>CM045993.1:65450620-75450620 GCA_025175895.1 Wurfbainia villosa | reverse complement strand
CTTATTTGTGTGGTCCTATGTCTATCCCGACCTAGAGGTGGTTTTGAGTATTTCGTCTTTTTCATAGATGATTATTCAAGATATGGATGACACTATGATCTGATCGTGGTAGTAAGTACCTCTTGGGATGGTTTGGTAATTAATTATCAGAGGCTGGGATTCAATCCCAATTATCTGCACCTGGCACACCCCAGCAGAATGGTGTAGCAGAGCGAAGGAATAGGACTCTTATGGAGATGGTTAGATCGATGATGAGTTATTCTGAGTTGCCAGATACGTTCTGGGATATGCTCTAGATATGACAGTATACATTCTGAACTTGGTTCCATCTAAATCAGTGCCTTCTACTCCCACAGAGTTGTGGACTGTGCGAAAGCCTAGTCTAAGACATATTCGGATATGGGGGAGTCAAGCACATGTGTTGAAGGCAGATGCTGGTAAGTTGGAACTTCGTACAGAAGTACGCATGTTCGTTGGCTATCCTAGAGGAACGAAGGGTGGTTTGTTTTATAGTCCTAGAGATCAGAGGGTGATCGTTAGCACGAATGCCAGATTTCTAGAAGAAGACTATGTGATGAGCCACAAGCCCAAGAGTAAAATTATTCTGGAGGTATTAAAAGGGGAAGTCACTTCTTTAGAACCATCGGTACAAGAGGATATACCACATGTCACTGCACCGCGCGTCGCAGAGGATACACAGGAGATACCTCATCGTAGTGGAAGGGTTGAGAGATAGCATGATAGATTCATGTTCTTGGGAGAATCTTCTGATTTGGTCCATGGCGAACATGAACCTGATCCCTGGACATATGACGAGGCAATCCAAGATAAAGATGCAGTATCTTGGCAAAGTGCAATGAATGCTGAGATTGAATCTATGGATTCAAATCAGGTCTGGGAGCTAGTAGAACCACCCGATGGTGTAAAAACCATTGGATGCAAGTGGATCTACAAGAGAAAGAGAGGAATAGATGGGAAGGTTGAGAACTTCAAAGCGAGGCTTGTTGCGATGGGGTATACTCATAAAGAGGGTATCGATTATGAGGTGACCTTTTCGCCAGTAGCCATGCTTAAGTCTATCTGGATTCTCTTATGCATAGCAGCTCATATGGATTATGAGGTGTGGAAGATGGATGTCAAGACATCTTTCCTTAATGGAAGTCTTGAGGAAAACATCTATATGAAGCAACCAGAGGGATTCATTGCTAAAGGCTAAGAGCATCTTGTATGTAAGCTTAATCGGTCTATTTATGGATTGAAACAAGCTTCGAGATCTTGAAACATCCATGTTGATGAGGTAATCTAGTCTTATTGATTTATTCAAAGTTCGGATGAGTCTTTGTATATACAAGAGATGTGACAAAAATATAGTGGTATTTCTTGTACTATACGTAGATGGCATTTTGCTAATTGGCAACAATATCAAGGTGTTGTCGGACGTAAGGGTATGGTTGTCCAAACAGTTTGATATGAAGGACTTGGGAGAAGTGGTACACATCCTTGGGATCAAGGTTATAAGAGATCACAGGAAAAGGATGTTGTGCTTATCCCAAGCTTCATACATAGACACGATAATGGATCGTTTTAGCATGCAGAATTCCAAGAAGGGTTTTCTACCTTTCAGGCATGGAGTTCCTTTATCTAAGGAGATGTGTCCTAGATCATCTGAGAAGATAGAGGAGATTAAGGTGGTTCCTTATGCTTCGGCAGTAGGAAGCCTCATGTATGCGATGTTATGTACGAGACCAGATATCTGCTTTGCCGTGGGCATGGTCAGCAGATATCAGAGTAATCCAGGACAGGGACATTGGACTGTGGTAAAGCTTATATTGAAGTACCTGAGAAGGACTAGGGATTATATGCTGATTTACCGGGTAGACCAATTACTCCCTGTGGGTTACACAAATTCTGATTTCCAATCTGGATAACAGTAAGTCTACCTCAGGTTTTGTGTTTACTTTGGGAGGTGGAGCCATTGTATAGAGGAGTATCAAGCAGAAATGCATGGCGGACTCCACCATGGAAGCTGAGTATGTGGCAGCCTCTGAGGCAGCCAAAGAAGTTGTGTGCCTCAGGAACTTCCTGATGGACTTGGATGTGATTCCTGGTTTGCCCAGAACTATCACAATTTATTGTGATAATAGTGGTGCAGTTGCAAACTCGAAGGAACCACGAGCCCATAAGGCTAGTATCACATAGAGCGCAAGTACCACCTGATACGAGAAATCGTAAAGAGAGGAGAAGTTGCTATGGCCAAGATTGCATCGGAGGATAACCTGGTAGATCCTTTCACTAAGGTCCTTCCGGCGAGAGCTTTTGATAGGCATGAGGAGGGAATGGGGATCAGATGTATGGAACTTTGAGGACAGCATAGTCTTTTAATATAAGTGGGAGATTGTAGGGATGTATACTGAAAAGTCTATCTTTTGTATGAACATATTTATTTTGAAATAAGAATCACATGATCATTGTTTGCATTTTTATGGTTATGCAATATTGTCTAATACATTACATTGTAGATAACATGGTGTGTGGTGTCACATGGGAGATCATGTTATCGACTCCTTGTAAAGTATAAGTAAAGGCTCATAACCGAGATGGATTTGGACAAACCATCGGAATGGTTGTAGTGTGATTTGGTATTGGTTTGTCTTCACCATAGAATCACACTAGTGCACTTTGTGTGTATTGAGCAGGACCGACTTAGAGGTGATTCGATTTATTGCTGACTACATAATCGAATCGGACCTCAGATATTATATTGTACATGCTCTTAATCCCAATATAATAATGGGAACATATACTTGGTATTCATCTCTTTGATTTACCAATGGGCGAGATTTATAGATTAAATCGATAGGCTCGGTAAGTTGGGAGGTGATATTATTTATATGGTGTGCCATTGATTATAGGAGGAAACCGTGTCCTATATATTAGGTTGATGATGTCCCCTTGAGGAGCTCATAAGGTTCATCATGTAAACCCTGCAGGTGGACTTGGTCCGACATGATGAAAAGGTTGAGTGGTACTACTCATGGAGTTAGATGTTGATTAATTAATGGTAAGTAAATTAATTAATCGACAGACATTCGAGATCTTAAACATGGGGAGAAAATGTACATATAATATATGGAGCCCATATTAACTTATTGGGGTTGGTGAGGTAGATCAATGTTAATCCTTTAGTGGATTGGATTATCATTAATGGATCGGACTTTATGTGGGCTTGATCCATAGGGTGGCCAAGATCCCACTCCTCCTCTTGGTCCCTATTGTAGCCTATTAATACCTCATGAAGCCTAGATCCAATGGATGGAAACAAAACTCTAGATCCAAAGGTAGTGATTAAATCTCTAAGATCCGACGGTTGAGATTAAATCTCTAGATCCTACGGTTGAGATTAAATCCCTAGAACCAATGGTGGAGATTGAACCAAGGCTTATCCCTAACTCTATAAAAGGGTGGACTAGGGGTGGGCGGCAATAATACAATTTAGAGGATAGGGGCTAGGGTTTTGGGCGGCAAGGGCAATGGAGACTTAGGGTTTTGGGTGGCCACAATTAAGGAAAGAGTTTACTTCTTCTTCTTCTTCCTAAGGTGGCCGAAACCCTTCCTCCTTCTCTCCTTGGTTTGGCCGGTGCCCAAGCTTCTCTCTTTCATCTATGGATTATGATGGATGGCATTAGGGATGCTTCCTTTGGGTGGCAAGAAATCCTAGTTGGAATAGGAATAGGAGTGGGCGGCTAGGGTTAGGTTTTGGGGGTTGATGGTGGGCGGCAACAAGTCGAGGAGGGATTCATCTTCTTCTTCCTAAGGTTGGCTGGCCCCTCTTCTTCTTCTCTCTACCTTGGCCGGAGCTCAACCTATTCTTCTTCCCATTCATCCTTGGCCGGAAATTAGGAGATCTTAGTTTATGGTTTGGGCGGCAACAAGGAGAAGGATTGCTTTCCTTTCTCTTCTCCAAGTGTTGGCCGGTGCCCATTCCCTCATTGATTCTCCTTAGGCCGGTTTCTATACTCCATGTTCTCTTCCTTGGCTGGCGACAACATCGAGTTTATTGACTTGGTGGCCGGTTCTAGATAGAAAGATGAGTTTTGTTTTATGATCTTCCTTTGTTCAAAGTGAACAAGGAAGGAAGATTGGCGATCTAGGAGCTTCGACTTTTGGAAGATCATCGCCCACACGACGTCCAAAAGGAGGAAGGACATAGAATAGAAGATCAAGAGGTATAAAAAGTGGTATAATCTTATTTATTTTTATTAGTGTTTTTTTTTGTATTATGTTTATAATTGCTTTTCAATTATATGCATGTTTTATGTGGATTGTTACTTGCTTGTATTTGTTTTTCTAATAATGAGCATGTTATATTCTGTTTGTGGCTAAATAATACTTGGATCCCGAACATAAATACAAAAATCGGCGATTCAGACATCGTCTATTCTGCAGCTACTCGTAGAATAGAGGTTGGTCGCTTGAACAACGAGTTTGTTCAAGTGACCTCTCTAAACGAATAGCACGACGATGACTTGGTTGTTTGGACAATACCTTTTGTCTAGGATTAAATTTTTAATCCACGGACATCGATGGGATCGCCATGAACAAGCAACCGAGGTGAAGTTGGAAGCGAAGTTTCCCCTCACGGACTCGATAAGCAAAACCCTTCAGTCAACCCCGAGGATTCAACAAAATATACAATTACACACATACAATCACATACACACATATGGCCATAATAGTTGGATCCTATGCCTGCAACCAAAGAGTTAACCTACGCATATCCTACTATTATCTGCCACATATAATATATGAAAAGTGAATAAAAGTAACCGAATCCTAAACACACAAAATCGAAAACCGTGGCTCTGATACCACTTGAAGGTAAGAAACTTCGCTTCCCACTTCAACTCGGTCGCTTATTCATGGCGATCCCATCGATGTCCCCGGATTAAAAAAATTATTCCTAGATAAAAGGGATCACCCAAGCAACAGTTTCATCGCCATGCTATTCGATTAGAGTAGTCACTTGAACAAACTTGTTGTTCAAGCCACCAACCTCTATTCTACAAATAGCCGCAGAATCGACGATGTACGTATCGCTGGCTTTTGTGTTTATATTCAAGGTCCAAGTTATTTTAGCCATAAAAACAAAATACTACATGCATATATAATTGAAAAACAATTATAGACATGTTACAAAAGAAAATAGAACATCGATATACCTCTCGATCTTCTATTGTATGTCCTTCCTCCTTTTGGACGATGTGTGGGCGATGATCTACCAAAAGTCGAAGCTTCTAGATCACCAATCTTCCTTCCTTGCTCGCTCCGAACAAGAGGAAGAATAAGAAACAAAGCACTTCTCCTTCTTTCAACCAACAACCAAGCTCCAAGCTTGGTGCTTGCCGCCGTCCAAGAAGGATTGGATGAATAAGATGGATACCGGCCAAGAGCTCCAAGGGAAGACCCTAAGTCTTGATTCCACCAGCCAAAGAGAGGAGAAGAATTAGGTTTGTATGCCGGCCAAGGGAGGGGAGAAGGAGATGAAGGGTGTTTTTGCCCCAGAAGCTTTCATACCAATTTAATGGTTTTGCTTATCGAGTCCGTGAGGGGAAACTTCGCTTCCCACTTCACCTCGGTAGCTTGTCCATGGTCATCCCTTCGATGTCCCCGGATTAAACAAATTTAATTCTAGAGAAAAGGAATTTTCCAAACCACCAAATCATCGTCGTGCTATTCGTCTAGAGAGGTCACTTGAACAAACTAGTTGTTCAAGACCCCATACTCTATTCTACGAGTAGCCGCGGAATCGACGATGTCCGGATCACCGGTTTTTGTGTTTATGCTCGGGATCTAAGTATTATTTAGCCATATACAGATTTATATCATGCTTATAATTGAAAAACAAATACAAACATGTAACATATAAAAATTAGAGAATCGATATACCTCTCGATCTTCTAATGTATGACCTTCCTCCTTTCGGACGTCGTGTGGGCGACGCTCTACAAAAAGTCGAAGCTCCTAGATCACAAATCTTCCTTCCTTGCTCTTCCAAAGCAAGAGGAAGAATAGAAATAAGGCTCATCTCCTTCCTATAGCCAACCAACAAGCAACAAGGAGAGTGCCTGCCGCCGGCCAACAAGGAGAAGGAGATAATGGTGGAAACCGGCCAAGACACCAAGGGAAAGCCCTATATCTTGTTTCCACCACCTAAGGAGAAGGAGAAGGGGTCTTTGGATGCTGGCCAAGGGCTAGGATAGGGCTCTGGGCGCCGGCCACCAAAGGATAGGAAGAAGAAAACAAACTACTTCCTTATTTGGTGCCACCCAAGCCTCCTAAACCCTAAGCCTCCAAACCCTAATCCTAGCTCTCCGTATGGCCGGCCATGGAGGTGGGGAAGAAGATTAAAATGAGCAAAAGCCAAGGTAGATGGAAGATGGGAGGAACCGGCCAAAACCTTAGGAAGAAGAAGAAACACCTCCTTGAGTTGCCGCCCACCCATAGCTCCCAAAACCCTAGCCACCCAAACCTAATCCTAACCAACTAGGATTCCTAGCCTCTAAATGAAGCAAACCCTAATCTTCTTGCCGCCCACTTCATGATCTCTATTTATAGAGTTGGGCTCAAGCCATGATTTAATCTCCTCCATTGGTTCTAGGGATTTAATCTCAATCATCTAATCTAGAGATTTAATCTCAACTGTCAGATCTAGAGATTTAATCTCTACCTTTGGATCTAGAGTTTTGTTTTCATCCATTGGATCTAAGCTTCATGAGGTGTTAATAGGCTACATTAGGGACCATGAGGAGGAGTTGGATCTGGGCCACCCATGGATCAAGCCCACATAAAGTCCGATCCACTAATGATGATCCAATCCACTAAAGGATCATCATTGATCTACCTCACCAACCCCCATATGATAATATGAGCTCCATATATTATTTGAATATTTTCTCTCTGTGTTTAAGATATCGAATGCTCGTCCATTAATTAATTTATTGACCATTAATTAATCAACATCTAACTCCTTGAGTAGTACCACTCAACCTTTTCATCATGCCGGAACAAGACCACCTGCAGGGTTTACATGACGAACCTTATGAGCTCCTCAAGGGGACATCATCATCCTAATATATAGGACACGGTTTCCTCCTATAATCAACGACACACCATATAAATAATATCATTTTCCAACTTACCGAGCCTATCGATTTAATCTATAAATCTCGCCCATTGATAAATCAAAGAGATGAGTACTAAGTATATGTGCCCGTTATTATATCGGGATTAAGAGCATGTACTAAATAATATCTGAGGTCCGATTCGATTATGTAGTTAGCAATAAATTGAATCACCTCTAAGTCGGTCCTGCTCAATACACACAAAGTGCACTAGTGTGATTCTATGGTCAACACCAACCAATATCAAATCACACTACAACCATTCCGATGGTTTGTCCAAAGCCATCTAGGTTGTGAGCCTTTACATATACTTTTCAAGGGGTCGATAACATGATCTCCTGTGTAAAACTACACACCATCTTATCTACAATGTAAAGTATTAGATAATATTTCATAACCATAAAAATATGTAAACAATGATCATGTGATTCTTATTTCAAAATAAAAATGTTCATACAAAAGATATACTTTTCAGTATACATCCCTACAATCTCCCACTTATACTAAAAAACTATGTTGTCCTCAAAGTGTCATACATCTGATCCCCATTCCCTCCACATGCCTATCAAAAGCTCTCGCCAGAAGGGCCTTAGTGAAAGGATCTACCAGGTTATCCTCTAATGAAATCTTGGCCACAGTAACTTCTACTCTCTTTACGATTTCTCATATCTGGTGGTACTTGCGCTCTATGTGTTTACTAGCCTTATGGGATTGTGGTTCCTTCGAGTTTGCAACTGCACCACTATTATAACAATAAATTGTGATAGCACTGGGCAAACCAGGAATCACATCCAAGTCCATCAGGAAGTTCCTGAGCCACACAGCTTCTTTGGCCGCCTCAGAGGACGCCACATACTCAGCTTCCATGGTGGAGTCTGCCACGCACTTATGCTTGACACTCCTCCATTCAATGGCTCAACCTCCCAAAGTAAACACAAAACCTAAGGTAGACTTACTGTTATCCCTATCAGATTGATAGTAGGAATCCGTGTAACCCACACGGAGTAATTGGTCTGCCCGGTAAACCAACATATAATCCCTAGTCCTTCTCAAGCACTTCAATATATGCTTTACCGTAGTCCAATGTCCCTGTCCTGGATTACTCTGATATCTACTGACCATGCCCACGGCATAGCAGATATCTGGTATCGTACATAGCATTGCATACATGAGGCTTCCTACTGCCGAAGCATAAGGAACCACCTTCATCTCCTCTATCTCCTCAGATGATCTAGGACACATCTCCTTAGATAAAGGAACTCCATGCCTGAAAGGTAGAAAACCCTTCTTGGAGTTCTACATGCAAAAACGGTCCATAATCGTGTCTATGTATGAAGCTTGGGATACACACAACATCCTTTTCCTACGATCCCTTATAACCTTGATCCCAAGGATGTGTCCCACCTCTCCCAAGTCCTTCATATCAAACTGTTTGGACAACCATACCCTTACGTCTGATAACACCTTGATATTGTTGCCAATCAATAAAATGTCATCTACATATAGTACAAGAAATACCACTACGTTTCTGTCACATCTCTTGTATACACAAGACTCATCCGGACTTTGAATAAATCCAAAAGACTGGATCATCTAATCAAAGCGGATGTTCCAAGACCTCAAAGCTTGTTTCAATCCATAAATGGACCGATTAAGCTTACATACAAGATGCTCTTTGCCCTTAGCAATGAATCCCTCTGGTTGCTTCATGTAGATGTTTTCCTCAAGACTTCCATTAAGGAAAGTTGTCTTGACATCCATCTGGCACACCTCATAATCCATATGAGCTGCTATGCATAAGAGAATCCGGATAGACTTAAGCATGGTTACCGGCGAAAAGGTCTCCTCATAATCGATACCCTCTTTTTGAGTATACCCCTTCGCAAAGTGCCTCGCTTTGAAGGTCTCAACCTTCCCATCTATTCCTTTCTTTCTCTTGTAGATCCACTTGCATCCAATGGTTTTTAAATCATCGGGTGGCTCTACTAGCTTCCAGACCTGATTTGAATCCATATATTCAATCTCAGCATTCATTGCACTTTGCCAAGATGCTGCATCTTTATCTTGGATTGCCTCGTCATATGTCCAGGGATCCGGTTCATGTTTGCCAGGGACCAAATCAGAAGATTCTTCCAAGAACATGAATCTATCAGGCTGTCTCACAACCCTCCAACTACGACGAGGTATCACCTGTGTATCCTCTGTGACATGCGGTGCAGTGACATGTGGTATATCCTCTTGTACCGGTGGTACTAAAGAAGTGACTTCGCCTTTTAACTCCTCCAGAACAATTTTACTCTTGGGCATGTGGCTCATCACATAGTCTTCCTCTAGAAATATGATGTTCGTGCTAACGATCACCCTCTGATCTCTAGGGCTATAAAACAATCCACCCTTCGTTCTCTTGGGATAGCTAACGAACATGCGTACTTCTGTACGAGGTTCCAACTTACCAGCATCTGCCTTCAGCACATGTGCTGGACTCCCCCATATCCGAATATGTCTTAGACTAGGCTTTCGCTCAGTCCACAACTCTGTGGGAGTAGAAGGCACTGATTTTGATGGAACCAATTTCAGAATGTATACCGCCATATCTAGAGCATATCTCCAGAACAAATCTTGCAAGTCAGAATAACTCATCATCGATCTAACCATCTCCATAAGAATCCTATTCCTTCGCTCTGCTACACCATTCTACTGGGGTGTGCCAGGTGCAATCAATTGGGATTGAATCCCAGTCTCTGATAAGTAGTTCCTAAACTCTCCCAAGAGGTACTCACCACCACGATCAGATCGTAGTATCTTGATACTTTTACCTTGACGTTTCTCCACATCAGCCTTGAATTCTTTGAACTTGTCAAAGCATTCAGACTTGCGGCGCATCAGGTAAATGTATCCATATCTTGAGTAATCGTCTATAAAAGAGACGAAATACTCAAAACCACCTCTAGCCTGGATAGACATAAGACCACACAAATCAGAATGAACCAATTCTAACACATCTTTGGCTATATACACCTTGGTCTTAAAAGGCCTCTTGGTCATCTTACCCTCCAAGAAAGATTCACAGGTTGGGAGATCCTCCACCACTAATGAACCCAAAGGTCCTTCAGCTATCAACCTTTGAATTCTGCTTAGGTTAGTGTGACCAAGCCTAAGATGCCAAAGATATGTTTGGTTCATTTTTGAAGGTTCTTTTCTCTTATTGGAATTAGAAGATGAGTTATTAACTTCAATTTGCATCGTGGGAGGTTTTGGTTCAAGTGTGTACAAATTTCCTATCAATGCACCCGAACAGATAATGTCCCTATTCCTTCTTATAACAACTCTGTCATTAAATAAAATAGAATATCCATCGATAAACAATTTAGAAACCGAAATTAAATTCTTTCTAAATAAGGGTACATAAAGGCAATTCTTAAGAACCAAAAGTTTATTTTTCTCAAAAGATAAATGAACCACACCTTCGTGGCACGCCTAAGCAGTGGTAATCTCCTCACCGGCCGTCTGTTTCTGAACCCTCAGAAGTATTGCAGACATGATCAGTGGCTCCTATATCTACACACCAGGTGCCAGTAGATAACACCGCTAAACATGTTTCAACGACTAGACCAAAAGATATACCTTTGTTTTTGTGGTTGGGGCAATCCTTCTTCCAGTGTCTTGTCTGCTTACAAGTGAAGCACTTGCCTTTCGGCTTCTTCACTCCTCCCTGAGTACCTCCCACTGCCTTCGCCCCAGTTTGTTTATTCTTCTTCTTGCCTTTCGGCTTAGAAGTAGAAACCTTCTGGGTCACCACGGCATGCGCCTGAGCACTCTGACGAAATAGTCCCTCTGCCACCTGGAAGTTCTGCCAACGAATACAACCTCTTGTTCATGTTGTAGTTCAGGCAAAACTGCTCAAAACTCCTAGGTAGAGACTGGAGTATGATATAGACCTGGGTTTCCCCATCGATCGCAGCTCCTAGGACCTCCAGCTCATTCAAATGAGCCATCATCTTGAGAACATGATATCTCACAGGTGTTCCCTCGATCATGGTGGTCGTCATCAAGTTTCTCATGGCCTCTTGCCTCGCAGCCCGATTCTGGTGTCTGAAAAGCTCATTGTGATTGAGCATCATATCATAAGCAGTGGACATGGCTTGATGTTGATGTTGCAGTACATTTGACAAAGATGCCAAAATGTAACACCGCACCATCTCATCGGCCTTGATCCACTTCTTATAGCTCTCTCTCTCCTTTTCGCCATAATCATCTGCAGGCTTGGGAGGACACTCTTCGAGGAGTACATATTTGTATTCCTCTGCAGTGAAGACAATGTCTAGATTCCTCTTCCAATCAACATAGTTGGGTCCAGTAAGTTTGTTCTCTTTCAGTATCACAGCAAGTGGGTTGAAAGTCATTTTGAAAATCCTAAGAATCATATAGATCATTACTTTAGATTTCAAAAAATTATTGATTCCTCAAACAATAAAATTTTAAAATCAACCAACACCTCAAAATACCAAGAATATCGTATGCCACGATAGTGTGGACGTATACGAATTCTACATTTGTAAGAAAAGGTTTTACCCATTAATTTTACTATCTTGTCAACCTAACTTTTTGACAAGTAAAATTAATAGTTGGTTCCTCTTTGGCCCTACAAATAAAAGCAGTGACTCCGATGGGAAGGATACTTATATTTTTATCTAAGTGTTCATCATTACTTGGTACCAAGGTAATTATCTCGGGTTATGTACCTTACGATGGGCAAGTACACACGCTCCTTAATAATTTCCTATAACCATATTCAACCTTGTGATCCGCAAACAAACTCATCTGATGGGGAGGAATGCACTCAGAGCCGACGCACAAGTTTGCTTGCATCACATGTCAAATCGTAATAGAGGCCGTGGGAATTTTTAAAAAATTCCCTCTCCCACTTAGTAATTTGAAATTGAGGAATTTTCCTAGCCTACGACATGCATATCAAACAAAAAGCAATAAATATGAAAAATAAATTATTTTCCAACTATTATGGCTTTTGTCTTCAATATGACTCCCGTCGCATCGCCATCTCGTCCTCTCCTCCTACGCCATGTACAAGCCATCCGGAGATCCAAGCCAAGACTAAAACCTATTTTAATTTACATCCATCGATCCTATACTCCACGAGGGAGTGTGCATGAAATCTAGATCGAAAGTAAAATAAAATAAAGAGTGGCTAAACAATGTCGTATTTAATTTACAAAAACTAAATACTAGCCTCGTCAACCCCGATGATTCAACAAAATAAATATTTACACACATACAATCACATACACACATATGACCATAATAGTCGGATCTTATGCCTACAACCAAAGAGTTAAACTACGCATATCCTACTATTATCCGACACATATAATATATGAAAAAGTGCATAAAAATTAACCGAATCCTAAACACACAAAACCGGAAACCTTGGCTCTGATACCAATTGAAGGGTGTTTTTGCCCCGAAAGCTTTCATACCAATTTAATGGTTTTGCTTATCGAGTCCGTGAGGGGAAACTTCGCTTCCCACTTCACCTCGGTAGCTTGTCCATGGCGATCCCTTCGATGTCCCCGGATTAAAAAAATTTAATCCTAGACAAAAGGGATTGCCCAAACCATTAAGTCATCATCGTGCTATTCATCTAGAGAGGTCACTTGAACAAACTAGTTGTTCAAGAGACCATCCTCTATTCTATGAGTAGCCACAGAATAGACGATGTCCGGATCGCAGGTTTTTGTGTTTATGCTCGGGATCCAAGTATTATTTAGTCATATACAGATTAATATCATGCTTATAATTGAAAAACAAATACAAACATGTAACATATAAAAATTAGAGAATCGATATACCTCTCGATCTTCTAATGTATGACCTTCCTCCTTTTGGACGTCGTGTGGGCGACGCTCTACCAAAAGTCGAAGCTCCTAGATCGCAAATCTTCCTTCCTTGCTCTTCCAAAGCAAGAGGAAGAATAGAAACAAGGCTCATCTCCTTCCTATAGCGAACCAACAAGCAACAAGGAGAGTGCTTGCCGCCGGCCATTAAGGAGAAGGAGATAATGGTGAAAACCGGCCAAGACCCCAAGGGAAAGCCCTATATCTTGTTTCCACCACCTAAGGAGAAGGAGAAGGGGTCTTTGGATGTCGGCCAAGGGATGGGATAGGGCTGTGGGCGTCGGCCACCAAAGGATAGGAAGAAGAAAACAAACTACTTCCTTATTTGGTGCCACCCAAGCCTCCTAAACCCTAAGCCTCCAAACCCTAATCCTAGCTCTCCTTATGGCCGTCCATGGAAGTGGGGAAGAAGATTAGGATGAGCACAAGCCAAGGTAGAGGGAAGATGGGAGGAACCGGCCAAAACCTTAGGAAGAATAAGAAACACCTCCTTGAGTTGCCGCACACCCATAGCTCCCAAAACCCTAGCCACCCAAACCTAATCCTAAACCAACTAGGATTCCTAGCCTCCAAAGGAAGCAAACCCTAATACCCTTAAGCCATTATCTTCTTGCCGCCCACTTCATGATCTCTATTTATAGAGTTGGGCTCAAGCCATGATTTAATCTCCTCCATTGGTTCTAGGGATTTAATCTCAACCATCGGATCTAGAGATTTAATCTTAACCGTCGAATCTAGAGATTTAATCACTACTGTTGGATCGAGAAGCGTCGCTTGAGGGGGAGTGAATAGCGATCGTAAATATTTTCGTTCGTTTCATTCGAGTAGACAATTAAACGAGTAAGCACAGCGGAAAATAAAGAGACACGTTTATTTTACTTGGTTCACAACCCAGCGGTTGCTACTCCAAGGCTCTATCGGTCCTAGACCGCGTACGGAGGGCAAAGCACTATAACGTCTCCTCCTCGTTGGAGGTAGGAGACAACGATCACAAAACTGGAAGTACGAGGATAAGGCAACAAGCCTACCTCACCTCGTTATGATTAAAACAAATAATATAATAAAAACAATTACTTGCTACTGCTGCCGACAAAGGAGATTTGAACTTGTCGTCGCGTCGGCGTTATGACGGCGTTGGAGCATTGGCGTTGTAGGAGCACTTGAGAATAAACTTGATGTACATTGGAGTTTGAATCCTCCCCTCCTTTTATATATTTTGGCCTCTGAATTTGTCTCCTCATATTTCAGAACAGATCACAAAGTTGTATAAATTTTATCGCGAAGTGGCCGCGTCAAACCTTATCCATTTTGACCTAGCGCAAAGGCTGATTCGTCGCCATCAGTCGACTGATGACTCCCATCAGTTGACTGATGAGCATCAGTCGACTGCCCAATGTCCAACAGTCGACTGCCAGCCTAGCCACTTCCCTGAAGTAAGAGGTTAGCTCGGAAAATGATAAATGCGACGGTTTCTAACCGTCCGATCTCGATCTAGACCCTCCACAGGAAGTCTTAGTCGGATCGCCGCCTACGGTCATCCCCGTAAAGAGGACACGACCTTACAATCTCTCACTCACATGAGCTTTCCTTGATACTAACCTTGTAGCTCTCGCTTCCGGCCTTCCACTCGATTCCTTCGGCTCCCTCCGAAGTCACTTGAGTGTCGTCCGACCACCGTGGCTTCCTCCGGGTGTCGCTAGCCTTAAGCTCCAGCTTTAGTACTTTTTTGCACACTCGATTTTGCTCGTGAGATAACGATGTAAACTTAACTTTATGTCTTTGCCATAATCAAAACACAGGTTCGATTATCTAGTTCCCCTGCACCAACAACTACCTTTGGATCTAGAGTTTTGTTTTCATCCATTGGATCTAAGCTTCATGAGGTGTTAATAGGCTACATTAGGGACCACGAGGAGGAGTTGGATCTTGGCCACCCATGGATCAAGCTCACATAAAGTCCGATCCACTAATGATGATCCAATCCACTAAAGGATCATCATTAATCTACCTCACCAACCCCCATATGATAATATGGGCCCCATATGATCAAGCTCCATATAATCAATGACACACCATATAAATAATATCATCTCCTAACTTACTGAGCCTATCGATTTAATCTATAAATCTCGCCCATTGGTAAATCAAAGAGATGAGTACTAAGTATATGTGTCCGTTATTATATCGGGATTAAGAGCATGTACTAAATAATATCTGAGGTCCGATTTGATTACGTAGTCAGCAATAAATTGAATCACCTCTAAGTTGGTCCTGCTCAATACACACAAAGTACACTAGTGTGATTCTATGGTCAAGACAAACCAATACCAAATCATACTACAACCATTCCGATAGTTTGTCCAAAGTCATCTTGGTTGTGAGCCTTTACTTATACTTTTCAAGGGGTCGATAACATGATCTCCTGTGTGACACCACACACCATGTTATCTACAATGTAAAGTATTAGATAATATTGCATAACCATAAAAATATGCAAACAATGATCATGTGATTCTTATTTCAAAATAAAAATGTTTATACAAAAGATAGACTTTTCAGTATACATCCCTATAGGAGATGGGCGTGGTTCCAGTTACATGTATTGCTCTGGATTAATTCCTTGTGATTGTGGCTGCCCAAACCTTCAAACCCTAAGCCTCCCAAACCCTAATCCTATCTCTATTGGAATTCCTCCTTGCCGCCAACCCTAAGTCCTCCTTTTATAGAGTTTGGGATAAGCCTTGTTTTAATCTCCACCATTGGTTCTAGGGAATTAATCTCAACCATCGGATCTAGAGATTTAATATCTACCGTTGGATTTAGAGTTTTGTTTTCATCCATTGGATCTAGGCTTCATGAGGTATTAATAGGCTACAATAGGGACCATGAGGAGGAGTTAGATCTTGGCCACCCAATGGATCAAGCCCACATAAAGTTCGATCCATTAATGATAATTCAATTCACTAAAAGATTATCATTGATCTACCTCACCAACCCCCTTAAGTTAATATGGGCTCCATATATTATTTGTACATTTTTCTTCTCGTGTTTAAGATCTCGAATATCCGTCGATTAATTAATTTTCTGACCATTAATTAATCAACATCTAACTCCATGTGTAGTACCACTCAACCTTTTCATCATGTCAGACCAAGTCCACCTGCAGGGTTTACATGATGAACCTTATATGCTCCTCAAGGGGACATCATCATCCTAATATATAGGATACGGTTTCCTCTTATAATCAATGGCACACCATATAAATAATATCATTTCTCAACTTACTGAGCCTATCGATTTAATCTATAAATCTCGCCCATTGGTAAATCAAAGAAATGGATATTAAGTATATGTGCCCGTTATTATATCGGGATTGAGAGCATGTACAATATAATATCTGAGATCTGATTCGATTATGTAGTCAGCAATAAATCGAATCACCTCTATGTCAGTCCTACTCAATACACACAAAGTGTACTAGTGTAATTCTATGGTCAAGACAAACCAATACCAAATCACACTACAACCATACCAATGGTTTGTCCAAAGTCATCTAGGTTGTGAGCCTTTACTTATACTTTACAAGGAACCGATAACATGATCTCCCGTGTGACACTACACACCATGTTATCTACAATGCAATGTATTAGACAATATACATAACCATAAATATGCATACAATGATCATGTGATTCTTATTTCAAAAATAAAGATGTTCATACAAAAGATAGACTTTTCAGTATACATCCCAACACTCTAGCCTTCCAAATATCCCAACAAGTGGTATCAGAGCTCGGATCGCATCGGAGGATCTAATAATCAACCGGAGCACGATGGCTTTCTAAGAGGGGTATAGCATGGCGAGGCCTCCATTCTTCGACGGCAATGACTTTGGATATTGAAAAGGTAGGGTGGAATACTACCTTATGAATGATATTGAGAATTGGTTTAGTGTTGTAGATGGTTTTGAGAAGTCGGTTGATGAGTTTGGAGTGCCACTACCAACCAAGGATTGGACAAGGGAAATGATAAAGAAGGCGCAAGTAAATTCAAAAGCAACGACCGCACTCCAATATGGTCAATCAAAAGAGCAACTATTCAAAGTAGGACCCTTCGAATCCAAAAAGGAGCTTTGGGAGAAGCTCATCGAACTAAATGAAGGGTCAAAGGAAATAAGAAGAGCAAAGAGGGATCTTTTGATAGGCCAACTCTAAAGTTTCAATGTGAAGACCGATGAGACCGTGAGCCAAATGTTGGATCGATTTGAAATGCTAGAGGGGGGGTGAATAGCGTTAAAACTTTCTTTTTGTTCGTTCATTTAAAAACCGAGTAGATAATTAATTTGCAACGGAAAAGATAAGCAATAAAAAGAGAAGACAAATATTTTACTTGGTTCGTAGCCTTCGGCTACTACTCCAAGGACCTAGTGGTCCTTGACCACGCACGGAGGGCAAAACACTAACCGAACTCCTCCTCGTTGGAGGTAGGAGTCAATCGATACAAGAAAGAACAAAAACTTGAGGTAGAGGGACACTCCCCCTCTCCTCATATATGACAAAAGCTCCGAAACAAGTAAATAAACAACTGATATAAAGCTAATACCGACGTACAAAAAATAAAGAAAATTAAACCTAGACGTCGGAAAGGAAAGACTTCATTGTCGGAGAGTTGTAGCTTTGCGGAGGCTTTTGGAAGCTTGGAATTGATGAAGAAACCTTAGGATTGGCCCTCCTTTTATAGCCTTTGAGCCCCTTTTCGAGAGGAACCCTAGCCAATCATAATTGAGCACCAATCTCTTTGAAATGGGGTGATAAGCCTGTTAGAATGCATACTGAAAGCCTAGCTCTTTTTGTATGAACATTTTATTTTGAAATAAGAATCACATGATCATTATTTGCATTTTATATATTCATTATATATGTGTGCATATTGTCTAATATTTTACATTGTAGATAACATGGTGCTTGGTGTGGCACAGAAGATCATATTATCAGTACCTTGTAAAATATAAGTAAAGGCTCACAACCAAGATGGTTTTGGACAAACCATTGGCATGGTTGTAGTGTAGCTTGGTATTGTTTTATCTTGAACATAGAGTTACACTAGTACACTTAGGTGTATTGAGTAGGACTGACATAGAGGTGATTCAATTTAGTACTGACTACATAATTGAATCGGACCTCGGATATTATGTTGTACATGCTCTTAATCCCGATATAATAACGGGCACATGTACTTAGTCTTTATTTCTTTGATTTAACAGTGGGTGAGATTTAGATGGATTAAATCAATATGCCCGGTAAGTTGGGAAATAATATTATTTACATGGTGTGTCGTTGATTATAGGAGGAAACCGTGTCCTATATATTAGGTTGATGATGTCCCCTTGAGGAGCTCATAAGGTTCATCATGTAAACCCAGCTGGTTGACTTAGTCAACATGATGATAAGGTTGAGTGGTACTACTCGAGGAATTAGATGTTAATTAATTGATGGTCAGTAAATCAATTAATTGACGGACATTCGATATCTTAAACATGGGGAGATTAATGTACAAATAATAAATGGAGCCCATATTAATTTATGGGGGTTGGTGAGGTAGTTCAATGATGATCCTCTAGTGGAATGGAACATCATTGATGGATCAAGTTTGTGTGGTTCCGATCCATCGGGTGCCCAAGACCCAACTCCTCCTTATGGTCCCTATCGTAGCCTAATATAATCCTTGTGAAGTCTTGATCCAAGAATGTAAAACAAAACCTAGAACCAACAGTTGGGATTAAATCCCTAGATCCGATGGTTGGATGAAACCCTAGAACCAACGGTTGGGATTAAATCCCTAGATCCGATGGTTAGGATGAAATCCTAGAATCGACGGTTGGGATTAAATCCCTAGATCCGACGGTTGGGATAAAACCCTAGATCCGACGGTTGGGATGAAACCTTAGATCCGACGGTTGGGATGAAATCCTAGATCCGACGGTTGGGATTAAACCCTAGATCCGACGGTTGGGATAAAACCCTAGATCCGACGGTGGAGATTAAATCCCTAGATCCGACGGTGGAGATTAAAGGAGGCTTAAGCCCTTTTCTATAAATAGATGCTTAGGGTTGGGCGGCATAATGGATCAAGGAATTGGAGTTAGGGTTTGGTTCATCCACAAGTGGGCGGCTAGGGTTCATTGGGCGGCTAGGGTTTTGGAGCAAAGCTTGGGCGGCAAGCTTCTTACTTCAAGTTGATTGCCGGCGCCCATCCTCCTCTATCATTCCTTGGCCGCGCGCCCATCATAGAGCCCTCTACCTTCTTCCTTGGCCGGCGGTTCTCCTCCCATTGGTGGCCGGTTCTCTTACTCCTCCCCATTCTCCAAAGTGGCCGGCGACAACACTTCTTGAAGTTGGTCGGCGCATCATCCAATAGTTCCTTGGCCGGCGGTTACACCAAGTTCCATAATTTTGTGGCCGGTTCTAGATAGGAAGGTATTTGTGGTTTCTTCTCCTTGTTCGCAGTGGACAAGGTAGAGAAGAAAGTGATCTAGAAGGCTTCTACTCGTGGAGGATCTTCGTCCACACGTCGTCCACGAGAAGGATAGGACATACGGTAGAAGATCGTAAGGTATAAAGTTATTTTAACTTTATGTATAGATCTGAGCATGTTCTTATTTGTTTTGATTATGCATGTGTGTGTATGAATATATATTGTATAATCATGGACCCCGAAGACAAACACAAAAACCGGCGATCCGTCCGTCGTCTCTTCCGCGGCTAACCAACTAGAAGAGTTGTGTTGCTTGAACAACTAGTTTGTTCAAGCGACCACTCAAGTTGTTAGCTCGACGACGAAAAGGTTGTGCTAAGGAAGCTCATCCCATCCGGATTAATTCTTTCATTGGTGAAAATTTTAATCCGGGGACATGGGAGCCAATGAGCCTCCGAAGCATCCAACCGACAATTGGTATCAGAGCCACAGTTTCAGGTTTTGTGTGTTTTGGATTCGGTTAATTTTTTATGCACTTTTTCATATATTATATGTGCCGGATAATAGTAGGATATGCGTAGTTTAACTCTTTGGTTGCAGGCATAAGATCCGACTATTATGCCCATGTGTGTGTATATGAATGGATGTGTGTAAAAATTTATTATTTTAATCCTCGGGGTTGACGAGGCTAGATTAGTATTTAATTTTTGTAATTAAATACGGCATTGTTTAGCCGCTCATTTTAGTTTACTTTCGATCTAGATGATTTGTACACTCTTTCGTGGAGTATAGGATCGATGGATGTAAATTAAAATGTTTTATCTCAGCTCGGAACTCTTTGGTGACTTGTGCACGGGAAAAGATGGAGCGGATGAGGTGGCGACACGATGGGATGCATATTGGAGGACAATGCCATAATAGTTGGAAAAATTCTATTTTTTTCCATATTTATTGCTTATTTGTTTTATATGCATGTTGTGTATGTTTAAAATTCCTCGATTGCAATTTACTAAGCGGGAGAGGGATATTTTAATTAATTCCTGCGGCCTCCATTACAATTTGACGTGTGATGCAACAAACTTGCGCGTTGGCTTTGAGTGCCTTCCTCCCCATCGGATGAGTTTGTTTGTGGATCACTAGGTCAAATAATGGTTATAGAAAATTATTTAGGAGCGTGTGTACTTCCCCATCGGTAAGGCACATAATCCAAAATAATTCCCTTAGTATCGTGTAATGGTGCACACTTAGATGCAAATAAAAGTATCCTCCCCATCGGAGTCACTCCTTTTATTTGTAGGGCTAAAGAGGAACCAACTATTAATTTTATTTGTCAAAAAGTAAGGTTGACAAGAAAATAAAATTAATGGGTAAAACCTCCTCTTACAAATGTGGAATTCGTATACGTCCACACTATCGTGGCATGCGATATTCTCGGTGTTTTGAGGTGTTGGTTGATTTCGGGATTTTATTGTTTCGAGGAATCAATAATATTTGAAATCTAATATTTTTTTTATCATTGTGATTTTTAGGATTTTCAAATGGCTTTCAACCCACTTGCTGTGATTTTAAAAGAAAATAAACTTACTGGTCCAAACTACATTAATTGGAAAAGAAACCTGGATATTGTCTTAACTGCGGAAGAGTACAAATTTGTACTCTTCGAGGTCTGTCCTCCTAAGCCCACCGATTACTCTGATGAAAAGGAGAAAAAACGTTATAAGAAATGGGTTAAGGCAGATGAGATGGCGCGGTGTTACATTTTGGCATCTATGTCAAATGTGCTGCAACATCAGCATCAGGCCATAGCCACTGCTTATGACATGATGTTCAATCTCAAGGAACTTTTCGGACATCAGAGTAGGGCGGCTAGGCAGGAGGCAATGAGAAACTTGATGACGACCACCATGGTCGAGGGAACACCCGTTAGGGATCATGTTCTCAAGATGATGGCTCATCTTAATGAGATGGAAGTCCTCAGAGCTGAGATCGATGGGGAAACCCAGGTCGATATCATTCTCCAGTCTCTGCCTAGGAGTTTTGAGCAGTTCCGCCTCAACTACAACATGAACAAGAGGTTGTATTCGCTGGCGGAGCTTCTGACAGAACTCCAGGCGGCAGAGGGGCTTTTTCGTCAGAGTTCTCATGCCATGGTCGCTCAGAAGGTTTCTTCCTCTAAATCGAAAGGTAAGAAGAAGAAGAAGCAAGGTGGAGCGAAGAAGGTGGCAACAGAACCTCAAGCAGGAGTGAAGAAGCCGAAAGGCAAGTGCTTCACTTGCAAGCAGACTGGACATTGGAAGGCGGACTGTCCTCGCCGAAAGAACAAAGGTATATCTTCTTGTTTAGTTGTTGAAACATGTTTAGCGGTGTTATCTACCAGTGCCTGGTGTGTAGATACAGGAGCCACTGATCATGTCTGCAATACCTTACAGGGGTTCCAGGAAACCCGACGACTAGCTGAGGGAGAGATTACCGTCTTCATGGGCAATGCTTCAAAGGTGGCGGCTATTGCAGTGGGAGACGTTTATTTATCTTTTGATAGGAATTAATTTTTTGTTTTAAGAAATTGTCTTTATGTACCTACTTTTAGAAAGAATTTAATTTCAGTTTCTAAATTGTTTATGGATGGATATTCTGTTTCTTTTAATGACAAGGTGGTTATAAAAAGGAATAGGGAGATTATCTGTTCTGGTACATTGGTTGGCAATTTATATACTCTTGAACCAAAAACTCCCACGATGCAAATAGAAGTAAATAGCTCATCTTCTAAATCTAATAAGAGAAAAGAACCTTCGCAAATGAACCAAACATATCTTTGGCACCTAAGGCTTGGTCATATTAACCTAAGTAGAATTCAAAGGTTGATAGCGGATGGACCTTTGGGTTCATTAGTGGTGGAGGATCTCCCAACCTGCGAATCTTGCTTGGAAGGTAAAATGACCAAGAGGCCTTTCAAGGCCAAGGGGTATAGAGCCAAAGATGTGTTAGAATTGGTTCATTCTGATTTGTGCGGTCCTATGTCTATCCAGGCAAGAGGTGGTTTTGAATATTTCGTCTCTTTTATAGACGATTATTCAAGATATGGATACATTTACTTGATGCACCGCATGTCTGAATGCTTTGACAGGTTCAAAGAATTCAAGGCTGATGTGGAGAACTGTCAAGGTAAAAGTATCAAGACATTACGATCTGATCGTGGTGGCGAGTACCTCTTGGGAGAGTTTAGGAGTCACTTATCAGAGGCTGGGATTCAATCCCAATTGTCAGCACCTAGCACACTCCAGCAGAATGGTGTGGCGGAGCGAAGGAACAGGACTCTTATGGAGATGGTCAGATCTATGATGAGTTATTCTAAGTTACCTGATTCTTTCTGGGGGTTTGCTCTGGAAACAGCAGCACACATTCTGAACTTGATTCCATCTAAGTCAGTACCCTCTACTCCCACAGAGTTGTGGACTGGGCGAAAGTCTAGTCTAAGACATATTCGGATTTGGGGTAGTCTAGCACATGTGCTGAAGGGAGATGCTGGTAAGTTGGAATCTCGTACAGAAGTGCGCTTGTTTGTTGGCTACCCTAAGGGAACGAAGGGTGGTTTATTCTATAGTCCTAGAGATCAGAAGGTGATCATGAGTACGAATGCCAGATTTCTAGAGGAGGACTATGTGATGAACCACAAGCCCACGAGTTGGATTGTTCTTGAGGAGATGACAGGGGAAGTCCCGACTTCAGTACCACCGGTACAAGAGGAGACACAACAAGTCACTGCACCACGTGTCACAGAGCATACATAGGAGGCACCTCATCGTAGTGGGAGGGTTGTTAGACAACCCGACAGATTCATGTTTTTGGGAGAGTCTTCGGACTTAGTCCCTGGTGAACATGAACCTGATCCCTGGACATATGACGAGGCAATCCAAGATAGAGATGCAATATCTTGGCAAAGAGCGATGAATTCAGAGATAGAATCTATGGATTCTAATCAGGTCTGGGAGCTAGTAGAGCCACCCGATGGTGTAAAAACCATTGGATGCAAGTGGATCTACAAGAGAAAGAGAGGAGTAGACGGGAAGGTTGAGACCTTCAAAGCTAGGCTTGTTGCGAAAGGGTATACTCAGAAAGAGGGTATCGATTATGAGGAGACCTTTTCGCCGGTAGCTATGCTTAAGTCTATCCGGATTCTCTTATCTATAGCAGCTCATATGGATTATGAGATATGGCAGATGGATGTCAAGACAGCTTTCCTTAACGGAAGTCTTGAGGAGAACATCTATATGCGGCAACCAGAGGGATTCATTGCTAAAGGCAAAGAGCATCTTGTATGTAAGATTAATCGGTCCATTTATGGATTGAAGCAAGATTCTAGATCTTGGAACATCCGCTTTGATGAGGTAATCCAATCATATGGATTTATTCAAAGTCCGGATGAGCCTTGTGTATACAAGAGATGTGACGGAAACGTAGTGGTGTTTCTTGTACTATACGTAGATGACATTTTGTTAGTTGGAAACAATATCAAAGTGTTATCAGACGTAAGGGTATGGTTGTTCAAAAAGTTTGACATGAAGGACTTGGGAGAAGTGGGACACATCCTTGGGATCAAAGTTATAAGGGATCGCAAGAAAAGGATGTTGTGCTTATCTCAAGCTTCATACATTGACACTATCCTTGCTCGTTTTAGCATGCAGAACTCCAAGAAAGGTTTTCTACCTTTTAGGCATGGAGTTCCTTTATCTAAAGAGATGTGTCCCAAAACATCAAAGGAGATAGAGGACATGAAGGTGGTTCCTTATGCTTCGGCAGTAGGAAGCCTTATGTATGCTATGTTATGTACGAGAACGGATATCTGCTTTGTTGTGGGCATGGTTAGCAGATATCAAAGTAATCCTGGACAGGGACATTGGACTGCGGTAAAGCATATATTGAAGTACCTGAGAAGGACTAGGGATTATATGCTGGTTTACCGGGCAGATCAATTAGTCCCTGTGGGTTACACGAATTCGGATTTCCAATCTGATAGGGACAAGAGTAAGTCTACCTCGGGGTTTGTGTTTACTTTTGGAGGTGGAGCCATAGTATGGAGGAGTTCAAGCAGAAATGCGTGGCGGACTCTACCATGGAAACTGAGTATGTGGCAGCCTCTGAGGCAGCTAAGGAAGCTGTATGGCTTAGGAACCTCTTGATGGACTTGGATGTGATTCCTGGTTTGCCCATAACTATCACAATTTATTATGATAACAGTGGTGTAGTTGCAAACTCGAAGGAACCACGAGCCCATAAGGCGAGTAAACACATAAAGCGCAAGTACCACCTCATACGAGAGATCGTAAAGCGAGGAGAAGTTGTTGTCGCCAAGATTGCATCAAAGGATAACCTGGCGGATCCATTCACTAAGGCCCTTCCAGCGAAAGCGTTTGATAGGCATGTGGAGGACATGGGGATCAGATGTATGGCAGAGTGATGACAGCATAGTCTTTTAGTATAAGTGGGAGATTGTTGGAATGTATACTGAAAGCCTAGCTCTTTTTGTATGAACATTTTATTTTGAAATAAGAATCACATGATCATTATTTGCATTTTATATATTCATTATATATGTGTGCATATTGTCTAATATTTTACATTGTAGATAACATGGTGCTTGGTGTGGCACAGAAGATCATGTTATCAGTACCTTGTAAAATATAAGTAAAGGCTCACAACCAAGATGGTTTTGGACAAACCATTGGCATGGTTGAGGTGTAGCTTGGTATTGTTTTATCTTGAACATAGAGTTACACTAGTACACTTAGGTGTATTGAGTAGGACCGACATAGAGGTGATTCAATTTAGTACTGACTACATAATTGAATCGGACCTCGGATATTATGTTGTACATGCTCTTAATCCCGATATAATAACGGGCACATGTACTTTGTCTTTATTTCTTTGATTTACCAGTGGGTGAGATTTAGATGGATTAAATCAATATGCCCGGTAAGTTGGGAAATAATATTATTTACATGGTGTGCCGTTGATTATAGGAGGAAACCGTGTCCTATATATTAGGTTGATGATGTCCCCTTGAGGAGCTCATAAGGTTCATCATGTAAACCCAGCTGGTTGACTTAGTCAACATGATGATAAGGTTGAGTGGTACTACTCGAGGAATTAGATGTTAATTAATTGATGGTCAATAAATCAATTAATTGACGGACATTCGATATCTTAAACACGGGGAGATTAATGTGCAAATAATAAATGGAGCCCATATTAATTTATGGGGGTTGGTGAGGTAGTTCAATGATGATCCTCTAGTGGAATGGAACATCATTGATGGATCAAGTTTGTGTGGTTCCGATCCATCGGGTGCCCAAGACCCAACTCCTCCTTATGGTCCCTATCGTAGCCTAATATAATCCTTGTGAAGTCTAGATCCAAGAATGTAAAACAAAACCTAGAACCAACGGTTGGGATTAAATCCCTAGATCCGATGGTTAGGATGAAATCCTAGAATCGACGGTTGGGATTAAATCCCTAGATCCAACGGTTGGGATAAAACCCTAGATCTGACGGTTGGGATGAAACCTTAGATCCGACGGTTGGGATGAAATCCTAGATCCGACGGTTGGGATTAAACCCTAGATCCGACGGTTGGGATAAAACCCTAGATCCGACGGTGGAGATTAAATCCTTAGATCCGACGGTGGAGATTAAAGGAGGCTTAATCCCTATTCTATAAATAGATGCTTAGGGTTGGGCGGCATAAAGGATCAAGGAATTGGAGTTTGGGTTTGGTTCATCCACAAGTGGGCGGCTAGGGTTCATTGGGCGGCTAGGGTTTTGGAGCAAAGCTTTGGCGGCAAGCTTCTTCCTTCAAGTTGATTGTCGGCGCCCATCCTCCTCTATCATTCCTTGGCCGGCGCACATCATAGAGCCCTCTACCTTCTTCCTTGGCCGGCGGTTCTCCTCCCATTGGTGGCCGGTTCTCTTCCTCCTCCCCATTCTCCAAAGTGGTACAACACTTCTTGAAGTTGGCCTACAGATCATCCAATAGTTCCTTCGTAGCGTTACACCAAGTTCCATAATTTGGTGGCGAGTTCTAGATAGGAATGTATTTGTGGTTTCTTCTCCTTGTTCGCAGTGGACAAGGTAGAGAAGAAAGTGATCTAGAAGGCTTCTACTCGTGGAGGATCTTCGTCCACACGTCGTCCACGAGAAGGATAGGACATACGGTAGAAGATCGTAAGGTATAAAGTTATTTTAACTTTATGTACAGATCTGAGCATGTTCTTATTTGTTTTGATTATGCATGTGTGTGTATGAATATATATTGTATAATCATGGACCCCGAAGACAAACACAAAAACCGGCGATCCGTCCGTCGTCTCTTCCGCGGCTAACCAACTAGAAGAGTTGTGTTGCTTGAACAACTAGTTTGTTCAAGCGACCACTCAAGTTGTTAGCACGATGACGAAAAGGTTATGCTAAGGAAGCTCATCCCATCCGGATTAATTCTTTCATTGGTGAAAATTTTAATCCGGGGACATGGGAGCCAATGAGCCTCCGAAGCATCCAACCGACAAAGCCTTGACTCCTCGAAGCTGATCATTGACCATCAGTCGACTGATGGCCATCATCACGATCGATGGCAGATCGCCGAAAGTGCCGATTTCTAGCCGATCGATTGATCGCAATGAGTCCTCCAAGATGGCAGTCGACTGATGCTTGCTGCAAGTCAAAGTTAGCTCAAAGAAAACATTATTTTGACGGCCTTCGACCATCTGATCTCAACCTAGACCATTGATGGGATGTCTTTGGTCGAATCTATGCTTAAGACCATCCCCGTAAGAAGGATACGACCTCACTTACGCTCGCACACACGAGCTTACCTCGATACTTACCATGTCGCTTTTGCTTCCGGCCTTCCACTCGATTCCTTCGGCTCCCTCCGAAGTCACTCGAGTGTCGCCCGACCACCGCGGCTTCCTCCGGGTGTCGCTAGACTTTAGCTCTAGCTATAGCAATCTTTTTCACACTCGATTCAGCTCATGAGATAACGATATGAGCTTAACTTTGTATCGTTTTCTATAATCAAAACTCCGGTTCGACTTAGGTGCCTACTGCACCAACAATCTCCCCCTTTTTGATTTATGGCAAACCCACATACAAAGTTAAGTAAATAGCAAGCATGAAGAATAATGTGCATTAGAAACAAACATCAAAAAATAAAGAAGATTAAGTTGGAGTAGTAATAATTTTCTTCAAGTACTCCCCCTTGAGGAAACCTTTCCCTTGGACGAGGGTGAGTCTTGAAGAAAGACCTTAATCCTCCCCTTTGAGGGTTGCTTTAAGTAATTAACATTACTTAAAGTTGGCCTTAGTAAAATGTTTAAGTTAAGAGTTCTTCTTAACATGGCCCTTTCTCCCCCTTAAGTAATGTTGATGGCACAAATAAGTTTAAGTTAAGAATTCTCTTAACTTGGCCTTTAATAAGTTTTCAAAACTTAAAGTTAACTTGTGGTTTAAATATAAAGTAAGAGTTAAGTTATCAAAAAAAAATTTTGACCCCTTAACTTTGGCCTTTTTCTCCCCCTTTTGCCATATATCGAAAAGAGTGACGGTTTGTGTGGAAAACAAAAATAAGTGTTAAATTTAAAGTCCAAGCATGTTCCACATTATTTTGAAATAAATATACTGAAAATAAGTTCATCTATAGAATGTTCAACTCATATTTGGCTTGATTGATATAAAAGATCAACCAGTCCGGGTCAGAGTCGATTAGTATGTATGATTATACTCCGTGGTTCATGGCGATGCACTAGCTCTACATCTGGAACCAGGAGTAAGGTCCTAACATCTCACACCCATCTACGTGGCTAAGTACACAAACACATTAGTCCTATGTGTTGTGAGATGTATTGGCTCCTTAAATCTATAGGTGCATGATATCTAAGGTATGTCCTATGCTAGTCCCATAAAAATGAAATTTAAGAAATAGTAGTAAGAAAATATAATTTGCAAGTTCCTATTCTATTACGCACATGCCCAATTTTCGTCTTAATAGACTAAATTCGGCTTCGGGTAGGGGTTTAGTAAATAGGTCTGCTAAGTTAGACTTCGATTCGACGTATTCGAGTTGTATGGCTCCGTTGGCCACATGTTCTCGAATGAAATGGTGTTTGACCTCTATATGTTTGGTCCTAGAGTGACATATCGGATTCTTAGTAAGATTAATTGAACTAATGTTATCTATGTGAAGTTTAGTATTCGTAAAGTCTAACTTAAAGTCGCGGAGAGTGTGCTTCATCCAAAGAAGTTGAGTGACACACTCACCCATCGCGATGTATTCGGCTTCGGTGGTAGATAAGGCAACACAGTGTTGCTTCCTACTGCACCAACTCACTAGACTCGAGCCGAGAAGTTGACAACAACCACTCGTGCTCTTTCTATCGAGCTTACTACCGGCATAGTCCGAATCGGAGTAGCCGGTTAGTTCGAACTCGGTAGATCTAGGATACCAAATACCGACATTAAGTGTACCCTTTAGATATCTAAGGATACGCTTGACTAGAGTTAGGTGAGACTCCTTGGCACAGGTTTGAAACCTTGCGCACATACTTACTGCAAATAAGATATCAGGTCGGCTTGGAGACTCCCTATTATGCTCCTATAGTATTTTAAATCAATTGGGTTTCCAATTACATCTTCTTCTATATTAACATTAGTTTCCATTGGGGTATTAATAATTTTAGTGGCTTGCATTCCAAAGCGTTTAATTAATTCCCTAGTATATTTGCGTTGATGTAGGTATATCCCATCTTTAGTTTATTTAATTTGTAATCCTAAGAAGAAACTTAATTCGCCTACTAAATTGATTTCAAATTCACTTTCCATAAGTGAAATAAACTCATTTAGTAGGATTGAGTTGGTGGTTCCGAAAATAATATCATCTACGTAGATTTGTGCTATGAATATGTCTTTACCTAAGATTTTTACGAAAAGGGTTGGGTCAACTACACCTTGGTTAAAGCCTTTGGACTTAAGATAAATCGAAAGTCTCTCGTACCAAGCTCGCGGAGCTTGTTTAAGTCCATAAAGAGCTTTTTTTAATCTAAGGACATGATCAGGTTTGTCTAAACTTTTGAAACCGGGGGGTTGACTAACATAAACTTCTTCTTTAATGTATCCATTTAAGAATGCAGATTTCACATCCATTTTAAACAACTTAAATCCTCGATGTGCTGCATATGCTAATAGCATTCGAATGGACTCTAATCTAGCTATTGGGGCATAGGTCTCGTCGTAATCTAAACCTTTGACTTGACTAAACCCTTTAGCAACTAGTCTAGCTTTATTTCTAACTACTTCACCTTTATCATCAATTTTATTTCTAAACACCCACCTTGTTCCAATGATTGTTTTATCTTTAGGTGGTGGTACTAATTCCCATACTTCGTTCCTAGTGAATTGAGCCAACTCTTCTTGCATTGCAATAATCCAATCGGGATCAAGAAGAGCTTGGTCAATAGTTTTGGGTTCAATTTTAGAAATCAAAGATATTTGACTAAGGTTTCTGTATGAGGCTCTAGTTCGAACTCCTAGACTTGGATCACCTATCACTTGGTCGATAGGATGATTCGTTTGAGTCCTAGTTGGATTTAGATTTGAGTCTACAACTTGATCCATAGGATGGCTAGTTTGAGTTATAGTTTGGTTGGAGTCATCTATCACTTGGTCGATAGAGTGACTTGGTTGACTTAGGTTAGGATTAACACTAGACCTGATCTCCGGATCAGAGTTAGGTCTAGTATGAGTCGGCTCGCTAATTGGGGTTGCAGGGGGCTTTGTAGGTTCCTGTCCTTCATCAAATACTACATTGATAGTCTCCTCGACTCTAAGGGTGTCGTGGTTATATACTCTATAAGCTCTACTTGTAGTCGAGTATCCTAGAAAGATTTCGGTCGTGGTTTTGGATGTAAATTTCCCTATGTAATCTTTAGTGTTTAGGATATGTACCTTACACCCAAATACCCTAAAGTACTTGATGTTAGGTATTTTATCGTGATAAATCTCGTATGAGGTCTTAAGGTGCCTCTTTACCATAAGGATCCTATTCTGGACATAGCATGTCGTACTCACGGCTTCGGCCCAAAACCTATCAGGTAGGTTATACTCATTAAGCATTGTCCTAGCGGCTTCTTGTAGGGTTCTATTTTTGCATTCTACTAGGCCATTGTGTTGTGGAGTTCTAGGGCAAGAGAACTCATGGTGGTATCCATTTAGGTTATAGAATTCTGTAAACCTATGGTTTTCAAATTCACCACCATGATCAGTCCTAAGTCTTTTGATTTTAATGCTTTGTTGATTTTCTATTAACTTAAATAGGTTGATTAATTGATCTAGGGTATCACTTTTATGTTTGATGAACCTAACCCAAGCAAATCTAGAGTAGTCATCAATAATGACTAAACAGAATTTACTTCCGTTAAGTGACTTAGCTCCGTGTGAATCAAATAGATCCATGTGTAGGAGCTCAAGCACACTTTTGGTTCGTTCTTGACTAGTTAGTTGATGTTGTGTCCTAGATTGTTTACCTTGTTGACAAGCATTACATATTTTATTATCCATGTTGTTGAGCTTAGGCAAACCTCTGACTAAATCACTCTGACTCATCTTGTGGATGAGTCTTGGGTGTGAGTGACCGAGTCGTCGATGCCACAACCATGATTCCTCTTGCCGTGTCATAAGACACTTAGTTGAGGAGTTAATTAAGTTGATAGTGTAAATGTTTTATTTCTAGTCCCTTTAAGAATTGTTTTAGAGGTTTCGTTTGTATTAATTACGCATTCATTTTCTAGAAATATGACCTTATAGTTATTATCACACAATTGGCTTACACTGAGAAGATTATATTGAAAATTTTCTACTAATAAAACGTTTTGAATGACAAAATTTGAGTTAAGCTCAATATCACCTGATCCGATGATTTTTAGCTTTCCGTTATTTCCGAAGGCTACCGATCCTTGTCGTTTGAATCGAAGCTTCGAAAACTTGAGTTGATCCCCGGTCATGTGTCGGGAGCAACCACTGTCCAACATCCATTGATCCTACACACAAGGTAGTTGGATCGGATATTGGATTTATTAAAAATTGGTTGAAAATTATTAACCTAAATCATCTCACCCATGTCTACATGATCAAACATGTTAATCCTATATGTTCTTGTGAGATGACTTCCAATTTTAGTTGAATTAAATTTAATGACTTAAACACTTGTCAACCTTGCGTTAGATTCAGATTTGACCTTAGGCTCATCAAGTCACCTTTTCAAGATCATGGCTTCCAGGTCGTGGCGAGGCACAGAGGCCTTCTTTGATCGGAACAACGACCACTTCCTTAGACAAAGCTAATTTCAAGAAAATAGAGACTTCACTCACCGAACACCACTTCCTGGTCTAACTAGTCTAGGATACGGCGAGGTAGCTTCAGCTAGTTTCGCTCGGTCAAGTGCATCGAACTAGATACGCCTTATCTAGCCCGAATACACAAGACTCCGCTTTCCTAATGTACTATCATCTCGTCGCATCCTGGTACTATGTTATCAAGTATTGACGAGTTATAGTCTTATCTAACCATTCTAAAAATAAAAATCAAACTAAATAAAAACCTAAACATGCAATTTCTAAGTTAAAACACAAACAAATTTTGTACTAGCTCCCCCTGGAGCGTTGAATCGATTCGGTCTCTCCACATAGTGGATTTGGTCCTTGGGAACCCAGTACTGGTTTGATCCTAAGTTTGAAATCAAGGTGGTCTTAGGGACCCATGCTTGGACACGTTTTTTATGTCGACTTACAATCAACATATACGACTTATTGGTCGTGTTTGAGCTAAACCCTAGCCCGGCCTTGTTGTACATGGCCCTTTGCGATCCAAGTAGGAGGTCAAGTCCTTTGGATCATAAAGTAAACCTTTCCAACATATTCCTAAGATCTTCGACTTGACTTTTCAAGAGTGAGTTCTCAACTTCGAGTTTTTCAACCCGAGTTGAGTCCTTCTCTTGAACTCGACTAGTCGAAGAGGTTAGGGAGACCTCGTGTTTGAGGAGTTTAACTTCCTCAACCAGGGTCTCGACCTTGGACTCGGACTTAGCTAACTTTTTATTTAAAAACTTAATTACACTATAAAGTGTAGTAATAAGAGATCGACTTACCTTGAGTGTATCTTTTGAACCGGATGCGTATTCGTGGCTCGTCTTGAATAGTGCTTCGCAGTCCGACTCGTCTTCGATTTCTGATTCAAGTTCCGATTCCGACTCCGTCTCCGATTCCACCGGTTTAGCCATGAGGACTCGATCATTATCTTCTTCCTCGGAAGCTTCTTCCCAAGTAGTGTTAAGTGCCTTTTTGTGTTTTGGTGCCTTGCTCTTGAGTTTTGGGCATTCGGACTTAATGTGTCCAAACCTGTTGCATTCATAACATCTTATGTTTGAACTTTTAGGCTTACCTTCATTGGGTCGAGAGACGGCTCATTTTCGACCCTTGACTATCCTCCGAACTAGGTTGACTAGTTCGGCCTCCATTTCTGAGTTGACCTCCGAATCGGACTCATCCTCTTCTTCCTTCGAGGGTGGCTTGCTGGCGGTTTTCTTCTTTGAACCTGCAAATAGTGCTATACCTTTCTCGGATTCCGAGTTAGACTGCTCATGAAGTTCGAAATAAGAAAAAAGTTCATCTAATCTAAGTTTAGAGAGATCCTTGGAGACCTTGTAGGCATCGACCATGGATGCCCACAAGGTAGTCCTCGGAAAGGAGTTTAGGACATACCTTATAAGGTCGCAGTTTTTGACCTTTTGCCCGATTGCGTGTAGATTGTTGACTATGTCCTGGATGCGAGCATGGAGTTGCGTTGCCGTTTCATGTTCCTGTATTTTTAGATTATATAATTTATTAAATAGAAGGTCGCGCTTACATACCTTGGCTTCATCGGTCCCTTCATGTAGCTCCACTAGCTTTGTCCATAGGTCCTTTGCGCTGATGAAGGGGCCGACACGATTTAACTCCTCCTTGGATAAGCCGCATTGGAGGATTTGTGTTGCCTTGGCATCGGCTTCGACTTGTTGTTTTGTCGCAATGGTCCATTGATCATAACCCAAGGATTCACCCACTTCGTTAGTCGGAAGTGTGAAACTCGTTTGGATTATGATCCACATATTGATTTGGGTTTTGAGAAAGCATTCCATCCGACCTTTCCAGTAACGAAAATCATCTTCATTATAAAATGGAGGTCAGACGGTGCTAAAACCCTCGAGATGGGCCATTGGAACAAAAAACAAGGAGACTAAAATGAAAACCTAGCAACGACAAAAACACACGAAAGTACCAAGACTTGCGTCTTGGATTAGTAGTGCGGAAGAAAATCTAACAAAAAGGGATAAAACAGAATTAAAAAAAATAAAAAATCTGTAAAATGTCTAGATTGGTGGTTTCACCAAATCTTAGCAACCCCCGGCTCTGATACCAATTGTTGGATCGATTTGAAACGTTAGAGGGAAAGGGGGGGGTGAATAGCGTTAAAACTTTCTTTTTGTTCGTTCGTTTAAACACCGAGTAGATAATTAATTTGCAGCGGAAAAGATAAGCAATAAAAAGAGAAGACAAATATTTTACTTGGTTCGTAGCCTTCGGCTACTACTCCAAGACCCTAGTGGTCCTTGACCACGCACGGAGGGCAAAACACTAACCGAACTCCTCCTCGTTGGAGGTAGGAGTCAATCGATACAAGAAAGAACAAAAACTTGAGATAGAGGGACACTCCCCCTCTCCTCATATACGACAAAAGATCCGAAACAAGTAAATAAACAACTGATATAAAGTTAATACCGACGTACAAAAAATAAAGAAAATTAAACCTAGACGTCGGAAAGGAAAGACTTCGTTGTCGGAGAGTTGTAGCTTTGCGGAGGCTTTTGGAAGCTTGGAATTGATGAAGAAACCCTAGGATTGGCCCTCCTTTTATAGCCTTTGAGCCCCTTTTCGAGAGGAACCCTAGCCAATCACAATTGAGCACCAATCTCCTTTAAATGGATTGATAAGCCTTGACTCCTTGAAGTTGATCATTGACCATCGATCGGTGATGGCCATCATCGATCGGGATGGCGATCATCGGATCAGTCTTCGACCTCGACGGTCGGATTGATGGCGATCGAGTTCTCAGTGGCAGTCGACCGATGCTTGCTTCAAGTCAAAGTTAGCTCAAAGAAAAAATTATTTCGACAGCCTTCGACTGTCCGATCTCGACCTAGACCATCGATGGGATGTCTTTGGTCGGATATACGCTTAAGACCATCCCCGTAAGGAGGATACGACCTCACTTACGCTCGCACACACGAGTTTACCTCGATACTTACCATGTCGCTTTTGCTTCCGGCCTTCCACTCGATTCCTTCGGCTACCTCCGAAGTCACTCGAGTGTCGCCCGACCACCACGGCTTCCTCCAGGTGTCTCTAGCCTTCAGCTCTAGATATAGCAATCTTCTGCACACTCGATTCAGCTCATGAGATAACGACATGAGCTTAACTTTGTATCGTTTGCTATAATCAAAACTCAGGTTCGACTTAGGTACCTACTGCACCAACACCAAATGCATGGTCGCTTCAAGGAAGTAGTCAACGAACTACATATTATAGGTGAGAAGGTCAAAAACTGAGACCTTGTGAGGTATGTCCTACAAGCTTTCCCTAGAACTACTTTATGGACATCAATGGCTGATGCGTATAAAGTCTTTAGGGATCTTTCTTTAGTTAAGATAGATGAACTATTTTGTGAATTTGAGTTGTATGAGCAAGCTAACACTTCGTCCAAGGAGAAAGATGTATCTCTTTTTGTAGGAAAGAAGGACAATAAGAAGAAGGAGAAGAAAGAAGTCTCCTTTTCATCTAAGTCGGAGGAAGAGTCTTCAAGTAGTGATGAAGAGCTATCGGCTAGTGAGGTGACTCACTATGTGAAGAGGTTTGGTGGGAGATCAAGGAAGATCACCAAAAAGGATATAAGGGGGATGTTCCAATCCTCCAAAGGTAAAACCTCCACTAGTTCAATTCCTACTTCTAATGTTACTTGCTATGGTTGCAATAAAAAGGCTCATATCAAGCCAAATTGTCCGGAGCTAAAGAAAAAGGAGGAAAAAGAAAAGAAGAAGAAGGACAAGAAGGAGAAGAAGAAGAAGGAGGTCATGATAGCCCAAACTTGATATACACAAAGCCTAGAAGATTCCTCTGATGATGAAGAACTTTTCCATGTCACAAGAAACATGGCACTCATGGCCTTAGAGGATAGCTCAAGTGAGGAGTCATCTTCATCCTCAAACGACGAAACGTCATCTAGTGACGATGAGGTAAAGGACTCCTCTAGGATAGAATTACTTTATAAAACTATTGCATGTCTTCAAAATGCACTAAATAAATCAAAATCTAGGATTATGGATTTAAAAGTAGAAATTAAATCAATTAAGAATGTAGAAATTTCTTATGATGATGCATGTTCACTTAGGAATGAAAATGATGAACTTAGAAAAGAAATAAGTAAACTAAGAGCATGCTTAGAGAAATTTACGAATGGGTCCAAATATCTTGATATTATTCTTAGGGACCAAAGGGCCATTTATAACAAGGTCGACATAGGATATAGGCCTAAGGAGAAGAAAGTAGTCTTCACCTCACTAATTAGTAGAAAACCAACCATTAGGAGCAAGGCTAGAAAATCTTGGGTTCCCAAAAGCTATATAGTTAATGCTAATGGTCCTAAAATTTGGGTTCCTAAGACTTTCATTTTTCATGTTGTATAGGTAGAAGGACCAAGCTTATGTATTGTTGATAGTGGTTGCTCAAAACACATGACCAGTGATGAGAGTAAATTTTCCACAATCAACCACACTATCAAGGGAAAGGTGTCTTTTGGAAATACTGGTAAACTTAATATCCTAGGAAAAGGGACAATTGAGGTATCCCCAAATCTTGCAATTCACAAAGTATTATTAGTTAAAAATATGAAATTTAATTTGCTTAGTGTAAGTCAATTATGTGATGCCAATTTTGATGTTCAATTTGATTTTTCTAAATGCTTCATAAGACACAAAAATCTAAATGATTGCATGTTAGTAGGTTTTAGGAAATCAAATTATACTATGTTGATTTATCCTATGCTTCTAACGCTTCTACTAAGTGTCTTATTGCAAAAGAAGAAGAGAGTTGGCTATGACATAGGAGGCTAGGGCACATCAACATGAAAAATATTGTCAAAATAGCCATGATGAAGCTAGTCAAGGGGTTGCCAAAAGTCAAGTATCTTAAAGACAAAATGTGTGATGCATGCCAAGAAGGAAAGCAATCAAAATCATCACACAAAGGTAAAACTTTACTTAGTACCACTTTACCTTTAGAACTCTTGCATGTTGATTTATTTGTTTGTCATAGTACTCCCACCATGATTGGTAGTAAATATTGTTTAGTTAAAGTAGATGATTTTTCTAGATTTACTTGGGTATTCTTCATGAAACATAAGGATGAAACCCTAGGAATAATCATAGGCTTTAGCAAAAGAGTAAAGAATGAAAGGAATCTCAAAATCAACCGGATCCATAGTGATCATGGTGGAGAATTTGAGAACTCTAACTTCTCAAAATTTTGCTTAGAACAAGGGTACAAGCACGAATTTTTATTTCCTAGAACACCCCAACAAAATGGAGTGATGGAAACAAAAATTTGTGCCCTACAAGAAGCGGCTAGGACTATGCTTAATGCATATTCTCTACCTAGCTACTTATGGGCGGAAGCGGTCAATACCGCTTGCTATATCCAAAATAGGGTTTTAATTCATAGGTTTTTAGGAAAACCCCCATTTGAATTATGGAATGGTACAATTCCAATAATTCACTATTTTAAAGCCTTTGGAGGCAAAGTCTACATTATAAACACCAAAGACAACCTCGGTAAATTTGAATCCAAAGCGGATGAGGGAATCCTAGTTGGATACTCATCCACTAGTGTAGGGTATAGAGTTTATAATAAGAGAACTCAAAAGATTGAGGAATTCTCAAATGTCCAATTTGATGAAACCTCTAATACTTACCCTAGGAAATCCCCCATTGATAATGATATCAATGACAAAAATCAAGAAATTATCCAAAAATTTCAAGATTTAACTTTAGGGGGTAATGATCAAAGGGGAGAGTTAAATCAAGGAGTAAGAGGTGATTCCGATGATGAAAGGAGGGTTGAGGATAATCATGATCAAAACCAATGTAATACACCTCCTAGAACTATAAGAGTCCATCAAAATCATCCTCTAGATCAAGTAGTAGGGGAGTTATCTCAAGGTGTTAGAACTCCCTCTAGTCAAATAGCTCTTATCTCACAACTTGAGCCCAAGTCAATTGATGATGCATTGCTTGATTCGGATTGGGTCTTAGCAATGCAAGATGAATTGGCTCAATTTGAGAGGAGTCAAGTTTAGGAGCTAGTTCCTAGACCCAATGATAGTACCATTGTCACTACAAGATGGGTCTTTAGGAACAAATTAGAAGATCAAGGCACAATAACAAGAAATAAAGCAAGGTTAGTTGCAAGAGGATTTAATCAAGTAGAGGGGCTTGACTATGATGAGACTTATGCCCCAGTTGCTAGGTTAGAGTCGATTAGAATCCTACTAGGATATGCCTCTTACATGGGCTTTAAATTCCATCAAATGGATGTAAAGTCGGCATTCTAAATGGGTTCATTAAGGAGGAAGTATATGTAGAACAACCTCCTGGGTTTGAAAGCATAGACTATCCAAACCATGTATTCAAACTTAGAAAAACTTTATACGGTTTGAAACAAGCTCCTCGGGCTTGGTATGAAAGATTGTCATCTTTCTTGGTCTCTAAAGGGTTTAGAAGGGGTCAAGTAGACCAAACTCTCTTCATTAAATCAAAGTCTAAGGACATCTTTGTAGCCCAAGTGTATGTAGATGACATTATCTTTGGGTCAACAAATGATGGGCTTCTTCAAGACTTCATCAAAAATATGGACAATGAGTTTGAGATGAGTCTGGTTGGGGAACTAAATTTTTTCCTAGGTTTACAAGTCAAACAAACAAATGAAGGAATTCATATATACCAAACCAAATATGCTAAGGAAATGATTAAGAAATTTAGTTTGGAAAATGCTAAGGTAGTTTCAACTCCAATGGAAACTAATACAAAAATAGATAATGATCATGAAGGAAAACAAATTGACCTTAAATTCTATAGGAGTATGATTGGTAGCCTTTTGTACCTAACCGCTCGTAGGCCCGATATATTATTTTCGGTAGGTATGTGTGCAAGGTACCAATCATGTGTCAAAGAGTCTGATTTAGTGGCCATTAAGAGAATCTTAAGGTATATCAAAGGCACACTAAATGTAGGACTTTGGTACCCTAGGATAAAATCTTTTGATTTAATTGTGTACACCAATTCCGACTATGTGGGTTGCAAGTTGGATCGGAAAAGTACTAGTGGTGGATGCCAATTTCTTGGATCCTCTCTAGTAAGTTGGAGTAGTAGAAAGCAACCTTCTGTTGCTTTATCAACCACCGAGGCCGAATATGTGGCTATGGGTGGTTGTGTGGCCCAATTACTTTGGATGAGACACACATTAGAAGATAATGAGCTACACTACTCCAATGTAAAAGTTTATTGTGATAATGTGAGTACCAAAAATCCAGTACATCACTCTAGGACCAAGCACAATAAAGTGAAGCATCACTTCAATAGAGATCATGTGGCTAAGGGGGACATTGAACTTATTGTAACACCCCCCTAGTCTTTCCACTCTCTACTAGGGGAGATGTCACTACTTTACTGTCTGTTTCATTAATTCTTCGTTACCTTACTCTGAAACTATACTTTTATCATCACCCCATATTACCATCATTCAAAAATTCATGCCATATACTAACGCAATATGCTAACAACAAAAATGATTATAAGAACCTTGACATCACTTAAACAATAACCAATTCAAGATCTTCACATAACATGCAAGTATTAAGACTAACCCAATATGACTCTGGCATTCTTTGTTCTCAACCATAAGCAATCAAGTTGAACTTCAACAATATCAAAAAAAATAATTAGAAACTTAAAATCTGGTTTAAACATCTGCACTTAGGATCTTTTATTTCCATTGTTCCGTTGCCACACACTCCAAGCACTTCATCCGCTATGCCACCATACTAAAGCTTTTCTTTACCTTTATCTGCAGTATAAGGAAATGCAAACTGTAAGTAATAACGCTTAGTAATTACTTTCTATGCTCACAAAACATGCAACGTATGAAATCATGCAACTAGTTCTCTTACCCTTGATACATTGATACACATGTAAGCATAACTATAAATCATAACTCTGAATACTTGTCTCTTGTATAAATCATGCTCTTAAGTATTTCAAAACTTGTAAACAGTGTATCTGAACTTGAATAATTAACTTGAAAAACTTTTATTTGTACTTATACTGATACTTCAAATTAATAATCATCCTGAATATGGGGTCGACATAGTACCAATGTGCGCTTTCCTAATAGGCCGGGGTGGCCAACCATCAAACCTACTAGGGTAACTGAAACTGAGGACCTTGGCCCATGGGCGAAACTGATGCCCGGTACATGCCCTTTCAAAAGTAAAATACTTTTTTTATACTTATATTCTTTTACATATTGAAAGAATGCTCTTAATCCCCTAAATCACGAATGGGGAGCACCATAAAGATTATTATGCTCTTGACCCCCAAAACTGAAATAGGGAGCATAATGAAGATCGTTGTACTCTTAATCCTCAATTAGAACAGGGAGCATCTTTAAATTTTCTTTATAAAGGAAATATTTTTTTACATCTAACTCTACATCATGCATATAATTGTAAGCTACAACTCATCTACAACATGCATCATCACAAATCACATTCTTTTCATGGATCTAAACATGATATTGAATCGAACATGACATAATGGGTAAAAAATCATATAACTAAAAACACCGTGCATAACTGGAAATAACATGCACATAAAAACATATCAATGACATACGATAACTACTTATACTATAGGTGAGCAATACTTACCTCCTATGCTTTTTCACCGATTTATACCGTTAGATTCCGTAAAGAGAAGAGCTCCTACGTGTTCCTTTGCTTTAGCATGATCCTCTACCAAATCCTTGAGGAGATCCCTCTTGGAAAATCCCCTCTTGAATTATCCAAAGAGAAGATGATCTTCTTCCTCGCTTCGGCAGCTGGAAAACGGAAGATCGAGAGAGAGAGAGACAAGAGGCGGTGGCTGAAGAAAATGGAAGGGAAAGAGGTGGCGTGGGTGGGCATTTGGAGAGAAGGGGAGATGGGGGTTGGTTGGCGTTTGGAGAGAAGAGGAAGAGAGGGGTTGGTCGGTGCAAGGGGTTTAGGGAAGGGAAAAAGAAATATAACTAGGGTTTCCTTAACTTAATTACCCCTTTAAATGATTAGCCAAATTAACCAACTTCTCCCTTTTTTCTGCCTATAGGTATATTCTGTTATATCATACTCATTGGTAATCTTATGACATAGTGGTAGGAAGCCTATTCCCCAAAACCAAAGGTTCATGGTTCAAGCCCCAACTAACGAACCATTTATTCGATTATTTTTCTTATTTCTATTCTTATTCTTATTTATATTTTCCTCTAAATAAAAAGTATAAGAACAAATATTTGGGTTGTTACAATCCCTTATACCTTATAAAATTTTCGTCCTCGAAACTTAGAATAGCTCGGGGTACTTTTGCTTCATGTCATCTTCACGTTCCCAGGTTGCTTCTTCAAACTTTTGACTTTGCCATAATACTTTTAATAATGGTACTTCTTTATTTCTTAGTTTCTTGACTGCTCGATCTATTATCTAAATATGTCGACTTTCATAACTTAGATCTTTCTGAATCTGTACCGTCTGTGGCTCAATCACTTGGTTGGTATCTGGGACTGTTGGGTTGATCCGTGAGGCGAAACTTCGATTCCCACTTCAAATTGGTCGCTTGTTCATGGCGATCCCATCGATGTCCCCGGATTTAAAATTTAATCATAGACAAAAGGTAACACCCAAGCAATCTTGTCATCGTCGTGCTATTCGTTTAGAGTAGTCACTTGAACAAACTTGTTGTTCAAGCGACCAACCTCTATTCCATGAATATCCGCGGAATAGACGATGTATGGATCGCTGTCTTTTGTATTTATGTTCGGGATCCAAGTATTATTTATCCACAAACAGAATATATCATGATCATAATTTTAAAATAAATATAAACATGTAACAAATGAAAATAGAGAATTGATATACCTTTCAATCTTCTATTGTATGATCTTCCTCCTTTCGGACGCCGTGTGGGAGATGATCTACCAAAAGTTGAAGCTCCTAGATCACCAATCTTCCTTCCTTGCTCTTCCAAAGAAAAAGTAAGTATAGAAACAAGATCCTTCTCCTTCCTTTAGCCAACCAACAAGCAACAAGCACCTTGCTTGCCGCCGGCCAACAAGGAAAATGAAAACAATGGTTGCCGGCCAAAAGCTCCAAGGGATGACCCTAAGGCTTGGTTCCACCGACCAAGGAGGACGAGAGGAGGGAGTTCGGATGCCGGAAAAAGTGAGGAAGGGGCTGTATGGGCGCCGGCAAGCTTGAGGAAGAAGAAGATAAGGAAATTGTTTCCTTATTTGGTGCCGCCAATGCTCCAAACCCTAGCCCTTTGCTTCTTGCCGCCAACTCCAAAGACCCTAGCTTCTCTAATTACCTCCACGCCAACCCTAAAGGCTCGATTTATAGAGTTTAGGGATAAGCCTTGTTTTAATCTCCACCATTTGTTCTAGGGATTTAATCTCAACAGTCGGATATAGAGATTTTATCTCAACCGTCGGATCTAGAGATTTAATCTCTACCTTTGGATCTACAGTTTTGTTTCTATCCATTGGATCTAAGCTTCATGAAATATTAATAGGCTACAATAGGGACCATGAGGAGGAGTTGGATCTTGGCCACCCAATGGATCAAGCCCACATAAAGTCTGATCCATTAATGATACTCCAATCAACTAAAGGTTTATCATTGATCTACCTCACCAACCCCCATAAATTAATATGGGCTCCATATATTATTTGTACATTTTCTCCCCGTGTTTAAGATCTCGAATGTCCGTCGATTAATTAATTTACTGACCATTAATTAATTAACATCTAACTCCATGAGTAGTACCACTAAACCTTTTCATCATGCCGGACCAAGTCCACCTGCAGGGTTTACATGATGAACCTTATGAGCTCCTCAAGGGGACATCATCATCCTAATATATAGGACACGGTTTCCTCCTATAATCTTGGCACACCATATAAATAATACCATTTCCCAACTTACCTAGCCTATCGATTTAATCTATAAATCTCGCCCATTGGTAAATCAAAGAAATCAATACTAAGTATATGTGCCCGTTATTATATCGGGATTAAGAGCATGTACAATATAATATCTGATGTCTGATTCGATTATGTAGTCAGTAATAAATCGAATCACCTCTATGTCAGTCCTGCTCAATACACACAAAGTGTACTAGTGTGATTTTATGGTCAAGACAAAGCAATACCAAATCACACTCCAACCATACCAAAGGTTTGTCCAAAGTCATCTCGGTTGTGAACCTTTACTTATACTTTACAAGGAACCGATAACATGATCTCCCGTGTGACACCACACACTATGTTATCTACAATGTAATGTATTAGACAATATGCATAGCCATAAAAATATGCAAACAATGATCATGTGATTCTTATTTCAAAATAAAGATGTTCATACAAAAGATAGACTTTTCAGTATACATCCCAACAATCTCCCACTTATACTAAAAGACTATGCTGTCCTTAAATAGTCATACATCTGATCCCCATTCCCTCCACATGCCTATCAAAAGCTCTCGCCAGAAGGGCCTTAGTGAAAGGATCTGCCAGGTTATCCTCCGATGCAATCTTGGCCACAATAACTTCTCCTCTCTTTATGATTTATCGTATCAGGTGGTACTTGCGCTCTATGTGTTTACTAGCCTTATGGGCTTGTGGTTCCTTCAAGTTTGCAACTGCACCACTATTATCACAATAAATTATGATAGTTCTTGGAAAACTAGGAATCACATCCAACTCCATCAGAAAGTTCCTGAGCTACACAGCTTCTTTAGCCGCCTCAGAGGCTGCCACATACTCAGTTTCCATGGTGGAGTCCGCCACGCATTTCTGCTTGACACTCCTCCATATAATGGCTCCACCTCCCAAAGTAAACACAAAACCTGAGGCAGACTTACTGTTATCCCTATCAGATTGGAAGTCGGAATCCGTGTAACCCATAGGGAGTAATTGGTCTGCCTGGTAAACCAACATATAATCCCTAGTCCTTCTCAGGTACTTCAATATATGCTTTACCACAGTCCAATGTCCCTATTCTGGATTACTCTGATATCTGCTGACCATGCCCACGGTAAACCAGATATCTGGTCTCATACATAGAATCACATACATGAGCCTTTCTACTGCCGAAGCATAAGGAACCACCTTCATCTTCTCTATCTCCTCAGATGTTCTAGGACACATCTCATTAGATAAAGGTACTCCATGCCTGAAAGGTAGAAAACCCTTCTTGGAGTTCTGCATGCTAAAACGATCCATAATCGTGTCTATAAATGAAGCTTGGGATAAGCACAACATCCTTTTCCTATGATCACTTATAACCTTGATGCCATGGATGTGTCCCACCTCTCCCAAGTCATTCATATCAAACTGTTTGGACAACCATACCCTTACGTCTGATAACACCTTGATATTGTTGTCAATCAATAAAATATCATCTACATATAGTACAAGAAGTACCACTATATTTCCGTCACATCTCTTGTATGCACAAGACTCATCCGGACTTTGAATAAATCCATAAGACTGGATTACCTCATCAAAGCGGATGTTCCAAGACCTCGAAGCTTGCTTCAATCCATAAATGGACCGATTAAGCTTACATACAAGATGCTCTTTGCCCTTCGCAACGAATCCCTCTGGTTCCTTCATATAGATGTCTTCCTTAAGACTTCCATTCAGGAAAGTTGTCTTGACATCCATCTGTCACACCTCTTAATCCATATGAGCTGCTATGCATAAGAGAATCCGGATAGACTTAAGCATGGCTACCGGCGAAAAGGTCTCCTCATAATCAATACCCTCTTTCTGAGTATACCCCTTCGCAACAAGCCTCGCTTTAAAGGTCTCAACCTTCCCATCTATTCCTCTCTTTCTTTTGTAGATTCACTTGCATCCAATGGTTTTTACACCATCGGGTGGTTCCACTAGCTCCCAGACCTGATTTGAATCCATAGATTCAATCTCAGTATTCATTTCACTTTGCCAAGATGTTGCATCTATATCTTGGATTGCCTCATCATATGTCCAGGGATCAGGTTCATGTTCGCCAGGGACCAAATTAGAAGATTCTCGCAAGAACATGAATCTATCAGGCTATCTAACAACCCTCCCACTATGACGAGGTATCTTCTGTGTATCCACTGTGACACGTGGTGCAGTGACTTGTGGTATATCCTCTTGTACCGGTGGTACTGAAGAAGTGACTTCCCCTTTTAATTCCTTCAGAACAATTTTACTCATGGTCTTGTGGTTCATCACATAGTCTTCCTCTAAAAATCTAGCATTTGTGCTAACGAACACCCTCTGATCTCTAGGACTATAAAATAAACCACCTTTCGTTCCTCTAGGATAGCCAACGAACATGCATACTTCTGTACGAGGTTCCAACTTACCAGCATCCGCCTTCAACACATGTGCTAGACTCCCCCATATCCGAATTTGTCTTAGACTAGGCTTTCGCCCAATTCACAATTCTGTGGGAGTAGAAGGCTCTAATTTAGATGGAACCAAGTTCAGTATGTACACCGCCGTATCTAGAGCATATCCCCAGAACGAATCTGCCAACTCAGAATAACTCATCATCGATCTAACCATCTCCATAAGAGTCCTATTCCTTCTCTTTGCTACACCATTCTGCTGGGGTGTGACAGGTGCAAACAATTGGGATTGAATCCCAGTCTCTGATAAGTAATTCCTAAACCCTCCTAAGAGGTACTCTCCACCACGATCAGATCGTAGTGTCTTAATACTTTTACCTTGACGTTTCTCCACATCAACCTTGAATTCTTTGAACTTGTCAAAGCATTTAGACTTGTGGCGCATCAGGTAAATGTATCCATATCTTGAGTAATCGTCTATAAAAGAGAGGAAATACACAAAACCACCTCTAGCATGGATAGACATAGGACCTCACAAATCAGAATGAACCAATTCTAACACATCTTTGGCACTATATCCCTTGGCCTTAAAAGGCCTCTTGGTCATTTTACCCTCCAAGCAAGATTCACAGGTTGGGAAATCCTCCACCACTAATGAACCCAGAGGTCCATCAGCTATCAACATTTGAATTCTCCTTAGGTTAATATGACCAAGCCTAAGATGCCAACGATATGTTTGGTTCATCTTCGAAGGTTCTTTTCTCTTATTGGAATTAGAATATGAGTTATTAACTTCAATTTGCATCGTGGGAGCTTTTGGTTCAAGTGTGTATAAATTTCCTATCAATGCACCCGAATAGATAATGTCCCTATTCCTTTTTATAACAACTGTCATTAAAAGAAATAGAATATCCATCCATAAACAATTTAGAAACCGAAATTAAATTCTTTCTTAACAAAGGTACATAAAGGCAATTCTTAAGAACCAAAACCTTATTTTTCTCAAAAGATAAATGAACGTCTCCCACTTTAATAGCCGCCACCTTCGTGGCATCGCCCAAGTATAGGGTAATCTCCCCCTCAGCTAGTCGTCTGGTTTTTTAGAACCCCTGCAAAGTATTGCAGACATGATCAGTGGCTCCCGTATCTACACACCAGGTGCCGGTAGATAACACCGCTAAACAAGTTTCAACGACTAGACCAAAAGATATACCTTTGTTCTGCTTGTGGTTGGGGCAGTCCTTCTTCTAGTGTCCAGTCTGCTTACAAGTAAAGCACTTGCCTTTCGGCTTCTTCACTCCTCCCTGAGTTCCTCCTACCGCCTTCGCCCAGTTTGTTTCTTCTTCATCTTGTCTTTCGGCTTAGAAGTAGAAACCTTTTGGGTCACCATTGCATGCACCTGAGCACTCTGACGAAATAGCCCTTATGCCACCTAGAGTTCTGTCAGAAGCTCCGCCAACGAATACAACCTCTTGTTCATGTTGTAGTTTAGGCAAAATTGCTCAAAACTCTTAGGTAGAGACTGGAGAATGATATCGACCTTTGTTTCCCCATCGATCTCAGCTCCGAGGACTTCTAACTCATTCAAATGAGCTCTCATCTTGAGAACATGATCCCTCATGGGTGTTCCCTCGATCATGGTGGTCGTCATCAAGTTTCTCATGGATTCTTGCCTCGCAACCCGATTCTGGTGTGCGAAAAGCTCTTTTAGATTGAGCATCATGTCATAAGCTGTGGGCATGGCTTAATACTGATGTTGCAGTACATTTTACATAGATGCCAAAATGTAACCCTGCGCCATCTCATCGGCCTTTATCCACTTCTTATAACTCTTTTTCTCCTTTTTCCCATAATCATCTGCAGGCTTAGGAGGGCACTCCTCGAGGAGTACATATTTGTATTCCTCAGCAGTCAAGACAATGTCTAGATTCCTCTTCCAATCAACATAGTTGGGTCCAGTAAGTTTATTCTCTTTTAATATCACAGCAAGCGGGTTGAAAGTCATTTTGAAAGAAAACCTAAGAATCACATATATCAAAACATTAGATTTCAAAAAATTATTGATTCCTCAAACAATAAAATTTCAAAATCAACCAACATCTCAAAACACCGAGAATATCGTATGCCACGATAGTGTGGACGTATACGAATTCTACATTTGTAAGAGGAGGTTTTTACCCATTAATTTTACTATCTTGTCAACCTAACTTTTTGACAAGTAAAATCCCTACAAATAAAAGCAGTGACTCCGATGGGGAGGATACTTATATTTGTTTCTAAGTGTTTACCATTACTCGGTACCAAGGTAATTATCTTGGGTTATGTGCTTTCTGATGGGGAAGTACACACGCTCTTTAATAATTCCCTATAACCATATTTGACCTTGTGATCCGCAAACAAACTCATCCGATGGGGAGAAAGGCACTCAGAGCCGACGTGCATGTTTGTTTGCATCACTTGTCAATTTGTAATGGAGGCCGTGGGAATTTATAAAAATATCCCTCTCCCACTTAGTAATTTGAAATTGAGAAATTTTCTAGCCTACGACATGCATATCAAGCAATAAGCAATAAATATGAAAAATAAATTATTTTCCAACTATTATGGCTTTTGTCTTCAATATGTCTCCCGTCGCATCGCCTTCTCGTCCGCTCCCCCTACGCCATGTATGAGTCATCCGGAGATCTAAGCCGAGACTAAAATCTATTTTAATTTACATCCATCGATCCGATACTCCACGAAGGAGTGTACATGAATTCTATATCGAAAGTAAACTAAAATAAAAAAGAGTGGCTAAACAATGTCGTATCTAATTTACAAAAAATTAAATACTAGCCTCGTCAATCCCGAGGATTCAACAAAATATACACATACAATCACATACACACTGTTGGTATTGCTCGGAGGCTTGTTGGCTCCCATGTCCCCGGATTAAAATTTTCACTAATGAAAACTAATCCGGATGGGATGAGCTCAATCGAATTTTAGCCATCGAGCTCAACCGTGGATTAGTTTAAAATATACACATACAATCACATACACACTGTTGGTTGAGCTTAGCCATCGAGCTCAACCAATTCGTCGTCGTGCTAACGACTTGAGCGATCGCTTGAATAAACTAGTTGTTCAAGCAACCAAGCTCTTCTAGTCGGTTAGCCGCGGAAGAGACGACGGACGGATCACCGATTTTTGTGTTTATCTTCGAGATCCATGATTATACAAATACATATGGATGTAGACATGTATAATCAACACATACAAATTTATTAATAAGAACATACAAAGATCAATAATAAAACTTGTAAAACTTTTATACCTCTCGATCTTCTATCGTATGTCCTAACCTCCTTGTAGACTTCGTGTGGGCGTAGATCCTCCACAAGTTGAAGCTTCCAAGATATTCTTCAATCAAAAGAAAGAAGAACTCTTCTTCCCTTCTTGCTTGAGCCAACCACCAATCCACAAAGGATTGATGCCGCCAGCCCCAAGAATAGAGAGAACAAGATGGCCAACCAAGGAACCGAACAAGGGAACAATCCCTAGCTCCTTTGTGCCGCCGGCCAAGAGGAAAAGAAGAGGAGAAGAGGAATACGTTGAGCGCCGACCAAGGTAGAGGGAAGAGAGGAAGGAGCCGGCCAACACCTTAGGAAGAAGACCTATTGTTGCCGCCCACTCTCCTTGCAAACCCTAGCCGCCCAACCAAACCCTAATCTAATTAGGGTTTTCCTCCTTAGGGTTTCTTGCCGCCCAAGCTATTGATTGGCAAAACCCTAATCTCCAAAACCAACCAACAACTACTCTTGCCACCCAACTTAAGCCCCTTTTTATAGAGTTGGGCTTACGCCTTGTTTTAATCTCCACCGTCGGTTCTATGGTTTTAATCTCAATTGTCGGATCTAGAGATTTAATCTCAACCGTCGGAACTAGAGATTTATTCTCCACCGTCGGATCTAGGGATTTAATCTCATCCGTCAGACATAGAGATTTAATCTCAACCGTCGGATCTAGATATTTAATGTCCACCGTCGGATCTAGGGATTTAATCTCAATCGTCGGATCTAGAGATTTAATCTCCACCGTCGGATCTAGGGATTTGTTTTCCATCATTGGATCTAGGCTTCATGAGGATTATATTAGGCTACGATAGGGACCATGAGGAGGAGTTGGATCTTGGCCACCCGATGGATCGGAACCACACAAACTTCATCCATCAATGATGTTCCATTCCACTAGAGGATCATCATTGAATTACCTTACCAACCCCCATAAATTAATATGGGCTCCATACATTATTTGTACATCCATCTCCCCGTGTTTAAGATATCGAATGTCCGTCAATTAATTGATTTACTGACCATCAATTAATTAACATCTAACTCTCGAGTAGTATCACTCAACCTTATCATCATGTTGACTAAGTCAACTTGCAGGGTTTACATGATGAACCTTATGAGCTCCTCAAGGGGACATCATCAACCTAATATATAGGACACGGTTTCCTCCTATAATCAACGGCACACCATGTAAATAATATCATTTCCCAACTTACCGGGCATATTGATTTAATCCATATAAATCTCACCCTTTGGTAAATCAAAGAAAAAAAATACTAAGTACATGTGCCCGTTATTATATCGGGATTAAGAGCATGTACAACATAATATCCGAGGTCCGATTCAATTATGTAGTCAGCAATAAATTGAATCACCTCTATGTCGGTCCTGCTCAATACACCTAAGTGTACTAGTGTAACTCTATGTTCAAGACAAAACAATACCAAGCTACACTACAACCATGCCAATGGTTTGTCCAAAACCATCTTAGTTGTGAGCCTCTACTTATATTCTACAAGAGACTGATAACATGATCTTCTATGCCACACCAAGCACCATGTTATCTACAATGTAAAGTATTAGACAATATGCACACATATAATAAATATAAAGTGCAAACAATGATCATGTGATTCTTATTTCAAAATAAAAAATGTTCATACAAAAGAGCTTGGCTTTCAGTATACATTCCAACAATCTCCCACTTATACTAAAAGACTATGCTGTCAATATACTGCCATACATCTGATCCCCATGTCCTCCACATGCCTATCAAACGCTTTCGCTGGAAGGGCCTTAGTGAATGGATCCGCCAGGTTATCCTCTGATGCAATCTTGGCGACAGCTACTTTTCCTCGCTTTACGATCTCTCGTATCAGGTGGTACTTATGTTCTATGTGTTTACTCGCCTTATGGGCTCGTGGTTCCTTCGAGTTTGCAACTGCACCACTGTTATCACAATAAATTGTGATAGTTCTGGACAAACCAGGAATCACATCAAAGTCTATCAAGAAGTTCCTGAGCCATATAGCTTCCTTGGCTGCCTTAGAGGCTGCCACATACTCAGCTTTCATGGTAGAGTCCGCCACGCATTTCTGCTCGACACTCCTCCATACTATGGCTCCACCTCCAAAAGTAAACACAAACCCCGAGGTAGACTTACTATTGTCCCTATCTGATTGGAAATCAGAATCCGTGTAACCCATAGGGACTAATTGATCTGCCCAGTAAACCAGCATATAATCCCTAGTCCTTCTCAGGTACTTCAATATATGCTTTATCGCAGTCCAATGTCCCTGTCCAGGATTACTCTGATATCTACTAAGCATGCCCACGGCAAAGCAGATATCTGGTCTCGTACATAGCATAGCATACATGAGGCTTCCTACTGCCGAAGCATAAGGAACCGCCTTCATCTTCTCTATCTCCTTTGATGTTATGGGACACATCTCTTTAGATAAGGTACTCCATGCCTAAAAGGTAGAAAACCTTTCTTGGAGTTCTGCATGCTAAAACGAGCAAGGATAGTGTCAATGTATGAAGCTTGAGATAAGAACAACATCCTTTTCTTGCGATCCCTTATTACCTTGATCCCAAGGATGTGTCCCACTTCTCCCAAGTCCTTCATATCAAACTGTTTGGACAACCATACCCTTACGTCTGACAACACTCTGATATTGTTGCCAACTAACAAAATGTCATCTATGTATAGTACAAGAAATACCACTACGTTTCCATCACATCTCTTGTATACACAAGGCTCATCCAGACTTTGAATAAATCCATATGACTGGATTACCTCATCAAAGCAGATGTTCCAAGATCTAGAAGCTTGCTTCAATCCATAAATGGACCAATTAAGCTTACACACAAGATGCTCTTTGCCCTTTGCAATGAATCCCTCTGCTTGCTTCATATAGATGTTTTCCTCAAAACTTCCGTTAAGGAAAGTTGTCTTGACATCCATCTGCCAAATCTCATAATCCTCATGAGCAGCAATAGATAAGAGAATCCGGATAGACTTAAGCATAGCTACCGGTGAAAAGGTCTCCTCATAATCGATACCCTCTTTCTGAGTATACCCTTTCGCAACAAACCTAGCTTTGAAGGTCTCAACCTTCCCGTCTACTCCTCTCTTTCTCTTGTAGATCCACTTGCATCCAATGGCTTTCACACCATCAGGTGGTTCTACTAACTACCAGACATGATTAGAATCCATAGATTCTATCTCTGAATTCATCGCTCTTTGCCAAGATACCGCATCTCTATTATGGAGTGCCTTATCATATGTCCAGGGATCAGTTTCTTGTTTACCAGGGACTAAGTCCGAAGACTCTCCCAAGAACATGAATCTCTCTGGTTGTCTAACAACCCTCCCACTATGACGAGGTCCCTCCTGTGTATGCTCTGTGACACGCGGTGCAGTGACTTGTGGTTTTTCCTCTTGTACCAGTGGTACTGAAGTTGGGACTTCCCCTTTCAACTCCTCAAGAACAATCCTACTCGTGGGCTTGTGGTTCATCACATAGTCCTCCTCTAGAAATCTGGCATTCGTACTCACGATCACCTTCTGATCTCTAGGACTATAGAACAAACCACCCTTCGTTCCCTTAGGGTAGCCAACAAACAAGCATACTTCTGTACGAGATTCCAACTTACTAGCATCTCCCTTCAGCACATGTGTTGGACTACCCCAAATCTGAATATGTCTTAGACTAGGATTTTGCCCAGTCCACAATTCTGTGGGAGTAGAGGGTACTGACTTAGATGGAACCAAGTTCAGAATGTGTGCTACCATTTCCAGAGCAAACCCCCAGAACGAATCAGGTAACTCAGAATAACTCATCATCGATCTGACCATCTCCATAAGAGTCCTATTACTTCGCTCTGCCACACCATTCTGCTGGGGTGTGCTAGGTGCAGACAATTGGGATTGAATCCTAGCCTCTGATAAGTAACTCTTAAACTCAGATCGTAGTGTCTTGATACTTTTACCTTGACGTTTCTCCACATCAGCCTTGAATTCTTTGAACCTGTCAAAGCATTCAGACTCACGGCGCATCAAGTAAATGTATCCATACCTTGAATAATCGTCTATAAAAGAGACAAAGTATTCAAAACCACCTCTAGCCTCGATAGACATAGGACTGCACAAATCAGAATGAACCAATTCCAATATATCTTTGGCTCTATACCCCTTAACCTTAAAAGGCCTCTTGGTCATCTTACCTTCCAAGCAAGACTCGCAGGTTGGGAGATCTTTCACCACTAATGAATCCAAGGGTCCATCAGCTATCAACCTTTGAATTCTACTCAGGTTAATATGACCAAGTCTTAGGCGCCAAAGATATGTCTAGTTCATTTTTGAAGGTTCTTTTCTCTTATTAGACTTAGAAGATGAGTTATTCACTTCTAAATGCATCGTGGGAGTTTTCGGTTCAAGAGTGTAGAAATTGCCAACCAATGTACCAGAACAGATAATCTCCCAATTCCTTTTTATAACAACTTTGTCATTAAAAGAAACAGAATATCCATCGAGAAACAATTTAGAAACTGAAATTAGATTCATTCTAAAAGTAGGTACATAAAGACAATTTCTCAAAACCAAAACTTTATTCCTATCAAAAGATAAATAAATGTCTCCCACTGCAATAGCCGCCACCTTTGAAGCATTTCCCATGAAGATGGTAATCTCTCCCTCAGCTAGTCGTCGGGTTTCCTGGAACCCCTGCAAAATATTGCAGACATGATCAGTGGCTCCTGTATCTACACACCAGGTACTGGTAGATAACACCGCTAAACATGTTTCAACAACTAAACAAGAAGATATACCTTTGTTCTTTCGGCGAGGACAGTCCGCCTTCCAATGTCCAGTCTGCTTGCAAGTGAAGCACTTGCCTTTTGGCTTCTTCACTCCTGCCTGAGGTCCTACTGCCACTTTCTTTGCTCCACCTTGCTTCTTCTTCTTCTTCCCTTTCGGTTTAGAAGAAGAAACCTTCTGAGCAACCATGGCTTGAGCGCTTTGACGAAAAAGCTCCTCTACCTCCTGGAGTTCTGTCAGAAGCTCCGCCAACGAATACAACCTCTTGTTCATGTTGTAGTTGAGGCGAAACTGTTCAAAACTCCTAGGAAGAGACTGGAGAATGATATCGACTTGGGTTTCCCTATCGATCTCAGCTCCGAGGACTTCCATCTCATTCAAATGAGCCATCATCTTGAGAACATGGTCCCTGACGGGTGTTCCCTCGATCATGGTGGTCGTCATCAAGTTCCTCATAGTCTCCTGTCTGGCCACCCTACTCTGATGTCCGAAAAGTTCCTTGAGATTGAACATCATGTCATAAGTCGTGGCCATGACCTGATGCTGATGTTGCAGCACATTTGACATAGATGCCAAAATGTAACACCGTGCCATCTCATCTTCCTTGATCCATTTCTTATAACTTTCTTTCTCCTTTTCATCAGAGTCATCGGTGGGCTTAGGAGGACAGACCTCGAAGAGTACAAATTTGTACTCCTCTGCAGTTAAGACAATATCCAAATTTCTTTTCCAATCAATATAATTTGTTCCAGTAAGTTTATTTTCTTTTAATATCACAGCAAGTGGGTTGAAAGCCATTTGAAAATCCTAAGAATCACAATGATCAAAATATTATATTTCAAATACCATTGTTTCCTCAAACAATAAAATTTCGAAATCAACCAACACCTCAAAACACCGAGAATATTGCATGCCACGAAAGTGTGGACATATACAAATTCTACATTTGTAAGAGGAGGTTTAACCCTTTAATTTTATTATCTTGTCAACCTTACTTTTTGACAAATAAAATTAATAGTTGGTTCCTCTTTGGCCCTACAAATAAAAGCAGTGACTCCGATGGGGTGGATACTTTTTATTTACATCTAAGTATGCACCATTACACGATACTAAGGGAATTATCTCGGATTATGTGCCTTACCGATGGGGAAGTACACACGCTTCTAAATAATTTCCTATAACCATTATTTGACCTAGTGATCCACAAACAAACTCATCCGATGGGGAGGAAGGCACTCAGAGCCGACGTGCAAGTTTGTTGCATCACAGGTCAAATTGTAATGGAGGCCACGGGAATTAATTAAAATATCCCTCTCCCACTTAGTAAATTGACAGTGAGGAATTTTCAAGCACACACAACATGCATATAAAACAAATCAGCAATAAATATGGAAAAAAATAGAATTTTTCCAACCATTATGGCATTGTTCTCCAATATGCGTCCGTCTGTCATGTCGCACCTCGTCTCCACCTTTTCGAGATCCGAGCCAAGATAAACTATTTTAATTTACATCCATCGATCCTATACTCCACGAAGGAGTGTACAAATAATCTAGATCGAAAGTAAACTAAAATGAGTGGCTAAACAATGTCATATTTAATTACAAAAATTAAATACTAATTTAGCCTCGTCAACCCCGAGGATTCAAATAATATACAATCACACACACATGCAATCACATACACATATATATAGCCATAATAGTTGGAACTTATGCCTGCAACCAAAAAGTTATGCTACGCACATCCTACTATCATCCGGCATACACAATATATGATAAGTGCATGAAAGTAACCGAATCCAAACACACAAAACCGGAAACCTTGGCTCTCATACCAATTTTTTGGCATTGCTCGGAGTCTCATTAGCTCCAATGTCCCCGGATTAAAATTTTCACTAATGAAAACTAATCCGGATGGGATGAGTTTCCTAAGCTCAACTAATTCGTCGTCGTGCTAACGACTTGAGCGATCGCTTGAATAAACTAGTTGTTCAAGCAACCAAGCTCTTCTAGTCGATTAGCCGCGGAAGAGACGACGGACGGATCGTCGGTTTTTGTGTTTATCTTGGGGGTCCATGATTATACAAATACATATGGATGTAGACATGTATAATCAACACATACAAATATATTAATAAGAACATGCAAAGATCAATAATAAAACTTGTAAAACTTTTATACCTCTCGATCTTCTATCGTATGTCCTAACCTCCTTGTAGACTTCGTGTGGGCGAAGATCTTCCACAAGTTGAAGCTTCCTAGATATTCTTCAATCAAAAGAAAGAAGAACTCTTCTTCTCTTCTTGCTTGAGCCAACCACCAATCCACAAAGGATTGATGCTGCCAGCCCCAAGAATAGAGAGAACAAGATGGCCAACCAAGGAACCGAACAAGGGAACAATCCCTAGCTCCTTTGTGCCGCCGGCCAAGAGGAAAAGAAGAGGAGAAGAGGAATAGGTTGAGCGCCGACCAAGGTAGAGGGAAGTGAGGAAGGAGCCAGCCAACACCTTAGGAAGAAGACCTATTATTGCCGCCCACTCTCCTTGCAAACCCTAGACGCCCAACCAATCCCTATTCTAATTAGGGTTTTCCTCCTTAGGGATTCTTGCCACCCAAGCTATTGAAAGGCAAAACCCTAATCTCCAAAACCAACCAACAACTACTCTTACCGCCAACCTTAAGCCCCTTTTTATAGAGTTGGGCTTAAGCCTTGTTTTAATCTCCACCGTCGGTTCTAGGGTTTTAATCTCAACTGTCGGATCTAGAGATTTAATCTCAACCGTCGAAACTAGAGATTTAATCTCCACCGTCGGATCTAGGGATTTAATCGCATCCGTCGGATCTAGAGATTTAATCTCAACCGTCGGATCTAGAGATTTAATCTCCAACGTCGGATCTAGGGATTTAATCTCAACTGTCGGATCTAGAGATTTAATCTCAACCATCAGATCTATAGATTTAATCTCCACCGTCGGATCTAGGTATTTATTTTCCATCATTGGATCTAGGCTTCATGAGGATTATATTAGGCTACGATAGGGACCATGAGGAGGAGTTGGATCTTGGTCACCCGATGGATCGGAACCACACAAACTTGATCCATCAATGATGTTTCATTCCACTAGAGGATCATCATTGAATTACCTCACCAACCCCCATAAATTAATATGGGCTCCATACATTATTTGTACATCCATCTCCCCGTGTTTAAGATATCGAATGTCCATCAATTAATTGATTTACTGACCATCAATTAATTAACATCTAACTCCTCGAGTAGTACCACTCAACCTTATCATCATGTTGACTAAGTCAACCTGCAGGGTTTACATGATGAACCTTATGAGCTCCTCAAGGGGACATCATCAACCTAATATATAGGACACGGTTTCCTCCTATAATCAACGGCACACCATGTAAATAATATCATTTCCCAACTTACCGGGCATATTGATTTAATCCATATAAATCTCACCCTTTGGTAAATCAAAGAAAAAAATACTAAGTACATGTGCCCGTTATTATATCTGGATTAAGAGCATGTACAACATAATATCCGAGGTCTGATTCAATTATGTAGTCAGCAATAAATTGAATAACCTCTATGTCGGTCCTGCTCAATACACCTAAGTGTACTAGTGTAACTCTATGTTCAAGACAAAACAATACCAAGCTACACTACAACCATGCCAATGGTTTGTCCAAAACCATCTTGGTTGTGAGCCTCTACTTATATTCTACAAGGGACTGATAACATGATCTTCTATGCCACACCAAGCACCATGTTATCTACAATGTAAAGTATTTGATAATATGCACACATATAATAAATATAAAGTGCAAACAATGATCATGTGATTATTATTTCAAAATAAAAAATGTTCATACAAAAGAACTAGGCTTTCAGTATACATTCCAACACACACATATGGCCATAATAGTCGAATCTTATGCCTACAACTAAAGAGTAAACCTACGCATATCCTACTATTATCCGGCACATATAATATATGAAAAATGCATAAGAGTAACCGAATCCAATACACACAAAACCGGAAACCTTGGCTCTGATACCAATTGTTGGGTTGATCCGTGACGGGAAACTTCGCTTCCCACTTCAACTCGGTCGCTTATTCATGGCGATCCCATCGATGTCCCCAGATTAAAAATTTAATCCTAGGCAAAAGAGAACACCCAAGCAACCTTTTCATAGTCGTTCTATTAGTTTAGAGTAGTCACTTGAACAAACTTGTTGTTCAAGCGACCAACCTCTATTCCATGAATAGCCACGGAATAGACGATGTACGGATCACCAACTTTTGTGTGTATGTTCGGGATCCAAGTATTATTTAGTCACAAACAAAATATATCATGATCATAATTGAAAAACAAATATAAACATGTAACAAATGAAAATAGAGAATTGATATACCTCTCGATCTTCTATTGTATGACCTTCCTCCTTTCGGACGTCGTGTGGGCGACGATCTACCAAAAGTTGAAGCTCCTAGATCACCAATCTTCCTTCCTTGCTCTTCCAAAGAAAAAGAAAGTATAGAAACAAGATCCTTCTCCTTCCTTTAGCCAACCAACAAGCAACAAGCACCTTGCTTGCCGCCGGCCAACAAGGAGAAGGAAAAGAATGGTTGTCGACCAAAAGCTCCAAGGGAGGACCCTAAGGCTTGGTTCCACCGGCCAAGGAGGAGGATAGGAGGGAGTTTGGATGGCGGCCAAAGTGAGGAAGTGGCTGTATGGGCACTGACAAGCTTGAGGAAGAAGAAGATAAGGAAATTGTTTCCTTATTTGGTGCCGCTAATGCTCCAAACCCTAGCCCCTTTCTTCTTGCCGCCAACTCCAAAGACCCTTGCTTCTCTAATTATCTCCATGCCAACCCTAAAGGCTCCTTTTATAGAGTTTAGGGATAAGACTTGTTTTAATCTCCACCATTGGTTCTAGGGATTTTATCTCAACCATCGGATCTAGAGATTTTATCTCAACCATCGGATCTAGAGATTTAATCTCTACCTTTGGATCTAGAGTTTTGTTTCTATCCATTGGATCTAAGCTTCATGAGGTATTAATAGGCTACAATAGGGACCATGAGGAGGAGTTGGATCTTGGCCACCCAATGGATCAAGCCCACATAAAGTCCGATCCATTAATGATAATCCAATCCACTAAAAGTTTATCATTGATCTACCTCACCAACCCCCATATGTTAATATGGGCTTCATATATTATATGTACATTTTCTCCCCGTGTTTAAGATCTCGAATGTTCATCGATTAATTAATTTACTGACTATTAATTAATCAACATCTAACTCCATGAGTAGTACCACTCAACCTTTTCATCATGCCGGACTAAGTCCACCTACAGGGTTTACATGATGAACCTTTTGAGCTCCTCAAGGGGACATCATCATCCTAATATATAGGACATGTTTTCCTCCTATAATCAATGACACACCATATAAATAATATCATTTCCCAACTTACCGAGCCTATCGATTTAATCTATAAATCTCGCCCATTGGTAAATCAAAGAAATGAATACTAAGTATATGTGCCCGTTATTATATCGGGATTAAGAGCATGTACAATATAATATCTGAGATCCGATTCAATTATGTAGTCAGCAATAAATCGAATCACCTCTAAGTCGGTCCTGCTCAATATACACAAAGTGTACTAGTGTTATTTTATGGTCAAGACAAACCAATACCATATCACACTACAACCATACCAATGGTTTGTCCAAAGCCATCTTGGTTGTGAGCCTTTACTTATACTTTACAAGGAACCGATAATATGATGTCCCGTGTGACTCCACACACCATGTTATCTATAATGTAATGTATTAGACAATATGCATAGCCATAAAAATATGCAATCAATGATCATGTGATTCTTATTTTAAAATAAAGATGTTAATATAAAAGATAGACTTTTTAGTATACATCCCAACAGGGACGTGCTTCTTAAGCATTGAAACATGAAATACATTGTGGATAGCTAACATCTCCTGTGGTAGCTCTAGCTCATAAGTTACTTTACCAACTCTCTTGGAGATCAGGTAAGGGCCTAAATATCTGGGACTTAACTTGCCTTTCTTCCCAAACCTCATTACCCCTTTCATAGGAGCTACCTTAATGAACACCGAATCCCCGACTTGGTACTCTAAGGGTCTGCGTTGGATATCGGCGTAACTCTTCTGCCGACTCTGAGCAGTCTATATCCTTTTGCGTATGCTCTTTATATCTTTCGTGGCATTATCTATAAAATCAGTCTTGAGTCCCATTTCTTTCTTCTCACCACCCTCATACCAACAGATAGGTGATTTGCATCTCCTTCTATACAAGGCTTCATAAGGTGTCATTCCAATTGTGGTTTGATAACTATTATTAAAAGCAAACTCTGCCAAACACAAATATTTGCACCAACTTCCTTTAAAATCTAAGGCACAAGCTCTTAGCATATCCTCCATAATCTGATTCACCCTTTCTATTTGTCCATCTATCTGAGGATGAAATGCAGTGCTGAATCTTAGCTTAGTGCCGAAGGCTGTCTGAACACACTCTCAGAAGTGTGAAGTGAAGCGACTGTCTCTATCAGAGATAATGGTCTTAGGTACTCCATGCAGTCTAATCACTTCCTTGACATATAACTCGGCTAACTGTTCCATGGAGTATGATATTTTGATAGGCATGATGTGAGCAGATTTTGTCAATCTATCGACAACTACCCAAATAGAATCATAGCCATTGGTTGTTTTGGGTAGTCCTACTATGAAATCCATGGCTATTTCCTCCCACTTCCATTCTGAAATCTGGATAGGATGTAGAACTCCTCCTGGCCTCTAGTGTTCTGCTTTCACTCTCTGACATGTCAGACAAGTGCTAACATACTTAGCCACGTCCCTCTTCATACCAAGCCACCAAAATTTCCCTTTCATATTTTGATACATCTTGGAGGATAAGGATGCATCAAATATGGGGTCCCATGAGCTTCTTCTAGAATCTTCTTTCTTAAGTCTGGGTCCTTAGGGATACATAGGCATTCACCCAAATATAATATCTCACTGTCAGAGACACGGAATCCTTCATCCTTTCCTTCTTGGATCTCTTGCTTGATCCTTTGGATGCAAGGATCTTTGTCTTGTCTTGATAATATATCCTTAAACAGTGTAGGTACTATGGTCAAGGCGGAGAGCTATCTAGAAATGATCTCAACCCCAAAATTCATTATCTCTTTCTCTAGTGGTTGGGATAGTGTTTCTAGGGACATCAAAGTGGCATATGATTTTCTACTCAGCGCGTCTGCTACTTTGTTTGCCTTTCCAGGATGTTAGTGTATTTCACAGTCATAGTCTTTTACTATCTCAAGTCATCTGCTCTGTCACATATTCAGATCCTTCTGTGTGAAGAAATACTTCAGACTCTGGTGATCCATGTAAATCTTGCATTGGACTCCATATAGGTAATGTCTCCAAACTTTCAGAGCAAAGACCACTACTACCAACTCAAGGTCATGAGTGGAGTAATTCTTTTCGTAGTCCTTGAGTTGCCTAGGTGCATAAGCAATGACTTTACCCTTCTGCATAAGTACTGCTCCGAGTCCCATCTTGGATGCATCACTATACATGTCAAATCCCTCATTACTTTCTGGAAGAGTAAGCACTGGAGCACTTGTGAGTCACCTCTTTAATTCAAGAAAGATCTTTTCACAATCTTTTGTCCATTCAAACTTCTTGTTCTTTCTGGTAAGAACCGTTAATGGTGAAGCTACATTGAGAAGTTTTCCACAAACTTCTGGTAGTACCCCGCTAATCCGAGGAAACTTTTGACTTCACTGGAATTCTTTGGTTGACCCCAATTACTGACCACTTCTATCTTTGTCGGGTCTACCATAACTCCATCTTCTGAAATAACATGACCCAGAAATGACATTCGATCAAGCCAAAACTCACACTTGGAGGACTTTTCATATAACTACCTTTGCTGAAGGGTCTGCAAGACTGTCTTCAAGTGTTCGGCATGTTCCTCCTGGGTTCTTGAGTAGATAAGGATGTCGTCAATGAAGACGACCATAAACTTGTCAAGGAACTCCTTAAATACCTGATTTATCAAGTCCATAAACATAGCGGGTGCATTCGTCACTTTGAAGGGCATGACCATGAACTCATAGTGTCCATACCTCGCTCGGAAAGCTATTTTCGGTATATCCTCCTCTTTAACTCTTACTTGATGATAACCGGACCGCAAGTCAATCTTGGAGAAGACTGTGGCTCCCCTCAATTGATCAAATAAATCCTTTATCCTTGGCAGAGGATATCTGTTCTTGATCGTCACTTGATTCAAGGCTCGGTAGTCTATGCACATCCTTATAGACTCATCTTTCTTTTTCATGAAAAACACCAGATCTCCCCACGAAGAATGACTAGGGCTAATAAATCCCTTGTCTAGTAACTCCTGTAATTGTTCTAGAAGCTCTTTAAATTCAGCTGGAGCCATACGATAGGGTGCTTTTGAGATTGGGTGGGTACCAGAAATAAGCTCAAACTCAACTTTCCTTCAAAGTGCTAGTCTTGGTAGCCCGTTAGGAAATACTCCCAGGTAGTCACATGCAATTGGGACTTCTTCCAGCTTTTGGCTGTTGGTGCAGTGAGGCACCGAAATCGAACCTGTGTTTTGATTATAGCAAAGACACAAAAGTTAAGTCTATTTTGTTTTCTCACGAGCTGAATCGAGTGTGCAGAAGATTAATATAGCTGGAGCTGAAGGCTAGCGACACCCGGAGGAAGCCGCGGTGGTCGGGCGATACTCGAGTTACTTCGGAGGGAGCTGAAGGAATCGAGTGGAAGGCCGGAAGCAAAAGCGACACGTAAGTATCGAGGTAAGCTCGTGTGTGCGAGAGTAAGTAAGGTCGTATCCTCTTTACGGGGATGATCTTAAGCGTAGATCCGACCAAAGACATCTTATAGATGGTCTAGGTCGAGATCAGATGGTCGACGACCATCGAAATTATGTTTTTATTGAGCTAACTTTGACTTGCAGCAAGCATCAGTCGACTGCCAGCTTGGAGGACTCGACTACCGTGTATCAGTCGACTGCCGAAGGTTATCAATCGACTGATGCTGCCATCAGTCGACTGATGATGGCCATCAGTCGACTGATGGTCAATGATCAGATTCGAGGAGTCAAGGCTTATCACTCCACCTCAAAGCGGTTTGGTGTCCATTTGTGATTGGTTGAAGACCCACTCGAAAAGGGGCTCAAAGGCTATAAAAAGAGGGCCAAACCTAGGGTTTTATCAACAATTCTAAGTGCTCAAAGCCTCCGTTACGCTGCAACTCTACGACAACGAAGTCCTTCCATTCTGACGTCTAGGTTTAACTTTCTTTATTATTGTACGTCGGTCTTAGTTTTTGTTATCAGTTTGTCATTTATATTTCCGGAGCTTTTATCGTATACGAGGAGAGGGGGAGTGTCCCTCTACCTCAAGTTTTTGTGGTTTCTTCTTGTATCGATTAACTCCTACCTCTAACGAGGAGGAGTTCCTTTAGTGCTTTTGCCCTCTGTACGTGGTCAAGGACCACTAGGGCCTTGGAGTAGTAGCCTTCGGCCATGAACCAAGTAAATCTCTTGTGTCTATTGTCTCCTTTACTTTTTGTTTTGCTTATCTTTCCGCTGCATATAAGTTTTCTTTTAAAACGAGTTCGTACGAGAAAAATTTTCTTTCGCTATTCACCCCCCCCCTCTAGCGAACCGCATCGATCCAACAATTGGTATCAGAGCCGGGGGCGCTTAGATTTGGTGAAACCACCAATCTAACATTTTTTTTACAGATTTGTTTTTCGCTCGTTTAAATTTTTCTCCCTTTTACTAATCCAAGACGAAGTCTTGGTACTCTTCGCTTGATTTTGTTTTGCAAGTATTACGCTTTTGGAGTAGCCGACGGTCAAACCGGCATAACTTTTCGCATACAAGTTGACCACGACACGGTCTACCTACCAAATCGAAGCCCTCGCGAGATCTACACTTCTTACGGGGTTTACCCCATAACAAGCTGTTTTCATCCTCAAAAACGACGTTTAGTAGCCTTCGGGGACATCAAGGTTGTAGTACTTACTTTTATTTAGTTTCTTATTTCTTTGCTTAACTTTCTATTTTTCGTTTATTTCTTTTTATTTCCCGCACTACTAATCCAAGACGCAAGTCTTGGTACTTTCGTGTGTTTTTGTTGCTAGGTTTTCATTTTAGTCTCCTTGTCTTTTTGTTCTAATGGCCCATCTCGAGGGTTTTAGCACCGTCCGACCTCCGCTTTACAACGGAGATGATTTCGCATCGAAAGGTCGGATGGAATGCTTTCTCAAAACCCAAATTGAGATGTGGATCATAATTCAAACGGGTTTCACACTTCCGACCAATGAAGTGGGTGACTCCTTGGATTATGATCAATGGACGCAACAAAACGACAAGTCGGGTTTACACCAAGGCGACACAAATCCTCCAATGTGGCCTATCCAAGGAGGAGCTAAATCGCGTCGGCCCCTTCATAAGCGCAAAGGATCTTTGGACAAAACTAATCGAGTTACACGAAGGATCGGATCAAGCTAAGGTTTGCAAACGTGATTTGTTATTCAATAAATTATACACACTAAAAATGCAGGAACACGAGTCCGCGACGCAACTCCACGCCCGTGTCCAAGACATAGTCAACAACCTACACGCAATCGGGCAAAAGGTCGAAAACCGCGACCTTATAAGGTATGTCCTAATCTCTTTTCCGAGGACTACCTTATGGGCATCCATGGTTGATGCCTATAAGGTCTCCAAGGATCTTTCTAAAATTAGGTTAGATGAACTCTTTTCCGATTTCGAATTACATGAACAATCCAACTCGGAACCCGAGAGGGGTATAGCCTTGTTTGCAGGTTCAAAGAAGAAGAAAATCGCAAGCAAGCCACCACCAACCGAGGAGGAAGACGAGTCCGAAGAAGAAGTTGACCCGGAGTTGACTGCCGAACTAATGAACCTAGCTCGAAGGATAGCCAAGGAACGAAAGCGAACCACGACTCGACCCAACCAAGGTAAGCCTAAAAGTTCTAACATTAGGTGTTATGAGTGCAACAGGTTTGGACATATCAAGTCCGAGTGCCCCAAGCTCAACCACCAAGCACCTAAGCATAAGAAGGCCCTCAACGCGACATGGGAAGAAGCGTCATCCGAAGAAGACGAAGATCACGTCTTCATGGCAAAATCAATTGAGTCAGACACGGAGACCGAACTTGAGTCAGAACCTGAGGATGACTCGGACTACGAAGCTACCTTCAAGTCAAGCCACGGATACGCATCCAGTTCAAAAGATACCCTTAAGGTGAGTCGAGCTTTATTTAATACTTTACATAATACGGTTAGGTTTTTGTCTAGGAAGTTAGCTAAGTCCGAGTCCAAGGTCGAGACCCTTGTTGAGGAGGTTAAACTCCTCAAACACGAGGTCTCCCTAACCTCTTCGACTAGTCGAGTTCAAGAGAAGGACTCAACTCGAGTTGAAAAACTCGAAGTTGAGAACTCTCTCTTGAAAAGTCAAGTCGAAGATCTTAGGAACACGTTGGAAAGGTTCACTTCGGGATCCAAAGGACTTGACCTCCTACTTGGATCTCAAAGGGCCGTGTACAACAAGGCTGGACTCGGGTTTAACTCAAACACGACTAATAGGTCGTATATGTCGATTGTAAGTCGACATAAGAAACATGTCCAAGCATGGGTCCCTAAGAACTTTTTGATTTCAACTCTAGGATCCAACCCGTACTGGGTTCCCAAGGACCAAATCCACTATGTGGATAGACCGAACCGATTCAACGGTCTAGGGGGAGCCAGTACAAAACATGTTTGTGCTTTAACTTAGAAATTGCATGTTTTAACTTAGAATGTTTATGCTTTAACTTAGAAATTGCATGCTTTAACTTAGAGAGTTTGTACTTTAAAACTTGTGAACTCACTTAGAACAAAAACATAACCAACTAAAATTTTTCGAAAAGATTGAGCCTCGGGGAGCCTCTTTTCAAAAACATAACCAACTAAAATTCTTCGAAAAGATTGAGCCTCGGGGAGCCTCTTTTCAAAAATAACTAGTTAGACGACGAAATAATTTTAGGTAAGTCAAGTCATCATTTTCTTGAAAATGGCTTTGTCTAAGGAAGTGGTCGATGATCCGATAAAAGAAGGCCCCTGTGCCTCGCCACGACCAGGAAGCCATGATCTTGAAAAGGTAAACTTGACAAGCCTAGGGTTAAATCCAAATCTAACATAAAATTACTTGAACCTAAATCCACTTAATCAACTTAATTAGAAGTCATCTCAAATAAACACATAAGTATAACATGCTTGATCATATAGACTCCGATGAGATGACCTAGGGTTAACAACTTACAACCAATTTTCTTAACAAAAATCTAACATCCAATCCAACCACCTTGTGTGTAGGATCAATGGATGTTGGACGGATTACTCCGGACACATGACCGGGGATCAACTCAAATTCGCAAAGCTTCGATTCAAATGACAAGGATCGGTAGCCTTTGGGAATAACGACAAGCTCAAAATCATCGGATCAGGTGATATCGAGCTTAACACGAATTTTGTTATTAAAAATGTATTACTTGTAGAGAATTTTGAATATAACTTACTTAGTGTAAGCCAATTGTGTGATAATAACTATAAGGTTATATTTCTAGAAAATGAATGCGTAATTAATACCAACGAAACCTCTGAAATAATTCTTAAAGGAACTAGAAATAACAACATTTATACGATCAATTTAACCAACTCCTCAACTAAGTGTCTTATGACACGGCAAGAGGAATCATGGTTGTGGCACCGAAGACTAGGTCACTCGCACCCAAGACTCGTCCACAAGATGAGTCAGAGTGGCTTAGTCAGAGGCTTACCCAACCTCAACAATTTGGTTAATAAAATCTGTAATGCTTGTCAACAAGGAAAACAACCTAGGACACAACACAAGTTAACTAACCAAGAACGAACCTCAAGTGTACTTGAGCTCCTGCATATGGATCTATTCGATTCACATGGAGCCAAGTCACTCAATAGAAGTCAATATTGCTTAGTCATAATTGATGACTACTCCAGTTTACAGGTTAGGTTCATCAAACATAAAAATGATACCTAGATCAATTAATCAATCTATTCAAATTAATCGAGAATCAAAAAGACCTTAAGGTTAAAAGACTTAGAAGCGATCATGGTGGTGAATTCGAAAATCAAAGGTTCACCGACTTCTGTAACCTAAACGGATACCACCATGAATTCTCTTGCCCTAGGACCCTCAAAGAAATGGCCTAGTGGAGCGAAAAAACCGAACTCTACAAGAAGCCGCTAGGACCATGTTGAACGAATACGACCTACCCGATAGGTTTTGGGCAGAAGCCGTTAGCACGGCTTGCTATGTCCAAAATAGGATCCTTATGGTAAAGAGGCACCTTAAGACCTCGTACGAGATTTATCACGATAAAATACCTAACATCAAGTACTTTAGGGTATTTGGGTGTAAGGTACATATCCTAAACACTAAGGATTACCTAGGAAAATTTACATCCAAAACCACGACCGGAATCTTTCTAGGATACTCGACTACAAGTAGAGCTTATAGAGTATATAACCACGACACCCTTAGAGTCGAGGAGACTATCAATGTAGTATTCGATGAAGGACATGAACCTACAAAACCCCTAAGCAACCCAATTAGCGAGCCGATTCATACTAGACCTTACTCGATCCGAGATCAGGGTCTAGTGTTAATCCTAACCTAAGTCAACCTAGTCACTCTATTGATCAAGTGATAGATGACTCCCAAACTAGTGTTCAACCAAGTCACCCCATTGATCAAGCATTAGGTGAGACAAACCCAACCCAATCTAGGACTCAGACTAACCACCCTATCGATCAAGTGATAGGAGATCCTAATCTAGGAGTTCGAACTAGAGCATCCTATAGGAACCTTAGTCAAATTTCCTTAATTTCAAAGATAGAACCCAAATCAATTGAACAAGCTCTTCTTGATCCCGATTGGATTATTGCAATGCAAGAAGAGCTAGCTCAATTTACTAGGAAGAAGTGTGGGAATTAGTACCACCACCTAAAGACAAAACGATAATTGGAACAAGGTGGGTGTTTGAAATAAGCTTGATGATAAAGGTGAAGTAGTTAGAAACAAGGCTCGGTTAGTCGCCAAAGGTTTAGCCAAGTCGAAGGCTTAGATTACAGCGAAACCTATGCCCCGATGGCTAGACTCGAATCCATTCGAATGTTGCTAGCTTATGCCACACATCGAGGATTTAAGCTGTTTCAAATGGATGTTAAGTCGGCATTCCTAAATGGATACATTAAAGAAGAAGTTTATGTTAGCCAACCCAGTTCAAAAATCTAGATAAACCCGACCATGTTCTAAAACTTAAGAAAGCTCTCTATGGACTTAAACAAGCTCCTCGAGCTTGGTACGAGAGACTTTCAATCCATCTTAAGTCAAAAGGGTTTAACCAAGGCTTAGTTGACCCAACTCTCTTTGTAAAAACCTTAGGTAAAGAAATATTCATAGCTCAAATTTACGTAGATGATATAATTTTTGGAACCTCTAACTCACCTTACTAAGCTAAATGAGTACGTTTAGCTCATGGAAAGTGAGTTGAAATGAACTTGGTAGGCGAGTTAAGTTTCTTTTTAGGTCTACAAATTAAACAAACTAAGGATGGTATATACCTATATCAACAAAAATACACTAAGGAGTTAATTAAAAGATTTGGAATGCAAGACGCTAAGGTAATAAACACCCCAATGGCGATAAATGTTAACATAGGAGAAGACCTAGAAAGTAAGTCCATTGACTTAAAGTACTATAGGAGCACAATAGGAAGTCTTCTATACTTAACTGCGAGTCGACCCGACATCCTATTCGCAGTAAGTATGTGCGCCAGGTTTCAAACCTGTGCTAAGGAGTCTCACCTAACCCTAGTTAAGCGTATCCTTAGATATCTAAAGGGTACACTTAATGTCGGTATTTGGTATCCTAGATCTACCGAGTTCAAACTAATCGGCTACTCCGATTCGGATTATGCCGGTAGTAAACTCGATAGAAAGAGCACGAGTGGTTGTTGTCAACTACTCGGCTCGAGTCTAGTGAGTTGGTGCAGTAGGAAGCAACATTGTGTTGCCTTATCTACCACCGCCGAATACATCGCGATGGGTGAGTGTGTCACTCGGCTTCTTTGGATGAAGCACACTCTCTCATGACTTTAAGTTAGACTTCACGAATACTAAACTTCACGTAGATATTAGTTCAATTAATCTTACAAAGAATCAATATGTCACTCTAGGACCAAACATATAGAAGTCAAACACCATTTCATTCGAGAACATGTGGCCAGCAGACCATCTGACTACAACTCGTCGAATCGAAATCTAACCTAGCGGACCTATTTACTAAACCCCTACCCGAGCGAATTTAGTCTATTAAGGCGAAAATTGGGCATGTGCGTAATAGAATAAGAACTTGCAAACTATATTTTCTTACTACTATTTCTTATTTTTCATTTGATGGAACTAGCATAGGACATACCTTAGATAACATGCACCTATAGATTTAAGGAGCCAGTACATCTCACAACACATAGGACTAATGTGTTTGTGTACTTAGCCACGTAGATGGGCGTGAGATGTTAGAACCCTACTCCAGGTTCCAAGATGTAGATCAAGTGCGTCAATATGAACCTCGGAGTATAAATATGCAACTAATATTAACCAACTCTAATCAGGACTTGTTGATAATATCATTTCAATCAAGTCAAACTAGAGTTGAACATTTAGATGAATTATTTTCACATACTATTTTTAAAATCATCATGCTTGGACTTAGGGTTTTCTTAAAACCCCCCCACTTTTTCCTTGATTTATGTCAAAAGGGGGAGAAAAGGTCAAAGTTAAGGTTCAAGAAAAGGCCAAAGTTCAATTTCAAATTTTTGAAATTGATAACTTAACTTAAAACTTTGATTCTGGCCTAAGTTAAGGGGGAGTAAGGTTTAGGTTTCAACTCTTTTGAATTGAAAACTTTAAAGGCCCAAGTTAAGAAATCAAAAGTTAAACCTTTTGAATAATTAACCTTTTGACTTAACTTTTGATTACTTAACTTGCACTTATTTTTGACTCTAAGAAGCCTAAGTTAAGTAATGTCATTTACTTAACTCATTATCTTTTGTGTTTGGAGAACTAAAAGTATTTTTCAAGTACTCACCCTCGGTCAAGGGGAGGGTTCCTCTAAGGAGAACTTGAGAAATATTTTTACTACTCCTACTTTTTGCTTCTTGTCTTCTTTTTAATTTCCTTAACTTGTGTGTTTTTGCCATATATCAAAAGGAGATTGTTAGTGCAGTGAGGCACCGAAATCGAACACATGTTTTGATTATAGCAAAGACACAAAAGTTAAGTCTATTTTGTTTTCTCACGAGCTGAATCGAGTGTGCGAAGATTAATATAGTGAGTGAAGGCTAGCGACACCCGGAGGAAGCCGGTGGTCGGCGATACTCGAGTTACTTGAGGGAGCCGAAGGAATCGAGTGGAAGGCCGGAAGCAAAAGCGACACGTAAGTATCGAGGTAAGCTCGTGTGTGCGAGAGTAAGTAAGGTAGTATCCTCTTTACAGGGATGATCTTAAGCGTAGATCCGACCAAAGACATCTTATAGATGGTCTAGGTCGAGATCAGATGGTCGACGACCATCGAAATTATGTTTTTATTGAGCTAACTTTGACTTGCAGCAAGCATCGATCATTGCCGACTTGGAGGACTCATTGCCGTGTATCGCCGATCGGCAGAAGGTTATCAATCGACCGATCTCCATCGATCGTGATGATGGCCATCGATCGTGATGGTCAATGATCAGATTCGAGGAGTCAAGGCTTATCACTCCACCTCAAAACGGTTTGGTGTCCATTTGTGATTGGTTGAAGACCCACTCGAAAAGGGGCTCAAAGGCTATAAAAGGAGGGCCAAACCTAGGGTTTTATCAACAATTCTAAGTGCTCAAAGCCTCCGTTACGCTGCAACTCTACGACAACGAAGTCCTTCCATTCCGATGTCTAGGTTTAACTTTTTTATTATTGTACGTCGGTCTTAGTTTTTGTTATCAGTTTGTCATTTATATTTCCGGAGCTTTTATCGTATACGAGGAGAGGGGGAGTGTCCCTCTACCTCAAGTTTTTGTGGTTTCTTCTTGTATCGATTAACTCCTACCTCTAACGAGGAGGAGTTCCTTTAGTGCTTTTGCCCTCCGTACGTGGTCAAGGACCACTAGGGCCTTGGAGTAGTAGCCTTCGGCCACGAACCAAGTAAATCTCTTGTGTCTATTGTCTCCTTTACTTTTTGTTTTGCATATCTTTCCGCTGCATATAAGTTTTCTTTTAAAACGAGTTCGTACGAGAAAAATTTTCTTTCGCTATTCACCCCCCCCTCTAGCGAACCGCATTGATCCAACATTGGCTTCTGTCTTTCTTAGTATCAACTATATGTGCTAAATACCCAATGCATCCACCAGCTAACATGGCAGACAAGAACTTCTTAGTCTTCTTCCTTGGTTCTCCAATAAACTCAAATTTAGCTTCGGTCTTGGGTTGGAATACTACCCTTCGTTTACGACACTCAATGGGTGCACTGTACTTGCTAGGAAATTCCATTCCAAAGATGACATCATAGTCATGCAAGTCCAGCAAGATCAGATCACTATAAAGCTCTCTATCTGAAATTATGATCAGCATGACCCGCAATCAGTGTCTAGATGTCATTATTTCACCCGAAGTTAGGGTCATCAAAAACTAAATATCTAAGATATCCAGAGTTATATCTATCTTCTTAGAAAATGCCATAGACATGAAAGAATGGGTTTCCCCAATATCAAACAATACGGTAGCATGCTGACTAAGGATAAGTATCTGACCTGTGACCACCGTAGAAGCATTTTCTACCTCTTCCTTGGTGAGGGAGAAGATCCGGGCATTAGGTGTAACTGATGCGGCCTCCAATCTTCCTTGGCTGATGTAAGGAGCCTCCAGTGCTCCCTGCATCTTATGTAGCTGGGCTGGTCTACGTCCATACTAAGTAGACTGTGGAAGAGGTAGATTAGTCTTGGTGGGGCACTGTTTGGTGAAGTGTCCCTCGACACCACATATATAACACCCGCTCACGCCCTGGTGGCAAACTCCTGGATACTTCCTCCCACAATTAAAACATGTAGGATAAGTAGGTTGCTTACTGGCTGAACCTCCCTTTACATTATTCCATTGTTGTTTCGCTTCCAGTTCGAATTACCGCTCTGAGGTTTCTGACCTTCTGAACTTCGCTGGCTTTTTCTTTCTGTCGAGGCAAGCTTTTGATGCTTGATACTATTCATGTATTGTTCCGTGATTAGCGCACTACTGATTAGCTCTTCAGTGGTCTATGGTCTATTAATTCTACCAGCCACATTCAGAGCTATCTCCGGTCTCAACATCTTTAGCATCTGCCAAACTCTTTCCTTCTCAGTACTGACCAGTTTCGGACATAGGCGAGCCAACCAATTGAACTTCTTTACCGCTTTGTCTATTGATAAATCCCTTTGTCGGAACTCCGTGAACTCATCATAATGCTTGTTGGTGACTCGCATATGGAAGAACTCCTCGAAGAACTCTGTCTCAAAGTCCGTCCATGACATTTGGTTCACCACCCTCTTGGCCTTTACTCGCTCCCACCACATTCTGGCATCTCCGGTTAGACAGAATGAGGCACACTTAACTTTCTCATTCTTAGGCCAGTCCAGTAGTTCGACTATGCTCTCTACTATCTTGAACCATGCCTAAGCATCCCATGGTTCACTGGCAGCGGCAAAACTCTATGGCTTCAGCTTTTGTCATTGAATCAAATAGGCCTCTTGTCTCACCCCTCCCACTAGAGCTTTTGGTGGGTCTGGTGGAGCAGAAGATGCAGTTGGAATGGCATTCTGAGTCCCTGGATAAGGAATAGGATTTTATCGCTTATTCGTCATCAAGGTATTGATGACCTTCTGCTGCTCTGCCACTTGCTGTTGGAGGTGAGTTACTATCTGCATCCAGGCAGGTGGTGGTACTTCTTCACTCATTTCTTGTCCTCCACGAGGTCTTTCTCGAGGCATTTCCTGCTCTTCATAAGATGTTAAAGTGAAACCACTATCAGGCTATTATCACTATTTTTTTTTTCATCTTCACATACATAACTAGGTATGCTCTATTACTTACTATCTATCATTTTCATATATATATATATATGCAAGCATGTTTAACACAAAGAGAACATTCTAGGTGAGCATGTTTAACTTAAAAGAACCATTCCTTACTACTCATAAAGTAAATAAAGCAGATAAATACTTTCTTACTTGGAGGCGACAGGATTGATTCTCGATGTGTGTGTGACAGAAGGGCGGAACCCGCTCTGATACCATCTTGTAACACCCCCCCCTAGTCTTTCCACTCTCTACTAGGAGAGATGTCACTACTTTACTATCTGTTTCTTTAATTCTTCGTTACCTTACTCTGACACTATACCTTTATCATCACCCCATATTACCATCATTCCAAAATTCATGCCATATACTAACGCAATATGTTAACAACTAAAATGATCATAAGGACCTTGACATCACTTAAACAATAACCAATTCAAGAGCTTCATATAACATGCAAGTATTAAGACTAACCCAACATGACTTTAGCATTCTTTGGTCTCAACCATAAGCAATCTAGTTAAACTTCAACAATATCAAAAAAAATAATTAGAAACTTAAAATCTGGTTTAAACATCTGCACTTAGGATCTTTTATTTCCACTGTTCCGTCGCCACACACTCCAAGCACTTCATCCGCTATGCCACCTTACTAAAGCTTTTCTTTACCTTAATCTGCAGTATAAGGAAATGCAAACTATAAGTAATAACGCTTAGTAAGTACTTTCTATGCTCACAAAACATGCAAAGTATGAAATCATGCAACTAGTTCTCTTACCCTTGATACATTGATACACATGTAAGCATAACATGGAAATCATAAATCTGAATACATATCTCTTGTATAAACCATGCTCTTAAGTATTTTAAAACTTATAAATGTGTATCTGAACTGTTATAATTAACTTTGAAAACTTTTACTTGTACTTATACTGATACTTTAAATTAATAATCATCCTGAATATGGGTGCGTCATAGTAACAATGCACGCTTTCCTAAAAGGCCGAGGTGGCCAACCACCGAACCTACTAGGGTAACTAAAACTGAGGGCCTTCCCCATGGGCGAAACTGATGCTTGGTACATTCCCTTTCAAAAGCAAAATACTTTCTTTATACTTATATTCTTATATATACTGAAAGAATGCTCTTAATCCCCTAAATCATGAATGGGGAGCTCCATAAAGATCATTATGCTCTTGACCCCTAAAACTGAAATGGGGAGTATATTGAAGATCATTGTGCTATTAATCCTCAATTCGAACAGGGAGCATCTTTAAATTTTCTTTATAAAGGAAATATATTTCTACATCTTACTCTGCATCATGCATATAATTGTAAACTACAACTCATCTACAACATGCATGATCACAAATCACATTCTTATCATGGATCTAAACATGATACTGAATCAAATATGACATAATGGGTAAAAAATTAGATAACTAAAAACACCATGCATAACTAGAAATAACATGCACATAAAAACATATCAATGGCATACGATAACTACTTATACTGCAGATGAGCAATACTTACTTCCTACGATTTTTCACCAATTTATACCGTTAGATTTCATAAAGATAAACCTCCTATGTGATCCTTTGCTTTAGCGTGATCCTCTACCAAGTACTTGAGGAGATCCCTCTTGGAAAATCCCCTATTGAATTTTCCAAAGAGAAGACAATCTTCTTCCTCGCTTCAGCAGCTGGAAAATGGAAGATCGAGAGAGAGAGAGACCAGAGGCGGTGGCTGAAGAAAATGGAAGGGAAAGAGGTGGCATGGGTGGGTGTTTGGAGAGAAGTGGAGAGAGGGGTTGGTCACCGTTTGGAGAGAAGAGGAAGAGAGGGGTTGGTCGGAGCAAGGGGTTTAGGGAAGGGAAAAAGAAATATAACTAGCGTTTTCTTAACTTAATTACCCCTTTAAATGATTAGACAAATTAACCAACTTCTCCCTTTTTCCTGCCTATAGGTATATTCTGTTATATCCTACTCATTGGTAATCTTTTGACTTAGTAGTTGGAAGCCTATTCCACCAAACCAAAGGTTCATAGTTCGAGCCCCAGCTAACGAACCATTTATTTGATTTTTTTTTTCTATTTGTATTTTTATTATTTCTATTCTTATTCTTATTTATATTTTCCTCTAAATAAAAAGTATAAGAACAAATATTTGGGTCGTTACAATCCCTTATACCTTATAAAAGTTTTGTCCTCGAAACTTAGAATAGCTTGGGGTACTTTTGCTTCATGTCATCATCACGTTCCCAAGTTTCTTCTTCAAACTTTTGACTATGCCATAAGACTTTTACTAATGATACTTCTTTATTTCTTGGTTTCTTGACAGCTTGATCTATTATCTGAATAGGTCAACTTTTATAACTTAGATCTGTCTGAATCTGTACCATCTGTGGCTCAATCACTTGGTTGGTATCTGGGGCGTGCTGTTTAAGAATTGAAACATGAAATACATTGTGGATAGCTGACATCTCCTGTGGTAGCTCTAGCTCATAAGCTACTTTACCAACTCTCTTGGTGATCATGTAAGGGCCTACATATCTTGGACTTAACTTGCCTTTCTTCCCAAACCTCATTACCCCTTTCAGAGGAACTACCTTAATGAACACCGAATCCCCGACTTGGAACTCTAGGGGTCTGCGTCAGACATCGGCGTAACTCTTCTTCCAACTCTGGGGAGTCTCTATCCTTTGGCGTATGTTCTTTATAGCTTTGGTGGCATCATCTATAAAATCAGTCTTGAATCCCATTTCTTTCTTCTCGCCGCCCTCATACCAACAGATACGTGATCTTCATCTACTTCCATACAAGGCTTCATAAGGGGTCATTCCAATTGTGGTTTGATAACTATTATTATAGGCAAACTCTGCCAAACACAAATATTTGCACCAGCTTCCTTTAAAATCTAAAGCACAAGCTCTTAGCATATCCTCCAAAATCTTATTCACCCTTTCTATTTGCCTATCTATCTGAGGATGAAATGAAGTGTTGAATCGTAGCTTAGTGCTGAGGGATGTCTGAACACACTCCCAGAAGTGTGAAGTGAAGCGACTGTCTCTATTAGAGATAATGGTCTTAGGTACTCCATGTAGTCTAATCACTTCCTTGACATATAACTCGGCTAACTATTCCATGGAGTATGATATTCTGATAGGCATGAAGTGAGCAGACTTTGTCAATCTATTGACAACTACCCAAATAGAATCATAGCCATTGGTTGTTTTTGGCAGTCCTACTATGAAATCCATGGTTATTTCCTCCCACTTCCATTCTTAAATCTGGATAGGTTGTAGAACTCCTCCTGGTCTCTAGTGTTCTGCTTTCACTCTCTGACATGTCAGACAAGTGCTAACATACTTAGCCATGTCCCTCTTCATACCAAGCCACCAGAATTTCCCTTTCATAACTTGATACATCTTGGTCGATCCAGGATGCATCGAATATTGGATCCCATGAGCTTCTTCTAGGATCTTCTTTCTTATGTCTGAGTCTTTGGGGATACTTAGGCATCCACCCTAATAAAATACCTCACTGTCAGAGACACGGAATCCTTCATCCTTTCCTTCTTGGATCTCTTACTTGACCCTTTGGATGCTAGGATCTTTGTCTTGTCTTGCTAATATATCCCTAAACAGTGTAGGTACTATGGTCAAGGAGGTGAGCTATCCAGAAATGATCTCAACCCCAAATTTCATTATCTCTTTCTCTAGTGGATGGGATAGTGTTGCTAGGGACATCAAAGTGGCGCATGATTTTCTACTCAACGTGTCTGCTACTTTGTTTGCCTTTCCAGGATGGTAGTGGATTTCATAGTCATAGTCCTTTACTAGCTCAATTCATCTGTGCTGTCACATATTCAGATCCTTCTGAGTGAAGAAATACTTAAGACTCTAGTGATCTATGTAAATCTTGCATTGGACTCCATATAGGTAATGTCTCCAAAGTTTCAGAGCAAAGACCACTACTACCAACTCAAGGTCATGTCAAATAGGTAATGTCTCCATATAGGTAATTCTTTTCGTAGTCCTTGAGTTGCCTAGATGCATAAGCAATTACTTTACACTTCTGCATAAGTACTGCTCTGAATCCCATCTTGGATGCATCACTATACATGTCAAATCCCTCATTACTTTCTGGAAGGGTAAGCACTGGAGCACTTGTGAGTTTCCTCTTTAATTCAAGGAAGATCTTTTCACAATCTTCAGTCCATTTGAACTTCTTGTTCTTTCTGGTAAGAACCATCAATGGTGAAGCTATCCTTGAGAAGTTTTCCACAAACTTCCGGTAGTACCCCGCTAATCCGAGAAAACTTCTGACTTCATTAGATTCTTTGGTTGACCCCAATTACTGACCGCTTCTATCTTTGTCGGGTCTACCATAACTCCATCTTTTGAAATAACATGACCCAGAAACGACATTCGATCAAGCCAAAACTCACACTTGGAGGACATTGCATATAACTATCTTTGCTAAAGGGTCTGCAAGACTGTCTTCAAGTGTTCGGCATGTTCCTCCTGGGTTCTCGAGTAGATAAGGATGTCGTCAATGAAGATGACCACAAACTTGTCAATGAACTCCTTAAATACCCGATTCATCAAGTCCATAAACGTAGCGGGTGCATTCGTCACTCTGAAGGGCATGACCACGAACTAATAGTGTCCATACCTCGTTCGGAAAGCTATTTTCGGTATATCCTCCTCTTTAACTCTTACTTGATGATAATCGGACCGCAAGTCAATCTTGGAGAAGACTGTCGCTCCCCTCAATTGATCAAATAAATCTTCTATCCTTGGCAGAGGATATCTGTTCTTGATCGTCACTTGATTCAAGGCTCGATAGTCTATGCACATCCTCATAAACCCATCTTTCTTTTTCACGAACAACACCGGAGCTCCCTCCGGGGAATGACTTAGGCGGATGAATCCCTTGTCTAGTAACTTTTGTAATTTTTCCTGAAGCTCTTTCAATTCAGATGGAGCCATACGATAGGGTGCTTTTGAGATTGGGTGGGTACCAGAAATAAGCTCAATCTCAAACTCAACTTTTCTTCAAAGTGCTAGTCCTGGTAGCTCGTCGGGAAATACTCCTGGGTAGTCACATGCAATTGGGACTTCTTCCAGCTTTTGGCTTCTGTCTTTCTTAGTATCAACTATATGTGCTAAATACCCAGTGCATCCACAAGCTAACATCTTCTGAGCTTCCATGGCAGACAAGAACTTCTTAGTCTTCTTCCTTGGTTCTCCAATAAACTCAAATTTAGCTTCCGTCTTGGGTTGGAATACTACCCTTCGCTTACGACACTCAATGGGTGCACGATACTTGCTAAGAAAGTCCATTCCAAAGATGACATCTTAGTCATGCAAGTCCAGCAAGATAAGATCACTATAAACCTCTCTGTCTGAAATTCTGATCGGCACGGCCCGCAACAAGTGTTAGATGTCATTATTTCACCCGAATGTAGGTTCATCAAAAACTGAATATCTAAGATATCCGGAGTTATATCTATCTTCTCAGCAAATGCCATAGACATGAAATAATGGGTTACTCCAGTATCAAATAGTACGGTAGCATGCTCACTAAGGATAGGTATCTAACCTGTGACCACCTTAGAAGCATTTGCTACCTCTTCCATGGTGAGGGAGAAGATCCGAGCATTAGGTGTAACTGATGGGGCCTCCAATCTTCCTTGGCTGATGTAAGGACCCTCTAGTGCTCCCTACATCTGATGTAGCTGGGCTAGTCTACCTCCATACTGAGTAGACTATGGTAGAGGTAGATTGGTCTTGGTGGGGCATTGTTTAGCGAAGTGTCCCTCGACACCACATATATAACACCCGCTTACGCCCTAGCGGCAAACTCCTAGATGCTTCGTCCCACACTTAGAACATGTAGGATACGTAGGCTGCTTACTGGCTAAACCTCCCTTTATATTATTCCACTATTTCCTCTTTCCATTGTTGTTTCGCTTCCAGTTTGAATTACCGCTCTGAGGTTTCTGACCTCCTGAACTTCCCTGGTTTTTTCTTTCTGTCGAGGCTAGCATCTAGTGCTTGATTCTATTCATGTAATGCTTCGTGATTAGTGCACTGCTGATTAGCTCTTCAGTGGTCTATGGTCTATTAATTCAACTAGCCACATTCAGAGCTATCTCCAGTCTCAACATCTTTAGCATCAGCCTAACTCTTACCTTCTCAGTACTGACCAGTTCCGGACATAGGTGAGCCAACCTATTGAACTTCTTTACTGCTTCGTCTACTGATAAATCCCCTTGTCGAAACTCTGTGAACTCATCATAATGCTTGTTGGTGACTCGCATATGGAAGAACTCCTCGAAGAACTCCATCTCAAAGGTTGTTCATGACATTTGGTTCACCACCCTCTTGGCCTTTACTCGTTCCCCCCACATTCTGGCATCTCCGGTAGACAGAACGAGGTGCACTTAACTTTCTCATTCTCAGGCCAGTCCATCAGTTCCACTATGCTCTCTACTGTTTTGAACAATGCCTAAGCATCCCATGGTTCACTGTCACTGGCAAAACTCATTGGCTTCAGCTTTTGTCATTGAATCAGATAGGCCTCTTGTCTCACCCCTCCCACTGGAGCTGTTGGTGGGTCTGGTGGGGCAGAAGATGCAGTTGGAATGGCATTCTGAGTCCCTGGCTGAGTAACAGGATTTTCTCGTTGATTCGTCATCAAGGTATTAATGACCTGCTTCTGCTCTGTCACTTGCTGTTGGAGCTGAGTGACTATCTACATCCCAACAGGTGGTGGTACTTCTTCACTCATTTCTTGTCCTCCACTGGGTCTTTCTCGAGGCATTTCCTGCTCTTCATAAGATGATAAAGTGAAACCACTATCAAGCTATTATCACAATTTTTTTTCATCTTCACATACATATCTAGGTATGCCCTATTACTTGTTGTCTATCATCTTCATATATATATATATATATATATATATATATGCAAGCATGTTTAACTCAAAGAGAACATTCTAGGTGAGCATGTTTAACTTAAAAGAAGCATTCCTTACTACTCATAATGTAAATAAAGCAGATAAATACTTGCTTACTTGGAGGCGGTAGGATTGATGCTCGATGTGTGTGCGACGGAAGGGCGGAACCACCTTTGATATCATCTTGTAACACCCCCTAGTCTTTCCACTCTCTACTAGGGGAGATGTCACTACTTTACTGTCTGTTTCTTTAATTCTTCCTTACCTTACTCTGACACTATACATTTATCATCACCTTATATTACCATTATTCCAAAATTCATGCCATATACTTACACAATATGCTAACAACTAAAATGATCATAAGGACCTTGACATCACTTAAACAATAATCAATTCAAGATCTTCACATAACATGCAAGCATTAAGACTAACCCAACATGACTCTAGTATTCTTTGGTCTCAACTATAAGCAATCTAGTTGAACTTCAACAATATCAAAAAAACAATTAGAAACTTAATCTGGTTTAAACATCTGTACTTAGGATCTTTTATTTCCACTGTTCTATCACCATACACTCTAAGCACTTCATCCGCTATTGCACCTTACTGAAGCATTTCTTTACCTTTATCTGTAGTATAAGGAAATGAAAACTGTAAGCAATAACGCTTAGTAAGTACTTTCTATGCTCACAAAACATGCAACGTATGAAATCATGCAACTAGTTCTCTTACCCTTTATACATTGATACACATGTAAGAATAACTGAAAATCATAACTCTGAATACATGTCTCTTGTATAAACCATGCTCTTAAGTATTTTAAAACTTTAAAATGTGTATTTGAACTAGAATAATTAACTTGGAAAACTTTTATTTGTACTTATACTAATACTTCAAATTAATAATCATCCTGAATATGAGCCCGACATAGTACCAATGTGCGCTTTCCTAATAGGTCGGGGTGGCCAACCACCGAACCTACCAGGGTAATTGAAACTGAGGGCCTTGGCCCTTGGGCAAAACTGATGTCCGATACATGCCCTTTCAAAAGTAAAATACTTTCTTTATACTTATATTCTTATACATACTAAAGAATGCTCTTAATCCCCTAAATCACGAATGGGGAGCACCATAAAGATCATTATGCTCTTGACCCCCAAAACTGAAATGGGGAGCATACTAAAGATCGTTGTGCTCTTAATCCCCAATTTGAACAGGGAGAATCTTTAAATTTTCTTTATAAAGGAAATATTTTTTTTACATCTTACTCTACATCATGCATATAATTCTAAGCTACAACTCATCTACAACATGCATGATCACAAATCACATTCTTATCTTGGATCTAAACATGATACTGAATCGAACATGACATAACGGGTAAAAAATCATGTAACGAAAACACCATGCATAACTTGAAATAACATGCACATAAAAACATATCAATGGCATGCGATAACTACTTATACTGCAGTTGAGCAATACTTACTTCCTATGCTTTTTCACCAATTTATACCATTAGATTTTGTAAAGAGAAGACCTCCTACGTGTTCTTTTGCTTTAGCGTGATCCTCTACCAAGTTCATGAGGAGATCCCTCTTGGAAAATCTCCTCTTGAATTATACAAAGAGAAGACAATCTTCTTCCTCGCTTCGGCGGTTGGAAAATGGAAGATCGAGAGAGAGAGAGAGACAAGAGGCGGTGGCTGAAGAAAATGCAAGGGAAAGAGGTGGCGTGGGTGGGCGTTTGGAGAGAAGGGGAGAGAGGGGTTGGTCGGCGTTTGGAGAGAAGAGGAAGAGAGGGGTTGGTCGGCGCAAGGGGTTTAGGGAAGGGAAAAAGGAATATAACTAGGGTTTCCTTAACTTAATTACTCCTTTAAATGATTAGCCAAATTAACCAACTTCTCCCTTTTTCCTGTCTATAGGTATATTCTGTTATGTCCTACTCATTGGTAATCTAGTGAATTAGTGGTAGGAAGCCAATTCCCCCAAACCAAAGGTTCATGGTTCGAGCCGCGGCTAATGAACCATTTATTCGAATTGTTTTTTTTCTATTTCTATTCATATTCTTATTTCTATTTTCCTCTAAATAAAAAGTATAAGAACAAAAATTTGGGATGTTACACTTAATTACATAGAATCTATGTCCAACTTAGCTGACATATTCACCAAGGCTCTCCCCGAAGCGGAATTTTTATCACTTAGGAGAAAACTTGGAATGTGCTTAGTAGATAGAGGTCTAGGTTTGCATGATCCTAAAGAAATTCTAGGATTTATACCTCTAAGCATCTCACAAAAGACCTAAGAAATCTTGATTTTTGTATTGAGCCACTTAGACAATATGTGAGATGTTAGGAAGATGCATTTGGTTCATCATGCTTGTTATGATTCATTACTATGAACCAAAATGTCATCTAGAGACATTAATCCTTCATTGGACCAATCATAGGGAAGACTTATGTACAATTGATGTGCATATAGCTCTAAGAATATAATTGGAAATGTCAAACAAAATATATTTTAAACTATGTTTATCATACTTTGAAAAACAGTTTTCAATTGCTAAGCAAAAGTGATACAAAGTTTGCAAAATACTTAAAGCTTTTGCTAGTTTTCAAATTTGTATCAATTTCAAAATCTGGAAAACATATATTTTTCAAATTATTTTTCCTTAATAGAGAATGATTTCAGGAATATGGACACAAAATTTCATTATTTTTCATTGTTTTTGGAATTTTTAGCACATTTTTGAAGTTGGGGTGAAAAGGCTGAAATTGTCCTTTCAGGTGTGGCAGTCGACTGACTCATATACTAGTCTACTGCCACCCTATTTTTTCTATGTTTCAACCATTTTCCTTGGTCCTAAGTGTATTCTTAAGTATCTTAACCCTATGGTATGATAATTCAAGTAATTAAAAGGGTATAGGACTAATTAATGCATTGTTTACGGGGAGCAACATAGTAAAATCTTTTCACCTTCTAAATTTATATTGTTGGTGCAAAGTTAGAACATAACTTTATATCCTTTGTTTATACCTTGCTCTACATGTTATTCAGACATCATGAACCATGTCTTGGGTTAAGGGGGAGCCTCACACCTATCTTATACCTTAGTTCAAGACATAACCAATTTAATTTCTTTCATGAACTTATTCTTGTATGAATCCTTCTCTTTTTGATGTATGTCAAAGGGGGAGAAGGAAACTTTAAGTTAGAATTCATATTGGAAATATGATGCTTTCATTATGTGCAAATGTTAAAGACCTAACTTAAGTAATTGTCAAACATCAAAAAGGGGGAGATTGTTGGTGCAATAATGCCCCAAGCATTTATATGTTTTGATGTTTGGATAATCATCTAAGTTAGCCAATGTTTTGTGATCTAATTGTGAACATGTTTAAGTGACAGGAAATTCCAAGTATGAAAACTTGGTAAAAAAAAAGTCCAAGTATGATCTTGGTAAGAGAAGTCCAAGGAAAGGTCTTGGCGGCGTAAGTCCAAGTATGTAGTCTTGGCAGTGTAAAGTCCAAACGGACCTTGGCAAAGGAAGTCAAAAGGCAAGTCTTGGCAGCGTAAGTCCAAGCATGTAGTCTTGGCGGTGTAAAGTCCAAGCGTACTTTGGCAAAGAGAAACCCAAGACATGACGAAACCGAAGGAAGCTCTTGGAAGCAAGCGCAAAGGATGAACAAGTCGTGAATTCGGAGGGATCCTGGAGGTGCAAGGCTTAAGGAAGAGCTAGAAGGTTGAGTTTAGGTCTAGGGAGTTAATTCAAGTATGAGATTATCACACTTGACGAGTATCAATCGACTGATACATCGTATCACTAGACAAATTAGGTGTTCGACTGAGTCAGGCTGAAAACCTGATGATCAGTCGACTGCCAAGACTAGAAGTCGACTGATCAAGTCGACATCAGGCACAGAATGGGGTCTCACTCGACTGCACACCGTGATCACTCGACTGATCACTTCATCAGTCAACTGATGGAGGGATCAATCGAATGATGAGCCTATCATTGGTTGATGATGCCTATGAAATCTCGTGAATCTGACTGATCAGAAGTCATTAGCTGTGATGACAGTCGACTGATGGAGCCTATCAGTCGACTGATCATGGCCCAACGGGAAAAACATCCCTCTCTCTATAAAATGAGGGTTTGGGGTGCTTAAGGGGGCTAGTGCTTATCTTTCAACCTTACTCTCAAGCTCCCCACGAATTTTAAAAGCTTTCTTAGTGTTAATTCCTTCTCTTCTTCTAAATTTCATTTTCATTATTGTAAGAAGAGGGGAGTGTTTTGTAAAAGAAAGCTTCTTAGTGGAATTGCTTGGGTTGATCCACCTTAAGGATCGCCGTGGAGTAGGAGCTTAATATCCGAACCACATAAACACTTTCGTGTTAGCATTTGTTGTGTTTTTCATTTAGTTCTTGTTTTGCTTCTGCTAACCCTTTTTTGTAGAATTCGGAAAAAGGCTATTCACCCCCCACCCCTCTAGCCTTCCAAAGATCCCAACAGGCATGTGATACAAGCTTAAGCATAACATGACATTTAGCTAACCCTAAGTATTATCATGACATTTTATATGATAAAAATAAATATGATATCATGACATGGCGAGGAAAATAAGGCACGACAAGTACAAAATACTAAGGTGTAACACCCCCCCCCCTCTCTTACTTTTCTAGTAAAGGAGGTGTTACCATCATACTTTAATTATAACCCAAACATGACTCAATTATTCCATGAACTCACTTAAACTATTTACTAATTTAACTAATACCTGATTTAAACAAAAGGGTGTCAACAACTTGTAACAAGATCAAAACATGGGTTTGATAACAAGCATCATAATACTCTTAACTTGAAATAGCGGAAGATAGAGAAATAACTCAACCCATTAAACAGCGACACACGGCCGTGTTGAAAAACACGGCCTGGCTGTGTGCACCTCTGTTCACCCCGGAACGATAGTCAAGCACATAACATGAACTCTAGCACACTAGCACATTCCAAGGTCTTAACATAATATAATACTTGCACATTCAAAGGTCTTAACATAACATGATACTAGCAACTTCGACATTCTTAGACACAATATGCTCACGCACATAACATGGACACTAACACACTAGCACGTTCAAAGGTCATAACATAACATAATACTAGCAAGTTCTGCATTCTTAAACACAACATAACCAATAGTAAATTCAGAGTTTTTAACATAACATAAATTCTAGCAAGTTCAGAATCGTAATCCACTGTTCTGCCGCCACACACACCAATCACTTCATCCGCTGCCCCCTCTTACTCAAGCCTTGCTTTACCCTTATCTGCAGTATAAGGAATGCAAACTATAAACAATGAATCTTAGTAAGTACCTCCTATTCTCACAAAACATCACATTAAGAAAAACATGCTATTAGAATACTTGCATGCAACATATCTTCATACTGTTGGCAATGTGCTATTCCTAGGAATGCTCATCGGCTCCCATGTCCCCGGATTAAAATTTTCACTAATGAAAACTAATCCGGATGGGATGAGTTTCCTAAGCACAACCAATTCGTCGTCGTGCCAATGACTCGAGCGATCGCTTGAACAAACTTGTTGTTCAAGCAATCAACTCTTCTAGTCGGTTAGCCGCGGAAGAGACGACGGACGGATCGCCGGTTTTTGTGTTTCTTATTCGGGGTCCATGATTATACAAATACATGCAAATGTAAACTAGTATAATCAACATATACTAACATAAAGAACATAAGCTAGCATATCAAATAAGAACATGCAAAGAACAATAATAAAAGTTATAAAACTTTTATACCTCTTGATCTTCTATCGTATGTTCTAACCTCCTTGTAGACTTCGTGTGGGCGAAGATCCTCCACAAGTTGAAGCATCCTAGATCTTCTTCAATCCAAAGAAAGAAGAACTCTCTTTCCCTTCTTGCTTGAGCCAACCACCAATCCACAAAGGATTGATGCCGCCGGCCCCAAGAATAGAGAGAACATAATGGAAACAACCAAGGAACCGAACTAGGGACAAACCCTAGTTTTGGTGCCGCCGGCCAAGATGGAATGAAGAGGAGAAAGGGAATTCGGTTGAGCCCCGACCAAGGTAGAAAGAATAGAGATAGGTCTTGGCAACACCTTAGGAATAAGAAGAGAACTTCTCCTATAGTTGCCTCCCACTCCAACTTCCAAACCCTAGCCGCCCAACCAAACACTAATCTCATTGAAAACCATCTTCTATGTGCCGGCCATGGAAGAGGGGAAGAAGGATAGAGTATGGACTAACCAAGGTAGAGGGTAGAAGGAAGGGACCGGCCATGCCTTAGGAAGAAGAAGAAACTTATCTTCCACTTGTTGCCGCCCATCTTCTTTCCCAAACCTTGGCCGCCCATGCAAAAGAACCAAACCCTAATCAAATTAGGGTTTCTTCCTTAGGGTTTCTTGCCGCCCAACCATAGTGGAGAGAAGAGATCTAGGAGCTAGCCACCTTCAAGGAAGAAGAAGAGATCTTCCTCAAGTTGCCGCCCACCCTTCTTTCCTCACCTTGGCCGCCCAACCCAAGGAGCCAAAACCCTAATTAGGGTTTCCTCCTCAGGGTTACTTGCCGCCCAAGCAAAGAGAGGCTAAACCCTAATTTCCATCATCCATTCAAAAACCTTCTTTTTTTTGCTGCCCAACCCATGCTCCCTTATATATAGAGTTAGGTTTAGGCCTTGGTTTAATCTCCACCGTCGGTTCTAGGGTTTTAATCCCAACCGTCGGATCTAGAGATTTAATCTCAACCGTCAATTCTAGGGTTTTAATCCTAACCATCAGATCTAGAGATTTAATCTCAACCGTCGGTTCTAGGGTTTTAATCCCAACCGTCGGATCTAGAGATTTAATCTCCATCGTCTGTTCTAGGGATTTAATCCCAACCGTTGGATCTAGAGATTTGTTTTCCATCATTTGATCTAGACTTTATGAGGTTTATATTAGGCTACGATAGGGACCATGAGGAGGAGTTGGGTCTTGGCCACCCGATGGATCGGAACCACACAAACTTGATCCATCAATGATGTTCCATTCCACTAGAGGATCATCATCGAACTACCTCACCAACCCCCATAAATTAATATGGGTTCCATATATTATTTGTACATTCATCTCCCCGTGTTTAAGATATCGAATGTCCGTCAATTAATTGATTTACTGACCATCAATTAATTAACATCTAATTCCTCAAGTAGTACCACTCAACCTTATCATCATGTTGACTAAGTCAACCTGCAGGGTTTACATGATGAACTTTATGAGCTCCTCAAGGGGACATCATCAACCCAATACATAGGACACGGATTCCTCCTATAATCAACGGCAAACCATGTAAATAATATCATTTCCCAACTTACCGGGCATATTGATTTAATCCATAGAAATCTCACCCTCTGGTAAATCAAAGAAATAAATACTAAGTACATGTGCCCGTTATTATATCGGGATTAAGAGCATGTACAACATAATATCCGAGGTCCGATTCAATTATGTAGTCAGCAACAAATTGAATCACCTCTATATCGGTCCTGCTCAATACACCTAAGTGTACTAGTGCAACTTTATGTTCAAGACAAAACAATACCAAGCTACACTACAACCATGCCAATGGTTTGTCCAAAACCATCTTGGTTGTGAGCCTCTACTTATACTCTACAAGGGACTGATAACATGATCTTCTGTGTCACACCCAAGCACCATGTTATCTACAATGTAAAGTATTAGACAATATGCACATATATAAATATAAAGTGCAAACAATGATCATGTGATTCTTATTTCAAGATAAAATGTTCATACCAAAGAGCTAGGCTTTCAGTATACATCCCAACACATACTTGCCATTAAGAAAATTCTGCACTAACCATTTAGAAACACTTGTACATAACACAATGGTTCGACTTGAAATGCTTGAACTTTCTATATTAGACATTTAGAAACCCTTTTACGTATCACAATGGTTCAACTTGAAATGCATGAACTTGAAATACATAACTTGCAAAATATGCTTCGCTTGTAGAAACATGCACATGAGATATACTTAAGCTTGTAACCCTTGTGCTTTGGTTAACTTTAGAAACCATATATACATATATACTTTAAAATACTAATCATCCTTGTTTGGGCAGCCTGGCATAGTACCAATTTGTGCGCAACCCTAATAGAATTCGGGGTAGCTAGCCACCGAACTTATTAGTACAACTTACTAAGGGCGGTCTAGGGCCCGTGGGTAATCTAAGGGCTCGGTACATATCACTTTAAAGTAAAATACTTTCTTTATATATGACATACTGATTTTTCCATATAATCACATTTAACATGATCATACTCCAAAAACTCATATAGGAAGCCTTTCAAGATATTTGATCATGCTCTTTGTCCCCAAAACTTGTAGGGGAAGCATCCTTGTGATCTTGTCTTGCTTCCAAAGAAATATACCTAAAATACCCATAAATCCGAACAACCTTAATCTGAACAGAAACATGTAAATCTGAACAAAACATGATAATAGAAGCAAGATGCACAAATCGAAAGTTACTTATACTATAGGGGAGAAATAGCATCTTTGTGATCTTATGTCTTGTCTAAAATGAAATATACCTTTCCTATAAATCTGAACACACACATATAATCTGATCAAAACATGTAATCTAACAAAACATAAGGAAAAGAAGCTAGATAAAACAATCGAAAAGCTACTTATACTGCAGGTGAGAGATATTTACATCCTCTCGCTATCTTACTAATATACTCCAAGGGTTTTTGTGAGATGAAGACCTTCCCTTGTTCCTTAGCCTTAGGAGTGATCCTCTAGCATATACTAAGCCCTTGAAACCTCTCTTGAGAACCCCAACCAAGAGCCCTAAGGGATCGGATGAGAAGGCAAACAAGGAGTTGGAGTTTCTAGGTTTCGGTGGAGAAGGAGGAAGAAGGATGAAGAGAATTTTCAGTGGAGAGGGGAGAAGGAGGAAGAAATTTTTAGTCTTCCCTCTCTTAATTCCCCTTTAATACTTAGGGAGATGAAAATAAAACTCCTCATCTTCTCATACTTTTATTATATAATCTTTGTACATTCAAGACAAGAATTCTCTTATGGCCTAGTGGTATCAAGGCTATCTCACAATTAGGAGGTTCTTGGTTCGAATCCAAGCTATAATGAACGATATTTTATTTTTATTTTATTTTTTCGTGAATCTTTTTTCGGCATTCAAACTCTACATAACCACTTTGAACAACTTAGAATTTTACATGCATTACATAAGGTATAGATACTTAAGTGTTAAGCCCAAATTTTCATTTCTAAGATTAAATCCATTTTGCTTTAATGTCAACTATCCCCCTAGTGTGCCAAAAACCCAAAATGGCACACCATAACCTCTAATACCTAATTGTGCCAATTTAATCATTTTTCAACTTCTCAAAGCACATTGGCACATCCTAATGTGTCAACACTACTATGGTTAGGTTAACTACTCATCCACTTAGGGTTGACACACCCTAACTCATCTAGCGTGAATCGATCACGCTGCTAGGAACCCAATACCTATTGAAGCTCCTGGGTTAACAAGGTATTCACTAGGGATAACTTCCCCATATACCTTCCTAATGCCCCTTTTTGGCTTTGAAGCCTTAGTCATTTGGGTCTTTCCTAGGTCAACTCTAGAGGTAACTCCCCCTTTGACCTTCTTAGTGGCTACCTTAGATTTTCTTGAACTTTTAGTCACTAGAAACACACCATGGTTAATCTTAGAGAAAACTTCCCTATTAACCTTGGTTTTCTTAGACCAAGATTTAGTTCCATAATCAAATGGAACATTGTGATAGGACTTAGGTTTGTAACCCAAACCTTTCTTGTCCTTAACCAGTTCTTGCCTCCTAGGTCTTAGATTTTGATCCTTTGATCCCATAATTGAGTTTGTCATAATTTTGAGGGTCTTTTCCAATTTTTCAAGCCTTGACCTCAAGGCTCAGTTCTCTAATTCTAATTTTCCCAATTTTGATCTATCATTAGATTATTGGGAAAGACTCTTCCTCTTAGGCATGTGCCTACTCTTTTTAGGGTTAATGCCTAAATTTTCTTCTATCCTCCTAATGGACTCCTTAGGTAGGAATTTTCTAGAATTAATGTGTCTAGGTTTGTCCATATTTTATTTTTTTCTGAATCTTTTTCGGGCATTCAAACTCTACATAACCACTTTGAACAACATAAAATTTTACGGGCGTTACATAAGGAATAGAATACCAAAGTGTTAAGCCCAAATTGTCATTTCTAATATTATATCCATTTTTCTTTAATGCTAACTATCCCCCTAGTAAGCCAAAAATTCAAAATGGCACACCATAACTTCTAAGACATAATTGTGCCAATTTAATCATTTTTTAACTTCTCAAAGCACATTGGCACATCCTAAAGTGTCAACTCTACTATGGTTAGGTTAACTACCCATCTACTTAGGGTTGACACACCCTAACCCATCTAGCGTGAATCGATCACGCTCCTAGGAACCCAATACCTATTGGAGCTCCATGGGTTAACAAGGTATTCACTAGGGATAACTTCCCTAGATAACTTCCTATTACCCTTTATGGCTTTAAAGCCTTAGTCATTTGGGTCTTTCCTTGGTCAACTCTAGAGGTAACTCCCCCTTTGACCTTCTTAGTATCTACTTTAGATTTTCTTGAACTTTTAGCCACTGGACACACACCATGGTTAATTTTAGGGATAACTTCCCTATTAACCTTGTTTTTCTTAGACCTAGATTTAGTTCCATAATCAAATGGAATATTGTGATAGGACTTAGGTTTGTAACCAAACCTTTCTTGTCCTTAATTGGTTCTTGTCTCCTAGGTCTTAGATTTTGATCGTTTGATCCCATAATTGAGTTTGTCATAATTTTGAGGGTCTTTTCCAATTTTTCAAGCATTGACCTCAAGGCTCAGTTCTCTAATTCTAATTTTCCCAATTTTGATCTATCATTAGATTTTTGGGAAAGACTCTTCCTCTTAGCCATGTGCCTACCCTTTTTAGGGTTAATGCCTAAATTTTCTTCTATCCACCTAATGGACTCCTTAGGTAGAAATTTTCTAGAATTAATGTGTCTAGGTTTGTCCTTAGGTAAATCAACTTGCTTGGCACCTAAACAATAATATTTGTGTTTATTTCTAGCATGCTTTTCATTAACAATAGCAAGTGAATTAAAATAATTTCTAGCATGCTTCTAAGTCCTAGAGCTAGAAGGTGCATTAAGATATACCTTAGGATTTGCTTTAGAAGCTCCCCCTACTTGTGTAGCTCCTTCTTGCCCTTTCTTCCTCCCCCTAGGGCATTGGCTTCGGTAGTGTCCTCTTTGGTTGCATTAAAAGCACACAATATGCTCTTTGCTTTTCATAGAGAGGACTCCGACATCCTTTGACTTTTGGTTGACTTTTGGTGCCGGTGCTTTTTCCTTAGCCAATTTTGGGCACTTACTCTTGTAATTGTTGGATCGATTTGAGCGATAGAGGGGGGGTGAATAGCGCAAAACAAATTTTCTTTTTGTACGATTAAAACACGAGTGCACAGCAAAAAATAAATAAGACAAAGCTTTGTTTTTACTTGGTTCACAACCTTCGGCTGCTAATCCAAGGCCCTAACGGTCCTAGACCGTGTACGGAGGGCAAATCACTAAAATACTCCTCCTTGGAGGTAGGAGTAAGCGAGTACAAGACAAAGCCAAGACTCGAGGTTGAGGGACACTCCCCCTCTCCTCATTATGATAAAAAGCTCCGAGACAAGAAGAGTAATACAATAATATGAAAGGGACGAGCTAAATTAAACTTATACCGATGAAAAAGAAATGAAAACTCAAGCTTAGATAATCAAAGTAGTAGCACTTCGTCATCGTAGAGTCATCGGAGCTTGTTTAAGATAAACCGAAAGCCTCTCGTACCAAGCTCGAGGAGCTTGTTTGAGTCCATAGAGAGCTTTCTTTAATCTAAGGGCATGGTCGGGTTTATCTAGACTTTCGAAACCGGGGGGTTGACTAACATAAACCTCCTCCTTAATATATCCATTCAAGAATGCAGACTTTACATCCATTTGAAACAACTTAAATCCTCGATGTGCAGCATATGCTAATAACATTCAAATCGACTCTAATCTAGCTACTGGGGCATAGGTCTCGCCGTAATCTAATCCTTCGACTTGACTACAACCTTTGGCGACTAATCTAGCTTTATTTCTAACTTCCTCACCTTTATCATCAAGTTTATTTCTAAACACCCACCTTGTTCCAACGAGTGTTTTATCTTTAGGTGGTGGTACTAATTCCCATACTTTGTTCCTAGTGAACTGAGCTAGCTCTTCTTGCATTGCAATAATCCAATCGGGATCAAGAAGAGCTTGGTCAATAGTTTTGGATTCAATTTTGGAAATCAAGGAGATTTGACTAAGGTTTCGGTATGAGGCTCTAGTTCAAACTCCTAGGCTTGGATCACCTATCACTTGGTCGATAGGATGATTTGTTTGAGTCCTAGTTTGATTTGGGTTAGAGTCATCTACCACTTGGTCGATAGAATGACTTGGTTGACTTAGGTTAGGATTAATACTAGACTTGATCTCCAGATCGGAGTTGAGTCTGGTATGAATCGGCTCACTAATTGGGGTTGTCGGGGGTTTTGTAGGTTCGTGTCCTTCATTAAACACTACATTGATAGTCTCCTTGACTCGAAGGGTGTCATGGTTATATACTCTATAAGCTCTACTGTCGAGTATCCTAGAAAGATTTTGGTTGAAGTTTTGGATGTAAATTTCCCTACGTAATCCTTAGTGTTTAGGATATGTACCTTACACCCAAATACCCTAAAGTACTTGATGTTAGGTATTTTATCGTGATAAATCTCGTACGAGGTCTCGTACATTGATGTTAGCACGCCGTACTAACGGCTTCCGCCCAAAACCTATCAGGTAGGTTATACTCATTTAACATTGTCCTAGCGGCTTCTTGTAAGGTTCTATTTTTACATTCTACCAGGTCATTCTGTTGTGGAGTTCTAGGGCATGAAAACTCATGGTGGTATCTATTTAGGTTACAGAATTCTATAAACCTATGGTTCTCGAATTCACCACCATGATCACTCCTAAGTCTTTTGATTTTAAGGTTTTGTTGATTTTCTATTAGTTTAAATAGGTTGATTAATTGATCTAGGGTATCACTTTTGTGTTTGATGAACCTAAACCAAGTAAATGTAGAATAGTTGTCAATTACGACTAAGCAAAATTGACTCCCATTAAGTGACTTAGCTACGTGTGAATCAAATAGATTCATGTGTAGGATCTCAAGAACACTTTTGGTTCGTTCTTGATTAGTTAGTTGATGTTGTGTCCTAGATTGTTTACCACATTGACAAGCATTACATATTTTATTATCCAAGTTGTTGAGGTTAGGTAAACCTCTGACTAAGTCACTTTGACTCATCTTGTGGATAAGTCTTGGGTGCGAGTGACCGATTCGTCGGTGCCACAACCAAGATTCCTCTTGCCGTGTCATAAGACACTTGGTTGAGGAGTTAGTTAAATTAATAGTATAAATATTGTTATTTCTGGTTCTCTTAAGAATTGTTTTAGAAGTTTCATTTGTATTAATTATGCATTCATTTTCTAGAAATATGACCTTATAGTTATTATCACACAATTGGCTTACACTAAGTAAATTATATTGAAAATTTTCTACCAATAAGACATTTTGAATAATAAAGTTAGAGTTGAGCTCAATATCACCTGATCTGATGATTTTGAGCTTGCTGTTGTTTTTGAAGGCTACCGATCCTTATCGTTTGAATCGAAGCTTCGAAAACTTGAGTTGATCCCCAGTCATGTGTCGGGACCAACCACTATCCAACATCCATTGATCATAAACGCAAGGTAGTTGGATCAGATATTGGAATTATTAATGATTGGTTGTAAATTATTAAACCTAAATCATCTCACCCATATCTACATGATCTAGCATGTTAACCTTATATGTTCTTGTGAGATGACTTCCAATTTTATTTGATTTAAATTTAATGATTTGAACACTTGTCAACCTTGCGTTAGATTCGGATTTGACCTTAAGCTCATCAAGTCACCATTTCAAGATCATGGCTTCCAGGTCGTGGTGAGGCACAGAGGCCTTTTTTGATCGGAAAAATGACCACTTCCTTAGACAAGCCATTTTCAAGAAAATAGAGACTTGACTCACCTAAGACCACTTCCTAGTCTAACTAGTCTAGGATATAGTGAGGTAGATTCAGCTAGTTCCACTTGATCAAGTGCATCGAACTAGATACGCCTTATCTAGCCCGAATACACAAGACTCTGCATTCCTAGCATACTATCATCTTGCCACGTCCTAGTACTATGTTACCAAGTATTGACGAGTTATAGTACTATCTAACCATTCTAAAAAGAAAAATCAAAATAAATAAAGAACTGAAGCATGCAATTTCTAAGTTAAAGCACAAACAAGTTTTGTACTGGCTCCCCCTGGACCATTGAATCGGTTCGGTCTCTCCACATAGTGGATTTGGTCCTTGGGAACCCAGTACTGGTTCGATCCTATGTTTGAAATAAAAGCGATCTTAGGGACCCATGCTTGGACACATTTTTTATGTCGACTTACAATCAACATATACGACTTGTTGGTCGTATTTGAGCTAAACTCTAGTCCGACCTTGGTGTACACGGCCCTTTACGATCCAAGTAGGAGGTCAAGTCCTTTGGATCCCAAAGTAAACCTTTCCAATGTGTTCCTAAGATCTTCGACTTGACTCTTCAAGAGTGAGTTCTCAACTTCGAGCTTTTCAACCCGAGTTGAGTCCTCCACTCGAACTCGACTAGTCGAAGAGGTTAGGGAGACCTCGTGTTTGAGGAGTTTAACCTCCTCAACCAGGGTCTCAACCTTGGACTCGGACTTAGCTAATTTTTTAGTTAAGAATTTAATTTCACTATAAAGCATACTAATAAGGGATCAACTTACCTTGAGTGTATCTTTTGAACTGGATGCGGATCCGTGGCTTGTCTTGAATAGAGCTTCGCAGTCCGATTCGTCTTCGGTTTCAGATTTGTGTTCCGATTCCGACTCTGTCTCGGATTCAACTTGTTTATCCATGAAGACGCGATCATCATCTTCTTCCTCAGACGCTTCTTCCCACGTAGCGTTGAGTGCCTTTTTGTGTTTCGGTGCTTTGTTCATGAGCTTCAGACATTCGGACTTGATATGTCCAAACTTATTGCATTCGTAACACCTAACATTAGAACTTTTAGGCTTACCTTCGTTGGGTCGAGTGAAGGTTCACTTTCGTCCCTTGACCATCCTCTGAACTAGGTTGACTAGTTCGGCCTCCATTTCCGGGTCGACCTCCGAATCGGTTCATCTCTTTTTCCTTCGGGAGTGGCTTGCTCGCGGTTTTCTTCTTCGAACCTGCAAAAAGTGAAGGCATCGACCTTGTAGGCATCGACCATGGATGCCCACAAGGTAGTCCTAGGAAATGAGTTTAGTACATACCTAATAAGGTCGCATTTTTTGACCCTTTGTCCGATTGCATGTAGGTTGTTGACGATATCTTGAACGCGAGTGTGAAGTTGCATCGCTGTCTCGTGTTCCTACATTTTTAGATTATATAACTTATTGAACAAGAGATCGCACTTACATACCTTGCTTCATCGGTCCCTTCGTGTAGCTCCACTAGTTTTGTCCAAAGATCCTTTGCGCTGATGAAGGGGCCGACATGATTAAGCTCTTCCTTGGACAAGCCGCATTGGAGGATTTGAGTCGCCTTGGCGTCGATTTCGACTTGTCTTTTTGTAGTATTGTTCCATTGGTCAAAATCCAAAGATTCACCCACTTCGTTAGTCGGAAGTGTGAATCCCGTTTGGATTATGATCCACATCTCGATTTGGGTCTTAAGGAAGCACTCCATCCGACCCTTCCAATAACGGAAGTCATCTCTGTTGTAAAACGGAGGTCGGACGGTGCTAAAAGCCTCGAGATGAGCCATTGATACAAAAAACAAGAGAATGAAGCAAAAAAAAAACTAACAACAACACAAATGATCGAAATGTCCCAAGACTCACGTCTTGGATTAGTAGTACGAGAGAAAAAAAAAACTAAACGAATGAAAGAGAGAAAAAAATTCGAAATAAACAGAAAAAAAAATAAAAAAAATCTTTAAAAACCTAGATTGGTGGTTTCACCAAATCTTAGCACCTCTGTCTCTGAAACCAATTGTTGGATCGATTTGAGCGCTAGAGGGAGGGGTGAATAGCGCAAAATAATTGTTCTTTTCGTACGATTAAAACATGAGTGCACAGTGGAAAATAAATAAGGCAAAGCTTTGTTTTTACTTGGTTCACAGTCTTTGGCTCCTAATCCAAGGCCCTAACGGTCCTAGACCATGTACGGAGGTCAAATCACTAAAATACTTCTCCTCGTTGGAGGTAGGAGTAAGCGAGTACAAGAGAAAGCCAAGACTCGAGGTAGAGGGGCACTCCTCCTCTCCTCGTTATGATAAAAAGCTCCGAGACAAGAAGAGTAATACAATAATATGAAAGGGACAAGCTAAATTAAACTTATACCGATGAAAAAGAAATGAAAACTCAAGCTTAGATCGTCGGAGTAGTAGCACTTCATCGTCGTAAAGTCGTCGGAGAGTCACGGCATTGCGGAGGCTTTTGTAGAGATTTTTGATGATGAAATGGGAAAGAATGGACCTTCTTTTATAGCCCTAGAAGTCCCCTTCTTGAGCACATCAAGATCCTACATCAATGGCCACCTCACCTTTGAAGAAAGGGATGAGTTTTGACTCATCTCGAAGCTGATCCTTGACCAGCAGTTGAACTGATTTCATGGCCGGTTGAACTGATGGCTCAGTAGTTGATTGGCCGGTTGAACTGATGTCCAGCAGTTGACTAGTCGGTTGAACTGATGGCCATAATTTTTTACTACAATAAAGAGTTAGCTCGAAATATAAGTGAATTCGACGGCCACTTGCCGTCCGATCTCGGCATAGACCTTCCATGGGAAGTCTTGGTCGGATCGTCGCCTAAGGATGTCCCCATACGAAGGACACGACCTCACTTCACTTTACTCACTCGAGCTTACCTCAACATTTACCTTTGAAGCCTTGCTTCCGGTCTCCACCGGAGGTCTTCGGCTCCCTCTGAAGTCCTCCCGATGTCGCTAGCCTTCAGCTCCAGCATTAGCACTTTTTTGCATACTCAATTTAGCTCGTGATATAACAATATGAGTTTAACTTTGTATCGTTTGATATAATCAAAACTCAGGTTCGACTTAGGTGTCTACTGCACCAACAGTAATGCCCTTTCTTCCTACACTCAAAGAAAATTATATGATCTTTACTATTTGGAATTGCATTTGAGTTACCTAGGGTAGTGGTAGGTGGCGGAGTTGATTCTTCATCCCTCCCAGAGGTTGAAGCTTCTTCTTGCTCTTCCTCTAACTCTGGTGATCTAACCTCCACTTCGGATGTTGAGCATCTCTCAACTTTCGAATCCTCGAGCTCTTGGGATGATGATGTGCTTTCCTTGTCTTGAGCTTTGAAGGATGAACACTCTTCCTCGGCATCCTTCTCTTCTTGTGCCGGTTCGAGAATTTTGTGGAATTTTACCAACTTGCTCCACAATTCCCTTGCATCCCTATATTCACCTAGTCTAGACAAAATAGCATTAGGTATCAATTTTACTATCACTATTGTTACATTAACATTTGTCTTGAATTGTTGTCATTGCTCCTCGGTCCATCTTAACTTTCTTAACGGCTTGTTTTCTTCACCCCTAGGTACTTCAAAACTGTTTTCAATGATTAGCATTGTATCGAAATAGGTTTCGAAATATACCTCCATCTGTTTCTTCCACCAAGAGAATTCTCCTTCAAATTTCAGTGGTTTGATGTTGATGCTAGCCATCTTGTCGTGCTTGTGTTGGCGATGAGTCTGCGACTAGCTCCTCGCTCTGATACCACTTGTTGGAGGATCGGTGGTCAGCTAGAGGGGGTGAATAGCCCAATTCGTATACGATGATGGAATTCGTTTGTTCGTGCATGTCGCTTGTCTACAATTGTCGTTAGCATAGCAAAAACAATAGAAATACTAAACAACAATACAAGTACACACAATACAACACGATATACATGGTTCGGAACCTTAGGGTTCCTACTCCATGGGGTGAGCTCAACGAGCTCGTGTTATGCGCACGACACTAACAAAACTTCTTCTCGACCACAAGTTGGAGGTGGAGAAACCTCATACAAGCAATTACAAACGTAATACAAAAGTACAAGAAAAATACAAAGACAATACGAAATACAAGTAAAGAACATTTTACAAAACATTGCTTTGATCACTTGCTTGTTGCTTGATTTGGATTGCTCTTGAAGGACTGGAATGCAGCAACAATTCCTCTCCAAAATCGCCCCAAAAACTATTGCAAAATCCTTCATCTCGAGCTCCTTAAATAACCTGCATCGAGCTGATTTCATGCTAATCAGTCGACTGATCATGACCATCAGTCGACTGCTCCTGTAGTCATTGTCTCACAATGACTCAATCCACGCTGGACAAGTTCCAACGGATCAACCATCTGTCGAATGATCATGCCCATCAATCGACTGGTCAAGCCACCAGTCGAGTTCTTGATGCGATCACTCGACTAGAAACCCTTCTGTGCCCAAATTCACTGTATCGATCGCCATCGCTTCGCCGATGATCGATGGTGTCTCCGATCGCCAACCCTTGTCAATCGAATCGTCGGCTAGAAGCATATCATCAAGAACACCGATTGCTATCGATTGGAAGATCGATAGGTACCTATACCGATCGATGTCGGGTAAAACCTCAAAAACAAAGTTGTTTGAGCCTCTGACCATCGGGTAAAACCTCAAACACCATGTTTGAGCATCCGACACTCAGTCTTAGTCACTTGGCCAAGTCCACCTCATCCTCTCATGGAGTTCCCCACTGAAGCTCTCTTCCCTTGGCCTACGTCCCTCGGATGCACCAAGCGCACAACTTCGCAATGTCATCCTTCACGTCTCTTTCCTTCGAAGTCTACTTCCCTTGGGCCTCACTCCATTTTCTCCCTGTCCGACGGTACCTCGGATGCACCAAGCGCACGGCTTCGCAATACCATCCTTCACCGACTCAAGTACCACGAGCCTACGAGACTAGTGAACTTGCCAAGTCCTCAAGGCTTCTCATTGCCAAGGCTACACACTTGGACTTACCAACACCAAGCACCATTCTTGGATTTTCCATGCCAAGGCTACACACTTGGACTTTACCAACACCAAGCCCTATGCTTGGATTTTCCCAACACCAAGCCCCATGCTTGGACTTTTCACCACCAAGGCTACACACTTGGATTTAAGTGGCCAACCCATGTTGGACTTCCCATGACAATCCCATGTCATATGTTTTGTCTAACACCAAAATAAAGTTTGAGTCAAACTTGAGTTCGGTCAATCGTGACCTGGGCTGATTGCACCAACACCTTATACATACGGATGTATACAGACCAATGTCAACTCATGTCATAGGATGTTATAGCTACTTCGTTACCTTTATCGATGATTTTTCACGATATGGGTATTTGTATCTCTTAAGATACAAATCTAAACTCTTTGAAAGGTTTAAATATTTCAAAAAAGAAGTAGAGAAATAACTTGGGAATGGTATTAAAGTACTTCGATCGGATCGAGGTGGTGAATATTTAAGCTAAGAGTTTCAAGATTATCTAAGGGACAATGACATCTTGTCCCAAAGGACTCCACCTTACATGCCAAAATATAATGGTGTGGCTGAAAGGGAAAATCAAACCTTGTTAGACATGGTTAGGTCAATGATGTAACATGCAAGTCTTCCAAAAACCTTTTGGAGTTATACACTCGAGACCGCTGCTTACATGTTAAATAGAGTCCCGACTAAGGCAATCTCTACAACTCCATATAAGATATGGAATAGTAGAAAACCTCATTTATCATATTTGAAGATATGGGGTTGTCCTACTTATGTGAAGAGGATAGTATTAAACAAGATGGAGTCTAAGTCTGATAAGTGTCTATTTATTGGTTACCCTAAGGAAATGAGGGGTTACCAATTCTACCATCCCTTGGAACAAAAGGTGTTTGTTTTAAGGTATGTTGTATTCTTAGAGAAAGAGTTTATGTTACAGGAAAATAGTGGGAGTGAGATAGAACTAAGCATAGTTCAAGAGACTTCAGTAGACACAGAAGAGATGCCTATGTAGGGATGTATACTGAAAAGTCTATATTTTGTATGAACATCTTTATTTTGAAATAAGAATCACATGATCATTGTTTGCATATTTTTATAGTTATGCAATATTGTCTAATACTTTACATTGTAGATAACATGGTGTGTGGTGTCACACGGGAGATCATGTTATCGACCCCTTGAAAAGTATATGTGAAGGCTCACAACCGAGATGGCTTTGGACAAACCATCGGAATGGTTATAGTGTGATTTGGTATTGGTTTGTCTTGACCATAGAATCACACTAGTGCACTTTGTGTGTATTGAGCAGGACCGACTTAGAGGTGATTCGATTTATTGCTGACTACATAATCGAATCGGACCTCAGATATTATATTGTATATACTCTTAATCCCGATATAATAACGGGCACATATACTTAGTACTGATCTCTTTGATTTACCAATGGGCGAGATTTATAGATTAAATCGATCGGCTCAGTAAGTTGAGAGATGATATTATTTATATGGTGTGTCGTTGATTATAGGAGGAAACCGTGTCCTATATATTAGGATGATGATGTCCCCTTGAGGAGCTCATAAGGTTCATCATGTAAACCCTGCAGGTGGACTTGGTCCGGCATGATGAAAAGGTTGAGTGGTACTACTTATAGAGTTAGATGTAGATTAATTAATGGTCAGTAAATTAATTAATCAACGGACATTTGAGATCTTAAACACGGAGAGAAAATGTACAAATAATATATGGAGCCCATATTATCATATGGGGTTAGTGAGGTAGATCAATGATGATCATTTAGTGGATTGGATCATCATTAGTGGATCGGACTTTATGTGGGCTTGATCCATGGGTGGCGAAGATCCAACTCCTCCTCATGGTCCCTAATGTAGCCTATTAATACCTCATGAAGCTTAGATCCAATGGATAGAAACAAAATTCTAAGATCCATCGGTAGAGATTAAATCTCTAAGATCTGACGGTTGAGATTAAATCTCTAGATCCGACGGTTGAGATTAAATCCCTAGAACCAATGGAGGAGATTAAATCATGACTTATCCCTAACTCTATAAAAGGAGGGCAAGGGGGTTGGCATGAAGAATATCCAAGAGAACTAGGGTTTTGGGCGGCAAGAGAGGAATCCTAGTTGAGATAGGATTTGGGCTAGGGTTTGGAGGCTTGGGCGGCACCAAATAAGGAAGGTTTTACTTTCTTCTTCTTCCTTCATTGGCCGGCGTCCAGCAGCTTTTCTAGCCCCTTTCCAACCGTGGGCAGCGGCCAAAGCTTCTCTTTTCCTTCTCCTTAGGTGGTGGAAACAAGATATAGGGCTTTCCCTTGGTGTCTTGGCCGAATTCCACCACAAACTCCTCCTCCTAGTTGGCCAGCGGCAAGGATTCTATTTGTTCCTTGTTGGTTGGTTTTAGGGAGGAGAAGAACCTTGTTTCTATTCTTCCTCTTGTTTTGGAAGAGCAAGGAAGGAAGATTTGCGATCTAGGAGCTTCGACTTTTGGTAGATCGTCGCCTACACGACGTCCAAAAGGAGGAAGGTCATACATTAGAAGATCGAGAGGTATACCTATTCTTTATTCTCTTTTGTTACTTGCTTGTTTTTGTTTTTCAATTATGAGCATGATATAAATCTGTATGTGGCTAAATAATACTTGGATCCTGAGCATAAACACGAAAACCGGCGATCTGGACATCATCTATTCCGCGGCTACTCGTAGAATAGAGGTTGGTCGCTTGAACAACGTGTTTGTTCAAGTGACCTCTCTAAACGAATAGCACGACGATGACTTGGTTGTTTGGGCAATCCCTTTTTGTCTAGGATTAAATTTTTTTAATCCGGGGACATCGATGGGATTGCCATGAACAAACAACCAAGGTGAAGTAAGAAGCGAAGTTTCCTCTCACAGATCAATGAAACCAAACCTTCAATTGGTATCGGAGCCAAGGTTTCCGGTATTGTGTGTTTAGGATTCGGTTAATTTTTATGCACTTTTCATATATTATATATGCCGGATAATAGTAGGATATGCGTAGTTTAACAATTTGGTTGCTGGCATAAGATCCGACTATTATGGTCATATGTGTGTATGTGATTGTATGTGTGTAAATATTTATTTTTTTGAATCCTCAGGGTTGACGAGGCTAGTATTTAGTTTTTGTAAATTAAATACGGCATTGTTTAGCCACTCTTTATTTTATTTTACTTTCGATCTAGATTTCATGTGCACTCCCTCATGGAGTATAGGATCGATGGATGTAAATTAAAATAGGTTTTAGTCTCGGCTCGGATCTCAAGATGGCTCGTACATGGCGTAGGAGGAGCGGACGAGATGGCGATGCGACGGGAGACATATTGAAGACAAAAGCCATAATAGTTGGAAAATAATTTTTTTTCATATTTATTGCCTTTTGTTTGATATTCATGTCGTAGGCTAGGAAAATTCCTCAATTCCAAATTACTAAGTGGGAAAGGGAAATTTTTTTAAAATTCCTACGACCTCCATTACGATTTGACAAGTGATGCAAACAAACATGCACGTCAGCTCTGAGTGCCTTTCTCCCCATCGGATGAGTTTGTTTGCGGATCACAAGGTCAAATATGGTTATAGGGAATTATCAAGGACCATGTGTACTTCCCCATCGTAAGGCACATAACCCGAGATAATTACCTTGGTACCAAGTAATGGTGAACACTTAGATACAAATATAAGTATCCTCCCCATCGGAGTCACTGCTTTTATTTGTAGGGCCGAAGAGAAACCAACTATTAATTTTACTTGTCAAAAAGTTAGGTTGACAAGATAGTAAAATTAATGGGTAAAACCTCCTCTTACAAATGTAGAATTCGTATACGTCCACACTATCGTGGCATACGATATTCTCGGTGTTTTGAGGTGTTGGTTGATTTTAAAATTTTATTGTTTGAGGAATCAATATTTTTTTGAAATCCAAAGTAATGATCTATGTGATTCTTAGGATTTTCATAAATGACTTTCAGTCCACTTGTTGTGATACTAAAGGAAAATAAGTTTACTGTACCCAAATTATGTTGATTGAAAAGAATCTAGATATTGTCTTAAATGCTGAGGAGTACAAATATGTACTTTTCAAAGTGTATCCTCCTAAGCCTGCGAATGAGCTAGAAGTCCTTGGAGCTGAGATCGATGGGGAAACCCAAGTCGATATCATTCTCCAGTCAACAGAAAGGCTTGCTCAGGCTCATGCCATGGTTGCCCAAAAAGTTTCTACTTCTAAGCCAAAAGGAAAGAAGAAGAATAAATAAGGTGGAGCAAAGGTGGTGGGAGGATCTCAGGGAGGAGTGAAGAAGCCAAAAGGCAAGTACTTCACTTGTAAGAAGGATGGACATTGGAATAAGGACTATCCCAATCCGAAACAGAACAAAGGTATATCCTTTGGTCTAGCCATTGAAACATGGTTAGCGGTGTTATCTACCGGCACCTGGTGTGTAGATACGAGAGCCTCTGATTATGTCTGCAATACTTTGCAGGGGTTCCAGAAAACCCGACGACGAGATGAGGGATAGATTACCGTTTACTTGGGCAATGCCAAGATGGTGCCGACTATTGCAGTTGGAGATGTTTTATTTATCTTTTGAGAAAAATAAAACTTTGGTTCTGAAAAATTCCCTTTATGTACCTTTATTTAGAAAGAATTTAATTTCGGTTTCTAAATTGTTTATGGATGGATAATCTATTTCTTTTAATGATAGAGTTGTTATAAAAAGGAATAGGCAGATTATCTGTTCTGGTGCATTGGTAGGCAATTTGTATACACTTGAACCAAAAGCTCCCACAATGCAAATAGAAGTTAATAACTCATCTTCTAATTCTAATAAGAGAAAAGAACCTTCGAAGAAGAACCAAACATATCTTTGGCATCTTAGGCTTGGTCACATTAACCTAAGCAGAATTCAAAGGTCGATAGTTGATGGACCTTTGGTTTCATTAGTGGTGGAGGATCTCCCAACGTGCGAATCTTGCTTGGAGGGTAAGATGACCAAGAGGCCTTTTAAGGCCAAGGAGTATAGAGCCAAAGATGTGTTAGAATTGGTTCATTCTGATTCGTATGGTCCTATGTCTATCCAAGCAAGAGGTAGTTTTGAATATTTCATCTTTTTCATAGATGATTATTCAAGATATGGATGACACTATGATATGATCGTGGTAGTAAGTACCTCTTGGGATAGTTTAGGAATTACTTATCAGAGGTTGGGATTCAATCCCAATTTTCTGTACCTGGCACACCCCAGCAGAACGGTGTAGCAGAGCGAAGGAATAGGACTCTTATGGAGATGGTTAGATCGATGATGAGTTATTTTGAATTGCCAGATTCGTTCTGGGGATATGCTCTAGATTAGGAGGTGTACATTCTGAACTTGGTTCCATCTAAATCAGTGCCTTCTACTCCCACAGAATTGTGGACTAGGCGAAAGCCTAGTCTAAGACATATTCGGATATGGAGGAGTCCAGCACATGTGCTAAAGGCAGATGTTGGTAAATTGGAACCTCGTACAGAAGTACGCATGTTCGTTGGCTATCCTAGAGGAACGAAGGGTGGTTTGTTTTATGGTTCTAGAGATCAGAGGGTGATCATTAGCACGAACGCTAGATTTCTAGAGGAAGACTATGTGATGTGCCACAAGCCCAAGAGTAAAATTGTTCTAGAGGAGTTAAAAGAGGAAGTCACTTCTTCAGTACCACTGGTACAAGAGGATATACCACAAGTCATTGCACCGCGTGTCACAGAGGATACACAAGTGATACCTCGTCGTAGTGGGAGGGTTGTGAGACAGCCTAATATATTCATGTTCTTGGGAGAATCTTCTAATTTGATCCCTGACGAACATGAACCTAATCCCTGGACATATGACAAGGCAATTCAAGATAAAGATACAGTATCTTAGCAAAGAGCATCTTGTATCTAAGCTTAATCGGTCCATCTATGGATTGAAGCAAGCTTCGAGGTCTTGAAACATCCGCTTTAATGAGGTAATCCAGTCTTATGGATTTATTCAAAGTCCGGATGAGTCTTGTGTATACAAGAGATGTGACGAAAACGTAGTGGTATTTTCTGTACTATACGTAGATGACATTTTGGTGATTGGCAACAATATCTAAGTGTTATCGGACGTAAGGGTATGGTTGTTCAAACCGTTTGATATGAAGGACTTGGGAGAAGTGGGACACATCCTTGGGATCAAGGTTATAAGGGATCGCAGGAAAAGGATGTTGTGCTTATCCCAAGCTTCATACATAGACACGATTATGGAGCGTTTTAGCATGCAAAACTCCAAGAAGGGTTTTCTACCTTTTAAGCATGGAGTTCCTTTATCTAAGGAGATGTGTCATAGATCATCTGAGGAGATAGAGGAAATGAAGGCGGTTCCTTATGCTTCGGCAGTAGGAAGCCTCATGTATGCGATGCTCTGTACGAGACCAGATATCTGCTTTGCCATGGGCATGGTTTACCGGGCAGACCAATTACTCCTTATGGGTTACACGGATTCCGACTTCCAATCTGATAGGGATAACAGTAAGTCTACCTCAAGTTTTGTGTTTACTTTGGGAGGTGGAGCCATTGTATGGAGGAGTGTCAAGCAGAAGTGCGTGGCGGACTCCACCATGGAAGCTGAGTATGTGGTGGCCTCTGAGGCGATCAAAGAAGTTGTATGGCTCATGAACTTAGATGTGATTCCTGATTTTCCCAGAACTATCACAATTTATTGTGATAATAGTGGTGCAGTTGCAAACTCGAAGGAACCACAAGCCCATAAGGCAAGTAAGCACATAGGGCGCAAGTACCACCTGATACAAGAAATCGTAAAGAGAGGAGTTGATGTGGCCAAGATTGCATCGGAGGATAACCTGGCAGATCCTTTCACTAAGGCCCTTCCGGCAAGAGCTTTTGATAGGCATGTGGAGGGAATGGGGATCAGATGTATGGCAGTTTAAGGACAGCATAGTCTTTTAGTATAAGTGGGTGATTGTAGGGATGTATACTGAAAAGTCTATCTTTTGTATGAACATCTTTATTTTGAAATAAGAATCACATAATCATTGTTTGCATTTTTTTATGGTTATGCAATATTGTCTAATACTTTACATTGTAGATAACATGGTGCGTGGTGTCACACGGGAGATCATGTTATCGACCCCTTGAAAAGTATAAGTAAAGGCTCACAACCGAGATGGCTTTGGACGAACCATCGGAATGGTTGTAGTGTGATTTGGTATTGGTTTGTCTTGACCATAGAATCACACTAGTGCACTTTGTGTGTATTGAGCAGGACCGACTTAGAGGTGATTCAATTTTTTACTGACTACATAATCAAGTCGGACCTCAAATATTATATTGTACATACTCTTAATCCCGATATAATAACGGGCACATATACTTAGTACTCATCTCTTTGATTTACCAATGGGCGAGATTTATAGATTAAATCGATAGACTCGGTAAGTTGAGAGATGATATTATTTATATGCTGCGCCGTTGATTATAGGAGGAAACCGTGTCCTATATATTAGGATGATGATGTCCCCTTGAGGAGCTCATAAGATTCATCATGTAAACCCTGCAGGTGGACTTGGTCCGGCATGATGAAAAGGTTGAGTGGTACTACTCATGGAGTTAGATGTTGATTAATTAATGGTCAGTAAATTAATTAATCGACGGACATTCGAGATCTTAAACACGGGGAGAAAATGTACAAATAATATATGGAGCTCATATTATTATATGGGGTTGGTGAGGTAGATCAATGATGATCTTTTAGTGGATTGGATCATCATTAGTGTATCGGACTTTATGTGGGCTTGATCCATGGGTGGCCAAGATCCAACTCCTCCTCATGGTCCCTAATATAGCCTATTAACTCCTCATGAAGCTTAGATCCAATGGATAGAAACAAAATTCTAAGATCCATAGGTAGAGATTAAATCTCTAAGATCTGACGGTTGAGATTAAATCTCTAGACCCGACGGTTGAGATTAAATCCCTAGAACCAATGGAGGAGATTAAATCATGACTTAACCCTAACTCTATAAAAGGAGGACAAGGGGGTTGGAGTGAAGAATATCCAAGTGAGCTAGGGTTTTGGGCGGCAAGAGAGGAATCCTAGTTGAGATAGGATTAGGGCTAGGGTTTGGAGGCTTGGGCGGCACCAAATAAGGAAGGTTTTCCTTTCTTCTTCTTCCATCATTTGCCGGCGTCCAGCAGCTTTTCTAGCCCCTTTCCAACCTTGGCAGGCAACCAAAGCATCTCTTTTCCTTCTCCTTAGGTGGTGGAAACAAGATATAGGGCTTTCCCTTGGTGTCTTGGCCGGATTCCACTACAAACTCCTCCTCCTAGTTGGCCGGCGGCAAGGATTCTATTTGTTCCTTGTTGGTTGGTTTTAGGGAGGAGAAGAACCTTGTTTCTATTCTTCCTCTTGTTTTGGAAGAGCAAGGAAGGAAGATTTGTGATCTAGGAGCTTCGACTTTTGGTAGATCGTCGCCCACACGATGTTCAAAAGGAGGAAGGTCATACATTTGAAGATCGAGAGGTATACCTATTCTTTATTCTCTTTTGTTACTTGCTTGTTTTTGTTTTTCAATTATGAGCATGATATAAATCTGTATGTGGCTAAATAATACTTGGATTACGAGCATAAACACGAAAACCGGCGATCCGGACATCGTCTATTCCGCGGCTACTCGTAGAATAGAGGTTGGTCGCTTGAACAACGTGTTTGTTCAAGTGACCTCTCTAAACGAATATTACGATGATGACTTGGTTGTTTGGGCAATCCCTTTTTGTGTAGGATTAAATTTTTTTAATCCGGGGGCATCGATGGGATCGTCATGAACAAACGACCAAGGTGAAGTAGGAAGCGAAGTTTCCTCTCACGGATCAATGAAACCAAACCTTCAGCCTAGTCATGAACCACAGTTGATTACTCATTCGGATGAAGTAATAGTTGAACCTGATGATACACCACTTCCTCGTAGATCTAGTTGGAAACTTAGGATTCCTGAGATATGGATTTCTCATAAGTGAATCTAATGACGTGTTGCTTATAGAGGATTAGGAACCCACTATTTACGAAGAGACACTGAATAGTTCAGATAGGGATAGGTGGTTAACAGCCATGAAATCAGAAATGGATTCCATGTATGAAAACCAAGTTTGGAACTTGGTGAACCCACCCAAAGGCATAATGCCTATAGGGTGCAAGTGGGTTTTCAAGAAGAAAATTGACATGGATGGTAATGTTATTACGTATAAAGCTATATTTGTGGCAAAAGACCATCGTCAAAGATTAGGTGTTGACTATGATGAAACCTTTTCACAAGTAGCTATTCTTAAATCCATTCGGATACTCCTAGCCATAGCAGCTCATTTTGATTATGAGATATGACAGATGGATGTAAAAACAACTTTCCTTAACGGAGGTACAACCCAAGGGTTTCACATCCATTGACAAGAACAAAGTATGCAATCTTCAACGATCCATTTATGGATTGAAGCAAGCATCCAGGAGTTGGAATATCCATTTTGTTGAGGCAATCAAACAGTTTGATTTCTCACAAAATACTGAGGATCCCTGTGTGTATAAGAAGGTTAGTGGGAGTGCGATCGTGTTCCTAGTATTGTATGTCGATGACATATTAATCATAAAAATGATATTCCTATTTTGCCAACAGTCAAGGTCTAGTTGTCCAAAATATTCTCCATGAAAGACATGGGAGAAGTAACCTATATTTTGGGGATTAAGATCTATAGAGATAGATCGAATCGATTACTTGGTCTTTAACAGTCTATATACATAAACAAAGTGATAAAATAGTTTAGTATGAAAGAATCCAAGAAAGGGTTTATTTCCATGAGGCATGGGATTCACTTTTCAAAGTCTATGTTCCCATGCACTGAAGACGAGAGGATTCGCATGAGCCAATCTCATATATGTCAGCTATAAGATCGATCATGTATGCTATGTTATGTATGAGGCATGATGTATTGTACTCTTTGAGCGTTACGAGTAGATAGCAATCTGATCCTTGTATGGACCATTGGGTGACTGTCAAGGCAATCCTTAAGTACTTGAGAAAGACTAAGGATTTGTTCTTGATATATGGAGGAGGTGATATAGAAGTGAGCGGGTATATTGATGTCAGCTTCCAGACATATAAGGAAGATTCCAAATCTCAGTCTGGATACATATTTATCTTGAATAGAGGTGAAGTGTATTGGAGGATCGGTGGTCGGCTAGAGGTGGGTGAATAAACCAATTCGACATAGATGATAGAATTCATTCACTCGTCGTGTGCTTGTCTACAATATTCGTTAATACGCAGCAGAAATACAGATAACAAATACAAATGCAAGAGACACAATCACAAATACAACACGATATACGTGGTTCGGAACCTTAGGGTTCCTACTCCATAAGGTGAGCTCAACGAGCTCGTGTTATGTGCATGGCACTAATAAAACTCCTTCTCGACAACAAGTCGGAGGTGAAGAAACCTCGTACAAGCAATTACAAAGGTAATATAAAAGTACAAGACAAATACAAAGACAATAAATGAAATACGTAAAGAACACATTACAACAAATGGCTTTGATCACTTGCTTGTTGCTTGCTTTGGTTTGCTCTTGAAGGACTGGAATGCATCAGCAATTCCCCTTCAAAATCTTCCCAAAAATGGTTGCAAAATCCTCCATTTCGAGCTCCTTAAATAACATGCATAGAGCTGATTTCGCATCAATCAGTCGACTGCTCATATAGTCATTGTCTCACAATGACTTGATCCACGCTGGACAAGTTCCAACGGATCCTCCATCAGTCAACTGATCATGTCCATCAATTGACTAGTCTAACCATCAGTCGAGTGATCCAGGTAATCAGTCGACTTTCAACCCTTCTATGCCCGTGACACCCTTAATCAATCGACTGTCATCCCTTGGCAGTCGACTAATAGTGCAGCAATTGACTGCCAAACCCTATCAGTCGACTGCTGGACTAGAAGCACTTCAGTCGAACACTGGTCGATATTCAATCAACTCAGACCAGTCGACTGGCACCTATACTAATCAACTGGTATCGAGTAAAATGTCAAACAAACACTTGTTTGAGCATCTGACCGTCGAGTAAACCTCAAACACCAATGTTTGAGCATCTGACACTCGATCTTAGCCACTTGGCCAAGCTTAACTCTCATCTCCCTATGGAGTCCCTCACCGAAGCTCTCTTCGTCCAACCACGTCCCTCAGAGGCACCAAGTGCAAGGCTTCGTAATGTCATCCTTCGCGTCTCGCCCTAAAGTCTACTTCCTTTGACTTCACTCCATTCGCTCCTCGTCCGGCGGTCCCTCGGATGCACCAAGGGCATGGCTTCTGCAATGCCATCCTTCACCGACTCACGGACCTGAGCCATGAGACATTGAACTTGCTAATGCTTTATCAAGCTACCCAAATGTCAAGACTCAAGCTTGGACTTTTTCTTGCCAACCCATGTTGAACTTTCACCGCCAAGGCTACACACTTGGACTTACGTGGCCAAGGCTACCCACTTGGTCATCCCATTCCAACATGTTGGATTTCCAATGCCAAGCCCCATGCTTGGACTTCCCATAACAATCACATGTCATACATTTTGTCTAACATCAAAATATAGTTCGAGTTAAACTTGAGTCTGGTCAATCGTGACCTGGGTCGATTGCACCAACACAGTGAGTTGGAAAAGTTTCCAACAAGACACCGTTCTTGATTCTACTACGAAGGCAGAGTACATTGCAGCTTCTGAAGCAACAAAGGAGGCGATATGGATAAAAAAGTTCATTACTGAACTTAGAGTTGTTCCGAGCATTGTTGAAGCATTACCGATTTACTGTGACAACAATGGTGTCATTGCAGATGCGAAGGAACCACTGTCTCATCAGCGATCCAAGCACGTACTATGATGTTACCATCTAATCAGAGAGATCATAGGTAGAAAAGATGAACAAATAGAGAAAGTTTTCATCGATAGGAATCTAGCAGATCTCTTGACAAAGTCTCTTCCCCAAGAAAAGTTCAAGAGGCATATAGAGGCCTATGATATTAAATAGCAAGGCAATTTGTTGTAGGCTAAGTGGGAGTTTGATGTAATTGAGAGGTGACCTAAGGCAATCGCCTTAGAAGTTATTAATAAAATTTACTATTTGAGTATACATTATCTATGTATTTGATTGGATCTTAAACTCATGTACTGAAGTCCACAATACGATGCATAGCATGAGATAAATTGTGATTGGATCACATTTAGTGGGTATCTCATCATGTTTAAATATGCAAGTATTGAAACTATCCCTAGTCGATGAATTAATGAGATTGGACGTCATCAATTCTCTGAGACTAGCACATGTTATGCTCCTTGGTTTATCCAAGTATTCGGTACTCACTGAATGGAAGCATAAGGATGCTGAGAGTGAACATGTGGATGTTAAGTTAGGGTAACTAGTTCATTGGAGTGACCTGCTATGAGACTTCATATGGTTCTATATGTCATTAAAAATCTCATTGCAGCTCAAGTGTGAGCTTCCTTAGACTTGAGGTATTCAAGTCATTTTGGTCATGGTGCCTTATACTTTGAATTCTTCGCAACCATCTCCATATGAGGTTTAACTCCGCGATGATTGGGTATAAGCCAAAGTGATCGAAGGTATTTGAATAACCCATAGAGGATTCACCACTCATGATAAAGGAGATGTATACTCTAGGCCTCTTGTCAGGATTGTTACTCATAAGTCTCTAGCTAGAGAAAACATGTTAAGAAGATGGTCTTCTTGAGAACATGTAAGAGTAACTTGCATCCACAAGACAAGGAAACTAACTTGGACTAGGTGTGACATAGTCAACCTAGTGGGGATGAACACATAGACCATGTCTTGAACCAAGTGGGTATAGGATGAGTGAAAGGAACAAAGCACAAACAACTGAAGCTGCTAAAGGGTTTAGAAATGTTCTAGAGTCGATTTAGACTTTTTGATCAATTGGGGGTCATGATGCACTGCTAGGTGTCACTCATGATCTATTCATAATTAAGGGATTAATTATGAATGGCCAACATAACCGGTAACCTATCGAGTCACATGTAATATGGGTAATCTAGAGACATGAAATAAGTCTGAGAATGAGATTCTTAGTGAGAGTGAAGATGTATCTAGCTGGACAAGGCCAAGAAGGTGCAAAACAGAGACTATGGAACCTCTTATGGCCTTGTCGGGTTTAGCATGGCTATAATTCACCTAAACAAAGTTAAACGGACCGTACAGAGCCTCACATGGATGTCCCTAACTAGGCACGGGCCGTGGCTAGCTCTGGCCTAAAACGTCCAAAGTCTGGGTTATGCCCAGAAGGACACACGACTAGTCATGTGTCTTGGCACATATGTGCCTTTTTTCACAGCTGTCCATGTGTAATACACACGGTCATGTCGCGACTCCATCGTTTTTTGAGATTTCTCTTATGGAAATTTTCTGGGTTATTCTTACCTTAATTATGAGATAGTTATGGTAAGATAGATTTCGTTTATGCCTCCTAAGATGCCCTAATCAAGAGATCTATAAATAGATCCCTTGTTAATCTCTGGAGGCAATGTTCTAATCTTAGGTTTTCTTCCATGGTACATCTTTCTCCTCTCTCTTTCCCTCTCTTGTCTCCACCGGTTGTCTAGGACAAATCAGAGACAAAGACTTATTTCTCGAGGAGTTGTCTCATGTGATCTCGGTATGGATATTGATAGAGACAAGGCTCGTTGGTCTTGCTCGTAGTTTCGACGAATTTAATAAGAATCTCGAAGGTATGAATCTTCTCTTCTCCTTTCTATGCATGAGATTACATCAATAGCAAAGATTCCTAGCCCTCAAGGGATGTCTGGGATGAAATAAAAATTATTTTATTCGCTTTATTCCACTGCGCATGATCTCGGAATCTCCAACATCTTCTTCCACCACTCCTCCCTGGTACGAAACTACCCCCAGTCGACTAACCCTCAACCATTCCTTTTTCCACCATGAACCTAAATACATCCCTAAGAACTTCACCATCATCATTCCTGCCCCCCATCAACGACCTCATCAACCCCTGACCGACACTAGTACCTTATTCATAGGCCAACTCGAAGGAGGTCTTCACCTTCCCATCCCCAAACCATTCTTCAACATTATGATATTCTACAACCTCCCCATCAACCAACTAACCCCAACTCCATCCGCATCCTCACCGTAACCCTAATCATTTTCAAGCATTTCAATATTACCCAAACTCCCCACATCTTCCACTGCTTTTATCAACTCAAAATGGCTGACACCGAACCTGTAAGCCTTCATTACCTACAACCTGTATCTATTAGCATGGTAAAAGGCTTGATCCCTTTTTTCTCCTATCAAATCTAATTCCATATGCCGAGCCACTTAATTAGCACTCGGGATATAAGCCATCACTCAGGCAAATTCTATCCCGATTTCCATTGGCAACACTCTTCTGTTCCATATACCATATTAAAAGGAGTTGCTCCTGTAGCTCTCTGATGCATGTGAATGAGACCTCAAATCTCGCGACGGGAATCATTGAGAACTCGAAGCGTATGCTCACGCTCAATGCCCGCAAGTGCATGGATGTCATCAAGTAATAAAAAAGATTATCGATCCCACAGGGACTGAGATTCGAGTACCGATTGGTTTAGTGGACGTTATTGTTCAGAGTTTCGTTCTAATGGTTGTGATGACGAGGGTTGTCGGTGGTCCTAACTCTAGTATGGTGTCACACGGAGGAAGAGAAGGGTTGATACGAGTCTTTTGAGTGAATTCTAAGATTTCGATTTTGCTTTTGTCACAGAACACGCTATCAATTGAGTATTATCTAGACGTCTAACAATGGTCTTGTGGAAGGGACATCCGACACTTCCCCGACGAGCCTTCGCATCTATCGGGAACTACCTCTGCCATACCAGGTTGACCCCTGGCTTTAGGACGGGATAGGCGGTACGAGGATGTCGATTCAATCCCTATGATGAGTCGAAACGTGTCCCGTTTCTGACTCTATCACACCCTTCTATCTACGGTTAACGAAGATGAGGCCAACCCCTAGGTTCCTCGTTAATTCTCTTAAATCTTTGATACGAGGGTTGTCACCCCTCGTATCGGCTATGCACAGTAAATAGAAGACCAAAACAAATAGTTATCGATCTAAACAATCACCAATTGCAAATATGATTTCAAGAACAGAAATATATTTGAAATAACATGTTCTACGCACACAAACTACTCCCTAATCCTAGAATAGGAGAATCTACTCCATAAATACGAGAAGAGAAACACAAAGCATATTAGAATTCATAGAAACAATGTAAATTGTGCAAAGAACATGAATTACAATGCACTTTGGCTCTCCTCTCCAACGTTGATGTGTATAACTTGATCCTCAAGCGGCCTTCTTCCTTCCCATTTTGAGTTTCTGAAGATTTTTAGGGCGTCGGAGTGTTGTCCCAGCTGTCTTGCCTCCCCCTAGGGTTTGGCGTAGCTTCCTTTATATAGACATCAGGTCGGATCTCCCCAAAACTTGGAAAATAACAAAATCACGTCGAAATCACCCAGTGCCACACGACTCTATGGATTCACATGGTCAGGCCGTGTGTGGCGCTGGGGTGCAAGCCGTGTGGATTCACAGGGCTAGGGTGTGTGTCCTTCTGTTCTAGCTGCCAAATGCCTTCTTTTCGCTCCAAAAGTGTGCCATTTTCCTCGTAGAATGTTGTCCTACACACAAGAGTACAAAGAGAATATCTCCGAAACATAAAATAGGAAATGTATGCAAAATAAAGTGAAATAAGCAAGAATCAAATATAAAATGCAACGAGATGTGAGTGAGATCTACTCCTAAAACCCTATATGTTTTGATCACATCACTCTCCTAGGGCTAGTTCGGAAGGACCACAATATACTGGGTAACTCTTCCACCCAACTACCTCCTACATGCTCCAACTTAGTTTTTAGTCCATGTACCAACTCCTTATTAGTGACTTCAGTCTACCCATTACTTTAACGATAAGCCATTGATGTAAACACTTGTTCATTTTTAAATCTTAACACCACTTTGCCAGCTTCTTACCCTGAAATTGTCGTCCATTATTTGATATCAATCTTCTAGGAATACAAAAATGACATATGATATTTTTCCATAAAAATGTTAATACCATCTCTTTTGTAATGCGGGCTAAAGGCTCAGCTTCCACCCACTTAGAAAAATGATCAATAGCTACTAACAGAAACTTCTTCTGACCCGTTTCGATCGAAAATGGTTTTACTATATTCATACCCCATTGATCAAAAGGACAAGATGACACAACTGCCTTCATATACTCAGCCGGTTGATGCCACCAATTGTGATGCTTTTGACAACTTTCACATTGTTGCACCAACTGCATAGAATCCTTCATTAAAGTAGGCAAAAAATAACTAGCAATAACACCTTTCGATATAATGATCGACCTCCTATATGACTTCCACAAGCTCCTTCATGAACCTCTTGCAACACATAGTTTGCTTCTATTTTTCCTAAACATCGAAGCAAAGGTCCAGCACTGGTTCTCTTATATAAAATTCCTTTCAATATACAAAAATGCAACACTTGCTATTTAAACTGCCTATCCCCCATAGGATCCCCAGGCACCTTCTTATCTTGAAAAAGGATACCAACTCTTTTCTCCAATCCTCCTCCATCAACTCCTCTGATCTTTCTCCCTAAGGTAATAATTCAATTTGTGTGATCACCTCCTGAGTACTATAGTTTCCAAGAGAACTAGCTAAATGAGCTAGCTCATCAGCTCACTGATTCTCTACCTGAGTAATATTTTTTAACAACACTTTTGAGAAGTACCCCTTAGCTTTCTCTGCCAATTCATAATAATTTCTACACTTATCATCTTTAACCTCAAATCTTCCACTTGTCTATTGTACCACTAACTGAGAATCCATATGCACTACTACCCGCTCGACCCCTATTTTTTTACCAGCCTAAAGAGGTATAAGTAAAGCTCCATATTCAGCCTCATTATTAGATGCCCTAAAATGCAATCTAACTTCAAATTTAACCTCTTCCCCTCGTGGAGAAATCAAAATTACCCCCACTCCAGAACCTTTTTTTAGAAGACCCATCTGCATATATAACCCATGGATCTGACTCCTCTTTGTGTATAGTTTCCATCAAAAAATTAGCCAATTCTTGATCCATAATAGAAGTACGAGGTTGATATGTAATATCATATTCACTAAGTTTAGTAGCCCTTTTGATAAGTTTCCTAGTAGCTTCCAGATGAGTGAGTATTCAACCCAAAAGAGTATTAGTAAGCACTACTAATGGATGCGATAAAAAATAAGGTCATAGTCTCCGAGCAGTTAAAACTAATCCCCAAGTTAATTTCTCCAAATTAGTGCAATAAACTTTGGGTCCCTTCAGTAGATAACTGATATAATAAATTGGATGTTGCTGCCCATGCTCCTGCTGAACTAATATTGAACTTACAGTAACCTCAGAAAGAGCCAATTATACCCATAACATCTCCCCAGGTTGAGGCTTAGCCAAAAAGGGTGGCTCAGACAAATACTCTTTCAAAGATAAAAGCCCTATCACAATGCTCATCCCATTGAAACTGAGTAGCTTTTTTAATATTTTAAAAAAGGGAAGACTCCTATTGGCCTACCGAGATATTAATCGATATAAAGTAGTAATTCTTCCTAACAACCTTTGCACTTCCCTCAAATTTTTTGGAGGTTGCATTAGCTGAATAGCATCAATCTTACTAGGATTAGTTTTTATACCATGTTCAGTCACTACATACCCCAAAAGACATCCATGTGTAACTCCAAATGCACATTTTTCCAGATTAAGCTTCATTTTATATTTACACAAAGTACTAAAATTTTCTTCCAAATCAAGTACCAATTGCTCAGGTTGTAGGGTTTTAAAAAGATATCATCAACATACACCTCCACATTTCTTCCTAATTGCTTTTTAAAAATTTTATCCATTAACCTCTGATAAGTAGCCCTAGCATTCTTTAATCCAAATGACATAACAATATAACAAAAAGTTCCTTCAACCGTAATAAAGCTAACTTTGTCTTGATCCTCCTATGCCAATGATATATGGCGATATCCCTGACAGGCATCCATCATTGAAATAAATTGATGTCATGTAGTAGAATCTATTAACTGATCTATCCGAAGCAAAGGATAACAATCTTTAGGACAGGCCATATTGAGATCGCAAAATCCACACACATCCTCCATTTTCCTGATTGCTTAGGCACAAAAACTACAATAGACTGTTGGGATGTATACTGAAAAGTCTATCTTTTGTATGAACATCTTTATTTTTGAAACATGAATCATATGATCATTTTTTTCATATTTTTATGGTTATGCATATTGTCTAATACATTACATTGTAGATAACATGGTGTGTGGTGTCACACAGGAGATCAAGTTATCGACTCCTTGTAAAGTATAAGTATAGGCTCACAACCGAGATGGCTTTGGACAAACCATTAGTATGGTTGTAGTGTGATTTGGTATTGGTTTGTCTTGACCATAAAATCACACTAGTACACTTTGTGTGTATTGAGCAGGACCGACTTAGAGGTGACTCGATTTATTGCTGACTACATAATTGAATCGGACCTCAGATATTATATTGTACATACTCTTAATCCCGATATAATAATGGGCACATATACTTAGTATTCATTTCTTTGATTTACCAATGGGCGAGATTTATAGATTAAATCGATAGGCTCGGTAAGTTGGGAAATTATATTATTTATATGGTGTTCCGTTGATTATAGGAGGTAACCGTATCCTATATATTAGGATGATGATGTCCCCTTGAGGAGCTCATAAGGTTCATCATGTAAACCCTGCAGGTGGACTTGGTCCGGCATGATGAAAAAGTTGAGTGGTACTACTCATGGAGTTAGATGTTGATTAATTAATGGTCAGTAAATTAATTAATCGACGGACATTCAAGATCTTAAACACGGGGAGAAAATGTACAAATAATATATGGAGCCCATATTAACTTATGGAGGTTGGTGAGGTAGATCAATGATAATCCTTTAGTGGATTGGATTATCATTAATGGATCGGACATTATGTGGGCTTGATCCATTGGGTGGCCAAGATCCAACTCCTCCTCATGGTCCCTATTGTAGTCTATTAATACCTCATGAAGCCTAGATCCAATGGATGGAAACAAAACTCTAATTCCAAAGGTAGAGATTAAATTTCTAGATCCGACGGTTAACATTAAATCTCTAGATCCGACGGTTGAGATTAAATCCCTAGAACCAATGGTGGAGATTAAAACAAGGCTTATCCCTAACTCTATAAAAGGAGAGGAGGGGGTGGGCGGCAAGAGAATCCCATTAGAGATAGGATTAGGGTTAAGGTGGGCGGCAAGCTTGAGGGTTAGGGTTTGGAGTTGGCGACAACAAATAAGGAAACTTATTCCTTATCTTCTTCTTCCACAAGGTGGCCGGCGCCCATACATCCCTTTCTAGTCCTTGGCCGGCGTCCAAAGAATCCCTTCTCCCTCTCTTTGGCCGGTGGAAACATAGCATAAGGTCTTCCCTTTGAGCTTGTGGCCGGAATCCATCTTTCTCCTTCTCCTTGTTGGCCGGCGGCAATCAATTTGCTTGTTGCTTGTTGGTTGGCTAAAGGAAGGAGAAGGGTTTTGTTTCTATTCTTCCTCTTGCTCAGAACGAGCAAGGAAGGAAGATTGGTGATCTAGGAACTTCAACTTTTGGTAGATCGTCGCCCACACTACGTCCGAAAGGAGGAAGGTCATACAATAGAAGATCGAGAGGTATATCACTTATCTATCTTCATGTGTAACATGTTTATATTTGTTTTTCAATTATATGAATGTTATATTCTGTTTTGTGGCTAATATAACTTGGACCCCGAACATAAACACAAAAGTCGGTGATCCGTACATCGTCTATTCCGTGGCTATTCATAAAATAGAGGTTGGTCGCTTGAACAACAAGTTTGTTCAAGAGACTACTCTAATCGAATAGCACGATGATGACAAGGTTTCTTGGGCAATTCCTCTTGTTAAGGATAAATTTTTTTTATCCGGGGACGTAGAAGGTATCGCCATGAACAAGCGACCGAGTTGAAATGGGAAGCGAAGTTTCCTACCTTCATTAAGGTTTTTGCTTATCGAGTTTGTGAGGGGAAACTTTGCTTCCCACTTCACCTTGGTCGTTTGTTCATGGTGATCCCCTCGATGTCTCTGGATTAAAAAATTTAATCCTAGAAAAAAAGGATTGCCCAAACAACCAAGTCATCGTCGTGCTATTCGTTTAGAGAGGTCACTTGAACAAACTAGTTGTTCAAGTGACCATCCTCTATTCTACGTAGCCAAGTTACGTATGTTCATCCGGATATGAGTTTGTATTGTAGTGGATAAAAGTATTATTTAGTCATATACAGATTTATAACATGCTTATAATTGAAAAACAAATACAAACATGTAACATAAAAGAAAAGGGAATAGATATACCTCTTGATCTTCTAATGTATGACCTTCCTCCTTTTGGACGTCGTGTGGGCGACGATCTACCAAAAGTCAAAGCTCCTAGATCGCAAATCTTCCTTCCTTGCTCTTCCAAAGCAAGAGGAAGAATAGAATCAAGGTTTTTTTTTACCTAAAACTAACCAACAAGGATCACACAAACTCCTTGCCACCGGCCAACTAGAAGGAGATGTTTGTGGTGGAATCCGGCCAAGAAACCAAGGGAAGCCCTATATCTTGTTTCCATCACCTAAGGAGAAGGAGAAGAGAGGCTTGGTTGCCGGCCAAAGACTGGAAGAGGGCTGGAAAACAATCTGGATGCCAGCCAATGAAGGAAGAAGAAGAAACAATCACCTTCCTTATTTGGTGACGCCCTAGCCTCCAAACCCTAACCCTAATCCTATCTCAACTGGGATTCCTTCCCTTGCCGCCAAAAACCTAGCTCTCCTTGATTGTTGTTCACGCCAACTCCCATGCCCTCCTTTTATAGAGTTAGGGATAAGTCATGAATTAATCTCCTCCATTGGTTCTAGGGATTTAATCTCAACCGTCGGATCTAGAGATTTAATCTCAACCGTCGGATCTTAGAGATTTAATCTCTACCTATGGATCTTAGAATTTTGTTTCTATCCATTGGATCTAAGCTTCATGTGGTGTTAATAGGCTACAATAGAGACCATGAGGAGGAGTTGGATCTTGGCCACCCATGGATCAAGCCCACATAAAGTCCGATCCACTAATGATGATTCAATCCACTAAAAGATCATCATTGATCTACCTCACAAACCCCCATATGATAATATGGGCTCCATACATTTTTTGTACATTTTCTCCCCGTGTTTAAGATCTCAAATGTCCGTCGATTAATTAATTTACTGACCATTAATTAATCAACATCTAACTCCTTGAGTAGTACCACTCAACCTTTTCATCATGCCGGACCAAGTCCACCTGCAGGGTTTACATGATGAACCTTATGAGCTCCTCAAGGGGACATCATCATCCTAATATATAGGACCCAGTTTCCTCCTATAATCAACGGCACGCCATATAAATAATATCATCTCCCAACTTACCAAGCCTATCGATTTAATCTATAAATCTCGCCCATTGGTAAATCAAAGAGATGAGTACTAAGTATATGTGTCCGTTATTATATCAGGATTAAGAGCATGTACTAAATAATATCTGAGGTCCAATTCGATTATGTAGTCAGCAAAAAATCGAATCACCTCTAAGTCGGTCCTGCTCAATTCACACAAAGTGCACTAGTGTGACTCTATGGTCAAGACAAACCAATACCAAATCACACTACAACCATTCCGATGGTTTGTCCAAAGCCATCTAGGTTGTGAGCCTTTACTTATACTTTTCAAGGGGCCGATAACATGATCTCCTGTGTGACACCACACACCATGTTATCTACAATGTAAAGTATTAGACAATATTGCATAATCATAAAAATATGCAAACAATGATCATGTGATTCTTATTTCAAAATAAAAATGTTCATACAAAAGATAGACTTTTCAGTATACATCCCTACACTTCAAGTGGTATCAGAATCACGGTTTCCGATTTTTTGTGTTTAGGATTCGGTTACTTTTATGCACTTTTCATATATTATATGTGCTGGATAATAGTAGGATATACATAGGTTAACTCTTTGGTTGCAGGCATAAGATCCAACTATTATGGTCATATGTTTGTATGTGATTGTATGTGTATAAATGTATATTTTGTAGAATCCTCGGGGTTGACGAGGATAGTATTTGATTTTTTGTAAATTAGATACGGTATTGTTTAGCCACTCTTTTTATTTATTTTACTTTCAATCTAGATTTCATGTACACTCCCTCGTGGGGTATAGTATCGATGGATGTAAATTAAAATAGATTTTAATCTCGGCTCGGATCTCCGGATGACTCGTACATGGCATAGGAGGAGCGGACGAGAAGGCAATACGACGGGAGACATATTGAAGACAAAAGCCATTATAGTTGGAAAATTTTTATTTTTCATATTTATTGCTTATTGTTTGATATGCATGTCATAGGCTAGAAAATTCTTCAATTTCAAATTACTAAGTGGGAGAGGGAAATTTTTATAAATTCCCACGCCCTCCATTACGATTTAACAAGTGATGCAAACAAACTTGCATGTCGGCTCTGAATGCCTTCCTCCCCATTGGATGAGTTTGTTTGCGGATCACAAGGTCGAATATGATTATATGAAATTGTTAAGGAGCGTGTGTACTTCCCAATCGAAAGGCACATAACCCGAGATAATTACCTTGGTACCGAGTAATGGTGAACACTTAGATACAAATATAAGTATCCTCCCTATTGGAGTCACTACTTTTATTTGTAGGGCCAAAGAGGTACCAACTATTAATTTTACTTGTCAAAAAGTTAGGTTGACAAGATAGTAAAATTAATGGGTAAAACCTCGTCATACAAATGTAGAATTCGTATACGTCCACAGTATCGTGCCATACGATATTCTCGGTGTTTGAGATGTTGGTTGATTTTAAAATTTTATTGTTTGAGGAATCAATAATTTTTTGAAATCTAATGTTTTGATCTATGTGATTCTTAGGTTTTCTTTCAAAATGACTTTCAACCCTCTTACTGTGATACTGAAAGAGAATAAACTTACTAGACCCAACTATGTTGATTGGAAAAGGAATCTAGACATTGTCTTGACTGCTAAGGAATACAAATATGTGCTCCTCGAAGAGTGCCCTTCTAAGCCTGTGGATGATTCTGGGGAAAAGGAGAAAGAGAGTTATAAGAAGTGGATAAAGGCCGCTGAGATGGCGCGGTGTTACATTTTGGCATCTATGTCAAATGTACTGCAACATCATCATCAAGCCATGCCCACTGCTTATGACATGATGCTCAATCTCAAAGAGCTTTTCGGACACCAGAATCGGGCTGCTAGGCAGGAAGCTATGAGGAACTTGATGACGACTACCATGATCGAGGCAACACCCATGAGGGTTCATGTTCTCAAGATGATGGCTCATTTGAATGAGTTAGAAGTCCTTGGAGCTGAGATCGATGGGGAAACCCAGGTCGATATCATTCTCTAGTCTCTACCTAGGAGTTTTGAGCAGTCTCACCTGAACTACAACATGAACAAGAGGTTGTATTCGTTGGTGGAGCTTCTGACAGAACTCCAGGCGGCAGAGAAGCTATTTCATCAGAGTGCTCAGGCGCATGCCATGGTGACCCAAAAGGTTTCTACTTCTAAGCCGAAAGGCAAGAAGAAGAAGAAACAAACTGGGGCAAAGGTGGTGGGAGGAACTCAGGGAGGAGTGAAGAAGCCGAAAGGCAAGTGCTTCACTTGTAAGTAGACTGGACACTGGAAGAAGGACTGCCCCAACTACAAGCAGAACAAAGGTATACCTTTTGGTCTAGTCGTTGAAACATGTTTAGATGTGTTATCTACCAGCACCTGGTGTGTAGATACGGGAGCCACTAATCATGTCTGCAATACTTTGCAGGGGTTCTATGAAACCAGACGACTGGCTGAGGGGGAGATTATTGTGTACTTGGGTGATGCCATGAAGGTGGCGGCTGTTGCAGTGGGAGACGTTAATTTATCTTTTGAGAAAAATAAAGTTTTGGTTCTTAAGAATTTCCTTTATGTACCTTTATTTAGAAAGAATTTAATTTCGATTTCTAAATTGTATATGGATGAATATTCTATTTCTTTTAATGAAAGAGTTGTTATAAAAAGGAATAGGGACATTATCTGTTCGGGTGCATTGATAGGAAATTTATACACACTTGAACCAAAAGCTCCCACGATGCAAATTGAAGTTAATAACTCGTCTTCTATTTCCAATAAGAGAAAAGAACCTTCGAAGATTAACCAAACATATCTTTGACATCTTAGGCTTGGTCATATTAACCTAAGCAGAATTCAAAGGTTGATAGCTGATGGACCTCTAGGCTCATTAGTGGTGAAAGATTTCCCAACCTGCGAATCTTGCTTGGAGGGTAAAATGACCAAGAGGCCTTTTAAGGCCAAGGGATATAGAACCAAAGATGTGTTAGAATTGGTTCATTCTAATTTGTGTGGTCCTATGTCTATCCAGGCTAGAGGTGGTTTTGAGTATTTCGTCTCTTTTATAGACGATTATTCGAGATATGGATGCATTTACTTGATACGCCGCAAGTCTGAATGCTTTGACAAGTTCAAAGAATTCAAGGTTTATGTGGAGAAACGTCAAGGTAAAAGTATCAAGACACTACGATCTGATCGTGGTGGTGAGTTTCTCTTGGGAGAGTTTAGGAATTACTTATCAGAGGCTGGGATTCAATCCCAATTGTCTGCACCTGGCACACCCCAGCAGAATTGTGTAGTAGAGCGAAGGAATAGGACTCTAATGGAGATGGTTAGATCGATGATGAGTTATTCTGAGTTGCCAAATTTGTTCTGGGGATATACTCTAGATACGGCGATGTACATTCTGAACTTGGTTCCATCTAAATCAGTGCCTTCTACTCCCACAGAATTGTGGACCGGGCGAAAGCCTAGTCTAAGACATATTCCAATATGGGGGAGTCCAGCACATGTGCTGAAGGCAGATGTTGGTAAGTTGGAACCTCGTACAGAAGTGTGCATGTTCGTTGGCTATCCTAGAGGAATGAAAGGTGGTTTGTTTTATAGTCCTATAGATCAGAGGGTGATCGTTAGCATGAACGCCAGATTTCTAGAGGAAGACTATGTGATGAAACACAAGCCCATGAGTAAGATTATTCTGGAGGAAATAAAAGGGGAAGTCACTTCTTCAGTACCACCGGTACAAGAGGATATACAATGAGTCACTACACCGCGTGTCACAGAGGATACATAGGTGATACCTCATCATAGTGGGAGGGTTGTGAGATAGCCTGATAGATTCATGTTCTTGGGAGAATCTTCTGATTTGGTCCTTGACGAACATGAACCTGATCCATGGACATATGACGAGGCAATCCAAGATAAAGATGCAGTATCTTGGTGAAGTGCAATGAATGCTGAGATTGAATCTATGGATTCAAATCAGGTCAGGTCTAGCTAGTAGAACCACCCGATGGTGTAAAAACTATTGGATGCAAGTGGATCTACAAAAGAAAGAGAGGAATAGATGGGAAGGTTGAGACCTTCAAAGCGAGGCTTGTTGCGAAGGGGTATACTTAGAAAGAGGGTATCGATTATGAGGAGACCTTTTCACCGGTAGCCATGCTTAAGTCTATCCGGATTCTCTTATGCATTGCAGCTCATATGGATTATGAGGTGTGGCATATGGATGTCAAGACAGCTTTCCTTAATGGAAGTCTTGAGGAAAACATCTATATAAAGTAACAAAAGGAATTCATTGCGAAGGGCAAAGAGTATCTTGTATGTAAGCTTAATCGGTCCATTTATGGATTAAAGCAAGCTTCGAGGTCCTGGAACATCCGATTTGATGAAGTAATCTAGTCTTATGGATTTATTCAAAGTCCGAATGAGTTTTGTGTATACAAGAGATGTGACGGAAATGCAGTGGTATTTCTTGTACTATATGTAGATCATATTTTGTTGATTGGCAACAATATCAAGGTGTTATCGGACGTAAGGGTATGGTTGTCCAAACAGTTTGATATGAAGGACTTGGGTGAAGTGGGACACATCCTTGGGATCAAGGTTATAAGGGATCGCAGAAAAAGGATGGTGTGCTTATCCCAAGCATCATACAAAAACACGATTATGGATCGTTTTAGCATCCAGAACTCCAAGAAGGGTTTTCTACCTTTCAGGCATGGAGTTCCTTTATCTAAGGAGATGTGTCCTAGAACATCTGAGGAGATAGAGGAGATGAAGACGGTTCCTTATTCTTCGGCGGTGGGAAGCCTCATGTATGCGATGCTATGTATGTCAAGCCCGCCCTTCCGGGACCCTAAATGTCCGGAGAGGCGGCGCGTGACGCGACCGTACATACATTTCATACAGCGGAAGACTTTATATATATACTTCTTATTTCTTACAGCGGAAGACTTAAGACCTAAATACTTTTTTTTTTCTTTATATATAGATATGCATTAACACTTCTTCTTAGCATAGAGTATGTTTCATAGCATAGCATGCATAGATACTTCTTCTTACTTCTTCTTTACTTCTTCTTATCAACATAAAGCATGCATCATATATATATATAGATACTTAAGGCTTAGTAGGTTCATAACATCATCGTCATAGGGAGACATAAGTAAAGACATCCATAGACATCATCATTATAGATAATACATGTATAAGTAGACTTAACGGATCTTCTCCACCATGCCACTACCACACACATTGACCCTCCTGCTTGCTCCTTTAGTTTATCCATCCCTTACCCTTATACTGCGATGCGAGGAAAATAAACTATAAGCACATAGGCTTAGTAAGATCTGTCCTACTCACAAAAACCATACATCATCATTAATCATGACTTGTAGCATTTATAACATATAATCAATATATCATGTAACATACATGGCATCATCAACAACTTGTAGCTTAAGTAACATGAGATAATATAGCATGGATCATCCTAACTTAGCGATAACATGAAATATATATATATACTTAATCGATAATATGCATCATATGTAACTTAGTAACCTAACATCATAGCGTACCATCGAACATAACATGTAACTTATACATCATAACATATCATCTAACATAACAGGTAACTTAAACATTATGGCATATCATCTAGCATAACAGGTAACTTAAACATTATGGCATATCATCTAACATAACACGTAACTTAACATCATGGCATATCATCTAACATAACATGTAACTTAAACATTATGGCATATCATCTAACATAACATGTAACTTAAACATTATGGCATATCATCTAACATAACATGTAACTTAAACATTATGGCATATCATCTAGCATAACACGTAACTTAACATCATGGCATATCATCTAACATAACATGTAACTTAAACATTATGGCATATCATCTAACATAACATGTAACTTAAACATTATGGCATATCATCTAGCATAACAGGTAACTTAACATCAACAGGCAAACATATGCAAGATGCTTTTGAAAACATATATGTTAGGTACGTAAATATAGATCTCAACATATTTGTGCACGGCATTGTACCAATTCTTCATTATCATAGCGCATCCTAAATAGGGCCGAGGTAGCAAGTCTCGAACCTAATAGGTTCCTAGGAGTCTTATTCCATCGACCTAGGGGCAATCGTCATAGCGTAGAAGCCCATCCTAGGCCCGAGTCTTACTCCATCGACCTAAGGCATCTTGGAGCCCATCCCGTACTAGGCCCGAATCTTATTCCATCGACCTAGGGGCAATCATACATAGAAGCCCATCCTAGGCCCGAGTCTTATTCCATCGACCTAGGGCATCTTAGGAGCCCATCCCTTCTTGGACCTTGTTATGGTCTTGGTACAAGCCATGCAGAAAGTAAAATACTTATATGCTTATTTTACAACATAGCTTATTTCTTTAACATAGCATAGCATACTTCATTTCATAACACATCATGCTTCATTTCATTCACATAGCATAGCATACTTCATTTCATAACAACATAGCTTATTTCATTAACATAGCATAGCATACTTCATTTCATACACATCATGCTTCATTTCATTAACATAGCATAGCATACTTCATTTCATAACAACATAGCTTATTTCATTAACATAGCATAGCATACTTCATTTTATACACATCATGCTTCATTTCATTAACATAGCATAACATACTTCATTTCATAACAACATAGCTTATTTCATTAACATAGCATAGCATACTTCATTTCATACACATCATGCTTCATTTCATTAACATAGCATAGCATACTTCATGGTATGAACTTCATTGTAACCTAAAGGGATCAAAGGTGGTCGAATGGGTCTTTGGTGGCTGTTAGGGTTAGCTTTTGTCCTAATCCACCTTAACCCCTAACATCATCATCTAGTTACAAAAACATGGCATGGAACTTCATTGAAACCCTAAAAGTAGGGTTTGGCCGAATAGGTCTTTAGGGTTCATTAGGGTTAGCTTTTGTCCTAATCCACTTTAACCCCTAACATCATCATCAAGTTACAAAAACATGGCATGGAACTTCATTGAAACCCTAAAAGTAGGGTTTGGCCGAATAGGTCTTTAGGGTTCATTAGGGTTAGATCTTTATCCTAAACCCCCTAACATGTTAACATCATTATTTACAAGTAAAACAAGCTATAAAACTTCAATAAAACACCAAAGTCCATATTGGCCGAATGGTTCTTAGGGTTTTCCTAGGGTTAACTTTTGACCTAATCCATTTTTAACCCTAACATCATCATATAGTTTCAAAGCATGGCATATAACTTCATGGAGACCCTAAATCATAGTTTTGGCCGAATATAACAATATAGGTTTCCTCTTTTTTTTTTTTTTCAAAAATAGAAATCGAAACTACTCGTATGCAGGTGAGGGATACTTACATCCTTCGCGTTGCTTTTTGGTGGAAGGAAAACCTAAGGAAGAACCAACCCTAGCCTTCTCTTGCTTGGATGAGATTCGGCCAAAGGTGGAGAAGGGCTAGAATTTTGGTGAGGAGAAGAAGAAAAAGAGTGGAAGTGACCAAATCCAACCTTCCCTCTTCTTTATAAAGGGGGGGAGGAAGAGAAGTTCCTCTTTTCTTTTCCATGCCTCTTCATTTACTCCTAGTCCCACTTATCTATAGTTTCCCCCTCTTCCTTAATCATGTAATCCTATTGGTCTTCTGGTTAGTGGGTGCATCTATTAGGCTTGGCTATCTCTAGAGGTTTGGGGTTCAATTCCTAGGCCTTGCACCCCTTTTTGGCTTATTTTCTTTTATTTTTGAAAAGGCCCACATAAAGCCCATGATCATCAAGCCAAAAATTTCTATAAAATTGCTAGGAATTTTACGGGCGTTACAATCCTTCATACCTTTAAAAAGTTTCGTCCTCGAAACTTAGAACAATTCTGGGTACTTCTGCCTCATGTCCTCCTCGCGTTCCCAGGTAGCTTCCTCGTACCGTTGATTCTGCCACAGGACCTTTACTAAGGGCACCTCTTTGTTCCTTAGCCTCTTGATTCCTCGGTCTAGTATTTGGATAGGCCGACTTTCAATACTCAGGTCCTCTTGAACTTGTACTGTTTGTGGCTCGATCACTTGGTCCGTACTGGAAATGCATTTCTTGAGCACAGAGACATGGAACACGTTGTGAATAGCCGACATCTCTTGAGGCAGCTCTAGCTTGTAGGCTACATTGCCGATCCTTTGCGATATCGGATACGGTCCCACGTAACGTGGACTCAGTTTACCCTTCCTTCCAACCTCATTACTCCCTTCATGGGAGCCACTTTGAGAATACTAGGTCCCAACCTCGAATTCTAATGGTCTCGCCTCTTATCCGCATAGCTCTTTTGTCGACTTTGGGCAGTTTCAATCCTCTGGCGGATGTTCCATATAGCTCTGGTGGTGTCGTCGATGAAATCCGTCTGGAGTCCCATCCTCTTCTTTTCACCACCTCGTGCATCAAAGATATGGGAGATCTACATTTCCTCCGTATAGAGCCTCGTAAGGTGCCATTCCGATAGTAGCTTGGTAGCTATTATTGTAGGTGAATTTCGCAAACATAAATATCGACACCACTACCTTTGAAATCCGAGGCAGCTCTTAACATATCTTCCGATTGATTTACTCTTTCGTCATTCGTCCATCTCGGGGATGGAAGGCGATCTTGAACAATAGCTTTGTGCCTAAGGCCTTCTGAACGCATTCCCAGAAATGGGAGATAAAGCGACCATCTCTGTCAGAAATGATGGTCTTAGGAATTCCATGTAGTCTCGATAATTTCCTAGCATATAATCGAGCAGTTGCTCAGTCTTGATTGCTAAGAAATGGGCGGACTTAGTCAATCTGTCTACAATCACCCATATAGCATCGTAACCGTTTGTCGTCTTGGGCAATCCTGAGATGAAATCCATAGAAATGTCCTCCCATTTCCATTCTGGAATCTGGATCGGCTGCAGTGTTCCTCCAGGTCTTTGGTGCTCTGCCTTAACCCTTTGGCAGGTCAGGCAAGTACTGACATACTGAGCCACATCTCTTTTCATTCCGAACCACCAGAACTTTCGTTTAAGGTCTTGGTACATCTTGGTGGTTCGGGATGCATCGCGTAGGAGTTTTGTGAGCTTCCTCAAATATCTCCTCCTGCAATTCTGGATTGTCGGGAATACACAAGCGATCCCTGAGGTAGAGTACTCCACTATCAGAGATCCGGAACCCATCGTCCTTTCCCTCTAGGACCTCTTGCTTGATCCTCTGAAGGCTTGGGTCACGTGCTTGCTTTTCCAAAGATATCGTCGAACAACGCTTGGCGCTTATCGTCGTGGTCGAGTCCGGAGATGATTTCAACCTCGTAATTCATTACTCCCCCCCCCTTTTTTTTTTTTTTTTTTTGTTGTATGTTCCAGTCTACCCAGCATTGTTCAACTATATCATACACATCCCATGCAATGAACTCATCATCAATTTCAAAAAGAGAAATGACTTGTCGTCTCTTATTCACATCTCTTATTCATCTTTTCCAATCATAAGGAGAAATGTTAACAGATAACATTCCTTATTTCCAAATTAAACCACAGCAACTATTTGAGAAGATAGTTCATTATGACTCCCACTAGGTCAAACCCTAGTGCGATCGTAATTATTTTTCGTCCCATCTTCCTTGGCCTCACCAGGGTGGTCCTTGGTTGGCCAATAAGTTGACTGTTTGCAGATCCTTCTTCCTTCCTCCCGAGGCCAGCTACCACCGGATTCTCTACCACAGGCTTCTCTTGAACCCTGTGCTCAGGCGATTCAAAGACAACTCCGCATAGGTTATCCGCCCTTCATAATGGCCCCACACGTGGTGTGCAGCTACCATGAACTCATTTGGCAGGGAGCGGACCAAGGCCCAGATCTTATAGTTATCCAGTAACGGAAACTCCTGCCGCTCGAGTCTCCTAAAAAGACCATCGAGCCTTCTCATGTGTCCGGTGACCCCACCATCTGGTTTATAGACTATCTCTTCAATAGCTTCCCTTAATCGGTTTCGTGACACATCACGAAAGGTCATGGTAGTCATCGATCGTGCCATCTGAAATTGAAATAAATGAAGTCAAGATAAAACCAACCGCATTTAAACCTGCTTAATTCAATTGGATGAACATAGACCTTACACAATTGATTTACGAAAAATCAAATCTTCCTAACAAAAATTCTTTATTTATTTATTTATTTGTTTATATATATATGTATATATATATATATATATTTATATATATATATATATATATATATATATATATATATATATATATATATATATATATATATATATATATATATATATATATATATATATATATATATATATATATATATATATATATATATGTATATATATATATATATATATATATATATATATATATATAGATATTTTATTATTATTTTTTTTTTGTAATTAAACTAAGGCTAGCATAAGGTTGTTTTAAGCTTAAGGCATCACTCATTTTCTCCTGCATAATTTAAGCTTAAGGTATTTTATATCGTATATGAGCTAGAAGCATTTCCTATCATACATGAATCAAGCATAAGGGAAAGGCATTTTATAATTAAGCTAGAGGCATTTTATATTATACATGAACTAAATAATCTAAAGATATTTCATATCATGCATGATCAAAATTAACAAAATTTAGAGTATAGACATAGAATTCTTACTTGGAGCAGCAGGATTTGGAGCTTGATGTGTGTGTAGTGGAAAGGCAGATCCGCTCTGATACCAACCTGTCAAGCCCGCCCTTCCGGGACCCTAAATGTCCGGAGAGGCGGCGCGTGACGCGACCGTACATACATTTCATACAGCGGAAGACTTTATATATATACTTCTTATTTCTTACAGCGGAAGACTTAAGACCTAAATACTTTTTTTTTCTTTATATATAGATATGCATTAACACTTCTTCTTAGCATAGAGTATGTTTCATAGCATAGCATGCATAGATACTTCTTCTTACTTCTTCTTTACTTCTTCTTATCAACATAAAGCATGCATCATATATATATATAGATACTTAAGGCTTAGTAGGTTCATAACATCATCGTCATAGGGAGACATAAGTAAAGACATCCATAGACATCATCATTATAGATAATACATGTATAAGTAGACTTAACGGATCTTCTCCACCATGCCACTACCACACACATTGACCCCTCCTGTTGCTCCCTTTAGTTCATCCATCCCTTACCCTTATCTGCAGTACGAGGGAAAATAAACTATAAGCACATAGGCTTAGTAAGATCCTGTCCTACTCACAAAAACCATACATCATCATTAATCATGACTTGTAGCATTTATAACATATAATCAATATATCATGTAACATACATGGCATCATCAACTTAACTTGTAGCTTAAGTAACATGAGATAATATAGCATGGATCATCCCTAACTTAGCAGCATAACATGAAATATATATATATACTTAATCAGCATAATATGCATCATATGTAACTTAGTAACCTAACATCATAGCGTACCATCGAACATAACATGTAACTTATACATCATGACATATCATCTAACATAACAGGTAACTTAAACATTATGACATATCATCTAGCATAACAGGTAACTTAAACATTATGGCATATCATCTAACATAACACGTAACTTAACATCATGGCATATCATCTAACATAACATGTAACTTAAACATTATGGCATATCATCTAACATAACATGTAACTTAAACATTATGGCATATCATCTAACATAACATGTAACTTAAACATTATGGCATATCATCTAGCATAACACGTAACTTAACATCATGGCATATCATCTAACATAACATGTAACTTAAACATTATGGCATATCATCTAACATAACATGTAACTTAAACATTATGGCATATCATCTAGCATAACAGGTAACTTAACATCAACAGGCAAACATATGCAAGATGCTTTTGAAAACATATATGTTAGGTACGTAAATATAGATCTCAACATATTTGGGCCCGGCATTGTACCACTTCTTCATTATCATAGTGTGCATCCCTAAATAGGCCCGAGGTAGCAAGTCTCGAACCTAATAGGTTCCTAGGCCCGAGTCTTATTCCATCGACCTAGGGGCAATCGTCATAGCGTAGAAGCCCATCCTAGGCCCGAGTCTTACTCCATCGACCTAAGGCATCTTGGAGCCCATCCCGTACTAGGCCCGAATCTTATTCCATCGACCTAGGGGCAATCATACATAGAAGCCCATCCTAGGCCCGAGTCTTATTCCATCGACCTAGGGCATCTTAGGAGCCCATCCCTTCTTGGACCTTGTTAAGGTCTTGGTACAAGCCATGCAGAAAGTAAAATACTTATATGCTTATTTTACAACATAGCTTATTTCTTTAACATAGCATAGCATACTTCATTTCATAACACATCATGCTTCATTTCATTCACATAGCATAGCATACTTCATTTCATAACAACATAGCTTATTTCATTAACATAGCATAGCATACTTCATTTCATACACATCATGCTTCATTTCATTAACATAGCATAGCATACTTCATTTCATAACAACATAGCTTATTTCATTAACATAGCATAGCATACTTCATTTTATACACATCATGCTTCATTTCATTAACATAGCATAGCATACTTCATTTCATAACAACATAGCTTATTTCATTAACATAGCATAGCATACTTCATTTCATACACATCATGCTTCATTTCATTAACATAGCATAGCATACTTCATGGTATGAACTTCATTGTAACCTAAAGGGATCAAAGGTGGCCGAATGGGTCTTTGGTGGCTGTTAGGGTTAGCTTTTGTCCTAATCCACCTTAACCCCTAACATCATCATCTTGTTACAAAAACATGGCATGGAACTTCATTGAAACCCTAAAAGTAGGGTTTGGCCGAATAGGTCTTTAGGGTTCATTAGGGTTAGCTTTTGTCCTAATCCACTTTAACCCCTAACATCATCATCAAGTTACAAAAACATGGCATGGAACTTCATTGAAACCCTAAAAGTAGGGTTTGGCCGAATAGGTCTTTAGGGTTCATTAGGGTTAGATCTTTATCCTAAACCCCCTAACATGTTAACATCATTATTTACAAGTAAAACAAGCTATAAAACTTCAATAAAACACCAAAGTCCATATTGGCCGAATGGTTCTTAGGGTTTTCCTAGGGTTAACTTTTGACCTAATCCATTTTTAACCCTAACATCATCATATAGTTTCAAAGCATGGCATATAACTTCATGGAGACCCTAAATCATAGTTTTGGCCGAATATAACAATATAGGTTTCCTCTTTTTTTTTTTCAAAAATAGAAATTGGAACTACTCGTATGCAGGTGAGGGATACTTACATCCTTCGCGTTGCTTTTTGGTGGAAGGAAAACCTAAGGAAGAACCAACCCTAGCCTTCTCTTGCTTGGATGAGATTCGGCCAAAGGTGGAGAAGGGCTAGAATTTTGGTGAGGAGAAGAAGAAAAAGAGTGGAAGTGACCAAATCCAACCTTCCCTCTTCTTTATAAAGGGGGGAAGGAAGAGAAGTTCCTCTTTTCTTTTCCATGCCTCTTCATTTACTCCTAGTCCCACTTATCTATAGTTTCCCCCTCTTCCTTAATCATGTAATCCTATTGGTCTTCTGGTTAGTGGGTGCATCTATTAGGCTTGGCTATCTCTAGAGGTTTGGGGTTCAATTCCTAGGCCTTGCACCCCTTTTTGGCTTATTTTCTTTTATTTTTGAAAAGGCCCACATAAAGCCCATGATCATCAAGCCAAAAATTTCTATAAAATTGCTAGGAATTTTACGGGCGTTACAATGTACGAGACCAGATATCTGCTTTTCCGTGGGCATGGTCAGCAGATATCAAAGTAACCATGACAGGGACATTGGACTGCGATAAAGCATATATTGAAGTACATGAGAAGGACTAGGGATTATGTGCTAGTTTACCAGGAAGACCAATTACTCCCTATGGGTTATACAGATTCCGACTTCCAATCAGATAGGGATAACAGTAAGTCTACCTCAGGTTTTGTGTTTACTTTGGGAGGTGGAGCCATTGTATGGAGGAGTGTCAAGCAGAAATGCGTAGCGGACTCCACCATGGAAGCTGAGTATGTGGCAGCCTCTAAGGCGGCCAAAGAAGCTGTGTGGCTCAGGAACTTCTTGATGGACTTTGATGTGATTCCTCGTTTGCCCAGAACTATCATAATTTATTGTGATAATAGTGGTGCAGTTGCAAACTCGAAGGAACCATGAGCCCATAAGGCAAGTAAACACATAAAGCGCAAGTACCACATGATACGAGAAATCTTAAAGAGAGGAGAAGTTGTTGTGGCCAAGATTGAATCGGAGGATAACCTTACAGATCCTTTCACTAAGGCCCTTCCGGCAAGAGCTTTTGATAGACATGTCGAGGGAATGAGGATCAGATGTATGGCAGTTTGAGGACAACATAGTCTTTTAGTATAAGTAGGAGATTGTTTGGATGTATACTGAAAAAGTCTATCTTTTATTTGAACATCTTTATTTTTGAAATAAGAATCACATGATCATTGTTTGCATATTTTTATGGTTATGCATATTGTCTAATACATTACATTGTAGATAACATGGTGTGTGGTGTCACACGGGAGATCATGTTATCGGCTCCTTGTAAAGTATAAGTATAGGCTCACAACCGAGATGACTTTGGACAAACCATTGGTATGGTTGTAGTGTGATTTGGTATGGGTTTGTCTTGACCATAAAATCACACTAGTACACTTTGTGTGTATTGAGCAAGACCAACTTACAGGTGATTCGATTTATTGCTGACTAAATAATCGAATCGAACCTCAGATATTATATTGTACATACTCTTAATCCCGATATAATAACATGCACATATACTTAGTATTCATTTCTTTGATTTACCAATGGGCGAGATTTATAAAATAAATCGATAGGCTCGGTAAGTTGGGAAATGATATTATCTATATGGTGTATCGTTGATTATACGAGGAAACCTTGTCCTATATATTAGGATGATGATGTCCCCTTGAGGAGCTCATAAGGTTCATCATGTAAACCCTGCAGGTGGACTTGGTCCGGCATGATGAAAAAGTTGAGTGGTACTACTCATGGAGTTAGATGTTGATTAATTAATAGTCATTAAATTAATTAATCGACGGGCATTCGAGATCTTAAACACTAGGAGAAAATGTACAAATAATATATGGAGCTCATATTAACTTATGGGGTTGGTGAGGTAGATCAATGATAATCCTTTAGTGGATTGGATTATCATTAATGGATCGGACTTTATGTGGTCTTGATCCATTGGGTGGCCAAGATCGAACTCCTCCTCATGGTCCTTATTGTAGCCTATTAATACCTCATGAAGCCTAGATCTAATGGATGGAAACAAAACTCTAGATCCAAAGGTAGAGATAAAATCTATAGATCTGACGATTGAGATTAAATATCTAGATCCGACGGTTGAGATTAAATCCCTAGAACCAATGGTGGGGATTAAAACAAGGCTTATCCCTAACTCTATAAAAGGAGAGGAGGGGGTGGGCGGCAAGAGAATCCCATTAGAGATAGGATTAGCGTTAAGGTGGGTGGCAAGCTTGAGGGTTAGGGTTTGGAGTTGGCGGCACCAAATAAGGAAACTTATTCCTTATCTTCTTCTTCCTCAAGGTGGCCGGCGCCCATACATCCCTTTCCAGTCTTTGGCCAGCATCCAAAGCATCCCTTCTCCCTCTCTTTGGCCAGTGGAAACATAGCATAAGGTCTTCCCTTGGAGCTTGTGGTCGGAATCCATCTTTCTCCTTGTTGGCCGGCGGCAAGAAATTTGCTTGTTGCTTGTTGGTTGGCTAAAGGAAGGAGAAGGGTCTTGTTTCTATTCTTCCTCTTGCTCGGAATGAGCAAAGAAGGAAGATTGGTGATCTAGGAGCTTCAACTTTTGGTAGATCGTCGCCCACACGACGTCCGAAAGGAGGTAGGTCATACAATAGAAGATTGAGAGGTATATCACTTTTCTATCTTCATGTGTAACATGTTTATATTTGCTTTTCAATTATATGAATGTTATATTATGTTTTGTGGCTAATATAACTTGGACCCCGAACATAAACACAAAAGTCAGCGATCCGTGCATCGTCTATTCCGAGGCTATTCGTAAAATAGAGGTTGGTCTCTTGAACAATAAGTTTATTCAAGAAACTACTCTAATCGAATAGCAGGACGATGACAAGGTTGCTTGGGCAATCCCTCTTGTCAAGGATAAATTTTTTTTATCCGGGGACGTAGAACGGATCGCCATGAACAAGCGACCGAGTTGAAGTGGGAAGCGAAGTTTCCTACCTTCATAGACAACCAGCACAAATAATGTACCTCCATAATATGTCCTTCTTTCAATAATTTATGCACCTCCTCTTAATTAAAGCATCCTTACCAACTCCAAAATGTCGATGTTTCTATTTTACCGACGTTACAGTAGGTAAAATATACAACTTATGCTCCATGATAGCAGGATCAATTCCTGTCAAGTCCTGTGGTGACCATGCAAAAATATCAATGTTTTTAACAAGGAATTTTATCAAGGATGCTTTATGCTGTAAACAAAGGTCCCTAGCTATAAATATAACATGTTCAACACACTTAGTATCAAGCACAATGGCTTCCTTGTCAGATTCTCCTATGTCCTCAGAACCCCCCTTCTAAATAACACACACTGTATTTCCATACTGATTTAATTTCTAAAAAGGTCTACTGATAGCTTTCCCTTTCTACCCCGTCCGAATGGCATCAACATAACATCTTCGGGAAAGTTGTTGATCCCCTCTAACTTCTCCTACTTCATTTCCGACAGGAAATTTAATCTTTTGATGATAAAGAGAAGCTACTTCCTACAAGTTTCCCAAAATAGGTTGGCCAGTAATAGCATTATAAGTGGAAGGCATATCTACCACTGTAAAATTAATAAGTAGCAATTTCCTCTTTGGCTCTTCTGCTAGAGACAGAGGCAACTTAATATGACCCATCGGCTGCACTTCATGACTAGAAAACCCAAATAAGAAGTGCTTACTGGCTGTAAATCATTCGTGCTGACTCCCATTTGCTCTAATAAAGACCAGTATAAGATATATATTGAGCTGCCCGGATCCACAAAAACTCTCCCTACATCAAAATTGGAAATAAGGGCCCAAATCACTAAGGCATCAGTATGAGGAATCATCTGTCCCTCTAAATCATTAGGACCAAAACCCAAGATAGGTTCCCTTGCTCTAGGCAAAGCTGTCACAGTTGCACATTATTCTAGACTATGTCTTTGTAGAGCCCTGTTTGAATCTCCATTAGTGGAATCCCGAGAAATTATATTAATAGCACCCCTCATAGGAGGGTGATTTGTAGGAATTATTCTACCAGGAACCATCTCCCTCAGTTGAGTAGGCGGCAAAGGTCGGTTAATAGGGGTCTCAACTGATTTCCTCTGCCATAATTCCTAGCCCAAGGCCCTTGCTGATACGTGGCTTTATTCATGACCCTAGCTCTAATTCTGAGATGAGCTCCCATAATCCTTTGTAACTCAGAATCTAACTGCTGGCAATCCTGAGTGTTATGTCCATATTCTTAATGGTAAGAACAAAAACTAGTAGATGGTAATCTTTTAGGCCCTCTAGCTGCTCCTATTGGTCTTCTTAATAATTGTTTCTCCTCACAGATATGCATAGCTCATTCCTTAGAAACCCTCAACTAAGGATCATACAAAGATCTTTCTCCTGAGGGACGAGCGGGTCTCACCCATTCAGTTCATTGCTCTGACACTTCTACTGTTCGAATCCTACCGAGACTTCTGAGCATCCTCTAGATTAATAAACTTCTCAGCTCTAGACAATAAGAGATCAAAATCCACAGGAGGCTTCTTAGATAAGGATTTAAAGAAATCTCCTTCCCTCACCCCTTGTGTAAATGCTCCTACTACCATGCTAGGTTCTACAGCAAGAATTTCCCACACCGACTAAGTAAATCTCTACACATATTGCTGTAGAGTCTCCTTCTCTCTCTACTTAAGATTAAAAAGACTTAATGGTGGAGGAGGATATTTTTTAGAACTATAAAAATTCCTCAGGAATAATGTAGAAAAATATTTAAATGAAGCAATTCTTTGTGATTTCAAAGTATTAAACCACTGTTTTGCAGGTCCAACTAAGGTAGTAAGAAAAACTCGACACTTAATTCCATCAATATAACGATATAATATTCTACATTTTCAAATCTACCCAAATGATCTTTGGGATCAAAGGAACCAGTATATTCAGGCATATGGGGAACTCGAAAATGTTGAGGTAACTCCTCTTTTGAAATACCATCCATAAAGGGATTCTGCTCTTCAACCTTTAGAACATTACTCACCAAAGGAAATTCCCCATCAGACCTTTCTTCTCCCGGAGGAGCTATGTATTCTCTTTTCCCTTTGATTGCTTACAGATATGAGAAGAATCATTCTTCGGGCAAGAGACTCTAATTAATTTATCTTCAGAGTCATCCCCAGATGTATCATCTTCTTTCACCTCTCTAGGTGGAGTTCTTTGTGAAATCTGATCCGTCACAGTAGCTACCACATGCATGAGATTTTCTTTACACATAGGCCCGTGACGTCTTCTGCTTGTACCTCCTTTAGATCTACTAGATATAGATTTCTCCTCCTCTACCGGCTCCTTCATTGTCCTTCTAGTATTAACCATCGCATCTTTTTGTTCAGGTTCCCACATACGATGTCAGTTTGATGGTGTCCTCTTCTTCGGTTCACTCAGATCTCCTTCATCTTCATTAGGAGATGATGGATCCTGGAACCTTTGATGCTATGAGATTTGTCACTCAAAGAAGGAATATTAAAGATGGGTCAGGCCTGCTACAGCAACATGACCCCTCCGATGCTCAAGTTAGAATTGAGAAGAAAGAGATTGCAGAACATGTTAATTATAGCCCTAGAACCAATCATGTGATGGTTGAATAGGGAACATTTTGTATCATATTCTATAAAGGCAAAGGATTGGTTATTATATTTACGTCTTGCTTGTGCCAGCTAAATTAAATATAATAATGCCCTAAAAAAGTAGGTTCTTATCTACAGCACATCAATTGGCAGAATTGATTATGAGAGGCTGTAGAGAACACTTTCCTAAATGTTCCTAGTCAAGTATTAATATGCAAGGGCAATATTAATACATAAAGACTAGCATGTAGGTCAATTGATGATTTGATCTCACAAGTCATGGATATATGATATCAAGTTGACACATGGGTATATATTAGAGAATATATACTGAACTGACCCGCCATGAGAAAGTTTCATGGATCGTCATATGAGTGGCATAAACTTTCTCATGTGACTATTGGTATGAATAGTCCTCAAACCTGAAGTCACTACGGTTCCCTACATAAGGAGTTATGTACTTTGGTATCGTCAAACGTCACCCGTAACAGGGTGGACCATAAAGGTGATTACTGGGTATATAACAAATTATGCGAAAGGGATGTGAGTGATGTAGATGGGATCTATCGCTCCCATATGACGGGAGTGATATCTGTGGGCCCCTTGATTGAGTAGAACTACTAAAACGCATGGCCATGCTCGAATGAGTCAATATGAGATATTGAGCTCATTTGTTTGAGTTAGTTTACTCAGGGATCAAGAAACACATAGATTGATCGAGGATGACACGGTCTATGCCTCATTGGTCAATCTGATATCAAGGATAGAAGGACACGGTCATACATTATAGTAGTCACGGAAAGGTTAGTCGGATCTTGACTTATTTCGTAACTTGGGTAGCAATGATGTATTGCTAGATGCCGCTCATTGCTTGTATATCTAAAAGAGCTTAGATCCACTGCCAACGTTATGAGAGCCTATAGGGTCACACACAAAGAGCATGATGATTAGAAGAATTAGTGCATTCTAGTTTGACTAGAATAATTTGGGAATGAGCTTAAGTACAAAATAGTTTTTGGACTTTAAGCTTAATGAGAATTTTAGCTTATTGATTTAATGAGATTAATTCAATATGCTAAGCTTAATTGATTTAATAAGATTAATTCAATATGTTACCTTATTGATTTAATGAGATTAATTCAATATGATAACATAAGCTTATTGGATTAATAAGATTAATTCAACATGCATGAATGCCACATAAGCATGCCACCTAAGCTTGATGAGGTGGAAGGAGACAAAGGGTTTTGACCTTTGGATTTCCTCCACATGTGGATTATGTTTCAATGCAATTGATTGCATTTAATGTGATAGGAGGTGAAAGGTTTTTCAATCCTATAAAACACCCCATGGGGTGGCCGGCCAAATGGTTGAAGCTTGAGGCTTGGAGAGAGCTTGGTGGTGAGAGGCTTTGGTTGTGTGTCTTTTGTGAGTGTAGTAAGAAGAGTAGTCTTCTTCTTCCTTTCTCTTTTTCCCTACCTTCCTCTCCTTTAGGGACTTCTCTAGCAAGAAGTAAAGGAGAGCTCTTCTAGTTTCTTTTGTGAGACAAGAGCTTGCTCGTGTGGATACATATAGAGGCACGGACATTTGAACGTGCTAAAAGATCCAACAAACCCAAGGAGAAGCGGGATTTCAAAAGGGCACGCAACAAAGGTAATATTCTCCTATAACATAGGTTTTGAGAAATTTATTTTTGTACGAGGTTTTCTTTCGCAAGGATCACTTGGAAGGGATCCTATTTTTTCGTTGTGCATATGCTATTTTGCATAAGAGATCCCTACAGTGGTATCAGAGCCACTTGCGAAAGATCGTATAAAAATAGGTTTTCTCTATTTTATATATGATATAGAAGTAGGATAAATTTTATTATGAGTTGATAATTGCATTAGCAATTTTTCAAACATAATAAAATATCCGATGTCTTTTAAAAGTTAAAATTGACATGGTGCATGGTTATGGCCTAGTCCCAAAAAGTTTGTGAATGTGTGTGTTGTAATTCTTAATACGGCCTGCATGTCGTGCCTTTCTCCTAAAATTCTTATTGTAAAATTAGTTTTAGACTCGAATGTAACTCGAGTATTTCTCCTTTTGTAATATACAAAATAAAGATGGAGGGTCCATTCGAAGATGACATTACAAGGAGGAAGTCAACAACACAAGACAACCAAAAGGAAGCACTTGGGAGAAGATGCTATCCCTAGGTTGACCAATCAATCTTTTCATTGGCTTGAGAAGATTGTAGAATAAGGGCCATAACCATGACACGCTTAGTTTAATATGTATGTGATGCATGTTAATTTAGCTTATATGTGATGTATGCTAATATGTATGTGATGCATGTTTAAGTTTATTTCTTAATAAGTCAAAAACGATATGCCTACCAAAGTTTGGTACTCACTACTTCCTCGATCATTTGTTGTTGGGTTTGCCAAAGCAAAGCAATGCATTTTATCTTGGAAGAGTGTGAGTGGACAATCGTGATGTCCCGCTATCAAACTTGGTTAAGACTTAATTAAGTTTTTCTTAATTAATTAAGAAAGTAGAGGCATATATTAGCTTTGAACATAAGTTTTAAAAATTAGTTTTGTGTGATTTCCAAACATCAGCTTTGTCTTAGAAAGTGGTCGTTGCTACGATATCAAAGAAGGCCTCTGTGTCTCGCCACTACCGAAGTCGTTTAGGAATAAGCACTAAACTAATCTAAACTTAACCAAAGCTATTAAAGAGTTACATCAGATGTAATTGGCAAAAGATTGCCTACCTAATCATACTACGTCTTGGGCGATTAGCCAAAGCTAACTCAAGACGAAGTATGATGTGGATCTTTATCCCATATAAATTTATAGCTAAATAGAAGCTAATGATGTAAGCAAAATGTGTTTGCCTACATCAATGATTAGCTCATATCAAAGCTATGAGAATTTAGTGGGAGCCTCATTTAATTAAAGGCCTAATTAAATGACTTAGGTATGATACTTAATTTTGCATTTTAATGTTGTAGATCACCATGTCATCTAACACGACACACCCCCTCAACTTGTGATCTGTCCTTGAGAAAGACAAGCTCAATGGAGCTAACTTTCTAGACTGGTATAGGAACTTGAGGATTATCCTCAAGCAAGAACGTAAACTGTATGTCCTAGAGCAGTCTATCCCTGAAACACCCGCCCCTACGGCCACTCGTGCTGAAAAGGATGCTTATAAGAAGCATCAAGATGACGCATTAGATGTGTCATGTCTTATGCTTGCCACCATGAACTCTGAGCTTCAGAAGCAACATGAGAACATGGATGCCTATGATATGGTTGAGCATTTGAAACAACTATATCAAGGACAAGCTAGGCACGAGCGTTTTGAAGTGTCTAAGGCTCTTTTTGCATGCAAGATGCAAGAAGGAACACCTGTAGGAACTCACGTACTTAAAATGATAGGGTACGTTGAGAACCTTGAAAGACTAGGTTTTCCACTGAGCCAAGAATTGGCAACCGATGTTATCCTGCAATCATTGCCGGAAGCATATAATCAATTCATCATGAATTATAACATGAATGAAATTGATAAGCCTTTGCCTGAGATTCTCAGCATGTTAAGAACTGCTGAACCGAATCTCAAGAAGAAAGTTAGTAACGTACTAATGGTCAAGAAGGGCAAAGGTAAGCGCAAAGGCAAGGGTAAGACCCAAGCCAAAGGCAAGGCCAATTCATCCACTTCAAAGGGTAAAGGTAAAGTACCTAAGGAAGGGGGATGCTTCCATTGCGGTGAGACTGGACACTGGAAGCGGAACTGCAAAGTCTACCTTGAGGAAGTAAAGAAGAAAAGAAGTGGGACTTCTGCCTCAGGTATACACGTTATAGAAGTTAATCTATCTATTTCTTCTACATGGGTATTAGATATCGGATGTGCATCTCACATTTGTACTAATGTGCAGGGACTGAGAAATAGTAGACTAATGACAAAGGGCGAAGTGGACCTACGAGTAGGCAATGGCGCAAAAGTTGCTGCTGTAGCTGTAGGAACATATTCTTTGTCTTTGCCCACTGGGCTTATCTTAGAACTAGAGGAGTGCTTTTATGTACCTGCATTAATGAAGAACATAAATTCTGTATCTTGTTTAGACAAGAAAAACTTTTCTTTTATAATAAAGGACAAATGTTGTTCCATTTATTTGAATGAAATGTTCTATTGTAATGCACCACTTATGAATGGTCTCTATGTTCTAGATTTAGAAAACCCAATTTATAACGTAAATACCAAACGGTTCAAATCGAATAATTTGAACCAAACATATCTCTGGCACTGTCGCCTAGGTCACATAAATGAAAAATGCATATCCCAACTCCATAAAGATGGATTATTGGACTCATTTGATTTTAAATCATATGAGGTATGCGAATCTTGTCTTTTAGGAAAGATGACTAAAACTCCATTTAGTGGACATGGCGAGAGAGCGACAGACTTGTTAGGACTCATACATACTGATGTATGTGGCCCTTTCAATGTCGAAGCCAGAGGAGGCTATAAGTACTTTATTACTTTCACGATGATACGAGTAGATTCGCTACTTATATTTGATGAGATAAGTCGTAATCCTTTGAAAAGTTCAAAGAATTCAAGAATGAAGTATAAACCAACTTGTAAGCGATAAGCTACTTCAATCAGATCGAGGTGGTGAATACCTTAGTCAAGAGTTTCGGATCACCGGCCGAGTGTGGATAATATCCCAACTCACTCCACCGAACACCACAATGGAATGGTGTATCCGAGAGGAGAAATCGTACTTATTAGATATGGTACGATCAATGATGAGCCAGATCGATCTACCTACTTCCTTTGGGGTTTAGCTCTAGAGATTACACTTACACTTAATCGCTGCCCCATCAAAAGCCGAGAAAAGACACCATATATACGCTATGGATCGAAGAGTCCCAAAATGTCTTTTATAAAGATTTGGGGTTGTGAAGCTTATGTGAGATGTCAAGTCTCAGATAAACTATGACCCAAATCAGATAAGTGTTATTTTGTAGGATATCCCAAGGAAACTAAGGGATATTACTTTTACAATCCCACACTTGGCAAGGTGTTTGTTGCCAGAAATGCTGTCTTTCTAGAAAGAGAATTTATTTCTAGAAAAACTAGTGGGAGTAAAATTCATCTTGAAGAAATTCAAGATGAAGATAACACTAAGGCTTCGATGGAAAATGAACAGGCACCACAAAGTGTTATGGATGAGGAAATTGTTGCCCAAAGAGTTGTGAAGCAAACACCTGTTCATGTAGACCAACCTCTTCGTAGATCTGATAGGATCCGTCGTCAACCCGAGAGATATTCTTTTCTCTTGACTGACAACGGTGAGGTATTGCTTGTCGATCTTGACGAGCCTACATCCTATCAAGAAGCTATGATGAGCCCAGATTCCGAGAAATGGCTAGAGGCCATGAGATCCGAAATGGAATCCATGTACACTAACCAAGTATGGACCTTGGTTGATCCACCTGAAGGGGTAAAACCTATTGGGTGTAAGTGGGTCTTTAAAGTAAAGACTGACATGGATGGTAATAAGCATACCTATAAAGGTAGATTGGTGGCTAAAGGATTCAAACAAATTCATGGTATTGACTATGATGAAACCTTTTCACCAGTTGCGATGCTTAAATCCATTCGGATCATGCTTGCTATTGCAGCCTACCACGATTATGAGATCTGGCATATGGATGTCAAAACCACTTTTCTGAATGAAAAGCTACTCGAGGATGTGTACATGACACAGCCTGAGGGTTTTGAAGATCCAAAGCATCCTGGAAAGGTATGCAAACTGCAAAGGTCCATTTATGGACTAAAGCAAGCCTCTCGAAGCTGGAATCTTCGATTCGATGATGCAATCAAGGAGTTTGGTTTCATCAAGAATGAAGATGAACCTTGTGTCTACAAGAGAAATAGTGGGAGCACAGTTGTATTTCTTGTCTTGTATGTAGATGACATACTTCTCATCGGAAATGATATTCTCTCACTCTAGTCTGTGAAGATGTGGTTAGGGAATTGTTTCTCGATGAAAGACTTAGGTGAAGCTGCCTATATTCTAGGCATCAAGATCTATAGAGATAGATCCAAAAGATTACTTGGCCTAAGTCAGAGTACATACATTGATAAAGTGCTAGATCGTTTTGCTATGCAAAATTCCAAGAAAGGATTTCTACCTTTATCACATGGTGTGAGTCTTTCGAAGACTCAATGTCCCTCTTCTAAGGAGGAGAGAGATCACATGGATAAGATCCCTTATGCATCTGCTATAGGGTCTATCATGTACGCCATACTTTGTACTCGTCCTGACGTCTCGTATGCTTTGAGCATGACGAGTAGATACCAGTCGGATCCAGGTGAAAGTCACTAGATAGCAGTCAAAAATATTCTTAAATACTTACGAAGAACGAAAGAATATTTCCTGATATTTGGAGGCAATGAGGAGCTAACTGTAAAGGGTTACAGTTATGCAAGCTTCCAAACAGACAAGGATGACTATAGATCGCAATCAGGGTACGTGTTTTGCCTGAATGGTGGAGTTGTAAGCTGGAAGAGTTCGAAGCAGGATACAATTGCTGATTCTACAACAGAAGCCGAGTATATTGCTGCGTCTGATGCAGCAAAGGAGGTTGTTTGGCTCCGCAAGTTCATCAGTGAACTTGGGGTAGTTCCTAGCATTGCAGATCCAATAGACCTCTATTGTGACAACAATGGGGCTATTGCACAGGCTAAAGAACCTCGATCACATCAGCGGACCAAACACATACTGCGGCGCTTTCATCTCATTCGAGAGATCATCGATAGAGGAGATGTGAGGATATGCAGAGTACCGACAGAAGCTAACATCGCAGATCCATTGACCAAGGCTTTGGCACAGAGGAAGCATGATGGTCACACTAGGTCACTAGGTATCAGATATTATAGTGATTGGTACTAGTGCTAGTGAGAGATTGTTAGTTATAGCCCTAGAACCAATCATGTGATGGTTGAATAGGGAACATTTTGTATCATATTCTATAAAGGCAAAGGATTGGTTATTATATTTACGTCTTGCTTGTGCCATCTAAATTAAATATAATAATGCCCTAGAAAAGTAGGTTCTTATCTACAGCACATCAATTGGCAGAATTGATTATGAGAGGCTGTAGAGAACACTTTCCTAAATGTTCCTAGTCAAGTATTAATATGCAAGGGAAATATTAATACATAAAGACTAGCATGTAGGTCAATTGATGACTTGATCTCACAAGTCATGGATATATGATATCAAGTTGACACATGGGTATATATTAGAGAATATATACTGAACTGACCCACCATGAGAAAGTTTCATGGATCGTCATATGAGTGTCATAAACTTTCTCATGTGACTATTGGTATGAATAGTCCTCAAACCTAAAGTCACTACGGTTCCCTACATAAGGAGTTATGTACTTTGGTATCGTCAAACGTCACCCGTAACAGGGTGGACCATAAAGCCGATTACTGGGTATATAACAAATTATGCGGAGGGATGTGAGTGATGTAGATGGGATCTATCCCTCCCATATGACGGGAGTGATATCTGTGGGCCCCTTGATTGAGTAGAACTACTAAAACGCATGGTCATGCTCGAATGAGTCAATATGAGATATTGAGCTCATTTGTTTGAGTTAGTTTACTCAGGGATCAAGAAACACATAGATTGATCGAGGATGACACGGTCTATGCCTCATTGGTCAATCTGATATCAAGGATAGAAGGACACGGTCATACATTATAGTAGTCACGGAAAGGTTAGTCGGATCTTGACTTATTTCGTAACTTGGGTAGCAATGATGTATTGCTAGATGTCGCTCATTGCTTGTGTATCTAAAAGAGCTTAGATCCACTGCCAACGTTATGAGAGCCTATAGGGTCACACACAAAGAGCATGATGATTAGAAGAATTAGTGCATTCTAGTTTGACTAGAATAATTTGGGAATGAGCTTTAGCAGACTGAATAGTTTTTGGACTTTAAGCTTAATGAGAATTTTAGCTTATTGATTTAATGAGATTAATTCAATATGCTAAGCTTAATTGATTTAATAAGATTAATTCAATATGTTACCTTATTGATTTAATGAGATTAATTCAATATGATAACATAAGCTTATTGGATTAATAAGATTAATTCAACATGCATGAATGCCACATAAGCATGCCACCTAAGCTTGATGAGGTGGAAGGAGACAAAGGGTTTTGACCTTTGGATTTCCTCCACATGTGGCCGGCCAAACAAGGAGTGTAACTCCTTGTTTGATTATGTTTCAATGCAATTGATTGCATTGAATGTGATAGGAGGTGAAAGGTTTTTCAATCCTATAAAACACCCCATGGGGTGGCCGGCCAAATGGTTGAAGCTTGAGGCTTGGAGAGAGCTTGGTGGTGAGAGGCTTTGGTTGTGTGGCTTTTGTGAGTGTAGTAAGAAGAGTAGTCTTCTTCTTCCTTTCTCTTTTTCCCGACCTTCCTCTCCTTTAGGGACTTCTCTAGCAAGAAGTAAAGGAGAGCTCTTCTAGTTTCTTTTGTGAGACAAGAGCTTGCTCGTGTGGATACATATAGAGGCACGGACATTTGAACGTGCTAAAAGATCCAACAAACCCAAGGAGAAGCGGGATTTCAAAAGGGCACGCAACAAAGGTAATATTCTCCTATAACATAGGTTTTGAGAAATTTATTTTTGTACGAGGTTTTCTTTCGCAAGGATCACTTGGAAGGGATCCTATTTTTCCGTTGCGCATATGCTATTTTGCATAAGAGATCCCTACAGAACAGGAATTAGAAAGAGATCTTCGTGTACCGCTTGTAGAAGAAAAAACCATCTATCCCTTTCACCTCCACCTCTGCCCCTTTTATAGGTAATCTATACTGCTCCCCTCCAATGTGAATTTACTTTAATACTCCTACCAGTTTGTTAAGATGTAACTACTTTTCCCTCTTCTTTTCAAAATAATTTCTTCTGCATCCTCCATGTGTCCCGTACTTTTACTGCCTATCATTAGTCAAATAAACAAACACATAAATAAATAAATAAATAATAACAAAATATCGCTTGTATTCCTTATTCCATAAATTCCCCGTCACCTCTCATACCCAAGAATACCCATATATCCTTGTTCACCATACCCAAGGAATATATATATATATCACTCGGGAAATGAACATACTGCTCGGGAAACATACTAACCACTCAGGAAATACACTGATTGCTCAGGAAATATACTAACGACTCAAAAAGCCTACTCAATCATACTTCTATACCTCAGACACCATCTTTCTTACTTAATTCTGAAAATATACTACTAGTTCAGGAAATACACTAACTACTCGAGAAATACACTGATTGCTTGGGATATACACTAACTGCTCGGGAAATATACTTGATTGATCAGAAAACACACTGACTGCTCGGGAATTATACTAATTGATAGGGAAACACATTGACTACTCGAGAATTATACTAATTGATCAGGAAACACACTTACTGCTCAGGAATTATACTAACTGCTCAAGAAATGCTCTAACTACTCATGAAAAGTACAGACTACCCAACTTCTCACAAGCACACTCTAAACCACCTGCACTCCCTTTCCCTACTTGGCATTGGAAACACTTATGTCACTCGAGAATTACATATACGGCTCAGGAATTACATATACTGCCCTATCAATACATACACTGCTCTGACTTCACTACTCTAAACCAACTACTCTACTCACCCCTATTGAGCTCAGAATTTACATATATCGTTCAGGAATTGCCTAAATAGTTCTGGAATTACATATACTACTCTGTCAACACATAAACAACTCTGACCTCACAATACATCTCTGAATCAACTACTGCCTTTCCATACATGACTTGGAAAATACATATATCATTTGGGAATTGCCTAAATAGTTCTGGAATTACATATACTACTCTATCAACACATAAACTACTCTGACTTTACAACACAACTCTGAATCAACTACTGCCCTTCCATACATGACTCGAAAAATACATATATCACCTGGAAATTGCATACACAACTCGGAAAATACATAATCTATTCTATCAATACAACACTTAGCTCTGAATCAACTATCCTACTGAGCTCGATAATTACATAAATAGTTCTAAAATTACATAAACTATTCTGTAAACACAAAGAAGGGCTCCGAACATATACTAAGTATTCTATCTTAACCAAATAAAATCCTGACCCCATCAATAACCACAAACAAAATTTTTACAAATGAATTAAAACTAAGAATAACATTTATTCTAGTTATTCCTGTCGGACAATGCGGAGTGGGAATGGCATCAACTGCAAACTCATCAAAGTTTACCTCTACTCGAGTCCACACCAAGCTCTCTCCAGATGACTAGCCTTAGTTTCATCCTCGCGAAAGGTACTAGCCTTGCATGAGAGGACAAGGTTTGTGCCCAGTTGCATATGCAACTAGATGACACAAACGAGGAGAGAAAACTGCTTGGACAAAATATATCCACCCGACACAAATCCACTATTCGGCTGCTCTAGGCGGTGACAATGGTTATTGCCAGTGGGAAAATTGCCTGAGAAGGTTCCTCCACAAGATGCTGGAGGAGGGCTACTAGAGACTTAGATGGTCGGTAACAGCAAGTTTGGAAGGTGGACAGCTTGGGCAATGGAGCAGATTTTTAGGTAGTGGTCGGCAGCTAGAGGAGAGGAGAAAAGATGAGTTCTCTTAGTTATGCTAGGGTTTTCTCCACACATATCCTATATATATGTTGAAGGTCGAAGCTTTGCTTCCCGCTTCAACTTGGTCATTCATCGTGATCCTATCTATGTCCCCAGATTAAAAAATTAATCTTTGACGAAGACGGATTACCTAAACAATCGATCCATCATCGTGTTATTCAATTAGAGTGGTCTCTTGAATAAACTTGTTGTTCAAGCAACCTAACTCTTTTCCTCGATTAGCCGCGGAATAGATGATGTACGGATCGTCAGATTTTGTGTTTATCTTTGGGGTCCAAGTAAATTAGCCACATGCAATTATACAAAAGAACTAAATCAAAATAAACAAGATTGTACCTCTTGTATACCTCTTGATCTTCTATTGTATGTCCTATCCTCCTCTTGGACGTTGTGTGGGCAACGATCCTCCAAGAGATGAAGCCTCCTAGATCAAGTTCCTCCCATCCTTGCTTGCTCCGAACAAAGGGAAGATGAAAGCTCCCTTCTTCTTCTATCTGTTGGTGCAGTAGGCACCTAAGTCGAACCTGAGTTTTGATTATAGAAAATGATACAAAGTTAAGCTCATGTCGTTATCTCACGAGCTGAATCGAGTGTGCAGAAGATTGCTATAGCTAGAGCTGAAGGCTAGTGACACCCGGAGGAAGCCGCGGTGGTCGGGCGACACTCGAGTGACTTCGGAGGGAGCTGAAGGAATCGAGTGGAAGGACGAAAGCAAAAGTGACATGGTAAGTATCGAGGTAAGCTCGTGTGTGCGAGTGTAAGTGAGGTCGTATCCTCCTTACGGGGATGGTCTTAAGCATAGATCCGACCAAAGACATCCCATCGATGGACTAGGTCGAGATCGTACGGTCGAAGGTCATCAAAATAATGTTTTCTTTGAGCTAACTTTGACTTGCAGCAAGCATCGATCGCCCGGCTTGGAGGACTCATTGCCGTCAATCGATCGGTGGCGGAGGTCGGCCTTTCGATGCGCCGATCGCCATCGATCAGCGATGATGGCCATTAGTCGACTGATGGTCAATGATCAGCTTCGAGGAGTCAAGGCTTATCACCCCATTTCAAGGAGATTGGTGCTCAATTGTGATTGGCTAGGGTTCCTCTCGAAAAGGGGCTCAAAGGCTATAAAAGGAGGGCTAATCCTAGGGTTTCTTCATCAATTCCAAGCTTCCAAAAGCCTCCGCAAAGCTACAACTCTCCGACAACGAAGTCTTTCCTTTCCGACGTCTAGGTTTAATTTTCTTTATTTTTTGTACGTCGGTATTAGCTTTATATCAGTTGTTTATTAACTTGTTTCGGAGCTTTTGTCGTATACGAGGAGAGGGGGAGTGTATCTCTACCTCAAGTTTTTGTTCTTTCTTGTATCGATTGACTCCTACCTCCAACGAGGAGGAGTTCGGTTAGTGTTTTTCCCTCCGTGCATGGTCAAGGACCACTAGGGCCTTGGAGTAGTAGCCGAAGGCTACGAACCAAGTAAAATATTTGTCTTCTTTTTTTATTGCTTATCTTTTCCACTGCAAATTAATTATCTACTCGTTTTTTAAACGAACAAACAAAAAGAAAGTTTTAACGCTATTCACCCCCCCCCCCTCTAGCGTTTCAAATCGATCCAACACTATCTAGTTTCAGACACAATCCCTTTGGAGGAAGTTCAAACCTCTTCCTCCTCTTTGTTGTTGCCGCCGACCACCAAGGAGAGGGAGATGAATGAACCGGCCAAGACAATGGAAGAAAGAACCCTTCCCTCATTGCTTTGCCACCGGCCCTTGGAGAAGAAGATGGTACGCCGACAATGAGATGGGAGGAGGTGTCGTCCAATGGAGAAGAAGAGAATAAAGGACCTCTCCACCTTCTTGTGCCGCCGACCTCTAGAAGCAAACCCTAGGTAGGTTGCCACCCAAAGAGAGAAGAAAAACCCTAGAACCACCTCTTGCCTCCAAAGCCTCTCATGCCAAACCAAAACTCTTGAACCAAAACTATTAGTTGCCGCCCAAGCCCTAGCCCTCCTTTTATAGAGTTAGGCTTAAGCCTCCTTTCAATCTCCACCGTTGGATCTACTTTCATGAGGGTTTTAATAGGCTACAATAAGGACCATGAGGAGGAGTTGGATCTTGGCCACCCAATGGATCTAGCCCACATAAAGTCCGATCCATTAATGATAATCCAATCCACTAGAGGATTATCATTGATCTACCTCACCAACCTCCATAAATAAATATGGGCTCCATATATTAATTGTACAAATATCTTCCCGTGTTTAAGATCTCGAATGTCCTCAATTAATTAATTTACTGATTAATAAATCAACATCTAACTCCATGAGTAGTACCACTTGTTGGGATATATACTGAAAAGTTTATCTTTTTTATGAACATCTTTAGTTTTGAAATAAGAATCACATGATCATTGTTTGCATATTTATGGCTATGCATATTGTCTAATACATTACATTGTAGATAACATGGTGTGTAGTGTCACATGGGAGATCATGTTATCAGTTCCTTGTAAAGTATAAGTTAAAGGCTCACAACCGAGATGGTTTTGAACAAACCATTGGCATGGTTATAGTGTGATTTGGTATTGGTTTGTCTTGACCATAGAATCACACTAGTACAATTTGTGTGTATTGAGCAGGACCGACTTAGAGGTGATTCGATTTATTCCTGACTACATAATCGAATTAGACCTCAGATATTATGTTGTACATGCTCTTAATCCCAATATAATAATGGGCACATATACTTAGTATTCATTTCTTTGATTTACCAATGGGCGAGATTTATAAAGTAAATCGATAGGCTCGGTGAGTTGGGAAATGATATTATTTATATGGTGTGTCATTGATTATCGGAGGAAACCATGTCCTATATATTAGGATGATGATGTCCCCTTGAGGAGCTCATAAGGTTCATCATGTAAACCCTATAGGTAGACTTGGTCCGGCAGGATGATGAGGTTGAGTGCTACTACTCATAGAGTTAGATGTTGATTAATTAATTGTCAGTAAATTAATTAATCGACGGACATTAGAGATCTTAAACACGGGGAGATAGATGTACAAATAATATATGGAGCCCATATTAACTTATGGGGGTTTGTCAGGTAGATCAATGATAATCCTCTAGTGGAATGGATTATCATTAATGGATCAGACTTTATGTGGGCTTGATCCATTGGGTGGCCAAGATCCAACTCCTCCTCATGGTCCCTATTGTAGCCTATTAAAACCTCATGGAGCCTTGATCCGATAATGGAAAATAAAACTCTAGATCCGACGGTAGAGATTAAATCTCTAGATCTGATGATTGAGATTAAATCTCTAGATCCGACGGCTGAGATTAAGTCCCTAGAATCGACGGTAGAGATTAAAATAAGGCTTAAGCCTATCTCTATAAAAGGAGGGATTAGGGTGGGCGGCAATGGGCTTGGAGATTGGATGGCCACAAATTAGGAAATTTTTTCCTTCTTCTTTCTTAGGTGGCCGGCGCCCATCCCCTCCTCTCCTCTCTTTGGCCGGCATCCAAAGCTCTTCTTTCTCTTCTCCTTGGCCGGTGGAAACAAGGGTTAGGGTTATTCCTTGGAGCTCTTGGCCGGCGTCCATCATCCCCTCTCTTTGAGCCGGCGGCAAGCTTCAAGTTGGGAGCGTGTTGGATAGAGGAGAGTTTTAATTATATACTTCCTCTTGTTCGGAGCGAGCAAAGAAAGGAAGATCGTGATCTAGGAGGCTTCGACTTTTGGAAGATCGTCGCCCACATGACGTCCAAAAGGAGGAAGGACACACAATAGAAGATCGAGAGGTATAAATTTTGCTTGTTTATATTCTTTTGTACTATGTCTATAATTATTTTTCAATTATATGCATGTTGTATGTTTTGTTTTGTGGCTAAATTAACTTGTACCCCGAATACAAACAAAAAAGTCGGCGATCTGTACATCGTCTATTCTGAGGCTAATCGTATAATGGAGGTTGGTTGCTTGAACAATAAGTTTGTTCAAGTGACTACTCTAATCGAATATCACGACGATGAAACAGTAGCTTGGGTGATCCCTCCTTGTCAAGGATAATTTTTTTTATCCGGGGACGTAGAAGGGATCGCCATGAACAAGCAACCGAGTTGAAATGGGAAGCGAAGTTTCCTATCTTCAAGTGGTATCAGAGCCACAGTTTCCGATTTTGTGTGTTTAGGATTCGGTTACTTTTATGCACTTTTCTTATATTATATGTGTCGGATAATAGTAGGATGTGCATAGGTTAACTTTTTTATTACAGGCATAGGATCCAACTATTATGGCCATATGTGTGTATGTGATTGTATGTGTGTAATTGTATATTTTGTTGAATCCTCGAGGTTGACGATGCTAGTATTTAATTTTTGTAATTAGATAGGGCATTGTTTAACGACTCCTTTTATTTTAGTTTACTTTCGATCTAGATTTCATGTACACTCCCTCGTGGAGTATAGGATCGATGGATGTATATTAAAATAGTTTTTCTCGGCTCGAATCTCCGGATGGCTTGTACATGGCGTAGGGAGGAGCGGACAAGATGTCGATACGACGGGAGGCATATTAGAGACAAAAGCCATAATAGTTGGAAAATATTTCTTTTTCATATTTATTGCTTATTGTTTGATATGCATGTCGTAGACTAGAAAATTCATCAATTTTAAATTACTAAGTGGGAGAGGGATATTTTTATAAATTCCCACGGCCACCATTACGATTTGACATATGATGCAAACAAACTTGCGCGTCGGCTCTAAGTGCCTTCCTCCACATCGGATGAGTTTATTTTCGGATCACAAGGTCGAATATGGTTATAGGAAATTATTAAGGAGCGTGTGTACTTCGCCATCGGAAGGCACATAACCCGAGATAATTACCTTGGTACCGGGTAATGGTGAACACTTAGATACAAATATAAGTATCCTCCCCATCGGAGTCACTGCTTTTATTTGTTGGGCCGAAGAGGAACTAACTATTAATTTTATTTGTCAAAAAGTTAGGTTGACAAGATAGTGAAATTAATGGGTGAAACCTCCTCTTACAAATGTAGATTTCGTATACATCCACACTATCGTGGCATACGACATTCTTGGTGTTTTGAGGTGTTGGTTGATTTTAAAATTTTATTATTTGAGGAATCAATAATTTTTTGAAATCTATGTGATTCTTAGGTTATTTTCAAAATGACTTTCAACCCGCTTGCTGTGATACTGAAAGAAAATAAACTTACTAGACCCAATTATGTTGATTAGAAGAGGAATCTTGACATTGTCTTGACTGTTGAGGAATACAAATATGTACTCCTCGAAGAATGCCCTCCTAAGCCTGCGGATGATTCTGAGGAAAAGGAGAAGGAGAGTTATAAAAAGTGGATTAAGGCCGATGAGATGGCGCGGTGTTACATTTTGGCATCTATGTCAAATGTACTGCAACATCAACATCAAGTCATGCCCACTGCTTATGACATGATGCTCAATCTCAAAGAACTTTTCGGACACCAGAATCGGGCTGCTAGGCAGGAAGCCATGAGGAACTTGATGACAACCACCATGATCGAAGGAACACCCATGAGGGATCATGTTCTCAAGATGATGGCTCATTTTAATGAGCTGGAAGTCCTCGGAGTAGAGATCGATGGGGAAACCCAAGTTGATATCATTCTCCAATCTCTACCTAGGAGTTTTGAGCAGTTTTGCCTGAACTATAACATGAACAAGAGGTTGTATTCATTGGCGGAGCTTCTGACAAAACTCCAGGCAGTAGAGGGGCTTTTTCGTCAGAGTGCTCAAGCGCAAGCCATGGTTTCCCAAAAGGTTTCTACTTCTAAGCCGAAAGGCAAGAAGAAGAAGAAACAAGCTGGGGCAAAGGTAGCGGGAGGAACTCAGGGAGGAGTGAAGAAGCCGAAAGGCAAGTGCTTCACTTGCAAGCAGACTGAACACTGGAAGAAGGACTGCCCCAATCAGAAGCAGAACAAAGGTATATCTTTTGGTCTAGTCGTTGAAACATGTTTAGCGGTGTTATCTACCGGCACCTGGTGTGTAGATACGGGAGCCACTGATCATGTCTGCAATACTTTGCAGGGGTTCCAGAAAACTAGATGACTGGTTGAGGAGGAGATTACCCTATACTTGGGTGATGCCACGAAGGTGGCGGCTATTGCAGTGGGAGATGTTTATTTGTCTTTTGAGAGTACTAAAGTTTTGATTCTTAAAAATTACCTTTATGTACCTCTATTTAGAAAGAATTTAATTTCGGTTTCTAAATTATTTATGGATGGATATTCTATTTCTTTTAATGACAGAGTTGTTATAAAAAGGAATAGGGATATTATCTGTTCTGGTGCATTGATAGGAAATTTGTATACACTTGAACCAAAAGCTCCCACGATGCAAATAGAAGTGAATAGCTCATCTTCTAATTCCAATAAGAGAAAAGAACCTTCAAAGATGAACCAAACATATCTTTGGCATCTAAGGCTTGGTCATATTAACCTAAGCAGAATTCAAAGGTTGATAGCTGATGGATCTCTGAGTTCATTAGTGGTGGAATACTTTCCAACCTGTGAATCTTGCTTGGAAGGTAAAATAACCAAGAGGCCTTTCAAGGCCAAGGGGTATAGAGCCAAAGATGTGTTGGAATTGGTTCATTCTAATTTGTTTGGTCCTATGTCTATCCAGGCAAGAGGTGGCTTTGAATATTTTGTCTCTTTTATAGATGATTATTCAAGGTATGGATACATTTACTTGATGCGCTGCAAGTCTTAATGCTTTGACAAGTTCAAAGAATTCAAGGCTTATATGGAGAAACGTCAACGTAAAAGTATCAAAATACTACGATCTGATCGTGGTGGTGAGTACCTCTTGGGAGAGTTTAGGAATTACTTATCATAGGCTAGGATTCAATCCCAATTGTCTGCACCTGGCACACCCCAGCAGAATGGTGTAGCAGAGCGAAGGAATAGGACTCTTATGGAGATGGTTAGATCGATGATGAGTTATTCTGAGTTGCCAGATTTGTTCTGGGGATATGCTCTAGATACGGCAGTGTATATTCTAAACTTAGTTCCATCTAAATCAGTGCCTTCTACTCCTATAGAATTGTGGACTAGGCGAAAGCCTAGTCTGAGACATATTCGAATTCGGGGGAGTCCAGCACATGTGCTGAAGGCAGATGCTGGTAAGTTGGAAACTCATACGGAAGTGTGCATGTTCATTGGCTATCCTAGAGGAACAAAAGGTGGTTTGTTTTATAGTCCTAGAGATCAGAGGGTGATCGTTTGCACGAACGCTAGATTTCTAGAGGAAGACTATGTGATGAACCACAAGCCCATGAGTAAGATTGTTCTGGAAGAATTAAAAGGGGAAGTCACTACTTCAGTAGCACCGGTACAAGAGGATATACCACAAGTCACTGCACCGCGTGTCACAGAGGATACACAGGTGATACCTCATCGTAGTGGGAGGGTTGTGAGACAACCTGATAGATTCATGTTCTTGGGAGAATCTTCTGATTTGGTCCCTAGCGAACATGAACCTGATCCCTGGACATATGACGAGGCAATCCAAGATAAAGATGCAGTATCTTGGCAAAGTGCAATGAATGTTGAGATTGAATCTATGGATTCAAATCAGGTCTGAGAGCTAGTAGAACTACCCAATGGTGTAAAAGCCATTGGATGCAAGTGGATCTACAAAAGAAAGAGAGGAATAGACGGGAAGGTTGAAACTTTCAAAGCAAGGCTTGTTGCGAAGGGGTATACTCAGAAAGAGGGTATCGATTATGAGGAAACTTTTTCGCCGGTAGTCATGCTTAAGTCTATTCGGATTCTCTTATGCATTATTGCTCATATGGATTATGAGGTATGGCAGATGGATGTCAAGACAGCTTTCCTTAATGGAAGTCTTGAGGAAAACAACTATATGAAGCAACCAGAGGGATTCATTGCAAAGGGCAAAGAGCATCTTGTGTGTTAGCTTAATCGGTCCATTTATGGATTGAAGCAAGCTTCGAGGTCTTGGAACATCCACTTTGATGAGTTAATCCAGTCTTATGGATTTATTCAAAGCCCGGATGAGTCCTGTGTATACAAGAGATGTGACGGAAATATAGTGGTATTTCTTATACTATACGTAGATGACATTTTGTTAACTGGCAACAATGTCAAGGTGTTATCGAACGTAAGGGTATGGTTGTCCAAATAGTTTGATACGAAGGACTTGTTAGAAGTGGGACACATCCTTGGGATCAAGGTTATAAGGGATTGCAAGAAAAGGATGTTGTGCTTATCTTAAGCTTCATACATAGACACAATTATGGATCGTTTTAGCATGCAAAACTCTAAGAAAGAATTTCTACCTTTCAGGCATGGAGTTCTTTTATCTAAGGAGATGTGTCCTATAACATATGAGGAGATAGAGGAGATGAAGGTGATTCCTTATGCTTCAGCAGTAGGAAGCCTCATGTATGCGATGTTATGTATAAGATCGGATATCTTCTTTGCCATTGGCATGGTTAGCAGATATCAGAGTAATCCAGGACAGGGACATTGGACTGCGGTAAAGCATATATTGACGTACCTGAGAAGGACTAGGGATTATATGCTAGTTTACCAGGCAGACCAATTACTCCATGTGGTTTACATAGATTCTGACTTCCAATCAGACAAGGATAACAGTAAGTCTACCTTAGGTTTTGGGTTTACTTTAGGAGGTGGAGCCATTGTATGGTGGAGTGTCAAGCAAAAATGCATGGCTAACTCTACCATGGAAGCTGAGTATGTGGCAGCCTCTGAGACAGCCAAAGAAGTTGTGTGGGTCAGGAACTTCTTGATGGACTTGGATGTGATTCCTGGTTTACCCAGAACTATCACAATTTATTGTGATAATAGTGGTGCAGTTGCAAACTCGAAGGAACCACGAGCCCATAAGGCAAGTAAACACAGAACGCAAGTACCACCAGATACAAGAAATCGTAAAGCGAGGAGAAGTAGTTGTGGCCAAGATTGCATCAGAGGATAACCTGGCAGATCCTTTCACTAAGGCCCTTCTAGCGAGAGCTTTTGATAGGCATGTGGAGTGAATGGGAATCAGATGTATGGCAGTTTAAGGACAACGTAGTCTTTTAGTATAAGTGGGAGATTGTTTGGATGTATACTGAAAAGTCTATCTTTTATATGAACATCTTTAGTTTTGAAATAAGAATCACATGATCATTGTTTGCATATTTATGGCTATGCATATTGTCTAATATATTACATTATAGATAACATAGTGTGTAGTGTCACACGGGAGATCATGTTATCAGTTCCTTATAAAGTATAAGTAAAGGCTCACAACCGAGATGGTTTTGGACAAACCATTGGTATGATTGTAGTGTGATTTGGTATTGGTTTGTCTTGACCATTGAATCACACTAGTACACTTTGTGTGTATTGAGTATGACCAACTTAGAGGTGATTCAATTTATTGCTGACTACATAATCGAATCGGACCTCAGATATTATGTTGTACATGCTCTTAATCTCGATATAATAACGGGCACATATACTTAGTATTCATTTCTTTGATTTACCAATGTGCGAGATTTATAAAGTAAATCGATCGGCTCGGTAAGTTGGCAAATGATATTATTTATATGGTGTGTCGTTGATTATAGGAGGAAACCGTGTCCTATATATTAGGATGATGATGTCCCCTTGAAGAGCTCATAAGGTTCATCATGTAAACCCTGCAGGTGGACTTGGTCTGACATGATAATGAGGTTGAGTGGTACTACTCATGAAGTTAGATGTTGATTAATTAATTGTTAGTAAATTAATTAATCGACGGACATTCGAGTTCTTAAACATGGGGAGATAGATGTACAAATAATATATGGAGCCCATATTAATTTATGGGGGTTGGTGAGATAGATCAATGATAATCCTCTAGTGGAATGGATTATCATTAATGGATCGGACTTTATGTGGGTTTGATCCATTGGGTGGCCAAGATCCAACTCCTCCTCATGGTCCCTATTGTAGCCTATTAAAACCTCATGGAGCCTAGATCCGATAATGGAAAATAAAACTCTAGATCCGACGGTAGATATTAAATCTCTAGATCCGACGGTTGAGATTAAATCTTTAGATCCGACGGTTGAGATTAAATCCCTAGAACCGACGGTGGAGATTAAAACAAGGCTTAAACCTAACTCTATAAAAGGATGGATTAGGGTGGCCGGCAAGAGGAATTGGAGGCAAGGAGGGATTAGGGTTTGGGCGGCAAGGGGCTTGGAGGTTGGGCGGCCACAAATTAGGAAATTTTTTTCCTTCTTCTTCCTTAGGTGGCCGGCGCCCATCCCCTCCTCTCCTCTCTTTGGCCGGCATCCAAAGCTCTTCTTTCTCTTCTCCTTGGCCAGTGGAAACAAGGGTTAGGGTGATTCCTTGGAGCTCTTGGCCGGCGTCCACGATCCCCTCTCTTTGAGCCGGCGGCAAGCTTCAAGTTGGGAGCTTGTTGGTTGGTCCTAGATAGAGGAGAGTTTTGATTATATAGTTCCTCTTGTTTGGAGCAAGCAAGGAAATGAAGATCGTGATCTAGGAGGCTTTTGTTAGTAATATATAAGAGATGTCCTAAGGCAATCGCCTTATGTATGAACCATTTATATGATAAATGAAGATTCACTATTTGAGTATACATGTTTAATGTATTTGATTGGATCTTAAACTCATTTACTGAATGTCCACAATACGATTCACAGCATGAGAGAATTTGTGATTGGATCACAACTAGTGAGTATCTCTACATGTGTAATTGTGATGTATCGGAATTATCCCTAGTCGATGAATTGATGGATTTGGACACCATCAATTCTGTCGAGACTAGCACGAGGTATACTCCTTGGTGTATCCAAGCGGTGATTCTCACCGAGACATAGTGATGTCCGAGTTGATCGTGGATGCTAGTTATGGTAACTAGTTCATTGGAGTGACCACCGTAAGACTTCATATGGTTCTCTGCATATATAGATATGTCAATGAAGTTCTTCTTTGTGGCTTAAGTGCGATGTTCCTTTGACTTGCGGTATTCAAGTCATCTTGATCATGGAGACTTATGCTTTGACATCTTAAGCAAACATCTCCAAGGAGATGTGGACCCGGGATGATTGGGTATAAGTCGAAGTGATCGAAGGTGTTTGAATAGCCTATAAAGGATTCACCACTCCTTGCGAGGAGATGTATTCCCATGGCCTCTCGTCGGATTGTTACTAAAGTCTTTGGCCAAAGCATTACATGTTTAGAGTAAAGTACTCTTCGATACATGTGGAGTAACTAGAATCCGTAGGACGAGGAAATGATACTTGGGCTAGGTGTGACGTCGTCAGCCTAGTGGGGACTGACACTATAGACCATGTCCTGAACCAAGTGGGTATAAGATGAGTGAAGGGAATGGGGCACGACTCATTCGAGTGCCAAGGGTTTCGAAATAGTTACGGATCAACTGCTGATCTTTTCGGTTAATTGGGGATCATGATGTACTACTAGGTGCCACTCATGATCGCTCTATAATTAATGGTTAATTATAGACGGCCAACATAAACCGAGAACCTATTTGGTCACACGCACAACGAGTGTAATCCAAAGGATTTAAAACGAGCTTGAGAATGGGATTCTCAGACCGAGAGAAACTATGTTTGGTTGGACCAAACATAAAGCGAGCATGAAATTGTTTCAGTCGCAATGGAAGCGTGGATGGGCTGCGTCTTATGAAGACGTAATGGATGGACCAAAATGGTTTGGTTCTAATCCAATGGATAAGAATAAAACCAAAGGGTTTGGTTTATTTTAAATGAATGAACCAAAAGTTGGTTCAGTTCGTTTTAACTTAAAATAAACCATCATGGTTTGGTTTATTTTAACTTATCTTAATGGAGCGGGTTAACGGGCTTTATGGATATGATCCATTAACCATTAAGAGAATTAGTTCTCTATAAAATAGGGATTAAACCCTAACCCTAAACCTAATCATCTAGTTGCCGCCCAACACCTAGTTGCCGCCCAACACATTGTGGCCGCCCAACATCTTGTTGCCGCCCAGCTTGGTGCAGCCTTCCAACTTGTTGCCGGCGACCAAGCTTCAGCCGGTGAACCTCCGGCGACCCTCCGGTGATCCCCTAAAAGGTTCGGCATCAAGGTGAGCTTTTGTCTCCTTGTTTTGGCCGGCGCCTATCTCCTCCACCAAGCTGTCCAGTTTTCTGGACAGCTTCTTCTCCTCTCGTCGGAGCGTCGTTTGGACGACGGTTAGTGCTCGACAGCGGCTAACATACCGGGATTTGATCTCCGGTAATCCTCTGAGGTGGAGGACGGGATCGCCAAACGGTTGACGAATACCTCTCCGGAGAAGCGAGTTTTGAGAACTCGTTTTGGATCCGAATTTGGATTCGGATCGTGATCATCTCTCGATCACGTCGTCTTCAACACGAGGCTAGTAACCCGTACGAAGACGAAGCTCGTGACTTAGCAAAGTCATCCCGAGGAGCTCGGCGTGGATACGGATAGAGACGATTCTTACGAGGATCGTTCCGGTTGATGTCGTTCCCGCTACACGTCATACGGAAGGTATAACGTAGTTTAAATTTCCTTTTATTGCAATTTTAATTTACGGTTATGTCTACACTTGTTGTAATAGCATGCGTGTGTTGTGTGTGTTGTAATAAATAGGAGTATTTATTATTTTTATTGCTTCCGCTGTGCTCATGTTTACGAAACATGATCGAACACACACACGCCGCGGTGCCGGAAACCCAACAGTGGTATCAGAGCCCAGGTTGTGTTTCGACATAATCATAAAATGGTTTTGCGATAGTCATAATGTATTTCTGGAAATTTTCTAATTTTGGAAATTTAGAAGTATTTATGGAAATTTTTCAATTTTGGAAAGTCTAGAAGTATTTATGGAAATCTTCCACTTTTGGAAAGTTGGAAGTATTTATGGAAATTGATATTTTCCATAAATAAAATATTTGATTAGATTCTGGAAATTTGTTTCCTAATTTAATCATGATTTGATTTGGGAAATCAAATCTTAAAATATTTTATTTCCATAAGTAGTTTTTAATGATTTAGGAAATTGGTTTCCTAAATAGATTTTCCTTAATCAAATAATTCCATGAATAAAATATGTGATTAGATTTGGAAATTTGTTTCCTAATTTAATTATGATTTGATTTGGAGAATCAAATCTTAAACATATTTTATTTCCATAAATAGTTATGACATATAAGGAAATTATAAACATGACATAATTGTATGCCATGTAATTGCATTAGATGCATAACATTATGCCATGCGTGTCGTGACATGTAGATGTATGCCATGTATGCCATGCCATGTAGATAATAGTTATTTGCATGCAAAGAGGATGAGACATAAAAACCCTTAATCAATATTAAAGCCTACACCTTCCATTAATATGGTTAGAACCAGAGTTCTGTTTCTTGTTTGGGTTGTTGGACTCTCTCCAAGCCCGGCTCGAACCTGAATATGTTCAAACCATGGAATAGTTTAATACTAATATGGTAAGAGTCAGAGGTCAATCGTTAGCTTTGGTTGTTGGACTCTCTCCAAGCTGGGCTAATTGGTTGAATGCGCTCTAACCATATTAAAACTATGTCCCGATTAATGGGTTGGCTTAACCTGGAGCATCGGCTTGTTGGACTCTCTCCAAGGTCGATGTAAAGGGAGGTGAAGTTGGGTGCTATGCATATGATGCATACTTGTTAATGTGTTAACAACCCGATGTATGTGTGAACATTCAATTAGTTAATAGCACATTGTGATAGTTGCATATACGTGATATGCAATCGGTATAGATGATACCTACCGTCGTAGTTATGAATGGCTTGTTGGACTCTCTCCAAGGTTGTTCATAACTATGATGGATATCAGCCCATTCGGAGATGGACCTACAATCTCCCGAAGTGATTTTGGGGTTTTTAAAATTCGAAAAATGAATGGGATTTATAAATGTATATTGATGCATTTTAAAATCATTTTCTCATATATGCTCATTTTGTATTTCTAGGTCAATAAATTGATCATGACGTCTTTGAATTTGCGCACTATTTTGGATTCGAACAAACTGACTGGGCCTAACTTCCTGGACTGGCTTAGAAACCTGAGAATTGTTCTCAAGGCGGAAAAGCTTGCATATGTCCTTGAAGAGCCTCTTCCTGACCGTCCTAAGGACGATGCAACTCCAGACCAAATGTTGGTCTATCGTCGAAGCATGTGGCGGTTCGGCGAAGTTGCATCATGCTAGCGGCGATGGTACGAGTGCGTGGATGCTAACACTATGGTCTTCCATCTTCATGAGTTGTTCGATGTGTTAGTAATATATGAGAGATGTCCTAAGGCAATCGCCTTATGTATGAACCATTTATATGATAAATGAAGATTCACTATTTGAGTATACATGTTTAATGTATTTGATTGGATCTTAAACTCATTTACTGAATGTCCACGATACGATTCACGGCATGAGAGAATTTGTGATTGGATCACAACTAGTGAGTATCTCTACATGTGTAATTGTGATGTATCGGAATTATCCTAGTCGATGAATTGATGGATTTGGACACCATCAATTAGCCAAGACTTACGAGGTATACTCCTTGGTGTATCCAAGCGGTGATTCTCCTTTGGTGGAGACATAGTGATGTCCGAGTTGATCGTGGATGCTAGTTATGGTAACTAGTTCATTGGAGTGACGGTAGTAAGACTTCATATGGTTCTCTGCATATATAGATATGTCAATGAAGTTCTTCTTGTGGCTTAAGTGCGATGTTCCTTTGACTTGCGGTATTCAAGTCATCTTGATCATGGAGACTTATGCTTTGACATCTTAAGCAAACATCTCCGAGGAGATGTGGACCCGGGATGATTGGGTATAAGTCGAAGTGATCAAGGTGTTTGAATAGCCTATAAAGGATTCACCACTCCTTGCGAGGAGATGTATACCCATGGCCTCTCGTCGGATTGTTACTAAAGTCTTTGGCCAAAGCATTACATGTTTAGAGTAAGGTACTCTTCGATACATGTGGAGTAACTAGAATCAGTAGGACGAGGAAATGATACTAGGGCTAGGTGTGACGTGAGTCGACCTAGTGGGGATGACACAATAGACCATGTCACGAACCAAGTGGGTATAAGATGAGTGAAGGGAATGGGGCACGATTCATTCGAACTCTTGAAGGGTTTGAGAAATAGTTACGGATCAGAGTTGATCTTTTAGGTTAATTGGGGATCATGATGTACTACTAGGTGCCACTCATGATCGTTCTATAATTAATGGTTAATTATAGGCGGCCAACATAAACCGAGAACCTATTTGGTCACCGCTGTGAGTGTAATCAAAGGATTTAAAGCGAGCTTGAGAATGGGATTCTCGGCCAAGAGAAACTATGTTTGGTTGGACCAAACATAAAGCGACATGAAATTGTTTGATCGCAATGGAGCGTGGATGGGCTCGTCTTATGAAGGCGTAATGGATGGACCAAAATGGTTTGGTTCTAATCCAATGGATAAGAATAAACCAAAGGGTTTGGTTTTATTTTAAGCGAATGAACCAAAAGTTGGTTCGGTTCGTTTTAACTTAAAATAAACCATCATGGTTTGGTTTATTTTAACTTATCTTAATGGAGGCGGGTTAACGGGCTTTATGGATATGATCCATTAACCATTAAGAATTAGTTCTCTATAAAAGTGGGCTTAAGGGATTGTTAAACCTAATCATCCAAAACCCTAGCCTCTTAGGTTGCCCCCAATTGTTGGTTGGTTTTGGCGCCCAAGCTCCTTCGCCGCCCAGCTTTGTGCGCCGTCAAGACCCTTGCGGCGTCAAGCTCCAGCGGTGAACCTCCGGCGACCCTCCGGTGATCCTAAAGGTTCGGCATCAAGGTGAGCTTTTGTCTCCTTGTTTTGGCGGCGCCTATCTCCTCCACCAAGCTGTCCAGTTTTCTGGACAGCTTCTTCTCTCTCGTCGGCGTCGTTTGGGCGGCGGTTAGTGCTCGACAGCGGCTAACATACGGGATTTGATCTCCGGTAATCCTCTGAGGTGGAGGACGAAGGATTCGTCAATCGGTTGACGAATACCTCTCCGGAGAAGCAAGTCTTGAGGACTTGTTTTTAGGTCCGAATTTGGATTCGGACCGTGATCATCTCTCGATCACGTCGTCTTCAACACGAGGCTAGTAACCCGTACGAAGACGAAGCTCGTGGCTTGGCGAAGTCATCCCGAGGAGCTCGGCGTGGATACGGATAGAGACGATTCTTACAAGGATCGTTCCGGTTGATGCCGTTCCCGCTACACGTCATACGGAAGGTATAACGTAGTTTAATTTCTTTTATTGCAATTTTAATTTACGGTTATGTCTACACTTGTTGTAATAGCATGCGTGTGTTGTGTGTGTTGTAATAAATAGGAGTATTTATTATTTTTAATTGCTTCCGCTGTGCTCATGTTTACGAAACATGATCGAACACACACACGCCGCGGTGCCGGAAACCCAACACGATGAGCAAGCGAGATCCGAAAGGTTCGAGGTCTCTAGGCTCCTCTTCACCACGAAGATGCAAGAAGGTTCGTCTGTAGTACAGTTTGTGCTAAAGATGAACGGGTACATCGAGCGGCTAGCTACCCTCGGTTTTGTGATGGATCATGAGTTAAGTATTGACTTAATTCTGCATTGTTTGCCCAAGAGTTTCTCGCAATTTGTGATGAACTATCGGATGAACAAATTGGAATCCACCATTCAGAGCTCCTCAATATCTTTGAAGCTGGAGCCTTCGTGAAGCATGAGGAGAAAGGCGGTTCTCATAGTTGATTCCTCAAAGAAAGGTTCTAAGAGGAAGGCAAAGAGCGAGAAGAAAGGAAAGAAAAAGGCAAAGAAGGCGGAACCAAGGGCACTTGCCATCACGGCAAGGAAGGCCCAAAGAAAGCTGCAAGATTTATCTTGAGTCCATGAAGAAGAAGAAGGCATCCGATGCCCCATCCTCTTGAGTATCTTCGTTATTGATTGTCATTCTATTTCCTTAGACACTTGGGTATTGGATCTTGGGTGTAGCTCACATATATGTAATGACATGCAGGGCTAAGGAATAGAAGAAGACTTGTCGGAGGGAGTCAAATTTGCGAGTTGGCAATGGAGCAAAGGTTCTTTGCGTACGCCATCGGAACTTATTCTTTGAAGCTCCCTAGTGGACTAGTCTTGGAACTGGACAATTGCTATTATGTTCCTTCTCTAATAAAGAACATTGTTTCTATTTCCTGCTTAAATAGAAATGGTTTCCATTTAACGTTTAGTAACAATTGTTGTTATATAACTTTGAATGGCGTACTTTATGGAACTGGAACTTTGAGTAATGGCATTTATACGTTGGACGTATCCAGTGACATTTTCAATATCGAAGCGAGCAACACGCGTGCTCGAAAGGATAATCACATAGACTCCTATATGTGGCATTGTCGTCTTGGCCATATAAGCAAGAAACGCATGTCCGAATTACACCGATGTGGAATTCTGGAATCGTTTGAATTGGATTCATACGATACATGCGAATCATGCTTAAAAGGCAAGATGACTAAGTTACCTTTTTCTGGAAAAGGTGAACGAGTGGGAGAGTTACTAGGTTTAGTACATACTGATGTATGTGGTGTAAGGGATCGATATGGCCGGCTAGAGGGGGGTGAATAGCCCTCGTGCGTTGGACGTCGTAAATTGCTCGTCTACAAAAACGTTAGCGCAAGCGGAATATACAAATACAAAGCAAAAGATAAGCAAGATATAAGCAAGCAATACAAACACCGAGATATAACGTGGTTCACGGCTACGCCGCTAATCCACGGTCCGATTCGTCCACGGTGAATCACTCCGCCAAAACCAATCACTATCGGTCTCTCCTTTGCACAAAGCTAGGTGGAGGTAACCTTTACAACCAAGATCACTCTTCTTACAATAGGATTGAAGTAAAGACAAGTAAGAAGAGTTTAGAGCTTGTGGGGCACTAGGAAGATCGTTTGGAGTATAAGCATTAGCCTCTCAAAGGCTTACACCCTCTCTTTTTATAGAGAGGGCTAACTTCTTCCGTTGCCGCCATCATCATTGCCGCCCATGGCGGTCATTGCCACTAAAAACGGCCTCGAACACGTCGGATCCCTACCGCTGTAGTCCAACGGAACTCTTGGCGATCGTCGATGGACCTCATCGATCGGCCGCCTCCGTAGTCGCGCCGATCGGCTACGAGCGCGGTTCTGTGGCGAACCCTTATCGCGATCATTGCGCGCCGATCGGTGGTCTTGGCCGATCGGCCACGTATGGCCGATCACGCTGGCCAATCCGGTCGATCGTATACCGGTCGAACTTACTCGATTCAGAGCGATCATTGCCATGACATGGCGATCGGCGGTGTCGAAAACCCATCCGACACTTTGCCAAATGGCCAAGTTTCACCTAAGAGCTACCCTTCCCTGGGTTACAATCGCTCACTCTCATTTCTCGGAGTCCCTCGCCTTCAAAGTTCTCTTCGTTCTCGGCCACGTCCCTCGGCAGCATCAGGCGCACGGCTCTGCAATGCTCCTTCGCGTCTCTTGCCTCGAAGTCTACTTCCTCCGGCTTCACTCCAAGCTTCTCGTCCGGCGGTCCCTCGGATGCTCCAAGCGCACGGCTTCCGCAAAGATATCCTTCACCGACTCAAGGCACGAGTCATGAGATGTGAAACTCGCCACGGCTCCATGTGCGAATTACTAAGTCCTGCACGACTTCAACGCACATATCACATCAACATATCAAACTAACTTTAACCCTTTGCCACACCATCAAAACCATATTACGGCAAGAGATTGCCCTAACAATCTCCCCCTTTTTGATGTGTGGCAATCCGTTTAAGTTAGGTAAAAACATTTGATATAAATTCTAAGGTAAGAAAGCATGTAAAGATAAACATGATATAACAACATGCAATTCCCCCTTAATCCATGAAACTCTCTATGCAAATTTTCTCCCCCTATCATATATTTCTCCCCCTACAATATATTTCTCCCCCTAAAATAAGGAACCTAAACAGACTTATTTCTCCCCTTTGACACCATCAAAAGATTAACACTAAGTTATAAGCTCATGGCATCAAGTATAATGGAGGAAAAAATATGTCAAGTTGATTTAAAAATTGGGTACCATTTGTTGATGGCATCAAGTATATTTCTACCACTTGTTGGTGGCATCAAGTATATTTCTACCACTTGTAGGAGGTTTACAAACTGAATTCGGCCTTCAATATTCTGATTTTCAGGCCGCGATCATTGCTATCGTATGGCAATGACCGCACAAATGAATCCAAATTTGATTTTACGACGAATTTAAATGCATTATAAATTCCAGAAAATTTGAAAAATCATGAAATTTGGGGAACATATTTCTATTAAGTATATCTATCAAGGAAAAATAGTTTTTCATGAAAACTCATTATATTTTCTTGTTTTTGCCAAAAATCCAAAAGTTCTAAAAACCACTAGGTTTTTGATCATTCTAGTATCAAGTTAGCTACCTAGTTTTGCATCCAATTGTTTCAAAACATGAATACATGTATTTTAGGGTAAGAAATTGTTTTGAAAACATATGAAATATCCAACCATGATCTTTGGGCAATATGTCTATGAATTAAACATAAGCCTTCCCCATGATTGGTCTATTATTGCTATGTTGATACTTTAAATGACCATCTAAATGCCATAGGCATTAGTGGGCATTTGTATCATCCTAATATCTCACCCATGCTAAGTTTGCAATCAAGTTAGCCTATAGTGAGTGTGAGATGTATCCTAGGGGGTATTTGTATATACTTAACCCATATATTCATGCAATTCTATCATGGTTAAGTATCAACCTAACATTCTACATGATCATAATGACATATATCAATCAATTCTACATTATGATCATGAAACTCATGTATCCATCAAATAATAGTCATGCATTAGGTATTATATGATGATGATAAACAAATTATCACCTAAAGCATGATTTAACCCTATTTCTCATGATAACATGCCAAATATCAAAATCATAAATCATGATTTAAGACATACATAGGAATTACATCAATCATCATGATTTAAGCATTATTGCCTATTTATGGGTACGTTATCATCACCCAACACTATCTAAAAAATGTTGTCCCGTCATCCTAAGTCAACCAAAATATGATATAGGTCAAGTTCATATGGTTGACTACCCTAGGGTTATTCTAACCCTTAAGGATGGATTTTGGAACCCAAAATAAATTCTTTCCTATTGGGTTCACTAAATATTCCTTGGGGATCCATTTTCTAGCTATTGCTTTCTTTTTATCTTGTCCCCTAGCTATTAGGCATTTGTAGGCCTTTTCATTTTTCTTTTCCTTGTAGCCTAGGCCTTTCTTGTTGAAACTAGCTCTTTGGCTCCCTAAGATCATGTTCAATGTGTTGGAGCCAATAGTAAATTTTTCTAGGGCTTTTGTTAAATAATCTACCTTTTCCCTTAAAGCCCTATTTTCATTTATACATGCATCACTAACATCCAAAGGCATATAAAGGTCATGTGAGCATGCATCATCTAAGCTAGAAGAAATATTATCATTTAAGCATGCTTTTTCTAATTTTTGTTCTAGGTCCTTAATTTGTTCAAGCATGCATTTATTTTTCTTCTTTGCCCTAAATAAATCCTTAGTTAAGCTAGAAACCATGGAAACTATTTTCTTAGGGGTTAGATTTGTTACCATAGTTTCCATGTCCTCTTCTTCTTCGGATGAGGAGGATGTGGAGGCTCCCCCTTCACTTGAGCTCTCCCCATTTGAGCTTGATTCTTCATTTTCGGATGAAGAGCAATCCAAGTCATCAAAGGCCATTAAGGCCAAACTGGTGACAAAGGCATTCTCCTCATCCGATGATGAGGAGGAGGATGAGGATGGATCATCCCAAGTCCTTGCCTTGAGAGCCTTAGCCTTTCCCTTCTCCTTTGTTTTCTTCTCCTCTTCCTTTCTCTTGCTCCCCTTCTTCTTCTTCCTCTTCTCTTCTTTCTTTTCTCTTCTTTGCTTTTGTTTAGGAGGGGACAATTGTCCCTTATGTGTCCCTCTCCTTGGCAGTTATAGCATATGACCTTCCCCCTTGGTCTTCTATTCCTATCATTAGATTTATCAAATCTAAAATTCTTAAATGCACGTCTTACCCTCCTTACCATGTAGGCTTCTTCGGTGCTATCCATGGAGGAGGAGGAAGACGCTTCGTCATCGGAGGAGGAGGGGATTTCCATCTTCTTCTTCCCCTTACTTGCCAATAATGCTACTCCTCTTGAGGGTTGAATTCTAGGCTCCTCTTGTATTCCCTCAAGCCTAGTTTCGTGAAGCTCCATGGTTGAAAAGAATTCCTCCAAGGTGCTCACTTCTAGGTTCTTGGAGATATAAAATGAGTCCACCATGGAGCTCCATTTTGAGGACCGGGGAAAGGCATCTATGGCCTTCATTACCATATCCCGGTTTGATAGCTTCTCACCTACACTTGTTAGCACAATTAAAATTTCTTTAAACCTAGAGTGTAGTGAGGTTACCTTTTCTCCCTTTTCTAGTTTTATATTGGATAATTGGGAGCGGAGGAGGTCTCTCCTTGCTAGCTTGGCCTCGGATGTGCCTTCATGGAGTTCTATAAGCTTCTCCCACATCTCTTTGGCGCTAGCACATTCTCCGATCCGGTTGATCTCTTGTTGAGGGAGCACATTGTAGAGATGGTGCTTGGCTTTGGAGTTTGCAAGGTGCTCCTCTCTTTGCCTCTTGGTCCACCTAGACTTCTCTATTGGCTTCCCCTCTTCATCCCTAGGCAAAACGAAACCGGATTCCATTGTAATCATTATATCAAAATCCGTTTCGAAAAATACCTCCATTTGCTTCTTCCACCAAGCGAATTCTCCTTCAAACTTCGGAGGATGGATGTTGGAGCCGGCCATTTTTGATGTAGGGCTTGTTGCGGCAGTTAGTCCGGTGACAAGCAACCTCGGCTCTGATACCACTTGTAAGGGATCGATATGGCCGGCTAGAGGGGGGTGAATAGCCCTCGTGCGTTGGACGTCGTAAATTGCTCGTCTACAAAAACGTTAGCGCAAGCGGAATATACAAATACAAAGCAAAAGACAAGCAAGATATAAGCAAGCAATACAAACACCGAGATATAACGTGGTTCACGGCTACGCCGCTAATCCACGGTCCGATTCGTCCACGGTGAATCACTCCGCCAAAACCAATCACTATCGGTCTCTCCTTTGCACAAAGCTAGGTGGAGGTAACCTTTACAACCAAGATCACTCTTCTTACAATAGGATTGAAGTAAAGACAAGTAAGAAGAGTTTAGAGCTTATGGGGCACTAGGAAGATCGTTTGGAGTATAAGCATTAGCCTCTCAAAGGCTTACACCCTCTCTTTTTATAGAGAGGGCTAACTTCTTCCCGTTTGCCACCATTAGTCGACTGCCGCCCATGGCAGTCGACTGCCATCACTACAACGTCCTCCGAACACGTCGGATCCCGACCGTTGTAGTCCAACGGAACTCTTGGCAGTCGACTGATGGACCTCATCGATCGCCGATCGCCTCCGTAGTCGACCGCCTGCCCGGCTACGAACGGTTCTGCGGGTCGAACCCTTATCTACTGATCACGCCTTCAGCAGAATGATAATCTGGCTGACCGCCCATATATGGCGATCGGCTGGCGATCGTATACGATCGAACTTACTCGATTAGAAGCGATCGCGCCATGACATGGCATGACCGTGTCGAAAAACCCATCCGACACTTGGCCAAATGGCCAAGTTTCACCTAAGAGCTACCCTTCCCCGGGTTACAATCGCTCACTCTCATTTCTCGGAGTCTCTCGCCTTCGAAGTTCTCTTCGTTCTCGGCCACGTCCCTCGGCAGCATCAGGCGCACGGCTCTGCAATGCTCCTTCGCGTCTCTTGCCTCGAAGTCTACTTCCTCCGGCTTCACTCCAAGCTTCTCGTCCGGCGGTCCCTCGGATGCTCCAAGCGCACGGCTTCCGCAAAGCTATCCTTCACCGACTCAAGGCACGAGTCATGAGATGTGAAACTCGCCACGGCTCCATGTGCGAATTACTAAGTCCTGCACGACTTCAACGTACATATCACATCAACATATCAAACTAACTTAAACCCTTTGCCACACCATCAAAACCATATCACGGCAAGAGATTGCCCTAACAATCATGATGATTGATGTAATTCCTATGTATGTCTTAAATCATGATTTATGATTTTGATATTTGGCATGTTATCATGAGAAATAGGGTTAAATCATGCTTTAGGTGATAATTTGTTTATCATCATCATATAATACCTAATGCATGACTATTATTTGATGGATACATGAGTTTCATGATCATAATGTAGAATTGATTGATATATGTCATTATGATCATGTAGAATGTTAGGTTGATACTTAACCATGATAGAATTGCATGAATATATGGGTTAAGTATATACAAATACCCCCTAGGATACATCTCACACTCACTATAGGCTAACTTGATTGCAAACTTAGCATGGGTGAGATATTAGGATGATACAAATGCCCACTAATGCCTATGGCATTTAGATGGTCATTTAAAGTATCAACATAGCAATAATAGACCAATCATGGGGAAGGCTTATGTTTAATTCATAGACATATTGCCCAAAGATCATGGTTGGATATTTCATATGTTTTCAAAACAATTTCTTACCCTAAAATACATGTATTCATGTTTTGAAACAATTGGATGCAAAACTAGGTAGATAACTTGATACTAGAATGATCAAAAACCTAGTGGTTTTTAGAACTTTTGGATTTTTGGCAAAAACAAGAAAATATAATGAGTTTTCATGAAAAACTATTTTTCCTTGGTAGATATACTTAAAAGAAATATGTTTCCCAAATTTCATGATTTTTCAAAATTTCTTGAATTTATAATGCATTTCTGAATTTCGTCCAGAAAATCAGAAATTTGGATTCATTTGTGCCATTCGACTGCCATACTGATAGCAGTCGACTGGTGGCCTGTAAATCAGAATATTGAAGGCTGAATTCAGTTTGTAAACCTCCTACAAGTGGTAGAAATATACTTGATGCCACCAACAAATGGTACCCAATTTTTAAATCAACTTGACATATTTTTCCCTCCATTATACTTGATGTCATGAGCTTATAACTTAGTGTTAATCTTTTTGATGGTGTCAAAGGGGGAGAAATAAGTATGTTTAAGTTAATCACATTAGGGGGAGAAATATATATGTAGGGGGAGAAATATATGTAGGGGGAGAAATATATGATAGGGGGAGAAAAATTTGCATTAGAGAATTTCATGGATTAAGGGAGAGTTGCATGTTGCTATATCATGTTTATCTTTACATGCTTTCTTACCTTACATTTATATCAAATGTTTTTACCTAACTTAAACGGATTGCCACACATCAAAAAGGGGGAGATTGTTAGGGCAATCTCTTGCCGTGATATGGTTTTGATGGTGTGGCAAAGGGTTTAAGTTAGTTTGATATGTTGATGTGATATGTGCGTTGAAGTCATGCAGGACTTAGTAATTCGCACATGGAGCCGTGGCGAGTTTCACATCTCATGACTCGTGCCTTGAGTCGGTGAAGGAAAGCTTTGCGGAAGCCGTGCGCTTGGAGCATCCGAGGGACCGCCGGACGAGAAGCTTGGAGTGAAGCCGGAGGAAGTAGACTTCGAGGCAAGAGACGCGAAGGAGCATTGCAGAGCCGTGCGCCTGATGCTGCCGAGGGACATGGCCGAGAACGAAGAGAACTTCGAAGGCGAGGGACTCCGAGAAATGAGAGTGAGCGATTGTAACCCGGGGAAGGGTAGCTCTTAGGTGAAACTTGGCCATTTGGCCAAGTGTCGGATGGGTTTTCGACACCACCGACCGCCATGTCAGCGGCCGATCGCCCGAGTCGAGTAAGTTCGACCGTATACGCCGATCGCCATATGTGGGTAGTCGATCGCCAAGACATCACCGATCACCGGCGCATGATCGTAGATAAGGGTTCGACCAGAACCGCTCGTAGCCGATCGCGGCAATGACGACGGAGAGCTGATCGATGAGGTCCATCAGTCGACTGCCAAGAGTTCCGTTGGACTACAACGGTCGGGATCCGACGTGTTCGGAGGACGCGAGTGACGGCAATGATCGCCATGGGCGCAATGATCGATGGCGGCAAACGGGAAGAAGTTAGCCCTCTCTATAAAAAGAGAGGGTGTAAGCCTTTGAGAGGCTAATGCTTATACTCCAAACGATCTTCCTAGTGCCCCATAAGCTCTAAACTCTTCTTACTTGTCTTTACTTCAATCCTATTGTAAGAAGAGTGATCTTGGTTGTAAAGGTTACCTCCACCTAGCTTTGTGCAAAGGAGAGACCGATAGTGATTGGTTTTGGCGGAGTGATTCACCGTGATTTAATCGGACCGTGGATTAGCGGCGTAGCCGTGAACCACGTTATATCTCGGTGTTTGTATTGCTTGCTTATATCTTGCTTGTCTTTTGCTTTGTATTTGTATATTCCGCTTGCGCTAACGTTTTTGTAGACGAGCAATTTACGACGTCCAACGCACGAGGGCTATTCACCCCCCTCTAGCCGGCCATATCGATCCCTTACATGTGGACCTATGTCAACTCAAGCATTAGGAGGCTATAGCTACTTCATTACCTTCACCGATGATCACTCACGGTTTGGGTATGTGTTCTTGATGAAACACAAGTCTGAAGCCTTTGAAAGGTTCAAAGAATTCAGAAATGAAGTAGAGAAACAACATGACAAGAGTATTAAAATACTTCGATCGGATCGAGGTGGTGAATACTTAAGTCAAGAGTTTCTTGATTATCTAAGAGACAATGGCATATTGTCTCAATGGACTCCGCCCTATACACCACAGCATAATGGTGTATCTGAGAGGCGTAACCGGACCTTGTTGGACATGGTCAGGTCAATGATGAATCATGCAACTCTTCCCAAGTCCTTTTGGGGTTATGCACTTCAGACAGCTGTTTACTTGTTAAACAGAATGCCTACCAAGGTAGTCTCAACTACTCCATATGAGATATGGAATGGTAAGAAACCTCATGTATCTTACTTGAAGATATGGGGTTGTCTCGCTTATGTGAAGCGGATCAGAATACAATGGATGCTAAGTCCGATAAATGTATATTTATTGGATACCCTAAGGAAACAAGGGGTTACCAATTCTATCATCTGTGGAACAAAAGGTGTTTGTTTCAAGGCATCGTGTTTCTAGAGAAAGAGTTTCTCTAAAGAAAGCGGGGAGTGTCGTCGAGCTTGAGGAGGCTCGAGAGACTCAAATAGACATTAATGAGATACCCGGTGAGCACACATATGACAACTCATAGTGATGAGCAATCCTGGACCTATTGTAACACCACATCTTCGTAGATCCGTAGAACACGCAACATTCCCGAGAGATATGGATTTCGTAGTTTAATCGAACGACGTGTTACTCATTGATGATGAGCCTACATGAAGAAGTCGACAAGTTCAGAAGGGATAAGTGGCTTGGTGCCATGAAGTCGAAATGGATTCCATGTACGAAACCAAGTTTGGAACTTGGTTGACCCACCTGAAGGCATAAAGCCTATAGGGTGCAAGTGGGTTTTCAAGAAGAAAACCGACATGGATGGTAATGTGATTACCTATAAGGCTAGATTGGTGGCGAAAGGATATCGTCAAAAGAAAGGTGTTGATTATGACGAAACCTATTCGCCTGTAGCTATGCTTAAATCCATTCGGATGCTCCTGGCCATAGAGGCTCATTATGATTATGAGATATGGCAGATGGATGTGAAAACAGCTTTCCTTAATGGAAACCTGCTCGAGGACGTGTATATGATACAGCCTGAGGGTTTCACATCGGTTGATAAAACCAAGGTATGCAAATTGCGACGATCCATTTATGGATTGAAGCAAGCATCCAGGAGCTGGAATATCCGTTTTGATGAGACAATCAAAAGGTTTGATTTCTCACAAAATCCGCATTTAACCTTGTGTGTACAAGAAGGTTAGTGGGAGTGCAGTCGTATTCCTAGTATTGTATGTCGATGACATACTACTTATAGGAAACGATGTTTCAATCTTACAGTCAGTGAAGGTTTGGTTATCCAAGACATTCTCCATGAAAGACCTGGGAGAAGCAACCTACATCCTCGGGATTAAGATCTATAGAGATAGATCGAAACGGTTGCTTGGTCTTTCGCAGTCTACATATATAGACCGAGTGCTAAAGAGGTTTAGCATGTCGGAATCCAAGAAAGGTTTCTTACCCATCAGGCATGGGGTACACCTTTCGAAGTCTATGTGTCCGCGCACAGAAGACGAGAGGATTTGCATGAGTAAGATTCCCTATGCATCCGCAATAGGATCTATCATTTATGCTATGTTATGTACAAGGCCCGATGTATCATATGCTCTGAGTGTCATGAGCAGATACCAGTCTGATCCAGGAATGGATCATTGGGTGGCTGTTAAGACGATCCTTAAGTGCTTGAGAAGAACTAAGGATGCGTTCCTAATATATGGAGAAGGGTACATGGTGATACGTGGGTATACGGATGCCAGCTCCAGACAGACAAGGATGATTCCATGTCTCAGTCTGGGTATGTATTCACCTAAAATGGAGGCGCAATAAGTTGGAAAGGTTCCAAGCTTGACACTATAGCGGATTCTGCCACTAAGGCAGAATACATTGCAGCTTTGGAAGCAGCAAAAGAAGCAGTTTGGATCAAGAAGTTCATCTCTGAACTTGATGTGGTCTCATCAGCGATCCAAACATGTGCTTCGCCGCTATCATCTTATCAGAGAGATCATCAGTAGGAATGAAATACAAATCGAGAAAATTCCCACTGAAAGGAACTTAGCGGATCCTTTGACTAAAGCATTACCTCAAAGTAAGTTTGAGGGTCATGTTGGTGCTTATGGTATTAGATACCGTAGCGATTGGCATTAGGCCAAGTGGGAGTCTGTTAGTAATATATGAGAGATGTCCTAAGGCAATCGCCTTATGTATGAACCATTTATATGATAAATGAAGATTCACTATTTGAGTATACATGTTTAATGTATTTGATTGGATCTTAAACTCATTTACTGAATGTCCACGATACGATTCACAGCATGAGAGAATTTGTGATTGGATCACAACTAGTGAGTATCTCTACATGTGTAATTGTGATGTATCTAACTATCCTAGTCGATGAATTGATGGATTTGGACACCGAGACTAGCACACAGGTATACTCCTTGGTGTATCCAAGCGGTGATTCTCACCGGGCCGGAGACATAGTGATGTCCGGAGTTGATCGTGGATGCTAGTTATGGTAACTAGTTCATTGGAGTGACCACCGTAGTAAGACTTCATATGGTTCTCTGCATATATAGATATGTCAATGAAGTTCTTATGTGGCTTAAGTGCGATGTTCCTTTGACTTGCGGTATTCAAGTCATCTTGATCATGGAGACTTATGCTTTGACATCTTAAGCAAACATCTCCGAGGAGATGTGGACCCGGGATGATTGGGTATAAGTCGAAATGATCGAAGGTGTTTGAATAGCCTATAAAGGATTCACCACTCCTTGCGAGGAGATGTATGCCCATGGCCTCTCGTCGGATTGTTACTAAAGTCTTTGGCCAAAGCATTACATGTTTAGAGTAAGGTACTCTTCGATACATGTGGAGTAACTAGAATCCGTAGGACGAGGAAATGATACTTGGGCTAGGCGTGACGTAGTCAGCCTAGTGGGGACTGACACAATAGACCATGTCCTGAACCAAGTGGGTATAAGATGAGTGAAGGGAATGGGGCACGATTCATTCGAGCTACTGAAGGGTTTCAGAAATAGTTCTGGATCAACCGTTGATTTTTTCGGTTAATTGGGGATCATGATGTACTACTAGGTGCCACTCATGATCATTCTATAATTAATGGTTAATTATAGACGCCAACATAAACCGAGAACCTATTTGGTCACACGCACAACGAGTGTAATCCAAAGGATTTAAAACGAGCTTGAGAATGGGATTCTCAGACCGAGAGAAACTATGTTTGGTTGGACCAAACATAAAGCGAGCATGAAATTGTTTCAGTCGCAATGGAAGCGTGGATGGGCCATGTCTTATGAAGACATAATGGATGGACCAAAATGGTTTGGTTCTAATCCAATGGATGAGAATAAACCAAAGGGTTTGGTTTATTTTAAATGAATGAACCAAAAGTTGGTTCGGTTCATTTTAACTTAAAATAAACCATCATGGTTTGGTTTATTTTAACTTATCCTAATGGAGCGGGTTAACGGGCTTTATGGATATGATCCATTAACCATTAAGAGAATTAGTTCTCTATAAAATAGGGCTTAAACCCTAACCCTAAAGCTAATCAACTAGTTGCCGCCAACACATTGTGGCCGCCTAACATCTTGTTGCCGCCAGCTTGGTGCAGCCTTTCCAACTTGTTGCCGGGCGATCAAGCTTCAGCCGGTGAACCTCCGCGACCCTCCGTGATCCCCTAAAAGGTTCGCATCAAGGTGAGCTTTGTCTCCTTGTTTTGGCCGGGCGCCTATCTCTCTTCCACCAAGCTGTCCAGTTTTCTGACAGCTTCTTCCTCTCGCCGGAGCATCGCTTGGACGACGGTTAGTGCCCGACAGTGGCTAACATACCGGGATTTGATCTCCGGTAATCCTCTGAGGTGGAGGACGGCGATTCGCCAAACGGTTGACGAATACCTCTCCGGAGAAGCGAGTTTTGAGAACTCGCTTTGGATCCGAATTTGGATTCGATCGTGATCATCTCTCGATCACGCCGCCTTCAACACGAGGCTAGTAACCCGCACGAAGACGAAGCTCGTGACTTAGCGAAGTCATCCCGAGGAGCTCGGCGTGGATACGGATAGAGACGATTCTTACGAGGATCGTTCCGGTTGATGCCGTTCCCGCTACACGTCATACGGAAGGTATAACGTAGTTTAAATTTCCTTTTATTGCAATTTTAATTTACGGTTATGTCTACACTTGTTGTAATAGCATGCGTGTGTTGTGTGTGTTGTAATAAATAGGAGTATTTATTATTTTTATTGCTTCCGCTGTGCTCATGTTTACGAAACATGATCGAACACACACACGCCGCGGTGCCGGAAACCCAACAGCTTTGACTTTTGGAAGATCGTCGCCCACATGACGTCCAAAAGGAGGAAGGACATACAATAGAAGATCGAGAGGTATAAATTTTTCTTGTTTATATTCTTTTGTATTATGTCTATAATTATTTTTCAATTATATGCATGTTGTATGTTTTGTTTTGTGGATAAATTAACTTGGACCCCGAATACAAACACAAAAGTCAGCGATCCATACATCGTCTATTCCGTGGCTAATCGTAGAATAGAGGTTGGTTGCTTGAACAACAAGTTTGTTCAAGTGACTACTCTAATCGAATAGCACGACGATGAAACGGTAGCTTGGGTGATCCCTCCTTGTCAAGGATAAATTTTTTTTATCCGGAGATGTAGAAGGGATCGCCATGAACAAGTAACCGAGTTGAAGTGGGAAGCGAAGTTTCCTATCTTCACCACTCAACCTTATCATCATGCCAGACCAAGTCCACCTGCAGGGTTTACATAATGATCCTTATGAGCTCCTCAAGAGGACATCATCATCCTAATATACAGGACACGGTTTCCTCCTATAATTAATGGCACACCATGCAATTAATATCATTTACCAACTTACCGAGCCTATCGATTTAATCTATAAATATCGCCCATTGTTAAATCAAAGAAATAAATACTAAGTACATGTGCCCGTTATTATATCAGGATTAAGAGCATGTGCACCATAATATCCAAGGTCCGATTCAATTATGTTGTCAACAATAAATTGAATTACCTCTATGTCGGTCCTGCTCAATACACATAAAGTGTACTAGTGTAATTCTATGGTCAAGACAAACCAATACCAAATTACACTACAACCATACCAATGGTTTGTCCAAAACCATCTCAGTTGTGAGCCTCTACTTATACTCTACAAGGAACTGATAACATGATCTCCCGTGTGACACCACACACCATGTTATCTATAATGTAATGTATCAGACAATATGCATAACCAAAAATGTGCAAACAATGATCATGTGATTCTTATTTCAAAAATAAAGATGTTCATACAAAAGATAGACTTTTCAGTATACATCCCAATAATCTCCCTCTTATACTAAAAGACTATGCTATCCTCATACTGCCATACATCTGATTCCCATTCCCTCCACATGCCTATCAAAATCTCTCGCTGGAAAGGCCTTAGTGAAAGGATCTACCAGGTCATCCTCTGATGCAATCTAGGCGACACCAACTTCTACCCGCTTTTTGATCTCTGGTATCAAGTGGTACTTGCGCTCTATGTGTTTACTTGCCTTATGGGCTCGTGGTTCCTTCGAATTTACAACTACACCACTATTATCAAAATAAATTGTGATAGTTTTGGGCAAACCATGAATCACATCCAAGTCCATCAAGAAGTTCCTGAGTCATACATCTTCTTTGGCTACCTCAAAGGCTGCCACATACTCAACTTCCATGGTGGAGTCTGCCATGCATTTCTGCTTGACACTCCTCCATACAATGGCTCAACCTCCCAAAGTAAACATAAAAATCGAGGTAGACTTACTGTTATCCCTAACTGATTGGAAGTCGGAATCTGTGTAACCCACAGGGAGTAATTGATCTACCTGGTATACCAGCATATAATCCCTAGTCCTTCTTAGGTACTTCAATATATGCTTTACCGTTGTACAATGTCCCTGTCCTAGATTACTCTGATATCTGCTAACCATGCCCATGGCAAAGCAGATATCCCGCCTCGTACATAACATAGCATACATGAGGCTTCTTACTGTTGAAGCATAAGGAACCGTCTTTATCTCCTCTATCTCCTTTGATGTTCTAGGAGACATCTCTTTAGATAAAGTACTCCATGCCTAAAAGGTAGAAAACCTTTCTTGGAGTTATGCATGCTAAAACGAGCCAAAATAGGGTCTATGTATGAAGCTTGAGATAAGCACAACATCCTTTTTCCTACGATCCCTTATAACCTTGATCCCAAGGATGTGTCCCACTTCTCCCAAGTCCTTCATATCAAACTCTTTGGACAACCATACCCTTACGTCTGATAATACTTTGACATTGTTGGCAATTAACAAAATGTCATCTACGTATAGTACACAAAACACCACTACGTTTTCGTCACATCTCTTGTATACACAAGACTCATCTGGACTTTGAATAAATCCATAATACTGGATTACCTCATCAAAGTGGATGTTCCAAGATCTCAAATCTTGCTTCAATCCATAAATGGACCGATTAAGCTTGCACACAAGATGTTCTTTACCCTTTGTAATGAATCCCTCTGGTTGCTCCATATAGATGTTTTCCTCAAGACTTCCATTAAGGAAAGTTGTCTTGACATCCATCTGCCACACCTCATAATCCATATGAGCAACAATAGACGAGAGAATCCAGATAGACTTAAGCATGTCTACCGACGAAAAGGTCTCCTCATAATCGATGCCCTCTTTCTGAGTATACCCTTTCGTAACAAGCATCGCTTTGAAGGTCTCAACCTTCCCGTCTATTCCTCTCTTTCTTTTGTAGATCCACTTGCATCGAATGGTTTTTACACCATTGGGTGGTTCTACTAGCTCCCAGACTTGATTTGAATCGATAGATTCTATCTCAAAATTCATTACACTTTGCCAAGATATCGCATCTTTATATTGGATTGGCTCATCATATGTCTAGGGATCAGGTTCATGTTCGCTAGGGACTAAATTAGAAGATTCTCCCAAGAACATAAATCTATCTGGTTGTCTAACAACCCTCCCACTATGATGAGGTATCACCTGTGTATCCTCTGTGACACACAGTGAAGTCACTTGTGGTATATCCTCTTGTACCGATGGTACTGAAGTAGTGACTTCCCCTCTCAATTCCTCCAGAACAATCTTACTCATAGGCTTGTGGTTCATCACATAGTCTTCCTCTAAAAATCTGGCGTTCGTGCTAACTATCACCCTCTAATCTCTAGGACTATAGAATAAACCACCTTTCGTTCCTCTAGGATAGCCTACAAACATGCGCACTTCTGTACGAGGTTCCAACTTACCAGCATCTGCCTTCAGCACATGTGCTGGACTCTGCCAAATCTGAATATGTCTCAGACTAGGCTTTCGCCCAGTCCACAATTCTGTGGGAGTAGAAGGCACTGATTTAGATGGTACCAAGTTTAGAATATACACTGTCGTATCCAGAGCATACCCCCAGAATGAATCTAGCAACTCAGAATAAATCATCATCGATCTAACCATCTCCATAAGAGTCCTAGTCCTTCACTCCAATACACCATTCTGCTGGGGTGTGCCTGGTGCAAACAATTGGGATTGAATCTCAGCCTCTGATAAGTAATTCCTAAACTCATCCAAGAGGTACTCACCACCACGATCAGATCGTAGTGTCTTAATACTTTTACCTTGACGTTTCTCCACATCATCCTTGAATTCTTTGAACCTGTTAAAGCATTCAGACTTGTGGCGCATTAAGTAAATATATCCATATCTTGAATAATCGTCTATAAAAGATACGAAATATTCAAAACCACCTCTAGCCTGGATAGACATAGGACCACACAAATCAAAATGAACAAATTCCAACACATCTTTAGCTCTATACCCCATGGCCTTAAAACGCCTCTTAGTCATTTTACATTCCAAGCAAGATTCTGTTAGTGAAAGCCCTAGAGCCAATCATGTGATGATTGTTGTATGGACTTTATTGTATCATATTCTTATTTATAAAGGCATGGTTATTATATTTACTTGTATTGGTTCCAAATAACTAAATATAATAATGTCCTTGAGTAGTAGGTTCTTATCCATATCAATCGATTGGTTGAATCGATAATGAGATGATATAGAGAACACTACTCTTAATCATTCCTAGTCGAGTATTAACATTCAGGGACAATGTTAATGCGTAGAGACTAGCATGTAGGTCAACATGATGACTTGATCTCACAAGTCATGGATATGAGATATTAAGTTGACACATGGATATGCATTGGAGAATGTATACTGAATGACCCGCCATGAGAAAGTATCATGGATCGTTATATGAGTGTCATATACTTTCTCATGTGGCTATTAGTATGACTATTAGTCCTTAGACCTGAAGTCACCATGGTTCCCTACAAAAGGAGTTGCATACTTTGGCTTCGTCAAACGTCACCCGTAAATGGGTGGACTATAAAGGTGATTACTAGGTATGTAACAAATTATGCGGAGGGATGTGAGTGATGTAGATGGGATTTATCCCTCCTATATGACGGGAGTGACATCGATATTCTTAATAGAGTGAGACCACGAAGTGCATGGCCATGCCCAAATGAGTCAATATGAGATATTGAGCTCATTTGATTAGAGTGAGTTTACTTGGAGGTCAAGATTTAGATTGTACCGAGGATGACACGGTCTGTGCCTCGATTGGTCAATCTATATGTCAAGGATAGAGGGGCATTGTCACATATTGTGAGAGTCACAATTAGTAGTCACAAAGGTGATGTTGGAGCTCAACATTCTTGTAACTTGGGTAGCAATGATGTGTTGCTAGATACCGCTGATTGCTTATGTTCCTAAATCGGTTTAGGGACATTGCCAACGTTACAAGAACCTATAGGGTCACACACATAAGAGAAATTAGATGGATATTAGGTTCATATGATGAACCATGAGGATTAGGTTCATGGGATGAACCAAATTGGATTAAGAGTAATCCAAATTAGACTAATTGAGTTAGACTCAAGTTGATTCAAATGTTGAATGAGTCTAATTTAGATTTGATTCATCAAATCAATTTAAATTAATGAATAGAGATTCATTAAATTAAAATTGACTTGAATCAAATGGTTGGATTTGATCAACCATGGGAGATAAGAGGTCAAGTTTGACTTGACTTGAGAGGGAAGATGAAAGGTCAAGTTTCACTTGACCAAATGTCATGTCATGATGATGACTTGCCATGGCCGGCCAATGATGATGCTCCACATCATCATTGACTTTGTCATGTGGTGCCACCTCATGAGGGAGACCAAGGGTCATGGGAGTTACATGCATGCATGTAACCCCCTCTCCATGAAGTGGCCGGCCACTTGATGGTTATTCAAGTGGTAATTCATTTTGTGTGGGTTACACAACTTCATCTTCAACCTTGGATCAACTTCCCTCAAGCTCTCTCCCTCTCCCAACCTCCTTGGCCAAACCATCCATAGAGTGCTAGCACACTCAAGGGTGTGTTTTCTCCACCTATTGCTTGTGTGGATACTGTTGGGGGATCGGGACGGCCGGCTAGAGGGGGGTGAATAGCTCTCGAATGTTGGATGTCGGTATTTGCTCGTCTACAAAAAGATTAGCGCAATGGAAACAATAAAACAAGACAAGCAAATAGAAATACAAGAAATCAAATGCTAACAAGATGGTGTAACGTGGTTCACGGCTACGCCGCTAATCCACGGTCCCCGATTCGTCCTCGATGAATCACTCCGCCAAAACCAATCCACTAATGGTCTCTCCTTTGCACCAAGCTAGGTGGAGGTAACCTTTACAACCAAGATCACTCTTCTTACAATAAGATTGAAGTAAAGACAAGTAAGAAGAGTTTAAAGCTTGTGGGGCACTAGGAAGATCACTTAGAGCATAAGCATTAGCCTCTCAAAGGCTCACACCCTCTCTTTTTATAGAGAGGGCTGATTTCTTCCCGTTGGCCGCCACCAAATGACTGCTGCCCTTGGCAGTCGACTACCATCACTACAACGGCCTCCGAACACATCGGATCCCGACCGTTGTAGTCTAACGGAACACTTGGCAGTCGACTGATGGACCTCACCACGATCACGCCTCCGTAGTGGATCGCCTACGGCTACGAGCGGTTCGCGTGCGTGACATCCTTCCGGCGATCGTCATTCCATGATCGGTGATGGGCATAAACCCATCAGTCGGATACCAGTCGAACACACTCGACTCAGAGTAGTCGACTGCCATTACATGGCAGTCGACTGGTGCCGTGTGAAACTCAAACTTAACATAAGTTTGAGCTTCCGGCGGTCAGGTAAACCTTAACCCTTGCGGTTAAGTCTTCGACAATCAGCCATTCGGCCAAGTTCACCTAATGAGCTACTTACATTTCACTCATTCTCTCATCTCACTCGAAGTCCCTCGCCGAAGCTCTCTTCGTTCGCGGCCACATCCCTCGGCAGCATCAGGCACACGGCTCTGCAATGCTCCTTCGCGTCTCTTACCTCCGAAGTCTGCTTCCTTGGCTTCACTTCAAGTCATCTCGTCCGGTGGTCCCTCGGCAGCATCAAGCACACGGCTCTGCAATGCTCCTTCTCCGACTCAAGCACGAGGTTGTGAGGGTGAACCCGCCAAGGCTCCATGTGTGAATTACTTAGTCCTGCAAGACTCCAACACACATATCAAATAACAATACCAACCTAACTTAAACCCTTTTCCACACACATCAAAACCTTATCATGGCAAGAGATTGCCCTAACAATCTCCCCCTTTTTGATGTGTGGCAATCCGTTTAAGTTAGGTAAAAAACATTTGATATAAATTTCTAAGGTAAGAAAGCATGTAAACACAAACATGATATAACAACATGCAACTCCCCCTTAATCCATGAAACTCTCTCTACAAATTCTCCCCCTATCATAATTTACTTAAACACAAGTATTTCTCCCCCTTTGACACCATCAAAAAGATTAATACTAAGTTATAAACCCATGGCATCAAGTCTAATAGAAGGAAAATACCAAAAACATGTTTAAAATCTGAAATCAGAAAATATTAGACTGTTTTTTGGTGGATTGATCATGCTATCGATATGGCAATGATCGGCACAATGGTTTCAAATTACGATTTTCAGTAATTTCAGAAATGCATTAAAAATTCTAGAAAATTCAAAAAATCATGAAATTTCGGGAACATATTTCTTGTAAGATTCTTTATCAGTGAAAAATAGGTCTTCACGAAAAATCATTATATTTTCATGTATTTGCCAAAAATCCAAAAGCTTTAAAAACTACTAGGTTTTTTATTATGATAGTATCAAGTTTAACACCTAGTTTTGCATCCAATTGTTTCAAAACATGAATACATAGATTTTAAAGTAAGAAATTGTTTTGAAAACATATGAAATATCCAACCATGATCTTTGGGCAATATGTCTATGAATTAAACATAAGCCTTCCCCATGATTGGTCTATTATTTCTATTTTGATACCTTAAATGACCATCTAAGTGTCATAGGCATTAGTGGACATTTGTATCATCCTAACATCTCACTCATGCTAAGTTTTCAATCAAAGTAGCCTATGGTGAGTGTGAGATGCATCCTAGAGGGTATTTGTATATACTTAACCATTATATTCATACAATTCTATCAAGGTTAAGTATCAACCTAACAATCCTCATGATCATAAAGGCATATATCAATTAATTCTATATTATGATCATGAAATACAAGTATTCATCAATTAATAATCATGCATTAGGTATTATATCATGATAATAAGCAAAATATCACCTACGACATGATTTAAACCCTATTTCTCATGATGATGTGCCAAATTTCAAAATCATAAATCATGATTGCAAACATACATAGCAATTACATTAATTATCATGATTTAAGCATTATTAACTATTTATAGGCACATTATCATCACCTAACACTATTTAAAAATGTTGTCCTGCCATCCTAAGTCAACCAAAATATGATATAGGTCAATTGCATATGGTTGACTACCCTAGGGGTATCCTAACCCTTAAGGATGGATTTTAGAACCCAAAATAAGTTCTTGCCTATGGGGTTCACTAGGAATTCCTTAGGAATCCATTTCCTAGCAATTACCTTCTTCTTATCTTGTCCCCTAGCAATTAGGCATTTATAGGCATTTTCATTTTTCTTTTCTTTGTATCCTAGGCCTTTCTTATTGAAGCTAGCTCTTTGGCTCCCTATAATCATGTTCAAGGTGTTTGAGCCAATTGTAAACTTTTCTAGGGCTTTGGTTAAATAATCTACTTTCTCTCTTAAAGCCCTATTTTCATCCATGCATGCATCACTAACATTAAATGACATATATTCATGTGAGCATGCATCATCATCATTATCATTAAAACATGTTTTTTCTAATTTTTGTTCTAATTCCTTAATTTGATCAAGAATGCTTTTGTTCTTTTTCTTGGCTCTAAACAAATCCTTAGTAAGACTAGAAATCATAGAAACTATTTTCTTGGGAGTTAGATTAGTTACCATAGTTTCCATGTCCTCTTCTTCTTCTTCGGATGAGGAGGTAGAAGAGGCTCCCCCTTTACTTGAGCTCTCTCCACTTGTGCTTGATTCTTCATTTTCGGTGGAGGAGCAATCCAAGTCATCAAATGCCATCAATGCTAAGTTGGTGACAAATGTGTTTTCTTCCTCGGATGATGATGAAGAGGAGGAGGAAGGGTCATCCCATGTCTTTGCTTTGAATGCCTTGCCCTTCCCCTTTTCCTTTGCCTTCTTCTCCTCTTCCTTTTTCTTCTTGTTCCCCTTTTTCTTCTTCTTTTCTTCCTTCTTTTTCTTCTCCTCCTTGCTTTTGTTCAAGAGAGGACAATTGTCCCTTATGTGTGCCTCTCCTTGGTAATTATAGCAAATAATTTTCCCCCTTTGTCTTCTACTCCTATCATTAGATTGATTAAAATGAAAACCTTTTAATGCACGCCTTACCCTCCTTACCATATACGCTTCTTCCGTGCTATCCATGGAGGAGGAGGAGGATGCTTCATCATCGGAGGAGGAGGGGATCTCTATCTTCTTCTTCCCCTTGTTTGCCAAAAATGCTACTCCTCTTGAAGGTTGGATTCTTGGCTCTTCTTGTATTCCTTCAAGCCTCGTTTCGTGGAGCTCCATTGTTGAAAAGAACTCCTCCAAAGTGCTCACTTCTAAATTCTTGGAGATGTAGAAGGAGTCCATCATGGAGCTCCACTTTGAGGACCGGGGAAAGGCATCTATGGCCTTCATTACCATATCCCGGTTGGAGAGCCTTTCACCTACACTTGTTAGTCCAATCAAAATTTCCTTAAACCTAGAATGTAAGGAAGTTACCTTTTCTCCCTTTTCAAGCTTGATATTTGAAAGTTGGGAGCGGAGGAGGTCTCTTCTTGCAAGCTTTGCCTCCGAAGTGCCTTCATGAAGCTCTACTAGCTTCTCCCACACCTCCTTGGCACTTAGGCATTCTCCAATTCTATTTATTTCTTGTTGAGGAAGCACATTGTATAGATGGTGCTTGGCTTTTGAGTTTGCAAGGTGCTCCTCTCTTTGCCTCTTGGTCCATCTTGACTTTTCTATTGGCTTCCCCTCTTCATCCCTAGGCAAAACGAAACCGGATTCCATTGTAATCATAATATCAAAATCTGTTTCGAAAAATACCTCCATTCGCTTCTTCCACCAAGCGAATTCTCCTTCAAACTTCGGTGGATGAATGTTGGAGCCGGCCATCTTATAGTGCTCTCGCGGCGGTTAGTCCTCGACAAGCTTTCCTTCACTCTGATACCACTTGTTGGGGGATCGGGACGGCCGGCTAGAGGGGGGTGAATATCTCTCGAACGTTGGATGTCGGTATTTTCTCGTCTACAAAGAGATTAGCGCAACGAAAACAATAAAGCAAGACAAGCAAATAGAAATACAAGAAATCAAACGCTAACAAGATGGTGTAACGTGGTTCACGGCTACGCCGCTAATCCACGGTCCCCGATTCGTCCTCGGTGAATCACTCCTCCAAAACCAATCCACTAATGGTCTCTTTTTTGCACCAACCTAGGTGGAAGTAACCTTTACAACCAAGATCACTCTTCTTACAATAAGATTGAAGTAAAGACAAGTAAGAAGAGTTTAAAGCTTGTGGGCCACTAGGAAGATCACTTAGAGCATAAGCATTAGCCTCTCAAAGGCTCACACCCTCTCTTTTTATAGAGAGGGCTGATTTCTTCCCGTTGGCCGCCACCAGTCGACTGCTACCCATGGCAGTCGACTACCATCACTACAAAGGCCTCCGAACAAGTCGGATCTCGACCGTTGTAGTCCAACGGAACACTTGGCAGTCGACTGATGGACCTCACCAGTCGACTGTTGCCTCCGTAGTCGACTGCCCAGTCGGCTACGAGCGGTTCTGTGCCCGCGACATCCTCGCCAATGATCGCCATTCCATAGTCGGTGATGGGCATAAACCCATCGATCGGATACGATCGAACACACTCGACTGAGCGATCATTGCCATTACATGGCAATGATCGGTGTGTGAAACTCAAACTTAACATAAGTTTGAGCTTCCGGCGGTTGGGTAAACCTTAACCCTTGTGGTTAAGTCTCCGACACTCATCCATTCGGCCAAGTTCACCTAATGAGCTACTTACATTTCACTCATTCTCTCATCTCACTCGGTCTCGCCAAGCTCTTCGCTCATGGCCACGTCCCTCAAAGATCAGCGACACCTCGCAATGCTCCTTCGCATCTCTTGCCTCCGAAGTCTACTTCCTTGGCTTCACTTCAAGTCATCTCGTCCGACGGTCCCTCGGCAGCATCAAGCGCACGTCTCTGCAATGCTCCTTCTCCGACTCAGGCACGAGGTTGTGAGGGTGAACCCGCCAAGGCTCCATGTGCGAATTACTAAGTCCTGCAAGACTCCAACGCACATATCAAATAACAATATCAACCTATCTTAAACTCTTTGCCACACACATCAAAACCTTATCATGGCAAGAGATTGCCCTAACAGATACCAATAGAGGGGTGTGCACTTGACACTCTCGAGTTCCGGCGAACCTTTTGGACGAGCGGGATTTACGAAGGGCGTCGCTACGAGGGTAACATCCTTATCATGTAGATCTAAGGTAGATCTAGCATTTTATATAAACACATACATGTTTTGTTTTTTAATACATCTTCGCACAGATCCGTGGTCGGGGCTTCTGAGGTTTCCGCAACGCAAAAAGCGGTTTTTACGGCTCGAAAAAACCCAACAGTGGTATCAGAGTCACGTGCGAAGCATGTATGTGTTTCATTTTTTGTAATTTTTGTATTAGATATAAAAATTACAGATTTATATGTTTCTGTAAATTTCTTATTTTTATAGATTTTTTGGGTATTTTTCTCGAAGAATCGAAGCAACGAGTGTTGGGACACTTGTAGGCTTCAACCATCGAGAAAAACTCTCCGAAACGGCGAGTTGTCACTTTAGGTTTTTGGGACAGTGACTTAAGTTGTTGTAAGATGATTGTAGGGACACTCGCAAAGTTTATTTTGCGAGTAGGGGCGCTTCCCCTATCCTCGAAAGGGGCCTTGTCCCGCGATCGCGCCTGGAAACCGGTTAGCAGAACCGTTACGGGGAGGTGACTCATAAAATTGAAAAAAATAGGAAAAATTATAGAAATTTTCTATAAAAATACATAATTTAGAATTATGTATAATTCTGTGATTGTCATGGCCCAATAACCCCAATTTGATTGGATGATGTGTTGTAATTCATAATATGGCCTGCGTGCTATTTTTGTGGTTGTGCATGGTGTATAGTGTATGTGACCTGTGTGTCGTACCTCTTCTTATGATATTCTAGTTGTAAATAGTTTTAGACTCGAATGTAACTCGAGTTTCATATTTTTAATGTACAAAATGGAGCGGTGGAAAGTCCACTTGAAGACGAGGTTATGAGAAGGGTGCCGACGACACATGGCGGTCAAAGGAAGCGCTTGGAGAAGCCGCTAGCCTTAGGTTGACCGTCCGATCTTCTCATTGGCTTGAGAAGATCGTAGTAGGGCCATGACTACATCACAGTTATATATATATATATATATATATATATATATATATATATATATATATATATATATATATATATGATTTTGCTTGTATGTATGTGATGCATGCTAGTAGAATAATGCTTGTATGTATATGATGCATGCTAGGATAATTTTCTTGTATGTATATTATACATGCTAGAATAATTATTGTATGTATGTGATGCATGCTAATATAGGATAATAAAGGCCTAAATGCGTATAAGATACACATTACGATTAGATTAGATCATAATCGAATCAACTCGAAAATGCCTACCGAGCCTTGATACCCATCACTACCTCGATCATTTGTTGTTGAATCTGCCAAAGCAAAGCAACGCATATTATCTTGGTAGGGTGCGGAGGGACAATCTTGGTCCCACCTATCACGCTTGGGTTAGAGTAAGCTCAATTAGATTGAGCAAAACTAGTTAACTCAATTGGATCGAGTAGAACTATAGGCATATTCCAATCGTTGGAAAGATAGGTTAAGATCGCATTTACACTAAATCTTGGGCAATTTAGCCAAAGCTAACTCAAGGTCTTTTGTAAATATGGGTCTTGATCCTATAAACAAGAGTTGCATAGAGATGTAATCGGTAATGTGTTACCCACCGATCGTACTAAGTCTTGGGCGATTTAGCCAAAGCTAACTCAAGGCTTAGTATGATGTGGATCTTGTCCCGCGAGAATTATAGCTAGTTTGTATGAATCTAGTAATGTTGTTTGACCACATCCATAACTCGATTCTACAAAATTCCTATAATTCAGTGGGAGAATCATTTGATTGAAGGCCTAATTAAATGATAAAAGGAATATGATATTAATTCTCTGCATTGTATGTTGTAGATAACTATGTCGACAAACACGAACACTCTCTCTCTCTCTGTGTTCTGTCCTTGAGAAGGACAAGCTCAATGGAGCAAATGTCCTAGACTGGTACAGGAACCTGAGAATTGTTCTCACCCAAGAAAGGAAGTTGTACATCCTGGAGCAGCCCATTCCGGAGGCACTTCCTGCCACTGCCTCGCGAGCTGACAAAGATGCTTATAAGAAGCATCAAGATGATGCATTAGATGTGTCATGTCTAATGCTCGCGACCATGAACTCTGAGCTTCAGAAGCAACATGAGTTCATGAATGCTTATGATATGGTTGGACATCTTCGTCAACTATATCAAGGACAAGTAAGGCATGAGAGATATGAAGTCTCTAGGGCATTATTTGGGTCCAAAATGCAAGATGGGACTCCCGTAGGTCCATATGTACTCAAGATGATTGGGTACGTAGAAAACCTACAAAGGTTGGGATTCCCACTTGGCCAAGAGCTGGCCACTGACCTAATCTTGCAATCTTTGCCACAATCCTACAATTAATTTGTCATGAATTATAACATGAATGAAATTGATAAGCCACTGCCTAAGATGCTCAGCATGTTGAGAACTGCTGAGCTTAACCTTAAGAAGGGAAAATCTGACACCATTTTGATGGTGCACAAGAAGAAAGGCAAGGGAAAGCCTAAAGGTAAGGGAAAGTCCCAAGCCAAGGGCAAAGGCAAAGAACTTGAACCCAAAGGAGGGGTAGCCAAGAAAGGAGCTTGCTTTTACTACAAGGAAGCAAGACACTGGAAGCGTAACTGACAAGGCATACCTGAAAGATCTTAAGAAGAAGAGAAGTGAGACTTCTACTTCAGGTATAAATGTTATAGAAGTCAATCTATCTATTTCTTCATCATGGGTATTAGATACCGGATGTGCATCTCACATTTGTACCAATGTGCAGGCGCTGAGAAATAGCAGGGCATTGACAAAGGGCGAGGTGGACCTACGAGTAGGCAATGGAGCAAGAGTTGATGTTGTTGTTGTAGGAACTTATGATCTATCTTTTCCCTCTAGGCTTGTACTAGAATTAGATGAATGTTGTTATGTGTCTGCCTTAACTAAGAACATCATTTCAGTTTCTTGTTTGGACAAGAAAGGATTTTCATTTATAATAAAGAACAAATATTGTTCAGTTTATTTAAACGATATGTTCTATTGTAGTGCACCTCTAATGAACGGACTCTATTTTCTAGACTTAGAGAGCCCTATCTATAACATAAGTACCAAAAGGTTCAAGTCAAATGAATTGAACCAAACCTATCTCTGGCACTGTCGCTTAGGTCACATAAATGAGAGTCACTTATCTCAGCTCCATAAGGATAGGCTGCTAGACTCATTTGATTTTGAATCATATGAGACATGTGAGTCTTACCTTTTAGGCAAGATGACCAAGACTCCCTTTAGTGGACATAGCGAAAGAGCAACAGATTTGTTAGGACTTATACATAGTGATGTATGTGGCCCTTTCAATGTTGCAGCTAGAGGTGGTTACAGGTACTTCATTACATTTACTGATGACTTCAGTAGATATGGTTATGTGTATCTCATGACACATAAATCAGAATCCTTTGAAAAGTTCAAAGAATTCAAGAATGAAATACAAAACCAGCTTGGCAAGAGTATTAAGATACTTCGATCAGATCGAGGTGGTGAATACCTTAGCCATGAGTTTCGTGACTATCTAGCTGAGTGTGAGATTCTATCCCAACTCACTCCTCCTAGAACACCACAGTGGAATGGTGTATCTGAAAGGAGGAATCATACCCTATTAGATATGGTATGATCTATGATGAGTCACACAGATCTTCCTATATCCTTTTGGGGATATGCTCTAGGTATAGTAACCTTTACCCTTAACCGTGTACCATCCAAGGCTGTGATAAAGACACCATATATGATATGGACAGGGAGAAATCCCAAGATGTCTTTTATGAGGATTTGGGGTTGTGAGGCTTACGTTCGACGTCAAGTCTCAGACAAACTAGGACCCAAATCCGATAGGTGCTCTTTTGTTGGATATCCCAAGGATACAAAGGGATACTACTTCTACATTCCCAGTTAGCACAAAGTGTTTGTGGCAAAGACTGGAGTTTTTCTAGAAAGGGATTTTGTTTCTAGAAAAATTAGTGGGAGTACCTTCGATCTTGAAGAAATTCAAGATAAGGACCATAGCACTAAGGCCTTGATGGAGGCTGAACAGGAACCACAAAGTATTGTGGGTGATGAGGTTGTTGCACAAAGAGTTGTGGAATAACCACCTGTTCAGGTAGACCTACCTTTTCGTAGGTCTGATAGGGTACGTCATCAGCCTGAGAGATACTCATTTCTCTTGTCTGACCATGATGACGTTATGCTCATTGAGAATGAGCCTACCTCCTATCAAGAAGTTTTGATGAGCCCATATTCTAAGAAATGGCTAGAGACCATGAGATCCGAGATGGAATCCATGTACACCAACCAAGTATGGACTTTGGTTGATCCACCTGAAGGGGTCAAACTCATTGGGTGTAAGTGGGTCTTTAGGAGAAAGACTGACATGGATGGACTTATGCATACCTATAAGGGTTGATTGGTGGCTAAAGGTTTCAAGCAAATTCATGGTATTGACTATGATGAAACCTTTTCTCCAGTGGCGATGTTTAAGTCCATTCGGATCTTGCTTGCTATTGCAGTATACCACGATTATAAGATCTGGCAGATGGATGTCAAAACTGCATTTCTGAATGGAAACTTACTCGAGGATGTGTACATGACACAACCTGAGGGTTTTGTAGATCCACAACATACTGGGAAGGTATGCAAGCTGCAAAGGTCCATTTATGGGCTAAAACAAGCTTCTCAGAGTTGGAATCTTCGATTCGATGATGCGATCAAACAGTTTGATTTCATCAAGAATGAAGATGAACCCTGTGTCTACAAGAGGGTTAATGGGAACACAGTTGTCTTCCTTGTATGGTATGTGGATGACATACTGCTCATTGGGAATGACATCCCTTTGCTACAGTCTGTGAAGACTTGGCTGGGGATGTGCTTCTCAATGAAGGACTTAGGTGAAGTAGCCTGTATTCTAGGCATCAAGATCTAATGAGATAGATCTAAGAGATTGCTTGGCCTAAGTCAGAGTACATACATTGACACGGTATTACTATGTTTTGTCATGCAGAATTCCAAGAAGGGACTTATGCCGATGTCACATGGTGTGAGTCTTTCGAAGACTCAAAGTCCCTCTTCTAGAGAGGAGAGAGACCGCATGGATAAGATCCCTTACGCATCTGCTATAGGATCTATCATGTACGCCATGCTGTGTACTCATCCTGATGTCTCGTATGCTTTGAGCATGACGAGTAGATACCAGTCAGATCCAGGTGAGCGTCACTGGATAGCAGTCAAGAATATTCTTAAGTACTTGAGAAGAACTAAAGAATATTTCTTGATATTTGGAGGCGATGAGGAGCTAGCTGTAAAGGGTTACAGTGATGCCAGCTTCCAAACTGACCAGGATGATTATAGATCACAGTCAGGGTTCGTGTTTTACTTGAATGGTGGTGTTGTGAGCTGGAAGAGTTCGAAGCAGGACACAGTTGCTGATTCTACAACAGAAGCCGAGTATATCACTGCATCTGAGGCAGCAAAGGAGGCAGTTTGGATCCGCAAGTTCATTACTGAGCTTGGGGTGGTTCCTAGCATTGCAGATCCTATAGAGCTCTATTGTGACAACAATGGAGCGATTGCCCAGACTAAGGAACCTCGCTCACACCAGTGGACCAAACACATACTACGGCGCTTCCATCTCATTCGAGAGATTATCGATAGAGGAGATGTGAAGATTTGCAGAGTACCCACAGAGGCTAACATCGCAGATCCCTTGACCAAAGCTTTGGCACAGAAAAAGCATGATGGTCACACTAGGTCATTGGGTATTAGATACTACGGTGATTGGCACTAGTGCTAGTGGGAGATTGTTAGTGAAAGCCCTAGAGCCAATCATGTGATGATTGTTGTATGGACTTTATTGTATCATATTCCTATTTATAAAGGCATGGTTATTATATTTACTTGTATTGGTGCCAAATAACTAAATATAATAATGTCCTTGAGTAGTAGGTTCTTATCTATATCAATCGATTGGTTGAATTGATAATGAGATGATATAGAGAACACTACTCTTAATCATTCCTAGTCGAGTATTAACATTCAAGGACAATGTTAATGCGTAGAGACTAGCATGTAGGTCAACATGATGACTTGATCTCACAAGTCATGGATATGAGATATCAAGTTGACACATGGGTATGCATTAGAGAATGTATACTAAATGACCCGCCATGAGAAAGTATCATGGATCGTTATATGAGTGTCATATACTTTCTCATGTGGCTATTAGTATGACTATTAGTCCTTAGACCTGAAGTCACCATGGTTCCCTACATAAGGAGTTGCATACTTTGGCTTCGTCAAACGTCACCCGTAAATGGGTGGACTATAAAGGCGATTACTGGGTATGTAACAAATTATGCGGAGGGATGTGAGTGATGTAGATGGGATCTATCCCTCCTATATGACGGGATGAAATCGATATTCTTGATAGAGTGAGACCACGAAGTGCATGGCCATGCCCAAATGAGTCAATATGAGATATTGAGCTCATTTGATTAGAGTGAGTTTACTTGGAGTTCAAGATTTAGATTGTACCGAGGATGACACGGTCTATGCCTCCATTGGTCAATCTAGATGTCAAGGATAGAGGGACATTGTCACATATTGTGAGAGTCACAATTAGTAGTCACAAAGGTGTTGTTGGAGCTCAACATTCTTGTAACTTGGGTGGCAATGATGTGTTGCTAGATACCGCTCATTGCTTATGTTCCTAAATCGGTTTAGGGACATTACCAACGTAACAAGAACCTATAGGGTCACACACATAAGAGCAATTAGATGGAGATTAGGTTCATATGATGAACCATGAGGATTAGGTTCATGGGATGAACTAAATTGGATTAAGAGTAATCCAAATTAGACTAATTGAGTTAGACTCAAGTTGATTCAAGTGTTGAATGAGTCTAATTTAGATTTGATTCATCAAATCAATTTAAATTAATGAATAGAGATTCATTAAATTAAAATTGACTTGAATCAAATGGTTGGATTTGATCAACCATGGGAGATAAGAGGTCAAGTTTGACTTGACTTGAGAGGGAAGATGAAAGGTCAAGTTTGACTTGACCAAATGCCATGTCATGATGATAACTTGGCATGGCTGGCCAATGATGATGCTCCACATCATCATTGACTTTGTCTTGTGGTGCCACCTCATGAGGGAGACCAAGGGTCATGGGAGTTACATGCATGCATGTAACCCCCTCTCCATGAAGTGGCCGGCCACTTGATGGTTATTCAAGTGGTAATTCATTTTGTATGGGTTACACAACTTCATCTTCAACCTTGGATCAACTTCCCTCAAGCTCTCTCCCTCTCCCAACCTCCTTGGCCGAACCATCCATAGAGTGCTAGCACACTCAAGGGTGTGTTTTCTCCACCTATTGCTTGTGTGGATACCAATAGAGGGGTGTGCACTTGACACTCTCGAGTTTCGGCGAACCTTTTGGACGAGCGGGATTTGCGAAGGGCGTCGATACGAGGGTAACATCCTTATCATGTAGATCTAAGGTAGATCTAGGGTTTTATATAAACACATAAATGTTTTGTTTTTTAATACATCTTCGCACGGATCCGTGGTCGGGGCTTCTGAGGTTTCCGCTACGCAAAAAGAGGTTTTTGCGGCTCGGAAAAACCCAACAGATTCGCAGGTTGGGAAATCTTCCACCACTAATGAACCCAAAGGACCATCAGCTATCAACCTTTGAATTTTACTGAGGTTAATATGACCTAACCTTAGATGCCAAAGATATGTTTGGTTCATTTTCGAAGGTTTTTTTCTCCTATTAGATTTAGAAGATGAGTTATTTACTTCTATTTGCATCGTGAGACCTTTTGGTTCAAGGGTATATAAATTTCCTATCAATGCACCAGAACAGATAATCTCCCTATTCCTTTTTATAACAACTTTGTCATTAAAAAAATAGAATATCCATCCAAAAACAATTTTCAAATCGAAATCAAATTCTTTCTAAATAAAGGTACATAAAGGCAATTTCTCATAACAAAAGTTTTATTCCTATCAAAAGATAAATAAACATCTCCCACTGCAATAGCTGCCACCTTCGTAGCATCGCCCAAGTAAATGATAATCTACCCCTCAGCTAGTCGTCTGGTTTCCTGGAACCCCTGCAAAGTATTGCAGACATGATTAGTGGCTCCCGTATCTACACACCAGGTGCCGGTAGATAACACCGCTAAACATGTTTCAATGACTAGACCAAAAGATATACCTTTGTTCTACTTCCAGTTGGGGCAATCCTTCTTCCAATGTCCAGTCTGCTTACAAGTGAAGCACTTGCTTTTCGGCTTCTTCACTCCTCCCTGAGATCCTCCCGCCACCTTTTCTCCACCTTGTTTCTTCTTCTTCTTGCCTTTCAGCTTAGAAGTCAAAACCTTCTGAGCAACCATGGCCTGAGCCTGAGCACTCTGATGAAAAAGCCCCTCTGCCGCCTGGAGTTCTGTCAGAAGCTCTGCCAATGAATACAATCTCTTATTCATGTTGTAATTTAGACAAAACTGCTCAAAACTCCTAGGTAGAGATTGGAGAATGATATCGACCTGGGTTTCCCCATCGATCTCAGCTCCAAGGACTTCCAGCTCATTCAAATGAGTCATCATCTTGAGAACATGATCCCTTACGGGTGTTCCCTTGACTATGGTGGTTGTCATCAAGTTTCTCATGGCTTCCTGCCTAGCATCCCGATAGGGGTGTCCGAAAAGCTCCTTGAGATTGAGCATCATGTCATAAGCAGTGGGCATGGCTTGATGTTGATGTTGCAATGCATTTGAAATAGAAGACAAAATGTAACACCGCGCCATCTCATCAGGCTTAATCCACTTTTTATAACTCTCTTTCTCCTTTTCCCCAGAATCATCCACAGGCTTAATAGGACACTCTTCGAAGAGTACATACTTTTACTCCTCAGCAGTCAAGACAATATCAAGATTCCTTTTATAATCAACATAATTGGGTCTAGTAAGTTTATTCTCTTTTAGTATGACATCAAGCGGGTTGAAAGTCATTTTTGACAAACCTAAGAGTCACATATATAAAAACATTAGATTTCAAAAAATTATTGATTACTCAAACAATAAAATTTTAAAATCAACCAACACCTCAAAACACCGAGAATATCGTATGCCACGATAGTGTGGACGTATACGAATTCTACATTTGTAAGAGGAGGCTTTACCCATTAATTTTATTATCTTGTCAACCTTACTTTTTGACAAATAAAATTTATAGTTGGTTCCTCTTCGGCCCTACAAATAAAAGCAGTGACTCCGATGGGGAGGATACTCCTATTTGCATCTAAGTGTTCACCATTACTCGATACAAAGGCAATTATCTCGGATTATGTACCTTCTAATGGGGAAGTACACACACTCCTAAATAATTTTCTATAACCATATTTGACCCTGTGATCTGCAAAACAAACTCATCCGATGGGGAGGAAGGCACTCAAAGCCGACACGCAAGTTTGTTTGCATCACATGTCAAATCGTAATGGAGGCCGTGGGAATTTATAAAAAAAATATCCCTCTCCCACTTAATAATTTAAAATTGGGGAATTTTCCTAGCACATGACATGTATATCAAACAAGAAGCAATAAATATGAAAAAAAAATATTTTTCAACTATTATGGCTTTTGTTCTCAAATATGCCTTCCGTCGTATCGTCATCTCGTCCACTCCTCCATACACCATGTACAAGCCATCCGGAGATCCGAGCCGAGAAAAATTATTTTAATTTACATCCATCGATCCTATACTCCACGAAGGAGTGTACATGAAATCTAGATCAAAAGTAAACTAAAATAAAAGAGTGGATAAACAATGTCATACTTAATTATAAAAATTAAATACTAGCCTCATCAACCCCGAGGATTCAAATAATATTACAATTACACACATCCAATCACATACGCACACATATGACCATAATAGTTGGATCTTATGCCTGCAACCAAAAAGTTAGCCTACGCACATCCTACTATTATCCGGCACACATAATATATGATAAGTGCATAAAAATAACCGAATTCTAAACACACAAAATTTGGAAACTGTGGCTCTGATACCACTTGAAGGACGAAGCTTCTCTTCCCACTTCAACTTGGTCGTGCATGGCAATCCAATCTATGTCCCTGGATTAAAAAATTAATCCTTGACGAAGACAGATTACCTAAACAATCGATCCATCATCGTGCTATTCGATTAGAGTGGTCTCTTGAACAAACTTGTTGTTCAAGCAACCTAACTATTTTCCTTGATTAACCGCAGAATAGATGATGTACAGATCGCCGGTTTTTGTGTTTATCTTCAGGGTCCAAGTAAATTAGCCACATGCAATTATACAAAAGAACTAAATCAAAATAAAAAAGATTATACCTCTTGTATACCTCTTGATCTTCTATTGTATGTCCTATCCTCCTCTTGGACGTTGTGTGGGCAACGATCCTCAAAGAGATGAAGCCTCCTAGATCACATTCTTCCCTTCCTTGCACGCTCCGAACAAAGGGAAGAAGAAAGCTCCCTTCTTCTCCTATCTAGTTCCGGACACAATCCCTTTGGAGGAAGATTAAACCTCTTCCTCCTCTTTGTTGTTGCCACCGGCCACCAAGGAGAGGGAGATGAAAGAACCGGCCAAGACAATGGAAGAAAGAACCCTTCCCTCCTTGCTTTGCCGCTGGCCCTTGGAGAAGAAGATGGTACGCCGACAATGAGATGGGAGGAGGTGCCGGCCAATGGAGAAGAAGAGAATAAAGGACCTCTCCACCTTCTTGTGCCGCAGACCTCTAGAAGCAAACCCTAGGTAGGTTGCCACCCAAAGAGAGAAGAAAAACCCTAGAACCACCTCTTGCCTCCCAAGCCTCTTGTAACGCCCGTAAAATTTCTAGCAATTTTACGAGAGTTTTTGGCTTTACGATAATGGGCTTGATGTGGGATTTTCTTCGAAAAATAAAAGAAAATAGACAAAAAGAGATGCAAGGCCTAGGAATTGAACCCCAAACCTCTAGAGATAGCCAAGCCCTATAGATGCACCCACTAACCAGAAGCCCACTAGGATTAGATCATTAGAAGAAGAGGGGAAATTGTAGATAAGTGTGATGAGGGTAAATGAAGGGGCATGGAAAAGAGAAGAGAAACTTCTCTTCCTCCTTTTATAAAGAAGAAGGAAGTTTCCACTTGGCCACTTCTTCTTCCCTTCTTCTTCCTCACCGAAAACCATCTCTCCCCCTCTCCATTTTCACCTTTGGTCGAACCCCATCCAAGCAAGGAGAAGCTAGTTCTTGGCTTCCATAAGGTCAACTACCCACTAAAAGCAAGCGAAGGATGTAAGATTCCCTCACCTGCAGTATATTAGTTTTGTAGGATAGGTTACATGAAAGAAATATGAAGTTTGTAGCCCTATATGTTTCGGCCAACTAAGCTTTTGGGCTAGGATTCATGAAAATGCTACTAGGAAAATTTTTATAGGTTGTATGCTTCAAGTAGGAATCTTTAGGTGTCAAAAGTCCAAAGATCATAGTCCTACATGTTTCGGCCAACCCAAGATTTTGGGGTTAGGGTTGCATGAACTTGATTCTAAAGTTATGTTCATAGATGGTATGCTTCAAGTAGGATTTTTAGGTGTCAACAATCCAAGATAATGGCCCTACATGCTTCGGCCACCAATGGTTTTAGGGTTAGGGTTTCATGAAAATACCCCTTATGAAGTTATGTTATGATATATGCCTACATGAATGAATTTAGGTGACAAAAATCCAAGCTTTGTGCCCCTATATGTTTCGGCCACCAATGGTTTTAGGGTTAGGGTTTCATGAAAATACCCCTTATGAAGTTATGTTATGTTATATGCCTACATGAATGAATTTAGGTGACAAAAATCCAAGCTTTGTGCCCCTATATGTTTCGGCCACCAATGGTTTTAGGGTTAGGGTTTCATGAAAATACCCCATATGAAGTTATGTTATGATATATGCCTACATGAATGAATTTAGGTGACAAAAATCCAAGCTTTGTGCCCCTATATGTTCGGCCAACCTTGGGTTTAGGGTTAGGGTTTCATGAAAATACCCCTTATGAAGTTATGTTATGATATATGCCTACATGAATGAATTTAGGTGACAAAAATCCAAGCTTTGTGCCCCTATATGTTTCGGCCACCAATGGTTTTAGGGTTAGGGTTTCATGAAAATACCCCTTATGAAGTTATGTTATGATATATGCCTACATGAATAAATTTAGGTGACAAAAATCCAAGCTTTGTGCCCCTATATGTTTCGTCCAACCTTGGGTTTAGGGTTAGGGTTTCATGAAAACACCCCCCTTATGAAGTTATGTTAGGTGGATGACTTTAATATGCCTATGTGATGAACAAGTTTTATGATTTAATATGCCAAGAAATATGTTTATGAAATATGCCTATGTGATGAACATGTTTATGATGTAATACGCCATGAAATATGTCTATGTGATGAACATGTTTTATGATTTAATATGCCATGAATATGTCTATGAATTATGCTTAGGTGATAAACATGTTTATGCTTTAGGACCCCTTTAAGGTACTCTTATGTTATGAATGCATGTATGCTATGAAATGTCTAAGATGGAGATGCTTCCCTTTCAAGTAGGGATTAAGAGCTCTCCTTATGATAAGATAAGATGGAGATGCTTCCCTTTCAAGTAGGGATTAAGAGCTCTCCTTATGATAAGACAAGAAAGAAAGGAATTAAGTATTTTACTTTGTAAGAGGTTAAGTACCCGACCCGTCAGGTGGTCGTTAATCAAATCCATAGGGACATAAGAAGACGTAAGAGGTCTTGCCCTGGTAAGACGTAAGAGGTCTTGCTCTAGTAGGTCTGGTGGCTCGCTACCCCAGCCTATTAGGGAACGCGCATTATGTGGTACTTAACCTGGAGCCCCCTATGCAAGTTATGATTATGTTGAAGTATCTATATGTATATGTTTTGAAAAGAAAAGACCTTTATGAAATTATGAATGTTAGGTTCAAGTTTAAGAATGCTTGTGTTTATGTACTTTATGCATGTTTAGGATTTATGTAATTATGAATGCTTATGTTCAAGTTTAAGAATGCTTATGATTATGTCTTTGATGCATGTTTAGGATTTATGTAATTATGAATGCTTATGTTCAAGTTTAAGAATGCTTATGATTATGTCTTTGATGCATGTTTAGGATTTATGTAATTATGAATGCTTATGTTCAAGTTTAAGAATGCTTATGATTATGTCTTTGATGCATGTTTAGGATTTATGTAATTATGAATGCTTATGTTTAATTTATGCCTTGCTTAGAGTTAATTATGTTTAGCATGCTTATGTAAATTGTATGTCATGCTTATGTTTTCATTACGTTGGTATGTTGATGAATAGTGTTGTTATGAAATACTTATGCTATTTTTGCTAGTATGCTCCTGTTTTCTAATTGTTTGATGAAGTTTGTGGCTTTTGTGAGTAGGCAAGAATCTTACTAAGCTATAGGCTTATAGTTTATGTTGTCCATATACTGCAGATAAAGGAAACATGAACTAAGAGGAAGTAGCAGGAGGGGCCAAGTGTGTGTGATAGTGGCATGGTGGAAAGAGACCCTATTACTATCTGCTTATATTTATATGCTCAGTGAACACCTTAAGACATGTGCTTCCGCTTATAAGACCTATGATTTATTAGTACCATGTTGAATGTTGCTTAGTTATGTTACTGTTCAATTACTTATGAAAGTTTGGTATGTTAGAACTCATGGATGAATCTTGATGTTATGCATGTTATAAAATGAGATAAGATGAGATAACATGCTAATTATGAATATGATATGTGATGCATGTATAAAAGAAGGTTTAAGCCATGATAACATGTTTAAGTATGTAGAAGGAGAAATGATCCATATATGTTATGTTATAAGAAAAAAAAAGTAGCTATCGAGAGCGAGATAAGGGCGGGCGTTCACCTTTCCACTATCACACATCAAGCCTCCTTCCTGCTGTTTCCAAGTAAGTAACTTTATGCATACCTAAGTTTCTTTTATAATGAAGAGTGTCTTCTATCTAGTTAGAATTAATACCTCATCATGTTTTAGTAGAATAGAATCATACTCGTGATTTAGATAGAAATAATACCTCATCATGTTTTAGTAGAATGGGACCGTACTTGTACCCTAGATAGTAAGGATACCTTACCATGCCTTATAGGATGGAAACAGGTCTCTCACCTAGAATTTCAACTAAGAAGGATACCTTACCAAGCTTTATATGATGGAAACATGTCTCTAACCTAGAAATATCACTAGAAAGGATACTTTACCTTGTTTATGATATGGGATGTTAGATGCCTGTATATGAGTAGAAATTATAATAATACCTTAATTAATTATTTATTTATCACTTAGATAACATGAACGGGAGACGTAGTGTTAGAGGGAATGACTCAGCACCCCCACCAAATTTGATGCATGTGGTTACCGAGCTACAGCGTCAGGTCGCAGAACAACAGCTGGTTATCAATGCTCTCACGAATCAACAAGGGAACCCTAGCACCACACCAGGGACGCAGAACGTAACTCCTAACACGACCACTATGGTGCAAGCACCGCTAATCAATCTTGCCGCCACCGGGTCCGCCGAAGCCTATCTCGATTGGTGGCGGTGAAACCGTAAAATTTCTCTGGTGCCGGCGAACCATGGGATGCCCAAGCCTGGTTCAAAACAGTTGAGAGCATCGTGGAGCTGCTGAATTGGCCCGAGCACGAAAAGATAAAATGTGCCTCATTCTGTCTTTCCGGAGATGCAAGGATGTGGTGGGAGAGAGTTAAAGCAAAGAGACAAGTAAATCAAATGAGGTGGACAGACTTTGAATCGGAGTTCTTCGAGGAGTTCTTTCAGAGACGGATCACAAATAAGCACTACGATGAGTTCCTCGAGTTCCGACAAGGCGATCTATCAGTTAGTGAAGCTATGAAAAGGTTCAATCGACTGGCACGTCTCTGCCCAGAGTTAGTCGGTACTGAAAGGGAGAGGATAAGACTCCTGCTAAAAATGTTGCGACCGGAGATAGCCCTGAATGTGGCCGGCGAAGTCAATCGACCCCAGACCGTCGAAGAGCTATTCAGTAGTGCCCTGGTCACCGAACACTACCTGAACAACATCAGTCAGCAGAGTAAGGCACGGACCAAAGATCCGAAATCTCAGAATACTAGCTGGAAGAGGGACCGCAATGGCAAGAAGAAACAGTGGAATGGCCCAAAAGGGGGCCCAGGGAACAGCCAAATTGGGTATCCTAACTGTCCTACATGTGGGAAGAAGCATCCGGGGGAATGTCGTCAGGGCACGAGGAAGTGTTACAGGTGGAGGGGGCACATAACTGAAGGCGCCTACCCGAGTTCGCACCTCCTCGTGATATGTCCAGTGCAGGAGCTCCTCCACGGCTTCACCGGATCAGCTACAATAGAGGGTCCTCGGATAAGCCAAGGAGACTGAAGCCCCACCCGTTGGGACAAATGCCGAGTGTTCTCCTCACAGAGAAGATGTGGCGAGTGCCTCGGCGGTTTATCCTGCAGTCGGATATTTATTTTATCGGTATGCTCTTGTGTTATTTGACACTGGGCAACCCATTCGTTCACGCCTTTCACAAGAAAGATAGATAGGCATCCCCAAGTCTTGGACTATAAATTCTTAACAACGTTACCTTCATAAGAAGTGATGCCATCCACCCATATTCTGCGCGCCGCACCAATTAGACTCGCAGACAGGGAGCTCTATTGTGACCTGATAGTCCTAGATATGTGGGACTATGATGTTATATTGGGCATGGATTTTCTGCACAAGTACGGTGCTTCAATTGAGTGCCGTAAACGGAGGGTGACCTTCCAACCCCGAGCTTGAGTTTATCGGGGAGTCAAAGAAAGGAACGAGGAAATTTTTATCGGTGCTAAAAGCCCGAAAAATGTTAGAAAATGGATGCACCGGATTTCTAGCACATGTGGTGGATACCATATCAGCAAAGAACCAGAAGATAGAAGATGTCAGAGTGGTATGTGACCATCCGGAGGTATTCCCTGATGACCTACCTGGATTACCACCTGATAGAGAAATTGAGTTCGAGATCGAATTGATTCCCGGAACTAATCCGATCTCCAAGGCACCTTACCGTATGGCGCCAACTGAGTTGGAAGAGCTTCAGAAATAGCTACAGGAGTTACTTGACCAGGGACTTATCCGCCCCAGTCACTCACCATGGGGAGCTCCAGTGTTGTTCATAAAGAAAAAAAGATGGGTCTATGCGAATGTGTATAGACTACCGGGCACTGAACAACGTGACCATCAAGAATAGGTACCCCCTTCCCAGGATCGACGACCTGTTCGACCAACTGAAGGGAGCTACTATCTTTTCCAAGATCGATCTCAGGTCTGGCTATCATCAAGTAAAAGTAAAGCCAGGCAATATTCCGAAGACGGCCTTCCGGATGAGATACGGACATTATGAGTTCGTAGTTATGCCCTTCGGAGTAACCAATGCTCCTGCGATGTTCATGGACCTGATGAATCGAGTATTCTCGGCCTTCCTCGACAAATTTGTAATCGTTTTCATCGACGATATTCTTATCTACTCGAGAGACCGAGAAGAGCATGCTGAACATCTGAAGACCGTACTACAGGTTCTTCAGAAAGAGCAACTATATGCGAAATTCTCCAAATGTGAGTTCTGGCTCAATCAAGTGTCGTTCTTGGGTCATGTCATCTCTAAAGAAGGAATCATGGTAGACCCAATAAAGATTGAAGCTGTGAGGAACTAGAATAGGACAAGGAATGCGAGTGAAATCAGAAGTTTTCTCGGGCTAGCAGGCTATTGCAGAAAATTTGTAGAGGACTTCTCTAGAATCACAGCCCCTGAAAAGGGAAATAATGAATTACGGAATTGAGATTATTTCTGGACAACTTTCCACCATGGCTATAGCGCCGACGTTGTTCAATGATATATTGGGAAAGCAAGATGGTGATTCAGACATCCAGAAAATCAAACAGGAAGTCCGGGAAGGAAGGGATAATGGATTCTGCATCGCCGACGACGGATTATTATACTTTCGGGACCGCCTATGTATTCCGAATGATCCGGAATTACGGAAGAAGATACTCGAGGAATCCCATGGAACACCTTATACCATGCATCCTGGATCTACAAAAATGTATCAGGATTTACGAGATAAATTTTGGTGGTCCGGCATGAAAAGGGATGTGGCTCGACGTCAACACACATGTCTCGACCCAGAGGTTAAGCGAGAACACCAAAAACTGGGGACTACTGGGAAATGGGAAGAAATTTCTATGGATTTCATCACGGGATTACCCATAATAACAAATGGTTATGATACTATATAGGTAATCATAGACCGGTTGACAAAGTTTGCCCATTTCCTGGCAATTAAGATGACCTATCCGGTTGAGCAGCTAGCTCAATTATATGTCAAGGAAATTATCAGATTACATGGAGTGCCTAAGGCTATTATTTCTGATCGTGATGGTCGTTTTACCTCCCATTTCTGGGAATGTGTTCAGAAGGATCTTGGCACTAAGTTGAGATTCAGCACTGCGTTTCATCCTCAGACCGACGGTCAGACAGAAAGAGTGAACCAGGTGCTGGAAGATATGTTGCGGGCTTGTGCTCTAGACTTTAAGGGGAGCTAGTGTCGATATTTGTGCTTGGCAGAATTTGCTTACAACAACAGTTACCAGGCTACTATTGGAATGGCACCCTATGAAGCTCTATACGAGAGAAGATGCAGGTCTCCTATCTGTTGGTACGAGGGTTATGAAAGGAGGGAAATGGGGCTTCATGCCGATATTATTGACGATACCACCCGAGCTATACAGAATATCCGTCAGAGAATCGAAACTGCTCAGAGCCGACAAAAGAGCTATGCGGATATGCGGCGTAGACCATTAGAATTCGAAGTCGAGGACCTGGTATTCCTCAAAGTGGCCCCTATGAAGGGAGTGATGAGATTCGGAAGGAAGGGTAAACTGAGTCCACGCTACGTGGGACCATATCCGATATTGCAGAGGGTTGGCAAGGTAGCTTACAAGCTGGAGCTGCCTCAAGAGATGTCAGCTATACACAACGTGTTCCATGTCTCTGTGCTCAAGAAATGCATATCCAGTGCGGACCAAGTTATTGAGCCACAGACTGTACAAGTTCAAGAGGACCTAAGTATGGAAAGTCGGCCTATCCAGATACTGGACCGAGAGGTCAAGAGGCTAAGGAACAAAGAGGTGCCCTTAGTAAAGGTCCTGTGGCAGAATCAACGATACGAGGAAGCTACCTGGGAACGAGAGGAGGACATGAAGCAGAAATACCCAGAATTGTTTTAAGTTTCGAGGATGAAACTTTTACAAGGTATGAGGGATTGTAACGCCCTTAAAATTTCTAGCAATTTTACGAGAGTTTTTGGCTTTACGATAAAGGGCTTGATGTGGGCTTTTCTTCGAAAAATAAAAGAAAATAGCCAAAAAGAGATGCAAGGCCTAGGAATTGAACCCCAAACCTCTAGAGATAAACAAGCCCTATAGATGCACCCACTAATCAGAAGCCCACTAGGATTAGATCATCAGAAGAAGAGGGGAAATTGTAGATAAGTGTGATGAGGGTAAATGAAGGGGCATGGAAAAGAGAAGAGAAACTTCTCTTCCTCCCTTTATAAAGAAGAAGGAAGTTTCCACTTGGCCACTTCTTCTTCCCTTCTTCTTCCTCACCGAAAACCATCTCTCCCCCTCTCCATTTTCACCTTTGGCCGAACCCCATCCAAGCAAGGAGAAGCTAGTTCTTGGCTTCCATAAGGTCAACTACCCACTAAAAGCAAGCGAAGGATGTAAGATTCCCTCACCTATAGTATATTAGTTTTGTAGGATAGGTTACATGAAAGAAATATGAAGTTTGTAGCCCTATATGTTTCGGCCAACTAAGCTTTTGGGCTAGGATTCATGAAAATGCTACTAGGGAAATTTTTATAGGTTGTATGCTTCAAGTAGGAATCTTTAGGTGTCAAAAGTCCAAAGATCATAGCCCTACATGTTTCGGCCAACCCAAGCTTTTGGGGTTAGGGTTGCATGAACTTGATTCTAAGGTTATGTTCATAGATGGTATGCTTCAAGTAGGATTTTTAGGTGTCAACAATCCAAGATAATGGCCCTACATGCTTCGGCCACCAATGGTTTTAGGGTTAGGGTTTCATGAAAATACCCCTTATGATGTTATGTTATGATATATTCCTACATGAATGAATTTAGGTGACAAAAATCCAAGCTTTGTGCCCCTATATGTTTTGGCCACCAATGGTTTTAGGGTTAGGGTTTCATGAAAATACCCCTTATGAAGTTATGTTATGATATATGCCTACATGAATGAATTTAGGTGACAAAAATCCAAGCTTTGTGCCCCTATATGTTTCGGCCACCAATGGTTTTAGGGTTAGGGTTTCATGAAAATACCCCTTATGAAGTTATGTTATGATATATGCCTACATGAATGAATTTAGGTGACAAAAATCCAAGCTTTGTGCCCCTATATGTTCGGCCAACCTTGGGTTTAGGGTTAGGGTTTCATGAAAATACCCCTTATGAAGTTATGTTATGATATATGCTTACATGAATGAATTTAGGTGACAAAAATCCAAGCTTTGTGCCCCTATATGTTTCGGCCACCAATGGTTTTAGGGTTAGGGTTTCATGAAAATACCCCTTATGATGTTATGTTATGATATATGCCTACATGAATGAATTTAGGTGACAAAAATCCAAGCTTTGTGCCCCTATATGTTTCGGCCACCAATGGTTTTAGGGTTAGGGTTTCATGAAAATACCCCTTATGAAGTTATGTTATGATATATGCCTACATGAATAAATTTAGGTGACAAAATCCAAGCTTTGTGCCCCTATATGTTTCGGCCAACCTTGGGTTTAGGGTTAGGGTTTCATGAAAACACCCCCTTATGAAGTTATGTTAGGTGGATGACTTTAATATGCCTATGTGATGAACAAGTTTTATGATTTAATATGCCAAGAAATGGGGTTTATGAAATATGCCTATGTGATGAACATGTTTTATGATTTAATATGCCAAGAAATATGTTTATGAAATATGCCTATGTGATGAACATGTTTATGATGTAATATGCCATGAAATATGCCTATGTGATGAACATGTTTTATGATTTAATATGCCATGAATATGTCTATGAATTATGCTTAGGTGATAAACATGTTTATGCTTTAGGACCCCTTTAGGGTACTCTTATGTTATGAATGCATGTATGCTATGAAATGTCTAAGATGGAGATGCTTCTTCAAGTAGGGGATTAAGAGCTCTCCTTATGATAAGATAAGATGAGATGCTTCCTTCAAGTAGGGATTAAGAGCCTCCTTATGATAAGACAAGAAAGAAAGGAATTAAGTATTTTACTTTGTAAGAGGTTAAGTACCACCCGTCGTGGTCGTTAATCAAATCCATAGGGACATAAGAAGACGTAAGAGGTCTTGCCCGTAAGACGTAAGAGGTCTTGCTCTAGTAGGTCCGTGCCCAGCCTATTAGGGAACGCGCATTATGTGGTACTTAACCTGGGGCCCCCCATGCAAGTTATGATTATGTTGAAGTATCTATATGTATATGTTTTGAAAAGAAAAGACCTTTATAAAATTATGAATGTTAGGTTCAAGTTTAAGAATGCTTGTGTTTATGTACTTTATGCATGTTTAGGATTTATGTAATTATGAATGCTTATGTTCAAGTTTAAGAATGCTTATGATTATGTCTTTGATGCATGTTTAGGATTTATGTAATTATGAATGCTTATGTTCAAGTTTAAGAATGCTTATGATTATGTCTTTGATGCATGTTTAGGATTTATGTAATTATGAATGCTTATGTTCAAGTTTAAGAATGCTTATGATTATGTCTTTGATGCATGTTTAGGATTTATGTAATTATGAATGCTTATGTTTAATTTATGCCTTGCTTAGAGTTAATTATGTTTAGAATGCTTATGTAAATTGTATGCCATGCTTATGTTTTCATTACGTTGGTATGTTGATGAATAGTGTTGTTATGAAATACTTATGCTATTTTTGCTAGTATGCTCCTTTTTTCTAATTGTTTGATGAAGTTTGTGGCTTTTGTGAGTAGGCAAGAATCTTACTAAGCTATAGGCTTATAGTTTATGTTGTCCATATACTGCAGATAAAGGAAACATGAACTAAGAGGAAGTAGCAGGAGGGGCCAAGTGTGTGTGATAGTGGCATGGTGGAAAGAGACCCTATTACTATCTGCTTATATTTATATGCTCAGTGAACACCTTAAGACATGTGCTTCCGCTTATAAGACCTATTATTTATTAGTACCATGTTGAATGTTGCTTAGTTATGTTACTGTTCAATTACTTATGAAAGTTTGGTATGTTAGAACTCATGGATGAATCTTGATGTTATGCATGTTATAAAATGAGATAAGATGAGATAACATGCTAATTATGAATATGATATGTGATGCATGTATAAAATAAGGTTTAAGCCATGATAACATGTTTAAGTATGTAGAAGGAGAAATGATCCATATATGTTATGTTATAAGAAAAAAAAGTAGCGCCGCCCTGAGAGCAGATAAGGGCGGGCGTTACACCTCTCACGCCAAACCAAAACTCTTGGACCAAAACTATTAGTTGCCGCCCAAGCCCTAGCCTTCCTTTTATAGAGTTAGGCTTAAACCTCCTTTCAATCTCCACCGTTGGATCTAGGCTTTCATGAACATTTTAATAGGCTACAATAGGGACCATGAGGTGGAGATGGATCTTGGCCACCCAATCGATCTTGGCCACCCAATCGATATAGCCCACATAAAGTCCGATCAATTAATGATAATCCAATCCACTAAAGGATTATCATAGATCTACCTCACCAACCCCTATAAATAAATATGGGCTCCATATATTAATTGTATAAATATCTCTCCGTGTTTAAGATCTCGAATTTCCATTAATTAATTAATTACTGACAATTAATTAATCAACATCTAACTCCATGAGTAGCACCACTCAACCTTATCCTCAAGCTGGACCAAGTCCACCTGCAGGGTTTACATGATGATCCTTATGAGCTCCTCAAGAGGACATCATCATCCTAATATATAGGACACGGTTTCCTCCTATAATCAATGGCACACCATGTAAATAATATCATTTCCCAACTTACCGAGCCTATCGATTTAATCTATAAATCTCATCTATTGGTAAATAAAATAAATAAATACTAAGTACATGTACCCATTATTATATCGGGATTAAGAGCATGTACACTATAATATTCGAGGTCCGATTCAATTATGTTGTCAGTAATAAATTGAATCACCTCTAAGTCGGTCCTGCTCAATACACACAAAGTGTACTAGTGTAATTCTATGGTCAAGACAAACCAATACCAAATTACACTACAACCATACCAATGGTTTGTCCAAAATCATCTCGGTTGTGAGCCTCTACTTATACTCTACAAGGAACTGATAACATGATCTCCCGTGTGACACCACATACCATGTTATCTACAATGTAATGTATCAGACAATATACATAACCATAAATATGCAAACAATGATCATGTGATTCTTATTTCAAAAAAAAAAGATCTTCATACAAAAGATAGACTTTTCAGTATACATCCCAACATTTGTGTCTCTTATTGGTTTAATGGATTAGGTTTCAAAACTAATACCATTATCACAATAGCCCAAACAAGTAGCCTTTGGTTCAAAACCAAACCAATTGGTTTATTTAACCAAACCACCTATAATTCAAACCAAACCAATTTGGTTCATTATTAATGTTAGTGTCATCCCTTAGTCTCAATCGTGAGACGATTGATTAGGGATCATATGTATCATATTTCATTAATAACAGGCAAGGTTTGCTTATTATATTATTTCTTATCTGTGCTATATGAATAATATAATAGTGTCCTTGATTAGTAGGTTCAGGTTTACAACATATCAATTGGTTGAATTGATAGTGAGAGCCTGTAGACATATATATATATATATATATATATATACACACACACACACACACATAGAACACTACTCTTAACTATTCCTAGTCGAGTATTAATATGCAAGGACAATATTAATGCATAGAGACTAGTATATAGGTCAATTGTAGACTTAATCTCACAAGTCATGGATATGTGATATCGAGTTGACACATGGGTACATATTAGAGACTATGTACTAAATTTACCCACCATGAGAATGTTTCATGGATCGTTATATGAGTGTCATAAACATTCTCATGTGACTATTGGTATGAGTAATCCTTAGGCATGAAGTCACTACGGTTCCCTACATAATGAGTTGTATACTTTAGCTTCGTCAAATGTCACCTGTAATAGGGTGACCATAAAGGCGATCACTGGGTATGCAATAAGTTATGCGGAGGGATGCGAGTGATGTAGATGGGATCTATCCCTTCCATATATCGGAAGTGATATCTATGGGCCCCTTGATAGAGTAGGACTGCTAAAAATGTATGTCCATGCTCGAATAAGTCAATATGAGAAATTGAGCTTATTTGGTTGAGTAGTCTACTTGGAGATCAAGAAACTCATGATTGATAAGAGGATGACACAATCTATGCCTCATTGATCAATCTAGATATCAAGGATAGAAGGACTAAGTCATACACGATAGTAGTCACGGAAAGGTTATGTCGGATCTCGACATTCTCATCACTTGGGTAGCAATGATGTATTGCTAGATGTCGCTCATTGCTTATGTCTCTAAAAGGGTTTTAGAAACATTGCCAACATTACGAGAACCTATTGGGTCACACACTTAGGACATGTGAGTTGGAGATGGCTCATGTGATGAGTCATTGGGCCATCGGGTTGAGTCTAATGTAGATTAGACTCAATGAGTTGAACTCAAGGTATACCCAATGAATCTGACTCGAGTTAGACACAAGTCAAATTCTAATTGAGTATGACTCAAGGTATACCCAATGAATCTGACTCGAGTTAGACTCAAGTCAGATTCGAATCGAGTGAGACTCGCCATTAAGAGGGGTTGCATGATCATTAATGTGGAATTAATGAGTGATTAATTCCAAGCAAACCAAGAGTCAAAAAACCCTTCATATTCAATGGTTGAATATAAAAGGTTTTTTTTTAGACTTTGGTATAGAATTTTCGTGGGATCTTCTTCTTCTTCTTCTACCTTCTTGGTCGAACCAACTTTGTGGCTAGCACCATAGCTTGGTTCTTCTCCACTTCACGGTTCGTGTGGATACCGTGGAGGCACGGACGTACTGACCGTGCTGAGATCCGTACACAAGTGTTGCTGACGGGATTGCGAAAGGCACGCAGCGAAGGTAATCACGATTCTCATAGGTTAGAATCGATCAAAAACGAGTTTAGTTTTCACATGGATCTCTGGAGGGATCTCATTTTTCCGCTGCTTAGTACTTGTAAATGTTTCCAAGCACGATAAGAATCCCTACAATTAAACCATCATGGGTTCAATTCATCTTCATAAGATGTGGCCCCACTCGTATTTCCATTCCAATGAAACCCTTTTCATCCTTGCCCTTCATTTGCTCCAACTAGACTCAGTCTCTCTCAATCTGAGAATCCAATTCTCAAACTCATTTTAAGTTCTTCAAAAAATAACTCTTAGTGTGTGTGACCTTATAGGTTCCCGATTTATGTTGGTCGTCCATAACTAACTATTAATTATGAAACGATTATGAGTGACACCTAGTAGTACATCATGATCCCCAATTAATTAGAAAATCAACGATTGATCTCATAACCACTTCTGAACCTTTCAATAACTATAATGAGTTGTTCCTCATTCCTTTCACTCATCTTATACCCACTTGATTCAGGAGATGGTCTATGTGTATGTCCCCACTAGGTTGACTACGTCACATCTAACCCAAGTTATACTTCTTCATCCTACAGATTCAAATTACTCTCACATGCGTTTAAGAGTACCATACTTTTAACATGTAAATATTTTGGCCAAAAACTTTGAGTAACAATCCTGATGAGTGGTCATAGGGTATACATCTCTTTTATAAGAAGCGGTGAATCCTATGTTGGCTATTCAAACACCTTCGGGCACTTCAACTTATACCCAATCATCTTAGATCCACACCTCGAAGAGATGTTTGCTTAAGATGACAAAGTATAGATCTTCGTGACCAAGATGACTTGAATACCTCAAGTTGAAGGAAACTCACACTTAAGATGCAATAAAAACTTCATAGACATATCCATATATATAGGGAACCATATAAAGTCGTCTAGTAGGTCACTTCAATAAACTAGTTACCATAACTAGCATCCATGTTTAACTCTTGACATCCCAATATCTCTAGCCAATGAGGAACAACTGCTTGGATAAAATAAGCAGTATAACACGTGCTAGTCTCTCAGAACCGATGATTGTAGTGCCTATAAGAATCAGATATCTCCACAATGGCATGATATTGTCCACTTTGGGCCTAAGCCCTCATGGTTTTGTTTTTGGGCTTTACCCAAAAGGCCTCATGCCAATGGAGATATCTTTTCATCTTATAAGCACATGATATTTTCCATGTCTTGCCAATGTAGGACTTTGATTGTATTCTCAATACTCCAACAATCCCCCCCCCCCTCAAACGAAGGACCACATTGCCCCCCCCCTCAAGCCTATCCGTCCTCGAAGGACATCCTCTGCTTGATGCCCGATCCTCAACCCACCAAGACATCTTGCCAACTGTCTCGTTCTCTTGACCCAGCTGGACTCCCTTCTAGTTGTCCAGCCATTCTGGCCCAATTGGACTTCTTGCCAGTTGTGTGGTCCTCTCGACCCAACTGAACTTCCTGCCTGGTGTCTGATTCTCTTGATCCGGACATTACCCAAAAGGCCTCATGTCAATGGAGATATCTTTTCATCTTATAAGCATATGATCTTTTCCATATCTTGTCAATGTGAGACTTTGATTGTATCCTCAATATTCTAACAATGATGTCCAAGCTCATCAATTCATTGACCAAGGAATATTTCAATATATTTATAATTACAATTATAGAGGTGCTCATTAGTTGTGATCCCATCACAAGTTCTCTCATGCTATGAATCGTATTACGGACATTCAATAAATGAGTTTAAGATCCAATCAAATACATAATGAATGTACACTCAAATCGTGAACCTTCTATTTATCGAATAAAGAGTATAAACCATAAGATGATTGCCTTAGAATACCTCTCAAATATAACATTGACTATAAGGAGACTTTTTCCTTGCAGTCAAGTTTACATCGATCTGTTTACTTTTAGTGATTGTCATGAGTTTAGATCTAGAATTCATCAAATGGATGTGAAGAATGCATTCCTTAATGGAAGTTTGGATGAAGAGATCTACATGGAACAACCTGTTGGGTTCGTTTTAATAGGTCAAGAGGATAAGGTGTATCGATTTCGAAAGTCGATATATGACCTAAAGTAATCATCTAGGATATGGTACCTAAGATTTCACGAGGAGATGATATCTTATGGTTTTACAATTGTCGAGAAGGATCATTGTGTCTATCTGATTAGATCGAATAACTTTTTTGTGATTCTATCATTATATATGGTTGAGATAATATTGGTTGGGAACAACATTGAGTATTTAATAACCATTAAAACATAGTTGTCATCCACATTCGACATGAAAGACATGGGTCAAGTTGAGTTCATCCTTGGAGTACATATCTAGAGGGATTGCTCGAGAGGATTTCAGGATCTTTCACAAGAGACCTATATTAAGAAAATTCTCGAGCATTTTGGGATGAGTGATTGAAATCTCATAGATATTGCTAAAGGTGAAGGTCTTAGTTTGAGATGTGTCCTAAAACTCAAGAAGAAATAAGGAAATGAGAAAAAGATAAAGAATAAGTTGAGACTCAAGAAGTTAAGAATGGGAATCAAGCTAAAGTCATGAAAGAAAAGAAGCATCCGACTTTAGATATTCTTGATGAAGGAATCACTAAATGTGTTAATTGAAGATTCTAAGGCCAAAGCTACAATTGAAGCAGATTTGACAAAGAGTGAATCACATGGCTTAATCAAGCTAATTCAAGCCATAAATGAGCTTAATAAACCTCCAAGTTATATTTTGATATAATCCTCATGTTTAGGCTCAATTGCTATCCTTATTTGGGTTGTAATGATGACTTAAGGCCAATTTAACTATGTAGTCAACTTAGTCCTTTTCTAAATAGGCTTCCTTTTGGTCTTTTAGGGGGTTTAGGTCACCATATAGCTATAAATAAATGGGTGAACATCATACATGTAATCTTTGGTTTTTCTTCAATCTATGGCATGGCGAGGCTCTCACTTGTTGGTTCTTTATTGAACTAGAACTTATCAAGGCAATCCCTTGTGACATTCAAAGACTTATCAACCTCAATCCCAAGGTTGTGGCATCTTCCATCTTCCATACCAATGTTCGTGCTTTCCTAAGTATTCGGTCGAGAATCTTTCCATCCATCTTATCGATTTAGACTTTCCTTATTTTCTTCCTTCAATTTGTTGTGGGTTCTTGTGAATTTCTTCTCATCGAGTTCACATCAATTAGTATCAGAGTCTAGGTTCCCTTTAGATCGATTTGGTTCTTTTTTATTTATTTGCTTGAATATTTACTTCACTTTTCATCTATTTTGTTCATCTTTTGAATTTTTTCGTTACTATTCTAATCTTATCATGTGCATATTTGCTTTATTTCTATCAAAAAAAAGGAAGAAAAAAATATTGTGATTTTCGGCACACAAAAAAAGCAAGAAAAAAGGAAGGGTAGGTTAAAATTTAGAGAAAAAATAGAGAAAAAAAAAGAAAAAAAAAGTAGAAATACTTCTACAAACATTTATCTTTCAATTCTACATTTCTTTAAACTTTGCCTAGATTCATTTATGGCATTTGCTTATATTAAATTCTGGCACTTGTCTAGATTAAATTATGGTAAATTTCTTTCAGCACTTATTTTATCTTTACCTTTCAATTCTACATTTCCTTTAAGTTTGAACAAGATTAAATTCTGGCACCTACCAAGATTAAATTCTAGCAAATGTCCTTTACCTTTCAATTCTGCAATTCCTTTAAGTTTTGACAAGATTAAATTATGACAAATTTTCTTTTAGCACATATTTTACCTTTCAATTTAGTATTTCATTTAAGTTTTGCCAAGATTGAATTCTAACATTGCTTACTTAGATTAAATTTTGACAAAATTCATTTCAACACGTATTTGAAGTATTTTATCTTTCAATTCCATATTTTTTTTATGTTTTACTAGGATTCAATTCTCGCACTTGCTCATATTCAATTCTACTATTTTCTTTTTTGCACTTAATTCAAGGTTATCATTCTACTAAGTGCATTTTCCCCTTTTAATTTCTATCTTTATCCTAATCCTTACTCTATGACCTTAAAAATTTTCCATAAGTCAACAAACGTTTATAGGGACTTGTCTCAATTCTAAGTTCTTTAAAAAGCTAACTTTAGTGAGTTGAGTGTTTGAGTGATAACATATTTCTTTAATGGCAACAAGTGAAGAAGAAGTTAGGTTGAGTAAATCACTTAAGCAACATGTTTTGAGACAACACTTTGAGTACATGGGAATCAAATTTAATCGAATATTAGACAAATTGGAAAGATGAGATACTACAATTGCAAGATTTCAAAGGAGCCAAATTGGTAGAGATCCTACACAAGGAACTTGGCAACATAACCTTTATGAGAGTGAAGATGATCCAATTGAAGGTGAAGCCCCTATCACTAATCATGCTCTAAATGTGCAAGTGAAGGAAGAAGATGAAGAACAACAAAACAACCTCTTTCATACTCGTTACCACATTAAGGACAAGGTTTGTAGTGTTATTATTGATGGAAAGAGTCACACAAATGTAGCTAGCACCACTTTGGTTGAGAAGTTATGTTTACCTACAACTAATCATCCAAGACCTTATAAGCTACATAGGATAAATGGGTTTCGAGAAGTTATGGTCAACAAACAAGTGTTAGTTTTATTTTCCATTAGTAAGTATCATGATGAGGTTCTTTGTGATGTAGTGCCAATGCATGAAGGTCATTTGCTTTTAGGTAGACCATGACAATTCGATAGGAAGGTCATGTATGATAGGTTCAAAAATAAGTATTCTTTTGTGTTGCATGGTAAATGAGTCACTCTTGTGCCATTAACTTCAAGGCAAGTATATGAAGATCAATTGAGGATCAAAAATGAGAGTGAGAAAAGAAATATTTGTGACCAAAAAAGAATGAGAAGGAAAAATAAAATGTCAAAACAAAAACAAGTGGAAAAGAAAAGTGTGAGAAAAGAAAAAGTGATGATGAGAGGAGTGGAAAAAAGAATAAAAAAAAAACTTTCAAGAGCAAGAGAGGAAAAAGGAGAGTTGTTATGCAAAAGAAAGAGAGGTTAAGAGAGTTTGTTTTAATACTAACAATTTTAACCCTACTTTGTTTAGTGTGGTTAAATCTCTTTTGCAAGAATTTGATGGATTGACACCACTTAAGAGAATAGAGCATCAGATCGATTTCATTCTCAAAGTATCGATTCCTAATCAGTCAGCCAATAGGAGCAATCCCAAGGAGACGAAGGAACTTCAAAGGCATGTTGAAGACTCGATTAGAAAAGAGTATGTACGAGAAAGTTTTAATCCTTGTGCAATTCTTGATTTTCTTGTCCTTGAGAAGGATGGAACTTGGAGAATTTGTGTCGATTGCAAAGTTATCAACAAAATTATGGTAAAGTTTCATTATCTTATTTTTAGATTAGATGATATGTTGCATTATTCTTTCATTTTCTCTTCCAATTCGCATGCATGAGGGAGACAAATGGAAATTTTCCTTGAAGACTAAGAATAACTTGTACGAAAGGATTGTGTTTCATGGTAATATTGTTAGTGTTAGGGGAACAGTTATTGATGAAGAGAAAGCTAGGGTATTTGTGAATGGTCAATACCAAAAATCATAACTGAGGTATGTATCTTTTTTGGGTTGACTAATTTCTATAGAAAGTTCATTAATAACTTTAGTATTTTATCTACACCCTTGAATGAAGTTGTTAAAAATTTTGAATTTTATTGGGGTCGTGAGCAAGATTTTGCTTACAATTTTCTTAAAGAGAACCAAAGTTTTGCACTACTTGATTTTAGTAAATCTTTTTAAATTGATTATTATGCTTCAAGAATATATATTAGAGTTGATCTAATGCAAGAAGGACAATATTTTGTTGATCTTAGTGTGAAACTCAATGAAGCTGCATTGAATGATCCAATTTATGATAAAGAGATGCACATTTTGGTGAAAACCTTGGAGACTTGGAAATATTACTTGAGGCTAAAAGAGTTTTACATAGTGATTTTTAAACTTAGGGGAGGGTTTATGTTCATTTGAGGAAGGATAGGTTCTAGCTTAACATCATAATAAACATTCCCAAAGAGATGGAATATTTTAAATCATTACTCGAATCAGTGATAGTGCCTCTAAACTTGACTTGCCTTGTAACTATATTGAGAGTGCTACATCAATGTTTCTAATTTTCTCCTTTTGATGTAGGATGAAGATTCAAGGACGAATCATTTTGAAGAGAGGCGGATTGATGAAGTCAAAGATGGAGAATAAGTCATGACTCAAGAAGCTAAGGATGGGAATTAAGCTAAGACCAGGAAAGAAAAGAAGCATCCCACTATAGATGTTCTTGATGATCTATTACAAATCATTGAAGGTCTAATTATAAGATCTAGAGCTAGAAAACTAAAGGAAACACTAAATGTGTTAAATGAAGATTCTAAGGGCAAAGCTACAATTTAAGCAGATTTGACAAAGAGTGAATCATGTGTCTTAGTCAACCTAATTCAAGCCATAAATGAGCTTAATTAGCCTCCAAGTCATATTTTGATATAATCCTCATGTTTAGGCTCAATTGCTATCCTTATTTGGGTTGTAATGGTGACTTAAGGTCAATTTAACTATGTAGTCTACTTAGACATTTTCTAAATGGGGTTCCTTTTGGCCTTTTAGGATTTTTAGGTCACCTTATAGCTATAAATAAAGGGGGTAGCAGCCACACATGTAATCTTTAGTTTTTCTTCAATCTATATCAAAGTGAGGCTCTCACTTGTTGGTTCTTCATTGAACTATAATTTATCAATGCAATCCCTTGTGGAATTCAAAGACTTATCAATCTCAATCCCAAGGTTGCAGCATCTTTCATCTTCTATACTAACATTCATGCTTTTCTAAGTATTGGATTGAGGTTCTTTCCATCCATCTTATCGATTTAGACTTTCCTTATTTTCATCCTTCAATTTGTTGTGGGTTCTTGTGACTTTCTTCTCATCGGGTTGACATCAATTTTGGGATGAGTGATTGTAATCCCAAAGATACTCCAATCGCTAAAAGTGAAGGTCTTAGTTTGATGATGTGTCGTAAAACCCAATAAAAAATAAGGGAAATGAGTAAAATATCTTATTTTAGTGTAGTTGGAAGTTTGATGTATGCAATTATGTGTACACAATCGTACATATATTATGCAGTCGGTCTAGTATGTAGATATCAAGAAAATCATAGAAGGGGTCACTTAAGAGCGGTGAAAAAGATTTTTTGATATCTTAAAGGAACTGCAAACTTTTGTTTGTGTTACGGAGGAGGTGATTTGCGACTTGTATGTTATTTGGATGTCGATTGGGGAGGCGATCTTGATAAATGCAAATTAACATCAAATTTTGCTTTCTTATTCAATGGTGGGTCATCTCTTGGAGTAGTAAGAAGCAAATCTATATTGTTCTATCTACGATAGAGGTTGAGTTCGTGGCATGCTCAGTAGCAGTTCAAGAGAGTGTTTGACTCCGAAGACAATTGGATGACTCACGGGTTGTAGCGAATAGTGAGAGGTCAGTAATGATTTATTATGATAATCAGGTTGCTATCGCTTACACTCGAGACCCTAAGTTCCATAATAGAACAAAACACATAGATACTAGATATCATTTTGTGAGAGACATCATTGAGAAGAATGAAGTGACTCTTAAGTACATTTTAATACACAGTATGGCAGCTGACCCATTCACTAAATCTATCACGAGGGACTCCTTTGTGGGACATAGAGAGTCATTGGATTTGGGCATTTTATAATATTTTTCAATATGTACTTCATTGATTATAGTGATGCTTAATGTTTATTGATATATATATGATTCTTATGCATTATTTGGTAAGACTTATATATATATATATATATATATATATATATATATATATATATATATATATATCAATTTTTAGTTGTAAGAGGTTTAGAAAGTAACCCTGCTAGAACATGTAGGGATCTTGTACGAAAAAAGAATCGCAAAATGCAGCGGAAAAACTAGATCCCTCCATTGATCCAAGCGTATACATAAAACTAATCATTCTTACAACTACATCTAATTGAGAGATTACCTATGATGTGTAGCCCTTCACAATCCCGACAGCAACTTTTCTTTGAAGGATCTCAGCGCGATAAGGATGGTCGTGCTTCTATGGTATCCACATGAACACACACTTTGGAGAATCAATGTTGTGCTAGCAACACCACACAAGAGGTCTAGGCCAAGAAGGATTTTCGGCCAAGAAGATGAAGAAGAACAAAGGCAATCTCTACCAAGCATCATGATCCAAAGCCCCCTTTTTATATTCATCCTATGAATATGAAAGGTTTTTTTTTCATCCTTTTGTATTCCCTCTTCAATGCATGATTAATCCACATTAATCATGCATGATAAGAGGTTTCTTCCAACCTTTGGTTTTCCCTCTTCCATGCATAATTAATTCACATTAATCATGCATGATGAATTCATGATTAATCCATAACCCTTCATCTTCTTCAATTGTTTTGATTTGAGTCTAACTCAAATTAATCCAACTTGAGTCTGTCTAACTCAATGAATCCAATTCAATAGTCTAATGGTTCATTTAGTCAAACTAAATTTAACCCCATCTCTAAAACAATATATTCTTAGTTTGTTACCCAATAGGTTCATGTAACATTGGCAATATCTCTAAACCTTTTTTAGAAACATAAGCAATGAGTGACATCTAGCAATGCATCATTTCCACCCAAGTGACGAGAATGTCGAGATCCGACATCACCTGTGACTATTATCTTGTATGACTCAATCCTTCTATCCTTGATAACTAGATTAATCAATGAGGCATAGCTCATGTCATCCTCTTATCAATCTTTGTGTTTCTTGATCCCCAAGTAGACTACACTAATCAAATGAGCTCAATATCTCATATTGATTTATTTGAGCATGGTCATGTATTTTAGTAGTCCTGTTTTATTAAGGGGCCCACAGATATCACTTCCGTCATATGGAAGAGATATATTCCATCTACATCACTCACATCCCTCCACATAATTCATTGCATACCTAGTGATCGACTTTATAGTCCACCCTGTTACAGGTGACGTTTGACGATACCAAAGTATACAACTCCTTATGTAAAGAACCATAGTGACTTTAGGTCTAAGGACTATTCATACCAATAGTCACTATGAGAATATCTATGACACTCATATGACAATGCATGAAACATTCTCATAGCGGGTCAATTTACTACTATGAGAATGTCCATGAGACTTGGAATTGGCATTTGGGAAAGTCCAAGTCTTGAGTACTTGGCACAAGGGAAGTCCAAGCATGGGTCTTGGCATGGAAAGTCCGACATGGGTTGGCAAGGGAAAGTCCAAGCTTAAGTCTTGGCATTTGAGAAGTCCAAGGGGTTTGATATTGGCGGCGTAAAGTCCAAGGGTGGAGTCTTGGCAGCATAAGTCCAATAGTTGGCGGCGTAAAGTCCAAGCAGAGTCTTAGCGGCGTAAGTCCAATGTGCCTTGCCGGTGTAGACACCGTTAGCATGACATAGCCGATGGAAGCACCTGAAGGCTAGCACGATGGATGAACAAGTCATGGATGACTTGGAGGGATCCGAGAGGCGTGAGGCTGATGGAGGTGGCTAGAAGGCTTAGGTCTAGGATAAGGGTGGTCTAGCAAGTATGGGGGCACCATACTTGAGTTAAAACCTCATGGTTGAGGTTGCCAGTCGACTGGCATTATGGCCGGTTCGACTGTCGTGAGTCGACTAGAGTTAGACTACCAGTTTAGAGCTGAAATTGCTCTGGCAGTCGACTGCTCATTAGAGCAATCGACTGATGTCGACAGCAGTCGACTGCCAAGGGACGGCAGTCGACTGCTACTTCAGCCGAAAGCATAGAATGCTCTATAGCCGACTGGGCAGTCGACTACGCGGCTGGCAGTCGACTGCCAAGAGATCCGTTGGAGTTTTTCCAGCGTGGATCGATCCGTTGTCTCACGACAGATGGCATCGATCGGCCCAGTGACTTATGGCGATCGGGATCGGCGGAAATCGGACCGATCACGGAGTTAAGCTGTTCGTGGAGGGTTTGAAGCTAGAATTTTCTTGGGCGATTTGAAGGGGAATAGTTCGTGCTCTTCAAGTCCTTCAAGGCTAGTCCAAGGCAACCAAAACCAAGCAATCCAAAGAGCATTTGTAAAGTTTTCTTTTCTTAGATTGTTGTATTATTGTTGAATTTGCTTGTCTTACTTTGTATTACTTAGTGTAATCTTTGTACGAGGTTTCTCCACCTCCGACTTGTTGTCGAGAAGGAGCTTATTGTGTTTAGTGGTGTTTGTGGCATCGCTAGGGTTCGTATGAACCCAATCCATGGAGTAGGAATTGTTTGGTTCCGAACCACGTTATATCCTTGCATTTGTGTGTTTGCATTTTCGTTATTGCTTTATTATCTTTATTTTCGCTGCGCTAATGAAAATTGTAGATAAGCACACGAACGATTTCCTTCTAAGTACGAGAATGCGCTATTCACCCCCCCCCTCTAGCGGGCGCACAAGTCCTAACAATTAAGAGCATGTATACCATAATATCTAAGGTCCGATTCAATTATTTAGTCACCAATAAATCGAATCACCTCTAAGTCGGTCCTGCTCAATACACACAAAGTGTACTAGTGTAATTATATGGTCAAGACAAACCAATACCAAATCACACTACAACCACACCAATTGTTTGTCCAAAACCATCTCGGTTGTGAGCCTTTACTTATACTTTACAAGGAACTGATAACATGATCTCCCGTGTGACACTACACACCATGTTAACTACAATGTAATATTTTTGACAATATGCATAACCATAAATATGCAAACAATGATCATGTGATTCTTATTTCAAAAATAAAGATGTTAATACAAAAGATAGACTTTTCAGTATACATCCCAACAATCTCCCACTTATACTAAAAGACTATGTTGTCTTTATACTGCCATACATCTGATTCTCATTCCCTCCACATGCCAATCAAAAGCTCTCGCTGGAAGGGCCTTAGTGAAAGGATCTGCCAGGTTATCCTCTGATGCAATCTTGCCCACAATAACTTCTCCTCATTTTACGATTTCTCGTATCAAGTGGTACTTGCGCTCTATGTGTTTACTTGCCTTATGGGCTCGTGGTTCCTTCAAGTTTGCAACTGCACCACTGTTATCACAATAAATTGTGATAGTTCTGGGCAAACCGGGAATCACATCCAAGTCCATCAAGAAGTTCCTGAGCCATACAACTTTTTTGGCCGCCTCAGAGGCTGCCACATACTCAGCTTCCATGGTAGAGTCCGCCACGCATTTCTGCTTGACACTCCTCCATACAATGGCTCCAACTCCCAAAGTAAACACAAAACCTGAGGTAGACTTACTGTTATCCCTATCTAATTGGAAGTCGGAATCTGTGTAACCAACAGGGAGTAATTGATCTGCCTGGTATACCAACATATAATCCCTAGTCCTTCTCAGGTACTTCAATATATACTTTACCGTAGTCCAATGTCCCTATCCTGGATTACTCTGATATCTACTAACCATGCCAATGGCAAAGCAGATATCCGGTCTCGTACATAGCATAGCATACATGAGGCTTCCTACTGCCGAAGCATAAGGAACTTCCATCATCTCCTCTATCTCCTTTGATGTTTTAGGACACATCTTTTTAGATAAAAGTACTCCATGCCTAAAAGGTAGAAAACCTTTCTTGGAGTTTTGCATGCTAAAAAGAGCCAAAATGGTGTCTATGTATGAAGCTTAAGATAAGCACAACATCCTTTTCCTGCGATCCCTTATAACCTTGATCCCAAGGATGTGCCCCACTTCTCCCATGTCCTTCATATCAAACTGTTTGGACAACCATACCCTTACGTTTGATAACACCTTGACATTGTTGCCAATTAACAAAATGTCATCTACGTATAGTACAAGAAATACCACTACGTTTTCGTCACATCTCTTGTATACACAAAACTCATCCGGACTTTGAATAAATCTATAAGACTGAATTACCTCATCAAAGCAGATGTTCCAAGACCTCGAAGCTTGCTTCAATCCATAAATGGACCGATTAAGCTTGCACACAAGATGCTCTTTGCCCTTTGCAATGAATCCCTCTAGTTGCTTCATATAGATGTTTTCCACAAGACTTCCATTAAGGAAAGTTGTCTTGACATCCATCTGCCACACCTCATAATCCATATGAGCAGCAATACATAAGAGAATCCGGATAGACTTAAGCATGGCTACTGGCGAAAAGGTCTCGTCATAATCGATGCCCTCTTTCTGAGTATACCCCTTCGCAACAAGCCTTGCTTTGAAGGTCTCAACCTTCCCGTCTATTCCTCTCTTTCTTTTGTAGATCCACTTGCATCCAATGGTTTTTACACCATTGGGTGGTTCTACAAGCTCCCAGACCTGATTTGAATCCATAGATTTTATCTCAGAATTCATTGCACTTTGCCAATATACCACATCTTTATCTTGGATTGCCTCGTCATATGTACAGGGATCAGGTTCATGTTCACCAGGGACCAAATCAGAAGATTCTCTGAAGAACATGAATCTATCAGGTTGTCTAACAACCCTCCCACTATGATGAGGTATCACCTGTGTATCCTCTGTGACACGCTGTGCAGTCACTTGTGGTATATCCTCTTGTACTGATGGTACTGAAGTAGTGACTTCCCCTCTCAATTCCTCCAGAACAATCTTACTCATGGGCTTGTGGTTCATCACATAGTCTTCCTCTAGAAATCTGGTGTTCGTGCTAATGATCAACCTCTAATCTCTAGGACTATAAAACAAACCACCTTTCGTTCATCTAGGATAGCCAACGAACATGAACACTTCTGTACGAGGTTCCATCTTACCAGCATCTTCCTTCAGCACATGTGCTGGACTCCCCCAAATCCGAATATGTCTCAAACTAGGCTTTCACCCAGTCCAAAATTCTATGGGAGTAGAAGGCACTAATTTAGATGGTACCAAGTTTAGAATATATATTGTCGTATCCAGAGCATACCCCCAGAACGAATTTAGCAACTCAGAATAACTCATCATCGATCTAACCATCTCCATAAGAGTCCTATTCATTCGCTCTTCTACACCATTCTGCTGGGGTGTGCCAGGTACAGACAATTGGGATTGAATCATAGCCTCTGATAAGTAATTCCTAAACTCTCCCAAGAGGTACTCACCACCACGATCAAATTGTAGTGTCTTGATACTTTTACCTTGACGTTTCTTCACATCAGCCTTGAATGCTTTGAACTTGTCAAAGCATTCAGACTTGCAGTGCATCAAGTAAATGTATCCATATCTTGAATAATCGTCTATAAAAGAGACGAAATATTCAAAACCACCTCTTTCCTGGATAGACATAGGACCACACAAATCAGAATGCACCAATTCCAACACATCTTTGGCTCTATACCCCTTGGCCTTTAAAGGCCTCTTAGTTATTTTACCTTCCAAGCAAGATTCGCAGGTTGGAAAATCTTCCACCACTAATGAACCCATAGGTCCATCAGCTATCAACCTTTGAATTCTACTTAGGTTAATATGACCTAACCTTAGATTCCAAAGATATGTTTGGTTCATTTTCGAAGGTTCTTTTCTCTTATTAGAATTAGAAGATGAGTTATTTTCTTCTATTTGCATCGTGGGAGCTTTTGGTTCAAGGGTATATAAATTTCCTATCAATGCACTAGAATAGATAATCTCCCTCTTCCTTTTTATAATGACTCTGTCATTAAAAGAAATAGAATATCCATCCATAAATAATTTAGAAATCGAAATCAAATTCTTTCTAAATAAAGGTACATAAAGGCAATTTTTCAAAACCAAAATTTTATTCCTCTCAAAAGACAAATAAACATCTCCCACTACAATAGCCGCCACCTTCGTAGCATCGCCCAAGTAAATGGTAATCTCCCCCTCAGCCAGTCATCTGGTTTCCTGGAACCCCTGCTAAGTATTGCAGACATGATTAGTGGCTCCCGTATCTACACACTAGGTGTCGGTAGATAACACCGCTAAACATGTTTCAATGACTAGACCAAAAGATATACCTTTGTTCTTCTTCCGGTTAGGGCAGCCCTTCTTCCAGTGTCCAGTCTACTTACAAGTGAAGCACTTGCCTTTCGACTTCTTCACTCCTCCCTAAGATCCTCCCACCACCTTTGCCCCACCTTGTTTCTTCTTTTTCTTGCCTTTCGGCTTAGAAGTAGAAACCTTTTGGGTAACCATGGCCTGAGCCTAAGCACTCTGACGAAAAAGCTCCTCTACTGCATGGAGTTCTATCAGAAGCTCTGCCAATGAATACAACCTCTTGTTCATGTTGTAATTCACACGAAACTGCTAAAAACTCCTAGGTAGAGACTGGAGAATTATATCGACCTAGGTTTCCCCATCGATCTCAGCTCCGATGACTTCCAGCTCATTTAAATGAGCCATCATCTTGAGAACATGATCCCTTACGAGTGTTCCCTCGATCATGGTGGTCGTCATCAAGTTTCTCATGGCTTCCTGCCTAGCAGCCCGATTCTGGTGCCCGAAAAGCTTCTTGAGATTGAGCATCATGTCATAAGCAGTGGGCATGGCTTGATGCTGATGTTGCAATACATTTGACATGGAAGCCAAAATGTAACACCGCACCATCTCATCAGCCTTTATCCACTTCTTATAACTCTCCTTCTCGTTTTCCTCAAAATCATCCACAGTCTTAGGAGGATACTCTTCGAAGAGTACATATTTGTACTCCTCAGCAGTCAAGACAATATCAAGATTCCTCTTCCAATCAACATAATTGGGTCCAGTAAGTTTATTCTCTTTCAGTATCACAACAAGCGGGTTGAAAGTCATTTTAGAAAAAACCTAAGAATCACATAGATAAAAACATTAGATTTCAAAAAAATTATTGATTCCTCAAACAATAAAATTTTAAAATCAACCAACACCTCAAAACACCGAGAATATCGTATGCCACGATCGTGTGGACATATACGAATTCTACATTTGTAAGAGGAGGTTTTACCCATTAATTTTACTATCTTATCAACCTAAGCTTTTGACAAATAAAATTAATAGTTGGTTCCTCTTCGGCCCTACAAATAAAAGCAGTGACTCCGATGGGGAGGATACTCCTATTTGCATCTAAGTATTCACCATTACTTGGTACCAAGGCAATTATCTCGGGTTATGTGCCTTCCGATGGAGAAGTATACACGCTCCTTAATAATTTCCTATAACCATATTCGACCCTGTGATCTGCAAGACAAACTCATCCGATGGGGAGGAAGGCACTCAGAGCCGACGCGTAAGTTTGTTTGCATCACATGTCAAATCGTAATGGAGGCTGTGGGAATTTATAAAAATATTCCTCTCCCACTTAGTATTTTAAAATTGAGGAATTTTCCTAGCACACGACATGCATACCAAACAAGCAATAAATATGAAAAAAATATTTTCCAACTATTATGGCTTTTGTTCTCCAATATGCCTCTCGTCGTATAGCCATCTCGTCCGCTCCTCCCTTCGCCATGTACAAGCCATCCGGAGATCCGAGCCGAGAATAATTATTTTAATTTACATTCATCGATCCTATACTCCACGAAGGAGTGTACATGAAATCTAGATCAAAAGTAAACTAAAATAAAAAGAGTGGCTAAACAATGTCGTACTTAATTACAAAAATCAAATACTAGCCTCGTCAACCCCGAGGATTCAAATAATATTACACACATCCAATCACATACACACACATATGGCCATAATAGTTGGATCTTATGCCTGCAACCAAAAAATTAGCCTACGCACATCCTACTATCATCTGACACATACTATATATGATAAGTGCATAAAATTAACCGAATCTTAAACACACAAAACCAAAAATCGTGGCTCTGATACCACTTGAAGGAAAAAACTTCGCTTCCCACTTCAACTTGGTCGCTTGTACATGGCGATCCCATCTACATCCCCAAATTAAAAAAAATTAATCCTAGACGAAGAGGGATTACCCAAGCAACCGATCCATCGTCGTGCTATTCGATTAGAGTGGACACTTGAACAAATTTATTGTTCAAGCAACCTACCTCTTTTCTCCGATTAGCCGCGAAATAGATGATGTACGGATCGCCGGTTTTTGTATTTGTCTTCGGGGTCCAAGTAAATTAGCCACATACAATTGTAAAAAATTATATACATAATACAAAAGAAAATTAATCAAACTAAACAAGCTTATACCTCTTGTTATATCTCTTGATCTTCTATTGTATGTCCTTCCTACTTTTGGACGTCGTGTGGGTGACGATCTTCCAAAAGTCAAAGCCTCCTAGATCACGTTCTTCCCTTCCTTGCTCGGTCTAAACAAATGGAAGAATGAAATGAAACTCTTTCTCCTATCTAGAACCAGCAACCAAGCTCCAAGCTTGATGTTGCCGCCGGCCAAGGAGTGGATGTAGGGCGCCGGCCAACCTTAAAGAAAGTTTGCCACCGGCCAACCTAGAGATAGAGAGAGAGAGGGAGGAGTTGCCGCCGATCTAGAGAGAGAGAGGGTGGTTGTGATGTCGCCAGCCAAGAGGAGCACCAAACCCTAGAATGAGTTGTCGCCGCCCAATAGGAAGAGGAAACCCTAGGGTTGCCGCCGCCCACCTCTCCTCTCAAGCAAACTCCAAAACCCTAACCCTTGTCTTATAATCTCCATGCCCAAGCCCTAAGCCCTTATTTATAGTGTTAGTCTTGATCCTTCTTTTAATCTCCACCGTCGGATCTAGAGATTTAATCTCAACCGTCGGATCTTGAGATTTAATCTCCACCGTCGGATCTAGAGATTTAACCTCCACCGTTGGATCTAGAGTTTCATTTTTCATCATCGGATCTAGGCTTCATGAGGGTTTTAATAGGCTACAATAGGGACCATGAGGAGTTGGATCTTGGCCACCCAATGGATCAAGCCCACATAAAGTCCGATCCATTAATGATAATTCATTCCACTAGAGGATTATCATTGATCTACCTTGTTGGGTTTCCGGCACCGCGGCGTGTGTGTGTTCGATCATGTTTCGTAAACATGAGCACAGCGGAAGCAATTAAAAATAATAAATCTATATTTATTACAACACACACAACACACGCATGCTATTACAACAAGTGTAGACATAACCGTAAATTTAAATTTGCAATAAAAGAACTTATCTACGTTATACCTTTCGTATGACGTGTAGCGGGAACGGCATCAACCGGAACGATCCTCGTAAGAATCGTCTCTATCCGTATCCACGCCGAGCTCATCGGGATGACTTCGCTAAGTCACGAGCTTCGTCTTCGTACGGGTTACTAGCCTCGTGTTGAAGACGACGTGATCGAGAGATGATCACGATCCGAATCCAAATTCGGATCCTAAAACGAGTTCTCAAAACTCGCTTCTCCGGAGAGGTATTCGTCAACCAATTGACGAATCCTTCGTCCTCCACCTCAGAGGATTACCGGAGATCAAATCCCCGGTAAGTTAGGCGCTATCGGAGCACTAACCGTCGTCCAAACGACGCTCCGACAACAAAGAAACAAGCTGTCCAGAAAAACTGGACAGCTTTTGGTGGAGGAATAGAGGCCGGCCAAGGAGAGATGGAAGCTCACCTTATCACCGAACCTAGAGGAGATCACCGGAGGGTCGCCGGAGGTTCACCGGCTGAAGCTTGGTCGCCGGCAACAAGTTGGACGGCGGCACAAGAGGTTGGGCGGCGGCAATGAAGGTGTTGGCGCCGAATACTCCTTCAAGGGGTGGGCGGCAACTAGGTTGGGCGGCCAAAACTAGATTAGGGTTAGGGTTAGGGTTTAAGCCCTATTTTATAGAGAACTAATTCTCTTAATGGTTAATGGATCATATCCATAAATCCCGTTAACCCGCTCCATTAGGATAAGTCAAAATAAACCAAACCATGATGGTTTATTTTAAGTTAAAACGAACCGAACCAACCTTTGGTTCATTCGTTTAATATAAACCAAACCCTTTGGTTTATTCTCATCCATTGGATTAGAACCAAACCATTTTGGTCCATCCATTATGTCTTCATAAGACAAGGCCCACCCACGCTTCCATTGCGACTGAAACAATTTCATGCTCGCTTTATGTTTGGTCCAACCAAACATAGTTTCTCTCGGTCTGAGAATCCCATTCTCAAGCTCGTTTTAAATCCTTTGGATTACACTCGTTGTGCGTGTGACCAAATAGGTTCTCGGTTTATGTTGGCCGTCTATAATTAACCATTAATTATAGAACGATCATGAGTGGCACCTAGTAGTACATCATGATCCCCAATTAATCGAAAAGATCAACGGTTGATCCAGAACTATTTCTGAAACCCTTCAGTAGCTCGAATGAATCGTGCCCCATTCCCTTCACTCATCTTATACCCACTTGGTTCAGGACATGGTCTATTGTGTCAGTCCCCACTAGGCTGACTACGTCACACCTAGCCCAAGTATCATTTCCTCGTCCTACGGATTCTAGTTACTCCACATGTATCGAAGATTACCTTACTCTAAACATGTAATGCTTTGGCCAAAGACTTTAGTAACAATCCGACGAGAGGCCATGGGTATACATCTCCTCGCAAGGAGTGGTGAATCCTTTATAGGCTATTCAAACACCTTCGATCATTTCGACTTATACCCAATCATCCCGGGTCCACATCTCCTTAGAGATGTTTGCTTAAGATGTCAAAGCATAAGTCTCCATGATCAAGATGACTTGAATACCGCAAGTCAAAGGAACATCGCACTTAAGCCACAGTAAGAACTTCATTGACATATCTATATATGCAGAGAACCATATGAAGTCTTACGGTTGGTCACTCCAATGAACTAGTTACCATAACTAGCATCCACGATTAACTCCGGACATCACTATGTCTCCAGCCAGTGAGAATCAGCTGCTTGGATACACCAAGGAGTATACCTCGTGCTAGTCTCAACAGAATTGATGGTGTCCAGATCCATCAATTCATCGACTAGGGATAATTCTGATACATCACAATTACACATGTAGAGATACTCACTAGTTGTGATCCAATCACAAATTCTCTCATGCTGTGAATCGTATCATGGACATTCAGTAAATGAGTTTAAGATCCAATCAAATACATAAAACATGTATACTCAAATAGTGAATCTTCATTTATCATATAAATGGTTCATACATAAGGCGATTGCCTTAGGACATCTCTCATATATTACTAACATACCTCACCAGCCCCCATAAATAAATATGGGCTCCATATATTAATTGTACAAATATCTCCCCGTGTTTAAGATCTCGAATGTCCATTAATTAATTAATTTACTGACAATTAATTAATCAACATCTAACTCCATGAGTAGTACCACTCAACCTTATCATCATGCCGGACCAAGTCCACCTGCAGGGTTTACTTGATGAACCTTATGAGCTCCTCAAGGGGACATCATCATCCTTATATATAGGACACAGTTTCATCTTATAATCAACGACACACCATGTAAATAATATCATTTCCCAACTTACCGAGCCTATCGATTTACTCTATAAATCTCGCCCATTGGTAAATCAAAGAAATAAATACTAAGTAAATGTGCCCGTTATTATATCAGGATTAAGAGCATGTACACCATAATATCCGAGGTTCGATTCAATTATGTAGTCAGCAATAAATCGAATCACCTCTAAGTCGGTCCTGCTCAATACACACAAAGTGTACTAGTGTAATTCTATGGTCAAGAAAAATCAATACCAAATCACACTACAACCATACTAATGGTTTGTCCAAAACCATCTCGGTTGTAAGCCTTTACTTATACTTTACAAGGAACTGACAACATGATCTCCCGTGCGACACTACACACCATGTTATCTACAATGTAATGTATTAGACAATATGCATAACCATAAATATGCAAACAATGATCATGTGATTCTTATTTCAAAAATAAAGATGTTCATACAAAAGATAGACTTTTCAATATACATCCCTAGAAGGTACGACACATAGGTCATATTATGAATTACAACATGCACAAACACACACATACATCCAATCTCATTGGGGGTAAGGGGCCATAACCATGCACCATGGCATACATTGTTGGAGGATTGGTTGCCGGCTAGAGGGGGTGAATAGCCCAATTCGATGGATGATGGCGTTCGATCAATTCTTGATTGTCTACAATTAGGTTAGAACAGCGGAAATATGCTAAACAAAGTAATTAAGACAAAACACAAGAAGTAAAAAAAGAACAATGCTAACAAACAATGTAACGTGGTTGATAGCCCTTGCCGCTAATCCACGGACCGATTCGTTCCAGGTGAATCACTCCTAAACCTTCACTAGTCTCTCCTTTTGCCCAAGCAAGGTGGAGGTACCCCTTCTTACAACAAACACTCCTTCTTACAATAGGATTGAAATAAACGCAAGAAGATGGAGTAGGAATCATGTGGAGCACTTACGGGATACATGGGAGCATGAATATTTTCCTACCTAAACACCCACTCTTTTATACAGAGAGTTGATTTCTTCCCGTTGGGCATGCGTGATCATTCTTTGTATGCGTGATCGTATCGCCTTTGCAGCGGCCACGACAGCGTCGATTCGCGATCATCACCTTCCAATGGAAACCTTTTCTTTTTTCTTCTTCCCTTTCTTCTTGTCTTTCTTCTTATCTTCTTTTGCTTTGTTCAACAAGGGACACTCATCCCTCATGTTCCCCTCTCCTTGGCAATTGTAGCAAATAACCTTTCTTCTTTGCCTTCTCCTATCATGAGACTTGTTAAATTTAAAACTCTTAAGAGTATGTCTCACCTTTCTTGCCATGTAGGTCTCCTCATTACTATCCAATGAAGAGGAAGATTCTTCATCGGATGAGGAGGGTGGAGTCTCCATCTTCTTCTTCCCTTTGTCGGCTACTAGCGCCAATCCCCTTGATTTCTTGATTTGATCTTTTACTATACCTTCAAGCCTAGTTTCATGTAATTCCATGGTGGAGAAAAATTCTTCTAGAGTACTTACCTCTAGATTCTTTGAAATATAGAATGAGTCCACCATGGAACTCCATTTGGATGATCTAGGGAATGCATCTATTGCCTTCATGATCATGTCCAAGTTGGAGAGCTTTTCTCCTACACTTGATAGGCCATTAATTATTTCTTTAAAATGAGAACGCAATGATAATACCTTATCCCCTTTGTCAATCTTGAAGTTGTTTAATTAAGAGCAGAGGAGGTCCCTTATTGCTAACTTGGCTTCGGAGGTGCCTTCATGAAACTCTACATATTTTCCCACATCTCCTCAGTGCTTACGCATTCTCTTTTTCGGTTGATCTCTTATTGAGGGATCACATTGTAGAGATGGTTCTTGGCTTTTGAATTTGCAAGGTGCTCCTCTCTTTGCTTCTTAGTCCACCTCAATTTTTCTATTAGCCTCCCTTCATCATCCCTAGGTATCTCGAAACCGTTTTACATGATAAGCATAATTTAAAAATCAGTCTCGAAAAATACCTCTATTCACTTTTTCCACCAGGTGAAGTCCCCTTTGAATTTAGGCGGATGGATGTTGGAGTCGGCCATTTTGTTGTCGTGCTTGTTTTGGAGATGAGTCCATTGACAAGCTCCTCATTCTTATACAACTTGTTGGAGGATTGTGGCCCGGCTAAAAGGGGGGTTGTATAGCTCCGATGATCGTAGATGGAATTCAGTCGCTTAATCATCTACGAAAGTGATTAGCATAGCGGAAATAGAAGCTAAACAAAAATAATTAAGACAGAGCAAGAAGTAAAGAATGCAAATGCTAACTCCGAGATGTAATGTGGTTCATGGCCCTAGCTGCTAGTCCACAGACGATTCGTAAGGCGAATCACTCCCTCAAATTAAATCCACTAGTCTCTCCTTTAGCCCCAGCAAGGTGGAGGTAAACCTCTTTTACAACAATCACTCCCTCTTACAATAAGATAGAAATAAGAACAAGAAGGAGAGTGTTAAAACATGTTGGGCACTTGGGAGTATGATTATGAGTGAAGCATTTTCCTCCCAAAAGCCCCCAACCCTTCTTTATATGGAGAAGAAGGGTTTCTTCCCGTTGGGAAGGTGGCAGTCGACTGATGGTCGTTCCAACGACTTCTGACCCGATTGAATTGCGGTCGTCACATCCAACGACTCCACCATCAGTCAAATGACCATCCTATCAGTCGACTGATTGAGCCATCAGTCGAGTCATCCAGCAATCAGTCAACTTTTAAACCTTTTGTGCTTGCGACCACCTTGAGCAGTCGACTGTCGACCCCTAGCAGTCGACTGATGGTGCAGCAGTCACCTACCAAACCCTAGAAGTCGACTGCTGGGCTAGAACCCATATAGTCGAACACCAGTCGAGCAACAATCGAGTGCCATCGACTCAAAGTAGTCGACTGGCGTCAGGTAAAACCCCAAACAAGACACTTGTTTGAGCATCCGACTTAACCTAACGTCGGGTAAAACTTCAAATCTAAGTTTGAGCATCCGACACTTGACTTAGTCATTCGGCCAAGTTCACCTATGAGCTACTGTTACAATCGCTCAATCTCTCATCTCCCTTAGAGTCCCTCACCGAAGCTCTCTTCGTCTGGCCACGTCCTTCCGATAGACCAAGCACACAGCTTCCGCAATGCGATCCTTCATGTCTTGCCCTGAAGTCTGCTTCCTTTGGCTTCACTCCAATGCTCCTCGTCCGGCGATCCCTTGGATGTACCAAGCGTACAACTTCAGCAATGCCATCCTTCACCGACTCAAGGACCTTAGCCATGATATGGTGAACTCACCAATGCTAACATCAAGCTAACCATGTGTGATTCACTAAGTCCTGCATAACTTAAATACACATATCAAATCAACATAATCAAGCCTAACTTAAACCCTTTGCCACACATATCAAAACCACATCATACATGGGTTGATTGCCATAAAATCATTGAAATCAACAAGAATTACATCACCATGGTCAAACAAGATGAAAGAGTATCTCTCAAGTTAACGACGTATCCTATCAGATCTGCGCACAGCATGGTCTACTCGAACAGGTTGTTCCACAACTGCATGCAGTGTTATAGATTCATAATCTTCACCAGCTTGTGGTGCTTGTTCGATTTTCATTAAAGCTTCAGGGTTATCTTGTGTATCTTGAATTTCTTCAAGATTGACTTTACTCCCACTAATTCCTTTAGAAATAAATTCTCTTTCCAGAAAAACACCATTTCTGGTAACAAACACTTTGCCTTATATAGGATTATAATAGTAATATTCATTAGTCTTCTTGGGATATCCAACAAAATTGCACTTATCTGATTTGGGTCTTAATTTATCTAAGACTTATCATCTAATGTAAGCCTCACAACCCCAAGTCTTCATAAAAGACATCTTGGGTCTCTTCCCAGTCCATATCGTATATGGTGTCTTTATGATTACCTTAGATTGAACACGGTTAAGAGTGAAAGCAGCGATCTCTAGAGCATATCCCCAGAAGGAAGAAGGAAGATCTATCTAACTCATCATTGATCGTACCATATCTAATAAAGTATGATTTCTCCTTTCAGATACACCATTCCACTGTTGTGTTCCAGGTGGAGTGAGTTAAGATATTATCCCAGACTCAACTAGATAGTCATGAAACTCTTAGCTAAGGTATTTCCCATCTCGATCTGATCGAAGTATCTTAATACTCTTACCAAGTTGGTTTTGTACTTCATTCTATAATTCTTTGATCTTTTCAAAGGATTCATATTTGTGTTTCATAAGATACACATAATCATATCTACTGAAATCATCAGTAAATGTAATGAAGTGCTGATAGCCTCCTCTAGCTGCTACTTTTAATGGGTCACAAACATCAGTATGTATGAGTCCTAACAAATCATTAGCTCTCTCACTATGTCCACTTAAAGGAGTCTTTCTCATCTTGCCTAGTAGACAAGATTTGCATACCTCATATGATTCAAAATCAAACGAGTCCGAAAGTCCATCCTTATGGAGTTAGGATATGCGACTCTCATTTATGTAACCCAAGCGACAATGCCAGAGATATGTTTGATTCATACCATTAGATTTGAACCATTTTGTATTTATGCTATGGATTGGGTTATCAAAATCTAGAACATCGAGTCCATTCACATGATGTGCATTACAATAGAGCATTTCATTTAAATAAACAAAACAACTTTTGTCCTTTATTATAAATGAGAAACCTCTCTTGCCCAAACAAGAAATAGAGATAATGTTCTTAGTTATAGCAAGTAGATAATAGCACTCTTCTAGTTCTAAGATAAAACCACTGGGAAAAGATAATGAATATGTTCCTACAGCAATAGCAGCAACTCTTGCGTCATTGCCTACGCGTAGGTCCGCATCTCCTTTTGTTAATGATCTACTATTCTCAGGCCTTGGACATTAGCATAAATGTGAGAAGCACAACTGGTATCTAATACCCATGAAGAAGAAATAGATAGATTAACTTCTATAACATATATACCTAAGGCAGAAGTCGCACTTCTATTTTTTTGAACTTCCTCTAGGTACTTTTTGCAGTTCCTCTTCCAATGTCCGATCTCATTACAATGGAAGTAGGTTCCTTCCTTAGACACCCCACCTTTTTGCTTCAATACCTTGTCCTTGCCTTTATCTTGAGTCTTACACTTTCCTTTGGGCTACTTTTTGCCTTTTCCCTTTTTAACCATGAGTACATTACCAAGTTAGATCTTTTTAAGATTCCTTTCAGCAGTTCTCAACATGCTTACAACTCACGAAAAGGTTTGTAAAATTCATTCTTGTTGTAGTTCATGACAAATTGACTATAACCTTCAGGAAATGACTACAGAACAAGGTCAACGGCCAACTCTTGGCCCAATGGACATCCTAATCTTTCAAAGTTCTCAATGTACCCAATCATTTTGAGTACATGAGTTCCTTCTTGCATTTTACATCCAAATAATTCCTTTGACACCTCAAATCTCTCGTGTCTTGCCTGCCCTTGATACAGTTATTTAAGATGTGCAAACATATCAAAAGCATCTATGTTCTCATGTTGCTTCTGATGCTCATAGTTCATAGTAGCAAGCATAAGGCATGACACATCTAATGCATCATCTTGAAGCTTTTTATAAGTATCCTTATCAGTACGAGTGGCATTAGCGGTGGGTGATTCATAAATGGGTTGCTCTAAGACATATAGTTTTCGTTCTTGCTTGAGAATAATTCTCAAGTTTCTGTACCAGTCCAGGAAATTAGCCCCATTGAGCTTGTCCATTTCAAGAATAGATTACAGAGAGAGAGTATTCGACATATTTCAAGAATAGATTGCAGAGAGAGAGTTTTCATAAACATGACTTCAATTTATCGAAGTAGTAGTAAGTACTAAACTTTGGTAGACATATATTATTGACCTAATTATGATAACAAATTATGCCTCTAAGTTTTTCAATCTAATTGAGAGAACTTAGTTAGGTCACACCCAAAGTTTAATAGTCGGACATCACAATTGTGCAGTCGCACTATACCAAGATAAATCAAGTCACTTTGCTTTGGCAAACCTGACTATGATTGATCGAGGTAGTCATGAGTACTAAACTTTGGTAGGCATATGAAAAATGACCTAATTTTGATAATTAAGTACTCATGCATCACATACAATCATTATCATGACATATATCACATATATGCAGAAAACAAAAAAATGTTGCATGGTTTTGGCCCGTAATCTACAATCTTCTCAAGCCAATGAGAAAATCGATGGGTCAACCTTGGGATAACATCTTCTCCAAGTGCGTCCTTTTGTTGTAGTGTGTTGTTATCTACATCTTCCTTTCTCATGATCATCATGTTGACTAATACTAATTTACATATACATTATAATGGAGAAACCTTGAGTCACATTTGAGGATAAATTATTAGTACAATCAAAAATATATATAAGTGGAAAACACAACACATAGGCCATATTATGAATTACAACATGCACACACACACACATACATCCAATCTCATTGGGGGTAAGGGGCTATAACCATGCACCATGGCATACATTGTTGGAGGATCAGTGGCCGACTAGAGGGGGGTGAATAGCCCAATTCGATGAATGATGGCGTTCGATCACTTCTTGATTGTCTACGATTAGGTTAGCACAGCAAAAATATGCTAAACAAAGTAATTAATACAAAACACAAGAAGTAAAAGAAAGAACAATGCTAACAAACAATGTAATGTGGTTCATGGTTCTTGTCGCTAATCCACGGACCGATTCGTTTCAGGTGAATCACTCCTAAACCTTCACTAGTCTCTCCTTTTGCCCAAGCAAGGTGGAGGTAACCCTTCTTACAACAAACACTCCTTCTTACAATAGGATTGAAATAAAAGCAAGAAGATGGAGTAGGAATCGTGTGGAGCACTTAGGGGATACTTGAAAGCATGAATATTTTCCTCCCTAAAGCCCACACCCTCTCTTTTTATAGAGAGAGTTGATTTCTTCCCATTGGGCATGCAGCAGTCGACGGTTATATGCCAGCAGTCGACTGTCACCTTTGCAATGGCTTCTGACAACGTCTGATCCGCGATCGTCACCATCCAACGGATACCTTTTCTTCTTTCTTCTTCCCTTTCTTCTTTTCTTTCTTCTTATCTTCTTTTGCTTTGTTCAACAAGGGACACTAATCCCTCATGTTCCCCTCTCCTTGGCAATTATAGCAAATAACCTTTCTTCTTGGACTTCTCCAATCATGAGACTTGTTAAATTTAAAACTCTTAAAAGTACATCTCACCTTTCTTACCATGTAGGCCTCCTCATTGCTATCCATTGAAGAGGAAGATTCTTCATCAGATGAGGAGGGTGGAGTCTCCCTCTTCTTCTTCCCTTTGGCGGATACTAGCTGTAGGGGGTTGTTTCAGAGGCTCATTGGCTCCCATGTCCCCGGATTAAAATTTTCACTAATGAAAGAATTAATCCGGATGGGATGAGTTTCCTTAGCACAACCTATTCATCGTCGTGCTAACAACTTGAGTGGTCGCTTGAACAAACTAGTTGTTCAAGCAACACAACTCTTCTAGTTGATTAACCACGGAAGAGACGACGGACGGATCGCCGGTTTTTGTGTTTGTCTTTGGGGTCCATGATTATACAATATATATACATACGCACACATGTATAATCAACACTAAAAGGAACATGCTCAGATCTGAAAATAAAGTTATAAAACTTTATACCTTACGATCTTCTACCGTATGTCCTATCCTTCTCGTGGACGACGTGAGGACGAAGATCCTCCACGAGTAGAAGCCTTCTAGATCGCGTTCTTCCCTTCCTTGTCCGCTGCGAACAAAGAGAAGAACCAACAAATACCTATCCTTTCTAGAACCGGCCACCAAATTAGAGAATTTGATGCAACCGCCGGCCAAGGAACAAGTGGATGAGGCGCCGGCCACCAATGGAAGGAGAACCGCCGGCCACTTTGGAGAGTATGGAGGAGTGAACGCCGGCCACCAATGGAAGGAGAACCGCCGGCCAAGGAATAAGAGAGAGGCCTAGAGGATGGGCGCCGACCAAGTCTTGATGGAGGAAGATGGGCGCCGGCAACAAGGAGAAGGAAGATGGTTGCCGCCCAAGCTTTTGCTCCAAACCCTAGCCGCCCACTTTGAGAAGAGCCAAACCCTAACTCCAATTCAATTATCCTTGCCGCCCAAGCTTAAGCCTTCTATTTATAGAATTGGGCTTAAGCCTCCTTTAATCTCCACCGTCGGATCTAGGGATTTAATCTCCACCGTCGGATCTAGGGTTTTATCCCAACCGTCGGATCTAGGGTTTCATCCCAACCGTCGGATCTAGGATTTCATCCCAACCGTCGGATCTAGGGTTTCATCCCATCCGTCGGATCTAGGGTTTTATCCCAACCGTCGGATCTAGGGATTTAATCACAACCATCGATTCTAGGGTTTCATCCTAACCATCGGATCTAGGGATTTAATCCCAACCGTTGGTTCTAGGGTTTCATCCTAACCATCGGATCTAGGGATTTAATCCCAACCGTTGGTTCTAGGTTTTGTTTTACATTCTTGGATCTAGACATCACAAGGATTATATTAGGCTACGATAGGGACCATAAGGAGGAGTTGGATCTTGGCCAACCGATGGATCGGAACCACACAAACTTGATCCATCAATGATGTTCCATTCCACTAGAGGATCATCATTGAACTACCTCACCAACCCCCATAAATTAATATTGGCTCCATATATTATTCGTACATTAATCTCCCCGTGTTTAAGATATCGAATGTCCGTCAATTAATTGATTTACTGACCATCAATTAATTAACATCTAATTCCTCGAGTAGTACCACTCAACCTTATCATCATATTGACTAAGTCAACCAGCTGGGTTTACATGATGAACCTTATGAGCTCCTCAAGGGGACATCATCAACCTAATATATAGGACACGGTTTCCTCCTATAATCAACGGCACACCATGTAAATAATATCATTTCCCAACTTACCTGGCATATTGATTTAATCCATCTAAATCTCACCCAATGGTAAATCAAAGAAATAAATACTAAGTACATGTGCCCGTTATTATATCGGGATTAAGAGCATGTACAACATAATATCCGAGGTCCGATTCAATTATGTAGTCAAGAATAAATTGAATCACCTCTATGTCGGTCCTCTAATCAATACACCTAAGTGTACTAGTGTAACTCTATGTTCAAGATAAAAACAATACCAAGCTACACTACAACCATGCCAATGGTTTGTCCAAACCATCTTGGTTGTGAGCCTACTTATATTTTACAAGGGACTGATAACATGATCTTCTGTGCCACACCAAGCACCATGTTATCTACAATGTAAAATATTAGACAATATGCACACATATATAATAAATATATAAAGTGCAAACAATGATCATGTGATTCTTATTTCAAAATAAAATGTTCATACAAAAGAGCTAGGCTTTCAAGATACATTCCAACAATCTCCCACTTATACTAAAAGACTATGTCACATCATCACTGCCATACATCCGATCCATGTCCTCCACATGCCTATCAAACGCTTTCGCTGGAAGGGCCTTAGTGAATGGATCCGCCAGGTTATCCTCTGATGCAATCTTGGCGACAGCAACTTCTCCTCGCTTTATGATCTCTCATAAGGTGGTACTTGCGCTCTATGTGTTTACTCGCCTTATGGGCTCGTGGTTCCTTCGAGTTTGCAATCGCACCATTTATCACAATAAATTGTGATAGTTCGGGCAAACCAGAATCACATCCAAGTCCATCAAGAAGTTCTGAGCTTCCTTTTGCCGCCTCGTAGGTCGCCACATACATACTCGCCTTTCATGGTAGAGTCCGCCATGCATTTCGCTGACACTCCTCCATACTATGGCTCCACCTCCAAAAGTAAACACAAACCCCGAGGTAGACTTACTCTTGTCCCTATCCGATTGGAAATCCAACTGTAACCCACAGTGGACTAATTGATCGCCTGTAAACCAAAGATATAATCCCTAGTCCTTCTGTACTTCAATATATGCTTTACTGCACCCAATGTCCTCGCCCAGATTACTCGATATTCGCTAACCATGCCCACTGCAAAGTATATCCTGGCCTCGTGACATATAAGATAGCATACATGAGGCTTCCATCCAAGCATAAGGAACCGCTTCATGTCCTCTATCTCCTTTGATGTTTTGGGACACATCTCTTTAGATAAAGGAACTCCATGCCTAAAAGGTAGAAAACCTTTCTTGGAGTTCTGCATGCTAAAACGAGCAAGGATAGTGTCAATGTATGAAGCTTGAGATAAGCACAACATCCTTTTCTTGCGATCCCTTATAACTTTGATCCCAAGGATGTGTCCCACTTCTCCCAAGTCCTTCATATCAAACTGTTTGGAAAACCATACCCTTACGTCTGATAACACTTTGATATTGTTGCCAACTAACAAAATGTCATCTACATATAGTACAAGAAACACCACTACGTTTCCGTCACATCTCTTGTATACACAAGGCTCATCCGGACTTTGAATAAATCCATATGACTGAATTACCTCATCAAAGCGGATGTTCCAAGATCTAGAAGCTTGCTTCAATCCATAAATGGACCGATTAAGCTTACATACAAGATGCTCTTTGCCTTTAGCAATGAATCCCTCTGGTTGCCGCATATAGATGTTCTCCTCAAGACTTCCGTTAAGGAAAGCTGTCTTGACATCCATCTGCCAAATCTCATAATCCATATGAGCAGCTATAGATAAGAGAATCCGAATAGACTTAAGCATAGCTACCGGCGAAAAGGTCTCCTCATAATCGATACCCTCTTTCTGAGTATACCCTTTCGCAACAAGCCTAGCTTTGAAGGTCTCAACCTTCCCGTCTACTCTCTTTCTCTTGTAGATCCACTTGCATACAATGGCTTTTACACCATCGGGTGGTTCTACTAGCTCTGACTGATTAGAATCCATAGATTCTATCTCAATTCATCGACTTTGCCAAGATACGCATCTCTATCTTGGAGTGCCTCTCATATGTCCAGGATCAGTTCATGTTCACTGTGACTAAGTCCGAAGACTCTCCCAAAAACATGAATCTCTCGGGTTGTCTAACAACCCTCCCACTACAACAAGGTGTCTCTTGTGTATACTCTGTGACACGCGGTGCAGTGACTTGTGGTGTCTCCTCTTGTACCGATGGTACTGAAGTCGGGACTTCCCCTGTTAACTCCTCAAGAACAATCCTACTCGTGGGCTTGTGGTTCATCACATAGTCCTCCTCTAGAAATCTGGCATTCATACTCACGATCACCTTCTGATTTCTAGAACTATAGAATAAACCACCCTTCGTTCCCTTAGGGTAGCCAACAAACAAGCGTACTTCTGTACGAGATTCCAACTTACCAGCATCTCCCTTCAGCACATGTGATGGACTACCCCAAATCCGAATATGTCTTAGACTAGGCTTTCGCCCAGTCCACAACTCTATGGGAGTAGAGGGTACTGACTTAGATGGAACCAAGTTCAGAATATGTGCTGATGTTTCCAGAGAAAACCCCCATAACGAATCAAGTAACTCAGAATAACTCATCATCGATCTGACCATCTCCATAAGAGTCCTATTCCTTCGCTCCGCCACACCATTCTGCTGGGGTGTGCCAGGTGCGGACAATTGGGATTGAATCCCAGCCTCTGATAAGTAACTCCTAAACTCTCCCAAGAGGTACTTGCCACCACGATCAGATCGTAATGTCTTGATACTTTTACCTTGATGGTTCTCCACATCAGCCTTGAATTCTTTGAACCTGTCAAAGCATTCAGACTTGCGGCGCATCAAGTAAATGTATCCATATCTTGAATAATCGTCTATAAAAGAGACGAAATATTCAAAACCACCTCTTGCCTGGATAGACATAGGACCGGACAAATCAGAATGAACCAATTCTAACACATCTTTGGCTCTATACCCCTTGGCCTTGAAAGGCCTCTTGGTCATTTTACCTTCCAAGCAAGATTCGCAGGTTGGGAGATCCTCCACCACTAATGAACCCAAAGGTCCATCAGCTATCAACCTTTGAATTCTACTTAGGTTAATATGACCAAGCCTTAGATGCCAAAGATATGTTTGGTTCATCTGCGAAGGTTCTTTTCTCTTATTAGATTTAGAAGATGAGTTATTTACTTCTATATGCATCGTGGGATATTTTGGTTCAAGAGTATCCAAATGGCCAACCAATGTACCTGAACAGATAATCTCCCTATTCCTTTTTATAACCACTTTGTCATTAAAAGAAACAGAATATCCATCCATAAACAATTTAGAAACTGAAATTAAATTCTTTCTAAAAGTAGGTACATAAAGACAATTTCTCAAAACCAAAACTTTATTCCTATCAAAAGATAAATAAACGTCTCCCACTGCAATAGCCGCCACCTTTGAAGCATTTCCCATGAAGACGGTAATCTCTCCCTCAGCTAGTCGTCGGGTTTCCTGGAACCCCTGCAAAGTATTGCAGACATGATCAGTGGCTCCTGTATCTACACACCAGGCACTGGTAGATAACACCGCTAAACATGTTTCAATAACTAAACAAGAAAATATACCTTTGTTCTTTCGGCGAGGATAGTCCGCCTTCCAATGTCCAGTCTGCTTGCAAGTGAAGCACTTGCCTTTCGTCTTCTTCACTTCTGCCTGAGGTCCCACTGCCACTTTCTTCGCTCCACCTTGCTTCTTCTTCTTCTTACCTTTCGGTTTAGAGGAAGAAACCTTCTGAGCGACCATGGCTTGAGCACTTTGACGAAAAAGCCCCTCTGCTGCCTGGAGTTATGTCAGAAGCTCCGCCAACGAATACAACCTCTTGTTCATGTTGTAGTTGAGGCAGAACTACTCAAAACTCCTAGGCAGAGACTGGAGAATGATATCAACCTGGGTTTCCCCATCAATCTCAGCTCCGAGGACTTCCATCTCATTAAGATAAGCCATCATCTTGAGAACATGATCCCTAACGGGTGTTCCCTTGATCATGGTGGTCGTCATCAAGTTTCTCATTGCCTCCTGCCTAGCCGCCCTACTCTGATGTCCGAAAAGTTCCTTGAAATTGAACATCATGTCATAAGCTGTGGTTATGGCCTGATGCTGATGTTGCAGCACATTTGACATAGATGCCAAAATGTAACACCGCGCCATCTCATCTGCCTTGACCCATTTCTTATAATGTTCTTTCTCCTTTTCATCAAAGTCATCGGAGGGCTTAGGAGGACAGACCTTGAAGAGTACAAATTTGTACTCCTCCGCAGTTAAGACAATATCCAAGTTTCTTTTCCAATCAATGTAGTTTGGTCCAGTAAGTTTGTTTTCTTTTAAAATCACAGCAAGTGGGTTGAAAGCCATTTGAAAATTTTAAAAATCACAATGATCAAAATATTAGATTTCAAATATTATTGATTCCTCAAAAACAATAAAATTCTGAAATCAACCAACACCGAGAATATCGCATGCCACGATAGTGTGGACGTATACGAATTCCACATTTATAAGAGGAGGTTTTACCCATTAATTTTATTATCTTGTCAACCTTACTTTTTGACAAATAAAATTAATAGTTGGTTCCTCTTTGGCCCTACAAATAAAAGCAGTGACTCCGATGGGGAGGATACTTTTTATTTGCATCTAAGTGTGCACCATTACACGATACTAAGGGAATTATTTCGGATTATGTGCCTTATCGATGGGGAAGTACACACGCTCCTTAATAATTTCCTATAACCATTATTTGACCTAGTGATCCGCAAACAAACCCATCCGATGGGGAGGAAGGCACTCAGAGCCAACGCGCAAGTTTGTTGCATCACACGTCAAATTGTAATGGAGGTCGCGGGAATTAATTAAAATGTCCCTCTCCCACTTAGTAAATTGAAAATGAGGAATTTTAAAACATACACAACATGCATATAAAATAAATAAGCAATAAATATGGAAAAAACAGAATTTTTCCAACTATTATGGCATTGTCCTCCAATATGCATCCCGTCGTGTCGCCACCTCGTCCGCTCCATCTTTTCCCGTGTGCAAGTCACCAAAGAGATCCGAGCCGAGATTAAGCTATTTTAATTTACATCCATCGATCCTATACTCCACCAAGGAGTGTACAAATAATCTAGATCGAAAGTAAACTAAAATTAGCGGCTAAACAATGTCGTATTTAATTACAAAAATTAAATACTAATCTAGCCTCGTCAACCCCGAGGATTCAAATAATAAATATTTACACACATCCAATCACATACACACATATGGCCATAATAGTCGGATCTTATGCCTGCAACCAAAGAGTTAAACTACGCATATCCTACTATTATCTGGCACATATAATATATGAAAAAGTGCATAAAAATTAACCGAATCCCTAACACGCAAAATCGGAAACCGTGGCTCTGATACCACTTGTAGGGGGTTGCTTCGGAGGCTCATTGGCTCCCATGTCCCCGGATTAAAATTTTCACTAATGAAAGAATTAATCCGGATGGGATGAGTTTCCTTAGCACAACCTATTCGTCATCGTGCTAACAACTTGAGTGGTCGCTTGAACAAACTAGTTGTTCAAGCAACACAACTCTTCTAGTTGATTAGCCGCGGAAGAGACGACGGACGGATCGCCGGTTTTTATGTTTGTCTTCGGGGTCCATGATTATACAATATATATACATGCGCACACATGTATAATCAACACTAAAAGGAACATGCTCAGATCTGAAAATAAAGTTATAAAACTTTATACTTTATGATCTTCTACCGTATGTCCTATCCTTCTCGTGGACGACGTGTGGACGAAGATCCTCCACGAGTAGAAGCCTTCTAGATCGCGTTCTTCCTTTCCTTGTCCGCTGCGAACAAAGAGAAGAACCAACAAATACCTATCCTTTCTAGAACCAGCCACCAAATTAGAGAATTTGATGCAACCACCGGCCAAGGAACAAGTGGATGAGGCGCCGGCCACCAATGGAAGGAGAACCGCCGGCCACTTTGGAGAGTATGGAGGAGTGAACGTCGGCCACCAATGGAAGGAGAACCGCTGGCCAAGGAATAAGAGAGAGGCCTAGAGGATGGGCGCCGGCCAAGTCTTGATGGAGGAAGATGGGCGCCGGCAACAAGGAGAAGGAAGATGGTTGCCGCCCAAGCTTTTGCTCCAAACCCTAGCCGCCCACTTTGAGAAGAGCCAAACCCTAACTCCAATTCAATTATCCTTGCCACCCAAGCTTAAGCCTTCTATTTATAGAATTGGGCTTAAGCCTCCTTTAATCTCCACCGTCAGATCTAGGGATTTAATCTCCACCGTCGGATCTAGGGTTTATCCCAACCGTCGGATCTAGGGTTTCATCCCAACCGTCGGATCTAGGATTTCATCCCAACCGTCGGATCTAGGGTTTCATCCTATCCGTTGGATCTAGGGTTTTATCCCAATCGTCGGATCTAGGGATTTAATCCCAACCGTCGATTCTAGGGTTTCATCCTAACCATCGGATCTAGGGATTTAATCCCAACCGTTGGTTCTAGGGTTTCATCCTAACCATCGGATCTAGGGATTTAATCCCAACCGTTGGTTCTAGGTTTTGTTTTACATTCTTGGATCTAGACTTCACAAGGATTATATTAGGCTACGATAGAGACCATAAGGAGGAGTTGGATCTTGGCCACCCGATGGATCGGAACCACACAAACTTGATCCATCAATGATGCTCCATTCCACTAAAGGATCATCATTGAACTACCTCACACACCCCCATAAATTAATATGGGCTCCATATATTATTCGTACATTAATCTCCCCGTGTTTAAGATATCGAATGTCCGTCAATTAATTGATTTACTGACCATCAATTAATTAACATCTAATTCCTCGAGTAGTACCACTCAACCTTATCATCATGTTGACTAAGTCACCCAGCTGGGTTTACATGATGAACCTTATGAGCTCCTCAAGGGGACATCATCAACCTAATATATAGGACACGGTTTCCTCCTATAATCAACGGCACACCATGTAAATAATATCATTTCCCAACTTACCGGGCATATTGATTTAATCCATCTAAATCTCACCCTCTGGTAAATCAAAGAAATAAATACTAAGTACATGTGCCCGTTATTATATCGGGATTAAGAGCATGCACAACATAATATCCGAGGTCCGATTCAATTATGTAGTCAGTACTAAATTGAATCACCTCTATGTCGGTCCTGCTCAATACACCTAAGTGTACTAGTGTAACTTTATGTTCAAGATAAAACAATACCAAGCTACACTACAACCATGCCAATGGTTTGTCCAAAACCATCTTGGTCGTGAGCCTCTACTTATATTTTACAAGGGACTGATAACATGATCTTCTATGCCACACCAAGCACCATATTATCTACAATGTAAAATATTAGACAATATGCACACATATATAATAAATATATAAAGTGCAAACAATGATCATGTGATTCTTATTCCAAAATAAAATGTTCATACAAAAAGAGCTAGGCTTTCAGTATACATTCCAACACTAGCGCCACTCCCCTTGATTGCTTGATTTGATCTTCTACTATACCTTCAATCCTAGTTTCATGTAATTCCTTGGTGGAGAAAAATTCTTCTAGAGTACTTACCTCTAGATTCATCGAAATATAGAATGAGTCCACCATGGAACTCCATTTGGATGATCTAGGGAATGCATCTATTGTCTTCATGATCATGTCCCAGTTGGAGAGCTTTTCTACCACACTTGATAGGCCATTAATTATTTCTTTAAAATGAGAATGCAAAGATAATACTTTCTCCCCTTTGTCAAGCTTGATGTTGTTTAATTAAGAGCGGAGGAGGTCCCTTCTTGCTAACTTGGCTTCGGAGGTGTCTTCATGAAGCTCTACAAATTTTTCCCAAATCTCTTTGGTGCTTGCGCATTCTCCTATTCGGTTGATCTCTTGTTGAGGGAGCACGTTGTAGAGATGGTGCTTGGCTTTTGAATTTGCAAGGTGCTTCTCCCTTTGCTTCTTAGACCACATCGATTTTTCTATTAGCCTCCCTTCATCATCCCTTGGTATCATGAAACCATTTTCCATGATAAGCATAATTTCAAAATCGATATCGAAAAATACCTCCATTAGCTTTTTCCACCAAGCGAAGTCCCCTTCGAATTTAGGCGGATGGATGTTGGAGTTGGCCATTTTGTTGTCGTGCTTGTTTTGGAGACAAGTCCATCAACAAGCTCCTCATTCTGATACCACTTGTTGGAGGATCGTGGCCCAGCTAGAAGAGGGGTTGAATAGCTTCGATGATCGTAGATGGAATTTGGTCGCTTAATTGTCTACGAAAGTGATTAGAGCAGCAGAAATAGAAGATAAACAAAAACAATTAAGACAAAGAAAGAAGTAAAGAATGCAAACACTGAGATGTAACGTGGTTCATACCCTTGTCGCTAGTCCACAGACGATTCGTAAGGCGAATCACTCCCTCAAATCAAATCCAATAGTCTCTCCTTTAGCCCAAGCATGGTGGAGGTAAACTTCTTTTACAACAATCACTCCCTTTTACAATAAGATAGAAATAAGGACAAGAAGGGGAGTGTTAAAACATGTTGAGCACTTGGGAGTATGATTATGAGTGAAGCATTTTCCTCCCAAAAGGTCCCAACCCTTCTTTTTATAGAGAAGAAGGGTTTCTTCCCATTGGGCAGGCGGCAGTTGATTGATGGTCGTTCCAACTACTTCTGACCCGACTTAATTGAGGTCGTCACATCCAACGACTCCTCCATCAGTCGACTGGCCATCCTATCAGTTGACTGATCGAGCCATCAGTCGAGTGATCTAGGCAATCAGTCGACTTTCAAACCTTTTGTGCCCGCGACCACCTTGAGTTGTCCACTACCGTCCCTTGGCAATTGACTGATGGTGCAACAGTCGACTACCAAACCCTAGCAGTCGACTGCTGGGCTAGAATCCAAACAGTCAAACACCGGTCAAGCACCAATCGAGTTCCATCGACTCATAGAAGTCGACCGCTATCTATAGCAGTCAAATGGCGTCGGGTAAAACCTCAAACAAGTCACTTGTTTGAACATCTGACTTAACCAAACGTAGGTTTAAACCTCAAACCTAAGTTTGAGCATCTGACACTTGACTTAGTCATTCGGCCAAGTTCACCTATGAGCTATCGTTCCAATTGCTCAATCTCTCATCTCCCTTGGAGTCCCTCACCGAAGCTCTATTCGTCCGGCCATGTCCCTCCGATGAATCAAGTGCACGTCTTCTACAATGCCATCCTTCGCGTCTTGCCCTAAAGTTTGCTTCCTTTGGCTTCACTCCAATGCTCCTCGTCCAGCGATCCCTTGGATGCACCAAGCGCACGGCTTCAACAATGTCATTCTTCACCGATTCAAGGACCCGAGCCATGAGATGGTGAACCCACCAATGTTATCATCAAGCTAACCATGTGCAATTTACTAAGTCATGCATAACTTAAAAACACATATCAAATCAACATAATCAACCCTAACTTAAATCCTTTGCCACACACATCAAAACCACATCATACATGGGTTGATTGCCCTAACATCATTGAAATCAACAAGCATTACATCACCGTGGTGACATAAGAGAAAAGAGTATCTCTCAGGTTAACGACGTATCCTATCATATCTGTGCAGAGCATGGTCTACTCGAACAGGTTGTGCCACAACTGCATGCAGTGTTATAGATTCATAATCTTCACCAACTTGTGGTGCCTGTTCGATTTCCATTAAGGCTTCAGAGCTATCTTGTGTATCGTGAATTTCTTTAGGATTGACTTTACTCCCACTAATTCCTTTAGAAATAAATTCTCTTTCCAAAAAAACACCATTTCGGGTAACAAATATTTTGCCTTGTGTGGGATTATAAAAGTTATATCCCTTAGTCTTCTTGGGATATCCAACAAAATAGCACTTATCTGATTTGAGTACTAATTTATCTGAGACTTATCGTCTAACGTAAGCCTCACAACCCCAAGTCTTCATAAAAGACATCTTGGATCTCTTCCTAATCCATATCATATATGGTGTGTTTATAATTGTCTTAGATGAAACACAGTTAAGAGTGAAAGCAGCGATCTCTAGAGCATATCCCCAAAAGGAAGAAGGAAGATGTGTCTAACTCATCATTGATCGTACCATATCTAATAAAGTATGATTTCTCCTTTCTGATACACCATTCTACTATGGTGTTCCAGGTGGAGTGAGTCGAGATATTATACCATACTCAACTAGATGGTCATGAAACTTTTAGCTAAGGTATTCCCCACCTCGATCTGATCGAAGTATCTTAATACTCTTACCAAGTTGGTTTTGTACTTCATTCTTGAATTCTTTGATCTTTTCAAAAGATTCAGATTTGTGTTTCATAAGATACACATAATCATATCTACTGAAATCATCAGTAAATGTAATGAACTACTGATAGCCTCCTTTAGCTGTTACTTTAAAAGGGTCACAAATATCAGTATGTATGAGTCCTAACAAATCATTAGCTCTCTCGCTATGTCCACTAAAAGGAGTCTTTCTCATCTTGCCTAGTAGACAAGATTCGCATATCTCATATAATTCAAAATCAAATGAGTCCAAAAGTCCATCCTTATGGAGTTAGGATATGTGACTCTCATTTATGTGACCCAAGCGATAATGTCAGAGATTTGGTTGATTCATACCATTAGATTTGAACCATTTTGTATTTATGTTATTGTTTGGGTTTTCAAAATCTAGAGCATAGAGTCCATTCACCAGATGTCCATTGCAATAGAACATTTCATTTAAAAAAACAAAACAACTTTTTTCCTTTATTATAAATGAGAAACCTCTCTTGTGTTGGGTTTCCGGCACCGCAGCGAGTGTATTTTTAAACATGTTTCGTAAACATGTGCACAGTGGAAGAATTAAAAACCAATAAATCTAATTTATTACAACACACACAACACACGCATGCATAGTACAACATGTGTAGACATAATCGCAATTTCAAATTTTGCAATAAAAGGAAATTACTCTAGTTATACCCGACGTATCACATGCAGCGGGAATGACATCAACCGGAGCGACTCTTGCAAGAATCACCTCTATCCGTATCCACATCGAGTATCGTCGGGATGGCTTCACAAAGCCACGAACCTCGTCTTCGTAGGAGTCACTTGCCTCGTGTCGAAGACGGTGTGATCGAGAGATGATTTCAACCTGAATCAAAATTCGGATTCGAAAATGAGTCCCCAAAACTCGCTTCTCCGGAGAGGTATTCGTCAACCGATTGACGAATCCTTGATCCTCCACCTATGAGGATTATCAGAGATCGAATCCCCGGCATGGTAGCCGTTGTCGGAGCTCGAAACGTCGTCCAAACAATGCTCTGACACGCAAGGAAACAAGCTGTCCAGAAAACTAGACAGCTTGGTGGAGGAGTTGCGCCGGCCAAAGAGGATGGTCGGCCAACCCTTGGTCGCCGGAAACAAGGTGAGTCGCTGGAGGGTCGCCGGAGGATGGCCAGCAGCAGTTTGGATGCCGACAGCAGGGTGGACGGTGGCACAAGGGGTTGGCAGCATGGACTGCTTGGGCGGCGACAAGGAGAAGAGAGGGAGAGGAGAGGAGAAGTTTATTTCCAAAAATAAAACTTAGGGCTCTCCAAAAACCTAACCGCGTTTTTATAGAGCCCGTGTTTCTTAACCATTAAGAAAACTTCTCCTTAGAGTTATTGGTTCATAACCAAAACCCGTTCACCCACTCCAATAACTTAAGTTAAAATAAACCGAACCGAGTTGTTCTATTTTAAGTTAAAATGAACCGAACCAACCTTGATTCATTCGTTTAAAACAAACCAAACCCCTTTAGTTTATTCTCCACCATTGGATTAGAACCAAACTAATTTGGTTCTTCCATCATGTCTTCATAAGATTCGGCCCATCTATGCTTCCATTGCGACTGAAACAATTTCATGCTCACTCATTGTTTGGTCAAACCAAACCTAATTTCTCTCGATCTGAGAATCTCATTCTCAAGCTCATTTTAAATCCTTCGGATTACGCTCGTTGTGCGTGTGACAAAATAGGTTCTCGGTCTATGTTGTCTATTTATAATTAACCATTAATTATAGAATGATCATGAGTGGCACCTAGTAGTACATCATGATCCCCAATTAATTGAAAAATCAACGGTTGATCCAGAACCATTTCTGAAACTCTTCAGCAGCTACAATTAATTGTGCCCCGTTCCCTTCACGCATCTTATACCCACTTGGTTCAGGACATGGTCTATAGTGTCAATCCCTATTAGGCTGACTACGTCACACCTAGCCTAAGTATCATTTCCTCATCCTACGGATTCTAGTTACTGCACATGTATCCAAGAGTACCTTACTCTAAACATGTAATGCTTTGGCCAAAGACTTTAGTAACAATCCGACGAGAGGCCATGGGTATACATTTCCTCTCAAGGAGTGGTGAATCCTTTATAGGCTATTCAAAGACCTTCGGTCACTTCGACTTATACCCAATCATTCCGGGTCCACATCTCCTCAGAGATGCTTGCTTAAGATGTCAAATCATAAGTCTTCATGACCATGATGACTTGAATACCGCAAGTCAAAGGAATATCACACTTAAGCTGCAATAAGAATTTCATTGACATATCCATATATGCAGAGAACCATATGAAGTCTTACAGCTGGTTACTCCAATGAACTAGTTACCATAACTAGCATCCACGATTAACTCCAGACATTACAATGTCTCCAGCCAGTGAGAATCAACTGCTTGGATACACCAAAGAGTATACCTCATGCTAGTCTCGACAGTATTGATGGTGTCCAAATCCATCAATTCATCGACTAGGGATAATTCCAATACATCACAATTACACATGTAGAAATACTCACTAGTTGTGATCCAATCACAAATTCTCTCATGCTATGAATCATATTGTGGACATTCAGTTAATGAGTTTAAGATCCAATCAAATACAAAAAAATATGTATACTCAAATAGTGAATCTTCATTTATCAAATAAATGGTACAACCATAAGGTGATTGCCTTAGAACACCTCTCATATATTACTAACAAACTTCCACTTGGCCTAATGTCAATCGCCATGGTATCCAATACCATAGGCCCTAACATGACCCTCAAACTTACTTTGAGGTAAGGCCTTAGTTAAAGGATCCACTAAGTTCCTTTCAGTGGAATCTTCTCGATTTGTATTTCCTTCCTACTAATGATCTCTCTGATCATATGATAGCGGCGAAGCACATATTTGGATCGTTGATGATACATTGGCACTTTTGCTTGTGCAATTGTTCTATTATTGTCGTAGTAAACCGGTATTGCTTAAACAATGGCTGGAACTACACTAAGTTCAAAAATGAACTTCTTGATCCAAACCGCTTCCTTTGCTACTTCCGAAGTTGCAATGTATTCTTCCTCTGTGGTAGAATCTGCTACAGTGTCTTGTTTGGAACTTTTCCAACTCACTGCGCCCCCATTCAAGGTGAACACGTACCTAGACTGAGACCTGGAATCATCCTTGTCTATTTGGAAGCTGGCATCCATATACCTGCGTATCACCATGACCCCTTCTCCATATATTAGGAATATATTCTTAGTTCTGTTGGATCGAGAAGCGTCGCTAGAGAGGGGGTGAATAGCGAGCGTAAAAATTTTCTTTCCATTCATTCAATATACGAGCAAGCACAGCAGAAAAATAAAAAGACAAGTTTATTTTTACTTGGTTCACAACCCAACGGTTGCTACTCCAAGGCCCTAACGGTCCTAGACCACGTACGGAGGGTAAAGCACTATAAGATCTCCTCCTCGTTAAAGGTAGGAGATAACAATCACAAAACTGAAAGTACGAGGATGAGGAAACAAGCCTAACTTATTGAATAACATCCTAGTCATTCATCCTTACATTTTTCTTTCCTTATTTTTTTTTCTCCATTTCTATTCTTGGATGTGGAATATTGGATGTTTCATGATGAGTTTTTGCCCGGGACGGACAAAAGTTTAAGTGTGGGGGAGAGAGTAGTTCAGGAGAATTTAATGTAAGCATAGGCATGTCGTGCTTGATCACCATGGACAAGCCGTGTTTTTATTTTTATAGCTGAGCTTGATGTTTTAGAGTATATGAAAGTGTACTGCATGTCAAAAAAAAAAAAAGTTCGAAAAAAAAATTGAAAAAAAAAATGGAAAAAAAAGAACATTTGTTCCAAAAAAAAAATGACTTTGACATGTTGTGCAGTTTTTTTTATCTGTGTGATAGTATTTTTGTGATAGATATCCCTTATTACAACTATTGAGAGAGTTATTTGATATCATATCTGGACTTGTATTGTAAATGTGATAGGGGTTGTTTACATGTTTAGTGGATGGTAAAATGCTAGCTTGGATGAAAACTTTTGGGGCACTGTTTTCTTGTACTCATCTATGTAGCATTCAAGTATTTCCATATCTCTTTGCATTTCTGTAGCTATTTCATGTTTTACCTTTCTTTCCTTTCACACATATTGTCATTTTCCTTGCATTCATTTTTCCCTTACATTCCTAATAAGCCTTCAGTGATTGTGTATTCTTATGTGTATATAGTGGTGAAGGTAGAAGAAAAGCAAGCATATGGTAGTTCATAAACCATGAGTAGCTTGAGTGAACTCCACTATTACATGCTTATGAGAGCGAGAGAAACCACCACTTACCTTGTGAGGCTTAATCATTCTTAGTCTATTCATAATGGATTGAAGTTACCATGTTTGTTAACCTGTGCAAGATTTAAGTCCATGCTTGCTTGAGTTTCTGAGAATTGACAATCCTAGGTAACTTTCTTTCACGATTTTCTATGTATGCTTGGGAATTGCTAGGAAAATATACTTTCAGTTGTTTTTAGTTTTATTGACTTGCTCGGGACGTGCAATAATAAGTGTGGGAGAATTGATAACTGTCATTTTGTCGGATTATTTTGGTCCTTAATATCATTGTTTTTATCCTCTCGAGTGATTAATTATCGATTATTTGTATATTTTATGAGTTGGATATATTTTTGGACCTTATTGTAAATTCTCCTAAATTCTGAACTTATATGCAAATTTTGTCTTTATTTGTAGGAGATCGAGATGAACCAATGGATTAGACTCGAGTTAGATCAAATATGGCTTCATCTAGGGCTAGAAGGACATTTTAAGCTGGATCAATCTGAACCTTTCATCATGATTGAGGGCAATTTAATCAAGAGATCAGATTTGAACGATATGGACTGTCTGATGAAAGCAGCTTGATTCTGAGCCATCTACCCAGATCTGGAGAGATCCGGTCCGTACATTTTGATCTAGACATCTGAGCCCTTCGTCCAGATTCAGCCGATCGTGATTATCTATCCAGATGGATCAGATCCGTCCATCCAGAGTTGGAGTAATTTCAACCGTTGGATGCATTGCCCATTAGTGGATTAATCAGAGTAATTAACCTAGCTATAATGGACGGATGAGATTGAAGGCTGCTTTGATCGGACGGCTACCAAAATGCATTTAATAAAACCAACACTTCTCCACCAAAGCGGCTTCAATCTTCTTCCCGACGCGACAACGCCGACGCCCTCTCCTTCAGCGCTCATCTCCTCCTCACGGTCAGGAGAGGAAGGATCCTCCTTCTCCGGTGACTGTGTCACTCCACCTCTATCATCTCCTCCGCCACGGTCGCCAGCTCACGAGTTTCCACCTCCGACGGAGGTGCCAATTCAGCTCGGTCAGTCTACCCCTTCCTCGGCCCGCCCACAGCTCCTCCACACCGCCGGACAACATCCACCTTCATTGATTTCCGACGTTTCCATCTCCATTCACAGCAGCTTCGTTCACAGCTCCTATTTCCAGCTCCGATCAGCCTTTTTCCAGCAATTGATTGTTGTTCATTTTAATTTGTGATGTCTGTAATAGTTTCAATCTTCCACGTCTTGAATTGCACATGTTTAGTTTAATTTGTTCCATGCACATATAATGTTTGATTAAATGCCTCTCAGAGTAATTAGGTCGTAGTTAGTTAGATTAGATTTAATTTCATGCTTTACTTTAATTGCTTTCTTTTAATCATGTTTTCATTAGGTTGTTAGTTAAATTTTTTCTTCCCTTGAGCCTTAGCAGCCGCGTCCACCTTGCCTCCACCCATTTTTCTCCTTCGAATTCGAGGAGAACCGCCTCATCGAGTGATTTCGGCGACGTCCTCCATCTCACAACTCATCCACCTTCTCTTTCGGATTCGAGGAGAAGTTCCGCTCCGACGACACTTCTTCGAGCTCAACCGGATCCGCGAGAGTTCGGAGTGTCCATTAAACTACTGGATTCAGGAGTTTGCACCATCCCACATCCACTGTCACTTGCGAAGTCTCGATTGAGCTTCGCTGGACTTAGCCGAAGGACCTTGGTCATTCACTGGGCATATCTTGGGTTGATTAGATTATTTCCTTTTCCAGTTTTAATTGCTTTAATTCCTGCTTTGTTTGTTTTAGTTATTGCATATTAGTTTAGGATTTTAATTACCTTGCAATTGTAGGTTAGATCTCAAATCTCAAACCCCCATCTTCATTAGAAAACCAAAAGCAATAATCAGTGATCCTAAGTTTACTATTCTATCGATTACACTCGTTGGGAAACGATCCGGGCCATCCACTATGCTATATTAGTGTAGTTAGGGGGTTCGGTAATTAATTTGAAACGGTACCATGACAAATACCAGTTCATCAATATGTCCAACATATAAATACCATTGCTCAAAGTTCTAGTCCCATAAAGAACGTCATTCAAAGCTATGTAACAATAATTGTTACTAAAAGTTAAATGGTACTCATTTCTATTCAAACAAGAAATAGAAATGATGTTCTTTATCAATGAAGGAACATAAAAGCAATTGTCTAGTTCTAAGACAAGTCCTATAGGGAGTTTCAACAAATATATTTCGACGGCGAGTGCTGCAACCTTTGCTCCATTCCCAACATGTAAATTTGACTCTCCCTCGACGAGTCTTCTTCTATTTCTTATCCCATGTATGTCATTACATATATGTGAGTCACACCTAGTATCCAATACCCAAGTGTCTGAGGAAATAGAATGACAATCAATAATAAAGATATATGAAGAAGATGGGTCATCTGATGTCTTATTCTTCTTCATGAACTCAAGATAAATCTTGTAGTTTCTTTGCCAATGGACCTCATTGCCATAATGATGGCAAGTGCCCTTTTGAGCTGGTTCTGTCTTTTTCTTTTTCCCCTTCTACTGTTCCTTTGACTTTCTCTTAGAACCTTTCTTCGAGGAATCAACTAATAGCATCGTCCCCTTCTCATGCTTCACAGAAGGCTCCACAGTCTTCAGCATGTTGAGCAGTACCACAGATGAACCTTCTTGCGTCTCAGAGGTGAAGAGGAGCTTGGAGACTTCGAACCTTTCGAATCTCACTTGCTCATCAAACAACTCATAAAGATTAAAGACTATGGTATGAGCATCCATATGCTCATGCTGCTTCGGTAGCTTGGGTACCGTCACGGCTAGCATGATGCAACTCGCCATTTCAGAATCAACCATATGTTTCTGATAGGCCAACAATTGTTCCGGAGTTACATTGTCACTAGGATGGGCGGGAAGAGGCGCTTCAAGGACATTCGCAAGCTTTTCAACCTTGAGAACAATTCTCAGGTTGAATCCAAAAGCCAATCCAAGAAGTTCGACCCAGTCAATTTATTTGAATCCAAAATAGAGTGCAAATTCAAAGAAATCATGATCAATCGATTAACCTAGAAATACAAAATTGAGTAAATATGAGAAAGATGGATTTAAAATGCATCAATATACATTTATAAATCCCATTCATTTTTCAAATTTCAAAAACCCCAAAATCACTTCGGGAGATCGTAGGTCCATCTCCGAATGGACTGATATCCAACATAAATATGAACAACCTTGGAGAGAGTCCAATAAGTCATTTATAGCTACAATGGTAGGTATCATGTATACCGATCGCATATCATATATATGCAACTATCACAATGTGTTATCAACTAATTGAATGTTCACACATACATCGGGTTGTTAACTCATTAACAAGTATGCATCATATGCATAGCACCCAACTTCACCTTCCTTCACATCGACTTTGGAGAGAGTCCAACAAGTCGATGCTCCAGGTTAAAGCCAACCCATTAATCAAGAAATAGTTTTAATATGGTTAGAGCGCATTCAACCAATTAGCCCGACTTAGAGAGAGTCCAACAACCAAAGCTAACGATTGACCTCTAACTCTTACCATATTAGTATTAAACTATTCCATGGGTTGAACATGTTCGGGTTCGAGCTGGGCTTGAGAGAGTCCAACAACCCAAACAAGAAACAGAACTCTTGTTCTAACCATATTAATGGAAGGTGTAGGCTTTAATATTGAGTAAGGGTTTTTATGTCTCATCCTCTTTACATGCAAATAACTATTATCTACATGGCATGGCATATATGACATACATCTACATGTCACGACACGCATGGCATAATGATATGCATCTAATGCAATTACATAGCATATAATTATGGCATGTACAAAATTTCCTTATATGTCATAACTATTTATGGAAATAAAATATGTTTGAGATTTGATTCTCCAAATCAAATAATGAATAAATTAGGAAATAAATTTCCAAATCTAATCACATATTTTATTTATGGAAAGTGTTAATTAAGGAAAGTCAAATTTAATTTAGGAAACAAATTTCCTAAATTGTCAAAACTATTTATGGAAATAAAATATATTTTAGATTTGATACTCCAAATCAAATCATGATTAAATTAGGAAATAAATTTTTAAATCTAATCAAATATTTTATTTATGGAAAATGTTAATTTCCATAAATACTTCTAAACTTTTCAAAAGTAGAAAATTTCCATAAATACTTCTAAACTTTCCAAAATTAGAAAATTTCCAAAAATACTTCTAAACTTCCAAAAGTAGAAAATTTCCATAAATACAATTGCGAGTATCGCAAAATAATTTTATGATTATGTCAAAACGCAACCTGGGCTCTAATACCACTAGTGTGTGTTCAAACATGTTTCATAAATATGTGCACAGCAGAAGAATTAAAAAGTAATAAATCTAATTTATCACAATACACACATTACACGCATGCATAGTACAACATGTGTAGACATAATCGTAATTTCAAATTTTGCAATAAAAAGAAATTACTCTAGTTATACCTGATGTATCACGTGCAGTGGGAATGGTATCAATCGGAGCGACTCTTGCTAGAATCGCCTCTATCCATATCCACGCCGAGTATCGTCGGGATGGTTTCACAAAGCAACGAGTCTCGTCTTCGTAGGAGTCACTAACCTCGTGTCGAAGATGATGTGATCGAGAAAGATCTCAACCCGAATCAAAATTCGGATTCGAAAATGAGTCCCCAAAACTCGCTTCTCTGGAGAGGTATTCGTCAACCAATTGATAAATCCTTGGTCCTCCACCTATGAGCATTACCGGAGATCAAATCCCCGGCAAGGTAGCCACTGTCGAAGCTCCAAATGTTGTCCAAACGATGCTCCGACACGGAAGGAAACAAGCTATCCAGAAAACTGGACAGCTTGGTGGAGGAGTTACGCCGGCCAAAGAGGATGGTCGACCAACCCTTGGTCGCCGGAACCAAGGTGAGTCATCGGAGGGTCGTTGGAGGATGGACGGCAGCATCTTGGATGCCGACAGTAGGGTGGACGAAGGCACAAGGGGCTGGCGGCATAGACTGCTTGGGCGGCGGCAAGGAGAAGAGAGGGAGAGGAGAGGAGAAGTTAATTTCCCAAAATAAAACTTAGGGCTCTCTAAAAACCTAACCACGTTTTTATAGAGCCCGTGTTTCTCAAACATTAAGAAAACTTCTCCTTAGAGTTATTGGTTCATAACCAAAACCCGTTAATCCGCTATAATAATTTAAGTTAAAATAAACCGAACCGAGTTGGTCTATTTTAAGTTAAAACGAACCGAACCAACTTTGGTTCATTTGTTTAAAACAAACCAAACCCCTTTAGTTTATTCTCCACCATTGGATTAGAACCAAACCAATTTGGTTCATCCATCATGTCTTCATAAGACTCGGCCCAACCATGCTTCCATTGCGACTGAAACAATTTCATGCCCGCTCCTTGTTTGGTCCAACCAAACCTAGTTTCTCTCGATTTGAGAATCTAATTCTCAAGCTCGTTTTAAATCCTTCGGATTACGCTCGTTGTGCATGTGACCAAATAGGTTCTCGATTTATGTTGGCCGTCTATAATTAACCATTAATTATAGAACGATTATGAGTGGCACCTAGTAGTACATCATGATCCCCAATTAACCGAAAAATCAACGATTGATCCAGAACCATTTCTGAACCCCTTCAGCAGCTACAATGAATCGTGCCCCATTCCCTTCACGCATCTTATACCCACTTGGTTCAGGGCATGGTCTATAGTGTCAGTCCCCATTAGGCTGACTATGTCACACCTAGCCTAAGTATCATTTCCTCATCCTACGGATTCTAGTTACTGCACATGTATCCAAGAGTACCTTACTCTAAACATGTAATGCTTTAGCCAAAGACTTTAGTAACAATCCGACGAGAGGCCATGGGTATACATCTCCTCGCAAGGAGTGGTGAATCCTTTATAGGCTATTCAAACACCTTCGGTCACTTCGACTTATACCCAATCATCCCAGGTCCACATCTCCTCAGAGATGCTTGCTTAAGATGTCAAAGCATAAGTCTTCATGACCAAGATGACTTGAATACCGCAAGTCAAAGGAATATCGCACTTAAGCTGCAGTATGAACTTCATTGACATATCCATATATGCAGAGAACCATATGAAGTCTTACAGCTGGTCACTCCAATGAACTAGTTACCATAACTAGCATTCACGATTAACTCCAGACATCACAATATCTCCAGCCATAGAGAATCAGCTGCTTGGATATACCAAAGAGTATACCTCGTGCTAGTCTCGACAGAATTGATTGTATCCAAATCCATCAATTCATCGATTAGGGATAATTCCAATACATCACAATTACATGTTGGAATGTCGGTGGCCGGCTAGAGGGGTGAATAGCCCTTAATCATCGTACGGTGGAATTCGTTCGTTCTTCTTATGTCACTTGTCTACGTTTGTCATTAGCGCAGCAGAATAGTAATATAAATGAAAATACTAACAATACATACAAGCATACACAAGATATATGTGGTTCAGAACCTTAGGGTTCCTACCCTACTAGGTGAGCTCAACGAGCTCGTGTTATGCGCACGACACTAACATTACTTCTTCTCGATAACACGTCAGAGGTGGAGAAACCTCATACAAGCAATTACACTAAAGAATATAAGAAAATACAAATACAAAAAGAAATACATGTAAAGAACACTTTACAAAACTTTGCTTTGATCACTTGCTTGTTGCTTTCTTTTGTTTGCTCTTGAAGGACTGGAATGCAGCAGCAATTCCACTTTAAAATCTTACCAAAAATCTTGGCAAAATCCTCCATCTCGAGCTCCATTTATAACCTGCATCGAGCTGATTTCATGCCTAGCAGTCGACTGCCAAAAGGCCCCAGTCGACTGCTCCTGTAGTCGTTATCTCACAACGGCTTGATCCACGCTGGAAAAGTTCCAACGGATCTTCTATCAGTCGACTGATGATGACCATCAGTCGACTGCTAACCTCATAGTCGACTGCCCTGTCGTCTACAGAGCATTCTGTGCCTACGACACTTCCATCAGTTGACTGTCATCCCTTGGCAGTCGACTGTTGTCAACATCAGTCGACTGTCATCCCTTGGCAGTCGACTACCAGGCCAAAAAATGTAGTCTAACACCAGTCGAACCCAAGTCAACTTTGTAGGGGATCGATTGGCCAGCTAGAGGGGGGTGAATAGCCCTCTTCCGATGGATGTCGAAATTCTCTCGTTCGTTTGCTCGTCTACACAATCATTAGCGCAAGCGGAAGCATAAACAATAAAGACAAAGCAATAAACGAAAATACAAACGCTAACAAAGAAGATGTAACGTGGTTCACGGCTACGCCGCTAATCCACGGTCCGATTCGTCCAAGGTGAATCACTCCTCCAAATCCACTAGATCTCTCCTTTGCACAAAGCTAGGTGGAGGTAACCTATTTTACACAAGGATCACTCTTCTACAATAGAATAGAGATTAGAACAAGTAGAAGAGTAAGGAATCGTGTATGGCACTTTGGGAGAAGTTTAGAGCTCAAGCATTAACCTCCCAAAGTCCCACTCCCTCTCTTTTTATAGAGAGGAAGATTTTCTTCCCGTTGGCCGCCACCAGTCGACTGCTGCCCTTTGGCAGTCGACTGCCACCACTCCAACGCCCTCCGAACACATCGGATCCCGACCGTTGTAGTCCAACGGAATACTTGGCAGTCGACTGATGGTCCTCACCAGTCTGTTGGGTTTCCGGCAACACGGCGTGTGTGTGTTCGATCATGTTTCGTAAACATGAGCACAGCGGAAGCAATAAAAATAATAAATACTCCTATTTATTACAACACACACAACACACACATGCTATTACAACAAGTGTAGACATAACCGTAAATTAAAATTTGCAATAAAAGGAAATTAAACTACGTTATACCTTCCGTATGACGTGTAGCAGGAACGGCATCAACCGGAACGATCCTCGTAAGAATCGTCTCTATCCGTATCCACGCCGAGCTCCTCGGGATGACTTCGCTAAGTCACGAGCTTCGTCTTCGTACGGGTTACTAGCCTCGTGTTGAAAACGACGTGATCGAGAGATGATCACGATCCGAATCCAAATTCGGATCCAAAACGAGTTCTCAAAACTCGCTTCTCCGGAGAGGTGTTCGTCAACCGTTTGACGAATCCTTCGTCCTCCACCTCAGATGATTATCGGAGATCAAATCCCTGGTAAGTTAGCCGCTGTCGGAGCACTAACCGTCGTCCAAACGACGCTCCGACGAGAGGAGGAGAAGCTGTCCAGAAAACTGGACAGCTTGGTGGAAGAGTAGGCGCCGGCCTAAACAAGGAGAGAAAAAGCTCACCTTGATGCCGAACCTATAGGAGATCACCGGAGGGTCACCGGAGGTTCACCGGCTGGAGCTTGGACGCCGGCAAGGAGCTGGACGGCGCCACCACAAGCTGGGCGGCAACAATGTGTTGGGCGGCAACAACATGTTGGGCAGCTAGGGTTTGGATTAGTTAGGGTTTAATAATCCCTTAAGCCCACTTTTATAGAGAACTAATTCTCTTAATGGTTAATGGATCATATCCATAAAGCCTGTTAACCCGCTCCATTAAGATAAGTTAAAATAAACCAAACCATGATGGTTTATTTTAAGTTAAAACGAACCGAACCAACTTTTGGTTCATTCGTTTAAAATAAACCAAACCCTTTGGTTTATTCTTATCCATTGGATTAGAACCAAACCATTTTGGTCCATCCATTACGTCTTCATAAGACGCAGCCCATCCACGCTTCCATTGCGACTGAAACGATTTCATGCTCGCTTTATGTTTGGTCCAACCAAACCTAGTTTCTCTCGGTCTGAGAATCCAATTCTCAAGCTCGTTTTAAATCCTTTGGATTACACTCGTTGTGCGTGTGACCAAATAGGTTCTCGGTTTATGTTGGCCGTCTATAATTAACCATTAATTATAGAACGATCATGAGTGGCACCTAGTAGTACATCATGATCCCCAATTAACCAAAAGATCAACGCTTGATCCGTAACTATTTCGAAACCCTTCAAAGAGCTCGAATGAATCGTGCCCCATTCCTTCACTCATCTTATACCCACTTGGTTCAGACATGGTCTATTGTGTCAGCCCCCACTAGGCCGACTTCACGCCACACCTAGCCCAAGTATCATTTCCTCGTCCTACTGATTCTAGTTACTCCACATGTATCAAGAGTACTTTACTCTAAACATGTAATGCTTTGGCCAAAGACTTTAGTAACAATCCGACGAGAGGCCATGGGTAGACATCTCCTCGCAAGGAGTGGTGAATCCTTTATAGGCTATTCAAACACCTTCGATCACTTCGACTTATACCCAATCATCCCGGGTCCACATCTCCTTAGAGATGTTTGCTTATGATGTCAAAGCATAAGTCTCCATGATCAAGATGACTTGAATACCGCAAGTCAAAGGAACATCGCACTTAAGCCACAGTAAGAACTTCATTGACATATCTATATATGCAGAGAACCATATGAAGTCTTACGGCCGGTCACTCCAATGAACTAGTTACCATAACTAGCATCCACGATTAACTCCGGACATCACTATGTCTCCAGCCAGTGAGAATCAGCTGCTTGAATACACCAAGGAGTATACCTCGTGCTAGTCTCGACAGAATTGATGGTGTCCAAATCCATCAATTCATCGACTAGAGATAATTCCGATACATCACAATTACACATGTAGAGATACTCACTAGTTGTGATCCAATCACAAATTCTCTCATGCTGTGAATCGTATCGTGGACATTCAGTAAATGAGTTTAAGATCCAATCAAATACATTAAACATGTATACTCAAATAGTGAATCTTCATTTATCATATAAATGGTTCATACATAAGGCGATTGCCTTAGGACATCTCTCATATATTACTAACAGACTCCCACTTGGCCTAATGCCAATCGCTACGGTATCCAATACCATAAGCTCTAACATGACCCTCAAACTTACTTTGAGGTAATGCTTTAGTCAAAGGATCCGCTAAGTTCCTTTCAGGGGGAATTTTCTCGATTTGTATTTCGTTCCTACTTATGATCTCTCTGATAAGATGATAGCGGCGAAGCACATGTTTGGATCATTGATGAGACCACATCAAGTTCAGAGATGAACTTCTTGATCCAAACCGCCCTTTGCCGCCAAAGCTGCAATGTATTCTCGCCTTAGTGGCGTAATCCGCTATAGTGTCAAGCTTGGAACCTTTCCAACTTATTGCGCCCATTCGGTGAATACATACCTGCATCGAGACATGGAATCATCCTTGTCTCGTTCGAGTCGCATCCGTATACCCACGTATCACCATGTACCCTTCTCCATATATTAGAACGATCCTTAGTTCTTCTTAAGTACTTAAGGATCGTCTTAACGATCACCCAATGATCCATTCCTCGGATCGACCGTATCTGCTTGTGACACTCAGAGCGTACGATACATCGGGCCTCGTACATAACATAGCATACATGATAGATCCTATTGCGGATGCATAGGGAATCTTACTCATGCAAATCCTCTCGTCTTCTTGCGCGGACACATAGACTTCGAAAGGTGTACCCCATGCCTGATGGGTAAGAAACCTTTCTTGGATTCCGACATGCTAAACCTCTTTAGCACTTTTCGGCCTATATATGTAGATGCGAAAAGACCAAGCAACTCTTTCGATCTATCTCTATAGATCTTAATCCCAAGGATGTAGGTTGCTTCTCCCAGGTCTTTCATGGAGAATGTCTTGGATAACCAAACCTTAACTGACTGTAAGATTGACACATCGTTTCCTATAAGTAATATGTCATCGACATACAATACTAGGAACACGACTGCACTCCCACTAACCTTCTTGTACACACAAGGTTCGTCTGGATTTTGCGAGAAATCAAACTTTTTGATCGTCTCATCAAAACGGATATTCCAGCTCCTGGATGCTTGCTTCAGTCCATAAATGGACCGTCGCAATTTGCATACCTTGGTTTTATCAACCGATGTGAAACCCTCAGGCTGTATCATATACACGTCCTCGAGCAGGTTTCCATTAAGGAAAGCTGTTTTCACATCCATCTGCCATATCTCATAATCATAATGAGCTGCTATGGCCAGGAGCATCCGAATGGATTTAAGCATAGCTACAGGCGAATAGGTTTCGTCATAATCAACACCTTGCTTTTGACGATATCCTTTCGCCACCAATCTAGCCTTATAGGTAATCACAGTACCATCCATGTCGGTTTTCTTCTTGAAAACCCACTTGCACCCTATAGGCTTTATGCCTTCAGGTGGGTCAACCAAGTTCCAAACTTGGTTTTCGTACATGGAATCCATTTCCGACTTCATGGCACCAAGCCACTTATCCCTTTCTGAACTTGTCAGCACTTCTTCATAACTGGTAGGCTCCTCATCATCAATGAGTAACACGCCGCTCAATTCGCTTTACGAAAATCCATATCTCTCGTGAATATTGCGTGTTCTACCGGATCTACGAAGATGTGGTGTTACAATAGGTCCACCGATTGCTCATCATTTGAGTGTGTGCTTCACTGTATCTCATTAATGTCTATTTGAGTCTCTCGAGCCTCCTCAAGCTCCACTCCAATTCTAATCGCTTTCTTGCAAGAGAAACTCTTTCTCTAGAAACACAAAGATGCCTTGAAACAAACACCTTTTGTTCCACAGATGATAGAATTGGTAACCCCTTGTTTCCTTAGGGTATCCAATAAATAGACATTTATCGACTTAGCATCCGATTTGTATGATACACCCCGCTTCACATAAGCAGAGACAACCCCATATCTTCAAGTAAGATACATGAGGTTTCTTACCATTCCATATCTCATATGGAGTAGGAGACTACCTTGTAGGCATTGCTTAACAAGTAAACTGTCTAAGTGCATAACCCCAAAAGGACTTGGGAAGAGTCGCATGATTCATCATTGACCTGACCATGTCCAACAAGGTCCGGTTACGCCTCTCAGATACACCATTATGCTGTGGTGTATATGGCGGGGTCCATTGAGACAATATGCCATTGTCTCTTAGATAATCAAGAAACTCTTGACTTAAGTATTCACCACCTCGATCCAATTGAAGTATTTTAATACTTTTGTCATGTTGTTTCTCTACTTCATTTCTGAATTCTTTGAACCTTTCAAAGGCTTCAGACTTGTGTTTCATCAAGAACACATACCCAAACCGTGAGTGATCATCGGTGAAGGTAATGAAGTAGCTATAGCCTCCTAAAGCTTGAGTTGACATAAGTCCACATACATCAGTATGTATTAGACCTAGTAACTCTCCCACTCGTTCACCTTTTCCCGTAAAAGGTAACTTAGTCATCTTGCCTTTTAAGCATGATTCGCATGTATCGTATGAATCCAATTCAAACGATTCCAGAATTCCACATCGGTGTAATTCGGACATGCGTTTCTTGCTTATATAGCCAATACGACAATGCCACATATAAGAGTCTATTTGATTATCCTTTCGAGCATGCTTGTTGCTCGCTTCGATATTGCAAATGTCACTGGATACGTCCAACGTATAAACACCATTGCTTAAAGTTTCAGTCCCATAAAGAACCCCATTCAAAGTTATGTAACAACAATTGTTACTAAACGTCAAATGGAAACCATTTCTATTTAAACAAGAAATAGAAATGATGTTCTTTATCAACGAAGGAATATAAAAGTAATTGTCCAGTTCTAAGACAAGTCCTGCAGGGAGTTTCAACAAATACGTTCCGATGGCGAGTGCAGCAACCTTTGCTCCATTCCCAACACGTAAATTTGACTTTCCCTTGACGAGTCTTCTTCTATTCCTTAGCCCATGTATGTCATTACATATATGTGAGCCACACCCAGTATCCAATACCCAAGTGTCTAAGGAAATAGAATGACAATCAATAAAGAAGATTTCTGAAGAAGATGGGGCATCCGATGCCTTATCCTTCTTCACGGACTCAAGATAAATCTTGCACTTTCTTCGCAAATGGCTCTCCTTGCCATAATGATGGCAAGTTTCCTTTTGTGCTAGTTCTACCTTCTTAGCCTTTCTCTTCTTTCCCTTCTGCTGTTCCTTTGACTTCCTTTTAGAACCGTTCTTCGAGGAATCAACTAACAGCACCGTCCCCTGCTCATGCTTCTCAGAAGACTCCACAGTCTTCAGCATATTGAGCAGTACCACAGATGAACCTTCTAGCATCTCAGAGGTGAAGAGGAGCTTTGAGACTTCGAACCTTTCGAATCTCACTTGCTCATCAACCCACTCACAAAGATGAAGAACTACGATATGAGCATCCATATGCTCATGCTGCTTTCGTAGCTTGGGTTCCATTGCGGCTAGCATGATGCAACTCATTTGTTCAGAATCACTCATATGTTTCTGATAGGCCAACAATTGGTCCAGAGTTGCATCGTCACTAGGACGGGCGGAAAAAGGCGCTTCGAGGACATTTACAAGCTTTTCACCTTGAGAACAATTCTCAAGTTTCTAAGCCAGTCCAAGAAGTTCGGCCCAGTCAATTTATTTGAATCCAAAATGGAACGCAAATTAAAAGACAACATGATCAATTTTAGAAATACAAAACGAGCATATATGAGAAAGATGATTTTTTTAAAATGCATCAATATACATTTATAAATCCCATTCATTTTTCGAATTTCAAAAACCCCAAAATCACTTCGGGAGATTGTAGGTCCATCTCCGAATGGGCTGATATCCATCATAGTTATGAACAACCTTGGAGAGAGTCCAACAAGCCATTCATAACTACGACGGTAGGTATCATCTATACCGATTGCATATCCCGTATATGCAACTATCACAATGTGCTATCAACTAATTGAATGTTCACACATACATCGGGTTGTTAACACATTAACAAGTATGCATCATATGCATAGCACCCAACTTCACCTCCCTTTACATCGACCTTGGAGAGAGTCCAACAAGCCGATGCTCTGTGTTAAAGCCAACCCATTAATCAGACATAGTTTTAATATGGTTAGAGCGCATTCAACCAATTAGCCCAGCTTGAGAGAGTCCAACAACCAAAGCTAACGATTGACCTCGACTCTTACCATATTAGTATTAAACTATTCCATGGTTTGAACATATTCAGTTCGAGGGCTTGGAGAGAGTCCAACAACCCAAACAAGAAATGTAACTCGGTTCTAACCATATTAATGGAAGGTGTAGGCTTTAATATTGATTAAGGGTTTTATGTCTCATCCTCTTTGCATGCAAATAACTATTATCTACATGGCATGGCATACATGGCATACATCTACATGTCACGACACGCATGGCATAATGTTATGCATCTAATGCAATTACATGGCATACAATTATGTCATGTATATAATTTCCTATATGTCATAACTATTTATGGAAATAAAATATGTTTAAGATTTGATTCTCCAAATCAAATCATAATTAAATTAGGAAACAAATTTCCAAATCTAATCACATATTTTATTCATGGAATTATTTGATTAAGGAAAATCTATTTAGGAAACCAATTTCCTAAATCTTTAAAACTACTTATGGAAATTAAATATTTTAAGATTTGATTTCCCAAATCAAATCATGATTAAATTAGGAAACAAATTTCCAGAATCTAATCAAATATTTTATTTATGGAAAATATAAATTTCCATAAATACTTCCAACTTTCCAAAAGTGGAAGATTTCCATAAATACTTCTAGACTTTCCAAAATTGAAAAATTTCCATAAATACTTCTAAATTTCCAAAATTTAGAAAACTTCCAGAAATACATTATGACTATCGCAAAACCATTTTTACGATTATGTCGAAACACAACCTGGGCTCTGATACCATCGGTTTTTCCGATCACAAGGTGTGTGTGTTCGATCATGTTTCGCAAACATGAGCACAGCGGAAGCAATAAAAATAATAAATACTCCTATTTATTACAACACACACAACACACGCATGCTATTACAACAAGTGTAGACATAACCGTAAATTAAAATTTGCAATAAAAGGAAATTAAACTACGTTATACCTTCCATATGACGTGTAGCGGGAACGGCATCAACCGGAACGATCCTCGTAAGAATCGTCTCTATCCGTATCCACGCCGAGCTCCTCGGGATGACTTCGCTAAGTCACGAGCTTCGTCTTCGTACGGGTTACTAGCCTCGTGTTGAAGACGACGTGATCGAGAGATGATCACGATCCGAATCCAAATTCGGATCCTAAAATTAGTTCTCAAAACTCGCTTCTCCGGAGAGGTATTCGTCAACCAATTGACGAATCCTTCGTCCTCCACCTCAGAGGATTACCGGAGATCAAATCCCCGGTAAGTTAGCCGCTGTCGGAGCACTAACCGTCGTCCAAACGACGCTCCGACGAGAGGAGGAGAAGCTGTCCAGAAAACTGGACAGCTTGGTGGAGGAGTAGGCGCCGGCCTAAACAAGGAGAGAAAAAGCTCACCTTGATGCCGAACCTATAGGAGATCACCGGAGGGTCACCGGAGGTTCACCGGCTGGAGCTTGGACGCCGGCAAGGAGCTGGACGGCGCCACCACAAGCTGGGCGGCAACAATGTGTTGGGCGGCAACAACATGTTGGGCGGCTAGGGTTTGGATTAGTTAGGGTTTAATAATCCCTTAAGCCCACTTTTATAGAGAACTAATTCTCTTAATGGTTAATGGATCATATCCATAAAGCCCGTTAACCCGCTCCATTAAGATAAGTTAAAATAAACCAAACCATGATGGTTTATTTTAAGTTAAAACGAACCGAACCAACTTTTGGTTCATTCGTTTAAAATAAACCAAACCCTTTGGTTTATTCTTATCCATTGGATTAGAACCAAACCATTTTGGTCCATCCATTACGTCTTCATAAGACGCAGCCCATCCACGCTTCCATTGCGACTGAAACGATTTCATGCTCGCTTTATGTTTGGTCCAACCAAACCTAGTTTCTCTCGGTCTGAGAATCCAATTCTCAAGCTCGTTTTAAATCCTTTGGATTACACCCGTTGTGCGTGTGACCAAATAGGTTCTCGATTTATGTTGGCCGTCTATAATTAACCATTAATTATAGAACGATCATGAGTGGCACCTAGTAGTACATCATGATCCCCAATTAACCGAAAAGATCAACGGTTGATCCAGAACTATTTCTGAAACCCTTCAGTAGCTCGAATGAATCGTACCCCATTTCCTTCACTCATCTTATACCCACTTGGTTCAGGACATGGTCTATTGTGTCAGTCCCCACTAGGCTGACTACGTCACACCTAGCCCAAGTATCATTTCCTCGTCCTACGGATTCTAGTTACTCCACATGTATCGAAGAGTACTTTACTCTAAACATGTAATGCTTTGGCCAAAGACTTTAGTAACAATCCGACGAGGCCATGGGTATACATCTCCTCGCAAGGAGTGGTGAATCCTTTATAGGCTATTCAAACACCTTCGATCACTGACTTATACCCAATCATCCGGGTCCACATCTCCTGGAGATGTTTGCTTAAGATGTCAAAGCATAAGTCTCCATGATCAAGATGACTTGAATACCGCAAGTCAAAGGAACATCGCACTTAAGCCACAAGAAGAACTTCATTGACATATCTATATATGCAGAGAACCATATGAAGTCTTACGGCTGGTCACTCCAATGAACTAGTTACCATAACTAGCATCCACGATTAACTCCGGACATCACTATGTCTCCAGCCAGTGAGAATCAGCTGCTTGGATACACCAAGGAGTATACCTCGTGCTAGTCTCGACAGAATTGATGGTGTCCAAATCCATCAATTCATCGACTAGAGATAATTCCGATACATCACAATTACACATGTAGAGATACTCACTAGTTGTGATCCAATCACAAATTCTCTCATGCTGTGAATCGTATCGTGGACATTCAGTAAATGAGTTTAAGATCCAATCAAATACATAAAACATGTATACTCAAATAGTGAATCTGCATTTATCATATAAATGGTTCATACATAAGGCGATTGCCTTAGGACATCTCTCATATATTACTAACACAGTCGACTGCTGCCGTCGTAGTCGACTGCCTAGTCAGCTACGAGCGGTTCTATGCCCGCGACATCCTCTGGCAGTCGACTGCCATTCCATGGCAGTCGACTGCTGGGCATAAACCCATTAGTCGGATACCAGTCGAACACTACTCGACTTAGAGCAATCGACTGCCATTACATGGCAGTCGACTGGTGCCGTATGAAACTCAAACTTAACATAAGTTTGAGCTTCCGGCGGTCGGGTAAACCTTAACCCTTGCGGTCAAGTCTCCGACACTTAGCCATTCGGCCAAGTTCACCTAATGAGCTACTTACATTTCACTCATTCTCTCATCTCACTCGAAGTCCCTCACCGAAGCTCTCTTCGTTCGCGGCCACGTCCCTCAGCAGCATCAGGCGCACGGCTCTGCAATGCTCCTTCGCGTCTCTTGCCTCCGAAGTCTACTTCCTTGGCTTCACTTCAAGTCATCTCATCCGGCGGTCCCTCGGATGCTCCAAGCGCACGGCTTCCGCAAAGTCATCCTTCACCGACTCAAGGACCGAGGTTGTGAGGGTGAACCTGCTAAGGCTCCATGTGCGAATTACTAAGTCCTGCAAGACTCCAACGCACATATCAAATAACAATACCAACCTAACTTAAACCCTTTGCCACACACATCAAAACCTTATCATGGCAAGAGATTGCCCTAACAATCTCCCCCTTTTTGATGTGTGGCAATCCGTTTAAGTTAGGTAAAAACATTTGATATAAATTTCCAAGGTAAGAAAGCTTGTAAACATAAACATGATATAACAACATGCAACTCCCCCTTAATCCATGAAACTCCCCCTATCACAATTAACTTAAACATAATCATGTCTCCCCCTTTGACACCATCAAAAATATTAATACTAAGTTATAAACTCATGGCATCAAGTATAAAGAGAAACATACATTAAAATCAGTCAAAACCTGATAAAATCAGGTTACTGTACTTATTCATCCATCGATCATTGCTATCGGTATGGCAATCATTAGCAAGAAATTCGAATTTCTGATTTTCTGGATGAATTTCAGAAATGCATTATTAATTCCAGAAAATTCAAAAAATCATGAAATTTGGGGAACATATTTCTTTTAAGTATATCTATCAATGAAAAATAGTTTTTCAAGAAAAATCATTATATTTTCCGAGATTTGCCAAAAATCCAAAGGCTTTAAAAACCACTAGTTTTTTAGCATGTTAGTATCCATTTTAACACCTAGTATTGCTTAGGATTGTTTCAAAACATGAATACATGGATTTTAAAGTAAGAAATTGTTTTGAAAACATATGAAATATCCAACCATGATCTTTGGGCAATATGTCTATGAATTAAACATAAGCCTTCCCCATGATTGGTCTATTATTGTTATTTTGATACCTTAAATGACCATCTAAATGTCATAGGCATTAGTGGACATTTGTATCATCCTAACATCTCACTCATGCTAAGTTTTCAATCAAGGTAGCCTATGGTGAGTGTGAGATGCATCCTAGGGGGTATTTGTATATACTTAACCATCATATTCATACAATTCTATCAAGGTTAAGTATCAACCTAACGATCCTCATGATCATAAAGATATATATGACTTAATTTCACATTATGATCATGAAATACATGTATTCATTGAATTGTTCTCATGCATTAGGTATTATATCATGATAATAAACAAAGTATCACCTAAAACATGATTTAAACCTATTTCTCATGATGACGTGCCAAATTTTAAAATCATAAATTATGATTGCAAACATACATAGGAATTACATTAATCATCATGATTTAAGCATTATTATCTATTTATGGGCACGTTATCATCACCCAACACTATTTAAAAATGTTGTCCCACCATCCTAAGTCAACCAAAATATGATATAGGTCAATTGCATATGGTTGACTACCCTAGGGTTTTCCTAACCCTTAAGAATGGATTTTGGAACCCAAAATAGGTTCTTTCCTATGTGGTTCACAAGATACTCCTTGGGGATCCATTTCCTAGCTATTACCTTCTTTTTATCTTGTCCCCTAGCAATTAGGCATTTATAGGCCTTTTCATTTTTCTTTTCTTTATAACCTAGGTCTTTCTTATTAAAACTTGCCCTTTGGCTCCCAATTATCATATTCAATGTGTTGGAGCTAATTGTAAACTTTTCTAGGGCTTTTGTTAAATAGTCTACCTTTTCCCTTAAGGCCCTATTTTCATTTATACATGCATCACTAACATCTAATGGCACATAAAGATCATGTGAGCATGCATCATTTAAGCTAGAAGAAATATTATCATTTAAGCATGCATTTTCTAGCTTATTTTCCAATGCCTTAATTTGATTAAGCATGCTTTTATTTTTCTTTTTCATTCCAAATAAGTCCTTAGTTAAACTATAAATTATGGAAACTATTTTCTTAGGAGAGGCATTCGTTACCATAGTTTCCATATCCTCTTCTTCTTCTTCGGATGAGGAGGATGTAGAAGCTCCCCCTTCACTTGAGCTCTCTCCTCTTGAGTTTGATCCTTCATTTTCGAAGGAAGAGCAATCCAAGTCATCAAAGGCCATCAAGGCCAAATTAGTAACAAAGGCATTCTCCTCATCCGATGATGATGAGGAGGATGAAGATGGGTCATCCCAAGTCCTTGCCTTTAGAGCTTTGGTCTTCCCCTTTTCTTTTGTCTTCTTCTCCTCTTCCTTCTTTTTCTTGCTCCCCTTTTTCTTCTTCTTTTCTTCTTTCCTTTTCTTCTCTTCCTTGCTCTTGTTTAGGAGGGGACAATTGTCCCTTATGTGTCCCTCTCCTTGGCAATTGTAGCAAATGATTTTCCCCCTTGGTCTTCTACTCCTATCATTGGATTTATTAAATCGAAAACCTTTTAAAGCACGTCTTACCCTCCTTACCATATACGCTTCTTCCGTACTATCCATGGAGGAGGATGAGGATGCTTCATCATCGGAGGAGGAGGGAATCTCTATCTTCTTCTTCCCCTTGTTTGCCATCAAAGCTACTCCTCTTGAGGGTTGTATTTTTGGCTCTTCTTGTATTCCTTCAAGCCTAGATTCATGTAATTCCATAGTGGAGAAAAATTCATCTAGAGTACTTACCTCTAGATTCTTTGAAATGTAAAATGAGTCCACCATTGAACTCCACTTGGATGATCGGGGGAAAGCATCTATGGCCTTCATTATCATATCGCGATTGGAGAGCCTTTCTCCTACACTTGTTAGTCCAATTAAAATTTCTTTGAATCTAGAATGCAAAGAAGTTACCTTTTCTCTCTTTTCTAATTTAATGTTGGATAGTTGGGAGCGGAGGAGATCTCTCCTTGCTAGCTTCGCCTCGGATGTGCCTTCATGAAGCTCAATTAGCTTCTCCCACATCTCCTTGGCACTTAGGCATTCTCCTATTCGGTTGATCTCTTGTTGGGGGAGCACATTGAAAAGATGATGCTTGGCTTTTGAATTTGCAAGGTGCTCTTCCCTTTGCCTTTTGGTCCACCTAGATTTCTCTATTGGCTTCCCTTCTTCATCCCTAGGTAAAACGAAACCGGATTCCATTGTAATCATAATATCAAAATCCGTTTCGAAAAATACCTCCATTCGCTTCTTCCACCAAGCGAATTCTCCTTCAAACTTCGGAGGATGGATGTTGGAGCCGACCATTTTGATTGTTGCTTGTTGTGGCGGTTAGTCCTCGACAAGCTTTCCCTTGCTCTGATACCACTTGTAGGGGATCGATTGGCCGGCTAGAGGGGGGTGAATAGCCCTCTTCCGATGGATGTCGGAATTCTCTCGTTCGTTTGCTCGTCTACACAATCGTTAGCGCAAGTGGAAGCATAAACAATAAAGACAAAGCAATAAACGAAAATACAAACGCTAACAAAGAAGATGTAACGTGGTTCGCGGCTACGCCGCTAATCTACGGTCCGATTCGTCCAAGGTGAATCACTCCTCCAAATCCACTAGATCTCTCCTTTGCACAAAGCTAGGTGAAGGTAACCTCTTTTACACAAGGATCACTCTTCTACAATAGAATAGAGATAAGAACAAGTAGAAGAGTAAGGAATCGTGTATGGCACTTTGGGAGAAGTTTAGAGCTCAAGCATTAACCTCCCAAAGTCCCACTCCCTCTCTTTTTATAGAGAGGAAGATTTTCTTCCCGTTGGCCGCCACCAATCGACTGCTACCCTTTGGCAGTCGACTGTCGCCACTCCAACAGCCTTCGAACACGTTGGATCCCGACTGTTGTAGTCCAACGGAACACTTGGCAGTCGACTGATGGTCCTCACCAGTCGACTGCTGCCTTCGTAATCGACTGCCCAGTCGGCTATGAGCGGTTCTGTGCCCGCGACATCCTCTTCGAACACTACTCGACTCAGAGAAATCGACTGCCATTACATGGTAGTCGACTGGTGCCGTGTGAAACTCAAACTTAACATAAGTTTGAGCTTCCGGCGGTCGGGTAAACCTTAACCCTTGCAGTCAAGTCTCCGACACTCAGCCATTCGGTCAAGTTCACCTAATGAGCTACTTACATTTCACTCATTCTCTCATCTCACTCGAAGTCCCTCGCCGAAGCTCTCTTCGTTCGCAGCCACGTCCCTCAGAAGCATCAGGCGCACGACTCTGCAATGCTCCTTCGCGTCTCTTGCCTCCGAAGTCTGCTTCCTTGGCTTTACTTCAAGTCATCTCGTTCGGCGGTCCCTCGGATGCTCCAAGCGCATGGCTTCCGCAAAGTCATCCTTCACCGACTCAAGGACCGAGGTTGTGAGGGTGAACCTGCCAAGGCTCCATGTGCGAATTACTAAGTCCTGCAAGACTCCAACCCACATATCAAATAACAATACCAACCTAACTTAAACCCTTTGCCACACACATCAAAACCATATCATGGAAAGAGATTGCCCTAACAAACTTGGAGCAGTCGACTAGTACCTATACCAATCGACTGATGTCGGGTAAAACCTCAAACACAAAGTTGTTTGAGCATCCGACCATCGGGTAAAGCCTCAAACACAACGTTTGAGCCTCCGACACTCAGTCTTAGCCACTTGGCCAAGTCCACCTCATTCTCTTATGGAGTTACCCACCGAAGCTTTCTTCCCTCGGCCTACGTCCCTCGGATGCACCAAGTGCATGACTTCACAATGTCATCCTTCGCGTCTCTTGCCCTCAAAGTATGCTTCCCTTGAGCCTCACTCCATTCGCTCCCCGTCCGGCGGTCCCTCGGATGCACCAAGCACATGGCTTCGCAATGTCATCCTTCACCAACTTAAGGACCCCGAGCCTAGTGAACTTGCTAAATCCTCAAGACTTCCCAGACCAAGCCTCATGCTTGGATTTTCCATGCCAAGCCCCATGCTTGGACTTTCACCGCCCAGCCCTATGCTCAGACTTACGTGGCCAACCCTATGTCAGACTTCCATGACAATCCCATGTCATGCATTTTGTCTAACATCAAAATATAGTTCGAGTCAAACTCGAGTCTTGGGCCTATTGCACCAACAATCTCCCCCTTTTTGATGTTCGACAAAACCTCAAACCCAAATCTACTAATTATCCCCAATTGGAAATTCTCACATCCCAATGAGAATTTCAACTATCCCAATTGGTAACTTCTCCCCCTTTTTGACATACATCAAAAAGGTCCTTCCCTAGGGTATGAATGTCTCATATCCCAATGAGATCTTACAATCTCTCCCTTGGAGGAACACACATGCCTATAATCTTTCTAGTGATAAGTCTCATATCACTTAAGAGAGGCAACCCAATTTTCTTCCCATGAGGAAAAAGTACACATCCATCTTTCCATGATGGATACCTCCCCCTAAAGGCTTGCTCCCCCTTGACCATTGCACCAACAATATCTTGGAGAGTCCCTAAGCCAATAGGAACATTTAAACAATCAAAATTAAGGCAAAGTTCAACAATGAACTCTCATCCACCTTAAAATTGATACTCACCCTAAACACCTCTCCTAATCCATATCCAATGGATGTCCACCCTTTCTAATGCTCTCCATAGCATGTCCTAGGGTTAGGAGTGGTTAGGAGACCAAAACATAGCTAAACACGGGCCTAACCACCATGGTTTACCCGAAATCAGCTTAGCAGTCTACTGTATCAAATACCAGTCGACTGCCACCCTCATCAATCGACTGGCCTCCATGGCAATCGACTGATAACTGCAAAATGCAATTTTTAGATTTTCAAAAATGAATTTTTGAAATTCATAAATAAATATACATAAGTTGAAAAATCATGAAATTTTGTATGTATATTACTTATTACAATCATTATGGATGAAAAATATTAGAAAATTATTTTACCCATAAATTAGGGAGATTGACACCAAGTTCAAAAGTTAAGAAAAGCTTCAATATTGAGCACTTTTTGTATGATCCCATTCAATGGTGATTGCTATCAAAAGATAGACTTCACCAAGGTTATTCAAAATGTTTTTAAAACCTTTAATTCCTTTTTCCTAAACATCTCACTTGTATCTAAATGTGTAAAACACATATAAGTCAGGTATTAGTGAGATGTGGGGTCTTTGTTATTTAGGGTTTGATGTATATCTCTAGGCAACATTATTTGATTATCTTATGCATTGGACTTCAAATCATGTCTTAGTCCTTAAATCCATTTTATTTATGCATGAATGATGATTATGGCATAATTGATAACATGAATAAGCATGTGCCAAAATCATGATGCCATGGCATGTGAATGAATTATAAGCATACATGACATATAAAAATAACCCTAAAAATGATCATGACATTTTATATGATAAAAATAAATATGATGTCATGTCATGGCAAGGCAAACAAAGTATGGCAATTATAAAATACTAAGGTATAAAATACCTAAGTGTTAAATTCAAATTTTCATTTCTAAGATTAAACCTATTTTTGCCTTAATGTCATTATCCCCCTAGCGTGCCAAAAACCCAAAATGGTACACCAATACTTCTAAGACCTAATTGTGTCAATTTAATCATTTTTCATCTTCTCAAACCACATTGGCACATCCTAATATGTCAACTCACCATGGCTAGGTTAACTACCCATCCACTTAGGGTTGACACACCCTAACCCATCTAGCGTGAATCGATCACGCTTCTAGGAACCCAATACCTATTGGAGCTCCTTGATAGTGAAAGCTCTAGAGTCAATCATGTGATGATTGTTGTATGTACTTTGTTGTATCATATTCCTATTTATAAAGACATTTCTTTATGGTTATTATACTTACTTGTATTGGTGCCAAATAACTAAGTATAATAATGTCCTTGAGTAGAAGGTTCTTATCTATATCAATCGATTGGTTGAATCGATAATGATATGATATAGAGAACACTACTCTTAATCATTCCTAGTCAAGTATTAATATTCAGGGACAATGTTAATGCGAAGAGACTAGCATGTAGGTCAACTCGATGACTTGATCTCACAAGTCATGGATATGAGATATCAAGTTGACACATGGGTATGCATTGGAGAATGTATACTGAATGACCCGCCATGAGAAAGTATCATGGATCGTTATATGAGTGTCATATACTTTCTCATGTGACTATTAGTATGACTATTAGTCCTTGGACCTGAAGTCACCATAGTTCCCTACATAAGAAGTTGCATACTTTGGCTTTGTCAAATGTCACCCATAAATGGGTGGACTATAAAGGCGATTACTGGGTATGTAACAAATTATGCGGAGGGATGTAGGTGATGTAGATGGGATCTATCTCTCCTATATGATGGGAGTGACATCTTGATTCTTGATAGAGTGAGACCACTAAGTGCATGGCCATGCCCAAATGAGTCAATATGAGATATTGAGCTCATTTGATTAGAGTGAGTCTACTTGGAGTTCAAGATATAGATTGTACAGAGGATGACACAGTCTATAACTCAATTGGTCAATCTAGATGTCAAGGATAGAGGGACATTGTCACATATTGTGAGAGTCACAAAGGTGATGTTGGATCTCAACATTCTTGTAACTTGGGTAGCAATGATGTGTTGCTAGATATCACTCATTGCTTATGTTTCTAAATCGATTTAGAAGCATTGCCAACGTTACAAGAACCTATAGAACCTATAGGGTCACACACAATGGGCAATTAGATGGAGATTAGGTTCATATGATGGACCATGAGGATTAGGTTCATGTGATGAACCAAATTGGATTAAGAGTAATCCAAATTAGACTAATTGAGTTGGACTCAATTTGATTCAAGTGTTGAATGAGTCTAATTTAGATTTGATTCATTGAGTCAATTTAAACTAATGAATAGAGATTCATTAAATTAAATTGACTTGAATCAAATGGTTGGATTTGATCAACCATGGAAGATAAGAGGTCAAGTTTGACTTGACTTGAGAGGGAAGATGAATGGTCAAGTTTGACTTGACCAAATGTCATGTCATGATGACTTGGCATGGGCTGGCCAATAATGATGTTCCACATCATCATGGACACATCATGGGGTGCCACCTCATGAGGGAGACCAAGAGCCATGGCTCTTGGTATTACATGCATGTATATAACTTCCATGAAGTGGCCGACCAACATTAGATGTGCATTAGTGGAAGTGAGTGGGAATTGATTAGATCTTCTTCTTCCTCCCTTCCTCTCCTCTCAAGCTCTATCTCCCTATTCCTTTCTTTCCGTAGGTTTCAAGGAGTGCTAGCACACTCTAAGTTGTCTTCTCCACCTATTGTTCGTGTGGATACTTGTAGAGGAGTGTACGCTTGACACTCTCGAGTTTCGGCAAGCCGTTTGGACGAGCGGGATAAGCGAAGGGCGTCGCATCAAGGGTAAACCTCTTCACATGTAGATCTAAAGTAGATCTAAGGTTTTAAACACGTACATGTATATTTTTGTTTATGTTCGCACGGATCCGTGGCTGACTTCCGAGGTTTCCGCAACACAAAAAGCGGTTGTTGCGGCTCGGATAGTCCTATACTCCTTGGGTTAACTAGGTATTCACTAGGGATAACTTCCCTAGATACCTTTCTAATGACCCTTTTAGGTTTTGACACATTAGTCATTTGGGTCTTTCCTAGGTCAACTCTAGAGGTGACTCCTCCTTTGACCTTCTTAGTGGCTTTCTTAGTTTTTCTTAAGTCCTTAGCCACTAAACACAAACCATGGCTAGTCTTAGGGATAACTTCCCTATTAGCCTTGGTTTTCCTAGACCTAGAAATTGTTCCATAATTAAATGGGACATTATGGTAGGACATAGGTTTGTGACCCAAACCTTTCATTCCCTTGGACATTTCTTGTTTCATAGGCCTTAAATTTTGATCACTAGACCCCTTAAATGATTTTGTCATAATTTTAAAGGTTTTTTCCAATTTTTCTAGCCTTGACCTCAAGGCTCGGTTCTCCACCTCTAATCTTTCTAATTTTGATCTATCATTAGATTTTTGGGAATTGTTTTTCTTCTTAGGCATATGTCTAGATTTCTTGGGGTTAATGCCCAAGTTTTCTTCTATTCTCCTAATTGACTCCCTAGGTAGGATTGGTCTAGAATTACGGTGTCTAGGTTTGTCCTTAGGTAAATCGACATGCTTGGCACCTAGGCAAACATATTTACTTCTACTAGCATGTTTTTCATTAATCATGGCAAGTGAACTAAAATAATTTTTAGCATGCTTGTTAACCTTAGGAATTGAAGGTGCATTAACTAAATTTACCTTAGAGTTAGCTTTGGAAGCTCCCCCTACATGAGATACACCTTCTTGCCCCTTCTTCCTCCCCCAAGGGCATTGGCTTCTATAATACCCCCTTTGGTTGCATTTGAAGCCCCCCTTTGGTTGCATTTGAAGCACACAATGTGCTCCTTACTTCTAATTATGGGGACACCGGCATCTTTCACCTTTGGTTCTTCTTCACCTTCTTAGGACACTTACTTTTATAGTGTTTTTGTTCCCTACGCTCAAAGCATATTATATGATTTATATTTATAATCACAATACTTGAGTTACCTAGGGAATTTTCGCTTCTCCCGGATGTTGAAGCTTCTTCTTGAACTTGTTCTAGGATGAAAGGACTCTCCTTCGCCTCAATGCTAGAGGTGGAGGTCTCCACCAAATCATCAACATCATCGAAGGTGGATGGCGATTCTTCAACATCCTCGGATTCGGATGTTGATGGGCATTCTTCCTCGACATGGACCAATGTGGGCTCTTCATGAAATCTTAACACCTTGTCCCATAGGTCCTTAGCATCCCTAAAATTACCTAATCTAGGCCAAATGTTATTAGGAATCAAATCACTAAGCAATTTGATTACCTCGAGATTTATCTTGAAGTCCTTGAATTGGTCTTGGGTCCACCTTGACTTCTCAATTTGCCTATTTTCTTCATCCCTAGGCATTTTAAAACCGCTTTCTAGAATTAACATAATATCAAAATTGGTTTCTACATATACCTCCATCTTCCTTCTCCACCATTGAAAATCTCCTTCGAATTTTGGTGGTTAGAGGTAGTAGCCGGCCATCTTGTCATGCTTGTGTTGGTGGTTAGTCCTCGACAAGCGACTTGGCTCTGATACCACTTGTTGGAACGTCGGTGGCCGACTAGAGGGAGGTGAATAGCCCTCAATCATTGTAGGGTGGAATTCGTTCGTTCTTTTTGTGTCACTTGTCTACGATTGTCGTTAGGGCAGCGGAATAGTAATATAAATGAAAATACTAACAACACATACAAGCATACACAAGATATATGTGGTTCGGAACCTTAGGGTTCCTACTTCACGGGGTGAACTCAACGAGCTCGTGTTATATGCACGACACTAACAATACTCCTTCTCGACAAAACATCAAAGGTGGAGAAACCTCGTATAAGCAATTACACTAAGTAATACAAGCAAATACAAATACAAGAAGAAATACAAGTAAAGAACACTTTACAAAACTTCGCTTTGATCGCTTGCTTGTTGCTTTCTTTTGTTTGCTCTTGAAGGACTAGAATGCAGCAGCAATTCCCCTTCAAAATCTTTCCAAAAGTCTTGGCAAAATCCTCCATCTCGAGCTCCATTTATAACCTGCATCGAGCTGATTTCATGCCTAGCAGTGGACTGCCAAAAGACCCCAGTCGACTGCTCCTGTAGCCGTTGTCTCACAACGGCTTAATCCACGCTGGACAAGTTCCAACAAATCCTCTATCACTCGACTGATGATGACAAACAATCGATTCACGACTTCATAGCGGTATTCGATCGGCTCACGGGCATGCATTCGTACTCGCGACACTTCCATCACCGATCGATTGGGGATAGCGATCACCGCCGATATCGATCCCTATCATCCCTTGGCAGTCGACTACCAGGCCACAAAATGTAGTCTAACACCAGTCGAACCCAAGTCGACTTGGAGCAGTCGACTGATGTCGGGTAAAATCTCAAACACCAAGTTGTTTGAGCATCCGATCATCGGGTAAACTCTCAAATACAACGTTTGAGCCTCCGACACTTAGTCCTAACCACTTGGCCAAGTCCACGTCATCCTCTCATGGAGTTCCCCACTAAAGCTTTCTTCCCTCAACCAACGTCCCTCAGATGCACCAAGTGCATGACTTTGCAATGTCATCCTTCGCGTCTCTTGCCCTCGAAGTATGCTTCCCTTGGGCCTCACTCCATTCGCTCCCCGTCCGGCGGTCCCTCGGATGCACCAAGCGCACGAGTTCGCAATGTCATCCTTCACCGACTCAAGGAGTCTGAGCCTAGTGAACTTGCTATGTCCTCAAGACTTCCCACACCAAGCCTCATGCTTGGATTTTCCATGCCAAGCCCCATGCTTGGACTTTCACCACCAAGCCCTATGCTTGGACTTACGTGGCCAACCCTATGTCGGACTTCCATGACAATCCCTTGTCATGCGTTTTGTCTAACATCAAAATATAGTTCGAGTCAAACTCGAGTCCTGGGCCGATTGCACCAACATTACACATGTAGAGATACTCACTAGTTGTGATCCAATCACAAATTCTCTCATGCTATGAATCGTATTATGGACATTCAGTAAATGAGTTTAAGATCCAATCAAATACATGAAAACATTTTACTCAAATAGTGAATCTTCATTTATCAAACAAATGGTACAACCATAAGGCGATTTCCTTAGAACACCTCTCATATATTACTAACAAACTCCCACTTGGCCTAATGCCAATCGCCATGGTATCCAATACCATAAGCCCTAACATGGCCCTCAAACTTACTTTGAGGTAAGGCCTTCGTTAAAGGATCCGCTAAGTTTCTTTCAGTGAGAATCTTCTCGATTTGTATTTCCTTCCTACTAATGATCTCTCTGATCAGATGATAGCGACGAAGTACATGTTTGGATCGTTGATGAGACCTTAGCTCTTTTGCATGTGCAATTACTCCATTGTTGTCACAGTAAATCGGTATTGCTTCAATAATGGTTGGAACCACACTAAGTTCATAAATGAACTTCTTGATCCAAACCGCTTCCTTTGTACCTCCGAAGCTGCAATGTATTCTGCCTCTATAGTAGAATCCATTACAGTGTCTTGTTTGGAACTTTTCCAACTCACTGCGCCCCCATTCAAGGTGAACACATACCTAAACTGAGACCTGGAACATCCTTGTCTGTCTAGAAGCTAACATCCATATACCTGTGTATCACTATGTCCCATTTTCCATATATTAGAAACACATCCTTAGTTCTTCTTAAGTACTTAAGGATCGTCTTAACAGCCGCCCAATGATCCATTCCTGAATCAGACTAGTATCTACTTGTGACACTAAGAGCATACGATACATCGAGCCTAGTACATAACATAACTTTTGTCCTTTATTATAAATGAGAAACCTCTCTTGTCCAAACAAGAAATAGAGATAATGTTCTTAGTTATAGCAGGTACATAATAGCACTCTTCTAGTTCTAAGATAAAACCACTAGGCCAAGATAAGGAATATGTTCCTATAGCAATAGCAACAACTCTTGAGCCATTGCCGATGCATAGGTCCACATCTCCTTTTGTCAATGATTTACTATTTCTCAGGCCTTGCACATTAGTACAAATGTGAGAAGCACAACTGATATCTAATACCCATGAAGAAGAAATAGATAGATTAACTTCTATAACATATATACCTGAGGCAGAAATCACACTTCTCTTTTTATGAACTTCCTCTAGGTACTTTTTGCAGTTCCTCTTCCAATGTTCGATCTCATCACAATGGAAGCAGGTTCCTTCCTTAGACACCCCACCTTTTGCCTTCAATGCCTTGGCCTTGCCCTTATCTTGAGTCTTACACTTTCCTTTGGGCTACTTTTTGCCTTTTCCCTTTTTAACCATGAGTACAATACCAGGTTAGATCTTCTTAAGATTGCTTTCAGCAGTTCTCAACATGCTTAACAACTCAGGCAAAGGTTTGTCAAATTCATTCATGTTGTAGTTCATGACAAATTGACTATAACCTTCAGGAAATGACTACAGAACAAGGTCAACGGCCAACTCTTGGCCCAATGGAAATCCTAATCTTTTAAAGTTCTCAACGTACCCAATCATTTTGAGTACATGAGTTCCTACAGGAGTTCCTTCTTGCATTTTATATCCAAATAATGCCTTTGACACCTCAAATCTCTTGTGTCTTGCCTACCCTTGATACAGTTGTTTAAGATGTGCAACCATATCAAAAGCATCCATGTTCTCATGTTGCTTCCGAAGCTCATAGTTCATAGTAGCAAGCATAAGGCATGACACATCTAATGCATCATCTTGAAGCTTTTTATAAGTATCCTTATCAGCACGAGTGGCATTAGCGATGGGTGATTCAGAAATGGGTTGCTCTAAGACATATAGTTTTCGTTCTTGCTTGAGAATAATTCTCAAGTTTTTGTACCAATCCAGGAAATTAGCCCCATTGAGCTTGTCCTTTTCAAGAACAGATTGCAGAGAGAGAGTATTCGACATATTTCAAGAATAGATTGCAGAGAGAGAGTTTTCATGAACATGACTTCAATTGATTGAAGTAGTCGTAAGTACTAAACTTTGGTAGACATATATTATTGACCTAATTAGAATAACAAATTATGCCTCTAAGTTTTTCAATCTAATTGAGAGAACTTAGTTAGGTCACACCCAAAGTTTAATAGTCGGACATCACAATTGTCCAGTCGCACTATACAAAGATAAATCAAGTCACTTTGGTTTGGCAAACCTGACTATGATTGATCGAGGTAGTCATGAGTACTAAACTTTGGTAGGCATATAAAAAATGGTCTAATTTTGATAATTAAGTACACATGCATCACATACAATCATTATCATGACATATATCACATATATGCAGAAAACAAAAAAACGTGACATGGTTATGGCCCATAATCTACGATCTTCTCAAGCCAATGAGAAGATCGATGGGTCAACCTAGGGATAGCATCTTCTCCAAGTGAATCCTTGGGTTGTCGTGTGTTGTTATCTACATCTTCCTTTCTCATGATCATCCAGTAGACTAATACTAATTTACATGTACATTATATTAGAGAAACCTCGAGTTACATTTGAGGATAAATTATTAGTACAATCGAAAATATATATGAGTGGAAGGCACGACACATAGGCCATATTATGAATTACAACATGTACACACATGCACACATACATCCAATCTCATTGGGGGTAAGGGGCCATAACCATGCACCATGGCATACATTGTTGGAGGATCAGTGGCCGACTAGAGGGGGGTGAATAGCCCAATTTGATGGATGATGCCGTTCGATCGCTTCTTGATTGTCTACGATTAGGTTAGCGCAGCGGAAATATGCTAAACAAAGTAATTAAGACAAAACACAAGAAGTAAACAGGAAATGTTGGATCGATTTGAGTGCTAGAGAGGGGTGAATAGCGTAAAATAATTTTTTTTGTTCGTTCGTCGATTCGTTAAGCAATAAGAGTAAACATAGCGGAAAAAGAAATAAGGAAAGATAAATTTTACTTGGTTCACAGCCTTTCGGCTGCTAATCCAAGGCCCTTGTGGTCCTAGACCATGCGCGAAGGGCAAATCACTAAAAACACTCCTCCTCGTTAGAGCTAGGAGTAAGCGATTACAAAAGCACAAAAAAGATTTAAGTAGAGGGGCACTCACCCTCTCCTCATTATGATAAAAGCATAATAATCAAACAACAACTACAAGAAATGATTGAACTCTAAGAATACTTTTACTGATGACTTGTAGTTGAGAAGATTGAGCTCTTGTCGTCATTGTTTTGGCAGCGCTTTGTCGTCGTAGGAGTGTCAGAGAGTCGCAGCGTATCGGAAGCACTTGGAGGCTTTTGAATGAATGAAATGGTGAGAAATGGACCTTCTTTTATAGCCTTGAGAAACCCTAATCGTTGAAATGAGGTTTTATGAGGTGATGCCACCTAGCCCTTGAGAAATGGTGATAAGCTTTGACTCTCCTTGAGGCTGATCCTTGACCAGCAGTCGAATGATCAACCCTAACAGTCGACTGATGGAGGTAGCAGTCAACTGCCAACTGTCAGCAGTTGACTGTTGTTAGGGTTTCTAGCTGCAATAGAAGGTTAGTTCGAAAATAAGTGATTTCGACGACCACCAACAATTCGATCTCAACATAGACCTTCGTTTGGAAGTCTTTAGTTTGATCATCGCCTAAGGATGTCCCCGTACGGAGGACATGACCTTACTTACACTCACTCACAAGAGCTTACCTCAACCTTTACTTTTGAAGATTCACTTCCGATCTTCACCTGAGTTCTTCGGCTCCCTCCGAAGTCCTCCCGGTGTCGCCCGACCACCACGGTTCTCTTCGGGTGTCGCCGACCTTCGACTTAAGCTTAGCATTCCTGCACACTTGATTCAGCTCGTGAGATAACAAAATGAACTTAACTTTGTGTATTTGCTATAATCAAAAATCAGGTTTGATTAAGGTACCTACTGCACCAACAATCTCCCCCTTTTTAATCTATGGAAAACCAAAACAAAGTTAAGGAAATAATTGAAGTGCATTAAGTGAACGACTAACAAGAATGAGTACACTTAGCTTAACAAGTTAAGTAGGAGTATCAGTAAGACTCTTTTTCAAGTGCTCCCCCTTGAGGAATTCTCCCCCTTGACCGAGGGTGAGTACTTGAAAAGGACTTTAACCCTCCCCCTTAGTGTTTGCTACTTTAAAAGGTTAAGTAATCAAAATTACTTAACATAGGCCAAATAATTTATATGAAGTTTAAGTTAAGTGATCAAAAGTTAACTTCTGATCTCTTAACTTTGGCCTTTTCTTCTCCTTTTTCAATTAAGAAAGTTTAACCATAAAGGTTAAGTTTAAAAATTAAGTTAAATAAGTATTTGGGCCATTAAAAGATACATAATATGTGTATTAAGTTAAGTTATAAAATATCTGATCCCTTAACTTTGGCCTTTTCTCCCCCTTTTGCCATAAATCGAAAAGAGTGGGGGGTTTTGAAAAACATAGTTTTTTGAATTTTGTAAAAAAAATACATTTTATGTCCAAGCATGTTCCAAATAAATTTTGAAAATAGTATATTAAAAATAGGCTCTTCTATTTGTATGTTCAACTCTATTTGACTTGATTGATATGAAATGATCAACAAGTCCTGATTAGAGTTGGTTAATATAGGTAATTATACTCCATGGTTCATGTCGATGCACTAAATCTACATTTGGAACCAGGAGTAAGGTCCTAACATCTCACGCCCATTTATGTGGCTAAGTATACAAACACATTAGTCCTATGTGTTGTGAGATGTGTTGGCTCCTTAAATCTATAAGCACATGATATCTAGGGTAAACCCTAAGCTAGTTCCATTAACATGAAAAGTAAATAATAAAGTATATAAAAAAAATGTAAATCCTACTCTATTATGCACATGCCCAATTTTCATCTTAGTAGACTAAATTCGGCTTCGGGTAGCAGCTTGGTAAAAAGATCGGCTAGGTTGGACTTGGATTCCACATATTCGAGTTGAATGGTTCCGTTAGCAACGTGTTCTCGAATAAAGTGGTGTTTAAGTTCTATATGTTTGGTCCTAGAGTGGCATACAGGGTTCTTGGTTAAGTTGATTGAGCTAATATTATTTATGTGAGTTTTAATATTGTTGAAGTTTAAGTTAAAGTCTTGGAGAGAGTGCTTCATCCAAAGAAGTTTAGCTACACACTCACCCATTGCAACGTATTCGGCTTCGGTGGTAGATAAGGCAACACAATGTTGCTTCCTACTGCACCAACTACTCACTATAATTAAGCCGAGAAGTTGACAACAACCACTCGTGCTCTTTCTATTGAGTTTACTACCGGCATAATCCGAGTCGGAGTAGCTGATTAGTTTGAACTCGGTAGATCTAGAGTACCAAATACCTACACTTAGCGTGCCCTTTAGATATCTAAGGATACACTTAACTAATGTTAGGTGAGACTCCTTAGCACAAGTTTGGAACCTTGCGCACATGCTTACTGCGAATAATATATCAGGTCGACTCGCAGTTAAGTAAAGGAGACTCCCTATCGTGCTCCTATAGTATTTTAGGTCAATAGGTTTTCCGTCTACATCTTCTCCTATATTAACATTTGTTACCATGGGTGTATTAATGATTTTAGCATTTTGCATTCTGAATCGGTTAATTAATTCCTTAGCATATTTTTGTTAATGTAAATATATTCCTTCCTTAGTTTGTTTAATTTGTAATCCTAGAAAGAAATTTAATTCTCCTATTAAGTTCGTTTCAAATTCACTCTCCATGAGTGAAATGAACTCGTTTAGTATGATCGAATTAGTGGTTCCAAATATTATGTCATCTACGTAGATTTGGGCTATAACAATTTCTTTGCCTACGAATTTTACGAAAAGGGTTGGGTCGACTAAGCCTTTGCTAAATCCTTTAGAATTAAGGTATACAGAAAGCCTCTCATACCAAGCTCTAGGAGCTTGTTTTAGTCCATATAAAGCTTTCTTGAGTTTAAACATATGTTCGGGTTTATCTAAGCTTTCGAATCCTGGGGGTTGACTAACGTACACCTCTTCCTTAATAAGTCCATTCAAGAACGCCGACTTGACATCCATTTGAAATAATTTAAATCCTCGATGTGCAGCGTATGCCAACAACATTCGGATGGATTCTAATCTAGCTACGGGGGCATAGGTTTCATTGTAATCTAACCCTTCTACTTGACTAAACCCTTTCGCGACCAATCTCACTTTGTTTTTAACTACTTCACCTTTGTCATCAAGTTTATTTCGGAAGACCCACCTTGTTCCAATAATTGATTTATCTTTAGGTGGTGGTACTAATTCCCAAACTTCGTTCCTAGTAAATTGAGCTAGCTCTTCTTGCATTGAAATAATCCAATCGGGATCAAGAAGAGCTTGTTCAATTGACTTGGGTTCGATTTTCGAAATCAAAGAAATTTGACTAAGGTTTCGATATGACGCTCTAGTTTGAACCCCTAGATTAGGATCACCTATCACTTGATCGATAGGATGATTTGATTGAACTCTTGGATTAGGATCACCTATCACTTGGTCGATGGGATGATTTGTTTGAACTCTAGGTTGACTCGGGTTAGGATTAATACTGGACTCGATTTCATGGTCAGAGTCGAGTCTGGTATGGGTTGATTCGTTAATTGGTTCTACTACGAGTTTTGTGGGTTCATGTCCTTCGTCGAATACTACATTAATGGTTTCCTCAATTTTAAGGGTGTCATTGTTATATACTCTATAGGCTCTACTCGTAGTTGAGTAACATAGAAAGATTCTGGTGGAGGTTTTAGATGTGAACTTTCCTAGGTAGTCCTTAGTGTTTAGGATATGTACCTTACACCCAAATACCCTAAAGCACTTGTTGTTAGGTACTTTATCATGGTAGGTTTTGTATGAGGTCTTAAGGTGCCTCTTTACCATTAGGATTCTATTTTGGACATAACAAGCCGTACTAACGGCTTCTGCCCAAAACCTATTGGGTAGGTTGTATTCATTCAACATGGTCCAAGCGGCTTCTTGTAGGGTTCTATTTTTCCGCTCGACTAGGCCATTTTGTTGTGGAGTTCTAGGACATTAGAATTCATGGTGATATTCGTTTAGGTTACATAAATCTATGAACCTGTGGTTTTCGAATTCACCACCATGATCGCTTCTAAGTCTTTTAATTTTAAGGTTCTTTTGGTTTTCGATTAATTTAAACAAGTTGATGAGTTGGTCTAAGGTATCACTTTTGTGTTTAAGGAACCTAACCCAGGTAAACCTAGAATAGTCATCAATTATGACTAAGCAAAATTGACTCCCATTAAGTGACTTGGCTCCATGTGAATCGAATAGATCCAAATGTAGGAGCTTAAGCACACTTTTGGTTCATTCTGGATTAGCTAGTTGATGTTGTGCCCTAGGTTGTTTACCTTGTTGACAAGCATTATAAATTTTATTTCCTAAGTTGTTAAGGTTAGGCAAACCTCTGACAAAGTCACTCTAACTCATCTTGTAAATTAGTCTTGGGTGCGAGTGACCAAGTCATCGATGCCACAACCAAGATTCCTCTTGCTGTGTCATAAGACACTTGATTGAGGAGTTGGGTAAGTTAATTGTGTTGATGTTGCTATTCCTAGTTCCTTTAAGTATTGTTTTAGAGGTTTCATTTGTTTTAATTAAGCATTCATTTTCTAAGAATATAACCTTATAGTTGTTATCACATAATTGACTTACACTAAGTAAATTATATTGAAAATCTTCAACTAATAAAACATTATGAATTATAAAATTAGATTTTAGCACAATATCAACTGATCCAATGATTTTGAGCTTGTCATTGTTTTCGAAAGCTACCGATCCTTGTCGTTTGAATCTAAGCTTTGAAAACTTAAGTTAGTCTCTAGTCATATGTCAGGAGCACCCACTGTCCAACATCCATTGATCCTACACACAAGGTAGTTGGATCAGATATTGGAATTTAAGGTTTGGTTGAAGATTATTAGTCCTAGATCATCTCACCCATTTCTACATGATCAAACATATTATCCTTATGTGTTCTTGTGAGATGACTTCAATTTTACTTGATTAAATTTAATCAATTGAAGCTAGTCAACCTTGGGTTAGATTCGGATTTAACCCTAAGCTCGTCAAGTCACCTTTTCAAGAAATTGACTTCCAGGTCATGGCGAGGCACAGAGGCCTTCTTTGATCGGAACAACAACCACTTCCTTAGACAAAGCCAAGTTCGAGAAAATAACTTGATTCACCTAAGATCACCTCCTGGTCTAACTAGTTAAGGATACAATGAGGTAGCTTCAGCTAGTTCCACTTAGTCGAGTGCACCGAGCTAGATATGCCTTATCTAGCTTAGACACACGGGACTTTGCTTCCCTAGCATACTATCATCTCACCGCGTTCTAGTACTATGTTGTCAAGAATTGACTAGTTATAGGTCCTATCTAACCATTCTAAAAAGAAAAATACCTAAGCATGCAAAGTCTAATTAATAGCACAAATAAATTTTGTACTAGCTCCTCCTGGACCATTGAATCGGTTCGGTCTTTCCACATAGTGGATTTGGTCCTTGGGAACCCAGTACTTGTTAGATCCTAATTTAGAAATCAAAACGGTCTTAGGGACCCATGCTTAGACATGTTTTTCATTTCTACTTACAATCGACATATACGATTTGTTAGTCGTATTTGAGCTAAACCCAAGTTTGGCCTTGTTGTACACGACCCTTTGTGATCCAAGTAAGAGGTCAAGTCTCTTGGATCCCAAAGTGAACCTTTCCAACGTATACCTAAGGTCTTCAACTTGACTTTTCAAAAATGATTTCTCAACTTCGAGCTTTTCAACTCGAGTTCAGTCCTCCTTTTGAACTTGACTAGTCGAAGAGGTTAGGGAGACCTCGTGTTTAAGGAGTTTAACCTCCTCAACTAAGGTCTCGACCTTGGACTCGGACTTAGCTAACTTTCTAGTTAAGAATTTAATTGCATTGTATAAAGTGCTAAGCAAAGATCGACTTACCTTAAGTGACCCTTTTGAACCGGATGTGTATCCGTGGCTTGTCTTGAATAGCTACTCATCGTCGGATCTGGACTCAGAATCTTCCTTGAGTTCGGAGTCTTGTTCGGGCTCGGTCAGCTTGGCCATGAAGACAAGATCGTCGTCTTCCTCCTCCGACGATTCTTCCCAAGTAGCATTAAGCGCTTTCTTGTACTTGGGTGCTTTGTTCTTGAGTTTCGGACACTCCGACTTGATGTGTCCGAACCTGTTACATTCAAAGAATCTAAAATTAGAATTAGGTTTAGATTTACCTTGATTGACGAGTCATCTTCGACTCTTGATCATCTTCCGAACTAGGTTCACTAGTTTGGTTTCCATCTCGGGGTCTACCTTCGACTCGTACTCGTCCTCTTCCTTGGGGGGTGGTTTGGTTGCGGCCTTCTTCTTCGAACCTACAAGTAAGGAAATACCTTTCTCAGAAACCAAATTAGACTGTTCATGGAGTTTAAATTCAGAAAATAATTCATCTAATCTAATTTTTGAATGGTCCTTAGAAACCTTGTAGGCATCAACCATAGATGCCCACAAGGCAGTCCTAGGGAAAGCATTTAAAGCATACTTTATAAGGTCTCGATTCTCGACCTTTTTTCCAATGGCGTGCAAGCTATTGACGATGTCTTGAATGCGGGCATGTAGTTGTGTTGTCGTCTTGTGTTTCTGCATCTTAAGATTATATAACTTATTGAAAAGCAAATCACGCTTACATACCTTCGCGTCGTCGGTTCCTTCGTGTAGCTCTACGAGTTTAGTCCATAGATCTTTTGCGCTAATGAAGGGGCTAATGTGGTTTAACTTCTCCTTGGACAAGCCGCATTGTAAGATTTGAGTCGGCTTGGCGTTAGCTTTCACTTGTCTTTTCATGGTGTTCGTCCATTGATCATAATCCAACGATTCACCCACTTCATTAGTAGGAAGCGTGATTCTGGTTTGGATTACGATCCACATCTCGATTTGGGTCTTTAAGAAGCACTTCATCCGACCCTTCTAATAACCGAAGTCATCTCCATTGTAAAATGGAGGTCGGACGGTGCTAAACTCTTCGAGATGGGCCATTGAAAAATACAAAAAGACAACGAAAAAAGATCACCTAGCAAAAGCAAAAATAAGCAAATGTACCAAGACTTTCGTCTTGGATTAGTAGTGCAGGAGAACGAAATCAAACGAAACAAAAAGTCATAAACGAAAACAAAAGAAATCTGTAAAAAATGCTAGATTTGTGATTTCACCAAATCGTAGCGCCCCTGGCTCTGATACCAATTGTTGAATCGATTTGAGCACTAGTGGGGGAGTGAATAGCGCAAAATATTTTTTTTGTTCGTCGATTCGTTAAGCAATAAGAGTAAACGCAGCGAAAAAAGAAATAATACAAAATAAATTTTACTTGGTTCACAGCCTTCCAGCTACTAATCCAAGGCCCTAGTGGTCCTAGACCACGCATGGAGGGCAAATCACTAAAAACACTCCTCCTCGTTAGAGGTAGGAGTAAGCGATTACAAAAGCACAAAAAGGATTGAGGTAGAGGGACACTCCCCCTCTCCTCGTTACGATAAAAGCACGATAATCAAACAACAACTAAAAGAAATGATTGAACTTTAAGAATACTTTTATCGACGACTTGTAGATGAGAAGATTGAGCTCTTGTCATCATTGTTTCGACAGTGCTTCGTCGTCGTAGGAGTGTCGAAGAGTCGCAGCGTATCGAAAGCACTTAGAGGCTTTTGAATGAATGAAATGGTGAGAAATGGACCGTCTTTTATAGCCTTGAGAAATCCTAATCGTTGAGATGAGGTTTCATGAGGTGATGCCACCTAGCCATTGAGAAATGGTGATAAGCTTTGACTCTCCTCGAGGTTAATCCTTAACTAACAGTCGACTGATCAACCCTAGAGTCGACTGATGGAGGCAGCAGTCGACTTCCAACAGTCGGCAGTCGACTGTTGTTTGGGTTTCCAACTGCAATAGAAGGTTAGCTCGAAAATAAGTGATTTCGATAGTCACCAACCGTCCGATCTCGACATAGACCTTCCTTTGGAAGTCTTTAGTCGGATCATCGCCTAAGGATGTCCCGGTACGGAGGACACGACCTTACTTACACTCACTCACACGAGCTTACCTCAACGTTTACTTTTGAAGCTTCGCTTCTGGTCTTCACCTGAGTTCTTCGGCTCCCTCCAAAGTCCTCCCGGTGTCGCCCGACCACCACGGTTCCCTCCGGGTGTCGCCGACCTTTCGCTTAAGCTTAGCATTCCTTCACACTTGATTCAGCTCGTGAGATAACAAAATGAACTTAACTTTGTGTATTTGCTATAATCAAAACTCAGGTTTGATTCAGATGCCTACTGCACCAACAGAAAGAACAATGCTAACAAATAATGTAAGGTTGTTCACGGCCCTTGCCGTTAATCCACGGACTGATTCGTTCAAGGTGAATCACTCCTAAACCTTCATTAGTCTCTCCTTTTACCCAACCAAGGTGGAGGTAACTCTTCTTACAATAAACACTCCTTCTTACAATAGTATTGAAATAAAAGCAAGAAGAAGGAGTAGGAATCATGTGAAGCACTTAGGGGATACTTGGGAGCATGAACATTTTCCTCCCTAAAGCCCACACCCTCTCTTTTTATAGAGAGAGCTGATTTCTTCCCGTTAGGCATGCAGCAGTCGACTGCTGCATGCCAGCAATCGACTGTCGCCTTTGCAACGACTTCTGACGATGTCAGATCCGCGATCATCACTGTCCAATAGAAAATTAATTAGTCGACTGACGACTTCATCAGTCGACTGATGACCTCGTAGCCGACTAATTAGTCGACTATGAAGTGTTCTGTGTCTGCGCCACTTTCGACAATCGACTGCCACCTTTGGTAGTCGATTGTTGATCAGGCAATTCAGTCGTACACCAGTCGAACTCAATTCGACTTGGACCAATTTGACTGCCAATACTTGGCAGTCGACTGGTATCAGGTAAACCTCAAACAAATGGCTTATTTGAGCATCTGACGGTCGGGTAAAATCTCAACCCACTTGGTTGAGCATCTGACACTCCCATTCGTCGGGTAAAAACTTAAACTAATGTTTGAGCGTCTGACTTAACCATACGTTGGGTAAAACCTCAAACCCTAGTTTGAGCATCCGACTTATGGGTAAACCTCAACCCACTCGGTTGAGCATCCTACTCTTGACTTAGCCATTCGGCCAAGTTCACCTATGAGCTATGTTACACTTTGCTCATTCTCTCATCTTCCTTGAAGTCGCTCACCGAAGTTCTCTTCGTCCGACCACGTCCCTCGGTTGCACCAAGTGCATGGTTTCGCAATGTCATCCTTCCTGTCTCGCCCTGAAGTCTACTTCCTTAGCTCCACTCCAATGTTGCTCATCCGGCAATCCCTTGGATGCATCAAGCGTACGGCTTCGCAATGTCGTCCTTCACCGACTCAAAGACCCAAGCCATGAGATGGTGAACTCACCAATGCTTTTGTCGAGCCAACACATGTGTGAATTACTAAGTCCTGCATGACTTCAATGCACATATCAAATCACATAAACATCCTAACTTAAACCTTTTCCATACACATCAAAACCTTAAATCATACATGAGTTGATTGCCCTAACAATCCCTCCCTTTTTGATGTGTGGCAACCATATTTAATTTAGATAAACCAATAACAAAATACATAAGGCAAGGAAAGCATGTAAACATAATGAGTATCAAACACTCCTGTAAGAGATCGATTGGCCGGCTAGAGGGGGGTGAATAGCCCTAGTACGTTGGACGCCGTAAATTGCTCGTCTACAAAACTAATTAGCGCAAGCGGAATATATAAATACAAAGCAAAAGACAAGCAAGATATAAGCAAGCAATACAAACACCGAGATATAACGTGGTTCACGGCTACGCCGCTAATCCACGGTCCGATTCGTCCACGGTGAATCACTCCGCCAAAACCAATCACTATCGGTCTCTCCTTTGCACAAAGCTAGGTGGAGGTAACCTTTACAACCAAGATCACTCTTCTTACAATAGGATTGAAGTAAAGACAAGTAAGAAGAGTTTAGAGCTTGTGGGGCACTAAGAAGATCGTTTGGAGTATTAGCATTAGCCTCTCAAAGGCTCACACCCTCTCTTTTTATAGAGAGGGCTAACTTCTTCCTGTGCTGGCCATCACCGATCACGCTTCTGGCAATGATCGCTGTTACTACAACGGCCTCCGAACACGCCGGATCCCGACCGCTGTAGTCCAACGGAACCTTGGCAATGACCGATGGACCTTCATCGGGCCGATCACGCCTCGTAGTCGACCGCCTACGGCTACGAACGGCCTCGTGGTCGAACCCTTATCTCACCGATCACGCTTTCAGTAGCCGATCGATCGATGGTCTTGGCAATGACCGCCCACGATGGCCCGATCACGCCACAATCCGGCCGGCCGATACCACCGAACTCACTGATTGAGCACCGATCGCATGACATGGCAATGACCGTGCCTGAAACCCATCCGACACTCGCCAAACGGGCCAAGTTTCACCTAAGAGCTACCTTCCCGGTTACAATCGCCACTCATTTCTGAGTCCTCTCGGGTTCTCTTTCGCTCGCCACGCCCCCAAGAGATCAGCGACGGCTCGCAATGCTCCTTCGCCTCTTGCCTCAAGTCTACTTCCTCCGGCCACTCCAAGCTTCTCGTCCGGCGGTCCCCTGATGCTCCAAGCGCACGGCTCGCAGCTATCCTTCACCGACTCAAGGCACGAGTCATGAGATGTGAAACTTGCCACTACTCCATGTGCGACTACTAAGTCCCGCACGACTTCAACGCACATATCACATCAACATATCAAACTAACTTAAACCCTTTGCCACACCATCAAAACCATATCACGCAAGAGATTGCCCTAACAATCTCCCCTTTGATGTGTGGCAATCCGCTTGCTAGGTAAAACATTTGATATAAATTCTAAGGTAAGAAAGCATGTAAAGATAAACATGATATAGCAACATGCAACCCCTTAATCCATGAAATTTCTATGCAAATTTTCTCCCTATCATATATTTCTCCCCTACAATATATTTCTCCCTAATGTGATTAACTTAAACATACTTATTTCTCCCCTTTGACACCATCAAAAAGATTAACACTAAGTTATAAGCTCATGGCATCAAGTATAATGGAGGGAAAAATATGTCAAGTTGATTTAAAATTGGGTACCACTTGTTGATGACATCAAGTATATTTCTACCACTACTTGGTGGCATCAAGTATATTTCTACCACTTGTAGGAGGTTTACAAACTGAATTCGCCTTCAATATTCTTATAGCCACCAATGATCGCTATCAAGATGGCAAATGACCGCACAAATGAATCCATATTTCTGATTTTCTGGACGAATTTCAGACATGCATTATAAATTCCAGAAATTTTGAAAAATCATGAAATTTGGGAACATATTTCTTTAAGTATATCTATCAATGAAAAATAGTTTCTCATGATTTCATTATATTTTCTTGATTTTGCCAAAAATCCAAAAGTTCTAAAAACCACTAGGTTTTTGATCATTCTAGTATCAAGTTAGCTACCTAGTTTTGCATCCAATTGTTTCAAAACATGAATACATGTATTTTAGGGTAAGAAAATGTTTTGAAAACATATGAAATATCCAACCATGATCTTTGGGCAATATGTCTATGAATTAAACATAAGCCTTCCCCATGATTGGTCTATTATTGCTATTTTGATACTTTAAATGACCATCTAAATGCCATAGGCATTAGTGGACATTTGTATCATCCTAATATCTCACCCATGCTAAGTTTGCAATCAAGTTAGCCTATCGTGAGTGTGAGATATATCCTAGGGGGTATTTGTATATACTTAACCCATATATTCATGCAATTCTATCATGGTTAAGTATCAACCTAACATCCTACATGATCATAATGACATATATGAATGAATTCTACATTATGATCATGAAATACATGTTTTCATCAATTTATAGTCATGCATTAGGTATTATATGATGATAATAACCAAATTATCACCTAAGGCATGATTCAAACCTATTTCTCATGATAACATGCCAAATATCAAAATTATAAATCATGATTTAAGACATACATAGGAATTACATCAATCATCATGATTTAAGCATTATTACCTATTTATGGGTACGTTATCATCACCCAACACTATCTAAAAAATGTTTTCCCGTCATCCTAAGTCAACCAAAATATGATATAGGTCAAGTTCATATGGTTGACTACCCTAGGGGTTTTCTAACCCTTAAGGATGGATTTTGGAACCCAAAATAAGTTCTTTCCTATTGGGTTCACTAAATATTCCTTGGGGATCCATTTTCTAGCTATTGCTTTCTTTTTATCTTGTCCCCTAGCTATTAGGCATTTGTAGGCCTTTTCATTTTTCTTTTCCTTGTAGCCTAGGCCTTTCTTGTTGAAACTAGCTCTTTGGCTCCCTAAGATCATATTTAAGGTGTTGGAGCCAATAGTGAATTTTTCTAGGGCTTTTGTTAAATAATCTACCTTTTCCCTTAAAGCCCTATTTTCATTTATACATGCATCACTAACATCCAAAGGCATATAAAGGTCATGTGAGCATGCATCATCTAAGCTGGAAGAAATATTATCATTTAAGCATGCCTTTTCTAATTTTTGTTCTAATTCCTTAATTTGTTCAAGCATGCATTTATTTTTCTTCTTTGCCCTAAATAAATCCTTAGTTAAACTAGAAACCATGGAAACTATTTTCTTAGGGGTTAGATTTGTTACCATAGTTTCCATGTCCTCTTCTTCGAATGAGGAGAATGTGGAAGCTCCCCCTTCATTTGAGCTCTCCCCATTTGAGCTTGATTCTTCATTTTCGGATGAAGAGCAATCCAAGTCATCAAAGGCCATCAAGGCCAAATTGGTGACAAAGGCATTCTCCTCATCCGATGATGAGGAGGAGGATGAGGATGGATCATCCCAAGTCCTTGCCTTGAGAGCCTTAGCCTTTCCCTTCTCCTTTGTTTTCTTTTCTTCTACCTTTCTCTTGCTCCCCTTCTTCTTCTTCCTCTTCTCTTCTTTCTTTTTCTTCTCTTCCTTGCTCTTGTTTAGGAGAGGACAATTGTCCCTTATGTGCCCTTCTCCTTGGCAATTGTAGCATATAACCTTCCCCCTTGGTCTTCTCATCCTATCATTAGATTTATCAAATCTAAAATTCTTAAATGCACGTCTTACCCTCCTTACCATATAGGCTTCTTTGGTGCTATCCATGGAGGAGGAGGAAGACGCTTCGTCATCGGAGGAGGAGGGGATTTCCATCTTCTTCTTCCCCTTACTTGCCAATAATGCTACTCCTCTTGAGGGTTGAATTTTAGGCTCCTCTTGTATTCCTTCAAGCCTAGTTTCGTGGAGTTCCATTGTTGAGAAGAACTCCTCCAAGGTGCTCACTTCTAAATTCTTTGAGATATAGAATGAGTCCACCATGGAGCTCCACTTTGAGGACCGGGGAAAGGCATCTATGGCCTTCATTACCATATCCCGGTTTGATAGCTTCTCACCTACACTTGTTAGCCCAATTAAAATTTCTTTAAACCTAGAGTGTAGTGAGGTTACCTTTTCTCCCTTTTCTAGTTTTATATTGGATAATTGGGAGCGGAGGAGGTCTCTCCTTGCTAGCTTGGCCTCGGATGTGCCTTCATGGAGTTCTATAAGCTTCTCCCACATCTCTTTGGCGCTAGCACATTCTCCGATCCGGTTGATCTCTTGTTGAGGGAGCACATTGTAGAGATGGTGCTTGGCTTTGGAGTTTGCAAGGTGCTCCTCTCTTTGCCTCTTGGTCCACCTAGACTTCTCTATTGGCTTCCCTTCTTCATCCCTAGGCAAAACGAAACCGGATTCCATTGTAATCATTATATCAAAACTGCTTTAAAAATACCTCCATTCGCTTCTTCCACTGCTTAATTCTCCTTCAAACTTCGGAGGATGGATGTTGGAGCCGGCCATTTTTGATGTAGGGCTTGTTGCGGCGGTTAGTCCGGTGACAAGCAACCTCGGCTCTGATACCACTTGTAAGAGATCGATTGGCCGGCTAGAGGGGGGTGAATAGCCCTAGTACGTTGGACGCCGTAAATTGCTCGTCTACAAAACTAATTAGCGCAAGCGGAATATATAAATACAAAGCAAAAGACAAGCAAGATATAAGCAAGCAATACAAACACCGAGATATAACGTGGTTCACGGCTACGCCGCTAATCCACGGTCCGATTCGTCCACGGTGAATCACTCCGCCAAAACCAATCACTATCGGTCTCTCCTTTGCACAAAGCTAGGTGGAGGTAACCTTTACAACCAAGATCACTCTTCTTACAATAGGATTGAAGTAAAGACAAGTAAGAAGAGTTTAGAGCTTGTGGGGCACTAAGAAGATCGTTTGGAGTATTAGCATTAGCCTCTCAAAGGCTCACACCCTCTCTTTTTATAGAGAGGGCTAACTTCTTCCTGCCCGCCATCACCGATCGCCGCCTTGGCGCCGACCGCCATTACTACAACGGCCTCCGAACACGCTGATCCCGACCGCTGTAGTCCAACGGAACTTTGGCAATGATCGATGGACTCATCACGATCGCCGCTCCGTAGTCGATCGCCTGGGCCGGCTACGAACGGCTCGCGGTCAACCCTTATCTACCACCGATCGCCGCTTTTCAGCCGATCGATGGTCTGGCAATGCGATCGCCCACGATGCGATGATCACGCGCCACAATCCGGGCCAATGATACCGGGCCGAACTCACTGATTCAGAGCCGACCGCCATGACATGGCAATGACCGGTGTCGAAACCCATCCGACACTTGCCAAATGGCCAAGTTTCACCTAAGAGCTACCCTTCCCGGGTTACAATCGCCACTCATTTCTGAGTCCTCGCCTGAAGTTCTCTTCGTTCTCGCCACGCCCCTAAGAGATCAGCGACGGGCTCAATGCTCCTTCGTCTCTTGCCTCGAAGTCTACTTCCTCCGGCTTCACTCCAAGCTTCTCGTCCGGCGGTCCCTCGGATGCTCCAAGCGCACGGCTTCCGCAAAGCTATCCTTCACCGACTCAAGGCACGAGTCATGAGATGTGAAACTTGCCACGGCTCCATGTGCGAATTACTAAGTCCTGCACGACTTCAACGCACATATCACATCAACATATCAAACTAACTTAAACCCTTTGCCATACCATCAAAACCATATCACGGCAAGAGATTGCCCTAACAATCTCCCCCTTTTTGATGTGTGGCAATCCGTTTAAGTTAGGTAAAAACATTTGATATAAATTCTAAGGTAAGAAAGCATGTAAAGATAAACATGATATAGCAACATGCAACTCCCCCTTAATCCATGAAATTCTCTATGCAAATTTTCTCCCCCTATCATATATTTCTCCCCCTACAATATATTTCTCCCCCTAAAGTGATTAACTTAAACATACTTATTTCTCCCCCTTTGACACCATCAAAAAGATTAACACTAAGGTATAAGCTCATGGCATCAAGTATAATGGAGGGAAAAATATGTCAAGTTGATTTAAAAATTGGGTACCATTTGTTGATGACATCAAGTATATTTCTACCACTTGTTGGTGGCATCAAGTATATTTCTACCACTTGTAGGAGGTTTACAAACTGAATTCGGCCTTCAATAAATGATCACATCATGATATATGCGATCGCACAAATGAATCCATATTTCTGATTTTCTGGACGAATTTCAGACATGCATTATAAATTCCAGAAATTTTGAAAAATCATGAAATTTTGGGAACATATTTCTTTTAAGTATATCTATCAATGAAAAATAGTTTCTCATGATTTCTCATTATATTTTCTTGTTTTTGCCAAAAATCCAAAAGTTCTAAAAACCACTAGGTTTTTGATCATTCTAGTATCAAGTTAGCTACCTAGTTTTGCATCCAATTGTTTCAAAAACATGAATACATGTATTTTAGGGTAAGAAAATGTTTTGAAAACATATGAAATATCCAACCATGATCTTTGGGCAATATGTCTATGAATTAAACATAAGCCTTCCCCATGATTGGTCTATTATTGCTATTTTGATACTTTAAATGACCATCTAAATGCCATAGGCATTAGTGGACATTTGTATCATCCTAATATCTCACCCATGCTAAGTTTGCAATCAAGTTAGCCTATCGTGAGTGTGAGATATATCCTAGGGGGTATTTGTATATACTTAACCCATATATTCATGCAATTCTATCATGGTTAAGTATCAACCTAACATCCTACATGATCATAATGACATATATGAATGAATTCTACATTATGATCATGAAATACATGTTTTCATCAATTTATAGTCATGCATTAGGTATTATATGATGATAATAACCAAATTATCACCTAAGGCATGATTCAAACCTATTTCTCATGATAACATGCCAAATATCAAAATTATAAATCATGATTTAAGACATACATAGGAATTACATCAATCATCATGATTTAAGCATTATTACCTATTTATGGGTACGTTATCATCACCCAACACTATCTAAAAAATGTTTTCCCGTCATCCTAAGTCAACCAAAATATGATATAGGTCAAGTTCATATGGTTGACTACCCTAGGGGTTTTCTAACCCTTAAGGATGGATTTTGGAACCCAAAATAAGTTCTTTCCTATTGGGTTCACTAAATATTCCTTGGGGATCCATTTTCTAGCTATTGCTTTCTTTTTATCTTGTCCCCTAGGTATTAGGCATTTGTAGGCCTTTTCATTTTTCTTTTCCTTGTAGCCTAGGCCTTTCTTGTTGAAACTAGCTCTTTGGCTCCCTAAGATCATATTTAAGGTGTTGGAGCCAATAGTGAATTTTTCTAGGGCTTTTGTTAAATAATCTACCTTTTCCCTTAAAGCCCTATTTTCATTTATACATGCATCACTAACATCCAAAGGCATATAAAGGTCATGTGAGCATGCATCATCTAAGCTGGAAGAAATATTATCATTTAAGCATGCCTTTTCTAATTTTTGTTCTAATTCCTTAATTTGTTCAAGCATGCATTTATTTTTCTTCTTTGCCCTAAATAAATCCTTAGTTAAACTAGAAACCATGGAAACTATTTTCTTAGGGGTTAGATTTGTTACCATAGTTTCCATGTCCTCTTCTTCGGATGAGGAGGATGTGGAAGCTCCCCCTTCATTTGAGCTCTCCCCATTTGAGCTTGATTCTTCATTTTCGGATGAAGAGCAATCCAAGTCATCAAAGGCCATCAAGGCCAAATTGGTGACAAAGGCATTCTCCTCATCCGATGATGAGGAGGAGGATGAGGATGGATCATCCCAAGTCCTTGCCTTGAGAGCCTTAGCCTTTCCCTTCTCCTTTGTTTTCTTTTCTTCTACCTTTCTCTTGCTCCCCTTCTTCTTCTTCCTCTTCTCTTCTTTCTTTTTCTTCTCTTCCTTGCTCTTGTTTAGGAGAGGACAATTGTCCCTTATGTGCCCTTCTCCTTGGCAATTGTAGCATATAACCTTCCCCCTTGGTCTTCTCATCCTATCATTAGATTTATCAAATCTAAAATTCTTAAATGCACGTCTTACCCTCCTTACCATATAGGCTTCTTTGGTGCTATCCATGGAGGAGGAGGAAGACGCTTAAATCATCGGAGGAGGGGATTTCCATCTTCTTCTTCCCCTTACTTGCCAATAATGCTACTCCTCTTGAGGGTTGAATTTTAGGCTCCTCTTGTATTCCTTCAAGCCTAGTTTCGTGGAGTTCCATTGTTGAGAAGAACTCCTCCAAGGTGCTCACTTCTAAATTCTTTGAGATATAGAATGAGTCCACCATGGAGCTCCACTTTGAGGACCGGGGAAAGGCATCTATGGCCTTCATTACCATGTCCCGGTTTGATAGCTTCTCACCTACACTTGTTAGCCCAATTAAAATTTCTTTAAACCTAGAGTGTAGTGAGGTTACCTTTTCTCCCTTTTCTAGTTTTATATTGGATAATTGGGAGCGGAGGAGGTCTCTCCTTGCTAGCTTGGCCTCGGATGTGCCTTCATGGAGTTCTATAAGCTTCTCCCACATCTCTTTGGCGCTAGCACATTCTCCGATCCGGTTGATCTCTTGTTGAGGGAGCACATTGTAGAGATGGTGCTTGGCTTTGGAGTTTGCAAGGTGCTCCTCTCTTTGCCTCTTGGTCCACCTAGACTTCTCTATTGGCTTCCCTTCTTCATCCCTAGGCAAAACGAAACCGGATTCCATTGTAATCATTATATCAAAATCCGTTTCGAAAAATACCTCCATTCGCTTCTTCCACCAAGCGAATTCTCCTTCAAACTTCGGAGGATGGATGTTGGAGCCGGCCATTTTTGATGTAGGGCTTGTTGCGGCGGTTAGTCCGGTGACAAGCAACCTCGGCTCTGATACCACTTGTAAGAGATCGATTGGCCGGCTAGAGGGGGGTGAATAGCCCTAGTACGTTGGACGCCGTAAATTGCTCGTCTACAAAACTAATTAGCGCAAGCGGAATATATAAATACAAAGCAAAAGACAAGCAAGATATAAGCAAGCAATACAAACACCGAGATATAACGTGGTTCACGGCTACGCCGCTAATCCACGGTCCGATTCGTCCACGGTGAATCACTCCGCCAAAACCAATCACTATCGGTCTCTCCTTTGCACAAAGCTAGGTGGAGGTAACCTTTACAACCAAGATCACTCTTCTTACAATAGGATTGAAGTAAAGACAAGTAAGAAGAGTTTAGAGCTTGTGGGGCACTAAGAAGATCGTTTGGAGTATTAGCATTAGCCTCTCAAAGGCTCACACCCTCTCTTTTATAGAGGGCTCTTGGTGACCGATGGACCTCATCACGATCACGCTCCGTAGTCGATCGCGCCACGGCATACTAACGGCTTCTCGATGGCGAACCTATCTACTCCGATCCCGCTTCAGCGGCGATCGATGATCTTGGGCCGATCGCATCGATGGCTGGCGCCGATCACGCCAATCCAATACATGATACCGGTCGAACTCACTCACTCGAGCGTCGGCCGATCGCATGACATGGCGATCGGCGGTGTCGAAAACCCATCCGACACTTGGCCAAATGGCCAAGTTTCACCTAAGAGCTACCCTTCCCGGGTTACAATCGCCACTCATTTCTGAGTCCTCGCCCGGTTCTCTTCGCTTCGGCCACGCCCCTCGGCGATCGGCGCGACGGCTCGCAATGCTCCTTCGCGTCTCTTGCCTCGAAGTCTACTTCCTCCGGCTTCACTCCAAGCTTCTCGTCCGGCGGTCCCTCGGATGCTCCAAGCGCACGGCTTCCGCAAAGCTATCCTTCACCGACTCAAGGCACGAGTCATGAGATGTGAAACTTGCCACGGCTCCATGTGCGAATTACTAAGTCCTGCACGACTTCAACGCACATATCACATCAACATATCAAACTAACTTAAACCCTTTGCCATACCATCAAAACCATATCACGGCAAGAGATTGCCCTAACAACTCCCCCTAAATACATGCAACTCCCCCTTAACACATGCTAATTCTCCCCCTAGCATGATTAACTTAAACCCACATTTTCTCCCCCTTTGACACCATCAAAAACACTAAACATATGTTATAAACATGACATCAAAGTCTAAAGGAAGAAAATCATCAAAATAAGACTTGAAACCTGATAAAACCAGATTATTAAGCTCTTTCACAGTCATTAGTCGACTGCTATCAGAATGGCAGTCGACTGGCACGCCATTTTAGCTTTTTCTGATTTTTGGACCGAAATTCAAAAATGCATTAAAAATTCTAGGAAATTTGAAAAATCATGAAACTTTGAAAACACATTTTTTATAAAGCCCTTTATTAATGAAAAATAAGTTTTCATGAAAATTCATTCAATTTTCAATCATTTGACAAAAACTCAAAAGTTGCAAAAACCTTCAATCATGTATCAACTTTAAGAACTAGTTTTGCTTTGAAATGATTTAAAACATGAATACACATATTATAAAACAAGAAATGGTTTTGAAAACATTTGAAATATCCAACCATGATCTTTGGGCAATATGTCTATGAATTAAACATATATTTTCCCCATAATTGATCTATTATTGCTATTATAATACTTGTAAATGATCATCTAAATGTCATAAGCATTAGTGGACCATTTGTATCAACCTAACATCTCACCTATGCTATGTTTTCAATCAAGTTAGCCTATAGTAAGTGTGAGATGTACCTAAGGTATTTGTACTTAACCATCACTTTCATGCAATTTCTATCAAGGTTAAGCATTACTCAATCATGATCATAAAGCAAGCATTGTTCATGATTCACACATTATCATCACCAAACACTACCATCTAAATCATAAATCATGGTCATTTATCAAGTATAAAATTAAGTATCAAAGATCATGATTCAAGCATTATTACCCAAAACATTCACCATGCTCATAAATCAAATATCATCATCCTAACACCCTCATCATCCTAAGTCAACTATTTAGCATGATATAAGTAAAGTCCACTTATGGTTGACTTTTCTAAGTTCCTCTAACCCTTGAGGATTGACTTGGGAACCCAATACAAATTCTTTTCAATGGGGTTGACCAAGTATTCCTTTGGGATCCATTTTCTAGCTACCATTGTAGTTGTTTTAGATTGACCCCGTGCAATTAAAAAATGATATGTTTTCTCATTCTTGGATCCTTTATATCCTAGCCCTTTCTTGTTAAAGCTAGCTCTTTGAATCCCTATGATCATATTTAGGGTATTTGAGTCAATTGTGAACTTTTCTAAGGTCTTAGTGAGAAAGTCTACCTTTTCCCTTAAAGTCTTATTTTCTTCTACTAAGTATGCATCATTTACACTAGAAGAAATCTCATTAACATGTGAGTATGCAATTTTCAATTTTTCTTCTAGTTTTTGAATTTGATCAATCATGCATTTGTTTTTCTTCTTAGCCTTAAATAAATCCCTAGTTAGACTAGTAATCATAGAAACTACATCATTGGAGGGTAATTTAATTACCTTGCTTACCCAATCTCCTACCAATGATGATGATGAAGATAAGGACGCTCCCCCTTCACTCTAGCTCTCCTCCTCACTTGAGCTTGTTTCTTCTTTTTCGGAGGAGGTGGATGTTATGTCATCAACTCCCATTAGTGCTAGGTGGGTGACAATTTCCTCTTCTTTCGATGATGATGGATCATCCCACGTAGCTTTAAGGTTGTGGGCTTTAGCCTTCCCTTTTTCTTTTAATTTTCTTTCTTATTCCTTCTTCTTGCTCCCCTTCTTCTTATCTTCTTTCTTTTTTCTTTCTTCCTTGCTTTTGTTCAAGAGAGGACAATCATCCCTCATGTGTCCCTCTCCTTGGCAATTGTAGCAAATGATTTTTCTTCTAGGTCTTCTCATATCATGAGATTTGTTAAACTTAAAATTTTTCAATGCACGCCTTACTTTCCTTACCATATATGCTTCCTCATTGCTATTCAGTGATGAGGAAGATGAATCTTCATCGGATGAGGAGGGTGGCGTATCCTTCTTCTTGTTTCCCTTGTCGGCCATGAGTGCTAATCCTCTTGATGGCTTGATTGGCTCTTCTACTATTCCTTCAAGCCTAGTTTCATGTAACTTCATAGTTGAAAATAATTCTTCTAGAGTACTTACCTCTAGATTCTTGGAGATATAAAATGAGTCCACCATGGAGCTCCACTTAGATGATCGGGGAAATGCATCTATGGCCTTCATGATCATATCTCTATTGGAGAGCTTCTCCCCTACACTTGTTAGACCATTAATAATTTCTTTAAAGCGTAAATGAAGAGATAATACCTTCTCCCCTTTATCTAGTTTGATATTGCTTAATTGCGATCGGAGGAAGTCTCTTCTTGCTAGCTTGGCTTCGGATGTGCTTTCATGAAGCTCCACTAGTTTCTCCCACATCTCCTTGGCACTAGCACACTCCCCAATTCGGTTGATTTCTTGTTGAGGGAGCACGTTGTATAGATGATGCTTGGCCTTTGAGTTTGCAAGATGCTCCTCTCGTTGCTTCTTTGTCCATCTTAACTTTTTGATTGGTTCACCCTCTTCATCCCTAGGTACATCGAAACCAGATTCCATAATAACCATTTTATCAAAGTCTGTTTCGAAGAATACCTCCATTCTTTTCTTCCACCATGTGAAGTCACCCTCGAATTTGGGTGGATGAATGTTGGAGCCGACCATCTTGTCGTGCTTGTGTTGGCGATGAGTCCGCGACAAGCTCCTCGCTCTGATACCACTTATTGGAGGATCAATGGCCAGCTAGAAGGGGGTGAATAGCCCAATTCGATGGATGATGGCGTTCGATCACTTCTTGATTGTCTACGATTAGGTTTGCGCAGTGGAAATATGCTAAACAAAGTAATTAAGACAAAACACAAGAAGTAAAAGAAAGAACAATGCTAACAAACAATGTAATGTGGTTCACGACCTTTGTCGCTAATCCACGGACCGATTCGTTCTAGGTGAATCACTCCTAAACCTTCACTAGTCTCTCATTTTGCCCAAGCAAGGTGGAGGTAACCCTTCTTACAATAAACACTCCTTATAATAAAATTGAAGTAAAAGCAAGAAGAAGGAGTAGGAATTGTGTGGAGCACTTAGGGGATACTTGGGAGCATGAATATTTTCCTCCCTAAAGCCCACACCCTCTTTTTTTATAAAGAGAGTTGATTTCTTCCCGTTGGGCATGCAACAGTCGACTGTCACCTTTGCAACGACTTCTGACGACATCTGATCTGTGATTGTCATCGTCCAAGGAAACCTTGTCAGTCGACTGATGACTTCATCAGTCGACTGATGACTTCATCAGTCGACTGATGACCTCGTAGCCGACTGATCAGTTGGGTACGAAGTGTTCTGTGCCCGCGCCACTTTCGACAGTCGACTGCCACCTTTGGCAGTCGACTGTTGATCGAGCAATTTAGTCGAACACCAGTCGAACTCAATTCAACTTGGACCAGTTCGATTGCCAATACTTGGCAGTCAACTGATGTCGGGTAAACCTCAAACAAATGGCTTGTTTGAGCATCCGACAATCGGGTAAAACCTCAACCCACTTGGTTGAACATCCGACACTCCCATTTGTCGGGTAAAACCTCAAATTAATGTTTGAGCATCCAACTTAACCATACGTTGGGTAAAACCTCAAACCCTAGTTTGAGCATCTGACTTGGCGGGTAAACCTCAACCCACTCGGTTGAGCATCTGACTCTTGACTTAGTCATTCGGCCAAGTTCACCTATGAGCTACGTTACACATCGCTCATTCTCTCATCTCCCTTGAAGTCCCTCGCCGAATTTCTCTTCATCCCGACACGTCCCTCAGATGCACCAAGCGCACGGCTTTGTAATGTCATCCTTCGCGTCTCGCCCTGAAGTCTACTTCCTTGGCTTCACTCCAATGCTGCTCGTCCGGCGGTCCCTCGGATGCACCAAGCGCATGGCTTTGCAATGTCATCCTTCACCGACTCAAAGACCCGAGCCATGAGATGGTGAACTCACCAATGCTTTCGTCAAGCCAACACATGTGTGAATTACTAAGTCCTGCACGACTTCAACACACATATCAAATCACATAAATATCCTAACTTAAACCTTTGCTACACACATCAAAACCTTAAACCATACTTGGGTTGATTTTCCTAACATACATCATTCACAAAGATATATGACATGTAACATTTATTATGATGCAAAACACAATTTATAAGGCGTTACTCTACAGTGGTCCGAATGAACCCGAGACCCTTGTATCCACTGTTAACATACAAGTGTTGCCCGGCTAGTTTTGTCGCACAAAACCATCCATACAATCATGGACTCATAATAAACAATTCATGTAGATTTATATCTCATATAAAAGAGCAATACAACGATGTTTTATGTTTACACAAGTGGCTCTGATACCACTATAGGGATCTTGTGCGAAGAAGAATCGTAAAATAGAGCGAAAAAACTGGATCCCTCTAGAGATTCATGTGTATACATAAAACTAATCATTCTTACAACTCATCTAGTTGAGAGATTACCCTTGATACGTAGCCTTTCGCAATCCCGGTAACAACTTTTCTTCAAAGGATCTCAGCGTGAGCAAGATGGTCACGCTTCTATGGTATCCACACGAACACACACTTTGGAGAATCAAAGTTGTGCTAGCAACACCACACAAGGGGTCTAGGCCAAGAAGGATTTTCAGCCAAGAAGAGGAAGAAGAAGAACAAAGGCAATCTCTACCAAGCATCATGATTCAACCCCCCTTTTTATATTCATCCTATGAATATGAAAGGTTTTTTTGCATCCTTTTGTATTCACTCTTCAATGTATGATTAATCCACATTAATCATGCATGATAAGAGATTTCTTCCAACCTTTGGGTTTCCCTCTTCCATGCATAATTAATTCACATTAATCATGCATAATGAATTCATGATGAATCCATAACCCTTCATCTTCTTCAATTGATTTGATTTGAGTCTAACTCAAATTAATCTAACTTGAGTCTAATTCAAGTTTTGGCTCAATCAATGAGTCTAACTCAATGAATCCAATTCAATAGTCTAATGGTTCATTTAGCCAAAAAAAAATGAACCTCATCTCCAAAACATGTTCTTAGTGTGAGACTGAATAGGTCCTCGTAATGTTCGCAATGTCTCTAAAACCCCTTTTAGAAACATAAGCAATGAGTGGGCATCTAGTAATGTATCATTGCTACCTAAGTGATGAGAATGTCGAGATCCGACATCACCTTTCTGTGACTATTATCTTGTATGACTCAATCATTCTATCCTTGATATCTAGATTGATCAATGAGGTATAACTTGTGTCATTCTCTTATCAATCTTTGTGTTTCTTGATTCCCAAGTAAACTACACCAATCAAATGAGCTCAATATCTCATATTGACTTATTTGAGCATGACTATGCATTTTTGTAGTCCTACTTTATCAAGGGCCCACAGATATCACTTCCGTCATATAAAAGGGATAAATCTCATCTACATCACTCACATCCCTCCGCATAATTCATTGCATACCTAGTGATCGACTTTATAGTCCACCCTGTTATAGGTGACGTTTGACGATACCGGAGTATACAACTCCTTATGTAAGGAACCGTAGTGATTTTAGGTCTAAGGACTATTCATGCCAATAGTCACTATGAGAATGTCTATGACACTCATATGACGATCCATGAAACATTCTCATAGTGGGTAAGTTTAGTACATATTCTCTAATATATAACCATGTGTCAACTTGATATCCTATATCCATGACTTATAAAATTAAGTCATCAGTTGATCTACATGCTAGTATCAACGTATTAATATTATCCTTGTATATTAATACTTGACCAGGAACAATTATGAGTAGTGTTTTATATATCTACAGTATCCCACTATCAAGTCACCATCTTGATATGTCGTAAACCAGAACCAATTATCTTAGGATATTATTATATTTATTCAAATGGCACATCAATGAAGTAAATATAATAACCGTAAACTTTGCCTTATTTATGAAATATGATACAAAAGTTTCCTTACCAATCATCTCATAATTAACACTTAGGGATAATACTAATAGAACATAAGTCGCCCTGATACGTGTTCAAGATGAGGTCATGTGCAACATGGCCAACATGGAAGTAGTCGCATCTATGTTGTCTGTAAGTAGCTAGGTTTGAGATCTTAGATATCACCTATAATTTGTGATATTATCTTTGAGATACTCTCTCTAAGATCTCTAGGTACAGTTTTATGTGTAGACCAAGTCCCATACCTGCACAGTGTTAGAAAAATCTGATATATGCCCTTATGAGAAATGAGGGATTAATATTGTGACACGTGTTTCATACCACATGTGATAAATTGACTAGGGAAAGTGGGAGCTATATTACTTGAGACAACAAATGAATATCCTCGAGCCCCACTGTGTGAGATCCAAGATCCTCTAGGTGGGATCTTTGATGTCCTTATTATTTTTTACTATTTTTTGAGATCCTAATTTAGTGTTTACTACTTTAGTCTATTTACCGATGTCCCAGAAGATAAATTGAAGTATGAGAGACATGTCTAGGAAAGCAGCTGAGTTGAGACTAATAGATTTGAGTTTAGAAAAAGAAAAACTAATTGACAATACATCATTATTAAATATTCACCGACTACTCTTTTATGTTTATCTATGGAGGGATTAAACATATTAGTGAATATAAAATTGAGTAAAATTTGAGGATTACTTTCGACAAGGAAAAAAGTTCGATTGGATATAATTAGTCTTGGATCTGGGGTGCAGCGAGATTTTATGTTTTATGATACAATGATGACTACTCAATCATCATAACAGGTGCATTGAGTAGTTTTTTATTTGCAGGTGTACTCGTAAATCGGCGACGTCCAGCTCTATGTGAAACCTGATAGGTTGATGTAATGGATCACATGAGATGTGATCTAATGACGAAAGATATATGTCATCGTGTGCAAGTGGAAAATGTTGGTTATATGCCCACGTTGGAGCATGTTGTCATGGGTAATGGGTAACCACACATTATTCCAAGTTCACAACTTCCCATACATATAACCTTCTTGATGAGAAGCAAGGTTAGATGATGAAGCATAGAAGTGCCGTGATGCTTGCTTAAGGAAGAAAGTCTTCTTGTGAGAGTGTTGTAAGTAGGCAGCTATGAATTGCAAGAAGGCATAAAGAATTTTTCTTGTGTGAGTGTTGTGCGAGTAGGCGTACAATGCAAAGAACAGAGTACTCCCATCTCTTGTTGAGAAGAACAAGAGGATCGTCAGAATCACCGGACTTAAGGTGGTGGCATTGTGAAGCTGTGATGAAAGTTCAAATTAATAATCGTGACTTTCATCCCGACTGCGAGAGTTTCGCGAGGTTCAGATTTCACAAAGGTACTAAGAAGTTTTAGACTGATCGATATCTACAGATTTGAAGTATACTTATGATTCCACATTTCAAATTTCATAGTTAATACTTTGTGAAGACAATGACCCAATGGATGTTTTGGTCCTCATGCAGGTTGAACATTGCATGTATTTTCATGTGATTTATTATTACAAATCTGTTGCATTAGTTTGTTAAGGCTATCTCCACAAACTTTATTTCTTTATCTTCGGGGCTTAGGTGATTACTGCTCTTTCATTTATCAGAATGGTGTTTATTTGATGATAGTGCCCATATTTGATTAGGAACCAGTTATTCCTAGATGTTTCTTACGGGCCAAGGCAATTGGTCTTATGCCTATGATTGATCAGGTAATAAGTCAGATAGAAAGTAAAGTAAGAGCCATTTCGCTACTGGATGCTTTTACTACTTCAATCGACTGCCTAATTTGCCTGGAACGCAGGGGGAGCAAGATGATAAGATCATTGCAGTTTGTACTGATGATCCTGTGTATTGCCACTTCAATGACCTCAGTGAGTTATCTCCTCATGGTCTTGCAGAGATAAAGAGCTTCTTTGAAGATTGTATCCTTTCATATGAGCTTCCAATATAAGTATGTTTATACCTTTCTCTAGTGCGACGAAGTCCTTGACAAGTCCTTCAGACGAAAAATGAGAACAAAAAGGTTACTCGGAAAGCCATCCGATCCTCAATGTAGCTTACTCAAATATTACACACCAACAAAAGTTACATAAATGTTGACCTTTTCTTTCCTTTTTACAGACTAAAATTTCCCTTTTGGAAAATCCATTCATAAAGAAAACCTTAAACATCAAAACCCTGGTGAATAATAGCTTATCTAACACATCTACGAAGACATTATACCCCAAATATCTAACATGTTTATTTTGTGCATATCATTTAATTGCTTATTTACCTATATTTTTCTGCATTCTTATCTTGGTAATACTCATGTGGCCTATTTTAAATTAATTGGGACTGACGGTTCCTTTTTGTTATTGCCATTGTAGGGATCTTTATGTTGAATTATATACATCAAAGCTCGAAGCACTAGATTGGATGCCCAATTTTAATAGTTATATAGAAGAGCTACCAAGGCAGAGGGGCAGATTGTTCTTTGTTGAAAACATTATCTGGCATCTACTGTACCTATCTAAATAAAATCTACGAATCTTTTTTGCTTGCTTCTGATTAATCCAATTGTATTGGATAGAGATATTTATGTTGTGTATTGATTCACCTTGTAAACACTTTGTAATCAGCATATCATTTTTAATGTTTCACTTTTCTAATGATTCATATTAGTGGAGTTAGCACCTGATCTTAATCATTACAATAAGTCAAATACATATGATGCTTTATAAACATGTCTTATTTACAAACAATGAGAAATGTCTATTTCTGGGAAATTTTTCAAGAGAAAAGAGGTTCAGAAAAGATAAAACATTACAGAAAGCTATTTAACAACATCATTTTTGTATTAATGCGTTTTAGAGGAAGATTCTTAAATTACTGACACACCTATTTTTCCTGATATTTTTTTTATAGATTTTATCAGAAAAAAATAGGATTTTCCTTTTTTAAGAACAATTAAAACTACAAATTTGGAGAGGGGGAAGAGTACTTGCACACTGCAAAGATATCTTGAATGATTTCTATTACACTTCTTTCCATTCCATTCGACATTCTAAGCATTTAAATATATTTTTTAAAAAATATTCTTAGAATGAGAGATGAAGAACATTTCCATCTAACTTTCACTTCTTTAGCACACGTATTGAGAGGCCTTATTTCCCTTACATCGAAGGATAGGCATATAAAAAAAATGAAAAAAAAATAAAAGGAAGAATAGCAAAAAAAACTCTTTCTTTAAAGAATAAATGCTTAAATTTCACGAATGATTAAAATTATTTCCAACTTTTTCCCCTCGTTTCCTAATAAAGAAACACAAAGATTTAAGAATTTATGGTTTGCTCAATTTCTATTGTTTCTTCGATTTATCTGTTGAAGCAGACAGATTTCTCGAAGGCAAGATCCATCCATATGTACAACAGAAGTAATGGGTTACTCGGGAATTGAAGACTACTATTTTCTACTATTTGCTCCTCCAAGCTTCTGCCGTGTAAGAAAATGGCGAAGCTTCAAAAATGCCTCAAGCCTTGAGTGCAGATCTTCCACTCTGAGAGTGCTCCGATTTGAGGCATAATAAAACAATACCAGTTAATGAGAAGGACGAAAATGAGAAAGGGAGAGACAGAACACGAACTCTGTTTCATTTCAAGAACACGAAATGGGTGATCCAAGCAGAAGATAAAGCAAGTAATGAACAAGAACAGGACCGTTCTATTCCTGTCCGGAAGAAGATGATCGAGGAGGAAAGTGACTGGAATCCATCCACGAACTCTCCGGCAGCCCTGCCATCGAAGCGTAGAACGGAGAGTAAGAGGAAGACGAAACAGAGGACGCCGGGAACGAGTGCAAGCGTGCCGTGCCCCCACTCTCGCTCTCCACTGAGCCATAGTTCGCCAACAAGACTTGATCCGGAAGAACAGCCGACGGTGACCCCTCCAGCAGCCGGGAGTAGGCCAGGTAGTCCCTCGCGGCGGCTGCGTCATGCGCCGGGGCGTTCGTGCCGCACGCATTAGAGAGCTGGCCGACGTTTTCGGGGAAGTTGAGCTTGGCCCTGCTGCCGCGGAAGCGAAGTGCAGCCTCGTCGTAGGCGCGCGCAGCCTCCTCCGCCGTCTCAAAGGTGCCGAGCCACACGCGGGCCGCCTTGACGGGGTCGCGGATCTCCGCCGCCCATTTTCCCCATGGCCGCTGGCGCACGCCGCGGTACTTGCGTCGTGGGGCCACCCTTTCACCTTCGGACGAAGCAGAGGAGGCCTCTCCCATTGTTATGGCCGCTGGAGCCGGCGGCGGTATCAGTGTCGATTGCAAGCCTTCTTGTGGATACTGCTCTGTTTCACAAGCACAGAGTTGGAGAAGAGTATTTAGAGATAGACAAACTGTACAGAATATTATATCATAATGTATTATGCAAAAAATATATTATATGATTATAAAATCTTGCATCTATTATCACATGTGAATCAAGAAAAGCAATAAACACGACCGCAATGTTTGAGTCAATAAATGATGATGATGATCTCAAATTTAGCACCAGTTTACAATAGAGATCGAAGATAGAAAAAATGATGAAGAACACGATCGAAACAGAGCACCAATCACATGAAATACTATGATTTTATGTGAAGAAATCGTAACTAAAATTTGAAGGATCACCAAAAACAGCAGCACGATCTTGCAGTGCTTCTCCCTGGTAGCTTCCGTACTGCTCGCCAGCCAAACCCTGGCCGTAGTACCTCAATGTCAAATCAGGCGGCGCTGTCTTTGTTCTGCTGAAAGGCGGCGGCGAGTACACCGACGTCACGTGAGACGACGACGACGACGGCGAGGAGACCATCGACAGCACGTCCACGACGACGCCCGCCGCCGCCGGCTGCCGCCTACCGATCTGCACATCACCGGACACGACGTGCGTCAGCGCCGACACCATCGTCGAAAGCTCCCAACCTCGGCGGTAGGCCGAAAGCAGCACGTCGCCCGGCACCATTGCCGACGAGTAGCCCATCATCGACGCCTCCACGTCATCCGCCTCCAGCGGCGGTGTGCCTTCGCCACTTGGATGCGCATGCATGGAATACAATCAAGCTCCCCCTCCTCCTCGGACGATGGAAGATCTTGACACAACAAGGAGTAATCTACAAAATCGAATAGTTAATAAACAAACGTGCCGCCTCCATTTCTCGAACGTGTCTCCACATGCACCGATCCATGCCGAGAAGCATCCATCCCTCCTAAATTCTTAAAATCATTTCACTTTAATTTGATAGAGTGATCCTAATATATATATTTTTTAATTAATTTCTCATTTTTAAATTTAATTTTGCCACAAAAAAAGGAATAGGAAAGAAAAGGGGAAAAAAAAGAAGAAGTGTGAACAAATACAATATGCCGTTCAAACTCAAGTTTGACGGGTTTAGTACCGTAAGGTAAGGAAGCAAAGAAGGAAAAGTTGGACTCGACTTGTGTTGCCGACAAGCATGGGCAATGTATGTGTGCCCCATTAATTTTAGTTTTAATGTTATTATTGACAATTTTGATGCTAATGGAAGTCTTCTGCGACAAGGCACAGGCTTGGCCTTATTGGGTTTGCACCCCTTGGACTTTGACTCATCTATCTCTATATGTGAGGGTTTACTTTTACCTTGTTTGACTATGCTTGCTTGTGTTGATGTCAAGTAATTAATTGATTGAAAGGGATATCTAGGTATGCATCTTCGGCATAGAGTTAACTAGAAGTTTAGATATTGCAAAGGAAAGTGATAATTAAGTGGATAAGAAATTCCATTTAGGCTACATTTGGTACGAAATAATCAGGCTTATAATATAATTAGGATTATATTACAAGATGATTTACTTTGTTTGATAATATTTCAAAGATTTAATGTAACGTAATTGCATTACAAAATAAGAGCAAAGATCCGTAATTTCGATTACGAAGGAAAAATTATATAATCCGATTACATTACGGACTCAATATTTATCATGATAAATATATCATTCTTTTATTTTTCCCGATCGACAATCGATCGACGGACGCGCCGACGCCGAAACGGCCGACGGCAGCCGGCCGTGATTGGGCGATAATCGTCGACGGCCGACCGATGGCCGTGACCGGCGAAGGGCGACGGTCGACATCCGAGTCGACGACCGACGCCGACGGCAATGGCCGATCCGCCGACGATCGGCGACGATCGGCCGGTGCCCGTCGGCGATCGGCCGGTGCCACCGGCGGCCGAGCCGGTGCTCGCCGGCCAAACCGGTAGACGACAGCCGGTCGATGGTTGGCGACGACCGGCGATCGGCATCGACTGCCACGCCGCCCTTTTCCGGCACGGAATCCGGAAGAGGCGTGACGCCGACCGCATACATACATACATACATACAATGGAAGACTTTATACATATTTCGTACTTCTTCTTACGGAAGACTTTAGACATTATTTTTTTCTTTTATAACATAAACATGCATTGACATATATATATATATATATATATACTTCTTCTTCACATAGAGCATGTATCATAACATATATAGATACTTCTTCTTACTTCTTCTTTACTTCTTCTTATTAACATAGAGCATGCATTATAACTTAGATAGATACTTAGTGCTTAGTTCAGTTCATAACCATCGTTGTCATACGGAGACATAAGTAAGGACATCCATAAACATCATCATCATAAACATATATATATAAACCTAACGGATCTTCTCCACCACCCGCCACACACATTTGGCCCCTCCTGCTGCTCTCCTTTAGTTTATCCATCCCTTACCCTTATCTCGAGAGAGAAAGATAAACTATAAGCACATAGGCTTAGTAAGATCCAAATTCTACTCACAAAACCATATATCGACATTAATCATAGCATGTACCATTCATAACGTATAAGCATGTAACATTCATAACATATAAGCCACATAACATGTAACATACATGGCGTAATCAACTTAACATGTAGCATAAATAACGTGAGTAAACATAACATATCTCATCCATAGCATGGCAGCATAACATGTATCATCTATAACATAACATCATGTCATGTACGTCTAGGACTTATTTAAACATAACATATAACATATGTAACGTAGCAAATCAACATAACATAAAACATATAGGTATGACCTATCAAACATAACATACATCATATGTAGCATAGTGACATAACATGGCATATCAAACATAACATGCATCATATGTAGCATAGTGACATAAACATGGCATATCAAACATAACATGCATCATATGTAGCATAGTGACCTAAACATGGCATATCAAACATAACATGCATCATAGGTAGCATAGTGACATAACATGGCATATCAAACATAACATGCATCATATGTAGCATAGTGACATAAACATGGCATGTCAAACGTAACATGCATCATATGTAGCATAGTGACATAAACATGGCATATCAAACATAACATGCATCATATGTAGCATAGTGACATAAACATGGCATATCAAACATAACATGTAACATAACAATCTAATAAGGTAACATATGTAGGATGCTTTTGAAAACATATATTATAGGTACGTAAATATAATTCTCAACATATTTGGGCCCGACATTGTACCACTTCTTCATTATCATAGTGCGCATCCCTAAATAAGCCCGAGGTAGCAAGTCTCGAACCTAATAGGTTACTAGGCCCGATCTTAGTCCGTCGACCTAGGGCAATCGTCATAGCGTAGAAGCCTATCCTAGGCCCGAGTCTTACTCCATCGACCTAAGGCATCTTGGAGCCCATCCCGTACTAGGCCCGAGTCTTATTCCATCGACCTAGGGGCAATTATACATAGAAGCCCATCCTAGGCCCGAGTCTTATTCCATCGACCTAGGGCATCTTAGGAGCCCATCCCTTCTTAGACCCTGTTAGGGACTTGGTACAAGCCATGCAGAAGGTAAAATACTTATATGCTTATTTTATAACATAGCTTATTTCATTTTGCAAACATAGCATACTTCATTTCATAACACATCATGCTTCCCTTCATGGACATATCATCTTTCATTTCGTAAACATGCCATTCTTCATTTCATAATATATCATTCTTCATTTCATCATCATGTCATATTCATGTCGTGAACATATCGTTTTGTTTCATTTCATAATCTTATCTTCTTCCATTTCATAACATATTTTAAATATCGCATACACATAGACATGGCATCAAAAGTAAGTAAACACTAACCTAAGGCATGTTATCTTCATCTAGCATTATTTAATATCACAAGTCAACATGAATTCACCCAACATAAAACACATGTTAACCTATTCATTTAACTTAACAACAAATTCATATGCACATAAGACTTATATTAAAACTTCATCTAATCCCCAAAATGCATGATGGCCGAATGGTCCATAGGGTCTTCTAGGGTTATCTTTTAACCTAATTCATTTCATACAACAACAACTTCATTTGCATATAACATATGGATTAAAACTTCATTTGTTCACCCAAAAACCTAGGTTGGCCGAATGGTCCAAGTAGGGTTTTTAGGGTTAACCTTTAACCTAATTCATTTCATATAACAACAACCTAATTCATTTCATATAACAACAACTTCATTTGCATATAACATATGGATTAAAACTTCATTTGTTCACCCAAAAACCTAGGTTGGCGAATGGTCCAAGTAGGGTTTTAGGTTAACCTTTAACCTAATTCATTTCATATAACAATAACCTAATCCATTTCATATAACAACAACTTCATTTGCATATAACATATGGATTAAAACTTCATTTGTTCACCCAAAAACCTAGGTTGGCGAATGGTCCAAGTAGGGTTTTAGGTTAACCTTTAACCTAATTCATTTCATATAACAACAACTTAATCCATTTCATATAACAACAACTTCATTTGCATATAACATATGGATTAAAACTTCATTTGTTCACCCAAAAACCTAGGTTGGCCGAATGGTCCAAGTAGGGTTTTTAGGGTTAACTTTTGCCCTAATCCATCTTAATCCTAACATCATCATATAGTTACAAAAACATGACATAGAGCTTAATTAAAACCCTAAAATCATGGCATTGCTGAATAGGCTTTAGGGATATTAGGGTTAGCTTTTAACCTAATTCCTTTTTCCATGTTAACATCATCATCTACCTCCTAAACATAGCATACAACTTCATTGATAAACTAAAACATAGCTTGGTTAGATATAACATATAGATTTCTTTTACAAACATCAATCGAAGCTACTCGTATGCAGGTGAGGGATACTTACATCCTTCGCTTTGCTTTGGGTGGGGAAGATAACCTAAAGAACCAACCTAGCCTTTGCTTTCTTGCTTGGATGAGGTTCGGCCAAAAGAGGGAAATGAAGAGGGAGAGGCTCTAGGTTTCGGTGAGAAGGAGAAGAAGAGAGGAAGTGGCAAATTAGAACTTTCCCTCTTCTTTATAAAGGGAGGAAGAGAAGTTTCTCTTCTCTTCTTCCATGCCTCTTCATTTGCCTTTATCACACTTATCTATAATCCCCCCCCCCCTTCCTCTAATGATAATATCCTATTGGGCTTCTGGTTAGTGGGTGCATCTATAGGGTTTGGCTATCTCTAGAGGTTTGGAGTTCAATTCCTAGGTCTTGCATCCATTTTTGGCTTATTTTCTTTTTGTTTTGGAAAAAGGCCCACCTAAGGCCCATGATCATCAAGCCAAAAATTCCTGTAAAATTGCTAGGAATTTTACGGGCGTTACACGACCGATGGTTGGCGACCGGGCCGCGATCGCCCGACGATCGGTTGGCGGCCGGCGATCGGCCGACGATTGGCCAGCTGCCAGTGGCACGCTGGCAATCGGGCGACGACCAACTGGTGACGGTCGATGATCTGCCGACGACGGTTGATGACGACCGACGACGGCCGACGATCGACGATCGATCGATGGCCAGCGACTGGCGATCGACGACTAAGAATTATATCATCTTAAGAAGAAATTATAAGGATATTTTTGTCACGCCCGCCCTTTTTCCAAGGGTCCGGAGGGGCGGCGCGTGACGCGATCCTACATACATACATTACATTATAGCGGAAGACTACACATATCGTACTTCTTACAGCGGAAGACTTTAGACATATTTTTTTTTCTTTTAAACATAAACATGCATCGTCATTTCATAGATACTTCTTCTTAACATAGAACATACATCATTATTTCATAGACACTTCTTCTTAAACATAGGGCATGCATCATCAGTTCATAAGTACTTAGTTCAATTCATAAGCTAAATCATCTTAGGAAAAACATGCATAAAGAACATAACAGATCTCCTCTACCATGCCACTACCACACACACTTTGCCTCTCCTGCTGCTCCCTTTAGTTTATCCACCCTTTACCCTTATCTGCAGTACAAGGGAACATAAACTATAAGCACATAGGCTTAGTAAGATCCTGTCCTACTAACAAAACCTTACGTAAGCATAACATGACATAACATCATAACATAAGCTAACATAACATAAATGTATCAGCATAGACATAAGCAGGCAATAACATGTAGACATACAACATCGTAAGCAGACATATAACATGTAAACACATATATAACATAGCAATCATAACATGTAAACATATATAACATAACTATCATAACATGTAAACATATATATCATAACCATCATGCATGTAAGCATATATAACATAACAAACATAGCATGTAAACATATATAACATAACAAACATAGCATGTAAACATATATGCAGGATGCTCTTTGAAAACATATATCATAGGTATTTGAACATAACTCTCAACATATTGGGCCCAACATTGTACCACATCATCATTGTTGGGGATTAGACGCCCGCTAGAGGGGGGGTGAATAGCGTGTGACCCGTACGTAGATGGAAATCGTTCGCGTGCTTGTCTACAATTCGTGTTAGCGCAGCGGAATAATAATAATAAAAGCAATACACGAAATACAATCACACACGAACATGATGATATAACGTGGTTCGGAACCGTAACGGTTCCTACTCCACGGATCGGGCTCAAACGAGCCCTAGCGATGCCAAACACACACCACTATCAAATAACTCCTTCTCGACACAAGTCGGAGGTGGAGAAACCTCTTACAATAAGATTACAACAATAATCTAAATACAACAAGCAAATATAATAGGAAATACAACAAGAGAAGTAAAGAACACTTTACAAAAACTCTTTAGATCGCTTGCTTGTTGATCGCTTGAATCGTGGTTGAAGACCCTGATTTGCAGCAGCAAATCGCCTCAAAAACGTCCAAAAAATCGCTGCTAAAACCCTCCTTCCGAGCTGCCTTTATAACCTCGCGGGCCGATTTCCGCTTATCACCGATCATAAGTCACCGCCGATCGATGCCATCGCTTGTCGTGAAGACAATGGATCGATCCACGCCGAAAAACCGGCCACGGAGCGCTCGCGGCTTGACACTCGATCGATACGATCGCCATCCTCGGCAATGATCGCCACGAGCTATCACCGATCGCCCATGAGCAATGACCGTGAGCAATCCTGGCTCTAACCTCGGCAACTCAAGTCGACTTTACGAAATGAACCGCCATAATGCCGGGCCGATCCGCTAACCTCAAGAATGAGATTTTAACCCAAGTATGGTGCCCCCATACTTGCTAGACCACCGTTAGCCTAGACCTAAGCCTTCTAGCCACCTCCATCAGCCTCACGCCTCTTGGATCCCTCCAAGTCATCCATGACTTGTTCATCCATCGCGCTAGCTTCCAGGTGCTTCCATCGGCTATGTCATGCTAATGGTGTCTACACCGCCAAGGCACATTGGACTTACGTCGCCAAGACTCCGCTTGGACTTTACGCCGCCAACCATTGGACTTATGCTGCCAAGACTCCCGCTTGGACTTTACGCTGCCAATATCAAACCCTTGGACTTCTCAAATGCCAAGACTCAAGCTTGGACTTTCCCTTGCCAACCCATGTTGGACTTTTCATGCCAAGACCATGCTTGGACTTTCCTTGCCAACCAATGTTGGACTTTACATTGCTAAGACCCATGCTTGGACTTTTACATTGCCAAGACCCATGCTTGGACTTTTCCTTGCCAACCCATGTTGGACTTTTCCTTTGCCAACCCATGTTGGACTTTCCATTTGCCAAGACCCATGCTTGGACTTTCCCATAATCACATGGTCAACCCTAGTCAACCATCAAAGTCAATTATAACCTGGGTCGATTGTATAAACAATCTCCCCAACATATTAACCGACATCAATGTCCAACATCAATGTCAATCCATTTTGTCAAATCCTTTTGTCAAACATCAAAACATCACTCGAGTCAAACTCGAGTCCGTCAATCGTGACTGGGCCGATTGCACCAACAATCTCCCCTTTTGATGTTTGACAAAACCAAATCAAATCATGAGTTAGAACGCTAACTCAAATCCCTTACCAATTATCCCAAATTGGTAAATACTCACCAAATGTTCTCCCCAAACATTCAAGTGAAAATGTAAACCAAATGTTCTCCCAAACATTCTCCCCTTTGACTAACATCAAAAGGTTATCTCTCCAAGGAGGTCAATGTCTCATGTCCCAATGAGATCTTACAATCTCCCCCTTGATTTAAAAATATCTAGGATGCCTACCATCTTCCTAGTGATAAGTCCCATATCACTCAAGAGAGGCAATCCTATTCACTCTCCCAATTTCCAAATTGGGTATCAAAAATCATCAATTTTCCCAATTGATGATACTTTCCCAATAACTTCTCCTTTTCAAGGAGAAAAACACATCCATCATCCCAAGATGGATACCTCCCTCTAAAGGCTTGCTCCCCCTTGACCATTGCACCAACAATGTCCTTGGGGAGTCCTTAAGCCAATAGGAACTCTAAACCATCAAAATTAAGGTTGGAAATTCAACATTGAACTTTCCACCACCTCAAATTGATACTTTGACCTAACACCTCTCCAAATCCATATCCAATGAATTTTCACCCTTCATAATGCTTCCCAAAGCATATCCTAGGGTTAGGAGTGGTTAGGGACCTTTACCATGGTTGAAAATGGGCTAAACAACCTTGTTAACCCGAAATCAGACCTGGCAGTCGACTCCTGACAGTAATCAGTCGATTGCCACATACATCAGTCGACTGCCACCAATGGCAGTCGACTGGTAGCTGAATTTTCCGAAATTCAGCTATCAGAATCCAATTTTAGAAAATCATAACTAATTATACGTATATCGAAAAATCACGAAATTTGATACGTATAATACTTATGACCAAAACAATGGGTGAAAAATGTTTGAAAAATATTTTACCCATAAAATAGTGAGTTTGATACAAAACTCAAAACCATTGAAATTTTCAATGTTTTGGCCCTATTTTGTATCAACTTCATCAATGGTGATTGCTATCAAAAGATAGACTTCACCAAGGTTTTCTAAATTGATTTTAAAATGATTTCAAAACCTTATTTTGGATCATATTCTTTGGGCTCTAAGTACATGACTTATACACAAGCTTTCCCAATGATCCACCAATAAAATTAAATGAGTTTTGGTTCAACTAGATGCAAAAACTATGCACCTTGAACTCAGCTCCTATCCTAACATCTCACATGTATCTAGGGTGTATAAATACACATACATGTCAATTGGATGTGAGATGTGGGTTTTGTTCTCCCTAAACTAGGGTTTCATGCATTTTTCTAAGACAACTCTATTTGATTCCCTCCTAAATGGGACTCCAAGTTATGCCATAGTCCTTAAATCAATTTTAATCAAATTAGATGCATAAAAATGATCATGGCATAATGATAGCAAAATAAATCATGGCCAATGATCATGATGTCATGGCATATGATAAAATCTAAAAACACATGACATTTAAAACTTAATTCTAAGCATGATCATGACATTTAAATGATAAAAGTAAACATGATGTCATGTCATGGCATATGGAAAACAAATCATGACACATAAAATATATAGGTATAATAATACCTAAATTTTAATATTAATTGTCATTTGATATAATTAAATATATTTTGCCATATTATCACTAATCTCCCTAATGTGCCAAAAACCCAAAATGACACACTAAAACAACCTCTAATCCTAAATTGTGTCGATTCGATCATTTTATCAATACTCATAATTAATACTGGCACATCCTAAAAACCTTTAGGATTCAAATCAAACCACATTCCCAAGGTAGCCATAACCTTGAAAATGACCTAAAATGCCACCTTTGCCATGGTTGAGTTAACTACCCATCCAATCAAGGTTGGCACACCCTAAACCCATCTAGCGTGAATCAATCACGCTCTTAGGAACCCAAAATCTATTTGAGCTCCTAGGGTTAATTAGGTATTCCTTAGGGATAACCTCCCTAGATACCTTTCTAATGACCCTCCTAGGCTTATCAGCCTTGGTCATTTGGGTCTTACCTAGGTTGACTCTAGGGGTGACTCCCCTTGCAACCTTCTTAGTGGCCACCCTAGGTTTCCTAGAAACCCTAGCCACTAGACACACCCTTTGGTCAACTCTAGGGATGACCTCCCTATTGACCTTGGTCTTCCTAGACCTAGTTAGTGTTCCATAATCTAATGGAACACTATGATAAGCTACCTTAGGCTTAGGTTTGTGACCCAAACCTTGCTTGCCCTTGGTTGACTTTTGACTCTTAGGTCCTTGGTGTTGACTTTGACTTTTGGACCTTGACTTTTGATCATTTGACCCTTTAAATTTATTTTGTATAATTTTAAGGGTCTTCTCCAATTTCTCAAGCCTTGACCTCAAGGCTTGGTTCTCTAATTCTAATTGCCCGATTTTAGAATTTTGATTTAGACCATGGGCATGGGACTTTCTAGGCATATGACTAGTCCATTTAGGGTTAATACCTAGGTGCTCTTGCACCTTTCTAATGGTCTCCCTAGGTAAAATTGGTCTAGTGTTATTTGACCTAGGTTTATCCTTAGATGAATTATTTTTAGGGACATTAGTCCCAAATTTCTTCCTATTATCTAAGTGAATATTTTTAGCTCCTAAGCAATATTAATTCCTATTAGCATGCTTTTCATAAATTGCAAGAGAATTAAAATTATTTCTAGCATGCTTTTGCCTATTAAATCTAGAAGGTGCATTATTGAAATATACCTTAGGGTTTGCCTTGGAGGCTCCCCCTACATATGATGCTCCTTCTTGCCCCTTCTTCTTCCCCCTAGGGCATTGACTCTGATAATGCCCCTTGAATGCACTTGAAGCATATGATGTGCTCCTTGCCTTTAGGTGTTGGGGAACCGCATCCTTGACTTTTGTGCGGTGGAGTCTTCTTTACCCGTTTAGGACACTTACTCTTTTAGTGTCATTTCTCCCTACACTCAAAGCATATATTATTCATTTTATTATTAATTGAAATGCTTGAGTTACCTAGGTCCGTGGTAGGTGCGGAGTTGAATTTTGAGCTTCCTCATCTTGACCGGATGTTGAAGGCACTTCTTGAGGTTGCCCGGTGTAGATGGTCTCTCCTCAATCACGAGAGTGGATGCTTCTCCCACCTCTTCTATTTTCTTCCAATCCAAAGTTGACTCCTCACTTTCTTCCGATTCCTCACTTTCACTTGAGGATGAGCTCTCTTCTTCATCCTCCTTGTCTTCTTGGATTGAATGAGGTTCTTCATGGAATTTAAAATGTTCCATACCTCTTTGGCGTCTTTACAATCCACATAGTCACCTAGGCTACACAAGATGTCATTAGGTACTAAATCAAATATAAATTTGATTACCTTCTTATTTTTCTCGAATTGTCGGAGTTGCTCCTCACTCCATTTCTTCTTCTTGAGAAACCCTCCCTTTGGTCCCTTAGGATACTCAAATCCTTCCATCAAGGCGGACCATTCCTCAAGGTCTCTCATCATCAAAACTTCGCCTTCCAAGAATTGAAACCTTCTCGCCCATAGAATGAATAAGGGACCGGTGTGTTGATGTCCCATCCTAATTGATCTTGACTTCCATCTTACCCTCTAGCGTCTTGCTCCGGTTGTTAATCCGTTGAAGAGCCACCGTGCTCGATACCACTTGTTGGGGATTAGACGCCTAGAGGGGGTGAATAGCGTGTGACCCGTGACGTAGATGGAAATCGTCGAGATGCTTGTCTACAATTCGTGTTAGCGCAGCAGAATAATAAATAATAAAAGCAATACAGAAATACAATCACACACGAACATTTATGATATATCGGGTTCGAACCGAACGGTTCCTACTTCCACTGGATCGGGCTCAAACGAGCCCTAGCGATGCCAAACACACACCACTATCAAATAACTCTCGACACAAGTCGAGGTGGAGAAACCTCTACAATAAGATTACAATAATAATCTAAATACAACAAGCAAATATAATAGGAAATACAACAAGAGAAGTAAAGAACACTTTACAAAACTCTTTGCGCTTGTTGATCGCTTGAATCGTGGTTGAAGACCCTGATTTGCAGCAGCAAATCGCCTCAAAAACGTCCAAGAAATCGCTGCTGAAACCCTTCTTCCGAGCTGCCTTTATAACCTGCGTCGGGCTGGATTTCTGCCTATCAGTCGACTGTCATAAGTCACCAGTCGACTGATGCCACTGTTGTCGTGAGACAACGGATCGATCCACGCTGGAAAAACTCCAACGGATCTCTTGGCGCCGATCGCCAACATTTGCGCGCGCTAACGCCGTAGTCGATCGCCTCGGCTACGGAGCGTTTCAGGCTCGACCGGCCGATCGCCATCCTCGCGCGATCGCAGAGCCATCACGATCGCTTGCTCCCATGAGCAACGATCGCCAGAGCAATCCTAGCTCTAACCTGGCAGTCGAACTCAAGTCGACTTACGGCAGTCGAACCGGCCATAATGTCAGTCGACTGCTAACCTCAAGAATGAGGTTTTAACCCAAGTATGGTGCCCCCATACTTGCTAGACCACCCTTAGCCTAGACCTAAGCCTTCTAGCCACCTCCATCAGCCTCACGCCTCTCGGATCCCTCCAAGTCATCCATGACTTGTTCATCCATCGCGCTAGCCTCCAGGTGCTTCCCTCGGCTATGTCATGTTAACGGTGTCTACACCGCCAAGGCACATTGGACTTACGCCGCCAAGACTCCGCTTGGACTTTACACTGCCAACCATTGGTCTTATGCTGCCAAGACTCCCGCTTGGACTTTACGCTGCCAATATCAAACCCTTGGACTTCTCAAATGCCAAGACTCAAGCTTGGACTTTCCCTTGCCAACCCATGTTGGACTTTTCATGCCAAGACCATGCTTGGACTTTCCTTGCCAACCAATGTTGGACTTTACATTGCCAAGACCCATGCTTGGACTTTTACATTGCCAAGACCCATGCTTGGACTTTTCCTTGCCAACCCATGTTGGACTTTTCCTTTGCCAACCCATGTTGGACTTTCCATTTGCCAAGACCCATGCTTGGACTTTCCCATAATCACATGGTCAACCCTAGTCAACCATCAAAGTCAATTATTATAACTGGTCGATTGTATAAACAATCTCCCCAACATATTAACCGACATCAATGTCCAACATCAATGTCAATCCATTTTGTCAAATCCCTTTGTCAAACATCAAAACATCACTCGAGTCAAACTCGAGTCTGGTCAATCGTGACCTGGGCCGATTGCACCAACAATCTCCCCCTTTTTGATGTTTGACAAAAACCAAATCAAATCATGAGTTAGAACGCTAACTCAAATCCCTTACCAATTATCCCAAATTGGTAAGTGAAATAAACCAAATGTTCTCCCAAACATTCTCCCCCTTTTTGACTAACATCAAAAAGGTTATCTCTCCAAGGAGGTCAATGTCTCATGTCCCAATGAGATCTTACAATCTCCCCCTTGATTTAAAAATATCTAGGATGCCTACCATCTTCCTAGTGATAAGTCCCATATCATTCAAGAGAGGCAATCCTATTCACTCTCCCAATTTCCAAATTGGGTATCAAAAATCATCAATTTTTCTAATTGATGATACTTTCCCAATAACTTCTCCTTTTCAAGGAGAAAAACACATCCATCATCCCAAGATGGATACCTCCCCCTAAAGGCTTGCTCCCCCTTGACCATTGCACCAACAATGTCCTTGGGGAGTCCCTAAGCCAATAGAAACTCTAAACCATCAAAATTAAGGTTGGAAATTCAACATTGAACTTTCCACCACCTCAAATTGATACTTTGACCTAACACCTCTCCAAATCCATATCCAATGAATTTTCACCCTTCATAATGCTTCCCAAAGCATATCCTAGGGTTAGGAGTGGTTAGGGACTTTTACCATGGCTGAAAATGGGCTAAACAACCTTGTTAACCCGAAATCAGACCTGGAAGTCGACTCCTGACAGTAATCAGTCGATTGCCACATACATCAGTCGACTGCCACATCAGGAGTTCTATCACTCCTGATGTAAGCACACATATAAGCATAACATGATCACAACATCACACACATATAAGCATGGCATAAGGTATAAATATCAGGAACAAGTATACATGGAATGACCTAAACTTTATGGAGTTCTATCAAAGTTTTAAACACCCAACCACTTATATATGGTCTAACTAACCACAGGTTAGTTCTTTAACACATAAAGCATGGCATGGGAGGGCACTTAGGGTTTTAATTGAACCTTGGCCGAATGGGCTTAAAAGACATGAGGCTCAACCCCTTAACTCTAGGTTAACCAAACAACATGTTATCTTCATTTGCCCTCAAAACATAGCATGAACTTATCTATAGCATGGAATAGAACATGTTATCTTCTCTTAACATCAAACATGACATAAACTCATTTAAAACCAAGCATAGAGCATGTTATCTTCATCTAACACCAAAAGTCATTATAAACTTATCCAAAACATAGCATAGAAGGACACCTTAGGGGTCTAGATGGACTTGGCCGAATGGTTCAAGGGGCCTAAAGGTTCATCCACTTAAACCTAGGATAAACAAACAACATGTTATCTTCATTTACCATCAAAACATAGCATGGACTTATCTATAACATAGCATAGAACATATTATCTTCTTCTAACATCAAACATGGCATGAACTCATTTAAAACCTAGCATAGAACATGTTATCTTCATCTAGCATCAAAACTTAGCCTAAGCTCATCTAAACATGGCATAAAAAAAAATGAACACATAGGGGTCTAAAGTGGCTTGGCCGAATGGTCCAAGGCTTAGGGTTCTTCCACTTAAATCTTGGTTAACCAAACATCATATTATCTTCTTTTACCATCAAAACATAGCATGAACTTGGCTATAGCATGACATAAAAAAAAACATATAAGGGTCTAAAGTGGCTTGGCCGAATGGTCCAAGGCCTAGAAGTTCATCCACTTAATATCTAGGTTAACCAAACATCATGTTATCTTCTTTTACCATCAAACATAGCATGAACATATCTATAAAGAGAACACATAGGGGTCTAAAGGGCTTGGCCGAATGGTTTTAAAGGTCATAAAGGTTCAACCACTTAACCTAATTCATCTAGCATCCTATCTTCATCATGTTCATACAAGATATGACATGGATCTTCATGGAAAAAACTCAAACAAGGTCTTGGCCGAATGGTTTCAAGAGGATTAACACAAACACATCAAACGAAAACTACTTGTATGCAGGTGAGGGGGATACTTACATCCTTCGCTTTGCTTTTTGGTTGGAAGATAACCTAAGGGATGCCAACTTAGCCTTCCTCTTGCTTGGATAGGTTTCGGACAAAGGATGAAAGGGAGGGGAATGGATTTCGGTGAGGAAGAAGATGAGAAGAAAAGAAAAGCAATTTGGTTACTTATGTCTCCTCATTCCCTCTATTTATTCACTTGAAGAGTCCCTTAGTCTCCCTTACCCCTAACTATAATTTCTCATATTTCTCTAATAGTACAACCTTGCTGGGCTTCTGGTTATTGGATGCATCTTTAGGGCTTAGCTATCTCTAGAGGTTTGAGGTTCAATTCCTAGGCCTTGCATTCTTTTTGGCTCCTTTTCTTTTATTTTTGAAAGAGCCCACATAAAACCCATTATAATCATGTCAAAAATTCTTGTAAAATTGTTAGAAATTTTACGGACGTTACAATTTTTGTCATTTTATAATAATATGAATTACATTCTTTATAACAAATATGGATACCAAACAAACGAATGTAATCACTTTTGTAATCAAAGATTACACAACAATCGCTAACCAAACACAGTAATGTAATACACATTATATTATATTACATTACAAACTTGATTATATTACAAGGTTGATTACATTACTTCGTACCAAACATAACCTTATAGTCGAGCAATTATTGTTATTGAAAATGGAGCATGTGCATAATAACTAAGAGATGTATTTGTCTTTATTTATCCATTGCTAGAGAATAATTGTAGCAATTTGAGTCAATTATGTCTTGATAGTTAAGCATGATCAATTAACAACTCTATTAGATGCAGTAAAAAACAAATATCAATAAGATGAGTCACTAACTAGTTGTTAGCCACGAGTTAGATATAGAATTAAAATGGTCATTAAATAATACAAAATTTTCTCTTAGATCATTCATGCAAGGTCGGACCTGATGTAAATGGAAGAGACGTTCGCCTCAGATAAAATTTATAGAGATGTCCAAATCACTTTTTAAAGGGGTATAAAAATTAATATGAGTCTAAAAATTAGCCCAATAATAATATTTTTAAAGTTCGATTCAAACTATAAAAATTTTAAGTATGATTTTACATTCATGGTATAGTTACTATTGGAGTTTGCCATTGAGAATCACTTATTTGATTTGATGACTATACAAATTTTAGCTATGCAATCATCAAAAGTCTCGTAAGAATTTGGTGAAGGTACACCATTATACTTGTTCGCCCATTTACCACTTAAGAAGAGAGGTTGTTATAACATTGAGTTAATGAGACGAATGAAGCTATAAGCATTTGCACTTCATTGAATAGCTCCTTTTGAGTTAAATAATTGAGTAAAAATAATTTTGCAAAAAGTAACATAGACCCAACATTCTAAAATACCATTAGTAGCTACTATCTTTCTTTTCCAAAAGAAGAATGGTAGGTGATATGAGGGTGACAGGGTCATATGACGTAAACCAAGACTTGGTACATGTAGATGGCACGTTGGATATGACAAGTTGGTGAATTATAAGAACGACCTGATCTCAATCTAGGGGCCTATCTAATGGGTCAAGCTGAGTTGGAATCGAAGTCTAAACTCAATCGATCAGGATAAATGAGCTAGCGATGACACTTTGTCTCAACGGTCATGATGGGTGCAAATGTGAATAGGTGCAATGGGCAAGAATAGACTCGTGAAGAGGGCAATAATGCATTCTACCACTGGTCTTCAGGTTTATATAAAAGGATGTCTATGGGGGCACCGAAAGTAGATTTGACTAAGAATACATCACTGCATCATTTCTTACTTTTAATCTATTTTCTCATTTTCTCTGACAGAGTCTGACTTGAGGGTTGGAAGAGCGAGATTTGCCAAGGTTTACCTCTTAGATCTCTGCTAACTCTTTTGGTTGTTCACAATCGGTGAGGATTTCTTTCCTTCTTTCACTCATCAAATCACTAACTCGATAAGGTTGGCTGACCCAAATAATTGTAGACCTGAGGCAATATTGCTCGATAGCTTGAGGTCTACCCATTAAAGAAAATTTTTCCAATTGATACCGATGTAACCTGGCTTAAGTACTAAGATGAAAAAAATCATGTGTGAAACAGACGGAACCGGTGGAACCTGACTCGGGGTACAAGTCGGATAGCTGACTCGGTAAGTGAGTCAGGTATTGACTCGGGGAGTCACGAGGAACTTGAGGTGCCAGACTTCATGGTCAAAGTAGTTTTGAATATTAGCCGGGGAAAGTAAGATGACCAGGGTACACCTTAGCCAGAATGAGTGAGGAGGATACAAGTGAAACGGGATAGAGTGAAGGTCAAAGTTAGTGAAGGAAAAGAGGGTGAAAAAGAGAAGACAATTCTCCCCGAGTGAGGTTAAGAGAGTTTATTATAACAAACTAGGACCCCACATAATATTCGGAGGAGTTTCCACTCCTTATCCTATTAATAGAATGATTCTCTAGGAACAAGTGCTGACAGAAGGTGTGCAGAATGTGCGTGCCAATCAGCAACGAACAGACCCTGCCCATGGTGCGCAAGGTGAGGCGGCTGCCAATGCGTCAGACCTTGTGCCGCCAAGGGAGGGGAGGTCTCGGTCGCGACGACGGTATCGAACACGTTCCAGGCAACGGACGGGAAATCAGAGTGCAGAAAGGCTGGAATTGGAGCAGGCTGGGGTGCCTCGAGCAGTGGATGACAAGGCAAAGGCCAATGCAGGAGCACATCAGGTGGATACGAGGGGCAAGCAAGTTCTGGATGTGAGCAGCCATGAAGCACAGCAAGCATTAGGTGGAGTGCTGCAGGAAGCGGTGGCTAGTGCAAATGCAGGAGCACGCATGAAGCAAGTTGTGGGCGCGAGCAGCAGCTTATGCGAGGGGACTTCTGCAGATGGAGCAACACTGAAAAGCACGGCAGCAAGTGTGACGTTAGGCTCAAAAGATACCACAGAGCAAGAAGGCGGGAATGACAGTGGATAGGAGGTTAGCCTAATAACATCAGAAGATCAAATGGCAGATGCGGCCTAGATCACAGTTGTGCAGCGAAAGGGTGGCAACAAACGGGTTGGAGCAGCCCGCAAAAGGTGTTCATGAAGATTGCAGCTTGGAACATTAGGGGCTTTATGTGATAGCTCTTCTAGAGACGAAACTAACGGAGGATCGGTTGGCTGTCATAGGAGAGTGATACTTCCAGGGTCTGCAAATGGCTCATAATTTTGTTTCATCTAATAGTGGTTGTATTTTAGTGTTATGGGATTCACAGAGGGTGTCAATGGAGGTATTAGCGGCGGAGGCGCAACATATACACTGTCGGGCAACATGCAAAGTCTCACATCGGAAATTCTTGGTCAGTTTTGTTTATGGACTGCACTCCATCGTCAGTCGCAGGGCATTATGGAGTGGGTTGCAAATCATAGGTGAGCGGATGGAGGAACCTTGGATAGTCATGGGAGACCTTAACTTGGTGTTAACGGTTGAGGATCACTCGGGAGGCCAACCGGTGACAAACTATGAGATGAAGGATTTGGGACAGCTTGTGCATATGAGCGGTATGGTTGATCTACATTCCATCGGCTGCAAACACACATGGACAAACGGTACTGTGTCAAGCAAGCTTGATAGAGTTTTGGTCAACTCACATTGGCTTATGCAGGACTTTGATAGCTTTGCGGAGTTTACGCCACCAGGTTGTTTATCGGACCATTCATGTGCAATTGTCACCATGTCGTCTAGGGAGCATGGAGGCAAAAGGTTGTTCAAATTCTATAATATGTGGACCTTGCATAGCGATTATCAAGGCGTGGTTGCGGAGGCTTGGAGAGAACCAGTGGAGGGATATGCGTAGTTTGCTTTGAAGAGGAAGATGAGTCGACTCAAAGGGCAGCTCAGGGTCCTTGACCGGCAGCATTTTCAGCACATTTCGGAGAAGGCGAAGAGGGAAAACGCGGAGCTGGAAGTCGTGCAGTAGCATATTCTGAGAGGTGCAGCGCAGAATGAGGATCGACGAGTCACTGAGTCGCATAACAAAGAAACTCGCAAATGATAAAGGTAATGAGGAACAGCGGGCTGATGGAGAAAGTTATGCTGAACTTTGCCGATGAGCCACACTCCTATCAGATGCTGAGAAAATGTTCTATCAGCAGCGAGCGAAGGCAGCGTACATCAAAGGCAGTGATCGTCCTACAAAATTCTTCCATGATCTTGTGAAGCGCAACAACAAGCGCAATGCTATTACCACCATAGCTAAGAGCTCAGTGGAGCAGACCTCAGGGGCTGATGAAGTGGCGGAGGAGTTTATTCGATACTTTTGAGGGCTGTTGGGCAGTGAGGAAGTGTGCCAACCACTAGAAAGTTCTGAACTGCAGGGTATGCGTTTGAACGACGAGCAGAATGCTGGACTGGTGCAGTCGGTCAGTGCCAAGGAGATAAAGGACGCACTGTTTAGCATTGGGAGGGACAAAGCCCCAGGGCCAGATGGGTTTAATGTGACCTTCTATCGGACAACGTGGGAGATGATTCAGACGGACTTTATGGCAGTCGTGCAGGAATTCTTCCGGACCGGTAAATTGCTTAAGGAATGGAATCACACTTTGATAGTGTTGGTTCCAAAGTCGGATCATGCACTGGAGGTTACGGATTATAGACCGATATTTTGTTGCTAGGTATTCTATAAAGTCATCGCCAAGATCCTTGCAGGCCAGTTGTCGAAGGTAATGGATGCTCTCTTGGACCCCGCCCAAGCTGCCTTCATTTTGGGACGGTACATTGGGGACAATATCAATTTGTCTCAAGAGTTGTTTCGGAAATATGTGAGGAAAAGGATTTCTCCTCAATGCATGATAAAGGTGGATCTCCGAAAAGCATTTGATATAGTGGATTGGAGGTTTCTCAGTGCAATGCTAGTCGGTTATGGTTTCCCCCGACAATTCTGTGCATGGATATCGGAGTGCATCTCAACGGTTACAAACTCGGTTAACATCAATGGGAGTATGCATGGATTTTTTAGAGGCCAGAGGGGATTGAGACAGGGTGATCCTTTATCACCATTGTTATTTGGGTTATGTTTGGAGGTCTTCTCGAGGCGTATGAGGATTGCAGCGCAGCACCCCACTTATCACTACCATCCGATGTGCGAGGAGGTGCAGTTGACACACCTGGCGTATGCAGATGATTTGCTCATGTTTGTCAAGGCAGATCCATCTTCGCTTCGAGTTGTGTCAGAGTGTCTACAGGGCTTTGGGGATATGGCTGGCTTGAGAGCCAATCCACTAAAGTCCAGTATGTATATGGCGGGAGTTGATGTGCGGATGCGAGAGGAACTACTGCAGATCACTGGCTTCCAGCAGGGCTCCTTTCCATTCTGATATCTGGGTATTCCACTAGCCACGAAGAAGCTACGCATAGCAGAATATTCTCCACTTCTTGTAGCGGCGAGTCGCAGGATAGGTACATGGCTGAAGCACACATTGTCATATGCTGGGCGATTGGAGCTAGTCAGATCGGTTCTACAGGGTATAGAATGCTATTGGCTATCTATTCTTTCGATCCCCTTTGGAGTGATAGACAAGCTATGTAGCATCTGCCAGGCATTTGTATGGACTACGAAGCATCCGGTGGCTTCTTGGCACTCACTATGCTTGTCCAAAGAAGAGGGCGGATACGGGCTCTGAGACTTGAGGGCATTGAATTCTGCTTTGCTATGTCGTACTCTATGGAATATTCATGCCAAGACAGATTTGCTTTGGGTGAGATGGCTGCACCATAGATATCTGCAGCGACAGGATATTTGGCATTGGTTCCCTAAGCATGAAGACTCACCAATGTTAAAAAGGATGGGGCAGATTAAGGAGTTGATGGTTCAAAGAACGGGCAACATAGAAACAGTAGTATCGCTGATTGAGGGGTGGCATATAGAGCAGTCCAACCGGCGTACAGGTGCTCCTACAGCTTATGACTTCTTCAGGCCATGCACTGAGAAGGTGCAGTGGGCGGATGTGGTATGGAGACCGGCCATTCTACTGAAGCATCGATTCACCTTTTGGCTCTTGGCGAGGGGAAAACTTCGGACGACGGACATCCTTCTGTATGATCCACAAAAGATGTGCAACCTATGCAAGGAAGCGGAGGAGTCGAACGAACATATTTTCTTCCATTGTACATGGACAAGGCGCCTTTGGGATAAGGTGCGGGAATGGCTCCAAATCCAATTGCAGATTTTCATCGTTGGGCGTCTCTTTGGGGCTTTTAGCAAAGAATTGCGAGGCAAAGGACATGTGAGGAAGTGTAGGGATTTAGCCATATCATGTATGGTTTTCTTGGTGTGGCAAGCGCGCAATAAATGTCGTTTTGAGGGTTGTGAGCCATCGATCGAGAGGTTATTCCTCAAGATTCAAACTCATGTCTACCGTTTTGTAGACATCTAGATTGTACACAGTTACATTCTATCATATATATTTACCTTTCCCCCAAAAAAAATAGAATGATTCTCCAGGAGGAAGAGGCCTTCCACGTGGACAGTGATGAGGGTGGTTTGTTACATCTCAGCTAGCATGGAGAGGAGGAGATAAAAGCGGAAGAAGGAGGAGAAAAAAGGGGACTTGAGATTCTGATTCTAATCCAAATCACAACGGAACTACGACAAGAGACTATACCACCGGGGAAGAAGAAGGAGAGGAAGGGGAGGAGATGATTAGAAAGAACTAGTTCCATTTCTCTATTCTTGTATACTGCGTGTATTGTAAGCGATTTTTCCTCCACCTTTGGAAATATTTCCAAGAAGGAGAAGTTTTATAGTGAAAGTGCTTTGGCACTGCGGCTCGCGATAGAGCTCCTCCCGTGGAGTAGGAATTGGAATTCCGAACCACATAAAACCTTGTGTCTTTGCTCTTTACTTCTGTTTTTTTATATTGTTTGCTCATTTTTTTATTACTATTGCGGCCGGAGAGAACTCTACGCCTCCTAGACGATCTTCGACGTTGAAAGGAGGTGAGAAAATTCGTATTCTTCCGCATCAGTTGACGTCGTCTATGGGAAACATTACTGAGCAAGACGTCGAGATGCAGCCAGAAGAGACACCGCATCCAGCAGCCTCTTCTGCGAAAGATAACCCCATTACATTGTTACCATCGCAACTGAGGGCCATGGTGGACACAACCGTAGCTGAAGCCTTGGCCAAGGAAAGGAGGAGGACAAGATATCTTCATCCCCATTCTGACAAACCCTCTCCCTGAGAACATCTGCATGAGAGGCCTCCTCCAATCCGACCAATGACAACGCTATATGTCAAAGTATTACCAGGTGATGGCCCGGTGGGGAGAATATATCAAAATACCATACCGGTAACATAAACCAGACAAGAAGAGCAAGGAGAAAGTCAGTCCACTAGGGCTCCAGAAATCTATGAACCTAGCCCATTCACCGTCGACATCGTTTCTGAGTTGCCACCTTCATACTTCAGAAATCCCCAGATGGAGAAGTATGATGGCACAACTGATCCAGAGGAATATTTGTCATAATTTGCTGGAGCTGTCTCTCTCCACTACTATACAGATGCTCTTAAGTGCCGAGTTTTTCGCACCACATTAATAGGTTCCACACAGAGATGGTTCAGTGCCCTGCCTCCGGGATCTATCACCTGCTTTGCTGATTTACAGGGAGTTTTTCGCCAAGAGTTTGTTAACTATAAGACCTATAAACATGATGCTTAAATCTTACTGCATATTCGGTAGGAACCCTCAGAATCGCTCAGAGGTTATCTGCATCGATTCACCTCCACTGCTAGGAATATCCCTTCGACGGGATCCAATATTCTGAGGGTAGTCATCCTGCATGGGCTGAGAGAGGGACCTTTTTTCAGCTCCTTATTGAGAAAACCCGTGGCCAACTATGAGGAATTGCTAAGCCGCGCCGAAGAGTACATAAATGAAGGAGAAGGGTTAAAAGTTAGGCAGGCCGAATAGAGGCCTGCAGCCGTCCCAATCGAAAGAAGCCGTCCCCTAGCTCCACGAGCGCTCCCCCCAAAGGGAATATGTGTGACCTTTTATACCAGAAGCTCCTAGGCCCTGATTATTGCCGCTAGGGGCTCGTCTAGCTCCTCCCTTACAAATCATGGCTATCGATGTCATCCCTCCCCACGGACATGGAAGGAGCGGGAAATGGAGGCTTATGATCAACATGGCATTCTTCAACGTCCAATTGGATACCGAGGAGTTCCCCGGAATCCTCCCGCCCCTTATTTTTGTCAATACCATATGAAGTACGGCCATACCAGTGACCACTGTTTCAAATTGCAAGAGGAGTTAGAGCGCATTCGAGTCACTTATCCACAGTTGCGACCTCAGATGGGAGGACCAGCAATAAGAGGTCAATGACCTAATGTAGTGCGCCCAAGACCCTATAACCAAAGACCTCAAGCTCTCCTCTAGCGGGACCAGCAAATTCTGGTTCAAGAGGGTACTTCAACAAGGAGGGTCAGTAGGTGAAGGCCCTCATCTGCCTTGAATGATATCCCCACACGGGGAGTTATTCATGTTATTGTTGGAGGACCTACGGATGGGGACTCCAATAGGGCTTGAAAGTCCTATGCTCGCCTCACGGAAAGTTTAGCCATTGGAACAAAGTGAGCTATTCAGAATATGCCACCAATATCTTTTGGGCCAGAAGATCTGTGAGGCGTCCTGTTACCTCAAATAGACTCTCTAGTAATTCGGATTTATCTCGCCAATTATGAGGTAGCCCGAGTCCTAGTTGACTCGGGAAGTTGAGTTAACATCCTTTTCCAGGAGGCATTCAGACAGATGCAGCTGGGAAATGCACAACTGGAGGATGTGGCTACTCCCCTGTTCGGATTCGCGAGAAATATGGTGCATCTTGTAGGGCAGATCTCTTTGCCTCTTACTCTAGAGAAAAACCCAGCCAAAAAACCAATATCATTTCTTTTCTCATAGTGGATGCTCCATCCACTTATAATGCTATTTTGGGTCATCCTTTTCTATCTATTTTTCAGGTGGTGGCTTCCCCCTACCATCAGAAAGTGATGTTCCCGATCGGATAACTGATCGGGGAAGCAAGAGGAGAACAGAAAGCCGCTCGAAGTTGTTATGTACAAATGGTAAGGGATGACTAGAAGAAGGCAAGAGTAGACGACCCTAAAGGGAAGGCCATTCTCATCTCTGATGTATGCGTGTTGGAAGAGTCACCCCCAAAGTTGAAAAAATAGAAGAAGAGGAGTCTGTAGAAATAGCCCCGTGCAAATTCACTTGGGTGGCTCCACAACTAGAAATAAAAGAAGAACTAGTGGCCTGATTGAAGAAGAATAAAGATATCTTCGCCAAAGATGTGCATGACCTGACGGGAATAGATCCCCGTATTACCGAACACCACCTCAACATCACTCGAGGAGTCTGACCGTCCAACAGAAGCGGTGGCATTTCGGGCCCGAGAAGGATAAAGTTATTGTCGAAGAAGTAGATAAGTTATTGCAAGCAGGTCATATTAAGGAGATTCAATTCCCTGAATGGGTATCTAATATAGTTCTAGTCCTCAAGCCCTCTGAACAATGGAGGATGTGTATCGACTTTCATGATTTAAATAAAGTGTGCCCTAAAGACTGTTAGTTATAGCCCTAGAACCAATCATGTGATGGTTGAATTGGAAACATTTTGTATCATATTCTATAAAGGCAAAGGATTGGTTATTATATATTTACGTCATGCTTGTGCTAGCTAAATTAAATATATAATAATGCCCTAGAAAAGTAGGTTCTTATCTACAGCACATCAATTGGCAGAATTGATTATGAGAGGCTGTAGAGAACACTTTCCTAAATGTTCCTAGTCAAGTATTAATATGCAAGGGCAATATTAATACATAAAGACTAGCATGTAGGTCAATTGATGACTTGATCTCACAAGTCATGGATATATGATATCAAGTTGACACATGGGTATATATTAGAGAATATATACTGAACTGACCCACCATGAGAAAGTTTCATGGATCGTCATATGAGTGTCATAAACTTTCTCATGTGACTATTGATATGAATAGTCCTCAAACCTGAAGTCACTACGGTTCCCTACATAAGGAGTTATGTACTTTGGTATCGTCAAACGTCACCCATAACAGGGTGGACCATAAAGGCGATTACTGAGTATATAACAAATTATGCGGAGGGATGTGAATGATGTAGATGAGATCTATCCCTCCCATATGACGGGAGTGATATCTGTGGGCCCCTTGATTGAGTATAACTACTAAAACGCATGGCCATGCTCGAATGAGTCAATATGAGATATTGAGCTCATTTGTTTGAGTTAGTTTACTCAGGGATCAAGAAACACATAGATTGATCGAGGATGACACGGTCTATGCCTCATTGGTCAATCTGATATCAAGGATAGAAGGACACAGTCATACATTATAGTAGTCACGGAAAGGTTAGTCGGATCTTGACTTATTTCGTAACTTGGGTAGCAATGATGTATTGCTAGATGCCGCTCATTGCTTGTGTATCTAAAAGAGCTTAGATCCACTGCCAACGTTATGAGAGCCTATAGGGTCACATACAAAGAGTATGATGATTAGAAGAATTAGTGCATTCTAGTTTGACTAGAACAATTTGGGAATGAGCTTAAGTACAAAAATGGTTTTTGGACTTTAAGCTTAATGAGAATTTTAGCTTATTGATTTAATGAGATTAATTCAATATGCTAAGCTTAATTGATTTAATAAGATTAATTCAATATGTTACCTTATTGATTTAATGAGATTAATTCAATATGACAACATAAGCTTATTGGATTAATAAGATTAATTCAACATGCATGAATGCCACATAAGCATGCCACCTAAGCTTGATGAGGTGGAAGGAGACAAAGGGTTTTGACCTTTGGATTTCCCCCACATGTGGCCGGCCAAACAAGGAGTGATTATGTTTCAATGCAATTGATTGCATTGAATGTGTTAGGAGGTGAAAGGTTTTTTCAATCCTATAAAACACCCCATGGGGTGGCCGGCCAAATGGTTGAAGCTTGAGGCTTGGAGAGAGCTTGGTGGTGAGAGGCTTTGGTTGTGTGGCTTTTGTGAGTGTAGTAAGAAGAGTAGTCTTCTTCTTCCTTTCTCTTTTTCCCTACCTTCCTCTCCTTTAGGGACTTCTCTAGCAAGAAGTAAAGGAGAGCTCTTCTAGTTTCTTTTGTGAGACAAGAGCTTGCTCGTGTGGATACATATAGAGGCACGGACATTTGAACGTGCTAAAAGATCCAACAAACCCAAGGAGAAGCGGGATTTCAAAAGGGCACGCAACAAAGGTAATATTCTCCTATAAGATAGTTTTTGAGAAATTTATTTTTGTACGAGGTTTTCTTTCGCAAGGATCACTTGGAAGGGATCCTATTTTTCCGTTGCGCATATGCTATTTTGCATAAGAGATCCCTACAGTGGTATCAGAGCCACTTGCGAAAGATCGTATAAAAATAGGTTTTCTCTATTTTATATATGATATAGAAGTAGGATAAATTTTATTATGAGTTGATAATTGCATTAGCAATTTTTCAAACATAATAAAATATCCGATGTCTTTTAAAAGTTAAAATTGACATGGTACATGGTTATGGCCTAGTCCCAAAAAGTTTGTGAATGTGTGTGTTGTAATTCTTAATACGGCCTGTGTGTCGTGCCTTTCTCCTAAAATTCTTGTTGTAAAATTAGTTTTAGACTCGAATGTAACTCGAGTATTTCTCCTTTTGTAATATACAAAATAAAGATGGAGGGTTCATTCGAAGATGACGTTACAAGGAGGAAGTCAAAAACACAAGACAACCAAAAGGAAGCACTTGGGAGAAGATGCTATCCCTAGGTTGACCAATCAATCTTTTCATTGGCTTGAGAAGATTGTAGAATAAGGGCCATAACCATGACACGCTTAGTTTAATATGTATGTGATGTATGTTAATTTAGCTTATATGTGATGTATGCTAATATGTATGTGATGCATGTTTAAGTTTATTTCTTAATAAGTCAAAAACGATATGCCTACCAAAGTTTGGTACTCACTACTTCCTTGATCATTTGTTGTTGGGTTTGCCAAAGCAAAGCAATGCATTTTATCTTGGAAGAGTGCACGTGGACAATCGTGATGTCCCGCTATCAAAATTGGTTAAGACTTAATTAAGTTTTTCTTAATTAATTAAGAAAGTAGAGGCATATATTAGCTTTGAACATAAGTTTTAAAAAATTAGTTTTGTGTGATTTCCGAACATCAGCTTTGTCTTAGAAAGTGGTCATTGCTTCGATATCAAAGAAGGCCTCTGTGCCTCACCACGGCCTGGAAGCTGGTTTAGGAATAAGCACTAAACTAATCTAAACTTAACCAAAGCTATTAAAGAGTTACATCAGATGTAATTGGCAAAAGATTGCCTACCTAATCATACTACGTCTTGGGCGATTAGCCAAAGCTAACTCAAGATGAAGTATGATGTGGATCTTTATCCCATATTAATTTATAGCTAAATAGAAGCTAATGATGTAAGCAAAATGTGTTTGCCTACATCAATGATTAGCTCATATCAAAGCTATGAGAATTTAGTGGGAGCCTCATTTAATTAAAGGCCTAATTAAATGACTTAGGTATGATACTTAATTTTGCATTTTAATGTTGTAGATCACCATGTCATCTAACACGACACACCCCCTCAACTTGCGATCTGTCCTTGAGAAAGACAAGCTCAATGGAGCTAACTTTCTAGACTGGTATAGGAACTTGAGGATTATCCTCAAGAAAGAACGTAAACTGTATGTCCTAGAGCAGTCTATCCCTGAAACACCCGCCCCTGCGGCCACTCATGCTGAAAAGGATGCTTATAAGAAGCATCAAGATGACGCATTAGATGTGTCATGTCTTATGCTTACCACCATGAACTCTGAGCTTCAGAATCAACATGAGAACATGGATGCTTATGATATGGTTGAGCATTTGAAACAACTATATCAAGGACAAGCTAGGCACGAGCGTTTTGAAGTGTCTAAGGCTCTTTTTGCATGCAAGATGCAAGAAGGAACACCTGTAGGAACTCACGTACTTAAAATGATAGGGTACGTTGAGAACCTTGAAAGACTAGGTTTTCCACTGAGCCAAGAATTGGCAACCGATGTTATCCTGCAATCGTTGCCGGAAGCATATAATCAATTCGTCATGAATTATAACATGAATGAAATTGATAAGTTTTGCTCGAGATTCTCAAAGATGTTAAGAATCACGAACCGAATCTCAAGAAGAAAGTTAGTAACGTACTAATGGTCAAGAAGGGCAAAGGTAAGCGCAAAGGCAAGGGTAAGACCCAAGCCAAAGGCAAGGCCAATTCATCCACTTCAAAGGGTAAAGGTAAAGTACCTAAGGAAGGGGGTTGTTTCCATTGCGGTGAGACTGGACACTGGAAGCGGAACTGCAAAGTCTACCTTGAGGAAGTAAAGAAGAAAAGAAGTGGGACTTCTGCCTCAGGTATACACGTTATAGAAGTTAATCTATCTATTTCTTCTACATGGGTATTAGATACCGGATGTGCATCTCACATTTGTACTAATGTGCAGGGACTGAGAAATAGTAGACTAATGGCAAAGGGCGAAGTGGACCTACGAGTAGGCAATGTCGCAAAAGTTGATGTTGTAGTTGTAGGAACATATTCTTTGTCTTTGCCCATTGGGCTTATCTTAGAACTAGAAGAGTGCTTTTATGTACCTGCATTAACGAAGAACATAATTTCTGTATCTTGTTTAGACAAGAAAAACTTTTCTTTTATAATAAAGGACAAATGTTGTTCCATTTATTTGAATGAAATGTTCTATTGTAATGCACCACTTATGAATGGTCTCTATGTTCTAGATTTAGAAAACCCAATTTATAACGTAAATACCAAACAGTTCAAATCGAATGATTTGAACCAAACATATCTCTGGCACTGTCGCCTAGGTCACATAAATGAAAAATGCATATCCCAACTCCATAAAGATGGATTATTGGACTCATTTGATTTTGAATCATATGAGGTATGCGAATCTTGTCTTTTAGGAAAGATGACTAAAACTCCATTTAGTGGACATGGCGAGAGCGATGCATTGTTAGGACTCATACATACTGATGTATGTGGCCCTTTCAATGTCGAAGCCAGAGGAGGCTATAAGTACTTTATTACTTTCACTGATGATATGAGTAGATTTGGCTACTTATATTTGATGAGACATAAGTCAGAATCCTTTAAAAAGTTCAAAGAATTCAAGAATGAAGTACAAAACCAACATGGTAAGCGTATTAAGCTACTTCGATCAGATCGAGGTGGTGAATACCTTAGTCAAGAGTTTCGTGATCACCTGGCTGAGTGTGGGATAATATCCCAACTCACTCCACCTGGAACACCACAATGGAATGGTGTATTTGAGAGGAGAAATCGTACTCTATTAGATATGGTACGATCAATGATGAGCCAGACTAATCTACCTACTTCCTTTTGGGGTTTAGCTCTAGAGACAGCCGCTTTCACACTTAATCGCGTCCCATCAAAAGCCATAGAAAAGACACCATATACGTTATGGACTGGGAAGAGTCCCAAAATGTCTTTTATAAAGATTTGGGGTTGTGAAGCTTATGTGAGACGTCAAGTCTCAGATAAACTAGGACCCAAATCAAATAAGTGTTATTTTGTAGGATATCCCAAGGAAACTAAGAGATATTACTTTTACAATCCCACACTTGGCAAGGTGTTTGTTGCCAGAAATGCTGTCTTTCTAGAAAGAGAATTTATTTCTAGACAAACTAGTGGGAGTAAAATTCATCTTGAAGAAATTCAAGATGAAGATAACACTAAGGCTTCGATGGAAAATGAACAGGCACCACAAAGTGTTATGGATGAGGAAATTGTTGCCCAAAGAGTTGTGGAGCAAACACCTGTTCAAGTAGACCAACCTCTTCGTAGATCTGATAGGATCCGTCGTCAACCCGAGAGATATTCTTTTCTCTTGACTGACAACGGTGAAGTATTGCTTGTTGATCTTGACGAGCCTACATCCTATCAAGAAGCTATGATGAGCCCATATTCCGAGAAATGGCTTGAGGCCATGAGATCCGAAATGGAATCCATGTACACTAACCAAGTATGGACTTTGGTTGATCCACCTGAAGGGGTAAAACCCATTGAGTGTAAGTGGGTCTTTAAAGTAAAAACTGACATGGATGGTAATAAGCATACCTATAAAGGTAGATTGGTGGCTAAAGGATTCAAACAAATTCATGGTATTGACTATGATGAAACCTTTTCACCAGTTGCGATGCTTAAATCCATTCGGATCATACTTGCTATTGCAGCCTACCACGATTATGAGATCTGGCAGATGGATGTCAAAACTGTTTTTCTGAATGGAAAGCTACTTGAGGATGTGTACATGACACAACCTAAGGGTTTTGAAGATCCAAAGCATCCTGGAAAGGTATGCAAACTGCAAAGGTCCATTTATGGACTAAAGCAAGCCTCTCGAAGCTGGAATCTTCGATTCGATGATGAAATCAAGGAGTTTGGTTTCATCAAGAATGAAGATGAACCTTGTGTCTACAAGAGAAATAGTGGGAGCACAGTTGTATTTCTTATCTTGTATGTAGATGACATACTTCTCATTAGAAATGATATTCTCTTACTCCAGTCTGTGAAGATGTGGTTAGGGAATTATTTCTCGATGAAAGACTTAGGTGAAGCTGCCTATATTTTAGGCATCAAGATCTATAGAGATAGATCTAAGAGATTACTTGGCCTAAGTCAGAGTACATACATTGATAAAGTGCTAGATCGTTTTGCTATGCAAAATTCCAAGAAAGGATTTCTACCTTTATCACATGGTGTGAGTCTTTCGAAGACTCAATGTCCCTCTTCTAAGGAGGAGAGAGATCGCATGGATAAGATCCCTTATGCATCTGCTATAGGGTCTATCATGTACGCCATGCTTTGTACTGCTCGACGGCTCAGATATGCTTTGAGCATGACGAGTAGATACCAGTCGGATCCAGGTGAAAGTCACTGGATAGCAGTCAAAAATATTCTTAAATAATTACGAAGAATGAAAGAATATTTCCTGATATTTGGAGGCAATGAGGAGCTAATCAGTAAGGGTTACGTGATGCAAGCTTCCAAGCAGGACAAGGATGACTATAGATCGCAATCGGTACGTGTTTTGCACGAATGGTGGAGCCGTGAGGAAGAGTTCAAGCGTGACACGATTCTTGATTTTACAACAGTGAGTATATTGTGCGTCACCGATGCAAACAAAGGAGGTTGTTTGGCTCCGCAAGTTCATCAGTGAACTTGGGGTAGTTCCTAGCATTGCAGATCCAATAGACCTCTATTGTGACAATAATGGGGCTATTGCACAGGCTAAGGAACCTCGATCACATCAGCGGACCAAACACATACTACGGCGCTTCCATCTCATTCGAGAGATCATCGATAGAGGAGATGTGAGGATATGCAGAGTACCGACAAAAGCTAACATCGCAGATCCATTGACCAAGGCTTTGGCATAGAGGAAGCATGATGGTCACACTAGGTCACTAGGTATTAGATATCATAGTGATTGGTACTAGTGCTAGTGGGAGATTGTTAGTTATAGCCCTAGAACCAATCATGTGATGGTTGAATTGGGAACATTTTGTATCATATTCTATAAAGGCAAAGGATTGGTTATTATATATTTACGTCATGCTTGTGCCAGCTAAATTAAATATATAATAATGCCCTAGAAAAGTAGGTTCTTATCTACAGCACATCAATTGGCAGAATTGATTATGAGAGGCTGTAGAGAACACTTTCCTAAATGTTCCTAGTCAAGTATTAATATGCAAGGGCAATATTAATACATAAAGACTAGCATGTAGGTCAATTGATGACTTGATCTCACAAGTCATGGATATATGATATCAAGTTGACACATGGGTATATATTAGAGAATATATACTGAACTGACCCACCATGAGAAAGTTTCATGGATCGTCATATGAGTGTCATAAACTTTCTCATGTGACTATTGGTATGAATAGTCCTCAAACCTGAAGTCACTACGGTTCCCTACATAAGGAGTTATGTACTTTGGTATCGTCAAACGTCACCCATATAACAGGTGACCATAAAGGCAATTACTGGGTATATAACAAATTATGCGGAGGGATGTGAGTGATATAGATGGGATCTATCCCTCCCATATGACGGGAGTGATATCTGTGGGCCCCTTGATTGAGTAGAACTACTAAAACGCATGACCATACTCGAATGAGTCAATATGAGATATTGAGCTCATTTGTTTGAGTTAGTTTACTCAAGGATCAAGAAACACATAGATTGATCGAGGATGACACGGTCTATGCCTCATTGGTCAATCTGATATCAAGGATAGAAGGACACGGTCATACATTATAGTAGTCACGGAAAGGTTAGTCGGATCTTGACTTATTTCGTAACTTGGGTAGCAATGATGTATTGCTAGATGCCGCTCATTGCTTGTGTATCTAAAAGAGCTTAGATCCACTGCCAACGTTATGAGAGCCTATAGGGTCACACACAAAGAGCATGATGATTAGAAGAATTAGTGCATTCTAGTTTGACTAGAACAATTTGGGAATGAGCTTAAGTACAAAATGGTTTTTGGACTTTAAGCTTAATGAGAATTTTAGCTTATTGATTTAATGAGATTAATTCAATATGCTAAGCTTAATTGATTTAATAAGATTAATTCAATATGTTACCTTATTGATTTAATGAGATTAATTCAATATGACAACATAAGCTTATTGGATTAATAAGATTAATTCAACATGCATGAATGCCACATAAGCATGCCACCTAAGCTTGATGAGGTGGAAGGAGACAAAGGGTTTTGACCTTTGGATTTCCCCCACATGTGGCCGGCCGAACAAGGAGTGTAACTCCTTGTTTGATTATGTTTCAATGCAATTGATTGCATTGAATGTGTTAGGAGGTGAAAGGTTTTTTCAATCCTATAAAACACCCCATGGGGTGGCCGGCCAAATGGTTGAAGCTTGAGGCTTGGAGAGAGCTTGGTGGTGAGAGGCTTTGGTTGTGTGGCTTTTGTGAGTGTAGTAAGAAGAGTAGTCTTCTTCTTCCTTTCTCTTTTTCCCTACCTTCCTCTCCTTTAGGGACTTCTCTAGCAAGAAGTAAAGGAGAGCTCTTCTAGTTTCTTTTGTGAGACAAGAGCTTGCTCATGTGGATACATATAGAGGCACGGACATTTGAACGTGCTAAAAGATCCAACAAACCCAAGGAGAAGCAGGATTTCAAAAGGGCACACAACAAAGGTAATATTCTCCTATAAGATAGTTTTTGAGAAATTTATTTTTGTACGAGGTTTTCTTTCGCAAGGATCACTTGGAAGGGATCCTATTTTTCCGTTGCGCATATGCTATTTTGCATAAGAGATCCCTACAAAGACTGCTATCCCATGCCTCGTATTGATCAGTTGATTGATTCTACCGTGGGGTACAAAGTTGTATCTTTTATGGATGCCTTCCAAGGGTATCATCAGATATCACTAGCGAAAGAGAACCAGAAGCGTGTCAGTTTTGTGACAGCAGGAGGGTTGTATGCTTACGTAGTGATGCCTTTTGGCCTAAAGAATGCAGGAGCTACTTATCAACGACTCATGGATAAAATTTTTGCAGAACAGAAAGGCAAGAATGTAGAAGTATATGTTGATAACATTCTCATCAAGTCCAAAACCACTCGGGATATGGTTGCAGATCTAGAGGAGACTTTTGCCACCCTTAGGCGGCACAACATGAAGTTGAATCCAAAGAAGTGTTTGTTCGGGGTGAGGAGTGGAAAGTTTCTGGGGTATATTGTAATAGAGAAGGGATTGTAAAGCAACCCAGAGAAAGTGCAAGCATTGTGTAACATGAAGTCACCTATCAATCTGTGGAAGACTCAAAAGTTAGTAGGAAGAATAGTTTCCTTGTCTCGATTTATAGCCATATCGACAGACAAGGGGATACCCTTCTTTCAAATTCTGAGCAAGACCGCTAAATTCCAATGGGATGATCAGTGTGAGCAAGCCTTCCAAGAACTAAAGAAGTATTTAGCTGAACTACCTCTGCTAGCCAAATCAGTCTTAGGAGAGCCATTGTGGATGTATTTAGCTATTTCAGAGGGAGCTATCAGTTCAATATTATTAAAGCAAGAAGTTTCTCAGTAGTAACCCATTTATTATATCAGTCATATCTTGAAAGGAGCAGAGTCGCGGTATACTGAGTTAGAGAAATTGACATACATCTTAGTTCTAACATCCCATAAATTGAGGCCATACTTCCTAGCCCATCCAATCAACGTCTTGACTCACAGCGAATTGGGTAAAGTGGTGACTAAGCCTAATTTTTCATAGAGGCTCGCCAAGTGGGCTATGGAACTAAGTGAATATGACATTCACTATCATCCCTGAACCACTGTCAAGGCTCAGGTGTTAGCCGATTCCTAGCAGAGGTACCTGCCGGTTCGGGAAACAGTTCGGTTGAAAAAGAAGAAGGGACAAAGGTGTGAAATGTTTTTGTGGATGGGTCTTCTGGATCTACAGGCAGTGGAGTGGGGGTACTGTTAGTATCCCCCAAAGAAGAAGAAACCTACAAATTTGTTCGCCTCGGATACTGGGTGTCCAATAATAAAGCAGAATATAAAGCCAGCCTAGCTGGATTTCAAGCCACCAGAGCCATTGGGGCGACTTCAATCGTTGTGCATTCAGATTCTCACTTGGCAGTATCATAACTCCAGGGTTCTTTTATTGTTCGAGAAGAAAGATTGCAGAAATACTTGATGGATTTTGAAAAAGAAAAAGCTCATTTCAAAGAGGTCATCCTGCAGCAGATTCCAAGAGAAAACAACCGAAAGGCGGATGAATTGGCTCGGCTAACTAGTGCCCTAGAAAGGGTGAGACAGCCAGGTTCGGTTTGTGTGGAAGTTCCCAACTCTCTAGTGGTATGTGAAGTGGAAGAGGTGGCACCGGGAGCTGATTAGATCTCTAATTGGAGAACTGATATTATGACATATTTACAGCAAGGGAAGGTTTCTGAGGAAAGAGGAGCGACATCTATCTTGGTGACTAGAGCAAAGCAGTTCACAATTGTGGATGGGATTCTATATAAGATGTCTTTTGGGTTCCCCCTATTAAAATGATTGGGGAAGGAAGATGCCGAATGGGTGCTCCGAGAAGTACACGAGGGATGTTGTAGCAATCATTTGGGAGGAAGAGCCTTGGCAAGGAAAGTATTGCTGGCTGGGTATTTTTGACCCACTCTTCAGCAATATGCGACTCGTCTGGTGCAAGTTTTTTCAGTCTGTCAAAGGCATAGTAACCGATCTGAATGACCAGCCGAGCTAATGAGAGCTGTCTTTGCTTCCTACCCTTTCGACCAGTAGGGAATGAACATAGTGGGTCTCATGCCTACATCACTCTTACAAAAGAAGTTTCTATTGGTAGCGATGGACTATTTTTCTAAGTGGGTAGAAGCTGAGCCTCTAGCTAAAATCACAGAAAATGCAGTAATACAGTTTCTGTGGAAGAGCATCATTTGCCGGTATGGAATCCCACGAAGGTTAGTCAACAATAATGCATTACAAAAATTTAAGGATTTGGCGACGAATTTTGAATAAAAATTCGTTGAAAAGTTTTTTTACAACGAAATTTGCAATGAAATTTTTTCGTTGTAAATAATTCGCCGCTAAATTTTGCAATGAAAAAAAAATAAATTCATCGTAAATATTGCGATGAAAATTTCTTTCGTTGTAAAATCCGTCGCAAAATTTGGCGACAAAACATTATTCGTCGCCAAATCTGTGATAAAAAAAGAGTTCGTCGCCAAATTTGGCAACGAAAATCAAATTCGTCGCCAAATTTGGCCACGAAAAATGGAATTCGTCTCCAAATTTGGCGATGAAAATAAAATTAGTCGCCAAATTTGGCTACCAAAAATGAAATTCGTCACCAAATTTGGCAACAAAAATCAAATTCGTTGCCAAATTTGGCGATGAATTTCATTTTCGTCGCAAAAGTCTAATAAACATATTTCCATGAATAAAAAAATTTTTTGTGACAAATATTTTTTCGTTGCCAAATCTGTGATGAAAAAAAAATTCGTTGCAAAATATTCACATACAGTCGACTGAAGAATAGCATCAGTCGACTGTCCTCTTACCAGTTCGACTGATCAATCAGCTACCAAAAGTTCTGTAAGATGCTACCGTAATGGTAGTCGACTGATTGTTTTGATCAGTCGACTGCCATTGGGACAATCGACTGCTCAGTCACTGCCATGGGGACAGTCGACTACTCAGTCGACTACCAAATGTTCTTGAAAGTGGTACAGTAATATCAGTTAAGTGATCAACATGATCAGTCGACTGATAAGGATATTCTACGACAAAAAAATTTTCGATGCAATTTCTGCATCGAAAAAAAAATTTCGTTGCAAATTCTGATGTATCAGTCAATTGATGGTTTCCATCAGTCGACTAGGGATGAGAAACTGGTCAGAGTGCCTTCTTTAGCTGACTAAACACTCAACTGATAGTGCATCAGTCGACTGGATACATGCGGCAGTCGACTGATGCTTCATTTCTTGCAATGAATTTTTTTTTGTTGCCAATTCTGCGATGAAAAATAATTTTTCGTCGCAAATCTGCAACGAATTTTTTTTTCCGTTGCTAATCTGGAAAAATTAAAAAAATATTATGATTAATTATACTATTTTCCCTATTTTACAACAAACACATATAATAATATAAACTAATTTACACATCAAACTTCAATACCAAATCAATATTTACGTAACAAACATAAACATAACGTATAATACACAGATATCGTATGTAATAAGTCAAGGAACATTTAAATACAACAACTAAATTCAAACGTAACCACCATTGTCACCACCATCATCATCAAAAAATACATCATCATTGTCATTATTACAAGAATCAGGAGGAGGACCAGATCGAGAAGGAGGAAGTTGACTTGAACTAGATGTTAATTGAAGATACTGCATAATTAACATCTGTTGCCTTCGAAATTCGTCCATCTATTCATTTACTTCTTGCTCGCTTTGTCTCGATTCATTTTCTTTTTGCGCTAGTAACGTCCTCAAATGAGTAACCTCTTCGGTCAATTGCTTTATTTCTGCTCTTATTGCAGGGGAGGATGAAGAAGATGCACCGAGTCCAATTATTCTTTCACTTTTCTCCCCTCCAGTTTCTTTGAACCATAAATTCATATTGCTAATAGAAGGCTTAGATTCGACTGCATCATCACTTGCACTCGAATTTTTCTGTGCAAGTTCATCGTATTTTTCCTGTTTTGAAAGAAACAAAAGTAAAATAATAATATGAGATTTTAAATTTTTTAAATTAAAAACCTTCATTGTTCTAGCTCTCTCCCCACTCCACGTCATATATTTTTTTTGGAATGTACGGGTGAAAGTATCTATGAATAATGGCTCAGTCCTCATCTCTTGAGCCTAAGAAAACATCGTTATAATGTATAAATTAGTTGGTATTAGAATACAAAATTAGGATTTGAAAAAACTCACCAATCGATGTCTATGCTCGTCGATATTAATTGAGCCTCCCGCATACGTGGTAGGCATAGTGCCGGAATTACAATGTTAATTTTTCTTATTCTGCTCACTCCTCTATTTGCTATTCTTAGATCCCCAATATGAAATAATTGTATTCCAATTATCTTCGGTTATAAAGTGTGACTTTTTATTTCTGGTTTTCGCATTACTGAGTATGTTTCTGATATGGTCACCACACTTTTTCTTGAAAATCCTCCTAATCTTTAGAGTTTCACTCTCCTCCCAAGTAAATAACCGTTGCAGTAGAGAAAAATTGAATTGATTATATTAACTATAATTTTATATATAAAATGATTTAAATACCTTACTTTAAACTCATTCCACCACAAAATTTTTATTTCTTCCGGTGTGCTCGTATAAGTCATAGAAGCTCCGCCCCAATGGTTATTCACTATTTTATTCACCTCGTGAATAACATGTACAGAATTTATAAATATAACATAAAATAAAAACAAACAATGTTAGATACTTATAAAAATACATATCGTAATAAAAATATAGAAAATTTAAAACTAGAATACTTATGAATCTCCGCGCGTAGATATAAACTCTCACGTATCTTCCCTCTCAACGAGTGATTGTTGTGCTGGAGAAGATACATTAGCAGGTATCTATTGAGAACCAGATTATCTTCCAACTGGAGAATAGGTTGAAGGCACATTTCCTGCAAGTGCATTAGACTGTGCAGGGGTTGAAGCAGAGGAAGACTGTGATCTTCCATCGCTACTCCGTCTATGACCGCCACGTCGAAACTAACAATAATAATTATTAGAAGAATATGATAGTAAAAAAAAATACATTTGCATATCAAATTATTAATATGAACAATATGAAAAAATTACCATATTCATAGAAACTGGATAACCTACAAAAAAAACAATACATCAATATATCAAATATATGAAATTTAAAATTAGACAGTAAATTGAAACATAATTGGTACTCAATACAAGTTACCTATAAATTTAAATCGAAGTTCGCATTGTGATTTTCATCCTGGTCGTACGTCTATTCAACATCGTCATCGTCATCGTCATCGTCTAAATTAAATTTCTCATGTTCATCCACATTCATTTCACATGCATCAACGACTATTACTACGCCGCTGGGATCTCGTAACATTGAAATATTATATTCTTCGATATGAAATGTATTGACAACTTCATCTTGTTGATATGCTATGTCTTCCCAATGTTCCTCAATTTTTTTACGTGCTTTTGTTTTACAAGCAGCCCACCAATCACTTTTGTCTCGTCTCAGACTAGGATATGAAGCATAAAATACTTGAATCGCTTGTTGTGCTAACACAAATGGTTCCTACCTTTTGTATAATTTTTTATAATTTATTTCAACCAAATTAAATTTTGGATGCACCTTCATGCCTTTGATAGGGTCAAACCAATGACACATAAATAAAATAACTCATAAATCTGAGCCTGGGTACGCTACCTCTAAAATTTCATCTAGCAAGTCATAAAAATCATTTCTTGCACCTCCATCATTAGATGAATGAACACAAACTCCACTATTCATTGTCGCTTTTCCAGTCCCATATTCTTGAGTATGAAAATTATATCGGTTTATGAAATATGCCAGCTAAGTTTTCACCTCTGAGTTTGGACCCCATGACAGATGCTTTACTAGTTCTTGCTCAATGTGAGCATGATTATCAAGAACCTAAAGTCAAATAAGTATGTGTTAAAGTCAAGATTTATCAAATTTATTATCATAGACTACTTATATATTTTTTGAACCATGGTGCAAATTCTTCATCGCAGAAACGATCAAACTAATGCTCCGGAAGCTCAGAATATATAGTTTGAAAAATCCTACCATAAAATCAAATATAAAACGAACAATAATTTACAATATATGAAATATATAATATAACATTTATATACTCACTCAAAATACGATGTTGCTTTTGGACAGTTCAGTAAAATATATGTGTGGGCTGCTCGCCACTCTTGACCAGTTAAGTATCTACTTGTACAAGATCCACTCGATCGACCAAGGTAGTTAAAAATTGAGAATGACTTCAAATTGGGATCAATAGGACCTTCATCATTTCTTCCTGCTCTCCGACTTTTGCATTGAACATGAGGTTCAAAATAATATGATGCAAAAGTTGTAATTTCCTCCACAATATATGCATTAACAATAGAAGCCTCGACATGAGCCTTATTTTTCACTTTTTGTTTCAAGTGATAGAGGAATCTAACAGTAATAAAACATAATGTATTTGGAATTTATTTATACTAAAATTGATCACGGACACATAACGAAAAGAAAAAGAAAAAAAAATTCACCTTTCAAATGGATACATCCATCGAAATTGAACAGGACCTCCAACTTTAACTTCATATGGCAAGTGAACCAAAAGATGTTCCATGGAATCAAAAAATGCCGGTGGAAATATTCGTTCTAAGTTACACAAAATGATTGGAATGTCTCTCTCTAATGTCTCCATGTGTGAATGACTCAATACTGTTGAGCAAATATCATGAAGAAAAATACTTAATTCCATAATTGCACTCCATACAAAATTTGGTAACAGTTCCTTAAAAGCAATAGGAATTAGTCTTTCCATGAATATATGACAGTCATGACTTTTCAAACCAATCAATTTGCATTCCTTCAAATCGACGCATCTGCCAAGATTAGAGACATAACCTTCAGGAAATCTCAATGATTTCAACCATTCACAAACAATCCGTCTCTGATCCTTATTCAATGTATAAACTACTTTTGGTTTTGGTCCCCTACTATTTTCATCGACATCGAGGGTGGGTCATTTACAAATGAGATGCATATATTTTTTGCATTCAGATTGTCTTTTGTTTTTCCAGTAATATCCATCACCGTATTTATCATATTATCAAAAACATTCTTCTCAATATGCATTATATCAAGATTGTGATGAATCAAATTACTCTGCCAATACGGTAAATCCTAAAATATACTCCGTTTAGTCCATTTATGCATAATTCTATAGTCATATGTTGTAACATTTGATTCTTCAACAATAGATGGAAAGTTGTACACTCGATGCCATAAGAATTCATCTTACACTAGATGGAAAGTTGAATCTCAATGGTGGAGGTGTTCTTTCAATTCTATTCTTAGTGAATTCATCTTTATTTCTTCTGAATTTACGATTTGATGGTAAAAATTATCTATGACAATCAAAATAACTTGGTTTCTTTCCATGTTTCAATCTGAATGACTTTGATCTCTCTATACATATTGGACATCTTAAAATCCCTGCGGTACTCCATCCCGATAACATACCATAGGCAGGAAAATCATTTACGGTCCAAAGTAGTGCAGCTTTCATTTTTAACATCTGATTAGTATGGACATCATATGTAGAAATACCCTCATCCCATAGTTGTTTTAGCTCGACAATAAGTGGTTGCATGTAAATATCTATTAACTTCTTGGGATTATGAGGGCCAGGCACAATCAATGTTAAAGATTATACGGAGTTATGATAATTGGCCAACAAGAATAAGTTCTTCCTGATTTGCCAAATGGAGCAAAGCCATCAGGACATAGACCCCACCTGATGTTTTGCGTCTCATTTGTAAATTCAGGATATGTTCTATCAAAATTTTTCCATGCCTCTACATCTGATGGATGATGTTAGGACCTATGCGCCTGTTAGAGGGGGTGAATAGCGTTGTCGTCGATTCAATGGAATTGATTGGGTGCTTGCTACAAAACTTGTTATATGCAGTGAAATATACAATAATAAAATAAATACAACAAGAGCACAAGCTCAACATGACAATATAACATGGTTCGGAACCGTACGGTTCCTACTCCACGGATTGGGCTCTAACAAGCCCTAGCGATGCAAACACCACCACTAATCACAAATACTCATTCTCGACAATAAGTCGGAGGCAGAGAAACCTCGTACAAGTATTCTTACAATAATAAGAAACAAATACAAGCAAATACAAAGTGAAATGTAAAGAACACTTTACAAACTAGGGTTTTGAGCGCTTACTTATTGGTTGCTTGGATGAGCTTGAAGAACCCTGAAATGCACCTGCACTTCGCCTTTAAATCGCTTCAAGAAAGCTCCCAAAGAACCAATGCCAAAATCTCCCACGAGCTGCTCCATTTAACCTGCAACGGGCTGATTTCGTGCCTGTCAATCGACTGCCATAATTGCCCAGTCGACTGCCAACAATATCATTGTGAGACAACAGCTTGATCCATGCTGAAAAAGCTCCAACGGATCACATCACCAGTCAACTGCCAACATCGCCAGTCGACTGCCAATGCCCATAGCCGACTGTCCAGTTGGCTATCGAGCATTCTGTGCTCGTGACCAAACCAGCAGTTGACTGTCATCCATGTCAGTGCACTCCCAGGCTTTTTCATCCCTAAATCGCAGTCGAGCACTAGTCGACTCACAGCAGTCGAATTGGTCATAATCCCAGTTGACTGCTGAGTGTCGACTCAGTTGCCAAGTGTCAAACACTTGACCATCCAACCTGTGTAAAGCCCCGGTCAACCGATAACCTCAAACATGAGGTTTAACCCCAAGTATGGTGCCCCCATACTTGCTAGGCCACCCTTAGCTTAGATCTAAGCCTTCTAGTCACCTCTGTCAGCCTCGCGGCTATCAGATCCCTCCAAGTCATCCATGACTTGTTCATCCATACGCTAGTCTTCAGGTGCTTCCATGACTATTGTCATGCTAACAATGTCTACATTGCCAAGGCACATTGGGCTTACGCTGTCAAGACCACGCTTGGACTTTACGCCGCCAACCATTGGACTTATGCTGCCAAGACTCCATCCTTGGACTTTATGCCACCAATATCAACCCTTGGACTTCCCAAATGCCAAGTACCCATTACTTGGACTTTCACCGCTAAGACTACACCCTTAGACTTACATGGCTAATACTACCCCTTGGACTTTCCTTTGCCAAGACCCATGCTTGGACTTTCTATGCCAAGTACTCAAGACTTGAACTTTCTCTTGACAATCACATTGTCATACATTTTGTCGAACATCAAAATATCGCTCGAGTCAAACTCGAGTCTGGTCAATCGTGACCTGGGCTGATTGCACCAATAATCTCCCCCTTTTTGATGTTTGACAAAACCACATACCTTTGAGTTAGAACACTAACTCAATCCAATTATCCCAATTGTCCAAATTGGGAATCTTAACTTCTCCCCCTTTTTGACATACATCAAAAAGTTTCTCCCTAAGGAGATCAATGTCTCATATCCCAATGAGATCTTACAATCTCCCCCTTGGTCCAAAAACATCTAAGATTCCTACAATCTTCCTAGTGATAAGTCTCATATCACTTAAGAGTGGCAATCCTAACTTCTCCAAAATTCTCCACATTCTCCCCCTTACAAGGAAGAATATACATCCCATCATCCCAAGATGGATAACCTCCTCCTAAAGGCTTGCTCTCCCTTGACCATTGCACCAATAATGTTCTTGGGAAGTCCCTAAGCCTATAGACACTCTAAACCATCAAAATTAAGGTTGAAAATTTAAACTTGAACTTTCACTCACCTTAAATTGATACACACCCTAAACAACTCTCCTAATCCATATCCAATGGATTTTCACCCTTTCTAATGATTTCCAAAGCATATCCTAGGGTTAGGAGTGGTTAGGGAACCTTACCATAGCTGAAATCAGGCTAAACCAACCTTGTTTACTCGAAATCAAACCTGACAATTGACTTTTAACAGTTATCAGTCGACTGGCGTTGATGCCAGTCGACTGCCAACAATGGCAGTCGATTGATAACTACAAAATGCAGTTTTTAGATTTGAGAAATGAGATTCAAAAATTCATAAGTAAAAATACGTATTTTGAAATATAGTGAAACTTCATACATACATTACTTATAACAAATACAATGGGTGAAAAATATTTGAAAAATATTTTACCCATAAAATAGTGAAATTGATACAAAGTTCAAAAATGAGAAAAACTTCATTGTTTTGAGCTCACTTTGTATCAACATCATCAATGGTGACTTCTATCAAAATATAGACTACACCAAGGTTTTTCAAAATGATTTTGAACTAGTTTTAAAACCTTATATTAAACCATAGTCTATGGGCTTAATGCACATGACTTCTACACAAGCTTTCCTCATGATTCATCCATGGTATAAGTTGAGTTTAAGTTCATCTAGATGCAAAAACTATGCACCTTGAACTTAACTCATTTCCTAGAATCTCACATGTGTCTAGGGTGTTTGAAAACACATACATGTCAATTTGATGTGAGATGTGGGTTTTGGTTATCCTAATCAAAGGCCTCATGCATTTTCTAAGGCAATACTACTTGATTCCCTTATACATGGGACTTCAACTCATGCCATAGTTCTTAAATCAATTTTAATTAATGTATGAATGATCATGGTATAAATGATAGCATAAATAAACATGGCCAATGATCATGATGTCATGGCATAAAGATGAAATCTAAGCATACATGACATTTAAGGATGAAATATACTATAGGGATGTACCAAAAAAAAGTTCATTTCATTAATCATGAAGTTAAAAGGCACCGCCTTACACATGTAAAGGAAAACAAACAAAATAAAATCAAAATATAGTGGACGACTATCTAAGATGTAGGGTCATCAGTATCCATGGTCGTCGATTGTGAACCGCCTATAGCAGGCGGATGACCGGGTGTAGGAGGGCGGAGAAATGCTAAGAGCTCCTGTTGTTGCCGGTCTAATGTCTCCAACTGGGAGATGACCAAAGACTGGAACTCCCGGTGCTCCTGGCCAAACGCTTGGTGCTCCAGACGAAGCTCCTCATACTCCAGATGAAGCTCCGCAAAATGGGTATCGATCACCTCCTCAAATGCATCAAGGCACACTGCGAAGACCAAGTCTGGAACAACGTCATCCTCTACATCAGCGCCCACTGTAGCGTCACCCTTTGCAGCATCACCCTCAAGTGCTGGAGCACCGCCAGCCTGCTGTCGTCTAGTGGCCCAGGTCATGGATCCCTCAAAGTGCTTCAAGCCCGCTAAAGAAAAACTCCATGCATTCGTGCGGTCATAGGGCATCACACTTACTGATGACCCTAAGTCGCACAGCGCTTCATCAAAGCTTTCCCCATAAATCGAGCAGAGGATAACAAATTCACCTGGGTTCTCAAGCTGGGGTGGAATTTTATCTTCAATCTCAGCTTGGTCGGGTAGGGTGGAAATCATGGTTGCACACCCCTTGGTGGATCTATTCTTCTGACCTACTCTTTCGCCATATATTCCCTCCTCCTTGACTTGACTCGGCTCGGGTAATGATGGAGAACTATCCATAGGTTGTGACACAGTTTGAGCTATCTAGGCCACTTATGTTTCCAACATCCTCGTGTGACTTGCAAGACCGTCAACAGTGGCCTTCAAATCCTTAAGTGACTCTTCTGTTTTTTGATGTTTCCGTCGAAACTCTTAATTGGCCTTTGTTTGGGTAGCAATGAAGTCTGACATCATCAATTCTAGCCTAGACTTCTGTGGTTGTTGCTGCCCATACCCTCCTGATGGTTGGAAGTTCCCTGAGTTATTCCGATAGGAAAAGTATGGGTGGTTCTTCCATCCGGGATTGTAAGTACTGAAGTATGGGTTGTTGGGCCTTTGATTATAGTCCTCAACTGCATCGACATGCTCAATTTGTTCTTCTGAGCCACCCTGCTCTTCATAGTAGTCCTCCTGATACGTTGCTGTTCCAAAGTTATTAGCTGCACATGCTGAAACAGGATTAAAAGAGTCGAATCGTCTGCTAAGCGCGTCCAACCTCATTGCCATGTGGTCCACGGAGTTGACAATATATCGTCCAGCGGCAAGAGTTGGGTGACTATGTTCGGAAGCCCATTGATGGTGGTTCTTGGCCACCTCTTCTATTAGCTCCTCCGCTTCCTCGATAGTCTTGTTCATAAGTTCTCCTCCTGTGGAAGAATCGTGGGACATCTTTGTGGCGTACATGATCCCATTATGGAAGATGTGGATCACCAGCCACCTTTCCAGTCCATGGTGGGGGCATTGGTAGAGTAGCCCCTTGTAGCAATCCTAGGCTTCAAATAGGGACTCCCCTTCCTTCTGACGGAAGCTCATTATTAGATAGCGCATGTGAGCAGTCTTGCTAGGTGGGAAGTATTTATTCAAGAACTGCTGCTCACATTGCTCCCATGTAGTAATGCTTATTGAAGGCAGCGAGTGAAGTCATGCCTTAGCCTTATCCCACAATGAGAACGGGAATAGGCTCAGGCAGATTGCATCTACAGGGACTCGATTAATCTTCATTGTTGAGAAGATTTCCAAAAATGTCTCCAGGTGCCAGTTCGGGTCTTTAGTTGCAGCTTCCCCAAATTGACTATGCTGGACCATGTGTATGAGTGTCGATTTCAGCTAAAAGTTGTTTGCCAAAATGGATGGTCTAGCTATACTCGGCCTAAATCCTCTAACACTAGGGGCTGCGTAATCCCGTAAAGGTCGGCTACCTATATTCACCTCGGATGCAGCTTGGTCCTCCATCCTCTTTTGTTTAGTTCTTCAACGATGATAGGTTCATTCAATTTCTAGATCGATCGGAATCAAGCCTTCTGATCCTGAGCATCTATGCATACGAGGAACCAAGCCACAAAATTAGGAGTATTACCTAATACTTAATAGAAAATAGCCTAAACTAATACTAAATAAAATGCAGAAAATTTAACTAAAGGTTAATGCAATGTAATTACTGAAATAAATCTAAACTTACTCTAGATATTAAAAAATCTAAAACTGAAGTAAATAAAAATAAACAAAAGAAATAAAAGTAAAGCAAGTAAATAAATCTACCTTAAGCCCGATCCAATTATCCGCTTCTTGATTCGATATCGAATCAATCAGTCCCCGACAACGGTGCCAAAAACTAGATGCACGCGAACGCGAGCTCAAATCTCGGGACGGAGACCGTCGAGGACTCGAAGCGTGTGCTCGTGCTCAACGCCAGCAAATGCACGGATGTCGTCAAGTAATAAAAAGATTATTGATCCCATAGGGACTAAGATTCGAGTACCAATTTGGTAAGTGGAGATTATTGTTCGGAATTCAGATCTAAGGGTTGTGAATGCGAGGGTTGACAGCGGTCCCAACTCAATACGGTGTCACACGAAAGAAGAAAGGAACTAGTTGCGAGTCTTTGGAATGGATTCTAGGATTTCGATTTCGTTTGTGTGTCGCAAAACACATTGTTAATTGGGTTTTGTCTAGGTTTCTAGCTACGGTTTTATGGAAAGGACATCATACACTCCCCCGATAAGCCTTCACATCTATCAGAAGCTACCTCTTCCATTACGAGGTTGACCCCTGGACTTAGGACGGGATAGTCGGTATGAGGATGCTGAATCGATCCCTGCGACGAGTCTTAAATAGGGTGTGTTTTCTACTCTATCGCATCCTTCTACCCACGGTTATGAGAGATGAGGCCAACCCCAAGGTTCCTCCTTAATTCTTTAAAATCTTAGATACGAGGGCTGTCACCCCTTGTATTAGCTAGCAGAGTAGATAGAAAACCAAAACAATAGTTATAGCTCTAAACCAAATGCCAATTGCAAATATAAATTCAAGAACGAAAAGATATTTGAACCAACATGTTCTAACTCAACACAAATTACTCCCTAATCCTAGAATTGAAGAGTCTACTCCATAAATAAGAGAGGAGAAACACAAAGCACGATCATTTCGTATAAACAATAGAAATTATGTAAAGAATAGAAATTACAATGCGATGTGACTCTTCTCTCCGGCGTTGAAGTGCAGAATTTGGATCTCTGACGGCTTTCTTCCTCCCCGTTGTGAGTTCCCGAAGCCTTTTAGGGCGTCAGAGTGTCATGCCAGCCATCGTGCCTCCCCTCTAGGGTTTGGGTGTAGTGTCCTTTATATAGACATCAGCCTGGATCTCTCTAAAACTTAGAAAATAATCAACTTGCATCGAAATCGTGCAGCGCCACAAGACCGTGTGTTTCCACACAGCTAGGATGTGTGTTTCCACACAGTCAGGCCGTGTGTCGCACCATGGTGGCCAATTTCCACCCTTGGACATGGCCGTGTGTAGCCACACGCCCTGGACATATCCCCTTCTGTGTCCAGCTGTAAAATGAAAGTGCGTCATTTTTCCCATGAAATGCTATCCTGCACACAAAAGTACAAAGAGCAGATCACCGAACCAGAAAATAGGAAGCACATGCAAAACAAAGTAAAATATGGATGTAACAAACATAAAATGTAATGCGATGTGAGCGAAAACTACTCCTAAAACCCTATATGTTTTTCTCACATCAACGCCTGTGCATGTTTTTGGCTAGAGTAAGTTCTTCCCATCTTCACATTTAATATATATAGGCTAGCGCTTATTCTCCTAACCCTCTGTTTCCTATCCCAGGCAGTTACGACTTGTAATGAGACAACGCCTAACATAGTGAATTATCAATCCACTATGGCTGCTCGCCACACTGCCTCTCTTTCTCAACAGAAAAAGCTGACCCAGCAATTAGCTGAAGGTAAACAGAGGGAGGCCACTCTGACCACACAGTGTGAAGACCTGATGATGCAACTAGCGGTGGTTCAGAGTGAGAAAGAAGAGCTCCTAAAAAAGAATGCTGATCTCCATCAACAACTATTTCTGCAATCCAGTCATCTTCAACAAATTGACCTCCTTACTCAAGAATTAGAGGAACATAAAAGACAACTTGCGGAGGCAAAGACCCCAGCTTCTCATTCTTCCACGATTATCCTTCAACTTCAGGAGAGGCGCCAAGCATGGGAAGCCACTCTGAAGTCTTGCCGATAAAAATTGGAAAACCTCTCTTTGACTGTGTCCACTCTTCTTGGGATGCTAGCTTCAATGGCCGAACAACAGCAGGAACTTTAGAGGGAGCATTCTGAGGCCCTAGCCTCCTTGCGTCAATAGGCTGAAGCAGCAGCTAAAGACAGAGACACCATAGCTGCTCAACTAGATGAACATAATGCCCAATGGAAGGAGCGGGAAGAAGATCTAAAAATGTGGTATGCCCATAAAGGAGTGCAATTATTCATATTGGGCTTTGACGGGTCTTCCAGTCTAAATGCTGCTAAAGGCTACCCTCCATCGGGCGCTGATACAAGCCACCTTAACCCTGAGATCGCTCTGGCCAATTGTCCCCCTGAACTCTTTGAATTGTAGTTATCACACCTTCCCTGATGTACTAATCAGTTATTATTAACAAGGATTTTCAAATTGAAATTCTAAATACTCTTTATTGTGTATGAACGATGGTTATTCAAAAAATATTCAAGAATCCCTCCTGCGCTCCTCTCTTTTCCTTAAAATGAATTAAATTTATCCTTTCTGTCACTAAGGACTACACATCCCTCGGGGTGTGAGTCGACTGCCACCCTCTTCCACTCAGGGATTCACTCGGGCTATCACAGCCTTCATTCCTCTCGATTCAGAGTACGTTCCCGAACGGTAAAGTGTATTACAACTTACCGAGCCCGATCACTTCTTCTCATCAGCCGAGGGTGTGATCAATCACTTCGGGATTAATACTTTGATTATTTCTCATACTAACGCCATTACTTCCTTCGACCTTTCACCTTCTCCTCCCCTTCCCAAAAAGAAATGTGAACCTCCCTTGCTTGCTATAAATTGCTACTATGGGTCGCAGCTACTCTCATTCCACCCTCATGGCTTCCGTAGAGCACCCCATCAACGTAACCTCAGACTTCGACTCCTTTGAATTATATGACCTTGATATAGAATCCTCCGACGATTCTGATACTCAATCGACGACCACTTATACATACTGACCTCCTCCTCCTTCAACTCCAACTGATGCTTTGGCTCTCAACGTAAGGAGGTCTTTTCGGGCCCCTTTCCCCTCCTTCGACAACCGGGTCTAGAACCCCCCCCTAATGACCTGGGAGTACACTGTGGGAGATCTCTGGGCCCCAACTAAACTTACTCCTCTTCCCCCAGCCCTAGCTTTCCTTCCAGTCCCTCCAAATGAGGTTCCTCCCTTTTCCCCAATCGAAGCTCCGCCTCCTTCACCCCGGGCATAGGGCAAGTTCCACAGAGTCATTCTGGCTCCTCCCGATACAGAGGAGTCCTCTGTTTGCTCTAATGATGATAACAATAATAAGCCTGTATGAATAATAGTTTAACTACTATAACTGCTTCTTCTCATGTAGAAAGAATGAAATATTTGGATGTGCCCTATTTATTATTTTTCTGCTTGCTTCGGGTCTTCTGGTTGGGACACTTAGGCCCAAACTTGATTTGCTCCATAGGATTGACCCCGCATAATAGCATCAACGAATGTCATCATAAAATGATTAGGTCCTAATCAAATTAGATCCGTTCTGCGTCCGCTTTTCTCTGTGGAATACGACTAGTCTCTTCGAAATGACTGCATTCAACTACCCCAACTACCGCCCCTACATCTTTTCATCTTATCCGCATTTACTACTACTGCTTCCAAGGAGGGTCAATTAATACCTCCCTTTCTCTCTATAAAAACCTTCGTCATTACCTTCACCCAACATATCCTTTTATTCTTCTGCTTCTGTGGGTGCTTTTTCTTCCCTTCTCCTACTGGCACTATGGAATACATATCAGCACAAGATAGCCACTCTCCTTCTCCAGAGTGGCAAACTGAAGAGCAGTGCCGCATCGAGGAATTGGAAGAACAAGTCCAGGACTTGAAATGACACCTGCGGCTAGCCTCTATTATCAACTACTCCTTGAGTCAAGAGTTGGCAGTGGCCCAGAGAAACCTGTCCACACACATATTCCTACAACAGTCTTATCTCCGACAACTGCTTCGCCGCCCGCGTATACATAAAGAAGCTCCGTCGGCACCCCCAGAGAAAAACCCTAGCCCCCCTTGAGGGGTCCTTGTTTGTTACTTTCTTTTCCAGAAAACTATGTTATGTACTCCTCCCTTATCAGTGAAATTTTCTTCATGAAAGATTGCATGTATCTCTTCTTTACCAAATACAGGTTATGTATAAAAAAATGGATAAAATACTCTAACGCCAATCGGCAAACAAATCTTACCGATTTCACGCTAATTCTCCCTTTGACCCATCCATCCATTTGGCCCACCTCCTTCTTGTGCACGATCTCAGATGGGTGAAGTTTATTGTAACTAACTATTGGTGCAGGGGCACTAGATAATCGAACCTGTGTTTTGATTATGACAAAGACACAAAGTTAAGTCTACATTGTTATCTCACGAGCTAAATCAAGTGTGCAGAAAAGTGTTAAAGCTGGAGTTGAAGGCTAGCGACACCCGGAGGAAGCCGTGGTGGTCGGGCGACACTCGAGTGATTTCGGAGGGAGCCGAAGGAATCGAGTGGAAGGCTGAAAGCGAGAGCTACTATCGAGGTAAGCTCGTGTGAGTGAGAGATTGTAAGGTCGTGCCCTCTTTACGGGGATGACCGTAGGCGGCGATCCGACTAAGACTTCCTATGGAAGGTCTAGGTCGAGATCGGACGGTTAGAAACCGTCGTATTTATCATTTTCTGAGCTAACCTCTTATTGCAGGGAAGTGGCCAAGCTAGCAGTCGACTGTTGGACATGGAGCAGTCGACTGATGCCCATCAGTCGACTGATGGGAGGCATCAGTCGACTGATGGCGACAATTCAGCTTTTGCGCTAGGTCAAAACGGATAACGTTTGACGCGGCCACTTCGCGATAAAATTTAGAAACTTCGTGATTCGTTCCAAAAAAAAAGGGAGACAAATTCAGAGGCCAAAGTCTATAAAAGGAGGAGGATTCCAACTCCAAATATCATCAAGTTTATTCATCAAGTGCTCCTACAACGCCAACGCTCCAACATCGTCATAACGCCGATGCGACGTCAAGTTTCGATCTTCTTCGTCGGCAGCAGAATCAAGTAATATTTTTGATATTGTATTCTTTGTTTTTCTTCATAACGAGGTGAGGTAGGCTTGTTACCTCATCCTCGTATATTCGGTTTTGTGATCGTTGTCTCCTACCTCCAACGAGGAGGAGACGTTATAGTGCTTTGCCCTCCGTACGCGGTCTAGGACCGATAGGGCCTTGGAGTAGCAACCGCTGGGTTGTGAACCAAGTAAAATAAACATGTTCATTTATTTTCCGCTGTGCTTACTTTGCGTATCGAACGAACGAAAATGAAAAGATTTACGATCGCTATTCACCCCCCCTCTAGCAACGCTTCTCGATCCAACACTAACCAGACCTCATTCCTTCAATCCGCCTCGGTGTGAGAATAATGATAAAACACATGAGTGAAGACTCAATTTTCCCTCCCTATACACGGGATAATGGTAGTATAATTAAGTAAAAACACAACTCTTCTGATCCGTCACCACCTGGGGGGATGATAGTAATATATCCGACCGAAGATTCAATTGTTCTGATCCTCCACCACATGAGGGTAGTAATAGTATAGTTGAGTGAAGACTCAACTCTTCCAATCCACCACCACACGGGGATAATAATAGTAAGTTGAGTGAAGACTCAACTCTTCAAATCCACCACCACACGGGGATAATAATAGTATAGTTGAGTGAAGACTCAACTCTTCCGATTCACCACCATACGGGGATAATAATAGTATAGTTGAGTGAAGACTCAACTCTTCTGATCCACCACCACACGGGGATAATAATGATATAGCTAAGTGCAGACTCAACACTTTCGATCTGCCAGCACACGGGGATAATAATGATATAGCTGAGTGCAGACTCAACTCTTCCGATCCACCAACACATGGGGATAATAATAATATAGCTGAGTGAAGACTCAACTCTTCTGATCCACCACCACACGGGGATAATAATGATATAGCTGAGTGCAGACTCAACTCTTCCGATCCGCCACCACATGAGGATAATAATGATATAATCGAGTGCAAACTCAACTCTTTCCATCCGCCACCACACGGGGATGAATGTTTTCCCTGAAGACAAGCAAAAAAGAATAATGACGACCTAGCTTAGGGCTTCACCTGGTCAGGTCATAAATTTTTTACTCCGCCATTGTATTTCTTCTGTGCATCTACCTTAAGCCCAACTCCTCCGTTCCACCACCATACGGGGATGATTGATTGCCCTGAAGACAAGCAAAAAAGAATAGTGATGACCTTGCTTAGGGCTTCGCCTGTTCAAGTTGAAAATTTTTTACTCTGTGATTGTATTTCTTCCGTGCATCTACCTTGAGCCCAAATCCTTCGTTCCACCACCAATTGGGGATGACTGCTTACCCTGAAGACAAGCAAAAAAGAATAGTGACGACCTAGCTTAGGGCTTCGCCTGGTCAGGTCGAAAATTTTTTACTCTGTCATTGTATTTCTTCCGTGCATCTACCTTGAGCCCAACTCCTCCGCTCCACCACCATACGGGGATGACTACTTGCCCTGAAGACAAGCAAAAACAAATGGTGACAACTTGATTTGGGGCTTCGCTTGATCAAATTGGAATAATTTTTTACTCTGTCGCTTGTCATTAGTGTATTATCTTTAAACCCCGACTCCTCCATTCTACCACCGCACAAGGATGATGGCTTCGGCTAACACTGAGTCACAAGAAGTGTGACGACCCGATCTAGGGTGGTTGCTAATCATGTCAGAATAATTTTTTACTCCACCGTTCTTCACGGGTGTATTTACCTTAAACCCTACTCCTCCATTCCGCCACCACATGGGGATGATGGCTTCAGTTGACACTGAGCCATAAGATATGTGTTGACTGATGTGAGCAAAATATATAGGGTTTTAAGAGTAGTTTTTGCTCACATCTTGTTACATTTTATGTCAGTTTCATGCATATATTACTCTATTTTTGCATGCATTTCCTATTTTCTTGTTCGGAGGTCTGCTCGTTGTTCTTTTGAATGCAAGTTGGCTTTTCGGGTGGAAAAGATGCATTTTCAGAGTGAAAGAAGGACATTTCATGCTAGACGCAGAGTGGGACACGATCAGGACATGTGGATTTACACGGTCGTGTCCAATGGGTGAAGATCAGCACACCAGGGCTGCACACGGCCTGACCATGTGGAAACACACGACCCTGTGGAAACCCGATGGAGTTGCGTGACTAGGGTTTTTTCCTGATTTCGCAGAGGTCCGAGGCGACGTCTATATAAGGATGGCTCCACCCAAACCCTAGGAAGGAGGCACGACGGCTAGGATAGCATGCCGAAGCCCTAAAAAGCTTCAGTAACTCACAGCGGGGAGGAGGAACGCCGCCGAAGGTCAACCACTTGCAATACAATGCCGGAGAGAAGGTCACAACACATTATAATCTCTATTTCTTCACTCTCTTTCTATTGTAATTGAACTTAAACATGTGTTGCGATTCTTTCTTCGTGTTTATGGAGTAGAACTTTTGATTCTAGAATTAGGGAGTAGCTCGTGTTCATAGACAAAGTTGGTTCATATTAAACTTTGGCCAAAAGTTTGATTTGACAATTGGATTTTGCTCTTTATTATACCTATGTGTACTTGGCTTTCTTTCTGCTATGCTTAGGCGATACGAGGTGGTGACAACCCTCACAATCTATATTTAGGAGGTTTGATCAAGGAACCTAGGGGTAAACCTGACCTCCCGTAACTGTAGGGAGAAGGGAGCGGTGGAATTAGAAACGGTCCACCGCAAGGATTGATTTGACATCCTCGTACCCTCTATCCCGTCCTTTTGGGCGAGGATAGCTCCCGGTGAATGCGGCGGCTCTGCGGGAGAGTGTATGATGTACCTTCCCCAAAGCCGTAAGTAGAAGTTTAGACGACGCTAATTGACAATGTTGTTCTGTGGTACACAAGTGAAACCGAAGTCCTGGAATCGCCTTTTTAAGACCTCGACACCCTCTTTTCCTCCTCCGTGTGACACTGCACTAAGTAGGGTCCTCTAATAGCCCTCACCAACCAACTCTCACTAAGATTTCGTCCGAACAACCACAACCACTTAGTGGATTGGTACTCGAATCCTAGTCTCTGTGGGATCGATAATCTATTTATTACTTGACGACATCTGTGCACTTGCTGGCATTGAGCGCGAGCATGTACTTTGAGTCTTTGATGGTCTCCATCATGGGATTTAAGGTTGCGACCGTGCACATCAAGTTTTTGGCGCCATTGCCGGGGACTGTCAATTCGATATCAATCGAACGGTGGTAGATTGGATCGGACTTAGGATTAGATTATTTTCTTGCTTTATTTTCTTATTAGTTTACTTTATTTGCTTTAGTTTTATTTTCCATATTTAGATTCAGTTTTTATTTTCAGTAGTAGTTTCCTATTTACTTATTGCATCTTGGGTTTTTATTTACTAGATTTAGTTATTTCCTATTTTTAGCATTAGGTTAGCACTCTTACTTTTGAGTGTTGGTTCATCATATGCTTAGAAGACTAGGACCGGAAGGCCTAATTTTGATTGATTTAGAGATAGAGCGAACCTTTCATTGACGGAGAGCAGCGCAGCGAAAGATGGAAGATCAAGCTGCATCCGAGATGAATGTAGGCAGCCGACCTCTGTCGGACTATGCAGCTCCTAGTGCTAGAGGATTCAGGCCGAGCATAGATGGATCGTCCATATCAGTGAATAACTTTGAGCTTAAGCCGACACTCATACATATGGTCCAGCAGAGCCAATTCGGGGGAGCTGCGACTGAAGACCCGAACTGGCATCTTGAGACTTTTCTAGAAATCTACTCAACCATGAAACTGAACGGAGTCCCTTATGATGCGATCCGCCTAAGCCTATTCCCGTTTTCACTACGGGATAAGGCTAAGACATGGCTTCACTCCTTACCCTCTGGTAGCATGACCACGTGGGAGCAGTGTGAGCAGCAGTTTCTAAATAAATACTTCCCACCAAGTAAGATTGCTCACATGCACCACCTTATCACTAGCTTTCGTCAGAACGAGGGGGAGTCCTTATTCGAAGCATGGGATCGCTACAAGGGGCTACTTTATCAATGCCCACACCACGGACTAGAGAGGTGGCTGGTTATCCACATTTTCTATAATGGGATTGATAGTCGCATTTTTATCGCAGGACTTTTATTCACATTTGGGGATTTTAGGCTCTTTGATTTGGGTAATTATGGTTATTCATGATGTCTTTTGCATATTGTATTTAATTGAAATTAATTGTTTATTCCCTACAATTTCAGTATTATTTTTCACGGGTGAATGTGATTTTATAGGGAACATGAAAGAGCCAAATCGGAGCAATGATAGCCGTTGATCAAGATTAAATTCATCTCAGCCGTTGGATCGAATGGATCAACTTTTTTATTGAAGTCAATTAACCTAGATGCATTTGGCCGACTGAGATCAAAACCGGGACAATCGGACGGTTGAGAAAATTGGAGATAAAATCCAACTTCTTCCCAGCTGCGCTAGAATCACACGACACAGAATAGCAAACGCGGCGTCGTCTTCCTCTCGCGAGCGTGGCGACAACTCCACTATAGCACTTCGGCGACAATTCCAGCAATCCCAGGTTCTACCCCAGTCCATTCCACCCGGCGGACTTTTCCCTCTTCGGTCAGGCGGAGCTCGCAGCAACATTTAGGCAGCGACACTCCATCGACCGAGCAGTGGAGTTCGCCCATCTTCACCGGCGATCTTTAGATCCATTACCACCAGAGCTGAGCTACTCCAGCTAGACGTGGTCGCAGAAGGATGGAGGTGATTTGCTACTACCGTGGTAGCGTCAGAATATATTCCCAGTTCCGATGGCATCGCTTCTTCCGATCTAATGGCAGTCTTCAATGGTTCCAGCCGGTGGCGATGATACCCTTCATTCCCAGTTCCGATCCCATCCACAATAGCGATCGTGATTCGCGCCGTGCCATCTCCGCAGAACCATTCCATCGACTGCCATGGTAGCGGTAGTATCGCATTCATCATCGAAGCTGTGGACTACCGAATCGATCCACCTCTCGTCGGGTTTTGATGAGAGATCCGCACCCTGAGACCCTTGGAGTGTTCGGTATTGTTGTAGGTCACCGGAGAGGGTGGTACCTTTTCGGTGTTTGTGGATGACTGTTGATTTACTTTATTGATTTACTGTTGATTCAGTATTGTATTTCTTATTGTTTTACTGTATTGTTCTAGTATTGATTTCTTAGTGTGCAGTAGTGTTTCACTGATGTTTAGTCATATCTGTCTGTGTGGTAAATTGTGCACGTGGTAATTAGTTTGATAGTTTAGTGAGTCTTGTTATTCGTTTACAGTGTTTACCTAGTGGTTAGATTTATTTCCTTTAGTGTAATTGTTCTTTCCCATTTTAGTTAATCTTGTAGTGACAAAGGCAATGATGCTTGATTGAATTGCTTTCGCTTTATGCGTTTTTAGTATTTGTTTGACTCGTGTCGATAGTGACAAAGGTCGGTGCATGGTTGAATTGTTCACATTTGTTTGATCATTGTACCGTATAGTGACAGTGCGGTGCTTAGTTGATTTCTTTTATGTCTGTTAGTTTAGTTTTTCAATGACTGTTTGATCACTGTGTCGTATAGTGTCAGTGCGGTGCTTAGTCGAATTGTTCACATTTGTTTGATCATTGTACCATATAGTGATAGTGTGGTGCATGATCACTTACTTTTGCGCATTAGGATAGTTGTTGGTTACTTGTTATTAGGTAGTTAGATTTACTTTTTGCATGTTTAATTCTCATGTTTGCTTTTGATTTTGCATTTTAATTGTTTTGATAATTGTAAAAAACCCCAGTGTTTACTTCTGTTTAAAAACAAATGTCCAGTCATTAGGTTCGTTGGGAGACGATCTGAGTTAGTCCTATACTGCATTAGTGTAGTTAGGGGGTTCGATAAATAATTTAGGAACGGTATTACGACAATTAAAAATCGTTCGATCAAATTTTGGCGCCATTGCCGAGGACTTTAATGGGTTCCTTTGTCTTTAAACTATAGTTAGTCAATTTGTTTTCTTTTCTTTTGTTATTACTGTCTTTCTTATCATTTATATTTGTTTCTCATTGTATTTGTTTGTGTGGATGACTAGGTCTTCAGGCGATAATCTACTTGAGTTTTATCCAGCAGTTTTTCTCTTCCCTCAGAGGCCCAGCCTAGGAAGGGGGTTGTTGAAGAAAAGGCTAGGGAATTCCAAGGGCTAACAGATTCCCAAGTATGCCAATTTTTTTTTAAAGATCTGTGTGTTCATGAGAAGTTGTACTCTTTCTATGGAGGTAGGAGATACTGTAGTTTGGTTCAGTATTTTGGATGCTATGAGCTACCCGATGGAGGATCATTATATTCTTAGCGTGGTTATAGCTGATGAGTTGGACTGCATGAACTTTATTTCTTAGTCTATTTTTCATTTGGATATCTCTGTACCTTTTACATTTTGTTGTGATTTTATTGATTCTGTTGATTCTGATGTTGATAATGATTTGTCATTAGGACCTATCTGTGGGCCCTCTTTATGTAGACAGGGATATGGATTGTGTAGGGACTAGCGTTCTTCAGGGACTGCCCCAAGGATCACTTCCATCAGATGTTTTTGAGAAATGTTATTTCATGGTCGAGCATGAGATATCTTAGGTCATATCATCTCTGTGTATGGTATTGAAGTAGATCTTGCTAAAATTCATATTATATCCTCTTTATCTTACCTCGCTTCTATACGGGAAGTTTGTGCTTTTCTAGGTCATGCAGGTTTCTATAGACATTTTATCAGAGACTTCAGTCAGATTGCCCTACCCTTGACCAACTTGTTGCAGAAGGAGGTGGTATTTCAGTTTGACTAGGATTGTGATGGAGATCGAGCCCACCCCCATAGCAGATTCTTTTCCAGATGAGCAGTTTTTTCACCTGAAGGGTAAGACACCATGGTATATAGATCTTGCTATTTATTTAGTTACCCGTGTTGTACCTTCATTTTTTTCTCATGCACAAGTCCAGAAATTGAAAAGTGATGACAAATATTATGTATGAGATGATCCTTACCTTTGGAAGTTTTATAGTGATCAGATTATTAGGAGATGTGTTCCTGATTATGAGTTTCATTCCATACTTACCTTTTGTCATACTCTAGCTTATGGGGGGCATTTTGGACCCCAAAGGACTGCTAGGAAAGTTTTAGATTCTGGGTTGTATTGGCCCACCTTATTTCTTGATGCCTATGAATTTTATAAGTCTTGTGAGCAATGTCAATGAACAGGGAACATGGACGTAGAAACGAAATGCCTCAGCAACCTTTGTTATTTTGTGAGATTTTTGATGTTTGGGGTATTGATTTTATGGGTCCATTTCCTATATCTTTCGGATTTTTATATATTCTATTGGCTGTTGATTATGTTTCCAAATGGGTGGAGGCCATTCCCACCAGGACTGAAGATTCTCCAGTTGTTGTGAATTTTGTTAGGTCTAACATATTTTGCAGATTTGGGGTACCCAGGGCGATCATTAGTGATCAAGGGTCCCACTTTTGCAATAGATGCATGAAAGATATGTTAAGCAAGTACGGGGTGTGTCATAAGATTTCTACTCCATATCACCCTCAGACAAATGGATAGGCTGAAGTGTCGAACAGAGAGATAAAATCAATACTGGAGAAGACAGTGGGGCCAGACAGGAAAGATTGGAGCAAAAGGTTGGAAGATGCTCTGTGGGCCTACAGGACTGCCTATAAGACTCCCATAGGCATGTCTCCTTATAGATTGGTTTATGGCAAAGCATGTCACTTGCCGGTGGAGATTGAGCATAGAGCTTACTGGGCAGTGAAACCTTGCAACATGGATGCTTACAGAGCAGGGAGAGAGAGAAAACTTCAACTTCAGGAACTTGAGGAGACAAGATTAGAAGCGTATGAGAACTCCCGCATTTACAAGGAGAATACTAAACATTTTCATGATAAGAGGTCTGTGAAGAAAGAGTTCCATATCGGCGATAGAGTTTTAGTGTACCAGTCTCGACTCAGGTTGATTAAAGGTATGTTGAGATCCAGGTGGGACGGTCCTTTTCCTTGTTACTAATGTATTTACCTATGGTGTTGTAGAGGTGCAGGAACCTTCTTCAGGGAACACTTACAGAGTGAATGGACACAGTCTAAAAATATTTCACGAGGGGCTAAGCGATGCCTTTGTAGAGGAAGTGCACTTTGCCGATGTTTCTTCTCCGACATGAAAGGGGAGTGTGTTCCTCTCCTTACTGTATTTCCTTCTTTCCTCGCATGTTCTGATTTAGTAGTGTTGGTTGTTTATTTGCCTGATGACTTAGGTTATTTGTTTGTTAGGTTGTTTGTTTGTTCAGTTGTTGTTTAGTCCAATAATATTCCCTATGCATGCTATTGTATCATTTCAGAGATAGTAAAAATTAGTTAAGTTTGATCATCGAATTATGGATTCTTTTGGTGTATGTTAAGAAACTTCACTTGCATGCGGTCACTTGTTATGATGGTGAACTTTTTATTGATAGACCAAGCTTGATTTTTATTCACCTAGTGAGGTTTAAGCCATTTTCATCATTTACCCACTTTGGCGTGATACACGTGTGATACTTGTTACTCCAGAACTTGCTCTGAGTCTTTTCACAACTGCAATAACATTTATTTGCATGAATATGATGAAGGATTTCACTCTTGACTCTTTTCCTTACTCGTATTGCTTATCTAATCCACTTGATCCTTCCATGTTGTCTTACAATTGCCATTTATTGTCTTTGTTACATTCGTGGATTATCTTCTCTTGTATCTTTTATTCCCATATTGGAAGAATAACTTGTTAAATTGTTTGTCCGAGATGGACAAAATTCTAAGTGTGGGGGAGGAGATATTGTTTTGTTGGAATTGACATGGAAAGAAAGAGATAGCAGCCTTAGATTGATTGGTAAGGACTGCAGTTGAATCAATTAGATGAATGTCAGGAGCTCAATTTTTTTTTTTGCAGATTGGATTCTGGAATTGCAGATTTAGGACAGGAACAACAACAATCTCAGTCAACCATTTATGGTATTGATTTTATTTCTTTGCGAAATTTAGTTTTGTTAGAATTTCTGAATATGAAGGAATCAAGGGTGCAGAAAAATTGACAGCAGAATTTCTGAAGTCATCAGCGGCAGCATAAATGTTGGTTAGCTGGATACTTGGAGCAAACATGTGTTAATTCTGTAAAAACCTTGTTCATGGCATAGGTTGGCAATTGTGTACAACTCTTAAAGTCAATTTCCTGGTAAAATAGTGGCTATTTATTTGGATTGCATGCAATGGTAGTTGAACAAATGTGCACAGGTGGAAGATACTCAAAGTGCAGCTTGGAAGGGGTCTTAAATCTGAGTTCACTGAACATAAGTTAGACATTTATTGAAGAAAGCACAAGTGCTGCATGAATTGGAATTGGGATTTCTGAAATGATCTAAGGAAATTTTTTGAATTGAAGGAAAATGGCATCACCTGGAAATTGTTCACAGCAAACCTTGTTGATCAGTTTCAGATTGGAATAAGATGCATGTGCAAGCTTAGAGAAGAAAGAACAGGAAGGAAAATCGGTGGCTGTGGAAAAATCTGTGAAAAGAGAAACTGGAATGTGGGATGGAGCATTTTTGAGACCTTTTGAGTTCTATTTGATGTTTAGCCATTGGATACAGCTGCGTTATTCTTTCTTGCTTCAAGCCATGGGATCTATTTACAAGTATCACCGAGAATCAAATTGTTGTTGAAGCTACTTGAAGTGCTACCTGAATTGGAATTGAAACTTCTAAAATCAGTTAATGCAATTTCAGATTTTAATGAACCACGTGCTGTACAGAAGTCTGTCACGAGGTAATTCCAACATTGTATTATAGCAGAAGGTGGACTAAGGACATTTTGCATTCCATAAGGATATCAAAACAAATATGGGATCTTTCTCTAACTGATTCACTAAAAGGGAAGCTGCAGAAATTGGTTCACAAGTAGACACTGGAAAGAAAACAGTCGACAATTCTATTTTAATCAAAGCTGCATTGATACAACTATGGGTCGGTCCACATTCTGGAAAAACATGAGTCACCAAAGATCCAATGGGTTATGCTTACACGTGGATGAGATATTCTTGCCAAGTGCTGCACTTGCAGTGTAGAGAGACCCTGCATGTTCACTTCATGAAAACTTGAAAAATGTAAGGAATTGTAACCTTGGAGAAGCTGCACGTGCAAGTATAGAGGAGTAGTTACAATCTGAAAAAAATTTCTGGGAAAATGCATGAATCACCAAGCTATAAAAGGCTGAGCTTACACGTGGATTCAAGGAATAACTATTGGAGGTTATAACAAATTTTCAAAATTCAAGGACATTTGGGATGGCTCTACTTAAATTTGGGCAGCTGATGTCAGTCTAACACTAGGCCCACTTCAATCTAAAGGCCTATAACTCATGCCGAGGCCATCAAACTGGATCAGATTAAGGCTGATTAAGGGAAGTTTCTGAAATTTTATCTGATACAGCAGCTATTAAAGTTGCTGAATTTCCACAGTTGTTCGGTAGAGTATCAGCAACCAATCAAAAATTTGATGAAAGTATCAAGGTTAACTGTAGGAAATTGAAAGAGAAATCCAAATTCAGAGATAAAAGTTGTTGCATTTCAGAGATTGGTTGGAGAGTTTCATGGGTGTAAAGTCCTCCCGAAAACTGCAAATTCAAAGGAAATGCAATTCTGATCTGAACAATTCTGAAATTTTCAGATTTGCAGAAATTGAAATTACCGGAGATATAAATTGAAACCAGATTTTAGGGTTCTTATTTACCTGATTTGATATGCTGAAATTGCAAGCTTACAGGAGCTAGATACAATCTAAACATGTTCTTAATTCTGTGCAGAGTGTTGCTCTATTTTGCTTAGCAGCTGGTTATCAGAAAGTGTATCCATTGTAGAGATGATATAAGGAATTGTTGAGACCTTTGGAGCTCTACTGATTTTTAATGGATGTATGTAATGCTTAGCACCAGAAACATACTTGTCATCATCTTGTTTGCTTGCCTTTGAAGCTGAATGTGCAAACTTGGGTATCCTTTACGGTATGGACAAGATGAGAGGATTAAAGTCACTTATTGCTTGAAGTGCTCCAGTAGGAGCTGATGCCTTTGAATCTGATTGTAAAGGATTTAAATGTGTGGCCTATTATTCATGTTTACTACAGTTTTAGATTTGAGATATTCTCAATTTGGTGATTACCCTAGCTAGCTAAAGTTGTGGCTTATGGAAATAGAATGGAGATGTTGTGAGTGTTATTTTCTTAGATCGTATTGGAAATCTCCCTACACACTTCTAATTGCAACTAATCAGATTTATTCTTCCAATTCTACTATTGTCTTGTTCATTTCATCTTGATCTTCGTTGTATTTCTCTGTTGCAATCTATTTCTGATCTTGTTTAGATCTCGATAAATCCTTTTGATTCATGTATGGAATGTATTGATAGCAGTAGAGAAATAGACGATAAGCAAGCATATGGTAGGACAAGATTACATGTTGTTTTGAGGGTACCCCACTCCTACATTTATTATGTGAGCATTAGTGCATTTATCCATTTTGGGAGGTTTTGTATCAGGCTTAGTTTATTTGATTTGACTGTAAATCATCATACATGTTGACTGTTGTAGGAGTCGGATCTTTTGACTACCCTAGATCCGGATGAATTTGGTGATCCTAAGGAACTTATTTTTTCTGTCTCTGAATTATTGATCTAAGTACTGTTTGGGAAACGAGTTAGGGAGTCAGTGTTTATGTGTTTTTATTATTGCTCGGGACGTGCAAAAATAAGTGTGGGGGAATTTGATAGTCGCATTTTTATCGCGTGACTTTTATTCACATTTGGGGATTTTAGGCTCTTTGATTTGGGTAATTATGGTTATTCATGACGTCTTTTGCATATTGTATTTAATTGAAATTAGTTGTTTATTCCCTACAATTTCAGTATTATTTTTCACAGGTGAATGTGATTTTGTAGGGAACATGAAAGAGCCAAATCAGAGCAATGATAGCCGTTGATCAAGATCAAATTCATCTCAGCCGTTGGATTGAATGGATCAGCTTTTTAATTGAAGTCAATTAACCTAGATGCATTTGGTCGGCTGAGATCAAAACCGGCACAATCAGATGGCTAAGAAAATTGGAGATAAAATCCAACTTCTTCCCAGCTGCGCTAGAATCGCGCGACACAGAACAGCGAATGCGGCGTCGTCTTCCTCTCGCGAGCGCGGCGACAGCTCTACTGCAACACTCCGATGACAATTCCAGCAATCCTAGGTTCTACCCCAATCCATTCCACTCGATGGACTTTTCCCTCTTCGGTCAGGCGGAGCTCGCAGCAGCATTTGGATTGCGGCACTCCATCGACCGAGCAGTGGAGTTCGCCCGTCTTCACCGGCGATCTTCAGATCCATTACCACCGGAGCTGAGCTACTCCAGTTGGATGTGGTCGCAGAAGGCTGGAGGTGATTTGCTACTGCCGTGGTAGCGACAGAATATATTCCCAGTTCCGGCGGCATCGCTTCTTCCGATCTAATGGCAGTCTTCAATGGTACCAGCCGGTGGCGATGATACCCTTCATTCCCAGTTCCGATTCAATCCACAATAGCGGTCATGATTCGCGTCGTGCCATCTCCGCAGAACCATTCCATCGGCTGCCGTGGTAGCGGTAGTATCGCATCCATCATCGGAGCTGTGGACTACCAAATCGATCCACCTCTCATCGGGTTTTGACGAGAGATCCACACCCTGAGACCCTTGGAGTGTTCAGTATTGTTGTAGGTCACTGGAGAGGGTGGTACCTTTCCGGTGTTTGTGGATGACTGTTGATTTACTTTATTGATTTACTGTTGATTCAGTATTGTATTTGTTATTGTTTTACTGCATTGTTCACTTTGGGTATTTTAGTATTTTTACATCGTTGGCTCCCTAATGTACACTATATTTTATCAATATTGTTCTAGTATTGATTTCTTAGTGTGCAGTAGTGTTTCACTGATGTTTAGTCGTATCTATCTGTGTGGTAAATCGTGCACGTGGTAATTAGTTTGATAGTTTAGTGAGTCTTGTTATTCGTTTACAGTGTTTACCTAGTGGTTAGATTTATTTCCTTTAGTGTAATTGTTCTTTCCCGTTTTAGTTACTCTTCATTCAGTGTGTCGTATAGTGACAGTGCGGTGCTTGGTTGAATTGCTTTCATTTATTGCATTTCGTTTATTGCAGTTTTTAGTGACTGTTTGACTATTGTGTCGTATAGTGACAGTGCGGTGCATGGTTGAATTGTTCACATTTGTTTGATCATTGTACCGTATAGTGACAGTGCAGTGCTTGGTTGATTTCTTTTATGTCTGTTAGTTTAGTTTTTCAGTGACTGTTTGATCACTATGTCGTATAGTGATAGTGCGGTGCTTGGTTGAATTGTTCACATTTGTTTGATCATTGTACCGTATAGTGATAGTGCGGTGCGTGATCACTTACTTTTGCGCATTAGGATAGTTATTGGTTACTTTTTATTTGGTAGTTAGATTTACTTTTTGCATGTTTAATTCTCATGTTTGCTTTTGATTTTGCATTTTAATTGTTTTGATAATTGTAAAAACCCCCAGTGTTTACTTCTGTTTAAAAACAAACGTCCAGCCATTAGGTTCGTTGGGAGACGATCCGAGTCAGTCCTATACTGCATTAGTGTAGTTAGGGGGTTCGATAAATAATTTGGGAACGGTATTATGACAATTAAAAATCGTTCGATCAAAGGGATCGCCTACGCCATGAAGATGTCCTTAGATTCTACCACAGGAGGAGCCTTAATGAATAAGACCATCGAGGAGGCAGAGGATCTTATTGAAGAGGTGGCACAAAACAACCATCAATGGGCCTCCGAACATGGTCAACCCACGCCTGTGGTAGGATGATACACTGTCAACTCCATGGACCACCTTTCAGTGAGGATAGATGCGCTAAGCAGACGGTTTGAATCTTTGAATCCTTCATCTGCATGCGCGACCATTGATTTTGGAGAGGGGCGACAGCGTATCGTGAGGACCACTTTGTAGGGCAGGGGACCTCAAATGAGCAGATTGAGCATTGTGACGCGATTGAGGACTATGATCAAAGGCCCCACAACCCATACTCTAATACCTACAATCTCGGAAGGAGGAGTCACCCAAATTTCTCCTACAAAAATAACTCGGGAAACCCCCAACCATCTGGAGGATATGAGCAGCAGCAGGGCAATGGGCAGCGACCATAGAAGGTTAGACTAGAACAGATGATGGAGGACTTCATTGCTACTCAAACTAAGGCCAATGAAGAATTTCATCGCCATCATCAAAAGTTTGAAGAAGCACCGAGAGACTTGAAGGCCACCGTTGACGACCTTGCAAGTCATACCAGGATGTTGGAGACACAAGTGGCCCAAATAGCCTAATCCGTGTCACAACCTGTGAAGAACTCTCTACCAAGCCAAGGAAAAGAGGAAGGAGTAGGGCAAAGTAGTCAATTCGCCAAGGGGTGCGCAGCCATGATTTCCACCCTACCTGACCAAGCTCAGTTTGAAGAGAAAATCTCAGTACAGCTTGAGGACCCTGGTGAATTCATTATTCCCTACTCGATTTATGGGGAGAGTTTCGACAAAGCGCTATGCGACTTAGGGTCATCAGTCAGTGTGATGCCCTATGCATATTTTTTGAAGATGGGTCTGAGCGGGCTCCAACCCACGAATCTTGGTATTCGTATGGGGGATGACTCAGTGAAAGAGCCTGTTAGCCTGCTACCACATGTTTCTGTGATGATTGAAGATTTCGTGATACCCACGGACTTCATCATACTGGACACAAAATCGAATCCCCAAAATCTTATTATTCTGGGAAGGCCTTTTCTAGCAACCGCGGGGGCGTGCATAGATGTGAAGGCACACCGGATCTCCCTGGAAGTAGATGGGGAGATCATCCTTTTCAGCCTTTTGGAGCAAAGAGCTTCCTACTTTGATAGCTTCACGATCAGCAGATTGAAGCCGGAACCTCCAGATACAAATCCCGAGATGGATGAATGGAGGTTCACTGAACCACCGAAGCCGAGTTGATAGAAGAGTGTGGTCGAGCTAAACGACCTTAAACAAAGCGCTTCTTGGGAGGCAACCCAAGTTTAGTTGTGGATTGTTCTTTTTTTTGTTCTATTGCATTACATACATGTGTTAGATTTTAGTTTTGATTTCCATCACATTTAGAGTTAGGAGTAGAAAAGAACTTTGCTAGGCAAAAATGAAACCCATATTAGTTTACGTGGTGAAGTGTATGAACAAATTCGGGCCATGGTGTATGAAAGGGGTGAAACATGAGGGCACACGACCTGGTCGTGTGTTTTCCCACGGCCGTGCCCACTTGACCAGAGGCACACACGGCCTGGCCATGTGTTTTCACACAGCCATGGCACACGAGGTTAAAAGGGACGATTCGTGTGTTTTCACCTCATTTGCGCCGTGTGCTTCAAAAGTTCTTGCCCTAGCCATGTGAGTTCGTTTTCCCCTTCCTCTAGAAGCATTTTTAACCTCTTTAGAAGCCAAAAGGAGCAAGGATGAGGAGGACCAAGACCGTAGCATCCCAATTTGGTGCCTCGGAGCGACAAGCAAGAAGATCCAATGCTCCTCAAGCTCCGGAAGAGGGTAACGCCCTACGCCCTCTACTTTTTCGCAATAATGAGCAAAGAGATAGGTTCAATATGCTCTATACTCGTAAACTTACTGCTACTAGGTACTTAGATGAGGATTTACTAGGATCTTTAGGTTTGTTGGGTGACATGCAAACCCTATTTGCAAAAATGGGGTGGGATGAGATTATGGGAATAAGGCACCTAACCTACCCTAAAATTGTTTTGGAATTTTTGAGTTCTTTAGAGGCGGAAGTTTTAACGGGTAGAGAGAGTGAGGAGGGTAGGATAACTTTTAGATTTTTTTAATATAGAGCATGAGTGGACCCTTCACCAATGGAACTCATGCTTTGGCTTGCCAAGTGGGGGAGAGAAAAGAACCCCTAATGGGTACAACTCTCGTTTGATTTGGACAGAGTTGACAGGGGAGCACGTTTATGACCCTTCTAGAGCCAAAGCGTCGCGCCTCCAAAACTCCATCTTTCGATACCTTCACCTTGTCATGACCAGTACTATATTTGGTCGTGGGGAGAGTGATGATGTAGTGAGAGCCAGTGAGCTGCTTTGCCTATGGGACATGCTACAAGAGAGGAGTAGGATCGATGTAGGGTCCCACTTCATCAGACACTTAGTGAAGATGGACAAAGCAGCATGTGGAGAGATCCATGTGGGAGGCCTACTTACCCACATTTGTTATAGGATGGGGTACGACTACACAACATTGGAGAGTATAGAGGGGAGCCCTAGGATCGACCTAGGAGTCTGCATGGCCATGAAGATGATTGTAAGAGAAGGAGACTCCTTATGCTTTGTAAGGAAAAATCTTACGGCCTTTAGGCTCCCCGACCCGGATCGTACCACCATCGCTATATGCGCCAATTGGCGCTTAGACCTGATAGTGGAGTCCCCTCCACATAAGGGATCATCCACATTAGTGCCCGTCTCTCAACCTTTGTACAACTCTCCCTCCAGTCCACACATACATAGGAGCCCACCTAGTCCATGCTGACATGAGCCTACACCCGTGCCACCATCTTTTTCTACTTTTGAGAAGGATGTAGGTACATCAGCATATGATTTCTCGGAGTTCCGATCGCGCCTCGATGACATCTACACTGAGCAGCAGATGCAGAGGCAGCGATGGGAGGAGCAGAGTGCCTACCAACAGGCGGAGTTCCAGAGATTCTGGGAGCATTTCCAGTGGGCAGAGGAGTTCTACGATGAGGCCCACATATACTTCTAGGAGGAGGCTTCTCGTCGCCAAGATAAGGTAGCATACCGCAGGGAGATGCGGCAATATATGCATGCCGAACAGGCACAGTGGGCTAGGGAGGAGATGATGGGTTTTGCTTATCGAGTCCGTGAGGGGAAACTTCGCTTCCCACTTCACCTCGGTCGCTTGTTCATGGCCATCCCATCGATGTCCCCAGATTAAAAAAATTTAATCCTAGACAAAAGGGATTTCCCAAACAACCAAGACATCGTCGTGCTATTCATTTAGAGAGGTCACTTGAACAAACTCATTGTTCAAGCGACCAACCTCTATTCTACGAGTAGCCGTGGAATAGACGATGTACGGATCGCAGGCTTTTGTATTTATGTTCGGGATCCAAGTATTATTTAGCCACAAATAGAATATATCATGCTCATAATTAGAAAAACAAATACAAGCAAGTAACAAAAGAGAATAGAGAATAGATATACCTCTCGATCTTCTAATGTATGACCTTCCTTCTTTCGGACGTCGTATGGGCGACGATCTACCAAAAGTTGAAGCTCCTAGATCGCCAATATTCCTTCCTTGCTTGTTCCGAGCAAGAGGAAGAATAGAAACAAAGCTCTATTCCTTCTTTCAACCAACCAACAACCTCCAAGGATGGAGCTTGACGTCGGCCAAGAAGGAGGAGGAGATTATGGTGGAAACCGGCCAAGACACCAAGGGAAAGCCCTATATCTTGTTTCCACCACCTAAGGAGAAGGAGAAGAGGGTCTTTGGCCACCGGCCAATGGCTGGAAAGGGGTAGAGGGGTGCCGACAGCTTGAGGAAGGAGAAGAAGGCAAGGAAATCTTTCCTTATTAGGTGCCACCCAAGCCCAAACCCTAGCTCCTATCTCTTGCCGCCAACCTCCAAAACCCTAACTTCTCTTGATTAAAACTCCACGCCAACCCCTTATCTTCCTTTTATAGAGTTAGGGATAAGACTCCTTTTAATCTCCACCATTGGTTCTAGGGATTTAATCTCAACCGTCGGATCTAGAGATTTAATCTCAATCGTCGGATCTTAGAGATTTAATCTCTACCTTTGGATCTAGAGTTTTGTTTCTATCCATTGGATCTAAGCTTCATGAGGTTTTAATAAGCTACATTAGGGACCATGAGGAGGAGTTAGATCTTGGCCACCCATGGATCAAGCCCACAAAAAGTCAGATCCACTAATGATAATCCAATCCACTAAAGGATTATCATTGATCTACCTCACTAACCCCCATAAGATAATATGGGCTCCATATATTATTTGTACATTTTCTCCCCGTGTTTAAGATCTCGAATGTCCGTCGATTAATTAATTTACTGACCATTAATTAATCAACATCTAACTCTATGAGTAGTACCACTCAACCTTTTCATCATGCCGGACCAAGTCCACCTGCAGGGTTTACATGATGAATCTTATGAGCTCCTCAAGGGGACATCATCATCCTAATATATAGGACACGGTTTCCTCCTATAATCAACGACACACCATATAAATAATATCATCTCCCAACTTACCGAGCCTATCGATTTAATCTATAAATCTCGCCCATTGGTAAATCAAAGAGATGAATACAAAGTATATGTGCCCGTTATTATATCGGGATTAAGAGCATGTAAAAAATAATATCTGAGGTCCGATTCGATTATGTAGTCAGCAATAAATCGAATCACCTCTAAGTCAGTCCTGCTCAATACACACAAAGCGCCCTAGTGTGATTCTATGGTCAAGACAAACCAATACCAAATCACACTACAACCATTCTGATGGTTTGTCCAAAGCCATCTCGGTTGTGAGCCTTTACTTATACTTTACAAGGAGCCGATAACATGATCTCCCGTGTGACACCACACACCATGTTATCTACAATATAATGTATTAGACAATATTGCAAAACCATAAAAATGCAAACAATGATCATGTGATTTTTATTTCAAAATAAAGATGTTCATACAAAAGATAGACTTTTCAGTATACATCCCTACAATCTCCCACTTATACAAAAAGTCTATGCTGTCCTCAAACTTCCATACATCCGATCCCCATTCCCTCCACATGCCTATCAAAAGCTCTCGCCGGAAGGGCCTTAGTGAAAGGATCTGCCAAGTTATCCTCCGATGCAATCTTTGCCACAACAACTTCTCCTCTCTTTATGATTTCTCGTATCAGGTGGTACTTGCGCTCTGTGTTTACTAGCCTTATGGGCTCGTGGTTCCTTCGAGTTTGCAACTGCACAACTATTATCACAATAAATTGTGATAGTTCTGGGAAAACTAGGAATCACATCCAAGTCCATCAGAAAGTTACTGAGCCATACAACTTCTTTGGCCGACTCAGAGGCTGCCACATACTTAGCTTCCATGGTGGAGTCTGCCATGCATTTCTGCTTGACACTCCTCCATACAATGGCTCCACCTCCCAAAGTAAACACAAAACCTGAGGTAGACTTACTGTTATCCCTATCAAATTGGAAGTCGGAATCCATGTAACCCACAGGGAGTATTTGGTCTGCCTGGTAAACCAGCATATAATCCCTAGTCCTTCTCAGGTACTTCAATATATACTTTACCGTAGTCCAATGTCCCTGTCTTGGATTACTCTGATATCTGCTAACCATGCCCACGGCAAAGAAATTATCTGATCTCGTACATAGCATCACATACATGAGGCTTCCTACTGCCGAAGCATAAGGAACCCCCTTCATCTCCTCTATCTCCTCAGATGATCTAGGACACATCTCCTTAGATAAAGGAACTCTATGTATGAAAGGTAGAAAACCCTTCTTGGAGTTCTTCATGCTAAAACGATTCATAATTGTGTCTATGTATAAAGCTTGGGATAAGCACAACATCCTTTTCCTGCAATCACTTATAACCTTGATCCCAAGGATGTGTCCTGAAGGTTTTGCCCGGAAGCTCTGAAACCAATTGTAGGTTTTTGCTTATCGAGTCCGTGAGGGGAAACTTCGCTTTCCACTTCACCTCGGTCGTTTGTTCATGGCGATCCCATCGATGTCCTCGGATTAAAAATTTAATCCTAGGCACAAGGGATTGCCCAAACAACCAAGTCATCGTCGAGCTATTCGTTTAGAGAGGTCACTTGAACAAACTCATTGTTCCAGCGACCATCCTCTATTCTACGAGTAGCCGCAGAATAGACGATGTCCGGATCGCCAGTTTTTGTATTTATGCTCAGGATCCAAGTATTATTTATCCATATACAGATTTATATCATGCTCATAGTTGAAAAACAAATACAAGCAAGTAACCATCCACACAAAACATGCATATAATTGAAAAGCAATTATAAACATAATACAAAAGAACACTAATCAAAATAAATAAGATTATACCTCTTGTTATACCTCTTGATCTTCTATTGTATGTCCTTCCTCCTTTCGGATGTCGTGTGGGCGATGATCTACCAAAAGTTGAAGCCTCCTAGATCACCAATCTTCCATTCCTTGTTCACTCCGAACAAAGGAAGATCCTAAAACAAAACTCATCTTCCTATCTAGAACCGACCACCAAGTCAATTAACTCAATGTTGCCGCCAGCCAAGGATGAGAACATGGAGTATGGAAACCAACCAAAGGAGAAACAATAAAGGCATGGACGCCGACCAACACTTGGAGAAGAGAAAGGAAAACACTCCTTCTCCTTGTTGCCGCCCAAACCCTAAACTAAGCTCTCCTAATTTCCGGCCAAGGATGAAGGGGAGAAGAATAGATTGAGCTTTGGCCAAGGTAAAGGAAAGAAGGAAGAGGGGCCAGCCAACCTTAGGAAGAGGAAGGAGAAGCTTCCTCCCCTTGTTGTCGCCCACCACCAACACCCAAACCCTAACCCTAGCCACCTACTCCTATTCCTATCCCAACTAGAATTGGTTGCCGCCCATGGGAAGCAACCCTAATGCCATCCATCATAAGCCATAGATGAAAGGGAGAAGCTTGGGCATCAGCCAAACCAAAGAGGGAAGAAGGAGGAAGGGTTTCAGCCACCAAATGAAGAAGAAGAAAAAAAACTTTCCTTAATTGTGGCCACCCAAAACCCTAACCTCCCTTGCTCTTGCCGCCCAAAACCCTAGCCCCCTTTCCTCTCCATTATCTTGCCGCCCACCCCTAGTCCACCCTTTTATAGAGTTAGGGATAAGCCTTGGTTTAATCTCCACCATTGGTTCAAGGATTTAATCTCAACCGTTGGATCTAGAGATTTAATCTCAACCGTCGGATCTTAGAGATTTAATCTCTACCTTTGGATCTAGAGTTTTGTTTCTATCCATTGGATCTAAGCTTCATGAGGTGTTAATAGGCTACAATAGGGATGATGAGGAGGAGTTGGATCTTAGCCACCTATGGATCAGGCCCACATAAAGTCCGATCCACTAATGATTATCCATTCCACTAGAGGATTATCATTGATCTACCTCACCAACCCCCATAAGTTAATATGGTCTCTATATATCATTTGTACATTTTCTCCCCATGTTTAAGATCTCAAATGTCCGTTGATTAATTAATTTACTGATCATTAATTAATCAACATCTAACTCCTTGAGTAGTACCACTCAACCTTTTCATCATGCCGGACCAAGTCCACCTGCAGGGTTTACATGATGAACCTTATGAGCTCCTCAAGGGGACATCATCATCCTAATATATAGGACACGGTTTTCTCCTATAATCAACGACACACCATATAAATAATATCATCTCCCAATTTACCGAGCCTATCGATTTAATCTATAAATCTCGCCCATTGACAAATCAAAGAGACGAATATTAAGTATATGTGCCCGTTATTATATCGGGATTAAGAGCATGTACTAAATAATATCTGAGGTCCGATTCGATTATGTAGTCAACAATAAATCGAATCACCTCTAAGTCGGTCCTGCTCAATACACACAAAGTGCACTAGTGTGATTCTATGGTCAAGACAAACCAATACCAAATCACACTACAACCATTCCGATGGTTTGTCCAAAGCCATCTCGGTTGTGAGCCTTTATTTATACTTTACAAGGAGCCGATAACATGATCTCCCGTGTGACACCACACACCATGTTATCTACAATGTAATGTATTAGACAATATTGCATAACCATAAAAATGCAAACAATGATCATGTGATTCTTATTTCAAAAATAAAGATGTTCATACAAAAGATAGACTTTTTAGTATACATCCCTATAATCTCCCACTTATACTAAACGACTATGTTGTCCTCAAACTGCCATACATCCGATCCCCATTCCCTCCACATGCCTATCAAAGCTCTTGCTATAAGGGCCTTAGTGAAAAGGGTCTACCAGGTCATTCTCTGATGCAATCTAGGCGACAACAACTTCTACTTCCTTTAAAATTTCTCGTATCAGGTAGTACTTGCGCTCTATGTGTTTACTAGCCTTATGGGCTCGTGGTTCCTTCGAGTTTGCAACTGCACCACTATTTATCACAATAAATTGTGATAGTTCTGGGCAAACCAGGAATCACATCCAAGTCCATCATAAAGTTCCTGAGCCACACAACTTCTTTGGCCGCCTCAGAGGCTACCTCATACTCAACTTCCATGGTGGAGTCCGCCACGCATTTCTGCTTGACACTCCTCCATACAATGGCTCCACCTCCCAAAGTAAACACAAAACCTGAGGTAGACTTACTGTTATCCCTATCAGATTGTAAGTCGGAATTCGTGTAACTCACAGGGAGTAATTGGTCTGCCTGGTAAACTAGCATATAATCCCTAGTCCTTCTCAGGCACTCCAATATATGCTTTACCACAGTCCAATGTCCCTGTCCTGGATTACTCTGATATCTACTGTCCATGCCCACGACATAGTGGATATCTGGTCTCATACATAACATGACATACATGAGGCTTCCTACTGCTGAAGAATAAGGAACCACCTTCATCTCCTCTATCTCCTTAGATGTTCTAGGACACATCTCCTTAGATAAAGGAACTCCATGCCTAAAAGGTAGAAAACCCTTCTTGGAGTTCTGCATGCTAAAATGATCCAAAATCGTGTCTATATATGAAGCTTGGGATAAGTACAACATCCTTTTCCTGCGATCCTTTATAATCTTGATCCCAAGGATGTGTCCCACCTCTCCCAAGTCCTTCATATCAAACTGTTTGGACAACCATACCCTTACGTCCGATAACACCTTGTTAATGTTGCCAATCAACAAAATGTCATCCACGTATAGTACAAGAAATACCACTACTTTTCCGTCACATCTCTTGTATACACAAGACTCATTCGAACTTTGAATAAATCCATAAGACTGGATTACCTCATCAAAGCAGATGTTCCAAGACCTCGAAGCTTGCTTCAATCCATAAATGGACGGATTAAGCTTAGATACAAGATGCTCTTTACTAAGATACTGTATCTTTATCTTGAATTGCCTCGTTATATGTCCAGGGATCAGGTTCATGTTCGCCAGGGATCAAATCAGAAGATTCTCCCAAGAACATGAATCTATTAGGCTGTCTCACAACCCTTTCACTACGACGAGGTATCACCTGTGTATCCTCTGTGACATGCGGTGCAGTGACTTGTGGTATATCCTCTTATACCGGTGGTACTGAAGAAGTGACTTCCCCTTTTAACTCCTCCAGAATAATTTTACTCTTGGGCTTGTGGCTCATCATATAGTCTTCCTCTAGAAATCTGATGTTCGTGCTAACGATCACCCTCTGATCTCTAGGACCATAAAACAAACCACCCTTTATTTCTCTAGGATAGCCAACGAACATGCGTACTTCTGTACGTGGTTCCAACTTACCAGCATCTGCCTTTAGCACATGTGATGGACTCCCCCATATCCGAATATGTCTTAGACTAGGCTTTCGCCCAGTCCACAATTCTATGGGAGTAGAAGGCACTGATTTAGATGGAACGAAGTTCAGAATGTACACCGCTGTATCTAGAGCATATCCCCAGAACAAATTCGGCAACTCAGAATAACTCATCATCGATCTAACCATCTTCATAAGAGTCCTATTCCTTCGCTCTGCTACACCGTTCTGCTGGGGTGTGCCAGGTGCAGTCAATTAGGATTGAATCCCAGCCTCTGATAAGTAATTCCCAAACTATCCCAAAAGGTACTTACTACTATGATCAGATCATAGTGTCATCCATATCTTGAATAATCATCTATGGAAAAGATGAAATATTCAAAACTACCTCTTGCTTGGATAGACATAGGACCATACGAATCAGAATGAACCAATTCTAACACATCTTTGGCTCTATACCCCTTGGCCTTAAAAGGCCTCTTGGTCATCTTACCCTCCAAACAAGATTCGCAGGTTGAGAAATCTTCCACCACTAATGAACCCAAAGGTCCATCAGCTATCAACCTTTGAATTCTGCTTAGGTTAATATGACCAAGCTTAAGATGCCAAAGATATGTTTGGTTCAACTTCGAAGGTTCTTTTCTCTTATTGGAATTAGAAGATGAGTTAACTTCTATTTGCATCGTGGGAGCTTGTGGTTTAAGTGCGTACAAATTTCCTATCAATGTACCTAAACAGATATTCTCTCTATTCCTTTTAATAACATCTATGTCATTAAAAGAAATAGAATATCCATCCATAAATAATTTAGAAACTGAAAATAAATTCTTTCTAAATAAAGGTACATAAAGGGAATTTTCCAGAACCAACATTTTATTTTTCTCAAAAGATAAATAAAACATCTCCCACTGCAATAGCCGCCACCTTAGTGGCATTGCCCAAGTAAACGGTAATCTCTACCTCAGCTTGTCGTCGGGTTTCCTGGAACCCCTGCAAAGTATTGCAGACATGATCAGAGGCTCCCGTATCTACACACCAGGTGCTGGTAGATAACACCGCTAACCTTTGTTCTATTTTGGATTGGGACAGTCCTTATTCCAATGTCCATCCTACTTACAAGTGAATTACTTGCCTTTCGGCTTCTTCACTCGTCCTTGAGTTCCTCCCACCTTCATTGCTCCACCTTATTTCTTCTTCTTCTTGCCTTTCGGCTTAGAAGTAGAAATCTTTTGGGCAACCATGGCCTGAGTCTGAGCAAGTATTTTTATCGGCTGGAGAATGATATCGACCTGGGTTTGCCCTTCGATCTCATCTCTATGGACTTCCAGCTCATTTGCAGACTTAGGAGGATACTCTTCGAAAAGTACATATTTGTACTCCTCAACAGTTAAGACAATATCTAGATTCTTTTCCAATCAACATAATTTAGGTACAGTAAACTTTTTTTTCTTTAGTATCACAACAAGTGGATTGAAAGTCATTTATGAAAATCCTAAGAATCACATAGATCATTCATTTAGATTTCAAAAAATTATTGATTCCTCAAAACAATAAAATTTTAAAATCAACCAACACCTCAAAACACCGAGAATATCGTATGCCACGATAGTGTGGACGTATACGAATTCTATATTTGTAAGTGGAGGTTTTACCCATTAATTTTACTATCTTATCAACCTAACTTTTTGACAAGTAAAATTAATAGTTGGTTTCTCTTCGGCCCTACAAATAAAAGTAGTGACTCCGATGGGGAGGATACTTATATTTGTATCTAAGTGTTCACTATTACTTGGTACCAAGGTAATTATCTCGGGTTATGTGCCTTACGATGGGGAAGTACACACACTCCTTAATAATTTCTTATAACCATATTCGACCTTGTGATCCGCAAACAAACTCATTTGATGGGGAGGAAGGCACTCAGAGCCGATGCGCAAGTTTGTTTGCATCACTTGTCAAATCATAATGGAGGCCGTGGGAATTTATAAAAATATCCCTCTCCCACTTAGTAAGTTGAAAATGAGGAATTTTCTAGCCTACGACATGCATATCAAACAATAAGCAATAAATATGAAAAATAAAAATTTTCCAACTATTATGACTTTTGTCTTCAATATGTCTCCTATCGCATCGCAATCTCGTCCGCTCCTCTTACGCCATGTACGAGCCATCCGGAGATCCGAGCCGAGACTATAACCTATTTTAATTTACATCCATCAATCCTATACTCCACGAGGGAGTGTACATGAAATCTAGATCGAAAGTAAAATAAAATAAAGAGTACCTAAACAATGCCGTATCTAATTTACAAAAAATCAAATATTAGCCTCGTCAACCCCGAGGATTCAACAAAATAAATATTTACACACATACAATCACATACACACATATGGCCATAATAGTCGGATCTTATGCCTCCAATCAAAGAGTTAAACTACGCATATCCTACTATTATCCGACACATATAATATATGAAAAGTGCATAAAAACATAACCGAATCCTAAACACACAAAACCGAAAACCTTGGCTCTGATACCAATTAATGGTTTTGCCCGGAAGCTCTGAAACCAATTGTAGGTTTTTGCTTATCGAGTCCGTGAGGAGAAACTTCGCTTCCCACTTCACCTCAGTCGTTTGTTCATGGCGATCCCATCGATGTCCTCGGATTAAAAATTTAATCCTAGACACAAGGGATTGTCCAAACAACCAAGTCATCGTCGTGCTATTCGTTTAGAGAGGTCACTTGAACAAACTCATTGTTCAAGCGACCATCCTCTATTCTACGAGTAGTCGCAGAATAGACGATGTCCGGATCGCCAGTTTTTGTGTTTATGCTCGGGATCCAAGTATTATTTAGTCATATACAGATTTATATCATGCTCATAGTTGAAAAACAAATACAAGCAAGTAACCATCCACACAAAACATGCATATAATTGAAAAGCAATTATAAACATAATACAAAAGAATACTAATCAAAATAAACAAGATTATACCTCTTGTTATACCTCTTGATCTTCTATTGTATGTCCTTCCTCCTTTTAGACGTCGTGTGGGCGATGATCTACCAAAAGTTGAAGCCTTCAAGATCATCAATCTTCCTTTCCTTGTTCACTCCGAACAAAGGAAGATCCTAAAACAAAACTCATCTTCATATCTAGAACCGACCACCAAGTCAATAAACTCGATGTTGCCGCCAGCCAAGGAAGAGAACATGGAGTATGGAAACCAACCAAAGGAGAAACAACAAGGGCATGGGCGCCGGCCAACACTTGGAGAAGAGAAAGGAAAACACTCCTTCTCCTTGTTGCCGCCCAAACCCTAAACTAAGCTCTCCTAATTTCCGGCCAAGGATGAAGGGGAGAAGAATAGATTGAGCTTTGGCCAAGGTAAAGGAAAGAAGGAAGAGGGGCCAGCCAACCTTAGGAAGAGGAAGGAGAAGCTTCCTCCCCTTGTTGTCGCCCACCACCAACACCCAAACCCTAACCCTAGACACCTACTCCTATTCCTATCCCAACTAGAATTGGTTGCCGCCCATGGGAAGCAACCCTAATGCCATCCATCATAAGCCATAGATGAAAGGGAGAAGCTTGGGCATCAGCCAAACCAAAGAGGGAAGAAGGAGGAAGGGTTTCAGCCACCAAAGGAAGAAGAAGAAAAAAAACTTTCCTTAATTGTGGCCACCCAAAACCCTAACCTCCCTTGCTCTTGCCGCCCAAAACCCTAGCCCCCTTTCCTCTCCATTATCTTGCCGCCCACCCCTAGTCCACCCTTTTATAGAGTTAGGGATAAGCCTTGGTTTAATCTCCACCATTGGTTCAAGGATTTAATCTCAACCGTTGGATCTAGAGATTTAATCTCAACCGTCGGATCTTAGAGATTTAATCTCTACCTTTGGATCTAGAGTTTTGTTTCTATCCATTGGATCTAAGCTTCATGAGGTGTTAATAGGCTACAATAGGGACCATGAGGAGGAGTTGGATCTTGTCCACCCATGGATCAAGCCCACATAAAGTCCGATCCACTAATGATTATCCATTCCACTAGAGGATTATCATTGATCTACCTCACCAACCCCCATAACTTAATATGGGCTCCATATATTATTTGTATATTTTCTCCTCGTGTTTAAGATCTCGAATGTCCGTTGATTAATTAATTTACTTACCATTAATTAATCAACATCTAACTCCTTGAGTAGTACCACTCAACCTTTTCATCATGCCGGACCAAGTCCACCTGCAGGGTTTACATGATGAACCTTATGAGCTCCTCAAGGGGACATCATCATCCTAATATATAGGATATGGTTTCCTCCTATAATCAACGGCACACCATATAAATAATATCATCTCCCAACTTACCGAGCCTATCGATTTAATCTATAAATCTCGCCCATTGGCAAATCAAAGAGATGAATATTAAGTATATGTGCCCGTTATTATATCGAGATTAAGAGCATGTACTAAATAATATCTGAGGTCTGATTCGATTATGTAGTTAGTAATAAATTGAATCACCTCTAAGTCAGTCCTGCTCAATACACACAAAGTGCACTAGTGTGATTCTATGGTCAAGACAAACCAATACCAAATCACACTACAACCATTCCGATGGTTTGTCCAAAGCCATCTCGGTTGTGAGCCTTTACTTATACTTTACAAGGAGTCGATAACATGATCTCCCGTGTGACACCACACACCATGTTATCTACAATGTAATGTATTAGACAATATTGCATAACCATAAAAATGCAAACAATGATCATGTTATTCTTATTTCAAAAATAAAGATGTTCATACAAAAGATAGACTTTTCAGTATACATCCCTACATGTCCCACCTCTCCCTAGTCCTTCATATCAAACTGTTTGGACAACCATACCCTTACGTCCGATAACACCTTGATATTTTTGCCAATCAACAAAATATCATCTACGTATAGTATAAGAAATAGCACTACGTTTCCATCACATCTCTTGTATACACAAGACTCATTCGGACTTTGAATAAATCCATAAGACTGGAATATCTCATCAAAGCGGATGTTCCAAGACCTCGAAGCTTGCTTCAATCCATAAATAGACTGATTATGCTTACACACAAGATGCTCTTTGCCTTTAGCAATGAATCCCTCTGGTAGCTTCATATAGATGTTTTCCTCAAGACTTCCATTAAGAAAAGCTATCTTGACATCCATCTGCCACACCTCATAATCCATATGAGCTACTATGCATAAGAGAATCCGGATAGACTTAAGCATGGCTACCAGCGAAAAGGTCTCCTTATAATCGATACCCTCTTTCTGAGTATACCCCTTCGCAACAAGCCTCGCTTTGAAGGTCTCAACATTCCCATCTATTCCTCTCTTTCTCTTGTAGATCCACTTGCATCCAATGGTCTTTACACCATCGGGTGGTTCTACTAGCTCCTAGATCTGATTTGAATCCATAGATTCAATCTCAGCATTCATTGCACTTTGCCAAGATACTGCATCTTTATCTTGGATTGCCTCGTCATATGTCTAGGGATCAGGTTCATGTTCGTCAGGGACCAAATCAGAAGATTCTCCCAAGAACATGAATCTATCAGGCTGTCTAACAACCCTACCACTACGATGAGGTATCTCCTATGTATCCTTTGTGACACGCGGTGCAGTGACTTGTGGTATATCCTCTTGTACCAGTGATACTGAAGAAGTGACTTCATCTTTTAATTCCTCCAGAACAATTTTACTCTTGGGCTTGTGGCTCATCACATAGTCTTCCTCTAGAAATCTGACCTTCGTGCTAACGATCACCCTCTAATCTCTAGGACTATAAAACAAACCACCCTTCGTTCCTCTAGGATAGCCAACGAACATGTGTACTTCTGTACGAGGTTCCAACTTACCAGCATCTGCCTTCAGCACATGTGCTGGACTCCCCCATATCCGAATATGTCTTAGACTAGGCTTTGGCCCAGTCCACAACTCTGTGGGAGTAGAAGGCACTGATTTAGATGGAACCAAGTTTAGAATGTACACCGCCATATCTAGAGCATATCCCCAGAACGAATCTGGCAACTCAGAATAACTCATCATCGATCTAAGCATCTCCATAAGAGTTCTATTCCTTCGCTCTGCTACACCGTTCTGCTGGGGTGTGCCAAGTGCAGTCAATTGGAATTGAATTCCAGCCTCTGATAAGTAGTTCCTAAACTCTCCCAAGAGGTACTCACCACCACGATCAGATCGTAGTGTCTTGATACTTTTACCTTAACGTTTCTCCACATTAGCCTTGAATTCTTTGAACTTGTTAAAGCATTCAGACTTGCGGCGCATCAGGTAAATGTATCCATATCTTGAGTAATCCTCTATAAAAGAGACGAAATACTCAAAACCACCTCTAGCCTAGATAGACATAGGACCACACAGACCAGAATAAACCAATTCTAACACATCTTTGGCTCTATACCCCTTGGCCTTAAAAGGCCTCTTGGTCATCTTACCCTCCAAGCAAGATTCGCAGGTTGGGAGATCTTCCACCACTAATGAACCCAAAGGTCCATCAGCTATCAACCTTTGAATTCTGCTTAGGTTAATGTGACCAAGCCTAAGATGCCAAAGATATGTTTGGTTCATCTTCGAAGGTTCTTTTCTCTTATTGGAATTAGAAGATGAGTTATTAATTTCAATATGCATCGTGGGAGCTTTTGGTTCAAGTGTGTACAAATTTCCTATCAATGCACCCGAACATATAATGTCCCTATTCCTTTTTATAACAACTCTGTCATTAAAAGAAATAGAATATCCCTCTATAAACAATTTATAAACTGAAATTAAATTCTTTCTAAATAAGGATATATAAAGGCTATTCTTAAGAACCAAAAGTTTATTTTTCTCAAAAGATAAATGAACATCTCCCACTACAACAGCTGCCACCTTCGTGGCATCGCCGAAGTACACGGTAATCTCCCCCTCAGCCAGTCGTCTGGTTTCCTGGAACCCCTGTAATGTATTGCAGACATGATCAGTGGCTCCCGTATCTACACACCATGTGCCAGTAGATAACACCACTAAACATGTTTCAACGACTAGACCAAAAGATATACCTTTGTTCTTGCGGTTGGGGCAGTCCTTCTTCCAGTGTCCAGTCTTCTTACAAGTGAAGAACTTGCCTTTCGGCTTCTTCACTCCTCCCTGAGTACCTCCCACCGCCTTTGCCCCAGTTTGTTTCTTCTTCTTCTTGCCTTTCGGCTTAGAAGTAGAAACCTTTTGGGTCACCATGGCATGTGCCTGAGCACTATGACGAAATAGCCCCTCTGCCGCCTGGAGTTCTTTCAGAAGTTCTGCCAACGAATACAACCTTTTGTTCATGTTGTAGTTCAGGCAAAACTGCTCAAAACTCCTAGGTAGAGACTGGAGAATGATATCGACCAGGGTTTCCCCATCGATCTCAGCTCTGAGGACTTCCAACTCATTCAAATGAGCCATCATCTTGAGAACATGATCCCTCACGGGTGTTCCCTCGATCATGGTGGTCGTCATCAAGTTTCTCATGGCTTCTTGCCTCGTGCGTGAGATTGAGCATCATGTCATAAGCTGTGGGCATGGCTTGATGCTGATGTTGCAGTACATTTGATATAGATGCCAAAATGTAACATCGCACCATCTCCTCGACCTTTACCCACTTCTTATAACTCTCTCTCTCTCCTTTTCCCCAGAATCTTCTACAGGCTTAGGAGGGCACTCTTCAAGGAGTACATATTTGTATTCCTCAACAGTCAAGACAATGTCTAGATTCCTCTTCCAATCAACATAGTTGGGTCAAGTAAGTTTGTTCTCTTTCAGTATCACAGCAAATGGGTTGAAAGTCATTTTGAAAGAAAACCTAAGAATCACATAAATAAAAATATTAGATTTCAAAAAATTATTGATTCCTTAAACAATAAAATTTTAAAATCAACCAACACCTCAAAACACCGAGAATATCGTATCCCACGATAGTGTGGACGTATACGAATTCTACATTTGTAAGAGGAGGTTTTACCCATTAATTTTACTATCTTGTCAACCTAACTTTTTGACAAGTAAAATTAATAGTTGGTTCCTCTTTTACCCTACAAATAAAAGCAGTGACTCCGATGGGGAGGATACTTATATTTGTATCTAAGTGTTCACCAATACTCGGTACCAAGGTAATTATCTCGGGTTATGTTCCTTCCGATGGGGAAGTGCACACACTCCTTAATAATTCCCTATAACGATATTTGACCTTGTGATCCGCAAACAAACTCATCCGATGGGGAGGAAGGCACTCAGAGCCGACGCGCAAGTTTGTTTGCATCACTTGTCAAATCGTAATGGAGGCCATGGGAATTTATAAAAATTTCCCTCTCCCACTTAGTAATTTGAAATTGAGGAATTTTCTTAGCCTACGACATGCATATCAAACAAAAAGCAATAAATATGAAATATAAATTATTTTCCAACTATTATGGATTTTGTCTTCAATATGCCTCCCGTCGCATTGCCTTCTCGTCCGCTCCTCCTACGCCATGTACGAGCCATCCGGAGATCCGAGCCGAGACTAAAATCTATTTTAATTTACATCCATCGATCCTATACTCCACGAGGGAGTGTACATGAAATCTAGATCAAAAGTAAACTAAAATAAAAAAAGTGGATAAACAATGCCGTATCTAATTTACAAAACTAAATACTAGCCTCGTCAACCCCGAGGATTCAACAAAATATACACATACAATCACATACACACATATGGCCATAATAGTCGGATCTTATGCCTCCAACCAAAGAGTTAAACTACGCATATCTTACTATTATCCGACACATATAATATATGAAAAGTGCATAAAATTTAATCGAATCCTAAACACACAAAACCGGAAACCTTTGCTCTGATACCAATTGATGGGTTTTGCTTATCGAGTCCGTGAGGGGAAACTTTGCTTCCCACTTCACCTCGGTCGCTTGTTCATGGCGATCCCATTGATGTCCCCGGATTAAAAAAATTTAATCCTAGACAAAAGGGATTGCCCAAACAACCAAGACATCATCGTACTATTTGTTTAGAGAGGTCACTTGAACAAACTCGTTGTTCAAGCGACTAACCTCTATTCTACGAGTAGCCACGGAATAGACGATGTATGGATCACCGACTTTTGTATTTAAGTTCGGGATCCAAGTATTATTTAGCCACAAACAGAATATATCATGCTCATAATTGGAAAAACAAATACAAGCAAGTAATAAAAGAGAATAGAGAATAGATATACCTCTCGATCTTCTAATGTATGACCTTCCTCCTTTCTGACGTCGTGTGGGCGACGATCTACCAAAAGTTGAAGCTCCTAGATCGCCAATCTTTCTTCCTTGCTCGTTCTGAGCAAGAGGAAGAATAGAAACAAATCTCTATTCCTTCTTTCAACCAACCAACAACCTCCAAGGATGAAGCTTGCCGCCGGCCAAGAAAAAGGAGGAGATTATGGTGGAAACCGGCCAAGACACCAAGAGAAAACCCTATATCTTATTTCCACCACCTAAGGAGAAGGAGAAGAGGGTCTTTGGCCGCCGGCCAATGGCTGGAAAGGGCTGGAGGGGCACTGGCACCTTGAGGAAGGAGAAGAAGGCAAGGAAATCTTTCCTTATTAGGTGCCGCCCAAGCCCAAACCCTAGCTCCTATCTCTTGCTGCCAACCTCCAAAATCCTAACTTCTCTTGATTAAAACACCACGCCAACCCCTTGTCCTCCTTTTATAGAGTTAGGGATAAGCCTCCTTTTAATCTCCACCATTGGTTCTAGGGATTTAATCTCAACCGTCGGATCTAGAGATTTAATCTCAACCATCAGATCTTAGAGATTTAATCTCTACCTTTGGATCTAGAGTTCTGTTTCTATCCATTGGATCTAAGCTTCATGAGGTTTTAATAGGCTACATTAGGGACCATGAGGAGGAGTTAGATCTTGGCCACCCATGGATCAAGCCCACATAAAGTCTGATCCACTAATGATAATCCAATCCACTAAAGGATTATCATTGATCTACCTCACTAACCCCCATAAGATAATATGGGCTCCATATATTATTTGTACATTTTCTCCCCGTGTTTAAGATCTCGAATGTCCGTCGATTAATTAATTTACTGACCATTAATTAATCAACATCTAACTCCATGAGTAGTACCACTCAACCTTTTCATCATGCCGGACCAAGTCCACCTGCAGGGTTTACATGATGAACCTTATGAGCTCCTCTAGGGAACATCATCATCCTAATATATAGGACACGGTTTCTTCCTATAATCAACGACACACCATATAAATAATATCATCTCCCAACTTACCGAGCCTATCAATTTAATCTATAAATCTCGCCCATTTGTAAATCAAAGAGATGAATACTAAGTATATGTGCCCGTTATTATATCGGGATTAAGAGCATGTACAAAATAATATTTGAGGTCCGATTTGATTATGTAGTCAGCAATAAATCGAATCACCTCTAAGTCGGTCCTGCTCAATACACACAAAGTGCACTAGTGTGATTCTATGGTCATGACAAACCAATACCAAATCACACTACAACCATTCCGATGGTTTGTCCAAAGCCATCTCGGTTGTGAGCCTTTACTTATACTTTACAAGGAGCTGATAACATGATCTCCCATGTGACAACACACACAATGTTATCTACATTGTAATGTATTAGACATTATTGCATAACCATAAAAATGCAAACAATGATCATGTGATTCTTATTTCAAAATAAAGATGTTCATACAAAAGATAGACTTTTCAGTATACATCCCTACAGGAGGAGCACCGAGCAGCGCTGCATCCACCAACTCTCAGATTGACCACATGTATATGTAGCATCAGCGGCTCAGCAGCAAGTTCTCCCATGACCCAGAGATGCCCAGGCTCCCAGACTCTCCACCTCGTCCACCATATTAGAGGTATACTTTTGTTTAAGTCTTGGGGGGACCCCGAAATCTATTTTATTTTGTTTTCCTAGTAGTAGTTTCTTTTCTAGTATTTTCATTTGTTCATGCCTGCATGAGTTGTTTAGTTCCTTTCAGTACTTAATTTTTGGTGTCTTAAAAGCTACCTCAGTAGTATTTCTTTTGAAAATTGCTTGCATGAGTTGTTCCCATAGGTAGCTTGACTCTATTTATCTTGTGGTATTTTATTCTATATGCTCTATTGAATGTTCTAGACTTGCACTGATTAGCTCTGTTTTTGCACTCACACATGTCAAACATTTTGAAAGGGAGGATCTAGTACATATCTAGTTATGATTCACTTCAATAGACTAGTACTTTGGAATCCATAGGTGACTCTAGGTTTAGCATTTTAGTTATTTGAGATGCTCGGATTGTGTAAGCCTATTCGGAAAAATCAAAATCCCTGTGAAAAAAAAGAGGAGTGAGAGGGATAAAAAAACAATTGTCGTGGGTGGAAATGGCTAGGTGCCCCTTTAAGACCGAGTTAGGTTACTGGGGAAACACCTCCCAATTTCTCTTAATACCGAGCATGCCTTTGAAACTTTATGCTAGATCTAGGGAACGACCCTCGCTTTGGGCAGGTAAGTGTCTAAGAGCTGGAAACCTTAGGAAAGCTATGGGGTGACGACTTAACTCACCATGGAACGGGCATCCCCTAAGAATGATTCACCTAGCATGAGCACGAGGAGCTAATTTAGTGAATTTTTAGAATGTATCTGTTTTTCTTTGATTGCAAATACCACCTGATAAATTTAGTTAGCATGCTCATTATGGAACATTATCTTTTTAAAATTTTATGGCACTGAGGTTTTCTTGAGGGCAAGCAAAGATTTAAGTCTGGGAGAAGTGATGTGAGCAAAACATATAGGGTTTTAGGAGTAGTTTTTGCTCACATCTTGTTACATTTTGCATCAGTTTCATGCATATGTTACTCTGTTTTTTCATGCATTTCCTATTTTCTAGTTTGGAGGTCTGCTCATTGTTCTTTTGAATGCAAGTTGGCTTTTCGGGCGAAAAAGATGCATTTTCGGAGTGAAAGGAAATTTCATGCTAGACGCGGAGTGGGACATGGCCAGGGCATGTGGATTCACACGACCATGTCCGATGGGCGAATATCAGTACACCAGGGCCACACACGGCCTGGCCATGTGGAAACACACGGTTGTGTGGCGCCCCGATGGAGTTGCGCGACTAGGATTTTTTCCTGATTTCGCAGCGGTCTAAGGCGACGTCTATATAAGGATGACTCCACCTAAACCCTAGGGAAGAGGCACGACGGCTAGGACGGCACACCGAAGCCCTAAAAAGCTTCGGTAACTCACAGCGGGGAGGAGGAACGTTGTCGGAGGTCCACCACTTGCAATACAACGCCGGAGAGAAGGTCACAACGCATTGTAATCTTTATTTCTGCACTCTCTTTCTCTTGTAATTGAACTTAAACATGTGTTATGATTCTTCCTTCGTATTTATGGAGTAGAACTTTTGATTCTAGGATTAGGGAGTAGCTTGTGTTCATAGACAAAGTTGGTTCATATTAAATTCTAGCCAAAAGTTTGATTTGACAATTGGATGTTTCTCTTTATTATACCTACATGTATTTGGCATTCTTTCCGCTGTGCTTAGGCGATACGAGGTGGTGACAGCCCTCGCAATCTAGATTTAGGAGGTTTGATCAAGGAACCTAGGGGTAAACCTGACCTCCCGTAACTGCGGGGAGAAGGGAGCGGTGGAATCGGAAATGGTCCTCCCAAGGATTGATTTGACATCCTCGTACCCTCATCCCCTCCTTTTGGGCGAGGATAGTTCCAGGTGAATGCGGCAACTCTGCGGGAGAGTGTATGATGTCCCTTCCCCAAAGTCGTAAGTAGAAGTTTAGACGACGCCAATTGACAACGTTGTTCTGTGGTACACAAGTGAAACTGAAGTCCTGGAATCGCCTTTTTAAGACCTCGACACCCTCTTTTCCTCCTCGGTGTGACACCGCACTGAGTAGGGTCCTCCGATAGCCCTCACCAACCGACTCTCACTGAGATTTCGTCCGAATAACCGCAACCACTTAGTGGATTGGTACTCGAATCCCAGTCCCTGTGGGATCGATAATCTATTTATTACTTGATGACATCCATGCACTTGCGGGCTTTGAGCGCGAGCGCGTACTTTGAGTCTTCGATGGTCTTCGTCGTGGGATTTAAGGTTGTGACCATGCGCATCAATGACTCGATCTAGGGTGTTGCCAAATTAGGTTAGAAAAAATATTTTACTCTGCTGCTCTTCACAGGTGTCTTTACCTTAAACCCTACTCCTCCATTCCACCACCGCACAGGGATGATGGCTTCAATTGACACCGAGCCATAAGATATGTGACAACCCGATCTAAGGCGTTGCCCAATCAGGTAAGAATAAATATTTTACTTCGCCACTCTTCATAGGTGTTTTCCCCTTAAACCCTACTCCTCCGTTCCACCACCGCACAGGGATGATGGCTTCGGTTGACACCGAGCCATAAGATATGTGACGACCTGATCTAGGGCATTACCCAATCAAGTCGGAATAAATATTTTACTCCGCCGCTCTTCACAGGTGTTTTTACCTTAAACCCTACTCTTCTATTCCACCACCGTACGGGGATGATGGCTTCAGTTGACACCGAGCCGTAAGATATGTGACAACCCGATCAAGGGCGTTGCCCAATCAGGTCAGAATAAATATTTTATTCTGCCTCTCTTCACACGTGTTTTTACCTTAAACCCTACTCCTCCATTCCTCCACCTCATGGGGATGCTGACTTCGTCTAATAACGGGCCATAAAGAAGGCAAATCGTAATTCAACATCTCTTGAGGGCCCACATCTCTGCTTTAAAGCCCAATTAGCATCATAAACATGCCCTGCACCTCATATAAGACTCTTCACCTTCCCTCTTCTTCACCTCCGCCCCCCTTCCAGTTTTCAACCCTCTTCCTCTTTTCTCTACCAGCTCCAACTTCCCTACGCCTTGTGAACAACTCCCTTATTCTCCTTCCTCCTTCAGAGCCAAGATTCACTCTCTTTTTCAACAACTGATGGCAGAATACTGCCAGGGACCTAGGCGGAGCTGAGATCAACCCATTGCTGTTACACCATTTCCTCCCCTCATTTCATCTTCTACTGTATCCACCACCCTTGCTTCAATGTCTACCTCTCATCCTCATTCCTCTGCACCTTCATCCCCTGTTGTTTCATCTATGCCAAACATAGCCCTTCCATCTGTTGGGATGTATACTGAAAAGTCTATCTTTTGTATGAACATCTTTATTTTGAAATAAGAATCACATGATCATTGTTTGCATATTTATAGTTATGCATATTGTCTAATACATTATATTGTAGATAACATGGTGTGTGGTGTCACACGGGAGATCATGTTATCGGCTCCTTGTAAAGTATAAGTAAAGGCTCACAACCGAGATGACTTTGGACAAACCATTGGTATGGTTGTAGTGTAATTTGGTATTGGTTTGTCTTGACCATAGAATCACACTAGTATACTTTGGGTGTATTGAGCAGGACCGACTTAGAGGTGATTCGACTTATTGCTAACTACATAATCGGATCAGACCTCCGATATTATATTGTACATGCTCTTAATCCCGATATAATAACGGACACATATACTTAGTATTCATTTCTTTAATTTACCAATGGGCGAGATTTATAGATTAAATCGATAGGCTCGGTATGTTGGGAAATGATATTATTTATATGGTGTGCCGTTGATTATAGGAGGAAACCGTGTCCTATATATTAGGATGATAATGTCCCCTTGAGGAGCTTATAAGGTTCATCATGTAAACCCTGCAGGTGGACTTGGTCCGGCATGATGATAAGGATGAGTGGTACTACTCATGGAGTTAGATGTTGATTAATTAATGGTCAGTAAATTAATTAATCGACGGACATTCGAGATCTTAAACATGGGGAGATAAATGTACAAATAATATATGGAGCCCATATTAACTTATGGGGGTTGGTGAGGTAAATCAATGATAATCCTTTAGTGGATTGGATTATCATTAATGGATCGGACTTTATGTGGGCTTGATCCATTAGGTGGCCAAGATCCAACTCCTCCTCATGGTCCCTATTGTAGCCTATTAAAACCTCATGAAGCCTAGATCCAATGGTTGAAAACAAAACTCTAGATCCAACGGTAGAGATTAAATCTCTAGATCCGACGGTTGAGATTAAATCCCTAGAACCAATGGTGGAGATTAAAACAAGGCATTTCCCTAACTCTATAAAAAGGGGATTTAGGGTGGGCGGCAAGAAAAATTAGAATTGAGATAGGATTAGGGTTTGGGAGGCTTATGGTTTGGAGGCTTGGGCGGCCATAAATAAGGAATTTGTTTCCTTTCTTCTTCTTCTTCCTTGGTGGCCGACGCCCATCTTCTTCTCCCTTCCCTTGGCCGGCGTCCAAACATCATCCTTCTCCTCTCCTTGGCCAGTGGAAACAAAGCTTAGGGTCTTCCCTTGGAGCTCTTGGCCGGCATCCATCTTCTTCATCGAATCCTTTGGCCGGCGCACACCAAGTTGATGCTTGGTGGTTGGCCCAAGCAAGGAGAGGAAGAGTTTTGTTATTGATCTTCCTTTGTTCGAAGAGAACAAGGATAGGAAGATTGGTGATCTAGGAGCTTCGACTTTTGGAAGATCGTCGCCCACACGACGTCCAAAATGAGGAAGGATATACAATAGAAGATCGAGAGGTATAACACTTGTCTATTTTCTTTTGTAACATGTCTATAATTGTTTTTCAATTGTATATGCATGTTGTATTCTGTGTTTATGGTTAAATATACTTGGACCCTGAATATAAACACAAAAGACGACGATCCGTACATCATCTATTCCGTGGCTATTTGTAGAATAGAGGTTGGTGACTCAAACAACAAGTTTGTTCAAGTGACCACTCTAATCGAATAGCACGACGATGAAATGGGAGCTTGGGTAATCCCTTTTGTCTAGGATTAAATTTTTTTAATCCGGGGACGTCGATGGGATCGCCATGAACAAGCGACCGAGTTAAAGTGGGAAGTGAAGTTTCCTACCTTCACCATCCTTACAATCCTCTCCCCTTCCTTCTTCACCCCTATCACCAAACCCTAGACCACCTACCTCTTCATATTCAATTTTAGGTGGCAAGAGTGTTGGGTTTTCGGCACCACAGCGAGTGTGTGTTCGAACATGTTTCGCAAATATGTGCGCAGTGAAAGAAATAAAAAGAAATAAATCTAATTTATTACAACACACACACCACACACATGCATAGTACAACATGTGTAGACATAATCGTAGTTTCAAATTTTGTAATAAAGGAAATTACTCTACGTATACCTGATGTATCACATGTAGCGGGAAAGGCACTAACCGGAGCGACTCTCGCTAGAATTGCCTTTATCCGTATCCATGCCGACTATCATCGAGATGACTTCACAAAGCCACGAGCCTCATCTTCGTACGAGTCACTATCCTCGTGTCGAAGACGATGTGATCGAGAGAAGATCACAATCCGAATCAAAATTCGGATTCAAAAATGAGTCCCCAAAACTCGCTTCTCTGGAGAGGTATTCGTCAATCGTTTGATGAATCCTTAGTCCTCCACCTATGAGGATTACCAGAGATCGAATCCCCAACAAGGTAGCCATTGTTGGAGCTCCAAACATCATCCAAACGACGCTCCGACATGAAAGAAACAAGCTGTCTAGAAAATTGGACAGCTTGGTGGAGGATGTTGCGCCAGCCAAAGAGGATGGCCGGCCAACCCTTGGTTGCCGGAACCAAGGTGAGTCACCGGAGGGTCGCCGGAGGAGTGGCTGGCAGCAAAGGTGGACGGCAGCAAAAAGCTGGGTGGCGTGGAACCCTTGGGCGGCAGTAAGGAGAAGAGAGGGAAAGGGTTGGGCGGCTAGGTTTTTCCAACAACCAAAAGTTTATCCATGAAAAACCCTTAAGCCTTGTTTTTATAGAGAACACATTCTCCTAACGGTTATTGGTTCATAACCAAAACCTGTTAACCCGTTCCAATAACTTAAGTTAAAATAAACCGAACCGAGTTGGTCTATTTTAAGTTAAAATGAACCGAACCAACTTTGGTTCATTCGTTTAAAACAAACCAAACCCCTTTGGTTTATTCTTCACCATTGGATTAGAACTAAATCAATTTGGTTCACCCATTATGTCTTCATAAGACACGACCCATCCACGCTTCCATTGTGACTGAAACAATGTCATGCTCGATCCTTGTTTGGTCCAACCAAACCTAGTTTCTCTCGGTCTAAGAATCTCATCCTCAAGCTCATTTTAAATGTTTCGGATTACGCTCATTGTGCGTGTGACCAAATAGGTTCTCGGTTTATGTTGGCTATTTATAATTAACCATTAATTATAGAACGTTCATGAGTGGCACCAAGTAGTACATCATGATCTCCAATTAACCGAAAAGATCAATGGTCGATCCAAAACTATTTCTAAAACCCTTCAACAACTATAATGAATCGTGTCCCATTCCCTTCACTCATCTTATACCCATTTGGTTCAGGACATGATCTATAGTGTCAGTCCCCACTAGGTTGACTACGTTACACCTAGCCCAAGTATCATTTCCTCGTCCTACAAATTCTAATTACTGCACATGTATCCAAGAGTACCTTACTCTAAACATGTAGTTCTTTGGCCAAAGACTTTAGTAACAATCCGACGAGAGGCCATGGGTATACATATCCTCGCAAGGAGTGGTGAATCCTTTATAAGCTATTCAAACACCTTCGGCCACTTCGACTTATACCCAATCATCCTAGGTCCACATCTCCTCAGAGATGCTTGCTTAAGATGTCAAAGCATAAGTCTCCATGACCAAGATGACTTGAATACCACAAGTCAAAGGAACATCGCACTTAAGCTGTAGTAAGAACTTCATTGACATATTCATATATGCAGAGAACCATATGAAGTCTTACAGTTGGTCACTCCAATGAACTAGTTACCATAACTAGCATCCATGATTAACTTCGAATATCACAATGTCTCCAGCCAGTGAGAATCAGTCGCTTGGATACACCAAAGAGTATACCTCGTGCTAGTCTCAACAGAATTGATGGTGTCCAAATCCATCAATTCATCGACTAGGGATAATTCCAATACATCACAATTGCACATGTAGAGATACTCACTAGTTGTGATCCAATCACAAATTCTCTCATGCTATGAATCATTTCGTGGACATTCAGTAAATGAGTTTAAGATCTAATCAAATACATGAAAACATGTATACTCAAATAGTGAATCTTCATTTATCATATAAATGGTTCAAACTTAAGGCGATTGCCTTTGGACACCTCTCATATATTACTAACAAACTCCAACTTGGCCTAATGCCAATCGCTACGGTATCCAATACCATAATCTCTAACATGACCCTTAAACTTACTTTGAGATAATGCCTTAGTTAAAGGATCAGCTAAGTTTCTTTCAGTGGGAATCTACTTGATTTATATTTCCTTCCTACTAATGATCTCTCTGATCAAATGATAGCGGCGAAGCACATGTTTGGATCATTGATGAGACCACATCAAGTTCAGAGATGAACTTCTTGATCCAAACCGCTTCCTTTGCTGCTTCCAAAGCTGCAATGTATTCTGCCTCAGTGGCAGAATACGCTATAGTGTCTTGCTTGGAACCTTTTCAACTTATTGCGCCTCCATTCAAGGTGACCATGTAACCAGACTGAGACCTGGAATCATCCTTGTCTGTCTGGAAGCTAGCATCCGTATATCCGCATATCACCATGTCTCCTTCTCTATATATTAGGAACACATCCTTAGTTCTTCTTAAGTACTTAAGGGTCATCTTAATAGCCGCCCAATAATCCATTCCTGGATCAGACTGGTATCTGCTCGTGACACTCAGAGCATACGATACATTGGGTCTCATACATAACATAGCATACATGATAGATTCTATTCCGGATGCATAGGGAATCTTATTCATGCAAATCCTCTCGTCTTCTATGTGCGGACACATAGACTTCGAAAGGTGTATCCCATGTCTGATGGGTAGGAAACCTTTCTTGGATTTCGATATGCTAAACCTTTTTAGCACTCGGTCTATATATGTAGACTGTGAAAGACCAAGCAACCGTTTCGATCTATCCCTATAGATCTTAATCCTGAAGATGTAGGTTGCTTCTCCCAGGTCTTTCATGGAGAATGTCTTGTATAACCAAATTTTAACTGACTATAAGACAGAAACATCATTTCCTATTAGTAATTTGTCATTGACATATAATACTAGGAACATGACTGTACACCCACTAACCTTCTTGTATACAAAAGGTTCGTTCGGATTTTGTGAGAAATCAAACTTTTTGATTGTCTCATCAAAATGCATAATCCAACTCTTGGATGCTTGCTTGAGTTCATATATGGACCGTCGCAGTTTGCATACCTTGGTTTTATCAACCGATGTGAAACCCTCAGTGTAACGCCCGCCCTTATCTGCTCTCAGGGAGGCGCTACTTTTTTTTTTTTCTTATATCATAACGTATAGGGGTCATTTCACAATCTACATACTTAAACATGTTATCATGACATAAACCTTCTTTCATGCATGCATCACATATCATATTCATAATTAGCATGTTCCATATCTTATCTCATTTTATCACATGCATAACATAAAGATCCATTCAGGAGTTCTAGCATATCAAACTTTTATAAGTAATTGAACAGTAACATGACTAAGCGACATTCAACATGGTACTAATAAATCTCAAGTCTTATAAGTGGAAGCAAATGTCTTAAGGTGTTCACAGAGCATATAAATATAAGCAGATAGTAATAGGGGCTTTTCCCACCATGCCACTATCACACCCACTTGGCCCCTCCTGCTACTTCCTCTTAGTTCATGTTTCCTTTATCTGCAGTATATGGACAACATAAACTATAAGCATATAGCTTAGTAAGATTCTTGCCTACTCACAAAAGCCACAAACTTCATCAAACAATTAGAAAACAGGAGCATACTAGCATAAATAGCTTAAGTATTTCATAACAACACTATTCATCAACACACCAACGTAATGAAAACATAAGCATGACATACAATTTACATAAGCATGCTAAACATAATTAAATCTAAGCAGGGCATAGATTTAAACATAAGCATTCCTGACATCATCAACCTTAAACATGCATAAAGGACATAATCATAAGCATTCTTAAACTTAACCATAAGCATTCATAACTCCCTCAATTCTAACATGCATAAAGGTCATAATCATAAGCATTCTTAAACTTAACCATAAGCATTCGTAATTTCATAAATCATAGACAAGCATCAAGGACATAATCATAAGCATTCTTAAACTTGAACATAAGCATTCATAATATCATAAATCATAGACCAGCATCAAGGACATAATCATAAGCATTCTTAAACTTGAACATAAGCATTCATAATATCATAAATCATAGGCCAGCATCAAGGACATAATCATAAGCATTCTTAAACTTGAACATAAGCATTCATAATATCATAAATCATAGACCAGCATCAAGGACATAATCATAAGCATTCTTAAACTTGACATAAGCATTCATAATTTCATAAATCATAGGCAAGCATCAAGGACATAATCATAAGCATTCTTAAACTTGAACATAAGCATTCATAATATCATAAATCATAGACCAGCATCAAGGAAATAATCATAAGCATTCTTAAACTTGAACATAAGCATTCATAATATCATAAATCATAGACCAGCATCAACGACATAATCATAAGCATTCTTAAACTTGAACATAAGCATTCATAATATCATAAATCATAGACCAGCATCAAGGACATAATCATAAGCATTCTTAAACTTGACATAAGCATTCATAATTTCATAAAAGTCATTTCTTTTCAAAACATATACATATAGGTTCTTCAATATAATCATAACTTGAATGGGGGGCCCCAGGTTAAGTACCACATAATGCGCGTTCCCTAATAGGCTGGGGTAGTGAGCCACCAGACCTACTAGAGCAAGACCTCTTACGTCTTACCAGGGCAAGACCTCTTACGTCTTCTTATGTCCCTTTGGATTTGATTAACGACCACTGGAATTGGGTACTTAACCTCTTACAAAGTAAAATACTTAATTCCTTTCTTTCTTGTCATATCATAAAGAATGCTCTTAATCCCCCACATAAAAGGGAAGCATCTCCATCTTATCTTATCATAAGGAGAGCTCTTAATCCCTACTTGAAAGGGAAGCATCTCCATCTTATCTTATCATAAGGAGAGCTCTTAATCCCTACTTGAAAGGGAAGCATCTCTTAGACATGTCATAACATATATGCATTCATAACGTAAGAGTACCCTAAAGGGGTCATAAAGCATAATCATGTTCATTACATAAGCATATTTCATGGCATATAAAAATCATCAACTTGTTCATCACATAGGCATATTTCATGACATAGGAAAAGTCATAAACATGTTCATCTCCTAGGCATAATTCATGGTATATTAAAATCATAAACATATTCATCACATAGGCATAACTCATGGTATATTAAAATCATGAACATATTCATCACATAGGCATAACTCATGGTATATTAAAATCATGAACATTTTCATCACATAGGCATAATTCATGGCATATTAAAATCATAATCATGTTCATCACATAGGCATAATTCATGACATATGAAAACCATAAACATGTTCATCACATAGGCATATTCCATGACATATGAAAATCATAAACATATTCATCACATAGGCATACAACATATCCTAATTTCCTAAGGGGTGTTTTCATGTAACCCTAGCCCAAAAACATGGTTGGCCGAAACATGTAGGGCACAAAACTTGGATTTTTGTCACCTAAAAATTCCTACATGAAGCATACAACCTATACAAGTTTCCTAAGTAGCATTTTCATGAAACCCTAGCCCAAAAACATGGTTGGCCGAAACATGTAGGGCACAAAACATAGATTTTTGTCACCTAAAAATTTCTACATGAAGCATACAACCTATACAAGTTTCCTTAGTAGCATTTTCGTGAAACCCTAGCCCAAAAACATGGTTGGCCGAAACATGTAGGGCACAAAACTTCATATTTCTTTCATGTAACATGTCCTACAAAAACTAATATACTGCAGGTGAGGAAATCTTACATCCTTCGCTTGCTTTTAGTTGGTAGATGATCTAATGGAAGCCAAAAAAACTAGCCTTCTCCTTGCTTGGATGGGGTTCGGCCAAAGGGTGAAAATGGAGAGGGGGAGGAAGGGATTTCGGTGAGGAAGAAGAAGAGAAGAGGAGAAAGTGAATTGTGTAACTCATGCCCCTTCATTCCCCCTATTTATTCACTTGAAGAGTCCCTTGATCTCCTTTACACTTAACCATAATTTCCCCTATTCCTCTAATGATAATATCATATTGGGCTTCTGGTTAGTGGGTGCATCTATAGGGCTTGGCTATCTCTAGAGGTTTGGGGTTCAATTCCTAGGCCTTGCATCTCTTTTTGGCTTATTTTCTTTTATTTTCGAAAAGGCCCACATAAAGCCCATCATCGTAAAGCCAAAATTCTCGTAAAATTGCTAGAAATTTTACGGGCGTTACAATCCTCCATACCTTGTAAAAGTTTCATCCTCAAAACTTAAAACTATTTTGGGTACTTCTGCTTCATGTCCTCCTCGCGTTCCCAGGTAGCTTCCTCGTATCGTTGATTTTGCCACAGGACCTTCACAAAGGGCACCTCTTTGTTCCTTAGCCTCTTGACTTCTCGGTCTAGTATCTGGACAGGCCGACTTTCCATACTCAGGTCCTCTCGCACTTGTACTGTTTGTGGCTCGATCACTTGGTCTGCACTGGATATGCATTTCTTGAGCACAGAGATATGGAACACGTTGTGTATAGCCGACATCTCTTGGCGGCTCGACGCTACCTTGCCAACCCTCTGCAATATCGGATACGGTCCCACGTAGTGGGGACTCAGCTTACCCTTTCTTCCGAATCTCATCACTCCCTTCATAGGGGCCACTTTGAGGAATACCAGGTCCCCGACTTCGAATTCTAATGGTCTACGTCGCATATCCGCATAGCTCTTTTGTCGGCTCTGAGCAGTTTCGATTCTTTGACGGATATTCTGTATAGCTCGGGTGGTATCGTCAATAATATCGGCCTGAAGACCCATTTCCCTCCTTTCACCACCCTCGTACCAACAGATAGGAGACCTGCATCTTCTCCCGTATAAAGTTTCATATTGTGTCATTCCAATAGTAGCCTGGTAACTGTTGTTGTAAGCAAATTCTGCCAAGCACAAATATCGACACCAACTCCCCTTAAAGTTTAGAGCACAAGCTCGCAACATGTCTTCCAGCACCTGGTTCACTCTTTCCGTCTGACCGTCGGTCTGAGGATGAAACGCAGTGCTGAATCTCAACTTAGTGCCAAGAGCCTTCTAAACACATTCCCAGAAATGGGAGGTAAAACGGCCATCACGATCAGAAATAATAGCCTTAGGCACTCCATGTAATCGGATAATTTCCTTGACATATAGTTGAGCTAGCTGCTCAACCGGATAGGTCATCTTAATTGCCAGGAAATGGCCAGACTTGGTCAACTGGTCTATGATTACCCATATCGCATCATAACCATTTGTTGTTCTGGGTAATCCCGAGATGAAATCCATAGAAATTTCTTCCCATTTCCACTCTGGAATCTGTATCGGCTGCAGTAATCCTCCAGGTTTCTGGTGTTCTTCCTTAACCCTCTAGCAGGTGAGGCAGGTGTTGACGTACTGAGCCACATCCCTTTTCATGCCGGACCACCAAAATTTATCTCTTAAGTCCCGATACATTTTTGTAGATCCCGGATGCATGGTATAAGGTGTTCCATGGGATTCCTCGAGTATCTTCTTTCGTAATTTCGGATCATCCGGAATACATAGTCGGTCCCGGAAGTATAATAATCCACCATCGGCAATGCGGAATCCATTATCCCTTCCCTCCCGGACTTCCTGTTTGATTTTCTGGATGTCTGAATCACCATCTTGCTTTCCCAATATATCGTCGAACAACGTCGGCGCTATCGTCATGGTGGAAAGTTGTCCAGAAATAATCTCTATTCCGTAATTCATTATTTCCCTTTTCAGGGGCTGAGATAGCATTGATAAGGACATCAAAGCGGCATAGGACTTTCTGCTAAGTGCATCTGCCACTTTGTTGGCCTTCCCTGGATGATAGAATATCTCACAATCATAATCTTTGACTAGCTCGAGCCATCTGCGTTGCCTCATATTTAGGTCTTTCTGAGTGAAGAAATATCTCAGACTCTGGTGGTCTGTATAAATCCTACACCGAGCTCCGTATAAGTAGTGCCTCCATATTTTCAGAGCGAATACCATGGCTGCTAGTTCTAAATCATGGGTAGGATAATTTCTTTCATGCTACTTGAGTTGTCTAGAGGCGTAAGCGACAACCTTGCCGTTTTGCATAAGTACAGCTCCGAGCCCCAGTTTAGAAGCGTCACTATACATATCGAAGATTTCATTATCTTCAGGGAGAGTCAAAATAGGAGCGCTGGTCAGTCTCCTCTTCAGTTTCGTAAAACTCCTCTCACAGTCCTCAATCCATTTGTATTGCTTGTCCTTTCTGGTGAGGGCTGTCATAGGGGCTGCAATTCTAGAGAAGTCCTCTACAAACTTTCTGTAATAGCCTGCTAGCCCGAGAAAACTCTTGATTTCACTTGCATTCCTTGGCCTATTCCAGTTCCTCACAGCTTCCACCTTTATTGGGCCTACCATGATTCCTTCTTTAGAGATGACATGGCCCAAGAAGGACACTTGATCAAGCCAGAACTCACATTTAGAGAACTTCGCATATAGTTGCTCTTTCTGCAGAATCTGTAGTACTATCTTCAGATGTTCAACATGCTCTTCTCGGTCTCTCGAGTAGATAAGAATATCATCAATGAAGACGATTACAAATTTGTCGAGGAAGGCCGAGAATACTCGATTCATCAGGTCCATGAACATCGCAGGAGCATTGGTTACTCCGAAGGGCATAACTATGAACTCATAATGTCCGCATCTTGTTCGGAAAGCCATCTTCGGTCAGGTTTATCTAGGCTTTCGAATCCTGGGGGTTGGCTAGTGTACACCTCTTCTTTAATAAGTCCATTTAAAAATGCTGACTTGACATCCATTTGACATAACTTAAATCCTCGATGTGCAGCGTAGGCTAACAACATTCAGTTGGATTCTAGTCTAGCTACGGGGGCATAGGTTTCATCATAATCTAATCCTTCGACTTGACTAAAACCCTTGGCAACTAACCTTGCTTTATTTCTAACTACTGGTTTCCTCGCTGGTTCATTAAAGCATTTATTACTTGTTGTTGTTATGTGACTTGACGCTGTAGCTCGGTAACCACATGCATCAAATTTGGTGGGGGTGCTGATTCCTTCCCTCTATTACTACGTCTCCCATCCATGTTATCTAAGTGATAAATAAATAATTAAGGTATTATTATAATTTCTACTCATATACATGCATCTAAACATTTCCTTATCATGAACAAGGAAAGGTATCCTTTCTAGTTGTATTTCTAGGTTAGAAGCATGTTTCCATCATATAAAGCATGGTAAGGTATCATTACTATCTAAGTCACAAGTGTGATTCCATTCTACTAAAACATGATGAGGTATTATTTCTATCTAAGTCACAAGTGTGATTCCATTCTACTAAAACATAAGGAGGTATTATTTCTATCTAAGTCACAAGTGTGATTCCATTCTACTAAAACATGATGAGGTATTATTTCTAAGTCACAAGTGTGATTCCATTCTACTAAAACATGATGAGGTATTATTTCTATCTAAGTCACAAGTGTGATTCCATTCTACTAAAACATGATGAGGTATTATTTCTACCTAAATCACAAGTGTGATTCCATTCTACTAAAACATGATGAGGTATTATTTCTATCTAAATCACAAGTGTGATTCCATTCTACTAAAACATGATGAGGTATTGTTTCTATCTAAATAGAAGACATTCTTCATTATAAAAGGAACTTAGGTATGCATAAAGTTACTTACTTGGAAATAGCAGGATGGAGGCTTGATATGTAATAGTGGAAAGGTGAACCCGCTCCGATACCAACTTGTAACGCCCGCCCTTATCTGCTCTCAGGGCGGCGCTACTTTTTTTTTTTCTTATATCATAACGTATAGGGGTCATTTCACAATCTACATACTTAGACATGTTATCATGACATAAACCTTCTTTCATGCATGCATCACATATCATATTCATAATTAGCATGTTCCATATCTTATCTCATTTTATCACATGCATAACATAAAGATCCATTCAGGAGTTCTAGCATATCAAACTTTTATAAGTAATTGAACAGTAACATGACTAAGCGACATTCAACATGGTACTAATAAATCTCAAGTCTTATAAGCGGAAGCAAATGTCTTAAGGTGTTCACTGAGCATATAAATATAAGCAGATAGTAATAGGGTCTTTTTCCACCATGCCACTATCACACCCACTTGGCCCCTCCTGCTACTTCCTCTTAGTTCATGTTTCCTTTATCTGCAGTATATGGACAACATAAACTATAAGCATATAGCTTAGTAAGATTCTTGCCTGCTCACAAAAGCCACAAACTTCATCAAACAATTAGAAAAGCGAGCATACTAGCATAAATAGCTTAAGTATTTCATAACAACACTATTCATCAACACACCAACGTAATGAAAACATAAGCATGGCATACAATTTACATAAGCATGCTAAACATAATTAAATCTAAGCAGGGCATAAATTTAAACATAAGCATTCCTGACATCATCAACCCTAAACATGCATAAAGGACATAATCATAAGCATTCTTAAACTTAACCATAAGCATTCATAACTCCCTCAATTCTAACATGCATAAAGGTCATAATCATAAGCATTCTTAAACTTAACCATAAGCATTCGTAATTTCATAAATCATAGACAAGCATCAAGGACATAATCATAAACATTCTTAAACTTGAACATAAGCATTCATAATATCATAAATCATAGACCAGCATCAAGGACATAATCATAAGCATTCTTAAACTTGAACATAAGCATTCATAATATCATAAATCATAGGCCAGCATCAAGGACATAATCATAAGCATTCTTAAACTTGAACATAAGCATTCATAATATCATAAATCATAGACCAGTATCAAGGACATAATCATAAGCATTCTTAAACTTGACATAAGCATTCATAATTTCATAAATCATAGACAAGCATCAAGGACATAATCATAAGCATTCTTAAACTTGAACATAAGCATTCATAATATCATAAATCATAGACCAGCATCAAGGACATAATCATAAGCATTCTTAAACTTGAACATAAGCATTCATAATATCATAAATCATAGACCAGCATCAACGACATAATCATAAGCATTCTTAAACTTGAACATAAGCATTCATAATATCATAAATCATAGACCAGCATCAAGGACATAATCATAAGCATTCTTAAACTTGACATAAGCATTCATAATTTCATAAAAGTCATTTCTTTTCAAAACATATACATATAGGTTCTTCAATATAATCATAACTTGAATGGGGGGCCCCAGGTTAAGTACCACATAATGCGCGTTCCCTAATAGGCTGGGGTAGCGAGCCACCAGACCTACTAGAGCAAGACCTCTTACGTCTTACCAGGGCAAGACCTCTTACGTCTTCTTATGTCCCTTTGGATTTGATTAACAACCACCTGACGGGTCGGGTACTTAACCTCTTACAAAGTAAAATACTTAATTTCTTTCTTTCTTGTCATATCATAAAGAATGCTCTTAATCCCCCACATAAAAGGGAAGCATCTCCGTCTTATCTTATCATAAGGAGAGCTCTTAATCCCTACTTGAAAGGGAAGCATCTCCATCTTATCTTATCATAAGGAGAGCTCTTAATCCCTACTTGAAAGGGAAGCGTCTCTTAGACATGTCATAACATATATGCATTCATAACGTAAGAGTACCCTAAAGGGGTCTTAAAGCATAATCATGTTCATTACATAAGCATATTTCATGGCATATAAAAATCATCAACTTGTTCATCACATAGGCATATTTCATGACATAGGAAAAATCATAAACATGTTCATCTCCTAGGCATAATTCATGGTATATTAAAATCATAAACATATTCATCACATAGGCATAACTCATGGTATATTAAAATCATGAACATATTCATCACATAGGCATAACTCATGGTATATTAAAATCATGAACATTTTCATCACATAGGCATAATTCATGGCATATTAAAATCATAATCATGTTCATCACATAGGCATAATTCATGACATATGAAAACCATAAACATGTTCATCACATAGGCATATTCCATGACATATGAAAATCATAAACATATTAATCACATAGGCATACAACATATCCTAATTTCCTAAGGGGTGTTTTCATGCAACCCTAGCCCAAAAACATGATTGGCCGAAACATGTAAGGCACAAAACTTGGATTTTTGTCACCTAAAAATTCCTACATGAAGCATACAACCTATACAAGTTTCCTTAGTAGCATTTTCATGAAACCCTAGCCCAAAAACATGGTTGGCCGAAACATGTAGGGCACAAAACATAGATTTTTGTCACCTAAAAATTTCTACATGAAACATACAACCTATACAAGTTTCCTTAGTAGCATTTTCATGAAACCCTAGCCCAAAAACATGGTTGCCCGAAACATGTAGGGCACAACACATAGATTTTTGTCACCTAAAAATTTCTACATGAAGCATACAACCTATACAAGTTTCCTTAGTAGCATTTTCATGAAACCCTAGCCCAAAAACATGGTTGGTCGAAACATGTAGGGCACAAAACATAGATTTTTGGTCACCTAAAAATTCCTACATGAAGCATACAACCTATACAAGTTTCCTTAGTAGCATTTTCATGAAACCCTAGCCCAAAAACATGGTTGGCCGAAACATGTAGGGCACAAAACATAGATTTTTTGTCACCTAAAAATTCCTACATGAAGCATACAACCTATACAAGTTTCCTTAGTAGCATTTTCATGAAACCCTAGCCCAAAAACATGGTTGGCCAAAACATGTAGGGCACATAACATAGATTTTTGTCACCTAAAAATTCCTACATGAAGCATACAACCTATACAAGTTTCCTTAGTAGCATTTTCATGAAACCCTAGCCCAAAAACATGGTTGGCCGAAACATGTGGGGCACGAAACTTCATATTTCTTTCATGTAACGTGTCCTACAAAAACTAATATACTGCAGGTGAGGAAATCTTACATCCTTCGCTTGCTTTTAGTTGGTAGATGATCTAATGGAAGCCAAAAAAACTAGCCTTCTCCTTGCTTGGATGGGGTTCGGCCAAAGGGTGAAAATGGAGAGGGGGAGGAAGGTATTTCGGTGAGGAAGAAGAAGAGAATAGGAGAAAGTGAATTGTGTAACTCATGCCCCTTCATTCCCCCTATTTATTCACTTAAAGAGTCCCTTGATCTCCTTTACACTTAACCATAATTTCCCCTATTCCTTTAATGATAAAATCCTATTGGGCTTCTGGTTAGTGGGTGCATCTATAGGGCTTGGCTATCTCTAGAGGTTTAGGGTTCAATTCCTAGGCCTAGCATCTTTTTTTGGCTTATTTTCTTTTATTTTCGAAAAGGCCCACATAAAGCCCATCATCGTAAAGCCAAAAATTCTCGTAAAATTGCTAGAAATTTTACGGGCGTTACACTCAGGTTGTATCATATACACATCCTCGAGTAGGTTTCCATTAAGGAAAGCTATTTTCACAGTCATCTTCCATATCTCATAATCATAATGAGCCGCTATGGCCAGGAGCATTCGAATGGATTTAAGCATAGCTACAGGTGAATAGGTCTCATCATAATCAACTCCTTGCTTTTGACGATACCCTTTCGCCACCAATCTAGCCTTATAGGTAATCATATTGCCATCCATGTCGGTTTTCTTCTTGAAAACCCACTTGCACCCTATAGGCTTAATGCCTTCATGTGGGTCCACCAAGTTCCAAACTTGATTTTCATACATGGAATCAATTTCCGACTTCATGGCTTCAAGCCATTTGTCCCTTTCTAAACTTTTCAGAACTTTTTCATAATTGGTAGGCTCCTCATCATCAATGAGTAACACGTCATTCAATTCACTTACGAAAAATCCATATCTCTTAGGAATGTTGCATGTTCTACCAGATCTACGAAGATGTGGTGTCTCAATAGGTCCAGTCGATGGCTCATCACTATGAGTTATCGGTTGTGGTGCCTCACCAAGTATCTCATCAATTTCGATTTGAGTCGCTTTCAATAGTCGAGCTCTCAGTCAGTCTGCGCACTAGAGAGAGAAGCTCTAGCTTCTCTCTAGATTTCCTAGAGATCGGGTGGTGGAGGCTAGCTAGGAGGGTCAGGAACGCAACCTCGGAGTTCAGAGAAGCCAATGTAGACGGAGGGTGGACTGGAAGGTGGCCCAACATGAGAAAACAACAAACTGCAGGGTGGTTCGAGAACGGTGGATGCTGTGAAACGAGAACAAAAACCTGCAACCATTGAGCTGCAGATATGAGCGGGACTGACACGACATAACGAAAGGTATGTGAGAGTAATGACGTCTATGCATGCAGGCAAGGATAGCCAGCAGCCAGAGACTGAGGAGTAAGCGAGCGAAAATAAGAGCAAAAGCGAGATTTGAATTGAGAAGAGGTCCTGTGGCTAGAAGCTTGGTGCAGTTGGAATGTAAACCTGCAAGGAAGCTAACACAGGTTAATCAGACATTCAACAGACCTAGGGTTTTCTTTCTCCGATAGCGGGAGGAAGAAGAAGGACAAGGACAGTTGGTAGGTGGGGAGCAGACATCCGTATCGTCCGATTGGTGCAGAATTCGAAGAGACAAAAGGAACGTTGTGGTTACTATTTTCAAAATGGCGGAGTCAAAGTCTACTAAAGCTTAACCCGGGACCACATCACTTAAATCTTCCCCAACCCGATAACCCGTTTAACTAAGGGTACCAGACATGAGAGGATGGAGAAAATGCCTGACGAGGATGGAAAGTCCTCCACCATGGCAAAACAAAAATTCCTAGAGGCAATTTGGCTAACTTACAATGGCCAAATGCTGGGCCACCGGCCGAAGCTACGCCATCGAGGGAAAAGGGAATCTCCCAGCAGCGAAACAGGGCGAACCCAATGATGGCAAAAGATGCAGAAGGATAACAAGAATTGCCACAGATACCTCAACTGCATACACAGAAGCTAGGGGCATGGACTGACCTCTTCAAGAAGAACAGAGTTTGTGTTGTCGATACTGCTCTAATCCACTTCCAGAAATAAGAAGGGAGGGCAAAGCAGGCAGCTGAGGATCTAGAAGCTTTAAAGGCGATAGTGGGATTCTGTCTATTTGGTAGGTTCCTAGGAAGGTTTCCGGGATGGAGGGCTTTGAAAGAGATCACAACAAGATGGAAGGCGCCGCACAAACTCCTCACGCATAACTCACTATGGATGGTATTTAAATTTGCATCCAAGGAACTAAGGGATGCTGTATTAACAGGGGGGTCATACATTGCATATGGGAGTCCGCTATACCTCAAGACATTGCTGCCTTGCTTCTCCTTCAAGGCGGAGACTCACGCTCACATCCCAGTGTGGATGCAAATCCATGGGTTGTCGTTGGACTGCTGGTCCACCTCTAGCCTAAGCAAGGTTGCCTCACAGATAGGCACGCCGCTATACACTGACAGATACACCTAGGTGAGGGAGCGAGTGAACTACACAAGAGTGCTAGTGGAGGTGGACATCTCCAAGGACTTGCCTGAAACCATTGTGGTTACCCTCCCGAATGGAATAGACATGGATCTGGAAGTTAAGTTTGAATCTAGCTTGAAACTCTGTGTCAGCTGTAAGCAGTTGGGACACCATCAGATAGACTGCCCAATAATCGCACGATGTCCGGAAGCAGTAGGGACCACAGATATAACAGGATACCAGATGGTAGCTTACATAGAAAACACGAACAGTGCGAGCGTTGGAGGGAATGGTGTAGGGGGAAATGACATGGGAAATGGCACGCAAGAGAACACACCAAGAATATCTAATACCCAGGGAGAAAATGTAATTGGGCCTCAGCTAGCATTGGTAATGGAGCAGAGGGAACAAGGGCAAGGGGAAGAGTGGAGATCTGAACACACTGAACATATTGCAACTGAGACAGGAAGAGGATGGAACCACTTTAACGACAAAAGGAAGAAAAATCAACATGACCAAATGCAGCAAAGGCAGGGGTATGCAGATACACCAGGGAGCCCGAAAAGTCAGAAAACCCAAAGAAGCCAGAAGAGTCAAAGGCTACACAGTGGATAAGTTAGAGATACTGCATAATCACTACAACCAGGGTAGTCCCAGAGGGAACAACAACAAGAGGGAACAAGCGCAGCAACATGGAACAATCGCAAGAAAGAAGGCTTATCAGGCAGGCACAAGTAATAAAGCTAAAGCTACAGTAGAAATTGGCACAGAAAATGGCACGCATGGGCAGGAGTGTATCACGGGCACGCTACACAAAGCGGGGGAAAATTCGAGCAATATACCATATATGGTAGAGCCACAGGAAACTTGTAACGGTGAGGAGGAGCTGCAGACCAACCAGGATGCACCTACACAAGAACAAAAAGGAAATTCAGAGGACAGACTAGGGAAGATACGTCAAAGAGAACCAAATTATAAAGTGCAAGAGGAAATAGAAATGATATGTAGTGGCCAGGTAATTAACTCAGTTCAACCTGAAACTAAGAAATTCCTCAGACGGAGCAATAGAAAGACAAGTATCAACACTGCAGGCATACAAGAACTGTAGATAATCAGACAAGTAGATGCAGGCAGCAATACAGTGAGAACATTGCAGGTATTAGCATGTCAGAAGCAACCTGGATCAGTCTCAAATTTAGGGAAGCAGGACTATGGAAAACCAGAAGGGAGGGGGGGGGGCGATCATAGGCATTGTGGTTAAACAGGGAAGGCCACCTGGATAAGCCAATGCAAAGGAAGGAGTCAGTACAGTAGGCTGCTGGTCAACAGGCAATTAGTCAAATTCACAGTAACTGCCCTGGAAGGACACAAGGAACCAAAAGGAGGCCGAACATAAAGGAAACCAACGTAGACCGAGACCAAGCACTCCAAGAGACATATGAAGACAACTACCCACTGATCATTATAGCCCTTCCGACAGCCAGATGGGGCAAGGATGAGAAGGAGACAAACTCAGATGTTTATTTACCAACAGAGGGAGAGCACCAGGGCACTTCCCTGTGGCATAATGATAGGGAAGGAGCAGTTGAGAATGCGGGAGAATGCACAGAAGAGACACTAAAGCCAGAAAAGCCAGAAAATGGGAGGAAACAAGAAAGGAAAGGAAGGAATATCACTACTAGACGACGGAAGCCAGCTGCGCAAGCATGAAGATTGACACATGGAATATTAGAGGCCTAAACAAAGGCCTCAAGCAGAAGGTTGTGGCTGACCTCTTTCTGAAACAGAAGTTAAGCATACTATGTGTTCTGGAAGCGAAACTGACCCAACAGTATTATCAAACACTGAAAAATAAAAAGTTCCAGCAATGGGAGACAGAACAACGCCTAGGCAACTCCTCCAGAAGCAGGATGCTCCTCATATGGGATCCCCAGACCATTACACTAGACATTGACAGATGGGAGGAATAGCTAATACACGCTAGAATCAAATGCAAGGTTAAAGGAGCAAATTATGTAGTCACGTTTGTATATGGCCAGCTCTCTTTTGTAAGTAGGAAAGTCATGTGGGTTGCACTACATCAGATTGCAGGAACCATGCACATGCCATGGTTAATCCTAGGGGACTTCAACTCCCCTCTCTCACCAGCTGACAAATGCGGAGGCATGCCAATAACAACATACGCCACCACAAACTTTCATAATTTCACACTAGAGGCAGAAATTGAGGACCTACACTCTATAGCGTGCCAATATACGTGGACAAACAGGCATGTTGTAAGCAAACTTGACCGGACAATGTGTTAGTGAAAGCCCTAGAGTCAATCATGTGATGATTGTTGTATGAACTTTATTGTATCATATTCCTATTTATAAAGGCATGGTTATTATATTTACTTGTATTGGTACCAAATAACTAAGTATAATAACATCCTTCAGTAAAAGGTTCTTATCTATATTAATCGATTAGTTGAATTGATAATGAGATGATATAGAGAACACTACTCTTAATCATTCCTAGTCAAGTATTAGCATTCAGGGACAATGTTAATGCATAGAGACTAGCATGTAGGTCAACTCGATGACTTGATCTCACAAGTCATGGATATGAGATATCAAGTTGACACATGGATATGCATTGGAGAATTTATACTGAATGACCCACCATGAGAAAGTATCATGGATTGTTATATGAGTGTCATATACTTTCTCATGTGACTATTAGTGTGACTATTAGTATGACTATTAGTCCTTGAACCTGAAGTCACCATGGTTCCCTACATAAGGAGTTGCATACTTTGGCTTCGTCAAACGTTACCCGTAAATGGGTGGACTATAAAGGCGATTACTGGGTATGTAACAGATTATACGGAGGGATGTGAGTGATGTAGATGAGATCTATCCCTCCTATATGACGGGAGTGACATTGTTATTCTTGATAGAGTGAGACCACGAAGTGCATGGCCATGCCCAAATGAGTCAATATGAGATATTGAGCTTATTTGATTAGAGTGAGTCTACTTGGAGTTCAAGATATAGATTGTACCGAGGATGACACGGTCTATGCCTCAATTGGTCAATCTAGATGTAAAGGATAGAGGGATATTATCACATATTGTGAGAGTCACAATTAGTAGTCACAAAGGTGATGTTGGATCTCAACATTCTTGTAACTTGGGTTGTAATGATGTGTTGATAGATACCGCTCATTGCTTATGTTCCTAAATCGGTTTAGGAGCATTGTCAACGTTACAAGAACCTATAGGGTCACACACAAAGGGAAATTAGATGAATATTAGGTTCATATGATGAACCATGAGGATTAGGTTCATGGGATGAACCAAATTGGATTAAGAGTAATCCAAATTAGACTAATTGAGTTAGACTCAATTTGATTCAAGTGTTGAATGAGTCTAATTTAGATTTGATTCATTGAGTCAATTTATAATAATGAATAGAGATTCATTAAATCAAATTGACTTGAATCAAGTGGTTAGATTTGATCAACCATGGGAGATAATAGGTCAAGTTTGACTTGACTTGAGAGGGAAGATGAATGGTCAATTTTGAGTTGACCAATTTCCATGTCATGGTGACTTGGCATGGGGCCGGCCAATGATGATGCTCCACATCATCATGGACACATCATGGGGTGCCACCTCATGAGGGAGAGTTGGCTCTTGGAGTTACATGCATGCATGTAACCCCCTTATAGTGGGTTATAAAAGTGTGAAGTTAAGTTGTGTAACTTCATCATCTTCTTCCTTGCTTCTTCCCTCAAGCTCTCTCTTCCTCATCTTGCCGTGAGCCTCTAAGGGGTGCTAGCACACTCTAGGTTGCTTTTCTCTACCTATTGTTCGTGTGGATACCAATAGAGGAGTGTACAGTTGACACTCTCGAGTTCCGACAAGCCATTTGGACGAGCGGGATAAGCGAAGGGCGTCGCATCGAGGGTAAACTCTTAACATGTAGATCTAGAGTAGATCTAAAGTTTTTAAACACATACATGTAGTTTTATTTACCTTCGCACGGATTCGTGGCTGACTTCCGGGGTTTCCGCAATGCAAAAAGTGGTTTTTTCAGCTTGGATAGTCCAACACAATGGTGAACAAAGCATGGATGGAGCAAGATCGTAGCATTTTTGTAGAATTTAGAGCTCCGAGAACAGTTTCAGACCATGCCTCATGTATTGTATCAGTGCTGGAAAATGGGAGAAAACATACAAAGCCATTTAAATTCTTCAATATGAGGATAGCACATCCTAGCTTCAGCCAGCTAGTCGAGGATAATTGGAATAGTCACTAGCAGAAAAGGTACTTTTAACGACGGAATTTTAACGACGGTATCAAATACCGTCGTTATTAGTAGGTCATCAACGACGGTATTTAGTGTCCGTCGTTAATATATATACATTAATGATGGTATTTTGTCCCGTCGTTGATACTTTGTCATCAACGACGATTTTTTTATTTCGATCGTTAATGTCATGATTTTAACGACGATATTTCGTCCCGTCGTTATTACTTTTTTGATTTTTTATAAATTCAACAACCAAAATTGAAAACTTTTTTTTTAAATATAAAAAATACCATATTTATATAAATTATGAAAATATAATTTATTTATATCCATTTGCATGGTAATTTTTTCCATTTTTATTTCATTAAAAATTAACTTTATTTTATTTATATTATTTAATTTCTTTTCTTATATTTTCCTCCCTAATTAAACCCATATCACGTGCCCTAGTTTTAGGTTTCTCCATCGCCGTTTCTTTCCCTTTCTCTTGTTTCCCGATCCATCCCCTCGCTCTTCCATCGCCACTCCAGCCGATCCATCCCCTCGCTCTTCCATCGCCACTCCAGCCGATCCATCCCCTCGCTCTTCCATCGCCACTCTAGCCGTCGATCGCCGCTCAATCATCTGTCTCAACTCCGGTGCGAAAGCAGCTGTTGCTGCTCCGAGCTTCCGTCGCCGCTCCAAGGTCTGTTGTAAATCTTTACTTGGTTTCTAGCAAATATATGCTGCATTTTGATTCGTCAATTTGTTAACCTTCTGTTAGTTTGTTGTTAACTCCCTGATGTGATAATTCTACCAGAGACCCATCAAACTGGATTGCCAGTAGGCTAAGTTTTCTGTGCTCATTTTCCTATCTTTTTAATTCCCATATACCATCAACAAATTACAGTTGGTTAGATTTGTTGCCAAACACATCTTGTTTTCATTCACAGACAAATTTTACTTCCAGTTAGAACAGGGATATTGAAATGCATAATGTCTTTCGGTACGTGTTGATTCCCATTGCTTGGTACCATTTCCTCGCCGGTATAAGAAATACAAACTGTTCCCTTGTAGGTGGCTGCTGCAGTTGGCTTCTCGAGATTCCGAGTAGTGTAAATAGATATGTGGCTGCTATAATTGAATCCTGTTGGGTCAGGTATACATATATTCAATCTATATATTGCCTCTGGAAAACATGTTGCTTAATGTACTTCTTCATTCTTTCATTCGCCCCCACTAACTTAAATCATATTTTGAGCATCAGCGAGCCACGGAAAAGGCCTTCTTTTTCTACTATCATGGAATCCTTGAAGCCTCTAATCAAGCCTCTGTTTCCTCAGTCATTACATGCTGATATGTCTAGTGTCTAATAGCCAGATGAGGAATGGGATAAACAATTTATTAAGTGGTTCAGAGTTAGAGTAAGTGACAGTTTTTTAATGTACATATATGTCTTTGTTTTCACTAATAAATTATATCTTGAGAGTATGATTTTTTTTGTTCAAATTATATAGGTCGAGAGGTTATTTAAAAATGACAAAAATAAAAAAATGGAAGATCTACTTTCTTTGGCACGTGGGCCTATACAGTATGGAAAGTCATTTGTATGTTGTAAAGTAAATGAATATAAATTCCACATTGAAAAGTACAACAAGGGCCTAGACAAAATAGTGGTATTCTTGTTGTTGGAAACTATGGTATAGAAAATATTGACTATTATGGAGTGTTGTCACATATTCTTGAATTGCAATTTCTTGGTGGAAGGCGAATTGTGGTCTTTAAGTGCAAGTGGTTTGATGTGCATTCTAGAGAAAGAGGGATCAAATTGGATAAATATGGTTTTGTTAGTGTAAATTGTCAACGATTGTTGAAATCAAATGAGCCTTTTGTATTGGCTACTCAATCATCACAAGTGTTTTATGTGAAAGATAACACCTCAAAAGGTTGGCACATAGTAACAAAGACATATCCTCGATACTCATATCATATGTTAATGGAGAGAGATTCAATGTCCACCGATACAGATGATATCCTCGAAGCTTATCAAAGATGAGGATAGATATTTATAAATCTTTATTTGCTTTATGTAAGTGTAAGTGTTTTAAACTTCTAAATGTATTGTTTATATTATTTTTTCATTTAACTAATATAATAATGTATTTGTTATAGGATCATGGACTCTCAAAAATCATCTTTGGGTGCTAATTGACTAGTATTCTCTAAAACTCTATTCTTGTTTTGTTGTAATGTTATTTAATATGTTGTTATAATGTTAGATAACTATTATTGCAATGTTCTTGTTTCTTTTGTCAATGACTTAAGGTCCTTGATGAATCTATTATTGTGAATGTTGGTTATGTTTAGAGGAGATAAAGTTTATTAAATAACAATGAATAAAAAATAAATAATTGTTGTTAGAATAAGTCAAGAATGATTATTCTTTATGAGTCCCATTAATTATGATTTTTTTTTCTTCCAATGTTGATTCAAAGCGAATAGAATAACTATTTTGAATCAAATGTGCTACTATGGTCTATTCGGTAAGAACGGATGAGGATGGGTAGTTTGATGAAAGAGAAGACACTGTAGATTATTTTATAATTTCTTCATTCATTGTTTGAAGAGATGGGTTGATAGATAAAATGATGCTGCATCCTTCCATTCTAATTTGGAACAGTAGATCTAAGGAAAGATAACAAACCTTCAATCTTCTAATTCACAAAATCCGTCATAGAAAATAGTTTCAGAAACCCCACTACAGCTCCACTTTGGAACACTACTGTTCCCTTTCTTTAGGATCAGTATAGTGCATTCCACTTTTTAAGCAAACATACAACAGAATTCACATCATAATCCTATCAACTGGACGAACTGATATTATTTGAGCAGAATATATACCATTCTGAAAAGTTCCTCTCACTTCAATTATAAGGTAGATTATATCCTGTTTCCCACATCTTTACTTTTTGTTCTTTTCCACTTTATGCTTGAAATTGTGGAGCCTCCTTATTTTATCCTTAGCATATCTGCGGTCACAGATCTGAGGCAGCTTGGCAGCCCCCAATTGAAGTGTGTAGGCAGCTTTGCAAGGTTGCTCCAAGACAAGTTCTCGCTGCATGCAACTTTAATTCTAGATTTAAGAGACTTGTTCTCGCTGACAGCTCAGTTATCAAGGCAGGAGGACACCAGCAAACTGATCATCCTTGTTCCTCTCCCACACAAAGAGTGTGCAGTGCCGCAATCCATGCTGAAAGAAATGTCTTCTTCACTTTGCCCTCCATTAGTGCATGTCCAGAGCATCAGAAGCTTGCTCATGGCCCTGCCACCATGCCACAGAAGAGACAGAAATTATTAATGTTAAGAACAAGGCAGAAAAACATGGACCAGGAGTGAAAAATTTGTCATGCATGGCATGCAGTGTTTCAGGAACTTGCATGGTGCATATTGCTCAGTGCCCTTCAGATACTGGATGCTAATGTTTTTATCAAGATATTCTGGTAATTTCCTGCAGATGGATTTCTAGTGTGTTCAACAAAAATATGTCTAAAGGTCTTATTTCTTTCTGGTGTCTATTGAAATTATTTAGTTTTTTCTTTTCGATAAGGACATTTTTATGTCCATCCAAATTCAGGACTTTTAAGAATATATTTTTCTTTCAGTTTATTATTATTCTAAACTATATGTGTGCAATGAAAGACATACGGCTGGACCAACTAAAATAGAGAATAGAGACAAAGAAAGGGATCATGAACTTGCTACTATGATTATATTTTGTACTAGTGAGTAGTGATTCTGAAAGGTCATTTTCTACTAGTGAGTAGTGATTCTGAAAGAGTAGAAGGAACGACACCATATAGACTCGGGCACAAACTTACTCGACATAAAACAAACCTCAGGCAGCTCAACCGACTACACTATCAGCACATCCAGGAAAGGGTCAAACACTCTCAACAACAACTGCAAGAGATGCAATAAAGGGGATTAGATGAGGGGTAGATGGATGATAATTACTTACTCACAAGGAAAAAGGTGTAAACGCTAGAGCGGGCAGAATATCTCTTTTATTTACAACGTGCCAAATAGGAGTATCTTCGAGAAGTTGACAGGAACAACTCTTATTTTCATGCATTGGTGAAGCGAAATAATGAGAGAAGAGAGGTGGTAGCAATTGAAAAGAGCAGCGGTGAACTCACAAACTCTCCAGAGGAAATTGTAAAAGAATTCCTGACATACTTCCAAGGGAAACTGGGAGAACAAGGAATCCGGACACAATATCAAGGGGACTGTATGGATTTTGGGAGAAAACTTACCGAGGCATAGTAGCTGCAGATGGTCAGGCTCCCAATAGAAGATGAAATTAAAGGTGCCCTATTTGAGATTGGTGACCTCAAAGCCCCAGGACCGAATGGATATAACTCTAAGTTCTTTAAACACTCATTGGGCACAGTCAAACAGGATGTAGTAGCTGCTGTCATGGAGTTTTTTGAAAATGGCCAGCTACTCAAATCGTGGAACCACACTCTTATCGTGCTAGTCCCCAAGCCCCCCCCCCCCCATGCCAGCAAGGTTCAAGACTACAGGCCCATCTCCTGTTGTACTGTGATATACAAGATCATAAGTAAAATTTTGGCCAGTAGACTAGCTGGAGTTGCAAACCACCTCTTACACCTTGCACAGACTGCATTCGTTAAGGGATGCTGCATAACTGATAACATCCATCTGGCCCAGGAGCTTATGCAAAGTTACACTAGGAAAAGGATCTCTCCGAGGTGTATACTAAAAGTGGACCTACAGAAGGCTTTTGACTCAGTAAACTGGGATTTTCTTCAAGATGTTCTTACAACATTGCAGTTCCCCAGCAGATTTGTTGCATGGATCAAGGAAAGCATCACTAGCACTACCTTCTCGGTGGTAATCAATGGAAACATGCACGGGTTCTTTGCAGGACATCGAGGCCTCAGACAAGGGGATCCCCTATCTCCCTACCTTTTTGGCATGTGCATGGAATTTCTCTCCAGGATGAACTAGTTGATCAGATTTCAACTTCCATCCTAAGTGTGAGCAGCTGAGGATAGCACACCTAGTCTATGCAGATGACCTTCTACTCCTAGGACGTGGGGATGTACCATTGGTCAAGGTGCTGATGGAATGTCTAATGCAATTTGCCAGAATGACAGGATTGAAGGCTAACATGGATAAATCCAGCATATACATGGCGAGAGTTAACGCAACAATCAGAGGCAGGTTAATAGCCATCACTGGATTTCAAGAAGGAGAGATGTCGTTCAGATACTTGGGAGTTCCTATTGCATCAAGGAAGCTAAAAATTGCAGACTATAGTGCACTCACGGATGCTCTTGACAAGCGGATTAACTCTTGGCCCAAAAACACACTATCATATGCAGGGAAGTGCCAACTCATAATTTCAGTCCTCTAAGGAGTTGAATGCTATTGGATGTCAATATTGCCACTACCAATGGGAGTTATAGATAGAATTTACAGCACTTGCCGCTCGTTCTTGTGGTCTACCAAGAATCCTCCAATAGCATGGACAGAGATGTGCAAGCCAAAAGAAGAAGGTGGGATGGGGCTGCGAGATTTAAAGGCATGGAACCTAGCACTTTTGGCAAAGGCGCTGTGGCGTATACAAGACAAACATGACACTCTATGGATTTGATGGATCCATCACACGTACATACAGCAGGGAGGAATATGGGAATGGAGAAGCAAGCATAAGGACTCACCCCTCATAAAGATGTTAAGCTCCATCAAGGATAACCTCCTAACTTTTGCATGCACCCTGGAAGGAGCAGAACAGCTCCTTGCCACTTGGTTCAGACGGTGCAAAGGTGGAGTTCAGGAAGCGTATGACCACTTTAGAGACGTTGGGGACAAAAGAGCATGGGCGGTGATGGTGTGGCAAAAAGACATTCAACCAAGCCATGCGTTTACTCTATGGATGTTAGCCCAAGGGAGGCTCCCAGTGTGTGCCAGACAAGATTTCATGGAGGATAAACAGTGCATTTTATGCGGGCAAGAGGAGGAAACATTAAGACACATGTTCTTTCAGTGCGAAGAGATTAAACAACTATGGGGGCGAGTTAGAAGATGGCTAAAGATGAGGGCGGAAATGTGCACATACCGACACATGCTCAGGACATTCAAAATGCAATATAGGAGGTCTAATGGTCTGAATCGTGCTCGTCACCTCGCTATGTCAGCAATGATCCATTTGGTATGGAGGGCATGGAACTCTTGCAGATTTGAGGGATTGAAATTTGACGCAGACCTGATTTTCTGAAAGGTGGAGATCCATGTGTTAAGGGCAGTGGAGTACAACTTCCAATTCTCACCAGGAATTACATGAGGTATAGGACATTTCTCTGTAAGTTTAGGGCACTTCCATCTCCTATAACTGGAATTCCCTAGGGTTGCCCCTACTTCCCTGACCCCCCCCCCCCCCCCCCAAGGGAGTCTTATTGTAAGCCCTGCTACATTTCATCCCCCCCTATTTTCAACTCTCCAGGACTGTCCTTCATATTTATAGACTACTTCACCCTCCTATACCCAGTGTTTCTTTAGCCCCCCCACCCCCCCCCCCCCCCCCAAGACAACCTTCCATCAGTCTCTATACATCCCTACTCCCTTAACCCCCACCCTACAGGGCAATTCCAGGGCACTCCCCCCCCACTCTCTACTCCCTGACCCCCCACCCTACAGGCCTGTTCCAGGGCACTCCCCCCCTCTCTCTCTCCCCTATACCCAGAGATCCCTAGACACTCTCCAGGACAGTGCTCCATACTCCCTACATCCCTCCTAGCACCATTACCCGCCACCCCCGGCCAATTCTTAGCATCCCAGGACAGCTTATCTATGCCCCAAGCTCTCCTCCCTATTCCAGGGTAGTTCACACTATCCCAGGGTAGTTCTCTAATAGCCAAGGCTAGTGCACCTTCCAGGGCATACTGTGCACGCCTTCTCAGGGCGATCTACGCTTTTCCAGGCCAGACCCCCTCATTCCAGGGCAGTTCGCCTTGGATCAGGTATGGCTACCCTTCGGGAAATAATAATAATAATAATAAATCAGGGCAGTTTCCCCACCAAGGCAGGGCTGGATTCATCCGGCCAGAGCGATTTTGACTGGCCAGAGTGGTTTTGTCTGGCCAGAGTAGTTTTCCCGCCTCCAGAGTAGTTTTCCCAGACCCCCCCAGTTAGAGTGCTTAGCCGGTCATCGTGGCCCGACTAGGCGGTCGAAGGCCATAGGTGGGCCGAAGGCCTAGGATGGTCCAGGGAACCAGGCGTCCAAAGAGGCGAGGGCAACTACCAGATCCAGGGTGGTCCAACAACAGTAGGGCAACTACCGTTTCCAGGGAGGTTCAGGGGGGACCAATGGCTATAGGGCGGTCCTAGGGCACTTTTGCGGAACACCTAACCGAGCCAATGGCTCTAAGGCGGCCCAATGGCTTTAGGGCCTCACCAATTTTGGCTAACGACTATAGGGAGGGCCCAGGGCACTTTTGCGGCTCGCTAATCTCGGTTGTCCCGGACTGGAAAAAAAAATAAATTGACCAAAATCTGACAAAGGACGGATAGATGAGGAAGGGTGAATAGGCCACCCATAATGGTCTATCTAGTCCGTAGCAAACGACTACGGTAAATATAAGACAAATCCGTTGTTGGCTGGCCACTTGCCAAAAGTGGAAAATGGTGGAGGATCATCATACTATGCGGACAAAGGAGACAAGATGGTTCAAGGAGGTACACATGGAGAGACGGATGCAGATGGATGGTATGCTGGAGCTAAAGACACACAGAAGATGCACATATGCTGGGCACATGTGTAGGATATATAGGAGTGGTTGTAACAAGTGAGAGGGTCAGTACACATGAGAGGGGTGGTATCCATGAGAGCACATGTACGCTACACCTTGGATGCATCTCAGATCTGACACTTCGTCAGACATGACATGATCATGAATCCTAGGCTATTGTATGATTGTGCCTTTTCTTGATGATATATATTTACCTTTCATCAAAAAAATCAATGTCTATTTGAGTCTTTCGAGCCTCCTCAAGCTCGATGATACTCCCACTATTTTCTTGCAAGAGAAACTCTTTCTCTCGTAACACAACATTCCTTAAAACAAACACCTTTTATTCCACGGGATAATAGAATTAGTAATCCCTCATTTCCTTAGGGTATCCAATAAATAGAAATCTATCAGACTTAGCATCCAGTTTGTCTGATACAGTCTGCTTCACATAAGCAGGACAACCCCATATCTTCAAGTAAGATACATGAGGTTTCTTACTATTCCATATCTCATATGGAGTAGTGGAGACTACCTTAGTTGGCATTCTGTTTAGCAAGTAAACAGCTGTCTGAAGTGCATAGCCCCAAAAAGACTTGGGAAGATTCGCATGATTCATCATTGACCTGACTATGTCCAATAAGGTTCGGTTACGCCTCTCAAATACACCATTATACTGTGGTGTATATGGTGGAGTCCATTGAGACAATATACCATTGTCTCTTAGATAATCTAGAAACTCTTGACTTAAGTATTCACCACCTCGATCCTATCGAAGTATTTTAATACTCTTGACATGTTATTTCTCTACTTCATTTCTGAATTCTTTGAACCTTTCAAAGGCTTCAGACTTGTGTTTCATCAAGAACACATACCCAAACCGTGAGTGATCATCGGTGAAGGTAATGAAGTACTTATAGCCTCCTAAAGCTTGAGTTGACATAGGTCCACATACATCAGTATGTATTAGACCTAGCAACTCTTCCACCCGTTCACCTTTTCCAGTAAAAGGTAACTTAGTCATCTTGCCTTTTAAGCATGATTCACATGTATCATATGAATCCAATTCAAATGATTCCAGAATTCCACATCGGTGTAATTCGGACATGCGTTTCTTGCTTGCATGGCCAAGACGACAATACCACATGTAGGAGTCTAATTGATTATCCTTTCGAGCACACTTGTTACTCGCTTCGATATTGAAAATATCACTGGATACATCCAATGTATAAATACCATTGCTTAAAATTCTAGTCCCATAAAGAACTCCATTCAAAGTTATGTAACAACAATTGTTACTAAAATTTAAATGGTACCCATTTCTATTCAAACAAGAAATAGAAATGACGTTCTTTATCAACGAAGGAATATAAAAGCAATTGTCCAGTTCTAAGACAAGTCCTATAGGGAGTTTCAACAAATACGTTCTGATGGCGAGTGCAACAACTTTTGCTCCATTCCCAACACATAAATTTGACTCTCCCTTGACGAGTCTTCATCTATTCCTTAGCCCATGTATGTCATTACATATATGTGAGCCACACCCAGTATCCAATACCCAAGTGTCTGTGGAAATAGAATGACAATCAATAACGAAGATATCTGAAGAAGATGGGGCATCGAATGCCTTCTTCTTCTTCACAGACTCAAGATAAATCTTGCAGTTTCTTCGCCAGTGGCCCTCTTTGCCATAATGATGGCAAGTGCCCTTTTGAGCTGGTTCTGCCTTTTTAGCCTTTTCTTCCCCTTTTGCTATTCCTTTGACTTCCTCTTAGAACCTTTTTTCGAGGAATCAATTAACAATACCGTCCCCTGCTCATGCTTCACAGAAGGCTCCACAATCTTCAGCATATTGAGCAGTACCACAGATGAACCTTCCTGCATCTCAGAGGTGAAGAGGAGCTTGGAGACTTCAAACCTTTCGAATCTCACTTGCTCATCAAATAACTCATAAAGATGAAAGTGTTAGGAATATTGGAACGGCTATAGGGGGGGTGAATAGCGTTTCACCCGATCGTGGATGGAATTCAATCTCGTTCGTGTCTACAATTTCGTTAGCGCAGCGGAATATATATAATAATAAAAGCAATAACGAAATGGACACAACACAAATCACAACAAGAGCATATAACGTGGTTCGAAACCGAACCGGTTCCTACTCCACGGATTGGGTTCATACGAACCCTAGCGATGCCACAAACACCACTAACCAATAAAACTCCTTCTTGACACAAGTCAAGGGTGGAGAAAGCCCTTACAAGTAATCTTACAACAATAAGATACAAATACAAGCAATTACAATAATGAATACGAAATACAAGTAAAGAAAAGACTTTACAACACTTGTTTTGATTGCTTGAATGCTTGGTTGCTTGCTTGCACTTGGAGACCTGATTTGCACCAACAAATCGCCCCAATAGCCCTCAAGAACCGATTGTTTTTCCTCCATCATGAGCTCCATATATAGCTTCAACTCAGGCCGAAAGGTCGATCAGTCGACTGATCGGGACCATCAGTCGACTGATGCCACTGTTGTCGTGAGACAACGGCTAGATCCACGCTGGATAAGTCCAACGGAACCTTCATCAGTCGACTGATCATGACTATCAGTCGACTGATGGAGCCTTCACTCGACCAGTCGAGTCTCGACTCCATTCTGTGCCCGAAATACCGAGCACCAGTCGACTGATCACACGATCAGTCGACTGCTAGAGCCATCAGTCGACTGCCAACCTATGGCCCTAGTTGACTCGGTCCAGTCGACTGCCACATGGCACCAGTCGACTGGCACACCTCAAACATGAGGTTTTAACCCAAGTATGGTTCCCCCATACTTGCTAGACCACCCTTAGCCTAGACCTAAGCCTTCTAGCCACCTCCATCAGCCTCACGCCTCTCGAATCTCTCCAAGTCATCCATGACTTGTTCATCCATCGCGGTAGCCTTCAGGTGCTTCCATCGGCTATGTCATGCTAACGGTGTCTACACCGCCAAGGCACTTTGGACTTACGCCGCCAAGACTCCGCTTGGACTTTACGCAGCCAACCATTGGACTTATGCTGCCAAGACTCCCGCTTGGACTTTACGCCGCCAATATCAAACCCTTGGACTTCTCAAATGCCAAGACTCAAGCTTGGACTTCCCTTGCCAACCCATGTTGGACTTTCCATGCCAAGACCATGCTTGGACTTTCCTTGCCAACCCATGTTGGACTTTACATTGCCAAGACCCATGCTTGGACTTTCCCAAATGCCAAGTGTCCAACTTGGACTTTCCATGCCAAGTACCCAAGACTTGGACTTTACCAAATGACAATTACATTGTCATATGTTTTTGTCGAAACATCAAAACACATTAAAACATCACTCGAGCCAAACTCGAGACCTGGTCAATCGTGACCTGGGCCGATTGCACCAACAGAAAGACTATGGTATGAGCATTCATATGCTCATGCTGCTTCCGTAGCTTGGGTACCATCGTGGCTAGCATGGTGCGACTTGCCATTTCAGAATCAGTCACATGTTTCTGATAGGCCAACAATTGCTCCGGAGTTGCATTGTCACTAGGACGGGCAGGAAGAGGCGCTTCAAGGACATTTGCAAGCTTTTCAACCTTGAGAAAAATTCTCAGGTTGAATCCAAAAGCTAGTCCAAGAAGTTCGACCCTGTCAATTTATTTGAATCCAAAATAGAGTGCAAATTCAAAGACATTATAATCAATCGATTAAACTAGAAATACAAAATGAGCATATATGAGAAAGATGATTTAAAATGCATCAACATACATTTATAAATCCCATTCATTTTTTTGAATTTCAAAACCCCCAAAATCACTTTGGGAGATCATAGGTCCATCTCCGAATGGGCTGATATCCAACATAGATATGAACAACCTTGGAGAGAGTCCAACAAGTCATTCATAGCTACAATGGTAGGTATCAAATATATCGATTGCATTTCACATATATGCAACTATCACAATGTGCTATCAACTAATTGAATGTTCACACATACATCGGGTTGTTAACTCATTAACAAGTATGAATCATATGCATAACACCCAACTTCACCTCCCTTCACATCGACCTTGGAGAGAGTCCAACAAGCCGATGCTCCAGGTTAAAGCCAACCAATTAATCAAGAAATAGTTTTAATATGGTTAGTGTAGGGTCGATATGTTGGCCTGCTATAGGGGGGTGAATAGCCCTCAATTGTTCGATGATGGAATTTTCTCGTCGATTGCTCGTCTACAAATTCGTTAGCGCAAGCGGAAAGTATAAACAATAAAGACAAAGCAATAACAAGAACGCTAACAAAGGATGTAACATGGTTCACAACTACGCTGCAAATCCATGGTCCGATTCGTCCACGATGAATCACTCCGTAAGCTTCCACTATTCTCTCCTTTGCACAAAGCTAGGTGGAGGTAACCTCTTTACAAGAATTCACTCCTCTTACAAATATGATGTAAATAAAACCAAGTACTCTTTATAGATAAGAGGGTTTTCCGCTGACACAGAGCAATGATCGATGTCCCTATCACCGATCGTCCTGTAGTCGCTTGCCCAATAATCTACCGCTTCCATGCTGGATTTCCATCCAACAACACCATCATCAGTCGACTGATCTTACCATCAGTTGACTGATGGACCTATCAGTCGAGTTCTCGTGAGCTCGACTCGCTTCTGTGCCCAAAACCCTTGCGACCGATCATGCTGATGCCTTCATCGACCGGTCTCGCTCTGATCATGCCAATCCATGGCGGTTGGTATCACTTAAATCAATTGGAACACTAGTCGAGTCGATCCGACTTAGAGTAGTCAACTACTATAACATGGTAGTCGACTGATGTCGAAAAATCCCATCCGACACTTAGGCATTTGGCCAAGTTTCACCTAAGAGCACTACCCCTTCCCGGGTTACATTCACTCACTCTCATCCCTTGGAGTCCCTCACCTTCGAAGTTATCTTCGTCCGGCCACATCCCTCGGATGTGCCAAGAGCACGACTCTGCAGCGCCATCCTTCACGTCTTGCCCTGAAGTCTACTTCCTCCGACTTCACTCCAAGGTCCTCGTCCGGCGGTCCCTCAGATGCTCCAAGCGTACGACTTCCGCAAAGTCATCCTTCACCGACTCAAAGATCGAGTCATGAGATGTGAAACTTGCCAAGGCTCCATGTGCGAATTACTAAGTCCTACAAGACTCCAACGCACATATCAAATCCATACATCCTAACTTAAACCCTTTGCCACACACATCAAAACCATATCAAGGGTTGATTGCACTAACAATCTCCCCCTTTTTGATGTGTGGCAATCCATTTAAGTTAGGTAAACATTTGATAAAACTATTAAGATAAGAAAGCATGTAAATAACATGATTAGCAACTCTCCCCCTTAATACATGAAACTCCCCCTAAATATAATTCCCCCTTACTTAAACAAATATATTTCTCCCCCTTTGACACCATAAAAAATATTAAATAATGTTTATCTAAGCATGGTATCAAGTTTAGAGGGAAACAAAAAGCCAAAACATGGCTTAAAATCGAATACAAAAGGTTATTGGGCATGTTATCAGACAATCAGTCGACTGACACACTGATTTCGGGTTTTTCAAAATTTCAGGGTGGATTTCATAAATACATTAGAAAATCTATAACGTTCGAAAAATCATGAAATTTGGGGAACACATTTCTTTTAAGGTCCTTTATCAGTGAAAAATAGTTCTCTATGAAAAATCATTATATTTTCAAGTATTTTCCAAAAATCCAAAAGTTTCAAAATCAACTAGGTTTTTGAGCAAGTTTGTATCACTTTTAACACCTAGTTTTGCTTTAAATTGTTTCAAAACATGAACACACAGATTTTAAAGTAAGAAAATGTTTTGAAAACATATGAAATATCCAACCATGATCTTTGGGCAATATGTCTATAAATTAAACATAAGCCTTCCCCATGATTGGTCTATTATTGCTATTTTGATACCTTAAATGACAATCTAAATGGCATAGGCATTAGTGGACATTTGTATCATCCTAACATCTCACTCATGCTATGTTTTCAATCAAGGTAGCCTATGGTGAATGTGAGATGTATCCTAAAGGTATTTGTATATACTTAACCATTATTTTCATGCAATTCTATACAAGGTTAAGTATCATCCTAACATACCACATGATCATAAAGATATATATGAATTAATTTTACATTATGATCATGAAACAAATGTATTCATCAAATTGTGATCATGCATTAGGTATTACATCATGATAATAAGGCAAATATCACATAAAGCATGATTTATATTTTCTATGGGTGCATTATCATCACCCAACACTATTTTAAAAATTTTGTCCACCGTCCTAAGTCAACCAACATATGATATAGATAAATTCCATATGGTTGACTATCCTAGGGTTTTCCTAACCCTTTAGGATGAATTTAGGAACCCAAAACAAATTCTTACCTATGAGGTTCATTAAATACTCCTTAGGGATCCATTTTCTAGCAATTGTCTTCTTTTTATCTTGACCCCTAGCAATTAAGCATTTATAGGCCTTTTTATTTTTCTTTTCCTTATATCCTAGGCCTTTCTTATTGAAGCTTGCCCTTTGGCTCCCTATGATCATATTAAGAGTGTTGGAGCCTATAGTGAATTTTTCTAGGGCCTTGGTCAAGTGGTCTCCCTTTTCCCTTAGGACCCTATTTTCTTCAATACATGCATCATTAACATCAAACGGTATATAGTCATGTGAGCATGCATCATTTAGGCTAGAAGAAATATCATCATTAATATTTAAGCATGCTTTTTCTAATTTTTCTTCTAAGTCCTTAATTTGATCTAGCATGCATTTGTTCTTTTTCTTTGCCCTAAACAATTCCTTAGTGAGGCTAGAAATAATTGACATAACTTTCTTGGGGGAAAGATTGGTTACCTCACTTACCAAATCCTCTTCCGATGATGAGGATGTAGAAGAAGCTCCCCCTTCACTCGAGCTCTCCTCACTTGAGCTTGCTTCTTCATTTTCGGAGGAGGAGGAGTCTAAGTCGTCAAATGCCATTAATGCCAAATTTGTGACAAAGGCATTTTCTTCCTCGGATGATGATGATGATGAGGAAGAAGGGTCATCTCAAGTCCTTGCTTTTAGTGCCTTTGCCTTTCCCTTTTCTTTGGCTTTCTTCTCTTCTTCCTTCTTCTTTCTCCCCTTTTTCTTCTTCTTTTCTTCCTTCTTTCTCTTCTCCTCTTTGCTCTTGTTCAAGAGGGGACAATTATCCCTTATATGTCCCTCTCCTTGGCAATTATAGCAAATCACCTTCCCCCTTGGTCTTCTTCTCCTATCATTAGATTTATTAAATTTAAAATTTTTCAATGCACGCCTTACCTTCCTTACCATGTAGGCTTCTTCCGTGCTATCCATGGAGGAAGAGGAGGATACTTCATCAGAGGAGGAGGGAGTCTCCATCTTCTTCTTCCCTTTGTTGGCCATCAAGGCTACTCCTTTTGAAGATTGAAATCTTGGCTCTTCTACTACTCCTTCGAGCCTTGTTTCGTGGAGCTCCACGGTTGAGAAGAACTCCTCCAAGGTGCTCACTTCTAAATTCTTGGACATGTAGAAGGAGTCCACTATTGAGCTCCATTTTGATGACCGGGGAAAAGCATCGATTACTTTCATGAGAATATCCCGGTTCGAAAGTCTTTCTCCTTCACTTGTTAGTCCAATTAAGATTTCTTTAAACCTAGAATATAATGATGTTACCTTTTCTCCCTGTTCTAATTTGATGTTTGATAGTTGGGAGCGGAGGAGGTCTCTCCTTGCAAGCTTGGCCTCCGAGGTACCTTCATGAAGCTCTACTAGCTTCTCCCACATCTCCTTGGCACTAGAGCATTCCCCAATCCGATTCACTTCTTGTTGGGGGAGTACGTTGTAAAGATGATGTTTGACTTTTGAGTTCGCCAAGTACTCTTCCCTTTGCCTCTTACTCCACCTTGATTTCTCCAATGGCTCCCCTTCTTCATTCCTAGGCATTTCGAAACCATTTTCCATAATTAAAAGAATTTCGAAATCGGTTTCGAAGAATACCTCCATTCTCTTTTTCCACCAAGAGAATTCTCCTTCAAACTTCGGTGGATGAATGTTTGAGCCGGCCATCGCTAGATATAGTGCTTGTGTTGGCGGTTAGTCCTCAACAAGCGCCTTGGCTCTGATACCACTTGTAGGGTCGATATGTTGGCCGACTAGAGGGGGGTGAATATGTAGGGATGTATACTGAAAAGTCTATCTTTTGTATGAACATCTTTATTTTGAAATAAGAATCACATGATCATTGTTTGCATATTTTTATGGTTATGCATATTGTCTAATACTTTACATTGTAGATAACATGGTGTGTGGTGTCACACGGGAGATCATGTTATCGGCTCCTTGAAAAGTATAAGTAAAGGCTCACAATCGAGATGACTTTGGACAAACCATCGGAATGGTTGTAGTGTGATTTGGTATCGGTTTGTCATGACCATAAAATCACACTAGTGCACTTTGTGTGTATTGAGCAGGACCAACTTTGAGGTGATTCGATTTATTGCTGACTACATAATCGAATCGAACCTCAGATATTATATTGTACATACTCTTAATCCTGATATAATAACGGGCACATATACTTAGTATTCATCTCTTTGATTTACCAATGGGCGAGATTTATAGATTAAATCGATAGGCTCGGTAAGTTGGGAGATGATATTATTTATATGGTGTGCCGTTGATTATAGGAGGAAATCGTGTCTTATTTATTAGGATGATGATGTCCCTTTGAGGAGCTCATAAGGTTCATCATGTAAACCCTGCAGGTGGACTTGGTCCGGCATGATGAAAAGGTTGAGTGATACTACTCATGGAGTTAGATGTTGATTAATTAATGGTCAGTAAATTAATTAATCGACGGACATTCGTGATCTTAAACACAGGGAGAAAATGTACAAATAATATATGGAGCTCATATTAACTTATGGGGGTTGGTGAGGTAGATCAATGATAATCCTTTAGTGGATTGGATTATCATTAATGGATCGGACTTTATGTGGGCTTGATCCATGGGTGGCCAAGATCCAACTCCTCCTCATGGTCCCTAATGTATCCTATTAACACCTCATGAAGCTTAGATCCAATGGATAGAAACAAAACTCTAGTTCCAAAGGTAGAGATTAAATCTCTAAGATCCGACGGTTGAGATTAAATCTCTAGATCCGACGGTTGAGATTAAATCCCTAGAACCAATGGTAGAGATTAAAACATGGCTTATCCCTAACTCTATAAAAGGAGGGCAAGGGGTGGGTGGCAACTCATGAATCCTATTTGAGATAGGATTAGGGTTTGGAGGATTAGGGTTTTGGAGGCTTGGGCGGCACCAAATAAGGATGTATTTTCCTTTCTTCTTCTTCCTTCAAGGTGGACGGCATCCAACAGGTTTTTCCAACCCTTTCCAGCCATTGGCCGGCGACCAAAGACCCTCTTCTCCTTCTCCTTAGGTGGTGAAAACAAGATATAGGGCTTTCCCTTGGTGTCTTGGCCGGTTTCCACCATAATCTCCTTCTCCTTGTTGGCCGACGGTAAGGATTCTTCTTGTTGCTTGTTGGTTGGCTATAGGAAGGAGAAGAGCCTTGTTTCTATTCTTCCTCTTACTTTGGAAGAGCAAGGAAGGAAGATTTGCGATCTAGGAGCTTCAACTTTTGGTAGATCGTCGCCCACACGACGTCCGAAAGGAGGAAGGTCATACATTAGAAGATCGAGAGGTATATCTATTCTCTATTCTCTTTTGTTACTTGCTTGTATTTGTTTTTCCAATTATGAGCATGATATAAATCTGTTTGTGGCTAAATAATACTTGGATCCCGAACATAAACACAAAAACCGGTGATCCGTACATCGTCTATTCCGTGGCTACTCGTAGAATAGAGGTTCGTCACTTGAACAACGAGTTTGTTCATGTGACCTCTCTAAATGAATAGCATGACGATGACTTGGTTGTTTGGGCAATCCCTTTTGTCTAGGTTTATTTTTTTTTAATCCGAGGACATCGATGGGATTTCCATGAACAAGCGACCGAGTAATGGTGAAGTGGGAAGTGAAGTTTCCCCTCACGGACTCAATTGATCAAACCCAACAATTGGTATCAGAGCAAAGGTTTCCGGTTTTGTGTGTTTAGGATTCGGTTAATCTTATGCATTTTTCATATATTATATGTGCCGTATAATAGTAGGATATGCATAGTTTAACTCTTTGGTTGCGGGCATAAGATCCGACTATTATGGCCATATGTGTGTATGTGATTGTATGTGTATATTTTGTTGAATCCTCGGGGTTGACGAGGCTAATATTTGATTTTTTGTAAATTAGATACTACATTGTTTAGCCACTCTTTATTTTAGTTTACTTTCGATCTAGATTTCATGTACACTCCCTCGTGGAGTATAGGATCGATGGATGTAAATTAAAATAGGTTTTAGTCTCGGCTCGGATCTCCGGATGGCTCGTACATGGCGTAGGAGGAGCGGACGAGATGGCGATGCGACGGAAGACATATTGAAGAAAAAAGCCATAATAGTTGGAAAAATTTTATTTTTCATATTTATTGCTTATTGTTTGATATACATGTTGTAGGCTAGGAAAATTTTTCAATTTCAAATTACTAAGTGGGAGAGGGAATTTTTTTTTTAAAAAAATTCCTACGACCTCCATTACGATTTGACAAGTGATGCAAACAAACTTGCGCGTCGGCTCTGAGTGCCTTCATCCCCATTGAATGAGTTTGTTTGCGGATCACAAGGTCAAATATGGTTATAGGGAATTATCAAGGAGCGTGTGTACTTCCCCATCGGAAGGCACATAATCCGAGATAATTACCTTGGTACCGAGTAATGGTGAATACTTAGATACAAATATAAGTATCCTCCCCATCGGAGTCACTGCTTTTATTTGTAGGGCCAAAGAGGAGCCAACTATTAATTTTACTTGTCAAAAAGTTAGGTTGACAAGATAGTAAAATTAATGGGTAAAACCTCCTCTTACAAATGTAGAATTCGTATACGTCCACACTATCGTGGCATACGATATTCTCGGTATTTTGAGGTGCTGGTTGATTTTAAAATTTTATTGTTTGAGGAATCAATAATTTTTTAAAATCTAATGTTTTGATTTATGCGATTCTTAGGTTTTCTTTCAAAATGACTTTCATCCCACTTGTTGTGATACTGAAAGAGTTATGTTGATTGGAAGAGGAATCTAGACATTGTCTTGACTGCTGAGGAATACAAATATGTACTCCTCGAAGAGTACCCTCCTATGCCTGCAGAAGATTCTGGGGAAAAGGAGAGAGAGAGTTATAAGAAGTGGGTAAAGGCCGATGAGATGGCGCGGTGTTACATTTTGGCATCTATGTCAAATGTACTGCAACATCAGCATTAAACCATGCCCATAGCTTATGACATGATGCTCAATCTCAAAGAGCTTTTCGGACACCAGAATTGGGTTGCGAGGCAAGAAGCCATGAGAAACTTGATGACGACCACTATGATCGAGGGAACACCTGTAAGGGATCATGTTCTCAAGATGATGGCTCATTTGAATGAGCTGGAGGTCCTTGGAGCTGAGATCGATGGGGAAACCCAAGTCGATATCATACTCCAGTCTCTACCTAGGAGTTTTGAGCAGTTTCGCCTAAACTACAACATGAATAAGAGGTTGTATTCATTGGCGGAGCTTCTGACAGAACTCCAGGCGACAGAGGGGCTATTTCGTCAGAGTGCTCAGGCACATGCCATGGTGACCCAAAAGGTTTCTACTTCTAAGCCGAAAGGCAAGAAGAAGAAGAAACAAACTGGGGCGAAGGTGGCGGGAGGTACTCAGGGAGGAGTGACGAAGCTGAAAGGCAAGTGTTTCACTTGTAAGCAGACTGGACACTGGAAGAAGGATTGCCCCAACCGCAAGCAGAACAAAGGTATACCTTTTGGTCTAGTCGTTAAAACATGTTTAGCGGTGTTATCTTCCGACACCTGGTGTGTAGATATGGGAGCCACTGATCATGTCTGCAATACTTTGTAGGGGTTCCAGGAAACCAAACGACTGGCTGAGGGAGAGATTACCGTGTACTTGGACAATGCCACGAAGGTGGCGACAGTTGCAGTGGGAGACATTCATTTATCTTTTGAGAAAAATAAAGTTTTGGTTCTTAAGAATTGCCTTTATGTACCCTTATTAAGAAAGAATTTAATTTCAATTTCTAAATTGTTTATGGATGGATATTCTATTTCTTTTAATGACAGAGTTGTTATAAAAAGGAATAGAAACATTATCTGTTCGGGTGCATTGATAGAAAATTTGTACACACTTGAACCAAAAGCTCCCACGATGCATATTGAAATTAATAACTCATCTTCTAATTCCAATAAGAGAAAAGAACCTTCGAAGATGAACCAAACATATCTTTGGCATCTTAGACTTGGTCACATTAACCTAAGAAGAATTCAAAGGTTGATAGCTGATGGACCTTTGGGTTCATTAGTGGTGGAGGATCTCCCAACCTGCGAATCTTGCCTGGAGGGTAAGATGACCAAGATGTTGGGTTTCCGGCACCGCGGCGTGTGTGTATTCGATCACGTTTCGTAAACATGAACACAGCGGAAGCAATAAAAATAATAAATCTACATTTATTACAACACACACAACACACACATGCATATTACAACAAGTGTAGACATAACCGTAAATTTAAATTTGCAATAAAAGGAAATTTATCTACGTTATACCTTTCGTATGACGTGTAGCGGGAACGGCATCAACCGGAACGATCCTCGCTAGAATCATCTCTATCCGTATCCACGCCGAGTTCCTCGGGATGACTTCGCTAAGTCACGAGCTTCGTCTTCGTACGCGTTACTAGCCCCGTGTTTAAGACGACGTGATCGAGAGATGATCACGATCCGAATCCAAATTCGGATCCTAATACGAGTTCTCAAAACTCGTTTCTCCGGAGAGGTATTCGTCAACCAATTGACGAATCCTTCGTCCTCCACCTCAGAGGATTACCGGAGATCGAATCCCCGGTAAATTAGCCACTGTCGGAGCTCTAACCGTTGTCCAAACGATGCTCCGACGAGAGGAGAACAAGCTGTCCAGAAAACTGGACAGCTTTGGTGGAGGAGATAGGCGCTGGCCAAAACAAGGAAACCAAGTGCTCACCTTTTCACCGAAGCCTAGGAAGATCACCGGAGGGTCGCCGGAGGATCACCGGCTGAAGCTTGGACGCCGGCAAGGACTTGGACGGCGACACAAGAGCTGGGCGGCAATGGAGGTTGGCGCCGTGAACTCCAAGGAGGAGGTGGGCGGCAATCTTAGGGCTAGGGTTTTGGATTAGGGCTTAATTATCCCTTAAGCCCTCTTTTATAGAGAACTAATTCTCTTAATGGTTATTGGATCATAACCATTAGGCCCGTTAACCCGCTCCATTAAGATAAGTTAAAATAAACCAAACCATGATGGTTTATTTTAAGTTAAAACGAACCGAACCAACTTTTGGTTCATTCGTTTAAAATAAACCAAACCCTTTGGTTTATTCTCCTCCATTGGATTAGAACCAAACCATTTTAGTTCATCCATTACGTCTTCATAAGACTCGGCCCATCCACGCTTCCATTGCGACTGAAACGATTTCATGCTCGCTTTATGTTTGGTCCAACCAAACCTAGTTTCTCTCGGTCTGAGAATCCCATTCTCAAGCTCATTTTAAATCCTTTGGATTACGCTCGTTGTGCGTGTGACCAAATAGGTTCTCGGTTTATGTTGGCCGTCTATAATTAACCATTAATTATAGAACGATCATGAGTGGCATCTAGTAGTACATCATGATCCCCAATTAACCGAAAAGATCAATGGTTGATCCAGAACTATTTCTGAAATCCTTCAGCAGCTCGAATGATTCGTGCCCCATTCCCTTCACTCATCTTATACCCACTTGGTTCAGGACATGGTCTATAGTGTCAGTCCCCACTAGGCTGACTACGTCACACCTAGCCCAAGTATCATTTCCTCGTCCTACGGATTCTAGTTACTCCACATGTATCGAAGAGTACCTTACTCTAAACATGTAATGCTTTGGCCAAAGACTTTAGTAACAATCCGACGAGAGGCCATGGGTATACATCTCCTCACAAGGAGTGGTGAATCCTTTATAGGCTATTCAAACACCTTCGATCACTTCGACTTATACCCAATCATCCCGGGTCCACATCTCCTTAGAGATGCTTGCTTAAGATGTCAAAGCATAAGTCTCTATGATCAAGATGACTTGAATACCGCAAGTCAAAGGAACATCGCACTTAAGCCACAGTAAGAACTTTATTGACATATCTATATATGCAGAGAACCATATGAAGTCTTACGGATGGTCACTCTAATGAACTATACCATAACTAGCATCCACGATTAACTCCAGACATCACTATGTCTCCAGCCAGTGAGAATCAGCTGCTTGGATACACCAAGGAGTATACCTCGTGCTAGTCTCGACGGAATTGATGGTGTCCAAATCCATCAATTCATCGACTAGGGATAATTCCGATACATCACAATTACACATGTAGAGATACTCACTAGTTGTGATCCAATCACAAATTCTCTCATGCTGTTAATCGTATCGTGGACATTCAGTAAATGAGTTTAAGATCCAATCAAATACATAAAACATATATACTCAAATAGTTAATCTTCATTTATCATATAAATGGTTCATACATAAGGAGATTGCCTTAGGACATCTCTCATATATTACTAACAGACTCCCACTTGGCCTAATGCCAATCGCTACGGTATCCAATACCATAAGCTCGAACATGACCCTCAAACTTATTTTGAGGTAATGCCTTAGTCAAGGGATCCGCTAAGTTCCTTTCAGTGGGAATTTTCTCAATTTGTATTTCGTTCCTACTGATGATCTCTCTGATAAGATGATAGCGGTGAAGCACATGTTTGGATCATTGATGAGACCACATCAAGTTTAAAGATGAACTTCTTGATCCAAACCGCTTCCTTTGTTGCTTCCAAAGCTGCAATGTATTCTGCCTTAGTGGCAGAATCCGCTATAGTGTCAAGCTTGGAACCTTTCCAACTTATTGCGCCTCCATTCTCGGTGAATACATACTCAGACTGAGACATGGAATCATCCTTGTCTGTCTGGAGCTGGCATCCGTATACCCACGTATCACCATGTACCCTTCTCCATATATTAGGAACACATCCTTAGTTCTTCTTAAGTACTTAAGGATCGTCTTAACAGCCACCCAATGATCCATTCCTAGATCAGACTGGTATCTGCTCATGACACTCAGAGCATACGATACATCGGGCCTCGTACATAACATAGCATACATGATAGATCCTATTGCGGATGCATAGGGAATCTTACTCATGCAAATCCTCTCGTCTTCTATGCGCGGACACATAGACTTCGAAAGGTGTACCCCATGCATGATGGGTAAGAAACCTTTCTTGGATTCCGACATGCTAAACCTCTTTAGCACTCGGTCTATATATGTATGTTGGGGTTGATCCGTGAGGGGAAACTTCGCTTCCCCTTCACCTCGGTTGCTTGACCATGGTGATCCCTTTGATGTCCCCGGATTAAAAATTTAATCTTAGACAAAAGGGATTCCCAAAGCAACCAAGTCATCGTCGTGCTATTCATTTAGAGAGGTCACTTGAACAAACTAGTTGTTCAAGCGACCATCCTCTATCCTACGAGTAGCCGCGGAATAGATGATGTCCGGATCGCCGGTTTTTGTGTTTGTACTCGGGATCCAAGTATTATTTAGCCTATTTACAGAAATATAACATGCTTATATTTTGAAAAACAAACACAAGCAATGAATAAAAGAGATAGAAGAATAGTTATACCTCTTGGTCTTCTAATGTATGACCCTCCTCCTGACGCCGGTGGGCGAGATCCACCAAAAGTCAAGCTCCTAGATCGCAAAACTTCCTTCCTTGCTTTTCCCAAGCAAGAGGAAGAAGAGAAACAATGTTTTTCTCCTTCAAAAACTCAACCAACAAAGAACTATAGAAGTTCTTGCCGCCGGCCAACTAGAAGGAGAAGAAGATGATGGAAAACTACCAAGACACCAAGGGAAACCCTATATCTTGTTTCCACCACCTAAGGAGAAGAGAGGGGAGTGTTTTGGGCGCCGGCCAAGGGCTGGGAAGGGCTGGAATAGCTGCTGGACGTTGGCCACAAGGTAAGGAAGAAGAAGGAAAACTTGCCTTATTTGGTGCCACCCTTGCTTCCAAACCCTAACCCTAATTCCAATCCTATCTCAACTAGGATTGCCCTATTCTTGCCGCCCAAGCCTTGATCCCTCTCAATCATGTTATCCACGACCACTTCCCATGCCCTCCTTTTATAGAGTTAGGGATAAGTCATGAATTAATCTCCTCCATTGGTTCTAGGGATTTAATCTCAACCGTCGGATCTAGAGATTTAATCTCAACCGTCGGATCTTAGAGATTTAATCTCTACCAATGGATCTTAGTGTTTTGTTTCTATCCATTGGATCTAAGCATCTTGAGGTGTTAATGGGCTATATTAGGGACCATGAGGAGGAGTTGGGTCTTGGTCACCCATGGATCAAGCCCACATAAAGTCCGATCCACTAATGATGGTCCAATCCACTAAAGGTCCATCATTGATCTACCTCACCAACCCCCCTATGATAATATGGGCTCCATATATTATTTGTACATTTTCTCCCCGTGTTTAAGATCTCGAATGTCCGTCAATTAATTAATTTACTGACCATTAATTAATCAACATCTAACTCCTTGAGTAGTACCACTCAACCTTTTCATCATGCCGATCAAGTCCACCGGGGTTTACATGATGAACCTTATGAGCTCCTCAAGGGGACATCATCATCCTAATATATAGGACACGGTTTCCTCCTATAATCAACGACACACCATATAAATAATATCATCTCCCAACTTACCGAGTCTATCGATTTAATCTATAAATCTCGCCCATTGGTAAATCAAAGAGATGAGTACCAAGTATATGTGCCCGTTATTATATCGGGATTAAGAGCATGTACTAAATAATATCTGAGGTCCGATTCGATTATGTAGTCAGCAATAAATCGAATCACCTCTGTGTCGGTCCTGATCAATACACACAAAGTGCACTAGTGTGATTCTATGGTCAAGACAAACCAATACCAAATCACACTACAACCATTCCGATGGTTTGTCCAAAGCCATCTCGGTTGTGAGCCTTTACTTATACTTTACAAGGAGCCGATAACATGATCTCCCGTGTGACACCACACACCATGTTATCTACAATGTAAGGTATTAGACAATATTGCATAACCATAAAAATATGCAAACAATGATCATGTGATTCTTATTTCAAAATAAAGATGTTCATACAAAAAATAGACTTTTAAGTATACATCTCTACAATCTCCCACTTATACTAAAAGACTATGATGTGCTCTTACTGCCATACATCTGATTCTCCTTCCCTCCACATGCCTATCAAAGCTCTCGCTAGAAGGGCCTTAGTGAAAGGGTCTACCAGGTCATCCTCTGATGCAATCTAGGCGACAACAACTTCTACCTCCTTTACGATTTCTCGTATCAGGTGGTACTTGCGCTCTATGTGTTTACTAGCCTTATGGGCTCGTGGTTCCTTCGAGTTTGCAACTGCACCACTATTATCACAATAAATTGTGATAGTTCCGGGCAAACCAGAATCACATCCAAGTCCATCGAAGTTCCCGAGCCATACACTTTGGGCGCCACAGTGCGCCAGATACTCAGCTTCCATGGTGGAGTCCGCCACGCATTTCTGCTAGGCACTCCTCCATACAATGGCTCCACCTCCTAAAGTAAACACAAAACCCGAGGTAGACTTACTATTATCCCTATCCGATTGGAAATCGAATCCATGCAACCCACAGTGAGTAATTGGTATGCATGTGAAACTAGCATATAATCCCTAGTCCTTCTCGTGCACTACAATATATGCTTACCGAGTCCAATGTCCTCGTCTCGATTCCTCGATATTCCGCTAACCATGCCCACGGCAAAGCGTATATCTTGTCTGACATAGCATACATGAGGCTTCCCTCGAAGCATAAGGAATCGCCTCCACTCCTTTATCACCTCGGATGATCTAGGACACATCTCCTTAGAAAGTAACTCCATGCACGAAAAGTAGAAAACCCTTCTTGGAGTTCGCATGCTAAAGCGATCCAAAATCATGTCTATGTATGAAGCTTGGGATAAGCACAACAACCTTGATCCCAAGGTTGTGACCCACTTCTCTCAAGTCCTTCAAAACTATTTGGACAACCATACCCTTACGTCTGATAACACTCTGATATTGTTGCCAACTACCAAAATGTCATCTACGTATAGTACAAGAAATACCACTACGTTTTCATCACATCTATTGTATACACAAGACTCATCCGGACTTTGAATAAATCCATAAGTCTGGATTTACCTCATCAAAGCGGATGTTCCAAGACCTCAAAGCTTGCTTCAGTCCATCAGCGGACCGATTAAGCTTACATACAATACACTCTTTGCCTTTAGCAATGAATCCCTCTGGTCGCTTCATGTAGATGGATTCCTCAAGACTTCCACTAAGGAATGCTGTCTTGATATCCATCTGTCACACCTCATAATCCATATGAGTTGCTATGCATAAGAGCTCCCAGACCTGTCTTGAATCCATAGATTCAATCTCAGTATTCATTGCACTTTGCAAAGATGCTATATTTATATCTTGGATTGCCTTGTCGTATTTCTAGGGATCAGGTTCATGTTTGCTAGGGACCAAATCAGAAGATTTGTCCAAAAACATGAATCTAAGAGGTTGTCTAACAACCCTCCCACTACGACGAGGTATCTTCTGTGTATCCTCTGTGACACGCGGTGCAGTGACATGTGGTATGTCCTCTTGTACCGGTGGTACTAAAGAAGTGACTTCCCCTTTTAACTCCTCCAGAACAATTTTACTCGTGGGCTTGTGGTTCATCACATAGTCCTCCTCTAGAAATCTGGCATTCGTGCTAACGATCACTCTCTGATCTCTAGGACTATAAAACAATCCACCCTTCGTTCATCTAGGATAGCCAACGAACAAGCGCACTTTTGTATGAGGTTCCAACTTACCATCATCTGCCTTCAGCACATGTGCTGGACTCTCCCATATCCGAATATGTCTTAGACTAGGCTTTCGCCCGGTCCACAACTCTGTGGGAGTAGAAGGCACTGATTTAGATGGAACCAAGTTCAGAATGTACACCGTCGTATCTAGAGCATATCCCCAGAACGAGTCTGGCAAGTCAGAATAACTCATCATCGATCTAACCATCTCTATAAGAGTCCTATTCCTTCGCTCTTCTACATCATTCTGCTGGGGTGTGCCAGGTGCAGACAATTGGGATTGAATCCCAACCTCTGATAGGTAATTCCTAAACTCTCCCAAGAGGTACTCGTCACCACGATCAGATCGTAGTGTCATCTTGAATAATTGTCTATGAAAAAGACGAAATATTCAAAACTACCTCTTGCCAGGATAGACATAGGACCATACGAATCAGAATGAACCATTTCTAACATATCTTTGGCTCTATACCCCGTGGCCTTGAAAGGCCTCTTGGTCATCTTACCCTCCAAGCAAGATTCGTAGGTTGGGAGATCCTCCACCACTAATGAACCCAAAGGTCCATCAGCTATCAACCATTGAATTCTGCTTAGGTTAATGTGACCAAGACTAAGATGGCAAAGATATGTTTGGCTCATCTTCGAAGGTTCTTTTCTCTTATTAGACTTAGAAGATGAGTTAATAACTTCTATTTGCATCGTGGGAGGTTTTGGTTCAAGTGTGTACAAATTTCCTATCAATGTACCCGAACAGATAATGTCCCTATTCCTTCTTATAACAACTCTGTCATTAAAAGAAATAGAATATCCATCCATAAACAATTTAGAAACTGAAATTAAATTCTTTCTAAATAAGGGTACATAAAGGCAATTCTTATGAACCAAAAGTTTATTTTTCTCAAAAGATAAATGAACGTCTCCCACTGCAACATCCGCCACCTTTGTGGCATCGCCCAAGTACATGGTAATCTCCTTCACCTAGTCATCGTTTCGAACCCTCGCAAAGTATTGCGACATGATTAGTGGCTCGTATCTACACTCCAGTGCGGTAGATAACACCGCTAACCATGTTTCAACGACTAGTTCAAAGGATGTATCTTTGTTCTGCTTTGGATTGGGACAGTCCTTCTTCCAATGTCCATCCTGCTTGTAAGTGAAGTACTTGCCTTTCGGCTTCTTCACTCCTCACTGAGATCCTCCCACCACTTTTGCTCTACCTTGTTTCTCCTTCTTTTTGCCTTTCGGCTTAGAAGTAGAAACCTTTTTGAGCAACCATGGCTTGAGGACATTCTTCGAAGAGTGCATACTTGTACTCCTTAGCAGATAAGACAATATCTAGATTCTTTTCCAATCAACATTATTTGGGTACAGTAAGTTTATTTCTTTTAGTATCACAACAAGTGGACTGAAAGTCATTTTGAAAATCCTAAGAATCACATAGATCATTACTTTAGATTTCAAAAAATTATTGATTCCTCAAACAATAAAATTTTGATATCAACCAACACCTCAAAACACCGAGAATATCGCATGCCACGCAGTGTGGACGTATACGAATTCTACATTTGTAAGAGGAGGTTTTACCCATTAATTTTATTATCTTGTGAACCTTACTTTTTGACAAATAAAATTAATAGTTGGTTCCTCTTTGGCCCTACAAATAAAAGCAGTGACTCCGATGGGGAGGATACTTTTTATTTGCATCTAAGTGTGCACCATTACACGATACTAAGGGAATTATTTTGGATTATGTGCCTTACCGTGGGAAGTACACACGCTCCTAGATAATTTCCTATAACCATTATTTGACCTAGTGATCCGCAAATAAACCCATCCGCATGAGGAGGAAGGCACTCAGCCGACACGCAAGTTTGTTGCATCACACGTCAAATTGTAATGGAGGCCGAGAATTAATTAAAATATCCCTCTCCCAGCTTAGTAAATTAAAATGAGGAATTTTCCTACGACATGCATATCAAACAAAAGCAATAAATATGAAAAATAAATTATTTTCCAACTATTATGGCCTTTGTCTTCAATATGGCTCCTGTCGATCGCCATCTCGTCTCGCTCCTCCTCGCCATGTACAAGCCCTCCGAGATCCGAGCAGAGACTAAAACCTATTTTAATTTACATCCATCGATCCTATACTCCACGAGGGAGTGTACATGAATCTAGATCGAAAGTAAAATAAAATAAAGAGTGGCTAAACAATGCTGTATTTAATTTACAATAAAACTAAATACTAGCCTCACCCGAGGATTCAACAAAATAAATATTTACACACATACAATCACATACACACACACGGCCATAATAGTCGGATCTTATGCAGCAACCAAAGAGTTAAACTACGCATATCCTACTATTATCCGGCACATATAATATATGAAAAAGTGCATAAAATTAACCGAATCCTAAACACACAAAACCGGAATCCTTGGCTCTGATACCAATTGTTGGGGTTGATCCGTGAGGGGAAACTTCGCTTCCCCTTCACCTCGGTTGCTTGACCATGGTGATCCCTTTGATGTCCCCGGATTAAAAATTTAATCTTAGACAAAAGGGATTCCCAAAGCAACCAAGTCATCGTCGTGCTATTCATTTAGAGAGGTCACTTGAACAAACTAGTTGTTCAAGCGACCATCCTCTATCCTACGAGTAGCCGCGGAATAGACGATGTCCGGATCGCCGGTTTTTGTGTTTGTACTCGGGATCCAAGTATTATTTAGCCTATTTACAGAAATATAACATGCTTATATTTTGAAAAACAAACACAAGCAATGAATAAAAGAGATAGAAGAATAGTTATACCTCTTGGTCTTCTAATGTATGACCCTCCTCCTTTTGGTGTGGCGACGCATCCACCAAAAGTCAAGCTCCTAGATCGTAAACTTCCTTCCTTGCTTTTCCCAAGCAAGAGGAAGAAGAGAAACAATGTTTTTCTCCTTCAAAAACTCAACCAACAAAGAACTATAGAAGTTCTTGCCGCCGGCCAACTAGAAGGAGAAGAAGATGATGGAAAACTACCAAGACACCAAGGGAAACCCTATATCTTGTTTCCACCACCTAAGGAGAAGAGAGGGGAGTGTTTTGGGCGCCGGCCAAGGGCTGGGAAGGGCTGGAATAGCTGCTGGACGTTGGCCACAAAGCAAGGAAGAAGAAGGAAAACTTGCCTTATTTGGTGCCACCCTTGCTTCCAAACCCTAACCCTAATTCCAATCCTATCTCAACTAGGATTGCCCTATTCTTGCCGCCCAAGCCTTGATCCCTCTCAATCATGTTATCCACGACCACTTCCCATGCCCTCCTTTTATAGAGTTAGGGATAAGTCATGAATTAATCTCCTCCATTGGTTCTAGGGATTTAATCTCAACCGTCGGATCTAGAGATTTAATCTCAACCGTCGGATCTTAGAGATTTAATCTCTACCAATGGATCTTAGTGTTTTGTTTCTATCCATTGGATCTAAGCATCTTGAGGTGTTAATGGGCTACATTAGGGACCATGAGGAGGAGTTGGGTCTTGGTCACCCATGGATCAAGCCCACATAAAGTCCGATCCACTAATGATGGTCCAATCCACTAAAGGTCCATCATTGATCTACCTCACCAACCCCATATGATAATATGGGCTCCATATATTATTTGTACATTTTCTCCCCGTGTTTAAGATCTCGAATGTCCGTCAATTAATTAATTTACTGACCATTAATTAATCGACATCTAACTCCATGAGTAGTACCACTCAACCTTTTCATCATGCCGGACCAAGTCCACCTGCAGGGTTTACATGATGAACCTTATGAGCTCCTCAAGGGGACATCATCATCCTAATATATAGGACACGGTTTCCTCCTATAATCAACGGCACACCATATAAATAATATCATCTCCCAACTTACCGAGTCTATCGATTTAATCTATAAATCTCGCCCATTGGTAAATCAAAGAGATGAGTACTAAGTATATGTGCCCGTTATTATATCGGGATTAAGAGCATGTACTAAATAATATCTGAGGTCCGATTCGATTATGTAGTCAGCAATAAATCGAATCACCTCTGTGTCGGTCCTGCTCAATACACACAAAGTGCACTAGTGTGATTCTATGGTCAAGACAAACCAATACCAAATCACACTACAACCATTCCGATGGTTTGTCCAAAGCCATCTCGGTTGTGAGCCTTTACTTATACTTTACAAGGAGCCGATAACATGATCTCCCGTGTGACACCACACACCATGTTATCTACAATGTAAGGTATTAGACAATATTGCATAACCATAAAAATATGCAAACAATGATCATGTGATTCTTATTTCAAAATAAAGATGTTTATACAAAAAATAGACTTTTAAGTATACATCCCTACAATGTAGACTGCGAAAGACCAAACAACCGTTTTGATCTATCTCTATAGATCTTAATCCCGAGGATGTAGGTTGTTTCTCCCAGGTCTTTCATGGAGAATGTCTTGGATAACCAAACCTTCACTGACTGTAAGATTGAAACATCGTTTCCTATAAGTAGTATGTCATCGACATACAATACTAGGAACACGACTGCACTCCCACTAACCTTCTTGTACACACAAGGTTCGTCTGGATTTTGTGAGAAATCAAACTTTTTGATTGTCTCATCAAAACGGATATTCCAGCTCCTGGATGCTTGCTTCAATCCATAAATGGACCGTCGCACTTTGCATACCTTGGTTTTATCAACCGATGTGAAACCCTCAGGCTGTATCATATACACGTCCTCGAGCAGGTTTCCATTAAGGAAAGCTGTTTTCACATCCATCTGCTATATCTCATAATCATAATGAGCCGCTATGGCCAGGAGCATCTGAATGGATTTAAGCATAGCTACAGGCGAATAGGTTTCGTCATAATCAACACCTTGTTTTTGACGATATCCTTTCGCCACCAATCTAGCCTTATAGGTAATCACATTACCATCCATGTCGGTTTTCTTCTTGAAAACCCACTTGCACCCTATAGGCTTTATCCCTTCAGGTGGGTCAACCAAGTTCCAAACTTGGTTTGCATACATGGAATCCATTTCCGACTTCATGGCACCAAGCCACTTATCCCTTTCTGAACTTGTCAGCACTTCTTCATAATTGGTAGGCTCATCATCATCAATGAGTAACACGTCGTTCGATTCACTTACGAGAAATCCATATCTCTCAGGAATATTGCGTGTTCTACCAGATCTACGAAGATGTGTTGTTACAATAGGTCCAGCCGATTGCTCATCACTATGAGTTGTCAGATGTTGTGCTTCACCAGGTATCTCATTAATGTCTATTTGAGTCTCTCGAGCCTCCTCAAGCTCGACGACACTCCCACTATTTTCTTGCATGAGAAACTCTTTCTCTAGAAACACAACATGCCTTGAAACAAACACCTTTTGTTCCACAGGATGATAGAATTGGTAACCCCTTGTTTCCTTAGGGTATCCAACAAATAGACATTTATCAGACTTAGTATCCAATTTGTCTGATACAGTCCGCTTCACATAAGCAGGACAACCCCATATCTTCAAGTAAGATACATGAGGTTTCTTACTATTCCATATCTCATATGGAGTAGTTGAGACTACCTTGGTAGGCATTCTCATTTAACAAGTAAACAAATGTTCAAGTGCATAGCCCCAAAAGGACTTGGGAAGAGTCGCATGATTCATCATTGAGACCATGTCCAACAAGGTCCTATTCGCCTCTCGGATACACCATTATGCTTTGTGGTGTATATGGCGGAGTCCATTGAGACAATATACCATTGTCTCTTAGATAATCAAGAAACTCTTGACTTAAGTATTCACCACCTCGATCCGATCGAAGTATTTTAATACTCTTGTCATGTTGTTTCTCTACTTCATTTTTGAATTCTTTGAACCTTTCAAAGGCTTCAGACTTGTGTTTCATCAAGAACACATACCCAAACCGTGAGTGATCATCGGTGAAGGTAATGAAGTAGCTATAGCCTCCTAATGCTTGAGTTGACATAGGTCCACATACATCAGTATGTATTAGACCTAGTAACTCTCCCACTCGTTCACCTTTTCCAGTAAAAGGTAACTTAGTCATCTTGCCTTTTAAGCATGATTCACATGTATCGTATGAATCCAATTCAAACGATTCCAGAATTCCACATCGGTGTAATTCAGACATGCGTTTCTTGCTTATATGGCCAAGACGACAATGCCACATATAGGAGTCTATTTGATTATCCTTTCGAGCATGCGTGTTGCTCGCTTCGATATTGAAAATGTCACTGGATATGTCCAACGTATAAATGTCATTACTCAAAGTTTCAGTTCCATAAAGTACGCCATTCAAAGTTATATAACAACAATTGTTACTAAACGTCAAATGGAAACTATTTCTATTTAAACAGGAAATAGAAACAATGTTCTTTATTAGAGAAGGAACATAATAGCAATTGTCCAGTTCCAAGACTAGTCCACTAGGGAGCTTCAGCAAATAAGTTCCGATGGCGACCGCAGCAACCTTTGCTCCATTGCCAACTCGCAAATTTGACTCCCCTCTGACAAGTCTTCTTCTATTCCTTAGCCCCTGTATGTCATTACATATATGTGAGCCACACCCAGTATCCAATACCCAAGTGTCTAAGGAAATAGAATGACAATCAATAACGAAGATACTCGAAGAGGATGGGGGCATCGGATGCCTTCTTCTTCTTCATGGACTCAAGATAAATCTTGCAGTTTCTTCGCTGGCCTTCCTTGCCACAAAGGATGGCAAGTGCCCTTTTACCGGGTTCGCCTTCTTCGCTTTTGTTCTTTCCTTTCTTCTCTTTTCCTTCCTCTTAGAACCTTTCTTTGAGGAATCAACTATGTAACCGCCTTCTCTTCATGCTTCACGTATAGGCTCCACACAAAGATATTGAGGAGCTCGAATAGTGGATTCTAATTTGTTCATCCGATAGTTCATCACAAATTGTGAGAAACTCTTGGGCAAACAATGCAATTAAGTCAATACTTAACTCATGATCCATCACAAATCCGAGGGTGGCTAGCTCGATGTACCTGCGTTCATCTTTAGCACAAACCGCACTCTGAGGCGAACCTTCTTGCATCTTCGTGGTGAAGAGGAGCCTAGAGACCTCGAACCTTTCGGATCTCGCTTGCTCATCGAACAACTCATGAAGATGGAATACCATAGTATTAGCATCCATATGCTCATGCTGCTTTTGCAGCTCAGGTACCATCGCCGCTAGCATGATGCAACTCGCCAGCTCAGAATCTGCCACATGCTTCTGATAAACCAACATTTGGTCTGGAGTTGCATCGTCCTTAGGACGGTTAGGAAGAGGCTCTTCAAGGACATATGCAAGCTTTTCCGCCTTGAGAATAATTCTCAGGTTTCTAAGCTAGTCCAGGAAGTTAGGCCCAGTCAGTTTGTTCGAATCCAAAATAGTGCACAAATTCAAATACGTCATGATCAATTTATTGACCTAGAAATACAAAACGAGCATATATGAGAAAACAAATTTAAAATGCATCAATATACATTTATAAATCCCATTCATTTTTCGAATTTCAAAAACCCCAAAACCACTTTGGGAGATCGTAGGTCCATCTCCGAATGGGCTGATATCCATCATAGATATGAACAACCTTGGAGAGAGTCCAACAAGCCATTCATAGCTACGACGGTAGGTATCAACTATACCGATTGCATATCACGTATATGGAACTATCACAATGTGCTATCAACTAATTGAATGTTCACACATACATCGGGTTGTTAACACATTAACAAGTATGCATCATATGCATAGTACCCAACTTCACCTCCCTTTACATCGACCTTGGAGAGAGTCCAACAAGCCAATGCTCCAGGTTAAAGCCAACCCATTAATCGAGAAATAGTTTTAATATGGTTAGAGAGCATTCAACCAATTAGCCCAGCTTGGAGAGAGTTCAACAACCAAAGCTAACGATTGACCTCTGACTCTTACCATATTAGTATTAAACTATTCCATGATTTGAACATGTTCGGGTTCGAGCCGGGCTTGGAGAGAGTCCAACAACCCAAACAAAAAACGGAACTCTAGTTCTAACCATATTAATGGAAGGTGTAGGCTTTAATATTGTTTAAGGGTTTTATGTCTCATCCTCTTTGCATGCAAATAACTATTATCTACATGGCATGACATACATGGCATACATCTACATGTCACGACACGCATGGCATAATGTTATGCATCTAATGCAATTACTTGGCATACAATTATGTCATGTACATAATTTCCTTATTTGTCATAACTATTTATGGAAATAAAATATGTTTAAGATTTGATTCTCCAAATCAAATCATGATTAAATTAGGAAACAAATTTCCAAATCTAATCACATATTTTATTTGTGGAAATAGTTGATTAAGGAAAGTCAATTTAGGAAACCAATTTCCTAAATCTTCAAAACTACTTATGGAAATAAAATAGGCTTTAATGTTTGCTTAAGATGTCAAAGCATAAGTCTCCATGATCAAGATGACTTGAATACCGCAAGTCAAAGGAACATCGCACTTAAGCTACAGTAAGAACTTCATTTACATATCTATATATGCAGAGAACCATATGAAGTCTTACTGCTGGTCACTCCAATGAACTAGTTACCATAACTAGCATCCACGATTAACTCCGGACATCACAATGTCTCCAGCCAGTGAGAATCAGCTTCTTGGATACACTAAGGAGTATACCTCGTGCTAGTCTCGACAGAATTGATGGTGTCCAAATCCATCAATTCATCGACTAGGGATAATTCCGATACATCACAATTACACATATAGAGATACTCACTAGTTGTGATCAAATCAAAAATTCTCTCATGCTGTGAATCGTATCGAGGACATTCAGTAAATGAGTTTAAGATCCAATCAAATACATAAAACATGTATACTCAAATAGTGAATCTTCATTTATCATATAAATGGTTCATACATAAGGCAATTGCCTTAGGACATCTCTCATATATTACTAACACTAAGGTTTTGGACTTGGCGGCAAAGCTAGGGTTAGGGTTTTGGAGGCTTGGGCGGCACCAAATAAAGAAGGTAATTCCTTTCTTCTTCTTCCTTCAAGGTGGCCGGCATCCAGCTTGTTTTTCCAGCCTTTTCTAGCCATTGTCCAGCGTCCTAACCTCTCTTCTCCTTCGCCTTGAGTGGTGGAAACAAGACTTAGAGTTTCCCTTGGTGTCTTGGTTGGTTTCCATCATCATCTCCTTCTTCTTGTTGGCCGGCGGCAAGGATTTTCTTTGTTCCTTGTTGGTTGGTTTTAGGAAGAAGAAGAACCTTGTTTCTATTCTTCCTCTTTCTTTGGAAGAGCAAGGAAGGAAGATTTGCAATCTTGGAGCTTCGACTTTTGGTAGATCGTCGCCCACATGACGTCCGAAAGGAGGAAGGTCATACATTAGAAGATCGAGAGGTATATCTATTCTCTATTCTCTTTTGTTACTTTCTTGTTTTTGTTTTTCAACTATGAGCATGATATAAATCTGTATATGGCTAAATAATACTTGGATCCCAAGCATAAATAAAAAAACCGGCGATCCGGACATCGTCTATTCCGTGGATACTCGTAGAATAGAGGATGGTCGCTTGAACAAGGAGTTTGTTCAAGTGACCTCTCTAAACGAATAGCACGACGATGACTTGGTTGTTTGGAAAATCCCTTTTTTCTAGGATTAAATTTTTTTAATCTGGGGACATCGATGGGATTGCCATGAAAAAACGACCGAGGTGAAGTGGGAAGTGAAATTTCCCCTCACGGACTCGATAAGCAAAACCCATCAATTGGTATCAGAGCCACGATTTCCAATTTTGTGTGTTTAGGATTCGGTTAATTTTTTATGCATTTTTCATATATTATATGTGCCAAATAATAGTAGGATATACGTAGTTTAACTCTTTGGTTGCTGGCATAAGATCCGACTATTATGGCCATATGTGTGTAAATATTTATTTTGTTGAATCCTAGGGGTTGACGATACTAGTATTTGATTTTTTTTGTAAATTAGATACGACATTGTTTAGCCACTCTTTATTTTATTTTACTTTCGATCTAGATTTCATGTACACTTCCTCATGGAGTATAGGATCGATGGATGTAAATTAAAATAGGTTTTAGTCTCGGCTTGGATCTCCGGATGGCTCGTACATGGCGTAGGAGGAGCGGACGAGATGGCGATGCGACGGGAGATATATTGAAGACAAAAGCCATACTAGTTGAAAAATAATTTGTTTTTCATATTTATTGCTTTTTGTTTGATATGCATGTCGTAGGCTAGGAAAATTCCTCAATTTTAAATTACTAAGTGGGAGAGGGATATTTTTTTTAAAATTCCCACGGCCTCCATTATGATTTGACAAGTGATGCAAACAAACTTGTGCGTCGGCTCTGAGTGCCTTCCTTCATATCGGATGGGTTTGTTTGTGGATCACAAGGTCAAATATGGTTATAGGGAATTATCAAGGAGCGTGTGTACTTCCCCATTGGAAGGCACATAACCCGAGATAATTACCTTGGTACCGAGTAATGGTGAACACTTAGATACAAATATAAGTATCCTCCCCATCGGAGTCACTGCTTTTATTTGTAGGGCCAAAGAGGAACCAACTATTAATTTTACTTGTCAAAAAGTTAGGTTGACAAGATAGTAAAATTAATGGGTAAAATCTCCTCTTAGAAATGTAGAATTCGTACACGTCCACACTATCATGGCATACGATATTCTCGGTGTTTTGAGGTGTTGGTTGATTTTAAAATTTTATTGTTTGAGGAATCAATAATTTTTTGAAATCTAATGTTTTGATTTATGTGATTCTTAGGTTTTCTTTCAAAATGACTTTCAACCCACTTGCTGTGATATTGAAAGAGAACAAACTTACTGGACCCAACTATGTTGATTGGAAGAGGAATATAGACATTATCTTGACTGCTGAGGAATACAAATATGTACTCCTCGAAGAGTGTCCTCCCAAGCCTGCAGATGATTCTAGGGAAAAGGAGAGAGAGAGCTATAAAAAGTGGATCAAGGCCGATGAGATGGCGCAGTGTTACATTTTGGCATCTATGTTAAATGTACTCCAACATTAGCATCAAGCCATGCCCACTGCTTATGATATGATGCTCAATCTCAAGAAGCTTTTTGGACACCAGAATAGGGTTGCGAGGCAAGAAGCCATGAGAAACTTGATGAAGACCACCATGATCGAGGGAACACCCTTGAGGGATCATGTTCTCAAGATGATGGCTCATTTGATTGAGCTGGAGGTCCTTGGAGCTGAGATCGATGGGGAAACCCAAGTTGATATCATACTCCAGTCTCTACCTAGGAGTTTTGAGCAGTTTTGCCTGAACTACAACATGAACAAGAGGTTGTATTCATTGGCGGAGCTTCTGACAGAACTCCAGGCGGCAGAGGGGCTATTTCGTCAGAGTGCTCAGGCACATGCCATGGTGACCCAAAAGGTTTCTACTTCTAAGCCGAAAGGCAAGAAGAAGAAGAAACAAACAGGGGCGAAGGTGGTGGGAGGTACTTAGGGAGGAGTGAATAATCCGAAAGGCAAGTGCTTGACTTGTAAGCAGACTGTACACTAGAAGAAGGACTGCTCCAACCGCAAGAACAAAGGTATATCTTTTGGTCTAGTCGTTGAAACATGTTTAGCGGTGTTATCTACCAGCACCTGGTGTGTAGATACGGGAGCCACTGATCATGTCTGCAATACTTTGTAGGGGTTCCAGGAAACCAGACGACTGGCTGAGGGGGAGATTACCGTGTACTTGGGAGATGCCACGAAGGTGGCGGTTGTTGCAGTGGGAGATGTTCATTTATATTTTGAGAAAAATAAACTTTTGGTTCTTAAGAATTGCCTTTATGTACCCTTATTTAGAAAGAATTTAATTTCAGTTTCTAAATAATTTATGGATAGATATTCTATTTCTTTTAATGACAGAGTTGTTATAAGAAGGAATAGGGACATTATCTGTTCGGGTGCATTGATAGGAAATTTGTACACACTTGAACCAAAAGCTCCCACGATGCATATTGAAATTAATAACTCATCTTCTAATTCCAATAAGAGAAAAGAACCTTCGAAGATGAACCAAACATATCTTTGGCATCTTAGGCTTGGTCACATTAACCTAAGTAGAATTCAAAGGTTGATAGCTGATGGACCTTTGGGTTCATTAGTGGTGGAGGATCTCCCAACCTACAAATCTTGCTTGGAGGGTAAGATGACCAAGAGGCCTTTTAAGGCCAAGGGGTATAGAGCCAAAGATGTGTTAGAATTGGTTCATTCTGATTTGTGTGGTCCTATTTCTATCCAGGCTAGAGGTGGTTTTGAGTATTTCGTCTCTTTTATAGATGATTACTCAAGATATGGATACATTTACCTGATGCGCCGCAAGTCTGAATGCTTTGACAAGTTCAAAGAATTCAAGGCTGATGTGGAGAAACGTCAAGGTAAAAGTATCAAGACACTACGATCTGATCGTGGTGGTACCTCTTGGAAGAGTTTAGAAACTACTTATCAGAGGATGGGATTCAATCCCAATTGACTGCACCTGGCAAACCCCAGTAGAATGGTGTAGCAGAGCGAAGGAATAAGACTCTTATGGAGATGGTTAGATCGATGATGAGTTATTTTGAATTGACAGATTCATTCTGGGGATATGCTCTAGATATGGTGGTGTACATTCTGAACTTGGTTCCATCTAAATCAGTGCCTTCTACTCCCACAGAGTTGTGGACTGGGCGAAAGCCTAGTCTAAGACATATTCGGATATGGGGGAGTCCAGAACATGTGCTGAAGGTAGATACTGGTAAGTTGGAACCCCATACAGAAGTATGCATGTTCGTTGGCTATCCTAGAGGAATGAAGGGTGGTTTGTTTTATAGTCCTAGAGATAAGAGGGTGATCGTTAATACGAACACCAGATTTCAAGAGGAAGACTATGTGATGAGCCACAAGCCCAAGAGTAAAATTGTTTTGGAGGAATTAAAAGGGGAAGTCACTTCTTTAGTACCACCGGTAAAAGAGAATATACAACATGTCACTGCACCGCGTGTCACAGAGGATACATAGGTGATACCTCATCATAGTGGAAGGGTTGTGAGACAGCCTGATAGATTCATGTTCTTGGGAGAATCTTCTGATTTGGTCCCTGGCAAACATGAACCTAATCCCTGGACATATGACGAGGCAATCCAAGATAAACATGTAGTATCTTGGCAAAGTGCAATGAATGCTGAGATTGAATCTATGGATTCAAATCACGTCTGGGAGCTAGTAGAACCACTCGATGGTGTAAAAACCATTGGATGCAAGTGGATCTACAAGAGAAAGAGAGGAATAGATGGGAAGGTTGAGACCTTTAAAGCAAGGCTTGTTGCGAAGGGGTATACTCAGAAAGAGGGTATCGATTATGAGAAGACCTTTTCACCGGTAGCCATGCTTAAGTCTATCCGGATTCTCTTATGCATAGCAGCTCATATGGATTATGAGGTGTGGCAGATGGATGTCAAGACAACTTTCCTTAATGGAAGTCTTGAGGAAAACATCTATATGAAGCAACCAGAGGGATTCATTGCTAAAGGCAAAGAGCATCTTGTGTGTAAGCTTAATCGGTCCATTTATGGATTGAAGCAAGCTTCGAGGTCTTGGAACATCCGCTTTGATGAGGTAATCCAGTCTTATGGATTTATTCAAATTCTGGATGAGTCTTGTGTATACAAGAGATATGACGGAAACGTAGTGGTATTTCTTTTACTATACGTAGATGATATTTTGTTGATTGGAAACAATATCAAGGTGTTATCGGACGTAAGGGTATGGTTGTCCAAACAGTTTGATATGAAGGCGGTTCCTTATGCTTCGGCAGTAGGAAGCCTCATGTATGCTATGCTATGTACGAGACCAGATATCTGCTTTGCCGTGGGCATGGTTAGCAGATATCAGTGTAATCCCGGACAGGGACATTGGACTGTGGTAAAGCATATATTGAAGTACCTGAGAAGGACTAGGGATTATATGCTGGTTTACCAGGCAGATCAATTAGTACCTGTGGGTTACACGGATTCTGATTTCTAATCAGATAGGGACAACAGTAAGTCTACCTCAGGGTTTGTGTTTACTTTTGGAGGTGGAGTCATAGTATGGAGGAGTGTCAAGCATAAATACGTGGCGGACTCTACCATAGAAGCTGAGTATGTGGCAGCCTCTGAGGCAGCCAAGGAAGCTATATGGCTCAGGAACTTCTTGATGGACTTGGATGTGATTCCTGGTTTGCTCAGAATTATCACAATTTATTGTGATAATAACGGTGCAGTTGCAAACTCGAAGGAACCACGAGCCCATAAGGTAAGTAAATGCATAGAGCGCAAGTACCACCTGATACGAGAAATTGTAAAGGAGGTAGAAGTTGTTGTCGCTTAGATTGCATCAGAGGATGACCTGGTAGACCCTTTCACTAAGGCCCTTCTAGCGAGAGCTTTGATAGGCATGTGGAGGGAAGGGGAATCAGATGTATGGCAGAATGAGGACAACATAGTCTTTTAGTATAAGTGGGAGATTGTTGGGATGTATACTGAAAGCCTAGTTTTTTTGTATGAACATTTCTCCTATTTTGAAATAAGAATCACATGATCATTGTTTGCACTTTATATTTATTATATGTGTGCATATTGTCTAATATTTTACATTGTAGATAACATGGTGCTTGGTGTGGCACAGAAGATCATGTTATCAGTCCCTTGTAGAATATAAGTAGAGGCTCACAACCAAGATGGTTTTGGACAAACCATTGCATGGTTGTAGTGTAGCTTGGTATTTTTTTGTCTTGAACATAGAGTTACCCTAGTACACTTAGGTGTATTGAGCATGACCGACATAGAGGTGATTCAATTTATTGCTGACTACATAATTGAATCGGACCTCGGATATTATGTTGTACGTGCTCTTAATCCCGATATAATAACGGGCACAAGTACTTAGTATTTATTTCTTTGATTTACCAAAGGGTGAGATTTCTATGGATTAAATCAATATGCTCGGTAAGTTGGGAAATGATATTATTTACATGGATTGTTGTTGATTATAGGAGGAAACCGTGTCCTATATATTAGGTTGATGATGTCCCCTTGAGGAGCTCATAAGGTTCATCATGTAAACCCTGCAGGTTGACTTAGTCAACATGATGATAAGTTTGAGTGGTACTACTCGAGGAGTTAGATGTTAATTGATTGGTGGTCAGTAAATCAATCAATTGACGGACATTCGATATCTTAAACACGGGGAGATGGATGTACAAATAATATATGGAGCCCATATTAATTTATGGGGGTTGGTGAGGTAATTCAATGATTATCCTCTAGTGGAATGGAACATCATTGATGGATAAAGTTTGTGTGGTTCCGATCCATCGGGTGGCCAAGATCCAACTCCTCCTCATGGTCCCTATCGTAGCCTAATATAATCCTCATGAAGCTCTAGATCCAAGGATGTAAAACAAAACTCTAGAACCGACGGTTAAGATTAAATCTCTAGATCCGACGGTGGAGATTAAATTATTAAGGCAATCTCTTGCCATGATAAGGTTTTGATGTGTGTGGCAAAGGGTTTAAGTTAGTGTGTCATGTTGATTTGATATGTGCGTTGAAGTCGTGCAGGACTTAGTAATTCGCACATGGAGCCGTGGCGAGTTTCACATCTCATGACTCGTGCCTTGAGTCGGTGAAGGATAGCTTTGCAGAAGCCGTGCACTTGGAGCATCCGAGGGACCGCCGGACGAGAAGCTTGGAGTGAAGCCGGAGGAAGTATACTTCGAGGCAAGAGACGTGAAGGAGCATTGCAGAGCCGTCCGCCTCATGCTGCCGAGGGACGTGGCCGAGAACGAAGAGAACTTCGAAGGTGAGGGACTCTGAGAGATGAGAGTGAGCGAATGTAACCCGGGAAGGGGTAGCTCTTAGGTGAAACTTGGCTATTTGGCCAAGTGTCAGATGGGTTTTCCCGACACCAGTCGACTGCCAGGGAATGGTAGTCGATTGCTCTGAGTCGATGGTTCGATCGACTGGTATAATACCAGTTTAGTGCTTGGCGGCGATCGCCATGGATCGGCAATGATCGATGTCGAGCGGCATTGACCGCCAGGAATCGTGATGGCACTCGCAGACGGGGCACAGAATGGAGTCGACTCCATTGAGCACTCGACTGATCGAGCATCAGTCGACTGATGGTAGGATCAGTCGACTGATGCCAATACCGTTGGATGGAATCCAACGTGAAAAGCGGCCGTTATTGGGCAACGGCTACGGGATCAGTCGACTGATCGAGGGCATCAGTCGACTGATCCTGTGTCAATGGGAAGAAACCCTCTTCCTCTATAAAAAGGAAGGGGATGGGGCTTTGGGAGGCTAATGCTTGAGCTCTAAACTTCTCCCAAAGTGTCATACACGATTTCCTACTCTTCTACTTGTTCTAATCTCTATTCTATTGTAAAAGAGTGATCCTTGTGTAAAAGAGGTTACCTCCACCTAGCTTTGTGCAAAGGAGAGATCTAGTGGATTTGGAGGAGTGATTCACCTTGGACGAATCGGACCGTGGATTAGCGGCGTAGCCGTGAACCACGTTACATCTCGTGTTTGTATTGCTTGTTTATATTTTGCTTGTCTTTATTTATATTTGCATATTCCTCTTGCGCTAACGTTTTGTAGAAGAGCAAAATATGACATCCAACAAAAAGGGCTATTCACCCCCCCTCTAGTCGGCCGTTCGATCTCTAACAAGTGGTATCAGAGCAAGGTTGCTTGTCATCGGACTAACCGCCGCAACAAGCTCTACATCAAAAATGGCCGGCTCAAACATCCACCCACCGAAGTTCGACGGAGAATTCTCTTGGTGGAAAAAGAGAATGGAGGTATTCTTCGAAACCGACTTTGAAATATTGTTAATTATGGAAAACGGTTTCGAGTTGCCTAGGAACGAAGATGGGGAGCCATTGGAGAAATCAAGATGGAGCAAAAGACAAAGAGAGGAGTATTTGGCAAATTCAAAGGCCAAGCACCACCTCTATAATGTACTCCCCCAACAAGAAGTCAATAGGATAGGGGAATGTTCTAGTGCTAAGGAGATGTGGGAGAAGCTAGTCGAGCTTCATGAAGGTACCTCGGAGGCTAAGCTAGCAAGAAGAGACCTCCTCCGCTCCCAACTATCGAACATAAAATTAGAAAAGGGAGAAAAGGTAACTTCATTGCATTCTAGGTTTAAAGAGATTTTGATTGGACTAACAAGTGTAGGAGAAAGGCTCTCCAATCGCGATATGATAATGAAGGCCATAGATGCTTTCCCCCGATCATCCAAGTGGAGTTCAATGGTGGACTCATTTTACATTTCAAAGAATCTAGAGGTAAGTACTCTAGATGAATTTTTCTCCACTATAGAATTACACGAATCTAGGCTTGAAGGAATACAAGAAGAGCCAAAAATACAACCTTCAAGGGGAGTAGCTTTGTTGGCAAATAAGGGGAAGAAGAAGATAGAGATCCCCTCCTCCTCCGATGATGAAGCCTCTACCTCCTCCATGGATAGCTCGGAAGAAGCCTACATGGTAAGGAAGGTAAGGCGTGCATTTAAGAATTTTAGATTTGATAAATCTCATGATAGGAATAGAAGACCAAGGGGGAAGGTCATATGCTACAATTGCCAAGGAGAGGGGCACATAAGGGATAATTGTCCCCTCCTAAACAAGAGCAAGGAAGAGAAGAAAAAGAAAGAAGAAAAGAAGAAGAAAAAGGGGAGCAAAAAGAAAGAGGAGAAGAAGGCAAAAGAAAAGGGGAAGGCCAAAGCATTCAAGGCCAAGACATGGGATGATCCTTCTTCTTCTTCCTCATCCGATGAAGAAGAGCATGTCTACTCCAACCTAGCACTAATGGCTCTTCATGACTCGGATTGCTCCTCCTCCTCCACCGAAAATGAAGAATCAAGCTCAAGTGGGGAGAGCTCAAATGAAGGGGGAGCTTCTACATCCTCATCATCCGAAGAAGAAGAGGACATGGAAACTATGGTAACCAACCTCTCACCTAATAAAATAGTTTCTATGATTTCTAGTTTAACTAAGGATTTATTTAGAGCAAAGAAGAAAAACAAATGCATGCTTGAACAAATTAAGGAATTAGAACAAAAATTAGAAAAAACATGCTTAAATGAAAATGAAAATATTTCTTCTTGCCATGATGAAGCATGCTCACATGAATATATGCCATTTAATGTTAGTGATGCATGTATAAATGAAAATAGGGCCTTAAGGGAAAAGGTAGATTATTTGACAAAAGCCCTAGAAAAATTCACTATAGGCTCCAACACATTGAATATGATAATTGGGAGCCAAAGGGCAAGTTTTAATAAGAAAGGCCTAGGTTATAAAGAAAAGAAAAATGAAAAGGCCTATAAATGCCTAATTGCTAGGGGACAAGATAAGAAGAAAGTAATTGCTAGGAAATGGATTCCTAAGGAATTTCTAGTGAACCCTATAGGCAAGAATTTGTATTGGGTTCCAAAATCCATTCTTAAGGGTTAGAAAACCCCTAGGGTAGTCAACCATATGCAATTAACCTATATCATATTTTGGTTGACTTAGGATGGCGGGACAACATTTTTGAATAGTGTTAGGTGATGATAACGTGCCTATAAATAGTTAATAATGCTTAAATCATGATGATTAATGTATGGTTGCAATCATGATTTGTGATTTTAAAATTTGGCACATTATCATAAGAAATAGGTTTAAATCATGCTTTAGGTGATAATTTGTTTATCATCATCATATAATACCTAATGCATGATTATTATTTGATGAATACATGAGTTTCATGATCATAATATAGAACTCATTCATATATGTCTTTATGATCATGAGGATTATTAGGTTGATACTTAACCTTGATAGAATTGCATGAATATATTGGTTAAGTATATACAAATACCCCCTAGGATGCATCTCACACTCACCATAGGCTACCTTGATTGAAAATTTAGCATGAGTGAGATGTTAGGATGATACAAATGTCCACTAATGCCTATGGCATTTAGATGGTCATTTAAAGTATCAAAATAGCAATAATAGACCAATCATGGGGAAGACTTATGTTTAATTCATAGACATATTGCCCAAAGATCATGGTTGGATATTTCATATGTTTTCAAAACAATTTCTTAATCTAAAATCTATGTATTCATGTTTTGAAACAATTCAAAGCAAGACTAGGTGTTAAAATGGATACTCTTATGATAAAAAACCTAGTAGTTTTTAAAGCTTTTGGATTTTTGGCAAATACGTGGAAATATAATGATTTTTCATGAAAACCTATTTTGCACTGATAGATATACTTAAAAGAAATGTGTTCCCCAAATTTCATGATTTTTTGAATTTTTTGGAATTTTTAACGCATTTCTGAAATTCGGTCAAAAAATCAGAAAATCCTGAAAATCATGTGCCAGTCGACTTGTATCTAAACCAGTCGACTGATGGCCTGTAAATCAGACTAGTTGAGGCCAAATTCAGGTTTTGGAGCAATTTTTGGTATTTTTCCTTCTAATATACTTGATGCCATGAGTTTTTAACTTAGTGTTAATCTTTTTGATGGTGTCAAAGGGGGAGAAATAATTATGTTTAAGTTAATTATGATAGGGGGAGAAAATTGAGAATTTGTAGAGAGAGTTTCATGGATTAAGGGGGAGTTGCATGTTGCTATATCATATTTTATGTTTACATGCTTTCTTACCTTAGAAATTTTTATCAAATATTTTTACCTAACTTAAACGGATTGCCACACATCAAAAAGGGAGAGATTGTTAAGGCAATCTCTTGCCATGATAAGGTTTTGATGTGTGTAGCAAAGGGTTTAAGTTAGTGTGTCATGTTGATTTGATATGTGCGTTGAAGTCGTGCAGGACTTAGTAATTCGCACATGGAGCCGTGGCGAGTTTCACATCTCATGACTCGTGCCTTGAGTCGGTGAAGGATAGCTTTGCGGAAGCCGTGCGCTTGGAGCATCCGAGGGACCGCCGGACGAGAAGCTTGGAGTGAAGCCGGAGAAAGTAGACTTTGAGGCAAGAGACGCGAAGGAGCATTGCAGAGCCGTGCGCCTGATGCTGCCGAGGGACGTGGCCGAGAACGAAGAGAACTTCGAAGGCGAGGGACTCCGAGAGATGAGAGTGAGCGAATGTAACCCGGGAAGGGGTAGCTCTTAGGTGAAACTTGGCTATTTGGCCAAGTGTTGGATGGGTTTTCCTGACACTAGTCATTTGCCGAGGAATGGCGGCGCTCTAATCGATGGTTCGATCGACGGTATAATACCGATTTAGTGCTTGGTAGTCGATGCCATGGATCGGGCGATCGGCGATCGATGTAGCGATCGCAGGAATGATAATGATCGATGGCATGCATCGCGGCAGAATGGAGTCGACTCCATTGAGCACTCGACTGATCGAGCATCAGTCGACTGATGCTAGGATCAGTCGACTGATGCCAATACCGTTGAATGGAATCCAACGTGGAAAGCGGTCTTTATTGGGCAACGGCTACGGGATCAGTCGACTGATCGAGGGCATCAGTCGACTGATCCTGTGTCAACGGGAAGAAACCCTTTTCCTCTATAAAAAGGAAGGGGATGGGGCTTTGGGAGGCTAATGCTTGAGCTCTAAACTTCTCCCAAAGTGCCATACATGATTTCCTACTCTTCTACTTGTTCTAATCTCTATTCTATTGTAGAAGAGTGATCCTTGTGTAAAAGAGGTTACCTCCACCTAGCTTTGTGCAAAGGAGATATCTAGTGGATTTGGAGGAGTGATTCACCTTGGATGAATCGGACTGTGGATTAGCGGCGTAGCTATGAACCACGTTACATCTCGTATTTGTATTGCTTGTTTATATTTTGCTTGCCTTTATTTATATTTGCATATTCCGCTTGCGCTAACGTTTTATAGAAGATCAAAATATGACATCCAACAAAAAGGGCTATTCACCCCCCCTCTAGCCGGCCGTTCGATCTCCAACATCTCTAGAACCGACGGTTGAGATTAAATCCCTAGAACCGACGGTTGAGATTAAATCTCTATATCAGACGGTGGAGATTAAATCTCTAGAACCAACAGTTGAGATTAAATCCCTAGAACCAACGGTTGAGATTAAATCTCTAGATCAGACGGTGGAGATTAAATCTCTAGAACCGACGGTTGAGATTAAATCTCTAGAACCGACGGTTGGGATGAAACCCTAGATCCGATGGTTGGGATGAAACCCTAGATCCGATGGTTGGGATGAAACCCTTGATCCGAAGGTTGGGATGAAACCCTAGATCCGACGGTTGGGATGAAACCCTAGATCCGACGGTTGAGATGAAACCCTAGATCCGACGGTTGGGATGAAACCCTAGATCCGACAGTGGAGATTGAAAGGAAGCCTAAGCCTAACTCTATAAATAAGGCTCTAAGGTGGGCGGCAACAACTTAATGAAAAGGTTGTTAGTTTTCCTTGAGAGATTAGGGTTTTGCCTACCTAAGCTTGGGCGGCAAGAAACCCTAAGGAAGCTTTTGGTTGGGCGGCTAGTGTTTGGATTTAGGAGTAGGTGGCAACAAGAGGAGAAGATCCCTTCTTCTTCCTAAGGTGTGGCCGGCGCCTATCCCTCTTCTTCCTTTCAACCTTGGCCGGCACTCTTCCCTTCTTCCTTTTCTCCTTGGCCGGTGGAAACAAGGGCTAGGTTTTATCCTTGGAGCTCTTGGCCGACACCCTCTTCTTTTCTCCTTGGTGGCCGGCGGCAACTATTCTTCAAGGTTGGCCGGTGCTCAAGAAGCTACTCCTTGGCCGACAGTTATATCAAGTTCCTTGGCTTGGTGGCCGGTTCTAGATAGGAGAAGGAGTTTTCGTTTGGTTCTTCTCTTTGTTCGGAGTGAGCAAGGAAGGGAAGAACGTGATCTAGGAAGCTTCAACTCGTGGAGGATCTTCGCCCACACGACGTCCACGAGGAGGATAGGACATACGATAGAAGATCGAGAGTATGTGTTGATTATACTAGTTTACATTTGTATGTATTTATATAATCATGGACCCTGAAGACAAACACAAAAACCGGTGATCCGTCCGTCGTCTCTTCCGCGGCTAATCGGCTAGAAGAGTTGTGTTGCTTGAACAACTAGTTTGTTCAAGCGATCACTCAAGTCATTAGCACGACGATGAATTGGTTGTGCTTAGGAAACTCATCCCATCCGGATTAGTTTTCATTAGTAAAAATTTTAATCCGGGGACATGGGAGCCGATGAGCCTCCGAAGCAATTCCCAACAATATTAACACCTCACATAGCGGAGCTCTGGATCAATTACTCTGCTCATCCCTACTGCGCTCAGAAAATACATAGGTGGCTTGGGAAATATATAAAGAACCTAGGAAATATATAGACTGCGCAACATTGACATCGCCAAACTGAGCTCGGGAAATGTATATGTCAGTCAAGAAATACAATGGTTGCTCGGGAACTTCACATACTACTCAATATTAACACCTCACATAGCAAAGCTCTAGATCAACTACTATGCACAATCTCTATTGAGCTCAGGAAATGCATATGTAAATCGAGAAATACAAAGGTTGCTCGGGAACTGAACCTACTGCTCAATATTAACACTCATATAGCAGAGCTCTAGATCAACTACTCTGCTCATCCCTGTTAGGGCAATCAACCCAAGTATGGTTTAGGGTTTTGATGTGTGTGGCAAAGGTTTAAGTTAGGATGTTTATGTGATTTGATATGTATGTTGAAGTCGTGCAGGACTTAGTAATTCACACATGTGTTGGCTTGATGAAAGCATTGGTGGGTTCACCATCTCATGGTTCGAGTCCTTGAGTCGGTGAAGGATGGCATTGTGGAAGTCGTGCGCTTGGTGCATCTGAGGGACCGCTAGACGAGGGGCATTAGAGTGAAGCCAAGGAAGCAGACTTCAGAGCGAGATGCGAATGTTGGTGCAGTAGGCACTTGAATCAAACTTGAGTTTTGATTATAGCAAATACACAAAATTAAGTTCATTTTGTTATCTCACGAGCTGAATCAAGTGTGGAGAATTGCTAAGCTAAAGCTGAAGTTCAGTGACACCCAGAGGTTAGCAATGGTAGTTGGGCAACACCGGGAGGACTTCGGAGAGAGCCGAAGAACTCAGGTGAAGACCAGAAGCGAAGCTTCAAAGGTAAAGGTTGAGGTAAGCTCTTGTGAGTGAGTGTAAATAAGGTCATGTCCTCCGTACGGGGAATTCCTTAGGAGACGATCCAACCAAGACTTTCCATGGAAGGTCTAAGTCAAGATCGGATGGTAAATGGCCATCAAACTTACTTATATTAACTGCATTTTCGAGCTAAAACTTCATTGCAGCTAGAAACCCTACCATCAATCGACTGATGGCTTGTGTCAGTCGACTGATGCCTCCAACAGTTGACTGGAAAGGGTAGCAGTCGACTGCTGGTCAAGGATCAGCCTCGAGGAGAGTCAAAGCTTATCTCCATTTCTAAAGGGCTAGGTGGCATCACCTCATGAAACTTCATCTCAACGATTAGGGTTTCATAAGGCTATAAAAGAAGGTGTTCTCCACCCCATTTCCATCATTCAAAGTGCTCCCAATTGCTTCCACAAATGCCACTCTTCTACAACGATCTCCCTACGACGAAGTGCTGCCGAAACGACGACAACCTAAGCTCAATCTTTCATTCTTTAAGTTGTCGATACAATTCTTACTTAAAGTTTATTTCAAGTTTGTAATCTTCTTTTCGGAGCTTTAATCGCAACGGGAAGAGGGGAGTGTCCCTCTGTTGGGATGTATACTAAAAAATCTATCTTTTGTATGAACATCTTTATTTTTGAAATAAGAATCACATGATCATTGTGTGCATATTTATGGTTATGCATATTGTCTAATACATTACATTGTAGATAACATGGTGTGTAGTGCCACATGGGAGATCATGTTATCAGTTCCTTGTAGAGTATAAGTAAAGGCTCACAACCGAGATGGTTTTGGACAAATCATTGGTATGGCTGTAGTGTGATTTGGTATTGGTTTGTCTTGACCATAGAATTACACTAGTGCACTTTGTGTGTATTGAGCAGGATCGACTTAGAGGTGATTCGATTTATTGCTGACTACATAATTGAATCGAACCTCGGATATTATGGTGTACATGCTCTTAATCCCGATATAATAACGGGACATGTACTTAGTATTTATTTCTTTGATTTACTAATGGACGAGATTTATAGAGTAAATCGATAGGCTCAGTAAGTTGAGAAATTATATTATTTACATGGTGTGCCATTGATTATAGGAGGAAATTATGTCCTATATATTAGGATGATGATGTCCCATTTAGGAGCTCATAAGGTTTATCATGTAAACCCTGCAGGTGGACTTGGTCCGGCATGATGATAAAGTTGAGTGGTACTACTCATGGAGTTAGATGTTGATTAATTAATTGTCAGTAAATTAATTAATTGATGGACATTCGATATCTTAAATATGGGGAGATATTTGTACAATTAATATATGGAGCCCATATTTATTAATGGGGGTTAGTGAGGTAGATCAATGATAATCCTCTAGTGGAATGGATTATCATTAATGGATCGGACTTTATGTGGGCTAGATGCATTGGGTGGCCAAGATCCAACTCCTCCTCATGGTCCCTATTGTAGCCTATTAAAACCCTCATGAAGCCTAGATCCGATGGTGGAAAATGGAACTCTATATCCGACGATGGAAATTAAATCTCTAGATCCGACGGTGGAGATTAAATCTCTAGATCCGACAGTGGAGATTGAAATGAGGTTTATGCCTAGCTCCATAAAAGGAGGGCTAAGGGCTTGGGCGTGGATATCCAATTAGGGTTAGGGTTTTTGGAGTTGGCTTCAGAGAAGAGGTGGGCGGCAACCCAACATTGTTCTTCTTCCTATTGGGCGGCGGCAAGGCTTCTAGGTTTTGGCTCTTCTTGGCCGGCGGCGCCTCACCCTCTCTCTCTCTAAATTGGCCGGCAACTCCTCCCTCTCTCTTTCTCTCTTTGCCCGGCGACAACCTTTCTTCAAGGTTGGCCGACGCTCCTTCATCCTCTCCTTGGCCGGTGACAACATCAAGTTCCTTGTCTTGGTGGTCAGTTCTAGATAGGAGAAGAAGTTTTGTTTTATTCATCCCTTTGTTCAGAGCGAGCAAGGAAGGGAAGAATGTGATCTAGGAGGCTTCGACTTTTGGAATATCGTCGCCCACACGACGTCCAAAAGGAGGAAGGACATACAATAGAAGACCTAGAGGTAAACAAGAGGTATAATGCTTGTTTAAAGTATGTTTTCTTATTCTATGCAAATTGTATGTATTTTATGTGGCTAATTTACTTGGACCCCAATGACAAACACAAAAACCGGCGATCCATACATCGTCTATTCCATGGCTAATCGAAGATAAGAGGGAGTTTACTTGAACAATAAATTTGTTCAAGTTACCACTCTATTCAAATAGCACGACGATGGATCGGTTTCTTGGGCAATCTCTCTTTGTCAAGGATTATTTTTTTAATCCAGAGACGTAGATGGGATCGCCATTCACTAGCGACCGAGGTGGGAAGTGAAGCTTTGGATCAACCCTTCAAGTGGTATCAGAGCCACGATTTCGGGTTTTGTGTGTTTAGGATTCAGTTACTTTTATGCACTTATCATATATTGTATGTGCCGGATGATAGTAGGATGTGCGTAGGCTAACTTTTTAATTGCAGGCATAAGATCCAACTATTATGGCCATATGTGTGTGTATGTGATTGGATGTGTGCAATTGTATTATTATTTTAATCCACGGGGTTGACGAGGCTAGTATTTAATTTTTGTAATTAAGTACGACATTGTTTTGCCACTCTTTTATTTTAGTTTACTTTCGATCTAGATTTCATGTACATTCCTTCGTGGAGTATAGGATCGATGGATGTAAATTAAAATAATTATTCTCGGCTCGGATCTCTGGATGGCTTGTACATGGCGTAGGGAGGAGCGGATGAGATGGCGATACGACGGGAGGCATATTGGAGAACAAAAGCCATAATAGTTGGAAAATATTTTTTTCATATTTATTGCTTCTTGTTTGATATGCATGTCGTGTGGTAGGAAAATTCCTCAATTTTAAATTACTAAGTGGGAGAGGGATATTTTTTTAAATTCCCATGGCCTCCATTACGATTTGACATGTGATGCAAACAAACTTGCACGTCGGCTTTGAGTGTCTTCCTCCCCATTAGATGAGTTTGTTTTGCGGATCATAGGGTCAAATATAGTTATAGAAAATTATTTAAAAGAGTGTGTGCTTCCCCATCGGAAGACACATAACCCGAGATAATTGCCTTGGTACCAAGTAATAGTGCACACTTAGATGCAAATAGGAGTATCCTCCCCATCGGAGTCACTGCTTTTATTTGTAGGGCCGAAGAGGAACCAACTATTAATTTTATTTGTCAAAAATTTAGGTTGACAAGATAGTAAAATTAATGGGTAAAACCTCCTCTTACAAATGTAGAATTTGTATACGTCCATACAATCTTGGCATATGATATTCTCGATGTTTTGAGGTGTTGGTTGATTTTAAAATTTTATTGTTTGAGAAATCAATAATTTTTTGAAATCTAATGTTTTGATCTATGTGATTCTTAGGTTTTTCAAAAATGACTTTCAACCCGCTTGCTGTGATACTAAAAGAAAATAAACTTACTGGACCCAATAATATTGATTGGAAAAGGAATCTTGATATTGTCTTGACTACTGAGGAGTACAAATATGTACTCTTTGAAGAGTGTCCTCCTAAGCCTGTGGAAGATTCTGGGGAAAAGGAGAAGGAGAGTTATAAGAAGTGGATAAAGGCTGATGAGATGGCACAGTGTTACATTTTGGCTTCTATGTCAAATGTATTGCAACTTCAACATCAAGTCATGCCCACTGCTTATGATATGATGCTCAATCTCAAGGAGCTTTATGGACACCAGAATCGGGCTGCTAGGCAGGAAGCCATGAGTAACTTGATGACGACCACCATGATCGAGGGAATACCCATGAGGGATCATGTTCTCAAGATGATGGCTCATTTGAATGAGTTGGAAGTCCTTGGAGCTGAGATCGATGGGGAAACCTAGGTCGATATAATTCTCCAGTCTCTACCTAGGAATTTTGAGCAGTTTCGCCTGAACTACAACATGAATAAGAGGTTGTATTTGTTGGCAGAGCTTCTGATAGAACTCCAAGCAACAGAGGGGCTTTTTCGTCAGAGTGCTCAGGCTCAGGCCATGGTTGCCCAAAAGGTTTCTACTTCTAAGCCGAAAGGCAAGAAGAAGAAGAAACAAGGTGGGGCAAAGGTGGCGGTAGGATCTCAGGGAGGAGTTAAGAAGCCGAAAGGCAAGTGCTTCACTTGCAAGCAGACTGGACATTGGAAGAAGGACTGCCCCAACCAGAAGTAGAACAAAGGTATATCTTTTGGTCTAGTCATTGAAACATGTTTAGCGGTGTTATCTACCGGCACCTGGTGTGTAGATACGGGAGCCACTGATCATGTCTACAATACTTTGCAAGGGTTCCAAAAAACCAGACGACTGGCTGAGGGGGAGATTACCATTTACTTGGGCGATGCTACGAAGTGGCGACGGTTGCAGTGGGAGACATTTATTTATCTTTTAATAGGAATAAAACTCTGGTTCTGAAAAATTGCCTTTATGTACATTTATTTAGAAAGAATTTGATTTCGATTTCTAAATTATTTTTGGATGGATATTATATTTCTTTTAATGACAGAGTTGTTATAAAAAGGAATAGGGAGATTATCTATTCTAGTGCATTGATAGGAAATTTATATACCTTTGAACCAAAAGCTCCCACGATGCAAATAGAAGTAAATAACTCATCTTCTAAATCTAATAAGAGAAAAGAACTTTCAAAAATGAACCAAACATATCTTTAGCATCTAAGGTTAGGTCATATTAACCAAAGTAGAATTCAAAGATTGATAGCTAATGGACCTCTGGGTTCATTAGTGGTGGAAGATTTCCCAACCTGCGAATCTTGGTTGGAAGGGAAAATGACCAAGAGGACTTTTAATAGAGCCAAAGATGTGTTGGAATTTGTTCATTCTGATTTGTGTGGTCCTATGTCTATCCAGGCTAGAGGTGGTTTTGAATATTTCGTCTCTTTTATAGACGATTATTCAAGATATGGATACATTTACTTGATGCGCCGCAAGTCTGAATGCTTTGATAGGTTCAAAGAATTCAAGGCTGATATGAAGAAACATCAAGGTAAAAGTATCAAAACACTACGATCTGATCATGGTGGTGAGTACCTCTTGTGAGAGTTTAGGAATTACTTATCAAAGGCTGGGATTCAATCTCAATTGTCTGCACTTGGCACACCCCAGCAGAATGGTGCAGCGGAGCGAAGGAATAGGACTCTTATGGAGATGGTTAGATCGATGATGAGTTATTCTGAGTTGCCAGATTCGTTCTGAGGGTATGCTCTAGATACAACAGTGTATATTCTGAACTTGCTACCATCTAAATTAGTACCTTCTACTCTCAAAGAATTGTCGACTGGACAAAAGCCTAGTTTGAGACATTCGAATTTGGGGGAATCCAGCACATGTGCTGAAGGCACATGCTGGTAAGTTAGAACCTCGTACAGAAGTGTGCATGTTCGTTGGCTATCCTAGAGTAACGAAAGGTGGTTTGTTTTATAGTCCTAGAGATCAGAAGGTGATCGTTAGCACGAACGCCAGATTTCTAGAGAAAGACTATGTGATGAACCACAAGCCCATAAGTAAGATTATTCTGGAGGAATTGAGAGGGGAAGTCTCTACTTCAATACCACCGGTACAAGAGGATATATCACAAGTGATTGTACCGTGTTGGGTTTCCGGCACCGCGGCGTGTGTGTGTTCGATCATGTTTCGTAAACATGAGCACAGCGGAAGCAATAAAATTAATAAATCTACATTTATTCCAACACACACAACACACGCATGCATAGTACAACAAGTGTAGACATAATCATAAATTTAAATTTGCAATAAAAGGAAATTTAACTACGTTATACCTTTCGTATTACGTGTAGCGGGAACGGCATCAACCGGAACGATCCTCGCTAGAATCATCTCTATCCGTATCCACACCGAGTATCCTTAGGATGACTTCGCTAAGCCATGAGCTTCGTCTTCGTACGGGTTACTAGCCTCGTGTTAAAGACGACGTGATCGAGAGATGATCACGATCCGAATTCACATTCGGATCCAAAATGAGTCCTCAAAACTCGCTTCTCCGGAGAGGTATTCGTCAACCGATTGACGAATCCTTCGTCCTCCACCTCAGAGGATTATTGGAGATCGAATCCCCGGTAAGTTAGCCGCTGTCGGAGCTCTAACCGTCGTCCAAACGACGCTCCGACGAGAGGAGAACAAGCTGTCCAGAAAACTGGACAGCTTTGGTGGAGGAGATAGGCGCCGCCCAACCAAGGGAAGATAAAGCTCACCTTGATGCCAAACCTAAAGGAGATCACCGGAGCAACAACCGGAAGCAGCTCGACGCCGGCGAGGGGAAAGGAAAGCTCCTTCTGGACGCCGGTTGAAGGAGAAGTGGGCGGCGGCAAGGAGTTGGCGCCGAGAACTCCAATGAGGAGGTGGGCGGCAACTTCAAGCTAGGGTTTTGGATTAGGGATTAACAATCCCTTAAGCCCTCTTTTATAGAGAACTAATTCTCTTAATGGTTATTGGATCATAACCATGAGGCCCGTTAACCCGCTCCATTAATATAAGTTAAAATAAACCAAACCATGATGGTTTATTTTAAGTTAAAACGAACTGAACCAACTTTTGGTTCATTCGTTTAAAATAAACCAAACCCTTTGGTTTATTCTCCTCCATTGGATTAGAACCAAACCATTTTGGTTCATCCATTATGTCTTCATAAGACACGGCCCATCCACGCTTCCATTGCGACTGAAATGATTTCATGCTCGCTTCTTGTTTGGTCCAACCAAACCTAGTTTCTCTCGGTCTGAGAATCCCATTCTCAAGCTCGTTTTAAATCCTTCGGATTACGCTCGTTGTGCGTGTGACCAAATAGGTTCTCGATTTATGTTGGCCGTCTATAATTAACCATTAATTATAGAACGATCATGAGTGGCACCTAGTAGTACATCATGATCCCTAATTAACTGAAAAGATCAACGGTTGATCCAGAACTATTTTTGAAACCCTTTAGCAGCTCGAATGAATCGTGCCCCATTCCCTTCACTCATCTTATACCCACTTGGTTCAGGACATGGTCTATAGTGTCAGTCCCCACTAGGCTGACTACATCACACCTAGCCCAAGTATCATTTCCTCATCCTACGGATTCTAGTTACTGCACATGTATCGAAGAGTACCTTACTCTAAACATGTAATGCTTTGGCCAAAGACTTTAGTAACAATCCGACGAGAGGCCATGGGTATACATCTCCTCGCAAGGAGGGGTGAATCCTTTATAGGCTATTCAAACACCTTAGATCACTTCGACTTATACCCAATCATTCCGGGTCCACATCTCCTTAGAGATGCTTGCTTAAGATATCAAAGCATAAGTCTCCATGATCAAGATGACTTGAATACTGCAAGTCAAAGGAACATCGCACTTAAGCTACAGTAAGAACTTCATTGACATATCTATATATGCAGAGAACCATATGAAGTCTTACGGCTGGTCACTCCAATGAACTAGTTACCATAACTAGCATCCACGATTAACTCCGGACATCACAATGTCTCCGGCCAGTGAGAATCAGCTGCTTGGATACACCAAGGAGTATACCTCGTGCTAGTCTTGACAGAATTGATGGTGTCCAAATCCATCAATTCATCGACTAGGGATAATTCCGATACATCACAATTACACATGTAGAGATACTCACTAGTTGTGATCCAATCACAAATTCTCTCATGCTGTGAATCGCATCGTGGACATTCAGTAAATGAGTTTAATATCCAATCAAATACATGAAACATGTATACTCAAATAGTGAATCTTTATTTATCATATAAATGGTTCATACATAAGGCGATTGCCTTAGGACATCTCTCATATATATTACTAACAGACTCCCACTTGGCCTAATTCCAATCGCTACGGTATCCATTACCATAAGCACTAACATGACCCTCAAACTTACTTTGAGGTAATGCTTTAGTCAAAGGATCCACTAAGTTCCTTTCAGTGGGAATTTTCTCGATTTGTATTTCGTTCCTACTGATGATCTCTCTGATAAGATGATAGCGGCGAAGCACATGTTTGGATCATTGATGAGACCACATCAAGTTCAAAGATGAACTTCTTGATCCAAACCGCTTCCTTTGCTGCTTCCAAAGCTGCAATGTATTCTGCCTTAGTGGCAGAATCCGCTATAGTGTCAAGCTTGGAACCTTTCCAACTTATTGCGCCTCCATTCCCGGTGAATACATACCCAGACTGAGACATGGAATCATCCTTGTCTGTCTGGAGCTGGCATCCGTATACCCACGTATCACCATGTACCCTTCTCCATATATTAGGAACACATCCTTAGTTCTTTTTAAGTACTTAAGGATTGTCTTAACAGCCACCCAATGATCCATTCCTAGATCAGACTGGTGTCTGCTCATGACACTCAGAGCATACGATACATCGGGCCTCGTACATAACATAGCATACATGATAGATCCTATTGCGGATGCATAGGGAATCTTACTCATGCAAATCCTCTCGTCTTCTGTGCGCGGACACATAGACTTCAAAAGGTGTATCCCATGCCTGATGGGTAGGAAACCTTTCTTGGATTCCGACATGCTAAACCCCTTTAGCACTCGGTCTATATATGTAGACTGTGAAAGACCAAGCAACCGTTTCGATCTATCTCTATAGATCTTAATCCCGAGGATGTAGGTTGCTTCTCCCAGGTCTTTCATGGAGAATGTCTTGGATAACCAAACCTTAACTGACTGTAAGATTGAAACATCATTTCCTATAAGTAATATGTCATCGACATATAATACTAGGAACACGACTGCACTCCCACTAACCTTCTTGTACACACAAGGTTCGTCTGGATTTTGTGAGAAATCAAACTTTTTGATCGTCTCATCAAAACGGATATTCCAACTCCTGGATGCTTGCTTCAATCCATAAATGGACCGTCGCAATTTGCATACCTTGGTTTTATCAACCGATGTGAAACCCTCAGGCTGTATCATATACACGTCCTCGAGCAGGTTTCCATTAAGGAAAGCTGTTTTCACATCCATCTGCCATATCTCATAATCATAATGAGCCGCTATTGCCAGGAGCATCCGAATGGATTTAAGCATAGCTACAGGCGAATTGGTTTCGTCATAATCAACACCTTGCTTTTGATGATATCCTTTCGCCACCAACCTAGCCTTATAGGTAATCACATTACCATCCATGTCAGTTTTCTTCTTGAAAACCCACTTGCACCCTATAGGTTTTATGCCTTCAGGTGGGTCATCCAAGTTCCAAACTTGGTTTTCATACATGGAATCCATTTCAGACTTCATGGCACCAAGCCACTTATCCCTTTCTGAACTTGTCAGCACTTCTTCATAACTGGTAGGCACCTCATCATCATTGAGTAACACGTCGTTCGATTCACTTACGAGAAATCCATATCTCTCAGGAATATTGTGTGTTCTACCAGATCTACGAAGATGTGGTGTTACAATAGGTCCAGCCAATTGCTCATCACTATGAGTTGTCGGTTGTTGTGCTTCACCAGGTATCTCATCAATGTCTATTTGAGTCTCTCGAGCCTCCTCAAGCTCGACGACACTCCCACTGTTTTCATGCAAGAGAAACTCTTTCTCTAGAAACACAGCATGCCTTGAAACAAACACCTTTTGTTCCACAGGATGATAGAATTGGTAACCCCTTGTTTCCTTAGGGTATCCAATAAATAGACATTTATCATACTTAGCATCCAATTTATCTGATACTGTCCGCTTCACATAAGCAGGACAACCCCATATCTTCAAGTAAGATACATGAGGTTTCTTACTATTCCATATCTCATATGGAGTAGTAGAGACTACCTTGGTAGGCACTCTGTTTAACAAGTAAACAGCTGTCTGAAGTGCATAGCCCCAAAAGGACTTGGGAAGATTCGCATGATTCATCATTGACCTGACCATGTCCAACAAGGTCTGGTTATGCCTCTCTGATACACCATTATGCTGTGGTGTATATCGCGGAGTCCATTGAGACAATATACCATTGTCTCTTAGGTGATCAAGAAACTCCTGACTCAAGTATTCACCACCTCGATCCTATCGAAGTATTTTAATACTCTTGTCATGTTGTTTCTCTACTTCATTTCTGAATTCTTTGAACCTTTCAAAGGCTTTAGACTTGTGTTTCATCAAGAACACATACCCAAACCGTGAGTGATCATCGGTGAAGGTAATGAAGTAGCTATAGCCTCCTAAAGCTTGAGTTGACATAGGTCCACATACATCAGTATGTATTAGACCTAGTAACTCTCCCACTCGTTCACCTTTTCCAGTAAAAGGTAACTTAGTCATCTTGTCTTTTAAGCATGATTCGCATGTATCGTATGAATCCAATTCAAACGATTCCAGAATTCCACATTGGTGTAATTCGGACATGCGTTTCTTGCTTACATGGCCAAGACGACAATGCCACATGTAGGAGTCTAATTGATTATCCTTTCGAGCACGCTTGTTGTTGGTGCAATCGGCCCAGGTTAGGTTGACTCGAGTTTGACTCGAGCAGTACCTTAATGATATTTTGATGATAGACAAAACTCATGACATGGGATTGTCATGGGAAAAGTCCAACATCGGGTTGGCATGGAAAATCCAAGCATGGAGCTTGGTGTGGAAGTCCAAAGCATTGCGAAGCCGTGCGCTTGGTGCTTGGCATGGGAAAGTCCAAAGCATTGCGAAGTCATGCGCTTGGTGCTTGGCATGGGAAAGTCCAAAGCATTGCGAAGTCGTGTGCTTGGTGCTTGGCATGGGAAAGGCCAAAGCATTGCGAAGCCGTGCGCTTGGTGCTTGGCATGGGAAAGTCCAAAGCATTGCGAAGCCGTGCGCTTGGTGCTTGGCATGGGAAATCCAAAGCATTGCGAAGCCGTACGCTTGGTGCTTGGTGAGAAATGCATTGCGAAGCCGTGCGCTTGGTGCATTTGGGAAGTCTTGAGGACTTGGTAAGTTCACTAGGCTCGGGGTCCTTGAGTCGGTGAAGGATGGCATTGCGAAGCCGTGCGCTTGGTGCATCCGAGGGATTGCCGGACGGGGAGCGAATGGAGTAAGCCCAAAGGGAAGCATACTTCTAGGGCATGAGACACGAAGGATGGCGTTGCGAAGCCGTGCGCTTGGCGCATCCGAGGGACGTAGGCCGAGGGAAGAGAGCTTTGGTGGGGAACTCCATGAGGGATAAGGTGGACTTGGCCAAGTGGCTAAGACTGAGTGTCGGAGGCTCAAACTTGATGTTTGAGGGTTTACCCGACGGTCGGATGCTCAAACAACTTGGTGTTTGAGGTTTTGCCCGACATCAGTCGACTGGCATAGGTGCCAGTTCGACTGATCCAAGTCGACTAGAGTTCGACTGGTGTAAGGCTAGGGTTTTGTGCTTGGTCGGTGAAGTCGTGACGGTCAGCTAGAGGATGATGGTCGGTGATGGGAGTGTCGCGAGCACGAAGCGCTCCGTGGTGGTAGGCGATCGACTCTTTGAGTCACCAGTCGACTGATGGGCATCATCAGTCGACTGGTAGGTGATCCGTTGGAACTTGTCCAACGTGGATCTGGCCGTTGTGAGACAACGGCTACAGGGGCAGTCGACTGGGGCCTTTTGGCAGTCGACTGCTAGGCGCAAAAATAGCTTGATGCAGGTTATAAAAGGAGCACGAGTTGGAGGATTTCGCCAAGTCTTTTGTGAAGCTATTGGAGGGGAATTGCTACTGCATTCCAGACCTTCAAGAGCCATCTAAAGCAAGCAACAAACAAAGGGTTCAAAGCAAGCGTTGTAAAGTGTTCTTTACGTGTATTTAGTATTTGTCTTTGTATTGCTTGTATTTCATTACTTAGTGTAATTGCTTGTGAGAGGTTTCTCCACCTCCGACGTGTAGTCGAAAAGGAGTGTTATAGTTAGTGTCGTGCGCATAACTAGAGCTCGAGGAGCTCACCCGTGGAGTAGGAACCATTCGGTTCCGAACCACGTATATCTTGTGTTGTGTGATTGTGTATTGTTGTTAGTTTCATTATTATTGTTATTCCGCTGCGCTAACGACAATCGTAGACAACCAATGCAAGAAGAACGAGCGAATTACGACATCCAACGAACGAGGGATATTCACCCCCCTCTAGTTGGCAAATCGATTCGATCCGACCTCCCAACACTTGTTGCTCGCTTCGATATTGAAAATGCCACTGGATATGTCCAACGTATAAACACCATTGCTTAAAGTTCCAGACCCATAAAGAACTCCATTCAAATTTATGTAACAACAATTGTTATTAAAAGTCAAATGGTATCCATTTCTATTTAAACAAGAAATAGAAATGATGTTCTTTATCAACGAAGGAACACAAAAGCAATTGTCCAGTTCTAAGACAAGTCCTGCAGGGAGTTTCAACAAATATGTTCCGTTGGCGAGTGCAGCAACCTTTGCTCCATTCCCAACACGTAAATTTGACTCTCCCTTGATGAGTCTTCTTCTATTCCTTAGCCCATGTATGTCATTACATATATGTGAGCCACACCCAGTATCCAATACCCAAGTGTCTGAGGAAATAGAATGACAATCAATAACGAAGATATGTGAAAAGATGGAGCATCTTATGCCTTCTTCTTCTTCACGGACTCAAGATAAATCTTGCAATTTCTTCGCCAATGGCCCTATTGAGCTGGTTCTGCCTTTTTAGCCTTTTTCTTCTTCCCCTTCTGTTGTTCCTTTGACTCCCTCTTAGAACCTTTCTTCGAGGAATCAACTAACAACACCGTCCCCTGCTCATGCTTCTCAGAAGGCTCCACAGTCTTTAACATGTTGAGCAGTACCATAGATGAACCTTCTTGCATCTCAGAGGTGAAGAGGAGCTTGGAGACTTCGAACCTTTCAAATCTCACTTTCTCATCAAACAACTCATAAAGATGAAGGACTACGATATGAGCATCCATATGCTCATGTTGCTTTCATAGATTTGGGTTCTATCGCAGCTAGCATGATGCAACTTGTCAGTTCAGAATCAGTCACATGTTTCTGATAGACCAACAATTGGTCCGGAGTTGCATCGTCACTAGGATGGGCGGGAAGAGGCGCTTCGAGGAAATACACAAGCTTTTCACCTTGAGAACAATTCTCAAGTTTCTAAGCCAGTCCAAGAAGTTTGGCCCAGTCAATTTATTCGAATCCAAAATGGAACACAAATTCAAAGACATCATGATCAATTTTAGAAATACAAAGCGAGCATATATGAGAAAGATGATTTTAAAATGCATCAATATACATTTATAAATCCCATTCATTTTTTGAATTTCAAAAACCCTAAAATCACTTCGGGAGATCGTAGGTCCATCTCCGAATGGGCTGATATCCATCATAGATATGAACAACCTTGGAGAGAGTCCAACAAGCCATTCATAACTACGATGGTAGGTATCAACTATACCGATTGCATATCACGTATATGCAACTATCATAATGTGCTATCAACTAATTGAATGTTCACACATACATCGGGTTGTTAACACATTAACAAGTATGCATCACATGCATAGCACCCAACTTCACCTCCCTTTACATCGACCTTGGAGAGAGTCCAACAAGCCAATGCTCCAGGTTAAAGACAACCCATTAATCGAGAAATAGTTTTAATATGGTTAGAGCGCATTCAACCAATTAGCCCAGCTTGGAGAGAGTCCAACAACCAAAGCTAACGATTGACCTCTAACTCTTACCATATTAGTATTAAACTATTCCATGGTTTGAACATGTTCGGGTTCGAGCCGGGCTTGGAGAGAGTCCAACAACCCAAACAAGAAACGAAACTCTGGTTCTAACCATATTAATTGAAGGTGTAGGCTTTAATATTGAGTTAGGGTTTTTATGTCTCATCCTCTTTGCATGCAAATAACTATTATCTACATGGCATGACATACATGGCATACATCTACATGTCACGACACGCATGGCATAATGATATGCATCTAATGCAATTACATGACATACAATTATGTCATGTAATAATTTCCTTATTTGTCATAATAATTTATGGAAATAAAATATGTTTAAGATTTGATTCTCCAAATCAAATCATGATTAAATTAGGAAACAAATTTCCAAATCTAATCACATATTTTATTTATGGAAATAGTTAATTAAGGAAAATCAATTTTGGAAACCAATTTCCTAAATCATCAAAACTACTTATGGAAATAAAATATTTTAAGATTTGATTTCCCAAATCAAATCATGATTAAATTAAGAAACAAATTTCCAGAATCTAATCAAATATTTTATTTATGGAAAATATCAATTTCCATAAATACTTCCAACTTTCCAAAAGTGGAAGATTTCCATAAATACTTCTAGACTTTCCAAAATTGAAAAATTTCCATAAATACTTCTAAATTTACAAAATTAGAAAATTTCCAGAAATAACATTATAACTATCATAAAACCATTTTACGATTATGTCGAAATACAACCTGGGCTCTGATACCACTGTTGGGTTTCCGACACCGCGGCGTGTGTGTGTTCGATCATGTTTCGTAAACATGAGCACAGCGGAAGCAATAAAATTAATAAATCTACATTTATTACAACACACACAACACACGCATACATAGTACAACAAGTGTAGACATAACCATAAATTTAAATTTGCAATAAAAGGAAATTTAACTACGTTATACCTTTCGTATTACGTGTAGCGGGAACGACATCAACCAGAACGATCCTCGCTAGAATCGTCTCTATCCGTATCCACGCCAAGTATCCTTAGGATGACTTCGCTAAGCCATGAGCTTCGTCTTCGTATGGGTTACTAGCCTCGTGTTGAAGACGACGTGATCGAGAGATGATCACGATCCGAATCCAAATTCGGATCCAAAACGAGTCCTCAAAACTCGCTTCTCCGGAGAGGTATTCGTCAACCGATTGATGAATCCTTCGTCCTCCACCTCAGAGGATTACCGGAGATCGAATCCCCGGTAAGTTAGCCACTGTCGGAGCTCTAACCGTCATCCAAACGACGCTCCGACGAGAGGAGAACAAGCTGTCCAGAAAACTGGACAGCTTTGGTGGAGGAGATAGGCGCCGCCCAACCAAGGGAAGATAAAGCTCACCTTGATGCCAAACCTAAAGGAGATCACCGGAGCAACAACCGGAAGAAGCTCGATGCCGGCGAGGGGAAAGGAAAGCTCCTTCTGGACGCCGGTTGAAGGAGAAGTGGGCGGTGGCAAGGAGTTGGCGCCGAGAACTCCAATGAGGAGGTGGGCAGCAACTTCAAGCTAGGGTTTTGGATTAGGGATTAACAATCCCTTAAGCCCTCTTTTATAGAGAACTAATTCTCTTAATGGTTATTGGATCATAACCATGAGGCCCGTTAACCCGCTCCATTAATATAAGTTAAAATAAACCAAACCATGATGGTTTATTTTAAGTTAAAACGAACCGAACCAACTTTTGGTTCATTTGTTTAAAATAAACCAAACCCTTTGGTTTATTCTCCTCCATTGGATTAGAACCAAACCATTTTGGTTCATCCATTATGTCTTCATAAGACACGGCCCATCCACGATTCCATTGCGACTGAAACGATTTCATGCTCGCTTCTTGTTTGGTCCAACCAAACCTAGTTTCTCTCGGTCTGAGAATCCCATTCTCAAGATCATTTTAAATCCTTCGGATTACGCTCGTTGTGCGTGTGACCAAATAGGTTTTCGGTTTATGTTGGCCGTCTATAATTAACCATTAATTATAGAACGATCATGAGTGGCACCTAGTAGTACATCATGATCCCCAATTAACCGAAAAGATCAACGGTTGATCCAGAACTATTTCTGAAACTTTTCAGCAGCTCGAATGAATCGTGCCCCATTCCCTTCACTCATCTTATACCCACTTGGTTCAGGACATGGTCTATAGTGTCAGTCCCCACTAGGCTGACTACGTCACACCTAGCCCAAGTATCATTTCCTCGTCCTACGGATTCTAGTTACTCCACATGTATCGAAGAGTACCTTACTCTAAACATGTAATGCTTTGGCCAAAGACTTTAGTAACAATCCGACGAGAGGCCATGGGTATACATCTCCTCGGAAGGAGTGGTGAATCCTTTATAGGCAATTCAAACACCTTCGATCACTTCGACTTATACCCAATCATCCCGGGTCCACATCTCCTTAGAGATGTTTGCTTAAGATGTCAAAGCATAAGTCTCCATGATCAAGATGACTTGAATACCGCAAGTCAAAGGAACATCGCACTTAAGCTACAGTAAGAACTTCATTGACATATCTATATATGGAGAGAACCATATGAAGTCTTACGGCTGGTCACTCCAATGAACTAGTTACCATAACTAGCATCCACGATCAACTCCGGACATCACAATGTCTCCAGCTAGTGAGAATCAGCTGCTTGGATACACCAAGGAGTATACCTCGTGCTAGTCTTGACAGAATTGATGGTGTCCAAATCCATCAATTCATCGACTAGGGATAATTCCGATACCTCACAATTACACATGTAGAGATACTCACTAGTTGTGATCCAATCACAAATTCTCTCATGCTGTGAATCGCATCGTGGACATTCAGTAAATGAGTTTAAGATCCAATCAAATACATGAAACATGTATACTCAAATGGTGAATCTTCATTTATCATATAAATGGTTCATACATAAGGCGATTGCCTTAGGACATCTCTCATATATATTACTAACATACCGTGTATCATAGAGGATACCTAGGTGATACCTCGTCGTAGTGCGAGGGTTGTTAGATAGCCTGATAGATTTATATTCGTCGGAGAATCTTCTGATTTGGTCCCTAGCGAACATGAACCTGATCCTTGGACATATGACAAGACAATCCTAGATAAAGATGAGGTATCTTGGCAAAGTGCAATGAATTTTGAGATAGAATCTATGGATTCAAATCAAGTCTAGGAGCTAGTAGAACCACCCAATGTTGTAAAAACCATTGGATGCACGTGGATCTACCAAAGAAAGAGAGGAATAGATGGGAAGGTTGAGACCTTCAAAGCAAGGCATGTTGCGAAAGGGTATACTCAGAAAGAGGGTATCGATCATGAGGAGACCTTTTCGCCGGTAGCCATGCTTAAGTCTATCCAAATTCTCTTATGTATTGCTGCTCATATGGATTATGAGGTGTGACAGATGGATGTCAAGATAGCTTTCCTTAATGGAAGTCTTGAGGAAAACATCCATATGAAGCAACCAGAGGGATTCATTGCAAAGGGCAAAGAGCATCTTGTGTGTAAGCTTAATTGGTCCATTTATGGATTGAAGAAAGCTTCGAGATCTTAGAACATCCGCTTTGATGAGGTAATCCAGTCTTATGGATTTATTCAAAGTCTGGATGAGTCTTGTGTATACAAGAGATGTGACGAAAACATAGTGGTATTTCTTGTACTATACGTAGATGACATTTTGTTAATTGGCAACAACGTCAAGGTGTTATCGGACGTAAGTGTATGGTTGTCCAAACAGTTTGATATGAAGGACTTGGCAGAAGTGGGACACATCCTTGGGATCAAGGTTATAAGGGATCGCAGGAAAAGGTTGTTGTGCTTATCTCAAGCTTCATACATAGACACTATTTTGGCTCTTTTTAGCATGCAGAACTCCAAGAAAGGTTTTCTACCTTTCAGGCATGAAGTTCCTTTATCTAAGGAGATGTGTCCTAGAACATCTAAGGAGATAGAGGAGATGAAGGTGGTTCCTTATGCTTCGGCAGTAGGAAGCCTCATGTATGCTATGCTATGTACGAGACCGGATATCTACTTTATCGTTGGCATGATTAGCAGATATCAGAGTAATCCAAGACAAGGACATTGGACTGTGGTAAAGCATATATTGAAGTACTTGAGAAGGACAAAGGATTATATACTGGTGTACCAGGCAGATCAATTACTCCCTGTGGGTTACACATATTTTGACTTCCAATCAGATAGGGATAACAGTAAGTCTATCTTAGGTTTTGTGTTTACTTTGAGAGGTGGAGCCATTGTATGGAGGAGTGTCAAGTAGAAATGTGTGGCGGACTCTACAATGAAAGTTAAGTATATGGCAGCCTTTAAGGCAGCCAAAGAAGTTGTATGGCTCAGGAACTTTTTGATGGACTTGGATGTAATTCCTGTTTTGCCCAGAACTATCTCAATTTATTGTGATAATGGTGGTGTAGTTACAAACTCGAAGGAACCATGAGCCCATAAGGCAAGTAAACACATAGAGCGCAAGTACCACCTGATACGAGAAATCGTAAAGCGAGGAGAAGTTGTTGTGGCCAAGATTGCATCAGAGGATAACCTGACAGATCCTTTCACTAAGGCCTTTCCAGCGAGAGCTTTTGATAGGCATGTGGAGGGAATGGGAATAAGATGTATGGCAGCATGAGGACAACATAGTCTTTTAGTATAAGTGGGAAATTGTTGGGATGTATATTGAAAAGTCTATATTTTGTATGAACATCTTTATTTTTGAAATAAGAATCACATAATCATTGCTTGCATATTTATTGTTATGCATATTGTCTAATATATTACATTGTAGATAACATGGTGTGTAGTGTCACACGGGAGATCATGTTATCAGTTCCTTGTAGAGTAAAAGTAGAGGCTCACAACTGAGATGGTTTTGGATAAACCATTGGTATGGTTGTAGTGTGATTTGGTATTGGTTTGTCTTGACCATAGAATTACACAAGTGCACTTTGTGTGTATTGAGTAGGACCAACTTAGAGGTGATTCGATTTATTGTCGACTATATAATTGAATCGGACCTGGATATTATGGTGTAGATGCTCTTAATCCCGATATAATAACAAACACATGTACTTAGTATTTATTTCTTTGATTTACCAATGGGCGAGATTTATAGAGTAAATCGATAAGCTCGGTAAGTTGGGAAATGATATTATTTACATGGTGTGTCGTTGATTAGAGGAAGAAATCGTGTCCTATATATTAGGATGATGATGTCCCCTTGAGAAGCTCATAAGGTTCATCATGTAAACCCTGCAGGTGGACTTGGTCCGGCATGATGATAAAGTTGAATGGTACTACTCATGGAGTTATATGTTGATTAATTAATTGTCAGTAAATTAATTAATTAACGGACATTCGATATCTTAAACACGGGGAGATATTTTTACAATTAATATATGGAGCCCATATTTATTTATGGGGGTTGGTTGGGTAGATCAATGATAATCCTCTAGTGGAATGGATTATCATTAATGGATCGGACTTTTTGTGGGCTACATCCATTGGGTGGCCAAGATCCAACTCCTCCTCATGGTCCCTATTGTAGCCTATTAAAACCCTCATGAAGCCTAGATCCGATGGTGGAAAATGGAACTATAGATCTGATGGTGGAGATTAAATCTCTAGATCAAATGGTGGAGATTAAATCTCTAGATCCGACGGTGGAGATTAAATCTCTAGATCCGACGATGCAGATTGAAAGGAGGCTTAAGCCTAGCTCTATAAAAGGAGGGCTAAGGGCTTGGGCGTGGATATCCAATTAGTGTTAGGGTTTTTGGAGTTGGCTTGAGAGAAGAGGTGGGCGGCAACCCTAGGTTGTTCTTCTTCCTATTGGCCGGCGGCAAGGCTTCTAGGTTTTGGCTCTTCTTGGCCGGCGGTGCCTCACCCTCTCTCTATCTAGATTGGCCGACAACTTCTCTCTCTCTCTCTCTCTCTCTCTCTTTGGCCAGTGGCAACCTTTCTTCAAGGTTGGTCAGCGCTCCTTCATCCTCTCCTTGGCCGGCAGCAACATCAAGTTCATCACTTTGATGGTCGGTTCTAGATAGGAGAAGAAGTTTTGTTTTATTCTTTCCTTTGTTTGGAGCGAGCAAGGAAGGGAAGGACGTGATCTAGGAGGCTTCGACTTTTGGAAGATCGTCGCCCACACGATGTCCAAAGGGAGGAATGATATACAATAGAAGACTTAGAGGTAAACAAGAGGTATAATTCTTGTTTAAAGTATGTTTTCTTATTCTATGCAAATTGTATGTATTGTATGTGGCTAATTTACTTGAACCCCGAAGATAAACACAAAAACCGGCGATCCGTACATCGTCTATTCCGCAACTAATCGAAGATAAGAGGGAGGTTACTTGAACAACAAGTTTGTTCAAGTGACCACTCTATTCGAATAGCACGACGATGGATCGGTTGCTTGGGCAATCTCTCTTTGTCAAGGATTATTTTTTTAATCTGGAGACGTAGATGGGATTGCCATGCACTAGCGACCGAGGTGGGAAGCGAAGCTTTGGATCAACCCTTCACCCTCTATCTCTAGTTCTTGATATTTCTTGGACTCGCTTACTCCTACCTCTAACAAGGACAAGTGTTTTTAGTGCTTTGCTTTCCGTACACGGTCTAGGACCGTTAGGGCCTTGGATTAGCAGCCGAAGGTTGTGAACCAAGTGAAAACAAAGAGTGTCTTATTTATTTTCCGTTGCACTTTACTCTTATCGCTCTTCTTAATCGAACGAATTCGGAAAGTTTTCTCTTGCAATATTCACCCCTTCCCTCTAGCGCTTAAATTGATCCAACAAGTGGTATCAGAGTCGAAGGAGCTATGATTTGGTGAAACCACCAATCTAGCCATTTCTACAATTTTTTTTATTTATTTTTGTTTTTATGACTTTTTCATTTCGGTTAAATTCATTCTCCCACACTACTAATCCAAGAAGAAAGTCTTGGTACATTTTGGGTGTTTTTTTGTTTTTGCGAGGTACTCATTTTCTTTCTTTTGTCTAAATGGCCCATCTCGAAGGGTTTAGCACCATCCGACCTCCGTTTTACAATGGAGGTGACTTCCATTATTGGAAGGGTCAGATGGAGTGCTTCCTAAAGACCCAAATCGAGATGTGGATCATAATCCAAACCGGATTCACGCTTCCTACTAATGAAGTGGGTGAATCGTTGGATTATGATAAATGGACTAATGCCATGAAAAGACAAGTGGAAGCTAACACCAAGGTGACCCAAATCCTTCAATGCGGCTTGTCCAAAGAGGAGCTAAACCGCGTCAGCCCCTTCATTAGCGTGAAAGATCTATGGACTAAACTCGTAGAGCTACATGAAGGAACCGACGACGCGAAGGTACGTAAACGAGACTTGCTTTTCAATAAGTTGTATAACCTTAAGATGCAGGAACATGAGATGGAGACACAACTACATGCCCGTATTCAAGACATCGTCAATAGCCTACACGCCATCGGAATAAAGGTCGAGAATTGAGAACTTATAAGGTATGCTTTAAATGCTTTCCCTAGGACTACCTTGTGGACATCCATGGTCGATGGCTACATGGTTTCTAAGGACCTTTCAAAAATTAGATTAGATAAGTTATTTTCTAAATTTGAACTCCATGAACAGTGTAATTCGGTTCCCAAGAAAGGTATTGCCTTACTTGCAGGTTCGAAGAAGAAGGCCACAAACAAATCACCCTCAAGGAAGAGGACGAGTATGAGTACGAGTCAGAGGTAGATTCCGAAATGGAAACTGAACTAGTAAATCTAGTTTGGAAGATGATCAAGAGTCGAAGACGACCCATCAATAAAGGTAAATCTAAATCTAAATCTAATTCTAATTTTAGATGTTTTGAATGCAATAGGTTCGGACACATCAAGTTGGAGTGTTTGAAACTAAAGAACAAAGCACCCAAGAAAGCACTTAATGCTACTTGGGAAGAATCGTCGGAGGAGGAAGACGACGATCTCGTCTTTATGGCCAAACCGACCGAGCTCGATCAAGAGTCCAAACTCGAGGAAGAGTCCGAGTCCTGATCCGATGATGAGTCGCTATTCAAGACAAGCCACGGATACGCATCCGGTTCAAAAGAGTCACTTAAGGTAAGTCGATCTTTGCTTAGCACTTCATACAATGCAATTAAATTCTTAACTAGAAAGTTAGCTAAGTCCAAGTCCAAGGTCGAAACCTTAGTTGAGGAGGTTAAACTCCTTAAACACAAGGTCTCCCTATCCTCTTCGACTAGTCAAGTTCAAGAGGAGGACTCAACTCGAGTTGAAAAGCTCAAAGTTGAGAATGTTAGGGCAATCAACCCAGTGATATGGTTTTAATGTGTGTGGCAAAGGATTTAAGTTAGGTTTGTTATGGATTTCATATGTGCGTTGGAGTCTTGCAGGACTTAGTAATTCGCACATGGAGCATTGGCGAGTTTCACTTCTCATGACTCGGTCCTTGAGTCAGTGAAGAATAGCTTTGTGGAAGTCGTGCGCTTGGGGCATCCGAGGGACCGCCGGACGAGAAGCATTGGAGTGAAGTCGGAGGAAGTAGACTTCAGGGCGAGACGTGAAGGATGGCGCTGCGAAGCCGTGTGCTTGGCGCATCTGAGGGACATGGCCTGAAGATGACAACTTCGAAGGTGAGGGACTCCAAGGGAATGAGAGTGAGCGATTGTAACCCAGGATGGGGTAGATCATAGGTGAAACTTGGCCATTTGGCTAAGTTTCAGATGGGATTTTTTGGCATTAGTCGACTGCCATGACGTGGCGATCATTGCTCATCGGCCATTGTGACTCAAGCGGTGTTCGAAGTCAAGTTTGTGTCTAGCGATCGGTGCCAAGGGTTGGATCGACCACGAAACCATCGATCATCGATGGTAGCAATCGGTGATAACAAGCGTTTGAACACGAGTTTGATCGGTCAGTGCTCGCTTCAACACTCATTGTTAGCTCCATCGATCGGTGATGGGATGATCGGATCGGCCCGGTGTGGGAGTCGTTGGATGAAATCCAACGTGGAAGAAGTCGTTATTGAGCAATGGTTACAGGAACAGTCGACTGATTGGGGCATCAGTCGACTGCCAGGCGTCCAATGGGAAGAATGAGTTATTCTCTATAAAATGGGGTCTTTGGACACTTGGGGAGCCTAATGCTTCTATTCTAAACATCTACCAAAGTGCCCAAATGAATTTCCTTCTCTTCCTTGTGCTTATATTCATCTTATTGTAAGAGGAGTGATTTTGTAAGAAAAGGTTACCTCGACCTAGCTTTGTGAAAAGGAGAGATTAGTGGAAGGTTTAAGGTGTGATTCACCTTGGATGAATCGGGTCGTGGATTATCGGCAAGGTCGTGAACCACGTTACATCGCCATGTTAGCATTGCTCTTTACTTTGTGTTGTTCTTAATTATCTTAGCTTTATATTTCCACTTGCGCTAATTGAATTTGTAGACAATCAACGAAGCAATTACCATCATCGTACGAAGAGGGCTATTCACCCCCCCTCTAGCTGGCCACCTACGTTCCAACAAGTGGTATCAGAGCCAAGGCACTTGTCACCAGACTAACTGCCGGAACAAGCACAACAACTACGATGCCTGGCTCAAACATTCACCCACCAAAATTTGAAGGCGAATTCTATTGGTGGAAGAAGAGAATTGAGGTATTCCTCGAGACCGACTTTAATATCATGCTTATAATGGAGAACAGTTTTGAGATGCCTAGGGATGAAGAGGGGAGAGTACTAGAGAAGTCAAGGTGGACCAAGAAGCAAAGGGAGGAGCACCTTGCAAACTCAAATGCCAAGCACCACCTCTTCAACGTGCTCCCCCAACAAGAGATAAACCGAATTGGAGAGTGGGCAAGCGCCAAGGAAATGTGGGAAAAATTGATAGAACTTCATGAAGGCACTTCCGAGGCAAAGCTTGCAAGAAGGGACCTTCTCCGCTCCAAACTCAACAACATTAAACTAGAAAAGGGAGAAAAGGTACTTTCTTTACATTCTCATTTCAAGGAAATTATAACCGGTTTGTCAAGTGTAGGTGAGAAGCTATCAAACCAGGATATGGTCATGAAGGTTATAGATGCCTTTCCCCGGTCTTAAAAGTGGAGCTCCATGGTGGACTCCTTCTATATTTCGAAGAATTTAGAAGTGAGCACCCTAGAAGAATTCTTCTCCACCATGGAGCTATATGAAACAAGGCTTGAAGGAATAAGTAAAGAACTAATCATCAAGCCATCAAGGGGAGTGGCACTAATGGCCAACAAAAGGAAAAAGAAGAAGGAGACTCCCTCCTCATCCGATAAAGACTCCTCCTCCTCCTCCATGGATAGCACGGAAGAAGCCTACATGGTAAGGAAGGTAAGGCATGAACTTAAAAGCTTTAAATTTAACAAATCTCATGATAGGGGAAGAAGGCCATGGAGAAAGATAATTTGCTACAATTGCCAAGGAGAGGGGCATATAAAAGATGATTGTCCCCTCTTGAACAAGAGCAATGAAGAAAGGAGGAGAAAAGAAGAAAAGAAGAAGGGGAGCAAGAAGAAGGAAGAAGAGAAGAAAGCCAAGGAGAAAGGGAAGGCAAAGGCACACAAGGCTACATGGGATGATCCATCATCCTCATCATCCGAAGAAGACGCCTTCACAAATATTGCCTTAATGGGGATAGACAATTTGGACTCCACCTCCTCCTCCGAGCAAGAAGAAAGAAGCACAAGTGAGGAGAGCTCTAGTGAAGGGGGAGCTTCATCCTCATCCTCATTGGAATCGGAGGAAGAAGATATGGAAACTATGGTAACGAATCTTTCTCCTAAGAAAATAGTTTCCATGATTTCAAGTTTAACTAGGGACTTATTTAAGGTAAAAAAATAGAAATAAATGCATGCAAAATGAGATTAAGTCCCTAGAGGAAAAATTAGAAAATGCATGCGTTAATGTTAATGATTATATACCTTTTGATGTGAATGATGCATGCATTGAGGAAAATAGGGTTTTAAGAGAAAAGGTAGACCATTTAACTAAGGCCCTAGAAAAATTCACTATAGGCTCCAACACATTGAACATAATCATAGGGAGCCAAAGGGCAAGCTTTAATAGAAAAGACCTAGGATATAAGGGAAACAAAAATGAAAAGGTCTATCATTGTTTAATTGCTAGGGGTCAAGCCAAAAACAAAACAATTGCTAGAAAATGGATTCCTAAGGAATATTTAGTGAACCCCATAGGAAAGAACTTGTATTGGATTCCTAAATCCATCCTTAAGGGTTAAGAAAACCCTAGGTTAGTCAACCATATATAAGGATTTTACTTATATCATATTATCTGGTTGACTTAGGATGGTGTGGGACTTAATTTTTGAAATAGTGTTGGGTGATGATAATGCATAACCCATAAATTGAATGTTTGAATCATGATTCATGCTCAATTTTATAATTTATAATCATGATATGCAATGATTGATGATTATGATTATGATTATGATTGATAATTCTTGATGCATGTTCATGATTGGGTTTTTAGATGATACTTAACCATGGGTAGAAATGCATGAAATTTTGGTTAAGTATAAATACCTTTAGGAACATCTCACACACACTATAAGGCTAACTTTGATTGAAAACATAGTATGGGTGAGATTATAGGATGATACAAATGGTCCACTAATGCTTATGGCATTTAGATGGGTCATTAAGTGTATCAATAGAGCAATAATAGACCAATAATGGGGAAAGCATATGTTTAATTCATAGACATATTGCCCAAAGATCATGGTTGGATATTTTGTATGTTTTCAAAACCATTCTTTACTTTAAAATCTATGTTTTCATGTTTTGAAATAATCTAAATCAAAACTATGTGTTAAAATTGATACAAACTTGATCAAATACTAGTTGTTTTTGAAACTTTTGGATTTTTAGCAAATCATTGAAAATATAAGTAATTTTCATGAAAACTCATTTTTCACTAATAAAGAACTTTAAAAGAAATGTGTTTTCAAAATTTCACAATTTTTTGAATTTTTTGGAATTTCTGGTGCATTTTAATTTGATCACGAAAATTTAAAATTATCGAAACCAGTGTCAATCGTGATATCGATTGATTGACTAGTGCCTTTATTCACGGCTGATTTGATGTTTTCAAGTTGTTTTGATGGGTTTTCGACCCTTAGACTTGGATGCCTTAGATTATCACATTATGTGAATATTTTTGATGGTGTCAAAGGGGGAGAATTGATAAGTTTAAGTTAATCATGCTAAAAGGGTAAATTTAGCATGTCTTAAGGGGGAGTTTCATCTTTTAAGGGGGAGTTTGATACTCATGTTTTTATTTACATGCATTCTTGCCTTATGCTTTATTGTTATTTGTTTACCTAACTTAAACGGATTGCCACACATCAAAAAGAGGGAGATTGTTAGGGTAATCAACCCAGTGATATGGTTTTGATGTCTGTGGAAAAGGGTTTAAGTTAGGTTTGTTATGGATTTGATATGTACGTTGGAGTCTTGCAGGACTTAGTAATTCACACATGGAGCATTAGCGAGTTTCACCTCTCATGAGTTGGTCCTTGAGTTGGAGAAGGATAGCTTTGCAGAAGTCGTGCGCTTGGGGTATCCGAGGGACCACCGGACGAGAAACATTGGAGTGAAGCCAAAGGAAGTAGACTTCAGGGCGAGACGCGAAGGATGACACTGCGAAGTCGTGCGCTTCGCGCATCCGAGGGGCGTGGCCGGACGAAGACAACTTCGAAGGTGAGGGACTCTAAGGGAATGAGAGTGAGCGATTGTAACCTGGGATGGGGTAGATCGTAGGTGAAACTTGGCCATTTGGCTAAGTGTCGGATGGGATTTTCCGACATCAGTCGACTGCCATGACATGGCAGTCGACTACTCCAAGTCGATTGTGACTCGACTGGTGTTCAAGTTAGTTTTGTGTCCTTGCAGTCGACTGCCAAGGGTTAGCAGTCGACTGCCGAAACCATCAGTCGACTGTCGATGGTAGCAGTCGACTGATCGCAAGGGTTTAGGACACAGAAGGTTGATCAGTCGAGTACTCGCTTCCAGCACTCGACTGTTAGCTCCATCAGTCGACTGATGGGACGATCCGTCGACTGATGTGGGAGCCATTGGATGAAATCCAACATGGAAGAAGCCGTTATTGGGTAACGGCTACAAGAACAGTCGACTGATTGGGGCATTAGTCGACTGTCAGGCGCCCAACGGGAAGAATGAGTTCTTCTCTATAAAATAGGGCCTTTGGACACTTGGGGAGCCTAATGCTTCTATTCTAAACATCTCCCAAAGTACCCAAATGAGTTTCCTCCTCTTCCTTGTGCTTATATTCATCTTATTGTAAGAGGAGTGATTTTTTAAGAAAAGGTTACCTCCACCTAGCTTTGTGCAAAGGAGAGATTAGTGGAAGGTTTAAGGCATGATTCACCTTGGATGAATCGGTTCGTGGATTAGCGGCAAGGTCGTGAACCACGTTACATCGCCGTGTTAGCATTGCTCTTTACTTTGTGTTGTTCTTAATTGTCTTAGCTTTATATTTCCGCTTGCGCTAATAGAATTTGTAGACAATCAACGAAGCAATTACCATCATCATACGAAGAGGGCTATTCACCCACCTCTAGCCGGCCACCTACGTTCCAACAGAGAACTCACTTTTGAAAAGTCAAGTCGAAGACCTTAGGCATACGTTAGAAAGGTTCACTTTGGGATCCAAAGGGACTTGACCTTTTACTTGGATCGCAAAGGGCCGTGTACAACAAGGTCGAGATTGGGTTTACCTCAAATACGACTAACAAGTCGTATATGTCAATTGTAAGTCAAAATAGAAAACATGTCCAAGCATGGGTCCCTAAGACCACTTTGATTTCTCCATTAGGATCTAACAAGTACTAGGTTCCCAAGTACCAAATCCACTATGTGGAAAGACCGAACTAATTCAATGGTCCAGGGGGAGCTAGTACAAAATTTGTTTGTGCTATTACTTAGAATTTGCATGCTTAGGTCTTTTTCTTTTTATTTTTAGAACGGTTAGATAGGAACTATAACTTGTCAATTCCTAACAACAAAGTACTAGGACGCGGTGAGATGATAGTATGCTAGGAAAGCGAAGTCTTGTGTGTCCGAGTTAGATAAGGCATATCTAGCTCGGTGCACTCGACTAAGTGGAACTACCTGAAGCTACCTCACCGTATCCTTAACTAGTTAGACCAGGAAGTGATCTTAGGTGAATCAAGTTATTATTTTCTCAAACTTGGCTTTGTCTAAGGAAGTGATTGTTGTTCCGATGAAAGAAGGCCTTTGTGCCTCGCCATGACCTTGAAGCCAATTTCTTGAAAAAGTGACTTGGTGAGCTTAGGGTTAAATCCGAATATAACTCAAGGTTAACTAGTTTCAATTCATTAAAATTAATCAAGTAAAATTAAAGTCATCTCACAAAAACACATAAGGATAACGTTTTTGATTATGTAGAAATGGGCGAGATGATCTAGGACTAATAATCTTCAACCAACCCTTAAAATTGCAAAATCCAATCCAACTACCTTGTGTGTAGGATCAATGGATGTTGGACAGTGGGTGCTCCCGACATATGACCGGAGACCAACTTAAATTTTCCAAGTTTAGATTCAAACGACAAGGATCGGTAGCTTTCGGAAACAACGGCAAGTTCAAAATCATCGGTTCAGGTGATATTGAGCTAAATTCTAATTTCACAATTCACAATGTTTTATTAGTCGAAGATTTTCAATATAATTTACTTAGTGTAAGTCAATTGTGTGATAACAACTATAAGGTTATATTCTTAGAAAATGAATGCTTAATTAAAACAAATGAAACCTTTAAAACAATACTTAAAGGAACTAGGAATAGCAACATCTACACAATTAACTTACCCAACTCCTCAACCAAATGTCTTATGACACAGCAAGAGGAATCTTGGTTGTGGCACCGACGACTTGGTCACTCGCACCCAACACTCATTCACAAGATGAGTCAGAATGGCTAAGTCAGAGGTTTGCCTAACCTTAACAACTTAGACAATAAAATTTGTAATGCTTGTCAACAAGGTAAACAACCAACTAACTAACCAAGAACGAACCAAAAGTGTGCTTGAACTCATTCATTTGGACCTATTCGATTCTCATGGAGCCAAGTCACTTAATGGGAGTCAATTTTGCTTAGTCATAATTGACGACTATTCTAGGTTTACCTGGGTTAGGTTCCTTGAACACAAAAGTGATACCTTAGACCAACTCATCAACTTGTTTAAATTAATCGAAAACCAAAAGAACCTTAAAATTAAAAGACTTAGAAGCGATCATGGTGGTGAATTCGAAAACCACAGGCTCACAGATTTTTGTAACCTAAACGTATACCACCATGAATTCTCATGTCCTAGAACCCCACAATAAAATGGCCTAGTCGAGTAGAAAAATAGAACCCTACAAGAAGCCGCTAGGACCATGTTGAATGAATACAACCTACCCGATAGGTTTTGGGCAGAAGTCGTTAGTACGCCTTGTTATGTCCAAAATAGAATTCTTATGGTAAAGAGGCACCTTAAGACCTCATACGAAATCTACCATGACAAAGTACCTAACATTAAATACTTTAGGGTATTTGGATGTAAGGTACATATCCTAAACACTAAGGACTACCTAGGAAAGTTCACTTCCAAAACCTCCACCGGCATTTTCCTAGGATACTCAACAACAAGTAGAGCCTATAGGGTATTTAACAATGACACCCTTAAAATTGAGGAAACCATTAATGTAGCATTCGATGAAGGACATGAACCTACAAAATCAGTAGCAAAACCAACTAGCAAACCGATTCATACAAGACTCGATTCTGACCTTGAAATCGAGTATAGTATTAATCCTAATCCGAGCTAGTCTAGGATACAATCGAGTCATCCTATCGACCAAGTGATAGATGACCCTAACCCAAGTCATTCTAGGATTTAATCGAGTCATCCTATCGACCAAGTGATAGGTGATCCTAGCCTAGGGGTTCGAACTAGATTATCATATAGAAATCATAGTCAAATCTCCTTGATTTCAAAAATCGAACCCAAACCCTTGAGCAAGCTCTTCTTGATCTCGATTGGATTATTGCAATGCAAGAAGAGCTAACTCAATTTACAAGGAACGAAGTTTGGGAATTAGTACCACCACCTAAAGATAAATCAATTAATGGAATATGGTGGGTCTTTCGAAACAAACTTAATGACAAAGGTGAAGTAGTTAGAAACAAAGCGAGATTGGTCGTGAAAGGGTTTAGTCAAGTAGAAGGATTAGATTACGATGAAACCTATGCCCCCGTAGCTAGACTAGAATCCATCTAAATGTTGTTGGCATATGCCACATATCGAGGATTTAAATTATTTCAAATGGATGTCAAGTCAGCATTTTTGAATGGACTTATTAAGAAAGAAGTGTACGTTACTCAACCCCCAGGATTCGAAAGCCTAGAAAAACCCAACTATGTCTTTAGACTCAACAAAGATTTATATTGATGATGCACACGAATGCAACCTCAAATCTCACAACAGAGACCATCGAGGACTCGAAGCATGCGCTCCCGCTCAACGCCCGCAAGTGCACGGGTGTCGTCAAGTAATAATATAGATTATCGATCCCACAGGGACTGAGATTCGAGTACCGATCTATTCGGTGGATGTTAATGTTAGGAACTTGATTCTAAGGGTTGCGATTATGAGGGTTGTCGGCGGTCCTAACTCTAGTACGGTGTCACACGGAGGAAGAGAAGGGTTACTACAAGTCTTTAGATGGATTCTAGGATTTCGGTTTCATTTGTGTGTTGCAGAACACGTTATCAATTAGGTTTGTCTAGGTTTCTAGCTACGGTTTTGTGGAAAGGACATAATACACTCCCCCGATGAGCCTTCGCATCTATCAGAAGCTACCTTTGCCATACCAGGTCAACCCCTGGCTTTAGGATGGGATAGTCGGTATGAGGACTATCAATCACTGCGACGAGTCAAAAATGAGGCGTGTTTTCTACTCTATCTCATCCTTCTACCCACAGTTATCGGCGATGAGGCCTACCCCTAGGTTCCTCTTTAATTCTCCTAAATCTTTGATACTCAGGTTGTCACCCCTCGTATCGGCTAAGCACAGTGACTAGAAAACCAAAACAATAGCCATAAATCTAAACCAAACACCAATTGCAAATATAGATTCAAGAACGAAAAGATATTTGAACCAACATGTTCTAACTCAACACAAACTACTCCCTAGTCCAAGAATCAGAGAATCTACTCAATGAATGCGAGAAAGGAAACACAAGGCATTGTCAAATTCAAATATACAAGAATGAGCTATTAGTAATATGTGAGAGATGTCCTAAGGCAATCGCCTTATGTTAGAACCATTTATATGATAAATGATGATTCACTATTTGAGTATACATGTTCTCATGTATTTGATTAGATTTTAAACTCATTTACTTAATGTCCACGATATGATTCATAGCATGAGAGAATTTGTGATTGGATCACAAATAGTGAGTATCTCTACATGTGTAATTGTGATGTATCAAAATTATCCCTAGTCGATGAATTGATGGATTCGGACACCATCAAATCTGTCGAGACTAGCACGAGGTATACTCCTTGGTGTATCCAATCAGTTGATTCTCACTGGCTGGAGATATTGTGATGTCCGGAGTTAATCGTGGATGCTAGTTATGGTAACTAGTTGATTGGAGTGACCATCCGTAAGACTTCATATGGTTCTCTGCATATATAGATATGTGAATGAAGTTCTTACTGCAGCTTAAGTGCGATGTTCCTTTGACTTGCGGTATTCAAGTCATCTTGGTCATGAAGACTTATGCTTTGACATCTTAAGCAAGCATCTCTAAGGAGATGTGGACCTGGGATGATTGGGTATAAGTCGAAGTGATCGAAGGTGTTTGAATAGCCTATAAAGGATTCACCACTTCTTGCGAGGAGATGTATACCCATGGCCTCTCGTCGGATTGTTACTAAAGTCTTTGGCCAAAGCATTACATGTTTAGAGTAAGGTACTCTTGGATACATGTGCAGTAACTAGAATCTGTAGGACGAGGAAATGATACTTGGGCTTGGTGTGACGTGGTCAACCTAGTGGGGATTGACACAATAGACCATGTCTTGAACCGAGTGGGTATTAGATGAGTGAAGGGAATGGGGCACGATTCATTGTAGCTGCTGAAGGGTTTTAGAAATAGTTCTCGATCAACCGTTGATCTTTTCGATTAATTAGGATCATGATGTACTACTAGATGCCACTCATGATCGTTCTATAATTAATGGTTAATTATAGAGGGCCAACATAAATCGAGAACTTATTTGGTCACACGCACAACAAGCGTAATCTGAAGGATTTAAAACAAGCTTGAGAATGAGATTCTCAAACCAAGAGAAACTAGGTTTGGTTGGACCAAACAAGGAGCAAGCATGAAATCATTTCAGTCGCAATGGAAGCGTGGATGGGTCGTGTCTTATGAAGACATGATGCATGAACCAAATTGGTTTGGTTCTAATCCAATGGTGGAGAATAAACCAAAGGGGTTTGGTTTGTTTTAAACGAATGAACCAAAGTTGGTTCGGTTCGTTTTAACATAAAATAGACCAACATGGTTTGGTTTATTTTAACTTAAATTAATGGAGCGGGTTAACGGGCTTTTGGTTATGATCTGATAACCATTAGGAGAATTTGTTCTCTATAAAAAATAGGGCTTAAGGGTTTTGTGAAAACCTAATCCATGCAATCCCTAGTTGCCGCCCACCCCTCCTCTCCTCTAGTGGTCGACGCCCAACCCTAGCTGCCGCCCAGCTTTGTGCCACTGTCCAAGTTTGTTGTCGGCGTCCAAGCTTCAGTCGGTGATCCTCCGGCGACCCTCCGGTGATATTCTTTGGGTCCGTCGACAAGGTGAGTGTCTAGCTTCCTTATTTGGCCGGCCCTATTCCTCCACCAAAGCTGTCCAGTTTTCTTGACAGCTTGTTTATTTCATGTCGGAGCATTGTTTGGACGACGTTTGGAGCACCGACAGCGGCTTCCTTGCCGGGGATTCGATCTCCGGTAATTCTCATAGGTAGAGGATGAAGGATTCATCAAACGGTTGACGAATACCTCTCCGTAGAAGCGAGTTTTTTAGGACTCGTTTTGGATCCGAATTTTGATTCGGATTGTGATCTTCTCTCGATCACATTGTCTTCAATACGAGGCTAGTAACTCATACGAAGACGAGGCTCGTGACTATGTGAAGTCATCCCGAAGATACTCGGCGTGGATATGGATAGAGGCGATTCTAGCGTGGATCGTTCCGGTTGATGTCTTTCCCGCTACATGTGATACGTAAGGTATACGTAGTATAAATTTCCTTTTATTGCAAATTTTGAATTTATGGTTATGTCTACACATGTTGTACTATACATGCGTGTGGTGTGTGTGCTGTAATAAATTAGATTTATTAATTTTATTATTTCCGTTGTGCATATGTTTACGAAACATGTTCGAACACACACTCGCCGCGGTGTCGGAAACCCAACAGTGGTATCAGAGCCTAGGTTGTGTTTCGACATAATCGTAAAATTGTTTTGCGATAGTCGTAATGGTATTTATGGAAATTTTCTACTTTTAGAAAGTTAGAAGTATTTATGGAAATTTTTAATTTTTGAAAGTCTAGAAGTATTTATAGAAATCTTCTACTTTTGGAAAGTTAGAAGTATTTATGGAAATTGATAATTTCCATAAATAAAATATTTGATTAGATTTGGAAATTTTTTTCCTAATTTAATCATGATTTGATTTGGGAAATCAAATCTTAAAATATTTTATTTCCATAAGTAGTTTTGATGATTTAGGAAATTTGTTTCCTAAATTGACTTTCCTTAATCAACACTTTCCACAAATAAAATATGTGATTAGATTTGGAAATTTATTTCCTAATTTAATCATGATTTGATTTGGAGAATCAAATCTCAAACATATTTTCTTTCCATAAATAGTTATGACATATAAGGAAATTTTGTACAGGTCATAATTGTATGTCATGTAATTGCATTAGATGCATATCATTATGTCATGCATGTTGTGACATGTATATGTTTGCCATGTAGATAATAGTTATTTGCATGCAAAGAGGATGAGACATAAAAACCCTTACTCAATATTAAAGCCTACACCTTCCATTAATGTGGTTAGAACCAGAGTTCCGTTTCTTGTTTGGGTTGTTGGACTCTCTCCAAGCCCGGCTCGAACCCGAACATGTTCAAACTATGGAATAGTTTAATACTAATATGGTAAGAGTCAGAGGTCAATCGTTAGCTTTGGTTGTTGGACTCTCTCCAAGCCGGGCTAATTGGTTGAATGCACTCTAACCATATTAAAACTATTTCTTGATTAATGGGTTGACTTTAACCTGGAGCATCGGCTTGTTGGACTCTCTCCAAGGTCGATGTGAAGGGAGGTGAAGTTGGGTGCTATGCATATGATGCATACTTGTTAATGTGTTAACAACCCGATGTATGTGTGAACATTCAATAAGTTGATAGCACATTGTGATAGTTTCATATATGTGATATGCAATCGGCATATTTGATACCTACCATCGTAGTTATGAATGACTTGTTAGACTCTCTCCAAGGTTGTTCATATCTATGTTGGATATCAGCCCATTCAGAGATGGACCTACGATCTCCCGAAGTGATTTTGGGATTTTTGAAATTCGAAAAATGAATGGGATTTATAAATGTATGTTGATGCATTTTAAAATCATTTTGTCATATATGCTCATTTTGTATTTCAAGGTTAATCGATTGATCATGACGTATTTGAATTTGCGCACTATTTTGGATTCAAACAAATTGACTGGGCCTAACTTCCTGGACTGGCTTAGAAACTTGAGAATTGTTCTCAAGGCAGAAAATCTAGCATATGTCCTTGAAGAGCCTCTTCCCAACCATCCTAGGGATGATGCAACTCCAGACCAATTGTTGGCCTATTAGAAACATGTGGTAGATTCTGAACTGGTGAGTTGCATCATGCTAGCTGCGATGGTACCTGAGATGCAAAAGCAGCATTAGCATATGGATGCTAATACCATAGTCTTCCATCTTCATGAGTTGTTTGATGAGCAAGCGAGATCCGAAAGGTTCAAAGTCTCCAGGCTCCTCTTCACCTCTAAGATGCAAGAAGGTTCGTCTATAGTGCAGTTTATGCTAAAGATGAATGGGTACATCGAGCGGCTGGCCACCCTCGAGTTTGTGATGGATCATGAATTAAGTATTGACTTAATTCTGCATTGTTTGCCCAAGAGTTTCTCACAATTTGTGATGAACTATCAGATGAACAAATTAGAATCCTCTATTCCTTAGCTCCTCAATATGTTGAAGACTGTGGAGCCTTCTGTGAAGCATGAGGAGAAGGTGGTTCTGTTAGTTGATTCCTCAAAGAAAGGTTCTAAGAGGATGACAAAGGAATAGAAGAAAGGGAAGAACAAGAAGGCTAAGAAGGCAGAATCAGCACAAAAGAGCACTTGCCATTATTGTGGCAAGGAAGGCCACTGGCAAAGAAATCGCAAGATTTATCTTGAGTTCGTGAAGAAGAAGAAGGTATCCGATGCCCCATCCTCTTCAGGTATCTTCGTTATTGATTGTCATTCTATTTCCTTAGACACATGGGTATTGGATACTGGGTGAGGCTCACATATATGTAATGACATATAGGGGCTAAGGAATAGAAGAAGACTCGTCAGAGGGGAGTCAAATTTGTGAGTTGGCATTGGAGCAAAGGTTGTTGCGGTCGCCATCGGAACTTATTTGTTGAAGCTCCCTAGTGGACTAGTCTTAGAACTGGACAATTTCTATTGTGTTTCTTCTCTAATAAAGAACATTGTTTCTATTTCCTGCTTAAATAGAAATGATTACCATTTAACATTTAGTAACAATTGTTGTTATATAACTTTGAATGGCGTACTTTATGGAACTGGAACTTTGAGCAATGGTATTTATACGTTGGACGTATCCAGTGACATTTTCAATATCGAAGCGAGCAATAAGCGTGCTCGAAAGGATAATCAATTAGACTCTTACATGTGGCATTGTCGTCTTGGCCATGCAAGCAAGAAACGCATGTCCGAATTACACCGATGTGGAATTCTTGAATCGTTTGAATTGGATTCATACGATACATGTGAATCATGCTTAAAAGGCAAGATGACTAAGTTACCTTTTATAGGAAAAGGTGAACGAGTGAAAGAGTTGCTAGGTCTAATACATACTGATGTATGTGGACCTATGTCAACTCAAGATTTAGGAGGCTATAACTACTTCATTATCTTCACCGATAATCACTCACGGTTTGGGTATGTGTTCTTTATGAAACACAAGTCTGAAACCTTTGAAAGGTTCAAAAAATTCATAAATGAAGTAGAGAAACAAAATGGCAAGAGTATTAAAATACTTCGATCGGATCGAGGTGGTGAATACTTAAGTCAAGAGTTTCTTGATTATCTAAGAGACAATGGTATATTATCTCAATGGACTCCGCCATATACACCATAGCATAATGGTGTATCTGAGAGGTGTAACCGGACCTTGTTGGACATGGTCAGTTCAATGATGAATCATGTGAATCTTCCCAAGTCCTTTTGGGGCTATGCACTTCAGACAACTATTTACTTGTTAAACAGAATGTCAACCAAGGTAGTCTCTACTACTCCATATGAGATATAGAATAGTAAGAAACCTCATGTATCTTACTTGAAGATATGGGGTTGTCCTGCTTATGTGAAGTGGACTGTATCAGACAAATTAGATGCTAAGTCTGATAAATGTCTATTTATTGGATACCCTAAGGAAACAAGGGGTTACCAATTCTATTATCATATGGAACAAAAGGTGTTTGTTTCAAGGCATGCTGTGTTTCTAGAGAAAGAGTTTCTCTTGCAAAAAAACAGTGGGAGTGTCGTCGAGCTTGAGGAGGCTCGAGAGACTCAAATAGACATTGATGAGATACCTGGTGAAGCACAATAGTCGATAACTCATAGTGATGAGCAATCGACTGGAACTATTGAAACACCACATCTTCGTAGATCTGGTAGAACATGTAATATTCCTGAGAGATATGGATTTCTCGTAAGTGAATCAAACGACGTGTTACTCATTGATGATGAGGAGCCTACCAGTTATGAAGAAGTTCTGACAAGTTCAGAAAGGGATAAGTGGCTTGAAGCCATGAAGTCAGAAATGGATTCCATGTATGAAAACCAAGTTTGGAACTTGGTTGACCCACCTGAAGGCATCAAGCCTATAGGGTGCAAGTGGGTTTTCAAGAAGAAAACCGACATGGATGGTAATGTGATTACCTATAAGGCTAGATTAGTGGCGAAAGGATATCGTCAAAAGCAAGGTGTTGATTATGACGAAACCTATTCGCCTGTAGCTATGTTTAAATCCATTCGGATGCTCCTGGCCATAGCGGCTCATTATGATTATGAGATATGGCAAATGGATGTGAAAACAACTTTCCTTAATGGAAACCTGCTCGAGGACGTGTATATGATACAACCTGAGGGTTTCACATCGGTTGATAAAACCAAGGTATATAAATTGCGACGGTCCATATATGGATTGAAGCAAGCATCTAGGAGTTGGAATATTCGTTTTGATGAGACAATCAAAAGGTTTGATTTCTCACAAAATCCAGATGAACCTTGTGTGTACAAGAAGGTTAGAGGGAGTCCAGTCGTGTTCTTAGTATTGTATGTCGATGACATATTACTTATAGGAAACGATGTTTCAGTCTTACAGTCAGTTAAGATTTGGTTGTCCAAGACATTCTCCATGAAAGACCTGGGAGAAGCAACCTACATCCTTGGGATTAAGATCTATAGAGATAGATAGAAATGGTTGCTTGGTCTTTCGTAGTCTACATATATAGACCGAGTGCTAAAGAGGTTTAGCATGTCAGAATCCAAGAAAGGTTTCCTACCCATCAGGCATGAGATACACCTTTCGAAGTCTATGTGTCCATGCACAGAAGACGAGAGGATTTGCATGAGTAAGATTTACTATGCATCCGCAATAGGATCTATCATGTATGTTATGTTATGTACGAGGCCCGATGTATCGTATGCTCTGAGTGTCACGAGTAGATACCAGTCAGATCTAGGAATAGATCATTGGGCGGCTGTTAAGACAATCCTTATGTACTTGAGAAGAACTAATGATGTGTTCCTAATATATGGAGAAGGGTACATGGTGATACGCGGGTATACGGATGCCAGCTTCCAGACAGACAAGGATGATTCCAGGTCTCAGTCTGGATACGTGTTCACCTTGAATGGGGGTGCAGTGAGTTGGAAAGGTTCCAAACAAGACACTATAGCGGATTCTACCACTGAGGCAGAATACATTGCAGCTTCGGAAGCAACAAAGGAAGCGGTTTGGATTAAGAGGTTCATTTATGAACTTGGTGTGGTTCCAGCCATTGTTGAAGCAATACTGATCTACTGCGACAACAATGGAGCAATTGCACAGGTGAAAGAGCCAAAGTCTCATCAACGATCCAAACATGTGCTTCGCCGCTATCATCTGATTAGAGAGATCATTAGTAGGAAGAAAATACAAATCGAGAAAATCCCCACTGAAAGGAACTTAGCGGATCCTTTGAGTAAGGCATTACCTCAAAGTAAGTTTGAGGGTCATGTTAGAGCCTATGGTATTGGATACCGTAGCGATTGGCATTAGGTCAAGTGGGAGTTTGTTAGTAATATGTGAGAGATGTCCTAAGGCAATCGACTTATGTTAAAACCATTTATATGATAAATGAAGATTCACTATTTGAGTATACATGTTCTCATGTATTTGATTAGATCTTAAACTCATTTACTTAATGTCCACGATACGATTCACAGCATGAGAGAATTTGTGATTGGATCACAAATAGTGAGTATCTCTACATGTGTAATTGTGATGTATCGAAATTATCCCTAGTCGATGAATTGATGGATTCGGACACCATCAAATCTGTCGAGACTAGCACGAGGTATACTCCTTGGTGTATCCAAGCAGCTAATTCTCACTGGCTAGAGACATTGTGATGTCCGGAGTTAATCGTGGATGCTAGTTATGGTAACTAGTTGATTGGAGTGACCAGCCGTAAGACTTCATATGGTTCTCTACATATATAGATATGTGAATGAAGTTCTTACTGCAGCTTAAGTGCGATGTTCCTTTGACTTGCGGTATTCAAGTCATCTTGGTCATGAAGACTTATGCTTTGACATCTTAAGCAAGCATCTCAAAGTAGATGTGAACCCGGGATGATTGGGTATAAGTTGAAGTGATCGAAGGTGTTTGATTAGCCTATAAAGGATTCACCACTCCTTGCGAGGAGATGTATACCCATGGCCTCTCATCGTATTGTTACTAAAGTCTTTGGCCAAAACATTACATGTTTAGAGTAAGGTACTCTTGGATACATGTGTAGTAACTAGAATCCGTAGAAGGAGGAAATGATACTTGGGCTTGGAGTGACGTAGTCAACCTAGTGGGGACTGACACAATAGACCATGTCCTGAACCGAGTGGGTATAAGATGAGTGAAGGGAATGGGGCACGATTCATTGTAGCTGCTGAAGGGTTTCAGAAATAGTTCTGGATTAACCGTTGATCTTTTCGATTAATTGGGGATCATGATGTACTACTAGGTACCACTCATGATCGTTCTATAATTAATGGTTAATTATAGACCACCAACATAAACCGATAACTTATTTGATCACACGCACAATGAGCATAATCTGAAGTATTTAAAACAAGCTTGAGAATGAGATTCTCAGACCGAGAGAAACTAGGTTTGGTTGGACCAAACAAAGAGCGAGCATGAAATCGTTTCAGTCACAATGGAAGCGTGGATGGGTCGTGTCTTATGAAGACATGATGGATGAACCAAATTTGTTTGGTTCTAATCCAATGGTGGAGAATAAACCAAAGGGGTTTGATTTGTTTTAAACGATGAACCAAAGTTGGTTCGGTTCGTTTTAACTTAAAATAGACCAACATGATTTGGTTTATTTTAACTTAAATTAATGGAGTGGATTAACGGGCTTTTGGTTATGATCCGATAACCATTAGGAGAATTTGTTCTCTATAAAAAATAGGGCTTAAGTGTTGGAGGATCAATACGGCCGGCTAGAGGGGGGTGAATATCCCTCGTTCGTTGGATTTCGTATTTTGCTCGTCTACAAAACGTTAGCGCAAGCGGAATATGCAAATATAAATAAAGACAAAGCAAAAGATAAACAAACAGTACAAACACCGAGATGGAATGTGGTTCACGGCTACGCCGCTAATCCACGGTCCGATTCGTCCACGGTGAATCACTCCGCCAAAGCCAATCACTATTGGTCTCTCCTTTGCACTAAGCTAGGTGGAGGTAACCTTTACAATCAAGATCACTCTTCTTACAATAAGATTGAAGTAAAAGCAAGTAAGAAGAGTAGGGAATCGTGTATGACACTTTGGGAGAAGTTTAGAGCTCAAGCATTAGCCTCCCAAAGCCCCATCCTCTTCCTTTTTATAGAGGAAGAAGGTTCCTTCCAGTTGACACAGGATCAGTAGACTGATGCCCTCAATCAGTCGACTGATCCCGTAGTCGTTGCCCAATAATGGCCGCTTTCCACGTTGGATTCCATCCAACAGTATTGGCATCAGTCGACTGATATTACCATCAGTCGATTGGTGCTCGATCAGTCGAGTCCTCAACGAGGTCGACTCCATTTTGTGCCCGTGTACAGTGCCATCGATCGCTCCCCATGAGCGATCGGTGATCAACCGCTCGATCGGCCCGACCATTCTTGGCGATCGGTGATCAACTTGATCCAGCCACATTAGACCAGTCGATCGAACCATCGACTCAGAGCAGTCGACTGTCATTCCATGGCAGTCGACTGGTGTCGGGAAATCCCATCCGACACTTAGCCAAATGGCCAAGTTTCACCTACGAGCTACTACCCCTTCCCGGGTTACATTCGCTCACTCTCATCCCTCAGAGTCCCTCGCCTTCGAAGTTCTCTTCATTCACGGCCACATCCCTCGGTAGCATCAGGCGCACGGCTCTGCAATGCTCCTTCGCGTCTCTTGCCTCGAAGTCTACTTCCTCTGGCTTCACTCCAAGCTTCTCGTCCAACGGTCCCTCGGATGCTCCAAGCGCACGGCTTCCACAAAGCAATCCTTTACTGACTCAAGGACCGAGTCGTGAGATGTGAAACTCGGCACGACTCCATGTGCGAATTACTATGTCCTGCACGACTTCAACGCACATATCAAATCAACATAACAAACTAACTTAAACCCTTTGCCACACACATCAAAACCTAATCATGGCAAGAGATTGCCCTAACAATCTCCCCCTTTTTGATGTGTGGCAATTTCGTTTAAGTTAGATAAGAACATTTGATAAAAATTTCTAAGGTAAGAAAGCATGTAAACATAAACATGATATAGCAACATGCAACTCCCCCTTAATCCATGAAACTCTCTCTACAAATTCTCAAAGTAAATTTTCTCCCCCTATCATAATTTACTTAAACATAATCAATTCTCCCCCTTTGACACCATCAAAAAGATTAATACTAAGTTATAAACACATGGTATCAAGTATAATAGAAGGAAAATACCAAAAATTTGTCTAAAACCTGAATTCAGCCTTAACTAGTCTAATTTTCAGGCCACCAGTCGACTGGCACGCGAATTTCAGAACTTTCTGATTTTCGGACCGAATTTCAGAAATGCATTAAAATTTTTAGAAAATTCAAAAAATCATGAAATTTGGGGAACATATTTCTTGTAAGATTCTTTATCAGTGAAAAATATGTCTTCATGAAAAATCATTATATTTTCACGTATTTGCCAAAAATCCAAAAGGTTTAAAAACCACTAGGTTTTTTATCATGTGATTATCAAGTTTAACACCTAGTTTTGGTTCCAATTGTTTCAAAACATGAATACATAGATTTTAGATTAAGAAATTGTTTTGAAAACATATGAAATATCCAACCATGATCTTTGGGTAATATGTCTATGAATTAAACATAAGCCTTCCCCATGATTGGTCTATTATTGCTATTTTGATACTTTAAATGACCATCTAAATGCCATAGGCATTAGTAGACATTTGTATCATCCTAACATCTCACCCATGCTAAGTTTTCAATCAAAGTAGCCTATGGTGAGTGTGAGATGCATCCTAGGGGGTATTTGTATATACTTAACCATTATATTCATACAATTCTATCAAGGTTAAGTATCAACCTAACAATCCTCATGATCATTAAGGCATATATCAATTAATTCTACATTATGATCATGAAACACATGTATTCATTGAATTGTTATCATGCATTAGGTATTATATCATGATTATAAACAAAGTATCACCTAAAGCATGATCTACACTTATTTCTCATGATTATGTACCAAATATCAAAATCATAAATCATGATTGCAAACATACATAGCAATTACATTAATCATCATGATTTAAGCATTATTAACTATTTATAGGCACGTTATCATCACCTAACACTATTTAAAAATGTTGTCCCGCCATCCTAAGTCAACCAAAATATGATATAGGTCAATTGCATATGGTTGACTACCCTAGGGGTTTTCTAACCCTTAAGGATGAATTTTGGAACCCAATACAAATTCTTTCCTATGGGGTTCACTAGATACTCCTTGGAGATCCATTTCCTAGCAATTACCTTCTTCTTATCTTGTCCCCCAGGAATTAGGTATTTGTAGGCCTTTTCATTTTTCTTTTCTTTATAACCTAGGCCCTTTTTGTTGAAGCTAGCTCTTTGGCTCCCTATGATCATGTTCAAGGTGTTGGAGCCTATAGTGAATATTTCTAGGGCTTTTGTCAAGTAATCTACCCTTTCCCTTAGAGCCCTATTTTCATCCATGCATGCATCACTAACATTAAATGACATATATTCATGTGAGCATGCATCATCATCATGCCAAGAAGAAATATTTTCATTTTCATTTAAGCATTCTTTTTCTAACTTATTTTCTAAGTCCTTAATTTGATATAGCATGCTTTTGTTCTTCTTCTTAGCTCTAAATAAGTCCTTGGTGAGGCTAGAAATCATAGACATAATTTGCTTAGGGGGTAGATTTGTTACCTCACTTACCAAATCCTCTTCTTCGGATGAGGAGGATGTAGAGGCTCCCCCTTCACTTGAGCTTGATTCTTCATTTTAGGTGGAGGAGCAATCCAAGTCATCGAAAGCCATCAATGCAAGGTTGGAGTAGACATGCTCTTCTTCATCGGATGAGGAAGAGGAAGCAAGGTCATCCCATGTCTTTGCTTTGAGAGCCATGACCTTTCCTTTTTTCCTTGGCCTTCTTTTCTTCTTCCTTCTTTTTACTCCCCTTTTTCTTCTTCTTTTCTTCTTTCTTCTTCCTTTCTTCCTTGCTCTTGTTTAGGAGGGGACAATTATCCCTTATATGTCCCTCTCCTTGGCAATTGTAACAAATCACCTTTCCTCTTGGTCTTCTCTTCCTATCATTAGATTTATTAAAATGAAAACCTTTTAAAGCACGTCTTACCCTCCTTACCATATATGTTTCTTCCGTGCTATCCATGGAGGAGGATGAGGATGCTTCATCATCGGAGGAGGAGGGGATTTCCATCTTCTTCTTCCCCTTGTTGGCCATCAAGGCTACTCCTCTTGAAGTTTGAAACTTTGGCTCTTCTTGTATTCCTTCAAGCCTTGTTTCGTGGAGCTCCATTGTTGAGAAGAACTCCTCCAAGGTACTCACTTCCAAGTTCTTGGAGATGTAAAATGAATCCACCATGGAGCTCCATCTTGAGGACCGGGGAAAAGCATCTATGGCCTTCATTACCATATCCCGGTTGGAGAGCTTTTCTCCTACACTTGTTAGCCCAATTAAAATTTCTTTAAATCTAGAATGCAAAGAAGTTACCTTTTCTCCCTTTTCTAATTTTATGATGGATAGTTGGGAGCGGAGGAGGTCGCTCCTTGCAAGTTTGGCTTCCGAGGTGCCTTCATGAAGCTCCACTAGCTTCTCCCACATCTCCTTTGCACTAGAACAATCCCCTATCCTATTTACTTCTTGTTGAGGGAGCACATTGTAGAGGTGGTGCTTGGCCTTTGAATTTGCCAAATACTCCTCTCTTTGTCTTTTGCTCCATCTAGATTTTTCCAATGGCTCCCCATCTTCGTTCCTAGGCAACTCGAAACCGTTTTCCATAATTAATAATATTTCAAAGTCGGTTTCGAAGAATACCTCCATTCGCTTCTTCCACCAAGCGAATTCCCCTTCGAACTTCGGCAGATGAATGTTCGAGCCGGCCATCTTTTGATGAAGAGCTTGTTGCGGCGGTTAGTCCGGTGACAAGCAACCTCGCTCTGATACCACTTGTTAGAGGATCAATACGGCCGGCTAGAGGGGGGTGAATATCTCTCATTCATTGGATGTCGTATTTTGCTCGTCTACAAAACATTAGCGCAAGCGGAATATGCAAATATAAATAAAGACAAAGCAAAAGATAAACAAACAATACAAACACCGAGATGTAACGTGGTTCACGGCTACGCAGCTAATCCACGGTCCGATTCATCCACGGTGAATCACTCCGCCAAAGCCAATCACTATTGGTCTCTCCTTTGCACAAAGCTAGGTGGAGGTAACCTTTACAATCAAGATCACTCTTCTTACAATAAGATTGAAGTAAAAGCAAGTAAGAAGAGTAGGGAATCGTGTATGGCACTTTGGGAGAAGTTTAGAGCTCAAGCATTAGCCTCCCAAAGCCCCATCCTCTTCCTTTTTATAGAGGAAGAGGGTTTCTTCCCATTGACACAGGATCAGTCGATTGATCCCGTAGCCGTTGCCCAATAATGGCTGCTTTCCACGTTGGATTCCGTCCAATGGTATTGGCATCAGTCGACTGATATTACCATCAGTCGATTGGTGCTCGATCAGTCGAGTCCTCAACGAGGTCGACTCCATTCTGTGCTCGTGCACAGTGCCATCGATCATTGCTCCCCGCGAAGCGGTCGGTGATCAACCATCGATCGGCCCGACCATTGTCGGCAGTCGACTAATCAACTTGATCCAGCCACATTAGACCAGTCGATCGAACCATCGACTCAGAGCAGTCGACTGCCATTCCATGGTAGTCGACTGGTGTCGGGAAATCCCATCCGACACTTAGCCAAATGACCAAGTTTCACCTACGAGCTACTACCCCTTCCCGGGTTACATTCGCTCACTCTCATCCCTCGGAGTCCCTCGCCTTCGAAGTTCTCTTCGTTCGCGGCCACGTCCCTCGGCAGCATCAGGCGCACGGCTCTGCAATGCTTCTTCGCGTCTCTTGCCTTGAAGACTACTTCCTCCGGCTTCACTCCAAGCTTCTCGTCCGGCGGTCCCTCGGATGCTCCAAGTGCACGGCTTCCGTAAAGCAATCCTTTACCGACTCAAGGACCGAGTCATGAGATGTGAAACTCGTCACGGCTCCATGTGTGAATTACTAAGTCCTGCACGACTTCAACGCACATATCAAATCAACATAACAAACTAACTTAAACCCTTTGCCACACACATCAAAACCTAATCATGGCAAGAGATTGCCCTAACATTAAGGGTTTTGTGGAAACCTAATCTATGCAATCCCTAGTTGCCGCCCACCCCTCCTCTCCTCTAGTGGTCGGTGCCCAACCCTTGCCGCCGCCCTGCTTTGTGTCGCCGTCCAAGTTTGTTGTCGGTGTCCAAGCTTCAGCCGGTGATCCTCCGGCGACCCTCCGGTGATATTCTTTGGGTCCGGCAACAAGGTGAGCGTCTAGCTTCCTTATTTGGCCGGCCCTATTCCTCCACCAAAGATGTCCAGTTTTTTGGACAGCTTATTTATTTCGTGTCGGAGCATCGTTTGGACGACGAGCGGCTTCCTTGCCGGGGATTCGATCTTCGGTAATCCTCATAGGTGGAGGACGAAGGATTCGTCAAACGGTTGACGAATACCTCTCTGGAGAAGCGAGTTTTTGAGGACTCATTTTGGATCCGAATTTTGATTCGGATTGTGATCTTCTCTCGATCACATCATCTTCAATATGAGGCTAGTAACTCATACGAAGACGAGGCTCATGACTTTGTGAAGTCATCCCGAAGATACTCGACATGGATACGGATAGAGGCGATTCTAGCGAGGATCGTTCCGGTTGATGCATTTCCCGCTACACGTGATATGTAAGGTATACGTTGTATAATTTTTTTTTTATTTTAAAATTTGAATTTATGGTTATGTCTACACATGTTGTACTATGCATGCGTGTGGTGTGTGTGTTGTAATAAATTAGATTTATTAATTTTATTTCTTCCCCTGTGCACATGTTTACGAAACATGTTCGAACACACACTCGCCGTGGTGCCGGAAACCCAACAAAAGCATGGAAAGAATATAGATTACAATGCATTGAGGCCCTTCTCTCTGGATTTGAGGTGCAGAACTTGGATCTCGAGCGACTTCCTTCCTTCCCGTTGCGAGTCTCCAAACCTTTTTTGGGCTTAGGAGTGTTGTTCCGATCGTCGTGCCTTCTCCCTAGGGTTTGGGAGCCCTAGGGTGGCTCCCTCGTGATCCTTGCCTCTTAGATGAGTTTCTTATATATAGAGGCGGCTCCGACTTTCCATAAATGCTTGAAAAACCTTATTTCCTTGAATTCGTGGCACCGCCACACGACTATGTGAATTTCACATGGCCTAGCTGTGTGCAAGGTTGGAAAACAGCTGAAATCTAGGCTAAAAATGAGTTGGAAAAAACACATGGATTTGCTAATTCACACAGCCTGGCTGTGTCTTTTCCTGGAGCCTTCGTTTTGATCCGTTTCATGGAAACATGACCAAGTCTTGGGACTTGGACAGTGCATGTTCCCTAAGGTCCGTGCTCCACAAACTGCTCCATTTTTGCTCCAAACATGACGCCCAATACATAAATTAACAAAAGTATATCTCCGAACTAGAAAATAGGAAATGCATGCAAAATAAAGTAAAATATGCATGAAACAAACATAAAATGAGATGAGATGTGAGCGAAAATTACTCCTAAAACCCTATATATTTTGCTCACATCAATGGACTAAAACAAGCTCCTAGAGCTTGGTATGAGAGGCTTTCTGTATACCTTAAGTCCAAAGGGTTTAGCCAAGGCTTAGTCGACCCAACCCTTTTTGTAAAAACTGTAGACAAAGAAATTTTTATAGCCCAAATCTATATAGATGACATTATTTTTGGAACCACTAATTCAATCCTACTAAACAAGTTCATTTTACTCATGGAAAGTGAATTTGAAATGAACTTAGTAGGAGAATTAAATTTCTTTTTAGGATTACAAATTAAACAAACTAAGGAAGGAATTTATTTGCATCAACAATAATATGCTAAGGATTTAATTAACCGATTCGGAATCCAAAATGCTAAAATCATTAATACACCCATGACAACAAATGTTAATATAGGAGAAGATGTAGACAGAAAACCTATTGACCTAAAATACTATAGGAGCGCAATAGGGAGTCTCCTTTACTTAACTACGAGTTGACCCAACATACTATTCACACTAAGTATGTGTGCAAGGTTCCAAACCTGTGCTAAGGAGTCTCATCTAACATTAGTTAAGCGTATCCTTAGATATCTAAAGGGCACGCTAAGCGTAGGTATTTGGTACCCTAGATCTACCGAGTTCGAACTAATCGGCTTCTCCAACTCGGATTATTCCGATAGTAAATTCAATAGAAAGAGCACGAGTGGTTACTATCAACTTCTCGGCTCAAGTCTAGTGAGTTGGTGCAGTAGGAAGCAACACTGTGTTGCCTTGTCTACCACCGAAGCCGAATATGTCACAATGGGTGAGCGTGTGGCTCATCTTCTTTGGATGAAGCACACTCTCCAAGACTTTAACTTAAACTTCAACAATATTAAAACTCACTTAGATAATATTAGCTCAATCAACATAACCAAAAATCCCATATGCCACTCTAGGACCAAACATATAGAGGTCAAACACCACTTTATTCGAGAACATGTATCTAACGGAACCATACAACTTGAATACGTGGAATCAAAGTCAAATCTAGCGGACTTATTTACCAAACCTTTACTCGAAGCCGAATTTAGTCTACTAAGACGAAAATTGGGCATGTGCGTAATAGAGTAGGATTGACAACTTATATTTTTATATACTCTATTATTTACTTTTCTTTTCATGTTAATGGAATTAGCTTAGGGCTTACCCTAGATATCATGTACCTATAGATTTAAGGAGCCAATACATCTCACAACATATAGGACTAATGTGTTTGTGTACTTAGCCACGTAGATGGGCTTGTGATGTTAGGACCTTACTCCTAGTTCCAGATATAGACTTAGTGCATCAACATGAACCACAGAGTATAATTACATAAATTAACTAACTCTACTTAGGACTTGTTGATCATTTCATATCAATCAAGTCAAATAGAGTTGAACATCTAAATAGATGTGCTTATGTTTAAACTACTATTTTCAAAATTTATTTGGAACATGCTTGGACTTAAAACTAAATTCTAAACTATGTTTTACAAACCCCTCAGTCCTTCCGATTTATGGCAAAAGGGGGAGAAAGGCCAAAGTTAATGGAGCAATTTTTTGATAACTTAACTTGAGTACAGATCTTATATTTTTATGGCCTAAAGTTAAGTTAACTGTGTTTACTTAACTTTGTTTACTTAACTTAACTTTTATGGTTAAACTTTCTTAATTGATAAAGGGGGGAGAAAGGCCAAGGTTAACTTGAACTTATTCTAAACATTAAGGCCAATGTTAAGTAATTTCGATTACTTAAAACTCCTCTTTAGTAGCTAACATCAAGGGGGAGGGTCAAGACACTTTTTCAAGTAGTCATTGACACTCGAAGGGTAGTGGTCGGGCAACACTGGGAGGACTTCGGAGAGAGCGAAAGAACTCAAGTGAAGATCGGAAGCGAAGCTTCAAGGGTAAAGGTTGAGGTAAGCTCGTGTGAGTGGGTGTAAGTAAGGTCATGTCCTCCAAACGGGGACATCCTTAGGTGACAATCCGACCAAGACTTCCCATGGAAGGTCTAAGTCAAGATCAGATGGTAAATGACCATCGAACTTACTTATATTAACTGCATTTTCGAGCTAACACTTTATTGCAGCTGGAAACCCTGCCATAAGTCAATTGATGGCTTGTATCAGTCGACCGATGCATCCAGCGGTCGACTGGTAAGAGTAGCAGTTGATTGTTGGTCAAGGATCAACCTCGAGTAGAGGCAAAGCTTATCTCCATTTCTCAAGGTCTAGGTGGTATCACCTCATGAAACTTCATCTCAACGATTAGAGTTTCACAAGGATCTAAAAGAAGGTGTTCTCAACCCCATTTCCTGTTGGAATGTCGATGGCCGGCTAGAGGGGGGTGAATAGCCCCAATCGCATGTACGGTGGAATTCGTTCGTTCTTGTGTCTACAATCTTGTTAGCGCAGCGAAAATAAAACTAAACAACAATAAAGATAAACAAGATAAAACAATGCTAACAAAGAGATATAACATGGTTCACGGCCCTATGCCACTAATCCACAGTTCGATTCATCTCTGGTGAATCACTCCAAAACCAATCCAATATGGTCTCTCTCTTTAGCCAAAGCAAGGTGAAGGTAAACCTTCTTACAACACAAAAACACTCTTTCTTATAATAGATTTGAAATAAGAACAAGAGAAAGAGTTTAAAGCTTGTGGGGGCACTTGGATGATCAATTGGAGCATAAGCATTAGCCATTTCCAAGCTCACACCCTCTCATTTTATAGAGAGGGCTAATTTCTTCCCGTTGGCCGCCCATCAATCGACTGTTGCCTTTTGTAGTCAATTGTCGCTGTTATAATGACTTTTGAATACATCAGATCCCGACCATTGTAGTCCCACAGAAGACTTGGCAGTCGACTGATGTATCCATTAGTCGACTGATGCCTCCGTAGTCGACTGATCAGTCAGCTTCAGGAGGTTTTGTGCCTGTGACTGTCTTCATCAGTCGACTGTCATGCTTATGTTATTTTGTTTATAATTTACCTAACGTAAACATAGTTGCCACACATCAAAAAGGGGGAGATTGTTAGGGCAATCGACCCAAGTTATGGTTTGGATTATGGTTTTGATGTGTGTGGCAAAGGTTTAAGTTAAGATATTATTGTGGATTTAATATGTGTGTTGAAGTTATGCAGGACTTAGTAATTCGCACATATGATGAATAACATTGGTAAGATCACCAACTCACAACCTCGTGCTTGAGTCGGCGAAGGAGCATTGCGATGTCGTGCGCTTGATGCATCTGAAGGACCGCCGGACGAGATGACTTGAAGCGAAGCTAAGGAAGTAGACTTTGAGGGCAAGAGATGCGATGGAGCATTGTGAAGCCGTGCGCTTGGTGTTGCCAAGGGATGTGGCTGCGAACGAAGAGAGCTTCGGCGAGGGACTTCAAGTGAGATGAGAGAATGAGTGAAATGTAAGTAGCTCATTAGGTGAACTTGGCCGAAATGGCTAAATGTCGGAGGCTCGATCGAGTTGGTTGAGGTTATACCCGACATGTTTAGTTAAGTCGGATGCTCAACCAACTTGGTTGGGGTTTTACCCGACAAGTCGGATGCTCAACTGAAGGGTTGAGGTTTTACCCGACGAATGGTTTAGTCGGATGCTCAAACATTGGTTTGAGGTTTTACCCGATGAAGTGGAGTGTCGAATGCTCAACCGTGAGGGTTGAGGTTTTACCCGACCATCGGATGCTCAAACGGATGTGAAGTTTGAGGTTTACTCGGCATCAGTCGACTGATGTGAATGGGAAATCGACTGCTCTAAGTCAACTGGAAGTCCGACTAGTGTTCGACTGGTGGGTTTCTGGCCCAGCAGTCGACTGCCAAGGAATGGCAGTCGACTTCCAGATCATCAGTCGACTACCAAGGATGGTAGTCGATTGATGAAGATAGTCGCAGGCATAGAACCTCCCGAAGTCGACTGATCTGTCGGCTACGGAGGCATCAGTCGACTGATGGATACATTAGTCGACTGCCAAGTCTCCCGTTGGACTACAACGGTCGAGATATGACATGTTCAGAAGCCGTTGTAACATCAAAAGCCGACTGCAAAAGGCAGCAGTCGACTGATGGGTGACCAACGGGAAGAAATCAACCCTCTCTACAAAAAGAGAGGGTGTGGGCTTTGGGATGGCTAATGCTTATGCTCCAATTGATCATCCCAGTGCCCCACAAGCTTTAAACTCTTTCTCTTGTTCTTATTTCAAATCAATTGTAAGAAAGAGTGTTTTTTTTGTTGTAAGAAGGTTTACCTCCACCTTGCTTTGGCTAAAGGTACAGACCATATTAGATTGGTTTCAGAGTGATTCACCAGAGATGAATTGGATCGTGGATTAGCGGCATAGGGTTGTGAACCACATTATATCTCTTTGTTAGCATTGTTTTTATCTTGTTTATCTTTATTGTTGTTTAGTTTTATTTTTGCTGCACTAACAAGATTGTAGATGCAAGAACGAACGAATTCCACTGTACACGCGATTGGGGCTAATCACCCCCCTCTAGCCGGCCACCGACGTTCCAACATTTCCATCATTCAAAGTGCTCCCAATTGCTTCCGCAACGCCGCTCTTCTACAATGATCTCCTTACGACGAAGCATTGCCGAAACAATGACAACCTAAGCTCAATCTTTCATTCTTTAAGTTGTCGGTAAAAATTTTAGTTAAAGTTTATTTCAAGTTTGTAATCTTTTTTTCGGAGCTTTAATCGCAACGAGAAGAGGGGGAGTGCCCCTCTATCTCTAGTTCTTGATATTTCTTGTACTCCCTTACTCATACCTCTAACGAGGAGGAGTGTTTTTAGTGTTTTTCCCTCTGTAAATGGTCTAGGACCATTAGGGACTTGGATTAGCAGTCGAAGGCTGTGAACAAAGTAAAAACAAAGAGTGTCTTATTTATTTTTCACTGCACTTTACTCTTATTGCTCTTCTTAATCGAACGAATTCAGAATGTTTTCTCTTGTGCTATTCACCCCCCTCTAGCGTTGAAATCGATCCAATAGCTAAGGATGACATTGTGAAGCTGTGCACTTGGTGCATCCTGTTGGATCATTTACAGCGCTAGAGGGGGGGGGGGGTGAATAGCGCAAGACAAAATTCATTCATTCGATTGTTCGATATAAAATAATGCAAGTGAGAGTAAATGCAGCCGAAAGGAACAAGTACTCGTTTGTTTTTACTTGGTTCACAACCTTCGGCTGCTAGTCCAAGGCCCTAACGGTCCTAGACCGCGTACGGAGGGCAAAACACTAAAAACACTCCTCGTTAGAGGAAGGAGTAAGCGAATACAATCGATGAAAAATCTCAAGGTAGAGGGACACTCCCCCTCTCCTTGTTACGATTAAAACACGATAAAAAGATAGACGACAATACAAGAGAATAACAATGACTGAATAATGTAATGAAATTAAACACTTATCGTCGGAGATGCAGTAGCACTTCATCGTCGCAAGGTCATCATAGAAGAGTATCAATGGAGGCTTTTTGGAAACCTTTTGATGATGGAAATAGGGTGGTGAAGCCCTACTTTTATAGCCTTGGAAACCCTAGACGTTCACATCTTCAACCAATGAGAGCAAGCCTCCTATCCCTTCAAAAATGGAGATAAGCTTTGACTCTCCTTAAAGTTGATCCTTGACCAACAGTCGACTGCTACCCTTACCAGTCGACTGCTGATGGATCAGTCGATGGATACAAGCCCTCAGTCGATTGATGGCAGGTTTTCTGCTGCAACGAAGAGTTAACTCAAAAAAACAGTTACTACAAGTGAATTAAATGTTCATATACCATCTGATCTTGACTTAGACCTTCCATGGGAGGTCTTGGTTAGATCATCGCCTAAGAACATCGTCGTACAGAAGACACGACCTTCCTTGTGCTCACTCACACGAGCTTACCTCAACATTTACCTTGTAGCTTCTGCTTCCGGTCTTCCACATGATTCCTTCGCCTCCCTCCGAAGTCATCCTGGTGTCGCCCGACCACCACGGCTCCCTCCGGGTGGCGCTGACCTTTAGCTCTAGCTTTAGCACTTTTCTACACACTTGATTTAGCTCGTGAGATAACAAAATGAGCTTAACTTTGTATCGTTTGCTATAATCAAAACTCAGGTTCGACTTAGGTGTCTACTGCACCAACAATCTCTCCATTTTTGATCTATGGCAAACCCATACAAAGTTAAGGAAATAATATGCATGAAGAATCAAATATTAAGTAGGAGTAATAGAGATCTTCTTCCAAGTACTCCCCCTTGAGGAAGCCTCCCCCTTGATCGAGGGTGAGTCTTGAAAGAAGATCTTAATCTTCCCCCTTGATGTTTGCTATTTAGGAAGAGTTTAAGTAATTAACAATTACTTAAAGTTGGCCTTAGTATTAAAAAAATAAGTTAAGAAGATATCTTAACTTGGCCTTTCTCCCCCTTTCTCAAGTAAAACATTAACGTTTGGCCATAAGAATATAGAATTAAGTTACTAAGTTAAGTTATAAAAAAAAAATGATCCCTTAACTTTGGCCTTTTCTCCCCCTTTTGCCATAAATCGGAAAGAGGGGGTTTGAAAAAAAATATAAGTATTAAGTTTAAGTTCCAAGTCCAAGCATGTTCCATATTATTTTTAAAATAATATACTAAAAATAATATCATCTATTAAATGTTCAACTCTTATTTGACTTGATTGATATGAAAGATCAACAAGTCCTGGTCAGAATCGTTTAATATATATGATTATACTCCGTGGTTTATGGCGATGCACTAGCTCTACATCTGGAACCAGGAGTAAGGTCCTAACATCTCACGCCCATCTACGTGGCTAAGTACGCAAATACATTAGTCCTATGTGTTGTGAGATGTATTGGCTCCTTAAATCTATAGGTGCATGATATCTAGGGTAAGTCCTAAGCTAGTTTAATTAACATGAAAAGAGAAGTAAATACTAGAATATATAAAAAGAATGTAAGTCCTACTCTATTACGCACATGCCTAATTTTTGTCTTAGTAGAATAAATTCGGCTTCGGGTAGTGGCTTGGTAAAAAGATCAACTAGGTTTTACTTGGATTTCACATATTCGAGTTTAATGGTTCCGTTAGCTACATGTTCTCAAATAAAGTGGTGTTTAACTTCTATATGTTTGGTCCTAGAATGGTAAATAGGATTTTTCGTTAAGTTGATGGAGCTAATATTATCTATGTGAGTTTTAATGTTGTTGAAGTTTAAGTTAAAGTCTTGGAGAGTATGCTTCATCCAAAGAAGCTGAGCTACACACTCACCCATCACGACATATTTGGCTTCGGTGGTAGATAAAGAAACACAGTGTTGCTTCCTAGTTCACCAACTCACTAGACTTGAGCCGAGAAGTTGACAACAATCACTCGTGCTCTTCCTATCGAGTTTACTACTGGCATAGTCCGAGTCGGAGTAGCCGATTAGTTCGAACTCGGTAGATCTAGGGTACCAAATACCTATGCTTAGCGTGCCCTTTAGATACCTAAGGATACACTTAACTAAAGTTAGGTGAGACTCTTTGACACAGGTTTGAAACCTTGCACACATACTTACCATGAATAAAATGTCGGGTCGACTCGCGGTTAAGTATAGAAGACTCCCTATCGCACTCCTATAGTATTTTAGGTCGATGGGCTTTCCTTTTAAGTCCTCTCCTATATTGACATTAGTTTCCATGGGTGTATTGATAGTTTTAGCGTCTTGCATTCCAAAATGTTTAATTAATTCTCTAGTATATTTTTGTTGATGTAAGTATATTCCATCCTGAGTTTGTTTAATTTGTAGTCCTAGAAAGAAATTCAATTCACCTACTAAATTCATTTCAAATTCACTTTCCATAAGTGAAATGAATACGTTTAGTAGGATCGAATTGGTTGTTCCGAAAATGATATCGTCTACGTAAATATGGGCTATGAAGATTTCATTACCTACAGTTTTTACGAAGAGGGGTGGATCGACTAGGCCTTGGTTAAACCCTTTAGACTTAAGATAAATTGAAAGTCTCTCGTACCAGGCTTGAGGAGCTTATTTGAGTTCATAGAGAGCTTTCTTTAGTTTAAGGACATGGTCAGGTTTATCTAGGCTTTCGAATCTTGGGGGTTGACTAACGTATACCTCTTCTTTAATAAGTCAATTTAAAAATTCTGACTTGACATTCATTTGAAATAACTTAAATCCTCGATGTGTAGTGTAGGCTAACAACATTCGGATGGATTCTAGTCTAGCTATGGGGGCATAGGTTTCATCGTAATCTAATCCTTCTACTTGACTGAAACCTTTAGCAACTAATCTTGCCTTATTTCTAACTACTTCACCTTTGTCATTAAGTTTGTTTCAGAAGACCCACCTTGTTCCAATAACTGATTTATCTTAAGGTGGTGGTACTAATTCCCAAACCTCGTTCCTAGTGAATTGAGCTAGCTCTTATTGCATTGCAATAATCCAATCGGGATCAAGAAGAGCTTGTTTAATGATTTTGGGTCCGATTTTCGAAATCAAGGAGATTTGACTAAGGTTTCTATAAGATGATCTAGTTTGAGCCCCTAAGCTAGGATCACCTATCACTTGGTCGATAGGATGATTCGTTTGAATCCTCATTTGACTTGGGTTAGGGTCACCTATGACTTGGTCGACTGGATGACTCGTTGGACTTGGGTTAGGATTAATACTAGACTCGATCTCAGGGTCAGAGTCGAGTCTGGTATGAGTTGGTTCGCTAGTTGGTGTTGCTACGGGTTTTGTAGGTTCGTGTCCTTCATCGAACACTACATTAATAGTCTCTTCAACTCTAAGGGTATCATGGTTGTATACCCTATAGGCTCTACTTGTAGTGGAGTATTCTAAGAAGATTTCGGTAGATGTTTTGGAGGTGAACTTTCCTAGGTAATCCTTAGTGTTCAGAATATGTACCTTACATACAAATACCCTAAAGTACTTGATGTTAGGTACTTTGTCATAATAGATTTTGTATGAGGTCTTAAGGTGCCTCTTTACCAAAAGGATCGTATTTTGGACATAGCAAGCCGTACTAACGGCTTCTATCCAAAACCTGTCGGGTAGATTATACTCATTTAGCATTGTCCTAGCGGCTTCTTGTAGGGTTTTATTTTTACGTTCGACTAGACCATTTTGTTGTGGGGTTCTAGGACACGAGAATCCATAGTGATATCTGTTTAGATTACATAAATCTATAAACCTGTGGTTTTCGAATTCACCACCATGATCGCTCCTAAGTCTTTTAATTTTAAGGTTCTTTTGATTTTCGATTAGTTTAAACAAGTTGATGAGTTGATCTAGGGTATCACTTTTATGTTTGATGAACCTAACCCAGGTAAACCTAGAATAGTCATCAATTATGACTAAGCAGAATTGACTACCATTAAGTGACTTAGCTCCATGTGAATCGAATAGATCCATATGTAGGAGCTCAAGAACACTTTTGGTTCATTTTTGATTAGTTAGTTGATGTTGTGTCCTAGATTGTTTACCATGTTGACAAGCATTACAAATTTATTGTCTAAGTTATTAAGGTTGGGCAAACCTCTGACTAAGCAACTCTGACTCATCTTATGGACGAGTCTTGGGTGCGAGTGACCGAGTCGTCGGTGCCACAACCAAGATTCCTCTTGATGTGTCATAAGACACTTGGTTGAGGAGTTAGGTAGATTAATAGTATAGATGTTTCTATTCCTAGTTCCTTTAAGGATTGTTTTAGAGGTTTCATTTGTTTTAATTGTGCATTCATTTTCTAGGAATATGACCTTATAGTTATTATCACACAGTTGAATTACACTAAGTAAATTATATTCGAAATTTTTAACTAGTAAAACATTTTGAATGATAAAGTTTGAGTTGAGCTCAATATCACCTGATCCGATGATTTTGAGCTTGCCGTTGTTTCCAAAGGCTACCGATCCTTGTCGCTTGAATTGAAGCTTTAAAAACTTAAGTTGATCCCTGGTCATGTGTCGGGAGCAACCACTATACAACATCCATTGATCCTACACGCAAGGTAGTTGGATCAGATATTGGAATTTAAAATTTGGTTGTAAATTATTAGACCTAGATCATCTCACCCATTTCTACATGATCAAACATGTTATCCTTATCTGTTGTTGTGAGATGAATTTAATTTTACTTGATTAATTTTAATGAATCGAAACTAGTCAACTTTGTGTTAGATTCGGATTTGACCCTAAGCTCATCAAGTCACCTTTTCAAGATCTTAGCTTCCAGGTCGTGGTGAGGCACAAGGGCCTTCTTTGATCGGAAAAATGACCACTTCCTTAGACAAAGCCAATTTCGAGAAAATTGTAACTTGACTTACTTAAGACCACTTCCTGGTCTAACTAATCTAGGTTACGGCGAGGTAGCTTCAGCTAGTTCAACTCGGTCAAGTGAAACGAACTAGATACGCCTTATCTAGCTCGAGTACTCAAGTCTTCGCTTTCCTAGCGTACTATCTTCTCCTCATGTCCTGGTACTATGTTATCAAGTATTGACGAGTTATAGTCCCTATCTAACCATTCTAAAAAAGAAAAGAAAGAGAAACTAAACATGCAATTTCTAAGTAATAGCACGAACAAGTTTTGTACTAGCTCCCCCTGGACCATTAAATTGGTTCAGTCTTTCCACATAGTGGATTTGGTCCTTGGAAACCCAGTACTGGTTGGATCCTAATTGAGAAATCAAAGTGGTCTTAGGGACCCATGCTTGGACATGTATTCTATTTCGACTTACGATTGACATATACGACTTGTTAGTTGTATTTGAGCTAAATCCAAGCCTGGCCTCGTTGTACATGGCCCTTTGCGATCCAAGTAAGAGGTCAAGTCCCTTGGATCCCAAAGTGAACCTTTCCAACATGTTCCTAAGATCTTCGACTTGACTTTTCAAAAGTGAGTTCTCAACTTCGAGCTTTTCAACTCGAGTTGAGTCCTTCTCTTGAACTTGACTAGTCGAAGAGGTTAGGGAGACCTCGTGTTTAAGGAGTTTAACCTCCTCAAACAGGGCCTTGACCTTGGACTCGGACTTAGCTAACTTCCTAGTTAGAAACTTAATTGCATTGTATAAGGTACTAATGAGGGACCGACTTACCTTGAGAGTTTCTCTTGAACCGGATGCGTATCCGTGGCTTGTCTTGAATAGAGATTCGTAGTCTGACTCATCCTCGGGTTCAGATTTGGACTCCGGCTCTGATTCGGCTGGTTTAGCCATGAAGACAAGGTCATCATCTTCTTCCTCCGATGCCTCTTCCCACGTAGCATTGAGCACCTTTTTGAACTTCGATGCTTTGTTTTTAAGCTTCGGGCATTCCGACTTGACATGTCTGAACCTATTGCATTCATAGCACCTAACATTAGAACTAGTTTTAGATTTACCTTCATTGGGTCGAGTGACGGGTCATCTTCAGCTCTTGATCATCCTCTGAACTAGGTTGACTAGTTCGGTCTCCATCTCTGGATCGACCTCTGACTCGTACTCGTCTTCTTCTTCCTTCGGGGGTAGCTTACTTGCGGGCTTCTTCTTTTGACCTACAATGAGAGCTATACCTTTCTTGGGTACCAAGTTAGACTATTCGTGGAGTTCAAATTCTGAAAATAATTCATCTAACCTAATTTTTGATAAGTCCTTAGAGACCTTGTAGGCATCGACCATGGATGCCCACAAGGTAGTCCTAGGAAAGGAGTTCAAGACGTACCTTATTAGGTCGCGGTTTTCAACCTTTTGTCCGATGGCGTGCAAGTTGTTGATGATGTCTTGTACCCAGGCGTGTAGTTGAGTCGTGGTCTCATGTTCTTGCTTTTTTAAATTATATAATTTATTAAAGAGAAGGTCCCATTTGCATACCTTTGCTTCGTTAGTTCCTTCGTGCAATTCCACTAATTTGGTCCACAAGTCCTTTGCACTGATGAAAGGGTCGATGCGATTAAGCTCCTTCTTGGACAAGCCACATTGGAGGATTTGAGTCGCCTTGGCATCGACTTCAACTTGCCTTTTTGTAGCATTGGTCCATTGATCATAATCCAAAGATTCACCCACTTCGTTAGTCGGAAGTGTGAATCCCGTTTGGATTATGATCCACATCTCGATTTGGGTCTTAAGGAAGCACTCCATCTGACCCTTCCAATAACGGAAGTCATCTCCGTTGTAAAATGGAGGTCAGACGGTGCTAAAACCCTCGAGATGGGCCATTGATACAAAAAGACCAAGAAAAATGCAGAAAAAACCTAGCAACAACAAAAACAAGCGGAAAGTACCAAGACTCGCATCTTGGATTAGTAGTGCGGGAGAAAATCTAATCGAACAAAAGAGCTTGTAAAAAATTTGAAATAAACAGAAATAAAAATGAAAATAAATCTTTAAAAAATCTATATTGGTGGTTTCACCAAATCATAGCACTTCCGGCTCTGATACCAATTGTTGGATCGTTTAGAGCGCTAGAGGGGGGGGGTGAATAGGGCAAGATAAAATTTATTTGTTCGATTGTTTGATATAAAATAATGCAAGTGAGAGTAAATGCAACGGAAAGGAAAAAGTACTCGTTTGTTTTTACTTGGTTCACAGCCTTCGGTTACTAGTCCAAGGCCCTAACGGTCCTATACCGCGTACGGAGGGCAAAATATTAAAAACACTCCTCCTCATTAGAGGAAGGAGTAAGCGAATACAATCGATGAAAAAGCTCAAGGTAGAGGGACACTCCCCCTCGCCTTGTTATGATTAAAACACGATAAAAATATAGACGACAATAAAAGAGAATAACAATGACTGAATAAAGTAATGAAATTAAGCACTTATCGTCGGAGATGCGGTAGCACTTCGTCGTCGCAAGGTCGTCGTAGAAGAGTATCGTAATGGAGGCTTTTTGGAGAGCTTTTGATGATGGAAATACGGTGGAAAAGCCCTACTTTTATAGCCTTGGAAACCCTAGATGTTCACATCTTCAACCAATGAGAGCAAGCCTCCTATTCCTTCAAAAATGGAGATAAGCTTTGACTCTCCTCGAAGCTGATCCTTGACCAACAGTCGACTGCTACCCTTACTAGTCGACTGTTGATGGATCAGTCGACTGATGGCAGGTTTTCTAGCTGCAACGAAGAGTTAGCTCGAAAAAATAGTTAATACAAGTGAATTAAATTGACATATACCATCCGATCTCGACTTAGACCTTCCATGGGAGGTCTTGGTCGGATCGTCACCTAAGAACATCCCCGTACAGAGGACACGACCTTCCTTGCGCTCACTCACACGAGCTTACCTCAACATTTACCTTGTAGCTTCTACTTTCGGTCTTCCACCTGATTCCTTCGGTTCCCTCTGAAGTCATCCCGGTGTCACCCGACCACCACGGCTCCCTCCGAGTGTCGCTGACCTTCAGCTCTAGCTTTAGCACTTTTCTACACACTTGATTTAGCCCGTGAGATAACAAAATGAGCTTAAATTTGTAACATTTGCTATAATCAAAACTCAAGTTCGACTTAGGTGCCTACTGCACCAACACATCCTAGGGATGTGGCCGGATGAAGAGAGCTTCGGCGAGGGACTTCAAGGGAGATGAGAGAATGAGCGATTTGTAAATGGTAGCTCTTAGGTGAACTTGGCCGAATGGCTAAGTCAAGTGTCGGATGCTCAATCGAGTGGGTTGAGGTTTTACCTGACAAGTCGGATGCTAAAACGAGGGTTTGAGGTTTTACCCGACGTGTGGTTAAGTAGGATGCTCAAACATTAGTTTGAGATTTTACCCGACGAATGGGAGTGTCGGATGCTCAACCAAGTGGGTTGAGGTTTTACCCAACCATTGGATGCTCAAACAAGCCATTTGTTTGAGGTTTATCCGACATTATTCGACTGCCAAGTATTGGCAGTCAAACTGGTCCAAGTCAACTTGGGTTCGACTGGTGTGTGACTGAGACTGCCCGACTAGCAGTTGACTATCGAAAGTTATCGCGGCACAGAAGCCCTCGTATCCGACTGATCAGTTGGATACGAGGCGATCAGTTGAACTGCTGAGATCACCAGTCGACTGCCAAGCTGACCGTTGGATGGTGATGACCGTGATTCAGACGACATCAGAAGCCATTGCAAAGGCGACAGTCGATTTCTAGCATGCAGCAGTCGAGTGCTGCATGCCCAATGGGAAGATTTCGGCTCTCTCTATAAAAAGAGAGGGTGTGGGCTTTAGGGAGGTTAATGTTCATTCTCCTAAGTGCTCCACATGATTCCTACTCCTTCTTGTTCTTATTTCAATCCTATTATAAGGAGTGTTTGTTGTAAGAAGGGTTACCTCCACCTTGCTTGGGAAAAAGGAGAGATCTAGTGGATTAGATTGAGGAGTGATTCACCTGAACGAATCGGTCGTGGATTAGCGGCAAGGGCTGTGAACCACATTACATCCGTGTGTTCGAGTTTGCATCTTCTTCTTTCTTGTGTTTTGTCTTAATTGTTTTATTTAGCTCTATATTTCTGCTGTGCTAACTTTACTTAGACAATCAAGACGCGAACAAATGCCATCATCTATGAATTAGGCTATTCACCCCCCTCTAGCCAGCCACCGATCCTCCAACAAGTGGTATCAGAGCGAGGAGCTTATCGCAGACTCATCGCCAACACAAGCACGACAAGATGGTCGATTCCAACATTCATCCACCCAAGTTCGAGGGTGATTTCTCTTGGTGGAAGAAGAGAATGGAGGTATTTTTCGAAACCAACTTTGATATAATGCTTATTATGGATTCCGATTTCGGGATGGCTAGGGATAAAGAGGGTGAACCAATAGAAAAGTCGAGATGGACCAAGAAGCAATGAGAGGAGCACCTTGCGAACTCAAAGGCCAAGCATCATCTATACAACGTGCTCCCTCAACAAGAAATCAACTGAACTAGGGAGTGTGCTAGTGCCAAGGAGATGTGGGAGAAGCTAGTGGAGCTTCATGAAGGCACCTCGAAAGCCAAATTAGCAAGAAGGGATCTCCTCCGCTCTCAATTGAACAATATCAAACTCGATAAAGGGGAGAAGGTATTATCTTTACATTCGCATTTTAAATAAATTATTAACGGCTTAACAAGTGTAGGAGAGAAGCTATCGAACTGGGATATGATCATGAAGGCCATAGATGCATTTCCCCGATCATCCAAATGGAGCTCCATGGTGGACTCCTTCTATATTTCCAAGAATCTAGAGGTAAGTACTCTAGAAGAATTTTTCTCAACTATGGAGTTACATGAAACTAGGTTTGAAGGTATAATAGAAGAGGCAATCAAGCCATCAAGGGGATTAGCTTTGGTAGCCGACAAAGGGAAGAAGAAAAAGGAGACTCCACCTTTCTCGTCTGATGAAGAATCCTCCTCCTCCTCCATGAATAGTAATGAAGAGGCCTACATGGTAAGGAAGGTGAGACGTGCCTTAAAGAATTTTAAATTTAACAAGTCTCATGATAGGAGAAGGCCAAGAACGAAGGTGATATGCTATAATTGCCAAGGAGAGGGACACATAAAGGATGAATTTCCTCTTTTGAACAAGAGCAAGGAAGACAAGAAGAAAGACAAGAAGAAAGGCAAAAAGAAAGAAGAAAAGAAGTCCAAGGAAGAGAAAAAGTCAAAGCCTCGCAACCTTAAAGCGACATGGGACGATCCATCCTCATCGGAGGAAGAACAAGCATTCACAAGCCTTGCACTAATGGCGATAGAGGACTTGGACTCCACCTCCTCCGAAAAAGAAAAAATAAGCTCAAGTGAAGGGGGAGGCTTATCATTGTTGGTGCAATCGGCCCAGGTCACGATTGACCAGACTCGAGTAGAGTTTTGATGTTTGACAGTGATGTCTGACAATGTGTTAGGGAGATTGTTGGTGCAATCGACCCAGGTCATGATTGACCGGACTTGATTTTGACTCGAGTGATATTTTGATGTTTGACGATGGTTTGACTATTGTCATGGGAAAAGTCCAAGTCATGGGTACTTGGCATGGAAAGTCTAAGCATGGGTCTTAGCAAGGGAAAGTCCAAGCTTGAGTCTTGGCAAATGGAAAGTCCAATATGGGTTGGCAAGGAAAGACCAAGGGTGCAGTCTTGGCCACGTAAGTCCAAGTGTGTAGTCTTGGTAGTAAAAGTCCAAGTCATGGGTACTTAGCAATTGGGAAGTCCAAGGTGTGATATTAGCGGCGTAAAGTCCAAGGGTGGAGTCTTGGAAATATAAGTCCAATGGTTGGCGACATAAAGTCTAAGCGGGAGTCTTGGCAGCATAAGCCCAATGTGCCTTGGCGGTGTAGACCACATTAGCAAGACAATAGTTGATGGAAGCATTTGAAGGCTAGCATATGGATGACTTGGAGGGATCTGATAGGCGTGAGCCTGACGGAGGTGGCTAGAAGGCTTAGGTCTAGGCTAAAGGTGGTTTAGCAAGTATGAGGGCATCATACTTGGGGTAAAACCTTATTTTTGAGGTGTATCAGTCGGCTGGGATTATGGTGAGTCGACTGATGTGAGTCAACTAGTGTTCGACTGTAGGAAATAGCCTAGCAGTCGACTGATGGCCTTAGCAGTCGACTGATCTGGAGATCAGTCGACTGTTGGTTGAGTTTTCGAGGATAGAAAGTTTCCGAGTCGACTATTAGGGTTTGACAGTTGAGTGATGACTTGATCAGTCGACTGATGGGCATGATCAATCGACTAATGATCTATCCGTTGGAACTTATCCAATGTAGCTCGGGCCGTTGTGAGACAATGACTATAGGAGCAGTCGACTGATGGTCTCGATCAGTCAACTGCTAGGCAAAAATCAGCTCGAGTTGTAGGTTTAAAAGGAGCACAAAGGGAGGATTTTTTGCAGTGGTTACTAGAGCGATTTGGGGTGATTTACTGGTGCAATTTAGGGTCTCAAAGTGCAGCTCAAGCAACCAAACAAGCAAGCATCCAAAAGCGCATTTGTAAAGTTTTCTTTATGTGTTTTTGTGTATTGCATTTGTATTTGCTTGTTGTACTTTCATTTATTGTTATAAACTCTTGTACGAGGTTTCTTCACCTCCGACTTATTGTCGAGAAGGAGTATTTGTGATTATAGTAGTGTTTGGCATCGCTAGAGCTCATTTTAGCTCAATCCGTGGAGTAGGAACCTTGAGGTTCCGAACCATATTATATCTCGTGTACTTGTGCTTGTGTTGTGTATTGGTTTGTATCTTTATTATTTCCGCTGAGTATACTAACATCTTGTAGCAAGCACGCAAACGAATTCCATCAACATCGAATCGCTATTCACCCCCCCCCTCTAGCGGGTGCATAGGTCCTAACAATCATTATCATCATCGGAAGGGGATTGGGTAAGTAAGGTAAATAAACTACCCTCCCAAGTTGTTATTTCAATGATAACTAGCTTGACTAAGGACTTGTTTAGGGCTAAAAGGAAAAACAAATGCATGCTTGATCAAATTCAAAAACAAGAAGAAAAATTGAAAAATGCATGTTCACATGTTAATGGTATTTCTTCTAGTGTTAATGATGAAGGGAGTGTGCCATTGGTTGCGTCGGAGTCTCATTGCCTCCCATGTCCCCGGATTAAAATTTTATCAACTAAAACTAATCTGGACGGGATGAGTTTCCAAAGCACAACCGTTTCGTCATCGTGCCAACGACTCGAGCGATCGCTTGAACAAACTTGTTGTTCAAGCAATCAACTCTTCTAGTCGGTTAGCCGCGGAAGAGACGATGAACGGATCGCCGGTTTTTGTGTTTCTTATCAGGGTCCATGATTATACAAATACAAACAAATGCAAACTAGTATAATCAACACATACTAACATAAAGAACATAAGCTAGCATATCTTATCATAAGAGGATCAAGAATAAAGTTTGTAAAACTTTTATACCTCTTGGTCTTCTACCGTATGTCCCATCCTCCTCGTGGACATCGTGTGGGCGAAGATCCTCCATGAGTTGAAGCCTCCTAGATCACGTTCTTCCCTTCCTTGCTCGCTCCGAACAAAGAGAAGAACCAAACAAAAACTCCTTCTCCTATCTAGAACCGACCACCAAGCCAAGGAGCTTGATATAGCTGCCGGCCAAGGAGTAGATAATTGAGCGTCGGCCAACCTTGAAGAAAGGTTGCCGCCGGCCACCAAGGAGAGAGGGAGAAGAAATAATGGGTATGGGCGCCGACAAAAGCAAGGAGGAAGAAGATGGGTGCCAACTACCAATTAGGAAGAGAAGGAAACAAACCTTAATCCTTCCAAGGATTGCCGCCCAAACCTTTTCCCAAACCCTAGCCGCCCAAGCCAAAAAACCCTAATCTCCTTCTTGATATGTCTCTTTTTTTTTTCCATGCCCAAACCCTTAGCCCTCCTTTTATAGAGTTAGGCTTAGGCCTCCTTTCAATCTCCACCGTCGGATCTAGAGACTTAGTCTCCACCGTCGGATCTAGGGTATCATCCCAACCGTCGGATCTAGGGTTTCATCCCAACCGTCGAATCTAGGGTTTCATCCCAACCGTCGGATCTAGGGTTTCATCCCAACCGTCGGATCTAGGGTTTCATCCCAACTGTCGGATCTAGGGTTTCATCCCAACCGTCGGATCTAGGGTTTTATGTTCCATCATTGGATCTAGGCTCCATGAGGTTTTAATAAGGCTACGATAGGGACCATGAGGAGGAGTTGGATCTTGGCCACCCGATGGATCGGAACCACACAAACTTGATCCATCAATGATGTTTCATTCCACTAGAGGATCATCATTGATCTACCTCACCAACCCCCATTTATATGGGCTCCATATATTATTTGCACAACTATCTCCCCTTGTTTAAGATATCGAATGTCCGTCAATTAATTTATTTACTGACCATCAATTAATTAACATCTAACTCCTCGAGTAGTACCACTCAACCTTATTATCATGTTGACTAAGTCAACCCGCGGGGTTTACATGATAAACCTTATGAGCTCCTCAAGGGGACATCATCAACCAAATATATAGGACACGGTTTCCTTCTATAATCAACGACACACCATGTAAATAATATCATTTCCCAACTTACCGCGCCTATTGATTTAATCTATAAATCTCACCCATTGGTAAATCAAAGAAATAAATACTAAGTACATGTGCCCGTTATTATATCGGGATTCAGAGCATGTGCAACATAATACCCGAGGTCTGATTCAATCATATAGTCAGCAATAGATTGAATCACCTCTATGTCGGTCCTGCTCAATACACACAAAATGTACTAGTGTAATTCTATGGTCAAGATAAACCAATACCAAATCACACTACAACCATGCCAATGGTTTGTCCAAGACCATCTTGGTTGTGAGCCTATACTTATATTCTACAAGGAACTGATAACATGATCTTCTGTGCCACACCAAGCACCACGTTATCTACAATGTAGAGTATTAGACAATATGCACACATATAATAAATATAAAGTGCAAACAATGATCATGTGATTCTTATTTCAAAATAAAGATGTCCATACAAAAGGCTAGGTTTCAGTATACATCCCAACAATCTCCTACTTATACTAAAAGACTATGCTATCATCACACTGCCATACATCTGATCCCCATGTCCTCCACATGCCTATCAAACACTTTCGCTGGAAGGGCCTTAGTGAATGGATCCGCTAGGTTATCTTCTGATGCAATCTTGGCGACAGCTACTTCTCCTCGCTTTACGATCTCTCATATAAGGTGGTACTTGTGCTCTATGTGTTTACTCGCCTTATGGGCTCGTGGTTCCTTCGAGTTTGCAACTGCACCACTGTTATCACAATAAATTGTGATAGTTCTAGGCAAACTAGGAATCACATCCAAGTCCATCAAGAAGTTCCTGAGCCAATAGCTTCCTTGGCTGCCTCAGAGGCTGCCACATACTCAGCTTCCATGGTAGAGTCTGCCACGCATTTCTGCTTGACACTCCTCCATGCTATGGCTCCACCTCCAAAAGTAAACACAAACCCCGAGGTAGACTTACTATTGTCCCTATCTGATTGGAAATCAGAATCCGTGTAACCCACAGGGACTAATTGATCTGCCCGGTAAACCAGCATATAATCCCTAGTCCTTCTCAGGTACTTCAATATATGCTTTACCGCAGTCCAATGTCCCTGTCTAGGATTACTCTGATATCTGCTAACTATGCCCACGGCAAAGCAGATATCTGGTCTTGTACATAGCATAGCATACATGAGGCTTCCTACTGCCGAAGCATAAGGAACCGCCTTCATCTCCTCTATCTCCTTTGATGTTTTGGGACACATCTCTTTAGATAAAGGTACTCCATGTCTAAAAGGTAGAAAACCTTTCTTGGAGCTCTGCATGCTAAAACGAGCAAGGATAATGTCAATGTATGAAGCTTGAGATAAGCACAACATCCTTTTCTTGCGATCCCTTATCACCTTGATCCCAAGGATGTGTCCCACTTCTCCCAAGTCCTTCATGTCAAACTGTTTGGACAACCATACCCTTACGTCTGATAACACTTTGATATTGTTGACAACTAACAAAATGTCATCTACGTATAGTACAAGAAATTCCACTACGTTTCCGTCACATCTTTTGTATACACATGGCTCATCCGGACTTTGAATAAATCCATATGACTGGATTACCTCATCAAAACGGATGTTCCAAGATCTCGAAGCTTGCTTCAATCCATAAATGGACCGATTAAGCTTACACACTAGATGCTCTTTGCCTTTAGCAATGAATCCCTCTGGTTACTGCATATAGATGTTCTCCTCAAGACTTCTGTTAAGGAAAGCTATCTTGATATCCATCTGCCAAATCTCATAATCCATATGAGCAGCTAAAGATAAGAGAATCCGGATAGACTTAAGCATAGCTACCGGCGAAAATGTCTCCTCATAATCGATACCCTCTTTCTGAGTATACCCTTTCGCAACAAGCCTAGCTTTGAAGGTCTCAACCTTCCCGTCTACTCCTCTCTTTCTTTTGTAGATCCACTTGTATCCAATGGCTTTTACACCATCAGGTGGCTCTACTAGCTCCCAGACTTGATTAGAATTCATAGATTCTCTCTCAGAATTCATTGCTCTTTGCCAAGATATCGCATCTTCATCTTGGAGTGCCTCGTGATATGTCTAGGGATCTGGTTCATGTTCGCCAAGGACCAAGTCCGAAGACTCTCCCAAGAACATGAATCTATCAGGCTATCTCACAATCCTCCCACTACGATAAGGTATCACCTGTGTATCCTCTGTGACACGCGGTGCAGTGACTTGTGGTATATCCTCTTGTACCGGTGGTACTGAAGTAGTGACTTTCCCTCTTAATTCCTCTAGAACAATCCTACTCTTGGGCTTGTGGTTTATCACATAGTCTTCCTCTAGAAATCAGGCATTCGTGCTAACGATTACCCTCTGATCTCTAGGATTATAAAACAAACCACCTTTCGTTCCTCTAGGGTAGCCCACGAACATGCACACTTCTGTACGAGGTTCCAACTTACCAGCATCAGCCTTCAACACATGTGCTGGACTCCCCCATATCCGAATATGTCTCAGACTAGACTTTCTCCCAGTCCACAATTCTATGGGGGTAGAAGGCACTGATTTAGATGGAACCAAGTTCAGAATATACACTGCCATATCCAGCGCATACCCCCAGTACGAATCTGGCAACTCAGAATAACTCATCATCGATCTAACCATCTCCATAAGAGTCCTATTCCTTCGCTCCGCTACACCATTCTGCTGGGGTGTGCCAGGTGCAGACAATTGGGATTGAATCCCAGCCTCTGATAAGTAATTCCTAAACTTTCCCAAGAGGTACTCACCACCACGATCAGATCGTAGGGTCTTGATACTTTTACCTTGACGGTTCTCCACATCAGCCTTGAATTCTTTGAACCTGTCAAAGCATTCAGACTTGCGGCGCATCAAGTAAATGTATCCATATCTTGAATAATTGTCTATAAAAGAGACGAAATATTCAAAACCACTTCTAGCCTGGATAGACATAGGACCGCACAAATCAGAATGAACCAATTCTAACACATCTTTGGCTCTATGCCCCTTGGCCTTGAAAGGCCTCTTGGTCATTTTACCTTCCAAGCAAGATTCACTGGTTGGGAGATCCTCCACCACTAATGAACCCAAAGGTCCATCAGCTATCAACCTTAGAATTCTACTCAGGTTAATATGACCAAGCCTTAGATGCCAAAGATATGTTTGGTTCATCTTCGAAGATTCTTTTCTCTTATTGGAATTAGAAGATGAGTTATTAACTTCTATATGCATCGTGGGAGCCTTTGGTTCAAGAGTATACAAATTGCCAACCAATGTACCTGAACAGATAATCTCTCTATTTTTTTTTATAACAACTCTGTCATTAAAAGAAACAGAATATCCATCCATAAACAATTTAGAAACCGAAATTAAATTCTTTCTAAATGTAGGTACATAAAGACAATTTCTCAAAACCAAAACTTTATTTCTATCAAACGATAAATGAACGTCTCCCACTGCAATAGCCACCACCTTTGTAGCATTGCCCATGTAGACGGTAATTTCTCCTTCAGCTAGTCGTCGGGTTTCTTAGAACCCCTGCAAAGAATTGCAGACATGATCAGTGGCTCCCATATCTACACATCAGGTACCGATAGATAACACCACTAAACATGTTTCAACGACTAAGCCAGAAGATGTACCTTTTTTCTGCTTTAGGTTGGGGCAGTCTTTCTTCCCATGTCCAGTCTTCTTACAAGTGAAGCACTTGCCTTTCGGCTTCTTCACTCCTCCCTGAGGTCCACCCGCCACCTTTGCTCCACCTTGTTTCTTCTTCTTCTTGCCTTTCGGCTTAGAAGTAGAAACCTTCTGAGCAACCATGGCTTCCTGCCTAGCGGACCCGGTCACAGTATCCAAAAAGTTCCTTTTCCCCAGAATCATCCGCAAGCTTAGGAGGACACTCATCGAAGAGCACATACTTGTACTCCTCAACAGTTAAGACAATATCCAAATTTCTTTTCCAATCAATGTATTTTATTCTAGTAAGTTTATTTTCTTTCAGTATCACATCAAGTGGGTTGAAAACCATTTGAAAATCCTAAGAATCACAATGATCAAAATATTAGATTACAAATATTATTGATTCCTCAAAACAATAAAATTCCGAAATCAACCAACACCTCAAAACACCGAGAATATTGCATGCCACGATAGTGTGGACGTATACGAATTCTACATTTGTAAGAGGAGGTTTTACCCATTAATTTTATTATCTTGTCAACCTTACTTTTTGACAAATAAAATTAATAGTTGGTTCCTCTTAGGCCCTACAAATAAAAGCAGTGACTCCGATGGGGAGGATACCTTTATTTGCATCTAAGTGTTTGCCATTACTCGGTACTAAGGCAATTATCTCAGATTATGTGCCTTACCGATGGGGAAGTACACACGCTCCTAAATAATTTCCTATAACCATATTTGACCTAGTGATCCGCAAACAAACCCATCCGATGGGGAGGAAGTCACTCAGAGCCGACATGCAAGTTTGTTGCATCACACATCAAATTGTAATGGAGACCGCGGGAATTAATTAAAATATCCCTCTCCCACTTAGTAAATTGAAAATGAGGAATTTTCAAGCACACACAACATGCATATAAAACAAATCAGCAATAAATATGAAAAAAAATAAAAATTTTCCAACTATTATGGCTTTGTTCTCCAATATGCATCCCGCCGTGTCTCCACCTCGTCTGCTCCACCTTTTCCGTGTGCAAGCCACAAAAGAGGTCCGAGCTGAGATATATCATTTTAATTTACATCCATCGATCCTATACTCCACGAAGGAGTGTACAAACTATCTAGATCGAAAGTAAACTAGAATGATCGGCTAAACAATGTCGTATTTAATTACAAAAATTAAATACTAATCTAGCCTCGTCAACCCCGAGGATTCAAATGATATACATACAATCACACACAAACAATCACATACCACATATAGCCATAATAGTCAGATCTTATGCTTGCAACCAAAAAGTTAGCCTATGCACATCCTACTATTATCCGACATACTCAATATATGATATGTGCATGAAAGTAACCGAATCCAAAACACAAAACTGGAAACCATGACTCTGATACCAATTGAAGGGAGTGTGCCATTGGTTGCGTCGGAGTCTCATTGCCTCCCATGTCCCCGGATTAAAATTTTATCAACTAAAACTAATTCGGACGGGATGAGTTTCCGAAGCACAACCATTTCGTCATCGTGCCAATGACTCGAGCGATCGCTTGAACAAACTTGTTGTTCAAGCAATCAACTCTTCTAGTCGGTTAGCCGCGGAAGAGACGACGAACGAATCGCCGATTTTTGTGTTTCTTATCGGGGTCCATGATTATACAAATATAAACAAATGCAAACTAGTATAATCAACACATACTAACATAAAGAACATAAGCTAGCATATCTTATCATAAGAGGATCAAGAATAAAGTTTGTAAAACTTTTATACCTCTTGGTCTTCTACCGTATGTCCCATCCTCCTCGTGGACATCGTGTGGGCGAAGATCCTCCACGAGTTGAAGCCTCCTAGATCACGTTCTTTCCTTCCTTGCTCGCTCCGAACAAAGAGAAGAACCAAACAAAAACTCCTTCTCCTATCTAGAACTGACCACCAAGCCAAGGAGCTTGATATAGCCGCCGGCCAAGGAGTAGATAATTGAGCACCGGCCAACCTTGAAGAAAGGTTGCCGTCGATCACCAAGGAGAGAGGGAGAAGGAATAATGGGTATGTTGGAATGTATACTGAAAGCCTAGCTCTTTTTGTATGAACATTTTATTTTGAAATAAGAATCACATGATCATTGTTTGCATTTTATATATTCATTATATATGTGTGCATATTGTCTAATATTTTACATTGTAGATAACATGGTGCTTGGTGTGGCACAGAAGATCATGTTATCAGTACCTTGTAAAATATAAGTAAAGGCTCACAACCAAGATGGTTTTGGACAAACCATTGGCATGGTTGTAGTGTAGCTTGGTATTGTTTTATCTTGAACATAGAGTTACACTAGTACACTTAGGTGTATTGAGTAGGACCGACATAAAGGTGATTCAATTTAGTACTGACTACATAATTGAATCGGACCTCGGATATTATGTTGTACATGCTCTTAATCCCAATATAATAACGGGCACATGTACTTAGTATTTATTTCTTTGATTTACCAGTGGGTGAGATTTAGATGGATTAAATCAATATGCCCGGTAAGTTGGGAAATAATATTATTTACATGGTGTGCCGTTGATTATAGGAGGAAACCGTGTCCTATATATTAGGTTGATGATGTCCCCTTGCGGAGCTCATAAGGTTCATCATGTAAACCCAGCTGGTTGACTTAGTCAACATGATGATAAGGTTGAGTGGTACTACTCGAGGAGTTAGATGTTAATTAATTGATGGTCAGTAAATCAATTAATTGACGGACATTCGATATCTTAAACACGGGGGGATTAATGTACAAATAATATATGGAGCCCATATTAATTTATGGGGGTTGGTGAGGTAGTTCAATGATGATCCTCTAGTGGAATGGAACATCATTGATGGATCAAGTTTGTGTGGTTCTGATCCATCGGGTGGCCAAGACCCAACTCCTCCTTTTGGTCCCTATCGTAGCCTAATATAATCCTTATGAAGTCTAGATCCAAGAATGTAAACAAAACCTAGAACCAACGGTTGGGATTAAATCCCTAAGATCCGATGGTTAGGATGAAACCCTAGAACCAACGGTTGGGATTAAATCCCTAAGATCCGATGGTTAGGATGAAACCCTAGAATCGACGGTTAGGATTAAATCCCTAGATCCGACGGTTGGGATAAAACCCTAGATCCGACGGTTGGGATGAAACCCTAGATCCGACGGTTGGGATGAAATCCTAGATTCGACGGTTGGGATTAAACCCTAGATCCGACGGTTGGGATAAAACCCTAGATCCGACGGTGGAGATTAAATCCCTAGATCCGACGGTGGAGATTAAAGTAGGTTTAGACCCTACTCTATATATAGATGGCTTAGGGTTGGGCGGCAACTAAGTGATTTGAATTGGAATTAGGGTTTGGAAAGAAGTTGGGCGGCTAGGGTTTGGAGCTAGGGTGGGCGGCAATCATCTTCATCCAAGGTTGTTGCCGGCGCCCACTTCCTTCATTCTTCCCTTGGCCGGCGCCCATCATCTAAGCCTCTACCTTCTTCCTTGGCCGGCGGTTCTCCTTCCATAGGTGGCCGGTTATCTCCTCCTCCCTATTCTCCAAGTGGCCGGCGGCAACTCTTCTTGAAGTTGGCCGGCGCATCATCCATTGCTCCTTGACCGGCGGTTGCACCAAATTCTCCAATTTGGTGGTCGGTTCTAGATAGGAGAGGTATTTGTTCATTTTTCTCTTTGTTCACAGCGGACAAGGTAGAGGAGTACTCGATCTAGAAGGCTTCTACTCGTGGAGGATCTTCGTCCACACGTCGTCCACGAGAAGGATAGGACATACGGTAGAAGATCGTGAGGTATAAAGTTATTTTAACTTTATGTACAGATCTGAGCATGTTCTTATTTGTTTTGATTATGCATGTGTGTGTATGAATATATATTGTATAATCATGGACCCCGAAGACAAACACAAAAACCGGCGATCCATCCGTCGTCTCTTCCGCGGCTAACCAACTAGAAGAGTTGTGTTGCTTGAACAACTAGTTTGTTCAAGCGACCACTCAAGTTGTTAGCACGACGACGAAATGGTGTTGTTAAGGAAGCTCATCCCATCCGGATTAATCCTTTCATTAGTGAAAATTTTAATCCGGGGACATGGGAGCCAATGAGCCTCCGAAGCATCCACCCAACAATTGGTATCAGAGTCATGGTCCATGTTAAGCCATGAACCTCGAACGAAGGAAGTTGAGCTCCCATGTCCGGATCAAGAGAACCAGACACCAGGCAGGAAGTCCAGTTGGGTCGGGAGGACCAAACAACTGGCAGGAAGTCCAGCTGGGTCAGGAGGACCAGACAGTTGGCAGGAAGTCCTGGTGGGTTGAGATCGGACATCAAGCAGAGGATGCCCTTCGAGGACGGATAGGCTTGAGGGGGGGGGGTCAATGGGGTCCTTCGTTTGAGGGGGGGATTGTTGGAGTATTGGGAATACAATCAAAGTCCCACATTGGTAAGACATGGAAAAGATCATATGCTTATAAGATGAAAAGATATCTCCATTGGTATGAGGCCTTTTGGTAAAGCCCAAAAAACAAAACCATGAGGGCTTGGGCCCAAAGTGGACAATATCATATCATTGTGGAGATATATGAATCTTATAGGCACTAACAGGGTATGGGCGCCGGCCAAAGCAAGGAGGAAGAAGATGGGCGCCGGCTACCAATTAGGAAGAGAAGGAAACAAACCTTAATCCTTCCAAGGATTGCCACCCAAACCTTTTCCCAAACCCTAGCCGCCCAAGCCAAAAAACCCTAATCTCCTTCTTGATATGTCTCTTTTTTTTTCACGCCCAAACCCTTAGCCCTCCTTTTATAGAGTTAGGCTTAGGCCTCCTTTCAATCTCCACCGTCGGATCTAGAGACTTAGTCTCCACCATCGGATCTAGGGTTTCATCACAACCGTCGAATCTAGGGTTTCATCCCAACCGTTGGATCTAGGGTTTCATCCCAACCGTCAGATCTAGGGTTTCATCCCAACCGTCGGATCTAGGGTTTCATCCCAACCGTCGGATCTAGGGTTTCATCCCAACCGTCGGATCTAGGGTTTTATGTTCCATCATTGGATCTAGGCTCCATGAGGTTTTAATAAGGCTACGATAAGGACCATGAGGAGGAGTTGGATCTTGGCCACCCGATGGATCGGAACCACACAAACTTGATCCATCAATGATGTTCCATTCCACTAGAGGATCATCATTGATCTACCTCACCAACCCCCATTTATATGGGCTCCATATATTATTTGCACAACTATCTCTCCGTGTTTAAGATATCGAATGTCCGTCAATTAATTGATTTACTGACCATCAATTAATTAACATCTAACTCCTTGAGTAGTACCACTCAACCTTATTATCATGTTGACTAAGTCAACCCACGGGGTTTACATGATAAACCTTATGAGCTCCTCAAGGGGACATCATCAACCTAATATATAGGATATGGTTTCCTTCTATAATCAACGGCACACCATGTATATAATATCATTTCCCAACTTACCGGGCCTATTGATTTAATCTATAAATCTCACCCATTGGTAAATTAAAGAAATAAATACTAAGTACATGTGCCCGTTATTATATCGGGATTCAGAGCATGTGCAACATAATACCCGAGGTCTGATTCAATCATATAGTCAGCAATAGATTGAATCACCTGTATGTCGATCCTGCTCAATACACACAAAATGTACTAGTGTAATTCTATGGTCAAGATAAACCAATACCAAATCACACTACAACCATGCCAATGGTTTGTCCAAGACCATCTTGGTTGTGAGCCTATACTTATATTCTACAAGGAACTGATAACATGATCTTCTGTGCCACACCAAGCACCACGTTATCTACAATGTAGATTGTTAGACAATATGCACACATATAATAAATATAAAGTTCAAACAATGATCATGTGATTCTTATTTCAAAATAAAGATGTCCATACAAAAGGCTAGGCTTTCAGTATACATCTCAACAAATGATGCATGCTTAGTAGAAGAAAATAGACCTTTAAGGGAAAAGGTAGAATTCCTCACTAAGGCCCTAGAAAAATTTACAATTGGCTCAAATACCCTAAACATGATTATTGGGAGCCAAAGTGTAAAATACCACAGTAAAAAAAATAATAGTAAATAATATTATTGTTGGATAAATTAAATTAGTGATACATGGCTAGGAATTTACTTAAACATAACCTAAATTTAAATCTTATGGGTTAATTGAATGGATCTAGGGTTAATGGCTTATAGGGTTTTAAAGCCCAACCCGTTAGTGCATCTAACTCGTTTGCTAAACCCAAACCCGACTCGTTTATGTTTTCTTTTTCTCTCCGTTTCTATGTTTTCTCACGCGAGCTCGGGATCTCTCCTCTTCCTTACCGCGTCATAACCTACTCCTCCCGACCATTTCCCAGTCGCCCCTCGTAAATGTCAGCCGCTCCTCTCAATAACCCATCGTCGGTTTCTCCCATTCGCAATAACTTCTTCTTGCCCCCTTGTGACTCTTCTCTTCCTCACCGAGCGCTCTTTCTATTTCATTGCCCGATCTTGAGCTTTCCATCCCAGCAGGTCGTCGGCCTCCTTGACCGATCGATTGGACGATGGCATCACCTTGGCCAGTTGCTCTTGGTGCGGGTCAACTGATCTCTTCCTCTTTGGCACTTGTCGACCCTTCGCATGGGCATAGCCACCGGTTGAGGGGGGTGTCACAGTCGCTTGTCATCAAAACTAGGTAAGAGCTGCTTTGTCCTTACCTTGGATGAGATTTTAGAGTTGTAGTGCATTTTCCTTTCGTTGAGCTCAATCTATTTTGGCCAGTGGTTTTTCCGATGAACAGGGGAGATTTGGGAGAAATTACTGCCAGTGGAGTCCCATGTGCTAGTAAGATTTCTATTTCTCTTCCTATTATCAGTAGATTGCTAAATGGTTGGTCTTGTTTGGGAAGTACTGGCTGTGAGGGGGTTAAATGGGTTTCTGTGCGGCTATGAGCAAAAGATTTGTCGGTTGTGCTGCCATGAGCAAAGGATGCTGGCTGTACGGTGGTGAGTGAAGGTATGAATGGGCTGTAAATGGCTGTGGCGACATTGTGGATCGAGGTAGTGGTTAGATATTGAAGTAAGAAGGGTATTGCTCTATGTTTTGGCTGGGTGATGCTTTGTGATGGTTGTGATGGTGTTGGAGTTGAGTCGGTTGTAAAGGAGTGGTTGTTCATGGGCTGTGGTGGCGGTGAAGGTGAATTGTGTAAGCTGTAAATGGCTATGAAGGGTTGTGATGGAGCTGTGGACGATGGAGAAAGTGGTTAAGTTGTCTATTTGGGTTTTGTTCTATTGTGTGATGTGTTATTATGCATTATAGATGGGGTTGTAATTTGATTTACCCATAGTGCCATCATTCTTTGCATATCAGATTACTTTTGTATCAAGAAGTAGCTATAGCCGATTGAATAAGTTTTGTGAATATGGATTAGATTTATAACTAATTTCGTTGGTGATACTATTACATTAGATTAGGTGTAAAAGCTTAAATCTTCATAAGATTAGCTTAGTTAAGATGGATATGGATTGATCTTTATTATAATGTATATGGGATTAATGAAAGGGATAGATCGGTTAAGTGGATAGCTTAATCCATTAGGTTTTGATCTTAATACTATAGTTGGAAATATAATTTGATTATATTTTCAATATTGCAGGACGTGGATACGAGACAGGTCCGTGGCCCTGAGGATTTCATTATTCGAGCATTATATCAGGTGGGTAATTTTCTACCCTGATCAGGTAGTTGCTAAATCGTGAAGTATATAATTTCATATTATTGTTACTTTGACCTTGACTCCACTCTAGTTTTTCTAATGTTTGATACTTAGTCTTTGACCTTTTAAATACTCTATTTCTGTTATCACATTTTCCTTCATCATGATTATGGGTTATAGATGTGATGTATGTAAGCCTATAGTTGTTCAATTAGGTGTATTTGATAGAGTACGAATGAAGACTTGAATTGTAAATGGGATAAAAAGGTTATCTTGAGGAGTGAGTAGTGTCCTGAACATACAATTGAATCTTATGTTAACTCCTTATGTTGTGTACCCATTTTTGATCATGTGTTTATTTAGGGTCATATGGATTGTTCATAGTTCATCGCTACGGGCTGGTGGTCCTAACTTGGTTGTGATCAATTGAGGATGACTCTCTGTAGGATAGAGAGTATGTTGATCAGATTAGTATGACTCCCTGCAGAATAAAGATTCTGTGATGGATGTCTGGATGTGTGACTATGCATTCATGTCATTTACATGCATGCTGGCGACTTGGTCTCCCTTGTGGTTAAGAGGGTCATTAGTCATCTTGCCTCCCAGGTTAATAATGGAGGGGTAACTTGTGTGAGGGCAGAGCATTGTTGCGCCGCACTGGACCATTATAGACGATGTAGTTGGAGTTGCGTGCAATTGTCCTGTGTGTATGGCACTCGACCACTCATGGGTAGTGACTGTCGGAGTGGCCAACAGCAGGGACCCCCATTGTGTAGCTAGCTCTTTATACTTATATTCTACTTGATCATACTGCCCACTCGGCCACTCGAGAGTAGTGGTTGGTGTTGAGTTGGGACAGTTGTCATGTCGAGCCACCGAGGCCACACTAGGGTCGTGGTAGCTTTAGGGTGATGCGACATGACCATGAATTCTACATTGCTGTGTCTTATGGCGTTTATATATATATATATATATATATATATATATATATATATATATATATATATATATATATATATATATATATATATATATATATATATATATATATATATATATATATATATGTTTGTTGCATTTGTTTGTACATCTCCATACATGATACTTGCATTTGTTATATGGTGTGTGTGGGATACCTGTGTATGAGTTGGTCAGACTATTACATATCTTTGACCAATATCATGATGTAGTATGAGTTAGTCCAGATTTTTTGTTGTATATTATGGATATAGGCTCAAGTTGGATAAGTGTAGCATAGCAGACTTTCAGGTATGTCAGCATTCTTACATGGTTGAGTTGTTTAGAGGGTATATGCATGTATATATATTTATTATGTTGATGTATACCTGATGTACTTGTAGATTAAATTGTTGAATTACAGGTGATATTTGATATATAAATGTTCTTTCATATTACCGCTGAGTTTATACTCACCACAACAGACTCTGGGTTTTCTTGTCTCCCAGGTAACAGGTAGAAGACATGGTGTCGACTTGGAGCATGGCTAGCTGATCCCTCCCATCTCACTTCCGAGGCTCCCGTGGATATTTTGAGTTTTCGTATACTATAGTATGTACTTGGAGTTTATTTGACGTTTTGTGTTGTGGACTTGTTTTGTGCGTGTACACCCATGTTTATTTCAGATTTTTATGTCGGTATGGGTTGTTGTGAGTTTGTTATTATGTTGTGATTTCTTTCATTGTGTTTTGATATAGATATATTTATTTATGTTTGTGTGGATGTGCCCAGAAGGCCTTGTATCAACAGGATATGTTGCCACGTACAGGGGAGATGTCGTCCGTTTACTTTTTGGCTCGGCTACTCTCGGGGCATGACAAATTTATTGGTATCAGTGCCCTAGGTTCTGCGATTCCATACAATGATATTTTTTGTTGAGTCTTGGATTTTCCAAGAGTCGATTTGTTTTGGTTTTGGTTTTTTGAGATGGGACCAACAGCGACATGAGCTCCGAGCAGCACGAAGTAAGAATTTCTGATAATTTATATTCTAGTTAGATACTTATCTAGACTTGTTCAACAGGTGTATATAGTTAGAGTTATGGCACCTATGCAGACTCGTGGTCAAATACATCCATCAAAGCGATCAGCCAAAGTGGTGGGACAAGATACGGTTACGACTGAGCCTGCTACTCAAGAATAGCCTCAGCATCCCCCTATCTGAGGTTCGGAGTCTCAAGATCCGGATATAACATTGATTAGGTCGAGACCTGTGGACTCCAGTTGGCTGAATAATAAAGCACAGATACTGGTACTGGCTAGTTCGGCCAAGGATCAACTTACCATTTTCCAAGGAGAGTCTGATCCATGGAACGTACGTGTGTGGCTGGAAAATTTGGAGGACACTTTTGAGTACGTGGATTGTACGGACGAGGAGAAAGTGGTCCTAGCTGCATACCAACTTAGAGATCAGGCTGTTACTTGGTGGAAGATGCAGAAAACCTTATTCGGGGAGTGGGAGATTACCTTGGCAGTTTTCTGGGATACTTTCTGGAGATAGTATTTCCCTTCTGCATTTTCTACATCATGTCGTCAGGAGTTCCTAAGTCTAAAGCAAGGGGATCGATCTGTTATGGAATATAACATGGAGTTTACCAGACTTGCGGAGTTTTGCCCTCATCTGGTAACTCAGGATGAAGACAGGATGTTCCAGTATACTCAGGGCCTAACTGTTTATATTCGGGCCAGGATGTCAGGATCTTCTATTTCCTCTTACAGAGAGGCATTGGACAGAGTTATCTGTATTGAGATGACATCCCAACAGATTTCCAGGGAAAAGGATATCAAGAAGCAGATGTTCTAGAGTAAGCAATTGAAGCAAAATTCAGCAAATCAGACTCAGAAGAAGCAGTATCAGAAGGGAACTACTCGAGGTACTACAGAGGGATCGTCTAGGGCGCAAAATGGGAAGCGCCCATCTTCTGATCATTTTGGAGGTTCTCAGAAGAATCGTAAGAGTCAGAATAGAATTGAATGTTATAAATGTGGATCTGGAAGCCATAGTACCCCAAAGTGTCCCTTAGAGCATCTTCTTTGCTATTATTGCAAGCAACCTGGGCATACTAGTCGAGAGTGTACTCTGAGAGCACAGTTAGAGTATTCAGATAATTCTAACAAGGGAAAGAACAAAGAGGACAAAGACTACGAACACACGGTGTTATGGGTAGAGCGTCAAGACCTCCACGAACGCGATTGTATCAGATCGAGGTGCCCTTCGGATGCCGACGACTATCCAGTATTCTACATCTCCAGTAATATACTATCCAGGGGTATCTGCACTGTAGATGTTACCAGCCAACTCTCAGGGTTATCTTATGTCTTCACCGGCAACTCAGTCTCCAGTACCACAGAGTCAGACTCAGCCTGAGTGGAGGCACACTACTACTTTATCCAAGATACAGCCGACAAATGTGGAGGTTGGACGCGTATATGAAATAACCAGAGAGGAGGCGCAGTGGGGTGAAGGATCAGTCATTCAGGGTATGGTTTCAGTTTATTCTATATATGCTAATACTTTGATTGATACCGGAAGTTCACATTCATTCGTATCTAGAATATTTCTGGGAAGAGTTGGAAGGATTCCGATGGTTCGTTCTTGTGGGTTAGCAGTATCCTTGCCATCATGAGAGGTGCTGACTAGCCACCAAGAAATCAAAGATTGCCCATTAGATTTTGACGGGCATACCCTTACGGTGAACCTCCAGGTGTTAGAGATGGTGGAATTTGACATTATCCTCGGTATGGACTGGTTGGTCACTTATTATGCTACAGTGGATTGTAGAGCGAGAGTAGTGACTCTTCGACCACTGGATCAACCTGCATGGAAATTTATCGGCACTAGAGATGATGGGATATCCATTATATCTGCATTACATACTCAGAAGTTATTGGCCCATGGTTGTCAGGGTTATTTACTCTCTTTAGTCAAAGTTGAGAACGAAGGACTACCACCCCTCTCTGATGTGCTGGTAGTTCAAGAGTATCAGGATGTATTTCTAGATGAACTTCCAAGCCTGCCACCTCCTAGGAAAGTGGAATTTGCGATAGAGGTGATACAGGAACCGTGCCAATATCAAAACCTCCTTATCAGATGGCGCCAAAAGAACTGAATGAACTTAAAGTACAACTACAGAAGCTATTGGATAATGGAATTATTCGACCTAGTGTTTCGCCATGGGGAGCTCCAGTACTATTTGTTAAGAAGAAAGATGGATTGTTGTGGTTATGTATTGGCTATCGGCAATTGAATGCAGTCACAGTTATGAACAAATATCCATTGGCACGGATAGAGGATTTGTTTGACCAACTTAAAGATACCTGTGTGTACTCCAAGATTGATTTGCGTTCAGGATATCATCAGCTTCGAATAAGAGATGAGGATGTTTAGAAAATAGCATTCCACACCCGTTATGGGCATTACGAGTTTCTGGTGATGCCTTTTGGTCTCACGAATGCTCCAGCTGCATTTATGGACTTGATGAACCAGGTATTCTTGAGGTATATAGATCAGTTTGTGATAGTGTTCATTGATGATATTTTGATTTATTTACGGTCTGAAGAGGACCATGAACAACATCTTTGGATAGTGTTAGAGACGCTGCGATGGGAGCAACTATATGCTAAGTTTAGCAAGTGTGCATTCTGGTTATCCTCAGTGGGTTTTCTTGGACACGTGGTGTCCAACAGGGGATTCTTTTGCCTCCCATCAACTAAAGGATCATGAAAGGAATTATCCAGTGCACAATATAGAGTTAGCAGCCATCATTTTCGTGTTGAAGATACGGAGGAACTACTTATATGAAATTACCTTTGAGATCTACACAGACCATAAAAGTCTGAAATATCTGTTCACACAGAAGGAACTAAATCTGAGACAGAGACGGTGGATGGAATATCTGAAGGATTACGATTGCACAATCCATTATCATTCGAGAAAAGCTAATGTGGTAGCAAATACGCTGAGCAGGAAGTATCGTGGGGTTCTGACAAGTCATCTGATAATTCTCGGAGTTAGGATTGTCTGAACAAGGTCAAACATCTCGGGGGATATTAGTGTCTATAGTTGCCCAATCCACTATTGCTGAGAAGATCAAGGAAGCACAAGTTAGTGATCAACATCTGCAGTTCTTGTGCAACACAATAGACTCAGAATGTCAGACGGATTTCTCGAGTGATGAGAATGGAGTACTCTATTTTTGGGGACGATTATGTGTTCCGGACACGCATCCAGTTATGGAAGAGTTGCTACAGGAAGCACATCATTCAAGATTTGCTATACATCCTGGTGGTACTCGGATGTACCTAGATTTGAAATGTTTATACTGGTGGAACGGTATGAAAAGAGATATTGCAGACTTTGTTGCACGATGTTTAGTATGCCAGTCGGTAAAGGCTAAACATCAAAAACCCACTAGGTTTCTTCAGAAAATTCTGATTCCGGAATGAAAGTGGGAGCATATCACTATGTATATCGTTATGGGATTACCCAGAACCCGTAAAAAACATAATGCGATTTGGGTGATCATGGATCAGTCAACCAAATTAGCTCACTTCCTTCCTATTCGTGGGACAAACTAATTGGATCATCTGGCAGAGTTGTACTGCCGAGATATCATCAGATTGCATGGCGTACCTCTGAGTATTATATCCAATCGAGATCTGTGATTTACCTCGCGATTCTAGCAGAGTCTGCAGCAGGCCATGGGTACAAAACTTTGACTCAGTACAACATTTCATCCACAGATAGATGGACTGTCTGAACATACAATTCAGACATTGGAGGATTTGATGAGATCTTGTGTTATGGATTTCAAAGGTAGTTGGGAGGACCATGTTCATTTAGTGGAATTTGCCTATAATAATAGCTACCACTCTTCTATTCATATGACTCCTTTTGAGGCCTTATATGGTAGACCCTGCAGATCTCCTGTGTTGTGGGAGGAAGTTGGGGAATGGTAGTTGTTGGGGCCACAGAGTATTCAGCATGATACAGAGTTGGTACAAGTCATCAGACGACGGTTATCCAAGGCACATGATCGGTAGAAGAGCTATGTGGAATGAAGGAGAAGACCTTTGGAATTCTCAGTCGGGGATCATGTGTTCCTACAAGTTTCACTCACCAAAGGAGTCAAGAGATTTTGATTGAAAGGAAAATTAGCTCCATGCTACAATGGTCCATTTGAGATATTGGAGCGGATTCGGGGTGTAGCTTACCGGTTGGCTTTACCTTCGACACTTGCGGGTGTTCATAACGTATTTCATATTTCTATGTTGAGGAAATATGTGTCGTGTTCAGATTATGTTCTGAAGGTGGTTCCGATTCCACTTCAGCCTAATGCGACCTACGAGGAGATTCCAGTGTGAATTCTTGGTCGCAAGGAGCGACAGTTGCAGAACAAAATCATTCGACTCATAAAAGTTGGATGGTAACATCATACGGATGAGGAGACTATGTTTGAAGGGAAAGTCGTGTTTCCCGCTTCGGTAGCTTGTGCATGGCGATCATATCACACATCCCTGGATTAAAATTTTATCAATTAAAACTAATCCGGAAGGAGATGGATTACCCAAGCAACCGATTCATCATCGAGCTATTCGATTTGAGTGGTCGCTTGAACAAACTTATTGTTCAAGCAACCTAACTCTTTTTCTCGATTAGCCGCAGAATAGATGATGTACGGATCAACGGTTTTTGTGTTTATCATCGGGGTCCATCTCAATCAATAACATGCAAAATACAAAATAACTAGAGTCAATATTAAACAAGATTATACCTCTTGTTTTACCTCTTGATCTCCTATTGTATTCCTAACCTCTTCTTGGACGTCGTGTGGGCGACAATCTTCCAAGAATCGAAGCCTCCTAGATCACGTCCCTTCTTCTCCTTGCTTGTGTCAACCACCAAACACCAAGTTTGGTGTCCGCCGGCCCTAAGGAGAGGGAGAGTATGCACCGACCAAGACAAAGGAAGAAGGAACCCTATACTTTGTTGCTGTCGGCCCTAGGAAAGGTGGAAGAGGCGCCGGCCAAGAAAAAGGAAGAAGGAAAGCCCTTTGTTGCCGCTGGCCCTAGGAGAAGGTGAGGAGGCGCTAGCCAAAACCAAAGGAAGAAGGAAAAACCCTAGCCTCCTCTTGTTGCCGCCGGCCCTAGGAGAAGCAAACACCAAACCCTAGCACAACTCTTGTTGCCGCCCAAGCCTCTCCAACGCCAACCACAATGTTGTGTTTTTCGCCCAAGCCTCTCCAACTCCTTATATAGATCTAGGCTTCATGAGGTATTTATAATAGGCTACAATAGGGACCATGAGGAGGAGTTTGATCTTGGCCACCCAATGAATCCGAACCACATAAAACCCAATTCATTAATGATGATCCAAACCACTAGAAGATCGTCATTGATCTACCTCACCAACCCCCATAATTAAATATGGGCTCCACATATTATTTGTACAAAATATCTCCCCGTATTTAAGATATCGAATGTCCATTAATTAATTAAGTTACTGACAATTTAATTAATTAATATCTAACTCCATGAGTAGTACCACTCATCCTTATCATCATGTTGGACCAAGTCCACCTGCAGAATTTACATGATGAACTTTATGAGCTCCTCAAGGGGACATCATCATCCTAGTATAAAGGACACAATTTCCTCCTATAATCAACGACACACCATGTAAATAATATTATTTTCCAACTTACCAAGCCTATCGATTTAACACATAAATCTCGCCCATTGGTAAATCAAAGAAATAAATACTAAGTACATGTGCCCGTTATTATATCAAAATTAAGAGCATGTACACCATAATATCTGAGGTATGATTCAATTATATAGTCAGTATAAATTAAATCACCTCTAAATCGGTCCTGCTCAATACACACAAAGTGTACTAGTGTAATTCTATGGTCAAGATAAACCAATACCAAATTACACTACAACCATGCCAATGGTTTGTCCAAAACCATCTTGGTTCTGAGCCTCTACTTGTACTATACAAGGAACTGATAACATGATCTTCTGTGCGACACCACACACCATGTTATCTACAACGTAAAGTATCAGACAATATGCATAAATATAAAATGCAAATAATGATCATGTGATTCTTATTTCAAAATGCATATGTTCATACAAAGGCTAGGCTTTCAGTATAGATCCCAATAATCTCCCACTTATACTAAAAGACTATGCTACCTAAAACTGTCATACATCTTATTCCCATTCCCTCCACATGTCTATCAAAAGCTCTCGCTGGAAGGGCTTTAGTGAAAGGATCTGCCAGGTTATCCTCTGATACAATCTTAGCGACAACAACTTCTCCTCGCTTTACAATCTCTCGTATCAAGTGGTACTTGCACTCTATGTGGTTACTTGCCTTATAGGCTCGTGGTTCCTTTGAGTTTGCAACTGCACCACTGTTGTCACAATAAATTGTGATAGCTCTGGCCAAACCAAGAATCACATCCAAGTCCATCAAGAAGTTCCTGAGCCATACAGCTTCTTTGGCTGCCTCAGAGGCTGCCACATACTCAGCTTCCATGGTAGAGTCCACCATGCATTTATGCTTGACACTCCTCCATATAATGGCACCACCTCTCAAAGTAAATACAAAACCCGAGGTAGACTTACTGTTATCCCTATCTGATTGGAAGTTAGAATCCGTGTAACCCACAGGGAGTAATTGATCTACCTGGTATACCAGCATATAATCCCTAGTCCATCTCAGGTACTTCAATATATGCTTTACTGCAGTCCAATGTCCCTGTCCTGGATTACTCTGATATCTACTAACTATGCCCACGGCAAAGCAGATAACCACCCTCGTACATAACATAGCATACATAAGGCTTCCTACCGCCGAAGCATAAGGAACCGCCTTCATCTCCTCTATCTCCTTTGATGTTCTAGGACACATCTCTTTAGATAAAGGTACTCCATGCCTAAAAGGTAGAAAAACTTTCTTGGAGTTCTGCATGCTAAAATGAGCTAGAATAGTGTCTATGTATGAAGCTTGAGATAAGCACAACATCCTTTTCTTGTGATCCCTTATAACCTTGATCCCAAGGATGTGTCCCACTTCTCCCAAGTCCTTCATATCAAATTGTTTGGACAACCATACCCTTACGTCTGATAACACTTTGACATTGTTGCCAATGAGCAAAATGTATCTACATATAGTACAAGAAATACCACCATGTTTCCGTCACATCTCTTGTATACACAAGACTCATTTGGACTTTGAATAAATCCATATGACTGGATTACCTCATCAAACCGGATGTTCCAAGATTTCGAAGCTTGCTTCAATCTATAAATGGACCGATTAAGGTTGCACACAAGATGCTCTTTGCCCTTTACAATGAATCCCTCTGGTTGCTCCATATAGATGTTTTCTTCAAGACTTCCATTAAGGAAAGATGTCTTGACATCCATCTGCCAAACCTTATAATCCATATGAGCAGCAATAGACAAGAGAATCTGGATAGATTTAAGCATGGCTACCGACGAAAAGGTCTCCTCATAATCGATACCCTCTTTCTGAGTATACCCTTTCGCAACAAGCCTTGCTTTGAAGGTTTCTACCTTCCCGTCTGATCCTCTCTTTATTTTGTAGATCTACTTGCATCCAATGGCTTTTACACCACTTTGTGGTTCTACTAGCTCCTAGACCTAATTTGAATCCATAGATTCTATCTCAGAATTCATCGCCCTTTGCCAAGATACCGCATCTTTATCTTGGATTGCCTCGTCATATGTCCAGGGATCAGGTTCATGTTCGCCAGGGACCAAATTAGAAGATTCTCCCAAGAACATAAATCTATCATGTTATCTAACAACCCTCCCAATACGATGAGGTATTACCTGTGTATCCTCTGTGACACACGGTGCAGTCACTTGTGGTATGTCCTCTTGTACCGTTGGTACTGAAGTAGTAATTTTCCCTCTTAATTCCTCTAGAACAATCTTGCTCATGGGCTTGTGGTTCATCACATAGTCATCCTCTAAAAATTAGGCGTTCGTGCTAACGATCACCCTCTGATCTCTAGAACTATAGAACAAACCAACATTCGTTCCTTTAGGATAGCCTACGAACAGGCGCACTTCTGTATGAGATTCTAACTTACCAACATCTCCCTTCAGCACATGTGCTGGACTACTCCAAATCCAAATATGTCTCAGACTAGGCTTTCTCCCAGTCCATAATTCTGTGGGAGTAGAAGGTATTGATTTAGATGGAACCAAGTTCAGAATATACACTACCGTTTCCAGAGCATACTCCCAGAATGACTCTGGTAACTCAGAATAACTCATCATCGATCTAACCATCTCTATAAGAGTCCTATTCCTTCACTCAGCCACACCATTCTGTTGGGATGTACCAGGTGTAGACAGTTGGGATTGAATCCCAGCATCTGATAAGTAACTCCTAAACTATCCCAAGAGGTACTCACCACCATGATTAGATCGTAGTGTCTTGATACTTTTACCTTAACGTTTCTCCACATCAGCCTTGAATTTTTTGAACCTGTCAAAGCATTCAGACTTGCGGCGCATCAAGTAAATATATCCATATCTTGAATAATCATCTATAAAAGAGACGAAATATTCAAAACCACCTCTAGCCTGGATAGACATAGGACCACACAAATCAGAATGAACCAATTCCAACACATCTTTGACTTTATACCCCTTGGCCTTAAAAGGCCTCTTGGTCATTTTACCTTCCAAGCAAGATTCGCAGGTTGGAAAGTCTTCCACCACTAATGAACTCAAAGGTCCATCAGCTATCAACCTTTGAATTCTACTCAGGTTAATATGACTTAACCTTAGATGTCAAAGATACGTTTGGTTTATTTTCGAAGGTTCTTTTCTCTTATTAGATTTAGAAGATGAGCTTTTTATTTCTATTTGCATAGTGGGAGCTTTTGGTTCAATAGTGTATAAATTTCCTACCAATGCACCAAAATAGATAATCTTTTTATTCCTTTTTATAACAACTCTGTCATTAAAAGAAATAGAAAACCCATCCATAAATAATTTAGAAACTGAAATCAAATTCTTTCTAAATGAAGATACATAAAGGCAATTTCTCAGAACCAAAGTTTTATTCCTATCATAAGATAAATAAACATCTCCCACTATAATAGTCGCCACCTTCGTAGCATTGCCCATGTAGACGGTAATCTCTATTGGGTTTTCCGAGCCGCAAAAACCGCTTTTTGCGTTGCGGAAACCTCAGAAGCCCGGCCACGGATCCGTGCGAAGATATAAAAAATAAAAACATGTATGTGTTTATAGATCCTAGATCTACCTTAGATCTACAAGATAGAGTGTTACCTTTGTAGAGACGCCCTTCGCTTATCCCGCTCGTCAAAAAGCTTCGTCGAAACCCAAGAGTGTCAAGTGCACACTCCTCTATTGGTATCCACATGGACAAATGGTGGAGAAAACACAACCTTGAGTGTGCTAGCACCCTTTGGATGGTTCGGCCAAGATAGAGGATGGGAGAGCTTGAGAGGATGATCCAAGGAAGAAGAAGATGGAGTTACCACAAAAATGAATTCCATTCATCAAGTGGAGTGGCCAGCCACTTCAATACTTTAGGGGTTACATGCATGCATGTAACTCCAAGAGCCAATGGCTCTTGGTCACCCTCATGAGTTGGCACCACATGATAAGTCAATGATGATGTGGAACACCATCATTGGCCGACCCCCATGCCATGTCACCATGGCATGGCAATTGGTCAAGTCAAAATTGACCATTCATCTTCCCTCTTAAGTCAAGTCAAACTTGACCTCTAATCTCCCATGGTTGATCAAATCTAGCCACTTGACTCAAGTCAATTTGATTTAATGAATCTCTATTCATTAATTTAAATTGACTTAATGAATCAAATCTAAATTAGACTCATTCAACACTTGAATCAACTTGAGTCTAACTCAACTAGTCTAATTTAGATTACTCTTAATCCAATTTGGTTCATCCCATGAACCTAATCCTCATGGTTCATCATATGAACCTAATCTCCACCTAATTGCCCTTTGTGTGTGACCCTATAGGTTCTTGTAACGTTGGCAATGTCCCTAAACTGATTTAGGAACATAAGCAATGAGCGGTATCTAGTAACACATCATTGCTACCCAAGTTACAAGAATGTTGAGCTCCAACATCACCTTTGTGACTACTAATTATGACTCTCACAATATGTGACAATGTCCCCCTATCCTTGACATATAGATTGACCAATTGAGGCATAGACCGTGTCATCCTCGGTACAATCTATATCTTGAACTCCAAGTAGACTCACTCTAATCAAATGAGCTCAATATATCCTATTGACTCATTTGGGCATGGCCATGCACTTTGTGGTCTCACTCTATCAAGAATAACGATGTCACTCCCGTCATATATGAGAGATAGATCCCATCTAAATCACTCACATCCCTCCTCATAATTTGTTACATACCCAGTAATCGCCTTTATAGTCCACCCATTTACGGGTGACGTTTGATGAAACCAAAGTATGCAACTCCTTATGTAGGGAACCATGGTGACTTCAGGTCTAAGGACTAATAGTCATACTAATAGCCACATGAGAAAGTATATGACACTCATATAATGATCCATGATAGTTTCTCATGGCGGGTCATTCAGTATACATTCTCTAATGCATATCCATGTGTCAACTTGATATCTCATATCCATGACTTGTGAGATCAAATCATCGTGTTGACCTACATGCTAGTCTCTATGCATTAACATTGTCCCTGAATGTTAATACTTGACTAGGAATGATTAAGAGTAGTGTTCTCTATATCATCTCATTATCGATTTAACCAATCGATTGATATAGATAAGAATCTACTACTCAAGGACATTATTATACTTAGTTATTTGGCACCAATATAAGTAAATATAATAACCATGCCTCTATAAATAGGAATATGATACAATAAAGTCCATACAATAATCATCACATGATTGACTCTAAAGCTTTCACTAACAATCTCTCCCTCAGCTAGTCGTCTGGTTTCCTTGAACCCCTGCAAAGAGTTGCAGTCATGATCAGTGGCTCCCGTATCTACACACTAGGTACCAGTAGATAACACCGCTAAACATGTTTCAACGACTAAACTAAAAGATATACCTTTGTTCTATTTTCGACAGATAATCCCGCTCTTCCAATGTCCAAATCCACTTGCAAGTGAAGCACTTTGCCTTTTTGGCTTCTTCACTACCGCCTCGAGATCCTCCCTCCACTTTTCGCTACACCTTGTTTCTTCTTCTTCTTGCCTTTCTACTAAGAAGTAGAAACCTTTCGAGCAAAACGGTAATGAGCACTACGACCTAAAAAGCCCTCTCGCCACCCGAGTTCTTCGGAGAAGTCTGCCAACGAATACAACCTCTTATTCATGTTGTAGTTCAGAAGAAACTGCTCAAAACTTCTAGGTAGAGATTGGAGAATGATATCGACTTGGGTTTCCCCATCGATCTCGGCTCCAAGGACTTCCAGCTCATTCAAATGAGCCATCATCTTGGGAACATGATCCCTCACGGGTGTTCCCTCAATCATGGTGGTCATCATCAAGTTCCTCATAGCTTCCTGCCTAGCAGCCTGATTCTAGTGTCCGAAAAGATCTTTGAGATTGAGCATCATGTCATAGGCAGTAGTCATGGCCTGATGTTGATGTTGCAATACATTTGACATAGAGGCCAAAGTGTAACACTACGTCATCTCATCAGCCTTGATCCACTTCCTATAACTCTCTTTCTCCTTTTCACTAGAATCATCCGTAGGCTTAGGAGGACACTCTTCGAAGAGTACATATTTGTACTCCTCAGCAGTCAAGACAATGTCTAGATTCTATTTCCAATCAACATAGTTAGGTCCAGTAAGTTTGTTTTCTTTCATAATCACAGTAAGTGGGTTGAAAGTCATTTTGAAAAATCTAAGAATCACAGTGATCAAAACATTAGATTTCAAAAATTTATTGATTCCTCAAACAATAAAATTTTAAAATCAACCAACACCGAGAATATCATATGCCACGATAGTGTGGATGTATACGAATTCTACATTTGTAAGAGGAGGTTTTACCCATTAATTTTATTATCCTGTCAACCTTACTTTTTGACAAATAAAATTAATAGTTGGTCCTCTTCGGCCCTACAAATAAAGGTAGTGACTCCGATGGGGAGGATACTTTTATTTACATTTAAGTGTTTACCATTACCCGATACTAAGGCAATTATCTCGGATTATGTGCCTTCCAATGGGGAAGTACACACACTCCTAAATAATTTCCTATAACCATATTTGACCTAGTGATCCACAAAACAAACTCATCCGATATGGAGGAAGGCACTCAGAGCTAACACGTAAGTTTGTTCGCATCACATGTCAAATTGTAATGGAGGCCATGGGAATTAAAAAAATATCCCTCTCCCACTTAGTAATTTAAAATTGAGGAATTTTCACACGACATTAAAATCAAACAATAAGCAATAAATATGAAAAAAAAAAACTTTCCAACTATTATGGATTTTGTTTTCCACTATGCTTCCCGTCGTGTCGCCACCTCACCCGCTCTTCCCTTTACCTTGCGCAAGCCACAAGGAGATCCGAGCCGAGAAAAACTATTTTAATTTACATCCATCAATCCTATACTCAACGAAGGAGTGTAAAACATATCTAGATCGAAAGTAAATTAAAATGAGCGGCTAAACAGTGTCATATTTAATTACAAAAATTAAATACTAATTAGCCTCGTCAACCCCGAGGATTCAAAAATTGGTTACAATCACACACACACAATCACATACATCCACATAGCCATAATAGTTGGATCTTATGCCTGCAAGAAAAAAGTTAGCCTACACACATCCTACTATTATCCAACATATACAATATATGATAAATGCATGAAAGCAACCAAATCCAAACACACAAAATCGGAAACCGTGGCTCTGATACCACTTGAAGGGAAAGTCATGTTTCCTGCTTCTTCGCTTCGGGCGCTTGTGCATGGCGATCCTATCACACATCCCTGGATTAAAATTTTTTCAATTAAAACTAATCCAGATGGAGATGGATTACCCAAGAAACTGATTCATCATCGTGCTATTCGATTTGAGCGGTCGCTTGAACAAACTAGATGTTCAAGCGACCTAACTCTTTTCCTCGATTAGCCGTGGAATAGATGATGTACGGATTACAAGTTTTTGTGTTTATCATCGGGGTCCATGTCAATCAATAACATACAAAATACAAAAGAACTAGATTCAATATTAAACAAGATTATACCTCTTATTTTACCTCTTGATCTTCTATTATATTTCTATCCTCTTCTTGGACATCGTGTGGGGGACGATCTTCTAAGAATCGAAGCCTCCTAGATCACATGGAAAACCCTCCCTTCTTATCCTTGCTTGTGCCGACAACCAAACACCAAGTTTGGTGTCTGCCGACCCTAAGGAGAGGAAGAGTATGTGTCGGCCAAGACAAAGGAAGAAGGAACCCTATCCTTTGTTGCCGACGGCCTTAGGAGAAGGTGAGGAGGTGTCGACCAAAACCAAAGGAAGAAATAAAATACCTAGCCTCCTCTTGTTGCCGTCAGCCCTAGGAGAAGCAAACACCAAACCCTAGCATAACTCTTGTTGCTGCCCAAGCCTCTCCAATGCCAACCATGTTAGGAACGATGTGCCCGCTAGAGTGGGGGTGAATAGCGTCGTCGATGCTTGATGTATTATGATCGTGTTCGTCTCTACAAGTCGTGTTAGCACAGTAGAATATATAGTAATAACAAAATAAGACAAACACAGTTCACAACACAAAATATAACGTGGTTTGGAACTGAATGGTTCCTACTCCATGATCAGGCTCGAATGAGCCCTAGCGATGCACACAACACCATTAAGAAATAATACTCCTTCTCGACAACAAGTCGGAGGCGGAGAAACCTCTTATAACAATTCTTACAACAATAAGAATGAAATACAAGCAATTATAAATGAAATACAACAAGAGAAGTAAAGAACGCTTTACAAAAACCCTTTTGGATGATCTCTTGTTGATTGCCTTGGACTAGCCTTGAAGACTCTGATTTGCAACAGCAAATCACTCCAAATCGTCCAAGAAAACCGGTGCCAAAATTCTTCTATCGAGCTGCCTTTATAACCTATAATCGAGCTGGATTTTTTCCTATCAGTCAACTGCTCATAACCATCAATCGAATGATGCCACTGTTGTCGTGAGACAATGGCTAGATCCACGCTGGAAAAATCCAATGGATACACCATCAGTCGACTGATTGCTCAATCAATCGAGTGGTCGGGCCGATCACTCGACTGGAGAACCTTCTGAGCCCAAAATCTCGGCCATCAGTCGACTGATCACTAGATCAGTCAACTATTCAGGCCATCAGTCGACTGTCCACCTCTGGCAGTCGACTGCCAAGGCACTTCTAGTAGTCAAACCCTAGTTGACTCACACCAGTCGACTAACCCATGATCCCAGTCGACTGATACACCTCAAACATGAGGTTTTAACCCAAGTATGGTGCCCCCATACTTGCTAGACCACCCGTAGCCTAAACCTAAGCCTTCTAGCCACCTCCGTCAGCCTCACGCCTATCGGATCCCTCCAAGTCATCCATGACTTGTTCATCCATACGCTAGCCTTCAGGTGCTTCCATCGGCTATTGTCATGCTAACGATGTCTACACCGCCAAGGCACATTGGACTTACGATGCCAAGACTCCGCTTGCACTTTAAGCCGCCAACCATTAGACTTATGCTGCAAAGACTTCACCCTTGGACTTTACGCCGCCAATATCAAACCCCTTGGACTTTCCAAATGCCAATACTCAAGCTTGGACTTTCCCTTGCTAACCCATGTTGGACTTTCCATGCCAAGACCCATGCTTGGACTTTCTTTTGTCAACCCATGTTGGACTTTCCCTTGCCAAGACCCATGCTTGGACTTTACATGCCAAGTACTCAAGACTTGGACTTTCCTAATGCCAAGTATCCCACTTGGACTTTTCCCATGACAATGGTTATACCATCGTCAAACATCAAATACTAACCTGGGTCGATTGCATCAGTAATCTCCCCAACACATGTCACACATCTATGTCAAACATCAAAACACTAACTCGAGTCAAACTCGAGTCTGGTCAATCGTGACCTGGGCCGATTGCACCAACAATCTCCCCCTTTTTGATGTTTGACAAAAAAACACCCTTGAGTTAGGCCCCTAACTTAAATTCTCTTACCAATTATCCTAAATTGGTAATTTTAATATTCTCCCCTTTTTGACATACATCAAAAAGGTTCTCTCCAAGGATGTCAATGTCTCCTCCAAGGAGGTCAATGTCTCATATCCCAATGAGATCTTACAATCTCTCCCTTGGTCCAAAAACATCTAGGATGCCTTCAATCTTCCTAGCGATAAGTCTCATATCACTCAAGAGAGGCAATCCTACACACTCTCCCAATTTCCAAATTGGGTATCTCAAAATCCCATTTCTCCCCCTCATGAGGAAAAATAGTATCCATCATCCCATGATGGATACCTCCCCTTAAAGGCTTGTTCCCCCTTGACCATTGCACCAACAATGTCCTTGGAAAGTCCCTAAGCCAATAGGAACTCTAAACTATCAAAAATAAGGCCTAAAGTTCAACATTGAACTTTCCCACACCTTAAATTTGATACATCATCCTAACAACTCTCCTAATCCATATCCAATGGATTTTCACCCTTTATAATGCATCCAAAAGCATATCCTAGGGTTAGAAGTAGTTAGGGAACCTTACCATAGCTGAAAATGGGCTAAACATACCTTATTTTCCCGAAATCAGCATTGGCAATCGACTTTATCAGGCATCAGTCGACTGTCGTACCAATTAGTCGACTGCCAATAAGGGCAATCGATTGATAACTGAAAAATCTGATTTTCAATTATCATAATCGAAATTCATAAATTCATAAATAATTATACATAATTTGAAAAATCATGAAACTTCATACGTATAATACTTATGACCAATACAATGGGTGAAAAATGTTTGAAAAATATTTTACCCATAAAATAGTGAAATTGATACAAAGTTCAAAAGTGAAGAAAAACTTCAATGTTTTAGCTCACTTTGTATCAACAGCAAATCACTCCAAATCGTCCAAGAAAATCGGTGCCAAAATCCTTCTTTCAAGGTGACTTTATAACCTACAATCGAGCTAGATTTTTGCCTATCAGTCGACTACTCGGCACCATCAGTCGATTGATGTCACTGTCATCGTGAGATAACGGCTAGATCCACACTGAAAAAATTCAATGAATACACCATCAGTCGACTGATGGCTCAATCAACTGAGTGGTCAGGCTAATCACTCGACTAGAGAACCTTCTGTGCCCAAAATCTCGGCCATCAGTCGACTGCTCAGGCCATCAGTCGACTGCCCACCTCTGACAGTCGACTGCCAAGGTACTTCCCGCAGTCAAACCCTAGTTGACTCACACCAGTCGACTGACCCATGGTCCCAGTCCAATGATACACCTCAAACATGAGGTTTTAACCCAAGTATGGTGCCCTTATACTTGCTAGACCACCCATAGCCTAGACCTAAGCCTTCTAGCCACCTCCGTCAACCTCGCGCGTATCGGATCCCTCCAAGTCATCCATGACTTGTTCATCCGTACGCTAGCCTTCAAGTGCTTTCATCGGCTATTGTCATGCTAACGGTGTCTACACCACCAAGGCACATTGGACTTGTTGGGTTTCCAGCACCGCGGCGAGTATGTGTTCGAACATGTTTCGCAAACATGTGCAGAGCGGAAGGAATAAAATAATAAATCTAATTTATTACAACACACACATCAGACGCATGCATAGTACAACATGTGTAGATATAACCATAAATTTAAATTTTGCAATAAAAAGAAATTTAACTACGTATACCTTACGTATCACGTGTAGCGGGAAAGGCATCAACCGGAACGATTCTCGCTAGAATCGTCTCTATCCGTATCCACGCCGAGTATCTTCGGGATGACTTCACTAAGTCATGAGCCTCGTCTTCGTACGGGTTACTAGCCTCGTGTTGAAGACGATGTGATCAAGAGAAGATCACGATCCGAATCCAATTTCGGATCCAAAAACAAGTCCTCAAAACTCACTTCTCCGAAGAGGAATTCGTCAACCGTTTGACGAATCCTTCATCCTCCACCTATGAGGATTACCGGAGATCGAATTCCCGGCAAGGCTACTGCTGTCGGAGCTCCAAACGTCGTCCAAACTGTTAGGAATATTGGAACGGCTAGAGGGGGGGTGAATAGCATTTCGCCCAATCGTGGATGGAATTCGATCTCGTTCGTGTCTACAATTTCGTTAGCGCAGCGGAATATATATAATGATAAAAGCAATAACGAAATGGACACAACACAAATCACAACACGAGCATATAACGTGGTTCGGAACCGAACCGGTTCCTACTCCACGGATTGGGTTCGTACGAACCCTAGCGATGCCACAAACACCACTAACCAATAAAACTCCTTCTTGACACAAGTCAAGGGTGGAGAAACCCCTTACAAGTAATCTTACAACAATAAGATACAAATACAAGCAATTACAATAATTAATATGAAATACAAGTAAAGAAAAGACTTTACAACACTTGTTTTGATTGCTTGAATGCTTGGTTGCTTGCTTGCACTTGGAGACCTGATTTGCACCAACAAATCGCCCTAATAGCCCTCAAGAACCGATTACTTTTTCCTTCATCACGAGCTCCATATATAGCTTCAACCTGTGCAGGAAAAAGTCTATCAGTCGACTGATCGGGACCATCAGTCGACTGATGCCACTGTTGTCGTGAGACAACGACTAGTTCCACATTGGATAAGTCCAACGGAACTACCATCAGTCGACTGATTGTGACCATCAGTCGACTGATGGAGTCCTCACTCGACCAGTCGAGTCTCGACTCCATTCTGTGGTCGAATTCTCGAGCACCAGTTGACTGATCACACGATCAGTCGACTGCTCGAGCCATCAGTCGACTACCAACCTATGGTAGTCGACTGCTAGGCCATAACCCGCAGTCAAACCCTAGTTGACTCGGTCCAGTCGACTGCCACATGGCACCAGTCGACTGGTACACCTCAAACATGAGGTTTTAACTCAAGTATGGTTCCCCCATACTTGCTAGACCACCCTTAGTCTAGACCTAAGCCTTCTAGCCACCTCCATCAGCCTCACGCCTCTCGGATCCCTCCAAGTCATCCATGACTTGTTCATCCATCGCGCTAGCCTTCAGGTGCTTCTGTCGTCTATGTCATGCTAACGGTGTCTACACCGCCAAGGCACATTGGACTTATGCCGCCAAGACTCCGCTTGGACTTTACGCCGCCAACCATTGGACTTATGCTGCCAAGACTACCGCTTGGACTTTACGCCGCCAATATTAATCCCCTTGGACTTCAAATGCCAACCCATGTTGGACTTTCCATGCTAAGACCATGCTTGGACTTTCCTCGCCAACTCATGTTGGACTTTCCATTTGCCAAGACCCATGCTTGGACTTTCCTTGCCAACACATGTTGGACTTTCCATTTGCCAAGACCCATGCTTGGACTTTCCTTGACAATTACATTGTCATATGTTTTTGTCGAAACATCAAAACATCACTCGAGCCAAACTCGAGTCTTGGTCAATCGTGACCTGGGCCAATTGCACAAACAATCTCCCCCTTTTTGATGTTTGACAAAAACCAAACAAATAATTGAGTTAGAATACTAACTCCAATCCTTTACCAATTATCCCAAATTGGTAAATACTCTCCAAATGTTTTCCCCCAAACATTCTCTCCCTTTTTGACTAACAGCAAAAAGTTGTCTCCCCAAGAGGGTCAATGTCTCATGTCCCAATGAGATCTTACAATCTCCCCCTTGGTCCAAAAATACTTAGGATGCCTACCATCTTCCTAGTGATAAGTCCAATATCACTCAAGAGAGACAATCCTATTTACTCTCCCAATTTCCAAATTTGGTCTCTCAAAAGTCCCCATCAATTTCCCAATTGATGTCATATTCTCCCAATAACTTCTCCTTTTCAAGGAGAAAAACACATCCATCATTCCATGATGGATACCTCCCCCTAAAGGCTTGCTCCCCCTTGACCATTGCACCAACAACGTCCTTGGGAAGTCCCTAAGCCAATAGGAACTCTCAACCAACAAAATTAAGGTTAGAAAGTCAACATTGAACTTTCCAACACCTTAAAATTGATACAAACCCCAAATACTTCTCCTAATCCATATCCAATGGATTTACATCCTTTATAATGCTTCCCAAAACATATCCTAGGGTTAGGAGTGATTAGGGACCATAACCGTAGCTGAAATCGGATTAAACAACCTTGTTTACTCCGAAATCAGGCTACCAGTCGAGTGATTCAAAAATCAGTCGACTGGAACCTCCGTCAGTCGACTGCCACCCAGGGCAGTCGACTGATAACTGAAAATCCCGATTTTTAGTTATCAGAAATGAGTTTTGAAAAATCATAACTAATTATACGCATATCGAAATATCACGAAATTTGATACGTATAATACTTATGACTAATACAATGGGTGAAAAATGTTTGAAAATTATTTGACCCATTAAATAGTGAAATTGGTATAAAGTTCAAAACCATTGAAATTTTCAATGTTTTGGCCCTACTTTGTATCAACTTCATCAATGGTGATTGCTATCAAAAGATAGACTTCACCAAGGTTTTTCAAAATTATTTTAAAATGTTTTCAAAACCTTATCTTGGATTATATTCCTTGGGCTCTATGTATGTGACTTGTACACAAGCTCTCCCAATGATCCACAACTAAAATTAGATGAGTTTTAGTTCATCTAGATGCAAAAACTATGCACCTTGAACTTAACTCATATCCTAGCATCTCACATGTATCTAGGGTGTATACATACACATACATGTCAATTAGATGTGAGATGTGGGTTTTGTTCTCCCTAAACTAGGGTTTCATGCATTTTCTAAAGCAACTCTACTTGATTCCCTTATAAATGGGACTCCAAGTCATGCCAAAGTCCTTAACTCAATTTTAATCAAATTAATACATGAATGTATGATCATGGCGGAATAATAGCAATAATTAAGCATGGCCAATGATCATGATGTCATGACATATGATAAAATCTAAAAACACATGACATTGGTCCTTAATCCCTAAGCATACTCATGACATATAAATGATAGAACATAAACATGATGTCATGTCATGGCATATGGCAAACAAGGCATGGCAAATAAAATATATAGGTATGGTAATACCTAAATTTTAATATTAATTGTCATTTGATATAATTAAGTATATTTTTCCATATTAACCTAAATTTTCCCAAATGTGCCAAAAACTCAAAATGGCACACTACGACCTCTAAACCTAAATTGTGCCAATTTGACCATTTTATCAAGCTTCTCAAATAATATTGGCACATCCTAAAATCTTTTAGGATTAAAGCTCAAATGTATTTTCAAAGTAACCATAACCTTGAAAATATCCTAAAGTGTCACCTTTACCATGGTTGAGTTAACTACTCATCCAATCAAGGTTGGCACACTCTAAATCCATCTAGCGTGAATCAATCACGCTCTTAGGAGCCCAAAACCGATTTGAGCTCCTAGGGTTAATTAGGTATTCCTTAGGGATAACCTCCCTAGATACCTTTCTAATGACCCTCCTAGGCTTATTAGCCTTGGTCATTTTGGTCTTACCTAGGTTGACTCTAGGGGTAGCTCCCCTTGCAACCTTCTTAGTGGCTTCCCTAGGTTTCCTAGAAACCCTAGCCACTAGGCACACACCATGGTCAACTCTAGGGATGACTTCCCTATTGACCTTGGTCTTCCTAGACCTAGTTTGTGTTCCATAATCAAATGGAACACTATGGTAAGCCACCTTTGGCTTAGGTTTGTGACCCAAACCTTGCTTGCCCTTGGTTGACTTTTGACTCTTAGGTCCTAGGTGTTGACTTTGACTTCTTGACCTAAGAGTTTGACAATTTGACCCTTGAAATTGATTTTGTATCTTGTTTAGGGTCTTTTCCAATTTCTCAAGCCTTGACCTCAAGGCTTGGTTCTCTAATTCTAATTTCCCAATTTTAGAATTTTTATTTAAATCTTGGGCATTTGACTTTCTTGGCAAATGCCTAGTCCATTTTGGATTAAAACCTAGATGTTCTTGGATTTTCTTAATAGATTCCCTAGGTATTGTTTTTCTAGGGACATTAGTCCCAAATTTCTCCTTATTCTTAAGGTGAACATTCTTAGCTCCTAAACACATATGTTTGTTATTTCTAGCATGCTCTTTATGATACATAACAAAATTGCTAAAATTAGTTCTAGCATGCTTTTTAATATTTAAATTAGACGGAGCATTATTTAAATATACCTTAGGGTTTGCCTTAGTGGCTCCCCCTACTTGTGATGCTCCCCTTTGCCCCTTCTTCTTCTTTGGGCATTGACTCGGTAATGACCGGTAGTCTGCATTTGAAGCAAATGACATGCTCCTTGCTCTTTTGACTTGGAGAAACGGCGTCCGTTGACTTTTGTTGACTTTTAGGCGCCGGAGGAGCTTTCTTGATCCTCTTTGGGCATTTGCTCTTGTAATGCCCATACTCCCTACACTCAAAGCACATAATATGATTTTTATTTGAAAGTAAAGTGTTTGAGTTACCTAAGGTGGTGGTAGGTGCCGGAGTTGAATTTTGAGCTTCCTCATCTTGATCGGATGTTGAAAGCTCTTCTTGAGGTTGCTCCGGTGTAGAGGATGGTCTCTCCTCCTCAATCCTAGAAGTAGATGCTTCTTCCACCTCTTCTACTTCTTCTTTCTCCGATTCGGAAGTTGACTCCATCTCAACTTCCGATTCCTCACTTTCACTTGAGGATGAACTCTCCTCATGGAATCTTGCCAATTTTCTCCATAGCTCCTTGGCATACATGTAATCCCCTAGCTTGCACAAAACATCATTAGGGATTAAATCTTCTAAAAGTTTCGTTACCTTAACTTCGGTCTTGAGCTTTTGGCGTTGCTCTTGGGTCCACTTTTTCAATTTTAGGACATTCCCCTTCTTATCCCTAGGGGGTTCAAGGCCTTCAATGAGGATGAACCAATCCTCTATGTTCATCATCAAGAATGTTTCCATTCTTGCTCTCCATGCCGGAAAATCTTCTGGATCATATAGAGGTGGAGTGTTGATTTCCCATCCAAGCTTGTCATGGAATTCCATCTTCACCCTCTAGCCTTTTGCCTTAGCTCCCGGTTGTTAATCCATAGAAGAGCCCTGGGCTCTGATACCACTTGTTAGGAATATTGGAACGGCTAGAGGGGGGGTGAATAGCGTTTCGCCCGATCGTGGATGGAATTCGATCTCGTTCGTGTCTACAATTTCGTTAGCGCAGCGAAATATATATAATGATAAAAGCAATAACGAAATGGACACAACACAAATCACAACACGAGCATATAACATGGTTCGGAACCGAACCGGTTCCTACTCCACGGATTGGGTTAAATGCAGACCCTAGCGATGCCACAAACACCACTAACCAATAAAACTCCTTCTTGACACAAGTCAAGGGTGGAGAAACCCCTTACAAGTAATCTTACAACAATAAGATACAAATACAAGCAATTACAATAATGAATATGAAATACAAGTAAAGAAAAGACTTTACAACACTTGTTTTGATTGCTTGAATGCTTGGTTGCTTGCTTGCACTTGGAGACCTGATTTGCACCAACAAATCGCCCCAATAGCCCTCAAGAACCGATTACTTTTTCCTCCATCACGAGCTCCATATATAGCTTCAACCTGTGCTGGAAAAAGTCTATCAGTCGACTGATCGGGACCATCAGTCGACTGATGCCACTGTTGTCGTGAGACAACGGCTAGTTCCACGTTGGATAAGTCCAACGGAACTACCATCAGTCGACTGATTGTGACCATCAGTCGACTGATGGAGTCCTCACTCGACCAGTCGAGTCTCGACTCCATTCTGTGGCCGAATTCTCGAGCACCAGTCGACTGATCACACGATCAGTCGACTGCTCGAGCCATCAGTCGACTGCCAACCTATGGCAGTCGACTGCTAGGCCATAACCCGCAGTCAAACCCTAGTTGACTCGGTCCAGTCGACTGCCACATGGCACCAGTCGACTGGCACACCTCAAACATGAGGTTTTAACTCAAGTATGGTTCCCCCATACTTGCTAGACCACCCTTAGCCTAGACCTAAGCCTTCTAGCCACCTCCATCAGCCTCACGCCTCTCGGATCCCTCCAAGTCATCCATGACTTGTTCATCCATCGCGCTAGCCTTCAGGTGCTTCCGTCGGCTATGTCATGCTAACGGTGTCTACACCGCCAAGGCACATTGGACTTACGCCGCCAAGACTCCGCTTGGACTTTACGCCGCCAATATTAATCCCCTTGGACTTCAAATGCCAACCCATGTTGGACTTTCCATGCCAAGACCATGCTTGGACTTTCCTCGCCAACTCATGTTGGACTTTCCATTTGCCAAGACCCATGCTTGGACTTTCCTTGCCAACACATGTTGGACTTTCCATTTGCCAATACCCATGCTTGGACTTTTCTTGACAATTACATTGTCATATGTTTTTGTCGAAATATCAAAACACATCAAAACATCACTCGAGCCAAACTCGAGTCCTGGTCAATCGTGACCTGGGCCGATTGCACCAACACAAACGACGCTTCGACGAGAGGGAAACAAGCTGTCCAGAAAACTGGACAGCTTTGGTGGAGGAGTAGGGGCCGGCCAAAAAGGGTAGGATGAAGCTCACCTTGATGCCGAACCCAAAGGAGATCACCGGGGAGTTGCCGGAGGATCACCGGCCGAAGCTTGGACACTGGCAAGAATTTGGACGGCGGCACAAGGGGGTGGGCGGTGGCAATGGATGTTGGCACCGACTTCTCCAAGGAGAGGAGGGGGGCTGCAACAATTAGGTCAAGGGATTTTTTATTAGGGCTTAACAAACCCTTAAGCCCTCTTTTATAGAGAACTAATTCTCTTAATGGTTATCGGATCATAACCATAAGGTCCGTTAACCCGCTCCATTAATTTAAGTTAAAATAAACCAAACCATGATGGTTTATTTTAAGTTAAAACGAACCGAACCAACTTTGGTTCATTCATTTAAAACAAACCAAACCCTTTGGTTTATTCTCCTCCATTGGATTAGAACCAAACCAATTTGGTTCATCCATCATGTCTTCATAAGACACGACCCATCCATGCTTCCATTGCGACTGAAACAATTTCATGCTCGCTCCATGTTTGGTCCAACAAAACCTAGTTTCTCTCGGTCTGAGAATCTCATTCTCAAGCTCGTTTTAAATCCTTCGGATTACGCTCGTTGTGCGTGTGACCAAATAGGTTCTCGGTTTATGTTGGCCGTCTATAATTAACCATTAATTATAGAGCAATCATGAGTGGCACCTAGTAGTACATCATGATCCCCAATTAACCGAAAAGATCAACGGTTGATCCAAAACTATTTCTGAAACCCTTCAGCAGCTCAAATGAATCGTGCCCCATTCCCTTCTCTCATCTTATACCCACTTGGTTCAGGACATGGTCTATAGTGTCAGTCCCCACTAGGCTGACTACGTCACACCTATCCCAAGTATCATTTTCTCGTCCTACAGATTCTAGTTACTGCACATGTTTCAAAGAGTACCTTACTCTAAACATGTAATGCTTTAGCCAAAGACTTTAGTTACAATCCGACGAGAGGCCATGGGTATACATCTCCTCGCAAAGAGTGGTGAATCCTTTATAGGCTATTCAAACACCTTCGATCACTTCGACTTATGCCCAATCATCCCGGGTCCACATCTCCTCAGAGATGCTTGCTTAAGATGTCAAAGCATAAGTCTTTATGATCAAGATGACTTGAATACCACAAGTCAAAGGAACATCGCACATAAGCTACAGTAAGAACTTCATTGACATATCTATATATGCAGAAAACCATATGAAGTCTTACTGTTTGTCACTCCAATGAACTAGTTACCATAACTAGCATCCACGATTAACTCCGGACATCACAATGTCTCAAGCCAGTGAGAATCAGCTGCTTGGATACACCAAGGAGTATACCTCGTGCTAGTCTCGACAGAATTGATGGTGTCCAAATCCATCAATTCATCGATTAGGGATAATTCCGATACATCACAAGTATACATGTAGAGATACTCACTAGTTGTGATCCAATCACAAATTCTCTCATGCTGTGATTCGTATCGCGGACATTCAGTAAATGAGTTTAAGATCCAATCAAATACATGAAACCATGTATACTCAAATAGTGAATCTTCATTTATCAAATAAATGGTTCATACATAAGGCGATTGCCTTACGACATCTCTCATATATTACTAACAGACTCCCACTTGGCCTAATGCCAATCGCTACGGTATCCAATACCATAAGCTGTAACATGACCCTCAAACTTTCTTTGAGGTAATGCCTTAGTCAAAGGATCCGCTAAGTTCCTTTCAGTGGGGATTTTCTCGATTTGTATTTCTTTCCTACTGATGATCTCTCTGATAAGATGATAGCGGCGAAGCACATGTTTGGATCGTTGATAAGACCTTGGCTCTTTCGCCTGTGCAATTGCTCCATTGTTGTCGTAGTAGACCGGTATTGCTTCCACAATGGTTGGAATCACACCAAGTTTATAAATGAACTTCTTGATCCAAACCGCTTCCTTTGCTGCTTCCGAAGCTGCAATGTATTTTGCCTCAATGGTAGAATCCACTACAGTGTCTTGTTTGGAACTTTTCCAACTCACTGCACCCCCATTCAAGGTGAACACGTATCCAGACTGAGACCTGGAATCATCCTTGTCTGTCTGGAAGCTGGCATCCATATACCCATGTATCACCATGTCCCCTTCTCCATATATTATGAACATATCCTTAGTTTTTCTTAAGTACTTAAGGATCGTCTTAACAGCCACCCAATGATCCATTCCTGGATCAGACTGGTATCTGCTCATGACACTCAGAGCATACAATACATCGGGCCTCGTACATAACATAACATACATGATAGATCCTATTGCGGATGCATAGGGAATCTTACTCATGCAAATCCTCTCGTCTTCTGTGCGTGGACACATAGACTTTGAAAGGTGTACCCCATGCCTGATGGGTAGGAAACCTTTCTTGGATTCCGACATGCTAAACCTCTTTAGCACTTGGTCTATATATGTAGACTGCAAAAGACCAAGCAACCGTTTCGATCTATCTCTATAAATCTTAATCTCGAGGATGTAGGTTGCTTCTCCCAGGTCTTTCATGGAGAATGTCTTGAATAACCAAACCTTAACTGGCTGTAAGATTGAAACATCATTTCCTATAAGTAATATGTCATCGACATACAATACTAGGAACACGACTGCACTCCCACTAACCTTCTTGTACACACAAGGTTCGTCTGGATTTTGTGAGAAATCAAACTTTTTGATTGTCTCATCAAAACGGATATTCCAGCTCCTGGATGCTTGCTTCAATCCATATATGGACTATCGTAATTTGCATACCTTGGTTTTATCAACCGATGTGAAACCCTCAGGTTGAATCATATATACATCCTCAAGCAGGTTTCCATTAAGGAAAGTTGTTTTCACATCCATCTGCCATATCTCATAATCATAATGAGTCGCTATGGCCAGGAGCATCCGAATGGATTTAAGCATAGCTATAGGCGAATAGGTTTCGTCATAATCAACACCTTGTTTTTGACGATATCCTTTCACCACTAATCTAGCTTTATAGGTAATCACATTACCATCCATGTCAGTTTTCTTCTTGAAAACCCACTTGCACCCTATAGGCTTGATGCCTTCAGGTGGGTCAACCAAGTTCCAAACTTGGTTTTCATACATGGAATCCATTTCCAACTTCATGGCATCAAGCCATTTATCCCTTTCTGAACTTGTCAGCACTTCTTCATAACTGGTAGGCTCCTCATCATCAATGAGTAACACGTCGTTCGATTCACTTTCGAGAAATCCATATCTCTCAGGAATGTTACGTGTTCTACCAGATCTACGAAGATGTGGTGTTACAGTAGGTCCAGCCAATTGCTCATCACTATGAGTTATCGGTTGTTGTGCTTCACCTGGTATCTCATCAATGTCTATTTGAGTCACTCGAGCCTCCTCAAGCTCGACGACACTCCCACTGTTTTCTTGTAAAAGAAACTCTTTCTCTAGAAACACAGCATACCTTGAAACAAACACCTTTTGTTCCACAAGATGATAGAATTGGTAACCCCTTGTTTCCTTAGGGTATCCAATAAATAGACATTTATCAGACTTAGCATCCAATTTGTCTGATACTGTCCGCTTCACATAAGCAGGACAACCCCAAATCTTCAAGTAAGATACATGAGGTTTCTTACTATTCCATATCTCATATGAAGTAGTAGAGACTACCTTGGTTGGCATTCTATTTAACAAGTAAATAGCTGTTAGAAGTGCATAGCCCCAAAAGGACTTGGAAAGATTCGCATGATTCATCATTGACCTGACCATGTCCAACAAGGTTCGGTTACGCCTCTCAGATATACCATTATGCTGTGGTGTATATGGCGGAGTCCATTGAGACAATATACCATTGTCTCTTAGATAATCAAGAAACTCTTGACTTAAGTATTCACCACCTTGATCCGATCAAAGTATTTTAATGCTCTTGTCATGTTGTTTCTCTACTTCATTTCTGAATTCTTTGAACCTTTCCAAGGCTTCAGACTTGTGTTTCATCAAGAACACATACCCAAACCATGAGTGATCATCGGTGAAGGTAATGAAGTAGCTATAGCCTCCTAAAGCTTGAGTTGACATAGGTCCATATACATCAATATGTATCAAACCTAGTAACTCTCCCACTTGTTCACCTTTTCCTGAAAAAGGTAACTTAGTCATCTTGCCTTTTAAGCATGATTTGCATGTATCGTATGAATCCAATTCAAACGATTCCAGAATTCCACATCGGTGTAATTCGGACATGCATTTCTTGCTTACATGGCCAAGACAACAATGCCACATGTAGGAGTCTAATTGATTATCCTTTCGAGCACGCTTGTTGCTCGCTTCGATATTGAAAATGTCACTGGATATGTCCAACGTATAAATGTCATTGCTCAAAGTTCCAGTTCCATAAAGTACGTCATTCAAAGTTATATAACAACAATTGTTACTAAACATCAAATGGAAACCATTTCTATTTAAGCAGGAAATAGAAACAATGTTCTTTATTAGAGAAGGAATACAATAGCAATTGTCCAGTTCCAAGACTAGTCCACTAGGGAGCTTCAGCAAATAAGTTCCGATGGCGACCACAGCAACCTTTGCTCCATTGACAACTCGCAAATTTGACTCCCCTCTGACGAGTCTTCTTCTATTCCTTAGCCCCTATATGTCATTACATATATGTGAGCCACACCCAGTATCCAATACCCAAGTGTCTAAGGAAATAGAATGACAATCAATAACGAAGATACCTGAAGAGGATGGGGCATCGGATGCCTTCTTCTTCTTCATGGACTCACGATAAATCTTGCAGTTTCTTCGCCAGTGGCCTTCCTTGCCACAATGATGGCAAGTGCCCTTTTGTGCTGGTTCTGCCTTCTTTGCCTTCTTGTTCTTCCCTTTCTTCTGTTCTTTTGCCTTCCTCTTAGAACCTTTCTTTGAGGAATCAACTAACAGAACCGCCTTCTCCTCATGCTTCACAGAAGGCTCCACAGTCTTCAGCATATTGAGGAGCTCAGGAATAGTGGATTCTAATTTGTTCATCCGATAGTTCATCACAAATTATGAGAAACTCTTGGGCCAACAATGAAGAATTAAGTCAATACTTAATTCATGATCCATCACAAACTCGAGGGTGGCTAGCCGCTCGATGTACCCGTTCATCTTTAGCACAAACTGCACTACAGACGAACCTTTTTTGCATCTTCGTGGTGAAGAAGAGCCTGGAGACTTCAAACCTTTCGGATCTTGCTTGCTCATCAAACAACTCATGAAGATGGAAGACCATGGTATTAGCATCCATATGCTCATGCTGCTTTTGCAGCTCAGGTACCATCGCAGCTAGCATAATGCAACTCGCCAGTTCAGAATCTGCCACATGCTTCTGATAGACCAACATTTGGTCTGGAGTTGCATCGTCCTTAGGACGGTTGGGAAGGGGCTCTTCAAGGACATATGCTAGCTTTTTCGCCTTGAGAACAATTCTCAAGTTTCTAAGCTAGTCCAGGAAGTTAGGCCGAGTAAATTTGTTTGAATCCAAAATAGTGCGCAAATTCAAAGATGTCATGATCAATCGATTGACCTAGAAATACAAAACGAGCATATATGAGAAAATGATTTTAAAATGCATCAATATACATTTATTAATCCCATTCATTTTTCGAATTTCAAAAACCCCAAAATCACTTCGGGAGATCGTAGGTCCATCACCGAATGGGCTGATATCCATCATAAATATGAACAACCTTGGAGAGAGTCCAACAAGCCATTCATAACTACGACGGTAGGTATCAACTATACCGATTGCATATCACGTATATGCAACTATCACAATGTGCTATCAACTAATTGAATGTTCACACATACATTGGGTTGTTAACACATTAACAAGTATACATCATATGCATAGCACCCAACTTCACCTCCCTTAACATCGACCTTGGAGAGAGTCCAACAAGTTGATGCTCCAGGTTAAAGCCAACCCATTAATCGAGAAATAGTTTTAATATGGTTAGAGTGCATTCAACCAATTAGCCCAGCTTGGAGAGAGTCCAACAACCAAAGCTAACGATTGACCTCTGACTCTTACCTTATTAGTATTAAACTATTCCATGGTTTTAACATGTTCAGGTTCGAGCCGGGCTTGGAGAGAGTCCAACAACCCAAACAAGAAACGAAACTCTGGTTCTAACCATATTAATGGAAGGTGTAGGCTTTAATATTGAGTAAGGGTTTTTGTGTCTCATCCTCTTTGCATGCAAATAACTATTATCTACATGGCATGGCATAAATGGCATACATCTACATGTCACGACACGCATGGCATAATGATATGCATTTAATGCAATTACATGGCATACAATTATGTCATGTACAATATTTCCTTATATGTCATAATTATTTATGGAAATAAAATATGTTTAAGATTTGATTCTCCAAATCAAATCATGATTAAATTAGGAAACAAATTTCCAAATCTAATCACATATTTTATTTGTGGAAATAGTTGATTAAGGAAAGTCAATTTACGAAACCAATTTCATAAATCATCAAAACTACTTATGGAAATAAAATATTTTTAAGATTTGATTTCCCAAATCAAATCATGATTAAATTAGGAAACAAATTTCCAAAATCTAATCAAATATTTTATTTATGGAAAATATCAATTTCCATAAATACTTCCAACTTTCCAAAAGTGGAAGATTTCCATAAATACTTCTAGACTTTCCAAAATTGAAAAATTTCCATAAATACTTCTAACTTTCCAAAAGTATAAAATTTCCAGAAATATCATTATGACTATCGCAAAACAATTTTATGATTATGTCGAAACACAACCTGGGCTCTGATACCACTGTTGGGTTTCCGGCATCGCGGCGAGTGTGTGTTCGAACATGTTTCGCAAACATGTGCACAGCGGAAGGAATAAAATAATAAATCTAATTTATTACAACACACACATCACATGCATGCATAATACAACATGTGTAGACATAACCGTAAATTTAAATTTTGTAATAAAAGGAAATTTAACTACGTATACCTTACGTATCACATGTAGCGGGAAAGGCATCAACCGGAATGATTCTCGCTAGAATCGTCTCTATCCGTATCCACGCCGAGTATCTTCAGGATGACTTCACTAAGTCACGAGCCTCATCTTCGTACGGGTTACTAGCCTCATGTTGAAGACGATGTGATCGAGAGAAGATCACGATCCGAATCCAAATTCGGATCCAAAAATGAGTCCTCAAAACTCGCTTCTCCGGAGAGGTATTCGTCAACCGTTTGACGAATCCTTCATCCTCCACCTATGAGGATTACCGGAGATCGAATCCCCGGCAAGGCTACCTCTGTCGGAGCTCCAAACGTTGTCCAAACGATGCTCCGACGAGAGGGAAACAAGCTGTCCAGAAAACTGGACAGCTTTGGTGGAGGAGTAGGGGCCGGCCAAAAAGGATAGGATGAAGCTCACCTTGATGCCGAACCCAAAGGAGATCACCGGAGAGTTGCCGGAGGATCACCGGCCGAATCTTGGATGCTGGTAACAATTTGGACGGCGGCACAAGGGGGTGGGCGGCGGCAATGGATGTTGGCGCCGACTTCTCCAAGGAGAGGAGGGGGGGCGGCAACAATTAGGTCAAGGGATTTTTGATTAGGGCTTAACAAACCCTTAAGCCCTCTTTTATAGAGAACTAATTCTCTTAATGGTTATCGGATCATAACCATAAGGCCCGTTAACCTGCTCCATTAATTTAAGTTAAAATAAACCAAACCATGATGGTTTATTTTAAGTTAAAACGAACCGAACCAACTTTGGTTCATTCGTTTAAAACAAACCAAACCCTTTGGATTATTCTCCTCCATTGGATTAGAACCAAACCAATTTGGTTCATCCATCATGTCTTCATAAGACACGGCCCATCCACGCTTCCATTGCGACTAAAACAATTTCATGCTCGCTCAATGTTTGGTCCAACCAAATCTAGTTTCTCTCGGTCTGAGAATCTCATTCTCAAACTCGTTTTAAATCCTTCGAATTACGCTCGTTGTGCGTGTGACCAAATAGGTTCTCGGTTTATGTTGGCCGTCTATAATTAACCATTAATTATAGAGCAATCATGAGTGGCACCTTGTAGTACATCATGATCCCCAATTAACCGTAAAGATCAACAGTTGATCCAGAACTATTTCTGAAACCCTTCAACAGCTCGAATGAATCGTGCCCCATTCCCTTCACTCATCTTATACCCACTTGGTTCAGGACATGGTCTATAGTGTCAGTCCCCACTTGGCTGACTACGTCACACCTATCCCAAGTATCATTTCCTCGTCCTAGGGATTCTAGTTACTGCACATGTTTCGAAGAGTACCTTACTCTAAACATGTAATGTTTTGGCCAAAGACTTTAGTAATAATCCGAAAAGAGGCCATGGGTATACAACTCCTCGCAAGGAGTGGTGAATCCTTTATAGGCTATTCAAACACCTTCGATCACTTCGACTTATACCCAATCATTCTGGGTCCACATCTCCTCAGAGATGCTTGCTTAAGATGTCAAAGCATAAGTCTTTATGATCAAGATGACTTAAATACCGCAAGTCAAAGGAACATCGCACATAAGCTACAGTAAGAACTTCATTGACATATCTATATATGCAGAAAACCATATGAAGTCTTACTGTTGGTCACTCCAATGAACTAGTTACCATAACTAGCATCCACGATTAACTCAGGACATCACAATGTCTCCAGCCAGTGAGAATCAGCAACTTGGATACACCAAGGAGTATACCTCGTGCTAGTCTCGACAGAATTGATGGTGTCCAAATCCATCAATTCATCGACTAGGGATAATTCCGATACATCACAATTACACATGTAGAGATACTCACTAGTTGTGATCCAATCACAAATTCTCTCATGCTGTGATTCGTATCGCGGACATTCAGTAAATGAGTTTAAGATCCAATCAAATACATGAAACCATGTATACTCAAATAGTGAATCTTCATTTATCATATAAATGGTTCATACATAAGGCGATTGCCTTAGGACATCTCTCATATATTACTAACAGACTCCCACTTGGCCTAATGCCAATCGCTACGGTATCCAATACCATAAGCTGTAACATGACCCTCAAACTTACTTTGAGGTAATGCCTTAGTCAAAGGATCCGCTAAGTTCCTTTGAGTGGGGATTTTCTCGATTTGTATTTCTTTCCTACTGATGATCTCTCTGATAAGATGATAGCGGCGAAGCACCTGTTTGGATCGTTGATGAGACCTTGACTCTTTTGCCTGTGCAATTGCTCCATTGTTGTCGCAGTAGACCGGTATTGCTTCAACAATGGCTGGAATCACACCAAGTTCATAAATGAACTTCTTGATCCAAACCGCTTCCTTTGTTGCTTCCGAAGCTGCAATGTAAGCTGTGATTGCATTAGGATATCTCTCATATATTACTAACAGGACTTACGCTGCCAAGACTCCGCTTGGATTTTACGCCGCCAACCATTGGACTTATGCTGCCAAGACTTCACCCTTGGACTTTACGCCGCCAATATCAAACCCCTTGGACTTTTCAAATGCAAATACTCAAGCTTGGACTTTCCCTTGTTAACCCATGTTGGACTTTCCATGCCAAGACCCATGCTTGGACTTTCCTTTGCCAACCCATGTTGGACTTTCCCTTGCCAAGACCCATGCTTGGACTTTACATGCCAAGTACTCAAGACTTGGACTTTCCTAATACCAAGTGTCTCACTTAGACCTTTCCCATAACAATGGTCAAACCATCATCAAACATCAAATACTAACCTAGGTCGATTGCATCAGCAATCTCCCCAACACATGTCAGACATCCATGTCAAACATCAAAACACTAACTCGAGTCAAACTCGAGTCAGGTCAATCGTGACCTTGGCCGATTGCACCAACAAACCACAATGTTGTGTTTTTCGCCCAAGCCTCTCCAACTCCTTATATAGATCTAGGCTTCATGAGGTATTTATAATAGCCTGCAATAGGGACCATGAGGAGGAGTTGGATCTTGGCCACCCAATAGATCCGAATCATATATAACCCGATCCATTAATGATGATCAATTCCACTAGAGGATCATCATTGATCTAACTCACCAACCCCCATAATTAAATATGGGCTCCACATATTATTTGTACAAAATATCTCCTCGTGTTTAAGATATCGAATGTCCATTAATTAATTAAATTACTGACAATTTAATTAATTAATATCTAACTCCTTGAGTAGTACCACTCATCCTTATCATCATGTTGGACCAAGTCCACCTGCAGGATTTACATGATGAACTTTATGAGCTCCTCAAGGGGACATCATCATCCTATTATATAGGACACAGTTTTCTCCTATAATCAATGGCACACCATGTAAATAATATTATTTTTCAACTTACCAGGCCTATCAATTTAACGCATAAATCTCGCCCATTGGTAAATCAAAGAAATAAATACTAAGTACATGTGCCCATTATTATATTCGGATTAAGAGCATGTACACCATAATATCTGAGGTCTGATTCAATTATATAGTCAGTATAAATTAAATCACCTCTAAATCGGTCCTTCTCAATACACACAAAGTGTACTAGTGTAATTCTATGGTCAAGATAAACCAATACCAAATTACACTACAACCATGCCAATGGTTTGTCCAAAACCATCTTGGTTGTGAGCCTCTACTTGTACTCTACAAGGAACTGACAATATGATCTTCTGTGCGACACCACACACCATGTTATCTACAATGTAAAGAATCAGACAATATGCATAAATATAAAATGCAAACAATGATCATGTTATTCTTATTTCAAAATGCAGATGTTCATACAAAGGCTAGGTTTTCAGTATACATCCCAACAATGTGAGAGCTGGAAGATACTATTCGAGTTCGATACTCTCATCTGTTCATTTGAGGTGTGTATGTTGTCCTTTCGGAAACTTGTTTGAAGTAATTTTTTTGCATGTTAGTATGAAATTTGGGGACCAAATTTTATTAAGTGGGGGAGAATATAAAATACCACAATAATAATAATAATAATAATATTATTATTATTATTATTGTTTTTGGATAGATTAAATTAGTGATACATGGTTTGGAATTTACTTAAACCTAACCTAGATTTAAATCTTATGGGTCAATTGAATGAATCTAGGGTTAATGGCTTATAGGGTTTTAAAGCCCAACCCGTTAGTGCATCTGACCCGCTTGCTAAACGCAAACTCGACCTGTGCATCTGACTCGTTTGCTAAACACAAACCCGACCTGTTTACATTTTCTTTTTCTCTCCATTTCTACGTTTTCTCATGCGAGCTCGGGATCTCTCCTCTTCCTCACCGTGCCGCAACCTGCTCCTCTCGACCATTTCCCAGTCACCCCTCGTAAATGTTAGCCGCTCCTCTCAATAACCCATCGCCGATTTCTCCCATTCGTGATAACTTCTTCTTGCCCCCTCGTGACTCTTCTCTTCCTCACCGAGCGCTCTTTCTGTTTCATCGCACTATCTTGAGCTTGTCATCCCAACAGGTCATCGGTCTCCTTGACCGATCGATTGGATGACGGCGTCACCTTGGTTGGTTGCTCTTGCTACGGGTCAACTGATCTTTTCCTCCTTGGCACTCGTCGACCCTTTGCGTGGGCATAGCCATCGGTTGAGGGGGGGTGTGATAATTGTCATTTTGTCATATTATTTTGGTCTTAATATCATTGTTTTAATCCTCTCGTGTGATTTATTATTGATTATTAACATGTTTTATGAGTTGGATTTATTTTTCGACCTTATTGTAAATTCTTCTAAATTTTTGACTTATATGTAAATTTTATCTTTGTTTGTAGCAGATCGAGATGAGCCGCTGGACGAGACTCAAGTTGGATCAAATATGGCTTCATCTAGGGTCATAATGGGCATTTCAAACAGGACTAATCTAGACCCTTCAGTCAGATCAGAGGCAATTCAATCAAGAGACCAGATCTGAGAAATATGGATCATCCAAAGAAAGCGATTGACTCTGAGCCATTTATCCAGATCAGGAGAGATCCAGTCCATACATTTAGATTTCGACATCTTAAGCCTTCATCCATATTCATTCGATCGTGATTATCCATTCAAATTGATCTAATCCATCCATTCAAAGTCGGAGAATTCTCAGTCGTTGGATGCACAACCCTTAAATGGATTAATCAGATTTATTAAACCCTTGGTCTAAATGAGTGGCTGAGATGGGAAGGCATTGAATCAGATGACTAGGGAAATACACTTAAGTAAATCAACAGTTTCCCATTTCCTTCCATCCTGCGACAGAGGAGTCGGATTCGCCCTTTAACGTGTCGATCGTCAGCCGCGCTCTCCCCTTCCCCACCGATCGCCGAAGATGAAAGGGGATTCCCTCCTTCTCCGGTGACCGGTGCCACTCCAGCCACCTCCTCCGTTAGCAGCCGACTTCATCTTCTTCCACAGCGTTGCCGCCATCTTCTCCATCAAACCGCCGACATCTCCGCCCATTTCATCGTCGTCGACACACTGGAGTGGGGATTCCTTTCCATTATCATCTCGTTCTTCCACAATTGTGGCCAATTCCTTCACGGCAGCGCCGACTTCGGCCATCATCTTCTCTGACATCTTAGGTCTTTCACAGCTCCGGCCATCTCCTTCTTCATCGATCATCACCTATTTTTCAACATTCTCTTCGTTTGATTGTTTCTTGGTTTAGTTGTATTGAATGTTGTAATCAAATTTCCCTTTCATGTTTAGAATTGAACGTAATTGGTTTGATTTCTTTCACGCTTACGTAGTGTTTGATGAAATGTCTCTTTCAGTAATTAGGTTGTAGTTCATTAGATTAGATTTAGTTTCATGCTTTACTTTACATCATGTTCATGTATTAGATTTCATTGATGCATTGAGTATTTCATTTGGTTGTTAGTTAAATCTTTTCTTCCCTTGAGCCCTAGTAGCCGCCTCCACCTTGCTTCCATCCATTTTCCTCCACGGATTCGAGGAGGAACTGCTTCATCGAGAGATTTCGGCGACGCCCTCCATCTCCACAACTCATCCACCTTCTCTTTCGGATTTGAGGAGGAGTCCGCCTCGACGACACTTCTTCGAGCTCAATCGGATCTGCGAGAGTTTGGAGCATCCATCAAACTACTGGATTCAAGAGTTTGCACCATCCCACATCCACTGACCTTTGCGGAGTCTCGATCGAGCTTTGTTGGACTTAGCCGGAGGAACTTGTTCATTCACTGAGCCCCTCTTGGGTTGATTAGATCATCTATTTCCTCTTCCAGTTTTTGTTGATTTACTTCCTGCATTGTTTGATTTAGTTGTTGCATGTTAGTTTAGGATTTTAATTACTTTGCAACTGTAGGATTAGCCATTTAAAATCCAAAGCCCCATCTTCAATAGAAAACCCCAAGCAATAATTAGAAATGCTAAATTTACTATTCTATCGATTACATTCATTGGGAAACGATCCGGCCCATTCACTATGCTATATTAGTGTAGAAGGGGTTCGGTAATTAATTTGTAACGGTACCACGACAAAAATACAGTTATCAAATTTTGACGTCGTTGTCGGGGAGTGTAATGATGCTTGGTAGACTTAGGATTCTTTGTCCATTTTTCTAAAAATAAAATCAATCAAAATTCAAAAAAAAATTATTTAGAGCTTCATTCTTTTATTTTGTTATATATCCATGTATTTATTCATGTATACTTCCTGTGTCTTGTGATATTATTTGTTAGTATTTCAGGAAAGAACAGGAAATTTCTTTAAACATGGATCCCTATTATCAGCCATTTGGAGATCTCGGTGATGCTTACTATTCAAGCACTGGGCAACAAGAGTATTACTAACCTGAAGATGATTATTATCAATACCAGTCGCAATATCATCAACCTGTTCCTCAGTATCATCAGTCTTATCAGCAGGATAGGTATAATTCAATTTCTAGTACATCTTTTCATAATTTTGATTTAGATTTCAGGTATGGGCACACACCATAGTATGTTCCTGAGCAACGTCAATGCTATCCATCCCCACCATCTATCGATACTTACATGTCTAGTGAGGGTGATCAATCAAGTAATAGTTATGGAGAAGCACATCAGGAAGAGGCTCAGAATTTTTCAGCTTATCAGAGTCCATTGGGATTTCAAGATGACACAGTGTGTGATGGACTACAACCATTCCAACAAGCTGAGTCAACTACAGAGACACTAGAAAAGCTTTTACAGCTAGGATCATTGATGTTGTAGTAGATGCAACAGCAACAGCGGATACATAACATGCAAATCCAACTAGATCAAATTGCATCATTCATCAGCTAGACACAAGGACAAGATTCCTCCTAGTTTTCCCCAAAGATCATTTCTGATGGAAGGGATGTGCTTGAGGAGATGTATTGTAGAGCTAGTGATAGATATGTTTCTTCTTCTGTAGCTCTACAGGACTCCTCTTTTGATGGGCATGATGATGATGTACTATCTTATGCTCCAGTTATTGATGAAGTTGTTGTTGTGGATGATGATATGGATAATGATACTAGCGACTTGGATTTACTCTGTGATGCTATTTGTGCCCCATATTATATTGAAGAAATAAAGCAGCCTCCATATGCCAGTGCCCAGACTTGCCAGCCAGACCAGAAGTTAAGTGAGATAGCAGTGGCAAGCAATTGTGATGAACTGATTTCCCTGGGAGTGGTGGATAGCTGGAGACCCCCAGACTGGACACTTCCATCTCAGCCAAAGTCTCTAAGAAATCTACTGATGAAGGCTCTAACAGAAAATATAATAATCTAGCCCCAAGGCTGGACACTTTTCTTGAATCTCCTCATCCCTCCAGAGAAAACATATAAGAAGACGATCATATCAGAGGGAGCAGCACAGTATTATCATGATCACACCATGAAGGCACTCACCTCCATTCAGTCCATCCCACTCCCGTCATGGATGTTAAAGTTGAATCTTCTTCAACCACCGGGATGGGATTTCTTTCAGAGCACTCCATGACCTACGTGGCTCGTTTTACTGAATCTTCTTCAATCGCCAAGACCACAGGGGAGTTTGCTCCATCTCATTCTCTTTTCTTTTTCTTTGTATATATATCTCTTTTACTTCATTTGTTTTTATTTTAGTTGTTATGTTTTGTTTGTTGAGTTTTTGTTTTGTTGGGATTTTCAAATAAATTTCCTATGCATTCTTTTATATAATCTTAGAAGTCGTGAAGGCTAGTTAAATTTGATTGTCAAGTTTCAAGGATTTATTGTCATGAATGAATTATTTGATTGCATGTGGTTACTACTTGGTGATGGATTCTATGTTGATTGACTGAGTTGATTATTTTTGTTTACCTAGTAAGGATTGAGCCTATTTTTATTGCTTGTGTGTGGTGCACTTGTGGTTATTGTAACTCTAGAACTTGCTTTGATTCTTTCAAGACCACACAATAGTAGGTTTGCATGATTATTATGAAGGTAATCACATTTGTTTTCCTTCACTTCTTTTATCATCACATGCTTATTTGAATAACATTCTAGTCATTCATCCTTACATTTTTTCTTTCCTTCCATTACTTTCTTCTCCATTTCTCTTTCTGGACATGGAATACTTGGATGATCAATGATGAGTGTTTTGCCTAGGATGGACAAAAAAATTTAAGTGTGGGGGAGAGAGTAGCTCAGGGAAATTTAGTGTTAGCATAGGCAAGTCGTGCTTGATCACCATGAGCTAGCCATGCTCTTTATCTTTTTAGCTAAGCTTGTTGTTGGAGCATAGGGAAGTGCACTACATGACAGAAAAAAATGTTTGAAAAAAAAATTGAAAAAAATAAATTGGGTTCCCATGAAATAAAATAAAAGTATTGTGAAAATTTTGACATGTTGTGCCATTTTTATTTGTGTGATAGTATTTTTGCTAACGACATCCCTTGTTACAATTATTGAGAGATTTATTGTATATCATTATTAGATTTGTATTGAAGAATGTGATAAGGGTTGTTTACATGTTTATTGGGTTGGAAGAAAAAAAATTTAGGGCAATGCCTTCTTATACTCATCTATGTAGCATTCCAGTATTTCCATATCTTCTTTCATTTCTTTATTTATTTCCTACCTTTCTTTCCTTACATACATACCATTATTTTCTTTTATTCATTTTTCCCTTACATTCCTAATAAGCCTTCAGTGATTGTACATTCTTATGTGTATATAGTGGTGAAGGTAGAAGAAAAGCAAGCATATGGTAGTTCATAAACCATGAGTAGCTTGAGTGAACTCTACTATTACATGCTTATGAGAGCGAGAGAAACCACCACTTACCTTGTGAGGCTTAATCATTCTTAGTCTATTCAGGATGGATTGAAGTCACCATGTTTGTTAGCCTATGTAAGATTTGAGTCCATGATTGCTTGAGTCTAGAAGATTTGACAATCCTAGGTAACTTTCTTTCACGATCTTCTTGAAGGGAGTTGCTTCGGAGGCTCATTGGCTCCCATGTCCCCGGATTAAAATTTTCACTAATGAAAAAACTAATCCGGATGGGATGAGTTTCCTAAGCACAACCAATTCGTCGTCGTGCTAACAACTTGAGTGATCGCTTGAACAAACTAGTTGTTCAAGCAACACAACTCTTCTAGTTGGTTAGCCGCGGAAGAGACGATGGACGGATCGCCGGTTTTTGTGTTTGTCTTCGGGGTCCATGATTATACAAAATATATACAAATGCACACTTGTATAATCAACACATAAAAGAACATGCTAAGATCAGAAAATAAAGTTGTAAAACTTTTATACCTCATGATCTTCTACCGTATGTCCTATCCTCCTCGTGGACGACGTGTGGGAGAAGATCCTCCATGAGTAGAAGGCTTCTAGATCGCGTTCTTCCCTTTCTTGTTCGCTGCGAACAAAGAGAAGAACCAACAAAACTTTTCTTTTCTAGAACCGGCCACCAAGCAAGGGAGTTTGATGTAACCGCCGGACAAGGAATGAATGGATGAAGCACCGGCCACCAATGTATGGAGAACCACCGGCCACCTTGGAGAGAATGGAGGAATGAACGCCGGCCAACCTTGAAGAGAGGTTGCCGCCGGCCAAGGAATGAGAGAGGGAACAAAGAGGATGGGCACCGGACACAACTTGATGGAAGAAGATGGGCGCCAGCCACACTTTGTTGAAAGAAGATGGGCGCCGGCTTCTTGTCCAAGAGTTGCCGCCCAAGCCAAAGCTTCCAAACCCTAGCCGCCCAACCTAAAACCCTAACTCCAATTGAACCATCTCTTGCCGCCCAACCTAAGCCCTCTATTTATATAATTGGGCTTAAGCCTCCTTTAATCTCCACCGTCGGATCTAGGGATTTAATCTCCACCGTCGGATCTAGGGTTTTATCCCAACCATCGGATCTAGGGATTTAATCCCAACCGTCGATTCTAGGGTTTCATACTAACCATCGGATCTAGGGATTTAATCATAACCGTTGGTTCTAGAGTTTTGTTTTACATCCTTCGATCTAGACTTCATGAGGATTATATTAGGCTACGATAGGGACCATGAGGAGGAGTTGGATCTTGGCCACCCGATGGATCGGAACCACACAAACTTGATCCATCAATGATGTTCCATTCCACTAGAGGATCATCATTGAACTACCTCACCAACCCCCATAAATTAATATGGGATCCATATATTATTTGTACATTCATCTCCCCATGTTTAAGATATCGAATGTACGTCAATTAATTGATTTACTGACCATCAATTAATTAACGTCTAACTCCTCGAGTAGTACCACTCAACCTTATCATCATGTTGACTAAGTCAACCAGCTGGGTTTACATGATGAACCTTATGAGCTCCTCAAGGGGACATCATCAACCTAATATATAGGACACAGTTTCATCCTATAATCAACGGCACACCATGTAAATAATATCATTTCCCAACTTACCGGGCATATTGATTTTATCGATCTAAATCTCACCCTCTGGTAAATCAAAGAAATAAATACTAAGTACATGTGCCCGTTATTATATCGGGATTAAGAGCATGTACAACATAATATCCAAGGTCCGATTCAATTATGTAGTCAGCAATAAATTGAATCACCTCTATGTCGGTCCTGCTCAATACACCTAAGTGTACTAGTGTAACTCTATGTTCAAGACAAAACAATACCAAGCTACACTACAACCATGCCAATGGTTTGTCCAAAACTATCTTGGTCGTGAGCCTCTACTTATATTCTACAAGGGACTAATAACATGATCTTCTGTGCCACACCAAGCACCATGTTATCTACAATGTAAAATATTAGACAATATGCACACATATAATAAATATAAAGTGCAACCAATGATCATGTGATTCTTATTCCAAAATAAAATGTTCATACAAAAAGAGCTAGGCTTTCAGTATGCATTCCAACAATCTCCCACTTATACTAAAAGACTATGTCGTCATCACACTGCCATACATCTGATCCCCATGTCCTCCACATGCCTATCAAATGCTTTCGCTGGAAGGGCCTTAGTGAATGGATCCGCCAGGTTATCCCCTGATGCAATCTTGGCGACAACAACTTCTCCTCGCTTTACGATCTCTCGTATAAGGTGGTACTTGCGCTCTATGTGTTTACTCACCTTGTGGGCTTGTTGTTCCTTCGAGTTTGCAACTGCACCACTGTTATCACAATAAATTGTGATAGTTCTGGGCAAACCAGGAATCACATCCAAGTCCATCAAGAAGTTCCTGAGCCATACAGCTTCCTTGGCTGCCTTAGAGGCTGCCACATACTCAACTTCCATGGTAGAGTCTGCCACGCATTTCTGCTTGAGACTCCTCCATACTATGGCTCCACCTCCAAAAGTAAACACAAACCCCGAGGTAGACTTACTGTTGTCTCTATCTGATTGGATCAGATCATGTAACCTCTGAGGACTAATTGATCCGCCCAGAAACCAAAGATATAATCCCTAGTCCTTCTCAGGTACTTCAATATATGTTTTACCGCAGTCCAATGTCCCTGTCTTGGATTACTCTGATATCTGCTAACCATGCCCACGGCAAAGCAGATATCTAGTCTCGTACATAGCATAGCATACATGAGGCTTCCTACTGCCGAAACATAAGGAACCGCCTTCATGTCCTCTATCTCCTTTGATGTTTTGGGACACATCTCTTTAGATAAAGGAACTCCATGCCTAAAAGGTAGAAAACCTTTCTTGGAGTTCTGCATGCTAAAACGATCAAGGATAGTGTCAATGTATGAAGCTTGAGATAAGCACAACATCCTTTTCTTGCGATCCCTTATTACTTTGATCCCAAAGATGTGTCCCACTTCTCCAAAGTCCTTCATGTCAAACTGTTTGGACAACCATACCCTTACGTCTGATAACACTTTGATATTGTTTCCAACTAACAAAATGTCATTTACATATAGTACAAGAAACACCACTACGTTTCCGTCACATCTCTTGTATACACAAGGCTCATCCGAACTTTGAATAAATACATATGACTGGATTACCTCATCAAAGTGGATGTTCCAAGATCTAGAAGCTTGCTTCAATCCATAAATGGACCGATTAAGCTTACATACAAGATGCTCTTTGCCTTTAGCAATGAATCCCTCTGGTTGTCGCATATAGATGTTCTCCTCAAGACTTCCGTTAAGGAAAGTTGTCTTGACATCCATCTGCCAAATCTCATAATCCATATGAGCAGCTATAGATAAGAGAATCCGGATAGACTTAAGTATAGCTACCGGCGAAAAGGTCTCCTCATAATCGATACCCTCTTTCTGAGTATACCCTTTCGCAACAAGCCTAGCTTTGAAAGTCTCAACCTTCCCGTCTATTCCTCTCTTTCTCTTGTAGATCCACTTGCATCCAATGGCTTTTACACCATCGGGTGGCTCTACTAGCTCCCAGACCTGATTAGAATCCATAGATTCTATCTCTGAATTCATCGCTCTTTGCCAAGATACCGCATCTCCATCTTTGAGTGCCTCGTCATATGTCTAGGGATCAGGTTCATGTTCACCAGGGACTTGGTCCGAAGACTCTCCCAAAAATATGAATCTCTTGTAGGGAGTTCGCTTCGGAGGCTCATTGGCTCCCATGTCCCTGGATTAAAATTTTCACTAATGAAAGAATTAATCCGGATGGGATGAGCTTCCTTAGCACAACCATTTCGTCGTCGTGCTAACAACTTGAGTGGTCACTTGAACAAACTAGTTGTTCAAGCAACACAACTCTTCTAGTTGGTTAGCTGCGGAAGAGACGACGGACGGATCGCCGGTTTTTGTGTTTGTCTTCGGGGTCCATGATTATACAATATATATTCATACGCATACATGTATAATCAAAACATAAAAGAACATGATCAGATCTGTAAATAAAGTTAAAAAAACTTTATACCTTATGATCTTCTACCGTATGTCCTATCCTTCTCGTGGACGACGTGTGGACGAAGATCCTCCACGAGTAGAAGCCTTCTAGATCGCGTTCTTCCCTTTCTTGTCTGCTGTGAACAAAGAGAAGAACCAACAAATACCTATCCTTTCTAGAACCGGCCACCAAATTAGGGAATTTGGAGCAACCGCCGGCCAAGGAGCAAGTGGATGAAGCGCCGCCAACTCAAGAGGTTGCCACGGCCACCAAGGAGAAAGGGAGGAGGAAGAGCACCGGCCACCAATGGAAGGAGAATCGCCGGCCAAGGAATATGAGAGAGGCCTTGAGGATGGGCGCCGGCCAAGTGTTGATGGAGAATGATGGGCGTCGGCAACAACTAGAAGGATGAAGGTTGCCGCCCAAAACCCTAGCTCCAAAACCCTAGCCGCCCACTTTGAGAAGAGTCAAACCCTAATTCCAATTCTATTGATTCTTGCCGCCCAACCCTAAGCTTTCCTTTTATAGAGTTAGGCTTAGGACTACTTTAATCTCCACCGTCGGATCTAGGGATTTAATCTCCACCGTCGGATCTAGGGTTTTATCCCAACCGTCGGATCTAGGATTTCATCCCAACCGTCGGATCTAGGGTTTCATCCCAACCGTCGGATCTAGGGATTTAATCCCAACCGTCGATTCTAGGGTTTCATCCTAACCATCGGATCTAGGGATTTAATCCCAACCGTTGGTTCTAGGGTTTCATCCTAACCATAGGATCTAGGGATTTAATCCCAACCGTTGGTTCTAGGGTTTCATCCTAACCATCGGATCTAGGGATTTAATCCCAACCGTTGGTTCTAGGTTTTGTTTTACATTCTTGGATCTTGACTTCACAAGGATTATATTAGGCTACGATATGAACCATAAGGAGGAGATGGATCTTGGCCACCCGATGGATCGGAACCACACAAACTTGATCCATCAATGATGTTCCATTCCACTAGAGGATCATCATTGAACTACCTCACCAACCCCATAAATCAATATGGGCTCCATATATCATTTGTACATTTATCTCCCCGTGTTTAAGATATCGAATGTCCGTCAATTAATTGATTTACTGACCATCAATTAATTAACATCTAATTCCTCGAGTAGTACCACTCAACCTTATCATCATGTTGACTAAGTCAACCAGCTGGGTTTACATGATGAACCTTATGAGCTCCTCAAGGGGACATCATCAACCTAATATATAGGACACGGTTTCCTCCTATAATCAACGTCACACCATGTAAATAATATTATTTCCCAACTTACCGGGCATATTGATTTAATTCATCTAAATCTCACCCACTGGTAAATCAATGAAATAAATACTAAGTATATGTGCCCGTTATTATATCGGGATTAAGAGCATGTACAACTTAATATCCGAGGTCCGATTCAATTATGTAGTCAGTACTAAATTGAATCACCTCTATGTCGGTCCTGCTCAATACACCTAAGTGTACCAGTGTAACTCTATGTTCAAGACAAAATAATACCAAGCTACACTACAACCATGCCAATGGTTTGTCCAAAACCATCTTGGTTGTGAGCCTCTACTTATATTTTACAAGGAAATGATAACATGATCTTCTGTGCCACACCAAGCACCATGTTATCTACAATATAAAATATTAGACAATATGCACACATATAATAAATATATAAAGTGCAAACAATGATCATGTGATTCTTATTTCAAAATAAAATGTTCATACAAAAAGAGCTAGCCTTTCAGTATATATTCCAACAATCTCCCACTTATACTAAAAGGCTATGCCGTCATCACACTGCCATACATCTGATCCCCATGTCTTCCACATGCCTATCAAACATTTTAGCTAGAAGGGCCTTAGTGAATGGATCTGCCAGGTTATCCTCTGATGCAATCTTGGTGAAAACAACTTCTCCTCGCTTTACGATCTCTCGTATAAGGTGGTACTTGCGCTCTATGTGTTTACTCGCCTTATGGGCTCGTGGTTCCTTCGAGTTTGCAACTGCACCACTGTTATCATAATAAATTGTGATAGTTCTGGGCAAACCAGGAATCACATCCAATTCCATCAAGAAGTTCCTGAGCCATACGGCTTCCTTGGCTGCCTCAGAGGCTGCCACATACTCATCTTCCATGGTAGAGTCCGCCACGCATTTCTGCTTGACACTCCTCCATACTATGGCTCCACCTTCAAAAGTAAACACAAACCCCGAGGTAGACTTACTCTTGTCCCTATCTGATTGGAAATCCGAATCCGTGTAACCCACAGGGACTAATTGATCTGCCCGGTAAACCAGCATATAATCCCTAGTCCTTCTCAGGTACTTCAATATATGCTTTACCGCAGTCCAATGTCCCTGTCCAGGATTACTCTGATATCTGCTAACCATGCCCACGGCAAAGCAGATATCCGCTCTCGTACATAGCATAACATACATAAGGCTTCCTACTGCCGAAGCATAAGGAACCGCCTTCATGTCCTCTATCTCCTTTGATGTTTTTGAACACAACTCTTTAGATAAAGGAACTCCATGCCTAAAAGGTAGAAAACCTTTCTTGGAGTTCTGCATGCTAAAACGAGAAAGGATAGTGTCAATGTATGAACCTTGAGATAAGCACAACATCCTTTCCTTGCGATCCCTTATAACTTTGATCCCAAGGATGTGTCCCACTTCTCCCAAGTCCTTCATGTCAAACTGTTTGGAAAACCATACCCTTATGTCTGATAACACTTTGATATTGTTGCCAACTAACAAAATGTCAACTACGTATAGTACAAGAAACACCACTACGTTTCCATCACATCTCTTGTATACACAAGGTTCATCCGGACTTTGAATAAATCCATATGACTGGATTACCTCATCAAAGCGGATGTTCCAAGATCTAAAAGCTTGCTTCAATCCATAAATGGACCGATTAAGCTTACATACAAGATGCTCTTTGCCTTTAGCAATGAATCCCTCTGGTTGCCGCATATAGATGTTCTCCTCAAGACTTCCGTTAAGGAAAACTGTCTTGACATCCATCTGCCAAATCTCATAATCCATATGAGTAGCTATAGATAAGAGAATCCGAATAGACTTAAGCATAGCTACCGGCGAAAAGGTCTCCTCATAATCGATACCCTCTTTCTGAGTATACCCTTTCGCAACAAGCCTAGCTTTGAAGGTCTCAACCTTCCCGTCTACTCCTCTCTTTCTCTTGTAGATCCACTTGTATCAAATGGTTTTTACGCCATCGGGTGGCTCTACTAGCTCCCAGACCTGATTAGAATCCATAGATTCTATCTCTGAATTCATCATACTTTGCCAAGATACCGCATCTCGATCTTGGAGTGCCTCGTCATATGTCAAGGGATCCGGTTCATATTCACCAGGGACTAAGTCCGAAGACTCTCCCAAAACCATGAATCTCTCGGGTTGTCTAACAACCCTCCCACTACGACGAGGTGCCTCTGTATGCTCAGGACACGCTGCATGACTTGTGGTGTCTCCTCTTGTACCGGTGGTACTGAAGTCAGGACTTCCCCTGCCAACACCTCAAGAACAATCCTACTCTTGGGCTTATGGTTCATTACATAATCCTCCTCTAGAAATCTGGCGTTCGTGCTAACGATCACCCTCTGATCTCTAGGATTATAAAACAAACCACCTTTCGTTCCCTTAGGGTAGCCAACAAACATGCACACTTCTGTACGAGGTTCCAACTTACCAGCATCAGCCTTCAGCACATGTGCTGGACTCCCCCATATCCGAATATGTCTTAGACTAGGCTTTTGCCCAGTCCACAATTCTACAGGGGTAGAAGGTACTGATTTGGATGGAACCAAGTTCAGAGTATACATTGTCGTATCCAGTGCATACCCCCAGAACGAAACAGGTAACTCAAAATAACTCATCATCGATCTGACCATCTCCATAAGAGTCCTATTCCTTCGCTCGGCTACACCATTCTGCTGGGGTGTGCCAGGTGCAGACTATTGGGATTGAATCCCAGCCTCTAATAAGTAATTCCTAAACTCTCCCAAGAGGTACTCGCCACCACGATCAGATCGTAATGTCTTGATACTTTTACCTTGACGGTTCTCCACATCTGCCTTGAATTCTTTGAACCTGTCAAAGCATTCAGACTTGCATTACATCAAGTAAATGTATCCATATCTTGAATAATCATCTATAAAAGAGACAAAATATTCAAAACCACCTCTTGCCTGGATAGACATAGGACCGCACAAATCAGAATGAACCAATTCTAACACATCTTTGGCCCTATACCCCTTGGCCTTGAAAGGCCTCTTGGTCATTTTACCTTCCAAGCAAGATTCGCAGGTTGGGAGATCCTCCACCACTAATGAACCTAAAGGTCCATCAGCTATCAACCTTTGAATTCTGCTTAGGTTAATATGACCAAGCCTTAGATGCCAAAGATATGTTTGGTTCATTTGCGAAGGTTCTTTTCTCTTATTAGACTTACAAGATGAGTTATTGATTTCTATATGCATCGTGGGAGTTTTTGGTTCAAGAGTATATAAATTGCCAACCAATGTACCAGAACAGATAATCTCCCTATTCCTTTTTATAACCACTTTGTCATTAAAAGAAACAGAATATCCATCCATAAACAATTTAGAAACTAAAATTAAATTCTTTCTAAAAGAAGGTACATAAAGACAATTTCTCAAAACCAAAACTTTATTCCTATCAAAAGATAAATAAATGTCTCCCACTGCAATTTCCGCCACCTTTGAAGCATTGCCCATGAAGACGATAATCTCTCCCTCAGCTAGTCGTCGGGTTTCCTGGAACCCCTGCAAAGTATTGCAGACATGATCAGTGGCTCCTGTATCTACACACCAGGCACTGGTAGATAACACCGCTAAACATGTTTCAACAACTAAACAAGAAGATATACCTTTGTTCTTTCGGGGAGGACAGTCCGCCTTCCAATGTCCAGTCTGCTTGCTAGTGAAGCACTTGCCTTTCGGCTTCTTCACTCCTGCCTGAGGTCCCACTGCCACCTTCTTCGCTCCACCTTGCTTCTTCTTCTTCTTACCTTTCCGTTTAGAGGAAGAAACATTCTGAGAGACCATGGCTTGAGCACTCTGACGAAAAATCCCCTCTGCCGCCTGGAGTTCTGTCAGAAGCTCCGCCAACGAATACAACCTCTTGTTCATGTTGTAGTTGAGGCGAAACTGCTCAAAACTCTTAGGCAGAGACTAGAGAATGATATCGACCTGGGTTTCCCCATCGATCTCAGCTCCGAGGACTTTTATCTCATTAAGATGAGCCATCATCTTGAGAACATGATCCCTAACGGGTGTTCCCTCGATCATGGTGGTCGTCATCAAGTTTCTCATCGCCTCCTGTCTAGCCGCCCTACTCTGATGTCTGAAAAGTTCCTTGAGATTGAACATCATGTCATAAGCTGTGGCTATGGCCTGATGCTGATGTTGCGACACATTTGACATAGATGCCAAAATGTAACACCACGCCATCTCATCTGCCTTGACCCATTTCTAATAACGTTCTTTCTCCTTTTCATCAGAGTCATCGGAGGGCTTAGGAGGACAAACCTCGAAGAGTACAAATTTGTACTCCTCCGCAGTTAAGACAATATCCAGGTTTCTTTTCCAATCAATATAGTTTGGACCAGTAAGTTTGTTTTCTTTTAAAATAACAGCAAGTGGGTTGAAAGCCATTTGAAAATCCTAAAAATCACAATGATCAAAATATTAGATTTCAAATATTATTGATTCCTCAAAACAATAAAATCCCGAAATCAACCAAGACCTCAAATCACCGAGAATATCGCATGCCACGCTGTGTGGACGTATACGAATTCTACATTTGTAAGAGGAGATTTTACCCATTAATTTTATTATCTTGTCAACCTTACTTTTTGACAAATAAAATTAATAGTTGGTTCCTCTTTGGCCCAACAAATAAAAGCAGTGACTCCGATGGGGAGGATACTTTTATTTGCATCTAAGTGTGCACCATTACACGATACTAAGGGAATTATTTCGGATTATGTGCCTTACCGCTGTGGAAGTACACATGCTCCTAGATAATTTCCTATAACCATTATTTGACCTAGTGACCCGCAAACAAACTCGTCCGCAGGGAGGAAGGCATTCAGAGCCAACACACAAGTTTGTTGCATCACACGTCAAATTGTAATGGAGGCCGCGAGAATTAATTAAAATGTCCCTCTCCCACTTAGTTAATTGAAAATGAGGAATTTTAAAACATACACAACATGCTTATAAAACAAATAAGCAATAAATATGGAAAAAATAGAATTTTTCCAACTATTATGGCATTGTCCTCCAATATGCATCCCGTCGTGTCGCCACCTCGTCCGCTCCACCTTTTCCCGTGCGCAAGTCACCAAAGATATCCGAGCCGAGATAAATCATTTTATTTACATCCATCGATCCTATACTCCACGAAGGAGTGTACAAATAAACTAGATCGAAAGTAAACTAAAATGAGCGGCTAAACAATGTCGTATTTAATTACACAAATTAAATACTAATCTAGCCTCGTCAACCCCGAGGATTCAAATAATAAAAATTTACACACATCCATTCACATACACACACATGGCCATAATAGTCGGATCTTATGCCTGCAACCAAAGAGTTAAACTACGCATATCCTACTATTATCCGGCACATATAATATATGAATAAGTGCATAAAAATTAACCGAATCCTAAACATACAAAACCGGAAACCGTGGCTCTGATACCAATTGTAGGGAGTTCGCTTCGGAGGCTCATTGGCTCCCATGTCCCCGGATTAAAATTTTCACTAATGAAAGAATTAATCTGGATGGGATGAGCTTCCTTAGCACAACCATTTCGTCGTCGTGCTAACAACTTGAGTGGTCGCTTGAACAAACTAGTTGTTCAAGCAACACAACTCTTCTAGTTGGTCAGCCGCGGAAGAGACGACAGACGGATCACCGGTTTTTGTGTTTGTCTTCGGGGTCCATGATTATACAATATATATTCATACGCATACATGTATAATCAAAACACAAAAGAACATGATCATATCTGTAAATAAAGTTAAAAAAACTTTATACCTTACGATCTTCTACCGTATGTCCTATCCTTCTCGTGGACGACGTGTGGACGAAGATCCTCCACGAGTAGAAGCCTTCTAGATCGTGTTCTTCCCTTTCTTGTCCGCTGCGAACAAAGAGAAGAACCAACAAATACCTATCCTTTCTAGAACCGACCACCAAATTAGGGAATTTGGTGCAACCGCCGGCCAAGGAGCAAGTGGATGAAGCACCGGCCAACTTGAAGAGGGGTTGCCGCCGGCCACCAAGGAGAAAGGGAGGAGGAAGAGCACCGGCCACCAATGGAAGGAGAACCGCCTGCCAAGGAATATGAGAGAGGCCTTGAGGATGGGCACCGGCCAAGTGTTGATGGAGAATGATGGGCGCCGGCAACAACTAGAAGGATGAAGGTTGCCGCCCAAAACCCTAGCTCCAAAACCCTAGCCGCCCACTTTGAGAAGAGCCAAACCCTAATTCCAATTTTATTGATTCTCGCCGCCCAACCCTAAGCTTTCCTTTTATAGAGTTAGGCTTAGGAATCCTTTAATCTCCACCATCGGATCTAGGGATTTAATCTCCACCGTCGGATCTAGGGTTTTATCCCAACCGTCGGATCTAGGGTTTCATCCCAACCGTCGGATCTAGGATTTAATCCCAACCGTCGGATCTAGGGTTTCATCCCAACTGTCGGATCTAGGGTTTTATCCCAACCGTCGAATCTAGGGATTTAATCCCAACCGTCGATTCTAGGGTTTCATCCTAACCATCGGATCTAGGGATTTAATCCCAACCGTTGGTTCTAGGTTTTGTTTTACATTCTTGGATCTAGACTTCACAAGGATTATATTAGGCTACAATAGGGACCATAAGGAGGAGTTGGATCTTGGCCACCCAATGGATCGGAACCACACAAACTTGATCCATCAATGATGTTCCATTCCACTAGAGGATCATCATTGAACTACCTCACCAACCCCCATAAATCAATATGGGCTCCATATATCATTTGTACATTTATCTCCCCATGTTTAAGATATCGAATGTCCGTCAATTAATTGATTTACTGACCATCAATTAATTAACATCTAATTCCTCGAGTAGTACCACTCAACCTTATCATCATGTTGACTAAGTCAACCAGCTGGGTTTACATGATGAACCTTATGAGCTCCTCAAGGGGACATCATCAACCTAATATATAGGACACAGTTTCCTCCTATAATCAACGGCACACCATGTAAATAATATTATTTCCCAACTTACCAGCCATATTGATTTAATCCATCTAAATCTCACCCACTGGTAAATCAAAGAAATAAATACTAAGTACATGTGCCTGTTATTATATCGGGATTAAGAGCATGTACAACATAATATCCGAGGTCCGATTCAATTATGTAGTCAGTACTAAATTGAATCACCTCTATGTCGGTCCTGCTCAATACACCTAAGTGTACTAGTGTAACTCTATGTTCAAGACAAAACAATACCAAGCTACACTACAACCATGCCAATGGTTTGTCCAAAACCATCTTGGTTGTGAGCCTCTACTTATATTTTACAAGGAACTGATAACATGATCTTCTGTGCCACACCAAGCACCATGTTATCTACAATGTAAAATATTAGACAATATGCACACATATAATAAATATATAAAGTGCAAACAATGATCATGTGATTCTTATTTCAAAATAAAATGTTCATACAAAAAGAGCTAGGCTTTCAGTATACATTCCAACATCTCTCGGGTTGTCTAACAACCCTCCCACTACGACAAGGTGCCTCCTGTGTATGCTCTGTGACACGCAGTGCAGTGACTTGTGGTATCTCCTCTTGTACCGGTGGTACTGAAGTCGGGACTTCCCCTGTCAACTCCTCAAGAACAATCCTACTTTTGGGCTTGTGGTTCATTACATAATCCTCCTCTAGAAATCTGGCGTTCGTGCTAACGATCACCCTCATATCTCTAGGATTATAAAACAAACCACCTTTCGTTCCCTTAGGGTAGCCAACAAACATGCACACTTCTGTACGAGGTTCCAACTTACCAGCATCAGCCTTCAGCACATGTGCTGGACTCCCCCATATCCGAATATGTCTCAGACTAGGCTTTCGCCCAGTCCACAATTCTACAGAGGTAGAAGGTACTGATTTAGATGGAACCAAGTTCAGAGTATACATTGTCGTATCCAGCGCATACCCCCAGAACGAAACAGGTAACTCAGAATAACTCATCATCGATCTGACCATCTCCATAAGAGTCATATTCCTTCACTCCGCTACACCATTCTGCTGGGGTGTGCCAGGTGCAGACAATTGAGATTGAATCCCAGCCTCTGATAAGTAATTCCTAAACTCTCCCAAGAGGTACTCACCACCACGATCAGATCGTAGGGTCTTGATACTCTTACCTTGATGGTTCTCCACATCAGCCTTGAATTCTTTGAACCTGTCAAAGCATTCAGACTTGCGGCGCATCAAGTAAATGTATCCATATCTTGAATAATCGTCTATAAAAGAGATGAAATATTCAAAACCACCTCTTGCCTGGATAGACATAGGATCGCACAAATCAGAATGAACCAATTCTAAGACATCTTTGGCTCTATACCCCTTGGCCTTGAAAGGCCTCTTGGTCATTTTACCTTCCAAGCAAGATTCACAGGTTGGGAGATCCTCCACCACTAATGAACCCAAAGGTCCATCAGCTATCAACCTTTGAATTCTACTTAGGTTAATATGACCAAGCCTTAGATGCCAAAGATATATCTGGTTCATTTGCAAAGGTTCTTTTCTCTTATTAGACTTAGAAGATGAGTTATTGACTTCTATATGCATCGTGGGAGTTTTTGGTTCAAGAGTATATAAATTGCCAACCAATGTACCAGAACAGATAATCTCCCTATTCCTTTTTATAACCACTTTGTCATTAAAAGAAACAGAATATCCATCCATGAACAATTTAGAAACTGAAATTAAATTCTTTCTAAAAGTAGGTACATGAAGACAATTTCTCAAAACCAAAACTTTATTCCTATCAAAAGATAAATAAACGTCTCCCACTGCAATAGCCGCCACCTTTGAAGCATTACCCATGAAGACGGTAATCTCTCCCTCAGCTAGTCGTCGGGTTTCCTGGAACCCCTGCAAAGTATTGCAGACATGATCAGTGGCTCCTTTATCTACACACCAGGCACTGGTAGATAACACCGCTAAACATGTTTCAACAACTAAACAAGAAGATATACCTTTGTTCTTTCGGCGAGGACAGTCCGCCTTCCAATGTCCAGTCTGCTTGCAAGTGAAGCACTTGCCTTTCGGCTTCTTCACTCCTGCCTGAGGTCCCACTGCCACTTTCTTCGCTCCACCTTGCTTCTTCTTCTTCTTACCTTCCAGTTTAGAGGAAGAAACCTTCTGAGCGACCATGGCTTGAGCGATTTGACGAAAAAGCCCCTCTGCCGCCTGGAGTTCTATCAGAAGCTCCGCCAACGAATACAACCTCTTGTTCATGTTGTAGTTGAGGCGAAACTGCTCAAAACTCCTAGGCAGAGACTGGAGAATGATATCGACCTGGGTTTCCCCATCGATCTCAGCTCCGAGGACTTCCATCTCATTAAGATGAGCCATCATCTTGAGAACATGATTCCTAACAGTTGTTCCCTCGATCATGGTGGTCGTCATCAAGTTTCTCATCGCCTCCTGTCTAGCCGCCCTACTCTGATGTCCGAAAAGTTCCTTGAGATTAAACATCATGTCATATGTCGGGCTATGGCTCGATGTCGATCAAAAGACATTTGACATAGATGCCAAAATGTAACACTGCGCCATCTCATCTGCCTTGATCCATTTCTTATAATGTTCTTTCTCCTTTTCATCAGAGTCATCTGTGGGCTTAGGAGGACAGACCTCGAAGAGTACAAATTTGTACTCCTCCGCAGTTAAGACAATATCCAGATTTCTTTTCCAATCAATATAGTTTGGTCCAATAAGTTTATTTTCTTTTAATATCACAGCAAGTGGGTTGAAAGCCATTTGAAAATCCTAAAAATCACAATGATCAAAATATTAGATTTCAAATATTATTGATTCCTTAAAACAATAAAATTCCGAAATCAACCAACACCTCAAATCACCGAGAATATCGCATGCCACGCTGTGTGGACGTATACGAATTCTACATTTGAAAGAGGAGGTTTTACCCATTAATTTTATTATCTTGTCAACCTTACTTTTTGACATATAAAATTAATAGTTGGTTCCTCTTTGGCCCTACAAATAAAAGAAGTGACTCCGATGGGGAGGATACTTTTATTTGCATCTAAGTGTGCACCATTACACGATACTAAGGGAATTATTTCGGATTATGTGCCTTACCGCTGTGGAAGTACACATGCTCCTAGATAATTTCCTATAACCATTATTTGACCTAGTGATCCGTAAACAAACCCGTCCGCAGGGAGGAAGGCACTCAGAGCCGACACACAAGTTTGTTGCATCACACGTCAAATTGTAATGGAGGCCGCGGGAATTAATTAAAATATCCCTCTCCCACTTAGTAAATTGAAACGGAGGAATTTTAAAGCATACACAACATGCATATAAAACAAATAAGCAATAAATATGGATAAAAATAGAATTTTTCCAACTATTATGGCATTGTTCTCCAATACGCATCCCGTCGTGTCGCCACCTCGTCCGCTCCACCTTTTCCCGTGTGCAAGTCACCAAAGAGATCCGAGCCGAGATATATCATTTTAATTTACATCCATCGATCCTATACTCCACAAAGGAGTGTACAAATAATCTTGATCGAAAGTAAACTAAAATGAGCGGCTAAACAATGTCGTATTTAATTACAAAAATTAAATACTAATCTAGCCTCGTCAACCCCGAGGATTCAAATAATATACATACAATCACACACAAAATAATCACATACAACCAAATAGCCATAATAGTCGGATCTTATGCCTGCAAGCAAAAAGTTAGCCTACGCACATCCTACTATTATCCGGCATACTCAATATATGATATGTGCATGAAAGTAACCGAATCCAAAACACACAAAATCGGAAACCGTGGCTCTGATACCACTTGAAGGGAGTTGCTTCGGAGGCTCATTGGCTCCCATGTCCCCGGATTAAAATTTTCACTAATGAAAAAACTAATCCGGATGGGATGAGTTTCCTAAGCACAACCAATTCGTCATCGTGCTAACAACTTGAGTGATCGCTTGAACAAACTAGTTGTTCAAGCAACACAACTCTTCTAGTTGGTTAGCCACGGAAGAGACGACGGACGGATCGCCGGGATTTGTGTTTGTCTTCGGGGTCCATGATTATACAAAATATATACAAATGCACACTTGTATAATCAACACATAAAAGAACATGCTAAGATCAGAAAATAAAGTTGTAAAATTTTTATACCTCACGATCTTCTACCGTATGTCCTATCCTCCTCGCGGACGACGTGTGGGAGAAGATCCTCCACGAGTAGAAGGCTTCTAGATCGCGTTCTTCCATTCCTTGTTCGCTGCGAACAAAGTGAAGAACCAACAAAACTTTTCCTTTCTAGAACCGACCACCAAGCAAGGGAGTTTGATGTAACCGCTGGCCAAGGAATGAATGGATGAAGCGCCGGCCACCAATGTATGGAGAACCGCCGGCCTCCTTAGAGAGAATGGAGGAATGAACGTCGGCCAACCTTGAAGAGAGGTTGTCGCCGGCCAAGGAATGAGAGAGGGAACAAAGAGGATGGGCGCCGGCCACAACTTGATGGAAGAAGATGGGCGCCGGCCACACTCTGTTGGAAGAAGATGGGCGTCGGCTTCTTGTCCAAGAGTTGCCGCCCAAGCCAAAGCTTCCAAACCCTAGCCGTCCAACCTAAAACCCTAACTCCAATTGAACCATCTCTTGCCACCCAACCTAAGCCCTCTATTTATATAATTGGGCTTAAGCCTCCTTTAATCTCCACCGTCGGATCTAGGGATATAATCTCCACCGTCGGATCTAGGGATTTAATCTCCACCGTCGGATCTAGGGTTTTATCCCAACCGTCGGATCTAGGGTTTCATCCCAACTGTCGGATCTAGGATTTCATCCCAACCTTCGGATCTAGGGTTTCATCCCAACCGTCGGATCTAGGGTTTTATCCCAACCGTCGGATCTAGGGATTTAATCCCAACCGTCGATTCTAGGGTTTCATCCTAACCATCGGATCTAGGGATTTAATCCCAACCGTTGGTTCTAGAGTTTTGTTTTACATCCTTGGATCTAGACTTCATGAGGATTATATTAGGGTACGATAGAGACCATGAGGAGGAGTTGGATCTTGGCCACCCAATAGATCGGAACCACACAAACTTGATCCATCAATGATGTTCCATTCCACTAGAGGATCATCATTGAACTACCTCACCAACCCCCATAAATTAATATGGGCTCCATATATTATTTGTACATTCATCTCCCTGTGTTTAAGATATCGAATATCCATCAATTAATTGATTTACTGACCATCAATTAATTAACGTCTAACTCCTCGAGTAGTACCACTCAACCTTATCATCATGTTGACTAAGTCAACCAGCTGGGTTTACATGATGAACCTTATGAGCTCCTCAAGGGGACATCATCAACCTAATATATAGGACACGGTTTCCTACTATAATCAACGGCACACCATGTAAATAATATCATTTCCCAACTTACCGGGCATATTGATTTAATCCATCTAAATCTCACCCTCTGGTAAATCAAAGAAATAAATACTAAGTACATGTGCCCGTTATTACATCGAGATTAAGAGCATGTACAACATAATATCCGATGTCCGATTCAATTATGTAGTCAGCAATAAATTGAATCACCTCTATGTCGGTCCTGCTCAATACACCTAAGTGTACTAGTGTAACTCTATGTTCAAGACAAAACAATACCAAGCTACACTACAACCATGCCAATGGTTTGTCCAAAACCATCTTGGTAGTGAGCCTCTTCTTATATTCTACAAGGGACTGATAACATGATCTTCTATGCCACACCAAGCACCATGTTATCTACAATGTAAAATATTAGACAATATGCACATATATAATAAATATAAAGTGCAACCAATGATCATGTGATTCTTATTCCAAAATAAAATATTCATACAAAAAGAGCTAGGCTTTCAGTATGCATTCCAACAATCTCCCACTTATACTAAAAGACTATGTCGTCATCACACTGCCATACATCTGATCCCCATGTCCTCCACATGCCTATCAAATGCTTTCGCTGGAAGGGCCTTAGTGAATGGATCTGCCAGGTTATCCTCTGATGCAATCTTGGCGACAACAACTTCTCCTCGCTTTACGATCTCTCGTATAAGGTGGTACTTGCGCTCTATGTGTTTACTCGCCTTGTGGGCTTGTGGTTCCTTCGAGTTTGCAACTGCACCTCTGTTATCACAATAAATTGTGATAGTTCTGGGCAAACCAGGAATCACATCCAAGTCCATCAAGAAGTTCCTGAGCCATACATTTTGGCCGCCTAGAGGTCGCCACATACTCACCTTCCATGGTAGAGTCCGCCACGATTTCGCTGACACTCTCCATACTATGGCTCCACCTCCAAAAGTAAACACAAACCCCGAGGTAGACTTACTTGTCCCTATCTCGATTGAAATTCAATCAGTAACCCACAGGACTAATTGATCCGCCTAAGAAACCAAAGATATAATCCCTAGTCCTTCTCGTGTACTTCAATATATGCTTTACCGCAATCCAATGTCCTCGCTAGATTACTCGATATCTCGCTAACCATGCCCACTGCAAAGCGTATATCTAGTCTCGCATAGCATAGCATAGCATACATGAGGCTTCCTATCGCCAAGCATAAGGAACCGCCTTCATGTCCTCTATCTCCTTTGATGTTTTGGGACACATCTCTTAGATAAAGGAACTCCATGCCTAAAAGGTAGAAAACCTTTCGAGTTCTGATGCTAAAACGATCAAGGATAGTGTCAATGTATGAAGCTTGAGATAAGCACAACATCCTTTCTTGCATCCCTTATAACTTTGATCCCAAGGATGTGTCCCACTTCTCCAAGTCCTTCATGTCAAACTGCTTGACAACCATACTTACGCCCGATAACACTTTGATATTGTTTCCAACTAACAAAATGTCATCTACGTATAGTACAAGAAACACCACTACGTTTCCGTCACATCTCTTGTATACACAAGGCTCATCCGAACTTTGAATAAATACATATGACTAGATTACCTCATCAAAGCGGATGTTCCAAGATCTAGAAGCTTGCTTCAATCCATAAATGGACCGATTAAGCTTACATACAAGTTGCTCTTTGCCTTTAGCAATGAATCCCTCTGGTTGCCGCATATAGATGTTCTCCTCAAGACTTCCGTTAAGGAAAGCTGTCTTGACATCCATCTGCCAAATCTCATAATCCATATGAGCAGCTATAGATAAGAGAATCCGGATAGACTTAAGTATAGCTACCGGCGAAAAGGTCTCCTCATAATCGATACCCTCTTTCTGAGTATACCCTTTCGCAACAAGCCTAGCTTTGAAAGTCTCAACCTTCCCGTCTATTCCTCTCTTTCTCTTATAGATCCACTTGCATCCAATGGCTTTTACACCATCGGGTGGCTCTACTAGCTCCCAGAACTAATTAGAATCCATAGATTCTATCTCTGAATTCATCGCTCTTTGCCAAGATACCGCATCTCCATCTTTGAGTGCCTCGTCATATGTCTAGGGATCAGGTTCATGTTCACCAGGGACTTAGTCCGAAGACTCTCCCAAAAAAATGAATCTCTTGTAGGGAGTTCGCTTCGGAGGCTCATTGGCTCCCATGTCCCTGGATTAAAATTTTCACTAATGAAAGAATTAATCCGGATGGGATGAGCTTCCTTAGCACAACCATTTCGTCGTCGTGCTAACAACTTGAGTGGTCACTTGAACAAACTAGTTGTTCAAGCAACATAACTCTTCTAGTTGGTTAGCCGCGGAAGAGACGACGGACGGATCGCCGGTTTTTGTGTTTGTCTTCGGGGTCCATGATTATACAATATATATTCATACGCATACATGTATAATCAAAACATAAAAGAACATGATCAGATCTGTAAATAAAGTTAAAAAAACTTTATACCTTACGATCTTCTACCGTATGTCCTATCCTTCTCGTGGACGACGTGTGGACGAAGATCCTCCACGAGTAGAAGCCTTCTAGATCGCGTTCTTCCCTTTCTTGTCCGCTATGAACAAAGAGAAGAACCAATAAATACCTATCCTTTCTAGAACCGGCCACCAAATTAGGGAATTTGGAGCAACCGCCGGCCAAGGAGCAAGTGGATGAAGCGCCGGCCAACTTGAAGAGGGGTTGCTGCCGGCCACCAAGGAGAAAGGGAGGAGGAAGAGCACCGGCCACCAAATGAAGGAGAATCGCCGGCCAAGGAATATGAGAGAGGCCTTGAGGATGGGCGCCGGCCAAGTGTTGATGGAGAATGATGGACGTCGGCAACAACTAGAAGGATGAAGGTTGCCGCCCAAAACCCTAGCTCCAAAACCCTAGCCGCCCACTTTGAGAAGAGTCAAACCCTAATTCCAATTCTATTGATTCTTGCCGCCCAACCCTAAGCTTTCCTTTTATAGAGTTAGGCTTAGGACTACTTTAATCTCCACCGTCGGATCTAGGGATTTAATCTCCACCGTCGGATCTAGGGTTTTATCGCAACCGTCGGATCTAGGGTTTCGTCCCAACCGTCGGATCTAGGATTTCATCCCAACCGTCGGATCTAGGGTTTCATCCCAACCGTCGGATCTAGGGTTTTATCCCAACCGTCGAATCTAGGGATTTAATCCCAACCGTCGATTCTAGGGTTTCATCCTAACCATCGGATCTAGGGATTTAATCCCAACCGTTGGTTCTAGTGTTTCATCCTAACCATAGGATCTAGGGATTTAATCCCAACCGTTGGTTCTAGGGTTTCATCCTAACCATCGGATCTAGGGATTTAATCCCAACCGTTGGTTCTAGGTTTTGTTTTACATTCTTGGATCTAGACTTCACAAGGATTATATTAGGCTACGATAGGGACCATAAGGAGGAGTTGGATCTTGGCCACCCGATGGATCGGAACCACACAAACTTGATCCATCAATGATGTTCCATTCCACTAGAGGATCATCATTGAACTACCTCACCAACCCCCATAAATCAATATGGGCTCCATATATCATTTGTACATTTATCTCCCCGTGTTTAAGATATCGAATGTCCGTCAATTAATTGATTTACTGACCATCAATTAATTAACATCTAATTCCTCGAGTAGTACCACTCAACCTTATCATCATGTTGACTAAGTCAAACAGCTGGGTTTACATGATGAACCTTATGAGCTCCTCAAGGGGACATCATCAACCTAATATATAGGACACGGTTTCCTCCTATAATCAACGACACACCATGTAAATAATATCATTTCCCAACTTACCGGGCATATTGATTTAATTCATCTAAATCTCACCCACTGGTAAATCAAAGAAATAAATACTAAGTACATGTGCCCGTTATTATATCGGGATTAAGATCATGTACAACATAATATCCGAGGTCCGATTCAATTATGTAGTCAGTACTAAATTGAATCACCTCTATGTCGGTCTTGCTCAATACACCTAAGTGTACCAGTGTAACTCTATGTTCAAGACAAAACAATACCAAGCTACACTACAACCATGCCAATGGTTTGTCCAAAACCATCTTGGTTGTGAGCCTCTACTTATATTTTACAAGGAACTGATAACATGATCTTCTGTGCCACACCAAGCACCATGTTATCTACAATATAAAATATTAGACAATATGCACACATATAATAAATATATAAAGTGCAAACAATGATCATGTGATTCTTATTTCAAAATAAAATGTTCATACAAAATGAGCTAGGCTTTCAGTATACATTCCAACAATCTCCTACTTATACTAAAAGGCTATGTCGTCATCACACTGCCATACATCTGATCCCCATGTCTTCCACATGCCTATCAAACGCTTTCGCTGGAAGGGCCTTAGTGAATGGATCCGCCAGGTTATCCTCTGATGCAATCTTGGCGACAGCAACTTCTCCTCGCTTTACGATCTCTCGTATAAGGTGGTACTTGCGCTCTATGTGTTTACTCGCCTTATGGGCTCGTGGTTCCTTCGAGTTTGCAATCGCACTGTTATCACAATAAATTGTGATAGTTCTGGGCAAACCAGGAATCACATCCAAGTCCATCAAGAAGTTCCTGAGCCATACAGCTTCCTTGGCTGCCTCAGAGGCTGCCACATACTCAGCTTCCATGGTAAAGTCCACCACGCATTTCTGCTTGACACTCCTCCATACTATGGCTCCACCTTCAAAAGTAAACACAAACCCCGAGGTAGACTTACTCTTGTCCCTATCTGATTGGAAATCCGAATCCGTGTTACCCACAGGGACTAATTGATCTGCCCGGTAAACCAGCATATAATCCCTAGTCCTTCTCAGGTACTTCAATATATGCTTTACCGCAGTCCAATGTCCCTGTCCAGGATTACTCTGATATCTGCTAACCATGCCCACGGCAAAGCAGATATCCGCTCTCGTACATAGCATAACATACATAAGGCTTCCTACTGCCGAAGCATAAGGAACCGCCTTCATGTCCTCTATCTCCTTTGAAGTTTTTGAACACATCTCTTTAGATAAAGGAACTCCATGCCTAAAAGGTAGAAAACCTTTCTTGGAGTTCTGCATGCTAAAACGAGCAAGGATAGTGTCAATGTACGAAGCTTGAGATAAGCACAACATCCTTTTCTTGCGATCCCTTATAACTTTGATCCCAAGGATGTGTCCCACTTCTCCCAAGTCCTTCATGTCAAACTGTTTGGACAACCATACCCTTACGTCTGATAACACTTTGATATTGTTGCCAACTAACAAAATGTTATCTAAGTATAGTACAAGAAACACCACTACGTTTCCATCACATCTCTTGTATACACAAGGTTCATCCGGACTTTGAATAAATCCATATGACTGGATTACCTCATCAAAGACGATGTTCCAAGATCTAATAGCTTGCTTCAATCCATAAATGGACCGATTAAGCTTACATACAAGATGCTCTTTGCCTTTAGCAATGAATCTCTCTGGTTGTCGCATATAGATGTTCTCCTCAAGAGTTCCGTTAAGGAAAGCTGTCTTGACATCCATCTGCCAAATCTCATAATCCATATGAGCAGCTATAGATAAGAGAATCCGAATAGACTTAAGCATAGCTACCGGCGAAAAGGTCTCCTCATAATCGATACCCTCTTTCTGAGTATACCCTTTCGCAACAAACCTAGCTTTGAAGGTCTCAACCTTCCCGTCTACTCCTCTCTTTCTCTTGTAGATCCACTTGCATCCAATGGTTTTTACGCCATCGGGTGGCTCTACTAGCTCTCAGACCTGATTAGAATCCATAGATTCTATCAATGAATTCATCGCACTTTGCCAAGATACCGCATCTCGATCTTGGAGTGCCTCGTCATATGTCCAGGGATCCGATTCATATTCACCAGGGACTAAGTCCGAAGACTCTCCCAAAACCATGAATCTCTCGGGTTGTCTAACAACCCTCCCACTATGACAAGGTGCCTGCTGTGTATGCTCTGTAACACGCGGTGCAGTGACTTGTGGTGTCTCCTCTTGTACCGGTGGTACTGAAGTCGGGACTTCCCCTGCCAACTCCTCAAGAACAATCCTACTCTTGGGCTTGTGGTTCATTACATAATCCTCCTCTAGAAATCTGGCGTTCGTGCTAACGATCACCCTCTGATCTCTAGGATTATAAAACAAACCACCTTTTGTTCCCTTAGGGTAGCCAACAAACATGCATACTTCTGTACGAGGTTCCAACTTACCAGCATCAGCCTTCAGCACATGTGCTGGACTCCCCCATATCCGAATATGTCTAAGACTAGGCTTTCGCCCAGTCCACAATTCTACAGAGGTAGAAGGTACTGATTTAGATGGAACTAAGTTCAGAGTATACGTTGTCGTATCCAGCGCATACCCCCAGAACAAAACAGGTAACTCAGAATAACTCATCATCGATCTGACCATCTCCATAAGAGTCCTATTCCTTCGCTCCGCTATACCATTCTGCTGGGGTGTGCCAGGTGCAGACTATTGGAATTGAATCCCAGCCTCTAATAAGTAATTCCTAAACTCTCCCAAGAGGTACTCGCCACCACGATCAGATCGTAATGTCTTGATACTCTTACCTTGATGGTTCTCCACATCAGCCTTGAATTCTTTGAACCTGTCAAAACATTCAGACTTGCGGCGCATCAAGTAAATGTATCCATATCTTGAATAATCGTCTATAAAAGAGATGAAATATTCAAAACCACCTCTTGCCTGGATAGACATAGGACCGCACAAATCAGAATGAACCAATTCTAACACATCTTTGGCTCTATACCCCTTGGCCTTGAAAGGCCTCTTGGTCATTTTACCTTCCAAGCAAGATTCACAGGTTGGGAGATCCTCCACCACTAATGAACCCAAAGGTCCATCAGCTATCAACCTTTGAATTCTGCTTAGGTTAATATGACCAAGCCTTAGATGCCAAAGATATGTCTGGTTCATTTGCCAAGGTTCGTTTCTCTTATTAGACTTAGATGATGAGTTATTGACTTCTATATGCATCGTGGGAGTTTTTGGTTCAAGAGTATATAAATTGCCAACCAATGTACCAGAACAGATAATCTCCCTATTCCTTTTTATAACCACTTTGTCATTAAAAGAAACAGAATATCCATCCATGAACAATTTAGAAACTGAAATTAAATTCTTTCTAAAAGTAGGTACATAAAGACAATTTCTCAAAACCAAAACTTTATTCCTATCAAAAGATAAATAAACGTCTCCCACTGCAATAGCCGCCACCTTTGAAGCATTACCCATGAAGACGGTAATCTCTCCCTCAGCTAGTCGTCGGGTTTCCTGGAACCCCTGCAAAGTATTGCAGACATGATCAGTGGCTCCTGTATATACACACCAGGCACTGGTAGATAACACCGCTAAACATGTTTCAACAACTAAACAAGAAGATATACCTTTGTTCTTTCGGCGAGGACAGTCCGCCTTCCAATGTCCAGTCTGCTTGCAAGTGAAGCACTTGCCTTTCGGCTTCTTCACTCCTGCCTGAGGTCCCACTGCCACTTTCTTCGCTCCACCTTGCTTCTTCTTCTTCTTCTTACCTTCCAGTTTAGAGGAAGAAACCTTCTGAGCGACCATGGCTTGAGCGATTTGACGAAAAAGCCCCTCTGCCGCCTGGAGTTCTATCAGAAGCTCCGCCAACGAATACAACCTCTTGTTCATGTTATAGTTGAGGCGGAACTGCTCAAAACTCCTAGGCAGAGACTGGAGAATGATATCGACCTGGGTTTCCCCATCGATCTCAGCTCTGAGGACTTCCATCTCATTAAGATGAGCCATCATCTTGAGAACATGATTCCTAACGGGTGTTCCCTCGATCATGGTTGTCGTCATCAAGTTTCTCATCGCCTCCTGTCTAGCCGCCCTACTCTGATGTCCGAAAAGTTCCTTGAGATTAAACATCATGTCATAAGCTGTGGCCATTGCCTGATGCTGATGTTGCAGCACATTTGACATAGATGCCAAAATGTAACACTGCGCCATCTCATCTGCCTTGATCCATTTCTTATAACGTTCTTTCTCCTTTTCATCAGAGTCATCGGTGGGCTTAGAAGGACAGACCTCGAAGAGTACAAATTTGTACTCCTCCGCAGTTAAGACAATATTCAGATTTCTTTTCCAATCAATATAGTTTGGTCCAATAAGTTTATTTTCTTTTAATATCACAGCAAGTGGGTTGAAAGCCATTTGAAAATCCTAAAAATCACAATGATCAAAATATTAGATTTCAAATATTATTGATTCCTTAAAACAATAAAATTCCCAAATCAACCAACACCTCAAATCACCGAGAATATCGCATGCCACGCTGTGTGGACGTATACGAATTCTACATTTGTAAGAGGAGGTTTTACCCATTAATTTTATTATCTTGTCAACCTTACTTTTTGACATATAAAATTAATAGTTGGTTCCTCTTTGGCCCTACAAATAAAAGAAGTGACTCCGATGGGGAGGATACTTTTATTTGCATCTAAGTGTGCACCATTACACGATACTAAGGGAATTATTTCGGATTATGTGCCTTACCGCTGTGGAAGTACACATGCTCCTAGATAATTTCCTATAACCATTATTTGACCTAGTGATCCGCAAACAAACCCGTCCGCAGGGAGGAAGGCACTCAGAGCCGACACACAAGTTTGTTGCATCACACGTCAAATTGTAATGGAGGCCGCGAGAATTAATTAAAATATCCCTCTCCCACTTAGTAAATTGAAACGGAGGAATTTTAAAGCATACACAACATGCATATAAAACAAATAAGCAATAAATATGGAAAAAAAAATAGAATTTTTCTAACTATTATGACATTGTTCTCCAATACGCATCCCGTCGTGTCGACACCTCGTCCGCTCCACCTTTTCCCGTGCGCAAGTCACCAAAGAGATCCGAGCCGAGATAAATCATTTTAATTTACATCCATCGATCCTATACTCCACAAAAAAGTGTACAAATAATCTAGATCGAAAGTAAACTAAAATGAGCGGCTAAACAATGTCATATTTAATTACAAAAATTAAATACTAATCTAGCCTCGTCAACCCCGAGGATTCAAATAATATACATACAATCACACACAAAACAATCACATACAACCAAATAGCCATAATAGTCGGATCTTATGCCTGCAACCAAAAAGTTAGCCTATGCACATCCTACTATTATCCGGCATACTCAATATATGATATGTGCATGAAAGTAACCGAATCCAAAACACACAAAATCGGAAACCATGGCTCTGATACCACTTGAAGGGAGTTGCTTCGGAGGCTCATTGGCTCCCATGTCCCCGGATTAAAATTTTCACTAATGAAAAAACTAATCCGGATGGGATGAGTTTCCTAAGCACAACCAATTCGTCATCGTGCTAACAACTTGAGTGATCGCTTGAACAAACTAGTTGTTCAAGCAACACAACTCTTCTAGTTGGTTAGCCACGGAAGAGACGACGGACGGATTGCCAGTTTTTGTGTTTGTCTTCGGGGTCCATGATTATACAAAATATATACGAATGCACACTTGTATAATCAACACACAAAAGAACATGCTAAGATCAGAAAATAAAGTTGTAAAACTTTTATACCTCACGATCTTCTACCGTATGTCCTATCCTCCTCGCGGACGACGTGTGGGAGAAGATCCTCCACGAGTAGAAGGCTTCTAGATCGCGTTCTTCCCTTCCTTGTTCCCTGCGAACAAAGAGAAGAACCAACAAAACTTTTCCTTTCTAGAACCGACCACCAAGCAAGGGAGTTTGATGTAACCGCCGGCCAAGGAATGAATGGATGAAGCGCCGGCCACCAATGTATGGAGAACCGCCGGCCTCCTTAGAGAGAATGGAGGAATGAACGTCGGCCAACCTTGAAGAGAGGTTGTCGCCGGCCAAGGAATGAGAGAGGGAACAAAGAGGATGGGCGCCGGCCACAACTTGATGGAAGAAGATGGGCGCCGGCCACACTTTGTTGGAAGAAGATGGGCGTCGGCTTCTTGTCCAAGAGTTGCCGCCCAAGCCAAAGCTTCCAAACCCTAGCCGCCCAACCTAAAACCCTAACTCCAATTGAACCATCTCTTGCCACCCAACCTAAGCCCTCTATTTATATAATTGGGCTTAAGCCTCCTTTAATCTCCACCGTCGGATCTAGGGATTTAATCTCCACCGTCGGATCTAGGGTTTTATCCCAACTGTCGGATCTAGGGTTTCATCCCAACTGTCGGATCTAGGATTTCATCCCAACCTTCAGATCTAGGGTTTCATCCCAACCGTCGGATCTAGGGTTTTATCCCAACCGTCGGATCTAGGGATTTAATCCCAACCGTCGATTCTAGGGTTTCATCCTAACCATCGGATCTAGGGATTTAATCCCAACCGTTGGTTCTAGAGTTTTGTTTTACATCCTTGGATCTAGACTTCATGAGGATTATATTAGGGTACGATAGGGACCATGAGGAGGAGTTGGATCTTGGCCACCCGATGGATCGGAACCACACAAACTTGATCCATCAATGATGTTCCATTCCACTAGAGGATCATCATTGAACTACCTCACCAACCCCCATAAATTAATATGGGATCCATATATTATTTGTACATTCATCTCCCCGTGTTTAAGATATCGAATGTCCATCAATTAATTGATTTACTGACCATCAATTAATTAACATCTAACTCCTCGAGTAGTACCACTCAACCTTATCATCATGTTGACTAAGTCAACCAGCTGGGTTTACATGATGAACCTTATGAGCTCCTCAAGGGGACATCATCAACCTAATATATAGGACACGGTTTCCTCCTATAATCAACGGCACACCATGTAAATAATATCATTTCCCAACTTACCGGGCATATTGATTTAATCCATCTAAATCTCACCCTCTGGTAAATCAAAGAAATAAATACTAAGTACATGTGCCCGTTATTACATCGGGATTAAGAGCATGTACAACATAATATCCGAGGTCTGATTCAATTATGTAGTCAGCAATAAATTGAATCACCTCTATGTCGGTCCTGCTCAATACACCTAAGTGTACTAGTGTAACTCTATGTTCAAGACAAAACAATACCAAGCTACACTACAACCATGCCAATGGTTTGTCCAAAACCATCTTGGTCGTGAGCCTCTACTTATATTCTACAAGGGACTGATAACATGATCTTCTATGCCACACCAAGCACCATGTTATCTACAATGTAAAATATTAGACGATATGCACACATATAATAAATATAAAGTGCAACCAATGATCATGTGATTCTTATTCTAAAATAAAATGTTCATACAAAAAGAGCTAGGCTTTCAGTATACATTCCAACACTTCTATGTATGATTGGGAATTGCTAGGGAAAAATATACTTTCAGTTTACTTTTAGTTTTATTTACTTGCTCAGGACGTGCAAGAATAAGTGTGGGAGAATTGATAACTGTCATTTTGTCGTATTATTTTGGTCTTAATATCACTGTTTTAATCCTCTCGTGTGATTTATTATTGATTATTTACATGTTTTATGAGTTGGATTTATTTTTGGACCTTATTATAAATTCTCCTAAATTTTGGACTTATATGAGAATTTTATCTTTGTTTGTAGGAGATCGAGATGAGCCACTGGACGAGACTCAAGTTGGATGAAATATAACTTCATCTAGGGTCATAATGGGCATTTTAAATTGGACTAATTTGGACCCTTCAGTCAAATCAGAGGCAATTCAATCAAGGGACCAGATCTGAGCAATATGGACCATCCAAAGAATGTGATTGACTTTGAGCCATTTATCCAAATCTGGAGAGATCCAGTCCATACATTTAGATCTGGACATCTTACGCCTTCATCTAGATTCGTCCGATCGTGATTATCCATTCATATTGATCAGATCCATCCATTTAAAGTCGAATAATTCTCAACCGTTGGATGCACAAACCTTAAATGGTTTAATCAGATTCATTAAACCCTTGGTATAAATGAGTGGCTGAGAAGGGAAGGAATTGAATCGGACGGCTAGGGAAATACACTTAAGTAAATCAACAATTTCCCATTTCCTTCCATCGTGTGACAAAGGAGCCGAATTCGCCCTTTAACGCGCTGATCGCCCGCCGCGCTCTCCCCTTCCCCGTCGGTCACCAGAGAGGAAAGGAGATTCCCTCCTTCTCCGGTGACCGGTGCTACTCCAGCCACCTCCTCCGTCAGCAGTCGACTTCATCTTCTTCCACAACACCGCCGTCGTCTTCTCCATCAAACCGCCAACATCTCCACCCATTTCATCACCACCGACCTACTGGATTGAGGATTCCCCTCCATTATCATCTCGTTCTTCCACAATTGTGGCCAGTTCCTTCACGGTAGTGCCGAATTCAGCCATCATCTTCTCCGGCAGCTTAGCTCTTTCACATCTCCGGCCAGCTCCTTCTTCATAGATAAGCACCTATTTTTTAGCATTCTCTTCGTTTGATTGTTTCATGGTTTAGTTGTATTGAATGTTGTAATCAAATTTCCCTTTCATGTTTAGAATTGCACGTAGTTGGTTTGATTTCTTTCACACTTACGTAGTGTTTGATGAAAATATCTCTTTCAGTAATTAGATTATAGTTCATTAGATTAGATTTAGTTTCATTCTTTACTTTACATCATGTTCATGTATTAGATTTTGTTGATGCATTTTGTATTTCATTTGGTTGTTAGTTAAATCTTTTCTTCCCTTGAACCCTAGTAGCTGCCTCCACCTTGCTTCCATCCATTTTCCTCCACGGATTCAAGGAGGAACCGCTTCATCAAGAGATTTCGGCGACGTCCTCCATCTCCACAGCTCATCCACCTTCTCTTTCGAATTTAAGGAGGAGTCCGCCCCGATGACACTTCTTCGAGCTCAACCAGATCCGTGAGAGTTCGGAGCATCTATCAAACTACTGTATTTAGGAGTTTGCACCATCCCACATCCACTGACCTTTGTGGAGTCTCGATCGAGCTTAGTTGGACTTAGCCGGAGGAACTTGCCCATTCACCGAGCCTATCTTGGGTTGATTAGATCATCTATTTCCTCTTCCAATTTTTGTCGATTTACTTCCTGCATTGTTTGATTTAGTTGTTGTATGTTAGTTTAGGGTTTTAATTACTTTGCAACACTAGGATTAGCCATTTAAAATCCAAACCCCCATCTTCACTAGAAAACCCCAAGCAATAATTAGAAATCCTAAATTTACTATTCTATCGATTACATTCATTGGGAAATGATCCGGGCCATTCACTATGCTATATTAGTGTAGATGGGGTTCGGTAATTAATTTGTAATGGTACCATGACAAAAATATGGTTATCAGGGTGTCATGGTCACTTGTCATCAGAACTAGGTAAGGGATGCTTTCTCCTTATCTTGGATGAGATTTTGGAGTTGCGATGCATTTTCCTTTCGTTGAGCTCGATCTATTTTGAGCAGTGATTTTTCAAGCGAACAGGGGAGATTTGGGGAAATTACTACCGGTGGAGTCCCAAGTGCTGGTAGGATTTCTATTCCTCTTCCTATTATCGGTAGATTGTTGAATGGTTGGTCTTGTTTGGGAAGTGCTGGCTGTGAGGGGGTCAAATGGGTTGTTGTGCAGCTATGAGCAAAAGATTTGTCGGCTATGCTGCCATAAGTAAAGGATGCTAGCTGTGCGGTGGTGAGTGAAGCTCTGAATGGGTTGTAAATGGTTGTGGTGGCAGTGTCGATCGAGGCGGTGGTTAGATATTGAAGTAAGAAGGGTATTGCTCTATGTTTTGGCTGGGTGATGCTCTGTGATGGCTGTGATGGTGTTGGAGTTGAGCCGGCTGTGAAGGATTGACTGTTCATGGGCTGTGGTAGCGGTGAAGGTGAGTTGTGTGAGCTGTAAATGGCTGTGATGGATTTGTGGATGACGGAGCAAGTGGTTAAGTTGTCTATTTGGGTTTTTTTCTATTGTGTGATGTGTTATTATGCATTATAGATGGGGTTGTAATTTGATTTACCCATAGTGCCATCGTTCTTTGCAAATCAGATTACTTTTGTATTAAGAAGTAGCTATAGTCGATTAAATAAGTGTTGTGAATATGGATTAGATTTATAACTAATTTTGTTGGTGATACTATTACATCAAATTAGGTGTAAAAGGTTAAATCTTCATAAGATTAGCTTAGTTAAGTTGGATATGGATTGATCTTTATTATAGTGTATATGGGATTAAAGAAAGGGATAGATCGGTTAAGTGGATAGCTTAATCCATTAGGTTTTTATCTTAATACTAGAGTTGGCAATATAATCTGATTATATTTGCAATATTGCAGGACATGGATACGAGACAAGTTCGTGGCCATGAGGATTTCATTATTCGAGCATTATATTAGGTGGGTAATTTCCTACCCTGATCAGGTAGTAGCTAAACCCTAAAGTATATAACTTCATATTATTGTTACTTTGACCTTGACTCTACTCTAGTTTTTCTAATGCTTGATGCTTAGTCTTTGACCTTTTAAATACTCTATTGTTATTATCACATTTTTCTTTATCATGATTATGGGTTATAGATGTGATGCATGTAAGCCTATAGTTGTTCAATTAGGTTTATTTGATAGAGTGCGGATGAAGACTTGAATTGTAAATGGGATAAAAAGGTCATCTTGAGGAGTGAGTAGTGTCCTGGACATAGAATTGAATCTTATGTTAAATCCTTATGTTGTGTACCCATTTTTTATCATGTGTTTATTTAGGGTCATATGTGTTGGATCGAGAAGCGTCGCTAGAGGGGGTGAATAGCGATCATAAATCTTTTCGACGTTTCGTTCGAGTAGATAATTAAATGAGTAAGAGCAGCGGAAAATAAAGAGACATATTTATTTTTACTTGGTTCACAACCTAGCGGTTGCTACTCTAAGGAGGGAAAAGCACTATAACGTCTCCTCCTCGTTGGAGGTAGGAGACAACGATCACAAAATCGAATGTACGAGGATGAGGCAACAAGCCTACTTCACCTCATTACGAATAAAAACAACGAATACAATATCAAAATATATTACTAGATTCTGCTGCCGACGAAGAAGATCTGAACTTGTTGTCGCATCAGCATTATTACAGTGTTGGAGCATTGGCGTTGTAGGAGCACTTGATGAATAAACTTGATGATAATTGGAGTTGTAATCCACCCCTCCTTTTATAGATTTTGCCCTCTAAATATGCCTCCTCTTTTTTCGGAACAGATCACGAAGTTGTAATAAATTTTATCGCGAAGTGGCCATGTCAAACCTTATCCATTTTGACCTAGCACAAAGGCTGATTCGTCGCCATCAGTCGACCGATGACTCCCATCACCGATCGATGAGCATCGATCGACGCCCAATGGCAGCGATGACCGCTACCACCGCCAAGTGCGAGAGGTTAGCTCAGAAAATGATAAATGCGACGGTTTCTAACCGTCCGATCTCGACCTAGACCTTCCACAGGAAGTCTTAGTCGGATCGCCGCCTACGGTCATCCCCGTAAAAAGGACACGACCTTATAATCTCTCACTCACACGAGCTTTCCTCGATACTTACCTTGTAGCTCTCTCTTCCGACATTCCACTCGATTCCTTCGGCTCCCTCCGAAGTCACTTGAGTGTCGCCCGACCACCACGGCTTCCTCCGGGTGTCGCTAGCCTTCAGCTCCAGCTTTAGTACTTTTCTGCACACTCGATTTAGCTCATGAGATAATGATGTAAACTTAACATTGTGTCTTTGCCATAATCAAAACACAGGTTCGATTATCTGGTGCCTCTGCACCAACAATATGGATTGTTGATAGGTCATCGCTACAGACCGATGGTCCTAGCTTGGTTGTAATCAATTGAGGATGACTCTCTGTAGGATAGAGAGTATGTTGATCAGATTAGTATGGCTCCCTCTAGAATAGAGAGTCTGTGATTAATGTCTGATGTGTGACTGTGCATTCATGTCATTTACATACATGCTGGCAACTTGGTCTCCCTTGTGGTTGAGAGGGTCGTCAGTCATCCTGCCTCTCAGGTTACTCATGGAGGGGTAACTGGTGTGAGGGCAGAGCATTGTTGCGCCGCACTCGACCACTATAGACGGTGTAGTTGGAGTTGCGTGCAGTTGTCTTGCATGTGTGGTACTCGACCACTCATGGGTAGTAACTGTCGGAGTGGCCAACAGCAGAGACCCTCGTTGTGTAGCTAGCTCTTTATGCTTATATGCTACTTGACTATACTGCCCACTCGGCCACTCGAGAGTAGCGGTTGGTGTTGAGTTGGGATAGTTGTCATGTCGAGCCACTGAGACCACACTGGGGTCGTGGTAGCTTTAGGGTGAGTCGGCATGACCATGCATTCTGCATTGCCGTGTCTTATGGCGTTTTGCATATATATATATATATATATGGATGATTGTGATTAGTATATATATATATGCAGTCTATATATATCCTTATTGTGATGTTGCATTTGTTTGTGCTATGCTTGTTGCATTTGTTTGTACATCTTCATACATGATACTTGCATTTACTATATGGTGTGTGTGGAATACTTGTGTATGAGTTGGTCGAACTATTATATATCTTTGGCCAGTATCATGATGTAGTATGAGTTAGTCTAGATTTATTATTGTATATTGTGGATATATGCTCAGGTTGGATAAGTGTAGCGTAGCAGACTTTCAGGTATGTCTGCATTCTTACATGGTTCAGTTGTTTAGAGGGTATATCACTACAAGAAAAATAAAAAATAGCGACGAAATATTAGCGATGAATTACTAATTCATCGCTAAAACTAGATATTTACAACGAATAAATATGTCGTCGCAAAATAAAATTTTATTTGTGACGAAAAATAAAATTTCGTTGTAAAATAATACTTAGAGATGAATAAATATATATTCATCATAATTTCTTAGTGACGAAAGATTAAATGTCATCACAAATTGTCAGTCGAGCCGTCAGTCGAGTAAACAGGATTCTTTGGCCAGCCAAATGTCAGCCAGTCGAGTCATCAATTTTGCCAGTCGACTGCCTAATAGCGACGATATCTATAAAGTTCATCGCAAACATTTCAGTCGAGCCACCAGTCGAGTTAACTCGATTTTGTTAACGGGGTCAAATTACTGGTAGTCGAGTCGTCAATCCCACTAGTCGACTGAATATTAGCAACGAAATTTAGCAATTCGTAACTAAAGTACAATATTAGTGACAAATATATAGAATTCATCGCTATTAGAATAAATATTAGCGACGGATATGGTTAATTTGTCGCTAATAATCACGCAAAAAACCCTTGACGCTGCCAGATTCCCCATTTTCTCGGTGCGACTCCCTCATCCGGCGATTTCCCTGCTCTCCGATGATTCTCCGGCGACAAGCTCCGTGTGAATCCTTTTTCATCTCCATGGTCCGACTCTGGCTCCGGCTCGGCCTGACTCCTCTTCCGGTGCGACTCCTCTTCCAGCGACTCCTCTTTCGGCGCGACTCCACTCTTCCGGTGTGACTCCTCAGCGCGACTCCTCTTCTGGCAACTCCCTCAACAGCTTCTTCTCCAACACCGACAGTTTCGACTTAGGTTTATCCGAATTCTTTCTTCAAAGTTTTACAATAAATTTAGGGGTTCTTTTTATATTGTTGCTATTATTGTTATGATTATATGATAAATTTTGGGATTTGTTACGTTATACTCAGACGATAAATTTAGGGTTTTATTAGTGTTTAAAGTTATTGTAGATTATATATATGGTTGTTAGGGTTTTGTTAGCGATTAGACGATGAATTTAGGTTTTTTTTATCATTTAGATTTTGACGTATTCATGGTAATCAAGCATTAACTTATTGCCTAGATGATACATTTGAAGATATGTTGTCAATTATATGATTTTAGGATTATTTTGTGATTAGAGGATAAGGTTAGGGTTTTCTGATTTTTAGATTATAATGTTCGATGATAAACATATGGTTATAATGCAAATTTTAGGTTATGTTTTGTAAAGTTTAAATTATAAATTGTTTGATTATTTTGTATGTGATAACTAAATTTGAGTTGCTAAATTGTTTTTATTGAAAATTAACATCAAAATTATTTTATATATGTATAACCAGGGTTTAAAAATATGGATAAAAGTTGGATAATGATTTAGAATCGAATTAGTCCTGAATATATCAATGGGTTGAATCAGTTTATAAATATTGCAGAGCATTACATGATCAGTTTGAATTTATCAAAAATTCATTGTCCATGTCGACGCTGTGGCAATTTGTTTCAGTATGAATTGGATTATGTGCGAGGACATCTATACAGGTGGGGATTCGATAGACTATATAAAGTCTGGAACTTTCATAGAGAAGCTTCTACATCATCCGATAGTATAAATATTGTCAATCAAGATGAGAATGATTTTGATGTTGAAGAAGATGATTTCGAAGATGATTTTGAAGACATGTTTACTGATTTACAAAATGCAAAAAATATAACCAACAACGAGCCTCAATCAGATGATATAAATGTAAACACAAATGCAAATGATTGTAGACGAAGTTATATTTCAATGTTGGAAGAAGCACAAAAAGAACTCTATCCCAATTGTATTAGTTTTTCGATTTTCAATTTTGTGGTGAAGCTAATGCATGTGAAGGTGTTAAATGGTTGGAGTAATAAATTTTTTGATATGTTACTTCAGTTATTGCAAGAGGCATTTCCTAAACCGAATGTGATTCCAAACTCTTATTATGAAGCCAAAAAATTATTGAAAGAGTTAGGATTGACATACGAGAAGATACATGTCTATAAGAATGATTGTATATTATTTTGGGATGAGCACGAGAATAAGGATGCATGTCCAGTGTGCAAGGAGCCCAGATATAAGTACGAAGGGATGAATAAGAAAAAGAACTCTCAAAAAATTCTTCGATATTTTCCTCTGAAATCGAGACTTAAGAGGTTGTTTATTTCGAAGCATACGGCTAAAGAGATGAGATGGCATAAAGAAAAGTGAGTTGAAACAGATGATGTATTAAGACACCCAGCTGATAGTGAATCATGGAAAGAATTTGCCAATGCACATGAAATATTTGCAGGTGATCCACGAAATATTCACTTAGGGTTGGATACTGATGGGTTTAATCCATTTGGAAACATGTCAAATGCTTAGAGTATGTGACCTGTTATACTTGTGAATTATAATTTGTTACCATGGAAAATGATGAAGCCACCATATATGATTATGTCTCTTTTAATTCCTGAGCCTAAATCACCTGGCAAAGAGATAGATGTATACCTACGACCTTGATAAACGAACTAAAGGAGCTATGGGATGATGGGGTGGAAGCATATGATGCATCGACTGAACAAGTCTTTCAATTACAAACTGTTGTGATGTGGACCATTCACGACTTTCCAACATATGGAACAGTTTCTGGATGGAGCATAGAGGGCTATAAGGCATGTCCAGTATTTCTGAATGAAACCAAATCTTAAGGATTAAGGAGTAAAATATGCTACACATGTCACCGTCAATTCTTGGATGTGCATCACCCATGGTGTAGAAATAAAGATTTCAATGGAAAGGTTGAAAAGGAAGGACCACCACGATTAATGAATGGATATGAGATTTTAGCACAGTTAGATGTGATGCCCCAAGTGGCATTCAGTAAACATCCTTTATTCAGTAAAAAAACGGCAGCGATCTTCGGATGATACAAATTGGGTAAAGAAGTATATATTTTTTGAGTTACCATATTGGTCAGGTTTAAAGTTGAGATACAATTTAGATGTGATGCATATTGAAAAGAATGTTTGTGATGCTTTAATTGGTAGATTATTAAATATAGATGGAAAGTCAAAGAACAATCTCAAAGGAAGATTAGAGTTCCAAGATATAGGGATAAGGAGTGAGTTGCATTTACAGTCAGTAGGAGACAAATTCAGGAAGTCATATGCAAGTTACACGTTGACATTGGAAGAAAGGGGTGAATTTTGTGAATTTTTGAAATCAGTTAAGTTTCCAAATGGTTATGTTGCTAATATATCTAGACATGTGAATGCAAATGAAGGAAAAAAATATATGGACTAAAATCACATGATTGTCATGTATTGTTGCAAAAAATACTTCCAGTTGTTGTACATAAATTTTTCCCAAAGGACATATGTAGCCCACTGATTGAGATATGTGATTTCTTCAAAAAGATCACTGCAAGATCATTACACACAACGGACATATGTAAAATGGAGGAGAAAATATTCTTGATATTGTGTAAGATGGAACGGATATTTCCTTCGACATTTTTTGACATTATGGTCCATTTGACAGTCCATTTACCTCGTGAAGCTATGTTGGCTAGGCCAGTTTCGTCATGATGGATGTATCCCTTTGAGAGATATTTGGGAAGGCTAAAAAAATATGTTTGTAATAAAGCACGACCTGAATGATCTATTGTAGAGGGGTATATTGTAAATGAGGCCTTGACTTTCAGTTCGTTGTATATGAGTCAGATTGAGATAAGTTTTTCTAGACCGAAACGGAATAAAGATGTCTAACCAATGCAAATTAAGTGTTTTCTCACAAGAAACAAGAGTCTTTGGCAACCAACAACATCGAAAATTGCCATTGTCATTGTTTAAGAAAGCACATTGGTACATTCTAAACAATTGTAAAGAAGTCGACCGATATCGAAAGTAAGTGTTTACATTAAGTTATTACTTTAATTCTTTTTCATTCATAGAGTTTAAATCGATTAAGTTTTATACAGTGAGCATCTACAACTTTTGTCCCAAAAGGTTCATGCTGATCAAGTGATGCAAAATCATGAGCGAGATTTTCCATTGTGGTTTAGGGATAAAATTGTAGCCCTAACAAATTTAACAAATTCAGATATCACAGATGAGTTGTATTATTTAGCAATGGGACCTGATGCTGAAGTTCAACTATATGATGCATGCATAGTAAATGGGATTCGATATCATACGACATCCCGTGATTCACCAGAACTACTCAGAATAGTGGGGTCAGTGTACCATCCTCTGACGATGGGGACAATTTGAATTTTTTTGGTGTGTTGAAGGATGTGGTCCAAATATTTTACTCTTTCCGGTATAAAGTTCAATTATTTTGGTGTGAATGGTTCCAATGTAATCCAAAAAAAAATCGTTGGTGGAAGAGTATGATCTCACATGTATTGACACTTCTAAAATATGGTATGATGATGACCCATTCATTTTGGCAAACCAAGCAAATCAAGTGTATTATTTGAATGATATCAAACGTGGAGGTCATTGGAAGGTCGTGCAAAGGGTTTACCACCGTGATATATACGAAGTAACTGAAGTTGATAAAATATCTAAAGATTTTGAGGGTGGTAATATCTTGATCATGGAGCCAAACCAAGAGATTTCATCCAATGATTCAACTTCAATAGTCGGTGAAGACTTAGAAATAACTCAACTTTGTCGATTAGATGTTGAGCATCACCAAATTAATATGGCAAATGCACAAGTGGATCTAGATATGGGCGCTCAAAGTAATCGTATTGCCGATGGTGAAGATAGTGAAATTGACACTGAGACAGATGATTATTTATCATTTTCAGATAATGATAGTGATTAGATGTATTTACACGGTATTTATATTGTTCTTCATTTATATTTCATGTATTTAATTATAATCTTTTTTATACGTCGATCTGTATATAATGCTTATGTCGCAACTATGCCGCCTAAGAGAATTGAGCACCCCCAGTTGTTCCTACACCTGACGATGACAATGCTCCTGCTCCTACTGGTTAGTTACATGTTTTTAAATATGTTTATTTTTTTTTACTATTTATTTAACTTGTTAATTGTTATCATCCTTTGATTTACAGTTCATCCGACACGTAGAGAGACACGGGGCACACACTCCGATTGGCTCCGACGGAAAATCGAGGAACGGGGTAGATTACCCATTACATTTCGTAAGAGCGATGGTCACCCTATCGGGACCAATGCAGTTGCTTTTATGACAGAATTAGGTCTATGAATTAAGAAGTCCGCTCCCCTAAAAGCTAAGAGCTGGAAGCATATCCCTGCGGATAATAAACAGATGATATATGACTGATTATCAGTAAGTATGAGTATTTTGCTAATTAAAGAATCAACCATCATTCATTATTAAAATTCAATATTGATATTTTTTTCAAGCTGCTTTCGATATAAGTTTTGTCGAGGAGGCAACGTCGGTAAGGAAGGAGACCGACATATTAATGAGTGCAAGGTACAGAGATAATCGAAATAAGATGCACACTCATTATAAGAGTCTATTGCATCTTCCCCCCACCGAGCGGCGGCTTCATATGCCGAGCGAGTTTTGTGAGATGCATGAAGATTGGAACTACATGTGTGATCTGTTTGAGTCAGAGAAATTTCAGGTAACTCAATCTATACCAATTATCTGAGTTATATATAAATTAAAATATGTGCAACTCATGTTTTAAGTTTTATCTTAATAAATTTTGATATTGTAGACACGATCGGTAATAAATGCCCAAAATCGTGCACAACTACCATTTACCCATCGAGGTGGATCATAATCCTTCATTCAGTACAGTTACGATGGTGTAAGTACAAATTTTATAGGTACAGTATATTGGTTGATATTTTTAATATTAACGCATTATAATATTTTTCAGACTGATCAGTCTCAAAGAAAAGATCGGATTACTATCTTTAATATAACCCATTGTACTTCATCAAAGGGATGGAGTGGGGAGAGAACCGAGGCTGCATACGTAAGATATAATCCATAAAATTTTGTAAAGTTATTTTTAAATATTAGTAATTCTTTGCAAACAAATTGATAATATGTTTGTTATTCTTATGGTGAAATGGGGAGACTGTGAGATGAACACATCCAATCACAAGAAACCGGAGATGACATCGATGCAATTCAGGTTGCAGATCAAGTGTGTGATCAAGTACTCGGTGTTTGCTCTGGATATATCAGAGGACTTGGAAGTGGCCCAAAACCAGTTAGATCCACTTCTTCAGATGTCAGCTCCTCCTCTAGAACAACTAACGCAGCACTGCATGAACAACTTCAGTCCACCCAGCAAGAATTGGTGGGGGCGAAAGAGGAGCTAGCAAACACTCATGTTCGATTAGCTAGCACCGAAGATGAGTTGACATCAATGAGATCAAGACAAGATATGTTCGAAGCTATTCTGAATCGGCTTGCACCTTGAGCATTACTATCATTTATGCATGAGTCCTCTTCAGTTTCAGCTCCACCTCCTCCTCCTCCTTAGAATTTGTGACCATTTAAATTTCGAGCTAGTGAAATTGTGCTTAATTTGAATGTGTTTGCATTTTAATATTATGAATTTGTGAAAATGGATGTTTTGGATTTTAAATTTAATGTTATGTTAGTTGTTTTTAATTGTATATGTTGGTTTTATTGTGTGAGTGGTATGTTGTTACTTTAAATTGTGTGGTTGATATTGTATTACAGGATTTTGAATACAAATAAAATGGATTTTGGAAATCTGTATTTTCATAGTTAGCGACAATTTTTTGAAATTTCATCGCTAACTATCGATATACGTTTGTGGTTTAGCGACGAAAATATAAATTTCATCGCTAGATTTATAGTATCAGTCGAGTCTCCAGTCAATGCATTCAACTGCTATAGAACTTTGGCAACAAAGTTTATAAATTTCGTCGCAAAATAATCTCCAGTCAAGGGGCTCTCGCTTCTATGGCTCGCCAAAAAATAGATATTAGCGACGAAATTAGATATTTCATTAAAGTTTCTAGTCGAGTTATAGCCGATTCTGTGGCAGACCAAAAAAATAAGCAGTCGACTGCTTTATTGCGTCACTCGACTGATTATTAGCGACGATTTGTGTATATTTCATCACTAATATTGGTGAATTTCCTAATTTTTGGTGTCGAGATTTTGCGACGAAAGATTTAATTTTTATGACGTTTTAAGTTTCGTCGATAATATTAACGACGAAATTATTTTAATTCATCGCTAATGTGTTTTAGCGACAAGCTTATTACGACGAATCTAGCGACAAATTACTTTCATCGCAAAATATATTTAGCAGCGAATTAGTGTTATTAGCGACGAAAATAATTCGTCACTATTTTCCATTTTTCTTGTAGTGTATGAATGTATATATATTTATTATGTTGATGTATACCTGATGTACCTGTAGATTAAATTGTTGAATTACATTTGATATTTGATATATACATGTTCTTTCATATTACCACTGAGTTTATACTCACCACCACAGACCCTGGGTTTTCTTGTCGCCTAGGTAACAGGTAGAAGACATGGTGTCAACTTGGAGCATGGCTAGTTGATCCCTCCCATCTCACTTCCGAGGCTCCCGTGGATATTTTGAGTTTTCATATACTATAGTATGTACTTGGAGTTTATTTGACATTTTGTGTTGTGGACTTGTTCTGTGGGTGTACACCCATGTTTGTTTCAGATTTTTATGTCGGCATGGGTTGTTGTGAGTTTGTTATTATGTTGTGATGTCTTCCGCTGTGTTTTGATATAGATATATTTATTTATATTTGTGTGGATGTGACCGGAAGGCCTTGTATCAATAGGATATGTTGCCACATATGTTGGGTTTCCGGCACCGCGGCGAGTGTGTGTTCGAATATGTTTCGTAAACATGTGCACAGCGGAAGGAATAAAATAATAAATCTAATTTATTACAACACACACATCACACGCATGCATAGTACAACATGTGTATACATAACCGTAAATTCAAATTTTGCAATAAAAGGAAATTTACACTACGTATACCTGACGTATCATGTGTAGCGGGAAAGGCATCAACTGGAACAATTCTCGCTAGAATCGTCTCTATCCATATCCACGCCGAGTATCTTCGGGATGACTTCACCAAGTCACGAGCCTCGTCTTTGTACGGGTTACTAGCCTCGTGTTGAAGATGACATGATCGAGAGAAGATCATGATCCGAATCAAAATTCGGATCCAAAACGAGTCCTCAAAAACTCGCTTCTCCGGAGAGATATTTGTCAACCGTTTGACGAATCCTTCGTCCTCCACCTATGAGGATTACCGGAGATCGAATCCCCGATAAGGAAGGTGATGTCATAGCTCCAAACGTCGTCCAAACGATGCTCCGACAAGAGGGAAACAAGCTGTCCAGAAAACTGGACAGCTTTGGTGGAGACCTTGTCGCCGGAGCCAAGGATGATCACCGGAGCTCCTCCGGTAGCAGCTCGACGCCGGCAAGTGGAGAAGACGGCAGCAGTTGGTCGCCGGTTGGAGGAGTTGGGCGGTGACAAGGAGTTGACGCCAACTAGATGGAGAGGAGGGAGGGGTTGGCCGGCCACAATTAGGTTAGGGCTTTTGATTAGGGTTTAACAAGAACCCTTAAGCCCTATTTTATAGAGAACAAATTCTCTTAATGGTTATTGGATCATAACCAAAGGCCCGTTAACTCGCTGCATTAATTTAAGTTAAAATAAACTAAACCATGATGGTTTATTTTAAGTTAAAACAAACCGAACCAACTTTGGTTCATTCGTTTAAAACAAACCAAACCCCTTTGGTTTATTCTCCTCCGTTGGATTAGAACCAAACCATTTTGGTTCGTCCATCATGTCTTCATAAACATGGCCCATCCATGCTTCCATTGCGACTGAAATGATTTCATGCTCGCTTCTTGTTTGGTCCAACCAAACCTAGTTTCTCTCGGTCTGAGAATCTCATTCTCAAGCTCGTTATAAATCCTTCGGATTACGCTCGTTGTGCGTGTGACCAAATAGGTTATCGGTTTATGTTGATCGTCTATAATTAACCATTAATTATAGAACGATCATGAATGGCACCTAGTAGTACATCATGATCCCCAATTAATCGAAAAGATCAACGGTTGATCCAAAACTATTTCTGAAACCCTTCAGCAGCTCGAATGAATCGTGCCCCATTCCCTTCACTCATCTTATACCCACTTGGTTCAGGACATGGTCTATAGTGTCAGTCCCCACTAGGCTGACTACGTCACACCTAGCTCAAGTATCATTTCCTCATCCTACGGATTCTAGTTACTGCACATGTTTCGAAAAGTACCTTACTCTAAACATGTAATGTTTTGGCCAAAGACTTTAGTAACAATCCGACGAGAGGTCATGGGTATACATCTCCTCGCAAGGAGTGGTGAATCCTTTATAGGCTATTCAAACACCTTCGATCACTTCGACTTATACCCAATCATCCCGGGTCCACATCTCCTCAGAGATGCTTGCTTAAGATGTCAAAGCATAAGTCTTCATGATCAAGATGACTTGAATACCGCAAGTCAAAGGAACATCGCACTTAAGCTACAGTAAGAACTTCATTGACATATCTATATATGCAGAGAACCATATGAAGTCTTATGGCTGGTCACTCCAATGTACTAGTTACCATAACTAGCATCCACGATTAACTCCGGACATCACAATGTCTCCAGCCAATGAGAATCAGCTGCTTGGATACACCAAGGAGTATACCTCGTGCTAGTCTCGACAGAATCAATGGTGTCCAAATCCATCAATTCATCGACTAGGGATAATTCTGATACATCACAATTACACATGTAGAGATACTCACTAGTTGTGATCCAATCACAAATTCTCTCATGCTGTGAATCGTATCATGAACATTCAGTAAATGAGTTTAAGATCTAATCAAATACATGAAAACATGTATACTCAAATAGTGAATCTTCATTTATCATATAAATGGTTCAAACATAAGGCGATTGCCTTAGGACATCTCTCATATATCACTAACAAACTTCCACTTGGCCTAATGCCAATCGCTACAGTATCCAATACCATAAGCTCTAACATGACCCTCAAACATACTTTGAGGTAATGCCTTAGTCAAAGGATCCGCTAAGTTCCTTTCAGTGGGGATTTTCTCAATTTGTATTTCCTTCCTACTGATGATCTCTCTGATAAGATGATAGAGGCGAAGCACATGTTTGGATCGTTGATGAGACCATATCAAGTTCAGAGATGAACTTTTTGATCCAAACCGCTTCCTTTGCTGCTTCCAAAGCTACAATGTATTCTGCCTTAGTGGCAGAATCCGCTATAATGTCAAACTTGGAACCTTTCCAACTTATTGCGCCTCCATTCTGAAGGGTTTTTCCCGGAAGCTCTGATACCAATTGAAGGGATTTCCCTTGTCGAGTCCGTGAGAGGAAACTTCGCTTCCCCTTCACCTCGGTTGCTTAACCATGGTGATCCCTTCGATGTCCCCGGATTAAAAATGTAATCCTAGACAAAAGGGATTCCCAAGACAACCAAGTCATCATCGTGCTATTCATTTAGAGAGGTCACTTGAACAAACTAGTTGTTCAAGCGACCATCCTCTATTCTACGAGTAGCCGCGGAATAGACGATGTCCGGATCGCCGGTTTTTGTGTTTATACTCGGGATCTCAGTATTATTTAGCCTATTTACAGAAATATAACATGCTTATATTTTGAAAAACAAACACAAGCAATGAATAAAAGAGATAGAAGAATAGTTATACCTCTTGGTCTTCTAATGTATGACCCTCCTCCTTTTGGACGTCGTGTGGGCGACGATCCACCAAAAGTCAAAGCTCCTAGATCGCAAAACTTCCTTCCTTGCTTTTCCCAAGCAAGAGGAAGAAGAGAAATAATATTTTTCTCCTTCAAAAACTCAACCAACAAAGAACTATAGAAGTTCTTGCCGCCGGCCAACTAGAAGGAGAAGAAGATGATGGAAAACTACCAAGACACCAAGGGAAACCCTATATCTTGTTTCCACCACCTAAGGAGAAGAGAGGGGAGTGTTTTGGGCACCGGCCAAGGGCTGGGAAGGGCTGGAATAGCTGCTGGACGTTGGCCACAAGGCAAGGAAGAAGAAGGAAAACTTGCCTTATTTGGTGCCACCCTTGCTTCCAAACCCTAACCCTAATTCCAATCCTATCTCAACTAGGATTGCCCTATTCTTGTCGCCCAAGCCTTGCTCCCTCTCTATCATGTTCTTCACGCCAACCCCATGCCACCTTTTATAGAGTTTGGGGATAAGCCATGAATTAATCTCCTCCATTGGTTCTAGGGATTTAATCTCAACCGTCGGATCTAGAGATTTAATCTCAACCGTCGGATCTTAGAGATTTAATCTCTACCAATGGATCTTAGTGTTTTGTTTCTATCCATTGGATCTAAGAATCTTGAGGTGTTAATGGGCTACATTAGGGACCATGAGGAGGAGTTGGGTCTTGGCCACCCATGGATCAAGCCCACATAAAGTCTGATCCACTAATGATGATCCAATCCACTAAAGGTCCATCATTGATCTACCTCACCAACCCCCATATGACAATATGGGCTCCATATATTATTTGTACATTTTCTCCCCGTGTTTAAGATCTCGAATGTCCGTCGATTAATTAATTTACTAACCATTAATTAATCAACATCTAACTCCTTGAGTAGTACCACTCAACCTTTTCATCATGCCGGACCAAGTCCACCTGCAGGGTTTACATGATGAACCTTATGAGCTCCTCAAGGGGACATCATCATCCTAATATATAGGACACGGTTTCCTCCTATAATCAACGGCACACCATATAAATAATATCATCTCCCAACTTACCGAGTCTATCGATTTAATCTATAAATCTCGCCCATTGGTAAATCAAAGAGATGAGTACCAAGTATATGTGCCCGTTATTATATCGGGATTAAGAGCATGTACTAAATAATATCTGAGGTCCGATTCGATTATGTAGTCAGCAATAAATCGAATCACCTCTGTGTCGGTCCTGCTCAATACACACAAAGTGCACTAGTGTGATTCTATGGTCAAGACAAACCAATACCAAATCACACTACAACCATTCCGATGGTTTGTCCAAAGTCATCTCGGTTGTGAGTCTTTACTTATACTTTACAAGGAGCCGATAACAAGATCTCCCGTGTGACACCACACACCATGCTATCTACAATGTAACGTATTAGACAATATTGCATAACCATAAAAATATGCAAACAATGATCATGTGATTCTTATTTCAAAATAAAGATGTTCATACAAAAGATAGACTTTTCAGTATACATCCCTACACATTCTAGGTGAATACATACCCAGACTGAGACATGGAATCATCCTTGTCTGTATGGAGCTGGCATCCGTATACCCACGTATCACCATGTACCCTTCTCCATATATTAGGAACATATCCTTAGTTCTTCTTAAGTACTTCAGGATTGTCTTAACAGCCACCCAATGATCCATTCCTGGATTAGACTGGTATCTACTCGTGACACTCAGAGCATACGATACATCGGGCCTCGTACATAACATAGCATACATGATAGATCCTATTGCGGATGCATAGGGAATCTTACTCATGCAAATCCTCTCGTCTTCTGTGTGCGGACACAAAGACTTCGAAAGGTGTTAGTAATATATGAGAGATGTCCTAAGGCAATCGCCTTATGTATGAACCATTTATATGATAAATGAAGATTCACTATTTGAGTATACATGTTTTATGTATTTGATTGGATCTTAAACTCATTTACTGAATGTCCACGATACGATTCACAGCATGAGAGAATTTGTGATTGGATCACAACTAGTGAGTATCTCTACATGTGTAATTATGATGTATCGGAATTATCCCTAGTCGATGAATTGATGGATTTGGATACCATCAATTCTGTCGAGACTAGCACGAGGTATACTCCTTGGTGTATCCAAGCAGCTGATTCTCACTGGCTGGGGACATAGTGATGTCCGGAGTTAATCGTGGATGCTAGTTATGGTAACTAGTTCATTGGAGTGACCAGCCGTAAGACTTCATATGGTTCTCTGCATATATAGATATGTCAATGAAGTTCTTACTGTGGCTTAAGTGCGATGTTCCTTTGACTTGCGGTATTCAAGTCATCTTGATCATGGAGACTTATGCTTTGACATCTTAAGCAAACATCTCTAAGGAGATGTGGACCCGGGATGATTGGGTATAAGTCGAAATGATCGAAGGTGTTTGAATAGCCTATAAAGGATTCACCACTCCTTGCGAGGAGATGTATACCCATGGCCTCTCGTCGGATTGTTACTAAAGTCTTTGGCCAATGCATTACATGTTTAGAGTAAAGTACTCTTCGATACATGTGGAGTAACTAGAATCCGTAAGACGAGGAAATAATACTTGGGCTAGGTGTGACGTAGTCAGCCTAGTGGGGACTGACACAATAGACCATGTCCTGAACCAAGTGGGTATAAGATGAGTGAAGGAAATGGGGCACAAATCATTCGAGCTGCTGAAGGGTTTCAGAAATAGTTCTGGATCAACCGTTGATCTTTTCGGTTAATTGGGGATCATGATGTACTACAAGGTGCCACTCATGATCGTTCTATAATTAATGGTTAATTATAGACGGCCAACATAAACCGAGAACCTATTTGGTCACACGCACAACGAGCGTAATCCAAAGGATTTAAAACGAGCTTGAGAATGGGATTCTCAGACCGAGAGAAACTAGGTTTGGTTGGACCAAACATAAAGCGAGCATGAAATCGTTTCAGTCGCAATGGAAGCGTGGATGGGCCGCGTCTTATGAAGACGTAATGGATGAACCAAAATGGTTTGGTTCTAATCCAATGGATGAGAATAAACCAAAGGGGTTTGGTTTATTTTAAACGAATGAACCAAAAGTTGGTTCGGTTCGTTTTAACTTAAAATAAACCATCATGGTTTGGTTTATTTTAACTTATCTTAATGGAGCGGGTTAACGGGCTTTATGGATATGATCCATTAACCATTAAGAGAATTAGTTCTCTATAAAAGAGGGCTTAATGGATAATTAAGCCCTAATCCAAAAACCCTAGCCTTTGAGTTGCCGCCCACCCTTGGAGTTGCTCGGCGCCAACCCTAGGCTGCCGCCCAGCTTGTTGTGCCGCCTTCATCTCCTTGTCGGCGTCCAAGCTTCAGCCGGTGAACCCTCCGGCGACCCTCCGGTGATCTTCCTAGGCCTCGGTGAAAAGGTGAGCACTTGACTTCCTTGTTTTGGCCGGCGCCTACTCCTCCACCAAGCTGTCCAGTTTTCTGAACAGCTTCTTCTCCTCTCGTCGGAGCATCATTTGGACGATGGTTAGAGCTCCGATAGCGGATAACTTACCGGGGATTCGATCTCCAGTAATCCTCTGAGTTGGAGAACGAAGGATTCATCAATCGGTTGACGAATACCTCTCCGGAGAAGCGAGTTTTGAGGACTCGTTTTGTATCCGAATTTGGATTCGGATCGTGATCATCTCTCGATCACGTCGTCTTCAACACGAGGCTAGTAACCCATACGAAGACGAAGCTCGTGGCTTAGCGAAGTCATCCCGAGGAACTCGGCGTGGATACGGATTGAGACGATTCTAGCGAGGTTCGTTCCGGTTGATGTCGTTCCCGCTACACGTCATACGAAAGGTATAACGTAGATAAATTTCCTTTTATTGCAAATTTAAATTTACGGTTATGTCTACACTTGTTGTAATATGCATGCGTGTGTTGTGTGTGTTGTAATAAATAGGAGTATTTATTATTTTTATTGCTTCCGCTGTGTTCATGTTTACGAAACATGATCGAACACACACACGACGCGGTGCCGGAAACCCAACAGTGGTATCAGAGCCCAGGTTGTGTTTCGACATAATCGTAAAAAGGTTTTGCGATAGTCATAATGTATTTCTGGAAATTTTCTAATTTTGGAAATTTAGAAGTATTTATGGAAATTTTTCAATTTTGGAAAGTCTAGAAGTATTTATGGAAATCTTCCACTTTTGGAAAGTTGGAAGTATTTATGGAAATTGATATTTTCCATAAATAAAATATTTGATTAGATTCTGGAAATTTGTTTCCTAATTTAATCATGATTTGATTTGGAAAATCAAATCTTAAAATATTTTATTTCCATAAGTAGTTTTAATGATTTAGGAAATTGGTTTCCTAAATAGATTTTCCTTAATCAAATAATTCCATGAATAAAATATGTGATTAGATTTGGAAATTTGTTTCCTAATTTAATTATGATTTTATTTGGAGAATCAAATCTTAAACATATTTTATTTCCATAAATAGTTATGACATATAAGGAAATATATACATGACATAATTGTATGCCATGTAATTGCATTAGATGCATAACATTATGCCATGCATGTCGTGACATGTAGATGTATGCCATGTATGTCATGCCATGTAGATAATATTTATTTGCATGCAAAGAGGATGAGACATAAAAACCCTTAAACAATATTAAAGCCTACACCTTCCATTAATATGGTTAGAACCAGAGTTCCGTTTCTTGTTTGGGTTGTTGGACTCTCTCCAAGCCCGGCTCGAACTCGAATATGTTCAAACCATGGAATAGTTTAATACTAATATGGTAAGAGTCAGAGGTCAATCGTTAGCTTTGGTTGTTGGACTCTCTCCAAGCTGGGCTAATTTGTTGAATGCGCTCTAACCATATTAAAACTATGTCCCGATTAATGGGTTGGCTTTAACCTGGAGCATCGGCTTGTTGGACTCTCTCCAAGGTCGATGTAAAGGGAGGTGAAGTTGGGTGTTATGCATATGATGCATACTTGTTAATGTGTTAACAACCCGATGTATGTGTGAACATTCAATTAGTTGATAGAACATTGTGATAGTTGCATATACGTGATATGCAATCGGTATAGAAGATACCTACCGTCGTAGTTATGAATGGCTTGTTGGACTCTCTCCAAGGTTGTTCATAACTATGATGGATATCAGCCCATTCGGAGATGGACCTACGATCTCCCGAAGTGAGTTTGGGGTTTTTGAAATTCGAAAAATGAATGGGATTTATAAATGTATATTGATGCATTTTAAAATCATCTTTCTCATATATGCTCGTTTTGTATTTCTAAGATTGATCATGATGTCTTTGAATTGCGTTCCATTTTGGATTCGAATAAATTGACTGGGTCGAGCTTCATGGACTGGCTTATAAGCTTGAGAATTGTTCTCAAGGTTGAAAAGTTTGCAAATGTCCTCGAAGCGCCTCTTCCCGCCCGTCCTAGTGACGATGCAACTCTGGACCAATTGTTGGCCTATCAGAAACATGTGAGTGATTTTGAACAAATGAGTTGCATCATGCTAGCCACGATGGAACCCAAGCTACGAAAGCAGCATGAGCATATGGATGCTCATATCGTAGTCCTTCATCTTTGTGAGTTGGTTGATGAGCAAGTGAGATTCGAAAGGTTCGAAGTCTCAAAGCTCCTCTTCACCTCTGAGATGCTAGGAGGTTCATCTGTGGTACTGCTCAATATGCTGAAGACTATGGAGTCTTCTGAGAAGCATGAGCAGGGGACGGTGCTGTTAGTTGATTCCTCGAAGAAAGGTTCTAAGAGGAAGTCAAAGGAACAGCAGAAGGGAAAGAAGAGAAGGGCTAAGAAGGTAGAACTAGCACAAAAGGAAACTTGCCATCATTATGGCAAGGAGAGCCATTTGCGAAGAAAGTGCAAGATTTATCTTGAGTCCGTGAAGAAGGATAAGGCATCGGATGCCCCATCTTCTTCAGAAATCTTCTTTATTGATTATCATTCTATTTCCTCAGACACTTGGGTATTCGATACTGGGTGTAGCTCACATATATGTAATGACATACATGGGCTAAGGAATAGAAGAAGACTCGTCAAGGGGAGAGTCAAATTTACGTGTTGGGAATGGAGCAACGGTTGCTGCACTCGCCATCGGAACGTACTTGTTGGAACTCCCTGTAGGACTTGTCTTAGAACTGGACAATTGCATTTATGTTCCTTCCTTGATAAATAACATCATTTCTATTTCTTGTTTAAATAGAAATGGGTACCATTTGACTTTTAGTAACAATTGTTGTTACATAACTTTGAATGGAGTTCTTTATGGGACTGGAACTTTAAGCAATGGTGTTTATACGTTGGACGTATCCAGTGACATTTTCAATATCGAAGCGAGCAACACGTGTGCTCGAAAGGATAATCAAATAGACTCCTATATGTGGCATTGTCGTCTTGGCCATATAAGCAAGAAATGCATGTCCGAATTACACCGATGTGGAATTCTGGAATCGTTTGAATTGGATTCATACGATACATGCGAATCATGCTTAAAAGGCAAGATGACTAAGTTACCTTTTACTGGAAAAGGTGAACGAGTGGGAGAGTTACTAGGTCTAATACATACTGATGTATGTGGACCTATGTCAACTCAAGCATTAGAAGGCTATAGCTACTTCATTACCTTCACCGATGATCACTCACGGTTTGGGTATGTGTTCTTGATGAAACACAATTCTGAAGCCTTTGAAAGGTTCAAAGAATTCAGAAATGAAGTAGAGAAACAACATGACAAGAGTATTAAAATACTTCGATCGGATCGAGGTGGTGAATACTTAAGTCAAGAGTTTCTTGATTATCTAAGAGACAATGGTATATTATCTCAATGGACTCCGCCCTATACACCACAGCATAATGGTGTATCTGAGAAGCGTAACCGGACCTTGTTGGACATGGTCAGGTCAATGATGAATCATGCAACTCTTCCCAAGTCCTTTTGGGGCTATGCACTTCAGACAACTGTTTACTTGTTAAACAGAATGCCTACCAAGGTAGTCTCAACTACTCCATATGAGATATGGAATAGTAAGAAACCTCATGTATCTTACTTGAAGATATGTGTCACGCCCCGAGGGAGTCCCCGCATGCATTTAAAATCTGACAAAGATCTCTCAGACGGTGACAATACTAATTTTATACAAGGCCTACACGGGTTATCATACATCTACAACACGAATTTTAATCATACCACATCACACGCAGATAATAATAAGGCCTCAACAAATCTAGGTAAACAAAAGTCTACTCTAACTAGACTTACCCCTCTTCCGCCATCCGGGCAGAATACTCAACCAAATCCAATCGAAATAAAAATCCGATCAAAGGTCCCTAAGGACATACCAAAACATCAACAGTACAAATATCCAACTCCAAGTCCTAAACATATATTCTAATCCAAATACCCAAAAACCGTAAACACAAATAACAAAATACACTTCCACGACGAGGGGGTTTGGCAGCTGGACTCTCCTGACAGCTCCATCCTGAAATAGATATAAATCAACGGGGTGAGTTCAAAGAACTCTGCGGGTATAGTAGATATGCAAAGTAAGGTATAGCTAACAATACTAATCATGCCAGTACAGTCTCATATATATGGTAAGCAAGAAATAAATGCAAAAGGACTGTACTCACCTGAGTCTCCTACCCTGATATAGGAGCATGTGCCCTACTATAAGAGATAAAGTCATCACCATATAAGAACATGAATCCTGTATGCATGGCAATCATATGCAACATCCAAGGCATCAATACAATAATGCAGCAAACACAATACAAATGCAATCCGTGCAAAAATGCATGCCGTGCAAATGACATGGTCACCCCGACGCTACCACCGCCTCACACGCGATGGTGAAGCCGAGTGGGTAGGGCTATGACAATCGCACTCGCCATCATTCCTGAGTGACCGAGTGGACAGGATGCTGTCGGAGTACACCTATCCTCCTGCCCCAAACATAGTGGGGGAGCTAAGCTCTCATCTCCCGGTGTCATAGACCAGAGGAGGGATCCCTGCCCGCTACCACGCTGCCTCGTCGCTACCCATGAGCGGTCCAGCGGAGCCTGACAGAGCAACTGCACACACCCTCCTGATGTACCACTAACCCATGAGTGGCAGTGTGTGCAGACCATGTAACTGGCTGCGGGCTCAACAATAATGGAACCCCGTCCAGCCAGCATGCAATCATGCAAGATGGTGCATGATACTAAAGCATGTAAATCCTACTCAAAATATATATCCGAATAATATGTACAATCAATATGTACATATCCATAATCCAAATACCATGATCCAAGTAAAACAGGAAGATATAAACATACTGATCAAATGCATGTATCTAGTAGGCACAAAAACATACTAGGCATATAAACATGAAAAGTATTGCATGCTATCCTAACTAACATATCAACTTGACTATATCTAAAAGATAAGTCAAAGTACCCGCCTTATATAATGCTCGTGATAACTATCTTCACTAGTGAACTCGCCTCGATCAAACTTGATACGTAGAATGTCCGAGCTATCTTCCAATCCGAGGATTGCTTCTGCTTTCCATTCTCGAATCTGTTATTTAACCTGATCAATAAATCTACCTTTAACCAATTTAAACAACCCTATTTAATTCAATTGTCCGTCTCAATTTACTAGTCCAATTTAATCTCTTAACCAAACTTAAACAATCTAAAACAAATTAGTTAACTGATTAACAAATCAAGCCCAACTTAATTAATTAAGCCCATGTGAACTATAGGACTAATCAAATTAACAAATAAATCCCTAATCAATTAACTTGATTCGTTACCTAAATGCAGCAATTGCACGATCCCACATCAGCTCGAAAGCTTCGACAATGCATCACAAATGGAGATTTGAATGGTTGGCAGTGACAACATCGCTGAGTTGGGTACTGTCGACGGCAACAAATCTGAGACGGTGCGGCGAAAATGGAAGCCGAGAGGAAGTCGCGATGGGGCGACGGTGATCTAGGAAAGGAGCAGGAGGGGTGAGGTCGCCACCCGAGAAACGATCAATGCAAGCAGGGGCTGGCATCGGCAAGGCGCGGGGCTCAGCGAGCAAAGAAGGCCCGAACGCGTCGGCATGGGCTCAGGCGAGCGGCGTCGGTGGCTGAGACACCGGCGCCTGCGACTGTGGCAAAGGAGGCCAGCGCTCGTCATCTAGGGCAGAGGAGGCCGGCGCAATCCTGTTGTTGCGGCTGTGGCCGGCGACGATTCCATGGTCGTGGAGGTCGGCGCGAGAAAAAGAACAGGCGATCGTTGAATAGGGCGGCAAAGTGGTGGCAGCCCACGGCAGTGGTGAATCGGCGCTGTGGAGGAGAAAATTGCGGCGGCGGTGGTCGTCAGCGGGTCCAAGGGCGACGATGATGGCCACGGCGGCGCAGCGAGAAGGCGACGATAGAGGGCGTCGGGCGTCGGTGTGGCCGCAGTCGCGAGGAGAAGAAACCGACGCGCGGAGGGGAAACTAAAAAAAATCGGGGAGGTTTTCTATTTAAAACCTTAGGTCAGATAATCCAAACAGGCCTTTTAAAAGCCGGTTTTCCTTATCTCCATAAATACCCCCTACAAGCACCATTTAATTCCCGAAAATTTCCAGAAAAATTTCTAAAATTCTCTAAAAATCCGAAAATAATTTCTACGATTATTTTCCTAATTTTGGCCATTTAATTTAGTGTTTTAAATTTTTCAGTATTTAACATTCTTCCCCACTAATTAAAATTTGGTCCCCAAATTTCCTACTCAAATGCACAACGAGTAAGAAACACCACAAGTATTGAAAATATACCTCACGTACCTTAAGTAAACAAGTGGGGGTATTGAGCTCTGATCTTTTCCTCAAACTCCTAAGTAGCCTCCTCATTGGTGAGGTGACTCCACCCGACCTTGACAAGTCGCACAATTTTATTCAACAACCGTCGTTCCTTGTGATCCAAAATCCGTACCGGAACCTTTGCGTAAGTAGCATCAGGTTGAATAGAACCTAACACACCTGACCGAATATGTGTAGGGTATGACACATACTTCCTCAACATGGGCACATGAAACAGAGCATGGATACCAGCCAAGTACGGTGGTAGCACTAGACAGTAAGCGACTGCTCCGATCCTCTCCAAAACCTCAAACGGATCAATGTACCTAGGAGCTAGCTTACCACGGAGTCCAAATCTCTTCACCCCTTTCATGGGTGAGACTCGCAAGAATACCTGATTACCAATAGAGAACTCAGGGTCTCCGCCTCCGACCGTCTGCATAACTCTTCCGACGATCCTGCGCCTCGCCATCCTACGTCCGATGAATGCGTCAACCCGCTCTCTTGAGCTCTATGGGTCCTAGCAACTGGTCCTTCCAGTTGCCCCCGAAATCCATAACACAGGACCCCAGCAAATCCTCTAGTATCTAAATGGTCCGTTCAGACTGTCCATCGATCTGCGGATGGAATGCAGTACTAAAACGAAGCTGCATGCCTAAGTCCTACTGCAGACTCTGCCAAAACCGAGATGTGAACCAGGGATCTCTATCTGATGAAATGCTCAAAGGGACACCATGAAATCTGATGATCTCCCGACGATATAACTCTGCCAAACAACCCAAAGAGTCGGTCTTCCGAATCACTAAGAAGTGCACGGATTTGGTTAGTCGGTCAACGACTATCCAAATCGCGTCATGACCTTGATGTGTCCTAGGCAAACCCATCACAACATCTATAATAATACGCTTCCACTTCCATTCCGGAATCGGAATTTCCTGAAGCATCCATTCCTTAAACTAATACAATTCCGGAAACCATTATCCTCCTCGGAGTCAGAGATGGTAGTCCATCTACCGTCCAAAATCCACTCCACCACACACTCTGTAAGTGCATGGGAGGCTATCGCGACCAAACTTCCTTGTTACAACCGTTCGTGTTCCAGCTACTCTATAGTAGCTATCCAGTAGCTAGCCAAAACTCCATGAGCATTTCTGCTCCTCACCTTTTCTAAACCATATAATAACTGCGAAGTCCACGTCATAAATATATGACAACCCATCTCGTAGTTCCTCATTTGACGTAAACACGGGATACGTCTCGATCAACTAAATCAGAAACGCTCCATTCTCTGAAACATTGCATCCGTGATACAATACCCTTCCACCCGAGAATGATCAAACAACACGGGTGTAAAAGTCAACCCTCGTCTGAATCCCTGAAACTAATTTCACAAGCTTTAGACCAAATAAATTCCATCACCAGTCAGCGGTATCGTACCACTAGAACATCCTATCCATATCTATGGTAATAATCAAATCAATACCAAAAAAAAATCATCATCTACGGTGGCCGAGTGCTCAACTCCAACTACCACCATCACAAATGATCCAATCGTGTCCAGAATACACGATTTCCCAAATCCCTGGACGACTAAGTCGTCAATAAGTCTAATAAGATAATCAAAAGCTCAAACAATTCATACCAAGTATGAAATTGTCATCGCTACACACATGTATTCTCTTTACTCTAAGCTGATGATATAAAAATCATCACAACGACAATGATAATTGTAGGACACCATGTCACTACAATATCATCACACCAATCACCAATCAATCCTAGAGTATATATAGGTATCCTATAGCTGATCTAAATAGATCATATATATCCACAATGAAAGATATTCATTTCCTTCTACAGCTACCGCATTCTATCATCGATAATCGATGCATAACCTCAAAGGTTCATCTCTCTTTTAACAAAGAGTTCCGGATCTTCTCTAGAAAAATATTGGGACAGATAAACATCCCATACAACACCTTCTATAATAAGGTAAAACAATCTTTCATCGTCTTAACCAGTGTAGGCATACATGCCTTATCCATAACCAAATCACTATTAGTAGGGACTGATACTCTCTGAGGGTTTACTCCTTGACCTTCAAATGGGTGACTAGCAGGCCAAATCCCTAGCTTCCTAATTCGACATCAGTCGGCACCTCTAAAGAATCCGTACCTCTGAAATCATCATTAGATTCCTCAAGATCAATACGTTATCGACCTCGTCCCCGCCCATGAGTAGGGGCAATTTCCCTAAGTCAATACTTTTCCTAGCCACAAAAGTACCGTAACTACTAAAGACAATACTTTTCCTATAGCTCAGAGATATCCTTCACTTGCTTGGTCTCAAAACACGAACTCCCAAAAATCCAAGGAAAATAAAATCCTCAAACAAAACCCGCAAAACCAAAACCAAGAACCAATAAATTGTCACGTCACGGGGCATATCCGCTATCCAAATGACAAGGAGCCCTTAGTGACAATATCGAATCCATGGACCAAATCGTAAAAACCTCAAATAATTATAGAAATATAAGTATTTCAATAATCGCATGCATGCAATTACTAAACATATATCAATCAAAGTAAAATAGTTTTATGACCCCAAATCCAATTGCGACCAAAAATCCAAAGTGCATAAATAAAATGCAATACCAATAAAGTAAACAAAGCCGCATCTCAACGATGCAGTGGGACAAGCACGGCAATGAACTCTCTGAGCGACTCGAAGGTAGGTCAACATGACACGTCCTCCCTCAGTTAACCTAGAGGATAAGTGAGGAGGGGATAAGTACAACCACTCTGTGGATGTATAAACAATAGTGCATAATCATAATGCACATAATGGAAGTCGTAGTGAACAATCTAGAGTAACCCAACCCTCAGAGTACAAATATCAGTCTGTAACTATCCTGATCCGCAGTATAACAAATATATCCGCAATATACTCAACCACTGCAACAAGCAGTGCACATCCGGATACCACGACAAAGCCTCGTGGCTCTCGAGGTAATACAAAGGGAACTATCTATGAGCTACCGCGAACGTAACTCGTGGGTCGACAATCAATAGCACTGTCTACGTGCAACTACATGCTACCACGAATGGAACTCGTGGACAGTCGATTATCCTAGGTTGTTAAGCCTAAGATTACCCAACGCATCTTGCATAGAACGACTATCCAAGTCGATAAAGATCACCGATCTATAATTAAACCCATTGAGGCGGTTAAGCGAGGGTTTCAACACCTCTAATACGAAATGTTTATCAAATACGATAAAGATCATCAACTTATAAATAAATAAGTCGAGATGATTAAATCTAGCATTCCAACCCTTCTAACATGATCGGTATCAAGGTCGATCAAAACCATAAGTCCAATAATAATCCCGTCGAGACGATTAATCATAAGGTTTCGTCCCAACTAACAGGAAACGTCTATCCAGGCCAATAAGGACCACAAATCTACTATCAAGCCCTTCAAGAGGATTAAGCCTAAATTATACCGTCCTACCAGTTCAATCATGCATGCTCCAACATGCTACCACGAATAAATCTCGTGGGTACTTAAGATGTAAAGTAGCTATCTAGCTACAGATGACATACAAATCCGATTATCACCAACTCCGAACGAATAACGCAAGAATATATCTTGCAGTAGGTCATCTCAACCATGCATGAGAGACCCCATGTATACAAAGCACCTACCTATAGAGAGACTCTACTGCAGACTCTCTCTCTCAACCAAGAATGGGAGATATAGTAAGGATTAATCGCATCCTAATCATTCGACCCCCGATCACCATATCACTGAAACAGTAAATGGGTAATCACATACCAATATGCACATCCGGTTATTACGCCTAGGGTTCCAACACCTAGGGTTCTACTAATATTGTTTCATTCCTGAGATCCGCTCCTACCGAATAACCTCATCTAAGTTATTCTATCTCTACCAGTCTTAATTATGGCATCCACCACAAAACACATAACCATATAAACATGTAACACGCTGTCTAATAAACGACAGCATAGTCCTACCAATGGCAATCAATAGCCGAAATTAATTTAGATATAGCTAAAGGGTCATGCCAGACAAAGTCAAGGCAATACTAAATAAAACATCAGATGCCTATATATACCCTAAACTATGTAAGCAATGTAATCATGTCCTCCTGTCTTCTACGAATTTATCCATCTTAGTCATATTATTCAACTAGTCTAATAATCCTAATACTAGTCAAATCCTAAGAGGTAAATATCTTATCATTTATATCACAATGATAACTAGCTACGTATAGCAGTAATAGCAATTTATAACCAAATGCTATCTATAAACCAGCAACCTAAAAATCTAATTGTCCAACAGATATCAGGTTAAAACAATACTAGATAAAACATGATATCCCCGCATAACCAAATATAACCAATACAAATATGTACTAAATCTAGAAAATTTTCTAGAATGTATTTACCTGTTAGCTGTCTGGAGATGTCCTGTTGCCGCCAAATTCCCCATATTGACCTCGTCAATAATAATACCTCAATTTCAAACATAAAAATCGTAAATCCGCATAACTCAAAATACCAGCTTAACCTGCCAAACTTGGCGAACTCCATAAACCCAAAGACCCTAAGGAACTCGGAAACCTACGCTCTGATACCAAATAAATTGTCACGCCGAGGAGTCCCCGCTGCATTTAAAATCCGACAAAGATCTCCTCAGACGGTGACAATACCAATTTTATACAAGGCCTACACACCACTATACATCGGCCAACACGAGGAATCATACCACATCACACGCAGATAATAATAAGGCCTCAGGTCAACAAATCTAGGTAAACAAAAGTCTACTCTAACTAGACTTACCCCTTCTGCCATCTGGGCAGGAATACTCAACCGAAATCCAATCGAAATAAAAAATCCGATCCAAGGTCCCTAAGGACATACCAAAACATCCACAGGTACAAATATCCAACTCCAAATCCTAAACATATATTCTAATCCAAATACCCAAAACCGTAAACACAAATAACAAAATACACTTCCACGACGAGGTTTGGCTTGGACTCTCCCGAACCCATCCTCGAAATAGATATAAATCAACGGGTGAGTTCAAAGAACTCATGTATAGTAGATATGCAAAGTAAGGTATAGCTAACAATACTAATCATGCCAAGATACCTCATATATATGGTAAGCAAGAAATAAATGCAAAAGGATCAGACTCACCGAGTCTCCTACCCCGATATAGGAGCATGTGCCCTACTATAAGAGATAAAGTCATCACCATATAAGAACATGAATCTCAGATGCATGGCAATCATATGCAACATCCAAGGCATCAATACAATAATGCAGCAAACACAATACAAATGCAATCCGTGCAAAAATGCATGCCGTGCAAATGACATGGTCACCCCTGACGCCAGTCAGCCGCCTCACACACGATGGTGAAGCCGAGTGGGTAGGGCTATGACAACTGTGCACTCTGCCATCACTGCTCCTGAGTGACCGAGTGGACAGGATGCTGTCGGAGTACACCTATCCTCCTGCCCCAAACATAGTGGGGGAGCTAAGCTCTCATCTCCCGGTGTCATAGACCAGAGGAGGGATCCTGCCGCTACCACGCCTGCGTCGCTACCCATGAGCGGTCCAATGAGCTCGACAGAGCAATCAGACACACCCTCTGATGTACCACTAATCCGTGGCGCAGACCATGTAACTGGCTGCGGGCTCAACAATAATGGAACCCCGTCCAGCCAGCATGCAATCATGCAAGATGGTGCATGATACTAAAGCATGTAAATCCTACTCAAAATATATATCCGAATAATATGTACAATCAATATGTACATATCCATAATCCAAATACCATGATCCAAGTAAAACAGGAAGATATAAACATACTGATCAAATGCATGTATCTAGTAGGCACAAAAACATACTAGGCATATAAACATGAAAAGTATTGCATGCTATCCTAACTAACATATCAACTTGACTATATCTAAAAGATAAGTCAAAGTACCCGCCTTATATAATGCTCGTGATAACTATCTTCACGCCCGTGAACCTGCCTCGTGACCGAAACCTGATACGTAGAATGTCCGAGCTATCTTCCAATCCGAGGATTGCTTCTGCTTTCCATTCTCGAATCTGTTATTTAACCTGATCAATAAATCTACCTTTAACCAATTTAAACAACCCTATTTAATTCAATTGTCCGTCTCAATTTACTAGTCCAATTTAATCTCTTAACCAAACTTAAACAATCTAAAACAAATTAGTTAACTGATTAACAAATCAAGCCCAACTTAATTAATTAAGCCCATGTGAACTATAGGACTAATCAAATTAACAAATAAATCCCTAATCAATTAACTTGATTCGTTACCTAAATGCAGCAATTGCACGATCCCACATCAGCTCGAAAGCTTCGACAATGCATCACAAATGGAGATTGTGATCGCAACAAATCGAGAGGCGTGCGGCGAAAATGGAAGCGAGGAAGTCGCGATGGGCGCGGTGATCTAGGAAAGGAGCAGGAGGTGACGGTGACTGGCCTCGAACGAACCTCGCGGCGGCGCAGGCGGGCCACGGATGGGGGTTGCTGAGAAACGATCGCGTGGCAAGCGGGCTCGCGTGGGGCTCGGCTCAGCGAGCAAGGCGCGTCAACGCCGGGCGGGCTCAGCGGCATCGGTGGCGAGCGACGACGCTGCGATCGCGGCAAAGGAGGTCGGCCGCCATCTAGGGCAGAGGAGGCCGAAGGCGATCTCGTTGTTGCTGTGGCCGGCGACGATTCCATGGTCGTGGAGGTCGGCGCGAGAAAAAGAACAGGCGATCGTTGAATAGGGCGGCAAAGTGGTGGCAGCCCACGGCAGTGGTGAATCGGCGCTGTGGAGGAGAAAATTGCGGCGGCGGTGGTCGTCAGCGGGTCCAAGGGCGACGATGGCGGCGCACGGCCATGCGGCGCGGAGAAGGCGACGACAGAGGGCGTCGGGCGTCGGTGTGGCCGCAGTCGCGAGGAGAAGAAACCGACGCGCGGAGGGGAAACTAAAAAAAAATCGGGGAGGTTTTCTATTTAAAACCTTAGGTCAGATAATCCAAACAGGCCTTTTAAAAGCCGGTTTTCCTTATCTCCATAAATACCCCCTACAAGCACCATTTAATTCCCGAAAATTTCCAGAAAAATTTCTAAAATTCTCTAAAAATCCGAAAATAATTTCTACGATTATTTTCCTAATTTTGGCCATTTAATTTAGTGTTTTAAATTTTTCAGTATTTAACAATATGGGGTTGTCCTGCTTATGTGAAGCGGACTGTATCAGACAAATTGGATGCTAAGTCTGATAAATTTCTATTTATTGGATACCCTAAGGAAACAAGGGGTTACCAATTCTATCATCCTGTGGAACAAAAGGTGTTTGTTTCAAGGCATGCTGTGTTTCTAGAGAAAGAGTTTCTCTTGCAAGAAAACAGTGGGAGTGTCGTCGAGCTTGAGGAGGCTCGAGAGACTCAAATAGACATTAATGAGATACCTGGTGAAGCACAACAGCCGACAACTCATAGTGATGAGCAATCGGCTGGACCTATTGTAACACCACATCTTCGTAGATCTGGTAGAACACGCAATATTCCTGAGAGATATGGATTTCTCGTAAGTGAATCGAACGACGTGTTACTCATTGATGATGAGGAGCCTACCAGTTATGAAGAAGTGCTGACAAGTTTAGAAAGGGATAAGTGGCTTGGTGCCATGAAGTCGAAAATGGATTCCATGTATGAAAACCAAGTTAAGAACTTGGTTGACCCACCTGAAGGTATAAGCCTATAGGGTGCAAGTGGGTTTTCAAGAAGAAAACTGACTTGGATGGTAATGTGATTACCTATAAAGCTAGATTAGTGGTGAAAGGATATCGTCAAAAACAAGGTGTTGATTATAACGAAACCTATTCGCCTGTAGCTATGCTTAAATCCATTCGGATGCTCCTGGCCATAGCGGCTCATTATGATTATGAGATATGGCAGATGGATGTGAAAACAGCTTTCCTTAATGGAAACCTGCTCGAGGACGTGTATATGATACAACCTGAGGGTTTCACATCGGTTGATAAAACCAAGGTATGCAAATTGCGACAATCCATTTATGGATTGAAGCAAGCATCCAGGAGCTAGAATATCCGTTTTGATGAGACAATCAAAAGGTTTGATTTCTCACAAAATCCAGACGAACCTTGTGTGTACAAGAAGGTTAGTGGGAGTGCAGTCGTATTCCTAGTATTGTATGTTGATGACATACTACTTATAGAAAATGATGTTTCAATCTTACAGTCAGTGAAGGTTTGGTTATCCAAGATATTCTCCATGAAAGACCTGGGAGAAGCAACCTACATCCTCGGGATTAAGATCTATAGAGATAGATCGAAACGGTTGCTTGGTCTTTCGCAGTCTACATATATAGACCGAGTGCTAAAGAGGTTTAGCATGTCGGAATCCAAGAAAGGTTACCTACCCATCAGGCATGGGGTACACCTTTCGAAGTCTATGTGTCCGCGCACAGAAGACGAGAGGATTTGCATGAGTAAGATTCCCTATGCATCCGCAATAGGATCTATCATGTATGATATGTTATGTACGAGGCCCGATGTATCGTATGCTCTGAGTGTCACGAGCAGATACCAGTCTGATCCAGGAATGGATCATTGGGTGACTGTTAAGACGATCCTTAAGTACTTAAGAAGAACTAAGGATAAGTTCCTAATATATGGAGAAGGGTACATGGTGATACGTGGGTATACGGATGCCAGCTCCAGACAGACAAGGATGATTCCATGTCTCAGTCTGGGTATGTATTCACCTAGAATGGAGGCGCAATAAGTTGGAAAGGTTCCAAGCTTGACACTATAGCGGATTCTGCCACTAAGGCAGAATCACGTTGCGCTTCGAAGGCGAGGAAGCAGTTTGGATCAAGTAGTTCATCTATGAACTTGATGTGGTCTCATCAATGATCCAAACATGTGTTTCGCCGCTATCATCTTATCAGAGAGATCATCAGTAGGAACGAAATACAAATCGAGAAAATTCCCACTGAAAGGAACTTAGCGGATCCCTTGACTAAGGCATTACCTCAAAATAAGTTTGAGGGTCATGTTCGAGCTTATGGTATTGGATACCGTAGCGATTGGCATTAGGCCAAGTGGGAGTCTGTTAGTAATATATGAGAGATGTCCTAAGGCAATCGCCTTATGTACGAACCATTTATATGATAAATGAAGATTCACTATTTGAGTATACATGTTTTATGTATTTGATTGGATCTTAAACTCATTTACTGAATGTCCACGATACGATTCTAAAGATGAGAGAATTTGTGATTGGATCACAACTAGTGAGTATCTCTACATGTGTAATTGTGATGTATCGGAATTATCCCTAGTCGATGAATTGATGGATTTGGACACCATCAATTCTGTCGAGACTAGCACGAGGTATACTCCTTGGTGTATCCAAGCAGCTGATTCTCACTGGCTGGGGACATAGTGATGTCCGGAGTTAATCGTGGATGCTAGTTATGGTAACTAGTTCATTGGAGTGACCAGCCGTAAGACTTCATATGGTTCTCTGCATATATAGATATGTTAATGAAGTTCTTACTGTGGCTTAAGTGCGATGTTCCTTTGACTTGCGGTATTCAAGTCATCTTGATCATGGAGACTTATGCTTTGACATCTTAAGCAAACATCTCTAAGGAGATGTGGACCCAGGATGATTGGGTATAAGTCGAAGTGATCGAAGGTGTTTGAATAGCCTATAAAGGATTCACCACTCCTTGCGAGGAGATGTATACCCATGGCCACTCGTCGTATTGTTACTAAAGTCTTTGGCCAAAGCATTACATGTTTAGAGTAAAGTACTCTTCGATACATGTGGAGTAACTAGAATCCGTAGGACGAGGAAATAATACTTGGGCTAGGTGTGACGTAGTCAGCCTAGTGGGGACTGACACAATAGACCATGTCCTGAACCAAGTGGGTATAAGATGAGTGAAGGGAATGGGGCACGAATCATTCGAGCTACTGAAGGGTTTCAGAAATAGTTCTGGATCAACCGTTGATCTTTTCGATTAATTGGGGATCATGATGTACTACTAGGTGCCACTCATGATCGTTCTATAATTAATGGTTAATTATAGACGGCCAACATAAACCGAGAACCTATTTGGTCACACGCACAACGAGCGTAATCCAAAGGATTTAAAACGAGCTTGAGAATGGGATTCTCAGACCGAGAGAAACTAGGTTTGGTTGGACCAAACATAAAGCGAGCATGAAATCATTTCAGTCGCAATGGAAGCATGGATGGGCTGCGTCTTATGAAGACGTAATGGATGAACCAAAATGGTTTGGTTCTAATCCAATGGATGAGAATAAACCAAAGGGGTTTGGTTTATTTTAAACGAATGAACCAAAAGTTGGTTTGGTTCGTTTTAACTTAAAATAAACCATCATGGTTTGGTTTATTTTAACTTATCTTAATGGAGCGGGTTAACGGGCTTTATGGATATGATCCATTAACCATTAAGAGAATTAGTTCTCTATAAAAGAGGGCTTAATGGATAATTAAGCCCTAATCCAAAAACCCTAGCCTTTGAGTTGCCGCCCACCCTTGGAGTTGCTCGGCGCCAACCCTAGGTCACGCCAGCTTGTTGTGCCGCCTTCATCTCCTTGTCGGCGTCCAAGCTTCAGCCGGTGAACCCTCCGGCGACCCTCCGGTGATCTTCCTAGGCCTCGGTGAAAAGGTGAGCACTTGGCTTCCTTGTTTTGGCCGGCGCCTACTCCTCCACCAAGCTGTCCAATTTTCTGGACAGCTTCTTCTCCTCTCGTCGGAGCATCGTTTGGATGACGGTTAGAGCTCCGACAGCGGATAACTTACCGGGGATTTGATCTCCGGTAATCCTCTGAGGTGGAGGATGAAGGATTCGTCAATCGGTTGACGAATACCTCTCCGGAGAAGCGAGTTTTGAGGACTCATTTTGTATCCGAATTTGGATTCGGATCGTGATCATCTCTCGATCACGTCGTCTTCAACACGAGGCTAGTAACCCGTACGAAGACGAAGCTCATGGCTTAGCGAAGTCATCCCGAGGAACTCGGCATGGATACGGATAGAGACGATTCTAGCGAGGATCGTTCTGGTTGATGTCGTTCCCGCTACACGTCATACGAAAGGTATAACGTAGATAAATTTCCTTTTATTGCAAATTTAAATTTACGGTTATGTCTACACTTGTTGTAATATGCATGCGTGTGTTGTGTGTGTTGTAATAAATAGGAGTATTTATTATTTTTATTGCTTCCGTTGTGTTCATGTTTACGAAACATGATCGAACACACACACGCCGCGGTGCCGGAAACCCAACAAAAGGTGTATCCCATGCCTAATGAGTAGGAAACCTTTCTTGAATTCTGACATGCTAAACCTCTTTAGCACTTGGTCTATATATGTAGACTGCGAAAGACCAAGCAACCGTTTCGATCTATCTCTATAGATCTTAATCCAGAGGATGTAGATTGCTTCTCCCAGGTCTTTTATGGAGAATGTCTTGGATAACCAAATCTTAACTGACTGTAAGACTGAAACATCATTTCCTATAAATAATATGTCATCAACATACAATACTAGGAACACGACTGCACTCCCACCAACCTTCTTGTACACACAAGGTTCGTCTGGATTTTGTGAGAAATCAAACTTTTTGATTGTCTCATCAAAACGGATATTCCAGCTCCTGGATGCTTGCTTCAATACATATATGGACCGTCGCAATTTGCATACCTTGGTTTTATCCCGATGTGAAACCCTCAGGCTGTATCATATACACGTCCTCGAGCAAGTTTCCATTAAGGAAAGCTATTTTTCACATTCATCTGTCATATCTCATAATCATAATGAGCCATTATAGCCAGGAGCATCCGAATGGATTTAAGCATAGCTACAGGTGAATAGGTTTCGTCATAATCAACACCTTGTTTTTAACGATATCCTTTCACCACTAATCTAGCCTTATAGGTAATCACATTACCATCCATGTCGGTTTTCTTCTTGAAAACCCACTTGCACCCCTATAGGCTTAATGCCTTCAGGTGGGTCAACCAAGTTCCAAACTTGGTTTTCATACATGGAATCCATTTCCGACTTCATGGCATCAAGCCACTTATCCCTTTCTGAACTTGTCAGCACTTCTTCATAACTGGTAGGCTCCTCATCATCAATGAGTAACACGTCGTTCGATTCACTTATGAGAAATCCATATATCTCAGGAACATTGCGTGTTCTACCAGATCTATGAATATGTGGTGTTTCAATAGGTCCAGCCGATTGCTCATCACTATGAGTTTTCGGCTGTTGTGCTTCACCAGGTATCTCATCAATGTCTATTTGAGTCTCTCGAGCCTCCTCAAGCTCGACAACACTCCCACTATTTTCTTACAAGAGAAACTCTTTCTCTAAAAACACAGCATGCCTTGAAACAAACACCTTTTGTTCCACAGGATGATAGAATTGGTAACCCCTTGTTTCCTTAGGGTATCCAATAAATAGACATTTATCAGACTTAGCATCCAATTTGTCTGATACAGTCCGCTTCACATAAGTAGGACAACCCCATATCTTCAAGTAAGATACATGAGGTTTCTTACTATTCCATATCTCATATGGAGTAGTAGAGACTACCTTGGTTGGCCTTCTATTTAATAAGTAAACAGGTGTCTGAAGTGCATAGCCCCAAAAGGACTTGGGAAGATTCGCATGATTTATCATTGACCTGACCATGTCCAACAAGGTCCGATTACGCCTCTCAGATACAACATTATGCTGTGGTGTATATGGCGGAGTCCATTGTGACAATATACTATTGTCTCTTAGATAATCAAGAAACTCTTGACTTAAGTATTCACCACCTCGATCCGATCGAAGTATTTTAATACTCTTGTCATGTTGTTTCTCTACTTCATTTCTGAATTCTTTGAACCTTTCAAAGGCTTCAGACTTGTGTTTCATCAAGAACACATACCCAAACCGTGAGTGATTATCGGTGAAGGTAATGAAGTAGCTATAGCCTCCTAAAGCTTGAGTTGACATAGGTCCGCATACATCAGTATGTATTAGACCAAGCAACTCTCCCACTCGTTCACCTTTTCCTGTAAAAGGTAACTTAGTCATCTTGCCTTTTAAGCATGATTCACATGTATCGTATGAATCCAATTCAAACGATTCCAGAATTCCACATCGGTGTAATTTAGACATGCATTTCTTGCTTACATGGCCAAGACGACAATGCCACATGTAGGAGTCTAATTGATTATCCTTTTGAGCACGCTTGTTACTCGCTTCGATATTGAAAACATCACTGGATATGTCCAACGTATAAACACCATTGCTTAAAGTTCCAGTCACATAAAGAACTCCATTCAAAGTTATGTAACAACAATTTTTACTAAAAGTGAAATGGTACCCATTTCTATTTAAACAAGAAATAGAAATGATGTTCTTTATCAACGAAGGAACATAAAAGAAATTGTCCAGTTCTAAGACAAGTCCTGCAGGGAGTTTCAACAAATACGTTTCGATGGCGAGTGCAGCAACCTTTGCTCCATTCCCAACACGTAAATTTGACTCTCTCTTGACGAGTCTTCTTTTATTCCTTAGCCCATGTATGTCATTACATATATGTGAGCCACACTTAGTATCCAATACCCAAGTGTCTGAGGAAATAGAATGGCAATCAATAACGAAGATATATGAAAAAGGTGGAGCATCTTATGCCTTATTCTTCTTCACGGACTCAAGATAAATCTTGCAATTTCTTCGCCAATGGCCCTACTTGCCATAATGATGGCAAGTGCCCTTTTAAGCTGGTTCTGCCTTTTTAGCCTTTTCCTTCTTCCCCTTCTGTTGTTCCTTTGACTCCCTCTTAGAACCTTTCTTCGAGGAATCAACTAACAACACTGTCCCCTGCTCATGCTTCTCAGAAGGCTCCACAGTCTTCAGCATGTTGAGCAGTACCACAGATGAACCTTCTTGCATCTCAGAGGTGAAGAGGAGCTTGGAGACTTCGAACCTTTCGAGTCTCACTTGCTTATCAAACAACTCATAAAGATGAAGGACTACGATATGAGCATCCATATGCTCATGCTGCTTCCGTAGCTTGGGTTCCATCAAGGCTAGCATGATGCAACTCATTTGTTCAAAATCACTCACATGTTTCTGATAGGCCAACAATTGGTCCAGAGTTGCATTGTCACTAGGACGGGCGGGAAGAGGCGCTTCGAGAACATTTGCAAGCTTTTCAACCTTGAGAACAATTCTCAAGTTTCTAAGCCAGTCAAAGAAGTTCGGCCCAGTCAATTTATTCGAATCCAAAATGGAACGCAAATTCAAAGATATCATGATCAATCTTAGAAATACAAAATGAGCATATATGAGAAAGATGATTTTAAAATGCATCATCATACATTCATAAATCTCATTCATTTTTTGAATTTCAAAAACCCCAAAATCACTTCGGGAGATCGTAGGTCCATCTCCGAATGGGATGATATCCATCATAGATATGAACAACCTTGGAGAGAGTCCAACAAGCCATTCAAAACTATGATGGTAGGTATCAAATATACCGATTGCATATCACATATATGCAACTATCACAATGTGCTATCAACTAATTGAATGTTCACACATACATCGGGTTGTTAACACATTAACAAGTATGCATTATATGCATAGCACCTAACTTCACCTCCCTTAACATCGACATTGGAGAGAGTCCAACAAGCCGATGCTCCAGGTTAAAGCCAACCCATTAATCGAGAAATAATTTTAATATGGTTAAAGTGCATTTAACCAATTAGCCCGGCTTGGAGAGAGTCCAACAACCAAAGCTAACGATTGACCTCTGACTCTTACCATATTAGTATTAAACTATTCCATGGTTTGAACATGTTCGGGTTCGAGCCAGGCTTGGAGAGAGTCCAACAACCCGAACAAGAAACGGAACTCTGGTTCTAACCATATTAATGGAAGGTGTAGGCTTTAATATTGAGTTAGGGTTTTTATGTCTCATCCTCTTTGCATGCAAATAACTATTATCTACATGGCATGGCATACATCTACATGTCACGACATGCATGGCATAATGATATGCATCTAATGCAATTACATGGCATACAATTATGTCATGTACAATATTTCCTTATATGTCATAACTATTTATGGAAATAAAATATGTTTAAGATTTGATTCTCCAAATCAAATCATGATTAAATTAGGAAACAAATTTCCAAATCTAATGACATATTTTATTTGTGGAAATAGTTGATTAAGGAAAGTCAATTTAGGAAACCAATTTCCTAAATCATCAAAACTACTTATGGAAATAAAATATTTTTAAGATTTGATTTCTCAAATCAAATCATGATTAAATTAGGAAACAAATTTTCAAAATATAATCAAATATGTTATTTATGGAAAATATCAATTTCCATAAATACTTCCAACTTTCCAAAAGTGGAAGATTTCCATAAATACTTCTAGACTTTCCAAAATTGAAAAATTTCCATAAATACTTCTAACTTTTCAAAAGTAGAAAATTTCCAGAAATATCATTATGACTATCGCAAAATAATTTTACGATTATGTCGAAACACAACCTGGGCTCTAATACCACTTGTTGGGTTTCTGGCACCGCGGCGAGTGTGTGTTTGAACATATTTCGTAAACATGTGCACAGCGGAAGGAATAAAATAATAAATCTAATTTATTACAACACACACATCACACGCATGCATAGTACAGTAGACATAACCATAAATTCAAATTTTACAATAAAAAGAAATTTACACTGTATACCTGACATATCACGTGTAGCGGGAAAGGCATCAACTGGAACGATTCTCGCAAGAATCGTCTCTATCCGTATCCACGCCGAGTATCTTCGGGATGACTTCACCAAGTCACGAGCCTCGTCTTCGTACGGGTTACTAGCCTCGTGTTGAAGACGACGTGATCGAGAGAAGATCATGATCCGAATCAAAATTCGGATCCAAAACGAGTCCTCAAAAACTCGCTTCTCCGAAGAGGTATTTGTCAACCGTTTGACGAATCCTTCGTCCTCCACCTATGAGGATTACCGGAGATCGAATCCCCGGTAAAGAAAGCGCTGTCAGAGCTCCAAACATCGTCCAAATGACGCTCCGACAAGAGGGAAACAAGCTGTCCAAAAAATTGGACAGCTTTGGTGGAGACCTTGCGCCGGCCAAATAAGGAAAGCAATGTGCTCACCTTGTCGCCGGAGCCAAGGATGATCACCGGAGCTCCTCCGGCAGCAGCTCGATGCTGGCAAGTGGAGAAGACGGCAGCAGCTGGTCGCCGTTTGGAGGAGTTGGGCGGCGGCAAGGAGTTGACGCCGACTAGATGGAGAGGAGGGAGGGGTTGGGCGGCCACAATTAGGTTAGGGCTTTTGATTAGGGTTTAACAAAAACCCTTAAGCCCTATTTTATAGAGAACAAATTCTCTTAATGGTTATTGGATCATAACCAAAGGCCCGTTAACCCGCTCCATTAATTTAAGTTAAAATAAACCAAACCATGATGGTTTATTTTAAGTTAAAACTAACCGAACCAACTTTGGTTCATTCATTTAAAACAAACCAAACCCCTTTGGTTTATTCTCCTCCGTTGGATTAGAACCAAACCATTTTGGTTCGTCCATCATGTCTTCATAAGACACGGCCCATCCACGCTTCTATTGCGACTGAAACGATTTCATGCTCGCTTCTTGTTTGGTCCAACCAAACCTAGTTTCTCTCGGTCTGAGAATCTCATTCTCAAGCTCGTTTTAAATCCTTTGGATTACACTCGTTGTGCGTGTGACCAAATAGGTTCTCGGTTTATGTTGGCCATCTATAATTAACCATTAATTATAGAACGATCATGAGTGGCACCTAGTAGTACATCATTGTCCCCAATTAACCGAAAAGATCAACGGTTGATCCAGAACTATTTCTGAAACCCTTCAGCAGCTCGAATGAATCGTGTCGTATTCCCTTCACTCATCTTATACCCACTTGGTTCAGGACATGGTCTATAGTTTCAGTCTCCACTAGGCTGACTACGTCACACCTAGCCCAAGTATCATTTCCTCGTCCTATGGATTCTAGTTACTGCACATGTATCGAAGAGTACCTTACTCTAAACATGTAATGCTTTGGCCAAAGACTTTAGTAACAATCCGACGAGAGGCCATGGGTATACATCTCCTCGCAAGGAGTGGTGAATCCTTTATAGGTTATTTAAACACCTTCGATCACTTTGACTTATACCCAATCATCCTGGGTCCACATCTCCTTAGAGATGCTTACTTAAGATGTCAAAGCATAAGTCTTCATGATCAAGATGACTTGAATACCACAAGTCAAAGGAACATTGCACTTAAGCTACAGTAATAACTTCATTGACATATCTATATATGCAGAGAACCATATGAAGTCTTACGGCTGGTCACTCCAATGTACTAGTTACCATAACTAGCATCCACGATTAACTCCGGACATCACAATGTCTCTAGCCAGTGAGAATCAGCTGCTTGGATACACCAAGGAGTATACCTCATGCTAGTCTCGACAGAATCAATGGTATCCAAATCCATCAATTCATCGACTAGGGATAATTCCGATACATCACAATTACACATGTAGAGATACTCACTAGTTGTGATCCAATCACAAATTCTCTCATGCTGTGAATCGTATCATGGACATTCAGTAAATGAGTTTAAGATCTAATCAAATATATAAAAATATGTATACTCAAATAGTGAATCTTCATTTATCATATAAATGGTTCAAACATAAGGCGATTGCCTTAGGACATCTCTCATATATCACTAACAACATACAGGGGAGATATCGTCCGTTTGCTTTTCAGCTCAGCATACTCTCGGGGCGTGACACAAAGGGAAAGTTTTAACAAGAAAGACCTAGGTTATAAAGGAACTAAGAATGAAAAGGCCTACCATTGCCTAATTACTAGGGGTTAAGCTAAAACTACAATGGTAGCTAAAAAATAGATCCCAAAGGAATACTTGGTGAACCCTATTGGAAAGAATTTGTATTGTGTTCCCAATTCCATCCTTAAGGGTTAGAAAAACTTCGGATAGTCAACCATAATTTGGACTTAATTTACATCATGATATATGGTTGACTTAGGATGATTTGGGTGGTAGATATTTGATTTATGAGCATGGCGGATGATTTGGGTTGCAATGTTTAAGTCATGATTTGTACTTAATTTTATACTTGATAAATGATCATGATTTATGATTTGAATTGTAATATTTGATGTATGATCATAATGTGTGACTCATGATAATACTAGTATTATGATCATGTTGAGTGTTATTGAATAATACTTGACTTTGATAGAATTGTATGAAATTGATGGTTAAGTATGAAATACCTTAGGTACATCTCACACTCACTATAGGCTAACTTGATTGAAAATATAGCATGGGTGAGATGTTAGGTTGATACAGATGATTCACTAATGCTTATGGCATTTAGATGGTCATTTACATGTATCATGTCATAGCAATAATAGACCAATCATGGGAAAAATATATGTTTAATTCATAGATATATTGTCCAAAGATCATGGTCAGATATTTCAAATGTTTTCAAAACCATTTCTTGTCTTATAATTTGTGTATTCATGTTTTAAATCATTTCAAGGCAAAACTAGGTTCTCAAATTGATAAAACTTTGAAGGTTTTTAAGACTTATAAGTTTTTGCCAAACGTTGGAAAATTGAATGAATTTTTATGAAAACTTATTTTTCTTGATAAAGGACTTTATAAGAAATGTGTTTTCAAATTTTCATGATTTTTAGAATTTTATATAATTTTTAATTCATTTCTGAATTTCGGTCTGGAAATCAGAAAAGGTTGAAACTGCTTGCTAGTCGACTGGCAGTCTGATAGCAGTCGACTGAGACTGTGCACGAGCATAATAACCTATTTTAATAGGTTTTGAGGTTGATTTTGGTGTTTTTCTTCCTTTAGACCTTGATGCCATGTTATATAAGATATGTTTAGTGCTTTTGATGGTGTCAAAGGGGGAGAAATATTGTGTTTAAGTGAATCATGCTAGGGAGAGATTAGCATGTGTTAAGGGGGAGTTGAATGTATTTAGGGGGAGTGTTTTATACTCATTATGTTTACATGTTTTCCCTGCCTTGTTTATTTTGTTAATGGTTTACCTAACTTAAACATGGTTGTCACACATAAAAAAGGGGGAGATTGTTAGGGCAATCAACCCAAGTATGGTTTAAGGTTTTGATGTGTGTGGCAAAGGTTTAAGTTAGGATGTTTATGTGATTTGATATGTGTGTTGAACTCATGCAAAACTTAGTAATTCACACATGTGTTGGCTTGACAAAAGCATTGGTGGGTTCACCAACTCATGTCTCGAGTTCTTGAGTCGGTGAAGGATGCATTGCGGAAGTCGTGCGCTTGGTGCATCTGAGGGACCACCGGATGAGGAGCATTGGAGTGAAGCCAAGTAAGCATACTTCAGGGCGAGATGCGAAGGATGGAATTTCGAAGTCGTGCGCTTGGTGCATCCGAGAGACGTGGCTAGACGAAGAGAGCTTCAGCGAGGGACTTCAAGGGAGATGAGAGAATGAGCGGTTTGTAAATGGTAGCTCATAGGTGAACTTGGCTGAATGGCTAAGTCAAGTGTCAGTTGCTCAACCGAGTGGGTTGAGGTTTTACCCGACAAGTTGAATGCTCAAACGAGGGCTTGAGGTTTTACCCGACGTGTGTTTAAGTCGGACGCTCAAACATTAGTTTGAGGTTTTACCCGACAAATGGGAGTGTCGAATGCTCAACCGAGTGGGTTGAGGGTTTACCTGATCGTCGGATGCTCAAACAAGCCATTTGTTTGAGGTTTACCCGACATCAGTCGACTGCCAAGTATTGGCAGTCGAACTGGTTCAAGTCAACTTGGGTTCGACTGGTGTGCGACCGAGATCGATCGCCGACCAATGCTCGATCACAAAGGTGGCGCGATCGTCGAAGTTGTCGCAAAGATCCAGAAGCCATTCGTGATCCGATCGATCGGGCCGAATACGGCGAGATCACCGAATCGCTGAGATCCCTAGTCGATTGCTGTGATTCAAACGGTCGGGTTATCGCCATGCGATCACGTGATACCCAACAGATTTCGCAAAAGAGTGTGGGCTTTAGGGAGGTTAATGTTCATGCTCCTAAGTGCTCCCTAAGTACTCCACACGATTTCTACTCCTTCTTCTTGTTCTTATTTCAATCCTATTGTAAGAAGGAGTGTTTGTTGTAAGAAGGGTTACCTCCACCTTGCTTGGGCAAAAGGAGAGATCTAGTGGATTAGATTGGGGGGTGATTCACCTGAATGAATCGGTCGTGGATTAGTGGCAAACGTCGTGAACCACGTTACATCCGTATGTTAGAGTGTGCATCTTCTTCCTTCTTGTGTTTTGTATTAATTGTTTTATTTAGCTCTATATTTCCGCTGCGCTAACTTTACTTAGACAATCAAGAAGCGAACGAACGTCATCGTCTATGAATTGGGCTATTCACCCCCCTTTAGCCGGCCACCGATCCTCCAACAATCCCTACTAAGTTCAGGAAATGCATAGGTGGCTTGGAAAATACATAAGCAACTCGAGAAATACATAGACTGTTCAATACTGACGTCACCAAACTGAGCTAGGGAAATGCATATGTCAGTTGGGAAATACAAAGGCTGCTCGGGAACTACACATCCTACTCAACATTACCACTTCATATAGTAGAGCTCTAGATTAACTATACTGATCATCCCTACTGAGCTCGGGAAATACATATGCAACTAGAGAAATACATAAATGACTCGGGTGGTACACATACTGCTCAATACTGACCTCATCTGGATCAACTATGCTGACTATCTCTCGTGGGATAAAAAAATATATATGCAACTCGAAAAATACATAAACGATTTAGGAAGTACACATACTGCTCAATACTGACATCATCTAGATCAACTATGTTGACTATCTCTATTGGGCTCGCGAAATATATATGCAGCTCGCTAAATAAATAAATAGCTCGAAAAATATATAAACGACTCAGGAAATACATAACCGACTCAGGAAATACATAAACGGCTCAAGATGTACACATACTGTTCGGGAAATCTCAATTGAAAATTCCAAACCCATCAATATAAAAGAAGATGAATTGAGATTAATTACATGTAAATACAATCAATTGCTATATGTGATTACTTTACATTTTCATCATTTGTACTCCACACTATTTGTGCACATTCATAATTTTCATTTGACGAGTGGATTCAATTCAAGTTGGCGATTCAAACCCTATGGAACAAAAAATGGCCTTTGTGGGCTAATGATTAGTTCCCACACCCCTATTCCACGCGTTGACAAAAACCTATCTCGTGAACAAAAATCATTTAAAATGACTCAATTTTCTACCATCTGACACGCAATTGCTTGGTCAAGAAGATTTCAACTCATCAGTCATCATTTTGAGCATAAGAAATTAAAGAAATAAAAAAAAAAGGAAAACATGCGAGTTGAGAAGTGGCCAATGGGAAGTTTGTCAAAAGGTATATGAGGGGCCCACAAGTTGGTATTATTCAACTCATTGGATGTTTGACCTAACAGACCAATTCGACAACTCCAATGAGAGTAATTAGAGCGTCCTAATTAATTAATTAATGAGTTCAAATGTTTTAATTATGCCTTAATAGAAGCCAACCCACATTCTTCATTCCGCTGCCGCTGACCTAAGCGACTCATTTTGAGAGGCAGATCGGCAATCCTGTGAAAGGAAATGACCTCGAATGATTGCTTGTGGTGGCCATTGGTCACAGTGGGTGGGGTCCACCTAATCCTGTAATTGGACAGCTTATTATTGGATGACGGAGACAGTGGATGAGTAGATTTGACGGCGAAGGCGCAAGATTCGGAGGCGGCGACCAAATCTAGAGTATCGTCGATTAAACTGATAAACGTGATGAAGCAGGGACCGGATAAGCCCGGGTGGGCCTCCACCCCTTGGAAAACATTTGAAAGGCTCGTTTACACGCAGTTTTAACGCATTTAACAGAAGGTCGTAGCAGCTTTGGGAATTACTAACAAGTATCAAACTTTAAGTTTTATCGCATATTTATTATTTTTTAAATATTTTTTCTATTTATTTCAGTCTTAAATTAAAAAATTATTTTTTAAAAATTCAAACTAAATCAAGGCAGTAATGAAATTTTTTTAAGAAAATTATTTCATTAAACACTTTTATAGAAAAGACATCAATGACTTTTTTAAATTATCAATAAATTTTGACAAAAAATCATTACCTTGAAAAACATAATTTTTATTTTAAAAATTTTATTATTTGGTCGCTAAATTTATCCATATTTTTATTTTATTTTTGAAAATTTAATAAAAAAATAAAAAAAATAAAAATACAAAAGAACATTAAAAAAGTAAAAAATAATAAAAATATTTTTTTTATGTTCTATTTTTATTATCTAATTACTAGAGATAAAAAAGAAAATTAATAAATAAAAATAAAAAGTTAGTTGTTTCGTCCATCAATGAATTAATATTCTTTATTCTGAATAAGTTTAATTTATTTATATATGTTTTTAAAATTTTTCAACTTTTAATGTTCTTCAATGAATTTTAATATAAAGTTATTGATAGTTTCAAGGAGTTCAATTTTATTCTAAATTCATGTAGTTATATTCATAATGACTCCCTAAATTTATCTATAGATATGTTTTTTTTTAATTTTGGAGTCTTAATAAAAAATAACAAAATTAAAAAATTACAAAAGAATGTTAATAAAATTAAAAAACTTCAATTTTTTTATTTTTATAGATTCCTATCTTTTTGATAACTAATATAAGAGAAAAAAAAAAGAAAATGAAACAAAACTAAATAAGAACTAGAAAACTAAAAATAAACCTTGGAGCTACTTTAAAGCATCTCTACAGTGTTCCAAAGGTGGAAGATCAAGCGATTCACTTCCTTGTTGTTACCATGTCCAAAAATTTTGATTTGCCCTTATGAGTTTGGCATTGTATTATATAGGGAGATAGACATCTCTAATATTCATTAGGACAGGACTAATAGCTTCCTTGTATTTTTCTGATCTTGTCCATTCTAAAATTTTAGAATTCTAAAAGCACTTAATCATTGATGAGTTTTAACCAAATTTTATTAATTAACCTAAACAAGTCAATTTCTATCTGAACCAAATCTAATATGTTCCTCCCACTATTTTGAGTTTCAACAAGAATACTTTGAAAAGTAGACACCGCGTTAGTGTTGGTATAGTAGCCACCAGAATCGAACCTAAGTTTTGATTATAGCAAAGATACAAAGTTAAGCTCATATTGTTATCTAATGAGCTGAATCAAGTGTACATGAATGCTAAGCTAAACTGAAGGTCGGCAACACCCGGAGGTTCCCGTGTTGAGAAACTGTGGTGGTCGGGCGACACCGAGAGGACTTCAGAGAGAGTCGAAGAAATCAGATGGAGACCGGAAGCAAAAGCTACAAAGGTAAAACTTGAGATTAACTCGTGTGAGTAAGTGTAAGTAAGGTCAAGTCCACGGTACGGGGGCGTCCTTAGGCGACGATCTGACTAAGACATCCCATGGATGGTCTATATCGAGATCGGACGGTTGGTGGCTGGCGAGAACACTTAGTTTAGTATCATTTTTGAGCTAACTCTTGATGCAGTCGAAAACCCTAGCCAACAGTCGACTGATGGTTTATATCAGTCGACTAATGGTGAATCAGTCGACTGATGAGGGTGAACAGTCGACTGCCATTTGAATTTCCAGCTTCAAAGAGAGTCAAACTTCATCCCCTTATCTTAGGGTGAGGTGGTCTTTGGTGATAAGGATTGAGCTCAACGTTTAGGTTTCTCAAAGGCTATAAAAGAATGAGTGTTCTTCACCATTTTCATCAATTCAAGCTCTCCAAACGCCTCCGCAATGCTAATCTTCTACGACGATCCTTCGACAATGAAGTGCTGTCGCAACATCGACGACAAGAGCTCAAACCCTACTTCATTAGTCGTCGGTATAAGTTTATTAAGTTGTCCTTTCTAGTTGTTGTATTTACTTTGTTTTTCGGAGCTTTCATCGTAACGAGGAGAGAGGGTTTGTCTCTCTACCTCTAAGCTTTTCGAAGTTTTGTAATCGTTGTCTTCTACCTCCAACGAGGAGAAGACTATTTTAGTGATTTGCCCTCTGTGCGCGATCTTGGATCGCTAGGGTCTTGGATTAGCTACCGGTAGGCTGTGAACCAAGTAAAAAATAAAGTTGTATTCTTTACTCTTCCGCTGTGCACTTACTTTCACACTTTGTTTTTAGCGAGCGAACGGAAAGATTCTTGTGCGCTATTCACCACCCCTTTAAGGCTCATTTCAATCCAATAAGTGATATCAAAGCGGGGGCGCTACGATTTTGTGCAACCACCAATCTAGCATTTTTTTTTAAATTTTTCTTTTCGTTTTTGGTTTTAATACTTTTTCATTCCATTTACACTCGTTCTCCCGCACTACTAATCCAAGACGAAAGTCTTTGTACATTCTTTTGTTTTTGTTGTTGCAAGGTACTTTTATTTTCTTAAATGGCCCATTTCAAAGGGTTTAGCACCGCCTGACCTCCATTTTACAACGGAGACGACTTCTGTTACTAGAAGGGTCGGATGGAATACTTTCTAAAAACCCAAATCGAGATGTGAATCGTAATCCAAACCGGATTCACACTTCCTACTAATGAAGTTGGTGAATCGTTGAATTACAATCAATGGACGAACGCCATGAAAAGACAAGTGGAAGCCGACCCCAAGGCTACCCAAATTCTATAATGTGGTTTGTCCAAAGAGGAGCTCAACCGCGTCGGCCCCTTCATCAGTGCGAAGGACCTAAGGAACAAGCTCGTAGAGCTCCACGAAGGAACTGACGATGCAAAGGTATGCAAAAGAGATCTTTTGTTTAATAAATTGTATAACCTTAAGATGCAGGAACACGAGACGACAACCCAACTACACACCCGCATACAAGATATCGTTAATATCCTGCACTCCATCAGACATAAAGTGGAAAATCGGGACCTTATAAGGTATGCTCTCAACGCTTTTCCTAGGACTACCTTGTGAGCATCCATAGTTAATGCCTACAAGGTCTCCAAGGACCTATCTAAGATTAGATTAGATGAGATATTTTTGGAATTCGAACTTCACGAACAAACTAACGTGGTCCAGGCCAAGAAAGGAATTCCTCTATTTGCAGGATCAAAAAAGAAGCCCAAAAGCAAACCACCTCGGGAGGAAGAAGACGAGTACGAGTCCGAAATAGATGGTGAGATGGAAACCGAATTAGTGAATATAGTTCAGAAGATGATCAAAAGCCAGAGACGACCCATCAACCAATCTAAAGAAGGTAAGTCCAAAGTAAATTCCAATATTAGATGCTATGAATGTAACAGGTTCGGACACATCAAGTCGGAATGTCCGAAACTCAAGAACAAAGCGCCTAAGTTCAAGAAAGCACTTAACGCCACATGGGAGGAATCATCGGAGGAGGAAGACAACAACCTTGTCTTCATGGCTAAACCGACCGAACCCGAGCAAGAGTCCGATTCCAGATCCGACGATGAGTCACTATTAAAGACAAGCCAAGGATCCGTATCCGGTTCAAAAGATTCACTTAAGGTAAGTCGGTCTTTGCTTAGTACATTGTATAACACAATCAAATTTCTAACTAGAAAATTAGCTAAGTCCGAGTCCAAGGTCGAGTCCTTAATTGAGGAGGTTAAACTCCTTAAACACAAAGTCTTTTTAACCTCTTCGACTAATCAAGTTCAAGAGGAGGACTCAACTCGAGTTGAAAAGCTCGAAATTGAGAACTGACTCTTGAAAGGACAAGTCAAAGATCTTCGGCAAACATTGAAAAGGTTTACTTTGGGATCCAAGGGACTTGACCTATTACTTGGATCGCAAAGAGTCATGTACAATAAGACCGGACTAGGTTTTAGCTAAAATACGACTAACAAGTCGTATATGTCAATAGTTAATCACAATAGAAAACAAGTCAAAGCATGGGTCCCTAAGACTGTTGGGATGTATACTGCAAGCCTAGCTCTTTGTATGAACATCTTCATTTTGAAATAAGAATCACATGATCATTGTTTCCATTTTTGCATATTGTCGGATACTTTACATTGTAGATAACATGGTGTGTGGTGTCGCACAAAAGATCATGTTATCAGTTCCTTGTAGAGTATAAGTAGAGGCTCACAACCAAGATGGTTTTGGATAAACCATTGGCATGGTTGTAGTGTGATTTGGTATTAGTTTATCTTGACCATAGAATTTCACTAGTACACTTTGTATGTATTGAGGAGGACTGATTTAGAGGTGATTCAATTTATACTGCCTATATAATTGAATCGGACCTCAGATATTATGATGTACATGCTCTTAATCCCAATATAATAACAGGCACATATACTTAGTATTTATTTCTTTGATTTATCAATGGGCGAGATTTATGTGTTAAATCGATAAGCCTGGTAAGTTGGAAAATAATATTATTTACATGGTGTGTCGTTGATTATAGGAGAAAACCGTGTCCTATATACTAGGATGATGATGTCCCCTTGAGGAGCTCATAAGGTTCATCATGTAAATCCTACAGGTGGACTTGGTCCAACATGATGATAATGATGAGTGATACTACTCATGGAGTTAGATATTAATTAATTAAATTGTCAGAAATTTAATTAATTAATGGACATTCGATATCTTAAACACGGAGAGCTATTTTGTATAAATTGTTGGACGTCAATGGTTGACTAGAGGAGGGTGAATAGCCCTAATAGCATGTACGGTGGAAATCGTCCGTTCGTCGCATGCTCGTTTACAATACTCGTTAATGCGCAGCGAAAATAATAGTAATACGAATACAAAAGACAAGCATACATAAATACACACGATATACGTGGGTCGGAACCTTAGGGTTCTTACTCCATGGGTGAGCTCAACGAGCTCGTGTTATGTGCACGACACTAACAACAACTCCTTCTCGACAACACGTCGGAGGTGGAGAAACCTCGTACAAGCAAATACACAAATGTAATACAAGAAAATACAAATAACACAAATGAAATACGTAAAGAACACTTTACAACAAATGGCTTTAAACTCTTGCTTATTGCTTGCATTGGTTTGCTCATGAAGGTCTGGAATGCAGCAGCAATTCTCCTCCAAAATTTCCCCAAAATTCTTGGCGAAATCCTCCATCTCGAGCTCCATTTATAACCTGCATTGAGCTAATTCCACGCCCATCAATCAACTAATCATGACTATCAGTTGACTGGTACTGTATCTGTTGTCTCACAACGACTTGATCCACGCTGGCAAAGTTCCAACGGATCCATCATCAGTCGACTGATCATGCCCATCAGTCGACTGATGATCCCATCAGTCGAGTGCTCTCCGCGATCACTCGATTGGAGGACATTCTGTGGCCAAATTTACCGTGACCAGTCGAATGATGCCTTCATCAGTCGACTGGTGGTATCGACAGTCGACTTTCCTCCCTCGACAGTCGACTGTTTGGCCAGAACCTGGTCCGTCGAACACCGGTCGAGTCCAATCGACCTAGAGTAGTCGACTGGCACCTATGCTAGTCGATTGATGTCGGGTAAAACCTCAAACACCAAGTTGTTTGAGCATCCGACCATCGGGTAAACCCTCAAACATCATGTTTTAGCCTTTGACACTCAGTCTTAGCCACTTGGCCAAGTCCACCTCATCCTCTCATGGAGTTCCCCACCGAAGCTCTCTTCCCTCGGCCTACGTCCCTCAGATGCACCAAGTGCACAGATTCGCAATGTCATCCTTCACATCTCTTACCCTCGAAATATGCTTCCCTTGGGCATCACTCCATTCGCTCCCCGTCTGGCGGTCCCTCGGATGCACCAAGCACAAGGCTTCGCGATGTCATCCTTCATTGACTCAAGGACCCTGAGCCTAGTGAACTTGCCAAGTCCTCAAGACTTGCCATACCAAGCCTCATGCTTAGATTTTCCATGCCAAGCCCCATGCTTGGACTTTCACCGCTAAGGCTACACACTTGGACTTACGAGGCCAACCCATGTTGGACGTTCCAACACCAAGCCCTATGCTTGGATTTTCCCAACACCAAGCTCCATGCTTGGACTTTTTACCACCAAGGCTACACACTTGGATTTACGTGGCCAACCCATATTGGACTTTCCAACACCAGGCCCTATGCTTGGATTTTCCCAACACCAAGCCCCATACTTGGACTTTTCACCACCAAGGCTACACACTTGGATTTACGTTGCCAACCCATGTTGGACTTCCCATTGTTGGTGCAATCGGCCCAGGTCACAATTGACCAGACTCGAGTTTGACTCGAGAGATGTTTTGATGTTTGACAAAGTAAGTTGACATTGATATTTGACATTAATGTCTGTTGATGTTTTGGGGAGATTGTTTATACAATCAACCCGGGCTATGTTAACTGGACTCGAGTTTGACTCAAGGGAGACATTGATGGTTAACTAGGGTTGACCATGTGATTAAGGTAAAGTCCAAGTCATGAGTACTTGGCATAGAAAGTCCATATGGGACACTTGGCGCTTGGGAAAGTCCAAGTCTTGAGTACTTGGCCAAGGGAAGTCCAAGCATGGGTCTTGGCATGGAAAGTCCAACATGGGTTGGCAAAGGAAAGTCCAAGCTTGAGTCTTGCCATTTGAGAAGTCCAAGGGGTTTAATATTAGTAGCGTAAAGTCCAAGGGTGAAGTCTTGGCAGCATAAGTCCAATGGTTGATGGCGTAAAGTCCAAGCGGAGTCTTGGCGGTGTAAGTCCAATGTGCCTTGGCAGTGTAGACACCGTTAGCATGACATAGCCGATGGAAGCACCTGAAGGCTAGCGTGATAGATGAACAAGTCATGGATGACTTGGAGGGATCCGAGAGGCGTGAGGCTGATGGAGGTGGCTAGAAGGCTTAGGTCTAGGCTAAGGGTGGTCTAGCAAGTATGGGGGCACCATACTTGGGCTAAAACCTCATGTTTGAGGTGTGCCAGTCGACTGGTCCCATGTGGCAGTCGACTGGTGTGGTCAACTAGGGTTTGACTGCAAGAATTACTCTATCAGTCGATAGTCATAAGTTGGCAGTCGACTGATGGGCTGAGCAGTCGACTGATCTTGCGATCAGTCGACTGGTGCTCGTGAAATCGGGCACAGAATGGAGTCGAGACTCGACTGGTCGAGTGAGGCTCCATCAGTCGACTGATGGGTATCATCAGTCGACTGATGATGGATCCATTGGACTTATCCAATGTGGATCTAGCCGTTGTCTCACGACAACAGTGGCATCAGTCGACTGATGGTCCCGAGCAGTCGACTGATCGACTTTTTCCAGCACAGGTTGAAGCTTTATAAGGAGCTCGTGATGGAGGAAAATGGCATGGTTTCTTGAGGGTTTTTGGGGTGATTTGCTACTGCAAATCAGGGTCTCCAAGTTGATATCAAGCAACCAAGCGATCAAGCATTCAAGAGCATTTGTAAAGTATTTTCTTTACTTGTATTGCTTTGTATTTCATTGTATTTGCTTGTAGCATTTTGATTATTGTTGTAATCATATTGTACGAGTTTTCTCCACCTCCGAATTGTTCTGAGAAGGAGTGTTTATTAGTGGTTGTGTGTGGATCACTAGAGCTCGATCCGTGGAGTAGGAACCTTGAGGTTCCGAACCACGTTAAAAAATTATATTTGCATGTTTGTCTTGCTTTTCGTTATTACTATTATTATTCCGCTACGCATAACGAGTTTTGTAGAGATGAACGCGAACGAATTCCATCATCGAACAAGCACGATGCTATTCACCCCCCTCTAGCGGCCTCAAATCTCCTACAATTGGTATCAGAGCCTGGGGCTCTTCTACGGATTAACCGTCGGGAGATAAAGAAGCTAGAGGGAAGATGGAATTCCAAGAACAACTCGGATGAGATATCAACACACCTATCCCCTATACCTTCTATGGACAAGAAGGGTTTATACAATGGAAGGCGAGAATTGAAGACTTCCTAATGATGAGGGACTTCGAAGAATGGTCTATCTTGATGGAGGGTTTTAGCTATCCAATAGGACCAAAGGGAGGGTTCCTCAAGAAGAAGAGATGGACCGAAGAGCAAGTCCAAGCATCCGAGAAAAATAATAAGGTGATAAAATTTTTAATTGATTTAATGCCTAACAATATCTTGTGTATGTTAGGTAATTATGTAGATGCTAAAGAGTTATGGAGCCAAGTGGCAAAGCTCCATGAAAACTCATCATCGGTCCAAGAAGAAGAAGAAGAAGAGGAGTGCTCACCCTCTCAAGCTCAAGCAAGTACACCGTCATCTAAAGAGCTTGAGAATTCGGAAGTTGATAGGGAATCAATTTTCGGATCGGTGGTAGAATTAGAAGAAATCTCAACCTCTAGGATTGAGGGGGAGGGGATTAGAACATCTACACCGGAGCAACCCCAAGGAGAAGCTTCGACATCCGGTCAAGATGAAGAAGCTCAAAATCCGATTCTAACACCTACAACCACCCAAGGTAACTCAAGCATATGTGTTAATAATAAAATGTATATAATATGTTTTGAGTGTAGGGAAACTGGGTACTACAAAAGCAAGTGCCCAAAGAAGGTTAGGAAAGCTCCACCGGCACAAATAGCCAATGAAGCCGGTGCCCCCACTAGAAGAAGCAAAGAGCATGTCATTTGCTTCAAGTGCCAACAACCGGGACATTACCGGAATCAATGCCCGAAGGGGGAAAGGAAGAGGCAAAATGGAGCATCATAAGTAGGGGGAGCCTCTAAGGCAAACCCTAAGGTATATCTAAATAATGCTCCTTCTAATTTAAATGTTAAAAAACATGCTAGGAATTTTAATTCTCTTGCAATTCATCATGAAAAGCATGCTAGAGATAAATATTTGTGTTTAGGAGCTAAGAGTGTCCACTTAGGAAATAAGGAGAAATTTGGGACTAATGTCCCTAAAAATACCTTACCTAGGGAATCTATCAAGAAAATACAAGAGCATCTAAGTTTGAATCCCAAGTGGACTAGGCATATGCCTAGGAAGTCCCATGCGTAAAGACCAAATCAAAATTTTAAAATTGGACAATTAGAATTAGAGAACCAAGCCTTGAGGTCAAGGCTTGAAAAATTAGAAAAGACCCTCAAGATTATGCAAAATCAAATGCAAGGGTCTAATGGTCAAAGTCAAGGGTCAAAACCTCAAAGTCAACATCTAGGACCCAATAAATAAAAGTCAACCAAGGGCAAGAATGGTTTGGGTCACAAACCTAAGCCTAAGGTGGCTTACCATAGTATTCCATTTGATTATGGAACACAAACTAGGTGTAGGAAGACTAAGGTCAATAGGGAAGTCATCCCTAAGGTTGACCAAAGGTTGTCCCTAGTGGCTAGGGTTTCTAGGAAATCTAGGGTGGCCACTAAGAAGGTTGCAAGGGGAGTTACCCCTAGTCAACCTAGGTAAGACCCAAATGACCAAGGCTAACAAGCCTAGGAGGGTCATTAGGAGGGTATCTACGGAGGTTATCCCTAAGGAATACCTAATTAACCCTAGGATCTCAAATAGGTTTTGGGTTCCTAAGAGCGTGATTGACTCACGCTAGATGTGTTAGGGTGTGCCAACCTTGATTGGATGGGTAGTTAACTCAACCATAGTAAAGGTAACACTTTAGGTTATTTTCAAGGTTATGATTACCTTGGAAATACATTTGAGCTTTAATCCTAAAAGATTTTAGGATGTGCCAATATTATTTGAGAAGTTTGATAAAATGATCAAATTGGCACATTTTAAGTTTAGAGGTCATTTTGGGTTTTTGGCACACTAGGGAGATTAGTGATAATATGACAAAATATACTTAAATTACATGAAATGGCAACTAATATTAAAATTTAGGTATCATTAAACCTATGTATTTTATTTGCCATGTTTTGTTTGCCATATAACATGCCATGATATCATGTTTATTTTTATCATTTATATGTCATGTTCATGTTAAGGATTAAGTCATTAAATGTCATGTGTTTTTAGATTTCATTTTATGCCATGACATCATGATTATGAGCATATGCTTATTTATATCATCATTAATGCCATAATCATTCATGCATTTGATTAAAATTGAGTTAAGGATAATTGGCATGACTTGAAGTCCCATGTATAAGGGAATCAAGTAGAGTTGTCTTATAAAATGCATGAAACCCTAGTTTAGGAAGACCAAAACCTACATCTCACATTAAATTGACATGTATGTGTATTTATACACTCTAGATACATGTGAGATGCTAGGATATGAGTTAAGTTCAAGGTGCATAGTTTTTGCATCTAGATGAACTCAAACTCATCTTTAACCAACAAGTGGATCATTGGAAAAGCTTGTGTACAAGTTATGTATATTGAACTCAAGGAATATGATCCAAAATAAGCTTTTGAAAATATTTTAAAATCATTTTGAAAAACCTTGGTGAAGTCTATCTTCTGATAGCAATCACCATTGATGAGATTGATACAAAATGAGCCAAAACTTAGAAGTTTTATTCACTTTTGAGGTTTATATCAATTTCAGTATTTTATGGGTAAAATATTTTTCTATTATTTTTCACCCATTGTATTGACTATAAGTAATATACGTATCAAATTTCATGATTTTTTTTTATATACGTAGAATTACTTATGATTTTCTAAAATTCGATTCTGATAACTGAAATTCGGAAATTTAAGTTATCAGTCGACTACCCTGGGTGGCAGTCGACTGATGTGAGTGGCAGTCGACTGGTATCTGACGTAGTCGACTGCCAAGCTGATTTCGGGAAAAACAAGTTTGTTTAGCCCGTATTCAGCTGCGGTTAAGGTCCCTAACCACTCCTAACCCTAGGATATGCTTTGGGAAACATTATAAAGGGTGAAAATCCATTGGATATGGATTAGGAAAGTTTTTAGGGTTTGTATCAAATTTAAGGTATTGGAAAGTTCAATGTTGAATTTCTAACACTATCCTTGATGGTTTAGAGTTCCTATTGGCTTAGGGACTTCCCAAAGATATTGTTGGTGCAATGCTCAAGGGGGAGCAAGCCTTTAGGGGGAGGTCTCCATCATGGGATGATGGATGGTATTTTTCCTCATCGGAAGGAAAAATGAGATTTTCACATACCAAATTTGGAAATTAGGGGAAAGTATAGGATTTCCTCTCTTGAGTGATATGAGACTTATCACTAGGATGATGGTAGGCATCCTAGGTATCTTTAGATCAAGGGGGAGATTGTAAGATCTCATTAGGACATGAGACATTGACCTCCTTGGAGAGATAACCTTTTTGATGTATGTCAAAAAGGGGGAGAATATTAAATTACCAATTTTGAAAATTGGTAAGGGAATTTAAGTTAGGGGCCTAACTCAAGGTTTGTTTTGTCAAACATCAAAAAGGGGGAGATTGTTGGCGCAATCGGCCCAGGTCACGATTGACCAGACTCGAGTTTGACTCGAGAGATGTTTTGATGTTTGACAAAGTAAGTTGACATTGATGTTTGACATTAATGTCTGTTGATATTTTGGGGACATTATTTATACAATCAACCCAGACTATGTTAACTGGACCCGAGTTTGACTCAAGGGAGACATTGATGGTTGACTAGGGTTGACCATGTGATTAAGGTAAAGTCCAAGTCATGGGTACTTAGCATGGAAAGTCCAAGTGGGACACTTGGCGTTTGGGAAAGTCCAAGTCTTGAGTACTTGGCATAAGGGAAGTCCAAGCATGGGTCTTGGCATGGAAAGTCCAACATGGGTTGGCAAGGGAAAGTCCAAACTTGAGTCTTGGCATTTGAGAACTCCAAGGGGTTTAATATTGGCGGCGTAAAGTCCAAGGGTGAAGTCTTGGCAGCATAAGTCCAATGGTTGGCGGAGTAAAGTCCAAGCGGAGTCTTGGCGGTGTAAGTCCAATGTGCCTTGGCAGTGTAGACACCGTTAGCATGACATAGCCGATGGAAGCACATGAAGGCTAGCGCGATGGATGAACAAGTCATGGATGACTTGGAGGGATCCGAGAGGCGTGAGGTTGATGGAGGTGGCTAGAAGGCTTAGGTCTAGGCTAAGGGTGGTCTAGCAAGTATAGGGGCACCATACTTGGGCTAAAACCTCATGTTTGAGGTGTGCCAGTCGACTGGTGCCATGTGGCAGTCGACTAGTGTGGTCAACTAGGGTTTGACTGCGAGAATTGCTCTAGCAGTCAATTTCCATAGGTTGGCAGTCGATTGATGGGCTGAGCAGTCGACTGATCTTGCGATCAGTCGACTGGTGCTCGTGAAATCGGGCACAGAATGGAGTCGAGACTCGACTGGTCGAGTGAGGCTCCATCAATCGACTGATGGGTATCATTAGTCGACTGATGATGGATCCGTTGGACTTATCCAACGTGGATCTAGCCGTTGTCTCACGACAACAGTGGCATCAGTCGACTGATGGTCCCGAGCAGTCGACTGATCAAATTTTTCCAGCACAGGTTGAAGTTTTATAAGGAGCTCGTGATGGAGGAAAATGGTATGGTTTCTTGAGGGATTTTGGGGCGATTTGCTGCTGCAAATCAGGGTCTCCAAGTTGATATCAAGCAACCAAGCGATCAAGCATTCAAGAGCATTTGTAAAGTATTTTCTTTACTTGTATTGCTTTGTATTTCATTGTATTTGCTTGTAGCATTTTGATTATTGTTGTAATCATATTGTACGAGGTTTCTCCGCCTCCGGATTGTTCCGAGAAGGAGTGTTTATTAGTGGTTGCGTATGCATCACTAGTGCTCGTAGAGCTCGATCCGTAGAGTAGGAACCTGTTGGTGCAGGGGCACCAGATCATCGAACCTGTGTTTTGATTATGGCAAAGACACAAAGTTAAGTTTACATCGTTATCTCACGAGCTAAACCGAGTGTGCAGAAAAGTACTAAAGCTGGAGTTGAAGGCTAGCGACACCCGGAGGAAGTCGCGGTGGTCGGGCGACACTCGAGTGACTTCGGAGGGAGCCGAAGGAATCGAGTGGAAGGCCGGAGCGAAAGCGACACAGTAATTATTGAGGTAAGCTCGTGTGAGTGAGAGATGATTAGGTCGTGTCCTCTGTACGGGGACGATCGTAGGCAGCGATCCGACTAAGACTTCCTGGGGAAGGTCTAGGTTGAGATCGGACGGTTAGAAATCGTCGCATTTTTCATTTTCCAAGGTAATTTTTTACTGCAGGGAAGTGGCCAGGCTGGCAGTTGACTGATGCTCATCAGTCGACTAATGGGAGGCATCAGTCGACTGATGGCGACGAATCAACCTTTGCGCTACGTCAAAATGGATAACGTTTGACGTGGCCACTTCGCGATTAAATTTGTACAACTTCATGATATGTTCCAAAAAAAGAGGAGACATATTTAGAGGCCAAAATCTATAAAAGGAGGGGAGGATTCCAACTCCAAAGAGCATCAAGATTATTCTCAAGCGCTCCTACAACGCCAAAGCTCCAACATCGTCATAACGCCGACGCGACAACAAGTTCAAATCTCCTTCGTCAGCAGCAGTAGCAAGTAATTGTTTTTATTGTATTCGTTGTTTGTATTCATAACGAGGTGAGGTAGGATTGTTGCCTCATCCTCGTAATCTCGATTTTGTGATCGTTGTCTCCTACCTCCAACGAGGATGAGACGTTATAGTGATTTGCCCTCCGTACGCGGTCTAGGACCGATAAAGCCTTAGAGTAGCAACCTCTGGGTTGTGAACCAAGTAAAATAAACGTGTCTCTTTATTTTCCGCTGTGCTTACTCGTGTATCGAATGATCGAACGAAAAGATTTACGCTCGCTATTCACCCCCCCCTCTAGCGACGCTTCTCGATCCAATAGGAACCTTGAGGTTCCGAACCATGTTAAATAATTGTGTTTGCGTGTTTGTCTCGCTTTTCGTTATTACTATTATTATTCCATTGCGCATAATGAGTTTTGTAGAGACGAACACGAACGAATTCCATCATCGAACAAGCACGACGCTATTCACCCCCCCTCTAGCGGCCTCAAATCTCCTACACCCATGACAATCCCATGTCATGCATTTTGTCTAACATCAAAATACAGTTCGAGTCAAACTCGAGTCTGGGCCGATTGCACCAACAATCTCTCCCTTTTTGATGTTTGACAAAACCTCAAACCCAAGTCTACCAATTATTCCTAATTGACAATTCTCACATCCCAATGACAATACCAACTATCCCAATTGGTAACTTCTTCCCCTTTTTGACATACATCAAAAAGGTCCTCCCCAAGGGTATGAATGTCTCATATCTCAATGAGATCTTACAATCTCTCCCTTGGAGGAACACATGCCTACAATCTTTCTAGTGATAAGTTCCATATCACTTAAGAGAGGCAACCTAATTTTCCTCCCATGAGAAAAATGACACATCCATCTTCCCATGATGGATACCTCCCCATAAAGGCTTGCTCCCCCTTGACCATTGCAACAACTATGTCCTTGGAGAGTCCCGAAGCCAATAGGAACGCTAAACAATCAAAATTAAGGCAAAGTTCAACAATGAACTCTCACACACCTTAAAATTGATATTCACCCTAAACTCTTCTCCTAATCCATATCCAATGGATTTCCACCCTTTCTAATGCTCTCCAAAGCATGTCCTAGGGTTAGGAGTGGTTAGGGGACCAAAACATAGTTGAACATGGGCCTAATAACCATGGTTTACCCGAAATTATCCTGGTAGTCGACTCTGACAGAAATCAGTCGACTGCCACCTTCATCAGTCGACTGTCATCCATGACAGTCGACTGATAACTACAAACGCAGAAATCAGATTTTTCAGAAATGAATTTCTGAAATTCATAAGTAAATATACATAAGTTGAAAAATCATGAATATTCATATGTATATTACTTATTAAAATTATTATGGGTGAAAAATATTAGAAAATTATTTAACCCATAAAATAGCGAGATTAATACAAAGTTCAAAAGTTGAGAAAAGCTTCAATATTGAGTCCTCTTTGTATCATCCCATTCAATGGTGATTGCTATCAAAAGATAGACTTCACCAAGGTTTTTCAAAATATTTTTGAAATATTTTTAAAACCTTAAATTTAATTTTCCTAAACATCTCACTTGTATCTAGATGTGTAAAACACATACAAGTCAAGTATTAGTGAGATGTGAGATCTTTGTTATTTATGATTTCATGCATATATCTCTAGGCAACAATATTTGATTCCCTTCAAATCATGCCTTAGTCCTTAAATCCATTTTATTTATGCATGAATGATGATTATGGCATAAATAATATAAAAGATAAGAGCATGTACCAAAATCATGATGTCATGGCATGTGAATGAATTCTAAGCATACATGACATATGTAAATAACCCTAAATATGATCACGACATTTTATATGATAAAATTAAATATGATGTCATGTCATGGCAAGACAAACAAAGCATGACAATTATAAAATACTAAGGTATAGAATACCTAAGTGTTAAGCCCAAATTGTCATTTCTAAAATCAAATCCATTTTTGCCTTAATGCCAATTATCCCCCTAGTGTGCCAAAAACCCAAAATGGCACATCATTACTCCTAAGACCTAATTGTGCCAATTTAATCATTTTTTATTAGCACATCCTAATGTGTCAACTCTACCATGGCTAGGTTAACTACCCATCCACTTAGGGTTGACACACCCTAACCTATCTAGCATGAATCGATCATGCTCCTAGGAACCCAATAGCTATTGGAGCTCCTTGGGTTAACAATGTATTCACTAGGGATAACTTCCCTAGATACCTTCCTAATGACCCTTTTTGGTTTTGACACCTTAGTTAAATGGGTCTTTCCTAGGTCAACTCTAGAGGTGACTCCTCCTTTGACCTTCTTAGTGGATACTTTGGTTTTTCTTGAATCCTTAGCCACTAAACACACACTATAGCTAATCTTAGGGATAACTTCCCTATTAGCCTTGGTTTTCCTAGACCTAGAAATAGTTCCATAATTGAATGGAACCTTATAGTAGGACATAGGTTTGTGACCCAAACCTTTCTTGCCCTTAGACATTTCTTGTTTCCTAGGTATTAGATTTTGACCGTTTGACCCCTTAAATGAATTTTTCATAATTGCTAGGGTCTTCTCCAATTTTTTAAGCCTTGACCTCAAGACTTGATTTTCCACCTCTAATCTTCCCAATTTTGATTTTTCATTGATCTTTTTGGAATAGTTTTTCCTTTTAGGCATATGCCTAGATTTCTTGGGGTTAATACCCAAGTTCTCTTCTATTCTCCTTATGGACTCCCTAGGTAGGATTGGTGTAGAGTTATGATGTCTAGGTTTGTCCTTAGGTAATTCTACATGCTTGGCACCTAAACAAAAATATTTATTTCTACTAGCATGCTTTTCATTAATAATAGCAAGTGAACTAAAGTAATTAGCATGCTTCTTTGTCCTAGAAATTGAAGGTGCATTAACTAAATTTACCTTAGGGTTAGCTTTGGAAGCTCCCCCTACATGTGATACACCTTCTTTCCCTTTTTTCCTCCCCCTAGGGCATTGGCTCCTATAATGTTCCCTTTGGTTGCATTTGAAGCACACAATGTGCTCCTTGCTTCTAGTTGAAGGAACTCCGGCATCTTTCACTTTTGGTACCGGTTGAGCTTTCTTCACCTTCTTGGGACACTTACTTTTATAGTGTCCTTGCTCCCTACACTCAAAGCATATTATGTGTTTTTATCTTTAATTATAATGCATGAGTTACTTAGGGAGGTGGTGGAAGCCTCTTGATCATTTCTTCCAGAGGTAGATGTTTCGTTTTGATCTTGCTTCGGAATGGAAGACCTCTCCTCCCCCTCAATGCTAGCGGTGGAGGTTTCCACCAAGTCATCCACATCTTCAAATGTAGATGGCGATTCTTCAACATCCTCGGATCCGGATGTTGATGGGTATTCTTCCTCGGCTTCCTTTTCTACTTGTGCCGGTTCGGGATGTTCATTGAATTTGATCACTTTATTCCATAAATCCTTTGCATCCCTATAATTACCTAATCTAGACAAAATATGCTTAGGAATCAAATCATTTAGCATTTTTATTACCTCGATATTTGTCTTGAAATCCTTGATTTATTCCTTGGTCCATCTTGATTTTTCTATTGGCTTGTTTTCCTTATCCCTAGGCACTTCAAAACCATTTTCAATAATTAACATGAAATCAAAATCGGTTTTGATATATACCTCCATCTTTCTTCTCCACCATTGGAAATCTCCTTCGAATTTCGGTGGTTGGAGGTTGTAGTCAGCCATCTTATCGTGCTTGTGTTGGTGGTTAGTCCTCGACAAGCAACCCACTTTGATACCACTTGTTGGAACATTAATGGCTGACTAGAAGGGGGTGAATAGCCCTAATCGCATGTACAGTGGAAATCATCTGTTCGTCGTGTGCTCATCTACAATACTCGTTAATGCGCAGCGTAAATAATAGTAATACGAATACAAAAGACAAGCATACACAAATACACACAATATACGTGGTTCGGAACCTTAGGATTCCTACTCCACGGGTGAGCTCAACGAGCTCATGTTATGCGCACGACACTAACAACAACTCTTTCTCGACAACACGTCGGAGGTGGAGAAACCTCGTACAAGCAAATATACAAATGTAATACAAGCAAATACAAAGAACACAAATGAAATACGTAAAGAACACTTTACAACAAATGACTTTGAACTCTTGCTTGTTGCTTTCTTTGGTTTGCTCTTGAAGGTCTAGAATGCAGCAGCAATTCCCCTCCCAAATCTCCCCAAAATCCTTGGCGAAATCCTCCATCTCGAGCTCCATTTATGACCTGCATCGAGTTGATTCCGCACCCATCAGTCGACTGATCGTGATCATCAGTCGACTGGTTCTATAGTCATTGTCTCACAATGACTTGATCCACGCTGGCAAGGTTCCAAGGATCCTTCATCAGTCGACTGATGATCCCATCAATCGAGTGCTCTCCACGATCACTCGACTGGAAGAACTTACGATCACTCGACTGGAAGAACTTCTGTGGCCGAATTCACCGTGACCAGTTGACTGATGTCTTCATCAGTCGACTGGTGGTGTCAACAGCCGACTACCCTCCCTCAACAGTCGACTATTCGGCCAGAACCTGGTAAGTCGAACACCGATCGAGTCCAATCGATCTAGAGTAGTCGACTGGCACCTATGCCAGTCGACTAATGTCGGGTAAAACCTCAAACACCAAGTTGTTTGAGCATCCGACCATCAGATAAACCCTTAAATACCATGTTTGAGCCTCCGACACTCAGTCTAAGCCACTTGGCCAAGTCCACCTCATCCCCTCATGGAGTTCTCCACCGAAGCTCTCTTCCCTCGGATGCACCAAGCGCACGGCTTCGCAATACCATCCTTCGCATCTCTTGCCCTCGAAGTATGCTTCCCTTGGGCCTCACTCCATTCGCTCCCTGTTTGGTGGTCCCTTGGATGCACCAAGCGCACGGCTTCACAATGCCATCCTTCACCGACTCAAGGATCTAAGCCTAGTGAACTTGCCAAGTCCTCAAATCTTCCCACACTAAGCCTCATGCTTGGATTTTCCATGCCATGCCCCATGCTTGGACTTTCACCGCCAAGGCTACACACTTGGACTTACGTGGCCAACCCATGTTAGACTTTCCAACACTAAGCCCTATGCTTGGATTTTCCCAACACCAAGCCCCATGCTTGGACTTTTCACCACCAAGGCTACACACTTGGATTTACGTTGCCAACCCATGTTGGACTTTCCAACACCAAGTCCTATGCTTGGATTTTCCCAACACCAAGCCCCATGCTTGGACATTTCACCGCCAAGGCTACAAACTTGGATTTACGTGGCCAATGTTGGGGGATCGAAATGGCCGGCTAGAGGGGGGTGAATAGCCCTCGTTCGTTGGATGTCGTATTTTGCTCGTCTACAAAATGTTAGCGCAAGCGGAATATGCAAATATAAATAAAGACAAAGCAAAAGATAAACAAAATATACAAACACCGAGATGTAACGTGGTTCATGGCTACGCCGCTAATCCACGGTCCAATTCGTCCACGGTGAATCACTCCGCCAAAGCCAATCACTATTGGTCTCTCCTTTGCACCAAGCTAGGTGGAGGTAACCTTTACAATCAAGATCACTCTTCTTACAATAAGATTGAAGTAAAAGCAAGTAGGAAGAGTAGGGAATCGTGTATGGCACTTTGGGAGAAGTTTAGAGCTCAAGCATTAGCCTCCCAAAGCCCCATCCTCTTCCTTTTTATAGAGGAAGAGGGTTTCTTCCCGTTGACACAGGAGCAGTCGACTGATGCCCCCAATCAATCGACTGGTCCTGTAGCTGTTGCCCAATAACGGCCGCTTTCCACATTGGATTCCATCCAACGGCACTAGCATCAGTCAACTGATCCTACCATCAGTCGACTGATGCTCGATCAGTCGAGTCCTCAATGAGGTCGACTCCATTCTGTGCCCGTGCACAGTGCCATCAGTCGACTGCCGTCCCTTGGCAGTCGACTGATGTCGACATCAGTCGACTGCCAGTCCATGGCAGTCGACTGCTTGGGCTAAATGCCCATGAGTCAGACACCAGTCGAACCCAATTGACTCAGAGCAGTCGACTGCCGTCCCTTGGCAGTCGACTGGTGTCGGGAAATCCCATCCGACACTTAGCCAAATGGCTAAGTTTCACCTACGAACTACTACCCCTTCCCGGGTTACATTCGCTCACTCTCATCCCTCGGAGTCCCTCGCCTTCAAAGTTCTTTTCGTTCGCGGCCACGTCCCTCGGTAGCATCAGGCGCACAGCTCTGCATTGCTCCTTCGCGTCTCTTACTTCAAAGTCTACTTCCTCCGGCTTCACTCCAAGCTCCTCGTCCGGTGGTCCCTCGGATGCTCCAAGCGCTCGGCTTCGGTAAAGCAATCCTTCACCGACTCAAGGACTGAGTCATGAGATGTGAAACTTGCCACGGCTCCATGTGCGAATTACTAAGTCCTGCACGACTTCAACGCACATATCAAATCAACATAACAAACTAACTTAAACCCTTTGCCACACACATCAAAACCTAATCATGGCAAGAGATTGCCCTAACAATCTCCCCCTTTTTTATGTGTGGCAATCCGTTTAAGTTAGGTAAAAACATTTGATAAAAATTTCTAAGGAAGGAAGGCATGTAAACATAAACATGATATAGCAACATGAAACTCCCCCTTAATCCATGAAACTCTCTCTACAAATTCTCCCTCTACAAATTCTCCCCCTATCATAATTAACTTAAACATAATATTTTCTCCCCCTTTGACACCATCAAAAAGATTAACACTAAGTTATAAACTCATGGCATCAAGTCTAATAGAAGGAAAATACCAAACATTAGTCTAAAACCTGAATTCGGCCTTTACTGTTCTGATTTTCAGGCCATCACCGTTCGCATACCAATGATTGGCACGCGAATTTCAGAACTTTTTGATTTTCGGACCGAATTTCAGAAATGCATTAAAAATTCTAGAAAATTCAAAAAATCATGAAATTTGGGGAACATATTTCTTGTAAGATTCTTTATCAGTGAAAAATAGTTTTTCATGAGAAGTCATTATATTTCCAGAGATTTGACAAAATTCCAAAAGTTTTAAAAACCACTAGGTTTTTGATCATTCTAGTATCAAGTTTAACACCTAGTTTTGGTTCCAATTGTTTCAAAACATGAATACATAGATTTTAGATTAAGAAATTGTTTTGAAAACATATGAAATATCCAACCATGATCTTTGGGCAATATGTCTATGAATTAAACATAAGCCTTCCCCATGATTGGTCTATTATTGCTATTTTGATACTTTAAATGACCATCTAAATGCCATAGGCATTAGTGGACATTTGTATCATCCTAACATCTCACTCATGCTAAGTTTTCAATCAAAGTAGCCTATGGTGAGTGTGAGATGCATCCTAGAGGGTATTTGTATATACTTAACCATTATATTCATACAATTCTATCAAGGTTAAGTATCCACCTAACAATCCTCATGATCATTAAGGCATATATCAATTAATTCTACATTATGATCATGAAATACATGTATTCATCAAATTGTAATCATGCATTAGGTATTATATCATGATAATAAGCAAAATATCACCTAAGGCAAGATTTAAACCCTATTTCTCATGATGATGTGCCAAATTTCAAAATCATAAATCATGATTGCAAATATTCATAGCAATTTCATTAATCATCATGATTTAAGCATTATTATCTATTTATAGGCACGTTATCATCACCTAACACTATTTCAAAAATGTTATCCCGCCATCCTAAGTCAACCAAAAATATGATATAGGTCAAGTCCATATGGTTGACTATCCTAGGGGTTTTCTAACCCTTAAGGATGGATTTTGGAACCCAAAATAAGTTCTTGCCTATGGGGTTCACTAGATACTCCTTGGGGATCCATTTTCTAGCAATTTCCTTCTTCTTATCTTGTCTCCTAGCAATTAGGCATTTGTAGGCCTTTTCATTTTTCTTTTCTTTATAACCTAGGCCCTTTTTGTTGAAGCTAGCTCTTTCGCTCCCTATGATCATGTTCAAGGTGTTGGAGCCTATAGTGAATTTTTCTAGGGTTTTTGTCAAGTAATCTACCTTTTCCCTTAGAGCCCTATTTTCATCCATACATGCATCACTAACATTAAATGGGATATATTCATGTGAGAATGCATCATCATGGCAAGAAGAAATATTTTCATTTTCATTTAAGCATGCTTTTTCTAACTTATTTTCTAAGTCCTTAATTTGATCTAGCATGTTTTGTTCTTCTTCTTAGCTCTAAATAAATCCCTAGTTAAGCTAGAAACCATGGAAACTATTTTCTTAGGAGTTAGATTCGTTACCATAGTTTCCATGTCCTCTTCTTCTTCTTCGGATGAGGAGGATGTAGAGGCTCCCCCTTCACTTGAGATCTCTCCACTTGAGCTTGATTCTTCATTTTCGGTGGAGGAGCAATCCAAGTCATCGAAAGCCATCAATGCAAGGTTGGAGTAGACATGCTCTTCTTCATCAGATGAGGAAGAGGAAGCACGGTCATCCCATGTCTTTGCTTTGAATGCCATGGCCTTCCCTTTTTCTTTTGCCTTCTTTTCTTTTTCCTTTCTCTTGCTCCCCTTCTTCTTCCTCTTTTCTTCTTTCTTTTTCTTCTCTTCCTTGCTCTTGTTTAGGAGGGGACAATTATCCCTTATATGTCCCTCTCCTTGGCAATTGTAGCATATGACTTTCCCCCTTGGTCTTCTACTCCTATCATTGGATTTATTAAATCGAAAACCTTTTAAAGCACGCCTTACCCTCCTTACCATATACGCTTCTTCTGTGCTATCCATGGAGGAGGAGGAAGAGGCTTCATCATCATCGGAGGAGGGGATCTCTATCTTCTTCTTCCCCTTGTTGGCCAATAATGCTACTCCTCTTGACGGTTGGATTCTTGGCTCTTCTTGTATTCCTTCAAGCCTAGATTCATATAATTCCATAGTGGAGAAAAATTCATCTAGAGTACTTACCTCTAGATTCTTTGAAATATAAAATGAGTCCACCATTGAACTCCACTTGGATGATCGGGGAAAAGCATCTATGACTTTCATTATCATATCCCGATTGGAGAGATTTTCACCTACACTTGTTAGCCCAATTAAAATCTCTTTAAACCTAGAATGCAATGAAGTTACCTTTTCTCCCTTTTCTAATTTTATGTTGGATAATTGAGAGCGGAGGAGATCTCTCCTTGCAAGTTTAGCCTCCGAAGTGCCTTCATGAAGCTCTACTAGCTTCTCCCACATCTCCTTGGCACTTAGGCAATCTCCAATTCTATTTATTTCTTGTTGAGGAAGCACATTGTATAGATGATGCTTGGCTTTTGAGTTTGCAAGGTGCTCCTCTCTTTGCCTCTTGGTCCACCTTGACTTCTCTATTGGCTTCCCCTCTTCATCCCTAGGCAAAACAAAACCGGATTCCATTGTAATCATAATATCAAAATCCGTTTCAAAAAATACCTCCATTTGCTTCTTCCACCAAGCGAATTCCCCTTCGAACTTCGGTGGATGAATGTTTGAGCCAACCATCTTTTTGTAGTGCTCTCGCGGCGGTTAGTCCTTGAAGAGCGACCTTGCTCTGATACCACTTGTTGGGGGATCGAAACGGCCGGCTAGAGGGGGGTGAATAGCCCTCGTTCGTTGGATGTCGTATTTTGCTCGTCTAAAAAACGTTAGCACAAGCGGAATATGCAAATATAAATAAATACAAAGCAAAAGATAAACAAACAATACAAACACCGAGATGTAACGTGGTTCACGGCTACACCGCTAATCCACGGTCCGATTCGTCCACGGTGAATCACTCCGCCAAAGCCAATCACTATTGGTCTCTCCTTTACACCAAGCTAGGTGGGGGTAACCTTTACAATCAAGATCACTCTTCTTACAATAAGATTGAAGTAAAAGCAAGTAGGAAGAGTAGGGAATCGTGTATGGCACTTTGGGAGAAGTTTAGAGCTCAAGCATTAGCCTCCCAAAGCCCCATCCTCTTCCTTTTTATAGAGGAAGAGGGTTTCTTCCCATTGACACAGGAGCAGTCGACTGATGCCCTCGATCAGTCGACTGGTCCTGTAGTCGTTACCCAATAATGACCGCTTTCCATGTTGGATTCCATCCAACGACACTAGCATCGATCGTACCATCATCGATCGTCGATACGTATTGCTGGAGCTCAGCGAAGTGCGACTCCGATACGTGCCCGATTAATACGGTGACATCGATCACTTAGTCCTTAGCGGTCGGTGATCATCGACTGTCAATCATTGCCGGTCCATGGCGATCGTTGCAAATTCATCATAGTCGGACACGATCGAACACAATCGACTTCGAAGCGGTCATTGCGTCCTTAGCGATCGGCGGTGTCGGGAAATCCCATCCGACACTTAGCCAAATGGCCAAGTTTCACCTACGAGCTACTACCCCTTCCCGGGTTACATTTGCTCACTCTCATCCCTCGGAGTCCCTCGCCTTCGAAGTTCTCTTCGTTCGAGGCCACGTCCCTCGGCAGCATCAGGCGCACGACTCTGCAATGCTCCTTCGCGTCTCTTGCCTCGAAGTCTACTTCCTCCGGCTTCACTCCAAGCTCCTCGTCTGGCGGTCCCTCGGATGCTCCAAGCGCACGGCTTCGGCAAAGCAATCCTTCACCGACTCAAGGACCGAGTCATGAGATGTGAAACTTGCCACGACTCCATGTGCGAATTACTAAGTCCTGCACGACTTCAACGCACATATCAAATCAACATAACAAACTAACTTAAACCCTTTGCCACACACATCAAAACCTAATCATGGCAAGAGATTGCCCTAACAGCCAACCCATGTTGGACTTCCCATGACAATCCCATGTCATGCGTTTTGTCTAACATCAAAATACAGTTCAAGTCAAATTCGAGTCCGGGCCGATTGCACCAACACAAATAATATGTGGAGCCCATATTTAATTATGGGGGTTGGTGATGTAGATCAATGATAATCTTCTAGTGGGATGGATCATCATTAATGGATCGGGTTTTATGTGGTTCAGATCTATTGGGTGGCCAAGATCCAACTCCTCCTCATGGTCCCTATTGTAGCCTATTATAAATACCTCATGAAGCCTAGATCTATATAAGGTGGTGGAGAGGCTTGGGCGAGATAGACAATTGGTTGTGCTAGGGTTTGGGTTGGCGTTGAGAGGCTTGGCCAGCAAGCATTGGAGGCTAGGGTTTGCTTCCTTAGGGCCGGCGGCAAGGTTAGGGTTTTGATTCCCTTCTCTCAACCTTTGGCTGACACCACCCTTCTCTCAACCTTTGGTCGATGCCACCCTCTCTCAAACCTTTGGCCAGTGCCCCATCTCCTCCTCTCCTAGGGCCAACGACAACAAAGGTGAGGGTTCCTTCTTCCTTTGTCTTGGCTGGCACACTCTCTCCCTCTCTTTAGGGCCGGCGGACACCAAGCTTGGTGGTTGGTGGTCGGTACAAGCAAGGAGAAGAAGGGAGCTTTTGTTCTTCCCTTGTTCGGAGCGAGCAAGGAAGGGAAGATGCGATCCAGGAGGCTTCGACTCTTGGAAGATCGTCGCCCACACAACGTCCAAGAGGAGGATAGTAATACAATAGAAGATCAAGAGGTAAAACAAGAGGTATAATCTTGTTTAGTTTTGATTCTAGTTATTTTGTATTTTGTATGTTATTGATTAACATGGACCCCAATGATAAACACAAAAACCGACAATCTGTTCATCATCTATTTCGCGGCTAATCGAGGAAAAGAGTTAGGTCGCTTGAACAACTAGTTTGTTCAAGTGACTACTCAAATCGAATAGCACGATGATGGATCAGTTGCTTGGGTAATCCATCTCTGTTTGGATTAGTTTTAGTTGATAAAATTTTAATCTGGGGATGTGTGATAGGATCGCCATGCACAAGCGACCAAAGCGAGAAGCAATTCCCTTCAAAGACCACTTTGATTTCTCAATTAGGATCTAACAAGTACTGGGTTCCCAAGGACCAAATCCACTACGTGGAAAGACCAAACTGATTCAATGGTCCAGGGGGAGCTAGTACAAAATTTGTTTGTGTTATTACCAAAAATTAGATTTTGCTTGCTTAGGTATTTTTCTTTTTATTTTTAGAATGGTTAGATAGGACCTTTAACTAGTCAATTCTTGACAACATAGTACTAGGACGCGGCGAGATGATAGTATACTACGGAAGCAAAGTCCTATGTGTCCAAGTTAGATAAGGCGTATCTAGCTCGGTGCACTCGACTAAGTGGAACTAGCTGAAGCTACCTCACCGTATCCTTAACTAGTTAGACCAGGAATTAATCTTAAGTGAATCAAGTTATCATTTTCCCAAAATTGGCTTTGTCTAAGGAAGTGGTCGTTGTTCCGATCAAAGAAGGCCTTTGTGCCATGCCATGACCTAGAAGTCAATTTATTGAAAAGGTGACTTGACGAGCTTAGGGTTAAATCCGAATTTAACCTAAGGTTGACTAGTTTCAATTCATTAAATTTAAACAAGTAAAATTGAAGTCATCTCACAAGAACACATAAGGATAATGTGTTTGATCATGTAGAAAAGGGTGAGATGATTCTAGGACTAATTATCTTCAACTAACTTTTAAATTTCAATATCCGATCCAACTACTATGTGTAGGATCAATGGATGATGGACAGTGGGTGCTCCCGACATATAACCGGAGACCAATTGAAGTTTTCAAAGCTTAGATTAAAATGATAAGGATCGGTAGCTTTCGGAAACAACGACAAGCTCAAAATCATCGGATCAGGTGATATTGAGCTAAATTCCAATTTTACGATTCAAAATGTTTTATTAGTCGATGATTTTGAATATAACTTACTTAGTGTAAGCAAGTTGTGTGATAATAACTATAAGGTTATATTCCTAGAAAATGAATGCTTAATTAAAACTAATGAAACATCTAAAATAATACTTAAAGGAACTAGGAATAGCAACATCTACACAATTAACTTACCAAATTCCTCGACCAAGTGTCTTATGACACAACAAGAGAAATTTTGGTTGTGGCACCGATTACTCGGTCACTCACACCTAAGATTCGTTCACAAGATGAGTCAGAGTGGCTTAGTTAAAGGATTGTCTAACCTTAATAACTTGGACAATAAAATATGTAATGCTTGTCAACAAGGTAAACAACCTAGGGCACAACATCAACTAACCAAGAACAAACCAAAAGTGTGCTTGAGCTCCTACATTTGGATCTATTCAATTCTCATGGAGCCAAGTCACTTAATGGAAGTCAATTTTGCTTAGTCATAATTGACAACTATGTTAGTGAAATCGACCCGTGATATGGTTTTGATGTGTGTGGCAAAGGGTTTAAGTTAGGATGATTGGATTTGATATGTGCATTGGAGTCTTGCAGGACTTAGTAATTCGCACATGAAGCTTAGGCGGGTTCATCACTCACAACCTCGTGCTTGAGTCGGAGAAGGAGCATTGTAGAGTCGTGCGCTTGATGTTGCCGAGGCACCGCCGGACGAGATGACTTGAAGCGAAGCCAAGGAAGCAGACTTCGAAGGCAAGAGACGTGAAGGAGCATTGTAGAGCCGTGCGCTTGATGCTGCTGAGGGACGTAGCCATGAACGAAGAGAGCTTCGGCGAGGGACTTCGAGTGAGATGAGAGGATGAGTGAAATGTAAGTAGCTCATTAGGTGAACTTGGACAAATGGTTAAGTGTCGGTTGAGATTTCCCGACATCAGTCGACTGCTCTAAGTCGAACGTGGTTCGACTGGTGTTCGACTGGTGGGTTTTTGACCCAGCAGTCGACTGCTATGGAATGACAGTCGATTGGCAGACCATCAGTCGATTGCCATGGAATGGCAGTCGACTGATGAAGGTAGTTGCGGGCACAAAACCGCCCGTAGTCGACTACGGAGGCATCAGTCGACTGATGGATACATTAGTCAACTGCTAAGGGTTCCGTTGGACTACAACGGTCGAGATCTGACATGTTCGGAGGCCATTGTAGTGGCGGTAGTCGACTGCCAAGGGCAGCAGTCTACTGATGGCGGCCAACGGGAAGAAATCAACCCTCTCTATAAAAAGAGAGGGTGTGGGCTTTTGGATGGCTAATGCTTATGCTCCAAACTATCATCCAAGTGCTCCACAAGTGTTAAACTCCTTCTTCTAGTTTCTTTCACACCTATTGTAAAAGAAGGAGTGTTCTTGAGTTGTAAGGGTTTACCTCCACCTTGCATTGGCTAAAGGGAGAGACCAATAGTGGATTGGTTGCGGAGTGATTCACTGTGGACGAATCAGACCGTGGATTAGCGGCGAGGCCGTGAACCACGTTATATTGTTTGTTAGCATTGTTTATCTTTGTGTCTGTTCTTAATTGTCTTTGCTTTGTATTTTCCGCTTGCGCTAACATTTATTGTAGATGATTAAGAACGACTTCCACCATACGACGAAAGAGGGCTATTCACCCCCCTCTAGCCGGCCAACATATCGACCCTACAAGTGGTATCAGAGCTAAAGAAGCTTGTCAACGGACTAATCGCCGTTACAAGCACAATCAAGGATGGCCGGCTCTAACATTCACCCACCGATGTTTGAAGGAGAATTCTCTTGGTGGAAAAAGAGAATGGAGATATTTTTTGAAACCGATTTCGAAATTCTATTAATTATGGAAAATGGTTTCGAAATGCCTAGGAATGAAGAAGGGGAGCTATTGGAGAAATCAAGGTGGAGTAAGAGGCAAAGGGAAGAGTACTTGGCAAACTCAAAAGCCAAACATCACCTCTACAATGTACTCCCCCAACAAGAAGTAAACCGGATTGGGGAATGCTCTAGTGCCAAGGAGATGTGGGAGAAGCTAGTAGAGCTTCATGAAGGTACCTCGGAGGCCAAGCTTGCAAGGAGAGACCTCCTTCGCTCCCAACTATCAAACATCAAATTAGAAAAGGGAGAAAAGGTAACATCATTACATTCTAGGTTTAAAGAAATTTTAATTGGACTAACAAGTGTAGGAGAAAGACTTTCGAACCGAGATATTCTCATGAAAGCAATCGATGCTTTTCCCCGGTCATCGAAATGGAGCTCAATGGTGGACTCCTTTTACATGTCCAAGAATTTAGAAGTGAGCACCTTGGAGGAGTTCTTCTCAACCATGGAGCTCCACGAAACAAGGCTTGAAGGGATAAATGAAGAGTCAAGTATCAAGCCATCAAGAGGAGTAGCCCTAGTAGCAAATAAGGGGAAGAAGAAGAAGATAGAGACTTCCTCCTCCTCCGATGAAGCTTCCTCCTCCTCCTCCATGGATAGCACGGAAGAAGCTTATATGGTAAGGAGGATAAGGTGTGCATTAAAAGGTTTTAAATTTAATAAATCTAATGATAGGAGAAGAAGACCAAGGGGGAAGATAATTTGCTACAATTGCCAAGGAGAGGGACACATAAGGGATAATTGTCCCCTCCTAAACAAGAGCAAAGAGGAGAAGAGAAAGAAAGAAGAAAAGAAGTAGAAAAAGGGGAGCAAGAAGAAGGAAGAAGAGAAGAAAGCCAAGGAGAAAGGGAAGACAAAAGCACTCAAAGCAAGGACATGGGATGATCCCTCTTCATCATCATCATCATCCGAAGAAGAAGAACATGTCTACTCAAATCTTGCCCTAATGGCGTTTGACAACCTAGACACCTCCTCCTCCGAAAATGAAGAAGCGAGTTCAAGGGAGGAGAGCTCTAGTGAAGGGGCAGACTCTTCTTCACCATCCTCATCTGAAGAAGAAGAAGACATGGAGACTATGGTAACGAATCTCTCACCCCATAAGATAGTTTCCATGGTTTCTAGTCTTACTAAGGATTTATTTAGAGCCAAGAAAAAGAACAAAAGCATCCTTGATCAAATTAAGGATCTAGAAAATAAATTAGAACAAGCATGTTTAAATGTTAATAATGATGATGCATGCTCACATGATCTTTATATGCCTCTTGATGTTAATGATGCATGCATTGAGGAAAATAGGGCTTTAAGGGAAAAGGTAGACCATTTGACCAAAGCCCTAGAAAAATTCACAATTGGCTCCAACACTCTTAACATGATAATTGGGAGCCAAAGGGCTAGCTTCAATAAGAAAGGCCTAGGATATAAGGAAAAAACTAATGAAAAGGCCTATAAATGTTTGATTGCTAGGGGTCAAAGCAAAAATAAGACAATTGCTAGAAAATGGATCCTTAAGGAGTATTTAGTGAACCCCATAGGCAAGAACTTATTTTGGGTTCCTAAATCCATCCTAAAGGGTTAGGAAAAACCCTAGGATAGTCAACCATATGGAATTTATCTATATCATATTTTGGTTGACTTAGGATGGCGGGACTAAGTTTTAGAAATAGTATTGAGTGATGATAATGCGCCCATAAATAGTTTAAGTCATGCTCAACACTTAGTGTCATGTGATACTCATGATCTATACATTTTTAGCATAGTGTTGGGTGATGATAATGTGCCCATAAATTGATAATAATGCTTAAATCATGATGATTAGTGTAATTGTTATACATGTTTGCAATCATGATTTATGATCTTGATATTTGGCACATAATCATGAGAAATAGAGTTTAAATCATGATTTTGGGTGATGCTTTACTTATTATCATAATTCATACCTAATGCATGATTATTAATTGATAAATACATTTGTTTCATGATCATAATGTGGAATCAATACATATATGTCTTTATGATCATGTGGTATGTTAGGATGATACTTAACTTTGTATAGAATTGCATGAAATTGAAGGTTAAGTATATAAATACCTTTAGGATACATCTCACACTTACCATAGACTACCTTGATTGAAAACATAGCATGGGTGAGATGATAGGATGATACTAATGGTCCACTAATGCCTATGACATTTAGCTGGTCATTCAAAGTATCAAAATAGCAATAATAGATCAATCATGGGGAAGACTTATGTTTAATTCATAGACATATTGCCCAAAGATCATGGTTGGATATTTCATATGTTTTCAAAATAATTTCTTACTTTAAAATCTGTGTGTTCATGTTTTGAAACAATCCAAATCAAAACTAGGTGTTAAAAGTGATATTAACTTGATCAAAAACCTAGTTGTTTTTGAAGCTTTTGGATTTTTTGCAAATCCTTGAAAATATAATGATTTTTCATGAAAAACTATTTTTCATTGATAAAGATACTTAAAAGAAATGTGATCCCAAAATTTCATAATTTTTTGAATTTTTTGGAATTTATAGTGCATTTCTGAATATCATCCAGAAAATCAGAAAACCTGATTTCCTTGTGCTAGTCGACTGCCATGCTGATAGCAGTCGACTGATGTACTGTGCACGAGTACAGTAACCTGATTTTATCAGGTTTTTGATTGTTTTTGGTTTTTGTTTCTCTCTAGACTCGATGCCATGCCATATAAACTTTGTTTAATCTTTTTGATGGTGTCAAAGGGGGAGAAAGATATATGTTTAAGTAGGGGGGAATGTATTTAGGGGGAGTTTCATGTATTAAAGGGGAGAGTTGCTAATCATGTTATTTACATGCTTTCTTTCCTTAATATTTTATCAAATGTTTTACCTAACTTAAACGGATTGCCACACATCAAAAAATGGGAGATTGTTAGTGGAATAGACCCGTGATATGGTTATGATGTGTGTGGCAAAGGGTTTAAGTTAGGATGATTGGATTTGATATGTGCGTTGGAGTCTTGCAGGACTTAGTAATTCGCACATGAAGCTTAGGTGGGTTCATCACTCACAACCTTGTGCTTGAGTCGGAGAAGGAGCATTTGCAGAGCCGTGCGCTTGATGCTGCCGAGGGACCGTAAGACGAGATGACTTGAAGCGAAGCCAAGGAAGCAGACTTCGAAGGCAAGAGACGTGAAGGAGCATTGCAGAGTTGTGCACTTGATGCTGCTGAAGGATGTGGCTGCGAACGAAGAGATATTCGATGAGGGACTTCGAGTGAGATGAGAGGATGAGTGAAATGTAAGTAGCTCATTAAGTGAACTTGACCGAATGGCTAAGTGTCAAATGAGATTTCTCAACATCAGTCGACTGCCATGAAATGACACTCGACTGCTCTAAGTCGAACGTGGTTCGTATTTGGTAAGTTAGCCCGACATGAATTTGCCATGGAATGGCGATCGATTGATGAAAGAGTCACAGCACAGAACCGCGTGGCCGACCGACCAATCGACTACGAGGCATCGATTCGAGATGGATACATCGGGCAAAATTGGACTGGACTGGTCGGGATCTGACATGTTCGAAGGCCATTGTAGTGGCGGCAGTCGACTGCCAAGGGCAGCAGTCGACTGATGGCGACCAATGGGAAGAAATCAGCCCTCTCTATAACAAGAGAGGGTGTGGACTTTTGGATGACTAATGCTTATGCTCCAAACTATCATCCAAGTGCTCCACAAGTGTTAAACTCTTTCTTCTAGTTTCTTTCACACCTATTGTAAAAGGAGTGTTCTTGAGTTGTAAGGGTTTACCTCCACCTTGCATTGGCTAAAGGGAGAGACCAATAGTGGATTGGTTGCGGAGTGATTCACCGTGGACGAATCGGACCGTGGATTAGCAGCGAGGCCGTGAACCACATTATATTATTTGTTAGCATTGTTTATCTTTGTGTTTGTTCTTAATTATCTTTGCTTTGTATTTTCTGCTTGCACTAACGTTTATTGTAGATGATTAAGAACGACTTCCACCATACGACGAAAGAGGGCTATTCACCCCCCTCTAGCCGGCCAACATATCGACCCTACAGACTATTCTAGATTTACCTAGGTTAGATTCCTTAAACACAAAAGTGATACCTTAGACCAACTAACCAACTTATGTAAACTAATCGAAAACCAAAAGAACCTTAAGATTAAAAGACTTAGAAGTGATCATGGTGGTGAATTTGAAAATCATAGGTTCACTGACTTCTGTAATCTAAACGGATACCACCATAAATTCTCCTGTTCTAGAGCCCCACAACAAAATGGTCTAGTCGAGCGAAAAAATAGAACCCTACAAGAAGATGCTAGAACCATGTTGAATGAGTACAAACTACTCGATAGGTTTAGGGCAGATGCCATTAGTACGACTTGTTATATCCAAAATAGAATTCTACTAGTCAAGAGGCACCTTAAGACCTCATAGGAAACCTACCATGATAGAGTGCCTAACATTAAATACTTTAGGGTATTTGGATGTAAGGTACATATCCTAAACACTAAAGACTACCTAGGAAAGTTCACATCCAAAACATCCACTGGAATCTTCCTAGGATACTCAACTATGAGTAGAGCCTATAGGGTCTACAATAATGAAACCCTTAAGATTGAGGAAACCATTAATGTAGTATTTGACGAAGGACATGAACCCACAAAACCCATAGTAAAATCACCTTACGAACCGACTCATACCAGACTTGACTTTAACCATGAAATCGAGTCTAGTATTAATCCTAACCTGAGTCAGTCTAGGATTCAATCAAATCATCCTATCGACCAAGTGATAGGTGACCCTAACACAAGTCAGTCTAGGTTGTTAGGGCAATCTCTTGCCGTAATATGGTTTTGATGGTGTGGCAAAGGGTTTAAGTTAGTTTGATATATTGATTTGATATGTGCATTGAAGTCGTGCAGGACTTAGTAATTCGCACATGGAGCCGTGGCGAGTTTCACATCTCATGACTCGTGCCTTGAGTCGGTGAAGGATAGCTTTGCGGAAGTCGTGCGCTTGGAGCATCCGAGGGACCGCCGGACGAGAAGCTTGGAGTGAAGCCGGAGGAAGTAGACTTCGAGGCAAGAGACGCGAAGGAGCATTGCAGAGCCGCTGATCTTCGCCGAGGACATGGCCGAGAACGGCGAGAACTTCAAGGCGAGGACTCAGAGATGAGAGCGATTGTAACTGGGAAGGGTAGCTCTTAGGTGAAACTTGGCCATTTGGCCAAGTGTCGGATGGGTTTTCCGACACCGGCCGATCGATGTCATGGCAATGATCGGCTTCCGAGTCAAGTGAGTTCGACCGTATACGTATCGATCGATTAGTAGCCGATCGCATCGTGCGGGCCGATCGAAGACTCAGATCGGCTACGCGAAAGCGCGATCGGTCAATAGGGTTTCGACCACGGGCGCTCGTGAGCCGATCGCGCGATTGATACGAGGCGGCCGATCGGGATGAGGTCCATCGATCGCTAAGAGTTCCGCTGACTAGATCCGGCGTGTTCCGAGGCGCGCTTTAGTGACGGCAATGATCGCAAGGGCGGCGTGGCGCTGGAAGAAATCAGCCCTCTCTATAAAAAGAGAGGGTGTAAGCCTTTGAGAGGCTAATGCTTATGCTCCAAGTGATCTTTCTAGTGCCCCACAAGCTCTAAACTCTTCTTACTTGTTTTTACTCCATTCTATTTGTAAGAAGAGTGATCTTGATTGTAAAGGTTACCTCCACCTAGCTTGGTGCAAAGGAGAGACCAATAGTGATTGGCTTTGGAGGAGTGATTCACCTCGGACGAATCGGGATCGTGGATTAGCGGCGTAGCCGTGAACCACATTACATTCTTTGTTAGCGATTGTTTTCTCGTATTTCTATTTGTTTGTCTTTATTAGTCTTCCGCTTGCGCTAATTAGTTTTGTAGACGAGCAAATACCGGCATCCAAACGAAAAGGGCTATTCACCCCCCTCTAGCCGGCCGTACCGATTCCCTACAAGTGTATCAGAGCCAAGGAAAGCTTGTCGAGGACTAACCGCCACAACAAGCAACATTCAAAATGGCCGGCTCAAACATCCACCCACCGAAGTTCGACGGCGAATTCTCTTGGTGGAAAAAGAGAATGGAGGTATTCTTCGAGACCGATTTTGATATTATGCTAATAATGGAAAATGGGTTCGAGTTGCCTAGGGATGAAAAGGGTGAACCAATCGAAAAATCACGATGGACTAAGAAGCAAAGAGAGGAGCACCTTGCGAACTCAAAGGCAAAACATCATCTTTTCAATGTGCTCCCCCAACAAGAGATCAACCGGATCGGAGAATGTGCTAGCGCCAAAGAGATGTGGGAGAAGCTTATAGAACTCCATGAAGGCACATCCGAGGCCAAGCTAGCAAGGAGAGACCTCCTCCGCTCCCAACTATCCAATATAAAACTAGAAAAGGGAGAAAAGGTAACCTCACTACACTCTAGGTTTAAAGAAATTTTAATTGGGCTAACAAGTGTAGGTGAGAAGCTATCAAACTGGGACATGCTCATGAAGGCTATAGATGCCTTTCCCCGGTCCTCAAAGTGGAGCTCCATGGTGGATTCATTCTACATCTCCAAGAACTTGGAAGTAAGTACCTTGGAGGAATTTTTCTCAACAATGGAGCTCCACGAAACTAGGCTTGAAGGAATACAAGAGGAGCCTAGAATTCAACCCTCAAGAGGAGTAGCATTGTTGGCAAATAAGGGGAAGAAGAAGATAGAGATCTCCTCCTCCTCCGATGATGAAGCGTCTTCCTCCTCCATGGATAGCACGGAAGAAGCCTACATGGTAAGGAAGGTAAGACGTGCATTTAAGAATTTTAGATTTGATAAATCTCATGATAGGAATAGAAGACCAAGGGGGAAGGTCATATGCTACAATTGCCAAGGAGAAGGGCACATAAGGGATAATTGTCCCCTCCTAAACAAAAGCAAAGAAGAAAAGAAAAAGAAGGAAGAAAAGAAGAAGAAAAAGGGGAGCAAGAAGAAAAAGGAAGAGGAGAAGAAGACAAAGGAAAAGGGAAAGGTCAAAGCCCTAAAGGCAAGGACTTGGGATGACCCATCCTCATCCTCTTCATCATCATCGGATGAGGAGAATGCCTTTGTCACCAATTTGGCCTTGATGGCCTTTGATGACTTGGATTGCTCTTCCTCCGAAAATGAAGAATCAAGCTCAAGAGGAGAGAGCTCAAGTGAAGGGGGAGCTTCTACATCCTCCTCATCCGAAGAAGAAGAAGAAGATATGGAAACTATGGTAACGAAAGCTTCTCCTAAGAAAATAGTTTCCATAATTTCTAGTTTAACTAAGGACTTATTTGGAATGAAAAAGAAAAATAAAAGCATGTTTAATCAAATTAAGGCTTTGGAATATAAGCTAGAAAATGCATGTTTAAATAATAATGATACCTCTTCTTGCCATGATGATGCATGCTCACATGATTATATGCCTTTGGATGTTAATGATGCATGCATAGAGGAAAATAGGGCATTAAGGGAAAAGGTAGATTATTTAACCAAAGCCCTAGAAAAATTCACAATTGGCTCCAACACATTGAACATGATCTTAGGGAGCCAAAGAGCTAGTTTCAACAAAAAGGGCCTAGGCTACAAGGAAAAGAAAAATGAAAAGGCCTATAAATGCCTAATAGCTAGGGGACAAGATAAAAAGAAAGTAATTGCTAGGAAATGGATCCCCAAGGAGTATTTAGTGAACCCAATAGGAAAGAATTTATTTTGGGTTCCAAAATCCATCCTTAAGGGTTAGGAGAACCCTAGGGTAGTCAACCATATGAACTTGACCTATATCATATTTTGGTTGACTTAGGATGACGGGACAACATTTTTTAGATAGTGTTGGGTGATGATAACGTGCCCATAAATAGATAATATTGCTTAAATCATGATGATTGATGTAATTCCTATGTATATTTGTATTCATGATTTATGTTTTTGAAATTTGGCACGTTATCATGAGAAATAGATTTGAATCATGCTTTAGGTGATACTTTGCTTATTATCATCATATAATACCTAATGCATGACTATTATTTAATGAATACATGTATTTCATGATCATAATGTGAAATTAAATCATATATGCCATTATGATCATGTTAATTGTTAGGTTGATACTTAACCATGATAGAATTGCATGAATATATTGGTTAAGTATATACAAATGCCCCCTAGGATGCATCTCACACTCACTATAGGCTAACTTGATTGCAAACTTAGCATGAGTGAGATATTAGGATGATACAAATGTCCACTAATGCCTATGGCATTTAGATGGTCATTTAAAGTATCAACATAGCAATAATAGACCAATCATGGGGAAGGCTTATGTTTAATTCATAGACATATTGCCCAAAGATCATGGTTGGATATTTCATATGTTTTCAAAATAATTCCTTAATCTAAAATCTATGTATTCATGTTTTGGAACAATTCAAAGCAAGACTAGGTGTTAAAATGGATACTAACATGCTCAAAAACTAGTGGTTTTTCAAGTGTTTGGATTTTTGGCAAATCTCGGAAAATATAATGATTTTTCATGAAAAAATATTTTTCCTTGATAGATATACTTAATAGAAATATGCTCCTCAAATTTCATGATTTTTCGAATTTTCTGGAATTTTTAATGCATTTCTAAAATTACTTAAAATCGTAATTTGGAATCAATTGTGCGATCATTGCCATCGATAGCGATCATTGCTCACCTGAAAATCAGCCTACAATTTTCTGATTTCAGATTTTAATCGTGTTTTTGGTATTTTCCCTCCATTATACTTGATGCCATGAGTTTATAATTTCGTGTTAATCTTTTTTGATGGTGTCAAAGGGGGAGAAATAATTATGTTTAAGTTAATTGCTTTAGGGGGAGAAATATATGATAGGGGGAGAAAATTTGCATAGAGAGTTTCATGGATTAAGGGGGAGTTGCATGTTGCTATATCATGTTTATCTTTACATGCTTTCTTACCTTAGAATTTATATCAAATGTTTTTACCTAACTTAAACGGATTGCCACACATCAAAAAGGGGGACATTGTTAGGGTAATCTCTTGCCGTAATATGGTTTTGATGGTGTGGCAAAGGGTTTAAGTTAGTTTGATATATTGATTTGATATGTGCGTTGAAGTCGTGCAGGACTTAGTAATTCGCACATGGAGCCGTGGCGAGTTTCACATCTCATGACTCGTGCCTTGAGTCGGTGAAGGATAGCTTTGCGGAAGCCGTGCGCTTGGAGCATCAGGGACCGCCGGACGAGAAGCTTGGAGTGGCCGAGGAAGTAGACTTGAGGCAAGAGGCGAAGGAGCATTGCGAGCCGTCGATCTTGAGGGCGTGGCGAAGCGAAGAGAACTTGGCGAGGACTCAGAGATGAGAGTGGCGATTATAACCCGGGAAGGGTAGCTCTTAGGTGAAACTTGGCCATTTGGCCAAGTGTCGGATGGGTTTTCAGACACCCGGTCATTGCCATGTCATGGCGATCGCTCTAAGTCAGTGAGCTCGACTAGTATCTATTGGCCGGATTGTGGCGTGATCGTTGCCATCGTGGCGATCGACTTCCAGACTCATCGATCGGCTCTGGGCGATCGGTAGTCGAATAGGGTTTGACCCTGAGAACCGTTAAATGGCCGTAGGCGGTCGACTACGGGCGACAATCGACTGATGAGGTCCATCAGTCGACTGCCAAGAGTTCCGTTGGACTACAACGGTCGGGATCCGACATGTTCGGAGGCCGTTATAGTGACGGCAGTCGACTGCCAAGGGCGGCAGTCGATTGGTGGCGGCCAACGGGAAGAAATCAGCCCTCTCTATAAAAAGAGAGGGTGTAAGCCTTTGAGAGGCTAATGCTTATGCTCCAAGTGATCTTCCTAGTGCCCCACAAGCTCTAAACTCTTCTTACTTGTTTTTACTCCATTCTATTTGTAAGAAGAGTGATCTTGATTGTAAAGGTTACCTCCACCTAGCTTGGTGCAAAGGAGAGACCAATAGTGATTGACTTTGGAGGAGTGATTCACCTCGGACGAATCGGGATCGTGGATTAGCGGCGTAGCCGTGAACCACGTTACATTCTTTGTTAGCGATTGTTTTCTCGTATTTCTATTTGTTTGTCTTTATTAGTCTTCCGCTTGCGCTAATTAGTTTTGTAGACGAGCAAATACTGGCATCCAAACGAAAAGGGCTATTCACCCCCCTCTAGCCGGCCGTACCGATTCCCTACATAGGTTACAATCAAATCATCCTATCGACCAAGTGATAGGTGATCCTAACCTAGGTGTTCAAACTAGAATATCATATCGAAACCTTAGTCAAATCTCATTGATTTCGAAAATCGAACCCAAGTCAATTTAACAAGCTCTTCTTGATCCCAATTGGATTATTGCAATGCAAGAAGAGCTAGCTCAATTCACTAGGAACAAAGTTTGGGAATTAGTACCACCACCTAAAGATAAATCAATTATTAGAACAAAGTGGGTCTTCCGAAACAAACTCGATGACAAAGGTGAAGTAGTTAAAAACAAATCAAGGTTAGTCGTGAAAGGATTTAGTCAAGTAGAAGGGTTAGATTATGATGAGACCTATACTCCCGTAGCTAGATTAGAATCCATCCGAATGTTATTAGCATATGCTGCACATCGAGGATTTAAATTATTTCAAATGGATGTCAAGTTAGTGTTCTTGAATGAAATTATTAAGGAAGAGGTATACGTTAGCCAACCCCTAGGATTCAAAAGCCTAGAAAACCCAACCATGTCTTTAAACTCAACAAAGCCTTATATGGACTAAAACAAGCTCCTAGAGCTTGGTATGAGAGGCTTTCAGTATACCTTAAGTCTAAAGGGTTTAGCCAAGACTCAGTCGACCCGATCCTTTTTGTAAAATCCGTAGGCAAAGAAATTTTTATAGCCCAAATCTACGTAGATGATATAATATTTGAAACAACTAACTCAATCCTACAAAACGAGTTCATTTCACTAATGGAAAGTGAATTTGAAATGAACTTAATAGGAGAATTAAATTTCTTCCTAGGATTACAAATTAAACAAACTAAATAAGGAATCTATTTACATCAACAAAAATACGCTAAGGAACTAATTAACCAATTCGGGATGCAAAATGCTAAAATAATTAATACACCTATGGAAACAAATGTTAACATAGGAGAAGATGTAGAAGGAAAACCAATTGACCTAAAATACTATAGGAACGCGATAGGGAGTCTCCTTTACTTAATTGCGAGTTGACTCGATATATTATTCGCAGTAGGTATGTGCGCAAGGTTCCAAACTTGTGCCAAGGAGTCGCATCTAACATTAGTTAAGTGTATCCTTAGATATCTAAAGGGCACGCTAAGTGTAGGTATTTGGTACCCTAGATATACTGAGTTTGAACTAATCGGCTACTCCGACTCGGATTATGTTGGTAGTAAACTTGATAGAAAGAGCACGAGTGGTTATTGTCAACTTCTCAGCTCGAGTCTAGTGAATTGCTGTAGTAGGAAGCAACACTGTGTTGCCTTATCTACCGTCGAAGTCGAATACGTTGCAATGGGTGAGTGTGTAGCTCAGCTTCTTTGGATGAAGCACACTCTCCAAGACTTTAAGTTAAACTTCAACAATACTAAAATTCACATAGATAACATTAGTTCAATTCACTTGACCAAGAATCCCATATGCCACTCTAGGACCAAGCATATAGAGGTCAAACACCACTTTATTCAAGAACATGTAACTAATGGAACCATATAACTTGAATACGTGGAGTCTAAATCGAACCTAGTAGATATTTTTACCAAACCTTTACCCGAAGCCGAATTTAGTCTACTAAGATGTAAATTAGGCATGTGTGCAATAGAGTAGGACTTAAACTTATATTTTTGCTATACTCTATTATTTACTTTTCATGCAAAATGAAACTAGATTAGGGCTTACCCTAGAAATCATGCACCTATAGAGTTAAGGAGCCAACACATCTCACAACACATAAGACTAATGTGTTTGTGTACTTAGCCACATAGATGGGCGTGAGATATTAGGACCTTACTCCTGGTTCCAGATGTAGATCTAGTGCATCAACATGAACCACAGAGTATAATTACATAAATTAACCAACTCTAATCAGGACTTGTTGATTATTCCATGTCAATCAAGTCAAATAGAGTTGAACATCCAAATAGATGAGCTTATGTTTAAACTGTTGGTGCAATCGACCCAGGTCATGATTGACCGGACTCGAGTTTGACTCGAGTAGTATTTTGATGTTTAACATTGATGTTTGATAATGTGTTGGGGAGATTGTTAGTGCAATCGACCCAGGTCATGATTGACCGGACTCGATTTTGACTTGAGGGGTATTTTAATGGTTGATTAGGGTTGACCATGTGATGAAGAAAGTCCAAGTCATGGGTACTTGCCATGGAAAGTCCAAGTGGGACACTTGACAATGGGAAAGTCCAAGCTTGAGTCTTGGAAATTGGAAAGTCCAACATGGAGTTGGCATGGAAAGTCCAAGGGTGTAATCTTGGACACGTAAGTACAAGGGTGTAGTCTTGGCGGTGAAAGTCCAAGTCATGGTTACTTAGCATTTGGGAAGTCCAAGGAATGATATTGGCTGCGTAAAGTGTTAGTGCCTATAAGATCCACATATCTCCACAATGGCATGATATTGTCCACTTTGGGCCTAAGCCCTCATAGTTTTGTTTTTGCGCTTTACCCAAAAGGCCTCATATCAATGGAGATATCTTTTCATCTTATAAGCACATGATCTTTTCCATGTCTTACCAATGTGGGACTTTGATTGTATTTTCAATACTCCAACAACCCCCCCTTAAACGAAGGACCACATTGACCCCCCATCAGTCTATCTGTCCTCGAAGGACATCCTCTGTTTGATGTCCGATCCTTAACCCACCAAGACTTCCTACTAACTGTCTGATCCTCCTGACCCAGCTGTACTTCCTGCCAGTTGTCCAACCCTTCTTTCCTAACTGGACTTCTTGTCAGTTGTTCGGTCCTCCCGACCCAACTTGACTTCCTTCCTGGTGTCTGGTCCGGACATGGGTGCTCAACTTCCTTCGTTTAAGGTTCATTCCTTGACATGGGCCATGACTTTAATACCAATTGTTAGTGCCTATAAGATCCATATATCTCCACAATGACATGATATTGTCCACTTTGGGTCTAAGCCCTCATGATTTTATTTCTGGGCTTTACCCAAAAGGCTTCATACCAATGGAGATATCTTTTCATCTTATAAGCACATGATCTTTTCCATGTCTTACCAATGTGAGACTTTGATTGTATTCCTAATTCTCCAACATAAAGCCCAAGGGTGGAGTCTTGGCAGCATAAGTCCAATGGTTGGCGGCATAAAGTCCAAGCGTGGTTTTGGCAGCGTATGTCTAATGTGCCTTGGCGGTGTAGACACCGTTAGCATGACAATAGCCGATGGAAGCACTTGAAGGCTAGCGTATGGATGAACAAGTCATAGATGACTTGGAGGGATACAATAGGTGCGAGGCTGACGGAGGTGGCTAGAAGGCTTAGGTATAGGTTAAGGGTGGTCTGGCAAGTATGGGGGCACCATACTTGGGGTTAGACCTCATGTTTGAGGTTATTAGTTGACCGGGGCTTTATACCAGTCGGATGGTCAAGTGTTTGACACTTGGCGACCAAGTCAACACTCAACAGTTGACTGGGATTATGACCAGTTCGACTATTGTGAGTCGAATAGTGCTCGACTATAGTTTAGGGCCCAAAAAGCCTTGGCAGTCGACTGCTCATTGGATCAGTCGATTGATGGTAGTCGACTACCATGTATGGCAATCAACTGATGGTTTAACCGCGAGCACAGAATGCTCCATAGTCGATTGGGCAGTCGACTGCCAATGTTGGCAGTCGACTAATGAGAGTCCTGTTGGATTTTTTTTACCGTGGATCAGACCGTTGTCTCACAACAACAGTGTTAGCAGTCGAACTAATGATGCTGGCAGTCGACTACCAGGTGGACATCCAGCCCAATGCAGGTTAAAAGGAGCTGTTCGTGGGAGAGTTTGCCAATGGTTCTTGGGGAGGCTTCTTGAGACATTTTGAAGGCGAATTGCAGGTGCATTTCAGGGTCCTCCAGGCTCATCCAAGCAACCAACAAGCAAGCGCTCAAAACCCTAGTTTGTAAAGTGCTCTTTACATTTCATTCATATTTTACTTGTATTTCTTTGTATTGTATTGCTTTTGTAATTATTTTTAAGAGGTTTCTCCACCTCCGACGTGTTGTCGAGAAGGAATTATTGATTAGTGGTGTGTGTTTGCATCATTAGGGCTCGTTCGAGCCCAATCCGTGGAGTAGGAACTATACGGTTTTGAACCACGTTATATCGTCGTGTTGTGATTGTGTTTGTGCATTTTGTATGTATTATTTCTTTTTCCACTGTATATAACAAGTTTTGTAGCAAGCACGATCGAGATCCATCTTCGACGACGAATCACTATTCACCCCCCTCTAGCGGGCGCATAGGTCCTAACAAATGGTATCAGAGCTAGGAGCTCTTCTACGGATTAACACCTAGGAGCAAAATCGCTAGAGGGAAGATGGATTTTGAAGAACAATTAGGATGGGATATCAACACTCTGGTCCCGTATGCACTCTATGGACGAGAAGGCTTCAATTCATGGAAGGCAAGGATTGAAGACTTCATGATGATGAGGGATATCGAAGAATGGTCCGCTTTGATGGAAGGATTTGAATATCCTAGAGAACAAAGGGAGGTTTCCTCAAGATGAAGAGATGGACCAAGGAACAACTCTAAGGGTTTGAGAAAAATAAGAAGGTAATGAAATTTTTGATTGATTTAATACCTAACAATATTTTGTCTAATTTAGGGGACTACATGGTGCCAATGAGCTATGGATCCAAGTGGCAAGATTCCATGAGAACCCGTAATCGGTCCAAGAAGAAGAGGAAGAAAGCTCATCCTCACAAGAAAGTGAGGATTCGGAGGTCGAGGACTGTTCGACATTCGAGGTGGAAGAATTAGAGGTTGAAAGGCCATCAACATCCAAGGAAGAGGTAGAATTAGAAGAAACCTCAACCTCTAGAATTGAAGGGGAGGAGAGACCATATACTCTGTGTTGGTGATCGATTGGAAGCTAGAGGGGGGGGGGTGAATAGCTTATTTTTCGTCTCTACAAAAAGATTAGCGGAAGCACAACAAAAATAATAATAACACAAATGAAAAACAATGCTAACACGATTCTTTTACGTGGTTCGGAGATAGCGCTCCTACTCCACGGTGATCCTTGAGGTGGATCAACCCTAATCAAAATCACTATGAAACTTTCCTTTACAACAATCCTCCTCTTCTTACAAAGAATGAAACTTGAGCTTAGAGAGAGGAGGAGGAGATTTAAAATGACTAGAAAGCTTGAAAACTCGTGGAGGCTTGAGAGTATTATCAGAGAATAAGCATTAACCCCAAAAACCTCTACCAGCACTCTTTTTATAGAGAGAAGGCTGATTTTCCCATTGGAGCACAATCGATTGCACACGATGCGACATCGATCATTGATTCATGGGATTCGAGTCGCTTCTCCAACGACACTTTCATCGGGCCGATCGATACCTCCATCATCGATCGATGGAGTGATCACAGCCGATCAAGTAAGACTCCATTACGTGCGTGTTTAACTTGATCGACGCCATCGTTGGCGATCGCGCAACATCGATCGATCGCCATGACCAGCGGTCGGTGATGTCGAGTTTCATCGACTCGGTTGAGCACTGACGGTCGGTGATACATCGTATCAGTCGATTGATACTCATCAAGTATGAGTAATTCATACTTGATTTCACCCCCTAAACCTAGACTCAACCTTCTAGCTCTTCCTTAAGCCTTGCGCCTCCAGGATGGCTCCGAGTCCGCGACTTGTTCATCCTTTGCACTTTGTTTCGAAGAGCTTCCTTCGGTTTTGTCATGTCTTGGGTTTCCCTTTGCCAAAGCATGCTTGGACTTTACGCCGCCAAGTCTACATGCTTGGACTTACGCTGCCAAGACTTGCCTTTGGACTTCCTTTGCCAAGGTCCGTTTGTACTTAATGCCGCCAAGATAATATGCTTGGTCTTATGCTGCCAAACCTTTACCTTGGACTTCTCTTGCCAAGATCATACTTGGACTTTGCCTTTACCAAGTCTTCATACTTGGATTTCCCTGTCACTTGAACATTGTAACAATTAGATCACAAATTGTTGCCTAACTTAGATGATTATTCAAACATCAAAACATATAAATGCTAGGGGCATTGTTGCACCAACAATCTCCCCCTTTTTGATGTTTGACAATCATTTAAGTTAGGTCTTTCAAGGATACGCACATAATCATATTTCCAAATCATATAATCATATATCCAATTCTAACTTAAACATTTCTTCTCCCCCTTTGACATACATTAAAAAGAGAAGAAAGACAAAATCATATATTTCATAAAAGAATCGAATGTGTTATAAGCTTGAACTAAGGTATAGAATGACATTTTGCTCCCCCTTAATCCAAGATATAGTTCATAATGAGTAACAGACATCTGGAGCAAAAGCCTATCAAACAATTTGAAGGTTTAAATCCTAACTTTGCACCAACAATGTAAATTTGGGAATGAAAAAGATACATCTTATGAAACTCCCCCTAAAACACCGCATTAAACGGTCCTAAACATTTGTTTATACTCAATATTATTACGTTAAAGTTTTAGGAAATCCAGAATACACAAAATATCAGAAAATGGAGCTATTTATCAGAAAACACAGTGTATCAGTCGATTGATTTCTGAACCAGTCGACTACTACGCCTGAAACCCGAATTTCAGCCTTTTCAATCCAAATTCAAAAATACATTAGAAATTCCAGAAACCTTGAAAAATCACAAAATTTTGTGTACACATTTATGAAATCATACTTTATCAAGGAAAAATATTTTAAAAAATATATGTTTTCCAGATTTCAAGATTGATACAAACTTGGAAGGTGACAAAAGTTCTAATATTTTTGTAAACTTTGTATCACTTTTGTGTTTCACTTAAAAACTGTTTTTCAAAATATGATAAACATAGTTTAAAATATGTTTTATTTGACATTTCCAATCATGTTCTTGGAGCTATATGCACATCAATTGTGTATAAGCCTTCCCAATGATTGGTCCAATGAAGGATCAATGTCTCTAGATGACACTTTGGTCCATAGTAATGAATCATAACAAGCATGATGAACCAAGTGCATCTTCCTAACATCTCACATGTTGTCTAAGTGTCTCAATACAAAAATCATGGTTTCTTAGGTATTTTGTGAGATGCTTAAAGGTATAAATCCTAGGATTTCTATAGGATCATGCAAACCTACACCTTTATTCAACCAAGCACATTCCAAGTTCTCTCCTAAGTGATGAAAATTCTACCTCGGGGAGAGCCTTGGTAAATATGTCGGCTAGGTTGGACTTGGATTCAATGTAATTAAGCGCAATGTCCCCCTTATCGACATGATCTCTAATGAAGTGATGTTTCACTTCAATGTGCTTAGTCCTAGAGTGATGCACCGGATTTTTGGTTAAGTTTATGGTGCTCACATTGTCACAAAATACTTTCATGTTGGAGTAAGATAGCTCATAATCTTCTAAGCTATGTTTCATCCATAGTAATTGAGCTATACAACCACCCATAGCCACATACTCGACCTCGGTGGTGGATAGGGCAACACAAGGTTGCTTCCTACTACTCCAACTAACTAGGGAGGACCCAAGGAATTGGCATCCACCACTAGTACTCTTTCGATCCAATTTGCAACCGGCATAATCGGAATTAGTGTACCCAACCAAATCAAAAAACCTAGTCCTAGGGTACCATAGTCCTACATTTAGTGTGCCTTTAATATATCTTAATATTCTCTTAACGACAACTAAATGAGATTCTTTTGCACAAGATTGATACCTAGCACACATACCAACCGCAAATAATATGTCGGGTCTACTAGCGGTTAAGTACAAAAGGCTACCAATCATGCTCCTATAGAGTGTAAGATCAATTTGTTTGCCTTCATTATCACTATCTATTTTTGTATTTGTTGCCATTGGAGTTGAAACTACCTTAGCATTTTCCAAACAAAATTTCTTAATCATTTCCTTAGCATATTTGGTTTGATAAATATAAATTCCTTCACTTGTTTGTTTAACTTGTAATCCTAGGAAGACATTTAATTCCCCAACTAGACTCATTTCAAACTCTTTTTCCATATTCTTAATAAAGTCTTGGAGAAGTTCATCATTTGTTGACCCAAAGATAATGTCATCAACATATACTTGGGCTATAAAGATGTCCGTTGATGTTGACTTTATAAATAGAGTTTGATGTACACTACCCCTCTTAAAGTCCTTAGAGATTAAGAAAGATGATAATCTTTCATACCAAGTCCGGGGAGCTTGTTTCAAACCATACAAAGCTTTTCTTAGCTTGTATACATGGTTTGGATAGTCCATATTCTCAAACCCGGGAGGTTGTTCTACATATACCTCTTCCTTAATAAACCTATTTAGGAATGCCGATTTAACATCCATTTGATGGAGTTTGAAACCCATATAGGAGGCATACCCTAATAGTATTCTAATAGACTCTAACCTAGCAACCAAGGCATATGTTTCATCATAGTCTAGTCCTCCAACTTGATTAAAACCCCTTGTAACTAATCTTGCCTTATTCCTAGTAATATTCCCTTGCTCATCTAGTTTGTTCCTAAAGACCCATCTTGTAGTAATGATGGTGTTTTCATCAGGTCTAGGAACTAACTCCCATACTTGACTCCTTTCAAATTGAGCCAATTCATCTTGCATTGCTAAGATCCAATCCGGATCAAGTAATGCATCTTTGATTGTTTTTGGCTCAATTTGAGAAATTAGAGCTATATGACTAGTGGGATCCCTATGAAATGACCGAGTCCTAACACCTTGAGATAATTCACCCACAATTTGATCTAAGGGGTGATTTTGATGAACTCTTATGGTTCTAGGAGGTGTATTAATTTGAGTTTGATCATAATTAACCTCAATCCTTTGCTCATCATCGGAATCACCTCTTACTCCTCCTTGACTCAAACCTCCCCCTTGATCATTACCCCCTAAAGTTAAATCTTGGAATTGTTGGGTAATTTCTTGATGTTCATTATTAATATCATCATCAATAGGGGATTTCCTAGGGTATGTATTGGAAGTTTCATCAAATTGGACATTTGAAGATTCCTCAATCTTTTGAGTCCTTTTATTGTAAACTCTATACCCTACACTAGTGGATGAGTATCCAACTAGGATTCCCTCATCCTCTTTGGACTCAAACTTACCTTGGTTGTCTTTGGTATTTAAAATATAGACTTTGCATCCAAAGACCTTAAAATAATGAATTGTTGGAATTGTACCATTCCACAATTCAAATGGAGTTTTCCTTAAAAACCTATGAATTAACACCCTATTTTGGATATAGCAAGCGGTGTTAACCGCTTCCGCCCACAAGTAGCTAGGTAAGGAGTATGCATTAAGCATTGTCCAAGCCGCTTCTTGTAGGGCACGATTTTTCCTTTCCACAATCCCATTTTGTTGGGGTGTTCTAGGACAAAAAATCTCATGCTTGTACCCTTGTTCTAAGCAAAAGGTTGAAAGATTAGAATTCTCAAATTCTCCACCATGATCACTACGGGTCCGGTTGATTTTGAGTTTTCTTTCATTTTCTACTCTCTTGCTAAATCCTATGATTATTCCTAGGGTTTCATCTTTATTTTTCAAGAAAAATACACAAGTAAACCTAGAGAAGTCATCTACTATTACTAAGCAATATCTACTACCAATCATAGAAGGGGTACTATGACAATCAAATAAGTCCATATGTAAAAGTTCTAAAGGTAAAGCGGTACTAAGTAAATTTTTACCTTTGTGTGATGTTTTTGATTGTTTCCCTTCTTGACATGCATCACACATTTTATCCTTGAGAAATTTGACTTTAGGCAATCCTTTGACTAACTTCATTTTTGCTAATTTGGCTATGTTCTTCATGTTTATGTGTCCTAGCCTCCTATGCCAAAGCCAACTTTCTTCCTCTTTTGCAATAAGACACTTAGTAGAAGCATTAGTAGCATAGGATAAATCAACATAGTATATATTTGATTTCCTAAAACCTACTAGGATGAAATCATTTAAGGTTTTGTGTTTTATAAAACATTTTGAAGAATCAAATTTAACATCAAAATTTGCATCAAATAGTTGGCTTACACTAAGTAAATTAAATTTCATATTCTTAACTAATAATACTTTATGAATGGCAAGGTTGGGGGATACCTCAATTGTGCCCTTTCCTAAAATCTTAAGTTTGCTGCTATTACCAAATGATACCTTTCCCTTGCTAGTGTGGTTGATAGTGGAGAATTTTCTCTCATCACCGGTCATGTATTTTGAGCACCCACTATCAACGATCCACAAGCTTAGTTCTTCTACCTATATCACATGAAAAATACAATCCTTAGGTACCCAAATCTTAGGACCACTAGCATCAATTAGAAATTTCTTAGGAACCCAAGCCTTTCTACCCTTGCTTTTAATAATGGTTTTTCTACTAACAAGGGATGTAAATGCTACCTCCTTTTCCTTAGGTCTATATCCTATTCCGGCCTTGTTGTAAATAGCCCTTTAATCCTTAATTATCATGTCTAGGTATTTAGAACCATTAGTGAATTTTTCTAAGCATGCTCTTAAGTTACCTATTTCTTTTCTCAATTCATCATTTTCATCCCTAAGGGTACATGCATCATCATCACAAGATAATTTACTACAAGAAGGTTCTACACTCTTAAGTGATTTCATCTCTACTTTTAAATTCTTAATCCTAGTTTTCGATCTATTCAGTGCATTTTGAAGACATGCAATCGTCTTGTAAAGTAAATCTACCCTAGGGGAGTTGTTTACCTCATCATCATCACTTGATGATGATTCGTCGCTTGAAGAGGAAGATGAGGACTCCTCACTTGAGCTCCCAGCTTCTTCCTCCAATGCCATGAGGGCTAGATTCCGGGTGGCATGACATACTTCTTCATCGTCGGAAGAATCCTCCATGCTTAGAGTGTCCCATGTTTATGCCACCATTGCCTCCTCCTTCTTCTTCTCCTTCTTTTCCTTCTCCTCCTTCTTCTTTAGTTCCGGGCAATTTGGCTTTATATGCCCTTTCTTTTTGCAACCAAAATGAACTATTTGAAGACTTACCTCTTGAGGATTGGAACATCCTCCTCACATCTTTCTTGGTGAGTTTCCTTGACTTCCCACCAAATTTCTTGACATAGTGAGCCACCTCGCTTGCCGATAGCTCATCTTCACTACTTGATGAGTCTTCCTCGGATTCAGATGAGGAGGACACTTCTTTCTTCTCCTTCTTCTTTTTGTCCTTTCCTACAAAAAGAGCTATACCCTTCTCTTTGGATGAAGTGTTAGCTTGTTCATGTAATTGAAATTCATAAAATAGCTCATCTAACTTAACCAAAGAGAGATCCCTAGAGACCTTATAGGCATCTACCATTGAAGCCCATAAGGTTGTTCTAGGGAAAGCTTGGAGCACATACCTTACAAGGTCTCCGTTGTCGACCTTCTCACCTATAACATGTAGTCTGTTGACTACTTCTTTGAAGCAACCGTGCATTTGGCTCACGGTCTCATTGGTCTTCATGGAGAAGCTTTGAAGTTGGCCAATTAGGAGATCTCTCTTGGCCCTTCTTGTTTCCTTGGATCCTTGGTTGAGCTCTATCAACTTCTCCCAAAGCTCCTTTGCCAATTCAAATGGCCCCACCTTGCTTAATTGATCTTTTGACAAACCACATTGAAGTGTGGTTGTTGCCTTAGCGTTGGCTTGAGCCTTCTTGGCCATGTCTCTCGTCCAATCTTTCGTCGGTATGGGTGCTCCGTGTTCATCGACCGGCTTCTCGAAACCATCTACAACACTAAACCAATTTTATATATTATTCATTAAATAATACTCCATTCTACCTTTCCAATAGCCGAAGTCATTGCCGTCGAAGAATGGAGGCCTCGCCGTGCTATACCCCTCTTGGAAAGCCTTTTTTGCTCCGGTTGATTGTTAGATCTTCCGATGCGATCCGAGCTCTGATACCACTTGTTGGTGATCGATTGGAAGCTAGAGGGGGGGGGGGTGAATAGCTTGTTTTTCGTCTCTACAAAAAGATTAGCAGAAGCACAACAAAAATAATAATAACACAAATGAAAAACAATGCTAACACGATTCTTTTACGTGGTTCGGAGATAGCGCTCCTACTCCACGGTGATCCTTGAGGTGGATCAACCCTAATCAAAATCACTATGATGCTTTCCTTTACAACAATCCTCCTCTTCTTACAAAGAATGAAACTTGAGCTTAGAGAGAGGAGGAGGAGATTTAAAATGACTAGAAAGCTTGAAAACTCATGGAGGCTTGAGAGTATTATTAGAGAATAAGCATTGACCCCAAAAACCTCCACCAGCCCTCTTTTTATAGAGAGAAGGTTGATTTTTCCATTGGAGCACAATCAGTCGACTGATGCACAACATTAGTCGACTGTCGGTGCGGTTAACGACTTTTGAATAGCCGAATTTGCGGGATTCAGAGTTGTTTCTTCCAACGACACTCTCATCAGTCGATTGATCCCTCCATCAGTCGACTGATGGAGTGATCAGTCGAGTGATCACAGGTCGCAGTCGAGTAAGACTCCATTTTATGCCTGTGTTTAACTTGATCGATCGCCATTGGCGATCTGAATAACCGATCGGCACGCCAGCAATGATCGATGGTCGTGGTTTCATCTTGACTCGGCCGAGCACTCGCCGACTAATACATCGATCGATCCGATCGATACTCATCATGTATGAGTAATTTATACTTGATTTCACTCCCTATACCTAGACTCAACCTTCTAGCTCTTCCTTAAGCCTTGCGTCTCCAGGATCCCTCCGAGTCCGCGACTTGTTCATCCTTTGCGCTTTGCTTCCAAGAGCTTCCTTCAGTTTTGTCATGTCTTGGGTTTCCCTTTGCCAAAGCGTGCTTGGACTTTACGCCGCCAAGTCTACATGCTTGGACTTACGCTTCCAAGACTTGCCTTTGGACTTCCTTTGCCAAGGTCCATTTGGACTTAATGCCGCCAAGACAACATGCTTGGTCTTATGCTGCCAAACCTTTACCTTGGACTTCTCTTGCCAAGATCATACTTGGACTTTGCCTTTACCAAGTCTTCATACTTGGATTTCCCTGTCACTTGAACATTGTAACAATTAGATCACAAATTTTTGCCTAACTTAGATGATTATCCAAACATCAAAACATATAAATGCTTTGGGCATTGTTGCACCAACACTCCGGAGCAAGAGCAAAATCAAGAAGTACCATCAACTTTCGGAAGAGATGAAGAAGCCCAAACATCCACCGATGACCTAGGTAACTCAAGCAAATTAATTCAAAATAAAAATCATATAATGTGTTTTGAGTGTAGGGAATATGGGCACTACAAGAGCAAGTGCCCTAAGAAGGTTAAAAGGGCCATCGACGCTTAAAAGTCAAGAGAAGTCAAAGGAAGCCAGACCTCTGACAATTAAAAGTAAGGAGCAAGTGGTGTGCTTCAAATGTCAACAACGAAGCCATTATAGGAGTCAATGCCCTAGGAAGAAGGAAAGCAAAGGCAAGGAAGGAGCATCACATGTAGGGGGAGCTTTTAAAGCAAACCCTAAGGTAAAATTTATTAATGCACCTTCTTTAATTTATAGGCAAAAGCATGCTTTTAATTCACTTGCAATTCATCATGAAAAGCATGCTAGTAGAAGTAATAGATTTTATTGTCTAGGTGCTAAACATATCGATATTAGAACTAAGGAGAAATTTGAGACTAATGTCTCTAGAAAAATCCTACCTAAGGAGACTATTAGAAAAATAGAGGATCACCTAGGTATCAATCCTAAATGGACTAGCCATATGCCTAGAAGGAATGGTAATGCCCAAAGATTAAACAAAAATTTAAAAATTGAGCAGTTAGAGCTAGAAAATCAAGTCTTGAGGTCAAGACTTGAGAAATTGGAGACGACTTTTAAGAAAATGCAAAATCAATTTCAAGGGTCAAGAGATAAAAAATCTAGGTCTAGGAGTCAAAGTCAAAGACCTAGGAAACAAAAACCATCCAAGGGCAAGCTTAAGCTCAAAATGACCTATCACAATTCTCCATTCGATTATGGAACTGAATCTAGGTCTAGGAAAACCAAGGTCAATAGGGAAGTCATCCCTAAGGTTGACCAAGGTAGGTGCTTAGTGGCTAAGGTTTCAAGGAAACCTAGGGAAGCCATTAAGAAGGTTACAAGGGGAGTCACCCCTAGAGTTAACCTAGTCAAGACCACAATGACTAAGGCTTCTAAGCCTAGAAGGGTCATTAGGAGGGGTATCTAGGGAAGTTATCCCTAGCGAATACCTAGTAAACCCAAGGAGGTCCAATAGGTATTGGGTTCCTAGGAGCGTGATTGATTCACGCTAAATGGGTTTAGGTGTGTCAATCTTGAATGGATAGGTAGTTAACCTAACCATGGTAAATGTGGCACTTTAGGTCATTTCTAAGGTGATGGGGTACTTTGGAAATAAGGATGATTTTTAATCCTAAAGGCCTATAGGATGTGCCAATATATTTTTGAAGATTATGAAAAATCAATCAAATTGACACAATTAGGGTTAGAGGTCATAGTGTTCCATTTTGGGTTTTTGGCACACTTGGGAGATAAATGGTAATATAACAAAATGAATTTAATCATAACAAATGGCAACTAATATTATAGTTTAGGTATTTCTATGCCTTATATTTTATTTTCCATGCTTTGATTGCCATATAACATGTCATGATATCATATCTATTTTTATCATATAATATGTCATGATCATGCTTAGGGTTGTTTTTATGTCATGTATATTTAGATTTAATCAAATGTCATGACATCATGATCCTTGTCCATGCTTATTTATTCTATCATTTATGCCATGATCATTTCATGCATTAATAAAATCGAGCTAAGGACTATGGCATGACTTGAAGTCCCATGTATAAGGGAATCAAGTAGTGTTGCCTTAGAAAAATGTATGAAACACTAGTTTAGGATGAACAAAACCCACATCTCACATCACATTGACATATGTGTGTATTGATACACCCTAGACACATGTGAGATGATAGGAAATGAGTTAAGTTCAAGGTACATAGTTTTTGCATCTAGATGAACTCAAACTCATCTTATATTATTGATGAATCATGTGGAAAGATTGTGTACAAGTCATGTACATTAAGCCCATAGGCCATGGTTCAATATAAGGTTTTAAAACTATTTCAAAATCATTTTGAAAAACCTTGGTGTAGTCTATCTTTTGATAGAAGTCACCATTGATGATGTTGATACAAAGTGAGCCCAAAACAATGAAGTTTTTCTCACTTTTAAACTTTGTATCAAACTCACTATTTTATGGGTAAATCATTTTTCAAATATTTTTCACCCATTGTATTTGGTATAAGTATTATACGTATGAAGTTTTACTATTTTTCAAATTATGTATAATTACTTATGTATTATTGAAATTCGAATATGAAAGCTGAAAATTGCATTTTGCAGTTATCAATCAACGACCACTTATTGGCTGTCGACTGATGAGCATGACAATTGACTGATTATTGTTAGAGTCGACTGTCAGAGCTGATTTCAGATAAACAAGTTTATTTAGCCCAATTTCAACTTTGGTAAGGTTCCCTAACCACTCCTTACCCTAGGATATGCTTTGGAAATCATTAGAAAGGGTGAAAATCCATTGGATATGGATAAGGAGAGTTGTTTAGGGTGTGTATCAATTTAAGGTGAGTGAAAGTTCAAGTTTGAACTTTTAACCTTAATTTTGATGGTTTAGAGTGCCTATAGGCTTAGGGACTTCCCAAGGACATTGTTGGTGCAATGGTCAAGGGGGAGCAAGCCTTTAGGGGGAGGTTATCCATCTTGGGATGATGGATGTATATTCTTCCTTGTAAGGGGAGAATGTGGAGAATTTTAGAGAAGTTAGGATTGCCTCTCTTAAGTGATATGGGACTTATTACTAGGAAGATTGTAGGCATCCTAGGTGGTTTTGGACCAAGGGTGAGATTGTAAGATCTCATTGGGATATGAGACATTGACCTCCTTGGGGAGAACCTTTTTGATGTTAGTCAAAAAGGGGGAGAATTTATGGGAGAAGTTAATTACCAATTTGGGAGAATTGGTAAGGAGATTTGAGTAAGGGTTTAAGCCTAACTCAAAGGTGCTTAGTTTTTGTCAAACATCAAAAAGGGAGAGATTGTTGGTGCAATCAGCCCAGGTCATGATTGACCAGACTTGAGTTTGACTCGAGTAGTATTTTGATGTTTGACATTGATGTTTGACAATGTGTTAGGGAGATTGTTGGTGCAATCAACCCGGGTTATCATTGACCGGACTCGAGTTTGACTCGAGGGGTATTTTGATGGTTGACTAGGGTTGACCATGTGATGAAGAAAGTCCAAGTCATGGGTACTTGCCATGGAAAGTCCAAGTGGGACACTTGGCAATGGGAAAGTCCAAGTCTTCAGTACTTGGCATGGAAAGTCCAAGCATGGGTCTTGGCAAGGGAAAGTCCAAGCTTGAGTCTTGGAAATTGGAAAGTCCAACATGGAATTGGTATGGAAAGTCCAAGGGTGTAGTCTTGGTCACGTTTGTCCAAGGGTGCAGTCTTGGCGATGAAAGTCCAAGTCATGGGTACTTGGCATTTGGGAAGTCCAAGGGTTGATATTGGCGTCGTAAAGTCCAAGGGTGGAGTCTTGGCAGCATAAGTCCAAGCGTGGTCTTGGTAGCGTAAGTCCAATGTGCCTTGGCGGTGTAGACACTGTTAGCATGACAATAGCTGATGGAAGCATCTGAAGGCTAGCGTATGGATGAACAAGTCATGGATGATTTGGAGGGATCTAATAGGCGCGAGGATGATGGAGGTGGCTAGAAGGCTTAGGTCTAGGCTAAGGGTGGTCTGACAAGTATGAGGGCACCATACTTGGGTTAAACCTCATGTTTGAGGTTATCGATTGACCGGGGCTTTATACCGGTCGGATGGTCAAGTGTTTGACACTTGGCAATCGAGTCGACACTCAGCAGTCGACTGGGATTATGACCAATTCGACTGATGTGAGTCGACTAGTGCTTGATCGCGTTTAGGGTGAAAGACACGATCACCGCTATGTATGGGGCATGATCGATGGTTCGACCATGACCACAACATGTTCCGTAGCCAATTGGGCAGTCAGCTACGAGTGCTGGTAGTCGACTGGCAGTGTTGGCAGTCGACTGATGAGGGTCCTGTTGGATTTTTTCCAGCATGGATTAGACCGTTGTCTCACAACAACAGTGTTAGTAGTCGAACTGATGATGTTGGTAGTCGGCTGCCAGGCAGAAATCTAGTCCGATGCAAGTTAAAAGGAACTATTCGTGGGAGAGTTCGCCAATGGTTCTTTGGGAGGCTTCTTGAGATATTTTGAAGGCAAATTGTAGGGTCATTTCAGGGTCCTTCAAGCTCATCCAAGCAACCAACAAGCAAGCGCTCAAAATCCTAGTTTGTAAAGTGCTCTTTACATTTCATTCATATTTTGCTTGTATTTCTTTGTTTTTCTTTTGTGATCATTTGTATGATATTTCTCCACCTCCGACGTGTTGTCGAGAAGGAGTTATTGATTAGTGGTGTGTGTTTGCATTGCTAGGGCTTGTTCGAGCCCAATCCGTGGAGTAGGAACCATACGGTTCCGAACCATGTTATATCATCGTGTTGTGATTGTGTTTGTGCATTTTGTATTGTATTATTTCTATTTCCGCTGTGTATAATAATTTTTGTAGCAAGCACGATTAAGAACCATCTTCGACAACGAATCACTATTCACCCTCCCTCTAGCGGGTGCATAGGTCCTAACATAAACTACTATTTTCAAAATTTATTTGGAACATGCTTGGACTTAAAACTTAATTTTTGACAAAATTCAAAAACTGTTTTTAAAACCCCCCCACTCTTTTCGATTTATGGCAAAAGGGGGAGAAAAAGCCAAAGTTAAGGGATCAATTTTTTGATAACTTAACTTAATACACATATTATGCATCTTTTAATGGCCCGAGTTAAGTAAATGTTTACTTAACTTAATTTTTAAAACTTAACCTTTATGGTTACACCTTCTTAATTGAAAAAGGAAGATAAAGGCCATGGTTAAGAAATAAAAAATTAGTTTTTGATTACTTAACTTGAACTTATTCTAAACATTAAGGCCAATGTTAAGTAATTTTGATTATTTAAACTCTTCTTAAGTAGCAAACATCAAAGGAGAGGGTTAAGACCCTTTTTCAGGTACTCATCCTCGGTCAAGGGGGATGTTACCTCAAGGGGAGGACTTGAAAAAGAGTTTTTCGTACTCCTACTTAACTTATTAAGTTAAGTATACTCTTTCATATTTCGTATTCATGCTTCATGATATTCAATTCACTTAATGCATTTCCTTAACTTAGTGTTGGTTTGCCATCGATCAAAAAGGGAGAGATTGTTGGTGCAGTAGGCACCAGAATCAAACCTAAGTTTTGATTATAGCAAAGACACAAAGTTAAGCTCATGTTATCTCATGAGCTGAATCAAGTGTGAAGGAATGCTAAGCTAAGCTGAAGGTCAGCGACACCCGGAGGTTCTCATGTTGAGAAACCGTGGTGGTCGGGTGACACCGGGAGGACTTCGGAGGGAGTCAAAGAAATCAGGAGGAGACCGAAAGAAAAAGCAACAAAGGTAAAGCTTGAGGTAAGCTCGTGTGAGTAAGTGTAAGTAAGGTTGAGTCCTCAGTACGGGGACATCCTTAGGCGACAATCCGACTAAGACATCCCATGGAAGGTCTATGTCGAGATCTGACGATTGGTGGCCGTCGAAAACACTTAGTTTAATATCATTTTTGAGCTAACTCTTGATGTAGTCGAAAACCATAGCAAACAGTCGACTGATGGTGAATCAGTCGACTGATGAGGGTGAATAGTTGACTGCCATTTAAATTTCCAGCTTCGAGGAGAGTCAAACTTCATCCCCTTATCTTAAGGTGAGGTGGCCTTTGGTGATAAGGATTGAGCTCAATGTTTAGGGTTCTCAAAGGTTATAAAAGAAAGAGTGTGATGTGAGCAAAACATATAGGATTTTAGGAGTAGTTTTCGCTCACATATCATTATATTTTATGTTTGTTTCATGCACATTTCACTTTGTTTTGCATGCATTTCCTATTTTCTAGTTCGGAGATATGCTCTTTATACTTTTGTGTGCAGGATAGCGTTTCATGGGGAAAAGGCGCACTTTCGGAGCAAAATAAGGGCATTTTATAGCTAGATGAAGAAGGGGACACGGGCAGGGCATGTGGCTACACATGACCGTGTTCAAGGGGAAAAATTGGCCACCCTAGCGCCACACACGTCCTGGCCCTGTGGAAACACACGACTGTGTGGCACTGCGCGATTCTGATGCAAGTCGATAATTTTCCAGATTTTAGAGAGATCCAGGCTAATGTCAATATAAAAAAGGCTACGCCCAAACCCTAGGGGAGAGGCACGATGGCCAAGACGACACTCTGATGCCCTAAAAAGCTTCGGGAACTCGCATCAGAGATGAAGAAAGTCGCTGAAGATCCAAATTCTGCACTTCAACGTCGGAGAGAAGAGTCAAATTGCAATGTAATTTCTGTTCCTTGTTTAATTTCTATTGTTTATACGAACATGATCATGTTTTGTCTTTCTCCTCTCCTATCTATAGAGTAGACTTTATGATTCTAGGATTAGGGAGTAGTTTGTGTGTGTAAAATATGTTATTCCAAATTTGAATTCTGTTCTGGAATTTCTATTTGCAATTCACATTTGGTTTTAGTGCTATAGTTATTGTTTTGGTTTTCTATCTACTGTGCTAGCCGATACGAGGGGTGACAACCCTTGTATCTAAGATTTAGGAGAATCAAGGAAGCACCCAGGGGTTGACCTCTGTTGGTGCAATCGGCCCAGGTTAGGTTGACTCGAGTTTGACTCGAGCAGTACCTTGATAATATTTTGATGATAGACAAAACTCATGACATGGGATTGTCATGGGAAAGTCCAAAATGGGTTGGCATGGAAAATCCAAGCATGGAGCTTGGTGTGGAAGTCCAAGGGGGAAGCCTTGGCATAGGAAAGTCCAAAGCATTGCGAAGCCGTGCGCTTGGTGCTTGGCATGGGAAAGTCCAAAGCATTGCAAAGCCATGCGCTTGGTGCTTGGCATGGGAAATCCAAAGCATTGCGAAGCCGTGCGCATGGTGCTTGGTGAGAAATGCATTGCGAAGCCGTGCGCTTGGTGCATTTGGGAAGTCTTGAGGACTTGGTAAGTTCACTAGGCTCGGGGTCCTTGAGTCGGTCAAGGAAGACATTGCAAAGCCGTGCGCTTGGTGCATCCGAGGGACCGCCGGACGGGGAGCGAATGGAGTGAGCCCAAAGGGAAGCATACTTCTAGGGCATGAGACGCGAAGGATGGCGCTGGCCGCGGCCATGGCATCCGAGGGACGTAGGCCGAGGGAAGAGAGCTTCGGTGGGGAACTCCATGAGGGATAAGGTGGACTTGGCCAAGTGGCTAAGACTGAGTGTCGGAGTCTCAAACATCGTTATGTTTGAGGTTTTAGCCGACATCAGTCGACTGGCATAGGTGCCAGTCGACTGCTCTAGGTCGTATGGGTTCGACCGGTTCGATCAAGTTCGATTGATCACCGACCGCGAGGAGGGCAATGATCGTTGGGAGGATCACCGATCGCCGAGGGATGGCAGCGATCGATGACATGCACGGGCACAGAATGGAGTCGAGCTCGCCAGCACTCGACTGATGGATGATCAGTCGACTGATGGGTGCCATCAGTCGACTGATGTGTGATCCGTTGGAACTTAACTGTTAGTAATATATGAGAGATGTCCTAAGGCAATCGCCTTATGTATGAACCATTTATATGATAAATGAAGATTCACTATTTGAGTATACATGTTTTATGTATTTGATTGGATCTTAAACTCATTTACTGAATGTCCACGATACGATTCACAACATGAGAGAATTTGTGATTGGATCACAACTAGTGAGTATCTCTACATGTGTAATTGTGATGTATCGGAATTATCCCTAGTCGATGAATTGATGGATTTGGACACCATCAATTTTGTCGAGACTAGCACGAGGTATACTCCTTGGTGTATCCAAGCAGCTGATTCTCACTGGCTGGAGACATAGTGATGTCTGGAGTTAATCGTGGATGCTAGTTATGGTAACTAGTTCATTGGTGTGACCAGCTGTAAGACTTCATATGGTTCTCTGCATATATAGATATGTCAATGAAGTTCTTACTGTGGCTTAAGTGCAATGTTCCTTTGACTTGCGGTATTCAAGTCATCTTGATCATGGAGACTTATGCTTTGACATCTTAAGCAAACATCTCCGAGGAGATGTGGACCCGGGATGATTGGGTATAAGTCGAAGTGATCGAAGGTGTTTGAATAGCCTATAAAGGATTCACCACTCCTTGCGAGGAGATGTATACCCATGGCCTCTCGTCGGATTGTTACTAAAGTCTTTGGCCAAAGCATTACATGTTTAGAGTAAGGTACTCTTCGATACATGTGGAGTAACTAGAATCCGTAGGACGAGGAAATAATACTTGGGCTAGGTGTGACGTAGTCAGCCTAGTGGGGACTGACACAATAGACCATGTCCTGAACCAAGTGGGTATAAGATGAGTGAAGGGAATGGGGCACGAATCATTCGAGCTACTGAAGGGTTTCAGAAATAGTTCTGGATCAACCGTTGATCTTTTCGGTTAATTGGAGATCATGATGTACTACTAGGTGCCACTCATGATCGTTCTATAATTAATGGTTAATTATAGACGGCCAACATAAACCGAGAACCTATTTGGTCACACGCACAACGAGCGTAATCCAAAGGATTTAAAACGAGCTTGAGAATTGGATTCTCAGACCGAGAGAAACTAGGTTAGGTTGGACCAAACATAAAGCGAGCATGAAATTGTTTCAGTCGCAATGGAAGCGTGGATGGGCCGCGTCCTATGAAGACGTAATGGATGAACCAAAATGGTTTGGTTCTAATCCAATGGATGAGAATAAACCAAAGGGGTTTGGTTTATTTTAAACGAATGAACCAAAAGTTGCTTCGGTTCGTTTTAACTTAAAATAAACCATCATGGTTTGGTTTATTTTAACTTATCTTAATGGAGCGGGTTAACGGGCTTTATGGATATGATCCATTAACAATTAAGAGAATTAGTTCTCTATAAAATAGGGCTTAAACCCTAATCCAAAGCCCTAATCAAGCTTGGCCGCCCAAACCCCTTCCTCTTGTTGGCGTCAACTCCATTGCTGCCGCCCAGCTTGTGTGCTGCTGTCCATCTCCTTGCCGGCGTCCAAGCTTCAGCCGGTGAACCCTCCGGCGACCCTCCGGTGATCTTCCTAGGCCTCGGTGAAAAGGTGAGCACTTGGCTTCCTTGTTTTGGCCGGCGCCTACTCCTCCACCAAGCTGTCCAGTTTTCTGGACAGCTTCTTCTCCTCTCGTCGGAGCGTCGTTTGGACGATGGTTAGAGCTCCGACAGCGGCTAAATTACCGGGGATTCGATCTCCGGTAATCCTCTGAGGTGGAGGACAAAGAATTCGTCAATCGGTTGACGAATACCTCTCCGGAGAAGCGAGTTTTTAGGACTCGTCTTAGGATCCGAATTTGGATTCGGATCGTGATCATCTCTCGATCACGTCGTCTTCAACACGAGGCTAGTAACCCGTACGAAGACGAAGCTCGTGGCTTAGCGAAGTCATCCCGAGGAACTCGGCGTGGATACGGATAGAGACGATTCTAGCGAGGATCGTTCCAGTGGATGTCGTTCCCGCTACACGTCATACGAAAGGTATAACATCGATCAAGTTCCTTTTATTGCAACTTTAAATTTACGGTTATGTCTACACTTGTTGTAATATGCATGCGTGTGTTGTGTGTGTTGTAATAAATAGGAGTATTTATTATTTTTATTGCTTCCGCTGTGTTCATGTTTACGAAACATGATCGAACACACACATGTGATGCAGAAAACCCAACAAGTGGTATCAGAGCCTGTGTTGTGTTTCGACATAATCGTAAAATGGTTTCGATAGTCATAATGTATTTCTGAAATTTTCTAATTTTGGAAATTTAGAAGTATTTATGGAAATTTTTCAATTTTGGAAAGTCTAGAAGTATTTATGGAAATCTTCCACTTTTGGAAAGTTGAAGTATTTATGGAAATTGATATTTTCCATAAATAAAATATTTGATTAGATTCTGAAATTTGTTTCCTAATTTAATCATGATTTGATTTGGGAAATCAAATCTTAAAATATTTTATTTCCATAAGTAGTTTTAATGATTTAGGAAATTGGTTTCCTAAATAGATTTTCCTTAATCAAATAATTCCATGAATAAAATATGTGATTAGATTTGGAAATTTGTTTCCTAATTTAATTATGATTTGATTTGGAGAATCAAATCTTAAACATATTTTATTTCCATAAATAGTTATGACATATAAGGAAATATATACATGACATAATTGTATGCCATGTAATTGCATTAGATGCATAACATTATGCCATGCGTGTCGTGACATGTAGATGTATGCCATGTATGCCATGCCATGTAGATAATAGTTATTTGCATGCAAAGAGGATGAGACATAAAAACCCTTAAACAATATTAAAGCCTACACCTTCCATTAATATGGTTAGAACCAGAGTTCCATTTCTTGTTTGGGTTGTTGGACTCTCTCCAAATAACCCGAATATGTTCAAACCATGGAATAGTTTAATACTAATATGGTAAAAGTCAGAGGTCAATCGTTAGCTTTGGTTGTTGGACTCTCTCCAAGCTGGGCTAATTGGTTGAATGCGCTCTAACCATATTAAAACTATGTCCCGATTAATGGGTTGGCTTTAACCTGGAGCATCGGCTTGTTGGACTCTCTCCAAGGTCGATGTAAAGGGAGGTGAAGTTGGGTGCTATGCATATGATGCATACTTGTTAATGTGTTAAAAACCCGATGTATGTGTGAACATTCAATTAGTTAATAGCACATTGTGATAGTTGCATATACGTGATATGCAATCGGTATAGAAGATACCTACCGTCGTAGTTATGAATGGCTTGTTGGACTCTCTCCAAGGTTGTTCATAACTATGATGGATATCAGCCCATTCGGAGATGGACCTACGATCTCCCGAAGTGATTTTGGGGTTTTTGAAATTCGAAAAATGAATGGGATTTATAAATGTATATTGATGCATTTTAAAATTATTTTCTCATATATGCTCGTTTTGTATTTCTAGGTCAATAAATTGATCATGACGTCTTTGAATTTGCGCACTATTTTGGATTCGAACAAACTGACTGGGTCTAACTTCCTGGACTGGCTTAGAAACCTGAGAATTGTTCTCAAGGCGGAAAAGCTTGCATATGTCCTTGAAGAGCCTCTTCCTGACCGTCCTAAGGACGATGCAACTCCAGACCAAATGTTGGTCTATCAAAAGCATGTGGCAGATTCTGAGCTGGCGAGTTGCATCATGTTAGCGGCGATGGTACCTGAGCTGCAAAAGCAGCATGAGCATATGGATGCTAATACTATGGTCTTCCATCTTCATGAGTTGTTCGATGAGCAAGTGAGATCCAAAAGGTTCGAGGTCTCTAGGCTCCTCTTCACCACGAAGATGCAAGAAGGTTCATCTGTAGTGCAGTTTGTGCTAAAGATGAACGGGTACATCGAGCGGCTAGCTACCCTCGGTTTTGTGATGGATCATGAGTTAAGTATTGACTTAATTCTGTATTGTTTGCCCAAGAGTTTCTCGCAATTTGTGATGAACTATCGGATGAACAAATTGGAATCCACCATTCCCGAGCTCCTCAATATGCTGAAGACTGTGGAGCTTCTGTGAAGCATGAGGAGAAGGCGGTTCTGTTAGTTGATTCCTCAAAGAAAGGTTCTAAGAGGAAGGCAAAAGAACAGAAGAAAGGAAAGAACAAAAAGGCAAAGAAGGCGGAACCAGCGCAAAAGGGCACTTGCCATCACTGTGGCAAGGAAGGCCACTGGCGAAGAAACTGCAAGATTTATCTTGAGTCCAAGAAGAAGAAGAAGGCATCGGATGCCCCATCTTCTTTAGATATCTTCGTTATTGATTGTCATTCTATTTCCTCAAACACTTGGGTATAGGATACTGGGTGTGGCTCACATATATGTAATGACATACATGGGCTAAGGAATAGAAGAAGACTCGTCAAGGGAGAGTCAAATCTACGTGTTGGGAATGGAGCAAAGGTTGCTGCACTCACCATCGAAACGTATTTGTTGAAACTCCCTACAGGACTTGTCTTAGAACTGGACAATTGCTTTTATGTTCTTTCGTTGATAAAGAACATCATTTCTATTTCTTGTTTAAATAGAAATGGGTACCATTTGGCTTTTAGTAACAATTGTTGTTACATAACTTTGAATGGAGTTCTTTATGGAACTGGAACTTTGAGTAATGACATTTATACATTGGACGTATCCAGTGACATTTTCAATATCGAAGCGAGCAACACGCGTGCTCGAAAGGGTAATCAATTAGACTCCTATATGTGGCATTGTCGTCTTGGCCATGTAAGCAAGAAATGCATGTCCGAATTACACCGATGTGGAATTCTGGAATCGTTTGAATTGGATTCATACGATACATGCGAATCATGCTTAAAAGGCAAGATGACTAAGTTACCTTTTACTGGAAAAGGTGAACGAGTGGGAGAGTTACTAGGTCTAATACATACTGATGTATGTGGACCTATGTCAACTCAAGCTTTAGGAGGCTATAGATACTTCATTACCTTCACCGATGATCACTCACGGTTTGGGTATGTGTTCTTGATGAAACACAAGTCTGAAGCCTTTGAAAGGTTCAAAGAATTCAGAAATGAAGTAGAGAAACAACATGACAAGAGTATTAAAATACTTCGATCGGATCGAGGTGGTGAATACTTAAGTCAAGAGTTTCTTGATTATCTAAGAGACAATGGTATATTGTCTCAATGGACTCCGCCATATACACCAAGGCATAATGGTGTATCTGAGAGGCATAACCGGACCTTGTTGGACATGGTCAGGTCAATGATGAATCATGCAACTCTTCCCAAGTCCTTTTGGGGCTATGCACTTCATAAATTGCTTTGTTAAATGTAATGCCTACTAAGGTAGTCTCAACTACTCCATATGAGATATGGAATAGTAAGAAACCTCATGTATCTTACTTGAAGATATGGGGTTGTCTGCTTATGTGAAGCTGATCAGACGGACAAATTGGATGCTAAGTCTGATAAATGTCTATTTATTGGATACCCTAAGGAAACAAGGGGTTACCAATTCTATCATCCTGTGGAACAAAAGGTGTTTGTTTCAAGGCATGTTGTGTTTCTAGAGAAAGAGTTTCTCTTGAAAGAAAATAGTGGGAGTGTCGTCGAGCTTGAGGAGGCTCGAGAGACTCAAATAGACATTGATGAGATACCTGGTGAAGCACAACAGCCGACAACTCATAGTGATGAGCAATCGGCTGGACCTATTGTAACACCACATCTTCGTAGATCTGGTAGAACACACAATATTCCTGAGAGATATGGATTTCTCGTAAGCGAATCGAACGACGTGTTACTCATTGATGATGAGGAGCCTACCAATTATGAAGAAGTGCTGACAAGTTCAGAAAGGGATAAGTAGCTTGGTGCCATGAAGTCGGAAATGGATTCCATGTATGAAAACCAAGTTTGGAACTTGGTTGACCCACCTGAAGGGATAAAGCCTATAGGGTGCAAGTGGGTTTTCAAGAAGAAAACCGACATGGATGGTAATGTGATTACCTATAAGGCTAGATTGGTGGCGAAAGGATATCGTCAAAAACAAGGTGTTGATTATGACGAAACCTATTCGCCTGTAGCTATGCTTAAATCCATTCGGATGCTCCTGGCCATAGCGGCTCATTATGATTATGAGATATGGCAGATGGATGTGAAAACAACTTTCCTTAATGGAAACCTGCTCGAGGACGTGTATATGATACAGCCTGAGGGTTTCACATCGGTTGATAAAACTAAGGTATGCAAATTGCGACGGTCCATTTATGAATTGAAGCAAGCATCCAGGAGCTGGAATATCCATTTTGATGAGACAATCAAAAAGTTTGATTTCTCACAAAATCCAGACAAATCTTGTGTGTACAAGAAGGTTAGTGGGAGTGCAGTCGTATTCCTAGTATTGTATGTCGATGACATACTACTTATAGGAAACGATGTTTCAATCTTACAGTCAGTGAAGGTTTGGTTATCCAAGACATTCTCCATGAAAGACCTGGGAGAAGCAACCTACATCCTCGGGATTAAGATCTATAGAGATAGATCGAAACAGTTGCTTGGTCTTTCGCAGTCTACATATATAGACCGAAAAGCAAAGAGGTTTAGCATGTCGGAATCCAAGAAAGGTTTCCTACCCATCAGGCATGGGGTACACCTTTCGAAGTCTATGTGTCCGCGCACAGAAGACGAGAGGATTTGCATGAGTAAGATTCCCTATGCATCCGCAATAGGATCTATCATGTATGCTATGTTATGTACGAGACCCGATGTATCGTATGCTCTGAGTGTCACGAGCAGATACCAGTCTGATCCAGGAATGGATCATTGGGCGGCTGTTAAGACGATCCTTAAGTACTTGAGAAGAACTAAAGATGTGTTCCTAATATATGGAGAAGGGGACATGGTGATACGCAGGTATACGGATGCCAGCTTCCAGACAGACAAGGATGATTCCAGGTCTCAGTCTGGATACGTGTTCACCTTGAATGGGGGCGCAGTGAGTTGGAAAAGTTCCAAACAAGAGACTGTAGCGGATTCTACCACTGAGGCAGAATACATTGCAGCTTTGGAAGCAGCAAAGGAAGCGGTTTGGATCAAGAAGTTCATCTCTGAACTTGATGTGGTCTCATCAATGATCCAAACATGTGCTTCGCCGCTATCATCTTATCAGAGAGATCATCAGTAGGAACGAAATACAAATCGAGAAAATTCCCACTGAAAGGAACTTAGCGGATCCCTTGACTAAGGCATTACCTCAAAATAAGTTTCAGGGTCATGTTCGAGCTTATGGTATTGGATACCGTAGCGATTGGCAATAGGCCAAGTGGGAGTCTGTTAGTAATATATGAGAGATGTTCTAAGGCAATCGCCTTATGTATGAACCATTTATATGATAAATGAAGATTCACTATTTGAGTATACATGTTTTATGTATTTGATTGGATCTTAAACTCATTTACTGAATGTCCACGATACGATTCACAGCATGAGAGAATTTGTGATTGGATCACAACTAGTGAGTATCTCTACATGTGTAATTGTGATGTATCGAAATTATCCCTAGTCGATGAATTGATGGATTTGGACACCATCAATTCTGTCGAGACTAGCATGAGGTATACTCCTTGGTGTATCCAAGCAGCTGATTCTCACTGGCTGGAGACATAGTGATGTCCGGAGTTAATCGTGGATGCATGTTATGGTAACTAGTTCATTGGAGTGACCAGCTGTAAGACTTTATATGGTTCTCTGCATATATAGATATGTCAATGAAGTTCTTACTATGGCTTAAGTGCGATGTTCCTTTGACTTGCGGTATTCAAGTCATCTTGATCATAGAGACTTATGCTTTGACATCTTAAGCAAACATCTCTAAGGAGATGTGGACCCGGGATGATTGGGTATAAGTCGAAGTGATTGAAGGTGTTTGAATAGCCTATAAAGGATTCACCACTCCTTGCGAGGAGATGTATACTCATGGCCTCTCGTCGGATTGTTACTAAAGTCTTTGGCCAAAGCATTACATGTTTAGAGTAAGGTACTCTTCGATACATGTGGAGTAACTAGAATCCGTAGGACGAGGAAATAATACTTGGGCTAGGTGTGACGTAGTCAGCCTAGTGGGGACTGACACAATAGACCATGTCCTGAACCAAGTGGGTATAAGATGACTGAAGGGAATGGGGCACGAATCATTCGAGCTACTGAAGGGTTTCAGAAATAGTTCTGGATCAACCGTTGATCTTTTCAGTTAATTGGGGATCATGATGTACTACTAGGTGCCACTCATGATCATTCTATAATTAATGGTTAATTATAGACGGCCAACATAAACTGAGAACCTATTTGGTCACACGCACAACGAGCATAATCCAAAGGATTTAAAATGAGCTTGAGAATGGGATTCTCAGACCGAGAGAAACTAGGTTTGGTTGGACCAAACATAAAGCGAGCATGAAATCGTTTCAGTCGCAATGGAAGCGTGGATGGGCCGCGTCCTAAGAAGACGTAATGGATGAACCAAAATGGTTTGGTTCTAATCCAATGGATGAGAATAAACCAAAGGGGTTTGGTTTATTTTAAACGAATGAACCAAAAGTTGGTTCGGTTCGTTTTAACTTAAAATAAACCATCATGGTTTGGTTTATTTTAACTTATCTTAATGGAGCGGGTTAACGGGCTTTATGGATATGATCCATTAACCATTAAGAGAATTAGTTCTCTATAAAATAGGGCTTAAACCCTAATCCAAAGCCCTAATCAAGCTTGGCCGCCCAAACCCCTTCCTCTTGTTGGCGTCAACTCCATTGCCGCCCAGCTTGTGTGTCGTCCATCTCCTTGCCGGCGTCCAAGCTTCAGCCGGTGAACCCTCCGGCGACCCTCCGGTGATCTTCCTAGGCCTCGGTGAAAAGGTGAGCACTTGGCTTCCTTGTTTTGGCCGGCGCCTACTCCTCCACCAAGCTGTCCAGTTTTCTGGACAGCTTCTTCTCCTCTCGTCGGAGCGTCGTTTGGACGACGGTTAGAGCTCCGACAATGGCTAAATTACCGGGGATTCGATCTCCGGTAATCCTCTGAGGTGGAGGACGAAGGATTCATCAATCGGTTGACGAATACCTCTCCGGAGAAGCGAGTTTTTAGGACTCGTCTTAGGATCCGAATTTGGATTCGGATCATGATCATCTCTCGATCACGTCATCTTCAACACGAGGCTAGTAACCCATACGAAGACGAAGCTCGTGGCTTAGCGAAGTCATCCCGAGGAACTCGGCGTGGATACGGATAGAGACGATTCTAGCGAGAATCGTTCCGGTTGATGCCGTTCCCGCTACACGTCATACGAAAGGTATAACGTAGATAAATTTCCTTTTTATTGCAAATTTAAATTTACGGTTATGTCTACACTTGTTGTAATATGCATGCGTGTGTTGTGTGTGTTGTAATAAATAGGAGTATTTATTATTTTTATTGCTTCCGCTGTGTTCATGTTTACGAAACATGATCGAACACACACACGCCGCGGTGCAGGAAACCCAACATTAACCAACGTGGATCTGGCCATTGTGAGACAACGGCTACGGGACCAGTCGACTGATGGGTTCGAAAACAACTTGATGCAGGTTATAAATGGAGAACGAGTTGGAGGATTTCGAAAAGCCTTTTGTGAAGCTATTGGAGGGGAATTGCTGCTGTATTCCAGTCCTTCAAGAGCCAATCAAAGCAAGCAATAAGCAAAGCGATCAAAGCAATCGGTGAAAGTTTTCTTGTGTATTGTATTTGTGTATTTGCTTATATTTCTATATTACATTGTAATTGCTTGTGAGAGGTTTCTCCACCTCCGACGTGTTGTCGAAAAGGAGTGTTATAGTTAGTGTCGTGCGCATAACTAGAGCTCGGTGAGCTCGCCCGTGGAGTAGGAACCATTCGGTTCCGAACCACGTATATCTTGTGTTGTGTGATTGTGTATTGTTAGCTTCATTATTATTGTTATTCTGCTGCGCTAACGACAATCGTAGACAAGCAACGCAAGAAGAACGAACGAATTACGACATCCAACGAACGAGGGCTAATCACCCCCTCTAGCCGGCCAATCGATCCCCCAACAAGTGGTATCAGAGCCGAGGTCGCTCTTCAAGGACTAACCGCCGCGAGAGCACTACAAGATGGCCGACTTCATCCATCCACCGAAATTTGATGGAGATTTTTCTTGGTGGAGGAAACGGATGGAGGTATATCTCGAAACCGATTTTGATTATATGATTATTTTAGAAAATGGTTTTGAGATTCCTAGGGACAAACACAACAAGCCCATTGAGAAGTCAAAATGGACCCAAGACCAAATCAAAGACTTCAAGACAAATCTCAAGGTAATCAAGTTGATTAGTGATTTGTTACCTAACACTATTTGGTCTAGATTGGGTGATTATAGGGATGCAAGGGAATTATGGAATAAGGTAATGATATTCCAAGAAAATTCCCAATCGGCACAAGTAGAGGAGAATGCCGAAGAAGAATCACCATCCACTTTTGAAGATGTGGATGACTTGGTGGAGACCTCCACCTCTAGCATTGAGGGGGAGGAAAGTGTTTCTACTCTGGAGAAAGATCAAGAGGAAGCTTCTACCTCCGGAAGAAGTGAAGAGGCCTCCACCACCTCCCTAGGTAACTCAAGTGTTATTATTTTAAATAAAAATCACATAATATGCTTTGAGTGTAGGGAGAAAGGGCATTATAAGAGTAAATGCCCTAAATTGGCTAAGAAGAAGGCATCGACACCAAAAGTCAACCCAAAGTCAAATGATGCCGGTGTTCCCAAAATCAAGAGCAAAGAGCACATTGTGTGCTTCAAATGCAATCAAAAGGGACACTACCGAAGCCAATGCCCTAGGGGAGGAAGAAAGGGCAAGAAGGTGCAACTCATGTAGGGGGAGCTCCTAAAGCTAACCCTAAGGTACATTTAGTTAATGCACCTTTAATTCCTAAAGTCAAAAAGCATGCTAAAAATTATTTTAGTTCTCTTGCTATTGTTAATGAAAAGCATGCTAGGAGAAACAATAAGGTTTATTGCTTAGGTGCCAAGCATGTTCATATGACTAAAGACAAACCTAGGACTCATAATTCTAGAAATATCTTTCCTAGGGAGTCAATTAGGAGAGTAGAAGAAAATTTGGGTATTAATCCCAAAAAGTCTAGGCACATGCCTAAGCATAAGAGGCCTTCCCAAAAACCTAATGAAAATTCAAAAATGGGAAAATTAGAGCTAGAGAACCAAGTCTTGAGGTCAAGACTTGAGAGAATGGAGAAAGCCCTTAGAATCATAGAAAATTCAATTCTAGGGTCAAATGCCCAAAAGTCAAGACCTAAGGTTCAAAAATGGTCTAAGGGCAAGAAAGGTTTGGGTCACAAACCTAAGCCCAAGAAGACTTATCATAATGTTCCATTTAATTATGGAACCACATCTAGGTCTAGGAAAACCAAGGCTAATTGGGAAGTCATCCCTAAGTCTAGCCATGATATGTGTTTAGTGGCTAACACCTCAAAGAAATCAAATGTAGCCACTAAGAAGGTCAATGGAGGAGTCACCTCTAGAGTTGACCTAGGAAAGACCCAAAAGACTATGACTTCAAAGCCTAAAAGGGTCATTAGGAAGGTATCAAGGGAAGTTATCCCTAAGAAATACCTTGTTAACCCAAGGAGCTCCAATAGATATTGGGTTCCTAAAAGCGTGATTGATTCACGCTAAATGGGTTAAGGTGTGTCAACCCTAAGTGGATGGGTAGTTAACCTAACCATAGTAGAGTTGACACCTTAGGGTGTGCCAATATGCTTGAGAAGGTAAAAATGATTTAAATTGGCACAATTAGGTCATAGAGGTCGTGGTGTGCTATTTTGGGTTTTTGGCACACTAGGGAAATGAATGGCATTAAGGCAAAATGAATTTAATCCCTAGAAATGGCAAATTGATTTTAACACTTAGGTATTTTATACCTTAGTATATTTTTCTTGCCATGCTTTATTTGCCTTGCCATGTCATGACATCATTTTCATTTTCATCTATAAAAATATCATGATCATGTTTAGATTTATGTTTAGATGTCATGTATGCTTAAGTTTCATTCACATGCCATGACATCATGATATTGGCATATGTTTTTATCTAAATCATATTTATGCCATAATCATATCATGCATTAAATAAAATGAAATTAAAGACTATGGCACAATTTGAAGGGAATCAAATTATGTTGCCTTAGAAATATGCATGAGAACATAAAGAACAAAAACCCCACATCTCACTAAGATATTTGACTTGTATGTGTTTTACACATCTAGATATTGGTGAGATGTTTAGGAAAAAGAAAATAAAGGTTTGAAAAACATTTTGAAAACATTTTGAAAAACCTTGGTGAAGCCTATCTTTTGATAGCTATCACCATTGAATGGGATGATACAAAGATGGCTTTTTATTGAAGCTTTTCTTAAATTTTGAACTTTGTATCAATCTCCTAATTTAATGGGTAAAATAAATTTCCAATATTTTTCACCCATAGTGTTTAGATAAGTATTATACGTATGCATTTTCAAGATTTTTAAAATTACGTATATTTACTTATGGATTTCGAAAATCCAATTTTCAAATCAAAAGCTGATCAGAATCGATTATCGGATCGCCTGTAATAGCGATCGATGATAAGTAAATCGATCATAGTTAGGCCCATGTTTAGCCATGTTTTGGTCCCCTAACCACTCCTAACCCTAGGATATGCTTGGGAGAGCATTAGAGAGGGTGGAAATCCATTGGATATGGATTAGGAGTTGGGTTGAGGGTGAGTATCAATTTTAAGGTGGAAGAGAGTTCATTGTTGAACTTTGCCTTAATTTTGATTTGGTTAATGTTCCTATTGGCTTAGGGACTCCCCAAGGACATTGTTGGTGTAATGGTCAAGGGGGAGCAAGCCTCTAGGGGGAGGTATCCATCATGGGAAGATGGATGTGTATTTCCTCATGGGAGGAAAATTGGGTTGCCTCTCTTTAAGTGATATGGGATCACTAAAAAGATGGTAGGCATGTGTTCCTCTAAGGGAGAGATTGTAAGATCTCATTGGGATATGAGACATTCATACCCTTGGGGAGGACCTTTTTGATGTAATGTCAAAAAGGGGGAGAAGTTACCAAGTTACCAATTAGGGTTCGTTGGAATTCTCATTGGGATATGAGAATTTTCAATATGGGAGAATTGGTAGAATTGAGATGGTAGTTTTGTCAATCATCAAAAAGGGGGAGATTGTTGGTGCAATCGACCCAGGTTAGGTTGACTCGAGTTTGACTCGAGCAGTACCTTGATAATATTTTGATGATAGACAAAACTCATGACATGGGATTGTCATGGGAAAGTCCAACATGGGTTGGCATGGAAAATCCAAGCATGGAGCTTGGTGTGGAAGTCCAAGGGGGAAGCCTTAGTATGGGAAAGTCCAAAGCATTGCGAAGCCGTGCGCTTGGTGCTTGGCATGGGAAAGACCAAAGCATTGCGAAGTCGTGCGCTTGGTGCTTGGCATGGGAAAGTCCAAAGCATTGCGAAGCCGTGCGCTTGGTCCTTGGCATGGGAAATCCAAAGCATTGCGAAGCCGTGCGCTTGGTGCTTGGTGAGAAATGCATTGCGAAGCCGTGCGCTTGGTGCATTTGGGAAGTCTTGAGGACTTGGTAAGTTCACTAGGCTCGGGGTCCTTGAGTCGGTGAAGGATGACATTGCGAAGCCGTGCGCTTGGTGCATCCGAGGGACCGCCGGACGGGGAGCGAATGGAGTGAGCCCAAAGGGAAGCATACTTCTAGGGCATGAGACGCGAAGGATGGCGTTGCGAAGCCGTGCGCTTGGCGCATCCGAGGGACGTAGGCCGAGGGAAGAGAGCTTCGGTGGGGAACTCCATGAGGGATAAGGTGGACTTGTCCAAGTGGCTAAGACTGAGTGTCGGAGTCTCAAACATCGTTATGTTTGAGGTTTTAGCCGACATCAGTCGACTGGCATAGGTGCCAGTCGACTGCTCTAGGTCATATGGGTTCGACCAGTGTTCGACTAAATCAAGTCCGGTGCCGATCACCGATCGGCCGAGGAGGGCAATGATCGTTGGGAGGATCACCGACCGCCGAGGGATGTCACGATCGATGACACCGCACGGCACGCACGAATGGAGTCGAAGCTCGCCAACACTCGATCGATGGATGATCACCAATCGATGGGTGACATCGATCGATGTGTGATCCGTTGGAACTTAACCAACGTGGATCTGGCCGTTGTGAGACAACGGCTACGGGACCAGTCGATTGATGGGCGCGAAAATAGCTTGATGCAGGTTATAAATGGAGCACGAGTTGGAGGATTTCGAAAAGCCTTTTGTGAAGCTATTGGAGGGGAATTGCTGCTGCATTCCAGTCCTTCAAGAGCCAATCAAAGCAAGCAACAAGCAAAGCGATCAAAGCAATCGGTGATAGTTTTCTTGTGTATTGTATTTGTGTATTTGCTTGTATTTCTATATTACATTGTAATTTCTTGTGAGAGGTTTCTCCACCTCCGACATGTTGTCGAAAAGGAGTGTTATAGTTAGTGTCGTGCGCATAACTAGAGCTCGGTGAGCTCGCCCGTGGAGTAGGAACCATTCGGTTCCGAACCACATATATCTTGTGTTGTGTGATTGTGTATTGTTAGCTTCATTATTATTGTTATTCCGCTGCGCTAACGACAATCATAGACAAGCAACGCAAGAAGAACGAACGAATCACGACATCCAACGAACGAGGGCTATTCACCCCCCTCTAGTCGGCCAATCGATCCCCCAACAACCTCATCTCCCATAACCGTGGGTAGAAGGATGTGATAGAGTAGGAAATGCGCCGCATTTTCCACTCGTCTCAGGGATCGATTCGGCATCCTCATACCGAATATCCCATCCTAAGTCCAGGGGTTGACCTAGTAATGGCAGAGGTAGCTTTCGATAGATGTGAAGGCTCATCGGGGGAGTGTATGATGTTCTTTCCACAAAACCGTAGCTAGAACCCTAGACGAAACCCAATTGACAACGTGTTCTGCGACACATAAATGAAACTGAAATCCTAGAATTCCTTCCAAAATCTGGCAACATAGTTTTTTTCTTCTTTCGTGTGACACCGTATTGAGTTGGGACCGCCATCAACCCTCACATTTACAACCCTTAAATATGAATTCCAAACTATAACCTCCACTTACCAAATTGGTATTCGAATCTCAGTCCCTGTTGGATTGATAATCATTTTATTACTTGACGACATCCATGCACTTGCGGGTGTTGAGCGCGAGCATGCACTTCGAGTCCTCAACGGTCTCCGTCGCGTGATTTGAGGTGGCATTCGTATGCATCAAGTTTTTGGCGCTGTTGCCGGGGACTGATTGATTCGATATCGAATCAAGAAGTGGTTAATTGGATCAGACTTAGGATAGATTTATTTACTTGCTTAACTTTTATTTCTTATTTTTATTTTTATTTTTATAATTTTTATTATTTTACTTCAGTTTTAGATTTTTAATTTCTAGAGTAAGTTTAGATTTATTTCAATAATTACGTTGCATTAACTTTTAGTTAAATTTTCTGCAATTGATTTAGTATTAGTTTAGGCTATTTTCTATTTTTTTTTTAATTTAATTATGTATTAGGTAATACTCCTAATTTTGTGGCTCGGTTCCTCATATGCATAGACACTTAGGATCAGAAGACCTGATTCTGATTGATTTAGAAATCGAACGAACCTATCATCGTCAGAGAGCTGAACAGAAGAGGATGGAGGACCAAGCTGCATCCGAGGTGCATATTGTTGGTGTTTCCCGAGCCACAAAAACCGCTTTTTGCATTGCGGAAACCTCGGAAGCCCCGGCCACGGATCCGTGCGAAGTATAAAATTATAATTACATGTATGTGCTTACAGAAATCCTAGATCTACCTTAGATCTAAGAGGTTAGAACGTTACCCTCGTAGCGACGCCCTTCGCTTATCCCGCTCATCCAAAAAGTTCGCCGGAACTCGAGAGTGTCAAGTGCACACTCCTCTATGGTATCCACACAAGCAATAGGTGGAGAAAACTCAACCTTGAGTGTGCTAGCACTCCTTGGTTGGTTCGACCAAAGAGAGGGATGGGAGAGGGAGAGCTTGAGAGAAAAAGTTCCAAGGAAGAAGATGAAGTTAAGAGTGTAACTCACCAAAAAAATTCACCACCCATAACCCCAAAGTGGCCGGCCACTTCATGGAAGGGGGGTTACATGCATGCATGTAACTCCCATGACCCTTGGTCTCCCTCATGATGTGGCACCAATTGACCAAGTCAATGATGATGTGGAGTATCATCATTGGCCGACCATGCCTAGTCATCATCATGACATGGCATTTGGTCAAGTCAAACTTGACCTTTCATCTTCCCTCTCAAGTCAAGTCAAACTTGACCTCTAATCTCCCATGGTTGATCAAATCTAACCACTTGACTCAAGTCAATTTAATATAATGAATCTCTATTCATTAATTTAAATTGATTTGATGAATCAAATCTCAATTAGACTCATTCAACACTTGAATCAACTTGAGTCTAACTCAATTAGTCTAATTTGGATTACTCTTAATCCAATTTGGTTCATCCCATGAACCTAATCCTCATGGTTCATCATATGAACCTAATCTCCATCTAATTGCTCTTATGTGTGTGACCCTATAGGTTCTTGTAACGTTGGCAATGTCCCTAAACCGATTTAGGAACATAAGCAATGAGCGGTATCTAGCAACACATCATTGCTACCCAAGTTACAATAATATTGAGCTCCAACATCACCTTTGTGACTACTAATTGTGACTCTCACAATATGTGACAATGTCCCTCTATCCTTGACATCTAGATTGACCAATCGAGGCATAGACCGTGTCATCCTCGGTACAATCTAAATCTTGATCTCCAAGTAGACTCACTCTAATCAAATGAGCTCAATATCTCATATTGACTCATTTGGGCATGGCCATGCACTTCGTGGTCTCACTCTATCAAGAATATCGATGTCACCCCCGTCATATAGGAGGGATAGATCCCATCTACATCACTCACATCCCTCTGCATAATTTGTTACATACCCAGTAATCGCCTTTATAGTCCACCCATTTACGGGTGACGTTTGACGAAGCCAAAGTATGCAACTCCTTATGTAGGGAACCATGGTGACTTCAGGTCTAAGGACTAATAGTCATACTAATAGCCACATGAGAAAGTATATGACACTCATATAATGATCCATGATACTTTCTCATGGCGGGTCATTCAGTATACATTCTCCAATGCATACCCATGTGTCAACTTGATATCTCATATCCATGACTTGTGAGATCAAGTCATCTTGTTGACCTACATGCTAGTCTCTACGCATTAACATTGTCCCTGAATGTTAATACTCGACTAGGAATGATTAAGAGTAGTGTTCTCTATATCATCTCATTATCGATTCAACCAATCGATTGATATAGATAAGAACCTACTACTCAAGGACATTATTATATTTAGTTATTTGGCACCAATACAAGTAAATATAATAACCATGCCTTTATAAATAGGAATATGATACAATAAAGTCCATACAACAATCATCATATGATTGGCTCTAGGGCTTTCACTAACACATATAGGTAGCCGACCTTTGCGGGATTACGCAACCCCTAGTTCTAGAGGATTTATGCCGAGTATAGCTAGACCGTCTATTTCAGTAAACAACTATGAGCTAAAATCGACACTCATTCACATGGTCTAGCAGAGTCAACTCGAGGGAGCTACGACTGAAGATCCGACCCGACACCTTGAAACATTCTTGGAAATATGCTCAACAATGAAGATTAGTGGAGTCCCTGTAGACGCGATTCGCTTGAGCCTATTCCCGTTCTCATTGCGGGATAAGGCTAAGGCATGACTTCACTCCCTACCTTCAGGAAGCATTACCACCTGGGAGCAATGTCAGCAATAGTTCTTGAATAAATATTTCCCACCTAGCAAGACTGCTCACATGTGCCATCTAATAACGATCTTCCATTAGAAGGAAGGGGAGTCCCTATTTGAAGCCTGGGATCGCTATAAGGGGCTACTCTACAAATGCCTGCATCATGGGCTTGAAAGGTGGCTGGAGATCCACATCTTCTATAATGGGATCACGTATGCCACAAAGATGTCCCTTGATTTTATCGTAGGAGGAACGCTTATGAACAAGACTATCGAGGAAGTGGAAGAGCTAATAGAAGAGGTGACCCAGAACCACCATCAATGGGCTTCCGAACGTAGTGACCCAGTTCTTGCTGCGGGACGATATGTTGTCAACTCCATGGACCACATGGCAGCGAGGTTGGACGCGCTTAGCAGACGGTTCGACTCTTTCAATCCTATTTCTGCATGTGCGACCAACGACTTTGGAGAAGAAGCAGCAGTGTATCAGAAGGACTACTATGAAAGGCAGAGTGGCTTAGAAGAGCAGATTGAGCAAATAGATGCAGTTGGGGATTACAATCAAAGACTCAATAACCCATACTCCAGTACTTACAACCCCAGACGGAAGAACCGCCCGAACTTATCCTATCGTAATAACTCGGGAAATCTCCTAAAATCGGGAGGAAATGGACAACTACAGCCGCCTGACACCCGTCTGGAGAATATGATAGAGAACTTCATTCGGACACAATGGGAGGCGAATATTGAATTTTAGCCATGATATTCGCAGATGGATACGATGATCGAAGAGTTAGGATTGTCTGTAAGGGAGCTTGCCAACAAGAAAAAGTCGCTTGAAATTCAAGTAGCTCAGATCGCCAACCAGATCTCTATGGTACCAGGGAAACTGCCAGGAAAATTAGAGGTCAATCCGGTGGAGCAGTGCAAGGCAGTGATGTTGCGAAGCGGAAGGATCCTGAAAGAGATGCCCGGGCGATTGGTTGCTGGAACGGAGCCAGGACCCAAAATACGGGAACCTTTGAGGGAGACCGAGAAGGAAGAAAACAAAGAAATAAATTGGAATCCTGCCGATAAAACTCAACCACCCCTTACTGTATCATTCCCACAGCGATTGACCAATGCGAAGAAAGATGTTGAGTTCGATAAATTTCTGGACATGCTGAAGTCGATCTCAGTAGAGGTGCTGATACTCGAAGTGCTGCACCAGATGCCCCAATTCACAAGATTCATGAAAGATATTCTTGCGCATCGTAGGAAGGTCGAAAAGTCTGAAACAGTGGCCCTCACGGAGGAATCAAGCGCTTATCTCTGGAACGAGACCACTCAGAAACTAAAAGATCCGAGGAGTTTCTATATTCCATGTTATATAGGGACAACCTTGATTAGCAAAGCCTTTTGTGATTTAGGTGCGAGTGTTAGCCTGATGCCCTATACCTTATGCAAAAAGCTAGGGTTGGGAAATTTAAAGTTCACCACTATGACATTACAATTGGTTGACCACTCATACCGATACCCACTAGGGATTCTAGAAGATGTGTCTGTAAAGGTAGGAAAACATACACTTCCAACCGACTTTATGGTCATGGAGATGGAAGAAGATCCGAAGATACCTATCATCCTTGGGCGACCATTTTTAGCAACTGCCGGAATGGTCATTGACGTCAAGAATCACAAGTTGGCCCTAAAAGTAGGAAAGGATAAGATGAAATTTGAGCCTGCTAGTGCGGAGAGTCATGGAGCCACATCAGGGAAATACGTGATTCTAGCTAGAGCTAAGGAAGAAACCATATATAAAGTTCCCGAGACAGATGAATGGAGGTTCACCGAACCTCCAAAGCCAAGTTAAGACCATGGAGTAGGGTGGAGCTAAAAGACCTTAAACAAAGCACTTCTTGGGAGGCAACCCAAGTTTAGTTTTTAGATGTTCTTTTCATTGTATTGCATTTACTTTTTTAATTCGAACTTTAGATTCCATTCATTTAGCATTTTTTTTAGCATGAATTAGGACTAGAAAGAACTTGCTAGGAAAAAGTAAAATCATTTTGAACCCACACAACTGAGCGAGTAAGAAGAATTCGGACCGTTGTGCACTGTGAGAAGGAAATGGGGGACACACGGCCTAGCCGTGTGTTTTCACACGAACGTGTCCCTTCTTCCAATGACACACATGACTCGACTGTGTGTTTTTACATGAGCATTTCGCGTAAGGTTTAAATGGCCAAGCCATGCGTTTTCACCCCAAATGCGCCGTGTGCTTTGGTTCCTCTTGCCCTAACCGTGTGAATCCTTCTTCCCCACCACCTAGAAGCCTTTCCAACCTTCAAGAAAGCTCAAAAGAAGTAAGGATGAGGAGAACAAAGGAAGTGACATCTCGATCCGGTGCTTCGGAGCGAAGGACAAGGAGAATGGATGCCCCTCAAGCTCCGGAGGAAGGTAATGTTCTTCCAACCCTCCTTTTTTGAAATAATGAGCATAGGGATAGATATAACATGTTTGCTACTAGAAGAATCACCGCAACTGGATATCTTGATGAAGATTTACTAGAATCCCTAGGTTTATTTTGTGATATTCAAGCCCTATTTGTAATAATGGAGTGGGGAGAGATAATGGGGATAAGACACCCAACCTACCCTAGGATAGTTTTAGAGTTTTAAAGTTCTTTAGAAGCTGAGGTTTTAATGGGTAGAGAAAGTGAAGAGGGTAGGATTACTGATGCGCACGAACACGACCTCAAATCTCACGATAGAGACCGTCGAGGACTCAAAGAACGCGCTCGCACTTAACGCCCGCAAGTGCACGGATGTTGTCAAGTAATAAAGATTATCGATCCCACAGGGATTGGGATTCAAATATCAATATATTCAGTGGTTGTAATTGTTCGAACGTAACTCTAAAAGGTTTCGATTGGTGAGGGCTATCGGTGGACTTTACTCTATACGGTGTCACACGGAGGAGGGAGTGTGCCGAGGTCTTCAAAGGTGATTTTAAGACTTCGGTTTCGCTTGTGTATCACAAAACAATGCTGTCAATTGGCGTTGGCTAGACGTTTAGCCATGGTTTTGTGGAAGGGACATCATACACTCTCCCGCAGAGCCACCGCATCTACCGGGAGCTATCTTTGCCTAAAAGGATGGGATAGACGGTACGAGGATGCCAAATCAATCCCTACGATAAACCATTTCCAATTCTACCGCACCCTTCTACCCACAGTTACAGGAGATCATGTTTACCCCTAGGTTCTTTGTATCACATCCCGTAAATCATAAATACGAGGGCTGTCACACCTCGTATCACCTAAGCACAGCAGATAGAAAACCAAACACGCATAGATATAGTAAAAACAACTACCAATTGTCAAATCAAACTCAAAGGCAGAATTTAACATGAACCAACATTTTAATGTCCACACAAGCTACTCCCTAATCCTAGAATCGAAAGTACTACTCCATGTATATGAAGGAAGAATCACAAAGTATGTTTATGTTCGAATACATAAGGAATAAAATGCAGGAACAAAGAATTACAATGCTTCCGTGGTCTTCTCTCCGGCGTTGAAGTGCAAGGCATGGGCCTCCGGCGACGTTCCTCCTCCCCATTGCGAGTTACCAAAGCTTTTTAGGGCTTCGGCATGTCGTCCTAGCCATCGTGCCTCCCCCCTAGGGTTTGGGCGGAGCCATCCTTATATAGACATCGCCTCGGAACGCTGCAGAATCTGGAAAAAGCCCTAGTCGCGCAAATATGGTGAGCCGCCACACAGCCGTGTGTTTCCACATGGCCAGGCTGTGTGTGGCCCGGGGGTGCTGATCTCGCCCATTGGGTATGACCGTGTGAATCCACATGCCCTGGCCGTGTCCCATTTTGTGTCTAGCTGTGAAATGTCCTTCTTTTGCTCTGAAAGCGCATCTTTTTAACCCGAAATGCTAACCTGCACACAAAAGTCCAACGAGCAGACCTCCGAACTATAAAATAGGAAATGTGTGCAAAATAGAGTAACATATGCATGAAACTAACATGAAATGTAACAAGATGTGAGCAAAAACTACTCCTAAAATCCTATACATTTTGCTCACATCACTTCCCCCAGACTTAAATCTTTGCTTGTCCTCAAGCAAACCTCAGTACCATGAAATTTAAAAGACATTGTTCCATACTTAGCATGACAACTAAATTTATCAAGTGGTATTTACAATCAAAGCAAAATAAATATGTTCTAGAAATTCACTAAGTTAGCTCCTCGTGCTCACGCTAAGCGAATCTTCTTAGGGGATGCCCGTTCCATAGTGAGTTAAGTCGTTGTCCCATATCTTTCCTAAGATTTCCGGCTCTTAGGCACTTACCTGCCCAAAGCGAGGGTCGTTCCCTAGGTCTAGCATAAAGTCTCAAAGGCGTGCTCGGTATTGAGAGAAATTGGTAGGTGTTTCCCCAGTAACCTAACTCGGTCTCAAAGGGGCACCTTGTTAGGGCAATCTCTTGCCGTGATATGGTTTTGATGGTGTGGCAAAGGGTTTAAGTTAGTTTGATATGTTGATGTGATATGTGCGTTGAAGTCGTGCAGGACTTAGTAATTCGCACATGGAGCCGTGGCAAGTTTCACATCTCATGACTCGTGCCTTGAGTTGGTGAAGGATAGCTTTGCGGAAGTCGTGCGCTTGGAGCATCCGAGGAACCGCCGGACGAGAAGCTTGGAGTGAAGCCGGAGGAAGTAGACTTCGAGGCAAGAGACGCGAAGGAGCATTGCAGAGCCGTGCGCCTGATGCTGCCGAGGGACGTGGCTGAAACGAAGAGAACTTCGAAGGCGAGGGACTCCGAGAAATGAGAGTGAGCGATTGTAACCCAGGGAAGGGTAGCTCTTAGGTGAAACTTGGCCATTTGGCCAAGTATCGGATGGAGTTTTCGACACGATCATTGCCATGTCATGGCGGCGATCGCTCTAATCGAGTGAGTTCGACCGGTATACGGCCCCGGATTATGGCCATCACGATCGCGCCATCGTCGTGGTCGACTACCAAGACCATCGGTCGGTCGTCAATGGGGTTTGCCCGCAGAACGCTCGTAGCCGGCTGAGGCGTCGACTACGAGGCGTGATTGGGATGAGGTCCATCAGTCGATTGCCAAGAGTTCCGTTGGACTACAACGGTCGGGATCCGACGTGTTCGGAGGCCGTTGTAGTAATGACGATCGCTAAGGCGGCGGTGATGGCGGCAAACGGGAAGAAGTTAGCCCTCTCTATAAAAAGAGAGGGTGTAATCCTTTGAGAGGCTATTGCTCATACTCCAAACGATCTTCCTAGTGCCCCACATGCTCTAAACTCTTCTTACTTGTCTTTACTTCAATCCTATTATAAGAAGAGTGATCTTGGTTGTAAAGGTTACCTCCACCTAGCTTTGTGCAAAGGAGAGACCGATAGTGATTGGTTTTGGCGGAGTGATTCACCGTGGACGAATCGGACCGTGGATTAGCGGCGTAGCCGTGAACCACGTTATATCTCGGTGTTTGTATTGCTTGCTTATATCTTGCTTGTCTTTTGCTTTGTATTTGTATATTCCGCTTGCGCTAACGTTTTGTAGACGAGCAATTTACGACGTCCAACGTACGAGGGCTATTCACCCCCCTCTAGCCGGCCATATTGATCCCCTACAAGTGGTATCAGAGCCGAGGTTGCTTGTCACCGGACTAACCACCGCAACAAGCCCTACATCAAAATGGCCGGCTCCAACATCCATCCTCCGAAGTTTGAAGGAGAATTCGCTTGGTGGAAGAAGCGAATGGAGGTATTTTAAAGTGATTTTTGATATACGATTACAATGGAATCCGCTTCTGCCTAGGGATGAAGAGGGGAAGCCAATAGAGAAATCTAGGTGGACCAAGAGGCAAAGAGAGGAGCACCTTGCAAACTCCAAAGCCAAGCACCATCTCTACAATGTGCTCCCTCAACAAGAGATCAACCGAATAGGAGAATGCCTAAGCGCCAAGGAGATGTGGGAGAAGCTAATTGAGCTTCATGAAGGCACATCCGAGGCAAAGCTAGCAAGGAGAGATCTCCTCCGCTCCCAACTATCCAACATCAAATTAGAAAAGGGAGAAAAGGTAATTTCTTTGCATTCTAGATTCAAAGAAATTTTAATTGGGCTAACAAGTGTAGGTGAGAAGCTATCAAACCGGGATATGGTAATGAAGGCCATAGATGCTTTTCCCCGGTCCTCAAAGTGGAGCTCCATGGTGGACTCTTTCTACATCTCCAAGAATTTAGAAGTGAGCACTTTGGAGGAGTTTTTCTCAACAATGGAGCTCCACGAAACTAGGCTTGAGGGAATACAAGAGGAGCCTAAAATTCAACCCTCAAGAGGAGTAGCATTATTGGCAAATAAGGGGAAGAAGAAGATGGAAATCTCCTCCTCATCCGATGTGAGCTGCCTTCCTCCTCCTCCATGGATAGCACAAGAAGCCTATATGGTAAGGAGGGTAAGACGTGCATTTAAGAATTTTAGATTTGATAAATCTAATGATAGGATGAGAAGACCAAGGGGGAAGGTCATATGCTACAATTGCCAAGGAGAAGGGCACATAAGGGACAATTGTCCTCTCCTAAACAAGAGCAAGGAAGAAAGGAAAAAGAAAGAAGAAAAGAAGAAGAAAAAGGGGAGCAAGAAAAAGAAGGAAGAGGAGAAGAAGGCAAAAGAAAAGGGAAAGGCTAAGGCTCTCAAGGCAAGGTCTTGGGATGATCCATCCTCATCCTCCTCATCATCATCGGATGAGGAGAATGCCTTTGTCACCAATTTGGCCTTGATGGCCTTTGATGACTTGGATTGCTCTTCATCCGAAAATGAAAGATCAAGCTCAAGTGGGGAAAGCTCAAGTGAAGGGGGAGCCTCCACATCCTCCTCATCCGAAGAAGAAGAGGACATGGAAACTATGGTAACAAATCTAACCCCTAAGAAAATAGTTTCCATGGTTTCTAGCTTAACTAGAGATTTATTTAGAGCTAAGAAGAAGAACAAAAGCATGCTAGATCAAATTAAGGACCTAGAACAAAAATTAGAAAAAGCATGCTTAAATGATAATATTTCTTCTAGCTTAGATGATGCATGCTCACATGATCTTTATATGCCTTTGGATGTTAGTGATGCATGTATAAATGAAAATAGGGCTTTAAGGGAAAAGGTAGATTATTTAACAAAAGCCCTAGAAAAATTCACTATAGGCTCCAACACCTTAAATATGATCTTAGGGAGCCAAAGAGCTAGTTTCAACAAGAAAGGCCTAGGATACAAAGAAAAGAAAAATGAAAAGGCCTATAAATGCCTAATAGCTAGGGGACAAGATAAGAAGAAGGTAATTGCTAGGAAATGGATCCCCAAGGAGTATTTAGTGAACCCAATAGGAAAGAATTTATTTTGGGTTCCAAAATCCATCCTTAAGGGTTAGAATAACCCTAGGGTAGTCAACCATATGAACTTGACCTATATCATAATTTGGTTGACTTAGGATGACGGGACAACATTTTTTTTTTAGATAGTGTTGGGTGATGATAACGTGCCCATAAATAGGTAATAATGCTTAAATCATGATGATTGATGTAATTCCTATGTATGTTTTAAATCATGATTTATGATTTTGATATTTGGCATGTTATCATGAGAAATAGGGTTAAATCATGCTTTAGGTGATAATTTGTTTATTATCATCGTATAATACCTAATGCATGACTATAATTTGATGAAAACATGTATTTCATGATCATAATGTAGAATTAATTGATATATGTCATTATGATCATGTAGGATGTTAGGTTGATACTTAACCATGATAGAATTGCATGAATATATGGGTTAAGTATATACAAATACCCCCTAGGATACATCTCACACTCACTATAGGCTAACTTGATTGCAAACTTAGCATGGGTGAGATATTAGGATGATACAAATGTCCACTAATGCCTATGGTATTTAGATGGTCATTTAAAGTATCAAAATAGCAATAATAGACCAACCATGGGGAAGGCTTATGTTTAATTCATAGACATATTGCCCAAAGATCATGGTTGGATATTTCATATGTTTTCAAAATAATTTCTTACCCTAAAATACATGTATTCATGTTTTGAAACAATTGGATGCAAAACTAGGTAGCTAACTTGATACTAGAATGATCAAAAACCTAGTGGTTTTTATAACTTTTGGATTTTTGGCAAAAACAAGAAAATATAATGAGTTTTCATGAAAAACTATTTTTCATTGATAGATATGCTTAAAAGAAATATGTTCCCCAAATTTCATGATTTTTCAAATTTTCTGGAATTTATAATGCATTTCAAATTATCAAAATCGTAAATTTGGATTCTTTGTGCTGCCGATCGCCATACGATAGCAATGATCGTGGCTAAATCAAAACATTGAAGGCCGAATTCAGTTTGTAAACCTACAACAAGTTGTAGAAATATACTTGATGCCATCAACAAGTGGTACCCAATTTTAAATCAACTTGTCATATTTTTCCCTCCATTATACTTGATGCCATGAGCTTATAACTTAGTGTTAATCTTTTTGATGGTGTCAAAGGGGGAGAAATAAGTATGTTTAAGATAAACACTTTAGGGCGAGAAATATATTCTAGGCCGAGAAATATATGAGAGGGGGAGAAAATTTGCATAGAGAGTTTCATGGATTAAGGGGGAATTGCATGTTGTTATATCATGTTTATCTTTACATGCTTTCTTACCTTAGAACTTATATCAAATGTTTTTACCTAACTTAAACGGATTGCCACACATCAAAAAGGGGGAGATTGTTAGGGCAATCTCTTGCCGTGATATGGTTTTGATGGTGTGGCAAAGGGTTTAAGTTAGTTTGATATGTTGATGTGATATGTGCGTTGAAGTCGAAGGCAGACTTAGTAATGCACATGGAGCCGGGCAAGTTTCACATCTCATGACTCGTGCCTTGAGTCGGTGAAGGATAGCTTTGCGGAAGCCGTGCGCTTGGAGCATCCGAGGGACCGCCGGACGAGAAGCTTGGAGTGAAGCCGGAGGAAGTAGACTTCGAGGAAAGAGACGCGAAGGAGCATTGTAGAGCCGTGCGCCTGATGCTGCCGAGGGACGTGGCCGAGAACGAAGAGAACTTCGAAGGCGAGGGACTCCGAGAAATGAGAGTGAGCGATTGTAACCCAGGGAAGGGTAGCTCTTAGGTGAAACTTGGCCATTTGGCCAAGTGTCGGATGGGTTTCGACACCACCGACCGCTATGTCATGGCAATGATCGCTCGAGTCAGTGAGTTCGACCGGTATACGATCGACCGGATTGTCAGGCCATCGATCGCCATCGCAAGGCCGATCATCAAGATCGATCGGCGCAGCGACGATCGTCAATGGGGTTTCGGCCAGAACCGCTCGAGCCGATCGGGCGTCGATTACGAGAAGCGGCGAATGATCCGAGGTCCATCACCATCGCGCCAAGAGTTCCGTTGGACTACAACGGTCGGGATCCGACGTGTTCGGAGGCCGTTAGGAGGCAATGATCGCGCCAAGGGCGGCAATGATCGATGGCGCAAAACGGGAAGAAGTTAGCCCTCTCTATAAAAAGAGAGGGTGTAAGCCTTTGAGAGGCTAATGCTCATACTCCAAACGATCTTCCTAGTGCCCCACAAGCTCTAAACTCTTCTTACTTGTCTTTACTTCAATCCTATTGTAAGAAGAGTGATCTTGGTTGTAAAGGTTACCTCCACCTAGCTTTGTGCAAAGGAGAGACCGATAGTGATTGGTTTTGGCAGAGTGATTCACCGTGGACGAATCGGACCGTGGATTAGCGGCGTAGCCGTGAACCACGTTATATCTCGGTGTTTGTATTGCTTGCTTATATCTTGCTTGTCTTTTGCTTTGTATTTGTATATTCCGCTTGCGCTAACGTTTTGTAGACGAGCAATTTACGACGTCCAACGTACGAGGGCTATTCACCCCCCTCTAGCCGGCCATATCGATCCCCTACACACCTAGCCATTTCCACCCACGACAACTATTTTTTTATCCCTCATAATCTTTTCTCTTTTTTTTTTTCTTTTCTTTCTTTTTTTTCTTTTCTCTTACTTCTCACTAGGATTTTTATTTTTCCAAATGGGCTTACACAATCCAAGCATATCCAGTAACTAAAATGCTAAACCTAGAGTCACCTATGGATTCCAAAGTACTAAACTACTGAGATGAATCATAACTAGGTATCTACTAGATTATCCCTTTCAGAATGTTCAACATGTGTAAGTATAAAGAAATAAAGCTAACAAGTGTAAGTCTATAACATTCATTAAAGCAAATAAAATAAAATACCACGAGATAAATGAAGCTAAGCTACCTATGGGAACAACTCATATAAGCAACCTTTTTTTTATAAATACTACTGAGGCAGCTTTACAGATAACAATAACTAAGTACTGAAAGAAGTTTAACAATCCATGCATGAATAAATGAATAAAAAAACCAAAAAAGAAACTACTACTAGGAAACAAAACAAAATAAACTTTGGGGTCTTCCCCCCCCAGACTTAAATGAAAATATACCTCTAGTATTGTGGACGAGGTGGAAAATCTGGGAGCCTGGGCATCTCTGGATCCTGGGAGAACCTACCGCTGAGTCGTTGATGCCACATGTACATGTGGTCGATCTTGGAGTTGGTGGATGCAGCGGCTGCTCGGTGCTCCTCCTCCCTAGCCCACTATGCTTGCTGGGCGTGCATATGCTGCCGCATCTCCCTACGGTAGGTGGCTTCATCCTGGCGATGAACAATCTCTTCCTGGAAGTATATGCGGGCCTCGTCGTAGAACTCCTCAGCCGGCTGGAAGTGCTCCCAGAATTCTTGGAACTTTGCCTACTGGTAGGCACTCTGCTCCTCCCATTGCTACCTCTGCATCTGCTTCTCAGTGTAAATGTCATCGAGGCACGATCGAAACTCTAAGAAATCATAAGCTGATGTACCTGCATCCTGCTCAAAGGTGGAAAAATGTGGTGGAGCAGGTGCAGACTCATGTCGGCATGGACTAGGTGGGCTCCTATGCATGTGTGGACTAGAGGGAGAGTGATATAAAGGTGGAGAGATGGGCGCCGATGTGGAGGGTCCCTCATATGGAGGGGACTCCATTATCAGGTACAAGCGCTATTTGGCACATGTAGTGATGGTGGTACGATCAGGGTCGGAGAGCCTAAGGGCCGTCAGATTTTTTCTTACAAAGCATAAGGAGCCTCCTTCTCTCACAATCAACTTCATGGCCATGCACACTCCTAGGTTGATCCTAGGGATCCCCTCTATACTCTCTAATCTATTGTAATCGTACCCCATCCTATGGCAAATGTGGGTAAGTAGGCCTCCCACATTAATCTCTCCTCGTGCTGCTTTGCTCATCTTCACTAAGTGTCTGATGAAGTGGGACCTTATATCGATGCTACTCCTTTCTTGTAGCATGTCCCAGAGGCAAAGCAACTCACTAGCTCTAACTACACCATCACTCTCCCCACGACGAAATATAGTACTGGCCATGATGCGGTGGAGGTATCGGAAAATGGGGTTTTGGAGGTGCGACACTTTAGCCTAGATGGGTCATAAGCATGCTCCCCCGTCAACTCAGTCCAAACTATCCGAGAGTTAAACCCAATAGGGGTTCTTTTCTCTCCCCCACTTGGCAAACCAAAACATGAGTTCCATTGGTGAAGGGTCCACTCATGCTCAATGTTAAAAAGCCTAAAAGTTATCCTACCCTCCTCGCTCTCTCTACCCATTAAAATTTATGCCTCTAAGGAACTTAAAAATTCTAGAACTATCCTTGGGTATGTTGGCTGCCTTATTCCTATCATCTCTTCCCACCCCATTTTTCCAAATAGGGCTTGAATATCACCCAACAACCCTAAAGACTCTAGCAAATCTTCATCTAAGTATCTAGTAGCAGTGAGCTTACGAGTAGAGAGCACATTATATCTATCTCTATGTTCATTATTGGGAAAAAGAAGAGTGGGTAGGGCGTTACCCTCCTTCGGAGCTTGAGGGGCATCGACTCTCCTTGGTCGTCACTCCAAAACGTCGGATCGAGGTGCTACTTTCTTGGTCCTCCTCATCCTTGCTTTTTTTTTTTTGGCTTCCTTAGAGGTTAAAAGTGCTTTTAGATGGTGGGGAAGACAAAATCACACAGCTAGGGCAAGAGCTTTCAAAGCACAAGGTGCAAATGGGGTGAAAACACAGGCTCGACCCTTTTAACCTCGTGCGACACGACCGTGCGAAAACACACGGCCAGGCCATGTGTGCCTCGAGTTGATCGGGCACAACCATGGGAAAATACACGACCAGGCCGTGTGTCCCCATTTCTCTCCCCGTTTTGCATCAGATCTCAAATTCTCTCACACCTTTCGCCGTGTAGGTTAATATGGATTTTATTTTTGCCTCACAAAGTTCTTTTCTAGACCTAACCCTAAATGGGATGGAAATCAAAACTAAAATCAAACAAATGCATGCAATGAAATCAAAAAGGGAAGTCTACAACTAAACTTGGGTTGCCTCCCAAGAAGCGTTTTGTTTAAGGTCGTTTAGCTCGACCGCACTCCACTATCAACTTGGCTCTGGAGGTTCAATGAACCTCCATTCATCCGTCTCGGGATCTTCATCTGGCGATTCCGACTTCATTCTGCTAAATGTGAAGCTGTCGAGGTAAGGGGCTCTGTGCTCCGAAAGGCTGAAGAGGATGATCTCCCCATCTACCTCCAGGGAGATCTGGTGTGCTTTCAAGTCTATGCACGCCCCTACAGTTGCCAGAAAAGGCCTTTCCATAATGATGGGATTCTGGAGATTTGGTCCTGTGTCCAGTATGATGAAGTCCGTGGGTATCATGAAATTCTCAATCACCACAGGCACGCGTGGTAGCATGCCAATAGGCTTCTTGATTGTGTCGTCCGCTATACGTATGCCTATACCCATTGGTTGTATATTAACCAACCCCATCTCCAGGTAGAATGCATAGGGCATCACACTCACTGATGACCCCACGTCGCACAATGCGTTATCAAAGTTTTCTCCATAAATCGAGCAGGGAATAATAAATTCACTAGGGTCCTCAAGCTGTAATGGAATCTTCTCGTCAAACTCAGCTTGGTCAGGTAGGGTGGTAATCATGGTTGCACACCCCTTGGTAAATTTGCTACTCTGCCCCACTCCTTCCTCTTTTCCTTGACTCACCGGAGAGCTTTTCACAGGTTGCGACACGGTTTGGGCTATCTGGGCCACTTGCATCTCCAACATCCTGGTATGACTTGCAAGGCCGTCAACGGTGGCCTTCAAGTCTCTAAGTGATTCTTCAGACTTCTGATGTTGGCATCAAAATTCCTCATTGGCCTTAGTTTAGGTAGTGATGAAGTCCTCCATCATCAGTTCCAGTCTGGACTTCTGTGGTCGCTGCCCATTGCACTACTGCTGCCCATACCCCCTGATGGTTGGGAGGTTCCCGAGTTATTCTTATAGGAGATATTCGAGTGATTCCTCCAACCGGGATTATAGGTATTAGAGTATGGGTTGGACCTTTGGTCGTAGTCCCCATCTGTGTCAATATGCTCAATCTGCTCCTCTGAGGTTCCCTTCCCTCCATAGTGGTCCTCTTGATATGCTATCGCTCCCTCTCCAAAGTCAATGGCAGTGCATGCAGATGAAGGATTCATAGATTCAAATCGTATACTGAGCGCGTCCATTCTTGTTGCTAGGTGGTCCATGGAGTTGACAGTGTATCGTCCCGCTATAGGTGTAGGTTGACCACGTTCGGAAGCCCATTGATGGTGGTTCTGGGCCACCTCTTCGATAAGCTCTTCCACTTCCTCTATGGTCTTATTCATCAGTACTCCTCCTGCGGCAGAATCTAGGGACATCTTCGTGGCGTAAGTGATCCCATTATAGAAAATGTGGATCACCATCCACCTTTCCAGTACATGGTGGGGGCATTGGTAGAGTAGTCCCTTGTAGCGATCCCAGGCCTTGAATAAGGACTCCCCCTCCTTCTGGCGGAAGCTCGTGATAAGATGGCGCATGTGAGCAGTCTTGCTTGGCGGGAAGTATTTGTTCAGGAACTGTTGCTCACATTGCTCCCATGTAGTGATGCTTCCTAAAGGTAGGGAGTGAAGCCATGCCTTAGCCTTATCCTATAATGAGAACGGGAACAGGCTCAGGAGGATCACGTCAGTAGAGACTGTGTTCATTTTCATCGTTGAGCAGATTTCTAAAAATGCCTCAAGGTGTCAGTTCGGGTCTTCAGTTGCAGCTCCCTCGAATTGACTCTGCTGGACCATATGTATAAGTGCTGGTTTAAGTTCAAAGTTATTTGCCGAAATAGATGGTCCAGCTATACTCAGCCTAAATCCTCTAGCGCTAGGAGTTGCGTAATCCCGTAGAGGTCGACTACCTATGTTTACTTCGGATTTAGCTTGATCCTCCATCCTTCACTACTCTGCTTTCTGGTGATGAAAGGTTCGCTCAATTTCCAAGTCGATTGGAATTACACCTTCCGATCCAAAGTGTCTAAGAATATAACGAACCAAGCCTCAAAACTAGGAGTGCTAACTAATTCTAAAAGCAGAAAATAGAACAATCTAGGTAATAAAATCTAAGATGCAAAAAAGAAATAAAAGCAACTACTGCTAGAATTAAATAAAATAAAAACAACAGAAAATTAAAAACTAAAGCTAAATATGGAAGATATAAAACTTAAAGAAAATAAAGTAAACTAGAAAGAAAATAGAGCAAGTAAATAAATCTAATCCTAAGTCCAATCCAATTTACCAACGTTCGATTCGATATCGAATAGACTAGTCCTCGGCAACGGCGCCAAAAACTTGATGTGTACGAATGCGACCTCAAATCTCGTGACAGAGATCGTCGAGGACTCAAAGCACGCACTCGCACTCAATGCCCGCAAGTGCACGGATGTCATCAAGTAATAAAGATTATCGATCCCACAGGGACTGGGATTCAAATATCAATATTTTCAGTGGTTGTAATTGTTAGGATGTAACTCTAAAAGGTTTCGATTGGTGAGGGCTGTCGATGGACTTTACTCTATACGGTGTCACACGGAGGAGGAAGGGAGTGTTCCAAGGTTTTCAAAGGTGATTCTAGGACTTCGGTTTCGCTTGTGTATCACAAAACAATGCTATCAATTGACATTGTCTAGACGTTTAGCCATGGTTTTGTGGAAGGGACATCATACACTCTCCCGCAGAGCCGCTGTATCTACCGGGAGCTATCTCCACCTAAAAGGACGAGATAGACAGTATGAGGATGCCAAATCAATCCCTACGATGAACTGTTTCTGATTCCACCGCACCCTTCTACCCATAGTTACAGGAGATCAGGTTTACCCATAGGTTCCTTGTATCAAATCCACTAAATCTTAAATATGAGGGCTATCACACCTCGTATCGTTTAAGTACAGCGGATAGAAAACCAAACACGCATAGATATAGTAAAAACAACTACCAATTGTCAAATTAAACTTAAAGGCAGAATTTAACATGAACCAACATTGTAATGTGCACACAAGCTACTCCCTAATCCTAGAATCGAAAGTACTACTCCATGTATATGAAGGAAGAATCACAAAGCATGTTTATGTTCGAATACTTAAGGAATAAAACACAGGAACAAAGAATTATAATGCTTCCGTGGTCTTCTCTCTAGCGTTGAAGTGCAAGGCATGGACCTCCGACGATGTTCCTCCTCCTCGTTACGAGTTAACGAAACTTTTTAGGGCTTCGGTGTGCCATCCTAGCTGTCATGCCTCCCCCCTAGGGGATGGGCGGAGCCATCCTTATATAGACATCGCTTCGGAATGTTGTAAAATCCAGAAAAAACCCTAGTCACACAAATATGGTGGGCCGCCACATGGCCGTGTGTTTCCACACGGCCAGGCCGTGTGCGGCCCTGGGATGCTGATCTCGCCCATTGGGCATGGCCGTGTGAATCCACACGCCTTGGCTGTGTCCCACTCTGCGTCTAACTGAAAATGTCCTTCTTTTGCTCCGTAAGCGCATCTTTTTAACCTGAAATGCTAACCTGCACACAAAAGTCGAACGAGCAGACCTCCAAACCAGAAAATAGGAAATGTGTGCAAAATAGAGTAACATATGCATGAAACTAACATGAAATGTAACAAGATGTGAGAAAAAACTACTCCTAAAACCCTATATGTTTTGCTCACATCAATTACCTTTAGTTTATTTAACATTTAGCATGAATGGATACTATACCAATGGAACATATGCTTTGGCTTGCCTAGTGGGAGAGAGAGAAGAACCCCTATTGGGTTCAACTCTTGGATCTTTTGGACTGAATTTACAGGAGAGCATGCGTACGACCCTTCTAGGGCCAAAACATCGTGCCTCCAAAACCCTGTTTTCTGGTACCTACACCGAATCATGGCAAATACTATTTTTGGTCATTGGGAGAGTGATGGTGTAGTGCGAGCTAGTGAGCTGCTTTGCTTGTGGGACATGCTATAAGAAAGGAGTAGCATTTATGTAGGGTCCCTTTTCATTAGACACCTAGTTAAAATGGGCAAAGCAGTGAGAGGAGAGTTCATTGTGGGGGGCCTACTTACCCACATTTTGTTAGTAATATATGAGAGATGTCCTAAGGCAATCGCCTTATGTATGAACCATTTATATGATAAATGAAGATTCACTATTTGAGTATACATATTTTATGTATTTGATTGGATCTTAAACTCATTTACTGAATGTCCACGATACGATTCACAGCATGAGAGAATTTGTGATTGGATCACAACTAGTGAGTATCTCTACATTGTTGGTGCAATCGGCCCAGGTCACGATTGACCAGGACTCGAGTTTGGCTCGAGTGATGTTTTGATGTGTTTTGATGTTTCGACAAAAACATATGACAATGTAATTGTCATGGTAAAGTCCAAGCATGGGTCTTGGCATGGAAAGTCCAAGTGGGACACTTGGCATTGGGAAAAGTCCAAGCATGGTCTTGGCATGGAAAGTCCAACATGGGTTGGCATTTGAAGTCCAAGGGATTTGATATTGGCGGCGTAAAGTCCAAGCGGTAGTCTTGGCAGCATAAGTCCAATGGTTGGCTGCGTAAAGTCCAAGCGGAGTCTTGGCGGCGTAAGTCCAATGTGCCTTGGCGGTGTAGACACCGTTAGCATGACATAGCCGACGGAAGCACCTGAAGGCTAGCGCGATGGATGAACAAGTCATGGATGACTTGGAGGGATCCGAGAGGCGTGAGGCTGATGGAGGTGACTAGAAGGCTTAGGTCTAGGCTAAGGGTGGTCTAGCAAGTATGGGGGAACCATACTTGAGTTAAAACCTCATGTTTGAGGTGTGCCAGTCGACTGGTGCCATGTGGCAGTCGACTGGACCGAGTCAACTAGGGTTTGACTGCGGGTTATGGCCTAGCAGTCGACTGCCATAGGTTGGCGGATCGATGAGCTCAGCGATCGATCGTCGATCGACCGGACCGGTGCTCGAGAATTCGCCACGTAATGGAGTCGAGACTCGACCGTCGAGTGAGGACTCCATCAGTCGACTGATGGTCACAATCAGTCGACTGATGGTAGTTCCGCTGGACTTATCCAACGTGGAACTAGCCGTTGTCTCACGACAACAAAGGGCATCACGATCGATGGTCACGATCGATCGACCGATCGGCTTTTTCCAAAGACAGTTGAAGCTATATATGGAGCTCGTGGTGGAAGAAAAGGCATGGTTCTTTGAGGCGATTTGGGGCGAGTTGTCACGCAATTCGTGGTCTCAAGTGCTACTCGATCAACCAAGTGATCAAGCATTCAAAGAGCATTTGTAAAGTGTTTCCTTTACTTGTATTGCTTTGTATTTCACTATATTGCTTGTATTCATTTGATTATTGTTGTAATCATATTGTACGAGGTTTCTCCACCTCCGGATTGTTCCGAGAAGGAGTTATTTGATAGTGGTGTGTGATTGGCATCGCTAGGGCTCATTTGAGCCCGATCCGTGGAGTAGAAACCGTGCGGTTCCGAACCACGCTATATACTCGTGTTAGCGTGTTGTGTTTTCATTCATTTGTTATTGTATTATCTATATTCCACGCTACGAATTTGTAGACACAACCGCGATTGAATTCCATTGACGCTAATCACCCCCTCTAGGCGTTACAAAGGTCCTAACAAGTGGTATCAGAGCAGGGCTCTTCTACTACGACTAACCGCCGAGAGTTGAAGAAGCTAGAGGGAAGAATATGGAATTTCAAGAAAATTTGGGTGACGACGTCAACATCCCACCTTCCTTCAACCGCGAACACTTCGCGTATTGGAAAGGTAGAATGCAATATTTTCTAATGACAAATATAGAAAATTGGTTTGCCGTGACTATAGGTTTTGATGCTCCGAGAGGAGAAAACGCAAATCCTCAAGATGAAGAGATGGACCGAGAGCAGGGAACAATTCAAGACAACCGTTAAGGTAACAAAAATGCTAATTGATTTGATACCTAACGATATTTTGTCTAGATTAGGAAGCTATAGGGATGCCAAGGAATTGTGGAACAAGTTGATCAAGTTCCACGAAAATCCCGAATCGGTCCAAGAAGATTCGGAAGAGGAGGAGACCGAAGAAGAGAGCTCATCCTCAAGTGAAAGTGAGGAATCGGGAGGAAGTGAGGAGTCAACTTCCGGATCGGAAGAGGAAATAGAAGAGGAGGAGAAACCATCCTCGATACCGGAGCAACCTCAAGAAGAGCCTTCAACATCCGGTCAAGATGAAGAAGCTCAAAGTCCAATTCCGGTCTCCACCACCATCGGTAACTCAAACATACGTATTGCTAATAAAAATATTATAATGTGTTTTGAGTGTAGGGAGTATGGGCATTATAAGAGCAAATGCCCAAAGAGGATCAAGCTCCTCGGCACCTAAAAGTCAAGAAAAGTCAAAGGATGCCGGTTCCCCAAGTCAAAAGAGCAAGGAGCACGTGGTGTGCTTCAAGTGTCGACAACCGGGACATTTCCGGAGTCAATGCCCAAGGGGAAAGAAGAAAGGGCAAGAAGGAGCAACACGTGTAGGGGGAGCCTCTAAGGCAAACCCTAAGGTAAAATTTGTTAATGCACCTTCAATTTCTAGGCAAAAGCATGCTTTTAATTCTCTTGCTATTGTACATGAAAAGCATGCTAGAACTAATAGACATATTTGCTTAGGTGCTAAGAGTGTTCACTTAGGAAATAGGAAGAAATTTGGGACTAATGTCCCTAAAAATATTTTACCTAAGGAAAGCATTAAGAAAATAGGAGAACATCTAGGTTTTAATGCTAAGAAATCTAGACATATGCCTAGAAATAAAAATATCTCAAGAGAAAATGAAAAATTAAAAATTGAGATATTAGAAAAGGAAAATCAAGTCTTGAGGTCAAGACTTGAAAAACTAGAAAAGACCCTTAAAATCATGCAAAATCAAATGCAAGGGTCAATTGGTCAAACTTTTAGGTCAAATAGTCAAAGTCAACAAGTAGGACCTAAGAGTCAAAAGTCAACCAAGGGCAAGAAAGGTTTGGGTCACAAACCTAAGCCTAAGGTGGCTTACCATAGTGTTCCATTTGACTATGAAACACTAACTAGGTCTAGGAAGACCAAGGTCAATAGGGAAGTCATCCCTAGAGTTGACCATGGTGTGTGCCTAGTGGCTAAGGTTTCTAGGAAACCTAGGGTGGCCACTAAGAAGGTTGCAAGGGGAGTTACCCCTAGTGTCAACCTAGGTAAGACCCAAATGACCAAGGCTACCAAGCCTAGGAGGGTCATTAGGAAGGTATCTAGGGAGGTTATCCCTAAGGAATACCTAATTAACCCTAGGAGCTCGAATCGATTTTGGATTCCTAAGAGCGTGATTGATTCACGCTAAGATGGGTTTAGGGTGTGCCAACCTTGATTGGATGGGTAGTTAACTCAACCATAATAAAGGTGGCACTTTAAGGTTACTTTCAAGGTTATGGTTACTTTGGAAATACCCTTGAGTTTTAATTTCAAAGAATTTTAGGTTGTGTCAATATATATCTTGAAAACATGAAAATCAATAAAATTGACACTATCTAGATTTAGAGGTCATAGTGTGTACTTTTGATTATTGGCACACTTGGGAAGGTCATGTATCAAGAAATGTGTGGTTAAGATGTAAAGGTAATATCTAGAGTGATACTCAAGTGCCACACAACTTGATGTCTTGTATTCACCATGCTTCATATGTTTTACCATATGTTTGCATGAAATGAATGTCTAGGATAGATTACATCTCACAAAACAAGTCTTTTACCTTGATTGTGTATTTCAACACTTAGAAAGGGTGAGATGTTAGGTTTTGGAAATCGTTGAATGTTAATGTTTGCAAAAATGAAATAAAACATTAAAATACATGAACAAATACATAAATAAAAGTATAACATCAATACATTCAAGATACAAGATCTAACGTGATAAAATGGAACAATTAAGATGATAAAATCGAGATTTTCTGATTTTGAATCAAATCGGACATCGATCATTGTCGATTATCGATCGTGATAACATCAGATAACGCGATACGATACGACCATCAGTCGAGTGCTAGCTCCATGACTCGACTGATCGACCATCAGTCGACTGATGTGGTCCATCAGTCGACTGATGGTACTGTTCACCGAGGCCGAAGGCCATCAGTCGAGTGCTCGACGAGCAGTCGAGTGATATGCACATCAGTCGACTGATGAGCAACATCGATCGTGATGCTCTTCTAACGCGTTCACGAAGGTTCAGCGATCGCCGAGCCGGATCGGTCATTGTGGCTCGGTAAACCCGATGTTAACAGCTATCGATCGGGATGCTCCATCGATCGGCGAATCATGTTTTTAAAACGCGAACCGCTAGGGTTCGGCATTTCACGCGACGAAAGCTTCTTCCTCCTTCGATCTCCGATCGCCGTCTCCCTTCTCCGACCAGCTCTTCCGGCGTGTCAACCTTCCAAAGTCCTAGGTTTGATAAGCATGTCTCTCCCCTTCCTTTGTTTTTGACCTATCTTGGAGCACTAGTTCAAGGGATTTAGGGTTTATTGTCTTTGTTCCGTTTAGGGTTCCGTGGTGAAGCTTTCCGTGACTTTTAAGCGATCCTCGGCAACTCTTGAGTCTTCCCTCAGACACACATGGCGCCTAAGTAACGATTCTTCTTTCAGAGCCTAATTTTCATTTCCATTACAATGTAGGTTTATCTAATCGCGTATTGTTGCCATTGCATTGCATCACATTACATTCATAATAGGAGGCCGTAGGAATGATCCATCAGAAGTGAATCTCGGTTGTACCAACCTATGTTGGTTAGGTACATAGATAGGAATTTTTAAAGGCATTGTAGTAGCGTCATGGAACTCATTGCATACTACAATTTGATGAAGATTGTCTTGTGCGCATCAATCAATGATGACCTTATTAAGGAATTCTATCAAAACCTTAAAAAGGTAGATGGCGGCCCTACATACACTACTCGCGTTGCAAAAGCGATTTAGGATTCACTCTGCATCTGCGAGGAGTTTCTCAGTGTAGGCCGTCGTTATCTTCTACCCTACCATGGACTTTCCCCTACGAGCCTTTTGCCCATATCACTATGGAGTCCATGCATGGCGCATTTTTGGTTATCCACGTCCACCACCCAAAACCTATTTTCTATCAGAGTTATGCACTTTTGACAATGTCCTTTATAAGGTCATTGTTGGGTGTTTTTCACCATTATCACTCGAGTGCTAAGATTCGACCTCCCCATCTCTTTCTTCTATATGCCATGCGTGTTGATTAGACATAAACTTTGCATTGAACATCTTCCATTGCATTGTGCACTTCACTTCCCTGTACAAGGAAAGTGCATATGCCATTGGACATATCATCACAAAGCATGGCTCGACTCGTAGGCATTAACATCCATAGGCACTCTGCGGCCTATCGGAAGTGTCTGGTATATCGATTCGTAACTTCTCGCCTTAGCTTCTGGATGGCTCCAGACGGATGGAGTTGGCGCCACGACCACCCGAGCGCCTGACGGCCTCCTCCGCCACCCGAGAGATGCGATTAGGGGCAGCGAGATGCGGACACCTCGATGAGATGACCGGATCTTGCGGACACATCGGGCTAGTCCATCGATTCGTCGTGGCGGTGAGTCCGGTTGAGAGTATCGGCGGTTGACTCGGTGTAGCGAGTTATTGGCGAGCGGCGGCTTTGGCACCGCGTCTCGATAGGATGGAGGAGACCGAGGGCGCATAGAGCAACATCGGTAGCGTTACTTCGTTCGGTTACGTATTGCTGAAGTTTGGACTTTCCTTGGTGACCCATACCTCCTGCCGGGCGATTAGAGGATATTGTTTTTGTGGTTGTCAATGTTTGTAGTAAGATTGAGCTTAGCCAATCTTCTTTTTGATTATAAAGACAAATTTAAGTTTAAATGAAATCCTTATTTCTGAAAAATCTTGTGTGTATGAATGAATATTTGTATAATTGTATTGCTACCATATGCCATGTCATGACATCATGTTTATTCTTAATCATTTTATATGTCATGATTATGCTTTAGAATTAAGGATAAATGTCATGTGTCTTTTAGATCTCATCTTATGCCATGACATCATGATCATTGGCCACGTTTTTAATAATACTATTATTTATGCCATGATCATACATTCATGCATTAACTTGATTAAAATTGATTTAAGGACTATGGCATGACACAGAGTCCCAGTTATAAGGAATCAAGTAGAGTTGCTTTAGAAAATGCATAAAACTCTAGATTAGGAGAACAAAACCCACATCTCACATCTAATTGACATGTATGTGTATGTATACACCCTAAATACATGTGAGATGCTAGGATAATAGGTTAGGTTCAAGGTGCATCGGTAGTGCATCAAGATGAACTCAAACTTATTTTAATTATCACCAAAATCATAAGGAAAGCTAATATACAAGCTTTGTATATTTAGCCTTTATATTATGGTCAAAGATATGGTTTTAAAACATTTTAAAATCATTTTGAAAAACCTTGGTGAAGTCTATATTTCGATTGAAATCACCATTGATGAAGTTGATACAAAGTAGGGCCAAAACATTGTAAATTTCAATGTTCTTGAACTTTGTACCAATATCACTATTTAATGGGTAAAATAATTTTCAAACATTTTTCACCCATTGTATTGGTCATAAGTATTACGTATCAAATTTCGTGATTTTTCGATAAGCGTATAATTAGTTATGACTTTGAAATCATTTCGATAACCGAAAATCGGATTTTTGATTCGATCGGCCTGGGGTTGCGATCGGTGATGGGTATGTGATCATTGACAGTAGTCGATCGCCAAGGCTGATTTTGGGTTGACAAGGTTTGTTTAACCCGAATTCAGCTACGGTAAAGGTCCCTAACCACTCCTAACCCTAGGATATGCTTTGGGAAGCATTATGAAGGGTGAAAATTCATTGGATATGGATTTGGAGAGGTGTTAGGTCAAAGTATCAAATTGAGGTGGTGGAAAGTTCAATGTTGAATTTCCAACCTTAATTTTGATGATTTAGAGTTCCTATTGGCTTGGACTCCCCAAGGACATTGTTGGTGCAATGGTCGAGGGAGCAAGCCTTTAGGGAGTATCCATCTTGGGATGATGGATGTGTTTTTCTGAAAAGGAGAAGTTATGGGAATGTTATCAATTTGGGAAATTGATGGATTTTTAGAAACCCAATTTGGAAATTGGGAGAGTGAATAGGATTGCCTCTCTTGAGTGATATGGGACTTATCACTAGGAAGATTGTAGGCATCCTAGGTATTTTTGGATCAAGGGGGAGATTGTAAGATCTCATTGGGACATGAGACATTGACCTCCTTGGAGAGATAACCTTTTGCTATTTGTCAAGGGGAGAATGTTTGGAGAATGTTTGGGGGAGAACATTCTGGGAGAAAACATTTTCGAAAATGTTTTTAAGATTACCAATTTGGGATAATTGGTAAGGGAATTGAGTTAGTGTTCTAACTCAATGTTTTGTGTGGTTTTTGTCAAACATCAAAAAGGGGGAGATTGTTGGTGCAATCGGCCCAGGTCACGATTGACCAGGACTCGAGTTTGGCTCGAGTGATGTTTTGATGTGTTTTGATGTTTCGACAAAAACATATGACAATGTAATTGTCATGGTAAAGTCCAAGCATGGGTCTTGGCATGGAAAGTCCAAGTGGGACACTTGGCATTGGGAAAAGTCCAAGCATGGTCTTGGCATGGAAAGTCCAACATGGGTTGGCATTTGAAGTCCAAGGGATTTGATATTGGCGGCGTAAAGTCCAAGCGGTAGTCTTGGCAGCATAAGTCCAATGGTTGGCTGCGTAAAGTCAGCGAGTCTTGGCGGCGTAAGTCAATGTGCCTTGGCGGTGTAGACCGTTAGCATGACATAGCCGGAGCAAGCACCTGAAGGCTAGCGCGATGGATGAACAAGTCATGGATGACTTGGAGGGATCCGAGAGGCGTGAGGCTGATGGAGGTGACTAGAAGGCTTAGGTCTAGGCTAAGGGTGGTCTAGCAAGTATGGGGGAACCATACTTGAGTTAAAACCTCATGTTTGAGGTGTGCGGTCGGCCCGGTGCCATGTGGCGTCATTGGATCGAGTCAACTAGGGTTTTATTTGCGGGTTATAGCCTGGCCGATCGCCATAGGCCGCAAGGTTGGCGATCGATCTGATGGCTCGGCGATCGGTGATCGTCGATCGGTCGGGTGCTCGAATTCGACCCGAATGGAGTCGAGACTCGGGTCAGTGAGGACTCCATCGGTCGGGATGGTCTGTCGATCGGCGGATGGTAGTTCCTTTGGACTTATCCAAGCGTGGAACTAGCCGTTGTCTCACGACAACGATGGCATCGATCGTGATGGTCACGATCGATCGTGATCGACTTTTTCCGACAGGTTGAAGCTATATATGGGCTCGTGGTGGAAGAAAAAGGCATGGTTCTTTGAGGCGATTTGGGGCGAGTTCTTTGCAATTCAGGTCTCCAAGTGCTACTCGATCAACCAAGTGATCAAGCATTCAAAGAGCATTTGTAAAGTGTTTCCTTTACTTGTATTGCTTTGTATTTCACTATATTGCTTGTATTCATTTGATTATTGTTGTAATCATATTGTACGAGGTTTCTCCACCTCCGGATTGTTCCGAGAAGGAGTTATTTGATAGTGGTGTGTGATTGGCATCGCTAGGGCTCATTTGAGCCCAATCCGTGGAGTAGGAACCGTGCGGTTCCGAACCACGTTATATACTCGTGTTAGCGTGTTGTGTTTTCATTACTGTTATTGTATTATCTATATTCCGCTGCGCTAACGAATTTGTAGACACAACCGCGATTGAATTCCATTGACGCTAATCACCCCCCCTCTAGCGTTACAAAGGTCCTAACATACATGTGTAATTGTGATGTATCGGAATTATCCCTAGTCGATGAATTGATGGATTTGGACACCATCAATTCTGTCGAGACTAGCACGAGGTATACTCCTTGGTGTATCCAAGCAGCTGATTCTCACTGGCTGGAGACATAGTGATGTCTGGAGTTAATCGTGGATGCTAGTTATGGTAACTAGTTCATTGGAGTGACCAGCCGTAAGACTTCATATGGTTCTCTGCATATATAGATATGTCAATGAAGTTCTTACTGTGGCTTAAGTGCGATGTTCCTTTGACTTGCGGCATTCAAGTCATCTTGATCATGGAGACTTATGCTTTGACATCTTAAGCAAACATCTCTAAGGAGATGTGGACCCGGGATGATTGGGTATAAGTCGAAGTGATCGAAGGTGTTTGAATAGCCTATAAAGGATTCACCACTCCTTGCGAGGAGATGTATACCCATGGCCTCTCGTCGGATTGTTACTAAAGTCTTTGGCCAAAGCATTACATGTTTAGAGTAAGGTACTCTTCGATACATGTGGAGTAACTAGAATCCGCAGGACGAGGAAATGATACTTGGGCTAGGTGTGACGTAGTCAGCCTAGTGGGGACTGACACAATAGACCATGTCCTGAACCAAGTGGGTATAAGATGAGTGAAGGGAATGGGGCACGATTCATACGAGCTGCTGAAGGGTTTTAGAAATAGTTCTGGATCAACCGTTGATCTTTTCGGTTAATTGGGGATCATGATGTACTACTAGGTGCCACTCATGATCGTTCTATAATTAATGGTTAATTATAGATGGCCAACATAAACCGAGAACCTATTTGGTCACACGCTGCGAGTGTAATCCAAAGGATTTAAAACGAGCTTGAGAATGGGATTCTCAGACCGAGAGAAACTATGTTTGGTTGGACCAAACATAAAGCGAGCATGAAATTGTTTCAGTCGCAATGGAAGCGTGGATGGGCCGTGTCTTATGAAGACATAATGGCTGGACCAAAATGGTTTGGTTCTAATCCAATGGATGAGAATAAACCAAAGGGTTTGGTTTATATTAAACGAATGAACCAAAGGTTGGTTCGGTTCGTTTTAACTTAAAATAAACCATGATGGTTTGGTTTATTTTAACTTATCTTAATGGAGCGGGTTAACGGGCTTTATGGATATGATCCATTAACCATTAAGAGAATTAGTTCTCTATAAAAGTGGGCTTAAGGGATTGTTAAACCCTAACTAATCCAAAATCAAAACCCTAGCCTCCAAGGAGTTGCCGCCCAACCGGTTGTGCCGCCCAACCTCCTTGCCGCCCGGCTGATTGTGCTTTGCCGTCTAGCTCCTTGCGGCGACCAAGCTTCAGCCGGTGAACCTCCGGCGACCCTCCGTGATCTCCTATAGGTTTGGCATCAAGGTGAGGCTTTTCTCTCCTTGTTTTGGCGGCGCCTACTCCTCCACCAAGCTGTCCAGTTTTCTGGACAGCTTCTCCTCTCCGGGCGTCGTTTGGGCGGACGGTTGGTGCTCGACAGCGGCTAACATATCGGGATTTGATCTCCGGTAATCCTCTGAGGTGGAGGATGAAGGATTCGTCAAACGGTTGACGAATACCTCTCCGGAGAAGCGAGTTTTGAGAACTCATTTTGGATCCGAATTTGGATTCGGATCGTGATCATCTCTCGATCACGTCGTCTTCAACACGAGGCTAGTAACCCGTACGAAGACGAAGCTCGTGGCTTGGCGAAGTCATCCCGAGGAGCTCAGCGTGGATACGGATAGAGACGATTCTTACGAGGATCGTTCCGGTTGATGCCGTTCCCGCTACACGTCATATGAAAGGTATAACGTAGTTTAATTTCCTTTTATTGCAATTTTAATTTACGGTTATGTCTACACTTGTTGTAATAGCATGCGTGTGTTGTGTGTGTTGTAATAAATAGGAGTATTTATTATTTTTATTGCTTCATGTGCTCATGTTTCTGAAACATGATCGAACACACACACCTTGTGATCTTGAAACCAGCGGTGGTATCGAGCCGAGTTGTGTTTCGACATAATCGTAAAATGGTTTGTGATAGTCATAATGTATTTCTGGAAATTTTCTAAATTTTGGAAATTTAGAAGTATTTATGGAAATTTTTCAATTTTGGAAAGTCTAGAAGTATTTATGGAAATCTTCCACTTTTGGAAAGTTGGAAGTATTTATGGAAATTGATATTTTCCATAAATAAAATATTTGATTAGATTCTGGAAATTTGTTTCCTAATTTAATCATGATTTGAATTGGGAAATCAAATCTTAAAATATTTTATTTCCATAAGTAGTTTTAATGATTTAGGAAATTGGTTTCCTAAATAGATTTTCCTTAATCAAATAATTCCATGAATAAAATATGTGATTAGATTTTGAAATTTGTTTCCTAATTTAATTATGATTTGATTTGGAGAATCAAATCTTAAACATATTTTATTTCCATAAATAGTTATGACATATAAGGAAATATAGACATGACATAATTGTATGCCATGTAATTGCATTAGATGCATAACATTATGCCATGCGTGTCGTGACATGTAGATGTATGCCATGTATGCCATGCCATGTAGATAATAGTTATTTGCATGCAAAGAGGATGAGACATAAAAACCCTTAATCAATATTAAAGCCTACACCTTCCATTAATATGGTTAGAACCAGAGTTCTGTTTCTTGTTTGGGTTGTTGGACTCTCTCCAAGCCCAGCTCGAACCTGAATATGTTCAAACCATGGAATAGTTTAATACTAATATGGTAAGAGTCAGAGGTCAATCGTTAGCTTTGGTTGTTGGACTCTCTCCAAAGCTAATTGGTTGAATGCGCTCTAACCATATTAAAACTATGTCCTGATTAATGGGTTGACTTTAACCTGGAGCATCGGTTTGTTGGACTCTCTCCAAGGTCGATGTAAAGGGAGGTGAAGTTGGGTGCTATGCATATGATGCATACTTGTTAATGTGTTAACAACCCGATGTATGTGTGAACATTCAATTAGTTGATAGCACATTGTGATAGTTGCATATCACGGGATATGCAATCGGTATAGATGATACCTACCGTCGTAGTTATGAATGGCTTGTTGGACTCTCTCCAAGGTTGTTCATAACTATGATGGATATCAGCCCATTCGGAGATGGACCTACAATCTCCCGAAGTGATTTTGGGTTTTTGAAATTCGAAAAATGAATGGGATTTATAAATGTATATTGATGCATTTTAAAATCATTTTCTCATATATGCTCGTTTTGTATTTCTAGGTCAATAAATTGATCATGACGTCTTTGAATTTGCACACTATTTTGGATTCGAACAAAGTAGTGGGCTAACTTCTGGGTGGCTTAGAAACACGAGAATTGTTCTCAAGGCGGAAAAGCTTGCATATGTCCTTGAAGAGCCTCTTCTGCCGTCCTAGGGCGATGCAACTCAGACCAAATGTTGGTCTATCGAAGCATGTGGCGATTAGCGGTCAGTGGCGAGTTGCATCATGCTAGCGGCGATGGTCATGAGCATATGGATGCTAACACTATGGTCTTCCATCTTCATGAGTTGTTCGATGAGCAAGCGAGATCCGAAAGGTTCGAGGTCTCTAGGCTCCTCTTCACCACGAAGATGCAAGAAGGTTCGTCTGTAGTACAGTTTGTGCTAAAGATGAACGGGTACATCGAGCGGCTAGCTACCCTCGGTTTTGTGATGGATCATGAGTTAAGTATTGACTTAATTCTGCATTGTTTGCCCAAGAGTTTCTCGCAATTTGTGATGAACTATCGGATGAACAAATTGGAATCCACCATTCCCGAGCTCCTCAATATGCTGAAGACTGTGGAGCCTTCTATGAAGCATGAGGAGAAGGCGGTTCTGTTAGTTGATTCCTCAAAGAAAGGTTCTAAGAGGAAGGCAAAAGAACAGAAGAAAGGAAAGAAAAAGGCAAAGAAGGCGGAACCGCAAAGGGCACTTGCCCATGTGGCAAGGAAGGCCCTTGTGAAGAAACTGCAAGATTTATCTTGAGTCCATGATGAAGAAGAAGGCATCAGATGCCCCTTCCTCTTCAGGTATCTTCGTTATTGATTGTCATTCTATTTCCTTAGACACTTGGGTATTGGATACTGGGTGTGGCTCACATATATGTAATGACATCTGGGGCTAATGGAATAGAAGAAGACTTGTCGAGGGAGTCAAATTTGCGAGTTGGCAATGGAGCAAAGGTTCTTGCTGATCGCCATCGAACTTATTCTTTGAAGCTCCTAGTGGACTAGTCTTGGAACTGGACAATTGCTATTATGTTCCTTCTCTAATAAAGAACATTGTTTCTATTTCCTGCTTAAATAGAAATGGTTTCCATTTAACGTTTAGTAACAATTGTTGTTATATAACTTTTAATGGCGTACTTTATGGAACTAGAACTTTGAGTAATGGCATTTATACGTTGGACGTATCCAGTGACATTTTCAATATCGAAGCGAGCAACACACGTGCTCGAAAGGATAATCACATAGACTCCTATATGTGGCATTGTCGTCTTGGCCATATAAGCAAGAAACGCATGTCCGAATTACACGATGTGGAATTCGGAATCATTGAATTGGATTCATACGATACATGCGAATCATGCTTAAAAGGCAAGATGACTAAGTTACCTTTTACTGGAAAAGGTGAACGAGTGGGAGAGTTACTAGGTCTAATACATACTGATGTATGTGGACCTATGTCAACTCAAGCATTAGGAGGCTATAGCTACTTCATTACCTTCACCGATGATCACTCACGGTTTGGGTATGTGTTCTTGATGAAACACAAGTCTGAAGCCTTTGAAAGGTTCAAGGAATTCAGAAATGAAGTAGAGAAACAACATGACAAGAGTATTAAAATACTTCGATCGGATCGAGGAGGTGAATACTTAAGTCAAGAGTTTCTTGATTATCTAAGAGACAATGGCATATTGTCTCAATGGACTCCGCCCTATACACCACAGCATAATGGTGTATCTGAGAGGCGTAACCGAACCTTGTTGGACATGGTCAGGTCAATGATGAATCATGCAACTCTTCCCAAGTCCTTTTGGGGTTATGCACTTCAGACAGTTGTTTACTTGTTAAACAGAATGCCTACCAAGGTAGTCTCAACCACTCCATATGAGATATGGAATGGTAAGAAACCTCATGTATCTTACTTGAAGATATGGGGTTGTCCTGCTTATGTGAAGCGGACTGTATCAGACAAACTGGATGCTAAGTCTGATAAATGTCTATTTATTGGATACCCTAAGGAAACAAGGGGTTACCAATTCTATCATCCTGTGGAACAAAAGGTGTTTGTTTCAAGGCATGCTGTGTTTCTAGAGAAAGAGTTTATCTTGCAAGAAAACAGTGGGAGTGTCGTCGAGCTTGAGGAGGCTCGAGAGACTCAAATAGACATTGATGAGATACCTGGTGAAGCACAACAGCCGACAACTCATAGTGATGAGCAATCGGCTGGACCTATTGTAACACCACATCTTCGTAGATCTGGTAGAACACGCAATATTCCTGAGAGATATGGATTTCTCGTAAGTGAATCGAACGACGTGTTACTCATTGATGATGAGGAGCCTACCAGTTATGAAGAAGTGCTGACAAGTTCAGAAAGGGATAAGTGGCTTGGTGCCATGAAGTCGGAAATGGATTCCATGTACGAAAACCAAGTTTGGAACTTGGTTGACCCACCTGAAGGCATAAAGCCTATAGGGTGCAAGTGGGTTTTCAAGAAGAAAACCGACATGGATGGTAATGTGATTACCTATAAGGCTAGATTGGTGGTGAAAGGATATCGTCAAAAGCAAGGTGTTGATTATGACGAAACCTATTACTTTGTAGCTATCTTAAATCCATTCGGATGCTCCGGCCATAGCGGCTCATTATGATTATGAGATATGGCGGATGGATGTAAAAACTTTCCTTAATGGAAACTGCTCGAGGCGTGTATATGATACACTGAGGGTTTCACATCGGTTGATAAAACCAAGGTATGCAAATTGCGGCGATCCATTTATGGATTGAAGCAAGCATCCAGGAGCTGGAATATCCGTTTTGATGAGACAATCAAAAAGTTTGATTTCTCACAAAATCCAGACGAACCTTGTGTGTACAAGAAGGTTAGTGGGAGTGCAGTCGTGTTCCTAGTATTGTATGTCGATGACATATTACTTATAGGAAACGATGTGTCAATCTTACAGTCAGTTAAGGTTTGGTTATCCAAGACATTCTCCATGAAAGACCTGGGAGAAGCAACCTACATCCTTGGGATTAAGATCTATAGAGATAGATCGAAACGGTTGCTTGGTCTTTCGCAGTCTACATATATAGACCGAGTGCTAAAGAGGTTTAGCATGTCGGAATCCAAGAAAGGTTATCTGCCCATCAGGCATGGGGTACACCTTTCAAAGTCTATGTGTCCGCACACAGAAGACGAGAGGATTTGCATGAGTAAGATTCCCTATGCATCCGCAATAGGATCTATCATGTATGCTATGTTATGTACGAGGCCTGATGTATCGTACGCTCTGAGTGTCACGAGCAGATACCAGTCTGATCTAGGAATGGATCATTGGGTGACTGTTAAGACGATCCTTAAGTACTTAAGAAGAACTAAGGATGCGTTCCTAATATATGGAGAAGGGTACATGGTGATACGTGGGTATACGGATGCCAGCTCCACACAGACAAGGATGATTCCATGTCTTAGTCTGGGAATGTATTCACCTAGAATGGAGGGCGCAATAAGTTGGAAAGGTTCCAAGCTTGACACTATAGCGGATTCTGCCACTAAGGCAGAATACGTTGCAGCTTTGGAAGCAGCAAAGGAAGTGGTTTGGATCAAGAAGTTCATCTATGAACTTGATGTGGTCTCATCAATGATCCAAACATGTGCTTCGCCGCTATCATCTTATCAGAGAGATCATCAGTAGGAACGAAATACAAATCGAGAAAATTCCCACTGAAAGGAACTTAGCGGATCCTTTGACTAAAGCATTACCTCAAATTAAGTTTGAAGGTCATGTTAGAGCTTATGGTATTGGATACCGTAGCGATTGACATTAGGCCAAGTGGGAGTCTGTTAGTAATATATGAGAGATGTCCTAAGGCAATCGCCTTATGTATGAACCATTTATATGATAAATGAAGATTCACTATTTGAGTATACATGTTTTATGTATTTGATTGGATCTTAAACTCATTTCTTGAATGTCACGATACGATTCACAGCATGAGAGAATTTGTGATTGGATCACAACTAGTGAGTATCTCTACATGTGTAATTGTGATGTATCGGAATTATCCCTAGTCGATGAATTGATGGATTTGGACACCATCAATTCTGTCGAGACTAGCACGAGGTATACTCCTTGGTGTATACAAGCAGCTGATTCTCACTGGCTGGAGACATAGTGATGTCCGGAGTTAATCGTGGATGCTAGTTATGGTAACTAGTTCATTGGAGTGACCAGCCGTAAGACTTCATATGGTTCTCTGCATATATAGATATGTCAATGAAGTTCTTACTATGGCTTAAGTGCGATGTTCCTTTGACTTGCGGTATTCAAGTCATCTTGATCATGGAGACTTATGCTTTGACATCTTAAGCAAACATCTCTAAGGAGATGTGGACCCAGGATGATTGGGTATAAGTCGAAGTGATCGAAGGTGTTTGAATAGCCTATAAAGGATTCACCACTCCTTGCGAGGAGATGTATACCCATGGCCTCTCGTCGGATTGTTACTAAAGTCTTTGGCCAAAGCATTACATGTTTAGAGTAAGGTACTCTTCGATACATGTGGAGTAACTAGAATCCGCAGGACGAGGAAATGATACTTGGGCTAGGTGTGACGTAGTCAGCCTAGTGGGGACTGACACAATAGACCATGTCCTTAACCAAGTGGGTATAAGATGAGTGAAGGGAATGGGGCACGATTCATTCGAGCTGCTGAAGGGTTTCAGAAATAGTTCTGGATCAACCGTTGATCTTTTCGGTTAATTGGGGATCATGATGTACTACTAGGTGCCACTCATGATCGTTCTATAATTAATGGTTAATTATAGACGGCCAACATAAACCGAGAACCTATTTGGTCACACGCACAACGAGTATAATCCAAAGGATTTAAAACGTGCTTGAGAATGGGATTCTCAGACCGAGAGAAACTATGTTTGGTTGGACCAAACATAAAGCGAGCATGAAATCGTTTCAGTCGCAATGGAAGCGTGGATGGGCTGCGTCTTATGAAGACGTAATGGATGGACCAAAATGGTTTGGTTCTAATCCAATGGATAAGAATAAACCAAAGGGTTTGGTTTATTTTAAACGAATGAACCAAAAGTTGGTTCGGTTCGTTTTAACTTAAAATAAACCATCATGGTTTGGTTTATTTTAACTTCTCTTAATGGAGCGGGTTAACGGGCTTTATGGATATGATCCATTAACCATTAAGAGAATTAGTTCTCTATAAAAGTGGGCTTAAGGGATTGTTAAACCCTAATAATCCAAAATCAAAACCCTAGCCTCCAAGGAGTTGCCGCCCAACCTCCTTGCCGTGAGCTTTGCCTCCCTTGCCAGCCACCTGATTGTCTATAGGTTTGGCATCAAGGTGAGGCTTTTCTCTCCTTGTTTTGGCCGGCGCCTACTCCTCCACCAAGCTGTCCAGTTTTCTGGACAGCTTCTCCTCCTCTCGTCGGAGCGTCGTTTGGACGACGGTTAGTGCTCCGACAGCGGCTAACATACCGGGGATTTGATCTCCGGTAATCCTCTGAGGTGGAGGATGAAGGATTCGTCAAACGGTTGACGAATACCTCTCCGGAGAAGCGAGTTTTGAGAACTCGTTTTGGATCCGAATTTGGATTCGGATCATGATCATCTCTCGATCACGTCGTCTTCAACACGAGGCTAGTAACCCGTACGAAGACGAAGCTCGTGACTTAGCGAAGTCATCCCGAGGAGCTCGGCGTGGATACGGATAGAGACGATTCTTACGAGGATCGTTCCGGTTGATGCCGTTCCCGCTACACGTCATACGGAAGGTATAACGTAGTTTAATTTCCTTTTATTGCAAATTTTAATTTACGGTTATGTCTACACTTGTTGTAATAGCATGCGTGTGTTGTGTGTGTTGTAATAAATATAGATTTATTAATTTTAATTGCTTCCGCTGTGCTCATGTTTACGAAACATGATCGAACACACACACGCCGCGGTGCCGGAAACCCAACACATTTGCCATAGGATGGGGTACGACTACACTGCACTAGATAGCATAGAGGGGAGCCCTAGGATCGACCTAGGATTGTGTATGACCATGAAGATGATAGTGAGAGAGGGACACTTCTTGTGCTTTGTAAGGAAAAACCTATCATCGCTTAGGCTCCCCAACCCTGATCGTACCACCATCACCACATGCGCCAACTGGCGCTTAGACCTGATAGTGGAGTCCTCGCCATATGAGAGACCATCCACATCGACACCCATCTCTCCCTCTTTACATCACTCTCCCTATAGTCCACGCATTCATTAGAGCCCACCTAGTCCACATAGACCTGAGCCTGCACTTGCACCGCCACCTTTTTCTACTTTTGAGTAGGATGCAGGTACGTCTACCTATGATTTTTTGGAGTTTCGATCGCGCCTCAATGACATATATGTCGAGCAGTAGACGCAGAGGCAGCAATGGGAGGAGTAGACCGCTTTCATGCAGGAAGAGTTTCATGGCTTTCGGGAGCACTTCCAGTGGGCTGAGGAGTTCTACGATGAGGACCGCATCTACTTCCAAGAGGAGGCTGCCCATCGATAGGATGAGGCCACCTACCGCTAGGAGATGCGACAACACAAGCATGCACAGCAGGCACATTGGGCCCGGGAGAAGGAGCACAGAGCGACCGTTGCATCCACCAGCTCTCAGATTGACCACATGTACATGTGACATCAGTGGTTGAGCACCAGATTTTCCCAGGAGCCTGACATGCCGAGACTACCGGACTTCCCGCCTCAGCCACCATATTAGCGGTACAGTCTCATATATGTCTAGGGTCCCCGAGTTTTGATTTATTTTGTTTCTAGCATTAGTTTCTTTTGTGTCATTTGCATTTGTTTTAGTTAGCATTCATTTGTTCATACATAGAGTTTTTAGTTTTGTCAGTACTTAATTTTTGGTATCTTTAAGCTACCCCAGTAGTATTTTTAGAGTTTTCTTTTATGAGTTATTTCCATGGGTAGCTTAAATTCATTTACCTCGTGGTATTTTATTTTATTTGTTCTAATGAATGTTCTAGTCTTACACTGGTTGTCTTTTATATTTACATCTACAGATGACGAATATTCTGAAAGGGAGAGTCTAGTACGTACCTAGTTATGATTCATCTCAGTAGTCTTGTACTTTGGAATCCATAGGTGATCCTAACTTTAGCATTTTAGTTATTGGAGATGGTTGGATTGTAGAAGCCCATTTAGAAAAATCCAAAAATATAAAAATTTATAAGGGATAAAAAAAATAGTTGTCGTGGGTGGAAATGGTTGGGTTCCCCTTTGAGACCGAGTTATGTTACTGGGGAAACATCTACAAATTTCTCTTAATATCGAGCATGCCTTTGAGACATTGTGCTATATCTAGGGAATGCTCCTCGCTTTGGGCAGGTAAGTGCCTAAGACTCGGAGACCTTAGGAAAGCTATAGGATGACGACTTAACATACCATGAAACGAGTATCCCCTAAGAAGATTCGCTTAGAACGAGCACGAGGAGCTAACTTAGTGAATTTCTAGAACATTGCTATTTTGCTTTGATTACAAATACCACTTGATAAACTAGTTAACATGTTAAGTATAGAACAATACCTTTTAAAATTTCATGGCACTGAGGTTTGCTTGAGGAGAAGCAAAGATTTAAGTTCGGGAATTGATGTGAGCAAAATATATAGGGTTTTAGGAGTATTTTTCGCTTACATCTCATTATATGTTTTTTTAATGCATATTTCACTTTGTTTTGTATGCATTTCCTATTTTTTGGTTTGGAGATATGCTCTTTGTACTTTTGTGTGTTGGATATCGTTTAATGGGGAAAAAGGCGCAATTTCAAAGCAAAAGAAGGACATTTTACAACTAGACGCAGAAGGGGACACGACCAGGGCGTGTGGCTACACACGGCTGTGTCAAAGGGGAGAAATTGGCCACCCCAGCGCCACACACGGCTTGGCCATGTGGAAACACACGGTCGTATGGTGCTGTGCAATTTTGACCCGTGTCGGTTATTTTCCAAGTTTTAGAGAGATCCAGGTGTAGGGTTGATATGTTGGTCGGCTAGAGGGGGTGAATAGCCCTCTTTCGTCGTATGAGAGGAAGTCGTTCTTAATCGTCTACAATAAACATTAGCGCCAACGAAAAATACAAAGCAAAGACAATTAAGAACAAATACAAAGATAAACAATGCTAACAAACAATATAACGTGGTTCACGACCTCGCCGCTAATCCACGGTCCAATTCATCCATGGTGAATCCCTCCGCAACCAATCCACTATTGGTCTCTCCCTTTAGCCAATGCAAGGTGGAGGTAAACCCTTACAACTCAAGAACACTCCTTCTTTTACAATAGATGTGAAGAAAATGAGAAGAAGGAGTTTAACACTTGTGGAGCACTTGGATGATAGTTTGGAGCATAAGCATTAGCCATCCAAAAGCCTACACCCTCTCTTTTTATAGAGAGAGCTGATTTCTTCCCATTGGCCACTATCAGTCGACTGCTGCCTTTGGCAGTCGACTGGCACCGCTACAATGACCTTTGAACATGTCAGATCCCGACCATTGTAGTCCAACGGAACCCTTGGCAGTCGACTGATGCCTCCGTAGTCGGGTCGATCGGCTCTGAGTGGTTCTGCGATTGCCTTCATCATCTGCCATTCCATGGCGATCGTGATAATACCGATCATTGCCATTCCATGGCGATCGATTCTTCAAACCAAAACCCACGGTCGAACACCGGTCGAACCCGTTCGACTCGGAAGCGATCGGCGCCATTTCGTTCTGATCGATTGATGTCGGGAAATCTCATCCAACACTTAGCCATTCGGCCAAGTTCACCTAATGAACTACTTACATTTCACTCATTCTCTCATCTCACTCGAAGTCCCTCACCGAAGCTCTCTTCGTTCTCGGCCACGTCCCTCGGCAGCATCAAGCGCACGGCTCTGCAATGCTCCTTCGCATCTCTTGCCTTCAAAGTCTGCTTCCTTGGCTTCGCTTCAAGTCATCTCGTCTGGTAGTCCCTCGGCAGCATCAAGCGCACGACTCTGCAATGCTCCTTCTCCAACTCAAGCATGAGGTTGTGAGTGATGAACCTGCCAAAGCTTCATGTGCGAATTACTAAGTCCTACAAGACTCCAACGCACATATCAAATCCAAACATCCTAACTTAAACCCTTTTCCACACACATCAAAACCATATCACGAGTTGATTGCACTAACAATCTCCTCCTTTTTGATGTGTGGCAATCCGTTTAAGTTAGGTAAAATATTTGATAAAATATTAAAGAAAGAAAGCATGTAAATAATATGATTAGTAACTCTCCCCCTTAATACATGAAACTCCCCCTAAATACATTCCCCCTTACTTAAACATATATCTTTTTCCCCCTTTGACACCATCAAAAAGATTAAAACAAAGTTTATATGGTATGACATCAAGTCTAGAGAGAAACAAAAACCAAAAACAATAAAAAACCTAATAAAATCAGGTTACTGTGCTCGTGCATAGTACATCAGTCGACTACTATCAGCATGGTAGTCGACTGGCACAAGGAAATCAGGTTTTCTGGATGAAATTCAGAAATGCACTATAAATTTTAGAAAATTCAAAAAATCATGAAATTTGGGGATCACATTTCTTTTAAGTATCTTTATCAATGAAAAATATATTTTCATGAAAAATCATTATATTTTCAAGGATTTTCCAAAAATCCAAAAGCTTCAAAAACAACTAGGTTTTTGATCAAGTTAGTATCACTTTTAAAACCTAGTTTTGGTTTGGATTGTTTCAAAACATGAACACACAGATTTTAAAGTAAGAAATTGTTTTGAAAACATATGAAATCTCCAACCATGATCTTTGGGCAATATGTCTATGAATTAAACATAAGTCTTTCCCATAATTGGTCTATTATTGCTATTTTGATACTTTAAATGACCATCTAAATGCCATAGGCATTAGTGGACCATTAGTATCATCCTATCATCTCACCCATGCTAAGTTTTCAATCAAGGTAGCCTATGGTGAGTGTGAGATGAAACTAAGGTATTTGTATATACTTAACCATTAATTTCATGCAATTCTAAACATGGTCAAGTATCATACCACATGATCATAAAAACATATATGAATTAATCTCATATTATGATCATGAAACAAATGTATTTATCAATTAATAATCATGCATTAGGTATGAATTATGATAATAAGTAAAGCATCACCCAAAAGCATGATTTAAACTCTTTAAGGGTGCATTATCATCACCCAACACTATTTCAAAAATTTGTCCCGCCATCCTAAGTCAACCAATATATGATATAGGTAAAATCCATATGGTTGACTATCCTAGGGTTTTCCTAACCCTTTAGGATGGATTTAAGAACCCAAAACAAATTCTTGCCTATGGGGTTCACTAAAAATTCCTTAGGGATGCATTTTCTAGCTATTGTTTTCTTTTTATCTTGACCCCTAGCAATTAAACATTTATAGGCCTTTTCATTTCAATTTTCCTTATATCCTAGGCCTTTCTTATTGAAACTTGCCCTTTGGCTCCCTATGATCATATTAAGAGTGTTGGAGCCTATTGTGAATTTTTCTAGGGCCTTGGTCAAGTGATCTACCTTTTCCCTTAGGTCCCTATTTTCTTCAATGCATGCATCATTAACATCAAAAGGCATATATTCATGTGAGCATGCATCATCATCATTAACATGTAAACATGCTTGTTCTAATTTATTTTCTAGATCCTTAATTTGATCAAGCATGCATTTATTTTTCTTTTTAGCCCTAAATAAATCCTTAGTAAGGCTAGAAATCATGGAAACTATTTTATTGGGTGAGAGATTCGTTACCATTGTTTCCATGTCCTCTTCTTCGGACTCCGATGTAGATGAGGCTCCCCCTTCACTAGAGCTCTCCTCACTTGTGCTTCTTTTTTCTTGCTCGGAGGAGGTGTCTAGGTCATCAAATGCCATCAAAGCAAGGTTGGTGACAAATGCATTCTCCTCTTCCGATGATGATGATGATGATGAAGAGGGGTCATCCCATGTCCTTGCCTTTAGTGCCTTGGCCTTCCCTTTTTCTTTGACCTTCTTCTCCTCTTCCTTTTCTTCTTGCTCCCCTTCTTCTTCTTTTCTTCTTTCTTTCTCCTCTCCTCTTTACTCTTGTTTAGGAGGGGACAATTATCCCTTATTTGTCCCTCTCCTTGACAATTATAGCAAATCACCTTCCCCCTTGGTCTTCTCCTCCTATCATTAGATTTATTAAATTTAAAATTTTTTAAAGCACGTCTTACCTTCCTTACCATGTAAGCTTCATCCGTGCTATCCATGGAGGAGGAGGATGCTTCATCGGATGAGGAGGGAGTCTCCATCTTCTTCTTCCCCTTGTTTGCCATCAAGGCTACTCCTCTTGAAGGTTGATGTCTTGGCTCTTCTACTACTCCTTCGAGCCTTGTTTCGTGGAGCTCCATGGTTGAGAAAAATGTTGGGTTTCCGGCACCGCGGTGAGTGTGTGTTCGAACATGTTTCGTAAACATGTGCACAGCGGAAGAAATAAAATTAATAAATCTAATTTATTACAACACACATACCACACGCATGCATAGTACAACATGTGTAGACATAACCGTAGTTTCAAATGTTGTAATAAAATAAAATTTATTCGACGTATACCTGACGTATCACGTGTAGCGGGAAAGACATCAACCGGAGCGATCCTCGCTAGAATCGCCTCTATCCGTATCCACACTGAGTATCTTCGGGATGACTTCACAAAGTCACGAGCCTCATCTTCGTACGAGTCACTAGCCTTGTGTCGAAGACGATGTGATCGAGAGAAGATCACAATACGAATCAAAATTCGGATTCAAAATGAGTCCTCAAAAACTCGCTTCTTCGGAGAGGTATTCGTCAACCGTTTGACGAATCCTTCGTCCTCCACCAACGAGGATTACTTGAGATCAAATCCCCAAAAAAGTAGCCACTGTCGGAGCTCCAAACGCCGTCCAAATGACGCTCCGACACGAAGGAAACAAGCTGTCCAGAAAACTGGACAGCTTGGTGGAGGAGTTTGCGCCGGCCAAAGAGAAGAGGGCCAGCAAGTCCTTGGTCACCGGAGCCAAGGAGGATCACCAGAGGGTCGCCGGAGGATCACCGGCTGAAGTTTGGATGCCGGCAACAAGCTTGGACAGTGGCACAAGGGTGGGCGGCGGCTAGGGTTTGGGCGCCGACCACAAGAGGAGAAGGAGAGGGTGGGCGGCAACTTTGGGGTTGCTTGGATTAGGTTTTCACAAAACCCTTAAGCCCTATTTTATAGAAAACAAATTCTCTTAATGGTTATCGGATCATAACCAAAAGCCCGTTAACCCGATCCATTAATTTAAGTTAAAATAAACCAAACCAATTTGGTCTATTTTAGGTTAAAACGAACCGAACCAACTTTGGTTCATTCGTTTAAAACAAACCAAACTCCTTTGGTTTTTCTCCACCATTGGATTAGAACCAAACCAATTTGGTTCATCCATTATGTCTTCATAAGACATGGCCTATCCACGCTTCCATTGAGACTAAAATGATTTCAAGCTCACTCCTTGTTTGGTCCAACCAAACCTAGTTTCTCTTGGTCTGAAAATGTCATTCTCAAGCTCGTTTTAAATCCTTCGGATTACGTTTGTTGTGCGTGTGACCAAATAGGTTCTCGGTTTATGTTGGCCGTCTATAATTATTCATTAATTATAGAATGATCATGAGTGGCACCTAGTAGTACATCATGATCCCCAATTAAACAAAAAGATCAACGGTTGATCCAGAACTATTTCCGAAAACCCTTCAGTAGCTACAATGAATCGTGCCCCATTCCCTTCACTCATCTTATACCCACTTGGTTCAGGACATGATCTATAGTGTCAGTCCCCACTAGGTTTACTACGTCACACCTAGCCCAACTATCAATTCCTCGTCCTACGGATTCTAGTTACTGCACATGTATCCAAGAGTACCTTACTCTAAACATGTAATGCTTTGGCCAAAGACTTTAGTAAAAATCTGACGAGAGGCCACGGGTATACATCTCCTCACAAGGAGTGGTGAATCCTTTATAGGCTATTCAAACACCTTCGATCACTTCGACTTATACCCAATCATCCCGGGTCCACATCTCATCAGAGATGCTTGCTTAAGATGTCAAAGCATAAGTCTTCATGATCAAGATGACTTGAATACCGCAAGTCAAAAGAACATCGCACTTAAGCTGCAGTAAGACCTTCATTGATATATCTATATTTGCAGAGAACCATATGAAGTCTTACGGTTGGTCACTCCAATGAACTAGTTACCATAACTAGCATCCACGATTAACTCCGGACATCACAATGTCTCCAGCCAGTGAGAATCAGCTGCTTAGATACACCAAGGAGTATACCTCATGCTAGTCTCGACAGATTTGATGGTGTCCTAATCTATCAATTCATCGACTAGGGATAATTCTGATACATCATAATTACATATGTAGAGATACTCACTAGTTGTGATCCAATCACAAATTCTATCATGTTGTGAATCATATCGTGGACATTAAGTAAATGAGTTTAAGATCTAATCAAATACATGAGAACATGTATACTCAAATAGTGAATCTTCATTTATCATATAAATGGTTCAAACGTAAGGCGATTGCCTTAGGACATCTCTCATATATATTACTAACAAACTCCCACTTGGCCTAATGCCAATCGCTACGGTATCCAATACCATAGGCTCTAGCATGACCCATAAACTTACTTTGAGGTAATGCCTTAGTCAAAGGATCTGCTAAGTTCCTTTCAGTGGGGATTTTCTCGATTTGTATTTCCTTCCTACTAATTATCTCTCTGATCAGATGATAGTGGCGAAGCACATGTTTGGATCGTTGATGAAATCTTGGCTCTTTCACTTGTGCAATTACTCCATTGTTATCGCAGTAGACCGGTATTGCTTCAACAATGGATGGAACCACACCAAGTTAATAAATGAACTTCTTGATCCAAACCGCTTCCTTTGCTGCTTCCGAAGTTGCAATGTATTCTGCCTCAGTGGTAGAATCCGCTACAGTGTCTTGTTTGGAACTTTTCCAACTCACTGCACCCCCATTCAAGGTGAACACGTACCCAAACTGAGACCTGGAATCATCCTTGTCTTTCTGGAAGCTGGCATCCGTATACCCGTGTATCACCATGTCCCCTTCTCCATATATTAGGAACACATCCTTAGTTTTTCTTAAGTACTTAAGGATCATCTTAACAGCCGCCCAATGATCCATTCCTGGATCAGACTGGTATCTACTCGTGACACTCAGAGCATACGATACATCGGGCCTCTACATAACATAGCATATATGATAGATCCTATTGCGGATGCATAGGAAATCTTACCCATGCAAATCCTCTCGTCTTCTGTACGCGAACATATAGACTTCGAAAGGTGTATCCCATGCCTGATGGGTAGGAAACCTTTCTTGGATTTTGACATGCTAAACCCATTTAGAACTTGGTCTATATATGTAGACTGCGAAAGACCAATCAACCGTTTCGATCTATCTCTATAGATTTTAATCCTGAGGATGCAGGTTGCTTCTCCCACGTCTTTCATAGAGAATGTCTTGGATAACCAAATCTTAACTGACTATAAGACTGAAACAACATTTCCTATAAGTAATATGTCATCGACATACAATACTAGGAACACGACTGCACTCCCACTAACCTTCTTGTACACACAAGGTTCGTCTGGATTTTGTGAGAAATCAAACTTTTTGATTGTCTCATTCAAACGGATATTCTAGCTCCTGGATGCTTGCTTCAATCCATATATGGACCGTCGCAATTTGCATACCTTGGTTTTATCAACCGATGTGAAACCCTCAGACTGTTTCATATACACATCCTCGAGCAGGTTTCCATTAAGGAAAGCAATTTTCACATCCATCTTCCATATCTCATAATCATAATGAGCCGCTATGGCCAGGAGCATCAGAATGGATTTATGCATAGCAACAGGCGAATAGGTTTCGTCATAATCAATACCTTGCTTTTGACGATATCCTTTCGCCACCAATCTAGCCATATAGGTAATCACATTATCATCCATGTCGGTTTTCTTCTTGAAAACCCACTTGCACCCTATAGGCTTTATGCCTTCAGGTGGGTCAACCAAGTTCCAAACTTAGTTTTCATACATGGAATCCATTTCCGACTTCATGGCTTCAAGCCACTTATCCCTTTCTGAACTTGTTAGAACTTCTTCATAACTGGTAGGCTTCTCATCATCAATGAGCAACATGTCATTCGATTCACTTACGAGAAATCCATATCTCTCAGGAATATTGCGTGTTCTACCATATCTACGAAGATGTGGTGTCTCAATAGGTCCAGCAGATGGCTTATCACTATGAGTGATTGACTGTGATACTTCACTAGGTATCTCATCAATGTCTATTTGAGTCTCTCGAGCCTCCTCAAGCTCGACGACACTCCCACTATTTTCTTGCAATAGAAACTCTTTCTCTAGAAACACAGTATGACTTGAAACAAACACCTTTTGTTCCACAGGATGATAGAATTGGTAACTCCTTGTTTCCTTAGGGTATCCAATAAATAGACATTTATCAAACTTAGCATCCAATTTGTCTGATACAGTCCGCTTCACATAAGCAGGAAAACCCCATATCTTCAAGTAAGATACATTAGGTTTCTTACTATTCCATATCTCATATGGAGTAGTAGAGACTACCTTGGTTGACATTCTGTTTAACAAGTAAATAGTTGTCTGAAGTACATAGCCCCAAAAGGACTTGGGAAGATTCGCATGATTCATCATTGACCTGACCATGTCCAACAAGGTCCGGTTACGCCTCTTAGATACACCATTATGCTGTGGTGTATATGGCGAAGTCCATTGAGACAATATACCATTGTCTCTTAGATAATCTAGAAACTCTTGACTTAAGTATTCACCACCTTGATCTGATCGAAATATTTTAATACTCTTATCATGTTGTTTCTCTACTTCATTTCTGAATTCTTTGAACCTTTAAAAGCTTCAGACTTGTGTTTCATCAAGAACACATACCTAAACCGTGAGTGATCATCGGTGAAGGTAATGAAGTAGCTATAGTCTCCCAAAGCTTGAGTTGACATAGGTCCACATACATCAGTATGTATTAGACCTAACAACTCTCCCACTCATTCACCTTTTCCAGTAAAAGATAACTTGGTCATCTTGCCTTTCAAAGCATGATTCGCATGTATCATATGAATCTAATTCAAACGATTCTAGAATTCTACATCGGTGAAATTCGGACATGCGTTTCTTGCTCACATGGCCAAGACGACAATGCCACATGTGGTGTCTAATTGATTATCTTTTCGAGCACACTTATTGCTTGCTTCGATATTGAAAATGTCACTGGATACGTCCAACGTATAAATACCATTGCTTAAAGTTCCAGTCCCATAAAGAACGCCATTTAAAGTTATGTAACAACAATTGTTACTAAAAGTTAAATGATACCCATTTCTATTTAAACAAGAAATAGAAATGATGTTCTTTATCAATGAAGGAACATAAAAGCAATTGTCCAGTTCTAAGACAAGTCCTGTAGGAAGATTCAATAAATACGTTCCGATGGTGAGTGCAGCAACCTTTGCTCCATTCCCAACACATAAATTTGACTCTCCCTTGATGAGCCTTCTTCTATTCCTTAGCCCATGTATATCATTACATATATGTGAACCACACCCAGTATCTAATACCCAAGTGTCTGAGGAAATAGAATGACAATAAATAATGAAGATATCTGAAGAAGATGGGGCATCTAATGCCTTATTCTTCTTCACGGACTCAAGATAAATCTTGCAATTTCTTCGCCAATGGCCCTCCTTGCCATAATGATGGCAAGTGCCCTTTTGAGCTAGTTATTCCTTTTTAGCCTTTTTCTTTCCCTTCTACTATTCCTTTGACTTTCTCTTAGAACCTTTCTTCGAAGAATCAACTAACAACACCGTCCCCTGCTCATGCTTCTCAGAAGGCTCCACAGTCTTCAGCATGTTGAGTAGTACCACAGATGAACCCTCTTGCATCTTAGAGGTGAAGAGGAGCTTGGAGACATCGAACCTTTCGAATCTCACTTGCTCATCAACCAACTCATAAAGATGAAAGACTATGGTATGAGCATCCAAATGCTCATGTTGCTTCCACAGTTCAAGTACCATCGTGGCTAGCATGATGCAACTCGCCATTTTAGAATTAGTCACATGTTTCTGATAGGCCAACAATTGGTCCAGAGTTGCATTGTCACTAGGATGGGCGGGAAGAGGTGCTTCTAGGACATTTGCAAGCTTTTCAATCTTGAGAACAATTCTCAAGTTTCTAAGCCAGTCCAAGAAGTTCGACCTAGTCAATTTATTCGAATCCAAAATGGAATGTAAATTCAAAGACATCATGATCAATAGATTAACTTAGAAATACAAAACGAGCATATATGAGAAAATGATTTTAAAAATGCATCAACATACATTTATAAATCCCATTCATTTTTCGAATTTCAAAAACCCCAAAATCACTTCGGGAGATCGTTGGTCCATCTTCGAATGGGCTGATATCCATCATAGATTTGAACAACCTTGAAGAGAGTCCAACAAGCCATTCATAGCTACGATGGTAGGTATCAAATATACCGATTGCATATCACATATATGCAACTATCACAATGTGCTATCAACTAATTGAATGTTCACACATACATCGGGTTGTTAACTCATTAACAAGTATGCATCATATGCATAACACCCAACTTCACCTCCCTTCACATCGACCTTAGAGAGAGTCCAACAAGCCGATGCCCCAGGTTAAAGTTAACCCATTAATCAAGAAATAGTTTTAATATAGTTAAAGCGCATTCAACCAATTAGCCCGGCTTGGAGAGGGTCCAACAACCAAAGCTAACGATTGACCTCTGACTCTTACGATATTAGTATTAAACTATTCCATGGTTTGAATATGTTCGGGTCGAGCCGGACTTGGAGAGAGTCCAACAACCCAAACAAGAAACGGAACTCTGGTTCTAACCATATTAATGGAAGGTGTAGGCTTTAATATTGAGTAAGGGTTTTTATGTCTCATCCTCTTTGCATGCAAATAATTATTATCTACATGACATGACATACATGACATACATCAACATGTCACGACATGCATGACATAATAATATGCATCTAATGCAATTACATGACATACAATTATGACGTACAAAATTTTCTTATATGTCATAACTATTTATGGAAATAAAATATGTTTGATATTTGATTCTCCAAATCAAATCATGATTAAATTAGGAAACAAATTTCCAAATCTAATCACATATTTTATTTGTGGAAAGTGTTGATTAAGGAAAGTCAATTTAGGAAACAAATTTCCTAAATCATCAAAACTACTTATGGAAATAAAATATTTTTAAGATTTGATTTCCCAAATCAAATCATGATTAAATTAGAAAACAAATTTCAAAATTTAATCAAATATTTTATTTATGGAAAATATCAATTTCCATAAATACTTCTAACTTTCCAAAAGTAGAAGATTTCCATAAATACTTCTAGACTTTCCAAAATTAAAAATTTCCATTAATACTTCTAACTTTTTAAAAGTAGAAAATTTCCATAATTACCATTATTACTATCGCAAAACAATTTTACGATTATGTCGAAACACAACCTGGGCTCTGATACCACTGTTGGATTTCCGGCACTGAGGTGAGTGTGTGTTCGAACATGTTTCGTAAATATGTGCACAGCGGAAGATATAAAATTAATGAATCTAATTTATTACAACACACACACCACATGCATGAATAGTACAACATGTGTAGACATAACCATAGTTTCAAATTTTGCAATAAAAGAAAATTTATTCTACATATACCTGACGTATCACGTGTAGCGGGAAAGACATCAACCGGAGTGATCCTCGCTAGAATCGCCTCTATCCGTATCCACTCCGAGTATCTTCGGGATGACTTCACAAAGTCATGAGCCTCGTCTTCGTACGAGTCACTAGCCTCGTGTCGAAGACGATGTGATCGAGAGAAGATCACAATCCGAATCAATATTCGGATTCAAAACGAGTCCTCAAAAACTCGCTTCTCCAGAGAGGTATTCGTCAACCGTTTGATGAATCCTTTGTCCTCCACCTATGAGGATTACCGAAGATCAAATCCCCGACAAAGTAGCCGCTCTCAGAGCTCCAAACATCATCCAAATGACGCTCTGACATGAAGGAAATAAGCTTTCCAGAAAATTGGATAGCTTGGTGGAGGAGTTTGTGCCGGCCAAAGAGAAGAGGGCCAGCAAGTCCTTCGTCACCGGAGCCAAGGAGGATCACCAGAGGGTTGAAGGAGGATCGCCGACTAAAGCTTGGATGCCGGAAACAAGATTGGACAGTGGCACAAGGGTGGGCGGCGGCTAGGGTTTGGGCGCCAACCACAAGAGGAGAAGGAGAGGGTGGGAGGCAACTTTGGGGTTGCTTGGATTAGGTTTTCACAAAACCCTTAAGCCCTATTTTATAGAGAACAAATTCTCCTAATGGTTATCAGACCATAACCAAAAGCCCGTTAACCCACTCCATTAATTTAAGTTAAAATAAACCAAACCGATTTCGTCTATTTTAAGTTAAAACGAACCGAACCAACTTTGGTTCATTCGTTTAAAACAAACCAAACTCCTTTGGTTTATTCTCCACCATTGGATTAGAACCAAACCAATTTGGTTCATCCATTATGTCTTCATAAGACATGACACATCCACACTTCCATTGAGACTGAAATGATTTCTTGCTCGCTCCTTGTTTGGTCCAACCAAACCTAGTTTCTCTCGGTCTGAGAATCTCATTCTCAAGCTCATTTTAAATCCTTCGGATTACGCTCGTTGTGCGTGTGACTAAATAGGTTCTTGGTTTATGTTGGCTGTCTATAATTAACCATTAATTATTGAATGATCATGAGTGGCACCTAGTAGTACATCATGATCCCCAATTAACCGAAAAGATCAACGGTTGATCCAGAACTATTTCTGAAAACCCTTCAGCAACTACAATGAATCGTGCCCCATTCCCTTCACTCATCTTATACCCACTTGGTTTAGGACATGGTCTATAGTGTCAGTCCCCACTAGGTTGACTACGTCACACCTAGCCTAAGTATCAATTCCTCGTCCTACGGATTCTAGTTACTGCACATGTATCCAAGAGTACCTTACTCTAAACATGTAATGCTTTGGCCAAAGACTTTAGTAACAATCCGACGAGAGGCCATGGGTATACATCTCCTCGCAAGGAGTGGTGAATCTTTTATAGATCTCTTACCGTAATATGGTTTTGATGGTGTGGCAAAGGGTTTAAGTTAGTTTGATATGTTGATTTGATATGTGCATTGAAGTCGTGCAGAACTTAGTAATTCGCACATGGAGCCGTGGCGAGTTTCACATCTCATGACTCGTACCTTGAGTCGGTGAAGGATAGCTTTGCGGAAGCCGTGCGCTTGGAGCATCCGAGGGACCGTCGGACGAGAAGCTTGGAGTGAAGCCGGAGGAAGTAGACTTCGAGGCAAGAGACGCGAAGGTGCATTGCAGAGCCGTGCGCCTGATGCTGCCGAGGGACGTGGCCGAGAACGAAGAGAACTTCGAAGGCGAGGGACTCCGAGAGATGAGAGTGAGCGATTGTAACCCGGGGAAGGGTAGCTCTTAGGTGAAACTTGGCCATTTGGAAAAGTGTCGCCGATCGAGTCGAGTGAGTTCGATCGTATACGACTTCATCGGATTGTGGCGAATGATCATCATACGTCGGCCGATCAGGACATCACCGATCGCTTGAAGGTAGCAATGATCGTCAATAGGGTTTTGCCATAGAACTGCTCGTAGCGATCGGGCGATCAACTTCACGGAGCGGCCGATCGTGATGAGGTCCATCAGTCGACTGCCAAGAGTTCCGTTGGACTACAACGGTCGGGATCCGACGTGTTCGGAGGCCGTTGTAGGACAATGATCGCCAAGGCGGCAATGATCGATGGCGGCCAACGGGAAGAAATCAGCCCTCTCTATAAAAAGAGAGGGTGTAAGCCTTTGAGAGGCTAATGCTTATACTCTAAGTGATCTTCCTAGTGCCCCACAAGCTCTAAACTCTTCTTACTTGTTTTTACTCCATTCTATTTGTAAGAAGAGTGATCTTGATTGTAAAGGTTACCTCCACCTAGCTTGGTGCAAAGGAGAGACCAATAGTGATTGGCTTTGGAGGAGTGATTCACCTCGGACGAATCGGGATCGTGGATTAGCGGCGTAGCCGTGAACCACGTTACATTCTTTGTTAGCGATTGTTTTCTTGTATTTCTATTTGCTTGTCTTTATTAGTCTTCCGCTTGCGCTAATCAGTTTTATAGACGAGCAAATACCGGCATCAAAATGAAAAGGGCTATTCACCCCCCTCTAGCCGGCCATACCGATCCCCTACAAGTGGTATCAGAGCCGAGGAAAGCTTGTCGAGGACTAACCGCCACAACAAGCAACTTTCAAAATGGCCGGCTCCAACATCCATCCTCCGAAGTTTGAAGGAGAATTCGCTTGGTGGAAGAAGCGAATGGAGGTATTTTTCGAAACGGATTTTGACATTATGATTACAATGGAATCCGGTTTCGTTTTGCCTAGGGATGAAGAGGGGAAGCCAATAGAGAAATCTAGGTGGACCAAAAGGCAAAGGGAAGAGCACCTTGCAAATTCAAAAGCCAAGCATCATCTCTTCAATGTGCTCCCCCAACAAGAAATCAACCGAATAGGAGAATGCCTAAGCGCCAAGGAGATGTGGGAGAAGCTAATTGAGCTTCATGAAGGCACATCCGAGGCAAAGCTAGCAAGGAGAGATCTCCTCCGCTCCCAACTATCCAACATCAAATTAGAAAAGGGAGAAAAGGTAATTTCTTTGCATTCTAGATTCAAAGAAATTTTAAATGGACTAACAAGTGTAGGTGAGAAGCTATCAAACCGGGATATGGTAATGAAGGCCATAGATGCCTTTCCCCGGTCCTCAAAATGGAGCTCCATGGTGGACTCATTTTACATCTCCAAGAACTTGGAAGTAAGTACCTTGGAGGAATTTTTCTCAACAATGGAGCTTCACGAAACTAGGCTTGAAGGAATACAAGAAGAGCCTAGAATTCAACCCTCAAGAGGAGTAGCTTTGATAGCGAACAAGGGGAAGAAGAAGATGGAAATTCCCTCCTCCTCCGATGACGAAGTGTCTTCCTCCTCCTCCTTGGATAGCACCGAAGAAGCCTATATGGTAAGGAAGGTAAGACGTGCATTTAAGAATTTTAGATTTAATAAATCTAATGATAGGAATAGAAGACCAAGGGGGAAGGTCATATGCTATAATTGGCAAGGAGAGGGGCACATAAGGGACAATTGTCCCCTCCTAAACAAGAGCAAGGAAGAGAAGAAAAAGAAGGAAGAAAAGAAGAAGAAGAAAGGGAGCAAGAGAAAGGAAGAAGAGAAGAAGGCAAAAGGAAAAGGAAAGGCCATGGCACTCAAAGCCAAGACATGGGATGACGTTGCCCCATCCTCCTCATCCGAAGAAGAAGAGCATGTCTACTCCAACCTAGCATTAATGGCTCTTCATGACTCGGATTGCTCCTCCTCCACCGAAAATGAAGAATCAAGCTCAAGTGGCGAGAGCTCAAATGAAGGGGGAGCTTCTACATCCTCCTCATCCGAAGAAGAAGAAGAAGATATGGAAACTATGGTAACGAAAGCTTCTCCTAAGAAAATAGTTTCCATAATTTCTAGTTTAACTAAGGACTTATTTGGAATGAAAAAGAAAAATAAAAGCATGCTTAATCAAATTAAGGCTTTGGAATATAAGCTAGAAAATGCATGTTTAAATAATAATGATACCTCTTCTTGCCATGATGATGCATGCTCACATGATTATATGCCTTTGGATGTTAATGATGCATGCATAGAGGAAAATAGGGAATTAAGGGAAAAGGTATATTATTTAACCAAAGCCCTAGAGAAATTCACAATTGGCTCCAACACCTTAAATATGATCTTAGGGAGCCAAAGAGCTAGTTTCAACAAGAAAGGCCTAGGATACAAAGAAAAAAAAAATGAAAAGGCCTATAAATGCCTAATAGCTAGGGGACAAGATAAAAAGAAAGTAATTGCTAGGAAATGGATCCCCAAGGAGTATTTAGTGAACCCAATAGGAAAGAACTTATTTTGGGTTCCAAAATCCATCCTTAAGGGTTAGGATAACCCTAGGGTAGTCAACCATATGAAATTAACCTATATCATATTTTAGTTGACTTAGGATGACGGGACAACATTTATTTTTTAGATAGTGTTGGGTGATGATAACGTACCCATAAATAGATAATAATGCTTAAATCATGATGATTGATGTAATTCCTATGTATATTTGCAATCATGATTTATGTTTTTGAAATTTGGCACGTTATCATGAGAAATAGGTTTGAATCATGCTTTAGGTAATACTTTGTTTATTATCATCATATAATACCTAATGCATGATTATAATTTAATGAAAACATGTATTTCATGATCATAATGTAGAATTCATTCATATATGTCATTATGATCATGTTAATTGTTAGGATGATACTTAACCATGATAGAATTGCATGAATATATTGGTTAAGTATATACAAATACCCCCTAGGATGCATCTCACACTCACTATAGGCTAACTTGATTGCAAACTTAGCATGGGTGAGATGTTAGGATGATACAAATGTCCACTAATGCCTATGGCATTTAGATGGTCATTTAAAGTATCAACATAGCAATAATAGACCAATCATGGGGAAGGCTTATGTTTAATTCATAGACATATTGCCCAAAGATCATGGTTGGATATTTCATATGTTTTCAAAACAATTTCTTAATCTAAAATCTAAGTATTCATGTTTTGAAACAATTGGATGCAAGACTAGGTGTTAAAATGGATACTCTTATGATAAAAAACCTAGTAGTTTTTAAAGCTTTTGGATTTTTGGCAAATATGTAGAAATATAATGATTTTTCATGAAAACCTATTTTTCACTGATAGATATACTTAAAATAAATATGTTCCCCAAATTTCATGATTTTTTGAATTCTCTGGAATTAATAGTGCATTTCTGAAATTCATCCAGAAAATCAGAAATTCGGATTCTTTTGTGCCAATGATCGCCATATTGATAACAATGATCGATGGATCATGAACAAGTACAGTAACCTGATTTTATCAGGTTTTGACTGATTTTAGTGTATGTTTCTCTTTATACTTGATATCATGAGCTTATAACTTAGTGTTAATCTTTTTGATGGTGTCAAAGGGGGAGAAATAATTATGTTTAAGTTAATTATTTTAGGGGGAGAAATATATGATAGGGGGAGAAAATTTGCATAGAGAGTTTCATGGATTAAGGGGGAGTTGCATGTTGCTATATCATGTTTATCTTTATATGCTTTCTTATCTCAGAATTTATATCAAATGTTTTTACCTAACTTAAACGGATTGCCACACATCAAAAAGGGGGAGATTGTTAGGGCAATCTCTTGCCGTAATATGGTTTTGATGGTGTGGCAAAGGGTTTAAGTTAGTTTGATATGTTGATTTGATATGTGCGTTGAAGTCGTGCAGGACTTAGTAATTCGCACATGGAGCCGTGGCGAGTTTCACATCTCATGACTCGTGCCTTGAGTCGGTGAAGGATAGCTTTGCGGAAGCCGTGCGCTTGGAGCATCCGAGGGACCGCCGGACGAGAAGCTTGGAGTGAAGCCGGAGGAAGTAGACTTCGAGGCAAGAGACGCAAAGGTGCATTGCAGAGCCGTGCGCCTGATGCTGCCGAGGGACGTGGCCGAGAACCAAGAGAACTTCGAAGGCGAGGGACTCCGAGAGATGAGAGTGAGCGATTGTAACCCGGGGAAGGGTAGCTCTTAGGTGAAACTTGGCCATTTGGCCAAGTGTCGGATGGGTTTTCCCGACACCAGTCGACTGCCATGTCATGGCAGTCGACTGCTCTGAGTCGAGTGAGTTCGACTGGTATACGACGATCGATTATGGCGTGATCGGCCATATAATGTGGCGATCATTGCCAAGACCATCATCGATCGGGTCAATAGGGTTTGCCACAGACCATTCGTAGCCGGCCCAGGCGGTCGAATGATCGATGAGGTCCATCAGTCGACTGCCAAGAGTTCCGTTGGACTACAACGGTCGGGATCCGACATGTTCGGAGGCCGTTGTAGTGACGGCAGTCGACTGCCAAGGGCGGCAGTCGACTGATGGCGGCCAACGGGAAGAAATCAGCCCTCTCTATAAAAAGAGAGGGTGTAACCCTTTGAGAGGCTAATGCTTATACTCTAAGTGATCTTCCTAGTGCCCCACAAGCTCTAAACTCTTCTTACTTGTTTTTACTCCATTCTATTTGTAAGAAGAGTGATCTTGATTGTAAAGGTTACCTCCATCTAGCTTGGTGCAAAGGAGAGACCAATAGTGATTGGCTTTGGAGGAGTGATTCACCTCGGACGAATCGAGATCGTGGATTAGCGGCGTAGCCGTGAACCACGTTACATTCTTTGTTAGCGATTGTTTTCTTGTATTTCTATTTTCTTATCTTTATTAGTCTTCCGCTTGCGCTAATCAGTTTTGTAGACGAGCAAATACCAGCATCCAAACGAAAAGGGCTATTCACCCCCCTCTAGCCGGCCATACCGATCCCCTACAAATCCTTTATAGACTATTCAAACACCTTCGATCACTTCGACTTATACCCAATTATCTCGAGTCCACATCCTCAGAGATGCTTGCTTAATATGTCAAAGCATAAGTCTTAATGATCAAGATGACTTGAATACCGCAAGTCAAAGGAACATCGCACTTAAGCTGCAGTAAGGACTTCATTGACATATCTATATTTGCAGAGAATTTTATGAAGTCTTACGGCTGGTCACTCCAATGAACTAGTTACCATAATTAGTATCCACGATTAACTCCGGACATCACAATGTCTTCAGCCAGTGAGAATCAGCTGCTTAGATACACCTAGGAGTATACCTCGTGCTAGTCTTGACAGATTTGATGGTGTCCTAATCCATCAATTCATCGACTAGGGATAATTCTGATACATCACAATTACATATGTAGAGATACTCACTAGTTGTGATCCAATCATAAATTCTCTCATTTTGTGAATCGTATTGTGGACATTAAGTAAATGAGTTTAAGGTCTAATCAAATACATGAGAACATGTATACTCAAATAGTAAATCTTCATTTATTATATAAATGGTTCAAACATAAGGTGATTGCCTTAGTACATCTCTCATATATATTACTAACAAACTCCCACTTGGCCTAATGCCAATCGCTACGGTATCTAATACCATAGGCTCTAACATGACCCTCAAACTTACTTTGAGGTAATGCCTTAGTCAAAGGATCTACTAAGTTCCTTTCAGTGGGGATTTTCTCGATTTGTATTTCCTTCCTACTAATTATCTCTCTGATCAGATGATAGCGGCGAAGCACATGTTTGGATCGTTGATGAGATCTTGGCTCTTTCTCTTGTGCAGGGTGTAGTTTGTGTTGAGTAAAACATTGCTATTTCAAATATGTTTCCGTTCTTGAAATCATATTTGCAGTTGAATGATTATTTAGATTTATAGCTTTGCATTTTGGTTTTCTATCTTTTGTGCATAGACGATAGGAGGGGTGACAGTCCTCGTATCTAAGATTTAGGGGATATTACGAGGAACCAAGCGGTTTGCCTCATCGCCTACAACTGTGGATAGAAGGATACGATAGAGTCGGTAATGTGTCTCGTTTCTGGCTCATCGTAGGGATCGATTCGGCATCTTTGTACCATAGTGTATGATGTCCTTTCCACAAAACCCTAGCTTGAAAATCTGGATACATTCAATTGATAGCATGTTCTGTAACACACAAACGAAACCAAAGTCCTAGAATCCATCCAAATCCTTGTAGCAACCCTTCTCTTCTTCCCTGTGACACCGTACTGAGTTTGGACAACCGACGACCTCTCATTCGTGAACCCTAGGATTACAAATATGAACAACAACACAATCCACTAGACAAATCGATACTCAAAATCTCAGTCCCTGTGGGATCGATATTCTTTATTACTTGACGACATTCATGCACTTGCGGGCATTGAGCGCGAGCGCACACTTCGAGTCCTCAACGGTCTCCATCATGATAATTGAGGTCGCATTTGCATGCATCAAGTTTTTAGCGCTGTTGCCAGGGACTGATTGATTCGATATCGAATTAAGAAGTGGATAGTTGGATCAGACTTAGGATTAGATTTATTTACTTGCTTTACTTTCTTTTATTTTATTTACTTCAGTTTTAGATTTTCCATATCTAGATTTAATTTTTATTTTAGCAGTAGTTCTACATTTTCTTATTTTCTCTTTAATTTAGTTAGCTAGATTAGTCTATTTCTTGTTTCTAAACCTTAGGTAAATACTCCTAATTTTGTGGCTCGGTTCTTCGTATGCTTAGACACCTAGGATCGGAAGGCCTTATTCCGATCGATATAGAAATCGAATGAACCTATCATCGCCGGAGAGCTGTACAGAAGAGGATGGAGGACCAAGCTGCATCCGAGGTGAATATAGGTAGTCGACCCTTGCGGGATTACACAACCCCTAGCGCTATAGGATTTAGGCCGAGTATAGCTGGACCATCTATTTCCGCAAACAACTTTGAGCTGAAACCAATGCTCATACACATGGTCCAGCAGAGTCAATTTGAGGGAGCTGTGACTGAAGACCCGAACTTGCACCTAGAGTCATTCTTGGAAATCTGCTCGACGATGAAGATAAATGGAGTCCCTGCAAACGTGATCCGCCTGAGCCTAATCCTGTTCTCATTGTGGGATAAGGCTAAGGCATGACTTCACTCCCTTCCTTCGGGAAGCATTACTACATGGGAGCAATATGAGCAGCAGTTCTTGAACAAATACTTCCCACCAAGCAAGATTGCTCACATGCTCTATCTAATCACAAGATTCCATCAGAAGGAAGGGGAATCCCTATTTGAATCTTGGGATCACTACAAGGGGTTACTTTACCAATGCCCCCACCATGGACTGGAAAGGTGGCTGGTGATCCACATCTTCTATAATGGGATCACGTATGCCACAAAGATGTCCCTCGATTCTTCCATAGGAGGAGTGCTTATGAACAAGACTATCAAGGAAGCAGAGGAGTTGATAGAAGAGGTGGCCCAGAACCACCATCAATGGGCTTTCGAATCTAGTCACCCAACTCTTGCCGCGGGACGATATGTGGTCAACTCAGTGGACCACCTAGCAGCGAGGATAGATGTGCTTAGCAAATGGTTCGACTCTTTAAATCCTGCATCTGCATGTGTGGTCATTGACTTTGGAGAAGGAGCAGCAGCGTATCGAGAGGACTACTATGGAGGGTAGAGTGGCTTAGAAGAGTAGATTGAGCATTGCGATGCAGTTGGGGATTACAATCAAAGGCCCAACAACCCATACTCCAGTACTTACAATCCCGGATGGAAGAACCACCCAAACTTTTACTATCGGAATAACTCGGGGAACTTCCAACCATCAGGAGGGTATGTGCAATAGTAGGGTAATGGGCAGCAGCAACCATAGAAGTCTAGGTTAGAATTATTGATGGAAGACTTCATTGCTACCCAAATGAAATCCAATGAAGAGTTCCATCGCCAACATAAGAAAATAGAGGAGTCACTCAGAGACTTGAAGGCCACTGTTGTTGGTCTTGTAAGTCACACAAGGATGTTGGAGACACAGGTGGCCGAGATAGCCCAAACCGTGTCACAAGCAATGGAGAGCTCTCCAGCATTACCCGAGCTAAGTAAAGTTAAGGAAGATGGAGTGTGCAGTGAGAAAGTAGCACAAAGAAACAGATTCGCCAAGGGGTGTGCAACCTTGATTTCCACCCTACTTGACCAAGCCAAAATTGAGGACAAGATTCCACCCCAGCTTGAGGACCCTAGTGAATTTGTTATCCCCTGCTCGATTTATGGGGAAAGCTTCGATGAAGCACTGTGCGACTTGGGGTCATCAGTAAGTGTGATGCCCTACGCATACTATTTGAAGATGGGACTGAATGAGCTCCAACTAGCGAACCTTGGTATTCGTATGGGGGATGACTTAGTCAAGGAACTCGTCGGCATACTAGCACATGTGCCTGTGGTCGTCGAGAACTTCATGATATATATGGATTTTAATATACTCAACATAGGACCAGATCCCCAGATTCCCATCATCTTGGGAAGGCCCTTTCTGGTCACTACAGGGGCTTGCATAGACATAAAAGTGCATAAGATCTCATTGTAAGTAGACGGGGAGATCATCCACTTCAATCTATCAGAGTGCAGAACTCCCTTCCTAGACGGCTTCACTTTTAGCAGGGTAAATCCAAGCCCACTGAATGTCAATCCCGAGACAGATGAATGGAGGTTTACAGACCCTCCGGAGCCAAGTTGATAATCGAGTGGGGTTGAGCTAAAAGACCTTAAACAAAGCGCTTCTTGGGAGGCAACCCAAGCTTAGTTTTTAGGTTTCCTTTTTAGCTCTATTGCATTCATTTGGTTAGTTTGAACTTTGATTTCCATTTCTTTTAGCATTAGGACCAGAAAGAACTTGCTAGGTAAAAATAAAAATCAATTTTAGCTTACACAACAAAGCATGTGAGAGAATTCAGACCATTGTGCACGAACGGAGAAAAATGGGGGCAACACGGCCTAACCATGTGTTTTCACATGGTCGTGCTCGTCTAACCCGAGGCGTACACATCCTGGCCATGTGTTTTCATACGGCCATATCGCGTGAGGTTAAATAGGGCACGCCGTGCATTTCCACCCCAAATGCACCATGTGTTTTGATTTCTCTTTCCTTAACCATGTGGATCCTTCTTCCCCACCACCTAGAAGCTTTTCCAACCTTCAAGGAAGCCAAAAGAAGCAAGGATGAGAAGGACAAGGCAAGTAGCGCCCCGATCTACTACCTTGGAGCGAAGAGCAAGGAGAACGGACACCCCTCAAGCTCCGGAGGAAGGTAATGCCTTACCAACCCTTCTCTTTCACAATGATGAGCATAGGGAAAGATTTGATATGCTTTCTACTAGAAAAATCATCGCTACTAGGTATCTTGATGAAGATCTCTTAGAATACCTAGGTTTGTTTGGTGACATTCAAGCCTTATTTACAAAAATGGGGTGGGAAGAGATAATGGGAATATGACACCCAACATACCCTAGGATAGTTTTAGAATTTTTGAGTTCCTTAGAAGTGGAAATCTTAATGGGAAGAGAGAGCGAAGAGGGTAGGATTACCTTTAGAATATTTAACATTGAGCATGAATGGATACTACACCATTGGAACACATGCTTCGGCTTGCCTAGTGGAGGAGAGAAAAGAACCCCTATCGGGTTTAACTCTCAGATCATTTGGACTGAACTGATGGGAGAGCATGCTTATGCCCCTTCTAGGGCCAAAGCGTCGCACCTCCAAAACCCAATTTTTTGATACCTACACCGAATCATGGCAAGTACTATTTTTTGTCGTGGGGAGAGTGAGGGTGTAGTGCGAGCTAGTGAGCTGCTTTGCTTGTTGGACATGCTACAAGAAAGGAGTAGCATTGATGTAGGATCCCATTTCATTAGACATCTAGTGAAAATGGGCAAAGCTGCGAGAGGGGAGATCATTGTGGGGGGCCTACTTACCCACATTTTCCATAGGATGGGGTATGACTACACTGCATTAGATAGCATAGAGGGGAGCCCTAAGAGCGACCTGAGAGTGTGTATGGCCATGAAGATGATTGTAAGAGAGGAACACTCCCTATGCTTTGTAAGGAAAAACCTGACGACCCTTAGGCTCCCCGACCCCGATCGTACCACCATCACCACACACGCCAACTGGCGCTTAGACCTGATAGTGGAGTCCCCGCCATATGAAATACCATCCATATCGGCACCCTTCTCTCCCCCTTTACATCACTCTCCCTCCAGTCCACGCATGCATAGGAGCACACCAAGTCCACGTCGACATGAGCCTTCACCTGCACCGCTACCTTTATTCTACTTTTGAAAAGAATGCAAGTACATCTGCCTATAATTTTTTGGAGTTCCAATCACGCCTCGACGACATATATACCGAGCAGCAGACGCAGAGGCAGCGATGGGAGAGGCAGAGTGCCTACACGTAGGTAGAGTTTCAGGGCTTCCGGGAGCACTTCCAGTGAGCCGAGGAGTTCTATGACGAGGCCCGTGTCTACTTCCAAGAGGAGACTACCCGTCGCCAGGAGGAAGCCACCTACCTCCAGGAGATGTGACAACACATGTGTTCCCCACAGGCGTAGTGGACTAGGGAGGAGGAGCACCGAGCAGCCACTGCATCCACTGCATCCACCAACTCTCTGATCGACCACATGTACATGTGGTATCAGTGGCACAACAGCAGGTTCTTCCAGGACTCCAAGACGCCGAGGCTACCGGACTTTCCACCTCATCCACCATACTAGAGGTATGCTTCGCTTAGGTCTGGGGGGGCCAAATTTTGATTTATTTTGTTTTTAGTAGTTGTTTCTTTCGTGTCATTTGCATTTGTTTTAGTTAGCATTCATTTGTTCATACATAGGGTTTTTTGTTTCGTCAGTACTTAATTTTTGCTATCTTTAAGCTACCTTAGTAGTATTGTTAGAGTCTTCTTTTATGAGTTGTTTCCATGGGTAGCTTAACTTTATTTACCTCGTGGTATTTTATTTACTCTAATGAATATTCTAGTCTTAGACTGGTTGACTTTTATTTTACACATACAGATGACGAACTTTCTGGAAGGGAGAATCTAGTAAATACCTAGTTATGATTCATCTCAGTAGTCTAGTACTTTAGAATCCATAGGTGACCCTAGGTTTAACATCTTAATTACTGGAGATACTCGGATTGTGTAAGCCCATTCGAAAAAAATGAAATCCCAATGAGCCAAAAAAAAGAGGAGAGAGAAAAAGAAATGAAAAAGAGAAGAAAGTATAAAAAAAGATTAAGAGGGATAAAAAACCATTGTTGTGGGTGGAAATGGTTAGGTGCCCCTTTGAGACCGAGTTAGGTTACTGGGGAAACACCTACCAATTTCTGTCAATACCGAGCACACCTTTGAGATTTTGTGCTAGATCTAGAGAACGACCCTCGCTTTGGGCAGGTAAGTGCCTAAGAGACGGGGACCTTAGGAAAGCTATAGGATGATGACTTAACTCAGCATGGAACGAGTGCCCCTTAAGAAGATTCGCTTAGCACGAGCACGAGGAGCTAACTTAGTGAATTTCTAGAACATATCTATTTTGTTTTGATTGCAAATACTGTTAGTAATATATGAGAGGTGTCCTAAGGCAATCGCCTTATGGTTGTACCATTTATTTGATAAATGAAGATTCATTATTTTAGTATACATGTTTTCATGTATTTGATTGGATCTTAAACACATTTACTGAATGTCCTCAATACGATTCATAGCATGAGAGAATTTGTGATTAGATCACAACTAGTGAGTATCTCTACATGTGTAATTGTGATGTATTGCAATTATCCCTAGACGATGAATTCATGGATTCGGACGCCATCGATTTTGTTGAGACTAGCACGAGGTATACTCTTTGGTTTATCCAAGAAGCTGTTCCTCACTGGCTGGTGACATTGGGATGTCCGGAGTTGATCTGGATTCTAGTTATGCTAACTAGTTCATTGGAGTGACCAGTTGTAAGACTTCATATGGTTCTCTGCATATAAGGATATGTCAATGAAGTTCTTACAGCAGTGTAAATGGGATGTTCTTTCGACTTGCACTATTCAAGTCATCTTGGTCATGAAGACTTAAGCTTTGACATCTTAAGCAAGCATCTCCGATGAGATGTGGAACCGAGATGATTTGGTATAAGTCGAAGTGGCCTAAGGTGTTTGAATAGCCTACAGAGGATTCACCGCTCCTTGTGAGGAGATGTATACCCTATAGCCTCTCGTTGGATTGTTACTAAAGTCTTTGGCCAAAGCATTACAAGTTTAGAATATGGTACTCTTGGATACATGTGCAGTAACTAGAATCCGGAGGACGAGGAAGTAATACTTGGGCTAGGTGTGACGTAGTCAACCTAGTGGGGACTGACACAATAGACAATGTCCTGAACCAAGTGGGTATAAGATGAGTGAAAGAAATGGGGCCCGATTCATTGTAGCTGCTGAAGGGTTTCAGAAAAGGTTCTGGGATCAACCGTTGATTTTTCGATTAATTGGGGATCATGATGTACTACTAGGTTCCACTCATGATCATTATATAATTAATGGTTAATTATAGATGGTCAACATAAATCGGGAACCTATTTGGTCACATGCAGAACAAGTGTAATCCTAAGGATTTAAAATGAGTTTGAGAATAGGATTCTCATATCGAGAGAGACTTGGTTTGGTTGGACCAAACAAAGAGTGAGTATGAAATTGTTTCAGTCGCATCGGAAGCATGGATGGGCTAAGTCTTATGAAGACATGATGGATCATCCAAATCGGTTTGGTTCTAATCTAATGGTGGAAAATAAACCAAAGTGGTTTGGTTTGTTTTAAACGAATGAATAAAAGTTGGTTCGGTTCATTTTAACTTAAAATAGACGAACGCGGTTTGGTTTATTTTAACTTAAGTTATTGGAGCGGGTTAACAGGTTTTGTTTATGAACCAATAACCGTTAGGAGAATGTGTTCTCTATAAAAACTTGACTTAAGGGTTTTTCATGGACGACTTAAGAAGTTTGAACCCTACCCGCCCACCTCCTCTTCTCTTCCTCTCCTTGCCACCCAAGGAGTTGCCGCCCAACCTTGGACGCCGTCCATTGGAGCTGCTGCTCCTCCTCCTTTCCGCCGGCCACCCACCAGCCACCAGCAACTCCTTCAGCCATCCTCTCTTGGTTACTGGCGACCAAGGGGCAGCTGTCCATTGATTGGCCGACCATCTCTTCCACCGCAAACAAGTTGTCTATTAGGGCAATCAACCCATGATATGGTTTTGATGTGTGTGGCAAAGGGTTTAAGTTAGGATGATTGGATTTGATATGTGCGTTGGAGTCTTGCAGGACTTAGTAATTCACACAAGGAGCATTGGCGAGTTTCACCTCTCATGACTCGGTCCTTGAGTCGGTGAAGGATGGCTTTGCAGAAGCCGTACGCTTGAAGCATCCGAGGGACCATCGGACGAGGAGCATTGAAGTGAAGCTGGAGGAAGTAGACTTTAGGGCGAGACATGAAGGATGGCGCTGTAGAGCCGTGCGCTTGGCACATTCGAGGGACGTGGTTGGGCAAAGATAACTTCAAAGGAGAGGGACTTCAAGGAATGAGAGTGAGCGAATGTAACCCGGGAAGGGGTAGTACGCTTAGGTGAAACTTGGCCAATTGGCTAAGTGTCGGATGAGATTTTCCGACATCAGTCGACTACCATGTCATGGTAGTCGACTACTCTAAGTCGACTATGACTCGACTAGTGTTTGAGTCCGGTTCATGTGCCAATAGTCAATTGCCATGGATTGACAGTCGACTGTCGAGACCACGAGTCGACTGATGAAGGCATCAGTCGACTGGTCGCAAGGGTTTCGGGCACAAAATGGTGTACAATCGAGTGCTTGCTTCTGGCACTCGACTGATACCTCCATCAGTCGACTGATGGGATGATCAGTCGACTGATGTGGGAGCCATTGGTTGGAATCCAATGTGGAAGAAGTCGTTATTGGGCAAAGGCTACAGGAGCAGTCGACTGATCAGGGCATTAGTAGACTGCTGCTGGTAATGGGAAGAAATTCCCTTTCTCTATAAAGAGAAGGGGTGAGGCACTTTTAGAGCGTAATGCTTGAACTCCTAACAACTCCCAAAGTGCCTTAAATGTTTTTCACTCTTCTACTTGTGCTAATCTTCATTCTATTGTAAGAAGAGTGATTCTTGTGTAAAAGGTTACCTCCACCTAGCTTGGTGCAAATGAGAGAATAGTGAAAGCTTGAGGCGTGATTCACCTTGGACGAATCGGACCGTGGATTAGCGGCGAGGCCGTGAACCATGTTACATTGTGGTGTTAGCATTTGTGCTCTCTATTCTTTACTTTTCCTTGTCTTAATTGTTTATATTAGTATATTCTGCTTGACTAATTAAGTTTGTAGATGAGCAATCAACGAACGACTTCCATCTACATACAAGAAGGTCTATTCACCACCTCTAGCCGGCCAACATCGTTCCTATAAGTGGTATCAGAGCCAAGTCGCTTGTCGAGGACTAACCGCCGTAACAAGCACTACATCAAGGATGGCCGACTGCAACATTCACCCACCAAAGTTCGAGGGGGAATTCTCTTAGTTGAAGAAGCGAATGGAGGTATTTTTCGAAACCGATTTTGAAATTTTATTAATAATGGAAAACGGTTTCGCGATTCCTAGGGATGAAGAAAGGGAGCCATTGGAGAAATCAAGGTGGAGTAAGAGGCAAAGGGAGAGTACTTGCGAACTCAAAGGAAAAACATCACCTCTACAAAGTACTCCCCCAACAAGGAGTGAATCGGATAGGGGAGTGTGCAAGTATTAAGGAAATGTAGAAGAAACTCATAGATATTCATGAAGGTACATCCGAGGCCAAGCTAGGAAGGAGAGATGTCCTACGCTCCCAATTAAGCAACATCAAACTCAAAAAGGGAGAGAAAGTAAAATCTCTACATTCTAGGTTTAAAGAAATTCTAACCGGTTTGACATGTGTAGGGGAGAAACTTTCCAACCGGGATATGGTAATGAAGGCTATAGATGCCTTTCCCTAGTCCTCAAGATAGAGCTCAATGGTGGATTCTTTCTACATCTCCAAGAACCTAGAAGTTAGCACCTTGGAGGAATTCTTCTCCACCATGGAGCTACACGAAACAAGGCTTGAAGGAGTAGTAGAAGAGCCAAGACTTCAACCATCAAGTGGAGTAGCCTTAATAGCCAACAAGGGGAAGAAGAAGTTGGAGACTCCCTCCTCATCCGATGAAGCCTCCTCCTCCTGTTGGGTTTCCGGCACCGCGGCGTGTGTGTGTTCAATCATGTTTCGTAAACATGAGCACAGCGGAAGCAATTAAAATAATAAATCTATATTTATTACAACACACACAACACACGCATGCATATTACAACAAGTGTAGACATAACCGTAAATTAAAATTTGTAATAAAAGAAAATTATCTACGTTATACCTTTCGTATGACGTGTAGCGGGAACGGCATCAACCGGAACGATCCTCGTAAGAATCGTCTCTATCCGTATCCACGCCGAGATCCTTGGGATGACTTCGCTAAGCCACAAGCTTCGTCTTCGTACGGGTTACTAGCCTCGTGTTGAAGACAACGTGATCGAGAGATGATCACGATCCGAATCCAAATTCGGATCCAAAACCGAGTCCTCAAAACTCGATTCTCCGGAGAGGTATTCGTCAACCGTTTGACGAATCCTTCGACCCCCACCTCAGAGGATTACCGGAGATCAAATCCCCGGTAAGTTAGCCGCTGTCGGAGCACTATCCATCGTCCAAACAACGCTCCGACAACAAAGAAACAAGCTGTCCAGAAAAACTGGACAGCTTTTGGTGGAGGAATAGAGGCCGGCTAAGGAAAGATGGAAGCTCACCTTATCACCGAACCCAAAGGAGATCGCCGGAGGGTCGCCGGAGGTTCTCCGGCTGAAGCTTGGATGCCGGCAAAGACTTGGACGGCTGCACACAAGCTGGGCGGCGGCAGCTTTAGGGTTGGCGTTGATTAACTCCAAGGTGGAGGTGGGCGGCAACTCAAGGGGGCTAGGGTTTGGATTAGTCAGGGTTTAACAATCCCTTAAGCCCTCTTTTATAGAGAACTAATTCTCTTAATGGTTAATGGATCATATCCATAAAGTCCGTTAACCCGCTCCATTAGGATAAGTTAAAATAAACCAAACCATGATGGTTTATTTTAAGTTAAAACGAACCGAACCAACCTTTGGTTCATTCGTTTAATATAAACCAAACCCTTTGGTTTATTCTCATCCATTGGATTAGAACCAAACCATTTTGGTCCATCCATTATGTCTTCATAAGACACGGCCCATCCACGCTTCCATTGCGACTGAAACAATTTCATGCTCGCTTTATGTTTGGTCCAACCAAACATAGTTTCTCTCGGTCTGAGAATCCCATTCTCAAGCTCGTTTTAAATCCTTTGGATTACACTCGTTGTGCGTGTGACCAAATAGGTTCTCGGTTTATGTTGGCCGTCTATAATTAACCATTAATTATAGAACGATCATGAGTGGCACCTAGTAGTACATCATGATCCCCAATTAACCAAAAAGATCAGCGGTTGATCCGAACTATTTACAAACCCTTCAATGCTCGAATGAATCGTGCCCCATTCCCTTCACTCATCTTATACCCACTTGGTTCAGACATGGTCTATTGTGTCGGTCCCACTAGGGTCGACTCACACACCTAGCCCAAGTATCATTTCCTCGTCCTACGGATTCTAGTTACTCCACATGTATCGAAGAGTACCTTACTCTAAACATGTAATGCTTTGGCCAAAGACTTTAGTAACAATCCGACGAGAGGCCATGGGTATACGTCTCCTCGCAAGGAGTGGTGAATCCTTTATAGGCTATTCAAACACCTTCGATCACTTCGACTTATACCCAATCATCCCGGGTCCACATCTCCTTAGAGATGTTTGCTTAAGATGTCAAAGCATAAGTCTCCATGATCAAGATGACTTGAATACCATAAGTCAAAGGAACATCGCACTTAAGCCACAGTAAGAACTTCATTGACATATCTATATATGCAGAGAACCATATGAAGTCTTACTACCGGTCACTCCAATGAACTAGTTACCATAACTAGCATCCACGATTAACTCCGACATCACAATGTCTCCGTGAGAATCACCGCTTGGATACACCAAGGAGTATACCTCGTGCTAGTCTCGGCGAATTGATGGTGTCCAAATCCATCAATTCATCGACTAGGGATAATTCCGATACATCACAATTACACATGTAGAGATACTCACTAGTTGTGATCCAATCACAAATTCTCTCATGCTGTGAATCGTATCGTGGACATTCAGTAAATGAGTTAAGATCCAATCAAATACATTAAACATGTATACTCAAATAGTGAATCTTCATTTAGCATATAAATGGTTCATACATAAGGCGATTTCCTTAGGACAGCTCTCATATATTACTAACAGACTCCCACTTTGCCTAATGTCAATCGCTACGGTATCCAATACCATAAGCTCGAACATGACCCTCAAACTTATTTTGAGGTAATGCCTTAGTCAAGGGATCCGCTAAGTTCCTTTCAGTGGGAATTTTCTCGATTTGTATTTCGTTCCTACTGATGATCTCTCTGATAAGATGATAGCGGCGAAGCACATGTTTGGATCATTGATGAGACCTTGGCTCTTTCGCAGTGCAATTGCTCCATTGTTGTCGCAGTAGACCGGTATTGCTTCAACAATGGTCGAAATCACACCAAGTTCATGAACGAACTTCTTGATCCAAACCGCTTCCTTTGCTGCTTCCGAAGCTGCAATGTATTCTGCCTCAGTGGTAGAATCCGCTACAGTCTCTTGTTTGGAACTTTTCCAACTCACTGTGCCCCCATTCAAGGTGAACACGTATCCAGACTGAGACCTGGAATCATCCTTGTCTCGGAAGTGGCATCCGTATACCCGTATCACCATGTCCCCTTCTCCATATATTAGGAACACATCCTTAGTTCTTTCTCAAGTACTTAAGGATCGTCTTAATACCGCCCAATGATCCATTCTGGATCGGGACTGTATCTGCCGTGACACTCGTGAGCATATGATACATCGGGCCTCGTACATAACATAGCATACATGATAGATCCTATTGCGGATGCATAGGGAATCTTACTCATGCAAATCCTCTCGTCTTCTGTGCGCGGACACATAGACTTCGAAAGGTGTACCCCATGCCTGATGGACAGATAACCTTTCTTGGATTCCGACATGCTAAACCTCTTTAGCACTCGGTCTATATATGTAGACTGCGAAAGACCAAGCAACCGTTTCGATCTATCTCTATAGATCTTAATCCCAAGGATGTAGGTTGCTTCTCCCAGATCTTTCATGGAGAATGTCTTGGATAACCAAACCTTAACTGACTGTAAGATTGACATATCGTTTCCTATAAGTAATATGTCATCGACATACAATACTAGGAACACGACTGCACTCCCACTAACATTCTTGTACACACAAGGTTCGTCTGGATTTTGCGAGAAATCAAACTTTTTGATCGTCTCATCAAAACGGATATTCCAGCTCCTGGATGCTTGCTTCAATCCATAAATAGACCGTCGCAATTTGCATACCTTGGTTTTATCAACCGATGTGAAACCCTCAGGCTGTATCATATACACGTCCTCGAGCAGGTTTCCATTAAGGAAAGCTATTTTCACATCCATCTGCCATATCTCATAATCATAATGAGCCGCTATGGCCAGGAGCATCCGAATGGATTTAAGCATAGCTACAGGCGAATAGCTTTCGTCATAATCAACACCTTGCTTTTGACGATATCTTTTCGCCACCAATCTACCCTTATAGGTAATCACATTACCATCCATGTCAGTTTTCTTCTTGAAAACCCACTTGCACCCTATAGGCTTTATGCCTTCAGGTGGGTCAACCAAGTTCCAAACTTGGTTTTCGTACATGGAATCCATTTCCGACTTCATGGCACCAAGCCACTTATCCCTTTCTGAACTTGTCAGCACTTCTTCATAACTGGTAGGCTCCTCATCATCAATGAGTAACACGTCGTTCGATTCACTTACGAGAAATCCATATCTCTCAGGAATATTGCGTGTTCTACCAGATCTATGAAGATGTGGTGTTACAATAGGTCCAGCCGATTGCTCATCACTATGAGTTGTCGGCTGTTGTGCTTCACCAGGTATCTCATCAATGTATATTTGAGTCTCTCGAGCCTCCTCAAGCTCGACGACACTCCCACTGTTTTCTTGCAAGAGAAACTCTTTCTCTAGAAACACAGCATGCCTTGAAACAAACACCTTTTGTTCCACAGGATGATAGAATTGGTAACCCCTTATTTCCTTAGGCTATCCAATAAATAGACATTTATCAGACTTAGCATCCAGTTTGTCTGATACAGTCCGCTTCACATAAGCAGGACAACCCCATATCTTCATGTAAGATACATGAGGTTTCTTACCATTCCATATCTCATATGGAGTAGTTGAGACTACCTTGGTAGACATTCTGTTTAACAAGTAAACAGCTGTCTGAAGTGCATAACCCCAAAAGGACTTGGGAAGAGTCGCATGATTCATCATTGACCTGACCATGTCCAACAAGGTCTGGTTACTCCTCTCAGATACACCATTATGCTGTGGTGTATAGGGCGGAGTCCATTGAGACAATATGCTATTGTCTCTTAGATAATCAAGAAACTCTTGACTTAAGTATTCACCACCTCGATCCGATCGAAGTATTTTAATACTTTTGTCATGTTGTTTCTCTACTTCATTTCTGAATTCTTTGAGCCTTTCAAAGGCTTCAGACTTGTGTTTCATCAAGAACACATACCCAAACCGTGAGTGATCATCGGTGAAGGTAATGAAGTAGCTATAGCCTCCTAAATCTTGAGTTGACATAGGTCCACATACATCACTATGTATTATGCCTAGCAACTCTCCCACTCGTTCACCTTTTCCTGTAAAAGGTAACTTAGTCATCTTGCCTTTTAAGCATGATTCGCATGTATCGTATGAATCCAATTCAAACGATTCCAGAATTCCACATCGGTGTAATTCGGACATGCGTTTCTTGCTTACATGGCCAAGACGATAATGCCACATGTAGGAGTCTATTTGATTATCCTTTCGAGCACGCTTGTTGCTCGCTTCGATATTGAAAATATCACTGGACACGTCCAACGTATAAACACCATTGCTTAAAGTTCTAGTCCCTTAAAGAACTCCATTCAAAGTTATGTAACAACAATTGTTACTAAAAGTCAAATGGTACCCATTTCTATTTAAACAAAAAATAGAAATGATGTTCTTTATTAACGAAGGAACATAAAAGCAATTGTCCAGTTCTAAGACAAGTCCTACAGGGAGTTCCAACAAATACGTTCCGATGGTGAGTGCAGCAACTGTTGCTCCATTCCCAACACGTAAATTTGACTCTCCCCTTGACGAGTCTTCTTCTATTCCTTAGCCCATGTATGTCATTACATATATGTGAGCCACACCCAGTATCAAATACCCAAGTGTCTGAGGAAATAGAATGACAATCAATAAAGAAGATTTCTGAAGAAGATGGGGCATCCGATGCCTTATCCTTCTTCACGGACTCAAGATAAATCTTGCACTTTCTTCGCAAATGGCTCTCCTTGCCATAATGATGGCAAGTTTCCTTTTGTGCTAGTTCTACCTTCTTAGCCTTTCTCTTCTTTCCCTTCTGCTGTTCCTTTGACTTCCTCTTAGAACCTTTCTTCGAGGAATCAACTAATAGCACCGTCCCCTGCTCATGCTTCTCAGAAGACTCCACAGTCTTCAGCATCTCAGAGGTGAAGAGGAGCTTTGAGACTTCGAACCTTTCGAATCTCACTTGCTCATCAACCAACTCACAAAGATGAAGGACTACGACATGAGCATCCATATGCTCATGCTGCTTTCGTAGCTTGGGTTCCATCACGGCTAGCATGATGCAACTCATTTGTTCAGAATCACTCACATGTTTCTGATAGGCCAACAATTGGTCCAGAGTTGCATCGTCACTAGGACGGGCGGGAAGAGGCGCTTCGAGGACATTTGCAAGCTTTTCAACCTTGAGAACAATTCTCAAGCTTCTAAGCCAGTCCATGAAGTTCTACTTACTAATTTATTTGAATCCAAAATGGAACGCAATTCAAAGACATCATGATCAATCTTAGAAATACAAAACGAGCATATATGATAAAGATGATTTTAAAATGCATCAATATACATTTATAAATTCCATTCATTTTTCGAATTTCAAAAACCCCAAAATCACTTCGGGAGATTGTAGGTCCATCTCCGAATGGGCTGATATCCATCATAGTTATGAACAACCTTGGAGAGAGTCCAACAAGCCATTCATAACTACGACGGTAGGTATCATCTATACCGATTGCATATCACGTATATGCAACTATCACAATGTGCTATCAACTAATTGAATGTTCACACATACATCGGGTTGTTAACACATTAACAAGTATGCATCATATGCCTAGCACCCAACTTCACCTCCCTTTACATCGACCTTGGAGAGAGTCCAACAAGCCGATGCTCCAGGTTAAAGCCAACCCATTAATCAGGACATAGTTTTAATATGGTTAGAGCGCATTCAACCAATTAGCCCAGCTTGGAGAGAGTCCAACAACCAAAGCTAACGATTGACCTCTGACTCTTACCATATTAGTATTAAACTATTCCATGGTTTGAACATATTCAGGTTCGAGCCGGGCTTGGAGAGAGTCCAACAACCCAAACAAGAAACAGAACTCTGGTTCTAACCATATTAATGGAAGGTGTAGGCTTTAATATTGATTAAGGGTTTTTATGTCTCATCCTCTTTGCATGCAAATAACTATTATCTACATGGCATGGCATACATGGCATACATCTACATGTCACGACACGCATGGCATAATGTTATGCATCTAATGCAATTACATGACATACAATTATGTCATGTATATAATTTCCTTATATGTCATAACTATTTATGGAAATAAAATATGTTTAAGATTTGATTCTCCAAATCAAATCATAATTAAATTAGGAAACAAATTTCCAAATCTAATCACATATTTTATTCATGGAATTATTTGATTAAGGAAAATCTATTTAGGAAACCAATTTCCTAAATCATTAAAACTACTTAGGGAAATAAAATATTTTAAGATTTGATTTCCCAAATCAAATCATGATTAAATTAGGAAACAAATTTCCAGAATCTAATCAAATATTTTATTTATGGAAAATATCAATTTCCATAAATACTTCCAACTTTCCAAAAGTGGAAGATTTCCATAAATACTTCTAGACTTTCCAAAATTGAAAAATTTCCATAAATACTTCTAAATTTCCAAAATTCAGAAAATTTCCAGAAATACATTATGACTATCACAAAACCATTTTACGATTATGTCGAAACACAACCTGGGTTCTGATACCACTGTTGGGTTTCCGGCACCGCGGCGTGTGTGTGTTCGATCATGTTTCGTAAACATGAACACAGCGGAAGCAATAAAAATGATAAATCTACATTTATTACAACACACACAACGCACACATGCATATTACAACAAGTGTAGACATAACCGTAAATTAAAATTTGCAATAAAAGAAAATTATCTACGTTATACCTTTCGTATGACGTGTAGCGGGAACGGTATCAACCGGAACGATCCTCATAAGAATCGTCTCTATCCGTATCCACGCCGAGCTCCTCGGGATGACTTCGCTAAGCCACGAGTTTCGTCTTCGTACGGGTTACTAGCCTCGTGTTGAAGACAACGTGATCGAGAGATGATCACGATCCGAATCCAAATTCGGATCCAAAACCGAGTCCTCAAAACTCGATTCTCCGGAGAGGTATTCGTCAACCGTTTGACGAATCCTTCGTCCCCCACCTCAGAGGATTACCGGAGATCAAATCCCCGGTAAGTTAGCCACTGTCGGAGCACTAACCGTCGTCCAAACGACGCTCCGACAACAAATAAACAAGCTGTCCAGAAAAACTGGACAGCTTTTGGTGGAGGAATAGAGGCCGGCTAAGGAAAGATGGAAGCTCACCTTATCACCGAACCCAAAGGAGATTGCCGGAGGGTCGCCGGAGGTTCTCCGACTGAAGCTTGGACGCGGGCAAAGACTTGGACGGCTGCACACAAGCTGGGCGGCGGCAGCTTTAGGGTTGGCGCCGATTAACTCCAAGGTGGAGGTGGGCGGCAACTCAAGGGGGCTAGGGTTTGGATTAGTCAGGGTTTAACAATCCCTTAAGCCCTCTTTTATAAAGAACTAATTCTCTTAATGGTTAATGGATCATATCCATAAAGCCCGTTAACCCGCTCCATTAGGATAAGTTAAAATAAACCAAACCATGATGGTTTATTTTAAGTTAAAACGAACCGAACCAACCTTTGGTTCATTCGTTTAATATAAACCAAACCTTTTGGTTTATTCTCATCCATTGGATTAGAACCAAACCATTTTGGTCCATCCATTATGTCTTCATAAGACACGGCCCATCCACGCTTCCATTGCGACTGAAACAATTTCATGCTCGCTTTATGTTTGGTCCAACCAAACATAGTTTCTCTGGCCGAGAATCCCATTCTCAAGCTCGCTTTAAATCCTTTGGATTACGCTCGTTGTGCGTGTGACCAAATAGGTTCTCGGTTTATGTTGGCCGTCTATAATTAACCATTAATTATAGAATGATCATGAGTGGCACCTAGTAGTACATCATGATCCCCAATTAACCGAAAAAGATCAACGGTTGATCCGTAACTATTTCAAACCCTTCAAGAGCTCGAATGAATCGTGCCCCATTCCCTTCACTCATCTTATACCCACTTGGTTCAGGACATGGTCTATTGTGTCACCCTCACTAGGTCGACTACGCCACACCTAGCCCAAGTATTATTTCCTCGTCCTCACATTCTAGTTACTCCACATGTATCGAAGAGTACCTTACTCTAAACATGTAATGCTTTGGCCAAAGACTTTAGTAACAATCCGACGAGAGGCCATGGGTATACATCTCCTCGCAAGGAGTGGTGAATCCTTTATAGGCTATTCAAACACCTTCGATCACTGACTAATACCCAATCATCCGGGTCCACATCTCCTTAGAGATGTTTGCTTAAGATGTCAAAGCATAAGTCTCCATGATCAAGATGACTTGAATACCGCAAGTCAAAGGAACATCGCACTTAAGCCACAGAAGAACTTCATTGACATATCTATATATGCAGAGAACCATATGAAGTCTTACTACCGGTCACTCCAATGAACTAGTTACCATAACTAGCATCCACGATTAACTCGGACATCACAATATCTCCACCGGTGAGAATCACCGCTTGGATACACCAAGGAGTATACCTCGTGCTAGTCTCGCTGAATTGATGGTGTCCAAATCCATCAATTCATCGACTAGGGATAATTCCGATACATCACAATTACACATGTAGAGATACTCACTAGTTGTGATCCAATCACAAATTCTCTCATGCCGTGAATCGTATCGTGGACATTCAGTAAATGAGTTTAAGATCCAATCAAATACATTAAACATGTATACTCAAATAGTGAATCTTCATTTATCATATAAATGGTTCATACATAAGGCGATTGCCTTAGGACATCTCTCATATATTACTAACACCTCCTCCATGGATAGCACGGATGAAGCATATATGGTAAGGAAGGTAAGACGCGCTTTGAAGAATTTTAAATTTAATAAATCTAATGATAGGAGAAGAAGACCAAGGGGGAAGATAATTTGCTATAATTGTCAAGGAGAGGGACACATAAGGGATAATTGTCCCCTCTTGAACAAGAGCAAAGAAGAGAGGAAAAAGAAAGAAGAAAAGAAGAAGAAGGGGAGCAAGAAGAAGGAACAAGAGAAGAAGGCCAAAGAAAAGGGGAAGGCCAAAGCACTCAAGGCAAGGACATGAGATGATCCTTCTTCTTCATCATCCTCATCCGAAGAAGAAGAACATGTCCACTCAAACCTTGCCTTGATGGCATTTGATGATCTAGACTCCACCTCCTCCTCCGAAAAAGAAGAAGCAAGCTCAAGTGAGGAGAGCTCAAGTGAAGGGGGAGCTTCTTCTACATCCTCATTATCGGAAGAGGATTTGGTAAGTGAGGTAACAAATCTACCTCCAAAGAAAATTATGTCAAAAATTTTTAGCCTTACTAAGGACTTATTTAGGGCTAAGAAAAAGAACAAATGCATGCTAGATCAAATTAAGGCTTTAGAAAATAAATTAGAACAAGCATGCTTAAATATTAATGATAATATTTCTTCTAATGATGATGATGCATGCTACATGCCTTTTGATGTTAATGATGCATGCATTGAGGAAAATAGGATGTTAAGGGAAAAGGTAGATCACTTAACCAAAGCCCTAGAAAAATTCACAATTAGCTCCAACACCCTTAATATGATCATAGGGAGCCAAAGGGCAAGCTTCAATAGGAAATTCCTAGGATATAATTAAAATAAAAATGAAAAGGCCTATAAATGTTTAATTGCTAGGGGTCAAGATAAAAAGAAAATAATAGCTAGAAAATGGATCCCTAAGGAATTTTTAGTGAACCCCATAGGAAAGAATTTGTTTTGGGTTCCTAAATCCATCCTTAAGGGTTAGAAAACCCCTAGGATAGTCAACCATAAGGATTTCACCTATATCTTATTATTTGGTTGACTTTAGATGGCGTAAACTTAATTTTTGAAATAGTGTTGGGTGATGATAATGCACCCATAAATAGATAAATCATGATGTTAGGTGATACTTGACTTATTATCATTTTTATACCTAATGCATGATTGATGGATACTTTTGTTTCATGATCATAATGTGAAATCAATGCATATATGTTTTTATGATCATGTGGTAGGTTAGGATGATACTTAACCTTGTGTAAAATTGCATGAAATAAATGGTTAAGTATATACAAATACCTTAGTTTCGTCTCACACTCACTATAGGCTACCTTGATTGAAAACATAACATGGGTGAGATGTTAGGATGATACAAATGACCCACTAATGCCTATGACATTTAGATGGTCATTTAAAGTATCAAAAGAGTAATAATAGACCAATCATGGGGAAGCCTTATGTTTAATTCATAGACATATTGCCTAAAAATCATGGTTGGATATTTCAAATGTTTTGAAAACCATTTCTTGTTTCATAAATTGAATTTTCATGTTTTGAAAAGCTTCAAAGCAAAACTCGGCATTAAAATTGATACAAACTTTAGATATTTTTCAACTTTTGAGATTTTGCCTAATTTTTGAAAATATAATGATTTTTCATGGAAAAATATTTTTCATTGATAAAGGAACGTACAAAAAATGTGTTTCCCAAATTTCATGAATTTTCAGATTTTATAGAATTTTTTATGCATTTATAAAATTCAGCCCAAAAATCAGAAAATCCTAAAATCAGAGTGTCAGTCAATTGGTAGTCTGAACTAGTCGACTGATCGACTGAAAACATGCCCAGTAACATTCTTTTATCATATTTTAAGGCATGTTTTGGTGATTTTTTTCTAGACTTGATGTCATGTTTGAATAACTTAGTTTAATCTTTTTGATGGTGTCAAAGGGGGAGAAATATGTATGTTTATGTATGTTATATTAAGGGGGAGAATTGTATTTATGGGGAGTTTCATGTATTAAGAGGGAGAATTGATAATCATGTTTATTCACATTATTTCTTACCTTAATATTTTTATCAAATGTTTACCTAACTTAAACGGATTGCCACACATCAAAAAGGGGGAGATTGTTAGGGAAATCAACCCGTGATATGCTTTTGATGTATGTGGCAAAGGGTTTAAGTTAGGATGATTGGATTTGATATGTGCGTTGGAGTCTTGCAGGACTTAGTAATTCGCACATGGAGCATTGGCGAGTTTCACCACTCATGACTCGGTCCTTGAGTCGGTGAAGGATGGCTTTGTGGAAGTCGTGCGCTTGGAGCATCCGAGGGATCGCCGAACGAGGAGCATTGGAGTGAAGACGGAGGAAGTAGACTTCAGGGCGAGATGCGAAGGATGGCGCTGCAGAGCCGTGCGCTTGGCGCATCCGAGGGATGTGGCCGGACGAAGATAACTTCAAAGGTGAAGGACTTCAAGGAATGAGAGTGAGTGAATGTAACCCGGGAAGGGGTAGTGCGCTTAGGAGAAACTTGGCCAATTGACTAAGTGTCGGATGGGATTTTCCGACATCAGTCGACTGCCATGTCATGGTAGTAGACTACTCTAAGTCGACTGTGACTCGACTAGTGTTCGAGTTCAATTCATGTGCCAACAGTCGACTGCCATGGATTGGCAGTCGACTACCGAGACCACCAGTCGGCTGATGAAGGCATCAGTCGACTGGTCGCAAGGGTTTCGGGCACAGAATGGTGATCAGTCGAGTGCTCGCTTCCGACACTCGACTGATAGTTCCATCAGTCGATCGATGTGGGAGCCGTTGGTTGGAATCCAACATGGAAGAATCCGTTATTGGGCAACGGCTACAGGAGAAGTCGACTGATCGGGGCATCAGTCGACTACTGCTGGTAACGGGAAGAAATTCCCTTTCTCTATAAAGATAAGGGGTGAGGGACTTTAGGAGCCTAATGCTTGAACTCCTAACCACTCCCAAAGTGCCCTAAACATTTTCAACTCTTCTACTTGTGCTAATCTTCATTCCATTGTAAGAAGAGTGATTCTTGTGTAAAAGGTTACCTCGACCTATCTTGGTGCAAATGAGAGAATAGTGAAAGCTTGAGGCGTGATTCACCTTGGACGAATCGGATCGTGGATTAGTGGCGAGGCTGTGAACCACGTTACATTGTGGTGTTAGCGTTTGTGCTCTCTATTCTTTATTTTACCTTGTCTTAATTGTTTATATTAGTATATTCCTCTTGCGCTAATTAAGTTTGTAGATGAGCAATCAACGAATGACTTCCATCTACATACAAGAAGGGATATTCACCCCCTCTAGCCGATCGACCATCTCTTCCACCGCAAACAAGTTGTCCAGTTTATGGACAGCTTGTTCTTCTCCTTGTGGAGAGGTCATTTGGTCAGCGTTTTGTGCTCCGACAGTGACTTATTTGTCGGGGATTGGATCTCCGGCAATCCTCATAGGTGGAGGACCAAGGTTTCGTCAATTGGTTGACGATAACCACTTCCGAGAAGTGAGTTCGTGGAGCTCATTTTTAGATCCAAATTTTATTCGGATTGTGATCGTCTCTCGGATCACATCGTCTTCGACTCGAGGCTAGTGACTTTTGCGAAGACGAGGCTTGTGGCTTTGTGAAGCTATCCCGACAATACTTGGCATGGATATGGATAGAGGTGATTCTAGCGATGGTCGCTACGGTTGATGTCATTCCCGCTATACGTAATACATCAGGTATAACTAGAATAAATTTCCTTTTATTACAAAATTTGAAATTATGATTATGTCTACACATGTTGTATCCTAGCATGCGTGTGGTGTGCATGTTGTAATAAATAGTTTATTACTAGTTTTTTCTTCCGCTGTGTGCATGTTTACGAAATGTGTTCAAACACAACACAGAGAGCTGTCGACATTCACTACCGTTGAGATTGATGGGGCGTAGTAAGGAGAGGGGTGGCAGAGCAGCATTCGATCGCGGGAAGGAGAGGGACAGCGACGATGCTGCTCGTGGTGGAGGAACCATCAACTGAGGAAGGAGAGGGCGGCAACTATTGCTCTCGACGAAGGCAGGCGACATAAGGGAAGCGGGAGGTTCACGATGGTGAAGGGAGGAGAGTAGCGGCGGTGAGAAGAAAGGGTTCGGGAGAAATTAGGGGAGATAACTTTAGGTTTAGTAGCTTAGGTAATTAAAATTTTCATTTTATCAAAATACGATTTAAATTTTAAAATTTTTCTTAAAAAATTATATATGTAATTACTTAATTAATAATTATTATTTTATTTTTTTGAGGGAAAGATTTGAATCAAAAATTCGGATCATCTCAATTGTTAAATCAAGAAATAATTTTGTATTTAAATTTTTCTCATAATTTTTTTTCTTAACCCGTCGTTAAAGATCTTGCAATAACGACGAAAGTAAATATCGTCATTAAAAATATGACATTAATGACTAAAATAAAAAAAATATTGTTGATGAGAAAGTATTAACGATGGGATAAAATATCGTCATTAATGCATATACATTAACGATGGACACTAAATCTGATCGCTATTGAACCACAAATAATGTCAGTATTTGATATCGTCGTTAAAATTTCGTCATTAAAAGTAGCTTTTCTAGTAGTGGGTTAAATGATGAGGAAGGGTTATGCGATGATGAATGTGAGGTGGAGATGGCTTCGATCGGAATCGAACAAAGAGAGGACGACGGAAGAGAAGAAATAGAGTTCGCGTGATTTGAGATGCAGAAATCGAGAGAAGAAAGGGAATCGGGAATGAGGAGTTCGGATAAATGAGAGGAAATAAGAAACATAGGTTTAAATCTATGTTAATCGACATTATTAACCCCTCATTAATAATGGTTTATAACGTTGTATTATTATCACAACGACAACAGTTTTTGATTGTTGTACTAAATGTTGTGAAAACATTCATTGACAACGGTTTATAACCGTTGTATTATTATCACAACGATGACGGTTTTTGACTGTTGTACCAAACATTGTGAAAACATTCTCAGTCCCAACTGTTATTAAGATAACAAAAAGTTCATAAAGACAACAGTTTTGGAAAAGCGTTGTAAAATGCGTTGTTGATTCAAAAAAAATGCTCTCAAATGATAACGGATAGTGTAAAACCGTTGTCTTTTGTGTTATATGGGCGCTCAAAGATAACAGTTTTTAACAAAACTGTTGTCTTTTACTAAAATCACAACAGTTTCTCCTAAAATCATTATCTTTGTGGTGTTGTCTTTTAACATATTTGTTGTAGTGCATCGTTGCGGCAAGGTGGGTCATTGGCGAAGAAACTGTAAGATTTATCTTGAGTCTGTGAAGAAGAATAAGGCATCCGATGCCCCATCTTCTTCATATATCTTTGTTATTGATTGTCATTCTATTTCCTTAGACACTTGGGTATTGGATACCGAGTGTGGTTCACATATATGTAATAACACACATGGGCTAAGGAATAGAAGAAGACTCGTCAAGGGAGAGTCAAATTTTCATGTTGGGAATTGAGCAAAGGTTGCTGCACTCGCCATCGGAACATATCTGTTTAAGCTCCCTACATGACTTGTCTTAGAACTGAACAATTGCTTTTATGTTCCTTCGTTGATAAAGAACACCATTTCTATTTCTTGTTTAAATAGAAATGGGTACCATTTAACTTTTAGTAACAATTGTTCTTACATAACTTTGAATGACATTTTTATGGGACTGGAACTTTAAGCAAGGGTATTTATACGTTGGACGTATCTAGTGATATTTTCAATATTGAAGCAAGCAACAAGCGTGCTCGAAAAGATAATCAATTAGACTCTATATGTGGAATTGTCATCTTGGCCATGTGAGCAACAAACGCATGTCAGAATTACACCGATGTGGAATTTTGGAATCATTTGAATTAAATTCATACGATACATGCGAATCATGCTTAAAGGGCAAGATGACCAAGTTACCTTTTACTGGAAAAGGTTAACCTGTGGGAGAGTTGCTTGGTCTAATACATACTGATGTATGCGGATCTATGTCAACTCAAGCTCTAGAAGGCTATAGCTATTTCATTACCTTCATTAATGATCACTCACGGTTTGGGTATATGTTCTTAATGAAACACAAGTCTGAAGCCGTTGAAAGGTTCAAAGAATTCAAAAATGAAGTAGAGAAACAACTTGATAAGAGTATTAAAATACTTCGATCGGATCGAGGTGGTGAATACTTGAGTCAAGAGTTTCTAGATTATCTGAGGGGCAATGGTATATTGTCTCAATAGACTCTGCCGTATACACCATAGCTTAATGGTGTATCTGACAGGCGAAATCGGACCTTGTTGGACATGGTTAGGTCGATAATGAATCACAGGAATCTTCCCAAGTCCTTTTGGGGCTATGCACTTTAGATAACTATTTACTTGCTAAATAGAGTCCCCACCAAGGTAGTCTCTACTACTCTATATGATATATGGGCTAGTAAGAAATCTCATTTATCTTACTTGAAGATATGGGGTTGTCCTACTTTTGTGAAGCGGACTATGTCAGACAAATAAGATGCTAAGTCTGATAGATGTCTATTTATTGGATACCCTATGGAAACGAGGGGTTACCAATTCTATCATCTCTTGGAACAAAAGGTGTTTGTTTCAAGGAATGCTGTGTTTCTAGAGAAAGAGTTTCTCTTGCAAGAAAATAGTTGGAGTGTTATTGAAGTTGAGGAGGTTCAAGAGACTCCAGTAGACATTGAGGAGATACCTGGTCAAGCACCTCAACCGATAACTCATAGTGATGAGACATCGGCTGAACCTATTGTGACACCACATCTTCGTAGATCTGGTAGAACACGCAACATTCCCGAGAGATATGGATTTCTCGTAAGTGAATCGAATGATGTGTTACTCATTGACGATGAGGAGCCTACCAGTTATGAAGAAGTTTTGAAATATTCAGAAAGGGACAAATGGTTTGAAGCCATGAAGTCAAAAATGGATTCCATGTATGAAAATCAAGTTTGGAACTTGGTTGACCCACCTAGAGGCATTAAGCCTATAGGGTGCAAGTGGGGTTTCAAGAAGAAAACCGACATGGATGGTAATGTGATTACCTATAAGGCTAGATTAGTGGTGAAAGGATATCATCAAAAGCAAGGTGTTGATTATGACGAGACCTATTTACGAGTAGCTATGCTAAAATCCATTCGGATGCTCCTAGCCATAGCAGCTCATTATGATTATGAGATATGGCAGATGGATGTGAAAATGACTTTCCTTAATGGAAATCTACTCGAGGATGTGTATATGATACAGCCTAAGGGTTTCACATCAGTTGATAAAACCAAGGTATGCAATCTTCGACGGTCCATTTATGGACTGAAGTAAGCATCCAGGAGCTGGAATATCCGTTTTGATGAAACAATCAAAAGGTTTGATTTTTCACAAAATCCAGACGAACCTTATGTGTACAAGAAGGTTAGTGGGAGTGCAATCGTGTTCCTACTATTTAATGTCGATGACATATTACTTATAGGAAACGATACATCTATCTTACAGTCGGTCAAAATATGGTTATCCAAAATGTTCTCAAAGTGGGAGTTTGTTTATAATATATGAGAGGTGTCCTAAGACAATTGCCTTATGGTTGTACCATTTATTTGATAAATGAAGATTCACTATTTGAGTATACATATTTTCATGTATTTGATTGGATCTTAATTGTTGGATCGATTTGAAACGCTAGAGGGGGGGTGAATAGCGTTAAAACTTTCTTTTTGTTTGTTCATTTAAAAACCGAGTAGATAATTAATTTGCAGCGGAAAAGATAAGTAATAAAAAGAGAAGATGAATATTTTACTTGGTTCGTAGCCTTCGGCTACTACTCCAAGGCCCTAGTGGTCCTTGACCATGCACGGAGGGCAAAACACTAAATGAACTCCTCGTTAGAGGTAGGAGTTAATCGATACAAGAACAAAAACTTGAGGTAGAGGGACACTCCCCCTCTCCTCGTTACGATAGAAAAAAGAGCTTCGACAAATGTAAATGAACAACGAATCTAAAACTAAAATTGACGTACAAAAATCAAGGAAATGAAACCTAGACGTCGGAGAAGAAGCACTTCGTAGTCGGTAGCTTTGCGGAGGCTTTTGGAAGCTTGGAATTGATGATGAAACCCTAGGATCGACCCTCCTTTTATAGCCTTTGAGCCCCTTTTCGAGAGGAACCCTAGCCAATCACAATTGAGCAGCAATCTCCTTGAAATGGGGTGATAAGCCTTGACTCCTCGAAGCTGATCATTGACCATCAGTCGACTGATGGCCATCATCAGTCGACTGATGGCAGCATCAGTCGAGTGCTGACCTCCGGCAGTCGACTGATTGACGGCAGTCGAGTCCTCCAAGCTGGCAGTCGACTGATGCTTGCTGCAAGTCAAAGTTAGCTCAAAGAAAACATTATTTCGACGGCCTTCGATCGTCCGATCTCGACCTAGACCATCGATGGGATGTCTTTGGTCGGATCTACGCTTAAGACCATCCCCGTAAGGAGGATACGACCTCACTTACGCTCGCACACACGAGCTTACCTCGATACTTACCATGTCGCTTTTGCTTCCGGCCTTCCACTCGATTCCTTCGGCTCCCTCCAAAGTCACTCGAGTGTCGCCCGACCACCGCGGCTTCCTCCGGGTGTCACTAGCCTTCAGCTCTAGCTATAGCAATCTTCTGCACACTCGATTCAGCTCGTGAGATAACGACATTAGCTTAACTTTCTATCGTTTGCTATAATCAAAACTCAGGTTCGACTTAGGTGCCTACTGCACCAACATTAAACTCATTTACTGAATATCCGTAATATGATTCACAGCATAAGAGAATTTATGATTGGATCACAACTAGTATCTCTACATGTGTAATTGTGATGTATTGGAATTATCCCTAGTCAATGAATTGATGGATTCGGACACCATCAATTCTGTTGAGACTAGCAAGAGGTATACTCTTTGGTTTATCCAATTAGCTGTTCCTCACTGGCTATTGACATTGGAATGTCCGAAGTTGATCGTGGATGCTAGTTACGGTAACTAGTTCATTGGAGTGACCAGCTGTAAGACTTCATATGGTTCTCTACATATAAGGATATGTCAATGAAGTTCTTATAGCAGCTTAAGTGCGATGTTCCTTTGACTTGCGCTATTCAAGTTATCTTGGTCATGAAGACTTATGCTTTGACATCTTAAGCAAGCACCTCCGTGAAGATGTGGACCCGGGATGATTGGGAATAAGTCGAAGTGGCCGAAGTTGTTTGAATAGCCTATAGAGGATTCACCGCTCCTTGCGAGGAGATGTATACCCTATGGCCTCTCGTTGGATTGTTACTAAAGTCTTTTGCCAAAGCATTACATGTTTAGAGTATGGTACTCTTGGATACATGTGCAGTAACTAGAATCCGGAGGACGAGAAAGTAATACTTGGGCTAGGTGTGACGTAGTCAACTTAGTGGGGACTGACACAATAAACCATGTCCAGAACCATGTGGGTATAAGATGAGTGAAAGGAATGGGGCACGATTCATTGTAGCTGCTAAAGGGTTTCAGAAAAGGTTCTGGGATCAACTGTTGATTTTTCGGTTAATTGGGGATCATGATGTACTACTAGGTGCCACTCATGATCATTCTATAATTAATTGTTAATTATAGATGACCAACATAAACCGGGAACCTATTTAGTCACACGCACAACAAGTGTAATCCAAAGGATTTAAAACGAGTTTGAGAATAGGATTCTCATATCGAGAGAGACTTGGTTTGGTTGGACCAAACAAAGAGCGAGTATGAAATTATTTTAGTCGCATCGGAAGCATGGATGGGCCGAGTCTTATGAAGACATGATGGATGAACCAAATTGGTTTGGTTCTAATTCAATGGTGGAAAATAAACCAAAGTGGTTTAGTTTGTTTTAAACGAATGAACCAAAGTTGGTTCGGTTCATTTTAACTTAAAATAGACTAACGCGGTTTGGTTTATTTTGACTTAAGTTATTGGAGTAGGTTAATGGGTTTTTGTTATGAACCAATAATCGTTAGGAGAATGTGTTCTCTATAAAAATACGACTTAAGGGTTTTTAATGGACGACTTAAGAAGTTTGAACCCTAGCCGCCCACCTCCTCTTCTCTTCCTCTCCTTGTCGCCCAAGGAGTTGCCGCCCAACCTTGGATGCCACGCATTGGAGTTGCTACTCCTCCTCCTTGCCGCCGGCCACCCACCAGCCACTGACAACTCCTCCGACCATCTTCTCTTGGCCACCGACAACCAAGGAGCAGCTAGCCATTGATTGGCCGACCATCTCTTCCACCCCAAACAAGCTATTCCTAGACTGCTTGTTGTGCTCCTCGTGGAGAGATCGTTTGGTCGACGTTTTGCTCTCCGACAGCGACTTACTTGATGGGGATTGAATCTCCGACAATCCTCATAGGTGGAGGACCAAGGTTTCGTCGATTGGTTGATGGTAACTGCTTCCGAGAAGCGAGTTCGTGGAGCTCAATTTTAGATCCGAATTTTATTCAAATTATGATTGTCTCTCGGATCACATCGTCTTCGACTCGAGTCTAGTGATTGTTGCGAAGATGAGGCTTGTGGCTTTGTGAAGCTATCCTGATGATACTCGGCGTGGATACGGATAGAGGCGATTCTAGTGAGGGTCGCTACGGTTGATGTCATTCCCGCTACATGTGATATGTCAGGTATAACTAGAATAAATTTCCTTTTATTGTAAAATTTGAAATTATGATTATGTCTACACATGTTGTATCCAAGCATGCGTGTGGTGTGTGTGTGTTGTAATAAATAGTTTATTAAAAGTTTTTGCTTCCACTGTGTGAATGTTTACGAAACATGTTCGAACACAACACCCACGTCGGTGCTATGGGAACCCAACAAATACCACTTGATAAATCTAGTTAACATTCTAAGTGTGGAACAATACCTTTTTAAGATTTCATGGCACTGAGGTTTGCTTGAGGACAAGCAAAGATTTAAGTCTGGCGAAATTGATGTGAGCAAAACATATAGGGTTTTAGGAGTAGTTTTCGCTCACATCTCGTTTAGTTTTATATTTGTTTCATGCATATTCTACTTTATTTTGCATGCATTTCCTATTTTTTGGTTCAGAGATATGCTCTTTGAACTTTTGTGTGTAGGATAGCATTCCATGAGAAATATGGGTGCTTTCGGAGCAAAAAGGAGGCATTTGGCAGCAGGACATAGAGTGAGACATGGCCTGGGCATGTGGCTACACACGACCATGTCCGGGGGTCGAAAATGGCCACCACAACCTTACACACGGCCTGGCCGTGTGTTTTCACATAGCCGTGTGGTGGCCTGATAACTTGACGCTATCAGGGTTTTTTCTAGATTTCGCGAAGATCCGATATGATGTCTATATAAGGAAAGCTACGCCCAAACCCTAGGGGGAGGCACGATGACCGGGATGACACTACAAATCCCTAAAAATCTTGGGGAACTCGCATCGGGGAGGAAGAGAATCGCTTGAGGATCAAGATATGCACCGCAATGGCAGAGGGAAGAGCTGCATTTACATTTTAATTCATATTTCTTACACATTTATCTTTATATTCATGAATTCCATAATGTTTTGTGATTCTCTCTCATATTCATGGAGTAGATTCTACGATTCTAGGATTAGGGAGTAGTTTGTGTTGAGTAGAACATTGCTATTTCAAATATGTTTCCATTCTTGAAATCGTATTTGCAATTGAATGATTGTTTAGATCTATAGCTTCGCATTTAGGTTTTCTATCTTCTGTGCGTAGATGATACGAGGGGTGATAGTCCTCGTATCTATGATTTAGGGGATATTAGGAGGAACCTAGAGGTTGGCCTCATCGCCTGCAAATGTGGGTAGAAGGATATGATAGAGTCGATAATGTGTCTCGTTTATAGCTCGTCGCAGGGATCGATTCGGCATCCTCATACCATAGTGTATGATGTCCTTTCCACAAAACCCTAGCTAGAAAATCTGAATATATTCAATTGATAGCATGTTCTGCAACACACAAACGAAACCGATGTCCTAGAATCCATCCAAATCCTTATAGCAACCCTTCTCTTCTTCCGTGTGACACCGTACTGAGTTCGGAACACTGACGACATTTCATTTATGAACCCTAGGATTACCAATCTAAACAACAACACAATCCACTGGACAAACCGATACTCCAAATCTCAGTCCTTGTGGGATAGATATTCTTTATTACTTGACGACATCCGTGCACTTGCGGGTTTTGAGCGCGAGTGCGCACTTCAAATCCTCGACGGTCTCCGTCATGAGAATTGAGATTGCGTTTGTGTGCATCACTGTGTATCTTCTTCCAATGGCACACACAACCTAGCCATGTGATTTCACGCAGCTGTGTCACGCAAGGTTTAAATGGCCAAGCTGTGCATTTTCACCCCAAATGCACCGTGTGCTTTGGTTGCTCTTGCCCTAGTCATGTGAATCCTTCTTCCCCACCACCTAGAAGCCTTTCCAACCTTCAATAAAGCTCAAAAGAAGTAAGGATGAGGAGAACCAAGCAAGTGACATCTTGATCCGGTGCTTCGGAGAGAAGGACAAGGAGAATGGATGCCCCTCAAGCTCCGGAGGAAGGTAATGTTCTTCCAACCCTCATTTTTTGAAATAATGAGCATAGGGATAGATATAACATGCTTGCTACTAGAAGAATCATCGCAACTAGATATCTTGATGAAGATTTACTAGAATCCCTAGGTTTATTTGGTGATATTCAAACAATATTTGTAAAAATGGGGTGGGGAGAGATAATGGGGATAAGACACCCAACCTATCCTAAGATAGTTTTAGAGTTTTTAAGTTCTTTAGAAGCTAAGGATTTAATGGGTAGAGAGAGCGAAGAGGGTAGGATTACCTTTAGGTTATTTAACATTGAGAATGAATGGACACTACACCAATGGAACACATGCTTTGGCTTGCCTAGTGGGGGAGAGAGAAGAACCCCTATTGGGTTCAAGTCTCGATTCTTTTGGACTGAATTGACAGGAGAGCACGCGTACGACCCTTCTAGGGCCAAAGCATTTTGCTTCCAAAACCCCATTTTTTGGTACCTACACCAAATAATGACAAGTGCTATTTTTGGTCGTGGGGAGAGTGATGGCGTAGTACGAGCTAGTGAGCTACTTTGCTTGTGGGACATGCTACAAGAAAAGAGTAGCATTGATGTAGGGTCCCATTTCATTAGACACCTAGTGTTAATGGGAAAAGCAGCGTGAGGAGAGATCATTGTGGGAGGCCTACTTACCCATATTTGCCATCAGATGGGGTACGACTACACTGCACTAGATAGCATAGAGGGGAGCCTTAGGATCGACCTAGGAGTGTGTATGGCCATGAAGATGATAGTGAGAGAGGGACACTCCTTGTGCTTTGTAAGGAAAAACCTATCATCCCTTAGGCTCCCCAACCCTTATCGTACCACCATCACCACACGCGCCAACTGGCGCTTAGACCTAGTAGTGGAGTCCCCATCATAAGAGGGACCATTCACATCGGCACCCATCTCTCTACCTTTACATCACCCTTCCTCCAGTCCACGCATTCATAGGAGCCCACCTAGTACACATAGACATGAGCCTGCACCTGCACCGCCACCTTTTTCTACTTTTGAGCAGGATACAGGTACATTGCCTATAATTTTTCAGAGTTCTGATCACGCCTCGACGATATATATGCCGAGCAACAGATGTAGAGGCAGCAATGGGAGGAGCAGAGCGCTTTCACATAGGCAGAGTTTCAAGGCTTTCGGGAGCACTTCCAGCGGCTCGAGGAGTTCTACGATGAGGCCTGCATCTACTTCCAGGAGGAGGCTGCCCGTCGCCAGGATGAGGCCACCTACTTCCAGGAGATGCTACAACACATGGATGCCCAACAGGAATATTGGGCCCGGGAGGAGGAGCACAAAGCGACTGCTGCATCCACCAGCTCTCAGATCGACAACACATACATGTGGCATCAGTGGTTGAGCACCAGATTTCCCACCTCGGCCACAAGCCTGACATGCCGATATTGACAGACTTCCCACCTTGGCCACCATATTAGCGGTACGGTCTCGTATAAGTCTGAGGGGGGCCCCAAGTTTTGATATATTTTGTTTCTAGTAGTAGTTTCTTTCCTGTCATTTGAATTTGTTCATACATAGAGTTTTTAGTTTCGTCAGTACTTAATTTTTGTTATCTTTAAGCTACCTCAGTAATATTTTTAGAGTTTTCATTTATGAGTTGTTTCCATGGGTAGCTTAACTTCATTTACCTCGTGGTATTTTATTTTATTTACTCTAATGAATATTCTAGTCTTACACTGGTTAGCTTTTATATTTACACCTACACATGATGAACATTCTGAAAAGGAGAGTCTAGTACATACCTAGTTATGATTAATCTCAGTAGTCTAGTACTTTGGAATCTATAAGTGACTCTAAGTTTAGCATTTTAGTTACTGGAGATGCTCGGATTGTGGAAACCCATTCGAAAAAATCCAAATTGAAAACAAAAAATTTATAAGGAATAAAAAATCAGTTGTGGTGGGTGGAAATGGTTGGGTGCCCCTTTGAGACATAGTTAGGTTACTTGGGAAACATGTACCAATTTCTCTCAATACTAAGCATGCCTTTGTGAAACTCTGCCTATGTGAAGGTGTTCTGCTCCTCCCATCGCTGCCTCTGCGTCTGCTACTCGGCATATATGTCATCGAGGCATGATCAAAACTCCGAAAAATCATAGGAAGATGTACCTACATCCTGCTCAAAAGTAGAAAAAGGTGGTGGTGTAGGTGCAGGCTCAGATCTATGTGGACTAGGTGGGCTCCTATGAATGCATGGACTGGAGGGAGAGTGATGTAAAGGGGGAGAGATGGGTGACGATGTGGATGGTCCCTCATATGGCGGGGACTCCACTATCAGGTCTGAGCTCCAGTTGGCGCGTGTGATGATTGTGGTATGATCAAGGTCGGGGCGCCTAAGGGATGAAAGGTTTTTCCTTACAAAGCACAAGGCGTGTCCCTCTCTCACTATCATCTTCATGGCCATACACACTCCTAGGTCGTTCCTAGGGCTCCCCTCTTTGTTATCTAGCGCAGTGTAGTCGTACCCCATCCTATGGTAAATGTAGGTAAGTAGGCCCCCTATAATGATCTCTCCTCTCGCTGCTTTGCCCATTTTCACTAGGTGTCTAATGAAATGGGACCCTACATCAATGCTACTCCTTTCTTGTAGCATGTCCCACAAGCAAAGCAGCTCACTAGCTCACACTACACCGTCACTCTCCCCATGACCAAAAATAGTACTTGCCATGATTCGGTGTAGGTATCGGAAAATGGGGTTTTAGAGGCGCAACGCTTTGGCCCTAGAAGGGTCGTACGCGTGCTCTCTTATCAATTTAGTCCAAAAGATCCGAGAGTTGAGCCCAATAGGGGTTCTTCTCTCTCTCCTACTAGGCAAGCCAAAGCATGTGTTCCATTGGTGTAGTGTCCATTCATGCTCAATGTTAAATAACCTAAAGGTAATCCTACCCTCTTCTCTCTCTCTACCCGTCCAAACTTCATCTTCTAAAGAACTTAAAAACTCTAAAACTAACCTAGGATAGGTTGGATTTTTTATTGTCATTATCTCTCCCCACCCCATTTTTACAAATAGGACTTGAATATCACCAAATAAACCTAGGGATTCTAGTAAATCTTCATCAAGATATCTAGTTGTGGTGATTCTTCTAGTAGCAAGCATGTTATATCTATCCCTATGCTCATTATTTCGAAAAAGGAGGGTTGGAAGAACATTACCTTCCTCTGGAGCTTGAGGGGCATCCATTCTCCTTGTCCTTCACTCCGAAGCACCGGATCGAGATGTCACTTTCTTGGTTCTCCTCATCCTTACTTCTTTTGAGCTTCCTTGAAGGTTGGAAAGGCTTCTAGGGGGTGGGGAAGAAGGATTCACATGGCTAGGGCAAGAGGAACCAAAGCACATGACACATTTGGGGTGAAAATGCACAGCTTGGCAATTTAAACCTTGCGCGACACGGCTGTGTGAAAACACACGACCATGCCATGTGTCCCCTTTTCCTTCTCACGGTGCACAACAGTCTGAATTCTTCTTACTCGCTCAGTCATGTGGGTTCAAAATGATTTTACTTTTACCTAGAAAGTTTTTTCTAGTCCTAATTCATGCTAAAAAAAATTATAAATGAATGGAATCTAAAGTTTAAATTAAACAAATAAATGCAATACAATGAAAAGAACACCTAAAAACTAAACTTGGGTTGCCTCCCAAGAAGCTCTTGTTTAAGGTCTTTTAGCTCCACCCTACTCCATGGTCTTAACTTAGCTCTGGAGTTTCGGTGAACCTCCATTCATCCATCTCAGGAACTTTATATACAATTTCCTCCTTAGCTCTAGTTGGAATCACATATTTCCCTGATGCGGGTCCATGACTCTCCGCACTAGCAGGCTCAAATTCCATCTTATCCTTTCCTACTTTTAGGGTCATCTCGTGATTCCTGATGTCAATGACCATTCTGGCAGTTGCTAAAAATGGTCGCTCAAGGATTACAAGTATCTTCGGATCTTCTTCCATCTTCATGATCATAAAGTCAGTTGGAAGTGTAAAGTTTCCTACCTTTACATGCACATCTTCTAGAATCCCTAGTCGGTATCGGTATGAGTGGTCAGCCAATTGTAAGGTCATAGTTGTGAACTTTAAATTTCCTGTTGGATCGAAAGTGTCGCTAGAGGGGGGGGGGGTGAATAGCGATACGGTGTCGTTAAAAAAAACTTTTGCAATAAGTAAAAAGCAAGTAGAGAGTGCACAGCGGAAATATAAAGTAGACAAGATATTTTTACGTGGTTCACAATCTTTCGATTGCTAATCCACGGCCCTAGTGATCCTTGATCACGTACGGAGGGCAATTCACTAAAACCACTCCTCCTCGTTGGAAGTAGGAGCAACGATCACAAAAAGAAATCAAGGCAAAGGGACACTCCCCCTTTCCTTGTTACGATTAAAGCACAAAGACAATTTAAAGAAGTAGAACTTAAATAAATATACCGACAACTCTTATAAGTAGAAGATGTAGCTTTCGTTGTCGGCGGCACTTCGTCGTAGCAAATGTGAGTAGTAGTAGCGGCGTTACGACGGCGTGTTGAGAGCTCTTGATTTCTTATCTTTTTGCTTGGCGTGAACATGTCTATTTATGGATATTGATCTATGAATTTAGACATAGGTAGTGTCCAAGGTGAGGTTCTTATCCCCCAAGTCTTGCTCATCCACATCCTTTGCGCCAACTCAAGGATGAGGTGCTTCATCCAACCACCTTGTGCCACAACTCAAGGATGAGGTGCTCATCCAACCACCTTGTGCCACCTCAAGGAGGCCTTCACGCCAACTTGTTGGAGCCATCCAACTTGTGCCACATCATGGGAGCCAACCATCTTGTGCCAACTCTCCTCATTTTGGGCGTCAAGCTTGATGGTGGTTTGCCAACCATCTTGTGCCAACTCACCTCATTTTGGGCGTCCAACTTGATGATGGTTTGGATGTCCACCTTGATGCCACATCACCTAATTTTGGGGTCCAAGCTTGGTGATGGTTTGGATGTCCACCTTGATGCCACATCACCCTTTGTACCAAAACACGAGTCAAGTTCAAATTCACCCCTTGAAATTCGAGCTCTTCTCGAGGTGGAACTAGACCAGAATGATTGGTAGTAGTGACGACCGTCAAAGGGTTTTGGACTTAAAATATAAAAATGCGATGGTTCTAACCAGCGATCTCGACCTAGACCTTCCATTGGAGGTATTGGGTCGGATCTACGCTTAACGCCCTTGCTTCGCTTTCACACGAGCTTACCTTGTAGCCTCGCTTCGGTCTTCACCCGAGTACCTCGGCTTCCTCCAAATCCTCTGGCGTTGCCCGACCACCTCGGTTCCCACCGGGTGTCGCAGACCTTCCGCTCAACTTTAGCATTTCTGCACACTTAATTGAGCTCGTAAGATAACAAATATACCCTTAACTATTGAGCCTTTTGCCATAATCAAAATACCGGTTCGACTTTGGTGCCCACTGCACTAACAATCTCCCCCTTTTTGATTCATGGCAAACCGACACAAAAGTTAAGGAAAAATTAAGCTAGCATAATGATTAAGCATGAATGAGCTAGCATAAAGATTAAATATGAATGAGCTAGCATAATGATTAAATATGAATGAGAAATATTATTGTTTCAAGTTCTCCCCTTTGAGGTAACCTCCCCCTTGACCGAAGGTGAGTTCTTGAAAAATAATTTTTACTCCCCCTTAATAGTTGTTTAAGTAATCGGAATTACTTAATATAAAAGGTAATAATTTTGTTTACTTTCTTCCCCTTTAATTTTGGTTACTTTTGTGACTTTCTCCCCCTTTTGCCTTAACTCAAAAAAGTTTGTAAATATATTTTAGGGTTTGTAAGTCCAAGCAAGTTCCCAATATATATATATATATATATATATATATATATATATTTTAAAAAATAATAATAAGCTTGAAAATATGTTCATCTAAAATGTACAACTTCGGTTGGACTTGATTGATATAGAATGATCAATAAGTCTTGAAGGAGTTGATTAATTTTAAATAATTATACTCCATGGTTCATATCGATGCCGAATCTACATCTGGAACCGTGAGTAAGGTCCTAACATCTCACGCCTCTCATTGGCTAAGTACACAAACACATTAGTCCTATGTGTTGTGAGATGTGTTGGCTCCTTAAATCTATAGGTATATGATTTCTAAGGTAAGACTTAGGCTAATTTCATAAAAAGAAGCAAAAATAGAGTACATATATAGAAAAATTTAAATCCTACTCTATTACGCACATACCTAACTTTCGTCTTAATAAACTAAATTCGGCTTCGGGTAGTGGTTTGGTGAAGATGTCCGCTAGGTTTGATTTGGACTCAACATACTCTAGTTGTATAGTTCCATTAGTTACATGTTCCCTAATGAAGTGGTGTTTAACTTCTATATGTTTTGTCCTAGAATGACATATTGGATTTTTAGTTAAGTTAATTGAACTGATGTTATCTATGTAGGTTTTAATGTTGTTAAAGATTAAGCTAAAGTCTTGGAGAGTGTGCTTCATCAACAGGAGCTGAGAGACGCACTCACCCATCGCAACGTATTCGCCGGTGGTAGATAAGGCAACGCAATCTTTGCTTCCTCGCACCAACTCACTAGACTCGGTAGGATTTGACAACAACCACTCGTGCTCTTTCTATCGAGTTTACTACCGGCATAGTCGAGTCGAGATGGCCGATTAGATTAAACTCGGTAGATCTAGGGTACCAAATACCTCGTTTAGCGTGCCCTTTAGATATCTAAGGATACGCTTGACTAGGGTTAGGTGAGACTCCTTGGCACAGTTTGTAACCTTGCGCACATACTTACCTGTGAATAAAATGTCGAATTGGCTCGCGGTTAAGTATAGGAGACTTCTATTGCGCTCTATAGTATTTTTAGGTCAAGCAGGTTTTCCTTCTACATCTTCGTTTATATTAACATTAGTTGCTATAGGTGTATTAATTATTTTAGCATCTTGCATTCCAAATCGATTTATTAAGTCCTTAGTATATTTTTGTTGATGTAAATATATTCCATCTTTAGTTTGTTTAATTTGTAAACCTAAGAAGAAACTTAACTCTCCTACTAAATTCATTTCAAATTCACTTTCCATAAGTGAGATGAATTCGTTTAGCAGGATCGAGTTGGTAGTTCCAAAAATTATATCATCTACATAGATTTGGGCTATAAAGATTTCTTTTCCTACGGTTTTCACGAATAAGGTTGGGTCGACTAAACCTTGGTTGAATCCTTTGGACTTAAGATAGATCGAAAGCCTTTCGTACCCAAGCTCTTGGGGCTTGTTTGAGTCCATATAGGGCTTTCTTAAGTCTAAGGACATGGTCGAGTTTATCTAGATTTTGAATCAGGAGGTTGGTAGCGTAAACTTCTTCCTTAATGTATCCATTCAAAAATGCTGACTTGACATTCATTTGAAACAATTTAAAACCTCGATGTGCTAACAACATTCGGATGGACTCTAGTCTTGCTACGGGGCGTAGGTCTCATCGTAATCTAAACCTTCGACTTGACTAAACTCTTTTGCGACTAACCTAGCTTTATTTCTAACTACTTCACCTTTATCATCAAGTTTATTTCGAAATACCCACCTTGTTCCAATAATTGATTTTTCTTTAGGTGGTGGTACTAATTCCCAGACTTCATTTCTAGTGAATTGAGCTAGCTCTTCTTGCATAGCAATAATCGATCGGGATCAAGAAGTGCTTGTTCAATAGTTTTGGGTTCGATTTTGGAAATTAACGAGATTTGACTAATGTTTGATTATGAAGCTCTAGTTCGAACCCCTAAATTTGGATCACCTATAACTTGATTGATAGGATGACTTGGGTTAGGGTCATCTATCACTTGGTCGATAGGATGACTTGGGTTAGGACGAGATTCAAGTTCAAGATCAGAGTCGGGTTTGCCATAAGTTGATTTGCTAGTTGGTTTTGTTAAGGATTGAACGGGTTCGTGTCCTTCGTCGAAAACTATATTAATGGTTTCTTCGACTCTAAGAGTGTCGTGATTGTATACCCTATAAGCTCTCCTGGTGGTTGAGTATCCTAGAAAGGTTCCAGTAGAGGGTTTGGATTTGAATTTCCCTAGGTAATCCTTAGTGTTTAAGATATGTACCTTGCATCCAAATACCTAAAGTATTTGATGTTGTATTTTATCGTGATAAATCTCGTACGAGGACTTTTGGTGCCTCTTTACCATAAGGATCCTATTTTGGACATAGCAAGCCGTACTAACGGCCTCTGCCCAAAATCTATCGGGTAGGTTATACTCGTTTAACATTGTCCTAGCGGCTTCTTGTAGGGTTCTATTTTTCCGTTCGACTAACCCATTTTGTTGTGGGGTTCTAGGACATGAAAACTCATGGTGGTATCCGTTTAGGTTACAGAAATCTGTAAACCTGTGGTTTTCGAATTCACCATCATGATCGCTTCTAAGTCTTTTAATCTTAAGGTTCTTTTGATTTTCGATTAACCTACAAAGATTGATTAGTTGGTCTAGGGTATCATTTTTATGTTTGATAAACCTAACCCAAGTAAATCTAGAATAGTCGTCAATTATGACTAAGCAAAATTGACTACCATTGAGTGACTTAGCTCCATGTGAATCAAATAGATCCATGTGTAGGAGCTCAAGAACACTTTTGGTTCGTTCTTGATTAGTTAATTGATGTTGTGTCCTAGATTGTTTGCCTTGTTGACAAGCATTACATATTTTATTATCCAAGTTGTATAGTTTAGGCAAACCTATAACCAAGCCACTCTGACTCATCTTGTGGGCCGAGTCTTGGGTGCAGTGTCCGAGTCTTCGATGCCATAACCAAGATTCCTCTTGCTGTGTCATAAGACACTTGGTTGAGGAGTTGGGTAAATTTATTGTGTAGATGTTGCTATTCCTAGTTCCTTTAAGTATTATTTTAGATGTTGCATTTATCTTGATTACGCATTCATTTTCTAGAAATATGACCTTATAATTGTTATCACACAATTGGCTTACACTAAGTAAATTATATTGAAAGTTTTCTACTAATAAGACATTTTGAATTGTAAAGTTAGAGTTGAGCTCAATATCACCTGATCCGATGATTTTGAGCTTGCCGTTATTTCCGAAGGCTACCGATCCTTGTCGTTTGAATCGTAACTTCGAAAATTTGAGTTGATCCCCGGTCATGTGTCGGGAGCAACCACTGTCCAACATCCATTGATCCTACATATAAGGTAGTTGGATCGGATATTGGAATTACTAAAGGGTTGTTTGTAAGTTTTTAAACCTAAATCATCTCACCAATATCTACATGATCAAAACATGTTATTCATATGTGTTATTGTGAGATGACTTTCAATTTTACTTGATTAATTTTAATGAATTTAAATTAACCAACATTAGGTTAGATTCGGATTTAGTCTAAGCTCATCAAGTAATCTTTTCAAGAGATTAGCTTCCAGGTCGTGGCGAGGCACAGAGGCCTTCTTTGATCGGAACAACGACCACTTCCTTAGACAAAGCTAATTTCAAGAAATTGATAACTCGACTTACTTGAGACTTCATCTTGGTCTAACTAGTTATTTTTGAAAAGAGGCTCCCCGAGGCTCAATCTTTTAAATAGGATTTTAGTTGATTATGAGTCCTATCTAACCATTCTAAAAATAAAGGAAAAACTAAGCATGCAATTTCTAAGACTTAACAAAAATACATTTTGTATTGGCTCCCCCTGGACCATTGAATCGAGTGGGTCTATTCACATAGTGAATTTGGTCCTTGGGAACCCAATACATGTTAGATCCTAAAGTTGAAATCAAAGTGATCTTAGGGACCCATGCTTGGACATTTTTCTTATGTTGGTTTACTATAGACATATATGACTTATTGGTTGTATTTGAGTTAAACCCGAGTCCGTCCTTGTTGTACACGGCCCTTTGTGATCCAAGTAAGAGGTCAAGTCCCTTGGATCCCAAAGTGAACCTTTCCAACGTGTTCCTAAGGTCTTCGACTTGTGTTTTCAAAAGCGAGTTCTCAACTTCAAGCTTTTCAACTTGAGTTGAGTCCTCCTCTTGAATACAAGTAGTTGAAGAGGTTAGGGAGACCTCATGTTTGAGGAGGTTAACCTCCTCAATTAGGGTCTCGACCTTGGACTCGGACTTAGCTAGTTTCTTATTTAAAAATTTAATTGCACCATACAAAGTATTAAGTAACGATCGACTTACCCTTAATGATTCTTTTGAACCGGATACGGATCCGTGGCTTGTCTTGAATGGAAGCTCATCATCGGATTCGGACTCGGACTCTTCTTCGGTTTCGGAGTCGTGCTCGGTCGGCTTGGCCATTAGAGCTTGGATATCGTCTTCTTCCTCCGACAACTCCTCCCAAGTAGCGTTTAGCGCTTTCTTGGTCTTTGATGCGTTATTCTTTAGCTTTGGGCACTCGAACTTGATGTGACCGAACCTGTTGCACTCATAGCATCTAAAATTAGAAGTATTTGAATTAGGTTTAGGCTTACCTTGAGTTGTTGGTCGTTTTCGTCTCTTGATCATCTTCCGAACTAGATTGACTAGTTCGGATTCTATTCGGAGTCTACTTCCGATTCGGACTCGTCTTCTTCCTTGGGGTGGCTTGCTTTGCGGGCTTCTTCTTCTTGGAACACGCAACTAACGCAATACTCTTCTCGGCACGGACCACGTTAGTTTGCTCATGTAATTCAAGTTCAAAACAATTCGTCTAACCTAATTTTAGAAAGGTCCTTGGAGACCTTGTAGGCATCGACCATGGATGCCCACAAGGTGGTCCTAGGAAACGAGTTAAGAGAATACCTGATAAGGTCGCGATTCTCGACCTTTTGTCCAATGGCATGGAGTTGGTTGACGATGTCTTGGATACGAGCATGTAGTTGAGTTGCGGTCTCGTTTTCCTGCATTTTCAAGTTATACAATTTATTTAAAAGTAAATCTCTTTTACATACCTTCGTGTCGTCGGTGCCTTCGTGTAGTTCCACTAGCTTGGTCCATAAGTCCTTTGCACTAATGAAGGGGCCGACGCGGTTGAGCTCTTCCTTGGACAACCCACATTGCAAGATTTGAGTTGCCTTGGCATCGGCTTCTACTTGTTTTTTCAGGGAATTTGACCATTGATCGTAACCCAAAGATTCACCATCTTCATTAATAGGAAGTGTGAAACCGGTTTGGATTACGATCCACATCTCGATTTGGGTTTTAAGAAAGCATTCCATCCGACCCTTCCAATAACGAAAGTCATTACCATTGTAAAACGGGGGTCGGGCGGTGCTAAACCCTTCGAGATGGGCCATTTAAAAACAAGAAGAAGAACGAAGAAAAGAATCTTGCAAAACACACACGAAAAGAATATTCCAAGACTTTTCTTGGATTAGTAAAGTAAAGAAAAAAAATATATATAAAATGTAACTTGCAAAAAGAAATAAACAATCAAATGCGAATGTCGTTGAAGTTCCGGAGGACAACCTTACTCGGGATCTAACCCGAAGGACAACCTTATCCGGATCCTAAAGCCTCTAATGCAATTCTATATGTAGGAGAAGATAAGCAAGTGAAATAATTATACGAAAACAGAAATAAATAAATAAAAAATCTGTGAAAAAAAGAAAAACAAAGCTAGATTGGTGGTTTCACCGAATCTTAGCGCCCGACTCGATACCAATTGTTGGATCGAAGTGTCGCTAGAGGGGGTGAATAAGCGATCTGATTGTCGTTAAAAAAACTTTTGCAATAAGTAAAAGCAAGTAGAGAGTGCACAGTGAAATATAAAGTAGACAAGATATTTTTCGTGGTTCACAATCTTTCGATTGCTAATCCACGGCCCTAGTGATCCTTGATCACGTCACGGAGGGCAATTCACTAAAACCACTCCTCCTCGTTGGAAGTAAGACAACGATCACAAAAGAAATCAAGGCAAAGGACACTCCCCTTTCCTTGTTACGATTAAAGCACAAAGACAATTTAAAGAAGTAGAACTTAAATAAATATACCGACAACTCTTATAAGTAGAAGATGTAGCTTTTTAGTTGTCGGCACTTCGTCGTAGCAAATGTGAGTAGTAGTAGCGGCGTTCGGACGGCGTGTTGAGAGCTCTTGATTTCTTATCTTTTTGCTTGGCGTGAACATGTCTATTTATGGATATTGATCTATGAATTTAGACATAGGTAGTGTCCAAGGTGAGGTTCTTATCCCACAAGTCTTGCTCATCCACATCCTTTGCGCCAACTCAAGGATGAGGTGCTTCATCCAACCACCTTGTGCCACAACTCAAGGATGAGGTGCTCATCCAACCACCTTGTGCCACCTCAAGGAGGCCTTCACGCCAACTTGTTGGAGCCATCCAACTTGTGCCACATCATGGGAGCCAACCATCTTGTGCCAACTCTCCTCATTTTGGGCGTACAAGATTGATGGTTGTTTTCCAACCATCTTGTTCCAAATAACCTCATTTTGGGCGTCCAACTTGATGATGGTTTGGATGTCCACCTTGATGCCACATCACCTAATTTTGGGGGTCCAAGCTTGGTGATGGTTTGGATGTCCACCTTGATGCCACATCACCCTTTGTACCAAAACACGAGTCAAGTTCAAATTCACCCCCTTGAAATTGAGCTCTTCTCGAGGTGGAACTAGACCATGATTCGTAGTAGCGATCGTCAAAGGGTTTTGATGCGATGTTAGCTTAAAATATAAAGTACGATGGTTCTAACCAACTGATCTCGACCTAGACCTTCCATTGGAGGTATTGGGTCGGATCTACGCTTAACGTCCTTGCTTCGCTTTCACACGAGCTTACCTTGTAGCCTCGCTTCCGGTCTTCACCCGAGTACCTCGGCTTCCTCCGAAATCCCTCTGGCGTTGCCCGACCACCTCGGTTCCCACCGGGTGTCGCAGACCTTCCGCTCAACTTTAGCATTTCTGCACACTTAATTGAGCTCGTAAGATAACAAATATACTCTTAACTATTGAGCCTTTTGCCATAATCAAAATATCGGTTCGACTTTGGTGTCCACTGCACCAACAATTCCCAACCCTAGCTTTTTGCATAAGGTATAGGGCATCAGGCTCGCACTCGCACCTAAATCACAGAAGGCTTTCCTAATCAGGGTTGTCCCTATATAACATAGAATATAGAAACTCCCCAGATTTTTTAGTTTTTGAGTGGTCTCATTCTGGAGATAAGCGCTTGATTCCTCCGTTAGGGCCACTGTTTCAGACTTTTCGACCTTCCTACAATGAACAAGAATATCTTTCATGAATCTTGCGAGTTGGGGCATCTAGTGCAGCGCTTCGAGTATTGGCACCTCTACTGAGATTGACTTCAGCATGTCCAGAAATTTACAGAACTCAGCATCCTTCTTCATAGAATGTCCACTTGCATCTAATGGCTTTTACACCATTGGGTGGTTCTACTAGCTCCAAGACTAGATTTGAATCCATAGATTCTATCTCAGAATTCATCGCTCTTTGCCAAGATACCGCATCTTTATCTTTGATTGCCTCGTCATATGTCCAGGGATCAGGTTCATGTTCGCTAGGGACCAAATCAGAAGATTCTTCAAAGAACATAAATCTGTCAGGTTGTCTAACAACCCTCTTACTATGACGAGGTGTCACCTATGTATCCTTTGTGACACGCGGTGCAGTCACTTGTGGCATGCCCTCTTGTACCGTTGGTACTGAAGTAGGGACTTCCCCTCTTAACTCCTCTAGAACAATCTTGCTCATGGGCTTGTGGTTCATCATATAGTCTTATTCTAAAAATAAGGCATTCGTGCTAATAATCACCCTCTGATCTCTAGGACTATAGAACAAACCACCTTTCTTTCCTCTAGGATAGCCTACGAATAGATGCACTTTTGTAAAAAATTCCAACTTACCACCATCTCCCTTCAGCACATGTGCTAGACTACCCCAAATATGAATATGCCTCAGGCTAGGCTTTTGCCTAGTCCACAATTCTGTGGGAGTAGAAGGTATGATTTAGATGGTACCAAGTTTAGAATATACGCTGCCGTATCCAGAGCATACCCCCAAAATGAATTTGGTAACTCAAAATACCTCATCATCGATCTAACCATCTCCATAAGAGTCATATTCCTTCGATCCACCACACCGAGTGTACCAGGTGCAGACAGTTGGGATTGAATCCCAGCCTCTGATAAGTAACTCCTAAATTCTCCCAAGAGGTACTCACCACCTCGATCAGATCGTAGTATCTTGATACTTTTACCTTGACATTTCTCCACATCAGCCTTGAATTCTTTAAACCTGTCAAAACATTCAGACTTGTGGTGCATCAAGTAAATGTATCCATATCTTGAATAATTGTCTATAAAAGAGACAAAATATTCAAAACCACCTCTAGCCTAGATAGACATAAGACCACACAAATCAGAATGAACCAACTCCAACACATATTTGGCTCTATACCCCTTGGGTTTAAAAGGCCTCTTGGTCATTTTACCTTCCAAGCAAGATTCGCAGGTTGGGAAATCTTCAACCACTAATGAACCCAAAGGTCCATTAGCTATCAACCTTTGAATTCTACTCAGGTTAATGTGATGTAACCTTAGATGCAAAGATATGTTTGGTTCATTTTCGAAGGTTCTTTTCTCTTATTAGATTTAGAAGATGAGTTATTTATTTCTATTTGCATCGTGGGAGTTTTTGGTTCAAGAGTGTATACATTTTCTACCAATTCCCCATAACAGATAATCTCCCTATTCCTTTTTATAACAACTCTTTCATTAAAAGAAATTGAATATCCATCCAAAAATAATTTAGAAACTGAAATTCAATCCTTTCTAAATGAAGGTATATAAAGGCAATTTCTCAGAACCAAAATTTCATTCCTATCAAAAGATAAATAAACATCTCCCACTACAATAGTTGCCACCTTCGTAGCATTGCCCATGTAGAGAGTAATCTCCCCTTCAACTAGTCATCTGGTTTCTTGGAACCCCTGCAAAGAGTTACAAACATGATCAGCGGCTCCCCTATCTACACACCATGTACCGGTAAATAGCACTGCTAATCATGTTTCAATGACTAGACTAAAAGATATACCTTTGTTCTGTTTGTGGTTAGGACAGTCTGCCTTCCAATGTCCAGTCTGCTTGCAAGTGAAGCACTTGCCTTTCGGCTTCTTCACTCCTCCTTGAGATCCTCCCGCCACCTTTCCTACACCTTGTTTCTTATTTTTTTTGCCTTTCGTCTTAGAAGTAGAAACCTTCTGAGCAACCAAAGCCTGAGAACTCTGACGAAAAAGCCCCTCTATCGCCTAGAGTTCTGTCAGAACCTCTGCCAACGAATACAACCTCTTATTCATGTTGTAGTTCAGGGGAAACTGTTCAAAACTCCTAGGTAGAGATTGGAGAATGATATCAACCTGAGTTTCCCCATCGATCTCCGCTCCAAGGACTTCCAACTCATTCAAATGAGCCATCACCTTGAGAACATGATCCCTCATGGGTGTTCCCTCAACCATGGTGGTCGTCATCAAGTTCCTCATAGCTTCCTGCCTAGCAGCCCAATTCTGGTGTCTGAAAAGTTACTTGAGATTGAGCATCATGTCATAGGCAGTAGTCATGGCCTGATGCTGATGTTGCAATACATTTGAAATAGAAGCTAAAATGTAACACCGCGCCATCTCATCAGCCTTGATCCACTTCCTATAACTCTCTTTCTCCTTTTCACCAGAATCATCCGTAGGCTTAGGAGGACACTCTTCGAAGAGCATATATTTGTACTCCTCAGTAGTTAAGACAATGTCTAGATTCCTTTTCCAATCAACATAGTTAGGTCCAATAAGTCTGTATTCTTTCAGAATCACAACAAGTGGGTTGAAAGTCATTTTGAAAAACCTAAGAATCACATAAATCAAAACATTAGATTTCAAAAATTTATTGATTCCTCAAACAATAAAATTTAAAAATCAACCAACACCTCAAAACACCGAGAATATCGTATGCCACGATAGTGTGGACGTATATGAATTCTACATTTATAAGAGGAGATTTTACCCATCAATTTTATTATCCTGTCAACCTTACTTTTTGACAAATAAAATTAATAGTTGGTTCCTCTTCGGCCCTACAAATAAAATTAGTGACTCCGATGGGGAGGATACTTTCATTTGCATCTAATTGTTTACCATTACCCGATACTAAGGCAATTATCTCGGATTATGTGCCTTCCGATGGCGAAATACACAGGCTCCTAAATAATTTCCTATAACCATATTTGACCTAGTGATCTGCAAAACAAACTCATCCGATATGGAGGAAGGCACTCAGAGCCAACGCGTAAGTTTGTTCGCATCACATGTCAAATTGTAATAGAGGTCGCAGGAATTAAAAATATCCCTCTCCCACTTAGTAATTTGAAATTGATGAATTTTCTCAAACACACAACATGCATATTAAACAATAAGCAATAAATATGAAAAAATATTTTCTAACTATTATGACTTTTGTTTTCCAATATGCTTCTCGTCGTGTCACCATCTTGTCCGCTCCTCTCTTTACCATGCTCTAGCCATAAGGGGATCCGAGACGAGATAAACTATTTTAATTTACATCCATCGATCCGATACTCCACGAAGGAGTGTACAATATATCTAGATCGAAAGTATATTAAAATGAGCAGATAAATAGTGACATATTTAATTACAAAAATTAAATACTAATTAGACTCATCAACCCCGAGGATTCAAATAAATAATTACAATCAGACACATACAATAACATACATCTATATAGCATAAAAGTTGGATCTTATTCCTGCAAGCAAAAAGTTATCCTACGCACATCCTACTATTATCCAGCATAAAATATATGATAAATGCATAAAAGTAACCAAATCCAAAACACACAAAATTGAAAACCGTTGATCTGATACCACTTGAAGGGGAAATTGCTTCCCCTGCTTTCAGTCGCTTATGCATGGCGATCCTATCACACATCCTCAGATAAAATAATTAATCCAGATGAATATGGATTACCCAAGCAACCAATCCATTATCATGCTATTCGATTTGAGATGTCGCTTGAACAAACTTATTGTTCAAGCAACCTAACTCTTTTCCTCGATTAGCTGTGGAATAGATCATGTACGGATCGTCAGTTTTTGTGTTTATCATCGGGGTCCATGTTAATCAATAACATACAAATTACAAGAGAACTAGAATTAAAACTAAACAAGATTATACCTCTTGTTTTACCTCTTGATCTTCTATTGTATTCCTATCCTCCTCTTGGACATCGTGTGGGCCACAATCTTCCAAGAGTCGAAGCCTCCTAGATCACGTGTCTTCCCTTCCTTGCTCGCTCCGAACAAGGGAAGAACAAAATCTCCCTTCTTCTCCTTGCTCGTGCTGACCACCAAGCACCAAGTTTTTGGTGTCTTCTGGCCCTAAAGAGAGGAAGTAGATAAACCGGCCAAGACAAAGGAAGAAAGAACCCTTTTCTCTTTGCTTTGTCGCCGACCCTAGGTGAGGAAGAAGAAGAAGCGCTGGCCTTTGCTTCAAGGAAGGAGCATCGACACTGAGATGTGAGGAGGTGCCGACAATGGAGAAGAAGAGAAGGATAGATCTCTAATCCTCCTTGTGCCACCGACCTCTAGAAGCAAACCCTAGGTTGCCACCCAAAGAGAAAAGCAAAACTCTAGAACTTCTTGCCACCCAAGCTTCTCACACCAACTCCAAAAAAACCCTAGCCCTTTGTTTCGCCCGAGCCTCTTCCCTCTATTATATAGATCTAGGCTTCATGAGGTATTTATAATAGGCTACAATAGAGACCATGAGGAGGAGTTAGATCTTGGCCACCCAGTGGATCCGAACCACACAAAACCCAATCCATTAATGATGATCCATTCCACTAGAGGATTATCATTAATCTGCCTCACCAACCCCCATAAATAAAAATGGGCTCCATATATTATTTGTATAAAATATCTCCCCAAGTTTAAGATAACGAATGTCCATTAATTAATTAAATTATTGATAATTTAATTAATTAATATCTAACTCCATGAGTAGTACCACACATCCTTATCATCATGTTGGACCAAGTGCATCTGCAAGATTTACATGATGAACCTTATGAGCTCCTCAAAGGGACATCATCATCCTAGTATATAGGACACGATTTCCTATTATAATCAATGACACACCATGTAAATAATATTATTTCTCAACTTACCAGGCCTATCGATTTAACATATAAATCTCGCCCATTGGTAAATCAAAGAAATAGATACTAAGTATATGTCTCCGTTATTATATCGGGATTAAGAGCATGTACACCATAATATCAGAGGTCCGATTCAATTATATAGTCAGTATAAATTGAATCACCTCTAAATCGATCCTGCTCAATACACACAAAGTGTAGTAGTGTAATTCTATGATCAAGATAAATCAATACAAAATTACACTACAACCATGCCAATGGTTTGTCCAAAACCATCTTGGTTGTGAGCCTCTAATTATACTCTACAAGGAACTGATAACATGATCTTCTGTGTGACACCACACACCATATTATCTACAATGTAAAGTATCAGACAATATGCACATATATAAAATGAAAACAATGATCATGTGATTCTTATTTCAAAATGAAGATGTTCATACAAAGGTTGGGCTTTTAGTATACATCCCAATAGTACCTTGGAGATTTGGTTGGCGATCTGAGCTACTTGAATTTCTTGTGACTTTTTCCTGTTGGCAAGATCTCTTACAGACGATTCTAACTCATTGATCATCGTATCTGTCTGTGAATGTCGTCGCTGAAATTCAATATTCGCCTCCCGTTGCATCCAAATGAATTTCTCTATCATATTCTCCAGACGGGTGTTAGGTGGCTGCGGCTGTCTATTTCCTCCCGAATTTAAGAGATTTCCTGAGTTATTCTGATAGGAGAAGTTCAGGTGGTTCTTCCATCCGGGGTTGTAAGTACTGGAGTATGGGTTATTGGGTCTTTGATTGTAATCCCCAACCATATCTATATACTCAATCTGCTCTTCTAAGCCACCCTGCCTTTCATAGTAGTCCTCCTGATAAACTATTGCTCCTTCTCCAAAGTCATTGGTCGCACATGCAGAAACAGGATTGAAAGAGTCGAACCGTCTGCTAAGTGCATCCAACCTCACTGCCATGTAGTCCAGAGAGTTGACAACATATCGTCCCGCGATAGGAACTGCGTGACTACGTTCGGAAGCCCATTGATGATGGTTCTGGGCCACCTCCTCTTTTAGCTCTTCTGCTTCCTCGATAGTCTTATTCATAAGAGCTCCTCCTGTAGCAGAATCGAGGGACATCTTTGTGGCATACGCGATCCCATTATAAAAGATGTGGATCACTATCCACCTTTCAAGTCCATGATGTGGGCATTGGTAGAGTAGCCCCTTATAGCGATCCCAGGCTTCAAATAGGGACTCTCCTTCCTTCTGACGGAAGATCGTTATTAGATGGCGCATGTGAGCAGTCTTGCTAGGTGGGAAGTATTTATTCAAGAATTGTTGCTCACATTGCTCCCAGGTGTTAATGCTTCTTGAAGGTAGGGAGTGAAGCAATGCTCTAGCCTTATCCCACAATGACAATAGGAATAGGCTCAAGTGAATCGCGTCTACAGGGACTCCATTAATCTTCATTGTTGAAAAGATTTCAAGAAATATCTCTAGGTGTCGGTTCGGGTCTTCAGTTGTAGCTCCCCCGAATTGACTCTACTGGACCATGTGGATGATTGCCGATTTTAGCTCAAAGTTGTTTGCTGAAATAGACGGTCCAACTATACTCGGCCTAAATCCTCTAGAACTAAGGGGGTGCGTAATCCCGTAAAGGTCGACTACCTATATGGACCTCGAATTTTGCTTGGTCCTCCATCCTCTTCTGTTATGCTCTCTGGCGATGATAGGTTCATTCGATTATTAGATCGATTGAAATCAGGTCTTCCGATCCTAAGAGTCTATGCATACGAGGAACCGAGCCACAAAATTAGGAGTATTAACTAATACTTAATTAAATTAAAAAAAAAAGAAAATAGCCTAAACTAAGACTAAATCAATTAGAGAAAATTTAACTAAAAGCTAATGCAACGTAATTACTGAAATAAATCTAAACTTACTCTAGAAATTAAAAATCTAAAACTGAAGTAAAATAATAAAAAATATAATAATAAAAATAAATGAAAGAAATAAAAGTTAAGCAAGTAAATAAATCAATCCTAAGTCTGATCCAATTATCCACTGTTGGGGATATTTGAACGGCTAGAGGGGGGGGGGGTGAATAGCGTTTTGCCCGTACGATGGAATTTGATCTCGTTCGTGTCTACAATTTAGTTAGCGCAGTGGAATATAGATAGTAAAAGAAATAACGAAATACAACAATCACGAACACAAAGATATAACGTGGTTCGGAATCACACGGTTTCCTACTCCACGGATCGAGCTCTAAAGAGCTCTAGTGATGCACACGCAATCACTAATCAATAATAACTCCTTCTCGGAACAATCCGGAGGCGGAGAAACCTCGTACAAGGATTACACTAAGTAATACACAAGATACAAGCAAATACAAGTAAGAAATACAATGTAAGTAAAGAAAAACAACTTTACAAGAGCTTTGGATTGCTTGATATTTGATTGCCTTGAACTAACTTTGAAGGACTGGAAAGCACCAACTTCCCCCTTCAATTTCGCCCAAGAAAATCGCTTCCTTTTCCTCCATCACGAGCTCCTTATATAGCTTCAACCTGTGCTGGAAAAGGTTGATCAGTCGATTGCTCGGGACCATCAGTCGACTGATCACACTGTTGCTGTGAGACAACGGTGTAATCCACGCTGGAAAAATCCAACGGCTAGGACATCAGTTGACTGATCATGACCATCAGTCGACTGATGAGCCATCACTCGACTGCTCATCTCAGCAGTCGAGTGAGACTCCATTCTGTGGCTGAAAATTCGAGCATCAGTCGACTGATAACATAATCAGTCGACTGCTCATCAATCAGTCGACTGCCTAATAGTGGCAGTCGACTGCTAGGCCATAACCCGCAGTCAAACCCTAGTTGACTCGGTCCAGTCGACTGCCACATGGCACCAGTCGACTGGCACACCTCAAACATGAGGTTTTAACCCAAGTATGGTTCCCCCATACTTGTTAGACCACCCTTAGCCTAGACCTAAGCCTTCTAGCCACCTCCATCATCCTCACGCCTCTCGGATCCCTCCAAGTCATCCATGACTTGTTCATCCATCGCGCTAGCCTTCAGGTGCTTCCATCGGCTATGTCATGCTAACGGTGTCTACACCGCCAAGGCACATTGGACTTACGCCGCCAAGACTCCGCTTGGACTTTACGCCGCCAACCATTGGACTTATGCTGCCAAGACTCCCGCTTGGACTTTACATCGCCAATATCAAACCCCTTGGACTTCTCAAATGCCAAGACTCAAGCTTGGACTTTCCCTTGCCAACCCATGTTGGACTTTCCATGCCAAGACCATGCTTGGACTTTCCTTTCCAACCCATGTTGGACTTTTCATGCCAAGACCATGCTTGGACTTTTCCCAATGCCAAGTGTCCCACTTGGACTTTCCATGCCAAGTACTCAAGACTTGGACTTTACCAAATGACAATTACATTGTCATATATTTTTGTCGAAACATCACTCGAGTCAAACTCGAGTCCTGGTCAATCGTGACCTGGGCCGATTGCACCAACATCCACTTCTTGATTCGATATCGAATCAATCAGTCCCCGGCAATGACTCCAAAAACTTGATGCATGCGAACGCGACTTCAAATCTCACGACAGAGACCATCGAGGACTCGAAGTGCGCTCTCGCGCTCAACACTCGTAAGTGCATGGATGTTGTCAAGTACTAAAAAGATTATCAATCCCACAGGGATTGAGATTCGAGTACCGATTTGGTAAGTGGAGGTTATTGTTCGGAATTCAGATTTAAGGGTTGTAAATATGAGGGTTGACGACGGTCTCATCTCAATACAGTGTCACACGAAAGAAGAAAGAAACTGTGTTGCGAGATTTTAGAAGGGATTCTAGGATTTTGGTTCGTTTGCGTGTCGCTGAACATGTTGTCAATTGGGTTTCGTCTAGGGTTATAGCTACGTTTTGTGGAAAGGACATCATACACTCCTCCGATGAGGCTTCGCGTCTATCGGAAGCTACATCTACAATTACCAGGTCGACCCCTGGACTTAGGACGGGATAGTCGGTATGAAGATGCCGAATCGATCCCTGCGATGAGTTGAAAACGGGGTGTGTTTCCTACTCTATCGCATCCTTTTACCCACGGTTATGGGAGATGAGGTCAACCCCTAGGTGCCTCCTTGATTCTCCTAAATTTTAGATACAAGGGTTGTCACCCCTTGTATCGGCTAGCACAGTAGATAGAAAACCAAAACAATAACTATAGCGCTAAAACCGAACGCCAATTACAAATAGAAATTTAAGAACAGAATTCAAATTTGGAATAACATGTTCGACGCACACAAACAACTCCCTAATCCTAGAATCAGAAAGTCTACTCCATAGATAGGAGAGGAGAAACACAAAACACGATCATGTTCGTATAAAAAATAGAAATTAAGCAAGGAATAGAAATTACAATGCAATGTGACTCTTCTCTCCGGCATTGAAGTGCATAATTTGGATCTTTGGTGACTTTCTTCCTCCCCGATGCGAGTTCCTGAAGCTTTTTAAGGCGTCGTAGTGCCGTCCCGACCGTCGTGCCTCCCACCTAGGGTTTGGCCATAGCCTCCTTTATATAGACATCATCCTGGATCTCTCTAAAACATGGAAAATAATCGACTCGCATCGGAATCGTGCAGTGCCACACGGCCATGTGTTTTCACACGACCAGGGTGTGTGTGCAGCAAGGGTGGCCAAATTCAACCCTTGGACACGGCTGTGTGTAGCCACACGCCCTGGTCATGTCCCCTTCTGCGTCCTGCTGCAAAATGCCCTTTTTTTCTTCGTTAAGTGCGCCTTTTTCCCCATGAAACACTATCTTGCACACAAAAGTATAAAGAGAAAATCTCCGAACTAGAAAATAGGAAATGCATGCAAAACAAAGTGAAATATGCATGAAACAAACATAAAATGTAATAAGATGTGATCGAAAACTACTCATAAAACCCTATATGTTTTGCTCACATCAATTCAGCCTAGATCTCTCTAAAACATAGAAAATAATCGACTCGCATAGGAATCGCGCACTGCCACATGACCAGGCCGTGTGTGGCACTAGAGTGGCCAATTTCGCCCCTTGGACATGGTCGTGTGTAGCCACAGGCCCTGACCGTATCCCCTTCTGCGTCAAGCTGCAAAATTCCCTTATTTTGCTCCGAAAGTGTGCCTTTTTCCCCATGAAACGCTATCCTACACACAAAAGTACAAAGAGAAGATCTCTGAACCAGAAAATAGGAAATGCATGCAAAACAAAGTGAAATATGCATGAAACAAACATAAAATGTAATGAGATGTGAGCGAAAACTACTCCTACAACCCTATATGTTTTTCTCAGGTCAATTCCCCCAAACTTAAATCTTTGCTTTTCCTCAAGCAAACCTCAGTGCCATGAAATTTTAAAAGAGAGTGTTCTATACTTAACAAGTTAACTAGATTTATCAAGTGGTATTTGAAATCAAAGCAAAATAGAGATGTTCTAGAAATTCACTAAGTTAGCTCCTCGTGCTCGTGCTAAGCGAATCTTCTTAGGGGATACTCGTTTCATGGTAAGTTAAGTCGTCATCCTATAGTTTTCCTAAGGTCTCTGGCTCTTAGGCACTTACCTGCCTAAAGCAAGAGTCGTTCCCTAGATCTAACACAATGTCTCAAAGGCATGCTCGGTATTGAGAGAAATTGATAGGTGCTTCCCCAGTAATCTAACTCGGTCTCAAAGGGTCACCCAACCATTTCCACCCACGATAACTATTTTTTTTATCCCTTATAATTTTTTTTTAATTTTTATTTTTTCGAATGGGCTTCCACAATCCGAGCATTTCATGTAACTAAAATGCTAAACTTATGGTCACCTATGGATTTCAAAGTACTAGAATACTGAGATGAATCATAACTAGGTACGTACTAGACTCTCCCTTTCAGAATGTTCATCATGTGTAGGTGTAAATATAAAAGCTAACTAGTGTAAGACAAGAACATTCATTAGAGCAAATAAAATAAAATACCACGAGGTAAATGAAGTTAAGCTACACATGGAAACAACTCATAAAAGAAAACTCTAAAAACTACTACTGAGGTAGCTTAAAGATAGAAAAAACTAAGTACTGACGAAACTAAAAACCTTATGTATGAACAAATTAATGCTAACTAAAATAAATGCAAATGTTAAGAAAGAAACTACTACTAGAAACAAAATAAATCAAAACTCAGGTACCCCAAGACTTATATGAGACAATACCACTAATATGGTGGCCGATGCGGGAAGTCCGACAGTCTCGGCATGTCATGCTCCTGAGAAAATTTGGTGCTCAGTCGCTGATGCCACATGTACATGTGGTCGATCTGAGAGCTTGTGGATGCAGCGACCGCTCTGTGCTCCTCCTCCCGGGCCCAATGTCTCTGCTGGGCATGCATGTGCTGCTGCATCTCCTGGCAGTAGGTGGCCTCATCCTGGCTATGGGTAGTCTCCTCCTGGAAGTAGACGTGGGCCTCATCATAGATCTCCTCAGTGTTGGACTATCCGAGCCGCAAAAACCACTTTTTCGTTGCGGAAACGTTGAAAGTCGGCCACAGATCCGTGCAAACATAAACAAAAATACATGTACGTGTTAAAAAAATCTTAGATCTACTTTAGATCTACATGTGAAGAGCTTTACTTTTGTAGTGGCGCCCTTCGCTTATCCCGCTCGTCCAAACGGCTTGTCAGAACTCGAGAGTGTCAAGCGTACACTCTTCTACAAGTATCCACACTAACAATAGGTGGAGATGGTAACTTAGAATGTGCTAGCACTCAATGAAACCCACGACAAGAAATGAAGAGGGAGATCACAAGAGAGGAGGAAGGAAAAAGATGAAGTTAATCCACTTAACTTCACACTAATGCACTCACATAATAGTGGTCGACCACTACATGGAAGATATATACTTGCATGTAATACCAAGAGGCATGACTCTTGGTCTCCCTCATGAGGTGGCACCCCATGATGTGTCCATGATGATGTGGAACATCATCATTGGTCGGTTCATGCAAAGTCATCATGACATGGCATTTGGTCAAGTCAAACTTGACCTTTCACCTTCCCTCTCAAGTCAAGTCAAACTTGATCTCTTTGAAGGTAGGAAACATCGCTTCCCAATTCAACTCGGTCGCTTGTTCATGGCGATCCCATCGATGTCCCCGGATTAAAAAAAATTTAATCCTAGACAAAAAGGGAACACCCAAGTAATCGTTTCATCGTCGTGCTATTCGATTAGAGTGGTTACTTGAACAAACTTGTTGTTCAAGCAACAAACCTCTATTCTACGAATAACCGCGGAATTAACGATGTATGGATCGCCAGCTTTTGTGTTTATGTTCGGGGTCCAAATATATTTAGCCAGAAAATAGAATATATCATGCATATATTATTGAAAACAATTACAAACATGTTACATAGAAGATAGATAAGTGTTATACCTCTTGATCTTCTATTGTATGACCTTCCTCCTTTCGGACGTCGTGTGGGTGATGATCTACCAAAAGTTGAAGCTCCTAGATCACCAATCTTCCTTCCTTGCTCGTTCAGAGCAAGAAGAAGAATAGAAACAAGACACTTCTCCTTTCTTTAGCCAACCAACAAACAACAAGCAAGTTGCTTGCCGTCGGCCAACAAGAAGAAGATGAGAAAGATGAATGCTGGCCAAGAGCTCCAAGGGTGGACCCTAGGCCTTGTTTCAACAAGCCAAGGAGAGGAGAAGAGCTAGGTTTGGACGTTGGCCAAGGGAGGAGAGGGGCTGTATGGGCGCCGACCACCAAGGATGAAGAAGAAGATAAGGAAAAGATTTCCTTATTTGATGCCACCAACTCCAAACCCAAACTCCAAGCCTCTTGCCGCCAACTCCAAAACTCCCTTGCTTCTCATTTATCTCCACGCCAACCCTTAAGCCCCTTTTTATAGAGTTAAGGATAAGCCTTGTTTTAATCTCCACCATTGGTTCTAGGGATTTAATCTCAACCGTCGGATCTAGAGATTTTAATCTCAACCATCGGATCTAGAGATTTAATCTTTACCTTTGGATCTAGAGTTTTGTTTTCTTCCATTGGATCTAGGCTTCATGAGGTATTAATAGGCTACAATAGGGACCATGAGGAGGAGTTGGATCTTGGCCACCCAATGGATCAAGCTCACATAAAGTCCGATCCATTAATGATAATCCAATCCACTAAAGGATTATCATTGATCTACCTAACGAACCCCCATAGGTTAATATGGACTCTATATATTATATGTACATTTTCTCCCCGTGTTTAAGATCTCGAATGTCCATCGATTAATTAATTTACTGACCATTAATTAATCAACATCTAACTCCATGAATAGTACCACTCAACCTTTTCATCATGCCGAACCTAGTCCACCTGCAGGGTTTACATGATGAACCTTATGAGCTCCTCAAGGGGACATCATCATCCTAATATATAGGACACAGTTTCCTCCTATAATCAACGACACACCATATAAATAATATCATTTCTTAACTTACCGAGCCTATCGATTTAATCTATAAATCTTGCCCATTGGCAAATCAAAGAAATGAATACTAAGTATATGTGTCCGTTATTATATCGGGATTAAGAACATGTACAATATAATATCTGAGGTCTATTTCGATTATGTAGTCAGCAATAAATCGAATCACCTCTAAGTCGGTCTTGCTCAATACACACAAAGTGTACTAGAGTGATTCTATGGTCAAGACAAACTAATACCAAATCACACTACAACCATACCAATGGTTTGTCCAAAGCCATCTCGGTTGTGAGCATATACTTATACTTTACAAGGAGCCGATAACATGATCTCCCGTGTGACACCACACACCATGTTATCTACAATGTAATGTATTAGACAATATGCATCACCATAAAAATATGCAAACAATAATCATGTGATTCTTATTTCAAAATAGAGATGTTCATACAAAAGATAGACTTTTCAGTATACATCCCAACACTCTTAACTCCCATTGTTGATCAAATCCAACCATTTGATTCAAGCCAATTTAATTTAATGAATCTCTATTCATTAGTTTAAATTGACTCGATGAATCAAATCTAAATTAGATGTTGGTGCAATCGGCCCAGGTTGACTCGAGTTTGACTCGAGCAGTACCTTGATAGTATTTTGATGATAGACAAAACTCATGATATGAGATTGTCATGGGAAAGTCCAACATAGGGTTGGCATGGAAAATCCAAGCATGGAGCTTGGTGTGGAAAAAGTCCAAAGCATTGCGAAGTCGTGCGCTTGGTGCTTGGTGAGAAATGCATTGTAAAGTTATGCGCTTGGTGCATGTGCGAAGTCTTGAGGACTTGGTAAGTTCACTCGGCTCGGGGCCTTGAGTCGGTGAAGGATGGCATTGCGAAGCCGTGCGCTTGGTGCATCTGAGGGACCGTCGGATGGGGAGCGAATGGAGTGAGGCCCAAGGGAAGCATACTTCGAGGGCATGAGACGCGAAGGATGACGTTGCGAAGCCGTGCGTTTGGTGCATCCAAGGGACGTAGGCCGAGGGAAGAGAGCTTTGGTGGGGAACTCCATGAGGGATGATGTGGACTTGGCCATGTGACTAAGACTGAGTGTCGGAGGCTCAAACTTGATGTTTGAGGGTTTACCCGATGGTCGGATGCTCAAACAACTTGGTTTTTGAGGTTTTGCCCGACAACAGTCGACTGGCATAGGTGTCAGTCAACTGGTCCAAGTCGACTAGGGTTCGACTGGTGTAAGACTGTGGATTTTGTGCTTCGATCATTGCCATGGATCGCAATGATCGATGTCGATGTAATAGTCGATCGCCAAGGGATGGCAATGATCGATGGGAGGTTGCGATGCTACGTAGTCGTCAGATCGGGCCATTGGAACTTATTCGACGTAGATCTAGCCGTTGTGATACAATGACTACAGGGGCAGTCGACTGGGGCCTTTTGGCAGTTGACTGCTTGGCGCGAAAATAGCTTGATGCAGGTTATAAATGGAGCTCAAGTGGGAGGATTTCGCCAAGACTTTTGTGAAGCTATTGGAGGGGAATTGCTGCTGCATTCCAGTCCTTCAAGAGCCATCCAAAGCAAACAACAAGAAAGGGTTCAAAGCTAAGAGTTGTAAAGCGTTCTTTACTTGTATTTCATGTGTCTTTATATTTCTTGTAGTATTACTGTTGTAATAGCTTGTGAGAGGTTTCTCCACACTCCGACGTGTAGTTGAGAAGGAGTTTAGTTAGTGTCGTGCTCATAACTAGAGCTCGGTGAGCTCTCCCGTGGAGTAGGAACCATTCGGTTATGAACCACGTATATGCTTGTGTATTGTTTGTGATTGTTATGTGTTTTTAGTATTGTTATTATCATTGTTATTCCGCTGCGCTAACAACAATCGTAGACAAGCAACACAATGAGAATGAGCGAATTCCATCATCGAACGAAAGAGGGCTATTTACCCCCCTCTAACCGGCCAACACACACCGATCGATCCGCTATAAGTGTTATCAGAGCTAAGGCACTTGTCAAGGACTAACCGCCGACACAAGCACTACAAAATGGCCGACTACAACATCCATCCACTGAAATTCGATGGAGATTTTGCTTGGTGGAAGAAACGGATGGAGGTATAACTCGAAACCGATTTTGATTATATGATTATTGTAGAAAATGGTTTTGAGATGCCTAGGGACAAAGACAACAAGCCCATTGTGAAGTCAAGGTGGACCCAAGACGAAATCAAGGACTTCAAGATAAATCTTGAGATAATAAAATTATTTAGTGATTTGTTACCTAATCATATTTGGTCTGGATTGGGTGACTAAAGGGATGCAAGGGAGCTATGGAATAAGATAACAAAATTCCAAGAAAACTCCCAACCGGCACAAGTAGAGGAGAATACCAAGGAAGAAGCACCCACAACATTTGAAGATGTTGATGATTTAGTGGAGACCTCCACCTCTAGCATTGAGGGGGAGGAAAGGGTTTCTATTCCGGAGCAAGATCAAAATGAAGCTTCTACCTCCGGAAGAAGTGAAGAGGCATCTACCACCTCCGTAGGTAACTCAAGTATTATTATTTGAAATAAAAATCACATAATATGCTTTGAGTGTATGGAGAAAGAGCATTACAAGAGCAAATGCCCTAAATTGGCTAAGGAAAAGATATCGACACCAAAAGTCAACAGAAAGTCAAAGGATGCCGGAGTCCCCTCAATTAAGAGCAAAGAGCACATTGTGTGCTTCAAATGCAACCAAAGGGGGCACTACCGAAGCCAATGCCCTAGGGGGAGGAAGAAAGGGCAAGAGGGTGTATCTCATGTAGGGGGAGCTTCCCAAGCTAACTCTAAGGTAAATTTAAATTATGCATCTTCAATTCCTAAAGTTAAAAAGCACGCTAAGAATTATTTTAGCTCTCTTGCAATTATCAATGAAAAGCATGCTAGTAGAAATAATAAAGTTTATTATTTAGGTGCAAGGCCTGTTAATTCATCTAAGGTAAACCTAGGACCAATAACACTAGAACTATTTTACTAAAGGAGTCCATTAGGAGAACAGAAGAAAATTTAGGCATTAACCCTAAGAAGGGTAGACACATGCCTAAGAAGAAGAATATTTCCCAAAAGATTAATGAAAAATCAAAATTGGGAAAACTAGAGTTAGAAAACCAAGCCTTGAGGTCAAGGCTAGAAAAACTTGAGAAGACCATAGCAATAATCACAAATTCGATTAAGGGGTCTAATGTACAAAAATCAAGGCCTAGGAAACAAGAACAGTCTAAGGGCAAGAAAGGTTTGGGTCACAAACCTATGTCCAATCACAATGTTCCATTTAATTATGGAACAACATCTAGGTCTAGAAAAACCAAGGCTAATAGGAAAGTTATCCCTAAGTCTAGCCATTGTGTTTGCTTAGTGGCTAAGACCTCAAAGAAATCAAATGTAGCCACTAGGAAGGTCAAAGGAGGAGTCACCTCTAGAGTTGACCTAGGAAAGACCCAAAAGATTATGATTTTAAAGCCTAAAAGGGTCATTAGAAAGGTATCTAGGGAAGTTAACCCTAGTGAATACCTTGTTAACCCAAGGAGCTCCAATAGGTATTGGGTTCCTAAGAGCATGATCGATTCACGCTAAATGGGTTAGGGTATGTCAACCCTAAGTGGATGGGTAATTAACTTAGCCATTGTGAGTTGACACATTAGGATGTGCCAATTTGCCTTGAGAAGTTAAAAAAGATTAAATTGGCACGATCAGGTCTTAGAGGTATTGGTGTGATATTTTGGGTTTATGGCACACTTGGGAGAATATGGCTTTAAGGCAAAATGGAATTAATTCCTAGAAATGGCAACTTGGATTTAACACTTAGGTATTTTATACCTTAGTATATTTTACTTGCCATGATTTGTTTTCCTTGCCATGTCATGACATCATTTTCATTTTTATCTATAAAAATGTCATGATCATGTTTAGAACTATTTTTAGATGTCATGTATGCTTAGATGTCTCTTACATGCCATGACATCATGATTTTGACATATGGTTTTATCTATATCATATTTATGCCATAATCATCTTCATGCATATAACTAAAATGAAATTAAGGACTATGGCATGATTTGATGGGAATCAAATAATATTGCCTAGAAATATACATGAAACTATTAAAAGAACAAAAAACCCACATCTAACTAAAAACTTGACTTGTATGTGTTTTACACATCTAGATACAAGTGAGATGTTTAGAAAAAAGGGATTAAAGGTTTCAAAAACATTTTAAAAAAACCTTGGTGAAGCCTATCTTTTGATAGCTATCACCATTGAATGCGATGATACAAAGAGGGCTCTTTATTGAAGCTTTTCTTAACTTTTGGACTTTGTGTCAATCTCTTAATTTAGTGGGTAAAATAATTTTCTAATATTTTTCACCCATAATGATTGTGATAAGTAATATATATACAAAATTTCAAGATTTTTAAACCTATGTATATTTACTTATGAATTTCGGAAAGTCATTTCTGAAATTCAGAAAACTGCAAATGCAGTTATCAGTCGACTGCCATGGTGGCTAGTCAACTGATGGGTGTGGCAGCCGACTAATTTCTAAATTCAGTCGACTGCCCAAGTTGATTACGGGTAAATCTTGTTGGTTAGGCCCATGTTCAGCTAGGTTAAGGTCCCTTTGTAGGGGATCGATTGGCCGGCTAGAGGGGGGTAAATAGCCCTCTTACGTTGCGTGGTGGAATTCTCTCGTTCGTTTGCTCGTCTACACAATCGTTAGCGCAAGCGGAAGCATAAACAATAAAGACAAAGCAATAAACGAAAATACAAATGCTAACAAAGAAGATGTAACGTGGTTCACGGCTACGCCTCTAATCCACGATCCCGATTCGTCCGAGGTGAATCACTCCTTCAAAGCCAGTCACTATTGGTCTCTCCTTTGCACCAAGCTAGGTGGAGGTAACCTTTACAAATCAAGCACTCTCCTTCTTTTACAATAGATGTGAAAGAAAGCTAAGAGAAGGAGTTTGAATCTTGTGGAGCACTTGGATGGTCGTTTAGAACTTAAGCATTAACCTCCCAAAGCCCCACTCCCTCTCTTTTTATAGAGAGGAAGGCTCTTTATCGCCGCCACTACAATGGCCTCCGAACACGTCGGATCCCGACCGTTGTAGTCCAACGGAACACTTGGCCGATCGATGGATCTCACGATCGCTACCTCCGTAGTCGACGCCTAATCGCTACGAAGCGTTCGCGCGCCAGATCCTTCGGGCGGGATCGCCATCCCGATTGCGATCGGCGCATAAACCCATCACGGATACCACCGAACACTACTCGACTCAGATCGATCGCCATTACATGACAATGATCGGATCGGTGCCATGTGAAACTCAAACTTAACATAAGTTTGAGCTTCCAGCGGTCGGGTAAACCTTAACCCTTGCAGTCAAGTCTCCGACACTCAGCCATTCGGCCAAGTTCACCTAATGAGCTACTTAGATTTCACTCATTCTCTCATCTCACTCGAAGTCCCTCACCGAAGCTCTCTTCGTTCACGACCACGTCCCTCGGCAGCATCAGGCGCACGACTCTGCAATGCTCCTTCGCGTCTCTTGCCTTCGAAGTCTGCTTCCTTGGCTTCACTTCAAGTCATCTCGTCCGGCGGTCCCTTGGATGCTCCAAGCGCACGGCTTCCGCAAAGTCATCCTTCACCGACTCAAGGACCGAGGTTGTGAGGTTGAACCCGCCAAGGCTCCATGTGCGAATTACTAATTCCTACAAGACTCCAACGCACATATCAAATAACAATACCAATCTAACTTAAACCCTTTGCCACACACATCATAACCTTATCATGGCAAGAGATTGCCCTAACAATCTCCCCCTTTTTGATGTGTGGCAATCCGTTTAAGTTAGGTAAAAACATTTGATAGAAATTCTAAGGTAAGAAAGCATGTAAACATAAACATGATATAGCAACATGCAACTCCCCCTTAATCCATGAAACTCCCCACATAAATTTCTCCCCCTATCACAATTAACTTAAACATAATCATTTCTCCCCCTTTGACACCATCAAAAATATTAATACTAAGTTATAAACTCATGGCATCAAGTATACAGAGAAACACACATTAAAATCAGTCAAAACCTGATAAAATCAGTTCTGTTGTTCACTGATCCATCGATCTATCAAGATGGCAATGACCGCACAAAGGAAATCGAATTTCTGATTTTCTGGATGAATTTCAGAAAGCATTAAAAAATTCATAAAATTCGAAAAATCATGAGATTTGGGGAACATATTTCTTGTAAGTATATCTATCAATAAAAAATAGTTTTTCAAGAAAAATCATTATATTTTCCTAGATTTTCCAAAAATCCAAAAGCTTTAAAAACCACTAGTTTTTGAGCATGTTAGTATCCATTTTAACACCTAGTTTTGTATCCAATTGTTTCAAAACATGAATACACAAATTTTAAAGTAAGAAATTGTTGGGTTTCCGGCACTGCGGCGTGTGTGTGTTCGATCACGTTTCGTAAACATGAACACAGCGGAAGCAATAAAAATAATAAATCTATATTTATTACAACACACACAACACACGCATGCATATTACAACAAGTGTAGACATAACCATAAATTTAAATTTGTAATAAAAGGAAATTTATCTACGTTATACCTTTCGTATGACGTGTAGCGGGAACGACATCAACCGGAACGATCCTCCCTAGAATCGTCTCTATCCGTATCCACGCCGAGTTCCTCGGGATGACTTCGCTAAGCCACGAGCTTCGTCTTCGTACAGGTTACTTGCCTCGTGTTGAAGACGACGTGATTGAGAGATGATCACGATCCGAAATTCGGATCCTAATACGAGTTCTCAAAACTCGCTTCTCCGGAGAGGTATTCGTCAACCAATTGACGAATCCTTCGTCCTCCACCTCAGAGGATTACCGTAGATCGAATCCCCGGTAAGTTAGCCGCTGTCGGAGCTCTAACCGTCATCCAAACGACGCTCCGACGAGAGGAGAACAAGCTGTCCAGAAAACTGGACAGCTTTGGTGGAGGAGATAGGCGCCGGCCAACCAAGGGAAGAAAAGGCTCACCTTGATGCCAAACCTGTAGGAGATCACCGGAGGGTCGCCGGAGGATCACCGGTAGAAGCTTGGTCACCGGAAAGGAGCTGGACGGCGGCACAACAAGCTGGGCGGCAATGGTGGTTGGGCGGCAATGAAGGTTGGGCGGCAACACCAAGCTAGGGTTTTGGATTAGGGCTTAATTATCCCTTAAGCCTTCTTTTATAGAGAACTAATTCTCTTAATGGTTATTGGATCATAACCATTAGGCCCGTTAACCCGCTCCATTAAGATAAGTTAAAATAAACCAAACCATGATAGTTTATTTTAAGTTAAAATGAACCGAACCAACTTTTGGTTCATTCGTTTAAAATAAACCAAACCCTTTGGTTTATTCTCCTCCATTGGATTAGAACCAAACCATTTTGGTTCATCCATTATGTCTTCATAAGACACGGCCCATCCATGCTTCCATTGCGACCGAAACGATTTCATGCTCGCTTCATGTTTGGTCCAACCAAACCTTGTTTCTCTCGGTCTGAGAATCCCATTCTCAAGCTCGTTTTAAATCCTTTGGATTACGCTCGTTGTGCATGTGACCAAATAGATTCTCGGTTTATGTTGGCCGTCTATAATTAACCATTAATTATAGAATGAACATGAGTGGCACCTAGTAGTACATCATGATCCCCAATTAACCGAAAAGATCAACGGTTGATCTAGAACTATTTCTGAAACCCTTCAGCAGCTCGAATGAATCGTGCCCCATTCCCTTCACTCATCTTATACCCACTTGGTTCCGGACATGGTCTATTGTGTCAGTCCCCACTAGGCTGACTACGTCACACCTAGCCCAAGTATCATTTCCTCGTCCTACGGATTCTAGTTACTCCAAATGTATCGAAGAGTACCTTACTCTAAACATGTAATGCTTTGGCCAAAGACTTTAGTAACAATCCGACGAGAGGCCTTGGGTATACATCTCCTCGCAAGGAGTGGTGAATCCTTTATAGGCTATTCAAACACCTTCGATCATTTTGACTTATACCCAATCATCCCAGGTCCACATCTCCTTAGAGATGTTTGCTTAAGATGTCAAAGCATAAGTCTCCATGATCAAGATGACTTGAATACCGCAAGTCAAAGGAACATCGCACTTAAGCTACAGTAAGAACTTCATTGACATATCTATATATGCAGAGAACCTTATGAAGTCTTACGGCTGGTCACTCCAATGAACTAGTTACCATAACTTGCATCCACAATTAACTCCGGACATCACTATGTCTCCAGCCAGTGAGAATCAGCTGGTTGGATACACCAAGGAGTATACCTCGTGCTAGTCTCGACAGAATTGATGGTGTCCAAATCCATCAATTCATCAACTAGGGATAATTCCGATACATCACAATTACACATGTAGAGATACTCACTAGTTGTGATCCAATCACAAATTCTCTCATGCTGTGAATCGTATCGTGGACATTCAGTAAATGAGTTTAAGATCCAATCAAATACATAAAACATGTATACTCAAATAGTGAATCTTCATTTATTATATAAATGGTTCATACATAATGATTGCCTTAGGACATCTCTCATATATTACTAACAGACTCCCACTTGGCCTAATGCCAATCGCTACGGTATCCAATACCATAAGCTCTAACATGACCCTCAAACTTACTTTGAGGTAATGCCTTAGTCAAAGGATCCGCTAAGTTCCTTTCAGTGGGAATTTTCTCGATTTGTATTTCGTTCCTACTAATGATCTCTCTGATAAGATGATAGCGGCGAAGCACATGTTTGGATCATTGATGAGACCACATCAAGTTCAGAGATGAACTTCTTGATCCAAACCGCTTCCTTTGCTGCTTCCAAAGCTGCAATGTATTCTGCCTTAGTGGCAGAATCCTCTATAGCGTCAAGCTTGGAACCTTTCCAACTTATTACGCCTCCATTCTAGGTGAATACATACCCAGACTGAGACATGGAATCATCCTTGTCTGTCTGGAGCTGGCATCCGTATACCCACGTATCACCATGTACCCTTCTCCATATATTAGGAACACATCCTTAGTTCTTCTCAAGTACTTAAGGATCGTCTTAACAGCCACCCAATAATCCATTCCTGGATCAGACTGGTATATGCTCGTGACACTCAGAGCATACGATACATCGGGCCTCGTACATAACATAGCATACATGATAGATCCTATTGTGGATGCATAGGGAATCTTACTCATGCAAATCCTCTCGTCTTCTGTGCGCGGACACATAGACTTCGAAAGGTGTACCCCATGCCTGATGGGTAAGAAACCTTTCTTGGATTCCGACATGCTAAACCTCTTTAGCACTCGGTCTATATATGTAGACTGCGAAAGACCAAGCAACCGTTTCGATCTATCTCTATAGATCTTAATCCCGAGGATGTAGGTTGCTTCTCCCAGGTCTTTCATGGAGAATGTCTTGGATAACCAAACCTTCACTGACTGTAAGATTGAAGCATCATTTCCTATAAGTAGTATGTCATTGACATACAATACTAGGAACACGACTGCACTCCCACTAACCTTCTTGTACACACAAGGTTCGTCTGGATTTTGTGAGAAATCAAATTTTTTGATTGTCTCATCAAAACGAATATTCCAGCTCCTGGATGCTTGCTTCAATCCATAAATGGATCATCGCAATTTGCATACCTTGGTTTTATCAACCGATGTGAAACCCTCAGGCTGTATCATATACACATCCTCGAGCAGGTTTCCATTAAGGAAAGTTGTTTTCACATCCATCTGTCATATCTCATAATCATAATGAGCCGCTATGGCCAGGAGCATCCGAATGGATTTAAGCATAGCTACAGGTGAATAGGTTTCGTCATAATCAACACCATGCTTTTGACGATATCCTTTCACCACAAATCTAGCCTTATAGGTAATCACATTACCATCCATGTCGGTTTTCTTCTTGAAAACCCACTTGCACCCTATAGGCTTTATCCCTTTAGGTGGGTCAACCAAGTTCCAAACTTGGTTTTCATACATGGAATCCATTTCCGACTTCATGGCACCAAGCCACTTATCCCTTTCTGAACTTGTCAACACTTCTTCATAATTGGTAGGCTCCTCATCATCAATGAGTAACACGTCGTTCGATTCACTTACGAGAAATCCATATCTCTCAGGAATATTGCGTGTTCTACCAGATCTACGAAGATGTGGTGTTACAATAGGTCCAGCCGATTGCTCATCACTATGAGTTGTCAGCTGTTGTGCTTTACCAGGTATCTCATTAATGTCTATTTGAGTCTCTCGAGCCTCCTCAAGCTCGACGACACTCATTGTTTTCTTGCAAGAGAAACTCTTTCTCTAGAAACACAGCATGCCTTGAAACAAACACCTTTTTGTTCCACAGGATGATAGAATTGGTAACCCCTTGTTTCCTTAGGGTATCCAATAAATAGACATTTATCAGACTTAGCATCCAATTTGTCTGATACTTTCCGCTTCACATAAGCAGGACAACCCCATATCTTCAAGTAAGATACATGAGGTTTCTTACTATTCCATATCTCATATGGAGTAGTTGAGACTACCTTGGTAGGCATTCTGTTTAACAAGTAAACAGCTGTCTGAAGTGCATAGCCCCAAAAGGACTTGGGAAGAGTCGCATGATTCATCATTGACCTGACCATGTCCAACAAGGTCCGGTTACGCCTCTCAGATACACCATTATGCTGTGGTGTATATGGCGGAGTCCATTGAGACAATATGTCATTGTCTTTTAGATAATCAAGAAACTCTTGACTTAAGTATTCACCACCTCGATCTGATCGAAGTATTTTAATACTCTTGTCATGTTGTTTCTCTACTTCATTTATGAATTCTTTGAACCTTTCAAAGGCTTCAGACTTGTGTTTCATCAAGAACACATACCCAAACCGTGAGTGATCATCGGTGAAGGTAATGAAGTAGCTATAGCCTCGTAAAGCTTGAGTTGACATAGGTCCACATACATCAGTATGTATTAGACCTAATAACTCTCCCACTCGTTCACCTTTTCCAGTAAAAGGTAACTTAGTCATCTTGCATTTTAAGCATGATTCGCATGTATCGTATGAATCCAATTCAAACGATTCCAGAATTCCACATCGGTGTAATTCGGACATGCGTTTCTTGATTACATGGCCAAGACGACAATGCCACATATAGGAGTCTATTTGATTATCCTTTCGAGCACACTTGTTGCTCGCTTCGATATTGCAAATGTCACTGGATACGTCCAACGTATAAACACCATTGCTTAAAGTTCCAGTCACATAAAGAACTCCATTTAAAGTTATGTAACAACAATTGTTACTAAAAGTCAAATGGTACCCATTTCTATTTAAATAAGAAATAGAAATGATGTTCTTTATCAACGAAGAAACATAAAAGCAATTGTCCAGTTCTAAGACAAGTCCTGCAGGGAGTTTTAACAAATACGTTCCGATGGCGAGTGCAGCAACCTTTGCTCCATTCCCAACACGTAAATTTGACTCTCCCTTGACGAGTCTTCTTCTATTCCTTAGCCCATGTATGTCATTACATATATGTGAGCCACACCCAGTATCCAATACCCAAGTGTCTAAGGAAATAGAATGACAATCAATAACGAAGATACCTGAAGAGGATGGGGCATCGGATTCCTTCTTCTTCTTCATGGACTCAAGATAAATCTTGCAGTTTCTTCGCCAGTGGCCTTCCTTGCCACAGTGATGGCAAGTGCCCTTTTTCACTGGTTCTGCCTTCTTTGCCTTTTTCTTCTTTCCTTTCTTCTGTTCTTTTGCCTTCCTCTTAGAACCTTTCTTTGAGAAATCAACTAACAGAACCGCCTTCTCCTCATGCTTCACAGAAGGCTCCACAGTCTTCAGCATATTGAGGAGCTCGGGAATGGTGGATTCTAATTTTTTCATCCGATAGTTCATCACAAATTGTGAGAAACTCTTGGGCAAACAATGCAGAATTAAGTCAATACTTAACTCATGATCCATCACAAAACCGAGGGTTGCTAGCCGCTCGATGTACCCGTTCATCTTTAGAACAAACTGCACTACAGATGAACCTTCTTGCATCTTCGTGGTGAAGAGGAGCCTAGAGACCTCGAACCTTTCGGATCTCGCTTGCTCATCGAACAACTCATGAAGATGGAAGACTATAGTATTAGCATCCATATGCTCATGCTGCTTTTGCAGCTCAGGTACCATCGCTGCTAGCATGATGCAACTCGCCAGCTAAGAATCTGCCACATGCTTCTGATAGACCAACATTTGGTCTGGAGTTGCATCGTCCTTAGGACGGTCAGGAAGAGGCTCTTCAAGGACATATGCAAGATTTTCCGCCTTGAGAACAATTCTCAGGTTTCTAAGCCAGTCCAGGAAGTTAGGCCCAGTCAGTTTGTTCGAATCCAAAATAGTGCGCAAATTCAAAGACGTCATGATCAATTTATTGACCTAGAAATACAAAATGAGCATATATGAGAAAATGATTTTAAAATGCATCAATATACATTTATAAATCCCATTCATTTTTCGAATTTCAAAAACCCCAAAATCACTTCGGGAGATCGTAGGTCCATCTCCGAATGGGCTGATATCCATCATAGTTATGAATAACCTTGGAGAGAGTCCAACAAGCCATTCATAACTACGACGGTAGGTATCATCTATACCGATTGCATATCATGTATATGCAACTATCACAATGTGCTATCAACTAATTGAATGTTCACACATACGTTGGGTTGTTAACACATTAACAAGTATGCATCATATGCATAGCACCCAACTTCACCTCCCTTTACATCGACCTTGGAGAGAGTCCAACAAGCCGATGCTCCAGGTTAAAGCCAACCCATTAATCGAGAAATAGTTTTAATATGGTTAGAGCACATTCAACCAATTAGCCCAGCTTGGAGAGAGTCCAACAACCAAAGCTAACGATTGACCTCTGACTCTTACCATATTAGTATTAAACTATTCCATGGTTTGAACATGTTCGGGTTCGAACCGGGCTTGGAGAGAGTCCAACAACCCAAACAAGAAACGAAACTCTGATTCTAACCATATTAATGGAAGGTGTAGGCTTTAATATTGTTTAAGGGTTTTATGTCTCACCCTCTTTGCATGCAAATAACTATTATTTACATGGCATGAAATACATGGCATACACCTACATGTCACGACACGCATGGCATAATGTTATGCATCTAATGCAATTACATGACATACAATTATGTCATGTATATAATTTCCTTATATGTCATAACTATTTATGGAAATAAAATATGTTTAAGATTTGATTCTCCAAATCAAATCATAATTAAATTAGGAAACAAATTTCCAAATCTAATCACATATTTTATTCATGGAATTATTTGATTAAGGAAAATCTATTTAGGAAACCAATTTCCTAAATCATTAAAACTACTTATGGAAATTAAATATTTTAAGATTTGATTTCCCAAATCAAATCATGATTAAATTAGGAAACAAATTTCCAGAATCTAATCAAATATTATATTTATGGAAAATATCAATTTCCATAAATACTTCCAACTTTCCAAAAGTGGAAGATTTCCATAAATACTTCTAGACTTTCCAAAATTGAAAATTTTCCATAAATACTTCTAAATTTCCAAAATTAGAAAATTTCCAGAAATACATTATGACTATCGCAAAACCATTTTTACGATTATGTCGAAACACAACCTGGGCTCTGATACCACTGTTGGGTTTCCGGCACCGCGATGTGTGTGTGTTCGATCACGTTTCGTAAACATGAATAGAAATTATTTTGAAAACTTATGAAATATCCAACCATGATCTTTGGGCAATATGTCTATGAATTAAACATAAGTCTTCCCCATGATTGGTCTATTATTGCTATTTTGATACTCAAAATGACCATCTAAATGCCATAGGCATTAGTGGACATTTGTATCATGCTAACATCTCACCCATGCTAAGTTTTCAATCATGGTAGCCTATTGTGAGTGTGAGATGTATCCTAGAGGGTATTTGTATATACTTAACCATTATATTCATACAATTCTATCAAGGTTAAGTATATCCTAACAATCCACATGATCATAAAGACATATATGACTTAATTTTATATTATGATCATGAAACACATGTATTCATTGAATTGTTATCATGCATTAGGTATTATGTCATGATAATAAACAAATTATCACCTAAAGCATGATTTAACCCTATTTCTCATGATGGCGTGCCAAATTTCAAAATCATAAATCATGATTGCAAACATACATAACAATTACATTAATTATCATGATTTAAGTATTATTAACTATTTATGGCCACGTTATCATCACCCAACACTATTCTAAAAATGTTGTCCCGCCATCCTAAGTCAACCAAAAAAATGATATAGGTCAATTGCATATGGTTGACTACCCTAGGGTTTTCCTAACCCTTAAGGATGGATTTTGGAACCCAAAATAGATTTTTGCCTATGGGGTTCACTAAATACTCTTTGGGGATCCATTTCCTAGCTATTACTTTCTTCTTATCTTGTCCCCTAGCTATTAAACATTTATAGGCCTTTTCATTTTTCTTTTCTTTATAACGTAGGCCTTTTTTGTTAAAGCTAGCTCTTTGGCTCCCTATAATCATGTTCAAGGTGTTTGAGCCAATTGTGAATTTTTCTAGGGCTTTTGTCAAATAATCTATCTTTTCCCTTAAAGCCCTATTTTCTTCTATACATGCATCACTAACATCTAAAGGCATATAGTTATCATGTGAGCATGAATCATTTAAGCTAGAAGAAATATTATCATCATTTAAGCATGCTTTTTTTAGTTTATTTTCTAAGTTCTTAATTTGATCTAGCATGATTTTGTTCTTCTTCTTAGCTCTAAACAAATCCCTAGTTAAGCTAGAAACCATGGAAACTATTTTCGTAGGAGTTAGATTCGTTACCATAGTTTTTATGTCCTCTTCTTCTTCTTCGGATGAGGAGGATGTAGAGGCTCCCCCTTCACTTGAGCTCTCTCCACTTGAGCTTGATTCTTCATTTTCGGTGGAGGAGCAATCCAAGTCATCGAAAGCCATCAATGCAAGGTTGGAGTAGACATGCTCTTCTTCATCGGATGAGGAAGAGGAAGAAGGGTCATCCCATGTCTTTGGTTTGAATGCCTTGGCCTTCCCCTTTTCCTTTGTCTTCTCCTCCTCTTTCTTCTTGCTCCCCTTCTTCTTCTTCTTTTCTTCCTTCTTTTTCTTCTCTTCTTTGCTCTTGTTTAGGAGGGGACAATTGTCCCTTATGTGTCCCTCTCCTTGGCAATTGTAGCAAATGATTTTCCCCCTTGGTCTTCTATTCCTATCATTTGATTTGTTAAATCTAAAACCTTTTAAAGTACGTCTTACCCTCCTTACCATATATGCTTTTTCCGTGCTATCCATGGAAGAGGAGGAAGACGCTTCATCATCATCGGAGGAGGGAATCTCTATCTTCTTCTTCCCCTTGTTTGCCATCAAAGCTACTCCTCTTGAGGGTTGTATTTTTGGCTCTTCTTGTATTCCTTCAAGCCTAGATTCATGTAATTCCATAGTGGAGAAAAATTCATCTAGAGTACTTACCTCTAGATTCTTTGAAATGTAAAATGAGTCCACCATTGAACTCCACTTGGATTATCAGGGGAAAGCATCTATGACCTTCATTATCATATCGTGATTGGAGAGCCTTTCTTCTACACTTGTTAGTCCAATTAAAATTTCTTTGAATCTAGAATGCAAATAAGTTACCTTTTCTCCCTTTTCAAGCTTGATATTTGAAAGTTGGGAGCGGAGGAGGTCTCTTCTTGCTAGCTTTGCCTCCGAAGTGCCTTCATGAAGCTCTACTAGCTTCTCCCACATCTCCTTGGCACTTAGGCATTCTCCAATTCTATTTATTTCTTGTTGAGGAAGCACATTGTATAGATGGTGCTTGGCTTTTGAGTTTGCAAGGTGCTCCTCTCTTTGCCTCTTGGTCCATCTTGACTTTTCTATTGGCTTCCCCTCTTCATCCCTAGGCAAAACGAAACCGGATTCCATTGTAATCATAATATCAAAATCCGTTTCGAAAAATACCTCCATTCGCTTCTTCCACCAAGCGAATTCCCATTCGAACTTCGGTGGGTGAATGTTTGAGCCGGCCATTTTGAATGTTGCTTGTTATGGCGGTTAGTCCTCGACAAGCATTCCTTGGCTCTGATACCACTTGTAGGGGATCGATTGGCCGGCTAGAGGGAGGTGAATAGCCCTCTTACGTTGCGTGGTGGAATTCTCTCATTCGTTTGCTCGTCTACACAATCGTTAGCGCAAGAGGAAGCATAAACAATAAAGACAAAGCAATAAACGAAAATACAAACACTAACAAAGAAGATGTAATGTGGTTCACGGCTACGCCACTAATCTACGATCCCGATTCGTCCGAGGTGAATCACTCCTTCAAAGCCAGTCACTATTGGTATCTCCTTTGCACCAAGCTAGGTGGAGGTAACCTTTACAAATCAAGCGCACTCCTTCTTTTACAATAGATGTGAAAGAAAGCTAAGAGAAGGAGTTTGAATCTTGTGGAGCACTTGGATGGTCATTTAGAACTTAAGCATTAACCTCCCAAAGCCCCACTCCCTCTCTTTTTATAGAGAGGAAGATTTTCTTCCGTTAGGCGCCACGATCATTCTTGCTCTTTGGCGATCATTGCCGCCACTCTAACGACCTCACGAATCGTCGGATCCCGACCGTTGTAGTCAATCGGAACACTTAGCGATCGGTGATGGACCTCACTAGTCAGCTGCCTCCGTCGAATCGGCCCATCTGGCTCACGGCGATTACCCGCGGCATCCTCACGGCAATCGATTGCCATCCCATGGAAGTCATTGCTGAGCATAAACCCATCGATCGGATACGGTCGAACACTACTTGACTCGGATCGATCATTGCCATTACATGGCGGTCGGTACTTAACATAAGTTTGAGCTTCCGGCGGTCGGGTAAACCTTAACCCTTGCGGTCAAGTCTCCGACACTCAGCCATTCAGCCAAGTTCACCTAATGAGCTACTTAGATTTCACTCATTCTCTCATCTCACTCGAAGTCCCTCACCGAAGCTCTCTTCGTTCGCGGCCACGTCCCTCGACAACATCAGGCGCATGGCTCTGCAATGCTCCTTCGCGTCTCTTGCCTCCGAAGTCTGCTTCCTTGGCTTCACTTCAAGTCATCTCGTCCGGCGGTCCCTTGGATGCTCCAAGCGCATGGCTTCCGCAAAGTCATCCTTCACCGACTCAAGGACTGAGGTTGTGAGGATGAACCCACCAAGGCTCCATATGTGAATTACTAAGTCCTGCAAGACTCCAACGCACATATCAAATAACAATACCAACCTAACTTAAACCCTTTGCCACACACATCAAAACCTTATCTTGGCAAGAGATTTCCCTAACACCCTTAACCACTCCTAACCCTAGGATATGCTTGGGAGAGCATTAGAAAGGGTGGAAATCCATTGGACATGGATTAGGAGATGGGTTTAGGGAGAGTATGAATTTTAAGGTGGAAGAGAGTTCATTGTTGAACTTTACCTTAATTTTGATTGGTTAAATGTTCCTATTGGCTTAGGGACTCTCCAAGGACATTGTTGGTGCAATGGACAAGGGGGAGCAAACCTCTAGGGGGAGGTATCCATCATGGGAAGATGGATGTGTATTTCCTCATGGGAGGAAAATTGGGTTGCCTCTCTTTAAGTGATATGGGATCACTAGAAAGATTGTAGGCATGTGTTCCTCTAAGGGAGAGATTGTAAGATCTCATTGGGATATGAGACATTCATACCCTTGCGGAGGACCTTTTTGATGTAATGTCAAAAAGGGGGAGAAGTTACCAAGTTATCAATTAGGTTTGGAATTCTCATTTGGGATGTGAAAATTGCCAATATGGGAGAATTGGTAGACTTGAGATGGTAGTTTTGTCAATCATCAAAAAAGGGGAGATTGTTGGTGCAATCGGCCTAGGTTGACTCGAGTTTGACTCGAGCAGTACCTTGATAGTATTTTGATGATAGACAAAACTCATGACATGGGATTGTCATGGGAAAGTCCAACATGGGGTTGGCATGGAAAATCCAAGCATGGAGCTTGGTGTGGGAAAAGTCCAATGCATTGCGAAGCCGTGCGCTTGGTTTTTGGTGAGAAATGCATTGCGAAGTCGTGCGCTTGGTGCATGTGGGAAGTCTTGAGGACTTGGTAAGTTCACTAGGCTCGTGGTCCTTGAGTCGGTGAAGGATGACATTGCGAAGCGGTGCGCTTGGTGCATCCGAGGGACCGCCGGACGGGGAGCGAATGGAGTGAGGCCCAAGGGAAGCATACTTCGAGGGCATGAGATGCGAAGGATGACATTGCGAAGCCGTGCGATTGGCACATCCGAGGGACATAAGCCGAGGGAAGAGGGCTTCGGTGGGGAACTCCATGAGGGATGATGTGGACTTGGCCATGTGGCTAAGACTGAGTGTCGGAGGCTCAAACTTGATGTTTGAGGGTTTACCTGACATTCGGATGCTCAAACAACTTGGTGTTTGAGGTTTTGCCCGATAGCGATCGGTATCGCATAGGTGTCGATCGGTAGTCTAAGTCGACTAGGGTTCATTGGTGTAAGGCTATGGGTTTTGTGCTTGGCGATCATCGGTGATGTAGTGATGGTCATTAGGGATGGAAGTCGACTGATGGGAGTGTCGTGAACACAGAATGCTCCATAGTTGACTGGACAGTCGACTACTAGGTCACCAGTCGACTGCCATGGACTGGCAATCGACTGGTAGGTGATCCGTGTAGGGATGTATACTGAAAAGTCTATCTTTTGTCTGAACATCTTTATTTTGAAATAAGAATCATATGATCATTGTTTGCATATTTTTATGGTTATGCAATATTGTCTAATACTTTACATTATAGATAACATGGTGTGTGGTGTCACACAGGAGATCATGTTATCGGTCCCTTGAAAAGTATAAGTAAAGGCTCACAACCAAGATGGCTTTGGACAAACCATCAGAATGGTTGTAGTGTGATTTGGTATTGGTTTGTCTTGACCATAGAATCACACTAGTGCACTTTGTGTGAATTGAGCAGGACCGACTTAGAGGTGATTCGATTTATTACTGACTACATAATCGAATCGGACCTCAGATATTATATTGTACATACTCTTAATCCCGATATAATAACGGGCACATATACTTAGTACTCATCTCTTTGATTTACCAATGGGCGAGATTTATAGATTAAATCGATAGACTCGGTAAGTTGGGAGATGATATTATTTATATGGTGTGCCGTTGATTATAGGAGGAAACCGTGTCCTATATATTAGGATGATGATGTCCCCTTGAGGAGCTCATAAGGTTCATCATGTAAACCCTGCAGGTGGACTTGGTCCGGCATGATGAAAAGGTTGAGTGGTACTACTCATGGAGTTAGATGTTGATTAATTAATGGTTAGTAAATTAATTAATCAACGGACATTCGAGATCTTAAACACGGGGAGAAAATGTACAAATAATATATGGAGTCCATATTATCATATGGGGGTTGGTGAGGTAGATCAATGATGATCCTTTATTGGATTAGATCATCATTAGTGGATCGGACTTTATGTGGGCTTGATCCATGGGTGGCCAAGATCCAACTCCTACTCATGGTCCCTAATGTAGCCTATTAACACCTCATGAAGCTTAGATCCAATGGATAGAAACAAAACTCTAAGATCCATAGGTAGAGATTAAATCTCTAAGATTCGACGGTTGAGATTAAATCACTAGATCCGACGGTTGAGATTAAATCCCTAGAACCAATGGAGGAGATTAATTCATGACTTATCCCTAACTTTATAAAAGGAGGGCATGGGAGTTGGCATGAACTACATGAAAGGAGAGCTAGGGTTTGGGCGGCAAGAATGGGAATCCTAGTTGAGATAGTATTAGGGTTAGGGTTTGGAGGCTAAGGCGGCACCAAATAAGGAAGGTGTTGTTTTCTTCTTCCTCCTTCATTGGCCGGCGTCCAACATCCTTTCCAACCTTTTCCCAGCCCTTGGACGGCGGCAAAATCCTCTCCTCTCTTCTCCTTAGGTGGTGGAAACAAGATATAGGGTTTCCCTTGGTGTCTTGATTGTTTTCCATCATCTTCCCCTCCTTCTAGTTGGCCGGCGGCAAGGGTTTGGTGTGCTCCTTGTTGGTTGGTTTAAGGGAGGAGAAAAACCTTGTTTCTATTCTTCCTCTTTCTTTGGAAGAGCAAAGAAGGAAGATTTGCGATCTAGGAGCTTCGACTTACGGTAGATCGTCGCCCACACGACGTCCGAAAGGAGGAAGGTCATACATTAGAAGATCGAGAGGTATATCGATTCTCTAATCTTTATATGTTACATGTTTGTATTTGTTTTTCAATTATGAGCATGCTATAAATCTGTAAATGGATAAATAATACTTGGATCCCGAGCATAAACACGAAAGTCAGCAATCCGGACATCATCTATTCCGTGGCTACTCGTAGAATAGAGGATGGTCGCTTGAACAACTAGTTTGTTCAAGTGACCTCTCTAAACGAATAGCACGATGATGACTTGGTGGTTTGAGCAATCCCTTTTATCTAGGATTAATTTTTTTTTAATCCGGCGACATCGAAGGGATCGCCATGGATAAGCTACCGTGGTGAAGTGGGAAGCGAAGTTTCCCCTCATGGACTCGATAAGCAAAACCCTTCAATCCATTGGATCTTATCCGACGTGGATCTGACCATTATGAGACAACGGCTACATGGGTCATGATGGGCCTTCATGATCATTTAAAATAAGCAGATGCAGGTTATAAATGGAGCTCAAGTGGGAGGATTTCGCCAAGACTTTTGTGAAGCTATTGGAGGGGAATTGCTGCTGCATTCCAGTCCTTCAAGAGCCATCCAAAGCAAGCAACAAGAAAGGGTTCAAAACTAAGAGTTGTAAAGCGTTCTTTACTTGTATTTCTTGTGGCTTTGTATTTCTTGTAGTATTACTATTGTGATAGCTTGTGAGAGGTTTCTCCACCTCCGACGTGTAGTCGAGAAGGAGTTTAGTTAGTGCCGTGCGCATATATAGAACTCGGTGAGCTCGCCCGTGGAGTAGGAACCATTCGGTTCCGAACCACGTATATGCTTGTGTATTGTTTGTGATTGTTATGTGTTGTTAGTATTGTTATTATCATTGTTATTCAACTTCGCTAACAACAATCATAGACAAGCAACGCAATGAGAACGAGCAAATTCCATCATCGAACGAAAGAGGGCTATTCACCCCCCTCTTGTCTGCCAACACACACCGATCGATCCCCAACATTAGACTCATTCAACACTTGAATCAAATTGAGTCCAACTCAATTATGCTAATTTGGATTACTCTTTATCCAATTTGGTTCATCACATGAACCTAATTCTCATGGTCCATCATATGAACCTAATCTCCATCTAATTGCCCTTTGTATGTGACCCTATAGGTTCTTGTAATGTTGGCAATGCTTCTAAACCGATTTAGAAATATAAGCAATAAGTGGTATCTTACAACACATCATTGCTACCCAAGTTATAAGAATGTTGAGATCCAACATCACCTTTGTGACTACTAATTGTGACTCTCACAATATGTGACAATGTCCCTCAATCCTTGACATCTAGATTGACCAATTGAGGCAAAGACCGTGTCATCCTCTGTACAATCTATATCTTGAACTCCAAGAAGACTCACACTTATCAAATGAGCTCAATATCTCATATTGACTCATTTGGGCATGGCCATGCACTTAGTGGTCTAACTCTATCAAGAATCATGATGACACTCCCGTCATATAGGAAGGATAGATCCCATCTACATCACTCACATCCCTCCTCATAATTTGTTACATACCCAATAATTGCCTTTATAGTCCACCCATTTACGGGTGACGTTTGACGAAGCCAAAGTATGCAACTCCTTATGTAGGGAACCATGGTGACTTCAGGTCCAAGGACTAATAGTCATACTAAGAGTCACATGAGAAACTATATGGCACTTATATAATGATCCATGATACTTTCTTATGGCAGGTCATTCAGTATACATTCTCTAATGCATGCCCATGTGTCAACTTGATATCTCATATCCATGACTTGTGAGATCAAGTCATCAAGTTGACCTACATGCTAGTCCCTTCACATTAACATTGTCCCTGAATGTTAATACTTGACTAAGAATGATTAAGAGTAGTGTTCTCTATATCATCTCATTATTGATTCTACCAATCGATTGATATAGATAAGAACCTTCTACTCATGGACGTTATTATACTTAGTTATTTGGCACTAATACAAGTAAGTATAATAACCATAAAGAAATGCCTTTATAAATAGGAATATGATACAACAAAGTCTATACAACAATCATCACATTATTGGCTATAGGGCTTTCCCTAACAATCTCCCACTAGCACTAGTGTCAATCACTGTAGTATCTAATACCCAATGACCTAGTGTGACCATCATGCTTTTTCTGTGCCAAAGCCTTAGTCAAGGGATCTGCAACGTTAGCCTCCTTGGGTACTATGCAAATCTTCACATCTCCTCTATCGATAATCTCTCAAATGAGATAGAAGCGCCGTAGTATGTGTTTGGTCTGCTGGTGTGAGTGAGGTTCCTTAGCCTATGCAATCGCTCCATTGTTGTCACAATAAAGCTCTGTAGGATCTGCTATGCTAAGAACCACCCCAAGCTCAGTAATGAACTTGCGGATCCAAACTGCCTCCTTTGTTGCCTCTGATGCAGCAATATACTAGGCCTCTATTGTAGAATCAACAACTGTGTCCTGCTTCGAACTCTTCTAGCTCATAGCGCCACCATTCAAGCAAAACACGAACCCTGACTTTGATCTATAATCATCCTGGTCAGTTTGGAAGCTGGCATCGCTGTAACCCTTTACAGCTAGCTCCTCATCGCCTCCAAATATCAAGAAATATTCTTTAGTCCTTCTCGAGTACTTAAAAATATTCTTGACTGCTATCCAGTGACGCTCACCTGGATCTTACTGATATCTACTCGTCATGCTCAAAGTATACGAGACATCAAGACGAGTACATAGCATGGCTTATATGATAGATCCTATGACCGATGCATAAGGGATCTTGTCCATGCGGTCTCTCTCCTCTCTAGAAGAGGGACTTTGAGTCTTCGAAAGACTCACACCATGTGACATCGATAGAAGTCCCTTCTTGGAATTCTTCATGGCAAACTGTAGTAATACTGTGTCAATATATGTACTCTAACTTAGGCAAAACAATCTCTTAGATCTATCTCTATAGATCTTGATGCCTAGAATACATGCTGCTTCACCTAAGTCCTTCATTGAGAAGCACGTCCCCAGCCAAGTCTTCACAGACTGTAGCGAAGGAATGTCATTCTCAATGAGTAGTATGTCATCCACATACAATACATGGAAGACAACTGTGTTTCCATTAACCCTCTTGTAGACACAGAGTTCATCTTTATTCTTGATGAAACCAAACTATTTGATCGCATCATCGAATCGAAGATTCCAGCTTCGAGAAGCTTGCTTTAGCCCATAACTGGACCTTTACAGCTTGCATACTTTGCCACTATGTTGTGGATCTACAAAACCCTCAGGTTGTGTCATGTACACATCCTCAAGCAAGTTTCCATTCAGAAACCCTGTTTTGACATCCATCTACCAGATCTCATAATCGTGGTATGCTGCAATAGCAAGCATGATCCGAATGGACTTAAACATCGCAACTGGAGAAATGGTTTCATCATAGTCAATACTATGAATTTGCTTGAAACCTTTAGCCACCAATTGACCCTTATAGGTATGCGTAAGTCCATCCATGTCAGTCTTTCTCTTAAAGACCCACTTACACCTAATGGGTTTTACGCCTTCAGGTGGATCAACCAAAGTTCATACTTGGTTGGTGTACATGGATTCCATCTTGGACCTCATGACCTCTAGCCATTTCTCAGAATCTGGGCTCATCATAGCTTCTTGATAGGAGATAGGCTCATTCTCAATGAGCATAACGTCATCATGGTCAGACAAGAGAAATGAGTATCTCTCAGGCTGACGACGTACCCTATCAGACTTGTGAAGAGGTTGGTCTACCTGAACAGGTTGTTGTTCCACAACTCTTTATGCAACAATCTCATCATCCACAACACTTTGTGGTTCCTATTCAACCTCCATCTAGGCCTCAGTGCTATGGTCCATATCTTGAATTTCTTCAAGATCGAACGTACTCCCACTAGTTTTTCTAGAAACAAAATCCCTTTCTAGAAATACCCGATCTTTTTACCACAAACACTTTGTCGAGAATGTAAGTAATATCCCTTCGTTTCCTTGGGATATCCAACAAAATAGCACTTATCAGATTTGGTTCCCAGTTTGTCTGAGACATGACGTCGAACATAAGCCTCACAACCCCAAATCCTCATGAAAGACATCTTGGGATTTTTCCCTATCCATATCGTATATGGTGTCTTTATCACAGTATTGGATGGTACACGATTAAGTGTGAAGGTTGCTGTGTCTAGACCATATCCCCAAAAGGATATAGGAAGATCTGTGTGACTCATCATAGATCGTACCATATCTAATAGGGTACGATTCCTCCTTTCTGATACACCATTCCACTGTGGTGTTCCAAGAGGAGTGAGTTGGGATAGAATCTCACACTCAGCTAGATAGTCACGAAACTCATGGCTAAGGTATTCACCACCTCAATCTGATCGAAGTATCTTAATACTCTTGCCAAGCTGGTTTTGAACTTCATTCTTGAATTCTTTGAACTTTTCAAAGGATTCTGACTTATGTGTCATCAGATACACATAACCATATCTACTAAAGTCATCAGTAAATGTAATGAAGTACCTATAATCACCTAATGCAACAATATTGAAAGGGCCACATACATCACTATGTATAAGTCCTAACAAGTCTGTTGCTCTCTCGCTGTGTCCACTAAAGGGAGTCTTGGTCATCTCGCCTAGAAGGCAAGACTCGCATGTCTCATATGATTCAAAATCAAATGAGTCCAGTAACCCATCCTTATTGAGTTGGGATAAGCGACTCTCATTTATGTGACACAAGTGACAATGCCAGAGATAGATTTGGTTCAACTCATTTAACTTGAACCTTTTGGTATTTATGTTATAGATGGGGCTCTCAAAGTCTAGAATGTAGAGTCCGTTCATCAGAGGTGCGCTACAATAGAATATATCATTTAAATAAACTGAACAACATTTATTTTTTATTATAAATGAAAAGCCTTTCTTGTCTAAACAAGAAATTGAAATTATGTTCTTAGTTAGAGTAGGCACATAATAACATTTATCTAGTTCTAGTACAAGCCCAGAAAGCAGAGATAGATAATAAGTTCCTACAGCAACAACAGCAACCCTTGCTCCATTGCCTACTCGTAGGTCCACCTCACCCTTCATCAATGCCCTGCTATTTCTCAGTGCCTGCACATTAGTACAAATGTGAGATGCACATCCGGTATCTAATATCCATGATGAAGAAATAGATAGATTGACTTCTATGATATATATATCTGAAGTAGAAGTCTCACTTCTCTTCTTCTTAAGATCTTCTAGGTATGCTTTGCAGTTACGCTTCCAGTGCCCAGCTTCCTTACAGTGGAAGTAAGTCCCTTCCTTGGCCACCCCTCCTTTCGGTTTCAGTGTCTTGCCTTTGCCCTTGGCTTGGGACTTTCCCTTACCTTTAGGCTTGCCCTTGCCTTTCTTCTTTTGCACCATCAAAATGGAGTCGGGTTTTCCCTTCTTAAGGTTGAGCTCAGCAATTCTCAACTTGCTAAGCATCTCAGGTAGTGGCTTATCAATTTCATTCATGTTGTAATTCATGACGAATTGATTGTAGCTTTCTGGAAAAGATTGCAAGATCAAGTCAGTGGCCAGTTCTTGGCCAAGTGGGAATCCCAACCTCTGTAGGTTCTCTATGTACCCAATCATCTTGAGTACATATGGACCTATGGGAGTCCCATCTTGCATCTTGCACTGAAACAGTGCCTTAGAGATCGTGTATCTCTCGTGCCTTGCTTGTCCTTGATACAGTTGATGAAGATGTTGAACCATATCAAAAGCATTCATGAACTCTTGTTGCTTCTGAAGCTCAGAGTTCATGGTTGCGAGCATGAGGCATGACACATCTAATGCATCATCTTGATGCTTCTTGTAAGCATCTCGGTCAGCTTGCGAGGCAATGGCAGGAGGTGCTTCCGGAATGGGCTGCTCTAGGATGTACAATTTTCTTTCATGAGTGAGAACAATTCTCAGATTTTTGTACAAATTCAGGAAATTAGCTCCATTGAGCTTGTCCTTCTCAATGATAGAACACAGGGAGAGAGTGTTCGTGTTTGTCGACATGGAAATCTACAACATAAACAATGCAAAAAATAAATATCATATTCCATTTATCATTTTAATTAGGCCTTTAATTAAATGATGCTCCCACTGAATTATAGGACTTTTGTAGAATCGAGTCATGGATGTGGTCAAACCATATTACTAGATTCATACAAACTAGCTATAATTCTCGCAGGACAAAATCCACATCATACTACGCCTTGAGTTAGCTTTGGCTAAATCGCCCAAGACTTAGTATGATCGGTAGGTAACAAATTACCGATTATATCTCTATGCAACTCTTATTTATAGGATCAAGATCCACATTTACAAAAGACCTTGAGTTAGCTTTGGCTAAATCACCCAAGATTTAGTGTAAATGTAATCTTATCCTACCTGTCCAACCGTTGGAATATGCCTATAGTTTTACTCGATCCAATTGAGATAACTAGTTTCACTCAATCTAATTGAGCTTTTTCTCACCCAAGCTATGATAGACGGGACCAAGATTGTCCCTCCACACCCTACAAAGATAATATGCATTGCTCTGCTTTGGCAGATTCAACAACAACAAATGATCGAGGTAGTGATGGGTATCAAAACTTGGTAGGCATTTTCAAGTTGATTCGATTAAGATCTAATCTAATCGTGAATGTGTATCATATATGCATTAAGGGATTAAATACCCTACACTAGCATTCATCACATACATACAAGCAAAATATACTAGCATGCATCATATACATACAAGCAAAATTTACTAGCATGCATCACATACATACAAGAAAAACAAATATATATATATATATATATATATATATATATATATATATATATGATTAAATTGTGATGAGGTCATGGCCCTACTACGATCTTCTCAAGCCAATGAGAAGACCGGACGATCAACCTAGGGTTAGCAGCTTTTCCAATCGCCTCCTTTGACCGCCATGTGTCGTCGCCACCCTCCTCGTAACTTCGTCTACTAGTTGACCTTCCACCGCTTCATTTTTGTACATTACAAACATGAAACTCGAGTTACATTCGAGTCTAAAACTATTTAAAATAGGAATATTAAAAGAAGAGGCACGACGCGCAGGTCGCATACCATATACAACATGCACAACCACAAAAACGACGGGCAAGCTGTATTATGAATTACAACACATTTTATCCAATCACATTGAGGTTATTAGGCCATGACCATCACAGTATTATACATAATTCTAAATTATGTATTTTACAGAAATTTCTATAATTTTTCCAATTTTTGATTCAATTTTATGAGTCACATCTCAGTAACGGTCCTACTAAGTGATTTCCGAGTGCGATCGCGGGACAATGCCCCTTGCGGGGTTAGGGGAAGTGCCCCTTCTCGAAAAATGAATCTCGCGAGTGTCCCATCTTGATTTTACAGTACCTTAAGTCACTGTCCCAAAAGACTAGAGTGAGACTTTACCGTTTCGGAGAGTTTTTCTCGGTGGTTGAAGCCTACAAGTGTCCCAACACTTGTTGTTTCGACACTTCGAGAAAAATACTCAAAAAAATGTATAAAATAGGAAATTTATAGAAACTTACATATCTGTAATTTTTATATCTAATACAAAAATTATAAAACTAAACACATACATGCTTCGCACGTGGCTCTGATATCACTGTTGGACTATCCGAGCCGCAAAAACCGCTTTTTGCGTTGCGGAAACCTCGGACATCGGCCACGGATCCGTGCGAACATAAACCAAAATACATGTATGTGTTAAAAAAACCTTAGATCTACTTTAGATCTACATGTGAAGAGCTTTACTCTTGTAGGGACTGTTAGTAATATATGAGAGATGTCCTAAGGCAATCGCCTTATGTATGAACCATTTATATGATAAATGAAGATTTACTATTTGAGTATACATGTTTTATGTATTTGATTGGATCTTAAACTCATTTACTGAATGTCCACGATACGATTCACAGCATGAGAGAATTTGTGATTGGATCACAACTAGTGAGTATCTCAACATGTGCAATTGTGATGTATCGGAATTATCCCTAGTCGATGAATTGATGGATTTGGACACCATCAATTCTGTCGAGACTAGCACGAGGTATACTCCTTGGTGTATCGAAGCAGCTGATTCTCACTGGCTAGAGACATAGTGATGTCCGGAGTTAATCGTGGATGCTAGTTATGGTAACTAGTTCATTGGAGTGACCAATCATAAGACTTCATATGGTTCTCTGCATATATAGATATGTCAATGAAGTTCTTACTGTGACTTAAGTGCGATGTTCATTTGACTTGCAGTATTCAAGTCATCTTGATCATGGAGACTTATGCTTTGACATCTTAAGCAAACATCTCTAAGGAGATGTGGACCCGGGATGATTGGGTATAAGTCGAAGTGATCGAAGGTGTTTGAATAGCCTATAAAGGATTCACCACTCCTTGAGGAGATGTATACCCATGGCCTCTCGTCGGATTGTTACTAAAGTCTTTGGCCAAAGCATTACATGTTTAGAGTAAGGTACTCTTCGATACATGTGGAGTAACTAGAATCCGTAGGACGAGGAAATGATACTTGGGCTAGGTGTGACGTAGTCAGCCTAGTGGGGACTGACACTATAGACCATGTCCTGAACCAAGTGGGTATAAGATGAGTGAAGGGAATGAGGCACGAATCATCCGAGCTGCTGAAGGGTTTCAGAAATAGTTCTGGATCAACCGTTGATCTTTTCGGTTAATTGGGGATCATGATGTACTACTAGGTGCCACTCATTATCGTGTTGGAGATCGATCGGTACGAATGGCCGGCTAGAGGGGGGTGAATAGCCCTCGTTCGTTGGATGTCGGACTTTGCTCGTTTTCGTTGCGTTGTTTATCTACGATTGTTGTTAGCGCAGCGGAAATAATAGAAACAATAATAATACTAACAACAACACAAGCACATGCAATACACACGATATACGTGGTTCGGAATCGAATGGTTCCTACTCCACGGGCGAGCTCCTCGAGCTCTAGTTATGCTCACGGCACTAACTCAAACTCCTTCTCGACAACACGTCGGAGGTGGAGAAACCTCTCACAAGCAATTACAAAGTAATATAGAAATACAAACAAGAATACAAATACAATACAAAAGAAACTCTTTTCACCGATTGCTTTTGATCACTTGTTTGTTGCTTGCTTTGGTTGGCTCTTGAAGGACTGGAATGCAGCAGCAATTCCCCTCCAATAGCTCCCTTAAAATCTTGGCGAAATCCTCCAACTCATGCTCCTTTTATAATCTGCATCAAGCCGTTTTCGCGCCCATCAGTCGACTGATCTTGTTGCCGTTGTCTCACAACGGCCGGATCCACGTTGGCAAAGTTCCAACGGATCACACATCAGTCGACTGATCTTCCATCAGTCGAGTGCCCAATCGAGTCGACTCCATTGCGTGCCTGCAGCATGTCATCATCGATCGCCATCCCTCGCCGATATCGCCGACATCATTGCCGATCCATAGCGATGGCGATCGATCCAACCAATCTTGGTTCAGTCGAACACTGGTCGAACCTATACGACCTAGAGCAGTCGACTGGCACCGATGCCAGTCGACTGATGTCGGCTAAAGCCTCAAACATAACGATGTTTGAGCCTCCGACACTCAGTCTTAGCCACTTGGCCAAGTCCACCTTATCCCTCATGGAGTTCCCCACCGAAGCTCTCTTCCCTCGGCCTACGTCCCTCGGATGCGCCAAGCGCACGGCTTCGCAACGCCATCCTTCGCGTCTCATGCCCTAGAAGTATGCTTCCCTTTGGGCTCACTCCATTCGCTCCCCGTCCGGCGGTCCCTCGGATGCACCAAGCGCACGGCTTCGTAATGCCATCCTTCACCGACTCAAGGACCCCGAGCCTAGTGAACTTACCAAGTCCTCAAGACTTCCCATATGCACCAAGCGCACGGCTTCGCAATGCATCTCTCACCAAGCACCAAGCACACGGCTTCGCAATGCTTTGGATTTCCCATGCCAAGCACCAAGCGCACGGCTTCGCAATGCTTTGGACTTTCCATGCCAACCCCATGTTGGACTTTCCCATGACAATCCCATGTCATGAGTTTTGTCTATCATCAAAATACTATCAGGGTACTGCTCGAGTCAAACTCGAGTCAACCTGGGACGATTGCACCAACAATCTCCCCCTTTTTGATGATTGACAAAACTACCATCTCAAGTCTACCAATTCTCCCATATTGGCAATTCTCATATCCCAATGAGAATTCCAACGAACCCTAATTGGTAACTTGGTAACTTCTCCCCCTTTTTGACATTACATCAAAAAGGTCCTCCCAAAGGGTATGAATGTCTCATATCCCAATGAGATCTTACAATCTCTCCCTTGGAGGAACACATGCCTACCATCTTTCTAGTGATCCCATATCACTTAAAGAGAGGCAACCCAATTTTCCTCCCATGAGGAAATACACATTCATCTTCCCATGATGGATACTCTCCCTAGAGGCTTGCTCCCTTGACCATTGCACCAACAATGTCCTTGAGAGTCCCTAAGCCAATAGGAACATTAACCAAATCAAAATTAAGGCAAAGTTCAACAATGAACTCTCTTCCACCTTAAAATTGATACTCACCTCAACCCAACTCCTAATCCATATCCAATGGATTTCCACCTCTTTAATGCTCTCCCAAGCATATCCTAGGGTTAGGAGTGGTTAGGGACCAAAACATGGCTAAACATGGGCCTAACTATACGATCGACTTACCATAAGTCGATTGCCATTACAAGCGGCCGATCGATAATCGATTCTGCAGCTTTTGATTTAAATTGGATTTTGAAATCCATAAGTAAATATACATAAGTTTAAAAATCGTGAAATTTCATATGCATATTACTTATCCTAAACACTATGGGTGAAAAATATTGGAAAATTATTTTACCCATTAAATTAGGAGATTGATACAAAGTTCAAAACTTTAGAAAAGCTTCAATAATAAGCCTTCTTTGTATCATCCCATTCAATGGTGATAGCTATCAAAAGATAGGCTTCACCAAGGTTTTTCAAAATGTTTTCAAAACCTTTATTTTCATTTTCCTAAACATCTCACCAATATCTAGATGTGTAAAACACATTCAAGGCAAATTTCTAGTGAGATGTGGGTTTTTTGTTCTTTAAATGGTCTCATGCATATTTCTAGGCAATATTATTTGATTCCCATCAAATCATGCCATAGTCCTTAATTTCATTTTAATTTATGCATGATGATGATTATGGCATAATTATGATATAGATAAAGGCATATGCCAAAATCATGATGTCATGGCATGTGAATGAAAATTAAGCATACATGACATACAAACATAAATCTAAACATGATCATGACATTTTTATTAATTAAAAATGAAAATGATGTCATGACATGGCAAGGCAAATAAAGCATGGCAAGAAAAAAATATACTAAGGTATAAAATACCTAAGTGTTAAAATCAATTTGCCATTTCTAGGGATTAAATTCATTTTGCCTTAATGCCATTCACTTCCTTAGTGTGCCAAAAACCCAAAATGACACACAAATACCTCTCAGACCTAATTGTGCCAATTTAAATCATTTTAAACTTCTCAAGCATATTGGCACATCCTAATGTGTCAACTCTACTATGGTTAGGTTAACTACCCATCCACTTAGGGTTGACACACCCTAACCCATTTAGCGTGAATCGATCACGCTTTTAGGAACCCAATACCTATTGGAGCTCCTTGGGTTAACAAGGTATTCCCTAGGGATAACTTCCCTAGATACCTTTCTAATGACCCTTTTTGGTTTTAAAACCATAGTCTTTTGGGTCTTACTTGGGTCAACTCTAGAGGTGACTCCTCCATTGACCTTCTTAGTGGCTACATTTGATTTCTTTGAGGTGTTAGCCACTAAACACATACCATGGCTAGACTTAGGGATGACTTCCCTATTAGCCTTGGTTTTACTAGACCTAGATGTGGTTCCATAATTAAATGGAACATTATGGTAGGACATAGGTTTGTGACCCAAACCCTTCTTGCCCTTAGATACTTCTTGTCTTCTAGGTCTTGACTTTTGAGAATTTGACCCCTTAACCGAATTTGATATTATTTCTAGGGTCTTTTCCAATTTTTCTAGCCTTGACCTCAAGGCTTGGTTCTCCACCTCTAATTTTCTCAATTTTGAATTTTCATTAGATTTTTGAGGAATGTTCTTCTTCTTAGGCATGTGCCTACCCTTCTTAGGGTTAATGCCTAGATGGTTTTCAACTCTCCTAATGGACTCTTTTAGTAAAATAGGTCTTGTGTTTTGAGTCCTAGGTTTAACCTTAGTTAGTTCCACATGCTTGGCACCTAGGCAAACATATTTATTTCTCCTAGCATGCTTTTCATTTATAATTGCAAGTGAACTAAAATAATTCTTAGCATGCTTTTTAACTTTAGGAATTAAAGGTGCATTAACTAAATTTACCTTAGGGTTAGCTTTAGGAGCTCCCCCTACATGAATTGCACCTTCTTGCCCTTTCTTCCTCCCCCTAGGGCATTGGCTTCAGTAGTGTCCCTTTTGATTGCATTTGAAGCACACAATGTGCTCTTTGCTCTTGATTTTGGGAACACCGGCATCGTTTGACTTTGGGTTGACTTTTGGTCTTAATGCCTTTTCCTTAGCCAATTTAGGGCATTTGCTCTTATAATGCTCTTTCTCCCTACACTCAAAGCATATTATATGATTTTTATTTAAACTAATAACACTTGAGTTACCTAGGGAGGTGGTGGAGGCCTCTTCATGAACTTCACTTCTCCCGGATGTAGATGCTTCTTGTTCTTGCTCCGGGATGGAAGATTGTCTTTTCTCCCCCTCAACGCTAGAGGTGGAGGTCTCCACCAAATCATCAACATCTTCAAATGTTGTGGGTGCTTCTTCTTCGGCATTCTCCTCTACTTGTGCCGATTGGGAATTTTCTTGGAATTTCATTACCTTATTCCATAATTCCCTTGCATCCCTATAATCACCCAATCTAGACCAAATAGTGTTAGGTAATAAATCACTAAGTAATTTTATTACCTCAAGATTTGTCTTGAAGTCCTTAATTTGGTCTTGGGTCCACCTTGACTTTTCAATTGGCTTGTTGTATTTGTCCCTAGGCATCTTAAAACCATTTTCTACAATTAACATAGAATCAAAATCGGTTTCAAGATATACCTCCATCCGTTTCCTCCACCAAGCAAAATCTCCATCGAATTTCGGTGGATGGATGAAGCCGGCCATTTGTAGTGCTCTCGTGGCGGTTAGTCCTCGAAGAGCGACCTTGCTCTGATACCACTTGTTGGAGATCGATCGGTATGAATGGCCGGCTAGAGGGGGGTGAATAGCCCTCGTTCGTTGGATGTCGGACTTTGCTCGTTTTCGTTGCGTTGTTTATCTACGATTGTTGTTAGCGCAGCGGAAATAATAGAAACAATAATAATACTAACAACAACACAAGCACATGCAATACACACGATATACGTGGTTCGGAACCGAATGGTTCCTACTCCACGGGCGAGCTCCTCGAGCTCTAGTTATGCTCACGGCACTAACTCAAACTCCTTCTCGACAACACGTCGGAGGTGGAGAAACCTCTCACAAGCAATTACAAAGTAATATAGAAATACAAACAAGAATACAAATACAATACAAAAGAAACTCTTTTCACCGATTGCTTTTGATCACTTGTTTGTTGCTTGCTTTGGTTGGCTCTTGAAGGACTGGAATGCAGCAGCAATTCCCCTCCAATAGCTCCCTTAAAGTCTTGGCGAAATCCTCCAACTCGTGCTCCTTTTATAACCTGCATCAAGCTGTTTTCGCGCCCATCAGTCGACTGATCGTGACCATCAGTCGACTGATCTTGTTGCCGTTGTCTCACAACGGCCGGATCCACGTTGGCAAAGTTCCAACGGATCACACATCAGTCGACTGATGGCACCCATCAGTCGACTGATCTTCCATCAGTCGAGTGCCCAGTCGAGTCGACTCCATTCGGTCCGTGCAGTGTCATCGATCATTGCCATCCCTCGGCCGATCATTGCCGACATCGGCATCGATCATTGCCGATCCATGGCGATCGGCCGATCCAACCAATCTTGGTTGATCGAACAACTGGTCGAACCTATCGACCTAGAGCGATGACCCGCACGATGCGATCCGATGTCGGCTAAAGCCTCAAACATAACGATGTTTGAGCCTCCGACACTCAGTCTTAGCCACTTGGCCAAGTCCACCTTATCCCTCATGGAGTTCCCACGAAGCTCTCTTCCCTCGGCCTACGTCCCTCGGATGCGCCAAGCGCACGGCTTCGCAACGCCATCCTTCGCGTCTCATGCCCTAGAAGTATGCTTCCCTTTGGGCTCACTCCATTCGCTCCCCGTCCGGCGGTCCCTCGGATGCACCAAGCGCACGACTTCGTAATGCCATCCTTCACCGACTCAAGGACCCCGAGCCTAGTGAACTTACCAAGTCCTCAAGACTTCCCATATGCACCAAGCGCACGGCTTCGCAATGCATCTCTCACCAAGCACCAAGCACACGGCTTCGCAATGCTTTGGATTTCCCATGCCAAGCACCAAGCGCACGGCTTCGCAATGCTTTGGACTTTCCATGCCAACTCCATGTTGGACTTTCCCATGACAATCCCATGTCATGAGTTTTGTCTATCATCAAAATACTATCAGGGTACTTCTCGAGTCAAACTTGAGTCAACCTGGGACGATTGCACCAACAATCTCCCAACATATCGTTCTATAATTAATGGTTAATTATAGACGGCCAACATAAATCGAGAACATATTTGGTCACACGCACAACGAGCGTAATCCAAAGGATTTAAAACGAGCTTGAGAATGAGATTCTCAGACCGAGAGAAACTAAGTTTGGTTGGACCAAACATAAAGCGAGCATGAAATCGTTTCAGTCGCAATGGAAGCGTGGATGGGCCGTGTCTTATGAAGACATAATGGATGGACCAAAATGGTTTGGTTCTAATCCAATGGAGGAGAATAAACCAAAGGGTTTGGTTTATTTTAAATGAATGAACCAAAAGTTGGTTCGGTTCGTTTTAACTTAAAATAAACCATGATGGTTTGGTTTATTTTAACTTATCTTAATGGAGCGGGTTAATGGGCCTAATGGTTATGATCCAATAACCATTAAGAGAATTAGTTCTCTATAAAAGAGGGCTTAAGGGATAATTAAGCCCTAATCCAAAACCCCTAGGTTAAAGTTGCCGCCCACCTCCTTATTGGAGTTTTCGGCACCAACCTCTTGCCGCCGCCCATAGCTCCTCCAACCGGCATCCAGAAGGCAGCTTCCTTCCCCCTCGCCGGCGTCGAGCTGCTGCCGGTTAGTGCTCCGGAGATCTCCTTCAGGTTTGGCATCAAGGTGAGCTCTATCTTCCTTGGTTGGCCGGTGCCTATCACCTCCACCAAAGCTGTCCAGTTTTCTGGACAGCTTGTTCTCCTCTCATCGGAGCGTCGTTTGGACGACGATTAGAGCTCCGACAGCGGCTAACTTACCGGGGATTCGATCTCCGGTAATCCTCTGAGGTGGAGGACGAAGGATTCGTCAATCGGTTGACGAATACCTCTCCGGAGAAGCGAGTTTTGATAACTCGGTTTTGGATCCGAATTTGGATTCGGATCGTGATCATCTCTCGATCATGTCGTCTTCAACATGAGGCTAGTAACCCGTACGAAGACGAAGCTTGTGGCTTAGCGAAGTCATCCTAAGGATACTCGGCGTGGATACGGATAGAGACGATTCTAGCGAGGATCGTTCCGGTTGATGCCGTTCCCGTTACACGTAATACGAAAGGTATAATGTAGATAAATTTCCTTTTATTGCAAATCTAAATTTACGGTTATGTCTACACTTGTTGTAATATGCATGCGTGTGTTGTGTGTGTTGTAATAAATATAGATTTATTATTTTTATTGCTTCCGCTGTGTTCATGTTTACGAAACATGATCGAACACACACACGCCGCGGTGCCGGAAACCCAACAGTGGTATCAGAGCCCAGGTTATGTTTCGACATAATCGTAAAATGGTTTTGCGATAGTCATAATGTTATTTCTGGAAATTTTCTAATTTTGGAAATTTAGAAGTATTTATGGAAAATTTTCAATTTTGGAAAGTCTAGAAGTATTTATGGAAATCTTCCACTTTTGGAAAGTTGGATGTATTTATGGAAATTGATATTTTCCATAAATAAAATATTTGATTAGATTTTGGAAATTTGTTTCCTAATTTAATCTTGATTTGATTTGGGAAATCAAATCTTAAAATATTTTATTTCCATAAGTAGTTTTAATGATTTAGGAAATTTGTTTCCTAAATAGATTTTCCTTAATCAAATAATTCCATAAATAAAATATGTGATTAGATTTGGAAATTTGTTTCCTAATTTAATTATGATTTGATTTGGAGAATCAAATCTTAAACTTATTTTATTTCCATAAATAGTTATGACATATAAGGAAATATATACATGACATAATTGTATGCCATGTAATTGCATTAGATGCATAACATTATGCTATGCGTGTCGTGACATGTAGATGTATGCCATGTATGTCATGCCATGTAGATAATAGTTATTTGCATGCAAAGAGGATGAGACATAAAACCCTTAAACAATATTAAAGCCTACACCTTCCATTGATATGGTTAGAACCAGAGTTCCGTTTCTTGTTTGGGTTGTTGGACTCTCTCTAAGCCCGGCTCGAACTTGAACATGTTCAAACCATGGAATAGTTTAATACTAATATGGTAAGAGTCAGAGGTCAATCGTTAGCTTCGGTTGTTGGACTCTCTCCATGCTGGGCTAATTGGTTGAATGCGCTCTAACCATATTAAAACTATTTCTCGATTAATGGGTTGGATTTAACTTGGAGCATCGGCTTGTTGGACTCTCTCCAAGGTCAATGTAAAGGGAGGTGAAGTTGGGTGCTATCCATATGATGCATACTTGTTAATGTGTTAACAACCCAATGTATGTGTGAACATTCAATTAGTTGATAGCACATTGTGATAGTTGCATATACGTGATATGCAATCGGTATAGATGATACCTACCGTCGTAGTTATGAATGGCTTGTTGGACTCTCTCCAAGGTTGTTCATAACTATGATGGATATCAGCCCATTCGGAGATGGACCTACGATCTCCCGAAGTGATTTTGGGGTTTTTGAAATTCGAAAAATGAATGGGATTTATAAATGTATATTGATGCATTTTAAAATCATTTTCTCATATATGCTCGTTTTGTATTTCTAGGTCAATAAATTGATCATGACGTCTTTGAATTTGCGCACTATTTTGGATTCGAACAAACTGACTGGGCCTAACTTCCTGGACTGGCTTAGAAACCTGAGAATTGTTCTCAAGGCGGAAAAGCTTGCATATGTCCTTGAAGAGCCTCTTCCTGACCGTCCTAAGGACGATGCAACTCCAGACCAAATGTTGGTCTATCAGAAGCATGTGGCAGATTCTGAGCTGGCGAGTTGCATCATGCTAGCGGCGATGGTACCTGAGCTGCAAAAGCAGCATGAGCATATGGATGCTAATACTATAGTCTTCCATCTTCATGAGTTGTTCGATGAGCAAGCGAGATCCGAAAGGTTCGAGGTCTCTAGGCTCCTCTTCACCACGAAGATGCAAGAAGGTTCGTCTGTAGTGCAGTTTGTGCTAAAGATGAACGGGTACATCGAGCGGCTAGCCACCCTCGGTTTTGTGATGGATCATGAGTTAAGTATTGACTTAATTCTGCATTGTTTGCCCAAGAGTTTCTCACAATTTGTGATGAACTATCGGATGAACAAATTAGAATCCACCATTCCCGAGCTCCTCAATATGCTGAAGACTGTGGAGCCTTCTGTGAAGCATGAGGAGAAGGCGGTTACATTAGTTGATTCCTCAAAGAAAGGTTCTAAGAGGAAGGCAAAAGAAGAAGAAAGGAAAGAAGAAAAGGAGAACAGCCAGTATAAAAGGGCACTTACCATCACTGTGGCAAGGAAGGCCACTGGCGAAGAGACTACAAGATTTATCTTGAGTCCATGAAGAAGAAGAAGGCATCTGATGCCCCATCCTCTTCAGGTATCTTCGTTATTGATTGTCATTCTATTTCCTTAGACACTTGGGTATTGGATACTGGGTGTGGCTCACATATATGTAATGACATACAGGGGCTAAGGAATAGAAGAAGACTTGTCAGAGGGGAGTCAAATTTGCGAGTTGGCAATGGAGCAAAGGTTGCTGCGGTCGCCATCGGAACTTATTTGCTGAAGCTCCCTAGTGGACTAGTCTTAGAACTGGACAATTGCTATTATGTTCCTTCTCTAATAAAGAACATTGTTTCTATTTCTTGTTTAAATAGAAATGGTTTCCATTTGACGTTTAGTAACAATTGTTGTTATATAACTTTGAATGGCGTACTTTATGGAACTGGAACCTTGAGTAATGGCATTTATACGTTGGACGTATCCAGTGACATTTTCAATATCGAAGTGAGCAACACGCGTGCTCGAAAGGATAATCAAATAGACTCCTATATGTGGCATTGTCGTCTTGGCCATATAAGCAAGAAACGCATGTCCGAATTACACCGATGTGGAATTCTGGAATCGTTTGAATTGGATTCATACGATACATGCGAATCATGCTTAAAAGGAAAGATGACTAAGTTACCTTTTACTGGAAAAGGTGAACGAGTGGGAGAGTTACTAGGACTAATACATACTGATGTATGTGGACCTATGTCAACTCAAGCATTAGGAGGCTATAGCTACTTCATTACCTTCACCGATGATCACTCACGGTTTGGGTATGTGTTCTTGATGAAACACAAGTCTGAAGCCTTTGAAAGGTTCAAAGAATTCAGAAATGAAGTAGAGAAACAACATGATAAGAGTATTAAAATACTTCGATCGGATCGAGGTGGTGAATACTTAAGTCAAGAGTTTCTTGATTATCTAAGAGACAATGGTATATTGTCTCAATGGACTCCGCCATATACACCATAGCATAATGGTGTATCTGAGAGGCGTAATCGGACCTTGTTGGACATGGTCAGGTCAATGATGAATCATACGACTCTTCCCAAGTCCTTTTGGGGCTATGCACTTCAGACAGTTGTTTACTTGTTAAACAGAATGCCTACCAAGGTAGTCTCAACTACTCCATATGAGATATGGAATGGTAAGAAACCTCATGTATCTTACTTGAAGATATGAGGTTGTCCTGCTTATGTGAAGCGGACTGTATCAGACAAATTGGATGCCAAGTCTGATAAATGTCTATTTGTTGGATACCTTAAAGAAACAAGGGGTTACCAATTCTATCATCCTGTGGAACAAAAGGTGTTTGTTTCAAGGCATGCTGTGTTTCTAGAGAAAGAGTTTCTCTTGAAAGAAAACAGTGGGAGTGTCGTCGAGCTTGAGGAGGCTCGAGAGACTCAAATAGACATTAATGAAATGCCTGGTGAAGCACAACAGCCGACAACTCATAGTGATGAGCAATCGGCTGGACCTATTGTAACACCACATCTTCGTAGATCTGGTAGAACATGCAATATTCCTGAGAGATATGGATTTCTCGTAAGTGAATCGAACGACGTGTTACTCATTGATGATGAGGAGCCTACCAGTTATGAAGAAGTGCTGACAAGTTCAAAAAGGGATAAGTGGCTTGGTGCCATGAAGTCGGAAATGGATACCATGTATGAAAACCAAGTTTGGAACTTGGTTGACCCACCTGAAGGGATAAAGCCTATAGGGTGCAAGTGGGTTTTCAAGAAGAAAACCGACATGGATGGTAATGTGATTACCTATAAAGCTAGATTGGTGGCGAAAGGATATCGTCAAAAACAAGGTGTTGATTATGACGAAACCTATTCGCCTGTAGATATGATTAAATCCATTCGGATGCTCCTGGCCATAGCGGCTCATTATGATGATGAGATATGGCAGATGGATGTGAAAACAGCTTTCCTTAATGGAAACCTGCTCGTGGACATGTATATGATACAGCTTGAGGGTTTCACATCGGTTGATAAAACCAAGGTATGCAAATTGGGACGGTCCATTTATGGATTGAAGCAAGCATCCAGGAGCTGGAATATCCGTTTTGATGAGACCATCAAAAAGTTTGATTTCTCACAAAATCCAGACGAACCTTGTGTGTACAAGAAGGTTAGTGGGAGTGCAGTCGTGTTCCTAGTATTGTATGTCGATGACATACTACTTATAGGAAACGATGTTTCAATCTTACAGTCAGTGAAGGTTTGGTTATCCAAGACATTCTCCATGAAAGACCTGGGAGAAGCAACCTACATCCTCGGAATTAAGATCTATAGAGATAGATCGAAACGGTTGCTTGGTCTTTCGCAATCTACATATATAGACCGAGTCCTAAAGAGGTTTAGCATGTCGGAATCCAAGAAAGGTTTCCTACCCATCAGGCATGGGGTACACCTTTCGAAGTCTATGTGTCCGCGCACAGAAGATGAGAGGATTTGCATGAGTAAGATTCCCTATGCATCCGCAATAGGATCTATCATGTATGCTATGTTATGTACGAGGCCCGATGTATCGTATGCTCTGAGTGTCACGAGCAGATACCAGTCTGATCCAGGAATGGATCATTGGGTGACTGTTAAGACGATCCTTAAGTACTTAAGAAGAACTAAGGATGCGTTCCTAATATATGGAGAAGGGTACATGGTGATACGTGGGTATACGGATGCCAGCTCCAGACAGACAAGGATGATTCCATGTCTTTGTCTGGGTATGTATTCACCTGGAATGGAGGCGCAATAAGTTGGAAAGGTTCCAAGCTTGACACTATAGCGGATTCTGCCACTAAGGCAGAATACATTGCAGCTTTGGAAGCAGCAAAGGAAGCGGTTTGGATCAAGAAGTTCATCTCTGAACTTGATGTGGTCTCATCAATGATCGAAACATGTGCTTCGCCACTATCATCTTATCAGAGAGATCATCAGTAGGAACAAAATACAAATCGATCTCCGGTAATCCTCTGAGGTGGAGGAGGAAGGATTCGTCAATCGATTGACGAATACCTCTCCGGAGAAGCGAGTTTTGAGAACTCTGTGTTGGATCCGAATTTGGATTCGGATCGTGATCATCTCTCGATCACGTCGTCTTCAACACGAGGATAGTAACCCGTACGAAGACGAAGCTTGTGGCTTAGCGAAGTCATCCTAAGGATACTCGGCGTGGATACGGATAGAGACGATTCTAGCGAGGATCGTTCCGGTTGATGCCGTTCCCGCTACACGTAATACGAAAGGTATAACGTAGATAAATTTTCTTTTATTGCAAATCTAAATTTACGGTTATGTCTACACTTTTTGTAATATGCATGCGTGTGTTGTGTGTGTTGTAATAAATGTAGATTTATTATTTTTATTGCTTCCGCTGTGTTCATGTTTACGAAACGTGATCGAACACACACACGCCGCGGTGCCGGAAACCCAACAGGGACGACCTTCGCTTATCCCGCTCATCCAAACGACTTTCCAGAACTCGAGAGTGTCAAGCGTACACTCCTCTACAAGTATCCACACGAATAATAGGTGGAGAAGGCAACTTAGAATGTGCTAGCACTCCAAGAAACCCACGACAAGAAAGGAAGAGGGAGATCACAAGAGAGGAGGAAGGAAGAAGATGAAGTTAATCCACTTAACTTCACACTAATGCACTCGCATAATATTGGCCGGCCACTACATGGAAGTTATATACTTGCATGTAATACCAAGAGCCATGGCTCTTGGTCTCTCTCATGAGGTGGCACCCCATGATGTGTCCATGATGATGTGGAACATCATCATTGGCCGGCCCATGCCAAGTCATCATGACATGACATTTGGTCAAGTCAAACTTGACCTTTCATCTTCCCTCTCAAGTCAAGTCAAACTTGATCTTTTATCTCCAATGGTTGATCAAATCCAACCATTTGATTCAAGTCAATTTAATTTAATGAATCTCTATTCATTAGTTTAAATTGACTCGTTGAATCAAATCTAAATTAGACTCATTGAACACTTGAATGAAATTGAGTCCAACTCAATTAGTCGAATTTGGATTACTCTTAATCCAATTTGGTTCATCACATGAACCTAATCCTCATGGTCCATCATATGAACCTAATCTCCATCTAATTTCCCTTTGTGTGTGACCCTATAGGTTCTTGTAATGTTTGCAATGCTCCTAAACCAATTTAGAAATATAAGCAATGAGCGGTATTTAGCAACACATCATTGCTACCCAAGTTACAAGAATGTTGAGATCCAACATCACCTTTGTGACTACTAATTGTGACTCTCACAATATATGACAATGTCCCTCTATCCTTGACATCTAGATTGACCAATTGAGGCAAAGACCGTGTCATCCTCTGTACAATCTATACCTTGAACTCCAAGTAGACTCACTCTTATCAAATGAGCTCAATATCTCATATTGACTGATTTGGGCATGGCCATGCACTTAGTGGTCTCACTCTATCAAGAATCAAGATGTCACTCCCGTCATATAGGAGGGATAGATCTCATCTACATCACTCACATCTCTCCGCATAATTTGTTACATATCCAGTAATCGCCTTTATAGTCCACCCATTTATGGGTGACGTTTAACGAAGCCAAAGTATGCAACTCCTTTTGTAGGGAACCATGGTGACTTCTGGTCCAAGGACTAATAGTCATACTAATAGTCACATGAGAAACTATATGACACTCATATAACGATTCATGATACTTTCTCATGGTAGGTCATTCAATATACATTCACCAATGTATACCCATGTGTCAACTTGATATCTCATATCCATGACTTAGAGATTAAGTCATCGAGTTGACCTACATGCTAGTCCCTTTGTATTAACATTGTCCCTGAATGTTAATACTTGACTAGGAATGATTAAGAGTAGTGTTCTCTATATCATCTCATTATCGATTTAACCAATCGATTCATATAAATAAGAACCTTCTATTCAAGGACGTTATTTTACTTAGTTATTTGGCACCAATACAAGTAAGTATAATAACCATAAAGAAATGCCTTTATAAATAGGAATACGATACAACAAAGTTCATACTACAATCATCATATGATTAGCTCTAGGGCTTTGAATAACACTCAGCCCACTGGAAGTTCTCTCGAAAGCCCTGAAACTTTGCATGTGTGAAAGCGCTTTGCTCCTCCCATCGCTGCCTCTGCATCTGCTGCTCGACATATATGTCATTGAGGTATGATCGGAACTCCAAAAAATCATAGGTGGATATACCTGCATCTTGTTCAAAAGTAGAAAAAGGTAGCGGTGCAGGTGCAGGCTTAGGTCTATGTGGACTTGGTTGGCTCCTATGAATGCGTGGACTTGAGGGAGAGTGATATAAAGGGGGAGAGATGGGTTCCGATGTGGATAGTCCCTCATTTGGCGAGGACTCCACTATCAGGTCTCAGCGTCGGTTGGCGCGTGTGGTGATGGTGGTATGATCAGGGTCGGGGAGCCTAAGGGATGATAGGATTTTCCTTACAAAGCACAAGGAGTGTCCCTCTCTCACTATCATCTTCATGTCCATACACACTCCTAGGTCGATCGTAGGGCTCCCCTCTATGCTATCTAGTGCAGTGTAGTCATACCCCATCCTATGGAAAATGTGGGTATGTAGGCCTCCTACAATGATCTCTCCTCTCGCTGCTTTGCCCATTTTAACTAAGTGTCTAAATAAATGGGACCCTACATCAATGCTACACCTTTTTTGTAGCATGTCCCACAAGCAAAGCAGCTCACTAGCTCACACAAAACAATCGCTCTCCCCATGACCAATAATAGTACATGCCATGATTCGATGTAGCTATTAGAAAATGGAATTTTGGAGGTGCGATGCTTTGGCCCTAGAAGGGTCGTACGCATGCTCTCCTTTTAATTCAGTCCAAAAGATACGAGAGTTGAACCCAATAGGGGTTCTTCTCTCTCCCCCACTAGGCAAGCCAAAGCATGTTTTCCATTGGTGTAGTGTCCATTCATGCTCAATGTTAAATAACCTAAAGGTAATCCTACCCTCTTCGCTCTCTCTACCCGTTAGAACCTCAGCTTCTAAAGAACTTAAAAACTCGAAAACTATCCTAGGGTAGGTTGAGTGTCTTATCCCCATTATCTCTCCCCACCCCATTTTTACAAATAGGGATTGAATATCACCAAATAAACCTAGGAATTCTAGTAAATCTTCATCAAGATATCTAGTTACGGTGATTCTTATAGTAGCAAGCATGTTATATCAATCCCTATTCTCATTATTTCAAAAAAGGAGGGTTGGAAGAACATTACCTTCATCCGGAGCATGAGGGGTGTCCATTCTCCTTGTCCTTCGCTCCGAAGCACTGGATCGAGATGTCACTTGCTTGGTTCTCCTCATCCTTACTTTTTTTGAGCTTCCTTGAATGTTAGAAAGGCTTCTAGGTGGTGGGGAAGAAGGATTCACACGGCTAGGGAAAGAGGAACCAAAGCACATGGCGTATTTGGGGTGAAAACGCACGGCTTGGCCATTTAAACCTTGCACGACACGACCGTGAGAAAACACATGGCCAGGCCATGTGCGCCGCTGGAAGAAGGGACACGACCATGTGAAAACACACGGCCAGGCCGTGTGTCCCCTATTTCCTTCTCACAGTGGACAAGGGTCCAAATTCTTCTTACTCGCTTAGTCGTGTGGGTTCAAAATGATTTTACTTTTTCCTAGCAAATTCTTTCTAGTCCTAATTCATGCTAAAAAAAATGCTAAATGAGTGGAATCTAAACTTTGAATTAAACATATAAATGCAATACAATGAAAAGAACACCTAAAAATTAAACTTGGGTTGCTTCCCAAGAAGCGCTTTGTTTAAGGTCTTTTAGCTCGACCCTATTCCATGGTCTTAACTTGGTTCCGGATGTTCGGTGAACCTCCATTCATTCATCTAGGGAACTTTATATACGGTTTCCTCCTTAGCTATTGCTGGAATCACGTATTTCCCTGACGTGGGTCCATGACTCTCCTCACTAGTAGGCTCAAATTCCATCTTATCCTTTCCTACTTTTAGGGTCAGCTTGTGATTCCTGATGTCTGTGACCATTCCGGTAGTTGTTAAAAATGGTCGCCCAAGGATGTCAAGTATCTTCGGATCTTCTTCCATCTCCATGACCACAAAGTCGGTTGGAAGTGTAAAGTTTCCTACCTTTATAGGCACATCTTCTAGAATCCCTAGTGGGTATCGATATGAGTGGTAAGGCAATTGTAAGGTCATAGTGGTGAACTTTAAATTTCCCAACCCTAGCTTTTTGCATAAGGTATAGGGTATCAGTCTCACACTCGCACCTAAATCACAAAAGGCTTTGCTAATCTGGCTTGTCCCTATATAACATGGAATATAGAAACTCCCCGGATCTTTTAGTTTCTGAGTGGTCTCGTTCCGGAGATAAGTTCTTGATTCTTCCGTGAGGGCCACTATTTCAGACTTTTGGACCTTCCTATGATGCACAAGAATATCTTTCATGAATCTTGTGAATTGGGGCATCTGGTGCAACGCTTCGAGTATTGACACCTCTACTGAGATTGACTTCAACATATCTAGAAATTTACCAAACTCAGCATCCTTCTTTGCATTCGTCAACCATTGTGGTTATGGTACAGTAAGGGGTGGTTGAGTTTTTTTGGCAGGATTTCGATTTATTTCACCAGCTTCTTCCTTCTCGGTCTCCCTCAAAGGTTCCCCTATTTTGGGTCCTGGCTCTGCTCCAACAACCAATCGGCCCGACATCTCTTTCAGGATCCATCCACTTTGCAACATCACTGCCTTGCACTGCTCCACCGGATTGACCTCTGATTTTCCTGGTAGTTTCCCTGGTACTGTGGAGATCTAGTTAACGATCTGAGCTACTTGAATTTCTAGTGACTTTTGCCTATTGGCAAGATCCCTTATAGATGATCCTAACTCTTCGATCATCGTATCCTTCTGCAAATGTCATCGCTGAAATTCAATATTCGCCTCCCGTTGCATCCGAATGAATTCTCTATCTTATTCTCCAGACGCATGTTAGGCGGGTGTGGCTGTCCATTTCCTCCCAATTTTAGGAGATTTCCTGAGTTATTCTGATAGGAGAAGTTTGGGTGGTTCTTCCATTCGGGGTTGTAAGTATTGGAGTATGGGTTATTGGGTCATTGATTGTAATCCCCAACCGTATCTATATGCTCAATCTGCTCTTCTAAGCCACCCTGCCTTTCATAGTAGTCCTCCTGATACGCTACTGCTCCTTCTCCAAAGTCGTTGGTCACACATGGAAACGAATTATTGAAAGAGTCGAACCGTCTGCTAAGCGCATCCAACCTCGTTGCCATGTGGTCCACGTAGTTGACAACATATCGTCTCGCGGTAGGAACTGGGTGACTACGTTCGGAAGCCCATGATGGTGGTTCTGGGCCACCTCTTCTATTAGCTCTTCTTCTTCCTCGATAGTCTTGTTCATAAGTGTTCCTTTTGCAGCAGAATTGAGGGACATCTTTGTGGCATACATGATCCCATTTTAGAAGATGTGGATCACAAATCACCTTTCAAGTCCATGATGCGGGCATTTGTAGAGTAGCCCCTTATAGTGATCCCAGGTTTCAAATAGGGACTCCTCTTCCTTCTGATGGAAGCTCGTTATTAGATGGTGCTTGTGAGCAGTCTTGCTAGGTGGGAAGTATTTATTCAAGAACTGTTACTCACATTGCTCTCAGGTGGTAATGCTTCCTGAAGGTAGGGAGTGAAGCCATGCCTTAGCCTTATCCCGCAATGAGAATGGGAATTGACTTAGGCGAATCGTGTATGCAAGCTCCATTAATCTTCATTATTGAGCAGATTTCCAAGAATTTCTCTAGGTGCCGATTCGGGCCTTCAGTCGCAGGTCTCTTGAATTGACTCTGCTGGACCAGGTTAATGAGTGTCAGTTTTCGCTCAAAGTTGTTTGCTGAAATAGACGGTCCAGCTATACTCGGCCTAAATTTTCTAGCACTAGGGGTTGCGTAATCCCACAAAGGTCGGCTACCTATATGCATCTCGGATGCAGCTTGGTGCTCCATCCTCTTCTGTTCAGCTCTCCGGCGATGATAGGTTCGTTCGATTTTTAGATCGATCGGAATCAAGTCTTTCGATCCTAAGTGTCTATGCATACGAGGAACCGAGCCACAAAATTAGGAGTATTCCCTAATACTTAATTAAATTTTAAAAAATAAAAAATAGCCTAAAATAATACTAAATCAATTGTATAAAATTTAACTAAAAGTTAATGCAACTTAATTACTGAAATAAATCTAAACTTACTCTAGAAATTAAAATTCTAAAACTGAAGTAAAATAATAAAAAATATAAAAATAGAAATAAATGAAAGAAATAAAATTTAAGCAAGTAAATAAATCTATCCTAAGTCCGATCCAATTATTCTCTTCTTGATTCGATATCGAATCAATCAGTCCCCGATAGCGGCGCCAAAAACTTGATGCACGCGAACGTGACCTCAAATCTCACAACGAAGATCATCGAGGACTCGAAGCGCGCGCTCACGCTCAACGCCCGCAAGTGCACGGATGTTGTCAAGTAATAAAAAGATTATTGATCCCACAGGAACTGAGATTCGAGTACCGATTTGGTAATTGGAGGTTATTGTTCGGAATTCAAATTTAAGGCTTGTAAATCCGAGGGTTGACGACGGTCCCAACTCAATACGGTGTCACACGAAAGAAGAAAGAAACTATGTTATGAGATTTTGGAATGGATTATAGGATTTCGGTTTCGTTTGTGTGTCACAGAATAGGTTGTCAATTGGGTTTCGTCTAGGGTTATAGCTACGGTTTTGTGTAAAGGACATCATACACTCCCCCGATAAGCCTTCGCATCTATCGGAAGCTACCTCTGCCATTACCAGGTTAAACCCTGGACTTAGGATAGGATAGTCGGTATGAGGATGCCGAATTGATCCTTGCGATGAGTCAAAAATGGGATGCATTTCCTACTCTATCGCATCCTTCTACCCACGGTTACGGGAGATGAGGTCAACCCCTAAGTGCCTCCTTGATTATCCTAAATCTTTGATACAAGGTTTGTCACCCCTCGTATCGGCTAACACAGTAGATAGAAAATCAAAACAATAACTATAGCACTAAAACCAAACGTCAATTGCAAGTATAAATTCAAGAATAGAATTTAAATTTGGAATAACATGTTCTGCGCACACAAACTACTCCTTAATCCGAGAATCAGAAAGTCTACTGCATAGATAGGAGAGGAGAAACACAAAACACGATCATGTTCGTATAAACAATAGAAATTAAGCAAGGAACAGAAATTACAATGCAATGTGACTCTTCTCTCCGGCATTGAAGTGTCGAATTTGGATCTCTGACGACTTTCTTCATCCCCGATGCGAGTTCCCGAAGCTTTTTAGAGTGTCGGAGTGCCGTCCTGACCGTCGTGCCTCACCCCTACGGTTTGGGCATAACCTTTTTTATATAGACATCAGCCTGGATCTCTCTAAAACCTTGAAAATAATCGACTCACGTCGGAATCACACAGTACCACACGACTGTCTGTTTCCACACGGCCAGGCCGTGTGTGGCGCTACGGTGGACAATTTCGCCCCTTGGATATGACCGTGTGTAGTCGCATGCCCTAGCCATGCCCCCCTTTGCGTCCAGCTACAAAATGCCCTTCTTTTGCTCCGAAAGTGTGTCTTTCCCCATAAAACACTGTCTTGCACACAAAAGTCCCCGACAACGGCGCCAAAAACATGATGCACGCGAACGCAACCTCAAATCTCGCGACGGAGTTCATCGAGGACTCAAAGCGCACGCTCGCGCTCAACGCCCGCAAGTGCACGGATGTCGTCAAATAATAAAAAAGATTATTGATGCCATAGGGACTGAGATTCGAGTACCGATTTGGTAAGTGGAGGTTATAGTTTTGAATTCAGATTTAAGGGTTGTAAATGCAAATGTTGACAGTGGTCACAACTTAATACAGTGTCACACGGAAGAATAAAGAAACTATACTGCGAGATTTTGGAAGGGATTCTAGGATTTCAGTTTCATTTGTGTGTCGCAGAACACATTGTGAATTGGGTTTCCTCTAGGGTTCTAGCTACGGTTTTGTGGAAAGGACATCATACACTCTCCCGATGAGCCTTCGCATCTATTGGAAGCTACCTATGCCATTACCAGGTCAACCCTTGGACTTAGAACGAGATAGTCGGTACCAGGATGCCGAATCGATCCTTGCGACGAGTTGAAAATGTGGCAAGTTTCCTACTCTATCGCATCATTCTACCCACGATTACAGGAGATGAGGTCAACCCCTAGTTGCCTCCTTGATTCTCCTAAATCTTAGATACAAGGCCTTTCATCCCTTGTATCGGGTAGCACAGTAGATAGAAAATCAAAACGATAACTATAGGGCTAAAACCAAATGCCAATTGCAAATAGAAATTTAAGAACAGAATTCAAATTTGTAATAACATGTTCTACGTACATAAACTACTCCCTACTCCTAGAATCGGAAAGTCTACTGCATAGATAGGAGAGGAGAAACACAAAACATGATCATGTTCGTATAAACAATAGAAATTAAGCAAGGAATAGAAATTACAATGCAATGTGACTCTTCTCTTCGGTGATGAAGTTTAGAATTTGGATCTCCGACGACTTTCTTCCTCCCCGATGCAAGTTCCTGAAGCTTTTTAGTGTGTCAGAGTGTCGTCCCAATCGTCGTGCCTCCCACCTAGGGTTTGACCATAGCCTATTTTATATAGACATCAACCTGGATCTCTCTAAAACCTGAAATATAACTGACTCACGTCGGAATGGTACTGTGCCACATGACCATGCCGTGTGTGGCGCTGGGGTGGCCAATTTCGCTTCTTGGACACGGTCGTGTGTAGCCACACGCCTTGGCTGTGCCCCTTCTGCGTCTAGCTGCAAAATATCCTTTTGCTCCAAAAGTACACCTTTTTCCTCATGAAACCATATCCTGCACACAAAAGTACAAAGAGGAGATCTCCGAACCAGAAAATAGGAAATTCATGCAAAACAAAGTGAAATATGCATGAAACAAACATAAAATGTAATGAGATATGAGCGAAAACTACTCCTAAAATCCTATATGTTTTGCTCACATCAATTCCACCATACTTAAATCTTTTCTTGTCCTCAAGCAAACCTCAGTGCCATAAAATTTTAAAAGATATTGTTCCATACTTAACATGTTAACTAGATTTATCAAGTGATATTTGTAATCAAAGCAAAATAGAGATGTTCTAGAAATTCACTAAGTTAGCTCCTCGTGCTCGTGCTAAGCAAATCTTCTTAGGGTATACTCATTTCATGGTAAATTAAGTCATCATCCTATAGCTTTCCTAAGGTCTCCGACTCTTAGGCACTTACCTGCCCAAAGCGAGGGTCGTTTCCTAGATCTAGCACAAAGTCTCAAAGGCATGCTCGGTATTGTGAGAAATTGGTAGGTGTTTCCCCAGTAACCTAACTTGGTCTCAAAGGGGAAACCAACCAATTCCACCCACATCAACTATTTTTTTTATCCCTTATATTTTTTTTTCCGAATGGGCTTACACAATCTGAGCATCTCCAGTAACTAAAATGTTAAACTTAGGGTCACCTATGGATTCCAAAGTACTAGACTACTGAGATGAATCATAACTAGGTACGTACTAGACTCTCCCTTTAAGACTGTTCATCATGTGTAGGTGTAAATATAAAAGCTAACCAGTGTAAGACTAGAACATTCATTAGAGAAAATAAAATAAAATATCATGAGGTAAATGAAGTTAAACTACCCATGGAAACAACTTATAAAAGAAAACTCTAAAAATACTACTAAGGTAGCTTAAAGATAGAAAAAGTTAAGTACTGATGAAACTAAAAATTCTATGTATGAACAAATGAATGCTAAGTAAAACAAATGTAAATGACAAGAAAGAAACAACTGCTAGAAACAAAATAAATCAAAACTCGGGGCACCCCCAGACTTATATGAGATCGTACCGCTAATATGTTGGTCGAGGCGGGAAGTTCGGCAGTCTCGACATGTCAGGCTCCTGGGTAAATCTGGTGCTTAGCCGCTAATGCCACATGTACATGTGGTCGATCAGAGAACTGGTGGATGTAACAATCGCTCTGTGCTCCTCCTCTCGGGCCCAATGTGCTTGTTGGGCATGCATGTGCTACTGCATCTCCTGGCGGTAGGTGGCCTCATCCTGGCGATGGGCAACCTCCTCCTGGAAGTAAACGTGTGCCTCATTGTAGAACTCCTCAGTCCACTGGAAGTGCTCCCGAAAGCCCTTAAACTCTGCCTACGTGAAAGCACTCTTCTCCTCCCATCGATGCCTTTGTGTCTGTTGCTCGACATATATGTCATCGAGGCACGATCGGAACTCCAAAAAATCATAGCCAGATGTACCTGCATCTTGCTCAAAAGTAGAAAAATGTGATGGTGCAGGTGCAGGCTTAGGTCTATGTGGACTAGGTGAGCTTCTATGAATGCGTGGACTGGAGGGAGAGTGATATAAAGGGAGAGAGATGGGTGTCGATGTGGATGGTCCCTCATATGGCAGGGACTCCACAATCAGGTCTAAGCGCCAGTTAGCGCGTGTGGTGAAAGGTTTTTCCTTATAAAGCACAAGGAGTATCTCTCTCTCACAATCATCTTCATGGCCATACACACTCCTTTGATCCTAGGGCTCCCCTCTATGCTATCTAGTGCAGTGTAGTCATACCCCATCCTATGGCAAATATGGGTAAGTAGGCCCCCCACAATAATCTCTCCTCTCATTGCTTTGCCCATTTTCACTAGGTGTCTAATGAAATGGGACCCTACATCAATGCTACTCCTTTCTTGTAGCATGTCCCACAAGCAAAGCAGCTCACTAGGTCACACTACACCGTCACTCTCCCCACGACCAAAAATAGTACTTTCCATGATTCAATAAAGGTGTCGAAAAATGGGGTTTTGGAGGCGCCATGCTTTGACACTGGAAGGTTCGTACGAGTGCTCTTTTATCAATTCATTCCAAAATATCCGAGAGTTGAACCAAATAGGGGTTCTTCTCTCTCCCCCATTAGGCAAGCCAAAGCATTTGTTCCATTGGTGCAGTGTCCATTCATGCTCAATGTTAAATAACCTAAAGGTAATCCTACCCTCTTCGCTCTCTCTAGCCATTAAAACCTCAGCTTCTAAAGAACTTAAACACTATAAAACTATCCTAGGGGTAGGTTGGGTGTCTTATCCCCAATATCTCTCCCCACCCCATTTTTAGAAATAGGGCTTGAATATCAACAAATAAACCTAGGGATTCTAGTAAATATTCATCAAGATATCTATTTGAGGTGATTCTTCTAGTAGCAAGCATGTTATATCTATCCCTATGCTCATTATTTAGAAAAAGGAGGGTTGGAAGAACATTACCTTCCTCAGGAGCTTGAAAGGTGTCCATTCTCCTTGTCCTTCGCTCCGAAGCACCAGATCGAGATATCACTTGCTTGGTTCTCCTCATCCTTACTTCTTTAGAGCTTCCTTGAAGATTGGAAAGGCTTTTAGGTGGAGGGGAAGAAAGATTCACACGGCTAGGGCAAGAGGAACTAAAGCACATGGCACATTTGGGGTGAAAATGCACGGCTTGGCCATTTAAACCTTGCGTGACATGACCGTGTAAAAACACATGGCCAGGCTGTGTGTGCTGCTGGAAGAAGGGACACGACCATGTCATAACACACAGCCAGATCGTGTGTCCCCTGTTTCCTTCTCATGGTGCACAACGTTCCGAATTCTTCTTACTCGCTTTGTAATGTGGGTTCAAAATGATTTTTCTTTTACCTAGCAAGTTCTTTCTAGTCCTAATTCATTCTAAAAAAAATGCTAAATGAATGGAATCCAAAGTTTGATTTAAACAAATAAATGAAATACAATGAAAATAACACCTAAAAACTAAACTTGGGTTGCCTCCCAAGAAGCGCTTTATTTAAGGTCTTTTAGCTTGACCCTACTCCATGGTCTTAACTTGGCTCCGAAGGTTCTATGAACCTCCATTCATCCATCTCGGTGTTGACATCCGGTGGGTTCGGCTCTACCCTGCTTAAAGTGTAGCCGTCCAGGTAGGAAGCTCTACATTCTAATAGATTGAAAATGATGATCTCCCCGTCTACCTCCTAGGATATCTTGTGCGCCTTTGCGTCTATTAATGCTCCTGCAGTCACCAAAAAGGTCTTCCCAAAATAATGGGGTTCTGGGGATTTGGTCCTGTGTCCAATATAATAAAATCTGTGTGTATCACGAAATTCTCAATGACCACAGGCACATGTTTTAACTTGTCAATAGGCTTCTTGATTGTGTCATCCTCCATGCGAATGCCTATGCCCATTGGTTGTATACTGCCCAACCCCATCTCTAGGTAGAATGTGTAGGGCATCACGTTAACTGATGACCCTAAGTCGCACAGTGCTGCATCGAAGCTTTCCCCATAAATCGAGTAGGGGATAATAAATTCACCAGGGTCCTCAAGCTGTGGTGGAATTTTATCTTAAATTTCGGCTTGGTCGGGTAGTATTGATATCATGGCTGCACACCCCTTGGCCGATCTACTCTTTTGACTTACTCTTTCGATGAATAATCCATCCTCCTTGACTTGACTCGGATGGAGAACTATCCATAGATTGTGACACGGTTTGGGCTATCTAGGCCACTTGTGTTTCCAACATCCTCGTGTGACTTGTAAGACTGTCAATAGTGACCTTCAAATCCCTAAGTGACTCTTCTATTTTTTGATGTTTGCGTCAAAATTCTTCATTGGCCTTTGTTTGGGTAGCAATGAAGTCTTCCATCATCAATTCTAGCCTAGACTTCTATGGTTGCTGCTGCCCATTGCCCTGTTGTTGACCATACCCTGCTGATGGTTGGAAATTTCCTGAATTATTCCGATAGGAGAAGTTTCGGTGGTTCTTCTATCCAGGGGTTGTAAGTATTGGAGTATGGGTTGTTGGGACTTTGATTATAATCCCCAACCGCATCTATATGCTCAATCTACTCTTCTAAGCCACCCTGCCTTTCATAGCTGTCCTCCAGATATGCTGCTCCTCCTTCCCCAAAGTCATTGGTCACACATGCAGAAACAAGAATGAAAGAGTTGAACCGTCTGCTAAGTGCGCCCAACCTTGCTGCCATGTGGTCCACGGAGTTGACAACATATCGTCCCGCGATAAGAACTGGGTGACTACTTTCGGAAGCCCATTGATGGTGGTTCTGGGCCATCTCTTCTATTAGCTCTTTCGCTTCCTCGATAGTCTTGTTCATAAGGGCTCCTCCTGTGGCAGAATCGAGGGACATCTTTGTGGCATATGTGATCCCATTATAGAAGATGTGAATCACCAGCCACCTTTCAAGTCCATGATGCAGGCATTGGTAGAGTAGCCCCTTATAACGATCCCAGGATTCAAATAGGGACTCTCCTTCCATCTAACAGAAGCTCATTATTAGATGGCGCACGTGAGCAGTCTTGTTAGGTGGGAAGTATTTATTCAAGAACAGTTGCTCACATTGCTCCCAGGTGGTAATGCTTCCTAAAGGTAGGGAGTGAAGTCATGCCTTAGCCTTATACCACAATGAGAATGGGAATAGGCTCTGGCAAATCGCATCTGCAGGGACTCCATTAATCTTCATTGTTGAGCAGATTTCCATGAATGTCTCTAGGTGCCGGTTTGGGTCTTCAGTCGTAGCTCTCCCAAATTGGCTCTGCTGGACCATGTGAATGAGTGCCGATTTTAGCTCAAAGTTTTTTGCTAAAATAGACGGTCCAGCTATACTTGACCTAAATCCTCTAGCATTAGGGGCTGTGTAATCTCGCAAAGGTTGGCTACCTATATGCACCTCAGATGCAACTTGGTCCTCCATCCTCTTCTATTCAGCTCTCCGATGATGATAGGTTAGTTCGATTTCTAGATCGATCGAAATCACGTCTTCCAATCCTAAGCGTCCATGCATACGACGAACCGAACCACAAAATTAGGAGTATTACCTAATACTTAATTAAAAAAATAGATAATATCCTAAACTAATACTAAATCAATTGCAGAAAATTTAACTAAAAGTTAATGGAACATAATTACTGAAATAAATCTAACTTACTTTAGAAATTAAAAATCTAAAAGAGAAGTAAAATAATAAAAAAAATATAAAAATAAAAATAAATGAAAGAAATAAAAGTATATCCTAAGTCTGATCTAATTATCCACTTCTTGATTCGATATCAAATCAATCAGTCCTCTGCAACGACACCAAAAACTTGATGCACGTGAATGTGACCTCAAATATCGCGACAGAGACCATCGAGGACTCGAAGTGCGCAATCACGCTCAATGCCCACAAGTGCATGGATGTCATCAAGTAATAAAAAGATTATCGATCCTATAGGGACAGAGATTCAAGTATCGATTTGGTATGTGGGGGTTATTGTTCGGAATTCAGATTTAAGGGTTGTAAATCTGAGGGTTGACGATGGTCCCACCTCAATATGGTGTCACACAGAAGAAGAAAGAAATTATGTTGCGAGATTTTGGAAGGGATTCTAGGATTTCAGTTTCATTTGTGTGTCGCAGAACACATTGTCAATTGGGTTTCGTCTAGGGTTCTAGCTATGGTTTTGTGGAAAGGAAATCATACACTCCCCCGATGAGCCTTCGCATCTATCGGAAGCTACCTCTTCCATTACCAAGTTGACCCTTGGACTTTGGACGGGATAGTCGGTACAAGGATGCCGAATTGATCCCTGTGATGAGTCGAAAATGGGGCGTATTTCCTACTCTATCGCATCCTTCTACCCACGGTTATGGGAGATGAGGTCAACCCCTAGGTGCCTCCTTGATTCTCCTAAATCTTAGATACAAGGGTTGTTACCCCTCATATCGGCTAGAACAGTAGATAGAAAACCAAAACAATAACTAAGTCACTAAAACCAAACACCAATTGCAAATAGAAATTCAAGAACAAATTTCAAATTTAGAATAACATGTTCTACACACACAAACTACTCCCTAATCCTAGAATCAAAAAGTCTACTCCATAGATAGGAGAGAGGCACGATGGCCGGGATGACACTCCGATGCCCTAAAAAGCTTCAGAAACTCGCATAGGGGAGGAAGAAAGTCATCGGAGATCCAAATTCTTCTCTTCAACGCCGGAGAGAAGAGTCACATTTCATTGTAATTTCTGTTCCTTGCTTAATTTCTAGGATCCCTTCCAAAATCTTGCAACCCATCTCGTGATTCCAGCTATCGGATGAATCTTAGATATGTGATTCCATGGTCTTAACTTGGCTCCGGAGGTTCAGTGAACTTCCATTCATCCGTCTCAGGATCTTTATATACAGTTTCCTCATTAGCTTGACTCGCGTATGCAGAGTGTTCTTCACCATTTTCATCAATTCAAGCTCTCTAAACACCTTCGCAACGCTACTCTTTTACGACGATCCTACGACAACGAAGTGCTGCTGCAACACCGACGACAAGAGATCAAACCCTACTTCATTAGTCATTGGTATAAGTTTATTAAGTTGTCCTTTCTAGTTGTTGTATTTACTTTGTTTTTCGAAGCTTTCATTGTAACGAGGAGAGAGGGTTTGTCTCTCTACCTCTAAGCTTTTCGAAGTCTTGTAATCGTTGTCTTCTACCTCCAATGAGGAGAAGACTATTTTAGTGATTTTCCCTCCGTGTGCGATCTCAGATCACTAGGGCCTTGGATTAGCAGCCGGTAGATTGTGAACCAAGTAAAATACAAAGTTGTGTTATTTACTCTTCCGCTGTGCACTTACTTTCACACTTTGTTTTTATTGAACAAACAGAAAGATTCTTGTGCACTATTCACCCTCCTCTAGCACTCATTTCGATCCAACAGTCAGGGTAAGCATTCTAGTATAATTTGTTGGGACCTTGATGTTCGCTAAAGGGGGGTGAATAGCATCCAACTTGATCTTGTTTGCTATTGATTGCATCACACTTGTCTATAACGGTTATACGCAGTGGAAACAAAATAATATAAACAAATAAATAAGACAAGCACACTCATAACTACAATATCGGGATTTTATGTGGCTCAGAATCCTCGATTTCTACACCACAATCTAGCTCTAGCGTTGCACCATCATTAAAACTTTCTCCTTCTCAGAACCACTCTGGAAGTGGAGAAAAATCTTACAAATACCTGAAGCTTACAAGAGTACAACCAAATACAAACTAATGAAATAAATGAAACAACAAGACTTACAAGTGAGCTTTTGATTGCTATTGATTTGGTTGCTTTGAGTGGCGTTTGAAGACCTGAAATGCAGTAGCACTTCCCTTCAAATCCTCCCAAGAACCGCCGTCGATCTCTAGTCGAAGTCCTCCTTTTATAAGCTCCATTTCGGACTATTTTCCATCGATTAGTCGGCTGGCCTTACCCCCCAGTCGACTAGTCACTTATCTGTTGTCTCACAATGGCTTAATCCATGTTGAATTTCTGCTGGTTGGTCGACTAACATCAGTCATCAGTCAACTGCATAAGCCATCAGTTGACTACATGAGCCATCAGTCGACTCATAAACATTCTATGTTCTGTCCACTTAAAGCCAGTCGACTGCTTCACCACAGTAGTCAATTGCTTCGTCGGAGCACTGTTTCTCAACTTCCCGAGCACCTCAGTCATCCCAACTATCCGAGGCCAGTTGACTAGTCCAAACCACTAGTCGACTACTCGAGTACCTCAGTCATCCCGACTGCCTAAGGCTAGTTGACTGGTCCAAACCATCAATCGACTGCCTGAGTATCTCAATCATCTCGACTGCCCATAGGCAGTCGACTGAGTCAGAGTTTTCCATGTGCCACAGCTTCACTTGCTCGAGCACTCGACCAGTCAATTGGTAAAGACCACCAGTCAACTGTACACCTTAAAATTGTGGTTTACCAGATCAAGTATGATTCCCTCATACTTGACACTTACCCATATCCTAGACCTAAACCTTTTTGCTAGCCTTCAAGTACTTCAATTTTGTCATGCTACCCGGTCTCCCTTTGCTAAGAAGCAATGCCTCTGGGACTTCCATTGCCAAGTCTCCATACTTAGACTTTCTCTTTCCAGAAGGTTACACCTCTAAGACTTCGATCGCCAAGTCTCCATACTTGGACATTTCCTTGCCAAGTATCCATATTTGGACTTTCCCTTGTCAAGTGCCCATACTTGGACTTTTCCTTTCCAAGCACCGTACTTAGACTTTTCCTTGTCAAGTCTTTATACTTGGACTTTTCCCTCGGCAAGCACTATACTTTGACTTTTCCCTTGCCAAGCACTATACTTGGACTTTTCTTTGCCAAGTCTCAGTACTTGGACTTTTCCTTGCCAAGTACAATACTTGGACTTTTCTTGTTAAGTCTCTGGTCAACCTTGACCTACTTGACTTCTCAGTCAACAACTCCATATGACTATATGTAGAGTGATCTTTGGATGGCTAGAAGGGGATGAATAGTCTCTTTCTTCGATTTCTATAAGAATGATTAGCGAAAGCAAAATATAAATTGAAATCTAATAATGAAAGATGAAGAAATCAATCGCTAACACAATTGTTTAACGTGATTCAGAGATGACACTCCTAATCCATAACAATCCATAAGGTGGATCACTCCTAGCAAGTTTTCACTGAAGTCTCTTTTTGATGAACACACCATGATGGAGAAGCCTTCTTTACAAGCACACTCTTCTTCTTACAAGATGATTGAGTTAAGCTAAGAAAAAAGAGGTTAAAGAACTTGAAAAGCTTGAGGGAAGGCTTGGAAATCTTAGAATGGATGTTTAGAATTAGAGCACTAGCCATCCTCAAGCTCCCGAAGGCCCTTCTTATAGAACTTGGGCATATTTGCCCATTGAGTCTGGCTCCAGTCGACTGTTACATATCAACAGTCGACTACTGCTATTGTTGACCAAATCCAATGGCTTCTGACGAAGCTTGATTGCGATCATCATAGCTCAATGACCTCTCTATCAGTCGACTGCTTATAATAGTAGTCGACTGCCCAAGTCCCTAGTCGACTACTTCCAGTAGACAGTCGACTGCCAAACAATATGTACCCTACCACTTAAGCCTAGTTGACTGCTAAACCCTAGTAGTCGACTAACTATGACCAGTCGACTTGTATCAAATACCAATCGACTGCCAAAGCTTCTATTCAGTAGTCGACTACTTGACCAGTCGACTAGGTCATAACCCCAATCAACTGATCAAGCCTTCTAGACCCTCGAGAGATGAACACTCGAGACCAGTCGACTGGTCCAAGACACCAGTCGACTTGCACACCTCAAGTATGACTAATTCATATTTGAAAACACACCTTAATCCTAGACTAAACCTTCTAGCTTCTCCATCATCCTTGCACCTCTATGATCCTTCGAGTCCACGACTCTTTCATCCTTGGGCTTGCCTTTAGAAGCTTCCTTTGGTTTTGTCATGCTTGGGTTCCCCCTTTGCCAAGGTTTGCTTGGACATTATGCCACCATGACGACATGCTTGGACTTATGCTACTAAGACACCATCTTTGGACTTCATTGTCAAGATCTACTTGGACTTATGCCGCCAAGACTACATGCTTGGACTTATGCCTCTAATTCAACATTCTTGGACTTCTCTTGCCAAGGCTTCACCCTTGGACTTTCCTTGCCAAGTCTTCACACTTGGACTTCCTTTGCCAAGATTCACACTTGGACTTTTCTGTCACATAAACATTCATTATTAGATCACAGTTATTGCCAACTTCAAATGATTATACAAACATCAAAATACATTAATACATGGGGGTATTCTTGCACCAATAATCTCCCTTCTTTTGATAATTGGAAATCATTTAAGTTACGTCTTAAAATATGCAATAAAAGCACAATATGAATCTAACTTAAATTTCCCCTTCACCCCCTTTGACGCACATCAAAAAGACAAATTCAAATATCAAATAAAGGCATTTATGAATAAGAATTTTTTATTCCTTGAACTAAGATATATAATATACTTAAATCTCCACCTTAATCCAAGACATATTTTATCATGTGTGGGTAACATGTTGAGCAAAGCCTGAAAACATAAGTAAGAGTATCACCTATCTTTACACCAATAATAAACCATATGCATATAGGGTTTGGGTTTTGAAAGATATCATAGGAAAGCTCCTCCTAAACCAATGCATCAAGTAGTCCTATTCCCCTTAATTTGTTATCATTACACCACTGCACAAATCATAACACATGGTAGAGAGGGTCTAGAAGTGGTTTTAGATGCTGAAGTTAATCTTATGGACCAAAACACAGTCATACTAGTCGACTACTAGAAACACCAATTGACTGAATTAAGACTAGTTGAATGGATTCTAAATCAGTCAACTGGAATTTGCTGAAATCTACAAACTGAATTTTCAAACAGAATTTTGAAATATACAAAAAATTATAGAGATGTAAAAAATTTATGAAATTTTATATACATATTTATAAACCCATTTTATTTCAAATAAAAATAATTTGAAAAATATATATTTCTCAAATTTTGAAATTGATACAAACTTGAAAACTAGCAAAAGCTCTAAAGGTTTTCCAAAACATTGTACCACTTTTGCTTAGCAAGTACAAATTATTTTTCAAAACAAGATAAACATAGTTTAAAAAGTATTTTATTTGACATTTCCCCAATTATTGGTTCAATTAAAGATTAATGCCTCTAGATGTCACTTTGGTTCATAGTAATGCATCATAACAAGCATGATGAAACAAGTGCATCTTCCTAATATCTCACATGATGTCTAGGTAGCTCAATACAAAAATCATGGATTCTTAGATGTTTTGTGAGATGCCTTGAGGTATAGTCCTAGAGTTTTCTATAGGATCATGCAAACCTATACAATTACTCAACAAAGCACATACCAAGTTGTCTCCTAAGTTGTGTAAATTCCATTTCAGGGGAGAGCCTTGGTGAAAATGTCGGTAAGAGTGGACTTAGATTCAATGTAATTAAGTTCAATATCCCCTCTTTCCACATGATCTCTGATGAGGGCGGAATTTTATTTAGATAAGGAAGAATACCTAGTATGTTTTCAGAGTACTTCTTTGTATTTTTAGAGCATTAGGTGTGTTTGAAGAGTCCAGAGTATTGTGTGTTGTGCAGAGCAGTTTATATATTTCTCGAGATGTCTATGTATTTTTCAAGTGACTTATGTATTTCCGAAGATCAGTAGGGATGTTTAGAGTAGTTGATTTAGAGTTCAATTGTGTGTTGTGCAAAGCAAGTTATGTATTTCTCAAGGGACCTATGTATTTTCGAGCTCAATAGGGATGTGCAGAGTAATTGGTCCAGATCTCAGTTGTGTGAAGTCAAAGAAGTTTATGTATTTCTTGAGCTATCTATGCATTTTTCAAGCAACCTATGTATTTCCTTAGCTCAATATGGATGTATAAAGTAGTTGATCTAGAGCTCAGTTATATGTTGTGAAGAGCAGTTTCTGTATTTCCTGAGCTGTCTATGCATTCCCTATTGGTGCAATCGGCCCAGGTCACGATTGACCAAACTAGAGTTGGACTCGAGTAGTGGTTTGATGTTTGACAATGAGTTGACCATTTTTTGATAATGGGTTGACTATATGGTTGACATGGGGTTGACCATATGATGGAGAAGTCTAAGTGGGACACTTGGCAATGGAAAGTCTAAGTCTTGTGTACTTGGCATGGAAAGTCCAAGTCTTGGATACTTGGCATGGAAAGTTCAACCATGGGTCTTGGCATGGGAAAGTCCAAGCTTGAGTCTTGGCAAATGGAAAGTCCAATATGGGTTGGCAAGGAAAGTCTAAGTCATGGGTAGTTGGCATGGAAAGTCCAAGGATGGGTCTTGGCAAGGGAAAGTCCAAGCTTGAGTGTTGGCAAATGGAATGTCCAAGGGTTGATATTGGCAGCGTAAAGTCTAAGGGTGGAGTCTTGGCAGCATAAGTCCAATGGTTTGGCGGTGTAAAGTCCAAGCGGTAGTCTTGGCAGTGTAAGCCTAAATGTGCCTTGGCGGTATAGACCAACTTAGCATGATAATAGCCGATGGAAGCACTAGAAGGCTAGCGTATGGATGAACAATTCATGGATGACTTGGAGGGATCCGATAAGCGTGAGGCTGATGGAGGTGGCTAGAAGGTTTAGATCAAGGTTAAGGGTGGTCTAGCAAGTATGAGGGAATCATACTTGGGGTTAAATCTCATCTTTGAGGTTATTAGTCGACTGGTGCTTTGAACCAGTCGATTAGTCATGTGTTTTGACACTTGACAGCCGAGTTGACTCTGGGTAGTCGACTAGGATTATGACCAGTCGACTGCTGTGAGTCAACTGGTGTTCGACTGCACAAAATAGCCTTAGCAGTTGACTACGGTATTAGGCGATCGATGACTTGCAACGATCGGTATCATGGATGGCGATCAATCATGGATGGCGATCAACTCGTACTCGACGCTCGATAGTGGTGATCATTCAACTATGAGGTTGTCAATCGACTGATGGTAATTAGCAGTCAACTGCCAGTGTAACTGTTGGCTTGAATGTCGATGTGGATTAAGTTCATTGTGAGAGAATAGTACTATTGGCAGTTGACTGGGGCCTTGTGGCAGTCGATTGTCTGGCGAAAATCTAGGTCGTGCGGTGGCATAAAAGGAGCTTGCTTTATAGTCCTTCAAGGCTAGTCCAAGGCGATCAATAAGCAAGCATTCAAAAGAGTTTTTGTAAATTTTTATTTACTTCTTTTGTTGTATTTACTTGAATATTCTTATTGTTTTTTTTGTATTACTGTTGTAATCATTATAAGAGGTTTCTCTGCCTCCAGTGTGTCACCGAGAAGGAGTGTTATTGGTTTAGTGGTGGTGTTTCCATCGCTAGGGCTCATTCGAGCCCAACCCATGGAGTAGGAACCCTAAGGTTTCGAACCATATTATATCGCGTGTGTTTGTGCTTGCATATCCTGTTATTTGTGTTTGTTATTATTATTCCACTGTGCTAACAAGAGTGTAGACGATCAAGCGCAAACGATTTTCATTGAAGCAACGAACATGCTATTCACTCTTCCCTCTAGCGACGTCCAATTCCTAACAAGTGGTATTAGAGTGAGGCCGATCTTCAAGGTTTAACAACTAAGGGACCACGCTAGGGGGAAGAAGATCGATCTTCAAGAGAAATTGAGTGACGACATCAACATTCCGCATTCCTTCGACTGCAAAGATTTTGCATATTGGAAAGGTAGAATGATGTATTTTATTATGTGCGATTATGATAATTGAATTAGTATGATGGTAGGGTTTGATGCTCTTAAGGATGAGAACGAAAAAATACTCTGTTGGTGCACTAGGCACCTGAATCGAACCTGAGTTTTGATTATAGCAAATACACAAATTTAAGTTTACTTTGTTATCTCACGAGCTGAATCAAGTGTGCAGAATTGCTAAGTTAAAGCTGAAGGTTAGTGACAACCGGAGGTTAGTCGTGGTGGTTGGGCAACACTGGGAGGACTTCGGAGGGAGGTAAAGAACTCAGGTGAAGACCGGAAGCGAAACTTCAAAGGTAAAGGTTGAGGTAAGCTCGTGTGAGTGAGTGTAAGTAAGGTCGTGTCCTCCGTATGGGGACGTCCTTATGAGACGATCCGAGCAAGACTTCCCATGGAAGGTCTATGTCGAGATCAGATGGTAAACGACCATCGAACTTACTTATATTAACTGCATTTTTGAGCTAACTCTTCATTGCATCTAGAAACCCTGCCATCAATCGACTAATGGCTTGTATCAGTCGACTGATGCCTCCAACAGTCGATTGGTAAGGGTAGCAGTCGACTGCTAGTCAAGGATCAGCCTCGAGGAGAGTCAAAGCTTATCACCATTTCTCAAGGGCTAGATGGCATCACCTCATGAAACCTCATCTCAACGATTAGGGTTTCTCAAGGCTATAAAAGCAGGGGTTCTCCACCCCATTTCCATCATTCTAAGTGCTCAAAAGTGCTCTTGCTACGCTACTCTTCTATGACGATCTTACGACGATGATGTTCTACCGCATCTCCGACGACAAGAGCTCAAGTCCTATCTTCAATAGTCATTGGTATACTTTTATTAAATTGTCGTCTTTAAATCTTGTTCACATCTTTCCTTATCGAGCTTTAATCATAACAAGGAGAGGGGGAGTGCCCCTCTACCTTGATTTTTTCATATTGATTATACTCGCTTACTCCTACCTCTAATGAGGAGGAGTGTTTTTAGTGCTTTGCCCTCTGTACACGGTCTAGGAATGTTAGGGCCTTGGATTAGTAGCCGAAGGCTGTGAACCAAGTAAAAACAAAATTGTTATATTTATTTTCCGCTGCACTTTACTCTTCTTGTGTATCGAATCAACGAACAAATTCGAAAAGTTTTCCTTGTGCTATTCACCCCCCCCCCCCTCTAGCACTCAAATCGATCCAACATACTCAAGAAGAAGAAGTGGAGCGCGGAGCAAATCCGATATTCGAACATAAACAATAAGGTAATAGATATATTACTTAGTGAAATTCCTAATGATATTTTGATCAAGATAGGAGATTGTAAAGACGCCAAGGCCCTTTGGAGCAAGTTGGTGAAATATCATGAAAACCCATCACTGACTCATGAAGTAGAGGCGAAGTTCGAGGAGGAGTGCTTGTCCTCTCAAGATCAAGATGAAGCAAGCACATCATCATCCCAAAAGCTTGTGGATTTAGAGGTTGATAAGGAATCAACATCCGGATCGGAAGAGGTGGAAGAGGAAGTTGAAGAAGCTTCCACCTCTAGAATTGAGGGGGAGGAGAGAATTTCCACTCCGGAGCATAATCAAGAGGAAGCATCCACCTCCGGTCGAGAAGATGAAGAAGCTCAAAATTCCACCACCATTGACCTAGGTAACTCAAGCATCTTAATAAATAATAAAAATAATATTATGTGCTTTAAGTGTAGGGAACGAGAACACTACAAGAGCAGGTGTCCAAAAAGAGTCAAGAAGACTCCACCGACACTTAAAGTCAACAAAAATTCAAAGGATACCGGTACCCCAATTAGGAAGAGCAAAGAGCACGTGGTGTGCTTCAAGTGCCAACAACCGGGGCATTATAGGAGCCAATGCCCTAGGGGGAGGAAGAAAGGGCAAGAAGGAGCATCATATGTAGGGGGAGCTTCTAAAGCAAACCCTAAGTTAAAATTTAGTAATGCATCTTCCTTATTTTATAATGAAAATCATGCAAGGAGTAATCTTGCTATTGTTCATAAAGAGTATGCTAAAAATAGGCTCTACTGTTTAGGTGACAAATCATGTAATTTTAGAACTAAGGAGAATTTTGAGACTAATGTCCCTAAAACAATTTTACCTAAGGAAAGTATTAGGAAGATAGAAAACAATTTGGGCATTAACCCTAAGAATGGTAGGCATATGCCTAGAAGAAATGGTATTGCCCAAAGACAAAATCAAAATTAAAAAATTGGACAATTAGAATTGGAGAACCAAGCCTTGAGGTCAAGGCTTGAGAAACTAGAAAAGACCCTTAGGAATATGCAAAATCAAATTAAGAGGTCAAATGGTCAAAACCTAGAGTCTTGGAGGCAAGGCTCATCCAAGGGAAAGAAAGGTTTGGGTCACAAATCTAAGCCCAAGGAGACCTACCATAGTGTTCCATTCGATTATGGAACACAACCTAGGTCTAGGAAGACGATTACTATGCAAATTATTCATAAGGGTAACCAAGGTGTGTGCCTAGTGGCTAAGGTTTCAAGGAAACCTAGGGAAAAGCTACTAAGAAGGTTACAAGGGGAGTCACCCCTAGAGTTAACCTAGGCAAGACCACAATGACCAAGGTTACCAAGCCTAGGAGGGTCATTAGGAGGGTATCTAGGGAGGTTATCCCTAAGGAATACCTAGTAAACCCATGGAGCTCCAATAGATATTGAGTTTCTAGGAGCGTGATCGATTAACGCTAAATGGGTTAGCTTATGTCAACCTTGATTTGATGGGTAGTTAACTCAACCATAGCAAAGTTGCCACTTTAGGTCATTTCTAAGGTAATGGGATACTTGGAAATAAGTATGAATTTTAATCCTAAAAGGTTTTAGGATGTGCCAATGTATTTTGAGAGCTATGAAAAATTGATCAAATTTGCACAAACTAGGTTTAGAGGTCATAGTATGTCATTTTGGATTTTTGGCACACTTTGGGATAAGTGGTAATTCGAAAAATTGAACTTAATCCTAACAAATGGCAACTAATATTAAAATTTAGGTATTCTTAAGCCTTATATTTTATTTGCCATGATTTCATTGTCATATACCATGTCATGACATCATATTCATCTTTATCATATAAAATGTCATGATCATGCTTAGGGTTATCTTTTTATGTCATGTGTATTTATATTTAATCATATGCCATGACATCATGATTATTGGCACATATTTCTATTTATGGTATCATTTATTCCATAATCATCATTCATGCATTTAGGATATATGAAAATTGATTTAACAATAATTGGCATGACTTGAAGTCCCATGTATAAGGGAATCAAGTAGTGTTGCTTTAGGAAAATGCATGAGACCTTAGATTAGGATGAACAAAACCCACATCTCACATCACATTGACATGTGTTTGTATTGATACACCCTAGACACATGTGATATGCTAGGAAATGAGTTAAGTTCAAGGTGCATTGTTCTTGCATCTAGATGAACTCAAACTCATCTTATACTATGGAGGAATCATGAGGAAAACTTATGGACAAGTCATGTGCATTAAGACCATAGACCATGGTTCAATACGAGGTTTTAAAATCATTTTGAAAAACCTTGGTGAAGCCTATCTTTTGATAGCAATCACCATTGATAGAGTTGATACAAAGTAGGGTCAAAACTTTGAACTTTTCAATAGTTTTGAACTTTGTGTCAATCTCACTAGTTTATGGGTATTTTATTTTTCCAATATTTTTCACCCATAATGATTGACTTAAGTATTATACATATGAATTTTCATGATTTTTCATATTATGTATAATTACTTCTAATTTTTGAAATTTCATTTTCTAAAATTGAATTTCTGCTTTTACAGAAATCTATCAACTGCCGCTTATGGCAGTCGACTAGCGTTAAGGGCAGTCGACTGCTAACCGACAGAGTCGACTGCTAGGCTTGATTTCGGATAAACAAGGTTTATTTTGCCTGATTTCAGCTATGTTAGGCTACCCTAACTGCTCCTAACCCTAGGATATGCTTTGGAAAGCATTAGAAAGGGTGAAAATCCTTTGGATATGGATTAGGAGAGTTGGTTTGGTGTGTATCAAGTTTAAGGTGTGTGAAAGTTCAAGGTTGAATTTTTAACCTTAATTTTGATGGTTTAGTGTTCCTATAGGCTTAGGGACTCTCCAAGGATATTGTTGGTGTAATGGTCAAGGGGGAGCAAGCCTTTAGAGGGAGGTATCCATCATGGGATGATGGATGTGTTCTTCCTCAAGAGGGGGAGAATTTGGAGAGTTTGGAGAAGTGAGGATTTCCTCTCTTTAGTGATATGGGACTTATCACTAGGAAGAGTGAAGACATCCTAGATATTTGTGGACCAAGGGGGAGATTGTAAGATCTCATTGGGATATGAGATATTAACACCCTTGGGGAGAGCCCTTTTGATGTTTGTCAAAAAGGGGGAGAAGTTGAGATTCCCAATTTGGAAAATTGGGAGGATTGGTTTGAGTTAGTATTCTAACTCAAAGGTATTGGTTTTTGTCAAACATAAAAAAGGGGGAGATTGTTAGTGCAATCAGCCAAGGTCACGATTGACCAGACTCGAGTTGGACTCGAGTAGTGGTTTGATGTTAGTGTTTTGATATTTGAGATTGATGTTTGACAATAAGTTGACCATTGTTTGACAATGAATTGACTATATGGTTGACATGGGATTGACCATATGATGGAGAAGTCCAAGTGGGACACTTGGCAATGGAAAGTCTAAGTCTTGTGTACTTGGCATGGAAAGTCCAAATCTTGGGTAATTGGAATGGAAAGTCCAAGCATGGGTCTTGGCAATGGAAAGTCCAAGCTTGAGTCTTGCCAAATGGAAAGTCCAACATGGGTTGGCAAGGAAAGTACAAGTCATGGGTACTTGGAATGGAAAGTCCAAGCATGGGTCTTGGCAAGGGAAAGTCCAAGCTTTAGTGTTGGCAATTGGAAAGTCAAACATGGGTTGGCAAGGGAAAGTCCAAGGGTTGATATTGGTGGCGTAAAGTCCAAGGGTGGAGTCTTGGCAGTATAATTCCAATGGTTTGGCGCTGTAAAGTCCAAGTTGTAGTCTTGGCAGTGTAAGCCCAAATGTTCCTTGGCGGTATAGACATATTAGCATGACAATAGACGATGGAAGCACCTGAAGGCTAGCGTATCGATAAACAAGTCATGGATGACTTGGAGGGATCCGATAGGTGTGAGGCTAATGGATGTGGCTAAAACATTTAGGTCTAGGCTAAGGGTGGTCTAGCAAGTATGAGGGCATCATACTTGGGGTTAAACCTCATGGTTGAGGTTATCAGTGGACTGGGGCTTTGGACCAGTCGATTGGTAAAGTGTTTTGACACTTGGCAACCGAGTTGACTCGCGCCGCTTGATTATGACCGGCCGATCACGCGTGAGTCCATTATTGCAAATAGCCTTGGTAGTTATTGCCCGGCATTGGGCGATCGATTGATTGAGCGATCATTGTCATGGATGGGAGTCGACTACTGGTACTAAAAACACTCGGTAGCTAATTGATCAGTCGGCTACGAGATTGGCAGTCGACTACCAGTGTAACCGTTGGCTTGAATGCTGACATGGATTAAGTCTATTATGAGACAGCGATACTTTTGGAAGTCATTTGAGGATTTATGGTAGTCAATTGCCAGGCGAAAATCCAGGTCGCGCTGAGACATAAAAGGAGTTCAACAGGGAGGTTTTCGCCAGTGATTTCTTGGGTGATTTGAAGGAGAATAGTTGGTGCTTTCCAGTCCATCAAGGCTAATCCAAGGCAATCAACAAGCAAGCATTCAAAAGAGTTTTTGTAACGTTTTCTTTACTTTTTTTATTTTTTTTGGGGAATGGTAAATGTGTGTATAGATGAATATAACAGTGTTCAATCTAGATGTCTACAAAATGGTAGACATGAGTCTGGATCTTGAGGAATATCCTCTCGATCGATGGCTCACAACCCTCAAAATGACACATATTGCACTCTTGCCATATCAAGAACACCATACTTGAAAATAGGCAAGTCTCTCCTCTTCCTCACTCTCCCCTTGCCTCGTAATTCCTTGTCAAACGAGCGAAAGAGGCGACCAACGGTGAAAATTTGCACCCGGATGCCAAGCCAACACCGCACTAGGTCCCATAGGTGCCTTGTCCATATGCACCAGAAGAAAATATGCTCATTTGACTCCATTGCCGCTTTGCATAAGCAACACTCCTTCTGCAACTCATATGGGATGGTGTCCGTTGTTCGCAGCTTGCTCTGCCCCATTAGCGAATATGTGAAGCGATGTTTGGGCAGAATTTTCGGCCACCACACTGCTGCCATCACCTTGCTGCCTACTTGTGTGGCCTGAAGTGATCATATGCTACTGGGACTGCTGTCCGTTGCCCCTTCCACCCTATGAACCACTTATCGAGCATGGAGGTTGCTGCCATTGCCCCCCAGGTGCCTACACAAGTTGTTGTACTAACTGCCCGCATTTCTTCATCAGCGGTGAATCACTTGGCTTTTCCATCCATTGCCAAACGTCGATTTGCTGCAAGTACTTGTGATGAACCCATCGGACCCATAGGGAGTCCGCCTTCATATGTATGTTCCATAACGTCTGGCATAGCAAGGCTGAGTTCCATGCTCGCAAGTCCTGGAGATCGTATCCACCCTCCTCTTTCGATAAGCAAAGAGATCGCCAAGATGTCACCGGGTGTTTGGTGGTCCACATGAAGCCCGACATATGGCATAGATCATATCCACAACCCCACTGGGAACCGGGATAATGGACAACCAGTAGCACTCTATGGCCTGTAGCACTGATCATACAAGCTCCAACCGCCCGACATAAGAGAGTGTGTGCTTTGGCCATGAGTACACTGATAACTACCATTTTGTCGGGTTATTTTGGTCATTAATATCACTTTTTTAATCCTCTCATGTATTTAATTATTGATTATTTGCATGTTTTATGAGTTGGATCATCTTTTGGACCTTTTTGCAAATTCTCCTAAATTTTGAATTTATATGTAAATTTTTATCTTTGTTTGTAAGGGATCGAGATGAGCCAATGGATTAGACTCAAGTTGGATCAAATATGGCTTCATCTAGGGCTAGAAGGATATTTTAAGCTGGATCAATCTAGACCTTTCATTATGATAGAGGGCAATTTAATCAAGAGATCAGATCTGAGCGATATGGACCATCCGATGAAAGCAGCTTAATTCTGAGCCATTTACTAGATTTGGAGAGATCCGGTCCGTACATATTGATCTGTACATTTGAGCCCTTCATCCTGATTCGACCAATCATGATTATCCCTTCGGATGAATCAATTCCATCAATTAAAAGTCAGAGAATTGTTAGCCGTTGGATGCACAACTAGCTTAATGGATTAATGAAGATAATTAAACACTAGCTTCAATTGGACGACTAGGATTTGATGGCATTCGATCGGACAACTACAAAAATCCACTTAATGCTCCTTCATTGGGACAGAAAAATTAGTCGGCAGCTTCTTCCTCTTCACATGCACCCGATGCCACCCTCTTCATCGCCGAGCTCATCCCTTTCCTCGCCAGTTGCTGGAGAGGAAGGGGTTCCCCTCCTTCTCTGGTGATCGATGCCCATCCACTTCCTTTACCATCCACAGCCATAGCAGTTACCATCTTCAACCCCGACAACATTTTCACCACCGCCGCTTCTTCATCCAGCATCTCCTACACCGGCCATCCGTTCCACCTCTGATCGGAGGTGGCATCCACCACCGACAGTCAACTCTCCATCCGATCAGGCCGACTAGCCACTCCATCCACTGTCAGCACCTCTGCCAGCAATTTCCAGCCACCGACATCTCCAAACCTAGCTTCGGCAGCCTATAACAGCATCAATTCCATCCTTTTTCCTGCAATTTCCAGCAAGATTTCCTTTGATTATTTCATAATTTAGTTTGGATTGAGTGTTTGTAATCAATTATACCTTCCATGTCTAATTTGCATGTAGTTAGTTTAATTTGGTTCATGCTTTATTGGTGTTCTTTTAAATGTTTCTTAGAGTAATTAGGTTGTAGTTGGTTAGTTTAGATTTAGTTTCATGCTTTATTTTAATTGCTCTCTTTTAATCATGTTCATGTAGTAGATTTTGTTGATGAATTGTTCATTTCATTTAGTTGTTAGTTAAATTTGTTCTTCCCTTGAGCCCTAGCAGCCGCCTCCATCTTGCTTCCACCCACCTTCCTCCACGGATTTGTGGAGGAACCACTTCATCGAGTGATTTCGGCAATGTCCTCCATCTCACAGCTCGTCCATCTTCTCTTTCAGATTCGAGGAGGAGTCCGCCCCAATGACACTTCTTCTCGCTCAACCGGATCCGAGAGAGTTCAGAGTATCCATCAAACTACTGGATTCAGGAGTTTACACCATCCCACATCTACTGCCGTTTGTTGAGTCTCGATCGAGCTTCGTCGGACTTTGCCTGAGGACCTTGTTCATTCACCGGGCCTATCTTGGGTTGATAAGATTATTTCTTTCCTTTTCCAATTTTTATTGCTTTAATTTCTACATTGTCTTTTCGTTAAGTAGGATTAGTTTTTTAAATCCAAACCCCCATTTACATTAGAAAATCCAAAGCAATAATTAGAAATCCTAAGTTTACTATTCTGTCGATTACACTCGTTGGGAAACGATCCAGGCCATCCACTATGCTATATTAGTTTAGTTAGGGGGTTAGGTAATTAATTTGAAACGGTACCACGACACAAATAACCGTTCATAAAATTTTGGTGTCGTTGCCGGGGAGTGTAATGATGCTTGGTAGACTTAGGATTGTTTGTCCATCTTTCAAAAAAAAATTCAAAATTCAAAACTTTTGTTGAGGGATTAATTCTTTTATGTCTTGTATATCCATGTGTTATATTTTGTTTGCTTCCTGTATCTTTTGATTTTGTTTGCCAGTATTTCAGGATAAATACAGGAAATTTCTTTGATCATGGATCCATATTATCAGAGATTATTTGGATCCTTTCATCAGGCTGATGATTCAGGGATTAACAGAACTGTCAGGGAACTCACTGCACTAGATGTTGCTTATCAATCTCTTTGCATTTAGTTTCCTGAATTAAATGTGGATGTTGAACTCTTTGAAATTGTACATTTGCTTTCGAAATTCCATGGTTATGCTAGTGAAGATCTAATAAGGCACTTGCAAGAATTTTATATGGTATGCTTAGCAATGAAGCCACGGGGTATATCACTGGAGGATATTATGCTCAGAGTATTTCTATTCTCTTTATCAGACAGGGCAAAAGATTGGATCTATTATCTTCCTCCTGGCTCTATTACATGTTGGAGTGAAATGAAGAGAGTCTTTTTGGAAAAGTTTTTCCCTGCATCCAAGATCAAAGAAATTTGGAAGAGCATTTGTGGTATTGAGCAAATGATAGGAGAGACTCTATATGAGTATTGGGAGAGATTTAAAAGATTGTGTGCTAGTTGCCCCCATCACCAAATTAGCAATCAAATACTCATCCTGCACTTCTATGATGGATTATTTCCTATGGACAGGTGTATTCTATATGTAGCTAGTGGAGGGGCCCTAGACAACAAGACTCCTTCTTAGGCTAGAGAAATTATTGAGGTCATGGCTACGAATTCACAACATTCTTATCAACCTCCACCAGCATTTCAGAGGTTGGTTCTTGAGTTGTAGAATATCCCAATGCTTAATAGCCCACAACAATCCCAGCAGATGAAAGCACAAGGATTTATTCAGCCTTCGTTAGAGACCATTTATCTGGATATCGATGTGCTAGAGGAGATGGATTGTAGAGTATGTGATAGCCAAGTTTATGATCATGCTACTCTACAGGACTCCGATATTTCTATGTGCTACGGTAGTGAAGTTGTGGGTGTTATTGTGGGTAAGAATGCGAATATTATTGTAGATGATATTGTTACTCCTGATATTGTTAATGTTGCACATGATATTTCAGATGTAGCAGATATTTTTACTTATATTAAGGTCGATGATGTTGTAAAGGAGACAGTGTCTGTAGAATTGTTATGTTCAGATGTGCAACTACTTGATAAGCCTGACCATAATTGCTTTGAAGATATCAAGATGATTTCTATAGGAGTGATGGATAGCTGGAGAGCCCCAGACTGGACACTCCTATTACACCCTAAGCCTGCCATATTTCTGCTGAACAAGGTCCCAATACCAAATATAGCAGTCCAGCTTCTAGATTGGTTGCTCTAAATAAATTGTCTTAGGCTGCCTAAGATAGCCTTTGAGAAGATGATAGTGAAAGGAGTGGAATTCATCTTATCTCTTATTGTTCTACTTCTGGGTTGGATTTTACACTGGAATTATTCTCATCCACCTAGAAGAACCTTCACGAAGATGATGATGGAGGGAGCTAGACTTTACAACATAGACCACATGAAGAAGACACTCACTTCCACTCGATCCACTCCACTCCTAGCTTGGCTACTACTCCTGAACCACCTCCAACCGGCAAGATCCAAGGGGAGTTCATTCCTTATCTCATCTCTTTTCTTTTTCATTGTATATATGTTTCTTTTACTTCATTTATTTTTGTTTTACTTGTTATGTTTTGGTTGTTGAGTTTTTGTTTTGTCATTTTTCAAATAAATTTCCTATGCATTCCTTTATATCATCTTAGAAGTCATGAAAGCTAGTTAAATTTGATTGTCGAGTTTCGGGGATTTATTGTCATGAATTGATTATTTGATTGCATGTGGTTACTACTTGGTGATGGATTCTATGTTGATAGACTGAGTTGATTATTTTTGTTACCTAGTGAGAATTGAGCCTATTTTTATTTCTTGTGTGTGGTGCACTTGTGGTTATTGTAACTCTAGAACTTGCTTTGATTCTTTCGATACCACACAACAGTAGGTTAGCATGATTATTATGAAGGCAATCACATTTGTTTTCCTTCACTTCTTTTATCATCACATGCTTAGTGAATAACATTCTAGTCATTCACCCTTATATTTTTTTCTTTCCTTCCATTACTTTCTTCTCCATTTCTATTTCTAGATGTGGAATACTTGGATGATCCATGATGTGTGTTTTGCCTAGGATGGACAACAATTTAAGTGTGGGGGAGAGAGTAGCTTAGGAGAATTTAGTATAAGCATAGGCAAGTCGTGCCTGATCATGCACCCATCCACTTACCGCCTCCAGCAAAGGCCCATAATCCACATTGTGTAGCTTCTCGGCCGCCAGGAGAATGCCAAGATATCAAAATGGGAAGGACCCCTGCTGGAACCCCATGATCTGAAGGAGATAAGCTCATGTACGTGCGTCCACACCAGCCATGTACATACTGGACTTTAGGGGGTTAGCCCTTAAGCCAGCCATGCCCCCAAAATCTCAAGCGAAGGGGCATCTGCTTTGGAAAACATCAAGAGATCATTTGCATAGGCTAGGTGTGTCAACCCCACTTCCGTACACATCGGGTGATAGTGGAAACTGGGCTACTGTGCCACAACCTTCATGCACCATGAAAATACCTCCAGGCATAGTCCAAATAGCAATGGAGATAGGGGGTCCCCCTGTCGCAACCCTCATCGTCCTCCAAAAAATCCATGCATACTCCCATTTACGCTCACCGAGTAGGTAATTGAAGATATGCATTCAGATATCCAAGAACGGTATTGATGAGGAAAACCATAACCAACAAGTGTCACTTCAAGAAAACCTCAATCCGCCGTGTCAAAGGCCTTCCGCAAGTCAACTTTTATCATGCAACGGGGAGAAATCCTTTTCCTCACATACTTCCGAAGCAACTCCTGGGCTAGGTTGATGTTATCTTCAATGCTTTGGCCCGAAACAAACGCTACTTGTGCAGGATCCATGAGTGAGTCCATCACCTTCGATAGCTGCCCCGCTAGTATCTTAGCTATGACTTTGTAGAAAACCGAGAAGTAGGAGATCGGTCAGTAATCAGACACTTCTGTGGCATGTTCAGTTTTTGGCACAAGCACAATCAATGTGTGGTTCCACTCTTGGAGTAGCCTTCCAGTCCGAAAGAACTCCAGGACAACAGCCTCAAAATTAGCCTGAACAGTTGTCCAAGCTGACCGGTTGTTGCTTATTGTTTATTTGTATTACTATTGTAATCATTGTAAGAGGTTTCTCTATCCCCGGTGTGTCACCAAGGAGTGTTATTGGTTTAGTGGTGGTGTTTGCATTGCTAGAGCTCATTCGAGCCCAACCCATGGAGCAGGAACTCTAAGGTTCCGAACCACATTATATCGCATGTGTTTGTGCTTGTGTATCTTATTATTTGTATTTGTTATTATTATTTCACTGTGCTACATGAGTGTAGACAATCAAGTGCAAACGATTTCCATCGAAGCAGCAAACACGTTATTCATCCCCCCTCTAGCGATGTTCAATTCCTAACATTCTTGAGCGACCTATGTATTTCCCGAGTGATCTATGTATTTCTCGAGCGACCTATGTCTTTCCCTAGCTCAATAGGGATGTGTAGAGAAGTGGATTCGAAGCTCAATTGTGTGAAGTTAGAGTAGTTTATATATTTCCCGAGCTATCTATGTATTTCCCAAGTGACGTATGTATTTCCTGAGCTCAGTAGGGATGTGCAGAGTAGTGGATCTAGAGCTCAGTTGTGTGAAGTCTGATCAATTTATAAATTTCCCGAGCTGCCTATTTTTTTTCCGAGCGACTTATATATTCCCCGACAGGCATATGTATTTCCCGAGTGCTTTGCTATTTTCTGAGTTTCAAAAGAATTTCTTTAATTTAGTAGGGGTAAATGACATGGATATTTTGGGATATGATTAAAAAGGATGTCAAGGGGATTTTTTTAAAAAAAAAGTATTTGTATTATTGTTTTCTAGAAATTTGTGTGCGATTTGATTTTAGGTAAAAGGAGGGACATGTGGAAGGCAGGGAAGGAATTATTTTAAAAAGGAGCGGGAAAAATAATTATGTCTCAACAGACTAGTAGGGGCATTAAAGTAAATGCATTTGGGAACAAGGCCAAATCTCCTATAAAAGGGGGTGGAGATGAATGGAAAGGGATGGTTCTTTCTTCTCTGTTCGGTACACAAAGATCTCTTCTCGCTTCTTCTTCTTCCTCATTCCACTACTCTATTCTTGTGATTTTTACTTGGGCGTCAGAGGGGTCGTGCCGGTAATGTTGGTCCACCTCTAACATTCTTTTTTAGTGGTAGATCTAGCTTTTGGCTTGAGGATTCACGGTGATTAGCAGGGATTCTCAAGAAATGAGAAGGGGATCTGAGTTGGCCGAAGAAGAGGATACCATTAAATTGGAGCCATTTGTAGGAACCTAAACAAAAAGTTATGATGGTGAATAGTAGGAAGACAATAAAGGAGCTAGTAGAGGAAGAGAAGTTTGTGTCTAGTACTTCTCGGGGAGGTATGATAACTACCATTTTATCATATTATTTTGGTCCTTAATATCAATGTTTTTATCCTCTCGAGTTATTTATTGTCGATTATTAACAAATTTTATGAGTTTGGAATCATTTTGGACCTTATTGTTGTTAGGGCAATCAATCCATGTATGATGTGGTTTTGATGTGTGTGGCAAAGGGTTTAAGTTAGGTTGATATGTGTGTTGAAGTAGTGCAGGAATTAGTAATTCAGACATGGGATTGGCTTGACGAAAGCATTGGTGAGTTCACTATCTCATGGCTCGGGTCTTTGAGTTGGTGAAGGACAACATTGTGAAGTCGTGCGCTTGGTGCATCCGAGGGATCACCATACGAGCAACATTGGAGTTAAGCCAAGGAAGTAGACTTCAGGGCAAGACATGAAGGATGGCATTGCGAAGCCATGTGCTTGCGAAGGACGTGGCCAGACGAAGAGAACTTCAGCGAGAGACTTCAAGCAAGATGAGAGAATGAGCGAAATGTAACGTAGCTCATAGGTGGACTTGGACGAAAGGCTAAGTCAAGTGTCGGATGCTCAACCAAGTTGGTTGAGGTTTTACCTGACCGTCGGATGCTCAAAAAATAGTTTGATTGAGGTTTTACTTGACACCAGTCGACTAATATAGATATCAGTTGACTGCTCTGGGTCGATGAACTCGACCTGTGAAGGGAATTGATTCGCTTCGCTTCAGTCGCTTGTTCATGGAGATCCTATCTCGTGTCCTTGGATTAAAATTTTATCAATTAAAACTAATTCGGACGGATATGGATTACCCAAGCAACTGACTCATCATCGTTCTATTCAATTTGAGTAGTCACTTAAACAAACTTGTTGTTCAAGAAACCTAACTCTTTTCCTCGATTAGCCGCGGAATAGATGATGCACGGATCGCCAATTTTTTTCCTTATGATCGGGGTCCATGTCAAACAATAACATACAAAAACAAAAAAACAAGAATCAAAATTAAACAAGATTATACTTCTTGTTTTACCTATTGATCTTCTATTGTATTCCTATCCTCTTCTTTGACGTCATGTGGGCAATGATCTTCCAAGAATTGAAGCCTCCTATACCACGTATCTTCCCTTTCTTTCTCTCTCCGAACAAGGGAAGAAAACCCTCCCTTCTTCTCCTATCTTGTACTGACCACCTGTTAGTAATATATGAGAGATGTCCTAAGGCAATCGCCTTATGTATGAACCATTTATATGATAAATGAAGATTCACTATTTGAGTATACATGTTTAATGTATTTGATTGGATCTTAAACTCATTTACTGAATGTCCACGATACGATTCACGGCATGAGAGAATTTGTGATTGGATCACAACTAGTGAGTATCTCTACATGTGTAATTGTGATGTATCGAATTATCCTAGTCGATGAATTGATGGATTTGGACACCATCAATTCCGAGACTAGCACGAGGTATACTCCTTGGTGTATCCAAGCAAATGATTCTCACCGGGCCGAGACATAGTGATGTCCGAGTTGATCGTGGATGCTAGTTATGGTAACTAGTTCATTGGAGTGACCAGTAAGACTTCATATGGTTCTCTGCATATATAGATATGTCAATGAAGTTCTTCGTGGCTTAAGTGCGATGTTCCTTTGACTTGCGGTATTCAAGTCATCTTGATCATGGAGACTTATGCTTTGACATCTTAAGCAAACATCTCTAAGGAGATGTGGACCCGGATGATTGGGTATAAGTCGGTGATCAAGGTGTTTGAATAGCCTATAAAGGATTCACCACTCCTTGCGAGAGATGTATACCCATGGCCTCTCGTCGGATTGTTACTAAAGTCTTTGGCCAAAGCAATACATGTTTAGAGTAAGGTACTCTTGATACATGTGGAGTAACTAGAATCAGAGGACGAGGAAATGATACTTGGGCTAGGTGTGACGTAGTCGACCTAGTGGGGACCGACACAATAGACCATGTCCTGAACCAAGTGGGTATAAGATGAGTGAAGGGAATGGGGCACGATTCATTCGAGCTCAAGGGTTTCGAAATAGTTCGATCAACCGTTGATCTTTTCGGTTAATTGGGGATCATGATGTACTACTAGGTGCCACTCATGATCGTTCTATAATTAATGGTTAATTATAGACGGCCAACATAAACTGAGAACCTATTTGGTCACACGCACAACGAGTGTAATCCAAAGGATTTAAAACGAGCTTGAGAATGGGATTCTCAGACCGAGAGAAACTATGTTTGGTTGGACCAAACATAAAGCGAGCATGAAATTGTTTCAGTCGCAATGGAAGGGTGGATGGGCAGTGTCTTATGATGACATAATGGATGGACCAAAATGGTTTGGTTCTAATCCAATGGATAAGAATAAACCAAAGGGTTTGGTTTATTTTAAACGAATGAACCAAAAGTTGGTTCGGTTCGTTTTAACTTAAAATAAACCATCATGGTTTGGTTTATTTTAACTTATCTTAATGGAGCGGGTTAACGGGCTTTATGGATATGATCCATTAACCATTAAGAGAATTAGTTCTCTATAAAATAGGGATTAAACCCTAACCCTAAACCTAATCAACTAGTTGCCGCACAACACATAGTTGCCGCCCAACACATTGTGGCCGCCCAACATCTTGTTGCCGCCCAGCTTGTGGTGCAGCCTTCTAACTTGTTGCCGGCGACCAAGCTTCAGCCGGTGAACCTCCGGCGACCCTCCGGTGATCCCCTAAAAGGTTTGGCATCAAGGTGAGCTTTTGTCTCCTTGTTTTGGCCGGCGCCTATCTCCTCCACCAAGCTGTCCAGTTTTCTGGACAGCTTCTTCTCCTCTCGTCGGAGCGTCGTTTGGACGACGGTTAGTGCTCCGACAGCGGCTAACTTACCGGGGATTTGATCTCCGGTAATCCTCTGAGGTGGAGGACGAAGGATTCGTCAATCGGTTGACGAATACCTCTCCGGAGAAGCAAGTCTTGAGGACTTGTTTTTAGGTCCGAATTTGGATTCGGATCGTGATCATCTCTCGATCACGTCGTCTTCAACACGAGGCTAGTAACCCATACGAAGACGAAGCTCGTGACTTAGCGAAGTCATCCCGAGGAGCTCGGCGTGGATACGGATAGAGACGATTCTTACGAGGATCGTTCCGGTTGATGCCGTTCCCGCTACACGTCATACGGAAGGTATAACGTAGTTTAATTTCCTTTTATTGCAATTTTAATTTACGGTTATGTCTACACTTGTTGTAATAGCATGCGTGTGTTGTGTGTGTTGTAATAAATAGGAGTATTTATTATTTTTATTGCTTCCGCTGTGCTCATGTTTACGAAACATGATCGAACACACACACGCCGCGGTGCCGGAAACCCAACAGTGGTATCAGAGCCCAGGTTGTGTTTCGACATAATCGTAAAATGGTTTTGCGATAGTCATAATGTATTTCTGGAAATTTTCTAAATTTTGGAAATTTAGAAGTATTTATGGAAATTTTTCAATTTTGGAAAGTCTAGAAATATTTATGGGAATCTTCCACTTTTGGAAAGTTGAAAGTATTAATGGAAATTTAGATTTTCCATAAATAAAATATTTGATTATATTCTGGAAATTTGTTTCCTAATTTAATCATGATTTGATTTGGGAAATCAAATCTTAAAATATTTTATTTCCATAAGTAGTTTTAAAGATTTAGGAAATTGGTTTCCTAAATAGATTTTCCTTAATCAAATAATTCCATGAATAAAATATGTGATTAGATTTGGAAATTTATTTCCTAATTTAATTATGATTTGATTTGGAGAATCAAATCTTAAACATATTTTATTTCCATAAATAGTTATGACATATAAGGAAATAATATACATGACATAATTGTATGCCATGTAATTGCATTAGATGCATAACATTATGCCATGCGTGTCGTGACATGTAGATGTATGTCATGTATGCCATGCCATGTAGATAATAGTTATTTGCATGCAAAGAGGATGAGACATAAAAACCCTTAATCAATATTAAAGCCTACACCTTCCATTAATATGGTTAGAACCAGAGTTCTGTTTCTTGTTTGGGTTGTTGGACTCTCTCCAAGCCCGGCTCGAACCTGAATATGTTCAAACCATGGAATAGTTTAATACTAATATGGTAAGAGTCAGAGGTCAATCGTTAGCTTTGGTTGTTGGACTCTCTCCAAGCTGGGCTAATTGGTTGAATGCGCTCTAACCATATTAAAACTATGTCCTGATTAATGGGTTGGCTTTAACCTGGAGCATCGGCTTGTTGGACTCTCTCCAAGGTCGATGTAAAGGGAGGTGAAGTTGGGTGATATGCATATGATGCATACTTGTTAATGTGTTAACAACCCGATGTATGTGTGAACATTCAATTAGTTGATAGCACATTGTGATAGTTGCATATACGTGATATGCAATCGGTATAGAAGATACCTACCGTCGTAGTTATGAATGGCTTGTTGGACTCTCTCCAAGGTTGTTCATAACTATGATGGATATCAGCCCATTCGGAGATGGACCTACAATCTCCCGAAGTGATTTTGGGGTTTTTGAAATTCGAAAAATGAATGGGATTTATAAATGTATATTGATGCATTTTAAAAATTATCTTTCTCATATATGCTCGTTTTGTATTTCTAAAATTGATCATGTTGTCTTTTAATTTGCGTTCCATTTTGGATTCAAATAAATTGACTGGGCCGAACTTCTTGGACTGGCTTAGAAACTTGAGAATTATTCTCAAGGTGGAAAAGCTTGCGAATGTCCTCGAAGCGCCTCTTCCCGCTCGTCCTAGTGACGATGCAACTTTGGACCAATTGTTGGCCTATCAGAAACATGTGAGTGATTCTGAACAAATGAGTTGCATCATGCTAGCCGCGATTGAACCCAAGCTACGAAAGCAGCATGAGCATATGGATGCTCATATCGTAGTCCTTCATCTCTGTGAGTTGGTTGATGAGCAAGTGATATTCGAAAGGTTCGAAGTCTCCAAGCTCCTCTTCACCTCTGAGATGCGAGGAGGCTCATCTGTGGTACTGCTCAACATGCTGAAGACTGTGGAGTCTTCTGAGAAGCATGAGCAGGGGACGGTGCTGTTAGTTGATTCCTCGAAGAAAGGTTCTAAGAGGAAGTCAAAGGAACAGCAGAAGGGAAAGAAGAGAAGGGCTAAGAAGGTAGAACTAGCACAAAAGGAAACTTGCCATCATTATGGCAAGGAGAGCCATTTGCAAAGAAAGTACAAGATTTATCTTTAGTCCGTGAAGAAGGATAAGGCATCGGATGCCCCATCTTCTTCAGAAATCTTCTTTATTGATTGTCATTCTATTTCCTCAGACAATTGGGTATTCGATACTGGGTGTGGCTCACATATATGTAATGACATATATGGGCTAAGGAATAGAAGAAGACTCGTCAAGAGAGAGTCAAATTTACGTGTTGGGAATGAAGCAACGGTTGCTGCACTCGCCATCGGAACGTATTTGTTGGAACTCCCTGTAGGACTTGTCTTAGTACTGGACAATTGCTTTTATATTCCTTCGTTGATAAAGAACATCATTTCTATTTCTTGTTCAAATAGAAATGGTTTCCATTTGACGTTTAGTAACAATTGTTGTTACATAACTTTGAATGGGGTTCTTTATGGGACTGGAACTTTAAGCAATGGTGTTTATACGTTGGACGTATCCAGTGACATTTGCAATATCGAAGCGAGCAACAAGAGTGCTCGAAAGGATAATCAAATAGACTCCTACATGTGGCATTGTCGTCTTGGCCATGTAAGCAAGAAACGCATGTCCGAATTACACCGATGTGGAATTCTGGAATCATTTGAATTGGATTCATACGATACATGCGAATCATGCTTAAAAGGCAAGATGACTAAGTTACCTTTTACGGGAAAAGGTGAACGAGTGGGAGAGTTACTAGGTCTAATACATACTGATGTATGTAGACCTATGTCAACTCAAGCTTTAGGAGGCTATAGCTACTTCATTACCTTCACCGATGATCACTCACGGTTTGGGTATGTGTTCTTGATGAAACACAAGTCTGAAGCCTTTGAAAGGTTCAAAGAATTCAGAAATGAAGTAGAGAAACAACATGACAAAAGTATTAAAATACTTCGATCGGATCGAGGTGGTGAATACTTAAGTCAAGAGTTTCTTGATTATCTAAGAGACAATGGCATATTGTCTCAATGGACTCCGCCATATACACCACAGCATAATGGTGTATCTGAGAGGCGTAACCGGACCTTGTTGGACATGGTCAGGTCAATGATGAATCATGCGACTCTTCCCAAGTCCTTTTGGGGTTATGCACTTCAGACAGCTGTTTACTTGTTAAACAGAATGCCTACCAAGGTAGTCTCAACTACTCCATATGAGATATGGAATGGTAAGAAACCTCATGTATCTTACTTGAAGATATGGGGTTGTCCTGCTTATGTGAAGCGGACTGTATCAGACAAATGGATGCTAAGTCTGATAAATGTCTATTTATTGGATACCCTAAGGAAACAAGGGGTTACCAATTCTATCATCCTGTGGAACAAAATGTGTTTGTTTCAAGGCATGCTGTGTTTCTAGAGAAAGAGTTTCTCTTGCAAGAAAACAGTGGGAGTGTCGTCGAGCTTGAGGAGGCTCGAGAGACTCAAATAGACATTAATGAGATACCTGGTGAAGCACAACAGCCGACAACTCATAGTGATGAGCAATCGGCTGGACCTGTTGTAACACCACATCTTCGTAGATCTGGTAGAACACGCAATATTCCTGAGAGATATGGATTTCTCGTAAGCGAATCGAACGACGTGTTACTCATTGATGATGAGGAGCCTACCAGTTATGAAGAAGTGCTGACAAGTTCAGAAAGGGATAAGTGGCTTGGTGCCATGAAGTCGGAAATGGATTCCATGTATGAAAATCAAGTTTGGAACTTGGTTGACCCACCTGAAGGGATAAAGCCTATAGGGTGCAAGTGGGTTTTCAAGAAGAAAACCGACATGGATGGTAATGTGATTACCTATAAGGCTAGATTGGTGGCGAAAGGATATCGTCAAAAACAAGGTGTTGATTATGACGAAACCTATTCGCCTGTAGCTATGCTTAAATCCATTCGGATGCTCCTGGCCATAGCGGCTCATTATGATTATGAGATATGACAGATGGATGTGAAAACAGCTTTCCTTAATGGAAACCTGCTCGAGGACGTGTATATGATACAGCTTGAGGGTTTCACATTGGTTGACAAAACCAAGGTATGCAAATTGCGACGATCCATTTATGGATTGAAGCAAGCATCCAGGAGCTGGAATATCCGTTTTGATGAGACGATCAAAAAATTTGATTTCTCACAAAATCCAGACGAACCTTGTGTGTACAAGAAGGTTAGTGGGAGTGCAGTCGTGTTCCTAGTATTGTATGTCGATGACATATTACTTATAGGAAACGATGTGTCAATCTTACAGTCAGTTAAGGTTTGGTTATCCAAGACATTCTCCATGAAAGACCTGGGAGAAGCAACCTACATCCTTGGGATTAAGATCTATAGAGATAGATCGAAACGGTTGCTTGGTCTTTCGCAGTCTACATATATAGACCGAGTGCTAAAGAGGTTTAGCATGTCGGAATCCAAGAAAGGTTATCTACCCATCAGGCATGGGGAACACCTTTCGAAGTCTATGTGTCCGCGCACAGAAGACGAGAGGATTTGCATGAGTAGGATTCTCTATGCATCCGCAATAGGATCTATCATGTATGCTATGTTGTGTACAAAGCCCGATGTATCGTATGCTCTGAGTGTCACGAGCAGATACCAGTCCGATCCAGGAATGGATCATTGGGCGGCTGTTAAGACGATCCTTAAGTACTTGAGAAGAACTAAGGATGTGTTCCTAATATATGGAGAAGGGTACATGGTGATACGTGGGTATACGGATACCAGCTCTAGACAGACAAGAATAATTCCATGTCTTTGTCTGGGTATGTATTCACTTGGAATGGAGGCGCAATAAGTTGGAAAGGTTTCAAGCTTGACACTATAGCGGATTCTGCCACTAAGGCAAAATACATTGCGACTTTAGGCGAAGGAAGCGGTTTGGATCAAGAAGTTCATCTCGAACTTGATGTGGTCTCATCAATGATCCAAACATGTGCCACGCTATCATCTTATCGTAGAGATCATCGTGAGGGAATGAAATACAAATCGAGAAAATTCCCCCGAAAGGAACTTAGCGGATCCTTTGACTAAAGCATTACCTCAAAGTAAGTTTGAGGGTCATGTTGGTGCTTATGGTATTGGAATACCGTGTAGCGATTGGCATTAGGCCAAGTGGGAGTCTCGTTAGTAATATATGAGAGATGTCCTAAGGCAATCGCTTTATGTATGAACCATTTATATGATAAATGAAGATTCACTATTTGAGTATACATGTTTAATGTATTTGATTGGATCTTAAACTCATTTATCAATGTCCACGATACGATTCACGGCATGAGAGAATTTGTGATTGGATCACAACTAGTGAGTATCTCTACATGTGTAATTGTGATGTATCGGAATTATCCTAGTCGATGAATTGATGGATTTGGACACCATCAATTACACGAGACTAGCACGAGGTATACTCCTTGGTGTATCCAAGCGGTGATTCTCACCGGGCCGGAGACATAGTGATGTCCGAGTTGATCGTGGATGCTAGTTATGGTAACTAGTTCATTGGAGTGACCAGTAGTAAGACTTCATATGGTTCTCTGCATATATAGATATGTCAATGAAGTTCTTCGTGGCTTAAGTGCGATGTTCCTTTGACTTGCATGTATTCAAGTCATCTTGATCATGGAGACTTATGCTTTGACATCTTAAGCAAACATCTCTAAGGAGATGTGGACCCGGGATGATTGGGTATAAGTCGAAGTGATCGAAGGTGTTTGAATAGCCTATAAAGGATTCACCACTCCTTGCGAGGAGATGTATACCCATGGCCTCTCGTCGGATTGTTACTAAAGTCTTTGGCCAAAGCAATACATGTTTAGAGTAAGGTACTCTTCGATACATGTGGAGTAACTAAAATCCGTAGGACGAGGAAATGATACTTGGGCTAGGTGTGACGTAGTCAGCCTAGTGGGGACTGACACAATAGACCATGTCCTGAACCAAGTGGGTATAAGATGAGTGAAGGGAATGTGGCACGATTCATTCGAGCTACTGAAGGGTTTCAGAAATAGTTCTGGATCAACCGTTGATCTTTTCGGTTAATTGGGGATCATGATGTACTACTAGGTGCCACTCATGATCGTTCTATAATTAATGGTTAATTATAGACGGCCAACATAAACCGAGAACCTATTTGGTCACACGCACAACGAGTGTAATCCAAAGGATTTAAAACGAGCTTGAGAATGGGATTCTCGGATCGAGAGAAACTATGTTTGGTTGGACCAAACATAAGCGAGCATGAAATTGTTTTGATGCAATGGAAGCGTGGATGGGCAGTGTCTTATGAAGACATAATGGATGGACCAAAATGGTTTGGTTCTAATCCAATGGATAAGAATAAACCAAAGGGTTTGGTTTATTTTAAACGAATGAACCAAAAGTTGGTTCGGTTCGTTTTAACTTAAAATAAACCATCATGGTTTGGTTTATTTTAACTTATCTTAATGGAGCGGGTTAACGGGCTTTATGGATATGATCCATTAACCATTAAGAGAATTAGTTCTCTATAAAATAGGGATTAAACCCTAACCCTAAACCTAATCAACTAGTTGCCGCCCAACACATAGTTGCCGCCCAACACATTGTGGCCGCCCAACATCTTGTTGCCGCCCAGCTTGTGGTGCAGCCTTCTAACTTGTTGCCGGCGACCAAGCTTCAGCCGGTGAACCTCCGGCGACCCTCCGGTGATCCCCTAAAAGGTTCGGCATCAAGGTGAGCTTTTGTCTCCTTGTTTTGGCCGGCGCCTATCTCCTCCACCAAGCTGTCCAGTTTTCTGGACAGCTTCTTCTCCTCTCGTCGGAGCGTCGTTTGGACGACGGTTAGTGCTCCGACAGCGGCTAACTTACCGGGGATTTGATCTCCGGTAATCCTCTGAGGTGGAGGACGAAGGATTCGTCAATCGGTTGACGAATACCTCTCCGGAGAAGCAAGTCTTGAGGACTTGTTTTTAGGTCCGAATTTGGATTCGGATCGTGATCATCTCTCGATCACGTCGTCTTCAACACGAGGCTAGTAACCCGTACGAAGACGAAGCTCGTGGCTTGGCGAAGTCATCCCGAGGAGCTCGGCGTGGATACGGATAGAGACGATTCTTACGAGGATCGTTCCGGTTGATGCCATTCCCGCTACACGTCATACGGAAGGTATAACGTAGTTTAATTTCCTTTTATTGCAATTTTAATTTACGGTTATATCTACACTTGTTGTAATAGCATGCGTGTGTTGTGTGTGTTGTAATAAATAGGAGTATTTATTATTTTTATTGCTTCCGCTGTGCTCATGTTTACGAAACATGATCGAACACACACACACCGCGGTGCCGGAAACCCAACACCACCAAGCCTTCTCCTCTTCTCCTTGCTTGCACCGACCACCAAAACCCCAAGAGGTGGTGTTTGCCAGCCATAGGAGAGGAGAGGAGATTGAGGAAGAGAGCCTTCCTCTTTGCTTGTTGTCGTCGGCCCTTGGAGAGGGAGAGGAGACGTCGAAGGAAAAAAGAAAACCCTAGCCTTTGTTGCCGCCGACCCTTAGAGAAGGAGAGGAAGCGTTGACAAATGGAGAAGGGAAACCCTAGCTCTTGTTATTGCCGCTGACCCTAGGAAGAAAAACCCTAGCTCTTCTCTTTCTGTCGCCCAAGCCTCTCCACCTCCTTATATAGATCTAGGATTCATGAGTTATTTATAATAGGCTACAATCGGGACCATGAGGAGGAGTTGGATCTTGGCCACCCAATGGATCCAGACCACATATAACCTGATCCATTAATGATGATCCATTCGACTAGAGGATCATCATTGATCTAGCTCACCACCATAATTAAATATAGACTCCACATATTATTTGTACAAAATATCTCCCTGTGTTTAAGATATCAAATGTCCATTAATTAATTAAATTACTGACAATTTAATTAATCAATATCTAACTCCATGAGTAGTACCACTCATCCTTATCATCATGCTGAACCAAGTCCACCTACAGGATTTACATGAAGAACTTTATGAGATCCTCAAGGGGATATCATCATCCTAGTGTATAGGACATGATTTCCTACTATAATCAACGTCACACTATGTAAATAATATTATTTTCTAACTTACCAGGCCTATCGATTTAACACATAAATCTCACCCATTGGTAAATCAAAGAAATAAATACTAAGTACATGTATTAGTTATTATATCGGGATTAAGATCATGTACACTATAATATTTGAGGTTTGATTCAATTATATAGTCAGTATAAATTGAATCTCCTCTAAATTAGTCTTGCTTAATACACACAAAGTGTACTAGTGTAATTCTATGGTCAAGATCAATCAATACCAAATTACACTACAACCATGTCAATGGTTTGTCCAAAACCATCTTGGTTGTGAGCCTCTACTTATACTCTACAAGGAACTGATATCATGATCTTTTGTGCGACACCACACACCATATTATCTACAATGTAAGGTATCAGACAATATGTGTAAATATAAAATGCAAATAATGATCATGTGATTCTTATTTCAAAATGAATATGTTCATACAAAAGCTAGGCTTTTAGTATACATCCTAACAATCTCCCACTTATACTAAAAGACTATGCTGCCATCGAATTGCCATACATCTGATTCTCATTCCCTCCACATGCCTATCAAAAGCTCTCGCTGGAAGGGCCTTAGTAAAAGGATCTGCCAGGTTATCCTCTGATGCAATCTTGGCGACAACAACTTCTCCTCGCTTTACGATCTCTCGTTTCAGGTGGTACTTGTGCTCTATGTGTTTACTTGCCTTATGGGCTCGTGGTTCCTTCGAGTTTTCTACTGCACCACTATTTTCACAATAAATTGTGATAGTTCTGGGGAAACCAGGAATCACCTCCAAGCCCATCAAGAAGTTCCTGAGCCATATAACTTCTTTGGCTGCCTCAAAGGCTGCCACATACTCAGCTTCCATGGTGGAGTCCGCTGTTGGATCGAGAAGCGTCGCTAGAGGGGGGGGGTGAATAGCGATCGTAAAACTTTCGTTTTCGTTCGTTCGATACGCAAAGTAAACGAGTAAACACAGCGGAAAATAAAATGACACGTTTATTTTACTTGGTTCATAACACAGTGGTTGCTACTCCAAGGCCCTATCGGTCCTTGACCGCGTACGGAGGGCAAAGCACTATAACGTCTCCTCCTCGTTGGAGGTAGGAGACAACGATCACAAAATCCGGAAGTACGAGGATGAGGCAACAAGCCTACCTCACCTCGTTACAAAAAAAACAACGAATACAATAATAAAAAGTATTACTAGATCTTTGCTGCGAAGCGAAGAAGATCGAGGTTGTAAATCGCGTCGGCGTTATGACGGTGTTGAAGCGTTGGCGTTGTAGGAGCACTTGATGAATAATTGATGTAATTTGGAGTGGAATCCTCCCCTCCTTTTATAGACTTTGGCCTCTGAAATTGTCTCCTATTTCTTTGGAACGGATCATGGATTTTTCCAAATTTTATCGCATGGCGCGTCAAACGTTATCCGCTTTGACCTAGCGCAAAGTCGAGTCGCCGCCATCGATCGATCGATGACTCCATCACGATCGATGGGCATCACCGATCGCTATGTGTCCATAAGAGGTTAGCTCGAAAAATGATAAATGCAACGTTTTCTGACCATCCGATCTCGACCTAGACCTTCCACGGGAAGTCTTAATCGGATCGCCGCCTATGGTCGTCCCCGTAAAGAGGACACAACCTTACAATCTCTCACTCACACGAGCTTACCTCGATAGTAGCTCTCGCTTCCGGCCTTCCACTTGATTCCTTCGGCTCCCTCCGAAGTCACTCGAGTGTCGCCCGACCACCGCGGCTTCCTCCGGGTGTCGCTAGCCTTTAGCTCCAGCTTTAATACTTTTCTGCACACTTGATAGCTCGTGAGATAACGATGTAAACTTAACTTTGTGTCTTTGCCATAATCAAAACACAGGTTCGATTATCTAGTGCCCCTGCACCAACATCTGCCATGCATTTCTGCTTGACACTCCTCCATACAATGGCTCCACCTCTCAAAGTAAACACATAACTCGAGGTAGACTTACTATTATCCCTATCTGATTAGAAGTCAGAATCTGTGTAACCCATAGGGAGTAATTGATCTGCTTGGTATACCGGCATATAATCCCAAGTCCTTCTCAGGTACTTCAATATATTCTTTACCACAGTCCAATGTCCCTGTCCTGGATTACTCTGATATCTGCTAACCATTCCTATGGTATAGCATATATCCGACCTCATACATAACATAGCATACATGAGGCTTCCTATCGCCGAAGCATAAGGAACTGCCTTCATCTCCACTATCTCCTTTGATGTTCTAGGACACATCTCTTTAGATAAAGGTACTCCATGCCGAAAAGGTAGAAAACCTTTTTTGTAGTTCTGCATGCTAAAATGAGATAAAATAGTGTCTATGTATGAAGCTTGAGATAAGCACAACATCCTTTTCTTGTGATCCCTTATAACCTTGATCCTAAGGATGTGCCCCACTTCTCCCAAGTCCTTCATATCAAATTGTTTGGACAACCATACCCTTACATCTGATAACACTTTGACTTTTTTGCCAATGAGAAAAATGTCATCTACGTATAGTACAAGAAATACAACTACGTTTCTGTCACATCTCTTGTATACACAAGACTCATCCGGACTTTAAATAAATTCATATGACTGGATTACCTCATCAAAGCGGATGTTCCAAGATCTCGAAGCTTGCTTTAATCCATAAATAGATAGATTAAGATTGCACACAAGTTGCTCTTTGCCCTTTGCAATGAATCCCTCTAGTTGCTTCATATAGATATTTTCTTCAAGACTTCCATTAAGATATGTTGTCTTGACATCCATTTGTCAAACCTCATAATCCATATGAGCATCAATAGACAAGAGAATCCAAATAGACTTAAGCATGACTACCGGTAAAAAAGTCTCATAATCTATACCCTCTTTCTGAGTATACCCTTTCGCAACAAGCCTTGGTTTGAAGGTCTCTACCTTCCCGTCTGATCCTCTCTTTCTTTTGTAGATCCAATTGCATCGAATGGTTTTTACACCATTGGATGGCTCTACTAGATCCAAGACGTGATTTGAATCCATAGATTCTATCTCAGAATTCATTGCCCTTTGCCAAGATACCGCATCTCATTGGGTGGCTCTACTAGCTCTAAGACGTGATTTGAATCCATAGATTCTATCTCAGAATTGATCGCCCTTTGCCAAGATACTGCATCTTTATCTTGGAGTATCTTGTCATATGTCCAGGGATCAGGTTCAAGTTGGTCAGGGACCAAATCAGAAGATTCTCCTAAGAACATAAATTTATCAGGTTGTCTAACAACCCTCCCACTACGACGAGGTATCACCTGTGTATCCTCTATGACACGCAGTACAGTCACTTGTGGTATGTCCCCTTGTACCATTGTTACTGAAGTAGGGACTTCCCCTCTTAATTCCTCTAGAACAATCTTGCTCATGGGCTTATGGTTCATCACATAGTCTTCCTCTAAAAATCGAGCATTCGTGCTAACGATCACCCTTTGATCTTTAGGACTATAGAACAAACCACCTTTGGTTCCATTAGGGTAGCCTATGAACAGGATGTTGGGATGTATACTGAAAAGTCTGTCTTTTGTATGAACATCTTTATTTTTAAAATAAGAATCACATGATCATTGTTTGCATATTTATGGTTATACATATTGTCTGATGCATTACATTGTAGATAACATGGTGTGTAGTGTCACATGGGAGATCATGTTATCAGTTCCTTGTAGAGTATAAGTAGAGGCTAACAATCGAGATGGTTTTGGACAAACCATTGGTATGGTTGTAGTGTGATTTGGTATTGGTTTGTATTGACCATAGAATTATACTAGTACACTTTGTGTGTATTGAGCAGGAGCAACTTAGAGGTGATTCGATTTATTGCTGACTACATAATTGAATTGGAGCTCATATATTATGGTGTACATGCTCTTAATCCCGATATAATAATAGGCACATGTACTTAGTATTTATTTCTTTGATTTACCAATGGGAGAGATTTATAGAGTAAATCGATAGGCTCGGTAAGTTGGGAAATGATATTATTTACATGGTGTGTCGTTGATTATAGGAGGAAACCGTGTCCTATATATTAGGATGATGATGTCCCTTTGAGGATCTCATAAGGTTCATCATGTAAACCCTGCAGGTGGACTTTGTGTGGCATGATGATAAGGTTGAGTGGTACTACTATGGAGTTAGAAGTTGATTAATTAATTGTCAGTAAATTAATTAATTGATGGACATTCGAGATCTTAAACACGGGGAGATAATTATACAATTAATATATCGAGCCCATATTTATTTATGGGGGTTGGTGAGGTAGATCAATGATAATCCTCTAGTGGAATGGATTATCATTAATGGATCGGACTTTATGTGGGCTTGATCCATTGGGTGGCCAAGATTCAACTCCTCCTCATTGTCCCTATTGTAGCCTATTAAAACCCTTATGAAGCCTAGATCCGATGGTGAAAAATAGAACTCTAGATCCGATGGTTGAGATTAAATCTCTAGATCCGATGGTGGAGATTAAATCTCTAGATCCTACGGTTGAGATTAAATCTCTAAATTCGACGGTGGAGATTAAAAGGAGGCTTAAGCCTAACTCTATAAATAAGGTCTTGGGCGGCAAGGAGAGGGATCATCCAAATAAGGGTTAGGGTTTTTGGAGTTGGCTTGAGAGGAGAGGTGGGCGGCAACCCTAGGGTTTCCTCTTCCTATTGGGCGGCGGCAAGAGATTCTAGGGTTTAGGCTCTTCTTGGCCGGCGACATCTCATCCTCTCTCTATCTAGATTAGCCGGTAACTCCTCCCTCTCTCTCTCTCTCCTTTGGCCCACGACAACCTTTCTTCAAGGTTGGCCGATGCTCCTTCATCCACTCCTTGGCTGACGGCAACATCAAGCTCCTTGGCTTGGTGGTCGGTTCTAGATAAAAGAAAAGTTTTGTTTTATTCTTCCCTTTGTTCGGAGCGAGCAAGGAAGGGAAGAACGTGATCTAGGAGGCTTCGACTTTTGGAAGATCGTCGCCCACATGACGTCTAAAAGGAGGAAGGACATACAATAGAAGATCAAGAGGTATAACAAGAGGTATAATCTTGTTTATTTTGTTTAGTGTTCTTTTGTATTATGTATATGATGTTAGGGCAATCAACCCATGTGATATGGTTTTGATGTGTGTAGCAAAGGGTTTAAGTTATGATGATTGGATTTGATATGTGCGTTGGAGTCTTGCAGGACTTCGTAATTCGCACATGGATCTTAGGCAAGTGTCACCAACTCACAACCTCATGCTTGGGTCGACGAAGGAGCAGTGCAGATCCATGCGCATGATGCATCCGAGGGACCACCGGACTGTTGGATCGATCGGATCGCTAGAGGGATGGGGTGAATAGCGATAGAAACTTTTTAGTATGAATTCGTTTTTAAAAAAAACTTATATGCAGTGGAAAGATAAACAAAGCAAAAAGTAAAGGAGACAATAGACACAAGAGATTTACTTGGTTCGTAGCCGAAGGCTACTACTCCAAGGCCCTAGTGGTCCTTGACCACGTACGGAGGGCAAACTACTAAAGAACTCCTCCTCGTTGGAGGTAGGAGTTAGACGGATACAAAAAGCCTGAGGTAGAAGGACACTCCCCCTCTCCTCGTTATAATGAAAGCTTTACTAAAAGGAATAAACTGAAATACAATTTAGAACTTTCGTTACCGACGACTTTAAATGTTGGAGGTTGAAGCTCTAGTCGTCGTCTCGGCAGCGCTTCGTCGTAGGGATGTCGGAGCGTATCGAAAGCACTTGGAAGCTTTTGAATTGATTGAAAACCCTAGGTTTGGCCCTCCTTTTATAGCCTTTGAGCCCCTCATCGAATGGGTCTTTAGCCAATCACAAATGGGCACAAAACCCCTTGAAAAATGGTAATAACTCTTGACTACTCGAGGCTGATCCTTTGACCGTGATCGTGATGGCCATCATCGGTCGTGATGGCAACATCGATCGATTCTTGACCTTCGACGATCATTGTTTGGCAATGAGTCCTCCAAGATGGCAATGATCGATGCTGCAAGGCAAGGTTAGCTCAACAAAAACATAATTTCGATGGTCGTCGACCATCCGATCTCGACCTAGACCATCTATAAGAAGTCTTTGGTCGGATCTACGCTTAAGATCATCCCCGTAAAGAGGATACGACCTTACTTACGCTCGCACACACGAGCTTACCTCAGTACTTACGTGTTGCTTTTGCTTCCGACCTTCCACTCAATTCCATCGGCTCCCTCCGAAGTCTCTTGAGTGTCGCCCGACCACCGTGGCTTCGTCCGGGTGTCGCTAGCCTTCAGCTCCAGCGTTGAGACTTTTCTGCACACTTGATTTAGCTCATGAGATAACAATATATGCTTAACTTTGTATTGTTTGCTATAATCAAAACTTAGGTTCGACTTAGGTGCCTACTGCACCAACAATCTCCCCCTTTTTGATTTATGGCAAACCCACATACAAAGTTAAGTAAATAGCAAGCATGAAGAGTAATAATGTGCAAGAGAAACAAAAAATATGAAGATTAAGTTCAAGTACTCCCCCTTGAGGAAACCTCCCCCTTGACCGAGGGTGAGTCTTGAAGAAAGACCTTAATCCTCCCCCTTGAGGGTTGCTTTAAGTAATTAACATTACTTAAAGTTGGCCTTAGTAAAACGTTTTAGTTAAGCCCTTTCTCCCCCTTATGTAAAACATTAACGACATAAAGTTTAAAAAAAAAAAGTTTAAGTAAAACGTAGACGACACAAATAAGTTTAAGTTAAGAATTCTTTGGCCTTTTGGTAAAAGTTAACTAAGTTTTAACTTTTGGTTTAAATATGAAGTAAGAGTTAAGTTAAAAAAAATTTGACCCCTTAACTTTGGCCTTTTTCTCCCCCTTTTGCCGTATATCGAAAAGAGTAAGGGGTGTGTGGAAAACAAAATAAGTGTTAAATTTAAATTCCAAGCATGTTCCCCATTTTTTATAAAAAAAATAATATACTGAAAATAAGCTCATCTATAAAATGTTTGACTCATATTTGGCTTGATTGATATGTAAGATCAACTGATCTGAGTCGTAGTCGGTTAGTATGTATAATTATACTCCGTGGTTCATAGCGATGCACTAGCTCTACATCTGGAACCAGGAGTAAGGTCCTAACATCTCACGCCCATCTACATGGCTAAGTACACAAACACATTAGTCCTATGTGTTGTGAGATGTACTGGCTCCTTAAATCTATAGGTGCATGATATCTAAGGTATGTCCTATGCTAGTTCCATAAAAATGAAATTAAAGAAATAGTAGTAAGAACATATAATTTGCATGTACCTATTCTATTCTACTATGCCCAATTTTCGTCTTAATAGACTAAATTCGGCTTTGGGTAGGGGTTTAGTAAATAGGTCTGCTAAGTTAGACTTTGATTCGACGTATTCGAGTTGTATTGCTCCGTTGGCCACATGTTCTCGAATGAAATGGTGTTTGACCTCTATATGTTTGGTCCTAGAGTGACATATCGGATTCTTTGTAAGATTAATTAAACTAATGTTATCTACATGAAGTTTAGTATTCGTAAAGTCTAACTTAAAGTCGCGGAGGGTGTGCTTCATCCAAAGAAGCTGCATGACACACTCACCCATCGCGATGTATTCGGCTTCGGTGGTAGATAAAGCAACACAGTGTTGCTTCCTACTGCACCAACTCACTAGACTCGAGCCGAGTAGTTGACAACAACCACTCGTGCTCTTTTACCCGAGTTTACTACCGGCATAATCCGAATCGGAGTAGCCGATTAGTTCGAACTCGGTAGATCTAGGATACCAAATACCGACATTAAGTGTACCCTTTAGATATCTAAGGATACGCTTAACTAGGGTTAGGTGAGACTCCTTGGCACAGGTTTGAAACCTGGCGCACATACTTACTGCAAATAAGATATCAGGTCGGCTTGCAGTTAAGTAAAGGAGACTCCCTATTATGCTCCTATAGTATTTTAAGTCAATGGACTTACTTTCTAGGTCTTCTCCTATGTTAACATTAATCGCCATTGGGGTGTTTATTATCTTAGCGTCTTGCATTCCAAATCTTTTAATTAACTCCTTAGTGTATTTTTGTTGATATAGGTATATACCATCCTTAGTTTGTTTAATTTGTAGACCTGAAAAGAAACTTAACTCGCCTACCAAGTTCATTTCGAACTCACTTTCCATTAGTGAAACGAACTCGTTTAGTAAGGCTGAGTTAGAGGTTCCAAAAATTATATCGTCTACGTAAATTTGAGCTATGAATATTTCTTTACCTAAGGTTTTTACGAAGAGAGTTGGGTCAACTAAGCCTTGGTTAAACCCTTTTGACTTAAGATGGATTGAAAGTCTCTCGTACCAAGCTCGAGGAGCTTGTTTAAGTCCATAGAGAGCTTTCTTAAGTTTTAGAACATGGTCGGGTTTATCTAGATTTTCGAATCCGGGGGGTTGGCTAACATAAACTTCTTCTTTAATGTATCCATTTAGGAATGCCGACTTAACATCCATTTGAAACAGCTTAAATCCTCGATGTGCGGCATAAAATAGCAACATTCGAATGGATTCGAGTCTAGCTACTGGGGCATATGTTTTGTCGTAATCTAAGCCTTCGACTTGACTAAACCCTTTGGCGACTAACCTAGCCTTGTTTCTAACTACTTCACCTTTATCATCAAGCTTATTTCGAAACACACACCTTGTTCCAATTATCGTTTTGTCTTTAGGTGGTGGTACTAATTCCCACACTTCATTCCTAGTAAATTGAGCTAGCTCTTCTTGCATTGCAATAATCCAATCGGGATCAAGTAGAGCTTGTTCAATTGATTTGGGTTCTATCTTTGAAATTAAGGAAATTTGACTAAGGTTCCTATAGGATGCTCTAGTTCGAACTCCTAGATTAGGATCTCCTATCACTTGATCGATAGGGTGGTTAGTCTGAATCCTAGATTGGGTTGGGTTTGTATCACCTAATGCTTGATCAATGGGGTGACTTGGTTGAACACTAGTTTGACTCGGATCACTTGTCACTTGGTCGACAAGAGAAGTTGGTTGATGTGGATTAGACTCGATCTCAGGGTCAGAGACGAGTTTGGTATCAGTGGGCTCAACACTTGGGGTCATTAAGGGTTTTGTAGGTTCGGGTACTTCATCAAATACTACATTGATAGTCTCCTCGACTCTAAGGGTGTCGTGGTTATATACTCTATAAGCTCGACTTGTAGTCGAGTATCCTAGAAAGATTCCGGTCGTGGTTTTGGATGTAAATTTCCCTAGGTAATCCTTAGTGTTTAGGATATGTACCTTACACCCAAATACCCTAAAGTACTTGATGTTAGATATTTTATCGTGATAAATCTCGTACGAGGTCTTAAGGTGCCTTTTTACCATAAGGATCCTATTTTGGACATAGCATGCCGTACTCACGGCTTCTGCCCAAAACCTATCGGGTAGGTCGTATTCGTTTAACATGGTCCTAGCGGCTTCTTGTAGAGTTCAGTTTTTCCGTTCCACTAGGCCATTTTGCTGAGGGGTCCTAGGGCGAGAGAATTCATGGTGGTATCCGTTTAGGTTACAGAAGTCGGTGAACCTTTGATTTTCGAATTCACCACCATGATCGCTTCTAAGTCTTTTAACCTTAAGGTCTTTTTGATTCTCGATTAATTTGAATATATTGATTAATTGATCTAGGGTATCATTTTTATGTTTGATGAACCTAACCCAGGTAAACCTGGAGTAGTCGTCAATTATGACTAAGCAATATTGACTTCTATTGAGTGACTTGGCTCCATGTGAATCGAATAGATCCATATGCAGGAGCTCAAGTACACTTGAGGTTCGTTCTTGGTTAGTTAACTTGTGTTGTGTCCTAGGTTGTTTTCCTTGTTGACAAGCATTACAGATTTTATTAACCAAGTTGTTGAGGTTGGGTAAGCCTCTGACTAAGCCACTCTGACTCATCTTGTGGACGAGTCTTGGGTGCGAGTGACCAAGTCGTCGGTGCCACAACCATGATTCCTCTTCCTGTGTCATAAGACATTTGGCTGAGGATTTGATTAAGTTAATTGTGTAAATGTTATTTGTCCTAGTTCCTTTGAGTATTGTTTTAGCTGTTTTATTTGTTTTAATTACACATTCATTTTCTAAAAATACGACCTTATAGTTATTGTCACATAATTGGCTTACGCTAAGCAGGTTATATTCAAAATTCTCTACAAGTAATACATTTTTAATAACAAAATTCGAGTTAAGCTAGATATCACCTGATCCGATGATTTTGAGCTTGCCGTTATTCCCAAAGGCTACCGATCCTTGTCGTTTGAATCGAAGCTTTGTGAATTTGAGTTGATCCCCGGTCATGTGTCGGGAGCAACCGCTGTCCAACATCCATTGATCCTACACACAAGGTGGTTGGATTGGATGTTAGATATTTTTTAAAAAAAAAAAAATTGGTTGTAAGTTCTTAAACCTAGGTCATCTCACCTGTGTCTATATGATCAATCATGTTATACTTATGTGTTTTTTGTGAGATGACTTCCAATTAAGTTGATTAAGTGCATTTAGGTTCAAGTAATTTTATGTTAGATTTGGATTTAAACCTAGGCTTGTCAAGTTTACCTTTTCAAGATCATGGCTTCCAGGTCATGGCGAGGCACAGGGGCCTTCTTTTATCGGATCATCAACCACTTCCTTAAACAAAGCCATTTTCAAAAAAATGATGACTTGACTCACCTAAGACTATCTCCTAGTCTAACTGGTTATTTTTGAAAAGAGGCTCCCTGAGGCTCAATCTTTTCGAAGAATTTTAGTTGGTTATGTTTTTGAAAAGAGGCTCCCCGAGGCTCAATCTTTTCGAAGAATTTTAGTTGGTTATGTTCGTGTTCTAAGTGAGTTCACAAGTTTTAAAGCACAAACTTTCTAAGTTAAAGCATGCAATTTCTATGTTAAAGCACAAACTTTCTAAGTTAAAACATGCAATTTCTAAGTTAAAGCACAAACATGTTTTGTACTGGCTCCCCCTAGACCGTTGAATCGGTTCGGTCTATCCACATAGTGGATTTGGTCCTTGGGAATCCAGTATGGGTTGGATCCTAGAGTTGAAATCAAAAGGTTCTTAGGGACCCATGCTTGGACATGTTTCCTATGTCGACTTACAATTGACATATACGACCTATTAGTCGTGTTTGAGTTAAACCCTAGTCCAGCCTTGTTGTACACGACCCTTTGAGATCCAAGTAGGAGGTCAAGTCCTTTGGATCCCGAAGTGAACCTTTCCAACGTGTTCCTAAGATCTTCGACTTGACTTTTCAAGAGAGAGTTCTCAACTTCGAGCTTTTCAACTTGAGTTGAGTCCTTCTCTTGAACTCGACTAGTCGAAGAGGTTAGGGAGACCTCGTGTTTGAGGAATTTAACCTCCTCAACAAGGGTCTCGACCTTGGACTCGGACTTAGCTAACTTCCTAGACAAAAACCTAACCGTATTATGTAAAGTATTAAATAAAGTTCGACTTACTTTAAGGGTATCTTTTGAACCGGATGCGTATCCGTGGCTTGACTTGAAGGTAGCTTCGTAGTCCGAGTCATCCTCAAGTTCCGACTCAAGTTCAGGTTCGGTCTCCGTGTCTGACTCAATCGATTTCGCCATGAAGACGTGGTCTTCGTCTTCTTCGGATGACGCTTCTTCCCATGTCGCGTTGAGGGCCTTCTTGTGCTTAGGTGCTCGGTGATTGAGCTTGGGGCACTCGAACTTGATATGTCCAAACCTGTTACACTCATAACACCTAATATTAGAACTTTTAGGCTTACCTTGGTTGGGTCGAGTTGTGGTTCGCTTTCGTCCCTTTGCTATCCTTCGAGCTAGGTTCATTAGTTCGGCAGTGAACTCCGGGTCAACTTCTTCTTCGGACTCGTCTTCCTCCTCGGTTGGTGGTGGCTTGCTTGCGATTTTCTTCTTCTTTGATCCTGCAAACAAGGCTATACCCCTCTCGGGGTCCGAGTTGGACTGCTCATGTAATTCGAAATCGGAAAAGAGTTCATCTAACCTAATTTTAGAAAGATCCTTGGAGACCTTGTAAGCATCGACCATGGATGCCCACAAGGTAGTCCTCGGAAACGAGTTTAGAACATACCTTATAAGGTCGCGGTTTTCGACCTTTTGCCCGATTGTGTGTAGGTTGTTGACTATGACCTGGACTCGGGCATGAAGTTGGGTCGCGGACTCGTGTTCCTGCATTTTTAGGTTATATAGTTTATTGAAAAGAAGATCACGCTTACATACCTTGGCTTCATCGGTCCCTTCGTGTAGCTCCACTAGTTTCGTCCAAAGATCTTTTGCGCTTATGAAGGGGTCGACGCGATTTAGCTCCTCCATGGATAGGCCACATTGGAGGATTTGTGTTGCCTTGGCGTCGGCTTCAACTTGTCGTTTTGTCGCAATGGTCCATTGATCATAATCCAAGGAGTCACCCACTTCATTAGTTGGAAGTGTGAAACCCGTTTGGATTATGATCCACATATCGATTTGGGTTTTGAGAAAGCATTCCATCTGACCCTTCCAATAACGGAAGTTATCTCCATTGTAAAACGGAGGTCGGACAGTGCTAAAACCCTCGAGATGGGCCATTAGAACAAAAGACACAAATAGACAGAGACGAAGAAACTAACAACGACAAAAACATGAAAACAAGTACCAAGACTCACGTCTTGGATTAGTAGTGCGGGAGAAAAACTTAACAAAGCGAAATAAATAAAAAAAAACAGAATTAAAAGAAAAATAAATCTATAAAAAGGCTAGATTGGTGGTTTCACCAAATCTTAGCAACCCCCGGCTCTGATACCAATTGTTGGATCGATCGGATCGCTAGAGGGGGGGTGAATAGCGATATAAACTTTTTAGTACGAATTCATTTTTAAAAAAAACTTATATGCAGCGGAAAGATAAACAAAGCAAAAAGTAAAGGAGACAATAGACACAAGAGATTTACTTGGTTCGTAGCCGAAGGCTACTACTCCAAGGCCCTAGTGGTCCTTGACCACGTACGGAGGGCAAACTACTAAAGAACTCCTCCTCGTTAGAGGTAGGAGTTAGACGGATACAAAAAGCCCGAGGTAGAAGGACACTCCCCCTCTCCTCGTTATAATGAAAGCTTTACTAAAAGGAATAAACTGAAATACAATTTAGAACTTTCGTTACCGACGACTTTAAAGGTTGGAGGTTGAAGCTCTAGTCGTCGTCTCGGCAGCGCTTCGTCGTAGGGATGTCGGAGAGTCGGAGAGTTGGAGCGTATCGGAATCACTTGGAAGCTTTTGAATTGATTGAAAACCCTTGGTTTGGCCCTCCTTTTATAGCCTTTGAGCCCCTCATCGAATGGGTCTTTAGCCAATCACAAATGGGCACAAAACCCCTTGAAAAATGGTGATAACTCTTGACTACTCGAGGCTGATCCTTTGACCAGCAGTCGACTGATGGCCATCATCGATCGGTGATGGCGCATCGATCGATTCTTGACCTTTAGCGATCATTGTTTGACGGATCGAGTCCTCCAAGCGCGGTGATGCTAGCTGCAAGTCAAGGTTAGCTCAACAAAAACATAATTTCGATGGTCGTCGACCATCCGATCTTGACCTAGACCATCTATAAGAAGTCTTTGGTCGGATCTACGCTTAAGATCATCCCCGTAAAGAGGATACGACCTTACTTACGCTCGCACACACGAGCTTACCTCAGTACTTACGTGTTGCTTTTGCTTCTGGCCTTCCACTCAATTCCTTCGGCTCCCTCCGAAGTCTCTTGAATGCCGCCCGACCACCGCGGCTTCCTCCGGGTGTCGCAAGCCTTCAGCTCCAGCGTTGAGACTTTTCTGCACACTTGATTTAGCTCATGAGATAACAATATATGCTTAAATTTGTATCGTTTGCTATAATCAAAACTTAGGTTTGACTTAGGTGCCTACTGCACCAACACGGACGAGATGACTTGAAGCGAGCCAAGGAAGCAGACTTCGAGGGCAAGAGACGCGAAGGAGCATTGCAGAGCCATGCGCTTGATGCTGCCGAGGGACGTGGCCACGAATGAAGAGAGCTTTGACGAAGGACTTCAAGTGAGATGAGAGAATGGGTGAAATATAAGTATCTCATTTGTTGAACTTGGCCGAATGGCTAAGTTGTTGGTGCAGGGGCACCAGATAATCAAACATGTGTTTTGATTTTGGCAAAGACACAAAGTTAAGTTTATATCGTTATCTCACGAGCTAAATCGAGTGTGCAGAAAAGTACTAAAGCTGGAGCTGAAGGCTAGCGACACCCGGAAAAAGTCGCGGTGGTTGAGCGACACTCGAGTGACTTCGAAGGGAGTCGAAAGAATCGAGTGGAAGGCCGAACGTGAGAGCTACAAGGTAAGTATCGAGGTAAGCTCATGTGAGTGAGAGATGGTAAGGTCGTGTCCTCTGTACAGGGATGACTGTAGGTGGTGATCTGACTAAGACTTCCTATGGAAGGTTTAGGTTGAGATCGGACGGTTAGAAACCATCGCATTTACCATTTTCCATGCTAACCTCTTACTGTAGGGAAGTGGCCAGGCTGGCAGTCGACTACTAGACATTGGGAAGTCGACTGATGCTCATCAGTCGACTGATGTGAGGCATCAGTCGACTGATGTGAGGCATCAGTCGACTGATGGCGATGAATCAGCCTTTGCGCTAGGTCAAAATGGATAAGGTTTGACGTGGCCACTTCATGATAAAATTTGTACAACTTCGTGATCTGTTCCGAAAGATGAGAAGACACATTCAGAGGCTAAACTCTATAAAAGGAGGGGAGGATTCCGACTCCAAACATCATCAAGTTTATTCTCAAGTGCTCCTACAATGCCAATGCTCTAACACCATCATAATGCCGACACGACGATAAGTACTGATCTTCTTCATCGGCAGCAGCAACAAGTAACATATTTTGGTTATTGTATTCTTTGTTTTATTCATAACGAGGTGAGGTAGGCTTGTTGCCTCATCCTCGTACTTTCGGTTTTGTGATCGTTGTCTCCTACCTTAAATGAGGAGGAGACATTATAGTGCTTTGCCCTCCGTACTGTTGGTGCAGGGGCACCAGATGATCGAACCTGTGTTTTGATTATGGCAAAGACGCAAAGTTAAGATTACATTGTTATCTCATGAGCTGAATCAAGTATGCAGAAATGCTAAACTAAGCTAAGACGGTCGGGCGACACCGGGAGGACTTCGGAGGGAGCCGAAGGAATCAGGTGGAGACCGAATGCAAGGCTTCAATGGTAAATGTTGAGGTAAGCTTGAGTGAGTAAAGTGAAGTGAGGTAGTGTCCTTTGTACGGGGACGTCCTTAGGCGACGATCCGACCAAGACTTCCCATGGAAGGTCTATGTCGAGATCGGACGGCAAGTGGCCGTCGAATTCACTTATATTTTGAGCTAACTCTTTATTGTAGTCAAAAATCCTGGCCATCAGTTAAACCGGCCAGTTCAACTGGGCCACTTCAATCGGCCAGTTCAACCGGGCCAGTTCAACTACTGTTTGAATTACAGCTTCGAGATGAGTCAAAACTCATCCCTTTCTTCAAGGGTGAGGTGGCCATTGATATAGGATCTTGATGTGCTCAAGGAGGGGACTTCTAGGGTTATAAAAGAAGGTTCATTCCTCACCATTTCATCAATCCTAAGCTTCCAAAACGCCTCAGCAACGCTATGACTCTCCGACAACGATGTTTTAGTTCTCCGACGTCTAGGTTTAATTGTTTATATTTTTGTTTTGTCGGTAAAATCTTCATTTTCAGTTTATATTTTTCATATCAATTGTCTCGGAGTTTTTATCGTTACGAGGAGAGGGGGAGTGTCCCTCTACCTCAAAGCTTTGTGATTTTTCTTGTACTTGATTAACTCCTACCTCTAACGAGGAGGAGTTCTTTAGTGTTTTGCCCTCCGTGCGTGGTCAAGGACCACTAGGGCCTTTGAGTAGTAGCCGAAGGCTACGAACCAAGTAAAAAACCATTTGTCTTTCTTTATTTGTATTTTATCTTTCTGCTGTGATTAATTGTCTAATCAACGAACGATTTCGAAAAAGTTTTATCGCTATTCACCCCCCCTCTAGCGATACGCTTTGATCTAACAATTGGTATCAGAGCCGGGGGCGCTAAGATTTGGTGAAACCACCAATCTAGCAGATTTATTTTTGAATTTTACAGATCTTTTTTCGTTCGTTTAAATTTTCTCCTGCACTACTAATCCAAGACGAATTCTTGGTACTCTTATTTTGGTTTTGTTTTGCAAGTATTCACTTTTGGAGTAGCCGACGGTAAAACGGGCATAACTTTTCGTACAAGTTGACCCACGAAACAGGTTACCTACCAAAACGAAGATATCTGAGAGATCTACCCTTCTTACCAGGGGTTTACTCTTGTAACAAGATTTCTTTATCCCCAAAAACCAACGTTTATTACCCTTTCGGGGACATCGAAGGTTGTATGTGCTCATCTTTGATTTTAGTTGGTTATTTCTCGTATATTCGTTTTGTTTCTTTTCATTTCTAACATTTCTAATCCAAGGCAAAGTCTTGGAACCTCTTTCGTGTTTTTTTTTATTATTTTGTGTGCAAGGTTTTCCTTCCAAATGACCCACATTGAGGGGTACAACACCATCCGACCTCCGTTCTTTAACGGAGATGATTTCCGTTATTGGAAAGGTCAGATGGAGTGTTTTCTAAAAACATAAGTCGAGACTTGGATAATCATCCAAACCGGCTTTGCTCTACCCACCAATGATCAAGGCGAGCCCTTGGATTTCAACAAGTGGACCAATGCAACCAAGAGGCAAATTGAAGCCGATGCAAAGGCGACCCAAATGTTGCAGTGCGGTCTGTCCAAAGAGGAGCTCAACCGCATCGGACCCTTCATCAGCGCAATGGACCTATGGAACAAATTAATCGAGCTACACGAAGGAACGTCCTATGCTAAGGTATGTAAACGCGACCTTCTTTTCAATAAGTTGTATAACCTTAAGATGCAGGAACACGAGACGACAATGCAACTACACGCCCGCATCCAGGACATTGTCAATGGCCTACACACTATCAGACACAAGGTAGAAAACCGTGACCTTCTAAGGTACGTTCTTAATTCATTTCCTAGGACTACCTTGTGGGCATCCATGGTCGATGCCTACAAGGTCTCTAAGGACCTTTCAAAGCTTAGGTTAGATGAGTTATTTTCTGAGTTTGAACTTCACGAGCAGACTAACATGGTCCGGGCTGAGAAAGGTATTGCTCTATTTGCAGGACAAAGAAGAAAGCCATCTACCAGGCAAGAAGATGGACTTGAACCCGAAGATGAATCAGAGTCTGAATCCAAAGAGGTGGAAGCAATAGTGAACGTAGTGCGGAAGATCGTTCGGAGGGAAAAGAGGCGACTAAAGAACCAAAAGAGGGCACAATTCAAATCAAATCAAAAGAAGGCTTTTCATGCAACATGGGAGAACGAAGAAGGCGTCGGCATAGCGTGCATGGCAAGACCCAAAGAGTTCGAGTCAGAGTCCGAATCCGAATCCAATTACAACACCGACTCCGAACTCGAGGACTACTTCGAGAAGCAACTCAAAGCCGGACCAAAAGGGAAAATTAAGGTTAGCCGCTCATTAATTCAAACGCTTTACAATACAATTAAATTGCTAACTAGGAAATTAGCTAAATCTGAGTCTAGGGTCGAGTCCTTGGTTGAGGAGGTTGAAACCCTCAAACAAGAGACACCCCTAAACTCTTCGACTAGTCGAGTTCAAGAGGAGGACTCAACTCGAGTTGAAAAACTCGAAGAAAAGAACTCTATCTTGAAAGGACAAGTCCAAGAGCTCGAAGCTCGGTTGAACAAGATCTCGACGGGGTCAAAGAATCTTAACCGACTTCTTGGAACTTAGAGAGCCGTGTACAATAGAGCCGGATGTGGATATAGCTCAAAGACTACGAATATATCTTATATGTCTATCGTAAATCGTAGTCATCATCGAGTCCAAGTGTGGGTCCCGAAAACTTTATTAAACTCACATATAAGGACCAATAGGTTTTGGATTCCCCAGGATCAAGTTCATTACTTGACCAGACCATATTGGTTCAATGATCCAGGGAGAGCTAATACCAAAACAGTATATCCAGTAACCTAAATCTCTTATTTTCTTTAGAATGGTTAGATAGGACTATAACTCATCAATGCTTGGTAACATAGTACCAAGACGCGGCGAGATGATAGTACGCTAGGAAAATGGAGTCTCGTGTATTTGAGCTAGATAAGGAATATCTAGTTCGGTTCACTTGACCGAGTGGAACTAACTGAAGCTACCTCGCCGTATCCTAGACTAGTTAGACCAGGAAGTGGTCTTAGGTGAGTCAAGTTACTATTTTCTCGAAATTGGCTTTGTCTAAGGAAGTGGTCATTTTTCCAATCAAAGAAGGCCCCTGTGCCTCGCCACGACCTGGAAGCCAAGATCTTGAAAAGGTGACTTGATGAGCTTAGGATCAAATCCGAATCTAACGCAAGGTTGACCAGTTTCAAATCATTAAATTTAATTAAGATAAAATTGGAATCATCTCACACAACATATAAGGTGAAACAATTTTAAGACACTTAGAATGGGTGAGATGAATGAGGAATAATTTCAATTCACATAATCCTTTCAAAAATGTTATCTATTTTTTAAACTATCGAGCTTAAATGTTTATCTATACTCGGACAAAACTCTGAATATACAACCTTCTAGGTCAATGTTTATTGCCCCCTAACTCTTCTGTACCTTATATACTTGATTAAGGGGGAGAGCAAACTAACCCTAAGGGTTATATATTATCAAAAGTTATTAGAGTATAAGTATTTTGAAACTCAAAGCTAATTTTATAAGTATTTTTGAAAATCAAATTAGTCTCAAGACTTATATTGTTGGTGCAAAGGGTTATACCTTGAACCAAAGTAAATCGAGACACATGCTTGTACCCATGTTAGATAATCTTTATGCATGCAATTTCATATTAGAAACCCCTACTTTTTATATTATACAACCCCAAATCTTTTTTGATTTATGGCAAAAGGGGGAGAAGAGCACAAGTTAAGGGGGAGAACAAAAATTTAAAATTTTTAAGATTAACCTTTGGTTCTAAAACTCACCTAAGGTTAAGGGAGAATTGATTTACATTTACTCATTTTCCACATTACATTTTTCCTTAACTTTGCGTAAGTTTGCCATAGATCAAAAAGGGGGAGATTGTTGGTGCAGGGGCACCAGATGATCGAACTTGTGTTTTGATTATGGCAAAGACACAAAGTTAAGATTACATTGTTATCTCACGAGCTAAATCAAGTATGCAGAAATGCTAAGCTAAGCCGAAGGTCAGCGACACTCGGAGAAAACCGTAGTGGTTGGGCAACACCGGGAGGACTTTGGAGGGAGCTGAAGGAATCAGGTGGAGACCGAATGCAAGACTTCAAAGGTAAATTTTGAGGTAAGCTCGAGTGAGTAAAGTGAAGTGAGGTCGTGCCCTTTGTACGGGGACGTCCTCAGGCGACGATCCGACCAAGACTTCCCATGTAAGGTCTACGTCGAGATCGGACGGCAAGTGGTCATCTAATTCACTTATATTTTGAGCTAACTCTTTATTGTAGTCAAAAATCCTGGCCATCAGTTCAACCGGCCAGTTCAACCGGGCCAGTTCAACCGACCAGTTCAACCGGCCAGTTCAACTACTGTTTGAATTACAGCTTCGAGATGAGTCAAAACTCATCCCTTTCTTCAAGGGTGAGGTGGCCATTGATGTAGGATCTTGATGTGCTCGAGGAGGGGACTTCTAGGGCTATAAAAGAAGGTCCATTCCTCACCATTTCATCAATCCTAAGCTTCCAAAAAGCCTCCGCAACTCTACAACTCTCCGACAATGAAGTTCTAGTTCTCTGACGTCTAGGTTTAATTGTTTATATTTTTGATTCATCGGTATAATCTTCATTTTCAGTTTATATTTTTCATATCAATTGTCTCAGAGTTTTTATCGTTACGAGGAGAGGGGGAGTGTCCCTCTACCTCAAAGCTTTGTGATTTTTCTTGTACTCGATTAACTCCTACCTCTAACGAGGAGTTCTTTAGTGTTTTGCCCTCCGTTCATGGTCAAGGACCACTAAGGCCTTGGAGAAGTAGCCGAAGGCTACGAACCAAGTAAAAAACCATTTGTCTTTATTTATTTGTCTTTTATCTTTTCGCTAAGATTAATTGTCTAATCAACGAACAATTTTGAAAAAGTTTTATCGCTATTCACCCCCACCCCTCTAGCAATATGCTTCGATCTAACACGTACATGGTCTAGGACCGTTAGGGCCTTGGAGTAGCAACCGTTGGGTTGTGAACCAAGTAAAAATAAATGTGTCTCTTTATTTTCCATTGTTCTTACTCGTGTATCGAACGAACGAACAAAAATATTTACGCTCGCTATTCACCCCCCTCTAGCGACGCTTCTCGATCCAACATAAGTGTCAGAGGCTCGACCACAAGGGTTGAGGTTTACCCGACCGCCGGACGCTCAAACGGATGTTAAGTTTGAGTTTTACCTGACATCAGTCGACTGCCATGTCATGGCAATCTACTACTCCAAGTCAATCATCAATCGACTAGTGTTGGCTATGGAATCAAGTCGTAATCAGTCGACTACTTAAGGAAAGTAGTCGACTGATTGCACTATGCACGGGCATAGAAGCTAGTCGTCACTCGACTAGAAGTCGACATCAGTTGATTGATGATATCATCAGTAGGCTGATCATCCGACTGTTGGAGAATGCGGTCATAGATCCCACAAATTTGGCCTGGTCAGAAGTCATTGGAGTCGACATCAATCGACTGATGAAAGCATCAGTCGACTGATAGTGTCCAACGGGAAGATTTGCTTCCTCTCTATAAAAAGAGAGGATGGGGGCTTTTAGATGGTAAATGTTCATCCTCTAAACATCCTACTAAGTGCCCCAAAAAGCTTAAACTCCTTCTTCTAGTTTTCTTTCACATCTATTGTAAAAGAAGGAGTGTTCTCATTGTTGTAAAGGTTTACCTCCACCTTGCTTGGGCTAAAGGGAGAGACCAATAGTGGATTGGTTTCGGAGTGATTCACCAGAAACAAATCGGACCGTGGATTAGTGGCGAGGCTCTGAACCACGTTATATCATGTGTTAGCATTGATTTTGTTTTTTCTTATTGTTATTGCTTGTTTAGTTTTGTTTCCATTGCACTAATTGTATTTGTAGACAAGCAATTCCGTTCATATGACGAAGAGGGCTATTAACCCTCTCTAGCTGGCCACCAACGTTCCTACAAGTGGTATCAGAGCAAAGGTAGCTTGTCGAGGACTAACCGCCACAACAAGCACTACATCAAGGATGGTCGACTCCAACATTCACCCATCAAAGTTTGAAGGAGAATTCTCTTGGTGGAAGAAAAGAATGGAGGTATTCTTCGAAACCAACATCGAAATTTTATTGATAATGTAAAATAGTTTCGAGACACCTAGGGATGAAGATGGGGAGCAAATAGATAAGACAAAATGGACAAAGAGACAAAGAGAGGAGTACTTGGCAAATTCGAAGGCCAAGCATCACTTGTACAACATACTCCCCCAACAAGAGATCAACCGGATTGGAGAGTGTGCAAGTGCTAAAGAGATGTGGGAGAAGCTAGTAGAGCTTCATGAAGGTACCTCGGAGGCCAAGCTTGCAAGGAGAGACCTCCTCCGCTACCAACTAACAAATATCAAACTTGAAAAGGGAGAAAAAGTGACCTCATTACACTATCATTTTAAAGAAATTTTAATTGGGCTAACAAGTGTAGGAGAAAAACTTTTGAACCGGGATATGCTTATGAAAGCAATCGACGCTTTTCCCCGGTCATCAAAATGGAGCTCAATGGTGGACTCCTTCTACATGTCAAAGAGCCTAGAAGTGAGCACCATAGAGGAGTTCTTCTCAACCATGGAGCTCCAAGAAACAAGGCTTGAGGGAGTAATTGAAGAATCAAGTATCAAGACATCAAGTGGAGTAGCCTTAGTAGCCAACAAGGGGAAGAAGAAGAAGATAGAGACTCCCTCCTCATCCGATGAAGCATCCTCATAATCTTCCATGAATAGCAATGAAGATGCTTATATGGTAAGGAAAATAAGGCGTACCTTAAGAAATTTAAAATTTAACAAATCTTATGATAGGAGAAGGTACAAGAGGAAGATAATATGCTATAATTGCCAACAAGAGGGACATATAAGAGATGATTGTCCTCTCTTGAACAAGAGCAAAGAAGAGAGGAGGAAGAAAGAGGAAAAGAAGAAGGGGAGCAAGAAGAAGAAGGAAGAAGAGAAGAAGGCCAAAGAAAAAGGGAAGGTCAAAGCACTCAAAGCAAGGACTTGGGATGATCCTTCCTCATCATCATCATCATCGGAGGAAGAAAACGCTTTTGTCACAAACCTTGCATTGATGGCATTTGATGATCTAGACTCTACCTCCTCCTCCGAGCAAGAAAAATCAAGCACAAGTGAGGAGAGCTCTAGTGAAGGGGGAGGCTCACCATCATCCTCATCCGAATCCGAAGAAGAAGACATGGAAACTATGGTAACGAATATAACTCCCAAGAAAATAGTTTCCATGATTTCTAGCTTAACTAAGGACTTATTTACGGCCAAAAAGGAAAATAAGAGCATGCTAGATCAAATTAACGCCCTAGAAGAAAAATTAGAACAAGCATGCTTAAATATTAATGATAATGTTCCTAGTATTGATAATGCATGCTCACATGATTATATTCCTCTCAATGTTAATGATGCATGCATTGAGGAAAATAGGATGTTAAGGGAAAAGGTAGACCATTTGACCAAAGCCCTAGAAAAATTCACCATTGGCTCCAACACTCTTAATATGATTATAGGGAGCGAAAAGGCAAGATTCAATAGAAAAGGCCTAGGTTATAAGGGAAAGACAAATGAAAAGGCCTATAAATGTTTGATTGCTAGGGGTCAAAGAAAAAATAAGACAATTGCTAGAAAATAGATCCCTAAGGAATATTTAGTGAACCACATAGGAAAGAACTTGTATTGGGTTCCTAAATCCATCCTTAAGGGTTAGAAAAACCCTAGGATAGTCAACCATAAGGATATTACTTATATCATATTATTTGGTTGACTTAAGATGGCGGGACTTAATTTTTGAAATAGTGTTAGGTGATGATAATGCACCCATAAATAAGTTACATCATGCTTTAGGTGATATTTGACCTATTATCATGATTTTATAACTAATGCATGATTACAAATTGATTGATACTTTTGTTTCATGATCATAATGTAAAATCAATGCATATATGCCTTTATGATCATGTGGTATGTTAGTGTGATACTTAGCCTTAAGTAGAAATGCATGAATTTGAAGGTTAAGTACATAAATACTATTAGGAACATATCAAATTCACCATAAGGATAACTTTGATTGAAAACATAGTATGGGTGAGATGATAGGATGATACAAATGGTCCACTAATGCCTATGACATTTAGATGGTCATTTTAAGTATCAAAATAGCAATAATAGACCGATCATGGGGAAGACTTATGTTTAATTCATAGACATATTGCCCAAAGATCATGGTTGGATATTTCAAATGTTTTCAAAACCATTTCTTACTTTAAAATCTGTGTTTTCATGTTTTGAAACAATCTAAAACAAAACTAGGCGTTAAAATGGATACAAACTTGATCAAAACACTAGTTATTTTTGATGCTTTTGGATTTTTGGAAAATCATTGAAAATATAAGTAATTTTCATGAAAACTCATTTTTCACAGATAAAGGACATTAAAATAAATGTGTTTTCAAAATTTCACGATTTTTTGAATTTTCTGGAATTTTTGGTGCATTTCTGAAATTGGTTCGAAAAATCAGAAAACCGAAAATCTGTGTGTCAGTCGACTAGTAGTCTGAACCAATTGACTGATGTACTATGCACAAGCACAGTAACATGATTTTATCAGGTTTTGTTTGGTTTTTGGTTTTTTTTCCTCCTTAGTGTTGATACCTTGGATTATAACATTTGGATAATGTTTTTGATGGTGTCAAAGGGAGAGAATTGATAGGTTTAAGTTAATCATGCTAAAAGGGAAAATTTAGCATGTCTTAAGGGGGAGTTGCTATACTCATGTTTTTACTTACATGCTTTCCTTGCTTATGGTTATTGTTATTTGTTTACCTAACTTAAATGGATTGCCACACATCAAAAAGGGGGAAATTGTTAGGGCAATCAACCCATGTGATATGGTTTTGATGTGTGTGGCAAAGGGTTTAAGTTAGGATGATTGGATTTGATATGTGCGATGAAGTCTTGCAGGACTTAGTAATTCACACAAGGAGAATAGGCAAGTGTCACCAACTAATAACCTCATGCTTGAGTCGGCGAAGGAGCATTGCAGAGTCATGCGCTTGATGCATCAGAGGGACCGTTGGATGAGATGACTTGATGCGAAGCCAAGGAAGCAGACTTCAAGGGCAAGAGACGTGAAGGAGTATTGCAAAGCCGTGGGCTTGATGCTGCCAAGGGATGTGACCACAAATGAAGAGAGCTTCGGCGAGGGACTTCAAGTGAGATGAGAGAATGAGTGAAATGTAAGTAGCTCATTAGGTGAACTTGGCCGAATGGCTAAGTGTTGGAGGCTCGACTGCAAGGGTTGAGGTTTACCCGACCATCGGACGCTAAAACGGATGTTAATTTTGAGTTTTACCCGGTATCAGTCGACTGCCATGTCATGGCAGTCAACTGCTCCAAGTCGAATGTCAATTGACTGGTGTTGGCTGCGGAATCAAGTCTACATCAGTCGACTGCTTAAGGGAAGCAATCGACTTATCGCACTATGCACGGGCACAGAAGCTAGTCGTCACTCGACTGGAAGTTGGCATCAGTCGACTGATAATATCATCAGTCGACTGATCATCCGACTGTTGGAGAAGGCGCCTATCGATCTTGCGAATCTAGCCTGGTCAAAAGCCATTGGAGTCGACATCAGTCGACTGATGAAAGCATCAGTCGACTGATAGTGTCCAACGGGAAGTTTTGCTTCCTCTATATAAAAAGAAAGGGTGGGGGCTTTTAGATGATAAATGTTCATGCTGTAAACATCCTACTAAGTGCCCCACAAAGCTTAAACTCCTTCTTCTAGTTTTCTTTCACATCTATTGTAAAAGATGGAGTGTTCTCATTGTTGTAAAGGTTTACCTCCACCTTGCTTGGGCTAAAGGGAGAGACCAATTGTGGATTGGTTTCGGAGTGATTCACCGGAGACGAATCAGACCGTGGATTAGCGGTGAGGTCGTGAACCACGTTATATCGTGTGTTAGCATTGATTTTGTTTTTGCTTATCGTTATTGCTTGTTTAGTTTTGTTTCCGTTGTGCTAATTATATTTGTAGACAAGCAATTCATACGACAAAGAGGGCTATTCACCCCCTCTAGCCGGCTACCAGTGTTCCTACATATGATTGTTTACAATTGTATGATCATGGACCCCGATAATAAACACAAAAACCGGTGATCCGTACATCATCTATTCCACGACTAATCGAAGAAAAGAGGTAGGTTGCTTGAACAACATGTTTGTTCAAGTGACCACTCTATTTGAATAGCACGATGATGGATTGGTTGCTTGGGTAATCCATCTTCGTCTTGGATTAATTTTCTTAATCTGGGGACGTAGATGGGATTGCCATGCACAAGCGACTGAGTTGAAGTGGGAAGCGAAGTTTTCACCCTTCAACTAATATCAGAACCACGGTTCCCGATTTTGTATGTTTTGGATTCGGTTAGTTTTATGCACTTATCATATATTGTATGTGTCGGATGATAGTAGGATGTGCGTAGGATAACTTTTTGGTTGCGGGCATAAGATCCAACTATTATGGCCATATGTGTGTGTATGTGATTGGATGTGTGTAATTGTATTATTATTTGAATCCTCGGGGTTGACGAGGCTAATATTTAATTTTTTGTAATTAAGTATGACATTGTTTAGCCACTCTTTTATTTTAATTTACTTTCGATCTAGATTTCATGTACACTCCTTCGTGGAGTATAGGATCGATGGATGTAAATTAAAATAATTTTTCTCGGCTCAGATCTCCGAATGCCTTGTACATGGCGTAGGGAGGAGCGGACGAGATGGTGATACGACGGGAGACATATTGGAGAACAAATACCATAATAGTTGGAAAATATTTTTTTCAAATTTATTGCTTCTTGTTTGATATGCATGTCGTGTGCTAGGAAAATTCCTCAATTTTAAATTACTAAGTGGGAGAGGGATATTTTTTAAAAATTCCCACAACCTCCATTACAATTTGACATGTGATGCAAACAAACTTGCGCGTCGGCTCTGAGTGCCTTCCTCCCCATCTGATGAGTTTGTTTTGTGGATCACAAGGCCAAATATGGTTATAGGAAATTATTTAGGAGCGTGTGTACTTCCCCATCGCAAGGCACATAATCGGAGATAATTGCCTTGGTACCAAGTAATGGTGAACACTTAGATGCAAATTGGAGTATCCTCCCCATCGGAGTCACTACTTTTATTTGTAGGGCCAAAGAGGAACCAACTATTAATTTTATTTGTCAAAAAGTTAGGTTGACAAGATAGTAAAATTAATGGGTAAAACCTCCTCTTACAAATGTAGAATTCATATACGTCCACACGATCGTGGCATACGATATTCTCGGTGTTTTGAGTTATTGGTTGATTTTAAAATTTTATTGTTTTAGGAATCAATAATTTTTTGAAATCTAATGTTTTGATCTATGTGATTCTTAGGTTTTTCAAAACTAACTTTCAACCCGCTTGCTGTGATACTAAAAGAGAATAAACTTATTGGACCCAATTATGTTGATTGGATGAGGAATCTTGATATTGTCTTGACTGCTGAGGTGTACAAATATGTACTCTTCGAAGAGTGTCCTCCTAAGCTTGTGAATGATTCTGGGGAAAAGGAGAGTTATAAGAAGTGGATAAAGGCTGATGAGATGGCGCGGTGTTACATTTTGGCTTCTATGTCAAATGTATTGAAACATCAGCATCAAGCCATGCCCACTGCTTATGACATGATGCTCAATCTCAAGGAGCTTTTTGGACACCAGAATCGGGCTACTAGGCAGGAAGCCATGAGGAACTTGATGAAGACCACCATGATAGAGGGAACACCCGTGAGGGAAAAAGTTCTCAAGATGATGGCTCATTTGAATGAGCTGGAAGTCCTTGGATTTAAGATCGATGGGGAAACCCAGGTCGATATCATTCTCTAGTCTCTACCTAGGAGTTTTGAGCAGTTTCGCCTAAACTACAACATGAATAAAAGGTTCTATTCCTTGGCGGAGCTTCTGACAGAACTCCAGGCAGCAGAGGGGATTTTTCATCAGAGTGCTCAGGCTCAGGCTATGGTTGCCCAAATGTTTTCTACTTCTAATCCTAAAGGCAAGAATAAGAAGAAACAAGGTGGGGCAAAGGTGGTGGGAGGATCTCAGGGAGGAGTGAAGAAGCCGAAAGGCAAGTGCTTCACTTGCAAGCAGACTGGACATTGGTGTTGGGATGTATACTGAAAAGTCTATCTTTTGTATGAACATCTTTATTTTGAAATAAGAATCACATGATCATTGTTTGCATATTTATGGTTATGCATATTGTCTAATACATTACATTGTAGATAACATGGTGTGTAGTGTCACACCGGAAATCATGTTATCAGTTCCTTGTAAAGCATAAGTAAAGACTCGCAGCCGAGATGATTATGGACAAACCATTGGAATGGTTGTAGTGTGATTTGGTATTGGTTTGTCTTGACCATAGAATTACACTAGTACACTTTGTTTGTATTGAGCAGGACTAATTTAGAGGTGATTCGATTTATTGCTGACTACATAATCGAATCAGATCTCAGATATTATGTTGTACATACTCTTAATCCCGATATAATAACGGGCACATATACTTAGTATTCATTTCTTTGATTTACCAGTGGGCGAGATTTATAGAGTAAATTGATAGGCTCGGTAAGTTGGGAAATGATATTATTTATATGGTGTGTCATTGATTATAGGAGGAAACCGTGTCCTATATATTAGGATGATGATGTCCCCTTGAGGAGCTCATAAGGTTCATCATGTAAACCTTGTAGGTGGACTTGGTCCGGCATGATGATAAGGTTGAATGGTACTACTAATTGAGTTAGATGTTGATTAATTAATTGTTAGTAAATTAATTAATTGACGAACATTCGAGATCTTAAACACGGGGAGATAAATGTACAAATAATATATGGAGCTCATATTAACTTATGGGGGTTGGTGAGGTAGATCAATGATAATCCTCTAGTGGAATGGATTATCATTAATGGATCGAACTTTATGTGGGCTTGATCCATTGGGTGGCCAAGATCCAACTCCTCCTCTTAGTTCCTATTGTAGCCTATTAAACCCTAATGGAGGCTAGATCCAATGATGGAAAAATGAAACTTTAGATCTGACGGTGGAGATTAAATCTCTAGATCCGACGGTTGAGATTAAATCTCTAGATTCGACTGTTGAGATTAAATCCCTAGATCTGACAGTGGAGATTAAAAGGAGGTATAGCCTAGCTCTATAAAAGAAGGCTTAAGGGGTGGGCGACAATAGGATGGATGGGAGATTAGGGTTTTTCTTCCCTTGGCTTGGGCGGCAACTAAGAGAGGCTAGGGTTTGTTGGGCGGCAACTAGGAGGTGACTAGGGTTTGCTTCTCATGTTGGGAGGCAACCTAGGGTTGGCTTCTCCTCTTGGCCGGCGGCAACAACACCACCATCTTCTCTTTTGTCCGGCGGCGCCACCCTCTTCTCCTCTTCCTTGACCGGCAGCAAGAGCTAGGGATTCTTCCCTTGGAGCTTTTGGCCAGCGCCAACACTTCTATCTTCATCTCCTTGGCCGGCGGCAACCACCAAGCAAGGTGGCTTGGTGGCCAGTTCTAGATAGGAAGAAGAGTTTTGTTTTATGATCTACCTTTGTTTGGAGTGAACAAAGAAAGGAATATTGGTGATCTAGGAGGCTTCGACTTTTGGAAGATCGTCGCCCACATGACGTCCAAAAGGAGGAAGGACATACAATAGAAGATCGAGAGGTATAATTCTTGTTTATATTCTTTTGTATTATGTCAATAATTGTTTTTCAATTATATGCATGTTGTATGTTTTGTTATGTGACTAATTTACTTGGACCCCGAATACAAATGCAAAAACTAGTGATTCGTACATCATCTATTCCGTGGCTATTCGAAGAATAGAGGTAGGTTGCTTGAACAATAAGTTTGTTCAAGCGACCACTCTAATCGAATAGCACCACGATAAAATGGTTGCTTAGGTAATCTCATTTTGTCTAGGATTAATTTTTTTAATCCGGGGACGTAAACGGGATCGACATGAACAAGCGACCAAGTTGAAATGGGAAGCGAAGTTCCCACCCTACAAGTGGTATCAGAGCCACGGTTTCCGATTTTGTGTGTTTAAGATTCGGTTACTTTTATGCACTTTTCATATATTATATGTGCCAGATAATAGTAGGATGTGCGTAGGTTAACTTTTTGATTGCAGGCATAGGATCCAACTATTATGGTTATATGTGTGTATGTGATTGTATGTGTGTAATTGTATATTTTTTTGAATCCTCGGGGTTGACGAGGCTAGTGTTTAATTTTATAATTAAGTACGACATTGTTTAGCCACTCATTTTATTTTAGTTTACTTTCGATCTAGATTTCATGTACACTCCTTCGTGGAGTATAGGATCGATGGATGTAAATTAAAATAGTTAGTCTCGGCTCGGATCTCCGAATGGCTCATACCTGGCGTAGGGAGGAGCGGACGAGATGGCCATAGGATAGGAGGCATATTGTTGACAAAAGCCATAATAGTTGGAAAATATTTCTTTTTCATATTTATTGCTTATTGTTTGATATGCATGTCGTAGGCTAGAAAATTCCTCAATTTTAAATTACTAAGTGGGAGAGGGATATTTTTATAAATTCCCACGGCCTCCATTATGATTTGACATGTGATGCAAACAAACTTACGCGTCGGATCTGAGTGCCTTCCTCCCCATCAGATGAGTTTATTTTTGGATCACAAGGTCGAATATGGTTATAGGAAATTATTAAGGAGCATGTGTACATCCCCATTGGAAGGCACATAACCCAAGATAATTGCCTTAGTACTGAGTAATGGTGAACACTTAGATGCAAATAAGAGTATCCTCCCCATCGGAGTCATTGCTTTTATTTGTAGGGCCGAAGAGGAACAAACTATTAATTTTATTTGTCAAAAAGTTAGGTTGATAAGATAGTAAAATTAATGGGTGAAACCTCCTCTTACAAATGTGGAATTCGTATACGTTCACACGATCGTGGCATACAATATTCTCGGTGTTTGAAGTGTTGGTTGATTTTAAAATTTTATTGTTTGAGGAATCAATAATTTTTTGAAGTATAAAGTTTTGATCTATGTGATTCTTAGGTTTTTCAAAAATGACTTTCAAACCCACTTGCTGTGATACTAAAGGAAAATAAACTTACTGTACCCAATTATGTTGATTGGAAAAGGAATCTAGATATTATCTTAACTGTTGAGGAGTACAAGTATGTACTCTTCGAAGAGTGTCCTCCTAAGCCTGCGAATGAGCTGGAAGTCCTTGGAGCTGAGATCGATGGGGAAACCCAGGTCGATATCATTCTCCAGTCCCTACCTAGGAGTTTTGAGCAATTTCGCCTGAACTACAACATGAATAAGAGGTTATATTCATTGGCGGAGCTTCTGACAGAACTCCAGGCTGCAGAAGGGCTTGCTCAGGCTCAGGCCATGGTTGCTTAAAAGGTTTCTACTTCTAAGCCGAAAGGCAAGAAGCAGAAGAAACAAACTAGGGCAAAGGAGGTTGAAGGATCTCAGGGACGAGTGAAGAAGCTGAAAGGCAAGTGCTTCAATTGCAAGCAGACTGGACATTAGAAGAAGGACTGTCCCAACACGAATCAGAACAAAGTTATATCCTTTGGTCTAGTTGTTGAAACATGTTTAGCGGTGTTATCTATCGGTACCTGGTGTGTAGATACGGGAGCCACTGATCATGTCTAGAATACTTTGCGGGGGTTCCAGGAAACCAGACGACTAGCTATGGGGGAGATTTAAGTATACTTGGGTGATGCCACGAAGGTGGCGGTTGTTACAGTGGGAGATGTTTATTTGTCTTTTGAGAGGAATAAATTTTTGGTTCTTAAAAATTGCCTTTTATGTACCTTTATTTAGAAAGAATTTGATTTCAGTTTCTAAATTGTTTATGGATGGATATTCTATTTCTTTTAATGACAGAGTTGTTATAAAAAGGAATAGAGAGATTATCTGTTCTGGTGCATTGATAGGAAATTTGTATACACTTGAACCAAAAGCTCCCACAATGCAAATAGAAGTGAATAGTTTATCTTCTAATTTTAATAAGAGAAAAGAACCTTCGAAGATGAACCAAACATATCTTTGGCATCTAAGGCTTAAGCCTAGCTCTATAAAAGGAGGCTTAAGGGGTGGGCCGCAATAGGATGGATGGGAGATTAGTGTTTTGCTTCCCTTGGCTTGGGCGGCAACTAAGAGAGGCTAGGGTTTGTTGGGCGGCAACTAGGAGGTGGCTAGGGTTGGCTTCTCCTCTTTGCCAGCGGCAACAACACCACTATCTTCTCTTTTGGATGGTGGCGCCACCCTCTTCTCCTCTTCCTTGGCCGGCGGCAAGAGCTTGGGATTCTTCCCTTGGAGCTTTTGGCCAGCGCCTACACTTCTATCTTCATCTCCTTAGCCGGCGGCAACCACCAAGCAAGGTGGCTTGGTGGCAAGTTCTAGAAAGGAAGAAGAGTTTTATTTTATGATCATCCTTTGTTTGGAGTGAAAAAAGAAAGGAAGATTGGTGATCTAGGAGGCTTAGACTTTTGGAACATCGTCACCCACACGATGTCCAAAAGGAGGATGAATATACAATAGAAGATCGAGAGGTATAATGCTTGTTTATATTCTTTTGTATTATGTCTATAATTGTTTTTCAATTATATGCATGTTGTATGTTTTGTTATGTGGCTAATTTACTTGGACCCCGAATACAAATGCAAAAATCGGCGATCCCTACATCGTCTATTCCGCGGCTATTCGAAGAATAGTGGTAGGTTCTTTGAACAACAAGTTTGTTCAAGCGACCCCTCTAATCGAATAGCACGATGATGAAACGGTTGCTTGGGTAATCCCTTTTTGTCTAAGATTAAATTTTTTAATCCAGGGACGTAGACGGGATCGCCATGAACAAGTGACCAAGTTGAAGTAGGAAGCGAAGTTCTCCACCTACAATTGGAAGAAGGACTACCCCAACCGAAAGCAGCACAAAGGTATATCTTTTGGTCTAGTCGTTGAAACATGTTTAGTGGTGTTATCTACAGGCACCTGGTGTGTAGATACGGGAGCCACTGATCATGTCTGCAATACTTTGCAGGTGTTCCAGGAAACTAGACGACTGGTTGAGGGGGAGATTACCATTTACTTGGGCGATGCTATGAAGGTGGCGACTATTACAGTGGGAGATGTTTATTTGTCTTTTAATAGAAATAAATCTTTGGTTCTGAGAAATTTCCTTTATGTACCTTTATTTAGAAATAATTTGATTTCGGTTTCTAAATTATTTTTGGATGGATATTTTATTTCTTTTAATGACAGAGTTGTTATAAAAAGGAATAGGGAAATTATCTGTTCTAGTACATTGATAGGAAATTTATATATCCTTGAACCAAAAGCTCCCATGATGCAAATAGAAGTAAATAACTCATCTTCTAAATCTAATAAGAGAAAAGAACCTTCGAAAATGAACCAAACATATCTTTGGCATCTAAGGTTAGGTCATATTAACCTGAGTGGAATTCAAAGGTTGATAGCTGATGGACCTCTGGGTTCATTAGTGGTGAAAGATTTCCCAATCTGTGAATCTTGCTTGGATGGTAAAATGACCAAGAGACCTTTTAAGGCCTAGGGGTATAGAGCCAAAGATGTGTTGGAATTGGTTCATTCTAATTTGTGTGGTCCTATGTCTATCTAGGAAAGAGATGGTTTTGAATATTTCATCTCTTTTATAGACGATTATTCAAGATATGGATACATTTACATGATGCTCCGCAAGTCTAAATGCTTTGACAGGTTCAAAGAATTCAAGGCCGATGTGGAGAAACGTCAAAGTAAAAGTATCAATACACTACAATCTAATTGTGGTGGTGAGTACCTCTTGGGAGAGTTTAGGAATTACTTAGCAGAGGTTGGGATTCAATCCCAATTGTCTGCACCTGGCACACCCCAGTAAATTATGTAGCAGAGCGAAGGAATAGGACTCTTATGGAGATGGTTAGATCGATGATTAATTATTCTGAGTTGCTAAATTCGTTTTGGGGGTATGCTCTGGATACGACAGTGTATATTCTGAACTTGGTACCATCTAAATCTGTGCCTTCTACTCCCATAGAATTGTGGAATGGGTGAAAGCCTAGTCTGAGACATATTCGGATTTGGAGGAGTCCAGCACATGTGCTGAAGGCAGATGCTGGTAAGTTGGAACCTCGTACAGAAGTGCACATGTTCGTTGGCTATCCTAAAGGAACAAAAGGTAGTTTGTTTTATAGTCCTAGAGATCAAAGGGTGATCATTAGCACGAATGCTAGATTTCTAGAGGAAGACTATATGATGAACCACAAGCCCATTAGTAAGATTATTCTGGAGGAATTGAGAGGGAAAGTCACTACTTCAGTACCACCGGTACAAGAGGATATACCACAAGTGACAGCACCATGTGTTACAGAGGATACACAGGTAATACCTCGTCGTAGTAGGAGGGTTGTTAGACAACCTGATAGATTTATGTTCTTGGGAGAATCTTATGATTTGGTCCCTGGCGAACATGAACCTAATCCCTGGACATATGACGAGGCAATCCAAGATAAAGATGCGGTATCTTGAAAAAGTGCGATGAATTCTGAGATAGAATCTATGGATTCAAATTAGGTCTGGAAGATAGTATAACCACCCAATGGTGTAAAAACCATTGGATGCAAGTGGATCTACAAAAGAAAGAGAGGAATAGACGGGAAGGTTGAGACCTTCAAAGCAAGGCTTGTTGCGAAAGGGTATACTCAAAAAGAGGGTATCGATTATGAGGAGACCTTTTCCCCGGTAGTCATGATTAAGTCTATCCAGATTCTCTTATGTATTGTTGCTCATATGGATTATGAGGTATGGCAGATGGATGTCAAGACAACTTTCCTTAATGGAAGTCTTGAGGAGAATATCTATATGGAGCAACTAGAGGGATTCATTGGAAAGGGCAAAGAACATCTTGTGTGCAAGCTTAATCGGTCCATTTATGGATTGAAGCAAGCTTCGAGATCTTGGAACATCCGCTTTGATTAGATAATCCATTCTTATGAATTTATTCAAAGTCCGGATGAGTCTTGTGTATACAAGAAATGTGACGGAAACGTAGTGGTATTTCTTGTACTATACGTAGATGACATTTTGTTAATTGGCAACAATGTCAAGGTATTATCAGACGTAAGAGTATGGTTGTCCAAACAGTTTGATTTGAAGGACTTGGGAGAAGTGGGACACATCCTTGGGATCAAAGTTATAAGGGATCGCAAGAAAAGAATGTTGTGCTTATCTCAAGCTTCATACATAGACACCATTTTGGCTCGTTTTATCATGCAGAACTCCAAGAAAGGTTTTCTACCTTTTAGGCATAGAGTACCTTTATCTAAAGAGATGTGTCCTAGAACATCAAAGGAGATAGAGGAGATGAAGGCGGTTCCTTATGCTTCGGCAGTAGGAAGCCTCATGTAAGCTATGTTAGGTACGAGACCGGATATCTGCTTTGCTGTGGGCATGGTTAGCATATATTAGAGTAATCTAGGACAGAGATATTGGACTGTGGTAAAGTATATATTGAAGTACTTGAGAAGGACTAGGGATTATATGCTGGTATACTAGGCAGATCAATTACTCCCTGTGGGTTACACAGATTCTGACTTCCAATCAGATAGGGATAACAGTAAGTCTACCTCAGGTTTTATGTTTACTTTGGGAGGTGGAGCCATTGCATGGAGGAGTGTCAAGCAAAAATGTGTGGCGGATTCCACCATGTAAGCTGAGTATGTGGCAGCCTCTGAGGCCGCCAAAGAAGTTGTATGACTCAGGAACTTCTTGATGGACTTGTATGTGATTCCTAGTTTGCCCAGAACTATCACAATTTATTGTGGTAACAGTGGTGCAGTTGCAAACTCGAAGGAACCACGAGCCCATAAGGCAAGTAAACACATAGAGCACAAGTACCACCTAATAAGAGAAATCGTAAAGCGAGGAGAAGTTGATGTTGTCAAGATTGCATCAGAGGATAACTTGGCACATCCTTTCACTAAGGCCCTTCTAGCGAGAGATTTTGATGGGCATGTGGAAGGAATGGGAATCAGATGTATGGCAGTATAAGGACAACATAGTCTTTTAGTATAAGTGTGAGATTGTTGGGATGTATACTGAAAAGTCTATCTTTTGTATGAACATCTTTATTTTTGAAATAAGAATCACATGATCATTATTTGCATATTTATGGTTATGCATATTGTCTGATACATTACATTGTAGATAACATGGTGTGTAGTGTCACACGGGAGATCATGTTATCAGTTCCTTGTAGAGTATAAGTAGAGGCACACAACCGAGATGGTTTTGGACAAACTATTGGTATGGTTGTAGTGTGATTTGGTATTAGTTTGTCTTGACCATAGAATTACACTAGTACACTTTGTGTGTATTGAGTAGGACCGACTTAGAGGTGATTCGAATTATTGCTGACTACATAATTGAATCGGACCTCAGATATTATGGTGTACATGCTCTTAATCCCGATATAATAACAGACACATGTACTTAGTATTTATTTCTTTGATTTACCATTGGACGAGATTTATAGAGTAAATCGATCAGCTCGGTAAGTTGGGAAATAATATTATTTACATGGTGTGCCATTGATTATAGGAGGAAACCGTGTCCTATATATTAGGATGAAAATGTCCCCTTGAGGAGCTCATAAGGTTCATCATGTAAACCCTGCAGGTTGACTTGGTCCCCGGCATGATGATAAGGTTGAGCGGTACTACTCATGGAGTTAGATGTTGATTAATTAATTGTTAGTAAATTAATTAATTGACGGACATTCGAGATCTTAAACACGGGGAAATAATTGAACAATTAATATATCGAGCCCATATTTATTTATGGGGGTTTGTGTGCTAGATCAATGATAATCCTCTAGTGGAATGGATTATCATTAATGGATCGGACTTTATGTGGGCTTGATCCATTGGGTGGGCCAAGATCCAACTCCTTCTCATGGTCCCTATTGTATCCTATTAAAACTCTTATGAAGCCTAGATCCAATGGTGGAAAATGGAACTCTAGATTCGACGGTTGAGATTAAATCTCTAGATCCAATGGTGGAGATTAAATCTCTAGATCTGACGGTTGAGATAAAATCTCTAGATCTGACGGTCGAGATTAAAACGAGGCTTAAGCCTAACTCTATAAATAAGGGCTTGGGCGACAAGGAGAGGGATCATCCAAATAAGGGTTAGGGTTTTTGGAGTTGGCTTTAGAGGAGAGGTGGGCGACAACCCTAGGGTTTCCTCTTCCTATTGGGCGGCGGCAAGAGATTCTAGGGTTTGGGCTCTTCTTGACTCGGCGGCGTCTCATCCTCTCTCTCTATAGATTGGTCAACAACTCTTGCCTCTCTCTCTCCTTCCTTTGGCCGGCGACATCCTTTAATCAAGGTTGGTCGCCGCTCCATCATCCACTCCTTGGCTGGCGGCAACATCAAGATCCTTGGCTTGGTGGTCTGTTCTAGATAGGAGAAGAGTTTTGTTTTATTCTTCCCTTTGTTCGGAGTGAGGAAGGAAGGGAAGAACGTGATCTAGGAGGCTTCGACTTTTGGAAGATTATCGCTCACACGACGTCCAAAAGGAGGAAGGACATACAATAGAAGATCAAGAGGTATAACAAGAGGTATAATCTTGTTTATTTTGATTAGTGTTCTTTTGTATTATGTATATGATTGTTTGCAAATTGTATGATCAAGGACCCCGATGATAAACACAAAAACTGGCGATCCGTATATCGTCTATTCCACGGCTTATCGAAGAAAAGAGGTAGGTTTCTTGAACAACAAGTTTGTTCAAGTGATCACTCTATTCGAATAGCAAGATGATGGATTGGTTGCTTGGGTAATCCGTCTTTGTCTTGGATTAATTTTTTTAATCTGGGGACGTAGATGGGATCGTCATGCACAAGCGACCGAGTTGAAGTGGGAAGCGAAGTTTTCACCCTTCACTGGCACACTTCTGTACGAGATTCCAACTTACCAACATCTCCCTTAAGCACATATTCTGGACTGCCCCAAATCCAAATATGTATCAAACTTGGATTTCGCCCAGTCCACAATTCTATGGGAGTTGAAGGTACTGATTTAGATGGTACCAAGTTCAGAATATACATTGTCATTTCTAGAGCATACCCCCAGAACGAATCTGGTAACTCAGAATAACTCATCATCGATCTAACCATCTCCATAAGAGTCCTATTTCTTCGCTCCGTCACACCATTCTGTTGGGGTGTACCAGGTGCAGACAATTGAGATTGAATCCCAACCTCTGATAAGTAACTCCTAAACTCTCCCAAGAGGTACTCACCACCACGATCAGATCATAGTGTCTTGATACTTTTACCTTAACGTTTCTCTACATCAACCTTGAATTCTTTGAACCTGTCAAAACATTCAGACTTGCAACACATCAAGTAAATATATCCATATCTTGAATAATTATCTATAAAAGAGACAAAATATTCAAAACCACCTCTAGCCTTGATAGACATGGGACCATACAAATCAAAATGAACCAATTCAAACAGATCTTTGGCTCTATACCCCTTGGCCTTAAAAGGCCTCTTTGTCATTTTACCTTCCAAGCAATATTCGCAGGCGGGGAAATCGTCCACCACCAATGAACCCAAAGGTCCATCAGCTATCAACCTTTGAATTCTACTAAGGTTAATATGACCTAACCTTAGATGCCAAAGATATATTTGGTTCACTTTCGAATGTTCTTTTTTCTTATTAGACTTAGTAGATGAGTTATTTATTTCTATTTACATAATGGGAGGTTTTGGTTAAGTGTATAAATTTCCTACCAATGGACCAGAATAGATAATCTCCTTATTCCTTTTTATAACAACTCTGTTATTAAAAGAAATAGAATACCCATCCATAAACAATTTAGAAACTGAAATCAAATTCTTTGTAAATGAAGGTACATAAAGACAATTTCTCAGAACCAAATTTTTATTCCCATCAAAAGATAAATAAACATCTCCCACTACAATAGCCGCCACCTTTGTAGCATTGTCCATGTAGACGGTAATCTCTCCCTCAGCTAGTCATCTGGTTTCCTGGAACCCCTGCAAAGAATTGCAGACATGATCAGTGTCTCCCATATCTACACACCAGGTACCGGTAGATAACACCGCTAAACATGTTTCAACGACTAAACTAAAAGATATACCTTTGTTCTATTTGTGGTTGGGACAGTCCGCCTTCCCATGTCCAGTTTGCTTGTAAGTGAAGCACTTTCCTTTCAGCTTCTTCACTCCTGCCTGAGATCCTGCCACCATTTTTGCTACATCTTGTTTCTTCTTCTTCTTGCCCTTCGGCATAAAAGTAGAAACCTTTTGAGCAACCATGGCATGAGCACTATGATGAAAAAGCCCCTCTGCCGCCTTGAGTTTTGTCAGAAGCTCCGCCAATGAATACAACCTCTTATTCAAGTTGTAGTTCAGGCGAAACTACTCAAAACTTCTAGGTAGAGATTGGAGAATGATATCGACCTGGTTTTCCCCATCGATCTCTGCTCCAAGGACTTCAAGCTCATTCAAATGAGCTATCATTTTGAGAACATGATCCCTCACGAGTGTTCCCTCAATCATGGTGGTCGTCATCAAGTTCCTCAAAGCTTCCTGCCTAGTAGCTCGATTTTGGTGTCCGAAAAGTTACTTGAGATTGAGCATCATCTCATAGGCATTAGTCATGGCCTGATGCTGATGTTGTAATACATTTGACATAGACGCCAAAATGTAACACCGCGCCATCTCATCTGCCTTTATCCACTTCCTATAACTCTCTTTCTCCTTTTCACCAGAATCATCCGTAGGCTTAGGAGGACATTCTTCGAAGAGTACATATTTGTACTCCTTAGCAGTCAAGACAATGTCCATATTCCATTTCCAATCAACATAATTTGGTCCAGTAAGTTTGTTTTCTTTCAGAATCACAGCAAGTGGGTTGAAAGCCATTTTGAAAAACCTAAGAATCACAGTGATCAAAATATTAGATTTCAAAAATTTATTGATTCCTCAAACAATAAAATTTAAAAATCAACCAACACCTCAAAACATCGAGAATATCATATGCCACGATAGTGTGGACGTATACGAATTCTACATTTGTAAGAGGAGGTTTTCCCCATTAATTTTATTATCCCGTCAACCTTACTTTTTGACAAATAAAATTAATAGTTGGTTCCTCTTCAGCTCTAGAAATAAAAGCAGCGACTCTGATGGGGAGAATACTTTTATTTTCATCTAAGTGTTTACTATTACTCGATACTAAGGCAATTACCTCGGATTATGTGCCTTCCAATGGGGAAGTACACATACTCTTAAATAATTTCCTATAACCATATTTGACCTAGTGATCCGCAAAACAAACTCATCCGATATGGAGGAAGGCACTCAGAGCCAATGCGCAAGTTTGTTCGCATAACATGTCAAATTGTAATGGAGGCCCCGGGAATTAAAAAATATCCCTCTCCCACTTAGTAATTTAAAATTGAGCAATTTTCAAACACACACAACATGCATATCAAACAATAAGCAATAAATATGAAAAATTAAATTTTCAAACTATTATGGCTTTCGTTTTCCAATATGCTTCCCGTCGTGTCACCACCTCGTCCGCTCCTCCCTTTACCATGTGCAAGCCACAAGGGGATCCGAGCCGAGATAAACTATTTTAATTTACATCCATCGATCCTATACTCCATAAAGGAGTGTACAACATATCTAGATCGAAAGTAAATTAAAATGAGAGGCTAAACAGTGTCGTATTTAATTACAAAAATTAAATACTAATTAGCCTCATCAACCCCAAGGATTCAAATAATTAATTAAAATCACACACACACAATCACATACATCCACATAGCCATAATAGTTGGATCTTATGCCTGTAAGCAAAAAGTTAGCCTACGCACATCCTACTATTATCCGACATAAACAACATATGATAAATGGGTGAAAGTAATCAAATCCAAAACACACAAAATCGAAAATTGTGGCTCTGATACCACTTGAAGGGAATTGATTTGCTTCGCTTCGATCGCTTGTTCATGGGATCCTATCTCGCATCCCCGGATTAAAATTTTATTAATTAAAACTAATCTGGATAGATATGGATTACCAAAGAAACTAAATGATCATCATGTTATTCGATTTGAGTGGTCGCTTGAACAAACTTATTGTTCAAGCGACCTAACTCTTTTCCTCAATTAGCCGCGGAATAGATGATGTATGGATCGTCAGTTTTTGTGCTTATGATCGGGGTCCATGTCAATCAATAACATACAAATACAAAAGAACAAGAATCAAAATTAAACAAGATTATAGCTCTTGTTTTACCTCTTTATCTTCTATTGTATCCTTATCCTCTTCTTGGACATCGTGTGGGCGATGATCTTCCAAGAATTGAAGCCTCCTAGACCACGTATCTTCCCATTCTTGGTCGCTCCAAACAAGGGAAGAAAACCCTCCCTTCTTCTCCTATCTTGTACCGACCACCAAGCCTTCTCCTCTTCTCCTTGCTTGCACCGACCACCAAAACCCCAAGAGGTGGTGTCCACTGGCCCTAGGAGAGGAGAAAAGATTGAGGAAGAGAGCCTTCCTCCTTACTTGTTGCCGCCGACCCTAGGAGAGGGAGAGGAGATGCCAGCCAAGACAAAGGAAGAAGGAAAACTCTAGCCTTTGTTGTCATCGGTCCTTAGAAAAGGAGAGGAAGCGCCAGCCAATCGAGAAGGAAAACCCTAGCTCTTGTTGTTGCCACCGACCCTAGGAAGCAAAACTCTAGCTCTTGTCTTTCTACCGCCCAAGCCTCTCCACCTCCTTATATAGATCTAGGCTTCATGAGGTATTTATAATACACTACAATAGGGACCATGAGGAGGAGTTGGTTATTGGCCACCCAATGGATCCGAACCACATATAACCCGATCTATTAATGATGATCCATTCCACTAGAGGATCATCATTGATCTACCTCACCAACCCCATAATTAAATATGGGCTCCATATATTATTTGTATAAAATATCTCTCCGTGTTTAAGATATCGAATGTACATTAATTAATTAAATTACTGATAATTTAATTAATCAATATCTAACTCAATGAGTAGTACTACTCATCCTTATTATCATGCTCGACCTAGTCCACCTTCAGGATATACATGATGAACTTTATGAGCTCTTCAAGGGGACATCATCATCCTAGTGTATAGGATAAAGTTTCCTCCTATAATCAATGACACACCATGTAAATAATATTATTTCCTAACTTACCAGGCCTATCGATTTAACACATAAATCTCACCTATTGGTAAATCAAAGAAATAAATACTAAGTACATGTGTTTGTTATTATATCGGGATTAAGAGCATGTACACTATAATATCTAAGGTTTGATTTAATTATATAGTCAGTATAAATTGAATCACCTCTAAATCGGTCCTGCTCAATACACACAAAGTGTACTAGTGTAATTCTATGGTCAAGATAAACCAATACCAAATTACACTACAACCATGCAAATGGTTTGTCCAAAACCATCTTGGTTGTGAGCCTCTAATTATACTCTACAAGGAATTGATATCATGATATTCTATGAGACACCACACACCATGTTATCTACAATGTAATGTATCAGACAATATGCATAAATATAAAATGCAAACAATGATCATGTGATTCTTATTTCAAAATGAAGATGTTCATATAAAAGCCAGACTTTTAGTATACATCCTAACAGACTGGTGTTCGACTGAACCTTTTCTAGCCCAACAGTCGACTGCTAGGGTTTGGCAGTTGATTGCTCGGCTATCAGTCTGCTGCCAAGAAGCAGCAGTCGACTAATCAAGGTGAATTCGAGCACAAAAGGTTTTCCAGTCGAGTGATCCTTCGGTCACTCGACTGATGGCTCCATCAGTCGACTGATGGCGATGATCAGTCGACTGATGGCGATGATCAGTCGACTGATGGCGATGATCAGTCGACTGATGTGGGAGTCATTGGCTGGAAGCCAACATGGATGAAACCGTTGCGAGGCAACGACTACAGCAGCAGTCAACTAATGACTACATCAGTCGATTGCTCGGTGCCCAACGGGAAGAATGACCTCTTCCCTATAAGAAGAGGCCTTGGGCCACTTGGGGAGGTTAATGCTTCTACTCTAAAGTTCTCCCAAAGTGCCCAAACGATTTTTACTCCTCTTACTTGCTTTTATTTACATCTTATTGTAAGAGGGAGAGATTGTAAGAAAGGTTTACCTCCACCTTTAAGGAGAGACTAGTGGATTTTGGTTGGAGTGATTCGCCGAACGAATCGTCTGTGGATTAGAGACAAGGGTCATGAACCACGTTACATCGACGTATTTGCATTTGATTCTTTCTCTTTGCATTTGTCTTAATTGTTTTGTTTAGTTTTATTATTCCATTGCGATAATAGTGTTTGTAGATGATTAAGATGAGCAAGCGATTTCCATCGTACACAAAGGCTATTCATCCGCCTCTAGCAGACCACCAATCATCCAACAAGTGGTATCAGAGCGAGGAGCTTGTCAAGGACTAATTGCCAAAACAAGCACGACAATATGGCTGGCTCAAACATCCATCCGCCTAAATTCGAAGGAGAATTCGCTTGGTGGAAAAAGAGAATGGAGGTATTCTTTGAGACCGACTTTGATATAATGCTTATTATGGAAAATGGTTTCAAGTTGCCTAGGGATGAAGACGGGGAGCCATTAGAGAAGTCAAGATGGACAAAGAAGCAAAGGGAGGAGCACTTTGCGATTTCAAAAGCAAAACACCACCTCTTCAATGTGCTCCCCCAACAAGAGATCAACTGAATTGGGGAGTGCTCAAGTGCAAAAGAAATTAGGGAGAAGCTAGTGGAGCTTCATGAAGGCACTTTCGAGGCAAAGCTAGCAAGAAGGGACCTTCTCCAATAACAATTAAGCAACATCAAATTAGAAAAAGGATAAAAGATACTTTCTTTACATTCTCGATTTAAGGAAATAATTATCGGTTTATCAAGTGTAGGAGAAAAACTTTCAAACAGGGATATGATTATGAAAGCCATAGATGCCTTCCCCCGATCTTCAAAATGGAGTTCCATGGTAGATGCATTCTACATCACCAAGAATCTAGAGGTAAGTACTCTAGAATAATTCTTTTCAACTATGGAACTTCACGAGACTAGGCTTGAAGGCATAATTGAAGAACCAAGCATAAAGCCAAGGGGAGTAGCATTAGTGGCGGACAAAGAAAAGAAGAAGAAGAAGGAGACTCCACCCTCTTCCTCCGATGAAGAATCTTCCTCCTCCTTGGATAGTAATGAAGAAGCCTATATGGTAAGGAACGTGAGATGTGCATTAAAAAGCTTTAAATTTAATAAATCTCATGATAGGGGAAGAAGGCCAAGGAGAAAGATTATTTTTTATAATTGCCAAGGAGAGGGACACATGAGGGATGATTGACCCCTCTTGAACAAAAGCAAGGAAGAAAGAAGAAAGAAAGAAGACAAGAAGAAGGGGAGCAAAAAGAAGGAAGAAGAAAGAAAATCAAAAGAAAAAGGGAAGGCCAAGGCACACAAGGCGACATGGGATGATCCATCATCATCATCGGAGAGAGAACAAGCATTCATAAGTCCTGAACTTATGGCAATAGAAGAATTGGACTCCACCTCCTCAAAAAAAGAAGAAACAAGCTCAAGTAAGGATAGCTCAAGTGAAGGGGGAGCTTCATCTTCATCCTCATCGGGATCACAAGGAGATTGATTAAGTGAGGTAATGAATCTCCCTCCCAAGAAAGTTATTTCGATGATTACTAGTTTAACTAAAGAACACATGCTTGATCAAATTCAAAAACTAGAAGAAAAATTGAAAAATGCATGTTCACATGATGATTGTATTTCTTCTAGTGTCAATGATGCATGCTTAGAAGAAAATAGGGTTTTGAAGGAAAGGGTAGATTCTCAAACTAAGGCCCTAGAAAAATTTACCATTGGCTCCAACACATTGATCATGATCATTGGGAGCCAAAGGGCAAGCTTTAACAAGAAGGGCTTAGGTTATAAGGGATCCAAGAATGAGAAGGCTTACCATTGTTTGATTTCTAGGAGTCAAACTAAAACAACAATGGTAGCTAGGAAATTGATTCCAAAGGAATACTTGGTGAACCCCATTGGAAAGAATTTTTATTGGGTTCCCAAGTCAATCCTCAAGGGTTAGAGGAATCTAGAAAAGTCAACCATAAGTGGATTTTATTTATATCATGATAAATGGTTGACTTAGGATGATGTGGGCGATAGTTTTTGATTTATATTGTTGGGTGATGATAATGTGTAACCCATGAATTGAATGTTTAAATCATGATTTATGCTTGATTTTATACTTGATAAATGATCATGATTTATGTTTTGGATGGTAATACATGATTTATGATCATAATATGCAAATTATATGATAATATTGTGTTATGATCATAATGAGGGTTTATACATGATACTTAACCTTGGGTAAAATTGTTAGTTAAAGCCCTAGAACCAATCATGTGATGGTTGAATAGGGAACATTTTGTATCATATTCTATAAAGGCAAAGGATTGGTTATTATATTTACATCTTGCTTGTGCCAGCTAATTTAAATATAATAATGCCCTAGAAAAGTAGGTTCTTATCTACAACACATCAATTGGCAGAATTGATTATGAGAGGCTGTAGAGAACACTTTCCTAAATGTTCCTAGTCGAGTATTAATATGCAAGGGCAATATTAATACATAAAGACTAGCATGTAGGTCAATTGATGACTTGATCTCACAAGTCATGGATATATGATATCAAGTTGACACATGGGTATATATTGGAGAATATATACTGAACTGACCCGCCATGAGAAAGTTTCATGGATCATTATATGAGTGTCATAAACTTTCTCATGTGACTATTGGTATGAATAGTCCTTAGACCTGAAGTCACTACGGTTCCCTACATAAGGAGTTATGTACTTTGGTATCGTCAAACGTCACCCGTAACAGGGTGGACCATAAAGGCGATTACTGGGTATGTAACAAATTATACGGAGGGATGTGAGTGATGTAGATGAGATCTATCCCTTCCATATGACGGGAGTGATATCGGTGGGCCCCTTGATTGAGTAGAACTACTAAAACGCATGGCCATGCTCGAATGAGTCAATATGAGATATTGAGCTCATTTGTTTGAGTTAGTTTACTCGGGGATCAAGAAACACATAGATTGATCGAGGATGACACGGTCTATGCCTCATTGATCAATCGATATCAAGGATAGAAGGACACGGTCATATATTATAGTAGTCACGGAAGGTTAGTCGGATCTTGACTTATCTCAGAACTTGGGTAGCAATGATGTATTGCTAGATGCCGCTCATTGCTTGTGTATCTAAAAGAGTTTAGATCCACTGCCAACGTTATGAGAGCCTATAGGGTCACACACAAAGAGCATGATAATTAGAGGAATTAGAGTATTCTAGTTTGACTAGAATAATATGGGAATAAGCTTAAGTACAAAATGGTTTTTGGACTTTAAGCTTAATGAGAATTTTAGCTAATTGATTTAATGAGATTAATTCAATATGTTACCTTATTGATTTAATAAGATTAATTCAATATGATAACATAAGCTTAATTGAATTAATAAGATTAATTCAATATGATAACATAAGCTTAATTGAATTAATAAGATTAATTCAACATGCATGAATGCCACATAAGAATGCCACATAAGCATGCCACATAAGCATGCCACCTAAGCATCCACCTAAGCTAGTTAAGGTGGAAGGAAACAAAATGGTTTTGTCTCCTTAAGTGGCCGGCCAAACAAGGATATGTCTCAATGCAATGGATTGCATTGAATGTGTGGAGGTGAAAGGGTTTTTCCAACCCTATAAAAGACACCCTAAGTGGCCGGCCAAAGAGGGCATTTGATTTTTGTTGTTGGTGGAAGCTTTGGTTGTGTTAGTGGTGAGAAAGCTTGGTGGAAGCTTTGGTTGTGTGGGTTTGTGAGTGTAGGCTAGCAAGAAGAGGAGTCTTCTTCTTCCTTTCTCCTTTTCCCTCTCTTCCTCTCCTTTAGGGACTTCTCTAGCAAGAAGTAAAGGAGAGCTCTTCTAGTTTTCCTTTTGTGAGACAAGAGCGTGCTCGTGTGGATACGTATAGAGGCACGGACGCTTGAACGTGCTAAAGATCCAACAAACCGAAAGGAAAAGCGGGATTAACAAGGGCACGCAACAAAGGTAATCCTCTCCTATAAGATAGGTTTGGTTTAGAGAAATTTATTTTATACGAGTTTGCTTTCGCATGGATCACTTGGAAGGGATCCTATTTTCCGTTGCGCATATGCCATTTGGCATACGAGAATTCCCTACAAAAATTGCATGAAATTTTGGTTAAGTATAAATACCTTTAGGTACATCTCACACTCACTATAGGCTAACTTGATTGAAAACATAGCATGAGTGAGATGTTAGGTTGATACAAATGGTCCACTAATGCTTATGACATTTAGATGGTCATTGCAAGTATCATGATTGCAATAATAGACCAATCATGGGGAAATTATATGTTTAATTCATAGACATATTGCCAAAAGATCATGGTTGGATATTTCAAATGATTTCAAAACCATTTCTTGCGTTACATTCTATGTATTCATGTTTTAAATCACTTCAAGGCAAAACTAGGTTCTAAAATTGATAAAACTTTGAAAGTTTTTAAGACTTTTTATTTTTTGCCAAATATTGGAAAATTGAATGAATTTTCATGTCAAACTATTTTTCGTTGATAAAGGGACTTATCAAAAATATGTTCCCCAAATATCATGATTTTTAGAAAGTTTTGGAATTTTTAATGCATTTATGAAATCGGGTTCTGAAATAAAAAAAAGATAAAAAGTTGGTGCCAATCGACTGATGTACTGTGCACGAGCACAATAACCTGTTTTATCAGGTTTTGAGTTTGAGTTTGTTATTTTTCGTTCCCTAGACTTGATGCCATGCTTGAATAACATATGTTAATATTTTTGATGGTGTCAAAGGGAGAGAAATATATGGGTTTAAGTTAATCATGCTAAGGGGAGAATTAGCATGTGTTAAGGGGGAGTTGCATGTATTTAGGGGGAGTGTTTGAATTACATGCTTATTTTCCATATGTATTTGGTTAATATTTTATCAAACTTAAACGGATTGTCACACATCAAAAAGAGAGAGATTGTTAGGACAATCAACCCATGTATGATGTGGTTTTGATGTGTGTGGGAAAGGGTTTAAGTTAGGTTGATATGTTGATTTGATATGTGTGTTGAAGTCGTGCAGGACTTAGTAATTCACACATGGGATTGGCTTGACGAAAGCATTGGTGAGTTCACCATCTCATGGCTCGGGTCTTTGAGTCGGTGAAGGACGATGCGAAGTCGTGCACTTGGTGCATCCGAGGGACCACTGGATGAGCAGCATTGGAGTAAAGCCAAGGAAGTAGACTTCAGGGCGAGACACGAAGGATGACATTATGAAGCTGTGCACTTGGTGCATCCGAGGGATGTGGTCGGACGAAGAGAACTTCGACAAGGGACTTCAAGCGAGATGAGAGAATGAGCGAAATGTAGTGTAGCTCATAGGTGCACTTGGTTGAATGGCTAAGTCAAGTGTCAGATGCTCAACCAAGTTGGTTGAGGTTTTACACGACCGTCGGATGCTAGTTGACTGCCAAGGAGTACCAGTCGACTGATAAAGGTGAATTCGGGCATAGAAGGTTTTCTAGTCGAGTGATAGCTTTGGTCACTCAACTGATGGCTCCATCAGTCGACTGATGGGGATGATCAGTCGACTGATGTGGGAGTCGTTGGCTGTAAGCCAACGTAGATAAAGCCATTGCGAGGCAACGACTACATCAGCAGTCGACTGATGACTGCATCAGTCGATTGTGCGGTGCCCAACGGGAAGAATGACCTCTTCCCTATAAGAAGAGGCCTTGGGTCACTTGGGGAGGTTAATGCTTCTACTCTAAAGTTCTCCCAAAGTGCCCAACCAATTTTTACTCCTCTTACTTGCTTTTATTTACATCTTATTGTAAGAGGGAGAGATTGTAAGAAAGGTTTACCTCCACCTTGATGGAGAGACTAGTGGATTTGGGTTTGAGTGATTCGCCAAACGAATCGTCCGTGGATTAGCGACAAGGGTGGTGAACCACGTTACATCGACGTGTTTACATTTGATTCTTTCTCTTTGCATTTGTCTTAATTGTTTTGTTTAGTTTTATTATTCCGTTGTGCTAATAGTGTTTGTAGACGATTAAGATGAGCGAGCGATTTCCATCGTACACGAAGGCTATTCACCCCACTCTAGTCAGCCACCGATCATCCAACAATTGTAAATTCTCCTAAATTTTAGACTTATATGCAAATTTTATCTTTGTTTGTAGGAGATCGAGATGCGCCAATGGACTAGACTCAAGTTGGATCAAATATCCCTTCATCTAGGGTCATAATGGGCATTTCAAGCTGATTTAATCTGAGCCCTTCATCAAGATCGAAGGCAATTCAATCAAGAGATCAGATCTGAGCAATATGTGTTAGAGATCGTTTGGAAGCTAGAGGGGGGGGTGAATAGCATTTTTCGGTTTCTACAAAAAGATTAGCGGAAGCAAACACAATAATATATGTAAAAACAAAATCAAACGTAAACAAGGCCTTTTACGTGGTTCGGAGATAACGCTCCTACTCCACGGCGATCCTTGAGGTGGATCAATCCAAGCAAATCCACTAATGAGCTTTCTTTACACCACAACTCCTCTTCTTTAAAAAAGATGAAGATCTAAGCTTAGAGAGAAGAGGAGGAGATTTAAATCACTTAGAAAACTAAAGAATTCGTGGAGGCTGTTGAGAAAGATTGGAGAATAAGCATTAACCCCAAAAACCTCCACCAACCCTCTTTTTATAGAGAAGAGGCTGATTTTCCCGTTGGAGCCCGATCAATGATCGATGTACAAAGATCGGTCGATGATGGCGGGGTTAACGCTCGAGTAGCCGGATTAGCGGATTCGTAGTCGTTTCATCCAGGCACTTTCATCACCGATCGATCCCTCCATCACCGATCGATGGAGTGATCGATCAGTGATCATGGCCGCAATGAGTGCGACTTCGATTCTGCTGCTCATTTTTACGCCTATCACCGGCCGACACTTTTGGCGCTGATCGATTGCAACATCACCGACCGCTTGTCACATCGACTGATGGTTAGGGTTTCACCCTGACTCAGTCGAGCACCTGACCAGTCAACTGATACATCGTATCAGTCGACTGATACTCATCAAATGTGAATATTTCACACTTGATTTCACCCCCTAGACCTAGACTTAACCCCTTAGCTCTTCCTTAAGCCTTGCGCCTCCAGGATCCCTCCGAGTCCGCGAATTGTTCATCCTTTGTTCTTTGTTTCCAAGAGCTTCTTTGGTTTTGTCATGTCTAGAGTTTTCCTTTGCCAAGGCATGCTTGGACTTTACGCCGCCAAGTCTACATGCTTGGACTTACGCTGCCAGGACTTGCTTTTGGACTCCCTTTGCCAAGGTCCATTTGGACTTTAATGCTGCCAAGACAACATGCTTGGTCTTATGCCGCCAAACCTTTACCTTGGACTTTTCTTTCACCAAGTCTTCATACTTGGATTTCCCTATCACTTAAACATCATCACAATTTGGATCACAAATTTTTGCCTAACTTAGATGATTATCCAAACATCAAAACATATCAATGCTTGGGGCATTGTTGCACCAACAATATAGACCATCTGATGAAAGCAGTTTGATTCTGAGCCATCTATCCAGATCTAGAGAGATCTAGTCTATACATTTAGATCTGGACATCTTTGCCTTTTATCCAGATTCGACCGATCATGATCGTCCATTCAGATTGATCATATCCTTTCATTCAAAATCAGAGAAATCTTAACCGTTGGATGCATAGCCTCCTTAATTGATTAATCAAGGATTTAACCCTAGATCTAATGGACGGCTGAGATTAGAGAGCCATTTGATTGGACGACCACAGAAATGCAGCTTAAAAATCCAACATTTCCTCATTTGGGCAAGAATCGAGAAATCGAGAAGAGTCGCATGGTCTTCTTCCTCCTTCCACGCGCAAGAGATAAACCTTCCTCCACACGACGACGACGATAGCTTCGGCAACCCAATTCCAACCACCCTTGCCTCCATCTCCGGCATTGATCCCTTCCCATCCCACTGACAAATCGAGATGCGGTAGTTTGATAGCTCCATAATCCATCGCCGGAGAAGTAGGCAATTATTCAGTTCATGTTCAGCACTTGTCGGAGGATTTTCTGACAAGGAATACATTCATTCCAACGTTGGGGGGGGGGGGGGGAGGGATGTTCGAGTAGTCATCGTCGCTGGAAAGGGTGGTCCCTTTTTCGGGTGTTGTGGATTGTTGGTTTACTACTTTTGGAATTAATGAATTGAACTTGTTATCACCCCCTAATTGTTATTGTTGTAGTTTCATTCGTAGCTTGAGTTATTGAATTCATAGTTTAATTTGAATGTTAGTCTGTAGTTTGATTTGCAGTTTAATTTGTAGTTAGTTTGTTGCTTGTCCTGCAATTTATATTGCAGTTAATTCGTAGCTTGTCTTGGAGTTTTATTAGTAGTTTCAATTGGATGTTTAGTTTGTAGTTTAATTAGGATGTTTAGTTTTGAGTTTAATTTGTAGTTAATGAGTTCAACTGGTTAATTGCAAAGCATAGCTTAATTTTTTGTTAATTTGATTTCTTGCATGTTTAAGAGCTATTTCCATTAGTTAGAAGTGTTTAATAATAGGTTAGATTTATTTCATGTTTTTCTTTACAATCATATTATTCTGCATTTGAATTGTTGTTTGAATTCCTACACTATCTTTATGTTTTTGAATACTCTTGTTTGAATGTTTTATTTATATCTTCTTTAATTTCGTTATCATCGTAGTTTAGTTAGATTAAGGTTTTAATTACTTGCATTGTCTTTCATTCAGTAGGATTAGACTTTACATTCCAAACCCCATTTATAATAGAAAATACAAAGTAATAATTAATAATCCTAAGACTAATGTTCTATCAATTACACTCGTTGGGAAATGATCTGGGCCATTCACTATGCTATATTAGTGTAGAGAGGGTTTGGTAATTAATTTGGAACGGTACCACGACACAAAGACTGTTTATCGAATTTTTGTGCCATTGTCAGGGAGTTTAATGGTGCATAGTAGACTCAGGAATGTTTACCCATTTTTCTAAAATAAAAATTGTTTAGGGCTTCATTCTTTCATTTTTTGTATATCCATGTATTTTGTCATGTCTACTTCCTATGTCTTTTGATTTGTTTGTTGGTGTTTTAGGAATGACCAGGAATTATCTTTTCTGAGAAACATGGATCCGTGTCATCAGCAGTATGGAGACTACAGAGGATAGTTAGTATCATTGTTGCAACAACAAATGAGTGATAATCATAAGCGACAACAAGAAAGGATAAAAAGTTTGCAAATCTAGCGAGATTAAATTGCATCATTCATCAGCCAAATGCAAGCACAAGAGTTCATTCAACCTCCGTCAGAAACCATTTCTATGGATATCAATGTGATTAGGGAGATGGATTGTGGAGTGGGTGATAGGCATATCTATGATTCAGCTACTCCAAAGAACTCCTATGAACCATTGTGATGTGATGTGATTTTGGACACTGATGGATGTGGATTCATTGATGAAGTTATTGTGTCTGATGTTGAGGGTGATGACATGGGAGTGGTGGATAGTTGGACACCCCTAGACTGGACACTCCCACCTGAGATAGAGTCTCCAACAAGAATGTTGCTGATGAAGGCCCACACAGAAAATGCAATAATCCAACCCCCAAGTTGGAAACTTCTACTGAATCACCTCCGACCTCCAGAGAAGGCATATAAGAAGGTGATCATATTAGAGGCTGTAGCACAGGACTATTCTGATCACATGAAGGAGGTGCTCGCTTTCTCTTGATCCATCCCACCTCCACCATCGATTTTACTTCTGAACCATCTTCAACGGTTGGGGAGGACTTTTACTCCACTCCTAGCCTTGATACTCTTACTGAACCACCTCTAATCACTAGGACCTCAGAGGAGTTTTCTCCATCTCATTTTCTTTTCTTTTCTTTTCTCTGTATATATGTTTATTTTACTTTATTTGCTTCGATTGTAGTTGTTAAGTTTTTTTTGTTGAATTTTTGTTTAGTCGATTTTTCAAATATATTTCCTATGCATTCTTTTATATCATCTTAGATGTCATGAAAGCTAGTTAAATTTGATTGTTGAATTTTGGGATTTATTGTCATGAATGGATTATTTGATTGCATATGGTTACTACTTGGTGATGGATTCTATGTTGATAGATTGAGATGATTTTTTTTTTCATTCCTAGTTAAGATTGTGCCTGTTTTTATTGCTTGTGATTATTGTAACTCTAGAACTTGCTTTGATTCTTTCGAGACCACACAACCATAGGTTTGCATGATTACTATGAAGGCAATCTCATTGGTTTCCCTTTACTACTTTTGTTGTCACATGCTACTCAAATAATTTTCTTATCATGCACTATGCCATTTTCATTAATCATTCTATTGCCTTTCTATTCCTACATCATGTCATTTCTTTTTTATTTCTATTTTTGGATGTGCAATATTGGATGTTCCATTATGAGTTTTGACTCAGGAAGGATAAAAGTTTAAGTGTGGGAGAGAGAATAGCTCAGGAGAATTCAATGTAAGCATAGACATGTCGTGCTTGATCACCATGGACAAGCCATGTTTTTATTTTTATAGCCGAGCTTGATGTTTTTTTAGAGCATAGGGAAGTGCACTACATGTAAAAAATAAATAAATAAAAATTGAAAAAAAAAAGAAGTTGAAAAAATACATTTGGCCAAAACAATAAAGACAATTAAAAAAAAATCTTTGACATGTTGTGCAATTTTTTATGTGTGATAGTATTTTTGCGATAGACATCCCTTATTGTAACTATTGATAGATTTATTCTATATCATATATGGATTTTTATTGTGGAAGTGATAGGGGGTGTTTACATGTTTTTTTGAATTGTGAAAAGCTAGCTTTGATGAAAACTTTTGGGCATTGCTTTCTTGCACTCATCTATGTAGCATTCCAGTAGTTCCATATCTTCTTGTATATCTTTAGTTATTTCATTTCCTACCTTTCTTTCCTTACACAGATACCATTATTTTCTTTTATTCATGTTGCCCTTACATTCCTAATAAGCCTTCAATTGATTGTGCATTCTTATGTGTATATAGTGGTGAAGGTAGAAGAAAAGAAAGCATATGGTAGTGCATAAATCATGAGTTGCTTGAATGAACTCCACTATTATATGCTTATGAGAGCGAGTGAAACCACCACTTATCTTGTGAGACTTAATCATTCATAATCTATTCTAGATGGATTGAAGTCACCATGTTTGTTAGCTTGTGTAAAATTTGAGTCCATGATTGCTTGAGTCTTTGAGATTTGACAATCCTAGGTAACTTTCTTTCACGATTTTCTATGTATGCTTGCGAATTGCTACGAAAATATATCTTCAGTTTACTTTTAGTTTTCTTTGCTTGCTTAGGACGCACAAGAATAAGTGTGGGGGAATTGATAACTACCATTTTATCGTATTATTTTTGTCATTAATATCAATGTTTTTATCCTCTCGAGTGATTTATTGTCGATTATTAACATGTTTTATGAGTTTGGATTCATTTTGGACTTATATGCAAATTTTATCTTTGTTTGTAGGAGATCGAGATGAGATAATGGATTAGACTCAAGTTGGATCAAATATGACTTCATCTAGAGTCATAATGGGCATTTCAAGCTGATTTAATCTGAGCCCTTCATCAAGATCGAAGGCAATTCAATCAAGAGATCAGATCTAAGCAATATGGACCGTCCACTGAAAGAAGTTTGATTATGAGCCATCTATCTAGATATGGAGAGATCCAGTCCGTACATTTAGATTTGGACATCTTAGCCCTGCTTCAAAATTCGACCAATCATGATTGTCCATTTAGATTGATCAGATCCTTTCATTCAAAATCGGAGAAATCTTAACCATTTGATGCATTGTAACCCCCACCCTTATTTGCTCTCAGGGCAGCGATACTTTTTTATTTTTTATTTTATAACATGACATATAGGGATCATTTCACAATCTACGTACTTAACGTGTTTTTATTGCATAAACCTTCTCTTATACATGCATTACCTATCATATTCGTAATAAGCATGCTAACATCTCTTATCTCTTTTTATAACATGCATAACATAAACATCCATTCATGAGTTCTAGCATATCAACTTTTATAAGTAACTGAACAGTAACATAACTAAGCAACATTCAACATGGTACTAATAAATCTCAAGTCTTATAAGCGGAAGCAAATGTCTTAAGGTGTTCACTGAGCATATAAATATAAGCAGATAGTAATAGGGTCTTTTTTTTTTTCACCATGCCACTATCACACCCACTTGGCCCCTCCTGCTACTTCCTCTTAGTTCATGTTTCCTTTATCTGCAGTATATGGACAACATAAACTATAAGCATATAGCTTAGTAAGATTCTTGCCTACTCACAAAAGCCACAAACCTCATCAATAATTAGACAACATGAGCATACTAGCATAAACAACATAAGTAGGGCATAACAACACTACACATCAGCATACTAACGTAATGAAACCTAAACATGGCGTGAAATTTACATAAGCACGCTAGGCATAATTAAATCTAAGCAGGGCATAAGTGAAACATAAGCATTCATACTATCATAAATCCTAAACATGCATAAAGGACATAATCATAAGCATTCTTACACTTGAACCTAAGCATTCATAATATCTTAAATCCTAAACATGCATAAAGGACATAATCATAAGTATTCTTACACTTGAACCTAAGCATTCATAATATCATAAATCCTAAACATGCATAAAGGACATAATCATAAGCATTCTTAAACTTAACCATAAGCATTAATAACTTCCTCAATTCTAACATGCATAAAGGTCATAATTATAAGCATTCTTAAACTTAACCATAAGCATTTGTAATTTCATAAATCATAGACAAGCATCAAGGACATATTCATAAGCATTCTTAAACTTGAACATAAGCATTCATAATATCATAAATCATAGACAAGCATCAAGGACATAATCATAAGCATTCTTAAACTTGAACATAAGCATTCATATATCATAAATCATAGACCAGCATCAAGGACATAATCATAAGCATTCTTAAACTTGACATAAGCATTCATAATTTCATAAAATCATAGACCAGCATCAAGGCCATAATCATAAGCATTCTTAAACTTGACATAAGCATTCATAATTTCATAAAAGTCCTTTCTTTTCAAAACATATACATATAGGTACTTCAACATAATCATAAGTTGAATGGGGGGCCCCAGGTTAAGTACCACATAATGCGCGTTCCCTAATAGGCTGGGGTAGCAAGCCACCAGACCTACTAGAGCAAGACCTCTTACGTCTTACCAGGGCAAGACCTCTTACGTCTTCTTATGTCCCTATGGATTTGATTAACGACCACCTGACGGGTCGGGTACTTAACCTTTTACAAAGTAAAATACTTAATTCCTTTCTTTCTTGTCATATCATAAAGAATGCTATTAATCCCCAACATAAAAAGGGAAGCATCTCAATCTTATCTTTTCATAAGGAGAGCTCTTAATCCCTACTTGAAAGGGAAGCATCTCCATCTTATCTCATTATAAGGAGAGCTCTTAATCCCTACTTGAAAGGGAAGCATCTCCATCTTATCTTATCACAAGGAGAGCTCTTAATCCCTACTTGAAAGGGAAGCATCTCCATCTTAGGCATTTCATAGCATACATGCATTCATAACATAAGAGTACCCTAAAGGGGTCCTAAAGCATAAACATGTTTATCACATAAGCATATTTCATAGGCATATTCATGGCATATTAAATCATAAAACATGTTCATCTCATAGGCATATTTCATGACATATTACATCATAAACATGTTCATCACATAGGCATGTTTCATAAATATATTTCTTGGCATATTAAATCATACAACATGTTCCTCACATAGGCATATTTCATAAACATATTTCTTGGCATATTAAATCATAAAACATGTTCATCTCATAGGCATATTTCATGGCATATTACATCATAAACATGTTCATCACATAAGCATAATTCATGGCATATTATAATCATCCACATAACATAACTTCATAAGGGGGGGTTTTCATGAAACCCTAGCCCTAACCCCAAGGATGGCTGAAACATGTAGGGGGTACTAAAATTTGATTCTTGTCACATAAATTCATTCATGAAGGCATACTACATAACATAACTTCATAAGGGGGTATTTTCATGGAACCCTAACCCTAACCCAAAGGTTGGTCGAAACATGTAGGGCTATAAACTTGGATTTTTGACACCTAAAATCTCCTACATGAAGCTTACAACCTACAAAAATTTCCTTAGTAGCATTTTCATGAAACCCTAGCCCAAAAACTTGGTTGGCCGAAACATGTAAGGCTCAAAGCTTGGATTTTTGTCACCTAAAAATTCCTACATGAAGCTTACAACCTACAAAAATTTCCTTAGTAGCATTTTCAAGAAACCCTAGCCCAAAAACATGGTTGGCCGAAACATGTAGGGGGTACTAAAATTTAATTCTTGTCACATAAATTCATTCATGAAGGCATACTACATAACATAACTTCATAAGGGGGTATTTTCATTGAAACCTAACCCTAACCCCAAGGTTGGCCGAAACATGTAGGGGGGGGGGGGTACTAAAATTTGATTCTTGTCACTTAAATTCATTCATGAAGGCATACTACATAACATAACTTCATAAGGGGGTATTTTCATGGAACCCTAACCCTAACCCCAAGGTTGGCCGAAACATGTATGGCTATAAACTTGGATTTTTGACACTTAAAATCTCCTACATGAAGCTTACAACCTACAAAAATTTCCTTAGTAGCATTTTCATGAAACCCTAGCCCAAAAACTTTGTTGGCCGAAACATGTAGGGCTCAAAGCTTGGATTTTTGTCACCTAAAAATTCCTACATGAAGCTTACAACCTACAAAAATTTACTTAGTAGCATTTTCATGAAACCCTAGCCCAAAAACTTTGTTGGCCGAAACATGTAGGGCTCAAAGCTTCATATTTCTTTCATGTAACATGTCCTACAAAACTAATATACTGCAGGTGAGGGAATCTTACATCCTTCGCTTTGCTTTGAGTGGGAAGATGACCTAAGGAAACAAAAAACCTAGCCTTCTCCTTGCTTGAATGGGGTTCGGCCAAAGGGTGAAAATGGAGAGGGGGAGGAAGGGATTTCGGTGAGGAAGAAGAAGAGAAGAGGAGAAATGAAGTTTGGATACTCATGCCCCCTCATTCCCCCTATTTATTCATTTGAGGAGCCCCTTGATCTGCCTTACACTTAACCATAATTTCCCCTACTCCTCTAATGATATAATCCTATTGGGCTTCTGGTTAGTGGGTGCATCTATAGGGCTTGTCTATCTCTAGAGGTTTGGGGTTCAATTCCTAGGCCTTGCACCCCTTTTTGGCTTATTTTCTTTTATTTTTGAAAAAAACCCACATAAAGCCCATTATCGTCAAGCCAAAAATTCTCGTAAAATGGTTAGAAATTTTACGGGCGTTACAATCCCTCATACCTTGTAAAAAGTTTCGTCCTCGAAACTTAAAACAATTCTGGGTACTTCTGCTTCATGTCCTCCTTGCGTTCCCAGGTTGCTTCCTCGTATCGTTGATTCTGCCACAGGACCTTTACTAAGGGCACCTCTTTATTCCTTAGCCTCTTGACTTCTCGGTCTAGTATCTGGATAGGCCGACTTTCCATCCTTAGGTCCACTTGAACTTGTACGGTTTGTTGCTCGATCACTTGGTCCGCACTGGATAAGCATTTCTTGAGCACAGAGACATGGAACACATTGTGTATAGCTGACATCTCTTGAGGCAGCTCCAGCTTGTAAGCTACCTTGCTAACCCTCTGCAATATCGGATACGGGCCCACGTAGCGTGGACTCAGTTTAACCTTCTTTCTGAATCTCGTCACTCCCTTCATAGGGGCCACTTTGAGGAATACCAGGTCCCCGACTTCGAATTCTAACGGTCTACGCCGCATATTCGCATAACTCTTTTGTCGGCTCTAAGCAGTTTCGATTCTCTGATGGATATTCTGTATAGCTCGGGTGGTATCGTCAATAATATCGGCCTGAAGACCCATTTCCCTCCTTTCACAACCCTCGTACCAACAGATAGGAGACCTGCATCTTCTCCCGTATAGAGCTTCATATGGTGCCATTCCAATAGTAGCCTGGTAACTGTTGTTGTAAGCAAATTTTTCCAAGCACAAATATTGACACCAACTCCCCTTAAAGTCTAGAGCACAAGCCCGCAACATATCTGACTGGTTCACTCTTTTCTGTCGTAGTCGATTACGAGGATGAAACGCATAATCTTGAATCTCAACTTAGTGCCAAGAGCCTTACAACACATTCCCAGAAATGGGAGGTAAAACGGCCATCACGATCAGAAATAATAGCCTTAGGCACTCCATGTAATCTGATAATTTCCTTGACATATAATTGAGCTAGCTGCTCAACGATATAGGTCATCTTAATCGCCAAGAAATGGGCAGACTTTGTCAACCGGTCTATGATTACCCATATAGCATCATAACCATTTGTTGTTCTGGGTAATCCCGGAATGAAATCCATAGAAATTTCTTCCCATTTCCACTCTGGAATCAGATCGCAGTGTAATCCCCTGAGTTTACGGTGTTCTCGCTTAACCCTCTGGCGGTCGACAGTGTGTTGACGCATCTTGAGCCACATCCCTTTTCATGCCAGACCACCAAAATTTATCTCTTAAGTCCTGATACATTTTTGTAGATCCAGGATGCATGGTATAAGGTGTTTCATGGGATTCCTCGAGTATCTTCTTTTGAAGTTCCGGATCGTCCGGAATACATAGTCGGTCCCGGAGGTATAATAGTCCATTGTCGAAAATGCGGAATCCATTATCCCTTCCTTCCAGGACTTCCAGTTTGATCTTCTGGATGTCTGAATCACCATCTTGCTTTCCCAATATATCGTCGAACAATGTCGGCGCTATCGTCATGGTGGAAAGTTGTCCAGAAATAATCTCTATTCCGTAATTCATTATTTCACTTTTCAGGGGCTGAGATAGCATTAATAAGGACATCAAAGCGGCACAGGACTTTCTGCTAAGTGCATCTGCCACTTTGTTGGCCTTTCCGGGATCATAGAATATCTCACAATCATAATCCTTGAGTAGCTCAAGCCATCTGCGTTGCCTCATATTTAGGTCTTTCTGAGTGAAGAAATATCTCAGACTCTGGTGGTCTGTATAAATCCTGCACCGAGCTCCCTATAAGTAGTGCCTCCATATTTTCAGAGCGAATACCATGGCTGCTAGTTCTAAGTCATGGGTAGGATAATTTCTTTCATGCTCCTTGAGCTGTCTAGAGGCGTAAGCGATAACCTTGCCATTTTGCATAAGTACAGCTCCGAGCCCCAGTTTAGAAGCGTCACTATACATATCGAAGCTTTCATTATCTTCAGGGAGAGTCAGAATGGGAGCGCTGGTTAGTCTCCTCTTCAGTTTCGTAAAACTCCTCTCACAGTCCTCAGTCCATTTGTATTGTTGGTCCTTTCGGGTGAGTGCTGTCATAGGGGCTGCAATTCTAGAGAAGTCCTCTACAAACTTTCTATAATAGCCTGCTAGCCAGAGAAAACTTCTGATTTCACTCGCATTCCTTGGCCTATTCCAGTTCCTCACAGCTTCAATCTTTATTGGGTCTACCATGATTCCTTCTTTAGAGATGACATGACCCAAGAATGACACTTGATCGAGCCAGAACTCACATTTGGAGAATTTCGCATATAGTTGCTCTTTCAAGAATCAGAGTAATCTTGTCTTGGATGTTCGACATGCTCTTCTCAGTCTCTCGAGTAGATAAGAATATCGTCGATGAACACGATTACAAATTTGTTGAGGAAGGCCGAGAATACTCGATTCATCAGGTCCATGAACATCGCAGGAGCATTGGTTACTCCGAAGGGCATAACTACGAACTCATAATGCCCGTATCTCATTCGGAAGGCCGTCTTCGGAATATTGCCTGGCTTTACTTTTACTTGATGATAGCCAGACCTGAGATCGATCTTTGAAAAGACTGAGCTCCTGCTTGGTCGAACAGTCGTCCAATCCCGAAGGGTACCTATTCTTGATGGTCATATTGTTCAGTGCCCGGTAGTCTATACACATTCGCATAGACCCATCTTTTTTCTTTATGAACAACACTGGAGCTCCCCATGGTGAGTGATCAGCGGATAAATCCTGTCAAGTAACTCCTGTAGCTATTTACGAAGTTCTTTCAACTCGCCAGGCCATACGGTAAGGTGCCTTGGAGATCGGATTAGTTCCGGGAATCAATTCGATCTCGAACTCAATTTCTCTATCAGGTGGTAATCCAGGTAGGTCATTAGGGAATACCTCCGGATGGTCACATACCACTCTGACATCTTCTATCTTCTGATTCTTTGCTGATATGGTATCAACCACATGTGCTAGAAATCCGATGCATCCATTCTCTAGCATTTTTCGGGCTTTTAGCGCCAATAAAAATTTCCTTGTTCCTTTCTTTGACTCCTCGATAAACTCAAATGAACCCTCTGCTTCGGGTCGGAAGGTCACCCTCCGTTTATGACACTCATTTGAAGCGTCGTACTTGTGCAGAAAATCCATGACCAATATAACATCATAGTCCCACATATCTAGGACTATCAGGTCACAATAGAGCTCCCTGTCTGCGAGTCTAATTGGTGCGGCGCGCAGAATATGGGTGGATGGCATCACTTCTCCCGAAGGTAACGTTGTTAAGAATTTATAGTCCAAAACTTGGGGATGCCTATCTATCTTTCTTGTGAAAGGCGTAGAGATGAACGAATGGGTTGCCCCAGTGTCAAATAATACAGTAGCATACTGACTGAAAATAAATATCTGACCTGTTACAACCGTCGAGGCACTCGCCACATCTTCTCTGGTGAGGGAGAACACCCTGGCATTTGTCCCAACGGGTGGGGCTTCCAGTCTCCCTTGGCTTATCTGAGGACCCTCTATCGTAGCCTGCATCTGGTGAAGCTGTGGAGGAGCTCCCGGGTACTGGACATACTACTGAGGAGGTGCCTAAACTCGGGTAGGGCAGTTCCAGGCTATGTGCCCCTCCAGTCCACAGTTGTAACACTTCCTCGTGCCCTGACGATATTCCCCCGGATACTTCTTCCCACATGTAGGACAGTCAGGATACCCAGTTTGGTTGTTTCCTGGGCCCCCTTTTGGGCCATTCAACGGTTTCTTCTTGCCACTGCGGTCCCTCTTCCAGCTAGTATTCTGAGATTTCGGATCTCCGGTCCATGCCTTACTCTACTGATTGATGTTTTTCAGGTAGTGCTCGGTGACTAGGGCACTACTGAATAGCTCTTCGGCGGTCTGGGGTCGATTGACTCACGGGCCACATTCGTGAGGCTATCTCCGGTCAACATTTTCGCAGGAGTCCGATCCTCTCCTTTCAATACCGATAATCGGGCGAGACGCGTGCGGTCTGTTGAACCTTTTCATAGCTTCACTGACCGATAGATCGCCTTGTCGGAACTCGAGGAACTCATCGTAGTGCTTATTTGTGATCCGTGTCTGAAAGAACTCCTCGAAGAACTCCGATTCAAAGTCTGTCCACCTCATTTGATTTACTTGTCTCTTTTCTTTGACTCTCTCCCACCACATCCTCGCATCTCCGGAAAGACAGAATGAGGCACATTTTATCTTTTCGTACTCGGGCCAATCCAGCAGCTCCACGATGCTCTCAACTATTTTGAACCAGGCTTGGGCATCCCATGGTTCACCGGCACAAGAGAAATTTTCTGGTTTCAGCCTCTGCCACTGAATCAGATAAGCTTCGGGTCGGACCCCGGCGGAAGCATTGATTAGTGGTGGTTGCACCATAGTGGTCGTGTTAGGAGTCACGTTCTGCATCTCTGGTGTGGTGCTAGGGTTCCCTTGTTGATTCATGAGAGTATTGATAACTTTGTTGTTGTGACAGAGTAGCTCGGTAACCACATGCATCAGATCTGGTGGGGGTGCCAATTCATTCCCTCTATTACTACGTCCCCCGTTCATGTTATCTAGAGATAAATACATAATTAAGGTATTATTATAATTTCTACTCATACACATGCATCTAAACATTCCTTATCATAAATAAGGTAAGGTATCCTTCTTAGTTGAAATTCGAGGTGAGAGACCTGTTTCCATCATATAAGGCATGGGAAGGTATCATTACTATCTAGGTCACAAGCATGGTTCCATTCTACTAAAACATGATGAGGTATTATTTTTAACTAGATAGAAGACACTCTTCATTATAAAAGAAACTTAAGTATGCATAAAGTTACTTACTTGGAAATAGCAGGAAGGAGGCTTGATGTGTGATAGTGGAAAGGTGAACCCGCTCTGATACCAACCTATAACGCCCACCCTTATCTGCTCTCAGGGCGGCGCTAAATTTTTTTTTTTTTTTTATAACATGACATATAGGGATCATTTCACAATCTACGTACTTAACGTGTTTTTATGGCATAAACCTTCTCTTATACATGCATTACCTATCATATTCGTAATAAGCATGCTAACATCTCTTATCTCTTTTTATAACATGCATAACATAAACATCCATTCATGAGTTCTAGCATATCAACTTTTATAAGTAACTGAACAGTAACATAACTAAGCAACATTCAACATGGTACTAATAAATCTCAAGTCTTATAAGCGGAAGCAAATGTCTTAAGGTGTTCACTGAGCATATAAATATAAGCAGATAGTAATAGGGTCTTTTTTTTTCACCATGCCACTATCGCACCCACTTGGCCCCTCCTGCTACTTCCTCTTAGTTCATGTTTCCTTTATCTGCAGTATATGGACAACATAAACTATAAGCATATAGCTTAGTAAGATTCTTGCCTACTCACAAAAGCCACAAACCTCATCAATAATTAGACAATATGAGCATACTAGCATAAACAACATAAGTAGGGCATAACAACACTACACATCAGCATACTAACGTAATGAAACCTAAACATGGTGTGAAATTTACATAAGCACGCTAGGCATAATTAAATCTAAGCAGGGCATAAGTGAAACATAAGCATTCATACTATCATAAATCCTAAACATGCATAAAGGACATAATCAAAAGCATTCTTACACTTGAACCTAAGCATTCATAATATCTTAAATCCTAAACATGCATAAAGGACATAATCATAAGCATTCTTACACTTGAACCTAAGCATTCATAATATCTTAAATCCTAAACATGCATAAAGGACATAATCATAAGCATTCTTAAACTTAACCATAAGCATTCATAACTCCCTCAATTCTAACATGCATAAAGGTCATAATCATAAGCATTCTTAAACTTAACCATAAGCATTCGTAATTTCATAAATCATAGACAAGCATCAAGGACATATTCATAAGCATTCTTAAACTTGAACATAAGCATTCATAATATCATAAATCATAGACAAGCATCAAGGACATAATCATAAGCATTCTTAAACTTGAACATAAGCATTCATAATATCATAAATCATAGACCAGCATCAAGGACATAATCATAAGCATTCTTAAACTTGACATAAGCATTCATAATTTCATAAAATCATAGACCAGCATCAAGGACATAATCATAAGCATTCTTAAACTTGACATAAGCATTCATAATTTCATAAAAGTCCTTTCTTTTCAAAACATATACATATAGGTACTTCAACATAATCATAACTTGAATGGGGGGTCCCAGGTTAAGTACCACATAATGAGCGTTCCCTAATAGGTTGGGGTAGCGAGCCACCAGACCTACTAGAGCAAGACCTCTTACGTCTTACCAGGGCAAGACCTCTTACGTCTTCTTATGTCCCTATGGATTTGATTAATGACCACCTGATGGGTCGGGTACTTAACCTTTTACAAAGTAAAATACTTAATTCCTTTCTTTCTTGTCATATCATAAAGAATGCTCTTAATCCCCAACATAAAAAGGGAAGCATCTCAATCTTATCTTATCATAAGGAGAGCTCTTAATCCCTACTTGAAAGGGAAGCATCTCCATCTTATCTCAATATAAGGAGAGCTCTTAATCCCTACTTGAAAGGGAAGCATCTCCATCTTATCTCATTATAAGGAGAGCTCTTAATCCCTACTTGAAAGGGAAGCATCTCCATCTTATCTTATCATAAGGAGAGCTCTTAATCCCTACTTGAAAGGGAAGCATCTCCATCTTAGGTATTTCATAGCATACATGCATTCATAACATAAGAGTACCCTAAAGGGGTCCTAAAGCATAAACATGTTTATCACATAAGCATATTTCATAGGCATATTCATGGCATATTAAATCATAAAACATGTTCATCTCATAGGCATATTTCATGGCATATTACATCATAAACATGTTCATCACATAGGCATGTTTCATAAAGATATTTCTTGGCATATTAAATCATACAACATGTTCATCACATAGGCATATTTCATAAACATATTTCTTGGCATATTAAATCATAAAACATGTTCATCTTATAGGCATATTTCATGGCATATTATATCATAAACATGTTCATCACATAAGCATAATTCATGGCATATTATAATCATCCATATAACATAACTTCATAAGGGGGTGTTTTCATGAAACCCTAGCCCTAACCCCAAGGTTGGCAGAAACATGTAGGGGGTACTAAAATTTGATTCTTGTCACATAAATTCATTCATGAAGGCATACGACATAACATAACTTCATAAGGGGGTATTTTCATGGAACCCTAACCCTAACCCCAAGGTTGGCCGAAACATGTAGGGCTATAAACTTGGATTTTTGACAGCTAAAATCTTTTACATGAAGCTTACAACCTACAAAAATTTCCTTAGTAGCATTTTCATGAAACCCTAGCCCAAAAACATGGTTGGCCGAAACATGTAGGGCTCAAAGCTTGGATTTTTGTCACCTAAAAATTCCTACATGAAGCTTACAGCCTACAAAAATTTCCTTAGTAGCATTTTCATGAAACCCTAGCCCAAAAACTTGGTTGGCCAAAACATGTAGGGGGAACTAAAATTTGATTCTTGTCACATAAATTCATTCATGAAGGCATACTACATAACTTAACTTCATAAGGGGGTATTTTCATGGAACCCTAACCCTAACCCCAAGGTTGGCCGAAACATGTATGGCTATAAACTTGGATTTTTGACACCAAAAATATCCTACATGAAGCTTACAACCTACAAAAATTTCCTTAGTAGCATTTTCATGAAACCCTAGCCCAAAAACTTGGTTGGCCGAAACATGTAGGGTTCAAAGCTTGGATTTTTGTCACCTAAAAATTCCTACATGAAGCTTACAACCTACAAAAATTTCCTTAGTAGCATTTTCATGAAACCCTAGCCCAAAAACTTGGTTGGCCGAAACATGTAGGGCTCAAAGCTTCATATTTCTTTCATGTAACATGTCCTATAAAACTAATATACTGCAGGTGAGGGAATCTTACATCCTTCGCTTTGCTTTGAGTGGGAAGATGACCTAAGGAAACAAAAAACCTAGCCTTCTCCTTGCTTGAATGGGGTTCGGCCAAAGGGTGAAAATGGAGAGGGGGAGGAAGGGATTTCGGTGAGGAAGAAGAAGAGAAGAGGAGAAATGAAGTTTGGATACTCATGCCCCCTCATTCCCCCTATTTATTCATTTGAAGAGCCCCTTGATCTCCCTTACACTTAACCATAATTTCCCCTACTCCTCTAATGATATAATCCTATTGGGCTTTTGGTTAGTGGGTGTATCTATAAGGCTTGGCTATCTCTAGAGGTTTGGGGTTCAAATCCTAGGCCTTGCACCCCTTTTTGGCTTATTTTCTTTTATTTTTGAAAAAAGCCCACATAAAGCCCATTATCGTCAAGCCAAAAATTCTCGTAAAATGGTTAGAAATTTTACGGGCGTTACATGCATAACCTCCTTAATTGATTAATCAAGGAATTAACCCTAGCTCTAATGGACGGCTGAGATTAGAGGGCCATTTGATCAGACGACGATGGAAATGCATCTTAAAAATCCAACATTTCCTCTTTTGGGCGAGAATCGTGAAGTTCAAAAGCGCCATGTGATCTTCTTTCTCCTCACGCGCATGAGCGGCGGACCTTCCTCCACATGGCGACGGTGATAGCTTCGGCAACCCAATTTTGGTGACCCTTCCCTCCATCTCTAGTGTTGATCCCTTCCCATCCTGCCGACAGATCGAGATGTGGTGGTTCGGCAGCTCCGCAATCCGTCGCCAGAGCAATAGGCAATTATTCAGTTGTAGTTCAGCACTTGTCGAAGGATTTTTCATCAAGGAATCCATTCATTCCATCATCGGAGGGGGCTATTTGGGTCGTCGTCATCGTCGGAGAGGGTGGTCCCTTCTCCGGGTGTTGTGGATCATCGATTATCTATTTTTGGAATTAATGAATTGAACTTGTTATCATCCCCTAATTATTATCGTTGTAGTTTCATTCGTAGCTTAAGTTATTGAATTCATACTTTAATTTTAATGTTAGTCTCTAGTTTGATTTGCAGTTTAATTTGTAGTTAGTTTGTAACTTGTCTTGCAGTTTACATTGCAGTTAATTCGTAGTTTGTCTTGGAGTTTAATTAGTAGTTTCGATTGAATGTTTAGTTTGTAGTTTAATTAGGATATTTAGTTTTGAGTTTAATTTGTAGTTAATGAGTTCGATTGGTTAATTGCAAAGCTTAGCTTAATTGTTTGTTAGTTTGATTTCTTGCATGTTTAAGTGTTATTTCCATTAGTTAGAAGTGTTTAATAATAGGTTAGATTTATTTCATGTTTTTCTTTACACTCATGTTATTTTGCATTTGAATTATTGTTTGAATTCCTGCACTGTCTTTATGTTTTTTCATGCTCTTGTTTGAATGCTTTGTTTTTATTTTCTTTAATTTCGTTATCATCATAGTTTAGTTAGATTAAGGTTTTAATTACTTGCATTGTCTTTCATTTAGTAGGATTAGACTTTTACATTCCAAACCCCATTTATAATAGAAAATACAAAGCAATAATTAATAATCCTAAGACTACGGTTCTATCAATTACACTCATGGGAAACGATCTGGGCCATCCATTATGCTATATTAGTGTAGAGAGAGTTTGATAATTAATTTGGAACGTTACCACGACACAAAGACTATTCATCAAGGTACAAGTAGAAGACGTCAAGGGCCCATATGTATGGAAGACCTCATGCAAGTAGTAGCTGCTGTGATGGATCAAATGTCATAGCGTAGTAAACCTAGAAAAGTAAAGGAAGTTAGTACATCTGGGGAGGATTCTGAAGAAGATGTGATTAGAGTCTCTCGGCTAAAAAAGAATTCTCCTCATATCCCTAAGCATTCAAAGGGAGAAAAGAAGTATGTAGCTCCTCCCTTAGGGGAGCAATCCGACGAGGAATACCCCCTTGAAAAGAGTATCTCAAAGGTGCAGGATCAAAATCCCTTTAATTATAGCATTTTAAATGAAGAGTTGCCTCGGCATTTTCGGCTTCCTCATATTCCGAAATGTACTGGTTCTTCAGATCTCAAGAATCATTTGGGTAGATTTTAAAATGCAACATTATTACATCGGTACAATGAGGAAGTTAAATGCCGAGTTTTTTTTACCTCTTTAGTAGGGCCTGCACAACAATGGTTTGATACTTTAAAGCCTCGAAGTATTGCTTCATTTATTGATTTTTTGCATTATTTCTAAGGCATTTTTTTAGTTCTAAAAAATATCCTCCACCACCATTAAGTCTCTTTAATCTTAAGCAGAGAGAGCAAGAGACTCTTTGATGTTGGGAGGGATCGATTGATTGGCCGGCTAGAGAGGGGTGAATAGCCCTCGTTCGTTGGATGTCGTAATTCGTTCGTTCTCATTGCGTGCTCGTCTACAATTCTTGTTAGCGCAGCGGAATAACAATAATAATACTAACAAGATACTCAAATACACACAAGCACATGCAATACACCAAGATATACATGGTTCGGAACTGAATGGTTCCTACTCCACGGGTGAGCTCCTCGAGCTCTAGTTATGCACACGGCACTAACTAAACTCCTTCACGACTACACGTCGGAGGTGGAGAAACCTCTCACAAGTTATTACAACAAGTAATATGAAATACAACAAGAAATACAAAGACAATACAAAAGAAAACTTTTTACACAATTGCTTTGATCGCTTTCTTGTTGCTTGCTTTTGCTTTCTCTTGAAGGTCTGGAATGCAACAACAATTCCCCTCCAAAGTCACCTCAAAAGACTTGGCGAAATCCTCCAACTCGTGCTCCATTTATAACCTGCATCAAGCTGTTTTCACACCCATCAGTCGACTGATCGTGACCATCAGTCGACTGGTCCCGTAGCCGTTGTCTCACAACGGCCAGATCCACGTTGGTTAAGTTCCAACGGATCACACATCGATCGATGGAACTCATCGATCCAATCGATCATCCATCGATCAGTCGCGAACTTCGACTCCATTCTGCGTGCAGCAGTGTCATCGATCGATTGCCATCCCACTAGCCGATCGATCTTCCAACAATGATCGCCTCCCTAATGATCGATTGATCACCAGAACTTGATTCAATGAACACCGGGTCGAACCCATACGACCTAGAGCAGTTGACTGGCACCTATGCCAGTCGACTGATGTCGGCTAAAACCTCAAACATAACGATGTTTGAGCCTCCGACACTCAGTCTTAGCCACTTGGCCAAGTCCACCTTATCCCTCATGGAGTTCCCCACCGAAGCTCTCTTCCCTCGGCCTACGTCCCTCGGATGCGCCAAGCGCACGACTTCGCAACGCCATCCTTCGTGTCTCATGCCCTAGAAGTATGCTTCCCTTTGGGCTCACTCCATTCGCTCCCCGTTCGGCGGTCCCTCGGATACACCAAGCGCACGGTTTCACAATGCCATCCTTCACCGACTCAAGGACCCCGAGCCTAGTGAACTTACCAAGTCCTCAAGACTTCCCAAATGCACCAAGCGCACGGCTTCGCAATGCATTTCTCACCAAGCATCAAGCGCACGACTTCACAATGCTTTGTATTTCCCATGCCAAGCACCAAGCGCACGGCTTCGCAATGCTTTGGACTTTCCCATGCCAAGCACCAAGCGCACGGCTTCGCAATACTTTGGACTTTCCCATGCCAACGCTTCCCCCTTGGATTTCCACACCAAGCTCCATGCTTGGATTTTCCATGCCAACCCCATGTTGGACTTTCCCATGCCAAGCACCAAGCGCACGGCTTCGCAATGCTTTGGACTTTCCCATGCCAAGGCTTCCCCCTTGGACTTCCACACCAAGCTCCATGCTTGGATTTTCCATGCCAACCCCATGTTGGACTTTCCCATGACAATCCCATGTCATGAGTTTTGTCTATCATCAAAATATCATCAAGGTACTGCTCGAGTCAAACTCGAGTCAACCTAACCTGGGCCGATTGCACCAACAATCTCCCCCTTTTTGATGATTGACAAAACTACCATCTCAAGTCTACCAATTCTCCCATATTTGCAATTCTCATATTCCAATGAGAATTCCAACGAACCCTAATTGGTAACTTGGTAACTTCTCCCCCTTTTTGACATTATATCAAAAAGGTCCTCCCCAAGGGTATGAATGTCTCATATCCCAATGAGATCTTACAATCTCTCCCTTGGAGGAACACATGCCTACAATCTTTCTAGTGATCCCATATCACTTAAAGAGAGGCAACCCAATTTTCCTCCCATGAGGAAATACACATCCATCTTCCCATGATGGATACCTCCCCCTAGAGGCTTGCTCCCTCTTGACCATTGCACCAACAATGTCCTTGGAGAGTCCCTAAGCCAATAGGAACATTAGCCAAATCAAAATTAAGGCAAAGTTCAACAATGAACTCTCTTCCACCTTAAAATTGATACTCACCCTCAACCCAACTCCTAATCCATATCCAATGGATTTCCACCCTCTCTAATGCTCTCCCAAGCATATCCTAAGGTTAGGAGTGGTTAGGGGACCAAAACACAGCTGAACATGGGCCTAACCATCAATGATCGCTCAATGACCGATCTGATCAGATCGTCTATCAATTTTCATTTTCAGAAAATTGGATTTTCGAAATCCATAAGTAAATATATGTATTTTTAAAAATCTTGAAAATGCATACGTATAATACTTATCCTAAGCACTATGGGTGAAAAATATTGAAAAATTATTTTACCCATTAAATTAGGAGAGTGATACAAAGTTCAAAATTTAAGAAAAGCTTCAATAAAGAGCCATCTTTGTATCATCCCATTCAATGGTGATAGCTATCAAAAGATTGACTTCACCAAGGTTTTTCAAAATGTTTTTCAAACCTTTATTTTCTTTTTCCTAAACATCTCACCAATATCTAGATGTGTAAAACACATACAAGTCAAATATCTTAGTGTGATGTGGGGTTTTTGTTCTTTATGTTCTCATGCATATTTCTAAGGCAACATAATTTGATTCCCTTCAAATTGTGCCATAGTTCTTAATTTCATTTTATTTAATGCATGATATGATTATGGCATAAATATGATTTAGATAAAAACATATGCCAATATCATGATGTCATGGCATGTGAATGAAACATGACATCTAAACATAAATCTAAACATGATCATGACATTTTTATAGATGAAAATGAAAATGATGTCATGACATGGTAAGGCAAATAAAGCATGGCAAGAAAAATATACTAAGGTATAAAATACCTAAGTGTTAAAATTAATTTGCCATTTCTAGGAATTAAATTCATTTTGCCTTAATGTCATTCATTTCCCTAGTGTGCCAAAAACCCAAAATGGCACACCATGACTCCTATGACCTAATTGTGCCAATTTAAATCATTTTTAAACTTCTCAAACCATATTGGCACACCCTAATGTGTCAACTCACAATGGCTAGGTTAACTACCCATCCACTTAGGGTTGACACACCTTAACCCATTTAGCGTGAATCGATCACTCTTTTAGGAACCCAATATCTATTGGAGCTCCTTGGGTTAACAAGGTATTCCCTAGGGATAACTTCCCTAGATACCTTCCTAATGACCCTTTTAGGCTTTGAAGCCATAGTCTTTTGGGTCTTTCCTAGGTCAACTCTAGAGGTGACTCCTCCATTGACCTTCTTAGTGGCTACATTTGATTTCTTTGAGGTGTTAGCCACTAAACACATACCATGGCTAGACTTAGGGATGACTTCCCTATTAGCCTTGGTTTTCCTAGACCTAGATGTGGTTCCATAATTAAATGGAACATTATGGTAGGACATAGGTTTGTGACCCAAACCCTTCTTGCCCTTAGATGTTTCTTGTTTCCTAGGTCTTGACTTTTGTACATTAGACCCCTTAACCGAGTTTGATATTATTGCTAGGGTCTTCTCCAATTTTTCTAGCCTTGACCTCAAGGCTTGGTTTTCTAACTCTAATTTTCCCAATTTTGAATTTTCATTTATCTTTTGGGAAATGTTTTTCTTTTTAGGCATATGCCTAGATTTCTTGGGATTAACACCCAAATTTTCTTCAATTCTCCTAATTGACTCCCTAGGTAAAATAGATCTAGTATTTTGAGTCCTAGGTTTGTCCTTAGTTATATGAACATGCTTGGCACCTAGACAATACACCTTATTATTTCTCTTAGCATGCTTTTCATTGATAATAGCAAGAGAACTAAAATAATTTTTAGCATGCTTTTTGACTTTAGGAATTAAAGGTGCATTAACTAAATGTACCTTAGGGTTAGCTTTAGGAGCTCCCCCTACATGAGTTGCACCTTTTTGCCCTTTCTTCCTCCCCCTAGAGCATTGGCTTCGATAGTGTCCCTTTTGATTGCATTTGAAGCACACAATGTGCTCTTTGCTCTTGATTTTGGGAACACCGGCATCGTTTGACTTTGGGTTGACTTTTGGTGTCGATGCCTTCTTCTTAGCCAATTTAGGGCATTTGCTCTTATAATGCCCTTTCTCCCTACACTCAAAGCATATTATGTGTTTTTTATTTAAAATAATAACACTTGAGTTACCTAGGGAGGTGGTGGAGGCCTCTTCACTTCTTCCGGAGGTAGATGCTTCGTTTTGGTCTTGCTCCAGAATAGAAACCCTTTCCTCCCCCTCAATGCTAGAGGTGGAGGTCTCCACCAAGTCATCCACATCTTCAAAAGTGGATGGTGATTCTTCTTCGCCATTCTCCTCTACTTGTGCCGATTGGGAATTTTCTTGGAATTTCATTACCTTATTCCATAATTCCCTTGCATCCCTATAATCACCCAATCTAGACCAAATAGTATTAGGTAACAAATCACTAATCAACTTGATTACCTTGAGATTTGTCTTGAAGTCTTTGATTTGGTCTTGGGTCAATTTTGACTTCTCAATTGGCTTATTGTACTTGTCCCTAGGCATTTCAAAACCGTTTTCTATAATAATCATAAAATCAAAATCGGTTTCTAGGTATACCTCCATTTTTCTTCTCCACCATAGAAAGTGTCCTTCGAATTTCGGTGGATGGACGAAGCCGGCCATTTGTAGTGCTCTCGCGGCGGTTAGTCCTTGAAGAGCGACCTCGGCTCTGATACCACTTGTTGGGAGGGATCGATTGATTGGCCGGCTAGAGGGGGGTGAATAGCGCTCGTTCGTTGGATGTCGTAATTCGTTCGTTCTCGTTACGTGCCCGTCTACAATTCTTGTTAGCGCAGTGGAATAACAATAATAATACTAACAAGATACACAAATGCACACAAGCACATGCAATACACCAAGATATACGTGGTTCGGAACCGAATGGTTCCTACTCCACGGGTGAGCTCCTCGAGCTCTAGTTATGCACACGACACTAACTAAACTCCTTCTCGACTACACGTCGGAGGTGGAGAAACCTCTCACAAGTTATTAAAATAAGTAATATGAAATACAACAAGAAATACAAAGACAATACAAAAGAAAACTTTTTACACAATTGCTTTGATCGCTTTCTTGTTGCTTGCTTTTGCTTGCTCTTGAAGGTCTGGAATGCAACAGCAATTCCCCTCCAAAGTCACCTCAAAAGACTTGGTGAAATCCTCCAACTCGTGCTCCATTTATAACCTGCATCAAGATGTTTTCACGCCCATCAGTCGACTGATCGTGACCATCAGTCGACTGGTCCCATAGCCGTTGTCTCACAACGGCCAGATCCACGTTGGTTAAGTTCCAACAGATCACACATCAGTCGACCGATGTCACTCATCAGTCGACTGATCATCCATCAGTCGAGTGCTGGCGAGCTCGACTCCATTCTGTGCTCATGCACAGTGTCATCAGTCAACTGCCATCCCTCGGCAGTCGACTGATCTTCCCAACAATGATCGCCTCCCTCGGCGGTCGGGATCGATCGAACTTTATTCAGTCGAACACCGGTCGAACCTATACGACCTAGAAGCGGTCGCACCTATGCCGATCGGTGATGTCGGCTAAAACCTCAAACATAACGATGTTTGAGCCTCCGACACTCAGTCTTAGCCACTTGGCCAAGTCCACCTTATCCCTCATGGAGTTCCCCACCGAAGCTCTCTTCCCTCGGCCTACGTCCCTCGGATGCGCCAAGCGCACGGCTTCGCAACGCCATCCTTTGCGTCTCATCCCCTAGAAGTATGCTTCCCTTTGGGCTCACTCCATTCGCTCCCCGTCCGGCGGTCCCTCGGATGCACCAAGCGCACGGCTTCGCAATGTCATCCTTCACCGACTCAAGGACCCCGAGCCTAGTGAACTTACCAAGTCCTCAAGACTTCCCAAATGCACCAAGCGCACGACTTTGCAATGCATTTCTCACCAAGCACCAAGCGCACAACTTTGCAATGCTTTGGATTTCCCATGCCAAGCACCAAGCGCACGGCTTCGCAATGCTTTGGACTTTCCCATGCCTAGCACCAAGCGCATGGCTTCGCAATGCTTTGGACTTTCCCATGCCAAGGCTTCCCCCTTGGACTTCCACACCAAGCTCCATGCTTGGATTTTCCATGCCAACCCCATGTTGGACTTTCCCATGCCAAGCACCAAGCGCACGGCTTCACAATGCTTTGGACTTTCCCATGCCAAGGCTTCCCCCTTGGACTTCCACACCAAGCTCCATGGTTGGATTTTCCATGCCAACCCCATGTTGGAATTTCCCATGACAATCCCATGTCATGTGTTTTGTCTATCATCAAAATATCATCAAGGTACTGCTCGAGTCAAACTCGAGTCAACCTAACCTGGGCCGATTGCACCAACATTTGATAGTATGTCCAAAGATTTACTCAATTGACACGAGAGATTCCTACAGTAGAGTCTGGCATGGTCGTAGGGGCATTTACGCATGGGTTAAAGGAAGGAGATTTTTTTTTTATCTTTAGCTAAGAAGCCTCCTGCGGATTTTGATGTCTTACTATCTAGAGTTGAAAAGTTTATTAATCTGGAGGATGCTCAAAAAGCTCGCTAAGATTCTATGGATTATCGAGTGATAGAGATGCCAGAGCACCGAGCTGAATGGTCAAGACCTGCCCGTCCTTTAGGTGAAAGACCTTTATATGCTCCGCAGTGGAGAGTTTCTAAAGAACGGGCTATGAATATTTGTGAAGAGCAGCAATTATTGAGAAGGCCAATGGGAGATACTATAGGGCCTCGAAGACCACCAACTGCTACTTTTTGTTCCTACCATTAGAAATAAGGAAATGATACTCAGGATTGTCAATAGCTAGATTCTAAGTTGCAAAAGATTATGGAAGATCATCCCAGAGTTAGAGCTATGGTTATGCATCAACTCCCATATCAACCAAGGCCATGGGTTAGAAATTATGTTTGAGGAAATTAGTTGGGGCCTCCTATGAAATGACCTTTCTAGGCTGCTCAGCTGAGGGAAGCAACTTCTGATAGAGTAATTCCTGCCAGGTAGCCTCTTCTAAGAGGTGCCATTAATATGATTTCTAGACGATATACTAATGGAGACTCAAATAGAGCCTGGAAAAGACATAGCCGAGAAGACTGTTTAGTAGTAATAGTTCTTCCTAGAGTAGGAAGCCATATCTTAGCTTTTGGTCCTAGTGATCTGGAGGGAATAATGTCTCCTCATATTGATGCTTTGGTAATTTGGTCTTTGATTGCTAATTTTGATGTTGGAAGAGCATTTGTGGATCCAGGCAGTTCAGTGGATATTTTGTATTAGTCTACACTAGAATAAATTGGAGTGGGTATAGAAGATTTATAGCCTGTAGGTACTTTTCTATTTGGATTTTCTGGTCACGTAGTGCAACCGATGGGGCATAAAGCTACCTCTATTATTAGGAGAGGAGCCAAGAAGAAAAACAACACTTATTAATTTTACAGTGGTAGATATGCCTTCTTATTGTAATGTTATTTTGTGTCGACCTGTCTTAGGGAGTTTACATGTAGTAGCTTCCCCTTACCATCAGAAGATCAAATTTCCTGTTGGAAACTAAGTAGGAGAAGTTAGAGGGGATCAACAACTCTCTAGAAAATGGTGCGGATTCTATTCGAATAGGGAAGAAGGGGAAAGATTTGAACAATCCTTTTCAAAAGTCTGGTCGACATATGGATACATTCTGTGTTATCCAGAAAGGTGGTTCTGATGATATAGGATAATCTGATAAACAAGTAGTGGTGATTGATGCTAAGTGCACTGAACATATCACATTTATAGCTAGAGAACTTTCTGTGTAATTGAAAGCTTCTTTGATAGAATGCCTTATTAAAAATATTGATGTTTTTGCATGGTCACCTCAAGATTTGACAAGAATTGATCCTGCTATTATGGAGCATAAGTTGTATATCCTACCTACCTCAACGCCTATAAAGCAGAAGCGACATCATTTCAGAGTTGGGAAGGATTCAATTACCAAAGAGGAAGTACACAAACTACTGAAGGCAGGGCATATTAGGGAAGTGCATTATCCATATTGGTTGTCTAATGCAGTGTTGGTGCCTAAGCCATCAGGGAAATGGAAGATGTCTGTAAACTTTCATCATCTCAATAAAGCATGCCCTAAAAATTGCTATCCTTTGCATGGTATAGATCAATTGGTAGATTCTACTGTAGAGCATCACTTTATTTCAATGATGGATGCTTATCATGGGTACCATCAGATACCATTGGCATTAGAAGATCAAGATAAAGTTAGCTTAATCACAGCTAAAGGAATGTTGTTATGCCATTTGGTTTAAAGAATGTTGGAGCTACTTATCAGAGATTAATAGATAAAATTTTTAAGGAGTAATTGGGAAGAAATGTTGAAGTGTGTGTTGATGATATCCTTGTTAAGACTTTATAGGACGAGCAATTAATATTTAATTTGGAGGAAACTTTTAGTACTTTGCGAAAAATATGTGTTTGGAGTCACACAGAGATGCTTCTTAGGATATGTGGTTACTGAGCAAGGCATAAAAGCTAATCCTAATAAGATTGATGCTATTCAACAAATGCATCCTCCAAAAAATCAGAGGGAGGTACAAAGATTATTAAAGAGAATTACTTCTTTACTTCGATTCATATCCCGGTCGACAGATAGGAGTCTTCCTTTTTTTAAAATATTAAAAAGAGTTGCTCGATTTATATGGGATGAACATTGTGATAAGGCTTTTCAATCTTTTAAGGAATATTTATCTGAGCACCATTTTTTACCTAAGCCTCAACCTGGGGAAGTGTTTTGGATATATCTTTCCCTTTCTGAAGTTGCTGTAAGTTTTGTGGTAATACACAGGAGCAGAATCAACTGCATATGGTTTATTATATCAGTTATCTTTTAAAGGGGCCCGAAACTCGTTATACTAATTTGGAAAAGTTAACTTGGGGTTTAGAGTTAACTACTCGACGATTGTGATCTTATTTTTTATCTCATCCATTGATAGTGAATATTGATACTCCCTTGGGACGTATACTTACTCATCCTGAAGCTACTGGAAAGCTTATTAAATGGGTTATTGAGCTTAGTGAATATGATATCATATACTAGCCCCATACTTCTATAAAGGCACAAGCTTTAGCTGATTTTTTGGTAGAAACTATGCACAAAGGAGAACAAGATCCTTGGACTCTATATGTTGATGGGTCCTCTAGAAAGAAGGGTTGTGGAGTAGGAGTAATTTTTATTTCACCACAAGGAGAAGAGGTTAAGCTGGCATTTAAATTGCATTTTAGAGCTTCTAATAATGATGTTGAGTATAAGGCTTTCCTTATAGCCCTTCAATCTGCTAAAAATGTAGGGATCGAACGAGTAGTTATACATATGGATTCTCAGTTTGTGGTGCATCAGACGAGTGGAGGATTTGATTAGGAATGATAAATATCGAAATTATTAGTAGAAAAAGCTAAGGGTCATTTTTCAGAGGTATTATTAAAGAAAATTACTCGAGCAGAAAATTAGAGAGCTGATGAGTTGGCTCAATTAGTTAGCTCTTTAGGAAATTGGAGTACTCAGGATGTAATTGCATTGATTGAATTGTTGCCCCAAGGGGAGAGGTCAGAAGAATTAATGGAGGATGATTGAAGAAAGGAGTTAGTATCATTTTTTTAGGATCAAAAGGTGCCTAAAGTTCCTATACGAGCTCAGTAGTTTAAACAATGAGTTGTTCATTTCTGCATGTTAAGAGGAGTTTTATATAAAAGAACTAGTACTGGGCCTTTGTTGAGGTGTTTAGGGAAGACTGAGGTAAATTATGTGTTCCGGGAGATACATGAGGGGTCTTGTGGAAGTCATTTAGGTAGCCAGTCACTGGCTCGCAAAGTGTAGCTGGCTGGTTACTTTTGGCCAAATCTAATGGAGGATGCTATTCAGTTAGTACAATAGTGTGAGAGTTGTTAAAAGAATCACAATTGATAGCATCAGTCGGCTGAGTATATGAAGGCAGTGGTGTCATCTTGTCCCTTTGATCAGTGGGGCATGAATATAGTAGGATCATTTTCGGTTGGGACAAGTCAGAAAAAGTTTTTGTTAGTTGTTGTTGATTATTTTTCTAAATGGATGGAAGCTAGCTCGTATTACAGAATAGATGGTATTAAATTTTTTATGGAAAAATATAATATGCCATTTCGGGATACCTAGGTGACTAATATCAGATAATGGGAGGAAGTTTCAAGGTAAAAACTTATCCAAATGGTGTCAAGATCTTAAAATCTAGCAAGTATTTACATAGTGGCTTATCGTCAGAGCAATTGGTAGACTGAAGTCACTAATAGGGAATTGGTACATGGGTTAAAAGTTAAATTAGAGCATATGGGGGGAAGTTGGGTAAAAGAGTTACCTAGTATATTGTGGTCCTTTTGCATCACTCCTAGAAGGGCTACAGGAGCAACTCCTTTTAGTATGGTATATGGAACGGAAGCAGTATTACCTGTTGAGGTCGGGATAGAGTCTGCCCAAGTCATAGCTTATACCCCGAGTGATAATGAAGTGGCTCAACATATGGAATTGAACTTGATTCAAGAGAAAAGAGAGCAGGCTTTGTATCATGTTGAAAAGTATAGGTCATAGATAATTGAGGCTTATAATAAGAAGGTGGTGCCATGCTCTTTTAAAGTAGGAGATTTAGTGTTGAAAAAAAGTATTGCCCAAAGGATTCAAAGGTAAGCTAGAACCTAAGTGTGAGGGTCCCTTTCAAGTGGAAAGTCGAGCGGGAATTGGAGCCTACTACTTGAAGGACGAACAAGGAAGGCTTTTAGCACGACCATGGAATGTCTATCATTTCATCCTTATTTTAGTGGATAATCTTGTAAGTTTTGTTTTTATTTTTTTGAGAAGTGTGTAATGGAAAGAATGGATAAAGTCTATTGTACTCCCAGTATTATAACAAATACTGATGTTATCTAGGAATTTTTTAAGGTATTCTCGAGCAATTTGACTTGTTCCCAAGTACTCAGACCTATTTCTTGACTGATTCATGTATTTACTAATTGATCTATGTATTTCCCGACCCTCTTATGTATTTCCTGATCACCCTCGTCCTTAGTGTGTACTAGCCTTCTATTTTCAGTATCATTCGAATGCCTCATTATAGATCTCTTATTACAATTTCCTCAATCGCTCGATTAATAATTTTCTCATCATTATGTATAACCATTATTTCTCAATGTCTCAAGAGGCATTATAGTCAATTAAGCTATCAATAGAAATTTTTTCCATCGGATACAAAGTTTACACTTTGTCATTATTAATTTGGAAAGGGAGAGATAGTATATCAGGAGGAGTACAATCTATAGTAGTGCCTAAATTTAGGAAAGTGAGTGGATGTCCAGGAGGGGGATAGCCTACTGCTTGGAATTGATTTATGCAGTCTTGAAAGCCTCATTGCAGAAAGCCAAAACCTCGGTCAAGAAATAAGTCATTGATTTTGGTGGAAGACCAAAAGGTTTATTCTAGAGCTATATTATTTTTTCCCTCGGATGATGATTGAGTCAGTTTAGTGTTCAAGACATTTTGTAAGTAAGTTGTTTGAAATCGAAGGGCTATAATTTCTTCTAGATCAACCTGTGTTTTTATTTGAGAGGCTTATCTTTCAAGATTTTTGTATGCGTGTTGTAGGGATACTTCACGAGTTAGCTTTCTTGCAATTCTTTTTTCAGAGTAGAAGTGTATTGAGACTAGTGATTGTTTAGTTGAGTTATGATCATAAAGCCCTAAAAAGTGGAACATCAACATTAATTAATCATAATGAAGCAAACACCATATTCAATCATAAATAATAAGGGAAATGGCTAGATGATTTGGTAAATACTGTGTAAAAGGGGATTTGGAAAATCCTCAAATAATGGGGAAGGAAGAAGGGATTGAGGAATGAAATTAGTTGAAGGTGTGGGGGTGAGAACATTTTGAGGATTGATTATGTAAGGATTAGGGATTTTGGTATCTGGATTGGGAGGTAGAGGTTTAGAAGAGGAGGCTAAGGGGAGGGGATGTAGTTGAATAGGATTTATACGAGAGGGTGGTGGAATGTTGCTGGAAGCTTGTAATAAAAGTGATTCTGTACAAAGAAGAAAAGAAACCAACATTGATTATATGTTTTATGCATATATATATAGGAAAGTAATTGTTAAAAAGCTTACCTAGAATATTAGACGATTGCAAGGGTTGATTCATTCTAATTAGCATAAGTGCCAATCTATTGAGTAGTTCGTTTAGGTTGAATTGTTCTTCTACTAAGGAGGAGATGACCAGTTGTTATTCGGTGTTGTCTCGATACTGGCCTAGAGAAGGATGAGGTGGAAGAGTGTATAGCCAGGTGGAGGGCAAAGTGAAGGGGGAACGAGGATGGATAAAGAGATAGTGTTCTTTCCATCCTTTATGGGAAGAGGGATGCCTGTTAAGAATTGAAAGTCAGAGCGGGCTTGGAAATAAAAGATGTTGGTTTCTGGTGATTTTAGCTTGAAAAAGCAGTGAAATAAGAAGGGTGAAGGGGCATTGTTTAAATAGGAAGTGACAAGATAAAAGCCTAGCATAAAGTGAAAGGAATTAGGGGACTTAGTTGGTTCAGAGGCATAGAGAAATACTGGGATATTTCAAGGAAAAAAGGATGAAGGGGAAAATGTAGGCCATCTTCTAGTTGTTCTAGGAATAAGGCTTTGGTACGATCGGGAGGTAAATCGGAGCATTCGGTAGAGGTACATGCAATCAGATAGTATTCAGAAGGAATTTGGAACTGGTGGGATATGAATCTGCATCGATCATCTGTTACTTTGGAGTGAGTAGATGTGAACCAGGGACGAGGGTTTTAGGAAGAAGAAGGTTGTATCTTTGTAGGGTGTGTTTTCAGAAAAAGGAAGCAGGAAGGTAAGAAAAATTGGTGAGGATTAGTTCTGTATATATAGGGAAAAAGGAGAAGAAAAAGTAGGGTTAAGGAATCCAATTATTTTGTTATGGTAAGAATAATGGGTAAGTCAGTGATTTTGGAGGGGCTCGTTTTCAGTTATCAGATTGATTGAAGTGTGTTATTAATCTGAGGTGATGATATGCATTGGGTAAGCATGGTGTGTAGAGAATTACTTATATTTTACTGTGGAAAATATGCACATTACAATATACATAATAAGGTTGGAAGTATGAAAGCTCATAGAAGTAGTTATATTGGATATCCATAGCACAGATTCAGAAACAAACATTCATTTCAGAATATGAAAATAAACATTCATTACAAATTTAGAAATAAGTATTCATTATAGAATGTGAATAAGTATTCATTACAAAAGTAGGAGTTACAATATTATTACTCTGAATCAGTATCTAATTTAGTGTTAAAAGCGTATGGAGGGAATTTTTTAAATACAACCTCCATGTCTAAGATAGTGGTGGGTTGGTCGAAGTGGAGAAGGCCTCTATCATTAGCTTCTGGAATGGCTCCTTCAAATCCCCTTTGGAAATATCTCCCGTGCTTTGATGCTATTTTGGTCAACAGTATAGTTTCATGGGTAGTCCAACGCTCTGCCTCAGTTTCTCACATGATAGATAATTCTTTATGGAGGTGTGCAACACGGTGAGTTTGTTCATTACAAACCTCTGATAGCCATTGAAATTGTTGTGTAAGTATAGAAAAATCAAACTGAAATTCTTTTATACTGTGGCTGGTCCTCTAGTTGAGTTCATCAAAGGCATCTCTGAGGTCGTGCTAAGGTTAGAAACACTGGCCCGACTGGAAGTGCCAATCTTTTTTCCTTCTGTGCCAGTTTTTGGACTTGCTCCTGGGTGTTAGTCAATTTCGATTGTAATGGTTCTATTGGTTGTTTATAGGAGTCTACCTCTTCTAGGAGCAGTCGGATGATGGTGTCTTTGCAGGCACTTTCCCATTCTACCTGGTGCTTTTCGTGTCTGTGTTGGATAAGGGCTATTTCTTTCTCTTCTAATAGTTGCTCTTTTTATGTAGTAAGAGCTTGTATCTGAGATTGCAGTATTTGTTATTGCTTTTATTAGTAACATATGAGGGATGTCCTAAGGCAATCACCTTATGTTTGAACCATTTATATGATAAATGAAGATTCACTATTTGAGTATACATATTTTCATGTATTTGATTAGATCTTAAACTCATTTAATGAATGTCCACGATACGATTCACAGCATGAGAGAATTTGTGATTGGATCACAACTAGTGAGTATCTCTACATGTGTAATCATGATGTATAAGAATTATCCCTAGTCGATGAATTGATAGATTTGGACACCATCAATTATGTCGAGACTAGCACGAGGTATACTCCTTGGTGTATCCAAACAGCTGATTCTCACTGGCTAAAGACATTGTGATGTCCGGAGTTAATCGTGGATGCTAGTTATGATAACTAGTTCATTGGAGTGACCAACTGTAAAACTTCATATGGTTCCCTACATATATAGATATGTCAATGAAGTTCTTACTGCAACTTAAGTGTGATGTTCCTTTGACTTGCGGTATTCAAGTTATCTTGGTCATGAAGACTTATGCTTTGACATCTTAAGCAAGCATCTCTGAGGATATGTGGACCCGGGATGATTGGGTATAAGTCGAAGTGATCAAAGGTGTTTGAATAGCCTATAAAGGATTCATCACTCCTTGCGAGGAGATGTATACCCATGGCCTCTCGTCGGATTGTTACTAAAGTCTTTGGACAAAGCATTACATATTTAGAGTAAGGTACTTTTGGATACATGTGTAGTAACTAGAATCCGTAGGACGAGGAAATGATACTTGGGCTAGGTGTGACCTAGTCAACCTAGTGGGGACTGACACTATAGACCATGTCCTGAACCAAGTGAGTATAAGATGCGTGAAGGGAACGGGGCACAATTCATTGTAGTTGTTGAAGGGTTTCAGAAATAGTTTTGGATCAACCGTTGATCATTTCAGTTATTTAGGGATCATGATGTACTACTAGGTGCCACTCATGATCGTTCTATAATTAATGGTTAATTAAAGACGGCCAATATAAATCGAGAACCTATTTAGTCACACGCACAATGAGCTTAATCCGAAGGATTTAAAACAAGCTTGAGAATGAGATTCTCAGACCAAAAGAAACTAGGTTTGGTTTGCACCAAACAAGGATCGGGCATGAAATCGTTTCAGTCGCAATGGAAGCGTGGATGAGATGTGTCTTATGAAGGCATGATGGATGAACCAAATTGGTTTGGTTCTAATCCAATGGTGAAGAATAAACTAAAGGGGTTTGGTTTGTTTTAAACGAATGAACCAAAGTTGGTTCGGTTCGTTTTAACTTAAAATAGACCAACTCAGTTTGGTTTATTTTAACTTAAGTTATTGGAGCGGGTTAGTGGGTTTTTGTTATGAACCAATAACCGTTTGGAGAATGTGTTATCTATAAAAACAAGGCTTAAGGGTTTTTTGTTGAGAACTTTTGGTGTTGGAAAACCTAGCCACCCTCTCTTTCTCTTCTCCTTGTTGTCGCCCAAGGGTTCCACACCACCCAAATTTTTACCGTCGTCCACCCTTGCTGCCGGCCACTCTTTCGGCGACTCACCTTGGTTCCGGTGACCAAGGGTTGGCCGGCCATCCTCTTTGGCCGGTGCAACATCCTCCACCAAGCTGTCCAGTTTTCTTGACAGCTTGTATCCTTCGTGTCGGAGCATCGTTTGGATGACGTTTGGAGCTTCGACAAAGGCTATCTTGCCGGGGATTCGATCTCCGATAATCCTCATAGGTGGAGGACGAAGGATTCGTCAAACAGTTGACGAATACCTCTCCGGAGAAGTGAGTTTTGGGGACTCATTTTTGAATTCGAATTTTGATTCAGATTGTGATCATCTCTCGATCACATCATCTTTGACAAGAGGCAAGTGACTCGTATGAAGATGAGGCTCGTGGATTTGTGAATTCATCCCGATGATACTCGGCGTGGATATAGATAGAGGCGATTCTAGCGAGAGTCGCTCCGGTTGATGCTTTTTTCGCTACACGTGATACGTCAGGTATACGTAGAGTAATTTCCTTTTATTGAAAAATTTAAAACTATGATTATGTCTACACATGTTGTACTATGCATGTGTGTGGTGGGTTTGTTGTAATAAATTAGATTTATTGCTTTTTATTTTTTCCGCTGTGCACATGTTTACGAAACATGTTCAAACACACACTCGCCGCGGTGCCGAAAACCCAATAGTGGTATCAGAGCCCAGGTTGTGTTTCGACATAATCGTAAAATTATTTTATGATAGTCATAATTGTATTTATTGAAATTTTCTACTTTTGAAAGTTTAGAAGTATTTATGGAAATTTTCTAATTTTTGAAAGTGTAGAAGTATTTATGGAAATTTTCTACTTTTGGAAAGTTAGAACTATTTAAGGAAATTAACACTTTCCATAAATAAAATATTTGATTAGATTTGGAAATTTGTTTCCTAATTTAATTATGATTTGATTTGGAAAATCAAATCTAAAATATATTTAATTTCCATAAATAGTTTTGACAATTTAGGAAATTTATTTCCTAAATTAAATTTGACTTTCTTCAATTGAGACCTTCCATAAATAAAATATGTGATTAGATTTGAAAATTTGTTTCCTAATTTAATCATGATTTGATTTTGGGAATCAAATCTTAAACATATTTTATTTCCATAAATAGTTATGACATATAAGAAAATTAAGTACATGCCATTATTGTATGCCATGTAATTGCATTAGATGCATATTATTATGCCATGCGTGTCGTGACATGTAGATGTATGTCATGCCATGTAGATAATAGTTATTTGCATGCAAAGAGGATGAGACTTTAAAATACTTATACAATATTAAAGCCTACACCTTTCATTAATATGATTAGGCCCAGAGTTCTGTTTCTTGTTTGAGTTGTTGGACTCACTCCATGCCCGGCTCGAACCTGAACATGTTCAAATCATTGGAATAGTTTAACTCTAATATAGTAAGAGTCAGAGGTCAATCGTTAGTTTGGTTTGTTGGACTCACTCCAAGCCTAGCTAATTGGTTGAATGCGCTCTAACCATATTAAAACTATTTCGCGATTAATGGGCCGGCTCTAACTTGGAGCATCGATTTGTTGGACTCACTCCAAGGTCAATGTGAAGAGAGGTGAAGTTGGGTGCTATGCATATGATGCATACTTGTTAATGTGTTAACAACCCAATGTATGTGTAAACATTCAATTAGTTGATAGCACAATGTGATAGTTATATATACGTGATATGTAATCGGTATACTTGATACCCACCATCATAGCTAAGAATCGCTTGATGGACTCACTCCAAGGTTTTTCTTATCTATATTTGATATTAGTACATTCGGAGATTGACCTACGATCTCCCGAATTGATTTTGAGGGTTTTTGAATTCGAAAAATGAATGAGATTTTGTAAATGTATGTGGATGCATTTTAAATCATCTTTCTCATATATGCTCATTTTGTATTTCTACGTTAATTGCTTGATCATGATGTCTTTGAATTTGTGCTTTATTTTGAATTCGAATAAATTGACTGGGTGCAACTTCTTGGATTGGCTTAGAAACTTGAGAATTGTTCTTAAGGCGGAAAAGCTTGAGTATGTCCTCGAAGCGTCTCTTCCCGCCCGCCCTAGTGATGATGCAACACCGTACCAATTGTTGGCCCATCAGAAACATGTGAGTGATTCTGAGCAAGTGAGTTGCATCATGCTAGCCGCGATGGTACCCAAGCTACAGAAGCAACATGAGCATATGAATGCTCATACCATAGTCCTTCATCTTTATGAGTTGTTTGATGAGCAAGTGAGATTCAAAAGGTTAGAAGTCTCTAAGCTCCTCTTCACCTCTAAGATGCAAGAAGGTTCATATGTGGTACTGCTCAACATGATGAAGACTGTGGAGCCTTCTGAGAAGCATGAGAAGGGGACGGTGTTGTTAGTTGATTCCTCGAAGAAAGGTTCTAAGAGGGAGTCAAAGGAACAGCAGAAGAGGAAGAAGAAAAAGGCTAAAAAGGCAGAACCAGCTCAAAAGGGCACTTGCCATCATTATGGCAAGGAGGTCCATTGGAGAAGAAACTGTAAGATTTATCTTGAGTTCGTAAAGAAGAATAAGGCATCAGATGCCCCATCTTCTTCAGATATCTTCGTTATTGATTGTCATTCTATTTCCTCATACACTTGGGTATTTGATACTGGGTGTGGCTCACATATATGTAATGACATACTTAGGCTAAGAAATAGAAGAAGACTCATCAAGAGAGAGTCAAATTTACATGTTAGGAATGGAGCAAAGGTTGCTTCACTTGCCATCGAAACATATTTATTAAAACTCCCTACAAGACTTGTCTTAGAACTGGACAATTACTTTTATGTTCCTTTGTTGATAAAGAACATCATTTCTATTTCTTGTTTAAATAGAAATGGGTACCATTTAACTTTTACTAACAATTATTGTTACATAACTTTTAATGGCGATCTTTATGGGACTAGAACTTTAAGCTATGGTATTTATACATTGGACGTATTTAGTGACATTTTCAATATTGAAGCGAGCAAAAAGCATCTCGAAAAGATAATCAATTAGACTCCTACATGTTACATTATCGTCTTGGCCATATGAGCAAGAAACGCATGTTCGAATTACACCGATGTGAAATTCTAGAATCGTTTGAATTAGATTCATACGATACATGCGAATCATGCTTAAAAGGCAAGATAACCAAGTTAGCTTTTACTGGAAAAGGTGAATTGGTGGGTGAGTTGCTTGGTCTAATACATACTGATGTATGTGGACCTATGTCAACTCAAGCCTTAGGAGGTTATAGCCACTTCATTACCTTCACCGATGGTCACTCACGGTTTGGGTATGTGTTCTTGATGAAACACAAGTCTGAAGCCTTTGAAAGGTTTAAAGAATTTAAAAATGAAGTAGAGAAACAACTTGGCAAGAGTATTAAAATACTTCGATCGGATCGAGGTGGTGAATACTTGAGTTAAGAGTTTCTAGATTATCTGAGGGACAATGGTATATTGTCTCAATGGACTCCGCCGTATACACCATAACTTAATGGTGTATCTGAGAGGTAAAACCAGACCTTGTTGGACATGGTTAGGTCAATGATGAATCACGCGAATCTTCTCAAGTCCTTTTGGGGCTATGCACTTCATATAGTTGTTTACTTGTTAAACAAAGTCCCAACAAAGGTAGTCTCTACTACTCCATATGAGATATGGGCTAGTAAGAAACCTCATTTATCTTACTTGAAGATATGGGGTTGTCCTGCTTATGTGAAGCGGACTGTGTCAGATAAATTGGATGCTAAGTCTAATAAATGTCTATTTATTGGATACCCTAAGGAAATAAGGGGTTACCAATTCTATCATCCCTTGGAACAAAAGGTGTTTGTTTCAAGGAATGTTGTGTTTCTAGAGAAAGAGTTTCTCTTGCAAGAAAACAGTGGGAGTATCGTTGAACTTGAGGAGGTTCAAGAGACTTCAGTAGACATTGAAGAGATACGTGGTCAAGCACCTCGACCGATGACTCATAGTGATGAGACATCGGCTGAACCTATTGTGACACCACATCTTCGTAGATCTAGTAGGACACGCAACATTCCTGAGATATATGAATTTCTCGTAAGTGAATCGAACGACGTGTTACTCATTGATGATGAGGAGCCTACCAATTATAAAGAAGTTCTGAAAAGTTTAGAAAGGGACAAATGACTTGAAGCCATGAAGTCAGAAATGGATTCCATGTATGAAAATCAAGTTTGGAACTTGGTTGATCCACTTGAAGGCATAAAGCCTATAGGGTGCAAGTGGGGTTTCAAGAAGAAAACTGACATGGATGGTAATGTGATTACCTATAAGGCTAGATTGGTGGCGAAAGGATATCGTCAAAAGCAAGGTATTGATTATGACGAAACCTATTCGCCTATTGCTATGCTTAAATCCATTCAGATGCTCCTGGCCATAGTGGCTCATTATGATTATGAGATATGATAGATGGATGTGAAAATAGCTTTCCTTAATGGAAACCTGCTCGAGGATGTGTATATTATACAACCTGAGGGTTTCACATCGGTTGATAAAACCAAGGTATGCTAATTGTGACGGTCCATATATGGATTGAAGCAAGCATCCAGGAGCTGGAATATCCGTTTTGATGAGACAATCAAAAAGTTTGATTTCTCACAAAATCTAAACGAACCTTGTGTGTAGAAGAAGGTTAGTTGGAGTGCAGTCATGTTCCTAGTATTGTTTGTCGATGACATATTACTTATAGGAAATGATGTTTCAATCTTACAGTCAATTATGATTTGGTTGTCCAAGACATTCTCCATGAAGGACCTGGGAGAAGAAACCTACATCCTCGGGATTAAGATCTATTGAAATAGATCGTAACGGTTGCTTAGTCTTTCGCAGTCTATATATATAGACCGAGTGTTAAAGAGTTTTAGCATGTCGTAATCCAAGAAAGGTTTCCTACCCATCAGGCATGAGATACATCTTTCGAAGTCTATATGTCCGCGCATAGAAGACGAGAGGATTTGCATGAGAAAGATTCCCTATGCATCCGCAATAGGATCTATCATGTATGCTATGTTATGTACGAGGCCCGATGTATCGTATGCTCTGAGTGTCACGAGCATATACCAGTCTAATCCAGGAATGGATCATTGGGCGACTGTTAAGACAATCCTTATGTACTTAAGAAGAACTAAGGATGTGTTCCTAATATATGGAGAAGGGGACATGGTGATATGCGGGTATATAGATGTCAGCCTCCAAACAAACAAGGATGATTCTAGTTCTCAATCTGGGTACATGTTCACCTTGAATGGGGGTGCAATGAGTTGGAAAAGTTCCAAACAAGACACTGAAGCGGATTCTACTAATGAGGCAGAATACATTGCAGCTTCGGAAGCAGCAAAGGAAGCGGTTTGGTTCAAGAAGTTCATCTCTAAACTTGATGTGGTCTCATCAATGATCCAAACATGTGCTTCGCCACTATCATTTGATCAGAGAGATCATAAGTAGGAAGGAAATACAAATCGAGAAGATTCCCACTGAAGGAAACTTAGCGGATCCTTTAACTAAGGCATTACCTCAAAGTAAGTTTGAGAGTCATTTTAGAGATTATGGTTTTGGATACCATAGCGATTGGTATTAGGCCAAGTGGGAGTTTGTTAGTAATATATGAGAGACGTCCTAAGGCAATCGCCTTACGTTTGAACAATTAAATGATAAATGAAGATTCACTATTTGAGTATACATGTTTTCATGTATTTGATTAGATCTTAAACTCATTTACTGAATGTCCATGATACGATTCACAGCATGAGAGAATTTGTGATTGGATCACAACTAGTGAGTATCTCTACATGTGTAATTGTGATGTATCAGAATTATCCCTAGTCGATGAATTGATGGATTTGGACACCATCAATTCTGTGGAGACTAGCACAAGGTATACCCCTTGGTGTATCCAAGCAGCTGATTCTCACTGGCTGGAGACATTGTGATGTCCGGAGTTAATTGTGGATGCTAGTTATGGTAACTAGTTCATTTGAATGACCAGCTAGAAAACTTCATATGGTTCTCTGCATATATAGATATGTCAATGAAGTTCTTACTGCAGCTTAAGTGCGATGTTCCTTTGACTTACGGTATTCAAGTCATCTTGGTCATGAAGACTTATGCTTTGACATCTTAAGCAAGCATCTCTGAGGATATGTGGACCTGGGATGATTTGCTATAAGTCGAAGTGATCGAAGGTGTTTGAACAACCTACAAAAGATTCACCACTCCTTGCGAGGAGATGTATACCCATGGCCTCTCGTCGGATTGTTACTAAAGTCTTTGGCCAAAGAATTACATGTTTAGAGTAAGGTACTCTTGGATACATGTGCAGTAACTAGAATCTGTAGGACGAGGAAATAATACTTGGACTAGGTGTGACGTAGTCAACCTAGTGGGGATTGACACTATAGACCATGTCCTGAACCAAGTGGCTATAAGATGTGTGAAGGTAACGGGGCACGATTCTTTGTAGCTGTTGAAGGATTTCATCAATAGTTCTGGATCAACCGTTGATCTTTCCGGTTAATTGGGGATCATGATGTACTACTAGGTGTCACTCATGATCGTTCTATAATTAATGGTTAATTATAGATGGCCAATATAAACCGAGAACCTGTTTGGTCACATGCACAATGAGCGTAATCCGAAGGATTTAAAATGAGCTTGAAAATGAGATTCTCAGGCCGAGAAAAACTAGGTTTGGTTGGACCAAACACGGATCGAGCATAAAATTGTTTCAATCGCAATGGAAGCGTGGATGGGTCGTGTCTTATGAAGACATGATGGATGAACGAAATTAGTTTAGTCCTAATCCAATGGTGAAGAACAAAACAAAGGGGTTTGGTTTGTTTTAAACGAATGAACCAAAGTTGGTTCGGTTCATTTTACCTTAAAATAGACCAACTCAGTTCGGTTTATTTTAACTTAAGTTATTGGAGTGGGTTAACGGGTGTTGGTTATGAACCAATAATCGTTAGCAGAATGTGTTCTCTATAAAAACAAGGCTTAAGTGTTTTTTGTGGAGAACTTTTGGTGTTGGAAAATCTAGCCACCCTCTCCCTATCTTCTCCTTGCCGCCGCCCAAGGGTTCCATGCTGCCCAGCTTTTTGTCTCCGTCCACCCTTGCTACTGGCCACTCCTCTGGCGACCCTCCGGTGACTCACCTTGGTTCCGGCGACCAAGGGTTGGGCGGCCATCCTCTTTGGCCGGCGCAATATCCTCCACCAAGCTGTCCAGTTGTATCCTTCATGTCGGAGCATCGTTTGGACAACGTTTGGAGCTCCGATAGAGCCTAGCTTGCCAGGGATTCGATATCCAGTAATCCTCATAGGTGAAGGATGAAGGATTCATCAAACGGTTGATGAATACCTCTCCGGAGAAGCGAGTTTTGGGGACTCATTTTTGAATCCGAATTTTGATTCGGATTGTGATCTTCTCTCAATCACATCTTTTTTGACACGAGGCTAGTGACTCGTACAAAGACGAGGCTCGTGGATTTGTGAAGTCATCCCGACGATACATGGCGTGGATACGGATAGAGGTGATTCTAGCGAGAGTCGCTCCGGTTGATGCCTTTCCCGCTACACGTGATACGTCAGGTATACATAGAGTAATTTCCTTTTATTGCAAAATTTGAAACTACGATTATATCTACACATGTTGTACTATGCATGTGTGTGGTGTATGTGTTGTAATAAATTAGATTTATTGCTTTTTATTTCTTCCGTTGTGCACATGTTTATCAAACATGTTCGAACACACACTCGCCGCAGCGTCGGAAACCCAACAGTTGCTGAAGATATGCTTCTTCTTTTTCAGCCCATTTAGGGGATTATGAGGGGCTGGTTTGGATGCCTTGAGAAGAGGTTGAGTGTTCTGAGGAAGGAATAGTAGGTGGAGGTATTTATGCACATATGGGTGGAGGCTGAGACTACTAAGTCTAGAATTCTGAAAACTTGTGGTTGAAGCTATGTAGCTTGAAAGTACTTTGTAAAATAAGCAAGTGAAAGTATCATTGGAAATCTATTTATACAAAAATATGAGTAAATAAAAAAAAGAAGAAAAGCTTACCATAGTGAGAATCTAATGTAGCTCTTGAAAAAATTAGGGTATGTCGGAATTGGTAAGGGTAGCAGTGGTTTGTGGTTGTGTGGAGTCGACAGTGGGAATATCTAGGGGGGGGGGGGTCTGAGGATAAGGGAGATATGTTTGGAGAGCTAGGACTGGATGGGGGCATAGGAAGTACTTGAGAAGAACTGGGAGGATTGGTGGTGTAGGCATCTAATACAGCTTGTACCAGAAGATCAAGGGGAGATGAGGTTGGGATGTCAAGAATTATGGGGCTAGGAGGAGGAGATAAATGATGATGTTGTGTAGTAGGGAAAAGGGAGGTTAAGGGAATATCATATGCAGAGGAAGTTGGGAAAGGAGAGGAGGAGAGGATGAGAGATTGATAGGGGTCGAAAAATGATGTAGGTGATTCTTAAGAAAGGGGGAATTGATGAAGAATTTGAGGAAATATATTCGAGATGTGAGAGACATGGAAAAGGGAAGTTTTCCTAGTTCTTTGATGGTTAATATAGGGATGTCCTAGAATGTAGAAGGAACCTGTTACAGAAGGGTGTTAATTTTTGTATATGATATTTTTAAATGTTAAACAAAATTGGAGATAGTAATTAGTATGGATTGAAATACTTACAGTGGAGGATGAGGGTCATTTACTAGGGGAAGATGTAGCTAGGGTAGAAGTTTTTATTTCCTTCTATTTCTTTGCTAGGGCTCTAGCAATGGCCACATGCATAATGTCTTATGCAAAATGGGTATATGTTAGTAAGCATTTGGAAATAAGAGCAAAATAAATACACAATAAGTAATGTTTACCTATGGGATGAGCTTTAGAGGAAGAAAGGGGAGACAACCCGTAGTAAGACAAGATGGGTTATTGTAAAATCTCAAAAAATGCTGAATCTTTTGTTTTTTAGCAGGGGTTCAATGGAGGAGAAATTATAATAGGATTTGATGCCTTTTAGCTCGGGGAGTCGCCGAAGGGCAGTTTACCAGGTCAAGGAAAACTATAGAATGGGGTCCATGGGGAAAATGAAATACAAGTCTTTCCAGCCTTTGTGTGAAGTGGGCATATCGGTGAGGAATTGGCAATCTTGGCATGCCATAAAGTAAAAGACACCAGTATCTACCATTTTGAGTTGGTATAGATAGTGGAAGATGTAAGGAGTTTGAAGGATGTTGAGGTGTTTGAAGATGATTAGGGTTCCTGTGAGGATGCAGATGGAATTTGGGGTTAGTTGGTTAATAGGCAGACCAAAGAATGATAACATGTCAAAGAAAGGTTTAGGGACGGGAAGGGGAAGACCTTCCTTAAGTTAGCCAGTGAAAAGGGTGCTGGTGTCGGTTGGGGGGAAGTGAGGTCACTGATGGGGAGCTGGGATGATGGCGGAGAAGCCTTCTGGGATGTACTTTGGTTCGTGACGAAAGGAGTGGTTGAGAGTTAGTAAGTTGGGGGTGGTTTCGTACCAAGGAAGGGCGGTGGAAGAAGAAGCCATTGGAGAAGAAATTGGTGTCAGAGGTTTTGAAGGTGTTGGGGACGAAGGAGGTTAGGGTTTCTTGAAGAGCGGAGTTGAGTTGTGTTGAAATGGCAAGTGAGGGGTTTCCTTAAAAAAAAAGGAAAAAAGAGAGAAGGGAAAGAGAAAATAAAAATAAAAATGGGATGAAGGGGGGGGGGGATGAAGATAAAGGAGGATTGTTTTGTATTTCTTCTTAGTTTTTGTATTTTTTCTTAGGAAATAAGTGACATTTTCTTAAAAATGTGTTCTTTTGTAGGAAACAGGTGATTTTCTCAAGGTTGTATGTCTAATATGATAGCTTAAAGGCTAAATAATTACATTTCTTTTGCAAACAACAGGTGATTATTTCAAGTATTTAAGCCTAATATAACAATTTGTTATAGTGGATGAATAAAGTTTCAAAACTTGACGCCAAATATAACAGTCTATGGACTAGGTAATTACATTCCCTCAGCGAGACTACAACAACCCGCTATAGTGGCTAAGTAAAAATTTCAAGGCTCAACGCCCAATATACGAGCCTATGAGCAAAGTAATTGCATTCCCCCAGTGCAAAATGCTATAGTGGCTAGGTAAAATTCTTTGGGGCTCAGCGCAAAATGTGACAGCCTGAGGGCTAAAATGAATTATTCAGGCTCTAAGCCTAGTGATATGGTTATTGAATAAAGCATAGCTGGACAACGTATGGTAATTATTTTTGAGTTCAGTAAAGTATTTTTAGTAGACACTTGCAAAACATCATTCGACTTTGCTCTTCAGTTTACTAAAGAAGGAAAATTTATGATTGGTTTGAGATTTTTTTAGCTAAGGCAGAATGTTTTTATTTGCTTGAGTTCAGTAAAGTATTTTTAGTAGATACTTCTAAAACTTCATTCGACTTTGCTCTTTAATTTTACAGAGCATTAGATGTGCTTACAGAGTCCAAAGTATTGTGTGTTGTGCAAAGTAGTTTATGTATTTCCCGAATTGTCTGTATATTTCAAGAGTGACTTATGTATTTCTTGAGCTCAGTAGGGATGTGTAGAGTAGTTGATTCAAAGTTCAATTATGTGTTGTGCAGAGCAAGTTATGTATTTCTCGAGGGACCTATGTATTTCCCGAGCTTAGTAGGGATGTGCAGAGTAATTGGTCCAGAGCTCAATTGTGTGAAGTTAGAGCAGTTTATGTATTTCCCGAGCTATCTATGCATTTCCCGAGTGACCTATGTATTTCTTGAGCTCAGTAGAGATGTATAGAGTAGTTAATCCAGAGCTCAGTTGTGTGTTGTGCAGAGTAGCTTATGTATTTCCCGAGCTGTCTATGCATTTCCCGAGCGACCTATGTATTTCGCAAGCTCAATAGGGATGTGCAGAGTAGTGGATCTAGAGCTCAGTTGTGTGAAGTCTGAGCAGTTTATATATTTCTTGAGCTGTCTATGTATTTTCCGAGTGACCTATATATTCCTCGACAAGCACATGTATTTATCGAGTGCTATATTGTTTTCTTAGTTTCAGGAAGATTTCTCAAATTTAGTAGGGGTAAATGACATGGATGTTCTGGGATATGATTAAAAAGGATGTCAAGGGGTTTTTTAAATAAAAAGTATTTGTATTATTATTTGTTAGAAATTTGTATGTGGTTTTTTTTTAGGTAAAAGAAGGAGGGACAAGTGGAATGCATGGAAGGAATTATTTTAAAAAGGAGCGGGAAAAGCAGTTACGCCTCAACGGACTAGTAGATGTTGGGATGTATATTGTAAAGTCTATCTTTTGTATGAACATCTTTATTTTTTGAAATAAGAATCACATGACCATTGTTTGCATATTTATGGTTATGCATATTGTCTGATATATTACATTATAGATAATATGGTGTGTGGTGTCACACAGAAGATCATGTTATCAGTTCCTTGTAGAGTATAAGTAGAGGCTCACAATCGAGATGGTTTTGGACAAACCATTGGTATGGTTGTAGTGTAATTTGGTATTGGTTTCTTTTGACCATAGAATTACACTAGTACACTTTGTGTGTATTGAGTAGGATAGACTTAGAGGTGATTCAATTTATTGTTGACTACATAATTGAATCGGATCTCAGAGATTATGGTGTACATGCTCTTAATCCCCATATAATAACGGGCACATGTACTTAGTATTTATTTCTTTGATTTACCAATGGCCGAGATTTATAGATTAATTTTATATGCTCGGTAGGTTGGGAAATGAAATTATTTACATGGTGTGTCATTGATTATAGGAGGAAACCGTGTCCTATGTATTAGGATGATGATATCCCCTTGAGAAGCTCATAAGGATCATCATGTAGGTGGACTTGGTCCAGTATGATGATAAGGTTGAGTGATACTACTCATGGAGTTAGATTTGATTAATTAATCATCAGTAAATTAATTAATTGACGGACATTCGAGATCTTAAACACGGGGAGATATTTGTACAATTAATATATGGAGCCCATATTTATTTATGAGGGTTGGTGAGGAAGATCAATGATAATCCTCTAGTGGAATGGATTATGATTAATAGATCGGATTTTATATGGGCTAGATCCATTGGGTGGACAAGATCCAACTCCTCCTCATGGTCCCTATTATAGCATATTAAAACCCTCACGAAACCTAGATCCAACGAACACGATTAAAAGGAGGTTTGGGCTAAATCTATAAATAGGAGGCAAAGGCTTAGGGGGCATGATAGAATTGGGAATTCTAGGGTTTGCTCCTTGGCTTGGGCGGCAACTAATCCTTTTGGACATTAAGGTTTGCTTCAAGAGTTGGGCAGCTAGGGTTTGGAGAGGTCTTGGGCGGCAACAAGTGGAAGGTTTTCCTATCTTCCTAAGGTTTAGCCAGCACCCCTCTTCTCCTTTCTCTTCTTGGCCGGCGCCCATATCTCTTCTTCTTCTCCTTGGCCGGCGGCAACAAGTGTTAGGGTTTCTTCCCTTGGAGCTCTTGGCCACCGCCCACACCATCTCCTTCTTCCTCTTCTTGGCCAGCGACAACAACAAAGTTGGTGGCTTGGTGATCAACACTAGATAGGAGAAAAAGTGTTTGATATTCTTCCCTTTGTTCGGAGCGAGCATGGAGCGGAAGAATGCGATCTAGGAAGTTTCAACTCTTGGAGGATCATTGCCCACACAACGTTCAAGAGGAGGATAGGTCATACAATAGAAGATCAAGAGGTATAATCTTGTTTGTTTTGATTTAGTTCTTTTGTATAATGCATGTGGCTAATTTACTTGGACCTCGAAGATAAACACAAAAATCGACGATCTGTACTGTTGGTGCAGTAGGCACCTAAGTCGAACCTGAGTTTTGATTATAGCAAACGATACAAAGTTTAGCTCATGTCGTTATCTCACGAGCTTAATCGAGTTAGCAAAAAATTGCTATAGCTGGAGCTGAAGGCTAGCGACACCCGGAGGAAGCCGCGATGGTCGGATGACACTCGAGTGACTTCGGAGGGAGCCAAAGGAATCGAGTGGAAGGCCGGAAGCGAAAGCGACACAGTAAGTATTGAGGTAAGCTCGTGTGTGTGAGAGAGTAAGTGAGGTCGTATCCTCTTTACGGGGATGATCTTAAGCGTAGATCCAACCAAAGACATCCTATAGGTGGTCTAGGTCGAGATCGAACGGTCGGAGGTCGTCGAAATAATGTTTTTGTTAAGCTAACTTTGCCTTGTTGCTAGCATCAGTCGACTGCCAGCTTGGAGGACTCGACTGCCGTCCAACAGTCGACTGCTTGAGGTCAGCATTCAATTGATGTTGCCATCAGTCGACTGATGATGGCCATCAGTCGACTGATGGTCAAGGATCAACCTCGAGGAGTCAAGTCTTATCACCATTTTTCAAGGAGTCATGTGCCAAATTCCTATTGGTTGAAGTTCCTCTCAAAAAGGGGCTCAAAGGCTATAAAAGGAGGGCCAATCCTAGGGTTTCATCATCAATTCTAAGCTTCCAAAAGCCTCCGCCAAGCTACAACTTTTCGACAACTAAGTGCTTCTTCTCTGACATCTAGGTTTAATTGTTTTCTTTTTATTACGTCGGTTTAAGTTGTTTATTTCAGTTCATTACTTTCAAATCTCGGAGCTTTTATCATAACGAGGAGAGGGGGAGTGTCCCTCTACCTCAAGCTTTTTGCTTTTATTTGTAACGATTAACTCCTACCTCTAACAAGGAGTTCTTTAGTGTTTTGCCCTCCGTGCGTGGTCAAGGACCACTAGGGTCTTGGAGTAGTAGCCGAAGGCTACGAACCAAGTAAAAATATTTGTCTCCTTTATTTATTGCTTATCTTTCCGCTGCAATTAATTATCTACTCGGGTTTTAACGAACGAACAAAAAAAGTTTTTATCGCTATTCACCCCCCCTCTAGCGATCCGCTTCGATCCAACACGTACATCATCTATTCCGTGGCGAATCGAGGAAAAGAGTTAGGTTGCTTGAACAACAAGTTTGTTCAAGGGACCACTCAAATCGAATAGCACGATGATTGATCGATTGCATGGGTAATCCGTCTTTGTCAAGGATTAATTTTTTTAATCCGGGGACGTAGATAGGATCGCCATGCATGGGCGACCAAGTTGAAGCGGGAAGCAAAGCTTCAACTTTCAAGTGGTATCACAGCCATGGTTTCATGTTTTGTGTGTTTAGGATTCAGTTACTTTTATGCACTTATAATAAATAATGTGTGCCGGATAATAGTAGGATGTGTGTAGGCTAACTTTTTGGTTGCAGTCATAAGATCCAACTATTATGGCCATATGTGTGTGTATGTGATTGGATGTGTGTAATTGTAATATTATTTGAATCCTCGGGGTTGACGAAGCTAGTATTTAATTTTTGTAATTAACTATGACATTATTTAGCCACTCTTTCATTTTAATTTACTTTTGATCTAAATTTCATGTACACTCCTTTGTGGAGTATAGGATTGATGGATATAAATTAAATTAATTTTTCTTGCCTCAAATCTCCGGATGGCTTGTCCATGGCGTAGGGAGGAGCGGACGAGATGACGACACAACGGGAGGCATATTGGAAAACAAAAGTCATAATAGTTAGAAAATATTTTTTTTCATATTTATTGCTTCTTGTTTGATATACATGTTGTGTTCTTGGAAAATTCCTCAATTTTAAATGACTAAGTGGGAGAGGGATATTTTTAAAAATTCCCATGGCCTCCATTACGATTTGACATGTGATACAAACAAACTTGCACGTCGACTCTGAGTGTCTTCCTCCCCATCGGATGAGTTTGTTTTGCGAATCACAGGGTCAAATATGATTATAGAAAATTATTTAGGAGTGTGTGTACTTCCCCATCGGAAGGCAAATAATCCGAGATAATTACCTTGGTATCGAGTAATGGTGAACACTTAGATGCAAATAAGAGTATCCTCCCCATTGGAGTCACTGCTTTTATTTGTAGGGCTGAAGAGGAACCAACTATTAATTTTATTTGTCAAAAAGTAAGGTTGATAGGATAATAAAATTAATGGGTAAAACCTCCTCTTACAAATGTAGAATTCATATACGCCCACACTATCGTGGCATACGATATTCTCGATGTTTTGAGGTGTTGGTTGATTATAAAATTTTATTATTTGAGGAATCAATAAATTTTTGAAATCTAATGTTTTGATCTATGTGATACTTATGTTTTTCAAAAATGAATTTCAACCCACTTGTTCTGATACTAAAGGAAAATAAACTTATCGGACCCAATTATGTTGATTGGAAAAGGAATCTAGATATTGTCTTTGTTAGGTGGATGCTTCTAGGATGCTCATTGGCTCCCATGTCCCCGGATTAAAATTTTCACTAATGAAAGACTTAATCCGGATGGGATGAGCTTCCTTGGCACAACCTATTCGTCGTCGTGCTAACAACTTGAGTGGTCACTTGAACAAACTAGTTGTTCAAGCAACACAACTCTTCTAGTTGGTTAGCCGCGGAAAAGACGACGGATGGATCGCCGGTTTTTGTGTTTGTCTTCGGGGTCCATGATTATACAATATATATCCATTCATACACATGCATAATCAAAATATTAAAGAACATATTCAGATCTGTAAATAAAGTTAAAAACAACTTTATACCTTACGATATTCTATCGTATGTCCTATCCTTCTCGTGGACGACGTGTGGACGAAGATCCTCCACGAGTTGAAGCCTTCTTGATCACTTACTTCTCTACTTTGTCAACTGCGAACAAAGAGAAGCAATCACAAATACCTTTCCTATCTAGAACCGACCACCAAATTAGGGAATTTGGTGCAACCGCCGGCCAAGGAGCAAGTTGATGATGCGCCGGCCACCAAATGAATGGAAACCGCCGGCCACCATGGAGAGATTGGAGGAAGATGATTGCCGGCCACCAATGGATGGAGAATCGCCGGCCAAGGAGCAAGGAAAAGGGAAGAGTGCCGCCCAAAACCAAGGAGGAGAAGAGAGGGATGACCGGCCAAACCCTAGCTTGCCGCCCAAACCCTAGCCGCCCAATGGAAGATGAGCCAAACCCTAACCCTAATTCGAAAACCAATCTCCTTATCTTATCCTTGTCGCCCAACCCTAAGCACCTATTTATAGAATAGGGCTTAAGCCTCCTTTAATCTCATCCGTCGGATCTAGGGATTTAACCTCCACCGTCGGATCTAGGGTTTTATCCCAACCGTCGGATCTAGGGTTTCATCTAAACCGTCGGATCTAGGATTTCATCCTAATCGTCGGATCTAGGATTTCATCCCAACCGTCGGATCTAGGGTTTTATCCCAACCGTCGGATCTAGGGATTTGATCTCAACCGTCGATTCTAGGGTTTCATCCTAACCATTGGATCTTAGGGATTTAATCCCAACCGTTGGTTCTAGGGTTTCATCCTAACCATCGGATCTTAGGGATTTAATCCCAATCGTTGGTTCTAGGGTTTCATCCTAACCATCGGATCTTAGGGATTTAATCCTAACCGTTGGTTCTAGGTTTTGTTTTACATTCTTGGATCTAGACTTCACAAGGATTATATTAGGCTACGATAGGGACCATAAGGAGGAGTTGGGCCTTGGCCACCCGATGGATCGGAACCACACAAACTTGATCCATCAATGATGTTCCATTCCACTAGAGGATCATCATTGAACTACCTCACCAACCCCCATAAATCAATATGGGCTCCATATATTATTTGTACATTAATCTCCCCGTGTTTAAGATATCGAATGTCCGTCAATTAATTGATTTACTGACCATCAATTAATTAACATCTAATTCCTCGAGTAGTACCACTCAACCTTATCATCATGTTGACTAAGTCAACCAGCTGGGTTTACATGATGAACCTTATGAGCTCCTCAAGGGGACATCATCAACCTAATATATAGGACACGGTTTCCTCCTATAATCAACGGCACACCATGTAAATAATATTTTTTCCCAACTTACCGAGCATATTGATTTAATCCATCTAAATCTCACCCACTGATAAATTAAAGAAATAAATACTAAGTACATGTGCCCGTTATTATATCGGGATTAAGAGCATGTACAACATAATATCCGAGGTCCGATTCAATTATGTAGTCAGTACTAAATTGAATCACCTCTATGTCGGTCCTACTCAATACACCTAAGTGTACTAGTGTAACTCTATGTTCAAGATAAAAGCTACACTACAACCATGCCAATGGTTTGTCCAAAACCATCTTGGTTGTGAGCCTTTACTTATATTTTACAAGGTACTGATAACATGATCTTCTATGCCACACCAAGCACCATGTTATCTACAATGTAAAATATTAGACAATATGCACACATATATAATGAATATATAAAATGCAAACAATGATCATGTGATTCTTATTTCAAAATAAAATGTTCATACAAAAAGAGCTAGGCTTTCAGTATACATTTCAACAATCTCCCACTTATACTAAAAGACTATGCCGTCATCACTCTGCCATACATCTGATTCCCATGTCCTCCACATGCCTATCAAACACTTTCGCTGGAAGGGCTTTAGTGAATGGATCCGCCAGGTTATCCTCTGATGCAATCTTGGCGACAACAACTTCTCCTCGCTTTACGATCTCTCGTATGAGGTGGTACTTGCGCTCTATGTGTTTACTCGCCTTATGGGCTCGTGGTTCCTTCGAGTTTGCAACTGCACCACTATTATCACAATAAATTGTGATAGTTCTGGGCAAACCAGGAATCACATCCAAGTCCATCAAGAAGTTCCTGAGCCATACAGCTTCCTTGGCTGCATCAGAGGCTGCCACATACTCAGCTTCCATTGTAGAGTCCGCCACGCATTTCTGCTTGACACTCCTCCATACTATGGCTCCACCTCCAAAAGTAAACACAAACCCCGATGTAGACTTACTCTTGTCCCTATCTGATTGGAAATCCGAATCCGTGTAACCCACAGGGACTAATTGATCTGCCTGGTAAACTAGCATATAATCCCTAGTCCTTCTCAGGTACTTCAATATATGCTTTATCGCAGTCCAATGTCCCTGTCCAGGATTACTCTGATATCTGCTAACCATGCCCACGGCAAAGCAGATATCCAGTCTCGTACATAGCATAGCATACATAAGGCTTCCTACTGCCGAAGCATAAGGAACCGCCTTCATGTCCTCTATCTCCCTTGATGTTCTGGGACACATCTCTTTAGATAAAGGAACTCCATGTCTAAAAGGTAGAAAACCTTTCTTGGAGTTCTGCATGCTAAAACGAGCAAGGATAGTATCAATGTATGAAGCTTGAGACAAGCACAACATCATTTTCTTGCTATCCCTCATAACTTTGATCCCAAGGATGTGTCCCACTTCTCCCAAATCCTTCATATCAAACTGTTTGGACAACTATACCCTTACATCTGATAACACTTTGATATTGTTGCCAACTAACAAAATGTCATCTACGTATAGTACAAGAAACACCACTACGTTTCCGTCACATCTCTTGTATACACAAGGCTCATCCGGACTTTGAATAAATCCATATGACTGGATTACCTCATCAAAATGGATGTTCCAAGATCTAGAAGCTTGCTTCAATCCATAAATGGACCGATTAAGCTTACATACAAGATGCTCTTTTCCTTTAGCAATGAATCCCTCTGGTTGGCGCATATAGATGTTCTCCTCAAGACTTCCATTAAGGAAAGCTGTCTTGACATCCATCTGCCAAATCTCATAATCCATATGAGCAGCTATAGATAAGAGAATCCGGATAGACTTAAGCATAGCTACCGGCGAAAAGGTCTCCTCATAATCGATACCCTCTTTCTGAGTATACCCTTTCGCAACAAGCCTAGCTTTGAAGGTCTCGACCTTCCCGTCTACTTCTCTCTTTCTCTTGTAGATCCACTTGCATCCAATGGTTTTTACACCATCGGGTGGTTCTACTAGCTCCCAGACTTGATTAGAATCCATAGATTCTATCTCTGAATTCATCTCACTTTGCCAAGATACCGCATCTCTATCCTGGATTGCCTCATCATATGTCCAGGGATCAGGTTCATGTTCACCAGGGACTAAGTCCAAAGACTCTCCCAAAAACATGAATCTGTCAGGTTGTCTAACAACCCTTCCACTACGACGAGGTGCCTCCTGTGTATGCTCTGTGACACGCGGTGCAGTGACTTGTGGTGTCTCCTCTTATACCGGTGGTACTGAAGTCGGGACTTCCCCTGTCATCTCCTCAAGAACAATCCTACTCGTGGGCTTGTGATTCATAACATAGTCTTCCTCTAGAAATCTGGCATTCGTACTCACGATCACCTTCTGATCTCTAGGACTATAGAATAAACCACCCTTCGTTCCCTTAGGGTAGCCAACAAACAAGCGCGCATACATGCGAGATTCCAACTTACGGCATCTCCCTTGGCACATGTCTTTGGACTACCCCAATCCGAATATGTCTTAGACTAGGCTTTCGCCGATCCACAACTCTGTGGGAGTAGAGGGTACTGACTTAGATGGAACCAAGTTCAGAATGTGTGCTGCTGTTTCCAGAGCAAACCCCCAGAACGAATCAGGTAACTCAGAATAACTCATCAACGATCTAACCATCTCCATAAGAGTCCTATTCCTTCGCTCCGCTACACCATTCTGCTGGGGTGTGCCAGGTGCAGACAATTGGGATTGAATCCCAGCCTCTGATAAGTAACTCCTAAACTCTCCCAAGAGGTACTCGCCACCACGATCAGATCGTAATGTCTTGATACTTTTACCTTGATGGTTCTCCACATCAGCCTTGAATTCTTTGAACTTGTCAAAGCATTCAGACTTGCGGCGCATCAAGTAAATGTATCCATACCTTGAATAATCGTCTATAAATGAGACGAAGTATTCAAAGCCACCTCTTGCCTGGATAGACATAGGACCGCACAAATCAGAATGAACCAATTCTAACACATCTTTGGCTCTATACCCCTTGGCCTTAAAAGGCCTCTTGGTCATTTTACCTTCCAAGCAAGATTTGCAGGTTGGGAGATCCTCCACCACTAATGAACTCAAAGGTCCATCAGCTATCAACCTTTGAATTCTACTTAGGTTAATATGACCAAGCCTTAGATGCCAAAGATATGTTTGGTTCATTTGCGAAGGTTCTTTTCTCTTATTAGATTTAGAAGATGAGTTATTTACTTCTATTTGCATCGTGGGAGTTTTTGGTTCAATAGTATATAAATTGCCAACCAATGTACCAGAACAGATAATCTCCCTATTCCTTTTTATAACCACCTTGTCATTAAAAGAAACAGAATATCCATCCAAAAACAATTTAGAAACTGAAATTAAATTCTTTCTAAAAGTAGGTACATAAAGACAATTTCTCAAAACCAAAAATTTATTCCTATCAAAAGATAAATAAACGTCTCCCACTGCAATAGCCGCCACCTTTGAAGCATTGCCCATGAAGATGGTAATCTCTCCCTCAGCTAGTCGTCGGGTTTCCTGGAACCCCTGCAAAGTATTGCAGACATGATCAGTGGCTCCTGTATCTACACACCAGGCACTGGTAGATAACACCGCTAAATATGTTTCAACAACTAAACAAGAAGATATACCTTTGTTCTTTCGGCGAGGACAGTCCGCCTTCCAATGTCCAGTCTGCTTGCAAGTGAAGCACTTGCCTTTCGGCTTCTTCACTCCTGCCTGAGGTCCTACTGCCACCTTCTTCGCTCCACCTTGCTTCTTCTTCTTCTTACCTTTCGGTTTAGAGGAAGAAACCTTCTGAGCGACCATGGCTTGAGAACTTTGACGAAAAAGCCCCTCTGCCGCCTGGAGTTCTGTCAGAAGCTCCGCCAACGAATACAACCTTTTGTTCATGTTGTAGTTGAGGCGGAACCGCTCAAAACTCATAGGCAAAGACTGGAGAATGATATCGACCTGGGTTTCCCCATCGATCTCAGCTCCTAGGACTTCCATCTCATTAAGATGAGCCATCATCTTGAGAACATGATCCCTTACGGGTGTTCCCTCGATCATGGAGGTCGTCATCAAGTTTCTCATAGCCTCCTGCCTAGCCGCCCTACTCTGATGTTCGAAAAGTTCCTTGAGATTGAACATCATGTCATAAGCTGTGGCTATGGCCTGATGCTGATGTTGCAACACATTTGACATAGATGCCAAAATGTAACACCGCGCCATCTCATCTGCCTTAACCCATTTCTTATAACGTTCTATCTCCTTTTCATCAGAGTCATCTGAGGGCTTAGGAGGACAGACCTCGAAGATTATAAATTTGTACTCGTCCGCAGTTAAGACAATATCCAGGTTTCTTTTCCAATCAATGTAGTTTAGACCAGTAAGTTTGTTTTCTTTTAAAATCACAGCAAGTGGGTTAAAAGCCATTTGAAAATCCTAAAAATCACAATGATCAAAATATTAGATTTCAAATATTATTGATTCCTCAAAACAATAAAATCCTGAAATCAACCAACACCTCAAAACACCGAGAATATCGCATGCCACGATAGTGTGGACGTATACGAATTCTACATTTGTGAGAGGAGGTTTTACCCATTAATTTTATTATCTTGTCAACCTTACTTTTTGACAAATAAAATTAATAGTTGGTTCCTCTTTAGCCCTACAAATAAAAGCAGTGACTCCGATGGGGAGGATACCTTTATTTGTATCTAAGTGTGCACCATTACACGATACTAAGGAAATTATTTCGGATTATGTTCCTTACCGATGGGGAAGTACACACGCTCCTAAATAATTTCCTATAACCATTATTTGACCTAGTGATCCGCAAACAAACCCATCCGATGGGGAGGAAGGCACTCAAATCCAACACGCAAGTTTGTTGCTTCACACGTCAAATTGTAATGGAGGCCGCGGGAATTAATTAAAATATCCCTCTCCCACTTAGTAAATTGCAATCGAGGAATTTTAAACATACACAACATGCATATAAAACAAATAAGCAATAAATATGGAAAAAACAGAATTTTTCCAACTATTATGGCATTGTCCTCCAATATGCATCCCGTCCTGTCGCCACCTCGTCCGCTCCATCTTTTCCCGTGCGCAAGTCACCAAAGAGTTTCGAGCCGAGAATAATCATTTTATTTACATCCATCGATCCTATACTCCACAAAGGAGTGTACAAAAAATCTAGATCGAAAGTAAACTAAAATGATCGGCTAAACAATGCCGTATTTAATTACAAAAATTAAATACTAATCTAGCCTCGTCAACCCCGAGGATTCAAATAATAAATTTTTACACACATCCATTCACATACACACACATGGCCATAATAGTCGGATCTTATGCCTGCAACCAAAGAGTTAAACTACGCATATCCTACTATTATCCGGCACATATAATATATGAAAAAGTGCATAAAAAATTAACCGAATCCAAAACACACAAAACCGGAAACCGTGGCTCTGATACCAATTGTTAGGTGGATGCTTCTAGGATGCTCATTGGCTCCCATGTCCCCGGATTAAAATTTTCACTAATGAAAGACTTAATCCGGATGGGATGAGCTTCCTTGGCACAACCTATTCGTCGTCGTGCTAACAACTTGAGTGGTCACTTGAACAAACTAGTTGTTCAAGCAACACAACTCTTCTAGTTGGTTAGTGCGGAAATACGACGGATGGATCGCCAGTTTTTGTGTTTGTCTTCAGGGTCCATGATTATACAATATATATCCATTCAAACACATGCATAATCAAAATATTAAAGAACATATTCAGATCTGTAAATAAAGTTAAAAACAACTTTATACCTTACGATATTCTATCGTATGTCCTATCCTTCTCGTGGACGACGTGTGGACGAAGATCCTCCACGAGTTGAAGCCTTCTTGATCACTTCTTCTACCTTGTCCGCTGCAAGTAACAAAGAGAAGCAATCACAAATACCTTTCCTATCTAGAACCGACCACCAAATTAGGGAATTTGGTGCAACCGCCACCCAAGGAGCAGGATGATGCGCCGCCACCAAATGAATGGAAACCACGGCCACCTTGGAGAGATTGGAGGAAGATGATTGCCGGCCACCAATGGATGGAGAACCGCCAGCCAAGGAGCAAGGAAAAGGGAAGAGTGCCGCCCAAAACCAAGGAGGAGAAGAGAGGGATGACCGGCCAAACCCTAGCTTGCCGCCCAAGCTTGTAGCCGCCCAATGGAAGATGAGCCAAACCCTAACCCTAATTCGAAAACCAATCTCCTTATCTTATCCTTGCCGCCCAACCCTAAGCACCTATTTATAGAATAGGGCTTAAGCCTCCTTTAATCTCATCCGTCGGATCTAGGGATTTAACCTCCACCGTCGGATCTAGGGTTTTATCCCAACCGTCGGATCTAGGGTTTCATCTCAACCGTCGGATCTAGGATTTCATCCTAATCGTCGGATCTAGGATTTCATCCCAACCGTCGGATCTAGGGTTTTATCCCAACCGTCAGATCTAGGGATTTGATCTCAACCATCGATTCTAGGGTTTCATCCTAACCATCGGATCTTAGGGATTTAATCCCAACCGTTGGTTCTAGGGTTTCATCCTAACCATCGGATCTTAGGGATTTAATCACAACCGTTGGTTCTAGGGTTTCATCCTAACCATCGGATCTTAGGGATTTAATCCTAACCGTTGGTTCTAGGTTTTGTTTTACATTCTTGGATCTAGACTTCACAAGGATTATATTAGGCTACGATAGGGACCATAAGGAGGAGTTGGGTCTTTGCCACCCGATGGATCGGAACCACACAAACTTGATCCATCAATGATGTTCCATTCCACTAAAGGATCATCATTGAACTACCTCACCAACCCCCATAAATCAATATGGGCTCCATATATTATTTGTACATTAATCTCCCCGTGTTTAAGATATCGAATGTCCGTCAATTAATTGATTTACTGACCATCAATTAATTAACATCTAATTCCTCGAGTAGTACCACTCAACCTTATCATCATGTTGACTAAGTCAACCACCGGGTTTACATGATGAACCTTATGAGCTCCTCAAGGGGACATCATCAACCTAATATATAGGACACGGTTTCCTCCTATAATCAACGGCACACCATGTAAATAATATTATTTCCCAACTTACCGGGCATATTGATTTAATCCATCTAAATCTCACCCACTGGTAAATTAAAGAAATAAATACTAAGTACATGTGCCCATTATTATATCGGGATTAAGAGCATGTACAACATAATATCCGAGGTCCGATTCAAATATGTAGTCAGTACTAAATTGAATCACCTCTATGTCGGTCCTACTCAATACACCTAAGTGTACTAGTGTAACTCTATGTTCAAGATAAAACAATACCAAGCTACACTATAACCATGCCAATGGTTTGTCCAAAACCATCTTGGTTGTGAGCCTTTACTTATATTTTACAAGGTACTGATAACATGATCTTCTGTGCCACACCAAGCACCATGTTATCTACAATGTAAAATATTAGACAATATGCACACATATATAATGAATATATAAAATGCAAACAATGATCATGTGATTCTTATTTCAAAATAAAATGTTCATACAAAAAGAGCTAGGCTTTCAGTATACATTCCAACAGTCTTGATTGTTGAGGAGTAAAAGTATGTACTCTTCGAAGAGTGTCCTCCTAAGCCTACGAATGATTCTGCGGAAAAGGAGAAAGAGAGTTATAAGAAGTGGATAAAGGCTGATGAGATGGCGCGGTGTTATATTTTGGCTTCTATGTCAAATGTATTGCAACAATAGCATTAAGCCATGCCTACTGCTTATGACATGATATTCAATCTCAAGGAACTTTTCGGACACCAGAATCGGGTTGCAAGGCAGGAAGCCATGATGAACTTGATGATGACCACCATGATTGAGGGAACAACCGTGAGGGATCATGTTCTCAAGATGATAGCTCATTTGAATGAGCTAGAAGTCCTTGGAGTTGAGATCGATGGGGAAACCCAGGTCGATATCATTCTTCAATCTTTACCTAGGAGTTTTGAGAAGTTTCACCTAAATTACAACATGAATAAGAGGTTATATTTGTTGGCGGAGCTTCTGACACAACTCCAGGCGGCAGAGGGGCTTTTTCGTTAGAGTGCTCTGGCTCAGGCCATGGTTTCTCAGAAGGTTTATACTTCTAAGCCGAAAGGCAAGAAGAAGAAGAAGAAACAAGGTGGAGCAAAGGTGGCCGGAGGATCTCACAGAGGAGTGAAGAAGCCGAAAGGCAAGTGCTTCATTTGCAAGCAGACTGGACATTGGGAGAAGGACTGCCCCAACCGGAAGCAGAACAAAGGTATATCTTTTGGTCTGGTCATTGAAACATGTTTAGTGGTGTTATCTATAGACACCTGGTGTGTAGATATGGGAGCCACTAATCTTGTCTGCAATACTTTGTAGGGGTTCTAGGAAACCAGACGACTAGCTGAGGGAGAGATTACCGTTTACTTGGGCGATGCTACAAAGGTGGTGGCTATTGTAGTGGGAGATATTTATTTATCTTTTGATAGGAATAAAACTTTGGTTCTGAGAAATTGCCTTTATGTACCTTTATTTAGAAAAAATTTAATTTCAGTTTCTAAATTATTTTTGGATGGATATTCTATTTCTTTTAATGACAGAGTTGTTATAAAAAGAAATAGGGAGATTATCTTTTCAGGTGCGTTAGTAGGCAATTTATATACACACGAACCAAAATCTCCCACGATGCAAATAGAAGTAAATAACTCATCTTTTAAATCTAATAAGAGAAAAGAACCTTCAAAAATGAACCAAACATATCTTTGGCATCTAAGGTTAGGTCATATTATCCTGAGTAGAATTCAAAGGTTGATAGCTGATGGACCTTTCGATTGATTATTGGTGGAAGATTTCCCAACCTGCGAATCTTTCTTGGAAGGTAAAATGACCAAGAGGCCTTTTAAGGCCAAGGGGTATAGAGCCAAAGATGTGTTGGAATTGGTTCATTCTGATTTGTGTGGTACTATGTCTATCGAGGCTAGAGGTGGTTTTGAATATTTCATATCTTTTATAGATGATTATTCAAGATATGGATACATTTACTTGATGCGCCGCAAGTCTGAATGCTTTGACAGGTTTAAAGAATTCAAGGATGATGTGGAGAAACGTCAATGTAAAAGTATCAAGATACTATGATCTGATTGTGGTGGTGAGTACCTCTTGGGAGAGTTTAGGAATTACTTATCATAGGCTGGGATTCAATCCCAATTGTCTACACCTGGCTCACCCCAGCATAATGGTGTAGTGGAGCAAAGGAATATGACTCTTTTGGAGATGGTTAGATCGATGATGAGTTATTCTGAGTTACCAGATTCATTCTGGGAGTATGCTCTGGATATGACATTGTATATTTTGAACTTGGTACCATCTAAATTAGTTCATTCTACTCCCATAGAATTGTGGACTGGGCGAAAGCCTAGTCTGAGACATATTCAGATTTGGGGGAGTCCAGCACATGTGCTGAATGCAGATGTTGGTAAGTTGGAACCTCGTATAGAAGTGTGAATGTTCGTAGGCTATTCTAGAGGAACGAAAGGTGGTTTGTTTTATAGTCCAAGAGATCAGAGGGTGATCGTTAGCACGAACGCCAGATTTTTAGAGGCAGACTATGTGATGAACCATAAGCCCATGAGTAAGATTGTTCTGGAGTAATTGAGAGGGGAAGTCACTACTTCAGTATCACCGATACAAGAGGATATACCACAAGTGACTGCACCGCATGTCACAGAGGATACACAGGTGATACCTCATTGTAGTGGGAGGGTTGTTAGACAATCGTACTTCCGTTCAGTTACGTATTGCTCGTTTATTGGCGGCTGTCCTTCTCAGCCGAGGTGGTAGTCATTGAAGAGCCTCCAGGTGCTTCACTCACGATCTAATAAGTAAGTACCTCTTTAATTGTTGAGGCTCTACATCATCCACAGTCTTTGGCACCTTCCTTTTTATTTTCTTGACCCCCTTTAGAACCATTGGATGCAGTGGATCTACAAAAGAAAGAGAGGAATAGACGGGAAGGTTGAGACCTTCAAAGCAAGGCATGTTGCGAAATGGTATACTCAAAAAAAGGGTATCGATTATGAGGAGACCTTTTCACTGGTAGTAATGCTTAAGTATATCTGGATTCTCTTATCTATTGCTACTCATATGGATTATGAGGTGTGGCAAATGGATGTTAAGACAGCTTTTCTTAATGGAAGTCTTGAGGAAAACATCTATATGGAGCAACCAGAAGGATTCATTGCAAAGGGCAAAGAGCATCTTGTGTGCAAGCTTAATCGGTCCATTTATGGATTGAAGCAAGCTTCGAGGTCTTGGAACATCTGCTTTGATGATGTAATACAGTCTTATGGATTTATTCAAAGTTCGGATGAGTCTTGTGTATATAAGATATGTGACGGAAATGTAATGGTATTTCTTGTACTATACGTAGATGACATTTTATTAATTGGCAACAATGTCAAAGTGTTATCAGATGTATGGGTATAGTTGTCCAAATAGTTTGATATGAAGGACTTGGGAGATGTGGGACATATCCTTGGGATCAAGGTTATAAGGGATCACAAGAAAAGGATGTTGTGCTTATCTCAAGCTTCATACATAGACACTATTTTGGCTCATTTTAGCATGTAGAACTCCAAGAAAGGTTTTCTACCTTTTAGACATGGAGTTTCTTTATCTAAAGAGATGTGTTCTAGAACATCAAAAGAGTTAGAGGAGATGAAGGCGGTTCCTTATGCTTTGGTGTTAGGAAGCCTCATGTATGCTATGCTATGTACGAGGTTGTATATTTGCTTTTCCGTGGGCATGGTTAGCAGATATCAGAGTAATCTAGGACATGGACATTGGACTGCGGTAAAGCATATATTGAAGTACTTGAGAAGGACTAGGGATTATATGCTGGTATACCAGGCAGATCAATTACTCCCTGTGGGTTACACAGATTCTGACATCCAATTAGATAGGGATAACAGTAAGTGTACCTTGGGTTTTGTGTTTACTTTGGGAGGTGGGGCCATTGTATCGAGTAGTGTCAAGCAGAAATGCATGGTGGACTACACCATGGAAGCTGAGTATGTGGCAGCCTCTGAGGCAGCCAAAGAAGATGTATGGCTCAGGAACATCTTGATGGACTTGGATGTGATTCTTGGTTTGCCCAGAACTATCACAATTTATTGTGATAACAATGGTACAGTTGGGAACTCGAAGGAACCATGAGCCCATAAGGCAAGTAAACACATAGAGCGCAAGTACTGTAGGGTCGATCGAAGTGTATGTGTTGGCCGGCTAGAGGGGGGTGAATAGCCTAACACGTAGATGATGGAATTTTCTTGGCGATTGCTCGTCTACAAATTCGTTAGCGCAAGCGGAAAGTATAAACAATAAAGACAAAGCAATAATAATAATACAAACGCTAACAAAGGATGTAACGTGGTTCATGCCTACGCCGCTAATCCACGGTCCGATTCGTCCACGGTGAATCACTCCGTAAGCTTTCACTATTCTCTCCTTTGCACAAAGCTAGGTGGAGGTAACCTTTTCTTACAAAATCACTCCTCTTTCAACAAGATGAATATAAGCACAAAGAAGAGAAGGAAATTCGTTTGTGAACTTTGGGAGATGTTTAGAATAGAAGCATTAGCCTCCCAAAGCAAAACACCCTCTCTTTTTATATAGAGGGTTGATTTCTTCCCGTTGGCCACCACTAGTCGACTGCTGCCCTTGGCAGTAGACTGCCGTCACTACAACGACCTCTGAACATGTCAGATCCCGACTGTTGTAGTCGAATGAAACCCTTGGCAGTCGACTGATGTATCCATCAGTCGACTGATGCCTCGTAGTCGACTGCCCAGTCGGCTACGAGAGGTTATGTGCCCAAAACCCTTTCGACTCATTCAGCATCGTGATCGATGGTCTTATCATGATCATGGGCCAAAACCCATCGATCGAGATACCGCTTGAACCTGTTTGACTCGGAAGCGATCATTGCCATTCCATGGCAGTCGACTGATGTCGGGAAATCTCATCCGACACTTAGCCAAATGGCCAAGTTTCACCTAAGAGCACTACCTCTTCCCGGGTTACATTCGCTCACTCTCATCCCTTGGAGTCCCTCACTTTTGAAGTTGTCTTCGTTCGGCCATGTCCCTCGGATGCGCCAAGCGCACGGCTCTGCAACGCCATCCTTCGCGTCTCGCCCTGTAGTCTACTTCCTCCGGCTTCACTCCAAGCTCCTCGTCCAGCGGTCCCTCGGATGCTCCAAGCGCACGACTTCAGCAAAGCCATCCTTCACCGACTCAAGAACTGAGTCATGAGATGTGAAACTCACCAAGGCTCCATGTGCGAATTACTAAGTCCTGCAAGACTCCAACGCACATATCAAATCACAATAACAACCTAACTTAAACCCTTTACCACACACATCAAAACCATATCACGGGTTGATTGTGTTAGGGCAATCTCTTGCCGTAATATGGTTTTGATGGTGTGGCAAAAGGTTTAAGTTAGTTTGATATGTTGATTTGATATGTGCGTTGAAGTCGTGCAGGACTTAGTAATTCGTACATGGAGTCGTGGCGAGTTTCACATCTCATGACTCGTGCCTTGAGTCGGTGAAGGATAGCTTTGCGGAAGCCGTGCGCTTGGAGCATCCAAGGGACCGTCGGACGAGGAGCTTGGAGTGAAGCCGGAGGAAGTAGACTTCGAGGCAAGAGACGCGAAGGAGCATTGCAGAGTCGTACGCCTGATGCTGCCGAGGGACGTGGCCGCGAGCGAAGAGAACTTCGAAGGCGAGGGACTCCGAGGGATGAGAGTGAGCGATTGTAACCCGGGAAGGGGCAGCTCTTAGGTGAAACTTGTCCATTTGGCCAAGTGTCGGATGAGTTTTCCTGACACCAGTCGACTGCCATGTCATGGTAGTCGACTGCTCTGAGTTGATGGATCAATCGACTGGTATAATACCAGTTTAGTGCTTGGCGCGATCAATGGATCGCGATCGGCGATGAGTCGATCGGCCGATGAGTCGATCGCCAGGAAGGCGGTCGATCGATGGAAGCTGCACGCAGAATGGAGTCGACTCCATTGAGCACTCGACTGATGGTAGGATCAGTTGACTGATGCCAATACCGTTGGATGGAATCCAACGTGGAAAGCGGTCGTTATTGGGCAACGGCTACGGGATCAGTCGACTGATCGAGGGCATCAGTCGATTGATCCTGTGTCAACGGGAAGAAACCCTCTTCCTCTATAAAAAGGAAGGGGATGGGGCTTTGGGGGGTTAATGCTTGAACGCCCAACTACTCCCAAAGTGCCCTAAACGTTTTTCCACTCCTCTACTTGCTTTAATCTTCATTCCATTGTAGAAGAGTGATCTTGGTTGTAAAGGTTACCTCCACCTAGCTTAGTGCAAAGGAGATACCAATATTGGATTGGTTTTGGAGGAGTGATTCACCTTGGACGAATCGGACCGTGGATTAGCGGCGTAGCCGTGAACCACGTTACATCTTCTTGTTAGCATTTGCTGTCTTGTAATTTCTATTTGCTTGTCTTTATTTGCATATTCTGCTTGCGCTAATCTTTTGTAGACGAGCGAATTACGACATCCAACGAACGAGGGCTATTCACCCCCCTCTAGCCGGCCAATCGATCCCCAACAAGTGGTATCAGAGCCAAGGTTGCTTTTCACCGGACTAACCGCCGCAACAAGCTCTACATCAAAAATGGCCGGCTCAAACATTCACCCACCGAAGTTCGACGGCGAATTCTTTTGGTGGAAAAAGATAATGGAGGTAGTCTTCCAGACCGATTTTGATATTATGCTTATAATGGAAAATGGTTTCGAGTTGCCTAGGGATGAAAGGGGTGAACCAATTGAAAAATCACGTTGGACTAAGAAGCAAAGAGAGGAGCACCTTGCAAACTCAAAGGCAAAACATCATCTTCTCAATGTGCTCCCTCAACAAGAGATCAACCGGATCGGAGAATGTGCTAGCGCCAAAGAGATGTGGGAAAAACTTGTAGAACTCCATGAAGGCACATCCGAGGCCAAGCTAGCTAGGAGAGACCTTCTCCGCTCCCAACTCTCAAACATCAAATTAGAAAAGGGAGAAAAGGTAACTTCCCTACATTCTAGATTTAAAGAAATATTAATTAGGCTAACAAGTGTAGGAGAAAAGCTCTCCAACCCGGATATGGTAATGAAGGTCATAGATGCCTTTCCCCGGTCCTCAAGATGGAGCTCCATGGTGGATTCATTTTACATCTCCAAGAACTTTGAAGTAAGTACCTTGGAGGAATTTTTCTCAACAATGGAGCTCCACGAAACTAGGCTTGAAGGAATACAAGAAGAGCCTAGAATTCAACCCTCAAGAGGAGTAGCCTTGATAGCGAACAAGGGGAAGAAGAAGATGGAAATCCCCTCCTCCTCCGATGATGAAGCATCCTCATCCTCCTCCATGGATAGCACCGAAGAAGCATATATGGTAAGGAGGGTAAGACGTGCTTTAAAGGGTTTTCATTTTAATAAATCAAATGATAGGAATAGAGGACCAAGGGGGAAGGTCATATGCTACAATTGCCAAGGAGAGGGACACATAAGGGATAATTGTCCCCTCCTAAACAAGAGCAAGGAAGAGAAGAAAAAGAAAGAAGAAAAGAGGACGAAGAAGGGGAGCAAGAGAAAGGAAGAAGAAAAGAAAGGAAAAGGAAAAGGGAAGGTCATGGCACTCAAAGCAAAGACATGGGATATGTTGGGTTTCCGGCACCGCGGCGTGTGTGTGTTCGATCACGTTTCGTAAACATGAACACAACGGAAGCAATAAAAATAATAAATCTACATTTATTACAACACACACAATACACGCATGCATATTACAATAAGTGTAGACATAACCGTAAATTTAAATTTGCAATAAAAGGAAATTTATCTACGTTATACCTTTCGTATGACGTGTAGCGGGAACGACATCAACCGGAATGATCCTCGCTAGAATCGTCTCTATCCGTATCCACGCCGAGTTCCTCGGGATGACTTCGCTAAGCCACGGGCTTCGTCTTCGTATGGGTTACTAGCCTCGTGTTGAAGACGACATGATCGAGAGATGATCACGATCCGAATCCAAATTCGGATCCTAATACGAGTTCTCAAAACTCGCTTCTCCGGAGAGGTATTCGTCAACCAATTGATGAATCCTTCATCCTCCACAATAGAGGATTACCGGAGATCGAATCCCCGGTAAGTTAGCCGCTGTCGGAGCTCTAACCGTCATCCAAACGACGCTCCGACGAGAGGAGAACAAGCTGTCTAGAAAACTGGACAGCTTTGGTGGAGGTGATAGGCGCCGGCCAACCAAGGCAGATAGAGCTCACCTTGATGCCAAACTTGAAGGAGATCACTGGAGCACTAACCGGCAGCAGCTCAACGCCGGCGAGGGGGAAGGAAGCAGCCTTCTGGACGCCGGTTGGAGGAGCTTTGGGCGGCGGCAATAGGTTGGCGCCGAGAGCTCCAAGGAGGAGGTGGGCGACAACCTTAGGGCTAGGGGTTTTTGGATTAGGGCTTAATTATCCCTTAAGCCCTCTTTTATAGAGAACTAATTCTCTTAATGGTTATTGGATCATAACCATTAGGCCCGTTAACCCGCTCCATTAAGATAAGTTAAAATAAACCAAACCATGATGGTATATTTTAAGTTAAAATGAACCGAACCAACTTTTGGTTCATTCGTTTAAAATAAACCAAACCCTTTGGTTTATTCTCCTCCATTGGATTAGAACCAAACCATTTTGGTTCATCCATTATGTCTTCATAAGACACGGCCCATCCACGCTTCTAATGCGACTGAAACGATTTCATGCTCGCTTCATGTTTGGTCCAACCAAACCTTGTTTCTCTCGGTCTGAGAATCCCATTCTCAAGCTCGTTTTAAATCCTTTAGATTATGCTCGTTGTGCGTGTGACCAAATAGGTTCTCGGTTTATGTTGGCCGTCTATAATTAACCATTAATTATAGAACGATCATGAGTGGCACCTAGTAGTACATCATGATCCCCAATTAACCGAAAAGATCAACGGTTGATCCAGAACTATTTCTGAAACCCTTCAGCAGCTCGAATGAATCGTGCCCTATTCCCTTCACTCATCTTATACCCACTTGGTTCAGGACATGGTCTATAGTGTCAGTCCCCACTAGGCTGACTACGTCACACCTAGCCCAAGAATCATTTCCTCGTCCTACGGATTCTAGTTACTCCACATGTATCGAAGAGTACCTTACTCTAAACATGTAATGCTTTGGCCAAAGACTTTAGTAACAATCCGACGAGAGGCCATGGGTATACATCTCCTCGCAAGGAGTAGTGAATCCTTTATAGGCTATTCAAACACCTTCGATCACTTCGACTTATACCCAATCATCCCGGGTCCACATCTCCTTAGAGATGCTTGCTTAAGATGTCAAAGCATAAGTCTCTATGATCAAGATGACTTGAATACCACAAGTCAAAGGAACATCGCACTTAAGCCACAGTAAGAACTTCATTGACATATCTATATATGTAGAGAACCATATGAAGTCTTACGTCTAGTCACTCCAATGAACTAGTTACCATAACTAGCATCCACGATTAACTCCGGACATCACTATGTCTCCAGCCAGTGAGAATCAGCTGCTTGGATACACCAAGGAGTATACCTCGTGCTAGTCTCGGTAATTGATGGTGTCCAAATCCATCAATTCATCGACTAGGGATAATTCCGATACATCACAATTACACATGTAGAGATACTCACTAGTTGTGATCCAATCACAAATTCTCTCATGCTGTGAATCGTATCGTGGACATTCAATAAATGAGTTTAAGATCCAATCAAATACATAAAACATGTATACTCAAATAGTGAATCTTCATTTATCATATAAATGGTTCATACATAAGGTGATTGCCTTAGGACATCTCTCATATATTATTAACAGACTCTCACTTGGCCTAATGCCAATCGCTATGGTATCCAATACCATAAGCTCGAACATGACCCTCAAACTTATTTTGAGGTAATGCCTTAGTCAAGGGATCCGCTAAGTTCCTTTCAGTGGGAATTTTCTCGATTTGTATTTCGTTCCTACTGATGATCTCTCTGATAAGATGATAGCGGCGAAGCACATGTTTGGATCGTTGATGAGACCTTGGCTCTTTCGCCTGTGCAATTGCTCCATTGTTGTCGCAGTAGACCGGTATTGCTTCAACAATGGTCGGAATCACACCAAGTTCATGAACGAACTTCTTGATCCAAACCGCTTCCTTTGTCGCCTCGGTCGCAATGTATTCTACCTCGGAATCCGCCATGCCTCTTGGAACTTTTCCAACTCACTGCGCTCCCATTCAAGGTGAACACGTATCCAGACTGAGACCTGGAATCATCCTTGTCTGTCTGGAAGCTGGCATCCGTATACTCGCGTATCACCATGTCCCCTTCTCCATATATTAGGAACACATCCTTAGTTCTTCTCAAGTACTTAAGGATCGTCTTAACAGTCGCCCAATGATCCATTCTCGGATCGCGTATCCGCCGTGACACTCAGAGCATACGATACATCGGGCCTTGTACATAACATAGCATACATGATAGATCCTATTGCGGATGCATAGGGAATCTTACTCATGCAAATCCTCTCGTCTTCTGTGCGCGGACACATAGACTTCGAAAGGTGTACCCCATGCCTGATGGGTAAGAAACCTTTCTTGGATTCCGACATGCTAAACCTCTTTAGCACTCGGTCTATATATGTAGACTGCGAAAGACCAAGCAACCGTTTCGATCTATCTCTATAGATCTTAATCCCGAGGATGTAGGTTGCTTCTCCCAGGTCTTTCATGGAGAATGTCTTGGATAACCAAACCTTCACTGACTGTAAGATTGAAACATCGTTTCCTATAAGTAGTATGTCATCGACATACAATACTAGGAACACGACTGCACTCCCACTAACCTTCTTGTACACACAAGGTTCGTCTGGATTTTGTGAGAAATCAAACCTTTTGATTGTCTCATCAAAACGGATATTCCAGCTCCTGGATGCTTGCTTCAATCCATAAATGGACCGTCGCAATTTGCATACCTTGGTTTTATCAATCGATGTGAAACCCTCAGGCTGTATCATATACACGTCCTCGAGCAGGTTTCCATTAAGGAAAGCTGTTTTCACATCCATCTGCCATATCTCATAATCATAATGAGCCGCTATGGCCAGGAGCATCTGAATGGATTTAAGCATAGCTACAGGCGAATAGGTTTCGTCATAATCAACACCTTGCTTTTAACGATATCCTTTCACCACCAATCTAGCCTTATAGGTAATCACATTACCATCCATGTCGGTTTTCTTCTTGAAAACCCACTTGCACCCTATAGGCTTTATCTCTTCAGGTGGGTCAACCAAGTTCCAAACTTGGTTTTCATACATGGAATCCATTTCCGACTTCATGGCACCAAGCCACTTATCCCTTTCTGAACTTGTCAGCACTTCTTCATAATTGGTAGGCTCCTCATCATCAATGAGTAACACGTCGTTCGATTCACTTACGGGAAATCCATATCTCTCAGGAATATTGCGTGTTCTACCAGATCTACGAAGATGTGGTGTTACAATAGGTCCAGCCGATTGCTCATCACTATGAGTTGTCAGCTGTTGTGCTTCACCAGGTATCTCATTAATGTCTATTTGAGTCTCTCGAGCCTCCTCAAGCTTGACGACACTCCCACTGTTTTCTTGTAAGAGAAACTCTTTCTCTAGAAACACAGTATGCCTTGAAACAAACATCTTTTGTTCCACAGGATGATAGAATTGGTAACCCCTTGTTTCCATAGGGTATCCAACAAATAGACATTTATCAGACTTAGCATCCAATTTGTCTGATACAGTCCGCTTCACATAAGCAGGACAACCCTATATCTTCAAGTAAGATACATGAGGTTTCTTACCATTCCATATCTCATATGGAGTAGTTGAGACTACCTTGGTAGGCATTCTGTTTAACAAGTAAATAGCTGTCTGAAGTGCATAGCCCCAAAAGGACTTGGGAAGAGTCGCATGATTCATCATTGACCTGACCATGTCCAACAAGGTCCGGTTACGCCTCTCAAATACACCATTATGCTGTGGTGTATATGGCGGAGTTCATTGAGACAATATACCATTGTCTCTTAGATAATCAAGAAACTCTTGACTTAAGTATTCACCACCTCGATCCGATCGAAGTATTTTAATACTCTTATCATGTTGTTTCTCTACATCATTTCTGAATTCTTTGAACCTTTCAAAGGCTTTAGACTTGTGTTTCATCAAGAACACATACCCAAACCGTGAGTGATCATCGGTGAAGGTAATGAATTAGCTATAGCCTCCTAATGCTTGAGTTGACATAGGTCCACATACATCAGTATGTATTAGTCCTAGTAACTCTCCCACTCATTCACCTTTTCCAGTAAAAGGTAACTTAGTCATCTTGCCTTTTAAGCATGATTCGCATGTATCGTATGAATCCAATTCAAACAATTCCAGAATTCCACATCGGTGTAATTCGGACATGCGTTTCTTGCTTACATGGCCAAGACGACAATGCCACATATAGGAGTCTATTTGATTATCCTTTCAAGCACGCGTGTTGCTCACTTCGATATTGAAAATGTCACTGGATACGTCCAACGTATAAATGCCATTACTCAAGGTTCCAGTTCCATAAAGTATGCCCTTCAAAGTTATATAACAACAATTGTTACTAAACGTCAAATATAAACCATTTCTATTTAAACAGGAAATAGAAACAATGTTCTTTATTAGAGAAGGAATATAATAGCAATTGTCCAGTTATAAGACTAGTCCACTAGGGAGCTTCAGCAAATAAGTTCCGATGGTGACCGCAGCAACCTTTGCTCCATTGCCAACTCGCAAATTTGACTCCCCTCTGACAAGTCTTCTTCTATTCCTTAGCCCCTGTATGTCATTACATATATGTGAGCCACACCCAGTATCCAATACCCAAGTGTCTAAGGAAATAGAATGACAATCAATAACGAAGATACCTGAAGAGGATGGGGCATCGGATGCCTTCTTCTTCTTCATGGACTCAAGATAAATCTTGCAGTTTCTTCGCCAGTGGCCTTCCTTGCCACAGTGATGGCAAGTGCCCTTTTGCGCTGGTTCTGCCTTCTTTGCCTTTTTATTCTTTCCTTTCTTCTGTTCTTTTGCCTTCCTCTTAGAACCTTTCTTTGAGGAATCAACTAACAGAACCGCCTTCTCCTCATGCTTCACAGAAGGCTCCACAGTCTTCAGCATATTGAGGAGCTCGGGAATGGTGGATTCTAATTTGTTCATCCGATAGTTCATCACAAATTGTGAGAAACTCTTGGGCAAACAATGCAGAATTAAGTCAATACTTAACTCATGATCCATCACAAAACCGAGGGTGGCTAGCCGCTCGATGTACCCGTTCATCTTTAGCACAAACTGCACTACAGACGAACCTTCTTGCATCTTCGTGGTGAAGAGGAGCCTAGAGACCTTGAACCTTTCGGATCTCGCTTGCTCATCGAACAACTCATGAAGATGGAAGACTATAGTATTAGCATCCATATGCTCATGCTGCTTTTGCAGCTCAGGTACCATCACCGCTAGCATGATGCAACTCGCCAGCTCAGAATCTGCCACATGCTTCTGATAGACCAACATTTGGTCTGGAGTTGCATCGTCCTTAGGACGGTCAGGAAGAGGCTCTTCAAGGACATATGCAAGCTTTTCTTCCTTGAGATAAATTCTCAGGTTTCTAAGCCAGTCCAAGAAGTTAGGCCCAGTTAGTTTGTTCGAATCCAAAATAGTGCGCAAATTCAAAGACGTCATGATTAATTTATTGACCTAGAAATACAAAACGAGCATATATGAGAAAATGATTTTAAAAATGCATCAATATACATTTATAAGTCCCATTCATTTTTCGAATTTCAAAAACCCCAAAATCACTTCGGGAGATCGTAGGTCCATCTCCGAATGGGCTGATATCCATCATAGATATGAACAACCTTGGAGAGAGTCCAACAAGTCATTCATAACTACGACGGTAGGTATCAACTATACCGATTGCATATCACGTATATGCAAGTATCACAATGTGCTATCAACTAATTGAATGTTCACACATACATCGGGCTGTTAACACATTAACAAGTATGCATCATATGCATAGCACCCAACTTCACCTCCCTTTACATCGACCTAGGAGAGAGTCCAACAAGCCGATGCTCCAGGTTAAAGCCAACCCATTAATCGAGAAATAGTTTTAATATGGTTAGAGCGCATTCAACCAATTAGCCCAGCTTGGAGAGAGTCCAACAACCAAAGCTAACGATTGACCTCTGACTCTTACCATATTAGTATTAAACTATTCCATGGTTTGAACATGTTCGGGTTCGAGCCGGGCTTGCAGAGAGTCCAACAACCCAAACAAGAAACGGAACTCTGGTTCTAACCATATTAATGGAAGGTGTAGGCTTTAATATTATTTAAGGGTTTTATGTCTCATCCTCTTTGCATGCAAATAACTATTATCTATATGGCATGACATACATCTACATGTCACGACATGCATGACATAATGTTATGCATCTAATGCAATTAAATGGCATACAATTATGTCATGTATATATTTCCTTATATGTCATAACTATTTATGGAAATAAAATATGTTTAAGATTTGATTCTCCAAATCAAATTATAATTAAATTAGGAAATAAATTTCCAAATCTAATCACATATTTTATTCATGGATTTATTTGATTAAGGAAAATCTATTTAGGAAACCAATTTCCTAAATCATTAAAACAACTTATGGAAATAAAATATTTTAAGATTTGATTTCCCAAATCAAATCATGATTAAATTAGGAAACAAATTTCCAAAATCTAATCAAATATTTTATTTATGGAAAATATCAATTTCCATAAATACTTCCAACTTTCCAAAAGTGGAAGATTTCCATAAATACTTCTAGACTTTCCAAAATTGAAAATTTTCCATAAATACTTCTAAATTTCCAAAATTAGAAAATTTCCATAAATACATTATGACTATCGCAAAACCATTTTTACGATTATGTCGAAACACAACCTGGGCTCTGATACCACTGTTGGGTTTCCGGCACCGCGGCGTGTGTGTGTTCGATCACGTTTCGTAAACATGAACACAGCGGAAGCAATAAAAATAATAAATCTACATTTATTACAACACACACAACACACGCATGCATATTACAATAAGTGTAGACATAACCGTAAATTTAAATTTGCAATAAAAGGAAATTTATCTACGTTATACCTTTCGTATGACGTGTAGCGGGAACGACATCAACCGGAACGATCCTCGCTAGAATCGTCTCTATTCGTATCCACGCCGAGTTCCTCGGGATGACTTCGCTAAGCCACGAGCTTCGTCTTCGTACGGGTTACTAGCCTCGTGTTGAAGACAACGTGATCGAGAGATGATCACGATCCGAATCTAAATTCGGATCCTAATACGAGTTCTCAAAACTCGCTTCTTCGGAGAGGTATTCGTCAACCAATTGACGAATTCTTCGTCCTCCACCTCAGAGGATTACCGGAGATCGAATCCCCAGTAAGTTAGCCGCTGTCGGAGCTCTAACCGTCGTCCAAACGACGCTCCGACGAGAGGAGAACAAGCTGTCTAGAAAACTGGACAGCTTTGGTGGAGGTGATAGGCGCCGGCCAACCAAGGGAGATAGAGCTCACCTTGATGCCAAACTTGAAGGAGATCACTGGAGCACTAACCGGCAACAGCTCGACGCCGGCGAGGGGGAAGGAAGCAGCCTTCTGGACGCCGGTTGGAGGAGCTTTGGGCGGCGGCAATAGGTTGGCGCCGAGAGCTCCAAGGAGGAGGTAGGTGGCAACCTTAGGGCTAGGGGTTTTTGGATTAGGGCTTAATTATCCATTAAGCCCTCTTTTATAGAGAACTAATTCTATTAATGGTTATTGGATCATAACCATTAGGCCCTTTAATCCTCTCCATTAAGATAAGTTAAAATAAACCAAACCATGATGGTTTATTTTAAGTTAAAACGAACCGAACCAACTTTTGGTTCATTCGTTTAAAATAAACCAAACCCTTTGGTTTATTCTCCTCCATTGGATTAGAACCAAACCATTTTGGTTCATCCATTATGTCTTCATAAGACACGGCCCATCCACGCTTTCAATGCGACTGAAATGATTTCATGCTCGCTTCATGTTTGGTCCAACCAAACCTTGTTTCTCTCGGTCTGAGAATCCCATTCTCAAGCTCGTTTTAAATCCTTTGGATTACGCTCGTTGTGCGTGTGACCAAATAGGTTCTCGGTTTATGTTGGCCATCTATAATTAACCATTAATTATAGAACGATCATGAGTGGCACCTAGTAGTACATCATGATCTCCAATTAACCGAAAAGATCAACGGTTGATCCAGAATTATTTCTGAAACCCTTCAGCAGCTCGAATGAATTGTGCCCCATTCCCTTCACTCATCTTATACCCACTTGGTTCAGGACATGGTCTATAGTGTCAGTCTCCACTAGGCTGACTACGTCACACCTAGCCCAAGTATCATTTCCTCGTCCTACGGATTCTAGTTACTCCACATGTATCGAAGAGTACCTTACTCTAAACATGTAATGCTTTGGCCAAAGACTTTAGTAACAATCCGACGAGAGGCCATGGGTATACATCTCCTCGCAAGGAGTGGTGAATCCTTTATAGGCTATTCAAACACCTTCGATCACTTCGACTTATACCCAATCATCTCGGGTCTACATCTCCTTAGAGATGCTTGCTTAAGATGTCAAAGCATAAGTCTCTATGATCAAGATGACTTGAATACCGCAAGTCAAAGGAACATCGCACTTAAGCCACAGTAAGAACTTCATTGACATATCTATATATGCAGAGAACCATATGAAGTCTTACGGCTGGTCACTGTAATTAACTAGTTACCATAACTAGCATCCACGATTAACTCCGGACATCACTATGTCTCCAGCCAGTGAGAATCAGCTGCTTGGATACACCAAGGAGTATACCTCGTGCTAGTCTCGACAGAATTGATGGTGTCCAAATCCATTAATTCATCGACTAGGGATAATTCCGATACATCACAATTACACATGTTGAGATACTCACTAGTTGTGATCCAATCACAAATTCTCTTATGTTGTGAATCGTATCATGGACATTCAGTAAATGAGTTTAAGATCCAATCAAATACATAAAACATGTATACTCAAATAGTGAATCTTCATTTATCATATAAATGGTTCATACATAAGGCGATTGCCTTAGGACATCTCTCATATATTACTAACAGGATGACCTTGCTTCCTCTTCCTCATCCGATGAAGAAGAGCATGTCTACTCAAATTTAGCACTAATGGCTCTTCATGACTCGGATTGCTCCTCCTCCACCGAAAATGAAGAATCAAGCTCAAGTGGAGAGAGCTCAAGTGAAGGGGGAGCTTCTACATCCTCCTCATCCGAAGAAGAAGAAGAAGACATGAAAACTATGGTAACGAATGCCTCTCCTAAGAAAATAGTTTCCATAATTTCTAGTTTAACTAAGGATTTATTTGGAATGAAAAAGAAAAATAAAAGCATGCTTAATCAAATTAAGGCATTGGAAAAAAAGCTAGAAAATGCATGCTTAAATGATAATATTTCTTCTAGCTTAAATGATGCATGCTCACATGATCTTTATGTGCCATTAGATGTTAGTGATGCATGTATAAATGAAAATAGGGCCCTAAGGGAAAAGGTAGACTATTTAACCAAAGCCCTAGAAAAATTCACAATTGGCTCCAACACATTGAACATGATCTTAGGGAGCCAAAGAGCTAGCTTCAACAAAAAGGGCCTAGGTTATAAAGAAAAGAAAAATGAAAAGGCCTATAAATGCCTAATTGCTAGGGGACAAGATAAAAAGAAGGTAATAGCTAGGAAATGGATCCCCAAGGAGTATCTAGTGAACCCAATAGGCAAGAACTTATTTTGAGTTCCAAAATCCATCCTTAAGGGTTAGAAAACCCCTAGGGTAGTCAACCATATGCAATTGACCTATATTATATTTTGGTTGACTTAGGATGGTGGGACAACATTTTTAGAATAGTGTTGGGTGATGATAACGTGCCCATAAATAGATAATAATGCTTAAATCATGATGATTAATGTAATTGCTATGTATATGTGCAATCATGATTTATGATTTTAATATTTGGCACATCATCATAAGAAATAGGGTTTAAATCATGCCTTAGGTGATACTTTGTTTATTATCATCATATAATACCTAATGCATGATTATTATTTAATGAATACATGTGTTTCATGATCATAATGTAGAATTCATTCATATATGCCTTTATGATCATGAGGATTATTAGGTTGATACTTAACCTTGATAGAATTGCATGAATATAAGGGTTAAGTATATACAAATACCCCCTAGGATGCATCTCACACTCACTATAGGCTAACTTGATTGCAAACTTAGCATGAGTGAGATGTTAGGATGATACAAATATCCACTAATGCCTATGGCATTTAGATGGTCATTCAAAGTATCAAAATAGCAATAATAGACCAATCATGGAGAAGGCTTATGTTTAATTCATAGACATATTGTCCAAAGATCATGGTTGGATATTTCATATGTTTTCAAAACAATTTCTTACTTTAAAATACATGTATTCATGTTTTGGAACAATTGGATGCAAGACTAGGTGTTAAAATGGATACTCTTATGATCAAAAACCTAGTAGTTTTTAAAGCTTTTGGATTTTTGGCAAATACGTGAAAATATAATGATTTTTCATGAAAACATATTTTTCACTGATAGATATACTTAAAAGAAATGTGTTCCCCAAATTTCATGATTTTTCAAATTTTTTGGAATTTTATTTATCAAATTCACCAAATCGTAAATCCCGAAAACAAATATGCGGTACGATCGATGACCAATATCGCATCAAGAAAGGCTGAATTCCGATTTTAGATCAACTTGTGGTATTTTCTTTCTATTAGACTTGATGCCATGTGCTTTTAACTTAGTGATAATCTTTTTTGATGGTGTCAAAGGGGGAGAAATGATTATGTTTAAGTTAATTATGATAGGGGGAGAAATTAAGGGGCAGTTTCATGGATTAAGGGGGAGTTGCATGTTTCTATATCATGTTTATGTTTACATGCATTCTTTCCTTTAAAATTTATATCAAATGTTTTTACCTAACTTAAACGGATTGCCACACATCAAAAAGGGGGAGATTGTTAGGGCAATCTCTTGCCGTAATATGGTTTTGATGGTGTGGAAAAGGGTTTAAGTTAGTTTGATATGTTGATTTGATATGTGCGTTGAAGTCGTGCAGGACTTAGTAATTCGCACATGGAGCCGTGGCAAGTTTCACATCTCATGACTCGTGCCTTGAGTCGTTGAAGGATAGCTTTGCGGAAGCCGTGCGCTTGGAGCATCCGAGGGACCGCCGGACGAGGAGCTTGGAGTGAAGCCGGAGGAAGTAGACTTCGAGGCAAGAGACGTAAAGGAGCATTGCAGAGCCGTGCACATGGCGCCGCCGAGGATGTGGGCGCGAAAAGAACTTCGAAGGCGAGGACTCCGAGGGATGAGAGTGAGCGATTGTAACCCGGGAAGGGTAGCTCTTAGGTGAAACTTGGCCATTTGGCCAAGTGTCGGATGAGTTTTCTCGACATCAGCCTATGTCATGGCGATCGACTTCGAGTCGATGGATCAATCGGTATATATCTGATTTAGTGCTTGGCGTGCGCTGATCGCGATCGGGCTGGAAAGCGATCGTGATGGAAGGCAATGATCGATGGAACTGTGCACGGGCACATAATGGAGTCGACTCCATTGAGCACTCGACTGATCGAGTATCAGTCGACTGATGGTAGGATCAGTCGACTGATGCCAATACCATTGGATGGAATCCAACGTGGAAAGCAGTCGTTATTGGGCAACGACTATGGGATCAGTCGACTGATCGAGGGCATCAGTCGACTGATCCTGTGTCAACGGGAAGAAACCCTCTTCCTCTATAAAAAGGAAGGGGATGGGGCTTTGGGGGGTTAATGCTTGAACGCCCAACTACTCCCAAAGCGCCCTAAACGTTTTTCCACTCCTCTACTTGCTTTAATCTTCATTCCATTGTAGAAGAGTGATCTTGGTTGTAAAGGTTACCTCCACCTATCTTGGTGCAAAGGAGAGACCAATATTGGATTGGTTTTGGAGGAGTGATTCACCTTGGACGAATCAGACCGTGGATTAGCGGCGTAGCCGTGAACCACGTTACATCTTCTTGTTAGCGTTTGCTTTCTTGCAATTTCTATTTGCTTGTCTTTATTTGCATATTCTGCTTGCGCTAATCTTTTGTAGACGAGCGAATTACGACATCCAACGAACGAGGGCTATTCACCCCCCTCTAGCCGGCCAATCGATCCCCAACAGATTGCCCTAACAATCTCCCCCTTTTTGATGTGTGGCAATCCGTTTAAGTAAGGTAAAAACATTTGATAAAATTTTAAGGAAATAAATCATGTGAATAACATGATTAGCAACTCTCCCCCTTAATACATGAAATTCCCCCAAAATACAATTCCCCTTTACTTAAACATATATCTTTCTCCCCCTTTGACACCATCAAAAAAATTAAACAGGATTTATATGACATGACATCAAGTATAGAGAGAAGAAAAAATCAAAAACACTTAAAATCCTGATAAAATCAATTTACTATGCTCGTGCATACTACATTAGTCGACTGCTATTAGTATGGCAGTCGCCTGGCACAAGGAAATCAGAATTTCTTATTTTCTAGATGAATTTCAGAAATGCACTATAAATTTCAAAAAATTCGAAAAATAGTGAAATTTGGGGAACACATTTCTTTTAGGGTTATTTATCAATGAAAAATAGTTTTCCAAGAAAAAACATTATATTTTCAAAGATTTACCAAAAATCCAAAACCTTCAAAAACAACTAGTGTTTTGATCAAGTTTGTATCCATTTTAACATCTAGTTTTGCTTTGGATTGTTTCAAAACATGAACACACGGATTTTAAAGTAAGAAATTATTTTGAAAATATATGAAATATTCAACCATGATCTTTGGGCAATATGTCTATGAATTAAACATAAGTCTTCCCCATGATTGGTCTATTATTGCTATTTTGACACTTTACATGACCATCTAAATGCCATAGGCATTAGTGGACCATGAGTATCATCCTAACATCTCACCCATGCTATGTTTTCAATCAAGGTAGCCTATGGTGAGTGTGAGATGCATCCTAAAGGTATTTGTATACACTTAACCATTAATTTCATTCATTTCTACCCATGGTTAAGTATCATCCTAACATCCCACATGATCATAAAGTCATATATGAATGAATTTCATATTATGACCATGAAACAAATGTATTCATCAATTGTGATCATGCATTAGGTATTACATCATGATAATAAGGCAAATATCACCTAAAGCATGATTTATCTATTTATAGGTGCATTATCATCACCAAACACTATTTCAAAAATATTTTCCCGCCATCCTAATGTTAGGGCAATCTCTTGCCGTGATATGGTTTTGATGGTGTGGCAAAGGGTTTAAGTTAGTTTGATATGTTGATGTGATATGTGCGTTGAAGTCGTGCAGGACTTAGTAATTCACACATGGAGCCGTGGCGAGTTTCACATCTCATGACTCGTGCCTTGAGTCGGTGAAGGATAGCTTTGCGGAAGCCGTGCGCTTGGAGCATCCGAGGGACCGCCGGACGAGAAGCTTGGAGTGAAGCCGGAGGAAGTAGACTTCGAGGCAAGAGACGCGAAGGAGCATTGCAGAGCCGTGCGCCTGATGCTGCCGAGGGACGTGGCCGAGAACGAAGAGAACTTCGAAGGCGAGGGACTCCGAGAAATGAGAGTGAGCGATTGTAACCCGGGGAAGGGTAGCTCTTAGGTGAAACTTGGCCATTTGGCCAAGTGTCGGATGGGTTTACCGCCATGTCGAGCGATCGCCGCTCTGAGCTCGGGTGAGTTCGACCGTATACGACGACTAGATTGTGGCCAGCGATGATGCCATACGTGGGCGATCGCGAAGACTATCGATCGACTTCAAGGCGCGTGATCGGTAGTCAATGGGGTTTCGACCGCGGAACCGCCGTAGCCGGCGGCGTCGACTTACGAGGAGCAGATCGTGATGAGGTCCATCAGTCGACTGCCAAGAGTTCCGTTGGACTACAACGGTCGGGATCCGACGTGTTCGGAGGCCGTTGTAGTGACGGCAGTCGACTGCCAAGGGCGGCAGTCGACTGATGGCGGCAAACGGGAAGAAGTTAGCCCTCTCTATAAAAAGAGAGGGTGTAAGCCTTTGAGAGGCTAATGCTCATACTCCAAACGATCTTCCTAGTGCCCCACAAGCTCTAAACTCTTCTTACTTGTCTTTACTTCAATCCTATTGTAAGAAGAGTGATCTTGGTTGTAAAGGTTACCTCCACCTAGCTTTGTGCAAAGGAGAGACCGATAGTGATTGGTTTTGGCGGAGTGATTCACCGTGGACGAATCGGACCGTGGATTAGCGGCGTAGCCGTGAACCACGTTATACCATCGTGTTAGCTTTTGTTTTATTGTTTGTCTTTTGCTTTGTATTTGTATATTCCGCTTGCGCTAATCTTTTGTAGACGAGCAATTTACGACGTCCAACGTACGAGGGCTATTCACCCCCCTCTAGCCGGCCATATCGATCCCCTACAAGTGGTATCAGAGCCGAGGAAAGCTTGTCGAGGACTAACCGCCACAACAAGCAATTTTCAAAATGGCCGGCTCCAACATCCATCCTCCGAAGTTTGAAGGAGAATTCGCTTGGTGGAAGAAGCGAATGGAGGTATTTTTCGAAACGGATTTTGATATAATGATTACAATGGAATCCGGTTTCGTTTTGCCTAGGGATGAAGAAGGGAAGCCAATAGAGAAATCTAGGTGGACCAAAAGGCAAAGGGAAGAGCACCTTGCAAATTCAAAAGCCAAACATCATCTCTTCAATGTGCTCCCCCAACAAGAAATCAACCGAATAGGAGAATGCCTAAGCGCCAAGGAGATGTGGGAGAAGCTAATTGAGCTTCATGAAGGCACATCCGAGGCAAAGCTAGCAAGGAGAGATCTCCTCCGCTCCCAACTATCCAACATCAAATTAGAAAAGGGAGAAAAGGTAATTTCTTTGCATTCTATATTCAAAGAAATTTTAAATGGACTAACAAGTGTAGGTGAGAAGCTATCAAACCGGGACATGCTCATGAAGGCTATAGATGCCTTTCCCCGGTCCTCAAAGTGGAGCTCCATGGTGGACTCATTCTATATCTCAAAGAATTTAGAAGTGAGCACCTTGGAGGAGTTCTTCTCAACAATGGAACTCCACGAAACTAGGCTTGAGGGAATACAAGAGGAGCCTAAAATTCAACCCTCAAGAGGAGTAGCATTGTTGGCAAATAAGGGGAAGAAGAAGATGGAAATCCCCTCCTCCTCCGATGACGAAGCGTCTTCCTCCTCCTCCATGGATAGCACCGAAGAAGCCTACATGGTAAGGAGGGTAAGACGAGCATTTAAGAATTTTAGATTTGATAAATCTAATGATAGGAATAGAAGACCAAGGGGGAAGGTCATATGCTACAATTGCCAAGGAGAAGGGCACATAATGGACAATTGTCCTCTCCTAAACAAGAGCAAGGAAGAAAGGAAAAAGAAAGAAGAAAAGAAGAAGAAAAAGGGGAGCAAGAAAAAGAAGGAAGAGGAGAAGAAAACAAAGGAGAAGGGAAAGGCTAAGGCTCTCAAGGCAAGGACTTGGGATGATCCATCCTCATCCTCCTCATCATCATCGGATGAGGAGAATGCCTTTGTCACCAATTTGGCCTTGATGGCCTTTGATGACTTGGATTGCTCTTCCTCCGAAAATGAAGGTTCAAGCTCAAGAGGAGAGAGCTCAAGTGAAGAAGAAGGAGCTTCTACATCCTCATAATCCGAAGAAGAAGAGGACATGGAAACTATGGTAATGAATCTCTCACCCCATAAGATAGTTTCCATGATTTCTAGCCTAACTAAGGATTTATTTAGGGCAAAGAAGAAAAATAAATGCATGCTTGAACAAATTAAGGAATTAGAACAAAAATTAGAAAAAGCATGCTTAAATGATAATATTTCTTCTAGCTTAAATGAAGCATGCTCACATGACCTTTATATGCCTTTAGATGTAAATGATGCATGCATAGAGGAAAATAGGGCATTAAGGGAAAAGGTAGATTATTTAACAAAAACCCTAGAAAAATTCACTATAGGCTCCAACACCTTAAATATGATCTTAGGGAGCCAAAGAGCTAGTTTCAACAAGAAAGGCCTAGGATACAAAGAAAAGAAAAATGAAAAGGCCTATAAATGCCTAATAGCTAGGGGACAAGATAAGAAGAAGGTAATTGCTAGGAAATGGATCCCCAAGGAGTATTTAGTGAACCCAATAGGAAAGAATTTATTTTGGGTTCCAAAATCCATCCTTAAGGGTTGAAATAACCCTAGGGTAGTCAACCACATGGTCCTAACCTATATCATAATTTGGTTGACTTAGGATGACGGGACACCATTTTTTAGATAGTGTTGGGTGATGATAACGTACCCATAAATAGGTAATAATGCCTAAATCATGATGATTAATGTAATTGCTATGTATGTTTTAAATCATGATTTATGATTTTGAAATTTGGCACGTTATCACTAGAAATAAGTTTAAATCATGCTTTAGGTGATAATTTGTTTATTATCATCACATATTACCTAATGCATGGTTATAAAATTGATGAAAACATGTATTTCATGACCATAATGTAGAATTAATTCATATATGTCATTATGATCATGTTAATTGTTAGGTTGATACTTAACCATGATAGAATTGCATGAATATATTGGTTAAGTATATACAAATACCCCCTAGGATGCATCTCACACCCACTATAGGCTACCTTGATTGCAAACTTAGCATGGGTGAGATGTTAGGATGATACAAATGTCCACAAATGCCTATGGCATTTAGATGGTCATTTAAAGTATCAACATAGCAATAATAGACCAATCATGGGGAAGGCTTATGTTTAATAAATAGACATATTGCCCAAAGATCATGGTTGGATATTTCATATGTTTTCAAAACAATTTCTTAATCTAAAATCTATGTATTCATGTTTTGGAACAATTCAAAGCAAGACTAGGTGCTAAAATGGATACTAACATGCTAAAAAACTAGTGGTTTTTCAAGTGTTTGGATTTTTGGCTAAAACAAGAAAATATAATGAGTTTTCATGAAAAACTATTTTTCATTGATAGATATACTTAAAAGAAATATGTTCCCCAAATTTCATGATTTTTCAAATTTTTTGGAATTTATAATGCATTTCTGAAATTCATCCAGAAAATCAGAAATGTAGATTCTTGCCCGATAGCAAATGATCGTGGTAGCTAAATCAGAACATTGAAGGCCGAATTCAGTTTGTAAACCTACAACAAGTGGTAGAAATATACTTGATGCCATCAACAAGTGGTACCCAATTTTAAATCAACTTGTCATATTTTCCCTCCATTATACTTGATGCCATGAGCTTATAACTTAGTGTTAATCTTTTTGATAGTGTCAAAGGGGGAGAAATAAGTATGTTTAAGTTAATCACTTTAGGGGGAGAAATATATTTTAGGGGAAGAAATATATGATAGGGGGAGAAAATTTGCATAGAGAGTTTCATGGATTAAGGGGGAATTGCATGTTGTTATATCATGTTTATCTTTACATGCTTTCTTACCTTAGAATTTATATCAAATGTTTTTTACCTAACTTAAACAAATTGCCACACATCAAAAAGGGGGAGATTGTTAGGGCAATCTCTTGCCGTGATATGGTTTTGATGGTGTGGCAAAGGGTTTAAGTTAGTTTGATATGTTGATGTGATATGTGCGTTGAAGTCGCGGCAGACTTAGTAATTCGCACATGGAGCCGTGGCGAGTTTCACATCTCATGACTCGTGCCTTGAGTCGGTGAAGGATAGCTTTGCGGAAGCCGTGCGCTTGGAGCATCCGAGGGACCGCCGGACGAGAAGCTTGGAGTTAAGCCGGAGGAAGTAGACTTCGAGGCAAGAGACGCGAAGGAGCATTGCAGAGCCGTGCGCCTGATGCTGCCGAGGGACGTGGCCGAGAACGAAGAGAACTTCGAAGGCGAGGGACTCCGAGAAATGAGAGTGAGCGATTGTAACCCGGGAAGGGTAGCTCTTAGGTGAAACTTGGCCATTTGGCCAAGTGTCGGATGGGTTTTCCGACACGCCGATCGCCATGTCGTGAAGTCGATCGCTCCCGAGTCGAGTGAGTTCGGTGGTATCGATCTGGATTGGCCAGCCGATGCGCCATCGTGGGCATCGATCCAAGACCATCGATCGACCACAAGCGTGATCGGTAGTCAATGGGGTTTTGACGCAGACCGCTCGTAGCCGTAGGCGATCGATACGGGATGAGGCGATCGTGATGAGGTCCATCGCGATTGCCAAGAGTTCCGATTGGACTACAGGTCCGGGATCCGTGTTCGGAGGCCGTTATAGTGGCAATGATCGCCAAGGGCGGCAGTCGACTGATGGCGGCAAACGGGAAGAAGTTAGCCCTCTCTATAAAAAGATAGGGTGTAAGCCTTTGAGAGGCTAATGCTCATACTCCAAACGATCTTCCTAGTGCTCCACAAGCTCTAAACTCTTCTTACTTCTCTTTACTTCAATCCTATTGTAAGAAGAGTGATCTTGGTTGTAAAGGTTACCTCCACCTAGCTTTGTGCAAAGGAGAGACCGATAGTGATTGGTTTTGGCGGAGTGATTCACCGTGGACGAATCGGACCGTGGATTAGCGGCGTAGCCGTGAACCACGTTATACCATCGTGTTAGCATTTGTTTTATTGTTTGTCTTTTGCTTTGTATTTGTATATTCCGCTTGCGCTAATCTTTTGTAGACGAGCAATTTACGACGTCCAACGTACGAGGGCTATTCACCCCCCTCTAGCCGGCCATATCGATCCCCTACACCTAAGTCAACCAAAAATATGATATAGGTAAATTCCATATGGTTGACTATCCTAGGGTTTTCCTAAACCTTAAGGATGGATTTAGGAACCCAAAATAAATTCTTTCCTATGGGGTTCACTAAAAATTCCTTAGGGATCCATTTTCTAGCTATTACCTTCTTTTTGTCTTGACCCCTAGCAATTAAGCATTTATAGGCCTTTTCATTTTTATTTTCTTTATATCCTAGGCCTTTCTTGTTGAAGCTTGCCCTTTGAATCCCTATGATCATGTTCAATGTATTTGAGCCAATTGTAAACTTTTCTATGGCCTTGGTCAAATGACCTACCTTTTCCCTTAGAGCCCTATTTTCTTCCATATAGGTATCATTAACATCAAATGGCATATAGTGATCATGTGAGCATGCATCAATATGACTGGAAGAAATATTTTCATTATCATTTAACCATGGTTTTTCTAGTTTTTCTTCTAAGTCTTTAATTTGATCTAGTATGTATTTATTTTTCTTCTTTGCCCTAAACAAATCCTTAGTGAGGCTAGAAATAATTGACATAATTTTCTTAGGGGAAAGATTTGTTACCTCACTTACCAAATCCTCTTCCGATGATGAGGATGTAGAAGAAGCTCCCCCTTGACTCGAGCTCTCCTCACTAGAACTTGCTTCTTCATTTTCGGAGGAGGAGGAGTCTAGGTCGTCAAATGCCATTAGGGGAAGGTTTGAGTAGACATGTTCTTCCTCTTCTTTGGATGAAGATGATGAAGAGGGATCATCCTATGTCTTTGCTTTTAATGCCTTTGCCTTCCCCTTTTCCTTGGCCTTCTTCTCTTCTTCCTTTTTCTTCTTGCTCCCCTTTTTCTTCTTTTCTTCCTTCTTCCTCCTCTCTTCTTTGCTCTTGTTTAGGAGGGGACAATTGTCCCTTATGTGTCCCTCTCCTTGGCAATTATAGCATATCACCTTCCCCCTTGGTCTTCTTCTCCTATTATTAGATTTATTAAATTTAAAATTTTTCAATGCACGCCTTACCTTCCTTAACATGTAAGCTCCTTCCGTGCTATCCATGGAGGAAGAGGATGCTTCATCGAAGGAAGAGGAATTCTTCATCTTCTTTTTCCCTTTGATGGCCATCAAAGCTACTCCTCTTGAAGGTTGAATTCTAGGCTCTTCTACTATTCCTTCAAGCCTTGTTTCGTGGAGCTCCATGGTTGAGAAAAATTCCTCCAAGGTGCTAACTTCTAAGTTCTTGGAGATGTAGAACGAGCCCACCTTAGAGCTCCATCTTGAGGATCGGGGAAAGGCATCTATGACCTTCATTACCATATCCCGGTTGGAGAGCTTTTCCCCTACACTTGTCAAACCAGTTAGAATTTCCTTAAACCTAGAGTGTAGGGATTTTACCTTCTCTACCTTTCCGAGTTTGATATTGGATAGTTGGGAGAGAAGGACATCTCTCCTTGCTAGCTTGGCCTCGGATGTGCCTTCATGAATTTCTATGAGCTTCTCCCACTTCTCCTTGGCACTAGCACACTCTCCTATCCGGTTGACTTCTTGTTGGGGGAGTACGTTGTAGAGGTGATGTTTGGCTTTTGAGTTTTCCAAGTACTCTTTCCTTTGCCTCTTGCTCCACCTTGATTTTTCCAATGGCTCCCCTTCTTCATCCCTAGGCATTTCGAAACCATTTTCCATAATTAAAAGAATATCGAAATCGGTTTTGAAAAATACCTCTATTGACTTTTTCCACCAAGAGAATTCTCCTTCAAACTTCGGTGGATGAATGTTCGAGCCGACCATATCTTGATATAGTTCTTGTATTTGCGGTTAGTCCTCAACAAGTGTCTTGGCTCTGATACCACTTGTAGGGTCGATCGAAGTGTATGTGTTGGCCGACTAGAGGGGTTGAATAGCCTAACACGTAGACGGTGGAATTTTCTCATCGATTGCTCATCTACAAATTCGTTAGCGCAAGCAAAAAGTATAAACAATAAAGACAAAGAAATAACAAGAATACAAATGCTAACAAAGGATGTAACGTGGTTCATGGCTACGTCGCTAATCCATGGTCCAATTCGTCCATGGTGAATCACTCCGCAAGCTTTCACTATTCTCTCATTTGCACAAAGCTTGGTGGAGGTAATCTTTTTTTACAAAATCACTCCTCTTGCAATAAGATGAATATAAACACAAGGAAGAGGAGGAAATTCGTTTGGGCACTTTGGGAGATGTTTAGAATAGAAGCATTAGCCTCCCAAAGCCCAACACCCTCTCTTTTTATAGAGAGGGTTGATTTCTTCTAATTGGCCGCCACCAGTCGACTGCTGCCCTTGGCAGTCGACTACTGCCACTACAACGACCTCTGAACATGTCAGATCCCGACCATTGTAGTCCAACGGAACCCTTGGTAGTCGACTGATGTATCCATCAGTCGACTGATACCCCGTAGTCGACTGCCCAGTCAGCTATGAGAGATTCTGTGCCCAAAACCCTCTCGACCAGTCGACTGCTGCCATCAGCAGTCGACTGATGGTCTTGGCAGTCGACTGCCAATATATGGCAGTCGACTGCTGGGCCAAAAACCCATCAGTCGGATACCAGTCGAACCCCGTTCGACTCAGAGCAGTCGACTGCCATTCCATGGCAGTCGACTGATGTCGGGAAATCTCATCTGACACTTAGACAAATGGCCATGTTTCACCTAAGAGCACTACCCCTTCCCGGGTTACATTCACTCACTCTCATCCCTTGGAGTCCCTCGCTTTTGAAGTTGTCTTCATCCGGCCACGTCCATCAGATGCGCCAAGCGCACGACTCTGCAGCGCCATCCTTTGCATCTCACCCTGAAGTCTACTTCCTCCAGCTTCACTCCAAGTTCCTCGTCCTACGGTCCCTCAGATGATCCAAGCGCAAGACTTCCGCAAAGCCATCCTTCACCGATTCAAGAACCGAGTCATGAGATGTGAAACTCGCCAAGGCTCCATGTGCGAATTACTAAGTCTTGCAAGACTCCAACGCACATATCAAATCACAATAACAACCTAACTTAAACCCTTTTCCACACACATCAAAACTATACGGGTTGATTGCCCTAACAAGTACCACTTGATACAAGAAATCTTAAAGCGAGGAGAAGTTACTGTAGCCAAGATAGCATCAAAGGATAACTTGGCAGATGTTTTCACTAAGGCCCTTCTAGCGAGAGCTTTTGATAGGCATGTGGAGGGAATAAGGGTCAGATGTATGGCAGTATGAGGACAACATAGTCTTTTAGTATAAGTGGAAGATTGTTGGGATGTATACTGAAATGTCTATCTTTTGTATGAACATTTTTATTTTTTGAAATAAGAATCACATGATCATTCTTTGCATATTTATGGTTATGCATATTGTCTGATACATTAGATTATAGATAACATGGTGTGTGGTGTGACACGGAAGATCATGTTATCAGTTTCTTATAGAGTATAAGTAGAGGCTCACAACCGAAATGGTTTTGGACAAACCATTAGTATAGTTGTAGTGTAATTTTGTATTGGTTTGTCTTGACCATAGAATTACAGTAGTACACTTTCTGTGTATTGAGCTGGACCGACTTAGAGGTGATTCAATTTATTACTGACTACATAATTGAATCGGACCACGGATATTATGGTGTACACGCTCTTAATCTCGAAATAGTAATGAGCACATGCACTGAGTATTTATTTCTTTGATTTACCAATGGGTTAGATTTATAGATTAAATCGATAGAATCGATAAGTTGGGAAATTATATTATTTACATGGTGTGTCATTGATTATAGGAGGAAACTGTGTCGTATGTATTAGGATGATGATGTACCCTTGAGGAGCTCATAAGGATTATCATGTAAACCCTGCAGGTGGACTTGGTCCGACATGATGATAAGGTTGAGTGGTACTACTCATGGAGTTAGATGTTGATTAATTAATTGTTAGTAAATTAATTAATTGACGGACATTCGAGATCATAAACACGGGGAGATATTTGTACAATTAATATATGGAGCCCATATTTATTTATGGGGGTTGGTGAGGCAAATCAATGATAATCCTCTAGTGGAATGGATTATCATTAATGGATCAGATTTTATCTGGGCTAGATCCATTGGGTGGCCAAGATCAAACTCCTCCTCATGGTCCCTATTGTAGCCTATTAAAACCCTCATGAAACTTAGATCCAACAGACACGATTAAAATGAGGTTTGGGCAAAATCTATAAATAGGAGGCAAAGGCTTGGGCGACATGATAGAATTGGGAATTCTAGGGTTTGCTCCTTGGCTTGGGCGGCAACTAATCATTTTGGAGATTAGGGTTTGCTTCAAGAGTTGGGCGGCTAGGGTTTGGAGAGGTCTTGGGCAGCAACAAGTGGAAGGTTTTCCTATCTTGCTAAGGTGTAGCCGGCGCCCCTCTTCTCCTTTCTCTTCTTGGCCGGCGCTCATATCTCTTCTTCTTCTCGTTGGCCGGTGGCAACAAGTGTTAGGGTTTCTTCCCTTTGAGCTCTTACCCGGCAGCAACAACCAAGTTGGTGGCTTGGTGATCGGCACTAGATAGGAGAAGAAGTGTTTGATATTATTCCCTTTGTTCGGAGCGAGCAAGGAAGGGAAGAACACAATCTAGGAAGTTTCAATTCTTGGAGGAACATTGTCCACACAACGTTCAAGAGGAGGATAGGTCATACAATAAAAGATCAAGAGGTATACAAGAGATATAATCTTGTTTGTTTTGATTTAGTTCTTTCGTATAATACATGTGGCTAATTTACTTGGACCTCAAAGATAAACACAAAAACCGGCGATCCGTACATCATTTATTCCGTAGCTAATCGTGGAAAAGAGTTAGGTTACTTTAATAACAAGTTTGTTCAAGAGACCACTCGAATCGAATAACACGATGATGGATCGATTGTACTTCGTTCAGTTACGTATTGCTTTCCAAAATTGCAGAGTCTCCTAGATTTGAGATTTGCATTGGATTCAGCCTTTAGACGTCAGTTAAGGAATTTGATAGGTTCACGAGTAAATTCATTTGGGAATAAAGCGAGCAAATCTCCTATAAAAGAGGGTGGAGATGAATGGAAAGGGATGGTTATTTCTTCTCTATTCTGCACACAAAGATCTCTTTTCGCTTCTTCTTCTTCCTCATTCCACTACTCTACTCTTGTGATTTTGACTTGAGTGTTAGAGGGATCATGCCAGTACTCTAACGCTCTTTTATAGTGGCAAATCTAGCTTCTATTGAATGATCGTGTTGGGATCCTACTATGCGTGCGAACTGATTCGCAAAACTGCAGCGGAAACAAAATTTTGGATCCCACCAGAGATCCAAGCGAAAACATATAAATATTTTTTAACCAACTAGATCCTATCTAGAAGAAGTATTATTCCTTTGAAGCGAGCCCTTCGCAATCCCGCTAGTCCAAAGTTGTCGGATCTAAATAGGGTAAAGATAACCATATCTCTAAGGTATCCACACTGACACTCAACCCTTTTGGAAATATGGTTGTGCTAGCAACCTTTGTAGAATAACTAGCCAAAATTAGGAGGATGAAGAAGTGAAGGAGAAGAAAGAACACCGAAATTATTTTTTTTTGGCTCTTCTTCCCCCCTTATATATTATCATGCTTGAATTCCAAAATCAATGCATCAAATGCATCATTGAAAATCCACTAGCCTCTTCGCATTCTACACGTTGAAATCAAATGCATCAAATGCATTGAATTGTAATCAAATGCATTATTGAAAAGCCACTTCCAATTCTTCACGTTGAAATCCAATGCATTTTTAATGCATCATGCATGCATTAAAACCTTTTGCATGTGACATGGGTTTAACTCAAGTCTAACTTGTGTTTTGCATGTGATTTTGGTTTAACTCGAGTCTAACTTGAGTTTTGCATGTGACTTGGGTTTAACTCAAGTCTAACTTGAGTTTTGCATGTGATTTGTGTTTAACTCAAGTCTAACTTGAGTTTTGCATGTGACTTGGGTTTAACTAAAGTCTAACTTGAGTTCTGCATGCGAATTGAGTTTAATTCAAGTCTCACTTGATTCTAACTCAAATCTAGTCTTCATCCATCCAATTTAGTTTGAGTCTAACTCAAATGTAACCCGCTTGAGTCTAACTCAACCAACTTGATTTTGACTCGAGCCTTGACCATCCATTATTCTCATTGTTATTTTAGTCAAACTAAAAGAACCGATTTCCAAAATAGAATGTCATTTGTGGGTGACTCTATAGCCTCTTGTAAAATTGATAATATGTCTAAAACCCCTTTTAGACACATAAGCAATGAGCAGCATCTAGGAATACATCATAGCTACCCAAGTTACAAGAAAGTCGAAATCCGACAACCTTTCCATGACTCTTATTATGTATGATGGTGTCCTTCTATCCTTGAAATCTTAGATCAATCAATGAGTCATAGACCGTGTCATCCCCTTATCAATCTTTGTGTTTCTTGATCCCCAAGTAGACTCACTCAAACAAATGAGCTCAGTATCTCATATTGACTCATTTGAGCATGACCATGCATTTCGTGGTCCTACTCTATCAAGAGGCCAAAGATATCACTCCTGTCATATAGGAGGGATAGATCTCATCTACAACATTCACATCCCTCTGCATAATTCATTACATACCCAGTGATCGCCATTATAGTGCGCCCTGTTACGGTGTGACGTTAGACGATACCAAAGTACATAACTCCTTATGTACAGAACCATAGTGACTTCAGGTCTAAGCACTATTCATACCAATAGTCACATGAGAAAGTATATGACACTCATATAATGATCCATGACACTTTCTCATGGCGAGTCAATTGAGTATATATATACCCGTGTGTTAATGTGATATCTCATATTCATGACTTGTGAGATCAAGTCATCCATTGACCCACATGCTAGTTACAATGTATTAATATTGCCCTTGTCTATTAATACTTGACTAGGAATATTAAGAGTAGTATTCTCTACAGCTTCTCATAATCAATTCTACCCATTGATATACTGTAGATTAGAACCTACTATTCAAGGGCATTATTATATTTATTTAACTGGATCGTACCATAAAGTAAATATAATAACCAATGTTTGCTTATATTAATATAAGATATGATAAAAAAGTTTACCTCACCAATCATCTCATAATTGGCACTAAGGGCTCATACTAACAATCTCCCACTAGCTCTAGTGTCAATCACTGTAATATCTCATACCTAGTGATCTAGTATGACCATCATGCTTTCTCTGTGCCAAAGCCTTGGTCAAGGGATCCGCAATGTTAGCATCAGAATCTACTTTGCATATTCTCACATCTCCTCGATCGATGATCTCTCGAATGAGATGGAACCACCATAGTATGTGTTTGGTCCTCTAATGAGAGCGAGGTTCCTTAGCCTGAGCAATTGCCCCATTATTGTCACAATAGAGGGATATAGGATCTACTATGATAGGAACCAACCTAAGTTCATCAATAAACTTCTTGATCCAAATAACCTCCTTTGCTGTATCAGATGCAGCAAAGTACTCGGCTTCTGTTGTAGAATCTGCGACTGTATTCTGCTTCAAACTCTTCCAACTCACAGCACCACCATTCAAACAAAATACATACCCTGACTGCGATCACGAATCATCTTTGTTGGTTTGGAAGCTTGCATCGCTGTAACCCTTTACAACTAGCTCCTCATCACCTCCAAAGATCAAGAAATATTCTTTCGTCCTTCTCAAGTACTTAAGAATATTCTTGACTGCTGTCCAATGACACTCACCAGGATATGACTGCTACCTACTCGTCATGCTCAAAGCATACCAGACATCGGAGCGAGTACAAATCATGGCATACATGATAGATCCTATAGTAGATGCATAAGGGATCTGATCCATGCGTTATTTCTCTTCCACAGAAGAAAGACATTGAGTCTTCGAAAGACTTACACCTTGTGACATTGGCAGAAATCCCTTCTTTGAATTCTATATGGAAAAATGCTTAAGCACCTTATCAATATATGTACTCTGACTTAGGCCAAACAATCTCCTAGATCTATCCCTATAGATCTTGATGCCAATAATATTGGCTGCTTCACCTAAGTCCTTTATTGAGAAATAATTCCCAAGCCAAGTCTTTACAGACTCCAGCATTGGGATATCATTTCCAATGAGTAGGATGTCATCTACATACAAAATGAGGAAAACAACTGTGCTCCCACTAGCCTTCTTATAGACACAAGGTTCATCTTCGTTCTTAATGAAATCAAACACTTTGATCGCATCATCGAATCGAAGATTCCAGCTTCTAGAAGCTTGCTTTAAACCATAAATGGACCTATGCAACTTACAAACCTTTCCAACATCCTTTGGATTGACAAAACCATCAGGTTGTGTCATATACACATCCTCGAGTAGATTTTCGTTAAGAAATGCAATTTTGACATCCATCTGCCATATTTCATAGTCATAGTAAGCAGCAATAGCAACTATGATGCGAATGGATTTGAGCATCGTAATTGGAGAAAAGGTTTCATCATAGTTAATACCATGAATCTGCTTGAATCCTTTTTGTACCAATTGCCCTTTATAGGTATGCACATTGTCATCCATGTCAATCTTTCTCCTAAAGACCAACTTACACCGAATGGATTTGACCCCTTCAGGTGGATCAACCAAAGCCCATACTTGGTTAGTGTATATGGATTCCATTTCCTCAAGCCATTTCTCAGAATCTGGGCTCATTACAACTTCTTGATAGGATGTTGGCTCATCAAGCATGATATCATCGTTGTTATCCAAGAGAAAAGAATATATCTCAGGTTGACGACGTATCCTATCAGACATGTGCAGAGCTTGGTCTACCAGAACAGGTTGTACCACAACTCCTTGTGATGACCTTGATTCATAATGCTCATCACCTTGTGGTGTCTGTTCTTGTTGCACTAAGGCATCAGTGCTATTTTGTGTATCTTAAACTTCTTCAAAATCAATTTTACTCCCACTTGCCTTTCTAGAAATAAATTCTCTTTCGAGAAAAACACAATTTCTGGCGACAAACACTTTGCCTAGCATAGGGTTGTAAAAGTAATATCCCTTACTTTCTTTGGGATATCCAACAAAATAACATTTATTTGATTTAGGGCCTAATTTATCTGAAACTTGACGTCTCACGTAAGTTTCACATCCCTAAATCCTCATAAAAGACATCTGAGATTCTTCCCAGTCCATATCACATATTGTGTCTTTATGAATGCCTTAGATGGAACATGATTAAGTGTGAAAGCAGTTGTATCTAGAGCATATCCCCAAAAGGAAAGAGGAAGATTTGTGTGACTCATCATTGATCGTACCATATCTAATAGAATATGATTTCTCCTCTCAGATACACCATTCAACTGTGGTGTTCCAGGTGGAGTGAGTTGAGATCGTATCTCACACTCAACTAAATAGTCATGAAACTCTTGGCTAAGGTATTCCCCACCTCGATCTGATCGAATCATCTTAATACTCTTTCCAAGTTGGTTATGTACTTCATTCTTGAATTCTTTGAACTTTTCAAAGGATTCTGATTTGTGCCTCATAAGATTCACATATCCATATCTACTGAAATCATCAGTAAATGTAATAAAGTACTGATAACCACCTCTGGCTGCGACTTTGAAAGGACCACAAACATCACTATGTATGAGGCCTAACAAATCTGTCGCTCGTTTGCCTTGTCAACTAAATGGTGTCTTGGTCATCTTGCCTAAAAGACAATATTTGCATGTCTAATATGATTCAAAATCAAATGAGTCCAGTAATCCATCTCTATGGAGCTGGGATATGTGACTCTCATTTATGTGAGCCAAGCAACAATGGCAAATATATGTCTGATTCAAATCATTAGATTTGAATTGTTTGGTATTTATGTTATAGACTGGGTTTTCTAGATCTAGAACATAGAGTCCATTCATCAAATGTGCACTGCAATAGAACATTTCATTTAAATAAATAGAACAACGTTTGTCCATTATAGTAAATGAAAAACTTTTCTTGTCCAAACATGAAACAAACATAATGTTCTTAGTTATTGCTGGTAAAAAATAGCACTCATCAAGTTCTAAAATCAAACCACTCAGCAACAATAAGGAATATGTTCCTACAGCTATAGCAACAACTCTTGCGTCATTGCCCACACACAAGTCCTCTTCTCCTTGCGTCAATGATCTACTTCTTCTCAGGCTCTGCACATTAGTACAAATGTGAGAAGCACAATCGGTATCCAATACCCATGAAGAAGAAGTAGATAGGTTAACTTCTATAACATGTATACCTGAAGCAGAAGTCTCACTTTGCTTCTTCTTGACTTCCTCAAGATACTTTTTACAATTCCTCTTCCAATGTCCATCTTCCTTACAGTGGAAGCATGTACCTTCCTTGGGCACCCCACCTTTGGGCTTCAATGCTTTCTTGCCCTTTTCTTGGGTCTTGCCTTTAGACTTCTTCTTACCTTTTACCTTTTTAACCATAAGAACATCACTAGTACTAGGTTGTATCTTCTTAAGATTTCTCTCAACAGTTCTTAACATGCTTAAGAGCTCAGGCAACGGTTTGTCAATTTCACTCATGTAATAATTCATGACAAATTGACTAAAGCCTCTAGGCAAGGACTACAGAATAAGGTCAGTGGCCAACTCTTGGCTAAAGGAAATCCCAATCTATCAAGGTTCTCCATGTACCCAATCATCTTGAGTACGTGAGTTCCTACGGGTGTTCCTTCTTGCATCTTGCATTGAAACAATGCCTTAGATACCTCGGATCTCTCGTGCCTCACTTGCCCTTGATATAGTTTCTTCAGGTGTGCAACTATAGCAAAGGCATCCATGTTCTCATGTTGCTTCTGAAGCTCAGAGTTCATGGTTGCAAGCATAAGGCATGATGCATATAATACATCATCTTGATGCTTCTTGTAAGCATCCTTATCAGCACGAGTGGCATTGTTGGTGGGTGGTTCAGAAATGGGTTGCTCTAGGACATAGAGTTTCCGCTCTTGTTTGAGAACTATTCTCAAATTCCTATACCAGTCAATAAAGTTTGCTCCATTGAGCTTGTCCTTCTCAAGGACCGATCACAGAGATAGGGTTTTTGACGTATTTGAAGACATAGTGATCTACAACCAAAATAATATGCATAAAATGGGTATCATATCTTTAAATCAATTAATTAGGCCTTTGATTAAATGAGACTCCCACTGAATCAAAGATGCATATGGGGCAAAATCCACATCATACTTCACCTTGAGTTAGCTTTGGCTAATCGCCCAAGATTTAGTATGACTAGGTAGGTTACAATTTACCAATTGCATCACATGCAATTCTTGCATAAAAAGGGGCCAAGATCCATATTACACATCATCTTGAGTTAGCTTTGGCTAATCACCCAAGACTCAGTGTAGATGCTCTCTAACCCATATTTCCTAACTATTAGGATATGCTTCTAGGTGTTTCTCAATCTAATTGAGACACTTAGTTAAGTCTCATCCAAAATTTGATAGCGGGATATCACAATTGTCCTCTCGCACTCTACCAAGATAAAATACATTGCTTTGGTTTGGCAAACCTAACAACAAATGATCGAGGTAGTTTATGAGTACCAAACTTTGGTAGGCAAATTAAATTGACTTAATTTAAAATAAGATTATTATTTAGCATCACATACACACATAGCACATACATGTTTCACATACACACATAGAAAATAATCTTAAACGTGACATGGTTATGGCCTTAATCTACTATCTTCTCAAGCGAATGAGAAGAGCAAATAGTGAACCTAGGGATGACATCTTCTCCAAGTGCTTCCTTCGGTCACCCTGTGTTGTCGGCATCCTCCTTGTAACTTCAACCTTCAATGGACCATCCATTTCTTTATTTTGTACATTACAAAATAAGAACACTCGAGTCTAAATCTATTTTACAACAGGAAAAATAGAGATGAAGGCGCGACATGCAAGCCGCTTTATGAATTACAACATGTACACACAACACACAACCACAATCATATTGGGTCCTGTTAGTAATATATGAGAGATGTCCTAAGGCAATCGCCTTATTTATGAACCATTTATATGATAAATGAAGATTCACTATTTGAGTATACATGTTTAATGTATTTGATTGGATCTTAAACTCATTTACTGAATGTCCACGATACGATTCACAGCATGAGAGAATTTGTGATTGGATCACAACTAGTGAGTATCTCTACATGTGTAATTGTGATGTATCGAATTATCCTAGTCGATGAATTGATGGATTTGGACACCATCAATTCCGAGACTAGCACGAGGTATACTCCTTGGTGTATCCAAGCAGCTGATTCTCACTGGCTGGAGACATTGTGATGTCCGGAGTTAATCGTGGATGCTAGTTATGGTAACTAGTTCATTGGAGTGACCAGCCGTAAGACTTCATATGATTCTCTGCATATGTCAATGAAGTTCTTACTGTGGCTTAAGTGCGATGTTCCTTTGACTTGCGGTATTCAAGTCATCTTGATCATGGAGACTTATGCTTTGACATCTTAAGCAAACATCTCCGAGGAGATGTGGACCCGGGATGATTGGGTATAAGTCGAAGTGATCGAAGGTGTTTGAATAGCCTATAAAGGATTCACCACTCCTTGCGAGGAGATGTATACCCATGGCCTCTCGTCGGATTGTTACTAAAGTCTTTGGCCAAAGCATTACATGTTTAGAGTAAAGTACTCTTCGATACATGTGGAGTAACTAGAATCCGTAGGACGAGGAAATGATACTTGGGCTAGGTGTGACGTAGTCAGCCTAGTGGGGACTGACACAATAGACCATGTCCTGAACCAAGTGGGTATAAGATGAGTGAAGGGAATGGGGCACGATTCATTCGAGCCTCTTGAAGGGTTTCAGTAAATAGTTCGGATCAACTGGTTGATCTTTTGTTAATTGGGGATCATGATGTACTACTAGGTGCCACTCATGATCGTTCTATAATTAATGGTTAATTATAGACGGCCAACATAAACCGAGAACCTATTTGGTCACACGCACGAGTGTAATCCAAAGGATTTAAAACGAGCTTGAGAATGGGATTCTCAGACCGAGAGAAACTATGTTTGGTTGGACCAAACATAAAGCGAGCATGAAATTGTTTGAAGAATGGAAGCGTTGGATGGGCAAGTAGGTCTTATGAAGACATAATGGATGGACCAAAATGGTTTGGTTCTAATCCAATGGATGAGAATAAACCAAAGGGTTTGGTTTATATTAAACGAATGAACCAAAGGTTGGTCCGGTTCGTTTTAACTTAAAATAAACCATCATGGTTTGGTTTATTTTAACTTATCTTAATGGAGCGGGTTAACGGGCTTTATGGATATGATCCATTAACCATTAAGAGAATTAGTTCTCTATAAGAGCGCCAACCTTTGTTGCCGCCAACCTCCCTTGCTCCAAGCGCCCTAAGGCGGCCGCTTCTTCCTCGCCGCGCCGGCCCAAGCTTCAGCCGGTGAACTCCGCCACCTCCGTGATCTCCTTAGGTTTGGCATCAAGGTGAGCACTTGGCTTCCTTGTTTTGGCCGGGCGCCTATTCTTCCACCAAGCTGTCCAGTTTTCTGACAGCTTTTCTCCTTCGCCGGAGCGCTGCTTGACGACGGTTAGTGCCCGACAGCGCTAACATACCGGGATTTGATCTCCGTAATCCTCTGAGGTGGAGGACGGCGATTCGCCAATCGGTTGACGAATACCTCTCCGGAGAAGCGAAGTTTTTGAGGACTTGTTTTAGGATCCGAATTTGGATTCGGATCGTGATCATCTCTCGATCACGTCGTCTTCAACACGAGGCTAGTAACCCGTACGAAGACGAAGCTCGTGGCTTAGCGAAGTCATCCCGAGGAGCTCGGCGTGGATACGGATAGAGACGATTCTTACGAGGATCGGCTGATGCCGTTCCCGCTACACGTCATACGGAAGGTATAACGTAGTTTAATTTCTTTTATTGCAATTTTAATTTACGGTTATGTCTACACTTGTTGTAATAGCATGCGTGTGTTGTGTGTGTTGTAATAAATAGGAGTAGTTATTATTTTTATTGCTTCCGCTGTGCTCATGTTTACGAAACATGATCGAACACACACACGCCATGGCGTTTAAACCCAACAAAGGGTATCAGAGCCTGTGTTGTGTTTCACATAATCGTAAAATGGTTTTGCGATAGTCATAATGTATTTCTGGAAATTTTCTAATTTTGGAAATTTAGAAGTATTTATGGAAATTTTCAATTTTGGAAAGTTTAGAAGTATTTATGGAAATCTTCCACGTTTGGAAAGTTGGAAGTATTTATGGAAATTGATATTTTCCATAAATAAAATATTTGATTAGATTCTGGAAATTTGTTTCCTAATTTAATCATGATTTGATTTGGGAAATCAAATCTTAAAATATTTTATTTCCATAAGTAGTTTTAATGATTTAGGAAATTGGTTTCCTAAATAGATTTTCCTTAATCAAATAATTCCATGAATAAAATATGTGATTAGATTTGGAAATTTGTTTCCTAATTTAATTATGATTTGATTTGGAGAATCAAATCTTAAACATATTTTATTTCCATAAATAGTTATGACATATAAGGAAATTATATACATGACATAATTGTATGCCATGTAATTGCATTAGATGCATAACATTATGCCATGCGTCGTGACATGTAGATGTATGCCATGTATGCCATGCCATGTAGATAATAGTTATTTGCATGCAAAGAGGATGAGACATAAAACCCTTAATCAATATTAAAGCCTACACCTTCCATTAATATGGTTAGAACCAGAGTTCTGCTTGTTTGGGTTGTTGGACTTTCCAAGCCCTACCAACCTCGAATATGTTCAAACCATGGAATAGTTTAATACTAATATGGTAAGAGTCGAGGTCAATCGTTAGCTTTGGTTGTTGGACTCTCTCCAAGCTGGGCTAATTGGTTGAATGCGCCTAACCATATTAAAACTATGTCCCGATTAATGGGTTGGCTTTAACTCGAGCATCGGTTTGTTGGACTCTCTCCAAGGTCGATGTAAAGGAGGTGAAGTTGGGTGCTATGCATATGATGCATACTTGTTAATGTGTTAACAACCGATGTATGTGTGAACATTCAATTAGTTGATAGCACATTGTGATAGTTGCATATACGGATATGCAATCGATAGATGATACCTACCGTCGAGTTATGAATGGCTTGTTGGACTCTCTCCAAGGTTGTTCATAACTATGATGGATATCACCCATTCGAGATGGACCTACAATCTCCCAAGTGATTTTGGGGTTTTGAAATTCAAAAATGAATGGGATTTATAAATGTATATTGATGCATTTTAAAATCATTTTCATATATGCTCGCTTTGTATTTCTAGGTCAATAAATTGATCATGACGCCTTTTGAATTTGCGACTATTTTGGATTCGAACAAACCGACCGGGCCTAACTTCGGATCGCTTAGAAACCGAGAATTGTTCTCAAGGCGGAAAAGCTTGCATATGTCCTTGAAGAGCCTCTTCCCGACTGGGCCCTAAGGACGATGCAACCTGCATCAAATGTTGGTCTATCGTAAGCATGTGCGCATTCTCGAGCCGGGCGAGTTGCATCATGCTAGCGGCGATGGTACCGAGCCGCAGGATGAGCATATGGATGCTAACACTATGGTCTTCCATCTTCATGAGTTGTTCGATGAGAAAGCGAGATCCAAAGGTTCGAGGTCTCTAGGCTCCTCTTCACCACGAAGATGTCAAGAAGGTTTCAGAAGGCTTTGTGCTAAAGATGAACGGGTACATCGAGCTGCTAGCTACCCTCGGTTTTGTGATGGATCATGAGTTAAGTATTGACTTAATTCGCATTGTTTGCCCAAGAGTTTCTCGCAATTTGTGATGAACTATCGGATGAACAAATTGGAATCCACCATTCCCGAACTCCTCAATATGTCAAGATGTGGAGCCTTCGTGAAGCATGAGGAGAAGGCGTTCATAGTTGATTCCTCAAAGAAAGGTTCTAAGAGGAAGGCAAAAGAATGTAAGAAAGGAAAGAAAAAGGCAAAGAAGGCGGAACCAGCACAAAAGGGCACTTGCCATCACTGTGGCAAGGAAGGCCACTGGCGAAGAAACTGCAAGATTTATCTTGAGTCCATGAAGAAGAAGAAGGCATCCGATGCCCCATCCTCTTCAGGTATCTTCGTTATTGATTGTCATTCTATTTCCTTAGACACTTGGGTATTGGATACTGGGTGTGGCTCACATATATGTAATGACATACAGGGGCTAAGGAATAGAAGAAGACTTGTCGAGGGGAGTTGGCAATGGAGCAAAGGTTGCTGCGGTCGCCATCGGAACTTATTTGCTGAAGCTCCCTAGTGGACTAGTCTTGGAACTGGACAATTGCTATTATGTTCCTTCTCTAATAAAGAACATTGTTTCTATTTCCTGCTTAAATAGAAATGGTTTCCATTTAACGTTTAGTAACAATTGTTGTTATATAACTTTGAATGGCGTACTTTTATGGAACCGAACTTTGAGTAATGGCATTTATACGCTTGGACGATTCAAAGGACATTTTCAATATCGAAGAGCAACACGCGTGCTCGAAAGGATAATCACATAGACTCCTATATGTGGCATTGTCGTCTTGGCCATATAAGCAAGAAACGCATGTCCGAATTACACCGATGTGGAATTCTGGAATCGTTTGAATTTGATTCATACGATACATGCGAATCATGCTTAAAAGGCAAGATGACTAAGTTACCTTTTAATGGAAAAGGTGAACGAGTGGGAGAGTTACTAGGTTTAGTACATACTGATGTATGTGGACCTATGTCAACTCAAGCATTAGGAGGCTATAGCTACTTCATTACCTTCACCGATGATCACTCACGGGTGGGGTATGTGTTCTTGATGAAACACAAGTCTGAAGCCTTTGAAAGGTTCAAAGAATTCAGAAATGAAGTAGAGAAACAACATTACAATTTTATTAAAATAATTCGATCTGATAGAGGTGGTTAATACTTAAGTCAAGTGTTTCTTGATTATCTTAGAGTCATTGGCATATTGTCTCAATGGACTCCGCCCTATACACCACAAAGATAATGGTGTATCCGAGAGGCGAATCGATTGTTGACTGGTCAGTCAATGATGAATCATGCAACTCTTCCCAAGTCCTTTGTTTTACTTTGTTAAATGTAATGCCTACCAAGGTAGTCTCAACTACTCCATATGAGATATGGAATGGTAAGAAACCTCATGTATCTTACTTGAAGATATGGGGTTGTCTCGCTTATGTGAAGCTGGATCAGATCGCATAAACCGATGCTAAGTCCGATAAATGTCTATTTATTGATACCCTAAGGAAACAAGGGGTTACCAATTCTATCATCCTGTGGAACAAAAGGTGTTTGTTTCAAGGCATGCCGTGTTTCTAGAGAAAGAGTTTCTCTTGCAAGAAAACAAAGGGAGTGTCGCGAGCTTGAGGAGGCTCGAGAGACTCAAATAGACATTAATGAGATACCGGTGAAGCACAACAAATGACAACTCATAGTGATGAGCAATCGGGTCGACTTATTGTAACACCACATCTTCAGAGATCCGTAGAACACGCAACATTCCCGAGAGATATGGATTTCTCGTAGTTTAATCGAACGACGTGTTACTCATTGATGATGAGGAGCCTACCAGCTTATGAAGAAGTCGACAAGTTCAGAAGGGATAAGTGGCTTGGTGCCATGAAGTCGGAAATGGATTCCATGTACGAAAACCAAGTTTGGAACTTGGTTGACCCACCTGAAGGCATAAAGCCTATAGGGTGCAAGTGGGTTTTCAAGAAGAAATCCGACATGGATGGTAATGTGATTACCTATAAGGCTAGATTGGTGGCGAAAGGATATCGTCAAAAGCAAGGTGTTGATTATGACGAAACCTATTCGCCTGTAGCTATGCTTAAATCCATTCGGATGCTCCTGGCCATAGCGGCTCATTATGATTATGAGATATGGCAGATGGATGTGAAAACAACTTTCCTTAATGGAAACCTGCTCGAGGACGTGTATATGATACGTACCGAGGGTTTCACATCGGTTGATAAAACCAAGGTATGCAAATTGCGACGATCCATTTATGGATTGAAGCAAGCATCCAGGAGCTGGAATATCCGTTTTGATGAGACGATCAAAAGGTTTGATTTCTCACAAAATCCAGACGAACCTTGTGTGTACAAGAAGGTTAGTGGGAGTGCAGTCGTGTTCCTAGTATTGTATGTCGATGACATATTACTTATAGGAAACGATGTGTCCATCTTACAGTCAGTTAAGGTTTGGTTATCCAAGACATTCTCCATGAAAGACCTGGGAGAAGCAACCTACATCCTTGGGATTAAGATCTATAGAGATAGATCAAAACGGTTGCTTGGTCTTTCGCAGTCTACATATATAGACCGAGTGCTAAAGAGGTTTAGCATGTCGGAATCCAAGAAAGGTTATCTGCCCATCAGGCATGGGGTACACCTTTCGAAGTCTATGTGTCCGCGCACAGAAGACGAGAGGATTTGCATGAGTAAGATTCCCTATGCATCCGCAATAGGATCTATCATGTATGCTATGTTATGTACGAGGCCCGATGTATCGTATGCTCTGAGTGTCACGAGCAGATACCAGTCTGATCCAGGAATGGATCATTGGGCGGCTGTTAAGACGATCCTTAAGTACTTGAGAAGAACTAAGGATGTGTTCCTAATATATGGAGAAGGGGACATGGTGATACGCGGGTATACAGATGCGCCTTCCGACAGACAAGGATGATTCCAGTCTCACCGATACGTGTTCACCTTGAATGGGGCGCAGTGAGTTGGAAAAGTTCCAAACAAGAGATCAGAGCGGATTCTACCACGAGGCAGTAATATATTGCAGCCGGCGAAAGGAAGCGGTTTGGATCAAGAAGTTCGCTCATGAACTTGGTGTGATTCCGCCATTGTTGAAGCAATACCGGCTCATCGCGACAACAATGGAGCAATTGCACAGCGAAAGAGCCAAGGTCTCATCAACGATCCAAACGCGCTATCATCTTATCAGAGATCATCAGTAGGAATGAAATACAAATCGAGAAAATTCCCACTGAAAGGAACTTAGCGGATCCTTTGACTAAAGCATTACCTCAAAGTAAGTTTGAGGGTCATGTTGGTGCTTATGGTATTGAATACCGTAGCGATTGGCATTAGGCCAAGTGGGAGTCTGTTAGTAATATATGAGAGATGTCCTAAGGCAATCGCCTTATGTATGAACCATTTATATGATAAATGAAGATTCACTATTTGAGTATACATGTTTAATGTATTTGATTGGATCTTAAACTCATTTACTGAATGTCCACGATACGATTCACAAAGATGAGAGAATTTGTGATTGGATCACAACTAGTGAGTATCTCTACATGTGTAATTGTGATGTATCGGAATTATCCCTAGTCGATGAATTGATGGATTTGGACACCATCAATTCTGTCGAGACTAGCACGAGGTAGACTCCTTGGTGTATCCAAGCAGCTGATTCTCACTGGCTGGAGACATAGTGATGTCCGGAGTTGATCGTTGATGCTAGTTATGGTAACTAGTTCATTGGAGTGACCAGCCGTAAGACTTCATATGGTTCTCTGCATATATAGATATGTCAATGAAGTTCTTACTGTAGCTTAAGTGCGATGTTCCTTTGACTTGCGGTATTCAAGTCATCTTGATCATGGAGACTTATGCTTTGACATCTTAAGCAAACATCTCCGAGGAGATGTGGACCCGGGATGATTGGGTATAAGTCGAAGTGATCGAAGGTGTTTGAATAGCCTATAAAGGATTCACCACTCCTTGCGAGGAGATGTATACCCATGGCCTCTCGTCGGATTGTTACTAAAGTCTTTGCCAAAGCATTACATGTTTAGAGTAAAGTACTCTTCGATACATGTGGAGTAACTAGAATCAGAGGGACGAGGAAATGATACTTGGGCTAGGTGTGACGAGTCACCTAGTGGGGATCGACACAATAGACCATGTCCTGAACCAAGTGGGTATAAGATGAGTGAAGGGAATGGGGCACGATTCATTCGAGCCATCAAGGGTTTCGTAAATAGTTCGATCAACCGCTGATCTTTTCTGGTTAATTGGGGATCATGATGTACTACTAGGTGCCACTCATGATCGCTCTATAATTAATGGTTAATTATAGACGGCCAACATAAACCGAGAACCTATTTGGTCACACGCACAACGAGTGTAATCCAAAGGATTTAAAACGAGCTTGAGAATGGGATTCTCAGACCGAGAGAAACTATGTTTGGTTGGACCAAACATAAAGCGAGCATGAAATTGTTTCAGTTGCAATGGAAGCGTGGATGGGCAGTGTCTTATGAAGACATAATGGATGGACCAAAATGGTTTGGTCCTAATCCAATGGATGAGAATAAACCAAAGGGTTTGGTTTATATTAAACGAATGAACCAAAGGTTGGTTCGGTTCGTTTTAACTTAAAATAAACCATCATGGTTTGGTTTATTTTAACTTATCTTAATGGAGCGGGTTAACGGGCTTTATGGATATGATCCATTAACCATTAAGAGAATTAGTTCTCTATAAAATAGGGATTAAACCCTAACCTCCAACCGGGCGCCGCTGCTTCCTCTCGCTCCAAGGCCGTAGCTGCTGCCGGAAGAGTTCCGGCGATCCTCCTTAGGTTTGGCATCAAGGTAAGCACTTGGCTTCCTTTGTTGGCCGGCGCCTATCTCCTCCACCAAGCTGTCCAGTTTTCTGGACAGCTTCTTCTCCTCTCGTCGGAGCGTCGTTTGGACGACGGTTAGTGCTCCGACAGTGGCTAACATACCGGGGATTTGATCTCCAGTAATCCTCTGAGGTGGAGGACGAAGGATTCGTCAATCGGTTGACGAATACCTCTCCGGAGAAGAAAGTCTTGAGGACTTGTTTTAGGGCCGAATTTGGATTCGGATCGTGATCATCTCTCGATCACGTCGTCTTCAACACGAGGCTAGTAACCCGTACGAAGACGAAGCTCGTGGCTTGGCGAAGTCATCCCGAGGAGCTCGGCGTGGATACGGATAGAGACGATTCTTACGAGGATCGTTCCGGTTGATGCCGTTCCTGCTACACGTCATACGGAAGGTATAACATAGTTTAATTTCTTTTATTGCAATTTTAATTTACGGTTATGTCTACACTTGTTGTAATAGCATGCGTGTGTTGTGTGTGTTGTAATAAATAGGAGTATTTATTATTTTTATTGCTTCCGCTGTGCTCATGTTTACGAAACATGATCGAACACACACACGCCGCGGTGCCGGAAACCCAACAGTGGTATCAGAGCCCAGGTTGTGTTTCGACATAATCGTAAAATTGGTTTTGCGATAGTCATAATGTATTTCTGGAAATTTTCTAATTTTGGAAATTTAGAAGTATTTATGGAAATTTTTCAATTTTGGAAAGTCTAGAAGTATTTATGGAAATCTTCCACTTTTGGAAAGTTGGAAGTATTTATGGAAATTGATATTTTCCATAAATAAAATATTTGATTAGATTCTAGAAATTTGTTTCCTAATTTAATCATGATTTGATTTGGGAAATCAAATCTTAAAATATTTTATTTCCATAAGTAGTTTTAATGATTTAGGAAATTGGTTTCCTAAATAGATTTTCCTTAATCAAATAATTCCATGAATAAAATATGTGATTAGATTTGGAAATTTGTTTCCTAATTTAATTATGATTTGATTTGGAGAATCAAATCTTAAACATATTTTATTTCCATAAATAGTTATGACATATAAGGAAATTATATACATGACATAATTGTATGCCATGTAATTGCATTAGATGCATAACATTATGCCATGCGTGTCGTGACATGTAGATGTATGCCATGTATGCCATGCCATGTAGATAATAGTTATTTGCATGCAAAGAGGATGAGACATAAAAACCCTTAATCAATATTAAAGCCAACACCTTCCATTAATATGGTTAGAACCAGAGTTCTGTTTCTTGTTTGGGTTGTTGGACTCTCTCCAAGCCCGGCTCGAACCTGAATATGTTCAAACCATGGAATAGTTTAATACTAATATGGTAAGAGTCAGAGGTCAATCGTTAGCTTTGGTTGTTGGACTCTCTCCAAGCTGGGCTAATTGGTTGAATGCGCTCTAACCATATTAAAACTATGTCCCGATTAATGGGTTGGCTTTAACCTCGAGCATCGGCTTTGTTGGACTCTCCAAGGTCGATGTAAAGGGAGGTGAAGTTGGGTGCTATGCATATGATGCATACTTGTTAATGTGTTAACAACCCGATGTATGTGTGAACATTCAATTAGTTGATAGCACATTGTGATAGTTGCATATACGGGATATGCAATCGGTATAGATGATACCTACCGTCGTAGTTATGAATGGCTTGTTGGACTCTCTCCAAGGTTGTTCATAACTATGATGGATATCAGCCCATTCGGAGATGGACCTACAATCTCCCGAAGTGATTTTGGGGTTTTTGAAATTCGAAAAATGAATGGGATTTATAAATGTATATTGATGTATTTTAAAATCATTTTCTCATATATGCTCGTTTTGTATTTCTAGGTCAATAAATTGATCATGACGTCTTTGAATTTGCGCACTATTTTGGATTCGAACAAACTGACTGGGCCTAACTTCCTGGACTGGCATAGAAACCTGAGAATTGTTCTCAAGGTGGAAAAGCTTGCATATGTCCTTGAAGAGCCTCTTCCTGACCGTCCTAAGGACGATGCAACTCCAGACCAAATGTTGGTCTATCAGAAGCATGTGGCAGATTCTGAGCTGGCGAGTTGCATCATGCTAGCGGCGATGGTACCTGAGCTGCAGAAGCAGCATGAGCATATGGATGCTAACACTATGGTCTTCCATCTTCATGAGTTGTTCGATGAGCAAGCGAGATCCGAAAGGTTCGAGGTCTCTAGGCTCCTCTTCACCACGAAGATGCAAGAAGGTTCGTCTGTAGTACAGTTTGTGCTAAAGATGAACGGGTACATCGAGCGGCTAGCTACCCTCGGTTTTGTGATGGATCATGAGTTAAGTATTGACTTAATTCTGCATTGTTTGCCCAAGAATTTCTCGCAATTTGTGATGAACTATCGGATGAACAAATTGGAATCCACCATTCCCGAGCTCCTCAATATGCTGAAGACTGTGGAGCCTTCTGTGAAGCATGAGGAGAAGGCGCTCATTTGTTGATTCCTCAAAGAAAGGTTCTAAGAGGAAGGCAAAAGAAAGAAAGGAAAGAAAAAGGCAAAGAAGGCGGAACCAGCGCAAAAGGGCACTTGCCATCATTGTGGCAAGGAAGGCCACTGGCGAAGAAACTGCAAGATTTATCTTGAGTCCATGAAGAAGAAGAAGGCATCCGATGCCCCATCCTCTTCAGGCATCTTCGTTATTGATTGTCATTCTATTTCCTTAGACACTTGGGTATTGGATACTGGGTGTAGCTCACATATATGTAATGACATACAGGGGCTAAGGAATAGAAGAAGACTTGTCAGAGGGGAGTCAAATTTGCGAGTTGGCAATGGAGCAAAGGTTGCTGCGGTCGCCATCGGAACTTATTTGCCGAAGCTCCCTAGTGGACTAGTCTTAGAACTGGACAATTGCTATTATGTTCCTTCTCTAATAAAGAACATTGTTTCTATTTCCTGCTTAAATAGAAATGGTTTCCATTTGACGTTTAGTAACAATTGTTGTTATATAACTTTGAATGGCGTACTTTATGGAACTGGAACTTTGAGTAATGGCATTTATACGTTGGACGTATCCAGTGACATTTTCAATATCGAAGCGAGCAACACGCGTGCTCGAAAGGATAATCACATAGACTCCTATATGTGGCATTGTCGTCTTGGCCATATAAGCAAGAAACGCATGTCCGAATTACACCGATGTGGAATTCTGGAATCGTTTGAATTTGATTCATACGATACATGCGAATCATGCTTAAAAGGCAAGATGACTAAGTTACCTTTTAATGGAAAAGGTGAACGAGTGGGAGAGTTACTAGGTTTAGTACATACTGATGTATGTGGACCTATGTCAACTCAAGCATTAGGAGGCTATAGCTACTTCATTACCCTCACCGATGATCACTCACGGTTTGGGTATGTGTTCTTGATGAAACACAAGTCTGAAGCCTTTGAAAGGTTCAAAGAATTTAGAAATGAAGTAGAGAAACAACATGACAAGAGTATTAAAATACTTCGATCGGATCGAGGTGGTGAATACTTAAGTCAAGAGTTTCTTGATTATCTAAGAGACAATGGCATATTGTCTCAATGGACTCAGCCTATACACCACAAAGATAATGGTGTATCCGAGAGGCGAATCGGATCTTGTTGGACATGGTCAGTCAATGATGAATCATGCAACTCTTCCCAAGTCCTTTGGGGTTATGCACTTGCATTGTTTACTTGTTAAACAGAATGCCTACCAAGGTAGTCTCAACTACTCCATATGAGATATGGAATGGTAAGAAACCTCATGTATCTTACTTGAAGATATGGGGTTGTCCTGCTTATGTGAAGCGGACTGTATCAGACAAACTGGATGCTAAGTCTGATAAATGTCTATTTATTGGATACCCTAAGGAAACAAGTCTTGAGGACTTGTTTTAGGTCCGAATTTGGATTCGGATCGTGATCATCTCTCGATCACGTCGTCTTCAACACGAGGCTAGTAACCCGTACGAAGACGAAGCTCGTGGCTTGGCGAAGTCATCCCGAGGAGCTCGGCATGGATACGGATAGAGACGATTCTTACGAGGATCGTTCCGGTTGATGCCGTTCCTGCTACACGTCATACGGAAGGTATAACGTAGTTTAATTTCTTTTATTGCAATTTTAATTTACGGTTATGTCTACACTTGTTGTAATAGCATGCGTGTGTTGTGTGTGTTGTAATAAATAGGAGTATTTATTATTTTTATTGCTTCCGCTGTGCTCATGTTTACGAAACATGATCGAACACACACACGCCGCGGTGCCGGAAACCCAACAGGTCCTAGGTCATAACCATGCACCATGCACCATATCATTCATAATGATGTGATTTTATAAAATTGATTAAATATACACAAATTTTAAATCCGCTTTGCTGATAAGCCGCAATGCCACGACGATCCCGCTAGGGTGAACAGTACCGTCCATGACTAGGCCGTAGACTCCCTGTTTTGCCTCTTTAGGACAATTACAAGGCTAAAATTCGTGTAGCCATAATACACACATTTTATATCTCATATAAAACATGAAAATAAAAATTTATATCACATATAAATTATATAAACAACAAAATGTATATTTCGCAAGTGGCTCCGATGGCACTGTTCGGATCCTACTATGCATGTGAACCGATTAGCAAAACCGGGCGCAGAAACAAAATTTTGGATCCCACCAGAGATCCAAGAGAAATCATATAAATTGTTTTAACCATCTAGATCCTATCTTGCAGAAGTAACCATATCTTTGAAGTATGAGCCCTTGATCAAGCTAGTCCAAAGTTTGGCGGATCCATCTGGTAAGGATAACCCGCCCTTTTGGAAATATGGTTGTGCTAGCAACCTTTGTAGAAAAAATAGCCAAAATAAGGAGGATGAAGAAGTGAAGAAGAAGAAAGAACACCCAACTCTTTTTTTTTCTTTGGCTCTTCTTCCACCCTTATATATTATCATGCTTGAATTCCGAAATCAATGCATCAAATGCATCATTGAAAATCCACTAGCCTCTTCCCATTCTACACGTTGAAATCCAATTCATCAAATGCATTGAATTGTAATCAAATGCATCATTGAAAATCCACTAGCCTCTTCCCATTCTACACGTTGAAATCCAATGCATCAAATGCATTGAATTGTAATCAAATGCATTATTGAAAAGCCACTTCCAATTCTTCACGTTGAAATCCAATGCATTTTTAATGCATCAGGCATGCATTAAAACCTTTTGCATGTGACTTGGGTTTAACTCAAGTCTAACTTGAGTTTTGCATATGATTTGGGTTTAACTCAAGTCTAACTTGAGTTTTGCATGTGACTAGGGTTTAACTCAAGTCTAACTTGAGTTTTGCATGTGATTTGGGTTTAACACAACTCTAACTTGAGTTTTGCATGTGACTTGGGTTTAACTCAAGTCTAACATGAATTTTGCATGCGAATTGAGTTTAATTCAAGTCTCACTTGATTCTAACTCAAATCTAGTCTTCATCCATCCAATTTAATTTGAGTCTAACTCAAATGTAACCCGCTTGAGTCTAACTCAACCAACATGATTTTGACTCGAGCCTTGACCATCCATTATTCTTATTGTTCTTTTAGTCAAACTAAAAGAATCGATTTCCAAAATAGAATGTCATTTGTGTGTGACCTTATAGGCTCTTGTAATATTGGCAATGTGTTTAAAACCCCTTTTAGACACATAAGCAATTAGCGATATCTAGCAATACATCATTGCTACCCAAGTTACAAGAAAGTCGAGATCCTACAACCTTCCCATGACTATTATTATGTATGATGGTGTCCTTCTATCCTTGATATCTTAGATCGATCAATGAGTCAAAGACCGTGTCATCCCCTTATCGATATTTGTGTTTCTTGATCCCGAAGTAGGATCGCTCAAACAAATGAGCTCAATATCTCATATTGACTCATTTGAGCATGACCATGCATTTCGTGGTCCTACTCTATCAAAAGGCCGAAGATATCACTCCTGTCATATAGGAGGGATAGATCTCATCTACATCGCTCCGCATAATTCATTACATACCCAGTGATCGTCGTTATAGTGCACCCTGTTACGGTGTGATGATAGACTATACTAAAGTACATAACTCCTTATGTAGGGAATCATAGTCACTTCAGGTCTAAGGACTATTCATACCTATAGTCACATGAGAAAGTATATGACACTTTCTCATGGTGGGTCAATTCAGTATATATATATTCTCTAATATATATACCCATGTGTCAATGTGATATCTCATATCCATGACTTGTGAGATCAAGTCATCCATTGACCTACATGCTAGTCTCAATGTATTAATATTACCCTTGTCTATTAATACTTGACTTGGAATTTTAAGAATAGTGTTCTCTATAGCTTATCATAATTAATTCAACCAATTGATATACTGTAGATTAGAACATACTATTCAAGTATATTATTATATTTATTTTGCTGGCATATGCATAAAGTAAATATAATAACCAATGTTTGCCTATATTAATTTAAGATATGATACAAAAGTTTCCCTCACATACTGTAGATTAGAATATACTATTCAAGGATATTATTATATTTATTTTGCTGGCACATGCATAAAGTAAATATAATAACCAATGTTTGCCTATATTAATTTAAGATATGATACAAAAGTTTCCCTCACCAATCATCTCATAATTGGCACTAAGGGCTCATAATAATAGATCGTGGCCCGACTAGAAGGGGGGTTGAATAGCCAAACTCGTGCTCGATGGACTTCACTCGTTCTTAATCGTCTAGATGATCGTTAGCACAGCAGAATAATAGTAATAATGCTAACACAAAGATAATTAAGTTAAAGCAAAGTAAATAGAAGACAAATGCTAACACAAAAGATGTAACGTGGTTCACGACCCTTGCTGCTAGTCCATGGACAATTAGTAAGGGGAATCACTCCCTCAAATCAATCCACTAATCTCTCCTTTAGCTCAAGACAAGGTGGAGTTAAACTATTTACACAAAACCCTCCCTCTTATAATAAGATTGAGATAAGAACAAGGAAGAGGAGGTTAGAAATGTTTAGGGCACTTGGAGAGCACTTAGGAGTGGAAGCATTAACCTCTCCAAGTTCCCCAACCCTTCTTTTTATTCAGAAGAATGATTTCTTTCCTATTGGGCATGCAGTAGTCGACTGTTGCATGCTAGCAGTTGACTACTGCTGTAGTCGTTGTCTTACAATGGCATCATCCACATTGGCATCCCAACCAACGGATAGCCTATCGGTCTACTGCAATCAACTAATGCCCGTGCAGTCGAGTCGTTGGTCGAGCTACCTCACTTCTGTGGTCGTTTCCATCTATATCAGTTGACTGTCATCCCTTGACAATCGACTGATGGCCACAAAACCATAGTTGACACCGATCAACTATTAGTCGACTCAGACGAGTCGACTGATACCTATATCAGTTGACTAATATCGGGTAAAACCTCAAACAACAAAGTGTTTGAGCACCCGACCATTGGGTAAAACCTCAAACTACATGTTTGAGCATCCGACACTTCCAATCGTCGGGTAAAACCTCAAACACATGTTTGAGCGTCCGACACTTGACTTTAGCCATTTGGCCAAGTTCACCTAAGATGAGCTACCCCGTCCCGGGAAACAATCGCTCAATCTCTCATCTCTCATTGAGTCCCTCACAGAAGCTCTCTTTGTCCCGCCTACGTCCCTCGGATGCACTAAGCCCGCGACTTCTTCCATCTCATCCTTCATGTCTTTTCCTGAAGTCTGCTTCCTTTGGCTTCACTCCATTTTCTCCTTGTCCAGCGGTCCCTCGGATGCACCAAGCTCACAGCTTCTCCTTATTCCATCCTTCACTAACTCAAGGACCTAAGCCATGAGATTATGAACTCGCCAATGCTTCATCAAGCACATGTATTTCTCGAGTGCAATACAGTTTTCTTATTTTCAGGAGGATTTCTCAAATTTTTTAAGGGTAAATGACAAGGATGTTCTGGGATATGATTAAAAGGGATGTAAAGGGGTTTTTTTTTAATAAAAAGTATTTGTATTATTATTTGTTAGAAATTTGTGTGTGGTTTGTTTTTAGGTAAAAGAAGTGGGACACGTGGAATGCATGGAAGGAATTATTTTAAAAAGGAACGGAAAAAGCAGTTACGCCTCAAAGGACTAGTAGAGGCATTAAAGTAAATTCATTTGGGAATAAGGCGAGCAAATCTTCTATAAAAGGGGGTGGAGATGAATGGAAAGGGATGGTTATTTCTTCTCTATTCTCACACAAAGATCTCTTCTCACTTCTTCTTCTTCTTCATTCCACTGTTGCATGCCAGTAGTCGACTACTACTATAGTTGTTGTCTCAAAATGGCATCATCCACGTTGGCATCCCAACAAATGGATAGCTATTCAGTCGACTGTCAAACCCTAGTAGTCAATTGATGTCCGTGCAGTCGAGCTACCTAGCTTCTGTGGTTGTTTCCACTTATATCTATCGACTGTCATCCCTTGGCAATCGAATGATGACCACAAAACCATAGTTGATACCGGTCAACTAGTAGTTGATTCAGACCAGTCGACTGATACCTATATCAGTCGACTAATGTCGGGTAAACCCTCAAACAAAAAGTGTTTTAGCATTCGACCGTTGAGTAAAACCTCATACCACATGTTTGAGCATCTGACACTTCCAATCGTCGGGTAAAACCTCAAACACATGTTTGAGCGTCTGACACTTGACTCTAGTCATTCGGCCATGCTCACCTAACTTGAGCTACCACATCCCGAGAAACAATCGCTCAATCTCTCATCTCTCATGGAGTCCCTCACCGAAGCTATCTTCGTCCGGCCTGCGTTCCTCTAATGGACTAAGCCTGCGGCTTCTCCCATCCCATCCTTCATGTCTTTCCCTAAAGTATACTTCCTTTGGCTTCACTCCATTAGCTCCTTGTCCAGCGGTCCCTCGGATGCACCAAGCTCACAACTTCTCCTCGTCCCATCCTTCCCCGACTCAAGGACCCGAGCCATGAGATGATGAACTCGCCAATGCTTCATCAAACTAACCATGTGTGATTTACTAAGTCCTACACAACTAAAACACACATATCCAATCACATAAACATCTTGTAGACGATTCGGTGATCACTAGAGGGGGTGAATAGCGATTTCGTCGCTCGTTGATGGATCTCGATCATTCTTGCTAAAAGATGTTAATACACAGCGAAAATATGAAATATACATTACAAAAACACAAGCACAATTCACAACACGAGGATATAACGTGGTTCTGAACCGAATGGTTCCTACTCCACGGATCGAGCTCAACGAGCTCCAGTGATGCAACCACACACCACTAATCAAGAATAACTCATTCTCGGAATAATCCGGAGGTGGAAAACCTTGTACAAGTGATTACAAAAGCAATACATGAAAATACAAGCAAAATACAAAGAAATGTAAAGAGAACTTTACAATCTAGGGTTTTTGAGCGCTTTCTTGTTGGTTGCTTAGATTAGCTTGAAGGACCCTGAAATGCACCTGCAATTCGCCTTCAAATCGCCTCACCAAAGCTCCCATAGAACCATTGTCGAAATCCTCCCTGAGCTCCTATTTTTAACCTCCATCGGGTTGATTTTCGCCTGGCAGTCGACTACCAAAATCCCCAGTTCGACTGCCAACACTGTTGTCATGACACAACGACTCGATCCACGTTAGAAAAATTTCATCGGATCTCTTGCCGCGATCGATGACATCACGATGATCAAGCATCATCCTTAGCCGATCGGCTACCACGGCGTTCTATGGTCGCGGTCGAAAAACCCCGTATAGGAGTCGACTGCCATCCATGGCAGTCGACTGCCATCCATGGCAATCGACTGCCATCAGTCGACTGATCCAATGATTAGTCGACTGCCAAAGTATTTTCAGCATTTAATCGGCAGTCGAACTCTAGTCACTCACGACAGTCGAACCTTCCATATTGGCAGTCGATTGCCAACTTCAAACATGAGGTTTTGGTGCCTCCATACTGGCTAGACCACCTTTAGCCTAGACCTAAGCCTTCTAGCCACCTCCATTACCCTAGTGCCTATCGGATCCCTCCAAGCCATCCATGACTTTTTCATCGATACGCTAGCCTTTAGGTTCTTCCATCGGCTATGTCATGCTAACCGTGTCTACACCGCCAAGGCACATTGGACTTACACTGCCAAGACTCCGCTTGGACTTTACGCTGGTAACCATTGGACATATACTGCCAAGACTCCCACTTGGACTTTACGCCGCCAATATTAAACCCCTTGGACTTCTGAAATGCCAAGACTCAAGCTTGGACTTTCCCTTGCAACCCATGTTTGACTTTCCATGCCAATACCCATGCTTGGACTTTTCCTTGCCAAGACCCATGCTTGGACTTTATATGCCAAGTCCTCAAGACTTGGACTTTCCATGACATGGTCAACTTCATTCAACCATCAAAATTCCCCTTGAGTCAAACTCGAGTTCGGTCAATCATGACCCGGGTTGATTGCACAAACAATCTCCCCAAAACATTATCAGACATAAATGTCAAACCTTCATGTCAAACATCAAAACATCACTCGAGTCAAACTCGAGTCCGGTCAATCGTGACCTAGGTCGATTGCACGAACAATCTCCCCCTTTTTAATGTTTGACAAAACCACATACCTTTGAGTTAGAACAGTAACTCAAATCTTCTTTATCGATTATCCCAAATTGGTAATCCCATAAATTTCTCCCAAACATTCTACCCCAAATATTCTCCCCCTTTATGACTAACATTAAAAAGGTATCTCCAAGGAGGTTAATGTCTCATGTCACAATGAGATCTTACAATCTCCCCCTTGGTCCAAAAATATCTGGATGCCTACAATCTTCCTAGTGATAAGTCTCATATCACTTAAGAGAGGCAATCCTACAAACTCTCTCAAATTTCAAATTGGGTATCTCACATTCCCATTTTTCCCTCTCAAGATGAAATATACCATCCATCATCCCATGATGGATACCTCCCCCTAAAGGCTTTCTCCCCCTTGACCATTGGACCAACAATGTCCTTGGGAAGTTCCTAAGCCAATAGGAACTCTAAACCATAAAAATTAAGGTCTAAAGATCAACATTGAACTTTCCAACACCTTAAATTTGATATATCACCCTAACACCTCTCCAAATCCATATCCAATGGATTTTCACCCTTCATAATGCTTCCCAAAGTATATCCTAGGGTTAGGAGTGGTTAGAGAACTTTATTGTAGCTATAAACGAGCTAAATAACCTTGTTTTTCTCGAAATCAGCCTAGCAGTCGACTCTACCAGAGATCAGTCGGCTATCGTGCAAATCAATCGACTGCCAATAAGGGCAGTCGACTGATAACTGAAATATCAGAATTTTAGTTATAAGAATCCAATTTCAGAAAAGCATAAGTAATTCTACGTATATCGAAAAATCATGAAAATTCATACGTATAATACTTATGACACATACAATTGGTGAAAAATATTTTATCCACAAAATATCAAATTTGATACAAAGTTCAAAAGTGAAGAAAAACTTCAATATTTTAGCTCACTTTGTATCAACTTCATCAATGGTGATTGCTATCAAAAGATAGACTTCACCAAGTTTTTTCAAAGTGATTTTAAAATAGTTTTAAAAACCTATATTGGATCATATTCTTGTAGAAGATTTGACGCCGCTAGAGGGGGGGTGAATAGCGCGAGAGCCGTACGAAGATGGAATTCGTTCGCATGCTTGTCTACAATTCGTGTTAGCGCAGCGGAATAATAATAATAATAACAATACACGAAATACAATCACAAACACAAGCACAACACGAGGATGTAACGTGGTTCGGAACCGTAACGGTTCCTACTCCACGGATCGAGCTCTAACGAGCTCTAGCGACGCCAATGCAATCACTAATCAATAAACTCCTTCTCGACAACAAGTCGGAGGCGGAGAAACCTCGTACACAAGATTACACTAAGTAATACACAAAAATACAAGCAAAATACAAGGAAATGTAATGAACACTTTACAAACTAGGGTTTGAGCGCTTTGCTTGTTGGTTGCTTGGATGAGGATGAAGGGCCCTGAAATGCACCTGCAAATCGCCTTCAAATCGCCTCAAGTAAGCTCCCAAAAATCTGATGCTTGAGCCTTCCACGAACAGCTGCTTTTATCCTCCCTCGGGCTGGATTTCCGGCATCGACGCCATAAGTCCCCGATCTAACATCAGAGTGAGACAACGGCTCAATCCACGTTGGACAAGTTCCAACGGGACTCTCACCGATCATCGCCAACATTGGCGTCGATCGCTAATGCCCGTAGTCGATCGCCCGATCGGCTCACGGAGCGTTCTCAGGTTTCGCAACTCGACGATCATTGCCATCCTTGGCATTCGATCATTGCCGTCGACATCGATCGATCGCTCCCATGAGCGGTCATTGCGCCAGAGCCCTAAAACCTCTCGAACAGCAGTCGAACTCAAGTCGACTTCCGGCAGTCGAACCGGCCATAATGCCAGTCGACTGCCAACCTCAAACATGAGGTTTTAACCCAGGTATGGTGCCCCCATACTTGCTAGACCACCCTTAGCCTAGACCTAAGCCTTCTAGCCACCTCCATCAGCCTCACGCCTCTCGGATCCCTCCAAGTCATCCATGACTTGTTCATCCATCACGCTAGCCTTCAGGTGCTTCCATCGGCTATGTCATGCTAACGGTGTCTACACCGCCAAGGCACATTGGACTTACGCCGCCAAGACTCCGCTTGGACTTTACGCCGCCAACCATTGGACTTATGCTGCCAAGACTCCCGCTTGGACTTTACGCTGCCAATATCAATCCCCTTGGACTTCCCAAATGCCAAGACTCAAGCTTGGCCTTTCCTTTGCCAACCCATGTTGGACTCTCCATGCCAAGACCCATGCTTGGACTTTCCATTTGCCAAGACCCATGCTTGGACTTCCCTTGCCAACCCACGTTGGACTTTCCATGCCAAGACCCATGCTTGGACTTTCCATTTGCCAAGACCCATGCTTGGACTTCCCTTGCCAACCCATGTTGGACTTTCCATGCCAAGACCCATGCTTGGACTTTCCATTTGCCAAGACCCATGCTTGGACTTCTCATGCCAAGTGCTCAAGACTTGGACTTTCCCAATTGCCAAGTGTCCCACTTGGACTTTCCATGCCAAGTACCCATGACTTGGACTTTACCTTGCCAAGACCCATGCTTGGACTTTCCCATAATCACATGGTCAACCCTGGTCAACCATCAAGTCAATTATAACCTGGGTCGATTTTATAAACAATCTCCCCAACATATTAACCGACATTAATGTCAAACATCAATGCCAAAACACTTTGTCAAATCCCTTTGTCAAACATCAAAACATCACTCGAGTCAAACTCGAGTCTGGTCAATCGTGACCTGGGCCGATTGCACCAACAATTCTTTGGGCTTAATGTTCATGACTTGTACACTAGCTTTCCCAATGATCCACAAATACAATAAGATGAGTTTAAGTTCATCTAGATGCAAAAACTATGCACCTTGAACTTAAATCATATTCTAGCATCTCACATGTATCTATGGTGTATAAATACACATACATGTAAATTTTGATGTGAGATGTGGGTTTTGATTTCTTAATCTAAGGCTTCATGCATTTTCTAAGGCAACACTACTTGATTCCCTTATAAATGAGACTTCAAGTCATGTCATTGTCCTTAACTCAATTTCAATCAAATTAAATGCATGAATGATCATGGCATAAATAATAGCATAATTAAGCATGACCAATGATCATGATGTCATGGCATATTATATAATCTAAAAATACATGACATAAAAACCTAAATCCTAAGCATGATCATGACATATAAATGGTACAAAAAAAAATTGATGTCATGACATGGTATATGACAAACAAAATATGACACATAAAATGTATAGGTATAATAATACCTAAAATTTAATATTGGTTGCCATTTGTCATTATTAAGTATATTTTGCCATATTATCTAAATTTCCCAAAATGTGCCAAAAACCCAAAATGGCACACCAAGACCTCTAAACCTATATTGTGCCAATTTGATTGATTTTTCATAATCCCAACAATATATTGGCACATCCTAAAATCTTTTAGGATTTAAATTCAAATCTATTTTCAAGGTATCCATAACCTTGAAAATATCCTAAAGTGTCAGCTTTGCTATGGTTGGGTTAGCTACCCTTCAAATCAAAGTTGACACACCTAAACCCATCTAGCGTGAATCGATCACGCTCTTAGGAGCCCAAAACTTATTTGAGCTCCTAGGGTTTACTAGGTTTTCCTTAGGGATGACTTCCCTAGATAACTTTCTAATGACCCTTGTAGGCTTGTTAGCCTTGGTCATTTGGGTCTGGCCATGGTTAATTCTAGGGGTGACTCCCCTTGTAACCTTCTTAGTGGCTTCCCTAGGTTTCTTTGAAACCCTAGCCACTAGGCACATACCTTGGTCAACCTTAGGGATGACTTCCCTATTGACCTTGATCTTCCTAGACCTAATTTGAGTTCCATAATCAAATGACACATTATGGTAGGTCTTTTTGGGCTTAAGCTTGCCCTTGGTTGGTTCTTGATTTTTAGGTCTTTGACTTTGACCATTGGACCTAGACTTTTAATCATTTGACCCTTTAAATTGATTCTGTATATTCCTAAGGGTCTTCTCTAATTTCTCAAGCCTTGACCTCAAGGCTTGATTTTCTTTTCTAATTGCTCAATGTTTGAATCTTGATTTAATCTTTGGGCATTACCATTTCATCTAGGCATATGCCTACCCGTCTTAGGGTTAACGACTAAATGGTTTTCTATTTTCCTAATGCTTTCCTTAGGAAGAGTTTTTCTAGAGGCATTAGTCACAAATTTCTCCTTATTTGAAAAATTAACACTCTTAGCACCTAGACAAAAATATTTATTGTGTCTAGCATGCTTTTCATTTACAATAGCAAGATTGTTTAAATTATTCCTAGCATGCTTTTTGACATTTAAATTAGAACTAGAAGGTGCATTAAAATATACCTTATGGTTAGCCTTAGCTCCCCCTACATGTGATGCTCCTTCTTGGGTCTTTTTCTTCCCCTTTTGACATTGACTCCGATAATGTCCCTTTTGATGGCATTTGAAGTACACCACGTGCTCCTTGCTCTTTTTGGTGGGGACCCCCACTTCATTTGACTTCTCTTGACTTTTAGGCACCGGTGGAGTCTTCTTTACTCTTTTTGAACACTTGCTTTTATAGTGCCCATTTTCTCTACACTCAAAACATATTATATGAATTTTATTTTTAACACATATGTTTGAGTTACCTAGGTCCGTGGTGGAAGCCTCTTGAGCTTGTACATCTTCTCGATCGGAGGTTGATGGTTCCTCTTGAAGTTGCTTCGGTGTAGATGCTCTAATCTCCTCCCCCTCAAATCTAGAGGTGGAGGCTTCTCCTACTTCTTCCTCTTCTTCCACCAATCTGGAAGTTGACTCCTCCTCAACTTTCGAGTCCTCACTTTCTTGTGATGAGGATGATGTGCTCTCTTCTTCTGTCTCCTCCTCCAACTGAGTCGATGAGCACTCTTGTTCTTTGGGCTCCTCATGGAATCTTGCCAACTTGCTCCATAGCTCCTTGACATCCATGTAATCTCCTAGCCTAGACAAAAAATCATTAGGTATCAAATCTTCTAAAAGTTTTGATACCTTAACTTCGGTCTTGAACTTAAGATGTTGCTCTTGGGTCCACTTCTTCAACTTCAAGACCTCTCCCTTCTTGTTCCTAGGTGGTTCAAAACCTTCCATGACAATGAATCAATCTTCTATGTCCATCATCAAGAATGTCTCTATTCTAGCCCTCCATGCCAGAAAATCTTTTTGATCGTATGGTCGTGGTGTGTTGATGTCCCATCTTAGTTTTTCTTGAAAATCCAACTTCTTTCCCTCTAGTGTCTTTTGCTCCTGGGTGTTAGTCTGTAGAAGAGCCCCGGGCTCTGATACCAATTGTAGAGGATTCAGTGACCGCTAGAGAGGGGGTGAATAGTGGTTTCGTCACTTGTTGATGGATCTCGATCGTTCTTGCTACAAGATGTTAAACGCAGTGGAAATATGAAATATAAAATACAAAAACACAAGAACAATTCACAACACGAGGATATAACGTGGTTGAGAACCGAACAGTTCCTACTCCACGAATTTAGCTCAACAAGCTCTAGCGATGCAACCACACACCACTAATCAAGAATAACTCCTTCTCGGAACAATCCAAAGGTGGAGAAACCTCGTACAAGTTATTACAAAACCAATACACGAAAATACAAGAAAAATACAGAGAAATGTAAAGAGCACATTACAATCTAGGGTTTTTGAGTGCTTGCTTGTTGTTTGCTAGGATAAGCTTGAAGGACTCTAAAATGCACCTACAATTCGCCTTCAAATCGCCTCACTAAAGGTCCCAAAGAACCATTGCCGAAATCCTCCTTGAGCTCCTCTTTTTAACCTGCATCGGGCTAGATTTTTGCCAAGCAGTCGACTGCCAAAATCCCCAGTTCGACTGCCAACACTGTTGTCGTGAGACAACGACTCGATCTACACTGGAAAAAATCCAACAGATCTCTTGGAAGTCAACTGATGACATCACCATTCGACTGCTAATGTCCGTGGTATCGCCAATCGACTACGGCGTTACGTGGTCACGCCTAAAATCCCCATCCGCGAGATTGGCATCCATGGCGTCGCCGATCACGATCCAATGATCAATCGACTTCCAAGGCATTTTTAGCCCTTAATCGACAGTCGAACTCTAGTCGACTCACGACAGTCGAACCGGCCATATTGGCAGTCAACTGCCAACCTCAAACATGAGGTTTTAACCCAAGTATGGTGTCCCCATACTTGCTAGACCACCCTTAGCCTAGACCTAAGCCTTATAGCTACCTCCGTCAGCCTCGCGCCTATTGGATTCCTCCAAGTCATCCATGACTTATTCATCCATATGCTAGCTTTCAGGTGCTTCCATCGGCTATATCATTCTAACGGTGTCTACACCGCCAATGCACATTGGACTTTCATTGCCAAGACTCCACTTGGACTTTACACAGCCAACCATTGTACTTATGCTGCCAAGACTCCCACTTGGACTTTACACTACCAATATCAAACCCCTTGGACTTCTGAAATTCCAATACTCAAGCTTGGACTTTCCCTTGCCAACCCATGTTGGACTTTCCATGCCAAGACCCATGCTTGGACTTTTCCTTGCCAAGACCCATGCTTGGACTTTACATGCCAAGTCCTCAAGACTTGGACTTTCCATGACATGGTCAACTCCAATCAACCATCAAAATTCCCCTCGAGTCAAACTCGAGTCCGGTCAATCATGACCTGGGTCGATTGCACTAACAATCTCCCCAAAACATTATCAGACATCAATGTCAAATATCAAAACATCGCTCAAGTCAAACTCATGTCCGGTCAATCGTGACCTGGGCCGATTGCATCAACACATCCTTACTTAAACCCTTTGCTACACACATCAAAACCAATAACTTACTTGGGTTGATTGCCATAACAATCTCCCCCTTTTTGATGTGTGGCAATTTATTTAAGTTAGGTAATACATTTAAAAACACTTAAAGGAAAATAAGCATGTAAATCAAACATGGGTATCAAAACTCCCCCTTAACACATGCCAACTCACCCTTAACACATGCTAATTCCTCCTAGCATGATTAAATTAAACTCTAACACTTCTCCCCTTTGACACAATTAAAAAGATTATACATAGTGTATACAATATGGTATCACATACTTAAGGGGATAAAATACTCAAAATCTAATTGAAAAATACCCAAAATAGTCTGCTATGCTCGTGCACAGTTCCAGCAGTCAACTGGTTCATAGCACTAGTTGACTAGCACTTGAAAGCTCCCATTTTTTATTTCTTAAGCCAACTTCAAAATACATTAAAAAACCAAAAAAATTCAAAAAATCAAAAAAATTTAAAAAATCACGAAATTTTGGGAATATATTTCTAATGAGTTCCTCTACCAAGGAAAAATGATTTTTCATGAAAATTCATTACTATTTTGAAAATTAGGCAAAACTCAAAAGTTTGAAAAGTTCTCAAATTTGTATCACCTTTGAAAGCTAGTTTTGCCTTAAAACATTTTAAAACACAAACCCTCAGTTTTCAAAACATAAAATGTTTTTAAATCAATAAAAATATCCAACTATGATATTTGGACAATATGTCAATGAATTAAACATTTACTTTCCCCATAGTTGTTCTAAGATTGCTATATCATGATAGTTTTAATGACTCATCTAAATGTCATAAGTATTAGTGAATCATTTGTATCAACCTAACATCTCAGCCATTTCTATGTTTTCAATCAAGTTCTCCTTATCGTGAATTGTGAGATGTAACTAAGGTATTTATACTTGACCAAAAATTTTCATGCAAAGCTACCCATGGTTATGTATTATCAAAAATCTCCAATCAAGAACATAAGTCAAGTGTCACCAATTTTCATCACAAGTTAAACAAATAATATGATATGAAATGAATTCAAATATTATTGACTATCCTAGGTTATTCTAACCTTTAAGGATTGACTTGGGAACCCAATATAAGTTCTTTCCAATCGGTTTCACCAAGTACTCCTTAGGGATCCATTTTCTAGCTACTATTGTAGTATTTGATTGCCCCCTAGCAATTAGACAATGGTAGGTCTTTTCATTTTTAGATCCCTTGTATCCTAGGCTCTTCTTATTGAAACTTGTCCTTTGGCTCCCATTTATCATGTTCAAAGTATTTGAGTCTATAGTAAATTTTTCAACAGCCTTAGTGAGATAATCTACCTTTTCCCTTAAAACCTTATTTTCTTCAATACATGCATCATTTAAACTAGAAGAAGAGATATTATCATGTGAGCATGCATTTTTGAGTTTTCCTTCTAGAGCTTTAATTTCATTTTACATGCATTTATTTTTCTTTTTAGTCCAAAATAAATCTCTAATCAAATTTGAAATCCTCGAAATAACTTCTTGAGAGGGAAGTTTCTTTTCCTCACTTAGCCAATCTTTTTCTTCCGATTTCGAGGTTGATTCTACCCCTACATTTGAGCTCTCCTCCTCACTTGTGCTTCCTTCTTCTCGTTCGGACGAGGTGGAGGCTATGTCATCAATTCCCATGAGTGCGAAGTGGGAGACTATTTCTTCTTCTTCTGATGAAGATGAATCATCCCATGTGGCTTGTAAGTTATGGGCTTTTGACATCTTCTCCTTCTCCTTTGTTTTATTCTCTTCCTTCTTCCTTTCTTCTTTGCTCTTGTTCAATAAGGGACACTATCCCTCATGTGTCCCTCTCCTTGGCAATTATAGCAAATAATCTTCCTAGTCCTCCTTCTCATATCATTAGACTTGTTAAATTTAAAACTTTTAAGAGCACGTCTTACCTTTTTTACCATGTACACCTCCTCATTTATATCTATTGAAGAGGATGAATCATCATCGAATGAGGAGGATGTGGTCTTCTTCTTTTTCTCTTTGTTTGCTACTAGTGCCACTCCCCTTGATTTAGTACTTGGCTCTTCTACTATACCTTCAAATCTAGTTTTGTGAAGCTCCATAGTAGAAAAGAATTCTTCTAGAGTACTTACCTCTAGATTCCTTGAAAAATAGAATGAGTCCTCCATAAATCTCCATTTCGATGATCGAGAGAATGCATCAATTGCCTTCATGATCACATCCCTATTGGACAGCTTCTCCCCTATACTAGATAACCCATTAATAATTTATTTAAATCTTGAGTGTAGGGACAATACCTATTCTCCTTTTTTCAATTTGATATTATTTAATTGTGATAGGAGAAGATCCCTTCTTTCTAACTTGGCTTCGAAGGTGCCTTCATGAAGCTCCACTAGCCTTTCCCACATCTCCTTGGCGCTCGAGCATTCTCTTATCCGATTTATCTCTTATTGAGGAAGAACATTTAGAAATGATGTTTGACCATTGAATTTGCTAGATATTCCTCCTTTTTCTTCTTAGTTCATCTCGATCTCTCTATCAGCTTATTTTCTTCATCACTAGGTATTTCGAAACAATTTTCCATAATAAGCATAATATCGAAATCGGTTTCAAAAAATACCTCCATCCGTTTCTTCCATCAAGAGAAGTCGCCTTCGAATTTCGGTGGATGGATGTACATTTCGGCCATTTAATTGCTTGCTGCGGTGGTGAGTCGGATGATGAGCTCCTTGCTTTGATAGCAGTTGTTGCAGAATCGTGGCCCGGCTAGAAGGAGGGTTGAATAGCCAAATTCGTGCTCGATTGACTTCTCTCATTGATAATCGTCTAGATGATCATTAGCGCAGCGGAATAATAGTAATAAAAGATAATTAAGCTAAAGCAAAGTAAAGAGAAGATAAATGCTAACATAAAAGATGTAATGTGGTTCACGACCCTTGCTGCTAGTCCATGGATGATTCGTAAGGCGAATCACTCCCTCAACTCAATCCACTAATCTCTCCTTTAGCTCAAGACAAGGTGGAGGTAACCTCTTTACACAAAACCCTTACTCTTACAATAAGATTGAGATAAGAATAAGGAAGAGGAGGTTAGAAATGTTTAGGGCACTTGGAGAGCACTTAGGAGTTGAAGCATTAACCTCTCCAAGGTCCCCAACCCTTCTTTTTAAAGAAAAGAAGGGTTTCTTCCCGTTGGGCATGCAGTAGTCGACTGCTGCTGTAGCCGTTGCCTCACAACGACATCATCCATGTCGGCATCCCAACCAATAGATAGCCAATCAGTCAACTGTCAAACCCTAGAAGTCGACTGATGCCCATGCAGTCGAGCCGTTGGTCGAGCTGCCTCACTTTTGTGGTTATTTAGACCTATATCAGTCGACTGCCATCCCTTGGCAGTCGACTAATGGCCACAAAACCCTAGTTGACACCGGTCAACTACCAGTCGACTCGGACCAGTTGACTGATACCTATATCAGTTGACTGATGTCGGGTAAAACCTCAAACAATAAAGTGTTTGAGCATATGACTGTCGGGTAAAACCTCAATCCACATGTTTGAGGATTCAACACTTCCAATCATTGGGTAAAACCTCAAACACATGTTTGAGCATCCGACACTTGACTTTAGCCATTCGACCAAGTTCACCGAACTTGAGCTACCCTAGCTCAGGTTACAATCGCTCAATCTCTCATCTCCCATGGAGTCCCTCATCGAAGCTATCTTCGTCCGGCCTACGTCCCTTGGATGCACTAAGCCCACGACTTCTGCCATGCCATCCTTCACGTCTTGCCCTGATGTTTGCTTCCTTTGGCTTCACTCTATTTGCTCCTCGTCCGGCGGTCCCTCGGATGCACCAAGCTCACGTCTTCTCCCTGTGCCATCCTTCACTGACTCAAGGACCTGAGCCATGAGATGATGAATTCGCCAATGCTTCATCAAGCTTACCATGTGTGATTTACTAAGTCTTACACAACTTAAACACACATATCAAATCACATAAACATCCTAACTTAAACCCTTTGCCACACACATAGAAACCAATAACATACTTGGGTTGATTGCCCAAACAACTTCTAGCTTGAGGATTCAAGTTGATTTGCAAGGATTCTCTTGAAAGGAAAATGGGATCTGAGTAGGCCGAAGAAGAGGACACGATAAATCTCTAATGAAGTGATGCTTCACTTCAATGTTCTTGGTCCTAGAGTGATGTACCGGATTTTTAGTCAAATTGATGGTAGTTACATTATCACAATAAACCTTAACTTTAGAGTAGTGTAGCTTAAAATCTTCTAGAGTATGTATCATCCAAAGTAATTGAGCTACTCAACTACTCATGGCCACATACTCGGCTTCGGTTGTAGATAGAGCAATACAAGGTTGCTTCCTACTACTCCAACTTACTAGAGAGGATCAACTAAATTGGCATCCACCACTAGTACTCTTCTGATCAAATTTACAACTCATATAATTAGAATCGGTGTACCCAATCAAATCAAAAGTTTGAGTCCTAGGGTACCATAAACCTACATTAAGAGTTCCCTTGATATACCTTAAAATCCTTTTGACTGCTATCAAGTGGGACTCTTTGACACAATATTGGTATCTTGCACACATACCTACTATAGATAAATTAACGAGTCTACTAGCGGTTAGGTATAATAGGCTAACAATCATACTCCTATAGAGTTATGAATCAACCAATTTTCCATCTTGATCATTGTCTATCTTAGTGTTGGTTGCCAAAGGAGTAGAAACTGCCTTAGCATTTTCTGTTGGGTTTCTGGCACCGCAGCGAGTGTGTGTTCGAACATGTTTCATAAACATATGCACAACAAAAGAATTAAAAAGAAATAAATCTAATTTATTACAACACACACATCACACGCATGTATAGTACAACATGTGTAGACATAATCGTAGTTTCAAATTTTTCAATAAAAGGAAATTACTCTAGTTATACCTGACGTATCACCTGCAGCGGGAATGACATCAATCCGAGCGACTCTCGCTAGAATCGCCTCTATCCATATCCACACTGAGTATCGTCGGGATAGCTTCACCATGATACAAGCCTTGTCTTCGTAGGAGTCACTAGACTCGTGTCGAAGATGATGTGATCGAGAGAAGATCACAATCCGAATCAAAATTCGGATTCGAAAATGAGTCCTCAAAACTCGCTTCTCCGGAAAGGTATTCATCAACCGATTGACGAATCCTTGGTCCTCCACCTTTGATAATTACCGAAGATCGAATCCCCAACAAGTTAGCCACTGTCGGAGCTTCAATCATCATCCAAATGACGATCCAACACGTAAGGAAACAAGCTGTCCAGAAAACTGGACAGCTTCGTGGAGGATTTGCACCGGCCAATGGAGGAAGTCCGGCTACACCTTGGTCACCGGAGGCAAGGGGTGTCGCCGAAGGGTTGCCGGCAGCAGCAGGTGGCCGGTGGCAGCTGGTGGCATCGGTGGTAGCAACTGCAAGGGGCTGCGGCAAGGTTGAGCGGCGGTAAGGAGAAGAGAGGGAAAGGAGAGGAAGAAGAGTTTTTCCAAAATAAAACTTAGGGATCTCCAAAATCTAACCACGTTTTTATAGAGCCCGTATTTCTTAACCATAAAGAAAACTTCTCCTTAGAGTTATTGGTTCATAACCAAAACTCGTTAACCCGCTACAATAACTTAAGTTAAAATAAACCGAGCCGAGTTGGTCTATTTTAAGTTAAAACGAACCGAACCAACTTTGGTTCATTCATATAAAACAAACCAAACCCCTTTGGTTTATTCTCCACCATTGTATTAGAACCAAACAAATTTGGTTCATCCATCATGTCTTCATAAGACTCAGCCCATCCATGCTTCCATTGTGACTGAAACAATTTTATGCTTGCTCTTTGTTTGGTCCAACCAAACCTAGTTTCTCTCGATCTGAGAATCTCATTCTCAAGCTCATTTTAAATCCTTCGGATTACGCTCATTGTGCATGTGACCAAATAGGTTCTTGATTTATGTTGGTCATCTATAATTAACCATTAATTATAGAATGATCATGAGTGCCACGTAGTAGTACATCATGATCCCCAATTAACCGAAAAATCAACGGTTGATTCCAGAACTATTTTTGAAACCCTTCAGTAGCTACATTGAATAGTGTCCCGTTCCCTTCACGCATCTTATACCCACTTGATTCAGGACATGGTCTGTGGTGTCAATCCCCACTAGGTCGACTACATCACACCTAGTACAAGTATCATTTTCTCATCCTACGAATTCTAGTTACTGTACATGTATCTAAGAGTACCTTACTCTAAACATGTAATGCTTTGGCCAAAGACTTTAGTAACAATCTAACGAGAGGTCATGGGTATACATCTTCTAGCAAGGAGTGGTGAATCCTTTATAGGCTATTCAAACACCTTCGGATATTTCAACTTATACCCATTCATCCCGGGTCTACATCTTCTCAGAGATGCTTGCTTGAGATGTCAAAGCATAAGTCTTCATGACCAAGATGACTTGAATACTGTAAGTCAAAGGAACATCACAGTTAAGCTGCAGTAAGAACTTCATTGACATATCCATATATGCAGAGAACCATATGAAGTCTTACAACTGGTCACTCCAATGAACTAGTTACCATAAATAGCATCCATGATTAACTCTGGACATCACAATGTCTCCAGCCAGTGAGAATTAGCTGCTTGGATACACCAAAGAGTATACCTTGTGCTAGTCCTGACAGAATTGATGGTGTCCAAATCCATCAATTCATTGACTAGGGATAATTCCAATACATCACGATTACACATGTAGAGATACTCACTAGTTATGATCCAATCATAAATTCTCTCATGCTGTGAATTGTATCGTGGACATTCAGTAAATGAGTTTAAGATCTAATCAAAAACATGAAAACATGTATACTCAAATAGTGAATCTTCATTTATCATATAAATGGTTTAAAAATAAGGCAATTGCCTTAGGACACCTCTCATATATTACTAACAAACTCCCACTTGGCCAAATGCCAATCACCACGATATCCAATACCATAGGTCCTAACATGGCCCTCAAACTTACTTTGAGGTAAGACTTTAGTTAAAGGATCTGCAAAGTTTTTTTCAATGGGAATCTTCTCGATTCATATTTCCTTCCTACTTATGATCTCTCTGATCAAATGATAGTGGCGAAGTACATATTTGGATCATTGATGAGATCTTGGCTCTTTTGCCTGTGCAATTGCCCCATTATTGTCGCAGTAAACCGGTATTGCTTCAACAATGGTTGGAACCACACCAAGTTCATGAATGAACTTCTTGATCCAAACCACTTCCTTTGCTTCTTCCAAAGCTGCAATGTATTCAACCTCTGTGGTAGAATCTGCTATAATGTCTTGTTTGGAACTTGTCCAACTCACTACTATTGGACTATCCTAGCCACAAAATCCTCTTTTTGTAGTGCAGAAACCTCGGAAGTCGGCCATGAATCTGTGCGAACATAAACAAAAATATACACGTACGTGTTTAAAACCATAGATCTACTTTAGATCAACATGTGAAGAGCTTTACCCTTAATGTGACACCCTTCGCTTATCCCGCTCGTCCAAACGGCTTGCCGGAACTCGAGAGTGTCAAGCGTACACTCCTCTACAATTATCCACACGGAAAAAAGGTGGAGAAGGAAACTTAGAGTGTGCTAGCACTTCTTGAAACCCACGGCAAGGATGAGGGGGAGAGATCTTGAGATGAGAGCCAAGGAGGAAGAAGATGAAGTTATCAATTCCCACTCACACATGTATTAGTTTTTGGCCGGCCACATTAAGGGAACTTAAACCATGTAATACCAAGAGCCATGGCTCTTGGTCTCCCTCATGAGGTGGCACACTATGATGTGTCCATGATGATGTGAAACATCATCATTGGCCGGCCCCATGCCATGTCATCATGACATAGCATTTTGTCAAGTCAAACTTGACCATTCATCTTGCCTCTCAAGTCAAGTCAAACTTGACCTCTATCTCCCATGGTTAATCAAATCCAACCATTTGATTCAAGTCAATTTAATTTAATAAATCTCTATTCATTAGTTTAAATTGACTCGATGAATCAAATCTAAATTGGACTCATTCAACACTTGAATCAAATTGAGTCCAACTCAATTAGTCTAATTTGGATTACTCTTAATCCAATTTGGTTCATCACATGAACCTAATCCTCATGGTCCATCATATGAACCTAATCTCCATATAATTTCCCTTTGTGTGTGACCCTATAGGTTCTTGTAATGTTGGCAATGCTCCTAAACCGATTTAGAAACATAAGCAATGAGCGGTATCTAGCTACACATCATTGCTACCCAAGTTACAAGAATGTTGAGATCCAACATCACCTTTGTGACTAATAATTGTGACTCTCACAATATGTGACAATGTCCCTCTATCCTTGATATCTAGATTGACCACAAGAGTCATAGACTGTGTGATCCTTTGTACAATCTATATCTTAAAATTCAAGTAGACTCACTCTAATCAAATGAGCTCAATATCTCATATTGACTTATTTGGGCATGGCCATGCACTTAGTGGTCTAACTCTATCAAGAATCATGATGTCACTCCCATCAAATAGGAGGGATAGATCCCATCTACATCACTCACATCCCTCCGCATAATTTGTTACATACCCAGTAATTGCCTTTATAGTCCACCCATTTACGGGTGATGTTTGACGAAGCCAAAGTATGCAACTCCATATGTAGGGAACCATGGTGAATTCAGGTTCAAGGACTAATAGTCATACTAATAGTCATATGAGAAAGTATATGATACTGATATAATGATCCATGATACTTTCTCATGGCGGGTCATTAAGTATACATTCTCCAATGCATACCCATGTGTCAACTTGATATCTCATATCCATGACTTATGATATCAAGTCATCGAGTTAATACTAGTCTCTTCGCATTAACATTGTCCCTGAATATTAATACTTGACTAGGAATGATTAAGAGTAGTGTTCTCTATATCATCTCATTATCGATTCAACCAATCGATTGATATAGATAAGAACCTTCTACTCAAGGACGTTATTATACTTAGTTATTTGACACCAATACAAGTATAATAACCATAAAAAATGCCTTTATGAATAGGAATATGATACAATAAAGTCCATACAACAATCATCACATGATTGGCTCTAGGGCTTTCACTAACAATCTCACACTAGCATTAGTGTCAATCCCTGTAGTATCTAATACCCAAAGACCTTGTATGACCATCATACTTTTTCTGTGCCAAAACCTTGGTCAAGAGATCTGCGACGTTAGCCTCTATGAGTACTCTGCAAATCTTTACATCTCCTCTATCGATAATCTCTCGAATGAGATGGAAGCGCTGTAGTATTTGTTTGGTCTGCTAGTGTGAGCGAGGTTCCTTAGCCTGCGCAATCGCTTCATTGTTATCACAATAAAGCTCTATAGGATCTGCTATGCTAGGAACCACCCCAAGCTCAATAATGAACTTGCGGATCCAAATTGCCTCCTTTGCTGCCTCTGATGCAGCAATATACTTGGCCTCTGTTGTAAAATCAACAACTGTGTCATGCTTCGAACTCTTCCAGCTCACATTGCCACCATTCAAACAAAACATGAACCATGACTGTGATCTATAATCATCCTGGTCAGTTTGGAACCTGGCATCGCTATAACCCTTTACAGGTAGTTCCTCATCGCCTCCAAATATCAAGAAATATTCTTTAGTTCTTCTCAAGCACTTAAGAATATTCTTGACTGCTATCCAGTGATGCTCACCTGGATCTGACTGGTTTCTACTCGTCATGCTCAAAGCATACGAGACATCAGGACAAGTACATAACATGGCGTACATGATAGATCCTATGACAGATGCATAAGGGATCTTATCCATGTGGTCTCTCTCCTCTCTAGAAGAGGGACTTTGAGTCTTCGGAAGAATCACACCATGTGACATCGATAGAAGTCCCTTCTTAGAATTCTGCATGGAAAACTATACTAATATCGTGTTAATATATGTACTCTGACTTAGACCAAGCAATCTCTTACATCTATCTCTATAGATCTTGATGCCTAGAATACAGGTAGCTTCACCTAAGTCCTTCATTGAGAAGCACGTCCCCAGCCAAGTCTTCATAGATTGTAGCGAAGGGATGTCATTTCCAACGAGTAGTATGTCATCCACATACAATACACGGAAGACAACTGTGTTTCCATTAACCCTCTTGTAGACACAGGGTTCATCTTCATTCTTGATGAAACCAAACTGTTTGATCGCATCATCGAATCGAAGATTCCAGCTCCGAGAAGCTTGCTTTAGCCCATAAATGGACCTTTGCAGCTGCATACTTTGCCAGTATGCTATGGATCTATAAAACCCTTAGGTTGTGTCATGTACACTTCCTCGAGCAAGTTTCCATTCAGAAATGCAGTTTTGACATCCATCTGTCAGATCTCATAATCGTGGTACACTGTAATAGCAAGCATGATCCGAATGGACTTAAACATCACAACTGGAGAAAAGGTTTCATCATAGTCAATACCATGAATTTGCTTGAAACCTTTAGCCACCAATCGACCCTTATAGGTATGCATAACTCCATCCATGTCAGTATTTCTCTTAAAGACCCACTTACACCAAATGGGTTTGATGCCTTCTGGTGGATCAACTAAAGTCCATACTTGGTTGGTGTACATGGATTCCATCTCGGATCTCATGGCCTCTAGCCATTTCTCAGAATCTGGGCTCATCAAAGCTTCCTGATATGAGGTAGGCTCATTCTCAATGAGTATAATGTCATCATGGTCAGACAAGAGAAATGAGTATCTCTCAGGTTGACGATGTACCCTATCAGACCTGCGAAGAGGTAGGTCTACCTGAACAGGTTGTTGTTCCACAACTCTTTGTGCAACAATCTCATCACCCACAACACTTTGTGGTTCCTGTTCAACCTCCATCAAGACCTCAGTGCTATGGTCCTTATCTTGAATTTCTTTAAGATCGAATGTACTCCCACTAGTTTTTCTAGAAACAAAATCCCTTTCCAGAAATACCCCAGTCTTTGCCACAAACACTTTATGCTGACTGGGAATGTAGAAGTAATATCCCTTCGTTTCCTTGTGATATCCAACAAAATAGCACTTATCGGATTTGGGTCTCAGTTTGTCTGAGACTTGACATCGAACGTAAGACTCACAACCCCAAATTCTCATGAAAGACATCTTGGGATTTTTCCCTGTCCATATCATATATGGTGTCTTTATCACAACCTTAGATGATATACGATTAAGTGTGATGATGATCACTCGACTAGAAAGTATTATGTGCCCGAATTTTCCCGATCGTTGGTGATGGCATCGGCGATCACGCCCTCCTCGGCGATCGCTCATCCAGAACTTTGTCAGTCGAACATCGGTCAAGTTCAAATGACCTAGAGCAGTCGACTGGCACCTATGCCAGTCGACTGATGTCGAGTAAAACCTCAAACATCAAGTTGTTTGAGCATCCGATCGTCGGGTAAACTGTCAAACACCACGTTTGAGCCTTTGACACTCAGTCTTAGCCACTTGGCCATGTCCACCTTATCCTCTCATGGAGTTCACCATCGAAGCTCTCTACCCTCGGCCTACGTCCCTCGGATGCACAAAGTGCATGACTTCGCAATGCCATCCTTCGCGTCTCTTGCCCTCGAAGTATGCTTCCCTTGGGCCTTACTCCATTTGCTCCCTATCCAGCGGTCCCGCGGATGCACCAAGTGCACGACTTCCCAATGCCATCCTTCACTGACTCAAGGACCCTGAGCCTAGTGAACTTGCCAAGTCCTCAAGACTTCCCACACCAAGCCTCATGCTTGGATTTTTCCAACACCAAGCCCCATGCTTGGACTTTTCACCACTAAGGCTACACACATGGATTTACGTGGCCAACCCATGTTGGACTTCGTATGACAATCCCATGTCATGTGTTTTGTCTAACATCAAAATACAGTTCGAGTCAAACTCGAGTCTGGGCCGATTACACCAACATAACTCATCTTAAAAATCTAATAAGAGAAAAAAACCATCGAAAATGAACCAAATGTATCTTTGGCATCTAAGGTTAGGTCATATTAACCTGAGTAGAATTCAAAGGTTGATAGCTGATGGATCTTTGGGTTCATTGGTGGTGGAAGATTTCCCAACCTATGAATCTTTCCTTGGAAGGTAAAATGACCAAGAGACCTTTTAAGGCCAAGGCATATAGAGACAAAGATGTGTTGGAATTGGTTCATTATGATTTGTGTGGTCCTATATCTATCCAGGCTAGAGGTGGTTTTGAATATTTTGTCTCTTTTATAGACCATTATTCAAGATATGGATACATTTACTTGATGCGCCACAAGTCTGAATGCTTTGATAGGTTCAAAGAATTCAAGGTTGAAGTGGAGAAACGTCAAGGTAAAGGTATCAAGACATTACGATCTGATCGTGGTGGTGAGTACCTCTTGGGAGAGTTTAGAAGTTACTTATCAGAGACTGGGATTTAATCCCAACTGTCTACACCTGGTACACCCCAGCAGAATGGTGTGGTGGAGCGAAGGGATAGGACTCTTATGGAATAGTTAGATTGATGATGAGTTATTCTGAGTTACCAGATTCGTTCTTGGGGTATGCTCTAGATACGACAGTGTATATTCTGAACTTGGTACCATCTAAATCAGTACCTTCTACTCCCACAGAATTGTGGACTGGGCGAAAGCCTAGTCTAAGACATATTCGAAATTGGGGTAGTCTAGCACATGTACTGAAGGGAGATGTTGGTATGTTAGAATCTCGTACAGAAGTACGCCTGTTCATAGGCTATCCTAGAGGAACGAAAGGTTATTTGTTCTATAGTCCTAGAGATGACAGGGTGATCATTAGCACGAACCGCTGATTTTTATAGGAAGACTATGTGATGAACCACAAACTCATGAGCAAGATTGTTCTGGAGGAATTAAGAGGGGAAGTCACTACTTCAGTACCAACGGTACAAGAGGACATACAAAAAGTGACTGCACCGCGTGTCACAGAGGATACACAAGTGATACCTCGTCGTAGTGGGAGGGTTGTTAGACAACCAGAAAGATTTATGTTCTTGGGAGAATCATCTGATTAGCTCCCTGGCGAACATGAACTTGATCCATGGACATATGAGAGGCAATCCAAGATAAAGAAGCAGTATCTTGGCAAAGGGCAATAAATTCTGAGATAGAATCTATGGATTCAAATCAGGTCTGGGAGCTAGTAGAACCACCCAATGGTCTAAAAGCCATTGGATGCAAGTAGATCTACAAAAGAAAGAGAGGATCAGGTGGGAATGTAGAGACCTTCAAAGCAAGGCTTGTTGCGAAAGGGTATACTCAGAAAAAGGGTATCGACTATGAGGAGACCTTTTCACCGGTAGTCATGCTTAAGTCTATCCGGATTCTCTTATCTATTGTTGCTCATATGGATTATGAGGTTTGACAGATGGATGTCAAAATAGCTTTCCTTAATGGAAGTCTTGAAGAAAACATCTGTATGGAGCAACGAGAGGGATTCATTGCAAATGGCAAAGAGCATCTTGTGTGCAAGCTTAATCAATCCATTTATGGATTGAAGCCAGCTTCGAGATCTTGGAACATCCGCTTTGATGAGGTAATTCATTCATATGGATTTATTCAAAGTCCGGATGAGTCTTGTGTATACAAGAGATGTGATGGAAATGTAGTGGTATTTCTTGTACTATACGTAGATGACATTTTGCTCATTGGCAACAATGTCAAAGTGTTATCAGACGTAAGGGTATGATTGTCCAAACAATTTGATATGAAGGACTTGGGAGAAGTCGGACACATCCTTGGGATCAAGGTTATAAGGGATCGCAAGAAAAGGATGTTGTGCTTATTTCAAGCATCATACATAGTCACTATTTTGGCACGTTTTAGCATGCAGAACTCCGAGAAAGGTTTTCTATCTTTTCGGCAGGGAGTACCTTTATCTAAAGAGATGTGTCCTAGAACATCAAAGGAGATAGAGGAGATGAAGGCAGTTCCTTATGCTTCGATGGTAGGAAGTCTCATGTATGATATGTTATGTACGAGATCGGATATCTGCTTTGTAGGTTTGCCCGGAAACTCTGATACCAATTGAAGGGTTTTGCTTATCGAGTCCGTGAGGGGAAACTTCGCTTCCCACTTCACCTCGGTTGCTTGATCATGGTGATCCCATCGATGTCCCCGGATTAAAAAAATTTAATCCTAGACAAAAGGGATTGCCCAAACAACCAAGTCATTGTCGTGCTATTCGTTTAGAGATGTCACTTGAACAAACTCGTTGTTCAAGCGACAATCCTCTATTCTACGAGTAGCCGCAGAATAGATGATGTCTAGATCGCCGATTTTTATGTTTATGCTCGGGATCCAAGTATTATTTAGCCATATACAGATTTATATCATGCTCATAGTTGAAAAACAAATAAAAGCAAGTAACTATCCACACAAAACATCCATATAATTGAAAAGCAATTATAAACATAATACAAAAGAACACTAATCAAAATAAACAAGATTATACCTCTTGATCTTCTATTGTATGTCCTTCCTTCTTTCGAACGTCGTGTGGGCGACGATCTACCAAAAGTTAAAGCCTCCTAGATCACCAATCTTCCTTTCCTTGTTCACTCCGAACAAAGGAAGATCCTAAAACAAAACTTATCTTCCTATCTAGAATCGGCCACCAAGTCTATAAACTCGATGTTGCTGTCGGCCAAGGAAGAGAACATGGAGTATGGAAACCAACCAAAGGAGAAGCAACAAGGGCATGGGCGCCGACCAACACTTGGAGAAGAGAAAGGAAAACACTCCTTCTCCTTGTTGCCGCCCAAACCCTAAACAAAGCTCTCCTAATTTTCCGCCAAGCATGAAGGGGAGAAGAATAGATTGAGCTTTGGCCAAGGTAGAGGGAAGAAGGAAGAGGGGCCGACCAACCTTAGGAAGAGGAAGGAGAAGCATCCTCCCCTTGTTGCCGCCCACCATCAACACCCAAACCCTAACCCTAGGCACCTACTCCTATTCCTATCCCAACTAGAATTGGTTGCCGCCCATGGGAAGCAACCCTAATAGCATCCATCATAAGCCATATATCAAAGGGAGAAGCTTAGGCGCCGGCCAAAACAAGGAGGAAGAAGGAGTAAGGGTTTCAGCCACCAAAGGAAGAAGAAAAAAAAACTTTCCTTAATTATTGCCACACAAAACCCTAACCTCCCTTGCTCTTGCCGCCCAAAACCCTAGCCCCCTTTCCACTCCATTATCTTGCCGCCCACCCCTAGTCCACCCTTTTATAGAGTTAGGGATAAGCCTTGGTTTAATCTCCACCATTGGTTCTAGGGATTTAATCTCAACCGTCGGATCTAGAGATTTAATCTCAACCATCGGATTTTAGAGATTTAATCTCTACCTTTGAATCTATAGTTTTGTTTCTATCCATTGGATCTAAGCTTCATGAGGTGTTAATAGGCTACAATAGGGACCATAAGGAGGAGTTGGATCTTGGCCACCCATGGATCAAGCCCGCATAAAGTCCGATCCACTAATGATAATCCAATCCACTAAAGGATTATCATCGATCTACTTCACCAACCCACATATGATAATATGGGCTCCATATATTATTTGTACATTTTCTCCCCATGTTTAAGATCTCGAATGTCCATCGATTAATTAATTTACTGACCATTAATTAATCAACATCTAACTCCATGAGTAGTACCACTCAACCTTTTCATCATGCCGGACCAAGTCCACCTGCAGGGTTTACATGATGAACCTTATGAGCTCCTCAAGGGGAGATCATCATCCTAATTTATAGGACATGGTTTCCTCCTATAATCAACGCCATACCATATAAATAATATCATCTCCCAACTTACCGAGTCTATCGATTTAATCTATAAATCTCGGCCATTGGTAAATCAAAGAGATGAATACTAAGTATATGTGCACATTATTATATCGGGATTAAGAGTATGTACAATATAATATCTGAGGTCCGATTCGATTATGTAGTCAGCAATAAATCGAATCACCTCTAAGTCGGTCCTGCTAAATACACACAAAGTGCACTAGTGTGATTCTATATGTTGGTGCAGGGGCACTAGATAATCGAACCTGTGTTTTGATTATGACAAAGACACAAAGTTAAGTTTACATCGTTATCTCACGAGCTAAATCAAGTGTGCAGAAAAGTGCTAAAGCTGGAGCTGAAGGCTAGCGACACCCAAAGGAAGCCGCGGTGGTCGGGCGACACTCGAGTGACTTCGGAGGGAGCCGAAGGAATCGAGTGGAAGGCCAGAAGCGAGAGCTATTATCGAGGTAAGCTCGTGTGAGTGAGAGATTGTAACATTGTGTCCTCTTTATGGGGACGACCGTAGGCGGCGATCTGATTAAGACTTCCCATGGAAGGACTAGGTTGAGATCGGACGGTTAGAAACCATCGCATTTATCATTTTCCGAGCTAACCTCTTATTGCAGGGAAGTGGCGGTGGCGGCAATGATCACTGGACATCAAGCGATCGTGATGCTCATCGGATCGGTGATGCATCGATCGATGGCGACGAATCAGCCTTTGCGCTAGGTCAAAATGGATAAGGTTTGACGCTGCCACTTGCGATAAAATTTGGACAACTTCGTGATCTGTTCCGAAAAAAGAGGAGACATATTCAGAGGACAAAATCTATAAAAGGAGGGGAGGATTCCAACTCTAAACATCATCAAGTGCTCCTACAATGCCAACGCCGTCATAACATCGACGCGACGATAAGTTCAAATCTCCTTCGTCGACAGCAGTAGCAAGTAATTATTTTTATTGTATTCTTTATTTTAATCGTAACGAGGTGAGGTAGGCTTGTTTCCTCATCCTCGTACATTCGGTTTTTGTGATCGTTGTCTCCTACCTCCAACGAGGAGGAGACGTTATAGTGTTTTTCCCTCCGTACGCGGTCTAGGACCGATAGGGCCTTGGAGTAGCAACCGCTGGGTTGTGAACCAAGTAAAAATAAACGTGTTCCTTTATTTTCCGCTGCTCTTACTCGTTTAATTGTCTACTCGAATGAAACGTCGAAAAGATTTACGATCGCTATTCACCCCCCCCCCCTCTAGCGACGCTTCTCGATTCAACACTATGGTCAAGACAAACCAATACCAAATCACACTACAACCATTCCGATGGTTTGTCCAAATCCATCTTTGTTGTGAGCCTTTACTTATACTTTACAAGGAGATGATAACATGATCTCCCGTGTGACACCACACACCATGTTATCTACAATGTAATGTATTAGACAATATTGCATAATCATAAAAAATACAAACAATGATCATGTGATTCTTATTTCAAAATAAAGATGTTCATACAAAAGATAGACTTTTCAGTATACATCCCTACAATCTCCCACTTATACTAAAAGACTATACTGCCCTCATACTGCCATACATCTGATTCCCCTTCCCTCCACTTGCCTATCTAAGATCTCGCTAGAAGGGCCTTAGTGAAAAGGGTCTACCAGGTCATCCTCTGATGCAATCTAGGTGACAACAACTTCTACCTCCTTTACGATTTCTCGTATCAGGTAGTAGTTGCACTCTATGTGTTTACTTGCCTTATGAGCTCGTGTTTCCTTCGAGTTTACAACTCCACCATTATTATCACAATAAATTGTGAGAGTTCTGGGCAAACCAGGAATCACATCCAAGTCCATCAGGAAGTTCCTGAGCCAGACAACTTCTTTGGCCGCCTCAGAGGCTGCCATATACTCAGCTTCCATAGTGGAGTCCGCCACGCATTTCTTCTTGACACTCCTCCATAAAATGGCTCCACCTCCCAAAGTAAACACAAAACCTGAGGTAGACTTACTGTTATCCCTTATCAGATTGGATGTCGGAATCCGTGTAACCCACAGGGAGTAATTGGTCTGCCCGGTAAACCAGCATATAATCCCTAGTCCTTCTCAGGTACTTCAATATATGTTTTACCCCAGTCCAATGTCCATGTCCTAGATTACTCTGATATATGCTGACCATGCCCATGGCAAAGTAGATATCTGGTCTCCTACATAGCATCGCATACATGAGGCTTCCTATTGTCGAAGCATAAGGAACCACCTTCATCTCCTCTATCTCCTCAGATGTTCTAGGACACATCTCCTTAGATAAAGGAACTCCAAGCCTGAAAGGTAGAAAACCTTTCTTGGAGTTCTACATGATAAAATGATCCATAATCGTGTCTATGTATGAAGCTTGGGATAAACACAACATCCTTTTCTTGCGATCCCTTATAACCTTGATCCCAAGGATGTGTCCCACTTCTCCCAAGTCATTTATATCAAACTGTTTGCACAACCATACCCTTACATCCGATAACACCTTGATATTGTTGCCAATCAACAAAATGTCATCTACGTATAGTACAAGAAATACCATTACATTTCCGTCACATCTCTTGTATACACAAGACTCATCCGGACTTTGAATAAATCCATAAGACTGGATTACCTCATCAAAGCGGATGTTCCAAGACCTCGAAGCTTGCTTCAATCCATAAATGAACCGATTAAGCTAAGATATTGTATCTTTATCTTGGATTGCCTCGTTATATGTCAAGGGATTAGGTTCATGTTCGCCAGGGACCAAATCAGAAGACTCTCCCAAGAACATGAATCTATCAGGCTATCTAACAACCCTCCCACTACGACGAGGTGTCACCTGTGTATCCTCTATGACACGCGGTGTAGTGACTTGTGGTATATCCTCTTGTACCGGTTGTACTGAAGAAGTGACTTCCCCTTTTAATTCCTCCAGAACTATTTTTCTCTTGGGTTTATTGTTCATCACATAGTCTTCCTCTAGAAATCTGGCATTCGTACTAACGATCACCCTCTGATCTCTAGAACTATAAAACAAACCACCCTTCATTCCTCTAGGATAGCCAACGAACATGGGTACTTCTGTACGAGGTTCTAACTTACCAGCATTTGCCTTTAGCACATGTGCTGGACTCCCCATATCCGAATATGTCTTAGACTAGGTTTTCGCCCAATCCACAACTCTATGGGAGTTTAAGGCACTGATTTAGATGGAACCAAGTTAAAAATGTACACCACCGTATCTAGAGCTTATCCCCAGAACAAATCTGGCAACTCAGAATAACTCATCATCGATCTAACCATCTCCATAAGAGTCCTATTCCTTCACTCCGCTACACCATTCTGATGGGGTGTGTCAGGTGCAGACAATTGGGATTGAATCCCACCCTCTGATAAGTAATTTTCTAAACTATCCCAAGAGGTACTTACTACCACAATCATATCATAGTGTGATCCATATCTTGAATAATCATCTATGAAAAAGATGAAATATTCAAAACTACCTATAGCCCGGATAGACATAGGACCATACAAATTAGATTGAACCAATTCTAACACATCTTTGGCTCTATACCCCTTGGCCTTAAAAGGTTTCTTGGTCATTTTATCCTCAAAGCAAGATTCGCAGGTTGGGAGATCATCCACCACTAATGAACCCAAATGTCCATCAGCTATCAACCTTTGAATTCTGCTTAGGTTAATATGACCAAGCCTAAGATGCCAAAGATATGTTTGGTTCATCTTCGAAGGTTCTTTTCTCTTATTGGAATTAGAAGATCAGTTATTAACTTCTATTTGCATTGTGGGAGCTTTTGGTTCGAGTGTATACAAATTTCCTATCAATTTACCTGAACAGATATTCTCCCTATTCCTTTTTATAACAACTCTATCATTAAAAGAAATATAATATCCATCCATAAACAATTTAGAAACCGAAAATAAATTCTTTCTAAATAAAGGTACATAAAGGGAATTTTCCAGAACCAAAGTTTTATTTTTCTCAAAAAATAAATAAAACTTCTCCCACTACAATAGCCGCCACCATTATGGCATTGCCCAAGTAAACGATAATCTCTCCCTCAGCTCATCGTCGGGTTTCCTGGAACCCCAGCAAAGAATTGCAGACATGATCAGAGGCTCCCGTATCTACACACCAGGTGTTGGTAGATAACACCGCTAACCATGTTTCAATGACTAGACCAAAGGATATACCTTTGTTCTTGCTTCGGATTGGGACAATCCTTCTTCCAATGTCCATCCTGCTTACAAGTGAAGTACTTGCCCTGAGATCCTCCCACCACCATTGCTCCATCTTATTTCTTCTTCTTCTTGCCTTTCGGCTTAGAAGTAGAAACCATCTGAGCAACCATGGCCTGATCCTGAGCAAGCGTTTCTGTCGATTGGAGAATGATATCAACCTGGGTTTCCCCATCGATCTCAGCTCCAAAGATTTCCAGCTCATTCGCAGGCTTAGGAGGACCCTCTTTAAAGAGTATATTTTTGTACTCCTCAGCAGTTAAGACAATATCTAGATTCTTTTCCAATCAACATAGTTTGTTCTCTTTCAGTATCACAACAAGTGGGTTGAAAGTCATTTTGAAAGAAAACCTAAGAATCACATAAATCAAAACATTAGATTTCAAAAAATTATTGATTCCTCAAAAAATAAAATTTTAGAATCAACCAACACCTCAAAACACCAAGAATATCGTATGCCACGATAGTGTGGACATATACGAATTCTAAATTTGTAAGAGGAGGTTTTACCCATTAATTTTACTATCTTGTCAACCTAACTTTTTGACAAATAAAATTAATAGTTGGTTCCTCTTTGGCCCTACAAATAAAAGCAGTGACTCCGATGGGGAGGATACTTATATTTGTATCTAAGTGTTCCCCATTACTCGGTACCAAGGTAATTATCTTGGGTTATGTGCCTTCCGATGGGAATGTACACACGCTCCTTGATAATTCCCTATAACCATATTTGACCTTATGATCCGCAAACAAACCCATCCGATATGGAGGAAGGCACTCAGAGCTGACACGCAAGTTTGTTTGAATCACTTGTCAAATCGTAATGGAGGCCGTGGGAATTTAAAAAAAAGATTCCCTCTCCCACTTAGTAATTTGAAATTGAGGAATTTTCCAATCCTACGACATGCATATCAAACAAAAAGCAATAAATATGAAAAATAAATTATTTTTCAACTATTATGGCTTTTGTCTTCAATATGTCTCCCGTCGCATCGCCATCTCGTCCACTCCTCCTACGCCATGTACGAGCCATCCGAAGATCCGAGCCAAGACTAAAACCTATTTTAATTTACATTCATCGATCCTATACTCTATGAGGGAGTGTACATGAAATCTAGATCGAAAGTAAAATAAAATAAAGAGTGGATAAACAATGTCGTATCTAATTTACAAAAAATCAAATACTAGCCTCGTCAACCCCGAGGATTCAACAAATAAATATTTACACACATACAATCACATACACACATATGGCCATAATAGTCGGATCTTATACCTACAACCAAAGAGTTAAACTATGCATATCCTACTATTATCCTACACATATAATATATGAAAAGTGCATAAAAATTAACCGAATCCTAAACACACAAAATCGGAAACCTTGGCTCTGATACAAATTGTAGGTTTTGCCCGGAAGCTCTGATACCAATTGAAGGGTTTTGCTTCCCACTTCACCTTGGTTGCTTGATCATGGCGATCCCTTCGATGTCCCCGAATTAAAAAAATTTAATCCTAGACAAAAGGGATTGCCCAAACAACCAAGTCATCATCGTGCTATTCGTTTAGAGAGGTCACTTGAACAAACTCGTTGTTCAAGCGACCATCCTCTATTCTACGAGTAGTCGCGGAATAGAAGTTGTTCGGATCACCGGTTTTTGTGTTTATTCTCGGGATCCAAGTATTATTTAGCCATATACAGATTTATATCATGCTCATAGTTGAAAAACAAATACAAGCAAGTAACCATCCACACAAAACATGCATATAATTGAAAAGCAATTATAAACATAATACAAAAGAACACTAATCAAAATAAACAAGATTATACCTCTTGTTATACCTCTTGATCTTATATTGTATGTCCTTCTTCCTTTCGGACGTCGTGTGGGCGATGATCTACTAAAAATTGAAGCCTCCTAGATCACCAATCTTTCTTTCCTTATTCACTCCGAACAAAGGAAGATCCTAAAACAAAACTCATCTTCCTATCTAGAACCGCCACCAAGTCTATAAACTCGATGTTGCCGCCGACCAAGGAAGAGAACATAGAGTATGGAAACCAACCAAAGGAGAAACAACAAGGGCATGGGAGCCGGCCAACCTTAGGAAGAGGGGACGACCAAGGATGAAGGGGAGAAGAATAGATTGAGCTTTGGCCAAGGTAGAGGGAAGAAGGAAGAGGGGACGGCCAACCTTAGGAAGAGGAAGGTAAAGCTTCCTCCCCTTGTTGCCTCCCACCATCAACACCCAAACCCTAACCCTAGCCACCTACTCCTATTCCTATCCCAACTAGAATTGGTTGCCGCCCATGGGAAGCAACCCTAATGCCATCAATCATAAGCCATAGATGAAAGGGAGAAGCTTGGGCGCTGGCCAAAACAAGGAGGGAAGAAGGAGGAAGGGTTTCGGCCACCAAAGGAAGAAGAAGAAAAAAACTTTCCTTAATTGTGGCCACCCAAAACCCTAACCTCCCTTTCTCTTGCCGCCCAAAACCCTAGCCCCCTTTCCTCTCCATTATCTTGTCGCCCACCCCTAGTCCACCCTTTTATAGAGTTAGGTATAAGCCTTGGTTTAATCTCCACCATTGGTTCAAGGGATTTAATCTAAACTGTCGGATCTAGAGATTTAACCTCAACCGTCGGATTTTAGAGATTTAATCTCAACCTTTGGATCTAGAGTTTTGTTTCTATCCATTGGATCTAAGCTTCATGAGGTGTTAATAGGCTACAATAGGGACCATGAGAAGGAGTTAGATCTTGGCCACCCATGGATCAAGCCCACATAAAGTCCGATCCTCTAATGATAATCCAATCCACTAAAGGATTATCATTGATCTACCTCACTAACCCTCATATGATAATATGGGCTCCATATATTATTTGTACATTTTCTCCCCGTGTTTAAGATCTCGAATGTTCGTCGATTAATTAATTTACTGACCATTAATTAATCAACATCTAACTCCATGAGTAGTACCACTCAACCTTTTCATCATGCCAGACCAAGTCCACCTGCAGGGTTTACATGATGAACCTTATGAGCTCCAATGGGACATCATCATCCTAATATATAGGACACAGTTTCCTCCTATAATCAATGACACACCATATTAATAATATCATCTCCCAACTTACCGAGCCTATCGATTTAATCTATAAATCTCGCCCATTGGTAAATCAAAGAGATGAATACTAAGTATATGTGCCCGTTATTATATCGGGATTAAGAGCATATACTAAATAATATCTGAGGTATGATTTGATTATGTAGTCAACAATAAATTGAATCACCTCTAAGTCATTCCTGCTCAATAGACACAAAGTGCACTAGTGTGATTCTATGGTCAAGACAAAGCAATATCAAATCACACTACAACCATTCCGATAGTTTGTCCAAAGCCATCTTGGTTGTGAGCCTTTACTTATACTTTTCAAGGAGCCGATAACATGATCTCCTGTGTGACACCACACACCATGTTATCTACAATGTAATGTATTAGACAATATTGCATAACCATAAAAATGCAAACAATGATCATGTGATTCTTATTTCAAAATAAAGATGTTCATACAAAAGATAGACTTTTCAGTATACATCCCTACATGCTTTGTCGTGGGCATGGTTAGCAGATATCAGAGTAATCCATGATAGGGACATTGTGTCACGCCCGCCCTTTCCTAGGGTCCGGAGGGGCGGCATGTGATGCGACCGTACATACATACATCGTACTACTGACAGCGGAAGACTTTAGACACTTTTTTTTTCTTTTGAACATAAACATGCATCGTCATTTATAGATACTTCATCTTAACATAAAGCATGCATCATTATTTCATAAGTACTTAGTGCTTAGTTCAAGTCCATAGACATCATCATCATAAGGAAACATTTATAAGGATATAACAGATCTCCTCCACCATGCCACTACGACACAAACTTGGTCCCTCCTGCTGCTCCCTTTAGTTCATCCATCCCTTACCCTTATCTGCAGTACAAGGGAAAAATAAACTATAAGCACATAGGATTAGTAAGATCCTGTCCTACTCACAAAAACCATACATCGACATTAAGCATGGCATGTAACATTCATAACATATATGCAACATAATATGTAACATATATGACGTAAGCAAAGATAACATGTAGCATAAGTAACATGAGCAAACATAACATGTAACATATATAACATAGCAACATATCATGTACATAATCAAACATAACATACAACATATGTAACATAGCAACATATCATGCACATATATGACATAATCAAACATAACATACAACATGTGTAACATAGCAACATATATATTACATGCAACATATATAACATAGCAACATATATATGACATATCAAACATAACATACAACATATGTAACATAGCAACATATCATGCACATATATGACATAATCAAACATAACATACAACATGTGTAACATAGCAACATAGCATGTAAACATAACAATCATAACATGTGAACAAAATAATCATATCATGTAAACATATGCAGGATGCTCTTTGAAAACATATATTATAGGTACGTAAACATAAATCTCAACATATTTGGGCCCGACATTGTACCACATCATCATCATCATAGCGCGCATCCCTAAATAGACCCGAGGTAGCAAGTCTCGAACCTACTAGGTTACTAGGCCCGATCTTAGTCCGTCGACCTAGGGGCCATCGTCATAGCGTAGAAGCCCATCCTAGGCTTGATCTTAGTCCATCGACCTAGGGCATCTTGGAGCCCATCCCGTACTAGGCCCGATCTTAGTCCGTCGACCTAGGGGCAATCATACATAGAAGCCCATCCTAGGTCCAATCTTAGTCCGTCGGCCTAGGGCATCTTAGGAGCCCATCCCTTTGGACCTTGTTAGGGTCCTGGTACAAGCCATGCAGAAGGTAAAATACTTATATGCTTTTTTTATCATAACATATCTTATTTCATTTCGCAAACATATCATACTTCATTTCATAACATATCATATTTCACTTCATGACATATCATATTTCATTTCATAAACACATCATACTTCATTTCATAACACATCATAATTCACTTCATGACATATCATATTTCATTTCATAATCACATCATACTTCATTTCATAACATATCATGTTTCACTTCATGAACATATCATATTTCATTTCACAAACATATCATTTTTCATTTCGTAATCATATCATATTCATTTCCTAACATATCTTAATATCACACACATATAGGGCATGGCATAAGGTATAAACATCAAGAGGAAGTAAACACTAACCTAGGGCATGTTATCTTCATCTAGCATCATTTAATATTACAAGTTAACATGAATTCATCTAAGCATAAAACACATGTTAACATAACCTAGTGCATGTTATCTTCATCTAGCATCATTTAATATCACAAGTCAACATGAATTCACCTAAACATAAAACACATGTTAACCTAATCTAGAGCATGTTATCTTCATCTAGCATCTTAACATCATCATATACATACAAAATATGGTATAGAATTTCATTGAAACCTCAAAAACAATGTTAGGCCGAATGGTTCATGGGGGCTTTTAGGGTTAAACTTTTAACCTAATCCATTTAACATCCTAACATCTTCATATGCATACAAAATATGGTATAGAACTTCATTGAAACATCAAAATCAAAGGTTGGCCGAATGGTTCATGGAGGCTTTTAGGGTTAAACTTTTAACCTAATCCATTTAACATCCTAACATCATCATATGCATATAAAATAGGGTATAGAACTTCATTGAAACATCAAAAGCAAAGGTTGGTCGAATGGTTCATGGGGGGTTTGATACAAAACTTCAATCGGAAAGCTACTTGTATGCAGGTGAGGGGATACTTACATCCTTCGCTTTGCTTTTTGGTTGGAAGATGACCTAAGGGAAGCAACCTAGCCTTTCTTCTTGCTTGGATGGATTTTGGACAAGAGATGAGAAGGGGGAGGAGAAGTGGATCTCAGTGAGGAAGAGGATGAGAGGAGAGAAAATCAACTTGATAACTCATGTCTCTTCATTCCCCCCCTATTTATTCATTTGAAGAGTCCCTTAGTCTCCCTTACCCCTAACTATAATTTCCCATATTGATCTAATAATACAATCTTGTTGGGCTTCTGGTTAGTGGATGCATCTATAGGGCTTGGCTATCTAGAGGTTTGGGGTTCAATTCCTAGGCCTTGCCTCCTTTATGGCTTATTTTCTTTTATTTTTGAAAGAGCCCACATAAAGCCCATTATCATCAAGCCAAAAATTCTTGTAAAATTGCTATAAATTTTACGGGTGTTACAATCCTTCATACCTTTTAAAAGTTTCATCCTCGAAACTTAGAACAATTCTGGGTACTTCTGCTTAATGTCCTCCTCGCATTCCCAGGTAGCTTCTTCGTACCGTTGATTCTGCCATATGACCTTTACTAAGGGCACCTCTTTGTTCCTTAGTCTCTTGACTTCTCGGTCGAGTATCTGGATAGGCCGACTCTCATAACTCAGGTCCTCTTGAACTTGTACTGTTTGTGGCTCGATCACTTGGTCCACACTAGAAATGCATTTCTTGAGCACAGAAACATGAAACATGTTGTGAATAGCCGACATCTCTTGAGGCAGCTCCAGCTTGTAAGCTACTTTGCCAACCCTCTGCAATATCGGAGACGGTCCCACATAGCACGGACTCAGCTTACCCTTCCTTCCGAATCTCATCACTCCCTTCATTAGGGCCACTCTGAGGAATACTAGGTCCCCGACTTCGAATTCTAACGGTCTACGTCGCATATCCGCATAGCTCTTTTGTCAGCTCTGAGCAATTTCAATTCTCTGACGGATGTTCTGTATAGCTCGGGTGGTGTCGTCGATGAAGTCCGTCTGGAGTCCCATCCCCTTCTTTTCACCACCCTCGTACCAGCATATGGGAGATCTACATTTCCTCCTCTATAGAGCCTCGTAGGGTGTCATTCCAATAGTAGCTTGGTAGCTATTGTTATAGGTGAATTCTGCCAAACATAAGTATCGACACCAGCTACCTTTGAAATCCAGGGCGCAAGCTCGTAACATATCCTCCAGTACTTGATTTACTCTTTCTGCTCTGTCATTCGGGATGGAAGGCGATCAGATAATAGCTTCGTGCCTAGGGCCTTCTGAACACATTCCCAGAAATGGGAAATAAAGCGACCATCTCTGTCAGATATGATGGTCTTTGGAATTCCATGTAGTCTGATAATTTCCCTAGCATATAACTGAGCCAGTTGCTCTGTCGAATAGGTCATCTTGATTGCTAAGAAGTGGGCGGACTTCGTCAATCTGTCCACAATTACCCATATAGCATCATAACCGTTTGTCATCTTGGGCAATCCTGAGATGAAATCCATAGAAATGTATTCCCATTTCCATTCTGGAATCTGGATCGGTTGCAGTATTCCTCCAGGTCTCTGGTGTTCTTCTTTAACCCTCTGGCAGGTCAGGCAGGTACTGAAATACTGAGCCACATCTCTTTTCATTCCAAACCACCAGAATTTTCTTTTCAGGTCTTGGTACATCTTGGTGGTTCCAGGATGCATCGCATAAGGAGTTCCGTGAGCTTCCTCAAATATCTTCTTCCGTAATTCTGGATCGTCGGGAATACATAAGCGATCCCTGAGGTAGAGTACTCCACTATCAGAGATACGAAACCCATCGTCCTTTCCTTCTAGGACCTCTTGCTTGATCCTCTGAATGCTTTAGTCACGGGCTTGCTTTTCCAGTATATCATCGAACAGTGTCGGTGCTATCGTCATGGTCGAGAGCTGTCCGGAAATGATTTCAACCCCGTAACGCATAATCTCCTTTTCTAAGGGCTGAGATAACACTGATAGAGACATCAAGGTAGCGCAGGACTTTTTGCTGAGTGCATCAGCCACCTTGTTTGCTTTCCCTGGATAGTAGAAGATCTCGCAGTCATAATCCTTGACGAGCTCGAGCCATCTGTGTTGTCTCATGTTCAGGTCCTTCTGTGTGAAGAAATATTTCAGACTCTGGTGGTCTGTATAAATCCTACACTGAGCTCCATATAGATAATGCCTCCATGTTTTGAGAGCAAAGACCACGCCCGCTAGCTCTAAATCGTGGGTGGGATAATTCCTTTCATGTTCTTTGAGTTGCCTAGAGGCGTAGGCAATGACCTTGCCATTCTGCATGAGTACATCTCCAAGTCCCAACTTGGAAGCGTCACTGTACATGTCGAAGCCTTCGTTACTGTCGGGAAGAGCAAGGATTGGAGCGCTGGTCAGCCTCCTTTTCAATTCTGTGAAACTCCTCTCGTAGGCGTCCGTCCACTCATATTTCTTGTTCTTTCTGGTGAGGACTGTCATAGGGGCTGCAATCCTGGAGAAGTTCTCTACAAACTTCCAGTAGTAGCTTGCTAGCCCAAGAAAGCTTCTGCTCTCGTTGGCATTCTTTGGTCGGTTCCAGTTACTCACGGCTTCAATGTTTATTGGGTCTACCATCACTCCGTGCTTGGATATAACGTGACCCAAAAATGATACTTGTTCGAACCAGAACTCGCATTTGGAGAACTTTGCAAATAGTTGCTTTTCCCGAAGAATCTGCAATACCACATTCAGGTGTTCTGCGTGCTCCTCTGGGGTTCTCAAATATATCAGTATATCGTCGATGAAGACGATCACAAACTTGTCAAGGAATGCCGAGATTACCCGATTAATCAAATCCATGAACAGAGCAGGTGCATTCGTCACTCCGAAGGGCATAACTACGAACTCGCAATGTCCGATTCTTCTCCGGAAGGTCGTCTTTGGTATATCATCTGATTTCACTTTTACTTGATGATAGCCAGACCTCAGGTCAATCTTAGATAAGACGGTGGCACCCTTTAGTTGGTCGAACAGGTCATCAATCCGCGGCAAAGGGTACCGGTTCTTGATCGTCACATTATTCAGCGCTCGGTAGTCTATGCACATTCGCATAGACCCATCTTTCTTCTTCACCAACAGCACTGGAGCTCCCCATGGAGAGCAACTCGGGCGAATAAGTCCCTTGTCGAGTAACTCCTGTAGCTGTCCCTAAAGTTCCTTCAATTCAGTCGACGCCATACGGTAAGGTGCTTTAGAGATTGGGTTAGTACCAGGAATCAATTCGATCTCAAATTCAACTTCTCTATCTGGGGCTAACCCTGGTAGTTCATCTGGGAATACCTCTGGGTAGTTGCATACAACTCTGACATCATCTAGCTTCTGATCCTCGGCTTGACTTGTATCAACTATGTGTGCCAGAAACCTAGTGCATCCACTGTCTAACATCTTGCATGCCTGTAGAGCTGATAAAATCTTATTGACTCTTCTCCTTGGCTCTCCAATAAATTCAAACATAGGTTCCGCCTCCGGCTGGAAGACCACTTTTCTTTTACGACACTCGATCGAAGCACCGTACTTGCTTAAGAAATCCATGCCCAATATAATATCATAATCCTGCATGTCGAGCACTATCAGATCACAGTAGAGTTCTCTGTCTGCAATTCTGATGGGTGTGGCTCGCAGCATATGAGTGGAGGGCATTACTTCTCCCGAGGGCAGAGTGGTTAAGAACTTGCGATCTAGAGCTTGTGGTGGTATGTCTATCTTTCCAGTAAAGTGTGTAGAAACAAACGAATGTGTTGCCCCAGTATCAAATAATGCAGTAGCATGCTGACAGAAAATAAATATCTGACCAGTGACAACCGTAGAAGCGTTCGCCACATCTTCTTGGGTGAGAGAGAATACCCTGGCATCTGTCATAACTGGTGGGGCTTCTAGTCTCCCTTGGCTGATCGGGGTACCTTCGATTGTAGCCTGCATCTGGTGTAACTGTGGAGGAGAACTCCTGTGCTAGGCATACTGCTGAGGAGGTGCCTAAACCTGGATAGGGCAGTCCCTGACTCTATGTCCTGCCCATCCACAGTTGTAACATCTATTTGTACCTTGGTAGCATACTCCAGGATGTATCTTTCCGCAGGTAGCACACAGAGGGATCCTGGTACCTTGTTCTTGGACCACCTTTAGGATCCTCCCATTGTTTTCTCTTGCCAGTGTGGGTCCCTTTCAAAGTACTCTGGTTTCTCGACCTCCCATTAGGCACGACCACTGCCTTCACTCGTGCCTTCTTTTCTTTGGTTAATGTTGTTGAGTAATGCTCGTAATCAGGCACTCTTGAGCGCTCCTCTGCGATCTGCGGTCTATGAACTCCATGGCCACATTGAGCTATTTACGGTGGAGCATCTTGACATAGTCGACCCTTTCTCTTTCCGTCTTGACCAACTCACAGGCATAGGCGTGCGAGTCGGTTGAATCTCTTCACGGCTTCGCTGACTGATAGGTCACCTTGTCGCCAATGAACTCGTCGTAATGCTTGTTGGTTACCCTCATGTGGAAGAATTCTTCGAAAAATCCGTACTCAAATTTTGTCCATCTCATCTGATTTACTTGTCTCTTTGCTTTGACTAGTTCCCACCATTTCCGAGCATCTCCCGAAAGGCAGAATGATGCACACTTAATCTTCTCATATTCGGGCCAGTCCAGTAGCTCCACGATGCTTTCCACTGTCTTGAACCAGGCCTGGGCATCCCATGGTTCACCCGATGCGAAGAAATTTTCCGGCCGGCCTGCGCCCTTTGGATCAGGTAAGCTTCCTGTCGAACCATCGGGCCAGGGCCCACTGGTGGGGCAGTAGGGTTTCCAAGCTGATTCATTAGGGCATTTATTACTTGCTGTTGTTCTGTGACTTGTCGTTGGAGTTCTGTAACTACGTGTGTAAGGTCATGCGGGGGTGCTATCTCATCAGCTCTATCACTGCGTCTTCCAGACATGTTTATCTTCATATATTAAAGTAAAGCTAGTATAAGTTTTTCGTTCATTTATCTACGCATAATTAAACTAAAAGCTAGAATAAAGTTATCATTCATGTTTTCATGCATAATTTGAGCTAAAGACATTTCATATCATACATGAACAAAATTAGAGTAGACATAGAATTCTTACTTGGAGCGGCAGGATTTCGAGCTTGATGTGTGTGTAGTGGAAAGGCAGATCTACTCTGATACCAACCAGTCACACCCGCCCTATCCTAGGGGCCGGAGGGGCGGCATGTGACGCGACCGTACATAGATATATTGTACTACTTACAGCGGAAGACTTTAGACACTTTTTTTTTTCTTTTGAACATATACATGCATCGTCATTTATAGATACTTCTTCTTAACATAGAGCATGCATCATTATTTCATAAGTACTTAGTGCTTAGTTCAAGTCCATAGACATCATCATCATAAGGAAACATTTATAAGGACATAACAGATCTCCTCCACCATGCCACTACCACACACACTTAGCCCCTCATGCTGCTCCCTTTAGTTCATCCATCCCTTACCCTTATCTGCAGTACAAGGGAAAAATAAACTATAAGCACATAGGCTTAGTAAGATCCTGTCCTACTCACAAAAACCATACATTGACAGTAAACATGGCATGTAACATTCATAACATATATGCAACATAACATGTAACATATATGACATAAGCAAAGATAACATGTAGCATAAGTAACATGAGCAAACATAACATGTAACATATATAACATAGCAACATATCATGTACATAATCAAACATAACATACAACATATGTAACATAGCAACATATCATGCACATATATGACATAATCAAACATAACATACAACATGTGTAACATAGCAACATATATATGACATGCAACATATATAACATAGCAACATATATATGACATATCAAACATAACATACAACATATGTAACATAGCAACATATCATGCACATATATGACATAAACATAACATACAACATGTGTAACATAGCAACATAGCATGTAAACATAACAATCATAACATGTGAACAAAACAATCATATCATGTAACATATGCAGGATGCTCTTTGAAAACATATATTATAGGAATGTAAACATAAATCTCAACATATTTGGGCCCGACATTGTACCACATCATCATCATCATAGTGCACATCCCTAAATAGACCCGAGGTAGCAAGTCTTGAACCTACTAGGTTACTAGGCCCGATCATAGTCCGTCGGCCTAGGGCATCATAGGAGCCCATCCCTTTGGACCTTGTTGGGGTCCTGGTACAAGCCATGCAGAAGGTAAAATACTTATAAGCTTTTTTTATCATAACATATCTTATTTCATTTCGCAAATATATCATACTTCATTTCATAACATATCATATTTCACTTCATGACATATCATATTTCATTTCATAAACACATCATACTTATTTCATAACATATCATAATTCACTTCATGACATATCATATTTCATTTAATAATCACATCATACTTAATTTCATAACATATCATGTTTCACTTCATGAACATATCATATTTCATTTCATAAACATATCATTTTTCTTTTCATAATCATATCATATTCATTTCCTAACATATCTTAATATCACACACATATAGGGCATGGCATAAGGTATAAACATCAAGAGGAAGTAAACACTAACCTAGGGCATGTTATCTTCATCTAGCATCATTTAATATTACAAGTTAACATGAATTCATCTAAGCATAAAACCCATGTTAACCTAACATAGAGCATGTTATCTTCATCTAGCATCATTTAATATCACAAGTCAACATCCTAACATCATCATATGCATATAAAATAGGGTATAGAACTTCATTGAAACATCAAAATCAAAGGTTGGCCGAATCTTTCATGGAGTCTTTTGGGGTTGAACTTTTAACCTAATCCATTTACCATCCTAACATCATCATATGCATACAAAATAGGGTATAGAACTTCATTGAAACATTAAAATCAAAGGTTGGCCGAATGGTTCATGGAGGCTTTTGGGCTTGAACTTTAAACCTAATCCACTTAACATCCTAACATCATCATATGCATATAAAATAGGGTATAGAACTTCATTGAAACATCAAAAGCAAAAGTTGGCCGAATGTTTCATGGGGGGTTTGATACAAAACTCCAATCGGAAAGCTACTTGTATGCAGGTGAGGGGATACCTACATCCTTCGCTTTGCTTTTTGGTTGGAAGATGACCTAAGGGAAGCAACCTAGCCTTTCTTCTTGCTTGGATGGCTTTTGGACAAGGGATGAGAAGGGGGAGGAGAAGTGGATCTCGGTGAGGAAGAGGATGAGAGGAGAGAAAATCAACTTGATAACTCATGTCTCTTCATTCCCCCCCCCCCTCCCCTATTTATTCATTTGAAGAGTCCCTTAGTCTCCATTACCCCTAACTATAATTTCCCATATTCCTCTAATAATACAATCTTGTTGGGCTTTTGGTTAGTGGATGCATCTATAGGGCTTGGCTATCTAGAGGTTTGGGGTTCAATTCCTAGGCCTTGCATCCTTTTTGGCTTATTTTCTTTTATTTTTGAAAGAACCCACATAAAGCCCATTATCATCAAGCCAAAAATTCTTGTAAAATTGCTAGAAATTTTATGGGCGTTACACATTGGACTGCGGTAAAGCATATATTGAAGTACCTGAGAAGGACTTGGGATTATATGTTGGCATACCAGACAGATCAATTACTCTCTGTGGGTTACACAGATTATGACTTCCAATCAGATAGGGATAACAGTAACTCTACCTCGGGTTTTGTGTTTACTTTGGGAGGTGCAGCCATTGTATGGAGGAGTTCCAAGCCGAAATGCGTGGCGGACTCCACCATGGAAGCTGAGTATGTAGCTTCCTTTGAGGCAGCAAAAGAAGCTGTATAGCTCAGAAACTTCTTGATGGACTTGGATGTGATTCCTGGTTTGCCCAGAACTATCATAATTTATTGTGATAACAGTGGTGCAATTGCAAACTCGAAGGAACCACGAGCCCATAAGGAAAATAAACACAGAGTGCAAGTAACACCTGATATGAGAGATTGCAAAGCGAGGAGAAGTTGTTGTCATCATGATTGCATCAGGGGATAACATTGTAGATCCTTTCACTAAGGCCCTTCCAATGAGAGCTTTTGATATTCATGTGGAGGGAATGGGAATCAGATGTATGCCAGTTTGATGGTAGCATAGTCTTTTAGTATAAGTGGGAGATTGTTGGGATGTATACTGAAATCCTAGCCTTTGTATGAACATCTTCATTTTTAAATAAGAATCACATGATCATTGTTTGATATTTTGCATATTGTCTGATACTTTACATTGTAGATAACATGGTGTGTGGTGTCGCACAGAAGATCATGTTATCAGTTCCTTGTAGAGTATAAGTAGAGGCTCACAACCAAGATGGTTTTGGACAAACCATTGGCATGGTTGCAGTGTGATTTGGTATTGGTTTATCTTGAACATAGAATTACACTAGTATACTTTGTGTATATTTGTTGGTGCAATCGGCCCAGGTTACGATTGATCAGGACTCCAGCTTGCCTCGAGAGATGTTTTGATGTTAGACAAAAACATATGACAATGTAATTATCATGGTAAAGTCCAAGTCATGGGTACTTGGAATGGAAAGTCCAAGTGGGACACTTGGCATTTGGGAAAGTCCAAGCATGGGTCTTGGCAAGGTAAAGTCCAAGTCATGGGTACTTGGCATGGAAAGTCCAAGTGGGACACTTGGCATTTGGGAAAGTCCAAGTCTTGAGTACTTGGCACAAGGGAAGTCCAAGTATGGGTCTTGGCATGGAAAGTCCAACATGGGTTGGCAAGGGAAAGTCCAAGCTTGAGTCTTGGCATTTGAGAAGTCCAAGGGGTTTGATATTGGCAGCGTAAATTCCAAGGGTAGAGTCTTGGTAGCATAAGTCCAATGGTTGGCGGCATAAAGTCCAAGCGGAGTCTTCGAAGCGTAAGTCAATTGTGCCTTGTCAGTGTAGACACCGTTAGCATGACATAGCCGATGGAAGCACCAGGAGGCTAGCATGATGGATGAACAAGTCATGGATGACTTGGAGGGATTCGAGAGGCGTGAGGCTGATAGAGGTGGCTAGAAGGCTTAGGTCTACGCTAAGGGTGGTCTAGCAAGTATGGGGGCACCATATTTGAGCTAAAACCTCATGTTTAAGGTGTGCTAGTCGACTTGTGCCATGTGGCAGTTGTCTGGCATAGTCAACTAGGGTTTGACTGCGGGAAGTGGCCTAGCAGTCGACTGCCAGAGGTGGGCAGTCGACTGATGGCTCGAGCAGTCGACTGATCATGTGATCAGTAGAATGGTGCTCGAGAAATCGGCCACAGAATGGAGTCGAGACTCGACTAGTCGAGTAAGGGCTCCATCAGTCGACTGATGTGTCTGATCAGTCGACTGATGATGGATCCGTTGGACTTATCTAGCGTGGATCTAGTCGTTGTCTCATGACAACAGTGGCATTAGTCGACTGATGGTCCCGATCAGTCGACTGATCGACTTTTTCTAGCACAGGTTAAAGCTTTATCAGGAGCTCGTGATGGAGGAAAATGGCAATGGTTTCTTGAGGTCTTTGGGGCGATTTGCTGCTGCATATCAGGGTCTCCAAGTTGATATCAAGCAACCAAGTGATCAGGTATTCAAGAACATTTGTAAAGTGTTTCCTTTACTTGTATTGCTTTGTATTTCATTGTATTTGCTTGTAGCTTTTTGATTATTCTTGTAATAATATTGTACGAGGTTTCTTCGCCTCCGGATTGTTTCGAGAAGGAGTGTTTATTAGTGGTTGTGTGTGCATCACTAGAGCTCGTAGAGCTCGATCCGTGGAGTAGGAACCCTGAGGTTCCGAACCACGTTAAACAATTGTGTTTGCGTGTTTGTCTTGCTTTTTGTTATTACTATTATTATTCCGCTGCGCATAACGAATTTTGTAGAGACGAACGCGAACGAATTCCATTATCGAACGAGCACGACGCTATTCACCCCCCCCTCTAGCGGCCTCAAATATCCTACAATTGGTATCAGAGCACGGGGCTCTTCTACGGACTAACCACCGGGAGCTAAGACAAAGAAGCTAGAGGGTGAAGATGGAGTTGGAAGAACAACTCGGTTGGGACATCAACACACTGGTCCCATACTCATTATATGGACGAGAAGGCTTCAATTCTTGGAAGAGAAAAATTGAAGAATTTTTGATGATGAGAGATTTAGAGGAATGGTCCTTATTCATGGAAGGATTTGAGTATCCAAAGGACCAAAAGGTGGATTCCTCAAAAAGAAGAGATGGAGTGAGGATCAACTCCAAAGATTCAAGAAAAACAAGAAGGTAATCAAATTCATTTTCGATTTAATTCCTAATGACTTATTGTGTAACCTAGGTGAGTGCATGGATGCTAAAGAGCTTTGGAGCAATTTGGCCAAGCTCCATGAAGGTCCATCACCGGTCCAAGAGGAAGGGACCAAAGAGGCAAGCCCATCATCCTCACAAGGAAGTGAGTACTTGGAGGTTGAGAGACCATCAACATCCAAGGAGGAAGAGGAAGTAGAATTGGAGGAGATTAGACCATCCTCAACACCGGAGCAAGAGCAAGAAGTCACTTCAACCTCCGGGAGGAATGAAGAATCCACTCCAATCACCACAACCACCCTAGGTAACTCAAACACCGTAATTAAAAAAAAAATAATATTATGTGTTTTGAGTGTAGGGAATTTGGGCACTATAAGAGCAAGTGCCCAAAGAAGATTAGGAAAGCTCCACCGACACCAAAAGTCAAGGATGCCGGTTCCCCAACACCTAAAGGCAAGGAGCACATCATATGCTTCAAGTGCAATTCAAAAGGACATTATAGGAATCAATGTCCTAGGGGGAGCAAAAAGACCCAAGAAGGAGCATCACAAGTATGGGGAGCTACTAAGGCAAATCCTAAGGTATATCATTTCAATAATGCTCATTCTTCTAGGTTTAATGTCAAAAAACATGCTAGAAATAAATTTAATTCTCTTGCAATTCACCATGAAATGTATGCTAGAAATAAATATTTGTGTTTAGGAGCTAAAAGTGTCCACTTAGGAAATAAGGAGAAATTTGGGAATAATGTCCCTAAAAATACCTTACCTAGGGAATCTATCAAGAAAATACAAGAGAACCTAGGTTTGAACCCTAAATGGACTAGACATATGCCTAGAAAGAATCATGCCCAAGGAATAAATCAAAATTCTAAAATTGGGCAATTAGAATTAGAGAACCAAGTCTTGAGGTCAAGACTTGAGAAACTAGAAAAGACCCTTAGGAATATACAAAATCAGTTTAAAGGGTCTAATGGTCAAAGTCAAGGGTCAAAACCTCAAAGTCAACATGTAGGACCCAAGAAACAAAAGTCAACCAAGGGTAAGAATGGTTTGGGTCACAAACCTAAGACTAAGGTGGCTTACCATAGTGTTCCATTTGATTATGGAACACAAACTAGGTCTAGGAAGACCATGGTCAATAGGAAAGTCATCCCTAAGGTTGACCAAAGGTTGTGCCTAGTGGCTAGGGTTTCTAGGAAACCTAGGGTGGCCACTAAGAAGGTTGCAAGGAGAGTTACCCCTAGAGTCAACCTAGGTAAGAACCAAATGACCAAGGCTAACAAGCCTAGGAGGGTATCTAGGGAGGTTATCCCTAAGAAATACCTAATTAACCCTAGGAGCTCAAATATGTTTTGGGTTCCTAAGAGCGTGATTGACTCACGCTAGATGAGTTAGGGTGTGTCAACCTTGATTGGATGAGTAGTTAACTCAACCATGGTAAAGGTGGCACTTTAGGCTATTTTCAAGGTTATGGTTACCTTGGAAATACATTTGAGCTTTAATCCTAAAAGATTTTAGGATGTGGCAATATTATTTGAGAAGTTTGATAAAATGATCAAATTGGCACATTTTAGGTTTAGAGGTCATATTGTGCCATTTTGGGTTTTTGGTAGACTAGGGAGATTAGTGATAATATGACAAAATATACTTGATTATATGAAATGACAACTAATATTGAAATTTAGGTATCATTATACCTATGTATTTTATTTGCCATGTTTTGTTCGCCATATAACATGCCATGACATCATGTTTATTTTTATCATTTATATGTCATGTTCATATTTATGATTAAGTTCTTAAATGTCATGTATTTTTAGATTTCATTTTATGTCATGACATCATGATTATGAGCATATGCTTATTTATATCATCATTAATGCCATAATCATTCATGCATTTGATTAAAATTGAGTTAAGGACAATTGGCATGACTTGAAGTCCCATGTATAAGGGAATCAAGTAGGGTTGCCTTAGAAAATGCATGAAACCCTAAATTAAGTGAACCAAAATCCACATCTCACATTAAATTGACATGTATGTGTATTTATACACCCTAGATACATGTGAGATGCTAGGATATGAGTTAAGTTCAAGGTGCATAGTTTTTGCATCTAGATGAACTCAAACTCATCTTTAACCAACAAGTGGATCATTGGGAAAGCTTGTGTACAAGTTATGTATATTGAGCCTAAGGAATATGATCCAAAATAAGGTTTTGAACACATTTTAAAATCATTTTAGAAAAACCTTGGTGAAGTCTATCTTTTGATAGCAATCACCATTGATGAGATTGATACAAAGTGAGCCAAAACTTACACTACTAGAAAGTCTGCTTTTAACGACAGATTTTAACGACGGTATCAAAATACCGTCGTTATTAGTAGCTCAATAGTGACCATATTTAGTGCCAGTCGTTAATGATTATGCATTAACAACGGTATTTTATCCCGTCGTTGATACTTTGTCATGAACGATGTTTTTTTTTATTTCGGTTGTTAATGATATTCCTTTAACGACGGTATTTTCTCCCGTCGTTATTATAAGACTTTCAACGACGGATTTTTTTCTCCCGTCTTTATTAATTTTTTGATTTTTTATAAAGTCGAAGCTCTAACTCAATTTTTTTACCGAGTAGAAATCTGATTTTTTAAATATAAAAACAAAATATTTAAATAAAATTTGGAAATTCAATTTTATTTATATCTGTTTTGCTTCTTTCCATTTTTATTTCATTAAAAATATCTATATTTTATTTATATTATTTGATTTATTTTTTATATTTTTCTTCGCCTAATTTTCCCCCCTAAACTCATATCAACGTAACTTGGGTTTTTTTTCTTTATCTTCTATTTCCATCCATCACTTCGCTCCGCTGTTTTTTTTTCTCCCTCTTCCATTGTCGCTCCATCGTTCTCTTCCGTCGCCGCTCCATCCTCTTTCTCTAGGGCGATCCGACACCGCCATGGGTATGATTCATTTATTTTTTTTCAACAAAAATATTACTGATTTCTTTTAGGAATACCTTGATCGTTTAGTGTGACATTTATTGATTTGGACTTCTGTTTGCAGTGGCGGAAAAGGTGCGGGAGAAGGGTGTCACTCGATCGGCGGCGCAATAGAGGTGACGAAGCCTAAAAGCAATGTGGAAGATGGGTGTTGCTCATGACGACTGGGCGGAGCTAGAACTGTCTGGAGAACTTGATCGCTATTCATTAGGGAGTGTGGGTTGCAAACTTTATTGACATAGTTGAGGTATTTATATTGTAGGTTTGATTGATTTACTTGGATTACCTAGCTAAATCGATCCATTGTACTCTTAGGTTTGTTTTGCATGTTAGATTCATTTGCTTATTTGAATTTTGCCATAATAATTTTTATTACTAAGATGCTTTGTATGTTCTGTGCTCTACAAAATCATTAATTCAATTAGTTTAAAATGCAAGTGTGCTAGTGAAATATATGTTAGTGTGAAATAGAGCATTTTATACAAATCCTTGTTGGATCGATGCGGTTCGCTAGAGGGGGGGGTGAATAGCGAAAAACCTTTTCTTTTTCTTTCGTTCGTTAAAACTCTAGAGAAAATAAATTAATTGCAGCGGAAATGTAAATATAAAATAAAAGAGACAATCGACACAAGGGTTTTACTTGGTTCGTAGCCGAAGGCTACTACTCCAAGGCCCTAGTGGTCCTTGACCACGTACGGAGGGCAGAAGCACTAAAGGAACTCCTCCTCGTTGGAGGTAGGAGTTAATCGATACAAAAAAACTTTAAGGTAGAGGGACAATCCCCCTCTCCTCGTATACGATAAAAGCTCCAAAAAGTAGATGAACAACTGATAACAAAATAATACCGACGTACAAAGACAAATAAGAAAAATTAAACCTAGACGTCGGAAGGAAGGACTTCGTTGTCGGAGAATTGTAGCATTGTGGAGACTTTTTGGAGGCTTAGAATTGTTGATGAAACCCTAGGTTTGACCCTCCTTTTATAGCCTTTGAGCCCCTTTTCGAGAGGAAACCTAGCCAATCAAATTTGAGCACATCTTCCCTTGAAATTTGGTGATAATCCTTGACTCCTCGAATCTGATCATTGACCATCAGTCGACTGATGGCCATCATCAGTCGACTGATGGCCATCATCGATTCGTCGACCTTCGATCGCTTGACGGCAATGAGTCCTCCAAGCGCGATCGATGCTTCTTGCTGCAAGTCAAAGTTAGCACAACAAAAACATAATTTCGATGGTCGTCGACCATCCGATCTCGACCTAGACCATCTATAAGAAGTCTTTGGTCGGATCTACGCTTAAGATCATCCCCGTAAAGAGGATACGACCTTACTTACTCTCGCACACTCGAGCTTACCTCGATGCTTACGTGTTGCTTTTGCTTCCGGCCTTCCACTCGATTCCTTCGGCTCCCTCCGAAATCACTCGAGTGTCGCTCGACCACCGTGGCTTTCTCCGGGTGTCGCTTAGCCTTCACTCGGCTATATCAATCTTTCGCACACTCGATTCAGCTCGTGAGAAAACAAAATAGACTTAACTTTGTGTCTTTGCTATAATCAAAACACAGTTCGATTTCGTGCCTCACTGCACCAACAAGCTCCCCCTTTTTGATATATGTCAAAAACAAACAAATTTAAGGAAATTAAGTGCATGAAACAGTAAAGACAAGAAGCAAAAGTAGGAGTAGTAAAAATATTTCTCAAGTTCTCCCCTTAGAGGAACCCTCCCCCTTGGTGAGGTTGAAAAAGACTTTTAGTTCTCCAAACACAAAAGATAATGAGTTAAGTAAATGGCATTACTTAACTTAGGCTTCTTAGAGTCAAAAATAAGTGCAAGTTAAGTAATCAAAAGTTAAGTCAAAGGTTAATTATTCAAAAGGTTTAACTTTTGATTTCTTAACTTGGGCCTTTAAAGTTTTCAATTCAAGAGTTGAAACCTAAACCTTACTCCCCCTTAACTTAGGCGAATCAAAGTTTTAAGTTAAGTTATCAATTTCAAAAATTTGAAATTGAACTTTGGCCTTTTCTTGAACCTTAACTTTGGCCTTTTCTCCCCACATAAATCAAGGAAAAAGTGGGGTTTTAAGAAAACCCTAAGTCCAAGCATGATGATTTTAAAATAGTATGTGAAAATAATTCATCTAAATGTTCAACTCTAGTTTGACTTGATTGAAATGATATTATCAACAAGTCTGATTAGAGTTGGTTAATATTAGTTGCATATTTATACTCGAGGTTCATATTGACGCACTTGATCTACATCTTGGAACTGGAGTAGGGTCCTAACATCTCACGCCCATCTACGGCTAAGTACACAAACACATTAGTCCTATGTGTTGTGAGTGGCTCCTTAAATCTATAGGTGCATGTTATCTAAGGTATGTCCTATGCTAGTTCCATCAAAATGAAAAATAAGAAATAGTAGTAAGAAAATATAGTTTGCAAGTTCTTATTCTATTACGCACATGCCCAATTTTCGTCTTAATAGACTAAATTCGGCTTCGGTTAGGGGTTTAGTAAATAGGTCTGCTAGGTTTGATTTCGATTCGACGTACTCGAGTTGTATGGCTCCGTTGGCCACATGTTCTTGAATGAAATGGTGTTTGACTTCTATATGTTTGGTCCTAGAGTGACATATTGGATTCTTTGTAAGATTAATTGAACTAATGTTATCTACGTGAAGTTTAGTATTCGTAAAGTCTAACTTAAAGTCGCAGAGGGTGTGCTTCATCCAAAGAAGCTGAGTGACACACTCACCCATCGCGATGTATTCGGCTTCGGTGGTAGACAAGGCAACACAATGTTGCTTCCTACTGCACCAACTCACTAGACTCGAGCCGAGTAGTTGACAACAACCACTCGTGCTCTTTCTGTCGAGTTTACTACCGGCATAATCCGAATCGGAGTAGCCGATTAGTTCGAACTCGGTAGATCTAGGATACCAAATACCGACATTAAGTGTACCCTTTAGATATCTAAGGATATGCTTAACTAGGGTTAGGTGAGACTCCTTAGCGCGGTTTGAAATCTGGCGCACATACTTACTGCAAATAAGATATCAGGTCGGCTTGCAGTTAAGTACAGGAGACTCCCTATTACACTCCTATAGTATTTTAAGTCAATGGACTTACTTTCTAGGTCTTCTCCTATGTTAACATTAATCGCCATTGGGGTGTTTATTATCTTAGCGTCTTGCATTCCAAATCTTTTAATTAACTCCTTAGTGTATTTTTGTTGATATAGGTATATACCATCCTTAGTTTGTTTAATTTGTAGACTTAAAAAGAAACTTAACTCGCCTACCAAGTTCATTTCGAACTCACTTTCCATGAGTGAAACGAACTCGTTTAGTAAGGCTGAGTTAGAGGTTCCAAAAATTATATCGTCTATGTAAATTTGAGCTATGAATATTTCTTTACCTAAGGTTTTTACGAAGAGAGTTGGGTCAACTAAGCCTTGGTTAAACCCTTTTGACTTAAGATGGATTGAAAGTGTCTCGTACCAAGCTCGAGGAGCTTGTTTAAGTCCATAGAGAGCTTTCTTAAGTTTTAGAACATGGTCGGGTTTATCTAGATTTTAGAATTCGGGGGGTTGGCTAACATAAACTTCTTCTTTAATGTATCCATTTAGGAATGCCGACTTAACATCCATTTGAAACAGCTTAAATCCTCGATGTGCGGCATAAGCTAGCAACATTCGAATGGATTCGAGTCTAGCTACTGGGGCATAGGTTTCGTCGTAATCTAAGCCTTCGACTTGGCTAAATCCTTTGGCGACTAACCTAGCCTTGTTTCTAACTACTTCACCTTTATCATCAAGCTTGTTTCGAAACACCCACCTTGTTCCAATTATCGTTTTGTCTTTAGGTGATGGTACTAATTCTCACACTTCATTCCTAGTAAATTGAGCTAGCTCTTCTTGCATTGCAATAATCCAATCGGGATCAAGAAGAGCTTGTTCAATTGATTTGGGTTCTATCTTTGAAATTAAGGAAATTTGACTAAGGTTCCTATAGGATGCTCTAGTTCGAACTCCTAGATTAGGATCTCCTATTACTTGATCGATAGGGTGGTTAGTCTGAATCCTAGATTGGGTTGGGTTTGTGTCACCTAATGCTTGATCAATGGGGTGACTTGGTTGAACACTAGTTTGGTTGGAGTCATCTATCACTTGATCAATAGAGTGACTAGGTTGACTTAGGTTAGGATTAACACTAGACACGATCTCGGATCAGAGTTAGGTCTAGTATGAATCGGCTCGCTAATTGGGGTTGCCGGGGGTTTTGTAGGTTCATGTCCTTCATCAAATACTACATTGATAGTCTCCTCGACTCTAAGGGTGTCGTGGTTATATACTCTATAAGCTCTACTTGTAGTCAGTATCCTAGAAAGATTCGGTGTGGTTTTGGATGTAAATTTCCCTAGGTAATCCTTAGTGTTTAGGATATGTACCTTACACCCAAATACCTAAAGTACTTGATGTTAGGTATTTTATCGTGATAAATCTCGTCTGAGGTCTTAAGGTGCCTCTTTACCATAAGGATCCTATTTTGGACATAGCAAGCCGTGCTAGTACGCCCAAAACCTATCGGGTAGGTCGTATTCATTCAACATGGTCTAAGCGGCTTCTTGTAGAGTTCGGTTTTCCGCTCCACTAGGCCATTTTGTTGAGGGTCCTAGGGCAAGAGAATTCATGGTGGTATCCGTTTAGGTTCACAGTCGGTGAACCTTTGATTTTCGAATTCACCACCATGATCGCTTCTAAGTCTTTTAACCTTAAGGTCTTTTTGATTCTCGATTAATTTGAATAGATTGATTAATTGATCTAGGGTATCATTTTTATGTTTGATGAACCTAACCCAGGTAAACCTGGAGTAGTCGTCAATTATGACTAAGCAATATTGACTTCTATTGAGTGACTTGGCTCCATGTGAATCGAATAGATCCATATGCAGGAGCTCAAGTACACTTGAGGTTCGTTCTTGGTTAGTTAACTTGTTTTGTGTCCTAGGTTGTTTTCCTTGTTGACAAGCATTCTGATTTTATTAACCAAATTGTTGAGGTTGGGTAAGCCTCGACTAAGCCACTCGACTCATCTTGTGGACGAGTCTTGGGTGCGAGTGACCGAGTCGTCAGTGCAACAACCATGATTCCTCTTGCCGTGTCATAAGACACTTAGTTGAGGAGTTGGTTAAGTTGATCGTATAAATGTTGTTATTTCTAGTTCCTTTAAGAATTGTTTTAGAGGTTTCGTTGGTATTAATTACACATTCATTTTCTAGAAATATAACCTTATAGTTATTATCACACAATTGGCTTACACTAAGTAAGTTATATTCAAAATTCTCTACAAGTAATACATTTTTAATAACAAAATTCGTGTTAAGCTCGATATCACCTGATCCGATGATTTTGAGCTTGCCGTTATTCCCAAAGGCTACCGATTCTTGTCGTTTGAATCGAAGCTTTGCGAATTTGAGTTGATCCCCGGTCATGTGTCGGGAGCAACCGCTGTCCAACATCCATTGATCCTACACACAAGGTGGTTGGATTGGATGTTAGATTTTTGTTAAGAAAATTGGTTGTAAGTTGTTAACCCTAGGTCATCTCACCGGAGTCTATATGATCAAGCATGTTATACTTATGTGTTTATTTTGAGATGACTTCTAATTAAGTTGATTAAGTGGATTTAGGTTCAAGTAATTTTATGTTAGATTTGGATTTAACCCTAGGCTTGTCAAGTTTACCTTTTCAAGATCATGGCTTCCAGGTCATGGCGAGGCACAGGGGCCTTCTTTTATCGGATCATCGACCACTTCCTTAGACAAAGCCATTTTCAAGAAAATGATGACTTGACTTACCTAAAATCACATCCTCGTCTAACTAGTTATTTTTGAAAAGAGGCTCCCCAAGGCTCAATATTTTCGAAGAATTTTAGTTGGTTATGTTTTTGAAAAGAGGCTCCCCGAGGCTCAATCTTTTCGAAAAATTTTAGTTGGTTATGTTTTTGAAAAGAGGCTCCCCGAGGCTCAATCTTTTCGAAAAATTTTAGTTGGTTATGTTTTTGTTCTAAGTGAGTTCACAAGTTTTAAAGTACAAACTTTCTAAGTTAAAGCATGCAATTTCTATGTTAAAGCATAAACATTCTAAGTTAAAACATGCAATTTCTAAGTTAAAGCACAAACATGTTTTGTACTGGCTCCCCCTAGACCGTTGAATCGGTTCGGTCTATCCACATAGTGGATTTGCTCCTTGGGAACCCAGTACGGGTTGGATCCTAGAGTTGAAATCAAAAAGTTCTTAGGGATCCATGCTTGGACATGTTTCTTATGTCGACTTACAATCGACATATATGACCTATTAGTCGTGTTTGAGTTAAACCCGAGTCCAGCCTTGTTGTACACGACCCTTTGAGATCCAAGTAGGAGGTCAAGTCCTTTGGATCCCGAAGTGAACCTTTCCAACGTGTTCCTAAGATCTTCGACTTGACTTTTCAAGAGAGAGTTCTCAACTTCGAGCTTTTCAACTCGAGTTGAGTCCTTCTCTTGAACTCGACTAGTCGAAGAGGTTAGGGAGACCTCGTGTTTGAGGAGTTTAACCTCCTCAACAAGGGTCTCGACCATGGACTCGGACTTAGCTAACTTCCTAGACAAAAACCTAACCATATTATGTAAAGTATTAAATAAAGTTCGACTCACCTTAAGGGTATCTTTTGAACCGGATGCGTAGTCCGAGTCACCCTCAGGTTCTGACTCAAGTTCGGTCTCCGTGTCTGACTCAATTGATTTCGCCATGAAGACATGGTCTTCGTCTTCTTCGGATGACGCTTCTTCCCATGTCGCGTTGAGGGCCTTCTTGTGCTTAGGTGCTTGGTGGTTGAGCTTGGGGCACTCGGACTTTATATGTCCAAACCTGTTACACTCATAACACCTAATATTAGAACTTTTAGGCTTACCTTGGTTGGGTCGAGTTGTGGTTCGCTTTCGTCCCTTGGCTATCCTTCGAGCTAGGTTCATTAGTTCGACAGTCAATTCCGGGTCAACTTCTTCTTCGGACTCATCTTCCTCCTCGGGTGGTGGTGGCTTGCTTGCGATTTTCTTCTTCTTTGATCCTGCAAACAAGGCTATACCCCTCTCGGGTTCCGAGTTGGACTGCTCATGTAATTCAAAATCCGAAAAGAGTTCATCTAATCTAAGTTTAGAAAGGTCCTTAGAGACCTTATAGGCATCAACCATGGATGCCCATAAGGTAGTCCTCGGAAAAGAATTTAGGACATACCTAATAAGGTCGCGGTTTTCGACCTTTTGCCCGATTGCGTGTAGGTTCTTGACTATGTCTTGGACACGGGCGTGGAGTTGTGTCGCGGACTCGTGTTCCTGCATTTGTAGTGTGTACAATTTATTGAATAAAAAATCACATTTGCAAACCTTAGCTTGATCCGATCCTTCGTGTAACTCGATTAGCTTTGTCCAAAGATCCTTTGCGCTTATGAAGGGGCCGACGCGATTTAGCTCCTCCTTGGACAAGCCGCATTGGAGTATTTGTGTTGCCTTGGCATCGGCTTCGACTTGTCGTTTTGTTGCAACGGTCCATTGATCATAATCCAAGGAGTCACCCACTTCATTAGTCGGAAGTGTGAAACCTATTTGGATTATGATCCACATCTCGATTTGGGTTTTGAGAAAGCATTCCATCCGACCTTTCCAATAACGGAAATCATCTCCGTTGTAAAACGGAGGTCGGACGGTGCTAAAACCCTCGAGATGGGCCATTAGAACAAAAAACAAGGAGACTAAAAAGAAGACCTAGCAACGAAAAAAAAACACACGAAAGTACCAAGACTTGCGTCTTGGATTAGTAGTGTGGGAAATAAAAAGAAACAAACGAAAAATAGAAAGTTAAGCAAAGAAATGAGAAACTAAATAAAAAGTAAGTACTCACAACCTTCGATGTCCCCGAAAGGCTACTAAACGTCGATTTTTGAGGACTAAAACAACTTGTTATAGGGGTAAATCCCAGTAAGAATGTAGATCTCTGCGAGGGCTTCGATTTGGTAGGTAGACCGTGTCGTGGGTCAACTTGTACAAAAAGTTATGCCCATTTGACCGTCAGCTACTCCAAAAGCGAATACTTGCAAAACAAAATCAAACGAAGAGTACCAAGACTTCGTCTTGGATTAGTAGTGCGGGAGAAAAATTTAAACGAACGAAAAACAAATCTGTAAAAAAAATATTAGATTGGTGGTTTCACCAAATCTAAGCGCCCCCGGCTCTGATACCAATTGTTGGATCGATGCGGTTTGCTAGAGGGGGGGTGAATAGCGAAAAACCTTTTCTTTTTCTTTCGTTCGTTAAAACTCTAGAGAAAATAAATTAATTGCAGCGGAAATGTAAATATAAAATAAAAGAGACAATCAACACAAGGGTTTTACTTAGTTCGTAGCCGAAGGCTACTACTCCAAGGCCCTAGTGGTCCTTGACCACGTACGGAGGGCAGAAGCACTAAAGGAACTCCTCCTCGTTGGAGGTAGGAGTTAATCGATACAAAAAAAACTTTAAGGTAGAGGGACAATCCCCCTCTCCTCGTATACGATAAAAGCTCCGAAAAGTAGATGAACAACTGATAACAAAATAATACCGATGTACAAAGACAAATAAGAAAAATTAAACCTAGACGTCGGAAGGAAGGACTTCATTGTCGGAGAATTGTAGCTTTGCGGAGACTTTTTGGAGGCTTAGAATTGTTGATGAAACCCTAGGTTTGGCCCTCCTTTTATAGCCTTTGAGCCCCTTTTCGAGAGGAAACCTAGCCAATCAAATTTGAGCACATCTTCCCTTGAAATTTGGTGATAATCCTTGACTCTCGAATCGATCATTGACCATCACGTGATGGCCATCATCGATCTGATGGCGACATCGATCGATTCTTGACCCTCGGCGGTCAGTTTGATGGCGATGAGTCCTCCTGTCGGCAGCGATCGATGCTTGCTGCAAGTCAAAGTTAGCACAACAAAAACATAATTTCGATGGTCGTCGACCATCCGTTCTCGACCTAGACCATCTATAAGAAGTCTTTGGTCGGATCTACGCTTAAGATCATCCCCGTAAAGAGGATACGACCTTACTTACTCTCGCACACTTGAGCTTACCTCGATGCTTACGTGTTGCTTTTGCTTCCGGCCTTCCACTCGATTCCTTCGGCTCCCTCCGAAATCACTCGAGTGTCGCTCGACCACCGCGGCTTTCTCCGGGTGTCGCTAGCCTTCATCTCCAGCTATATCAATCTTCTGCACACTCGATTCAGCTCGTGAGAAAACAAAATAGACTTAACTTTGTGTCTTTGCTATAATCAAAACACAGGTTCGATTTCGGTGCCTCACTGCACCAACAATCCTTTCCTTGCACTTCTGATTAACCAAATTTCATCTTCTTGTTAATTTCAAGTATTTGTGACCAACCTACGTTTAAATAATTATAATGTTTTATGATGTTTGATGTTATGTTTGTCTATCTTAAACTTCATTTTTGAAATTGACCGAACTGGGGCTTCTTTCCACTAGTAAATTGAGTTTGCATCAAGTATACGTAAACATGCTACTTAGTCATAAGTACATGACTAGCACATAGGATATACATCAAGTAAACAAAATTGTTCAAAGAATTTGACATCAAGTGGCATCAACAATATATAGGCAATATACATCAGTTAAATGGTATCATCATGTTTAAGTGCTAAGATTGTAAAACCTGCTTCAGTTAATGGTACTAATTAAATAGACTATAGCAACTCCTTTTAGGGGTTGAGAAGGGTGGTCTTGACCTATGATACTATAGACTTATAGTTTTTGCTATCTCTGCCTTAGTCATATGGACTTATAGTAGCTATTTATTTTGACATGAGAACATAACATTTTAACGTATCTTTTCATTCCCAGTGGTTCTGAGTCCAAAATTATTTGTAGTTAAGTTTGTTCACCTTTTTGACATTTAGAGAATGGCACCCGATAAGAAATGGATGGATCTTATTAATGATCGTCTTGGAGAAGCATATGAACAGGGGATTGAATTTTTTTGAACTATGCTTTTGAGAGAACAGGTGCAGCAAATGAAATCCGATGTCCATGTGTTAAATGTGGTAATGCACGTTTTGGGTCTAGGGAATTAGTTAAAATGCACTTGATTGGTTATGGAATACTTCAAAATTATAGATTTTGGTATCATCATGGAGAAAAGCCAGGGGATGATCTGGAGCAACAATATTCAAAAAATGAAGTAGATGATAATGATGACTTCTTGGAAGATCTTCTAAATGATCTACACCCACATTATGATGATTCAAACCGTGTCAATATTCGTGAGGAACCAAATGATGAAGCTAAAAACTTTTATAGATTATTAAATGATTCAAAAGAACCTTTGTACCAAGGATCAAAGGTTTCAAAATTGTCAGCATTAATAAAGTTACTTCATCTCAAGAATGTTGGACAATGGACAAATAAATCATTTAGCATGTTGCTGAAATTGTTGAAGGAAGAAATATTACCAGAAAATTATGATCTTCCAGATTCATATTATGATGCTAAAAAGTTTATTAGAGATATCGGCCATTCTTATGAAAATATTGATGCATGTAAAAATAATTGTATGTTATTTTGGAAAGACCGTAAGAACTTAGACTTCAGTGAAGTGTGTGGAATATCTAGATGGAAGGAGGAGAGACATGGTGGGGAAACTCAATTTAAAGCCAATGGAAAGAATATTCCAAGAAGATATTATGTTATTTCCCACTAAAACCAAGGCTCCAAAGGTTATTCATGTGTTAAAAAACAACTCCTTAGATGAGATGGCACAATGATGCAAGGGTTGAAGATGAAGTTCTAAGGCATCCGGCTGATTCTATGACATGGAAATCATTTGATGAAAAATATAAAGATTTCTCCTCAGATTCTCGCAATGTGAGACTTGGCCTCACATGTGATGGGTTTCAACCATTCGCAAATGCAAAAACAACATATAGCATTTGGCCTGTGATTCTTATTCCTTATAATTTACCACCATCGATGTGTATGAACTTGTCTAATTTCATTTTATGCATGTTAATTCCTGGTCCAGAGAGTCCTGGAGATGCAATTGTGGTATTCCTGATCCATTTACTTGTCTAAGTAAATGGATATAAATTCCATACTGAGGAGCACAACAAAGACCTAAGGACACAAAATAGTGGTATTCTCGTTGTTGGAAACTATGGCACCGAAAATATTGACTATTATGGAGTATTGTCACAAATTATTGAATTGCAATTTCTTGGTGAAAGGCGAATTGTGGTCTTTAAATGCAAGTGGTTTGATGTGCATTCTAGAGAAAGGGGAATCAAAGTGGATAAATATGGTTTTGTGAGTGTAAATTGTCAATGGTTGTTGAAATCAAATGAGCAATTTGTATTGGCCACTCAAGCATCACAAGTGTTTTATGTAAAAGATAATACCTCAAAAGGTTGGCACATAGTGACAAAGACATATCCTCGATACTCATATCATATGTTAACGGAGAGAGATTCAATGCCCATCGATACAGATGATATCCACGAAGCTTATCAAAGATGAGGAGATAGTTATCAAAGATGAGGAGATAGGTTTATAAATCTTTAATTTCTTTGTGTAAATGTTTTTATCTTCTAAATCTATTGTTTATATTATTTTTTTCATTTAATTGATGTGTGTGATGTGATGCAGTATACTCTTGGCATGGGCTGCAAGAGAGAGAACATCTACATTGGCTGAAGTTTGTTTTTGTTATCTAGCTGGTTATTCAATTTTAAAAAAAATGCAAGGGGAGCTACATGTTCACTTCCAGGTTTCATTCTTCTAGACATGCATGGATTTAATATGAAAACAACACCTATTTCCTTGCCTTTTTTGTCTTATACTTCTTTATAAATGAATTTTTGGGATATGGTTTTTAAGGCTTGGCTTCTTATTCAACTAGTTTTGGTTTATTAGTATTTTTAACATATGTAACTATGATTTGTATTTTTCTCCGGGAGGAAGGTTTATCACATGATATCCCTACCACTCTTCATAGGAGCAAAGCATACTTCCCAGAGGTAAATTTCTTCCACTCTAGCTTGTTATTTTCTGATTTTGAATTTGTTAGGTAGCTAATGTTGGGTCCCTTTGGTTCTGTAGGAAATGACCAGTGTCAGCATGGATAGTTCTATTCTTGAATGAATTGCTAAAATCATCACTTATCTTCATATTGAATCCTCAGGGAAGGTTCTTAAGAAAAAAAAGGACAATGAAACTAAAGGTGGAAAGATCTTAACCATATGTTTTTTCACTGTAATTGATTCTAATAGTTATCTCGATAACTTGCTGATGCTGAGTTAGAAACTATTGAATTCTCTTTGTTAAAGTACTCTTTTTATGATTGGTTGTGTTAGATGTACTAAACCTTTTGTTTTCTATGTACTTTGATTTACAGGAAATATTTCTAGAATTGCTAATGGTCATTATGAAGAGAAATTTAGCCAACACTCTACTAATATTTCAAAGCCTCATCGGGAAAGAGAAATTCCACCACCAGCTCGTCAGAGAAGTGTTGATACAAAGGATAAAAACTCACTCCCAGATGCTAGAGTCGAAGAGGATGACATATCTATCGGGGACAGATTTTTTTGGATCTTTTAAGAATGTCAACATTAAAATGAAGATTTTAGAGAAATATTCTCTTTTGATATAAATGGATGTTAATTTTATAAGTTTAATCATGTACATGTATTGATGGACGACATGTTAATATATATGGTGTTTTGATTTTTAATATATTGTGTTTTGATTTTTATTAGTATTCATTAATATATATTGTAAATTGTGTATAAATAATAATGATGAAATAACACCTATATGATGATCGTCGTTGATGTCATTAACGATGGTATGTTTAACCGTCGTTAAACAATTAAATGATATTAAATTATTAACGATAGTATAAATAACCGTCGTTGTTGTTATTAACGACGGTACATATGACCGTCGCTATTGCCAATAACGACGATATATAAATCCGTCGTTACTAACAATAACGACGGTAGTGAATACCGTCGTTAAATGTTATTAACGACGGTACTTTTATTCCCATCGTTAATCTTTTCCTGACAAGGCCTTTTAGCGACAACTTCCTACGGTATTTATTATCGTCGTTAAAACTCATTAACAACGGGAATTGACTTTTTAACGATGGGATTTCCCATCGTTAAAAGATCCATTTTAAGTAGTGTTAGAAGTTTTCTTCACTTTTGAATTTTGTATCAATTTCGGTATTTTATGGGTAAAATAATTTTCACCCATTGTATTGGTCATAGGTATTATACGTATCAAATTTCATGATTTTTCGAATTACATATAATTATTTATAAATTTTTGAAATTTGATAATCAAATTGAAATTTATTATCGATCGATAGTGGCGGTCATTGATGTGAGTGGCAATCGACTGCCAATGCTGATTTCGGGAAAACTAGATTTGTTTAGCCCATGTTTAGTTGTGATTAAGGTTCCTAACCACTCCTAGCCCTAGGATATGCTTTGGGAAGCATTATAAAGGGTGAAAATCCATTGGATATGGATTAGGAGAGTTTTTAGGGTTTGTATCAATCTTAAGGTGAGTGAAAGTTCTATGTTGAACTTTGAACCTTGATTTTGATGGTTTAGAGTTCCTTTTGGCTTAGGGACTTCCCAAGGACATTGTTGTTGCAATGGTCAAGGGGGAGCAAGCCTTTAGGGGGAGTTATCCATCTTGGGATGATGGATGTGTTTCTCTTCTTGAAGGCGAGAATGTTATCAATTTTGGAAAATTGATGGGCTTTTTAGAAACCCAATTTGGAAATTGGGAGAGTGAATAGGATTGCCTCTCTTGTGTGATATAGGACTTATCACTAGGAAGATGGTAGGCATCCTAGGTATTTTTGGACCAAGGGGGAGATTGAAAGATCTCATTGGGACATGAGACTTTGACCTCCTTGGAGTGATAACCTTTTTGATGTATGTCAAAAAGGGGGAGAATGTTTGGGGGAAAATGTTTGGGATTACCAATTTGGAATAATTGGTAAGAGTTCTGAGTTAGTGGTCTAACTCGATGGTTTATTTTGTTTGGTTTTTGTCAAACATCAAAAAGGGGGAGATTGTTGGTGCAATCAGCCAAGGTCACGATTGACCAGGACTCCATCTTGGCTCGAGAGATGTTTTGATGTTAGATAAAAATATATGACAATGTAATTGTCATGGTAAAGTCCAAGTCATGGGTACTTGGCATGGAAAGTCCAAGTGGGACACTTGGCATTTGGGAAAGTCCAAGTATGGGTCTTGGCAAGGTAAAGTCCAAGTCATGGCTACTTGGCATGGAAAGTCCAAGTGGGACACTTGGCATTTGGGAAAGTCCAAGTCTTGAGTACTTGGCACAAGGGAAGTCCATGTATGGGTCTTGGCATGGAAAGTCCAACATGGGTTGACAAGGGAAAGTCCAAGCTTGAGTCTTGGCATTTGAGAAGTCCAAGGGGTTTGATATTGGCAGCGTAAAGTCCAAGGGTGGAGTCTTGGAAGCATAAGTCCAATGGTTGGCGGCGTAAAGTCCAAGCAGAGTCTTGGTGGCATAAGTCCAATGTGCCTTGGCAGTGTAGACACCGTTAGCATGACATAGCCGATGGAAGCACCTGGAGGCTAGCGCGATGGATGAACAAGTCATGGATGACTTGGAGGGATCTGAGATGCGTGAGGATGATGGAGGTGGCTAGAAGGCTTAGGTCTACGCTAAGGGTGGTCTAGCAAGTATGGGGGCACCATATTTGGGCAAAAACCTCATGTTTGAGGTGTGCGGTCAGTGCCATGTGGCGATCGTGGCGTAGTCAACAGGTTTTATTGCGGGAAGTAGCCTGCGATCATTTGCGGAGGTGGAAGTCGATTCGGCTCGAGCGATCGGCCCGATCATGTGATCGATTGGTGGTGCTCAAGAAATTGGCCACAGAATGGAGTCGAGACTTGACTGGTCGAGTAAGGGCTCCATCAGTCGACTGATGTGTATGATCAGTTGACTGATGATGGATCCGTTGGACTTATCCAGCGTGGATCTAGCCGTTGTTTCACGACAATAGTGGCATCAGTCGACTGATGGTCCCGATCAGTTGACTGATCGACTTTTTCCAGCACAGGTTGAAGCTTTATAAGGAGCTCGTGATGGAGGAAAATGGCAATGGTTTCTTGAGGGCTTTTGCGGTGATTTGCTATTGTAAATCAGGGTCTCCAAGTTGATATCAAGCAACCAAGCGATCAAGCATTCAAGAGCATTTGTAAAGTGTTTCCTTTACTTGTATTGCTTTGTATTTCATTTTATTTGCTTATAGCTTTTTGATTATTGTTGTAATCATATTGTACGAGGTTTCTCCGCCTCCGAATTGTTCCGAGAAGGAGTGTTTATTATTGGTTGTGTGTGCATCACTAGAGCTCGTAGAGCTCGATCCGTGGAGTAGGAACCTTGAGGTTCCGAACCATGTTAAACAATTATGTTTGCGTGTTTGTCTTGCTTTTCGTTATTACTATTATTATTCCGCTGCGCATAACAAGTTTTGTAGAGACGAACACGAACGGATTCCATTATCGAACGAGCTCGACGCTATTCACCCCCCCCTCTAATGGCCTCAAATATCCTACAATATTTAGCAAGACCGATTTAGAGGTGATTCAATTTATACAAACTATATAATTGAATCAGACCTCAGAAATTATGATGTACATGCTCTTAATCCCGATATAATAACGGGCACATGTACTTAGTATTTATTTCTTTGATTTACCAATGGGCGAGATTTATGTGTTAAATCGATAGGCTTGGTAAGTTGAGAAATAATATTATTTACATTGTGTGTCATTGATTATAGGATGATACCATGTCTTATATACTAGGATGATGATGTCCCCTTGAGGAGTCCATACGGTTCATTATATAAATCCTACAGGTGGACTTGGTCTAACATGATGATAAGGATGAGTGGTACTACTCATGGAGCTAGATATTAATTAATTAAATTGTCAGTAATTTAATTAATTAATGGACATTCGATATCTTAAACATGGGAGATATTTTGCACAAATAATATGTGGAGCCCATATTTAATTATGAGGGTTGGTGAGGAAGATCAATGATAATCCTCTAGTGAAATGGATCATCATTAATGGATCGGGTTTTATGTTGTTCGGATCCATTGGGTGGCCAAGATCCAACTCCTCCTCATGGTCCCTATTGTAGCCTATTATAAATACCTCATGAAGCATAGATCTATATAAGGGTTGGAGAGGCTTAGGTGGCAACATAAGTTCTTCTAGGTTTTTTGGAGTTGGCGTTGGAGGCTTGGGCGGCAAGGAATATAAGAGGTGTGCTAGGGTTTTGGTTGGTTCATCTCTTCTTGGCCAACGACAACAAGACAAGGAAGCTAGGGTTTTTCCTTCCTTTCCCACTCTTGGCCGACACCACCCTCTTCCTTCTCCATTGCCGGCGCCTCCCTTTCCTTCTCCAAGGGCTGGCGGCAACAAAGGTGAGGGTTCCTCCTTCCTTTGTCTTGGTCGGCACACCCTCTCCCTCTCCTTAGGGTCGGCGGACACCAAGCTTGGTGGTTGGTGGTCGGCGCAAGCAAGGAGAAGAAGGAAGCTTTTGTTCATCCCTTTTTCGGAGCGAGCAAGGAAGGGAAGACGCGATCTAGGAGGCATCGACTCTTAGAAGATCGTCACCCACACAACATCCAAGAAGAGGATAGGAATATAATAGAAGATCAAGAGGTAAAACAAGAGGTATAATATTGTTTAGTTTTGATTCTAGTTCTTTTCTATTTTGTATGTTATTGATTAATATGGACCCCGATGATAAAAACAAAAAACGGCGATCCGTTCATCATCTATTCCACGGCAAATCGAGGAAAAGAGTTATGTTGCTTGACCAATAAGTTTGTTCAAGTGACTACTCAAATCGAATAGCACGATGATGAATCGGTTGCTTGGGTAATCCATCTCCATCCGGATTAGTTTTAGTTGATAAAATTTTAATCTGGGAATGTGTGATAGGATCTCCATGCACAAGCGACCAAAGCGAGAAGCAATTCCCTTTAATGGTAATACGTGGGTATACGGATGCCAGGTTTCAGATAGACAAGGACGATTCTGTAACGCCCGTAAAATTCCTAGCAATTTTACAGGAATTTTTGGCTTGATGATCATGGGCCTTGGGTGGGCCTTTTTCCAAAACAAAAAGAAAATAAGCCAAAAATGGATGCAAGACCTAGGAATTGAACTCCAAACCTCTAGAGATAGCCAAACCCTATAGATGCACCCACTAACCAGAAGCCCAATAGGATATTATCATTAGAGGAAGGGGGGGGGATTATAGATAAGTGTGATAAAGGCAAATGAAGAGGCATGGAAGAAGAGAAGAGAAACTTCTCTTCCTCCCTTTATAAAGAAGAGGGAAAGTTCTAATTTGCCACTTCCTCTCTTCTTCTCCTTCTCACCGAAACCTAGAGCCTCTCCCTCTCCATTTCCCTCTTTTGGCCGAACCTCATCCAAGCAAGAAAGCAAAGGCTAGGTTGGTTCTTTAGGTTATCTTCCCCACCCAAAGCAAAGTGAAGGATGTAAGTATCCCTCACCTGCATACGAGTAGCTTCGATTGATGTTTGTAAAAGAAATCTATATGTTATATCTAACCAAGCTATGTTTTAGTTTATCAATGAAGTTGTATGCTATGTTTAGGAGGTAGATGATGATGTTAACATGGAAAAAGGAATTAGGTTAAAAGCTAACCCTAATAGCCCCTAAAGCCTATTCGGCCATGCCATGATTTTAGGGTTTTAATGAAGCTCTATGTCATGTTTTTGTAACTATATGATGATGTTAGGATTAAGATGGATTAGGGCAAAAGTTAACCCTAAAAACCCTACTTGGACCATTCGGCCAACCTAGGTTTTTGGGTGAACAAATGAAGTTTTAATCCATATGTCATATGCAAATGAAGTTGTTGTTATATGAAATGAATTAGGTTGTTGTTATTTGAAATGAATTAGGTTAAAGGTTAACCCTAAAAACCCTACTTGGACCATTCGGCCAACCTAGGTTTTTGGGTGAACAAATGAAGTTTTAATCCATATGTCATATGCAAATGAAGTTGTTGTTATATGAAATGAATTAGGTTGTTGTTATTTGAAATGAATTAGGCTAAAGGTTAACCCTAAAAACCCTACTTGGACCATTCGGCCAACCTAGGTTTTTGGGTGAACAAATGAAGTTTTAATCCATATGTCATATGCAAATGAAGTTGTTGTTATATGAAATGGATTAGGTTGTTGTTATATGAAATGAATTAGGTTAAAGGTTAACACTAAAAAAAACCCTACTTGGACCATTCGGCCAACCTAGGTTTTTGGGTGAACAAATGAAGTTTTAATCCATATGTTATATGCAAATGAAGTTGTTGTTATATGAAATGGATTAGGTTGTTGTTATATGAAATGAATTAGTTTAAAGGTTAACCCTAATACACCTTATTGGACCTTTTTGCCAACCTAGGTTTTTGGGTGAACAAATGAAGTTTTAATCCATATGTTATATGCAAATGAAGTTGTTGTTATATGAAATGAATTAGGTTGTTGTTATATGAAATGAATTAGGTTAAAGGTTAACCCTAAAAACCCTACTTGGACCATTTGGCCAACCTAGGTTTTTGGGTGAACAAATGAAGTTTTAATCCATATGTTATATGCAAATGAAGTTGTTGTTGTATGAAATGAATTAGGTTAAAAGATAACCCTAGAAGACCCTATGGACCATTCGGCCATCATGCATTTTGGGGATTAGATGAAGTTTTAATATAAGTCTTATGTGCATATGAATTTGTTGTTAAGTTAAATGAATAGGTTAACATGTGTTTTATGTTGGGTGAATTCATGTTGACTTGTGATATTAAATAATGCTAGATGAAGATAACATGCCTTAGGTTAGTGTTTACTTACTTTTGATGCCATGCCTTTTTGCCATGTCTATGTGTATGCGATATTTAAAATATGTTATGAAATGGAAGAAGATAAGATTATGAAATGAAACAAAACGATATGTTCACGATATGAATATGACATGATGATGAAATGAAGAATGATATATTATGAAATGAAGAATGGCATGTTTACGAAATGAAAGATGTTATGTCCATGAAGGGAAGCATGATGTGTTATGAAATGAAGTATGCTATGTTTGCAAAATGAAATAAGCTATGTTATAAAATAAGCATATAAGTATTTTACCTTCTGCATGACTTGTACCAAGACCCTAACAGGGTCCAAGAAGGGATGGGCTCCTAAGATGCCCTAAGTCGATGGAATAAGACTCGGGCCTAGGATGAGCTTCTATGTATAATTGCCTCTAGGTCGATGGAATAAGACTCGGGCCTAGTACGGGATGGGCTCCAAGATGCCTTAGGTCGATGGAGTAAGACTCGGGCCTAGGATGGGCTTCTACGCTATGACGATTGCCCTAGGTCGACGGACTAAGATCGGGCCTAGTAACCTATTAGGTTCGAGACTTGCTACCTCGGGCCTATTTAGGGATGCGCACTATGATAATGAAGAAGTAGTACAATGCCGGGCCCAAATATGTTGAGAATTATATTTACGTACCTATAATATATGTTTTCAAAAGCATCCTGCATATGTTACCTGATTAGTTTGTTATGTTACATGTTACGTTTGTTATGCCATGTTATGTCACTATGCTACATATGATGCATGTTATGTTTGATATGCCATGTTTATGTCACTATGCTACATATGATGCATGTTATGTTTGATATGCCATGTTATGTCACTATGCTACATATGATGTATGTTATGTTTGATAGGTCATACCTATATGTTTTATGTTATGTTGATTTGCTACGTTACATATGTTATATGTTATGTTTAAGTAAGTCCTAGACGTACATGACATGATGCTATGTTATAGATGATACATGTTATGCTGCCATGCTATGGATGAGATATGTTATGTTTACTCACGTTATTTATGCTACATGTTAAGTTGATTCGCCCACATGTTACATGTTATGTGGCTTATATGTTATAGAATGTTACATGCTTATCGTTATGAATGGTACATGCTATGATTAATGTCGATATATGGTTTTTGTGAGTAGGATTTGGATCTTACTAAGCCTATGTGCTTATAGTTTATCTTTCCCTAAATCGTCATGAGATAAGGGTAAGGGATGGATAAACTAAAGGGAGCAGCAGGAGGGGCCAAATGTGTGTGGCAGTGGCATGGTGGAGAAGATCCGTTAGGTTTATATATATATGTTTACCTATGATGATGATGTTTATGGATGTCCTTACTTATGTATCTGTATGACAACGATGGTTATGAACCTGAACTAAGCACTAAGTATCTATCTAAGTTATAATGCATGCTCTATGTTAATAAGAAGAAGTAAAGAAGAAGTAAGAAGAAGTATCTATATATGTTATGATGCATGCTCTATGTGAAGAATAAGAAGTATATATATATATATATATGTCAATGCATGTTTATGTTATAAAAGAAAAAAAAATAATGTCTAAAGTCTTCCGCTGTAAGAAGTACGAAATATGTATAAAGTCTTCCGCTGTATGTATGTATGTATGTATGTACGGTCGCGTCACGCGCCGCCCCCTCCGGATTCTGGGTCCCGAAAAGGGCGGGCGTGACAGGTTGGTATCAGAGCGGATCTGCCTTTCCACTACACACACATCAAGCTCCAAATCCTGCCGCTCCAAGTAAGAATTCTATGTCTTCTCTAATTTTGTGAATTTGTTTTCCATGTATGATAGGAAATGCTTCTAGCTTAAATATGCATGAAAATATGTATGATACCCTTATGCTTGTTCTTGTATGATATAAAATACCTTAAGCTTAAACTATGCATGAGAACATGAATGATGCCTTAAGCTTAAAATGACTTTATGTTAGCTTTAGTCTAAGTATGCGTAGGGCAACGAACGAAAACTTATACTAGCTTCACAAGAAACACTTGTGATTGGCCAAAGGGGTCAAAGGTAGACAAGTTAGGTAAATCAAATTTGATCAAAAAAAAAATTTATTACGAGGAGTTGATTTTCGTAATCAATTGTGTGAGGTCTATGCTCATGTAAATTGAAATAAGCCGGTTTCGCACTGGTTAGTCGATTTCGTAATGACTTCAATTATTTCAATTTCAGATGGCATGGACGATGACTACAATGACCTGTCATGATGTGTTACTAAACAAATTGAGGGAAGCTATTGAAGAGATAGTTTATAAACCTAATGGTGGGGTCAACGGACACATAAAAAGGCTCGATGGTCTTTTTAGGAGACTCGAGCAAACAGGAGTTTCCGTTACTAGACAATTATCGGATATGGGCCTTGAGCTCTCTTCCAAATGATCTCATGGTAGTTGTGCATTGTTAGAATGTATACTGAAAGCCTAGCTCTTTTTGTATGAACATTTTATTTTGAAATAAGAATCACATGATCATTGTTTGCATTTTATATATTCGTTATATATGTGTGCATATTGTCTGGTATTTTACATTGTAGATAACATGGTGCTTGGTGTGGCACAGAAGATCATGTTATCAGTCCCTTGTAAAATATAAGTAGAGGCTCACAACCAAGATGGTTCTGGACAAACCATTGGCATGGTTGTAGTGTAGCTTGGTATTGTTTTATCTTGAACATAGAGTTACACTAGTACACTTAGGTGTATTGAGCAGGACCGACATAGAGGTGATTCAATTTAGTGCTGACTACATAATTGAATCGGACCTCGGATATTATGTTGTACATACTCTTAATCCCGATATAATAACGGGCACATGTACTTAGTGTTTATTTCTTTGATTCACCAGTGGGTGAGATTTAGATGGATTAAATCAATAAGCCCGGTAAGTTGGGAAATAATATTATTTACATGGTGTGCCGTTGATTATAGGAGGAAACCGTGTCCTATATATTAGGTTGATGATGTCCCCTTGAGGAGCTCGTAAGGTTCATCATGTAAACCCAGCTGGTTGACTTAGTCAACATGATGATAAGGTTGAGTGGTACTACTCGAGGAGTTAGATGTTAATTAATTGATGGTCAGTAAATCAATTAATTGACGGACATTCGATATCTTAAACACGGGGAGATAAATGTACAAATAATATATGGAGCCCATATTAATTTATGGGGGTTGGTGAGGTAGTTCAATGATGATCCTCTAGTGGAATGGAACATCATTGATGGATCAAGTTTGTGTGGTTCCGATCCATCGGGTGGCCAAGACCCAACTCCTCCTTATGGTCCCTATCGTAGCCTATTATAATCCTTGTGAAGTCTAGATCCAAGAATGTAAAACAAAACCTAGAACCACGGTTGGATTAAATCCATAGATCCGATGGTTGGGATGAAACCCTAGAACCAACGGTTGGATTAAATCCATAGATCCGATGGTTAGGATGAATCCCTAGATCCGACGGTTGGGATAAAACCCTAGATCCGACGGTTGGGATGAAATCCTTGATCCGATGGTTGGGATGAAATCCTAGATCCTATGGTTGGGATGAAATCCTAGATCCTACGGTTGGGATGAAATCCTAGATCCGACGGTTGGGATAAAACCCTAGATCCGACGGTGGAGATTAAATCCCTAGAACCGACGGTGGAGATTAAATCCCTAGATCCGACGGTTGGGATAAAACTCTAGATCCGACGGTTGGGATGAAATCCTTGATCCGACGGTTGGGATGAAATCCTAGATCCTACGGTTGGGATGAAATCCTAGATCCGACGGTTGGGATAAAACCCTAGATCCGACGGTGGAGATTAAATCCCTAGAACCGACGGTGGAGATTAAATCCCTAGATCCGACGGTGGAGATTAGAGGAGGCTTAAGCCTAAATTCTAGAATTAGGGTTTGGCTCATCCATGTGTTGGGCGGCAACAAATCTTAAAGGAGATAAGGTTGGTTGGGCGGCAAGAAAATAGGAGTTAGTTCCTATATTTTAGGCTAACCAACTTTCTCCTAAATTCTATAAATAAAGGCTTAGGGTTGGGCGGCAACTAATAATTTTTGGATTAGAGAATTAGGGTTTGGCTCATCCTAGTGTTGGGCGGCAACAAACCCTAGAGGAGCTAGGGTTGTGGGCGGCTAGGAAAGTGGGCGGCAAGGTGATTGTTCTCCCTAGGTTTTTGGCCGGCGCCCCTCTTCTTCTCCTCCTCCCTTTGCCGGTTCTCTTCTTCCTCCTCTCTTGCTCCTTGGTGGCCGGTGGCTCTCCAACTATTGGTGGCCGGTGCTTCTCCAACATCTAGGTGGTCGGCGGCAACAATACAACTAGTTGGCCGGCGCTCATCCAATTGTTCCTTGGCCGGCGGTTGCATCAAACTCTCTTGTTTGGTGGTCGGTTCTAGAAAGGAAAGGTTTCGTTGGTTCTTCTCTTTGTTACTTGCGGACAAGGAAGAGAAGAACGTGATCTAGAAGGCTTCTACTCGTGGAGGATCTTCGTCCACACGTCGTCCACGAGAAGGATAGGACATACGGTAGAAGATCGTAAGGTATAAAGTTTTATAACTTTAATTTCAGATCTGAGCATGTTCTTATATATGATGATTATGCATATGTGTGTATGAATATATATTGTATAATCATGGACCCCGAAGACAAACACAAAAACCGACGATCCATCCGTCGTCTTTTCCGCGGCTAACCAACTAGAAGAGTTGTGTTGCTTGAACAACTAGTTTGTTCAAGCGACCACTCAAGTTGTTAGCACGACGACAAATAGGTTGTGCCAAGGAAGCTCATCCCATTCGGATTAAGTCTTTCATTAGTGAAAATTTTAATCCGGGGACATGGGAGCCAATGAGCCTCCGAAGCAAACTCCCCTACAATTGGTATCAGAGCCACGGTTTCCGATTTTGTGTGTTTTGGATTCGGTTAATTTTTATGCATTTTTCATATATTATATGTGCCGGATAATAGTAGGATATGCGTAGTTTAACTCTTTGGTTGCAGGCATAAGATCCGACTATTATGGCCATGTGTGTGTATGTGAATGGATGTGTGTAAAAATTTATTATTTGAATCCTCGGGGTTGACGAGGCTAGATTAGTATTTAATTTTTGTAATTAAATACGGCATTGTTTAGCCGCTCATTTTAGTTTACTTTCGATCTAGATTATTTGTACACTCTTTCGTGGAGTATAGGATCGATGGATGTAAATTAAAATATTTTATCTCGGCTCGGAACTCTTTGGTGACTTGCGCACCGGAAAAGATGGAGCGGACGAGGTGGCCACACGACGGGATGCATATTGGAGGACAATGCCATAATAGTTGGAAAAATTCTGTTTTTTCCATATTTATTGCTTATTTGTTTTATATGCATGTTGTGTGTGATGCAAAATTCCTCATTTGCAATTTACTAAGTGGGAGAGGGATATTTTAATTAATTCCCGCGGCCTCCATTACAATTTGACGTGTGATGCGAACAAACTTGTGTGTTGGCTCTGAGTGCCTTCCTCCCTGCGGACGGGTTTGTTTGTGGATCACTAGGTCAAATAATGGTTATAGGAAATTATCTAGGAGCATATGTACTTCCACAGCGGTAAGGCACATAATCTGAAATAATTTCCTTAGTATCGTGTAATGGTGCACACTTAGATGCAAATAAAAGTATTCTCCCCATCGGAGTCACTGCTTTTATTTGTAGGGTCAAAGAGGAACCAACTATTAATTTTATTTGTCAAAAAGTAAGGTTGACAAGATAATAAAATTAATGGGTAAAATCTCCTCTTACAAATGTTGAATTCGTATACGTCCACACAGCGTGGCATGCGATATTCTCGGTGATTTGAGGTGTTGGTTGATTTCGGGATTTTATTGTTTTGAGGAATCAATAATATTTGAAATCTAATATTTTGATCATTGTGATTCTTAGGATTTTCAAATGGCTTTCAATCCACTTACTTTGGTACTAAAGGAAACAAACTTACTGTCCCCAAACAATAATGATTGGAAAAGAAATATGGATAGTGTCTTAAGCCCGATGAGTGTCCTCCTAGGGCTGCAGATGATTCCGGGAAAAGGAACTTTTCGGATGCGAGATCGATGCACAAGCAAACCATGGTTGCTCAAAGGTTTCTACTTCTAAGCGAAAGGCAAGAAGAAGAAGAAACAAGGTAGAGCAAAGGTGGTGGGAGGATATCGGAGTGAAGAAGCCGAAGGCAAGTACTTCACTTGTAGAGTGGGACAGAAAGACTTCCCTTCCTAAAGCGGAACAAAGGTATATCTTACGCCTTAGTCGTTGAAACATGTTTAGTGGTGTTATCTACGACGGTGTGTAGATCACGGGAGCCACGATCATGTGCCAATTCTTTGCGGGGTTCGAAACAGACGACTAGGAGAGATTACTGTCTACATGGGCAATGCTACTAAGGTAGCGGCTATTGCAGTGGGAGACATTTATTTATCGTTTGATAGAAATAAAGTTTTGGTTTTGAGAAATTGTCTTTATGTACCTACATTTAGAAAGAATTTGATTTCGGTTTCTAAATTGTTTATGGATGGATATTCTGTTTCTTTTAATGACAGAGTTGTTATAAAAAGAAATAGAGAGATTATCTGTTCAGGTACATTGGTTGGCAATTTGTATACTCTTGAACCAAAAGATCCCACGATGCATATAGAAGTGAATAACTCATCTTCTAAGTCTAATAAGAGAAAAGAACCTTCGCAAATGAACCAAACATATCTTTGGCATCTAAGGCTTGGTCATATTAACCTAAGCAGAATTCAAAGGTTGATAGCTGATGGATCTTTGGGTTCATTAGTGGTGGAGGATCTCCCAACCTGCGAATCTTGCTTGAAAGGTAAAATGACCAAGAGGCCTTTCAAGGCCAAGGGGTATAGAGCCAAAGATGTGTTAGAATTGGCTCATTCTGATTTGTGCGGTCCTATGTCTATCCAGGCAAGAGGTGGTTTTGAATATTTCGTCTCCTTTATAGATGATTATTCAAGATATGGATACATTTACTTGATGCGCCGCAAGTCTGAATGCTTTGACAGGTTCAAAGAATTCAAGGCTGATGTGGAGAATCGTCAAGGTAAAAGTATCAAGACACTATGATCTGATCGTGGTGGTGAATACCTCTTGGGAGAGTTTAGGAGTTACTTATCAGAGGCTGGGATTCAATCCCAATTGTCTGCACCTGGCACACCCCAGCAGAATGGTGTAGCAGAGCGAAGGAATAGGACTCTTATGGAGATGGTGAGATCGATGATGAGTTATTCTGAGTTACCTATTTCATTCTGGGGGTATGCACTGGATACGACAATGTATACTCTGAACTTGGTTCCATCTAAATCAGTACCTTCTACCCCTGTAGAATTGTGGACTGGGCAAAAGCCTAGTCTAAGACATATTCGGATATGGGGGAGTCCAGCACATGTGCTGAAGGCTGATGTTGGTAAGTTGGAACCTCGTACAGAAGTATGCATGTTTGTTGTTGGCTACCCTAAAGGGAGCGAAGGTGGTTTATTTTATAATCCTAGAGATCGAGGGTGATCGTTAGCACGCCGGAGGATTATGTAATGAACCACAAGCCCAAGTAGGATTGTTCTTGAGGAGTTGGCGGAAGTTCGACTTGATACCACGGTACAAGAGGATACCCCACAAGTCAACGCACAGCGTGTCACAGAGCATACAGGAGGTACCTTGTCGTAGTGGGAGGGTTGTTAGACAACCCGGCGATTCATGTTTTGGGAGAGTCTTGGACTTAGTCCCACGTGAACATGAACTGATCCTGGACATATGACGAGGCAATCCAAGATAGAGATACGGTATCTTGGCAAAGAGCGATGAATTCAGAGATAGAATCTATGGATTCTAATCAGGTCTAGTAGAGCCACCCGATGGTGTAAAAACTATTGGATGCAAGTGGATCTACAAGAGAAAGAGAGGGGTAGGACGGGAAGGTTGAAACCTTCAAAGCTAGGCTTATTGCGAAAGGGTATACTCGTAAAGAGGGTATCGATTATGAGGAGACCTTTTTCACCGTAGCTATGCTTAAGTCTATCCGGATTCTCTTATCTATAGCCTGCTCATATGGATTATGAGATATGGCGGATGGATGTCAAGACACTTTCCTTAACTAAGTCTTGAGGAGAACATCTATATGCGGCAACCAGAGGGATTCATTGCTAAAGGCAAAGAGCATCTTGTATGTAAGCTTAATCGGTCCATTTATGGATTGAAGCAAGCTTCTAGATCTTGGAACATCTGCTTTGATGAGGTAATCCAGTCATATGGATTTATTCAAAGTCCGGATGAACCTTGTGTATACAAGAGATGTGACGGAAACGTAGTGGTGTTTCTTGTACTATACGTAGATGACATTTTGTTAGTTGGCAACAATATCAAAGTGTTATCAGACGTAAGGGTATGGTTGTCCAAACAGTTTGACATGAAGGACTTGGGAGAAGTGGGACATATCCTTGGGATCAAAGTTATAAGGGATCGCAAGAAAAGGATGTTGTGCTTATCTCAAGCTTTATATATTGACACTATTCTTGCTCGTTTTAGCATGCAGAACTCCAAGAAAGGTTTTCTACCTTTTAGGCATGGAGTTCCTTTATCTAAAGAGATGTGTCCCAAAATATCAAAGGAGATAGAGGACATGAAGGCGGTTCCTTATGCTTCGGCAGTAGGAAGCCTTATGTATGCTATGCTATGTACGAGACCGGATATCTGCTTTGCCGTGGGCATGGTTAGCAGATATCAGAGTAATCCTGGACAGGGACATTGGACTGCGATAAAGCATATATTGAAGTACCTGAGAAGGACTAGGGATTATATGCTGGTTTACCGGGCAGATCAATTAGTCCCTGTGGGTTACACGGATTCGGATTTCCAATCAGATAGGGACAAGAGTAAGTCTACCTCGGGGTTTGTGTTTACTTTTGGAGGTGGAGCCATATATGGAGGAGTGTCAAGCAGAAATGCGTGGCGGACTCTACCATGGAAGCTGAGTATGTGGCAGCCTCTGAGGCAGCCAAGGAAGCTGTATGGCTCAGGAACTTCTTGATGGACTTGGATGTGATTCCTGGTTTGCCCAGAACTATCACAATTTATTGTGATAATAGTGGTGCAGTTGCAAACTCGAAGGAACCACGAGCCCATAAGGTGAGTAAACACATAGAGCGCAAGTACCACCTTATACGAGAGATCGTAAAGCGAGGGGAAGTTGTTGTCACCAAGATTGCATCAGAGGATAACCTGGCGGATCCATTCACTAAGGCCCTTCCAGCGAAAGCGTTTGATAGGCATGTGGAGGACATGGGGATCAGATGTATGGCAGAGAGATGACGGCATAGTCTTTTAGTATAAGTGGGAGATTGTTAGAATGTATACTGAAAGCCTAGCTCTTTTTGTATGAACATTTTATTTTGAAATAAGAATCACATGATCATTGTTTGCATTTTATATATTCGTTATATATGTGTGCATATTGTCTGGTATTTTACATTGTAGATAACATGGTGCTTGGTGTGGCACAGAAGATCATGTTATCAGTCCCTTGTAAAATATAAGTAGAGGCTCACAACCAAGATGGTTCTAGACAAACCATTGGCATGGTTGTAGTGTAGCTTGGTATTGTTTTATCTTGAACATAGAGTTACACTAGTACACTTAGGTGTATTGAGCAGGACCGACATAGAGGTGATTCAATTTAGTGCTGACTACATAATTGAATCGGACCTCGGATATTATGTTGTACATACTCTTAATCCCAATATAATAACGGGCACATGTACTTAGTGTTTATTTCTTTGATTCACCAGTGGGTGAGATTTAGATGGATTAAATCAATAAGCCCGGTAAGTTGGGAAATAATATTATTTACATGGTGTGCCGTTGATTATAGGAAGAAACCGTGTCCTATATATTAGGTTGATGATGTCCCCTTGAGGAGCTCGTAAGGTTCATCATGTAAACCCAGCTGGTTGACTTAGTCAACATGATGATAAGGTTGAGTGGTACTACTCGAGGAGTTAGATGTTAATTAATTGATGGTCAGTAAATCAATTAATTGACGGACATTCGATATCTTAAACACGGGGAGATAAATGTACAAATAATATATGGAGCCCATATTAATTTATGGGGGTTGGTGAGGTAGTTCAATGATGATCCTCTAGTGGAATGGAACATCATTGATGGATCAAGTTTGTGTGGTTCCGATCCATCGGGTGGCCAAGACCCAACTCCTCCTTATGGTCCCTATCGTAGCCTATTATAATCCTTGTGAAGTCTAGATCCAAGAATGTAAAACAAAACCTAGAACCACGGTTGGATTAAATCCATAGATCCGATGGTTGGGATGAAACCCTAGAACCAACGGTTGGATTAAATCCATAGATCCGATGGTTAGGATGAATCCCTAGATCCGACGGTTGGGATAAAACCCTAGATCCGACGGTTGGGATGAAATCCTTGATCCGACGGTTGGGATGAAATCCTAGATCCTATTGTTGGGATGAAATCCTAGATCCTACGGTTGGGATGAAATCCTAGATCCGACGGTTGGGATAAAACCCTAGATCCGACGGTGGAGATTAAATCCCTAGAACCGACGGTGGAGATTAAATCCCTAGATCCGACGGTTGGGATAAAACCCTAGATCCGACGGTTGGGATGAAATCCTTGATCCGACGGTTGGGATGAAATCCTAGATCCTATGGTTGGGATGAAATCCTAGATCCTACGGTTGGGATGAAATCCTAGATCCGACTGTTGGGATAAAACCCTAGATCCGACGGTGGAGATTAAATCCCTAGAACCGACGGTGGAGATTAAATCCCTAGATCCGACGGTGGAGATTAGAGGAGGCTTAAGCCTAAATTCTAGAATTAGGGTTTGGCTCATCCATGTGTTGGGCGGCAACAAATCTTAAAGGAGATAAGGTTGGTTGGGCGGCAAGAAAATAGGAGTTAGTTCCTATATTTTAGGCTAACCAACTTTCTCCTAAATTCTATAAATAAAGGTTTAGGGTTGGGCGGCAACTAATAATTTTTGGATTAGAGAATTAGGGTTTGGCTCATCCTAGTGTTATGCAACAAACCCTAGAGGAGCTAGGGTTGTGGGCGGCTAGGAAAGTGGGCGGCAAGGTGATTGTTCTCCCTAGGTTTTTGGCTGGCGCCCCTCTTCTTCTCCTCCTCCCTTTGCCGGTTCTCTTCTTCCTCCTCTCTTGCTCCTTGGTGGTCGGTGGCTCTCCAACTATTGGTGGCCGGTGCTTCTCCAACATCTAGGTGGCCGGCGGCAACAATACAACTAGTTGGCCGGCGCTCATCCAATCGTTCCTTGGCCGGCGGTTGCATCAAACTCTCTTGTTTGGTGGTCGGTTCTAGAAAGGAAAGGTTTCGTTGGTTCTTCTCTTTGTTCACAGCGGACAAGGAAGAGAAGAACGTGATCTAGAAGGCTTCTACTCGTGGAGGATCTTCGTCCACACGTCGTCCACGAGAAGGATAGGACATACGGTAGAAGATCGTAAGGTATAAAGTTTTATAACTTTAATTTCAGATCTGAGCATGTTCTTATATATGATGATTATGCATATGTGTGTATGAATATATATTGTATAATCATGGACCCCGAAGACAAACACAAAAACCGGCGATCCATCCGTCGTCTTTTCTGCGGCTAACCAACTAGAAGAGTTGTGTTGCTTGAACAACTAGTTTGTTCAAGCGACCACTCAAGTTGTTAGCACGACGACAAATAGGTTGTGCCAAGGAAGCTCATCCCATCCGGATTAAGTCTTTCATTAGTGAAAATTTTAATCCGGGGACATGGGAGCCAATGAGCCTCCGAAGCAAACTCCCCTACACGCATCACGTATGGGGCCGCTATGAAGGGCGGATAACATATGCTGAGTTGTGCTGGGAACTACTGGAGCACAAGGTTCAAGAGAATCCTTTGGTAGCTGGCCTCGAAAAGAATGAAAAGAGTTCTACAAACAGTCAACTTATTGGCCAGCCTGAGACTACCCTAATGAGGCCAAGGAAGATAGGATTAAACATAATTACAACTGCACTAGGGTTTGTCCTAGTGGGAGTCGTAATAAACTATCTTCTCAAGTAGTTTTGTCCCGATTAGAAATAAGGAATGTTATATATTAACATTTTTCTTTTCTGAACGTATGAATAAGAAATAATGAGCTCGTTTCCTGTGAGCTCGTTTCCTTTGAAATTAGTGATTAGTTTACTACATGGGATGTATGAGGTATAGTTGATTTGATTGGGACTCGGAGCTGTACTTATGCAGAATGGCAAGGTCATTGCCTACGCCTCTAGGCAACTCAAGGAACACGAAAGGAATTATCCCACCCACGATTTAGAGCTAGCGGCCGTGGTCTTTGCTCTCAAAACATGGAGGCATTATCTCTATGGAGCTCAGTGTAGGATCTATACAGACCACGAGTCTCGAAATATTTCTTCACACAGAGGACCTCAACATGAGATAACGCAGAGCATGGCTCGAGCTCGGCCAAGGATTATGATGCGAGATTCTCTACCATCCGTGAAAGCTAACAAGGTGGCGATGCACTCAAAGCAGAAGTCCCGCGCCACCTTGATGCCTCTATCGCTGCTATCTCGACTTAGAAAAAGAGATTATGCGTTACGGGTTGAAATCATCTCGACAGCTCAACCATGACGATAACACCGACGCTATTCGATGATATACTGGAAAAACAAGCCCGTGACCCAAGCCTTCCGAGGATCAAGCAAGAGGTCTTAGAAGGAAAGGATGACGGGTTTCGTATCTCTGATAGTGGAGTACTCTACCTCAGGGATCGCTTGTGTATTCCCGACGATCCGTAATGCGGAAGGAGATATTTGAGGAAGCTCACGAACTCCTTATGCGATGCATCCCGAACCACCAAGATGTACCAAGACCTAAAATGAAAGTTCCGTGGTTCGAATGAAAAGAGATGTGGCTCAAGATGTCAAGATTTGGCCGACCGCCAGAGGGTTAAGGCGTAACACCAGAGACCGAGGAACACCGCAATGATCCAGATTCCGTAATGGAAATGGGAGGACATTTCTATGGATTTCATCTCGTGATTGCCCAAGACGACAAACGTTATGATGCTATATGGGTAATCAGGATGATTGATTTAAGTCCGCCCATTTCTTAGCAATCAAGATGACCTATTCGACGGAGCAACTGGCTCAGTTATATGCTAGGGAAATTATCAGACTACATGGAATTCCTAAGACCATCATTTCTGACAGAGATGGTCACTTTATTTCCCATTTCTGGGAATGTGTCTGTAAGGCCCTAGGCACGGTTATTGTTCAAGATCGCTTTCCATCCCCGCATTTTGACGGATCAAAGTGTAAATCAAGTACTGGAGGATATGTTACGAGCCTGCGCCCTGGATTTCAAAGGTAGCTGGTGCCGATACTTATGTTTGGCAGAATTCACCTACAATAATAGCTACCAGGCTACTATTGGAATGGCACCCTACGAGGCTCTATAAGGGAGGAAATGTAGATCTCCCATATGCTGGTACGAGGGTGGTGAAAAGAAGAGGATGGGACTCCAGACGGATTTCATCGACGACACCACTCGAGCTATACGGAACATCCGTCAGAGAATTGAAACTGCTCAGAGCCAACAAAAGAGCTATGCGGATATGCGGCGTAGACCGTTAGAATTCGAAGTTGGGGACCTAGTATTCCTCAAAGTGGCTCCTATGAAGGGAGTGATGAGATTCGGAAGGAAGGGTAAACTGAGTCCACGCTACGTGGGACCGTATCCGATATTGCAGAGGATTGGCAAGGTAGCTTACAAGCTAGAGCTACCTCAAGAGATGTCGGCTATTCACAACGTGTTCCATGTCTCTGTGCTCAAGAAATGAATTTCCAGTACGGACCAAGTGATCAAGCCACAAACAGTACAAGTTCAAGAGGACCTGAGTATTGAAAGTCGGCCTATCCAAATACTAGACCGAGAAATCAAGAGGCTAAGGAACAAAGAGGTGCCCTTAGTAAAGGTCCTGTGGCAGAATCAACGGTACGAGGAAGCTACCTGGGAACGCGAGGAGGACATGAAGCAGAAGTACCCACAATTGTTCTAAGTTTCGAGGATGAAACTTTTAAAAAGTATGAAGGATTATCACTGAAAATTCCTAGCAATTTTGCAGGAATTTTTGGCTTGATGATCATGGGCCTTGGGTGGGCCTTTTTCCAAAACAAAAAGAAAATAAGCCAAAAATGGATGCAAGACCTAGGAATTGAACTCCAAACCTCTAGAGATAGCCAAACCCTATAGATGCACCCACTAACCAAAAGCCCAATAGGATATTATCATTAGAGGAAGGGGGGGGGGATTATAGATAAGTGTGATAAAGGCAAATGAAGAGGCATGGAAGAAGAGAAGAGAAACTTCTCTTCCTCCCTTTATAAAGAAGAGGGAAAGTTCTAATTTGCCACTTCCTCTCTTCTTCTCCTTCTCACCGAAACCTAGAGCCTCTCCCTCTCCATTTCCCTCTTTTGGCCGAACCTCATCCAAGCAAGAAAGAAAAGGCTAGGTTGGTTCTTTAGGTTATCTTCCCCACCCAAAGCAAAGCGAAGGATGTAAGTATCCCTCACCTGCATACGAGTAGCTTCGATTGATGTTTGTAAAAGAAATCTATATGTTATATCTAACCAAGCTATGTTTTAGTTTATCAATGAAGTTGTATGCTATGTTTAGGAGGTAGATGATGATGTTAACATGGAAAAAGGAATTAGGTTAAAAGCTAACCCTAATAGCCCCTAAAGCCTATTCGGCCATGCCATGATTTTAGGGTTTTAATGAAGCTCTATGTCATGTTTTTGTAACTATATGATGATGTTAGGATTAAGATGGATTAGGGCAAAAGATAACCCTAAAAACCCTACTTGGACCATTCGGCCAACCTAGGTTTTTGGGTGAACAAATGAAGTTTTAATCCATATGTCATATGCAAATGAAGTTGTTGTTATATGAAATGAATTAGGTTGTTGTTATTTGAAATGAATTAGGTTAAAGGTTAACCCTAAAAACCCTACTTGGACCATTCAGCCAACCTAGGTTTTTGGGTGAACAAATGAAGTTTTAATCCATATGTCATATGCAAATGAAGTTGTTGTTATATGAAATGAATTAGGTTGTTGTTATTTGAAATGAATTAGGCTAAAGGTTAACCCTAAAAACCCTACTTGGACCATTCGGCCAACTTAGGTTTTTGGGTGAACAAATGAAGTTTTAATCCATATGTCATATGCAAATGAAGTTGTTGTTATATGAAATGGATTAGGTTGTTGTTATATGAAATGAATTAGGTTAAAGGTTAACCCTAAAAAAAACCCTACTTGGACCATTCGGCCAACCTAGGTTTTTGGGTGAACAAATGAAGTTTTAATCCATATGTTATATGCAAATGAAGTTGTTGTTATATGAAATGGATTAGGTTGTTGTTATATGAAATGAATTAGGTTAAAGGTTAACCCTAAAAACCCTACTTGGACCATTCGGCCAACCTAGGTTTTTGGGTGAACAAATGAAGTTTTAATCCATCTGTTATATGCAAATGAAGTTGTTGTTATATGAAATGAATTAGGTTAAAGGTTAACCCTAAAAACCCTACTTGGACCATTCGGCCAACCTAGGTTTTTGGGTGAACAAATGAAGTTTTAATCCATATGTTATATGCAAATGAAGTTGTTGTTGTATGAAATGAATTAGGTTAAAAGATAACCCTAGAAGACCCTATGGACCATTCGGCCATAATGCATTTTGGGGATTAGATGAAATTTTAATATAAGTCTTATGTGTATATGAATTTGTTGTTAAGTTAAATGAATAGGTTAACATGTGTTTTATGTTGGGTGAATTCATGTTGACTTGTGATATTAAATAATGCTAGATGAAGAAAACATGCCTTAGGTTAGTGTTTACTTACTTTTGATGCCATGCCTTTTTGCCATGTCTATGTGTATGCGATATTTAAAATATGTTATGAAATGGAAGAAGATAAGATTATGAAATGAAACAAAATGATATGTTCATGATATGAATATGACATGATGATGAAATGAAGAATGATATATTATGAAATGAAGAATGGCATGTTTACGAAATGAAAGATGATATGTCCATGAAGGGAAGCATGATGTGTTATGAAATGAAGTATGCTATGTTTGCAAAATGAAATAAGCTATGTTATAAAATAAGCATATAAGTATTTTACCTTCTGCATGGCTTGTACCAAGACCCTAACAGGGTCCAAGAAGGGATGGGCTCCTAAGATGCCCTAGGTCGATGGAATAAGACTCGGGCCTAGGATGGGCTTCTATGTATAATTGCCCCTTGGTCGATGGAATAAGACTCGGGCCTAGTACGGGATGGGCTCCAAGATGCCTTAGGTCGATGGAGTAAGACTCGGGCCTAGGATGGGCTTCTACGCTATGACGATTGCCCTAGGTCGACGGACTAAGTTCGGGCCTAGTAACCTATTAGGTTCGAGACTTGCTACCTCGGGCCTATTTAGGGATGCGCGCTATGATAATGAAGAAGTGGTACAATGCCGGGCCCAAATATGTTGAGAATTATATTTACGTACCTATAATATATGTTTTCAAAAGCATCCTGCATATGTTACCTGATTAGTTTGTTATGTTACATGTTACGTTTGATATGCCATGTTATGTCACTATGCTACATATGATGCATGTTATGTTTGATATGCCATGTTTATGTCACTATGCTACATATGATGCATGTTATGTTTGATATGCCATGTTTATGTCACTATGCTACATATGATGCATGTTATGTTTGATATGCCATGTTATGTCACTATTCTACATATGATGTATGTTATGTTTGATAGTTCATACCTATATGTTTTATGTTATGTTGATTTGCTACGTTACATATGTTATATGTTATGTTTAAGTAAGTCCTAGACGTACATGACATGATGCTATGTTATAGATGATACATGTTATGCTGCCATGCTATGGATGAGATATGTTATGTTTACTCACGTTATTTATGCTACATGTTAAGTTGATTACGCCACGTATGTTACATGTTATGTGGCTTATATGTTATGAATGTTACATGCTTATACGTTATGAATGGTACATCCTATGATTAATGTCGATATATGGTTTTTGTGAGTAGGACTGGATCTTACTAAGCCTATGTGCTTATAGTTTATCTTTCCCTCGTACTGCAGATAAGGGTAAGGGATGGATAAACTAAAGGGAGCAGCAGGAGGGGCCAAATGTGTGTGGCAGTGGCATGGTGGAGAAGATCCGTTAGGTTTATATATATATGTTTACCTATGATGATGATGTTTATGGATGTCCTTACTTATGTCTCCGTATGACAACGATGGTTATGAACCTGAACTAAGCACTAAGTATCTATCTAATGCATGCTCTATGTTAATAAGAAGAAGTAAAGAAGAAGTAAGAAGAAGTATCTATATATGTTATGATGCATGCTCTATGTGAAGAAGAAGAAGTATATATATATATATATATGTCAATGCATGTTTATGTTATAAAAGAAAAAAAAATGTCTAAAGTCTTCCGCTGTAAGAAGTACGAAATATGTATAAAGTCTTCCGCTGTATGTATGTATGTATGTATGTACGGTCGCGTCACGCGCCCCCCCCACCCGATTCTGGGTCCCGAAAAGGGCGGGCGTGACACGTTGGTATCAGAGCGGATCTGCCTTTCCACTACACACACATCAAGCTCCAAATCCTGCCGCTCCAAGTAAGAATTCTATGTCTTCTCTAATTTTGTGAATTTGTTTTCCATGTATGATAGGAAATGCTTCTAGCTTAAATATGCATGAAAATATGTATGATACCCTTATGCTTGTTCTTGTATGATATAAAATACCTTAAGCTTAAACTATGCATGAGAACATGAATGATGCCTTAAGCTTAAAATGACTTTATGTTAGCTTTAGTCTAAGTATGCGTAGGGCAACGAACGAAAACTTATACTAGCTACACAAGAAACACTTGTGATTGGCCAAAGGGGTCAAAGGTAGACAAGTTAGGTAAATCAAATTTGATCAAAAAAAAAATTTATTACGAGGAGTTGATTTTCATAATCAATTGTGTGAGGTCTATGCTCATGTAAATTGAATTAAGCCGGTTTCGCACTGGTTAGTCGATTTCGTAATGACTTCAATTATTTCAATTTCAGATGGCACGGACGATGACTACAATGACCTGTCATGATGTGTTACGAAACAAATTGAGGGAAGCTATTGAAGAGATAGTTTATAAACCTAATGGTGGGGTCAACGGACACATAAAAAGGCTCGATGGTCTTTTTAGGAGACTCGAACAGCAGGAGTTTCCGTTACTAGACAATTATCGGATATGGGCCTTGGTACGCTCTCTTCCAAATGATCTCATGGTAGTTGTGCATTGTTAGAATGTATACTGAAAGCCTAGCTCTTTTTGTATGAACATTTTATTTTGAAATAAGAATCACATGATCATTGTTTGCATTTTATATATTCGTTATATATGTGTGCATATTGTCTGGTATTTTACATTGTAGATAACATGGTGCTTGGTGTGGCACAGAAGATCATGTTATCAGTCCCTTGTAAAATATAAGTAGAGGCTCACAACCAAGATGGTTATGGACAAACCATTGGCATGGTTGTAGTGTAGCTTGGTATTGTTTTATCTTGAACATAGAGTTACACTAGTACACTTAGGTGTATTGAGCAGGACCGACATAGAGGTGATTTAATTTAGTGCTGACTACATAATTGAATCGGACCTCGGATATTATGTTGTACATACTCTTAATCCCGATATAATAACGGGCACATGTACTTAGTGTTTATTTCTTTGATTCACCAGTGGGTGAGATTTAGATGGATTAAATCAATAAGCCCGGTAAGTTGGGAAATAATATTATTTACATGGTGTGCCGTTGATTATAGGAGGAAACCGTGTCCTATATATTAGGTTGATGATGTCCCCTTGAGGAGCTCGTAAGGTTCATCATGTAAACCCAGCTGCTTGACTTAGTCAACATGATGATAAGGTTGAGTGGTACTACTCGAGGAGTTAGATGTTAATTAATTGATGGTCAGTAAATCAATTAATTGACGGACATTCGATATCTTAAACACGGGGAGATAAATGTACAAATAATATATGGAGCCCATATTAATTTATGGGGGTTGGTGAGGTAGTTCAATGATGATCCTCTAGTGGAATGGAACATCATTGATGGATCAAGTTTGTGTGGTTCCGATCCATCGGGTGGCCAAGACCCAACTCCTCCTTATGGTCCCTATCGTAGCCTATTATAATCCTTGTGAAGTCTAGATCCAAGAATGTAAAACAAAACCTAGAACCACGGTTGGATTAAATCCATAGATCCGATGGTTGGGATGAAACCCTAGAACCAACGGTTGGATTAAATCCATAGATCCGATGGTTAGGATGAATCCCTAGATCCGACGGTTGGGATAAAACCCTAGATCCGACGGTTGGGATGAAATCCTTGATCCGACGGTTGGGATGAAATCCTAGATCCTATGGTTGGGATGAAATCCTAGATCCTACGGTTGGGATGAAATCCTAGATCCGACGGTTTGGATAAAACCCTAGATCCGACGGTGGAGATTAAATCCCTAGAACCGACGGTGGAGATTAAATCCCTAGATCCGACGGTTGGGATAAAATCCTAGATCCGACGGTTGGGATGAAATCCTTGATCCAACGGTTGGGATGAAATCCTAGATCCTATGGTTGGGATGAAATCCTAGATCCTACGGTTGGGATGAAATCCTAGATCCGACGGTTGGGATAAAACCCTAGATCCGACGGTGGAGATTAAATCCCTAGAACCGACGGTGGAGATTAAATCCCTAGATCCGACGGTGGAGATTAGAGGAGGCTTAAGCCTAAATTCTAGAATTAGGGTTTGGCTCATCCATGTGTTGGGCGGCAACAAATCTTAAAGGAGATAAGGTTGGTCAGGCAAGAAAATAGGAGTTAGTTCCTATATTTTAGGCTAACCAACTTTCTCCTAAATTCTATAAATAAAGGCTTAGGGTTGGGCGGCAACTAATAATTTTTGGATTAGAGAATTAGGGTTTGGCTCATCCTAGTGTTGGGCGGCAACAAACCCTAGAGGAGCTAGGGTTGTGGGCGGCTAGGAAAGTGGGCGGCAAGGTGATTGTTCTCCCTAGGTTTTTGGCCGGCGCCCCTCTTCTTCTCCTCCTCCCTTTTCTTCTCTTCTTCCTCCTCTCTTGCTCCTTGGTGGCCGGTGGCTCTCCAACTATTGGTGGCCGGTGCTTCTCCAACATCTAGGTGGCCGGCGGCAACAATACAACTAGTTGGCCGGCGCTCATCCAATTGTTCCTTGGCCGGCGGTTGCATCAAACTCTCTTGTTTGGTGGTCGGTTCTAGAAAGGAAAGGTTTCGTTGGTTCTTCTCTTTGTTCGCAGCGGACAAGGAAGAGAAGAACGTGATCTAGAAGGCTTCTACTCGTGGAGGATCTTCGTCCACACGTCGTCCACGAGAAGGATAGGACATACGGTAGAAGATCGTAAGGTATAAAGTTTTATAACTTTAATTTCAGATCTGAGCATGTTCTTATATATGATGATTATGCATATGTGTGTATGAATATATATTGTATAATCATGGACCCCGAAGACAAACACAAAAACCGACGATCCATCCGTCGTCTTTTCCGCGGCTAACCAACTAGAAGAGTTGTGTTGCTTGAACAACTAGTTTGTTCAAGCGACCACTCAAGTTGTTAGCACGACGACAAATAGGTTGTGCCAAGGAAGCTCATCCCATTCGGATTAAGTCTTTCATTAGTGAAAATTTTAATCCGGGGACATGGGAGCCAATGAGCCTCCGAAGCAAACTCCCCTACAATTGGTATCAGAGCCACGGTTTCCGATTTTGTGTGTTTTGGATTCGGTTAATTTTTATGCATTTTTCATATATTATATGTGCCGGATAATAGTAGGATATGCGTAGTTTAACTCTTTGGTTGCAGGCATAAGATCCGACTATTATGGCCATGTGTGTGTATGTGAATGGATGTGTGTAAAAATTTATTATTTGAATCCTCGGGGTTGACGAGGCTAGATTAGTATTTAATTTTTGTAATTAAATACGGCATTGTTTAGCCGCTCATTTTAGTTTACTTTCGATCTAGATTATTTGTACACTCCTTCGTGGAGTATAGGATCGATGGATGTAAATTAAAATATTTTATCTCGGCTCGGAACTCTTTGGTGACTTGCGCACGGGAAAAGATGGAGCGGACGAGGTGGCCACACGACGGGATGCATATTGGAGGACAATGCCATAATAGTTGGAAAAATTCTGTTTTTTCCATATTTATTGCTTATTTGTTTTATATGCATGTTGTGTGTGATGCAAAATTCCTCATTTGCAATTTACTAAGTGGGAGAGGGATATTTTAATTAATTCCCGCGGCCTCCATTACAATTTGACGTGTGATGCGAACAAACTTGTGTGTTGGCTCTGAGTGCCTTCCTCTCATGTGACGGGTTTGTTTGTGGATCACTAGGTCAAATAATGGTTATAGGAAATTATCTAGGAGCATATGTACTTCCACAGGTAAGGCACATAATCAAATAATTTCCTTAGTATCGTGTAATGGTGCACACTTAGATGCAAATAAAAGTATCCTCCCCATCGGAGTCACTGCTTTTATTTGTAGGGCCAAAGAGGAACCAACTATTAATTTTATTTGTCAAAAAGTAAGGTTGACAAGATAATAAAATTAATGGGTAAAATCTCCTCTTACAAATGTAGAATTCGTATACGTCCACACAGCGTGGCATGCGATATTCTCGGTGATTTGAGGTGTTGGTTGATTTCGGGATTTTATTGTTTTGAGGAATCAATAATATTTGAAATCTAATATTTTGATCATTGTGATTCTTAGGATTTTCAAATGGCTTTCAATCCACTTACTTTGGTACTAAAGGAAACAAACTTACTGTCCCCAAACAATAATGATTGGAAAAGAAATATGGATAGTGTCTTAACTGTCGATGAGTGTCCTCCTAGGCCTGCAGATGATTCTGGGGAAAAGGAACTTTTCGGATACCAGAATCGAGCTGCAAGGCAAGAAGCCATGGTTGCTCAAAAGGTTTCTACTTCTAAGCCGAAAGGCAAGAAGAAGAAGAAACAAGGTAGAGCAAAGGTGGTGGGAGGATATCAGGGAGTGAAGAAGCCGAAAGGCAAGTACTTCACTTGTAGACAGACTGGACATGGGAAGAAAGACTTCCCCTTCCTAAAGCAGAACAAAGGTATATCTTACGCCTTTAGTCGTTGAAACATGTTTAGTGTTTGCACTGTGTGTAGATACGGGAGCCACTGATCATGTCTGCAATTCTTTGCAGGGGTTCCAGGAAACCCGACGACTAGCTGAGGGAGAGATTACCATCTACATGGGCAATGCTACTAAGGTAGCGGCTATTGCAGTGGGAGACATTTATTTATCGTTTGATAGAAATAAAGTTTTGGTTTTGAGAAATTGTCTTTATGTACCTACATTTAGAAAGAATTTGATTTCGGTTTCTAAATTGTTTATGGATGGATATTCTATTTCTTTTAATGACAGAGTTGTTATAAAAAGAAATAGAGAGATTATCTGTTCAGGTACATTGGTTGGCAATTTGTATACTCTTGAACCAAAAGCTCCCACGATGCATATAGAAGTGAATAACTCATCTTCTAAGTCTAATAAGAGAAAAGAACCTTCGCAAATGAACCAAACATATCTTTGGCATCTAAGGCTTGGTCATATTAACCTAAGAAGAATTCAAAGGTTGATAGCTGATGGATCTTTGGGTTCATTAGTGGTGGAGGATCTCCCAACCTGCGAATCTTGCTTGGAAGGTAAAATGACCAAGAGGCCTTTCAAGGCCAAGGGGTATAGAGCCAAAGATGTGTTAGAATTGGTTCATTCTGATTTGTGCGGTCCTATGTCTATCCAGGCAAGAGGTGGTTTTGAATATTTCGTCTCCTTTATAGATGATTATTCAAGATATGGATACATTTACTTGATGCGCCGCAAGTCTGAATGCTTTGACAGGTTCAAAGAATTCAAGGCTGATGTGGAGAATCGTCAAGGTAAAAGTATCAAGACACTACGATCTGATCGTGGTGGTGAATACCTCTTGGGAGAGTTTAGGAGTTACTTATCAGAGGCTGGGATTCAATCCCAATTGTCTGCACCTGGCACACCCCAGCAGAATGGTGTAGCAGAGCGAAGGAATAGGACTCTTATGGAGATGGTGAGATCGATGATGAGTTATTCTGAGTTACCTATTTCATTCTGGGGGTATGCACTGGATACGACAATGTATACTCTGAACTTGGTTCCATCTAAATCAGTACCTTCTACCCCTGTAGAATTGTGGACTGGGCAAAAGCCTAGTCTAAGACATATTCGGATATGGGGGAGTCCAGCACATGTGCTGAAGGCTGATGTTGGTAAGTTGGAACCTCGTACAGAAGTATGCATGTTTGTTGGCTACCCTAAGGGAACGAAAGGTGGTTTATTTTATAATCCTAGAGATCAGAGGGTGATCGTTAGCACGAACGCCAGATTTCTAGAGGAGGATTATGTAATGAACCACAAGCCCAAGAGTAGGATTGTTCTTGAGGAGTTGGCAGGGGAAGTTCCGACTTCAGCATCACTGCACAAAGAGGATACCCCACAAGTCATCGCACCGCGTGTCACAGAGCATACACGGAGGTACCTGTCGAGTGGGAGGGTTGTTAGACAACCCGACAGATTCATGTTTTTGGGAGAGTCTTCGGACTTAGTCCCTGGTGAACATGAACCTGATCCCTGGACATATGACGAGGCAATCCAAGATAGAGATGCGGTATCTTGGCAAAGAGCGATGAATTCAGAGATAGAATCTATGGATTCTAATCAGGTCTGGGAGCTAGTAGAGCCACCCGATGGTGTAAAAACTATTGGATGCAAGTGGATCTACAAGAGAAAGAGAGGGGTAGACGGGAAGGTTGAAACCTTCAAAGCTAGGCTTGTTGCAAAAGGGTATACTCAGAAAGAGGGTATCGATTATGAGGAGACCTTTTCGCCGGTAGCTATGCTTAAGTCTATCCGGATTCTCTTATCTATAGCTGCTCATATGGATTATGAGATATGGCAGATGGATGTCAAGACAGCTTTCCTTAACGGAAGTCTTGAGGAGAACATCTATATGCGGCAACCAGAGGGATTCATTGCTAAAGGCAAAGAGCATCTTGTATGTAAGCTTAATCGGTCCATTTATGGATTGAAGCAAGCTTCTAGATCTTGGAACATCCGCTTTGATGAGGTAATCCAGTCATATGGATTTATTCAAAGTCTGGATGAACCTTGTGTATACAAGAGATGTGACGGAAACGTAGTGGTGTTTCTTGTACTATACGTAGATGACATTTTGTTAGTTGGCAACAATATCAAAGTGTTATCAGACGTAAGGGTATGGTTGTCCAAACAGTTTGACATGAAGGACTTGGGAGAAGTGGGACATATCCTTGGGATCAAAGTTATAAGGGATCGCAAGAAAAGGATGTTGTGCTTATCTCAAGCTTTATATATTGACACTATTCTTGCTCGTTTTAGCATGCAGAACTCCAAGAAAGGTTTTTTACCTTTTAGGCATGGAGTTCCTTTATCTAAAGAGATGTGTCCCAAAATATCAAAGGAGATAGAGGACATGAAGGCGGTTCCTTATGCTTCGTGAGGGAAGCCTTATGTATGCTATATGTACGAGACCGGATATCCGCCACGGGCATGGTTAGCGACATCGAGAGTAATCTCGATAGGGACATTGGATCATGTAAAGCATATATCAAGTACCCGAGAAGGACTAGGGATTATATCTTTGCCGTTTACCGCATCAATTAGTCCCTGTGGGTTACACGGATTCGGATTTCCAATCAGATAGGGACAAGAGTAAGTCTACCTCGGGGTTTGTGTTTACTTTTGGAGGTGGAGCCATATATGGAGGAGTGTCAAGCAGAAATGCGTGGCGGACTCTACCATGGAAGCTGAGTATGTGGCACCGAGGGCCAAGGAAGTCAGATGGCTCAGGAACTTCTTGATGGACTTGGATGTGATTCCTGGTTTGCCCAGAACTATCACAATTTATTGTGATAATAGTGGTGCAGTTGCAAACTCGAAGGAACCACGAGCCCATAAGGCGAGTAAACACATAGAGCGCAAGTACCACCTTATACGAGAGAAAGCGTAGGAGAAGTTCTTGCCGCCAAGATTGCATCAGAGGATAACCTGGCGGATCCATTCACTAAGGCCCTTCCAGCGAAAGTGTTTGATAGGTATGTGGAGGACATGGGGTTCAGATGTATGGCAGAGAGATGACGACATAGTCTTTTAGTATAAGTGGGAGATTGTTAGAATGTATACTGAAAGCCTAGCTCTATTCTCTATGAACATTTTATTTTGGAATAAGAATCACATGATCATTGTTTGCACTTTATATATTTATTATATGTGTGTGTGCATATTGTCTAATATTTTACATTGTAGATAACATGGTGCTTGGTGTGGCACAGAAGATCATGTTATCAGTCCCTTTTAAAATATAAGTAGAGGCTCACAACCAAGATGGTTCTGGACAAACCATTAGCATGGTTGTAGTGTAGCTTGGTATTGTTTTATCTTGAACATAGAGTTACACTAGTACACTTAGGTGTATTGAGCAGGACCGACATAGAGGTGATTCAATTTAGTGCTGACTACATAATTGAATCGGACCTCGGATATTATGTTGTACATACTCTTAATCCCAATATAATAACGGGCACATGTACTTAGTGTTTATTTCTTTGATTCACCAGTGGGTGAGATTTAGATGGATTAAATCAATAAGCCCGGTAAGTTGGGAAATAATATTATTTACATGGTGTGCCGTTGATTATAGGAGGAAACCGTGTCCTATATATTAGGTTGATGATGTCCCCTTGAGGAGCTCGTAAGGTTCATCATGTAAACCCAGCTGGTTGACTTAGTCAACATGATGATAAGGTTGAGTGGTACTACTCGAGGAGTTAGATGTTAATTAATTGATGGTCAGTAAATCAATTAATTGACGGACATTCGATATCTTAAACACGGGGAGATAAATGTACAAATAATATATGGAGCCCATATTAATTTATGGGGGTTGGTGAGGTAGTTCAATGATGATCCTCTAGTGGAATGGAACATCATTGATGGATCAAACATAACATGCATCATATGTTACCTGATTAGTTTGTTATGTTACATGTTACGTTTGATATGCCATGTTATGTCACTATGCTACATATGATGCATGTTATGTTTGATATGCCATGTTTATGTCACTATGCTACATATGATGCATGTTATGTTTGATATGCCATGTTTATGTCACTATGCTACATATGATGCATGTTATGTTTGATATGCCATGTTATGTCACTATTCTACATATGATGTATGTTATGTTTGATAGTTCATACCTATATGTTTTATGTTATGTTGATTTGCTACGTTACATATGTTATATGTTATGTTTAAGTAAGTCCTAGACGTACATGACATGATGCTATGTTATAGATGATACATGTTATGCTGCCATGCTATGGATGAGATATGTTATGTTTACTCACGTTATTTATGCTACATGTTAAGTTGATTATGCCACGTATGTTACATGTTATGTGGCTTATATGTTATGAATGTTACATGCTTATACGTTATGAATGGTACATCCTATGATTAATGTCGATATATGGTTTTTGTGAGTAGGACTGGATCTTACTAAGCCTATGTGCTTATAGTTTATCTTTCCCTCGTACTGCAGATAAGGGTAAGGGATGGATAAACTAAAGGGAGCAGCAGGAGGGGCCAAATGTGTGTGGCATGGTGGAGAAGATCCGTTAGGTTTATATATATATGTTTACCTATGATGATGATGTTTATGGATGTCCTTACTTATGTCTCCGTATGACAACGATGGTTATGAACCTGAACTAAGCACTAAGTATCTATCTAAGTTATAATGCATGCTCTATGTTAATAAGAAGAAGTAAAGAAGAAGTAAGAAGAAGTATCTATATATGTTATGATGCATGCTCTATGTGAAGAAGAAGAAGTATATATATATATATATGTCAATGCATATTTATGTTATAAAAGAAAAAAAAATAATGTCTAATGTCTTCCGCTGTAAGAAGTAGGAAATATGTATAAAGTCTTCCGCTGTATGTATGTATGTATGTATGTACGGTCGCGTCACGCGCTGCCCCCTCCGGATTCTGGGTCCCGAAAAGGGCGGGCGTGACAGATTTCTTGTCACAGTCTGGGTACATATTCACCTTAAATGGTGGCGCAATAAGTTAGAAAAGTTTGAAGCACGACACTGTGAAGGATTCTACCACTGAGGCAAAATACATTGTAGCTTCGAAAGCAGCAAAAGAAGTGGTTTGGATCAAGAAGTTCGTCTCTAAACTTGGTGTGGTTCCATCCATTATTGAAGCAATACCTATCTACTGCGACAACAATAGAGCGATTGCACAGGCAAAGGAGCCACAATCTCATTAGTGATCCAAACATGTGCTTCGCCGCTATCATTTGATCAGAGAGATCATAAGTAGGATGAAAATACAAATCAAGAATATTTCCACTGAAAGGAACTTAGCAGATCCTTTAACTAAGGCCTTACCTCAAAGTAAGTTTAAGGGTAATGTTAGAGCTTATGATATTGGATACCGTAGCGATTGACATTAGGCCAAGTGGGAGCTTGTTAATGATATATGAGAGATATCCTATGATAATCGCTTTATGGTTGCACCATTTATTTGATAAATAAAGATTCACTGTATGAGTATACATGTTTTCATGTATTTGATTGGATCTTAAACTCATTTACTAAATGTCCACAATATGATTAACTGCATGAGAGAATTTGTGATTGGATCACAACTAGTGAGTATCTCTACATTTGTAATTGTGATGTATTGGAATTATCCCTAGTTGATGAATTGATGTATTTAGACACCATCAATTATGTTGAGACTAGCACGAGTTATACTCCTTGGTTTATCCAAGCAGCTGTTCCTCACTGGCTAGAGACATTTGGATGTCCGGACTTAATCGTGGATTCTACTTATGGTAAATAGTTCATTAGAGTGACAAGATGTAAGACTTCATATGATTCTCTGCATATATGGATATGTTAATGAAGTTCTTACTACAGCTTAAGTGCGATGTTCCTTCGACTTGCAATATTCAAGTCATCTTGGTCACATCTTAAGCTAGGTGTGACGTAGTCAGCCTAGTGGGGACTGACAGAATAGATCATGTCCTGAACCAAGTTGGTATAAGATGAGTGAAAGGAATGGAGCACGATTCTCTGTAACTGCTGAAGGGTTTCAAAAGTGTTCTGCGATCAACCGTTGATTTTTCGATTAATTGGGGATCATGATGTACTACTAGGCGCCACTCATGATCATTCTATAATTAATGGTTAATTATAGATGGCCAACATAAATCAGAAACCTATTTGGTCACACACACAACGAGTGTTATCCGAAGAATTTAATACGAGCTTGAGAATAGGATTCTCATATCGAGAGAGACTTGGTTTGGTTGGACCAAAAGAAGAGCGAGCATGAAATTGTTTCAGCCGCATCGGAAGCATGGATGAGCCGAGTCTTATGAACACATAATGGATGAACCAAATAGGTTTAGTTTTAATCCTATGGTAGAAAATAAACCAAAGGGAATTGGTTTATTTTAAATGAATGAACCGAAATTGGTTCTGTTCGTTTTAACTTAAAATAGACTAACACGGTTTGGTTTATTTTAACTTAAGTTAAAGGAGAGGGTTAACGGATTTTGTTTATGAACCAATAACAGTTAGGAGAATGTGTTCCTTATAAAATCACGACTTAAGGGTTTTGTGAATGACACAAAAATCTGTTCAAGGTTTTGGAAACCCTTGCCGTTTTTCTCTTCTCCTCCCTTATTGTTGCCGCCCAACCCTAGGAGAGATGTGATTGCCGCCCAAGCTCCTTGTGCCGCTGCCCATTGGAGTTGGTGCTCCTCTTCCTTTCCGCCGACCATCCACCGGTTGCCGGCAACTCCTCCGGCCATCCTCCCTTGGTTGCCGGCCATCAAGGTTAGCCAGCCAAGTGTTTGGCTGGCCATCTCCCCCACCAAAACAAGCTGTCCAGTTTTGGATGGCTTGTTGTCCTCTTCATGGAGAGGTCATTTGGGCAACGTTTTGCGCTCCGACAGCAACCTACTTGCCGGGGATTGGATCTCTGTCAATCTCCTTTGGTGGAGGACCAAGGTTTCGTCAATTGGTTGACGAAAACCACTTCCGAGAAGCGAGTTCGTGGAACTCGATTTTTGGATCCGAATTTGATTCGGATTGTGATCGTATCTCAGATCACAAATACTTCAATGCGAAGCTAGTACCTCTTGTGATGTCAGGGCTCATGGCTTTGTGAAGCTATCCCGACCATACTCGGCGTGGATACAGATAGAGGCAAAATTCACGAGGGTCGCTTGTTTGATGCCATTTCTGCTTTACGTAATTCGTCAAGTATACCTAGATTAGTTTCTTTATTGCAAATTTTGAAATAGCGATTATGTCTACACTTGATGTATCCTTTCATGCGTGTGGTGTGTGTGTTGTAATAAGTTAGTTATTACTCATTTTATTTGCTTCCGCTCTGCATGTTTGCGAAACATGTTCGAACGCACACCCACGTCGGTGCCGGGGAAACCAACATGATGTGCCCAAGCCTTCTATGCCATAGCCAACCTTCCTATTCTTTTGACATGAGACATTTGGTAGAAATGTTAGAAGCATATAAAAGATCAACATAATAAATATTTGATTTTCTATAACACTCTAACATGCAATCTTCTAGGTTTTTGTGTCTAATCAAATATTTATATGATTTAAACTCTACCTTATAACCCGCATCACAAATTTGACTAATACTAAGTAAATTAAACTTCATGCTTTCAACTAATAAGACTTTGTGAATGGTGATTTTGGAGGATACTTCAATTGCGGCTCTACCTAAAATTTTGAGCTTCCCACTATTGCCAAAGGACATGGTTCTCATCTTGACATACTCAATTGTGGAGAACTTGCTCACATCACCGGTCATTTGTCTTGACCAACCGCTATCCACACTCCACATACTTGGTTCACCTACCTCAACAACATGAAAAATAAACTCCTTGGTACCAAAATATTTGGACCGGAAATATCAATCAAAAAATATCAATAAAAAATTTCTTTGGGCACCAAGTTTTCTTCACATTACTCTTAATTGTTACTTTTCTATTGATTAAAGAAATATAAGCAATTTCCTTGTCCTTAGGTTTGTATCCTATACCGGCCTTGTTATAGACAACCCTTTGATCTCTAAGGATCATGTCAAGGTAGTTTGAACTAGTAAATTTTTATAAACATGCTTTTAATTCACAAACTTCATTCTTAAGATTTTCATTCTCCTCCCTAAACATGCATGAATCATCACATAAAGATTCTTCACTTTTAATTGGCTTAATTTCTACCTTCAAGTCCTTAATCCTATATTTTGACTTGTCAAATCCATTCTTAAGATAAGAAATAGTTTTATATAAAATAGCTACTTGGGGTGAGTCTTATGTTGGAGATTTCGGGATCATGTGCAGCAGAATAAAGCAAATAAAACAATTTTTATTTTATCCCAGACATCCCCTAGGGGCCAGGAATCCTTGTTATTGACATAATCTCTTGCAAACAAAAAAAAAGAGGGAAGTTATACCTTTGAGATTCTTATTGAATCTGTCGAAACCACGAGTAAGACCAATGTGCTTTGCCTCTATCAGTATCCACATCGGGATCACCTGAGATAACTCCTAGAGCAGCAAACCTTTGTCTGCGATTGATGCTAGCCAACTGTGGAGATAAGAGAAGAAAGAGAGAGAAAAATGTCTACCAAGAATTGCCTCCAAAGTATATCAAGGGATATATTTATAGATTTCTTAAGTAGAGCATCTAAGGAGGCTTAAACGAAATCTTTTTTCCATAATTATCTCATAATTAAGGTAAGAATAACCCAGAAAATTTCCATAAGAAAATTCCCAAAATTGACAAAGCTGAGACACGACCGTGTGTTTTACACACGACCTACCATGCCAAAAGACACAACCATGCGAGGACACACAGCTAGTCCTGTGTCTTGCTGTGCACAACCCTGGTTTTGGCCATTTTCATCCAGAGCTAGGCACGACCCATGCCTGATTAGGCATAGACGTGTGAGGCATTGTATGATATGTTTGTCCTTGTATAGGTGCGGTATGGTCGTGCTAAGTCCGACAAGGCCATAGGAGGTTCCATAGCCTCTATTTTCCACCCTCTTTGTCAAGTCCAACTCTATACATCCTCTCTCATTGAGAATCTCATTCTCAGGCTTATTTTACATCTTGAGATCACCCGTAGTGTGTGTAACCCAATAGGTTCCCGACTATGTTGGACATTCATAATTAACCCCTTAATTATGAATAGATCATGATTGACACCTAGCAGTACATCATGACCTCATATTGATCGAAATGTCTAAATCGACTCCAGAAAGTTTATAAATCCTTCAGTAGCTACAGTTATTTTCGTGCCTTGTTACTTTCACTCATCCTATACCCACTTGGTTCAGGACATAGTGTATGTGCTCATCCCCACCAGGTTGACTACGTCATACCTAGCCTATGTTATTTTTCTTGTCCTATAGATTCATGTTACTCATACATGTCCTCAAGAAGACTATCATCTTATCATGGTTGCTCTGGCCAGAGAATTCTGAGTATCAATCCTGACAAGAGGCCTAGGGTATACATCTCCTTTACATAAGGAGTAGTGAATTCTCTATGGGATATTCAAATACCTTCGATCATTTTGACTTATACTCAATCAACCTGGAGTTACACCTCCTATGGAGATGGCTACGAAGAAGTCAAATTATAAGGCACTATTACCAAGATGACTTGAATATCTCAAGCCTAAGGAATCTTGCACTCGAGCTACAATGAGATCTTTAACGACATTAAAAACCATATGAATTTTCATAGCATGTCACTCCAATGAACCAGTTACCTTAACTAGCATCCACATGTTCACTCCCAGTATCCCTATGCTTCTATTCAGTGAGTACCAAATGCTTGCATAAACCATGGAGCATAACATGTGCTAGTCTCACAGAATTGGTGATGTCCTATCTTATCAATTGATAGACTAGGGATAGTTTCAATACTTACATGATTTCACATGATAAGATACCCATTAATTGTAATCCAATCACAATTTCTTTCATGCTATGTATTGTATTGTGTACTTCAGTAGATGACTTTAAGATCCAATCAAATACATAATCAATGCATACTCAAATCATGAATTTTATTAAATAATTCTAAGAAGATTGCCTTGGGACATCTCTCAATTACATCAAACTCCCATTTGGACAACAACCAATCGCCTTGGTATCAATACCTTAGGCTAGATTTTCTTGGGGAAGAAACTTTGTCAAGGGATCTACTAGATTATTATCAATGGGAACTTTCTTTATTTGCACGTCTCTTCTACCTATGATCTCTGTGATCAGATGGTAACGACAAGGTATGTGCTTGGATCACTGATTAGACAATGGTTCCTTTGCTTGTGCAATGGCGCCATTGTTGTCGCAGTAAATTAGTAATGCTTCAATAATGCTTAGAACTACTCCAAGTTCAGTAATGAACTTCTTGATCCATACTGTCTCCTTTGCTGCTTTAGAAGCTGCAATGTACTCTGTCTCCGTAGTAGAATTAGCAACGGTGTCTTGTTTGGAACTTTTCCAACTCATCGCACTTCCATTCAAGATGAATATGTACCTAGACTGGGATTTAGAATCATCCTTATATGTCTAGAAACTGACATCGGTATGCCCACTCACTACCATATCACCTCCTCTATATACGAAGAATAAATCATTAGTCCTTCTCAAGTACTTAAGCATTGTCTTGACAGCCGCCCAATGGTCAATGCTAGGATCCGACTGGTATCTACTAGTAACGGTCAAAGCGTACTATACATCGAACCTCGTACATAATATAGCATGCATGATCGATCATATTACTGAAGCATATGGGATCTGGCTCATGCGAATCCTCTCATCTTCAGTGAGTGGGCAAATAGACTTTGAAAGGTGAATCTCATGCCTTATGGGAATGAAACCTTTATTCGATTCTTCTATGCTAAACCATTTTAGCACTTTGTCTATGTATGTAGACTTCGAAAGACCAAACAACTGATTCGATCTATCTCTATAGATCTTAATCCCTAAAATATAGGTTGCTTCTCCCATGTCTTTCATGGAGAATATTTTGGACAACCAGACCTTGACTGTTTGTAAAATAGGAATATCATTTCCTATGATTAATATCTCATCGACATACAATACTAGAAACACGATAACACTCTCACTAACCTTCTTATACACACAGGATTCCTCAGGATTTTCTGAGAAATTAAACTATTTGATTTCCTCATCAAAACAGATATTCCAACTCATGGATGTTCGCTTCAATCCATAAATGGATCGTTGAAGCTTGCATACTTTGTTCTTGTCAATGAATGTCAAACTCTCAGGTTGTATCATATATACATCCTCAGATAGGTATCCATTGAGGAAAGCTATTTTTACTTCCATCTGCAATATCTCATAATCAAAATTTCAAAATGGATTTAAGCATAGATACTGGTCAAAATGTTTCATCATAGTCAACACCTTATCTTTGACGATAGTCTTTTGCCACTAATCTAGCTTTATAGGTAATAACATTACCATCCATGTCGATTTTCTTCTTGAAAACCCACTTTCACTTTGTAGGCATTATGCCTTCGTGTGGGTCCACCATGTTCCAAACATGGTTTTCATACATGGAATCCAATTCTGATTTCATGACTTTAGCCACCTATCCCTATATGAACTATTCAGTGCCTCTTCATAACTAGTGGGTTGCTCTTCCTCTATGAGTAACACATCATTAAATTCACTTATGAGAAATTCATATCTCTCAGGTGTTGGTGATCGAACGGCCAGCTAGAGGCGGGTGAATAGCCCTCGATTGATGGATGACGATATTTGCTCGTCTACAAAACCAATTAGCGCAAGCGGAAATAACAAAAACAAGACAAGCAAACAAAACAAAGAAGAATACAAACGCTAACACAAAATGTAACGTGGTTCACGGCTAAGCTGCTAATCCACGGTCCGATTCGTCCAAGGTGAATCACTCCTCCAAAGCCAATCACTATTGGTCTCTCCTTTGCACCAAGCTAGGTGGAGGTAACCTTTACAACCAAGATCACTCTTCTTACAATAAGAATGAAGTAAAAGCAAGTAAGAAGAGTGGGAAGACGTTTATGGCACTTTGGGAGAAGATTGGAGTTCAAGAATTAGCCTCCCAAAGCCTCATCCCCTTCCTTTTTTTTATAAAGGAAGAGGGTTTCTTCCCGTTGACACAGGAGCAGTCGACTGATGTCCCAATCAGTCGACTGGTCCTATAGCCGTTGCCCAATAACGGCCACTTTCCATGTTGTATTTCATCCAACGGTATCATCATCAGTCGACTGATCTTGCCATCAGTCGACTGATGTACCATTAGTCGAGTGCTCGACTCCATTTTGTGCCTCGCAGTGCCATTAGCCGATCACCGATCATTGCTATGATCGTTGATCATGAGTTGGACACTAGTCGAACCTATTCGACTCAGAGCAGTCGACTGACATTCCATGGTAGTCGACTGATGTCGGGAACACTCATCCGACACTTACCCAAATGGCCAAGTTTCACCTAGAAGCTACTACCCCTTGCCGGGTTAAATTCGCTCCCTCTCATCCCTCGGAGTCCCTCGCCTTCGAAGTTGTCTTCGTCCGACCACGTCCCTCGGATGCGCCAAGCGCATGGCTCTGCAGCACCATCCTTCGCGTCTTGCCTTGAAGTCTACTTCCTCCGGCTTCACTCCAAGCTCCTTGTCCGGCGGTCCCTCGGATGCTCCAAGCAGACGACTTCCACAAAACTATCCTTCACCGATGAGTCATGAGATGTGAAACTCGCCAAGGCTCCAGGTGCGAATTACTAAGTCCTGTAAGACTCCAACCCACATATCAAATCATAATAACAACCTATCTTAAACCCTTTTCCACACACATCAAAATCTTATCATGGCAAGAGATTGCCCTAACATCAAGAATCTTACGTGTCCTACTAGATCTACGAGAAGGTGGTGTATCATCTGGTTCAGCTATTACGTAATCCGAATGAGTAATTGATGCATGCAAACACGACCACAAATCTCACGACGGGAACCATCGAGGACTTGAAGCGTGTGCTCGCGCTCAACACCTGTAAGTGCACGTATGTCATCAAGTAATAAAAAGATTATCGATCCCATAGGGACTGAGATTCGAGTACCGATTGGTTTAGTGGATGTTATTGTTTGGAGTTCCATTCTAATGATTGTGATGATGAGAGTTGTCGGCGGTCCTAACTCTAGTACAGTGTCACACGGAGGAAGAGAAGGGTTGCTACGAGTCTTTTGATGGAATTCGATTTCAGTTTTGCTTGTGTGTCCCAGAACATGCTATCAATTGAGTATTATCTAGATGTCTAACTATGGTCTTGTGGAAGGGACATCATACACTTCCCTGATGAGTCTTCGCATCTATCGGGAACTACCTCTTCCAAACCAAGTCGACCCCTGGCTTTCGGATGGGATAGGTGATACGAGGATGCCAGATCAATCTCTATGACGAGTCGATACGTGTCCCATTTTCGACTCTATCACACCCTTCTATCTACTATTAGTGAAGATGAGGCCAACCCCTAGGATCCTTCTTAATTCTCCTAAATATTTGATACGAGGGTTGTCAAATCTCATATCAGCTAGCATAGTAAATAGAAGACCAAAAAAATAGCTATCGATCTAAACAACCAACAATTGTAAATATGATTTCAAGAACACAAATATATTTGAAATAATATATTCTACGCTCACAAACTACTCCCTAATCCTAGAATAGGAGAATCTACACCATAAATACGAGAAGAGATAAATAAATCATATTAGAATTCATAGAAATAATGTAAACTGTGCAAGAATGTGAATTAGAATGCACTTTGGCTCTCCTCTCTGGCGTTGATGTGCGGAACTCGATCCTCGAGCGGCCTTCTTCTTCCCTGTTGCGAGTTCTCGAAGCTTTTTTGGGTGTCAGAGTGTTGTCCCAGCTGTCGTGCCTCCCCCTAGGGTTTGGGTGCAACTTCCTTTATATAGATATCAGGCCGGATCTCCCCGAACCCTAAAAAATAATTGAATCGCGTCGAAATCGCCCAGCACCACATGGTCGTGTAGATTCACATAGCTAGGCCATGTGTGGTGCTGGGGTGTGAGTCATGTGGATTCACAGGGCCAGGGTGTTTATCCTTCTGTTCTAGCTGCTAAATGCCATATTTTCGCTCCAAAAGTGCATCATTTTCCCTGTAGAATGCTATCCTGCACACAAGAGTACAAAGAGCAGATCATCGAACTAGAAAATAGGAAATGCATGCAAAATAAAGTAAAATATGCAAAAATAAAATATAAAATGCAACGGCATGTGAGCGAGAATTACTCCTAAAACTGTATATGTTTTGCTCACATCAATTCCCGCAGACTTAAGTCTTTGCTTGCCCTCAAGCAAACCTCAGTGCCAAAAAATTTTAAAAAGGTATTGTTCCATACTTAGCATGTTAAGTAGATTTATCAAGTGGTATTTTCAATCAAAGCAAATATATATGCTCTAAAAATTCACTAAGTTAGCTTCTTGTGCATGTGCTAAGCGAATCTTCTTAAGGGATACTCGTTCCAAAGTAAGTTAAGTCGTCATCTTATAGCTTCCCTAAGGTCTCTGGCTTTTACGCACTGGTTTGCCCTAAGCAAGGGTTGTTACCTAGATCTAGCACAAATTCTCAAAGGCATGCTCAGTTTGAGAGAAATTGATAGGTGTTTCCCCAGTAACCTAACTCGGTCTCAAAGGAGCACTTAACCATTTCGACCCACAACAACTGTTTTTTATCCCTCATAATCTTTTTCAATTTTTTTTTACTATTTTTTTTTCTTTCATTTTTTCTTTACTATTTTCATTTTTTTTTCCTTGGGATTTTGATTTTTTCGAATGGGCTTCCACAATCCGAGCATCTCTAGTAACTAAAATGCTAAATCTAGAGTCACCTATGGATTCCAAAGTACTAGACTACTGAGATGAATCATAACTAGGTACATACTAGATTTTCCCTTTCAGAATTTTTGTCATGTGTAGGTGAAAAATAAAAGATAACCTGTGTAAGTCTAGAACATTCATTAGAGCAAATAAAATAAAATACCATGAGGTAAATGAAGTTAAGATACCCATGGAAACAACTCATGAAGAAAACTTAAAAAAAAATACTATTATGGCAACTTATAGATAGCATAAACTAAGTGTTGAAAGACACTAAACAACCTATGCATGAACAAATGAATGCTAACTAAAATTCAAATATCAAGAAAGAAACTACTGCTCGAAACAAAATAAATCAAAACTTGCCCCCCCCCCCCCCCACATTTAAGCGAAGAATACCTCTAATACGGTGGATGAGGTGGAAAGTTTGGTAGCCTCGGCATTGTAGGGTTTCCGGCACGGCGGCGAGTGTGTGCTAGAACATGTTTCGTAAACATGTGCACAGCGGAAGAAATGAAAATAATAAATCTACATTTATTACAACACACACATCACATGCATGCATAGTACAACATGTGTAGACATAACCGTAAATTTAAATTTTGCAATAAAAGGAAATTTAACTACGTATACCTTTCGTATCACGTGTAGCGGGAAAGGCATCAACCGGAATGATCCTCACTAGAATCGTCTCTATCCATATCCATGCCGAGTATCTTTGGGATGACTTCACCAAGTCACGAGCCTCGTCTTCGTACGGGTTACAAGCCTCGTGTTGAAGACGATGTGATCAAGAGAAGATCACTATCCGATTCCAAATTCGGATCCAAAACCGAGTCCTCAAAACTCGCTTCTCTGGAGAGGTATTCGTCAATCGTTTGACGAATCCTTCGTCCTCCACCTATGATGATTACCGAAGATCAAATCCTTGGCAAGGCTACTGCTGTCGGAGCTCCAAACGTCGTCCAAACGACGCTCCGACGAGAGGGAAACAAGCTGTCCAGAAAAATGGACAGCTTTGGTGGAGTAGGGGCCGGCCAAAAAGGAAAGGTGGAAGCTCACCTTATTACCGAACCCAAGGGAGATCACCGGAGCTCCTCCAGCAGCAGCTCGACGCCGACAAGTGGAGAAGATGGCAACAGCTGGCTGCCAGTTGGAGGAGAAGGGGCGGCGACACTAGGGTTGGCGCCGACTTCTTCAATGGGGAGAGGTGGGCAGAAACTCTAGGTTAGTGTTTTTGGATTAGGGCTTAACAAACCCTTAAGCCCTCTTTTATAGAGAACTAATTCTCTTAATGGTTATTGGATCATAACCATAAGGCCCGTTAACCCGCTCCATTAATATAAGTTAAAATAAACTAAACCATGATGGTTTATTTTAAGTTAAAATGAACCGAACCAACTTTTGTTCATTCGTTTAAAATAAACCAAACCCTTTGGTTTATTCTCCTCCATTAGATTAGAACCAAACCATTTTGGTTCATCCATTATGTCTTCATAAGACATGGCCCATCCTCGCTTCCATTGCGACTGAAACGATTTCATGGTCGCTTCTTGTTTGGTCCAACCAAACTTAGTTTCTCTCGGTCTGAGAATCTCATTCTCAAGCTCATTTTAAATCCTTCGGATTACGCTCGTTGTGCGTGTGACCAAATAGGTTCTCGGTTTATGTTGGCCATCTATAATTAACCATTAATTATAGAACGATCATGAGTGGCACCTAGTAGTATATCATAATCCCCAATTAACCGAAAAGATCAACGGTTGATCCAGAACTATTTCTGAAACCCTTCAGAAGCTCGAATGAATTGTGCCCCATTCCATTCACTCATCTTATACTCACTTGGTTCAGGACATGGTCTATTGTGTCAGTCCCCACTAGGCTGACTACGTCACACCTAGCCCAAGTATCATTTCCTCGTCCTGCGAATTCTAGTTACTGCACATGTAACGAAAAGTACCTTACTCTAAACATGTAATGCTTTGGCCAAAGACTTTAGTAACAATCCGACGAGAGGCCATGGGTATACATCTCCTCGCAAGGAGTGGTGAATCCTTTATAGGCTATTCAAACACCTTCGATCACTTCGACTTATACCAAATCATCCCGGGTCCACATCTCCTTAGAGATGCTTGCTTAAGATGTCAAAGCATAAGTCTTTATGATCAAGATGACTTGAATACCGCAAGTCAAAGGAACATCGCACTTAAGCTACAGTAAGAACTTCATTGACATATCTATATATGCAGAGAACCATATAAAGTCTTACGGTTGGTCACTCCAATGAACTAGTTACCATAACTAGCTTCCACTATTAACTCCGGACATCACAATGTCACAAGCCAGTGAGAATCAGCTGCTTGGATACAACAAGGAGTATACCTCGTGCTAGTCTCGACATAATTGATGTTGTCCAAATCCATCAATTCATCGACTAGTGATAATTCCGATACATCACAGTTACACATGTAGAGACACTCACTAGTTGTGATCCAATCACAAATTCTCTCATGCTGTGATTCGTATCGCGGACATTCAGTAAATGAGTTTAAGATCCAATCAAATATATGAAACCATGTATACTCAAATAGTGAATCTTCATTTATCATATAAATGGTTCATACATAAGGCGATTGCCATAGGACATCTCTCATATATTACTAACAGACTCCCACTTGGCCTAATGCCAATCGCTACGGTATCCAATACCATAAGCTGTAACATGACTCTCAAACTTACTTTGAGGTAATGCCTTAGTCAAAGGATTCGCTAAGTTCCTTTCAGTGGGAATTTTCTCGATTTGTATTTCTTTCCTACTGATGATCTCTCTGATAAGATGATAGCGGCGAAGCACATGTTTGGATCGTTGATGAGACCTTGGCTCTTTTGCCTGTGCAATTGCTCCATTGTTGTCGCAGTAGACCGGTATTGCTTCAACAATGGTTGGAATCACACCAAGATCATAAATGAACTTCTTGATCCAAACCGCTTCCTTTGCTGCTTCTGAAGCTGCAATGTATTCTGCCTCAGTGGTAGAATCCGCTACAGTGTCTTGTTTGGAACTTTTCTAACTCACCGTGGCCCATTCAAGGTGAACATGTATCAAGACTGAGACCTGGAATCATCCTTGTCTGTCTGGAAGCTGGCATCCGTATACCCGCGTATCACCATGTCCCCTTCTCCATATATTAGGAACACATCCTTAGTTCTTCTTAAGTACTTAAGAATCGTCTTAACAGCCACCCAATGATCCATTCCTGGATAAGATTGGTATCTGCTCGTGACACTCAGAGCATACGATACATCGGGCCTCGTACATAACATAGCATACATGATAGATCCTATTGCGGATGTATAGGGAATCTTACTCATACAAATCCTCTCGTCTTCTGTGCGCAGACACATAGACTTCGAAAGAGTACCCCATGCCTGATGGGTAGGAAATCTTTCTTGGATTTCGACATGCTAAACCTCTTTAGCACTCGGTCTATATATGTAGACTGCGAAAGACCAAGCAACCATTTCGATCTATCTCTATAGATCTTAATACCGAGGATGTAGGTTGCTTCTCCTAGGTCTTTCATGGAGAATGTCTTGGATAACCAAACCTTAACTGACTGTAAGATTAAAACATCGTTTACTATAAGTAATATGTCTTCGACATACAATACTAGGAACACAACTGCACTCCCACTAACCTTCTTGTACACACAAGGTTCGTCTGGATTTTGTGATAAATCAATCTTTTTGATTGTCTCATCAAAACGGATATTCCAGCTCGTGGATGCTTGCTTCAATCCATATATGGACCGTCGCAATTTGCATACCTTGGTTTTATCAACCGATGTGAAACCCTCAGGCTGTATCATATACACGTCCTCGAGCATATTTCCATTAAGGAAAGCTATTTTCACATCCATCTGTCATATCTCATAATCATAATGAGCCGCTATGGCCAGGAGCATCCGAATGGATTTAAGCATAGCTACAGGCGAATAGGTTTCGTCATAATCAAAACCTTGTTTTTGACGATATCCTTTCGCCACTAATCTAGCTTTATAGGTAATAACATTACCATCCATGTCGGTTTTCTTCTTGAAAACCCACTTGCACCCTATAGGCTTGATGCCTTTAGGTCGGTCAACCAAGTTCCAAACTTGGTTTTCATAAATGGAATCCATTTCCGACTTCATGGCTTCAAGCTGTTGGGTTTCCGGCACCACGGCGTGTGTGTGTTCGATCACGTTTCGTAAACATGAACACAGCGGAAGAAATAAAAATAATAAATCTACATTTATTACAACACACACAAGACACGCATGCATATTACAACAAGTGTAGACATAACCGTAAATTTAAATTTGCAACAAAAGGAAATTTATCTACGTTATACCTTTCGTATGACGTGTAGCTGGAACGACATCGACCGGAACGATCCTCGCTAGAATCGTCTCTATCCGTATCCACGCCGAGTTCCTCGGGATGACTTCGCTAAGCCACGAGCTTCGTCTTCGTACGGGTTACTAGCCTCGTGTTGAAGACGACGTGATCGAGAGATGATCACGATCCGAATCCAAATTCGGATCCTAATACGAGTTCTCAAAACTCGCTTCTCCGGAGAGGTATTCGTCAACCAATTGACGAATCCATCGTCCTCCACCTCAGAGGATTACTGGAGATCGAATCCTCGGTAGGTTATCCACTGTCAGAGCTCTAACCGTCGTCCAAACGACGCTCCGACGAGAGGAGAAGAAGCTGTCAAGAAAACTGGACAGCTTGGAGGAGGAGTAGGCGCCGGCCAAAACAAGGAAGCCAAGTGCTCACCTTTTCACCGAGGCCTAGGAAGATCACCGGAGGGTCGCTGGAGGATCACCGGATGAAGCTTGGACGCCGGCAAAAAGCTGGACGGCGGCTCAAGGTTTGGGCGGCAATGGAGTTGACGCCAACAAGAGGAAGAGGGGTTGGGCGGCCAAGCTAGGGTTTTGGATTAGGGCTTAATTATCCATTAAGCCCTCTTTTATAGAGAACTAATTCTCTTAATGGTTATTGGATCATAACCATTAGGCCCGTTAACCCGCTCCATTAAGATAAGTTAAAATAAACCAAACCATGATGGTTTATTTTAAGTTAAAACGAATCGAACCAACTTTTTGTTCATTCGTTTAAAATAAACCAAACCCTTTTGTTTATTCTCCTCCATTGGATTAGAACCAAACCATTTTGGTTCATCCATTACGTCTTCATAAGACTCGGCCCATCCACGCTTCCATTGCGACTGAAACGATTTCTTGCTCGCTTTATATTTGGTCCAACCAAAACTAGTTTCTCTCGGTCTGAGAATCCCATTCTCAAGCTCGTTTTAAATCCTTTGGATTACGCTCGTTGTGCGTGTGACCAAATAGGTTCTTGGTTTATGTTGGCCATCTATAATTAACCATTAATTATAGAACGATCATGAGTGGCACCTAGTAGTATATCATGATCCCCAATTAACCGAAAAGATCAACGGTTGATCCAGAACTATTTCTGAAACCCTTCAGCAGCTCGAATGATTCGTGCCTCATTCCCTTCACTCATCTTATACCCACTTGGTTCAAGACATGGTCTATTGTGTCAATCCCCACTAGGCTGACTACGTCACACCTAGCCCAAGTATCATTTCCTCGTCCTACGAATTCTAGTTACTCCACATGTATCGAAGAGTACCTTACTCTAAACATGTAATGCTTTGGCCAAAGACTTTAGTAACAATCCGACGAGAGGCCATGGGTATACATCTCCTCGCAAGGAGTGGTGAATCCTTTATAGGCTATTCAAACACCTTCGATCACTTCGACTTATACCCAATCATCCCGGGTCCACATCTCATTAGAGATGTTTGCTTAAGATGTCAAAGCATAAGTCTCCATGATCAAGATGACTTGAATACCGCAAGTCAAAGGAACATCGCACTTAAGCCACAGTAAGAACTTCATTGACATATCTATATATGCAGAGAACCATATGAAGTCTGTGTACTTCGTTCCAGTTACGTATTGCTCATAACTAGCATCACGATTAACTCGGACATCCACGATGTCTCGACCCGGTGAGAATCAATTTGCTTGGATACACGAGGAGTATACCTCGTGCTAGTCTCATAGAATTGATGGTGTCGAATCCATCAATTCATCGACTAGGGATAATTCGATACATCACAATTACACATGTAGAGATACTCACTAGTTGTGATCAATCACAAATTCTCTCATCTTTGTGAATCGTGGACATTGATAAATGAGTTTAAGATCAATCAAATACATAAAACATGTATACTCAAATAGTGAATCTTCATTTATCATAAATAAATGGTTCATACATAAAGCGATTGCCTTAGGACATCTCTCATATATTACTAACGGACTCCCACTTGGCCTAATGCCAATCGCTACGATATCGATACCATAAGCTCTAACATGACCCTCGAACTTATTTTGAGGTAATGCCTTAGTCAAGGGATCCGCTAAGTTCCTTTCGGTGGGAATTTTCGATTTTTATTTCGTTCCTCGATGATCTCTCGATAAGATGATAGCGGGAAGCACATGTTTGGATCTTGATGAGACCTTGGCTCTTTCGCACTGCAATTGCTCCATTGTTGTTGCGATGAGCCGGTATTGCTTCAACAATGGCGGAATCACACCAAGTTCATGAGCGATCTTTTTGATCCAAACCGCTTCCTTCTTTGCTTAGAAGCGCAATGTATTACCTCGTGGTAGAATCTCTGATCTCTTGTTTGGAACTTTTCCAACTCATGCGCCCCATTCAAGGTGAACACGTATCAGACTAAGACACAGAATCATCCTTGTCATGCGGAAGGCGGCATCCGTATACCCGCGTATCACCATGTCCCCTTCTCCATATATTAGGAACACATCCTTAGTTCTTCTCAAGTACTTAAGGATCGTCTTATGACCAATGATCCATTCTGGATCGGTTGAGTATCTGCTCGTGACACTCGAGCATACGATACATCGGGCCTCGTACATAACATAGCATACATGATAGATCCTATTGCGGATGCATAGGGAATCTTACTCATGCAAATCCTCTCGTCTTACGTGCGCGGACACATAGACTTGAAGGTGTACCCATGCACGATGGGTAGGAAACCTTTCTTGGATTGACATGCTAAACCTCTTTAGCACTCGGTCTATATATGTAGACTGCGAAAGACCAAGCAACTGTTTCGATCTATCTCTATAGATCTTAATCCCAAGGATGTAGGTTGCTTCTCCCAGGACTTTCATGGAGAATGTCTTGGATAACCAAACCTTAACTGACTGTAAGATTGACACATCGTTTCCTATAAGTAATATGTCATCGACATACAATACTAGGAACACGACTGCACTCCCACTAACCTTCTTGTACACACAAGGTTAAATGCGGATTTTGTGAGAAATCAAACTTTTTATTGTCTCATCAAAGCGGATATTCCTCTGGATGCTTGCTTCAATCCATAAATGGACCGTCGCAATTTGCATACCTTGGTTTTATCAACCGATGTGAAACCCTCAGGCTGTATCATATACACGTCCTCGAGCAGGTTTCCATTAAGGAAAGCTGTTTTCACATCCATCTACCATATCTCATAATCATAATGAGCCGCTATGGCCAGGAGCATCCGAATGGATTTAAGCATAGCTACAGGCGAATAGGTTTCGTCATAATCAACACCTTGTTTTTGACGATATCCTTTCGCCACCAATCTAGCCTTATAGGTAATCACATTACCATCCATGTCGGTTTTCTTCTTGAAAACCCACTTGCACTTTATAGGCTTTATCCCTTCAGGTGGGTCAACCAAGTTCCAAACTTGGTTTTCATACATGGAATCCATTTCCGACTTCATGGCACCAAGCCACTTATCCCTTTCTGAACTTGTCAGCACTTCTTCATAACTGGTAGGCTCCTCATCATCAATGAGTAACACGTCGTTCGATTCGCTTACGAGAAATCCATATCTCTCAGGAATATTGCGTGTTCTACCAGATCTACGAAGATGTGGTGTTACAATAGGTCCAGCCGATTGCTCATCACTATGAGTTGTCGGTTGTTGTGCTTCACCAGGTATCTCATCAATGTCTATTTGAGTCTCTCGAGCCTCCTCAAGCTCGACGACACTCCCACTGTTTTCTTGCAAGAGAAACTCTTTCTCTAGAAACACAGCATGCCTTAAAACAAACACCTTTTGTTCCACAGGATGATAGAATTGGTAACCCCTTGTTTCCTTAGGGTATCCAATAAATAGACATTTATCAGACTTAGCATCCAATTTGTCTGATACAGTCCGCTTCACATAAGCAGGGCAACCCCATATCTTCAAGTAAGATACATGAGGTTTCTTACTATTCCATATCTCATATGGAGTAGTTGAGACTACCTTGGTAGGCATTCTGTTTAACAAGTAAACAGCTGTCTGAAGTGCATAGCCCCAAAAGGACTTGGGAAGAGTTGCATGATTCATCATTGACCTGACCATGTCCAACAAGGTCGATTCGCCTCTCGGATACACCATTATCTTTGTGGTGTATAGGCGGAGTCCATTGAGACAATATGCCATTGTCTCTTAGATAATCAAGAAACTCTTGACTTAAGTATTCACCACCTCGATCCGATCGAAGTATTTTAATACTCTTGTCATGTTGTTTCTCTACTTCATTTCTGAATTCTTTGAACCTTTCAAAGGCTTTAGACTTGTGTTTCATCAAGAACACATACCCAAACCGTGAGTGATCATCGGTGAAGGTAATGAAGTAGCTATAGCCTCCTAATGCTTGAGTTGACATAGGTCCACATACATCAGTATGTATTAGACCTAGTAACTCTCCCACTCGTTCACCTTTTCCAAAAGGTAACTTAGTCATCTTGCCTTTTAAGCATGATTCGCATGTATCGTATGAATCCAATTCAAACGATTCCAGAATTCCACATCGGTGTAATTCGGACATGCGTTTCTTGCTTATATGGCCAAGACGACAATGCCACATATAGGAGTCTATTTGATTATCCTTTCGAGCACGCGTGTTGCTCGCTTCGATATTGAAAATGTCACTGGATACGTCCAATGTATAAATGCCATTACTTAAGGTTCCAGTTCCATAAAGTACGCCATTTAAAGTTATATAACAACAATTGTTACTAAACGTCAAATGGAAACCATTTCTATTTAAACAGGAAATAGAAACAATGTTCTTTATCAATGAAGGAACATAAAAGTAATTGTCCAGTTCTAAGACAAGTCCTACAGGGAGTTCTAACAAAAACGTTCCGATGGCGAGTGCAGCAACCGTTGCTCCATTCCCAACACGTAAATTTGACTCTCCCCTTGACGAGTCTTCTTCTATTCCTTAGCCTATGTATGTCATTACATATATGTGAGCCACACCCTGTATCAAATACACAAGTGTCTGAGGAAATAGAATGACAATCAATAAAGAAGATTTCTGAAGAAGATGGGGCATCCGATGCCTTATCCTTCTTCACGGACTCAAGATAAATCTTGCACTTTCTTCGCAAATGGCTCTCCTTGCCATAATGATGGCAAGTTTCCTTTTGTGCTAGTTCTACCTTCTTAGCCCTTCTCTTCTTTCCCTTCTGCTATTCCTTTGTCTTCCTCTTAGAACCTTTCTTCGAGGAATCAACTAACAACACCGTCCCCTGCTCATGCTTCTCAGAAGACTCCACAGTCTTCAACATATTGAGCAGTACCACAGATGAACCTTCTAGCATCTCAGAGGTGAAGAGGAGATTTGAGACTTCGAACCTTTCGAATCACACTTGCTCATCAACCAACTCACAAAGATGAAGGACTACGATATGAGCATCCATATGCTCATGCTGCTTTCGTAGCTTGGGTTCCATTGTGGCTAGCATGATGCAACTCACCATTTCAGAATCATTCACATGTTTCTGATAGGCCAACAATTGGTCCAAAGTTGCATTGTCACTAGGACGGGCGGGAAGAGACGCTTCGAGGACATTCGCAAGCTTTTCCACCTTGAGAACAATTCTCAAGTTTCTAAGCCAGTCCAAGAAGTTCGGCCCAGTCAATTTATTCGAATCCAAAATGGAACGCAAATTCAAAGACATCATGATCAATCTTAGAAATACAAAACGAGCATATATGAGAAAGATGATTTTTAAAATGCATCAATATACATTTATAAATCCCATTCATTTTTCGAATTTCAAAAATCCCAAAATCACTTCGGGAGATCGTAGGTTCATCTCCGAATGGGATGATATCCATCATAGTTATGAACAACCTTGGAGAGAGTCCAACAAGCCATTCATAACTACGACGGTAGGTATCATCTATACCGATTGCATATCACGTATATGCAACAATCACAATGTGCTATCAACTAATTGAATGTTCACACATACATCGGGTTGTTAACACATTAACAAGTATGCATCATATGCATAGCACCCAACTTCACCTCCCTTTACATCGACCTTGGAGAGAGTCCAACAAGCCGATGCTCCAGGTTAAAGCCAACCCATTAATCGGGAAATAGTTTTAATATGGTTAGAGCGCATTCAACCAATTAGCCCAGCTTAGAGAGAGTCCAACAACCAAAGCTAACGATTGACCTCTGACTCTTACCATATTAGTATTAAACTATTCCATGGTTTGAACATGTTCGGGTTCGAGCCGGGCTTGGAGAGAGTCCAACAACCCAAACAAGAAACGGGACTCTGGTTCTAACCATATTAATGGAAGGTGTAGGCTTTAATATTGTTTAAGGGTTTTTATGTCTCATCCTCTTTGCATGCAAATAACTATTATCTACATGGCATGACATACATGGCATACATCTACATGTCACGACACGCATGGCATAATGTTATGCATCTAATGCATTTACATGGCATACAATTATGTCATATATATATTTCCTTATATGTCATAACTATTTATGGAAGTAAAATATGTTTGAGATTTGATTCTCCAAATCAAATCATAATTGAATTAGGAAACAAATTTCCAAATCTAATCACATATTTTATTCATGGAATTATTTGATTAAGGAAAATCTATTTAGGAAATCAATTTCCTAAATCATTAAAACTACTTATGGAAATAAAATATTTTAAGATTTGATTTTCCAAATCAAATCATGATTAAATTAGGAAACAAATTTCTAGAATCTAATCAAATATTTTATTTATGCAAAATATCAATTTCCATAAATACTTCAAACTTTCCAAAAGTGGAAGACTTCCATAAATACTTCTAGACTTTCCAAAATTGAAAAATTTCCATAAATACTTCTAAATTTCCAAAATTAGAAAATTTCCAGAAATACATTATGACTATCGCAAAACCATTTTACGATTATGTCGAAACACAACCTGGGCTCTGATACCACTGTTGGGTTTCCGGCACCGCGGCGTGTGTGTGTTCGATCACGTTTCGTAAACATGAACACAGCGGAAGCAATAAAAATAATAAATCTACATTTATTACAACACACACAACACACGCATGCATATTACAACAAGTGTAGATATAAACGTAAATTTAAATTTGCAACAAAAGGAAATTTATCTACGTTATACCTTTCGTATGACGTGTAGCGGGAACGACATCGACCGGAACGATCCTCGCTAGAATCGTCTCTATCCGTATCCACGCCGAGTTCCTCGGGATGACTTTGCTAAGCCACGAGCTTCGTCTTCGTACGGGTTACTAGCCTCGTGTTGAAGACGACGTGATCGATGTTAGGGCAATCTCTTGCCGTAATATGGTTTTGATGGTGTGGCAAAGGGTTTAAGTTAGTTTGATATGTTGATGTGATATGTGCGTTGAAGTCGTGTAGGACTTAGTAATTCGCACATGGAGCCGTGGCGAGTTTCACATCTCATGACTCGTGCCTTGAGTCGGTGAAGGATAGCTTTGCGAAAGTCGTGCGCTTGGAGCATCCGAGGGACCGCCGGACGAGAAGCTTGGAGTGAAGCCAGAGGAAGTAGACTTCGAGGCAAGAGACGCGAAGGAGCATTGCAGAGTCGTGCGCCTGATGCTGCCGAGGGACGTGGCCGAGAACGAAGAGAACTTCGAAGGCGAGGGACTCCGAGAAATGAGAGTGAGCGATTGTAACCCAGGGAAGGATAGCTCTTAGGTGAAACTTGGCCATTTGGCCAAGTGTCGGATGGGTTTTTCGACACACCGATCACATGTCATGGCGCGATCGCTTCGAGTCGAGTGAGTCCACCGTATACGATCGCGGATTGTGGCCAGCAATGATCGCCATACGTGCGGCCGATCACGACCTCGATCAAGGCGCAATGATCGATCAATAGGGTTTCGCCATAATTGCTTCCAGCCGATCGGGCCGATCGACGAAGGCGATGACACGATGAGGTCCATCACGATCGCCAAGAGTTCCGCTTCGACTACACGGGCCGGGATCCGACATGTTCGGAGGCCGCTAGGACGGCGATCGCCTAAGGGCTTACGATCGATGGCGGCCAACGGGAAGAAAACAACCCTCTCTATAAAAAGAGAGGGTGTAAGCCTTTGAGAGGCTAATGCTCATACTTCAAACGATATTCCTAGTGCCCCACAAGCTCTAAACTCTTCTTACTTGTCTTTACTTCAATCCTATTGTAAGAAGAGTGATCTTGGTTGTAAAGGTTACCTCCACCGAGCTTGGTGCAAAGGAGAGACCATTTAGTGGATTGGTTTAACGGAGTGATTCACCGAGGACGAATCGGGGACCGTGGATTAGCGGCGTAGCCGTGAACCACGTTATACCATTCTTTGTTAGCGTTTGTTTTTCTCGTATTTCTATTTTCTTGTCTTTATTAGTCTTCCGCTTGCGCTAATTAGTTTTGTAGACGAGCAAATACCGGCATCCAAACGAAAAGGGCTATTCACCCCCCTCTAGCCGGCCATAGCAATCTCCTACAAGTGGTATCAGAGCAGAGGAAAGCTTGTCGAGGACTAACCGCCACAACAAGCAATTTTCAAAATGGCCGGCTCCAACATTCATCCTCCGAAGTTTGAAGGAGAATTCGCTTGGTGGAAGAAGCGAATGGAGGTATTTTTCGAAACGGATTTTGATATAATGATTACAATGGAATCCGGGTTCGTTTTGCCTAGGGATGAAGAAGGGAAACCAATCGAGAAATCTAGGTGGACCAAAAGGCAAAGGGAAGAGCACCTTGCAAATTCAAAAGCCAAACATCATCTCTTCAATGTGCTCCCCCAACAAGAAATCAACCGAATAGGAGAATGCCTAAGCGCCAAGGAGATGTGGGAGAAGCTAATTGAGCTTCATGAAGGCACATCCGAGGCAAAGCTAGCAAGGAGAGATCTCCTCCGCTCCCAACTATCCAACATCAAATTAGAAAAGGGAGAAAAGGTAATTTCTTTGCATTCTAGATTCAAAGAAATTTTAAATAGACTAACAAGTGTAGGTGAGAAGCTATCAAACCGGGATATGGTAATGAAGGCCATAGATGCCTTTCCCCGGTCCTCAAAGTGGAGCTCCATGGTGGATTCGTTCTACATCTCCAAGAACTTGGAAGTAAGTACCTTGGAGGAATTTTTCTCAACAATGGAGCTCCACGAAACTAGGCTTGAGGGAATACAAGAGGAGCCTAAAATTCAACCCTCAAGAGGAGTAGCATTATTGGCAAGTAAGGGGAAGAAGAAGATGGAAATCACCTCCTCCTCCGATGATTTAAGATCTTCCTCCTCCTCCATGGATAGCACCGAAGAAGCCTACATGGTAAGGAGGGTAAGACGAGCATTTAAGAATTTTAGATTTGATAAATCTAATGATAGGAATAGAAGACCAAGGGGGAAGGTCATATGCTACAGTTGCCAAGGAGAAGGACACATAAGGGACAATTGTCCTCTCCTAAACAAAAGCAAGGAAGAAAGGAAAAAAGAAAGAAGAAAAGAAGAAGAAAAAGGGGAGCAAGAAAAAGAAGGAAGAGGAGAAGAAGACAAAGGAGAAGGGAAAGGCTAAGGCTCTCAAGGCAAGGACTTGGGATGATTCATCCTCATCCTCCTCCTCATCATCGGATGAGGAGAATGCCTTTGTCACCAATTTGGCCTTGATGGCCTTTGATGACTTGGATTGCTCTTCATCCGAAAATGAAGGATCAAGCTCAAATGGGGAGAGCTCAAATGAAGGGGGAGCTTCCACATCCTCCTCATCCGAAGAAAAGGACATGGAAACTATGGTAACAAATCTGACCCCTAAGAAAATAGTTTCCATGGTTTCTAGCTTAACTAGAGATTTATTTAGAGCTAAGAAGAAAAACAAAAGCATGCTAGATCAAATTAAGGACCTAGAAAATAAACTAGAAAATGCATGCTTAAATGATAGTATTTCTTCTAGCTCAAATGAAGCATGCTCACATGATTATATGCCTTTGGATGTTAATGATGCATGCATAGAGGAAAATAGGGCATTAAGGGAAAAGGTAGATTATTTAACCAAAGCCCTAGAGAAATTCACTATTGGCTCCAACACATTGAACATGATCTTAGGGAGCCAAAGAGCTAGTTTCAACAAGAAAGGCCTAGGATACAAAGAAAAGAAAAATGAAAAGGCCTATAAATGCCTAATAGCTAGGGGACAAGATAAAAAGAAAGTAATTGCTAGGAAATGGATCCCCAAGGAGTATTTAGTGAACCCAATAGGAAAGAATCTATTTTGGGTTCCAAAATCCATCCTTAAGGGTTAGAAAACCCCTAGGGTAGTCAACCACATGGTCCTAACCTATATCATATTTTGGTTGACTTAGGATGACGGGACAACATTTTTTAGATAGTGTTGGGTGATGATAACGTGCCCATAAATAGGTAATAATGCCTAAATCATGATGATTGATGTAATTCCTATGTATGTTTTAAATCATGATTTATGATTTTGATATTTGGCATGTTATCATGAGAAATAGGGTTAAATCATGCTTTAGGTGATAATTTGTTTATTATCATCGTATAATACCTAATGCATGACTATTATTTGATGGATACATGAGTTTCATGATCATAATGTAGAATTCATTCATATATATCATTATGATCATGTTAATTGTTAGGATGATACTTAACCATGATAGAATTGCATGAATATATTGGTTAAGTATATACAAATACCCCCTAGGATGCATCTCACACTCAATATAGGCTAACTTGATTGCAAACTTAGTATGGGTGAGATATTAGGATGATACAAATGTCCACTAATGCTTATGCATTTAGATGGTCATTTAAAGTATCAAAATAACAATAATAGACCAATCATGGGGAAGGCTTATGTTTAATTCATAGACATATTGCCCAAAGATCATGGTTGGATATTTCATACGTTTTCAAAACAATTTCTTACCTTAAAATACATGTATTCATGTTTTGAAACAATTGGATGCAAAACTAGGTAGCTAACTTGATACTAGAATGATCAAAAACCTAGTGGTTTTTAGAGCTTTTGGATTTTTGGCAAAAACAAGGAAATATATTGAGTTTTCATGAAAAACTATTTTTCATTGATAGATATACTTAAAATAAATATGTTCCCCAAATTTCATGATTTTTCGAATTTTCTGGAATTTATAATGCATTTCTGAAATTTGTCCAGAAAATCAAAAATTCGATTTTTGTGCTATGACCGCCATATCGATAGAATGATCGTATTGAAGGCCGAATTCAGTTTGTAAACCTACAACAAGTGGTAGAAATATACTTGATGCCATCAACAAGTGGTACCCAATTTTAAATCAACTTGTCATATTTTCCCTCCATTATACTTGATGCCATGAGCTTATAACTTAGTGTTAATCTTTTTGATGGTGTCAAAGGGGGAGAAATAATTATGTTTAAGTTAATTATTTTAAGGGGAGAAATATATGATAGGGGGAGAAAATTTGCATAGAGAGTTTCATGGATTAAGGGGGAATTGCATGTTGTTATATCATGTTTATCTTTACATGCTTTCTTACCTTAGAATTTATATCAAATGTTTTTACCTAACTTAAACGGATTGCCACACATCAAAAAAGGGGAGATTGTTAGGGCAATCTCTTGCCGTAATATGGTTTTGATGGTGTGGTAAAGGGTTTAAGTTAGTTTGATATGTTGATGTGATATGTGCGTTGAAGTCGTGCAGGACTTAGTAATTTGCACATGGAGCCGTGGCGAGTTTCACATCTCATGACTCGTGCCTTGAGTCGGTGAAGGATAGCTTTGTGGAAGCCGTGCGCTTGGAGCATCCGAGGGACCGCCGGACGAGAAGCATGGAGTGAAGCCGGAGGAAGTAGACTTCGAGGCAAGAGACGCGAAGGAGCATTGCAGAGCCGTGTGCCTGATGCTGCCGAGGGACGTGGTCGAGAACGAAGAGAACTTCGAAGGCGAGGGACTCCGAGAAATGAGAGTGAGCGATTGTAACCCAGGGAAGGGTAGCTCTTAGGTGAAACTTGGCCATTTGGCCAAGTGTCGGATGGGTTTTCCCGACACCAGTCGACTGCCATGTCATGGCGGCAATGACGCTTCCGAGTCGAGTGAGTTTGACTAGTATACGATCGATCGGATTAGCCGTTGATGACCGCCATATGTGGGCAATGACCGCCAAGACCATCACCGATCGTTGAAGGCAGCGATCGATCAATAGGGTTTCGACCATAACCGCTCGTAGCCGATCGGCCGATTACGATGAGCGGATGAGGTCATCAGTCGACTGCCAAGAGTTCCGTTGGACTACAACGGTCGGGATCCGACGTGTTCGGAGGCCATTGTAGTGACGGCAGTCGACTGCCAAGGGCGGCAGTCGACTGATGGCGGCCAACGGGAAGAAAACAACCCTCTCTATAAAAAGAGAGGGTGTAAGCCTTTGAGAGGCTAATGCTCATACTTCAAACGATCTTCCTAGTGCCCCACAAGCTCTAAACTCTTCTTACTTGTCTTTACTTCAATCCTATTGTAAGAAGAGTGATCTTGGTTGTAAAGGTTACCTCCACCTAGCTTGGTGCAAAGGAGAGACCATTTAGTGGATTGGTTTAACGGAGTGATTCACCGAGGACGAATCGGGGACCGTGGATTAGCGGCGTAGCCGTGAACCACGTTATACCATTCTTTGTTAGCGTTTGTTTTTCTCGTATTTCTATTTGCTTGTCTTTATTAGTCTTCCGCTTGCGCTAATTAGTTTTGTAGACGAGCAAATACCGGCATCCAAACAAAAAGGGCTATTCACCCCCCTCTAGCCGGCCGTAGCGATCTCCTACAATCGAGAGATGATCACGATCCGAATCCAAATTCGGATCCTAATACGAGTTCTCAAAACTCGCTTCTCCGGAGAGGTATTCGTCAACCAATTGACGAATCCTTCATCCTCCACCTCAGAGGATTACCGGAGATCGAATCCCCGGTAAGTTATCCGCTGTCGGAGCTCTAACCGTCGTCCAAACGTTGCTCCGACGAGAGGAGAAGAAGCTGTCCAGAAAACTGGACAGCTTGGAGGAGGAGTAGGCGCCGGCCAAAACAAGGAAGCCAAGTGCTCACCTTTTCACCGAGGCCTAGGAAGATCACCGGAGGGTCGCCGGAGGATCACCGGATGAAGCTTGGACGCCGGCAAAAAGCTGGACGGTGGCTCAAGGGTTGGGCGGCAATGGAGTTGACGCCAACAAGAGGAAGAGGGGTTGGGCGGCCAAGCTAGGGTTTTGGATTAGGGCTTAATTATCCATTAAGCCCTCTTTTATAGAGAACTAATTCTCTTAATGGTTATTGGATCATAACCATTAGGCCCGTTAACCCGCTCCATTAAGATAAGTTAAAATAAACCAAACCATGATGGTTTATTTTAAGTTAAAACGAACCGAACCAACTTTTGGTTTATTCGTTTAAAATAAACCAAACCCTCTGGTTTATTCTCCTCCATTGGATTAGAACCAAACCATTTTGGTTCATCGATTAAGTCTTCATAAGACTCGGCCCATCCACGCTTCCATTGCGACTTAAACGATTTCATGCTCGCTTTATGTTTGGTCCAACCAAAACTAGTTTCTCTCGGTATGAGAATCCCATTCTCAAGCTCGTTTTAAATCCTTTGGATTACGCTCGTTGTGCGTGTGACCAAATAGGTTCTCGGTTTATGTTGGCCATCTATAATTAACCATTAATTATAGAACGATCATGAGTGGCACCTAGTAGTACATCATGATCCCCAATTAACCGAAAAGATCAACGGTTGATCCAGAACTATTTTCAAACCCTTCTCGAATGATTCGTGCCCCATTCCCTTCACTCATCTTATACCCACTTGGTTCAGGACATGGTCTATTGTGTCAGTCCCCACTAGGCTGACTACGTCACACCTAGCCCAAGTATCATTTCCTCGTCCTATGGATTCTAGTTACTCCACATGTATCGAAGAGTACCTTACTCTAAACATGTAATGCTTTGGCCAAAGACTTTAGTAACAATCCGACGAGAGGCCATGGGTATACATCTCCTCGCAAGGAGTGGTGAATCATTTATAGGCTATTCAAACACCTTCGATCACTTCGACTTATACCCAATCATCCCGGGTCCACATCTCCTTAGAGATGTTTGCTTAAGATGTCAAAGCATAAGTCTCCATGATCAAGATGACTTGAATACCGCAAGTCAAAGGAACATCGCACTTAAGCCACAGAAGAACTTCATTGACATATCTATATATGCAGAGAACCATATGAAGTCTTACGGCTGGTCACTCCAATGAACTAGTTACCATAACTAGCATCCACGATTAACTCCGGACATCACAATGTCTCCAGCCAGTGAGAATCAGCTGCTTGGATACACCAAGGAGTATACCTCGTGCTAGTCTCGATAGAATTGATGGTGTCCAAATCCATTAATTCATCGACTAGGGATAATTCCGATACATCACAATTACACATGTAGAGATACTCACTAGTTGTGATCCAATCACAAATTCTCTCATGCTGTGAATCGCATCGTGGACATTAAGTAAATGAGTTTAAGATCCAATCAAATACATAAAACATGTATACTCAAATAGTGAATCTTCATTTATCATATAAATGGTTCATACATAAGGCGATTGCCTTAGGACATCTCTCATATATTACTAACACAAGCCACTTATCCCTTTCTGAACTTTTCAGCACTTCTTCATAACTGGTAGGCTCATCATCATCAATGAGTAACACGTCGTTCGATTTACTTACGAGAAATCCATATCTCTCAGGAATGTTGCGTGTTCTACCAGATCTACGAAGATGTGGTGTTACAGTAAGTCCAGCCGATTGCTCATCATTATGAGTTATCGACTGTTGTGCTTCTCCAGGTATCTTATCAATGTCTATTTGAGTCTCTCGAGCCTCCTCAAGCTCGACGACACTCCCACTGTTTTCTTGCAAGAGAAACTCTTTCTCTAGAAACACAACATGCCTTGAAACAAACACCTTTTGTTCAACAGGATGATAGAATTGGTAACCCCTTGTTTCCCTAGGGTATACAATAAATATACATTTATGAGACTTAGCATCCAATTTGTCTGATACAGTCCGCTTCACATAAGCTGGACAACCCCATATCTTCAAGTAAGATACATGAAGTTTCTTACCATTCCATATCTCATATGGAGTAGTAGAGACTACCTTGGATGACATTCTGTTTAACAAGTAAACAGGTGTCTGAAGTGCATAGCCCCAAAAGGACTTGGGAAGATTCGCATGATTCATCGTTGACCTGACCATGTCCAACAAGGTCCGATTACACCTCTCAGATACACCTTTATGTTATTGTGTATATGGCGGAGTCCATTGAGATAATATGCCATTGTCTCTTAGATAATCAAGAAACTCTTGACTTAAGTATTCACCACCTCGATCCGATCAAAGTATTTTAATACTCTTGTCATGTTGTTTCTCTACTTCATTTGTGAATTCTTTGAACCTTTCAAAGGCTTCAGACTTGTGTTTTATCAAGAACACATACCCTAACCGTGAGTGATCATCGGTAAAGGTAATGAAGTAGCTATAGCCTCCTAAAGCTTGAGTTGACATAGGTCCACATACATCAGTATGTATTAGACCTAGTAACTCTCCCACTCGTTCACATTTTCCAGTAAAAGGTAACTTAGTCATCTTGCCTTTTAAGCATGATTCGCATGTATCGTATGAATCCAATTCAAACGATTCTAGAATTCCACATCGGTGTAATTCGGACATGCGTTTCTTGCTTACATGGCCAAAACGACAATGTCACATGTAGGAGTCTAATTGATCATCCTTTCGAGCATGCTTGTTGCTCGCTTCGATTTTGAAAACGTCACTGGATACGTCCAATGTATAAATGCCATTGCTCAAAGTTCCAGTTCCATAAAGTACGTCATTCAATGTTATATAACAACAATTGTTACTAAACGTTAAATGGAAACCATTTCTATTTAAGCAGGAAATAGAAACAATGTTCTTTATTAGAGAAGGAACATAATAGCAATTGTCCAGTTCCAAGACTAGTCCACTAGGGAGCTTCAGCAAATAAGTTCCGATGGCGACCGCAACAACCTTTGCTCCATTGCCAACTCGCAAATTTGACTCCCCTCTGACGAGTCTTCTTCTATTCCTTAGCCCCTGAATGTCATTACATATATGTGAGCCACACCCAGTATCCAATACCCAAGTGTCTAAAGAAATAGAATGACAATCAATAACGAAGATACCTAAAGAGGATGGGGCATCAGATGCCTTCTTCTTCTTCATGGACTCAAGATAAATCTTGCAGTTTCTTCGCCAGTGGCCTTCCTTGCCACAGTGATGGCAGGTGCCCTTTTGTGCTGGTTCTGCCTTATTTGCCTTCTTGTTCTTCCCTTTCTTATGTTATTTTGCCTTCCTCTTAGAACCTTTCTTTGAAGAATCAACTAACAGAACCGCCTTCTCCTCATGCTTCACAGAAGGCTCCACAGTCTTCAACATATTGAGGAGCTCAGGAATAGTGGATTCTAATTTGTTCATCCGATAGTTCATCACAAATTGTGAGAAACTCTTGGGAAAACAATGCAGAATTAAGTCAATACTTAATTCATGATCCATCACAAACCCGAGGGTGGCTAGCGGCTCGATGTACCCGTTCATCTTTAGCTCAAACTGCACTACAGACGAACCTTCTTGCATCTTCGTGGTGAAGAGGAGCCTGGAGACTTCGAACCTTTCGGATCTCGCTTGCTCATTAAACAACTCATGAAGATGGAAGACCATGGTATTAGCATCCATATGTTCATGGTGCTTTTGCAGCTCAGGTAGCATCGCCGCTAGCATGATGCAACTCGCCAGCTCAGAATCTGCCACATGCTTCTGATAGACTAACATTTGGTCTGGAGTTGCATCGTCCTTAGGACGGTTGGGAAGAGGCTCTTCAAGGACATGCTAGCTTTTCCGCCTTGAGAACAATTCTCAGGTTTCTAAGATTGTCCAGGAAGTTAGGCCCAGTCAGTTTGTTTGAATCCAAAATAGTGCACAAATTCAAAAACGTCATGATCAATCGATTGACCTAGAAATACAAAACGAGCATATATGAGAAAATGATTTTAAAAATGCATCAATATACATTTATAAATCTCATTCATTTTTCGAATTTCAAAAACCCCAAAATCACTTCGGAAGATCGTACGTCCATCTCCGAATGGGTTGATATCCATCATAGATATGAACAACCTTGGAGAGAGTCCAACAAGCCATTCATAACTAGGATGGTAGGTATCAACTATACCGATTGCATATCACGTATATGCAACTATCACAATGTGCTATCAACTAATTGAATGTTCACACATACATCAGGTTGTTAACACATTAAAAAGTATGCATCATATGCATAGCACCCAACTTCACCTCCCTTAACATCGACCTTGGAGAGAGTCCAACAAGCCGATGCTCCAGGTTAAAGCCAACCCATTAATCGAGAAATAGTTTTAATATGGTTAGAGCGTATTCAACCAATTAGCCCAACTTGGAGAGAGTCCAACAACCAAAGCTAACGATTGACCTCTGACTCTTACCATATTAGTTTTAAACTATTCCATGGTTTGAACATGTTCGGGTTCGAGTCGGGCTTGGAGAGAGTCCAACAACCCGAACAAGAAACGGAACTCTGGTTCTAACCATATTAATGGAAGGTGTAGGCTTTAATATTGAGTTAGAGTTTTTATGTCTCATCCTCTTTGCATGCAAATAACTATTATCTACATGGCATGGCATACATGGCATACATCTACATGTCACGACACGCATGACATAATGATATGCATCTAATGCAATTACATGGCATACAATTATGTCATGTACAATATTTCTTTATATGTCATAACTATTTATGGAAATAAAATATGTTTATGATTTGATTCTCCAAATCAAATCATGATTAAATTAGGAAACAAATTTCCAAATCTAATCACATATTTTATTTGTGGAAATAGTTGATTAAGGAAAGTCAATTTAGGAAACCAATTTCCTAAATCATCAAAACTACTTATGGAAATAAAATATTTTTAAGATTTGATTGCCCAAATCAAATCATGATTAAATTAGGAAATAAATTTCCAAAATCTAATCAAATATTTTATTTATGGAAAATATCAATTTCCATAAATACTTCCAACTTTCCAAAAGTGGAAGATTTCCATAAATACTTCTAGACATTCCAAAATTGAAATATTTCCATAAATACTTCTAACTTTCAAAAAGTAGAAAATTTCTAGAAATATCATTATGACTATCGCAAAACTATTTTACGATTATGTCGAAACACAACCTGGGCTCTAATACCACTGTTGGGTTTTCGGCACCGCGGCGAGTGTGTGTTCGAACATGTTTCGTAAACATGTGCACAGCGGAAGAAATGAAAATAATAAATCTACATTTATTACAACACACACATCACACGCATGCATAGTACAACATGTGTAGATATAACCGTAAATTTAAATTTTGCAATAAAAGAAAATTTAACTACGTATACCTTTCGTATCACGTGTAGCGGGAAAGACATCAACCGGAACGATCCTCACTAGTATCGTCTCTATCCGTATCCACGCCGAGTATCTTCAGGATGACTTCACCAAGTCACGAGCCTCGTCTTCGTATGGGTTACTAGCCTCGTGTTGAAGACGATGTGATCGAGAGAAGATCACTATCCGAATCCAAATTCGGATCCAAAACTGAGTCCTCAAAACTCGCTTCTCCGGAGAGGTATTCGTCAACCGTTTGATGAATCCTTCCTCCTCCACCTATGAGGATTACCGAAGATCGAATCCCCGGCAAGGCTACCGCTGTCGGAGCTCCAAATGTCGTCCAAACGACGCTCCGACGAGAGAGAAACAAGCTGTCCAGAAAACTGGACAGCTTTGGTGGAGGAGTAGGGGCCGGCCAAAAAGGACAGGTGGAAGCTCACCTTATTACCGAACCCAAGGGAGATCACCGGAGCTCCACTGGCAGCAGCTCGATGCCGGCAAGTGGAGAAGACAGCAGTAGCTGGTCGCCGGTTGGAGGAGAAGGGGCGGCGGCACTAGGGTTGGCGCCGACTTCTTCAAAGGGGAGAGGTGGGCGGCAACTCTAGGTTAGGGTTTTTTTATTTGGGCTTAACAAACCCTTAAGCCCTCTTTTATAGAGAAATAATTCTCTTAATGGTTATTGGATCATAACCATAAGGCCCGTTAACCTGCTCCATTAATATAAGTTAAAATAAACCAAACCATGATGGTTTATTTTAAGTTAAAACGAACCGAACCAACTTTGGTTCATTCGTTTAAAATAAACCAAACCCTTTGGGTTTATTCTCCTCCATTGAATTAGAACCAAACCATTTTGGTTCATCCATTATGTCTTCATAAGACACGGCCCATCCTCGCTTCTATTGCGACTGAAACAATTTCATGCTCGCTTCTTGTTTGGTCCAACAAAACTTAGTTTCTCTCGGTCTGAGAATCTCATTCTCAAGCTCGTTTTAAATCCTTCGGATTACGCTAGTTGTGCGTCTGACCAAATAGGTTCTCGGTTTATGTTGGCCATCTATAATTAACCATTAATTATAGAATGATCATGAGTGGCACCTAGTAGTACATCATGATCCCCAATTAACCGAAAAGATCAACGGTTGATCCAGAACTATTTCTGAAACCCTTCAGTAGCTCGAATGAATCGTGCCCCATTCCCTTCACTCATCTTATACCCACTTGGTTCAGGACATGGTCTATTGTGTCAGTCCCCACTAGGCTGACTACATCACACCTAGCCCAATTATCATTTTCTCATCCTACGGATTCTAGTTACTGCACATGTATCGAAGAGTACCTTACTCTAAACATGTAATGCTTTGGTCAAAGACTTTAGTAAGAATCTGATGAGAGGCCATGGGTATACATCTCTTCGCAAGGAGTGGTGAATCCTTTATAGGCTATTCAAACACCTTCGATCACTTCGACTTATACCCAATCATCCCGGGTCCACATCTTCTCAGAGATGCTTTCTTAAGATGTCAAAGTATAAGTCTTTATGATCAAGATGACTTGAATACCGCAAGTCAAAGGAACATCGCACTTAAGCTACAGTAAGAACTTCATTGACATATCTATATATGCAGAGAACCATATGAAGTCTTACGGTTAGTCACTCAAATGAACTAGTTACCATAACTAGCATCCACGATTAACTCCGGACATCACAATGTCACCAGCCAGTGAGAATCAGCTGCTTGGATATACCAAGGAGTATACCTCATGCTAGTCTTGACAGAATTGATGGTGTCCAAATCCATCAATTTATCGACTAGGGATAATTCCGATACATCACAATTATACATGTAGAGATACTCACTAGTTGTGATCCAATCACAAATTCTCTCATGTTGTGAGTCGTATCACGGACATTCAGTAAATGAGTTTAAGATCCAATCAAATACATGAAACCATGTATACTCAAATAGTGAATCTTCATTTATCATATAAATGGTTCATACATAAGGAGATTGCCTTAGAACATCTCTCATATATTACTAACAGGCATCTCGTGATGCTCGGAGAATCTGGCACTGAGCCGCTAATGCCACATGTAAATGTGGTCAATCTGAGAGCTAGTATATGCAATGGCTGCTCTGTGCTCCTCCTCCCTATCCCACTTTGCATGTTGGGCATTCATGTGCTGCTAAACCTCCTGCGGTATGTGGTCTCCTCTTGGTGATGGGAAACCTCCTCCTAGAAGTAGATACGAGCCTCGTCGTAGAACTCCTCAATCTGCTTGAAGTGCTCTCGTAGGCCCTAAAACTCCTCCTGTGTTTAGGCGCTATGCTCCTCCCATCGCTGCATCTGCATCTATTGCTCGGCGTATATGTCATCGAGGCACGATCGGAACTCAGAGAAATCATAGGTGGATGTACCTGCATCCTGCTAAAAAGTAAAAAAAATATTGGTGCAGGTGCAGGCTCTCTATGTGGACTTGGTGGGCTCCTATACCAATAAAAATAAACCCATGGTACGATCCTTTTATCCCTAGTGCGACATGGTCGTGTGTAAACACACGGCCTGATCATGTGCGCCACTTGGAGATGAGTCGGTTTGGGGCACGACCATGTGAAACCACACGGCTTGGATGTGTGCCCCCATGTTTTCTCTCCCAAAGTGCACCACGGTCCGAATTCTCCCACACGCCCCCGCTGTATAGGCTCAAAATGATTTTTGTGTTTACCTAGCAGGTTCTTTCTAGTCTTAATTCATGCTCAAAATGCTAAGTGCTAGAAATCAAAGTTCAAATTACAAAAACAAATGCAATTTAGTCAAAAACAAGTAAAACTAAACATGGGTGTCTCCCAAGAAGTGCTTGTTTAAGGTATTTAACTCGACCATACCCCTGTAACGCCCGTAAAATTTCTAGCAATTTTATGAGAGTTTTTGGATTTACGATAATGGGCTTGATGTGGGTTTTTTTTCGAAAAATAAAAGAAAATAGCCAAAAAGAGATGCAAGGCCTAGGAATTGAACCCCAAACCTCTAGAGATAGCCAAGCCCTATAGATGCACCCACTAACCAGAAGCCCAATAGGATTAGATCATTAGAAGAAGAGGGGAAATTGTAGATAAGTGTGATGAGGGTAAATGAAGGGGCATGGAAAAGAGAAGAGAAACTTCTCTTCCTCCCTTTATAAAGAAGAAGGAAGTTTCCACTTGGCCACTTCTCCTTCCCTTCTTCTTCCTCACCGAAAACCATCTCTCCCCCTCTCCATTTTCACCTTTGGTCGAACCCCATGCAAGCAAGGAGAAGCTAGTTCTTGGCTTCCATAAGGTCAACTACCCACTAAAAGCAAGCGAAGGATGTAAGATTCCCTCACCTGCAGTATATTAGTTTTGTAGGATAGGTTACATGAAAGAAATATGAAGTTTGTAGCCCTATATGTTTCGGCCAACTAAGTTTTTGGGCTAGGATTCATGAAAATGCTACTAGGGAAATTTTTATAGGTTGTATGCTTCAAGTAGGAATCTTTAGGTGTCAAAAGTCCAAAGATTATAGCCCTACATGTTTCGGCCAACCCAAGCTTTTGGGGTTAGGGTTGCATGAATTTGATTCTAAGGTTATGTTCATAGATGGTATGCTTCAAGTAGGATTTTTAGGTGTCGACAATCCAAGATAATGGCCCTACATGTTTCGGCCAACCAATGGTTTTAGGGTTAGGGTTTCATGAAAATACCCCTTATGAAGTTATGTTATGATATATGCCTACATGAATAAATTTAGGTGACAAAAATCCAAGCTTTGTGCCCCTATATGTTTCGGCCACCAATGGTTTTAGGGTTAGGGTTTCATGAAAATACCCCTTATGAAGTTATGTTATGATATATGCCTACATGAATGAATTTAGGTGACAAAAATCCAAGCTTTGTGCCCCTATATGTTTCGGCCACCAATGGTTTTAGGGTTAGGGTTTCATGAAAATACCCCTTATGAAGTTATGTTATGATATATGCCTACATGAATGAATTTAGGTGACAAAAATCCAAGCTTTGTGCCCCTATATGTTTCGTCCACCAATGGTTTTAGGGTTAGGGTTTCATGAAAATACCCCTTATGAAGTTATGTTATGATATATGCCTACATGAATAAATTTAGGTGACAAAAATCCAAGCTTTGTGCCCCTATATGTTTCGGCCAACCTTGGGTTTAGGGTTAGGGTTTCATGAAAACACCCCCTTATGAAGTTATGTTAGGTGGATGACTTTAATATGCCTATGTGATGAACAAGTTTTATGATTTAATATGCCAAGAAATGGGGTTTATGAAATATGCCTATGTGATGAACATGTTTTATGATTTAATATGCCAAGAAATGGGGTTTATGAAATATGTCTATGTGATGAACATGTTTTATGATTTAATATGCCAAGAAATATGTTTATGAAATATGCCTATGTGATGAACATGTTTATGATGTAATATGCCATGAAATATGCCTATGTGATGAACATGTTTTATGATTTAATATGCCATGAATATGTCTATGAATTATGCTTAGGTGATAAACATGTTTATGCTTTAGGACCCCTTTAGGGTACTCTTATGTTATGAATGCATGTATGCTATGAAATGTCTAAGATGGAGATGCTTCCCTTTCAAGTAGGGATTAAGAGCTCTCCTTATGATAAGACAAGATGGAGATGCTTCCCTTTCAAGTAGGGATTAAGATCTATCCTTATGATAAGATAAGATGGAGATGCTTCCCTTTGAAGTAGGGATTAAGAGCTCTCCTTATGATAAGACAAGAAAGAAAGGAATTAAGTATTTTACTTTGTAAGAGGTTAAGTACCCGACCCGTCAGGTGGTCATTAATCAAATTCATAGGGACATAAGAAGACGTAAGAGGTCTTGCCCTGGTAAGACGTAAAAGGTCTTTCTCTAGTAGGTCTGGTGGCTCGCTACCCCAGCCTATTAGGGAACGCGCATTATGTGGTACTTAACCTGGGGCCCCCCATGCAAGTTATGATTATGTTGAAGTATCTATATGTATATGTTTTGAAAAGAAAAGACCTTTATGAAATTATGAATGCTTATGTTCAAGTTTAAGAATGCTTATGATTATGTCTTTGATGCATGTTTAGGATTTATGTAATTATGAATGCTTATGTTCAAGTTTAAGAATGCTTATGATTATGTCTTTGATGCATGTTTAGGATTTATGTAATTATGAATGCTTATGTTCAAGTTTAAGAATGCTTATGATTATGTCTTTGATGCATGTTTAGGATTTATGTATTTATGAATGCTTATGTTCAAGTTTAAGAATGCTTATGATTATGTCTTTGATGCATGTTTAGGATTTATGTAATTATGAATGCTTATGTTTAATTTATGCCTTGCTTAGAGTTAATTATGTTTAGCATGCTTATGTAAATTGTATGCCATGCTTATGTTTTCATTACGTTGGTATGTTGATGAATAGTGTTGTTATGAAATACTTATGCTATTTTTGCTAGTATGCTCCTGTTTTCTAATTGTTTAATGAAGTTTGTGGCTTTTGTGAGTAGGCAAGAATCTTACTAAGCTATAGGCTTATAGTTTATGTTGTCCATATACTGCAGATAAAGGAAACATGAACTAAGAGGAAGTAGCAGGAGGGGCCAAGTGTGTGTGATAGTGGCATGGTGGAAAGAGACCCTATTACTATCTGCTTATATTTATATGCTCGGTGAACACCTTAAGACATGTGCTTCCGCTTATAAGACCTATGATTTATTAGTACCATGTTGAATGTTGCTTAGTTATGTTACTGTTCAATTACTTATGAAAGTTTTGTATGATAGAACTCATGGATGAATCTTGATGTTATGCATGTTATAAAATGAGATAAGATGAGATAACATGCTAATTATGAATATGATATGTGATGCGTGTATAAAAGAAGGTTTAAGCCATGATAACATGTTTAAGTATGTAGAAGGAGAAATGATCCATATGTTATGTTATAAGAAAAAAAAGTAGTGCCGCCCTGAGAGCAGATAAGGGCGAGCGTTACAACCCCTATGTCTCATCTTGGCTCTAATGGCCCAAGGAGAATTTTCTTCCTCCCCTTCTTGATGCGTTTGAATCTTGCTCATGGGGGAGCTGAAGGGAATTACTTCCCACTGTGGTCGCTCATGCATGGCGATTCTATCTACGTCCCCAAATTAAAAAAATTAATCCTTGACGAAGATGAATTACCCAAGCAATCGATCCATCATCGTGCTATTCGATTCGAGTGGTCTCTTGAACAAACTTATTGTTCAAGCAACCTAACTCTTTTCCTCGATAAGCCGAGGAATAGATGATGTACAGATCGCCGGTTTTTATGTTTGTCTTCGGGGTCCAAGTAAATTAGCCACATACAATTACATACAAATTGCATAAAACAAGAAAGAAACTTAAACAAGAATTATACCTCTTGTTTACCTCTTGGTCTTCTATTGTATGACCTTTCCTCCTCTTGAACATTGTGTGGGCAATGATCCTCCAAGAGTTGAAACCTCCTAGATCGCGTATCTTCCCTTCCTTGTTTGCTTCGAACAAAGGGAAGACTAACGCTCCCTTCTTCTCCTTACTTGTTCCAACCACCAAGGACCAATCCTTGGTGTCCGTCGACCCTAAGGAAAGGGAGAGATGAACCGGCCAAAACAAAAGAAGAAAGCCTCCCTTCCTCCTTGCTTTGCCGCCGGCAAAAAGAGAGAGTGATGGTGCACAGGGAAAGAGATGGGAGGAGGTGACGGCCAATGGATAAGAAGAGAATAAAGGACCTCTACACCTTCTTGTGCCGTCGGACTCTAGAAGCAAACCCTAGGTAGGTTGCCGCCAAAAGAGAGAAACAAAACCCTAGAACCACCTCTTGCCTCCCAAGCCTCTCACGCCAAACCAAAACCCTTGAACCAAAAACAACTTTTCCATTGGATCTAGGTTTCATGAGGGTTTTAATAGGATACAATAGGTACCATGAGGTGGAGTTGGATCCATTAATGATAATCCATTCCACTAGAGGATTATCATTGATCTAGCTCACCAACCCCCATAAATAAATATGGGCTCCATATATTAATTGTACAAATATATCCCCGTGTTTAAGATCTCGAATGTCCGTCAATTAATTAATTTACTGACGATTAATTAATCAACATCTAACTCCATGAGTAGTATCACTCAACCTTATCATCAAGTCGTACCAAGTCCACCTGCAGGGTTTACATGATGATCCTTGTGGACTCCTCAAGGGGACATCATCATCCTAATATATAGGACACAATTTCCTCCTATAATCAATGACACACCATGTAAATAATATCATTTCTCAACTTACCGAGGCTATCGATTTAATCTATAAATCTCGCCCATTGGTAAATCAAAGAAATAAATACTAAGTACATGTGTCGTTTATTATTTTGGGATTAAGAGCATGTACACCATAATATCCAAGGTCCGATTCAATTATGTAGTCAGCAATAAATTGAATCACCTCTAAGTCGGTCTTGTTCAATACACACAAAGTGTACTAGTGTAATTCTATGGTCAAGACAAACCAATACCAAATTACACTACAACCATACCATTGGTTTGTCCAAAACCATCTCGGTTGTGAGCCTCTACTTATACTCTACAAGGAACTGATAACATGATCTTCCGTGTGACACCACACACCATGTTGTCTACAATATAATGTATCAGACAATATGCATAACCATAAATATGCAAACAATAATCATGTGATTCTTATTTCAAAAATAAAGATGTTCATACAAAAGATAGACTTTTCAGTATACATCCCAACAATCTCCCACTTATACTAAAAGACTATGTTGTCCTCATACTTCCATACATCTGATTCCCATTCCCTCCACATGCCTATCAAAAGCTCTCACTAGAAATGCCTTAGTGAAAGGATCTACCGGGTTATCCTCTGAGGCAATCTTGGCGACAGCAACTTCTACCCTCTTTAGAATCTCTCGTATCAGGTGGTACTTGCACTCTATATGTTTACTTGCCTTATGAGCTCGTGGATCCTTCAAGTTTGCAACTACACCACTATTATCACAATAAATTGTGATAGTTTTGGGCAAACCAAGAATCACATCCAAGTCCGTCAAGAAGTTCCTGAGCCATACAACTTCCTTTGGCTGCCTCAGAGGTTGCCACATACTCAGCTTCCATGGTGGAGTCCGCCACGCATTTCTGCTTGACACTCCTCCATACAATAGCTCCACCTTCCAAAGTAAACATAAAACCTGAGGTAGACTTACTATTATCCCTATCTGATTGGAAGTCAGAATTTGTGTAACCCATAGGGAGTAATTGATCTGCCTGGTACACCAGCATATAATCCCTAGTCCTTCTCAGGTACTTCAATATATGCTTTACCGTAGTCTAATGTCCCTGTCCTGGATTACTCTGATATCTGTTAACCATGCCCACGACAAAGAAGATATCCGACCTCATACATAGCATAGCATATATGAGGCTTCCTACTGCCGAAGCATAAGGAACCACCTTCATCTCCTCTATCTCCTTTGATGTTCTAGGACACATCTCTTTAGATAAAGGTACTCCATGCCTAAAAGGTAGAAAATCTTTCTTGGAGTTCTGCATGCTAAAACGAGACAAAATGGTGTCTATGTATGAAGCTTGAGATAAGCACAACATCCTTTTCCTGCGATCCCTTATAACCTTGATCCCAAGGATGTGTCACACTTCTCCCAAGTCCTTCATATCAATCTGTTTCGACAACCATACCCTTACGTCTGATAACACCTTGACATTGTTGCCAATTAACAAAATGTCATCTACGTATAGTACAAGAAATATCACTACGTTTCTGTCACATCTTTTGTATACAAAAGACTCATCCTGACTTTAAATAAATCCATAAGACATGATTACCTCATCAAAGCAGATGTTCCAAGATCTCGAAGCTTGCTTCAAACGATAAATGGACCGATTAAGCATGCACACAAGATGCTCTTTGCCCTTTGCAATGAATCCCTCTGGTTGCTTCATATAGATGTTTTCCTCAAGACTTCCATTAAGGAAAGTTGTCTTGACATCCATCTACCACACCCATAATCCTTATGAGCAACAATACATAAGAGAATCCAGATAGACTTAAGCATGGCTATCGGCGAAAAGGTCTCCTCATAATCAATACCCTATTTCTGAGTATACCCTTCGCAACAAACCTTGCTTTGAAGGTCTCAACCTTCCCATCTATTCCTCCTTTTCTTTTGTTGATCCACCTGCATCCAATGGTTTTTCCACCATTGGGTGGTTCTACTAGCTCCCAGACCTGATTTCATTCCATAGATTCTATCTCAGAATTCAATGCACTTTGCTAAGATACCGCATCTTTATCTTGGATTGCCTCGTCATATGTCCAAGGATCAGGTTCATGTTTGCCAGGAACCAAATCAGAAGATTCTCCCAAGAACATAAATCTATCAGGCTGTCTAACAACCCTCCCACTACGACGAGGTATCACTTGTGTATCCTCTGTGACACGCGGTGCAGTCACTTGTGGTATATCCTCTTGTATCAGTGGTACTAAAGTAGTGACTACCCCTCTCAATTCCTCTAGGACAATCTTACTCATGGGCTTGTGGTTCATCACATAGTCTTCCTTTAAAAATCTAGCGTTCGTGCTAACGATCACCCTCTGATCTCTAGGACTATAGAAAAAACCACCATCCGTTCCTCTAGGATAGCCTACGAACATGCACACTTCTGTACAAGGTTAAAACTTACCAGCATTTGCATTCAACACATGTGTTGGGCTCCCCCAAATCCGAATATGTCTCAAACTAGGCTTTCACCAGTCCACAATTCTGTGGGAGTAGAAGGCACTGATTTAGATGGTACCAAGTTCAAAATATACACTGTCGTATCCATAGAATAACCCCAAAATGAATCTGGTAACTCAGAATAACTCATCATCAATCTAACCATCTCCATAAGAGTCCTATTCCTTCGCTCCGCTACACCATTCTGCTGGGGTGTGCCAGGTGTTGGTGCAATCGGCCCAGGTCATGATTGACCAGGACTCGAGTGAAGGTTTGATGTGTTTTGATGTTTTGACAAAAACATATGACAATATAATTGTCAAGGAAAGTCCAAGCATGGGTCTTGGCAAATGGAAAGTCCAACATGTGTTGGCAAGGAAAGTCCAAGCATGGGTCTTGGCAAATGGAAAGTCCAAGCATGGTCTTGGCATGGAAAGTCTAACATGGCTTAGCATTTGAAGTCCAAGGGGTTTAATATTGGCGGCGTAAAGTCCAAGCGGTAGTCTTGGCAGCACAAGTCCAATGGTTGGCGGCGTAAAGTCCAAGCGGAGTCTTGGCGGCGTAAGTCCAATGTGCCTTGGCGGTGTAGACACCGTTAGCATGACATAGCCGACGGAAGCACCTGAAGGCTAGCGCGATGGATGAACAAGTCATGGATGACTTGGAGGGATCCGAGAGACGTGAGGCTGATGGAGGTGGCTAGAAGGCTTAGGTCTAGGCTAAGGGTGGTCTAGCAAGTATGGGGGAACCATACTTGAGTTAAAACCTCATGTTTGCCATGGTGGCTATGGTTCCGACCGACCGAGTCAACTAGGGTTTGATCGGGTTATGGTTTAGCAATGATCGCCATAGGTTGGCGATCGATGGATCGAGCGCTGATTGATCGTGTGATCGATCGACCGTGCTCGAGAATTCGGCCACAGAATGGAGTCGAGACTCGACTGGTCGAGTGAGGACTCCATCAGTCGACTGATGGTCACAATCAGTCGACTGATGGTAGTTCCGTTGGACTTATCCAGCGTGGAACTAGCCGTTGTCTCACGATAACAGTGGCATCAGTCGACTGATGGTCCCGATCAGTCGACTGATAGACTTTTTCCAGCACAGGTTGAAGCTATATATGGAGCTCGTGATGGAGGAAAAAGGGATGGGTTCTTGAGGGCTATTGGGGCGATTTGTTGGTGCAAATCAGGTCTCCAAGTGCAAGCAAGCAACCAAGCATTCAAGCAATCAAAACAAGTGTTGTAAAGTCTTTTCTTTACTTGTATTTCATATTCATTATTGTAATTGCTTGTATTTGTATCTTATTGTTGTAAGATTACGTGTAAAGGGTTTCTCCACCCTTGACTTGTGTCAAGAAGGAGTTTTATTGGTTAGTGGTGTTTGTGGCATCGCTAGGGTTCGTACGAACCCAATCCATGGAGTAGGAACCGGTTCGGTTCCGAACCACGTTATATGCTCTTGTTGTGATTTGTGTTGTGTCCATTTCGTTATTGCTTTTATCATTATATATATTCCACTGCGCTAACGAAATTGTAGACACGAACGAGATTGAATTCCATCCACGATCGGGCGAGACGCTATTCACCCCCCCCTCTAGCCGTTCCAATATTCCTAACAAGTGGTATCAGAGCCCGGGGCTCTTCTACGGATTAACAACCCGGAGTCAAGAAGCTAGAGGGAAGAATATGGAATTTGAGGAAAGATTGGGTGACGACGTCAACATCCCACCTTCCTTCAACCGCGAACACTTTGCCTATTGGAAAGGTAGGATGGAATATTTTCTACTGACAAATATCGAAAATTGGTTTGCCGTGACTATAGGTTTTGATGCTCCGAGAGGAGAAAACGGCAAAATCCTCAAGATGAAGAGATGGACCGAGGAGCAACGGGAAAAATTCAAGACAACCGTTAAGGTAACAAAAATGTTGAATGATTTGATACCTAATGATATTTTGTCCAGATTAGGAAGCTATAAGGATGCCAAGGAGTTGTGGAACAAGTTGATCAAGTTCCACGATAATCCCGAATCGGTCCAAGAAGATTTGGAAGAGGAGGAGACCGAAGAAGAATCATCATCGTCCTCACAAGAAAGTGAGGAGTCAACTTCTGGGTCGGAAGAGATGGAGGAAGTGGAAGAAGCATCCACTTCAAGGATTGAGGGGGAGGAGATAACCTTCATACCGGAACATCGAGATGAGGAAGCTCAAAGTTCAATTCCGGTCTCCACCACCATCGGTAACTCAAACACCTCAATTCAAAATAAAAATAATATAATGTGTTTTGAGTGTAGGGAGTATGGGCATTATAAGAGTAAGTGCCCAAAGAAGGTTAGGAAAGCTCCACCGGCACCAAAGGCCAAGGATGCCGGTCCCTCAAGTCAAAAGAGCAAGGAGCATATTATATGCTTCAAATGCAATTCAAAGGGGCATTACCGGAGTCATTGCCCAAGGGGAAAGAAGAAAGGGCAAGAAGGAGCAACACAAGTAGGGGGAGCCTCCAAGGCAAACCCTAAGGTAAAATTTATTAATGCACCTTCAATTTCTAGGGATAAGAAGCATGCTAGGAATAATTTTAATAGTCTTGCTATTGTGCATGAAAAGCATGCTAGAAATAATAGATATATTTGCCTAGGAGCTAAGAGTGTTCACTTAGGAAATAAGAAGAAATTTGGGACTAATGTCCCTAAAAATATATTACCTAAGGAAAGCATTAAGAAAATAGGAGAACATCTAGGCTTTAATGCTAAGAAAGCTAGACATATGCCTAGAAATAAAAATATCTCAAGAGAAAATGAAAAATCAAAAATTGAGATATTAGAAAAGGAAAATCAAGCCTTGAGATCAAGGCTTGAAAAACTTGAAAAGACCCTTAAGGTTATGCAAAATCAAATGCAAGGGTCAATTAGTCAAATGTTTAGGTCAAATAATCAAAGTCAACATGTAGGACCTAAAAGACAAAAGTCAACCAAAGGCAAGAAGGGTTTGGGTCACAAACCTAAGCCTAAGGTGACTTATCATTGTGTTCCATTTGACTATGGAACACTAACTAGGTCTAGGAAGACCAAGGTCAATAGGGAAGTCATCCCTAGAGTTGACCATGGTGTGTGCCTAGTGGCTAGGGTTTCTAGGAAACCTAGGGAAGTCACTAAGAAGGTTACAAGGGGAGTCACCCCTAGAGTTAACCATGGCAAAACCAAAATGACCAAGGTTTAAAAGCCTAGAAGGGTCATTAGGAAGGTATCTAGGGAAGTTATCCCTAAGGAATACCTAGTTAACCCTAGGAGCTCAAATCGGTTTTGGGTTCCTAAGAGCGTGATTGATTCACGCTAGGTGGGTTTAGGGTGTGCCAACCTTGATTGGATGGGTAGTTAACTCAACCATGGCAAAGGTGGCACTTTAGGATATTTTCAAGGTTATGGTTACCTTGGAAATAGATTTGAATCATGATCCTAAAAGATTTTAGGATGTGCCAATATTACTTGAGAAGTTTGATAAAATGATCAAAATTGGCACAATTTAGGTTTAGAGGTTAGTGTGCCATTTTGGGTTTTTTGCACACTTGGGAGAAAGATAGAAATATGGCAAAATATAATTAATTATATGAAATGGCAATTAATATTAAAATTTAGGTATTACTATACCTATATATTTTATATGTCATGCTTTGTTTGCCATATAACATGCCATGACATCATGCTTATTTTTAATCATTCTATATATCATGTACATGTTTAGGATTAAGGATTAAATGTCATGTGTTCTTAGATTTCATATTATGCCATGACATCATGATTATGAGCATGTGTTTATCTATATCATCTCTAATGCCATAATCACTCATGCATTTAAGATATTTTGATTAAAATTGATTTAAGGACTATGGCATGACTTGGAGTCCCATTTATAAGGGAATCAAGTAGGGTTGCCTTCGAAAAATGCATGAAACCCTAGTTTAGAGAGAATAAAACCCACATCTCACATCTAATTGACATGTATGTGTATTTATACACCATAGATGCATGTGAGATGCTAGGATATGAGTTAAGTTCAAGGTGCATAGCTTTTCCATCTAGATGAACTAAAACTCATCCAATTCCATTGTGGATCATTGGGAGAGCTTGTGTACAAGTCACGTACATAGAGCCCAAGGAATATGATCCAAGTTAAGGTTTTGAAAACATTTTAAAATCACTTTGAAAAACCTTGGTGAAGTCTATCTTTTGATAGCAATCACCATTGATGAAGTTGATACAAAGTAGGGCCAAAACATTGAAAATTTCAATGGTTTTGAACTTTGTACCAATTTCACTATTTAATGGGTAAAATAATTTTCAAACATTTTTCACCCATTGTATTAGTCATAAGTATTATACGTATCAAATTTCGTGATTTTTCGATATACGTATAATTAGTTATGATTTTTCAAAACTCATTTCTGATAACTGAAAATCGGGATTTTCAGTTATCAGTCGACTGCCCTGGGTGGCAGTCGACTGATGGAGGTTCCAGTCGACTGATTTCTGAATCACTCGACTGGTAGCCTGATTTCGGGGTAAACAAGGTTGTTTAACCCGATTTCAGCTACGGTTATGGTCCCTAATCACTCCTAACCCTAGGATATGCTTTGGGAAGCATTATCAAGAGTGTAAATCCATTGGATATGGATTAGGAGAAGTATTTGGGGTTTGTATCAATTCTAAGGTGTTGGAAAGTTCAATGTTGAATTTCTAACCTTAATTTTGATGGTTTAGAGTTCCTATTGGCTTAGGGACTTCCCAAGGACATTGTTGGTGCAATGGTCAAGGGGGAGCAAGCCTTTAGGGGAAGGAATTCATCATGGGATGATGAATGGTATTTTTTCCTTATGGAAAGGAAAAATGAGTTTTTGTGATACCCAATTTGGAAATTGGGAGAGTGAATAGGATTGCCTCTCTTGAGTGATATGGGACTTATCACTAGGAAGATGGTAGACCAAGGGAGAGATTGTAAGATCTCATTGGGACATGAGACATTGACCTCCTTGGAGAGAAGACCTTTTTGATGTTAGTCAAAAAGGGGGAGAATGTTTGGGGAAAAACATTTGGAGAGTATTTACCAATTTGGGATAATTGGTAAAGGATTTGAGTTAGTATTCTAACTCAATTATTTGTTTGGTTTTTGTCAAACATCAAAAAGGCGGAGATTGTTGGTGCAATCGGCCTAGGTCACGATTGACCAGGACTCGAGTGAAGGTTTGATGTGTTTTGATGTTTCGACAAAAACATATGACAATATAATTGTCAAGGAAAGTCCAAGCATGGGTCTTGGCAAATGGAAAGTCCAACATGTGTTGGCAAGGAAAGTCCAAGCATGGGTCTTGGCAAATGGAAAGTCCAAGCATGGTCTTGGCATGGAAAGTCTAACATGGGTTAGCATTTGAAGTCCAAGGGGTTTAATATTGGCGGCGTAAAGTCCAAGCGGTAGTCTTGGCAGCACAAGTCCAATGGTTGGCGGCGTAAAGTCCAAGCGGAGTCTTGGCGGCGTAAGTCCAATGTGCCTTGGCGGTGTAGACACCGTTAGCATGACATAGCCGACGGAAGCACCTGAAGGCTAGCGCGATGGATGAACAAGTCATGGATGACTTGGAGGGATCCGAGAGGCGTGAGGCTGATGGAGGTGGCTAGAAGGCTTAGGTCTAGGCTAAGGGTGGTCTAGCAAGTATGGGGGAACCATACTTGAGTTAAAACCTCATGTTTGAGGTGTGCCAGTCGACTGGTGCCATGTGGCAGTCGGTGGACCGAAATCAACTAGGGTTTATTGCGGGTTATGGTCTAGCGATCATTGCCATAGGTTGGCGATCGGTGATGGATCAGCGGCAATGTGATCGATCGTGTTATCAATCGACTGGTGCTCGAGAATTCGGCCACAGAATGGAGTCGAGACTCGACTGGTCGAGTGAGGACTCCATCGATCGTGATGGTCTGTCGGTCGGTGATGGTGTAGTTGGACTTATCCAACGTGGAACTAGCCGTTGTCTCACGACAACAGTGGCATCAGTCGACTTATGGTCCCGATCAGTCGACTGATAGACTTTTTCCAGCACAGGTTGAAGCTATATATGGAGCTCGTGATGGAGGAAAAAGGGATGGGTTCTTGAGGGCTATTGGGGCGATTTGTTGGTGCAAATCAGGTCTCCAAGTGCAAGCAAGCAACCAAGCATTCAAGCAATCAAAACAAGTGTTGTAAAGTCTTTTCTTTACTTGTATTTCATATTCATTATTGTAATTGCTTGTATTTGTATCTTATTGTTGTAAGATTACTTGTAAAGGGTTTCTCCACCCTTGACTTGTGTCAAGAAGGAGTTTTATTGGTTAGTGGTGTTTGTGGCATCGCTAGGGTTCGTACGAACCCAATCCGTGGAGTAGGAACCGGTTCGGTTCCGAACCACGTTATATGCTCTTGTTGTGATTTGTGTTGTGTCCATTTCGTTATTGCTTTTATCATTATATATATTCCACTGCACTAACGAAATTGTAGACACGAACGAGATTGAATTCCATCCACGATCGGGCGAGACGCTATTCACCCCCCCCCCCTCTAGCCGTTCCAATATTCCTAACAACAGGTGCAGACAATTGGCATTGAATCTTAGCCTCTGATAAGTAATTCCTAAACTCTCTCAAGAGGTACTCACCACCACGATCAGATTGTATTATCTTGATATTTTTACCTTGATGTTCCTCCACATTGATGTGAGCAAAATATATAGGATTTTAGGAGTAGTTTTTGCTCACATCTTGTTACATTTTGCATTAGTTTCATGCATAAGTTACTCTGTTTTTTCATACATTTCCTATTTTCTAGTTTGGAGGTCTGCTCGTTGTTCTTTTGAATGCAGGTTGGCTTTTCGAGAGGAAAAGATGCGTTTTTAGAGCGAAAGAAGAACATTTCATGCTAGACGCAGAGTGGGACACGACCAGGGCATGTAGATTCACATGGTCGTATCCGATGGGCGAAGATCAGCACACCAGGGTCACACACAGCCTGGCCATGTGGAAACACATGACCGTGTGGCATCCCGATGGAGTTGCGCGACTAGGGTGTCTTCCCGATTTTGCAGTAGTCCGAGGCGATGTCTATATAAGGATGGCTCCGCCCAAACCCTACGGGGGAGGCACGACGGCTAGGACGACACACGGAAGCCCTAAAAAGCTTTGGTAACTCGGAGCAGGGAGGAGAAACACCGCCGGAGGTCCACCACTTGTAATACAACGTCGGAGAGAAGGTCACAATGCATTGTAATCTATATTTCTGCGCTCTCTTTCTATTGTAATTGAACTTAAATATGTCTTATGATTCTTCCTTTGAGTTTATGGAGTAGAACTTTTGATTCTAGGATTAGGGAGTAACTTGTGTTCATAGACAATGTTGGTTCATATTAAATTTTGGCCAAAAGTTTGATTTGACAATTGGATGTTGCTCTCTATTATACCTATATGTATTTGGCTTTCTTTTTGCTATTCTTAGGCGATACGAGGTGGTGGCAGCCCTCGCAATCTAGATTTACGAGGTTTGATCAAGGAACCTAGGGGTAAACCTGACCTCTCGTAACTACGGGGAGAAGGGAGGGGTGGAATCGGAAATGGTTCACCGTAAGGATTGATTTGGCATCCTCGTACCCTCTATACCGTCCTTTTGGGCGAGGATAGCTCTCGGTGAATGCGGCGGCTCTACGGGAGAGTGTATGATGTCCCTTCTCCAAAACCGTAAGTAGAAGGTCAGACGACGCTAATTGACACCGTTGTTCTGTGGTACACAAGTGAAACCGAAGTCCTAGAATCACCTTTTTAAGACCCCAGCACACTCTATTCCTCCTCCGTGTGACACCGCACTGAGTAGGGTCCTCACCAACTGACTCTCACTGAGATTTCATTCGAACAACCGCAACCACTTAGTGTATTGGTACTCGAATCCCAATCCCTGTTGGATCGAAAATCTATTTATTACTTAACAACATCCATGCACTTGCGGGCGTTGAGCACGAGCGCGTACTTTGAGACTTCGACGGTCTCCGTCGCGGGATTTAAGGTCAACTGCGTGCGTAAGGTCAAGTTTTGGGCGCCTTCGCTGTCGGGATCTATCGATTCGATATCAATCCCAATGCGGTAGATTTGATCTTAATATAGGATTAGATTGTTTTTCTGCTTTATTTTACTTTATTTTCTTTAGTTTTATTTTGCATATTTAGATATAGTTTTTTTTATTTTTAGTAGTAGTTTCCTTTTTTACTTATTGCATCTTAGGCTTCTATTTGCTAGATTTATTTATTTTCTGCTTTTAGTGCTAGGTTAGCAGTCTTACTTTTGTGGTTTGGTACGTCGTATGCTTAGAAGACTAGGATCGGAAGGTCTAATTCTGATCGATTTAGAGATAGAGCGAACCTTTCACTATCGGAGAGCATTACAACAAATAATGGAAGATCAAGCTGCTTCCGAGGTGAACATGTGAAGCCGACCTCTGTGGGACTATGCAGCTCCTAGTGCTAGAGGATTCAGGCCGAGCATAGCTGGACCGTCCATATCAGAGAATAACTTTGAGCTTAAGCCGACACTGATACATATGGTCCAACAGAGCCAATTCGAGGGAGCTGCGACTGAAGACCTGAACCGGCATCTTGAAGCTTTTCTAGAAATCTGCTCAACCATGAAACTGAACGGATTCTTTTCAGACGCGATCCGCTTGAGCCTGTTTCCATTTTCACTGCAGGATAAGGCTAAGGCTTGGCTTCACTCCTTACCCTCTGGCAACATCACCACATGGGAGCAGTGTGAGCAGCAGTTTCTGAATAAATACTTCCCACCAAGTAAGACTGCTCACATGCACCATCTTATCACTAGCTTTTGCCAGAAGGAGGGGGAGTCCCTGTTCGAAGCATGGGATTGCTACAAGGGGCTACATTATCAGTACCCACACCACAGACTGGAGAGGTGGCTGGTGATCCACATTTTCTATAATGGGATCGCTTAAGCCGCGAAGATGTCCTTAGATTCTACCGCAGGAGGTGCCTTAATGAACAAGACCATCGAGGAGGTAGAGGATCTTATTGAAGAGGTTGCACAAAACTACCATCAATGGGCCGTCGAACGTGGTCAACCCACGCCTGCAGTAGGACAATACACTATCAACTCCATGGACCACCTTTCAGCGAGGATGGACGTGCTAAGAAGATAGTTTGACTCTTTGAATCCTTTATCTCCATGCACGACCATTGACTTTGGAGAGGGGGCGGCAGCGTATCGTGAGGACCACTTTGTAGGGCAGGGGACCTTAGATAAGCAGATCGAGCATTGTGACGCGATTGGGGACTATGATCAAAGGCCCCACAACCCGTACTCTAATACCTACAATCCCGGAGGGAGGAGTCACCCAAATTTCTTGTACAAAAAAAACTCGGGAAACCCCCAACCATCTGGAGGATACGAGCAGTAGCATGACAATGGGCAGCGACCACGGAAGTCTAGACTGGAACAGATGATGGAGGACTTCATCGCTACCCAAACTAAGGCCAATGAAGAATTCCTTCGCCAGCATCAAAAGTCTGAAGAAGCACTGAGAGACTTGTAGGCCACCGTTGACGACCTTGCAAGTCTTACTAGGATGTTTGAAACACAAGTGGCCCAAATAGCCCAATCCGTGTCACAACCTGTGAAGAACTCTCCGCCAAGCCAAGGAAAAGAGGAAGGAGTAGGGCAAAGTAGTCAATTCACCAAGGGGTGTGCAACCATGATTTCCACCCTACCTGACCAAGCTGAGTTTGAAGTGAAAATCCCAGTACAGCTTAAGGACCTTGGTGAATTCGTTATTCCCTACTCGATTTATGGGGAGAGTTTCGATGAAGCACTATGCGACTTGGGGTCATCAGTCAGTGTGATGCCCTATGCATATTTTCTAAAGATGGGACTGAGCGGGCTCCAACCCGTGAATCTTGGTATTCGTATGGGGGATGACTCAGTGAAGTAGCCCGTTGGCCTGCTACCATACGTTCCTGTGATGATTGAAGATTTTGTGATACCCATGGACTTCATCATACTGGACATAGGACCGAATCCCCAGAATCCTATCATTCTAGGAAGGCATTTTCTAGCAACCGCAGGGGCGTGCATAAATGTGAAGGCACATCGGATCTCCCAGAAGGTAGACGGGGAGATCATCCTTTTCAGTCTTTCGAAGAAAAGAGATACCTACTTTGATGGCTTCATGATTAGCAGATTGAATCTGGAACCTCTAGATGCAGATCCCGAGATGGATGAATGGAGGTTCACTGAACCACCGGAGCCGAGTTGATAGAAGAGTGTGGTCGAGCTAAACGACCTTAAACAAAGCGCTTCTTGGGAGGCAAACCAAGTTTAGTTTATAGATTTTTCTTTTTCTATTGCATTGCATACATGTGTTAGATTTTAGTTTTGATTTCCATCACATTTAGAGTTAGGAGTAGAAAAGAAGTTTGCTAGGCAAAAATGAAACCCATATTAGTCTACACGGCGAAGTGTATGAACAAATTCGACTCATTGTATATGAAAGGGGTGAAGAATGGGGGTACACGGCCTGACCATGTGTTTTCCCACGGCTGTGCTGGTTGACTAGAGACGCACACGGCCTGGCTGTGTGTTTTCACATGGTCGTGGCACGCGAGGTTAAAAGGGGTGAGCCGTGTGTTTTCACCTCATTTGCGCCGTGTGCTTCAAAAGTTCTTGCCCTAGCCATGTGATTTCATTTTCCCCTTCCTCTAGAAGCATTTTCAACCTCTTTAGAACCCAAAAGGAGCAAGGATGAGGGGGAACAAGACCTTAGCATTCTGATCCGGTTCCTCGGAGCGACAAACAAGAAGATCCGATGGTCCTTAACCTGCAGAAGAGGGTAACGCCCTACCCCCTCTAATTTTTTGTAATAATGAGCATAGAGATAGGTTTAATATGCTCTTTACTCATAACTTACTACTACTAGATACTTAGATGAGGATTTGCTAGGATCTTTAGGTTTGTTAGGTGACATGCAAACCCTATTTGCAAAAATGGGGTGGGATGAGATTATGGGAATAAGGCACCTAACCTACCCTAGGATAGTTTTGGAATTTTTGAGTTCTTTAGAGGTGGAAGTTTTAACGGGTAGAGAGAGTGAGGAGGGTAGGATAACTTTTAGGCTTTTTAATATTGAGCATGAGTGGACCCTTCACCAATGGAACTCATGTTTTGGCTTGCCAAGTGGGGGAGAGAAAAGAACCCCTAATGGGTACAACTCTCGTTTGATTTGGACTAGGTTGACAGGGGAGCATGTTTATGACCCTTCTAGGGCCAAAGCATTGCGCCTCCAAAACCCCGTCTGTCGATACCTTCACCATGTCATGGCCAATATTATATTTGGTCGTGGGGAGAGTGATGGTGTAGTGAGAGCCAGTGAGTTGCTTTGCCTATGGGACATGCTACAAGAGAGGAGTAGCATCGATGTAGGGTCCCACTTCATTAGACACTTAGTAAAGATGGGCAAAGCAGCATGCGGAGAGATCCATGTGGGAGGCCTACTTACCCATATTTGTTATAGGATGGGATACGACTACACAGCATTGGAGAGTATAGAGGGGAGCCCTAGGATCGACCTAGGAGTATGCATGGCCATGAAGATGATTGTAAGGGAAGGAGACTCCTTATGATTTGTATGGAAAAATCTTACGACCCTCAGGCTCCCCGACCCGGATCATACTACCATCGCTATACGCGCTAATTGGCGCTTAGACCTGATAGTGGAGTCCCGTCCACATGAGGGACCATCCACATCAGTGTCCATCTCTCCACCTTTGTACCACTCTCCCTCCAATCCAAACATACATAGGAGCCCACCCAGTCCACGTCGACATGAGCCTACACCTGTGCCACCATCTTTTTCTACTTTTGAGCAGGATGCAGGTACATCGGCATATGATTTCTCGGAGATCTGATCGTGCCTCGACGACATTTACACTGAGTAGCAGACGCAGAGGCAGCGATGGGAGGAGCAGAGCGTCTACCAGCAGGCGGAGTTCCAGGGATTCTGGGAGTATTTCCTATGGGCAGAGGAGTTCTACGATGAGGCTCGCATATACTTCCAGGAATAGGTTGCTCGTCACCAGGATGAGGCAGCATACCGCAGGGAGATTCGGCAGCATATGCATGCCCAGGAGGCATAGTGGGCTAGGGAGGAGGAGGACCGAGCAGCCGCTGCATCCACCAGCTCTCAGATTGACCACATGAATATGTGGCTTCAACAGCTCATCAGCAGGTTCTCCCAGGATTCAGAGATGCACAAGCTCCCGGACTTTCCACCTCGTCCACCTTATTAGAGGTATATTTTTGTTTAAGTCTGGGGGGGACCCGAAGCTATATTTTGTTTTGTTTCCTAGCGGTAATTTATTTTCTAGTATTTTAAATTGTTCAAGCATGCATGAGTTGTTTAGTTCCTTTCAGTACATAATTTTTTGTGTCTTAAAAGCTACCTCAGTAGTATTTTTGAAAGTTGCTTGCATGAGTTGTCCCATAGGTAGCTTAACTCCATTTATCTTGTGGTATTTTATTCTATATGCTCTATTGAATGTTCTAGACTTCACTGATTAGCTTTGTTTTTACACTCACACATGTTGAACATTCTGAAAGGGAGAATCTAGTACATACCTAGTTATGATTCACTTCAATAGTCTAGTACTTTGGAATCCATAGATGACTCTAGGTTTAGCATTTTAGTTACTGGAGATGCCCAGATTGTCTAAGCCCATTTGAAAAAATCAAAATCCCGGTGAGCTGAAAAAAAAAGAGAAAAAGGAAATGACAAAAAGAAAAAAAAAAGAGTGAGAGGGATAAAAAAACTATTGTCGTGGGTGGAAATGACTAGGTGCCCCTTTGAGACCGAGTTAGGTTACTGGGGAAACACCTCCCAATTTCTCTCAATACCGAGCACACCTTTGAGACTTTATGCTAGATCTAGGGAACGACCATCGCTTTGGGTAGGTAATGTTGGTGCAATCGGCCCAGGTCACGATTGACCAGACTCGAGTTTGATTTGAGAGATGTTTTGATGTTTGACAAAGTAAGTTGACATTGATGTTTGACATTAATGTCTGTTAATGTTTTAGGGAAATTTTTTATACAATCAATCCGGGTTATGTTTAACTGGACTCGAGTTTGACTCGAGGGAGACTTTGATGGTTGGCTAGGGTTGACCATGTGATTATGGGAAGTCCAAGTCATGGGTACTTGGCATGGAAAGTCCAAATGGGACACTTGGCATTTGGAAAAGTCCAAGCATGGGTGTTGGCATGGAAAGTCCAACATGGGTTGGCAAGGGAAAGTCCAAGCTGAGTCTTGGCATTTGAGAAGTCCAAGGGGTTTGATATTGGCGGCGTAAAGTCCAAGTGGGAGTCTTGGCAGCATAAGTCCAATGGTTGGCGGCGTAAAGTCCAAGCGGAGTCTTGGCGGCGTAAGTCCAATGTGCCTTGGCGGTGTAGACACCGTTAGCATGACATAGTCGATGGAAGCACTTGAAGGCTAGCGCAATGGATGAACAAGTCATGGATGACTTGGAGGGATTCGAGAGGCGAAAGGTTGATGGAGGTGGCTAGAAGGCTTAGGTCTAGGCTAAGGGTGGTCTAGCAAGTATGGGGGCACCATACTTGGGCTAAAACCTCATGTTTGAGGTGTGCCAATCGACTGGTGCCATGTGGCAGTCGACTGGCATAGTCAACTAGGGTTTGACTATGGGAATTACCCTAGCAGTCGACTATAATAGTTGAACAATCGACTGATTGGACGATCAGTCGACTGATGCTCGAATTTTGGGACACAGAATGGAGTCTCACTCGACTGCTGGGATGAGCAGTCAAGTGATGCTTGAACAGTCGACTGATGATCGTGATCATTCGACTGATGTCCTTGCCATTGGATTTTTCCAGCGTGGATTACACCGTTGTCTCATAACAACAGTGTGATCAGTCGACTGATCAACATTTTCCAACACAGGTTGATGTTATAAAAGGAGCTCGTGATGGATAAAAATGGATCCGGTTTTTGAGAGCTTTAGGGGTGATTTGTTGCTGCAAATCAGGTCTCCAAGTGCTAATCAAACAACAAAGCATTCAAGCAATCAAAAGCAAGTGTTGTAAAGTTTTTCTTTACTTGTCTTTCATATTAATTGTTGTAATTGCTTGTTTTTATTTCTTACTATTGTAAGATTGCTTGTAAAGGGTTTCTCCGCCTCCGACTTGTGTCGAGAAGGAGTGTTTATCATAGTGGTGTGTGATTGGCATCGCTAGGGTTCGTACGAACCCAATCCGTGGAGTAGGAACCGTTCGGTTCCGAACCACGTTAAAAATTTGTGTTTACGTGTTGTATATTTCATTATCATTATTATTTTTTTATTTCTGCTGTGCTAATAAAATTATAGAGACAAACTCAACGAATTCCATTATCGAACGAGCGCGACGCTATTCACCCCCCTCTAGCGGCCTCAAATATCCAACAGGTAAGTGCCTAATAGTCGGAAACCTTAGGAAAGTTATGGGGTGATGACTTAACTCACCATGGAACGAGCATCCCCTAAGAATGATTCGCCTAGCACAAGCACGAGGAGCTAACTTAGTGAATTTTTAGAACTTATCTATTTTTCTTTGATTGCAAATACCACCTGAAAAATTTAGTTAGCATGCTCATTATGGAACATTATCTTTTTAAAATTTTATGGCACTAAGATTTGCTTGAGGACAAGCAAAGATTTAAGTCTGGGGGAAGTGATGTGAGCAAAACATATAGTGTTTTAAGAGTAGTTTTTGTTCACATCTTGTTACATTTTGCGTCAGTTTCATGCATAAGTTACTCTATTTTTTCATGCATTTCCTATTTTCAAGTTCGAAGGTCTGCTTAATGTTCTTTTTAATGCAGGTTGGCTTTTCGGGCAGAAAAGACATGTTTTCGGAGCAAAAGAAGGACATTTCAAGCTAGACGCAGAGTGGGACATGGCCAGGGCATGTGGATTCACACGGCTGTGTCCGATGGGCGAAGATCAACACACTAGGGCTGCACACGGCCTGGCCATGTGGCGGCCCGATGGAGTTACGCGAGTAGGGTTTTTTCTCGATATCGCAGTGGTCCGAGGCGACGTCTATATAAGGATGGCTCCGCCCAAACCCTAGGGGGGAGGCACGACTGCTAGGATGGCACGCCGAAGCCCTAAAAACCTTTGGTAACTCGCAGGGGGGAGGAGGATCGCCGTAATAGGTCCACCACTTACAATACAACGCCGGAGAGAAGGTCACAACGCATTGTAATCTCTATTTATGCCCTCTCTTTCTATTGTTATTGAACGTAAACATGTGTTGTGATTCTTCCTTCGAGTTATGGAGTAGAACATTTGATTCTAGGATTAGAGAGTAACTTGTGTTCATAGATAATATTGGTTCATATTAAATTCTTGCCAAAAGTTTGATTTGACAGTTGGTTGTTGCTCTCTATTATACCTACGTGTATTTGGCTTTCTTTTCACTGTGCTTAGGCGATACGAGGTGGTGACAGCCCTCGCAATATAGATTTAGGAGGTTTGATTAAGGAACCTAGGGGTAAACCTGACCTCCCATAATTGTGGGGAGAAGGGAGAGGTTGAATCGGAAATAGTCCACCGCAAGGATTGATTTGGCTTCCTCATACCCTCTATCCCGTCCTTTTGGGCGAGGATAGCTCCCGGTGAATGCGGAGGCTCTGCGAGAGAGTGTATGATGTCCCTTCCCCAAAACCATAAGTAAAAGTTTAGATGACGCCAATTGACAACGTTGTTCTGTCATACACAAGTGAAACCGAAGTCCTAGAATTGCCTTTTTAAGACCCCGACACACTCTTTTCCTCCTCCGTGTGACATCGCACTGAGTAGGGTCTTCTGATAGTCCTCACCAACCGACTCTCACTGAGATTTCATCCGAACAACCGCAACCACTTAGTGTATTGGTACTTGAATCCCAGTCCCTGTGGGATCAATAATCTATTTATTGCTTGAAGACATCCGTGCACTTGCGGGCATTGAGCGTGTGCGCATACTTTGAGTCTTCGACGGTCTCCATCGTGGGATTTAAGGTCGCGACCATGCGCATCACACATCAACCTTGAATTCTTTAAAACTGTCAAAGCATTCAGACTTTCAGCGCATCAAGTAAATGTATCCATATCGTGAATAATTGTTTATAAAAGAGATGAAATATTCAAAACCACCTCTAGCCTGGATAGACATAGGACCACACAAATCAGAATGAACCAATTCCAACACATCTTTGGCTCTATACCCTTTGGCCTTAAAAACCCTCTTGGTCATTTTACCTTCCAAGCAAGATTCGCAGGTTGGGAAATATTCCACAACTAATGAACCCAGAGGTCCATCAGCTATCAACCTTTGAATTCTACTTAGGTTAATATGGCCAAACCATAGATGCCAAAGGTTCATTTTCGAAGGTTGTTTTCTCTTATTAGATTTAGAATATGAGTTATTTACTTCTATTTGCATTGTGAGAGCTTTTGGTTCAAGTGTGTATAAATTTCCTATCAATGCACCAGAACAGATAATCTTCCTATTCCTTTTTATAACAACTCTGTCATTAAAAGAAATAGAATATCTGTCCAAAAATAATTTAGAAACCGAAATCTTCCTATTTCTTGCCATGCTTTATTTGCCTTGCCATGCTTTATTTGCCTTGCCATGTCATGACATCATTTTCATTTTTATCTCTAAAAAGTCATGATTATTTTTAGATGTCATGTATGCTTAGGCTTCATTCACATGCCATGACATCATGATTTTGGCATATGCTTTTATTTATATCATATCTATGCCATAATCATATCATGCATAAATTAAAATGGAGTTAAGAGCTATGACACAATTTGAAGGGAATCAAATTATGTGGCCTAGAAATATGCATGAGAACATAAGGAAAACAAAACCCACATCTCACTAAAAACTTGACTTGTATGTGTTTTACACATCTAGATATTTGTGAGAGGTTTAGGAAAAAGAAAATAAAGGTTTGAAAAACATTTTGAAAAACCTTGGTGAAGCCTATCTTTTGATAGCTATCACCATTGAATGAGATGATACAAAGAGGGCTCTTTATTGAAGCTTTTCTTAAATTTTGAACTTTGTATCAATCTCCTAGTTTAATGGGTAAAATAATTTTCTAATATTTTTCACCCATAATGTTTGTGATAAGTAGTATACATACCAAATTTCAAGATTTATCTACTTATGAATATTTACTTATGAATTTCGGAAAGTCATTTCTGAAATTCAAAATCAAGAATGAAGCTTATCACGATTGCAGGCAAGTCGATCGATGAGTGTGTCACGACCGTTTCGACGCATGACGTAAAATGCTGATTTCGGGTAAACCTTGTTGGTTAGGCCCATGCTCAGCTGTGTTTTGGTCCCCTAACCACTCCTAACCCTAGGATATGCTTGAGAGAGCATTAGAGAGGGTGGAAATCCATTGGATATGGATTAGGAGTTGGGTTGAGGGTGGGTATCAATTTTAAGGTGGATGAGAGTTCATTGTTTAACTTTGCCTTAATTTTGTTTTGGTTCCTATTGGCTTAGGGACTCTCCAAGGACATTGTTGGTGCAATGGTCAAGGGGGAGCAAGCCTCTAGGGAGAGGTATCCATCATGGGAAGATGGATGTGTATTTCCTCATGGGAGCAAAATTGGGTTGCCTCTCTTTAAGTGATATGGGATCACTAGAAAGACTGTAGGCATGTGTTCCTCCAAGGGAGAGATTGTAATATCTCATTGGGATATGAGACATTCATAACCTTGGGGAGGACCTTTTTGATGTAATGTCAAAAAGGGGGAGAAGTTACCAAGTTACCAATTAGGGTTCGTTGGAATTCTCATTGGGATATGAGAATTGCCAATATGGGAGAATTGGTAGACTTGAGAGGTAGTTTTGTCAATCATCAAAAAGGGGGAGATTGTTGGTGCAATCGGCCCAGGTTTACTCGAGTTTGACTCGAGCAGTACCTTGATAGTATTTTGATGATAGACAAAACTCATGACATGGGATTGTCATGGGAAAGTCCAACATGGGGTTGGCATGGAAAATACAAGCATGGAGCTTGGTGTGGAAGTCCAAGGGGGGAGCCTTGGCATGGTAAAGTCCAAAGCATTGCGAAGCCGTGGTCTTGGTGCTTGGCATGGGAAATCCAAAGCATTGCGAAGCCGTGTGCTTGATGCTTGGTGAGAAATGCATTGCGAAGTCGTGCGCTTGGTGCATTTGGGAAGTCTTGAGAACTTGGCAAGTTCACTAGGCTCGGGTCCTTGAGTCGGTGAAGGATGGCATTACGAAGCCGTGCGCTTGGTGCATCTGAGGGACCGCCGGACGCGGACCGAATGGAGTGAGCCCAAAGGGAAGCATACTTCTAGGGTATGAGATGCGAAGGATGGCGTTGCAAAGCCGTGCGCTTGCTGCATCCGAGGGACGTAGGCCGAGGGAAGAGAGCTTCGGTGGGGAACTCCATGAGGGATAAGGTGGACTTGGCCAAGTGGCTAAGACTGAGTGTCGGAGGCTCAAACTTGATGTTTGAGGGTTTACCCGACGGTCAGATGCTCAAACAACTTGGTGTTTGAGGTTTTTCCTGACATCAGTCGACTGGCATAGGTGTCGGGTCGACTGATCCAAGTCGACTAGGGTTCGACTGGTGTAAGGCTAGGGTTTTGTGCTTGGCGCGCCATGGGTAACGATCGTGATGTTGACAACGATCCGAGGGATGGCATGTGATCGATGGGAGTGTCGCGACCACAGAACGCTCCGTAGCCGATTGGGCAATCGACTACTAGGTCACCAGTCGACTGATGGGCATCATCAGTCGACTGGTAGGTGATCCGTTGGAATTTGTCTGACGTGGATCTGGCCGTTGTGAGACAATGGCTACAGGGGCAGTCGACTGGGGACTTTTGGCAGTCGACTGCTAGGCGCGAAAATAGCTCGATGCAGGTTATAAAAGGAGCTCGAGATGGAGGTTTTTGCCATGGTTTTTATGGAGCTATTGGAGGGGAATTGCTGCTGCATTCCAGTCCTTTAAGAGCCAATCAAAGCAAGCAACAAACAAGTGATCAAAAGCAATCGGTGAAAAGTGTTTCTTTTGTATTGTATTTGTACATTAATGTTGTAATTGCTTGTGAGAGGTTTCTCCACCTCCGACGTGTAGTCGAGAAGGAGTTTAGTTATTGTCGTGCGCATAACTATAGCTTGGTGAGCTCGCCCGTGGAGTAGGAACCATTCGGTTCCGAACCACGTGTATCTTGTGTTGGGTTTTCGGCACCGCGGCGAGTGTGTGTTCATACATGTTTCGTAAACATGTGCACAGCGAAAGAAATAAAAATAATAAATCTACATTTATTATAACACACACAACACACGCATGCATAGTACAATATGTGTAGACATAACCGTAAATTTAAATTTGCAATAAAAGAAAATTTAACTATGTTATACCTTTCGTATCAAGTGTAGGGGGAACGACATCAACCGGAACGATACTCGCTAGAATCGTCTCTATTCGTATCCACGCCGAGTATCCTTAGGATGACTTCGCTAAGCCATGAGCTTCGTCTTCGTACGGGTTACTAGCCTCGTGTTGAAGACGACGTGATCGAGAGATGATCACGATCCGAATCCAAATACGGATCCAAAGACGAGTCCTCAAAACTCGCTTCTCCGGAGAGGTATTCGTCAACCGATTGACGAATCCTTCGTCCTCCACCTCAGAGGATTACCGGAGATCGAATCCCGGATAAGTTAGCCGCTGTCGGAGCTCTAACCGTCGTCCAAATGACGCTCCGACGAGAGGAAAACAAGCTGTCCAGAAAACTGGACAGCTTTGGTGGAGGAGATAGGCGCCGGCCAACCAAGGGAAGATAAAGCTCATCTTGATGCCAAACCTAAAGGAGATCACCGGAGGGTCACCGGAGGATCACCGGCTGAAGCTTGGACGCCGGCAAGGAGCTGGACAGTGGCACAAGGGGCTAGGCGGCAATGGAGGTTGGCGCCAACTCTTAGAGGAGATGAAGTGGGCGGCAACCATTGCTAGGGTTTTGGATTAGGGCTTAATTATCCCTTAAGCTCTCTTTTATAGAGAACTAATTCTCTTAATAGTTATTGGATCATAACCATTAGGCCCGTTAACCCGCTCCATTGAGATAAGTTAAAATAAACCAAACCATGATGGTTTATTTTAAGTTAAAACAAACTGAACCAACTTTTGGTTCATTCGTTTAAAATAAACCAAAACCTTTGGTTTATTCTCCTCCATTGGATTAGAACCAAACCATTTTGGTCCATCCATTATGTCTTCATAAGACACGGCCCATCCACGCTTCCATTGCGACTGAAACGATTTCATGCTCGCTCCATGTTTGGTCCAACAAAACTTAGTTTCTCTCGGCTTGAGAATCCCATTCTCAAGCTCGTTTTAAATCCTTCGGATTACGCTCGTTCTGCGTGTGACCAAATAGGTTCTCGATTTATGTTGGCCATCTATAATTAACCATTAATTATAGAACGATCATGAGTGGCACCTAGTAGTAAATCATGATCCCCAATTAACCGAAAAGATCAACGGTTGATCCAGAACTATTTCTGAAACCCTTCAGCAGCTCGAATGAATCGTGCCCCATTCCCTTCACTCATCTTATACCCACTTGGTTCAGGACATGGTCTATAGTGTCAGTCCCCACTAGGCTGACTACGTCACACCTAGCCCAAGTATCATTTCCACATCCTATGGATTCTAGTTACTGCACATGTATCGAAGAGTACCTTACTCTAAACATGTAATGCTTTGGCCAAAGACTTTAGTAACAATCCGACGAGAGGCCATGGGTATACATCTCCTCGCAAGGAGTGGTGAATCCTTTATAGGCTATTCAAACACCTTCGATCACTTCGACTTATACCCAATCATCTCGGGTCCACATCTCCTTAGAGATGTTTGCTTAAGATGTCAAAGCATAAGTCTCCATGATCAAGATGACTTGAATACCGCAAGTCAAAGGAACATCGCACTTAAGCTACAGTAAGAACTTCATTGACATATCTATATATGCAGGGAACCATATGAAGTCTTATAGCTGGTCACTCTAATGAACTAGTTACCATAACTAGCATCCACGATCAACTCCGGACATCACAATGTCTCCAGCCAGTGAGAATCAACTGCTTGGATACACCAAGGAGTATACCTCGTGCTAGACTCGACAGAATTGATGGTGTCCAAATCCATCAATTCATCGATTAGGGATAATTTCGATACATCACAATTACACATGTAGAGATACTCACTAGTTGTGATCCAATCACAAATTCTCTCATGCTATGAATCGTATCGAGGACATTCAGTAAATGAGTTTAAGATCCAATCAAATACATAAAACATGTATACTCAAATAGTGAATCTTCATTTATCATATAAATGGTTCATACATAAGGCGATTGCCTTAGGACATCTCATATATATTACTAACAGACTCCCACTTGGCCTAATGCCAATCGCTACGGTATCCAATACCATATGCTCTAACATGACCCTCAAACTTACTTAGAGGTAATGCCTTAGTCAAAGGATCCGCTAAGTTCCTTTCAGTGGGGCTTTTCTCGATTTGTATTTCCTTCCTACTAATGATCTCTCTGATCAAATGATAGCGGCGAAGCACATGTTTAGATCATTGATGAGACCACATCAAGTTCATAGGAAAACTTCTTGATCCAAACCGCTTCCTTTGCTGCTTCCAAAGCTGCAACGTATTCTGCCTTAGTGGCAGAATTCGCTATAGTGTCAAGCTTGGAACCTTTCCAACTTATTGTGCCTCCATTCTAGGTGAATACATACCCAGACTGAGACATGGAATCATCCTTGTTTGTCTGGAGCTGGCATCCGTATACCCACGTATCACCATGTACCCTTCTCCATATATTAGGAACGCATCCTTAGTTCTTCTTAAGTACTTAAGGATCATCTTAACAGCCACCCAATGATCCATTCCTGGATCAGACTGGTATCTGCTCGTGACACTCAGAGCATACGATACATTAGGCCTCGTACATAACATAGCATACATGATAGATCCTATTGCGGATGTATAGGGAATTTTACTCATGCAAATCCTCTCGTCTTCTGTGCGCGGACACATAGACTTCGAAAGGTGTACCCCATGCCTGATGGGTATGAAACCTTTCTTGGATTCCGACATGCTAAACCTCTTTAGCACTCGGTCTATATATGTAGACTACGAAAGACCAAGCAACCGTTTTGATCTATCTCTATAGATCTTAATCCCAAGGATATAGGTTGCTTCTCCCAGGTCTTTCATGGAGAATGTCTTGGATAACCAAACCTTAACTGACTGTAAGATTGAAACATCGTTTCCTATAAGTAATATGTCATCGACATACAATACTAGGAACACGACTGCACTCCGACTAACCTTCTTGTACACACAAGGTTCGTCTGGAATTTGTGAGAAATCAAACTTTTTGATTGTCTCATCAAAACGGATATTCCAGCTCCTGGATGCTTGCTTCAATCCATAAATGGACCGTCGCAATTTGCATACCTTGGTTTTATCAACCGATGTGAAACCCTCGGGTTATCATATACACGTCCTCGGCGGTTTCCATTAAGGAAAGATTTGTTTTCACATCCATCTGCCATATCTCATAATCATAATGAGCCGCTATGGCCAGGAGCATCCGAATGGATTTAAGCATAGCTACAGGCGAATAGGTTTCGTCATAATCAACACCTTGCTTTTGACGATATCCTTTCGCCACCAATCTAACTTATAGGTAATCACATTACCATCTATGTCGGTTTTCTTCTTGAAAACCCACTTGCACCCTATAGGCTTTATGCCTTCAGGTGGGTCAACCAAGTTCCAAACTTGGTTTTCATACATGGAATCCATTTCCGACTTCATGGCACCAAGCCACTTATCCCTTTTGAACTTGTCGGCACTTCTTCATAAGCGGTAGGCTCCTCATCATCAATGAGTAACACGTCGTTCGATTCACTTACGAAATCCATATCTCTCGGGAATATTGCGTGTTCTGCGGATCTCTGAAGATGTGGTGTTACAATAAGTCGGTAGATTGCTCATCACTATGAGTTGTCGGCTGTTGTGCTTCACCAGGTATCTCGTCAATGTCTATTTGAGTCTCTCGAGCCTCCTCAAGCTCGACGACACTCCCACTGTTTTCTTGCAAGAGAAACTCTTTCTCTAGAAACACAGCATACCTTGAAACAAACACCTTTTGTTCCACAGGATGATAGAATTGGTAACCCCTTGTTTCCTTAGGGTATCCAATAAATAGACATTTATCAGACTTAGCATCCAATTTGTCTGATACTGTCCGCTTCACATAAGCAGGACAACCCCATATCTTCAAGTAAGATACATGAGGTTTCTTACTATTCCATATCTCATATGGAGTAGTTGAGACTACCTTGGTAGGCATTCTGTTTAACAAGTAAATAAGCGTCATGCCCAAAAGGACTTGGGAAGAGTTGCATGATTCATCATTGACCTGACCATGTCCAACAAGGTCCGGTTACGCCTCTCAGATACACCATTATGCTGTTGTGTATAGGGCGAAGTCCATTGAGACAATATACCATTGTCTCTTAGATAATCAAGAAACTCTTGACTTAAGTATTCACCACCTCGATCCGATCGAAGTATTTTAATACTCTTGTCATGTTGTTTCTCTACTTCATTTCTGAATTCTTTGAACTTTTCAAAGGCTTCAGACTTGTGTTTCATCAAGAACACATACCCAAACCGTGAGTGATCATCGGTGAAGGTAATGAAGTAGCTATAGCCTCCTAAAGCTTGAGTTGACATAGGTCTACATACATCAGTATGTATTAGACCTAGTAACTCTCCCACTCGTTCACCTTTTCCAGTAAAAGGTAACTTAGTCATCTTGCCTTTTAAGCATGATTCATATGTATCGTATGAATCCAATTCAAACGATTCCAGAATCGGTGTAATTCGGACATGCATTTCTTGCTTACATGGCCAAGACGACAATGCCACATGTAGGAGTCTAATTGATTATCCTTTCGAGCACGCTTGTTGCTCGCTTCAATATTGAAAATGTCACTGGATACGTCCAACGTATAAATGTCTTTTCTCAAAGTTCCAGTTCCATAAAGAACTCCATTCAAAGTTATGTAACAACAATTGTTACTAGAAGTCAAATGGTACCCATTTCTATTTAAACAAGAAATAGAAATGATGTTCTTTATCAACGAAAGAACATAAAAGCAATTGTCCAGTTCTAAGACAAGTCCTGCAGGAAGTTTCAATAAATACATTCCGATGGCGAGTGTAGCAACCTTTGCTCCATTCCTAACACGTAAATTTGACTCTCCCTTGACGAGTCTTCTTCTATTCCTTAGCCCATGTATGTCATTACATATATGTGAGCCACACCCAGTATCCAATACCCAAGTGTTTGAGGAAATAGAATGACAATCAATAATGAAGATATCTAAAGAAGATGGGGCATCCGATGCCTAATTCTTTTTCACGAACTTAAGATAAATCTTGCAATTTCTTCGCCAATGACCCTCCTTGCCATAATGATGGCAAGTGCCCTTTTGAGCTGGTTCTGTCTTTTTATCCTTTTCCTTCTTCCCCTTCTGTTTTTCCTTTGACTCCCTCTTAGAACCTTTCTTCGAGGAATCAACTAACAACACCGTCCCCTGCTCATGCTTCTCAGAAGGCTCCATAGTCTTCAGCATGTTGAGCAGTACCACAGATGAACCTTCTTGCATCTCAGAGGTGAAGAGGAGCTTGGAGACTTCGAACCTTTCAAATCTCACTTGCTTATCAAACAACTCATAAAGATGAAGGACTACGATATGAGCATCCTATGCTCATGCTGCTTTCGTAGCTTGGGTTCCATCGCGGCTAACATGATGCAACTCTTTTGTTCAGAATCACTCACATATTTATGATAGGCCAACAATTAGTCCAGATTTGCATTTTCACTAGGACGAGCGGGAAGAGGCGCTTCGAGGACATACGCAAGCTTTTCACCTTGAGAACAATTCTCAAGTTTCTAAGCAGTCCAAGAAGTTCGGCCCAGTCAATTTATTCGAATCCAAAATGGAACGTAAATTCAAAGACATCATGATCAATTTTAGAAATACAAAACGAGCATATATGAGAAAATGATTTTAAAATGCATCAATATACATTTATAAATCCCATTCATTTTTTGAATTTCAAAAACCCCAAAATCACTTCGGGAGATCGTAGGTCCATCTCTGAATGGGCTGATATCCATCATAGATATGAACAACCTTGGAGAGAGTCCAACAAGTCATTCATAACTATGACGGTAGGTATCAACTATACCGATTGCATATCACGTATATGCAACTATCACAATGTGCTATCAACTAATTGAATGTTCACACATACATCGGGTTGTTAACACATTAACAAGTATGCATCATATGCATAGCACCCAACTTCACCTCCCTTTACATCGACCTTGGAGAGAGTCCAACAAGCCGATGCTCCAGGTTAAAGCCAACCGATTAATCGAGAAATAGTTTTAATATGGTTAGAGCGCATTCAACCAATTAGCCCAGCTTGGAGAGAGTCCAACAACCAAAGCTAACGATTGACTTCTGACTCTTACCATATTAGTATTAAACTATTCCATGGTTTGAACATGTTCGGGTTCGAGCCGGGCTTGGAGAGAGTCCAACAACCCAAACAAGAAACGGAACTCTGGTTCTAACCATATTAATGGAAGGTGTAGGCTTTAATATTGTTTAAGGGTTTTATGTCTCATCCTCTTTGCATGCAAATAACTATTATCTACATGGCATGACATACATGACATACTTCTACATGTCACGACACGAATGACATAATGTTATGCATCTAATGCAATTACATGACATACAATTATGTCATGTACATAATTTCCTTATTTGTCATAACTATTTATGGAAATAAAATATGTTTAAGATTTGATTCTCCAAATCAAATCATGATTAAATTAGGAAACAAATTTCCAAATCTAATCACATATTTTATTTGTGGAAATAGTTGATTAAGGAAAGTCAATTTAGGAAACCAATTTCCTAAATTTTCAAAACTACTTATGGAAATAAAAAATTTTAAAATTTGATTTCCCAAATCAAATCAAGATTAAATTAGGAAACAAATTTCCAAAATCTAATCAAATATTTTATTTATGGAAAATATCAATTTCCATAAATACTTCCAACTTTCCAAAAGTGGAAGATTTCCATAAATACTTCTAGACATTCCAAAATTGAAAAATTTCCATAAATACTTCTAATTTCCAAAATTAGAAAATTTCCATAAATAACATTATGAATATCGCAAAACCATTTTACGATTATGTCGAAACACAACCTGGGCTCTGATACCACTACGGGTTTCCGGCACCGCGGCGAGTGTGTGTTCGTACATGTTTCGTAAACATGTGCACAGCGGAAGAAATAAAAATAATTAATCTACATTTATTACAACACACACAACACACGCATGCATAGTACAACATATGTAGACATAACCGTAAATTTAAATTTGCAATAAAAGAAAATTTAACTACGTTATACCTTTCGTATCACGTGTAGCGGGAACGACATCAACCGGAACGATACTCGCTAGAATCGTCTCTATCCGTATCCATGCCGAGTATCCTTAGGAAGACTTCGCTAAGACACGAGCTTCGTCTTCGTACAGGTTACTAGCCTCGTGTTGAAGACGACGTGATCGAGAGATGATCACGATCCGAATCCAAATTCGGATCCAAAGACGAGTCCTCAAAACTCGATTCTCCGGAGAGGTATTCGTCAACCGATTAATGAATCCTTCGTCCTCCACCTCATAGGATTACCGGAGATCGAATCCCCGGTAAGTTAGCCGCTGTCGGAGCTCTAACCGTCGTCCAAACGATGCTCCGATGAGAGGAAAACAAGCTGTCCAGAAAACTGGACAGCTTTGGTGGAGGAGATAGGCGCCGGCCAACCAAGGGAAGATAAAGCTCACCTTGATGCCAAACCGAAAGGAGATCACCGGAGGGTCTCCGGAGGATCACCGGCTGAAGCTTGGACGCCGGCAAGGAGCTGGACGGCGGCACAAGGGGCTGCGCGGCAATGGAGGTTGGCGCCAATTCTTAGAGGGGATGAAGTGGGCGGCAACCATTGCTAGGGTTTTGGATTAGGGCTTAATTATCCCTTAAGCCCTCTTTTATAGAGAACTAATTATCTTAATGGTTATTGGATCATAACCATTAGGCCCGTTAACCCGCTCCATTAAGATAAGTAAAAATAAACCAAACCATGATGGTTTATTTTAAGTTAAAATGAACCGAACCAACTTTTGGTTCATTCTTTTAAAATAAACAAAACCCTTTGGTTTATTCTCCTCCATTGGATTAGAACCAAACCATTTTGGTCCATCCATTATGTCTTCATAAGACACGGCCCATCCATGCTTCCATTGCGACTGAAACGATTTCATGCTCACTCCATGTTTGGTCCAACCAAACTTAGTTTCTCTCGGTCTAAGAATCCCATTCTCAAGTTTGTTTTAAATCCTTCGGATTACGCTCGTTGTGCGTGTGACCAAATAGGTTCTCGGTTTATGTTGGCCGTCTATAATTAACCATTAATTATAGAACGATTATGAGTGGCACCTAGTAGTACATCATGATCCCCAATTAACCGAAAAGATCAACGGTTGATCCAGAACTATTTCTGAAACCCTTCAGCAGCTCGAATGAATCGTGCCCTATTCCCTCACTCATCTTATACCCACTTGGTTCAGGACATGGTCTATAGTGTCAGTCCCCACTAGGCTGACTACGTCACACTTAGGCCAAGTATCTTTTCCTCGTCCTACGGATTCTAGTTACTACACATGTATCGAAGAGTACCTTACTCTAAACATGTAATGCTTTGGCCAAAGACTTTAGTAACAATCCGACGAGAGGCCATGGGTATACATCTGCTCGCAAGGAGTGGTGAATCCTTTATAGGCTATTCAAACACCTTCGATCACTTCGACTTATACCCAATCATCCCGGGTTCACATCTTCTTGGAGATGTTTGCTTAAGATGTCAAAGCATAAGTCTCCATGATCAAGATGACTTGAATACCATAAGTCAAAGGAACATCGCACTTAAGTTACAGTAAGAACTTCATTGACATATCTATATATGCAGGGAACCATATGAAGTCTTACGGCTGGTCACTCCAATGAACTAGTTACCATAACTAGCATCCACGATCAACTTCGAACATCACAATGTCTCCAGCCAGTGAGAATCATCTGCTTGGATACACCAAGGAGTATACCTCGTGCTAGTCTCGACAGAATTGATGGTGTCAAAATCCATCAATTCATCGACTAGGGATAATTCTGATACATCACAATTACACATGTAGAGATACTCACTAGTTGTGATCCAATCACAAATTCTCTCATGCTGTGAATCGTATCGAGGACATTCAGTAAATGAGTTTAAGATCCAATCAAATACATAAAACATGTATACTCAAATAGTGAATCTTCATTTATCATATAAATGGTTCATACATAAGGCGATTGCCTTAGGACATCTCTCATATATTACTAACATCTTGTGTTGTGTGATTGTGTATTGTTGTTAGTTTCATTATTATTGTTATTCCGCTGCGCTAACGACAATCGTAGACAACCAACGCAAGAAGAACGAACAAATTACGACATCCATCGATAGAGGGCTATTCACCCCCCTCTAGCCAGCCTTTTCGATCTCCAACACAACATGGGTTGGCAAGGGAAAGTCCAAGCTTGAGTCTTGGCATTTGAGAAGTCCAAGGGTTTTAATATTGGCGACGTAAAGTCCAAGTGGGAGTCTTGGCAGCATAAGTCCAATGGATGCCGGCGTAAAGTCCAAGCAGAGTCTTGGCAGCGTAAGTTCAATATACCTTAGCGGTGTAGACACCGTTAGCATGACATAGCCGATAAAAGTATCTGAAGGCTAGCGCAATGGATGAACAAGTCATGGATGACTTGGAGGGATCCGAGAGGCGTGAGGCTGATGGAGATGGCTAGAAGGCTTAGGTTTAGGCTAAGCGTGGTCTAGCAAGTATGGGGGAATCATACTTGGGTTAAAACCTCATGTTTGAGGTGTGTCAATCGACTGGTGCCATGTGGAAGTCGACTAGCGTGAGTCAACTAGGGTTTCACTGCAGGAACTGGCCCAGCAATCGACTGCTAGCCTTTGGCAGTCGACTGACTAGCCGAGTAGTCGACTGATCTTGTGATCAGTCGACTGGTGCTCAGTTTTTTGGGCGCAGAATGGAGTCTAACTCGATTACTTGGGTTATCAGTCAAGTGGAGGCTCGACCAGTCGAGTGATGGTCATAATCAGTCAACTGATGATAGATCCGTTGGATTTTTCCAACGTGGATCTAGCCGTTGTCCCATGACAACACTGACATCAGTCGACTGATGGTCTTGAGAAGTCGACTGATAAGCATTTTCCATCAAAGGTAGAAGCTTTAAATGAAGCTCATGGAGGAGGAAAAAGCATCCGGTTCTTGAGCATCCTTGGGTCGATTTGTTGCTGCAATTCAGGGTCTCCAAGGCAATTCTTCAAGCAACCAAAAGCAAGCAATCCAAAGGCATTTGTAAAATGTTTTCTTTACTTGTAGTGCATTGTATTTCATATTATTTGCTTGTTGTATTTAGTTTATTGTTGTAAATTATTATACGAGGTTTCTCTGCCTCCGGATTGTTCCGAGAAGGAGTGTTTATTAGTGGTTGCGTGTGCTTCACTAGAGCTCGTTGAGCTCAATCGTGGAGTAGGAACCTTGAGGTTCTGAACCACGTTAAATATTTGTGTTGTGTTGTATTTGTCTTATTTCGTTATTGCTATTTATTATTATTCTACTGCGCGGTAATGAAATTGTGTAGACGAACGTAATTGAATTCCATCGATGAACGAGTATGCCACATCAATCTCTATGATGAGTCAGAACATGCCCCATTTCCGACTCTATCACACCCTTCTATCTACGGTTATTGAAGATGACCCCAACCCCTAGGTCACTCCTTAATTCTTTTAAATTTTTGATATGAGGGTTGTCACGCCCCTCTAGCATTCCAATGATCCCCTACAGATAAGATATTTACTAGCTGCCTTCCTTGGTTCAAGATTGAACATGCTTATCTTCACAAAAATTATAAGATGTTTGATCATAGTATTTCATTTTGTCCAAATGCTATAAATAACATAACTCACCACGGACATCCTCACCAAAAGTTTTATTGGTAGACTCTATTAGGTCGAATGAAATTTTATCATCACAAATCACTAGATGAGCTTTGTTATTAGTAACTAAAGTTTTGGTAATGGTAAAAGCAGGCTCTTCTGGGTCTTTGAGGTTTGGAGGTGTTTTGATTGAACCAATGCACTCCTCGATTAATGTATCAATTATATAATCCTCAAGTTCTCCTTTAAGTGGTGATCGAATGGATTGTCCTTCTTCACTTCCCATGCCATCTATGTCTTCCTCATCCATTCGTTCAAAGTGAGTCTCCGCCATATTAGGTTTAATCCAGTCATTGAAGCCACCTTCTCCTCGTTTGGTTTCTTCTGTTGCTAGATCTCATTGCATAATCTCGGCAAATTGTGGGTTATGCTCCTCGCATTCCCTAGTAAAATCGGCTAGCAAGGCTTCTAAGCGGGGACTTGGTTCTGGGTAAAATTCACATGGTGATTCATAGCTCTCGTGCTCACTTGAGAAATAATATTGAGGGTTCAAGTTGCCAGGGTCATAACTATATAAATAGGATTCATCTCGTGGCCACTGGTTGTAATCATAAGTGGCATCTTCTTGTTTAAATTTTGAAGGTTCAAATATATCCAGACAATTATTAATGGTATGCCATGTTTCACCACAATGCTCACAATAAATATTACCAAAACTTATAGCGTTAACTTGACCATAATCATAAGAAAAAGCATGCATGTTTATCTACAAAAAAATATGAATAAGGAAAGGAACAACAGTGCCATAGTAAGAGACTAAAGCTGCTCGAACTATGATTAACCTAAAAGAAAAAAAAAATTGAAAAGAAAAACTGCTAGAAAATAACTAAATCTAGAAGAAAATTGAAAACTAAACTTAGTACTAAATTAAACTGAAAATTAATAAAGACTATTAAAATAACCCTAAACTGAATATAGATAAGTAAAATTTAAAACAATATAAACTGAAATAAAGTAAAATTAGAAAGTAAATCTAATTTAGGTCCGATCCAACTGTACCCTTTTTATTCGATATCGAATCATTCAGTTCCCGACAACGGCACCAAAAACTTGATGCACGCGAATGCGACCTCAAATCTCGCGATGGGAACCATCGAGGAATCGAAGCATGTGCTCGCGCTCAATGCCTGCAACTGCACGGATGTCGTCAAGTAATAAAAAGATTATCAATCCCACAGGGATTGAGATTCGAGTATCAATTGGTTTAGTGGACGTTATTGTTCGGAGTTCCGTTCTAATGGTTGTGATGATGAGGGTTGTTGGCAGTCCTAACTCTAGTACAGTGTCACACGGAGGAAGAGAAGGGTTGCTACGAGTCTTTTGAGGGAATTCAAGGATTTCGGTTTCGCTTGTGTGTCACAGAACACACTATCAATTGGCTCTCATCTAGACGTCAAACTATGGTCTTATGGTAGGAACATCATACACTTCCCCAATGAGCCTTCGCATCTATCGGGAACTACCTCTACCAAACCAGGTCGACCCCTAGCTTTAGGACGTGATAGGTGGTACGAGTATGCCAGATCAATCTTTATGATGAGTCAGAACATGCCCCATTTCCGACTCTGTCACACCCTTCTATCTACGGTTATCGAAGATGAGCCCAACCCCTAGGTCACTCCTTAATTCTTTTAAATCTTTGATATGAGGGTTGTCACCCCTCGTATCAGCTATGCACAATAAATAGAAAACCAAAATAAATAGCTATCGATCTAAACAATCACCAATTGCAAATATGATTTCTAGAATAGAAATAAATTTGAAATAACATGTTCTACGCATATAAACTACTCCTTAAACCTAGAATAGTAGAATCTACCCCACAAATACGAGAAGTGAAACACAAAGCATATTAGAATTCATAGAAACAATGTAAACTGCGCAAAGAATGTGAATTATAATGCACTTTGGCTCTCCTCTCTGGCGTTGATGTGCAGAACTCGATCCTCGAGCGGCCTTCTTCCTCCCCATTGCGAGTTCCCAAAGCTTTTTAGGGCGTCGAAGTGTTGTACCAGCTGTCGTGCCTCCCCCTAGGGTTTGGGTGTAGCTTGCTTTATATAGACATCAGGCCGGATCTCCCGAAAATCTAGAAAATAACTGAATCATGTTGAAGTAGCCCAGCACCACACGACTGTGTGGATTCACATGGCCAAGCCGTGTGTGGCACTAGGGTGCGAGTCGTGTGGATTCACATGGCTAGGGTGTGTGTCCTTCTATTCTAGCTGTCAAATTCCTTCTTGTCACTCCAAAAGTGCACCATTTTTCCCATAGAATGTTGTCCTGCACACAAGTGTACAAAGAGCAGATCTCCGAACCAGAAAATAGGAAATGCATGAAAAATAAAGTGAAAAATGCAAGAATCAAATATAAAATTCAACAGGATGTGAGCGAGATTTACTCCTAAAACCCTATATGTTTTGCTCATATCAGTAATCAGTTGTGATTTTTGACTAGGCATCTCTTCTGTGTCTATCGGAGTCTTCTGAACTACGCTTAGTTCAATCTCACTATCACTATTTTCTTCTAGGACAAACTCCTCTAGGAACACATCATGCCTTGAAACAAACTCCTTTTGATCCAAGGGATGATAAAATTGATAACTCCCTATTTTCTTAGGGTAACAAATAAATAGATACTTTTTAGACTTAGCCTCCAGGTTGTCTGATACTGTCCTCTTCACATAAGTAAGACAATCCCATATTTTTCAATAAGATAAATGAGGTTTTTTTCTATTCCGCATCTCATACGAAGTAGTATAGACTACCTTAGTCAAGACTTTATTTAACAGGTAAACAACAGTCTCGAGTGCAAAAGGTTTTGGAAGACTTACATACTGCATCATTGACCTAACTATTTCCAATAAGGCACGATTTCGCCTTTGAGCCACACCATTATATTGTGGTGTGTAAGGTAGAGTCCTTTGGGACAAGATGCCATTGTCCTTTAGATAATCTTGAAACTCTTGGCTTAAGTATTCACCACCTCGATCTGATCAAAGTATTTTAATACCTTTACCATGTTTTTTTTCTACTTCATTTTTTGAAATCTTTAAACCTTTCAAAGACTTAAGATTGTACCTTAATAGATACAAATACCCATATATTGAATAATCATCGATAAAGGTAACGAAGTAGTTATAACCTCCTAAGGCATGAGTTGACATTTGTCCACATACATCAGTATGCATAAGGCCCAATACCTCAACTTCCCGTTCACCTTTTCCCCTAAAAGGTAATGATGGGGTCGGGATTTTCAGTCAGAATATTTAGCACATTTTCAGAAGGTATCAGGGATTTTTTGATCAGTTAGTATGTTTCCCAAGCCATCAGTATGTTTTCTGAATGATCAGTGTGGTTCTCGAGCAATCAGTTCATTTCATGAATAGTTAGTGTGTTCCCCGATCAGTTAGTGTATTTCTCAAGAGAGTAGTGTATTTCCTGAGCAAGTAGTATATTTCTAGAGTTAAGTAAGAAGTTTGATATATGAGATGCAGAAGTGATTGATTATGTTTCCCGAGCTGTTAGTATATTTCCAGAGCAGATAGTATATTTCTCGAGTCATTAGCATATTTCCAAAGCAATTAGTATATTTTTGGGCAAGTAGTGTATTTCTCGAGAAAGTAGTATATTTCCCGAGCCGTTAGTATATTTTCAGAGTAGTTAGTATAATTTTCGAGCAAGTAGTGTATTTCTCGAGCAAGTAGTATATTTTAGGAGTTAAGTAAGAAGGTTGGTATCTAAGATACAGAAGTGATTGAGTATCTTTCCCGAATCATTAGTATATTTCCTGAGAAGTTTGTATATTTTCCGAGCAAGTAGTGTATTTCTCAAGCAAGTAGTATATTTTCGATGTTGTTAGTATATTTCCAGAGCAGTTAGTATAATTTCAGAGCAAGTAGTATATTTCCATAGTTAAGTAAGAAGGTTAGTATATATCTGATATACAAAAGTGATTGAGTATGTTTTCCGAATAGTTAGTATATTTTTAGAGTAGTTAGTATATTTCCAGAGATGTTAATATATTTCCAAATCAATTAGTATATTTTCAAAGTCGTTAGGGTATTTTCCAAGCAAGTAGTATATTTCCATAGTTAAGTAAGAAGGTTGTTATCTATGATACAGAAGTGATTGAGTATGTTTCCCGAGTTGTTAGTATATTTCCTGAGCAGTTAGTATGTTTTCCGAGTAGTGAGTGTGTTTCCTGAGCAGTCAGTATATTTCCCGAGTGGTGAGTATATTTTTCGATCAGTATGTTCATTTCCCGAGTGATGTATATGTTTCTTAGGTATTTTCTGAATTGGGTGAGGAAGGAGATATGAGTATTCTTGGTACAGGAGGTGATGGGGAATTTCTTGAATAAGAAATATTTTGTTATTATTTATTTATGTGATTAATGAATAATGGACAGGAAGGATAAAGGACACGTGGAAATATAAAGGGAGTTATTTTGAAAAGAAGCGAGAAAAACAATTACATCTCAATGGATTAGCAAGGGTATTAAAGTAAATTCACTTGGGATAAGGCGCTATGAATCTCTTATAAAAGGGGGTGGAAAGGAGGAAGAGGGGATGGTTCTTTCTTCTACAAGCGGTACAAAAAGATCTCATTCTAATTCATGATCTACAACATCTTATTCTTTCTTCTCGATTCTAACTTGAGCGTCGGAGGGGACGTGCTAGTAAAGCCAACCCATCTTTAATATTTCTTTTTGGGTGACAGATATTGTATTGCATCGAAGGTGCCAAGATCCATCATCTCTTGAGGAAGTTGAAGGGGATCTGAGTGAACCGAAGAATAGGACAATATTAAATTGGCACTGTTTGTGGGAACCTGAATAAAAAGCTGTGATGGTGAATACTACAATGACAATGAAGGAGCAAGTAGAGGAGGATAAATCTGTATCTAGTACATCTAAGGGAGGTACAAGTAGAAGATGTCATGGGCCTATGTGTAAAGAGGATCTCATTCAAGTGGTAGCTGTAGTGATGGATCAGATGTCACAATGAACTGCACCTAGAGAGGTAAAAGAAGATGATACATCTAGGGATGACCCTGAAGGGGAATTAATCAGAGTCTCTCGCCCGAAGAATGGTTCTTCTCATATCTATAAGCGATCAAAGAAAAAAGAGAATATGTAGCTCCTCCGGGAGAAGAAAATCTGATGGGGAATTTCCTTTTGTGAGTAATGTTTTAAAGATTGAAGAGTAGAATCCCTTTACGGATGGTATTTTAAATGAAGTGTTACCTCAACATTTTCGAGTTCCTTATATGCCCGAATATACTAGTTCTTCTGATCCCAAATCATTTGGGTAGATTTCAGAATGCAACATTATTATATCATTATATTGATGGAATTAAGTGTCAAGTTTTTCTTACTACATTAGTTGGACCTGCACAACAATGGTTTAATACTTTGAAATCACAAAGTATTGCTTCATTTAAATATTTTTCTGCATTATTCCTACGGCATTTTTCTAGTACTAAAAAATATCCTCCTCCACCATTCAGTCTTTTTAATCTTAAGCAGAGAGAATATGAGACTGTTCGATAATATATGCAGAGATTTACTCCATTGACGTGAGAGATTCTTGCTTTAGAGCCTAGCATGGTACTAGAAGCATTTACACAAGGGTTGAGGCAAGTAGATTTCTTTAAATCCTTATCTAAGGAGCCTCTTGTGGATTTTGATGCCATATTGTCTCGATCTGAGAAGTTTATCAATCTAGAGAATGCTCAGAAGTCTTAGCAAGATTCCAGGGATTATCGAATGGTGGAAATTATAGAACAACGAGATGAATGGGCGAGACCCACTCATCCCTCAAGAGAAATATCTATGTATATTCCTCAATTAAGGGTTTCTAAGGAACGATCTATAAATATCTATGAAGAGTAGCAATTATTGAGAAAACCAAAAGGAGTTGCTAGAGGGCCTAGAAGACTACCATCTTCTACTTTTTGTTCTTACAATCAAGAATATGGACATAGCACTTAGGATTGCCAACAATTAGATTCTGAGTTACAAAGGATTATGGGAGCTCATCCCAGAATTAGAGCTATGGTCTTGAATCAAGCCCGTATCAACAAGGGCATTGGGCTAGAAATGATGGCAGAAGAAATTAGTTGAGACCCTCTATTAACTGACCTTTGCCACCTACTCAGCCAAGGGAAATGGTTTCTGATTGAATAATTCCTGCAAATCAACCTCTTGTGAGGGGTGCTATTAATATGATTTCAAGGGGTTCTACTAATGGAGATTCAAAAAGGGCTCAGAAAAAGACATAACCGAGAGGAATGTATAGCTGTGACAACTTTGCCTAGAGCAAGGGGACCTATATATCTTGGGTTTTTGTCGTAATGATTTAGAGGGAGTGATGACCCCTCACACTTATGCTTTAGTAATTCGAGCTCTTATTGCCAATTTTTATGTAGGAAGAGTTTTTGTGGATTTGGACAGTCCAGTGGATATCTTATATTGGTCTGCATTGGAGCAAATGGGAGTTAGTGTGAATGATTTACAGCTGGTAGGCACTTTTTTGTTTGGGTTTTCTAGTCATGAAGTGTAGCCGATGGGTCAAATTAAATTGCTTCTGTCTTTAGGAGAAGAGCCCTGAAAGAAAACAATACTTTGCTGGAGATCGAAACGGCCAGCTAGGGGGGGGGGGTGAATAGCCCTCAATCGTTTGGTGGCGGAATTCGCTCGTTCTGGTTGCGTTGCTTATCTACGATTGTTGTTAGCGCAGCAGAATAACAATAATAATGAAACTAACAACAATACATAATCACACAACACAAGATATACGTGGTTCGGAACCAAATGGTTCCTACTCCACGGGCGAGCTCACCGAGCTCTAGTTATGCGCACGACACTAACTAAACTCCTTCTCGACTACACGTCGGAGGTGGAGAAACCTCTCACAAGCAATTACAACAGTAATATACAAATACAAACAAGAATACAAATACAATACAAAAGAAACACTTTTCACTGATTGCTTTTGATCACTTGTTTGTTGCTTGCTTTCATTGGCTCTTGAAGGACTAGAATGCAGCAGCAATTCCCCTCCAATAGCTCCACAAAAACCATGGCAAAAACCTCCATCTCGAGCTCCTTTTATAACGTGACGAGCTGCGACCTAGCGCCGACTACCAAAGGCCCGATCGACTACTCAGCATTGTCTCACAACGGCCAGATCCACGTCAGACAAGTTCCAACGGATCACCTACCAGTCGACTGATGATGCCCATCAGTCGACTGGTGACCTAGTAGTCGACTGCCCAGTCGGCTACGGAGCATTCTGTGCTCGCGACACTCCCATCAGTCGACTGCCATCCCTCGGCAGTCGACTGCTGTCCATGGCAGTCGACTGCTAAGCACAAAACCCTAGCCTTATATCAGTCGAACCCTAGTCGACTTGGATAAGTCAAACCGGCACCTATGCCAGTCGACTGATGTCGTGCAAAACCTCAAACACCAAGTTGTTTGAGCATCCGACCATCGGGTAAACCCTCAAACATCAAGTTTGAGCCTCCGACACTCAGTCTTAGCCACTTGGCCAAGTCCACCTTATCCCTCATGGAGTTCCCCACCGAAGCTCTCTTCCCTCGGCCTACGTCCCTCGGATGCGCCAAGCGCATGGCTTCGCAACGCCATCCTTCGCGTCTCATACCCTAGAAGTATGCTTCCCTTTGGGCTCACTTCATTCGCTCCTCGTCCGGCGGTCCCTCGGATGCACCAAGCGCACGACTTCGCAATGCCATCCTTCACCGACTCAAGGACCCCGAGCCTAGTGAACTTACCAAGTCCTTAAGACTTCCCATATGCACCAAGCGCACGACTTCGCAATGCATTTCCCATGCCAAGCACCAAGTGCACGGCTTCGCAATGCTTTGGACTTTCCCATGCCAACACCATGTTGGACTTTCCCATGACAATCCCATGTCATAAGTTTTGTCTATCATCAAAATACTATCATCTACCTGGCCCGATTGCACCAACAATCTCCCCCTTTTTGATGATTGACAAAACTTCCATCTAAAGTCTACCAATCCTCCCATATTGGAAATTCTCATATCCCAATGAGAATTCCAACAAACCCTAATTGGTAACATGGTAACTCCTCCCCCTTTTTGACATTACATCAAAAAGGTCCTCAAGGGTTTCAATGTCTCATATACCAATGAGACCTTACAATCTTCCCCTTGGCATGCCCTCAATCTTTCTAGTGATCCCATATCACTTAAGAGAGGCAACCCAATTTTCCTCCCATGAGGAAATACACATCCATCTTCCCATGATGGATACCTCCCCCTAGAGGCTTGCTCCCCCTTGACCATTGCACCAACAATTTCCTTGGAGAATCCCTAAGCCAATAGGAACATTAACCAAATCAAAATTAAGGCAAAGTTCAACAATGAACTCTCTTCCACCTTAAAGTTGATACTCTCCCTAAAACCCTTCTCCTAATCCATGTCCAATGGATTTCCACCCTCTCTAATGCTCTCCCAAGCATATCCTAGGGTTAGGAGTGGTTAGGGGACCTTAACCTAGCTGAACATGGGCCTAACCAATAAGATTTACCCGAAATCAGCTTGGGCAATGATCAAATCGAAAAATCACCAGACCATCACGATCGCCAATTCATGGTACGATCGATATCGTGATTTGCGTTTCAACATTTCAGAAATGGATTTCCAAAATCCATAAGTAAATATACATAAGTTTAAAATTCTTGAAATTTTGTATGTATATTACTTATCATAAACACTATGGGTGAAAAATATTGGAAAATTATTTTACCAATTAAATTAGGAGATTGATACAAAGTCCAAAATTTAAGAAAAGCTTCAATAAAGAGCCCTCTTTGTATCATCCCATTCAATGGTGATAGCTATTAAAAGATAGGCTTCACCAAGGTTTTTCAAAATGTTTTCAAAAAGTTTTCAAAACCTTTAATTTATTTTCCTTAAACATCTCACTTATCTCTAGATGTGTAAAACACATTCAAGGCAATTAATCTAGTGAGATGTGGATTTTTGTTCTTTTAATGGTCTCATGCATATTTCTTGGCAATATTATTTGATTCCCATCTAATCATGTCATAGTCCTTAATTTCATTTTATTTATATGCATGATATGATTATGGCATAGATATGATATAAGTAAAAGCATATGCCAATATCATGATGTCATGGCATGTAAATGAGATCTAGGCATTCATGACATCTAAACATAAATCTAAACATGATCATGACATTTTTATAGATAAAAATGAAAATGATGTCATGACATGGTAAGACAAACAAATCATGGCAAGTAAAATATACTAAGGTATAAAATACCTAAGTGTTAAATCCAAAATGTTATTTCTAGGAATTAATCCCATTTTGCCTTAAACCATTCATTTCCCTAGTGTGTCAAAAACCCAAAATAGCACACCACGACCTCTATGACTTAATTGTGCCAATTTAAATCATTCTAAACTTCTCAAACACATTGACACATCCTAATGTGTCAACTCTACTATGGTTAGGTTAACTACCCATCCATTTAGGGTTGACACACCCTAACTCATCTAGCGTGAATCAATCACGCTTTTAGGAACCCAATACCTATTGGAGCTCCTTGGGTTAACAAGGTATTCCCTAGGGATAACTTCCCTAGATACCTTTCTAATGACCCTTTTTGGCTTTGAAGCCTTAGTCAAATGGGTCTTACTTGGGTCAACTCTAGAGGTGACTCCTCCATTGACCTTCTTAGTGGCTACATTTGATTTCTTTGAGGTGTTAGCCACTAAACACATACCATGGCTAGACTTAGGGATGACTTCCCTATTAGCCTTAGTTTTCCTAGACCTAGATGTGGTTCCATAATTAAATGGAACATTATGGTAGGACATTGGTTTGTGACCCAAACCCTTCTTGCCCTTAGACATTTCTTGTTTTCTAGGTCTTGACTTTTGTACATTAGACCCCTTAACCAAATTTGATATTATTGCTAGGGTCTTCTCTAATTTTTCTAGCCTTGACCTCAAGGCTTGGTTTTCTAACTCTAATTTTCCCAATTTTGAATTTTCATTTATCTTTTGGGAAATGTTTTTCTTTTTAGGCATATGCCTAGATTTCTTGGGATTAACACCCAAGTATTCTTCAATTCTCCTAATTGATTCCCTAGGTAAAATAGATCTAGTGTTTTGAGTCCTAGGTTTGTCCTTAGAGAAACTAACATGCTTAGCACCTAAGCAATAAACCTTATTGTTTCTCCTAGCATGCTTTTCATTAATAATGACAAGAGAACTAAAATAATTCTTAGCACGCTTTTTAATTCTAGAAATTGAAAGTGCATTATTTAACTGTACCTTAGGGTTAGCTTTAGAACCTCCCCCTACATGAGTCACACCTTCTTGCCCTTTCTTCCTCCCCCTAGGGCATTGGCTTCGGTAATGTCCCCGTTGGTTGCATTTAAAGCACACAATGTGCTCTTTGCTCTTGATTTTGGGAACACCGGCATCCTTTGACTTTGGGTTGACTTTTGGTGTTGATGCCTTTTCCTTTGCCAATTTAGGGCATTTACTCTTGTAGTGCCCTTTCTTCCTACACTCAAAGCATATTATGTGTTTTTTATTTAAAATAACAACACTTGAGTTACCTAGGGAGTTGGTGGAGGCCTCTTCACTTCTTCCGGAGGTAGAAGCTTCATTTTGATCTTGCTCCGGAATTGAAATCCTTTCCTCCCCCTCAACGCTAGAGGTGGAGTTCTCCACCAAATCATCAACATCATCAAAAGTAGATGGTGCTTCTTCTTCGGCATTATCCTCTCCATGTGCCGGTTGGGAGTTTTCTTGAAATTTCATTATCTTCTCCCATAATTCCTTTGCATCCCTATAGTCACCCAAACTAGACCAAATATGATTAGGTAACAAATCACCAAGCAATTTAATAACCTCAAGGTTTGTCTTGAAGTCTTTTATTTGGTCTTGGGTCCATCTTGACTTCTCAATTTGCCTATTTCTTTCATCCCTAGGCAATTTGAAACCCTTTTCTAAGATTACCATAAAATCAAAATCAGTTTCCAGATATACCTCCATTTTTCTTTTCCACCATAGAAAATCTCCTTCGAATTTTGGTGGTTGGAGATTGTAGCCGGCCATCTTATAGTGCTCTCGTGGCGGTTAGTCCTTGAAGAGTGACCTCGACTCTGATACCACTTGTTGGAGATCGAAACGGCCGGCTAGAGGGGGGGTGAATAGCCCTCAATCGTTTGGTGGCGGAATTCGCTCGTTCTCGTTGCGTTGCTTGTCTACGATTGTTTTTAGCACAGCGGATAACAATAATAATGAAACTAACAACAATACACAATCACACAACACAAGATATACATGGTTCGGAACCAAATGGTTCCTACTCCACGGGCAAGCTCACCGAGCTCTAGTTATGCGCACGACACTAACTAAACTCCTTCTCGACTACACGTCGGAGGTAGAGAAACCTCTCACAAGAAATTACAACAGTAATATACAAATACAAACAAGAATACAAATACAATACAAAAAAAACACTTTTCACCGATTGCTTTTGATCACTTGTTTGTTGCTTGCTTTGATTGGCTCTTGAAGGACTGGAATGCAACAGCAATTCCCCTCCAATAGCTCCACAAAAACCATGGCAAAAACCTTCATCTCGAGCCCCTTTTATAACCTGCATCGAGCTATTTTCGCGCCTAGCAGTCGACTGCCAAAAGGCCCCAGTCGACTACCCCTATAGCCGTTGTCTCACAACGACTAGATCCACGTCAGACAAGTTCCAACGGATCACCTACCAGTCGACTGATGATGCCCATCAGTTGACTGGTGACCTAGTAGTGACTACCTAGTCGGTTACGGAGCATTCTATGCTCGTGACACTCCCATCGATCGTCATCCTCGGCGATCTGCTGACATCTATCGATCATTGCGATCCATGGCGGATCGCCAAGCACAAAACTCTAGCCTTACACTAGTCGAACCCTAGTCGACTTGGATCAGTCGATCCAGCACCTATGGCAGTCGACAAATATTGGGCAAAACCTCAAACACCAAGTTGTTTGAGCATCCGAACGTCGGGTAAACCCTCAAACATCAAGTTTGAGCCTCCGACACTCAGTCTTAGCCACTTGGCCAAGTCCACCTTATCCCTCATGGAGTTCCCCACCAAAGCTCTCTTCCCTCGGCCTACGTCCCTCGTATGCGCCAAGCACAAGGCTTCGCAACGCCATCCTTCACGTCTCATACCCTAGAAGTATGCTTCCCTTTGGGCTCACTCGATTCGCTCCTCGTCTGGCGATCCCTCGAATGCACCAAGCGCATGACTTCGCAATGCCATCCTTCACCGACTCAAGGACCCCGAGCCTTGTGAACTTACCAAGTCCTCAAGACTTCCCATATGCACCAAGCGCATGGCTTCGCAATGCATTTCCCATGCCAAGCAACAAGCGCACGACTTCGTAATGCTTTGGACTTTCCCATGACAATCCCATGTCATAAGTTTTGTCTATCATCAAAATACTATCATCTACCTGGGCCGATTGCACCAACATACTTATCAAATTTACAGTGGTATATATGCCTTCCTCTTATAATGCTGTTTTGGGCCGACCTGTTTTGGGAAGCCTGTAGGTAGTGGCTTCTCCTTATCATCAAAAGATTAAATTTCCTATCGAAAATAAAGTAGGAGAAGTTAGAGGGGATCAGTAGATCTCTTTAGAAATTTAATCAATTTGGGAATATAGTGTGTGTCTCAGAAGGGGGGTTCTGCGGACATAGGAGAATCTGACAAGGAGGCAGTTGTGCTTGACACTAAGTGTGTTGAGAATGCCACGTTTATAGCTAGAGATCTTCCTTTACAGCTTAAATCTTCCTTGATAAAATGTCTTGTTAAAAATATTGATATTTTTGCATGGTCATTGCAGGGCTTGACAGGAATTGATCCTACTATTATGGAGCATAAGTTATATATTTTACCTACTATAACACCTGTGAAACAAAAACATCATTATTTCGGAGATGGAAAGGATGCAATCTTTAAGGAGGAGCATAAAATGTTGAAATAAGGACATATTAGGGAGGTACATTATCCATCATGGTTGTCTAACGTAGTATTGGTGGCTAAGCCATCAAAAAAATGGAGGATGAGTGTGGATTTTTGCATCTCAATAAAGTCTATCCTAAAGATTGTTATCCTTTGCCTCACATAGATCAATTAGTAGATTCTACTGCTGGATATCAATTTATTTCAATGATGGATGCCTATCTGGGATATCATCAGATACCATTGGCCTTGGAAGGTCAAGACAAGGTTAGCTTTATTACGACTGAAGGAACTTTTTGTTATGTTGGTATGCCCTTTGGATTAAAGAATGCTGGGGCTACTTATCAAAGATTAATGGATAAATTTTTTGAAAAGCAATTAGGTAGAAATGTGGAGGTGTATGTTGATGATATCTTAGTTAAAACCTTAGGGCCTGAGCAGTTGGTATTTGATTTGGAGGAAACTTTTAGTACTTTGAGCAAATATAAAATGAATCTTAATATGAAAAAATGTATGTTTGGTGTCACACAGGGATGTTTCTTTGGGCATGTAGTTACTGAGCAGGGCTTAAAAGCTAATCCTTGTAAGATTGATGATATTTAGCAAATGCAAGCTCCAAAAAATTTAAGAGAAGTGCAAAGACTATTATGAAGAATTACTACTTTATCTCGATTTATATCCCGTTCAACAGATAGAAAATTTCTTATTTTTTAAGATATTAAAAAGAGCTACTCGGTTTCAATGGGATGAGTATTGTGATTGTTAGTAAGATATGAGAGGTGTCTTAAGGCAATGGCCTTATGGTTGTACCATTTATTTGATAAATAAAGATTCACTATTTAACTATACATGTTTTCATGTATTTGATTGAATCTTAAACTCATTTACTGAATGTCCGCAATACGATTCATAACATGAGAGAATTTGTGATTGGATCACAACTAGTGAGTATCTCTACATGTGTAATTGTGATGTATTGGAATTATCCTTAGTCGATGAATTGGTGCATTTGGACACCATCGATTCTGTTGAGACTAGCACGAGGTTGATGCACGCGAACGCAACCTCAAATCTCACGATGGAGACCGTCGGGGACTCGAACCGTGCGCTCGCGCTCAACGCCCGCAAGTGCTTGGGTGTCATCAAGTAATAATATAGATTATTGATCCCACAGGGACTGAGATTCAAGTACCTATCTATTCAGTGGACGTTATTGTTCGGAATTCAGTTCTAATGGTTGTGCGTAGGATGTCATCGGTGGTTCGAACTCAGTACGGTGTCACACGGAGGAAGAGAAGGGTTGCTACGAGTCTTTAGATGGGATTCTAGGATTTTGGTTTCGTTTGTGTGTCGTAGAACACATTGTTAATTTAGTTTTATCTATGTTTCTAACTACAATTTTGTGGAAAGGATATCATACACTCTCTCGATGAGCCTTCAGATGTATCAGAAGCTACCTTGACCATACCAGGTCGACCCCTGGCTTTAGGACGGGATAGTCGGTACGAGGATGCCGAATCAATCCCTGCGACGAGTCAGAAATGGGGCATATTTTTTACTCTATTGCATCCTTCTACCCATAGTTACCGGCGATGAGGCCAACCCCTAGGTTCCTCCTTAATTCGCTTAAATCTTTGATACGAGGGCTGTCACCCCTCGTATCGGCTAAGCACAGTTACTAGAAAACCAAAACAATAGCTATAGATCTAAACCAAACGTCAATTGCAAATATAAATTCAAGAACGAAAAGATATTTGAACCAACGTGTTCTAACTCAACACAAACTATTCCCTAGTCCTAGAATCAGAGAATCAACTCCCTGAATATGAGAAAAGAAACACAAGGAATTGTTGAATAAGTATATACAAGATAAACATGGAAATAATATAGATTACAATGCGATGGTGCTCTTCTCCTTGGCATTGAGGTGCAGAACTTGAATCTCGAGCGACTTCGTTCTTCCTCGTTGCGAGCTTCAAGTTCTTTTTAGGCCACCGGTGTGTCGTCCCGGCCATCGGGCCTCTCCCCTAGGGTTTGGGCGTGACTTTTATTATATAGATATCAGGTTGGCTCTTTACGAAATCCGAAAAAAGACCTAATCATGCCAAAATGTTGGGCAGCCACACGACCATGTGTTTCCACATGGCCAGGTCGTGTGCATCCCTGTGGTGGCCAAACTCGAGCATCAGACACGACTGTGTATAGCCATATGCCCTGGCCATGTTCTCTACTGCATCCAGCTGCCAAATGTTCTTTTTCGCTCCAAAAGTACGCTGTTTTCTCCATAAAATGCTATCCTACACACAAAAGTACAAATAGCAGATCTCCGAACCAGAAAACAGGAAATATATGAAAAACAAAGTAAAATATGCATGAAATAAACATAAATGGAAATGAGATGTGAGCGAAAACTACTCCTAAAACCCTATATGTTTTGCTCACATCAATTCCCCCAGACATAGATCTTTCCTTGTCCTCAAACAAACCTCAGTGCCATGAAATTTTAAAAAGGTTTTGTTCCATTCTTAGCATGTTAACTAAATTTATCAAGTGGTATTTGTAATCAAAGCAAAGTAGATATTTTCTAGAAATTCACTAAGTTAGCTCCTCGTGCTCGAATCTTCTTAGGGGATACTCGTTCCATGGTAAGTTAAGTCATCATCCTATAGCATTCCTAAGGTCTCCGACTCTTAGGCACTTACCTGCCCAAAGCGAGGTTCATTCCCTAGATCTAGTACAAAGTCTCAAAGGCATGCTCAATATTGAGAGAAATTGGAAGGTGTTTCCCCAGTAACCTAAGTCGGTCTCAAAGGGGCACCTAAACATTTCAACCCATGACAACTTTTTTTTTTATCTCTCATAATCTTTTTTTTCAAACTTTTTTTTCTTACTCTCTTTTCCTTTCTTTTTGTCTTTTCTTATTCCATTTTTTTTTATTTTCTCTCTCTCTTGGGTTTTTCTTTTTTCAAATTTTTTCTTTATCTAGAGTGACCTATGGATTCCAAAGTACTAGACTACTAAGATGAATCATAACTAGCTATGTACTGGATTTTCTCTTTCAGAATGTTCATCATGTGTAGGTGTACAAATAAAAGCTAACCAGTGTAAGTCTAGAACATTCATTAGAGAAAATAAAATAAAATACCACGAGGTAAATGAAGTTAAGCTACCCATGGAAACAACTCATGAACAAACTTTAGAAATACTACTCAGGCAGTTTTATAGATAACAAAAATTAAGTGTTGAACGAAACTAAACAACTTATGCATGAACAAATGAATGCTAACCATAATGAAAATATTAGGATAGAAACTACTGCTAGAAACAAAATAAAACAAAACTTGGGGCTCCCCAGACTTAAGCGAAGCATACCTCTATTATGGTGGACGAGGTAGAAAGTCCGGTAGCCTCGGCTTCTTAGGATCCTGGGAGAATCTAGTGTTGATCCGCTGATGCCACACGTACATGTGGTCGATCTGAGAGCTGGTGGATGCAGTGGCTACTCGGTGCTCCTCCTCCCGGGCCCACTGTGTCTGCTGAGCGTGCATGTGTTGTCACATCTCCTAGTGGTAAGTGGCCTCATCCTAGTGGTGGGCAACCTCCTCCTGGAAGTAGATGCAGGCCTCATCATAGCACTCCTCAGTTCGCTGGAAGTGCTCCCAGAAGCCCTGAAACTCTGTCTGTGTGTATGCGCTCTGCTACTCCCATCGCTGCCTCTGCATTTGCTACTCAGTATATATGTCGTCGAGGCACAATCGGAACTCTGAAAAATCATAGGCAGATGTACCTGCATCCTGCTCAAGAATAGAAAAAGGTGGCTCAATCGTGTAGGTTCAAAATGATTTTTGTTTCTACCTAACAAGTCCTTTATAGTCCTAATTCAAATGCAACACGCTAAACGAATATAAATCAAAGTTCAAAACAAACGAATGCAACAAACTAATAAGAAATAAACACAAAATCTAAACTTGGGTTGCCTCCCATGAAGAGCTTGTTTAAGGTCTTTAGCTTGACCGTACTGTTATACTTCAGCTTGGCTTTGATGGCCAAAGGAGATCTTTCTCCCTCCCCTGATGTGTTTGAATCTTGTTCATGGGGGAGCAAGATACTTGCTCACTTTTCGCCTCTTGCCTTTTGGTCCTCCATCATTATCTCCCTTAAATCTTTCTCGTGGAGGGGAAAGATACTTGTTAGCTGCTTTCCTTGGCTTGAGATTAAGCATGCTTAGCCTCAAATAATTTTTAGGAGTTTGATCATAATATTTTATTTCATCCATATGTTGTAAATAATGTAACTCACCACAAATATTCTTACCAAAATATTGATTAGTAGATTCTATTAGGTCGAATAAAATTTTATCATCACAAATCACTAGATGGGCTTCATTATTGGTAACTAAAGTTTTGGTGAGGGTTAAGGCAGACTATTTTAGATCCTTGAGGTTAGGAGGTGTTTTGATTGAAGAAATGCACTCCTCTATTAAAGTATCAATTATATAATCCTCAAGTTCTCCTTCTAGTGGTGATTGAATGGATTGTCCATCTTCACTTCCTGGTAATCGACTCAGTGTTCTAGCAAACTGACTGGCGATCTATGCTATCTGAATCTCCAACTTCTTTTATTGGCTAGAAATGTCATTCACAGATGACCTTAATTCTTCAATCATCGTTTCTGTCTATGAAAGCCGCTGCTGAAATTCAGTGTTCGCCTCTTGTTGTGTCTGAATAAAACTTTCTATCATCTACTCTAGTCGAGATTTAGGCGGACAATATTGAGGGTTTAATTAGCCAGGGTCATAAATATATGAATAGGAATCATCTTGTTGCCACTAGTTGAAATCATTGGTGATATCTTCTTGTTCAAAGTGTGATGGTTCAAATATATCCGGACAATCGTTAATGTTATTCCATGTTTCACCACAATGCTCACAATAAATGTTATCAAACCTCACATCATTAAATTGCCCTAATCTTGAGTAAAAGAATGAATTGTTATATGTAGGAAATTATAAATAAGGAAAGAGCAACAGAATGAACAAAATTGAAATAAAATAAAACAAGAAAAGTAAATCTAGCCTAGTTCCGATCCAACTATCCACTTCTTGATTCGATATCGAATCAATTAATCCCTAACAACGATGCTAAAAACTTGATGCAAGCGAATGCGACCTCAAATCTCGTGACGGAGACCGTCGAGGAATCGAAGGGCACTCTCACACTCAATGCCCGCAAGTGCACGAGTGTCATTAAGTAATAATATAGATTATCGATCCCACAGGGACTAAGATTCGAGTACCTATCTATTCAGTGGACGTTATTGTTCAGAATGCAGTTCTAATGGTTGTGCCTAGGAGGTCGTTGGTGGTCCGAACTCAGTACAGTGTCACAAGGAGGAAGAGAAGGGTTGCTACGAGTCTTTAGATGGGATTCTAGGATTTCAGTTTTGTTTGCGTGTCGCAAAACACATTGTCAATTGAGTTTTGTCTAGGTTTCTAACTACGGTTTTCTGGAAAGGACATCATAGACTCCCCCGATGAGCCTTCACATCTATCGGAAGTTACCTGTGCCATACCAAGCTGTCCCTTGGCTTTAGGATGGGATAGTCGGTACAAGGATGCCGAATCGATCCCTGCGACAAGTAGGAAATGGGGCACATTTCTTATTTTATCGAATCCTTCTACCCACAGTTATCGACGATGAGGCTAACCCCTAGGTTCCTCCTTAATTCTCCTAAATCTTTGATATGAGGGTTGTCACCCCTCATATCGGCTAAGAAAAGTGACTAGAAAACCAAAACAATAGTTATAGATCTAAACAAAATGCCAATTGCAAATATAAATTCAAGAACGAAAAGATATTTGAACCAACATGTTCAAACTCAACACAAACTACTCGCTAGTCCTAGAGTAAGAGAATCTGCTCCATGAATATGAGAAAAGAAACACAAGGAATTGTCGAATACGTATATACAAGTTAAAGAATGGAAAGAATATAGATTAAAATGCGATGGTGCTCTTCTCCTTGCATCTCGAGATACTTCCTTCCTCCCTGTTGTTAGTTCCGGTGCTTTTTAGGGCACTGGTGTGCCATCTCGACCGTCAGGCATCTCCCCTAGGGTTTGGATGTGACTTTCTATATATAGATATCAGGTCGGCTCTTCACGAAATTCGAAAAAAGACCTAATCGCGGCAAAATATTGGGCCGCCACACGATCGTATGTTTCCACATAGCCAGGCCGTGTGCGGCCCTATAGTGGCTAAACTCGAGCATTGGACACGATCGTGCGTAGCCATATGCCTTGGCCATGTTCCCTACTACATCTAGCTACCAAATGCTCTTTTTCGCTACGAAAGTATGCCATTTTTCCCATGAAATGCTATCCTACACACAAAAGTACAATGAGAATATCCCTGTACCAAAAAACAGGAAATGCATGCAAAACAAAGTAAAATATGCATGAAACAAACATAAAATGAAATGAGATGTGAGCGAAAACTACTCTTAAAACCCTATATATTTTGGTCACATAAGGGGTGTACTCTTTGGTTTATCCAACCAGTTGTTTCTGACTGGCTAGAGACATTGGGATGTCCGGAGTTGATCGTGGATGCTAGTTATAGTAACAAGTTCATTGGAGTGACTAGCTGTAAGACATCATATGGTTCTCTATATATACAAATATGTCATTGAAGTCCTTACTGTATCTTAAGTATGATATTCCTTCGACTTGAGGTATTCAAGTCATCCTGGTCACGAAGACTTATGCTTTTACATCTTAAGTAAGCATCTTCTAGGAGATGTGGACCCAGGATGGTTGTGCATAAGTCAAAGTGTCCGAAGGTGTTTGAATATCCAACAGAGGATTCACCACTCCTTGCAAGGAGATGTATACCCTATGCTCTCTCGTCAGATTGTTACTAAAGTCTTTTGCCAAAGCATTACAAGTTTAAAGTATGGTACTCTTCGATACATGTGCAGTAACTAGAATCCGCAAGATGAGGAAGTAAATACTTGAGCTAGGTGTGATATAGTCATCCTAGTGGGGACTGACACAATAGACCTTGTCCCGAACCAAGTCGGTATAAGATGAGTAAAGGGAACAACGCACGATTAACAGTAGTTGCTGAAAGGTTTCAGAAGATGCTCTGGGATCAACCATTGATTTTTCAGTTAATTGGGGATCATGATGTACTATCAGGTGCCCCTCATGATTGTTCTATAATTATTGGTTAATAATAGATGGCCAACATAAACTGGGAACATATTTGGTTACACACACAACTAGCGTAATCCGAAGGATTTAAAACGAGCTTGAGAATAGGATTCTCAGATCGAGAGAGACTTGGTTTTATTGGACCAAACAAAGACCGAGTATGAAATTGTTTCAGTCACATTAGAAGCATGGATGGGCCGAGTCTTATGAAGACATGATAGATGATCCAAATCGGTTTGGTTATAATACAATGGTGGAAAATAAACCAAAGTGGTTTGGTTTATTTTAAATGAATGAACCAAAGTTGGTTCGGTTCATTTTAACTCAAAATAGACCAACGCGATTTGGTTTATTTTAACTTAAGTTATTAGAGCGGGTTAACGGGTTTTGGTTATGAACCAATAACCTTTAAGAGAATATGCTCTCTATAAAAACATGGCTTAAGGGTTTTGTGAAACCCTAGGGTTATTTTTGGAGTTGCCGCCCACCTCTTCTCCTCCTCCTCCTTGCTTCTTGCCGCCCAACACAAGGAGGGAGTCCTTGCCGCCCATCCCTTGTTCTGCTGCCCAAGTTGCTGCCACCACTTCCTGTTAGTATAAGCCCTTAGTGCCAATTATGAGATGATTGGTGAGGGAGACGTTTGTATTATATTCTTATATTAATAAAGGCAAAGAGTGATTATTATATTTCTTTATGCGTGTGCCAACTAAATAAATATAATAATGCCCATGAATAGTAGGTTATTATCTATAGTATATCAATTGGTAGAATTGATTATGAGAAGCTGTAGAGAACACTATTCTTAAAAATTCCTAGTCGAGTATTGTATTAATAGACAAGGGCTATATTTATACATTGAGACTAGCATGTAGGTCAATGGATGACTTGGTCTAACAAGTCATGGATATGTGATATCACATTGATACATGAGTATACATATTGTAGACTATATATACTGAATTGACACACCATGAGAAAGTATCATGGATCATTATATGAGTGTGATATACTTTCTCATGTGACTACTGGTATGAATAGTCCATAGACCTGAAATCACTACGGTTCCCTACATAAGGAGTTATGTACTTTAGTATCGTCTAACGTCACACCGTAACTGGGTGACTATAACGGTGATCACTGAGTATGTAACTAATTATGCGGAGGGATGTGAGTGATGTAGATGGGATCTATCCCTCCCATATGACGGGAGAGATATCTTTAGCCTCTTGATAGAGTAGGACCACGAAATGCATGGCCATGCTCAAATGAGTCAATATGAGATATTGAGCTCATTTGTTTGAGTGAGTCTACTTGGGGATCAAGAAACATAAAGATTGATAAGAGGGTGACACGGTCTATGCCTCATTGATCGATCTGAGATATCAAGGATAGAAAGACAGTGTCATATGATAATAGTCACGGAAGAGGTTGTCGGATCTCGACATTCTCATCACTTGGGTAGCATTGATGTATTGCTAGATGCCGCTCATTGCTTATGTATCTAAAATGATTTTGAATACATTGCCAACGTTATGAGAGCCTATAGGGTCACACACATAGAACATATTATTTTGGAGAGGAAATCATTTTAGTTTGACTAAAATGAATTATTAGTTAATTGGATTAAATAGAATGAGTAAGACTCATTACTTAGCTAAATTTGAGTTGGACTCAAATTGGTTTATGTTGAGTAAGACTCGAGTCAAACAAAGTGAAGAAGGCTTAAATGATTAATTGTGATTAATCATATTTTCACATGATTAATTATGATTAATCATGTGATCACATGAATTATTGAAATAGAGTTTTAAATGAGATTTAAAGTCTCATTTAAGGTGCATTAAATTAGAATTAAATGTGCATTAATGGTTTTCCTATTTCTCATTCACGTTGAAAGAAAGATTAGGAAAAATGGTAATGCATTTAATGTATCATTAAAGTGCATTAATTTGATTAATGCATCGTGTGTGTTTGAATGATAATTTGATTCTCATTTTTCTTTTGTGGTTCGGTTCGTGATGAAAAAAAAGAAAATGATCGAAGGACTTCTTCCTTGTAGCCGAGTAAGAAGAAAGGGAGTGGACGGATATTTTGTGGTTGCTAGCACAATCATTAGTTCACTTCTTCTCTCCAAGTGTGTGTGTGTGTGCACCGTAGAGGCGTGGACATTCTGACCACACTGAGATCCGCAAGTGTTACTGACGGGAATTCGAAGGGCACACATCGAAGGTAATCTCGATTCCTATAGGATAGAATAGATAATAGAAACTAGTATGATTTTTTGCTTGGATCTCTGGAGGGATCCTATGTTTTCCGCTGCGAAAATTTTGTTTATCGCTCGGGATCCCTACAGTGGTATCAGAGCCACTTGTGAAAAAAATCGTACACGTTTATTTTAGATGTTTTATGTGGTATAAACATGAGAATAGTTTTATTATGTTTTTTTTTACCGAGTAAAAATCCCGATGGGATTTTCCTGAATGATTTTTATATGGTGCATGGTTATGGCCTAAGACCCAATATGATTGTGGTTATGTGTTGTAATTCATAATACGGCCTGCGTGCCGTCATATGTATGTGGGTGTTGTACTGCTTTATACGGCCTGCGTGTCGTGCCTTCACTACTATTTTCTAGTTGTAAAATAGATTAAGACTCGAATGTAACTCGAGTGTTCTCATTTTGTAATGTACAAAATAAATAAGCAATGAAAGTCCATTGAAGGTGGATGTTACAAGGACGATGCTAACAACACATGCTGACAAAAGGAAGCGCTTGGAGAAGATGCTATCCCTAGGGTAACCAATCGATTTTTTCATTGGCTTGAGAAATCGTAGAATAAGGGCCATAACCATGTCACGTTTAGCGTATATGTGATATATGTTGTGTGTATGTGATGCATTCTAGATAATTTGTTATCTTAAAATTAAGTCAAATGAATATGCCTACCAAAGTTTGGTACTCATAAACTACCTCGATCATTTGTGTTGGGTTTGCCAAAGCAAAGCAAGGAATTTTATCTTGGTAGAGTGCGAGAGGACAATAGTGATGGCCCGCTATCAAACATTGGATGAGACTGTCTCAATTAGATTGAGAAAAACTTAGAGGCATTTCCTAATAGTTAGGAGACACGGATAAGAGAACATTTATACTAAGTCTTGGGCGATTAGCCAAAGCTAACTCAAGATGATGTATAATGTGAATCTTGATCCTTTATTCCAAGAGTTGCATATGATGCAATTGGTAAAATGTTACCTACCTAGTGATACTAAATCTTGGGCGATTAGCCAAAGCTAACTCAAGGTGAGGTATGATGTGGATCTTGTCCCACATGAACTTGAAGCTCAATAGAACTGGTATGACTAGCTCCTATTGAAGCTAAAGGAATCAGTGGGAGTCTCATTTAATTAAAGGCCAAATTAAATGATTTCAGATATAATACTCATTTCTTCATATTATTTCTGTTGTAGATTACTATGTCTTCAAATACGTCAAATACCCTCTCTCTGCGATCGATCCTTAAGAAGGACAAGCTCAATGGAGCAAACTTACGATCGTGTTCGTAAATTTGAGAAAGTTGCGTATTTGCTCAGTTATTCACTCAAGTACTCCTACATTGCCGATGCTCGATGCATTCATAGCTGGATCCGCGATACAAGAAGCATCAAGATGATGCATTAGATGCATCATGCCTTATGCTTGCAACCATGAACTCTGAGCTTCAGAAGCAACATGAGAACATGGATGCCTTTGATATGGTTGCACACTTGAAGCAACTATATCAAGGGCAGGCGAGGCACGAGAGATCTGAGGTATCTAAAGCATTATTTTCATGCAAAATGCAAGGAGGAACACCCGTAGGAACTCATGTACTCAAGATGATTGGGTATGTTGAGAACCTTGAAAGATTGGGGTTTCCTTTAGGTCAAGAGTTGGCTACTAACCTTATTCTGTATTCGCTGCCTAGAGGCTTTAGTCAATTTGTCATGAATTATTACATGAGCGAAATTGACAAACCATTGCCTGAGCTCTTAAGCATGTTGAGAACTGATGAGAGCAATCTTAAGAAGATGCAACCTGGTACTAGTGATGTACTTATGGTTAAAAAGGGCAAGGGTAAGAAAAAGTCTAAAGGCTAGGGTAAGACCTAGAATAAAGATAAGGACAAAGCATTGAAGCCTAAAGGTGGGGTGGCTAAGGAAGGGACTTTCTTCCATTGCAAGGAAGCTGGACATTGGAAGAGGAACTGCAAAAAGTACCTCGAGGAAGTTCAGAAGAAGAAAGGAAGTGAGACTTCCACTTCAGGTATACATGTTATAGAAGTCAATCTATCTATTTCTTCCTCATGGGTATTAGATGTTGGATCGAAGCGGATCGCTAGAGGGGGGGGGGTGAATAGCGATAAAATCTTTTTCTTTTCTTTTCGTTCGTTAAAACTCGAGAGATAATTAATTGCAGAGGAAATGTAAATGTAAAGTAAAAAGAGACAAAGGAGTTTTACTTGGTTCGTAGCCTTCGGCTACTACTCTAAGGCCCTAGCGGTCCTCGACCACGTACGGAGGGAAAAAACACTAAAGAACTCCTCCCCTTTAGAAATAAGAGTTTAATCGATACAAGTAAAGCACAAAGCTTGAGGTAGAGGGACACTCCCCCTCTCCTCGTTACGATAAAAACTCCGAAAATGAAAGTACTAAACTGAAATAAAACTCTAACCGACGTAATAAAATGAAAACAAATAAACCTAGACGTCGGAGAAGAAGCACTTCGTTGTCGGAGAAGTTGTAGATTTGCGGAGGCTTTTCGAGGCTTATAATTGATGATGATACCCTAGGTTAGGACCTCCTTTTATAGCCTTTAAGCCCCTCATCGAATGGGTCTTCAACCAATAGGAATTGGGCACAAAACTCCTTGAAAAATGGTGATAAATCTTGACTCCTCGAGGCTGATTTTTGACCATCGGTTGAACTGATTTCTTGGCCGGTTGAACTGATGGCTCAGCAGTTGAACTGATCCTTGGCCGTTTGAACTGATGGCTTAGCAGTTGAACTGATTTTTGTCCGGTTGAACTGATTTTTAGACTTTTCGACTGTAATAAAGAGTTAGCTCGAAATATAAGTGAATTCGACGGCCACTTGCCATCCGATCTCAACATAGACCTTCTGTGGGAAGTCTTGGTCGGATCATCGCCTAAGGATGTCCCCGTATAGAGGACTCGACCTTACTTACGCTCACTCACACGAGCTTACCTCAACATTTACCTTTGAAGGCTTGCTTTCGGTCTCCACCTGATTCCTTCGGCTCCCTCCGAAGTCCTCCCGGTGTCGCCCGACCACCGCGGCTTCCTCCGGGTGTCGCTAGCCTTTAGCTCCAGCTATAGAAATCTTCTGCACACTCGATTCAACTCGTGAGATAACGACATGAGCTTAACTTTGTATCGTTTTCTATAATCAAAACTCAGGTTCGACATAGGTGCCTACTGCACCAACAATCTCCCCCTTTTTGATTTATGGCAAACCCACATACAAAATTAAGTAAATAGCAAGCATGAAGAATAATATGCATTAGAAACAAGAAATAAAGAAGATTAAGTTGGAGTATCAAGGATTTTCTTCAAGTACTCCCCCTTGAGGAAACCTCCCCCTTGACCGAGGGTGAGTCTTGAAGAAAGACCTTAATCCCCCCTTTGATGGTTTCTTTAAGTAATTGGCCTTAGTAAAACGTTTAAGTTAAGAGTTCTTCTTAACTTGGCCCTTTCTCCCCCTTAAGTAAAACATTAAGAGCATAATAAAAAATAAGTAAAACGTTGACGGTACAAATAAATTTAAGTTAAGAATTCTCTTAACTTGGCCTTTAATAAGTTTTCAAAACTTAAAGTTAACTTTTGGTTTAAATATAAAGTAAGAGTTAAGTTATCAAAAAAATTTTTGACCCCTTAACTTTGGCCTTTTTCTCTCCCTTTTGCCATATATCGAAAAGAGTGAGTGTGTGTGTGGAAAACAAAAATAAGTGTTAAATTTAAAGTCCAAGCATGTTCCACATTATTTTGAAAATAATATACTGAAAATAAGTTCATCTATAAGATGTTCGACTCATATTTGGCTTGATTGATATGAAAGATCAACCAGTCCTGGTCAGAGTCGGTTAGTATGTATGATTATACTCCGTGGTTCATAGTGATGCACTAGCTCTACATCTAGAACCAGGAGTAAGGTCCTAACATCTCACGCCCATCTACGTGGCTAAGTACACAAACACATTAGTCCTATGTGTTGTGAGATGTATTGGCTCCTTAAATTTATAGGTGCATGATATCTAAGGTATGTCCTATACTAGTTCCATAAAAAATGAAAGTTAAGAAATAGTAGTAAGAAAATATAATTTGCAAGTTCCTATTCTACTACGCACATGCCCAATTTTTGTCTTAATAGACTAAATTCGGCTTCGGGTAGGGGTTTAGTAAATAGGTCTGCTAAGTTAGACTTTGATTCGACGTATTCGAGTTGTATGGCTCCGTTGGCCACATGTTCTCGAATGAAATGGTGTTTGACCTCTATATGTTTGGTCCTAGAGTGAAATATCAGATTCTTTGTAAGATTAATTGAACTAATGTTATCTACGTGAAGTTTAGTATTCGTAAAGTCTAACTTAAAGTCACGGAGAGTGTGCTTCATCCAAAGAAGTTGCGTGACACAGTCACCCATCGCGATGTATTTGGCTTCGATGGTAGATAAAGAAACACAGTGTTGCTTCCTACTGCACCAACTCACTAGACTCGAGCCGAGAAGTTGACAACAACCTCTCGTACTCTTTCTATCGAGCTTACTACCGGCATAGTCCGAATCGGAGTAGCCGGTTAGTTCGAACTCGGTAGATCTAGGATACCAAATACTGACATTAAGTGTACCCTTTAGATATCTAAGGATACGCTTGACTAGAGTTAGGTGAGACTCCTTGGCACAGGTTTGAAACCTTGCGCACATACTTACTGCAAATAAGATATCAAGTCGGCTTGCAGTTAGGTAAAGGAGACTCCCTATTATGCTCCTATAGTATTTTAAATCAATTGAATTTCCGATTACATCTTCTTCTATATTCACATTAGTTGCCATTGGGGTATTAATAATTATAGCGTCTTGCATTCCAAAGCGTTTAATTAATTCCCTAGTATATTTGTGTTGATGTAGGTTTATTCCATCTTTAGTTTGTTTAATTTGTAGACCTAAAAAAAAACTTAACTCACCTACTAAATTCATTTCAAATTCACTTTCCATAAGTGAAATGAACTCATTTAGTAGGATTGAGTTGGTGGTTCCGAAAATAATATCATCTACGTAGATTTGGGCTATGAATATGTCTTTACCTAAGGTTTTTACAAAAAGGGTTGGGTCAACTACACCTTGGTTAAAGCCTTTGGACTTAAGATAAATTGAAAGTCTCTCGTACCAAGCTCGAGGAGCTTGTTTAAGTCCATAAAGAGCTTTCTTTAACCTAAGGACATGATCGGGTTTGTCTAAACTTTCAAAACCGGGGGGTTGACTAACATAAACTTCTTCTTTAATGTATCCATTTAAGAATGCAGATTTCACATCCATTTGAAACAACTTAAATCCTCGATGTGCTTCATATGCTAATAGCATTCGAATGGACTCTAATCTAGCTACTGGGGCATAGGTCTCGTCGTAATCTAAACCTTCGACTTGATTAAACCCTTTAGCAACTAGTCTAGCTTTATTTCTAACTACTTCACCTCTATCATCAATTTTATTTCTAAACACCCACCTTGTTCCAATGATTGTTTTATCTTTAGGTGGTGGTACTAATTCCCATACTTCGTTCCTAGTGAATTGAGCCAACTCTTCTTGCATTGCAATAATCCAATCGGGATCAAGAAGAGCTTGGTCAATAGTTTTGGGTTCAATTTTAGAAATCAAGGATATTTGACTAAGGTTTCTGTATGAGGCTCTAGTTCGAACTCCTAGACTTGGATCACCTATCACTTGGTTGATAGGATGATTCGTTTGAGTCCTAGTTGGATTTGGGTTTGAGTCTACAACTCGATCCATAGGATGACTCGTTTGAGTTCTAGTTTGGTTGGAGTCATCTATCACTTGGTCGATAGAGTGACTTGGTTGACTTAGGTTAGGATTAACACTAGACCTGATCTCTGGATCAGAGTTAGGTCTAGTATGAGTCAGTTCGCTAATTGGCGTTGCCGGGGGTTTTGTAGGTTCGTGTCCTTCATCAAATACTACATTGATAGTCTCCTCGACTCTAAGGGTGTCGTGGTTATATACTCTATAAGCTCTGCTTGTAGTCGAGTATCCTAGAAAGATTTCGGTCGTGGTTTTGGATGTAAATTTCCCTAGGTAATCCTTAGTGTTTAGGATATGTACCTTACGCCCAAATACCCTAAAGTACTTGATGTTAGGTATTTTATCGTGATAAATCTCGTATGAGGTCTTAAGGTGCCTCTTTACCATAAGGATTCTATTTTGGACATAGCATGCCGTATTCACGGCTTCGGCCCAAAACCTATCGGGTAGGTTATACTCATTAAGCATTGTCCTAGCGGCTTCTTGTAGGGTTCTATTTTTGCGTTCTACTAGGCCATTTTGTTGTGGAGTTCTAGGGCAAGAGAACTCATGGTGGTATCCATTTAGGTTCTGATCTGTAAACCTATGGTTTTCGAATTCACCACCATGATCAGTCCTAAGTCTTTTGATTTTAATGCTTTGTTGATTTTCTATTAACTTAAATAGATTGATTAATTGATCTAGGGTATCATTTTTGTGTTTGATGAACCTAACCCAAGTAAATCTAAAATAGTCATCAATTATGACTAAGCAGAATTTACTTCCATTAAGTGACTTAGCTCCGTGTGAATCAAATAGATCCATGTGTAGGAGCTCAAGCACACTTTTGGTTCGTTCTTGACTAGTTAGTTGATGTTGTGTCCTAGATTGTTTACCTTGTTGACAAGCATTACATATTTTATTATCCAAGTTGTTGAGGTTAGGCAAACCTCTGACTAAATCACTCTAACTCATCTTGTGGATGAGTCTTGGGTGTGAGTGACCGAGTCGTCGGTGCCACAACCACGATTCCTCTTGCCGTGTCATAAGACACTTAGTTGAGGAGTTAGTTAAGTTGATAGTGTAAATGTTGTTATTTCTAGTCCCTTTAAGAATTGTTTTAGAGGTTTCGTTTGTATTAATTACGCATTCATTTTCTAGAAATATGACCTTATAGTTATTATCACACAATTGGCTTACACTAAGTAAATTATATTGAAAATTTTCTACTAATAAAACATTTTGAATAACAAAATTTGAATTGAGCTCAATATCACCTGATCTGATGATTTTGAGCTTGCCGTTATTTCCGAAAGCTACCGATCCTTGTCGTTTGAATCGAAGCTTTGAAAACTTGAGTTGATCCCCGGTCATGTGTCGGGAGCAACCACTGTCCAACATCCATTGATCCTACACGCAAGGTAGTTGGATCGGATATTGGATTTATTAAAAATTGGTTGAAGATTATTAACCTAAATCATCTCACCCATGTCTATATGATCAAACATGTTAATCCTATATGTTCTTGTGAGATGACTTCCAATTTTTTAGTTGAATTAAGTTTAATGAATTAAACACTTGTCAACATTACGTTAGATTCGGATTTGACCTTAGGCTCATCAAGTCACCTTTTCAAGATCATGGCTTCCAGGTTGTGGCGAGGCACAGAGGCCTTCTTTGATTGGAACAACAACCACTTCGTTAGACAAAGCCATTTTCAAGAAAATACAGACTTGACTCACCTAAGACCACTTCCTGGTCTAACTAGTCTAGGACACGGCGAGGTAGCTTCAGCTAGTTCCGCTCGATCAAGTGCACCGAACTAGATACGCCTTATCTAGCCCGAATACACAAAACTCCGCTTTCCTAGCGTACTATCATCTCGCCGCGTCCTGGTACTATGTTATCAAGTATTGACGAGTTATAGTCCTATCTAACCATTCTAAAAAGGAAAATCAAACTAAATAAAAACCTAAGCATGCAATTTCTAAGTTAAAAAACAAACAAATTTCGTACTAGCTCCCCCTGGACCGTTGAATCGATTCGGTCTCTCCACATAGTGGATTTGGTCCTTGGGAACCCAGTACTGGTTTGATCCTAAGTTTGAAATCAAGGTGGTCTTAGGGACCCATGCTTGGACACGTTTTCTATGTCTACTTACGATTGACATATACGACTTATTGGTCATTTTTGAGCTAAACCCTAGCCCGACCTTGTTGTACATGGCCCTTTGCGATCCAAGTAGGAGGTCAAGTCCTTTGGATCCCAAATTAAACCTTTCCAACGTATTCCTAAGATCTTCGACTTGACTTTTCAAGAGTGAGTTCTCAACTTCGAGTTTTTCAACCCGAGTTGAATCCTTCTCTTGAACTCGACTAGTAGAAGAGGTTAGGGAGACCTCGTGTTTGAGGAGTTTAACTTCCTCAACCAGGGTCTCAACCTTGGACTCGGACTTAGCTAACTTTCTATTTAAAAACTTAATTGCACTATAAAGTTTGGTAAGAAGAGAGCGACTTACCTTGAGTTTATCTTTTGAACCGGATGCGTATCCGTGGCTTGTCTTGAATAGTGCTTCGCAGTCCGACTCATCTTCGGTTTCCGATTCAAGTTCCGGTTCCGACTCCATCTCTGATTCCACTGGTTTATCCATAAGGACTCGATCATTTTCTTCTTCCTCGGAAGCTTCTTCCCAAGTAGCGTTGAGTGCCTTTTTGTATTTTGGTGCCTTGCTCTTGAGTTTTGGGCATTCGGACTTAATGTGTCCAAACCTGTTGCATTCATAACATCTTATGTTTGAACTTTTATGCTTACCTTCATTGGGTCGAGTGACGGCTCATTTTTGGCCCTTGACTATCCTCCGAACTAGGTTGACTAGTTCAGCTTCCATTTCCGAGTCGACCTCCGAATCCGACTCATCCTCTTCTTCCTTCGGAGGTGGCTTGCTAGAGGTTATTTTCTTTGAACCTGCAAATAAAGCTATACCTTTCTCGGGTTCCGAATTAGACTGCTAATGAAGTTCAAAATCAGAAAAAAGTTCATCTAATCTAAGTTTAGAAAGATCCTTGGAGACCTTGTAGGCATCGACCATGGATGCCCACAAGGTAGTCCTTGGAAAGGAGTTTAGGACATACCTTATAAGATCGCGGTTTTCGACCTTTTGCCCAATTGCGTGTAGGTTGTTGACTATGTCTTGGACACGGGCGTGGAGTTGTGTCGCGGACTCATGTTCCTGCATTTTTCGATTATATAGTTTATTGAATAGAAGATCACGCTTACATACCTTGGCTTCATCGGTCCCTTCGTGTAGCTCCACTAGTTTTGTCCAAAGGTCCTTTGCGCTTATGAAGGGGCCGACGCGATTTAGCTCTTCCTTGGATAAACCGCATTGGAGGATTTTTGTTGCCTTGGCATCGGCTTCGACTTGTCGTTTTGTCGCAATGGTCCATTGATCATAATCCAAGGAGTCACCCACTTCATTAGTCGAAAGTGTGAAACCCGTTTGGATTATGATCCACATCTCGATTTGGGTTTTGAGAAAGCATTCCATCCGACCCTTCCAATAACAGAAGTCATCTCCATTGTAAAACGGAGGACGGACGGTGCTAAAACCCTCGAGATGGGCCATTATAACAAAAGACACAAGGAGACGAAGACGAAGAAACAAGCAACGACAAAAACACAAAAAAAAGTACCAAGACTCGCGTCTTGGATTAGTAGTGCGGGAGAAAAAAATAACAAAGCAAAATAAATCTGAAATAAACAGAATTAAAAAGAAAAAAATCTGTAAAATGGCTAGATTGGTGGTTTCACCAAATCTTAGCAACCCCTGGCTCTGATACCAATTGTTGGATCGAAGCGGATCGCTAGAGGGGGGGGTGAATAGCGATAAAACCTTTTTCTTTTATTTTCGTTCGTTAAAACTCGAGAGATAATTAATTGCAGCGGAAATGTAAATGTAAAGTAAAAAGAGACAAAGGAGTTTTACTTGGTTCGTAGCCTTCGGCTACTACTCCAAGGCCCTAGCGGTCCTCGACCACGTACGGAGGGCAAAAACACTAAAGAACTCCTCCCCTTTAGAGGTAGGAGTTTAATCGATACAAGTAAAGTACAAAGCTTGAGGTAGAGGGACACTCCCCCTCTCCTCGTTACGATAAAAGCTCCGAAAATGAAAGTACTAAACTGAAATAAAACTCTAACCGACGTAATAAAATGAAAACAAATAAACCTAGACGTCGGAGAAGAAGCGCCCGTTGTCGGAGAAGTTGTAGCTTTGCGGAGGCTTTTGGAGGCTTAGAATTGATGATGAAACCCTAGGTTAGGACCTCCTTTTATAGCCTTTAAGCCCCTCATCGAATGGGTCTTCAACCAATAGGAATTGGGTACAAAACTCCTTGAAAATTGGTGATAAAGCTTGAGTCCTCGAGGCTGATTTTTGACCATCGGTTGAACTGATTTCTTGGCAGTTGAGCGATGGCTCGTGATTGAACGATCCTTGGCCGGTTGAACTGATGGCTTAGTAGTTGAACTGATTTTTGGCCGGTTGAACTAATTTTTAGACTTTTCGACTGTAATAAAGAGTTAGCTCAAAATATAAGTGAATTCCACGGCCACTTGCCATCCGATCTCAACATAGACCATCCATGGGAAGTCTTGGTCGGATCGTCGCCTAAGGATGTCCCCGTATGGAGGACTCGACCTTACTTACGCTCACTTACACGAGCTTAGCTCAACATTTACCTTTGAAGTCTTGCTTTCGGTCTCCACCTGATTCCTTCGGCTCCCTCCGAAGTCCTCCCAGTGTCGCCCGACCACCGCGGCTTCCTCCGGGTGTCGCTAGCCTTTAGCTCCAGCTATAGCAATCTTCTGCACACTCGATTCAACTCGTGAGATAATGACATGAGCTTAACTTTGTATTGTTTGCTATAATCAAAACTCAGGTTTGACTTAGGTGCCTACTACACCAACATTAGATACCGGTTGTGCTTCTCACATTTGTACTAATGTGCAGGGCTTGAGAAGAAGTAGATCTTTGGCAAAAGGAGAAGTGGACCTACGTGTTGGCAATGACGCAAGAGTTGCTGCTATAGCTGTAAGAACCTATTCCTTATCATTACCGAGTAGTTTAATTCTAGAACTTGAAGAGTGTTATTTGGTACCTGCAATAACTAAGAACATTATATCTGTGTCTTGTTTGGACAAGAAAGGTTTTTCATTTATAATTAAGGACAAGTGTTGTTTTGTATATTTAAATGAAATGTTCTATTGTAGTGCACACTTGATGAATGGACTCTATGTTCTAGACCTTGAAAACCCAGTCTATAACATAAATACCAAACGATTCAAATCTAATGATTTGAATCAGACATATCTTTGACATTGTCGCTTGGGTCACATAAATGAGAAACGTTTGTCCCAGCTCCATAAGGATGGATTACTGGACTCATTTGATTTTTAATCATATGAGGTATGTGAATCTTGTCTTTTAGGTAAGATGACCAAGACTTCATTTAGTGGACAAGATGAACGAGCGACAGATTTGTTAGGCCTCATACATAGTGATGTATGTGGTCCTTTCAAAGTCGCAGCCAGAGAAGGTTATCAGTACTTCATCACATTTACTGATGATTTCAGTAGATATTGATATGTGTATCTTATGAGACACAAATCAGAATCCTTTGAAAAGTTCAAAGAATTCAAGAATGAAGTACAGAACCAACTTGGTAAGAGTATTAAGATGCTTCGATCAGATCGAGGTGGGGAATACCTAAGCCAAGAGTTTTGTGACTATCTAGTTGAGTGTGGGATAAGATCTCAGCTCACTCCACCTGGAACACCATAGTGGAATGGTGTATCCGAGAGGAGAAATCGTACTCTATTAGATATGGTACGATCAATGATGAGTCATATAGAACTTCCTCCTTCCTTCTGGGGATATGCTCTAGAGACCGCCACTTTCACACTTAACCGTGATCCTTCTAAGCCAGTTGTAAAGACACCATATGAGATATGGACTGGGAAGAGTCCCAAGATGTATTTTATGAAGATTTGGGGTTATGAGGCTTACGTACGACGTCAAGTTTCAGATAAACTAGGCCTCAAATCAGAGAGATGCTATTTCGTTGGATATCCCAAGGAAACTAAGGGATATTACTTTTACAACCCCACACAAGGCAAAGTGTTTGTTGCTAGAAATGGTGTTTTTCTAGAAAGGGAATTTATTTTTAGAAAAATAAATGGGAGTAAAATTGATCTTGAAGATGTTCAAGATACACAAAATAGCATTGATACCATAATGGAACATGAATAGTCATCACAAGGAGTTGTGGTACAACCTGTTCATGTAGACCAAGTTCTGTGAAGGTCTGATAGGATACGTCGTCAACCCGAGAGATATTCTTTTCTCTTGGATGACAATGATGGTATCATGCTTGATGAGCCGACATCCTATCAGGAAGCTGTAATGAGCCCAGATTCTAAGAAATGACTTGAGGCCATAAAATCTGAAATGGAATCCATGTACATTAACCAAGTATGGACTTTGGTTGATCCACCTGAAGGGGTCAAACCCATTGGGTGTAAGTGGGTCTTTCGGAGAAAGACTGCCATGGAAGGTAATGTGCATATCTATAAAGGGCAATTGGTAGCAAAAGGATTCAAGCAGATTCATGGTATTGACTATGATGAAACCTTTTCTCCAGTTGTGATGCTGAAATCCATTCAGATCATGCTTGTTATTACAGCTTACTATGACTATGAGATCTGGCAGATGGATATCTAAACAACATTTCTTAACGGAAATCTACTCGAGGATGTGTATATGACACAACCTGAGGGTTTTGTCGATCCAAAGGATGCTGGAAAGGTTTGTAAGTTGCATTGGTCCATTTATGGTTTAAGGCAAGCTTCTAGAAGCTGGAATCTTTGTTTCGATAATGCAATCAAAATGTTTGGTTTTATTAAGAACGAAGATGAACCTTGTGTCTACAAGAAGGTTAGTGGGAGCTCAATTGTTTTCCTCATATTGTATGTAGATGACATACTGCTCATTGGAAATGATATCCCTATGCTGCAGTCTGTGAAGACTTGACTTGGGAATTGTTTCTCAATGAAAGACTTAGGTGAAGCAGTCTATATTCTAGGCTTCAAGATCTATAGAGATAGATCTAAGAGATTGCTTGGCTTGAGTCAGAGTACATATGTTGACAAGGTGCTTAAGCGTTTTGCCATGCAGAATTCCAAGAGGGGATTTTTGCCAATGTCATATGGTGTGAGTCTTTCGAAGACTCAATCTCCCTCTTCTAAGGAGGAGAGAGATCACATGGATCAGATCCCTTATGCATCAGCTATAGGATCTATCATGTACGCCATGATTTGTACTCGCCCCGATGTCTCGTATGCTTTAAGCATGATGAGCAGGTACCAGTCAGATCTCGGTGAATGTCACTGGACAGCTGTCAAGAATATTCTTAAGTACTTGCGAAGGACAAAAGAATATTTCTTGATATTTGGAGGCGATGAGGAGCTAGCTGTAAAGGGTTACAGTGATGCAAGCTTCCAAACTGACAAGGATGACTCCAGACCACAGTCAGGGTATGTATTTTGCTTGAATGGTGGCGCTGTGAGCTGGAAGAGTTCGAAGCAGGACACAGTCGCAGATTCTACAACAGAAGCCGAGTATATTGTCGCTTCTTCTACAGCAAAGGAGGATGTTTGGATCTGAAAGTTCATCACTGAACTTGGGGTCGTTCCTAGCATAGCGGACCCTATAGACCTCTATTGTGACAACAATGGAGCTATTGCTTAGGCTACGAAACCTCGCTCTTATCAGAGGACCAAACACATACTGCGGCGGTATCACCTCATTTGAGAGATCATCGATAGAGGAGATGTTGAGATATGTAGAGTAGACACTGATGCTAACATTGTGGATCCCATGACCAAGGCTTTGGCACAGAGGAAGCATGATGGTCACACTAGGTCACTGGGTCTTAGAGATTACAGTGATTGGCACTAGTGCTAATGGGAGATTTTTAGTATAAGCCCTTAGTGCCAATTATGAGATGATTGGTGAGGGAGACGTTTGTATTATATTCTTATATTAATAAAGGCAAAGAGTGATTATTATATTTCTTTATGCCTGTGCCAGCTAAATAAATATAATAATACCCATGAATAGTAGGTTATTATCTACAGTATATCAATTGGTAGAATTGATTATGAGAAGCTGTAGAGAACACTATTCTTAAAAATTCCTAGTCGACTATTGTATTAATAGACAAGGGCTATATTGATACATTGAGACTAGCATGTAGGTCAATGGATGACTTGGTCTAATAAGTCATGGATATGTGATATCACATTGATACATGGGTATATATATTGGAGACTATATATACTGAATTGTCCCACCATGATAAAGTATCATGGATCGTTATATGAGTATCATATACTTTCTCATGTGACTATTGGTATGAATAGTCCTTAGACCTGAAGTCACTACGGTTACCTACATAAGGAGTTATGTACTTTGGTATTGTCTAACGTCACACCATAACTGGGTGACTATAACGGCGATCACTGAGTATGTAACGAATTATGCGGAGGGATGTGAGTGATGTAGATGGGATCTATCCCTCCCATATGACGGGAGAGATGTCTTTGGCCTCTTGATAGAGTAGGACCACAAAATGCATGACCATGCTCAAATGAGTCAATATGAGATATTGAGCTCATTTGTTTGAGTGAGTCTACTTGGGGATCAAGAAACATAAAGATTGATAAGAGGGTGACACGGTCTATGCCTCATTGATCGATCTGAGATATCAAGGATAGAAAGACACTGTCATATGATAAAAGTCACGGAAGAGGTTGTCAGATCTCGACATTCTCATCACTTGGGTAGCAATGATGTATTGCTAGATGTCGCTCATTGCTTATGTATCTAAAATGGTTTTGGATACATTGCCAACGTTATGAGAGCCTATAGGGTCACACACAAAGAACATATTATTTTGGAGAGGAAATCATTTTAGTTTGACTAAAATGAATTATTAGTTAATTGGATTAACTAGAATGAGTAAGACTCATTACTTGGCTAAATTTGAGTTGGACTCAAATTGGTTTATGTTGAGTAAGACTCGAGTCAAACCAAGTGAAGAAGGCTTAAATGATTAATTGTGATTAATCATATTTTCGCATGATTAATTATGATTAATCATGTGATCACACGAATTATTGAAATAGAGTTTTAAATGAGATTTAAAGTCTCATTTAAGGTGCATTAAATGAGCATTAAATGTGCATTAATGGTTTTCCTATTTCTCATTCACGTTGAAAGAAAGATTAGGAAAAATGGTAATGCATTTAATGTATCATTAAAGTGCATTAATTTGATTAATGCATCGTGTGTGTTTGAATGATAATTTGATTCTCATTTTTCTTTTGTGGTTCGGTTCGTGAAGAAAAAAAAAAGAAAAGGATCGAAGGACTTCTTCCTTATAGCCGAGTAAGAAGAAAGGGAGTGGACGGATATTTTGTGGTTGCTAGCACAATCATTAGTTCACTTCTTCTCTCCAAGTGTGTGTGTGCACCGTAGAGGCATGGACATTCTGACCACGCTGAGATCCGCAAGTGTTACTGACGGGAATTCGAAGGGTACACATCGAAGGTAATCTCGATTCCTATAGAATAGAATAGATAATAGAAACGAGTATGATTTTTCACTTGGATCTCTGAAGGGATCCTAAGTTTTCCACTACGAAAATTTTGTTTATCGCTCGGGATCCCTACACTTCCTCCTTTCCGTGGGCCATCCACCAGCCGCCTGCGACTCCTCTGGCGATCCTCCTTTGGGCGCCGATGACCAAGGAACAATTGACCAAGCTTTGGCCGACCATCTCTTCCACCTAAACAAGCTGTCCAGTTTTGTGGAGAGGTCGTTTGGTCGACGTTTTGCGCTCCGACAGTGACCTATTTGGCGGGGATTGGATCTCCGGCAATCCACATAGGTGGAGGGTTAAGTTTTCGTCAATTGGTTAACAAAACTGCTTCCGAAAAGCGATATTGTGGAACTCAATTTTAGATCTGAACTTGATTCGGATTGTGATCGTCTCTCAGATCTCAACGACTTCAATGCGAGACTAGTACCTTTCAAGAAGTCGGGGCTCATGGATTTGTGAAGCTGTCCCGATAATACTCGACGTGGATATGGATAGAGGCGATTCTAGCAAGGGTCGCTACGGTTGATGTCATTCCCGCTACACGTGATTCGTCAGGTATAACTAGAATAAATTTCCTTTTATTGCAAAATTTGAAATGTCGATTATGTCTATACATGTTGTATCCTTGCATGCGTGGGGTGTGTGTTGTAATAAATAGTTTATTACTTGTTTTTTCTTCTGCTGTGTGCTTGTTTACGAAACGTTTTCGAACACAAAACCCATGTCGGTGCCATTGGAACACAACATTGGTATCAAAGCCCGACTGTGTTTCAACATAATCATAAAATTATTTTGTGATAGTCATAATTTTATTTTTGGAAATTTTCTACCTTAGGAAACTTTAGAAATAATTATGGAAATTTTAATTAGTAAAGAAATTCGAGATGGAAATTTTCTAATGCGATTAGGAAATTACAATTTTGGAAATTTGTTTCCTAAATTAAATTTGAATTTCCTTAATTAATATTTTCCATAAATAATATATGTGATTAAATTTGGAAATTTATTTTCTAATTTAATCGGGATTTGATTTGAGAAATCAAATCACAAACATATTTTATTTCCAAAAATAATTTTGACAATAAGGAAACTACTTGTATATGGATAATTGTATGTCATATAATTGCATTAGATGTATATCATTATGTCATGCGTGTCGTGACATGTAGATGTATGCCATGTGTGCCATGTCATGTAGATAATAGTTATTTGCATGCAAAGAGGATGAGACCTTAAATTCCTTATACAATATTAAAGCCTACACCTTCCATTACTATGGTTAGAACTAGAGTTTCGTTTCTTATTTGGGTTGTTGGACACTCTCCAAGCCCGGCTCGAACTTGAACATGTTCAAACCATTGGAATAGTTTATTACAATATCGTAAGAATTAGAGGTCAATCGTTAGTTTGGGTTGTTGGACTCTCTCCAAGCCTGGCTAATTGGTTGAATGTGCACTAACCATATTAAAACTATTTCGTGATTAATGGGTAGGCTTTAACTTGGAGCATCAGTTTGTTGGACTCTCTCCAAGGTCGATGTGAAGGGAGGTGAAATTGGGTGTTATGCATATGATGCATACTTGTTAATGAGTTAACAACCCAATGTATGTGTGAACATTCAATTAGTTGATAACACATTGTGATAGTTGTATATATGTGATATGTAATTGGTATACTTGATACCTACCATCGTAGCTAAGAATGGCTTGTTGGACTCTCTCCAAGGTTGTTCTTATCTATGTTGGATATCAACCCATTCGGAGATGGACCTATGATCTCCCGAATTGATTTTGAGGGTTTTGATTTCGAAAAATGAATGGAATTTGTAAATGTATGTTGATGCATTTTAAAAATCATCTTTCTTATATATTCTCGATTTGTATTTCTAGGTTAATCGCTTGATCATGATGTCTTTGAATTTGCGCTCTATTTTGGATTCGAATAAATTGACTTGGCCGAACTTCTTGGACTGGCATAGAAATTTGAGAAGTGTTCTCAAGGCTGAAAAGCTTATGTATGTCCTCGAAGAGCCTCTTCCAACTTTCCCTAAAGATGATGCAACTCCGGACCAATTATTGGCCCATCAGAAACATGTGAGTAATTCTGAACTAGTTAGTTGCATCATGCTAGCTCTCATGGTACCCGAGCTACGGAAGCAACATGGGTATATGGATGCTCATACCATAGTCTTTCATCTTTATGAGTTGTTTGATGAGCAAGTGAGATTCGAAATGTTCGAAGTCTCCAAGCTCCTCTTCACTTATGAGATGCAAGAAGGTTCATCTGTGGTACTGCTCAACATGTTGAAGACTGTGGAGCCTTCTGTGAAGCATGAGCAGTAGACGGTGTTGTTAGTTGATTCCTCAAAGAAAGGTTCTATGAGGAAATCAAAGGAACAACACATGGGGAAGAAGAAGGCAAGGAAGGCAGAATCAGCTCAAAAGGGCACTTGCCATCATTGAGGCAAGGAAGACCATTGGCGAAGAAACTGCAAGATTTATTTTGAGTCCGTGAAGAAGAAAAAGGCATCTGATGCCCCATCTTCTTCAAATAACTTCGTTATTAATTGCCATTCTATTTCATTAGACACTTGGGTATTGGATATTTGGTGCGGTTCACATATATGTAATAACATATATGGGCTAAGGAATAGAAGAAGACTCTTCAAGGGAGAGTCAAATTTACTTGTTGGGAATGGAGCAAAGGTTACTGCACTCGCCATCGGAACGAATTTGTTAAAACTCCCTACAGAACTTGTCTTAGAACTGGACAATTGCTTTTATGTTCCTTCGTTGATAAAGAACATCATTTCTATTTCTTGTTTAAATAGAAATGGGTACCATTTAACTTTTAGTAACAATTGTTGTTACATAACTTTGAATGGCATTCTTGATGGGACTAGAACTTTAAGCAATGGTATTTATATGTTGGACATATCCAGTGACATTTTCAATATCGAAGTGAGCAATAAGCGTGCTCGAAAAGATAATCAATTAGACTTCTACATGTGGCATTGTCGTCTTGGCCATGTGAGCAAGAAATGCATGTCTGAATTACACCGATGTGGAATTCTGGAATCGTTTGAATTAGAATCATATGATACACACGAATAATGCTTAAAGGGAAAGATGACCAAGTTACCTTTTACTGGAAAAGGTGAACCAGTGGGAGAGTTGCTTGTTCTAATACATACTAATGTATGCGGACTTATGTCAACTCAAGCTCTAGGAGGCTATAGCTGTTGGTGCAATCAGCCCGGACTCGAGTTTGACTCAAACTGTATTTTGATGTTAGACAAAATGCATGACATGGTATTGTCATGGGAAGTCCAACATGGGTTGGTAACGTAAATCCAAGTGTGTAGCCTTGGTGGTGAAATGTCCAAGCATGGGGCTTGGTGTTGGGAAAATCCAAGCATAGGGCTTGGTGTTGGAAAGTCCAATATGGGTTGGCCACGTAAGTCCAAGCATGAGGCTTGGCGGTGAAAGTCCAAGCATAGTGCTTGACATGGAAAATCCAAGCATGAGTCTTGGTGTGAGAAGTCTTGAGGACTTGGTAAGTTCACTAGGCTTGGGGTCCTTGAGTCAGTGAAGGATGGCATTGCGAAGCCATGCTCATGGTGTATCCGAGGGACCACCGGACAGGGAGCAAATGGAGTGAGGCCCAAGGGAAGCTTACTTCGAGGGCAAGAGATGCAAAGGATGACATTGTAAAGTCGTGCACTTGGTGCATCCGAGGGATGTAGGCCGAGGGAAGAGAGCCTCGGTGGGGAACTCCAAGAGACAATGAGGTAGACTTGGACAAGTGGCTAGGACTTAGTGTCGGAGGCTCGAACGTGGTGTTTGAGGGTTTACTCGATGGTCGGATGCTCGAACAACTTGGTGTTTGAGGTTTTACCCGACATCAATCGATTTGTATAGGTACCAATCGACTGTTTTAGGTCGATTGGACTCGACCGGTGTTTGACTGACTAAGTTTTAGCCAAACAGTCGACTGTCAAGAAAGGGTAGTCGACTGCTGACACCATCAGTCGACTGATGATGGAGATCAGTCGACTGATCGGGGTGTTTACAGCCAAAGAAGGTCTTCCAGTCGAGTGATCCTGGCGACCACTCGACTGATGGACATGATCAATCAACTGATGATGGATCCGTTGGAACATGACCAACGTGGAATGAGTCATTGTGAGACAACGACTACAGCACCAGTCGACTGATGGTCATGATTAGTCGACTGATAGGCGTGGAATCAGCTCATTGTAGGTTATAAATAGATCTCAAGATGGAGGATTTCGCCAAGACTTTTGGGGAGATTTTGGAGGGGAATTGCTACTGCATTCCAGACCTTCAAGAGAAAATCAAATCAAGCCATAAGCAAGAGTTCAAAGCTATTTGTTGTAAAGTGTTCTTTACGTATTTCATTTGTGTTCTTTGTATTTGCTTGTATTACATTTGAGTATTTGCTTGTACGAGGTTTCCCCACCTCCGACGTGTTTTCGAGAAGGAGTTGTTGTTAGTGCCATGGGCATAACATGAGCTCGTTGAGCTCACCCGTGGAGTAGGAACCCTAAGGTTCTGAACCACATATATCGTGTGTATTTGTGTATGCTTGTCTTTTGTATTCGTATTACTATTATTTCCGCTCCGCATTAATGAGTATTGTAGCCGAGCATGCGACGAACGGACGATTTCCATCGTACATGCGATTTGGGATATTCACCCCCCTCTAGCTGTCCACCGACATTCCAACAAGTGGAATAAGAGCATAGGTTGCTTGTCGAGGAATAATCGCCAACACAAGCACGACAAGATGGCCGACTACAATCTCCAACCACTAAAATTCGAAGGAGATTTTCAATGGTGGAGATGGAAGATGAAGGTATACTTCGAAACCAATTTTGATTTCATGTTAATTATTGAAAATGGTTTTGAAGTCCCTAGGGGTAAAGACAACATGCCAATTAAAAATCAAGATGGAATAAGAACCAAATCAAATACTTCAAGACAAATCTCAAGGTAATCAAATTGCTTAGTGATTTGATTCCTAACAACATTTGGTCTAGGCTAGGTGAATATAGGGATGCAAAGGACCTATGGCATAAGGTGATCAACTTCAATGAACATCCCGAACCAACACAAGTAGAGGAGGAAGCCGAGGAAGAATGCCCATCAACATCCGGATCCGAGGATGTTGAAGAATCGCATTTAACATTCGAAGATGTGGATGACTTGGTGGAAACCTCCACCTCTAGCATTGAGGGGGAAGAGAGGTCTTCCATCCCGGAACAAGATCAAGAAGAAGCTTCAACATCCGGGAGAAGTCATCAAGAGGCTTCCATCACCTCTCTAGGTAACTCATGCATTATAATTAAAGATAAAAATCATATAATATGCTTTGAGTGGAGGCAAACCGGGCATTACAAGAGAAAATGATTAAACTTGGCTAAGCAAAAGGTACCGACACCAAAAGTCAAAGGATGCCGGAGTCCCCGCTAAGAAAAGAAAAGAGCACATTGTCTGCTTCAAATGCAACCAAAGGGGATACTACCGAAGCTAATGCCTTAGGGGGAGGAAGAAAGGGCAAGAAGGAGTATCTCATGTAGGGGAGCTTCGAATGCTAACCCTAAGGTAAATTTAGTTAATGCAGCTTCAATTCCTAAGGCTAAGAAGCATGCGAAAAATTATTTTAGTTCTTTTGCAATTATTAATGAAAAGCATGCTAGTAGGGACAGATATTTTTGTTTAAGTGCCAAGCATGTTGACTTACTTAAGGACAAACCTAGACACATTAATTCTAGAAAAATCCTACCTAAGGAGTCAATTAGGGCGATAGAAGAAAATTTGGGCATTAACCCCAAAAGGTCTAGGCATATGCCTAGGAAGAGTCCTTCCCAAAAGATTAATGAAAAATCAAATTTGGGAAAGTTAGAATTAGAAAACCAAGCCTTGAGGTCAAGGCTTGAAAATTTGGAAAAGACACTAGCAATTATCATAAATTCAATTAAAGGGTCAAATGGTCGAAATCTAAGGCCTAGGAAACAAGAAATGTCCAAGGGCAAGAAAGGTTTGGGTCACAAACCTATGTCCTACCATAAGGTTCCATTCAATTATGGAACTAATTCTAGGTCTAGAAAGGTCAAGGCTAATAGGAAAGTTATCCCTAAGATTAGCCATGGTGTGTGTTTAGTGGCCAAGGACTTAAGAAAAATCAAGAAAGCCACTAAGAAGGTCCAAGGGGGAGTTACCTCTAGAGTTGACCTAGGAAAGACCCATATGACTAAGGTGTTAGAACCAAAGAGGGTCATTAGGAAGGTATATAGGGAAGTTATCCCTAGTGAATACCTAGTTAACCAAAGGAGCTCTAATAGATATTGGGTTCCTAGAACCGTGATCGATTCACGCTAAATGGGTTAGAGTGTGTCAACCTTAAGTGGATGGGTAGTTAACCTAGCCATGGTAGAGTTGACACATTAGCATGCGCCAATGTGGTTTGAGAAGATGAAAAATGATAAAATTGGCATAATTAGGTCTTAGAAGTTATGGTGTGCCATATTGGGTTTTTGGTACACTAGGGGGATAAATGGCACTAAGGCAAAAATGGATTTGATTTTAGAAATGACAATTTGGGCTTAATATTTAGGTATTTTATACCTTAGTATTTTATAATTGCCACACTTTGTTTGCCTTTCCATGACATGACATCATATTTAGTTTTATCATATAAAATGTCATGATCATTTTTAGGGTTATTTCTATATGTCATGTATGCCTAGATTTCATTCACATGTCATGACATCATGATTTTGGAACATGCTTATATTTTTGTATTATTTATGCCATAATCATCATTCATGCATAAATAAAATGGATTCAAGAACTAAGGCATGATTTGAAGGGAATCAAATATTGTTGCCGAGAGATATGCATGAAATCCTAAATAACAAAGACCCCACATCTCACTAATATTTGACTTGTATGTGTTTTACACATCTAGATACAAGCGAGATGTTTAGGAAAATAAAAATAAAGGTTTTAAAAATATTTTAAAATCATTTTCAAAAACCTTGGTGAAGTCTATCTTTTGATAGCAATCACCATTGAATGTGATGATACAAAGAGGGCTCAATATTGAAGCTTTTCTTAACCTTTGAACTTTGTGTCAATCTCACTATTTTGTGGGAAAATTAATTTTCAAATATTTTTTACCCATAATGTTTGTGATAAGTAATATACGTACAAAATTTCATGATTTTTCAATGTATGTATATTTACTTATGAATTTTAGAACTTAGGTTCAAAACACGATTCTGCATTTTGCGATTATATCACCGACGCCATGGATGGCGCTCCATCCGAAGGAGGGTAGCAATGACTAATTTCGGGTTTAGCCGTAGTCAGAGTCGCCAAGTTGATTTCTCGCAAACCTGGTTGTTAGGCCCATGTTCAGCTATGTTTTGGTCCCCTAACCACTCCTAACCCTAGGACATGCTATGGAGAGCATTAGAAAGGGTGGAAATCCATTGGATATAGATTAGGAGAAGTGTTTAGGGTGAATATCAATTTTAAGGTGGATGAGAGTTCATTATTGAACTTTGCCTTAATTTTAATTGTATAAATTTTCCTATTGGCTTAGGGACTCTCCAAGGACATTGTTGGTGCAATGGTCAAGGGGGAGCAAGCCTTTAGGGGGAGGTATCCATCATGGGAAGATGGATGTGTATTTTTCCTCATGGGAGGAAAATTTAGGATTGCCTCTCTTAAGTGGTAAGGGACTTATCACTAGAATGATTGTAGGCATGTTTGTTCCTCCAAGGGAAAGATTGTAAGATCTCATTGGGATATGAGACATTCATACCCTTGGGGAAGACCTTTTTGATGTATGTCAAAAAGGGGGAGAAGTTATCAATTGGGATAGTTGAAATTCTCATTGGGATGTGAGAATTGCCAATTGGGGATAATTGGTAGACTTGGGTTTGAGGTTTTGTCAAACATTAAAAAGGGAAAGATTGTTAATGCAATTGGCCCAGACTCGAGTTTGACTCAAACTGTATTTTGATGTTAGACAAAATGCATGAAATGGGATTGTCATGGGAAATCCAAGATGGGTTGGCAACGTAAATCCAAATGTGTAGCTTTGGTGGTGAAAAGTCTAAGCATGGGGCTTGGTGTTGGGAAAATCCAAGCATAGGGCTTGGTGTTGGAAGGTCAAACATGGGTTGGCCACATAAGTCCAAGCATGGGGCTTGGCGGTGAAAGTCCAAGCATAGGGCTTGGCATGGAAAATCCAAGCATGAGGCTTGGTGTGGGAAGTCTTGAGGACTTGGCAAGTTCACTAGGCTCGGGGTCCTTGAGTCGATGAAGGATGGCATTACAAAGTCATGCGCTTGGTGCATCCGATGGACTGTCGGATGGGGAGCGAATGGAGTAAGGCCCAAGGGAAGCATATTTCGAGGGCAAGAGACGCGAAGGATGACATTGTGAAACCGTGTGCTTGGTGAATCCGAGGGACGTAGGCCGAGGGAAGAGAGCTTCGGTGGGGAACTCCATGAGAGAATAAGGTGGACTTGGCTAAGTGGCTAAGATTGAGTGTCAAAGGCTCAAACGTTGTGTTTGAGGGTTTACTCAACGGTCGTATGCTCAAACAACTTGGTGTTTGAGGTTTTACCTGACATCAATCGACTGGTATAGGTACCAGTCGACTACTCTAGGTCGATTGGACTCGACTGGTATTCGACTGACCAAGTTCTGGCCGAACAGTCGACTGTTGAGGGAGGCCAGTCGACTGTCGACACCATCAGTCGATTGATGATGGAGATCAGTCGACTGATCAAGGTGTTTTCGGCCACAGAAGGTCTTCCAATCGAGTGATCACGGTGACCACTCTACTGATGGGATCATCAGTCGACTGATGGGCATGATCAGTCGACTGATGATGGATCCGTTGGAACTTATCTAGTGTGGATTGAGTCGTTCTGAGACAATAGCTACAGGACCTGTCGACTGATGGTCATGATCATTCGACTGATGGGTGTGGAATCAGCTCGATGTAGATTATAAATGGAGCTCGAGATGGAAAATTTCGCCAAGACTTTTTGAGAGATTTTGGAGGGGAATTGCTGCTGCATTCCAGACCTTCAAGAGCAAACCAAAGCAAGCAACAAGAAAGAGTTCAAAGCCATTTGTTGTAAAGTGTTCTTTACGTATTTCAAATGTGTTCTTTGTATTTGCTTGTATTACATTTGTGTATTTTCTTGTTCGAGGTTTCTCCACCTCCGACGTGTTGTCGAGAAGGAGTTGTTGTTAGTGTCGTGCGCATAACACAATCTTGTTGAGGACACCCATGGAGTAGGAACCCTAAGGTTCCGAAACATGTATATCGTGTGTATTTGTGTATGCTTTGTTGGATCGAAGCGGATCACTAGAGAGGGGGGGGGGTGAATAGCGATAGAAAATCTTTCGTTCGACTTCGTTCGTAAAAACAAGAGTAGATATAGCGAAAGATAAAAACAAAACAAACGAGACAATAGACACAAGGGTTCTACTTGGTTCATAGCCGAAGGCTACTACTCCAAGGCCCTAGTGGTCCTTGACCACGCATGGAGGGCAAACTACTAAAGAACTCCTCGTTGGAGGTAGGAGTTAGACGGATACACGAAATCACAAAAGCTCGAGGTAGAGGGACACTCCCCGTCTCCTCATTATAATGAAAGCTTTACCAAATAAGTAAATTGAAATACAATTTAAACTTTCATTATCGACGACTTCAAAGATTGGAGGTTGAAGCTCTAGTCGTCGTCTCGGCAGTGCTTCATCGTAGGGATGTCGGAGAGTCGGAGCGTATCGGAAGCACTTGGAAGCTTTTGAATTGATGAAAAACCCTTGGACAAGCCCTCCTTTTATAGCCTTTGAGCCCCTCATCGAATGGGTCTTCAACCAATAGGAATTGGGCACAAGAATCCTTGAAAAATGGTAATAGAGCTTGACTCCTCGAGGCTGATCCTTGACCATCAGTCGACTGATGGCCATCATCAGTCGACTGATGACAGCATCAGTCTAATGTTGACTGCAAATAGTCGACTGATGGACGACAGTCGAGTCCTCCAAGCTGGCAGTCGACTGATGCTAGCTACAATTACAAGTTAGCTGAACAATAACATTATTTCGACGGCCTTCGACCGTCCGATCTCGACCTAGACCACCGATGGGATGTCTTGGGTCGGATCTACGCTTAAGATCATCCCCGTAAGGAGGATACGACCTCTCTTACTCTCACACACACGAGCTTTACCTTGATACTTAATGTGTCACTTTCTCTTCTGGCATTCCACTCGATTCCTTCGGCTTCCTCCGAAATCACTCGAGTGTCGCCCGACCACCGCAGCTCCCTCTGGGTGTCGCTAGCCTTCAGCTCCAGCTTTAGTACTTTCTGCACACTTGATTCAGCTCGTGAGATAATGATATATCCTTGACTTTGCATCTTTTTCCATAATCAAAATATAGGTTTGATTTAGGTGCCCCTGCACCAACATGCTTGTCTTTTGTATTCGTATTCCTATTATTTCCGCTGTGCATTAATGAGTATTGTAGATGAGCATGCGACGAATGGATGATTTCCACCGTACATGCGATTTGGGCTATTCACTCCCCCTCTAGCTGGCCATCGACGTTCCAACAATTGCTACTCCATTACCGTCATCGATGATTACTCAGGGTTTGGGTATGTGTTCTTGATGAAACACAAGTCTGAAGCCTTTGAAAGGTTCAAAGAATTCAGAAATGAAGTAGAGAAATAACTTGGCAATAGTTTTAAAATACTTCGATCAGATCGAGGTGGTGAATACTTGAGTCAAGAGTTTCTGGATTATCTAAGGGGCAATGGTATATTGTCTCAATGGACTCCGCCGTATACACCATAGTTTAATGGTGTGTTTGAGAGGTGAAACCGAACCTTTTTGGACATGGTTAGGTCGATGATGAATCATGTGAATCTTCCCAAGTCCTTTTAGAGCTATGCACTTCAAACTGTTGTTTACTTGCTAAACAGAGTTCTGACCAAGGTAGTCTCACCTTCTCCATATGAGATATGGGCTAGTAAGAAACCTCATTTATCTTACTTGAAGATATGGGGTTGTCTTGCTTATGTGAAGCGGACTATGTCAGACAAATTGGATGCTAAGTCTGATAAATATCTATTTATTGGATACCCTAAGGAAACGAGGGGTTACCAATTCTATCATCCCTTGGAACAAAAGGTGTTTGTTTCAAAGAATGTTATGTTTCTAAAGAGAGAGTTTCTCTTGGATGAAAACAGTGGGAGTGGCGTTGAACTTGAGTGTTGGGATGTATACTGAAAGCCTAGACTTTGTATGAACATCTTCATTTTGAAATAAGAATCACATGATTATTGTTTACATTTATGCATATTGTTTGATACGTTACATTGTAGATAACATGGTATGTGGTGTTGTACAGAAGATCATGTTATCAATTCCTTATAGAGTATAAGTAGAGGCTTACAACTAAGTTGGTTTTGGACAAACTATTGGCATGGTTGTAGTATAATTTGGTATTAGTTTATCTTGACCATAGAATTACACTAGTACACTTTGTGTCTATTGAGCAGGACCGATTTAGAGGTGATTCAATTTATTGCTGACTACATAATTGAATTAGACCTTAGATATTATGGTGTACATTCTTTTAATCCCGATATAATAACGGGCACATGTACTTAATATTTATTTCTTTTATTTATCAATGGGCGAGATTTATGGGTTAAATCTGTTAGGGCAATCTCTTGCCGTGATATGGTTTTGATGGTGTGGCAAAGGGTTTAAGTTAGTTTGATATGTTGATGTGATATGTGCGTTGAAGTCATGCAGGACTTAGTAATTCGCACATGGAGCCGTGGCGAGTTTCACATCTCATGACTCGTGCCTTGAGTCGGTGAAGGATAGCTTTGCGGAAGCCGTGCGCTTGGAGCATCCGAGGGACCGCAGGACGAGAAGCTTGGAGTGAAGCCGGAGGAAGTAGACTTCGAGGCAAGAGACGCGAAGGAGCATTGCAGAGCCGTGCGCCTGAGCTGCCGAGGGACGTGGCCGAGAACGAAGAGAACTTCGAAGGCAAGGGACTCCGAGAAATGAGAGTGAGCGATTGTAACCCGGGGAAGGGTAGCTCTTAGGTGAAACTTGGCCATTTGGCCAAGTGTCGGATGGGTTTTCCCGACACCACCGATCGCCATGTCATGGCGCGATCGCCCAGTCGAGTGAGTTCGACCGTATACGATCGACCGGATTAGTTAACCGCCAAGGCGCGCATGATCGTCAATGGGGGTTTCGCCAGAACCGCTCGTAGCCGATCGCGCACGATTAAAGCGAATGATCGATGAGGTCCATCGACCGCCAAGAGTTCCGCTTGACTACAACGGCCGATCCGACGCGTGTTCGGAGGCCGTTGTAGTGGCGGCAATCGATCGCCAAGGGCGGCAATGATGGCGGCGCAAACGGAAGAAGTTAGCCCTCTCTATAAAAAGAGAGGGTGTAAGCCTTTGAGAGGCTAATGCTCATACTCCAAACGATCTTCCTAGTGCCCCACAAGCTCTAAACTCTTCTTACTTGTCTTTACTTCAATCCTATTGTAAGAAGAGTGATCTTGGTTGTAAAGGTTACCTCCACCTAGCTTTGTGCAAAGGAGAGACCGATAGTGATTGGTTTTGGCGGAGTGATTCACCGTGGACGAATCGGATCGTGGATTAGCGGCGTAGCCGTGAACCACGTTATACCATCGTGTTAGCTTTTGTTTTATTGTTTGTCTTTTGCTTTGTATTTGTATATTCCGCTTGCGCTAATCTTTTGTAGACGAGCAATTTACGACGTCCAACGTACGAGGGCTATTCACCCCCCTCTAGCCGGCCATACCGATCCACTACAAGTGGTATCAGAGCCGAGGTTGCTTGTCACCGGACTAACTGCCGCAACAAGTCCTACATCAAAAATGGCCGGCTCCAACATCCATCCTCCGAAGTTTGAAGGAGAATTCGCTTGGTGGAAGAAGCGAATGGAGGTATTTTTCGAAACGGATTTTGATATAATGATTACAATGGAATCCGGTTTCGTTTTGCCTAGGGATGAAGAGGGGAAGCCAATAGAGAAATCTAGGTGGACCAAGAGGCAAAGAGAGGAGCACCTTGCAAACACCAAAGCCAAGCACCATCTCTACAATGTGCTCCCTCAACAAGAAATCAACCGAATAGGAGAATGCCTAAGCGCCAAGGAGATGTGGGAGAAGCTAATTGAGCTTCATGAAGGCACATCCGAGGCAAAGCTAGCAAGGAGAGATCTCCTCCGCTCCCAACTATCCAACATCAAATTAGAAAAGGGAGAAAAGGTAATTTCTTTGCATTCTAGATTCAAAGAAATTTTAAATGGACTAACAAGTGTAGGTGAGAAGCTATCAAACCGGGATATGGTAATGAAGGCCATAGATGCCTTTCCCCGGTCCTCAAAGTGGAGCTCCATGGTGGACTCATTCTATATCTCAAAGAATTTAGAAGTGAGCACCTTGGAGGAGTTCTTCTCAACAATGGAACTCCACGAAACTAGGCTTGAGGGAATACAAGAGGAGCCTAAAATTCAACCCTCAAGAGGAGTAGCATTATTGGCAAGTGAGGGGAAGAAGAAGATGGAAATCCCCTCCTCCTCCGATGACGAAGCGTCTTCCTCCTCCTCCATGGATAGCACCGAAGAAGCCTATATGGTAAGGAGGGTAAGACATGCATTTAAGAATTTTAGATTTGATAAATCTAATGATAGGATGAGAAGACCAAGGGGGAAGGTCATATGCTATAATTGCCAAGGAGAGGGACATATAAGGGACAATTGTCCCCTCCTAAACAAAAGCAAAGAAGAGAAGAAAAAGAAAGAAGAAAAGAAGAAGAAGAAGGGGAGCAAGAAAAAGAAGGAAGAGGAGAAGAAGACAAAGGAGAAGGGAAAGGCTAAGGCTCTCAAGGCAAGGACTTGGGATGATCCATCCTCATCCTCCTCCTCATCATCGGATGAGGAGAATGCCTTTGTCGCCAATTTGGCCTTGATGGTCTTTGATGATTTGGATTGCTCTTCCTCCGAAAATGAAGGATCAAGCTCAAGAGGAGAGAGCTCAAGTGAAGGGGGAGCCTCCTCCACATCATCATCCTCCTCATCATCCGAAGAAGAAGAGGACATGGAGACTATGGTAACAAATCTAACCCCCAAGAAAATAGTTTCCATGGTTTCTAGTTTAACTAAGGACCTATTTAGAGGAAAGAAGAAGAACAAGAGCATGCTAGAGCAAATTAAGGACCTAGAAAACAAATTAGAAAAAGCATGCTTAAATCAAAATGAAAATAATTTTTCTTGCCATGATGATGCTTGCTCACATGAATACATGCCATTGGATGTTAATGATGCATGCATAGAGGAAAATAGGGCATTAAGGGAAAAGGTAGATTACTTAACCAAAGCCCTAGAGAAATTCACAATTGGCTCCAACACATTGAACATGATCTTAGGGAGCCAAAGAGCTAGTTTCAACAAGAAGGGCCTAGGCTACAAGGAAAAGAAAAATGAAAAGGCCTATAAATGCCTAATAGCTAGGGGACAAGATAAAAAGAAAGTAATTGCTAGGAAATGGATCCCCAAGGAGTATTTAGTGAACCCAATAGGAAAGAATCTATTTTGGGTTCCAAAATCCATCCTTAAGGGTTAGAATAACCCTAGGGTAGTCAACCATATGAACTTGACCTATATCATATTTTGGTTGACTTAGGATAACGGGACAACATTTTTTAGATAGTGTTGGGTGATGATAACGTGCCCATAAATAGATAATATTGCTTAAATCATGATGATTGATGTAATTCCTATGTATGTTTTAAATCATGATTTATGATTTTGATATTTGGCACGTTATCTTGAGAAATAGGTTTGAATCATGCTTTAGGTAATACCTTGCTTATTATCATAATAAAATATCTAATGCATGACTATTATTTGATGAAAACATGTATTTCATGATCATAATCTAGAATTAATTGATATATGTCATTATGATCATGTAGGATGTTAGGTTGATACTTAACCATGATAGAATTGCATGAATATATGGGTTAAGTATATACAAATACCCCCTAGGATACATCTCACACTCACTATAGGCTAACTTGATTGCAAACTTAGCATGGGTGAGATATTAGGATGATACAAATGTCCACTAATGCCTATGGCATTTAGATGGTCATTTAAAGTATCAAAATAGCAATAATAGACCAATCATGGGGAAGGCTTATGTTTAATTCATAGACATATTGCCCAAAGATCATGGTTGGATATTTCATATGTTTTCAAAACAATTTCTTACCTTAAAATACATGTATTCATGTTTTGAAACAATTGGATGCAAAACTAGGTAGCTAACTTGATACTAGAAGGATCAAAAACCTAGTGGTTTTTAGAACTTTTGGATTTTTGGCAAAAACAAGAAAATATAATGAGTTTTCATGAAAAACTATTTTTCCTTGATAGATATACTTAATAGAAATATGTTCCCCAAATTTCATGATTTTTCAAATTTTCTGGAATTTATAATGCATTTCAAATTGGCCCGTAAAATAAAAATTTGGATTCTTTATGCCATTGCCATATACCGATAGCAATGATTGGTGGCCTGTAAATCAGAATATTGAAGGCTGAATTCAGTTTGTAAACCTACAACAAGTGGTAGAAATATACTTAATGCCATCAACAAGTGGTACCCAATTTTAAATCAACTTGTCATATTTTTCCTCCATTATACTTGATGCCATGAGCTTATAACTTAGTGTTAATCTTTTTGATGGTGTCAAAGGGGGAGAAATAACTATGTTTAAGTTAATTATTTTAGGGGGAGAAATATATGATAGGGGGAGAAAATTTGCATAGAGAGTTTCATGGATTAAGGGGGAGTTGCATGTTGCTATATCATGTTTATCTTTACATGCTTTCTTACCTTAGAATTTATATCAATGTTTTTACCTAACTTAAGCGGATTGCCACATCAAAAAGGGGAGATTGTTAGGCAATCTCTTGCCGTGATATGGTTTTGATGGTGTGGCAAAGGGTTTAGTTTGATATGTTGATGTGATATGTGCGCTGAAGTCGTGCAGACTTAGTAATTCGCACATGGAGCCGTGGCGAGTTTCACATCTCATGACTCGTGCCTTGAGTCGGTGAAGGATAGCTTTGCGGAAGTCGTGCGCTTGGAGCATCCGAGGGACCGCCGGACGAGAAGCTTGGAGTGAAGCCGGAGGAAGTAGACTTCGAGGCAAGAGACGCGAAGGAGCATTGCAGCAGCCGCGGCGCTCGATGCCGCCGAGGGACGTGGCCGAGAACGAAGAGAACTTCAAGGCAAGGGACTCAGAAATGAGAGTGAGCGATTGTAACCCGGGAAGGGTAGTTTAGGTGAAACGCCATTTGGCCAAGTGTCGATGGGTTTTCCTGACACCAGTCGACTGCCATGTCATGGCAGTCGATCGCTTCCGAGTCGAGTGAGTTCGACCGTATACATCGACCGGATTAGGCTGCCAGCAATGACCGGGCCAAGGCGAGAGTCGATCGTCAATGGGGTTTCGCCACGTAGCTCGCGCCATAGCCGATCGGGCGACTATAGGGCAGCAATGATCGATGAGGTCTATCGGGCCGATCGCCAAGAGTTCCGTTGGACTACAACGGTCGGGATCCGACGTGTTCGGAGGCCGTTGTAGTGACGGCAGTCGACTGCCAAGGGCGGCAGTCGACTGATTGCAGCAAACGGGAAGAAGTTAGCCCTCTCTATAAAAAGAGAGGGTGTAAGCCTTTGAGAGGCTAATGCTCATACTCCAAACGATCTTCCTAGTGCCCCACAAGCTCTAAACTCTTCTTACTTGTCTTTACTTCAATCCTATTGTAAGAAGAGTGATCTTGGTTGTAAAGGTTACCTCCACCTAGCTTTGTGCAAAGGAGAGACCTATAGTGATTGGTTTTGGCGGAGTGATTCACCGTGGACGAATCGGACCGTGGATTAGCGGCGTAGCCGTGAACCACGTTATACCATCGTGTTAGCGTTTGTTTTATTGTTTGTCTTTTGCTTTGTATTTGTATATTCCGCTTGCGCTAATCTTTTGTAGACGAGCAATTTACGACGTCCAACGTACGAGGGCTATTCACCCCCCTCTAGCCGGCCATACCGATCCCCTACAAAATCGATAGGCTTGGTAAGTTGAGAAATAATATTATTTACATGGTGTGTCGTTGATTATATGATGAAACCGTGTCCTATGTATTAGGATGATGATGTCCCCTTGAGGAGCTCATAAGGATCATCATGTATATCCTACAAGTGGACTTGGTCCAGCATGATGAAGAGGTTGAGTGGTACTACTCATGGAGTTAGATGTTAATTAATTAATTTTCAGTAAATTATTCAATTAATGCCCATTTGATATCTTAAACACGGGGAGATATTTGTACAAATAATATGTGGAGCCCATAATTATTTATGGGTGTTGGTGAGTTGATCAATGATAATCCTCTAGTTGAATGGATCATCATTAATGGATCGGGTTTGTGTGGTTTGGATTCATTGGGTGTCCAAGATCTAACTCCTCCTCATTGTACCTATTCTAGCCTATTATAAATACCTCATGAAGCCTAGATCTATAAATAAGGGGGAGAGGCTTGGGTGCCAACAATAATTGAAAGTGCTAGGGTTGGCGTTGGAGAGGTTGGGCGGCAACAATTTGGAGGCTAGTGTTTTGGTTTGTCAAATTCCTTAGGGCCGGTGACAACACAAGTGAAGGAGGCTAGGGTTTTGTTCTTCCTCTCCCTCTCTTGGCCGGTGCCACCCTCATCTTCTCCATCTCCTATAGCCGATGCTTCCTCCACCTCTCCTATGGCCGACGACAATAAAGGATAGGGTGCCTTCTTTCTTTGTCTTGGCTAGTTCATCTACTCCCTCTCCTTAGGGCTGGCGGACACCAAGAACATGGTCCTTGGTGGTCAGCACAAGCAAGGAGAAGAAGGGAGCTTTTGTTCTTCCCTTGTTCAAAGCGATTAAGGAAGGGAAGACACGATCTAGGAGGCTTCAATTCTTTGAAGATCGTTGCCCACACAACGTCCAAGAAGAGGATAGGTCATACAATAGAAGATCAAGAGGTAAACAAGAGATATAATTCTTGTTTAGTTTTCTTTCTTGTTCTATGTAATTGGATTATAATTGTATGATCATGGACCCCGATGAAAAACACAAAAACCGGCGATCCATACATCATCTATTCCGTGGCTAATCGAGGAAAAGAGTTAGGTCGCTTAAACAACAAGTTTGTTCAAGTGACCACTCAAAATGAATAGCACGATGATGGATCAGTTGCTTGGGTAATCCATCTTCGTTCAGATTAATTTTTTTTTATCCGAGGACATGTTATAGGATCGCCATACACAAGCGACCGAAGGGAGAAGCAATTTCCCCTTCAAATGGTATAATAGCCACGGTTTCCGATTTTGTGTGTTTTGGATTCACTTATATTTATGCACTTATCATATATTATATGTGCCAGATAATAATAGAATGTTCGTAGGCTAACTTTTTGCTTGCAGGCATAAGATTCAACTATTTTGGCCATATGTGGTTGTATGTGATTGTGTGTGTATAATTGTAATATTATTTGAATCCTCGAGGTTGACGAGGCTAGTATTTATTTTTTGTAATTAAGTACGACATTGTTTAGGCACTCTTTTATTTTAGTTTACTTTCGATCTAGATTTTATGTACACTCCTTTGTATAGTATAAAATCAATGGATGTAAATTAAAATAATTTTTCTCGGCTCGGATCCCCTTCGAGAGGATGGCTTGTATATGGCGTAGGGAGGAGCGGAAGAGGTGTCAACACGACTGGAGGCATATTGGAGAACAAAAGCCATAATAGTTGGAAAATTTGTAATTTTTCATATTTGTTGCTTTTGATTTATATGCTTGTTATGGATGCATAGTTAAAATTTCTCAAATTTAAATTACTAAGTGGGAGAGGAATATTTTTTATAATTCCTGCGGCCTCCATTACAATTTGACATGTGATGCGAACAAACTTGCGCGTTGGCTCTGAGTGCCTTCCTCCATATCAGATGAGTTTGTTTTGCGGATCACTAGGTCAAATATGGTTATAGGAAATTATTTAGGAGCATGTGTACTTCCCCATCGGAAGGCACATAATCCGAGATAATTGCCTTAGTATCGCGTAATGATGAACACTTAGATGCAAATATGAGTATCCTCCCCCATCGGAGTCACTGCTTTTATTTGTAGGGCCGAAAAGGAACCAACTATTAATTTTATTTGTCAAAAGTAAGGTTGATAGGATAATAAAATTAATGGGTAAAACCTCCTCTTACAAATGTAGAATTCGTATACGTCCACACTATGGTGGCATACGATATTCTCGGTGTTTTGTGGTGTTGGTTGATTTTAAAATTTTATTGATTGAGGAATCAATAAATTTTTGAAATCTAATGTCTTGATCACTGTGATTCTTAGGTTTTTGAAAATGACTTTCAACCCACTTTCTGTGATTTTGAATGAAAACAAACTTACTGGACCTAACTATGTTGATTGGAAAAGGAATCTAGACATTGTCTTAACTGTTGAGGAGTACAAATATGTACTCTTTGAAGAGTGTCCTCCTAAGCGTATGGTGTTGGGATGTATACTGAAAAGCCAATCTTTTGTATGAACATCTTTATTTTGAAATAAGAATCACATGATCATTGTATACATATCTATGGTTATGCATATTGTCTAATACCTTACATTGTAGATAACATGGTGTGTGGTGTCACACGGGATATCATATTATTGACTCCTTGTAAAGTATAAGTAAAGGCTCACAACCGAGATGGCTTTGGACAAACCATTGGAATGGTTGTAGTGTGATTTCGTATTGGTTTGTCTTGACCATAGAATCACACTAGTGCACTTTTTGTGTATTGAGCAGGACCGACTTAGAGGTGATTCGATTTATTGCTGATTACATAATCGAATCATACCTCAGATATTATATTGTACATGCTCTTAATCCCGATATAATGACGGGCACATATACTTAGTATTCATTTCTTTGATTTACCAATGGGTGAGATTTATAGATTAAATCGATAGGCTCGGTAAGTTGGGAAATGATATTATTTCTATGGTGTGTCGTTGATTATTGGAGGAAACTGTGTCTTATATATTAGGATGATGATGTCCCCTTGAGGAGCTCATAAGGTTCATCATGTAAACCCTGCAGGTGGACTTGGCTCGGCATGATGAAAAGGTTGAGTGGTACTACTCATGGAGTTAGATGTTGATTAATTAATGGTCAGTAAATTAATTAATTGACGGACATTCGAGATCTTAAAAACGGGGAGAAAATGTACAAATAATATATGAAGCCCATATTAACTTATGGGGGTTGTGAGGTAGATCAATGATAATCCTTTAGTGGATTGGATTATCATTAATGGATCGGACTTTATGTGGGCTTGATCCATTGGGTGGCCAAGATCCAACTCCTCCTCATGGTCCCTATTGTAGCCTATTAATACCTCATGAAGCCTAGATCCAATGGATGGAAACAAAACTCTAATTCCAAAGGTTGAGATTAAATCTCTAGATTCGATGGTTGAGATTAAATCTCTAGATCCGACGGTTGAGATTTAATCCCTAGAACCAATGGTGGAGATTAAAATAAGGCTTATCCCTAACTCTATAAAAGGAGGCTTTAGGGTTGGCGTGGAGAGGAATTAGAAGCAAGGGAGCTTTTAAGTTGGCGGCAAGAAGCTTGGAGTTAGGGTTTGGAGTTGGTGGCACCAAATAAGGAAACATTTTCCTTATCTTCTTCTTCTTCTTTGGTGGCTGGCATCCATACAGCTCCTCTCCTTCCTTGGACGACATCAAAACCTAGCTCTCCTCTTCTCCTTGGCTGGTGGAACCAAGGCTTAGGGTCCTCCCTTGGATCTTTTGGCCGACATTCATCTTTCTTTCCTTCTCCTTGTTGGCCAACGGCAAGCAACTTGCTTGTTGTTTGTTGGTTGGCTAAAGGAAGGAGAAGGGTCTTGTTTCTATTCTTTCTCTTGATCAGAACGAGCAAGGAAGGAAGATTAGTGATCTAGGAGCTTCAACTTTTGGTAGATCGTCGTCCACAGGACGTCTGAAAGGAGGAAGGTCATACAATAGATGATCGAGAGGTATAACACATATCTATCTTCATATGTAACATGCTTGTAATTGGTTTTCAATTATATATGCATGATATATTCTATTTTGTGGCTAAATATGTAGGGATGTATACTGAAAAGTCTATCTTTTCTATGAACATCATTATTTTTGAAATAAGAATCACATGATCATTGTTTGCATATTTTTATGCATATTGTCTAATACGTTACATTGTTGATAACATGGTGTGTGGTGTCACACAGGAGATCATGTTATAAGCTCCATGTAAAGTATAAGTAAGGCTCACAACTGAGATGGCTTTGGACAAACCATCGGAATGGTTGTAGTGTGATTTGGTATTGGTTTGTCTTGACCATAGAATCACACTAGTGCACTTTGTGTGTATTGAGCAGGACCGACTTAGAGTTGATTCGATTTATTACTGACTACATATTCGAATCGGACCTCAGATATTATTTAGTACATGCTCTTAATCCTGATATAATAACGGACACATATACTTAGTACTCATCTCTTTGATTTACCAATGGGTGAGATTTATAGATTAAATTGATAGGCTCGGTAAGTTGGGAGATGATATTATTTATATGGTGTGTCGTTGATTATAGGAGGAAACCGTGTCCTATATATTAGGATGATGATGTCCCCTTGAGGAGCTTATAAGTTTCATCATGTAAACCCTGCAGGTGGACTTGGTCTGGCATGATGAAAAGGTTGACGGGTACTACTCAAGGAGTTAGAGTGGATTAATTAATGGTCAGTAAATTAATTAATCGACGGACATTCGAGATCTTAAACACGGGGAGAAAATTTACAAATAATATATGGATCCCATATTATCATATGGGGGTTGGTGAGGTAGATCAATGATGAACCTTTAGTGGATTGGATCATCATTAGTGGATCGGACTTTATGTGGGCTTGATCCATGGGTGGCCAAGAACCAACTCCTCCTCATGGTCCCTAATGTAGCCTATTAACACCTCATGAAGCTTAGATCCAAAGGATAGAAACAAAACACTAGATCCATAGGTAGAGATTAAATCTCTAGATCCGACGGTTGAGATTAAATCTCTAGATCCGACCGTTGAGATTAAATCCCTAGAACTAATGGTGGAGATTAATCCAAGGCATAAACCCAACACTATAAATAAGGCTTATTGGCATCGATAGCAACTAATGTTAAGTGGATTAGGTTTTGCTTCCTTTGGAGTCTAGGAATCCTAGTTGGTTTAGGATTTGGTTTGGGTGGCTAGGGTTTTGGGAGCTAAGGGTGGGCGGCCACAAGTGGATGAGGGTTTCCTTCTTCTTCCTAAGGTTGTCCGGCCACTATTCTTCTCCTCTCTACCTTGGCTTGAGCTCATCCTATTCTTCTTCCCCTCTTCCATGGCCGACCAAAAGGAGAGCAAGGATTAGGGTTTAGAGGCTAAGAGTTTAGGAGGCTTGGGTTGCACCAAATAAGGAAGGTTTCTTTCTTCTTCATCCCTTGGTGGCAGGCACCCACAGCCCTATCCCAACCCTTGGGTGGCATCCAAAGACCCCTTCTCCTTCTCCTTAGGTGGTGGAAACAAGATATAGGGCTTTCCCTTGGTGTCTTGGCCGGTTTCCACCATTATCTCCTTCTCCTTGTTGGCCGGCGGCAAGCATTTCTTTTGTTGCTTGTTGGTTGGCTATAAAAAGGAGATGAGCCTTGTTTCTATTCTTCCTCTTGCTTTGGAAGAGAAAGGAAGGAAGATTTGCGATCTAGGAGCTTCGACTTTTGGTAGATCGTCGCCCACACGACGTCCAAAAGGAGGAAGGTCATACATTAAAAGATCGAGAGGTATACCTATTCTACTTTCTTCTTTTGTTTTTTGCTTGTTTTTCTTTTTCAATTATAAGCATGTTATAAATCTGTAAATGGCTAAATAATACTTGGATCCCGAGCATAAATACGAAAACCGGCGTTCCGGACATCATCTATTCCGCGGCTACTCGTAGAATAGAGGATGGTCGCTTAAACAACTAGTTTGTTCAAGTGACCTCTCTAAATGAATAGCACGACGATGACTTGGTGGTTTGGGCAATCCCTTTTGTCGAGGATTAAAAATATTTAATCCGGGGACATCGAAGGGATCGCCATGGACAAGCTACCGAGGTGAAGTGGGAAGCGAAGTTTCCCCTCACGGACTCGATAAGCAAAACCCTTCAAAATATACTTGGACCCCGAACATAAACACAAAAGTCGGCGATCCGTACATCGTCTATTCCACGGCTATTCGTAGAATAGAGGTTGGTCGCTTGAACAACAAGTTTGTTCAAGTGACTACTCTAATTGAATAGCACGACGATAACAAGGTTGCTTTGGCAATTCCTCTTGTCAAGGATAAATTTTTTTTATCCGGGGACGTAGAAGAGATCGCCATGAACAAGCAACCGAGTTGAAGTGGGAAGCAAAGTTTCCTACCTTCAAGTTGTATCAGAACTTTGGTTCAGGGCAAAACCTTTCAAGTGGTATCAAAGCCATGATTTCTGGTTTTGAATGTTTAGGATTCGGTTACTCTTATGCATTTTTCATATATTATATGTGCCGGATAATAGTACGATATGCGTAGGTTAACTCTTTAGTTGCATGGATAGAATCCAACTATTATGGCCATATGTGTGTATGTGATTTTATGTGTGTAATTGTATATTTGGTTGAATCCTCGGGGTTGACAAGGCTAGTATTTAATTTTTTGTAAATTAGATACGACATTATCTAGCCAATCTTTTTATTTTAGATTACTTTCAATCTAGATTTCATGTACACTCCCTCGTGGAGTATAGGATCGATGGATGTAAATTAAAATAGTTTTTTAGTCTCGGCTCGGATCTCCGGATGGCTCGTACATGACGTAGGAGGAGCGGATGAGATGGCGATGCGACGGGAGACATATTGAAGACAAAAGCCATAATAGTTGGAAAATATTTATTTTTCATATTTATTGCTTATTGTTTGATATGCATGTCGTAGGCTAGAAAATTCCTCAATTTCAAATTACTAAGTGGGAGAGGGATATCTTTTTTTTTAAATTCCCACGGCCTCTATTACAATTTGACAAGTGATGCAAACAAACTTATGTGTCAGCTCTGAGTGCCTTCCTCCCCATCGAATGAGTTTGTTTGCAGATCACAAGGTCGAATATGGTTATATGAAATTGTTAAGGACCGTGTGTACTTCCCCATCGGAAGGCACATAACCCGAGATAATTACCTTGGTACCGAGTAATGGTGAACACTTAGATACAAATATAAGTATCCTCCCTATCGAAGTCACTACCTTTATTTGTAGGGCCAAAGAGGAACGAACTATTAAAGTTACTTGTCAAAAAGATAGGTTGACAAGATACAAAAATTAATGGGTAAAATCTCCTCTTATAAATGTAGAATTCGTATACGTCCACACTATTGTGGCATACGATATTCTCGGTGTTTTGAGGTGTTGGTTGATTTTAAAATTTTATTTTTTGAGGAATCAATAATTTTTTGAAATCTAATGTTTTGATCTATGTGATTCTTAGGTTTTCTTTCAAAATGACTTTCAACCCACTTGTTGTGATACTGAAAGAGAACAAACATACTGGACCCAACTGTATTGATTGGAAGAGGAATCTAGACATTGTCTTGACTCCTAAGGAATACAAATATGTACTCCTCGAAGAGTGCCCTCCTAAGCCTGCAGAAAATTTTGGGGAAAATGAGAGAGAGAGTTATAAGAAGTGGGTAAAGGCCGATGAGATGGCGCGGTGTTAGATTTTGGCATCTATGTCAAATGTACTGCAACATCAGCATCAAGCCATGCCCACTGCTTATGACATGATGCTCAATCTCAAAGAGCTTTTCGGACACCAGAATCGGGCTGCAAGGCAAAAAGCCATGAGGAACTTGATGATGACCACCATGATCAAGGGAACACCCGTGAGGGATCATGTTCTCAAGATGATGGCTCATTTGAATGAGCTGGAGGTCCTTGGAGCTGAGATCGATGGGGAACCCCAAATTGATATCATTCTCTAGTCTCTACCTAGGAGTTTTGAGCAGTTTTGCCTTAACTACAACATGAACAAGAGGTTGTATTCGTTGGGGGAGCTTCTAATAGAACTCCAGGTGGCAGAGGGGCTATTTCGTCAGAGTGCTCAGGCACATGCCATGGTGACCCAAAAGGTTTCTACTTCTAAGCCAAAAGGCAAAAAGAAGAAGAAACAAACTGGGGCAAAGGCAGTGGGAGGAACTCAGGGATGAGTGAAGAAGCCGAAAGACAAGTGCTTCACTTGTAAGCAGACTGGACACTGGAAGAAGGACTGCCCAAAACTGCAAGCAGAACAAAGGTATATCTTTTGGTGTAGTCTTTGAAACATATTTAGCGGTGTTATCTACAGGCACCTGGTGTGTAGATACGGGCACCACTGATCATGTCTGCAATACTTTGTAGGGGTTCAAGGAAACCAGACGACTGGCTGAAAGGGAGATTACTGTGTACTTGAGCGATGCCACGAAGGTGGCGGCTGTTGTTGCAGGAGACGTTCATTTATCTTTTGAGAAAAATAAAGTTTTGGTTCTTAAGAATTGCCTTTATGTACCTTTATTTAGAAAGAATTTAATTTCTATTTCTAAATTATTTATGCATGGATATTCTATTTCTTTTAATGACAGAGTTGTTATAAAAAGGAATAGGGACATTATCTGTTCGGATGCATTGATAGGAAATTTATACACACTTGAACCAAAAGTTCCCACGATGCAAATTGAAGTTAATAACTCATCTTCTAATTCCAATAAGAGAAAAGAACCTTTGAAGATGAACCAAACATATCTTTGGCATATAAGACTTGGTCATATTAACCTAAGAAGAATTCAAAGGTTGATAGCTGATGGACCTCTAGGTTCATTAGTGGTGAAGGATTTCCCAACCTGCGAATCTTGCTTGGAAGGTAAAATGACCAAGAGGCCTTTTAAGGCCAAGGGGTATAGAGCCAAAGATGTGTTAGAATTGGTTCATTCTGATTTGTGTGGTCCTATGTCTATCCAGGCTAGAGGTTGTTTTGAGTATTTTGTCTCTTTTATAGACGATTATTTGAGATATGGATACATTTACTTGATGTGCCGCAAGTCTGAATGCTTTGACAAGTTCAAAGAATTCAAGGCTGATATGGAGAAACATCATGGTAAAAGTATCAAGACACTACGATCTGATCGTGGTGGTGAGTACCTCTTAGGAGAGTTTAGGAATTACTTTTCAGAGGGTGGGATTCAATCCCAATTGTCTGCACCTGGAACACCCTAGAAGAATGGTGTAGCAGAGCAAAGGAATAGGACTCTTATGGAGATGGTTAGATCGATGATGAGTTATTCTGAGTTGCCAGATTCATTCTCGGTATATGCTCTAGATACGACAGTGTATATTCTGAACTTGATCCCATCTAAATCAGTGCCTTCTACTCCCATAGAATTGTGGAGTGGGCAAAAGCCTAGTCTAAGACATATTCGGATATGGGGGAGTCCAACACATGTGCAGAAGGCGGATGCTGGTAAGTTGGAATCTCGTACAGAAGTATGCATGTTCGTTTGCTATCATAGCAGAACGAAAGGTGGTTTGTTTTATAGTCTTAGAGATCAGAGGGTGATCGTCTGCACTAACGTCAGATTTCTAGAGGAAGACTATGTGATCAACCATAAACCCATGAGTAATATTGTTCTGGAAGAATTAAAAGGGGAAGTCACTTCTTCAGTACCACCGATACAAGAGGATATACCACAAGTCACTGCACCGCGTGTCACTGAGGATACACAGGTGATACCTCGTCGTAGTGGGAGGGTTGTGAGACAGCCTGATACATTCATGTTTTTGGGAGAATCTTTTGATTTGGTCCCTAGCGAAAATGAACCTGATCCCTGGATATATGACGAGGCAATCCAAGATAAAAATGTAGTATCTTGGCAAAGTGCAATGAATGCTGAGATTGAATCTATAGATTCAAATCAGGTCTGAGAGCTAGTAGAACTACTCGATGGTGTAAAAACCATTGTATGCAAGTGGATCTACAAAAGAAAGAGAGGAATAGATGGGAAGGTTGAGACCTTCAAAGCTAGGCTTGTTGCGAAGGGGTATACTCAGAAAGAGGGTATCGATTATGAGGAGACCTTTTCGCCGGTAGCCATTCTTAAGTCTATTCGAATTCTCTTATGCATTGCAGCTCATATAGATTATGAGGTGTGGTAGATGGTGTAGGGATGTATACTAAAAAGTCTATCTTTTGTATAAACATCTTTATTTTGAAATAGGAATCACATGATCATTGTTTGCAATTTTATGGTTATGCAAAATAGTCTAATACATTACAATGTAGATAACATGGTGTGTGGTGTCACATGGGAGATCATGTTATCGGCTCCTTGTAAAGTATAAGTAAAGGCTCACAACAGAGATGACTTTGGACAAACCATGGGAATGGTTGTAGTGTGATTTGGTATTGGTTTGTCTTGACCATAAAATCACACTAGTGCACTTTGTGTGTATTGAGCAGGACCGAATTAGAGGTGATTCAATTTATTTCTGACTACATAATCGAATAGGACCTCAGATATTATTTTGTACATGCTCTTAATCCCGATATAATAACGGGCACATATACTTAGTATTCATCTCTTTGATTTACCAATGGGCGAGATTTATAGATTAAATCGATAGGCTCGGTAAGTTGGGAGATGATATTATTTATATGTTGTGTCGTTGATTATAGGAGGAAACCGTGTCCTATATATTAGGTTGATGATTTCCTCTTGAGGAGCTCATAAGGTTCATCATGTAAACCCTGCAGGTGGACTTGGTCCGGCATGATGAAAAGGTTGAGTGGTACTACTCATTGAGTTAGATGTTGATTAATTAATGGTCAGTAAATTAATTAATCGACAGACATTCAAGATCTTAAACACGGGGAGAAAATGTACAAATAATATATGGAGCACATATTAACTTATGGGGGTTGGTGAGGTAGATGAATGATAATCCTTTAGTGGATTGGATTATCATTAATGGATCAGACTTTATGTGGGCTTGATCTATTGGGTGGCCAAGATCCAACTCCTCCTCATGGTCCCTATTGTAGCCTATTAATACCTCATGAATCTTAAATCCAATGGATGGAAACAAAACTCTAGATCCAAAGGTAGAGATTAAATTCCTAGATCCGACAGTTGAGATTAAATCTCTAGATTCGATAGTTGAGATTAAATCCCTAGAACCAATGGTGGAGATTAAAACAAGGCTTATCCCTAACTCTATAAAACGAGGCTTTAGGGTTGGCATGGAGAGGAATTAGAAGCATGGGAGCTTTGGAGTTGGCGACAAGAAGCTTGGAGTTAGGGTTTGGAGTTGGCGGCACCAAATAAGAAAACATTTTCCTTATCTTCTTCTTCTTCTTTGGTGGCTGGCATCCATACAGCTCCTCTACTTCCTTGGCCGGCATCAAAACATAGCTCTCCTTATCTCCTTGGCCAGTGGAACCAAGGCTTACGGTCCTCCCTTGGAGCTTTTGGTCGGCATTCATCTTTCTCTCCTTCTCCTTGTTGGTCGGCGGCAAGAAACTTGCTTGTTGTTTGTTGGTTGGCTAAAGGAAGGAGAAGGGTCTTCTTTCTATTCTTCCTCTTGCTCGGAATGAGCAAGGAAGGAAGATTGGTGATCTAGGAGCTTCAACTTTTGGTAGATCGTCGCCCACACGACATCCGAAAGGAGGAAGGTCATACAATAGAAGATCGAGAGGTATAACACTTATCTATCTTCATATGTAACATGCTTGTAATTGTTTTTCAATTATATATGCATGATATATTCTATTTTTTTTCTAAATATACTTGGACCCCGAACATAAATACAAAAGTCGACGATCCGTACATCATCTATTCCGCGGCTATTCGTAGAATAGAGGTTGGTCGCTTGAACAACAAGTTTGTTCAAGTGACTACTCTAATCGAATAGCACGACGATGACAAGGTTGCTTGGCCAATCCCTCTTGTCAAGGATAATTTTTTTTTATCCGGGGACATAGAAGGGATCGCCATGAACAAGCAACTGAGTTGAAGTGAGAAGCAAAGTTTCCTACCTTCAAGTGGTATCAGAGCTTCGATTCCAGGCAAAACCCTTCATATGGATGATTCTAGTGAAAAGGAGAAAGAGAATTATAGAAAGTGGATCAAGGCTGATGAGATGGCGCGGTGTTACATTTTAGCTTCCATGTTAAATGTATTGCAACATCAGCATCAAGCCATTAATACTGCCTATGACATGATGATCAATCTCAAGGAACTTTTCGGACACTAGAATCAGGTTGCTAGGTAGGAAGCTATGAGGAACTTAGTTACGACCACCATGGTTAAGGGTACACCCGTGAGGGATCATATTCTCATGATGATGGCTCATTTGAATGAGTTGTAAGTCCTTGGAGCGGAGATCGATGGGGAAACTCAAATCGATATCATTCTCCAATCTCTACCTAGGAGTTTTGAGCAGTTTCACCTAAACTACAACATGAATAAGAGGTTGTATTCGTTGGTGGATCTTCTGACAAAACTCCAGGCAATAGAGGGGCTTTTTCTTTAGAGTTCTCAGGCTTTTATTGCTCAGAAGGTTTTTACTTCTAAGATGAAAGGCAAGAATAAGAAGAAGAAACAAGGTGCAACAAAGGTGGTGGGAGGATCTCAGGTAGGAGTGAAGAATCCAAAAAGCAAGTGCTTCACTTACAAACAGACTAGACATTGGAAGGTGGACTGTCCCAACCGCAAACAGAATAAAGGTATATCTTTTAGTCTAGTCATTAAAACATGTTTATCGATGTTATCTACCAGTACCTGGTGTGTAGATATCGGAGGTCACTGATCATGTCTGCAACTCTTTGTAGAGGTTCCAGGAAACCAGACGACAAGATGAGTGGGAGATTACTGTCTACATGGGCAATGCTACAAAGGTGGCAGCTATTGCAGTGGGAGATGATTATTTATCTTTTAATAGGAATAAAACTTTGGTTCTGAGAAATTGCCTTTATGTACCTTCATTTTGAAAGAATTTAATTTCAGTTTCTAAATTATTTTTGGATGGATATTCTATTTCTTTTAATGACAGAGTTGTAATAAAAAGAAATATGGAGATTATCTGTTCTGGTGCATTGGTAGGAAATTTATATACTCTTAAACCAAAAGTTCCCACGATGCGAATAGAAATAAATAATTCATCATCTAAATCTAATAAGAGAAAATAACCTTCGAAAATGAACCAAACGTATCTTTGGCATCTACGGTTTGGTCATATTAACCTGAGTTGAATTCAAAGGTTGATAGCCGATGGACCTTTGGGTTCATTAGTGGTGGAAGATTTCCCAACTTGCGAATCTTGCTTAGAAGGTAAAATAACCAAGAGGTCTTTTAAGGCCAAGGGGTATAGAGCCAAAGATGTGTTGGAATTGGTTCATTCTGATTTGTATGGTCCTATGTCTATCCAAGCTAGAGGTGGTTTTGAATATTTCATTTATTTTATAGATGATTATTCAAGATATGGATACATTTACTTGATACGCAGCAAGTCCGAATGCTTTGTCAGGTTCAAAGAATTCAAGGCTGATGTGGAGAAACGTCAAGGTAAAAGTATCAAGACACTACGATCTAATCGTGGTGGTGAGTACCTCTTGGGAGAATTTAGGAGTTACTTATTAGAGGCTGGGATTCAATCCTAACTATCTGCACCTAGTACACCCCAGTAGAATGGTGTGGTGGAGCAAAGGAATATCACTCTTATGGATATGGTTAGATTAATGATGAGTTATTCTGAGTTACCAGATTCATTCTGGGGGTATGCTCTGGTTACGAGAGTGTATATTCTGAACTTGGTACCATCTAAATCAGTACCTTCTACTCCCATAGAATTGTGGACTGGGCGAAAGTCTAGTCTGAGACATATTCAGATTTGCGGGAGTCCAGCACATGAGATATTGGTATGTTGGAACCTCGTATTGAAGTGCGCTTGTTCGTAGGCTATTCTAGAGGAACGAAAGGTGGTTTGTTCTATAGTCCTAGAGATCAAAGGGTGATCGTTAGCACGAATACCCGATTTTTAGAGGAAGACTATGTGATTAACTACAAGCCCATGAGCAAGATTGTTCTAGAGGAGTTAAGAGGGGAAGTCTCTACTTCAGTACCAATAGTACAAGTGGATATACCACAAGTGACTGCACCGCGTGTCACACCGAATACACAGGTGATACCTTGTCATAGTGGGAGGGTTGTTAGATAACCTGACAGATTTATATTCTTGGGAGAATCTTCTGATTTGGTCCCTAATGAACTTGAACCTGATCCTTAGACATATGACGAGGCAATCCGAGATAAGGATGAGACATCTTGGCAAAGGGAGATGAATTCTGAGATAGAATCTATGGATTCAAATCAAGTCTGAGAGCTAGTAGAACCACCCAATGGTGTAAAAGCCATTGGATGCATGTGGATCTACAAAAGAAAGAGAGGATCAGACAGGAAGGTAGAGACCTTCAAAGCAAGGCTTGTTGTGTAAGGGTAAACTCAGAAAGAGGGTATCGATTATGAGGAGACCTTTTCGCCGGTAGCCATGCTTAAGTCTATCCGGATTCTCTTATCTATTTCTGCTCATATGGATTATGAGGTTTGGCAGATGGATGTCAAGACAGCTTTCCTTAATGGGTGTCTTGAAGAAAACATCTATATGGAGCAACTAGAGGAAATCATTGCAAAGGGCAAAGAGCATCTTGTGTGCAAGCTTAATTGGTCCATTTATTGATTGAAGTAAGCTTGGAGATCTTGGAACATCCACTTTGATGAGGTAATCCAGTCATATGCATTTATTCAAAGTCCGGATGAGTCTTGTGTATACAACAGATGTGACGGAAAGGTAGTGGTATTTCTTGTTCTATACATAGATGACATTTTTCTCATTGGCAACAATGTCAAAGTGTGATTAGACATAAGGGTATGGTTGTCAAAAGAATTTGATATGAAAGACTTGGGAGAAGTGGGACACATCCTTGGGATCAAGGTTATAAGGGATCGCAAGAAAAGGATATTGTGCTTATCTCAAGCTTCATACAAAGACACTATTTTGGCTTGTTTTAGCATGCAGAACTCCAAGAAAGGTTTTTACCCTATAGGCATGGAGTACCTTTATCTAAAGAGATGTGTCCTAGAACATCAAAGGAGATAGAGGAGATGAAGGTGTTTCCTTATGCTTCGACAATAGGAAGCCTCATGTATACTTTGTTATGTACGAGGTCGGATATTTGCTTTGTCGTGAGCATGGTTAGTAGATATCAGAGTAATCTAGGATAGAGACATTGGTTTTGTATTTACTTTAGGAGGCGGAGCCATTGTATGGAGGAGTGTCAAGCAGAAATGTGTGGCGGAATCCACCATGGAAGCTGAGTATGTGGCAGCCTCTAAGGGAGCCAAAGAAGTTGTATGACATAGGAACTTCTTGATGGACTTGGATGTGATTCCTGGTTTGCCTAGAACTATCACAATTTATTGTGATAACAATGGTGCAGTTGCAACCTTGAAGGAACCACGAGCCCATAAGGCAAGTAAACATATAGAGCGCAAGTACCACCTGATACGAGAGATCGTAAAGCAAGGTGAAGTTGCTATCGCCAAGATTGGATCAGAGAATAACCTGGCAGATCCTTTCACTAAGGGCCTTCCAGTGAGAGCTTTTGATAGGCATGTGGACGGAATGAGAATTATATGAATGACAATTTGATGGCAGCATAGTCTTTTAGTATAAGTAGGAGATTGTTGGGATGTATACTGAATGCCTAGCCTTTGTATGAACATTTTCATTTTGAAATAAGAATCACATGATTATTGTTTGCATTTATGAATATTGTTCGATACGTTACATTGTAGATAACATAGTATGTAGTGTCACAAAGAAGATCATGTTATCAGTGCCTTGTAGAGTATTAGTAGAGGCTCACAACCAAGATGGTTTTGGACAAACCATTGGCATGGTTGTAGTCTAATTTGGTATTGGTTTATCTTGACCATAGAATTACACTAGTACACTTTGTGTGTATTGAGCAGGACCGATTTAGAGGTGATTAAATTTATTGTTGACTACATAATTGAATCATACCTCGGATATTATGATGTACATGCTCTTAATCCCGATATAATAATGGACACATGTACTTAATATTTATTTTTTTGATTTATCAATGGACGAGAATTAGGTGTTAAATCAATACGACCGGTAAGTTAGGAAATAATATTATTTAAATGGTGTGCCGTTGATTATAGGAGGAAACCGTGTCCTATGTATTAGGATGATGATGTCCCCTTGAGGAGCTCATAAGGATCATCATGTAAATCATGCAAGTGGACTTGGTCTAGCAGATGATGAGGTTGAGTGGTACTACTCATAGAGTTAGATGGTAATTAATTAATTGTCAGTAAATTAATTATTTAATAGACATTTGATATCTTAAACATGGAGAGATATTTGTCAAATAATATGTGGATCTAATATTTATTTATGGGGGTTGGTGAGGTAGATCAATGATAATCCTCTAGTGGAATGGATCATCATTAATCGATCAAGATTGTGTGGTTCGGATCCATTGGGTGGCCAAGATCCAAATCCTCCTCATCGTCCCTATTGTAGCCTATTATAAATACCTCATGAAGCCTCGATCTATAAATAAGGGAGAGTGGCTTGGGTGGCAAAAATAATTGAAAGTTCTAGGGTTGGCGTTGGAGAGGTTAGGCGTCAACAATTTGGAGGCTAGGGTTTTGGTTTGTCCAATTCCTTAGGGTCGGCGACAAGTCAAGTGAAGGAGGCTAGTGTTTTTTTCTTCCTCTCCCTCTCTTGGCCGACGCCACCCTCATCTTCTCCATCTCTTATAGTCGGCGCTTCCTCCACCTCTCCTAGGGCCGGCGACAACAAAGGATAGGGTGCCTTATTGTTTTGTCTTGGCTGGTTCATCTACTTCCTCTCCTTAGGGTCGGCAGACACCAAGAATTTGGTCCTTGGTGGTCGGCACAAGCAAGGAGAAGAAGGGATCTTTTGTTCTTCCCTTGTTCGGAGCAAGCAAGGAAGGGAAGACATGATCTAGGAGGCTTCGATTCTTGGAAGATCGTTGCCCACACAACGTCCAAGAAGAGGATAGGTCATACAATAGAATATCAAGAGGTAAACAAAAGGGTTAATTCTTGTTTCTTTTTCTTTCTTGTTCTATGTAATTTGATTATAATTGTATGATCATGGACCCCCGATGATAAACGCAAAAATCGATGATCCGTACATCATCTATTTCGTAGCTTATCGAGGAAAAGAGTTAGGTTGCTTGAACAACAAGTTTGTTCAAGCGACCACTCAAAACGAATAGCACGATGATGGATCGATTGCTTGGGTAATCCATCTTTATCGGGATTAATTTTTTTTTTATCCAGGGAGGTGTGATAGGATTGCCATGCACAAGCGACCGATGGGGGAAGCAATTTTTCCTTCATTGAGGAGGTTCAAGAGACTCCAATAGACATTTAAGAGATACCTGGTCAAGCACTTCAATCGATAACTCATAGTGATGAGACATCGACTGAATCTATTGTGACACCACATCTTCATAGATCTGGTAGAACACGCAACATTCCGGAGAGATATGGATTTCTCGTAAGTGAATCGAATGATGTGTTACTCATTGACGATGAGGAGCCTGCTAGTTATGAAGAAGTTCTGAAAAGTTCAGAAAGGGACAAATGCCTTGATGCCATGAAGTCAGAAATGGATTCCATGTATGAAAATCAAGTTTGGAACTTGGTTGGCCCACCTGAAGGCACTAAGTCTATAGGGTGCAAGTGGGTTTTCAAGAAGAAAACCAACATGGATGGTAATGTGATTACCTATAAGGCTAGATTAGTGGTGAAATGCTATTATCAAAAGCAAGATGTTGATTATGATGAGACCTATTCACCTATAGCTATGCTTAAATCCATTTAGATCTCCTAGCCATAGCAGCTCAATATGATTATAAGATATGACAGATGGATGTGATAATTACTTTCCTTAATGGAAATCTACTCGAGGATGTGTATATGATACTGCCTGAGGGTTTCACATCGATAGATAAAACCAAGGTATGCAAACTTCGACGGTCCATTTATGGACTGAAGCAAGCATCCAGGAGTTGGAATATCCATTTTGATGAGACAATCAAAAGGTTTGATTTCTCACAAAATCTAGATGAACCTTGTGTGTACAAGAAGGTTAGTGGGAGTGCAGTCGTGTTCCTAGTATTGTATGTCGATGACATATTACTTATAGGAAACGATATATTTGTCTTACAGTTGGTCAAAATATGGTTATCCAAAATATTCTCCATGAAAGACCTGGGAGAAGCGAGCTACATCCTCGGGATTAAGATCTATAAAGATAGATCGAAATGGTTGCTTGGTCTTTCGTAGTCTACATATATAGACCGAGTGCTAAAGAGGTTTAGCCTGTCGGAATCTAAGAAAGGTTTCCTTCCCATCAGGAATGGGATACACCTTTCGAAGTCTAAGTCTCCGCGCACAAAAGATGAGAGGATTTGCATGAGTAAGATTCCCTATGCATCAGCAATAGCATCTATCATGTGTGCTATGTTATGTACAAGGCCCAATGTATCATATGCTCTGAGTGTAACGAGTAGATACTTGTCTAATCCAGGAATGGATCATTGGATGGCTTAAAACAATCCTTAAGTACTTAAGAAGAACTAAGAATGTGTTTCTAATATATAGAGAGGGTGGTGATATGGTAATACGCGGGTATACGAATGTCAGCTACTAGACAGACTAGGATGATTCTAGGTCTCAGTCTGGGTACATATTCACTTAGAATAGAGCCGCAGTAAGTTGGAAAAGTTTCAAGCAAGTCATTGTAGCGGATTCTGCCACTGAGGCAAAATACATTGCAGCTTTGGAAGCAGCAAAAGAAGTGGTTTGGATCAAGACATTCATCTCTGAATATGTTGTGGTCTCATCAATGATTCAAACATGTGCTTCGCTACTATCATTCGATCAAAGAGATCATAAGTAGGAAGGAAATACAAATCGAGAATATTCTCAATGAAAGGAACTTAGTGGACCCTTTAACTGAGGCCTTACCTCAAAGTAAGTTTGAGGGTCATGTTAGACCTTATGGTATTAGATACTGTGGCGATTGGCATTAGGCCAAGTGAGAGTTTGTTAGTAACATATGAGAGGTGTCCTAAGGCAATCGCCTTATGGTTGTACCATTTATTTGATAAATGAAGATTCACTATTTGAGTATACATGTTCTCATGTATTTGATTAGATCTTAAACTCATTTATTGAATAACCACGATACGATTCATAGTATGAGAGAATTTGTGATTGGATCACAACTAGTGAGTATCTCTACATGTGTAATTGTGATGCATTCGAATTATCCCTAGTCGATGAATTGGTGCATTCGAACGCCATCGATTCTATTGAGACTAGAACAAGGTGTACTCTTTAGTTTATCCAAGTAGCTATTTTTCACTGGTTGGAGACCTTGGGATGTCCGGAGTTGATCGTGGATGCTAGTTATGGTAACTAGTTCATTAGAGTGACTAGCTGTAAGACTTCATATGGTTCTCTACATATACAGATATGTAAATGAAGTCCTTACTATATCTGAAGTGCGATATTCCTTCAACTTAAGGTATTGAAGTCATCTTGGTCATGGAGACTTATGCTTTGACATTTTAAGTAAGCATCTTCGAGGAGACGCGGACTCGGGATGGTTGGGCATAAGTCGAAGTGCCCGAAGGTGTTTGAATAGCCAATAGAGGATTCACCACTCCTTGCAAGGAGATTTATACCCTATGGCCTCTCGTCGAATTGTTACTAAAGTCTTTGGCCATAACATTATATGTTTAGAGTATGATACTCTTGGATACATGTGCAGTAACTAGAATCCGCAAGATGAGGAAGTAAATGTTGGATCGAGAAGCGTCGCTAGAGGGGGGGTGAATAGCGATCGTAAATCTTTTCTTTTTCGTTCGTTCGATACGCAAAGTAAGCACAGCCGAAAATAAATGAACACATTTATTTTACTTGGTTCACAACCCAGCGGTTGCTACTCCAAGGCCCTATCGTCCTAGACCGCGTACGGAGGGCAAAACACTATAACGTCTCCTCCTCGTTGGAGGTAGGAGATAACGATCACAAAACCGAATATACAAGGATGAGGCAACAAGCCTACCTCACCTTGTTATAAAGAAAAACAAAGAATACAATATCAAAAATATTACTTGATTCTGCTGCCGACGAAGAAGATTGAAACTTGGTGTTGCGTCGGCGTTATGACGATGTTGGAGCATTGGCGTTGTAGGAGCACTTGATGAATAAACTTGATGTAATTTGGAGATGGAATCCTCCCCTCCTTTTATAGACTTTAGCCTCAGAATTTGTCTCCTCTTATTTCGGAACGGATCATGAAGTTATCCAAATTTTATCGCGAAGTGGCCGCGTCAAATGTTATCCGTTTTGACCTAGCGCAAAAGCTGAATCATCGCCATCAGTCGACTGATGCCTCCCATCAGTCGACTGATGGGCATCAATCAACTGTTCCATGTCCAGCAGTCCAGCTTGGCCACTTCCCTACAATAAGAGGTTAGCTCGGAAAATGATAAATACGACGGTTTCTAACCGTCCGATCTCGACCTAGACCTTCCACAGGAAGTCTTAGTCGAATCGCCGCCTACGATCGTCCCCGTAAAGAGGACACGACCTTACAATCTCTCACTCACACGAGCTTACCTCGATAGTAGCTCTCGCTTCCGGCCTTCCACTCGATTCCTTCGGCTCCCTCCGAAGTCACTCGAGTGTCGCCCGACCACCGCGGCTTCTTCCGGGTGTCGCTAGCCTTCAGCTCCAGCTTTAACACTTTTCTGCACACTTGATTTAGCTCGTGAGATAACAATGTAGACTTAACATTGTGTCTTTGCCATAATCAAAACACAGGTTCGATTATCTAGTGCCCCTGCACCAACAATCTCCCCCTTTTTGATCTATGGCAAACCAACACAAAGTTAAGGGAAATTAAAGCATAAACCAAGTATAGTAAATGATGAATGTCATTTCCAAAAACTCCCCCTTAACCAAAACTCCCCCTTAACCCTAGGTGAGTTTTGAAAGAGATACTTTAGTCCAAAATTAAATAAATTTTGTGTTACTCCCCCTTAACTTTCGCTCTTCTCCCCCTTTTTCCATAAATCAAAATAAATGTTGGGGTTTGTTATGTAAAATAGGGGTTTAAAAACAATATGGTATATGCATGCATCAAGATAAATCAGTTATGAGTCCAAGCATGCGTCTAGCAATAATTAGATAGATTGGTTCGAGGTGTGTCCCTCTGCACCAATAGTCTAAAGGTTTGTAATATAACCTTTTAGGGTTAGTTTGATCTCCCCCTTAGTCAAATATATGAAGTATAAGAGATGTAGGGGGCGCTAAACTTTGGCCTAAGAGTTGTTAAGTACAATAGTTGAGAAAATAAGTAGTATTTTGAAGAGGTTGTTTTAACTATATTTCAATTATCCTTAACATCTCACTTGTGTCTATATGATCAAGCATGTTATACTTATGTGTTTTTGTGAGATGACTTCCAATTAAGTTGATTAAGTGCATTTAGGTTCAAGTAATTTTATGTTAGATTTGGATTTGACCCTAGGCTTGTCAAGTTTACCTTTTCAAGATCATGGCTTCCAGGTCGTGGCGAGGCATAGGGGCCTTCTTTTATCGGATCATCGACCACTTCCTTAGACAAAGCTATTTTTAAGAAAATGATGACTTGACTCACCTAAGACTATTTCCTAGTCTAACTGGTTATTTTTTTTTTAAAAGAGGCTCCCCGAGGCTCAATCTTTTCGTAGGATTTTAGTTGGTTATGTACGTGTTCTAAGTGATCTCACACGTTTTAAAGCACAAACTTTCTAAGTTAAAGCATGCAATTTCTAAGTTAAAGCACAAACATATTTTGTACTGGCTCCCCCTAGACCGTTGAATCGGTTCGGTCTATCCACATAGTGGATTTGGTCCTTGGGAACCCAGTACGGGTTGGATCCTAGAGTTGAAATCAAAAAGTTCTTAGGGACCCATGCTTGGACATGTTTCCTATGTCGACTTATAATCGACATATACGACCTATTAGTCGTGTTTGAGTTAAACCCTAGTCCAGCCTTATTGTACACGGCACTTTGAGATCCAAGTAGGAGGTCAAGTCCTTTGGATCCCGAAGTGAACCTTTCCAACATGTTCCTAAGATCTTCAACTTGACTTTTCAAGAGAGAGTTCTCAACTTCGAGCTTTTCAGCTCGAGTTGGGTCCTCTTCTCGAACTTGACTAGTCGAAGAGGTTAGGGAGACCTTGTGTTTGAGGAGTCTGACCTCCTCAACCAGGATCTCGACCTTGGACTCGGACTTAACTAATTTCCTAGACAAAAACCTAACCGTATTATGTAAAGTATTAAATAAAGTTCGACTCACTTTAAGGGTATCTTTTGAACCAGATGCGTATCCGTGGCTTGACTTGAAAGTAGCTTCGTAGTCCGAGTCATCCTCAGGTTCTGACTCAAGTTTAGGTTCGGTCTCTGTGTCTGACTCAATTGATTTCGCCATGAAAGCTATGTCTTTTCTGTTGTTCCAAGTTGCATGGAAGGCTTTCCTTGCTCCCTTTTTCTTTTGGTTATCATTCTTCAATTTCCTCCTTTCTTGTCAAACTATTCTCCGCACAATGTTGACTATTATGGCCTCCTCTTCGGATTCGGATTCGTCTTCGGGTTTGAGTTCATCTACTTGCTTAGTAGGTGGCTTCCTTCTTTGTCCTGCAAGTAGAGCAATACCTCTCTCGGCCTGGACCACATTAGTTTGCTCATGAAGTTCAAACTCAGAAAATAATTCGTCTAACCTAAGCTTCGAAAGGTCCTTAGAGACCTTGTAGACATCGACCATGGATGCCCACAAGGTAGTTCTAGGGAAAGCATTTAAAGCGTACCTTATAAGGTCCCGGTTCTCTATGGCTTGCCCGATCGAATGAAGCCCGTTGACGATATCTTAGATCCGCGCATGTAGTTGGGTGGCGGTCTCATGATCCTGCATCTTTAGATTGTACAGTTTATTTAAAAGTAAATCTCTTTTACATACCTTAGCATCGGCCGTCCCTTCGTGTAAATCAATTAATTTGTTCCAGAGGTCTTTGGCGCTAATGAATGGTCCGATGCGGTTGAGTTCCTCCTTGGACAAGCCGCATTGCAATATTTGGGTTGCTCTTGCATCGGCTTCGATTTGCCTCTTGGTTGCATTTGTCCACTTGTTGAAATCCAAGGCCTCTCCTTGATCATTGGTGGGTAGAGCAAAGCCGGTTTGGATTATTATCTAAGTCTCGACTTGTGTTTTTAGAAAACACTCCATCCGACTTTTCCAATAACCGAAATCATTTCCGTTAAAGAACGGAGGTCGGGTGGTGCTATACCCCTCAATGTGAGCCATTAAATATCTTGCAAAACACGAATAAAAACCAAAGAGAATTCCAAGACTTGGTCTTGGATTAGTAGTGTGGGAAATAATAGGAAATAAACAGAAATAAATAAGGAGAATAAAAAAACTAACAAAAACTCGAAACTTACGACCTTCGATGTCCCCAAAAGGGTACTAAACGTTGTATTTTGGGGCTGGAAACAGCTTGTTACGAGGGTAAACCCATGTAAGAAATGTAGATCTTTCTGAGAGCTTCGATTTGGCAGGTAGATCGTTATGTGAGTCCACTTGTGCGAAAAGTTATAGCCGTTTTACCGTCCGCTACTCCAAGAGAGAAAACTTGCAAGCACACAACCAAAAGAAATGTACCAAGACTTCGTCATGGATTAGTAGTGCGGGAGGAAAAAGACCAAAAAAAATACGAATTGAAAAATACGAACAGAAAACCAAAATGTGCTAGATTGGTGGTTTCACCAAATCTTAGCGCCCCCGCTCTGATACCAATTGTTGGATCAAGAAGCGTCGCTAGAGGGGGGGGGGGTGAATAGCGATTGTAAATCTTTTCTTTTTCGTTCGTTCGATACGCAAAGTAAGCACAGTGGAAAATAAATGAACACATTTATTTTACTTGGTTCACAACCCAGCGGTTGCTACTCCAAGGCCCTATCGGTCCTAGACCGTGTACGGAGGGCAAAACACTATAACGTCTCCTCCTCGTTGGAGGTAGGAGACAATGATCACAAAACCGAATATACAAGGATGAGGCAACAAGCCTAACTCACCTTGTTATAAAGAAAAACAAAGAATACAATATCAAAAATATTACTTGATTCTGCTGCCGACGAAGAAGATTGAAACTTGGCGTTGCGTCGGCGTTATGACGATGTTGGAGCGTTGGCGTTGTAGGAGCACTTGATGAATCAACTTGATGTAATTTGGAGATGGAATCCTCCCCTCCTTTTATAGACTTTGGCCTCTGAATTTGTCTCCTCTTATTTCGGAATGGATCATGAAGTTGTCCAAATTTTATCGTGAAGTGGCCGCGTCAAACGTTATCCATTTTGACCTAGCGCAAAGTCGAATCCGCCATCACCGATCGATGCCTCCCATCACCGATCGATGGGCATCATCGCTTCCATGTCCAGCAATGATCGCCCTTGGCCACTTCCCTACAATAAGAGGTTAGCTCGGAAAATGATAAATACGACGGTTTCTAACCGTCCGATCTCGACCTAGACCTTCCACATGAAGTCTTAGTCGAATCGCCGCCTACGATCGTCCCCGTAAAGAGGACACGACCTTACAATCTCTCACTCACACGAGCTTACCTCGATAGTAGCTCTCGCTTCCGGCCTTCCACTCGATTCCTTCGGCTCCCTCCGAAGTCACTCGAGTGTCGCCCGACCACCGCGGCTTCCTCCGGGTGTCGCTAGCCTTCAGCTCCAGCTTTAACACTTTTCTGCACACTTGATTTAGCTCGTGAGATAACAATGTAGACTTAACTTTGTGTCTTTTCTATAATCAAAACACAGGTTCGATAATCTAGTGCCCCTGCACCAACAGTAAATACTTAGGCTAGATGTGACATAGTCATCCTAGTGGGGACTAACACAATATACCATGTCTGGAACCAAGTGGGTATAGGATGAGTGAAGGGAACGAGACACATTTAATTTTAGCTGCTAAAAGGTTTCAGAAGATGTTCTAGGATCAACCGTTGATTTTTCAATTAATTGGAGATTATGATGTACTACTAGATGCCACTCATGATTGTTCTATAAATATTAGTTAATTATAGACGACCAACATAAATTTTGAATCTATTTGGTCACATGCACAATGAGCATAATCTGAAGGATTTAAAACTAGCTTGAGAATAGGATTTTTAGATCGAGAGAGACTTGGTTTGGTTGGACCAAACGAAGAGCGAGTATGAAATTATTTCTGTCGCATTGAAAGCATGGATGGGTGGAGTCTTATGAAGACATGATGGATGAACCAAATCGATTTGGTTCTAATCCAATGGTGGAAAATAAACCAAAGTGGTTTGTTTTGTTTTAAATGAATGATACAAAGTTGGTTTGGTTCATTTTAACTTAAAATAGACCAACGTGGTTTGGTTTATTTTAACTTAAGTTATTAGAGCGGGTTAACGGGTTTTGGTTATGAACCAATAACCGTTAGGAGAATATGCTATCTATAAAAACATGGATTAAGTGTTTTGTGAAACCCTATAGTTATTTTTGGAGTTTCCACCCACATCTTCTCCTCCTCCTCCTTACTTCTTGCTGCCTAACACAAAGAGGGAGTCCTTACCGCGCAACACTTATGCTGCTGCCCAAGTTGCTGCCGCCACTTCCTCCTTGCCGTCGGCCATCCACCAGCCACCTGTGACTCTTCCGACGATCCTCCTTTGGTAGCCAGTGACCAGGAGCAATCGACCAAGCTTTGGCCGACCATCTCTTCGACCTAAACAAGTTGTCCAATTTAGGACAGCTTGTTCTCCTCTTTGTGGAGAGGTCGTTTGGTCGATGTTTTGCACTCCGACACTGACCTACTTGCCGGGGATTGGTGTTGGTGCAGGGCCATCAGATAATCGAACCTATGTTTTGATTATGGCAAAGACACAAAGTTAAGCTTATATCGTTATCTCACAAGCTGAATGAAGTGTGCAAGAATGCTAAGCTAAAGCTAAAGATCCAGTGACACCCGAAGGTTCTCGTGTTGGGAAACCATGGTAGTCGTGCGACACCAGGAGGACTTCGGAGGGAGCCGAAGAAATCAGGTGGAGACCGGAAGAAAAAGCTACAAAGGTAAAGCTTGAGGTATGCTCGTGTGAGTAAGTTCAATTAAGGGCAGTCCTTGGTACGGAGAAGTCCTTAGGCGACGTTCAAACTAAGACATCCCATGGAAGGTCTATGTCAAGATCGAATGGTTGGTAGCCATCGAAAACACTTATTATTTCGATGTCATTTTCTAGCTAACTCTTGATGCAGTTGAAAATTCTAGGAATTAGTTCAACCGGCCAGTTCAACTGCTGATCAAATTCCATCTTTGAGGATAGTCAAAACCTCATCCCCTTATCTTGGGGAGATGAGGCTCTTTGACCATGAGTTGGGACTGAACGTTGGGGGGGGGGCTTATAAGGCTATAAAAGAAAGAGTGTTCTTCACCATTTTCATCATTCCAATTGCTCTCAAGTGCTCCTGCAATGGCTTGACTCTCCAACAACTCTACGACGATAAAGCACTGCCGAAACATCGATGACACGAGCTCAACCTTCAACTCCTTAGTCATCGGTAACATCTTAAGTTGTAAATTCAGATTGCTTGTATTTAAGTTTGTATTTCCAAGCTTTTATCGAAACGAGGAGAGAGGGGTTTGTCTCTCTACCTCGAGTTTTCTCGTATCTTTGTAATCGTTAACTCATACCTTCAACGAGGAGGAGTGTTTTAGTAAATTGCCCTCCCTACAAGGTCTAGGACCGTTAGGGCCTTGGATTAGAAGCCAGTAGGCTGGGAACCAAGCAAAAATAAAATTGTCTTATTTATTTTCCGCTGCTACTCATGTTTTATATTGAACGAAATGAAAAGATTGTTTTGCGCTATTCACCCCCCCTCTCTATCTCTCATTTCGATCCAACAATTGGTATCATAGCGGGGGCACTACGATTTGGTGTGACCACCAATCTAGCAACTTTCCAAAAGGATTTATTTTCAATTTTAAGTTTTTAAATTCGTAAGTTTTAAGCTTTTGTCATATCATTAATTCCTATTCCCACACTACTAATCCAAGACGAGAGTCTTGGCACTTTCTTTTTGTTTTTATCTTTGCATGGTTTTTTTTAAATGACCCATCTCGAAGGGTTTAGCACTGTCTGACTTCCATTTTACAATGAAGATGACTTTCGATACTGGAAGGGTCGGATGGAATGCTTTCTAAAAACCCAAATCGAGATGTGGATCGTAATCCAAATCGAGTTCACACTTCCTACTAATGAAGTTGGTGAATTGTTGGATTATGATCAATGGACAAACGCCATGAAAAGACAAGTGGAAGTCGATGCCAAGGCTACCCAAATTTTACAATGTGGTTTGTCCAAAGAGGAGCTCAACTGCGTCGACCCCTTCATCAGTGTGAAGGAACTATGGAACAAGCTCGTCGAGCTACACGAAGGAATACACGATGCTAAGGTATGTAAATGCAATTTATTGTTTAATAAATTGTATAACCTTAAGATGCATGAACATGAAATGGCTACCCGATTACACGCTCACATACAAGATATCATTAATAGCCTACACTTGATCAGACAGAAGGTCAAAAACTGGGATCTAATAAGGTATACTCTAAATGCGTTCCGTAGGACTACCTTGTGGGCATCCATGGTCGATGTCGAAAATGTTTCTAAGGACCTTTCTAAAATTAGATTAGATGAACTATTCTCGGAATTTGAACTTCATGAACAAAATAACACGGTCCAGGCCGAGAAAGGAGTTGCCTTGCTTGCAGGTCAAAGAAGAAAGGAGAAGAGTAAGCCACCTCCTGAGCAAGAAGAAGGATCTGAACTCGAGGATGAACATGAGTTTGAATCCGAAGAGGAGGCCGCGATAGTAAAGATAGTGTGGAGAATAATTCAACAAGAAAGGGGGAAATCGAAGAACAAAAAATAAAGGGCAATTCAAACCAAAGCAAAAGGGAGCAAGGAAATCTTTTCATGCAACTTGGGACAACAAAGAAGAAGGCGTCAGTGTAGCGTACATGGCAAGACCGGAAGAGTCTGAGTCAGTGTCCAAAGCCAGATCCAACAATTGGATCTCTGGCAATCCTCATAGGTGGAGGGTTAAGTTTTCATTAATTGGTTGATGAAAACTGCTTTCGAGAAGCGAGATCATGGAACTCATTTTTAGATCCAAATTTGATTTAGATTCTGATCATCTCTCAGATCACAATTCCTTCAATGTGAGGCTAGTACCTTTCAAGAAGTCGAGGCTCATGACTTTGTGAAGCTATTCCGATGATACTCGGCATGGATATGGATAGAGGCAATTATAGCGAGGGTCGCTACGGTTGATGTCATTACCACTATACGTGATTCATCAGGTATAACCAAAATAAATTTCCTTTTATTGCAAAGTTTAAAATGTCAATTATGTCAACACATGTTATATCCTGGCATGCGTGTGGTGTGTGTGTTGTAATAAATAGTTTATTACTTATTTTTGCTTTCGCTGTGTGCATGTTTACGAAACGTGTTCGTACACAACACCCATGTCGGTGCCATGGGAACCCAATAGTGATAGGGCTTGTCAATTTTTAAAAGAGTATTTGTCTGAGCCACCCTTTTTTACTAAGCCTCAGCCCGGGGAAATGTTATGGGTATACTTGGCTCTTTTTGAGGTTGTTGTAAGCTCAATATTAGTTCGGCAGGAGCATGGTCAGCAGCATCTAATTTATTATATCAGTTATCTATTAAAAGGATCCGAAGTTCGTTATACTAATTTGGAGAAATTAACTTGGGGATTAGTTTTACCAGCTCGGAGACTACTACCTTATTTTTTATCGTATCTGTTAGTAGTACTTATTGATACTTCTTTGGGTAGAATACTCACTCATCAAGAGGCTACTTGAAACTCATTAAATGGGCTACTAAACATAAATAATATGATATTACATATCAGCCTCGCACTTCTAATAAAGCTGAAGCGTTGGCTGATTTTTTTGGTGAAAACTATACAAAAAGAGGAGTCGGATCCATGGGTTATATATGCAGATGAGTCCTCTAAAAAAGAAGGTTGTGGAGTAGGGGTAATTTTGATTTCACCATAAGGGGAAGAGGTTAAATTGGTAGTTCGATTGCATTTTAGAGCATCTAATAATGAGGCTGAGTATGAATCTTTGCTCATAACTCTTCAGACTGCTAAAAATATAGGAGCTGAGTGGGTAATAGTGCATATGGATTCTCAATTGGTGGTACAATAGGCAAGTGGAGGATTTGAAGTTAAAGATGATATGTATAGGAATTATTGTGACTTGGTAGAGAAAGCTAAGGGGTACTTCTTAGAAGTATTGTTAAAAAAGATCACTTAGGTAGAGAATCATCGAGCTGATGAATTGGCTCAATTAGCCAGTTCTTTATGAAATTGGACTACTCAGGAGGTGATCAGACAAATTGAATTATTACCTCAGGGAGAAATATCAGAGGAGTTGATGGAAGAGGATTAGAGAAAAGAGTTGGTATCATTTTTTCAAGATAAGAAGGTGCCTAGGGATCCTGTGAGGGCTCGACATTTCAAACAACAAGTGGTCATTTTTGTATTTTGAAGGGAATTTAATATAAGAGAACTAGTGTCGAACCTTTATTACAATGTTTAGAAAAGGCAGAAGCAAATTATGTGTTGCGAGAAATAAATGAAAGAGCATATGGAAGTCATATAGGAGGTCGATCATTAGCTCGGAAGGTGTTATTAGCTGGTAATTTTTTGCCTACTTTGATGAAGGATTCTATCCAGTTAGTGCAACAATATGAAAGTTGTCAAAAGCATCAAAATTGGCAGCATCAGCTGGCTGAGTATATGAAAGAAGTTATCTCCTTCTGTCCTTTTGATCAAAGGGGCATGGATATAGTAGGGCCATTTCCAGTTGGGACAGCTTAGAAGAAGTTTTTACTTGTGGCTATTGATTATTTCTCTATGTGGGTGGAAGTTGAGCCTTTAGCCTACATTACAGAGCAGTTGATATTAATGTTTTTATGGAAAAATATCATATTTTGTTTTAGTATTCCTATGAGATTGATATCATATAATGGACAGTAATTTAAAGGTAAGTATTGAGAGTATGGGGAATACAATCAAAGTCCCACATTAGTAAGACATGGAAAAGATCATGTGCTTATAAGATAAAAAGATATCTCCATTGGTAGTATGAGACCTTTTGGGTAAAGCCCAAAAATAAAACCATGAGGGCATAGGTCCAAAGTGGACAATATCATATCATTGTGGAGATATATAGATCTTATAGGCACTAACAGTAAGAAGTTAGCAAAGTGGTGTCAAGATCTTAAAATTGAACAAGTGTTTACATTAGTTACTTATCCTCAAAGTAATGGGTAGACTGAAGTCACTAATAGGGAATTGTTCCATGGATTAAAAACTAAATTGGAGCATGTGGGAGGTAGATGGGGAGAAGAATTGCACAGTGTATTATGGTCCTTTCGTACTACTCCTAGAAGGGTTACAGGAGAAACTCCTTTTAGCATGGTATATGGCACCGAAGCAGTGTTGCCTATGGAAGTTGGGATTGAGTTTGCTCAGATAACAGCTTATGTTCCGATTGATAATGATGTGGCTCGGCATATGGAATTAGATTTGATAGGAGAAAAAAGGGATCAAGCCTTTTACTATGCTGTGAGATACAGGTCGCACGTAATGAAGGCTTAAAATAAAAAAGTGGTACCCCATTTCTTTCAAGTAGGAGATTTGGTCTTAAAAAAGGTTTTGCTTGAGGGGTGCAAAGGTAAACTGGGACCTAAATGGGAGGGCCCTTTTCAGGTGGAGAGCCGAGCAGGAATTGGAGCTTATTATTTGAAGGACACACAGGGGAGGCTTTTAGCTCAACCATGGAATGCATATCATTTACGACCTTATTTTAGTGGATAATTTTTTAAAGTATGTATTTTTATTTTTCTGAAAAGTATAGTAGTAGGACGGGAAAGTGTATTGTAATACAATCATTACGTTGAATATAAATTATTACATTTTTGCAGTGTTAGATGAAAAGGGAAAAGATAGCATGTCTGGTGGAGTGTGATCAATGGTATTGCCTAAATCTAAAAAATTAGTGGAATGACTAGGAGGACGATAACCTGCTACTTGAAATTGATTGATGCAGTCTTCGAAGCCTCATTGTAAAAAAGCAAATCCTCGATGAAGGAACATGTCGTTGATTTTAGCAGAAGTTCAGAATGTTTCTTGTGTGGTGCTTGTTCCTTCTTTGGGGGATGGCCGAGTTCTTAGAATATCCAAAATGTTCTGCAAGTAAGTTGTTTAAAAATGAAGGGCTAAAAGTTTTGCTCGGTCAGCTTGAGCTTTTATATAGGAGGCTTGGAGCTATCTCTCAAGTCTTTGATAGACATGTTGTAATGACAGTTCTCGAGCATGGCATTCTTGTAATTTCTTTTTCAAAGTAGTAGTTTGTTAAGCCCATTGATTGTTCAAATGAGATATGCTTGTGATGCCCTGAAAAGGGGAATGTCAATATCAATCAAAAATAATAAAAGTAGTATACTAACTTCATTGATGATGTGTAAAAGGGAATCTAGCAAGTCATTAGCTAGGGGTGAATGGAGAAGATTTTGTGTAGTTTGGCTTGGAATCAGAGGTTGTGATGAAGGTGTTGGGTGACGAGGGTGTAATTGAATAGGGTTTAAGCGTGAATGTGGTAGAACATTATTGGAAGCTTGTACAAGAGTGATTATGTAAAAAAAAAAAGAAGAAGAAGATAACAAAATTGAATCTGTTATATGTATATATATACAAGAAGACAATTAATGAAAAAGTTACCAAGCGTATCAGACGATTGCAAGGGGTAATTGGTCCTGATTAATGTAAGTGCTGATTTGTTGAGTAGTTGGTTCAAGTTGAATTGCTCTTCTGCTAATGATGAAGTAATTAACTGATATTCAGGGTTATCTCAGTAATGACCTAGGGAAGGATGAGGTGGGAAAGTATGTAGCTAGGTAGATGGAAAGGTGAATGGAGATGGAGAATGCACAAAGACAAATTATTCTTTCCATCCCTTGTGTGAAGAGGGGATACCAGTCAAAAATTGAAAATTTGAGCGGGCTTGAAAGTAGAAGATACCTATTTCTGATGATTTTACTTGGAAAAAGTAGTGAAATAAGAAGGTTGATGGTGTAATTGATAGATAAGATGTGATAAGATAAAAGTCTAACATAAAGCAGAAAGAGTTAGGACTTAGTTGGTTTAGAGGAATAGAGAAATACTCAGATATTTCTAAAATGAAAGGATGAAGAGGGAAGGATAGTCCAACTTTTGTCAGCTCTAAGAAGAAAGCTTTTGTTTTTCCAAGAGGTGAATGGGGACATTCAGTAGAGGTGGCTAGGATTATGTGAAATCCAGGAGGAAGCTATAATTGGGAGGATAGAGATTGATGTGAGAAAAACATATAGGGTTTAAGGAGTAGTGTTCGCTCACATATCATCTCATTTTATGTTGGTTTCATGCATATTTTTCTTTATTTTTCATGCATTTCCTGTTTTCTGGTTTTTAGATATGCTCTGTATACTTTTGTGTGCACGATAAACTTTCGTGAGGATAACATCACACTTTAGGAGCAACAAAAGGACATTTGGCAGCTGGACGCAGAAGGGAACATGGGCAAGGCATGTGCCTACACACGGTCGTGTTCAGAAGGCAAAAATAGCCACCACGGCCCGACACACGGCCATGCCATGTGTTTTCACACAATCGTGTGGCGGCTAAACGATTTGATGTGACTAGGTTTTTTTCCAGATTTTGTAGCGATTTGGCATGATGTCTATAAAAGGAAATCTCTGCCCAAACCCTAGGAGGGAGGCACGCCGGCCAGGATGGCACTCTGAATCCCTAAAAAGCTTCGGGAACTCGCATCGGGGAAGGAGAGAGCCGCTCGAGGATCAAGATCTGCACCACAACACCAGAGGCAAGAGTTGCAATTACATTGTAATTCATATTTCTTGCATGCTTTTCATTTTACTAATGAATTCTATAATGTATTGTGACTCTCTTCTCGTATCCATGGAGTAGATTCTCCAATTCTAGGATTAGTGAGTAGTTTGTGTTGAGTAGAACATTGCTATTTCAAATATGTTTCCATTCTTCCAATCTATTTGCTGTTGAATGAATGTTTAGATCTATAGATTTGTGTTTTGGTTTTCTATCTTTTGTGCGTAGACAATATGAGGAGTGCAAATCCTCGTATCTAAGATTTAGGGGATATTAGGAGGAACCTATAGCTAGTTGGCCTCATCGCTTGCAACTATGGATAGAAGGATCCGATAGAGTCGATAATGTGTCTCATTTTTGCCTCATCACAGAGATCGATTCGACATCCTCGTACCATAGTGTATGATGTCCTTTCCACAAAACCCTAGCTAGAAAATCTGGATACATTCGATTGATAGCATGTTCTGCGACACACAAACGAAACCGAAGTCCTAGAATCCCATTAAAATCCTCGTAGCAACCTTTTCTCTTCTTCTGTGTGACACCGTACTGAGTTCGGACCACAGACGACCTCTCATTCGTGAACCCTAAGATTACTAATCCGAACAACAACACATCCACTGGACAAATCGATACTCAAAATCTCAGTCCCTATGGGATCGATATTTATATTACTTGTTGACATCTGTGCACTTGCGGCCATTGAGCACGAGCACACACTTCGAGTCCTCGACGATCTTCGTCACGAGATTTGAAGTCGTGTTTGTGTGCATCAAGTTTTATGCGCCATTGCCGAGGACTGATTAATTCGATACCGAATTAAGAAAGTGGATAGTTGGATCGGACTTAAGTTAGATTTATTTACTTGCTTATTCTTATTCTTATTTTTAATTTATTTGAATTTTTAGATTTTCCATATTTAGATTTAGTTTTTATTTTATTTTAGTAGTGATTCTTTATTTCTAATTTGCTCTTCGATTTAGTTAGCTAGATTAGTTTATTTGCTGTTTCTAAACCTTAGGTAAATACTCCTAATTTTGTGGCTCGGTTATTCGTATGCTTAGATGCGTAGGATCGAAAGGACTGATTCCGATCGATTTAGAAATTGAACGAACCTATCATTGTCGGAAAGCCGAATAGAAGAGGATGAAGGACCAAGCTGCATCCGAAGTGAATATAGGTAGCCGACCCTTGCGGGATTACACAACCCCTAGTGCTAGAGGATTTAGGCTGATTATAGTTGGACCAACCATTTCGGCAAACAACTTTGAACTGAAGCCAGCACTCATACATATGGTTCAACAGAGTCAATTCGGGGGAGCTGCGACTAAAGACCCGAACCGGCACTTGGAGTCATTCTTGGAAATCTGCTCGACGATGAAGATAAATGGAGTCCCTGCAAACGCGATCCGCCTGAGCCTATTCCAATTCTCATTGCTGGATAAGGATAAGGCATGGCTTCACTCCCTTCCTTTGGGAAGCATTACTACATGCGAGCAATGTGAGCAGCAGTTCTTGAACAAATACTTTCCACCAAGCAAAACTGCTCACATGCGCCATCTGATCACAAGCTTCCGTCAAAAGGAGGGGGAGTCCCTATTTGAAGCTTAGGATCGCTACAAGGGGCTACTTTACCAATGCCCCTACCATGGACATGAAAGGTGGCTGGTGATCCAAATCTTCTACAATGGGATCACGTACGCCACAAAGGTGTCCCTTGATTCTGCTGCAGGAGGAGCACTTATGAAAAAGCCTATCGAGGAAGCAGAGGAGCTGATAGAAGAGGTGGCCCAGAACCACCATCAATGGGCTTCCGAACGTGGTCACCCAGCTCCTACAACAAGATAATATGCTGTCAACTCAGTAGATCACCTAGCAGCGAGAATGGATGCGCTTAGTAGACAATTCGACTCTTTAAATCCTGCATCTACATGTGAGTCCATTGACTATGGAGAGGGAGCAGCAACGTATCGGGAGGACTACTATGGAGGGTAGGGTGGCTTAGAAAAGAATATTGAGCATTGCGATGCGGTTGGGGACTACAATCAAAGGCCTAACAACCCATTCTCTAGTACTTACAACCCAAGATGGAAGAACTACCTGTACTTTTCCTATCAAAATGTCTTGGGGAACTTTCAAACATCAACAAAGTATGGGCAGCAGCGGGGCAATAGGCAGCAGCGACAACAGAAGTCTAGGTTAGAATTGATTATGGAAGGTTTCATTGCTACCCAAATGAAGGCCAATGAAGAGTTCCACTGCCAACATAAGAAAACAGAGGAGTCACTCAGAGACTTGAAGGCCACTGTTGACGATATTGTAAGTCACACAAGGATGTTGGAGACACAAGTGGCCCAGATAGCCCAATTCATGTCTCAACCTATGGAGAGCTCTCTAGCATTACCCGAGCTGAGTAAATTTAAGGAAGAAGGAGGGTGCAGCGAGAAAGGATCACAAGTAAATAGATTTGCCAAGGGGTGTGCAACCATGATTTCCACACTACCTGACCAAGCCAAAATTGAGGACAGGATTCCACCCCTGCTTGAGGACCATGGTGAATTTGTTATCCCCTGCTCGATTTATGGGGAAAGCTTCGACGAAGCATTGTGCGACTTAGGGTCATCAGTAAGTGTGATTCCCTACGCATACTACTTGAAGATGGGGTTGAATGAGCTCCAACTAGAGAACCTTGGTATTCGTATGGGGGATGACTCAGTCAAGGAACTCGTCGGCATGCTAACACATGTGCCTGTGGTTGTCGAGAACTTCGTGATACATACAGATTTTATTATACTCGACATAGGACCAGTCCCCCAGAATCCCATCATCTTGGGAAGGTGCTTTTCTGGCAACTGCGGGGGCGTGCATAGATGTAAAGGCACACTGGATCTCCTTAGAGGTAGATGGAAAGGTCATCATTTTTAGCCTATCAAAGTGTAGAGCTCCCTACCTAGATGGCTTTACTTTCAGTAGGATAAAGTCGAGCCCATTGGAGGTAGACGCCGAGACGGATGAATGGAGGTTAACAGAACCTCCAAAGCCAAGTTGATAATGTAGTATGGTCGAGCTAAATGACCTTAAACAAAGCGCTTCTTGGGAGGCAACCCAAGTTTAGTTTTTAGGTTTTTTTCGATTGTATTGCATTCATTTGGTCAATTTGAACTTTGATTTCCATTTCGTTTAGCATTAGGAACAGGAAGAAGTTGTTAAATAAAAATAAAAATCAATTTTAGCTTACACGGCAAAGCATGTGAAAAAATTCAGACCGTTGTGCAAAAAAAAGGAAAGAAATAGGGGACACACGACCTAGCCATGTGTTTTCCCACAACCATTCCCGACCAACCCGAGGCGCACATGGCCTGGCTGTGTGTTTTCACACGACCATGTCGCACGAGGTTAAAAAAGCCACGCCATGCATTTTTACCCCAAATGCACCGTGTATTTCGATTTTTCTTGCCCTAGCCGTGTGATTCTTTCTTCCCCACCACCTAGAAGTTTTTCCAACCATCAAAGAAGGCAAAAGAAGCAAGCATGTGAAGGACCGAGCAAGTGGTATCTCGATCTGGTGCTTCGGAGCGAAGAGCAAGGAAAACCGATGCCCCTCAAGCTCCGGAGGAGGGTAATGCTCTTCCAACCCTTCTTTTCCGTAACAATGACCATAGGGATAGATATAACATGCTTTCTACTCGTAAAATCACTACAACTTGGTATCATGATGATGATTTACTAGTGTCCTTAGGGTTGTTGGGTGACATTCAAACCCTATTTGAAAAAATAGGGTGGTGAGAGATAATGGGGATAAGTCACCCAACCTACCCTAGGATAGTTTTGGAAATTTTATGTTCTTTCGAAGCTGAAGTTTTAACAAGTAGAGAGAGCGAAGAGGGTAGGATTACCTTTAGGATATTTAACATTGAGCATGAATGGACACTACACCAATGGAACTCATGCTTTATCTTGCCGAGTGAGGGAGAGAAAAGAACTCCGATAGGGTTCAACTCTCAAATCTTTTGGACTGAATTGATAGGAGAGTATGCTTACGACCCTTCTAGGGCCAAAGAATCACGCCTCCAAAACTCAATTTTCCGATACCTCCACTGAATCATGGCAAGCACTATTTTTGGTCGTGCGGAGAGCGATGGTGTAGTGAGAGCTAGCGAGCTGCTTTTGCCTATGGGACATGCTACAAGAAAGGAGTAGCATCGATGTAGGGTCTCATTTTATTAGACACTTAGTGAAAATGGGCAAAACAACGAGAGGAGAGATTAATGTGGGGGGGCATGCTTATCCACATTTGTCATAGGATGGGGTATGACTACACTGTGCTAGATAGCAAATAGGGGAGCCCTAGGATCGACCTATGAGTGTGTATGGCCATGAAGATGATTGTAAGAGAGTCCCCGCCATATGAGGGACCATCCACATCGGCACCCATCTCTCCCCCTTTGCATCACACTCCCTCTATTCCACATATACATAGGAGCCCACCTAGTCGACGTCGACATGAGTGTGCACCTGCACCGCCACCTTTTTCTACTTTTGAGCAAGATGTAGGTACATCTGCCTATTATTTTTTGGAGTTCTGATCGCGCCTCGACGACATATATGCCGAGCAGCAGACACAGAGGTAACGATGGGAGGAGAAGAGCACCTACATGTAGGCAAATTTTTCGGGCTTCTGGGAGCACTTCCAGTGCGCCAAGTTGTTCTATGACAAGGCCCGTGTCTATTTCCAGGAGGAGGCTACCCGTCGCCAAGCGGAGGTCACCTGCCACTAGGAGATGCGACAACATATGCGAGCCCAGCAGGCACAGTCGGCTAGGGAGGAGGAGCACCGAGCAGCCGCTGCATCCACCAGCTCTCAGATCGACCACATGTACATGTGGCATCAGCAACCCAGCAACAGGTTTTCCTAGGACCCCGAGAAGCCGAGGCTACTAGACTTTCCACCTCGTCCACAATACTAGAGGTATGCTTCACTTAAGTCTGGGGGGGACCCTAAGTTTTCTTTTGTTTCTAGCAGTGATTTCTTTCCAAATATTTGTATTTTAGTTAGCATTCATTTATTCATGCATAGTGTGTTTAGTTTCTTCATGCACTTAGTCTTGGCTATCTTTAAGCTACCTCAGTAGTATTTTTAAAGTTACTTTTATGAGTTGTTCCCATAGGTAGCTTCGCTTTATTTATCTCATGGTATTTTATTTTATTTTCTCTAATGAATATTCTATACTTACACTGGTTAGCTTTTATTTTTATACCTACACATGTCGATCATTCTCAAAGGGAGAGTCTAGTACATACTTTGTTATAATTCATCTCAGTAGTCTAGTACTTTGGTATCCACAGGTGACCCTAAGTTTAACATTTTAGTTACTGGAGATGCTCGGATTGTGTAAGCCCATTCGGAAAAATCAAAATCCCAGTGAGTCGAGAAATAAAAGAGAGAAAAAAAAAGAGAGAGAGAGAGAAAAAAAAGAAATGAAAAATAAAAGAAAGAAGAAAAAGGGATTATGAGGGATAAAAAATAGTTGTCGTGGGTGAAAATGGTTAGGTGCCCCTTTGAGACCGAGTTAGGTTACTAGGGAAACACCTACCAATTTCTCTCAATACCGAGCATGCCTTTAAGATTTTATGCTAGATCTAGGCAACGACCCTCGCTTTGGGAAGGTAAGTGCCTAAGAGTCAGAGACCTTAAAAGAGTTATAGGATGACGACTTAACTCACAATGGAACGAGTATCACCTAAAATGATTCACTTAGCATGAGCACAAGGAGCTAACTTAGTGAATTTCTAGAACATATCTATTTCGCTTTGATTGCAAATACCACTTGATAAATCTAGTTAACATGCTAAGTATGGAACAATACCTTTTCAAATTTCATGGAACTGAGATTTGCTTAAGGACAAGCAAAGACTTAAGTCTGGGAGAATTGATGTGAGCAAAATATATAGGATTTTAGGAGTAGTTTTCGCTCACATCTCATCTCATTTTATGTTGGTTTCATGCATATTTTACTTTGTTTCCATGCATTTCTTATTTTCTGGTTAGGAGATCTGCTCTGTATACTTTTGTTTGCAGGATAGCATTTCATGGGGATAACGATGCACTTTCGGACCAAAAAGAGGACATTTGGCAGCTAGACGAAGAAGGGAACATGGCCAGGGCGTGTGCCTACACACAACTGTGTTCAGAAGGCGAAAACGACCACCATGGCCTGACACACGGCTAGGCCATGTGTTTTCACACACCGTGTGGCGGCCAAACAATTTGATGCGACTAGGTTTTTTTCCAGATTTCGCAGTGATCCAGCGTGATGTCTATATAAGGAAAGCTCTGCCCAAACCCTAGGGGAAAGGCACACCGGTCGGGACGGTACTCCGAAGCCCTAAAAAGCTTTGGGAACTCGCATTGGGGAAGGAGAGAGCTGCTCGAGGATCAAGATCTGCACCACAACGCAGAGGGAAAAGCTAAAATTACATTGTAATTCATATTTCTTGCATGTTTATCGTTTTACTCATGAATTCTATAATGTATTGTGACTCTCTTCTCGTATCCATGGAGTAGATTCTCCAATTCTACGGTTAGGGAGTAGTTTTTGTTGAGTAGAACATTGCTATTTCAAATATGTTTATATTCTTAAAATCTATTTGCAGTTGAATGATTATTTAGATCTATAGCTTTGTGTTTTTGTTTTCTATCTTCTATGCATAGATGATACGAGGAGTGATAGTCCTCGTATCTAAGATTTAGGGGATATTAGGAGGGACCTATAGATTGGCCTCATCGCCTGCAACTGTCGATAGAAGGATGCGATAGAGTCGGTAACGTGTCTCATTTTCGATTCATCATAGGGATCGATTCGGCATCCTCATACCATAGTGTATGATGTCCTTTCCACAAAACCCTAGCTAGAAAATCTAGATAATTCGATTGATAGCATGTTCTACGACACACAAATGAAACTGAAGTCCTAGAATCCCATTCAAATCCTCGTAGCAACCTTTTCTCTTCTTCTGTGTTATACCGTACTAAGTTTGGACCACCGACGACCTCTCATTCATGAACCCTCAGATTACCAATCCGAAAAACAACACATCCACTGGACAAATCGATACTCGAAATCTCAGTCCCTGTGGGATCGATATTTTTATTGCTTGACGACATCCGGGCACTTGTGGGCATTGAGCGCGAGCACACACTTTGATTCCTCGACGGTCTCCATCCCAAGATTTGAGGTCGCGTTTGTGTACATCAGAGATCGACATTGTTCTCCTATTACTTTGAAATGTGTAGATGTAAACCATGGATGGGGGATTTGTGAAGTAGGATGCATCTTTCTGAATGTTGTGAGGAGTAGTGAGGATTGCTTTTCTATATATAGTGAAGAAGAAAGGGAAAAAATGAGGGAAATAATAGTTTTTCTTACTTATTCTTGGAGAAAGGAAAGGTGGGATAAGGGAATTAAATTAGTTTGTTAAGGTAAAAATAATGGGTAAGTAAGGGACCTACTTTTATCTAATAGTTCGTTGGGAGAGTGTTATCAATTTCTAGTAATCTTCAGTAATGATATGCGTAACATAGATATGGGGTGTATAAGTTACTCATATTCTGTTATAAAAAATATACAGGTTACAACATATATAATAATACTAAAAGTGGATATCTACAAAATATGCCTTGAAACATTCATAGTAAATATTTGAAAATAAATATTCATTCCATGATTAGGAAGTAAGTATTTGTTACATACTTAGAAATTAGCATCCATTACAAGGTAGGAATTCAATATTTGTTACAAGTGTATGAATTACAATGTTACTACTATGGGTAAGTATCTGACTTAGTGTTGAAAGCTTCTAGGGGGAACTAAGGAAAGAAGGCCTTTGTCGTTAGTTGCTTGGTGAGCCCCTTCAAAACCCCTCTGAAAGTATCTTCCATGTTTGGCCACCATGTTGGTAAGGAATTTAGTCTCTTGAGATGCCCAGTGTCACGCCCGCCCTTTCCAGGAGTTTAAAGGGCGGCGCGACGCGATCATAAATACATGCACTTACAGCGGAAGACTACATATACTTCTTATAGTGGAAGACTTTAATCTTCTTTTTCTTTCTTTCTTTCTTTTAAACATAAAGCATGCATCATCATCTCATAAGTACTTAGTTCAAGTTCATGACATTCAACTTAAAGGACACCAAGTAGCGTCAATTCATCATCAAGTAGAGTTCAACTCTTAACAACTAACATGCAAAACTTAAAGGAAAACATGCATAAGTATGGGAAAAATAAACAGATCTCCTCCACCATGCCACTACCACACACACATTGCCCCTCCTGCTGCTTCCTTTAGTTTAGCCATTCTTTACCCTTATCTGCTATACAAGGGAACATAAAACTATAAGCACATAGGCTTAGTAAGATCCTTTCCTACTCACAAAAGCCATACATCGAGAATTAGACATAGAGTAGTGACATGATCATTTAAGAACATATAAGCATAACATGCATATAAACATACAAGAACATATAAGCATAGCATGCAGATAAACATACAAGAACATATAAGCATAGCATGCAAATAAACATACAAGAACATATAAGCATAGCATGCATATAAACATACAAGAACATATAAGCATAACATGATATAAACATACAAGAAAATATAAGCATAACATGCAGATAAACATACAAGAACATATAAGCATAGCATGCATATAGACATACAAGAACATATAAGCATAACCTTGATGTAACCATCATAATCACCTAGACATGAAATAAGGGTATATGCAAGATGCTCTTTGAAAAAATATATTTATAGGTAATTAAACATAATCTCAACATATTGGGCCCGACATTGTACCACATACATCATCATCATAGCGCGCATCCCTAATAGACCTGAGGTAGCTAATCCCGAACCTACTAGAGTACTAGGCCCGTTCGGCCTAGGGGAAACATAACATAGAAGCCCATCCTAAGCCCGTACTTATGACCATCGGCCTAGGTCAACTAGGAGCCCATCCCGTACTGGGTCCGTACTACGATCGTCGACCCAGGGGCACATAGGAGCCCATCCCTTGGACCTTATTAGGGTCCGCTACAAGCCATGCAAAAAGTAAAATAGCATATCATGTTCCTTATCATAACATATTATATTTCTTTTCATAACATATCATGTTCCTTATCATAACATATCATATTTCTTTTCATAAACATATCATGTTCCTTATCGTGGCATATCATGTTCCTTCTTCATAGATTATCATGTTCCTTCTTCATAGTATATCATGTTCCTTCTTCATAGCATATCAAATTTCTTTTCATAACATATCATGTTCCTTCTTTATGACATATCACACATTCTTACAATTAACATGGCAATGAGCATAACATGATCATACATTCATAAAATTAACATGGACATAATGTAGTGACATAAACCAATCATGCTATCATAAAATCTAACTAACATCATATTTGTATTTTTTTTTTCTACATGTAGCATGGCATGGAGGATTTAGTAGAGGGCATGTATATGGCCTGGCCGAAACCTTCTTAGGGGTTTACTTGTTAAACAACTTGTGCAAGGTCTATTTAACATCACACACATATAGAGCATGGCATAAACATCATGAACAAGCATAACATGGTGTGATCTAAACTTCATGGGGTTCTAACAAAATTTTAAACCCTAAAAAACTTGTACAAGATCTAACTAACCACATGTTAATCTCCAACACATATAGATCATGGCATGGAAGGCCCATAGGGGCCGAAATAGGTCTTGGCCGGGAGTTTCAAGAGGCTTAAAGATCCAACACTTAAATTTAGCTTAGCTATCAACATATTATCTTCATCTACATTCAAAACATAACATGACTACATATAGATCATAGCATAGAAGACCATTAGGAGCCTAAATGGGTCTTGGCCGAGAGTTTCAAGAGGCTTAAAGATCCAACACTTAAATCTAACTTAGCTATCAACATTTTATCTTCATCTACATTCAAAACATAACATGACTACATATAGATCATAGCATGGAAGTCCATTAGGAGCCTAAATGGGTCTTGGCCAAGTATTTCAAAAAGCTTAAAGATCAAAAACTTAAACCAAGCCTATCTAGAAATATGTTATCATCATATTCATACAAAACATAGCATGGACAATCATGGGAAGCATGAAGAAGGTATTGGCCGAGAGTTTCAAGAAGCTTGAAGATCAAACACTTAAACCAATCCTATCTAGAAACATGTTATCATCATATTCATACAAAACATAGCATGGACAATGATGGGAAGCATGAAGAAGGTCTTGGCCAAAAGTTTCATAAAGGATTTTCTTAACAACCATCAATTGAAGCAACTTGTACTGCAGGTGAGAGGATACTTACATCCTTCGCTTTGTTTAGTAGTAGAAAATACCCTATGTGATGCCAAGACTAGAGCCCTCTTCTTGCTTGGTTGGTTTTCGAAAAAAGGGAAGGAGAGGGAGTTAGGGTTTCGGTGAGGAAGAAGAGGAGAAGGGGAGAATGATAATTTTTGTTTCTCTTGTCTCCTCATTCTCCTATTTATTCACTTGATGGTGTCCCTTAGCCTCCCTTACCCTTATCTATCATTTCCCATATCCTTCTAATAGCACAACCCTATTGGACTTTTGGTTATTGGATGCATCTTAAGGTTTAGCTATCTACTTTGGAGGTTTAGGGTTCAAACCCTGAGTCATGCATCCTTTTTAGCTCTATTTCTTTTTTTTTTTTTGAAGGAGCCCACATAAAGCCCATTATAATCATGCAAAAATTCTTGTAAAATTGCTAGGGATTTTATGGGCGTGACAATCCTTCATACATTTTAAAAGATTCGTCCTCGAAACTTAGAATAACTCTGGGTACTTTTGTTTCATGTCCTCCTCGCGTTCCCAGGTGGCTTCTTCATATCGTTGATTTTGCCATAGGACCTTCACTAAGGGAACCTGTTTATTCCTTAGTATTTTGACTTCTCGATCTAGTATCTGGATAGGTTGACTTTCATAACTCAGGTCCTCTTGAACTTGCACTGTTTGTGGCTCGATCACTTGGTTTGTACTGGAAATACACTTCTTGAGCATCGAAACGTGGAATGCGTTGTGAATAGCCGACAACTCTTGAGGCAGCTCTAGCTCGTAAGCTACCTTGCCAACTCTCTTCACTATCAGATACGGTCCCACATAGCACGAACTCAGCTTACCCTTCCTTTCGAATCTCATCACTCCCTTCATAGGGGCTACCTTGAGGAATACTAGATCCCCGACGTCGAATTCCAACGATCTACGCCGCATATCTGCATAGCTCTTTTGCTGGCTTTAAGCAGTTTCAATTCTTCGGCAGATGTTCTGTAGAGCTCGGGTGGTGTCGTCAATGAAATATGTTTGAAGTCCCATCCCCTTCTTTTCACCACTCCCATACCAGCATATAGGAGATCTACATTTCCTCCCGTATAGAGCCTCGTAGGGTGTCATTCCAATAGTAGCTTGGTAGCTATTATTGTAGGTGAATTCTGTCAAGCATAAGTATCAGCACCAGCTCCCTTTGAAATCCAAGGCACAAGCTCGTAACATATCCTCTAGTACTTGATTCACCCTTTCGGTCTGTCCGTCAGTCTGAGGATGAAAGGAAGTACTGAATAATAGCTTCGTGCCAAGGGCCTTCTGAACACATTCCCAGAAATGGGAAATAAAGCAACCATCTCTGTCAGAAATGATGGTCTTAGGAATCCCATGTAATCTGATAATTTCCTTAGCATATAATTGAGCCAGTTGCTCAGTCGAATAGGTCGTCTTGATTGCTAGGAAGTGGGCAGACCTCGTCAATTTGTCCACGATTACCCATATAACATCATATCCGTTCGTCGTCTTGCCCAGTCCTGAGATGAAATCGATAGAAATATCTTCCCATTTCCATTCTGAAATTTGGATCAACTGCAGTGTTCCTCCAGGTCTCTGGTGTTCTACTTTAACCCTCTGGCAGGTCAGGCAGGTACTGACATACTGAGCCACATCTCTTTTCATACCGAACCACCAGAATTTCCTTTTCAGATATTGGTACATCTTGGTGGTTCTAGGATGCATCGCATAAGGGGTTCCGTGAGCTTCCTCAAATATCTTCTTCCATAATTCTGGATCATTGGGAATACACAAGCGATCCATGAGGTAGAGTACTCCACTGTCAGAGATACGAAATCCATCATCCATTCCTTCTAGGAACTCTTGCTTGATCCTTTGAATGCTCGGGTCACTGGCTTGCTTTTCTAATATATCGTCGAATAGCGTCGGTGCTATCGTCATGGTAGAAAGTCATCCGGAAATGATTTCAATCCCGTAACGTATAATTTCCTTTTCTAAGGGCCGAGATAATACCGATAGAGACATCAAAGTGGCACAAGACTTCCTGCTGAGTGCATCGGCCACCTTGTTCTCTTTTCCTGGATGGTAGAAGATCTCACAGTCATAATCCTTGATGAGCTCGAGTCATCTGCGTTGTCTCATGTTTAGGTCCTTCTGTGTGAAGAAATATTTCAGACTCTGATTGTCTGTATAAATCCTACACTAAGCTCTATATAGATAATGCCTCCATGTTTTGAGAGCAAAGACCACAACTGCTAGCTCTAGATCGTGAGTGGGATAATTCCTTTCATGTTCCTTGAGTTGCCTAGAGGCATAGGCAATGACCTTGCCATTCTGCATGAGTACAGCTCCGAGTCCCAATTTGGAAGCGTCGCTGTACATGTCAAAGCCTTCGTTACTGTCCGAAAGAGTAAGGATTGGAGCACTGGTCAGTCTCCTTTTCATTTATGTGAAACTCTTCTTGCAGGAGTCCGTCCATTCATACTTTTTGTTCTTTCTGGTGAGAACTGTCATAGGGGCTGCAATTCTAGAGAAGTTCTCTACAAACTTCCTGTAGTAGCTTGCTAGCCCAAGAAAGCTTCTGATCTCGCTGGCATTCTTTGGCCTGTTCCAGTTACTCACAGCTTCAATCTTTATTGGGTCTACCATCACTCCATGCTTGGATATAACGTGACCCAAAAATGATACTTGATCGAGCTAGAACTCGCATTTGGAGAACTTTGCATACAGCTGCTTTTCCCGAAGAATCTGTAATACCATATTCAGGTGTTATGCGTGCTCTTCTTGGGTTCTCGAATATATCAGTGTATCGTCGATGAAAATGATCACAAATTTATCGAGGAATGCTGACAATACCCGATTCATCAGATCCATGAACATAGTCGGTGCATTCGTCACTCCGAAGGGCATAACTACGAACTCATAATGTCTGTATCTTGTTCGAAAAGCCGCCTTTGGTATATCATCTAGATTTACTTTCACTTGATGATAGCCAGACCTTAGGTCAATCTTAGAGAAGACGGTGGCACCCTTTAACTGGTCGAATAGGTCGTCAATCCGTGGTAAAGGGTACCTGTTCTTGATCGTCACATTATTTAACGCTCGGTAGTCTATGCACATTCACATAGACCCATCTTTCTTCTTTACCAACAGTACTGGAGCTCCCCATGGAGAGCAACTTGGGCATATGAGTCCCTTGTCGAGTAACTCCTGTAGTTTTCCCTGAAGTTCCTTCAATTCAGTTGGCCCATACGGTAAGGTGCTTTAGAGATCGAGTTAGTACCAGGAATCAATTCGATCTCAAATTCAATTTCTCTATATGGGGCTAACCCTGGTAGTTCATCTGGGAATACCTCTGGGTAGTTGCATATAACTCTGACATATTCTAGCTTCTGATCCTCGGCTTGACTTTTATCAACCACATGTGCTAGAAACCCAGTGCATCCACTGTCTAACATCTTGCGCGCCTGTAGAGCTGATAGAAATTTATCGATTCTTTTCCTTGGCTCTCCAATAAATTCAAACATAGGTTCTACCTCTGGCTGGAAGACCACTTTTCTTTTGGGGCACTCGATTGAAGCACCGTACTTGCTTAAGAAATCCATGCCCAATATGACATCATAATCCTGCATGTCGAGCACTATCAGATCACAATGGAGTTCTCTGTCTATGATTCTGAGGGGTGCGGCTCGCAACATATGAGTAGAGGGCATTACTTCTCCCGAGGGCAGGGTGGTTAAGAACTTGCGATCCAAAGCTTGTGGTGGCATGTCCATCGTTTTTGTAAAAGGTGTAGAAACAAACGAATGTGTTGCCCCAGTATCAAATAATGTAGTAGCACGCTGACAGAAAATAAATATCTGACCTGTGACAACCGTAGAAGCATTCTCCATATCTTCTTGGGTGAGAGAGAATACCCTGGCATTCGCTGCCATCGCGGGCTTCCAATCTCCCTTGTACTGACGATGTTGCTATGGAGGAGCACCCCTATACTGGGTATACTACTGAGGAGGTGCCTGAACCTGAAGAGGGCAGTCCTTGACTCTATGCTCTTCCTGTCCACAGTTGTAGCATCTATTCGTGCCCCTGTAGCACACTCTGGGATGTATCTTCTAGCATGTAGTACACAGAGGGATCTTGGGCTGCTTGTTCACTGGACCACCTTTAGAGTCATCCCATTGCTTTCTCTTGCTAGTGTGGTTCCCTTTCCAAGTACTCTGGGTTCTCTGACCTCCTGACTGGGCTTCACTCCTGCCTTCATTCAGTGCCTTCTTTTGCTGGTTAATGTTGTTCAAGTAATGTTCGGTAATCAAGGCACTACTGAACAACTCCTCTGCGGTCTGCGGTCTATTAACTCCGCTGGCCACATTCAGAGCTATCTCGGGTCGGAGCATCTTCATCATCACCGACCTTTCTTTCTTCAGATCGACCAACTCTGGGCATGGGCGTGCGAGTCGGTTGAATCTCTTCACAACTTCACTAACTGATAGGTCACCTTGTCGGAACTCAGTGAACTCGTCGTAATGCTTGTTTGTCACCCGCATATGGAAGAATTCTTCGAAAAATTAATATTCGAAGCCCGTCCATCTCATCTGATTCACTTCCCTCTTTGCTTTAACTCTTTCCCACCACATTCGGGCATCTCCCGAAAGGGAAAATGATGCACACATAATCTTCTCACATTTGGGCCAGTCCAGTAGCTCTACGATGCTTTCCACAGTCTTGAACCAGGCCTGGGCATCCCATGGTTCACCAGTGCCAGAGAAATTTTCCGACTTCAACCTCTGCCAATGGATTAGGTAAGCTTCTTGTCGAACTGTCGGGCCAAGGCCTACTGGTGGGGTGGTAGGGTTTTCCCGCTGGTTCATTAGAGCATTTATCACTTGTTGTTGCTCTGTGACTTGACGCTGGAGTTCAGTAACCACATGCATAAGGTCAGGTGAGGGTGTTATCTCATCAACTCTATTACTGCGTCTCCCAGTCATGTTTATCTTCATATATAATAATGAAGCTAGCATAAGATTATCATTCATAATTTATGCATTATTTAAACTAAAGGCTAGCATAAGATTATCCTACATATATTCATGCATATTTAATCTAAAAGAATTTCTTATCATACATGAACAAAAATAGATTAGACATAGAATTTCTTAATTGGAGTGGCAGGATTGGAGCTTAATGTGTGTGTAGTGGAAAGGCAGATCTGCTCTGATACCAACCAGTCACGCCCGCCTTTCCAGGGGTTGGAAGGGCAGCACGACGCGATCATACATACATGCACTTACAGCGGAAGACTACATATACTTCTTACAGTGGAAGACTTTAAACATCTTTTTTTTTTCTTTCTTTTAAACATAAAGAATGCATCATCATCTCATAAGTACTTAGTTCATGTTCATGACATTAAACTTAAAGGACACCATGTAGCTATCATTCATCATCAAGTAGAGCTCGACAATTAACAACTAACATGCAAAACTTAAAGGAGAACATGCATAAGTATGGGAAAGATAAACAGATCTCCACCATGCCACTACCACACACACTTTGCCCCTCCTGTTGCTCCCTTTGGTTTAGCCATTCTTTACCCTTATCTACAGTACAAGGGAACATAAAACTATAAGCACATAGGCTTAGTAAGATCCTTTTCTACTCACAAAAGTCATACATCGAGAAATAGACATAGAGTAGTGACATGATCTTTTAAGAACATATAAGCATAGCATGCATATAAACATACAAGAACATATAAGCAGAGCATGCAAATAAACATACAAGAACATATAAGCATAGCATGCATATAAACATACAAGAACATATAAGCATAACATGCATATAAACATACAAGAACATATAAGCATAGCATGCATATACACATACAAGAACATATAAGCATAACCTTGATGTAACCATCATAATCACCTAGACATGAAATAAGGGTATATGCAAGATGCTCTTTGAAAACATATATGTATAGGTACTTAAACATAATCTCAACATATTGGGCCCAGCATTGTACCACATACATCATCATCATAGCGTGCATCCCTAATAGACCTGAGGTAGCTAATCCCGAACCTACTATAGTACTAGGCCCGTACTATGTCCGTCGGCCTAGGGGCAACATAACATAGAAGCCCATCCTAAGCCCGTACTTATGACAGTCGACCTAGGGCAACTAGGAGTCCATCCCGTACTGGGTCCGTACTACAACCATCGACCCAGGGGCACGTACGAGCCCATCCCTTGGACCTTATTAGGGTCCAGTACAAGTCATGCAAAAAGTAAAATAGCATATCATGTTCCTTATCATAACATATCATATTTCTTTTCATAACATATCATGTTTCTTATCATAACATATCATATTTCTTTTCATAAACATATCATGTTCCTTATCGTGGCATATCATGTTCCTTCTTCATAGCTTTTCATGTTCCTTCTTCATAGTATATCATGTTCCTTATTCATAGCATATCATATTTATTTTCATAACATATCATGTTCCTTCTTTATGACATATCATACATTCATACAATTAACATGGCAATGAGTAGAACATCATCACACATTCATATAATTAACATGGACATAATGTAGTGACATAAACCAATCAAGCTCTCATAAAATCTAACTAACATCATATTTGCATTATTTTTTTCTACATGTAGCATGACATGGAGGATTTAGTAGAGGGCATGTACATGGGTTGGCCGAAACCCTAAGGGAGGGTTCTTAGGGGTTTACATGTTAAACAACTTGTGCAAGGTCTATTTAACATCATACTAACATCACACACATATAGAGCATGGCATAAACATCATGAACAAGCATAACAAGGTGTGATCTAAACTTCATGGGTTCTAACAAAATTTTAAACCCTTAACAACTTGTACAAGATCTAACTAACCACATGTTAATCTCCATCACAAATAGATCATGGCATGGAAGGCCCTTAGGGGCCTAAATAGGTCTTGGCCGAGAGTTTCAAGAGGCTTAAAGATACAACAGTTAAATCTAGCTTAGCTATCAACATATTATCTTCATCTACTTTCAAAACATAACATGACTACATATAGATCATAGCATAGAAGACCATTAGGAGCCTAAATGGGTCTTGGCCGAGAATTTCAAGAGGCTTAAAGATCCAACACTTAAATCTAGCTTAGCTATCAACATATTATCTTCATCTACATTCAAAACATAACATGACTACATATAGATCATAGCATGGAAGTCCATTAGGAGCCTAAATGGGTCTTGGCCGAGAGTTTCAAGAAGCTTAAATATCAAACACTTAAACCAAGCCTATCTAGAAACATGTTATCATCAAATTCATACAAAACATAGCATGGACAATCATGGGAAGCATGAAGAAGGTATTGGCTGAGAGATTCAAGAAGCTTGAAGACCAAACACTTAAACCAAGCCTATCTAGAAACATGTTATCATCATATTCATACAAAACATAGCATGGACAATCATGGGAAGCAAGAAGAAGGTCTTGGTCGAAAGTTTCACAAAGGATTCTCTTAACAACCATCAACCGAAGCAACTTGTACTGCAGGTGAGGGGATACTTACATCCTTTGCTTTGTTTAGTAGTAGAAAATAACCTATGTGATGCCAAGACTAGAGCCCTCATCTTGCTTGGTTGGTTTTCGTAAAAAGGGAAGGAGAGGGAGTTAGGGTTTCGGTGAGGAAGAAGAGGAGAAGGGGAGAATGACAATTTTTGTTTCTCTTGTCTCCTCATTCTCCTATTTATTCACTTGAAGGTATCCCTTATCCTCCCTTACCCTTATCTATCATTTCCCATATCCTTCTAATAGCACAACCCTACTGGGCTTCTGGTTAATGGATGCATCTTAAGGTTTAGCTATCTATTTTAGTGGTTTAGGGTTCAAACCCTGAGCCATGCATCCTTTTTGGCTCTATTTATTTATTTATTTTTTTTTGAAGGAGGCCACATAAAGCCCATTATAATCATGCAAAAATTCTTGTAAAATTGTTAGGGATTTTATGGGAATTACACCCAGCGTTCTGCCTTACATTTCTACATGCTGGATAATTCTTTATAAAGTTGTGTGGTTTGATGAGTTTGTTCATTGCAAACCTCTGATAGTCGATGGAAGTGTTGAGTTAGTATAGATAAGTGAAATTGGATCTTTGCTATACTCTCATTAGTCCTCTGGTTGAGTGCATCAAAAGCATCTTGGAGGTCATGCATAGGTTGGAAGCACTAGCTTGACTGGAAGAGCCTATCTTTTTCCTTCTGTACCAGTTCTTGGACTTGCTCCTGAGTGGCATTCAACTTTGATTGTAATGGTTCTATTTATTTTTTTATAAAATCTACCCTTTCTTGGAGCAATTGAATAGTGGTATCTTTACAACCACTTCCCCATTCTGCTTGGCGTAGCTCATATCAATGTTGAACAGAGATCTTTAGTTTCTCTGATAACAACTTATCTCTTTCTACGGTAAGGGCTTGTATTTTAGATTGCAAGGCTTGTTGTTGTAGAAGGTGTGTTACTTTTTGTTTAGCTCATTCAGGAGATTTGGAGGGGCAAGTCTGGATGCTTTATGAGAAGGTTGAGGGTTATGGAGAAGGAATGGCAAGTGGTGTTGCTATACATATGGGTGGAGGTTGAGACTATCGAGTCTAGAATTCTTAAAGCCAGTGGCTGAAACAATGTAGCTTGGAAGTGCTCTGTAAATTAACAAGTAAAAGTGGCATGGAAAATCTATTAATAAAAAGAAAGGAAATGTACCAGAGTAAGAGTTTGGTGAAGTTCCTATAAAAACTGAGGAATATCAGAATAAGGGAAGGAGTGGCTCAAGGATGTGAGGAGTTAGTTGGGGAAATTGCTGGAAGGCTGGAGGGTAAGACGGGTTTATCGAGAGAGCGAGGACTGGATGGGGGAATGGGAAGTGTCTTAGGAGAATTGGGAGGATTGCTGGTGTAGGTATCTTATATGACTTGTACTAAGAGGTCAAAATGGGAGGAGGTTGTGTGGTCAGGTATTATGGGGCTTGCGGGAGGAGAGGAAGGTTGGTGTCTAGTGGGGAAAAGGGCGGCTAAGGGAAGGTTATTTGTAGAGGAAGTTGGGGAAGGGGAGGAGAAAGATCAATGGGGGTATCTGAGGGGTTAGGAAAGGAGGTGGCTTCTTCGGTAGGAAGTAATTCTTGAGGAGGAGGTGTTGGATCGAGAAGCGTCGCTAGAGGGGGGGTGAATAGAGATCGTAAATCATTTCGTTTGTTCCGTTCGAGTAGACAATTAAACGAGTAAGCACAGCGGAAAATAAAGAAACACGTTTATTTTACTTGGTTTACAACCCAGCGGTTGCTACTCCAAGGCCCTATCGTTCCTAGACCACGTACAGAGGACAAAGCACTATAACGTCTCCTCCTCGTTGGAGGTAGGAGACAACGATTACAAAAAAGGAAGTACGAGGATGAGGCAACAAGCCTACCTCACCTCGTTACGATTAAAACAAAGAATACAATAAAAACAATTACTTGCTATTACTGTTGACAAAGGAGATTTGAACTTGTCGTCGCGTTGGGGTTATGACGGCGTTGGAGCATTGGCGTTGTAGGAGCACTTGATGAATAAACTTGATGATGTTTGGAGTTGGAATCCACCCCTCCTTTTATAGAGTTTGCCCTCTGAATATATCTCCTCTTTCTTCGGAACAGATCACGAAGTTGAATAATTTTTATCGCGAAGTGGCCGCGTCACACCTTATCCTTTTTGACCTAGCGCAAGGGTTGATTCGTCGCCATCAGTCGACTGATGACTCCCATCAGTCGACTGCCCAATGTCCAGCAGTCGACTGCCAGCCTGACCACTTCCTTGCAGTGGAAGGTTAGCTCGGAAAATGATAAATACGATGGCTTCTAACCGTCCGATCTCGACCTAGACCTTCCACAAGAAGTCTTAGTCAGATCACCGCCTATGGTCGTCCCCGTACAGAGGACACGACCTTACCATCTCTCACTCACACGAGCTTACCTCGATACTTACTGTGTCACTTTCGCTTTTGTCCTTCCACTCGATTCCTTCGGCTCCCTCCAAAGTCACTCGAGTGTCGCCCGACCACCGCGGCTTTCTCCGGGTGTCACTAGCTTTCAGCTCTAGCTTTAGTACTTTTTTGCACACTCGATTTAGCTCGTGAGATAACGATGTAAACTTAACTTTGTGTCTTTGCCATAATCAAAACACAGGTTCGATTATCTGGTGCCCCTGCACCAACAATCTCCCCCTTTTTGATCTATGGCAAATCAACAACACAAAGTTAAGGGAAATCAAAGCATAAAACAAGTATAGTAAATGATGAATGTCATTTTCGAAAACTCCCCCTTAACCAAAACTCCCCCTTAACCCTTGGTGAGTTTTGAAAAAGATACTTTAGTTTTCAAAATTAAATAAATTTTGTGTTACTCCCCCTTAACTTTCGCTCTTCTCCCCCTTTTGCCATAAGTCAAAAAGTATGTTGGGGTTTGTTATGTAAAATTGAAGTTTTTTTATATAAAATAGGGGTTTAAAAACAATATGATATATGCATTAATCAAGATAAATCAACTATGAGTCCATGCATGCGTCTAGCAGTAATTAGATAGATTGGATCGAGGTGTGTCCCTCTGCACCAATAATCTAAAGGTTTGTAATATAACCCTTAGGGTTAGTTTGCTCTCCCCCTTAGTCAAATATATGAAGTATAAGAGATGTAGGGGGCGCTAAACTTTGGCCTAAGAGTTGTTAAGTACAATAGTTGGGAAAATAAGTAGTCTTTTGAAGAGGTTATCTTTCAATTATCCTTAACATCTCGCCCATTCTATGTGTCTCAGAATTTGTTCACCTTATATGTTTTGTGAGATGATTTTAAATTGATTAAAGTTAGTCAACCTTGGGTTAGATTCGGATTTAACCTTTAGATCGTTAAGTAATTTTTCGAGAAATTGGCTTCCAGGTCGTGGTGAGGCACAGGGGCCTTCTTTGATCAGAACAACGACCACTTCCTTAGACAAAGCTAAATTCAAGAAAATATCACTTAAGTCACTTAGGGTTACTTCCTGGTATAACTAGTTTAGGATACGGCGAGGTAGCTTCAGCTAGTTCCACTCGATCAAGTGCACCAAGCTAGATACGCCTTATCTAGCTCGAATACACGAGACTTTGTTTCCCTAACGTACTATCATCTCGCCGAATCCTGATACTATGTTGTCAAGAGTTGACTAACTATTTTCCCTATCTAACCATTCTACAAATTAAAGTAAAATATTCAATGGTTTTGCTAAGTAAGCGGGTATACTATTTTAGTGTTAGCTCCCCCTGGACCATTGAACCAATATGGTCTATTCAAATAATGAATTTGATCCTGGGGAATCCAAAACTTATTAGTCCTTATATGTGAATTCAATAAAACCTTTGGGACCCATGCTTGGACTCTTTGATGACTATGATTTAGGATAGACATATATGACCTATTCGTAGTCGTTGACCTAAATCCGAGTCTGACTTTGTTGTACACGGCTCTTTGGGTTCCAAGTAGTCGGTTAAGATTCTTATATCCCAACGTGAACTTTTCCAACATAGCCTCAACCTCTTGAACTCGGTCTTTCAAGAGAGAATTCTCCTCCTCAAGTTTTTCAATTTGGGTTGAGTTTCCCTCTTGAACTTGACTAGTTGAAGAGGTTAGAGTAGCCTCTTGCTTGAGGGTTTCAACCTCCTCAAGTAATGACTCAACCCTAGACTCGGACTTAGTTAATTTCCTATTAAGCATTTTAATTGTATTGTAAAGCGTATGAATTAGTGAGCGGCAAACCTTAATTTTCTCTTTTGGTCCGGCTTTGAGTTGCTTCTCGAAGTAGTCCTCGAGTTCGGTGTCGGTGTTGTAATTGAATTCGGATTCGGACTCTTCGGGTCTTTCCATGCATGCTATGCCGCCGCCTTCTTCGTTGTCCCATGTTGCATGAAAAGCCTTCTTTTGATTTGATTTGAATTGTGCCCTCTTTTGATTCTTTAGTAGCCTCCTTTCCTTCCGAACGATCTTCCGCACTACGTTCACTATTGCTTCTACCTTTTCGGATTCGAACTCTAATTCGTCGTCGGGTTCGAGTCCATCTTCTTGCTTGGTAGGTGGCTTGCTTCTTTGTCCTGCAAGTAGAGCAATACCTCTCTCGGCCCGGACCACGTTAGTTTGCTCGTGAAGTTCAAACTCGGAAAATAATTCATCTAACCTAAGCTTCGAAAGGTCCTTAGAGACCTTGTAGGCATCGACCATGGATGCCCACAAGGTAGTCCTAGGAAATGAATTAAGAACGTACCTTAGTAGGTCGCGGTTTTCGACCTTGTGTCCGATGGTGAGCAGGCCGTTGACAATGTCCTAGACACGGGCGTGTAGTTGTGTCGCCATCTCGTGTTCCTGCATCTTAAGGTTATACAACTTATTGAAAAGAAGGTCACGTTTACATACCTTAGCATCGGACGTTCCTTCGTGTAGCTCGATTAATTTGTTCCATAGGTCCTTGGCGCTAATGAATGGTCCGATACGGTTGAGTTCCTCCTTGGACAAGCCACATTGCAATATTTGGGTTGCTCTTGCATCGGCTTCGATTTGCCTCTTGGTTGCATTTGTCCACTTGTTGAAATCCAAGGGCTCTCCTTGATCATTGGTGGGTAGAGCAAAACCGGTTTGGATTATTATCCATGTCTCAACTTGTGTTTTCAACAAACACTCCATCCGACCTTTCCAATAATGGAAATCATCTCCGTTAAAGAACGGAGGTCGGGTGGTGCTATACCCCTCAATGTGAGCCATTAAGTATCTTGCAAAACACGAATAAAAACCAAATGGAATTCCAAGACTTGGTCTTGGATTAATAATGCGGGAAATAAATAGGAAATAAACAGAATTAAATGAGAAAAATAAGAAACTAACAAAAACTAACAACTTACGACCTTCGATGTCCCCGAAAGGGTTCTAGACGTTGGATTTTGGGTCTGGAAATTGGTTTTTACTAGGGTAAACCCTTGTAAAAAATGTATATCTCTCAGAGAGCTTCGATTTGGTAGGTAGATCGTTATGTGAGTCCACTTGTGCGAAAAGTTATGGCTATTTTACCATCGGCTACTCCAAGAGAGAAAACTTGCAAGCACACAACCAAAAGAAACGTACCAAGACTTCGTCTTGGATTAGTAGTGCGGGAGGAAAAAGGCCAAAAAAAATACGAATAGAAAACCAAAACGTGCTAGATCGGTGGTTTCACAAAATCTTGGTGCCCCCGCTCTTATACCAATTGTTGGATGGAGAAGCGTCGCTAGAGGGGGGGTGAATAGCGATCGTAAATCTTTTCATTTGTTTCGTTCCAGTAGATAATTAAACGAGTAAGAATAATGGAAAATAAAGAAACATGTTTATTTTACTTGGTTCACAACCCAGCGGTTGCTACTCCAAGGACCTATCGGTCCTAGACCGCGTACGGAGGGCAAAGCACTATAACGTCTCCTCCTCGTTGGAGGTAGGAGACAACGATTACAAAACTGGAAGTACGAGGATGAGGCAACAAGCCTACCTCACCTCGTTACGATTAAAACAAAGAATACAATAAAAACAATTACTTGCTATTGCTGCCGATGAAGGAGATTTGAACTTGTCGTCGCGTCGGCGTTATGACGGCGTTGGAGCGTTGGCGTTGTAGGAGCACTTGATGAATAAACTTGATGATGTTTGGAGTTGGAATCCATCCCTCCGTTTATAGAGTTTGCCCTTTGAATATGTCTCCTCCTTTTTTGAAATAGATCATGAAGTTGTATAATTTTTATCGCGAAGTGGCCACGTCAAACCTTATCCGGGCCGATTGTCGCCATCACCGATCGATGACTCCCATCAGTCGACTGATGAGCATCAGTCGACTGCCCAATGTCTAGCAGTCGACTACAAGCCTGGCCACTTCCCTGCAGTGAGAGGTTAGCTTGGAAAATGATAAATACGATGGTTTCTAACCATCCGATATTGACCTAGACCTTCCACAAGAAGTCTTTGTCGGATCGCCGCCTACGGTCGTCCCCGTACAGAGGACACGACCTTACCATCTCTCACTCACACGAGCTTACCTCGATACTTACTGTGTCGCTTTCGCTTTCGTCCTTCCACTCGATTCATTCGGCTCCCTCCGAAGTCACTCGAGTGTCACCCGACCACCGCGGCTTCCTCCGGGTGTCGCTAGCCTTCAGCTCTAGCTTTAGTACTTTTCTGCACACTCGATTTAGCTCGTGAGATAACGATGTAAACTTAACTTTGTGTCTTTGTCATAATCAAAAAATAGGTTCTATTATCTGGTGCCCCTGCACCAACAGGAGGAAGAGAGGAGAGTGTTTCTGTAGGTAGTATGAGGTTAAAGTGAGTAAAGGGATTTTAAATGGGTTTAATTGGGGAGGAATGAGGTCGGTGGTGATTAAGATGATGGATTGTTGTTCTGGTTCATCAAGTATAATCACAGAGCTTCGGGAGAGTTCAGAGGGGACCTGTTATGAAGATGTGTAAATAATTTTTGTTATGTATTTGCAAGAATTGAACAGAGATAATTAGAATATGCAGTAGTTGAGAAGGGGGTAATTACTGATGAGGAAGGTCTTTGGCTTGGAGAAGAGGTAGAGGTTGCCTAAATTTTTCTTCTTTTTTTGCTTTATGGCTAGGGTTCTAGCAACAACTATGTGCATCATGTCATCTGCAAAATAAGTGTATATCAGTATACATTTGAAGGTGAAAGCAAAATACACAGTAAGTAATGTTTACCTATGAGGTGAGCTTCGGATGAAGGAATAGGAGACAACCCATAGTAGGACAATATGGGCTCCTATAAAAGTTCGATAATGCTAAAACATTTGTTTTTGAGCAGAGGTTTGATGGAGGTGAAGTTGTAGTAGGTTTTAATGCCTTTGAGCTCGGAGAGTCGGGGAAGAGAAGTTCTCCAGGTAAGGGAGAACTGTATAACATGGTCTAGGGGTACAAAGAAGTACAAGTCTTTCTAGCCTTTATGGAGGAGGGCATATCGGTGAGGAATTGGCAGTCATGGTGTGCCATGAAGTAGAAGACATCAATATCTACCATTTTGAGTTGGTATAGGTAGTGAAAGATGTGGGGAGTTTGTGGATATTGATGTGTTTGAAGATAATTAGGGTTCCAATGAGGATGTGGATGGCGTTGGGGGTCAGTTGGTTAATGGATAGACCATAGAAGGATAAGATGTCGAAGAAGGGCTTGGGAATAGGAAGGTGGAGACCTCCCTCGAGTTGGCCAGTGAAGAGGGTGTTGGTACCTGATAACGAGTCTGTTGTGGTATTGTTACAAAATAATTACCAAATCCACTCTACGCTAATAAAGCATAGTGAACGACTCGGATCGTTTCTGTTAGTAATATATGAGATATGTCCTAAGGCAATCGCCTTATGTATGAACCATTTATATGATAAATGAAGATTCACTATTTGAGTATACTTGTTTTATGTATTTGATTGGATCTTAAACTCATTTACTGAATGTCCACGATACGATTCACAACATGAGAGAATTTGTGATTGGATCACAACTAGTGAGTATCTCTACATGTGTAATTGTGATGTATCGGAATTATCCCTAGTCGATGAATTGATGGATTTGGACACCATCAATTCTGTCGAGACTAGCACGAGGTATACTCCTTGGTGTATCCAAGCTGATTCTCACTGGCTGGAGACATTGTGATGTCCGGAGTTAATCGTGGATGCTAGTTATGGTAACTAGTTCATTGGAGTGACCAGCCGTAAGACTTCATATGGTTCTCTGCATATATAGATATGTCAATGAAGTTCTTACTGTGACTTAAGTGTGATGTTCTTTTGACTTGCGGTATTCAAGTCATCTTGATCATGGAGACTTATGCTTTGACATCTTAAGCAAACATCTCTAAGGAGATGTGGACCCGGGATGATTGGGTATAAGTCGAAATGATCGAAGGTGTTTGAATAGCCTATAAAGGATTCACCACTCCTTGCGAGGAGATGTATACACATGGCCTCTCGTCGGATTGTTACTAAAGTCTTTGGCCAAAGCATTACATGTTTAGAGTAAGGTACTCTTCGATACATGTGGAGTAATTAGAATCCGTAGGACGAGGAAATGATACTTGGGCTAGGTGTGACGTAGTCAGCCTAGTGGGGACTGACACAATAGACCATGTCCTGAACCAAGTGGGTATAAGATGAGTGAAGGGAATGGGGCACGATTCATTCGAGCTACTGAAGGGTTTCGGAAATAGTTCTGGATCAACCGTTGATCTTTTCGGTTAATTGGGGATCATGATGTACTACTAGGTGCCACTCATGATCGTTCTATAATTAATGGTTAATTATAGACGGTCAACATAAACCGAGAACCTATTTGGTCACACGCACAACGAGTGTAATCCAAAGGATTTAAAACGAGCTTGAGAATGAGATTCTCAGACGGAGAGAAACTATGTTTGGTTGGACCAAACATAAAGCGAGCATGAAATTGTTTCAGTCGCAATTGAAGTGTGGATGGGCCGTGTCTTATGAAGACATAATGGATGGACCAAAATGGTTTGGTTCTAATCCAATGGATGAGAATAAACCAAAGGGTTTGGTATATATTAAACGAATGAACCAAAGGTTGGTTCGGTTCGTTTTAACTTAAAATAAACCATCATGGTTTGGTTTATTTTAACTTATCTTAATGGAGCAGGTTAACGGGCTTTATGGATATGATCCATTAACTATTAAGAGAATTAGTTCTCTATAAAAGAGGGCTTAATGGATAATTAAGCCCTAATCAAAAACCCTAGCTCTTGGAGTTGCCGCCCACCCCTTGAAGGAGGTTTTCGGCGCCAACCCTAGTGTGCCGCCGCCCAACCTCTTGTGCCGCCGTCCAACTTGTTGCCGGCGACCAAGCTTCAGCCTGTGAACCTCCGGCGACCCTCCGGTGATCTCCTCTAGGTTCGGTGATAAGGTGAGCTTCCATCTCTCCTTGGCCGGCCTCTATTCCTCCACCAAAAGCTGTCCAGTTTTTCTGGACAGCTTGTTTCTTGGTTGTCGGAGCGTCATTCGGACGACGGTTAGTGCTCCGATAGCGCCTAACTTACCGGGGATTTGATCTCCGGTAATCCTCTGAGGTGGAGGACGAAGGATTCGTCAATTGGTTGACGAATACCTCTCCGGAGAAGCGAGTTTTGAGAACTCGTTTTAGGATCCGAATTTGGATTCGGATCGTGATCATCTCTCGATCACGTCGTCTTCAACACGAGGCTAGTAACCCATACGAAGACGAAGCTCGTGACTTAGCGAAGTCATCCCGAGGAGCTCGGCGTGGATACGGATAGAGACGATTCTTACGAGGATCGTTCCGGTTGATGCCGTTCCCGCTACACGTCATACGGAAGGTATAACGTAGATAATTTTCTTTTATTGCAAATTTTAATTTACGGTTATGTCTACACTTGTTGTAATAGCATGCGTGTGTTGTGTGTGTTGTAATAAATATAGATTTATTAATTTTAATTGCTTCCGCTGTGCTCATGTTTACGAAACATGATCGAACACACACACGCCGCGGTGCCGGAAACCCAACAGGGATACGGATAGAGACGATTTTTACGAGGATCGTTCCGGTTGATGTCGTTCCCGCTACACGTCATACGGAAGGTATAACGTAGATAATTTTCTTTTATTGCAAATTTTAATTTACGGTTATGTCTACACTTGTTGTAATAGCATGCGTGTGTTGTGTGTGTTGTAATAAATATAGATTTATTAATTTTAATTGCTTCCGCTGTGCTCATGTTTACGAAACATGATCGAACACACACACGCCGCGGTGCCGGAAACCCAACAGTGGTATCAGAGCCCAGGTTGTGTTTCGACATAATCGTAAAATGGTTTTGCGATAGACATAATGTATTTCTGGAAATTTTCTAAATTTTGGAAATTTAGAAGTATTTATGGAAATTTTTCAATTTTGGAAAGTCTAGAAGTATTTATGGAAATCTTCCACTTTTGGAAAGTTGGAAGTATTTATGGAAATTGATATTTTCCAAAAATAAAATAATTGATTAGATTCTGGAAATTTGTTTCCTAATTTAATCATGATTTGATTTGGGAAATCAAATCTTAAAATATTTTATTTCCATAAGTAGTTTTAATGATTTAGGAAATTGGTTTCCTAAATAGATTTTCCTTAATCAAATAATTCCATGAATAAAATATGTGATTAGATTTGGAAATTTGTTTCCTAATTTAATTATGATTTGATTTGGAGAATCAAATCTTAAACATATTTTATTTCCATAAATAGTTATGACATATAAGGAAATTATATACATGACATAATTGTATGCCATGTAATTGCATTAGATGCATAACATTATGCCATGCGTGTCGTGACATGTAGATGTATACCATGTATGCCATGCCATGTAGATAATAGTTATTTGCATGCAAAGAGGATAAGACATAAAAAACCCTTAATCAATATTAAAGCCTACACCTTCCATTAATATGGTTAGAACCAGAGTTCTGTTTCTTGTTTGGGTTGTTGGACTATCTCCAAGCCCGGCTCGAACCTGAATATGTTCAAACCATGGAATAGTTTAATACTAATATGGTAAGAGTCAGAGGTCAATCGTTAGCTTTGGTTGTTGGACTCTCTCCAAGCTGGGCTAATTGGTTGAATGCGCTCTAACCATATTAAAACTATTCCCCGATTAATGGGTTGGCTTTAACCTGGAGCATCGGCTTGTTGGACTCTCTCCAAGGTCGATGTAAAGGGAGGTGAAGTTGGGTGCTATGCATATGATGCATACTTGTTAATGTGTTAACAACCCGATGTATGTGTGAACATTCAATTAGTTGATAGCACATTGTGATAGTTGCATATACGGGATATGCAATCGATATAGATGATACCTACCGTCGTAGTTATGAATGGCTTGTTGGACTCTCTCCAAGGTTGTTCATAACTATGATGGATATCAGCCCATTCGGAGATGGACCTACGATCTCCCGAAGTGATTTTGGGGTTTTTGAAATTCGAAAAATGAATGGGATTTATAAATGTATATTGATGCATTTTAAAATCATCTTTCTCATATATGCTCGTTTTATATTTCTAAGTTAATATATTGATCATGATGTGTTTGAATTTGCGTTCCATTTTGGATTCAAATAAATTGACTGGGCCGAACTTCTTGGACTAGCTTAGAAACTTGAGAATTGTTCTCAAGGTGGAAAAGCTTGCGTAAGTCCTCGAAGCGCCTCTTCCCGCCCATCCTAGTGACAATGCAACTCTGGACCAATTGTTGGCCTATCAGAAATATGTAAGTGATTCTGAACAAATGAGTTGCATCATGCTAGCCACGATGGAACCCAAGCTACGAAAGCAGCATGAGCATATGGATGCTCATATCGTAGTCCTTCATCTTTGTGAGTTGGTTGATGAGCAAGTGAGATTCGAAAGGTTCGAAGTCTCAAAGCTCCTCTTCACCTCTGAGATGCTAGGAGGTTCATCTGTGGTACTGCTCAATATGCTGAAGACTGTAGAGTCTTCTGAGAAGCATGAGCAGGGGACGGTGCTGTTAGTTGATTCCTCGAAGAAAGGTTCTAAGAGGAGGTCAAAAGAACAGCAGAAGGGAAAGAAGAGAAGGGCTAAGAAGGTAGAACTAGCACAAAAGGAAACTTGCCATCATTATGGCAAGGAGAGCCATTTGCGAAGAAAGTGCAAGATTTATCTTGAGTCCGTGAAGAAGAATAAGGCATCGGATGCCCCATCTTCTTCAGATATCTTCGTTATTGATTGTCATTCTATTTCCTCAAACACTTGGGTATTGGATACTGGGTGTGGCTCACATATATGTAATGACATACATGGGATAAGGAATAGAAGAAGACTCGTCAAGGGAGAGTCAAATTTGCGTGTTGGGAATGGAGCAAAGGTTGCTGCAGTCGCCATTGGAACACATTTGTTGAAACTCCCTACAGGACTTGTCTTAGAACTGGACAATTGCTTTTATGTTCCTTCGTTGATAAAGAACATCATTTCTATTTCTTGTTTAAATAGAAATGGGTACCATTTGACTTTTAGTAACAATTGTTGTTACATAACTTTGAATGGAGTTCTTTATGGACCGAACTTTAAGCAATGGTGTTTATACGCTGACGATCCAAAGGACATTTTCAATATCGGCGAGAGCAACACGCTGCTCGAAAGGATAATCAAATAGACTCCTATATGTGGCATTGTCATCTTGGCCATGTAAGCAAGAAACGCATGTCCGAATTACACCGATGTGGAATTCTGGAATCGTTTGAATTGGATTCATACGATACATGCGAATCATGCTTAAAAGGCAAGATGACTAAGTTACCTTTTACGGGAAAAGGTGAACGAGTGGGAGAGTTACTAGGTCTAATACATACTGATGTATGTGGACCTATGTCAACTCAAGCATTAGGAGGCTATAGCTACTTCATTACCTTCACCGATGATCACTCACGGTTTGGGTATGTGTTCTTGATGAAACACAAGTCTGAAGCCTTTGAACGGTTCAAAGAATTCAGAAATGAAGTAGAGAAACAACATGACAAGAGTATTAAAATACTTCGATCGGATCGAGGTGGTGAATACTTAAGTCAAGAGTTTCTTGATTATCTAAGAGACAATGGTATATTGTCTCAATGGACTCCGCCCTATACACCACAGCATAATGGTGTATCTGAGAGGCGTAACCGGACCTTGTTGGACATGGTCAGGTCAATGATGAATCATGCAACTCTTCCCAAGTCCTTTTGGGGCTATGCACTTCAGACAGCTGTTTACTTGTTAAACAGAATGCCTACCAAGGTAGTCTCAACTACTCCATATGAGATATGGAATAGTAAGAAACCTCATGTATCTTACTTGAAGATATGGGGTTGTCCTGCTTATGTGAAGCGGACTGTATCAGACAAATTGGATGCTAAGTCTGATAAATGTCTATTTATTGGATACCCTAAGGAAACAAGGGGTTACCAATTCTATCATCCTGTGGAACAAAAGGTGTTTGTTTCAAGGCATGCTGTGTTTCTAGAGAAAGAGTTTCTCTTGCAAGAAAACAGTGGGAGTGTCATCGAGCTTGAGGAGGCTCGAGAGACTCAAATAGACATTGATGAGATACCTGGTGAAGCACAACAGTCGACAACTCATAGTGATGAGCAATCGGCTGGACCTATTGTAACACCACATCTTCGTAGATCTGGTAGAACACGCAATATTCCTGAGAGATATGGATTTCTCGTAAGCGAATCGAACGACGTGTTACTCATTGATGATGAGGAGCCTACCAGTTATGAAGAAGTGCTGACAAGTTCAGAAAGGGATAAGTGGCTTGGTGCCATGAAGTCGGAAATGGATTCCATGTATGAAAACCAAGTTTGGAACTTGGTTGACCCACCTGAAGGGATAAAGCCTATAGGGTGCAAGTGGGTTTTCAAGAAGAAAACCGACATGGATGGTAATGTGATTACCTATAAGGCTAGATTGGTGGCGAAAGGATATCGTCAAAAATAAGGTGTTGATTATGACGAAACCTATTCGCCTGTAGCTATGCTTAAATCCATTCGGATGCTCCTGGCCATAGCGGCTCATTATGATTATGAGATATGGCAGATGGATGTGAAAACAGCTTTCCTTAATGGAAACCTGCTCGAGGACGTGTATATGATACAGCCTGAGGGTTTCACATCGGTTGATAAAACCAAGGTATGCAAATTGCGACGGTCCATTTATGGACTGAAGCAAGCATCCAGGAGCTGGAATATCCGTTTTGATGAGACAATCAAAAGGTTTGATTTCTCACAAAAATCCAGACGAACCTTGTGTGTACAAGAAGATTAGTGGGAGTGCAGTCGTATTCCTAGTATTGTATGTCGATGACATACTACTTATAGGAAACGATGTTTCAATCTTACAGTCAGTGAAGGTTTGGTTATCCAAGACATTCTCCATGAAAGACCTGGGAGAAGCAACCTACATCCTTGGGATTAAGATCTATAGAGATAGATCGAAACGGTTGCTTGGTCTTTCGCAGTCTACATATATAGACCGAGTGCTAAAGAGGTTTAGCATGTCGGAATCCAAGAAAGGTTATCTGCCCATCAGGCATGGGGAACACCTTTCGAAGTCTATGTGTCCGCGCACAGAAGACGAGAGGATTTGCATGAGTAAGATTCCCTATGCATCCGCAATAGGATCTATCATGTATGCTATGTTATGTACGAGGCCCGATGTATCGTATGCTCTGAGTGTCACGAGCAGATACCAGTCTGATCCAGGAATGGATCATTGGGTGACTGTTAAGATGATCCTTAAGTACTTAAGAAGAACTAAGGATACGTTCCTAATATATGGAGAAGGGTACATGGTGATACGTGGGTATACGGATGCCAGCTCCAGACAGACAAGGATGATTCCATGTCTCAGTCTGGGTATGTATTCACCTAGAATGGAGGCGCAATAAGTTGGAAAGGTTCCAAGCTTGACGCTATAGCGGATTCTGCCACTAAGGCAGAATACATTGCAGCTTTGGAAGCAGCAAAGGAAGCGGTTTGGATCAAGAAGTTCATCTCTGAACTTGATGTGGTCTCATCAATGATCCAAACATATGCTTCGCCGCTATCATCTTATCAGAGAGATCATCAGTAGGAACGAAATACAAATCGAGAAAATTCCCACTGAAAGGAACTTAGCGGATCCCTTGACTAAGGCATTACCTCAAAGTAAGTTTGAGGGTCATGTTAGAGCTTATGGTATTGGATACCGTAGCGATTGACATTAGGCCAAGTGGGAGTCTGTTAGTAATATATGAGAGATGTCCTAAGGCAATCGCCTTATGTATTAACCATTTATATGATAAATGAAGATTCACTATTTGAGTATACATGTTTTATGTATTTGATTGGATCTTAAACTCATTTACTGAATGTCCACGATACGATTCACAACATGAGAGAATTTGTGATTGGATCACAACTAGTGAGTATCTCTACATGTGTAATTGTGATGTATCGGAATTATCCCTAGTCGATGAATTGATGGATTTGGACACCATCAATTCTGTCGAGACTAGCACGAGGTATACTCCTTGGTGTATCCAAGCAGTTGATTCTCACTGGCTGGAGACATAGTGATGTCCGGAGTTAATAGTGGATGCTAGTTATGGTAACTAGTTCATTGTAGTGACCAGCCGTAAGACTTCATATGGTTCTCTACATATATAGATATGTCAATGAAGTTCTTACTGTGGCTTAAGTGCGATGTTCCTTTGACTTGTGGTATTCAAGTCATCTTGATCATGGAGACTTATGCTTTGACATCTTAAGCAAACATCTCTAAGGAGATGTGGACCCGGGATGATTGGGTATAAGTCGAAATGATCGAAGGTGTTTGAATAGCCTATAAAGGATTCACCACTCCTTGCGAGGAGATGTATATCCATGGCCTCTCGTCGGATTGTTACTAAAGTCTTTGGCCAAAGCATTACATGTTTAGAGTAAGGTACTCTTCGATACATGTGGAGTAACTAGAATCCGTAGGACGAGGAAATGATACTTGGGCTAGGTATGACGTAGTCAGCCTAGTGGGGACTGACACAATAGACCATGTCCCGAACCAAGTGGGTATAAGATGAGTGAAGGGAATGGGGCACGATTCATTCGAGCTACTGAAGGGTTTCAGAAATAGTTCTGGATCAACCGTTGATCTTTTCGGTTAATTGGGGATCATGATGTACTACTAGGTGCCACTCATGATCGTTCTATAATTAATGGTTAATTATAGACGGCCAATATAAACCGAGAACCTATTTGGTCACACGCACAACGAGTGTAATCCAAAGGATTTAAAACGAGCTTGAGAATGAGATTCTCAGACCGAGAGAAACTATGTTTGGTTGGACCAAACATAAAGTGAGCATGAAATTGTTTCAGTCGCAATGGAAGCATGGATGGGCTGTGTCTTATGAAGACATAATGGATGGACCAAAATGGTTTGGTTCTAATCCAATGGATGAGAATAAACCAAAGGGTTTGGTTTATATTAAACGAATGAACGAAAGGTTGGTTCGGTTTGTTTTAACTTAAAATAAATCATCATGGTTTGGTTTATTTTAACTTATCTTAATAGAGCGGGTTAACGGGCTTTATGGATATGATCCATTAACCATTAAGAGAATTAGTTCTCTATAAAAGAGGGCTTAATGGATAATTAAGCCCTAATCAAAAACCCTAGCTCTTGGAGTTGCCGCCCACCCCTTGAAGGAGGTTTTCGGCGCCAACCCTAGTGTGCCGCCGCCCAACCTCTTGTGCCGCCGTCCAACTTGTTGCCGGCGACCAAGCTTCAGCCGGTGAACCTCCGGCGACCCTCCGGTGATCTCCTCTAGGTTCGGTGATAAGGTGAGCTTCCATCTCTCCTTGGCCGGCCTCTATTCCTCCACCAAAAGCTGTCCAGTTTTTCTGGACAGCTTGTTTCTTTGTTGTCGGAGCGTCGTTTGGACGACGGTTAGTGCTCCGATAGCGCCTAACTTACCGGGGATTTGATCTCCGGTAATCCTCTGAGGTGGAGGACGAAGGATTCGTCAATTGGTTGACGAATACCTCTCCGGAGAAGCGAGTTTTGAGAACTCGTTTTAGGATCCGAATTTGGATTCGGATCGTGATCATCTCTCGATCACGTCGTCTTCAACACGAGGCTAGTAACCCGTACGAAGATGAAGCTCGTGACTTAGCGAAGTCATCCCGAGGAGCTCGGCGTGGATACGGATAGAGACGATTCTTACGAGGATCGTTCCGGTTGATGCCGTTCCCGCTACACGTCATACGGAAGGTATAACGTAGATAATTTTCTTTTATTGCAAATTTTAATTTACGGTTATGTCTACACTTGTTGTAATAGCATGTGTGTGTTGTGTGTGTTGTAATAAATATAGATTTATTAATTTTAATTGCTTCCGCTGTGCTCATGTTTACGAAACATGATCGAATACACACACGCCGCGGTGCCGGAAACCCACCAGTTTCCCAACGAGTGTAATCAATAGAATAATAGTCTTAGGATCGCTAATTATTGTTGCAGTTTTGCAAATGTAAAAAGGGGTTTGGATCGAAATAAAACTAATCCTACTGAACAAAAAGACAATGCACGTAATTAAACTCTAATCTAACTAAACTATGATTGCAATGAAATTAAAAGAAACTTAAACTAAACATTCAAACAAGAAAGTACAAGAACATGGAAGATAAATGCAAAGCAAAGCATGGAATTAAATCTAACTTAACTAACTGCAACCTAATTACTAAAGAGACATTTAATCATACATCAAAGAGGCATGAAACAAATTAAACAAAGTGCGTGCAAATAATATGGAAGATATTCGATGACAAACATTCAATACAAATAAAAGTGAAAAGCATTCAACACATCAATGAATCTAGCAAATGGCCTGTCCGAAATCTGAAATTGCTGGAATGGTGGTCGAAAGCTACAATAGGAGCTGCTGGAGGCTGAAATAGAGCTGACCGGAAGATGAAATAGAGCTGTGGAGGCTGTAAATGGAGATAAAACCTAAAGGTACAACCGACTCCTCTTCAGCCGGTGGTGAAGTTGATGATGAAGAGAAATGGGATGCAAAAGCTAGAATTTAAACTGGTTAGCCGGACGAAATGAAGAAGGTGTGGTGATAAGAAGCCGAAGAGAAGGTGCTGCCGGTGAAGAAGAGATGTGATCGGAGGCAAGGGTTGCTGTCGGCGATGAATGAAGGAGCATAAATGGAGCTGCCGCCGGTGTGATGGTAACCGGAGATGCTGGAGATGAAATAGCACCGCCGACCTTGGTGGATGAAATGGATAGCCGATCGGCGATGCTTGGAGGTGAAACGATGATGGAGCGATGGTGAGGAAGAAGCTGCATGCGTCGACTGAAATCCCGTGAGAAGAAAAGACACCGAACCCCAATAAATCTCTAAGCCTAATTACTACCCAAATCAAGATCTGATCTGACGACTGGAATTGCGTTGATCTTTTATGGACGGATCTGATCAATATGAATGGGCGATCACGATCAAACCGTTCCGGTTGAAAGGTTAAGATGTCTAGATCTGAATGTATGGACCGGATCTCTCCAAATATGGATGGATGGCTCAAAATTAATCGGATCTTATTGGACAATCAAGATCGATCAAATCTGCTTCCTTAGATCAGATTACTTTAGATCTGCATCAACAGTTCAGATTGTTTCTGCTTGATCTCTCTCTTTTGGTCTTCAAATCAAGCCCATCTTGGTTTGACTTGACTCGAATCATGGCTCCTTTTAATTTCCTACAAAATCACATTCGTAATATGAAAAATAATATCATATTTGTAGGAAAATTAAAATTAAGCTCAAAATAAATCCAAACTCATAAAACATGCTAACAATAAACTATTAATCACATGAAAGAGTAAAAAGTATCAAATCTAGGAGCAAAAATAATGTACTAAAATGTTGTTATCAAATTCCCCCACACTTATTCTTGCACGTACCGCGCTAGTAAAAAAAACTATAAAATATATCCAAAAACATATCCCTATCATCCCCTAGCAATACCTTGAAAATAGTAAAACATAATTACTTTGGATGATCAAGTTTTGAGAATCTAGGCACTCATATTCCACTTCCTACACAAGTCAATAAGCAAGGTAATTTCAATCAACTTGATTAGATTACGCATGATAGAACCTCACAAGGTATATATATATGCAATGATACACACATAACAAATATGGAACTGAAGCTCACTCAAAACAGCTTATGATATTGCACTACCATATGCTTGCTAATCTTTTACTTCTCCATTACTATGAACATAAGCATACATAAATCAAGAGGACTTGTCAAAAGTAGTGATGAAGCCAATATGAATTCCAAAGAACAAGAAAGATAGGCAACACAGAAGGCTAAAAGTACATGAGAGCATTGGAGTATTCACATGATGACTACAACAAAATATAAGCAAGAAATCACTCAAACACATCCAACACTCAACTTCCTTGTACCCTTTTAAATGTAATACACAAATTAAACATTCACACATCTCCAAAAATATCTACTCTCAACAAACTATCAATCCAAGAATGCTTCCACGTGAAAAAGCCAAATATATAGGAATAACATCCTCAAAAACTCAATATCACTAATACGAGAATTTTGAAACCATGAGAATGCTTATTTTTATTCATCAATCACATATCATGCAAAGAAAAATACAACATTTGTTTGTTTTTTTTTGTTGTTGTTGTTTTTTTTTCTTCTTTTTTTTTCTTTCAACATTATTTCGTGTTTTTTTTTGGAAACCAAAGAAAGATACGTGACTGTGATGATGATAAATTTGGACTCCCATGTTTCAACCTATGAAAATCTCCTCTCGACAAAAAAATTCAAAAGAATGTAACAATATATTTCATCCCTTTTTTTCACATATAACACTCTCCCCCACACTTAAACTTGTCCATCCCGGAAAACGTACTCATCATGTAATCCCCCAAAACTCTCATCATATGATAAGGAAAGGAAAACCAACAAAGATGTGAAAGTGACAATATAATGACAATGAGAAGATATATCAAGGAAGCTACAATGTCATGCAAGTATCAGGTGGAATGTATGACGAGTAACAATAACAAACAAAAGGGGAGAAAATTCAAGAGAAATTGCCTCCATCATATTTATGCAAGCTCGTATTATTGTAATTTCAAAAAGAATCAAAGCAAGTTCTAGAGTGTCAAGTATCACAAGTGTTATCACACACAAGAGGATAAAGGATAGACATGACAATAAACCTCACTAGGTGAATAAAAATATCAAGCTTAATCAATCAAGAGAGAGTCCATCACCATAACAAATGACTAAATGCAAGCAATGTACTTAATAATACCAATGAATCCAAAAATCAATAGTCAAACTTAATTATGTTTTACAATTTTCAAAGCACTACGAAAGGATGTGTAAGGAATTATTGAAACCACTATGACAAAGTAAATAAAACCAAATAAGGTGTGAAGTAAAAGAACAAAACAATAATGTAACAACACAAACATAAAGGTAAAGAAAGATAAAAGAAAGAAAAGAAAGGAACAAACTACCCTGAATTCCTAGCCATTGAAGAAGATTCAGAAGTAGTAGCCAATGAGGGAGTGGAATGCTCCGAGAAAAGATCCTTCCTGGCGGTTAAAGCCGGTTCAGAAGTAAAATCCACGCCGGAGGTGGAATGGATCGAGAGAAAGCGAGCACCTCCATGATGTGATCAGAATTGTCCTGTGCTGCTCCCTCTAATATGATCACCTTCCTATATGTCTTCTCTGGAGGGCGGAGGCGATTCATCTGAAGTTTCCAACCTGGGGGTTGGATTATTGCATTTAGTGTTGAGCCCTTTATGAGCAAAAATGTTAGAGGCTTTTGTTGTGGCAAGAGTGTCCAGTCTGGAGGTCTCCAGCTATCCATCACTCCTATGTCAGACAGGAAATTTTGGGTGTTGATATCTAGCAGTTGATCTTCTTTAGGACATGCATACTCAAAGGAATCAGGAAGAAGATCTAACTGTAGATCCTTTTATTGCTCAACTGAAGGAAACAACTCTGAGAGTGATGCCTCTTCTACAATATTATCTTCAATAAAACTACAAGCAGCTTTAATTGGCAACTCATCAATAGTATCATCCACATTTAAAATAGTACCAACTTCCTCAAAACCTTCACATGCATCAATATCAACACTAATATTTGCAGCAATACTAATATCATCTAGTGTTCTGCATGTATCAATATTATCATCAAAGTACACAACATCAATATTCACATCGATATTTGGAACATTACAATGTACATCATCACAACTCACAGCAGTGGAGTCCTGTAGAGTTGTAGAAGTAGAAACTAGCGCATCCTCAACTCTACAATCCATCTCCTCAAGCACATCAATCTGCCTCGGCATAAAGCAACGAGGAATAGCCTCCGATAAAGGTTGAATGACTTCTTGTGCCTGCATCTACTGGATGGATGATCTAAGCTGATCTAACTAACTTTCCATTTTATGTTCTGATGCTTCAATTTCTTGTTGGGAATAGAGACCACTGGTCATATGCATTCGCTTTGTAGCTAGCTACTGTATAAGTTTTCTCAAATCTTGTATTGAATCATCTTGTGGGCTAGGGTAAGAATCTTGTTCACTGTGGTTCTGAAATCCCAATGGACTCTGATATGCAGAAGAATGTTGAGCATCTTGATGTTGTGCTACCTCATATGTGTAAGACGATCGATCTCCCCAACTAGGCATGCAAGTACTAGTAGATGATGAGGGTGAATAACACTGAGGTTGTTCATGAATGTACTGATGCACGTGCCCATATCTCAAGTCTAAATTGTAAGCATGTGTACCAGAAAATGAATTATACCTATCCTGCTGATATGACTGATGATACTGAGGCATAGGCTGATTATACTGAGACTGGTACTGGAGATGTTGATAGTCAAATTGATAATACTGAGAATATGCATATGTATTACTCTTACCATAATATCCAGTGCCTGGATAATGAATGTCACTAAAGTCTCCAAATGACTAATAATATGGATCCATGATAAAAAAAAATTTCTATTTTTATCCTGAAACACTAGCGAATAAAATCAAAATATACAGGAAACATGCAAAATAGAACACATGGATATACAAGACATAAAAGAATGAAACCCTCAACAAAAGTTTTGAATTTTGATTTATTTATTTATTTAGAAAAATAGACAAACAATCCTAAGTCTACCAAACATCATTATACTCCCCGGCAATGACGCCAAAATTTGATAACGAGTCTATCGTGGTATCGTTACAATTTAATTACCAAACCCTCTCTACGCTAATATAGCATAGTGAATGACCCAGATTGTTTCCCAATAAGTGTAATCAATAGAATAATAGTATTAGGATCGCTAATTATTGTTGCAATTTTGCAAATGTAAAAAGGGATTTGGATCGAAATAAAACTAATCCTACTGAACAAAAAGACAATGCACGTAATCAAACTCTAATCTAACTAAACTATGATTGCGATGAAATTAAAAGAAACTTAAACTAAACATTCAAACAAGAAAGTACAAGAACATGGAAGAAAAATGTAAAGCAAAGCATGGAATTAAATCTAACTTAACTAACTGCAACCTAATTACAAAAGAGACATTTTATCAAACATCAAAGAGGCATGAAACAAATTAAATAAAGTGCGTGCAAATAACATAGAAGATATTCGATGACAAACATTCAATACAAATAAAAGTGAAAAGCATACAACACATCAATGAATCTAGCAATGGGCTGTCCGAAATCTGAAATTGTTGGAATGGTGGTCGGAAGATGCAATAGGAGATGTCGGAGGCTGAAATAGAGTTGACCGGAGGCTGAAATAGAGTTGTGGAGGTTGTAAATGGAGATAAAACCTAAAGGCACAACCGACTACTCTTCATCCGGCGGTGAAATTGATGATGAAGAGAAATGGGTTGCAAAATCTAGAATTGAAACATGTTAGCCGGATGAAATGAAGAAGGTGTTATGATAACAAGCCGAAGAGAAGGTGCTGCCGGTGAAGAAGAGTTGTGATCGGAGGCAAGGGTTGCTGTCGGCGATGAATGAAGGAGTGGAAATGGAGTTGTCGCCGATGTGATGGTAACCGGAGATGCTAGAGATGAAATAGCACTGCTGGCCTTGGTGGAGGAAATGGATGGGCAGCAGGTGGTGCTCGGAGGTGAAACGGCTATGGAGCGACGGTGAGGAAGAAGCTACGTGCATCGGCTGAAATCCCGTGAGAAGAAAAGCCACCGAACCACAATAAATCTCTTAGCCAAATTACCACCCAAATCAAGATCTGATCCGACGGCTGGAATTGCTCTGATCTTTTACGGACGGATCTGATCAATCTGAATGGGCGATCACAATCAAACCATTCCTGATGAAAGGCTTAGATGTCTAGATCTGAATGTATGGAACGGATCTCTCCAGATATGGATGGATGGCTCAAAATTAATCGGATCTCATTAGACGATCAGCATCGATCAGATCTGCTTCCTTAGATCAGATTACTTCAGATCTGCATCAATGGTTCAGATTCTTTCTGCTTGATCTCTCTCTTTTGATCTTCAAATCAAGCCCAACTTGGTTTAACTTGACTCGAATCATGGTTCCTTTTAATTTCATACAAAATCACCTTCATAATATGAGAAATAATATCGTATTTGTAGGAAAATTACAATTAAGCTCAAAATAAATCCAAACTCATAAAACATGCTAACAATAAACAATTAATCACATGAAAGAGTAAAAAGTATCAAATCTAGGAGCAAAAATAATGTACTAAAATGTTGTTATCAGTACCAATTAGGGGTTAGTGAGGTCACTATTGGGGAGTTGGGATGATGGCGAAGAAGCTTTCGGGGATATATTTGTTGGGTTTCCGGCACCACGGCGAGTGTGTGTTCGAACATGTTTCGTAAACATGTGAATAGCGGAAGAATTAAAAAGCAATAAATCTAATTTATTACAACACACACACCACACACATGCATAGTACAACATGTGTAGACATAATCGCAGTTTCAAATTTTGCAATAAAAGGAAATTATGCTAGTTATACCTGACGTATCACGTGGAGCGAGAATGAAATCAACCAGAGCAACTCTCGCTAGAATTACCTCTATCCATATCCATGCTGAGTTAATCCTTGGTCGCCGAAACCAAGGTGGGTCACCGGAGGAGTGGCCAGAAGTAGTTGGATGCCCACAGCCAGGGTAGATGGAGGCACAAAAGGGCTAGGTGGCATGGACTCCTTGGGTGGCGGCAAAGAGAAGAGAGGGAGAGGAGAGGAAGAGTATTTCCAAAATAAACTTAGGGCTCTCAAAACCCTAAGTTTAGAGTGTTTTTATAGAGCATGTGTTTCTTAACCATCAAGAAACATTCACCTTAGAGTTATTGGTTCATAACCAAAACCCATTAACCCGCTCCAATAACATAACCCCATTAACCGAGTTGGTCTATTTTAAATTAAAATGAACCGAACCAACTTTGGTTCATTCATTTAAAACAAACCAAACCCCTTTGGTTTATTGTCCACCATTGGATTAGAACAAAACCAATTTGGTTCATCCATCATATCTTCATAAGACTTGGCCCATCCATGCTTCCATTGCGACTGAAACAATTTCATGCTCGCTCCTTGTTTGGTCTAACCAAACCTAGTTTCTCTCGATCTAAGAATATCATTCTCAAGCTCATTTTAAATCCTTCAGATTACACTCGTTGTGCGTGTGACCAAATAGGTTCTCGGTTTATGTTGGCTATCTATAATTAACCATTAATTATAGAATGATCATGAGTGGCACCTAGTAGTACATCATGATCCCCAATTAATTGAAAAATCAACGGTTGATCCATAACTATTTCTGAAACCCTTCAGTAGCTACAATGAATTGTGCCTCGTTCCCTTCATGCATCTTATATGCACATGGTTCAGGACATGGTCTATAGTGTCAATCCCCACTAGATCGACTACGTCACATATAGCCCAAGTATCATTTCCTCGTCCTACAGATTCTAGTTACTGCATATCTATCCAAGAGTACCTTACTCTAAACATGTAATGCTTTGGCCAAAGACTTTAGTAACAATCCGATGAGAGGCCATGGGTCTACATCTCCTCGCAAGGAGTGGTGAATCCTGTATAGGCTATTCAAACACCTTCAAGCACTTCGACTTATACCCAATCATCCTGGGTTCACATCTCCTCAGAGATGCTTGCTTAAGATGTCAAAGCATAAGTCTTCATGACCAAGATGACTTGAATACTGCAAGTCAATGGAACATCGCACTTAAGCAGCAGTAAGAACATCATTGACATATCCATAAGCAGCAGAGAACCATTGATAATCAGCTGCTTGGATACACCAAGGAGTATACCTCGTGCTAGTCTTGACAGAATTGATGGTGTCAAAATCCATCAATTCATCGACTAGGATAATTCCAATACATCACAATTACACATGTAGAGATACTCACTAGTTGTGATCCAATCACAAGTTCTCTCATGCTGTGAATCGTACTGTGAACATTAAGTTAATGAGTTTAAGATCGAATCAAATACATGAAAACATGTATACTCAAATAGTGAATCCTCATTCATCATATAAATGGTTTAAACATAAGGTGATTGCCTTAAAACACCTCTCATATATAACTAACTGTTAGGAATCGGCTTCTCTCAAAGCTCATCGGCTCCCATGTCCCCGGATTAAAATTTTCAATAATGAAAACTAATCCGAATGGGATGAGTTTCCTAAGCACAACCAATTCGTCGTCGTGCTAACGACTCGAGCAATCGCTTGAACAAACTTGTTGTTCAAGCGATCAACTCTTCTAGTCGGTTAGCTGCGGAAGAGATGACAAACGGATCGCCGGTTTTTGTGTTTGTCTTCGGGGTCCATGATTATAAAAATACATACAAATGTAAACTAGTATAATCAACACATACATAAAGTAAGCATCCACACAGAACATGCATATAATTGAAAAGCAATTATAAACATAATACTAAAGAACATTAATCAAAATAAACAAGATTATACATCTTGTTATACCTCTTGATCTTTTATTGTATGTCCTCCCTCCTTTTGGACGTCGTGTGGGCGACGATCTACCAAAAGTTAAAGCCTCCTAGATCTTCTTCAATCCAAAGAAAGAAGAACTCTCCTTCCCTTCTTGCTTGAGCCAACCACCAATCCACAAAGGATTGATGCCGCCGACCCCAAGAATAGAGAGAACAAAATGGAAACCACCAAGGAACCAAACTAGGGACAAACCCTAGCTTCTAGTGCCGCCGGCCAAGATGGAGTGAAGAGGAGAAAGGGAATTTGTTGGGCGCTAGCCAAGGTATAGGGAAAAGAGAAGGAGCCGGCAACACCCTAGGAAGAAGAAGAGCTCCTCTCCTATAGTTGCCGCCCACCTTCTTGCAAACCCTAGCCGCCCAACCATAAGAGCCAAACCCTAATCTAATTAGGGTTTCCTCCTTAGGCTTTCTTGCCACCCAACCAAGGTGGAAGGAAGAGATCTAGGAACCGACCACCTTCCCTAGGAAGAAGAAGAGCTCTTCTCCTATAGTTGTCACCCCTCTCCTTCCAAACCTTAGCCGCCCTACCAAAGGAGCCAAACCCTAATCTAATTAGGGTTTTCTCCTTAGGGTTTCTTGCCACCCAAGCCATTGATGGGAAAAACCCTAATCTCCAAAACATCCAACTCCATCATCCTTCCTTGCCGCCCACCTTAAGCCGATATATATAGAGAGTTAGGTTTAGGCCTTGGTTTAATATCCACCATCGGTTCTAGGGTTTTAATCTCAACCGTCGGATCTAGGGTTTCATCCCAACCGTTGGATCTAGGGTTTCATCCCAACCGTCGGATCTAGGGTTTCATCCCAACCGTCGGATCTAGGGATTTAATCTCCACCGTCGGATCTAGAGTTTTGTTTTCCATCATTGGATCTAGCCTTCATGAGGTGTTAATAGGCTATAATAGGGACCATGAGGAGGAGTTGGATCTTGGCCACCCGATGGATCAGAACCACACAAACTTGATCAATCAATGGTGCTCCATTCCACTAGAGGATCATCATTGAACTACCTCACCAACCCTCATAAATTAATATGGGCTCCATATATTATTTGTACATCCATCTCCCCGTGTTTAAGATATCGAATGTCCGTCAATTAATTGATTTACTGACCATCAATTAATTAACATCTAACTTCTCGAGTAGTACCACTCAACCTTATCATCATGTTGACTAAGTCAACCTGCAGGGTTTACATGATGAACCTTATGAGCTCCTCAAGGGGACATCTTCAACCTATATATAGGACACGGTTTCCTCCTATAATCAATGGCACACCATGTAAATAATATCATTTCCCAACTTATCGGGCATATTGATTTAATCCATCTAAATCTCACCCTTTGGTAAATCAAAGAAATAAATACTAAGTACATGTGTCCGTTATTATATCGGGATTAAGAGAATGTACAATATAATATCCAAGGTCCGATTCAATTATGTAGTCAGCAATAAATTGAATAACCTATATATCGGTTCTGCTCAATGCACCTAAGTGTACGAGTGTAACTCTATGTTCAAGACAAAACAATACCAAGCTACACTACAACCATGCCAATGGCTTGTCCAAAACCATCTTAGTTGTGAGCCTCTACTTATATTCTACAAGGGACTGATAACATGATCTTCTGTGCCACACCAAGCACCATGTTATCTACAATGTAAAATATTAGACAATATACAGATATATAATAAATATAAAGTGCAAACAATGATCATGTGATTCTTATTTCAAAATAAAAATATTCATACAAAAAGGGCTAGGCTTTTAGTATACATTCCAACAATCTCCCACTTATACTAAAAGACTATGCTATCATCACACTGCCATACATCAGATCCCCATGTTCTCCACATGCCTATCAAACGCTTTCGCTGGAAGGGCCTTAGTGAATGGATCTACCAGGTCATCCTCTGATGCAATCTTGGCGACAACAACTTCTACCTTTTTTACGATTTCTCTGTTAGTAATATATGAGAGATGTCCTAAGGCAATCGCCTTATGTATTAACCATTTATATGATAAATGAAGATTCACTATTTGAGTATACATGTTTTATGTATTTGATTGGATCTTAAACTCATTTACTGAATGCCCACGATACGATTCACAGCATGAGAGAATTTGTGATTGGATCACAACTAGTGAGTATCTCTACATGTGTAATTGTGATGTATCAGAATTATCCCTAGTCGATGAATTGATGGATTTGGACACCATCAATTCATCGAGACTAGCACGAGGTATACTCCTTGGTGTATCCAAGAAGGATTCTCACCGGTGGAGACATAGTGATGTCCGGAGTTAATCGTGGATGCTAGTTATGGTAACTAGTTCATTGGAGTGACCAGCCGTAAGACTTCATATGGTTCTCTGCATATATAGATATGTCAATGAAGTTCTTACTGTGGCTTAAGTACGATGTTCCTTTGACTTACGGTATTCAAGTCATCTTGATCATTGAGACTTATGCTTTGACATCTTAAGCAAACATCTCTAAGGAGATGTTGACCCAGGATGATTGGGTATAAGTCGAAGTGATCGAAGGTGTTTGAATAGCCTATAAAGGATTCACCACTCCTTGCGAGGAGATGTATACCCATGGCCTCTCGTCGGATTGTTACTAAAGTCTTTGGCCAAAGCATTACATGTTTAGAGTAAGGTACTCTTCGATACATGTGGAGTAACTAGAATCCGTGGGACGAGGAAATGATACTTGGGCTAGGTGTGACGTAGTCGACCTAGTGGGGATCGACACTATAGACCATGTCCTGAACCAAGTGGGTATAAGATGAGTGAAGGGAATGGGGCACGATTCATTCGAAGCATCTTGAAGGGTTTGAAATAGTTCGGATCAACCGTTGATCTTTTCGGTTAATTGGGGATCATGATGTACTACTAGGTGCCACTCATGATCGTTCTATAATTAATGGTTAATTATAGACGGCCAACATAAACCGAGAACCTATTTGGTCACACGCACAACGAGTGTAATCCAAAGGATTTAAAACGAGCATGAGAATGGGATTCTTAGACCGAGAGAAACTATGTTTGGTTCGACCAAACATAAAGCGAGCATGAAATTGTTTCAGTCGCAATGGAAGCGTGGATGGGCCGTGTCTTATGAAGACATAATGGATGGACCAAAATGGTTTGGTTCTAATCCAATGGATGATAATAAACCAAAGGGTTTGGTTTATATTAAACGAATGAAGCAAAGGTTGGTTCGGTTCATTTTAACTTAAAATAAACCATCATGGTTTGGTTTATTTTAACTTATCCTAATGGAGCGGGTTAACGGGCTTTATGGATATGATCCATTAACCATTAAGAGAATTAGTTCTTTATAAAAGAGGGCTTAAGAGATTGTTAAACCCTAACTAATCCAAACCCTAGCCCCCTTGAGTTGCCGCCCACCTCCACCTTGGAGTTAATCGGCACCAACCCTAAAGCTGCCGCCGCCCAGCTTGTGTGCAGCCGTCCAAGTCTTTGCCGGCATCCAAGCTTCAGCCGGAGAACCTCCGGCGACCCTCCGGCGATCTCCTTTGGGTTCGGTGATAAGGTGAGCTTCCATCTTTCCTTAGCCGGCCTCTATTCCTCCACCAAAAGCTGTCCAGTTTTTCTGGACAGCTTGTTTCTTTGTTGTCGGAGCGTCGTTTGGACGACGGTTAGTGCTCCGACAGCGGCTAACTTACCGGGGATTTGATCTCCGATAATCCTCTGAGGTGGAAGACGAAGGATTCATCAAACGGTTGACGAATACCTCTCCGGAGAAGCGAGTCTTGAGAACTCGTTTTAGGATCCGAATTTGGATTCGGATCGTGATCATCTCTCGATCACGTCGTCTTCAACACGAGGCTAGTAACCCGTACGAAGACGAAGCTCGTGACTTAGCGAAGTTATCCCGAGGAGCTCGGCGTGGATACGGATAGAGACGATTCTTACGAGGATCGTTCCGGTTGATGTCGTTCCCGCTACACGTCATACGAAAGGTATAACGTAGATAAATTTCTTTTATTGCAAATTTTAATTTACGGTTATGTCTACACTTGTTGTAATATGCATGCGTGTGTTGTGTGTGTTGTAATAAATATAGATTTATTATTTTTAATTGCTTCCGCTGTGCTCATGTTTACGAAACATGATCGAACACACACACGCCGCGGTGCCGGAAACCCAACAGTGTTATCAGAGCCCAGGTTGTGTTTCGACATAATCGTAAAAATGGTTTTGCGATAGTCATAATGTATTTCTGGAAATTTTCTAAATTTTGGAAAATTATAAGTATTTATGGAAATTTTTCAATTTTGGAAAGTCTAGAAGTATTTATGGAAATCTTCCACTTTTGGAAAGTTGGAAGTATTTATGGAAATTGATATTTTCCATAAATAAAATATTTGATTAGATTCTGGAAATTTGTTTCCTAATTTAATCATGATTTGATTTGGGAAATCAAATCTTAAAATATTTTATTTCCATAAGTAGTTTTAATGACTTAGGAAATTGGTTTCCTAAATAGATTTTCCTTAATCAAATAATTCCATGAATAAAATATGTGATTAGATTTGGAAATTTATTTCCTAATTTAATTATGATTTGATTTGGAGAATCAAATCTTAAACATATTTTAATTCCATAAATAGTTATGACATATAAGGAAATATATACATGACATAATTGTATGTCATGTAATTGCATTAGATGCATAACATTATGCCATGCGTGTCGTGACATGTAGATGTATGCCATGTATGTCATGCCATGTAGATAATAGTTATTTGCATGCAAAGAGGATGAGACATAAAAACCCTTAATCAATATTAAAACCTACACCTTCCATTAATATGGTTAGAACCAGAGTTCTGTTTCTTGTTTGGGTTGTTGGACTCTCTCCAAGCCCGGCTCGAACCTGAATATGTTCAAACCATGGAATAGTTTAATACTAATATGGTAAGAGTCAGAGGTCAATCATTAGCTTTGGTTGTTGGACTCTCTCCAAGCTGGGCTAATTGGTTAAATGCGCTCTAACCATATTAAAACTATGTCCTGATTAATGGGTTGGCTTTAACCTGGAGCATCGGCTTGTTGGACTCTCTCCAAGGTCGATGTAAAGGGAGGTGAAGTTGGGTGCTATGCATATGATGCATACTTGTTAATGTGTTAACAACCCGATGTATGTGTGAACATTCAATTAGTTGATAGCACATTGTGATAGTTGCATATACGTGATATGCAATCGGTATAGTTGATACATACCGTCGTAGTTATGAATGGCTTGTTGGACTCTCTCCAAGGTTGTTCATATCTATGATGGATATCAGCCCATTCGGAGATGGACCTACGATCTCCCGAAGTGATTTTGGGGTTTTTGAAATTCGAAAAATGAATGGGATTTATAAATGTATATTGATGCATTTTTAAAATCATCTTTCTCATAAATGCTCGTTTTGTATTTCTAAGTTAATATGTTGATCATGATGTGTTTGAATTTGCGTTCCATTTTGGATTCAAATAAATTGACTGGGCCGAACTTCTTGGACTAGCTTAGAAACTTGAGAATTGTTCTCAAGGTTGAAAAGCTTGCAAATGTCCTCGAAGCGCCTCTTCCCGCCCGTCCTAGTGACGATGCAACTTTAGACCAATTGTTGGCCTATCAGAAACATGTGAGTGATTCTGAACAAATGAGTTGCATCATTCTAGCCACGATGGAACCCAAGCTACGAAAGCAGCATGAGCATATGGATGCTCATATCGTAGTCCTTCATCTCTGTGAGTTGGTTGATGAGCAAGTGAGATTCGAAAGGTTCGAAGTCTCCAAGCTCCTCTTCACCACTGAGATGCAAGGAGGTTCATCTGTGGTACTGCTCAACATGCTGAAGACTGTGGAGCCTTCTAAGAAGCATGAGCAGGGGACGGTGCTGTTAGTTGATTCCTCGAAGAAAGGTTCTAAGAGGAAGTCAAAGGAACAACATAAGGGAAAGAAGAGAAGGGCTAAGAAGGTAGAACTAGCACAAAAGGAAACTTGCCATCATTATGGCAAGGAGAGACATTTGCGAAGAAAGTGCAAGATTTATCTTGAGTCCGTGAAGAAGGATAAGGCATCGGATGCCCCATCTTCTTCAGAAATCTTCTTTATTGATTGTCATTCTATTTCCTTAGACACTTGGGTATTGGATACTGGGTGTGGCTCACATATATGTAATGACATACATGGGCTAAGGAATAGAAGAAGACTCGTCAAGGGAAAGTCAAATTTACGTGTTGGGAATGGAGCAAAGGTTGCTGCACTCGCCATCGGATCGTATTTGTTGAAACTCCCTGCAGGACTTGTCTTAGAACTGGACAATTGCTTTTATATTCCTTCGTTGATAAAGAACATCATTTCTATTTCTTGTTTAAATAGAAATGGTTTCCATTTGACGTTTAGTAACAATTGTTGTTACATAACTTTGAATGGGGTTCTTTATGGGATTGGAACTTTAAGCAATGGTGTTTATACGTTGGACGTATCCAGTGACATTTGCAATATCGAAGCGAGCAACAAGCGTGCTCGAAAGGATAATCAAATAGACTCCTATATGTGGCATTGTCGTCTTGGCCATATAAGCAAGAAACGCATGTCCGAATTACACCGATCTGGAATTCTGGAATCGTTTGAATTGGATTCATACGAAACATGCGAATCATGCTTAAAAGGCAAGATGACTAAGTTACCTTTTACAGGAAAAGGTGAACGAGTGGGAGAGTTGCTAGGCCTAATACATAGTGATGTATGTGGACCTATGTCAACTCAAACTTTAGGAGGCTATAGCTACTTCATTACCTTCACCGATGATCACTCATGGTTTGGGTATGTGTTCTTGATGAAACACAAGTCTGAAGCCTTTGAAAGGTTCAAAGAGTTCAGAAATTAAGTAGAGAAACAACATGACAAGTGTATTAAAATACTTCGATCGGATCGAGGTGGTGAATACTTGAGTCAGGAGTTTCTTGATTACCTAAGAGGCAATGACATATTGTCTCAATGGACTCCGCCATATACACCACAGCATAATGGTGTATCTGAGAGGCGTAACCGGACCTTGTTGGACATGGTCAGGTCAATGATGAATCATGCGACTCTTCCCAAGTCCTTTTGGGGTTATGCACTTGATAATTTACTTGTTAAACAGAATGCCTACCAAGGTAGTCTCAACTACTCCATATGAGATATGGAATAGTAAGAAACCTCATGTATCTTACTTGAAGATATGGGGTTGTCCTGCTTATGTGAAGCGGACTGTATCAGACAAACTGGATGCTAAGTCTGATAAATCTCTATTTATTGGATACCCTAAGGAAACAAGGGGTTACCAATTATATCATCCTTTGGAACAAAAGGTGTTTGTTTCAAGGCATGCTGTGTTTCTAGAGAAAGAGTTTCTCTTGCAAGAAAACAGTGGGAGTGTCGTCGAGCTTGAGGAGGCTCGAGAGACTCAAATAGACATTGATGAGATACCTGGTGAAGCACAACAGCCGACAACTCATAGTGATGAGCAATTGGCTGGACCTATTGTAACACCACATCTTCGTAGATCTGGTAGAATGCGCAATATTCCTGAGAGATATGGATTTCTCGTAAGCGAATCGAACGACGTGTTACTCATTGATGATGAGGAGCCTACCAGTTATGAAGAAGTGCTGACAAGTTCAGAAAGGGATAAGTGACTTGGTGCCATGAAGTCGGAAATGGATTCCATGTATGAAAACCAAGTTTGGAACTTGGTTGACCCACCTGAAGGGATAAAGCCTATAGGGTGCAAGTGGGTTTTCAAGAAGAAAACCGACATGGATGGTAATGTGATTACCTATAAGGCTAGATTGGTGGCGAAAGGATATCGTCAAAAACAAGGTGTTGATTATGACGAAACCTATTCGCCTATAGCTATGCTTAAATCCATTCGGATGCTCCTGTCCATAGCGGCTCATTATGATTATGAGATATGGTATATGGATGTGAAAATAGCTTTCCTTAATGGAAACCTGCTCGAGGATGTGTATATGATACAACCTGAGGGTTTCACATCGGTTGATAAAACCAAGGTATGCAAATTGCGATGGTCCATTTATGGATTAAAGCAAGCATCCAGGAGCTGGAATATCCGTTTTGATGAGACAATCAAAAAGTTTGATTTCTCACAAAATCCAGACAAACCTTGTGTGTACAAGAAGGTTAGTGGGAGTGCAGTCGTGTTCCTAGTATTGTATGTCGATGACATATTACTTATAGGAAACGATGTGTCAATCTTACAGTCAGTTAAGGTTTGGTTATCCAAGACATTCTCCATGAAAGACCTGGGAGAAGCAACCTACATCCTTGGGATTAAGATCTATAGAGATAGATCGAAACGGTTGCTTGGTCTTTCGCAGTCTACATATATAGACCGAGTGCTAAAGAGGTTTAGCATGTTGGAATCCAAGAAAGGTTATCTGCCCATCAGGCATGGGGTACACCTTTCGAAGTCTATGTGTCCACGCACAGAAAACGAGAGGATTTGCATGAGTAAGATTCCCTATGCATCCGCAATAGGATCTATCATGTATGTTATGTTATGTACGAGGCTCGATGTATCGTATGCTCTGAGTGTCACGAGCAGATACCAGTCTGATCCAGGAATGGATCATTGGGCGGCTGTTAAGATGATCCTTAAGTACTTGAGAAGAACTAAGGATGTGTTCCTAATATATGGAGAAGGGGACATGGTGATACGCGGGTATACGGTTGCCAGCTTCCAGACAGACAAGGATGATTCCAGGTCTCAGTCTGGATACGTGTTCACCTTGAATGGGGGCGCAGTGAGTTGGAAAAGTTCCAAACAAGAGACTGTAGCGGATTCTACCACTGAGGCAGAATACATTGCAGCTTCGGAAGCAGCAAAGGAAGCGGTTTGGATCAAGAAGTTCGTTCATGAACTTGGTATGATTCCGGCTATTGTTGAAGCAATACCGGTCTACTGCGACAACAATGGAGCAATTGCACAGGCGAAAGAGCCAAGGTCTCATCAACGATCCAAACATGTGCTTCGCCGCTATCATCTTATCAGAGAGATCATCAGTAGGAACGAAATACAAATCGAGAAAATTCCCACTGAAAGGAACTTAGCGGATCCCTTGACTAAGGCATTACCTCAAAATAAGTTTGAGGGTCATGTTCGAGCTTATGGTATTGGATACCGTAGCGATTGGCATTAGGCCAAGTGGGAGTCTATTAGTAATATATGAGAGATGTCCTAAGGCAATCGCCTTATGTATGAACCATTTATATGATAAATGAAGATTCACTATTTGAGTATACATGTTTTATGTATTTGATTGGATCTTAAACTCATTTACTGAATGCCCACGATACGATTCACAGCATGAGAGAATTTGTGATTGGATCACAACTAGTGAGTATCTCTACATGTGTAATTGTGATGTATCGGAATTATCCCTAGTCGATGAATTGATGGATTTGGACACCATCAATTCTGTCGAGACTAGCACGAGGTATACTCCTTGGTGTATCCAAGCGGTGATTCTCCGGTGGAGACATAGTGATGTCCGGAGTTAATCGTGGATGCTAGTTATGGTAACTAGTTCATTGGAGTGACCAAAGTAAGACTTCATATGGTTCTCTGCATATATAGATATGTCAATGAAGTTCTTACTGTGGCTTAAGTGCGATGTTCCTTTGACTTGCGGTATTCAAGTCATCTTGATCATGGAGACTTATGCTTTGACATCTTATGCAAACATCTCAAAGGAGATGTGGACCCGGGATGATTGAGTATAAGTCGAAGTGATCGAAGGTGTTTGAATAGCCTATAAAGGATTCACCACTCCTTGCGACGAGATGTATACCCATGGCCTCTCGTCGGATTGTTACTAAAGTCTTTGGCCAAAGCATTACATGTTTAGAGTAAGGTACTCTTCGATACATATGGAGTAACTAGAATCCGTAGGACGAGGAAATGATACTTGGGCTAGGTGTGACGTAGTCAGCCTAGTGGGGACTGACACTATAGACCATGTCCCGAACCAAGTGGGTATAAGATGAGTGAAGGGAATGGGTCACGATTCATTCGAGCTACTGAAGGGTTTCAGAAATAGTTCTGGATCAACCGTTGATCTTTTCGGTTAATTGGGGATCATGATGTACTACTAGGTGCCACTCATGATCGTTCTATAATTAATGGTTAATTATAGACGGCCAACATAAACCGAGAACCTATTTGGTCACACGCACAACGAGTGTAATCCAAAGGATTTGAAACGAGCTTGAGAATGGGATTCTTAGACCGAGAGAAACTATGTTTGGTTGGACCAAACATAAAGCGAGCATGAAATTGTTTCAGTCGCAATGGAAGCGTGGATGGGCCATGTCTTATGAAGACATAATGGATGGACCAAAATGGTTTGGTTCTAATCCAATGGATGAGAATAAACCAAAGGGTTTGGTTTATATTAAACGAATGAACCAAAGGTTGGTTCGGTTCGTTTTAACTTAAAATAAACCATCATGGTTTGGTTTATTTTAACTTATCCTAATGGAGCGGGTTAATGGGCTTTATGGATATGATCCATTAACCATTAAGAGAATTAGTTCTCTATAAAAGAGGGCTTAAGGGATTGTTAAACCCTAACTAATCCAAACCCTAGCCCCCTTGAGTTGCCGCCCACCTCCACCTTGGAGTTAATCGGCGCCAACCCTAAAGCTGCCGCCGCCCAGCTTGTGTGCAGCCGTCCAAGTCTTTGCCGGCGTCCAAGCTTCAGCCAGAGAACCTCAGGCGACCCTCCGGCGATCTCCTTTGGGTTCGGTGATAAGGTGAGCTTCCATCTTTCCTTATCCGGCCTCTATTCCTCCACCAAAAGCTGTCCAGTTTTTCTGGACAGCTTATTTCTTTGTTGTCGGAGCATCGTTTGGACGACGGTTAGTGCTCCGACAGCGGCTAACTTACCGGGGATTTGATCTCCGGTAATCCTCTGAGGTGGGGGACGAAGGATTCATCAAACGGTTGACGAATACCTCTCCGGAGAAGCGAGTCTTGAGAACTCGTTTTAGGATCCGAATTTGGATTCGGATCGTAATCATCTCTCGATCACGTCGTCTTCAACACGAGGCTAGTAACCCGTACGAAGACGAAGCTCGTGACTTAGCGAAGTCATCCCGAGGAGCTCAGCGTGGATACAGATAGAGACGATTCTTACGAGGATCATTCCGATTGATGCCGTTCCCGCTACACGTCATACGAAAGGTATAACGTTGATAAATTTCTTTTATTGCAAATTTTAATTTACGGTTATGTCTACACTTGTTGTAATATGCATGCGTGTGTTGTGTGTGTTGTAATAAATATAGATTTATTATTTTTAATTGCTTCCGCTGTGCTCATGTTTACGAAACATGATTGAACACACACACGCCGCTGTGCCGGAAACCCAACATTCTCGTATCATGTGGTACTTGCGCTCTATGCATTTACTTACCTTATGGGCTCGTGGTTCCTTCGAGTTTGCAACTGCACCATTATTATCATAATAAATTGTTATATTTCTTGGCAAACCAGGAATCACATCCAAGTCCATCAGGAAGTTCCTGAGCCACACAGCTTCTTTGGCTGCCTAAGAGGCTGCCACATACTCAGCTTCCATGGTGGAGTCCGCCACGCATTTCTGCTGGACACTCCTCCATACAATGACTCCACCTCCCAAAGTAAATACAAAACCTGAGGTAGACTTACTGTTATCCCTATCAGATTGGAAATCGGAATCTATGTAACTCACAGGGAGTAATTGGTCTGCCCGGTATACTAGCATATAATCCCTAGTCCTTCTCAGGCACTACAATATATGCTTTACCATAGTCCAATGTCCCTATCCTGGATTACTCTGATATCTGCTGACCATGCCCATGACATAGCAGATATCGGGTCTCATACATAGCATCGTATGAGGCTTCCTACTGCCGAAGCATAAGGAACCACCTTCATCTCCTCTATCTCCTCAGATGATCTAGGACACATCTCCTTAGATAAAGGAACTCCATGCCTGAAAGGTAGAAAACCTTTCTTGGAGTTTTGCATGCTAAAACGATCCATTATTGTGTCTATGTATGAAGCTTGGAATTAGCACACTAACCTTGATCCCAAGGGTGTGTCCCACTTCTCGCAAGTCCTTCATATCAAACTGTTTGGACAACCATACCCTTACGTCTGATAACACTCTGATATTATTGCCAACTACCAAAATATTATCTACGTATAGTACAAGAAATACCACTGCGTTTCTGTCACATCTCTTGTATATACAAGACTAATCCGGACTTTGAATAAATCCATAAGTCTGGATTTACCTCATCAAAGTGGATGTTCCAAGACCTCGAAGCTTTCTTCAATCCATAAACGGACCGATTAAGCTTACATACAAGATTCTCTTTGCCCTTAGCAATGAATCCCTCTGGTTGCTACATATGGATGTTTTCCTCAAGACTTCCATTAAGGAAAGCTGTCTTGACATCCTTCTGCCACACCTCATAATCCATATGAGCTACTATGCTCTGTGACACGCGGTGTAGTGACTTGTGGTATCTCCTCTTGTACCGGTGGTACTGAAGTCGGGACTTCCCCTGTCAACTCCTCAAGAACAATCCTACTTGTGGGTTTGTAGTTCATAACATAGTCCTCCTCTAGAAATCTGGCATTCTTACTCATGATCACCTTCTGATCTCTAGGATTATAAATCAAACCACCTTTCGTTCCTTTAGGGTACCCCACAAACATGCACACTTCTGTACGAGGTTCCAACTTACCAGCATCAGCCTTCAGCACATGTGCTGGACTACCCCAAATCCAAATATGTCTTAGACTAGGCTTTCGCCCAGTCCACAATTCTGTGGGAGTAGAAGGTACTGACTTAGATGGAACCAAGTTCAGAATGTGTGCTGCCGTTTCCAGAGCAAACCCCCAGAACGGATCAGGTAACTCAGAATAACTCATCATCGATCTGACCATCTCCATAAGAGTCCTATTCCTTCGCTCCGCCACACCATTTTGCTGGGGTGTGCCAGGTGCGGACAATTGGGATTGAATCTCAGCCTCTGATAAGTAACTCCTAAACTCTCCCAAAAGGTACTCGCCACCACGATCAAATCGTAGTGTCTTGATACTTTTACCTTGACGGTTCTCCACATCAGTCTTGAATTCTTTGAATCTGTCAAAGCACTCAGACTTGCGGTGCATCAAGTAAATGTATCCATACCTTGAATAATCATCTATAAAAGAGACGAAGTATTCAAAGCCACCTCTAGCCTGGATAGACATAGGACCGCACAAATCAGAATGAACCAATTCTAACACATCTTTGGCCCTATACCCCTTGGCCTTGAAAGGCCTCTTGGTCATTTTACCTTCCAAGCAAGATTCGTAGGTTGGGAGATCCTCCACCACTAATGAACCCAAAGGTCCATCAGCTATCAACCTTTTAATTATACTCGGGTTAATATGACCAAGTCTTAGGTGCCAAAGATATGTCTGGTTCATTTTCGAAGGTTCTTTTCTCTTATTGGACTTAGAAGATGAGTTATTTACTTCTATATGCATCATGGGAGCTTTTTGTTCAAGAGTATACAAATTGCCAACCAATGTACCTGAACATATAATCTCTCTATTTCTTTTTATAACAACTCTGTCATTAAAAGAAACAGAATATCCATCCATAAACAATTTAGAAACCGAAATCAAATTCTTTCTAAATGTAGGTACATAAAGACAATTTCTCAAAACCAAAACTTTATTTCTATCAAACGATAAATAAACGTCTCCCACTGCAATAGCCGCTACCTTTGTAGCATTGCCCATGTAGACGGTAATTTCTTCTTCAGCTATTCGTTGGGTTTCCTGGAACCCCTACAAAGAATTGCAGACATGATCAGTGGCTCCCGTATCTACACAATAGGTACCGGTAAATAACATCACTAAACATATTTCAACGACTAAGGCAGAAGATATACCTATGTTCTGCTTTAGGAGGGGGAAGTCTTTCTTCCCATGTCCAATCTGTCTACAAGTGAAGCACTTGCCTTTCGGCTTCTTCACTCCTCCCTGAGGTCCACCCGCCATTTTTGCTCTACCTTGTTTCTTCTTCTTTTTGCCTTTCGGCTTAGAAGAAGAAACCTTCTGAGCAATCATAGCTTCCTGCCTAACAGCTCGATTCTGGTATCTGAAAAGATCCTTTTCCCTAGAATCATCCGCAGGCCTAGGAGGACACTCATCAACAGTTAAGACACTATCCATATTTCTTTTCCAATCAATATTATTTGGGTACAGTAAGTTTGTTTCCTTTAGAATCATAGTAAGTGGGTTGAAAGCCATTTGAAAATCCTAAGAATCACAATGATCAAAATATTAGATTTCAAATATTATTGATTCCTCAAAACAATAAAATTCCGAAATCAACCAACACCTCAAAACACCGAGAATATCGCATGCCACGATAGTGTGGACGTATACGAATTCTACATTTGTATGAGGAGGTTTTACCCATTAATTTTATTATCTTGTCAACCTTACTTTTTGACAAATAAAATTAATACTTGGTTCCTCTTTGGCCCTACAAATAAAAGCAGTGACTCCGACGGGGAGGATACTTTTTATTTGCATCAAAGTGTGCACCATTACACGATATTAAGGGAATTATCTCGGATTATGTGCCTTACCGATGGGGAAGTACACACGCTCCTAAATAATTTCCTATAACCATTATTTGACCTAGTGATCCGCAAACAAACTCATCCGATGGGGAGGAAGGCACTCAGAGCCGACACGCAAGTCTGTTGCATCACACGTCAAATTGTAATGGAGGCCACGAGAATTAATTAAAATATCCCTCTCCCACTTAGTATATTGAAAATGAGGAATTTTCAAGCACACACAACATGCATATAAAACAAATCATCAATAAATATGAAAAAAACAGAATTTTTCCAACTATTATTGCTTTGTTCTCCAATATGCATCCCGCAGTGTCGCCACCTCGTCCGCTCCACCTTTTCCGTGCGCAAGCCACATAAAGAGATCCGAGCTGAGATATATCATTTTAATTTACATCCATCGATCCTATACTCCACGAAGGAGTGTACAAATAATCTAGATCGAAAGTAAACTAAAATTAGCAGCTAAACAATGCCGTATTTAATTACAAAAATTAAATACTAATCTAGCCTCGTCAACCCCGAGGATTCAAATAATATACATACAATCACACACAAAACAATCACATACACACAAATAGTCATAATAGTCGGATCTTATGCCTGCAACCAAAAAGTTAGCCTACGCACATCCTACTATTATCCGGCATACTCAATATATGATATGTGCATGAAAGTAACCGAATCCAAAATACACAAAACCAGAAACCATGGCTCTGATACCAATTGTTAGGAATCGACTTCTCCCAAAGCTCATCGGCTCCCATGTCCCCGGATTAAAATTTTCACTAATGAAAACTAATCCGGATGGGATGAGCTTCCTAAGAACAACCAATTCGTCGTCGTGCTAATGACTCGAGCAATCGCTTGAACAAACTTGTTGTTCAAGCGATCAACTCTTCTAGTCGGTTAGCCGTGGAAGAGACGATGGACGGATCGCCGGTTTTTGTGTTTGTCTTCGGGGTCCATGATTATACAAATACATACAAATGTAAACTAGTATAATCAACACATACATAAAGTAAGCATCCACACAGAACATGCATATAATTGAAAAGCAATTATAAACATAATACAAAAGAACATTAATCAAAATAAACAAGATTATACCTCTTGTTATACCTCTTGATCTTCTATTGTATGTCCTCCCTCCTTTTGGATGTCGTGTGGGTGACGATCTACCAAAAGTTGAAGCCTCCTAGATCATCTTCAATCAAAAGAAAGAAGAACTCTCCTTCCCTTCTTGCTTGAGCCAACCACCAATCCACAAAGGATTGATGCCGCCGACCCCAAGAATAGAGAGAACAAAATGGAAACCACCAAGGAACCAAACTAGGGACAAACCCTAGCTTCTAGTGCCGCCGGCCAAGATGGAGTGAAGAGGAGAAAGGGAATATGTTGGGCGTCGGCCAAGGTATAGGGAAAAGAGAAGGAGTCGGCAACACCCTAGGAAGAAGAAGAGCTCCTCTCCTATAGTTGCTGCCCACCTTATTCCAAACCCTAGCCGCCCAACCATAAGAGCCAAACCCTAATCTAATTAGGGTTTCCTCCTTAGGCTTTCTTGCCACCCAACAAAGGTGGAAGGAAGAGATCTAGGAACCGGCCACCTTCCCTAGGAAGAAGAAGAGCACTTCTCCTATAGTTGTTGCCCCTCTCCTTCCAAACCTTAGCCACCCTACATAAGGAGCCAAACCCTAATCTAATTAGGGTTTTCTCCTTAGGGTTTTTTGCCGCCCAAGCCATTGATGGGCAAAACCCTAATCTCCAAAACATCCAACTCCTTCATCCTTCCTTGCCGCCCACCTTAAGCCCATATATATATAGAGTTAGGTTTAGTCCTTGGTTTAATCTCCACCGTCGGTTCTAGGGTTTTAATCTCAACCGTCGGATCTAGGTTTTCATCCCAACCGTCGGATCTAGGGTTTCATCCCAACTGTCGGATCTAGGGTTTCATCCCAACCGTTGGATCTAGGGATTTAATCTCCACCGTCGGATCTAGAGTTTTGTTTTCCATCATTGGATCTAGGCTTCATGAGGTGTTAATAGGCTACAATAGGGACCATGAGGAGGAGTTGGATCTTGGCCACCCGATGGATCGGAACCACACAAACTTAATCCATCAATGATTTTCCATTCCACTAGAGGATCATCATTGAACTACCTCACCAACCCCCATAAATTAATATGGGCTCCATATAATATTTGTACATCCATCTCCCCGTGTTAAAGATATCGAATGTCCGTCAATTAATTGATTTACTGACCATCAATTAATTAACATCTAACTCCTCGAGTAGTACCACTCAACCTTATCATCATGTTGACTAAGTCAACCTGCAAAGTTTACATGATGAACCTTATGAGCTCCTCAAGGGGACATCATCAACCTATATATAGGACACGGTTTCCTTCTATAATCAACGGCACACCATGTAAATAATATCATTTCCCAACTTATCGGGCATATTGATTTAATCCATCTAAATCTCACCCTTTGGTAAATCAAAGAAATAAATACTAAGTACATGTGCCCGTTATTATATCGGGATTAAGAGCATGTACAACATAATATCCGAGGTCCGATTCAATTATGTAGTCAGCAATAAATTGAATCACCTCTATGTCGGTCCTGCTCAATACACCTAAGTGTACTAGTGTAACTCTATGTTCAAAACAAAACAATACCAAGCTACACTACAACCATGCCAATGGCTTGTCCAAAACCATCTTGGTTGTGAGCCTCTACTTATATTCTACAAGGGACTGTTAATATGATCTTCTTTGCCACACCAAGCACCATGTTATCTACAATGTAAAATATTAGACAATATGCACACATATAATAAATATAAAGTGCAAACAATAATCATGTGATTCTTATTTCAAAATAAAAATGTTCATACAAAAAGAGCTAGGCTTTCAGTATACATTCCAACACTAACAAACTCCCACTTGGCCTAATGCCAATCGCCACGGTATCCAATACCATAAGCTCTAACATGACCCTCAAACTTACTTTGAGGTAAGACTTTAGTTAAATGATCCGCTAAGTTCTTTTCAGTGGAATCTTCTCGATTTAAATTTCGTTCCTACTGATAATCTCTCTGATCAAATTATAGCGGCGAAGCACATATTTGGATCGTTGATGAGACCTTGGCTCTTTTGCCTGTGCAATTGCTCCATTGTTATCGCAGTAAACTGGTATTGCTTCAACAATGGTTGGAACCACACCAAGTTCATAAATGAACCTCTTGATCAAAACCGCTTCGTTTGTCACTTCTGAAGCTGCAATGTATTCTTCCTCTGTGGTAGAATCTACTACAGTGTCTTGTTTGGAAATTTTCCAACTCACTGCGCCCCCATTCAACGTGAATACGTACCCAGACTGAGACCTGGAATCATCCTTGTCAGTCTGGAAGCTGGCATCCGTATACCCGCGTATCACCATGTCCCCTTCCTTAGTTCTTCTTAAGTACTTAAGGATCATCTTAACAACGACCAAATGATCCATTCCTGGATCAAACTGATATTTGTTCGTGACACTCAGAGCATATAATACATTGGGCCCCGTACATAACATAGCATACATGATACATCCTATTGCGGATGCATAGGGATCTTACTCATATAAATCCTCTCGTCTTTTGTGCGTGGACGCAGAGACTTTGAAAGGTGTATCCCATGCCTGAAGGGAAGGAAACCTTTCTTGGAATCCGACATGCTAAACATCTTTAGTGTTGGGAAAATCCGGATATGACATTCAAAACATCGCGGGCGAATACTTCGCACAACCACAGCGGAAACAATAATAAAACCCAGATCCCTCTAGAGATCCATGAAAAAACATACAAATCGTTTAATCTTATCCAGATCTTATCTTGAAGACGAGATTATACCTTTGATAAGCGCCCTTCGCAATCCCGCTTTTCCAATGTTCGTCGGATCTCAATATGGTAAGGAAAACCGTATCTCTAAGGTATCCACACTGACACTCAGTAGTTTTGGAGTCACTTGTGCTAGCAACCCTAGAAAAACGTCAACACCACTTGGAAGAGAGAAGGGAGGAAAGAGATGAAGGAGAGAACTCTTCCCTATTTCTTTTAGCTTGCTTGCATGTTGAAACCAATTCCAAAAAAAAATTCTGCACTCTCATTCATCAACCAAAAGCGCATCCCCCTCTATTTATCCTTCACGTTGAAAAGCATTTTAAGCCAAATCCAATTTTGCTTTATCAAGCTAAATCCAATTTAGCTTTATCAAGCCAAATCAAATTTAGCTTTTCCACATGCATGAACATTTTCCTCATCATGAATATCCTCATGCATGATTAATCACATTAATCATGCATGTTGATCCCATGCATGATTAATCACATTAATCATGCATGTTGATGATGAATCATTTTGCATGGTTCAACTTGAGTCTAACTCAAATTTAACCAGTTTGAGTCAAACTGAAGTCTTGGCCATATGCACAATTGTTCTTTTTAGTCCAACTAAAAAAAACCATCTCCAAAATAGAATGTCATTTGTGTGTGACCCAATAGGCTCTTGTATCCTTGACAATGTATCTAAAATCATTTTAGATGCATAAGCAATGAGCGACATCGAGCAATAGATCATTTCTACGCAAGCTACAAGATAGTCAAGATCCGACAACCTTTCCGTGGCTATTATCATTTATGACGGTGTCCTTCTATCTCTGATATCTTAGATCGATCAATGAGGCATAGACCGTGTCATCCCCTTATCGATCTTTATGTTTCTTGATCCCCAAGTGGACACACTCAAACAAATGAGCTCAATATCTCATATTGACTCATTTGAGCATGGTCATGCATTTCGTGGCCCTACTCTATCAAGAGGCCAAAGATATCACTCCTGTAATATAGGAGGGATAGATCTCATCTACGTCACTCACATCCCTCCGCATAATTCGTTACATACCCAGTGATCGTCATTATAGTGCACCTTGTTACGGTGTGACGTTAGACGATACCAAAGTACATAACTCCTTATGTAGGGAACCATAGTGAATTTAGGTCTAAGGACTATTCATACCAATAGTCACATGAGAAAGTATATGACACTCATATAATGATTCATGACACATTCTCAGGGCGGGTCAATTCGGTACATATATTCTCCAATATATATACCCATGTGTTAATGTGATATTACATAACCATGACTTGTGAGATCAAGTCATCCATTGACCTACATGCTAGTCTCAATGTATCAATATATCCCTTTGTCTATTAATACTTGACTAGAAATGTTTAAGAATAGTATTTTCTACATCTTCTCATAATCACTTCTACCAATTGATATACTGTAGATTAGAACCTACTATTCAAGAAAATTATTATATTTATTTATTGGCACACACATAAAGTAAATATAATAATCAATGATTGCCTGTTATTAATGAAATATGATACATATGATCCCTAAATAATCATCTTGTGATTGACACTAAGGGCTGACACTAACAATCTCCCACTAGCACTAGTGTCAATCACTGTAATCTCTAAGACCCAGTGATCTAGTATGACCATCATGCTTTCTTTGTGCCAAAGCCTTGGTCAGGGGATCCTGTTGGTGCAATCGACCCAGGTTGACTCGAGTTTGACTCGAGCAGTACCTTGATAGTATTTTGATGATAGACAAAACTCATGACATGGGATTGTCATGGGAAAGTCCAACATGGGGTTGGCATGGAAAATCCAAGCATGGAGCTTGGTGTGGAAGTCCAAGGGGGAAGCCTTGGCATGGGAAAGTCCAAAGCATTGCGAAGCCGTGCGCTTGGTGCTTGGTGAGAAATGTATTGCGAAGCCGTGCGCTTGGTGCATTTGAGAAGTCTTGAGAACTTGGCAAGTTCACTAGGCTCGGGTCCTTGAGTCGGTGAAGGATGGCATTGCGAAGCCGTGCGCTTGGTGCATTCGAGGGACCGCCGGACGGGGAACGAATGGAGTGAGCCCAAAGGGAAGCATACTTCTAGGGTATAAGACGCGAAGGATGGCGTTGCGAAGTTGTGCGCTTGGCGAATCCGAGGGACGTAGGCCGAGGGAAGAGAGCTTCGTTGGGGAACTCCATGAGGGATATGGTGGACTTGGCCAAGTAGCTAAGACTGAGTGCCGGAGGCTCAAACTTGATGTTTGAGGGTTTACCCGACGGTCGGATGCTCAAACAACTTGGTGTTTGAGGTTTTGCTCGACATCAGTCGACTGGCATAGGTGCCGGTTCGACTGATCCAAGTCGACTAGGGTTCGATTGGTGTAAGGCTAGGGTTTTGTGCTTGGCGATCGATCGCCATGGATCGCAATGATCGATGCCGATATCGCAATGATCGATCGAGGATGGCGATCGGTGATGGGAGTGTCGCTAGCACGAACACTCCATAGCCGATCGTGGCGATCGACTACTAGGTCACCGATCGTGATGGGCATCATCGATCGGTAGGTGATCCGTTGGAACTTGTCCGACGTGGATCCGCCGTTGTTAGACAATGGTTAGGCGATCGATGGTGCCTTTGGCGTGATAGCGTGAAAATAGCTCGATGCAGGTTATAAAAGGAGCTCGATATGGAGGTTTTTGCAATGGTTTTTGTGAAGCTATTGGAGGGGAATTGCTGCTGCATTCCAGACCTTCAAGAGCCATCTAAAGCAAGCAACAAGAAAGCAATCAAAGCAATTGTGTAAAAGTTCTCTTTTGTATTGTCTTTGTATTTCTTCTTGTATTTCATATTACTTGTTGTAATAGCTTGTGAGAGGTTTCTCCACCTCCGACGTGTAGTCGATAAGGAGTGTTGTTAGTGTCGTGCGCATAACACGAGCTCGTTGAGCTCTCCCTATGGAGTAGGAACCATTCGGTTCCGAACCACGTATATGCTTGTGTATTGATTGTGCTTGTATTGTTGTTATTTCTATTATTATTCCGCTGCGTATATTAACGACAATTGTAGACAAGCACACGAGAATGAACGAATTACGACATCCAACGTTTGAGGGCTATTCACCCCCTTCTAGCTGGCCGTTCGAAATCCCTACAAGTGGTATCTGAGCCGAGCTCGCTCTTCAAGGACTAACTGTCGCGAGAGCACTACAAGATGGCCGGCTACAACCTTCAACCACCCAAATTCGAAGGAGACTTTCTATGGTGGAGAAGAAAAATGGAGGTATACCTAGAAACCGATTTTGATTTTATGATTATTATAGAAAACGGTTTTGAAATGCCTTGGGACAAGTACAACAAGCCAATTGAGAAGTCAAAATGGACCCAAGACCAAATCAAAGACTTCAAGACAAATCTCAAGGTAATCAAGTTGATTAGTGATTTGTTACCTAACACTATTTGGTCTAGATTGGGTGATTATAGGGATGCAAGGGAATTATGGAATAAGGTAATGAAATTCCAAGAAAATTCCCAATCGGCACAAGTAAAGGAGAATGTCGAAGAAGAATCACCATCCACTTTTGAAGATGTGGGTGACTTGGTTGAGACCTCCACATCTAGCGTTGAGGGGGAGGAAATGATTTCGATTCCGGAGCAAGATCAAAATGAAGCTTCTACCTCCGGAAGAAGTGAAGAGGCCTCCACCAACTCCCTAGGTAACTCAAGTGTTGTAATTTTAAATAAAAATCACATAATATGCTTTGAGTGTAGGGAGAAGGGGCATTACAAGAGAAAATGCCCTAAATTGGCTAAGGAAAAGGCATCAACACCAAAAGTCAATCCAAAGTCAAAGGATGCCGGTGTTCCCAAAATCAAGAGCAAAGACTACATTGTGTGCTTTAAATGCAACCAAAAGGGACACTATCGAAGCCAATGCCCTAGGGGGAGGAAGAAAGGGCAAGAAGGTGCAACTCATGTAGGGGGAGCTCCTAAAGCTAACCCTAAGGTAAATTTACTTAATGCACCTTTAATTTCTAGAGTCAAAAAGCATGCTAAGAATTATTTTAGTTCTCTTACAATTATAAATGAAAAGCATGCTAAGAGAAATAATGAGGTTTATTGCTTAGGTGCCAAGCATGTTCATATAACTAAGGATAAAGCTAGGAATCATAATTCTAGACCTATTTTACCTAGGGAGTCAATGAGGAGAATTGAAGAAAACTTGGGTGTTAATCCCAAGAAATCTAGGCATATGCCTAAAAAGAAAAACATTTCCCAAAAGACAAATGAAAATTCAAAATTGGGAAAATTAGAGTTAGAAAACCAAGCCTTGAGGTCAAGGCTAAAAAAATTGGAGAAGACCCTAGCAATAATATCAAATTCGGTTAAGGGGTCTAATGTACAAAAGTCATGACCTAGAAAACAAGAAATGTCTAAGGGCAAGAAGGGTTTGGGTTATAAACCTATGTCCTACCATAATGTTCCATTTAATTATGGAACGACATCTAGGTCTAGGAAAACCAAGGCTAATAGGGAAGACATCCCTAAGTATAGCCATGGTATGTGTTTAGTGGCTAACACCTCAAAGAAATCAAATGTAGCCACTAAGAAGGTCAATGGAGGAGTCACCTCTAGAGTTGTCCCAAGTAAGACCCATTTGACTATGGCTTCAAAGCCAAAAAGGGTCATTAGGAAGGTATCTAGGGAAGTTATCCCTAGGGAATACCTTGTTACCCCAAGGAGCTCCAATAGATATTGGGTTCCTAAGAGCGTGATTGATTCATGCTAAATGGGTTAGGGTGTGTCAACCCTAAGTGGATGGGTGGTTAACCTAGCCATTGTGAGTTGACACATTAGGGTGTGCCAATATGTTTGAGAAGTTAAAAATGATTTAAATTGGCACAATTAGGTCATAGAAGTCATGGTGTGCCATTTTGGGTTTTTGGAACACTAGGGAGATGAATGGCATTAAGGCAAAATTGGTTTAATCTCTAGAAATGGCAAATTGATTTTAACACTTAGGTATTCTATACCTTAGTATATTTTAGTTGCCATGATTTGTTTGCCTTGCCATGTCATGACATCATCTTCATTCTTATCTATAAAAATGTCATGATCATGTTTAGATTTATATTTAGATGTCATGTATGCCTAGATCTCATTCACATGCCATGACATCATGATATTGGCATATGGTTTTACTTATATCATATCTATGCCATAATCATCATCATGCATAAATTAAAATAAAATTAAGGACTATGGCATGATTTGATGGGAATCAAATAATATTGCCTAGAAATATGCATGAGAACATAAACAAAACAAAACCCACATCTCACAAAAATTTGACTTGTATGTGTTTTAAACATCTACATATTGGTGAGATGTTTAGGAAAAAGAAAATAAAGGTTTGAAAAACATTTTGAAAAACCTTGGTGAAACCTATCTTTTGATAGCTATCACCATTGAATGAGATGATACAAAGAGGGCTCTTTATTGAATCTTTTCTTAAAGTTTGGACTTTGTATCAATCTTCTAATTTAATGGGTAAAATAATTTTCCAATATTTTTCACCCATAGTGTTTATGATAAGTAATATACATACCAAATTTAAAGAATTTTAAACTTATGTATATTTACTTATGGATTTCGGAAATCCATTTACGAAATCTTTGAAAATCAAATCTGATTATCGATCGACTACCATGGATAATGATCGATGATGGATGTGATTTGATTTCAAATTTGATCATTGGTAAATCTTGTTGGTTAGGCCCATGTTCAGCCAGGTTAAGGTCCCCTAACCACTCCTAACCCTAGGATATGCTTGGTAGAGCATTAGAGAGGGTGGAAATCCATTGGACATGGATTAGAAGAAGGGTTTTAGGGAGAGTATCAACTTTAAGGTGGAAGAGAGTTCATTGTTGAACTTTGCCTTAATTTTGATTTGGTTAATGTTCCTATTAGCTTAGGGACTCTCCAAGGACATTGTTGGTGCAATGGTCAATGGGGAGCAAGCCTCTAGGGGGAGGTATCCATCATGGGAAGATGGATGTGTATTTCCTCATGGGAGGAAAATTGGGTTGCCTTTCTTTAAGTGATATGGGATCATTAGAAAGATTGTAGGCATGTGTTCCTCCAAGGGAGAGATTGTAAGATCTCATTGGAATATGAGACATTCATACCCTTAGGGAGGACCTTTTTGACGTAATGTCAAAAAGGGGGAGAAGTTAGTACCAATTCGTTGGAATTCTCATTGGGATATGAGAATTGCCAATATGGGAGAATTGGTAGACTTGAGATGGTAGTTTTGTCAATCATCAAAAAGGAGGAGATTGTTGGTGCAATCGGCCCAGGTTGACTCGAGTTTGACTCGAGTAGTACCTTGATAGTATTTTGATGATAGACAAAACTCATGACATGGGATTGTCATGGGAAAGTCCAACATGGGGTTGGCATGGAAAATCCAAGCATGGAGCTTGGTGTGGAAGTCCAAGGGGGATGCCTTGGCATGGGAAAGTCCAAAGCATTGCGAAGCCGTGCGCTTGGTGCTTGGTGAGAAATGCATTGCGAAGCCGTGCGCTTGGTGCATTTGGGAAGTCATGAGAACTTGGCAAGTTCACTAGGCTCGGGTCCTTGAGTCGGTGAAGGATGACATTGCGAAGTCGTGCGCTTGGTGCATCCGAGGGACCGCCGGACGGGGAGCGAATGGAGTGAACCCAAAGGGAAGCATACTTCTAGGGTATGAGACGCGAAGGATGGCGTTGCGAAGCCGTGCACTTGGCACATCCAAGGGACATAGGCCGAGGGAAGAGAGCTTCGATGGGGAACTCCATGAGGAATAAGGTAGACTTGGCCAAGTGGCTAAGACTGAGTGTCGAAGGCTCAAACTTGATGTTTGAGGGTTTACCCGACGGTCGGATGCTCAAACAACTTAGTGTTTGAGGTTTTTCCCGACATCAGTCGACTGGCATAGGTGCCGGTTCGACTGATCCAAGTCGACTAGGGTTCGACTGGTGTAAGGCTAGGGTTTTGTGCTTGGCAGTCGACTGCCATGGACTGGCAGTCGACAGTAGTCGACTGCCGAGGGATGACAGTCGACTGATGGGAGTGTCGCGAGCACAGAACGCTCCGTAGCCGACTGGGCAGTCGACTACTAGGTCACCAGTCGACTGATGGGCATCATCAGTCGACTGGTAGGTGATCCGTTGGAACTTGTCTGACGTGGATCTGGCCGTTGTGAGACAACGGCTACAAGGGCAGTCGACTGGTGCCTTTTGGCAGTCGACTCATAGGCGCAAAAATAGCTCGATACAGTTTATAAAAGGAGCTTGAGATGGAGGTTTTTGCAATGGTTTTTGTGAAGCTATTGGAGGGGAATTGTTGCTGCATTCCAGACCTTCAAGAGCCATCTAAAGCAAGTAAAAAGAAAGCGATCAAAGCAATTGTGTAAAAGTTCTCTTTTGTATTGTCTTTGTATTTCTTCTTGTATTTTATATTACTTGTTGTAATAGCTTGTGAGAGGTTTCTCCACCTCCGACGTGTAGTCGATAAGGAGTGTTGTTAGTGTCGTGCGCATAACACGAGCTCGTTGAGCTCACCCCGTGGAGTAGGAACCATTCGGTTCCGAACCACGTATATGCTTGTGTATTGATTGTGCTTGTATTGTTGTTATTTCTATTGTTATTCCGCTGCGTATATTAACGATAATTGTAGACAAGCACACGAGAACGAACGAATTATGACATCCAACGTTCGAGGGCTATTCACCCCCCTCTAGTCGGCCGTTCGAAATCCCTACAGGTCCCCCATGTTAGCATCAGTATCTACTCTCCATATTCGCACATCTCCTCTATCAATGATTTCTCGAATGAGGTGATACCTCTGTAGTATATGTTTGGAATGCTAGTGAGAACGAGGTTCCTTAGCCTGTACTATAGCCCTGTTGTTGTCACAATAAATCTCTATGGGGCTCACGATGCTAGGAACTACACCAAGCTCAGAAACAAACTTCCTGATCCAAACAACCTCCTTTGTCGCATCTGAAGTAGCAATACACTCGGCCTCTATAAGAAAGATAACTATGCTCCCACTAACCCTCTTGTAGACACAGGGTTCATCTTCATTCTTGATGAAACCAAACTGTTTAATCGCATCATCGAATCGAAGATTCCAGCTTCTAGATGCTTGCTTTAAACATTAAATAGACCTTTGCAGCATGCATACCTTACCAGCATGCTTTGGATCTACAAAACCCTTAGGTTGTCATGTAAACATCCTCGAGGAGGTTTCCATTCAGAAACACAGTTTTGACATCCATTTGCCAGATCGTGGTAAGCTGCAATAGCAAGCATGATCTGAATAGACTTAAGCATCGCAACTAATGAAAAAGTTTCATCATAGTCATTACCATGAATCTATTTGAAACCTTTAGCTACCAATCGCCCTTTATAGGTATGCATAAGTCCTTCCTTGTCAATCTTTCTCTTAAAGACCCACTTACACCCAATGGGTTTGACCCCTTCAGGTGGATCAACAAAAGTCCATACTTGGTTGGTGTACATGGATTCCATTTCAGATCTCATGACCTCTAGCCATTTCTCAGAATCTGGGCTCATCACAGCTTCCTGATAGGATGTAGGCTCGTTCAACTCAACAAGCATAACATCATCATTGTCAGACAAGAGAAATGAATATCTCTCAGGCTGACGACGTATCCTATCAGACCTGCGAAGAGGTTGGTCTACTTGAATAGGTTGTTGCTCCACAACTTCTTGTGCATAATCTCATCATCCACAACACTTTGTGGTACCTGTTCAATTTCCATCTAAGTGTTATCTTTATCTTGAATTTCTTCAAGATGTATTTTACTCCCACTAGTTCTTCCAGAGATTAACTCTCTTTCTAGAAATACTCCATTTCTAGCGACAAACACTTTGCCTTGTGTGGGATTGTAGAAGTAATATCCTTTCATTTCCTAAGGATATCCTAAAAAATAACACTTGTCTGATTTAGGGCCTAGTTTATCGGAGACTTGACGTCGAACATAAGCCTCACATCCCCAAATCTTCATAAAAGACATCTTAAGAGTCTTCCCAGTCCATATTGTATATGGTGTCTTTATGACTGCCTTAGATGGGATGCAGTTAAGTGTGAAAGCAGCCATCTCTAAAGCATATCCCCAGAAGAAAGAAGGAAAATTTGTGTGACTCATCATTGATCGTGTCGTATCTAATAATGTACGATTACTCCTTTCTTATACGCCATTCCACTGTGATGTTCCAGGTGGAGTGAGTTGAGATCTAATCCCAAACTCAATGAGATTTTCATGAAAAGCTTGCCCAAGGTATTCCCTGCCTCAATCTGATCGAAGCACTTTAATACTCTTACCAAGTTGGTTTTGTACTTCATTCTTGAATTCTTTGAATTTTTTAAATGATTCAGATTTGTGTCTCATAAGATACACATATCCATATCTACTGAAATCATCAGTAAAAGTAATAAAGTATTGATAGTCTCCTCTAGCTGCTACATTGAAAGGCCCACATACATCAGTATGTATGAGTTCTAACAAATCAATAGCTCCTTCGCCATGTCCACTAAATGGAGTCTTGGTCATCTTACCTAGGAGATAAGATTCGCATGTCTCATATGATTCAAAATAAAATGAGTCCAGTAATCCATGCTTATGGAGCTGGGATATTAGACTCTCATTTACATGACCCAGGCGACAATGCCAGTGATACGTTTAGTTCAGATCATTAGATTTGAACCATTTGGTATTTATGTTATAGACTGGGGTTTCAAGATCTATAAGATAGAGATCATTCACAAAATGTGCACTACAATAAAACATATCATGTAAATAAATGGAGCAACACTTGTCCTTTATTACAAATGAGAAACCTTTCTTGTCTAAACAAGAAACAGAGATAATGTTTTTTGTCAAGGTAGGCACATAACAACAGTCCTCGAGTTCTAAAATAAGCCCAGTGGGAAAAGATAAAGAATATGTTCCTACAGCGATAACAACAACTTTTGCTCCATTTCCTACCCGTAGGTCCACCTCACTCTTCGTCAATGATCTAGTCTTTCGAAGGCCCTGCACATTGCTACAAATGTGAGAAACACAACAAGTATCTAATACCCATGAAGATGAGATAGATAAATTGACTTCTATAACATATATACCTGAGGCAGAAGTCTCACTTCTCTTCTTTTTCACCTCTTCCAGGTATAACTTGCAGTTTCTCTTCCAATGCCCGGTCTCGCTACAGTGGAAGCACTCCCCTTCCTTAGACACCCCTCATTTGGGTTTCAATGCATCTCTCTTGCCTTTGCCTTTGGCTCGGGTCTTACCCTTACCTTTAGGCTTTAGCTTGCCTTTGCCTTTGTTCTTGTTCACCATCAAAATGGTGCAAGGATTTGCCTTCTTAAGGTTGAGTTCGGCAGTTCGTAACATGCTCAACAACTCAGGTAAAGGCTTATCAATTTCGTTCATGTTGTAGCTCATTACAAATTGACTGTATCTTTCTAGCAACGACTGTAAAACAAGGTCAGTGGCCAGCTCTTGGCCTAATGGAAATCCCAATCTCACCAGGTTCTCAACGTACCCAATCATCTTGAGTACATGAGTACCTACAGGAGTTCCCTCTTGCATCTTGCATTGAAACAAGACCTTTGACACCTCATATCTCTTGTCCCTTGCTTGTCCCTGATATAGTTGTTTTAGATGCTCAACCATATCATAGGCATCCATGTTCTCATGTTGCTTCTGAACCTCAGAGTTCATGGTGGCAAGCATAAGGCATGACACATCCATTGTATCATCTTGATGCTTCTTATAAGCATCCTTGTCAGCACGAGTGGTCGTAGGTGTGGGTGGTTCAAGAATGGACTGCTCTAGGACGTATAGTTTACGTTCTTGCTTAAGGACTATCATTAAGTTCCTATACCAGTCCAGGAAGTTAGTTCCAGTGAGCCTGTCCTTATCAAGGACAGATCGCAGAGAGAGTGTGTTTGACGTATTTGATGACATGGTGATCTTCAATACAGAAATGCAGACATGTATCATATTTCTATCATTCAATTAGGCCTTTAACTAAATGATTCTCCTACTAGTCACAAAATGGGACAAGATCAATATTATACCGCATCTTGAGTTAGCTTTGGCTAATCGCCCAAGATGCATATAAGTTAGGTAGGTAACTCGTACAAATTACATCTAATGTAACTCTAGTATATCTATATGAACAACATTATTTGTTCATAGTGCCCATCGAATGAGATATCCTTCTAAATTACTACTCTTCTTGAGTTAGCTTTGGCTAATCGCCCAATATTTGTATAATGTAGGTAGATGTCTCATATGAGCTATGCCTCTAAGTTCATCAATCTAATTGAGAGAGATTAGTTAAGTCAAACCCAAAGTTTAATAGGCAGACATCACGATTTTCCTGTCATACTTTACCAAGGTAAATCGGGTCACATTGCTTTGGCAAACATGCTACGATTGAACAAGGTAATAGTAAGTATTAAACTTTAGTAGGCATATCATAAGTGACCTAATTTTGTGACAACTAACTATGCATGCATCACATACAAGCATCCAATACACAAGCATCACATGCAAGCATAATATATATCAACATATAAATTTAAACGTGACATGGTTATGGCCTGAATCTACGATCTTCTCAAGCAAATGAGAAGAGTGAATTGATAACCTAGGGATGACATCTTCTCCAAGTGCTACCTTTGGTCATCCTGTGCTGTCGGCATCCTCCATGTAACTACAACCTTCAATGGATTTTTCCATTTCTTATTTTGTACATTACAGAATAAGAACACTCGAGTTACCTTTGAGTCAAGTCTATTTTACAATCAGGAAAATAGAGATGATGACACGACACGTATGTCGTATTATGAATTACAACATGCACATACAATACACAACCACAATCACATTGGGTCCTAGGCCATAACAATGCACCATGCATCATATCATTCATAATGATGTAATTTCAAAAATGTAAATTTATTTTACATATAAATCATGATAACGAAATATATGTTTTGCAAGTGGCTATGATACCACTATTGTGAAAATTCCGATCTGATGTTCAAAACATCGCGGGCGAATACTTCACACAATCGCAGTGGAAACAATAATAAAACCCGGATCCCTCCAGAGATCAATGCAAAAACATACAAATCGTTTAATCTTATCCAGATCTTATCTAGAAGACAAGATTATACCTTTGATGTGCGTCCTTCGCAATCCCACTTTTCCAATGTTCGTCGGATCTCAATACGATAAGGATAAATGTATCTCTAAGGTATCCACACTGACACTCAGTAGTTTTGGAGTCACGTTATGCTAGCAACCCTAGAAAAACACCAAGACCACTTGGAAGAGAGAAGGGAGGAAAGAGATAAAGGAGAGAACTCTTCTCTATTTCTTTTGGCTTGCTTGCACGTTGGAACCAATTCAAAGAAAAATTCTGCACTCTCATTGATCAACCAAAAGCACATCCCCCCTATTTATATTTCACGTTGAAAAGCATTTTAAGCCAAATCCATTTTTTCTTTCTCAAGAAAAATCCAATTTACCTTTATCAAGCCAAATCAAATTTAGCTTTTCCACATGCATGAACCTTTTCCTCATCATGAATATCCCCACATTAATCATGCATGTTGATCCCATACATGATTAATCACATTAATCATGCATGTTGATGATGAATCATTTTCCATGGTTCAACTTGAGTCTAACTCAAGTTTAACCAATTTGAGTCAAACTCAAGTCTTGGACATATGCTCAATTGTTCTTTTTAGTCCAACTAAAAGAAATCATCTCTAAAACATAATGTCATTTGTGTGTGACCCAATAGGCTCTTGTAACCTTGACAATGTATCTAAAATCATTTTAGATACATAAGAAATGAGAGACATTGAGCAATACATCATTGGTACCCAAGCTATAAGATAGTCGAGATCCGACAACCTTTCCGTGGCTATTATCATGTATGACGGTGTCCTTCTATCTCTGATATCTTAAATCGATCAATGAGGCATAGACCATGTCATCCCCTTATCGATCTTTATGTTTCTTGATCCCCAAGTAGACACACTCAAACAAATGAGCTCAATATCTCATATTGACTCATTTGAGCATGGTCATTCATTTCGTGGCCCTACTCTATCAAGAGGCCAAAGATATCACTCCTGTAATATAGGAGGGATAAATTCCATCTATATCACTCACATCCCTCCGCATAATTCGTTACATACCGAGTGATCACCATTATAGTGCACCCTGTTACGGTGTGACGTTAGACGATACCAAAGTACATAACTCCTTATGTAGGGAACCATAGTGAATTCAGGTATAAGGACTATTCATACAAATAGTCACATGAGAAAGTATATGACACTCATATAATGATTCATGACACTTTCTCATAGCGGGCCAATTAAGTACATATATTCTCCAATATATATACCCATGTGTTAATATGATATCACATAACCATGACTTGTGAGATCAAGTCATCCATTGACCTATATGCTAGTCTCAATGTATCAATATATCCCTTTGTCTATTAATACTTGACTAGGATTAATTATGAATAGTGTTCTCTACAGTTTCTTATAATCAATTCTACCAATTGATATACTGTAGATTAGAACCAACTATTCAAGGGGATTATTATATTTATTTACTAGAACACACATAAAGTAAATATAATAATCAATCTTTTTCAGTTATTAAAAAATAGGATACATATGATCCCTAATTAATTATCTCATGATTGGCACTATGGGCTGACACTAACATTTAGCACTCGGTCTATATATGTAAGACTACGAAAGACCAAGCAACCGATTCGATCTATCCTTGTAGATCTTAATCCCGAGGATGTATAAGGTTGCTTTTTCTAGGTCTTTCATGGAGAACATCTTGGACAACTAAATTTTAACTAACTGTAAGATAGAAACATCGTTTCCTATAAGTAATATATCATCGACATATAATACTAGGGACATGACTGCACTCCGACTGACCTTCTTGTACACACAAGGTTCATCCAGATTTGGTTAGAAATTAAAATTTTTGATTGTCTTATCAAAATGGATATTCTAGCTCCCGGATGCATGCTTCTGTCCATATATGGACTATCACAGTTTGTAAATCTTGGTTTTATCAACCGATATGAAACCCTCAAGTTGTATCATATACATGTCATCGAGTAGATTTCCATTAAGGAAAGCTATTTTCACATCCATCTGCCATATCTCATAATCACAATGAGCTACTTAGTCAGGAGAATCCGAATGGATTTAAGCATAGCAACAGGTGAAAAGGTCTCATCATAATCAACACCTTGCTTCTAACGATACCCTTTCGCCACTAATCTAGCCTTATAGGTAATCACATTACCATCCATGTTGGTTTTCTTCTTGAAAACCCACTTGCACCCTATAGGCTTTATGCTTTCAAGTGGGTTAACCAAGTTCCAAACTTGATTTTCATACATGGAATCCATTTCCGACTTCATGGCATCAAGCCATTTATCCCTTTATGAACTTTTCATAACTTCTTCATAACTGGTAGGCTCCTCATCATCAATGAGTAACACGTCGTTCGATTCACTTAAGAGAAATCCATATCTCTTAGGAATTGCTGCGTGTTCTGTTGGTGCAATCGACCCAGGTCACGATTGACCAGGACTCGAGTTTGACTCAAGTGATGTTTTGAGTGTCGACAAAAACATATGACAATGTGATTGTCATGGGAAAGTCCAAGTCATGAGTACTTGGCATGGAAATTCCAAGTGGGACACTTGGCATTCGGGAATGTCCAAGTATTGAGTACTTAGCATGAAAAGTCCAAGTGGAACACTTGGCATTTGGGAAAGTCCAAGCATTGGTCTTGGCAAGGAAAAGTCCAAGCATGGGTCTTGGCATGGAAAGTCCAACATGGGTTGGCAAGAGAAAGTCCAACCTTGAGTCTTGGCATTTGAGATGTCCAAGGGGTTTGATATTGGCGGCATAAAGTCCAAGCGGGAGTCTTGGCAGCATAAGTCCAATGGTTGACGGCGTAAAGTCCAAGCGGAGTCTTGGCGGCGTAAGTCCAATGTGCCTTGGCGGTGTAGACACCGTTAGCATGACATAGCCGATGGAAGCACCTGAAGGCTAGCGCGATGGATGAACAAGTCATGGATTACTTGGAGGGATTCGAGGGGCGTGAGGCTGATGGAGATGGCTAGAAGGCTAGAAGGCTTAGGTCTAGGCTAAGGGTGGTCTAGCAAGTATGGGGGAATCATACTTGGGCTAAAACCTCATGTTTGAGGTGTGTCAGTCGACTGGTGAGAGTCAACTCGGGTTTGACTACGGGAAGTGCCTTAGCAGTCGACTGCCAGAGGAGGGCAGTCGATTGTTTGGTCGAGCAGTCAACTGATCGTGTGATCAGTCGACTGGTGCTCAGGTTTTGAAGCATAGAATGGAGTCTCACTCGACCACTGCGGTTAGCAGTCGAGTGATGGCTTGATCAGTCGACTGATGGTCGTAATCAGTTGACTGATGATGGATCCGTTGGATTTTTCCAGCATGGATCTAGCCATTGTCTCACGAAAACAGTGGCATCAGTCGACTGATGCTCCCGAGCAGTCGACTGATCGACATTTTCTAGCACAGGTTAAAGCTTAAAATGGAGCTCGTGATGGAGGAAAAAGCAATGGTTTCTTGAGGGCTTTTGTGGCGATTTTCTGCTGCAAATTAGGGTCTCCAAGTGTAATCCAAGCTACCAAGCATTCTAGCAATCAAAAGCAAAGTGTTGTAAAGTTCTCTTTACTTGTTTTCATATTTGCATTGTATTTGCTTGTTTGTCTTTCATATTACTATTGTAATCAATTGTACAAAGTTTCTCCACCTCCGACTTGTGTCGAGAAGGAGTATTTGCATAGTGGTGTGTTTGTAGCATCGCTAGAGCTCTTTAGAGCTTGATCCGTGGAGTAGAAACCATTCGGTTCCGAACCACGTTATATTCTTGTGTTCTTGCATGTTTGTCTTATTTTGTTATTGCTTTTATTATTATTACGCTATGCATAACAAGTTTTGTAGAGACGAATGAGAACGATTTCCATCGACGCATAGCATAACGCTATTCACCCCCCCCCCCCCCCCGCGTCTAGCGTTCCAACGATCTCCAACAAGTGGTATCAGAGCGAGGCCGCTCTTTAAAGTTTAACAACTAAGGGCGCATGCTAGAGGTTCAAGATGGAATTCCAAGACAAGCTTGGATGCATCAACACTCCACCACCATACGACCAAGAAGATTTTCCGATGTGGAGAGCAAGAATGAAGACATTCTTGATGATGGACATAGAGGATTGGTTCATCCTCGTAGAAGTCTTTGAACCTCCTAGGGATAAGAATGGACAAGTCCTCAAGTTGAAGAAATGAACCCAAGAGCAACGACAAAAATTCAAGACCGAAGCCAAGGTAACAAAACTTTTAGAAGATTTGATACCTAATGATGTTTTGTCTAGGCTCGGTGAATATCTTGACGCCAAGGAGCTATGGGACAAATTGGACAAGTTTCATGAGAAGCCTCACTTGACACAAGTAGAAGAAGAAGAATCCTCATCGGCTCAAGAAGAGGAAGAAGCCGAGGAAGAATCATCATCATCCTCACAAGTGAGTGGGGACTCGGAAGTTGAGAAGGAATCAACTTACAGATCGGTGGAAGAGGAGGAGACCTCCACCTCTAGGATTGAGGGGGAGGATATTAGAGCATCCTCAACACCGGAGCAACAAGAAGAACCATCTATATCCGGTAGAGAGGAAGAGCAAGCTCAAGAGACCGTCACCACTGCCCTAGGTAACTCAAGCAATGTAATTTTAAATAAAAATCATAGTATATGCTTTGAGTGTAGGGAGGCCGGGCATTACAAGAGCAAATGCCCAAAGAGAGTAAGAAAAGCTCCTCCAGTGCCAAAAAGTCAACCAAAGGTCAAAGATGCCGGTGCATAAAGTCAAAAGAGCAAGGAGCAAGTAATTTGCTTCAAATGCCGACTACCGGGTCATTACCGAAGTCAATGCCCGAAGGGGGAAAGAAGGGGCAAAGGGGAGCATCAAAAGTTGAAGGGTTTTGCTTATTGAGTCCATGAGGGGAAACTTCGCTTCCCACTTCACCTCGGTAGCTTGACCATGGTGATCCCTTCGATGTCCCCGGATTAAAAAAAATTTAATCCTAGACAAAAGGGATTGCCCAAACCACCAAGTCATCGTCGTGCTATTCGTTTAGAGAGGTCTCTTGAACAAACTAGTTGTTCAAGCGACCATCTCTATTCTACGAGTAGCCGCGGAATAGACGATGTACGGATTGCCGGTTTTTGTGTTTATGCACGGGATCCAAGGTTTATTTAGCCATTTACAGATTTATAACATGCTTATAATTGAAAAACAAAAACAAGCAACAAACAAAAGAAGAAAGTAGAATAGGTATACCTCTCGATCTTCTAATGTATGACCTTCCTCCTTTTGGACGTTGTGTGGGCGACGATCCACCAAAAGTCGAAGCTCCTAGATCACAAATCTGTTAGTAATATATGAGAGATGTCCTAAGGGAATCGCCTTATGTATGAACCATTTATATGATAAATGAAGATTCACTATTTGAGTATACATGGTTTCATGTATTTGATTGGATCTTAAACTCATTTACTGAATGTCCGCGATACGACTCACAGCATGAGAGAATTTGTGATTGGATCACAACTAGTGAGTATCTCTACATGTGTAATTGTGATGTATCGGAATTATCCCTAGTCGATGAATTGATGGATTTGGACACCATCAATTTTGTCGAGACTAGCACGAGGTATACTCCTTGGTGTATCCAAGCAGCTGATTCTCACTGGCTGGAGACATTGTGATGTTCGGAGTCAATCGTGGATGCTAGTTATGGTAACTAGTTCATTGGAGTGACCAGCCGTAAGACTTCATATGGTTCTCTGCATATATAGATATGTCAATGAAGTTCTTACTGTAGCTTAAGTGCGATGTTCCTTTGACTTGCGGTATTCAAGTCATCTTGATCATTAAGACTTATGCTTTGACATCTTAAGCAAGCATCTCTGTGGAGATGTGGACCTGGGATGATTTGGTATAAGTCGAAGTGATCAAAGGTGTTTGAATAGCCTATAAAGGATTCACCACTCCTTGCGAGGAGATGTATACCCATGGCCTCTCGTCATATTGTTACTAAAGTCTTTGGCCAAAGCATTACATGTTTAGAGTAAGGTACTCTTCGATACACGTGCAGTAACTAGAATCCATAGGACGAGGAAATGATACTTGGGCTAGGTGTGACGTAGTCAGCCTAGTGGGGACTGACACTATAGACCATGTTCTGAACCAAGTGGGTATAAGATGAGTGAAGGGAATGGGGCACGATTCATTCGAGTTGCTGAAGGGTTTCAGAAATAGTTCTGGATCCACCATTGATCTTTTTGGTTAATTGGGGATCATGATGTACTACTAGGTGTCACTCATGATCATTCTATAATTAATGGTTAATTATAGACGGTCAACATAAACCGAGAACCTATTTGGTCACACACACAACGAGCGTAATCCGAAGGATTTAAAACGAGCTTGAGAATAAGATTCTCAGACCGAGAGAAACTAGGTTTGGTTGGACCAAACAAGAAGCTAGCATGAAATTGTTTCAGTCACAATGGAAGCGTGGATGAGCCATGTCTTATGAAGACATAATGGATGAACCAAAATGGTTTGGTTCTAATCCAATGGAGGAGAATAAACCAAAGGGTTTGGTTTATTTTAAACGAATGAACCAAAGTTGGTTCGGTTCGATTTAACTTAAAATAAATCATCATGGTTTGGTTTATTTTAACTTATATTAATGGAGCGGGTTAACGGGCCTTATGGTTATGATCCAATAACCATTAAGAGAATTAGTTCTCTATAAAAGAGGACTTAAGGGTTTGTTAAGACCTAATCCAAAAACCCTAACCTAGAGTTGCCGCCCACCTCTCCCCTTTGAAGAAGTCGGCGCCAACCCTAGTGCCGCCGCCCCTTCTCCTCCAACCGGCAACTAGATGCTGCCGTCTTCTCCACTTTCCGGCGTCGAGCTACTTGCGGAGGAGCTCCGGTGATCTCCCTTGGGTTCGTTAATAAGGTGAGCTTCCACCTTTCCTTTGGCCAACCCCTACTCCTCCACCAAAAGCTGTCCAGTTTTCTGGACAGCTTGTTTTCTTCTCGTCGGAGCATCGTTTGGATGATGTTTGGAGCTCCGACAGCGCCTTACTTACCGGGGATTCGATCTCCGGTAATCCTCATAGGTGGAGGACGAAGGATTCGTCAAACGGTTGACGAATACCTCTCCGGAGAAGCGAGTTTTGAGGACTCGTCTTTGGATCCGAATTTGGATTCGGATCGTGATCTTCTCTCGATCACATCGTCTTCAACACGAGGCTAGTAACCCGTACGAAGACGAGGCTCGTGACTTAGTGAAGTCATCCCGAAGATACTCGGCGTGGACACGGATAGAGACGATTCTAGCGAGGATCGTTCCAGTTGATGTCGTTCCCGCTACACGTGATACGTAAGGTATATGTAGTTAAATTTCCTTTTATTGCAAAATTTAAATTTACAGTTATGTCTACACATGTTGTACTATGAATGCGTGTGATGTGTATGTTGTAATAAATTAGATTTATTATTTTATTCCTTCCGCTGTGCACATGTTTACGAAACATGTTCGAACACACACTCGCCGCGGTGCCGGAAACCCAACAAAATCTTCCTTCCTTGCTCTTCAAAAGCAAGAGGAAGAATAGAAACAAGGTTTTCTCCTCACTAGAAACAACCAACAAGGAACTAAAACTATCCTTGCCGCCGGCCAACTAGGTGAAGGAGAAGATGGTGGAAAACAAACAAGACACCAAGGGAAATCCTATATCTTCTTTCCACCACCTAAGGAGAGGGAGAAAGGAGCTTTTGGGTGCCGGCCAAGGGCTGGGAAGGGCCTGGAAACCTACTAGACGTTGGCCATAAGACAAGGAAGAAGAAAAGAAACCTTGCCTTATTTGGTGCCGCCCTAGCCTCCAAACCCTAACCCTAATCCTAATCCTATCTCAACTAGGATTCCCTTCTATTGCCGCCCAAGCCTTGCTCTCCTTCAATTTAGTTCACGCCAACTCCCATGCCATCCTTTTATAGAGTTAGGGATAAGTCATGAATTAATCTCATCCATTGGTTCTAGTGATTTAATCTCAACCGTCGGATCTAGAGATTTAATCTCAACCGTCGAATCTTAGAGATTTAATCTCTACCAATGGGTCTTAGAGTTTTGTTTCTATCCATTGGATATAAGCATCATGAGGTGTTAATAGGCTACATTAGGGACCATGAGGAGGAGTTGGGTCTTGGCCACCCATGGATCAAGCCCACATAAAGTCCGATCCACTAATGATTATCCAATCCACTAAAGGTTCATCATTGATCTACCTCACCAACCCCCATATGATAATATGGGCTCCATATATTATTTGTACATTTTCTCCCCGTGTTTAAGATCTCGAATGTCCATCGATTAATTAATTTACTGACAATTAATTAATCAACATCTAACTCCTTGAGTAGTACCACTCAACCTTTTCATCATGCCGGACCAAGTCCACCTGCAAGGTTTACATGATGAACCTTATGAGCTCCTCAAGGGGGCATCATCATCCTAATATATAGGACACGATTTCCTTCTATAATCAACGGCACACCATATAAATAATATCATCTCCCAACTTACCGAGTCTATCGATTTAATCTATAAATCTCGCCCATTGGTAAATCAAAGAGATGAGTACTAAGTATATGTGCCCATTATTATATCGGGATTAAGAGCATGTACTAAATAATATCTGAGGTCTGATTCGATTATGTAGTCAACAATAAATCGAATCACCTCTAAGTCGGTCATGCTCAATACACACAAAGTGTACTAGTGTGATTCTATGGTCAAGACAAACCAATACCAAATCACACTACAACCATTCCGATGGTTTGTCTAAAGTAATCTCGGTTGTGAGCCTTTACTTATACTTTTCAAGGGGCCGATAATATGATCTCCTGTGTGACAACACACACCATGTTATCTACAATGTAAAGTATTAAACAAGATTGCATAACCATAAAAATATGCAAACAATGATCATGTGATTCTTATTTCAAAATAAAGATGTTCATACAAAAGATAGACTTTTCAGCATACATCCCTACAAAAGTTGGGGGAGCCTCTAAGGCAAACCCTAAGGTATATCTAAATAATGCTCCTTCTTTAGTTAATAGACAAATGCATGCTAGGAATTTTAATTCTCTTGCAATTTATGAAAAGCATGCTAGAAATAATAGATATATTTGTTTAGGTGCCAAAAATGTTAATATTTCAAAGAAGGAAAAATTTGGAACTAATGTCCCTAAAAATAATTTTTATAAAGACAAACCTAGGTCAAATAACTGAAGACTAATTCTACCTAGGTTGACAATTAGAAAGGTGCAAGAGCACCTAGACTTTAACCCAAAATGGACTAGGCATATGCCTAGGAAGAACCATGCCCAAGGATTAATTTAAAATTCAAAAATTGGGCAATTAGAGATTGAAAATCAAGCCTTGAGGTCAAGGCTTTAGAAACTTGAAAAGACCCTAGCAAAGATGCAAAATTCAATAAAAGGGTCAAATGGTCAAAGTCAAGAGTCTAGGACCAAGAGTCAACACCTATGACTTAAGAGACAAAAGTCAACCAAGGGCAAGAAGGGTTTGGGTCACAAACCTAAGCCTAAGGTGGCTTATCATAGTGTTCCATTTAATTATACAACACAAACTAGGTCTAGGAAGACTAAGGTCAATAGGGAGGTCATCCCTAGAGTTGACCATGGTGTGTGCCAAGTGGCTAGGGTTTCAAGGAAACCTAGGGAAGCCACTAAGAAGGTTGCAAGGGGAGTTACCATTAGAGTCAACCTAGGTAAGACCACAATGATCAAGGCTAACAAGCCTAGAAGGGTCATTAGGAGGGTATCTAGGGAGGTCATCCCTAATGAATTCCTAGTTAACCCTAGGAGCTCAAATAGGTTTTGGGTTCCTAAGAGCGTGATTGATTCACGCTAGATGGGTTTTGAGTGTGTCAACCTTGATTGAATGGGAAGTTAACTCAACCATGGCAAAGGTGGCACTTTAGGTAATTTTCAAGGTTATGGATACCTTGGAAATAGATTTGATTGTTAATCCTAAAAGATTTTAGGTTGTGCCAATATATCTTGAAGATTATGAAAAAACAATCAAATTAGCACAATTTACGATTAGAAGTTATAGTGTGCCATTTTGGGTTTTTGGCACATTTGGGAGTTTAGTGATAATATGGCAAAATATACTTAATTATATTAAATGACAACTAATATTAAAATTTAGGTATTCTTATACCTATACTTTTTATTTGCCATGTCTTATCTGCTATATAACAATCAATGAAATCATATATATTTTTAATCATTTAAAATGTCATGATCATGTTTAGGATTAAGGATAAATGTCATGTGTTTTTAGATTATATCATATGTCATGACATCATGATCATTAGTCATGCTCTATTATGCTATCATTTATGCCATGTTCATACTTCATGCATTTAAATTAATGAAAATTTATTTAAGGACTTTGGCATGACTTGGAGTCCCATTTATAAGGGAATCAAGTAGGGTTGCCTTAGAAAAATGCATGAAACCCTAGATTAAGAGAACAAAACCCACATCTCACATTAAAATTGACATGTATGTGTATTTATACACCCTAGATACATGTGAGATGTTAGGATATGAGTTAAGTTCAAGTTGCATAGTTTTTGCATCTAGATGAATTAAAACTCATTTAATTTCATTGGTGGATCATTGGGAAAGCTTATGTACAAGTCATGTACATTGAAGCCAAGGAATATGATCCAAAATAAGGTTTTGAAAACATGTTAAAATCTTTTTGAAAAACCTTGGTGAAGTCTATCTTTTGATAGCAATCACCATTGATGAAGTTGATACAAAGTAGATCAAAAACATTAAAGTTTTAATAGTTTTTGAACTTTGTACCAATCTCCTACTTTAATGGTTAAAATATTTTTCCAAGATTTTTCACCGATTGTATGTGTTAAAAGTATTATACATATGAAATTTCGTGATTTTTCAAGCTATGTATAATTACTTATGTTTTTTTAAACATGGACTATATTTACGATGGCGGCAATCTTGGCTAAAATCGCCTGGCAGAAAAATAGCCCTAGCAAAGCGCCTTGGCGGCAAAATCGCTCGGAACCACCCCGCACTGGCAAGACGCATAAAAAACCGCCTGGCGAAAAATTGCTCGCAAAACCGCCCGTGGAAGTGCCTCGAGAATCGCTGGCGCAAGATGTCGACTGTTGCTTGGTCCTAGTCGACTGATGGGCACTTCAGTCGACTGGTTTTTGAATGATTCGACTGATAGCCTAATTTCAGGATAAACAAGGTTGTTTAATACGGTTTCAGCTACAATAAAGGTTCCTAATCATTCCCAACCCGAGGATATGCTTTGGGAAGCATTTTAAAGGGTGAAAATCCATTGGATATGGATTAGGAGAGGTGTTAGAGTGATGTATCAAAATTTAAGGGTGGAAGAGTTCATGTTTGAACTTTGAACCTTATTTTTGATGGTTTAGAGGTCCTATTAGCTTAGGGACATCCCAAGGACATTATTGGTGCAATGGTCAAGAGGGAGCAAGCCTTTAGGAGGCGGTATCCATCATGGGATGATGGATGGTATTTTTCCTCATGGGAAGGAAAAATGGGATTTTGAGACACCCAATTTGGAAATTGGGAGAGTGTATAGAATTGCCTCTCTTGAGTGATATGAGACTTATCACTAGGAAGATGGTAGGCATCCTAGGTATGTTTGGACCAAGGGGGAGATTATAATATCTCATTGGGACATGAGACATTGACCTCCTTGGGGAGCTAACCTTTTTGATGTTAGTCAAAAAGGGAGAGTATGTTTTGGGGGAGAACTTGTTGAGAGAATTCTATCAATTGGGAAAATTGATGGGATGATTCGTTTGAGTTAGATGGTCTAACTCAATGGTTTATTTGGTTTTTGTCAAACATCAAAAAGGGGGAGATTTGTGGTGCAATCGGCCCAGGTCACGATTGACCTGGGCCGATTGCACCAGGTCTTTAGAGCTTGTTTATCTTTCGTATTACTATTGTCATCAATTGTACGAGGTTTCTCCACCTCCGACTTATGTCGAGAAGGAGTATTTGCATAGTGGTGTGTTTGTTACATCGCTAGAGCTCTTTAGAGCTCGATCCATGGAGTAAGAACCGTTCGGTTCCGAACCACGTTATATTCTTGTGTTCTTGCATGTTTGTCTTATTTTGTTATTTCTTTTATTATTATTCCGCCGTGCATAGCCAGTTTTGTAGAGACGAACGCGAACTATTTCCATCGACACATAGCACGACGCTATTCACCCCCCCTCTAGCGTTCCAACGATCTCCAACAAGTTCTACCAGATCTACGAAGATGTGGTGTCACAATAGGTCCAACCGATGGCTCATCACTATGAGTTATCAGTTGTGGTGCTTCACTAGGTGTCTCAACAATTCCTATTGGAGTCTTGCGAGCCTCCTCAAGATGAACAACACTCCCACTATTTTCTTGCAAGAGAAACTCCTTCTCTAGAAACACAGCATGTCTTGAAACAAACACCTTTTATTCTATAGGATAATAGAATTGGTAACCCCTCGTTTCCTTAGGGTATCTAATAAATAGATATTTATCAGACTTAGCAACCAATTTGTCTGATACATTCCACTTCACTTAAGCAGGACAACCCCATATCTTCAAGTAAGATAAATGAGGTTTCTTACTATTCCATATCTGATATGGAGTAGTTGAGACTACCTTGGTTGGCATTCTGTTTAGCAAGTAAATAGATATCTGAAATACATAGCCCCAAAAGGACTTGGAAAGATTCGCATGATTCATCATTGACCTGACCATGTCCAATAAGGTCCGGTTACGCCTCTCAGATACACCATTATGTTGTGGTGTATATGGTGGAGTCGATTGAGATAATATACCATTGTCCCTTAGATAATCTAGAAACTCTTGACTCAAGTATTTGTTGGGATGTATAGTGAAAAGTCTATCTTTTGTTTGAACATCTTTATTTTTGAAATAAGAATCACATGATCATTGTTTGCATATTTATGGTTATCCATATTGTCTAATACATTACATTGTAGATAACATAGTGTGTAGTGTCACATGGGATATCATGTTATCAGTTCCTTGTAAAGTATAAGTAAAGGCTCACAACCGAAATGGTTTTGGACAAACCATTGGAATAGTTGTAGTGTGATTTGGTATTGGTTTGTCTTGACCATGGAATTACACTAGTGCACTTTGTGTGTATTGAGAAGGACTGACTTAGAGGTGATTTGATTTATTGCTGACTACATAATTGAATTGGACCTCAGATATTATGGTGTATATTCTCTTAATCTCGATATAATAATGGGCACATATACTTAGTATATATTTCTTTGATTTACCAATGGGCGAGATTTATAGAGTAAATCAATAAGCTCGGTAAGTTGGGAAATGATATTATTTACATGGTGTGTCGTTGATTATAGGAGAAAACCATGTCCTATATATTAGGATGATGATGTCCCCTTGAGGAGTTCAAATGGATCATCATGTAAACCCTACAGATGGACTTGGTTCGGCATGATGATAAGGTTGAGTGGTACTACTCATGGAGTTAGATGTCGATTAATTAATTGTTAGTAAATTAATTAATTGACAGACATTCAAGATCTTAAACAGGAGGAGATATATGTACGAATAATATATGGAGGCCATATTAACTTATGGGGGTTGGTGAGGTAGATCAATGATAATCCTCTAGTGGAATGGATTATCATTAATGGATCGGACTTTATGTGGGCTTGATCCATTGGGTGGTAAAGATCCAACTCCTCCTCGTGGTCCCTATTGTAGCCTATTAAAACCCTCATGGAGCCTAGATCCAATGATTGAAAATGAAACACTAGATCCGACAGTGGAGATTAAATCTCTAGATCCGACGATGGAGATTAAATCTTTAGATCCGACAGTGGAGATTAAATCTCTAGATCCGACGGTTGAGATTAAATTTCTAGATCCGACGATTGAGATTTAATCCCTAGATCTGACGGTGGAGATTGAAAGTAGGCTTATGCCCAGCTCTATAAAAGGATGTCCAAGGCTTGGGCGTGGAAGACAACAAGGGAGATTAGGGTTTTGGGCGGCTAGGGCTTGGAGAGGCATTGGGCGGCTAGGGTTTGGAGAAGCCTTGGGCGGCAAGACTTTCCTTTCTTCCTAGGGTTTTGGCCGGTACCCCTCTTCTTCCTCTCATCCTTGGCCAATGTCCAAATCCTCTTCCTCTCCTCCTTGGTCGGCGGCAAAAGCTAGGGTCTCTTCCCTTGGAGCTTTTGGTCAGCACCTATACTCCTTATTCCTCTCCTTGGCCGGCGGCAAGGATCAAGCTTGAAGATTGGTGGTCGGTTCTAGGTAGGAGAAGAGTTTTGTTTTACTATCTTCCTTTGTTCGGAGCGAACAAGGAAAGGAAGATTAGAGATCTAGGAGGCTTCGACTTTTGGAAGATCGTCACACACACGACGTCCAAAAGGAGGAAGGACATATAATAGAAGATCAAGAGATATAACAAGAGGTATAATTCTTGTTTACAAATCTTTTCTTTTCCTATGCATGTTGTATATTTTGTATGTGACTAATTTACTTGGACCCCGAATATAAACACAAAAACCGGTGATCCGTCCATCGTCTATTCCGCGGCTAATCGAAGAATAGAGGTAGGTGAAAGAGCTCTCAGTCTCAGTCGTGTGATCAAGCGTGCTAGAGAGAGAAGCTCTGGCTTCTCTCTAGAGCTCCCCAAGGATCCGGTGGTGGAGATCGGATAGAAGGACGGAGTCTCTGGTGCTTCACAGCAGCCAGTGAAGGTCGTGGCTGTCTGGCAGGTGGACAATGTAAGTGAGAGGTCAACGAACTACGGAGTGCGCTCGCGAACGACGGTCACAACGAAGGTCACTACAAATTACGGAGAACAACTTGCAACCTATGGCGCTTCTTTAAAGAGGGAGGGCCCTAACGCAACAATATAAGGTACATAAGCGTAATAAAGGCAACACTGCAGGGGAAAATGGATAAAAGCTAGCAATCGAAGGGTAGCCGGAAACAAGCAACATTGTTAGATACACGGGAAGAGGGTCGTGAATACAAGGTGGGTACAGTGGAAACCAAAGCCAATGAGGAATCTAGCACATGAAACGCTGGTCTCAGCAGGCTAGGGTTCCTCTCCGGTGATTCGAGGAAGACGAAGGGCATGGACGGTGGTAGGTGAGGAGCAGGAGACCATACTGTCTGGTCGGTGTAGTCAACAAGGTGACAAAAAAGAATGTTACTATTTTCAAACTGCCGGATTTAAAGATCGCAGAAGCTTCGCCCGCGACCACTATTTCTAGTTTTCTCCCAACCCGAAAACCTGTTTAACTTAAACCATCTGGCCAACCCACTAGCCCATTTAGCTTAGTTTAAGGCCCTAACCCGATAACCCATTTAACTTAGGGCACCTTATATGCGGGAAGAAAGGAAAACTGCTCGACGGGGATGGAAGGTACTACGACTAGATTCAACAGACACTTCAAAGGGTATACTACCTAACTCACATTGGCCAAGTGGAGAAGCGATGATCGAAGTTCAGTTAGAGAAGGAATTTGGAAACCCACAGCATGGAGATGCAGCAAAACGCACCAGAATGGAAGCAGAAGGAACAGGACCGGGAACACCTCCAGCACCCCAACTGCACACCCAAAAGCTAGGAGTATGGCTGACCTCTTTAAGAAGAACAGATTATGCGCTTCGGACACTGCCCTGAAACAATACCAGAAGCATGAAGGGCGTACAAAATTGGACACTAAGGATCTGGAAGCGGTAGAGGATTCAGTGGGGTTCTGTTTGATTGGCAGGTTCCTGGGGAGGTTTCCGGGGTGGCGGGCACTGAAAGAGATCACAACAAAATGGAAGGCGCCACACAAGCTCCTTATGCATAATTCATTATAGTTGGTGTTCAAATTTGCAAATAAGGAATTGCGAGATGCTATATTTATCGGAGGACCATACATCGCATATTGGAGTCCTCTGTACCTCAAGATTCTATCGACATGCTTCTCATTCAGGCCAGAAACATGCTCACATCCCTATGTTGATCCAAATTCACGGATTGACGCTGGATTGCTGGCCCACTTCAGGATTAAGCAAAGTTGCTTCACAAGTTAGTGTGCCGCTGTACACAGACTGATACACCAAGGTAAGGGAATGGGTAAACTATGCTAGGGTATTAGTAGAAGTGGATATCTCCCAAGAGCTGCCAGCAACGATTGCCATCACACTACCGTATGGCACAGACGTCGATTTGGAGATCAACTTTGAATCCAGCCTGAAACTCTGTACCAGCTGCAAACAAATGCGACACTACCAAGGAAACTGCCCAAGGAATGCGCGAAGACAAGCACCAACAACAAACACAGAGGCAATGGGATATCAAATGATACCGTACATGATAGGCATGGGCAGTGTAGTCATGGGGATGGACGGAGAAAAGGAAGCTGGTATAGGTGCAAACACAGAAGAATGCACATCAGGGGAGAACAAGAATGGGACCACATCATTGCAGAAGGAAGGCAGTATAATAGCAAAAGGAAGAAATACCGGAATGAAGGAATGGTCGTAAAGCAAACAAGAGAAGATCTACCAAAGTGCACAGATGCTGAAGGAAGTCAAAGGAAACATGGAAACCATAGAAGTCAACAAATTAAGCAAAATCAGTATCAGTATGAGCAAACAGAAAGGGACACAGTGTGCAAGCCAGTGAGACAACATGAGCAGGACACCCAAGGTAGTGCTAGGAGGGACAACCACATGAAGGAACGGACATAGCACCATGAGACAAAATCAAGGAAACACTTGACTCAAAGGAAGGAAGAGTATCGATCAAGAATAAGCAGTCAGTTCAAAGTTGCAGTTAAGATTGGCATGCGACTTGGCACGTTCGAACAAGAACATGAATATGAGCAAGACAGTATCATCATACGATCACCAATGGAAAAAGGAGGAAAAATAAGGACAACCAACAACAATTAATGAGCAATCAGATCGGTAGGGGAACCTGAAGGTAACCACACCAAACAAAGATGGGGAAACAACTAAGGAGAATGGCACACTAACAGGCACGCAAGGGCACAACTTTGGATGTATTGAAGTAAACCAAGAAACAAGGGGAGAGAAGGGTAGTAGACACAGCAATGAGCGAGACATCCAACAAAAACAATAACAAGGGAAAGAGATGGAAGTGGAAAAAACAACTAATGGCAGAACGATATGCAATCTGGGGATAACAGGTAAGCAAAAACAATACCGGACAGCCTACAGAAGGGAAGATGGAAATGATCAAACACAAGGGCAGCCAGAATCAACCAAGGAACAATCAGATCGAAGGATAATCCATGGTGCATTAACATCAAACAAAGATGGCAAAGAAGCAATGGAGCCTGACACGCAAATTGGTACACAGGGATACAACTACCGGAATACTGAATTATTGTGTACAATGATTGAAAATGCTCAGGTCGAGGCACAGACATGAATAATATATGGGAAATGCCAAGGAAAAGGGGCACCAGGCTCCACATAAGGCTTCACATCAGTAATGACCAGGCAGAAAAGAAAGCAAATTGAGAATGGACATAAGGAAGGCCAGCAACAGCAAGAGCAATTGCCTATAGAAAATAGTGCCAAACCAGCTAACCCAGACTCTGGAATTGCAAACATAACAACTACTCCAGGAAGCCAACTGCTAAACTAGACTGATACACTAAATATGAATAACAATAAGAGAAATATCGGACAAGGCTCTAGGGTGTCGGAGCAAAGCAAGGATAAAAGGGAACAGAACCTTCAGAGTCTACAAAAGCAGCAGAATAGGACCGTAGCCAAGGTAACTATGATACACCAATCAACCACAGAAGGCACAGAGCATGATATAGTAGACCAAGGAGTGGACCAATGGCAAACACAAATAACATCCACCAAAAGGACATAAGAAGAAGAAGAAGCAAAAGAAGGAAATGGCGAAGGGGAAACTAGTGAAGACACAACATCCCAGGGAATGGTTGCAGAGAATTTCCCACCAATTATACTAGCCTTGCCTACTGCAAGATGGAGCAATGAAAGAGTGTTGACAAAAATAGATGGGCCAAGATCGATGGTGATAGAACATCAAAGGAATGTCATGATGCAACATGGGAAGGATGGATCACAAAGAAACGCAATGGGTCAATCTGAGGAAGGAAGAAATATAGACAAAAGGAGGAAACAAGAGAGGAAAAAGTTACCAACATGGCTAGATGGCGAAAGCCGGCTGCACAACCATGAAGATTGGATCATGGAATGTAAGAGGTTTAAATAAAGGCCTCAAGCAGAAGGTGGTGGTGGACCTCCTTCTGAAGCAAAAGATGGGTGTGCTAGGTATACTAGAATCGAAGTTAACCCAACAATACTATCAAACAATGAAAGACACGAGATTTCAGAGGTGGGAGATGGAACAACAACTTTTCAACTCATCCAGAAGCAGGATGCTGCTTATATGGGACCTGCAACTTGTTAGCCTCCACAACCAGCAATGGGAAGAGCAACTGATACACACAACTGTTACGTACAAAGTCACAGGGATAACGTATGCAGTCACCTTTGTTTATGGCAAGCTATATCTCACGAGCAGGAAAGCAATGTGGGGGACACTCATGCAAATTGCGAGACACTTAGAGATGCCATGGCTATTCCTTGGAGATTTCAACTCTCCACTATCACTCGTTGATAAGAAAGGGGGAACGGTAGTCTATGCAACAGCTGATTTTCAGGAATTTACTCTTGAGGCAGGAGTTGAAGACTTGCGATCCATTAGGTGCCAATACACATGGACAAATGGTCACATAGTAAGCAAACTAGATCGTGCAATGGTGAATAGGGCATGGATGGAGCAAAATCAGAGTAGTTATGCTCAATTCAAGGCACCAGGGACAATATCAGACCATGCATCCTGTATTGTAACAGTGCTAGGAAATACAAGGGAGAAACCCAAGCCTTTCAAATTTTATAATATGTGGACATTACACCCTAATTTCCGGCAGCTAGTGGAGGACAAATGGAGTAGTAGCAATTTCAGAAATGTGGAGGGCACGATGCAATATAGGCTTAAGCAAAAGCTCACATTACTTAAAACAGACCTCAAGCAGCTAAACCAGCTTCATTATCAGCACATTCAGGAGAAAGCAAAATAGGCTCGGTAGCAATTGGAGGAACTGCAGCAGAGAGGATTAGCACAAGGACAAATGGAGGAAAACTATCAAACTACAAGGAAAAAGACTGAACTGCTTGAGAGGGCACAATATCTATTCTACCTGCAAAAATCCAAACACGAGTACTTCAGAGGAGTAGACAAGAACACAACTTTTTTTCATGCCATGGTCAAACGGAATAACAAAAGAAAGGAAATAGTGGCAGTTGAAAAGAGCAATGGGGAGGCCATTAACTTATCGGAGGAGGTAGTGCAGGAATTCCTAACCTATTTTCAAGGCCAATTAGGGGAACAAGGGCACCAGACTGATTTTCTAGGGGAAAGCATGCAATTTGGTAAGCAATTAATTGAAATACAGCAGACAAGACTAATCAGGCTGCCAACAGAGGAAGAAATAAAAGAAGCATTATTTGACATTGGTGACCTCAAAGATCTAGGACCTGACGCAAAGTACTTCAAGCATGCATGGGATACAGTCAAGCAGGACATCACAATAGCAGTTATGGAATTCTTTGAAAATGGCTAGCTCCTAAAATCCTAGAACCACACTTTAATCTCCCTAATCCCAAAAACAGAACATGCTAGCAAGGTGCATGACTTCCGACCGATATCCTGCTGCACAGTTTTCTACAAGATAATCTCCAAGATTCTAGCAAGTAGATTGGCAGAGATAGCAGATCATTTGCTTCACCCGTCCCAAACTGCCTTTGTGCAAGGACGTAGCATCGTTGATAACATACACCTGACACAAGAACTCATGCGCGACTACACAAGGAAGCAGGTGCCTCCACGAAGTATACTTAAAGTTGATATGTAGAAAGTTTTCAATTCAGTCCACTGGAGCTTCCTACAGGAGGTCCTCAGAGCATTACATTTCCCTGAAATTTGTTGGTGCAATCAGCCCAGGTTAGGTTGACTCGAGTTTGACTCAAGCAGTACCTTAATGATATTTTGATGATAGACAAAACTCATGACATGGGATTGTCATGGGAAAGTCCAACATGAGGTTGGCATGGAAAATCCAAGCATGGAGCTTGGTATGGAAGTCCAAGGGGGAAGCCTTGGCATGGGAAAGTCCAAAGCATTACGAAGCCGTGCGCTTGGTGCTTGGCATGGGAAAGTCCAAAGCATTGCGAAGCCGTGCACTTGGTGCTTGGCATGGGAAAGTCCAAAGCATTGTGAAGCCGTGCGCTTGGTGCTTGGCATGGGAAATCCAAAGCATTGGGAAGCCGTGCGCTTGGTGCTTGGTGAGAAATGCATTGCGAAGCCGTGCGCTTGGTGCATATGGGAAGTCTTAAGGACTTGGTAAGTTCACTAGGCTCGGGGTCCTTGAGTCGGTGAAGGATGGCATTGCGAAGCCGTGCGCTTGGTGAATCCGAGGGACCGCCGGACGGGGAGCGAATGGAGTGAGCCCAAAGGGAAGCATACTTCTAGGGCATGAGACGCGAAGGATGGCGTTGCGAAGCCGTGCGCTTGGCGCATCCGAGGGACGTAGGCCGAGGGAAGAGAGCTTCGGTGGGGAACTCCATGAGGGATAAGGTGGACTTGGCCAAGTGGCTAAGACTGAGTGTCGGAGGCTCAAACATCGTTATGTTTGAGGTTTTAGCCGACATCAGTCGACTGGCATAGGTGCCAGTCGACTGCTCTAGGTCGTATGGGTTCGACCAGTGTTCGACTGAACCAAGTCTGGCTGATCGGTCATTTGAGGAGGAGCGATCGGTGAGGATCGATGACTAGGGATGGCGATCGTGATGACACTATGTCTGCAGACGCAGAATGGAGTCGAGCTCGCCGACTCGGATGGTTGATCGGTCGGTGATGGGTGCCATCGATCGTGATGTGTGATCCGTTGGAACTTAACCAGCGTGGATCGGCCGTGAGACAAGCGGCTACGGGACGATGGTCACGATCAAAATAGCTTGATGTAGGTTATAAAAGGAGCACGAGTTGGAGGATTTCGCCAAGTCTTTTGTGAAGCTATTGGAGGGGAATTGCTGCTGCATTCCAGACCTTCAAGAGCCATCTAAAGCAAGAAACAAGCAAAGGTTTCAAAGCAAGCGTTGTAAAGTGTTCTTTACGTGTATTTCGTATTTGTCTTTGTATTGCTTGTATTTCATTACTTAGTGTAATTGCTTGTGAGAGGTTTCTCCACCTCTGACGTGTATTCGAAAAGGAGTGTTATAGTTAGTGTCGTGCGCATAACTAGAGCTCGAGGATCTTGCCCATGGAGTAGGAACCATTCGGTTCCGAACCACGTATATCTTTGTGTATTGCATGTGCTTGTGTGTATTTGTGTTTCTTGTTAGTATTATTATTGTTATTCCGCTGCGCTAACAAGAATTGTAGACGAGCACGCAACGAGAACGAACGAATTATGACATCCATCGTACGAGGGCTATTCACCCCCCTCTAGCCGACCAATCGATTCGATCCGACCTCCCAACAAGTGGTATCAGAGCCGAGGTTGCTCTTCAAGGACTAACCGCCGCGAGAGCACTACAAATGGCCGGCTTCATCTATCCACCGAAATTCGAAGGAGACTTTCTATGGTGGAGAAGAAAAATGGAGGTATATCTCGAAACCGATTTTGATTATATGATTAGTATAGAAAATGGTTTTGAGATGCCTAGGGACAAACACAACAAGCCCATTGAAAAGTCAAAATGGACCCAAGACCAAATCAAAGACTTCAAGACAAATCTCAAGGTAATGAAGTTGATTAGTGATTTGTTACCTAACACTATTTGGTCTAGATTGGGTGATTATAGGGATGCAAGGGAATTATGGAATAAGGTAATGAAATTCCAAGAAAATTCCCAATCGGAACAAGAAGAGGAGAATGCCGAAGAAGAATCACCATCCATTTGTGAAGATGTGGATGATTTGGTGGAGACCTCCACCTCTAGCATTGAGGGGGAGGAAAGAGTTTCTACTCCGGAGAAAGATCAAGATGAAGCTTCTACCTCCGGAAGAAGTGAAGAGGCCTCCACCACCTCCCTAGGTAACTCAAGTGTTATTATTTAAAATAAAAAACACATAATATGGTTTGAGTGTAGGGAGAAAGGGCATTATAAGAGCAAATGCCCTAAATTGGCTAAGAAGAAGGCATCGACACCAAAAGTCAAACGATGCCGGTGTTCCCAAAATCAAGAGCAAAGAGCACATTGTGTGCTTCAAATGCAATCAAAAGGGACACTACCGAAGCCAATGCCCTAGGGGGAGGAAGAAAGGGCAAGAAGGTGCAACTCATGTAGGGGGAGCTTCTAAAGCTAATCCTAAGGTACATTTAGTTAATGCACCTTTAATTCCTAAAGTCAAAAAGCATGCTAAGAATTATTTTAGCTCTCTTGCTATTATCAATGAAAAGCATGCTAAGAGAAATAATAAGGTTTATTGCTTAGGTGCCAAGCATGTTAGTTTAACTAAGGACAAACCTAGGACTCATAATTCTAGAAATATCTTGCCTAGGGAGTCAATTAGGAGAGTAGAAGAAAATTTGGGTATTAATCCCAAAAAGTCTAGGCACATGCCTAAGAAGAAGAGGCCTTCCCAAAAGATAAATGAAAATTCAAAATTGGGAAAATTAGAGTTAGAAAACCAAGCCTTGAGGTCAAGGCTAGAAAAATTGGAGAAGACCCTAGCAATAATCAAAAATTCGGTTCAAGGGTCAAATACACAAAAATCAAGGCCTAGAAAAACAAGAATTATCTAAGGGCAAGAAGGGTTTGGGTCACAAACCTATGTCCTATCATAATGTTCCATTTAATTATGGAACCACATCTAGGTCTAGGAAAACCAAGGCTAATAGGGAATTCATCCCTAAGTCTAGCCATGGTATGTGTTTAGTGGCCAAGGACTTAAGAAAAACCAAGAAGGTCACTAAGAAGGTCAATGGAGGAGTCACCTCTAGAGTTGACCCAAGTAAGACCCAAAAGACTATGGTTTTAAAACCAAAAAGGGTCATTAGAAAGGTATCTAGGGAATACCTTGTTAACCCATGGAGCTCCAATAGGTATTGGGTTCCTAAAAGCGTGATCAATTCACGCTAAATGGGTTCTGGTGTGTCAACCCTAAGTGGATGGGTGGTTAACCTAGCCATTGTAAGTTGACACATTAGGATGTGCCAATATGTTTGAGAAGTTTAAAATAATTTAAATTGGCACGATTAGGTCATAGAGGTATTGGTGTGCCATTTTGGGTTTTTGGCACACTAGGAAAATGAATGGTATTAAAGCAAAATGAACTTAATCCCTAGAAATGGCAAATTGATTTTAACACTTAGGTATTCTATACCTTAGTATACTTTACTTGCCATGCTTTATTTGCCTTGCCATGTCATGACATCATTCTCATTTTTTAAAATATAAAAATGTCATGATAATGTTTAGACTTATGTTTGTATGTCATGTATGCTTAATTTTCATTCACATGCCATGACATCATGATATTGGCATATGTTTTTATCTATATCATATCTATGCCATAATCATCATCATGCATAAATTAAAATGAAATTAAGGACTATGGCATAATTTGATGGGAATCAAATAATATTGCCATAGAAATATGCATGAGAATTTAAAAGAACAAAAACCCACATCTCACTAGATTAATTGCCTTGAATGTGTTTTACACATCTAGATATTTGTGAGATGTTTAGGAAAATGAAAATAAAGGTTTTGAAAACATTTTGAAAAACCTTGGTAAAGTCTATCTTTTGATAGCTATCACCATTGAATGGGATGATATAAAGATGACTCTTTATTGAAGCTTTTCTTAAATTTTGTACTTTGTATCAATCTCCTAATTTAATGGGTAAAATAAATTTTCAATATTTTTCACCCATAGTGTTTAGGATAAGTATTATACGTATGTATTTTCAAGATTTTTAAAATTACGTATATTTACTTATGGATTTCGAAAATCCATTTTACGAAATGAAATGCATAAATCACGATTATCGATCGGCCATGGCATGATCGATGGTGATTAAACTTGATAGTTAGGCCCATGTTTAGCCATGTTTTGGTCCCCTAACCACTCCTAACCCTAGGATATGCTTGGGAGAGCATTAGAGAGGGTGGAAATCCATTGGATATGGATTAGGAGTTGGGTTGAGGGTGAGTGTCAATTTTAAGGTTGAAGAGAGTTCATTGTTGAACTTTGCCTTAATTTTGATTTGGTTAATGTTCCTATTGGCTTAGGGACTCTCCAAGGACATTGTTGGTGCAATGGTCAAGGGGGAGCAAGCCTCTAGGGGGAGGTATCCATCATGGGAAGATGGATGTGTATTTCCTCATGGGAGGAAAATAGGGTTGCCTCTCTTTAAGTGATATGGGATCACTAGAAAGATGGTAGGCATGTGTTCCCCCAAGGGAGATATTGTAAGATCTCATTGGGATATGAGACATTCATACCCTTGGGGAGGACCTTTTTGATGTAATGTCAAAAAGGGGGAGAAGTTACCAAGTTACCAATTAGGGTTCGTTGGAATTCTCATTGGGATATGAGAATTGTCAATATGGGAGAATTGGTAGACTTGAGATGGTAGTTTTGTCAATCATCAAAAAGGGGGAGATTGTTGGTGCAATCGGCCCAGGTTAGGTTGACTCGAGTTTGACTCGAACAGTACCTTAATGATATTTTGATGATAGACAAAACTCATGACATGGGATTGTCATGGGAAAGTCCAACATGGGGTTGGCATGGAAAATCCAAGCATGGAGCTTGGTATGGAAGTCCAAGGGGGAAGCCTTGGCATGGGAAAGTCCAAAGCATTGCGAAGCCGTGCGCTTGGTGCTTGGCATGGGAAAGTCCAAAGCATTGCGAAGCCGTGCGCTTGGTGCTTGGCATGGGAAATCCAAAGCATTGCGAAGCCGTGCGCTTGGTGCTTTGTGAGAAATAGGACTTGGTAAGTTCACTAGGCTCGGGGTCCTTGAGTCGGTGAAGGATGGCATTGCGAAGCCGTGCGCTTGGTGCATCCGAGGGACCGCCGGACGGGGAGCGAATGGAGTGAGCGCAAAGGGAAGCATACTTCTAGGGCATGAGACGCGAAGGATGGCGTTGCGAAGCCGTGCGCTTGGCGCATCTGAGGGACGTAGGCCGAGGGAAGAGAGCTTCGGTGGGGAACTCCATGAGGGATAAGGTGGACTTGGCCAAGTGGCTAAGACTGAGTGTCGGAGGCTCAAACATCGTTATGTTTGAGGTTTTAGCCGACATCGCGATCGCATAGGTGCCGATCGCTTCTAGGTCGTATGGGTTCGACCCGGTGTTAAACCAAGTCGATCGATCCGACTACCGAGGGAGGGCGATCGTTGGGAGGATCGATCGCCGAGGATGGCGATCGGTGATGACTGTCGGCACGAGAATGGAGTCGAGCTCGCCCGACTCGGTGATCGATGGTTGATCACGATCGATGGGTGCCATCGATCGGCGATGTGTGATCCGTTGGAACTTAACCAACGTGGATCTAGCCGTTGTGAGACAATGGCTATGGGACCAGTCGACTGATGGTCACGATCAGTCGACTGATGAGCGCGAAAACAGCTTAATGCAGGTTATAAAAGGAGCACGAGTTGGAGGATTTTGCCAAGTCTTTTGTGAAGCTATTGGAGGGGAATTGCTGCTGCATTCCAGACCTTCAAGAGCCATCTAAAGCAAGCAACAAGCAAAGGGTTCAAAGCAAGCGTTGTAAAGTGTTCTTTATGTGTATTTCATATTTGTCTTTGTATTGCTTGTATTTCATTACTTAGTGTAATTGCTTGTGAGAGGTTTCTCCACCTCCGACGTGTAGTCGAAAAGGAGTGTTATAGTTAGTGTCGTGCGCATAACTAGAGCTCGAGGAGCTCGCCCGTGGAGTAGGAACCATTCGGTTCCGAACCACGTATATCTTTGTGTATTGCATGTGCTTGTGTGTATTTGTGTTTCTTGTTAGTATTATTATTGTTATTCCGCTGCGCTAACAAGAATTGTAGACGAGAACGCAACGAGAACGAACGAATTACGACATCCATCGTACGAATGCTATTCACCCCCCTCTAGCCGGCCAATCGATTCGATCCGACCTCCCAACAAAATTTACATCACATGGATCAAAGAATATGTCACCACCACAACATACTCAATTTCCATCAACGGAAACATTCGTGAGTTCTTCAAAGGGAGGAGAGGCCTTTGATAGGCAGATCCTTTATCCCCATATCTATTTGGAATATGCATGGAGTATCTCTCTCGATTGCTTGCGAAGCGCACTAGCCGGTCTGATTTTCGGTTTCATCCAAAGTGTGAGCACCAAAGAATAGCCCACTTGGTATACGCTGATGACCTGCTGCTCCTAAGCCTTGGTGATGCACAATCAGTACAAGTGCTAATGGACTGCTTGTCGCAGTTTGCAAATATGGCAGGCCTAACAACGAACATGGGCAAATCTAGCATATATATGGCAGGGGTTGGACAAAGGGAACGGGAAATACTACTGTTCATCACAGGTTTCAACTAAGGAGAGATGCCATTTCGATACTTAGGTGTTCCAATAGCGTCGCAAAAACTGAAGATTGCGGACTATAGCCCACTGATGGAGGATCTCATGAAATGGATCAACTCTTGGGCCAAGGCTACACTATCATATGCGGGCAAAAGTCAACTCATATCCTCGGTACTGCAGGGGGTTGAATGTTATTGGATGTTGGCCTTACCTCTTCCAGCCGGAGTCATAGACAAGATATACAGCTACTGCCACACGTTTATGTGGACTGTGAAGAACCCACCAGTAGCTTGGTCTAACATATGTAAGCCTAAAGAAGAAGGTGGGCTACGATTAAGGGATTTAAAAGCATGGAACATGGCACTGCTGGGAAAAGTATTATGGAGAATACAACATAAGCAGGACACCTTATGGATCCGCTGGGTACATCACACATACATACAGCGACGAGGAGTTTAGGAATGGAAGAGCAAACACAATGACTCCCCACTAGTGAAAATTTTGATATGCATCAAAGACAATATCATACCATCAGTGGGCTCTCTAGAAAAGGCAGAAGAACTCTTAGATGCATGGTTTGGCCAAAGCAGAGGTGGAGTCAAGAGGGCATATGACCACTTCAGAACTGCAGGCTCTAGGAAGGCCTGGGTGGCGATGGTATGGCAGGCGGATATCCATCCAAGCCACAGGTTCACTCTGTGGATGTTAGCTCAAGGGAAGCTACCTGTGCGTGCTGGGAAGGAGTATCTAGAAGATAGAAGCTGTGTTTTTTGTAATCGGGAGGAGGAGACACTGGACCATGTCTTTTTCAAATGTGGGCAGATCCAGCAGCTCTGGAATAGAGTAAGGGGATGGCTATCGATGAGACCAAGTATACAGACATATCGTCAAATGTTGCGGGCATTCAGAAGGCATTACAAAGGAAACAACAACATTAATCGGCCTCGACATCTACCCATGGCAGCAATGATTCATCATATCTGGCGATCACAAAACTCCACGAGATTTGAAGGGACAAGGTTTGAAGGTGATGTGATCCTCCGAAAGATTCAAATCCATGTATATAGGGCTTTGGAGAACTACAATCCCCAGCTCCCCACAGACATCACATGAAGGTGACAAAGGTAGGGCAGTTCTCCTCCTCTCCCCCCTCTTTCTTTCACTTTTGATTTATTCTAACACTGTGTCAACCTCTTACTCTCACTTATCCCCTTACCTCACCAAGGCGATACCATGTCACAGACCAGTTTGCCCTTTTACCTCTCTCTCCAGGGGACCTCCCCCCTCCCAGCTCTCTCTTCCTACCTTCATTCCAGGGCACTTGTCCCTGGACAGGGTATCTCCCCTGTCCAGGGCACACGCCCCTTGGCCCCACCATCCTGCCCACTCCACTTGCAGGGCACTTCCCCCTTATTCTCTCTCTTTCTACCTTCACTCAAGGGCACTTTCCCCTCATTCTCTCTCCTTTCATCTTCATTCCAGGGCACTTCTCCCTGGATAGGGTGCTTCTCCTATCCAGGGCACACACCCCTTGGCCCCACTATCCCACCCACTTCATTTCCAGGGCACTTCCCCCCTCCCCCCCATATTCTCTCTCTTCTACCTTCAATCCAGGCCACTTCCCCCTCATTCTCTCTCCTTCCATCTTCATTACAGGGCACCTCTCCCTGGACAGGGTACTTCTCCTGTACAGGGCAGATGCCCCCTGGCCCCACCATCCCGGACACTTCACTTCCAGGGCACTTCCCCTCATTCTCCCTCTCTTTATCTTCATTCCAGGGCACTTCTCTCTGAACAAGGTACTTCTCCTGTCCAAGGCACAAGCCCCCTGGCCCCACCCCAGGCACTCTAATTCCAGGATACTTTCAATCCAATATCTCTCTCTCCACCTTAATTCCAGGGCACTTCCCCCCTGGGCAGGACACTTCTCATATCAGGCACCTCCCCATTTTGACAAGGTACTTCCCCTGTCCAGGGTACTTTCAGGAAGGGCAATTCTACCACCAGGGCACTCTCTATCCAAGGCAGTTTTTGCAAAGCCATGGAGTTTTCGTGAGGAGCAAGGTAGTTTGTTCCATGACCAGATTCACAGGGCGATTTTGCATGGTTAGCCAAGGCAGTTTTCTTCCAAAAATCCAAGGCAGTTTTGTGGAGCATCAAGGAGGTTTACAAAACACTGTACCAGGACACTGTGCCAGGGAGCTATGGGTAACATTACCACAAGAAGACCAGAGGTGCACGTAGGCAAAAGGGCAGAGCATAGCAGCATGGCGGATCCCAGGGCACTATGCTAGGGTACTGCGCCAGGGCACTATGCCAGGGCACTGTGCTAGGGTACTGCGCCAAGGCGCTATGCCAGGACACTTTGTAAGGGCACTTATCCAAGGTGTTGCAATCAAATCCAGGGGGATCTAACGACGGGTCGGTCCAACTTCATCCAGATGATGGAAAGGGAACTTTTGCGGCCCAAGGCGGGTCCAAGGATCCCAAGGTGATGCGTGGTCATCCAAAGCCAGTGTGGTCTACGGCAGGATACTGTTACGCCCATGCCACTATAGTGTTGAAAAAAAATTGGGTGAATAGGCCCACCCATAATGGCCTATCTAGTCCATAGAAAATGGCTACGGTAAAGACACTATAAATCGGTTTATGGTTGAGGCTTGGCCAATAAGCCTAGTAGAGGTGAATATGCCCTCCTAAATGGCCTATCTAGTCTGTAGAAAATGTCTACGGTAAAGACAAGGCAAATCCATTGATGGTTGGTCAGTTGTCAAAAGTGACAAACGTCAGATGATCACCACACAAGTTTGACGGAGAAGATAGATACGGATGGAACGTGCGATGAGGTACACATGGAGGGACGGATGCAGAGGGATAGTATGCATGGGCAAAGGAAACACGGAAGATACACTCGCGCTATGCAAGTGCAGGACATGTATGCATGTATGAGTTTATGTACCGATGAGAGAGTTAATATGCATGAGAGATCAGGTACCCATGAGAGCACATGTACACCCTCCCTGGATACATCTTAGATCTGACACATCGTCAGACATTACATGAGTGTGCATCCCAGGATTTTGTATGATCGTGCATTTCTTGATGATATATATTTACCTTTCATAAAAAAAGTAGAATAGAGGTAGGTTACTTGAACAACAAGTTTGTTCAAGTGACCACTCTAATCGAATAACACGATGATGGAACGATTGCTTGGGTAATCCCTCTTTGTCAAGGATAATTTTTTTTTATCAGGGGACGTAGATGGGATCGCCATTAACAAGCAATCAAGTTGAAGTGGGAAGCAAAGTTTCCTCCCTTCAAATTGGTATCAGAGCTTCGGTTCCGCAAAACCTTCAGTATTCACCACCTTGATCCGATCGAAGTATTTTAATACGCTTGTCATGTTGTTTCTCTACTTCATTTATGAATTTTTTGAACCTTTCAAAGGCTTCAAACTTGTGTTTCATCAATAACACATACACAAACCATAAGTGATCATCGGTGAAGGTAATGAAGTAGTTATAGCCTCCTAGAGCTTGAGTTGACATAGGTCCACATACGTCAGTATGTATTAGACCAAGTAACTTTTCCACCGGTTCACCTTTTCCTGTAAAAGAAAACTTAGTCATCTTGCCCTTTTAAGCATGATTCACAAGTATCGTATGAATCTAATTCAAACGATTCTAGAATTCTACATCGGTGTAATTTGGACATGCGATTCTTGCTTGCATGGCCAAGACGACAATGCCACATATAGAAGTCTAATTGATTATTTTTTTAACCACGCTTGTTGCTCGCTTCGATATTGAAAATTTCACTGGATGCGTCCAACGTATAAATACCATTGCTTAAAGTTCCAGTCCCATAAAGTATGTCATTCAAAGTTATATAACAATAATTATTACTAAACATAAAATGGTAACCATTTATATTTAAGCAGGAAATAGAAATAATGTTCTTTATGAAGGGAGTGCCCTTGGTTGCGTCGGAGTCTCATTGCCTCCCATGTCCCCGGATTAAAATTTTATCAACTAAAACTAATCCGGACGGGATGAGTTTCCGAAGCACAACCGTTTCATCATCGTGCCAATGACTCGAGCGATCGCTTGAACAACCTTGTTGTTCAAGCCATCAACTCTTCTAGTCGGTTAGCCGCGGAAGAGACGATGAACGGATCACCGGTTTTTGTGTTTCTTATCAGGGTCCATGATTATACAAATACAAACAAATGCAAACTAGTATAATCAACACATACTAACATAAAGAACATAAGCTAACATATCTTATCATAAGAGGATCAAGACTAAAGTTTGTAAAACTTTTATACCTCATGGTCTTCTACCGTATGTCCCATCCTCCTCATGGACATCGTGTGGGCGAAGATCCTCCACGAGTTGAAGCCTCCTAAATCACGTTCTTCCCTTCCTTGCTCGCTCCGAACAAAGAGAAGAACCAAACAAAAACTCCTTCTCCTATCTAGAACCGACCACCAAGCCAAGGAGCTTGATATAGCCGCTGGCCAAGGAATAGATAATTGAGCGCCGACCAACCTTGAAGAAAGGTTGCAGCCGGCCACCAAGGAGAGAGGGAGAAGGAATAATGGGTATGGGCGCCGGCCAAAGCAAGGAGGAAGAAGATGGGCGCCGGCTACCAATTAGGAAGAGAAGGAAACAAACCTTAATCCTTCCAAGGATTACCGCCCAAACCTTTTCCCAAACCCTAGCCGCCCAAGCCAAAAACCCTAATCTCCTTCTTGATCTATATCTATCTTTCTATATTACACGCCCAAGCCCTTAGCCCTCCTTTTATAGAGTTAGGCTTAGGCCTCCTTTCAATCTCCACCGTCGGATCTAGGGTTTCATCCCAACCGTCGGATCTATGGTTTCATCCCAAGCATCGGATCTAGGGCTTCATCACAACCGTCGGATCTAGGGTTTCATCCCAACCGTCGGATCTACGGTTTCATCCCAACCGTCAAATCTAGGGTTTCATCCCAACCGTCGGATCTAGGGTTTCATCCCAACCGTCGGATCTAGGGTTTCATCCCAACCGTCGGATCTAGGGTTTCATCCCAACCGTCGGATCTAGGGTTTCATCCCAACCGTCAGATCTAGGGTTTCATCCCAACCGTCAGATCTAGGGTTTCATCCCAATCGTCGGATCTAGGGATTTAATCTCAACCGTCGGATCTAGAGATTTAATCTCAACCGTCGGATCTAGAGTTTTATGTTCCATCATTGGATCTAGGCTTCTTGAGGTTTTAATAAGGCTATGATAGGGACCATGAGGAGGAGTTGGATATTGGCCACCCGATGGATCGGAACCACACAAACTTGAACCATCAATGATGTTCCATTCCACTAGAGGATCATCATTGATCTACCTCACCAACCCCCATTTATATGGGCTCCATATATTATTTGCACAACTATCTCCCCGTGTTTAAGATATCGAATGTCCGTCAATTAATTAACATCTAACTCCTCGAGTAGTAGCACTCAACCTGATTATCATGTTGACTAAGTCAACCTGCGGGGTTTACTTGATAAACCTTATGAGCTCCTCAAGGGGACATCATCAACCTAATATATAGGAAACAATTTCCTTCTATAATCAATGACACACCCTGTAAATAATATTATTTTCCAACTTACCGGGCCTATTGATTTAATCTATAAATCTCACCCATTCGTAAATCAAAGAAATAAATACTAAGTACATGTGCCCGTTATTATATCGGGATTCAGAGCATGTGCAACATAATACCCGAGGTATGATTCAATAGATTGAATCACCTCTATGTCGGTCCTGCTCAATACACACAAAATATACTAGTGTAATTCTATGGTCAAGATAAACCAATACCAAATCACACTACAACCATGCCAATGGTTTGTCCAAAACCATCTTGGTTGTGAGCCTATACTTATATTCTACAAGGAACTGATAACATGATCTTCTGTGCCACACCAAACACCACGTTATCTACAATGTAGAGTATTAGACAATATGCACACAAATAATAAATATAAAGTGCAAACAATGATCATGTGATTCTTATTTCAAAATAAAGATGTCCATACAAAAGGATAGGCTTTCCGTATACATCCCAAAAATCTCCCACTTATACTAAAAGACTATGCTGTCATCACACTGCCATACATCTGATCCCCATGTCCTCCACATGCCTATCAAACGCTTTCGCTGGAAGGGCCTTAGTGAATGGATCTGCCAGGTTATCTTCTGATGCAATCTTGGCGACAGCTACTTCTCCTCGCTTTACGATCTCTCGTATCAGGTGGTACTTGCGCTCTATGTGTTTACTCGCCTTATGGGCTCGTGGTTTCTTCGAGTTTGCAACTGCACCACTATTATCACAATAAATTGTGATAGTTCTGGGCAAACCAGGAATCGCAACCAAGTCCATCAAGAAGTTCCTGAGCCATGCAGCTTCATTGGCTACCTTAGAGGCTGCCACATACTCAGCTTCCATGGTAGAGTCCGCCACGCATTTCTGCTTGATACTCCTCCATACTATGGCTCCACCTCCAAAAGTAAACACAAACCCCGAGGTAGACTTACTGTTGTCCCTATCTGATTCGAAATCAGAATACGTGTAACCCACAGGGACTAATTGATCTGCCCGATAAACCAGCATTTAATCCCTAGTCCTTCTCTGGTACTTCAATATATGCTTTACCGCGATCCGATGTCCTGTCGGGATTACTCGATGTCACGCTAACCATGCCCGCGCCAGCAGATATCTGGTCTCGTACATAGCATAGCATACATGAGGCTTCCTACTGCCGAAGCATAAGGCACCATCTTCATGTCCTCTATCTCCTTTGATGTTTTGGGAGACATCTCTTTAGATAAAGGTACTCCATGCCTAAAAGGTAAAAAACCTTTCTTGGAGTTCTACATGCTAAAACGAGCAAGGATAGTGTCAATGTATGAAGCTTGAGATAAGCACAATATCCTTTTCTTGCGATCCCTTATCACCTTGATCCCAAGGATGTGTCCCACTTCTCCCAAGTCCTTCATGTCAAACTGTTTGGACAACCATACCCTTACATCTGATAACACTTTGATATTGTTGCCAACTAACAAAATGTCATCTACGTATAGTACAAGAAATACCACTATGTTTCCATCACATCTTTTGTATACACATGGCTCATCCGGACTTTAAATAAATCGATATGACTGGATTACCTCATCAAAACGGATGTTCCAAGATCTCGAAGCTTGCTTCAATCTATAAATGGACCGATTAAGCTTACACACTAGATGCTCTTTGCCTTTAGCAATGAATCCCTCTGGCTGCTGTATATAGATGTTCTCCTCAAGACTTTCGTTAAGGAAAGCTGTCTTGACATCCATCTGCCAAATCTCATAATCCATATGAGCAGCTATAGATAAGAGAATCTGGATAGACTTAAGCATAGCTACCGACGAAAAAGTCTCCTCATAATCGATACCCTCTTTCTGAGTATACCCTTTCACAACAAGCCTAGCTTTGAAGGTCTCAACCTTCCCGTCTACTCCTCTCTTTCTTTTGTAGATCCACTTGCATCCAATGGCTTTTACTCTATCGGGTGGCTCTACTAGCTCCCAGACCTGATTAGAGTCCATAGATTCTATCTCAGAATTCATCCCTCTTTGCCAAGATACCGCATCTTCATCTTGGAGTGCCTCGTCATATGTGTAGGGATCAGGTTCATGTTCGCCAGGGACCAAGTCCGAAGACTCTCCCAAGAACATGAATCTATCAGGCTGTCTCACAATCCTCCCACTATGATGAGGTATCACCTGTGTATCCTCTGTGACACGCGGTGGAGTGACTTATGGTATATCCTCTTGTACCGGTGGTACTGATGTAGCGACTTCCCCTCTTAATTCCTCCAAAACAATCCTACTCTTGGGCTTGTGGTTCATCACATAGTCTTCCTCTAGAAATCGAGCGTTCGTGCTAACGATCACCCTCTGATCTCTAGGATTATAAAACAAACCACCTTTCGTTCCTCTAGGGTAGCCCACGAACATGCACATACATGCGAGGTTCCAACTTACACATCGCCTTGGCACATGTGTTGGACTCCCCATATCCGAATATGTCTCGAGACTAGGTTTTCGCTCGATCCACAATTCTATGGGGTAGAAGGCTGATTTAGATGGAACCAAGTTCGAATATACCTATTATCGTATCCAGAGCATACCCCAGCGAATATCATCGATCTAACCATCTCCAAAAGAGTCCTATTCCTTCGCTCCGCTACACCATTCTGCTGGGGTGTGCCAGGTGCAGATAATTGGGATTGAATCCTAGCCTCTGATAAGAAATTCCTAAACTCTCCCAAGACATACTCACCACCACGATCAGATCGTAGGGTCTTGATACTTTTACCTTGACGGTTCTCCACATCAGCCTTGAATTCTTTGAACCTGTCAAAGCATTCAGACTTGTGGCGCATCAAGTAAATGTATCCATATCTTGAATAATCATCTATAAAATAGACGAAATATTCAAAACCACCTCTAGCCTGGATAGACATAGGACCGCACAAATCAGAATGAACCAATTCTAACACATGTTTGGCTCTATACCCCTTGGCCTTGAAAGACCTCTTGGTCATTTTACCTTCCAAGCAAGATTCGCAGGTTGGGAGATCCTCCACCACTAATGAACCCAAAGGTCCATCAGCTATCAACCTTTGAATTCTCCTCAGGTTAATATGACCAAGCCTTAGATGCCAAAGATATGTTTGGTTCATCTTCGAAGGTTCTTTTCTCTTATTGGAATTAGAAGATGAGTTATTAACTTCTATATGCATCGTGGGAGCTTTTGGTTCAAGAGTATACAAATTGCCAACCAATGTACCTGAACAGATAATATCTCTATTTCTTTTTATAACAACTCTGTCATTAAAAGAAATAGAATATCCATCCATAAACAATTTAGAAACTGAAATCAAATTCTTTCTAAATGTAGGTACATAAAGACAATTTCTCAAAACCAAAACTTTATTTCTATCAAATGATAAATGAACGTCAACCACTGCAATAGCCGCCACCTTTGTAGCATTGCCCGTGTAGACAATAATTTCTCCTTCAGCTAGTCGTCGGGTTTCCTGGAACCCCTGCAAAGAATTGCATACATGATCAGTGGCTCCCGTATCTACACACCGGGTACCTGTAGATAACACCACTAAACATGTTTCAACGACCAAGCCAGAAGATATACCTTTGTTCTGCTTTAGGTTGGGGTAGTCTTTCTTCCCATGTCCAGTCTTCTTACAAGTGAAGCACTTGCCTTTCGGCTTCTTCACTCCTCCCTGAGGTCTACCCGCCACCTTTGCTCCACTTTGTTTCTTCTTCTTCTTGCCTTTCGGCTTAGAAGTAGAAACCTTCTGAGCAACCATGGTTCCTGCCTAGCAGCCCAATTCTGGTATCCGAAAAGTTCCATTTCCTTAGAATCATCCGCAGGATTAAGAAGACACTCATCGAAGAGCACATACTTGTACTCCTCGACAGTTAAGACAATATCCAAATTTCTTTTCCAATCAATGTATTTTATTCCAGTAAGTTTATTTTCTTTCAGTATCACAGCAAGTGGGTTGAAAACCATTTAAAAATCCTAAGAATCACAATGATCAAAATATTAGATTTCAAATATTATTGATTCCTCAAAACAATAAAATTCCGAAATCAACCAACACCTCAAAACACCGAGAATATCTCATGCCACGATAGTGTGGACATATACGAATTCTACATTTGTAAGAGGAGGTTTTACCCATTAATTTTATTATCTTGTCAACCTTACTTTTTGACAAATAAAATTAATAGTTGGTTCCTCTTAGGCCCTATAAATAAAAGCAGTGACTCCGATGGGGAGGATACCTTTATTTGCATCTAAGTGTTTACCATTACTCGGTACTAAGGCAATTATCTCGGATTATGTGCCTTACCGATGGGGAAGTACACACACTCCTAAATAATTTTCTATAACCATATTTGACCTAGTGATCCGCAAACAAACCCATCCGATGGGGAGGAAGGCACTCAGAGCCGACACGCAAGTTTGTTGCATCACACGTCAAATTGTAATGGAGGCCGCGGGAATTAATTAAAATCTCCCTCTCCCACTTAGTAAATAGAAAATGAGGAATTTTCAAGCACACACAACATGAATATAAAACAAATCAGCAATAAATATGGAAAAAACATAATTTTTCCAACTATTATGGCTTTGTTCTCCAATATGCGTCCCGCCATGTCTCCACCTCGTCCGCTCCACCTTTTCCGTGCGCAAGCCACAAAAGAGATCCGAGCCGAGATATATCATTTTAATTTACATCCATCGATCCTATACTCCATGAAGGAGTGTACAAACTATCTAGATTGAAAGTAAACTAGAATGATCGGCTAAACAATGTCGTATTTAATTACAAAAATTAAATACTAATCTAGCCTCGTCAACCCCGAGGATTCAAATGATATACATACAATCACATACACACATATAGCCATAATAGTCGGATCTTATGCCTGCAACCAAAAAGTTAGCCTACGCACATCCTACTATTATCCGACATACTCAATATATGATATGTGCATGAAAATAACCGAATCCGAAACACACAAAATCGGAAACCTTGGCTCTGATACCATTTGAAGGGAGTGCCCTTGGTTGCGTCGGAGTCTCATTGCCTCCCATGTCCCCAAATTAAAATTTTATCAACTAAAACTAATCCGGACGGGATGAGTTTTCGAAGCACAACCGTTTCATCATCGTGCCAACGACTCGAATGATCGCTTGAACAAACTTGTTGTTCAAGCAATCAACTCTTCTAGTCGGTTAGCCGCGGAAGAGACGACAAACGAAGCACTGATTTTTGTGTTTCTTATCGGGGTCCATGATTATACAAATACAAACAATTGTAAACTAGTATAATCAACACATACTAACATAAAGAACATAAGCTAGCATATCTTATCATAAGAGGATCAAGAATAAAGTTTGTAAAACTTTTATACCTCTTGGTCTTCTACCGTATGTCCCATCCTCCTCGTGGACATTGTGTGGGCGAAGATCCTCCATGAGCTGAAGCCTCCTAAATCACGTTCTTCCCTTCCTTGCTTGCTCCGAACAAAGAGAAGAACCAAACAAAAACTCCTTCTCCTATCTAGAACCGTCCACCAAGCCAAGGAGCTTGATATAGCCGCTGGCAAAGGAATAGATAATTGAGCGCCGGCCAACCTTGAAGAAAGGTTGCCGCCGGCCACCAAGGAGAGAGGGAGAAGGAATAATGGGTATGGGCACCGGCCAAAGCAAGGAGGAAGAGGATGGGCGCCGGCTACCAATTAGGAAGAGAAGGAAACAAACCTTAATCCTTCCAAGGATTATCGCCCAAACCCTAGCCGCCCAAGCCAAAAACCCTAATCTCCTTCTTGATCTATATCTATCTTTCTATATTACACGCCCAAGCCCTTAGCCCTCCTTTTATAGAGTTAGGCTTAGGCCTCCTTTCAATCTCCACCGTCGGATCTAGAGACTTAGTCTCCACCGTCGGATCTAGGGTTTCATCCAAACCGTCGGATCTAGGGTTTCATCCCAACCGTCGAATCTAGGGTTTCATCCCAACCGTTGGATCCAGGGTTTCATCCCAACCGTCGGATCTAGGGTTTCATCCCAACCATCGGATCTAGGGTTTCATCCGAACCGTCGGATCTAGGGTTTCATCCCAACCGTCGGATCTAGGGTTTCATCCCAACCGTCGGATCTAGGGTTTCATCCCAACCCCCGGATCTAGGCTTTCATCCCAACCGTCGGATCTAGGGTTTCATCCCTACCATCGGATCTAGGGATTTAATCTCAACCGTCAGATCTAGAGATTTAATCTCAACCGTCTGATCTAGAGTTTTATGTTCCATCAATGGATCTAGGCTCCTTGAGGTTTTAATAAGGCTACGATAGGGACCATGAGGTGGAGTTGGATCTTGGCCACCCGATGGATCAGAACCACACAAACTTGATCCATCAATGATGTTCCATTCCACTAGAGGATCATCATTGATCTACCTCACCAACCCCCATTTATATGAGCTCCATATATTATTTGCACAACTATCTCCCCGTGTTTAAGATATCGAATGTCCGTCAATTAATTGATTTACTGACCATCAATTAATTAACATCTAACTCCTCGAGTAGTACCACTCAACCTTATTATCATGTTGACTAAGTCAACCCACGGGGTTTACATGATAAACCTTATGAGCTCCTCACGGGGACATCATCAACCTAATATATGGGACACGGTTTCCTTCTATAATCAACGACACACCATGTAAATAATATCATTTTCCAACTTATCGGGCCTATTGATTTAATCTATAAATCTCACTGATTGGTAAATCAAAGAAATAAATACTAAGTACTTGTGCCCATTATTATATCGGGATTCAGAGCATGTGCAACATAATACCCGAGGTCTGATTCAATCATATAGTCAGCAATAGATTGAATCACCTCTATGTCGGTCCTGCTCAATACACACAAAATGTACTAGTGTAATTCTATGGTCAAGATAAATCAATACCAAATTACACTACAACCATGCCAATGGTTTGTCCAAGACCATCTTGGTTGTGAGCCTATACTTATATTCTATAAGGAACTGATAACATGATCTTCTGTGCAACACCAAGCACCACGTTATCTATAATGTAGAGTATTAGACAATAAGCACACAAATAATAAATATCAAGTGCAAACAATGATCATGTGATTCTTATTTCAAAATAAAGATGTCTATACAAAAGGCTAGGCTTTCAGTATACATCCCAACACTTTATTAGAGAAGGAACATAATAGCAATTGTCCAGTTATAAGACTAGTCCACTAGGGAGCTTCAGCAAATAAGTTTCGATGGCGACAACAACAACCTTTGCTCCATTGACAACTCATAAATTTGACTCCCCTCTGACGAGTCTTCTTCTATTCCTTAGCCCTTGTATGTCATTACATATATGTGAGCCACACCTAGTATCCAATACCGAAGTGTCTAAGGAAATAGAATGACAATCAATAACAAATATACCTAAATATGATGGGGCATCGGATGCCTTCTTCTTCTTCACGGACTCAAGATAAATCTTGCAATTTCTTCGCCAGTGGCCCTCCTTGCCACAATGATGGCAAGTGCCCTTTTGTACTGGTTCTGCCTTCTTAGCCTTTTTCTTCTTCCCTTTCGTCTGTTCCTTTGACTTCCTTTTAGAACCTTTCTTTGAGGAATCAACTAACAACACTATCCCCTGCTCATGCTTCACAGAAGGCTCCACAGTCTTTAGCATGTTGTGCAGTACCATAGATGAACCTTCTTGCATCTTAGAGGCGAAGAGGATCTTGGTGTTGGTGCAATCGGCCCAGGTTGACTCGAGTTTGACTCGAGCAGTACCTTGATAGGATTTTGATGATAGACAAAACTCGTGACATGGGATTGTCATGGGAAAGTCCAACATGGGGTTGGCATGGAAAATCCAAGCATGGAGCTTGGTGTGGGAAAAGTCCAAAGCATTGCGAAGCCGTGTGCTTGGTGCTTGGTGAGAAATGCATTGCGAAATCGTACGCTTGGTGAATGTGGGAAGTCTTGAGGACTTGGTAAGTTCACTAGGCTCGGGATCCTTGAGTTGGTGAAGGATGGCATTGCGAAGTCATGCGCTTGGTGCATCCGAGGGACCGCCGGACAGGGAGTGAATGGAGTGAGCCCAAAGGGAAGCATACTTCAAGGGCAAGAGACGCGAAGGATGGCATTGCGAAGTTGTGCGCTTGGCACATACGAGGAACGTAGGCCAGGGAAGAGACCTTCGGTGGGGAACTCCATGAGGGAGGATATGGACTTGGCCAAGTGGCTAAGACTGGTGTCAGATGCTCAAACAACTTGATGTTTGATGTTTTACCCGACATCATCGGATCGGTGCGCAAGTGCGATCGCTCTCGTCGTATGGGTTCGACCGGTGTTCGACTAAATGGAGTCGGTGATCGATCATTGCAAAGGATGGATCGTGATGGTGTCAACGGTCGGTGATTAGAGAGATCGATTGGCGGATGGGCGTACGAGCCGCGAATGGAGTTGAGCTCGCCATCACTCGACTGATGAGGACCAGTCGACTGATGGTTATCATCAGTCGACTGATGTGTGATCCGTTGGAACTTAACCAACGTGAATCTGGCCATTCTGAGACAATGACTACAGGATCAGTCGACTGATGGTCACAATCAGTCGACTGATGGGTGCGAAAATAGCTTGATGCAGGTTATAAATGGAGCTCAAGTGGGAGGATTTCACCAAGATTTTAAGGGAGCTATTGGAGGGGAATTGCTGCTGCATTCCAGTCCTTCAAGAGCCATCCAAAGCAAGCAACAATAAAAGGTTCAAGGCTAAGAGTTGTAAAGCGTTCTTTACTTGTATTTCTTGTGTCTTTGTATTTCTTGTAGTATTACTGTTGTAATATCTTGTACGAGGTTTCTCCACCTCCGACGTGTAGTCAAGAAAGAGTTTAGTTAGTGTCGTGCACATAACTACAGCTCGGTGAGCTCGCCCGTGGAGTAGGAACCATTCGGTTCCGAACCACGTATATGTTTGTGTATTGTTTGTGATTGTTATGTGTTGTTAGTTTTGTTATTATCATTGTTATTCCACTGTGCTAACAACAATCATAGACAAGCAACGCAACGAGAATGAGTGAATTACATAATCGAACGATTGAGGGCTATTCACCCCCTCTAGCCGGCCAACACCACACTTCATCGATCCTTACAAGTGGTATCAGAGCAAGGTCGCTCTTCAAGGACTAACTGCCACGAAAGCACCACAAAATGGCCGGCTACAACCTTCAACCACCAAAGTTCGAAGGAGATTTTCTATGGTGGAGAAGAAAAATGGCGGTATATATAGAAACGATTTTTGATTTTATGTTAATCTTAGAAAACGGTTTCAAATTGCCTAGGGATGAAAGAAATAGGCAAATTGAGAAGTCAAGGTGGACCCAAGTCCAAATAAAGGACTTCAAGACAAATCTCGAGGCAATAAATTTTCTTGGTGATTTGTTACCTAATCATATTTGGTCTAGATTGGGTGACTATAGGGATGCAAGGGAGCTATGGAATAAGATAACAAAATTCCAAGAAAACTCCCAACCGGCACAAGTAGAGGAGAATGCCGAGGAAGAAGCACCCACATTTGAAAATGTTGATGATTTGGTGGAGACCTCCACCTCTAGCATTGAGGGGGAGGAAAGGGTTTCTATTCCTAAGAAATATCAAGATGAAGCTTCTACCTCCGAAAGAAGTGAAGAGGCCTCCACCACCTCCCTAGGTAACTCAAGTGTTATTATTTTAAATAAAAATCACAAAATATACTTTGAGTGTAGGGAGAAAGGGCATTCAAAGAGCAAATTCCCTAAATTGGTTAAGGAGAAGGCATCGACACCAAAGGTTAACCAAAAGTCAAAGGATGCCGGAGTCCCCACAATTAGAAGCAAAGAGCACATTGTGTGCTTTAAATACAATCACAAGGGACACTACCGAAGCCAATGCCCTAGGGGGAGGAAGAAATGGCAAGAAGGTGTATCTCATGTAGGGGGAGCTTCCCAAGCTAACCCTAAGGTAAATTTAACTTATGCACCTTTAATTCCTAAAGTTAAAAAGCATGCTAAGAATTATTTTAGCTCTCTTTCAATCATTAATTAAAACCATGCTAGTAGGAAGAAATATGTTAGTTTCTCTAAGGACAAACTTAGGACTCAAAACACTAGACCTATTTTACATAAAGAGTCCATTAGAAGAGTTGAAAACCATCTAGGCATTAACCCTAAGAAGGGTAGACACATGCCAAAGAAGAAGAATATTTCCCAAAAGATAAATGAAAATTCAAAATTGGGAAAGTTAGAGTTAGAAAACCAAGTATTAGGGTCAAGACTTGAGAGAATGGAGAAAACCCTTAAAATCATAGAAAATTCAATTCTAGGGTCAAATGCCCAAAAGTCAAGACCTAAGGATCAAAAATGGTCTAAGGGCAATGAAGGTTTGGGTCACAAATCTATGCCCAAGAAGGCTTACCATAATGTTCCATTTAATTATGGAACCACATCTAGGTCTAGAAAAACCAAGGCTAATAGGGAAGTTATCCCTAAGACTAGCCATGGTGTGTGCTTAGTGGCTAAGAACTTAAGGAAAACCAAGAAAGCCACTAAGAAGGTCAATGGAGGAGTCACCTCTATAGTTGACCCAGAAAAGACCCAAAAGACTGGCTTTAAAGCCTAAAAGGGTCATTAGGAACGTATCTAGGGAGGTTATCCCTAGAGAATACCTTGTTAACCCAAGAAGCTCCAAAAGATATTGGGTTCCTAAAATCGTGATCGATTCACGCTAAATGGGTTAGGGTGTGTCAACCCTAAGTGGATGGGTAGTTAACTTAACCATAGTAGAGTTGACACATTAGGATGTGCCAATGTGCTTGAGAAGTTAAAAATGATTAAATTTGCACAAATAGGTCTTAGAGGTATCGGTGAGCCATTTTGGGTTTATGTCACACTTGGGAGATAATGGCATTAAGGCAAAAATGGACTTAACCCTAGAAATGGCAATTTGAATTCAACACTTAGGTATTCTATACCTTAGTTTATTTTATTTGCCATGTTTTATTTGCCTTGCCATGTCATGACATCATTCTCATTTTTATCTATAAAAATGTCATGATCATGTTTAGAATTATTTTTAAGATGTCATGTATGCTAAGATGTCTCTTACATGCCATGACATCATGATTTTGACATATGCTTTTATCTATATCATATCTATTCCATAATCATCATCATGCATATAACTAAAATGAAATTAAGGACTATGGCATGTTTTGATGGGAATCAAATAATATTGCCTAGAAATATGCATGAAACCATTAAAAGAACAAAAACCCACATCTCACTAAAAACTTGACTTGTATGTGTTTTACACATCTAGATACAAGTGGGATGTTTAAGAAAAAGAAATTAAAGGTTTCAAAAATATTTTGAAAACTTTCTGAAAAACCTTGGTGAAGCTTATCTTTTGATAGCTTTCACTATTGAATGGGATGATACAAAGAGGGCTCTTTATTGAAGCTTTTCTCAATTTTTGGACTTTGTGTCAATCTCCTAATTTAGTGGGTAAAATAATTTTCAAATATTTTTTACCCATAGTGTTTGTGATAAGTAATATACATACCAAATTTCAAGATTTATCAAGCTATGTATATTTACTTATGAATTTCGGAAAGTCATTTAAAATTGAAGCTACAAATCGATTATCGATCATTGCCAGGAGGCGGTCGGTGATGGAGGTGGCAGCCGACTGATTTCTTAATTTAGTCGACTGCCCTAGCTGATTTCGGGTACATCTTGTTGATTAGGCCCATGTTCAGCAAGGTTAGGGTCCCCTAAGCACTCCTAACCCTAGGATATGCTTGGGAGAGCATTAGAAAGGGTGGAAATCGATTGGACATAGATTAGGAGACGAGTTTTGGGAGAGTATCAATTCTAAGGTGGAAGAGAGTTTATTGTTGAACTTTGCCTTAATTTTGATTGGTTAAATGTTCCTATTGGCTTAGGGACTCTCCAAGGACATTGTTGGTGTTAGTTAAAGCCCTAGAACCAATCATGTGATGGTTGAATAGGGAACATTTTGTATCATATTCTATAAAGGCAAAGGATTGGTTATTATATTTACATCTTGCTTGTGCCAGCTAATTTAAATATAATAATGCCCTAGAAAAGTAGGTTCTTATCTACAGCACATCAATTGGCAGAATTGATTATGAGAGGCTGTAGAGAACACTTTCCTAAATGTTCCTAGTCGAGTATTAATATGCAAGGGCAATATTAATACATAAAGACTAGCATGTAGGTCAATTGATGACTTGATCTCACAAGTCATGGATATATGATATCAAGTTGACACATGGGTATATATTGAGAGATATATATCTGAATGACCCGCCATGAAAAAGTGTCATGGATCGTTATATGAGTGTCATATACTTTCTCATGTGACTATTGGTATGAATAGTCCTTAGACAAAGTCACTACGGTTCCCTACATAATGAGTTAGGTACTTTGGTATCGTCAAACGTCACCCGTAACAGGGTGGACCATAACGGCGATTACTGGGTATATAACAAATTATGCGGAGGGATGTGAGTGATGTAGATGGGATCTATCCCTCCCATATGACGAGAGTGATATCGGTGGGCCTTGATTGAGTAGAACTACTAAAACGCATGGCCATGCTCGAATGAGTCAATATGAGATATTGAGCTCATTTGTTTGAGTTAGTTTACTCGGGATCAAGAAACACATAGATTGATCGAGGATGACACGGTCTATGCCTCATTGATCAATCGATATCAGAGATAGAAGGACACGTCATATATTATAGTAGTCACGAAAGGTTAGTCGGATCTTGACTTATCTCGTAGCAGGTAGCAATGATGTATTGCTAGATGCTCATTGCTTGTGTATCTAAAAGAGTTTAGATCCACCGCCAACGCGTTATGAGAGCCTATAGGTCACACACAAAGAGCATGATAATTAGAGGAATTAGAGTATTCTAGTTTGACTAGAATAATTTGGGAATAAGCTTAAGTACAAAATGGTTTTTGGACTTTAAGCTTAATGAGAATTTTAGCTAATTGATTTAATGAGATTAATTCAATATGTTACCTTATTGATTTAATAAGATTAATTCAATATGATAACATAAGCTTAATTGAATTAATAAGATTAATTCAATATGATAACATAAGCTTAATTGAATTAATAAGATTAATTCAACATGCATGAATGCCACATAAGAATGCCACATAAGCATGCCACATAAGCATGCCACCTAAGCATCCACCTAAGCTAGATAAGGTGGAAGGGGACAAAATGGTTTTGTCTTCTTAAGTGGCCACCAAAACAAAGGGGTCTCAATGCAATGGATTGCATTAAATTGTAGGAGGTGAAAGGGTTTTGCCAACCCTATAAAAGGCCCCATGGAGTGGCCGGCCAAACATCATTTGGATTGTGATTGTGGTGTGGTTGTGAGAGAGAGCTTGAGAAGCTTGGTGGAAGCTTTGGTTGTGTGGCTTTGTGAGTGTAGGCTAGCAAGAAGAGTAGTCTTCTTCCTCCTTTCTCTTCTTCCCTAGATTCCTCTCCTTTAGGGACTTCTCTAGCAAGAAGTAAAGGAGAGCTCTTCTAGTTTCTCTTGTGAGACAAGAGCTTGCTCGTGTGGATACGTATAGAGGCACGGACACTTGAACGTGCTAAAGATCCAACAAACCGAAAGGAAAAGCGGGATTAACAAGGGCACGCAACAAAGGTAATCCTCTCCTATAAGATAGGTTTGGTTTAGAGAAATTTATTTTATACGAGTTTGCTTTCGCATGGATCACTTGGAAGGGATCCTATTTTCCGTTGCGCATATGCCATTTGGCATACAAGAATTCCCTACAGTGGTATCAGAGCCACTTTCGAAAGATCGTATAAAAATAGGTTTTCTCTATTTTATATGTGATATAGAAGTAGGATAAATTTTATTATGAGTTGATAATTGCATTAGCAAATTTTCAAACATAATAAAATATCCAATGTCTTTTAAAAGTTAAAATGATATGGTGCATGGTTATGGCCTAGTTCCAAAAAGTTTGTGATTGTGTGTTGTAATTCTTAATACGGCCTGCGTGTCGTGCCTTTCTCCTAATATTCTTGTTGTAAAATTAGTTTTAGACTCGAATGTAACTCGAGTATTTCTCCTTTTGTAATGTACAAAACAAGGATGGAGGGTCCATTGGAAGATGAGGTTACAAGGAGGAAGTCAACACACAAGACAACCAAAAGGAAGCACTTAGGAGAAGATGCTATCCCTAGGTTGACCAATCAATCTTTTCATTGGCTTGAGAAGATTGTAGAATAAGGGCCATAACCATGACACGTTAGTTTAATATGTATGTGATGCATGTTAGTTTAGCTTGTATGTGATGCATGATTAGTTTAGCTTATATGTGATGTATGCTAATATGTATATGATACATGTTTATTTCTTAATAAGTCTAAACGATATGCCTACCAAAGTTGGTACTCACTACTTCCTCGATCATTTGTTATTGGGTTTGCCAAAGCAAAGCAATGCATTTTATCTTGGAGGGGTGCGAGTGGACAATCGTGATGTCCCGCTATCAGTCTTGGTTAAGACTTAATTAAGTGTTTTCTTAATTGGTTAAGAAAGTAGAGGCATATATTAGCTTTGAACATAAGTGTTAACATTAGTTTTGTGTGATTTCCGAACATCAGCTTTGTCTTAGAAGTGGTCGTTGCTCCGATATCTAAGAAGGCCCCTGTGCCTCGCCACAGCCTGGAAGCTGGTTTAGGAATAAACACTAAACTAATCTAAAACTTAACCAAAGCTATTAAAGAGTTACATCAGATGTAATTGGCAAAAGATTGCCTACCTAATTATACTACGTCTTGGGCGATTAGCCAAAGCTAACTCAAGAAGAATTATGATGTGGATCTTTATCCCATATAAATTTATAGCTAAATAGTAGCTATGAGAATTTAGTGGGAGCCTCATTTAATTAAAGGCCTAATTAAATGATTTAGGTATGATACTTAACTTTGCATTTTAATGTTGTAGATCACCATGTCATCTAACACGACACACCCTCAACTTGCGATCTGTCCTTGAGAAGGACAAGCTCGATGGAGCAAACTTTCTTGATCGGTATAGGAACTTGAGGATTATCCTCAAGCAAGAATAAACTATATGTCCTAGAGCAGTCTACCCACTGAAATACCGCCCTACGACCACTCGTCTTTGAAAAGGATGCTTATAAGAAGCATCAAGATGACGATTAGATGTGTCATGCCTTATGCTTGCCACCATGAACTCTGAGCTTCAGAAGCAACATGAGAACATGGATGCCTATGATATGGTTGAGCATTTGAAACAACTATATCAAGGACAAGCTAGGCACGAGCATTTTGAAGTGTCTAAGGCTCTTTTTGCATTCAAGATGCAAGAAGGAACACCTGTAGGAACTCACGTACTCAAAATGATTGGGTACGTTGAGAACCTTGAAAGACTAGGTTTTCCACTGAGCCAAGAATTGGCAACCGATGTTATCCTGCAATCGTTGCTGGAAGCATACAATCAATTCGTCATGAATTATAACATGAATGAAATTGATAAACCTTTGCCTGAGATTCTCAGCATGTTGAGAACTACTGAACCAAATCTCAAGAAGAAAGTTAGTAATGTACTAATGGTCAAGAAGGACAAAGGTAAGCGCAAAGGCAAGGGTAAGACCCAAGCCAAAGGCAAGGCCAATTCATCCACTTCAAAGGGTAAAGGTAAAGTACCTAAGGAAGGGGACTGCTTCCATTGCGGTGAGACTGGACACTGGAAGCGGAACTGCAAAGTCTACCTTGAGGAAGTAAAGAACAAGAGAAGTGGGACTTCTGCCTCAGGTATACACGTTATAGAAGTTAATCTATCTATTTCTTCTACATGGGTATTAGATAGGATGTGCATCTCACATTTGTACTAATGTGCGAGAGAAATAGTAGAATAATGGCGAAGAAGTGGACCTACAGTAGGCAATGGCGCAAAAGTTCTTCTTTGTAGTAGGAACATATTCTTTGTCTTTGCCTGGGCTTATCTTAGAACTAGAGGAGTGCTTCTATGTACCGCATTAACAAAGAACATAATTTCGTATCTTGTTTAGACAAGAAAAACTTTTCTTTTATAATAAAGGACAAATGTTGTTCCATTTATTTAAATGAAATGTTCTATTGTAATGCACCACTTATGAATGGTCTCTATGTTCTAGATTTAGATAACCCAATTTATAACGTAAATACCAAGCGGTTCAAATCGAATGATTTGAACGGACATATCTACAACGCATCGCCTAGGTCACATAAATGAACAACGCATATCCCAACTCCATAAAGATGGATTATTGGACTCATTTGATTTTGAATCATATGAGGTATGTGAGTCTTGTCTTTTAGGAAAGATGACTAAAACTCCATTTAGTGGACATGGCGAGAGAGCGATGATTTGTTAGGACTCATAAATCTTGATGTATGTGGCCCTTTCAATGTCGGGCCGAGGAGGCTATAAGTACTTTATTACTTTCAGCGATGATATGAGTAGATTTGGCTACTTATATTTGATGAGACATAAGTAATCCTTTGAAAAGTTCAAAGAATTCAAGAATGAAGTACAAAACCAACTTGGTAAGCGTGTTAAGCTACTTCGATCGGATCGAGGTGGTGAATACCTTAGTCAAGAGTTTCGTGATCACTGGTGAGTGTGGGATAATATCCCAACTCACTCCACCTGGAACACCACAATGGAATGGTGTAAGAGGAGAAATCGTACTCTATTAGATATGGTACGATCAATGATGAGCCGGTGATCTACCTACTTCCTTTGGGGTTTAGCTCTAGAGAGTAGCTTTCACACTTAATCGCGTTCCATCAAAAGCCGTAGAAAAGACACCATATACGATATGGACCGGGAAGAGTCCCAAAATGTCTTTTATAAAGATTTGGGGTTGTGAAGCTTACGTTAGACGTCAAGTCTCATATAAACTAGGACCCAAATCAGATAAGTGTTATTTTGTAGGATATCCCAAGGAAACTAAGGGATATTACTTTTACAATCCCACACTTGGCAAGGTGTTTGTTGCCAGAAATGCTGTCTTTCTAGAAAGAGAATTTATTTCTAGAAATACTAGTGGGAGTAAAATTCATCTTGAAGAAGTTCAAGATGATGATAACACTAAGGCTTCGATGGAAAATGAACAGGCACCACAAAGTGTTGTGGATGAGGAATTTGTTGCCCAAAGAGTTGTGGAGCAAACACCTGTTCAAGTAGACCAACCTCTTCGTAGATCTAATAGGATCCATCGTCAACCTGAGAGATATTCTTTTCTCTTAACTGACAATGGTGAAGTATTGCTTGTCGATCTTGATGAGCCTACATCCTATCAAGAAGCTATGATGAGCCCAGATTCTGAGAAATGGCTAGAGGCCATGAGATCCGAAATGGAATCCATGTACACTAACCAAGTATGGACTTTGGTTGATCCACCTGAAGGGGTAAAACCCATTGGGTGTAAGTGGGTCTTTAAAGTAAAGACTGACATGGATGGTAATAAGCATACCTATAAAGGTAGATTGGTGGCTAAAGGATTCAAACAAATTCATGGTATTGACTATGAAGAAACCTTTTCACCAGTTGCGATGCTTAAATCCATTCGGATCATACTTGCTATTGCAGCCTACCATGATTATGAGATCTGGCAGATGGATGTCAAAACCGCTTTTCTTAATGGAAAGCTACTCGAGGATGTGTACATGACACAACCTGAGGGTTTTGAAGATCCAAAGCATCCTGGAAAGGTATGCAAACTGCAAAGGTCCATTTATGGACTAAAGCAAGCCTCTCGAAGCTGGAATCTTCGATTCGATGATGCAATCAAAGAGTTTGGTTTCATCAAGAATGAAGATGAGCCTTGTGTCTACAAGAGAAATAGTGGGAACACAGTTGTATTTCTTGTCTTGTATGTAGATGACATACTTCTCATCGGAAATGATATTCCCTCACTCCAGTCTGTGAAGATGTGGTTAGGGAATTGTTTCTCGATGAAGGACTTAGGTGAAGCTGCCTATATTCTAGGCATCAAGATCTATAGAGATAGATCTAGAAGATTACTTGGCCTAAGTCAGAGTACATACATTGATAAAGTGCTAAATCGTTTTGCTATGCAAAATTCTAAGAAAGGGTTTCTGCCTTTATCACATGGTGTGAGTCTTTCGAAGACTCAATGTCCCTCTTCTAAGGAGGAGAGAGATCGCATGGATAAGATCCCTTATGCATCAGCTATAGGGTCTATCATGTACGCCATGCTTTGTACTCTCGACGGCGTCGTATGCTTTGAGCATGACGAGTAGATACTCGAGATCCAGTGAAAGTCCTTTGGATAGCGGTCAAAAATATTCTTAAGTACTTACGAAGAACGAAAGAATATTTCCGATATTCGAGGCAATGAGGAGCTAATCAGAAGGGTTACAGAAGATGCAAGCTTCCAAGCAGACAAGGATGACTATAGATCGCAATCGAGTACGTGTTTTGCACGAATGGTGGAGTGTGAGTGGAAGAGTTCGAAGCAGACACGATTGCCGATTCTACATGAAGCAGTATATTGAAGCATCCGATGCAAAGAAAGGAGGTGTTTGGCTCATGCAAGTTCATCGGTGAACTTGGGGTAGTTCCTAGCATTGCAGATCCAATAGACCTCTATTGTGACAACAATGGGGCTATTGCGCTGAGCTAAGGAACCTCGATCACATCGTGGACCAAACACATCATGGCGCTTCCATCTCATTCGAGAGATCATCGATAGAGGAGATGTGAGGATATGCAGTAAACGCAGAAGCTAACATCGCAGATCCATTGACCAAGGCTTTGTACAGAGGAAGCATGATGGTCACACTAGGTCACTAGGTATTAGATATCATAGTGATTGGTACTAGTGCTAGTGGGAGATTGTTAGTTAAAGCCCTAGAACCAATCATGTGATGGTTGAATAGGGAACATTTTGTATCATATTCTATAAAGGCAAAGGATTGGTTATTATATTTACATCTTGCTTGTGCCAGCTAATTTAAATATAATAATGCCCTAGAAAAGTAGGTTCTTATCTACAACACATCAATTGGCAGAATTGATTATGAGAGGCTGTAGAGAACACTTTCCTAAATGTTCCTAGTCGAGTATTAATATGCAAGGGCAATATTAATACATAAAGACTAGCATGTAGGTCGATTGATGACTTGATCTCACAAGTCATGGATATATGATATCAAGTTGACACATGGGTATATATTGGAGAATATATAAGAATCGACCCGCCATGAGAAAGTTTCATGGATCGTTATATGAGTGTCATAAACTTTCTCATGTGACTATTGGTATGAATAGTCCTTAGACCTGAAGTCACTATGGTTCCCTACATAAGGAGTTATGTACTTTGGTATCGTCAAACGTCACCCATAACAGGGTGGACCATAAAGGCGATTACTGGGTATATAACAAATTATGCGGAGGGATGTGAGTGATGTAGATGGGATCTATCCCTCTCATATGACGAGAGTGATATCGGTGGGCCCCTTGATTGAGTAGAACTACTAAAACGCATGGCCATGCTCGAATGAGTCAATATGAGATATTGATCTCATTTGTTTGAGTTAGTTTACTCAGGGATCAAGAAACACATAGATTGATCGAGGATGACACGGTCTATGCCTCATTGATCAACTGAGCATCAAGGATAGAAGGACACGGCCATATATTATAGTAGTCACTTTAAAGGTTAGCCTGATCTTGACTTATCTCAGAACTTGGGTAGCAATGATGTATTGCTAGATGCCGCTCATTGCTTGTGTATCTAAAAGAGTTTAGATCCACCGCCAACGCTATGAGAGCCTATAGGGTCACACACAAAGAGCATGATAATTAGAGGAATTAGAGTATTCTAGTTCGACTAGAATAATTTGGGAATAAGCTTAAGTACAAAATGGTTTTTGGACTTTAAGCTTAATGAGAATTTTAGCTAATTGATTTAATGAGATTAATTCAATATGTTACCTTATTGATTTAATAAGATTAATTCAATATGATAACATAAGCTTAATTGAATTAATAAGATTAATTCAATATGATAACATAAGCTTAATTGAATTAATAAGATTAATTCAACATGCATGAATGCCACATAAGCATGCCACATAAGCATGCCACATAAGCATGCCACCTAAGCATCCACCTAAGCTAGATAAGGTGGAAGGGGACAAAATGGTTTTTGTCTCCTTAAGTGGCCGGCCAAAACAAAAGGGGTCTCAATGCAATGGATTGCATTAAATTGTAGGAGGTGAAAGGGTTTTGCCAACCCTATAAAAGGCCCCATGGAGTGGCCGGCCAAAGCATCATTTGGATTGTGATTGTGGTGTGGTTGTGAGAGAGAGCTTGAGAAGCTTGGTGGAAGCTTTGGTTGTGTGGCTTTGTGAGTGTAGGCTAGCAAGAAGAGTAGTCTTCTTCCTCCTTTCTCTTCTTCCCTAGATTCCTCTCCTTTAGGGACTTCTCTAGCAAGAAGTAAAGGAGAGCTCTTCTAGTTTCTCTTGTTAGACAAGAGCTTGCTCGTGTGGATACGTATAGAGGCACGGACACTTGAACGTGCTAAAGATCCAACAAACCGAAAGGAAAAGCGGGATTAACAAGGGCACGCAACAAAGGTAATCCTCTCCTATAAGATAGGTTTGGTTTAGAGAAATTTATTTTATACGAGTTTGCTTTCGCATGGATCACTTGGAAGGGATCCTATTTTCCGTTGCGCATATGCCATTTGGCATACAAGAATTCCCTACAGTTGGTGCAATGGTCACGGGGGAGCAAGCCTCTAGGGGGAGGTATCCATCATGGGAAGATGGATGTGTATTTCCTCATCGGAGGAAAATTGGGTTTCCTCTCTTTAATTGAAATGGGATCACTAGAAAGATTGTAGGCATGTGTTCCTCCAAGGGAGAGATTGTAAGATCTCATTGGGATATGAAATATTCATACCCTTAGGGAGGACCTTTTTGATGTGATGTCAAAAAGGGGGAGAAGTTACCAAGTTACCAATTAGGGTTCATTGGAATTCTCATTGGGATATGAGAATTGCCAATATGGGAGAATTGGTATACTTGAGATGGTAGTTTTGTCAATCATCAAAAAGTGGGAGATTGTTGGTGCAATCGGTCCAGGTTGACTCGAGTTTGACTCGAGTAGTACCTTGATAGGATTTTGATGATAGACAAAACTCGTGACATGGGATTGTCATGGGAAAGTCTAACATGGGGTTGGCTTGGAAAATCCAAGCATGGATCTTGGTTTTGGAAAAGTCCAAAGCATTGCGAAGCTGTGCACTTGGTGCTTGGTGAGAAATGCATTGCAAAGCTGTGCGCTTAGTGCATGTGGGAAGTCTTGAGGACTTGGTAAGTTCACTAGGCTCGGGGTCCTTGAGTCGGTGAAGGATGACATTGTGAAGTCGTGCTCTTGGTGCATCCGAGAGACCGCCGGACGAAGAGCGAATGGAGTGAGCCCAAAGGGAAGCATACTTCGAGGGAAAGAGACGCGAAGGATGACATTGCGAAGCCGTGCACTAGGCGCATCCGAGGGACGTAGTCCGAGGGAAGAGAGCTTCGGTGGGGAACTCCATGAGGGATGATGTGGACTTGGCCAAGTGGCTAAGACGGGTTGTCAGATGCTCAAACAGCTTGATGTTTGAGGTTTTACCCGACATCAGTCGACTGGTATAGGTGCTACGATCGCTAAATAGGTTCGACGGGGTTCGACCGGTTGTTCGATCAATGGAGTCTCGATTGATGGTGTCAATAGTCGACTGATTAGGGAGATCAGTTGACTGATGGAACTGTGCACGGGCATAGAATAGAGTCGAGCTCGCCATCACTCAATTGATGAGGACCAGTCGACTGATCGGTATCATCAGTCGACTGATGTGTGATCCGTTAGAACTTTACCAATGTGGATCTGGTCGTTGTGAGACAACGGCTACAGGACCAGTCAACTGATGGTCACAATCAGTCGACTAATGGGCGCGAAAACAGCTTGATACAAGTTATAAATGGAGCTCAAGTGGGAGTATTTCGCCAAGACTTTAAGAGAGCTATTGGAGGGGAATTGCCGATGCATTCCAGTCCTTCAAGAGCCATCCAAAGCAAGCAACAATAAAGGGTTCAAAGCTAAGAGTTGTAAAGCATTCTTTACTTGTATTTCTTGTGTCTTTGTATTTCTTGTAGTATTACTGTTGTAATAGATTGTACGAGGTTTCTCCACCTCCAACGTGTAGTCGAGAAGGAGTTTAGTTAGTGTCGTGCGCATAACTAGAGCTCGGTGAGCTCGCTCGTGGAGTAGGAACCATTCGATTCCGAACCACGTATATGCTTGTGTATTGTTTGTGATTGTTATGGGTTGTTAGTATTGTTATTATCATTGTTTTTCCGCTGTGCTAACAACAATCGTAGACAAGCAACACAACGTGAACGAGCGAATTACGTCATCAAAAGATTGAGGGCTATTCACCCCCTCTAGCCGGCCAACACCACACTTCATCGATCCTTGCACTTGGAGTCTTCGAAACCTTCGAATCTCACTTGCTCATCAAACAACTCATAAAGATGAAAGACTATGGTATGAGCATCCATATGCTCATGTTGCTTCCGCAGCTCAGGTACCATCGCGACTAGCATGATGCAACTCACTAGTTCAGAATTACTCACATATTTTTGATAGGCCAACAATTGGTCTAGAGTTGCATCATCACTAGGACGGGCGACAAGAGGCTCTTCGAGGACATACGCAAGCTTTTCCACCTTGAGAACAATTCTAAAGTTTCTAAGCCAGTCCAAGAAGTTAGGCCCAGTCAATTTATTTGAATCCAAAATAGTGTGCAAATTCAATGACGTCATGATCAATCGATTAACCTAGAAATACAAAATTTAGCATATATGAGAAAGATAGATATATGCATCAACATACATTTGCAAATCCCATTTAGTTTTCTAATTTTAAAACCTTAAAATCACTTAGGGTGATCGTAGGTCCATCTCCGAATGGGCTGATATCCAACATAGATATGAACAACCTTGGAGAGATTTCAACAATCCATTCATAGCTACAATGGTAGGTATCAAGTTTACCGATTGCATATCACATATATGCAACTCTCACAATGTGCTATCAACTAATTGAATGTTCACACATACATCGGGTTGCTAACTCATTAACAAGTATTCATCATATGCATAGCACCCAACTTCACCTCCCTTCACATCAACCTTGGAGAGAGTCCAATAAGCCGATGCTCCAGGTTAAAGCCAACCCATTAATCGAGAAATAGTTTTAATATGGTTAGAGTGCATTCAAGCTATTAGCCCGACTTGGAGAGAGTCCAACAACCAAAGCTAACGATTGACCTCTAACTCTAACCATATTAGAATTAAACTATTCCATGGTTTGAACATGTTCGGGTTCGAGCCGGGCTTGAAGAGAGTCCAACAACCAAAACAAGAAACAGAACTCTGGTTCTAACCATATTAATGGAAGGTGTAGGTTTTAATATTGTGTAAGGGTTTTAATGTCTCATCCTCTTTGCATGTAAATAACTATTATCTACATGACATGACATACATCTACATGTCACGACATGCATGACATAATGATATGCATCTAATGCAATTACATGGTATACAATTATGGCATGTACAAAATTTCCTTATATGTCATAACTATTTATGAAAATAAAATATGTCTGAGATTTGATTCCCCAAATCAAAGCATGATTAAATTAGGAAACAAATTTCCAAATCTAATCAGATATTTTATTTATAGAAAGCCTTAATTAAGGAAAGTCAAATTTAATTTAGGAAACAAATTTCTTAAATTATCAAAACTATTTATAGAAATAAAATATATTTTAGATTTGATTTCCAAATAAAATCATGATTATATTAGGAAATAAATTTCCAAATCTAATCACATATTTTATTTATGGAAAGTGTTAATTTCCATAAATACCTCTAAACATTCCAAAAATAGAATATTTCCATAAATACAATTATGACTATCACAAAATAATTTTAAGATTATGTAGAAACACAAGCTGGGCTCTGATACCACTGTTGGGTTTCTGGCACCGCGGAGAATGTGTGTTCGAATATGTTTCGTAAACATGTGCACAGTGGAAGAATTAAAAAGCAATAAATATAATTTATTACAACACACACACCACACACATGCATAGTATAACATTTGTAGATATAATCGCAGTTTGAAATTTTGCAATAAAAGGAAACTACGCTAGTTATACGTGACGTCTCACGTGCAGCAGGAATGACATCAACCGGAGCAACTCTCGCTAGAATTGCCTCTATCTGTATCCATGCCGAGTACCGTCGGGATAACTTCGCCAAGCTACTAGTCTCGTCTTCATAGGAATCACTAGCCTCGTGTCGAAGATGATGTGATCGAGAGAAGATCACAATCCGAATCAAAATTCGGATTCGAAAATTAGTCCCCAAAATGAAGTTAGGAAACTTTGCTTCCCACTTCAACTCGGTCGCTTGTTCATGGCAATCCCTTCTAGGTCCCCGGATTAAAAAAAATTATCCCTGACAAGAGGAATTACCCAAGCAACCGTGTCATCGTCGTGCTATTCGATTAGAGTAGTTACTCGAACAAACTTGTTGTTCAAGCAACCAACCTCTATTCTACGAATAACCACGGAATAGACGATGTACGGATCGCCGACTTTTGTGTTTATGTTCGGGGTCCAAGTTATATTAGCCACAAAATAGAATATATCATGCATATATAATTGAAAACAATCATAAACATGTTACATAAGAAAATAGGCAAGTATTATACCTCTCGATCTTCTATTGTATGTCCTTCCTCCTTTTGGACGTCGTGTGGGCGACAATCTACCAATCTTCTTTCCTTGCTCGCTCCGAACAAGAGGAAGACTAAGAAACAAAGCACTTCTCCTTCATTCAACCAACCACCAAGCTATAAGCTTCGTGCTTGCCTCCGTCCAAGAAGGAGAAGAAGAATAAGATGGAAACTAGCCAAGACTCCAAGGGAAGACCCTAAGTCTTGTTTCCACCGGCCAAGGAGAAGGAGAAGGGCTGGTTTGGAAGCCGGCCAAGGGAGGGAAGGGCTGTTTGGGCCCCGGCCACCAAAGAAGAAGAAGAAGATAAGGAAAACTTTTCCTTATTTGGTGCTGCCAACAACTAAACCCTAATCCCCAATGCTTGCCGCCCCTTGCCCTAATCCTATCTCTAATGGGATTCCTCTTGCCGCCCACCCCCTCCTCTCCTTTTATAGAGTTAGGGATAAGCCTTGTTTTAATCTCCACCATTGGATCTAGGGATTTAATCTCAACCGTCGGATCTAGATATTTAATCTCAACCGTCGGATCTAGAGAATTAATCTCTACCTTTGGATCTAGAGTTTTGTTTTCATCCATTGGATCTAGGCTTCATGAGGTTTTAATAGGCTACAATAGGGACCATGAGGAGCAGTTGGATCTTGGCCACCCAATGGATCAAGCCCACATAAAGTCTGATCCATAAATGATAATCCAATCCACTAAAGGATTATCATTGATCTACCTCACCAACCCCCATAAGTTAATATGAGCTCCATATATTATATGTACATTTTCTCCCCGTGTTTAAGATCTCGAATGTCTGTCGATTAATTAATTTACTGACCATTAATTAATCAACATCTAACTCCATGAGTAGTACTACTCAACCTTTTCATCATGCCAGACCAAGTCCACCTGCAGGGTTTACATGATGAACCTTATGAGCTCCTCAAGGGGACATCATCATCCTAATATATAGGACATTGTTTCCTCCTATAATCAACGACACACCATCTAAATAATATCAATTCCCAACTTACCGAGCCTATCGATTTAATCTATAAATCTCACCCATTGGTAAATCAAAGAAATGAATGCCTGTTATTATATCGGGATTAAGAGCATGTACAATATAATATCTGAGGTCCGATTCGATTATGTAGTCAGCAATAAATCGACTCACCTATATGTCGGTCCTGCTCAATACACACAAAGTGTACTAGTGTGATTCTATGGTCAAGACAAACCAATACCAAATCACACTACAACCATTCCAATGGTTTGTCCAAAGCCATCTCGGTTGTGACCCTATACTTATACTTTACAAGGAGCAGATAACATGATCTCCCGTGTGACACCACACACCATGTTATCTACAATGTAATGTATTAGACAATATGCATCACCATAAATATGCAAACATTGATCATGTGATTCTTATTTCAAAATAAAGATGTTCATACAAAAGATAGACTTTTTAGTATACATCCCAACACAAAACTCGCTTCTCCGGAGAGGTATTCGTCAACCGATTGACGAATCCTTGGTCCTCCACCTATGAGGATTATTGGAGATCCAATCCGTAGAAATAATTTCGCTGTCTGAGCTCCAAATGCCATCCAAATGATGCTCGGACAAGAAGAAAACAAGTTTTCCAAAAATTGGAGAGCTTGGTGGAGGACTTAGCGCTGGCCAAAGGAGATGGCCGGCTAATCCTTGGTCACCGGAACCAAGGTGGGTCGCCGGAGGGTCACTGGAGGAGTGGCCAGCAGTAGTTGGAAGCTGGCAGTGAGGGTGGATGGCAACACGAAATGGTTGGGAGGCGTGGACTCCTTGGGCAGCGACAAAGAGAAGAGAGGGAGAGGAGAGGAACTCTATTTCCAAAATAAACTTTGGGCTCTCCAAACCTCTAACCGCGTTTTTATAGAGCACGTGTTTCTTAACCATCAAGAAACCTTCTCCTTAGAGTTATTGGTTCATAACCAAAATCCGTTAACCTGCTCTAATAACTTAAGTTAAAATAAACCCAACCGAGTTGATCTATTTTAAGTTAAAATGAATTGAACTAACTTTGGTTCATTCGTTTAAAACAAACCAAACCCCTTTGGTTTATTCTCCACCATTGGATTAGAACCAAACCAATTTGGTTCTTCCATCATGTCTTCATAAGATTCGGCCCATCCATGCTTCCATTGCGACTGAAACAATTTCATGCTCGCTCCTTATTTGGTCCAACAAAACCTAGTTTCTCTCGATCTGAGAATCTCATTCTCAAGCTCGTTTTAAATCCTTCGGATTACACTCGTTGTGCGTGTGACCAAATATGTTCTCGATTTATATTGGCCGGCTATAATTAACCATTAATTATAGAACAATCATTAGTGGCACCTAGTAGTACATCGTGATCCCCAATTCACCAAAAAATTAACAGTTAATCCAGAACTATTTTTGAAACCCTTCAGTAACTATAATTAATCGTGCCCTGTTCCCTTCATGCATCTTATACCCACTTGGTTCAGGACATGGTCTATAGTGTTAGTCCCCAATAGATCGACTACGTCACACCTAGCCCAAGTATCATTTCCTCGTACTACGGATTCTAGTTACTGCAGATGTATCCAAGAGTACCTTACTCTAAACATGTAATGCTTTAGCTAAAGACTTTAGTAACAATCCGACGAGAGGCCATGGGTATACATCTTCTCGCAAGGAGTGGTGAATTTTTTCTAGGCTATTCAAACACCTTTGGCCACTTCGACTTATACCCAATCATCCCGGGTCCACATCTCCATAGAGATGCTTGCTTAAGATGTCAAAGCATAAGTCTTCATGACCAAGATGGCTTGAATACCACAAGTTAAAGGAACATCACACTTAAGCTGCAGTAAGAACTTCATTGCCATATCCATATATGCAGAGAACCATATGAAGTCTTACAGCTAGTCACTCCAATGAACTAGTTACCATAACTAGCATCTACGATTAACTCCGGACATCACAATGTCTCCAGCCAGTGAGAATCAACTGCTTGGATACACCAAGGAGTATACCTCATGCTAGCCTCGATAGAATTGATGGTGTCCAAATCCATCAATTCATCGACTTGGGATAATTCTAATACATCACAATTACACATGTAGTGAAACTCACTAGTTGTGATCCAATCACAAATTCTCTCATGTTGTGAATCGTACTGTGGACATTCAGTAAATGAATTTAAGATCTAATCAAATACATGAAATCATGTATACTCAAATAGTGAATCTTCATTTATCATATAAATGGTTTAAACATAAGTTGATTGCCTTAGGACACATCTCATATATAACTAACAATATTTGAGTTCGTGATAGAAGAAGGAATGGTTAAAGGTATGTTGGCTGGGGGTGGTCTCGTACTAAGGAGGGGCGGTGGAAGAAGAAGCCATTGCAGAAGTGTTGGAGGTATCAAGTGTTGGTGCAGGGGCACCAGATATTCGAATTAGGTTTTTGATAATCGCATAGATTCAAAGTTAAGTTATTTTGTTATCTCATAAGCTATGTTGAGTGTGCAGGTAATGTGTTAAACTTTGATAAGGTCAAAGATACAAGGAGAATCTCTGTGGGAGAAGAAACCTCGGTGGTTGAGTGACCGGAAGCTAAGCAATAGCTCATAAAGAACAAAGGTAAGCAAGGTAAGAACTTTGTGTGAAGAGGATAGGTCACGTCCTCTGTACGGGGACAACCGTAGGCAATGATCCGACTAAGGCTTCTAGAGGAAGGCCGAAGTCGAGATCGAACAGTCTAGGACAATTAAACTACAAGTCATTATACATTTCTTGTGCTAACCATGTGATGCAAGTAACTAATCAAGGCATCAATCGACTAGAAGAAAATATCAGTCTACTTGATCACCATCAGTCTACTGATGGATGTAGTAGTCGATTGGTAATGAACTTCGACATAATGAAGCAAAGTCAAGATAAGAGCCACAATGTTAAGGATAAGGATAAGGTTTGATCCAGATTTGGATATCAACTTGCTAGGGTGTTCAAGGCTATAAAAAGCTCCCAAAGTGCTCCATCAATCCAAAGCTCACATCTCCATGCAATGACATCGTAATGTCGACCAAGCTTCATTTGTCTACATTTTAGTCGGTACTTGTAATTGTTTCTTTACTTATTATTTGTTAAGAGGAGATGTAGGATTTTTACCTCTTCCTCTACATTTCATGTAGTTTCTCGTGTCTCTTACCTCCAACGAGGAAGAGAGTTTTAGTGGATTATCCCTCGAAAGCGATCAAGGAACACAAGGGCCTTGGACTAGCAGTCGGTTGGTTGTGAACCAAGTAAAAACAAGCGTGTCATTTTGTCTTTTGTTTTGTGCTTCTTCCGCTGCATTTAATTCTTTTTACAAATGAAAAGATAGATTTTAAATACGCTATTCACCCCCCTCTAGTGTCTTTCTCGATTATACATTTGGTATCAGAGCGGGGGCGTTCAGATTCAATGCAACCACTAATTGAGCATTTTCCTTTTCATTTGTTTTCGTTTATTTTTACATCCCGCACTGCTAATCCAAGAACAAGTCTTGGTACATTGTTTTTGTTTTTGTGTTTGCAAGTAGCTAAAGTTCTACAACCGAACCAATTGCTTCTGGAGTAACTGATGGTAAAATGGGCGTAACATTTAATATAAGTGGACCCACAAAATGTGTAACCCACCGAATCGAAGCTCTCTCAAAGATCTACACGTATTGTAAGGGTATACCCCTTAACAAGCTGCTTTTGACCCCAAAAAATGTTGTTTAATACCTTTTCATGGACATCAAAGGTTGTAAGTGTTTAGTTTTTTCTTAGCTTTTTATTTCCCTTTTTTGTTGTTGTTTATCATTATTTCTTGCATTTCTAATCGAAGACCAAGTCTTGGAATTGTTTGTATTTTTGTTTTGCAAGATCAATGGCCCATCTTGAGGGGTACATCACCATTCAACCTCCGTTCTTTAATGGAGATGACTTCAGTTATTGGAAGGGTCGGTTGGAGAGTTATCTTAAGCACCAAGTCAAGATGTGGATTGTTATTATGATGGGGTTCAATCTACCGATGAATGAAGAAGAAGAGTTCATGGACTACGACAAGTGGACCAATGCAATGAAGCGACACGTAGAGGCCGACGCAAAAGCCACTCAAATCTTACATTGTGCTCTATCCAAGGAAGAGTTCAATCACATTGGCCTATTCATCATTGCCAAGGATCTATGGAACAAGCTCATCGAACTCCACGAAGGGTCATCCGATATGAAGGTATATAAGAGAGATCTCTTAGTCAATAAATTATATAATTTGAAAATGCAGGACAACGAGACTGCGAGTCAACTCCATGCTCACATATAAGACATCCTAAATGACCTTCAAGCCATAGGACAAAAGGTAAAAAATCGAAACATCATAAGGTACACACTTAATGCTTTCCCTAGGACCACTTTGTGGGCATCCATGGTTGATGCTCAAAGTATCTAGAGGTCTTTCTAAAATTAGATTAAATGAATTATTTTTTAAATTTGAGCTTCATAAACAATCTAACACAACTCCGGTCGAGAGAAGTATAACTTTGATTACAGGACAAAAGAAAGGAAAGAGCAAACCCCCACTTGAAGAGTTCAAATCTGAGTCAGAATTAGAGGGAGAAATGGAGACCGAACTAGTCAACCTAGTTCGAAAAATGATCATAAAAGAAAAAAAGACTATGAAGCAATCAAAGGACAAGAAAATTGAAAAAAACACAAGACTTCGACAAAACTACAAGTGTTATGAGTGCAAAAAGAAGGGGCACTACATGTGAGACTGCCCTAATTTGAAACCACAACAAAAACAACCCAAGAAAGCATTTAAAGCAACTTGGGAAGATTCATAGGACGAGGAAGAAGATGTTCAAGTTGACAACTATGCCTCTATGGCAAATCAATCTGAATCCAAGTTCGAATCCAAAATCAGAACCTGAATCCGATGATGAGTTCGAGTAAAGACTCAAAGTCATATCAAAGGAGAAGATCAAGGTAAGTCATTCATTAATCAGAAATCTATATCATGCAATAAAATTGTTGAATAATAAATTGACTAAGTCCAAGTCTATAGTTGAGTCTTTACTTATGGAGGTTAAAATCCTTAAGCACAAGGCTAGCATAACCTCTTCAACTAGTCAAGTTTAAGAGAGAAACTCAACTCAAGTAAAAAAACTTGAGGAAGATAATTCTCTCTTGAAAGGGCAAGTTCAAGAGCTTAGGACATTGTTGGAATGGTTCATGTTGGGTTCGATGGGTCTTGACCTAATCCTTGGAACTCAAAGAGTCGTGTACAACAAGACTAGACTCACGTATAGATCTACCAATAGATCATTTCTTTCACTTGTAAATCGTGGTTGTAAATGAATCCAAGCATGGGTCCCTATGTCGAGTTTAACATTGCCACTAGGTACGACTAAGTATTGGGTTCCCAAAGATTAGATCCACTATGTGGATAGACCGTATCAATTCAATAATCTAGGGAGAGCCAATACTAAATTTGTGTGCTCTATTACTTGATTAATTTATTTTTTCATGCCTAGTTAGTTATTACTTGCTTAATTTAGAATGGTTAGATAGGACCAAAGGTTAATTAATGTTGATAACATAGTATCAAGACGGAGTGAGATGATAGTACGTTAGGGGAACGAAGTCACATGTATCCAGGTTAGATTAAGAGTATCTAACTTGGTGCACTTGGCTAAGTGGAATTGACTGAAGCTAACTCACCACACCCTAAAATATTTAGACCAGGACTTAACCCTAAAGTAAATTAAGTGTATAATTTCTTAAGTTGGCTTTGACTAAGGAAGTGGTCATTGTTTCGATCAAAGAAGACCTCTGTTCCTCGCCACGACTTGGAAGCCCTCTTTCGAAATATTTACTTAACTACCTAAAGGTTAAATCCTAATCTAACACAAGGTTAATTAATCTTCAAGTCATTAAAATTAACTATGTAAAATTGAAAGTCATCTCACAAAACACATATGGTTAACATGCTTTGAGACATATAAAATGCGTGAGATGTTAAAGACAATTAAAATAAAAATAACATAATTTTTTAAGTGCTTTCAAAATCAATAAATAAATATTTTCTTAAAACTAGTTATTAATATTCGTGATCGTTGTGTAGGTATGCTTAATTTTTGATAATTTATAAATAAAACACCTTACTACATATTATGTATATAATATTTTCAAAATCATTGTTGGTTCAGAGGGAAAAGAAAGACATAAATTGATCCTACGCCTCTAGTTACCTCTAGATTGATATACAATCCTTAGGACTTAATTTGATACATCGAAATTAACATCAAAGTGTAGATGTTTATTTTTTCTATAGTAAAGGACACATGCTTGGATTAATAAACTTGATTAACTAAGTGTTTCTCTGCTTGAAAATGTTTTTACAACTTTAAGATTCCAAGTTGAAGTTTCTTGATATATGTTATATTGATTTTGGATATATGTCAAATGGGGAGAGGAAAAAGCTAATTCAAACTTAATTCAAAAATATTATTACTCTGTCACCAAGAATTAAAGGGATGGTACCCTTAAGGGGGAGTTCAGTTAAGGGGGAGTTGTGTTTAAGTTATGGACTTATTTTCCTTAACTTTGAATTATGTTGCCATAGATAAAAAAAAAGAGAGATTGTTGGTGCAGGGGCACTAGATAATCAAACCTAGATTTTTTATAATAGCAAAGATTCAAAGTTAAGTTATTTTGTTATCTCATGCGCTATGTTGAGTGTGTAGATAAAGTGTTAAACTTTTCTATGGTCAAAGACACTAGGAGAATCTCGATGGGATGAGAAACCTCGGTGGTCGAGTGATCGGAAGCTCAGTGACAGGTCAAAAGGACCAAATGTAAGGAAGGTAAGAATCTTGTGTGGAGAGGACAGGTCGCGTCCTTAGTACGGGGACAACCATAGGCGACAATCAGACTAAGCTTTCTAGAGGAAGGTTGAAGTCAAGATTAGACACTCTAGGACTATCACACTACATGTAATTATACATTTCATGTGCTAATCATGTGATGCAGGTAACTACTCAAGGCATCAATTGACTTAATCACCATCAGTCAACTGATGGATGTAGCAGTCGACTGGTAATGAACATGGACACATTAAAGCAAAGTCAAGATAAGAGACACAATGTTAAGGATAAGGATAAGGTTTGATCCAGATCTTGAACTCAACGTGCTAGGGTTTGGATGGCTATAAAAGAAGGGGTGAGGCACCCCCCATTCATTAATTATGAAGCTCCCAAAGTGCTCCAACAATCCAAAGCTCTTGTCTTCGTGCAACGACATTATAATGTCGAACAAGGTACATTTGTCCACCTTTTAGTCGGTACTTGTTATTATTTCTTTACTTATTATTTGTTAAAAGAAGAGGTAGGATTGGTACATATTCCTCTACATTTCGTGTAGTTTGTCATATCTCACTACAAAAAAACAGTTTTTTTGCGACGAAATTTAGCAACGAATTATTTTCGTTGCAAATCTGCAACAAATATAGCAACGAAATTTTGGTTTCGTCGCAAATTTGTAACGAAATAAATTTTCATCGGCAATTTTGCAACGAAAAAATAAAATTCGTTGCAAAAAAAAATAAAAAATTAAATTTTTTTAGAACGTTAAGTTTTTTTTTTTAATTTGCAACGAATCCGTGGATTCGTTGCAAATTTGCAACGAATCCAGGATTCGTTGCAAAAAAAAAAAATTAAAATTTTTTAAAACGTTAAGTTTATTTTTTAATTTGCAATGAATCCGTGGATTCGTTGCAAATTTGCAACGAATCCACGGATTCTTTGTAAATTAAAAAAAAATAACGTTTAATTTTTTTTTGTATTTTGCAACGAATCTTTGGATTCGATGCAAATTTGCAACGAATCCAAAGATTCGTTGAAAAATAAAAAAAAATTAAACGTTATTTTTTTTTAAATTTGCAATGAATCCGTGGATTCGTTGCAAATTTGCAACGAATCCTGGATTCGTTGCAAATTTTTTCAACGAATCCACGGATTCGTTGCAAATTAAAAAAAAATAACGTTTAATTTTTTTTTTTATTTTGCAACGAATCTTTGGATTCATTGCAATTTTGCAACGAATCCAAAGATTCGTTGCAAAATTTAATTAACTTTACCCTGACCTAACTTTCACCTCCGCGCCGCACTTCCCCTTCTTCTCCTCGCATCGTGCCATCTTCCCTTCCGTCGCCGCCGTCTTCCCTCGCCGGCGGCTGGCGTTCCCGCGACCGGCCTCGGCCGCGCGCGCACACGAGCTCGCCGTCGCCCCACGGCCGTAGCGCCGCTAGGTCGGCCGGCGCCCGGCGCCGCCGCCGCGACCGGCGCCCCTCGTCGTAGCATCCTCGGCGATCATCTGCTGCTGGTGCCATTTCTTGAGCACCAACAGGCCGAGCAAGCTCAGGGAAGAGAGGCCGGCGAGGAGAGGGAGGAGGCGGACTGAATCCATATGCGAAGAGGGGTTCACGAGAGAAGTTGGCATTAAGCAACCCAGAGAGCTATTCCTTGCTTTAGTGCAAAGGTAAGAACACACAACATGAACAAGTATGCTTTCCTTAATTAAACAAAACCCATTTCACGATATAGGCAATTTTTTTTTAATAGCTTGCAACGGCATTCCATCGCAAGGCAAATTCGTTACAATACCATATAGAGAATACAATTCAGGATCAACCGTGCATTGAGAATGGACATAAAGAAAAGGCTAAATACATTCCTAGCAAATAAGCAAAGCTGGAACTATTTTTTTTTTTTTCCTAAAATTCTTTCTTTGATCTTTCTCACGAGTGTGACTGATTATAACTATAACTGGCCCTGGACCCAAATGATAAGAACTAAAATCGACAAGATGGAGAGCACCACCAACTTGATCTTCATGTTTTTCAACCACATTCTTTTGTGTAATTTAGTCCCTTGTTTCTGGAACCCTTGACCCTGGAATGGGAAGATGCTAAACATGATCATGTTACCGTGTTAAATATTGAGGGGGAAAAATTGACTTGGGGGGGCATTGGGTACCTCTTTATGCAAGTTCGTGGCCTCGTCTTGCAGATCATTCAATTTATCCCCGCATTTTATCGTCTGAAAATCCCAATTTATAGATCAGAATTGGAATAAGAAGGCGATGGCATCGCAACGAAGCATAGATAATAAATAGTAGCAACTTAGGATCTCATATTTTCTTCCTCTTCTTTCCCTATCTGTGATGACTAATGTTGCTAGGCATGTTGGCACCATCAATACATCTCATTTTAACCAAGACCTAAACCTAGTTTGGAATGAGATTTGGAACATCCATACATACTTCATTATATTAAAGATTTTGGCAACTGAGCTTCTTTTGGAATTTATATCCATTAAAAGGACAGTGAAATGAGTGGTTAATACTCTTACCCACACTAGTATAGGGTAACGAGAAACTATAAATGCAATGAAATCTGGAAGAAAAACAATTGAAATATATGTTGGAAATGTGAATGGAAACAAAGAAATCAGCAACGAAACATAACTTAACTGAGGAGGTTAGCAATTTGAAGGGCATAATACATGAAAGAGATCAGCAAATTCTAGAAATACAACAACAAAACTCACAAAGGGATCAAGAAATGATAGAAATGCGACGACAACAAGACTTTCTTATGCGATAGTTTCAGCAATTTAGTTCTGGTCCAAGTCATATTCCTCCGAGTCATGACGATGATGGTGGCGACGATGATGATATTGTATGCATGTTTTTAATTAGTACTTTTAAAATTTTTTAGTTTATTGAGTTTGTTTATTTTGCTTTAAACAGGAATGATCAATGAAGTTAATCCCTATGGCGGTTTTCTACCTGCACATCATTGTAAGTCTTTGCATATTTATTTTCGTGTTAGTATATAGTTTTTTTTTTAATGCATGATACTTTTTTTTGTTTCTTTTCTAATGCAGGTAGAAAATATGTCGGCAGAGCTTACCAGATTCTCTTTTCTTTTTTCTTTCCCATGTGTTTAGATCTTTTGTAGACATTGTTATTTGAATATCAGAACTATGTTGATGTTTGAAATGTTGTAGGATATAATTTTTTATTTGGAATGTTGTATTGTTCTTAACTGATTGTGTTGCTTTGTATTTATTTGGATATGATTGAATATTATTTTGTTGTATTGAATGTGTGTGTGTTTTGTTTGTATTGAATGTATTTATTTGGATATTAGAACTTATTGTGTTTTGTTGTATGTGTGTGAAAATTTGTATATACGATAGAATATCGAAACGGATGAAATCTGTTAATTTTTTTTTTATTTAGCGACAAATTTAGTGACAAAAATATAAATTCGTTGCAAAATTCTGAGAAATCTGCGACGACTTTTGCGACGAATTAAATTTTCGTTGCAAATTAGCGACGAATTTAGCAACGAATCCAACTTATGACAAAATTTGCAACGAATTTTGCGACGAAAATTATATTCGTCGCAGATTTTTACAACGAAAAAAATTAGTCGCAAAATATTGAACTTTGCGACAAATTTTGTGACGAATTTAGCAATGAAATTTGCAACAAATTTGTATTAGTCGCAAATTTACCAACGAATTTCTTATTTCGTCGCAAAAATTTCCAACGAAAAAATTAATTAAATGATAAAATTTGGTTTTTCATGCGATTTAATTTAGCAATTCAATGATTTAAATTTGCGACAAATTTTTATCAGTCGCCAATTTACCAACGAATTTCTTATTTCATCGCGAAAATTACCAACGAAAAAATTAATTCGTCGCAAATTAGCGACGAATTTTTAATTCGTCGCAATTTTTTACGACGAAATTTGTGACGAATTTTTGAAACCGTGCTATCATTTGCAACAAAATTAGCGATGAAATTTTAAATTCGTCCCTAATTTTCGTCGCAAAAATTCATCGCAAAAATTCGTCGCTAATTTTATCGCTATTATTTGCGACGCTTTATTCGCAACAAAAATATTTTTGTCGCTAAATTCGTCGCTAATTTATTTTGCAACGAATTTTATTTTAAAATATATCGCTAAATTCGTCGCTAATGACTGTTTTTTTGTAGTGTCTCTTACCTCCAATGAGGTAAAGAGTTTTAGTGGATTGCCCCTCGAAAGCTATCAAGGATCGCAAGGGCCTTGGACTAGTAGCCGGTTGGTTGTGAACCAAATAAAAACAAGCGTGTCATTTTGTCTTTTGCTTTATGCTTCTTCTGCTGCATTTAACTCTTTTTACAAATGAAAATAAATATTTTAAATACGCTATTCACCCCCTCTAGCATCTTTCTCGATCCTACATCGGGGACAAAGGAGGTTAGGTTTTTGGGAAGAGTCAAGACGAGTTGGGTTAAGTGTTAAGTGGAGTGGTGTTTTTAAAAGGGAAAAAAAGGAAAATGAAAAATAAACTAAGATATGACAGATAAAGGAGGGGGAAATAAAGTTAAATGTGGATTTTTGTATTTGCTTTTAGGTTTTATGTTTTTTTTTTCTGGAAAATTGTTGAAGTTTTCTTAAAAATATTCTTTTGTAGGGGGCAGGTGATTTTTTCTAATGGTTTGGACCTAAATGTTAAATAATTATGTTTCTTTGGCAGGCTTAGGATATTGTTCCAAGGCTTTATGCCTAATATAACAACCTATGGGTTAGGTATTTACATTCCCCCAATGGGCTTATAACAACCTGGTATAGTGGCTAAGTAAAATTTTCTCAATGCTCTCATGCCTAATATAATAGCCTAAGGGCTAGATAATTATATTCCCTCTCTGGGAGTATAATAGCATACTTTAGTGGGTAAGTAAATTTTTCTTAAGGCTCTCATGCCTAATATAATAGCCTAAGGGCTAGGTAATTATATTCCCTTTTTGGGATTATAACAGCTAACTATAATGGTTAAGTAAAATTGCTAATTTAATAGCTTGAAGCCCTGTGCCAAGTATGACAGTTTAAGGCTCTACACCTAATATGATAGCTTGAAGATCTATGCTTAATTTGATATCTTGTGGTTCTATGCTTGATATGGAAGAATCTTTATATCTCAATAAATACCTGTAAAACTTCACTCGACTTCACTCTTTAGTTTTACTAAAGAGGGGGAACTTATGTTGGGTTTGGGATTTTTTTCAGTTAAAGTAAAGTATGGGGAACATTTTCAGAATATTACTTGGTATTTATATGATATTCAGTGTTTTTTAGGATATTCAGTATGTTTTCAGAACATTGTTGGGTGTTGACAATATATCAGTCAATACTTGAAAAACTTCACTCGAATTTGCTCTTTAGTTTTACTAAAGAAGGGGAACTTATGATGATGTCGGAATTTTCAGTTAGAATATTAAGCACATTTTTAGAATGTATCAGGGATTTTTTATCAGTTTGTATGTTTCTTGAGCCATTAGTATGTTTTCTGAATGATCAACGTGGTTCTCGAGCAATCAGTACATTACCCGAACAGTCAGTGTGTTCCTCAATCAGTTAGTGTATTTCCTAAGAAAGTAGTGTATTTCCTGAACAAGTAGTATATTTTTTAGAGTTAAGTAAGAAGGTTGATATCTGAGATACAGAAGTGATTGAGTATATTTCTCGAACTGTTAGTATATTTCCAAAGTAGTTAGTATATTTCCCTAGTCGTTAGTATATTTCAAGAGCAGTTAGCATATTTTCTCAGCAAGTAGTGTATTTTCCAAGTGATGCACACGAATGAGACCTCAAAGCTTACGATAGGAACCATCGAGGACTCGAAGTGCGCACTCACGCTTAACGCTCGCAAGTGCACGGATGTTGTTAAGTAATAAATAGATTATCGATCCCACAGAGACTAAGATTCAAGTACCGATTATTCAGTGGATGTTGTTGTTCAGAGTTACATTTTAAGGGTTGTGGTTGTGTGGCTAACGATTGTCCTAACTCAAGTACGGTGTCACACGAAGGAAGGGAAGATTGTGTTGGTGGAATCGACCCAAGTCATGATTGACGAGACTCAAGTTTGACTCTAGCGATATTTTGATGTTAAACAAAATGTATGACAATGTGATTGTCATGGGAAAGTCCAAGTCATGGGTACTTGGCATGGAAAGTCCAATCATTGTTCTTGGCAAGGGAAAGTCTAAGCTTGAGTCTTGGCAATTGGAAAGTCAAACATGGATTGACATTGAAAGTCCAAGCATGGGTCTTGGCAAGGGAAAGTCCAAGCTTGAGTCTTGGAAAATGGAAAGTCCAACATGGGTTGGCAAGGGAAGTTCAAGGGTTGATATTGGTGGCGTAAAGTCCAAGCGGGTATTTTGGCAACATAAGTCTAATAGTTGGCGGCGTAAAGTCCAAGCGATAGTCATGAAAGCGTAAGCCCAATGTGCCTTGGTGGTCTAGACCAGCTTAGCATGACAATAGCCGATAGAAGCACCTGAAGGCTAGCGTATGGATGAACAAGTCATGGATGACATGGAGGGATCCGATAAGTGTAAAGCTGACAGAGGTGGCTAGAAGGCTTAGGTCTAGGAAGGGTGGTCAAGCAACTATGAGGAAATCTTACTTTGGGTTAAACCTCATGTTTAAGGATATCAATCGACTGGCTTTGGACCAATCGATTGGTCAAGTTTTTTGACACTTTGTAGCCAAGTTAACTCTGGGTAGTCGACTGGGGTTATGACCAGTTGACTACTATGAGTCAACTGGGGTTATGACCAGTTGACTACTATGAGTCAACTGGGGTTTGACTACGGCAAAAAGACTTGGCGATTGGCTGATGAGCAATGATCGATGGCCGATAAAGCGATCGGCTGTAAGCAAGCGATCGATTGCCATGGATGGCGATCAAGCTCGTCAAGGTTCGGAGCGAGAATGCTCGATAGGCAGCAGTCGATCGGCTACATCCTCGTGATCGATTGATGGGTAATGGCAGTCGATTTCCAGTGTATCAGTTGGCTTGAAGGCCGACATGGATTAACTCGGTTTTGAGACAATGGTACTATTTCCAGTCGACTGCCAAGTGCGAATCCATCCCTAATGTAGGTTATAAAAGTAGCTCGTGGAGGAGGATTTGGTAACAATTTCTTGGTCATTTGAGGCGATTTACTGGTGCAAATTAGGGTTTTTATGCACAGTTCAAGCAATCAACAAGCAAGCATCCAAAGCAATAGTTGTAAAATTTTCTTTATGTTGTTTTGTGTATTTCATTTTTATTTTCTTGTTTATAATGTGTATTATTTTTGTAATCTTTGTAAGAGATTTCTCCACCTCCGTCTTATTGTCGAGAAGGAGTGTTGTGATTAGTAGTGGTGTTTCATTGCTAGGGGTCATTCGATCCCAATCCATGGAGTAGGAACGCTAAGATTCCAAATCACGTTATATCTTGCGTATTGTTCTTGTGTTGTGTATTTGTTCTTGTTATTAAATAATCCACTGCTTACACTAGCACTTGTAGCAAGCACACGAATAATTTCCATCTACGCAACCTACGTGCCATTCACTCCCCTCTAGCAACGTACCAATTCCTAACAAGTGGTATCAGAGTAGGTCGCTCTTCATCGGCTTCACATCTGAGGGAGAAAACACGCTAGAGAAAGAAGATGGTGATCGAAGAAAGATTGGGGGATGATATCAACGTGCCACCGCCATACGAACTCTATGGAGCCAAGTAGTTTAATCTATGGGTAGTAAGAATAAAATATTTTCTAATGTGTGACTTTGATAATTGGATTAGTGTAATGATAGGGTTTGACACTCTAAAGGACGAAGAAGGAAGAAAACTCAAGAAGAAGAATTGGAGCAAAGAGAAACTCTGATACTTCAACATAAACAACAAGGTAATGGGTATATTACTTAGTGTAATTCCTAATGATATTTTGATCAAGATAGGAGATTGTAAAGATGCCAAGGCATTTTGGAGTAAGTTAGTGAAATATCATGAAGAGTCCTCAATGGTTCAAGAAATAGAGGAGCCCAAGGAACAAGAACCATCATCGGCTCAATTGGAGGAAGAGGTTGAAGAAACAAGTTCATCTTCCTCAAAAGAAAAGTGAGGATTTGGAGGTTAAAAGGTAATCAACATCCAAGGTAGAAGAAGAATTGGAGGAAACCTCCATTGATGGTGCAACAGTCGACTTCTAAACCCTAGCCATCAGTAGAACACCGGTCGAGCACCAATTGAGTGCCATCAAGCCAGAGCAGTCGACTGATATCTATATCAGTCGACTGGTGTTAGGTAAAACCTCAAACAAACCATTTTTTTGAGTATCCGACTGTTGGGTAAACCTCAAACCATATGTCTGAGCATCCGACACTTCCATTCGTCAGGTAGAAACCACAAACTCATGTTTGAGCATCCGACTTAACCATACATCGGGTAAAACCTCAAACATAAGTTTGAGTGTCCGACTTGTCGAGTAAACCACAAACCTAAGTTTGAGCATCTGACACTTGACTTAGCCATTCGGCCAAGTTCACCTATGAGCTACCCCATCCCGGGTTACAATCGCTCATTCTCATCTCCCTTGGAGTCCCTCACCGAAGCTCTCTTTTTCTGGCCATGTCCCTAGGATGCACCAAGCACATGGCTTCGCAATGCCATCTTTTGCATCTCTCCCTGAAGTCTGCTTCCTTTGACTTCACTCCAATGCTCCTCGTCCGGCGGTCCCTCGGATACACCAAGCACACGACTTTCGCAATGTCATCCTTCACTGACTCAGGGACCCGAGCCATGAGGTGGTGATCTTGCCAATGCGTTCATCAAGTTAAATCATGTGTGATTTACTTAAGTCCTGCACAACTTAAACACACACATCAAATCCATAGCAACCTAATTTAAACCCTTTGCCACACACATCAAAACCACATCATACATGGGTTGATTGCCCTAACATCTAGTGGCCAAGGTTTCCATGAAACCTAAGAAGATCACTAAGAAGGTTACTAGGGAGGCAATCTCTAAGGTTAACCATGACAAGACTCAAATGACCAAGGCTACAAATCCTAAGAGGGTCATTAGGAGGGTATCTAGGGAGGTTATCTCTAAGGAATACCTAGTAAACCCAAGGAGCTCCAATAGGTTTTGGGGTCCTAGGAGCGTGATCGATTCACGCTAAGTGGGTTAGTATGTGCCAACCTTAAATGAATAGGTAGTTAACCAAACCATGGTAAAGGTGGCACTTTAGGTCATTTTCAAGGTTATGGGTAACTTGAAAATAAGTTTGATCATATATCTTAAAGGATTTTAGGATGTGCCAATATCATTTAAGAAGTTTGTAAAACTAATCAAATTGGCACAAATCAGATCTAGAGGTCTTGGTGTGCCATTTTGGATTTTGGCACACTTGGGAGATGGTTGATAATATAGCAAAATGAATTTAATTGTAACAAATGGAAACTAATATTAAATTTTAGGTATTGTTATACCTTTACATTTTATTTTCCATGATTGATTTGCCACATACCATGTCATGACATCATGTTTATTATAAATCATGTAAAATGTCATGATTATGCTTAATTTAGTTTTGTGTCATGTATGTTTAGTTTTTATTTATATGCCATGACATCATGATTATTGGCACATGCTTCATTTATGCTATCATTTTATGCCATAACATCATTCATGAAATTAGGTTTGATTAAAATTGATTTAAGGACTATGACATGACTTAAAGTCCCATTTATAAGGGAATCAAGTAGTGTTGCCTAGAAAATGCATGAGACCTTAGATTAGGATAACCAAAACTCACATATCACATCAAATTGACATGTGAGATGCTAGGAAATAAGTTAAGTTCAATGTGCATAGTTTTTGCATCTAGATGAACTCAAACTCATCTTACACCATGTGTGGATCATGGGGAAAGCTAATGTGCAAGTCATGTGCATTGAGCTCATTGATCATGATCCAATATAGTTTTTTAAGAACTTTTAAAATCATTTTAGAAAACCTTGGTGAAGTCTATCTTTCGATAGCAATCACCATTGATAGAGTTGATACAAAGTAGGGTCAAAACTTTGAACTTTTCAATTGTTTTGATCTTTGTGTCAATATCATTATTTTATGACTATTTTTTTTTTCCAATATTTTTCACCCATTATGTTTGACATAAGTATTATACACATAAATTTTCATGATTTTTTGATTTATGTATAATTAGTTATGATTTTCTCAATTTTAGTTTCTGAAATTGTATTTCTGCATTTGCAGAAATTAGTCGACTGTCGAATATGGCAGTAGACTGGCATCAAGGGCAGTCGACTGCTGACTGTGAGAGTCGATTGTCAGGTCTGATTTCGAGTAAACAAGGTTTGTTTAGCCTGATTTCAGCTATGTTAGGTTACTCTAATTGCTCATAACCCTAGGATATGCTTTAGAAAGCATTAGAAAGGGTGAAAATCCATTGGATATGGATTAGGAGATTTGTTTAGGGTGTGTATCGAATTTTAAGGGAGGTGAAAGTTCAATGTTGAATCGTTGCCCTTAATTTTGATTGGTTGGTGTTCCTATAGGCTTAGGGACTTTCCAAGGACATTGTTGGTGCAATGGTCAAGGGGGAGCAAGCCTTTAAGGGGAGGTCATCCATCATGGGATGATGGATGAATTCTTCCTCATGAGGGGGAGAATTAAAAAATGGGAGAATGTGAGATGCCCAATTTAGAAATTGGGAGATTTTGAGGATAGCCTCTCTTTAGTGATATGAGACTTATCACTATGAAGAGTAAAGACATCTTAGGTGTTTTTGGATCAAGGGGGAGATTGTACGATCTCATTGGGATATGAGACATTGACACCCTTGGAGAGAGACCCTTTTTTTATGTATGTCAAAAATGGGGAGAATTGATGAAAAAATCACTGGGAGAATTTGAGATTACCAGTTTGGACCGAGGGGGAGATTGTAAAATCTCATTAGGATATGAGACATTGACACTCTTGGAGAGAGAACCTTTTTGATGTATGTCAAAAAGGGAGAGAATTAATGGGAGAATTTGAGATTACCAATTTGGGAGAATTGGTAAGGTGGCTTAACTCAAAGGTGTTTGTGGTTTTTGTCAAACATCAAAAAGGGGGAGATTGTTGGTGCAATCAACCCAGGTTACGATTGACCAGACTCAAGTTTGACTCGAGCTGTATTTTGATGTTCGATAAAATGTATGACAATGTGATTGTCATGGGAATGTCTATGCCATGAGTACTTGGCATGGAAAGTCCAAGCATGGTTCTTGGCAAGAGAAAGTCCAAGCTTGAGTCTTGACAAATGGAAAGTCCAACATTGGTTGGCAAGGGAAGTCCAAAGGTTGATATTGGTGGCGTAAAGTCCAAGAGGGAGTCTTGGCAGCATAAGTCCATTGGTTGGATGCAAATATCCAAGCGGTAGTCTTGGCAGTGTAACCCCAATGTGGCTTGACGGTGTAGACCAGCTTAGCTTGACAATAGTTGATGGAAGCACCTAAAGGCTAGCGTAAGGATGAACAAGTCATGTATGACTTGGAGGGATTCGTTAAGCGTGAGGCTGATAGAGTTGGCTAGAAGGCTTAGGTCTAGGCTAAGAGTGGTATAGCAAGTATGAGGGCATCATGCTTGGGGTTTAACGTCATGTTTGAGGTTATCAGTCGACTGGGGCTTTAGACCAGTCGATTGGTCAAGTGTTTGTAAACTTTGCAACCGAGTTGACTCTTGACAGTCGACTGGGATTATGACCAGTCGACAACTGTGAGGCGACTTGGGTTCGATTGCGGTTGACAGTTGATTGTTAGAATTGGCTAGTCTGCTGATTGCTTCGGCAGTCGACTGCCACGAATGACAATTGACTACTTATCGAGGTTATGGGAGAAGAAAGCTCGGTAGCTGACTTGTCAGTCGACTACGCCCTCAGCACTCAACTGATGGGTAATGGCATTCGACTGCCAGTGTATCCGTTGGCTTGAATGCCGACATGGATTAAGTCCATTGTGAGATAACGGTACTGTTGGCAGTTGACTTGGGCCTTATGACAGTCGACTGCTAGCCGCGAATTTAGTCCAAATGTCGATTATAAAAGAAGGCCGTAGAGGAGGATTTGGCAGCGATTTCTTGAGAGTTTTTTAGGCGATTTGCTGGTGCAAATCAGGATCTTCAAGCACGGTTGAAGCAATCAACAAGCAAGCATCCAAAGTAATAGTTGTAAAGTTTTCTTTATGTTGGTTTGTGTATTTCATTTGTATTTTCTTTTTTATTTCGTGTATTACTTTTGTAATCGTTTTAAGAGGGTTCTTCACCTCTGACTTATTGTCGAGGAGTGTTTGTGATTAGTGGTGGTGTTTGCATCGCTAGAGCTCATTCGTGCTTGTTTTGTGTATTTCTTTTTGTTATTACATATCCCGCTACGTACACTAACACTTGTAGCAAGCACTCAAATGATTTTCATCTATGCAATGTACGCGCCATTCACCCCCCCTCTAGCGACGTACCAATTCCCAACAGATTGGTTCAAGGTTCAAAAGAGGAATCTAGGACCTCGGTTTCACTTGTGCAACATGGAACATGCTATCAATTAAATGTTGATTGGTTCTCTAATTATGGTCTTATGGAAGGGACATCATACCCGTTCCTGATGAGCTTTAGCTTCTACCGGGTGAAAGGAATTACTTCTCTCTTCGGTCGCTAGTGCATGGCGATCATATCACACGTCCCCCGATTAAAATTTTATCAACTAAAACTAATCCGGATGGAGATGGATTACCCAAACAACCGATCAATCATCGTGCTATTCTATTTGAGTAGTCGCTTGAAATAACTTGTTGTTCAAGCAACCTAACTCTTTTCCTCGATTAGTCGCGGAATATATGATGAATGGATCACTAGTTTTTGTGTTTATTATCGGGGTCCATGTTAATCAATAACATACAAAATACAAAAGAACTAGAATCAAAACTAAACAAGATTATACCTCATGTTTTACCTCTTGATCTTCTATTGTATTCCTATCCTCCTCTTGGACGTCGTGTGGGCAACGATCTTCCAAGAGTCGAAGCCTACTAGATCGCATCTTCCCTTCCTTGCTCGCTTCGAACAAAGGAAGAACAAAAGCTCCCTTGATCTCCTTGCTTGCACCGACCACCAAGCTTGGTGTCCGCCAGCCCTAAGGAGAGGGAGAGGTGTGCCGGTCAAGACAAAGGAAGGAGGTGTTGGGAGTGGAAACTTCGCTTCCCACATCAACTCGGTCGCTTGTTCATGGCGATCCCTTCTGTGTCCCCGGATAAAAAAATTTCTCCTTGACAAGAGGGATTGCCCAAGCAACCTTGTCATCGTCGTGCTATTTGATTAGAGTAGTCACTTGAACAAACTTGTTGTTCAAGCGACCAACCTCTATTCTACGAGTAGCCACGGAATAGACGATGTCTGGATCGCCGGCTTTTGTGTTTATGTTCCGGGTCGAAGTATATTTAGCCACAAAAAAGAATATATATCATGCATATAATTGAAAAGCAAATATAAACATGTAACAAATGAAAATAGAGAATCAATGTACCTCTCGATCTTCTATTGTATGACCTTCCTCCTTTCGGATATCGTGTGGGCGACGATCTACCAAAATTTGAAGCTCCTAGATCACCAATCTTCCTTCCTTGCTCATCCAGAGCAAGAGGAAGAATAGAAATAAGACTCTTTACCTTCTTTCAACCAACCAACAAGCAACAAGCAACTTGCTTGCCGCCGGCCAACAAGGAGAAGGGAGAAAAAGATGGTTGCCGGCCAAGACCTTCAAGTGAGGACCCTAAGCCTTCGTTCCACCGGCCAAGGAGAAGGAGAAGAGCTACTTTGGATGCCGGCCAAGGGCTAGAAAGGCTTCTATGGGCACCGGCCACCAATGGAGAAGAAGAAAACAAGGAAAGACTTTCCTAATTTGGTGCCGCCAAACCCAAACCCTAATCTCCAAGCCTTGCCGGCAACTCCAAACTCCTATGCTTCCTTTGATTGTTCTCCACGCCAACCCTAAAGACTCCTTTAATAGAGTTTAGGGATAAGCCTTGTTTTAATCTCCACCATTGCTTCTAGGGATTTAATCTCAATCGTCGAATCTAGAGATTTAATCTCAACCGTCGGATTTAGAGATTTAATCTCTATGTTTGGATCTAGAGTTTTGTTTCTATCCTTTGGATCTAACCTTCATGAGGTATTAATAGGCTACAATAGGGACCATGAGGAGGAGTTGGATCTTGGCCACCCAATCGATCAAGCCCATATAAAGTTTGATCCATTAATGATAATCAAATCCACTAAAGGATTATCATTGATCTACCTCACCAACCCCCATAATTTAATATGGGCTCAATATATTATATGTACATTTTATTCCTGTGTTTAAGATCTCGAAAGTTCGTCGATTAATTAATTTACTGACCATTAATTAATCAACATCTAACTCCATGAGTAGTACCACTCAACCTTTACATCATGACGGACCAAGTCCACCTGCAGGGTTTACATGATGAACCTTATGAGCTCCTAAAGGGGACATCATCATCCTAATATATAGGACACGGTTTTCTCCTATAATCAATAGCACATCATATAAATAATATTATTTCCCAACTTACCGAGCCTATCGATTTAATCTTAAAATTCGCCCATTGATAAATCAAAGAAATGAATACTAAGTATATGTGTCCGTTATTATATCGGGATTAAGAGTATGTACAATATAATATCTGAGGTTTGATTCGATTATGTAGTCAGGAATAAATCGAATCACCTCTAAGTCGGTCCTGCTCAATACACACAAAGTGTACTAGTGTGATTTTATGGTCAAGACAAACCAATACCAAATCATATTACAACCATTCCAATGGTTTGTCCAAAGCTATTTTGATTGTGAGCATATACTTATACTTTACAAGGAGCCGATAACATGATCTCCCGTGTGACACCACACACCATGTTATCTGCAATATAATGTATTAGACAATATGCATAGCCATAAAAATATGCAAACAATGATCATGTGATTCTTATTTCAAAAATAAAGATGTTCATACAAAAGATAGATTTTTCAGTATACATCCCAATAATCTCCCACTTATACTAAAAGACTATGCTGTACTCAAACTGCCATACATCTGATCCCCATTCCCTCCACATGCCGATCAAAAGCTCTCGCCAGAAGGGCTTTAGTGAAAGGATCTGCCAAGTTATCCTCCGATGCAATCTTGGCCACAGCAACTTCTCCTCTCTTTACGATTTCTCATATCAGGTGGTACTTGCGCTCTATGTGTTTACTAGCCTTATGGGCTCGTGGTTCCTTCGAGTTTGAAACTGCACCACTATTATCATAATAAATTGTGACAGTTCTGGGCAAACTAGGAATCACATCCAAGTCCATCGAGAAGTTCCTGAGCCACACAGCTTCTTTGGCAGGCTCAGAGGCTGCCACATACTCAGCTTCCATGGTGGAGTCCGCCACACATTTCTGCTTGACACTCTTCCATACAATAGCTTCACCTTCCAAAGTAAACACAAAACCTAAGGTAGACTTACTATTATCCCAATTAGATTGGAAGTCAAAATCTGTGTAACCCACAGGGAGTAATTGGTCTCCCTGGTAAACTAGCATATAATCCCTAGTCCTTCTCAGGTACTTCAATATATGTTTTACCGCAGTCCAATGTCCCTGTCATGGATTACTCTGATATCTGCTGACCATGCCCATGGCAAAGTAGATATCTGGTCTCGTATATAGCATCGCATACATTAGCCTTCCTACCGCTAAAGCATAAGGAACCGCCTTCATCTCCTCTATCTCCCTAGATGTTCTAGGACACATCTCCTTAGATAAAGGAACTCCATGCCTGAAAGGTAGAAAAACCTTCTTGGAGTTTTGCATGCTAAAACGATCCATAATCGTGTCTATGTATGAAGCTTCGGATAAGCACAACATTCTTTTCTTGCGATCCCTTATAACCTTGATCCAAAGGTTGTGTCCCACTTCTCCCAAGTCCTTCATATCAAACTGTTTGGACAACCATACCCTTACGTCTGATAACACCTTGATATTCTTGCCAATCAATAAAATGTCATTTACGTATAGTACAAGAAATACCACTACGTTTCCGTCCCATCTCTTGTATACACAAGTCTCATCCGGACATTGAATAAATCTATAAGACTGGATTACCTCATAAAATCGGATGCTCCAAGACCTCGAAGCTTGTTTCAATCCATAAATGGACCGATTAAGCTTACATACAAGATGCTCTTTGTCCTTCGCAATGAATCCCTCTGGTTGCTTTATATAAATGTTTTCCTCAAGACTTCCATTGAGGAAAGCTATCTTGGCATCTATCTGCCACTCCTCATAATCCATATGAGCTGCAATGCATAAGAGAATCCGGATAGACTTAAGCATGGCTACTGGCGAAAAGGTCTCCTCATAATCGATACCCTCTTTCTGAGTATACCCCTTCGCAACAAGCCTCACTTTGAAGGTCTCAACCTTCCCATCTATTCCTCTCTTTCTTTTGTAGATCCACTTGCATCCAATGGTTTTTACACCATCGGGTGGTTCCACTAGCTCCCAGACCTGATTTGAATCCATAGATTCAATCTCAGTATTCATTGTACTTTGCCAAGATGCTGCATCTTTATCTTGGATTGCCTCGGCATATGTCCAGGGATCAGGTTCATGTTCGCCAGGGACCAAATCAAAAGATTTTCCCAAGAACATGAATCTATCAGGTTGTCTCACAACCCTACCACTATGACGAGTTATCACCTGTGTATCCTCTGTGACACACGGTGCAGTGACTTGTGGTTTATCCTCTTATATTGGTGGTACTGAAGAAGTGACTTCCCCTTTTATTTCCTCCAGAACAATCTTACTCATGGGCTTGTGGTTCATCACATAGTCTTCCTCTAGAAATCTAGCGTTCGTGCTAATGATCACCCTCTGATCTCTAGGACTATAAAAAAAAACACCTTTCGTTCCTCTAGGATAGCCAACGAATATGCGTACTTTTGTGCGAGGTTACAACTTACCAGCATCTGCATTCAACACATGTGCTGGACTCCCCCAAATCCGAATATGTCTTAGACTAGGCTTTCACCCAGTCAACAATTCTGTGGGAGTAGAAGGCACTGATTTAGATGGAATCAAGTTCAGAATGTACACCGCCGTATCTAGAGCATATTTGTAGAACGAATCTGGCATTTCAGAATAACTCATCATCGATCTAACCATCTACATAAGAGTCCTATTCCTTCGCTCTTCTACACCATTCTGCTGGGGGGTGTTAGGTACAGACAATTGGGATTGAATCCCAGCCTCTGATAAGTAGTTCCTAAACTCTCCCAAGAGGTAATCACCACCACGATCAGATCGCAGTGTCTTGATACTTTTACATTGACGTTTCTCCACATCAGCCTTGAATTCTTTGAACTTGTCAAAGCATTCAGACTTACGGCGCATCAAGTAAATGTATCCATATCTCGAATAATCGTCTATAAAAGAGATGAAATACTAAAAACCACCTCTAGCCTGGATAGACATAGGACCACACAAATCAGAATGAGCCAATTCTAACACATCTTTGGCTCTATTCCTCTTGGCCTTAAAAGGCCTGTTGGTCATTTTACCCTCCAAGCATGATTTGCAGGTTGGGAAATCTTCCACCACTAATGAACCCAGAGGTCTATCAGCTATCAACCTTTGAATTCTGCTTAGGTTAATATGACTAAGCCTCAATGTCAAATATATGTTTGGTTCATCTTCGAAGGTTATTTCCTCTTATTGGAATTAGAAGATGAGTTATTAACTTCTATTTGCATCGTGAGAGCTTTTGGTTCAAGTGTGTATAAATTTCCTATCAATGCACCCGAACAAATAATGTCCCTGTTCCTTTTTATAACAACTCTGTCATTAAAAGAAATAGAATATCCATCCAAAAATAATTTAGAAACCGAAATTAAATTTTGTCTAAGTAAAGGTGCATAAAGGCAAATCTTAAGAACCAAAACTTTATTTTTCTCAAAAGATAAATGAACGTCTCCCACTACAACAGCCACCACCTTCGTGGCATCGCCCAAGTACACGGTAATCTCCCTCTCAGCCAGTCGTTTGGTTTCCTAGAACCCCTGCAAAGTATTGCAGACATGATCAGTGGCTCCCGTATCTACACACCAGGTGCTGGTAGATTACACCACTAAATATGTTTCAACGACTAGACCAAAAGATATACCTTTGTTCTGCTTATGGTTGGGGCAGTCCTTCTTCCAGTGTCCAGTCTTCTTACAAGTGAAGCACTTACCTTTCGGCTTCTTCACTCCTCCCCGAGTTCCTCCCACCAACTTTATCCCAGTTTGTTTCTTCTTCTTTTTTCCTTTCGGCTTAGAAGTAGAAACCTTTTGGGTCACCATGGCATCTTTGAGCACTACGTGAAATAGCCCCTCTGCTTTGGAGGTTCTCTCGGAAGCTCATGACGAATCTTTATTAGTTATAGCCCTAGAACCAATCATGTGATGGTTGAATAGGGAACATTTTGAATCATATTCTATAAAGGCAAAGGATTGGTTATTATATTTACGTCTTGCTTGTGCCAGCTAAATTAAATATAATAATGCCCTAGAAAAATAGGTTCTTATCTACAACACATCAATTTGCAGAATTGATTATGAGAGGCTGTAGAGAACACTTTCCTAAATGTTCCTAGTCAAGTATTAATATGCAAGGGCAATATTAATACATAAAGACTAGCATGTAGGTCAATTGATGACTTGATCTCACAAGTCATGGATATATGATATCAAGTTGACACATGGGTATATATTAGAGAATATATACTGAACTGACCCGCCATGAGAAGTTTCATGGATCGTCATATGAGTGTCATAAACTTTCTCATGTGACTATTGGTATGAATAATCCTCAAACCTGAAGTCACTACGGTTCCCTACATAAGGAGTTATGTACTTTGGTATTGTCAAACGTCACCCATAACAGGGTGGACCATAAAGGCGATTACTGGGTATATAACAAATTATGTGGAGAGATGTGAGTGATGTAGATGGGATCTATCCCTCCCATATGACGGGAGTGATATCTGTGGGCCCCTTGATTGAGTAGAACTACTAAAACGCATGGTCATGCTCGAATGAGTCAATATTTGATATTGAGCTCATTTGTTTGAGTTAGTTTACTCAGGGATCAAGAAACACATAGATTGATCGAGGATGACATGGTCTATGCCTCATTGGTCAATCAGATATCAAGGATAGAAGGACACGGTCATACATTATAGTAGTCACGGAAAGGTTAGTCGGATCTTGACTTATTTCGTAACTTGGGTAGCAATGATGTATTGCTAGATGCCGCTCATTGCTTGTGTATCTAAAAGAGTTTAGATCCACTGCCAACGTTATGATAGCCTATAGGGTCACACACAAAGAGCATGATGATTAGAAGAATTAGTGCATTCTAGTTTGACTAGAATAATTTGGGAATGAGCTTAACTACAAAATAGTTTTTGGACTTTAAGCTTAATGAGAATTTTAGCTTATTGATTTAATGAGATTAATTCAATATGCTAAGCTTAATTGATTTAATAAGATTAATTCAATATGTTACCTTATTGATTTAATGAGATTAATTCAATATGACAACATAAGCTTATTGGATTAATAAGATTAATTCAACATGCATGAATGCCACATAAGCATGCCACCTAAGCATGCCACCTAAGCTTGATGAGGTGGAAAGAGACAAAGGGTTTTGACCTTTGGATTTCCCCCACATGTGGTCCTTGTTTGATTATGTTTCAATGCAATTGATTGCATTGAATGTGTTAGAAGGTGAAAGGTTTTTCAATCCTATAAAACACCCCATGGGGTGGCCGGCCAAATGGTTGAAGCTTGAGGCTTGGAGAGAGATTGGTGGTGAGAGCATTTGGTTGTGTGGCTTTTTGTGAGTGTAGCAAGAAGAGTAGTCTTCTTCTTCCTTTCTCTTTTTCCCTACTTTCCTCTCCTTTAGGGACTTCTCTAGCAAGAAGTAAAGGAGAGCTCTTCTAGTTTCTTTTGTGAGACAAGAGCTTGCTCGTGTAGATACATATAGAGGCACGAACATTTGAACATGCTAAAAGATCCAACAAATCCAAGGAGAAGTGGGATTACAAAGGGCACGCAACAAAGGTAATATTCTCCTATAAGATAGGTTTTGAGAAATTTAATTTTGTACGAGGTTTTCTTTCACAAGGATCACTTGGAAGGGATCCTATTTTTCCGTTGCACATATGCTATTTTGCATAAGAGATCCCTACAGTGGTATCAGAGCCACTTGCGAAAGATCGTATAAAAATAGGCTTTCTCTATTTTATATATGATATAGAAGTAGGATAAATTTTATTATGAGTTGATAATTGCATTAGCAATTTTTCAAACATAATAAAATATCCGATGTCTTTTAAAAGTTAAAATTGACATGGTGCATGGTTATGGCCTAGTCCCAAAAAGTTTGTGAATGTGTGTGTTATAATTCTTAATACGGCCTGCGTGTCGTGCCTTTCTCCTAAAATTCTTGTTGTAAAATTAGTTTTAGACTCGAATGTAACTCGAGTATTTCTCCTTTTGTAATATACAAAATAAAGATGGAGGGTCCATTCGAAGATGACGTTACAAGGAGGAAGTCAACAACACAAGACAACCAAAAGGAAGCACTTGGAAGAAGATGTTATCCCTAGGTTGACCAATCAATCTTTTCATTGGCTTGAGAAGATTGTAGAATAAGGGCCATAACCATGACACGCTTAGTTTAATATGTATGTGATGCATGTTAATTTAGCTTATATGTGATGTATGCTAATATGTATGTGATGCATGTTTAAGTTTATTTCTTAATAAGTCAAAAACGATATGCCTACCAAAGTTTGGTACTCACTACTTCCTCGATCATTTTTTGTTGGGTTTGCCAAAGCAAAGCAATGCATTTTATCTTGGAAGAGTGCAAGTGGACAATCGTGATGTCCCGCTATCAAACTTGGTTAAGACTTAATTAAGTTTTTCTTAATTAATTAAGAAAGTAGAGGCATATATTAGCTTTGAACATAAGTTTTAAAAATTAGTTTTGTGTAATTTCCGAACATCAGCTTTGTCTTAAAAAGTGGTCGTTGCTCCGATATCAAAGAAGACCTCTGTGCCTCGCCACGGCCTGGAAGCTGGTTTAGGAATAAGCACTAAAATAATCTAAACTCAACCAAAGCTATTAAAGAGTTACATCAGATGTAATTGGCAAAAGATTGCCTACCTAATCATACTACGTCTTGGGCGATTAGCCAAAGCTAACTCAAGACGAAGTATGATGTGGATCTTTATCCCATATTCATTTATAGCAAAATAGAAGCTAATGATGTAAGCAAAATGTGTTTGCCTACATCAATGATTAGCTCATATCAAAGCTATGAGAATTTAGTGGGAGCCTCATTTAATTAAAGGCTAAATTAAATGACTTAGGTATGATCCTTAATTTTTCATTTTAATGTTGTAGATCACCATGTCATCTAACACGACACACCCCCTCAACTTGCGATCTGTTCTTGAGAAAGACAAGCTCAATGGAGCTAACTTTCTAGACTGGTATAGGAACTTGAGGATTATCCTCAAGCAAGAACGTAAACTGTATGTCCTAGAGCAGTCTATCCCTGAAACACCCGTCCCTGCGGCCACTCGTGCTGAAAAGGATGCTTATAAGAAGAATCAAGATGACGCATTAGATGTGTCATGTCTTATGCTTGCCACCATGAACTCTGAGCTTCAGAAGCAACATGAGAACATGGATGCCTGTGATATGGTCGAGCATTTGAAACAACTATATCAAGGACAAGCTAGGCACGAGCATTTTGAAGTGTCTAAGGCTCTTTTTGCATGCAAGATGCAAGAAGAAACACCTGTAGGAACTCACGTACTTAAAATGATAGGGTACGTTGAGAACCTTGAAAGACTAGGTTTTCCACTGAGCCAAGATTTGGCAACCGATGTTATCCTGCAATCGTTGCCAGAAGCATATAATCAATTCGTCATGAATTATAACATGAATGAAATTGATAACCCTTTGCTTGAGATTCTCAGCATGTTAAGAACTGCTGAACCGAATCTCAAAAAGAAAGTTAGTAACGTACTAATGGTCAAGAAGGGCAAAGGTAAGCGCAAAGGCAAGGGTAAGACCCAAGCCAAAGGCAAGGCCAATTCATCCACTTCAAAGGGTAAAGGTAAAGTACCTAAGGAAGGGATTTGTTTCCATTCTTGTAAGATCGGACACTAGAAGCGGAACTGCAAAGTCTACCTTGAGGAAGTAAAGAATAAAAGAAGTGGGACTTCTGCCTCAGGTATACACGTTATAGAAGTTAATCTATCTATTTCTTCTACATGGGTATTAGATACCGGATGTGCATCTCACATTTGTACTAATGTAATGTGCAGGGATTGAGAAATAGTAGACTAATGGCAAAGGGCGAAGTGGACCTACGAGTAGGCAATGGCGCAAAAGTTGCTGCTGTAGCTGTAGGAACATATTCTTTGTCTTTGCCCACTGGGCTTATCTTAGAACTAGAGGAGTGCTTTTATGTACCTGCATTAACGAAGAACATAATTTCTGTATCTTGTTTGACAAGAAAAACTTTTCTTTTATAATAAAGGACAAATGTTGTTCCATTTATTTAAATGAAATGTTCTATTGTAATGCACCACTTATGAATGGTCTCTATGTTCTAGATTTAGAAAACCCAATTTATAACGTAAATACCAAACGGTTCAAATCGAATGAATTGAACCAAACATATCTCTGGCACTGTCGCCTAGGTCACATAAATGAAAAACGCATATCCCAACTCCATAAAGATGGATTATTGGACTCATTTGATTTTGAATCATATGAGGTATGCGAATCTTGTCTTTTAGGAAAGATGACTAAAACTCCATTTAGTGGACATGGCGAGAGAGTGACGGACTTGTTAGGACTCATACATACTGATGTATGTGGCCCTTTCAATGTCGAAGCCAGAGGAGGCTATAAGTACTTTATTACTTTCACTGATGATATGAGTAGATTTGGCTACTTATATTTGATGAGACATAAGTCATAATCCTTTGAAAAGTTCAAAGAATTCAAGAATAAAGTACAAAACCAACTTGGTAAGTGTATTAAGCTACTTCGATCAGATCGAGGTGGTGAATACCTTAGTCAAGAGTTTTGTGATCACCTGGCTGAGTGTGGGATAATATCCCAACTCACTCCACCTGGAACACCACAATGGAATGGTGTATCTGAGAGGAGAAATCGTACTCTATAAGATATGGTACGATCAATGATGAGCCAGACTGATCTACCTACTTCCTTTTGGGGTTTAGCTCTAGAGACAGCCGCTTTCACACTTAATCGCGTCCCATCAAAAGCCATAGAAAAGACACCATATACGTTATGGACTGGGAAGAGTCCCAAAATGTCTTTTATAAAGATTTGGGGTTGTGAAGCTTATGTGAGACGTCAAGTCTCAGATAAACTAGGACCCAAATCAGATAAGTGTTATTTTATAGGATATCCCAAGGAAACTAAGGGATATTACTTTTACAATCCCACACTTGGCAAGGTGTTTGTTGCCAGAAATGCTGTCTTTCTAGAAAGAGAATTTATTTCTAGACAAACTAGTGGGAGTAAAATTCATCTTGAAGAAATTCAAGATGAAGATAACACTAAGGCTTCGATGGAAAATGAACAGGCACCACAAAGTGTTGTGGATGAGGAAATTGTTGCCCAAAGAGTTATGGAGCAAACACCTATTCATGTAGACCAACCTCTTTGTAGATCTGATAGGATCCGTCGTCAACCCGAGAGATATTCTTTTCTCTTGACCGACAATGGTGAAGTATTGTATGTCGATCTTGGACGAGCCTACATCCTATCAAGAAGCTATGATGAGCCCAAATTCGAGAAATGGCTAGAGGCCATGAGATCGAAATGGAATCCATGTACACTAACCAAGTATGGACCTTGGTTGATCCGGTGAAGGGTAAAACCTATTGGGTGTAAGTGGGTCTTTAAAGTAAAGACTGACATGGATGGTAATAAGCATACCTATAAAGGTAGATTGGTGGCTAAAGGATTCAAACAAATTCATGGTATTGACTATGATGAAACCTTTTCACCGATGCTTAAATCCATTCGGATCATACTTGCTATTGCCCTACCACGATTATGAGATCTGGCGGATGGATGTCAAACTGCTTTTACGAATGGAAGCTACTCGAGGATGTGTACATGACACAGCCTGAGGGTTTTGAAGATCCAAAGCATCCTGGAAAGGTATGCAAACTGCAAAGGTCCATTTATGGACTAAAGCAAGCCTCTCGAAGCTGGAATCTTCGATTCAATAATGCAATCAAGGAGTTTGGTTTCATCAAGAATGAAGATGAACCTTATGTCTACAAGAGAAATAGTGGGAGCACAGTTGTATTTCTTGTCTTGTATATGACATACTTCTCATCAGAAATGATATTCCCTCACTCCAGTCTATGAAGATGTGGTTAGGGAATTGTTTCTCGATGAAAGACTTAGGTGAAGCTGCCTATATTCTAGGCATCAAGATCTATAGAGATAGATCCAAAAGATTACTTGGCCTAAGTCAGAGTACATACATTGATAAAGTGCTAGATCATTTTGCTATGCAAAATTCCAAGAAAGGATTTCTGCCTTTATCACATGGTGTGAGTCTTTCGAAGACTCAATGTCCCTCTTCTAAGGAGGAGAGAGATCACATGGATAAGATCCCTTATGCATCTGCCATAGGGTCTATCATGTACGCCATGCTTTGTACTCGTCCTGACGTCTCGTATGCTTTGAGCATGACGAGTAGATACCAGTCGGATCCAGGTGAAAGTCACTGGATAACAGTCAAAAATATTCTTAAATACTTACAAAGAACGAAAGAATATTTCCTGATATTTGGAGGCAATGAGGAGCTAACTGTAAAGGGTTACAGTGATGCAAGCTTCCAAACAGACAAGGATGACTATAGATCGCAATCGGGGTACGTGTTTTGCCTGAATGGTGGAGCTGTGAGCTGGAAGAGTTCGAAGCAGGACACAGTTGCTGATTCTACAATAGAAGCCGAGTATATTGCTGCGTCTGATGTAGCAAAGGAGGCTGTTTGGCTCCGCAAGTTCATCAGTGAACTTGGGGTAGTTCCTAGCATTGCAGATCCAATAGACCTCTATTGTGACAACAATGGGGCTATTGCACAGGCTAAGGAACCTCGATCACATCAGCGGACCAAACACATACTGCGGCGCTTCCATCTCATTCGAGAGATCATCGATAGAGGAGATGTGAGGATATGCAGAGTACCGACAGAAGCTAACATCGTAGATCCATTGACCAAGGCTTTGGCACAGAGGAAGCATGATGGTCACACTAGGTCACTAGGTATTAGATATCATAGTGATTGGTACTAGCGCTAGTGGGAGATTGTTAGTTATAGCCCTAGAACCAATCATGTGATGGTTGACTAGGGAACATTTTGTATCATATTCTATAAAGGCAAAGGATTGGTTATTATATTTACATCTTGCTTGTGCTAGCTAAATTAAATATAATAATTCCCTAGAAAAGTAGGTTCTTATATACAACACATCAATTGGCAGAATTGATTATGAGAGACTGTAGAGAACACTTTCCTAAATGTTCCTAGTCAAGTATTAATATGCAAGGGCAATATTAATACATAAAGACTAGCATGTAGGTCAATTGATGACTTGATCTCACAAGTCATGGATATATGATATCAAGTTGACACATGGGTATATATTAGAGAATATATCTTTGAATGACCTGTTAGTAATATATGAGAGATGTCCTAAGGCAATCGCCTTATGTATGAACCATTTATATGATAAATGAAGATTCACTATTTGAGTATACATGTTTTATGTATTTGATTGGATCTTAAACTCATTTACTGAATGTCCACGATACGATTCACAGCATGAGAGAATTTGTGATTGGATCACAACTAGTGAGTATCTCTATATGTGTAATTGTGATGTATCGGAATTATCCCTAGTCGATGAATTGATGGATTTGGACACCATCAATTCTGTCGAGACTAGCACGAGGTATACTCCTTGGTGTATCCAAGCAGCTGATTCTCATTGGTGCTGGAACATAGTGATGTCGGGTTAATCGTGGATGCTAGTTATGGTAACTAGTTCATTGGAGTGACCCGGTAGTAAGACTTCATATGGTTCTCTGCATATATAGATATGTCGATGAAGTTCTTCTTGTGGCTTAAGTCGATGTTCCTTTGACTTGCGGTATTCAAGTCATCTTGATCATGGAGACTTATGCTTTGACATCTTAAGCAAACATCTCTAAGGAGATGTGGACCGAGATGATTGGGTATAAGTCGAGTGATCGAAGGTGTTTGAATAGCCTATAAAGATTCACCACTCCTTGCGAGGAGATGTATACCCATGGCCTCTCGATTGTTACTAAAGTCTTTGGCCAAAGCATTACATGTTTAGAGTAAGGTACTCTTGATACATGTGGAGTAACTAGAATCCGTAGGACGAGGAAATGATACTTGGGCTAGGTGTGACGTAGTCAGCCTAGTGGGGACTGACAATATAGACCATGTCCTGAACCAAGTGGGTATAAGATGAGTGAAGGGAATGGGGCACGATTCATTCGAGATGCTGAAGGGTTTCAGAAATAGTTCTGGATCAACCGTTGATCTTTTCGGTTAATTGGGGATCATGATGTACTACTAGGTGCCACTCATGATCGTTCTATAATTAATGGTTAATTATAGACGGCCAACATAAACCGAGAACCTATTTGGTCACACGCACAACGAGTGTAATCCAAAGGATTTAAAACGAGCTTGAGAATGGGATTCTCGGACCGAGAGAAACTATGTTTGGTTGGACCAAACATAAGCGAGCATGAAATCGTTTGATCGCAATGGAGGCGTGGATGGGCGTGTCTTATGAAGACATAATGGATGGACCAAAATGGTTTGGTTCTAATCCAATGGATGAGAATAAACCAAAGGGTTTGGTTTATTTTAAACGAATGAACCAAAAGTTGGTTCGGTTCGTTTTAACTTAAAATAAACCATCTTGGTTTGGTTTATTTTAACTTATCTTAATGGAGCGGGTTAACGGGCCTAATGGTTATGATCCAATAACCATTAAGAGAATTAGTTCTCTATAAAAGAGGGCTTAAGGGATTGTTAAGCCCTAATAATCCAAAATCCTAGTTTGGAGTTGCCGCCCAACCTTCATTGCCGCCCAACCTCCATTGCCACCCAGCTTGTTGTGCCGCCGTCCAGCTCCTTGTCGGCGACCAAGCTCGGCGGTGATCCTCGGCGACCCTCTGATCTCCTATAGGTTTTGGCATCAAGGTGAGCCTTTTCTTCCTTGGTTGGCGGCGCCTATCTCCTCCACCAAAGCTGTCCAGTTTTACTGGACAGCTTGTTCTCCTCGTCGGACATCGTTTGGGCGGCGGTTAGTGCTCCGACAGTGGCTAACAGGGGATTTGATCTCGGTAATCCTCTGAGTGGAGGGCGAAGGATTCGTCAATTGGTTGTGAATACCTCTCGGAGAAGCGAGTTTTGAGAACTTCGTATTAGGATCCGAATTTGGATTCGGATCGTGATCATCTCTCGATCACGTCGTCTTCAACACGAGGCTAGTAACCCGTACGAAGATGAAGCTCGTGGCTTAGCGAAGTCATCCCGAGGAACTCGGCGTGGATACGGATAGAGACGATTCTAGCGAGGATCATTCCGGTTGATGCCGTTCCCCCTACACGTCATACGAAAGGTATAACATAGATAAATTTCCTTTTATTGCAAATTTAAATTTACGGTTATGTCTACACTTGTTGTAATATGCATGCGTGTGTTGTGTGTGTTGTAATAAATGTAGATTTATTATTTTTAATTGCTTCATTTGTTTATTTCTGAAACATGATCGAACACACACTCTTGTGATGCGAAACCCAACAGTGGTATCAGAGCCCAGGTTATGTTTCGACATAATCGTAAAAATGGTTTTGCGATAGTCATAATGTATTTCTGGAAATTTTCAAATTTTGGAAATTTAGAAGTATTTATGGAAAATTTTCAATTTTGGAAAGTCTAGAAGTATTTATGGAAATCTTCCACTTTTGGAAAGTTGGAAGTATTTATGGAAATTGATATTTTCCATAAATAAAATATTTGATTAGATTCTCGAAATTTGTTTCCTAATTTAATCATGATTTCATTTGGGAAATTAAATCTTAAAATATTTTATTTCCATAAGTAGTTTTAATGATTTAGGAAATTGGTTTCCTAAATAGATTTTCCTTAATCAAATAATTCCATAAATAAAATATGTGATTAGATTTGGAAATTTGTTTCCTAATTTAATTATGATTTGATTTGGAGAATCAAATCTTAAATATATTTTATTTCCATAAATAGTTATGGCATATAAGGAAATTATATACATGACATAATTGTATGCCATGTAATTGCATTAGATGAATAACATTATGCCATGCGTGTCGTGACATGTAGATGTATGCCATGTATGTCATGCCATGTAGATAATAGTTATTTGCATGCAAAGAGGATGAGACATAAAACCCTTAAACAATATTAAAGCCTACACCTTCCATTGATATGGTTAGAACCAGAGTTCCATTTCTTGTTTGGGTTGTTGGACTCTGCCCGGCTCGAACCCGAACATGTTCAAACCATGGAATAGGTTAATACTAATATGGTAAGAGTCAGAGGTCAATCGTTAGCTTTGGTTGTTGGACTCTCTCCAAGCTGGTCTAATTGGTTGAATGCGCTCTAACCATATTAAAACTATTTCCCGATTAATGGGTTGGCTTTAACCTGGAGCATCGGCTTGTTGGACTCTCTCCAAGGTCGATGTAAAGGGAGGTGAAGTTGGGTGCTATGCATATGATGCATACTTGTTAATGTGTTAACAACCCGATGTATGTGTGAACATTCAATTAGTTGATAGCACATTGTGATAGTTGCATATACGTGATATGCAATCGGTATAGTTGATACCTACCATAGTAGTTATGAATGGCTTGTTGGACTCTCTCCAAGGTTGTTCATAACTATGATGGATATCAGCCCATTCGGAGATGGACCTACGATCTCCCGAAGTGATTTTGGGGTTTTTGAAATTCGAAAAATGAATGGGATTTATAAATGTATATTGATGCATTTTAAAATCATTTTCTCATATATGCTCGTTTTGTATTTCTAGGTCAATAAATTGATCATGACGTCTTTGAATTTGCACACTATTTTGGATTCAAACAAACTGACTGGGCCTAACTTCCTGCACTGGCTTAGAAACCTGAGAATTGTTCTCAAGGTGGAAAAGCTTGCATATGTCCTTGAAGAGCCTCTTCCCAACCGTCCTAAGGACGATGCAACTCCAGACCAAATGTTGGTCTATCAGAAGCATGTGGCAGATTCTGAGCTGGCGAGTTGCATCATGCTAGCGGCGATGGTACCTGAGCTGCAAAAGCAGCACGAGCATATGGATGCTAATACTATAGTCTTCCATCTTCATGAGTTGTTCGATGAGCAAGCGAGATCCGAAAGGTTCGAGGTCTCTAGGCTCCTCTTCACCACGAAGATGCAAGAAGGTTCATCTATAGTGCAGTTTGTTCTAAAGATGAACGGGTACATTGAGCGGCTAGCAACCCTCGATTTTGTGATGGATCATGAGTTAAGTATTGACTTAATTCTGCATTGTTTGCCCAAGAGTTTCTCACAATTTGTGATGAACTATCGGATGAACAAATTAGAATCCACAATTCCCGAGCTCCTCAATATGCTAAAGACTGTGGAGCCTTCTGTGAAACATGAGGAGAAGGTGGTTCTGTTAGTTGATTCCTCAAAGAAAGGTTCTAAGAGGAAGGCAAAAGAACAGAAGAAAGGGAAGAACAAAAAGGCAAAGAAGGCGGAACCAGCGCAAAAGGGCACTTGCCATCATTGTGGCAAGGAAGGCCACTGGCGAAGAAACTGCAAGATTTATCTTGAGTCGATGAAGAAGAAGAAGGCATCCGATGCCCCATCCTCTTCAGGTATCTTCGTTATTGATTGTCATTCTATTTCCTTATACACTTGGGTATTGGATACTGGGTGTGGCTCACATATATGTAATGACATACAGGGGCTAAGGAATAGAAGAAGACTTGTCAGAGGGGAGTCAAATTTGCGAGTTGGCAATGGAGAAAAGGTTGCTGCGGTCGCCATCGGAACTTATTTGCTGAAGCTCCCTAGTGGACAATTGCTATTATGTTCCTTCTCTAATAAAGAACATTATTTCTATTTCCTGTTTAAATAGAAATGGTTTCCATTTGACGTTTAGTAACAATTGTTGTTATATAACTTTGAATGGCGTACTTTATGGAACTGGAACCTTGAGTAATGACATTTATACGTTGGACGTATCCAGTGACATTTTCAATATCGAAGTGAGCAACACGCGTGCTTGAAAGGATAATCAAATAAACTCTTATATGTGGCATTGTCGTCTTGGCCATATAAGCACGAAACGCATGTCCGAATTACACCGATGTGGAATTTTGGAATCGTTTGAATTGGATTCATACGATACATGCGAATCATGCTTAAAAGACAAGATGACTAAGTTACCTTTTACTGGAAAAGGTGAACGAGTGGGAGAGTTACTAGGACTAATACATACTGATGTATGTGGACCTATGTCAACTCAAGCATTAAAAGGCTATAGCTACTTCATTACCTTCACCGATGATCACTCACGGTTTGGGTATGTGTTCTTGATGAAACACAAGTCTGAAGCCTTTGAAAGGTTCAAAGAATTCAGAAATGAAGTAGAGAAACAACATGATAAGAGTATTAAAATACTTCGATCGGATCGAGGTGGTGAATACTTAAGTCAAGAGTTTCTTGATTATCTAAGAGACAATGGTATATTGTCTCAATGGACTCCGCCATATACACCATAGCATAATGGTGTATCTGAGAGGCGTAACCGGACCTTGTTGGACATGGTCAGGTCAATGATGAATCATGCGACTCTTCCCAAGTCCTTTTGGGGCTATGCACTTCAGACAGCTGTTTACTTGTTAAACAGAATGTCTACCAAGGTAGTCTCAACTACTCCATATGAGATATGGAATGGTAAGAAACCTCATGTATCTTACTTGAAGATATGGGGTTGTCCTGCTTATGTGAAGCGAACTGTATCAGATAAATTGGATGCTAAGTCTGATAAATTTCTATTTGTTGGATACCCTAAGGAAACAAGGGGTTACAAATTCTATCATCCTGTGGAACAAAAGGTGTTTGTTTCAAGGCATGCTGTGTTTCTAGAGAAAGAGTTTCTCTTGCAAGAAAACAGTGGGAGTGTCGTCGAGCTTGAGGAGGCTCGAGAGACTCAAATAGACATTAATGAGATACCTGGTGAAGCACAACAGCTGACAACTCATAGTGATGAGCAATCGGCTGGACCTATTGTAACACCACATCTTCGTAGATCTGGTAGAACACGGAATATTCCTGAGAGATATGGATTTATCGTAAGTGAATCAAACGACGTGTTACCCATTGATGATGAGAAGCCTACCAATTATGAAAAAGTGCTGACAAGTTCAGAAAGGGATAAGTGGCTTGGTGTCATGAAGTCGGAAATGGATTCCATGTATGAAAACCAAGTTTGGAACTTGGTTGACCCGCCTGAAGGGATAAAGCCTATAGGGTGCAAGTGGGTTTTCAAGACGAAAATCGACATGGATGGTAATGTGATTACCTATAAGGCTAGATTGGTGGCGAAAGGATATCGTCAAAAGCAAGGTGTTGATTATGACGAAACCTATTCGCCTGTAGCTATGCTTAAATCCATTCGGATGCTACTGGCCATAGCGGCTCATTATGATTATGAGACATGACAGATGGATGTGAAAACAGCTTTCCTTAATGGAAACCTACTTGAGGACGTGTATATGATACAGCCTGAGGGTTTCACATCGGTTAATAAAACCAAGGTATGCAAATTGCGACGGTCCATTTATTGATTGAAGCAAGCATCCAGGAGCTGGAATATCCGTTTTGATGAGACAATCAAAAGGCTTGATTTCTCACAAAATCCAGACGAACTTTGTGTGTACAAGAAGGTTAGTGGAAGTGTAGTCGTGTTCCTAGTATTGTATGTCGATGACATACTACTTATAGGAAATGATGTTTCAATCTTACAGTCAGTGAAGGTTTGGTTATCCAAGACATTCTCTATGAAAGACCTGGGAGAAGCAACATACATCCTCGGGATTAAGATCTATAGAGATAGATCGAAACGGTTGCTTGGTCTTTCGCAGTCTACATATATAGACCGAGTGCTAAAGAGGTTTAGCATGTCGGAATCCAAGAAAGGTTTCTTACCCATCAGGCATGGGGTACACCTTTCGAAGTCTATGTGTCCGCGCACAGAAGACGAGAGGATTTTCATGAGTAAGATTCCCTATGCATCCGCAATAGGATCTATCATGTATGCTATGTTATGTACAAGGCCCGACGTATTGTACGCTCTGAGTGTCACGAGCAGATACCAGTCCGATCCGGGAATGGATCATTGGGCGGCTGTTAAGACGATCCTTAAGTACTTGAGAAGAACTAAGGATGTGTTCCTAATATATGGAGAAGGGGACATGGTGATACGCGGGTATACGGATGCTAACTTCCAGACAGACAAGAATGATTCCAGGTCTCAGTCTGGATACGTGTTCACCTTGAATGGGGGCTCAGTGAGTTGGAAAAGTTCCAAACAAGAGACTGTAGCGGATTCTACCACTGAGGTAGAATTCATTGCAGCTTCAGAAGCAGCAAAGGAAGCTGTTTGAATCAAGAAGTTCATTCATGAACTTGGTGTGATTCCGGCCATTGTTGAAGCAATACCGGTCTACTACGACAACAATGGAGCAATTGCACAGGCGAAAGAGCCAAGGTCTCATCAACGATCCAAACATGTGCTTCGCCGCTATCATCTTATCAGAAAGATCATCAGTAGGAACGAAATACAAATCGAGAAAATTCCCACTGAAAGGAACTTAGCGGATCCATTGACTAAGGCATTAGCTCAAAATAAGTTTGAGGGTGATGTTCGAGCTTATGGTATTGGATACCGTAGCGATTGGCATTAGGCCAAGTGGGAGACTGTTAGTAATATATGAGAGATGTCCTAAGGCAATCGCCTTATGTATGAACCATTTATATGATAAATGAAGATTCACTATTTGAGTATACATGTTTTATGTATTTGATTGGATCTTAAACTCATTTACTGAATGTCCACGATACGATTCACGGCATGAGAGAATTTGTGATTGGATCACAACTAGTGAGTATCTCTACATGTGTAATTGTGATGTATCGGAATTATCCCTAGTCGATGAATTGATGGATTTGGACACCATCAATTCTGTCGAGACTAGCACGAGGTATACTCCTTGGTGTATCCAAGAAGCTGATTCTCACTGGCTGGAGACATAGTGATGTCCGGAGTAAATCGTAGATGCTAGTTATGGTAACTAGTTCATTGGAGTGACCAGCCGTAAGACATCATATGGTTCTCTGCATATATAGATATGTCAATGAAGTTCTTACTGTGGCTTAAGTGTGATGTTCCTTTGACTTGCGGTATTCAAGTCATCTTGATCATAGAGACTTATTCATTGACATCTTAAGCAAGCATCTCTAAGGAGATGTGGACCCAGGATGATTGGGTATAAGTCGAAGTGATCGAAGGTGTTTGAATAGCCTATAAAGGATTCACCACTCCTTGCGAGGAGATGTATACCCTTGGCCTCTCGTCGGATTTTTACTAAAGTCTTTGGCCAAAGCATTACATGTTTAGAGTAAGGTACTCTTCGATACATGTGGAGTAACTAGAATCCGTAGGACGAGGAAATGATACTTGGGCTAGGTGTGACGTAGTCATCCTAGTGGGGACTGACACTATAGACCATGTCCTGAACCAAGTGGGTATAAGATGAGTGAAGGGAATGGGGCACGAATCATTCGAGCTGCTGAAAGGTTTCAGAAATAGTTCTGGATCAACCGTTGATCTTTTCGGTTAATTGGGGATCATGATCTACTACTAGGTGCCACTCATGATCGTTCTATAATTAATGGTTAATTATAGACGGCCAACATAAACCAAGAACCTATTTTGTCACACGCACAATGAGCGTAATCTAAAGGATTTAAAACGAGCTTGAGAATGGGATTCTAAGACCGAGAGAAACTAGGTTTGGTTGGACCAAACATAAAGCGAGCATGAAATCGTTTCAGTCACAATGGAAGCATGGATGGGCCGAGTCTTATGAAGACGTAATGGATGAACCAAAATGGTTTGGTTCTAATCCAATGGAGGAGAATAAACCAAAGGGTTTGGTTTATTTTAAACGAATGAATCAAAAGTTGGTTCGGTTCGTTTTAACTTAAAATAAACCATCATGGTTTGGTTTATTTTAACTTATCTTAATGGAGCGGGTTAACGGGCCTAATGGTTATGATCCAATAACCATTAAGAGAATTAGTTCTCTATAAAAGAGGGCTTAAGGGATTGTTAAGCCCTAATAATCCAAAACCCTAGTTTGGAGTTGCCGCCCAACCTTCATTGCCGCCCAACCTCCATTTCCGCCCAACTTGTTGTGCCGCCGTCCAACTCCTTGCCGGCGACCAAGCTTCAGCCGGTGATCCTCCGGCGACCCTCCGGTGATCTCCTATAGGTTTGGCATCAAGGTGAGCCTTTTCTTCCCTTGGTTGGCCGGCGCCTATCTCCTCCACCAAAGCTGTCCAGTTTTCTAGACAGCTTGTTCTCCTCTCGTCGGAGCATCGTTTGGACGACGGTTATAGCTTCGACAGCGGCTAACTTACCGGGGATTTGATCTCCGATAATCCTCTGATGTGGAGGACGAAGGATTCGTCAATTGGTTGACGAATACCTCTCCGGAGAAGCGAGTTTTGAGAACTCGTATTAGGATTCGAATTTGGATTCGGATTGTGATCATCTCTCGATCACGTCGTCTTCAACACGAGGCTGGTAACCCGTACGAAGACGAAGCTCGTGGCCATAGCGGCTCATTATGATTATGAGATATGATAGATGGATGTGAAAACAGCTTTCCTTAATGGAAACCTACTTGAGGACGTGTATATGATACAGCCTGAGGGTTTCACATCGGTTAATAAAACCAAGGTATGCAAATTGCGACGGTCCATTTATTGATTGAAGCAAGCATCCAGGAGCTGGAATATCCATTTTGATGAGACAATCAAAAGGTTTGATTTCTCACAAAATCCAGACGAACCTTGTGTGTACAAGAAGGTTAGTGGAAGTGCAGTCGTGTTTCTAGTATTGTATGTCGATGACATACTACTTATAGGAAATGATGTTTCAATCTTACAGTCAGTGAAGGTTTGGTTATCCAAGACATTCTCTATGAAAGACCTGGGAGAAGCAACCTACATCCTCGGGATTAAGATCTATAGAGATAGATCGAAATGGTTGCTTGGTCTTTCGCAGTCTACATATATAGACCGAGTGCTAAAGAGGTTTAGCATGTCGGAATCCAAGAAAGGTTTCTTACCCATAAGGCATGGGGTACACCTTTCGAAGTCTATGTGTCCGCGCACAGAAGACGAGAGGATTTTCATTAGTAAGATTCCCTATGCATCCGCAATAGGATCTATCATGTATGCTATGTTATGTACAAGGCTCGACGTATCGTACGCTCTGAGTGTCACGAGCAGATACCAGTCCGATCCGGAAATGGATCATTGGGCTGCTGTTAAGACGATCCTTAAGTACTTGAGAAGAACTAAGGATGTGTTCCTAATATATGGAGAAGGGGACATGGTGATACGCGGGTATACGGATGCCAACTTCCAGACAGACAAGGATGATTCCAGGTCTCAGTCTGGATACATGTTCACCTTGAATGGGGGCGCAGTGAGTTGGAAAAGTTCCAAACAAGAGACTGTAGCGGATTCTACCACTGAGGCAGAATACATTGCATCTTCAGAAGCAGCAAAGGAAGCTGTTTGGATCAAGAAGTTCGTTCATGAACTTGGTGTGATTCCGGCCATTGTTGAAGCAATACCGGTCTACTACGACAACAATAGAGCAATTGCACAGGCGAAAGAACGAAGGTCTCATCAACGATCCAAACATGTGCTTCGCCACTATCATCTTATCAGAGAGATCATCAGTAGGAACGAAATACAAATCGAGAAAATTCCCACTGAAAGGAACTTAGCGGATCCATTGACTAAGGCATTAGCTCAAAATAAGTTTGAGGGTGATGTTCGAGCTTATGGTATTGGATACCGTAGCGATTGGCATTAGGCAAAGTGGGAGTCTGTTAGTAATATATGAGAGATGTCCTAAGGCAATCGCCTTATGTATGAACCATTTATATGATAAATGAAGATTCACTATTTGAGTATACATGTTTTATGTATTTGATTGGATCTTAAACTCATTTACTGAATGTCCACGATACGATTCACAACATGAGAGAATTTGTGATTGGATCACAACTATTGAGTATCTCTACATGTGTAATTGTGATGTATCGGAATTATCCCTAGTCGATGAATTGATGGATTTGGACACCATCAATTCTGTCGAGACTAGCACGAGGTATACTCCTTGGTGTATCCAAGCAGCTGATTCTCACTGGCTGGAGACATAGTGATGTCCGGAGTTAATCGTGGATGCTAGTTATGGTAACTAGTTCTTTGGAGTGACCAGCCGTAAGACTTCATATGGTTCTCTGCATATATAGATATGTCAATGAAGTTCTTACTGTGGCTTAAGTGCGATGTTCCTTTGAATTGCGGTATTCAAGTCATCTTGATCATAGAGACTTATTCATTGACATCTTAAGCAAGCATCTCTAAGGAGATGTGGACCCGGGATGATTGGGTATAAGTCGAAGTGATCGAAGGTGTTTGAATAGCCTATAAAGGATTCACCACTCCTTGCGAGGAGATGTATACCCTTGGCCTCTCGTCGGATTGTTACTAAAGTCTTTGGCCAAAGCATTACATGTTTAGAGTAAGGTACTCTTCGATACATGTGGAGTAACTAGAATCCGTAGGACGAGGAAATGATACTTGGGCTAGGTGTGACGTAGTCATCCTAGTGGGGACTGACACTATAGACCATGTCCTGAATCAAGTGGGTATAAGATGAGTGAAGGGAATGGGGCACGAATCATTCGAGCTGCTGAAAGGTTTCAGAAATAGTTATGGATCAACCGTTGATCTTTTCGGTTAATTGGGGATCATGATGTACTACTAGGTGCCACTCATGATCGTTCTATAATTAATGGTTAATTATAGACGACCAACATAAACCAAGAACCTATTTTGTCACACGCACAACGAGCGTAATCTAAAGGATTTAAAACGAGCTTGAGAATGGGATTCTCAGACCGAGAGAAACTAGGTTTGGTTGGACCAAACATAAAGCGAGCATGAAATCATTTCAGTCGCAATGGAAGCGTGGATGGGCCGAGTCTTATGAAGACGTAATGGATGAACCAAAATGGTTTGGTTCTAATCCAATGGAGGAGAATAAACCAAAGGGTTTGGTTTATTTTAAACGAATGAACCAAAAGTTGGTTCGGTTCGTTTTAACTTAAAATAAACCATCATGGATTGGTTTATTTTAACTTATCTTAATGGAGCGGGTTAACGGGCCTAATGGTTATGATCCAATAACCATTAAGAGAATTAGTTCTCTATAAAAGAGGGCTTAATGGATAATTAAGCCCGAGTTGCCGCCAACCTTCATTGCCGCCAACCTCCATTGCCGCCAACTTTGTCAGCCGGGCCGCCCAGCCTTGCCGGCGACCAAGCTTCAGCCGGTGATCCTCCGGCGACCCTCCGGTGATCTCCTATAGGTTTGGCATCAAGGTGAGCCTTTTCTTCCCTTGGTTGGCCGGCGCCTATCTCCTCCACCAAAGCTGTCCAGTTTTCTGGACAGCTTGTTCTCCTCTCGTCGGAGCATCGTTTGGACGACGGTTAGAGCTCCGACAGCGGCTAACTTACCGGGGATTTGATCTCCGATAATCCTCTGAGGTGGAGGACGAAGGATTCGTCAATTGGTTGACGAATACCTCTCCGGAGAAGCGAGTTTTGAGAACTCGTATTAGGATCCGAATTTGGATTCGGATCGTGATCATCTCTCGATCACGTCGTCTTCAACACGAGGCTGGTAACCCGTACGAAGACGAAGCTCGTGGCTTAGCAAAGTCATCCCGAGGAACTCGGCGTGGATACGGATAGAGACGATTCTAGCGAGGATCATTCCGGTTGATGTCGTTCTCGTTACACGTCATACGAAAGGTATAACGTAGATAAATTTTCTTTTATTGCAAATTTAAATTTACGGTTATGTCTACACTTGTTGTAATATGCATGCATGTGTTGTGTGTGTTTTAATAAATGTAGATTTATTATTTTTATTGCTTCCGATGTGTTCATGTTTACGAAACATGATCGAACACACACACGCCGCGGTGCCGGAAACCCAACAGACCCGCCATGAGAAAGTTTCATGGATCGTCATATGAGTGTCATAAACTTTCTCATGTGACTATTGGTATGAATAGTCCTCAAACCTGAAGTCACTATGGTTCCCTACATAAGGAGTTATGTACTTTGGTATCGTCAAACGTCACCCGTAACAGGGTGGACAATAAAGGCGATTACTGGGTATATAACAAATTATGCGGAGGGATGTGAGTGATGTAGATGGGATCTATCCCTCCCATATGACGGGAGTGATATCTGTGGGCCCCTTGATTGAGTAAAACTACTAAAACGTATGGCCATGCTCGAATGAGTCAATATGAGATATTGAGCTCATTTGTTTGAGTTAGTTTACTCAGGGATCAAGAGACACATAGATTGATCGAGGATGACACGGTCTATGCCTCATTGGTCAATCTGATATCAAGGATAGAAGGACACGGTCATACATTATAGTAGTCACGGAAAGGTTAGTCGGATCTTGACTTATTTCATACCTTGGGTAGCAATGATGTATTGCTAGATGCCGCTCATTGCTTGTGTATCTAAAAGAGTTTAGATCCACTGCCAACGTTATGAGAGCCTATAGGGTCACACACAAAGAGCATGATGATTAGAAGAATTAGTGCATTCTAGTTTGACTAGAATAATTTGGGAATGAGCTTAAGTACAAAATAGTTTTTGGACTTTAAGCTTAATGAGAAATTTAGCTTATTGATTTAATGAGATTAATTCAATATGATAAGCTTAATTGATTTAATAAGATTAATTCAATATGTTACCTTATTGATTTAATGAGATTAATTCAATATGACAACATAAGCTTATTGGATTAATAAGATTAATTCAACAAGCATGAATGCCACATAAGCATGCCACCTAAGCATGCCACATAAGCATGCCACCTAAGCTTGATGAGGTGGAAGGAGACAAAGGGTTTTGACCTTTGGATTTCCCCCACATGTGGCCGGCCAAACAAACAGTGTAACTCCTTGTTTGATTATGTTTCAATGCAATTGATTGCATTGAATGTGTTAGGAGGTGAAAGGTTTTTCAATCCTATAAAACACCCCATAGGGTGGCCGGCCAAATGGTTGAAGCTTGAGGCTTGGAGAGAGCTTGGTGGTGAGAGCATTTGGTTGTGTGGCTTTTGTGAGTGTAGCAAGAAGAGTAGTCTTCTTCTTCCTTTCTCTTTTTCCCTACTTTCCTCTCCTTTAGGGACTTCTCTAGCAAGAAGTAAAGGAGAGCTCTTCTAGTTTCTTTTGTGAGACAAGAGCTTGCTCGTGTGGATACATATAGAGGCACGGACATTTGAACGTGCTAAAAGATTCAACAAATCCAAGGAGAAGCGGGATTACAAAGGGCACGCAACAAAGGTAATATTCTCCTATAAGATAGGTTTTGAGAAATTTATTTTTGTACGAGGTTTTCTTTCGCAAGGATCACTTGGAAGGGATCCTATTTTTCCGTTGCGCATATGCTATTTTGCATAAGAGATCCCTACAAATACAACCTCTTGCTAATGTTGTAGTTCAGGAGAAACTGCTCAAAACTCCTAGGTAGAGACTGGAGAATGATATTGACCTGGGTTTCCCCATCGATCTCAGCTCTGAGGACTTCCAACTCATTCAAATGAGCCATCATCTTGAGAACATGTTCCCTCATGGGTGTTCCCTCGATCATGGTGGTCGTCATCAAGTTCCTCATGGCTTCCTGCCTAGCAGCCCGATTCTAGTCTTCGAAAAACTCTTTGAGATTGAGCATCATGTCATAAGCAGTGGGCATGGTTTGATGCTGATGTTGCAGTACATTTGACATAGATGCCAAAATGTAATACCGTGCCATCTCATCCGCCTTTATCCACTTCTTATAACTCTCTCTCTCCTTTTCCCCACAATCATCTACAGGCTTAGGAGGGCACTCTTCGAGGAGTACATATTTGTATTCCTCAGCAGTCAAGACAATGTCAAGATTCCTCTTCGAATCAATATATTTGGGTCCAGTAAGTTTATTCTCTTTATGTATCACAGCAAGTGGGTTGAAAGTCATTTTGAAAGAAAACCTAAGAATCACATAGATCAAAACATTAGATTTCAAAAAATTATCGATTCCTCAAACAATAAAATTTTAAAATCAACCAACACCTCAAAACACCAAGAATATAGTATGCCACAATAGTGTGGACGTATACGAATTCTACATTTGTAAGAGGAGATTTTACCCATTAATTTTACTATCTTGTCAACCTAACTTTTTGACAAGTAAAATCAATAGTTGGTTCCTCTTTGGCCTTACAAATAAAAACAGTGACTCCGATGAGGAGGATACTTATATTTGTATCTAAGTGTTCACCATTACTCGGTAACAAGGTAATTATCTCGGGTTATGTGCCTTCTGCTGGGGAAGTACACACGATCCTTAATAATTTCCTATAACCATATTTGACCTTGTGATCCGCAAACAAACTCATCCGATGAGGAGGAAGGCACTGAGAGCCGATGCGCAAGTTTGTTTGCATCACTTGTCAAATTGTAATGGAGGTCGTGGGAATTTATAAAAATATCCCTCTCCCACATAGTAATTTGAAATTGAAGAATTTTCTACCCTACGACATTCATATCAAACAATAAACAATAAATATGAAAAAAAAATTATTTTCCAACTATTATGGCTTTTTTCTTCAATATGTCTCCCGTCGCATCACCATCTCGTCCGCTCCTCCTACGCCTGTACGAGCCATCCAAAGATCCGAGCCGAGACTAAAAACTATTTTAATTTACATCCATCGATCTTATACTCCACAAGGGAGTGTACATGTGTACTTCGTTCCAGTTACGTATTGCTTAGGAAGAAAGTGCGAATGCCACAGAAAGCGGTAAATAAAAATGTAATTGTAAACCAACCAACAAAAAATTAAATACTAGCCTCGTCAACCCCGAGGATTCAACAAAATATACTATTACACACATACAATCACATACACACATATGACCATAATAGTTGGATCTTATGCCTGCAACCAAAGAGTTAACCTACGCATATCCTACTATTACCCGGCACATATAATATATGAAAAATGCATAAGAGTAACCGAATCCTAAACACACAAAATCGGAAACTGTGGCTCTGATACCACTTGTTGGGTGGCGAAACTTCGCTTCCCACTTTAACTCGGTCGCTTGTTCATAGCGATCCCTTCTGCATCCCTGGATAAAAAAATTTATCCTTGACAAGAGGGATTGCCCAAGCAACCTTGTCATCGTCGTGCTATTCGATTAGAGTAGTCACTTGAACAAACTTGTTTTTCAAGCGACCAACCTCTATTCTACGAGTAGTCGCGGAATAGACGATGTATGGATCACCCGTTTTTGTGTTTATGTTTGGGGTTCAAGTATATTTAGCTATAAAATAGAATATATATCATGCATATAATTGAAAACCAAATATAAACATGTAACAAATGAAAATAGAGAATCGATATACCTCTCGATCTTCTATTGTATGACCTTCCTCCTTTCGTATAACGTCCGTAAAATTTCTAGCAATTTTACAAGAATTTTTGGCTTGATGATAATGGCTTTTATGTGGGCTCTTTCAAAAAAAAAAATAAAAGAAAATAAGCCAAAAAAAATGCAAGGCGTAGGAATTGAACCCGAAACCTCTAGAGATAGCCAAACCCTATAGATGCACCCACTAACCAGAAGCCCAACAAGAATGTATTGTTAGAAGAACATGGGAAATTATAGTTAGAGGTAAAGGAGATGAAGGGACTCTTCAAGTGAATAAATAGGGGGAATGAGGGGGCATGAATTACCAAACTTATTTTCTCCTCCTCTTCTTCTTCCTCACCGAATCCTAGAGCTTCCCCTCTCCATTTCTTTGGCCGAACCCCATCCAAGCAAGGAGAAGGCTAGATTTGGCTTTCCTTAGGTCATCTTTCCACTAAAAGCAAAGTGAAGGATGTAAGTATCCCTCACCTGCATACGAGTAGCTTTCGGTTGATATTTTGTGCAGAAACCCCTATGATATGTTCGGCCAACATGTGTTCTTGGTGTTTTATTGAAGTTCTATACCTTGTTTTACATGCACATGGTGAAGTTAAGATGTAGAATGAATTAGGTTAAAAGTTAACCCTAGAAACCCCTATGATAGGTTCGGCCAACATGTGTTCTTGGTGTTTTATTGAAGTTCTATACCTTGTTTTACATGCACATGATGAAGTTAAGATGTATAATAAATTAGGTTAAAAGTTAACCCTAAAAGCCTACATGGACCATTCGGCCACCCCCTTGTATTGATGTTTCAATGAAGTTTTATTCCATATTTTGTATGCATATGATGATGTTAGTATGTTAGAGGGATTAGGTTAAAAGACTAGCCCTAAAAGCCTACATGGACCATTCGGCCACCCCCTTGTATTGATGTTTCAATGAAGTTTTATTCCATTTTTTGTATGCATATGATGATGTTAGTATGTTAGATGGATTAGGGTAAAGGTTTAACCCTAAAAGTCCTATGAACCATTCGGCCAACCTGTTAGTATGAGCCCTTAGTGTCAATTATGAGATGATTGGTGAGGGAAACTTTTGTATTATATTCTTGCATTAATAAAGGCAAAGATTGATTATTATATTTCTTTATGCGTGTGTCAGCTAAATAAATATAATAATGCCCATGAATAGTAGGTTGTTATCTACAGTATATCAATTGGTAGAATTGATTATGAGAAGCTATAGAGAACACTATTCTTAAATATTCCTAGTCAAGTATTGTATTAATAGACAAGGGCTATATTGATACATTGAGACTAGCATGTAGGTCAATGGATGACTTGATCTCACAAGTCATGGATATGTGATATCACATTGATACATGGGTATATATATTGGAGACTATATATACTGAATTGACCCACCATGAGAAAGTATCATGGATCATTATATGAGTGTCATATACTTTCTCATGTGACTATTGGTATGAATAGTCCTTAGACCTGAAGTCACTACGGTCCCTACATAAGGAGTTATGTACTTTGGTATCGTCTAACGTCACACCGTAATTTGGTGACTATAATGGCGATCACTGAGTATGTAACGAATTATGTGGAGGGATGTGAGTGATGTAGATGGGATCTATCCCTCCCATATGACGGGAGTGATATCTTTGGTCTCTTGAGAGAGTAGGACCATGAAATGCATGGACATGCTCAAATGAGTCAATATGAGATATTGAGCTCATTTGTTTGAGTGAGTCTACATGGGGATCAAGAAACATAAAGATTGATAAGAGGGTGACACGGTCTATGCCTCATTGATCGATCTGAGATATCAAGGATAGAAGGACACTGTCATATGATAATAGTCACGAAAGAGATTGTCGGATCTCGACATTCTCATTACTTGGGTAGCAATGATGTATTGCTAGATGCCGCACATTGCTTATGTATCTAAAATGGTTTTGGATACATTGCCAATGTTATGAGAGCCTATAGGGTCACACACAAAGAACATATTATTTTGGAGAGGAAATCATTTTGGTTTGACTAAAATGAATTATTAGTTAATTGGATTAACTAGAATGAGTAAGACTCATTACTTGGCTAAATTTGAGTTGGACTCAAATTGGTTTATGTTGAGTTAGACTCAAGTCAAACCAAGAGAAGAAGGCTAAAATGAATAATACATGAATTAATAATATAATACATGAATTAATAATATAATACACAAATTAATAAATGGGGTTTTAAATGGGATTTAAAACTCATTAATGTGCATTTAATGAGAATTAATTGACTTCCTTTCTTTTACCATGGAGAATAAGGAAGTGCATTTAATGTCTCATTAAGGTGTATTATGGTCTCTTCTTCTTCTTCAATGTGGACAATGAAAAAGAAATCAGATTTTATTTTTCGTTCACAACACAAGAGGGCCAAGGACCGAGTGGAAAAGTGAGACCTTGGAGTGGTTGCTAGCACAACCGAAAGGGCTTACCTCTTCTCTCCAAGATCGTGTGTGTGTGCACCGTAGAGGCATGGACATTCTGACCACGCTGAGATCCGCAAGTGTTGCTGATTGGAATTCGAAGGGCACACTTCAAAGGTAATCTCGATTCCTATAGGATAGAATCGATAATTGAAATGAGTATATTTTTTTTGCTTGGATCTCTGGAGGGATCCTAAGTTTTCCACTGCGAATTTTGTTTATCGCTCGGGATCCCTACACAACCATTGTACCCTAACATGCTCTAGGTTGGGTTAACATGTGTTTTATGTTTAGGTGAATTCATGTTGACTTGTGATATTAAATGATTCTAGATGAAGATAACATGCTTTAGGTTAGAGTTTACTTACTCTTGATGTTTATGCCTTATGCCATGCCCTATATGTATGTGATATTTAAGATATGTTATGAAATGAAATACGATATGATTATGAAATGAAAAATGATATGTTCATGAAATGAATATGATATGATTATGAAATGAAGTATGATATGTTTATGAAATGAAAAATTATATGTTCATGAAGTGTAGTATGATATGTTAGGAAATGAAGTATGCTATGTTTGCAAAATGAAATAAGCTATGTTATAATAAAAGCATATAAGTATTTTACCTTCTGCATGGCTTGTACCAGGACCCTAACAAGGTCCAAAGGGATGGGCTCCTAAGATGCCCTAGGTCGACGGACTAAGATCGGGCCTAGGATGGGCTCCTATGTATGATTGCCCCTAGGTCGACGGACTAAGATCGGACCTAGTACGGGATGGGCTCCAAGATGCCCTAGGTCGATGGAGTAAGACTCGGGCCTAGGATGGGCTTCTACGCTATGACGATTGCCCTAGGTCGACGGACTAAGATCGGGCCTAGTAACCTTGTAGGTTCGAGACTTGCTACCTCGAGTCTATTTAGGGATGCACGCTATGATGATGAAGAAGTGGTACAATGCCGGGTCCAAATATGTTGAGATTATGTTTACGTACCTATAATATATGTTTTCAAAAGCATCCTGCATAGGTTACACGATTTGATTGCTATGTTCACATGCTATGTTGATATGTCATATATATGTTGCATGTTATGTCATGTTTATGTTGCTATGTTACATATGTTGTATGTTATGTTTGATTAAGTCATATATATACATGTTATGCTGCTATGTTATGGATGATACATGTTATGTTTACTTATGTTACTTATGCTACATGTTAAGTTGCTTACGTCATGTATGTTACATGTTATGTTGCTTATATGTTATGGATGTTACATGCCATGATTAATGTCGATGTATGGTTTTTGTGAGTAGGACAGGATCTTACTAAGCCTATGTGCTTATAGTTTACCTTTCCCTCGTACAACAGATAAGGGTAAGGGATGGATAAACTAAAGGGAGCAACAGGAGGGGCCAAATGTGTTGGTAGTGGCATGGTGGAGAAGATCCGTTATGTCCTTATATATATGTTTCCCTATGATGATGGCATTTATGGATGTCTTTATTTATGTCCTCTTATGATGATGATGTTTATGGACTATGTTAAGAAGAAGTATCTATATATATATTGATGCATGTTCTATGTTAAGAAGAAGTATCTACAAATGTCAATGCATGTTTATGTTTAAAAGAAAAGAAAAAAAAATAATACATCTAAAGTCTTCCTCTGTAAGTAGTAAGAAGTGTTTGTATGTACGGTCGCGTCACGCACCGCCCCTCCGGACCCTTGGTAAAAGGGCGGGCATGATAGGTTGGTATCAGAGCGGATCTGCCTTTCCACTACACACACATCAAGCTCCAAATCCTGCCGCTCCAAGTAAGAATTCTATGTCTACTCTAATTTTGTTAATTTTGTTCATGTATGATATAAAATGCATTTAGCTTATTTTGTTCATGTATTATATGAGATGCCCTTAGCTTATTTTGTTCATGTATGATATGAGATGCCTTTAGCTTATTTTGTTCATGTATGATATGAAAAGCCTTTAGCTTAAAATATGCATGAAAACATGAATGATAACTTTATGCTAGCTTTAGTCTAATTATGCGTAGATAAACGAACAAAAACTTATACTAGCTTTACTTTAATATATGAAGATAAACATGTCTGGAAGACGCAGTAGTAGAGCTGATGAGATAGCACCCCCGCATGACCTTACACACGTAGTTACTGAACTCCAGCGACAAGTCATAGAACAACAACAAGTAAGAAATACCCTAAAGAATCAGCGAGGAAACCCTACTGCCCCACCAGCGGGCCCTGGCCCGATGGCGACAGGAAGCTTACTTGATCCAGTGGCAGAGACTGAAGCCGGAAAATTTCTTTGGTACTGGTGAGCCATGGGATGCCCAAGCCTGGTTCAAGACGGTGGAAAGCATCGTGGAGCTACTGGACTGGCCCGAATGCGAGAAGATTAAGTGTGCATCATTCTGCCTTTCGGGAGATGCTCGGATGTGGTGGGAACGGGTTAAAGCAAAGAGACAAGTAAATCAGATGAGATGGACAGATTTCGAGTACAAATTTTTCGAAGAATTCTTCCACATGAGGGTAACCAACAAGCATTATGATGAGTTCACTGGGTTCCGACAAGGTGACCTATCAGTCAGCGAAGCCATGAAGAGATTCAACCGACTCGCATGCCTATGCCCAGAGTTGGTCAGCACGGGGAGAAAGGGTCAGACTCATGTTGAAGATGCTCCGACCAGAAATAGCTCTGAATGTGGCCGGCGGAGTTCATAGACCGCAGATCGCAGAGGAGTTGTTCAGTAGTGCCTTGATTACCGAGCATTACCCGAACAACATTAATCAGCAAAAGAAAGCACTGAGTGAAGGCAAGGGTCAGGCCCAGTCAGGAGGTCAGAGGAACCAGAGTACTTGGAAAGGGAACCACACAGGCAAGTGAAGACAATGGGAGGATCCTAAAGGTGGTCCAAAGAACTGCGACCAGATCCTCTGTGTGCTACCTGCGGAAAGATACATCCTGGAGTATGCTACCAAGGAACAAATAGATGTTACAACTGTGGACGGGCAAGACATAGAGTCGTGGATCTGCCTATCAGTTGAGCACCTCCTCGGATACCCACGCCAGGAGTGCTCCTCCACAGTTACATCAGATGCAGGCTGCAATCGAAGGAACCTCGATCAGCCAAGGGAGACTAGAAGCCCCACCAGTTATGACAGATGCCAAGGTATTCTCTCTCACCCAAGAAGATGTGCCGAACGCCTCTACAGTTGTCACAGGTCAGATATTTATTTTCTGTCAGCATGCTACTGCATTATTTAATACTGGTGCAACACATTCATTTGTTTCTACACACTTTACTGGAAAGATAGACATGCCACCACAAGCTCTAGATCGCCAGTTCTTACCCACTCTGCCCTCGGGAGAAGTAATGCCCTCCACTCACATGCTGCGGCGCACCATCAGAATCCATCGTAATCAGAGAGAACTCTATTGTGATCTGATAATGCTCGACATGCAGGATTATGATATTATACTGGGCATGGATTTCCTAAGCAAGTACGGTGCTTCAATCGAGTGCCGTAAAAGAAAAGTGGTCTTCCAACCGGAGGCAGAACCTAGGTTTGAATTTATTGGAGAGCCAAGGAGAAGAGTCAATAAGATTTTATCAGCCCTACAGGCACGCAAGATGTTAGACAGTGGATGAACTGGGTTTCTGGCACACGTAGTTGATACAAGTCAAGCAGAGGATCAGAAGCTAGAAGATGTCAGAGTTGTATGCAACTACCCAGAGGTATTCCCAGATGAACTACGAGTGGTTAGCCCGGATAGAAGTTGAATTTGAGATCGAATTGATTCGTGGTACTAACCCGATCTCTAAAGCACCTTACCGTATGGCGCCGGCTGAATTGAAGGAACTTCAGGGACAGCTATAGGAGTTACTCGACAAGGGACTTATTCGGCCAAGTCGCTCTCCATGGGGAGCTCCAGTACTGTTGGTGAAGAAGAAAGATGGGTCTATGCGAATGTGCATAGACTACCGAGCGCTGAATAATGTGACGATGAAGAATCGGTACCCTTTGCCGTGGATTGACGACCTGTTCGACCAACTAAAGGGTGCCACCGTCTTCTCTAAGATCGACCTGAGGTCCGACTATCATCAAGTAAAAGTGAAATCAGATGATATACCAAAGACGACCTTCCGGACCAGATACGGACATTACAAGTTCATAGTTATGCCCTTCGGAGTGACGAATGCACCTGCTCTGTTCATGGATTTGATGAACCGGGTATTCTCGGCATTCCTTGACAAGTTTGTGATTATCTTCATCGATGACATACTGATATATTCGAGAACCCCAGAGGAGCACACAGAACACCTGAATGTGGTATTGCAGATTCTTCGGGAAAAGCAGCTATTTGCAAAGTTCTCCAAATGCAAGTTTTGGCTTGAGCAAGTATCATTTCTGGGTCACGTTATATCCAAGCACGGAGTGATGGTAGACCCAATAAAGATTGAAGCCGTGAGTAACTGGAACTGACCAAAGAATGCCAGCGAGATCAGAAGCTTTCTTGGGCTAGCAAGTTACTACCGGAAGTTTGTAGAGATTTTCTCCAGGATTGCTGCCCCTAAGACAGTCCTCACCAGAAAGAATAAGAAATATGAGTGGATGGACGCCTGCGAGAGGAGTTTCACAGAATTGAAAAGGACACTGACCAGCGCTCCAATCCTTGCTCTTCCGGACAGTAATTGAAACATGTACAGTGACGCTTCCAAGTTGGGACTCAGAGCTGTACTCATGCAGAATGGCAAGGTCATTGCCTACGCCTCTAGGCAACTCAAGGAACACGAAAGGAATTATCCCACCCACGATTTATAGCTAGCGATCGTGGTCTTTGCTCTCAAAACATAGAGGCATTATCTATATGGAGGCCAGTGTAGGATTTATACAGACCATCAGAGTCTGAAATATTTCTTCACATAGAAGGACCTGAACATGAGACAACGTAGATGGCTCGAGCTCGTCAAGGATTATGACTGCGAGATCTTCTACCATCTGGGGAAAGCAAACAAGGAGGCGGATGCACTCAGCAGGAAGTCCTGCGCCACCTTGATGTCTCTATCAGTGTTACCTCGGCCCTTAGAAAAGGAGATTATGCGTTACGGGGATGAAATCATTTCTGGACAGCTCTCGACCATGACGATAGCACCGACATTGTTCGATGATATACTGGAAAAGCAAGTCCGTGACCCAAGCATTCAGAGGATCAACCAAGAGGTCTTAGAAGGAAAGGACGACGGGTTTCGTATCTCTGATAGTGGAGTACACTACCTCAGGGATCGCCTGTGTATTCCCGACGATCTAGAATTACGGAAGAAGATATTTGAGGAAGCTCACGGAACTCCTTATACGATGCATCCTGGAACCACCAAGATGTACCAAGACCTGAAAAGAAAATTCTGGTGGTTTGGAATGAAAAGAGATGTGGCTCAGTATGTCAGTACTTGCCTGACCTTCCAGAGGGTTAAAGCAGAACACCAGAGACCTGGAGGAACACTGCAGTCGATCTAGATTCCAGAATGGAAATGAGAAGACATTTCTATGGATTTCATCTCAGGATTGCCCAAGACAACAAATGGTTATGATGCTATATCGGTAATTGTGGACAGATTGACGAAGTCCGCCCACTTCTTAGCAATCAAGATGACCTATTCGACGGAGCAACTGGCTCAGTTATATGCTAGGGAAATTATCAGACTACATGGAATTCCTAAGACCATCATTTCTGATAGAGATGGTCGCTTTATTTCCCATTTCTGGGAATGTGTTCAGAAGGCCCTAGGCACGAAGCTATTGTTCAGTACTGCCTTCCATCCCCAGAAGGACGGACAGACCAAAAGAGTAAATCAAGTACTGGAGGATATGTTACGAGCTTGCGCCCTGGATTTCAAAGGTAGCTGGTGCCGATACTTATGCTTGGCAGAATTTGCCTACAACAATTGCTACCAAGCTACTATTGGAATGGCACCCTACGAGGCTCTATACGGGAGGAAATGTAGGTCTCCCATATGCTAGTACGAGGGTGGTGAAAAGAAGAGGATGGGACTCCAAATGGACTTCATCGACGACACCACCCGAGCTATATAGAATATACATCAGAGAATTGAAACTACTCAGAGACGACAAAATAGTTATGCGGATATGCGGCGTACACCGTTAGAATTCGAAGTCGGGGACTTGGTATTCCTCAAAGTGGCCCCTATGAAGGGAGTGATGAGATTTGGAAGGAAGGGTAAGCTGAGTCCGTGCTACGTGGGACCGTATCCGATATTGCAGAGGATTGGCAAGGTAGCTTACAAGCTGGAGCTGCCTCAAGAGATGTCGGCTATTCACAAAGTGTTCCATGTCTCTGTGCTCAAGAAATGCATTTCCAGTGTGGACCAAGTGATCGAGCCACAAACATTACAAGTTCAAGAGGACCTGAGTATTGAAAGTCGGCCTATCCAGATACTAGACCGAGAAGTCAAGAGGCTAAGGAACAAAGAGGTGCCCTTAGTAAAGGTCCTGTGGCAGAAACAACGATACGAGGAAGCTACCTGGGAACGCGAGGAGGAAATGAAGCAGAAGTACCCAGAATTGTTCTATGTTTCGAGGATGAAACTTTTAAAAGGTATGAAGGATTGTAACACCCGTAAAATTTCTAGCAATTTTACAAGAATTTTTCGCTTGATGATAATGGGCTTTATGTGGGCTCTTTCAAAAAAATAAAAGAAAATAAGCCAAAAAGAATGTAAGGCCTAGGAATTTAACCCCAAACCTCTAGAGATAGCCAAACCCTATAGATGCACCCACTAACAAGAAGCCCAACAAGAATGTATTGTTAGAAGAACATGGGAAATTATAGTTAGAGGTAAAGGAGATGAAGGGACTCTTCAAGTAAATAAATAGGGGGAATGAGGGGGCATGAGTTACCAAACTTATTTTCTCCTCCTCTTCTTCTTCGTCACCGAATCCTAGAGCTTCCCCTCTCCATTTCTTTGGCCGAACCCCATCCAAGCAAGGAGAAGGCTAGATTTGGCTTTCCTTAGGTCATCTTTCCACTAAAAGCAAAGCGAAGGATGTAAGTATCCCTCACCTGCATACGAGTAGCTTTCGGTTGATATTTTGTGCAGAAACCCCTATGATATGTTCGGCCAACATGTGTTCTTGGTGTTTTATTGAAGTTCTATACCTTGTTTTACATGCACATGATGAAGTTAAGATGTAGAATGAATTAGGTTAAAAATTAACCCTAGAAACCCCTATGATAGGTTCGGCCAACATGTGTTCTTGGTGTTTTATTGAAGTTCTATACCTTGTTTTACATGCACATGATGAAGTTAAGATGTATAATAAATTAGGTTAAAAGTTAACCCTAAAAGCCTACATGGACCATTCGGCCACCCCCTTGTATTGATGTTTCAATGAAGTTTTATTCCATATTTTGTATGCATATGATGATGTTAGTATGTTAGAGGCATTAGGTTAAAAGACTAGCCCTAAAAACCTACATGGACCATTCGGCCACCCCCTTGTATTGATGTTTCAATGAAGTTTTATTCCATGTTTTGTATGCATATGATGATGTTAGTATGTTAGATGGATTAGGGTAAAGGTTTAACCCTAAAAGTCCTATGAACCATTCAGCCAACCATTGTACCTTAACATGCTATAGGTTGGGTTAACATGTGTTTTATGTTTAGGTGAATTCATGTTGACTTGTGATATTAAATGATGCTAGATGAAGATAACATGCTTTAGGTTAGAGTTTACTTACTCTTGATGTTTATGCCTTATGCCATGCCCTATATGTATGTGATATTTAAGATATGTTATGAAATGAAATACGATATGATTATGAAATGAAAAATGATATGTTCATGAAATGAATATGATATGATTATGAAATGAAGTATGATATGTTTATGAAATGAAAAATTATATGTTCATGAAGTGTACTATGATATGTTAGGAAATGAAGTATGCTATGTTTGCAAAATGAAATAAGCTATGTTATAATAAAAGCATATAAGTATTTTACCTTCTGCATGGCTTGTACCAGGACCCTAACAAGGTCCAAAGGGATGGGCTCCTAAGATGCCCTAGGTCGACGGACTAAGATCGGGCCTAGGATGGGCTCCTATGTATGATTGCTCCTAGGTCGACGGACTAAGATCGGGCCTAGTACGGGATGGGCTCCAAGATGCCCTAGGTCGATGGAGTAAGACTCGGGCCTAGGATGGGCTTCTATGCTATGACGATTGCCCTAGGTCGACGGACTAAGATCGGGCCTAGTAACCTAGTAGGTTCAAGACTTGCTACCTCAGGTCTATTTAGGGATGCACGCTATGATGATGAAGAAGTGGTACAATGTCGGGCCCAAATATGTTGAGATTATGTTTACGTACCTATAATATATGTTTTCAAAAGCATCCTGCATAGGTTACACGATTTGATTACTATGTTCACATGCTATGTTGATATGTCATATATATGTTGCATGTTATGTCATGTTTATGTTGCTATGTTACATATGTTGTATGTTATGTTTGATTAAGTCATATATATACATGTTATGTTGCTATGTTATGGATGATACATGTTATGTTTACTTATGTTACTTATGTTACATGTTAAGTTGCTTACGTCATTTATGTTACATGTTATGTTGCTTATATGTTATGGATGTTACATGCCATGATTAATGTTGATGTATGGTTTTTGTGAGTAGGACAGGATCTTACTAAGCCTATGTTCTTATAGTTTACCTTTCCCTCGTATTGCAGATAAGCGTAAGGGATGGATAAACTAAAGGGAGCAGCAGGAGGGGCCAAATGTGTGTGGTAGTGGCATGGTGGAGAAGATCCGTTATGTCCTTATATATATGTTTCTCTATGATGATGACGTTTATGAATGTCCTTATTTATGTCCCCTTATGATGATGATGTTTATGGACTATGTTAAGAAGAAGTATCTATATATATTATGATGCATGTTCTATGTTAAGAAGAAGTATCTACAAATGTCAATGCATGTTTATGTTTAAAAGAAAAGAAAAAAAAATAATACATCTAAAGTCTTCCGCTGTAAGTATTAAGAAGTGTATGTATGTATGGTCGCATCATGCGCCGCCCCTCCGGACCCTTGGTAAAAGGGCGGGCGTGACATTTCGGACGTAGTGTGGGCGATGATCTACCAAAAGTTGAAGCACCTAGATCACCAATCTTCCTTCCTTACTGGTCCTAACCAAGAGGAAGAATAGAAACAAGACTTTTTTCCTTCTTTCAACCAACCAACAAGCAACAAGCAACTTGCTTGCCGCCGGCCAAAAAGGAGAAGGGAAAAAAAGATGGTTGTCAACCAAGACCTTCAATGGAGGACCCTAAGCCTTGGTTCCACCGATCATGGAGAAGGAGAAGAGCTACTTTGGACACTGGCCAAGGGTTGGAAAGGCTTCTATGGGTGCCGGCCACCAATGGAGAAGAAGAAAACAAGGAAAGACTTTCCTTATTTGGTGCCACCAAGCCCAAACCCTAATCTCCAAGCCTTGCCGCCAACTCCAAACTCCTATGCTTCCTTTGATTGTTCTCCATGCCAACCCTAAAGGTTCCTTTTATTGAGTTTAGGGATAAGCCTTATTTTAATCTCCACCATTGGTTCTAGGGATTTAATCTCAACCGTCGGATCTAGAGATTTAATCTCAACCGTCGGATCTAGAAATTTAATCTCTACCTTGGGATCTAGAGTTTTGTTTATATCCTTTGGATCTAGACTTCATGAGGTATTAATAGGCTACAAAAGAAACCATGAGGAGGAGTTGGATCTTGGCCACCCAATGGATCAAGCCCACATAAAGTCCGATCCATTAATGATAATCCAATCCACTAAAGGATTATCATTAATCTACCTCACCAACCCCCATAATTTAATATGGGATCCATATATTATATGTACATTTTCTCCCCGTGTTTAAGATCTCGAATGTTCATCGATTAATTAATTTACTGATCATTAATTAATCAACATCTAACTCCATGAGTAGTACCACTCAACCTTTTCATCATGCCAGACCAAGTCACCTGCAGGGTTTACTTGATGAACCTTATGAGCTCCTCAAAGGGACATCATCATCCTAATATATAGGACACAGTTTCCTCCTATAATCAATAGCACACCATATAAATAATATCATTTCCCAACTTACCGAGCCTATCGATTTAATCTATAAATCTCGCCCATTGGTAAATCAAAGAAATGAATACTAAGTATATGTGCCGGTTATTATATCGGGATTAAGAGTATGTACAATATAATATCTGAGGTTTGATTCGATTATTTAGTCAGCAATAAATCGAATCATCTCTAAGTCGGTCCTGCTGAATACACACAAAGTGTACTAGTGTGATTCTATGGTCAAGACAAACCAATACCAAATCACACTACAACCATTCAAATGGTTTTTTCAAAGTCATCTCGATTGTGAGCATATACTTATACTTTACAAGGAGCCGATAACATGATCTCCTGTGTGACACCACACACCATGTTATCTATAATGTAATGTATTAGACAATATGCATAACCATAAAAATATGCAAACAATGATCATGTGATTCTTATTTCAAAAATAAAGATGTTCATACAAAAGTTAGACTTTTCAGTATACATCCCAACAGGAGGAACACTCACCTTTGTTGTCGCCGGCCCTTGGAGAAGGAAAGGGAGGCGTCGACAATGGAGAAGGAAGAGGGTGGCGCCGGCCAAGAGTGGGAAAGGAAGGAAAAACCCTAGCTTCCTTGTCTTGTTGCCACCGACTAAGAAGAGATGAACCAAGCAAAACCTTAGCACACCTCTTCTATTCCTTGCTGCCCAAGCCTCCAACTCCAACTCCAAAAACACTAGAAGAACATATCTTGCCACCTATGCCTCTCCAACCCGTATATAGATCTAGGCTTCACGAGGTATTTATAATAGGCTAGAATAGGGACCATGAGGAGGAGTTGGATCTTGGCCACCCAATGCATCCGAACCACATAAAACCCGATCCATTAATGATGATCCATTCCATCAGAGAATTATCATTGATCTACCTCACCAACCCCCATAATTAAATATGGGCTCCACATATTATTTGTATAAAATATCTTCTCGTGTTTAAAATATCGAAGGCTCATTAATTAATTAAATTAATGAAAATTTAATTAATTAATATCTAACTCCATGAGTAGTACCACTCATCCTTATCATCATGTTGGACCAAGTCCACCTGCAGGATTTACATGATGAACCTTATGAGCTCCTCAAGGGGGCATCATCATCCTAGTATATAAGACAAGGTTTCCTCTTATAATCAATGGCATACCATGTAAATAATATAATTTCCCAACTTACCAGGCCTATCGATTTAATACATAAATCTCGCCCATCGGTAAATCAAAGAAATAAATACTAAGTACATGTGCCCGTTATTATATCGGGATTAAGAGCATGTACATCATAATATCTGAGGTCCGATTCAATTATATAGTCAGTATAAATTGAATAACCTCTAAATGATCCTACTCAATACACATAAAGTGTACTAGTGTAATTCTATGGTCAAAATAAACCATACCAAATCACACTACAACCATGACAATGGTTTATCCAAAACCGTCATGGTTGTGAGCCTCTACTTATAATCTACAAGGAACTGATAACATGATCTTCTATGCGACACCACACACGATGTTATCTACAATGTAAAGTATCAGACATTATGCAAAAATGCAAACAACGATCATGTGATTCTTATTTCAAAATGAAGATGTTGATCCAAAGGCTAGGCTTTCAGTATACATCCCAACAATGTCCCACATTACTTAAATACTATGCTGCCATCAAACTACCATACATCTGATTCCTATTCCCTCCACATGCCTATCAAAAGCTCTCACTGGAAGGGCCTTAGTAAAAGGATCTTCCAGGTTATCCTCTGATGCAATCTTGGCGACAACAACTTCTCCTCACTTTATGATCTCTTGTATCAGGTGGTACTTGTGTTCTATGCATTTGTTTGCCTTATGGGTGTTGGATCGAGCGGATCGCTAGTGGGGGGGGGGGTGAATAGCAATAGAAACTTTTTCGAAATCGTTCATTGAGTAGAAAATTAATCGCATCGGAAAGATAAATGACAAATAAAAAGAGACAAATGGTTTTTTACATGGTTCGTAGCCTTCGGCTACTACTCCAAGGCTCTAGTGATCCTTGATCACGCACGGAGGGCAAATCACTAAAGAACTCCTCCTCGTTAGAGGTAGGAGTTAATCAAATACAAGAAAACACCAAAATCTTGAGGTAGAGCGACACTCCCCCTCTCCTTGTTACGATAAAAACTCCGAGACAATAAGAAAATAAACTGAAATGAAGCTTATATCGACGGAACAAAATATAAACAATTAAACCTAGAGTGTCAGAGACGTAGCACTTCATTGTCGGAGAGTTGTAGCTTTGCGGAGGCTTTTGGAAGCTAAGAATTGATGAGAAAACTCTAGGAGAGACCCTCCTTTTATAGCCTTTGAGCCCCTTCTCAAGAAGAACTTCAGCCAATAAGATTTGAGCACCACCACCCTTGAAATGAGGTGATAAGCCTTGACTCCTCGAAGCTGATTCTTGACCATCAATCAACTGATAGCAATAATCAGTCGACTGATGGAAATAACAGTCGAATGCTGACTGTAGGCAGTCGACTTATAGATGGCAGTCGAGTCCTCCAAGCTTGTAGTCGACTGATGCTAGCTGAAATCTAAATTTAGCTAAACAAAAACATTATTTCGACGACCTTCGACTGTCTGATCTCGACCTAGACCATCAATGGGATGTCTTGGGTCGGATCTACGCTTAAGACTATCCCCGTAAGGAGGATACGACTTCACTTACGCTCGCACACACGAGCTTACCTTGATACTTACTGTGTCGCTTTTGCTTCCGGCCTTCCACTTGATTCCTTCGGCTTCCTCCGAAATGACTCGAGTGTCGCCCGACCATCGCGGCTTCCACCGGGTGTCGCTAGCCTTCAGCTCCAGCGTTGGCACTTTTCTCCACACTCAATTTAGCTCGTGAGATAACAATATGAGTTTAACTTTGTATCGTTTGCTATTATCAAAACTCAAGTTCGACTTAGGTGCCTACTGCACCAACAATCTCCCCCTTTTCTATCTATGGCAAACCCAGATACAAAGTTAAGAAAATAACATGCATGAAGAATAATAATGTGCATAAAAAACATGAATAATAAAGATTAAGTAGGAGTAGTAAGGATTTGTTTCAAGTAGTCCCCCTTAGGGAAACCTCCCCCTTAACCGAGGGTGAGTCTTGAAAGAAGACCTTAATCCTCCTCCTTGGTGGTTGCTATTTAGGAAGGGTTTAAGTAAATAACATTACTTAAAATCGACCTTAGTGAAATGTTAAAGTTAAGAGGACTTCTGAACATGGCCCTTTCTCCCCATAGTATATTAAAAATAAGTTTAAGTTAAGAATTCTCTTAACTTGGCTCTTAAAATTTTGATCCCTTTACTTCCTTTTTGTTAACAAAAACACGTTAAGTAAATTTTTAAAACTTAAAGTTAAGTAAACATTTACTTAACTTTGGGCCATGTAAATAAATATGAAGTGAGTTAAGTTATCAAACAAAATTTTGATCCCTTAACTTTGAGTTAAGTTATCAAACAAAATTTTGATCCCTTAACTTTTTGATCCCTTAACTTTGGCCTTTTTCTCCCCCTTTTTCCATATATCGAAAAGAGTGGGGGTGTGTGAAAAACAAATATAGGTATTAAATTTAATGTCCAAGCATGTTCCATATTATTTTGAAAATAATATAGTTAAAATAAGCTCACCTATAAAATGTTCGACTCATATTTGACTTGATTGATATGAAAGATCAACCAGTCCTGGTCAAAGTCGGTTAATATGTATGATTATACTCCGTGGTTCATGGTGATGTACTAGCTCTACATTTGAAACCAGGAGTAAGGTCCTAACATCTCATGCCCATCTACGTGGCTAAGTACACAAACACATTAGTCATATGTGCTGTGAGATGTATTGGCTCCTTTAATCTATAGGTGCATGATATCTAAGGTATGTCCTATGCTAGTTTAATAAAAATGAAAAGTAAAAAAATAGTAGTAAGAGAATATAATTTGTAGGTTCCTATTCTACTACGCACATGCCCAATTTTCGTCTTAATAGACTGAATTCGGCTTCGGGTAGGGGTTTAGTAAATAGGTCTGCCAAGTTGGACTTCGATTCGATGTATTCGAGTTGTATGGCTCTGTTGGCCACATGTTCTCGAATGAAATGATGTTTGACCTCTCTATGTTTGGTCCTATAATGACATATTGGATTCGTAGTTAGGTTAATTGAGCTAATGTTATCTACGTGGAGTTTAGTGTTCGTAAAATCTAACTTAAAGTCTCGGAGAGTGTGCTTCATCCAAAGAAGCTGAGTAAAACACTCATCCATCACGATGTATTCGACTTCAGTGGTAGATAAGGCAACACAGTGTTGCTTCCTACTGCACCAACTCACTAGACTCCAACCGAGAAGATGACAACAACCACTCGTACTCTTTCTATCGAGCATACTACCGGCATAGTCCTAGTCGGTGTAGCCGGTTAGTTTGAACTCGGTAGATCTAGGGTACCAAATACCGACATTAAGTGTACCCTTTAGATATCTAAGGATACGGTTGACCATAGTCAGGTGAGACTCCTTGGCACAGGTTTGGAACCTTGCGCACATACTTACTGCAAATAGGATATCATGTTGGCTCGCAGTTAAGTAAAGGAGACTCCCTATTATGCTTCTATAGTATTTTAAATCAATTAAATTTCCGATTACATCTTCTTCTATATTCACATTAGTTGCCATTGGGTTATTAATAATTTTAGCGTCTTACATTCCAAAGCGTTTAATTAATTCCCTAGTATATTTGCGTTGATGTAGGTATATTCCATCTTTAGTTTGTTTAATTTGTAGACCTAAGAAGAAGCACAACTCACCCACTAAATTCAATTCAAATTTACTTTCCATAAGTGAAATGAATTCATTCAGTAGGATCGAGTTGGTGGTTCCGAAAATAATATCATCTACCTAGATTTGGGCTATGAATATGTCTTTACCTACGATTTTTATGAAAAGGGTTGGATCAACTACTCCTTTGTTAAATCCTTTGGACTTAAGATAAACTGAAAGCCTCTCGTACCAAGCTCGAGGAGCTTGTTTAAGTCCATAGAGAGCTTTCTTTAACCTAAGAACATGGTCAGGTTTATCTAGACTTTCAAAACTGGAGGGTTGACTAACATAAACCTCTTCTTTAATGTATCCATTCAAGAATGTTGACTTTACATCCATTTGAAACAACTTAAATCCTCGATGTGCAACATATGCTAATAACATTCGAATGGACTCTAGTCTAGCTACTGGGGCATAGGTCTCGTCGTAATCTAAACCTTCGACTTGACTAAACCCTTTAGCGACTAGTCTAGCTTTATTTCTAACTACTTCACCTTTATCATCAAGTTTATTTCTAAACACCCACCTTGTTCCAACGATTGTTTTATCTTTAGGTGGTGGTACTAATTCCCATACTTTATTCCTAGTGAATTGAGCCAGCTCTTCTTGCATTGCAATAATCCAATAGGGATCAAGAAGAGCTTGGTCAATAGTTTTGGGTTCAATTTTGGAAATCAAGGAGATTTGACTAAGGTTTCTGTATGAGGCTCTAGTTTGAACTCCTAGACTTGGATCACCTATCACTTGGTCGATAGGATGATTTGTTTGAGTTCTAGTATGGTTTGGGATTAGGTTTGGGTTTGGGTCACCTACCACTTGGTCAATAGGATGACACGTTTGATTCCTAGTTTGGTTAGAGTCATCTACCACTTGGTCCATAGAATGACTTGGTTGACTTAGATTAGGATTAATACTAGACTTGATCTCCGGATCGGAGTTGAGTCTGGTATGAATCAGCTCGCTAATTGGGGTTGCCGAGGGTTTTGTAGGTTCGTGTCCTTCATCAAACACTACATTGATAGTCTCCTTGACTCTAAGGGTGTCATGGTTATATACTCTATAAACTCTTCTTGTAGTCCAGTATCCTAGAAAGATTCCGGTCGAGGTTTTGGATGTAAATTTCCCTAGGTAATCCTTTGTGTTTAGGATATGTACCTTACACCCAAATACCCTAAATTACTTGATGTTAGGTATTTTATCATGATAAATCTCGTATGAGGTCTTAAGGTGCCTCTTTACCATAAGGATCCTATTTTGGACATAGCATGTCGTACTCACGCCTTCCGCCCAGAACCTATCGGGTAGGTTATACTCGTTTAAGATTGTCCTAGCGACTTCATGTAGGGTTCTATTTTTACATTCTACTAGGACATTTTGTTGTGGTGTTCTAGGGCAAGAGAACTCATGGTGGTATCCATTTAGATTACAGAATTCTATAAACCTGTGGTTCTCGAATTCACCACCATGATCACTCCTAAGTCTTTTGATTTTAAGGTTTTGTTGATTTTCTATTAGTTTAAATAGGTTGATTAATTGATCTAGGGTATAACTTTTGTGTTTGATTAACCTAACCCAAGTAAATCTAGAATAATCATCAATTATAACTAAGCAGAATTTACTCCCATTAAGTGACTTAGCTTCGTGTGAATCAAATAGATCCATGTGTAGGAGCTCAAGAACACTTTTGGTTCGTTCTTGATTAGTTAGTTGATGTTGTGTCTTACATTGTTTACCTTGTTGACAAGCATTAGATATTTTATTGTTCATGTTATTGAGGTTAGGCAAACCTTTGACTAAGTCACTCTGACTCATCTTGTGGATGAGTCTTGGGTGTGAGTGACCGAGTCGTCGGTGCCACAACCATGATTCCTCTTGCCGTGTCATAAGACACTTGGTTGAGGAGTTAGTTAGATTAATAGTGTAAATATTGTTGTTTCTAGTTCCCTTAAGGATTGTTTTAGAAGTTTCATTTGTTTTAATTAGGCATTAATTTTCTAGAAATATGACCATATAGTTATTATCACACAATTGGCTTACACTAAGTAAATTATATTGATAATTTTCTACCAATAACACATTTTGAATAATAAAGTTACAATTGAGCTCAATATCACCTATTCTGATGATTTTGAGCTTGTTGTTGTTTCCGAAGGCTACTGATCTTTGTCGTTTGAATTGAAGCTTCGAAAACTTGAGTTGATCCCCGGTCATGTGTCGGGAGTAACCACTGTCCAACATCCATTGATCCTACATGGAAGGTAGTTGGATCGAATATTGGATTTATTAAAGATTGGTTGAAGATTATTAACCTAAATCGTCTCACCCATGTCTACATGAACAAACATGTTAACCCTATATGTTCTTGTGAGATGACTTCCAATTTTACTTGATTTAAATTTAATGATTTGAACACTTGTCAACCTTGCGTTAGATTCGGATTTGACCTTAGGCTCATCAAGTCACCTTTTCAAGATCATGGCTTCCAGGTCATGCCGAGGCACAGAGGCCTTCTTTGATCAGAACAATGACCACTTCCTTAGACAAAGCCATTTTCAAGAAAATAGAGACTTGACTCACCTAAGACCACTTCTTGGTCTAACTAGTCTAGGATACGGTGAGGTAGCTTCAGCTAATTCCACTAGGTCAAGTGTACTGAACTAGATACGCCATATCTAGCCCGAATACACCAGACTCCGCTTTCCTAGCGTACTATCATCTCGCCGCATCCTGGTACTATGTTATCAAGTATTGACGAGTTAGAGTCCTATCTAACGATTCTAAAAAAAAAAATCAAACTAAATTAAGAACCTAAGTATGCAATTTCTAAGTTAAAATACAAACAAGTTTTGTACTGGCTCCCCCTAGACCGTTGAATTGGTTCGGTCTCTCCACATAGTGGATTTGGTCCTTGGGAACCCAGTACTGGTTCGATCCTAAATTTGAAATCAAGGCGGTTTTAGGGACCCATGCTTGGACACATTTTTTATGTCGACTTACAATCAACATATACAACTTGTTGGTCGTATTTGAGCTAAACCCTAGTCTGGCCTTATTGTACATGACCCTTTGCGATCCAAGTAGGAGGTCAAATCTTTTGGATCCCAAAGTAAACCTTTCCAACGTGTTCCTAAGATCTTCGACTTGACTCTTCATGAGTGAGTTCTCAACTTCGAGCTTTTCAACCCGAGTTGAGTTCCTCTCGAACTAGACTAGTCGAAGAGGTTAGGGAGACATCGTGTTTGAGGAGTTTAACTTCCTCAACCAGGGTCTCAACCTTGGACTCGGACTTAGCTAATTTCATAGTTAAGAACTTAATTGCACTATAAAGCGTACTAATAAGGGATTGACTTACCTTGAGTGTATCTATTGAACCGGATGCGTATCCGTGACTTGTCTTGAATAGCGCTTCACAGTATGACTCATCTTCAGTTTCAGACTCGTGTTTTGGATCCGACTCCGTCTCCAATTCAACTGGTTTAGCCATAAGGATGCAATCATCGTCTTCTTCCTCGGATGCTTCTTCCCATGTAGCATTGAGTGCCTTTTTGTGTTTTGGTGCTTTGCTCTTGAGTTTTGAGCATTCGGACTTGATGTGTCCAAACCTGTTGCATTCATAACACCTAATATTAGAACTTTTAGGCTTACCTTCGTTGGGTCAAGTGACGGTTTGCTTTCGGCCCTTGACTATCCTTCAAACTAGGTTGACTAGTTCGGCCTCCATTTCCGGGTCGACCTCCGAATCCGACTCATCTTCTTCTTCCTTCAGGAGTAGCTTGCTAGCGGTTTTCTTCCTTGAACCTGCAAAAAGTGCTATACTCTTCTCGGGTTCCGAGTTAGACTGTTCATGAAGTTCGAAATTGGAAAATAACTCATCTAACCTAAGTTTTGAATGATCCTTGGAGACCTTGTAGGCATCGACCATGGATGCCCACAAGGTTGTCCTAGGAAAAGAGTTAAGAACATACCTAATAAGGTCACGGTTTTTGACCTTTTGCCTGATCGCGTGTAGGTTATTGACTATGTCCTGAATGCGAGCAAGAAGTTGCATCGCAGTTTCGTGTTCCTGCATTTTTAGATTATATAATTTATTAAAAAAAAAGATTGCGCTTACATACCTTGGCTTCATCAGTCCCTTCGTGAAGCTCCACGAATTTTGTCCAAAGATCCTTTGCGGTGATGAAGGGGCCGACGCGATTAAGCTCCTCCTTGGACAAGCCGCATTGGAGGATTTGAGTTGCCTTGGCAACGGCTTCAACTTGTCTTTTTATAGCATTGGTCCATTGGTCATAATCCAAACATTCACCTACTTCGTTAGTCGGAAGTGTGAATCCCGTTTGGATTGTGATCCACATCTCGATTTGGGTCTTAAGAAAGCACTCCATCCGACCCTTCCAATAACGGAAGTCATCTCCATTGTAAAACGGAGGTCGGATGGTGCTAAAACCCTCGAGATGGGCTATTGATACAAAAACAAACAAGAGAATGAAGACGAAAAACCTAACAACAACACAAACAATCGAAATGTACCAAGACTCGCGTCTTGGATTAGTAGTGCGGGAGAAGAAAGACTACACGAATGAAAATAAAAAAAATATCGAAATTAAACAGAAAAAAAATCGAAAAAAAATCCGTAGAAAGCTAGATTGGTGGTTTCACCAAATCTTGGCACCCCCGGCTCTGATACTAATTGTTGGATCGAGCGGATCGCTAGAGGGGGGGTTAATAGCGATAAAAACTTTTTCGAAATAGTTCATTGAGTAGACAATTAATCGCAGCGGAAAGATAAATGACAAATAAAAAGAGACAAATGGTTTTTTACTTGGTTCGTAGCCTTCGGCTACTACTCCAAGGCCCTAGTGATCCTTGATCACTCACGTAGGGCAAATCACTAAAGAACTCCTCCTCGTTAGAGGTAGGAGTTAATCGAATACAAGAAAACACCAAAAGCTTGAGGTAGAGAGACACTCCCCCTCTCCTCGTTACGATAAAAAATCAGAGACAATAAGGAAATAAACTAAAATGAAGCTTATACCAATGGAACAAAATATAAACAATTAAACCTAGAGCATCGGAGGGGTAGCACATCGTTGTCGGAGAGTCGTAGCTTTGCGAAGGCTTTTGGAATATTAGAATTGATGAGAAAACCCTAGGTGAGACCCTCCTTTTATAGCCTTTGAGCCCCTTCTCGAGAGGAACTTCAGCCAATAAGATTTGAGCACCACCACCCTTGAAATGAGGTGATAAGCCTTTACTTCTCGAAGCTGATCCATTTGACCATCAGTCGTCTGATGGCCATCATCAGTCGACTGATGGTAGCATCAGTCGAATGCTGACTGGAGGCAGTCGACTAATAGATGGCAGTCGAGTCCTCCATGTTGGCATTCTACTGATTCTAGCTGAAATCAAAAGTTAGCTAAACAAAAACATTATTTCGACGGCCTTCGATCGTCCGATCTGAACCTAGACCACCAATGGGATGTCTTTGGTCGGATCTACGCTTAAGACTAACCCCGTAAGGAGGATACGACCTCACTTACACTCGCACACACGAGCTTACCTCGATACTTACTGTGTCACTTTCACTTCTGACCTTCCACTCGATTCCTTCGACTTCCTCCGAAATCACTCGAGTGTCGCACGACCACCGCGGCTTCCTTCGGGTGTCTCTAGCCTTCACCTCCAGTTTTTGCACTTTTCTGCACACTCGATATAGCTCATGAGATAACAATATAAGCTTAACTTTGTATCGTTTGCTATAATCAAAACTCAGGTTCGACTTAGGTGCCTACTGCACCAACAATTGCTCGTGGTTCCTTCGAGTTTGCAACTGCACTACTGTTATCACAATAAATTATGATAGTTCTGGGAGAAATAGGAATCACATCAAAGTCCATCAAGAAGTTCCTGAGCCATACAACTTCTTTGGCTGCCTTAGAGGCTTCCACATACTCAGCTTCTATGGTCGAGTCTGCCACGCATTTCCTCTTGACACTCCTTCATACAGTGGCTCCACCTCCCAAAGTAAACACAAAACTCGAGGTAGACTTACTGTTATCCCTATATGATTGGAAGTCAGAATCTGTGTAACCCATAGGGAGTAATTGATCTGCCTGGTATACAAGCATATAATCCCTAGTCCTTCTCAGGTACTTCAATATATGTTTTACCGTAGTCCAATGTCCCTGTCTTGGATTACTCTGATATCTACTAACCATGCCCATGACAAAGCAGATATCCAATCTCGTACATAACATAGCATACATGAGGCTTCCTACCGCCGAAGCATAAGGAACCGCCATTATCTCCTCTATCTCCTTTGATGTTCTAGGACACATCTCTTTAGATAAAGGTACTCCATGATGAAAAGGTAGAAAATCTTTCTCGATGTTCTGCATGCTAAAACGACCTAAAATAGTGTCTATGTATGAAGCTTGAGATAAGCACAACATCCTTTTCTTGCAATCCCTTATAACCTTGATCACAAGGATGTGTCACACTTCTCCGAAATCATTAATATCAAATTGTTTAGACAACCATACCCTTACGTCTGATAACACTTTGACATTGTTGCCAATGAGCAAAATGTCATCTACGTATAGTACAAGAAATACCACTACATTTCCGTCACATCTCTTGTATACATAAGACTCATCCGAACTTTGAATAAATTCATATTACTCGATTACCTCATCAAAGCGGATGTTACAAGAACTCGAAGCTGAAGGTTTTGCGAAGCCGAAGATTCGCTTCTTACTTCTCCTCGGTCGCTTGTGCATGGTGATCCTCTCTATGTCCCAAGATAAAAAAAATTAATCCAAGACGGTGATGGATTACCCAAGCAACCGATCCATCAACGTGCTATTCGATTAGAGTGGTCTCTTGAACAAACTAGTTGTTCAAGAAACCTAACTCTTCTCCTCGACTAGCCATGGAATAAATGATGTACGGATTGCCGGTTTTTGTATTTATCTTCGGGGTCCAAGTAAATTATCCACATGCAATTACTTACATAATACAAAGAAACAAAAGGAAACCAAAATAAGAATTATACCTCTTGTTTACCTCTTGGTCTTCTATTGTATGTCCTTCCTCCTTTTGGACGTCGTGTGGTCGACGATCTTCCAAAAGTCGAAGCCTTCTAGATCACCTTCTTCCCATCTTTGCTCGCTCTTAACAAAGGGAAAAAAAAACAAAACTTCTTCTCCTATCTAGAACCGACCACCAAGCCACCTTGCTTGGTGGTTGCCGCCGGCAAAGGAGAGGAATAATAAGCGCCGGCCAACCTTGAAGAAAGGTTGCCGCTGGCCAAAAGAGAGAGAGAGAGGGAGGAGTTGCTGGCCAATCTAAAGAGAGAGAGGGTGAGGCGCCGCCAGCCAAGAAGAGCCAAAACCTAATCTTGTCGCTGCCCAATTGGAAGAAGACCAATCTTAGGTTGCCGCCCACCTCTTCGCTAAAGCCAACTCCAAACCCTAGCCGACCAAAACCTTGGTAGCAAAACCCTAATCTCCTCATGATTACTTGCTGCCCATGCCTTGACTCCAATTTATAGATTTGGGCTTAAGCCTCATTTTAATCTCCACCGTCGGATCTATGGATTCAATTCCCACCGTCGGATTTAGGGTTTCATTTTCAACCGTCGGATCTAGGCTCCATGAGGGTTTTAATAGGCTACAATAAGAACCATGAGGAGGAGTTGGATCTTGGTCACCCATTGGATCTTGCCCACAAAAAGTCCGATCCATTAATGATAATCCATTCCACTAGAGGATTATCATTGATCTACCTCACCAACCCCTATAAAAAAATATGGACTCCATATATTAATTGTACAAATATCTCCCAGTGTTTAAGATCTCGAATGTCCATCAATTAATTAATTTATTGATAATTAATTAATCTACATCTAACTCCATGAGTAGTACCACTCAACTTTATCATCATGTCGGACCAAGTCCGCCAGCAGGGTTTACATGATGATCCTTATGAGCTCCTCAAGGGGACATCATCATCCTAATATATAGGATACGGTTTCCTCCTATAATCAATGACACACCATGTAAATAATATCTTTTTCCAACTTACCGAGCTTATCGATTTACTCTATAAATCTCTTCCATTGGTAAATCAAAGAAATAAATACTAAGTACATGTGTCCGTTATTATATCGAGATTAAGAGCATGTACACCATAATATCCGAGGTCCGATTCAATTATGTAGTCAGGAATAAATTGAATCTCCTCTAAGTCAATCCTGCTCAATACACACAAAGTGTACAAGTGTAATTCTATGGTCAAGACAAACCAATACAAAATTACACTACAACCATACCAATGGTTTGTTCAAAACCATCTCGGTTGTGAGCCTTTACTTATACTCTACAAGGAAGTGATAACATTATCTCCCATGTGACACTACACACCATGTTATCTACAACGTAATGTATCAGAGAATATGCATAATCATAAATATGCAAACAATGATCATGTGATTCTTATTTCAAAATTAAAGATGTTTGTACAAAAGAAAGACTTTTCAGTATACATCCCAATAATCTCCCACTTATACTAAAAGACTATGTTGTCCTCATACTGCCATACATCTGATTCCCATTCCCTCTACATGCCTATCAAAAGCTCTCGCTGGAAGGGCCTTAGTGAAAGGATCTGTCAGGTTATCCTCTTATGCAATCTTGGCCACAATAACTTCTCCTCGCTTTACGATTTCTTGTATTAGGTGGTACTTGCACTCTATGTGTTTACTTACCTTATAGGCTCGTGGTTCCTTTGAGTTTGCAACTGCACCACTGTTATCACAATAAATTGTGATAGTTCTGGGCAAACTAGGAATCACATCTAAGTCCATCAAGAAGTTCCTGAGCTATACAACTTCTTTGGCTGCCTTAGAGGCTGCCACATACTCAGCTTCCATGGTGGAGTCTGCCACGCATTTCTGCTTGACACTCTTCCATACAATGGCTCCACCTCCCAAAGTAAACACCAAACCTGAGGTAGACATGCTGTTATCCCTATTTGATTGGAAGTCGGAATCTGTGTAACCCACAGGGAGTAATTGATCTGCCTAGTATACCAGCATATAATGCTTAGTCCTTCTCAGGTACTTCAATATATGCTTTATCGCAGTCTAATGTCCTTGTCCTCGATTACTCTTATATAAGCTAACCATGCCAACGATAAAGTAGATATTGTTAGTGAAAGCCCTAGAGCCAATCATGTGATGATTGTTGTATGGACTTTATTGTATCATATTCCTATTTATAAAGGCATGGTTATTATATTTACTTGTATTGGTGCCAAATAACTAAATATAATAATGTCCTTGAGTAGTAGGTTCTTATCTATATCAATCGATTGGTTGAATCGATAATGAGATGATATAGAGAATACTACTCTTAATCATTCCTGGTCGAGTATTAACATTCGGGGACAATGTTAATGCGTAGAGACTAGCATGTAGGTCAACAAGATGACTTGATCTCACAAGTCATGGATATGAGATATCAAGTTGACACATGGGTATGCATTGGAGAATGTATACTGAATGACCCGCCATGAGAAAGTATCATGGATCGTTATATGAGTGTCATATACTTTCTCATATGGCTATTAGTATGACTATTAGTCCTTAGACCTGAAGTCACCATGGTTCCCTACATAATGAGTTGCATACTTTGGCTTTCACAAACGTCCACCCGTAAATGGGTGGACTATAAAGGCGACATCGGGTATGTAACGAATTATGCGGAGGGATGTGAGTGATGTAGATGGGATCTATCCCTCCTATATGACGGGGGTGACATCGATATTCTTGATAGAGTGAGACCACGAAGTGCATGGCCATGCCCAAATGAGTCAATATGAGATATTGAGCTCATTTGATTAGAGTGAGTCTACTTGGAGTTCAAGATTTAGATTGGAGGATGACACGGTCTATGCCTCGATTGGTCAATCTAGATGTCAAGGATAGAGGGACATTGTCACATATTGTGAGAGTCACAATTAGTAGTCACAAAGGTGATGTTGGAGCTCAACATTCTTGTAACTTGGGTAGCAATGATGTGTTGCTAGATACCGCTCATTGCTTATGTTCCTAAATCGGTTTAGGGACATTGCCAACGTTACAAGAACCTATAGGGTCACACACATAAGAGCAATTAGATGGAGATTAGGTTCATATGATGAACCATGAGGATTAGGTTCATGGGATGAACCAAATTGGATTAAGATTAATCCAAATTAGACTAATTGAGTTAGACTCAAGTTGATTCAAGTGTTGAATGAGTCTAATTGAGATTTGATTCATCAAATCAATTTAAATTAATGAATAGAGATTCATTATATTAAATTGACTTGAGTCAAGTGGTTAGATTTGATCAACCATGGGAGATTAGAGGTCAAGTTTGACTTGACTTGAGAGGGAAGATGAAAGGTCAAGTTTGACTTGACCAAATGCCATGTCATGATGATGACTAGGCATGGCCGGCCAATGATTATACTCCACATCATCATTGACTTTGTCAATTGGTGCCACCTCATGAGGGAGACCAAGGGACATGGGAGTTACATGCATGCATGTAACTCCCTCTCCATAATGTGGCCGGCCAACACTTTAGGGGTTTCATGGGTGAAATTCATTTTGGGTGTAACTCACAATTACTTCATCTTCAACCTTGGAACCTTTTCTCTCAAGCTCTCCCTCTCCAAACCTCATCTTGCCGAAATTCCTAAGGGAGTGCTAGCACACTCTAAGGCATTTCTCTCCACCTATTGCTTGTGTGGATACCATAGAGGAGTGTGCACTTGACACTCTCGAGTTCCGGCGGACTTTTGGACGAGCGGGATAAGCGAAGGGCGTCGCTACTAGGGTAACGTTCTAACCTCTTAGATCTAAGGTAGATCTAGGATTTTTGTAAGCACATACATGTAATTATAATTTTATACTTCGCACGGATCCGTGGCCGGGGGCTTCCGAGGTTTCCGCGCAAGGCGGTTTTGCGGCTCGGAAAAACCCAACAGTGGTATCAGAGCCACGTGCGAAGCATGTATGTGTTTCGTTTTTGTAGTTTTTATATTAGATATAAAAATTACAGATTTATATGTTTCTGTAAATTTTCTTATTTTATAGAATTTTTGGGTATTTTTCTCGTAGAGTCGAAGCAACGAGTGTTGGGACACTCGTAGGCTTCAAACCTCGAGAAAAACTCTCCGAATCGGCGAGTTCTCGCTTTAGGTTTTTGGGACAGCGACTTAAGTCACTGTAAGATCATTGTAGGGACACTCGCGAAGTTTATTTTGCGAGTAGGGGCGCTGCCCCTATCCCCGAAAGGGGCCATGTCCCGCGATCGCGCCCGGAAACCGCTTAGCGGGACCGTTACGGAGAGTTGACTCATAAATTCGAAATAAATTAGGAAAAATTATAGAAATTTCTGTAAAAATACATAATTTAGAATTATGTATAATTCTGTGAGTTTCATGGCCCAATAACCCAATTGGATTGGATTAAGTGTGTTGTAATTCATAATACGGTCTGCGTGCCGTTTTGTGGTTGTGCATGTTGTAAAGTGTTTGCGACCTGCGCGTCGCACCTATTCTTTTATTATTCTAGTTGTAAATAGTTTTAGACTCGAATGTAACTCGAGTTTCATATTTGTAATGTACAAAATGGAGTGGTGGAAAGTCCACTCGAAGACGAGATTACGAGAAGGGTGACGACGACACATGGCGGTCAAAGGAAGCGCTTGGAGAAGCCGCTAGCCTTAGGTTGACCGTCCGATCTTCTCATTGGCTTGAGAAGATCGTAGTAGGGCCATGACTATATCACATTTAATGATATATATATATGTTGATATATATATATATGTATATTTAATTGATTTTGCTTGTATGTATGTGATGCATGCTAGTAGAAAAATGTTTGTATGTATATGATGCATGCTAGGTTAATTTTCTTGTATGTATATGATGCATGCTAGAATAATTAATGTATGTATATGATGCATGCTAATATAGGATAATAAAGGCCTAAATGCGTATAAGATACACATTACGATTAGATTAGATCATAATCGAATCAACTCGAAAATGCCTACCGAGCCTTGATACCCATCACTACCTCGACCATTTGTTGTTGTTGAATCTGCCAAAGAAGAGCAATGCATATTATCTTGGTAGGGTGCGGAGGGACAATCTTGGTCCCGCCTATCACGACTCGGGTTAGAGTAAGCTCAATTAGATTGAGCAAAACTAGTTAACTCAATTGGATCGAGTAGAACTATAGGCATATTCCAATCGTTGGAAAGATAGGTTAAGATCGCATTTACACTAAATCTTGGGCGATTTAGCCAAAGCTAACTCAAGGTCTTTTGTAAATGTGGGTCTTAATCCTATAAACAAGAGTTGCATAGAGATGTAATCGGTAATGTGTTACCCACCGATCGTACTAAGTCTTGGGCGATTTAGCCAAAGCTAACTCAAGGCTTAGTATGATGTGGATCTTGTCCCGCAAGAATTATAGCTAGTTTGTATGAATCTAGTAAAAGTGGTTTGACCACATACATAACTCGATTCTACAAAATTCCTATAATTTAGTGGGAGCATCATTTGATTAAAGGCCTAATTAAATGATAAAAGGAATATGATATTAATTCTCAGCATTGTATGTTGTAGATAACTATGTCGACAAACACGAACACTCTCTCTCTGTGATCTGTCCTTGAGAAGGACAAGCTCAATGGAGCAAATTTCCTGGACTGGTACAGGAACCTGAGAATTGTTCTCACCCAAGAAAGGAAGTTGTACGTCCTGGAGCAGCCCATTCCGGAGGCACCTCCTGCCAATACCTCGCGAGCTGACAAAGATGCTTACAAGAAGCATCAAGATGATGCATTAGATGTGTCATGTCTAATGCTCGCGACCATGAACTCTGAGCTTCAGAAGCAACACGAGTTCATGAATGCTTATGATATGGTTGGACATCTTCGTCAACTATATCAAGGACAAGCTAGGCATGAGAGATATGAAGTCTCTAAGGCATTATTTGGGTCCAAAATGCAAGAAGGGACTCAGGTACATATGTACTCAAGATGATTGGGTACGAGAAACCTACAAAGGCTGGGATTCCCACTTGGCCAAGAGCTGGCCACTGACCTAATCTTGCAATCTTTGCCACAAGCCTTCAATCAATTTGTCATGAATTATAACATGAATGAAATTGATAAGCCATTGCCTGAAATGCTCAGCATGTTGAGAACTGCAGAGCTTAACCTTAAGAAGGGTAAATCTGACACCATTTTGATGGTGCAAAAGAAGAAAGGCAAGGGCAAGCCTAAAGGTAAGGGAAAGTCCCAAGCCAAGGGCAAAGGCAAAGAACTTAAACCCAAAGGAGGGGTAGCCAAGGAAGGGGCTTGCTTCCACTGCAAGGAAGCAGGACACTGGAAGCGTAACTGCAAGGCATACCTGGAAGATCTTAAGAAGAAGAGAAGTGAGACTTCTACTTCAGGTATAAATGTTATAGAAGTCAATCTATCTATTTCTTCATCATGGGTATTAGATACCGGATGTGCATCTCACATTTGTACCAATGTGCAGGGGCTGAGAAATAGCAAGGCATTGACAAAGGCCGAGGTGGACGTACGAGTAGGCAATGGAGCAAGGGTTGCTGCTGTTGCTGTAGGAACTTATGATCTATCTCTGCCCTCTGGGCTTGTACTAGAATTAGATGAATGTTGTTATGTGTCTGCCTTAACTAAGAACATCATTTCAGTTTCTTGTTTGGACAAGAAAGGATTTTCATTTATAATAAAGAACAAATGTTGTTCAGTTTATTTAAATGATATGTTCTATTGTAGTGCACCTCTAATGAACGGACTCTACTTTCTAGACTTAGAGAGCCCTATCTATAACATAAGTACCAAGAGGTTCAAGTCAAATGAGTTGAACCAAACCTATCTCTGGCATTGTCGCTTAGGTCACATAAATGAGAGTCGCTTATCTCAGCTCCATAAGGATGGGCTGCTAGACTCATTTGATTTTGAATCATATGAGACATGCGAGTCTTGCCTTTTAGGCAAGATGACCAAGACTCCCTTTAGTGGACATAGCGAAAGAGCAACAGATTTGTTAGGACTTATACATAGTGATGTATGTGGTCCTTTCAATGTTGCTGCTAGAGGTGGTTACAGGTACTTCATTACATTTACTGATGACTTCAGTAGATATGGTTATGTGTATCTTATGACACATAAATCTGAATCCTTTGAAAAGTTCAAAGAATTCAAGAATGAAGTACAAAACCAGCTTGGCAAGAGTATTAAGATACTTCGATCAGATCGAGGTGGTGAATACCTTAGCCATGAGTTTCGTGACTATCTAGCTGAGTGTGGGATTCTATCCCAACTCACTCCTCCTGGAACACCACAGTGGAATGGTGTATTCGAAAGGAGGAATCGTACCCTATTGGATATGGTACGATCTATGATGAGTCACACAGATCTTCCTATATCCTTTTGGGGATATGCTCTGGACACAGCAGCCTTTACCCTTAACCGTGTACCATCCAAGGTTGTGGTAAAGACACCATATACGATATGGACAGGGAAAAATCCCAAGATGTCTTTTATGAGGATTTGGGGTTGTGAGGCTTACGTTCGACGTCAAGTCTCAGACAAACTGGGACCCAAATCCGATAGGTGCTATTTTGTTGGATATCCCAAGGAAACAAAGGGATATTACTTCTACATTCCCAGTCAGCACAAAGTGTTTGTGGCAAAGACTGGGGTTTTTCTAGAAAGGGATTTTGTTTCTAGAAAAACTAGTGGGAGTACCTTCGATCTTGAAGAAATTCAAGATAAGGACCATAGCACTGAGGCCTTGATGGAGGTTGAACAGGAACCACAAAGTGTTGTGGGTGATGAGGTTGTTGCACAAAGAGTTGTGGAATAACCACCTGTTCAAGTAGACCTACCTCTTCGCAGGTCTGATAGGGTACGTCGTCAGCCTGAGAGATACTCATTTCTCTTGTCTGACCATGATGACGTTATGCTCATTGAGAATGAGCCTACCTCCTATCAGGAAGCTGTGATGAGCCCAGATTCTGAGAAATGGCTAGACGCCATGAGATCCGAGATGGAATCCATGTACACTAACCAAGTATGGACTTTGGTTGATCCACCTGAAGGGGTCAAACCCATTGGGTGTAAGTGGGTCTTTAGGAGAAAGACTGACATGGATGGACTTACGCATACCTATAAGGGCCGATTGGTGGCTAAAGGTTTCAAGCAAATTCATGGTATTGACTATGATGAAACCTTTTCTCCAGTGGCGATGTTTAAGTCCATTCGGATCTTGCTTGCTATTGCAGCATACCACGATTATGAGATCTGGCAGATGGATGTCAAAACTGTGTTTCTGAATGGAAACTTACTCGAGGATGTGTACATGACACAACCTGAGGGTTTTGTAGATCCATAGCATACTGGGAAGGTATGCAAGCTGCAAAGGTCCATTTATGGGCTAAAGCAAGCTTCTCGGAGCTGGAATCTTCGATTCGATGATGCGATCAAACAGGTTGGTTTCATCAAGAATGAAGATGAACCCTGTGTCTACAAGAGGGTTAATGGGAATATAGTTGTGTTCCTTGTATTGTATGTGGATGACATACTACTCATTGGGAATGACATCCCTTCGCTACAGTCTGTGAAGACTTGGCTGGGGACGTGCTTCTCAATGAAGGACTTAGGTGAAGCACCCTGTATTCTAGGCATCAAGATCTATAGAGATAGATCTAAGAGATTGCTTGGCCTAAGTCAGAGTATATACATTGACACGGTATTACTTCGGTTTGCCATGCAGAATTCCAAGAAAGGACTTCTGCCGATGTCACATGGTGTGAGTCTTTCGAAGACTCAAAGTCCCTCTTCTAGAGAGGAGAGAGACCGCATGGATAAGATCCCTTACGCATCTGCTATAGGATCTATCATGTACGCCATGCTGTGTACTCGTCCTGATGTCTCGTATGCTTTGAGCATGACGAGTAGATACCAGTCAGATCCAGGTGAGCGTCACTGGATAGTAGTCAAGAATATTCTTAAGTACTTGAGAAGGACTAAAGAATATTTCTTGATATTTGGAGGCGATGAGGAGCTAGCTGTAAAGGGTTACAGCGATGCCAGCTTCCAAACTGACCAGGATGATTATAGATCGCAGTCAGGGTCCGTGTTTTGCTTGAATAGGTAGCACTGTGAGCTGGAAGAGTTCCAAGTAGGACACAGTTATTGATTCTACAACAGAGGCCGAATATATCGGTGCTTCCATCTCATTCATGAGATTGTCGATCGAGGAGATGTGAAGATTTGCAGAGTACCCACAGAGGCTAACATCGCAGATCCCTTGACCAAGGCTTTGGCACAGAAAAAAGCATGATGGTCACACTAGGTCATTGGGTATTTGATACTACGATGATTGGCACTAGTGCTAGTGGGAGATTGTTAGTGAAAGCCCTAGAGCCAATCATGTGATGATTGTTGTATGGACTTTATTGTATCATATTCCTATTTATAAAGGCATGGTTATTATATTTACTTGTATTGGTGCCAAATAACTAAATATAATAATGTCCTTGAGTAGTAGGTTCTTATCTATATCAATCGATTGGTTGAATCGATAATGAGATGATATAGAGAACACTACTTTAATCATTCTGGTCGAGTATTAACATTCAGGGACAATGTTAATGCGTAGAGACTAGCATGTAGGTCAACAAGATGACTTGATCTCACAAGTCATGGATATGAGATATCAAGTTGACACATGGGTATGCATTGGAGAATGTATACTGAATGACCCGCCATGAGAAAGTATCATGGATCGTTATATGAGTGTCATATACTTTCTCATGTGGCTATTAGTATGACTATTAGTCCTTAGACTTGAAGTCACCATGGTTCCCTACATAAGGAGTTGCATACTTTGGCTTCGTCAAACGTCACCCGTAAATGGGTGGACTATAAAGGCGATTACTGGGTATGTAACGAATTATGCGGAGGGATGTGAGTGATGTAGATGGGATCTATCCCTCCTATATGACGGGGGTGACATCGATATTCTTGATAGAGTGAGACCACGAAGTGCATGGCCATGCCCAAATGAGTCAATATGAGATATTGAGCTCATTTGATTAGAGTGAGTCTACTTGGAGTTCAAGATTTAGATTGTACCGAGGATGACACGGTCTATGCCTCGATTGGTCAATCTAGATGTCAAGGATAGAGGGACATTGTCACATATTGTGAGAGTCACAATTAGTAGTCACAAAGGTGATGTTGGAGCTCAACATTCTTGTAACTTGGGTAGCAATGATGTGTTGCTAGATACCGCTCATTGCTTATGTTCCTAAATCGGTTTAGGGACATTGCCAACGTTACAAGAACCTATAGGGTCACACACATAAGAGCAATTAGATGGAGATTAGGTTCATATGATGAACCATGAGGATTAGGTTCATGGGATGAACCAAATTGGATTAAGAGTAATCCAAATTAGACTAATTGAGTTAGACTCAAGTTGATTCAAGTGTTGAATGAGTCTAATTGAGATTTGATTCATCAAATCAATTTAAATTAATGAATAGAGATTCATTATATTAAATTGACTTGAGTCAAGTGGTTAGATTTGATCAACCATGGGAGATTAGAGGTCAAGTTTGACTTGACTTGAGAGGGAAGATGAAAGGTCAAGTTTGACTTGACCAAATGCCATGTCATGATGATGACTAGGCATGGCTGGCCAATGATGATACTCCACATCATCATTGACTTTGTCAATTGGTGCCACCTCATGAGGGAGACCAAGGGACATGGGAGTTACATGCATGCATGTAACTCCCTCTCCATAATGTGGCCGGCCAACACTTTAGGGGTTTCATGGGTGAAATTCATTATGGGTGTAACTCACAATTACTTCATCTTCAACCTTGGAACCTTTTCTCTCAAGCTCTCCCTCTCCAAACCTCATCTTGCCGAAATTCCTAAGGGAGTGCTAGCACACTCTAAGGCATTTCTCTCCACCTATTGCTTGTGTGGATACCATAGAGGAGTGTGCACTTGACACTCTCGAGTTCCGGCGGACTTTTGGACGAGCGGGATAAGCGAAGGGCGTCGCTACGAGGGTAACGTTCTAACCTCTTAGATCTAAGGTAGATCTAGGATTTTTGTAAGCACATACATGTAATTATAATTTTATACTTCGCACGGATCCGTGGCCGGGGGCTTCCGAGGTTTCCGCAACGCAAAAAGCGGTTTTTGCGGCTCGGAAAAACCCAACAGATATCCGACCTTGTACATATCATATCATACATGAGGCTTCCTACTGCCAAAGCATAAGGAACCGCCTTCATGTCCTTTATCTCCTTTGATATTCTAGGACACATCTCTTTAGATAAAGAAACTCTATGCCTAAAAGATAGAAAATCTTTCTTGGAGTTCTGCATGCTAAAACGAGCCAAAATGGTGTCTATGTATGAAGCTTGAGATAAACACAACATCCTTTTCTTGCAATCCCTTATAACCTTGATCCCAAGGATGTGTCACACTTCTCCGAAGTCCTTCATATCAAATTGTTTAGACAACCATACCCTTACGTCTGATAACACTTTGACATTGTTGCCAATGAGCAAAATGTCATCTACGTATAGTACAAGAAATACCACTACGTTTTCGTCACATCTCTTGTATACACAAGACTCACCCAGACTTTGAATAAATTCATATTACTGGATTACCTCATCAAAGCGGATGTTCCAAGAACTCGAAGCTGAAGGTTTTGCGAAGCCGAAGATTCACTTCTTACTTCACCTCGGTCGCTTGTGCATGGCGATCCTCTCTACGTCCCTAGATAAAAAAAAATAATCCAAGACGATAACGGATTACCCAAGCAACCGATCCATCATCGTGCTATTCAATTAGAGTGGTCTCTTGAACAAACTAGTTGTTCAAGCAACCTAACTCTTCTCCTCGACTAGCCATGGAATAGATGATGTACGGATCGCCGGTTTTTATATTTATCTTCGGGGTCCAAGTAAATTATCCACATGCAATTTCATACATAATACAAAGAAACAAAAGGAAACCAAAACAAGAATTATACCTCTTGTTTACCTCTTGGTCTTCTATTGTATGTCCTTCTTCCATTTGGACGTCGTGTGGTCAACGATCTTCCAAAAGTCGAAGCCTTCTAGATCACCTTCTTCCGATCTTTGCTCGCTCTGAACAAAAGGAAAAATAAAACAAAACTTCTTCTCCTATCTAGAACTGACCACCAAGCCACCTTGCTTGGTGGTTGCCGCTGGCCAAGTAGAGGAATAAGGAGGGTCGGTCAACCTTGAAGAAAGGTTGTCGTCGGCCAAAAGAGAGAGAGACAGGGAGGAGTTGCCGACCAATCTAAAGAGAGAGAGGGTGAGGCGCCGCCAGCCAAGAAGAGCCAAAACCTAATCTTTCCCCTGCCCAATTGGAAGAAGACCAATCTTAGGTTGCCGCCCACCTCTTCCCTCAAGCTAACTCCAAACCCTAGCCAACCAAAACCTATGTACCAAAACCCTAATCTCCTCATGATTAGTTGTCACCCATGCCTTGGACTCCTATTTATAGATTTAGGCTTAAGCCTCATTTTAATCTCCACCGTCGGATCTAGGGATTCAATTCCCACCGTCAGATTTATGGTTTCATTTTCCACCGTCGGATCTAGGCTCCATGAGGGTTTTAATAGGCTACAATAAGAACCATGAGGAGGAGTTGGATCTTGCCCACCCAATGGATCTAGCCCACATAAAGTCTGATCCATTAATGATAATCCATTCCACTAGAGGATTATCATTGATCTACCTCACCAACCCCCATAAAAAAATATGGGCTCCATATATTAATTGTAGAAATATCTCCTAGTGTTTAAGATCTCGAATGTCCATCAATTAATTAATTTACTGATAATTAATTAATCAACATCTAACTACATGAGTAGTACCACTCAACCTTATCGTCATGCCGGACCAAGTCCACCTGCAGGGTTTACATGATGATCCTTATGAGCTCCTCAAGGGGACATCATCATCCTAATATATAGGACACAGTTTCCTCCTATAATCAACGACAAACCATGTAAATAATATCTTTTTCCAACTTACCGAGCCTATCGATTTACTCTATAAATCTCTTCCATTGGTAAATCAAAGAAATAAATACTAAGTACATGTGCCCATTATTATATCAAAATTAAGAGCATGTACACCATAATATCCGAGGTCCGATTCAATTATGTAGTCAGCAATAAATTGAATCACCTCTAAGTCAATACTGCTCAATACACACAAAGTGTACTAGTGTAATTCTATGGTCAAGAAAAACCAATACCAAATTATACTACTACCATACTAATGGTTTATTCAAAACTATCTCGGTTGTGAGCCTTTACTTATACTCTACAAGGAAGTGATAACATGATCTCCCATGTGACACTACACACCATGTTATCTATAATGTAATGTATCAGACAATATGCATAATCATAAATATGCAAACAATGATCATGTGATTCTTATTTCAAAAATAAAGATGTTCGTACAAAAGAAAAACTTTTCAGTATGCATCCCAATAATCTCCTACTTATACTAAAAGACTATGCTGTACTCATACTGTCATACATCTGATTCCCATTCCCTCCACATGCCTATCAAAAGCTCTCGCTGGAAGGGCCTTAGTGAAAGGATCTACCAGGTTATCCTCTGATGCAATCTTGTCTACAACAACTTCTCCTCACTTTACGATTTCTCGTATCAGGTGGTACTTGCACTCTATGTGTTTACTTATCTTATGGGCTCGTGGTTCCTTCGAGTTTGCAACTGCACCACTGTTATCACAATAAATTGTGATAGTTATGGGCAAACTATGAATCACATCCAAGTCCATCAAGAAGTTCCAGAGTCATACAACTTCTTTGGCTGCCTTAGAGGCTGCCACATACTCAGCTTCCATGGTGGAGTCTGCCACGCATTTCTGCTTGACACTCTTCGATACAATGGCTCCACCTCACAAAGTAAACACCAAACCTGAGGTAGACTTGTTGTTATCCCAATCTGATTGGAAGTCAAAATCTGTGTAACCCACAGGGAGAAATTGATCTGCCTAGTATACCAGCAGATAATACCTAGTCCTTCTCAAGTACTTCAATATATGTTTTATCACAGTCCAATGTCCCTTTCCTAAATTACTCTGATATCTGCTAACCATGCTAACGACAAAGTAGATATCCAGCCTCGTACATATCATAGCATAAATGAGGCTTCCTATTGTCGAAGCATAAGGAACCGCCTTTATCTCCTCTATCTCCTTTGATGTTCTAGGACACAACTCTTTAGATAAAGAAACTCCATGCCTAAAAGATAGAAAACCTTTCTTGGAGTTTTGCATGCTAAAACGAGCCAAAATGGTGTCTATGTATGATGCTTGAGATAAGCACAACAACCTTATCCTGCGATCCCTTATAACCTTGATCCCAAGGATGTATCCCACTTCTCCCAAGTCCTTCATATCAAACTGTTTAGACAACCATACCCTTACGTCTGATAACACCTTGCAATTGTTGCCAAATAACAAAATGTCATCTACGTATAGTACAAAAAATACCACTATGTTTCTGTCAAATCTCTTGTATACACAAGACTCATCTGGACTTTGAATAAATCCATAAGACCTGGATTACCTCATCAAAGTGGATGTTCCAAGATCTCGAAGCTTGCTTCAATCCATAAATGGACCGATTAAGCTTGCATACAAGATGCTCTTTGCCCTTTGCAATGAATCCCTCTAGTTGCTTCATATTGATGTTTTTATCAAGACTTCCAATAAGGAAAGCTGTCTTGACATCTATCTTTCACACCTCATAATCCATATGAGCAGCAATACATAAGAGAATCCGGATAGACTTAAGCATGGCTACTGGCGAAAAGGTCCCCTCATAATCGATACTCTCTTTCTGATTATACCCTTTCGCAACAAGCCTTACTTTGAATGTCTCAACCTTCCCATCTTTTCCTCTCTTTCTTTTGTAGATCCACAAGCATCAAATGGTTTTTACACCATTGGGTGGTTCTACTATCTCCCAGATCTGATTTGAATCCATAGATTCTATCTCAGAATTCATCGCACTATGCAAAGATACCGCATCTTTATCTTGGATTGCCTCGTCATATGTCCAGGGATCAGGTTCATGTTCGCCAGGGACCAAATCAGAAGATTCTCCCAAGAACATAAATCAATCAGACTATCTAACAACCCTCGCACTACGACGAGGTATCATCTGTGTAACCTTTGTGACACGCGGTGCAGTCACTTATGGTATATCCTCTTGTACCGGTGGTACTAAAGAAGTGACTTCCCCTCTCAATTCCTCCAGAACAATCTTACTCATGGCCTTGTGGTTTATCAAATAGTCTTCCTCTAGAAATCTAGCGTTCATGCTAAGGATCACCCTCTGATTTCTAGGACTATAAAACAAACCACCTTTCGTTCCTCTAGGATAGCCAACGAACATGCACACTTCTATATGATGTTCCAACTTACCAGCATCTACCTTCAGCACATGTGCTGGACTCCCCCAAATCTGAATATGTCTCAGACTAGGCTTTCGCCCAGTCCACAATTCTGTGGGAGTAGAAGGCACTGATTTAGATGGTGTTGGGTTTCCGGCACCGCGACAAGTGTGTGTTCGAACATCTTTCGTAAACATGTGCACAGCGGAAGGAATAAAATAATAAATCAAATTTATTACAACACACACATCACACGCATGCATAGTACAACATGTGTAGACATAACCGTAAATTCAAATTTTGCAATAAAAGGAAATTTACACTATGTATACCTGACGTATCACGGGTAGCGGGAAAGACATCAACCGGAATGATTCTAGCTAGAATCGTCACTATCCGTATCCACGCCGAGTATCTTCGGGATGACTTCACAAAGTCATGAGCCTCGTCTTCGTATGGGTTACTAGCCTCATGTTGAAGACGATGTGATCGAGAGAAGATCACGATCCGAATCAAAATTCGGATCCAAAACGAGTCCTCAAAAACTCGCTTCTCCGGAGAGGTATTCGTCAACCGTTTGACGAATCCTTCGTCCTCCACCTATAAGGATTACCGGAGATCGAATCCCCGGCAAGGCTACCGCTGTCGGAGATTCAAACGTCGTCCAAACGACGCTCCGACGAGAAGGAAACAAGCAGTCCAGAAAACTGGACAGCTTTGGTGGAGGAATAGGGGCCGGCCAAATAAGGAAGGTTGAGGCTCACCTTGTCGCCGGACCCAAAGGAGATCACCAGAGCTTCTCCGGCAGCAGCTCGACGCCGGCAAGAGGGAAGGACAGCACCTTCTGGACGCTGGCAAGGGAGCTGGGTGGCGGCAATAGGGTTGGCGCCGACTAGAGATAGAGAGGAGAGGCGATTGGGCGACAACTCATATATTAGGGCTTAACAAAAACCCTTAAGCCCTATTTTATAGAGAACAAATTCTCTTAATGGTTATCGGATCATAACCAAAAGCCCGTTAACCCGCTCCATTAATTTAAGTTAAAATAAACCAAACCATGATGGTTTATTTTAAGTTAAAACGAACCGAACCAACTTTGGTTCATTCGTTTAAAACAAACCAAACCCTTTGGTTTATTCTCCTCCATTGGATTAGAACCAAACAAATTTGGTTCATCCATCATGTCTTCATAAGACACGGCCCATCCACGCTTCCATTGCGACTGAAATGATTTCATGCTCGCTCCATGTTTGGTCCAACCAAACTAGTTTCTCTCGGTCTGAGAATCTCATTCTCAAGCTCGTTTTAAATCCTTCGGATTACGCTCGTTGTGCGTGTGACCAAATGGGTTCTCTGTTTATGTTGGCCGTCTATAATTAACCATTAATTATAGAACGATCATGAGTGGCACCTAGTAGTACATCATGATCCCCAATTAACCGAAAAGATCAATGGTTGATCCAGAACTACTTCTGAAACCCTTCAGCAGCTCAAATGAATCGTGCCCCATTCCCTTCACTCATCTTATACCCACTTGGTTCAGGACATGGTCTATAGTGTCAGTCCCCACTAGGCTGACTACGTCACACCTAGCCCAAGTATCATTTCTTCATCCTAAGGATTCTAGTTACTGCATATGTATTGAAGATTACCTTACTCTAAACATGTAATGCTTTGGCCAAAGACTTTAGTAACAATCCGACAAGAGGCCATGGGTATACATCTCCTCGCAAGGAGTGGTGAATTTTTTATAGGCTATTCAAACACCTTCGATCACTTTGACTTATACCCAATCATCCTGGGTCCATATCTCCTCAGAGATGCTTGCTTAATATGTCAAAGCATAAGTCTTCATGATCAAGATGACTTGAATATCGCAAGTCAAAGGAACATCGCACTTAAGCTATAGTAAGAACTTCATTGAAATACCTATATATGTAGAGAACCATATGATGTCTTACGGCTGGACACTCCAATGAACTAATTACCATAACTAGCATCCACGATTAACTCCGGACATCACAATGTCTCCAGCCAGTGAGAATCAGCTGCTTGGATAAACCAAAGAGTATACCTCGTGCTAGTCTCGACAGAATCAATGGTGTCTAAATTCATCAATTCATCGACTAGGGATAATTCCAATACATCACAATTACACATGTAGATATACTCACTAGTTGTGATCCAATCACAAATTCTCTCATGCTGTGAATCGTATTGTGGACATTCAGTAAATGAGTTTAAGATCTAATCAAATACATGAAAACATGTATACTCAAATAGTGAATCTTCATTTATCATATAAATAGTTCAAACATAAGGTGATTGCCTTAGAACATCTCTCATATATCACTAACAGATGGTACCAAGTTCAGAATATACACTGTCGTATCCAGAGCATACCCCTAGAACGAATCTGGCAACTCAGAATAACTCATCATCAATCTAACCATCTCCATAAGAGTCCTATTCCTTCGCTTCGATACACCATTCTGATGGGGTGTGCCAGATGCAGACAATTGGGACTGAATCCCAGCCTCAGATAAGTAATTCTTAAACTCTCCCAAGAGGTACTCACCACCACGATCAGATTGTAGTGTCTTGATACTTTTACCTTGACGTTTCTCCACATCAGCATTGAATCCTCTGAACCTGTCAAAGCATTTAGACTTGCGATGCATCAAGTAAATGTATCCATATATTGAATAATCATCGATAAAAGAGACGAAATATTAAAACCACCTCTAGCCTTGTTTTACATAGGACCACACAAATCAGAATGAACCAATTCCAACACATCTTTGGCTCTATACCCCTTGGCCTTAAAAGGCCTCTTGGTCATTTTACCTTCCAAGCAAGATTTGCAGGTTGAAAAATCTTCCACCACTAATTAAACCCAATGGTCCATCAGCTATCAACCTTTGAATTCTACTCAGGTTAATATGACCTAACCTTAGATGCCAAAGATACGTTTGGTTCATTTTCGAAGGTTCTTTTGTCTTATTTGATTTAGAAAATGAGTTATTTATTTCTATTTGCATCGTGGGAGCTTTTGGTTCAAGAGTGTATAAATTTCCTACCAACGCACCAGAATAGATAATCTCCCTATTCCTTTTTATAACAACTTTATCATTAAAAGAAATAGAATATCCATCCAAAAACAATTTAGAAACTGAAATCAGATTCTTTCTAAATGAAGGTACATAAAGTCAATTTCTCATAACAAAAATTTTATTCCTATGAAAAGATAGATAAACATCTCCCACTACAATAGTCGCTACCTTCGTAGCATTGCCCATGTAGATGGTAATCTCCCTCTCAGCTAGTCATCTAATTTCCTGGAACCCCTACAAAGAGTTGAAGATTTGGTCAGTGGCTTTTGTATCTACACACCAGGTACCGGTAGATAACACCACTAAACATGTTTCAACGACTAAACCAAAAGATATACCTTTGTTCTGCTTCCGGTTAGGGCAGTCCGCCTTCCAATGTCTAGTGATCCTCTCTGTGATCCTCTCTGTGACCACTAAACATGCTTCTTCACTCCTCCCTGTGATCCTCTCACCACCTTTTCTACACCTTCTTTCTTATTCTTCTTGCCTTTCGGCTTAGAAGTAGAAACCTTTTGAGCAACCATGGCCTGAGAACTTTGACGAAAAAATCCCTCTGCGACCTAGAGTTCTGTCAGAAGCTCCGCTAATGAATACAACCTTTTATTCATGTTGTAGTTCAGGCGAAACTGCTCAAAACTCCTAGGTAGAGATTGGAGAATGATATCGACTTAAGTTTCCCCATCGATCTCCGCTCCAAGGACTTCCAACTCATTCAAATGAGCCATCATCTTGTGAACATGATCCCTCACGGGTGTTCCCTCAACCATGGTGGTCGTCATCAAGTTCCTCATAGCTTCCTGCCTTGCAGCCCGATTCTGGTCTCCGAAAAGTTCCTTGAGATTGAGCATCATGTCATAGGCAGTAGTCATGACCTGATGTTGATGTTGCAATACATTTGACATAGAAGCCAAAATGTAACACCGCGCCATCTCATCAGCCTTGATCCACTTCTTATAACTCTCTTTCTCCTTTTCACCAGAATCATCCGTATGCTTAGGAGGACACTCTTCGAAGAGTACATATTTGTACTCCTCAGCAGTTAAGATAATATCCAGATTCCTTTTCCAATCAACATAGTTATGTCCATTAAGTTTGTTTTCTTTCAGAATCACAGGAAGTGGGTTGAAAGTCATTTTGAAAAACCTAAGAATCACATAAATCAAAACATTAGATTTCAAAAATTTATTGATTCCTCAAACAATAAAATTTTAAAATCAACCAACACCTCAAAACACCGAGAATATCATATGTCATGTTAGTGTGGATGTATACGAATTTTACATTTGTAAGAAAAGGTTTTATCCATTAATTTTATTATGCTGTCAACCTTACTTTTTGACAAACAAAATTAATAGTTGGTTCCTCTTCGACTCTACAAATAAAAGCAGTGACTCCGATGGGGAGGATACTTTTATTTGCATCTAAGTGTTTACCATTACCCGATACTAAGGCAATTACCTCGGATTATGCGCCTTCCGATGGGGAAGTACACACACTCCTAAATAATTTCCTATAACCATATTGACCTAGTGATCCGCAAAACAAACTCATCCGATATGGAGCAAGGAACTCAGAGACAATGCGCAAGTTTATTCGCATCATATGTCAAATTGTAATGATGGCCTGGGAATTAAATATATCCCTCTCCCATTTAGTAATTTAAATTTGAGGAATTTTCTCAAACACACACCATGCATATCAAACAATAAGCAATAAATATGAAAAAAAAAATTCTAACTATTATGACTTTTGTTTTCCAATATGCTTCCCGTCGTGTCGCTACCTCGTCCGCTCCTCCTTTTACCATGCTCTAGCCATAAGGGGATCCGAGCCGAGATAAACTATTTTAATTTACATCCATCGATCCTATACTCCATGAAGAAGTGTACAACATATCTAGATCGAATGTAAATTAAAATGAGTGGCTAAACAGTGTCATATTTAATTACAAATAATTAAATACTAATTAACCTCATCAACCCCGAAGATTCAAATAAATAAGTACAATCATACACATACAATCACATACATCTATATAGACATAATAGTTGGATCTTATGCGTGCAAGTAAAAATTTAGCCTACGCACATCCTACTATTATCCAACATAAAATATATGATAAATGCATGAAAGTAACCAAATCCAAAACACACAAAACTGAAAACCGTGGCTCTGATACCACTTGAAGGGAATTGCTTCTCTTCGGTCGCTTGTGCATGGCAATCCTGTCACACGTCCCCAGATTAAAATTATATCAACTAAAACTAATCCGGACAGAGATAGATTACTCAAGAAACCGATTGTTCATCATGCTATTCGATTTGAGTAGTTGCCTGAACAAACTTGTTGTTCAAGCAACCTAACTCTTTTCCTCATTAGCCGCAGAATAGATGATGAACGGATCACTGTTTTTTGTGTTTATCATCGGGGTTCATGTTAATCAATAACATACAAAATACAAAAGAACTTGAATCTAAAATAAACAAGATTATACCTCTTGTTTTACCTCTTGATCTTCTATTGTATTCCTATCCTCCTCTTGGACGTCGTGTGGGCGTCGATCTTCCAAGAGTCGAAGCCTCCTAGATCGCGTCTTCCTTTCCTTGCTCTCTCCGAACAAGGGAAGAACAAAAGCTTCCTTCTTCTCCTTGCTTGCGCCGACCATCAACCACCAAACTTGGTGTTCACCGGCCCTAAGGAGAGGGAGAGGGTGTGCCGGCCAAGACAAAGGAAGGAGGAACCCTCACCTTTGTTGCTGTCGACCCTTGGAGAAGGAAAGGGAGGTGCCGACAATGGAGAAGGAAGAGGGTGGCGCCGGCCAAGAGTGGGAAAGGAAGGAAAACCCCTAGCTTCCTTGTCTTGTTGCCGTCAACAAAGAAGAGATGAACCAACTAAAATCCTAGCACACATCTTCTATTCCTTGCCGCCCAAGCCTCCAACGCCTACTCCAAAAACCCTAGAAGAACTTATCTTGCCACACAAGCCTCTCTAACATATATATAGATCTAGGTTTCATGAGGTATTTATAATAGGCTACAATAGGGACCATGAGGAGGAGTTGGATCTTCGCCACCCGATGGATCTGAACCACATAAAACCCAATCCATTAATGATGATCCATTCCACTAGAGGATTATTATTGATATATCTCACCTACCCCCTTAATTAAAATTGGGCTCCACATATTATTTGTACAAAATATCTCACCGTGTTTATGATATCGAATGTCCATTAATTAATTAAATTACTAACAATTTAATTAATTAATATCTAAGTCCATGAGTAGTATCACTCATCCTTATCATCATGTTGGACCAAGTCCACCTACAGGATTTACATGATGAACCTTATGAGCTCCTCAAGGGGACATCATCATCCTAGTATATAGGACACGATTTCCTCCTATAATCAACAATACACCATGTAAATAATATTATTTCCCAACTTACCAGGCCTATCGATTTAACACATAAATCTCGCCCATTGGTAAATCAAAGAAATAAATACTAAGTACATCTGCCCATTATTATATCACGATTAAGAGCATGTACATCATAATATCTGAGGTCCGATTCAATTATATAGTCAGTATAAATTGAATCACCTCTAAATCAGTCATGCTCAATACACACAAAGTGTATTAGTGTAATTCTATGATCAAGATAAACCAATACCAAATCACACTACAACCATGTCAATGGTTTGTCCAAAACCATCTTGGTTGTGAGCCTCTACTTATACTCTACAAGGAACTGATAACATGATCTTCTGTGCGACACCACATACCATATTATCTACAATTTAAAGTATAAGACAATATGCAAAAATGCAAACAATGATCATGTGATTCTTATTTCAAAATGAAGATGTTCATACAAAGGCATGGCTTTCAGTATACATCCCAACACTGGAAACTACCTGTGCCGAACCAGGTCGACCCTTTCATTAAGATAGGATAGACGGTACGAGGATGCCAAATCAATCCTTATAAAGAGTTGGAACGTATCCCATTCCCTACTCCCACATACTCTTCTACCTACGATTATTGAAGATGAGGACAACCACACGATTCCTCTTTAGTTCTTCTAGATCTTTGATACAAGGGTTGTCACCCCTTGTATCAGCTATGTACAATAGATAGAAAACCAAAACCCAATATTTATCATCAAACAAACACAGACTGCGAATAAAAATCCATAAATAGAATTAACATTTGAACTAGCATGTTCTATGTTACTCATGTTTCTCTTTAATCCTAGAATCGAAGATTTTACTCCATAGATGGAAAAGAAAGGACACAGGCATAATAGAATCAATAATTACAATGCAGAAGATGAATAGGAATTGAATTACAATACTATTGGTCCTTCTCTTTGGCGTTGGAGCACGGATTACGATCCTCGAGTTGCTTCCTTCCTCCCTGTTGCGAGTTTCTAGGGCACCAGTGTGTCGTCCCAGCCGTCGGCCCCCCTTAGGGTTTGGGCATGGCTTTTCTTTTATAGACTTGAAGTCGACGCTACCCGAAGGCATGAAAGAACCCTAGTCGGTTCAAAATAATCCACCACCACACGACTGTGTGGAATCACACGACCAGGCCATATGTGGTGCTGGGTGGCCAAATCCATGGTTTGGACACGACCGTGTGGATTTACACTGCTAGGTCGTGTCCCCTTCTTTTCCACCTGCCAAATGTCTTCCTTTTGCTCAAAAAATGTGTCATTTTCCCTGTAAAATGTTGTCCTGCACACAAAAGTACAACGAGCATATCTCTGAACCAAAAAATAGGGAATGCATGCAAAATAATGTGAAATATGCATGAAACAAGTATGAAATGTAACGATATGTGAGCAAAAACTACTCCTAAAACCCTATATGTTTTGCTCACATCAATTCCCCCATACTTAAATCTTTGCTTGTCCTCAAGCAAACCTAAGTACCATGAAATTTTAAAAGAAATATCATTCCATACTTAGCAAGCTAACTGGATTTATCAAGTGATATTTTCAATCAAAGGAAAATAGAGATGTTCTAAACATTCACTAAGTTAGCTTCTCGTTCATGTGCTAAGTGAATCTTCTTAGGGGATACATCATTCCACGATAAGTGAAGTCATCATCTTATAGCTTTTCTAATGTTTTTGGCTTTTAGGCACTAGTCTGCCTTAAGCAAGGGTCGTTCCCTATCTCAAACTTGTCAAAGAATTCAGACTTGCGACGCATCAAGTAAATGTATCCATATCTCGAATAATCATCTATAAAAGAGACGAAATACTCAAAACCACCTCTAGCTTGGATAGACATAGGACCACACAAATTAGAATGTACCAATTCTAACACATCTTTGGCTCTATACCCCTTGGCGTTAAAAGGCCTCTTGGTCATTTTACCCTCAAAGCAAGATTCACATGTTGGGAAATCTTCCACCACTAATGAACCCAGAGATCCATCAACTATCAACCTTTGAATTCTGCTTAGGTTAATATGACCAATCCTAAGATGCCAAAGATATGTTTGGTTTATCTTCGAAGGTTATTTTCTCTTATTGGAATTAGAAGATGAGTTATTAACTTCTATTTGCATCGTGGGAGCTTTAGGTTCAAGTGTGTATAGATTTCCTATCAATGCACCCGAACAGATAATGTCCCTATTCCTTTTTATAACAACCCTGTCATTAAAAGAAATAGAATATCCATCCATAAACAATTTAGAAACTGAAATTAAATTCTTTCTAAATAAAAATACATAAAGGCAATTCTTAAGAACCAAAACTTTATTTTTCTCAAAAGACAAATAAACGTCTCCCACTGCAACAACCGTCACCTTTGTGGCATCGCCCAAGTATATGATAATCTCCCCTTCAGCTAGTCGTCTGGTTTCCTAGAACCCATGCAAAGTATTGCAGACATGATCAATGCCTCCCGTATCTACACACTAGGTGTCGGTAGATAATACCGCTAAACATGTTTCAACGACTAGACCAAAAGATATACCTTTGTTCTACTTGCGGTTGGGGCAGTCCTTCTTCTAGTGTCCAGTCTGCTTACAAGTGAAGCACTTGCCTTTCGGCTTCTTCACTCCTCCCTGAGATCCTCCCACCGCCTTTGCCTCAGTTTGTTTCTTCTTCTTCTTGCCTTTCGTCTTAGAAGTAGAAACCTTTTGGGTCACCATGGCATGTGTCTGAGCACTCTGACAAAATAGCCCCTCTACGGCCTAGAGTTCTGTCAGAAGCTCCGCCAATGAATACAACCTTTTGTTCATGTTGTAGTTCAGGTGAAACTGCTTAAAACTCCTAGGTAGAGACTGGAGAATGATATCAACCTGGGTTTCCCCATCTATCTTAGCTTCGAGGAGTTCCAACTCATTCAAATGAGCCATCATCTTGAGAACATGATCCCTCATGGGTGTTCCCTCGATCATGGTGGTCGTCATCAAGTTCCTCATGGCTTCCTGTCTTATAGCCCGATTCTGGTGTGCAAAAATCTCTTTGAGATTGAGCATCATGTCATAAGCAGTGGGCATGGCTTGATGCTGATGTTACAGTACATTTGACATAGATGCCAAAATGTAAAACCACGCCATCTCATCTGCCTTGATCCACTTCTTATAACTCTCCTTCTCCTTTTCCCCAGAATCATCCGCAGGCTTAGGAGGGCACTCTTCGAGGAGTACATATTTGTATTCCTCAGCAGTCAAGACAATGTAAAGATTCCTCTTCCAATCAACATAGTTGGGTCTGGTAAGTTTATTCTCTTTCAATATCACAGCAAGTGGGTTGAAAGTCATTTTGAAAGAAAACCTAAAAATCACATAGATCAAAACATTAGATTTCAAAAATTTATTGATTCCTCAAACAATGATATTTTAAAATAAACCAACACTTCAAAATACTGAGAATATCGTATGCCATGATAGTGTGGATGTATACGAATTCTACATTTGTAAGAGGAGGTTTTACCCATTAATTTTACTATCTTGTCAACCTAACATTATGACAAGTAAAATTAATAGTTGGTTCCTCTTTGTCCATACAAATAAAAGCAGTGACTTCGATGGGAAGGATACTTATATTTGCATCTAAGTGTTCACCATTACTCGGTACCAAGGTAATTATCTCGGGTTATGTGCATTCCGATGGGGATGTACACACGCTCCTTAATAATTGCCTATAATCATATTCCAGCTTGTGATCCGTAAATAAACTCATCCGATGGGGAGGAAGGCACTCAGAGCCGACGTGCAAGTTTGTTTGCATCACTTGTCAAATCATAATGGAGGCCGTGGGAATTTATAAAAAATATCCCTCTCCCACTTAGTAATTTAAAATTGAGAAATTTTCTAGCCTATGACATGCATATCAAACAATAAGCAATAAATATGAAAAATAAAAAATTTCTAACTATTATGGCTTTTGTCATCAATATGTCTCCCGTCATATCGCCATCTCGTCCGCTCCTCCTACACCATGTACGAGCCATCCGGAGATCCGAGCCGAGAAAAAATATTTTAATTTACATCCATCGATCCTATACTCCATGAGGGAGTGTACATGAAATCTAGATCGAAAGTAAACTAAAATAGAAAGAGTGGCTAAACAATTCCATATATAATTTACAAAAATTAAATACTAGCCTCGTCAACCCCGAGGATTCAACAAAATATACAATTACACACATACAATCACATACACACATATGGCCATAATAGTAGGATCCTATGCCTGCAACCAAAGAGTTAACCTATGCATATCTTACTATTATCCGACACATATAATATATGAAAAGTGCATAAAAATAATCGAATCCTAAAAACACAAAACTGGAAACCGTGGCTCTGGTACCACTTGAAGGTAGGAAACTTCGCTTCCCACTTCAACTCGGTCTCTTGTTCATGGAAATCCCTTCTACGTCCCTGGATAAAAAAAATTTATACTTGACAAGAGGGATTACCCAAGCAACCGTGTCATCGTCATGCTATTCGATTAGAGTAGTCACTTGAACAAACTTGTTGTTCAAGTAACCAACCTCTATTCTACGAATAGCTGCGGAATAGACGATGTACGAATCACCGACTTTTGTGTTTATGTTCAGGTTCCAAGTTATATTAGCCACAAAATAGAATATACCATGCATATATAATTGATAAACAATTACAAACATGTTACATATGAAGATAGATAAGTGATATACCTCTCGATCTTCTATTGTATGACCTTCCTCCTTTTGGACGTCATGTGGGCGACGATCTACCAAAAGTCGTAGCTCCTAGATCACCAATCTTCCTTCCTTGCTCGCTCCGAACAAGAGGAAGTATAGAAACAAGGTACTTCTCCTTCTTTCAACCAACCACCAAGCTCCAAGCTCGGTGCAAGCTGCCGGCCAAGAAGAAGAGGAGGAAAGGAAGTGGGCGCCGACCAAGGACTCCAAGGAATTACCCTAACCCTTGTTTCCACCGGCCAAGGAGAAGAGATTGAGGGAGTTTGGACGCCGGCCAAAGGAGGCAAGAGCTTGTATGGGCGCCGACCACCAACGGAGAAGAAGAAGATAAGAAAAAGCTTTCCTTATTTGGTGCCGCCAACCCCAAACCCTAATCTCCGAGCTTGCCGCCCACCTTAACCCTAATCCTATCTCTAATGGGATTCCTTCTTGCCGCCCACCCCCTTTTCTCCTTTTATAGAGTTATGGATAAGCCTTGTTTTAATCTCCACCATTGGTTCTAGGAATTTAATCTCAACCATCGGATCTAAAGATTTAATCTCAACCGTCGGATCTAGAGATTTAATCTCTACCTTTGGATCTAGAGTTTTGTTTTCATCCATTAGATCTAAGCTTCATGAGGTATTAATAGGCTACAATAGGGACCATGAGGAGGAGTTGGATCTTGGCCACCCAATGGATCAAGCCTACATAAAGTCCGATCCATTAATGATAATCCAATCAACTAAAGGATTATCATTGATGTACCTCACCAACCCCCATAAGTCAATATGGGCTCCACATATTATTTGTACATTTTCTCTCGGTGTTTAAAATCTCGAATACCCGTCGATTAATTAATTTACTTACCATTAATTAATCAACATCTAACTCCATGAGTAGTACCACTCAACCTTTTCATCATGCCGGACCAAGTCCACCTGCATGGTTTACATGTTGAACCTTATAAGCTCCTCAAGGGGACATCATCATCCTAATATATAGGACATGGTTTCCTCCTATAATCAACGCCACACCATATAAATAATATCATTTCCCAACTTACCGAGCCTATCGATTTAATCTATAAATCTCGCCCATTGGTAATTCAAAGAAATAAATACTAAGTATATGTGCCCGTTATTATATCGGGATTAAGAGTATGTACAATATAATATCTGAGGTCCGATTCGATTAAGTAGTAAGCAATAAATCGAATCACCTCTAAGTCGGTGCTTCTCAATACACACAAAGTGTACTAGTGTGATTCTATGGTCAAGACAAATCAATACCAAATCACACTACAACCATACCAATGGTTTGTCCAAAGTCATCTCGGTTGTGAGCCTATACTTATAATTTACAAGGAGTCGATAACATGATCTCCCGTGTGACCCCACACACCATGTTATCTACAATGTAATGTATTACACAATATGCATCACCATAAATATGCAAAAAATCATCATGTGTTTCTTATTTCAAAATAAAGATGTTCATACAAAAGATATACTTTTTAGTATACATCCCAATAGTTTCTCATAGAATAATGCTTGCAGGTCAACCTCCTGTGAGGGGTGCTATCAACATGATCTCTGGGGGTTCCACTAATGTGGATTCAAATAGGGCTTGAAAAAGTCATAGTCGGGAGGAGTGTATAGCTTTAACAACTCTGCATAGAGCCAGAGGACCTATCTTAGTCTTTGGTTCCAATGATTTGTTGGAGAATCGTGGCACGGCTAGAAAGGGGGTTGAATAGCCTAAATGACGTAGATGGAATTCAGTCACTTAATTGTCTATGAAAGTGATTAGCGCAGAGGTAATAGAAGCTAAACAAAAACAATTAAGACAAAGAAAGAAGTAAGAGATGCGAACGCTAACGCCAAGATGTAACGTGGTTCATGGCGCTTGCCGCTAGTCCACGAACGATTCGTATGGTGAATCACTCCAACAATCCACTAGTCTCTCCTTTAGCCCAAGCAAGGTGAAGGTAAATCTCTTTTACAACAAATCACTCCCTCTTACAATAAGATAGAAATAAGAACAAGAAGAGGAGTGTTAAAACATGTTGGGCACTTGGGAGTATGATTATGAGTGAAGCATTAGCCACCCAAAAGCCCCCACCCCTTCTTTTTATAGAGAAGAAGGGTTTCTTCTCGTTGGGCAGGCGACAGTCGACTGCTGCATGACATCAGTCGTTTTCCCCTCTAACGACTGGCTTCCAGTAGCTTATAACTTGCCATCATCACCGTCTAATGGTACTTCTAGCAGTCGACTGATGCTCTCATCAGTCGACTGATAACTATGTAGCCGACTGATCAGTTAGCTACGGGAGGTTTTGTGCTTGCAACCATCTTTAGCAGCTGTCTACCATTCCTTGGCAGTCGACTGATGGTGCAGCAGTCGACTGCCATCCCTTGGAAAGTGACTACTGGGCCAGAAACCCTCAGTCGAACACCGATTGAGCACCAGTCGAGTGCCATCGACTCAGAGCAGTCAACTGCTATCTATAGTAGTCGACTAGTGTCAGGTAAAACCTCAAACAAATACTTATTTGAGCATCCGACAGTGGGGTAAACATCAAACTAATTGTTTTTGTTGGTCCAATCGGCCTAGGCCACGGTTGACTTGACTCGAGTGATGTTTTGATGTTTGACATAGAGAGTTAACATTGATGTTTGACATTGATGTCTAATAATGTTTTGGAGAGATTGTTGGAACAATCGACCCGGGTTATGATTAACCGGACTCGAGTTTGACTTGAGGGGATTTTGATGGTTGATTGGAGTTGACCATGTGATTATTGGAAAGTCCAAGCATGGGTCTTGGCAAGGTAAAGTCCAAGTCTTGTGTACTTGGCATGGAAAGTCCAACATGGGTTGGCAAGGGAAAGTCAAAGCTTGAGTCTTGGCATTTGAGAAGTCTAAAGGGTTTGATATTGGCAGTGTAAAGTCCAAGCAGGAGTCTTGACAGTATAAGTCCAATAGTTGGTGGTGTAAAGTCCAAGCGGAGTCTTGGCAACGTAAGTCCAATGTGCCTTGGTGGTGTAGACACCGTTAGCATGACATAGACAATGAAAGCACATGAAGGCTAGCACAATGGGTGAACAAGTCATGGATGACTTGGAGGGATCCGAGAGGCGTGAGGCTGACGGAGGTGGCTAGAAGGCTTAAGTCTAGGCTAAGGATGATCTAGCAAGTATGGGGGAACCATACTTGGGTAAAAACCTCATGTTTGAGGTGTGCCAGTCAACTGGTGCCATGTTGCAGTCGACTAGCGTGAGTCAACTACGGTTTGACTGTGGGAATTAGCCTAGCAGTCGACTGCTAGAGGTGGGCAGTCGACAGATTGGCCGAGCAATCGACTAATCTTGTGATCAATCGACTGGTGCTCGAGAATTTGGGCATAGAATGGAGTCAAGACTAAACTGCGGGGCTAGCAGTCGAGTGAAGGCTTCATTAGTCGACTGAAGGGTATAATCAGTCGGCTGATGATGGATCTGTTGGATCTTTTCAGCGTGGATCTAGCCATTTTCTCACGATAATAGTGACATCAGTCGACTGATGGTCCCAAGCAGTCGACTTATCGGCAATTTCCAGCCCTGGTTACAGCTTTAAATGGAGCTCATGGAAGAGGAAATCAGCACCGGTTTTCTTGGATGTTTTGAAGCGATTTGCTGCTGCAAATCAGGGCCTTCGGCTGCTAGTCCATGGCAATCAACAAGCAAGCTTCCAAATGATTTGTGTAAAGTTTTTTTTGCATTCTTTTGCCATATTCACTTGTAATTGCTTGTTGTTTACTTGTATTACTGTTGTTATATTTTGTAAGAGGTTTCTCCACCTCCGACTTGTGTCGAGAAGGTGTTATTGTATAGTGGTGTGTTTGTGGCATCGCTAGAGCTCTTTAGAGCTCGATCCATGGAGTTGGAACCATTCGGTTCCGAACCATGTTAAATATTTGTGTAATTGTGTTTTTGTCTATTTTGTTATTGCTTTACTATTATTCCACTGTGTGCTAACGAAAATTATAGACGAACACGAATGATTTCCATCGACATAACGAATAGACGCTATTCACCCCCCTCTAGTAGTCACAAATCCTCTACAATTGGTATCAGAGCTTGGGGCTCTTCTACGGACTAACCACCGGGAGCTAAAGATGCTTGAGGCAAGATGGAATTCCAAGACAAGCTTGGATAGGACATCAACACTCCACCACTATACGACTAAGAGGACTTTCCGACATGGAGAGCAAGAATGGAGACATTCTTGATGATGGACATAGAGGATTGGTTCATCCTCATGGAAGGCTTTGAACCTCCTAGGGACAAGAAGGGAGATGTTCTCAAGTTAAAAAGGAGGACCCAAGAGGAACTCCAAAAGTTCAAGACTGAAGTCAAGGTAACAAAACTTTTAGAAGATTTGATACCTATGATGTCTTGTGCAAGTTAGGTGAATTTCAAGATGCCAAGGAGTTATGGAACAAATTGACCAAGTTCCATTAGAAGCCTCATTTGGCACAAGTAGAAGAAGATAAGGAAGAGGAAGAAGAGAGCTCATCCTCAAGTGAAAGTGAGGAATCAGAAGTTGAGATGGAGTCAACTTCCGGATCGGAGGACGAAGAAGTAGAAGAGGTGGAAGAAGCATCCACCTCTAGGATTGAGGGCGAGAGACCATCCACACTGGAGCCGGAACAAAATCAAGAAGAAGCCTCAACCTCCGGGAGGGATGAAGAACCCACTCCAATCACCACCACCCTAGGTAACTCAAGCATTTCGGTTCAAAATAAAATACATATAATTTGCTTTGAGTTTAGGAAAATCAGGCACTATAAGAGCAAGTGCCCAAAGAGGGACAAGAAAATTCCACCGGCGCCAAAGGTCAAAGATGTCGGTGCCCAAAGTCAAAGGAGCAAGGAGCACATCATTTGCTTCAAGTGCCATCAAAAGGGATACTATAGGAGTCAATGCTCTAGGGGGAGCAAGAAGACTCAAGAGGGAGTATCACATGTAGGGGGAGCTTCTAAAGCGATCCCTAAGGTAAAAATTAATAATGCACCTTCTAAATCTAAAAGTCAAAAGCATGCTTTTAATTCAATTGCTATTACTCATGAAAAGCTTTTTAGTAGAAATTGATTCTATTGTCTAGGAGCTAAGAATGTCAACTTAGGAAATAAGGAGAAATTTGGGACTAATGTCCCAAGAGAAACCTTACCTAGGGAGTCTATTAGCAAAATAGAAGATCATCTAGGCTTAAACTCCAAGAAATCTAGACATATGTCTAGAAACAAGAATATCTTAAGAAGTAATGAAAAATTAAAAATTGAGATATTTGAAAAGGAAAATCAAGTCTTGAGGTAAAGACTTGAAAAATTGGAAAAGACCCTTAGGATTATCCAAAATCAATTTAAAGGGTCAAATGATCAAAAACATAGGTACAATGGTCAAAGTCAAAGACCTAAAAATCAAGAACCAACCAAGGGCAAGAAAGGTTTGGGTCACAAACCTAAGCCCAAGGAGACTTATCATAGTGTTCCATTTGATTATGGAACACAAACAAGGTCTAGGAAAGTCAAGGTCAATAGGGAAGTCATCCCTAAGGTTGACCAAGGTAGGTGCTTAGTGGCCAAGGTTTCTATGAAACCAAGGAAGACCACTAAGAAAGTTACTAGGGAGGCAATCCCTAATGTTAACCTAGTCAAGACTAAAATGACCAAGGACAACAAGCCTAGAAGGGTCATTAGGAAGGTATCTAGGGAGGTTATCCCTAAGGAATACCTAGTAAACCCTAGGAGCTCAAATAGGTTTTGGGTTCCTAAAAGCTTGATCGATTCACGCTAGATGGGTTTTGGGTGTGCCAACCTTGATTGTAAAGGTAGTTAACTTAACCATGGTAAAGGTGACACCTTAGGTGATTTTCAAGGTTATGTGATACCTTGGGACTAAGTTTGAATCTTAATCCTAAAGGAATTTAGGATGTGCCAATAAGCCTTGAGAATTGTGAAAAATTGATTAAACTAGGCACATGTAGAATTAGAGGTATCGGTGTGCAATTTGGGGTTTTGGCACACTTTTGGAATTAGTGTATCAAGAAAATTATCTTAAGGCCAAGAAATTATATTTAAGATTGATACTCAAGTACTACACATCTTAATGTCTCATACTTACCATGCTTCAGGTGTTTTACCATATGTTTGCATGGAAGAAATGTTTATGGTGTATTGCATCTCACAAAATAGGTTATTCATCTTGATTGTGTATTTCAACACTTAGAAAGGGTGAGATGTTAGGATTTGAAACTATTGGATGTTAATGCTTGTAAAAATGAAATAAAATACTAAAATACATTAGCAAATACATGAACATAGGCATAACATTAATATATTTGATATACATGAATAAACATGGTAAAATTAAACAAATTGAGTGAAGAAATCAGAATTCGCTTAATGTCAGAATTGGAAATTAGATATCAATCGACTGCTACAGTATATCATTCGACTGTTAACCCTATAGCACGACCCACAAGCCCAGCAGTTGAGTGTTGCCTTAGGACTCGATTGATTTGTACATCAGTCGACTAGGAATCTTCATCAGTCGACTAATGGTACTATTCATCAGGGCAGAAGAGCCAACAGTCGAGTGGCTCGTCGGAAGATCAGTGTCTGGTCACAACGATCGATGACGACCACTATCGATCGATGATATTCGTAGCTCGGCACGAATGTAGTCGATGGTCGAGCCGAGCGCGATCGTATCGGTTCGGTGAACCGCTCACTATCCCGCCATCAGTCGCCTGATATCACACATCAGTCGACTAGAATCGTGATTTTATAATGTCGAACCGCTAGGGTTCGTCATCTTCATGCCTTCTTCACGTGATTTTCTTTTCCGATCGTCCCTAAACTTCTCCGACCATCCTTCCTGCGTCTACACCGGCGACCAAAAGCCTTAGGTTTGAAAGTTATCCTTCTCATTTGTGTTTTGGTTGCTCTAATGGCGTCTCACAATCTTAGGTTTCTTCTCTGGCAATTTTCCTTGTGTTAGGGTTCCGACGAGATCCTCCTTCTGGTGATCTTCCGGCGTTCTCTCCGGTAAATCGACTGCCCAGTTAGGCCCTCACAACCATCTAGCACACCAAAGTATATCTCTAAACTCTTAAACCTAATTTTCTTTTACACCACATTTTGATCTAATCATATATTTGTGTCATTACATTGCATTGCATTCATCATATAATCATGTAGAAGACAGCGTAGGAATGACCCAAATGAGGGTGGATCACGTTTGTACCAACCGATGGTTGTTAGGTACATCGATAACCAATTTTTTAGACACTACTGTAGCGATATCATTGAGATCTTACTGCACTATCAGCTCATGAAGATCGCTCTGTGTACTCATGCTATTAATGATGATCTCCTCAAGGAATTTTACCAAAACTTGAGGAAGGTAGACAATGGCCCTACCTACACTACTCGCATTGTAAAATGCGAATTGGAGTTCACTCCTGCAATCTTGCAGGAGTTCCTGGAGTGTAGGCCATCGGATGATACCTTCATCTTTTATCCTACCTTTGATGCACCTCTTCCTGCTCCTTTTGATCACATTTCATTAGATTCCATGCATGAGCACCTCTTCCGCCATCCTCGCCCACCAACTCAGAACCTCTTTCCCATCAGTGAGTTATCTTCACCTGACAATGTGCTTTACAAAGTCATTGTTGGGTGCTTCCTTCTTATTGTGACTTGGGGTCTGGCCAAGATTCGACCTCCCCATCTCTTCCTCATGTATTCCATGCGCCATAGGTTACATGTGAACATTGCATTGAACATGTTTAAATACATTGTCCATTTCATATCCCCTGTACAAGGGAAAGTTCATATGCATTTTTAACATATTATCACTGCATGGTTAGAGTCCATAGGCATTAACATATCCATGGGATTGCTGAGGGCACTTTCCGAAGTATACGACTGCATCTTAGTGCGTAATTTCACTTTGGCTAGGCTGCGGACTGGAGATGGACAGATGGAGCTGATACCTCGGCCTTAGCCCATGGCGCGTGGGGAGCCACCTCTAGTGCCTAGAGAGCCTGCAGGACAGTATGAGGGGCCCGATGCTATTGACGAGGATAACCATATGCCAGCAGATGCACCAGCAATAGGTCTTTCAGATCGTGTTGCATAGCTAGAGGTCAGATTCAAGGATTACCAGCAGTCTATTGACTCACGACTGATAGAGATCATATCGGGGCAGTCCTCCATGAGTCAGAAGCTTAGTCAGATGGAGGAGTGCCACAGCAGGATGGAGGAGCGCTAGAGTCGGATGGAGGAGCGCCAGATCGATATGTTCTAGATGATGAGGACCTTGACGTTGAGCTAGCAGCCTCCTCCGCCTCCACCATCTGCCGGGGATGACAGCTAGAGGATGTTTAGGGATTCTGTTTTTAGTTTCTTAGTGGGATTGAGCGTTTCAGATATCTATTTTTCTTGTAAAAACTAAAGTTATCTTTGAATGAAATATTTTGCTAAAATAAATGTGTTTTTGTCTGATTATGTGTGTGTTAATATTTTTATAGAAATTTGCTATGTCATGACATCAAATTCTATCTTATCATATGACATATCATGATATTTTCTAGAATTATTTTCTATGTCATATTTAGAGCCTATTCATATGTCATGACATCATGATCATTGGTTATGCTTTTTTTTTATTATCATTTATTCCATAATCATTCATGCATTAATTTAAATTGAGTTAAGGATTACGACATGATTTGAAGTCCCATCTATAACGGAGTCAAATAGAGTTGTCTAGAAAATGCATGAGGCTATAATAATACTAATCCCATATCTCACAATTACTTTGACTTATGTGTGCTTAATACATCTTAGATACATGTGAGATGTTAGGAAAATAAGTTAAGTTCAAGGTTCATAGGTAGTGCATCTAGATGAACTTAAACTTATCTCAGTCTTTAATATGAATCATGAGGAAAGCTAATGTACAAGTCATGTACTTTTAGCTAAGAGTCCATGATTCAAAATAGGTTTTAAAAAATATTTTAAAATCATTTTAGAAAACCTTAGTGAAGTCTATCTTTTGATAGAAAAAATCATTGAACAAGTTGATACAAAGTAGATCAAAAAATATTGAAGTTTTAATGGTTGTTGAACATTTTATCAATCTCCTATTTTAATGGGTAAAATATTTTTTTAATATTTTCACCAATTGTATGTGTTATAAGTATTATATATATGAAATTTCATGATTTTTCAAACTATGTATAATTACATATGTTTTTTTTCAAACTCTGATTTTGATAATTAAAAAATGTAGTTATCAGTTATCAATCGATTGCTACTGTTTGCCAGTCGACTGATGGGGCAGCAGCTGTCCTGGCGACAACAACCCAGGCGGAAACCACCCTGACGACAAAACCACCCTAGCAAAACTGCCGTGGTGGCAAATTCGCCCTGGCACATGACGACACTACCCTGGTGGAAATCGCCCTGGAGGAAGTACCATGGCAGAACTGCCCTGACGTAGTTATCAGTCGACTGCTTCTTGGTGCCAGTCGACTGATGGGCCTGGCAGTCGACTGATTTCTGAAGGACTCGACTACCTATGCTGATTTTGGGTACAACAAGGGTGTTTAACCCCATTTCAGCTATGGTGAGGTTCCCTAATCACTCCTAACCCTAGGATATGTTTTGGAAAGTATTAGAAAGGGTGAAAATCTATTGGATATGGATTAGGAGAGTTGTTTAGGGTTTGTATCATTTTTAAGGTGAAGAAAAGTTCAATGTTGAACTTTAGGTCTTAATTTTGATGGTTTAAAGTTCCTATTGGCTTAGGGACTTCCCAAGGACATTGTTGGTGCAATGGTCAAGGGGGAGCAAGCTTTTAGGGGGAGGTATCCATCAAGGGATGATGGATGGTATTTTTCCTCATGAGAGGAAAAATGGGATTTTGAGATACCGAATTTGCAAATTGGGAGAGTGTATAGGATTGCCTCTCTTGAGTGATATGAGACTTATCACTAGGAAGATGGTGGGCATCCTAAGTATTTTTTGACCAAGAGGGAGATTGTAAGATCTCATTAGGACATGAGACATTGACTTCCTTGGAGAGATCCTTTTTGATGTATGTAAAAAAGGGGGAGAACATAAAATTACCAATTTGGGAAATTGGTAAGGAAATTTGAGTTAGTGTTCTAACTCAAAGATATGTGTTTTTGTCAAACATCAAAAATGGGGAGATTGTTGGTGCAATCAGCCCGGGTCACGATTGACCGGACTCGAGTGATGTTTTCATGTTTGACATAGAGAGTTGACATTGATGTTTGACATTGATATCTAATAATGTTTTGGGGAGATTGTTGGAACAATCGACCCGGATTATGATTAATAGGACTCGAGTTTGACTCGAGGGGATTTTGATGGTTGATTGGAGTTGACCATGCGATTATTGGAAAGGCCAAGTCTTGAGTACTTGGCATGGAAATTTCAACATGGGTTGGCAAGGGAAAGTTCAAGCTTGAGTCTTGCCATTTGAGAAGTCCAAGGGGTTTGATATTGGCGGCGTAAAGTCCAAGAAGGAGTCTTGGCAGCTTAAGTCCAATGGTTGGTGGCTTAAAGTCCAAGTGAAGTCTTGACAGCGAAAGTCCAATGTGCCTTGCCCATGTAGACACCATTAGCATGACATAGCCGATGGAAGCACCTGAAGGCTAGCGTAATGGATGAACAAGTCAAGGATGACTAGGAGGGATTCGAGAGGCGTGAGGCTGATGGAGGTGGCTAGAAGGCTTAGGTCTAGGATAAGGGTGGTCTAGTAAGTATGGGGGAACCATACTTCGGTTAAAACCTCATGTTTGAGGTGTGCCAGTCGACTGGTGCTATGTGGCAGTCGATTGACGTGAGTCAACTAGGGTTTGACTGCGGGAATTGGCCTAGCAGCCGACTGCCAGAGGTGGGTAGTCAACTGATTGGCTGAGTAGTCGACTGATCTTGTGATCAGTCGATTGGTTCTCGAGAATTCGAGCACAGAATAGAGTCGAGACTCAACTGTGGGGCTAGCAGTCGAGTGAAGGCTCCATCAGTCGACTGATCGATTGATGATGGATCCATTGGATCTTTCCAGCATGGATCTAGCTGTTGTCTCACGACAACAGTGGCATCAGTCGACTGATGGTCCCGAGCAATCGACTGATTGGTGATTTCCAGCCCAGGTTGCATCTTTAAATGGAGCTCGTGGAGGAGGAAATTGCCACCAGTTTTCTTTGACGTTTTGAAGCGATTTGCTGCTGCAAATTAGGACCTTCAGTTGTTAGTCCAAGGCAATCAACAAGCAAGCTTCCAAAAGATTTGTGTAATGTTTTCTTTGCTTTCTTTTGTTGTATTCACTTGTAATTGATTGTTGTTTACTTTTATTATTGTTGTAATATTTTGTAAGAGGTTTCTCTACCTCCGACTTGTGTCGAGAAGGAGTTATTGCATAGTGGTGTGTTTGTGGCATCACTAGAGCACTTTAGAGCTCGATCCATGGAGTAGGAACCATTCGGTTCTAAATCACATTAAATACTTGTGTAATTGTGTGTTTGTCTATTTCATTATTGTTTTACTATTATTCCTATGCATGCTAACGAAAATTGTAGACGAACGCGAATGATTTCTATCGACGTAACGAATCGACGCTATTCACCCCCCTCTAGCGGTCACAAATCTTCTACAGTTTGAGCATTTGACACTTCCATTTGTCAAGTAGAAACTTCAAACTCATGTTTGAGCATCCGACTTATCCAAATGTCGGGTAAAACCTCAAACACAAGTTTGAGCGTCCGACTTGTCGGGTAAAACCTCAAACCTAAGTTAGAGCGTCCAACACTTGACTTAGCCATTCGGCTAAGTTCACTGTGAGCTACCCGACCTTAGTTACAATCGCTCACTCTCATCTCCCATGAAGTCCCTCGCCTTGAAGCTCTCTTCATCCGACCACGTCCCTCGGATGCACGATGCGCACGACTTCTGCAATGTCATCCTTCACGTCTCACCCTAAAGTCTGCTTCCTTTGGCTTCACTCCAATGCTCCTCGTCCGGAAGTCCCTCAAATGCACCAAGCGCACGACTTCTGCAATTCCATCCTTCACCGACTCAAGGACCCGAGCCATGAGATGGTGAACTCGCCAATCTTTCATCATGCTAAACCGTGTGTGATTCACTTAAGTCCTGCACAACTTAAACACACATATCAAATCCATAACAACCTAACTTAAACCCTTTGCCACACACATCAAAACCACATCATACATGGGTTGATTGCCCTAACATGATTTAGAGGGAGTAATAACTCCTCATATTGATGCTTTAGTAATTTGGGCTCTTATTATTAATTTTAATGTGGGAAGAGTTTTTATGGACCCGGGCAGTTTAGTTGACATGTTTTATTGGTCTACATTAGAGCAAATGGGAGTCATTGTGAATGATTTACACTCGATCGATACTTCTTTGTTCGGGTTTTCTGGTCATGAAGTACAATCGATGGGGTTAGATTAAATTGCCTCTATCTTTAGTAGAATATTCGAGAAGAAAAATAGTACTTATTAATTTTACTGTGGTAGACATGCCCTCTTCTTAAAATCCTATTTTGGGTCGACCTGTTTTGGGAAGTTTGAAGGTAGTGGCTTCTCCTTATCATCAAAAGATTAAGTTTCCTATCAGAAGTGAAGTGCGAGAAGTTAGGAGTGATCAACATCTTTCTCGGAGGTGTTATGTAGATACTATCCGGACAGGGTAGAAAGGGAAGTCTATTAGTAAATCTCTTCAAAAAGTTAATCAGTATGGGAGTGCAATATGTATCATTCAGGAGGGGAGTTCTTGGTCTAATTTTGTAAGCGGGGCTTTCTGTTATTAAGATTAACATATCGTTATCTTGCGGTATTTTTTGAAATAATTATCAGTTGGAATGTTTTCTAATATAGATATTTATAGTAGTCTCTCCTCAACTCCGGGGATATTCTAGAGTTAAAGGATGGAGTGTATTATTGTCCTCTTGATTTCATTGTTCTCCTGAGAGGAAAAAACTCGATAGTATTTGCTGTTATGTTCTTCTCTTGGTAGGTATATGGTTATCTTTGAAGGGAGAAAGGATGGCCATGGGAATAAAGATGCTTGAAAAATATAGAGGTCTTGGAAGGATGCTGAAGGAGAGAATACTTTTGATATACAAAGGGGGAGGGTTTCAATTTATAGAAGTAGAAGAGGGTAAAAGGTGAAGAGTTTTCTATGGTTACGAGGGAACATGGAGAGTCAGGGCTTTTAATGGGTGGTGTGTTCTGAGGAGGTGAGTGAGGAGAACTACGCAGGTAAAGGGGTAATAAGGAAAGATACACGAAGGTATCATTTATTACAAATGCCATTTTGATTAAAAAGTTAAGGTGATAATCATTCATAAAATCATCTAATGTCAAATAAAGGATTTATAAGTGAGGCGATGACTATTGTAGTTGTGCTAGATATGACGTTGATTCATATTCTCCAGACTATAGGGTAGGGTCAACAAAAAGGAGGAAAATGCACGGTCTTTTATATAAACTAAGTAATAGTACAAATGATAAAAGGAAAATATTCTTATCTACAGAGGACTACTGGAAGAATCCACAGAGGATTCTATTTCTAAGTAGGGTGGTGGAACAATCGAAGGAGGAGGTGTGGAAGTTGACGAAGGAGGGGGAGCCATATGGGTATTTCACAGGAGAGCTGGAGGATTAAATAGGTGATTGCCAAATGAGGGGAAAGGATATCGGAAAGGCCCTATTTGGCCTGGGGCCATTGCATCGATAGTACCCCTAGGAGGGGGGTAGTGGTTGGTAAGCTGAGGTTGTTATGGAGTGAGTATCTGAATTGGAAGTCTGATTTGTATTAGTGCTTATTTGGATAAGATGTGTGTGTGTGGGGGGGGGGGATGCCATGGAAGGATAAAGAGTAGAGATGAGGGGAAGGGTGGAGCAGAGCTCAACTTTTATAAAGGGGGTCAGGGAGGAAGAAGAAGTGAACTATATATTCCCCATAATCAAGGATGATACCGAGGGGGTTTAAACAATTAAATTAGGTCGGTGGAAGGGTCGACCTATTTTGGTAAAGGAAGAGAAGGAATAGCATATCGGGAAGTACATTATTATAGTGGGATAAAATCAAATACATTCAGAGTATAAGTATGTTGCATTTGTTTATAGTAATTTTAAGCTGCAAGTAGATTACTTCTTTTAGTATGGTGTATGGCATAGAAGTAGTATTACCTGTAGAAGGCGGAGTGGTGTCTGCCCAAGTGATTGTTTTGAAGGGTTTTGCTTATCGAGTCCGTGAGGGGAAACATCGCTTCCCACTTCACCTCAGTAGCTTGTCCATGGCGATCCCTTCGATGTACCCGGATTAAAAAAAAAATTAATCCTAGACAAAAGGGATTTCCTAAACAACCAAGTCATCGTCGTGCTATTCGTTTAGAGAGGTCACTCGAACAAACTAGTTGTTCAAGCGACCATCCTCTATTCTACGAGTAGCCGAGGAATAGACGATGTCTAGATCGCCGGTTTTTGTGTTTATGCTCGGGATCCAAGTATTATTTAGCCATTTACAGATTTATAACATGCTTATAATTGAAAAACAAAAACCAGCAACAAACAAAAGAGAAAAGAGAATAGATATACCTCTTGATCTTCTAATGTATGTCCTTCCTCCTTTTGGACGTCGTGTGGTCGACGATCTACCAAAAGTCGAAGCTCCTAGATTGCAAATCTTCCTTCCTTGCTCTTCCAAAGCAAGAGGAAGAGTAGAAACAAGCTTTTCCTCCTCCCTAAAATCAACCAACAAGGAGCACACAATATCCTTGCCGCCGGCCAACTAGAAGGTGGAGAAGATGATGGAAAATAATCAAGACACCAAGCGAAGCCCTATATCTTGTTTCCACCACCTAAGAAGAAGGAGAAGGGAGCTTTTGGGCACCAACCAAGGGTTGGAAAGGGGCTGGAAAGAAGCTGGACGCCGACAAATGGACAAGGAAGAAGAAAGGAAACCTTGCCTTATTTGGTGCCGCCCTAGCCTCCAAACCCTAACCCTAATATTATCTTAACTAGGATTCACCTTCTTGCCGCCCAACCCTAGCTCTCTTCAATGTTCTTCATGCCAACTCCTATGCCCTCCTTTTATAGAGTTAGGGGTAAGTCATGAATTAATCTCATCCATTGATTCTAGGGATTTAATCTCAACCGTCGGATCTAGAGATTTAATCTCAACCGTCGGATCTTAGAGATTTAATCTCTACAAATGGATCTTAGAGTTTTGTTTCTATCCATTGGATCTAAGCATCATGAGGTGTTAATAGGCTACATTAGGGACCATGAGGAGGAGTTAGATCTTGGCCACCCATGGATCAAGCCCACATAAAGTCCGATCTACTAATGATGATCCAATCCACTAAAGGATCATCATTGATCTACCTCACCAACCCCCATACACACCAGGTGGCGGTAGATAACACCGCTAAACATGTTTCAACGACTAGACAAAAGATATACCTTTGTTCTTGCGGTTGGGGCAGTCCTTCTTCCAGTGTCCAGTCTGCTTAGAAGTGAAGCACTTGTCTTTCGGCTTCTTCACTCCTCCCTGAGTACCTCCCACCGCCTTCGCCCAGGTTTGTTTCTTCTTCTTCTTGCCTTTCGGCTTAGAAGTAGAAACCTTATGGGTCACCACGGCATGAGCCTGAGCACTCTGACAAAATAGTCCCTCTGCCGTCTGGAGTTCTGTCAGAAGTTCCGCCAATGAATACCACTGCTTGTTCATGTTGTAGTTGAGGCGAAACTACTCAAAACTCCTAGGTAGAGACTGGAGTATGATATCGACTTGGGTTTCCCCAGCGATCTCAGCTCCTAGGACCTCCAACTCATTCAAATGAGCCATCATCTTGAGACCATGATCCCTCACGGGTGATCCCTCGACCATGGTGGTCGTCATCAAGTTTCTCATGGCCTCTTGCCTCGTAGCCCGATTCTGGTGTCCAAAAAGCTCCTTGAGATTGAGCATCATATCATAAGCAGTGGACATGACTTGATGTTGATGTTGCAGTACATTTGACATAGATGCCAAAATGTAACACCACGCCATCTCATCGGCCTTGATCCACATCTTATAGCTCTCTCTCTCCTTTTCCCCAGAATTATCTGCAGGCTAGGGAGGGCACTCTTCGAGGAGTACATATTTGTATTCCTCTGCACTCAAGACAATGTCTAGATTCCTCTTCCAATCAACATAGTTGGGTTTAGTAAGTTTGTTCTCTTTCAGTATCGCAGCAAGCGGGTTGAAAGTCATTTTAAAAGAAAACCTAAGAATCACATAAATCAAAACATTATATTTCAAAAAAATTTTGATTCCTCAAACAATAAAATTTTAAAATCAACCAACACCTCAAAACACCGAGAATATCGAATGCCATGATAGTGTGGACGTATACGAATTCTACATTTGTAAGAGGAGGTTTTACCCATTATTTTTACTATCTTGTCAACCTAACTTTTTGACAAGTAAAATTAATAGTTGGTTCCTCTTTGGCCCTACAAATAGAGCAGTGACTCCGATGGGGAGGATACTTATATCTGTATCTAAGTGTTCACCATTACTCGGTATTAAGATAATTATCTCGGGTTATGTGTCTTACGATGGGCAAGTACACACGCTCCTTAATAATTTCCTATAAGCATATTCGACCTTGTGATCCGTAAACAAACCCATCCGATGGGGAGGAAGGCACTCCGAGCTGACACGCAAGTTTGTTTGCATCACATGTCAAATCATAATGGAGGTCGTGGGAATTTAAAAAATTCCCTCTCCCACTTAGTAATTTGAAATTGAGGAATTTTCCTAGCCTACGACATGCATATCAAACAAGAAGCAATAAATATGAAAAATAAATTATTTTCCAACTATTATGGATTTTGTCTTCAATATGACTCCCGTCGTATCGCCATCTCGTCTGCTCCTCCTATGCCATGTAGGAGCCATCCGGAGATCTGAGCCGAGACTAAAACCTATTTTAATTTACATCCATCGATCCTATACTCCACGAGGGAGTGTACATGAAATCTAGATCGAAAGTAAAATAAAATAAATAGTGGCTAAACAATGCCGTATTTAATTTACAAAAACTAAATACAAGCCTCATCAACCTCGAGGATTCAACAAAATAAATATTTACACACATACAATCACATACACACATATGGCCATAATAATCGGATCTTATGCCTGCAACCAAAGAGTTAAACTACGCATATCCTACTATTATCCGGAACATATAATATATGAAAAAGTGCATAAAAATTAATAGAATCCTAAATACACAAAATCGGAAACCTTGGCTCTGATACCAATTGAAGGGGTTTGCTTATCGAGTTCGTGAGGGGAAACTTCGTTTCACACTTCACCTCGGTAGCTTGTCCATGGAGATCCCTTCGATGTCCCCGGATTAAAAAAAATTTAATCCTAGACAAAAGGGATTGCCCAAACCTCCAAGTCATCGTCGTGCTATTCGTTTAGAGAGGTCACTCGAACAAACTAGTTGTTCAAGCGACCATCCTCTATTCTACAAGTAGCCACGGAATAGACGATGTCCGGATCGCTGGTTTTTGTGTTTATTCTTGGGATCCAAGTATTATTTAGCCATTTACAGATTTATAACATGCTTATAATTGAAAAACAAAATCAAGCAACAAACAAAAGAGAAAAGAGAATAGATATACCTCTTGATCTTCTAATGTATGTCCTTCCTCCGTTTGGACGTCGTGTGGGCGACAATCTACCAAAAGACGAAGCTCCTAGATCAAAAATCTTCCTTCCTTGCTCTTCCAAAGCAAGAGGAAGAGTAGAAACAAGCTTTTCCTCCTCCCTAAAACCAACCAACAAGGAGCATACAATCTCCTTGCCGCCGGCCAACTAGAAGGTGGAGATGATGATGGAAAACAATCAAGACACCAAGGGAAGCCCTATATCTTGTTTCCACCACCTAAGGAGAAGGAGAAGGGAGCTGGCCAAGGGCTAGAAAGGGGCTGGAAAGAAGCTGGACACCGGCCAATGGACAAGGAAGAAGAAAGGAAACCTTACCTTATTTTGTGTCGCCCTAGCCTCCAAACCCTCACCCTAATCCTATCTTAACTAGGATTCACCTTCTTGCCGCCCAACCCTAGCTCTCTTCAATGTTCTTCAGGCCAACTCCCATGCCCTCCTTTTATAGAGTTAGGTATAAGTCATGAATTAATCTCATCCATTGGTTCTAGGGATTTAATCTCAATCGTCGGATCGAGAGATTTAATCTCAACCGTCGGATCTTATAGATTTAATCTCTACCAATGGATCTTAGAGTTTTGTTTCTATCCATTGGATCTAAGCATCATGAGGTATTAATAGGCTACATTAGGGACCATGAGGAGGAGTTGGATCTTTGCCACCCATGGATCAAGCCCACATAAAGTCCGATCCACTAATGATGATCCAATCCACTAAAGGGTCATCATTGATCTACCTCACCAAACCCCATAGATAATATGGGCTCCATATATTATTTGTACATTTTCTCCCCATGTTTAAGATCTCGAATGTCCGTCGATTAATTAATTTATTGACCATTAATTAATCAACATCTAACTCCTTGAGTAGTACCACTCAACCTTTTCATCATGCTAGACCAAGTCCACATGCAGGGTTTACATGATGAACCTTATGAGCTCCTCAAGGGGACATCATCATCCTAATATATAAGACAAGGTTTTCTTCTATAATCAACTGCACACCATATAAATAATATCATCTCCCAACTTACCGAGCCTATCGATTTAATCTATAAATCTCGCTCATTCGTAAATCAAAGAGATGAGTACTAAGTATATGTGCCAGTTATTATATCGGGATTAAGAGCATGTACTAAATAATATCTGAGGTCCGATTCGATTATGTAGTCAGCAATAAATCGAATCACCTCTAAGTCGGTCCTGCTCAATACACACAAAGTGCACTAGTGTGATTCTATGGTCAAGACAAACCAATACCAAATCACACTACAACCATTCCGATGGTTTGTCCAAAGCCATCTCGATTCTGAGCCTTTACTTATACTTTTCAAGGGGCCGATAACATGATCTCCTGTGTGACACCACACACCATGTTATCTACAATGTAAAGTATTAGACAATATTGCATAACCTTAAAAATATGCAAACAATGATTATGTGATTCTTATTTCAAAATAAAGATGTTCATACAAAAGATAGACTTTTCAGTATACATCCCCACAGGTTTATATCCTGAGCGACATTGGAGTGGCTTGGCCTATGGAGTTAGACTTATTTAGAAGAAAAGGGATTTTTCTTTTATCATGCTGAAAGGTATTGATCAAAAGTGATGAAAGCTTATAATAAAAAGGTAATACCACATGCTTTTCAGTTAGGAGACTTAGTATTATGAAAAGTAATGCCTGAGCGATGCAAAGGTATGCTCATAGCTAAATAGGAAGGACCATTCCAGTTGGAGAGCCGAGCGGGGATTGGAGCATATTACTTGAAGGATGCTGAAGGAAGGCTTTTAGAATGACTATGGAATGTGTATGATTTACGTCCTTATTTTAGTGGATAAATGTTGTAGAATTATTTTTTTCATCTTTCGAAATATTCAATGTAGTCTAAATAGTATATTGTATTTCAAGGGTGGTATTGAATACAAATTATTACATTTTCTAAGTATTGGATGAAAAACAAAAGGACAATAAATCAGGTGCGGTGGGATCAATTGTATTAACTAAATCTAGAAAATTTGTGGAATGCCCGGGAGGTGGATAGCTTACTATTTGAAATTGGTTGATGCAGTCTTGGAAGCCCCATTGTAAAAAAGAAAAACCTTGATCTATGAACATATCCTTGATTGCAGCAGAAGTCCTTTATGTTTCTTGTATAGTGCATGCTCCTTTGGAGGATGGTCATGTTCTAAAAATGTCTAGAGTATTCTATAAGTAAGTTGTTTGAAATGGAGGGTTGAAAGTTTTGCTCAGTCGTCATGAGCCTTTATATAGGAGGCTTGGAGTCCTCTCTCATGTTTTTTATAAGCAAGTTGTAGTGATAACTCGCGAGCTTGACATTCCTGAAATTCTATCATTAGGGCAGTAGTATATGGTTTTAATCTACTCGTTCCAAGGTGACTGGAGAACAATGTCGATCCCTATCTTCCCAATTACAGCATCCTCCAAGCTTTTACATAATCCCACCACTTCCACCGAATGCCCTCACTCACCTCTTGGATGAACAAAGGCCTTCTTCTTGCAGCAAACAGAAGTCAAATTATAATTTCCTCTTCATCCTTTTTTGTTAGAGATATCCGAGCATTTTTTTTATTCCTTTAAATCAACAAAGTCCTAACACTTTTCGATTTATATTAGTCTTTTACCTTATCTCATCATACGTGTCAGTTACTCCATTAGACATTTTATTTACTTATTTTTTGGAAATAAAATAAATAGAAATAGGTATTTTTCATTTTCAAGCTCGTTCAGATTTTCAATTTCTGATTGGCAACCCCTCTTCTCACAAGGGATGGAAAGAGCACTACTTCTTCGTGCATTCTTCATCTCCATTCCCTTTTGTTAGGACAATCAACCCAAGTTATGGTTTGGATTATGGTTTTGATGTGTGTGGCAAAGGTTTAAGTTAGGATATTATTGTGGATTTAATATGTGTGTTGAAGTCATGTAGGACTTAGTAATTTTCACATATGATGAATAACTTTGGTAAGATCACCAACTCACAACCTCGTGCTTGAGTCGGCGAAAAAGCATTGTGAAGCCGTGCGCTTGATGCATCCGAGGTACCGCCGGATGAGATGACTCAAAGAGAAGCCAAGGAAGTAGACTTCAAGGGAAAGAGACGCGAAGGAGCATTGCGAAGTCCTGTGCTTGGTGTTGCCAAGGGACGTGGCTGGGAACGAAGAGAGCTTCGGCGAGGGTCTTCAAGTGAGATGAGAGAATGAGTTGATGGCATTGCTCGGAGGCTCGTTGGCTCCCATGTCCCCGGATTAAAATTTTCACTAATGAAAAATAATACGGATGGGATGAGTTTCCTAAGCTCAACCAATTCGTCATCGTGCTAACGACTTGAGCGATCGCTTGAACAAACTAGTTGTTCAAGCAACCAAGCTCTTCTTGTCGGTTAGCCGCAGAAGAGACGACGAACGGATCGCCGGTTTTTGTGTTTATCTTCGGGGTCCATCATTATACAAATACATATGGATGTAGACATGTATAATCAACACATACAATCATATTAATAAGAACATGCAAAGATTAATAATAAAACTTGTAAAACTTTTATACCTCTTGATCTTCTATCATATGTCCTAACCTCCTTGTAAACTTCGTGTGGGCGAAGATCCTCCACAAGTTGAAGCTTCCTTGATCTTCTTCAATCAAAAGAAAGAAGAATTCTCCTTCCCTTCTTGCTTGAGCAAACCACCAAGCCACAAAGGATTGATGCCGCTGACCCCAAGAAAAGGAGAACAAGATGGCCAACCAAGGAACCGAACAAGGGAACAATCCCTAGGTCCTTTGTGCCGCCGGCCAAGAGGAAAAGAAGAGGAGAAGAGGAATCGGTTGAGCCCCGACAAAGGTAGAGGGAAGAAGAGGTAGGAGCCGGCCACACCTTAGGAAGAAGAAGAACACCTCTCCTATAGTTGCTGCCTACCTTAGCTTCCAAACCCTAGCCGCCCAACCAAGGAACCAAACCCTAATCTCCCTAGGGTTTTCTCCTTAGGGTTTCTTGCCGCCCAAGCCAATGAAAGGCAAAACCCTAGTCTCCAAAACCAACCAACAACTTCTTTTTCCACCCACCTTAAGCCCCCTTTTATAGAGTTGGGCTTAAGCCTTGTTTTAATATCCACCGTCGGTTCTAGGATTTTAATCTCAACCGTCGGATCTAGAGATTTAATCTCAACCATCAGATCCAGAGATTTAATCTCCACCATCGAATCTAGGAATTTAATCTCAACCGTCAGATCTAGAGATTTAATCTCAACCGTCAGATCTAGAGATTTAATCTCCACCGTTGGATCTAGGGATTTAATCTCAATCGTTGGATCTAGAGATTTAATCTCAACCGTCAGATCTAGAGATTTAATCCACCGTCAGATCTAGGGATTTGTTTTCCATCATTGGATCTAGGCTTCATGAGGATTATATTAGGCTACGATAGGGACCATGAGGAGGACTTAGATCTTGGCCACCCGATGGATCGGAACCACACAAACTTGATCCATCAATGATGTTCCATTCCACTAGAGGATCATCATTGAATTACCTCACCAACCCCCATAAATTAATATGGGCTCCATACATTATTTGTACATCCATCTCCCCGTGTTTAAGATATCGAATGTCCGTTAATTAATTGATTTACTGACCATCAATCAATTAACATCTAACTCCTTGAGTAGTACCACTCAACCTTATCATCATGTTGAGTAAGTCAACCTGCAGGGTTTACATGATGAACCTTATGAGCTCCTCAAGGGGACATCATCAACCTAATATATAGGACACGGTTTCCTCCTATAATCAACGGCACACCATGTAAATAATATCATTTCCCAACTTACCGGGCATATTAATTTAATCCATATAAATCTCACCCTTGGGTAAATCAAAGAAAATAAATACTAAGTACATGTGTCCGTTATTATATCGGGATTAAAAGAATGTACAACATAATATCCGAGGTCCGATTCAATTATGTAGTCAGCAATAAATTGAATCACCTCTATGTCAGTCCTGCTCAATACACCTAAGTGTACTAGTGTAACTCTATGTTCAAGACAAAATAATACCAAGCTACACTACAACCATGGCAATGGTTTGTCCAAAACTATCTTGGTTGTGAGCCTCTACTTATATTCCACAAGGGACTGATAACATGATCTTCTGTGCCACACCAAGCACCATGTTATCTACAATGTAAAGTATTAGACAATGTGCACACACATAATAAATATAAAGTGCAAACAATGATCATGTGATTCTTATTTCAAAATAAAAATGTTCATACAAAAGAGCTAGGCTTTCAGTATACATCCCAACAATCTCCCACTTATACTAAAAGACTATGCTATCCTCATACTTCCATACATCTGATTCCCCTTCCCTCCACATGCCTATCAAAGCTCTTGCTCGAAGGGCCTTAGTGAAAGGGTCTACCAGGTCATCCTCTGATGCAATCTAGGCGACAACAACTTCTACCTCCTTTACGATTTCTCGTATCAGGTGGTACTTGCACTCTATGTGTTTACTAGCCTTATGGGCTCGTGGTTCCTTCGAGTTTGCAACTGCACCATTATTATCACAATAAATTGTGATAGTTCTGGGCAAAACAGGAATCACATCCAAGTCCATCAGGAAGTTCTTGAGCCATACGAGTTCTTTGGCCGCCTCAGAGGCTACCACATACTCAGCTTCCATGGTGGAGTCCACCACACATTTCTGCTGAACACTCCTCCATACAATGGCTCCACCTCTCAAAGTAAACACAAAACCCGAGGTAGACTTACTGTTATCCCTATGTGATTGGAAGTCTCAATCCATGTAACCCACAGGGAGTAATTGGTCTGCCCGGTAAACTAGCATATATTCCCTAGTCCTTCTCAGGTACTTCAATATATGCTTTACCATAGTCCAATGTCCCTATCCAGGATTACTCTGATATATGCTGACCATGCCCACGGTAAAGAAGATATCTGGTCTCATACATAGCATAGCATACATGATGCTTCCTACTGCCGAAGCATAAGGAACCGCCTTCATCTCCTCTATCTCCTTTGATGTTTTGGGACACATCTCTTTAGATAAAGGTACTCCATGCCTAAAAGGTAGAAAACCTTTCTTGGAGTTCTGCATGCTAAAATGAGCAAGGATAGTGTCAATGTATGAAGCTTGAGATAAGCACAACATCCTTTTCTTGCGATCCCTTATTACCTTGATTCCAAGGATGTGTCCCACTTCTCCCAAGTCCTTCATGTCAAAATGTTTGGACAACCATACCCTTACGTCTGATAACACTCTGATATTGTTGTCAACTAACAAAATGTCATCTACGTATAGTACAAGAAATACCACTACGTTTCCATCACATCTCTTGAATACACAAGGCTCATCCGTACATTTAATAAATCCATATGACTGGATTATTTCATCAAAGCAGATGTTCAAAGATCTAGAAGCTTGCTTCAATCCATAAATGGACCGATTAAGCTTACACACAAGATGCTCTTTTCCCTTTGCAATGAATCCCTCTGGTTGCTTCATATAGATGTTTTCCTCAAGACTCTCGGTAAGGAATGCTGTCTTGACATCCATCTGCCAAATCTCATAATCCTCATGAGCAGCAATAGATAAGAGAATTCAGATAGACTTAAGCATAGCTATCGGTGAAAAGGTCTCCTCATAATCGATACCCTCTTTCTGAGTATACCCTTTGTCAACAAGCCTAGCTTTGAAGGTCTCAACCTTACCATCTACTCCTCTCTTTCTCTTGTAGATCCACTTGCATCCAATGGCTTTCACACCATCGGGTGGTTCTACTAGCTCCTAGACATGATTAGAATCCATAGATTCTATCTCTGAATTCATCGCTCTTTGCCAAGATACCACATCTCTATCTTGGAGTGCCTCGTCATATGTCCAGGGATCAGGTTCATGTTTACCAGGGACTAAGTCCGAAGACTCTACCAAGAACATGAATCTCTCTGGTTGTCTAACAACCCTCCCACTACGACGAGGTGCGTTCTGTGTATGCTCTGTGACACGCGGTGCAGTGACTTGTGGTATTTCCTCTTGTACCGGTGGTACTGAAGTTGGGACTTCCCCTTTCAACTCCTCAAGAACAATCCTACTCGTGGGCTTGTGGTTCATCACATAGTCCTCCTCTAGAAATCTGGCATTCGTACTCACGATCACCTTTTGATCTCTTAGACTATAGAACAAACCACCCTTCGTTCCCTTAGGGTAGCCAACAAACAAGAATACTTCTGTACGAGATTCCAACTTACCAGCATCTCCCTTCAACACATGTGCTGGACTACCCCAAATCCGAATATATCTTAGACTAGGCTTTCGCCCAGTCCACAATTCTGTGGGAGTAGAGGGTAATGACTTAGATGGAACCAAGTTCAGAATGCGTGCTGCCATTTCCAGAGCAAACCCCCAAAATGAATCAGGTAACTCAGAATAACTCATCATCGATCTGACCATCTCCATAAGAGTCCTATTCCTTCGCTCCGCCACACCATTATGCTGGGGTGTGCTAGGTGCGGACAATTAGGATTGAATCCCAGCCTCTGATAAGTAATTCCTAAACTCTCCCAAGAGGTACTCGCCACCACAATCAGATCATAGTGTCTTCATACTTTTACCTTGATGGTTCTCCACATCAGCCTTGAATTCTTTGAACCTGTCAAAGAATTCAGACTTGCGGCGCATCAAGTAAATGTATCCATACCTTGAATAATCGTCTATAAAAGAGACAAAGTTTTCAAAGCCACCTCTAGCCTGGATAGGCATAGGACCACACAAATCAGAATGAACCAATTCCAATACATCTTTGGCTCTATACCCTTTAGCCTTAAAAGGCCTCTTGGTCATCTTACCTTCCAAGCAAGACTCGCACGTTGGGAGATCTTCCACCACTAATAAACCCAAGGGTCTATCATCTATCAACCTTTGAATTCTACTCAGGTTAATATGACCAAGTCTTCGGTGCCAAAGATATGTCTGGTTCATTTTCGAAGGTTATTTTCTCTTATTAGACTTAGAAGATGAGTTATTCACTTGTATATGCATCGTGGGAGTTTTCGGTTCAAGAGTGTACAAATTGCCAACCAATGTACCAGAACAGATAATCTCCCTATTCCTTTTTATAACAACTTTGTCATTAAAAGAAACAGAATATCCATCCAGAAATAATTTAGAAATTGAAATTAGATTCTTTCTAAAAGTAGGTACATAAAGACAATTTCTCTAAACCAAAACTTTATTCCTATCAAAAGATAAATAAATGTCTCCCACTGCAATAGCCGCCACCTTTGAAGCATTGCCCATGAAGACGGTAATCTCTCCCACAGCTAGTCGTCGGGTTTCCTTGAACCCTTTTGTTCTTTCGACGAGGACAGTCCGCCTTCCAATGTCCAGTCTGCTTGCAAGTGAAGCACTTGCCTTTTGGCTTCTTCACTCCTGCCTTAGGTCCTGCTGCCACTTTCTTTGCTCCACCTTGCTTCTTCTTCTTCTTCCCTTTCAGTTTAGAAGTAGAAACCTTCTGAGCAACCATGGCTTGAGCGCTTTGATGAAAAAGGCCCTCTGCCGCCTGGAGTTCTGTCAAAAGCTCCGCCAACGAATACAACCTCTTGTTCATGTTGTAGTTGAGGCGGAACTGCTCAAAACACCTAGGCAGAGACTGGAGAATGATATCGACCTGGGTTTCCCCATCGATCTCAGCTCCGAGGACTTCCATCTCATTCAGATGAGTCATCATCTTGAGAACATAGTCCCTGACGGGTGTTCCCTCGATCATGGTGGTCGTCATCAAGTTCCTCATAGCCTCCTGTCTGGCCACCCTACTCTGATGTTCGAAAAGTTCCTTGAGATTGAGCATCATGTCATAAGCCGTGGCCATGGCCTGATGCTGATGTTACAGCACATTTGACATAGATGCCAAAATGTTACACCGCTCCATCTCATCTGCCTTGATCCATTTCTTATAACTCTCTTTCTCCTTTTCATTAGAGTCATCGGTGGGCTTAGGAGGACAGACATCGAAGAGTACAAATTTGTACTCCTCTGCAGTCAAGACAATATCCAAATTTCTTTTCCAATCAATATAATTTGTTCCAGTAAGTTTATTTTCTTTCAATATCACAGCAAGTGGGTTGAAAGCCATTTAAAAAAAAAACTAAGAATCACAATGATAAAAATATTAGATTTCAAATATCATTGATTCCTCAAACAATAAAATTTCAAAATCAACCAACATGAGTGAAATGTATGTAGCTCATTAGGTGAACTTGGTCGAAATGGCTAAGTGTCGGAGGCTCGACCGAGACGGTTGAGGTTTTAATCGACTGTCGGATGCTCAAATGGATGTGAAGTTTGAGGTTTACCCGACATTAGTCGACTGCTGTGAATGGGCAGTCAACTGCTCCAAGTCGACTGTTGACTCGACTAGTGTTCGAGTTTGATATGTGTCCCATCAGTCGACTGCCAAGGATTGGCAGTCGACTGACACAACCATCAGTCGACTGCTTATGGCAGTAGTCGACTGATTGCAAGGGTTTCAGGCACAGAATGGTTATCAGTCGAGTGTTCGCTTCCGGCACTCGACTATTGGCTCCATCAGTCGACTGATGGGATGATCAGTCCACTGATGTGGGAGTTATTGGATGAAATCTAATGTTGAAGAAGTCGTTATTGGGAAACGGCTACAGGAGCAGTCGACTGATTGGGGCATCAGTTTACTGCCACTGTGTTAAAGGGAAGATTGGACACTTCTCTATAAGATGGAGCCCTTGGACACTTGGGGTGCCCAATGCTCATGCTCCAATTCATCATCCAAGTGCCCAACAAGCTTTAAACTCTTTCTCTTGTTCTTATTTCAAATCCATTGTAAGAAAGAGTGTTTTTGTGCTGTAAGAAGGTTTACCTCCACCTTGCTTTGGCTAAAGGGATAGACCATATTGGATTGGTTTCGAAGTGATTCACCGGAGACGAATCAGACCCTGGATTAGCGGCATAGGGCTATGAACCATGTTATATCTCTTTGTTATCATTGTTTTTATCTTGTTTATCTTTATTGTTGTTTAGTTTTATTTCTGCTGTGCTAACCCTAACGTGTAGACAAACGAACGATCGAATTCCATTCTACGATGACTTAGGGCTATTCACTCCCCTCTATCCAGCCACCGACGTTCCAACAAATGCTATCAGAGCAACGTCACTTGTCAACGGACTCACCGTCGCAACAAGCACTACATCAAGGATGGCCGGCTCAAATATTCATCCGCCAAAGTTCAAGGGGGAATTCGCTTGGTGGAAAAAGTGAATGGAGGTATTTTTCGAAACTGACTTCGAAATTTTATTGATAATGGAAAATGGTTTCGAGATACCTAGGAATGAAGATGGGAAGCAAATAGAGAAGACAAGATGAACCAAAATGCAATGGGAGGAGTACTTGGCAAACTCAAAAGCCAAACATCATCTCTACATTGTACTTCCTCAACAAGAAGTCAACCGGATAGGGGAGTGTGCGATCACCAAAGAGATGTGGGAGAGATTGATAGAGCTTCGTGAAGGCACCTTGGAGGCCAAGCTTGCAAGAAGAGACCTGCACCGCTCCCCACTAACTAATATCAAACTTGAAAAGGGAGAGAAGGTAATCTCATTACACTCTCATTTTAAAGAAATTTTAAATGGACTAATGAGTGTAGGAGAAAAACTTTCGAACTGGGATATGATTATGAAAGGAATCAACGCCTTTCCCCGGTCATCGAAATGGAGCTCAATGGTAGACTCCTTCTGCATCTCAAAGAACCTAGAAGTTAGCACCTTAGAGGAGTTCTTCTCAACCATGGAGCTCCATGAAACAAGGCTTGAAGGAGTAGTAGAAGAGCCAAGAATTCAACTATCAAGAGGAGTAGCCTTGATAGCCGAAAAGGGGAAGAAGAAGAAGAAGGAGACACCACCTTCCTCCTCCGATAAAGCATCCTCCTCATCCTCCATAAATAGCAATGAAGATGCTTATATGGTAAGGAAGGTAAGGCGTGCTTTAAGAAATTTAAAAGTTAACAAATCTTATGATAGGAGAAGGCACAAGATGATTGTCCCCTCTTGAGCAAGAGCAAGGAACAAAGAAGAAGAAAAGAAGAAAAGAAGAAGGGGAGCAAGAAAAAGGAAGAAGAGAAGAAGTCCAAGGAAAAAGAAAAGGAGAAGAAGGCCAAAGCACTCAAAGCAAGGACATGGGATGATCCTTCATCATCATCATCAGAGGAAGAAAATGCTTTTGTCACAAATCTAGCTCAAATGACAATAGAAGATGTTGACACCACTTCCTCCGAAAAAGAAGAAACAAGCTCAAGTGAAGGGCGAGGCTCATCATCATCCTCATCATCCGAAGAAGAAGACATGATAACTATGGTAAAACACCTTCCCACTCAAGAAGTAGTTGCCATGATTTCTAGCTTAACTAGGGATTTGTTTAGGGCTAAAAATAAAAATAAGAGTATGCTTGATCAAATTAAGGCCCTAGAAGAATAACTAGAAAAAGCATGCTTAAATGTTAATGATAATATATGCTCACATAATGATTATATGTCTCTAAATGTTAGTGATGCATGTATGGATGAAAACAAGGCCTTAAGGGAAAAGGTAGATCATTTAACTAAGGGCCTAGAGAAATTTACCATTGGCTCCAACACATTGAACATGATCATAGGGAGCCAAAGGGCTAGCTTTAACAAGAAGGGGTTAGGTACAAGGGATCCAAGAATGAGAAAGCATATCATTGTTTAATTGTTAGGGGTCAATCTAAAACAACAATGATTGGTAGGAAATGGATCCCAAAGGAATACTTAGTGAACCCTATTGGAAAGAATCTATATTGGGTTCCTAAGTCCATCCTCAAGGCTTAGGAAAACCCTAGGATAGTCAACCATAAGTGGACTTCACTTATATTATATTATATGGTTGACTTAGGATGATGTGGGTAGTGAAATTTAATTTATAAGCATGATGGATGAAGTGATTATAATGTTAGAATCATATACTTGATTTGAATAATGATACATGCTTATGACTTAGAATGATCGGGACTTTTAAAAAAAAAAATAGTGTTGGGTGATGATAATGCACCCATAAATAGCTTAAATCATGCTTTGGGTGATACATGACTTATTATCATGATTTTATACCTAATGCATGATTACAAATTGATTGATACACTTGTTTCATGATCATAATGTGAAGTCAATGCATATATGTCTTTATGATAATGTGGTATGTTAGAGTGATACTTAACCTTGTGTAGAATTGCATGAATTTGAAGGTTAAGTATATAAATACCTTTAGGAACATCTCACACTCACCATAAGGATAACCTTGATTGAAAACTTAGCATGGGGTGAGATGTTATGATGATACTAATAGTTCACTAATGCCTATGGCATTTGGATGGTCATTTAAAGTATCAAAGTAGTAATAATAGACCAATCATGGGGAAGACTTATGTTTAATTCATAGAAATATTTCCCAAAGATCATGGTTGGATATTTCAAATGTTTTCAAAACCTTTCCTTCTTTAAAATCTGTGTCTTCATGTTTTGAAACAATCAAAAGCAAAACTAGGTGTTAAAATTGATACAAACGTGATCAAATACTAGTTATTTTTGAAACTTTTGGATTTTTGGAAAATCATTGAAAATATAAGTAATTTTCATGAAAACTCATTTTTCACTAATAAAGGACTTTAAAATAAATGTGTTTGCAAAATTTCACAATTTTTCAAATTTTCTAGAATTTCTGGTGCATTTTTGAATTTCGGTCCAAAAATAAAAAATTGCTGAAACCAACGTGCCAGTCGACTGATGCGTGATTTAGTCGACTGGTGGCACTGTTGATAGCCTGATTTCAGTGTTTTTAAGTTGGTTTTGATGGTTTTTCGATCCTTAGACTTTGATGCCTTGGATTATGACATTATGTTAATATTTTTTATGGTGTCAAATGGCGAGAAATAGGGATGTTTAAGTTTAATCGTGCTAGGGAGGAGATTAGCATGGGTTAAGGTGGAGTTGCATGTATTTAGGGGGAGTTTGATGCTCATGAATTGTTTACATGCTTTCCTTGCTTATGTTATTTTGTTTACAATTTACCTAACTTAAACGTAGTTGCCACACATAAAAAAGGGGGAGATTGTTATGACAATCGACCCAAGTTATGGTTTTGATGTGTGTGGCAAAGGTTTAAGTTAGGATATTATTGTGGATTTAATATGTGTGTTAAAGTCATGCAGGACTTAGTAATTCGCACATATGATGAATAGCTTTGGTAAGATCACCAACTCACAATCTCGTGCTTGAGTCGGCCAAGGAGCATTGCGAAGCCATGCGCTTGATGCATCTGAGGGATCACTGGATGTGATGACTTGAAGCGAAGCCAAGGAAGAAGACTTCGAGGGCAAGAGACGCGAAGGAGCATTGTGAAGTCGTGCGCTTGGTGTTGCCGAGGGACGTGGCCACGAACGAAGAGAGCTTCGGCGAGAGACTTTAAGTGAGATGAGAGAATGAGTTAAATGTATGTAACACATTAGGTGAACTTGGCCGAAATGGCTAAAGGTGGAGGCTCGACCAATAGGGTGGAGGTTTTACACGACCGCCAGATGCTCAAACGGATGTGAAGTTTGAGGTTTACCCGGCATCAGTTGACTACTGTGAATGGGCAATCGACTGCTCCAAGTCGACTGTTGACTCGACTGGTATTCGAGTCTGATCTGTGTCCCATCAGTCGACTACCAAGGATTGTCAGTCGACTGACGAAACCATCAGTCGACTGCTTATGGCAATAGTCAACTGATCGCAAGGGTTTCGGGCACATAATGGTTATCAGTCGAGTGCTCTCTTCAGGCACTCGACTGTTGGCTCCATCAGTCGATTGATGTAGGAGTAGTTGGATGAAATCCAATGTGGAAGAAGCCATTATTGGGCAATGGCTATAGGAGCAGTCGACTGATCAAGGCATCAGTCGATTGCCGCTGTGTTAACGGGAAGATTGGGCTCTTCTCTATAAGAAGGAGCCCTTGGACACTTGGGGTGCCCAATGCTCATGCTCCAATTGATCGTCCAAGTGCCCCACAAGCTTTAAACTCTTTCTCTTGATCTTATTTCAAATCCATTGTAAGAAAGAGTGTTTTTGTGTTGTAAGAAGGTTTACCTCCACCTCGCTTTGGCTAAAGGGAGAGACCATATTGGATTGGTTTCGAAGTGATTCACAGGAGACGAATCGGACCGTGGATTAGCAGCATAGGATCTTGAACCACGTTATATCTCTTTGTTAGCATTTTTTTATCTTGTTTATCTTTATTGTTGTTTATTTTTATTTCTGCTATGCTAAACCTAACGTGTAGACAAACGAACGATTGAATTCCATTCTACGACGACTTAGGGCTATTCGCCCCCGTCTAGCCGGCCACCGACGTTCCAACACCTTTTTCATTCAGTTGGGTAACTACTCTTCCACCTTGTCCTTCCATAGGGCATTACCGAGATGACCCTGATTATCAATTGATTACCTTGTCATTAGCAGAATAACAATTCAACATAATTCAGTTGCTCACAAAATTTGCACTTTCATCGATCAGGCTGAATTGCCCCTGCAGGCATCTGATATGCTCAGAGCACTCCCCTTAACCATATTCCAATATATTTATATAACATGTATGCACTCTTAGCCTTTTTTCCTTTTTAGAATCACTCTTATTATAGGCTTCTAATAATATTCACCCACCCTCTTGTATAAACCCCATTCAACTTCACTCCTGTAATTCAACACCTTCCCTCAAACCTTCCCTTTCCTGCCAAATCACACAAAATTCTCTTCCTTCTCCCTTAGTACAAGATTTACTAGATTCCCTTTTATCCAGCATTATTGAGGTTAGTACCCTATTTTATTTTATCATTTTTTATTGATACTAACATCTGAATTGCCAGGGCCTCACAAGCATAACTCATTTACACAAGCAATGGTTTGAGAAGTAGAATTCATTTTCTTGAAAGTATAGAGTGAAGAGAAGTGAGTATGGTTTTTATTTATATAGTGAAGAAAGGGGAGGAAAACGGAGGGAAATAACAACTTTTCCCACTTATTTTTAAGAAGAGGGGGGTCATTGAATCAGATCAAATTAGTTTGTTAGGGTAAAAAAATAGATAAGTAAGGAACCCAATTTCTGTTAAGATAAACATGGGGTATATAAGTTTGTTCAAATACTATTACAATCCATATACAGGTCACGGTGTAAGGATGAAAAATGGATATCTACGAAGTATGGGTCAAAGATTTAACAGTATAAATTTAAAAGTAGATGTTCATAGCAGAATGGGGTAGTATGAAATTTCATAGAGATAGTCACATCAGGTTTGTACACCACTGGTTCAAAAACAACAATTCAGAATATAAAGTAATAATCATTGCAGATTCAAGGATTTGATATTCATTACAAAGGGTCAGTAGGTGTTCATTATAGAAGTAGTCATTACAATTCTATGATTCTAAGTTGGTATCTAACTCAGTATTGAAAGCTTCTAGCAAGAAATTAGCAATGGCAACTCCGGATCTCGGGTTATTTTGAGGAGAAGAGGCCTTTATCATTGGTTGCCTATAGAGCCCCTTCAAAACCCCTCTGGAAGTACCTTCCATGTTTGGTCGCCTTATTAGTTAAGAGTTTGGATTCTTGAGTTGATCAGCATTCTACCTCTGTTTCTTGTAGATTGGACAACTCTCTATGATGTCGGGCAGCATGACTTGTCTAGTCATTAGCGACCTCTAATAATCTCTGAAAATGTTCCAATAGTATGGAGAAATGAAAATGGAATTATTCTAGACTGTTGTTTGTTCTCTCCTTAAGTTCATTGAAAGCATCTAAAAGGTCTTCCAGAGGCTAGAGCACTGTCCCGACTGGAAGTGTCAGTCTTGATCCTTTTGTGCCAATTTTTGAGTCTGTGCTTGAAATGATGTTGTTAACACTTTATAAGACTCTACTTGTTCTCAGAGCATTCGAATGCTAGTATCCTTGCAGGAACTTTTCCACTTTGCTTGATGTAGATTGTGCTGGTGTTGAGCGGAGGTTCATTCTTTCTCTGATAATAATTGTGCTATTTCAGCAGTCAAGGATTGTACTTGAAATTGCTGGGCTTGTAATTGTTATTGAAGTGCCACTTCTTTCTCGACCTGAGCGGAAGATGCAGAGGGGCTAGTTTGGAGTCCCTTTGTAGAAGTTGAAGGTATGGTAGGGGGTTGAGGCATTTCTATATGTGACAATGGAGGTGTGCTGACTCTGAAAATCAAAAAACCATTGATTGAAACTATGAAGTTTGGAGGTGCTTTGTAAAATAAATAGACATTAATGTGGGAGATTTATTTGTAACATGAAAGGAGTTAGTAAAAAAAAAAGATAAAAAGCTTACAATGAGGTGATTCTAATGAAGCTCTTGCAGAAATAGGGGAATGTCAGAGCTAGTGAAAAGGGGGGGGATAGTTTTTGGCTGAGTAAAATTTGAGGTAAGAGGGGGAATTTCTAAGGGAATTAAGGGTGCAGGAGGTATAGTAGGAGAAGAAGGACTGGATGAGGACATGGGAAGTTCTTGAGGAGAAGGAGGATGGCTGGTATAGGCATTTGATATGGCTTGTACCAAAAGATGATGTGTGGAGAAAGTGGTGAATTCAAGAACTATGGGGCTTGAGGTAGGTAAAGGTTGTTGTTGTTTAGTAGGAAATAGAGAAGCCAAAGGGATGTCATCAGTAGACGAAGTGGGGGAGGAAGATAAGGAAAGGTCAATAGGAGTGTGTGAAGAATCAGGAAGTGAAGTAGGTGTTGTGGCAAGAGTTTGTAATTCATGAGGGGAGGACATTTTTGCAAGGAGTAGGATGTTAAAAGGGGGAAAAGAATTTTGAATTGGTTCGAGTGGAGGAGGAAGCAAAGTAGGATTTATTAGAGTAAGGGAGATTTGCCCTCGTTCTGCAAGGGATATAATATGGTCGTGTGGATGTTCAGAGAGAACCTGTGATGCAGAAGTGTAAATAATTCTTTCTTAGGTATTTTCAAGAACTGAACAAAGATAATTAAAGTAGGGTGTAGTGGGAAAAGGAGTAATTACTGATGAGGAGGGTCCTTGGTTGGATGTGGAGATGGAAGCTGCCTGAATTTTTCTTCTCTTCTTCTACTATTTTTTCACTAAAGCTCTTGCAATAACAACATGCATTATGTCCTATGTAAAATAAGTATGTTACTATACATTTAAAAACAAAGACAGTAAGTATACAGTGATGTGGTGCTTACCTTTGGGATGTGCTTTAGTTGAAGGGGTAGGAGACAGTTCGTAATAAGAAAATATGGGTTCTTGCAAAATTTCAGAAATACCGAAGTGTCTATTTTTTAGTAGGAGTATAATGGAAGAGAAATTAACATAGGACTTGATGGCTTTGAGCTAGGGGAGTCGAGAAAGAGTAGTTCTCCAAGTTAAAGAAAACTGCATAACATGATCTAAAGGGACATAAAATATAGATCTTTCCAGCCCTTGTGGGAAGTAGGCATGTCGGTAAGAAATTGGCAATCTTGGCGTGCTATGAAGTAAAACACACCAATGTCAACCATTTTGAGTTGGTAAAAGCATGGGAAGACATGAGGAGTTTGGGGGATGTTGAGGTGTTTGAAAACGATTAGGGTTCTGATAACGATGCAGATGGAGTTGGTGTTGGGTTTTCGGCACCGCGGCGAGTGTGTGTTCGAATATATTTCATAAACATGTGCGCAGTGGAAGAAATAAAAGCAATAAATCTAATTTATTACATCACACACACCACATGCATGCATAGTACAACATGTGTAGACATAACCGTAGTTTCAAATTTTGCAATAAAAGAAAATTTATTCTACGTATACCTGACGTATCATGTGTAGCGGGAAAGGCATCAACCGGAACGACTCTCGCTAGAATTGCCTCTATCCGTATCTATGCCAAGTATCTTGGGGATGATTTCACAAAGTCACAAGCCTCGTCTTCGTATGAGTCACTAGCCTCGTGTCAAAGACGATGTGATCGAGAGAAGATCACAATCCGAATCAAAATTCGAATTCAAAATGAGTCCTCAAAAACTCGCTTCTCCGGAGAGGTATTCGCCCACCGTTTGACGAATCCTTCGTCCTCCACCTATGAGGATTACCGGAGATAGAATCTCTGGCAAGGAAGCCGCTGTCGAAGCTCCAAACGTCGTCCAAACGATGCTCCGACACGAAGTAAACAAGCTATCCAGAAAACTGGACAGCTTTGGTGAAGGATTAGCGCCGGCCAAATAAGGAAGCTAGATGCACACCTTGTCACCGGAGGCAAGGAAGATCACCGGAGGGTCGTCGGAGGACCGCCGGCTGAAGCTTGGATGCCGACAACAACTTGGACGGTGGCACAAGAGGTGGGCGGCGGCTAGGGTTTGGGCGCCGACCACAAGAGGAGAAGAGGGAGGGGGTGGCAACTTTGGATTAGGGCTCTCATTAAACCCATGAGCCCTATTTTATAGGGAACAAATTCTCCTAATGGTTATTGGTTCATAACCAAAACCCGTTAACCCGCTCGATTAATTTAAGTTAAAATAAACCAAACTGATTTGGTATATTTTAAGTTAAAATGAACCGAACCAACTTTGATTCATTCGTTTAAAACAAACCAAATCCCTTTGGTTTATTCTCCACCATTGGATTAGAACTAAACCAATTTGGTTCATCTATCATGTCTTCATAAGACACGCCCCATGCACACTTCCATTGTGACTGAAACGATTTCATGCTCGCTCCTTGTTTGGTCCAACCAAATCTAGTTTCTCTCGTTCTGAGAATCTCATTCTCAAGCTCATTTTCAATCCATCGGATTACGCTCGTTGTGCATGTGACCAAATAGGTTCTCGGTTTATGTTGGCCGGGTATAATTATCCATTAATTATAGAACGATCATGAGTGGCACCTAGTAGTACATCATGATCCCCAATTAACCAAAAATATCAACGGTTGATCAAGAACTATTTCTGAAACCCTTCAGCAGCTACAATGAATCATGCCCAATTCCTTTCACTCATCTTATACCCACTTGGTTCAGGACATGGTCTATAGTGTCAGTCCCCATTAGGTTGACTATGTCACACCTAGCTCAAGTATCATTTCCTCGTCCTATGGATTCTAGTTACTGCACATGTATCCAAGAGTACCTTACTCTAAAAATGTAATGCTTTGGCCATAGACTTTAGTAATAATCCGACGAGAGGCCATGGGTATACATCTCCTCGCAAGGAGTGGTGAATCCTTTATAGGCTATTTAAACACCTTCGATCACTTCGACTTATACCCAATCATCCAGGGTCAACATCTCCTCAGAGATGCTTGCTTAAGATGTCAAAGCATAAGTCTTCATGACCAAGATGACTTGAATACCGCAAGTCAAAGGAACATCCCACTTAAGCTGCAGTAAGAACTTCATTGACATATCTATATATGCAAAGAACCATATGAAGTCTTACGGATGGTCACTCCAATGAACTAGTTACAATAACTAGCATCCACGATCAACTCTGGACATCACAATGTCTCTAGCCAGTGAGAATCAGCTGCTTGGATACACCAAGGAGTATACCTCGTGCTAGTCTCGACATAATTGATGGTGTCCAAATCCATCAATTCATCGACTAGGGATAATTCTGATACATCACAATTACACATGTAGAGATACTCACTAGTTGTGATCCAATCATAAATTCTCTCATGCTGTGAATCGTATTGTGGACATTCAATAAATGAGTTTAAGATCTAATCAAATACATGAAAACATATACACTCAAATAGTGAATCTTCATTTATTAAATAAATGGTACAACTATAAGGCGATTGCCTTAGGACACCTCTTATATATTACTAACAAACTCCCACTTGGCCTAATGTCAATCGCCAGGGTATCCAATACCATAAGCTCTAACATGATCCTCAAACATACTTTGAGGTAAGGCCTTAGTTAAAGGATCCACTAAGTTCCTTTCAGTGGGAATCTTCTCGATTTGTATTTCCTTCCTACTTATGATCTCTCTGATCAAATGATAGCGGCGAAGAACATGTTTGGATCATTGATGAGACCACATCAAGTTCAGAGATGAACTTCTTGATCCAAACCGCTTCCTTTGTTGCTTCCAAAGCTACAATGTATTCTGCCTTAGTGCCATAATTCGCTATAGTGTCAAGCTTGGAACCTTTCCAACTTATTGCGCCTCCATTCCAGGTGAATACATACCCAGACTGAGACATGAAATCATCCTTGTCTGTCTAGAAGCTGACATCTGTATACCCACATATCACCATATACCCTTCTCCATATATTAGGAACACATCCTTAGTTCTTGTCAAGTACTTAAGGATCGTCTTAACAGTCGGCCAATGATCCATTCCTGGATCAGATTTGTATTTGCTCATGACACTCAGAGCATACGATACATCGGGCCTCGTACATAACATAACATACATGATAGATCCCATTGCGGATGCATAGGGAATCTTACTCATGCAAATCCTCTCATCTTCTGTGCGCAGACACATAGACTTCGAAAGGTGTATCCCATGCCTGATAGGTAGAAAACCTTTCTTGGATTCCGACATGCTAAACCTCTTTAGCACTCGGTCTATATATGCAGACTGCGAAAGACAAAGCAATTGTTTCGATCTATCTCTATAGATCTTAATCACGATGATGTAGGTTGCTTCTCCCAGGTCTTTTATGGAGAATATCTTGGACAACCAAATCTTAACTGACTGTAAGATAGAAACATCGTTTCCTAAAAGTAATATGTCATCGATATACAATACTAGGAATACGACTGAACTACCACTAACCTTCTTGTACACACAAGGTTCGTCTAGATTTTGTGAGAAATCAAACTTTTTGATTGTCTCATCAAAACGGATATTCCAGCTCCTGGATGCTTTCTTCAATCCATACATGGACCGTCGCAATTTGCATACCTTGGTTTTATCAACCGATGTGAAACCCTCAAGTTGTATCATATACACGTTCTCAAGAACGTTTCCATTAAGGAAAGCTATTTTTACGTCCATCTGCCATATCTCATAATCATAATGAGCTGCTATGGCCAGGAGCATCCGAATGGATTTAAGCATAGCAATAGGCGAATAGGTTTTGTCATAATCAACACCTTACTTTTGATGATATCCTTTCGCCACCAATCTAGCCTTATAGGTAATCACATTACCATCCATGTCGGTTTTCTTCTTGAAAACCAACTTGCACCCTATAGGCTTTATGCATTCAGGTGGGTCAACCAAGTTCCAAACTTTGTTTTCATACATGGAATTCATTTCCGACTTCATGGCTTCAAGCCACTATCCCTTTATGAACTTGTCAGAACTTCTTCATAATGGCAGGCTCCTCATCATCAATGAGTAACACGTCGTTTGATTCACTTACGAGAAATCCATATCTCTCAGGAATATTGTGTGTTCTACTAGATCTACAAAGATGTGGTGTCTCAATAGGTCCAGCTGATTGCTCATCACTATGAGTTATTGGCTATTGTGCTTCACCAAGTATCTCATCAATGTCTATTTGAGTCTCTCGGGCCTCCTCAAGCTCGACGACAGTCCCACTGTTTTCTTGCAAGAGAAACTCTTTCTCTAGAAACACAGCATGACTTGAAAAAAACACCTTTTGTTCCCCATGATGATAGAATTGGTAACCCCTTGTTTCTTTAGAGTATCCAATAAATAGACATTTATCAGACATAGCATCCAATTTGTCTAATACAGTCCGCTTCACATAAGCAGGACAACCCCATATCTTAAAGTAAGATACATGAGCTTTCTTACTATTCCATATCACATATGGAGTAGTAGAGACTACCTTGGTTGGCATTCTGTTTAACAAGTAAACAATTATCTGAAGTGCATAGCCCCAAAAGGTCTTGGGAAGATTCACATGATTCATCATTGACCTGACCATGTCCAACAAGGTCCGGTTACGCCTCTCAGATACACCATTATGCTATGGTGTATATGGCGGAGTCCATTGAGACAATATACCATTGTCTCTTAGATAATCTAGAAACTCTTGACTTAAGTATTCACCACCTCGATCCGATCGAAGTATTTTAATACTCTTGTCATGTTGTTTCTCTACTTCATTTTGAATTATTTGAACCTTTCAAAGGCTTCAGACTTGTGTTTCATCAAGAATACATACCCAAACCATGAGTGATCATCGGAGAAGGTAATGAAGTAGCTATAGCCTCCCAAATCTTGAGTTGACATAGGTCCACATACATCAGTATGTATTAGACCTAGCAACTCTCCCACTCGTTCACCTTTTCTAGTAAAAGGTAACTTGGTCATCTTGCCTTTTAAGCATGATTCACGTGTATCGTATGAATCTAATTCAAATGATTCTATAATTCCACATCGGTGTAATTCAGACATGCATTTCTTGCTCACATGGCCAAGACGACAATGTCACATGTAGGAGTCTAATTGATTATCTTTTCGAGCACGCTTATTGCTTGCTTCGATATTGAAAATGTCACTGGATACGTCCAACGTATAAGTATCATTGCTCAAAGATTCAGTCCTATAAAGAACTCCATTCAAAGTTATGTAACAACAATTGTTACTAAAAGTCAAATGGTACCCATTTCTATTTAACCAAGAAATGGAAATGATATTCTTTATCAAAGAAGGAACATAAAAGCAATTGTCCAGTTCTGAGACAAGTCCTGTAGGGAGTTTCAACAAATACATTCCGATGGCGAGTGCAGCAACTTTTGCTCCATTCCCAACACGTAAATTTGACTCTCCCTTGACGAGTCTTCTTCTATTCCTTAGCCCATGTATGTCATTACATATATGTGAGCCACACCCAGTATCCAATACCAAAGTGTTTGAGGAAATAGAATGTCAATCAATAACGAAGATATCTGAAGAAGATGGGGCATCTGATGCCTTATTTTTCTTCATGAACTCAAGATAAATCTTACAATTTCTTCACCAATGGCCCTCCTTGCCATAATGATGGCAAGTGCCCTTTTGAGCTGGTTCTGCCTTTTTAGCATTTCTTCCCCTTCTGCTATTCCTTTGACTTCCTCTTAGAACCTTTCTTCGAGGAATCAACTTACAACACTGTCCCCTGCTCATGCTTCATAGAAGACTCCACAGTCTTAAGCATATTGAGCAGTACTACAGATGAACCTTCTTGCATCTCAAAGGTGAAGAGGAGCTTGGATACTTCGAACCTTTCAAATCTCACTTGCTCATCAACCAACTCATAAAGATGAAAGACTATGGTATGAGCATCCATATGCTCATGCTGCTTCCGCAGCTCATGTACCATCGTCGCTAGCATGATGCAACTCACCATTTCAGAATCAGTCATATCTTTCTTATAGGCGAATAATTGGTCAAGAGTTGCATTGTCACGAGGAGGGGCGGGAAGAGGCGCTTTGAGGACATTTGCAAGCTTTTCAACCTTGAGAACAATTCTCAAGTTTCTAAGTCATTCCAAGAAGTTCGACCCAGTCAATTTATTCGAATCCAAAATGGAATGCAAATTCATAGACATCATGATCAATAGATTAACTTAGAAATACAAAACGAGCATATATGAGAAAGATGATTTAAAATGCATCAATATACATTCATAAAACCCATTCATTTTTTCAAATTTCAAAAACCCCAAAATCACTTCGGGAGATCGTAGGTCCATCTCCGAATGGGCTGATATCCATCATAGATATGAACAACCTTGGAGAGAGTCCAACAAACCATTCATAGCTACGATGGTAGGTATTAAATATACCGATTGCATATCACATATATGCAACTATCACAATGTGCTATCAACTAATTGAATGTTCACACATTCATCGGGTTGTTAACTCATTAACAAGTATGCATCATATGCATAGCACCCAACTTCACCTCCCTTCACATCGACCTTGGAGAGAGTCCAACAAGCCGATGCTCCAGGTTAAAGCCAACTCATTAATCAAGACATAGTTTTAATATGGTTAGAGCGCATTCAACCAATTAGCTCGGCTTGGAGAGAGTCAAACAAGCAAAGCTAGCGATTGACCTCTGACTCTTACCATATTAGTATTAAACTATTCCATGGTTTGAACATGTTCGGGTTCGAGCCGGGCTTGGAGAGAGTCCAACAACTCAAACAAGAAATGGAACTCTGGTTCTAACCATATTAATGCATGGTGTAGGCTTTAATATTGAGTAAGGGTTTTTATGTCACATCCTCTTTGCATGCAAATAACTATTATCTACATGGCATGACATACATGGCATACATCTACATGTCACGACATGCATGGCATAATAATATGCATCTAATGCAATTACATGACATACAATTATGACATGTACACAATTTCCTTATATGTCATAACTATTTAAGGAAATAAAATATGTTTGATATTTGATTCTCCAAATCAAATCATGATTAAATTAAGAAACAAATTTCCAAATCTAATCACATATTTTATTTGTTGAAAGTGTTGATTTAGGAAAGTCAATTTAGGAAACAAATTTCCTAAATCATCAAAACTATTTATGAAAATAAAATATTTCTAAGATTTGATTTCCCAAATCAAATCATGATTAAATTAGGAAACATATTCCCAAATCTAATCAAATATTTTATTTATGGAAAAAATTAATTTCCATAAATACTTCTAACTTTCCAAAAGTAGAAGATTTCCATAAATACTTCTAGACTTTCCAAAATTAAAAATTTCCATAAATACTTCTAACTTTTCAAAAGTAGAAAAATTCCATAAATACAATTACGACTATAGCAAAACAATTTTATGATTTTATCAAAACACAACCTGGGCTCTGATACCACTGTTGGGTTTCCGGTACTGCGGCGAGTGTGTGTTCGAACATGTTTCGTAAATATGTGCACAGCGGAAGAAATAAAAAGCAATAAATCTAATTTATTACATCACACACACCTCACGCATGCATAGTACAACATGTGTAGACATAACCGTAGTTTTAAATTTTGCAATAAAAGGAAATTTATTCTACGTATACCTGACGTATCACGTGTAGCGGGAAAGACATCAACCAAAGCGACCCTCGCTAGAATCGCCTCTATCCGTATCCACGCCGAGTATCTTCAGAATGACTTTACAAAGTTACAAGCCTCATCTTCGTACGAGTCACTAGCCTCGTGTAAAAGATGATGTGATCGAGAGAAGATCACAATCCGAATCAAAATTCGGATTCAAAACGAGTCCTCAAAAACTCACTTCTCTGGAGAGGTATTCTCCCACCGTTTGACGAATCATTCATCCTCCACCTATGAGGATTACCGAAGATCGAATCCCCGGCAAGGAAGCAGCTGTCGGAGCTCCAAACGTCGTCCAAACGATACTCCGACATGAAGTAAACAAGCTGTCCAGAAACCTGGATAGCTTTGGTGGAGGATTAGTGCCGGCCAAATAAAAAAGCTAGATGCTCACCTTGTCGCCGGAGCCAAGGAAGATCACTAGAGGGTCGCCGGAGGATCGCCGGCTGAAGCATGGATGCCGGCAACAACTTGGACGGAGGCACAAGAGGTGGGCGACAACTAGGGTTTGGGCGCCGACCACAAGAGGAGAAGAGGGAGGGGGCGACAACTTTGGATTAGGGCTCTCATTAAACCCTTGAGCCCTATTTTATAGAGAACAAATTCTCCTAATAGTTATTGGTTCAAAACCAAAACCTGTTAACCCGCTCCATTAATTTAAGTTAAAATAAATCAAACCAATTTGGTCTATTTTAAGTTAAAATGAACTGAACCAACTTTAGTTCATTCGTTTAAAACAAACCAAACCCCTTTGGTTTATTCTCCACCATTGGATTAGAACCAAACCAATTTGGTTCATCCATCATATCTTCATAAGACACGGCCCATCCACACTTCCATTGCGACTGAGACGATTTTATGCTCGCTCCTTGTTTGGTCCAACCAATCCTAGTTTCTCTCGGTCTGAGAATCTCATTCTCAAGCTCGTTTTCAATTCTTCGGATTACTCTTGTTGTGCGTGTGACCAAATAGGTTCTCGATTTATGTTGGCCATCTATAATTAACAATTAATTATAGAATGTCATGAGTTGCACCTAGTAGTACATCATGATCCCCAATTAACCGAAAAGATCAACAGTTGATCCAGAACTATTTATGAAACCCTTCAGCAGCTACAATGAATCGTGTCTCATTCCTTTCACTCATCTTATACCCACTTGGTTCAGGACATGGTTTATAGTGTCAGTCCCCACTAGGTTGACTACGTCACACCTAGACTATGTATCATTTCCTCATCCTATGGATTCTAGTTACTCCACATGTATCCAAGAGGACCTTACTCTAAACATGTAATGCTTTGGCCAAAGACTTTAGTAACAATCCGACGAGAGGCCGTGGGTATACATCTCCTCGCAAGGAGTGGTGAATCCTTTATAGGCTATTCAAACACCTTCGATCACTTTGACTTATACCAATCATCCCGGGTCCACATCTCCTCAGAGATGCTTGTTTAAGATGTCAAAGCATAAGTCTTTATTTCCAAGATGACTTGAATACTGCAAGTCAAAGGAACATCACACTTAAGCTACAGTAAGACCTTCATTGACATATCTATATATGCAGAGAACCATATGAAGTCTTATGGCTGGTCACTCCAATGAACTAGTTACCATAACTAGCATCCACGATCAACTCTGGACATCACAATGTCTCCAGCCAGTGAGAATCTGCTGCTTGGATACACCAAGGAGTATACCTCGTGCTAGTCTCACCAGAATTGATGGTGTCCAAATCCATCCATTCATCGACTAGAGATAATTTTGATACATCACAATTACACATGTAGAGATACTCACTAGTTGTGATCCAATCACAAATTCTCTCATGCTGTGAATCGTATTGTGTAGATTTAGTAAATGAGTTTAAGATCTAATCAAATACATGAAACCATGTACACTCAAATAGTGAATCTTCATTTATCAAATAAATGGTACAACTATAAGGCTATTGTCTTAGGACACCTCTCATATATTACTAACAGTTGGGTGTTAATTGGTTAATGGGAAGGCTATAGTATACTAATATGTCAAAAAGAGATTTTGGGATAGTGAGGCGGAGGACTCCTTTGAGTTGGCCAATAAAGAGAGTACTGGTGCCATTCGGAGTTTGATGGGGTCGTTGGTGTAGGGCAGGAATGATGGCGGTGAAGCCCTCGGGGATGTATTTGGGTTCATGGATGAAGAAGGGGTGGTTGAGGGTTTGTCGCCTAGGGGTGATTTCATACCATGGAGTGTTGTAAGAAGAAGTCATGGAGGGATGATGTTGCAAAAGGGTTGAAGGTGTCGGGAATGAAGAAAACTAGGGTTTAGGGTTTCTGGTAAACGTGAAGTTTGAATTAACTATTAAAGTGTTGATCAAAGAAGGGTCCTTTAAAGAAAAAAAAAAAAAGAGAAATGAATGTGATATTGGATGATGTGAAAAAAATGAAGTCTAGTGAGAACTTTTTATTTTTTTCTCAGCCATAATATTTTCTCTGAGGATATTCTTTTGCAAGGATCAATAATTTTTTCTAAGGCTTTTACGCCAAATGAAAGAGCCTAAGAGCTAAATAATGGTTTCTTTTGCTGGGATCAATAATTTTATCTATGTCTTATGCGCCAAATAAAAGAGATCAGAAGGTGACAAATTTTCTTAAGGCTCTCAAGCCTAATATAATAGTCTATGGGCTAGGAAATTACAATCCCTCACGGGGACTATAATGCCAACTATAATGGTAGGTAAAAGTTTCTCAAGGCTCTTATGCCTAATATAATAACCTATGAGGTAGGTAATTACATTCCCCCACAGGGTCTATAACACCAACTATAATACCAGGTAAAATTTTCTCAAGGCTCTTATGTCTAATATAATAGCCTATGAGCTAAGTAATTACATTACCCCAAGGGGACTATAATGCTAGTTATAATGTCAAGTAAATCACTAACATGCAATTTTCAGGCCCTACGCCTAGTGTGACAATTTGAGGCCCTGCGCCCAGTATGACAGTTTGAGGCCCTGTGTCTAGTATGATAGTTTCAAGGTCTATGCTTGATGGGATCGAGGTTTTTTCTGATCAAAATTAAGCTTTTCCCGAGTAGTCTATGTGAAATCCCAAGCGATTAGTGTGTTTTCTCAGTAGTATGTTCATTTTTTTAGCAGTAAGTACTTTTCCCGAGTAGTATATGTGTTTTCCGAGCAGTATTTATGATTCTCGATCACTGTATGAGTGAGTAGGGCAACATTGTTCAATGAATAAGTATGGTGCTAGTAGAGCGGTTAGTGTGTTTCCCAATCAATATGTTCATTTTCAAGACAATAAGTACATTTTCCCGAGCAATATATGTGATTCCCGAGCAATATGTACGATTCCTGATCACCGTAAGAGTGAGTAGGGCAGCATTGTTCAATAAATAAGTATGGTGCTGTAACGCCCGTAAAATTCCTAGCAATTTTACAGGAATTTTTGGCTTGATGATCATGGGCCTTGGGTGGGCCTTTTCCAAAACAAAAGAAAATAAGCCAAAAATGGATGCAAGACCTAGGAATTGAACTCCAAACCTCTAGAGATAGCCAAACCCTATAGATGCACCCACTAACCAGAAGCCCAATAGGATATTATCATTAGAGGAAGGGGGGGGGGATTATAGATAAGTGTGATAAAGGCAAATGAAGAGGCATGGAAGAAGAGAAGAGAAACTTCTCTTCCTCCCTTTATAAAGAAGAGGGAAAGTTCTAATTTGCCACTTCCTCTCTTCTTCTCCTTCTCACCGAAACCTAGAGCCTCTCCCTCTCCATTTCCCTCTTTTGGATGAACCTCATCCAAGCAAGAAAGCAAAGGCTAGGTTGGTTCTTTAGGTTATCTTCCCCACCCAAAGCAAAGCGAAGGATGTAAGTATCCCTCACCTGCATATGAGTAGCTTCGATTGATGTTTGTAAAAGAAATCTATATGTTAAATCTACCCAAGCTATGTTTTAGTTTATCAATGAAGTTGTATGCTATGTTTAGGAGGTAGATGATGATGTTAACATGGAAAAAGGAATTAGGTTAAAAGCTAACCCTAATAGCCCCTAAAGCCTATTCGGCCATGCCATGATTTTAGGGTTTTAATGAAGCTCTATGTCATGTTTTTGTAACTATATGATGATGTTAGGATTAAGATGGATTAGGGCAAAAGTTAACCCTAAAAACCCTACTTGGACCATTCGGCCAACCTAGGTTTTTGGGTGAACAAATGAAGTTTTAATCCATATGTTATATGCAAATGAAGTTGTTGTTATATGAAATGAATTAGGTTATTGTTATATGAAATGAATTAGGTTAAAGGTTAACCCTAAAAACCCTACTTGGACCATTCGGCCAACCTAGGTTTTTGGGTGAACAAATGAAGTTTTAATCCATATGTTATATGCAAATGAAGTTGTTGTTATATGAAATGAATTAGGTTGTTGTTATATGAAATGAATTAGGTTAAAGGTTAACCCTAAAAACCCTACTTGGACCATTCGGCCAACCTAGGTTTTGGGTGAACAAATGAAGTTTTAATCCATATGTTATATGCAAATGAAGTTGTTGTTATATGAAATGAATTAGGTTAAAGGTTAACCCTAAAAACCCTACTTGGACCATTCGGCCAACCTAGGTTTTAGGGTGAACAAATGAAGTTTTAATCCATATGTTATATGCAAATGAAGTTGTTGTTGTATGAAATGAATTAGGTTAAAAGATAACCCTAGAAGACCCTATGGACCATTCGGCCATCATGCATTTTGGGGATTAGATGAAGTTTTAATATAAGTCTTATGTGCATATGAATTTGTTGTTAAGTTAAATGAATAGGTTAACATGTGTTTTATGTTGGGTGAATTCATGTTGACTTGTGATATTAAATAATGCTAGATGAAGATAACATGCCTTAGGTTAGTGTTTACTTACTTTTGATGCCATGCCTTTTTGCCATGTCTATGTATATGCGATATTTAAAATATGTTATGAAATGGAAGAAGATAAGATTATGAAATGAAACAAAACGATATGTTCACGACATGAATATGACATGATGATGAAATGAAGAATGATATATTATGAAATGAAGAATGGCATGTTTATGAAATGAAAGATGATATGTCCATGAAGGGAAGCATGATGTGTTATGAAATGAAGTATGCTATGTTTGCAAAATGAAATAAGCTATGTTATAAAATAAGCATATAAGTATTTTACCTTCTGCATGGCTTGTACCAAGACCCTAACAGGGTCTAAGAAGGGATGGGCTCCTAAGATGCCCTAGGTCGATGGAATAAGACTCGGGCCTAGGATGGGCTTCTATGTATAATTGCCCCTAGGTCGATGGAATAAGACTCGGGCCTAGTACGGGATGGGCTCCAAGATGCCTTAGGTCGATGGAGTAAGACTCGGGCCTAGGATGGGCTTCAGCGCTATGACGATTGCCCTAGGTCGACGGACTAAGATCGGGCCTAGTAACCTATTAGGTTCGAGACTTGCTACCTCGGGGTTATTTAGGGATGCGCGCTATGATAATGAAGAAGTGGTACAATGCCGGGCCCAAATATGTTGAGAATTATATTTACGTACCTATAATATATGTTTTCAAAAGCATCCTGCATATGTTACCTGATTAGATTGTTATGTTACATGTTATGCTTGATATGCCATGTTTATGTCACTATGCTACATATGATGCATGTTATGTTTGATATGCCATGTTTATGTCACTATGCTACTTATGATGCATGTTATGTTTGATATGCCATGTTTATGTCACTATGCTACATATGATGCATGTTATGTTTGATATGCCATGTTTATGTCACTATGCTACATATGATGCATGTTATGTTTGATATGCCATGTTATGTCACTATGCTACATATGATGTATGTTGTGTTTGATAGGTCATACCTATATGTTTTATGTTATGTTGATTGCTACGTTACATATGTTATATGTTATGTTTAAATAAGTCCTAGACGTACATGACATGATGCTATGTTATAGATGATACATGTTATGCTGCCATGCTATGGATGAGATATGTTATGTTTACTCACGTTATTTTTGCTACATGTTAAGTTGATTACGCCATGTATGTTACATGTTATGTTGCTTATATGTTATGAATGTTACATGCTTATATGTTATGAATGGTACATGCTATGATTAATGTCGATATATGGTTTTTGTGAGTAGGACTGGATCTTACTACGCCTATGTGCTTATAGTTTATCTTTCCCTCGTACTGCAGATAAGGGTAAGGGATGGATAAACTAAAGGGAGCAGCATGGTGGAGAAGATCCGTTAGGTTTATATATATATGTTTACCTATGATGATGATGTTTATGGATGTCCTTACTTATGTCTCCGTATGACAACGATGGTTATGAACCTGAACTAAGCACTAAGTATCTATCTAAGTTATAATGCATGCTCTATGTTAATAAGAAGAAGTAAAGAAGAAGTAAGAAGAAGTACCTATATATGTTATGATGCATGCTCTATGTGAAGAAGAAGAAGTATATATATATATATATATGTCAATGCATGTTTATGTTATAAAAGAAAAAAAAATAATGTCTAAAGTCTTCCGCTGTAAGAAGTACGAAATATGTATAAAGTCTTCCGCTGTATGTATGTATGTATGTATGTACGGTCGCGTCACGTGCCGCCCCCTCCGGATTCTGGGTCCCCAAAAGGGTGGGCGTGACAGGTGCTAGCAGAGCGGTTAGTGTATTTCTCGAGCAGTATGTTTATTCCCCGAGCAGTGTGTTTATTTCCCAAGCAATAGGTTTATTTCCCGAGCAATATGTATGATTCCCGAGCATAGTAGAGTGAGCAGGAGAGTGTTGTCCAATGAATAAGTATGGTTCTTGTAGAACGGTTAGTGTGTTTCCTGAGCAGTATGTTTATTCCTTGAGCAATGTGTTCATTTGCCGAGCAGTATGTTTATTCCCTATGCAGTGTGTATATTATCCAAGTGTATGTTCATTTCCCGAGCCACTTATGGGTTTTAGGGTTTCTTTGTGAATATGATGAAATAAGGAAGAAAGGCTATGCCGGTGTATGGGAAGTGGTAGGAGGAGGTTGAAGATGATTAGTTTAATATATTTAATCATTTGTTTTTGTATTTTGTTTAATTAATACATGACAGGAAAGCATACGGTGTATAAGACATTTGAAGGAGTTATTTTGAATTTAAGCGAGAAAAATGATTACAAGGGATGGCTTGGCAAAGGGCATTAAAGTAAATTCACCCCAAGGGGAAGGCAGGGCGAACAATCTATAAAAGGCATAGAGGTGGAAGGAAGAGGGGGATGGTTGTTTCTTCAATTCGGTGCCTCAATGATCTTCTTCTCACTTCTTCATTTCTTCTACATTGCCATTTTCTTCATACTATTACTGACTTGAGCATCGGAATAGCCACGCTGGTAAGTCGACGTATTTCTAACATTCCTTCTCAGAGTGGTAGATCTAGCATTACTCCCAAGATCTGAGGTTATTCGAGAAGAAGATATCTCTTTATCTCATATTTAACCCTCTTTGGTGACAGATCCGGTGATCCACAAGAAGGGGGAGGGAGATCTTGGCAGGCCGAAGAATTGAACACCATCAAATTGGTTGTTGGTGCAATCGGCCCTGGTTAACTCGAGTTTGACTCGAGCAGTATTTTGATGATAGAGAAAACTTATGACATGGGATTATCATGGAAAATCCAAGCATGGGGCTTGGTGTGGAAAGTCCAACATGGAGTTGGCATGGAAAATCTAAGCATAGAGCTTAGTGTAGGAAAGTCCAACATGGAGTTGGCATGGAAAATCCAAGCATGGAGCTTGGTGTGGGAAAGACCAACATGGAGTTGGCATGGAAAATCCAAGCATGGAGCTTGGTTTTAAAAAGTCCAAAGCATTGCGAAGTCGTGCGATTGGTGCTTTGTGAGAAATGCATTGCGAAGTCGTGCGCTTGGTGCATGTGGAAAGTCTTGAGGACTTGGTAAGTTCACTAGGCTCGGGGTCCTTGAGTCGGTGAAGAATGTCATTGCGAAGCCGTGTGCTTGGTGCATCTGAGGGACCACCAGACGGGGAGCGAATGGAGTGAGCCCAAAGGGAAGCATACTTCGAGGGCAAGAGACGCAAAGGATGGCGTTGCGAAGTCGTGCGCTTGACGCATCCGAGGGACGTAGGCCGAGGGAAGAGAGCTTCGGTGGGGAACTCCATGAGGGATGAGGTGGACTTGGCCATGTGGCTAAGACTGAGTGTCGGATGCTCAAACAGCTTGATGTTTGAGGTTTTACACGACATCAGTCGACTGGCATTGGTGCCAGTCGACTGCTCTAGGTCGTATGGGTTCAACCAGTGTTCGACTGAAAAGAGTTCGACGATCGATCGACTTCCAAGGAGGGCGATCGCTTACAACATCGATCATTATAGAAGCAGTCGATTGATCGCACTATTCAAGGGGACAAAAGCTAGTCGAGCTCGCCAACACTCGACTGATGAGTACCAGTCGACTTATGGGTTCCATCAGTCGATTGATGTGTGATCCGTTGAAACTTAACCAACGTGGATCTGGCTGTTGTGAGACAACAACTACAGGACCAGTCGACTGATGGTCGCGATCAGTCGACTGATGGGCATGAAATCAGCTTGATGCAGGTTATAAATGGAGCTCAAGAGCGAGGATTTCGCTAAGCCTTTTGGGAAGCTATTGGAGGAGAATTGCTGTTGCATTCTAGACCTTCAAGAGCCATCTAAAGCAAGCAACAAGCAAAGCGATCAAAGCAATCGGTGAAAGTTTTTTTGTGTATTGTATTTGTGTATTTACTTGTATTTCATATTACTTGTTGTAATAGCTTGTACGAGGTTTCTTCACCTCCGATGTGTTGTCAAGAAGGAGTGGTTTAGTTAGTGTCATGCGCATAACTATAGCTCAGTGAGCTCGCCCGTGGAGTAGGAACCATTCAGTTCCAAACCACGTATATCTTGTGTCTTGTGTGTGCTTGCATTTTTGTTATCATTATTATTGTTATTTCCGCTGTGCTAATGATAATCGTAGACGAGCACGCAAGAAGAACGATCATATTCCATCGTACATGTATTGAGGGCTATTCACCCCCTCTAGCTGGCCAACATCATCCCTACAAGTGGTATCAGAGCCTAGGAGCTTGTCGAGGACTAACCGCCGACACAAGCACTACAAGATGGCCGGCTACAACCTCCAACCACCAAAATTCGAAGAAGATTTTCAATGGTAGAAAAGAAAAATGATGGTATATCTAGAAACCGATTTTGATTTCATGCTAATCTTAGAAAATTGTTTCGAATTGCCTAGGGATGAAAGAAATAGGCAAATTGAAAAGTCAAGGTGGACCCAAGACCAAATCAAGGACTTCAAGACAAATCTCAAGGTAATCGAATTACTTAATGATTTGATTCCTAACAACATTTGGTCTAGGTTGGGTAATTTTAGGGATGCAAAGGAATTATGGAATAAGGTAATGAAATTCCAAGAAAATTCCCAACCAGAAAAAATAGAGGAGAATGCCGAGGAAGAAGCACCATCCACATTTGAAGATGTGGATGACTTGGAGGAATCCTCCAACTCTAGCATTGAGGGGGAGGAAAGGATTTCCATTCCGGAGCAAGATCAAAATGAAGCTTCTACCTCCGGAAGAAGTGAAGAGGGCTCCACCACCTCCTTAGGTAACTCAAGTGTTGTGATTTTAAATAAAGATCATATAATATGCTTTGAGTGTAGGGAGAAAGTGCATTACAAGAGCAAATGCCCTAAATTGGCTAAGAAAAAGGCATCAACACCAAAAGTCAACCAAAAGTCAAAGGATGCCGGAGTCCCCTAAACTAGAAGCAAAGAGCATATAGTGTGCTTCAAATGCAACCAACGGGGATACTACCGAAGCCAATGCCCTAGGGGAAAAAACAAAGGGCAAGAAGGGGCATCTCATGTAGGGGGAGCTTCTAAAGCTAACCCTAAGGTAAATTTAAACTATGCACCTTCAATTCCTAAAGTTAAAAAGCATGCTAAGAACTAATTTAGTTCACTTGCCATTATTAATGAAAAGCATGCTAGAAAAAATAATAAAGTTTATTGTTTATGTGCCAAGCATGTTAGTTTATCTAAGGACAAACCTAGGACCATGCATAAGGGAATCAAGTAGAGTTGCCTTAGAATATGCATGAGATATTAAAGAACCAAAAACCCACATCTCACTAGATTAATTGACTTGTATGTGTTTTACACTTCTAGAAACAAGTGAGATGTTTAGGAAAAAGGAATTAAAGGTTTCGAAAATATTTTGAAAAACCTTGGTGAAGTCTATCTTTTGATAGCTTTCACCAATTGAATGGGATGATACAAAGAGGGCTCTTTATTGAAGCTTTTCTTAAATTTTGGACTTTGTATCAATCTCGCTATTTTGTGGATAAAATAATCTTCTAATATTTTTTACCCATAATGATTGTGATAAGTAATATACATACCAAATTTCAAGATTTATCAACCTATGTATATTTACTTACAAATTTTATAAATTCATTTCTGAAATTTAGCAAACTGTAAATGCAGTTATCAGTCGACATCCAGGGAGTCCAGTCGACTGATGGCAAGTCTAGTCGACTGGTATCTGACGAAGTCAACTGGCACAGGCTGATTTCGGTAAACCATGGTGGTTAGGCCCATGTTCAGTTGTGTTTTGGTCCCCTAACCACTCCTAACCCTAGGACATGCTTGGGAGAGGCTTGGCAGAGCAATAGAAAGGGTGGAAATCCATTGGACATGGATTAGGAGAAGTGTTTAGGGAGAGTATCAATCTTAAGGTGGATGAGAGTTCATTGTTGAACTTTACCTTAATTTTGATTTGGTTAATGTTCCTATTGGCTTAGGGACTCTCTAAGGACATTGTTGGTGCAATGATCAAGGGAGAGCAAGCCTCTAAGGGGAGGTATCCATCATGGGAAGATGGATGTGTATTTCCTCATGGGAGGAAATTTGGGCTGCCTCTCTTAAGTGATATGGGATCACTAGAAAGATTGTAGGAATGTGTTTCCTTCAAGGAAGAGATTGTAAGATCTCATTGGGATATGAGACATTCATACCCTTGGGGAGGACCTTTTTGATGTAATGTCAAAAAGGGGGAGAAGTTACCAAGTTACCAATTAGGGTTCGTTGGAATTCTCATTGGGATGTGAGAATTGCAATATGGGAGAATTGGTAGACTTGAGATGGTAGTTTTTTCAATCATTAAAAAGGGAGAGATTGTTGGTGCAATCGGCCCAGGTTGACTCGATTTTGACTCGAGCAGTATTTTGATGATAGACAAAACTTATGACATGGGATTGTCATGGAAAATCCAAGAATGTGGCTTGGTGTGGAAAGTCCAACATAGAGTTGGCATGGAAAATCCAAGCATGGAGCTTGGTGTGGGAAAGTCTAACATGGAGTTGGCATGGAAAATCCAAGCAAGAAGCTTGGTGTGGGAAAGTCCAACATGGAGTTGGCATGAAAAATCCAAGCATGGAGCTTGGTGTTGAAAAGTCCAAAGCATTGCGAAGTTGTGCGCTTGGTGCTTGGTGAGAAATGCATTGTGAAGTCGTGCGCTTGGTGCATGCAGGAAGTCTTGAGGACTTGGTAAGTTCACAAGGCTCGGGGTCCTTGAGACGGTGAAGGATAACACTGCAAAGTCGTGCACTTGGTGCATCCGAGGGACCGCCGGACGGGGAGCGAATGGAGTGAACCCAAAGGAAAGCATACTTCGAGGGAAAGAGACGTGAAGGATGGCGTTGCGAAGCCATGCGCTTGACGCATCCGAGGGACATAGGCCGAGGGAAGAGAGCTTCGGTGGGGAACTCTATGAGGGATGAAGTGGACTTGGTCAAGTGGCTATGACTGAGTGTCGGATGCTCAAACAGCTTGATGTTTGAGGTTTTACCCGACATCTATCGACTGGCATTGGTGTCAGTCGACTGCTCTAGGTCGTATGGGTTGGACCAGTGTTTAACTGAATAGAGTCTAGCTGATTAGTCGAATTTTTACAACATCAGTCGATTGCTTATGGGAAGCAGTCGACTGATAGCACTCTGCACGGGCACATAATCTAGTCGAGCTCGTGAGCACTCGACTGATGGGTACCAGTCGACCGATGGGTGCCATCAGTCGACTGATGTGTGATCCGTTGGAACTTAACCAATGTGGATCTGGCCATTGTGAGACAATGGCTACAGGATCAGTCGACTTGTGGTCCCGATCAGTCGACTGATGGGTGCGAAATCAGCTTGATGCATGTTATAAATGGAGCTAAACAGGGAGGATTTCGCCAAGCCTTTTGGGAAGCTATTGGAAGGGAATTTCTGCTGCATTCCAGACCTTCAAGAGTCATCTAAAGCAAGCAACAAGCAAAGCGATCAAAGCAATCGGTGAAAATTTTCTTGTGTATTGTATTTGTGTATTTGCTTGTATTTCATATTACTTGTTGTAATAGCTTGTACGAGGTTTCTTCACCTCCGACGTGTTGTCGAGAAGGAGTGGTTTAGTTAGTGTCGTGCGCATAACTAGAGCTCGGTGAGCTCGCCCATGGAGTAGGTACCATTTGGTTCCGAACCACGTATATCTTATGTCTTGTGTGTGCTTGCATTGTTGTTATCATTATTATTGTTATTTCCACTGTGCTAACGATAATCATAGATGAGCACGCAAGAAGAACGATCGTATTCCACCGTATGCGTATTGAAGGCTATTCACCCCCCTCTAGCCGACCAACATCATCCCTACATTGGTGTCACCTGTGGAAATCTGAACAAAAAGTCGTGATGATGAACACTAGAAGGACATTGAAGGAGTCGGGGGAGGAGGAGAAATCTATCTCCATTACTTCCAAGGGAGGCACAAGCAAATGGCGTCTCAAACCCTTGTATAAGGAGGATCTTTGGCAAATAATGGTCAAAATGATGGGTTAGATGTCATAGAGGGCCACCCCAAAGAAGATTAAGGAAGATGATGTGTCTAACGAAGATTCTGAAGAAGAGAGGGAGCATGAGTATTTGTGACAATATGTGCAATGATTCACACAATCTGCACGGGAAATTCTCACCATGAAGTCTTGTATGATGGTGGGAGCCTTTATTTAGGGACTCCGAGAAAAGGATTTTTGTAAATCATTAGCTAAGAGGTCTCTTGCCAATTTCGATGATCTATTATCACGAGAAGAGAAGTTTATTAATCTTGAAGATGCTCAGAAGTCTCGACAAACTTCCCAGGATTTTAGAATAACAGAAATGGAAGAAAGAAGGATTGATTGGGTAAGGCCCGCTCATTCTGTAGAAGACATATCTATATATGCTCCCTAGTTATAGTTTTCTAAAGAAAGAGCTATGAATATTTGTGAGCAGCAGTTAATGAGAAGACCTTTTGGAGCTAACAGAGGGCATAAGAGATTGCCAGCTCTTACTTTCTATGCTTATCATCAGGAATATGGGCATAACACTCAAAATTGTCAGCAATTGGACTTTGAGTTGCAAAGAATTATGGGGGTTCATCCTCATGTTCGAAATTTGGTTATGAATCCAGCTCCTTATCAGGGGGGGTTTGTATGAAGAAATTATAGTAGGGGAAATCTGGTGAGACCTTCGATGAATCGGCCTGTTCAGCCTGCTCAACCAAGGGAGACAGTAGTTGACAGGGTAGTGCCTATTGTTAAGCCGCCGATAAGAGGTTCTATCAACATGATTTCTAGTGGTTCTACCAATGGAGATTCCAACAGGCTCAGAAAAAACATAGTAGAGAAGAGTGTGAACCATAGTTGTTAGTCATTAAAGCTCTTATTGCAAACTTTGATGTGGGGAGAGTTTTTGTAGACCCAGGAAGTTCAGTATATATTCTGTATTGGTCAACCATAGAGCAAATGGGAGTTTACATAACTGAATTATAACCGGTCGACACTTCTCTATTTGGGTTTTCTAGCCATGAGGTGCAGCCAATGGGGCTTAGGTCGACCTGCTTTGAGCATTAATATCACAATAGTTGACATGCTTTCTTCTTATAATGCTATCTTAGGTCGACCTGTGTTGAGCATTTTACAGACCATAGCTTCTCCTTATCATCAGAAAAATTAAATTTCCTATCGGAAATGAAGTAGGGGAAGTTAAAAGTGATCAACAAATTTCTCAAAGATGTTATGTGGATGTTATCTGGATGAGGTAGAAGGGAAAATTCATGGAAAAAGTCTTTTCAGAAATTTAGTTAATATGAGGGTATGGTATGCATCATCCAGAAGAAGAGTACTGAGTATAATTTTTTGCAAGGAAGGTTATCTTTGATTAAAAGGGGGTACCAAAGGTATTTCGTGGTATCCTTGAAGCATCCATTGTTAATGATAGTTTCTCTTTAGTTCCTGTGATATTTTAGAATGGAGTATATGGTTGACCCCTGAGTTTTACCATTTTGCTGGAAAAAAGAGATGGGGTGTTATATATTTTTTTAATATATCTACTTGCTTAATCATTAACTTTGGCATATTCATGGTTACTTGTTCTTATGGGTATTCTGAGTTGTTTGAAGATGAGATGAAAGTATTCCATAGTTTGACTTATATGATCATTGGCATGATTCTGATATCCCGTGATGGTGTTTTTATATCTTCACTACTAGATATTTCTTTTTTGTTCGTAACATTTAGCATGCATATGAGAAGGATACATGATCCTTTATATAAATTGCCTGAAAATATAGATAAGAAAAAGCCACAGAAGATTGAGAATGTAGATAAGAACATTCTTATTTACAAAAGGGAGAAGAATCCACAGAAGATTCTCCTCCTAAGAGGGGTTGTGGAGTTATCGGTAAGACATCAGCTGGGAGAAGAGGGGGAGTTGGTCGGCGTTGCTATTGAGGTGCTGGAAGATGCCATAGATGATTTCCGAAGGAAGGGAAGGGAGATCGGAAGGGCCCTATAGAACCAGGAGTTGTTGCATTGATGGGACCCCTAAGGGGTAGGAGTTGATATGCGGAGGTTGCAGTGGAGTGAGTTTTTGAATCGGTAGCAGAGTTTGTATTAGAGCTTATGAGGATAGGGTGTGATGGGGAAGACATGGAAGGAAGGAAAGGAAGGATGAGAAAGGAGGGGAAAGAATTTAGCTTTTATAGAGGGGTTGAGAGGGAAGGCGAAGGGAAGTATGAGTTCCCTAGAATTAAGGTTATTAGAGAGGAGGTTTAAGGAATTAAATTGGGGAAACTGAGGAGTCATCCTCTTTAGATAGGGAAAGAAAGGAGGTGGTTGCTCGGGAAATCTCTTATGGTAGGAGGGTAAAAGGGGAATAGGGGTGAATGGTTATTGCTGGAATGGGAGTGGGGTTGTTTATGGAAATCATAAATTTGCGTGAATAATGACTTGTTCCCCGAATGACCAAAATATGACTCGGCACATGGAGTTAGATTTGATTCAAGAGAAAAGGGATGCTACTTTATACAATGCAGAAAGGTATAGATCGCAAGTAATTAAATCTTATAATAAAAAGGTAGTGCCTCATTCTTTTCAGGTGGGAGACTTAGTGCTGAAGAAGGTGCTACCTGAGGGGTCTAAGGTTAAGCTGGAACCTAAATGGGAAGGACCCTTTCATGTGGAGAGCCAAGCGGGAATAGAAGCTTATTACTTGAACGATGCTTGGGGAGGCTTTTAACAAGACCTTGGAATGTGTATCACTTGCACCCTTATTTTAGTGAATAAAACATTGTACCATGTATGTTTTGTTCTTTTAAGTAGTACAATGTTGAAAAAGTCGTGTATTTTATTGCAAATGTTATGATAAATACAAGTTACATTTTCTCAATATTAGAAGGGAATGGAAAAGACAGTAAATCAGGAGGAGTGCGCTCAATTGTATTGACCATATCCAAAAAGTTGGTAGAGTGCCCGGGAGGTGAATAACCGACTACTTTGAATTGATTGATTCAATCATGGAAGCCCCATTGAAGGAAGGCAAAGCTGTTGGTGCAATTGGCCCAGGTCACGATTCACCAAACTTGAGTTTGACTCAAGTAGTGTTTTGATGTTTGTGTTTTGATGTTTGACAATGGGTTGACTATATGGTTGACAAGGGGTTGACCATATGATGGAGAAGTCCAAGTGAGACACTTGGCATGGAAAGTCCAAGCATGGGTCTTGGCAATGGTAAAGTCCAAGTCTTGAGTACTTGGAATGGAAAGTCCAAGCATAGGTCTTGACAGGGGAAAGTCCAAGCTTGAGTCTTGGAAATTGGAAAGTCTAGCATGGGTTGGCAAGGGAAGTCCAAGGGTTGATATTAGCGGTGTAAAGTTCAAGGGTTGAGTCTTGGTAGCATAAGTCCAATGGTTGGCGGCGTAAAGTCCAAGCGTGTGTCTTGGCAGTGTAAGCCCAATGTGCCTTGGTGGTGTAGACCAACTTAGCATGACAATAGCCGATGGAAACACCTGAAGGCTAGCATATGGATTAATAAGTCATGGATGACTTAGAGAGATCAAATAGGCGTGAGGCTGATGGAGGTGGCTAGAAAGCTTATGTCTAGGCTAAGTGTGGTCTAGTAAGTATGATGACATCATACTTTGGGGTTAAACCTCATGGTTGAGGTGTTGTAGTTGACTAGGTTTGTGGACCAGTCGACTGGTCAAGTGTTTTACACTTGGCAGCCGAGTTGACAATAAGCAATCGACTCAGATTATAATCAGTTGACTAACGTGAGTCGACTAGCATTCGACTGAAGCAAATAGCCTTGGAGTCGACTGCCATGTATGGGCAGTCGACTGACCTTAAGCAGTCAACTGTCATAGAGGGTTGTCGTCTGCCTTGGTGTTGGTTGCGAAGGCAGAATGTTCGGTAGCCGACTAAGCAGTCGATTATGGGCTTGAGCAATCGACTGTTGGGAATGGCAGTCGATAGCCAATGTATTCGTTGGCTTGAATGCCAACGTGGACTATGTACGTTATGAGATAACGACACTATTGGCAGTTGACTGGGGCCTTTTGGTAGTCAGTTGCAAGGCAGAAATCCAGGTCATGTGGAGGCTTAAAAAGAGCTCGACGGAGAGGATTTCATCAGTGATTTTCTTGGGCGATTTGAATGGAATAGTTGGTGCTTTCTAGTCCTTCAAGGCTAGTCCAAGGCGATCAGCAAGCAAGCGTTCAAAAGAGTTTTTGTAATGTTTTCTTTACATCTTTTGTTGTATTTCATTTGTAATTACTTATTTTATTCTTGAATTTCTTTTGTAATCATTTGTATGAGGTTTCTCCACCTCTGGATTGTTCTAAGAAGGAGTGTATTAATTAGTGGTTGTAACATCCCAAATTTTAATTCCTATTTTTATTAGAGGAAAATAGAAATAAAAATAAGAATAGAAATAATAAAAATAGGAATAGAATAATAATAATAATAATAATAATAATAATAATAAAATAGAAAAAATGGGTTGATTAGCCGAGGCTTGAACCATGAAGCTGTTGGTTTGGGAGAATAGCCTTCCCACTACTAAATCATAAGATTACCAATGAGTAGGATATAACAGAATATATCTATTAGTAGAAAAAAAAGAGAGATTGGTTAATTTGACTAATTATTTAAAGGGGATAATTAGGTTAAGGAAAAACCCTAATTTATATATATTTTATTTCTTTCTCTCTATAAATCTCATGCCAATCTCTCTCTCTCCTCTCGTTTTATTTCCAACGCTGAAGCCCACCTCTCTACCCCTCTCTCTCTCTCATTTTGCTCCACCGCCGAAAGAAAGAAGTTTTCATTGCAAGGCGTTGGCGAATCTGCGGCGACATGGTATTCTTCGGGAAATAGCCATGTAGTTGTTGGCGATCTCGATCTTCTTCTAGTGCGTTTCAAGTTGTTTCTTCTATTTCGCTTTTATGAGCAATCTTGCCTCTCCTCGCGTTCGGATCTTTGGGGATTTTCAAGAGGGACTTGATAGAGGATCACGCTAAAGCAAGGAAACACGTAGGAGGTATTCTCTTTGCGAAGTCTAACGGTATAAATTGGTGAAAAAGTGTAGGATGTAAGTAATCCCCTCACCTGCAGTACAAGTTGCTTCGATCATTTTATATAGCTTATTTTCTTATGTTTTGATAGATTATATGTTTGGATCAAATGATATATGTGTGTGTTCAGATTTATAGTTAAAGTATATATGTTTTTTAAGCAAGATCTAAGATCACAAAGATGCTATCTCTCACCATTAGCATAAGTAACACTTTGATATGCCCATTTAACTTCTATCACCATGTTTTATTCGAATTTAAATATTCTATCCAGATTATGTTTGTTTAGATTTTTAGGTATTTTAAGTATCTTTCATGTTGAAGCAAGACATAAGATCGCGAAGATGCTTCCCCTATAAGTTTTGGGGACAAAGAGCATGATTGCATGTCTTGAAAGGCTTCCTATATGAGTTTTGAGAGTATGATCATGTTAAATGTTTGATAAATGATAAAGAATATGTTTTGACAAGATTATATAGGTGTATTTATATTTATAGGTAAGTATCCCCTCACCTGCATTATAAGTGCTTACGATGTAATATTGTATGTTTGATTTTGAACGAAATAATCTAAAACTATGTGTAGAAGGTAGGACTAATAGGAATAGAAAAAAATTATTCTTGACGAAATCACTGACTTGTAATACCTCAGGTGAACGGATATATATATGGTTTGATCTCTCGGATACATAATAATTAATGCGTTGACAACTTGACCATCTAACTATTTACGGAAAATTTTAAAGTTAATTATCAGATTGTTTTTACCAGATAACAAGTATAATTGGGTGCATGATTAAAACGTATTCACAATCTTGAAAATAGGAATTGGAAACACCGACGTTGGCCAAATAGCTCGGGCGCAAAGCATGCTGCCCGGGCACAAAGCATGCCGCTCGGGCGCCAGGCGTGTCGCTCAACCGCTGGAGGTGCTACTTGGCTAGCAGGCGTACCTCTCGGCTAACAGGCATGCCGCTCGGCCATGACACGGGTGTGTCGTCCAACGCAGGCCGACTGTGCTGGGCTCAGGAAGATTAAAAAGGATAAGAAAATAAATAAATATATATATATATATATATATATATATATTCGAACATGATTCCGAATGATTTTCCATGTTATGCTAGGTATATATATGGTATTGATATGATGCTAGTTAGACGATATATTTGCATGATTTCATACCTTATGTCCATGTTAACAGCTGATGTAGGACCATTGTATCATAATGTATATGTTAAGTTTTGCTCATTTTATCATGATGTACCTGTTTATGTTCATGAACGATAGGCACCCCTATGCTATGGTTACGTAAGGCTTATGAATATGAATTGGTTAAGAAGTGTTTCCCTAAGAGTGGGGACAAGAACACTCTTTATGTTATGTCAAAGAACATGTTTTCTATTTTACTTTACGCATGGCTTGTATCCAAAGTTGCCCCTAGGTCGTAGTACGGGCCTAGTGGTAATGACACGGTCGACGGTCGACGACCACAAGGGGTCACCAAATGGGCCGCCGAATGGACCGCCAAATGGGCTGGGACGAGTCATGGATACAATGCCAGGCCCAATATGTTGAGATTATGTTTAAGTATATAAACTATATGTTTTCAAAAAGCATCCTGCATATACCATTTTATGTTCATCGAATTATCATGTTTCGAGACAATGTACTGTTGCGATGAAAATGCTAAGTTTATGTTCTTTTCCTAAATTGATCATGTCTCTACTTTAAATAAATATTGTGCTCATATGTTGTTTAAATGAACATGTCATCACTTTACGTTTAATTCATGATGCATGTTTTTGTGAGTAGGAAAGGACCTTACTAAGCCTATGTGCTTACAGTTTACTTTCCTTGTACTGCAAAAAATGGCAAGGAATGGATAAATTAAGGGGAGCAGCAGGAGGGGCAAAGATGTGTGTGGCAGTGGCATGGTGGACGAGATCATTTTTCATATACGGACTTATGCATGATTTTCAGTTTATGTGTAAACTGTTAGGAGACGTTAATGTTTTCTATGGTTGTTACTCATGTTTATTTTTATGAACCTTGAAATGGTTAATACATGTTTAGTTAAATAAATTGCTAAGACCTTTTGCCATGATTAAATTGTTAGGTTGATTGGGTTAATGTAATTAGAGTTAAAAGTTATAAAGTTTTTTTTTAAATGCTTTCGTTGTTTTATGCATGAATGTATGATCGCGTAGCGTCGTCGCCCGTCCATAGGATGTGTGTTAGGAGGACGGGAAGGGCGGGCGTTACAGGTGGTATCAGAGCCCAGTTCTGCCTTTCCACTACACACACATCAAGCTTCCATCCTGCCACTCCAAGTAAGACATTCTATGCCTACTCTATTTATTTCATGTATGATATATATACGCTAAGAAATGTTTTTCGTTGGGTATGCATTATGTCACATTGATAATACGGTAGTATTATTATTATACTCAGAAATGTTATAACATGTAGCATAGCATATATGTTATTTCATACGTATTATTTAGACCATTGACATATAATTGGTTGATGTATGTTACTCTTTATATGTAAAATTAAATAACATAATATATGTCATAAGTAATATACTGTATATTATAGTATCATTAACTATATTGATATATTTGACTCCATAATTAATAGTTCTTATTGCTATTAATATAGATGTCTACAACATAGTCATCAGTCTATGTATATCACAACTTTAATTATTATGTTTTCTCTTAACACATAATAAATTACTTAATATCATCCTATGCATAATTAAATTAATTGAATATATAAACATGTTAATTAATAACATTATTATGAATAAAGCTTAATTCATAATAAACAATATAATTAATGCCTATTTATGTTAATTATATGTTAACATAGTAACATATGGATTATAATTATTAATAACATAATTATGAGCATCCTATACCCTTATAATTATTATCAGTTACATCTTGACTTAACTATCATTAGTTATGATATATGCATAACTTAACATGTGAATATATATATAATTTAAACTATTAAATTATGATAAAATAATTTATATACATTTAGGGGCCACCTTCGTAAACTATTAATTAATAACATGTGAATATTTCGTTTAACCATAAGTATATATGGTTATAAATATAATATACATGAGCCTTGAATAACCTTTATATTATGTTTACTATTAAAGGGCGCGAATGATCGGTTAATATTAGTTTAACCGTATTATCCTGGCAACTATATCAAGGTTAATAACTTGCTTATTGATCTGTTGCATATTATATTATAGTATATAGCATATAGTAATATGGCATATATGATTATATTATTAATACATGATTAGGCTTATTAACATATATGTTTTATGTGTATATCATATATATTAATATGTATGGTTATAATTGTTTAACCATATATACCATATCAGGATAAATAATTATAATGTATCATAATAAACACCTTCGTACCATTAATATTCAATTGATTATAACATAATATCATATATATTGTGCGTAACAATTATCTACGGACATTATGAGTTCGTAGTCATGCCTTTCGAAGTGACGAATGCTCCTTCTATGTTCATGGACCTGAAGAATCGGGTATTCTCGGCGTTTCTTGACAAGTTCGTGATCGTCTTCAATGACGATATCCTCGTCTATTTAAGAAATCAAGAAGAGCATGCCGAACACCTGAAGATGGTATTACAGATTCTTCGAGAAAAGCAATTATATGCCAAGTTCTCCAAATGTGAATTCTGGCTCGATCAAGTATCTTTTCTGGGTCTTATTATATCTAAAGACGGAGTTATGGTAGACCCAAGAAAGATTGAAGCTGTGAGTAACTAGAGCAGGCCAAAGAATGCTAGCGAAGTGAGGAGTTTTTTTCGGATTTGCGAGCTATTACCGAAAATTTGTAGAAGACTTCACCAGAATAGCAGCACCTATGACAGTTCTCACCCAGAAGAACAAGAAGTATGTATGGACGGAGGAATGTGAGAAGAGTTTCTTGGAGTTGAAAAGGAGACTTACAAGTGCTCCAATCCTTACTCTCCCAGAGAATGAAAAGAGCTTCGACATGTACAGCGATGCCTCCGAATTGGGACTCGGGGTTGTACTTATACAGAGGGATAAAGTTATCGCCTATGCCTCTAGGCAACTCAAGGAACATGAAAATAACTATCCCACTCATGATTTAGAGCAAGCAGCTGTAGTCAGGAAACTAAGAAATAAAGAAATAAAGAAATAAAGTGATCGTTGATAGATCTAAGTTATGAAAGTCGACCTATTCAAATAATAGATCGAGCAGTCAGGAAACTAAGAAATAAAGAAATACCGTTAGTAAAAGTCATATGACAAAGTCAAAGGGTTGAAGAAGCAACCTGGGAACTTGAGGATGACATGAAGCAAAAGTACCCTGAGTTGTCCTAAGTTTCGAGGACGAAACTTTTATAAGGTATAAGAGATTGTAACATCCCAAATTTTAATTACTATTTTTATTAGAGGAAAATAGAAATAAAAATAAGAATAGAAAAAATAAAAATAGGAATAGAATAATAATAATAATAATAATAATAATAAAATAGAAATAATGGGTTGGTTAGCCGAGGCTTGAACCATGAACTGTTGGTTTGGGAGAATAGGCTTCCCACAACTAAATCATAAGATTACCAATGAGTAGGATATAACAGAATATATCTATTAGTAGAAAAAAAAAGAGAGATTGGTTAATTTGACTAATTATTTAAAGGGGATAATTAGGTTAAGGAAAAACCCTAATTTATATATATTTTATTTCTCTCTCTCTATAAATCTCACGTCAATCTCTCTCTCTCCTCTCGTTTTATTTCCAATGCCGAAGCCCACCTCTCTACCCCTCTCTCTCTCTCGTTTTGCTCCACCGCCGAATGAAAGAAGTTTTCCGCTGTCGGGGGCGTTAGCAGATCTGCAGCTTCGACGTGGTATTCTTCGAGAAATAGTCATGTAGTTGTTGGCAATCTCGATCTTCTTCTGTTGTGTTTCGAGTTTTTTCTTCTATTTCGCTTTTATGAGCAATCTTGCCTCTCCTCGCATTCGGATCTTTGGGGATTTTCAAGAGGGACTTGATAGAGGATCACGCTAAAGCAAGGAAACACGTAGGAGGTCTTCTCTTTGCGAAGTCTAACGATATAAATTGGTGAAAAAGCATAGGATGTAAGTAATCCCCTCACCTGCAGTACAAGTTGCTTCGATCGTTTTATATAGCTTATTTTCTTATGTTTTGATAGATTATATGTTTGGATCAAATGATATATGTGTGTGTTCAGATTTATAGTTAAGGTATATATGTTTTTTAAGCAAGATCTAAGATCACAAATATGCTATCTCTCACCATTAGCATAAGTAACTCTTTCATATGCCCATTTAACTTCTGTCACCATGTTTTATTTGAATTTAAATATTCTGTCCAGATTATGTTTGTTTAGATTTTTGGGTATTTTAAGTATCTTTCATGTTGAAGCAAGACATAAGATCGCGAAGATGCTTCCCCTATAAGTTTTGGGGACAAAGAGCATGATTGCATGTCTTGAAAGGCTTCCTATATGAGTTTTGAGAGTATGATCATGTTAAATGTTTGATAAATGATAAAGAATATGTTTTGACAAGATTATATAGGTGTATTTAGATTTATAGGTAAGTATCCCCTCACCTGCATTATAAGTGCTTACGATGTAATATTGTATGTTTGATTTTGAACGAAAGAATCTAATGTTAGTAATATATGAGAAATGTCCTAAGGCAATCGCCTTATGTTTGAACCATTTATATGATAAATGAAGATTCACTATTTGAGTATACATGCTTTCTTGTATTTGATTGGATCTTAAACTCATTTACTGAATGTCCGCGATACGATTCACAGCATCAGAGAATTTGTGATTGTATCACAACTAGTGAGTATCTCTACATGTGTAATTGTGAGGTTTCGGAATTATCCCTAGTCGATGAATTGATGGATTTGGACACCATCAATTCTGTCGAGACTAGCACGAGGCATACTCCTTGGTGTATCCTAGCAGCCGATTCTCACTGGCTGGAGACATTGTGATGTCCGGAGTTAATCGTGGATGCTAGTAATGGTAACTAGTTCATTGGAGTGACCAGCCGTAAGACTTCATATGGTTCTCTGCATATATAGATATGTCAATGAAGTTCTTACTGTATCTTAAGTGCGATGTTCCTTTGACTTACGGTATTCAAGTCATCTTGATCATGAAGACTTATGCTTTGACATCTTAAGCAAACATCTCTATGGAGATGTGAACCCGGGATGATTGGGTATAAGTCGAAGTGATCGAAGGTGTTTGAATAGCCTATAAAGGATTCACCACTCCTTGGAGGAGATGTATACCCATGGCCTCTCGTCGGATTGTTACTAAAGTCTTTGGCCAAAGCATTACATGTTTAGAGTAAGGTACTCTTCGAAACATGTGCAATAACTAGAATTCGTAGGACGAGGAAATTATACTTGGGCTAGATGTGACGTAGTCAGCCTAGTGGGGACTGACACTATAGACCATGTCCTGAACCAATTGGGTATAAGATGAGTGAAGGGAATGGGGCACGATTCATTCGAGCTGCTGAAGGGTTTCAGAAATAGTTCTGGATCAACCGTTGATCTTTTCGGTTAATTGGGGATCATGATGTACTACTAGGTGCCACTCATGATCGTTCTATAATTAATGGTTAATTATAGACGGTCAACATAAACTGAGAACCTATTTGGTCACACACACAACGAGCGTAATCTGAAGGATTTAAAACGAGCTTGAGAATGGGATTCTCAGACCGAGAGAAACTAGGTTTGGTTGGAACAAACATGGAGCAAGCATGAAATCGTTTCAGTCACAATGGAAGCATGGATGGTCCGTGTCTTATGAAGACATAATGGATGAACCAAAATGGTTTGGTTCTAATCCAATGGAGGAGAATAAACCAAAGGGTTTGGTTTATTTTAAACGAATGAACCAAAAGTTGGTTCGGTTCGTTTTAACTTAAAATAAACCATCATGGTTTGGTTTATTTTAACTTATATTAATGGAGCAGGTTAACGGGCCTTATGGTTATGATCCAATAACCATTAAACGTATTAGTTCTCTATAAAAGAGGGCTTAAGGTGTTGTTAAGCCCCAATCCAAAACCCTAATCCTAGTTTTGGCCGCCCACCTCTCCCTCCTCTCTTTGGTGATTCGGCGCCAACACCATTGTGCCACCGCCCAACCCTTTGTGCCGCCGTCCAACTTTTTGCCGGCGTCCAATTTTCAGCCGGTGATCCTCCGACAACTCTCCGGTGATCTCCTTTGGGTTCGGCATCAAGGTGAGCTTCATCTTACCCTTTTTGGCCGACGCCTACTCCTCCACCAAAGCTGTCCAGTTTTCTGGACAGCTTGTTTTCTTCTCGTCGGAGCGTCGTTTGGACGATGTTTGGAGCTCTGACAGCGCCTTACTTACCGGGGATTTGATCTCTGGTAATCCTCAAAGGTGGAGGATGAAGGATTCAAAACTTTAATACCTCTCCTATAGCGAGCTCGAGGAACCTCGCTATTAGGATCCGAATTTGGATTCGGATCGTGATCCTCTCTCGATCACGTCGTCTTCAACATGAGGCTAGTTACCCGTACGAAGATGAAGCTCGTGACTTTGTGAAGTCATCCCGAAGATACTCGGCGTGGATACGGATAGAGACGATTCTAGCGAGAATCGTTCCGATTGATGCCGTTCCCGCTACACGTGATACGAAAGGTATACATAGTTAAATTTCCTTTTATTGCAAAATTTAAATTTACAGTTATGTCTACACATGTTGTACTATGCATGCGTGTGATGTGTGTGTTGTAATAAATGTAGATTTATTATTTTTATTCCTTCCGCTGTGCACATGTTTACGAAACATGTTCGAACACACACTCGCCGTGGTGCCGGAAACCCAACAGTGGTATCAGAGCCCAGGTTGTGATTCGACATAATCGTAAAATTGTTTTGCGATAGTCATAATGATATTTCTGGAAATTTTCTACTTTTTGGAAAGTAAGAAGTATTTATGGAAATTTTTCAATTTTGGAAAGTCTAGAAGTATTTATGGAAATCTTCCACTTTTGGAAAGTTGGAAGTATTTATGGAAATTGATATTTTCCATAAATAAAATATTTGATTAGATTTTGGAAATTTGTTTCCTAATTTAATCATGATTTGATTTGGGAAATCAAATCTTAAAATATTTTATTTACATAAGTAGTTTTGATGATTTAGGAAATTGGTTTCCTAAATTGACTTTCCTTAATAAACTATTTCCACAAATAAAATATGTGATTAGATTTGGAAATTTGTTTCCTAATTTAATAATGATTTGATTTGGAGAATCAAATCTTAAACATATTTTATTTCCATAAATAGTTATGACATATAAGGAAATTAAGTACATGACATAATTGTATGCCATGTAATTGCATTATATGCATATAATTATGCCATGCATGTCGTGACATGTAGATGTATACCATGTATGCCATGCCATGTAGATAATAGTTATTTGCATGCAAAGAGGATGAGACATAAAAACCCTAACTCAATATTAAAGCCTACACCTTCCATTAATATGGTTAGAACCAGAGTTTCGTTTCTTGTTTGGGTTGTTGGACTCTCTCCAAGCCCGGCTCGAACCCGAACATGTTCAAACCATGGAATAGTTTAATACTAATATGGTAAGAGTCAGAGGTCAATCGTTAGCTTTGGTTGTTGGACTCTCTCCAAGCCGGGCTAATTGGTTGAATGCGCTCTAACCATATTAAAACTATTTCTTGATTAATGTGTCGGCTTTAACCTGGAGCATCGACTTGTTGGATTCTCTCCAAGGTCGATGTAAAGGGGGGTGAAGTTGGGTGCTATGCATATGATGCATACTTGTTAATGTGTTAACAACCCGATGTATGTGTGAACATTCAATTAGTTGATAGCACATTGTGATAGTTTCATATACGTGATATGCAATCGGTATAGTTGATACCTACCATCGTAGTTATGAATGGCTTGTTGGACTCTCTCCAAGGTTGTTCATATCTATGATGGATATCAGCCCATTCAGAGATAGACTTACAATCTCCCGAAGTGATTTTGGGGTTTTTGAAATTCGAAAAATGTGTTGGGTTTCCGGCACCGCGGCGTGTGTGTGTTCGATCATGTTTCGTAAACATGAACACAGCGGAAGCAATAAAAATAATAAATACTTCTATTTATTACAACACACACAACACACGCATGCATATTACAACAAGTGTAGACATAACCGTAAATTTAAATTTGCAATAAAAGGAAATTTAACTACGTTATACCTTACGTATGACGTGTAGCGGGAACGACATCAACCGGAACGATCCTCGCTAGAATCGTCTCTATCCGTATCCACGTCGAGTTCCTCGGGATGACTTCGCTAAGCCACGAGCTTCGTCTTCGTACGGGTTACTAGCCTCCTGTCGAAGACGACGTGATCGAGAGATGATCACGATCCGAATCCAAATTCGGATCCTAATACGAGTTCTCAAAACTCGCTTCTCCGGAGAGGTATTTGTCAACCAATTGAAGAATCCTTCGTCCTCCACCTCAAAGGATTACCGGAGATCGAATCCCCGGTAAGTTATCCGCTGTCGGAGCTCTAACTGTCGTCCAAATGACGCTCCGACGAGAGGAGAAGAAACTGTCCAGAAAACATGACAGCTTGGTGGAGGAGTAGGCGCCGGCCAAAACAAGGAAGCCAAGTGCTCACCTTTTCACCAAAGCCTAGGAAGATCACCGGAGGGTCGCCGGAGGATCACTGGCTGAAGCTTGGACGCCGACAAGGAGCTAGACGGCAGCACCACAAGCTGGGCGGCAATGGAGGTTGGGCGGCACAACTAGGTTGGGCGGCAACTCCAAGCTAGGGTTTTGGATTAGGGCTTAATTATCCATTAAGCCCTCTTTTATAGAGAACTAATTCTCTTAATGGTTATTGGATCATAACCATTAGGCCCGTTAACCCGCTCCATTAAGATAAGTTAAAATAAACCAAACCATGATGATTTATTTTAAGTTAAAACGAACCGAACCAACTTTTGGTTCATTCGTTTAAAATAAACCAAACCCTTTGGTTTATTCTCCTCCATTGGATTAGAACCAAACCATTTTGGTTCATCCATTATGTCTTCATAAGACACGGCCCATCCACGCTTCCATTGCGACTGAAACTATTTCATACACACTTTATGTTTGGTCCAACCAAACCTAGTTTCTCTCGGTCTGAGAATCCCATTCTCAAGCTCGTTTTAAATCCTTTGGATTACGTTCGTTGTGCGTGTGACCAAATAGGTTCTCGGTTTATGTTGGCCGTCTATAATTAACCATTAATTATAGAATGATCATGAGTGGCACCTAGTAGTACATCATGATCCCCAATTAATCGAAAAGATCAACGGTTGATCCAGAACTATTTCTGAAACCCTTCAGTAGCTCGAATGAATCGTGCCCCATTCCCATCACTCATCTTTTACCCACTTGGTTCAGGACATGGTCTATTGTGTCAGTCCCCACTAGGCTGACTACGTCACACCTAGCCCAAGTATCATTTCCTCGTCCTGCGGATTCTAGTTACTCCACATGTATTGAAGAGTACCTTACTCTAAACATGTAATGCTTTGGCCAAAGACTTTAGTAACAATCCGACGAGAGGCCATGGGTATACATCTCCTCGCAAGGAGTGGTGAATCCTTTATAGGCTATTCAAACACCTTCGATCACTTCGACTTATACCCAATCATCCCGGGTCAACATCTCCTTAGAGATGTTTGCTTAAGATGTCAAAGCATAAGTCTCCATGATCAAGATGACTTGAATACCGCAAGTCTAAGGAACATCACACTTAAGCCACAGTAAGAACTTCATTGACATATCTATATATGCAGAGAACCATATGAAGTCTTACGGTTGGTCACTCCAATGAACTAGTTACCATAACTAGCATCCATGATTAACTCCGGACATCACAATGTCTCCAGCCAGTGAGAATCAGCTGCTTGGATACACCAAGGAGTATACCTCTTGCTAGTCTCGACAGAATTGATGGTGTCCAAATCCATCAATTCATCGACTAGGGATAATTCCGATACATCACAATTACACATGTAGAGATACTCACTAGTTGTGATCCAATCACAAATTCTCTCATGCTGTGAATCGTATCGTGACATTCAGTAAATGAGTTTAAGATCCAATCAAATACATAAAACATGTATACTCAAATAGTGAATCTTCATTTATCATATAAATGGTTCATACATAAGGCGATTGCCTTAGGACATCTCTCATATATTACTAACAGACTCCCACTTGGCCTAATGCCAATCGCTACGGTATCCAATACCATAAGCTCGAACATGACCCTCAAACTTATTTTGAGGTAATGCCTTAGTCAAATGATCCGCTAAGTTCCTTTCAGTGGGAATTTTCAAGATTTGTATTTCGTTCCTACTGATGATCTCTCTGATAAGATGATAGCGGTGAAGCACATGTTTGGATCATTGATGAGACCACATCAAGTTCAGAGATGAACTTCTTGATCCAAACCAATTCCTTTGCTGCTTCCAAAGCTGCAATGTATTCTGCCTTAGTGGCAGAATCTGCTATAGCGTCAAGCTTGGAACCTTTCCAACTTATTGTGCCTCCATTCTAGGTGAATACATACCCAGACTGAGACCTGGAATCATCCTTGTCTGTCTGGAAGCTGGCATCCGTATACCCACGTATCACCATGTCCCCTTCTCCATATATTAGGAACACATCCTTAGTTCTTCTCAAGTACTTAAGGATCGTCTTAACAGCCGCCCAATGATCCATTCCTGGATCGGACTGGTATTTGCTCGTGACACTCAGAGCATACGATACATCGGGCCTCGTACATAACATAGCATACATGATAGATCCTATTGCGGATGCATAGGGAATCTTACTCATGCAAATCCACTCGTCTTCTGTGCGCGGACACTTAGACTTCAAAAGGTGTACCCCATGCCTGATGGGTAGGAAACTTTTCTTGGATTCTGACATGTTAAACCTCTTTAGCACTCGGTCTATATATGTAGACTGCGAAAGATCAAGCAACCGTTTTGATCTCTCTCTATAGATCTTAATCCCGAGGATGTAGGTTGCTTCTCCCAGGTCTTTCAATGAGAATGTCTTGGATAACCAAACCTTCACTGACTGTAAGATTGAAACATCGTTTCCTATAAGTAGTATGTCATCGACATACAATACTAGGAATACGACTGCACTCCCACTAACCTTCTTGTACACACAAGGTTCGTCTGGATTTTGTGAGAAATCAAACTTTTTGATTGTCTCATCAAAATGGATATTCCAGCTCCTGGATGCTTGCTTCAATCCATAAATGGACCGTCGCAATTTGCATATCTTGGTTTTATCAACCGATGTGAAACCCTTAGGCTGTATCATATACACGTCCTCGAGCAGGTTTCCATTAAGGAAAGTTGTTTTCACATCCATCTGCCATATCTTATAATCATAATGAGCCGCTATGCCCAGGAGCATCCGAATGGATTTAAGCATAGCTACAGGCGAATAGGTTTCGTCATAATCAACACATTGTTTTTGACGATATCCTTTCGCCACTAATCTAGCCTTATAGGTAATCACATTACCATCCATGTCGGTTTTCTTCTTGAAAACCCACTTGCACCCTATAGGCTTTATCCCTTCAGGTGGGTCAACCAAGTTCCAAACTTGGTTTTCATACATGGAATCCATTTCCGACTTCATGGAACCAAGCCACTTATCCCTTTCTGAACTTGTCAGCACTTCTTCATAACTGGTAGGCTCCTCATCATCAATGAGTAACACGTCGTTTGATTCGCTTACGAGAAATCCATATCTCTCAGGAATATTGCGTGTTCTACCAGATCTACGAAGATGTGGTGTTACAATAGGTCCAGCCGATTGCTCATCACTATGAGTTGTCGGCTGTTGTGCTTCACCAGGTATCTCATCAATGTCTATTTGAGTCTCTTGAGCCTCCTCAAGCTCGACGACACTCCCACTGTTTTCTTGCAAGAGAAACTCTTTCTCTAGAAATATAGCATGCCTTGAAAACAACACCTTTTGTTCCACAGGATGATAGAATTGGTAACCCCTTGTTTGCTTAGGGTATCCAATAAATATACATTTATCAGACTTAGCATCCAATTTGTCTGATACAGTCCGCTTCACATAAGCAGGACAACCCCATATCTTCAAGTAAGATACATGAGGTTTCTTACTATTCCATATCTCATATGGAGTAGTTGAGACTACCTTGGTAGGCATTCTGTTTAACAAGTAAACAGCTGTCTGAAGTGCATAGCCCCAAAAGGACTTGGGAAGAGTTGCATGATTCATCATTGACCTGACCATGTCCAACAAGGTCCGGTTACGCCTCTCAGATACACCATTATGCTGTGGTGTATAGGGCGGAGTCCATTGAGACAATATGCCATTGTCTCTTAGATAATCAAGAAACTCTTGACTTAAGTATTCACCACCTCGATCCGATCGAAGTATTTTAATACTCTTGTCATGTTGTTTCTCTACTTCATTTCTGAATTCTTTGAACCTTTCAAAGGCTTCAGACTTGTGTTTCATCAAGAACACATACCCAAACCGTGAGTGATCATCAGTGAAGGTAATGAAGTAGCTATAGCCTCCTAAAGCTTGAGTTGACATAGGTCCACATACATCAGTATGTATTAGACCTAGTAACTCTCCCACTCGTTCATCTTTTTCCAGTAAAAGGTAACTTAGTCATCTTGCCTTTTAAGCATGATTCGCATGTATCGTATGAATTCGATTCAAACGATTCCAGAATTCCACATTTATGTAATTCGGACATGCATTTCTTGCTTACTTGGCCAAGACGACAATACCACATGTAGGAGTCTAATTGATTATCTTTTCGAGCACGCTTGTTGCTCGCTTCGATATTGAAAATATCAATGGATACGTCCAACGTATAAACACCATTGCTTAAAGTTCCAGTCCCATAAAGAACTCCATTCAAAGTTATGTAACAACAATTGTTACTAAAAGTCAAATGGTACCCATTTCTATTTAAACAAGAAATAGAAATGATGTTCTTTATCAACGAAAAAACATAAAAGCAATTGTCCAGTTCTAAGACAAGTCCTGCAGGGAGTTTCAATAAATACGTTCCGATGGAGAGTGCAGCAACCTTTGCTCCATTCCCAACACGTCAATTTGACTCTCCCTTGACGAGTCTTCTTTATTCCTTATCCCATGTATGTCATTACATATGTGTGAGCCACACCCAGTATCCAATACCCAAGTGTTTGAGGAAATAGAATGACAATCAATAACGAAGATATCTGAAGAAGATGGGGCATCCGATGCCTTATTCTTCTTCACGAACTCAAGATAAATCTTGCACTTTCTTCGTAAATGGCTCTCCTTGCCATAATGATGGCAAGTTTTCTTTTGTGCTAGTTCTACCTTCTTAGCCCTTCTCTTCTTTCCCTTCTGCTGTTCCTTTGACTTCCTCTTAGAACCTTTCTTCGAGGAATCAACTAACAACACCATCCCCTGCTCATGCTTCTCAGAAGACTCCACAGTCTTCAGCATATTGAGCAGTACCACAGATGAACCTTCTAGCATCTCAGAGGTGAAGAGGAGCATTGAGACTTCGAACCTTTCGAATCTCACTTGCTCATCAACCAACTCATAAAGATGAAGGACTACGATATGAGCATCTGTATGCTCATGCTGCTTTCGTAGCTTGGGTTCCATCGCGGCTAGCATGATGCAACTCATTTGTTCAGAATCACTCACATGTTTCTGATAGGCCAACAATTGGTCTAGAGTTGCATCGTCACTAGGACGGGCGGGAAGAGGTGCTTCGAGGACATTTGCAAGCTTTTCAACCTTGAGAACAATTCTCAAGCTTCTAAGCCAGTCCAAGAAGCTCGGCCCAGTCAATTTATTCGAATCCAAAATGGAACGCAAATTCAAAGACATCATGATCAATTTTAGAAATACAAAACGAGCATATATGAGAAAGATGATTTTAAAATGCATCAATATACATTTATAAATCCCATTCATTTTTTGAATTTCAAAAACCTCAAAATCACTTCGGGAGATCGTAGGTTCATCTCCGAATGGGCTGATATCCATCATAGTTATGAATAACCTTGGAGAGAGTCCAACAAGCCATTCATAACTTACGACGGTAGGTATCTTCTATACCGATTGCATATCACGTATATGCAACTATCACAATGTGCTATCAACTAATTGAATGTTCACACATACATCGGGTTGTTAACACATTAACAAGTATGCATCATATGCATAGCACCCAACTTCACCTCCCTTTACATCGACCTTGGAGAGAGTCCAACAAGCAGATGCTCCAGGTTAAAGCCAACCCATTAATCGGGAAATAGTTTTAATATGGTTAGAGCGCATTCAACCAATTAGCCCAGCTTGGAGAGAGTCCAACAACCACAGCTAACGATTGACCTCTGACTCTTACCATATTAGTATTAAACTATTCCATGGTTTGAACATGTTCGGGTTCGAGCTGGGCTTGGAGAGAGTCCAACAACCCAAACAAGAAACGGAAATCTGGTTCTAACCATATTAATGGAAGGTGTAGGCTTTAATATTGTTTAAGGGTTTTTATGTCTCATCCTCTTTGCATGCAAATAACTATTATCTACATGGCATGGCATACATGGCATACATCTACATGTCACGACACGCATGACATAATGTTATGCATCTAATGCAATTACATGGCATACAATTATGTCATGTATATATTTCCTTATATGTCATAACTATTTATGGAAATAAAATATGTTTAAGATTTGATTCTCCAAATCAAATCATAATTAAATTAGGAAACAAATTTCCAAATCTAATCACATATTTTATTCATGGAATTATTTGATTAAGGAAAATCAATTTAGGAAACCAATTTCCTAAATCATTAAAACTACTTATGGAAATAAAATATTTTAAGATTTGATTTCCCAAATCAAATCATGATTAAATTAGGAAACAAATTTCCAGAATCTAATCAAATATTTTATTTATGGAAAATATCAATTTCCATAAATACTTCCAACTTTCCAAAAGTGGATGATTTCCATAAATACTTCTAGACTTTCCAAAATTGAAAAATTTCCATAAATACTTCTAAATTTCGAAAATTATAAAATTTCCAAAAATACATTATGACTATCACAAAACCATTTTTACGATTATGTCGAAACTCAACCTGGGCTCTGATACCATTGTTAGGTTTCCGGCACCGCGGCGTGTGTGTGTTCGATCATGTTTCGTAAACGTGAACACAGCGGAAGCAATAAAAATAATAAATACTTCTATTTATTACAACACACACAACACACGCATGCATATTACAACAAGTGTAGACATAAACGTAAATTTAAATTTGCAATAAAAGAAAATTTAACTACGTTATACCTTTCGTATGACGTGTAGCGGGAATGGCATCAACCGGAACGATCCTCGCTAGAATCGTCTCTATCCGTATCCACGCCGAGTTCCTCGGGATGACATCGCTAAGCCACGAGCTTCATCTTCGTACGGGTTACTAGCCTCGTGTTGAAGACGACGTGATCAAAAGATGATCATGATCCGAATCCAAATTCGGATCCTAATACGAGTTCTCAAAACTCGCTTCTCCGGAGAGGTATTCGTCAACCAATTGACGAATCCTTCGTCCTCCACCTCAGAGGATTACCGGAGATCGAATCCCCGGTAAGTTATCCGCTGTCGGAGCTCTAACCGTCGTCCAAACGATGCTCCGACGAGAGGAGAAGAAGCTGTCCAGAAAACTGGACAGCTTGGTGGAGGAGTAGGCGCCGGCCAAAACAAGGAAGCCAAGTGCTCACCTTTTCACCGAAGCCTAGGAAGATCACCGGAGGGTCGCCGGAGGATCACCGGCTGAAGCTTGGACGTCGGAAAGGAGCTAGACGATAGCACCACAAGCTGGGCGGCAATGGAGGTTGGGCGGCACAACTAGGTTGGGCGACACAACTAGGTTGGGCGGCAACTCCAAGCTAGGGTTTTGGATTAGGGCTTAATTATCCATTAAGCCCTCTTTTATAGAGAACTAATTCTCTTAATGGTTATTGGATCATAACCATTAGGCCCGTTAACCCGCTCCATTAAGATAAGTTAAAATAAACCAAACCATGATGGTTTATTTTAAGTTAAAACGAACCGAACCAACTTTTGGTTCATTCGTTTAAAATAAACAAAACCCTTTGGTTTATTCTCCTCCATTGGATTAGAACCAAACCATTTTGGTTCATCCATTATGTCTTCATAAGACACGGCCCATCCATGCTTCCATTGCGACTGAAACGATTTCATGCTCGCTTTATGTTTGGTCCAACCAAACCTTGTTTCTCTCGGTCTGAGAATCCCATTCTCAAGCTCGTTTTAAATCCTTTGGATTACGCTCATTGTGCGTGTGACCAAATAGGTTCTTGGTTTATGTTGGCCGTCTATAATTAACCATTAATTATAGAACGATCATTAGTGGCACCTAGTAGTACATCATGATCCCCAATTAACCGAAAAGATCAACGGTTGATCCAGAACTATTTCTGAAACCCTTCAGTAGCTCGAATGAATCGTGCCCCATTCCCTTCACTCATCTTATACCCACTTGGTTCAGGACATGGTCTATTGTGTCAGTCCCCACTAGGCTGACTACGTCACACCTAGCCCAAGTATCATTTCCTCATCCTACGGATTCTAGTTACTCCACATGTATCGAAGAGTACCTTACTCTAAACATGTAATGCTTTGGCCAAAGACTTTAGTAACAATCCGACGAGAGGCCATGGGTATACATCTCCTCGCAAGGAGTGGTGAATCCTTTATAGGCTATTCAAACACCTTCGATCACTTCGACTTATACCCAATCATCCCGGGTCCACATCTCCTTAGAGATGTTTGCTTAAGATGTCAAAGCATAAGTCTCCATGATCAAGATGACTTGAATACCACAAGTCTAAGGAACATCACACTTAAGCCACAGTAAGAACTTCATTGACATATCTATATATGCAGAGAACCATATGAAGTCTTACGGCTGGTCACTCCAATGAACTAGTTACCATAACTAGCATCCACGATCAACTCCAGACATCACAATGTCTCCAGCCAGTGAGAATCAGCTGCTTGGATACACCAAGGAGTATACCTCGTGCTAGTCTCGACAGAATTGATAGTGTCCAAATCCATCAATTCATCGACTAGGGATAATTCCGATACATCACAATTACACATGTAGAGATACTCACTAGTTGTGATCCAATCACAAATTCTCTCATGCTGTGAATCGTATCGTGGACATTCAGTAAATGAGTTTAAGATCCAATCAAATACATAAAACATGTATACTCAAATAGTGAATCTTCATTTATCATATAAATGGTTCATACATAAGGCGATTGCCTTAGGACATCTCTCATATATTACTAACAAAATGAATGGGATTTATGAATGTATAATGATGCATTTTAAAATCATCTTTCTCATATATGCTCGTTTTGTATTTCTAAGATTGATCATGATGTCTTTGAATTTGCATTCCATTTTGTATTCGAATAAATTGACTGGGCCGAACTTCTTGGACTGGCTTAGAAACTTGAGAATTGTTCTCAAGGTTGAAAAGCTTGCAAATGTCCTCGAAGCGCCTCTTCCCGCCTGTCCTAGTTACGATGCAACTCTGGACCAATTGTTGGTCTATTAGAAACATGTGAGTGATTCTGAACAAATGAGTTGCATCATGCTAGCCATGATGGAACCCAAGCTACGGAAGCAGCATGAGCATATGGATGCTCATATTGTAGTCCTTCATCTTTAAGAGTTGTTTGATAAGCAACTGAGATTCGAAAGGTTCGAAGTCTCAAAGCTTTTCTTCACCTCTGAGATGCAAGAAGGTTCATCTGTGGTATTGCTGAACATGTTGAAGACTGTGGAGCCTTCTGAGAAGCATGAGCAGGGGACGGTGTTGTTAGTTGATTCCTCGAAGAAAGGTTCTAAGAGGGAGTCAAAGGAACAACAGAAGGGGAAGAAGAAAAGGCTAAAAAGGCAGAACCAGCTCAAAAGGGCACTTGCCATCATTATAGCAAGGAGGGCCATTGGCGAAGAAATTGTAAGATTTATCTTGAGTCCGTGAAGAAGAATAAGGCATAAGATGCTCCATCTTTTTCATATATCTTCGTTATTGATTGTCATTCTATTTCCTCAGAACTTCGGTATTGGATACTAGGTGTGGCTCACATATATGTAATGACATACATGGGCTAAGGAATAGAAGAAGACTCGTCAAGGGAGAGTCAAATTTACGTGTTGGGAATGGAGCAAAGGTTGTTGCACTCACCATCGGAACGTATTTGTTGAAACTCTCTGTAGGACTTGTCTTAGAACTGGACAATTGCTTTTATGTTCCTTCGTTGATAAAGAACATCATTTCTATTTCTTGTTTAAATAGAAATGGGTATCATTTGACTTTTAGTAACAATTGTTGTTACATAACTTTGAATGGAGTTCTTTATGGAACTGGAACTTTGAGCAATGACATTTATACGTTGGACATATCCAGTGACATTTTCAATATCGAAGCGAGCAACAAGCGTGCTCGAAAGGATGATCAATTAGACTCCTACATGTGACATTGTCGTCTTGGCCATGTAAGCAAGAAACGCATGTCCGAATTACACCAATGTAGAATTCTGGAATCGTTTGAATTGGATTCATATGATAAATGTGAATCATGCTTAAAAGGCAAGATGACTAAGTTACCTTTTACGGGAAAAGGTGAACGAGTGGGAGAGTTGCTAGGCCTAATACATAGTGATGTATGTGGACCTATGTCAACTCAAGCTTTAGGAGGCTATAGCTACTTCTTTACCTTCACCGATGATTTCAGAGTCCTATGATGAGTTATTCACCTAAACTACCTTGAAAATACACATACTGGTCTAGAACTCCACATATCCCCCATGAAATATACTAGAACAGCTTAAACTTCCATGGAACTACACATATTGGTTTGAACCTGCCCAAACTATCCTGTAAATACACATACTGGTCTGGAACTCCACATAGTACCCTAGAAATATACTGGAACAGCTTAAACTGCCCTGGAACTACATATACTAGTCTGAATCTGCCCAAACCAACCTGGAACTACTCATAGTGCTCTGAACTTGCCCAAACTGCCCTAGAAATACACATACTAGTCTGGAACTCTACATACTGCCTTGGAACGACACTGGAAGTGCTTAATCTGCCCTGGAACTATACAAAGTGTTCTGAAATTATCCAAACTGCCCAGGAACTCCACCTACTGCCCTGGCACTATATTGGAACTGCTTATACTAGCCTGGAAATAATACATAGTGCTCTGAACCTGCACAAACAGCACTGGAAATACACATATTGCTCTGAAACTCCACATACTTCCCTGGAATGATACTGGAAGTGCTTAATCTCCCCTGGAACTGTACATAGTGTTTTGTAATTACCCAAACTGCCCTGGAACTCCACCTACCGCTCTGGCACTATATTGGAACTGCTTATACTGCCCTGGAAAATGAACATAGTGCTCTGAACTTGCCCAAACTCCCCTGGAAACACATATACTCGTCTGGAATCCCATGTAGGGGATCGATTGGCCGGCTAGAGAGGGGTGAATAGCCCTCTTACGTTGCGTGGTGGAATTCTCTCGTTCGTTTGCTCGTCTACACAATCGTTAGCGCAAGCAGAAGCATAAACAATAAAGACAAAGCAATAAACGAAAATACAAACGCTAACAAAGAAGATGTAACGTGGTTCACAGCTACGCCGCTAATCCACGATCCCGATTCGTCCGAGGTGAATCACTCCTTCAAAGCCAGTCACTATTGGTCTCTCCTTTGCACCAAGCTAGGTGGAGGTAACCTTTACAAATCAAGCACACTCCTTCTTTTACAATAGATGTGAAAGAAAGCTAAGAGAAGGAGTTTGAATCTTGTGGAGCACTTGGATGGTCGTTTAGAACTTAAGCATTAACCTCCCAAAACCCCACTCCCTCTCTTTTTATAGAGAGGAAGAACACTTGGCCACGATCGATGGACCTCACCACGATCTACCTCCGTAGTTGATCGCTTCGGCCACGAGCGATTCAGTGCTCGGCGATCCTTCGACAGGATCGCCATCCTATGGCGCCGATGATCAAGTATAAACCCATCGATCGGATACTACCAAACACTACTGATTCGAAGTAGTAATTGCCATTACATGGCGATCGGTGGTCAGGTGAAACTCAAACTTAACATAAGTTTGAGCTTCCGACGGTCGGGTAAACCTTAACCCTTGCGGTCAAGTCTCCGACACTCAGCCATTCGGCCAAGTTCACCTAATGAGCTACTTACATTTCACTCATTCTCTCATCTCACTCGAAGTTCCTCGCCAAAGATCTCTTCATTCGCGGCCACATCCCTCGGCAGTATCAGGCGCACGACTCTACAATGCTCCTTCCCGTCTCTTGCCTCCGAAGTTTGCTTCCTTGGCTTGACTTCAAGTCAACTCGTCCGGTGGTCCCTCGGCAGCATCAAGCGCACGGCTCTGCAATGCTCCTTCTCCGACTCAGGCACAAGGTTGTGAGGGTGAACCCGCCAAGGCTCCATGTGTGAATTACTAAGTTCTGCAAGACTCCAACACACATATCAAATAACAATACCAACCTAACTTAAACCCTTTGCCACACACATCAAAACCTTATCATGGCAAGAGATTGCCCTAACAATCTCCCCCTTTTTGATGTGTGGCAATCCGTTTAAGTTAGGTAAAAACATTTGATAGAAATTCTAAGGTAAGAAAGCATGTAAACATAAACATGATATAGCAACATGCAACTCCACACATAAATTTCTCCCCCTATCACAATTAACTTAAACATAATCATTTCTCCCCCTTTGACACCATCAAAAAATATTAATACTAAGTTATAAACTCATGACATCAAGTATACAGAAAAACACACATTAAAATCAGTCAAAACCTGATAAAATCAGGTTACTTTGCTTGTTCACAGTCCATCAGTCGACTGCTATCAGTATGGCAGTCGACGGGCACAAAGGAAACCGAATTTCTGATTTTCTGGATGAATTTTAGAAATGCATTAAAAAATCCAAAAAATTCAAAAAATCATGAGATTTGGGGAACATATTTCTTGTAAGTATATCTATTAATGAAAAATAGTTTTCAAGAAAAATCATTATATTTTCCTAGATTTACCAAAATTCCAAAAGTTTTAAAAACCACTAGTTTTTGAGCATGTTAGTATCCATTTTAACACCTAGTTTTGTATCCAATTGTTTCAGAACATGAATACACATATTTTAAAGTAAGAAATTGTTTTGAAAACTTATGAAATATCCAACCATGATCTTTGGGCAATATGTCTATGAATTAAACATAAGTCTTCCCCATGATTGGTCTATTATTGGTATTTTGATACTCAAAATGACCATCTAAATGCCATAGGCATTAGTGGACATTTGTATCATCCTAACATCTCACCCATGCTAAGTTTTCAATCATGGTAGCCTATTGTGAGTGTGAGATATATCCTAGAGGGTATTTGTATATACTTAACCATTATATTCATACAATTCTATCAAGGTTAAGTATCATCCTAACAATCCACATGATCATAAAGACATATATGACTTAATTTTACATTATGATCATGAAACACATGTATTCATTGACTTGTTATCATGCATTAGGTATTATGTCATGATAATAAACAAATTATCACCTAAAGCATGATTTAACCCTATTTCTCATGATGACGTGCCAAATTTCAAAATCATAAATCATGATTGCAAACATACATAGCAATTACATTAATTATCATGATTTAAGAATTATTAACTATTTATGGGCACGTTATCATCACCCAACACTATTCTAAAAATGTTGTCCCGCCATCCTAAGTCAACCAAAATATGATATAGGTCAATTGCATATGGTTGACTACCCTAGGGTTTTCCTAACCCTTAAGGATGGATTTTGGAACCCAAAATAGATTTTTGCCTATGGGGTTCACTAAATACTCTTTGGGGATCCATTTCCTGTTGGTGCAGTGGGCACCAAAGTCGAACCGGTATTTTGATTATGGCAAAAGGCTCAATAGTTAAGGGTATATTTGTTATCTTACGAGCTCAATTAAGTGTGCAGAAATGCTAAAGTTGAGCGGAAGGTCTGCGACACCCGGTGGGAACCGAGGTGGTCGGGCAACGCCAGAGGGACTTCGGAGGAGGCCGAGGTACTCGGGTGAAGACCGGAAGCGAGGCTACAAGGTAAGCTCGTGTGAAAGCGAAGCAAGGTCGTTAAGCGTAGATCCGACCCAATACCTCCAATGGAAGGTCTAGGTCGAGATCAGATGGTTAGAACCATCGTACTTTATATTTTAAGCTAACTTGTACTGCAGTCCAAAACCCTTTGACCAGTCGTCTACTACAGTCAACTGCTAGTCTAGTTCCAGCCTCGAGAATCGCTGGACAGGGGGTGAATTTGGACTTGACTCGTGTTTTGGTACAAAGGGTGATGTGGCATCAAGGTGGACATCCAAACCATCACCAAGCTTGGACCTCATCCTTGAGTTGGCGTGAAGGCCTCCTTGAGGTGGCACAAGATGGTTGGCTCCCATGATGTGGCACAAGTTGGATGGCTTCTTCTTCTTGGCGTGAAGGCCTCCTTGAGGTGGCACAAGATGGTTGGCTCCCTTGATGTGGCACAAGTTGGATGGCTTCTTCTTCTTGGCGCCCAAGGAGGTTGGAGGTGGCACAAGGTGGTTGGATGAAACACCTCATCCTTGAGTTGGCGCACAAGGAGGTTGGAGGTGGCACAAGGTGGTTGGATGAAACACCTCATCCTTGAGTTGGCGCAAAGGATGTGGATGAACAAGTCTTGGGGGATAAGAACCTCACCTTGGACACTACCTATGTCTAAATTCATAGATCAATATCCATAAATAGACATGTTCAAGCCAAGCAAATAACAAGATATCAAGAGCTCTCAACACGCCGTCGTAACGCCGCTACTACTCACATTTGCTACGACGAAGTGCCGCCGACAACGAAAGCTACATCTTCTACTTATAAGAGTTGTCGGTATATTTATTTAAGTTCTACTTCTTTAAATTGTCTTTGTGCTTTAATCGTAACAAGGAAAGGGGGAGTGTCCCTTTGCCTTGATTTCTTTTTGTAATCGTTGCTCCTACCTCCAACGAGGAGGAGTGGTTTTAGTGAATTGCTCTCCGTACGTGATCAAGGATCACTAGGGCCGTGGATTAGCAATCGAAAGATTGTGAACCACGTAAAAATATCTTGTCTACTTTATATTTCCGCTGTGCATTCTCTACTTGCTTTTTACTTATTGCAAAAGTTTTTATCGACAATATCGCTTATTCACCCCTCTAGCGACACTTTCGATCCAACAATTGGTATCAGAGCCGGGGGCGCTAAGATTCGGTGAAACCACCAATCTAGCTTTGTTTTTCTTTTTTTCACAGATTTTTTATTTATTTATTTCTGTTTTCGTATAATTATTTCACTTGCTTATCTTCTCCTACATATAGAATTGCATTAGAGGCTTTAGGATCCGGATAAGGTTGTCCTTCGGGTTAGATCCCGAGTAAGGTTGTCCTCCGGAACTTCAACGACATTCGCATTTGATTGTTTATTTCTTTTTGCAAGTTACATTTTATATATTTTTTTTCACTTCCCGCACTACTAATCCAAGACGAAAGTCTTGGAATATTCTTTCGTGTGTGTTTTGCAAGATTCTTTTGTCGTTCTTCTTCTTTTTTTTAAATGGACCATCTCGAAGTGTTTAGCACCGCCCGACCCCAGTTTTACAACGGTAATGACTTTCCTTATTGGAAGGGTCGGATGGAATGCTTTCTTAAAACCCAAATCGAGATGTGGATCGTAATCCAAACCGGTTTCACACTTCCTAATGAAGATGGTGAATCTTTGGGTTACGATCAATGGTCAAATTCCATGAAAAAACAAGTAGAAGCCGATGCCAAGGCAACTCAAATCTTGCAATGTGGGTTGTCCAAGGAAGAGTTCAACCGCGTCGGCCCCTTCATTAGTGCAAAGGACTTATGGACCAAGCTAGTGGAACTACACGAAGGCACCGACGACACGAAGGTATGTAAAAGAGATTTACTTTTAAATAAATTGTATAACTTGAAAATGCAGGAAAACGAGACCGCAACTCAACTACATGCTCGTATCCAAGACATCGTCAACCAACTCCATGCCATCGGACAAAAGGTCGAGAATCGCGACCTTATCAGGTATTCTCTTAACTCGTTTCCTAGGACCACCTTGTGGGCATCCATGGTCGATGCCTACAAGGTCTCCAAGGACCTTTCTAAGATTAGGTTAGGCGAATTGTTTTCGAACTTGAATTACATGAGCAAACTAACGTGGTCCAGCCGAGAAGAGTATTGCGTTAGTTGCGAGTTCCAAGAAGAAGAAGCCCCAAGCAAGCCACCCCGGAGGAAGAAGACGATGTCCAAGCTCTAATGGCCAAGCCGACGAGCACGACTCAAATCAAGAAGAGTCCGAGTCGAATCCGATGATGAGCTTCCATTCAAGACAAGCCACGGATCCGTATCCGGTTCAAAAGAATCATTAAGGGTAAGTCGGTCGTTACTTAATACTTTGTATGGTGCAATTAAATTTTAAATAAGAAACTAGCTAAGTCCGAGTCCAAGGTCGAGACCCTAATTGAGGAGGTTAACCTCCTCAAACATGAGGTCCCTAACCTCTTCGACTACTCAGATTCAAGAGGAGGACTCAACTGCTGAAAAGCTTGAAGTTGAGAACTCGCTTTGAAAACACAAGTCAAGACCTTAGGAACACGTTGGAAAGGTTCACTTTGGGATCCAAGGGACTTGACCTCTTACTTGGATCACAAAGGGCCGTGTACAACAAGGCGGACTCGGGTTTAACTCAAATACAACCAATAAGTCATATATGTCTATAGTAAACCAACATAAGAAAAATGTCCAAGCATGGGTCCCTAAGACCACTTTGATTTCAACTTTAGGATCTAACATGTATTGGGTTCCCAAGGACCAAATTCACTATGTGAATAGACCCACTCGATTCAATGGTCCAGGGGAGCCAATACAAAATGTATTTTTGTTAAGTCTTAGAAATTGCATGCTTAGTTTTTCCTTTATTTTTAGAATGGTTAGATAGGACTCATAACCAACTAAAATCTGCTGAAAAGATTGAGCCTCGGGAGCCTCTTTTCAAAAATAAACCAACTAAAATCCTACGAAAAGATTGAGCCTCGGGAGCCTCTTTTCAAAATAACTAGTTAGACCAAGATCTAGTCTCAAGTAAGTCGAGTTATCAATTTCTTGAAATTAGCTTTGTCTAAGGAAGTGGTCGTTGTTCCGATCAAAGAAGGCCTCTGTGCCTCGCCACGACCTGGAAGCTAATCTCTTGAAAAGATTACTTGATGAGCTTAGACTAAATCCGAATCTAACCTAATGTTGGTTAATTTAAATTCATTAAAATTAATCAAGTAAAATTGAAAGTCATCTCACAATAATAACACATAGGAATAACATGTTTTGATCATGTAGATATTGGTGAGATGATTTAGGTTTAAAAACTTACAAACAACCCTTTAGTAATTCCATTGATCCTACACATAAGAGTCGAAGAAACCATTAATATAGTTTTCGACGAAGGACACGAACCCGTTCAATCCTTAACAAAACCAACTAGCAAATCAACTTATAGCGAACCCGACTCTGATCTTGAACTTGAATCTCGTCCTAACCCAAGTCATCCTATCGACCAAGTGATAGATGACTCTAACCCAAGTCAAACTAGAACTCACCCAAGTCATCCTATCAATCAAGTTATAGGTGATCCAAATTTAGGGGTTCGAACTAGAGCTTCATATCGAAACCTTAGTCAAATCTCGTTAATTTCCAAAATCGAACCCAAAACTATTGAACAAGCACTTCTTGATCCCGACTGGATTATTGCTATGCAAGAAGAGCTAGCTCAATTCACTAGAAATGAAGTCTGGGAATTAGTACCACCACCTAAAGAAAAATCAATTATTGGAACAAGGTGGGTATTTCGAAATAAACTTGATGATAAAGGTGAAGTAGTTAGAAATAAAGCCAGGTTAGTCGCAAAAGGGTTTAGTCAAGTCGAAGGTTTAGATTACGATGAGACCTACGCCCCGAAGCTGACTAGAGTCCATCCGAATGTTGTTAGCATATCTGCACATCGAGGTTTTAAATTGTTTCAAATGGATGTCAAGTCAGCATTTTTGAATGGATACATTAAGGAAGAAGTTTACGCTACCAACCTCCGATTGAAAATCTAGATAAACCTGACCATGTCCTTAGACTTAAGAAAGCCCTATATGGACTCAAACAAGCCCCAAGAGCTTGGTACGAAAGGCTTTCGATCTATCTTAAGTCCAAAGGATTCAACCAAGGTTTAGTCGACCCAACCTTATTCGTAAAAACCATAGGAAAAGAAATCTTTATAGCCCAAATCTATGTAGATGATATAATTTTTGGAACTACCAACTCGATCCTGCTAAACGAATTCATCTCACTTATGGAAAGTGAATTTGAAATGAATTTAGTAGGAGAGTTAAGTTTCTTCTTAGGTTTACAAATTAAACAAACTAAAGATGGAATATATTTACATCAACAAAAATATACTAAGGACTTAATAAATCGATTTGGAATGCAAGATGCTAAAATAATTAATACACCTATAGCAACTAATGTTAATATAAACGAAGATGTAGAAGGAAAACCCGTTGACCTAAAATACTATAGGAGCGCAATAGGAAGTCTCCTATACTTAACCGCGAGCCGACCCAACATTTTATTCGCGGTAAGTATGTGCGCAAGGTTACAAACCTGTGCCAAGGAGTCTCACCTAACCCTAGTCAAGCGTATCCTTAGATATCTAAAGGGCACGCTAAACGTAGGTATTTGGTACCCTAGATCTACCGAGTTTAATCTAATCGGCTCTGACTCGACTATGCGGTAGTAAACTCGATAGAAAGAGCACGAGTGGTTGTTTGAGTTGGTGCAGAGGGAAGCAGCATTGCGTTGCCTTATCTACCACCGAAGCCGAATACGTTGCGATGGGTGAGTGTGTCTCTCAGCTCCTGTGGATGAAGCACACTCTCCAAGACTTTAGCTTAATCTTTAACAACATTAAAACCTACATAGATAACATCAGTTCAATTAACTTAACTAAAAATCCAATATGTCATTCTAGGACAAAACATGTAGAAGTTAAACACCACTTCATTAGGGAACATGTAACTAATGGAACTATACAACTAGAGTATGTTGAGTCCAAATCAAACCTAGCGGACATCTTCACCAAACCACTACCCGAAGCCGAATTTAGTTTATTAAGACGAAAGTTAGGTATGTGCGTAATAGAGTAGGATTTAAATTTCTCTATATATGTACTCTATTTTTGCTTCTTTTTATGAAATTAGCCTAAGTCTTACCTTAGAAATCATATACCTATAGATTTAAGGAGCCAACACATCTCACAACACATAGGACTAATGTGTTTGTGTACGTACAGGCGTGAGATGTTAGGACCTTACTCCACAGTTCCAGACGTAGATTCAAGGTGCATCGACATGAACCATGGAGTATAATTATTTAAAATTAATCAACTCCTTCAAGACTTATTGATCATTCTATATCAATCAAGTCCAACCGGAGTTGTACATTTTAGATGAACATATTTTCAAGCTTATTATTATTTAAAAAAAAAAATATATTTATATTGGGAACTTGCTTGGACTTACAAACCTTAAAATATATTTACAAACTTTTTGAGTTAAGGCAAAAGGGGGAGAAAGTCACAAAAGTAAGGAAGAAAGTAAACAAAATTATTACCTTTTATATTAAGTAATTCCGTTTACTTAAGCAACTATTAAGGGAGTAAAAATTATTTTTCAAGAACTCACCTTCGGTCAAGGGGGAGGTTACCTCAAAGGGGAGAACTTGAAACAATAATATTTCTCACTCATGCTTAATCTTTATGCTAGCTCATTCATACTTAATCATTATGCTAGCTCATTCATATTTAATCTTTATGCTAGCTCATTCATATTTAATCTTTATGCTAGCTCATTCATGCTTAATCATTATGCTAGCTCATTCATATTTAATCTTTATGCTAGCTCATTCATGCTTAATCATTATGCTAGCTTACTGTTATGTTTAATTTTTCCTTAACTTTTGTGTCGGTTTGCCATGAATCAAAGGGGAGATTGTTGGTGCAAGGGCACCAAAGTCGAACCGTATTTTGATTATGGCAAAAGGCTCAATAGTTAAGGGTATATTTGTTATCTTACGAGCTCAATTAAGTGTGCAGAAATGCTAAAGTTGAGCGGAAGGTCTGCGACACCCGGTGGGAACCGAGGTGGTCGGGCAACGCCAGAGGGACTTCGGAGGAGGCCGAGGTACTCGGGTGAAGACCGGAAGCGAGGCTACAAGGTAAGCTCGTGTGAAAGCGAAGCAAGGTCGTTAAGCGTAGATCCGACCCAATACCTCCAATGGAAGGTCTAGGTCGAGATCAGATGGTTAGAACCATCGTACTTTATATTTTAAGCTAACTTGTACTGCAGTCCAAAACCCTTTGACCAGTCGTCTACTACAGTCAACTGCTAGTCTAGTTCCAGCCTCGAGAATCGCTGGACAGGGGGTGAATTTGGACTTGACTCGTGTTTTGGTACAAAGGGTGATGTGGCATCAAGGTGGACATCCAAACCATCACCAAGCTTGGACCTCATCCTTGAGTTGGCGTGAAGGCCTCCTTGAGGTGGCACAAGATGGTTGGCTCCCATGATGTGGCACAAGTTGGATGGCTTCTTCTTCTTGGCGTGAAGGCCTCCTTGAGGTGGCACAAGATGGTTGGCTCCCTTGATGTGGCACAAGTTGGATGGCTTCTTCTTCTTGGCGCCCAAGGAGGTTGGAGGTGGCACAAGGTGGTTGGATGAAACACCTCATCCTTGAGTTGGCGCACAAGGAGGTTGGAGGTGGCACAAGGTGGTTGGATGAAACACCTCATCCTTGAGTTGGCGCAAAGGATGTGGATGAACAAGTCTTGGGGGATAAGAACCTCACCTTGGACACTACCTATGTCTAAATTCATAGATCAATATCCATAAATAGACATGTTCAAGCCAAGCAAATAACAAGATATCAAGAGCTCTCAACACGCCGTCGTAACGCCGCTACTACTACTCACATTTGCTACGACGAAGTGCCGCCGACAACGAAAGCTACATCTTCTACTTATAAGAGTTGTCGGTATATTTATTTAAGTTCTACTTCTTTAAATTGTCTTTGTGCTTTAATCGTAACAAGGAAAGGGGGAGTGTCCCTTTGCCTTGATTTCTTTTTGTAATCGTTGCTCCTACCTCCAACGAGGAGGAGTGGTTTTAGTGAATTGCTCTCCGTACGTGATCAAGGATCACTAGGGCCGTGGATTAGCAATCGAAAGATTGTGAACCACGTAAAAATATCTTGTCTACTTTATATTTCCGCTGTGCATTCTCTACTTGCTTTTTACTTATTGCAAAAGTTTTTAACGACACCGTATCGCTATTCACCCCCCCCCTCTAGCGACACTTTCGATCCAACATTTCCTAGCTATTACTTTCTTCGTATCTTGTCCCCAAGCTATTAAACATTTATAGGCCTTTTCATTTTTCTTTTCTTTATAACCTAGGCCTTTTTTGTTAAAGCTAGCTCTTTGGCTCCCTATAATCATGTTCAAGGTGTTTGAGCCAATTGTGAATTTTTCTAGGGCTTTTGTCAAATAATCTACCTTTTCCCTTAAAGCCCTATTTTCTTCTATACATGCATCACTAACATCTAATGGCATGTAATTATCATGTGAGCAAGCATCATCATTATCATCATTAACACATGCTTTTTCTAATTTTTGTTCTAAATCCTTAATTTGTTCAAGCATGCATTTGTTCTTTTTCTTGGCTCTAAATAAGTCCTTAGTGAGGCTAGAAATCATGGACATAATTTGTTTAGGGGGTAGATTAGTTACCTCACTTACCAAGTCCTCTTCTTCGCATGAGGATGTAGAGGAGGCTCCCCCTTCACTTGAGCTCTCTCCACTTGAGCTTGATTCTTCATTTTCGGTGGAGGAGCAATCGAAGTCGTCAAAGGCCATTAAGGCCAAATTTGTGACAAAGGCATTCTCCTCTTCCGATGATGATGAAGAGGATGAGGAAGGGTCATCCCATGTCTTGGCCTTGAATGCTTTGGCCTTCCCCTTTTCCTTTGTCTTCTTCTCCTCTTTCTTCTTGCTCCCCTTCTTCTTCTTCTTTTTCTTCTCTTCCTTGCTCTTGTTTAGAAGGGGACAATTGTCCCTTATGTGTCCCTCTCCTTGGCAATTGTAGCAAATGATTTTCCCCCTTGGTCTTCTATTCCTATCATTAGATTTATTAAAATGAAAACCCTTTAAAGCACGCCTTACCCTCCATTCCATATACGCTTCTTCCGTGCTATCCATGGAGGAGGAGGAGGATGCTTCATCATCATCATCGGAGGAGGAGGGGATGTCTATCTTCTTCTTCCCCTTGTTTGCCAAGAATGCTACTCCTCTTGAAGGTTGGATTCTTGGCTCTTCTTGTATTCCTTCAAGCCTCGTTTTGTGGAGCTCCATTGTTGAAAAGAACTCCTCCAAAGTGCTCACTTCTAAATTCTTGGAGATGTAGAATGAGTCCACCATGGAGCTCCACTTTGAGGACCAGGGAAAGACATCTATGGCCTTCATTACCATATCCCGGTTGGAGAGCCTTTCACCTACACTTGTTAGTCCAATCAAAATTTCCTTAAACCTAGAATGTAAGGAAGTTACCTTTTTTCCCTTTTCAAGCTTGATATTTGAAAGTTGGGAGCGGAGGAGGTCTCTTCTGTTGGGGTTGATCCATGAGGGGAAACTTCGCTTCCCCTTCACCTCGGTTGCTTGACCACGGTGATCCCTTTGATGTCCCCGGATTAAAAATTTAATCTTAGACAAAAGGGATTACCAAAGCAACCAAGTCATCATCGTGCTATTCATTTAGAGAGGTCACTTGAACAAACTAGTTGTTCAAGCGACCATCCTCTATCCTACGAGTAGCCGCGGAATAGACGATGTCCGGATCGCCGGTTTTTGTGTTTGTACTCGGGATCCAAGTATTATTTAGCCTATTTACAGAAATATAACATGCTTATATTTTGAAAAACAAACACAAGCAATGAATAAAAGAGATAGAAGAATAGTTATACCTCTTGGTCTTCTAATGTATGACCCTCCTCCTTTTGGACGTCGTGTGAGCGACGATCCACCAAAAGTCGAAGCTCCTAGATCGCAAAACTTCCTTCCTTGCTTTCCCAAGCAAGAGGAAGAAGAGAAACAATGTTTTTCTCCTTCCAAAACTCAACCAACAAGGAATCAATCCCTTCCTTGCCGCCGGCCAAGTAAATGAAGGAGATGGTGGTGGGAAGCAACCAAGATACCTAGGGAAACCCTATATCTTGTTTCCACCACCTAAGGAGAAGAAGAAGGAGGCTTTGGACGTCGGCCAAGGCTGGAAAAAAGCTGGGAGAAGCTGCTGGACGTTGGCACAAAGAGGAAGAAGAAGAGAGAAAGAACCTTCCTTATTTGGTGCCACCCTAGCCTCAAAACCCTAACCCTAATTCCAATCCTATCTCAATTAGGATTGCCCTCTTCTTGCCGCCCAAGCCTTGCTCCCTCTCTATATTGATCTTCACGCCAACCCCATGCCACCTTTTATAGAGTTTGGGGATAAGCCATGAATTAATCTCCTCCATTGGTTCTAGGGATTTAATCTCAACCGTCGGATCTAGAGATTTAATCTCAACCGTCGGATCTTAGAGATTTAATCTCTACCAATGGATCTTAGTGTTTTGTTTCTATCCATTGGATCTAAGCATCTTGAGGTGTTAATGGGCTACATTAGGGACCATGAGGAGGAGTTGGGTCTTGGTCACCCATGGATCAAGCCCACATAAAGTCCGATCCACTAATGATGGTCCAATCCACTAAAGGTCCATCATTGATCTACCTCACCAACCCCCATATGATAATATGGGCTCCATATATTATTTGTACATTTTCTCCCCGTGTTTAAGATCTCGAATGTCCGTCAATTAATTAATTTACTGACCATTAATTAATCGACATCTAACTCCATGAGTAGTACCACTCAACCTTTTCATCATGCCGGACCAAGTCCACCTGCAGGGTTTACATGATGAACCTTATGAGCTCCTCAAGGGGACATCATCATCCTAATATATAGGACACGGTTTCCTCCTATAATCAACGGCACACCATATAAATAATATCATCTCCCAACTTACTGAGTCTATCGATTTAATCTATAAATCTCGCCCATTGGTAAATCAAAGAGATGAGTACCAAGTATATGTGCCCATTATTATATCGGGATTAAGAGCATGTACTAAATAATATCTGAGGTCCGATTCGATTATGTAGTCAGCAATAAATCGAATCACCTCTGTGTCGGTCCTGCTCAATACACACAAAGTGCACTAGTGTGATTCTATGGTCAAGACAAACCAATACCAAATCACACTACAACCATTCCGATGGTTTGTCCAAAGCCATCTCGGTTGTGAGCCTTTACTTATACTTTACAAGGAGCCGATAACATGATCTCCCGTGTGACACCACACACCATGTTATCTACAATGTAAGGTATTAGACAATATTGCATAACCATAAAAATATGCAAACAATGATCATGTGATTCTTATTTCAAAATAAAGATGTTCATACAAAAAAATAGACTTTTAAGTATACATCCCTACATCTTCTTGCTATCTTTGCCTCCGAAGTGCATTCATGAAGCTCTACTAGCTTCTCCCACATCTCCTTGGCACTTAGGCATTCTCCGATTCTATTTATTTCTTGTTGAGGAAGCACATTGTATAGATGGTGCTTGGCTTTTGAGTTTGCAAGGTGCTCCTCTCTTTGCCTCTTGGTCCATCTTGACTTTTCTATTGGCTTCCCCTCTTCATCCCTAGGCAAAACGAAACCGGATTCCATTGTAATCATAATATCAAATCCGTTTCGAAAAATACCTCCATTCGCTTCTTCCACCAAGCGAATTCGCCTTCAAACTTCGGTGGGTGAATGTTTGAGCCGGCCATTTTGAATGTTGCTTGTTGTGGCGGTTAGTCCTCGACAAGCTTTCCTTGGCTCTGACACCACTTGTAGGGGATCGATTGGCCGGCTAGAGGTGGGTGAATAGCCCTCTTACGTTGTGTGGTGGAATTCTCTCGTTCGTTTGCTCGTCTACACAATCGTTAGCGCAAGCGGAAGCATAAACAATAAAGACAAAGCAATAAACGAAAATACAAACGCTAACAAAGAAGATGTAACGTGGTTCACGGCTACGCCGCTAATCCACGATCCCGATTCGTCCGAGGTGAATCACTCCTTCAAAGCCAGCCACTATTGGTCTCTCCTTTGCACCAAGCTAGGTGGAGGTAACCTTTACAAATCAAGCACACTCCTTCTTTTACAATAGATGTGAAAGAAAGCTAAGAGAAGGAGTTTGAATCTTGTGGAGCACTTGGATGGTCGTTTAGAACTTAAGCATTAACCTCCCAAAGCCCCACTCCCTCTCTTTTTATAGAGAAGAAGATAGTCGATCGATGGACTCTCACCACCGATCACGCTTTCAGAGTCGAACGCCTAATCGGCCGCATACGCTGATGCCGCAGATCCTCGGCGATTGCCATCCCATGGCACCAACCGCTGGCATATAAACCCATCACGGATACCAATAACACTACTCGACTCAGCGACAGCCATTACATGGCCGATCGGTGTCGAGGTGAAACTCAAACTTAACATAAGTTTGAGCTTCCGACGGTCGGGTAAACCTTAAACCTTGTGGTCAAGTCTCTGACACTCAGCCATTCGGCCAAGTTCACCTAATGAGCTACTTACATTTCACTCATTCTCTCATCTCACTCGAAGTCCCTCGCCGAAGTTCTCTTCGTTCGCGGCCACGTCCCTCGGCAGCATCAGGCGCATGGCTCTGCAATGCTCCTTCGCGTCTCTTGCCTCCGAAGTCTGCTTCCTTGGCTTGACTTCAAGTCAACTCGTCCAGCGGTCCCTCGACAGCATCAAGTGTACGACTCTGCAATGCTCCTTCTCCGACTCAGGCACGAGGTTGTGAGGGTGAACCCGCCAAGGCTCCATGTGCGCATTACTAAGTCCTGCAAGACTCCAACGCACATATCAAATAACAATACCAATCTAACTTAAACCCTTTGCCACACACATCAAAACCTTATCATGACAAGAGATTGCCCTAACACCCCACATACTGCTCTGGAACTATATTGGAAGTGCTTTAAACTGTCTTGGAAATCTCGACCCCATCATTGGTCAAATAAGTTAGTGGTATAATAATGCTAACAACATCCTATCCACATCTGCGGTAATAACCAAGTCAATCTAGGGAAACCACCAACTTCCCTTAAGATTGTGAATACATCCAAAAATATCATCTAAGAAGACAATCACAAACTGATCCAATCGCTTCCAAAATACTTGATTCCTTAAATCCATCAACAACTAAATCGTCAACAAGCCTAACAACATTATTAAAAGCTCATAAAATTCATACCAAGTATGAAATATCGTTTACTACACACCCGCATCCTTTTTACTCTAAGCTGAAGATATCTCAATCATCACACCGACAATGATAACTGTATGACACCAATTCACTACAATATCAACACTCCAATCATAAATCAATCCAAGAGAATACACAGGTGTCCTTTAAGTGATCTAAACAGATTATTTATCCACAATGAAGGATATTCAGGTGGTACTTGCGCTCTATGTGTTTTCTAGCCTTATGGGCTCGTGGTTCCTTCGAGTTTGCAACTGCACCACTATTATCACAATAAATCGTGATAGTTCTGGGCAAACCAGGAATCACATCCAAGTCCATCAGAAAGTTCCTGAGCCATACAGCTTCTTTGGCCGCCTCAGAGGCCGCCACATACTCAGCTTCCATGGTGGAGTCTGCCACGCACTTTTGCTTGACACTCCTCCATACAATGGCTCCACCTCCCAAAGTAAACACAAAACCTGAGGTAGACTTACTGTTATCCCTATCAGATTGGAAGTCGGAATCCTTGTAACCCACAGGGAGTAATTGGTCTGCCCGGTAAACCAGCATATAATCCCTAGTCCTTCTCAGGTACTTCAATATATGCTTTACGCGATCGATGTCCTTTCTGGATTACTCGATGTCTGTGACCATGCCCGGCAAGCGGATATCGGTCTCTGCGTCTGAGCATCGCATACATGAGGCTTCCCTCGAAGCATAAGGAACCGCCTTCATCTCTATCTCCTCGGATGATCTAGGACACATCTCCTTAGATAAAGTACTCCATGCACGAAGGTAGAAAACCCTTCTTGGAGTTACATGCTAAAACGCTCCATAATCGTGTCTATGTATGAAGCTTGGGATAAGCACAACATCCTTTTCTTGCGATCCCTTATAACCTTGATCCCAAGGATGTGTCCCACTTCTCCCAAGTCCTTCATATCAAACTGTTTGGACAACCATACCCTTACGTCCGATAACACCTTGATATTGTTGCCAATCAACAAAATGTCATCTACGTATAGTACAAGAAATACCACTACATTTCCGTCACATCTCTTGTATACACAAGACTCATCCGGACTTTGAATAAATCTATAAGATTGGATCACCTCATCAAACCGAATGTTCCAAGACCTCGAAGCTTGTTTCAATCCATAAATGGACCGATTAAGCTTACATACAAGATGCTCTTTTCCCTTAGCAATGAATCCCTCTGGTTGCTTCATGTAGATGTTTTCCTCAAGACTTCCATTAAGGAAAGCTGTCTTGACATCCATCTGCCACACCTCATAATCCATATGAGCTGCTATGCATAAGAGAATCAGGATAGATTTAAGCATGGCTACCGGCGAAAAGGTATCCTCATAATCGATACCCTCTTTCTGAGTATACCCCTTTGCAACAAGCCTCGCTTTGAAGGTCTCAACCTTCCCATCTATTCCTCTCTTTCTTTTGTAGATCCACTTGCATCCAATGGTTTTTACACCATCGGGTGGTTCTACTAGCTCCCAGACCTGATTTGAATCCATAGATTCAATCTCAGCATTCATTGCACTCTGCCAAGATACTGCATCTTTATCTTGGATTGCCTCATCATATGTCCAGGGATCAGGTTCATGTTCGTCAGGGACCAAATCAGAAGATTCTCCCAAGAACATGAATCTATCAGGCTGTCTCACAACCCTCCCACTACGACGAGGTATCACCTATGTATCCTCTGTGACACATGGTGCAGTGACATGTGGTATATCCTCTTGTACCGGTGGTACTAAAGAAGTGACTTCCCCTTTTAACTCCTCCAGAACAATTTTACTCGTGGGCTTGTGGTTCATCACATAGTCCTCCTCTAGAAATCTGGCATTCGTACTCACGATCACCTTCTGATCTCTAGGACTATAGAACAAACCACCCTTCGTTCCCTTAGGGTAGCCAACAAACATGCACACTTCTGTACGAGGTTCCAACTTACCAGCATCTGCCTTCAGCACATGTGCTGGACTCCCCCATATCCGAATATGTCTCAGACTAGGCTTTCGCCCAGTCCACAATTCTATGGGAGTAGAAGGCACTGATTTAGATGGAACCAAGTTCAGAATGTATACCGCCGTATCTAGAGCATATCCCCAGAACGAATCTGGCAAGTCAGAATAACTCATCATTGATCTAACCATCTCCATAAGAGTCCTATTCCTTCGCTCTGCTACACCATTCTGCTGGGGTGTGCCAGGTGCAGACAATTGGGATTGAATCCCAGCCTCTGATAAGTAATTCCTAAACTCTCCCAAGAGGTATTCACCACCACGATCAGATCGTAGGGTCTTGATACTTTTACCTTGACGGTTCTCCACATCAGCCTTGAATTCTTTGAACCTGTCAAAGCATTCAGACTTGCGGCGCATCAAGTAAATGCATCCATATCTTGAATAATCGTCTATAAAAGAGACGAAATATTCAAAACCACCTCTAGCCTGGATAGACATAGGACCACACAAATCAGAATGAACCAATTCTAACACATCTTTGGCTCTATACCCCTTGGCCTTGAAAGGCCTCTTGGTCATCTTACCCTCCAAGCAAGATTCACAGGTTGGGAGATCCTCCACCACTAATGAGCCCAAAGGTCCATCAGCTATCAACCTTTGAATCCTGCTTAGGTTAATGTGACCAAGCCTAAGATGCCAAAGATATATTTGGTTCATCTTCGAAGGTTCTTTTCTCTTATTGGATTTAGAAGATGAGTTATTAACTTCAATTTGCATCGTGGGAGGTTTTGGTTCAAGTGTGTACAAATTTCCTATCAATGTACCCGAACAGATAATGTCCCTATTCCTTCTTATAACAACTCTGTCATTAAAAGAAATAGAATATCCATCCATAAACAATTTAGAAACTGAAATTAAATTCTTTCTAAATAAGGGTACATAAAGGCAATTCTTAAGAACCAAAAGTTTATTTTTCTCAAAAGATAAATGAACATCTCGCACTGGAACAACCGCCACCTTCATGGCATCGCCCAAGTACACGGTAATCTCCTTCACCTACCGTCTGTTTCTGGAACCCGCAAAGTATTGCGGACATGATCGATGGCTCCGTATCTACACACCGTCTAAACATGTTTCAACGACTAGTCCAAAAGATATACCTTTGTTCTTGCGGTTGCGATCCTTCTTCCAAGATGTCGATCGCTTACAAGTGAAGCACTTGCCTTTGGCTTCTTCACTCCTCCTGAGTACCTCCCACCGCCTTTGCCCGGTTTGTTTCTTCTTCTTCTTGCCTTTCGGCTTAGAAGCGAAACCTTCAGGTCATCACGGCATGCACTGAGCACTCGGCGAAATAGTCCCTCTGCGCTGGAGTTACATGGAAGTTCCGCCAATGAATACAACCTCTTGTTCATGTTGTAGTTGAGGCGCTGCTCAAAACTTCTAGGCGGCGGAGTATGATATCGACTGGGTTTCCCCATCGATCTCGGCTCCTAGGACCTCCACTCATTCAAATGAGCCATCATCTTGAGAACATGATCCTCACGGGTGTTCCCTCGATCATGGTGGTCGCCATCAAGTTTCTCATGGCCTCTTGCCTCGCAGCCCGATTCTCGTGTCCGAAAGCTCCTTGAGATTGAGCATCATATCATAGGCGATGGGCATGGCAATCTTGATGTTGATACATTTGACATAGATGCCAAAATGTAACACCGTGCCATCTCTCATCGGCCTTGTTCCACTTCCTATAGCTCTCTCTCTCCTTTTCCCGTAATTATCTGTGAGGCTTGGGAGGGCACTCTTGAGGAGTACATATTTGTATTCCTCGTGATCAAGACAATATCTAGATTCCTCTTCCAATCTACATAGTTGGGTCCAGTAAGTTTGTTCTCTTTCAGTATCACAGCAAGTGGGTTGAAAGTCATTTTGAAAGAAAACCTAAGAATCACATAAATCAAAACATTAGATTTCAAAAAATTATTGATTCCTCAAACAATAAAATTTTGATATCAACCAACACCAATCCACCGAGAATATCGCATGCCACGCGATAGATGACGTATATGTAAGAGGAGGTTTTACCCATTAATTTTATTATCTTGTCAACCTTACTTTTCGACAAATAAAATTAATAGTTGGTTCCTCTTTGGCCCTACAAATAAAAGCAGTGACTCCGATGGGGAGGATACTTTTAATTTGCATCTAAGTGTGCACCATTACACAATACTAAGGGAATTATTTCGGATTATGTGCCTTACCGCTGTGGAAGTACACATGCTCCTAGATAATTTCCTATAACCATTATTTGACCTAGTGATCCGCAAACAAACTCATCCGCAGGGAGGAAGCCACTCAGAGCCAACACACAAGTTTGTTGCATCACACGTCAAATTGTAATGGAGGCCGCGGGAATTAATTAAAATATCCCTCTCCCACTTAGTAAATTAAAAATGAGGAATTTTCCTACGACATGCATATCAAACAAAAAGCAATAAATATGAAAAATAAATTATTTTCCAACTATTATGGCCTTTGTCTTCAATATGGCTCCTGTCAGATCGCTTATCTCGGCCCGCTCCTCCTACGCCATGTACAAGCCCTCCGGAGATCCGAGCCGAGACTAAAACCTATTTTAATTTACATCCATCGATCCTATACTCCACGAGGGAGTGTACATGAATCTAGATCAAAAGTAAAATAAAATAAAGAGCGGCTAAACAATGCCTTATTTAATTTACAAAAAAAAACTAAATACTAGCCTCGTCAACCCCGAGGATTCAACAAAATAAATATTTACACACATACAATCACATACACACACACGGCCATAATAGTCGGATCTTATGCCTACAACCAAAGAGTTAAACTACGCATATCTTACTATTATCCGGCACATATAATATATGAAAAAGTGCATAAAATTAACCGAATCCTAAACACACAAAATTGGAATCCTTGGCTCTGATACCAATTGTTGGGGTTGATCCGTGAGGGGAAACTTCGCTTCCCCTTCACCTCGGTTGCTTGACCATGGTGATCCCTTTGATGTCCCCGGATTAAAAATTTAATCTTAGACAAAAGGGATTCCCAAAGCAACCAAGTCATCGTCGTGCTATTCATTTAGAGAGGTCACTTGAACAAACTAGTTGTTCAAGCGACCATCCTCTATCCTACGAGTAGCCGCGGAATAGACGATGTCCGGATCGCCGGTTTTTGTGTTTTTACTCGGGATCCAAGTATTATTTAGCCTATTTACAGAAATATAACATGCTTATATTTTGAAAAACAAACACAAGCAATGAATAAAAGAGATAGAAGAATAGTTATACCTCTTGGTCTTCTAATGTATGACCCTCCTCCTTTTGGACGTCGTGTGGGCGACGATACACCAAAAGTCGAAGCTCCTAGATCGCAAAACTTCCTTCCTTGCTTTCCCAAGCAAGAGGAAGAAGAGAAACAATGTTTTTCTCCTTCCAAAACTCAACCAACAAGGAATCAATCCCTTCCTTGCCGCCGGCCAAGTAAATGAAGGAGATGGTGGTGGGAAGCAACCAAGATACCTAGGGAAACCCTATATCTTGTTTCCACCACCTAAGGAGAAGAAGAAGGAGGCTTTGGGCGTCGGCCAAGGCTGGAAAAAAGCTGGGAGAAGCTGCTGGACGTTGGCACAAAGAGGAAGAAGAAGAGAGAAAGAACCTTCCTTATTTGGTGCCACCCTAGCCTCAAAACCCTAACCCTAATTCCAATCCTATCTCAACTAGGATTGCCCTCTTCTTGCCGCCCAAGCCTTGCTCCCTCTCTATATTGATCTTCACGCCAACCCCATGCCACCTTTTATAGAGTTTGGGGATAAGCCATGAATTAATCTCCTCCATTGGTTCTAGGGATTTAATCTCAACCGTCGGATCTAGAGATTTAATCTCAACCGTCGGATCTTAGAGATTTAATCTCTACCAATGGATCTTAGTGTTTTGTTTCTATCCATTGGATCTAAGCATCTTGAGGTGTTAATGGGCTACATTAGGGACCATGAGGAGGAGTTGGGTCTTGGTCACCCATGGATCAAGCCCACATAAAGTCCGATCCACTAATGATGGTCCAATCTGTTGGGTTTCCGGCACCGCGGCGTGTGTGTGTTCGATCATGTTTCGTAAACATGAACACAGCGGAAGCAATTAAAATAATAAATACTCCTATTTATTACAACACACACAACACACGCATGCTTTTACAACAAGTGTAGACATAACCGTAAATTAAAATTGCAATAAAAGGAAATTAACTACGTTATACCTTTCGTATGACGTGTAGCGGGAACGGCATCAACCGGAACGATCCTCGTAAGAATCGTCTCTATCCGTATCCACGCCGAGCTCCTCGGGATGACTTCGCCAAGCCACGAGCTTCGTCTTCGTACGGGTTACTAGCCTCGTGTTGAAGACGACGTGATCGAGAGATGATCACGATCCGAATCCAAATTCGGACCTAAAACAAGTCCTCAAGACTTGCTTCTCCGGAGAGGTATTCGTCAACCGATTGACGAATCCTTCGTCCTCCACCTCAGAGGATTACCAAAGATCAAATCCCTGGTAAGTTAGCCGCTGTCGGAGCACTAACCGTCGTCCAAACGACGCTCCGACGAGAGGAGAAGAAGCTGTCCAGAAAACTGGACAGCTTGGTGGAGGAGATAGGCGCCGGCCAAAACAAGGAGACAAAAGCTCACCTTGATGCCGAACCTTTTAGGGGATCACCGGAGGGTCGCCGGAGGTTCACTGGCTGAAGCTTGGTCGCCGGCAACAAGTTGGAAGGCTGCACCAAGCTGGGCGGCAACAAGATGTTGGGCGGCCACAATAGATTGGGCGGCAACTAGGTGTTGGGCGGCAACTTGATGATTAGGGTGTTAGGGTTAGGGTTTAAGCCCTATTTTATAGAGAACTAATTCTCTTAATGGTTAATGGATCATATCCATAAAGCCCGTTAACCCGCTCCATTAAGATAAGTTAAAATAAACCAAACCATGATGGTTTATTTTAAGTTAAAACGAACCGAACCAACCTTTGCTTCATTCGTTTAATATAAACCAAACCCTTTGGTTTATTCTCATCCATTGGATTAGAACCAAACCATTTTGGTCCATCCATTATGTCTTCATAAGACACTGCCCATCCACGCTTCCATTGCGACTGAAAACATTTCATGCTCGCTTTATGTTTGGTCCAACCAAACATAGTTTCTCTCGGTCTGAGAATCCCATTCTCAAGCTCGTTTTAAATCCTTTGGATTACACTCGTTGTGCGTGTGACCAAATAGGTTCTCGGTTTATGTTGGCCGCCTATAATTAACCATTAATTATAGAACGATCATGAGTGGCACCTAGTAGTACATCATGATCCCCAATTAACCTAAAAGATCAACTTGATCCGTAACTATTTCAAAACCCTTCAAGAAACCGAATGAATCGTGCCCCATTCCCTTCACTCATCTTATACCCACTTGGTTCAGGACATGGTCTATTGTGTCAGTCCCCACTAGGCTTACTACGTCACACCTAGCCCAAGTATCATTTCCTCGTCCTACGGATTCTAGTTACTCCACATGTATCGAAGAGTACCTTACTCTAAACATGTATTGCTTTGGCCAAAGACTTGAGTAACAATCCGACGAGAGGCCATGGGTATACATCTCCTCGCAAGGAGTGGTGAATCCTTTATAGGCTATTCAAACACCTTCGATCACTTCGACTTATACCCAATCATCCCGGGTCCACATCTCCTTAGAGATGTTTGCTTAAGATGTCAAAGCATAAGTCTCCATGATCAAGATGACTTGAATACCGCAAGTCAAAGGAACATCGCACTTAAGCTACAGTAAGAACTTCATTGACATATCTATATATGCAGAGAACCATATGAAGTCTTACTTGGTCACTCCAATGAACTAGTTACCATAACTAGCATCCACGATCAACTCCGACATCACTATGTCTCCACCGGAGAATCACCGCTTGGATACACCAAGGAGTATACCTCGTGCTAGTCTCGGCGTAATCGATGGTGTCCAAATCCATCAATTCATCGACTAGGATAATTCCGATACATCACAATTACACATGTAGAGATACTCACTAGTTGTGATCCAATCACAAATTCTCTCATGCTGTGAATCGTATCGTGGACATTCAGTAAATGAGTTTAAGATCCAATCAAACACATTAAACATGTATACTCAAATAGTGAATCTTCATTTATCATATAAATGGTTCATACATAAGGCGATTGCCTTAGGACATCTCTCATATATTACTAACAGACTCCCACTTGGCCTAATGCCAATCGCTACTATCCAATACCATAAGCACCAACATGACCCTCAAACTTACTTTGAGGTAATGCTTTAGTCAAAGGATCCGCTAAGTTCCTTTCAGTGGGAATTTTCTCGATTTGTATTTCATTCCTACTGATGATCTCTCTGATAAGATGATAGCGGCGAAGCACATGTTTGGATCGTTGATGAGACCTTGGCTCTTTCGCCTGTGCAATTGCTCCATTGTTGTCGCAGTAGACCGGTATTGCTTCAACAATGGCCGGAATCACACCAAGTTCATGAACGAACTTCTTGATCCAAACCGCTTCCTTTCGCCTCGGCCGCAATATATTCCGCCTCGCTGGTAGAATCCGCTCTGATCTCTTGTTTGGAACTTTTCCAACTCATCGCGCCCCCATTCAAGGTGAACACGATCCGCATCGAGACTGGAATCATCCTTGTCTGTCTGGAAGCTGGCATCAGTATACCCGCGTATCACCATGTCCCCTTCTCCATATATTAGGAACACATCCTTAGTTCTTCTCAAGTACTTAAGGATCGTCTTAACAGCCGCCCAATGATCCATTCCTGGATCAGACTGGTATCTGCTCGTGACACTCAGAGCATACGATACATCGGGCCTCGTACATAACATAGCATACATGATAGATCCTATTGTGGATGCATAGGAATCTTACTCATGCAAATCCTCTCGCCTTCTATGCGCGGACACATAGACTTGAAAGGTGTACCCCATGCCCGATGGGCGGATAACCTTTCTTGGATTCCGACATGCTAAACCTCGCTTTTCGGTCTATATATGTAGACTGCGAAAGACCAAGCAACCGATACGATCTCTCTCTATAGATCTTAATCACGAGGATGTAGGTTGCTTCTCCCAGGTCTATCATGGAGAACGTCTTGTATAACCAAACCTTAATCGATCAGTAAGATGGACACATCGCTTTCCTATAAGTAATATGTCATCGACATACAATACTAGGAACACGATCGCACTCCCACTAACCTTCTTGTACACACAAGGTTCGGATTTTGTGAGAAATCAAACTTTTGATCGTCTCATCAAAACGGATATTCCAGACTCTGGATGCTTGCTTCAATCCATAAATGGATCGCCGCAATTTGCATACCTTGGTTTTATCAACCGATGTGAAACCTCAGTCAGATCATATACACGCCTCGAGCAGGTTTACATTAAGGAAAGCCGTTTTCACATCCATCCGCCATATCTCATAATCATAATGAGCCGCTATGGGAGCATCCGAATGGATTTAAGCATAGCTACGGTGAATAGGTTTCACATAATCAACACCTTGTTTTTGACGATATCCTTTCGCCACCAATCTAGCCTTATAGGTAATCACATTACCATCCATGTCGGTTTTCTTCTTGAAAACCCACTTGCACCCTATAGGCTTTATGCCTTCAGGTGGGTTAACCAAGTTCCAAACTTGGTTTTCGTACATGGAATCCATTTTTGACTTCATGGCACCAAGCCACTTATCCCTTTCTGAACTTGTCAGCACTTCTTCATAACTGGTAGGCTCCTCATCATCAATGAGTAACACGTCGTTCGATTCACTTACGAGAAATCCATATCTCTCAGGAATGTTGCGTGTTCTACCAGATCTACGAAGATGTGGTGTTACAATAGGTCCAGCCGATTGCTCATCACTATGAGTTGTCGGCTGTTGTGCTTCACCAGGTATCTCATTAATGTCTATTTGAGTCTCTCGAGCCTCCTCAAGCTCGACGACACTCCCACTGTTTTCTTGCAAGAGAAACTCTTTCTCTAGAAACACAGCATGCCTTGAAACAAACACCTTTTGTTCCATAGGATGATAGAATTGGTAACCCCTTGTTTCCTTAGGATATCCAATAAATAGACATTTATCAGACTTAGCATCCAGTTTGTCTGATACAGTCCGCTTCACATAAGCAGGACAACCCCATATCTTCAAGTAAGATACATGAGGTTTCTTACTAGCCCATATCTCATATGGAGTAGTAGAGACTACCTTGGTAGGCATTCTGTTTAACAAGTAAACAGCTGTCTGAAGTGCATAACCCCAAAAGGACTTGGGAAGAGTCGCATGATTCATCATTGACCTGACCATGTCCAACAAGGTCCGGTTACGCCTCTCAGATACACCATTATGCTGTGGTGTGTAGGGCGGAGTCCATTGAGACAATATGCCATTGTCTCTTAGATAATCAAGAAACTCTTGACTTAAGTATTCACCACCTCGATCCGATCGAAGTATTTTAAAACTTTTGTCATGTTGTTTCTCTACTTCATTTCTGAAATCTTTGAACTTTTCAAAGGCTTCAGACTTGTGTTTCATCAAGAACACATACCCAAACCGTGAGTGATCATCGGTGAAGGTAATGAAGTAGCTATAGCCTCCTAATGCTTGAGTTGACATAGGTCCACATACATCGGTATGTACTAGACCTAGTAACTCTCCCACTCGTTCACCTTTTCGGTAAAGGTAACTTAGTCATCTTGCCTTTTAAGCATGATTACGCATGTATCGTATGAATCAATTCAAGCGATTCGAATTCCACATCGGTGTAATTCGGACATGCGTTTCTTGCTTATATGGCCAAAACGACAATGCCACATATAGAGTCTATGTGATTATCTTTTCGAGCAGCGTGTTGTAACCCGATATTGAAAATGTCCTTTGAATCGTCCAGCGTATAAATGCCATTACTCAAAGTTCCGGTTCCATAAAGTCGCCATTCAAAGTTATATAACAACAATTGTTACTAAGCGTTAAATGGAAACCATTTCTATTTAAGCGAAATAGAAACAATGTTCTTTATTAGAGAAGGAACATAATAGCAATTGTCCGATTCAAGACTAGTCCACTAGGGAGCTTGTGACAAATAAGTTAGATGGCGGCCGCAACCTTTGCTCCATTGCCCAACTCATGAATTTGACTCCCCTCGACAAGTCTTCTTCTATTCCTTAGCCCAGTATGTCATTACATATATGTGAGCTACACCCGAGTATCCAATACCCAAGTGTCTAAGGAAATAGAATGACAATCAATACGAAGATACGAAGAGGATGGGGCATCGGATGCCTTCTTCTTCTTCATGGACTCAAGATAAATCTTGCAGTTTCTTGATGGCCTTCCTTGCCACAGTGATGGCAAGTGCCCTTTTGCTCCTTCTTTGCCTTTTCTTTCCTTTCTTACATTCTTTTGCCTTCCTCTTAGAACCTTTCTTTGAGAATCAACTAGAACCGCCTTCTCCTCATGCTTCACAGAAGGCTCCACAGTCTTCAGCATATTGAGGAGCTCGGGAATGGTGGATTCCAATTTGTTCATCCGATAGTTCATCACAAATTGCGAGAAACTCTTGGGCAAACAATGCAGAATTAAGTCAATACTTAACTCATGATCAATCACAAAACTGAGGGTAGCTAGACGCTCGATGTACCCGTTCATCTTTAGCACAAAGCGCACTCTGAGACGAACCTTCTTGCATCTTCGTGGTGAAGAGGAGCCTAGAGACCTCGAACCTTTCGGATCTCGCTTGCTCATCGAACAACTCATGAAGATGGAAGACCATAGTGTTAGCATCCATATGCTCATGCTGCTGCATCTCAGGTACCATCGCCGCTAGCATGATGCAACTCGCCATTTCGAGAATCGCCACATGCTTACGATAGACCAACATTTGATGCAGGTTGCATCGTCCTTAGGGCCAGATCGGGAAGAGGCTCTTCAAGGACATATGCTAGCTTTTCCGCCTTGAGAACAATTCTCGGAGTTTCTAAGCGATCCGAAGTTAGGCCCAGTCAGTTTGTTAGAATCCAAAATAGTGCGCAAATTCAAAGTCGTCATGATCAATTTATTGACCTAGAAATACAAAACGAGCATATATGAGAAAGATGATTTTAAAATGCATCAATCTACATTTATAAATCCCATTCATTTTTCGAATTTCAAAAACCCCAAAATCACTTCGGGAGATCGTAGGTCCATCTCCGAATGGGCTGATATCCATCATAGTTATGAACAACCTTGGAGAGAGTCAACAAGCCATTCTTAGCTATGATGGTGGGTATCATACCGATTACATATCATGTATATGTAACTATCACAATGTGCTATCAACTAATTGAATGTTCACATACATTGGGTTGTTAACACATTAACAAGTATGCATCATATGCATAGCACCCAACTTCACCTCTCTTCACATCGACCTTGGAGTGAGTCCAACAAATCGATGCTCCAAGTTAAAGCCGACCCATTAATCGCGAAATAGTTTTAATATGGTTAGAGCGCATTCAACCAATTAGCCAGGCTTGGAGTGAGTCCAACAACCCAAACTAACGATTGACTTGACTCTTACCATATTAGAGTTAAACTATTCCAATGATTTGAACATGTTCGAGTTGAGCCGGGCTTGGAGTGAGTCCAACAACCCAAACAGGAAACAGAACTCTGGTTCTAACCATATTAATGGAAGGTGTAGGCTTTAATATTGAGTTAGGGTTTTTATGTCTCATCCTCTTTGCATGCAAATAACTATTATCTACATGGCATGGCATACATGGCATACATCTACATGTCACGACACGCATGGCATAATGTTATGCATCTAATGCAATTACATGGCATATGTCATGTATATATTTCCTTATATGTCATAACTATTTATGGAAATAAAATATGTTTAAGATTTGATTCTCCAAATCAAATCATAATTAAATTAGGAAACAAATTTCCAAATCTAATCACATATTTTATTCATGGAATTATTTGATTAAGGAAAATCTATTTAGGAAACCAATTTCCTAAATCATTAAAACTACTTATGGAAATAAAATATTTTAAGATTTGATTTCCCAAATCAAATCATGATTAAATCAGGAAACAAATTTCCAGAATCTAATCAAATATTTTATTTATGGAAAATATCAATTTCCATAAATACTTCCAACTTTCCAAAAGTGGAAGATTTCCATAAATACTTCTAGACTTTCCAAAATTGAAAAATTTCCATAAATACTTCTAAATTTCCAAAATTAGAAAATTTCCAGAAATACATTATGACTATCGCAAAACCATTTTACGATTATGTCGAAACACAACCTGGGCTCTGATACCACTGTTGGGTTTCCGGCACCGCGGCGTGTGTGTGTTCGATCATGTTTCGTAAACATGAACACAGCGGAAGCAATTAAAATAATAAATACTCCTATTTATTACAACACACACAACACACGCATGCTTTTACAACAAGTGTAGACATAACCGTAAATTAAAATTGCAATAAAAGGAAATTAACTACGTTATACCTTTCGTATGACGTGTAGCGGGAACGGCATCAACCGGAACGATCCTCGTAAGAATCGTCTCTATCCGTATCCACGCCGAGCTCCTCGGGATGACTTCGCCAAGCCACGAGCTTCGTCTTCGTACGGGTTACTAGCCTCGTGTTGAAGACGACGTGATCGAGAGATGATCACGATCCGAATCCAAATTCGGACCTAAAACAAGTCCTCAAGACTTGCTTCTCCGGAGAGGTATTCGTCAGCGATTGGCCAGAATCGCCGTCCTCCACCTCGAGAGGATTACCGAAGATCAAATCCCGGTAAGTTAGCGCGCTGTCGGGCACTAACCGTCGTCAAGCGGCGCTCCGGCGAAGGAGAAGAAGCTGTCAGAAAACTGGACAGCTTGGTGGAAGATAGGCGCCCGGCCAAAACAAGGAGACAAAAGCTCACCTTGATGCCGAACCTTTTAGGGGATCACCGGAGGGTCGCCGGAGGTTCACCGGCTGAAGCTTGGTCGCCGGCAACAAGTTGGAAGGCTGCACCAAGCTGGGCGGCAACAAGATGTTGGGCGGCCACAATAGATTGGGCGGCAACTAGGTGTTGGGCGGCAACTTGATGATTAGGGTGTTAGGGTTAGGGTTTAAGCCCTATTTTATAGAGAACTAATTCTCTTAATGGTTAATGGATCATATCCATAAAGCCCGTTAACCCGCTCCATTAAGATAAGTTAAAATAAACCAAACCATGATGGTTTATTTTAAGTTAAAACGAACCGAACCAACCTTTGGTTCATTCGTTTAATATAAACCAAACCCTTTGGTTTATTCTCATCCATTGGATTAGAACCAAACCATTTTGGTCCATCCATTATGTCTTCATAAGACACTGCCCATCCACGCTTCCATTGCGACTGAAACAATTTCATGCTCGCTTTATGTTTGGTCCAACCAAACATAGTTTCTCTCGGTCTGAGAATCCCATTCTCAAGCTCGTTTTAAATCCTTTGGATTACACTCGTTGTCGTGTGACCAAATAGGTTCTCGGTTTATGTTGGCCGTCTATAATTAACCATTAATTATAGAACGATCATGAGTGGCACCTAGTAGTACATCATGATCCCCAATTAACCGAAAAGATCAACGGTTGATCCAGAACTATTTCTGAAACCCTTCAGTAGCTCGAATGAATCGTGCCCCATTCCCTTCACTCATCTTATACCCACTTGGTTCAGGACATGGTCTATTGTGTCAGTCCCCACTAGGCTGACTACGTCACACCTAGCCCAAGTATCATTTCCTCGTCCTACGGATTCTAGTTACTCCACATGTATCGAAGAGTACCTTACTCTAAACATGTATTGCTTTGGCCAAAGACTTTAGTAACAATCCGACGAGAGGCCATGGGTATACATCTCCTCGCAAGGAGTGGTGAATCCTTTATAGGCTATTCAAACACCTTCGATCACTTCGACTTATACCCAATCATCCCGGGTCCACATCTCCTTAGAGATGTTTGCTTAAGATGTCAAAGCATAAGTCTCCATGATCAAGATGACTTGAATACCGCAAGTCAAAGGAACATCGCACTTAAGCTACAGTAAGAACTTCATTGACATATCTATATATGTAGAGAACCATATGAAGTCTTACGGCTGGTCACTCCAATGAACTAGTTACCATAACTAGCATCCACGATCAACTCCGGACATCACTATGTCTCCAGCCAGTGAGAATCAGCTGCTTGGATACACCAAGGAGTATACCTCGTGCTAGTCTCGACAGAATTGATGGTGTCCAAATCCATCAATTCATCAACTAGGGATAATTCCGATACATCACAATTACACATGTAGAGATACTCACTAGTTGTGATCCAATCACAAATTCTCTCATGCTGTGAATCGTATCGTGGACATTCAGTAAATGAGTTTAAGATCCAATCAAACACATTAAACATGTATACTCAAATAGTGAATCTTCATTTATCATATAAATGGTTCATACATAAGGCGATTGCCTTAGGACATCTCTCATATATTACTAACACAATCCACTAAAGGTCCATCATTGATCTACCTCACCAACCCCCATATGATAATATGGGCTCCATATATTATTTGTACATTTTCTCCCCGTGTTTAAGATCTCGAATGTCCGTCAATTAATTAATTTACTGACCATTAATTAATCGACATCTAACTCCATGAGTAGTACCACTCAACCTTTTCATCATGCCGGACCAAGTCCACCTGCAGGGTTTACATGATGAACCTTATGAGCTCCTCAAGGGGACATCATCATCCTAATATATAGGACACGGTTTCCTCCTATAATCAACGGCACACCATATAAATAATATCATCTCCAACTTACCGAGTCTATCGATTTAATCTATAAATCTCGCCCATTGGTAAATCAAAGAGATGAGTACCAAGTATATGTGCCCGTTATTATATCGGGATTAAGAGCATGTACTAAATAATATCTGCGGTCCGATTCGATTATGTAGTCAGCAATAAATCGAATCACCTCTGTGTCGGTCCTGCTCAATACACACAAAGTGCACTAGTGTGATTCTATGGTCAAGACAAACCAATACCAAATCACACTACAACCATTCCGATGGTTTGTCCAAAGCCATCTCGGTTGTGAGCCTTTACTTATACTTTACAAGGAGCCGATAACATGATCTCCCATGTGACACTACACACCATGTTATCTACAATGTAAGGTATTAGACAATATTGCATAACCATAAAAATATGCAAACAATGATCATGTGATTCTTATTTCAAAATAAAGATGTTCATACAAAAAAATAGACTTTTAAGTATACATCCCTACATCTTCTTGATATCTTTGCCTCCGAAGTGCATTCATGAAGCTCTACTAGCTTCTCCCACATCTCCTTAACACTTAGGCATTCTCCGATTCTATTTATTTCTTGTTGAGGAAGCACATTGTATAGATGGTGCTTGGCTTTTGAGTTTGCAAGGTGCTCCTCTCTTTGCCTCTTGGTCCATCTTGACTTTTCTATTGGCTTCCCCTCTTCATCCCTAGGCAAAACGAAACCGGATTCCATTGTAATCATAATATCAAATCCGTTTCGAAAAATACCTCCATTCGCTTCTTCCACCAAGCGAATTCGCCTTCAAACTTCGGTGGGTGAATGTTTGAGCCGGCCATTTTGAATGTTGCTTGTTGTGGCGGTTAGTCCTCGACAAGCTTTCCTTGGCTCTGATACCACTTGTAGGGGATCGATTGGCCGGCTAGAGGTGGGTGAATAGCCCTCTTACGTTGTGTGGTGGAATTCTCTCGTTCGTTTGCTCATCTACACAATCGTTAGCGCAAGCGGAAGCATAAACAATAAAGATAAAGCAATAAACGAAAATACAAACGCTAACAAAGAAGATGTAACGTGGTTCACGGCTACGCCGCTAATCCACGATCCCGATTCGTCCGAGGTGAATCACTCCTTCAAAGCCAGTCACTATTGGTCTCTCCTTTGCACCAAGCTAGGTGGAGGTAACCTTTACAAATCAAGCACACTCCTTATTTTACAATAGATGTGAAAGAAAGCTAAGAGAAGGAGTTTGAATCTTGTGGAGCACTTGGATGGTCGTTTAGAACTTAAGCATTAACCTCCCAAAGCCCCACTCCCTCTCTTTTTATAGAGAAGAAGATTTTCTTCCCGTTGGCCGCCACCAGTCGACTGCTGCCCTTTGGCAGTCGACTGCCGCCACTACAACGGCCTCCGAACACGTCGGATCCCGACCTTTGTAGTCCAACGGAACACTTGGAAGTCGACTGATGGACCTCACGATCATTGCGCCTCCGTAAGTCGACGCCGATCGGCTACAAGCGGTCGTCCGGCATCCTCTGCAATGATCGATTGCCATCCCATGGCGCGATCAACCTGGGCATAAACCCATCGATCGGATACGATGAACACTACTCGACTCAGCGGTTGGATACCATTACATGGCGCGGTCGGTAGTGTCGTGTGAAACTCAAACTTAACATAAGTTTGAGCTTCCGACGGTCGGGTAAAACTTAAACCTTGTGGTCAAGTCTCTGACACTCATCCATTCGGCCAAGTTCACCTAATGAGCTACTTACATTTCACTCATTCTCTCATCTCACTCGAAGTCCCTCGCCGAAGCTCTCTTCGTTCGCGGCCACGTCCCTCGGCAGCATCAGGCGCATGGCTCTGCAATGCTCCTTCGCGTCTCTTGCCTCCGAAGTCTGCTTCCTTGGCTTGACTTCAAGTCAACTCGTCCAGCAGTCCCTCGACAGCATCAAGCGTACGACTCTGCAATGCTCTTTCTCCGACTCAGGCACGAGGTTGTGAGGGTGAACCCGCCAAGGCTCCATGTGCGAATTACTAAGTCCTGCAAGACTCCAACGCACATATCAAATAACAATACCAACCTAACTTAAACCCTTTGCCACACACATCAAAACCTTATCATGACAAGAGATTGCCCTAACACCCCACATACTGCTCTGGAACTATATTGGAAGTGCTTTAAACTGTCTTGGAAATCTCGATCCCATCATTGGTCAAATAAGTTAGTGGTATAATAATGCTAACAACATCCTATCCACGTCTGCGGTAATAACCAAGTCAATCTAGGGAAACCACCAACTTCCCTTAAGATTGTGAATACATCCAAAAATATCATCTAAGAAGACAATCACAAACTGATCCAATCGCTTCCAAAATACTTGATTCCTTAAATCCATCAACAACTAAATCGTCAACAAGCCTAACAACATTATTAAAAGCTCATAAAATTCATACCAAGTATGAAATATCGTTTACTACACACCCGCATCCTTTTTACTCTAAGCTGAAGATATCTCAATCATCACACCGACAATGATAACTGTATGACACCAATTCACTACAATATCAACACTCCAATCATAAATCAATCCAAGAGAATACACAGGTGTCCATTAAGTGATCTAAACAGATTATTTATCCACAATGAAGGATGTTCATTCTCAACAACTACTTCATACCATCATCAATAATCGATGCATAACCTCAAAGGTTTGTCTCTCTTTCAACCAGGAGTTCTGGATCTTCCCAAGAAGAAACACTAGGACAGATAAATCTCCCATCCAATACCTTCTATAATCGCAACAAACATTCTTCAAATTCAAAAGTGTTTAGCAAAACTGATACCAATAAAAATTACCTGCCGATATGAGGTCGTCAATATCAAAACTATTCTCGAAATCACTCTGATCGCATACTCCACCTGCCTATGCAATGCAAGCTTCAGAGTTCATCCGAAACTATATCCGAACACTCTCGGATTATACACACATTTGAGAGACATATTATACCATCATTTCAACCATTTACCCATCCTTAAGGATATGTCTACAGTAAGCATATGACTATGAAAGTCTAAGGGCATCCCTTAATTTCTTAGTTGTTTTTCAACATCTCACATGAGGGTAAAGAAACAACCAATCCACATGATCCAAAATATAGAAATCCTTCTAACCCTATCTAAGAATGTTCCAGACATAGACACCTATAAATTACTAGTATCTCTCACTATATCAACAAATAGGGTAAACTAAAGTAATACCTCTAATGATCAATCCTTCGACCCTCTACATCTCCTCTCGAATCAAGATGTAAACTTGTCCAACTTCTGTTCTTGATGGCTAAGTTCCTGTAGGTGCAAAAAGACTACCATACAGGAAATAAGATCAACTGCTGAGACTGGGATACAAACCAAAACGACTGCAATGGAGATGGTAAACACTATTGTGTTGGTAAAGAGTACACCACCGGCTATAAAATACTTAATAACTACTAACATCGTAGCACACTCTAACTCTGTAAATACTATAGATGCACCCGAGGAGATAACAGTTTTTGTTGTCTGGACGCTTGAGTCTTCTGAGATCTCTTCTGATATGTTGCTAAGTAAATCGCTTCCCCAGGAGGGAAATATCAAGGAACTCCAACTATCTCTGAGGTAATAAATCGTTGTTGGTGTGATAACCCAATCTTCTTTGATGATCTCTACTGTCAAGATTATGAATCATCCCCCCGAAACAACATCGATAGTCTTCAACTGAGTCTTCAAAGTACACCTTCCTCTCATATGTACTGGTTGCTTACGATAGCAATAGATTGACTGATTCAACGGATAATCCAACTTTGCATGTCATCGTGACCTGCACTGCATGCACATAATCCCTTCGGAATGATTCTTTTGATTCCAATATTTGACTTGCAATGTCTACTTATCAATCTCCAACTCTTAAAACACTTACTACGGAGTCATTTCCATACACATGACTCGGTCCAATGCCTTCCGGTAGGATCTGATAAAATATCCCAACATTCTAATTCGAATGTAAGCCAATAGACCATGAGTGGATTAAAACATTCATTCACACTCTTGAGCTATTAGATGGGCGTAAACTCCACAAGTCTAACGACTCCGCATGATACTCCCATTACCAAATGATCACCATACTCGATGCTCAAGAATTTTCTGACAATGAGTAATAGAAAATGACGCAGGGAAAATATTCTCTCACAACATCTCTACACCGTAACCAAGTGATGTGTTATTTCCCGAAGGTTATTTCCTACATCTTCCATTAAGTACCTGCTTGATCCTGATAATAGTATGCTACTAACTCTACTTTCTCTGTATAACACGAGTTAAGTAGTCAAAAGTACCTTCAAAGTTATACTACCCAACACGACCAACTCAAGGAGCAAAATCCTTATGAAACACCATATACTAACCCTACACTATCTGCATCAACAATAGTATACACACCTAGTCCATTACCTCACAGGTAATGATCTGACTAGCATAGTTAGTGAAAATCCCTAAGAATGTAGTGTTTAATCTCCATAAAAAATGTGACTACCTGACCTCTACTTTTCGACTCGGTATCAGCCAGCTCTCAAAGGTAATTCACCTTTTCAAAAGCAGGTACATGTCAAATAAACTCAACATGTCATTCCCGTGGTCAACTCAAACCACAGTTACAAATAATGACTAACATGCTACATGTCATTCCCTATTATAAACAACTAAGGGTGCGTTTGGTTGGGGGTTTTTGTTGATAACCTTGATAGGTTATCAACAAAAATCTTGTTTGGTTTGAGTTATAAACAATTACCTGGTAATTGATCATTACCAAGTTATGAACAAAAACCTTTTTAGGGGGAATCGGAAAACCTTAAAGAACCAAGGTTTTTGTTGATTCCCGGGGTTAAGGAAACTTTTTTCCAATATTACCCCAAGCAATATATTAAATATCAATTTGTCAAAACTCAATCGATTTGTCATCCGTCATCGATCACCGCCCGTCTTTGGCCGTCGTCGCTGCCCGTCGTCGGCCGCTCGTTGCCGCCCACCGTCGCCCTCCGCCGCCCGTCGCCGCCCGCCGCCGCCCGTCGCCGGGCGCCGCCGCCCGGCGCCAGGCGCCGCCGCCCGTCGCCGGCCGCCACCGCCCGTCGTCGGCCATCGCCGCCGTCTGTCGCCGCCGCCGCGCCGCCCGCTCGTCGCCCGACCGCCGCCTTCATCGCCGTCACCGGCCACCGCCCCGGCTGCTCGCCATCACCGGCCGGCCATCCCGCCATCATCGTCGATCGCCGGCCGTCACCGCTCGTCGCCGCGCCGCCGGCCGCCCCTCGCCATTGATTGAGCAAAGACAAAGGATAATTTAGTAAAATGTTAAACTAAGTTATATATTAAAACCTCCAACCAAACAAGGTTTTTATATAAGGTTATACTTTTTTCCAAGGTTATATTTTATTCCCTGGTAATCACATAACCAAGGTTATGTATGATTACTTGAACCAAACGCACCCTAAATGTATAGCCATAAAGAAGGATATATGATAACAATTAACATATCTTAAACCTTGTAGCTCGGAGATGTCCTGCTACAGCCAAATCCCAGAACTCACAAAACCAAAATCGAGTAAAACAAAACTCGATGTCCAACTGAAATAAAATCCGAAAATGGACTTTGCAACCTGGGCTTTGATACAAATAGTTAGCATATATAAGATTCACAAATCTCCACAATGGCATGATATTGTCCACTTTGGGACTAAGCCCTCATGGTTTTATTTTAGTTCAGATTATGGCGGAGATGATGCACTAGATGTCGCAAAGGGCTACCCCGAAGAAGGTTAAAGAAGATATTTTTGATAGTGAATCTGAAGAAGAAGGGGTAGGATTTCTCAATTAAAGAAAGGTAGTGGTGCTGGTAAAAAAGGAAGGGGGAAGGAGAAGTGTGTGTCCCCTTTGGGAGATGTAACATTAGAAGAGGATGTTCCTACTGTAAGGGCTATTGTACTGATAGAGGAGGAAACTCCTTTTGTCGAAAGTATTTTAAATGATGAATTACCTCGACGATTGTGGCTTCCTCAGATATCTAAATATGTCGGTTCGTCTGATCCTAAAGATCATTTAAGAAAATTTAAGAATGTTGATTTGTTATATCTCTATACTGATGAGGTTAAATGTCAGGTATTTCTTACTACTTTAACAGGACCAGCAGAGCAATGGTTTAGTGATTTGAAGCTGAAAAGTATTGCATCTTTTAAGGAATTCTCCACACTATTTGTAAGGCATTTTTCCAGTACTAAGAAATATTTGCTTCAGCCTTTGAGTCGTTTTGATCTTAAGTAAAGAGAGGCAAAAAGTTTGCAACAATATGTACACAGATTTACACAAGCTGCTCGTGAGATTCCTGCAGTAGAGCTAGGTATGTTGATGGGAGCTTTTACCCAGGGGCTCAGAGAGGGGGACTTCTTTAAATCCTTAGCTAAGAAATCTCCTATAAGCTTTGAAGATCTGTTGTCCTGGGCTGAGAAATTTATTAATTTAAAGGATGCTCAGAAATCTCGACGAACTTCGCTGGATTTTAGGGTGCCAGAAAGACTAGAGGGGAGAATTGAATGGGTGAGGAATGTGGGCCCTATAGGAAACAGAACTTTGTATGCTCCTCTACCCCATTTCTCTAAGGAAAGGGCTATGAATATTTGTATAGAGTAGAAGCTGTTGCGGAGACCCTTTAGGGCTGATAGAGGGCCTAGGAGATTATCATCTCCTACTTTCTGTGCTTTTCATCAAGAATATGGACATAATACTCAGAATTGTCAATAGTTGAATTTGGAATTGCAGAGAATTATGGGAGTTCACCCTCATATTCGAAATTTAGTCACAAATTTGGCTCCTTATTAGCAGGGGTTTGGAGGAAGAAATTATATAAGAGGTAATCTCATACCTCTTATAAATAGGCCGGTGCAGCGGGTACAAATAAGGGAAATAGTGCACGATTGGGTGGACCTGCTAATCAACCTCCTGTAAGGGGTTCTATTAATATGATATATGGGGGCTCCACTAATTGGGATTCTAATAGGGCATGAAAAAGACATAGTAGGGAAGAGTGTGCAAATGTAACTGTTCTGCCCAGAGCCAAGGGACCCGTAATAGGCTTTGATGATAATGATTTAGGGGGAGTTTTAACTCCTCACACTGATGCTCTGGCTATTCGAGCTCTTATTGCTAATTTTGATGTGGAAAGAGTTTTTGTAGACCCAAGCAGTTCAGTAGATATTTTGTATTGGGTCGCTTTGGAGCAAATGGGAGTTGCCATCACTGATCTACAGCCGGTAGGGACTTCTTTATTTGGATTTTCTAGGAATGAAGTGTAGCCAATGGGACATTTTATGTTACCTTTATCCTTAGGGGAAGAACCAAGGAGAAGGACAGTGCTTATCAATTTCACTATGGTAGACATGCCTTCTTCCTACAATGCTATTATGGGAAGACCTATTTTGAGCAGTTTGCAGGCTGTGGCTTCCCCTTACCATCAAAAGCTTAAGTTTTCTGTAGGGAGTGAAGTAGGGGAGGTAAGGGGGGACCAACAACTCTCCCGTTGATGCTATGTGGATGCTATCAGGATGAGAAAGAAGGGGAAGTTTGTTGATAAGTGTTTACAACAATCTAAGTATGGAGATACAGTGTGTTTTGTTCAAAAGGGGACTGCTGAGGAGATAGGAGAATCTGATAAATAAGCAATTATATTGGATGATAGGTGTGTTGAACATATTACTTTTATTGCTCGGGATCTCCCTGTGCAAATTAAAGCAGATTTAATACAATGGTTATTAAAACACAGATATTTTCGCGTGGTCTCCACAAGACTTGTCAGGAATTGATCCTAAGGTCATGGAGAACAGATTGTATATTTTATTTATGGAAATTCCAGTAAAGCAGAAGCGTCGACATTTCGGAGCAGGAAAAGATGCTATCATTAAGGAAGAAATAGGTAAATTGCTAAGGGCTGGACATATCAGAGAAGTACAGTATCCAACCTGGTTGTCTAATGTAGTGCTGGTACCTAATCCATTGGGAAAATGGAGAATGAGTGTGGACTTTAGAGATCTTAACAAAGCTTGTCCTAAGGATTGTTATCCTTTGTCGCGCATTGATCAGTTAGTGGACTCTATTGCTGGGCATCAGTTCATTTCAATGATGGATGCTTATCAGGGGTACCATCAAATACCGTTATCTAAAGATGATCAGAATAAGGTCAGTTTTATTATGGTCGAATGAACTTTCTGCTAAATAGTCATGCCTTTCGGGCTGAAAAATGTTGGGGCCACTTACCAGAGGCTGATGGATAAGATCTTTGAAAAATATTTGGAAAGAAATGTGGAGGTGTACATAGATGATATTTTTGTTAAAACTCTGTATTCTAAAAAGTTAATATCTGATTTGGAGGAAAACTTCGGTACTTTACAGCAGTATAAGATGAAGTTGAATCTAGAGAAATGTGTGTTTGGGGTGACGCACGGCCATTTCTTAGGTTATGTGGTTACTGAGCAAGGTATAAGGGAAAATCCTATTAAAATTGAGGTTATTAGAAAAATGCAACCACCAAGAAATATGAAGGAAGTACAGAGGTTGTTGGGAAGGATTACTGCTCTATCCAGATTCATATCCCGATCGACAGATAGGAGCCTTCCTTTCTTTAAAATAGTAAAAAGAGCTACGCGGTTCTAGTGGGATGAACATTGTGATAAAGCCTTTCAAACTCTGAAAGAATATTTGGTGGAACCCCCTTTTCTAGCTAAACCTCAGCCTGGAGAGATATTATGTGTTTATCTGGCTCTCTCAGAGGTTGCTGTAATTTCAGTATTGATTCAAGAGGACAAGGGTCATCAACATCCGATCTATTATATTAGTTATCTGTTAAAAGGGGTTTAAGTTCGCTATACTTATTTGGAAAATTTAACTTGGGGTCTGGTTCTGGCTGCTCGGAGGTTATGACCTTATTTTTTATCTCATCCTTTAGTGGTGCTCACTGTACTTCTCTCTGAAGAATACTTACACATTTGGAAGCCATGGGTAAGTTTATTAAATGGTCTTCTAAGCTCAGGGAGTATGACATTACTTATCAGCCTCGTACCTCTATCAAAGTGCAAGCATTAGCTGACTTCTTGGTGGAAACCGTGCATAAGGAAGAATACGAACCATGGAGGGTATATGCAGATGGATCTTCTAAGAAGGAGGGTTCCGGGGTAGGAGTTATTCTGATTTCACCATAAGGGGAAGAAGTTAAGCTAGCAATTAGGTTGCATTTTAGAGCCTACAATAATGAGGCTGAGTATGAAGCTTTGTTGATAGCTTTGCAAGCTGCCAAGAATGAAGGAGCCTAGTGGGTAATGGTGTTGGCAATATGTGCTAGTCGTCGGAATGCTCATTGGCTCCCATGTCCCCGGATTAAAATTTTCACTAATGAAAACTAATCCGGATGGGATGAGTTTCCTAAGCAAAACCAATTCGTCGTCGTGCTAATCGACTCGAGTGATCGCTTGAACAAACTAGTTGTTCAAGCAACACAACTCTTCTAGTCGGTTAGCCGCGGAAGAGACGACAGACGGATTGCCGATTTTTGTGTTTCTTATTCGGGGTCCATGATTATACAAATACATGCAAATGTAAACTAGTATAATCAGCATATACTAACATAAAGAACATAAGCTAGCATATCAAATAAGAACATGCAAAGATCATAAATAAAAGTTAATAAAACATTTATACCTCTTGATCTTCTATCGTATGTCCTAACCTCCTTGTAGACTTCGTGTGGGCGAAGATCCTCCACAAGTCGAAGCTTCTTAGATCTTCTTCAATCCAAAGAAAGAAGAACTCTCTTTCCCTTCTTGCTTGAGCCAACCACCAATCCACAAAGGATTGATGCCGCCGGCCCCAAGAATAGAGAGAACATAATGGAAACAACCAAGCAACCGAAGTAGGGACAAACCCTAGCTCCTTGTGCCGCCGGCCAAGAGGAAAACAAGAGGAAAAGAGGAATAGGTTGGGCACCACCAAAAGGTATAAGAAAAAGGATAGGAACCGGCCAACACCCTAGGAAGAAGAAGAACACTTCCCCTATAGTTGTCACCTACCTTACCTTCCAAACCCTAGCCGCCCAACCAAGCTTCCTTTGGATTTCTTGCCGCCCAAGGTAGAGGAAGAGAAGGTAGTGGCCGGCCAACCCTTAGAAGGAAGAAGATGAGCCCTTCCCCTATAGTTGCCGCCCAACCTAACTTCCAACCTAGCCGCCCAATCCAAAGAGCCAAACCCTAATCTAATTAGGGTTTCCTCCATAGGTTTCTTGCCGCCTAAGCATGGTGGAGAGGAGAGATCTAGGAGCTAGCAACCTTCAAAGAAGAAGACAAGCTCCTCCATAGGTTGCCACCCACCATCCTTCATCACCTTGGCCGCCCAACCTAAGGAGCCAAAACCCTAATTAGGGTTTCCTTCATGAGGTTGCTTGCCGCCCAAGCATACTAGGCAAAACCCTAATTTCCTTAGCATCCATCATGAACCATTTAACCCCCCTTGCCGCCCAACCCATAGCCATCCTTTTATAGAGTTAGGGTTAGGCCTTGGTTTAATCTCCACCGTCGATTCTAGGGTTTTAATCTCAACCGTCGGATTTAGAGATTTAATCTCAACCGTCGGTTCTAGGAATTAATCCCAACCGTCGGATCTAGAGATTTAATCTCAATCGTCGGTTCTAGGAATTTAATCCCAACCGTCGGATCTAGAGATTTAATCTCAACCGTCGGTTCTAGGAATTTTAATCCAACCGTCGGATCTAGAGATTTAATCTCCACCGTCGGTTCTAGGAATTTAATCCCAACCGTCGGATCTAGAGATTTAATCTCAACCGTCGGTTCTAGGAATTTTAATCCAACCGTCAGATCTAGAGATTTAATCTCCACCGTCGGTTCTAGGGATGTAATCCTAACCGTCGGATTTAGAGATTTGTTTTCCATCATTTGATCTAGACTTCATGAGGTTTATATAAGGCTACGATAGGGACCATGAGGAGGAGTTGGGTCTTGGCCACTCGATGGATCGGAACCACACAAACTTGATCCATCAATGATGTTCCATTCCACTAGAGGATCATCATCGAACTACCTCACCAACCCCCATAAATTAATATGGGCTCCATATATTATTTGTACATTTATCTCCCCGTGTTTAAGATATCGAATGTCCATCAATCGATTGATTTACTGACCATCAATCAATTAACATCTAACTCCTCGAGTAGTACCACTAAACCTTATCATCATGTTGACTAAGTCAACCCGCGGGGTTTACATGATAAACCTTATGAGCTCCTCAATGGGACATCATCAACCTAATATATAGGACACGGATTCCTCCTATAATCAACGTCACACCATGTAAATAATATCATTTCCCAACTTACCGGGCATATTGATTTAATCCATAGAAATCTCACCCTCTGGTAAATCAAAGAAATAAATACTAAGTACATGTGCCCGTTATTATATCGGGATTAAGAGCATGTACAACATAATATCGGAGGTCCGATTCAATTATTTAGTCAGCAATAAATTGAATCACCTCTATGTCGGTCCTGCTCAATACACCTAAGTGTACTAGTGTAACTCTATGTTCAAGATAAAACAATACCAAGCTACACTACAACCATGCCAATGGTTTGTCCAAGACCATCTTGGTTGTGAGCCTCTACTTATACTCTACAAGGGACTGATAACATGATCTTCTGTGCCATCACCCAAGCACCATGTTATCTACAATGTAAAGTATTAGACAATATGCACAACATATAATAAATATAAAAGTGCCAACAATGATCATGTGATTCTTATTTCAAAATAAAGATGTTCATACTAAAGAGCTAGGCTTTCAGTATACATCCCAACAATTGGTACCTATGGACTCTCAGTTAGTGGTATAGTAAACTGTGGGAGGATTTGAAGTTAAAGATGACAAGTGTTGAAAATACTATGAGTTGGTAGAAAAGGCTAAAGGAAGCTTTTTTTGAGGTATTGATAAAGAAAAAAACAAGGGTAGAAAATCAAAATGCTGATGAGCTGGCCCAGTTAGCTAGCTCATTAGGGAATTGGGATACTCGTGACATAATTGCACAGATCCAATTGTTGTCGCAGAATGAAGAAGCAAGAGAATGTTAGTGTCAGCCCTTAGTTCCAATCATGAGATGTAGTGCCAATCATGAGATGATTGATTAGGGATCATGTGTATCATATTTCATTAATAAAAGGCAAAGATTGTGTTGGTGCAATCGCCCCAGGTCACGATTGACCAGGACTCGAGCTTGACTCGAGAGATGTTTTGATGTTTGACAAAAACATATGACAATGTGATTGTGATGCGAAAGTCCAAGTCTTGGGTACTTTGCATGGAAAGTCTAAGTGGGACACTTGGCATTTGGGAAAGACCAAGCATGGGTCTTGGCAATGGAAAGTCCAACATGGGTTGGCAAGGGAAAGTCCAAGTATGGGTCTTGGCATCGAAAGTCCAACATGGGTTGGCAAGGGAAAGTTCATGCTTGAGTCTTGGCATTTGAGAAGTCCAAGGGGTTTGATATTGGCGGCGTAAAGTCCAAGTGGGACTCTTGGCAGCATAAGTCCAATGGTTGGCGGCATAAAGTCTATGCAGTCATGGCAGCGTAAGTCCAATGTGCCTTGGCGGTGTAGACATCGTTAGCATGACAAAGCAGATGGAAGCACCTGAAGGCTAGTGCAATGGATGAACAAGTCATGGATCGCTTGGAGGGATCCGAGAGGCGTGAGGCTGATGGAGGTGGTTAGAAGGCTTAGGTCTAGGCTAAGGGTGGTCTAGCAAGTATGGGGGAACCATACTTGAGTTAAAACATCATGTTTGAGGTGTGTCAGTCAACTGGTACCATGTGGCAGTCGACTGGCATGAGTCAACTAGGGTTTGACTGCGGGAATTAGCCTAGCAGTCGACTGGTAGAGGTGGACAGTCGACTGATTGGCCGAGCAGTTGACTGATCATGTGGTTAGTCGAGTTGTGCTCATTTTTTCGGGCACAGAATGGAGTCTGACTTGACTGCTAGGGTTAGAAGTTGAGTGGAGGCTCGACCAGTCGACTGATGGTCATGATCAGTCGACTGATGATGGATCCGTTGGATTTTTCCAGCGATCTAGCCGTTGTCTCACGACAACAGTGGCATCAGTCGACTGATGGTCCCGAGCAATCGACTGATCGGCGATTTCCAGCCCAGGTTGAATCTTTAAATGGAGCTCATGGAGGAGGATTTCACTAGCATTTCTTGAGGGCTTTTGGGTCGATTTGCTACTGCAAATTGGGGTCTCCAAGTGCAATTAAAGCAACCAATGATCAAGCATTCAAAAGAGCAATTGTAAAGTAGTTTTCTTTACTTGCATTGTATTTCCTTATTGTAATTGCTTGTATCTATTTCTTATTATTGTAAGAACATTTGTACGAGGTTTCTCTGCCTCCGACTTGTGTCGAGGAGTATTTCTGATTAGTAGTTGCGTGTGCAACACTAGAGCTCTTTATAGCTCGATCCGTGGAGAAGGAACTGTTCGGTTCCGAACCACGTTAAATACTTATATATTTGTGTATTTAGGGTTGTCTATTTCGTTATTGCATTATTTCTATTATTCTTCTGTGCGCTAATGAAAATTGTAGACAAACGCAAATTGAATTCCATCACGCAACGAGTACGACTCTATTCACACCCGCTCTAGCGTTCCAAGGATCTCTAACAAATTGTTTATTATATTTACTTTATGCATGTGCCAGCTAAAATAAATATAATAATGTCCTTGAATAGTAGGTTCTAATCTACAATATATCAATTAGTAGAATTGATTATGAGAAGCTGTAGAGAACACTATTCTTAATATTCCTAGTCAAGTATTAATATACAAGGGCAATATTAATACATTGAGACTAACATGTAAGTCAATGGATGACTTGATCTCACAAGTCATGGAAATGTGATATCACATTGATACATGGGTGTATATATTGGAGAATATATATACTGAATTGACCCGCCATGAGAAAGTATCATGGATCGTTATATGAGTGTCATATACTTTCTCATGTGACTATTAGTATGAATAGTCCTTAGACCTGAAGTCACTACAGTTCCCTACATAAGGAGTTATGTACTTTGGTATCATCTAACATCACACCGTAACTAGGTACACTATAACGGTGATCAATGAGTATGTAATGAATTATGCGGAGGGATGTGAGTGTGTAGATAGGATCTATCCCTCCTATATGACAGGAGTTATTTCTTTGGCCTCTTGATAGAGTAGGACCACAAAATGCATGGCCATGCTCTAATGAGTCAATATGAGATATTGAGCTCTTTTGTTTGAGTGTGTTTACTTGGGGATCAAGAAACATAAAGATCGATAAGGGGATGACACGGTCTATTCCTCATTGATCGATCTAAGATATTAGAGATAGAAGGACATTGTCATACATGATAATAGTCACAGAAAGGTTGTCGGATCTCGACGATCCTGTTACTTGGGTAGCAATGATGAATTGCTAGATGTCACTCATTGCTTATGTATCTAAAAAGGGTTTTAGATACATTGCCAATGTTACAAGAGCCTATAGGGTCACACACAAATGACATTCTATTTTGGAGATGCTTTCTTTTAGTTGGACTAAAAGGACAATTGAGCATATGGCCAAGATTTGAGTTAGACTCAAACTGGTTAAACTTGAGTTAGACTCAAGTTGAATCATGGAAGATGATTCATCATCATGCATGATTAATTTGATTAATCATGTATAGGAATACCAAGAGCCTTGGTATTCATGATGAGAATTCATGAAGGAGAATTCCAAAGGTCTTGGTATTAAGATATGTCTTAATGAGGAGATAATGGCATTGATGGCTTGAGCATAAAATGGGTTTTGTGCTCAATGTGGATGAGATTTTGTGTCTGGCTTTTGGTGTTTTGGGCGTGCAAGCCAAAAGAGCAAAGAGAGAAAGTGTTCTCTCATCTCCTCCTTCCTCTCCTTCTTCTTCCAAAAGAGTTCTTGGCGTTTTGCTATGGGTTGCTGTCACAACAATATATGGTTACCCTTACCGTATTGAGATCTGATAGCATTTGGAAATGCGGGATTGTGAAGGGCACGCACCGAAGGTATATTCCTCCTCTAGATAAGATCTAGACTAGATTAAAGAAAATGATTTATATAGTTTTGCATGGATCTCTGGTGGGATCCTGTATAATTATTGTTTCCACTGTGGTTGTGCGAAGTATTCTCCCGTGATGTTGTGAACATCAGTTCCGAAGTTTTCCCAACAGAGAAGTGATTGAAGATGATTGGAGGAGAGAGTTAATTTCATTTTTTACGGATAAGAAGGTGTCAAATGCCTGTTAAGCAGCAAGTTAGTCATTTTTGCATGATAAAGAGAATTTTATATAAAAGAACTTATGTTGGGCCTTTATTACGTTGTTTGGGGAAAACAGAAGCAAATTATGTATTGAAGGAGGTTCATGAAGGGGCCTGTGGCAGTCATATAAGAGGGTGGGCATTAGCTATTAGCTGGGTACTTTAGGCCTACCCTGATGAGAGACTCTGTGCAGTTAGTACGACAGTGTGAGAGCTGTCATAGGCATCATAATTGGCAGCATCACCTAGCTGAATGTATGAAGGAAGTTGTAGCGGCTTGTCCTTTTGATCAATGGGCCATGGATATAGTAGGACTTTTTTCTGTCAGGAGTGGTTAGAAGAAGTTCTTGTTAGTGGCTATAGATTATTTTTCTAAGTGGGTGGAAGCTGAACCTTTGGCCCATATCACAGAGCAGATGGTGTTAAAGTTCTTATGGAAAAATATTGTATATCATTTTGGTATATCGAGGAGATTGATATCTGATAATGGGCAGCAGTTTTAGGGTAAAAAATTAGCAAAATGGTGCAAATATTTTAAAATTGAATAGGCATTCACATATGTGGCTTATCCCCAAAGTAACGGACAAGTGGAGGTGACTAATAGGGAATTGGTGCATGGATTAAAAACTAACATGGAGCATGTTGGAGGAAACTAGGTGGAAGAATTGCCAGCGTTTTGTGGTCTTTTCGAACTACTGCTAGGAGAGCCACAGGAGGCACTCCATTAAGTATGGTATATGGGTCAAAGGTTGTGTTACCCATAGAAGTAGGAATAGAATTTGCATGGGTATTAAATTATCTCCCGAACGATAATAGCACAGTAAGAAATATGGAGTTGGATTTGATTCAAGAAAGGAGGGATATGTTAGGGCAATCTCTTGCCATGATAAGGTTTTGATGTGTGTGGTAAAGGGTTTAAGTTAGGGTGTTAGTGTGATTTGATATGTGCGTTGGAGTCTTGCAGGGCTTAGTAATTCGCACATGGAGCCGTGGCAAGTTTCACAACTCATGACTCGGTCCTTGAGTCGGTGAAGGATGGCTTTGCGGAAGCCGTGTGCTTGGAGCATCCGAGGGACCGCCGGACGAGGAGCTTGGAGTGAAGCTGGAGGAAGTAGACTTCTAGGCAAGAGACGCGAAGGAGCATTACAGAGCCGTGCGCCTGATGCTGCCGAGGGACGTGGCCGAGGACGAAGATAACTTCGAAAGCGAGGGACTCCGAGAGATGAGAGTGAGCGAATGTAACCCGGGAAGGGGTAGTACCTCTAAGGTGAAATTGGCCATTTGGCTAAGAGTCGGATGGGATTTCCTGACACCAATCGACTGCAATGGAATGGCAGTCGACTGCTCTGAGTCGAACGTGGTTCGACTGGTATTCGACTGGTTGTTTTGAGGCCGTGATGCGATCGCGATATGGGCATCGCCAAGACCATCGATCACCGGCCAAGGCGAATGACCGTCAAAAGGGTTTAGCCACAAAACCACTCGTAGCCGACCGGGCCGATTACGAGGAAGAATGATCGATGAGGTCCATCGATCCGCCTAGTGTTCCGTTGGACTACAACGGTCGTGATCCGACGTGTTCGGAAGACGTTGGAGTGGCGACAGTCGACTGCCAAGGGCAGCAGTCGACTAGTGGCGGCCAACGGGAAGAAAAGCTTCCTCTCTATAAAAAGAGAGGGTGTGGGCTTTTGGATGGCTAATGCCCATATTCCAAATCATCATCCAAGTGCTCCACAAGTGATAAACTCCTTCTAGATCTCTTTCACATCTATTGTAAAAGAAGGAGTGTTCTTGAGTTGTAACGGTTACCTCCACCTAGCTTAGTGCAAAGGAGAGAATGATAGTGAATTGGTTGGCGGAGTGATTCACCGAGGACGAATCGGGGACCGTGGATTAGCGGCGTAGCCGTGAACCACGTTATACTATTGTGTTAGCGTTTGTTTTCTTGTATTTGTATTTGCTTGTCTTTATTGTTTTCGTTGCGCTAATTAGTTTTATAGACGAGCAAATATTGACATTCAACGACAAAGGGCTATTCACCCCCCCCTCTAGCCGGCCGTTTCAATCTCCAACAAGTGGTATCAGAGCCATGTCACTTGTCGAGGACTAACCGCCGCAACAAGCACTTCATCAAAAGATGGTCGGCTCCAACATTCACCCACTAAAGTTCGAAGGGGAATTCGCTTGGTGGAAAAAGCGAATGGAGGTATTTTTCGAAACGGATTTTGATATTATGATTACAATGGAATCCGGTTTCGTTTTGCCTAGGGATGAAGAAGGGAAGCCATTAGAGAAATCTAGGTGGACCAAAAAGCAAAGGGAAGAGCACCTTGCAAACTCAAAAGCCAAGCATCATCTCTTCAATGTGCTCCCCCAACAAGAGATCAATCGAATAGGAGAATGCCTAAGTGCCAAGGAGATGTGGGAGAAGCTAGTTGAGCTTCATGAAGGCACATCCAAGGCGAAACTAGCAAGGAGAGATCTCCTCCGCTCCCAACTCAACAACATTAAACTAGAAAAGGGAGAAAAGGTAATTTCCTTACATTCTCGTTTCAAGGAAATTATAATCGGTTTGTCAAGTGTAGGTGAGAAGCTATCAAACCGGGATATGGTTATGAAGGCTATAGATGTCTTTCCACGATCCTCAAAGTGGAGCTCCATGGTGGACTCCTTCTATATTTCGAAGAACTTAGAAGTGAGCACCTTGGAGGAGTTCTTCTCAACAATGGAGCTCCACGAAACAAGGCTTGAAGGAATACAAGAAGAGCCTAGAATCCAACCTTCAAGGGGAGTAGCATTGATGGCAAATAAGGGGAAGAAGAAGATAGAGATCCCCTCTTCCTCCGATGACGAAGCTTCCTCCTCCTCCTCCATGGATAACACGGAAGAAGCCTATATGGTAAGAAGGGTAAGACGTGCATTAAAAGGTTTTAGATTTAACAAATCAAATGATAGGAATAGAAGACCAAGGGGGAAAATCATTTGCTACAATTGCCAAGGAGAGGGACACATAAGGGACAATTATCCCCTCTTGAACAAAAGCAAGGAGGAGAAGAGAAAGAAAGAAGAAAAGAAGAAGAAAAAGGGGAGCAAGAAGAAAAAGGAAGAGGAGAAGAAGGCAAAGGAAAAGGGGAAGGCCAAGGCATTCAAAGCAAAGACGTGGGATGACCCTTCCTCTTCCTCTTCATCATCATCGGAAGAGGAGAACGCTTTCGTCACCAACCTTGCTCTAATGGCATTTGATGACTCAGATTGCTCCTCCACCGAAAATGAAGAATCAAGCTCAAGTGGAGGGAGCTCTAGTGAAGGGGGAGCCTCTACATCCTCATCCGAAGAAGAAGAAGAGGACATGGAAACTATGGTAACTAATCTTTCACCTAGTAAAATAGTTTCTATGATTTCTAGCCTCACTAAGGACCTTTTTAGAGCTAAGATGAAAAATAAGAGCATGCTTGAGCAAATTAAGGACTTAGAAAATAAACTAGAAAAAGAATGCTTAAATGATGATAATATTTCTTCTAGCTTAAATGATGCATGATCACTTGATAACTATATGCCTTTGGATGTTAGTGATGCATGTATAGAAGAAAATAGGGCTTTAAGAGAGAAAGTAGATTATTTAACCAAAGCCCTAGAAAAGTTTACAATTGGCTCAAATACATTGAACATGATTATAGGGAGCCAAAGAGCTAGTTTTAATAAGAAAGGCCTAGGTTATAAAGAAAAGAAAAATAAAAAGGCCTACAAATGCCTAATTGCTAGGGGACAAGATAAGAAGAAAGTAATTGCTAGGAAATGGATTCCTAAGGAATTTCTAGTGAACCCCATAGGCAAGAATCTATTTTGGGTTCCAAAATCTATCCTTAAGGGTTAGGAAAACCCTAGGGTAGTCAACCATATGGACTTGACCTATATCATATCTTTGGTTGACTTAGGATGTCGGGACACATTTTTGAAATAGTGTTAGGTGATGATAATGCACCTATAAATAGATAATAATGCTTAAATCATGATAGTTGATGTAATTGTTACACATGTTTGCAATCATGATTTATAATTTTGATATTTGGCACATAATCATGTGAAATAGGTTTAAATCATGCTTTAGGTGATACCTTGTTTATTATCATGATATAATACCTAATGCATGATTATTATTTGATGAATACATGAGTTTTATGATCATAATGTGAAATTAATACATACATGTCTTTATGATCATGAGAATTGTTAGGATGATACTTAACCTTGATAGAATTGCATGAATATAATGGTTAGGTATGTATAAATACCCTCTAGGATGCATTTCACACTCACCATAGGCTACTTTGATTGAAAACTTAGCATGGGTGAGATGTTAGGATGATACAAATGTCCACTAATGCCTATGGCATTTAGATGGTCATTTAAGGTATCAAAATAGCAATAATTGACCAATCATGGGGAAGACTTATATTTAATTTATAGACATATTGTACAAAGATCATGGTTGGATATTTCATATTTTTTCAAAACAATTTCTTACTTTAAAATCTATGTATTCATGTTTGAAACAATTGGATGCAAAACTAGGTGTTAAACTTGATACTAGAATGATCAAAAACCTAGTGGTTTTTAAAACTTTTAGAATTTTTTCAAATCACTGGAAATATAATGACTTTTCATGAAAAACTATTTTTCACTGATAAAGAATCTTACAAGAAATATGTTACCCAAATTTCATGATTTTTCGAATTTTTTGGAATTTTTAATGCATTTCTGAATTTCCCCCCGAAAAATCAGAATTTCTGAAAACAGTGTGCCAGTCGACTAGTAGTCTGAACCAGTCGACTGGTGGCCTGATATTCCGAACAGTAAAGGCTGATTTCAGTTATTAAACCAATTTTTGGTATTTTCCTTCTATTAGACTTGATGCCATGTGTTTATAACTTAGTATTAATCTTTTTGATGGTGTCAAAGGGGGAGAAAATATTATGTTTAAGTTAATTATGATAGGGGGAGAATTTTTAGAGAGAGTTTCATGGATTAAGGGGGAGTTGCATGTTGCTATATCATGTTTATGATTACATGCTTTCTTACCTTAGAATTTCTATCAAATGTTTTTACCTAACTTAAACGGATTGCCACACATCAAAAAGGGGGAGATTGTTAGCGCAATCTCTTGCCATGATAAGGTTTTAATGTGTGTGGCAAAGGGTTTAAGTTAGGGTGTTAGTGTGATTTGATATGTTCGTTGGAGTCTTGCAGGGCTTAGTAATTCGCACATGGAGCCGTGGCGAGTTTCACAACTCATAGCTCGGTCCTTGAGTCGGTGAAGGATGGCTTTGTGGAAGCCGTGTGCTTGGAGCATCCGAGGGACCGCTAGACGAGGAGCTTGGAGTGAAGCCGGAGGAAGTAGACTTCGAGGCAAGAGACGCGAAGGAGCATTGCAGAGTCGTGCACCTGATGCTACCGAGGGACGTGGCCGAGGACGAAGATAACTTCGAAGGCGAGGGACTCCAAGAGATGAGAGTGAGCGAATGTAACCCGGGAAGGGGTAGTAGCTCTAAGGTGAAACTTGGCCATTTGGCTAAGAGTCGAATGGGATTTCTCGACACCACCGATCGCCATGGAATGGCAATGATCGGCTTCCGAGTCGAACGTGGTTCGACCGGGTATTCGATCGGTTGTTTGAGGCCGCATGATCGCCATATGTGGGCAATGATCAAGACCATCACGATCGGCCGCAGCAATGATCGGGTCGAAAGAGTTTGACCATAGAACCACTCGTAGCCGACTAGGCAGTCGACTGCGAAGGCAGCAGTCGACTAATGAGGTCCATCAGTCGACTGCCAAGTGTTCCGTTGGACTACAACGATCGGGATCCGACGTGTTCGGAGGCTGTTGGAGTGGCGGCAGTCGACTGCCAAGGGCAGCAGTCGACTGGTGGCGGCCAACGGGAAGAAAATCTTCCTCTCTATAAAAAGAGAGGGTGTGGGCTTTTGGATGGCTAATGCTCATATTCCAAATCATCATCCAAGTGCTCCACAAGTGATAAACTCCTTCTTCTAGATCTCTTTCACATCTATTGTAAAAGAAGGAGTGTTCTTGAGTTGTAAGGGTTACCTCCACCTAGCTTAGTGCAATGGAGAGACCGATAGTGAATTGGTTGGCGGAGTGATTCACCGAGGAAGAATTGGGGACCGTGGATTAGCGGCGTAGCCGTGAACAACATTATACTATTGTGTTAGCGTTTGTTTTCTTGTATTTGTATTTGCTTGTCTTTATTGTTTCCGTTGCGCTAATTAGTTTTGTAGACGAGCAAATACTGACATTCAAAGACAAAGGGCTATTCACCCCCCTCTAGCCAGTCGTTTCGATCTCCAACAGGATATGGCCACGTATAATGCTGAAAGATATAGGTCATAGGTGATGAATGCCTATAATAAAAAGGTAATGCCTCGTTCTTTTTAGGTGGGAGATTTGGTGCTAAAGAAAGTGCTACCCGAAGGATCCAAGGGTAAGCTCGGACCTATGTGGGAAGGACCTTTTAAAGTTGAAAGCCAAGCGAGAATGGGGGCCTATTATTTGAAGGATGGTCAAGGAAGATTGCTACTAAGGCCTTGGAACATATATCATTTACGACCCTATTTTAGTGGATAAGATGTGAAATTTGTATTTTTGATTTTTTGGAGAAAGAAAAGGTGTCGTGGACCTTAAATTGTTGTATAATTGTATCAGCTACCTTTATCAATAATTTTAAGAAAAATGCTATTTTGTTTTGGAAAAGGATTTTGCATTATTCGTAAGGCCAGAACATTGTGTAAATTTTTGAGAGGATATGCTTATATGAGGAATTCTTGTTCTTATGCGGCACTTAACATTTAATATATATTAAAAGGAAAATACATAGTCATGCATAAAAAAGAAAAGGCTCGGAGCATCTTTGCATATAAAGGAAACTAGGGGAGAACGAGCCCACAGATGAGTCATCCCCAATTGTCGTGAGAGTGTTTTCTTCAAAAGCTGGCAAGGGATTTGGTTGAGCTTGTTGTTGCAATATGGTGGGATGCCATAGACGGTTCCCAAAGGAGGGGAATGGGGAGCGAAAGGGCCCTATAAAAAGTCAAGGGCGATATGTGGAGGTAGTTGTGGAGCGGGTTAGTGATTCGATGGAGGTTGTGTTAGAACTAATGGAAATAGGGTGGGAAGGAGAGGCCGTGATACGAGGAAAGGGTAAAGAAAAAGAAGAAGGGGGGAAGATGAAGGAGGGGGATGGAGAGTTCGGGCTTTATAGGATTGAGGGGGAAGGTAAATGAATAAGGAAGGGTTTCGAAGAGTTATAAATGATTTTGAGGGGGTTGGAGAATTTAAGGGGTTATTAATGAAAACGGTGGCATCTGGGGAATATAAGTCTTGCGATTGACGGGTTGTTTATGGAAAATAGTGGCCTATTTTCTGGAGTAGTAGCGATGTTATCAAAGAAGGATTGTTTTGGTAATAATGTTTGTTTAAAGGGGTATTTATTTATTGGGTGGTTTTAATGAACAATTATTTCTGAGCGGTTTTATTCCAGTTAGAATGTTATAAAGTGTGGTTAACTATGTCTTGGATTTAATCAAAGGAAATATGCAGTGACAATTTATAACAAAAAAGGGTAAAACCAAGTTAAACGGGTACAAATCACATTTTATCGCCAGGAGGAAAGGGAAACAATAGTAACTCAGGGGGAGTACGATCGATGGTACTACCCATGTCTAAAAAACTAAGAGAGTGCCTGGATGGAGGATAGCCGGCTGCTTTGAATTGTGCGATGCAGTCTTAGAAGCCACATTGTAGAAAGGCAAATCCTTTATCTAGAAATAGATCATTGATGGAAGATGAAGTCGAGAGAGGTTCTTGAGCAGTACTGTTTCTTTTGGAAAGTGGTCAGGATTTCATGATATCCAGCGTATTCTGTAGGAAGGTGGTCTGGAATTGAAGAGGATCGGTTGCCTTGGGCTTTTATAAGAGAGGCCTGCATTTCTCTTTCGAGTCGATAATAGGCTTGTTGTAGTGATGATTCTCTTGTTTGATACTCCTGTATTTCTTTTTTGAGAATGTTGGTATATTGAATAGATTGGTTATTTAAATGGCTTATGCTGCTGATGCCCTGAAAAAAGAAAGTATTAGTATTATGAAGAGGGAGCTGTGGAAAAGTAATTTACTAACCTCATTAATTCTGGAGAGTAGAGAATCTGGGAGATCAGGTATGGAAAAGGATGAAATGGGTGTTGGAGGAGTTTAAGGTTGATGAAGTGTTAGTTGATGAGGAGGTGGGACAACATTTTTGGGGGATGATGGGGGCTTTTTGTTCGCAACTTGCAAAAGGAGACACTCTGAAATAAGGGATGTAAGTTAAAATTTTGTAAGTATAATAATAATATACAAAAATGAAGTTGAGGATGGGGAGCTTACCAAGCGTGGCAATTGACTGCAAAGGGTAGCTGTCTTGATTGAGTAACATTGCAGATTTGGTTAAGAGATGGGTTAAGTCAAATTGTTTCTCTGAGAATGATAAGTTAATCATATGGTATTCTTCATTGTCTCGATAGGAGCCTAAGGGGGGTCGAGAAGGAAGGGAGGTTAACAATGTAAGGGGGAAAGGAAAGGGGGAGGTAGACTACATGAAGAAATAGTTTTCTTTCCAGCCCTTTTGGGAGGAAGGGACACCTATGAGGAATTGGAATTCTGATTGGGCTTGAAAATAAAATATACCTATTTCAAATGATTTTATTTGGAAAAAACAATGGAAAAGGAAGGTTGAGGGTGTAATTGATAAAAAGGAGTTGGTAAGGTAAAAACCTATTATAAATCTAAAAGAATTGGGGCTTAGTTTGTTTAATGGAATGGAAAAGTACTCTGACACTTCAAGAAGAAAGGGATGAAGGGGAAAAAATAGACCAGCTTCTATTTGTTCCAAGAAAAATGCTTTGGTGTGCCTAAGGGGATGATGAGGGCGTTCAGTCAATTTAGCTGCAAAAATGTGATAACCGAAAGGGAGTTGTAAGCGAGAAGAGAGGGATCAACAATGTTCCCCTATCATTTTAGAGCGTGTGGAAGCAAACCATGGTCGGGGGATTGAGGTTGTAGGCTACATTTTCTGGAAATTAAAGATAAGTGAAGCCGGAGGAGGTTCTTGGCAGGGTTTGAGGAGGAAAAGATTTTGTATTTATAGAGGAGATGAAGGGAGAAATGGGAGGGAAATAATAACTTTTCCCGCTGGATGTGGTGAAGTGGTGAGTGGGGGATGGAGTGACGAAAGTTTGTTAGGGTGCAAATGTAGGATAGGTGAAGAATTTAGTCATTAGTAGGGTAAGATGGGGGTATAATAATATCTGTTATAGGATAATTAGATGAGGCAATTTTTGAATGACAAATGATGTTTGTGGGATACGGAATTACTGGTAAGTGTTCTGTTTGGTTTGGCTAATTAGTTAAATGAAGCATGTAGCGAAGGCGATCCTTTTTTTAGCAGCATAATTAATATATAAGGAGATTAATGAACCTGTATAGAGCAATTTAAAGTAATATAGATATGCATGTATTTAAAGGAGAAAGTAGATATGCATGGACATGGATGTTCAGAATATATACAACGTTGATTTGGAAATTAAAATATAGTCTTCAGAAATATTACGAGAATAGAAACTTATTGTTCTAAATCAGTATCGGAATCAGTCATTAGGGCGTCCAGAGGAATACTGCTATACGTTTCTTCTAGGTCGATCTCATGGTAGGGGTGCCAGGGATGAAATATTTCTTCTCGTTCGCCTGGTGTAGAGCACCTTCGAAACCTCTCTGAAAGTATTTGCTCAGTTGTTTAGAGAATCTTTTCAGAAGTCTAGTTTGCTCTCTTTCCCATCTTTCGGTTTCTGTCTCTTTTAGTTTAGCTAGCTCTTGATGAAGTTGGTTGGCTCTGGTATGGTGAGCATGGGCAGTAGTAGCTAGCATGTTTAAATGTTGCTTAAGAATGTTGAATTTGAAGTGAAATTCATCCAGACTATAATAGACAGTTTCTTTTAGACTCTGGTGAGCATCTATTATGTTTTCTAGAGGTTGAAACAGGTCACCAGAGTGAAGGTGCCAGTTGATCTCCTTTTGTTTCCACTGGGAGAGGTCAGATTGTTGGCGGGATATGATTTGCTCTGATATCTTAAGTTGTTCCTGTAGTCGCTGGATGTGGGCTTCCTTTAAGTGTAGATTTTTTTCATTTGCTAATATTTGGTCCCGATTAGCGAAAAATGATGCAACTTGGAGTTGTAGCCATGTTATTTGTTGTTGAAGCTTGTTCTCCGTAGCTGCTCGATCGGGGGAGGAAGGGGTGTCAGTCTATATGCCCAGATGGTGTATTGTTTTTGTAAAATCAGCCGGAATACCTGGGGGTAGTTACAAGTCGAGGGTGGCTCTGTAATAGAGGTGGAAGGTTGGTTGAGCTTGTTCTGATGGTTAATGTACAATTGCTTGAAAACTTGGAGTCTCAGGGTACTCTGAAATTTGGAATGGGATGTGTAAGACAAACTATTAAGCATGCAAAATTAAGGTATTAAGTGTGAAACTTACTATTTGGAGACTTTCTTTCATCTCTTGAATAAAAGTAGGAATGTCAGTTCTTGGAGAGGGGGAATAAGGAGGTCATTGGGGAGGTGAAGCTGGTATGGGGGGAAGGTTATCTGGGGGAGTGCTAGAGAAAGGATTTGAAGGAGGAGCTAGAGATGGCATAACGGGAAGAGTGGAAGTGAGATGGTCAACGTAGGAATCTGATACAACCTATACCAGTAAGTCCAAAGGGGTGGAGGATGTAGGATCAGGGGTACGATGGCTAATGGAAAGTAAGGGGTTTCATGGTTTATGAAGGAGTAAAGAGATCAGGGGATGATCGTCTTCTAAAGAGGAAGAGGGAGAGGAGGAAACGTCAATGGGTTCGATGGGGGTATCTGAGGGAGGACTAGGTGTAGGTGAATTAGAGGATGGAAGAGGATTCGAGGGGGGTACAATGGAAATAGGATTTGAGGAAATTGCGGGAATGATGAAGGGAAAAAAGATTGGGGATTGGGTATATTTGAGCAAGTAGGGTGGTGTTAAGGAATATGTGTGGGTTGATCTGGGTCATTTAAAGTGATAATGGGGACTTGTGTTAATATGGTGAAAATCTATGCCAAATAAATATGTCATACTGCTGGAATGGTGAACATATTGGTTATAAGTAAATAAAGGTTGAGTAGAGGTTGCTTACTGAGGTAAGGGGTGCAGGGGTGATGGATGATGTAGTATCTGACCATTTTCTTTTCTTCTGCTTGAGGGCCAAGGTCTTAGCAATGGTTGTGCCCATCATGTCTTCTGCAAGGATAAACGGTGATTAGGAATTATCAGTGCGGTATGAATGTAAAATCTGATAGTAACAGTTCAATTTTTGGCACGGAGCGGCAATGTTAACGGGTTGTCATGGTTTTTAATTGGGGGAGTTTTTGATACATGGTGCTGGAAAAATATGATAAAAAAACATTATATGTTACTAGTTTACAGGCTATGGAGTAGAATGACAGTATTTTCTATGAAGACAATTAATGTATAACAAATAAAGGGAGAAGGGAAACTTACCAATGGGATGAGCATCCAGTGAAGGTATGGAGGATAGCCTCATAGGATAAGATGGGTTCCTTTATGAGCTCTATGATGCTGAAATATTTGTTCTTCAACTTGGCTTCAACGGAGGGGAAATCAATATTTGTCTTAATGATTTTTGGGTCAAGGAGATCTGGAAGGGTAGTTTTCTCGCGAGACGAAAAGGATAGAGGGGGATCTACAACAATAAAGAAATAGAGCCCTTTCCAACCCTTATTGGAAGAGGGTATGTCGGTTAGGAACTAGTAGCCTTAGCGCACTATGAAATAGAAAACACCGTGATCGGCCATTTTCAATTGGTAGAGAGAGTGGAATATGTGAGGTACTTATGGGATGTTGAGATGATGGAAGACGATAATGGTGCCAACTAGAATGCAAAGGGAGTTGGGTGTTAGTTGGTTAATTGGAATGCCATAAAAGAAGAGGATGTGGTAGAGAGATCTTGGGAGGGGGAGGCGGAGACCTCTTTCAAGTTCCCCTGTGAATAGGGTGTTGGTTCCAGTTGGGGGTAGATGATGGCGCTAGGATTGATTGGGGATGACGATGGTGGAGTTTTCGGGGAGGTATTTGGGGTCGCAACGGAAGAAAGAATGGTTGAAGGTAAGTTGGCTAGTTGTAGTTTCATACCAGGGAGCGATGGTGGATGAGGAGGCCATGGTAGAAAGGGAGTTGTTGAAGAATGAAGGGTTTCAGGGAAGGGGATTAGAGTTTTTTGATGAGGAATCACAGAGGGAGCACTGGGGAGTTAGCAAGAAGCAGGGATGGTATGTAGGAGGGGGTTGCGGTAAAGTATTTTTAATCAATATTTTTTGGAGGAAGTTTTCTTTTTCTTTTGGTGCTTATTATGGTGTTTAGAGGCTGATGGACGTCATTTTGCGATGTTATTAATTTTTCTAGAGGATTTCGAGTTATTGGATAATTTTATATTCTTTTTGGCAATTGGTAAGGGCATTGATGTGAACGGTTATTATGTTCGGTGGGAGTTCCTTATTTCTTGTCTCAATGGTATTATTTCTAAGGTATGGTAATTTTGTGTTATTTCTTTAAAGTATTGGAAATTAATTGAGGCTCCATGGCTACTATAATAGCCTAAAGGCTAAATAGCTTTATGCCCCCATGGAAAAATATAACGCCTCTATATGACATATGTAAAAGGTTCTTATTGTTCTACTATAACAGCCTAAAGGCTAAATAGCTTTATGCCCCCATGGGGAAATATAATGCCTCTATATGGCATATGTAAAAGGCTCTTATGGTTATACTATAACAGCCTAAAGTATAAATAGCTATTTTCCCCCACGGGGATTTGTAATGCCAGATATAATGGGCAGGTAAGATGCTAATGTGGCTCAACACCTTTTACAGTATTCTTAGGTATAAATTGTTGGATCGAATCGAATTGCTAGAGGGGGGGGTGAATAGCGATAAACCTTTTTTTTTCTTTTCTTTCAGTAGACGATTCAAAAACACTTATATGCAGTGGAAATGTAAATGTAAAGTAAAAAGAGACAAGGGAATTTTACTTGGTTCGTAGCCTTCGGCAACTACTCCAAGGCCCTAGCGGTCCTTGACCACGTATAGAGGACAAAAACACTAAAGAACTCCTCCCAGTTAGAGGTAGGAGTTTAATCGATATAAGTGAAGCACAAAGCTTGAGGTAGAGGGACACTCCCCCTCTCCTCGTTATGATAAAAGCTCCGAGAAATGAAAGTACTAAACTGAAATAAAAACTTTAACCGACGTAATAAAATGAAAAAAAATAAACCTAGATGTCGGAGAAGAAGCACTTCGTTGTCGGAAGGTTGTAGCTTGGCGGAGGCTTTTGGAAGCTTAGAATTTATGATGAAACCCTAGGATTGACCCTCCTTTTATAGCCTTTGAGCCCCTTTTCGAGAAGAACTTCACCCAATAGAGTTTTGGCACATGGCTCCCTAAAAAATGGTGATAAGGCTTGACTCCTCGAGGTTGATCCTTGACCATCAGTCGACTGATGGCCATCATCGATCGATGGTAGCATCGATCGAATCGACCTCGCAATGATCGATGGATGGCAGTCGAGTCCTCCAAGATGACAGTCGACTGATGCTAGCTGCAAGGCAAAGTTAGCTTAACAAAAACATTATTTTGACGGCCTCCGACCGTCCGATCTCAACCTAGACCACCTATAGGATGTCTTTGGTCGGATCTACGCTTAAGATCATCCCTGTAAAGAGGATACGCCCTCACTTACGCTCTCACACACAAGCTTACCTCGATACTCACTGTGTTGCTTTTGCTTTCGACCTTCCACTCGATTCCTTCGGCTCCCTCCGAAGTCACTCGAGTGTCACCCGACCACCGCGGCTTCCTTCGGGTGTCGCTAGCCTTCAGCTCCAGCTATAGCAATTTTTTGCACACTCGATTCAGCTCGTGAGATAACGACATGAGCTTTACTTTGTATCGTTTGCTATAATCAGAACTCAGGTTCGACTTAGGTGCCTACTGCACCAACATAAATGCCTCTTACAGTATTATAAGGCATAAAAGCCTCTTATAATATTCTAAGGCATAAATACCTTTTACGGTAATATAAAGCATAAAAGCCTCTTACAGTATTTTAAGGCGCAAATGCCTTATACAATATCTTAGGTATGAAGTATCACAAATGATTGGTCAGGATATGGTGCTTCGTATGGTATATACGGATTCATGTGTGGTACGTTGGTATTGTAAAGTAGGGTTATGGAGGATTAATATGATAAGTCATGGGAACATATAAAACTTCATTCAACTTCGCTCTTCAGTTTTACTAAAGAGGGGGATCTTATGATGGGTAGGAGGCCTTTTTTTAAGTTAAGATGGAGAAACTTATTGTAGACACTTGTAAAACTTCATTCGACTTTGTTCTTCAGTTTTACTAAAGAGGGGAAACTTATGATGGCGTCGGGATTTCTAGGACAGTTTAAAACACTTCCATTATAGTTCCTTTTAGTTATATATGAGAGGTTTCCTATGGCAATCGCCTTATTTTTAAACAATTTATATGATAAATGAAGATTCACTATTTGAGTATACATGTTTGCATGTATTTGATTAGATCTTAAACTCATTTGTTGAATGTCCACAATACAATTCATAGCATAAGTGAATTTGTGATTGGATCACAACTAGTGAGAATTTCTACATGTATAATTTTGATGTATTGGAATTATCCCATGTCAATGAATTGATGGATTTGGACACCATCAATTCTGTTGAGACTAGCACGAGGTATACTCTTTGGTGTATCCAAGCAGGTGATTATCACTAGATGGAGACATTGTGATGTCCGGAGTTAATCGTGGATGCTAGTTATGATAACTAGTTTATTGGAGTGACCAGTTGTAAGACTTCATAGGTTCTCTGCATATATGGATATGTCAATAAAGTTCTTACTGTAGTTTAAGTGCGATGTTCCTTTGGCTTGCAGTATTCAAGTCATCATAGTCATGGAGACTTATGCTTTGACATCTTAAGCAAGCATCTCTAAAGAGATGTAGACCCGGGATGATTGGGTATAAGTCGAAATGCCCAAAGGTGTTTGAATAGCCTATAAAGGATTCACCACTCCTTGGGAGGAGATGTATACCCTTGGTCTCTCATCGGATTGTTACTAAAGTCTTTGGCCAAAGCATTACATGTTTAGAGTAAGGTACTCTAGGATACATGTGCAGTAACTAGAATTCGTAGAACGATGAAATGATACTTGGGCTAGGTGTGGCGTAGTTAGCCTAGTGGGGACTGACACTATAGACCATGTCTTGAACCAAGTGGGTATAAGATGAGTGAAAGGAATGGGGCACAATTCATTGTAGCTGCTGAAAGATTTCAGAAATGATTTTGGGATCAACCGTTGATTTTCCGATTAATTGGGGATCATGATGTACTACTATGTGTCACTCATGATCATTCTATAATTAATGGTTAATTATAGACGACCAACATAAACCGAGAACCTATTTAGTCACACGCACGAGTGTAATCCCAAGGATTTAAAATGAGCTTGAGAATGAGATTCTCATATGGAGAGAAACTAGGTTTGGTTGGACCAAACAAGGAGAAGCATGAAATCGTTTTAGTTGCAACGGAAGCATGGATGGGCCAAGTCTTATGAAGACATGATGGATCAACCAAATTTGTTTGGTTCTAATCCAATGGTAGAAAATAAACCAAAGTGGTTTGGCCTGTTTTAAACATGATACTGTTGTTACCTCTTTTCTGTGAATAAGGTGAGAATACTCGCGCGTAGGACACTATACGAACCAAGTAGCCGGTTCGACGGAGGATTCTAGGAAGAATGGTTCAGGCACGTCAGTCTGGGGCAATTGGAATGGGAGGATAGTTTGAGGTAGTTGGCATGGCGAGGTGATCGTGATGATCATTCCGGTACGGGATGGACGAGAATCGACTTGGTCTAGCAGGCCTAGAGATGGTTCGTTACTCGAAGAAGGGGAGTTGGTTCAGGCTACTGGGAAGAGCCTAAGAGCTACGCTACATGCCACGGTAGGTTTAGGTTAGTTTCATCGAAGGTAAGTGGCTAAAAGGGATGGGCTAGCATATTTCCCGAAATGTAGATAAGAAGTGTTACACAATAAAAGAGGGCCCCCACATAATATTCCGAGGAGCCTTTACTTCTCGTGTCTATAATAGAATGATTTTCTAGATTGATAAGGTGGCCACGTGTACGATGAAGGAGGTTCGCAAGGTAACAGCTAGCCAGAGGAAGGAGGATAAAAGGGAGAAGCAGGGCAAGAGAAGGGGGATCCGTATTATTCCAACAAGTGAAAGACGAAGGCACATTCCGAAGGGGAGAGTGACCACATTGCCGAAGAAGGAGACAAGGAGAGTAGTGAGCTCCATCTTTCTGATACTTTCCTGTGTATTAAGCTAATTGTAAAAGGTTTTCTCCTCGACCTCCGGAAGTGATTTCCGCGAAGGAGGAAGTTTATAGTTAAAGTGCTTTGGCACCGTAGCTCGTTGGAGAGCTCACCCCCGTGGAGTAGGAATCCTTATTCCGAACCACGTTACATCCTGTGTCTTTGTTCATTGCTTGTGTGGCGTGCATTTCTCTTCTTCATATTTCATTTTACTGTTGCGACCGAAGAGAACCCCCAAGCTTTCCTCGTGCTCCCGTACGTTGAAAGGAAGCCAGAAAACCTTTTCCCCTACGTTGATATTGTTGGAAGGAGCAGTCCAGTTCTTGATAATTGCTTAAGGCCTTAAGATTATTCATCAAAAAGAAATCATCAAGCGAAGAAAATCAAAGAAGTCAATTTGAGGAACATACCAATTCTAGAGCATGGCGCAAACCTTCCATCCGTGGGATTACTTCTTCTAAGTTTAAGATCCGTAGACCCCGGGTGGAAGAAGAAGAAGGGATGGATGACACTAAAGGCGAACACTCACTTATGATGGGGGATGAAAGATGGGAGCAATGGGTTTTGCCGGGGGTTCTGAAGGAAGAGAAGAAAGAGCTTTTGTTAGGAGGCTCAGAGAGATAGGGGAAGAAAGAGATATAGAAAAAGCGGGAGGTGGAATACTCAACATTGCTGACAATGGGATAGGAATGGAAGAATCTATGGAAGAGGATTGGTTCGGTGAGGAGTTTGGAGAAGAAGATATGGAGAGCACCGAGATTGAAGGCTCTTCGTTGGGAAGGGGAAAAGTAGAAGAACCCTGGTTTGTATCCAAAGGAGGGGAAAGGCCTCCCAAGTTATGAGCATCGAGAGAAAGTGATGATGGGGGGATCTCAACTATCATAGGTTCAGGTGTAGGAGAATGCTTTGGGGAAAGAGAAGGAGAGGATGCAAGGACGTCTACTGTCAATAGGCATTGACGTGCCGTCTCTTTGTATTCAACTTCAGATTGTAATAAGGGACAGGGTGATTTGCGAATGCCCATGATGGAAGGGGAAATGACCGGAGAGTTAGGGTTTACCAACGACATTGGAGATGAGGATAGACCGGCTACCATGATCTCATCTGGAACGGGGGAGATGAGGGTTTCGGATGAACGAAGAGGAGAAGGGAGAGGTGAGATAGACGTGGTGGCGATGAACGAAGGTAAGGGAGGAGGTGAAGGTGAAGGCGCTGCTAGTTGTTGACCCTCATTCCGCCTGGATTCTTTGTAGCATTTTGCCACTTCCTGTTGAAAAAAGGAATACATCCTGTCTTTCGAAGGAGGAAAAAAAACATTGGAGTTAGTGGCTGGAACGCCGAAGGATGGCGGTGGAAGGAAAAGATGATAAAGAAGCAGGAGAAGATGAAAAGGCAGATAGAGAAGATGTAAATGGAGAAATGGAAAGATGAAGCGTCCTATATAGAAGGGGTGTTGAATGGTCTTACAATGTCAATTGGGCTACAAAGCTGTAAAATGGGCCCCGGCTAAAATGGGAAATAATGATTTATTCACCTGATTGCCCACTATCTGCTAGAACCACTATCTTCATATGATAAAAGAACGAGGACATCCAACTTCAAGATGAATGAAGAAATAATGGTAGTGTGAGGGCAGATCCTTGGGTCAAGTTATCTTATTTTTTATGCGGCTTGGCATTGGCCGCAGTCGTTATCCCCGTGCGGCGGTGGAACGGAAGAGCTGAACATTCCATCAGCTATATATTATTTTATCCTCGTATGGTGGCGGAACAGAAGAGCTGAGCATATCCCTCAGCTATGTATTATTTTATCCCCGTGTGGTGGTAAAATGGAAGAGTTGAACATTTCTTCAGCTATATATTATTTTATCCCCGTATGGTGGTGGAAGGGAAGAGATGGGCATATCCCTCATCTATGTATTATTTTATCCCCGTGTGGTGGTGGATCGGAAGAACTGATAATTTCTTCAGCTATATATTATTTTATCCCCATGTGGTGGCAGATCGGAAGAGCTGAACATTTCTTCAGCTATATATTATTTCATCCCCGTGCGGTGGTGGAATGGAAGAGTTGAGTTCTTCATCAACTATATATTATTTTATCCCTTGTAGTGGTGGAACGGAAGAGGTGAACATCCCTCAGCTGTGTATTATTTTATCCCCGTGAGGTGGAAAAATGGAAGAGCTAAGATTATCCCCCAGCTATATATTATTTTATCCCCGTGTGGTGGTGAATCGGAAGAGTTGAACTTTTCTTCAGCTATATATTATTTTATCCCTGTGTGGTGGCAGATCGGAAGAGCTGAACATTTCTTCAGCAATATATTATTTTATCCCCGGGTGGTGGCGGATCGAAAGAGTTGAACATTTCTTCAACTATATATTATTTTATCCCTATGCGGTAGTGGAACAAAAGAGTTGAGTACTTCCTCAATTATATATTATTTTATCCTCGTGCGGTGGTGGAACGGAAGAGCTGAACATTTCTCAGCTGTGTATTATTTTATCCCCGTGCCGTGGCGGAATGGAAGAGTTGAGTTTATCCCTCAGTTATATATTATTTTATCCCCGTGTGGCAGCGGATCAGAAAATCTGAACATTTCTTCAGCTATATTTTATTTTATTCCCGTGTGGTGGCAAATCGGAAGAGCTGAATATTTCATCAACTATATATTATTTTATCCCCGTGTGTTGGCGGATTGGAAGAGCTGATCATTTCTTTAGCTATATATTATTTTATCCCCGTGTGGTGGCGGATTGGAAGAGCTGAACGTTTCTTTAGCTATATTTTATTTTATCCCCGTGCAGTGGTGGAACGAAAGCGTTGAGTACTTCCTCAACTATATATTATTTTATCCCCATGCGGTGGTGGAACGGAAGAGTTGAGTACTTCCTCAACTATATATTATTTTATCCCCGTGCGATGGTGGAATGGAAGAGATGAGTTTATTCTTCAGCTATATATTATTTTATCCCCGTATGGTGGTGGAACGGAAGAGCTGAGCATTTTCTCAAGTGTACATTATTTTGACCATGTAGGGTGATGAACTTGGAGGGCTGAGTTTTCCCAAACCTATATATATCATTTTATCTCCAAATAGGTTGAAGTTTTATGTTAACCATACGTTGTCCTATATCCTTGCTCCAGAGTGACATGAAGGAGGTGGGTGCTCATCTAAACAAGTTTAAAATTTGGCATAGCAGAATGAAGGCTAGAAAATATGTTAAGTAAAGAAGGGTAGGGATGAGAGCTCATAATAAAGAAGTTCATTTCTCAGGAGGAACTACATATTACAACTTATCTTAAAAGAAGGGAATAACAAAAGGAAGTCCCTGTCCATAGGGGATTACAGTTCTTTGTGAGGAGGTATTGAAAGAGCCTCTTTGCAGGACTTTGGTTGGCATAGTAGCTGCCGGAGGCAAGATTATTGTATGAAGATGTGCTTGGATAAATTCTTCTGGGACACCTCTAGTTGCTGGCACAGGGAGTAGTTGTTGGTATAAGACTCCCTCAAGCGCCGCCGCAGATACCCAACCTGTTCTTCCAGACTAGCGATGTAGAGTTGTTCCTCGGTCAGTTCCTCAAGATGAGGAGGGTCGCTATCTTGTTCAGAGATATGTTCTGTGGCGAGAAGAGGAAAAGGAAGAAATGGATACTAAGCAAATGATGGTGTGGGATTTTTTATAGCGGGGAAAAATGAATCCGCATTGGCTCGTGGAGGAGGTAAAAATAATAAATGCGAATAAAGAAGGGGAAACGTAATGATAGTAGGTGATAGTTATTGAGTGCAGTAACTCTGAGAAGGATGGTTCGAATTCCAGCTGAGTAGCAAAGGGGAAGTATATTCAGAGAAGGTTGCCATCCTTTATAGTGAAAATAATGTTACATTTACAAGAAAGCGACAAAAATAAGTATCAGTATCCCCCTTTATTTTTATTAACATACTCGACAGAAATTATATTATTTAAGCTAATAGTTATACAAGCTTTCTATGGTTATCATTAGTAGGGGAATTATCAGAGGACTTCGCCGGAGGGGAAGGCGCCAAGACGACTCTATAGAGATCGCCTTGGGTCGGAGGTGCAACTGGTGGAGCTTCATCAAAAGGGGGCGGATGAATCTCCGCTGGAGGGACTGGAATGAAAGCTAGGGCTGGTGGAAGCGGAGGGAGTTCGGCAGAGGACCGTGGATCTCCTATAGTGTATTCACTTGTCAGGGGAGGATTCCAAACCCAGTTGCTGAATGAAGGGAAGGGGGCTCAGAAGGATCTCCCCGTATTAGGAGTTAGAGCAGTGGTTGATGATGGAGGAGGAAACGGATGAAATACTGAGGTTGCGGTCGATTGTGTCTCAGATTCTTCGGTGTCCTCCATGACCCAGTCATGCAATTCAAAAGAATCAGAGTCTGAGGAGATCTCGATGGGGTATTCCGCGGAAGTCATTAAGGTGGGATGGAAGGCCGAAGACACTTGTAGTGACAATTTATAATCGAGGGAGGAAGAACTGCATTTGTCCTCGGGAAGGAAAAGAAGATGGAAGGACTAACATCATAATGGCATCAGCATAGGAAATCATCGAGATGTCATTTCCGGAGCATCCAATTATCCTGAGAAGATCAAGAAGCAAAAGTAAATTAATTGCTGGCTGAGCCAAAATTGGTTCGGGTCAGAGGAAGATCACTCCTGGGATGTCCCGAATGGATTCCCGAGCAAGGAATGTCATCACTCATTTAGCGTTATGGAAAGCAGAGAATAGGCAGTAACTTTGAAAGAACAAAACCAAATAGCAGACTTAAGATTCCAGGCTCATACCAATACATATATAAGAAGCGACATAGGGCCGTACTAGTTCAAATATTCTTCAACAACAAAGAAGCATTCAGTACAAGGAAAAAAAATATGATAAGTCATAACTCAAAAAGTTCGAGGGGGGGGGCATCTAGCTAAAGATATTTGGGGGTTCAAGTAATTGGTGTCCGTGCTAGGAGGAGGGTACCATCGTTTACCGTTTAAAGTAGAAGACCCATCGAAGCCCAGCATAAATAAGTCTACCCCTTCTGAATGTATCTCCCTTTCAAATCTGCCTTCTGCTCCTTCAATTGAGACTGGCAAGTAGCTAGTTGAGCTTGGAAGTCGGCTAATTGGATTGCCAAGGCATCTCTCTCTGTTGTTGCCATCACTGCCCACTGACCTAGAGAAGATAAGGCTTCAGTATATTCTTTGCGAAGCTCTTGTTGTTGTTGGGTCATGGAGGACATGATTTCGGGGAAAGTAGCCACCGTGGAGGAGAGTTCTTTGCACTTCTCCAAGAAGGATTTTTGGGTAGCCTTCCATGTCTGGCGTTCTTGCTGTAATTGATGAATGGTGGCTGAAGAGTCAGCAGCCTGAATATACGCATCTGCAAGCTGCCTCTTATACCCATCCATCTCATGGGTCAGCAGGTCAAATTGTTGAAGTTGGCTCGATTGCAAAATCATTTGATGCTGGAGGTCTTCATTTTTTCTTTGGAGCTCCTCCTTTTCACTCTGGGCCAGAGCCAGCTGAGTCATGGAATCCTCACACTGGGTGACTAGATCAGATTCCCTCTTCTCACCTTCTTTCACCTGCTGTGTTAGTTTCTGTTGGTGAGCCAGAGCAATGAATTGGCGAGTCTCCACATTAGATTGGAACTGGGCTATGTAGGACATCATCTTATTATAGGTGGCCGATACCTGAAGAGAGAGGTGAAGATATTACAAATAGTAAGCATTGGCACATATATATGCTAAAGATAAGGAGAAGGAATAACTACCTCGGCCAAAAGTTTGCCCAGATGATCGCAAGGTCCTTGCACACCTGATTGATTGAAGAATTTCACTTCTCCCAGGTGGCGGATCTTGAGAGAAGCCCCCAGAGTGGTTAGGAGAGGATTTGGGAAGGGATGATCTCTCCCCTCCTGAGTGGGAGAGGGACCCATAATTCGAGAGGGAGCTAGAGAAAGATGTGCTTCGGTGGGAATATTCACAGGGAGAGATTTGGTTGGAGAATGTGTTGGAGAGTCGTGTGGAATGGGGGATGAAATAGGAGAGTGAGAAGGAGACCTTTCCCCTTGGGGGGAAGAGGGTGGGACGTCTAGCGTGGTATCCCTCACCCTGGGTTCGTATATGACTAAGCATTGGTGTTTCTTCAGTTTGGAGGGGGATGACAAAGGAGAGGAATGAGAAGAAGGAGATGCGGGGATGGACGAAGAGATGGGGACTCTTTCCCTGACAGGGTGGAACCTCTTCCGAGGTGATGAGGGAGCAGTTGCAGATTTGCCTTTACCTCGCTTCGTGGAGGTCTTCTTTTTCTTGGCTGGGGCAATCTTCTCACCTTTTACAAAAGCGTCCTGCATTAGATTATTTGCAAAATCCATTATTAAAAAAGGTAGGTTGATCTAGATAGTTAGTTGCAACAAAATGTAAATAATGTCCTACCTAAGGCGGTGGGGCAGTTAAAGGAAAAAGGGATAGCCCGTAGAGACTAAGGAGAGGAGGTTTCATCAAATGGTCGGAGCAATAGTGGGATTCTCTCAACACTCTATGAACCTCAGGAAAAGGACATTGGTTCCTCATTTTGCGAAAGGGGGGTAGCTCTGGAAGATCTAACTTCCAGGTATCTAAGTAGGGGAGGGGCGTCGAAAGTTAAGCGAAGAAGTATAGTTCTTCCCATCCTTTGTGAGAAGAGGGCATGTTCATTAAAAATTGGCAGTCCGAGCAGCTGGAGAGATAGAAGAGACCCTCCTTAGAGGATTTCAATTGGAAGAAGTAGTGGAGTAGTTGAGGGGACAAAGGGAGGTCTAGGTGACGAAATACTATGATGGCTCCCAATAAAATGCGGAAGGAATTTGAGGTAAATTGGTTTAGGGGAAGTTTATAAAAGTCCAGGATTTCTAGATAGGGAGAAGGCACGGGCAAAAATAAACCATTGAGAAATTGTTCAGAAAAGAAGCAAGTTAGGCCGGAGGGAGGACGATGTGGTCGGTAAGCAGTGTTGTTGAAACGACATGGCATGGAAGAGGCTATGAATTGGTTCCTAAGATTAAAGAAATAGTGCTTGCTATCTAACTGGGTGACGGTGTGCTCATACCAGGGAAGTGAAGGTGGGATCTTCGGGTCCATAGGTATGTAATGAGGAAGAACACTTACTTGAAGGTTGAAGAAGGAACGTTTGCGAAAGAAGGGGCTAGGACACTGAAACACCACTGGAAAAAACCACTGGAAGGGAGGAGGGGAAAAGACTGGATTGTTAGGCATTTTAAGTTATGCATAAAATGTGAGGACAGAGATTTATATAGGGTTTTGTGACTTTTTGACAACCTAAGAGAAAAAGAGAAGCAGGGCCCATGGGTCCATTAAGACGCTTCGAGCATATAGGGTAAGGCAACAGGAAAAAAGTGAATTTGAATCGGCGAGGAAAGGGTGAGTTATAGGCCTCAGAAATTTAGAAAGTCAAGATTATGACTTCGCTTGAATATTTTTGGGGGTTGACTAATGATACTGCTATTACCTCTTTTCTGTGAATAAGATAAGAATACTCGTGCATAGGATGCTATCCGAACCAAGTAGTCGGTCGCGGGGGAGTCTAGGAAGAATGTTTTGGGCACGTCAGTTTGCCACAATTGGAACGGGAGGATAGTTTGAGGTAGTTGGCATGGCGAGGTGATCGTGAAGATTATTCCTTTATGGGATGGACGAGAATCGTCTCGGTCTAGCGGGCCTAGAGATGGTTCGGTACGGGAAGAAAAGGAGTTGGTTCGAGCTACTGAGAAGAGCCTAAGAGCAACGCTACACGCCACGGTAGGTGTAGGTTAGTTTCATTGAAGGTAAGTGGCTAAAAGGGATGGGCTAGCATATTTCCCGAAATGTAGATAAGAAGTTGTTACACAATAGAAGAGGGCCCCCACATAATATTCTGAGGAGCCTTCGCTCCTCGTGTTTGTAATAGAATGATTCTCCAGATGGGTAAGGTGGCCACGTGTACAATAAAAGAGGTTCGCAGGGCAACAGCTAGCCAGAGGATGGAGGATAAAAGGGAGAAGCAGGGCAAGAGAAGGGGGATCCGCATTATTCCAACAAGTTATAGACGAAGGCATATTCCGAAGGGGAGAGCGACCACATCGCTAGAGAAGGAGACAAGGAGAGTAGTGAGCTCCATCTTTCTGATACTTTTCTGTGTATTAAGCTACTTGTAAGAGGTTTTCTCCTCCACCTCCGGAAGTGATTTCCGCGAAGGAGGAAGTTTATAGTGAAAGTGCTTTGGCACCGTAGCTCATGGGAGAGCTCACACCCGTGGAGTAGGAATCCTTATTTCGAACCACGTTACATCTTGTGTCTTTGTTCATTGCTTGTGTGGCGTGCGCTTCTCTTCTTCATATTTCATTTTACTATTGTAGACAGAGAGAACCCCCAAGCTTCCCTCGCACTCCTCTCCATTGAAAGGAAGCCAGGAAACCTTTTCCCCGTACCACATCAAAACGAATCCACCAAAGTTGGTTCGGTTTGTTTTAACTTAAAATAGACCAACTCGGATCGGTTTATTTTAACTTAAGTTAATGGACCATGTTAATGGGTTTAGGTTAGGAACAAATAACTCTAAGAAGAAGGTTTCTTGATGGTTAAGAAACACGCGCTCTATAAAAGTGCAACTAGAGGTTTGGAGAGCCCTAAGTTTTATTTTTGGAAACTTATCTTTCTCTCCTCTCCCTCTCTTCTCCTTGCCGCCGCCCAAGGAAACCACGCCCAAGCTTGTGCTGCCGGCATCCAGCTGCAGCCAGCCACCCTCTGGCGATCCTCCAGCGACCCTCCTTGTTTTGGCCGGTGCCAAATCCTCCACCATGCTGTCAAATTTTTGTACAACTTGTTTCTTTCTTGTCAGAACATCGCTTGGACGGCTTTTGGAGCTCCGACAGTGACTTTCTTGCCGGGGATTGGATCTCCGCTAATCCTCATAGGTGGACGACCCAGGATTCGTCAATCGGTTGACGAATACCTCATCGTAGGAGCGAGTTTTGGGGACTCGTTTTTGCATCCGAATTTTGATTCGGATTATGATCTTCTCTTGATCACATCATCTTTGACACGAGGCTAGTGAGTCCTATGAAGATGAGGCTCGTAGCTTGGTGAAGCTATTGTTGGGATGTATACTGAAAAGTCTATCTTATATATGAACATCTTTATTTTTGAAATAAGAATCACATGATCATTGTTTGCATATTTATGGTTATACATATTGTCTAATACAGTACATTGTAGATAACATGGTATGTAGTGTCACACGGGAGATCATGTTATCGGTTCCTTGTAAAGTATAAGTAAAGGCTCACAACCTAGATGACTTTGGACAAACCATTGGTATGGTTGTAGTGTGATTTGGTATTGGTTTGTCTTGACCATATAATTACACTAGTACACTTTGTGTGTATTAAGCAGGACCGACTTAGAGGTGATTCGATTCATTGCTGACTACATAATCGAATCGGATCTCAGATATTATGTTGAACATGCTCTTAATCGCGATATAATAATGTGCACATATACTTAGTATTCATTTCTTTGATTTACCAATGGGCGAGATTTATAGAGTAAATCGATAGGCTCGGTAAGTTGGAAAATGATATTATTTATATGGTGTGTCATTGATTATAGGAGGAAACCGTATCCTATATATTAGGATGATGATGTCCCCTTGAGGAGCTTATAAGGTTCATCATGTAAACCATGCAAGTGGACTTTGTCCGGCATGATGATAAGATTGAGTGATACTACTCATGGAGTTAGATGTTGATTAATTAATTGCCAAAAAATTAATTATTCGACGGACATTCGATATCTTAAATACGGGGAGATAAATGTACAAATAATATATGGAGCCCATATTATTTTATGGTTTTTGGTGAGGTAGATCAATGATAATCCTCTAGTGGAATGGATAATCATTAATGGATCGGACTTTTATGTGGGCTTGATCCATTGGGTGGCCAAGATCCAACTCCTCCTCATGGTCCCTATTGTAGCCTAATAAACCCTCATGGAGCCTAGATCCAATGGTGGAAAATGGAACTCTAGATACGACGGTGGATATTCAATCTCTAGATCCGACGGTTGAGATTAAATCTCTAGATCCGACGGTTTAGATTAAATCCCAAGATCCGACGGTGGAGATTAAAACAAGGCTTAAGCCTAACTTTATAAAAGGGGGCTTAAGGTGGGCGGCAAGTGCATGGCTTGGAGATTAGGGTTTTTCCTCTCCTTGGCTTGGGCCGCAAGAAATCCTAGGAAGATTAGGGTTTGGTTGGGCGGCTAGGGTTTGGGAGGTGGAGTGGGTGGCTGTTGGGTTTCCGGCACCGCGGCGTGTGTGTGTTCAATCATGTTTCGTAAACATGAACATAGCGGAAGAAATAAAAATAATAAATACTCCTATTTATTACAACACACACAACACACGCATGCATATTACAACAAGTGTAGACATAACCGTAAATTTAAATTTGCAATAAAAGGAAATTTATCTACATTATACCTTTCGTATGACGTGTAGCGGGAACGGCATCAACCGGAACGATTCTCGCTAGAATCGTCTCTATTCGTATCCACGCCGAGTTCCTTGGGATGACTTCGCTAAGCCACGAGCTTCGTCTTCGTACGGGTTACTAGCCTCGTGTTGAAGACGACGTGATCGAGAGATGATCACGATCCGAATCCAAATTCGGATCCTAATACGAGTTCTCAAAACTCGCTTCTCCGGAGAGGTATTCGTCAACCAATTGACGAATCCTTCGCCCCTCCACTCAGAGGATTACCGGAGATCAAATCCCCGTAAGTTATCCGCTGTCGATTCACTAACCGCCGCCCAAACGACGCCCGACGAGAGAAGAAGCTGTCCAGAAAACTGGACAGCTTGGTGGAGGAGTAGGCGCCGGCCAAAACAAGGAAGCCAAGTGCTCACCTTTTCACCGAGGCCTAGGAAGATCACCGGAGGGTCGCCGGAGGGTTCACCGGCTGAAGCTTGGACGCCGACAAGGAGATGAAGGCGGCACAACAAGCTGGGCGGCAGCCTAGGGTTGGCGCCGAGCAACTCCAAGGGTGGGCGACAACTCAAAGGCTATGGTTTTTGGATTTGACGCCAACAAGAGGAAGGGGTTTGGGCGGCCAAGCTTGATTAGGGCTTTGGATTAGGGTTTAAGCCCTATTTTATAGAAAACTAATTCTCTTAATGGTTAATGGATCATATCCATAAAGCCCGTTAACCCGCTCCATTAAGATAAGTTAAAATAAACCAAACCATGATGGTTTATTTTAAGTTAAAACGAACCGAACCAACTTTTGGTTCATTCGCTTAAAATAAACCAAACCCTTTGGTTTATTCTTATCCATTGGATTAGAACCAAACCATTTTGGTTCATCCATTACGCTTCATAAGACGCCCATCCACGCCCATTGCGATCAAACGATTTCATGCTCGCTTTATGTTTGGTCCAACCAAACCTAGTTTCTCTCCCGAGAATCCCATTCTCAAGCTCATTTTAAATCCTTTGGATTACGCCATTGTGCGTGGTGACCAAATAGGTTCTCGCTTTATGTTGGCCGCCTATAATTAACCATTAATTATAGAACGATCATGAGTGGCACCTAGTAGTACATCATGATCCCCAATTAACCAAAAGATCAACGCTGATCCGTAACTATTTCAAACCCTTCAAAGAAGACGAATGATTCGTGCCCCATTCCCTTCACTCATCTTATACCCACTTGGTTTAGGACATGGTCTATTGTGTCAGTCCCCACTAGGCTGACTACGTCACACCTAGCCCAAGTATTATTTCCTCGTCCTACGGATTCTAGTTACTCCACATGTATCGAAGAGTACCTTACTCTAAACATGTAATGCTTTGGCCAAAGACTTTAGTAACAATCCGACGAGAGGCCATGGGTATACATCTCCTCGCAAGGAGTGGTGAATCCTTTATAGGCTATTCAAACACCTTCGATCACTGACTTATACCTAATCATCCGGTCCACATCTCCTTAGAGATGTTTGCTTAAGATGTCAAAGCATAAGTCTCCATGATCAAGATGACTTGAATACCGCAAGTCAAAGGAACATCGCACTTAAGCCACAGTAAGAACTTCATTGACATATCTATATATGCAGAGAACCGTATGAAGTCTTACGGCTGGTCACTCCAATGAACTAGTTACCATAACTAGCATCCACGATTAACTCTGGACATCACTATGTCTCCAGCCAGTGAGAATCAGCTGCTTGGATACACCAAGGAGTATACCTCGTGCTAGTCTCGACAAAATTTATGGTATCCAAATCCATCAATTCATCGACTAGGGATAATTCCGATACATCACAATTACACATGTAGAGATACTCACTAGTTGTGATCCAATCACAAATTCTCTCATGCTGTGAATCGTATCGTGGACATTCAGTAAATGAGTTTAAGATCCAATCAAATACATAAAACAGGTATACTCAAATAGTGAATCTTCATTTATCATATAAATGGTTCATACATAAGGCGATTGCCTTAGGACATCTCTCATATATTACTAACAGTGGCAACAATTGGAGAGGTTCTTTTCTTCTTCCTAACGGGTTGCCGGCGCCTATCTCTCTCCCCTCTACCTTTGCCGGTGCTCAACCTATTCCTCTTCTTCTCCTTGGCCGGTGGAAACAAGGGTTAGGGTTGTTCCTTGAAGCTCTTGGCCGACGCCCACAATCCTTTTGTTCTCTCTTTGGGCCGGTGGCAAGCATCAAGCTTGGAGCTTGATGGTTGGTCCTAGATAAGAGAAGAGTTTCATTTCTATACTTCCTCTTGTTCGGAGCGAGCAAGGAAGGAAGATTGGTTATCTAGGAGGCTTCGACTTTTGGAAGATCGTCGCCCACACGACATCCAAAAGGAGGAATGACATACAATAGAAGATCAAGAGGTATAAATTTTGTTTTCTTTTCCTTTTGTTTCTTTGTATGTTGTATGTTTATGTTATGTGGCTAATTTACTTGGACCCCGAATACAAATGCAAAAATCGGCGATCCGTACATCGTCTATTCCGCGACTAATCATAGAATAGAGGTTGGTTGCTTGAACAAGTTTGTTCAAGTGACCACTCTAATTGAATAGCACGACGATGGAACGGTTGCTTGGGTAATCCTTTTTGTCTAGGATTAATTTTTTTAATCCGGGGACGAAGAAGGGATCGCCATGAACAAGCGACCGAGTTGAAGTGGGAAGCAAAGTTTCCCCTCCCTTCAGCTATCCCACCGGTACTCAGCGTGGATACGGATAGAGGCAAATCTAGCATGAATCGCTCCGATTAATGTCATTCCTGTTGGTGCAATCGGCCCAGGTTGACTCGAGTTTGACTCGAGCATTATTTTGATGATAGACAAAACTTAAGACATGGGATTGTCATAGGAAAGTACAACATGGAGTTGGCATGGAAAATCCAAGAATGGGGCTTGGTGTAGAAAAGTCCAAAGCATTACGAAGCTGTGCACTTGGTGGATTTGGGAAGTCTTGAGGACTTGGAAAGTTGACTAGGCTCGGGGTCCTTGAGTCGGTGAAGGATGACATTGCGAAGTCGTGTGCTTGGTGCATCCGAGGGACCGTCGGACAGGGAGCGAATGGAGTGAGGCCTAAGGGAAGCATACTTCGAGGGCAAGAGACGCGAAAGATGGCATTGCGAAGTCGTGCGCTTGGCGCATCCGAGAGACATAGGCCGAGGGAAGAGAGCTTCAGTGGGGAACTCCATGAGGGATGAGGTGGACTTGGCCATGTGGCTAAGACTGAGTGTCGGATGCTCAAACAACTTGGTGTTTTAGGTTTTACCCGACATCAGTCGACTAGCATAGGTGCCAGTCGACTGCTCCAAGTCGACTAGGGTTTGATCGACTGGTGGTCCGATCGATCACCAATCGCCGAGGATGTCACGATCGATGATGGAGATCACCGATCGATCGGGTATTTTCAACTATAAAATATCTTCCATTCGCGTGCTCGCATAAGCACTCGACTGATGGTGTTACCAGTCGACTGATGGGTATCATCAGTCGACTGATGATGGATTCATTGGAGTTTTGCCAACGTGGATCAAGTCATTGTGAGACAACGACTACATGACTAGTCGATTGATGGTCACAATTAGTCGACTGATGGGCACAAAATCAGCTTGATGCAAGTTATAAATTGAGCTCAAGATGGAGGATTTTGCTAACACTTTTGTGAAGCTTTTGGAGGCAAATTGCTGCTGCATTCCAGTCCTTCAAGAGCCATCTAAAGCAAGCAACAAGCAAAGCTTTCAAAGCAAGTGTTGTAAAGTGTTCTTTACGTGTATTTTGTATTTGTCTTTGTATTGCTTGTATTTCATATTACTTAGTGCATTTGCTTATGAGAGGTTTCTCCACCTTCAACGTGTTGTCGAGAAGGAGTGTTGTTAGTGTCGTGCGCATAACACGAGCTCGTTGAGCTCACCCTGTGGAGTAGGAACCATTCGGTTCTGAACCACATATATCTTTGTGTATTGCATGTGATTGTATTGTTGTTATTATTTATATTGTTTCCACTGCGTATATTAACGACAAATTGTAGACAAGAATGCAAGAATGATCATATTCTACTGTATGACGATTGAGGGCTATTCACCCCCTCTAGCCGGCCATAAATATTCCAACAAGTGGTATCAGAGCCAAGTCGCTTGTAGAGGACTAACCGAAGACACAAGCACTACAAGATGGCCGGCTACAACATCCATCCACCGAAATTTGATGGAGACTTTTCTTGGTGGAAAAAAAGGATGGAGGTATATTTCGAAACCGATTTCGATATTATGCTTATTATAGAAAATGGTTTCGAATTGCCTAGGGATGAAATCAATAGGAAAATTGAGAAGTCAAGGTGGACCCAAGACAAAATCAAGGACTTTAAGACAAATCTCAAGGTAATCAAATTACTTAGAGATTTGATTCCTAACAACATTTGGTCTAGGCTAGTTAATTTTAGGGATGCTAAGGACCTATGGGACAAGGTGATAAGATTTAATGAAGAGCCCACATTGGTCCATGAAGAGCCCACATTGGTCCATGAAGAGGAAGAATGCTCATCAACATTCGGATCCGAGGATGTTGATGATTTGCCTACCACATTCGAAGATGTTGATGATTTGGTGGAGACCTCCACCTCTAGCATTGAGGGGGAGAAGAGGCCTTCTATCCCAGAACAAGTTCAAAAAGAAGCTTCAACATCCGGGAGAAGCGAAAATTCTCTAGGTAACTCAAGTGTTGTTATTATAAATAAAAATCATATAACATGCTTTGAGTGTAGGGAACAAGGGCACTATAAAAGTAAGTGTCCCAAGAAGGTGAAGAAGGCTCAACAAGCACCAAAAGCCAAAAATGCCGGAGTCCCCACAATTAGAAGCAAGGAGCACATTGTGTGCTTCAAATGCAACCAAAGGGGGCATTATAGAAGCTAATGCCCTAGGGGGAGGAAGAAGGGGCAAGAAGGTGTATCTCAAGTAGGGGGAGCTTCCAAAGCTAACCCTAAGAAAAATCTATTTAATGCACCTTCAATTTCTAGGGTTAACAAGAATGCTAAAAATTATTTTAGTTCTCTTGCAATTATTAATGAAAAGCATGCTAGTAGAAATAATAAGGTTTATTGTTTAGGTGCTAAGCATGTAAATTTATCTAAGGAAAAACCTAGGACAAATAATACTAGAACTATTTTACCTAGGGAATTAGTTAAAAGAATAGAAGAAAATTTGGGTATTAATCCCAAAAAGTCTAGGCACATGCCTATGAAGAAAAGGTCTTCCCAAAAATCTAATGATAAATCAAAATTGGGAAAATTAGAATTAGAAAACCAAGTCTTGAGGTCAAGACTTGAGAGAATGGAAAAGACCCTTAGGATTATAGAAAATTCTATTCAAGGGTCAAATGCCCAAATGTCAAGACCTAGGGTTCAAGAATGGTCTAAAGGCAAGGAAGGTTTGGGTCACAAGCCTAAGCCCAAGAAGACTTATCATAATGTTCCATTTGATTATGAAACAACATCTAGGTCTAGGAAAACCAAGGCTAATAGGGAAGTTATCCCTAAGACTAGCCATGGTATGTGCTTAGTGGCTAAGGACTTAAGAAAAACCAAGAAAGCCACTAAGAAGGTCAAAGGGGGAGTTACCCCTAGAGTTGACTTAAGAAAGACCCAAAAGACTATGGCTTCAAAGCCTAAAAGGGGCATTAGGAAGGTATCTAGGGAAGTTATCCCTAGTGAATACCTTGTTAACCCAAGGAGCTCCAATAGGTATTGGGTCCTAGGAGCGTGATCGATTCACGCTAGATGGGTTAGGGTGTGTCAACCCTAAGTTGATGGGTAGTTAACCTAGCCATGGTGAGTTGACACATTAGGATGTGCCAATATGCTTGAGAAGTTGAAAAATGATTAAATTGGCACGATTTGGTCTTAGAGGTATGGGTGTGAAACTACTTCATTACCTTCACCGATGTATGTCAACTCAGAATAACTCATCATCGATCTAAACATCTCCATAAGAGTCCTATTCCTTCGCTCTCCTACACCATTCTGCTGGGGTGTGCCAGGTGCAGACAATTGGGATTGAATCCCAGCCTATGATAAGTAATTCTAAACTCTCTCAAGAGGTACTCACCACCACGATCAGATTGTAGTGTCTTGATACTTTTACCTTGACGTTTCTCCACATCAGCCTTGAATTCTTTGAACTTGTCAAAGCATTCAGTCTTGCAGCGCATCAAGTAAATGTATCCATATCTCGAATAATCGTCTATTAAAAGAGACGAAATACTCAAAACCACCTCTAGCCTGGATAGACATAGGACCACACAAATCAGAATGAACTAATTCTAACACATCTTTGGCTCTATACCCCTTGGCCTTAAAAGGCCTCTTTGTCATTTTACCTTCCAAGCAAGATTCGCAGGTTGGAAAATCTTCCACCACTAATGAACCCATAGGTCCATCAGCTATCAACCTTTGAATTCTGCTTAGGTTAATATGACCAAGCCTAAGATGCCAAAGATATGTTTAGTTCATCTTCGAAGGTTCTTTTCTCTTATTGGAATTAGAAGATGAGTTATTAACTTCTATTTGCATCGTGGGAGCTTTTGGTTCAAGTATATACAAATTTCCTATCAATGCACCATAACAGATAATCTCCATATTTCTTTTTATAACAACTCTGTCATTAAAAGAAATAGAGTGTCCATTGACAAACAATTTAGAAACCAAAATTAAATTCTTTCTAAATAAAGGTACATAAAGGAAATTCTTAAGAATCAAAACTTTATTTTTCTCAAAAGACAAATAAATATCTCTCACTGCAACAACCGCCACCTTCGTGGCATTGCCCAAGTAAACGGTAATCTCCCCTTTAGCTAGTCGTCGGGTTTCTTGGAACCCCTACAAAGTATTCCATACATGATTAGTGGCTCCCGTATCTACACACCATGTGACGCTAGATAACACCGCTAAACATGTTTCAACGACTAGACCAAAGGATATCCATTTGTTCTATTTTGGATTAGGACAGTCCTTCTTCCAATGTCCAGTCTGCTTGAGAGTGAAGCACTTGCCTTTCGGCTTCTTCACTCCTCCTTGAGATCCTTCCACGAGCATTGCTCCACCTTGTTTCTTCTTCTTCTTGCCTTTCGGCTTAGAAGTAGAAACCTTCTGAGCAACCATGGCCTAAGCCTGAGCAAGCCTTTTTGTTGACTGGAGAATGATATCGACCTAGGTTTCCCCATCAATCTCATCTCCAAGGACTTCCAGCTCATTCGCAGGCTTAGGAGGACACTCTTCGAAGAGTACATATTTGTACTCCTCAGCAGTTAAGACAATGTCAAGATTCCTTTTTCCAATCAACATAATTATGTACAGTAAGTTTTTTTTCCTTTAGTATCATAGCAAGTGGACTGAAAGTCATTTTTTGAAAAACCTAAGAATCACATAGATCAAAACTTTAGATTTCAAAAAATTATTGATTCCTCAAACAATAAAATTTTAAAATCAACCAACACCTCAAATCACCGAGAATATCGTATGCCACGATCGTGTGGATGTATACGAATTCTACATTTGTAAGATAAGGTTTTACCCATTAATTTTACTATGTTGTCCACCTAACTTTTTGACAAATAAAATTAATAGTTGGTTTCTCTTCGGCCCTACAAATAAAAGTAGTGACTCCGATGGGGAGGATACTCCTATTTGCATCTAAGTGTTCAACATTACTCGATACCAAGGAAATTTTCTCGAGTTATGTGCCTTCCGATGGGGAAGTACACACGCTCCTAAATAATTTCCTATAACCATATCTGACCTTGTGGTCCACAAACAAACTCATCCGATGGGGAGGAAGGTACTCAGAGATGACGTGCATGTTTGCTTGCATCACATGTCAAATCGTAATGGAGGCCGTGAGAATTTATAAAAAATATCCCTCTCCCACTTAGTAATTTAAAATTGAGGAATTTTCTAGTCTACGACATGCATATCAAACAATAAGCAATAAACATGAAAAATAAATATTTTCCAACTATTATGGCTTTTGTCTTCAATATGTCTCCCGTCGTATCGTCATCTCCTCCGCTCCTCCCTACGCCATGTACAAGCCATCCGGAGATCCGAGCCGAGAAAAAAATATTTTAATTTACATCCACCAATCCTATACTCCACGAGGAAGTGTACATGAAATCTAGATCGAAAGTAAACTGAAATAAAAGGAGTGGCTAAACAATGTCGTGTCTAATTACATAAATTAAATACTAGCCTCGTCAACCCCAAGGATTCAACAAATATACAATTTCAAACATACAATCACATACACACATATGACCATAATAGTTGGATCCTATGTCTGCAACCAAAAAGTTAACCTACTCACATCCTACTATTATCCGGCACATATAATATATGAAAAGTGTATAAAAGTAACCGAATCCTAAACACATAAAATCGAAAACCGTGGCTCTGATACCACTTGAAGGGTTTTTCCTGGAAACGAAGCTCTGATACCACTTTAAGGTAGGAAACTTCACTTCCCACTTCAACTTGGTCGCTTGTTCATGGTGATCCCTTCTACATCCCCGGATAAAAAAATTTATCCTTCATAAGAGGGATTACGCAAGCAACCGTTTCATCGTCGAGCTATTCGATTAGAGTAGTCACATGAACAAACTTGTTGTTCATGCAACCAACCTCTATTATACGAATAGCCGCGGAATAGACGATTTACGGATCGCCAGCTTTTGTGTTTATATTCGGGGTCCAAGTTATATTTGCCAAAAAATAGAATATATCATGTATATATAATTGAAAATAATCATAAATATGTTACATAAGAAAATAGACAAGTATTATACCTCTCGACCTTCTATCGTATGTCCTTCCTCCTTTTGGACGTCGTGTGGGCGACGAACTACCAAAAGTCGAAGCTCCTAGATCACCAATCTTCCTTCCTTGCTCGCTCCAAACAAGAGGAAGACTAAGAAACAAAGCACTTCTCCTTCTTTCAACCAGCCACCAAGCTCCAAGCTTGGTGCATGCCGCCGGCCAAGAAGGAGAAGAAGAATAAGATGGAAACCGGCCAAGACTCCAAGGGAAGACCCTAAGTCTTGTTTACACCGGCCAAGGAGAAGGAGAAGGGTTGGTTTGGACGTCGGCCAAGGGAGGGAAGGGTTGTATGGGCGCCGGCCACCAAGGAAGAAGAAGAAGATAAGGAAAACTTTTCCTTATTTGGTGCCGCCAACACCTAAACCCTAATCCCCAATGCTTTCCGCCCCTTACCCTAATCCTATCTCTAATGGGATTTTTCTTTCTGCCCACCCCCTCCTCTCCTTTTATAGAGTTAGGGATAAGCATTGTTTTAATCTCCACCATTGGTTCTAGGGATTTAATCTCAATCGTCGGATCTAGAGATTTAATCTCAACCGTCGGATCTAGAGATTTAATCTCTACCTTTGGATCTAGAGTTTTGTTTTCATCCATTGGATCTAGGCTTCATGAGGTTTTAATAGGCTACAATAGGGACCATAAGGAGGAGTTGGATCTTGGCCACCCAATGGATCAAGCCCACATAAATTCCGATCCATTAATGATAATCCAATCAACTAAAGGATTATCATTGATCTACCTCACCAACCCCCATAAGTTAATATGGGCTCCATATATTATATGTACATTTTCTCCCCGTGTTTAAGATCTCGAATGTCCGTCGATTAATTAATTTACTAACCATTAATTAATAAACATCTAACTCCATGAGTAGTACCACTCAACCTTTTCATCATGCCGGACCAGTCCACCTGTAGGGTTTACATGATGAACCTTATGAGCTCCTCAAGTGGACATCATCATCCTAATATATAGGACACAGTTTCCTCCTATAATCAATGGCACACCATATAAATAATATCATTTCCCAACTTACCGAGCCTATCGATTTAATCTATAAATCTCGCCCATTGGTAAATTAAAGAAATGAATACTAAGTATATGTGCCCATTATTATATCGAGATTAAGAGCATGTACAATATAATATCTGAGGTCCGATTCGATTATGTAGTCAGCAATAAATCGAATCACCTATAAATCGGTCTTGCTCAATACACACAAAGTGTACTAGTGTGATTCTCTGGTCAAGACAAACCAATACCAAATCACACTACAACCATACCAATGGTTTGTCGAAAGCCATCTCAGTTGTGATCCTTTACTTATACTTTACAAGGAACCGAAAACATGATCTCCCGTGTGACACCACACACCATGTTATCTACAATATAATGTATTAGACAATATGCATAACCATAAATATGCAAACAATGATTATGTGATTCTTATTTCAAAATAAAGATGTTCATACAAAGATAGACTTTTCAGTATACATCCCAATAGTGCCAGGGTGGTAGGTGGAGTTCCAACACAGTTTGGGTAATTGTAGAACACTATGTACAGTTCTAGGGTAGATTAAGCACTTCCAGTATCGTTCCAGGGCAATATGTGGAGTTGCATACTAGTATGTGTATTTCCATGGCAGTTTGGGCAATTTCAGAGCACTATGTTTAGTTTACAGGGTAGTATAAGTAGTTCCAATATAGTGCCACAACGGTAGGTGGAGTTCCAGGGTAGTTTGGTTAATTGGAGAACACTATGTATAGTTCCAGGGTAGATTAAGGACTTTAAGTATTGTTCCAAGGTAGTATATGGAGTTTCAGACCAGTATGTGTATTTCTAGGACAGTTTGGGCATGTTTAAAGCACTATGAGTAGTTGTTGGGTGATTTGGGTAGATTCAGATCAGTATGTGTAGTTATAGGATAGTTTAAGCTGTTCCAGTATATTTCAAGGGCAGTTTGGGCCGGTTCAGACCAGTTTGTGTAGTTCCAGGGAAGTTTAAGTTGTTCTAGTATATTTCCAGGGCAGTATGTGGAGTTCCAAACCAGTATGTGTATTTCCATAGCAGTTTAGGCAAGTTCAGATTAGTATGTGTAGTTCAATGGAAGTTTAAGCTATTCCAATATATTTCCAAGGCAGTATGTGGAGTTCCAAACCAGTATGTGTATTTCCAAGGCAGTTTGGGCAGGTTCATACCAGTATGTGTAGTTCCAGGGCAGTATAAGCAATTCTAGTACAGTTTAGGTGGGGTCAATGCAGTTCCAAGGCTGTATAAGCAAATTCCAGGCCAGTGTAGGTAAGGTCAGTATAGTTCTAGGGCAATATAAGCAATTTTAGGACTGTATAGGCACTTCCAGGGAAGCGTGAACAGAGTCATGGCAGTATTATAGTACCAGGGCAATATAAGTCGTAACAGAAGAGTATGAGTGGTTCCAGAGCAGTTTGAAGTATGCCATGGTTATTTTGATAGTTCCAGGCCAGTAATTATTCCAAAGCCATATAGGCTTTCTAGGGCAGTATGAGCGCTTCCAGGGCGGGGTAATTCTAGGGCAGTATGTGTTTCTCAGATAGGAGCACTCTTTTCTAGAGCAGTTAGTACAAGAGGCAAGTGGAAGAAAGGCGCACTAAAGGGTGGGAGGTAACAATGAAAGGTTAAGGGTGGTTAGTTTAAAATAATCATATATATATCTTTCTGTTTGAGATTAACGCGTGGCAGGAGATAGTTTTGAACTAGGAATGAGAAAAATGGTTAGGAGGACAGCTTGGCAAAAGGGCATTTATATACATTCACCACTAGGAGACGGCGGGGGGCTCCGTCTATAAAAGGGGCATAAGACGATGGGATCAGGGAGGTTCTTTTTCTCCATTTGGTATTCCTGAGAACTTCCTTCTTTTCTTGTTCATTACTTTTTCTTCTCATACTCCTACATACTTGATCCTCGGAGTGGTCGCGTCGGACAGTCGACCAATCCTTAACGTTCTTCCTTGAGGTGGCAGATTCGACTTAATCGCGAAGATCACGAGTACCGCTTCTAGATAATCTTTTTTCCCAGCTCTCTTTCTTGGTGTTAGATCCAGCGGATCACAAGCACCATCAACCAAGAAGGTGGTGGGATTCACTTGGTTGGAAGCTGGTGAAACTAGATTTTAGGGCTTAAACGGTGGCTAACTTTTGCACAAGTGTTTGTTTGTCCTTTCGATGTGGATGGAAGGGTACTAGACACACAGATACATCATTTCAGGGATTGGGAGTGATCCCGATGTAGTTGAATGAGACGTATCTTAAGATTACAGTAGTTGATGAACTACAAGATGAGTTGTCATACATATAACGTGGACTTAGCAGTTATTATCTTGATTTGTAGATGCCTGAAGCAGGAGTGCTCATGGAGTTTTGACTAGCTACTATAGAGTTATTATAACACAGACAGATGTAACAAGGGATATTGGTTGGTATAGTCTGTTGGGTTTCCCCGGCACTGCGGCGGCTGTGTGTTCAAACATATTTCATAAACATGTGCACAGCGGAAGAAATAAAAGTAATAAATCTAATTTATTACAACACACACACCACACACATACAAGATACATCGTGTGTAGACATAATCGAAGTTTCAAATTTTACAATAAAAGGAAATTACGCTAGTTATACCTGATGTATCACGTGCTGCGGGAATGACATCAACCGAAGCAACTTATGCTAGAATTGCCTCTATTTGTATGCACGCCGAGTACCGTTGGGATAGCTTCGCCAAGCTACGAGCCTCATCTTCGTAAGAGTCACTAGCCTCATGTCGAAGATGATGTGATCAAGAGAAGATCACAATCTGAATCAAAATTTGGATGCAAAAATGAGTCCCCAAAACTCGCTTCTCCGAAGAGGTATTCGTCAACCGATTGTCGAATCCTTGGTCCTCCCCTATAAGGATTGCTAGAGATCCAATCCCTAGCGAGAAAGTTGTTGTCGGAGCTCCAAATGTCGTCCAAATGTCGCTCCGACAAGAAGGAAGCAAGATGTCCAAAAACTAGACAACTTGGTGGATGACTTGGCGCCGGCAAAAGGAGAAGGGCCGGCTGGTCCTTGGTCATCGAAGCCAAGGAGGGTCGCTGGAGGATCGCCGGTAGCAATAGGAGGTCAGCAGAAGCAGGTGGCATCGGTGGCAAGAGTTGTTGTCGGCGGCATCCCCTCTTGGGCAGCAATTGCTTGGGCGGCAAGAGCAAGGAGGAGAAGGAAAGGAGGATAGGGTTTCAAAATCCCTTGAACCAATTCATTCAATTTGAAAAACCCTTAAGTCGTATTTTTATAGAGAACACATTCTCCTAATGGTTATTTTTTCATAACCAAAACCCGTTAACCCGCTCCAATAACTTAAGTTAAAATAAACCAAACCGCGTTGGTCTATTTTAAGTTAAAATTAACCGAACCAAATTTAGTTCATTCGTTTAAAACAAACCAAGCCATTTTGGTTTAATTTCCACCATTGGATTAGAACCAAACCAATTTAGTTTATCCATCATGTCCTCAAAAGACACGGCCGATCCTTGCTTCCGTTGTGACTGAAATGATTTAATGCTTGCTCCTTGTTTGGACCAACCAAATCTTGTTTCTCTCGTTCTGAGAATCTCATTCTCAAGCTCGTTTTAAATCCTTCGGATTACGTTCGTTGTGCGTGTGACCAAATAGTTTCTCGATTTATATTAGCCGTATATAATTAACTGTAGGGGATCGATCGACCGGCTAGAGGGGGTGAATAGCCCTCTTTCGTTGGATAATGGAATTTGCTCGCTCTCATTGCGTTACTTGTCTATGATTGTTGTTAGCACAGCGGAATGACAATGATAATAATAATACTAACAACACATAACAATCACAAGCAATACACAAGTATATACGTGGTTCGGAACCGAATGGTTCCTACTCCACGGGCGAGCTCACCGAGCTCTAGTTATGCGCACGACACTAACTAAACTCCTTCTCGACTACACGTCGGAGGTGGAGAAACCTCTCACAATCTATTACAATAAGTAATATGAAATACAACAAGAAATACAAAGACAATACAAAAGAGAACTTTTACACAATTTTTTTGATCGCTTTCTTGTTGCTTGCTTTTGCTTGCTCTTGAAGGTCTGGAATGCAATAGCAATTCCCCTCCAAAGTCACCTCAAAAGCCTTGGCAAAATCCTCCCTCTTGAGCTCCATTTATAACCTGTATCAAGCAGATTTCGAGCGCATCAGTCGACTGCCAAAAGGCCCCAGTCGACTGCCCCTGTAGCCGTTGTCTCACAACGACCATATCCACGTCGGATGAGTTCCAATGGATCACCTACCAATCAACTACCAGTCCATGGCAGTCCTGGTGACCTAGTAGCCGACTGCCCAGTTGGCTACGGAGCGTTCTGTGCTCACGACACTCCCATCAGTCAACTGCAAGCATAAAACCGCAAGTCATACACCAGTCGAACCGTAGTTGACTTTAATCAGTCGAACTGGCACCTATGCCAGTCGACTGCTGTCGGGCAAAACCTCAAACACAAGTTGTTTGAGCATCCAACCGTCGGGTAAACCCTCAAACACCAAGTTTGTGCCTCCGACACTCAGTCTTAACCACTTGGCTATGTCCACATCATCCCTCATGGAGTTCCCCACCGAAGCTCTCTTCCCTCGGCCTACGTCCCTCGGATGCGCCAAGCGCACGGCTTCGCAACGCCATCCTTCGCGTCTCATGCCCTCGAAGTATGCTTCCCTTTGGGCTCACTCCATTCGCTCCTCGTCCAGCAGTCCCTCGGATGCACCAAGCGCACGACTTCGCAATGACATCCTTCACTTACTCAAGGACCCCGAGCCTAGTGAACTTACCAAGTCCTCAAGACTTCCCACATGCACCAAGCGCACGACTTCGCAAGGCATTTCTCACCAAGCACCAAGCGCACGTCTTTGCAATGCTTTGGACTTTTCCACACCAAGCTCCATGCTTGGATTTTCCATGCCAACCCCATGTTGGACTTTCCCATGACAATCCCATGTCATGAGTTTTGTCTATCATCAAAATACTACCAAGGTATTGCTCGAGTCAAACTTGAGTCAACCTATGCCGATTGCACCAACAATCTCTCCCTTTTTGATGATTGACAAAACTACGTTCTCAAGTCTACCAATTCTTCCATATTGGCAATTCTCACATCCCAAATGAGAATTCCAAATCTAATTGGTAACTTGATAACTTCTCCCCCTTTTTGACATCACATCAAAAAGGTCCTCCCCAAAGGTATGAATGTCTCATATCCCAATTAGATCTTACAATCTCTCCCTTGGAGGAAACACATGCCTACAATCTTTCTAGTGATCCCATATGACTTAAAGAGAGGCAACCCAATTTTCCTCCCATGAGGAAATACACATCCATCTTCCCATGATGGATTCCTCCCCCTAGAGGTTTACTCCCCCTTGACCATTGCACCAACAATGTTCTTGGAGAGTCTCTAAGCCAATAGGAACATTAAACCAATCAAAATTAAGGCAAAGTTCAACAATGAACTCTCATCCACCTTAAAATCGATACTCACCCTCAACCCTTCTCCTAATCCATATCCAATAGATTTCCACCCTCTTTATTGCTCTCGAAGCATATCCTAGGGTTAGGAGTTGTTAGGGGACCAAAACATGGCTAAACATGGGCCTAACCATCAAGTTTACCCGAAATCAGCCTGTGTCAGTCGACTTCGTCAGATACCAGTCGACTTCCATTACAGCCAGTCGACTAATAACTGCATTATGCAGTTTTTCAGTTTCAGAAATGGATTTTCGAAATCCATAAGTAATACATAGGTTTAAAAATCTTGAAATTTGGTATGTATATTACTTATCATAAACACTATGGGTGAAAAATATTTTACCCACTAAATTAAGAGATTGACACAAAGTCCAAAAGTTAAGAAAAGCTTCAATAAAGAGCCCTCTTTGTATCATCTCATTCAATGGTGATAGCTATCAAAAGATAGGCTTCACCAAGGTTTTTCAAAATGTTTTCAAAATGTTTTTGAAACCTTTAATTTCTTTTTCCTAAACATCTCACATATATCTAGATGTGTAAAACACATACAAGGAAAATTTTTAGTGAGATGTGGGGTTTGATCTTTAATGGTCTCATGCATATTTCTAGGCAATATTGTTTGATTCCCATAAAATCATGCCATAGTCCTTAATTTCATTTTAGTTATATGCATGAAGATGATTATGGCATAAATATGATATAGATAAAAACATATGTCAAAATCATGATGTCATGGCATGTGAGAGACATCTAAGCATATATGACATCCAAAAATAATTCTAAACATGATCATGACATTTTTATAGATAAAAATGAGAATGATGTCATTACATGGCAAGGCAAACAAATCTTGGTAAATAAAATATACTAAGGTATAGAATACCTAAGTGTTGAATCCAAATTGTCATTTCTAGAGTTAATTCCATTTTGCCATAAAGCCATTTTCTCACAAGTGTGCCATAAACCCAAAATGGCACACCAATACCTCTAAGACCTAATTGTGCCAATTTAAATCATTTTAAACTTCTCCAGGACATTGGCACATCCTAAAGTGTCAACTCTACTATGGTTAGGTTAACTACCCATCCACTTAGGGTTGACACACCCTAACCCGTTTAGCATGAATCGATCACACTTTTAGGAACCCAATATATATTGGAGCTCCTTGGGTTAACAAGGTATTCTCTAGGGATAACTTCCCTAGATACCTTCCTAATGACTCTTTTAGGCTTTAAAGCCATAGTCTTTTGGGTCTTTCCTAGGTCAACTCTAGAGGTGACTCATCCTTTGACCTTCCTAGTGGCTACATTTGATATCTTTGAGGTCTTAGCCACTAAGCACACACCATGGCTAGTCTTAGGGATAACTTCCCATTTTTAGTAATATATGAGAGATGTCCTAAGGCAATCAACTTATGTTTGAACCATTTATATGATAAATGAAGATTCACTATTAGAGTATACATGTTTTCATGTATTTGATTAGATCTTAAACTCATTTACTGAATGTCCACGATACGATTCACAGCATGAGAGAATTTGTGATTGGATCACAACTAGTGAGTATCTCTACATGTGTAATTGTGATGTATCGGAATTATCCCTAGTCGATGAATTGATGGATTTGGGCACCATTGATTCTGTCGAGACTGGCACAAGGAATATTCCTTGGTGTATCCAAGCAGCTGATTCTCACTGGCTGGAGACATTGTGATGTCCGTAGTTAATCGTGGATGCTAGTTATGGTAACTAGTTCATTGGAGTGACCAGCCGTAAGACTTCATATGGTTCTCTACATATATAGATATGTCAATGAAGTTCTTACTGCAGCTTAAGTGCGATGTTCCTTTGACTTGCGGTATTCAAGTCATCTTGATCATAAAGACTTATTCTTTGACATCTTAAGCAAGCATCTCTGAGGAGATGTGGACCCAGGATGATTGGGTATAAGTTGAAGTGATCGAAGTTGTTTGAATAGCCTATAATGGATTCACCACTCCTTGCGAGGAGATGTATACCCATGGCCTCTCGTCGGATTGTTACTAAAGTCTTTGGCCAAAGCATTACATGTTTAGAGTAAGGTACTCTTCGATACATGTGAAGTAACTAGAATCCATAGGACGAGGAAATGATACTTGGGCTAGGTGTGACGTAGTCAGCCTAGTGGAGACTGACACTATAGACCATGTCCTGAACCAAGTGGGTATAAGATGAGTGAAGGGAATGGGGCACGATTCATTCGAGCTGCTGAAGGGTTTCAGAAATAGTTCTGGATCAACCGTTGATCTTTTCGTTTAATTGAGGATCATGATGTACTACTAGGTGCTACTCATGATCGTTCTATAATTAATGGTTAATTATAGACGACCAACATAAACCGAGAACCTATTTGGTCACACGCATAACTAGCATAATCCGAAGGATTTAAAACAAGCTTGAGAATGAGATTCTCAGACCGAGAGAAACTAGGTTTGGTTGGACCAAACATGGAGTGAGCATGAAATCGTTTTAGTCGCAATGAAAGTGTGGATGGGCCGTGTCTTATGAAGACATGTTGGATGAACAAAATTAGTTTGGTTCTAATCCAATGGAGGAGAATAAACAAAAGGGTTTGGTTTGTTTTTTAAACGAATGATCCAAAGTTGGTTCGGTTCGTTTTAACTTAAAATAAACCATCATGGTTTGGTTTATTTTAACTTAAATTAATGGAACGGGTTAACGAGCCTTTGGTAATGATCCGATAACCATTAAGAGAATTTGTTCTCTATAAAATAGGGTATAAGAGTTTTTGTTAAACCCTAATCCAAATCCTTGCAACCCAAGTTGTTGCCGCCCACCCTCTCCCTCTTCTCCAAGTGATCGGCGCCAATTCCTTGCCGCCGCCCACCACCGCCCAAAGCTCCCTTACTAGCATCTAGCAGCTGTTTTCCTCTCCCCTTGCCAGCGTCGAGCTACTGTCGGAGGAGCTCCGGTGATCTCCTTTGGGTCCGGCGACAAGGTGAGCTTCAACCTTCCTTATTTTGCCGGCCCCTATTCCTCCACCAAAGATGTCCAGTTTTCTGGACAGCTTATTTCCTTCTTGTTGGAGCGTCATTTGGATGACGTTTGGAGCTCCAACAGCAGTAGCCTTGCCGGGGATTCGATCTCCGGTAATCCTCATAGGTAGAGGACGAAGGATTCGTCAAACGGTTGACGAATACCTCTCCGGAGAAGCGAGTTTTTGAGGACTCGTTTTGGATCCGAATTTTGATTCGGATCATGATCTTCTCTCGATCACATCATCTTCAACACGAGGCTAGTAACCTGTACGAAAATGAGGCTCGTGACTTTGTGAAGTCATCCCGAAGATACTCGGCGTGGATACGGATAGAGGCGATTCTAGCGAGGATCGCTCCAGTTGATGCCTTTCCCGCTGCACGTGATACGTCCGGTATACGTAGTATAAATTTCCTTTTATTGCAAAATTTGAATTTACGATTATGTCTAGACATGTTGTACTATGCATGCATGTGGTGTGTGTGTTGTAATAAATTATATTTATTATTTTATTCCTTCCGCTGTGCACATGTTTACGAAACATGTTCGAACACACACTCACCGCGGTGCCTGAAACCCAACAGTGGTATCAGAGCCCAGGTTGTGTTTCGACATAATCGTAAAATTGTTTTGCGATAGTCATAATGATATTTCTGGAAATTTTCTACTTTTGGAAAGTTAGAAGTATTTATGGAAATTTTACAATTTTGGAAAGTCTAGAAGTATTTATGGAAATCTTCTACTTTTGGAAAGTTGGAAGTATTTATGGAAATTGATATTTTCCATAAATAAAATATTTGATTATATTTTGGAAATTTATTTCCTAATTTAATCATGATTTGATTTGGGAAATCAAATCTTAAAATATTTTATTCCCATAAGTAGTTTTGATGATTTAGGAAATTAGTTTCCTAAATTGACTTTCCTTAATCAACTATTTCCACAAATAAAATATGTGATTAGATTTGGAAATTTGTTTCCTAATTTAATCTTGATTTGATTTGGAGAATCAAATCTTAAATATATTTTATTTCCATAAATAGTTATGGCATATAAGGAAATATTGTACATGACATAATTGTATGTCATGTAATTGCATTAGATGCATATCATTATGCCATGCGTGTCGTGACATGTAGATGTATGTCATGCCATGTAGATAATAGTTATTTGCATGCAAAGAGGATGATACATAAAAACCCTAACTTAATATTAAAGCCTACACCTTCCATTAATATGATTAGAACCAGAGTTTTGTTTCTTGTTCGGGTTGTTGGGCTCTCTCCAAGCTCGGCTCGAACCCGAACATGTTCAAACCATGGAATAGTTTAATACTAATATGGTAAGAGTCAGAGGTCAATCATTAGCTTTGGTTGTTGGACTCTCTCCAAGCCGGGCTAATTGGTTGAATGCGCTCTAACCATATTAAAACTATTTCTCGATTAATGGGTTGACTTTAACCTGGAGCATCGGCTTGTTGGACTCTCTCCAAGGTCGATGTGAAGGGAGGTGAAGTTGGGTGCTATGATATGATGCATACTTGTTAATGTGTTAACAACCCGATGTATGTGTGAACATTCAAATAGTTGATAGCACATTGTGATAGTTGTATATATTTGATATGAAATCGCTATATTTGATACCTACCTTCGTAGTTATGAATGGCTTGTTGGACTCTCTCCAAGGTTGTTCATATCTATGTTGGATATCAGCCCATTCGGAGATGGACCTATGATCTCCCAAAGTGATTTTGGGGTTTTTGAAATTCGAAAAATGAAAGGGATTTTTGAATGTATATTGATGCATTTTAAAATCATCTTTCTCATATATGCTCGTTTTGTATTTCTATGTTAATCTATTGATTATGATGTCTTTGAATTTGCGTTCCATTTTGGATTCGAATAAATTGACTAGGCCGAACTTCTTGGACTGGCTTAGAAACTTGAGAATTGTTCTCAAGTTTGAAAAGCTTGCAAATGTTCTCGAAGTGCCTCTTCCCACCCGTCCTAGTGACAATGCAACTCTGGAAAAATTGTTGGCCTATCAGAAACATGTGACTGATTCTGAAATGGTGAGTTGCATCATGCTAGCCACGATGCTACCTGAGCTGCGGAAGCAGCATGAGCATATGGATGCTCATACCATAGTCTTTCATCTTTATGAGTTGGTTGATGAGCAAGTGAGATTCGAAAGGTTCGAAGTCTCCAAGCTCCTCTTCACCTCTGAGATGAAAGAAGGTTCATCGGTGGTACTGCTCAACATGCTGAAGACTGTGGAGCCTTCTGTGAAGCATGAGCAGGGGATGGTGCTGTAAGTTGATTCCTCGAAGAAAGGTTCTAAGAGGAAGTCAAAGGAAGAGCAGAAGGGGAAGAAAAAGGCTAAAAAGGCAGAACCAGCTCAAAATGGCACTTGCCATCATTATGGCAAGGATGGCCAATGGCGAAGAAATTGCAAGATTTATCTTGAGTTCGTGAAGAAGAATAAGGCATCGGATGCCCCATCTTCTTCAGATATCTTCGTTATTGATTGTCATTCTATTTCCTCAAACACTTGGGTATTGGATACTGGGTGTGGCTCACATATATGTAATGACATACATGGGCTAAGGAATAGAAGAAGACTCGTCAAGGGAGAGTCAAATTTATGTGTTGGGAATGGAGCAAATGTTGTTGCACTCACCATCGGAATGTATTTATTGAAACTCCTTGCAGAACTTGTCTTAGAACTGGACAATTGCTTTTATGTTCCTTCGTTGAAAAAGAATATCATTTCTATTTCTTGTTTAAATAGAAATGGTTACCATTTGACGTTTAATAACAATTGTTGTTATATAACTTTGAATGTACTTTATGGAACTGGAACTTTGAGCAATAGTGTTTATACGTTGGACGTATCCAGTGACATTTTTCAATATCGAAGCGAGCAACAAGCATGCTCGAAAGGATAATCAATTAGACTCCTACATGTGCCATTGTCGTCTTGGCCATGCAAGCAAGAAACGCATGTCCGAATTACACCGATATGGAATTCTAGAATCGTTTGAATTGGATTCATATGATACATGCGAATCGTACTTAAAAGGCAAGATGACTAAGTTACCTTTTATAGGAAAATGTGAACAAGTGGGAGAGTTGCTAGGTCTAATACATACTGATGTATGTGGACCTATGTCAACTCAAGCTTTAGGAGGCTATAGCTACTCCATTACCTTCACCGATGATCACTCACGGTTTGGGTATGTGTTCTTGATGAAACACAAGTCTGAAGCCTTTGAAAGGTTCAAAGAATTCAGAAATGATGTAGAGAAACACGATGACAAGAGTATTAAAATACTTCGATCGGATCGAGGTGATGAATACTTAAGTCAAGAGTTTCTTGATTATCTAAGAGACAATGGTATATTGTCTCAATGGACTCCGCCATATACACCACAGCATAATGGTGTATCTGAGAGGCATAACCGGACCTTGCTGGACATGGTCAGGTCAATGATGAATCATGCGAATCTTCCTAAGTCCTTTTGGGGCTATGCACTTCAGACAGTTGTTTACTTGTTAAATAGAATGTCAACCAAGGTAGTCTCTACTACTCCATATGAGATATGGAATAGTAAGAAACCTCATGTATCTTACTTGAAGATATGTGGTTGTCCTGCTTATGTGAAGCGGACTGTATCAGACAAATTGGATGCTAAGTCTGATAAATGTATATTTATTAGATACCCTAAGGAAACAAGGGGTTACCAATTCTATCATCCTGTGGAACAAAAGGTGTTTATTTCAAGGCATGTTGTGTTTCTAGAGAAAGAGTTTCTCTTGCAAGAAAACAGTGGGAGTGTCGTCGAGCTTGAGGAGGCTCGAGAGACTCAAAAAGACATTGATGAGATACTTGGTGAAGCACAACAGCCGATAACTCATAGTGATGAGCAATCGGCTGGACCTATTGAAACACCACATCTTCGTAGATCTAGTAGAACACGCAACATTCCTGAGAGATATGGATTTCTCGTAAGTGAATCGAATGACGTGTCACTCATTGATGATGAGGAGCCTACCAGTTATGAAGAAGTTCTGACAAGTTCAAAAAGGGATAAGTGGCTTAAAGCCATGAAGTCAGAAATGGATTCCATGTATGAAAACCAAGTTTTGAACTCGGTTGACCCACCCGAAGGCATAAAGCCTATAGGGTGCAAGTGGGTTTTCAAGAAGAAAACCGACATAGATGGTAATGTGATTACCTATAAGGCTAGATTGATGGCGAAAGGATATCGTCAAAAGCAAGGTGTTGATTATGACGAAACCTATTCGCCTGTAACTATGCTTAAATCCATTCGAATGCTCCTGGCCATAGCGGCTCATTATGATTATGAGATATGACAGATGGATGTGAAAATAACTTTCCTTAATGGAAACCTGCTCGAGGACATGTATATGATAGAACTTGAGGGTTTCACCTCGGTTGATAAAACCAAGGTATGCAAATTACGATGGTCCATGTATGGATTAAAGCAAGCATCCAGGAGATGGAATATCCATTTTGATGAGACAATCAAAAAGTTTGATTTCTCACCAAATCCAAACAAACCTTGTGTGTACAAGAAGGTTAGTGAGAGTGCAGTCGTGTTCCTAGTATTGTATGTCGATGACATATTACTTATAGGAAACGATGTTTCAGTCTTATAGTCAGTTAAAATTTGGTTGTCCAAGACATTCTCCATGAAAGTCCTTGGAGAAGCAATCTGCATCCTCGGGATTAAGATCTATAGAGATAGATCGAAACGGTTGCTTGGTCTTTCGTAGTCTACATATATAGACCGAGTGCTAAAGTGGTTTAGCATGTCGGAATCCAAGAAAGGTTTCCTACCCATCAAGCATGGGATACACCTTTCGAAGTCTATGTGTCCGCGCATAGAAGACGAGAGGATTTTCATGAGTAAGATTCCCTATGCATCTGCAATAGGATCTATCATGTATGTTATGTTATGTACGAGGCCCGATGTATCATATGCTCTGAGTGTCATGAGCAGATACCAGTCTGATCCAAGAATGGATCATTGGGTGACTGTTAAAATGATCCTTAAGTACTTAAGAAGAACTAAGGATACGTTCCTAATATATGGAGAAGGGTACATGGTGATACATGGGTATACGAATGCCAGCACCAGACAGACAAGGATGATTCCATGTCTCAGTCTAGGTAAGTATTCACCTAGAATGGAGGCGACATAAGTTGGAAAGATTCCAAGCTTGACACTATAGCGGATTCTGCCACTAAGGCAGAATACATTGCAGCTTTGGAAGCAGCAAAGGAAGCAGTTTGGATCAAGAAGTTCATCTCCGAACTTGATGTGGTCTCATCAATGATCCAAACATGTGCTTCGCCGCTATCATCTGATCAGAGAGATCATTAGTAGGAAAGAAGTACAAATCGAGAAAATCCCCACATAAAGGAACTTAGCGGAACCTTTGACTAAGGCATTACCTCAAAGTAAGTTTGAGGGTCATGATAGAGCATATGGTATTGGATACCGTAGCGATTGACATTAGACCAAGTGGGAGTTTGTTAGTAATATATGAGAGATGTCTTAAGGCAATCCCCTTATGTTTGAACCATTTATATGATAAATGAAGATTCACTATTTGAGTATACATGTTTTCATGTATTTGATTAGATCTTAAACTCATTTACTGAATGTCCACGATACGATTCACAGCATGAGAGAATTTGTGATTGGATCACCACTAGTGAGTATCTCTACATGTGTAATTGTGATGTATCGGAATTATCCCTAGTCGATGAATTGATGGATTTGGACACCATTGATTCTGTCGAGACTAGCACGAGGTATACTCCTTGGTGTATCCAAGCAGCTGATTCTCACTGGCTGGAGACATTGTGATGTCCAGAATTAATCGTGGATGCTAGTTATGGTAACTAGTTCATTAGAATGACCAACCGTAAGACTTCATATGGTTCTCTACATATATAGATATGTCAATGAAGTTCTTACTACAGCTTAAGTGCGATGTTCCTTTGACTTGCGGTATTCAAGTCATCTTGATCATAAAGACTTATGCTTTGACATCTTAAGCAAGCATCTCTGAGGAGATGTGGACTCGGGATGATTGGGTATAAGTCGAAGTGATCGAAGGTGTTTGAATAGCCTATAATGGATTCACCACTCCTTGCGAGGAGATGTATACCCATGGCCTCTCGTTGGATTGTTACTAAAGTCTTTGGCCAAAGCATTACATGTTTAGAGTAAGGTACTCTTCGATACATGTGAAGTAACTAGAATCCATAGGATGAGGAAATGATACTTGGGCTAGGTGTGACGTAGTCAGCCTAGTGGAGACCGACACTATAGACCATGTCCTGAACCAAGTGGGTATAAGATGAGTGAAGGGAATGAGGAACGATTCATTCGAGCTGCTGAAGGGTTTCAGAAATAGTTCTGGATCAACCGTTGATCTTTTCAGTTAATTGGGGATCATGATGTACTACTAGGTACCACTCATGATCGTTCTATAATTATTGGTTAATTATAGACGGCCAACATAAACCGAGAACCTATTTGGTCACAAGCACAACGAGCGTAATCCGAAGGATTTAAAACGAGCTTAAGAATGAGATTCTCAGACCGAGAGAAACTAGGTTAGGTTGGACCAAACATGGAGTGAGCATGAAATTGTTTAAGTCGCAATGGAAGCGTGGATGGGCCGTGTCTTATGAAGACATGATGGATGAACCAAATTGGTTTGGTTCTGATCTAATGGAGGATAATAAACCAAAGGGTTTGGTTTGTTTTTAAATGAATGAACCAAAGTTGGTTCGGTTCGTTTTAACTTAACCATCATGATTTGGTTTATTTTAACTTAAATTAATGGAGCGGGTTAACGGGCCTTTGGTTATGATCCGATAACCATTAAGAGAATTTGTTCTCTATAAAATAGGGCTTAAGTGTTTTTGTTAAACCCTAATCCAAATCCTTGCAACCCTAGTTGTTGCCGCCCACCCTCTCCCTCTTCTCCAAGTGATCGCCACCAATTCCTTGCCGTCGCCCACCACCGCCAAAAGCTCCCTTGCCGGTGTCCAGCAGCTGTCATCCTCTCCCCTTGCTGGCTTTGAGCTGTTAGTAATATATGAGAGATGTCCTAAGGCAATCGCCTTATGTATGAACCATTTATATGATAAATGAAGATTCACTATTTGAGTATACAAGTTTAATGTATTTGATTGGATCTTAAACTCATTTACTGAATGTCCACGATACGATTCACAGCATGAGAGAATTTGTGATTGGATCACAACTAGTGAGTATCTCTACATGTGTAATTGTGATGTATCGGAATTATCCCTAGTCGATGAATTGATGGATTTGGACACCATCAATTCTGTCGAGACTAGCACGAGGTATACTCCTTGGTGTATCCAAGCAGCTGATTCTCACTGGCTGGAGACATAGTGATGTCCGGAGTTGATCGTGGATGCTAGTTATGGTAACTAGTTCATTGGAGTGACCAGCCGTAAGACTTCATATGGTTCTCTGCATATATAGATATGTCAATGAAGTTCTTACTTTAGCTTAAGTGCGATGTTCCTTTGACTTGCGGTATTCAAGTCATCTTGATCATGGAGACTTATGCTTTGACATCTTATGCAAACATCTCTAAGGAGATGTGGACCCGGGATGATTGGGTATAAGTCGAAGTGATCGAAGGTGTTTGAATAGCCTATAAAGGATTCACCACTCCTTGCGAGGAGATGTATACCCATGGCCTCTCGTCGGATTGTTACTAAAGTCTTTGGCCAAAGCAATACATGTTTAGAGTAAGGTACTCTTCGATACATGTGGAGTAACTAGAATCCGTAGGACGAGGAAATGATACTTGGGCTAGGTGTGACGTAGTCAGCCTAGTGAGGACTGACACAATAGACCATGTCCTGAACCAAGTGGGTATAAGATGAGTGAAGGGAATGGGGCACGATTCATTCGAGCTACTGAAGGGTTTCAGAAATAGTTCTGGATCAACCGTTGATCTTTTCGGTTAATTGGGGATCATGATGTACTACTAGGTGCCACTCATGATCGTTCTATAATTAATGGTTAATTATAGACGGCCAACATAAACCGAGAACCTATTTGGTCACACGCACACCGAGTGTAATCCAAAGGATTTAAAACGAGCTTGAGAATGAGATTCTCAGACCGAGAGAAACTATGTTTGGTTGGACCAAACATAAAGCGAGCATGAAATTGTTTCAGTCGCAATGGAAGCGTGGATGGGCTGTGTCTTATGAAGACGTAATGGATGGACCAAAATGGTTTGGTTCTAATCCAATGGATAAGAATAAACCAAAGGGTTTGGTTTATTTTAAACGAATGAACCAAAAGTTGGTTCGGTTCGTTTTAACTTAAAATAAACCATTATGGTTTGGTTTATTTTAACTTATCTTAATGGAGCGGGTTAACGGGCTTTATGGATATGATCCATTAACCATTAAGAGAATTAGTTCTCTATAAAAGTGGGCTTAAGGGATTGTTAAACCCTAACTAATCATCCAAACCCTAGCCGCCCAACACATTGTTGCCGCCCAGCTTGTGTTGCCGCCCGACCACAGCTCCTCCAACCGCGTCGTAAGCGGCTTCCTTCCTCCTGCGGCGTCGAGCTGCTGCCGGAAGAGTTCCGGCGATCCTCCTTAGGTTTGGCATCAAGGTGAGCACTTGGCTTCCTTTGTTGGCCGGCGCCTATCTCCTCCACCAAGCTGTCCAGTTTTTCTGGACAGCTTCTTCTCCTCTCGTCGGAGCGTCGTTTGGACGACGGTTAGTGCTCCGACAGCGGCTAACATACCGGGGATTTGATCTCCGGTAATCCTCTGAGGTGGAGGACGAAGGATTCGTCAATCGGTTGACGAATACCTCTCCGGAGAAGCGAGTTTTGAGAACTCGTTTGGATCCGAATTTGGATTCGGATCGTGATCATCTCTCGATCACGTCGTCTTCAACACGAGGCTAGTAACCCGTACGAAGACGAAGCTCGTGACTTAGCGAAGTCATCCCGAGGAGCTCGGCGTGGATACTGATAGAGACGATTCTTACGAGGATCGTTCCGGTTGATGCCGTTCCCGCTACACGTCATACGGAAGGTATAACGTAGTTTAATTTCTTTTATTGCAATTTTAATTTACGGTTATGTCTACACTTGTTGTAATAGCATGCGTGTGTTGTGTGTGTTGTAATAAATAGGAGTATTTATTATTTTTATTGCTTCCCCTGTGCTCATGTTTATGAAACATGATCGAACACACACACCTTGTGATGCGGAAACCCAACGGTATCGAGCCCAGGTTGTGTTTCGACATAATCGTAAAATGGTTTTGCGATAGTCATAATGTATTTCTGGAAATTTTCTAATTTTGGAAATTTAGAAGTATTTATGGAAATTTTTCAATTTTGGAAAGTCTAGAAGTATTTATGGAAATCTTCCACTTTTGGAAAGTTGGAAGTATTTATGGAAATTGATATTTTCCATAAATAAAATATTTGATTAGATTCTGGAAATTTGTTTCCTAATTTAATCATGATTTGATTTGGGAAATCAAATCTTAAAATATTTTATTTCCATAAGTAGTTTTAATGATTTTGGAAATTGGTTTCCTAAATAGATTTTCCTTAATCAAATAATTCCATGAATAAAATATGTGATTAGATTTGGAAATTTGTTTCCTAATTTAATTATGATTTGATTTGGAGAATCAAATCTTAAACATATTTTATTTCCATAAATAGTTATGACAAATAAGGAAATTATGTACATGACATAATTGTATGTCATGTAATTGCATTAGATGCATAACATTATGCCATGCGTGTCGTGACATGTAGATGTATGCCATGTATGCCATGCCATGTAGATAATAGTTATTTGCATGCAAAGAGGATGAGACATAAAAACCCTTAATCAATATTAAAGCCTACACCTTCCATTAATATGGTTAGAACCAGAGTTCTGTTTCTTGTTTGGGTTGTTGGACTCTCTCAAGCGGCTCGAACACGAATATGTTCAAACCATGGAATAGTTTAATACTAATATGGTAAGAGTCGAGAGGTCAATCGTTAGCTTTGGTTGTTGGACTCTCTCCAAGCTGGGCTAATTGGTTGAATGCGCTCTAACCATATTAAAACTATGTCTGATTAATGGGTTGGCTTTAACAGAGCATCGGTTTGTTGGACTCTCTCCAAGGTCGATGTAAAGGGAGGTGAAGTTGGGTGCTATGCATATGATGCATACTTGTTAATGTGTTAACAACCCGATGTATGTGTGAACATTCAATTAGTTGATAGCACATTGTGATAGTTGCATATCTGATATGCAATCGGTATAGATGATACCTACCGTCGTAGTTATGAATGGCTTGTTGGACTCTCTCGAGGTTGTTCATAACTATGATGGATATCAACCATTCGGAGATGGACCTACAATCTCCCGAAGTGATTTTGGGGTTTTTGAAATTCGAAAAATGAATGGGATTTATAAATGTATATTGATGCATTTTAAAATCATTTTCTCATATATTCTCGTTTTGTATTTCTAGGTCAATAAATTGATCATGACGTCTTTGAATTTGCGCACTATTTTGGATTGAACAAAGTGGGCTAACTTCTGGGTGGCTTAGAAACACGAGAATTGTTCTCAAGCGGAAAAGCTTGCATATGTCCTTGAAGAGCCTCTTCTGGCCGTCCTGGGGCGATGCAACTCGGACCAAATGTTGGTCTATCGAAGCATGTGGCGGTACGGTGGCGAGTTGCATCATGCTAGCGGCGATGGTACGAGCTGCGAAGCGACATGAGCATATGGATGCTAACACTATGGTCTTCCATCTTCATGAGTTGTTCGATGAGCAGCGAGATCAGAAAGGTTCGAGGTCTCTAGGCTCCTCTTCACCACAAAGATGCAAGAAGGTTAAATGCGTAGTAGTGTTTGTGCTAAAGATGAGCAGGTACATCGGACTAGCTACCCTCGGTTTTGTGATGGATCATGAGTTAAGTATTGACTTAGTGCATTGTTTGCCCAAGAGTTTCTCAATTTGTGATGAACTATCGGATGAACAAATTGGAATCCACCATTCGAGCTCCTCGATATCTTTGGGCTGTGGAGCCTTACATGAAGCATGAGGAAAAGGCGGTTACATTGAAGTTGATTCCTCGAAAGGTTCTAAGAGGAAGGCAAAAGAATGCAGAAGAAAGGAAAGAAAAAGGCAAAGAAAGGCGAACCAGCGCAAAGGGCACTTGCCATCATTTGTGGCAAGGAAGGCCACTTGGCGAAGAAACTGCAAGATTTATCTTGAGTCCATGAAGAAGAAGAAGGCATCAGATGCCCCATCCTCTTGAGTATCTTCGTTATTGATTGTCATTCTATTTCCTTAGACACTTGGGTATTGGATCTTTGGGTGTAGCTCACATATATGTAATGACATACAGGGGCTAAGGAATAGAAGAAGACTTGTCGAGGAGAGTCAAATTTGCGAGTTGGCAATGGAGCAAAGGTTCTTTGCGATGCCATCGGAACTTATTTCTTTGAAGCTCCTAGTGGACTAGTCTTAGGCTGGACAATTGCTATTATGTTCCTTCTCTAATAAAGAACATTGTTTCTATTTCCTGCTTAAATAGAAATGGTTTCCATTTAACGTTTAGTAACAATTGTTGTTATATAACTTTGAATGGCGTACTTTATGGAACTGGAACTTTGAGTAATGGCATTTATACGTTGGACGTATCGAGTGACATTTTCAATATCGAAGCGAGCAACACGCATGCTCGAAAGGATAATCACATAGACTCCAATATGTGGCATTGTCGTCTTGGCCATATAAGCAAGAAACGCATGTCCGAATTACATCGATGTGGAATTCTGGAATCGTTTGAATTGGATTCATACGATACATGCGAATCATGCTTAAAAGGCAAGATGACTAAGTTACCTTTTTCTGGAAAAGGTGAACGAGTGGGAGAGTTACTAGGTTTAGTACATACTGATGTATGTGGACCTATGTCAACTCAAGCATTAGGAGGCTATAGCTACTTCATTACCTTCACCGATGATCACTCACGGTTTGGGTATGTGTTCTTGATGAAACACAAGTCTGAAGCCTTTGAAAGGTTCAAAGAATTCAGAAATGAAGTAGAGAAACAACATGACAAGAGTATTAAAATACTTCGATCAGATCGAGGTGGTGAATACTTAAGTCAAGAGTTTCTTGATTATCTAAGAGACAATGGCATATTGTCTCAATGGACTCCGCCCTATACACCACAACATAATGGTGTATCTGAGAGGCGTAACCGGACCTTGTTGGACATGGTCAGGTCAATGATGAATCATGCAACTCTTCCCAAGTCCTTTTGGGGTTATGCACTTCAGACAGCTGTTTACTTGTTAAACAGAATGCCTACCAAGGTAGTCTCAACTACTCCATATGAGATATGGAATGGTAAGAAACCCCATGTATCTTACTTGAAGATGTGGGGTTGTCCTGCTTATGTGAAGCGGACTGTATCAGACAAACTGGATGCTAAGTCTGATAAATGTCTATTTATTGGATACCCTAAGGAAACAAGGGGTTACCAATTCTATCATCCTGTGGAACAAAAGGTGTTTGTTTCAAGGCATGCTGTGTTTCTAGAGAAAGAGTTTCTCTTGCAAGAAAACAGTGGGAGTGTCGTCGAGCTTGAGGAGGCTCGAGAGACTCAAATAGACATTAATGAGATACAGTGAAGCACAGCGGTAGACAACTCATAGTGATGAGCAATCGGTTTGGACCTATTGTAACACCACATCTTCGTAGATCTGGTAGAACACGCAATATTCCTGAGAGATATGGATTTCTCGTAAGTGAATCGAACGACGTGTTACTCATTGATGATGAGGAGCCTACCAGTTATGAAGAGGTGCTGACAAGTTCAGAAAGGGATAAGTGGCTTGGTGCCATGAAGTCGGAAATGAATTCCATGTACGAAAACCAAGTTTGGAACTTGGTTGACCCACCTGAAGGCATAAAGCCTATAGGGTGCAAGTGGGTTTTCAAGAAGAAAACCGACATGGATGGTAATGTGATTACCTATAAGGCTAGATTGGTGGCGAAAGGATATCGTCAATAGCAAGGTGTTGATTATGACGAAACCTATTCGCCTGTAGCTATGCTTAAATCCATTCGGATGCTCCTGGCCATAGCGGCTCATTATGATTATGAGATATGGCAGATGGATGTGAAAACAGCTTTCCTTAATGGAAACCTGCTCGAGGACGTGTATATGATACAGCCTGAGGGTTTCACATCGGTTGATAAAACCAAGGTATGCAAATTGCGACGATCCATTTATGGATTGAAGCAAGCATCCAGGAGCTGGAATATCCGTTTTGATGAGACAATCAAAAAGTTTGATTTCTCACAAAATCCAGACGAACCTTGTGTGTACAAGAAGGTTAGTAGAGTGCGATTGTGTTCCTAGTATTGTATGTCGATGACATATTACTTATAGGAAAGCGATGTGTCCATCTTACGATCGATTAAGGTTTGGTTATCCAAGACATTCTCCATGAAAGACTGGGAGAAGCAACCTACATCCTTGGGATTAAGATCTATAGAGATAGATCGAAGCAGTTGTGGTCTTCGCGATCTACATATATAGACCGAGTGCTAAGAGGTTTAGCATGTCGGAATCCAAGAAAGGTTATCGCCCATCGGGCATGGGGTACACCTTCAAGTCTATGTGTCCGCCCGAAGGCGAGAGAGATTTGCATGAGTAAGATTCCTATGCATCCGCAATAGGATCTATCATGTATGCTATGTTATGTACGAGGCCCGATGTATCGTATGCTCGAGTGTCACGGCGGATACGATCGATCCAGGGAATGGATCATTGGCTATTAAGACAATCCTTAAGTACTTGAGAAGAACTAAGGATGTGTTCGTAATATATGGAGAAGGGGACATGGTGATACGCGGGTATACGGATGCGACTTCGACGACAAGGATGATTCCAGTCTCGGTCACCGGATCGTGTTCACCTTGAATGGGCGCGATGAGTTGGAAAAGTTCCAAACAAGAGGCATGGCGGATTCTACCGAGGCGAGAATATATTGCGGCCGGGGCGAAAGGCGGTTTGGATCAAGAAGTTCGTTCATGAACTTGGTGTGATTCCGGCCATTGTTGAAGCAATACCGTCTCTGCGACAACAATGGAGCAATTGCTGACAGCGAAAGAGCCAAGGTCTCATCAACGATCCAAACATGTGTGCGCTATCATCTTATCAGAGAGATCATCAGTAGGAACGAAATACAAATCGAGAAAATTCCCACTGAAAGGAACTTAGCGGATCCTTTGACTAAAGCATTACCTCACAGTATGTTTGAGGGTCATGTTAGAGCTTATGGTATTGGATACCGTAGCGATTGGGATTAGGCCAAGTGGGAGTCTGTTAGTAATATATGAGAGATGTCCTAAGGCAATCGCCTTATGTATGAACCATTTATATGATAAATGAAGATTCACTATTTGAGTATACATGTTTAATGTATTTGATTGGATCTTAAACTCATTTATCAATGTCCACGAGATACGATTCCTGGCATGAGAGAATTTGTGATTGGATCACAACTAGTGAGTATCTCTACATGTGTAATTGTGATGTATCGAAATTATCCTAGTCGATGAATTGATGGATTTGGACACCATCAGTTAGCTATGCAGTATACTCCTTGGTGTATCAAGCGGTGATTCTCCTTGGTGGAGACATAGTGATGTCGGAGTTGATCGTGGATGCTAGTTATGGTAACTAGTTCATTGGAGTGACCGGTAGTAAGACTTCATATGGTTCTCTGCATATATAGATATGTCAATGAAGTTCTTCTTGTAGCTTAAGTGCGATGTTCCTTTGACTTGCGGTATTCAAGTCATCTTGATCATGGAGACTTATGCTTTGACATCTTAAGCAAACATCTCTAAGGAGATGTGGACCGGGATGATTGGGTATAAGTCGAGTGATCGAAGGTGTTTGAATAGCCTATAAAGGATTCACCACTCCTTGCGAGGAGATGTATACCCATGGCCTCTCGTCGGATTGTTACTAAAGTCTTTGGCCAAAGCAATTACATGTTTAGAGTAAGGTACTCTTGATACATGTGGAGTAACTAGAATCCGTGGGGACGAGGAAATGATACTTGGGCTAGGTGTGGCGTGAGTCGACCTAGTGAGGCCCGACACAATAGACCATGTCACGAACCAAGTGGGTATAAGATGAGTGAAGGGAATGGGGCGCGATTCATTCGAGCTCTTGAAGGGTTTGAGAAATAGTTACGGATCAGCGTTGATCTTTTGGTTAATTGGGGATCATGATGTACTACTAGGTGCCACTCATGATGGTTCTATAATTAATGGTTAATTATAGGCGGCCAACATAAGCGAGAACCTATTTGGTCACGCTGCGAGTGTAATCCAAAGGATTTAAAGCGAGCTTGAGAATGAGATTCTCGGCCAGAGAAACTATGTTTGGTTGGACCAAACATAAGCGAGCATGAAATTGTTTGATCGCAATGGAGCGTGGATGGTCATTGTCTTATGAAGACGTAATGGATGGACCAAAATGGTTTGGTTCTAATCCAATGGATAAGAATAAACCAAAGGGTTTGGTTTATTTTAAACGAATGAACCAAAAGTTGGTTCGGTTCGTTTTAACTTAAAATAAACCATTATGGTTTGGTTTATTTTAACTTATCTTAATGGAGCGGGTTAACGGGCTTTATGGATATGATCCATTAACCATTAAGAGAATTAGTTCTCTATAAAAGTGGGCTTAAGGGATTGTTAAACCCTAACTAATCCAATCATCCAAACCCTAGCCGCCCAACACATTGTTGCCGCCCGACTTGTGTTGCTTGACCCAGCTCCTCCAACCGGCGTCCAGAAGGTGGCTTCCTTCCTCCTCGCCGGCGTCGAGCTACTGCCGGAAGAGTTCCGGCGATCCTCCTTAGGTTTGGCATCAAGGTAAGCACTTGGCTTCCTTTGTTGGCCGGCGCCTATCTCCTCCACCAAGCTGTCCAGTTTTTCTGGACAGCTTCTTCTCCTCTCGTCGGAGCGTCGTTTGGACGACGGTTAGTGCTCCGACAGCGGCTAACATACCGGGGAGGTGATCTCCGGTAATCCTCTGAGGTGGAGGCCGAAGGATTCGTCAAGCGGTTGTGAATACCTCTCGGAAGCGAGTTTTGAGAACTTCGTTTTGGATCCGAATTTGGATTCGGATCGTGATCATCTCTCGATCACGTCGTCTTCAACACGAGGCTAGTAACCCGTCTGAAGGCGAAGCTCGTGACTTAAGCGAAGTCATCCCGAGGAGCTCGGCGTGGATACGGATAGAGACGATTCTTACGAGGATCGTTCCGGTTGATGCCGTTCCCGCTACACGTCATACGGAAGGTATAACGTAGTTTAATTTCTTTTATTGCAATTTTAATTTACGGTTATGTGTACACTTGTTGTAATAGCATGCGTGTGTTGTGTGTGTTGTAATAAATAGGAGTATTTATTATTTTTATTGCTTCCGCTGTGCTCATGTTTACGAAACATGATCTAACACACACACGCCGCGGTGCCGGAAACCCAACATGAGCTACTGTCGGAGGAGCTCCGGTGATCTCCTTTGGGTCCGGCGACAAGGTGAGCTTCAACCATCCTTATTTGGCCGGCCCCTATTCCTCCACCAAAGCTCTCCAGTTTTCTGGACAGCTTGTTTCCTTCTTGTCGGAGCATCGTTTGGACGACGTTTGGAGCTCCGACAATAGTAGCCTTGTTGGGGATTCGATCTCCAGTAATCCTCATAGGTGGAGGACGAAGGATTCATCAAACGGTTGACGAATACCTCTCCTGAGAAGCGAGTTTTTGAAGACTCGTTTTAGATCCGAATTTTTATTCGGATCGTGATCTTCTCTCAATCACATCATCTTCAACACGAGGCTAGTAACGCGTACGAAGATGAGGCTCGTGACTTTGTGAAGTCATCCCGAAGATACTCGGCGTGGATACGGATAGAGGCGATTCTAGCGAGGATCGCTCCGATTGATGCCTTTCCCGCTGCACGTGAAGCGTCAGGTTTACGTAGTATAAATTTCCTTTTATTGCAAAATTTGAATTTACAGTTATGTCTACACATGTTGTACTATGCATGCGTGTGGTGTGTGTGTTGTAATAAATTATATTTATTATTTTATTCCTTCCGCTGTGCACATGTTTACGAAATATGTTCGAACACACACTCGCCGCGGTGCCTGAAACCCAACACCTATTAGCCTTGGTTTTTCTAGACCTAGATGTGGTTCCATAATTAAATGGAACATTATTGTAGGACATAGGTTTGTGACCCAAACCTTTCTTTCCCTTAGACATTTCTTGTTTCCTAGGTCTTGACTTTTGAACATTAGACCCCTTAACCGAATTTGAGATAATTGCTAGGGTCTTTTCCAATTTTTCTAGACTTGACCTTAAGGCTTGGTTTTCTAGCTCTAATTTTCCCAATTTTGAATTTTCATTATATTTTTGGGAAGGCCTCTTGTTCTTAGGCATGTTCCTAGACATTTTGGGTTTAATACCCAAATTTTCTTCTATTCTCCTAATGGACTCCTTTGGTAAAATATTTCTAGAATTATGAGTCCTAGGTTTGTCCTTAGAGAAACTAACATGCTTAGCACCTAAGCAATAAACCTTATTTTTTCTCCTAGCATGCTTTTCATTGATAATAGCAAGAGAACTAAAATAATTTTTGGCATGCTTTTTGACTTTAGGAATTGAAGGTGCATTAACTAAATGTACCTTAGGGTTAGCTTTTGAAGCTCCCCCTACATGAGATACACCTTTTTGCCCTTTTTTCCTCCCCCTAGGGAATTGGCTTCGGTAGTGTCCCTTTTGATTGCATTTAAAGCACACAATGTGCTCTTTGCTTCTAGTTGTGGGGACTTCGACATCTTTTGATTTTTGAGTTTTTGGTGTTGATACCTTCTCCTTTGCCAATTTTGGGCATTTACTTTTATAATCTCCTTTCTCCCTACACTCAAAACAAATTATATAATATTTACGATTAATTATAATACACGAGTTACGTAGGGAGGTGGTGGAGGCCTCTTCACTTCTTCCGGAGGTAGAAGCTTCATTTTGACCTTGCTCCGAAATGGAAATCCTTTCCTCCCCCTCAATGATTGAGGTGGAGGTCTCCACCAAATCATCCACATCTTCGAATGTGGATGCCAACTCCTCCACGACATTTTCCTCTACTTATGCCGGTTGGGAATTTTCTTGGAATTTCATTACTTTATCCCATAATTCCTTTGCATCCCTAAAATTACCCAACCTAGACCAAATGTTGGTAGGAATCAAATCACTAAATAATTTGATTACCTTGCGATTTGTCTCGAAGTCCTTGATTTGGTCTTTGGTCCACCTTGACTTCTCAATTTGCCTATTCCTTTCATTCCTAGGCAATTCAAAACCATTTTCTAAGATTAGCATAAAATCAAAATCGGTTTCTAGGTATACCTCCATTTTTCTTCTCCACCATAGAAAATCTCCTTCGAACTTTGGTGGTTGAAGGTTGTAGTCGGCCATCTTAAAGTGCTCTCGCGGCGGTTAGTCCTTGAAAAGCGATCTCGGCTCTGATACCACTTGTAGGGGATCGATCGGCCGATTCGAGGGGGGTGAATAGCCCTCTTTCGTTGGATAACGAAATTTGCTCGTTCTCGTTGCGTTGCTTGTCTACGATTGTTGTTAGTACAACGGAATGACAATGATAATAATAATACTAACAACACATAACAATCACAAGCAATACATAAGCATATACGTGGTTCGGAACCGAATGGTTCCTACACCACGGGGTGAGCTCACCGAGCTCTAGTTATGCGCACGACACTAACTAAACTCCTTCTCGACTACACGTCGGAGGTGGAGAAACCTCTCACAATCTATTACAACAAGTAATATGAAATACAACAAGAAATACAAAGACAATACAAAAGAGAACTTTTACACAATTATTTTTATCGCTTTCTTATTGCTTGCTTTTGCTTGCTCTTGAAGGTCTGGAATGCAACAGCAATTCCCCTCCAAAGTCACCTCAAAAGCCTTGGTGAAATCCTCCCTCTTGAGCCTCATTTATTACCTGCATCAAGTGGATTTTGCATGCATCAGTCGACTACCAAAAGGCCCCAGTCGACTATCCCTGTAGCCGTTGTCTCACAACGACCAGATCCACGTCGGATAAGTTCCAACGATCACCTACCAGTCGACTGCCAGTCCATGGCAGTCGACTGGTGACCTAGTAGCTGACTACCCAGTAGGCTATGGAGCATTCTGTGCTCACGACACTCCCATCAATCGACTGCCATCCCTCGGCAGTCGACTTCTGTCGACATCAGTCAACTGCCAGTCCATGGCAGTCGATTGCCAAGCACAAAACCACAAGTCTTATACTAGTCAAACCCTAGTCGACTTGGACTAGTCGAACCGGCACCTATGCCAGTCGACTGTTGTAGGGCAAAACCTCAAACACAAGTTGTTTGAGCATCCGACCGTCGGGTAAACCCTCAAACACCAAGTTTGAGCCTCTGACACTCAGTCTTAGCCACTTGGCCATGTCCACATCATCCCTTATGGAGTTCCCCACCGAAGCTCTCTTCCCTCGGCCTACGTCCCTCGGATGCACCAAGCGCACGGCTTCGCAACGCCATCCTTCGCGTCTCATGCCCTCGAAGTATGCTTCCCTTTGGGCTCACTCCATTCTCTCCCCGTCCAGCAGTCCCTCGGATGCACCAAGTGCACAGCTTCGCAATGCCATCCTTCACCGACTCAAGGACCCCGAGCCTAGTGAACTTACCAAGTCCTCAAGACTTTCCACATGCACCAAGCGCACGACTTCACAATGCATTTCTCACCAAGAACCAAGCGCATGGCTTCGCAATGCTTTGGACTTTTCCACACCAAGCTCCATGCTTGGATTTTCCATGCCAACCCCATGTTGGACTTTCCCATGACAATCCCATGTCATTAGTTTTATCTATCATCAAAATACTATCAAGGTACTGCTCGAGTCAATCTCGAGTCAACCTGGGCCGATTGCACCAACATTAATGATTAATTATAGAACAATCATGAGTGACACCTAGTAGTACATAATGATCCCCAATTAATCGAGAAATCAATGGTTGACTCCAGAACGACTTCTGAAACCTCTCAGCAGCCACAGTGAATCGTGCCCCGTTCCCTTCATACATCTTATAGCCACTTGGTTCAGGACATGGTCTATTGTGTCAATCCCCACCAGGCTAACTACATCACACCTAGCCCAAGTATGATTTCCTCGTCCTTCAAATTCTAGTTACTCCACATGTTCCCAAGAGTACATTAATATAAATATGTAATGCTTTGGCCAAAGACTTTAGTAACAATCCAATGTGAGGCCTTAAGTATACATGGCCCACAAGGAGTGGTGAATCCTTTATAGGCTATTCAAACACCTTCGGGCACTTCAACTTATACCCAATCATCCCGGGTCCACATCTCCTTGGAGATGCTTGCTTAAGATGTCAAAGCATAAGTCTCCATTACCCAAATGACTTGAATAATGCAAGTCAAACGGACATCGCACTTAAGCTATAGTAAGAAATTCATTGACATATCTATATATGCAGATAACCATATGAAGTCTTATAGCTGGTTATTCCAATGAACTTCGTACCATAACTAGCATCCACGATTAACTCCGGACATCACAATGTCTCCAGCCAGTGAGAATCAGCTGCTTGGATACACCAAAGAGTATACCTCATGCTAGTCTCGACAGAATTGATGGTGTCCAAATATATCAATTTATCGACTAGGGATAATTCCAATACATCACAATTACACATGTAGAGATACTCACTAGTTGTGATCCAATCACAAATACTCTCATACTGTGAATCGTATTGTGGACATTCAGTAAATGAGTTTAAGATCTAATCAAATACATGAAAACATGTATACTCAAATAGTGAATCTTCATTTATCATATAAATGGTTTAAACATAAGGTGATTACCTTTGGACAACTCTCATATATAACTAACAAACTCCCACTTGACCTAATAGCAATCGCCATGGTATCCAATACCATATGCCCTAACATAGCTTTCAAACTTACTTTGAGGTAAGGCCTTAGTTAAATGATCTGCTAAGTTCTTTTCTGTGGGAATCTTCTTGATTTGAATTTTGTTCCTACTGATAATCTCCCTGATCAGATGATAGCGGCGAAGCACATGTTTGGATATTTGATGAGACCACATCAAGTTCAGAGACAAACTTCTTGATCCAAACCGCTTCCTTTGCTTCTTCCGAAGCTGTAATATATTCTGCCTCAGTGGTAGAATCCGCTACAGTGTCTTGCTTGGAACTTTTCCAACTTATTGCGCCTCCATTTAAGGTAAATACGTACCCAGAATGAGATGTGGAATCATCCTTGTCTGTCAGGAAGCTGGCATTCGTATACCCGCTTATGACCATGTCTCCTTCTCCATATATTAGGAACACATCCTTAGTTCTTCCCAAGTACTTAAGGATCGTCTTAACAGCCACCCAATTATCCATTCCTAGATCAGACTGGTATCTGCTCATGACACTCAGATCATATGATACATCGAGCCTCGTACATAACATAGCATACATGATAGATCCTATTGTGGATGGATAGGGAATCTTATTCATGCAAATCCTCTCGTCTTCTGTGTGTGGACACATAGACTTCGAAAGGTGTATCACATGCATGATGAGTAGAAAATCTTTCTTAGATTCTGACATGCTAAACCTCTTTAGCACTCGGTCTACATATGTAGACTACGAAAGACTAAGCAACCGATTCGATCTCTCCCTATAGATCTTAATCCCGAGGATGTAGGTTGTTTCTCCTAGGTCTTTCATGGAGAATGTCTTGGACAACCAAATTTTAATTTACTATAAGATAGATATATCATTTCCTATATGTAATATGCCATCGACATACAACACTAGGAACATGACTGCACTCTCACTAACCTTCTTGTACACACAAGGTTCTTTCGGATTTTGTGAGAGATCAAACCTTTTGATTGTCTCATCAAAACGGATATTCCAGCTCCTGGATGCTTGTTTCACTCTATAAATAGACCATCGAAGTTTGCATGCCTTGGTTTTATCAACTAATGTAAAACCCTCAAGTTGTATCATATACACATCCTCGAGTAGGTTTCCATTAAGGAAAATTATTTTCACATCCATCTGTCATATCTCATAATCATAATGAGTTGCTATGGCCAGAAGCATCCGAATGGATTTAAGCATAGCAACAGGTGAATAGGTCTCGTCATAATCAACACCTTGCTTTTGATGATACCCTTTCGCCACCAATCTTGCCTTATTGGTAATCACATTACCATCAATATCGGTTTTCTTCTTGAAAACCCACTTGCACCCTATAGGCTTTATGCCTTCAGGTGGGTCAACCAAGTTCCAAACTTGATTTTCATACATGGAATCCATTTCCGACTTCATGGCTTCAAGCCATTTGTCCCTTTTTGATCTTTTCAGAACTTCTTCATAATTGGTAGGCTCCTCATTGTCAATGAGTAACACATTGTTCGATTCACTTACAAGAAATCCATATCGCTCAGGAATGTTGCGTGTCCTACTAGATCTACGAAGATGTGGTGTCACAGTTAGTTCAACTGATGTCTCATTACTATGAGTCATCGATCGAGGTGCTTGACCAGGTATCTCCTCAATGTCTATTGGAGTCTCTTGAACCTCATCAAGTTCAACGCCACTCCCACTATTTTCTTGCAAGAGAAACTATTTCTCCAGAAATATAGCATGCCTTGAAACAAACACCTTTTGTTCCACAGGATGAAAAAATTGGTAACCCCTCGTTTTCTTAGGGTATCCAATAAATAAACATTTATCTGACTTAGCATCCAGTTTGTCTCATACAGTTCACCTCACATAAGCAGGATAATACCATATCTTCAATTAAGATGAATGAGGTTTCTTACTATTTCACATCTCATATGCAGTAGTAGAGACTACCTTGGTCAGCACAATGTTTAACAAGTAAACAACAGTCTATAGTGCATAGTCCCAAAAGGACTTGTGAAGATTCGCGTGATTCATCATTGACCTAACCATGTTCAACAAGGCCCAGTTTCACCTCTCAGATACACCATTATGCTGTGGTGTATATGACGGAGTCTATTGAGACAATATACCATTGTCCCTTATATAATCTAGAAACTCTTGACTCAAGTATTCACCACCAAGATCCGATCGAAGTATTTTAATACTCTTGCCAAGTTGTTTCGCTACTTCAATTTTGAATTCTTTGAACCTTTCAAAGGCTTCAGACTCGTGTTTCATCAAGAACACATACCCAAACTGTAGGGAATTGCTTCCCGCTTCCGCCGCTCGTGCATGGCGATCCTATCTACGTCCCGAGATTAAAAAAAAATAATCCTTGATGAAGACGTATTACCCAAGCAACCGATCCATTATCGTGCTCTTCGATTCTAGTGGTCTCTTGAACAAACTTGTTGTTCAAGCAACCTAACTCTTTTTCTCGATTAGCCGCAGAATAGATGATGTACCGATGGCTGGTTTTTGTGTTTATCTTCGGGGCCCAAGTAAATTAGCCACATACATTATACAAAAGTACTAAATCAAAACAAACAAGATTATACCTCTTGTATACCTCTTGATCTTTTATTGTATGACCTATCCTCCTCTTGAACGTTGTGTGGGCAATGATCCTCCAAGAGTTGAAACATCCTAGATCGCGTTCTTCCCTTCCTTGCTCACTTTGAACAAAGGGAAGAATATCAAACACTTCTTCTCCTATTTAGTGTCGATCACCAAGCCACCAACTTGGTTGTTGTCGTCGGCCAAGGAGAGGAAGAAAGAGATGGTGTGTGTTGGGGCGGATCGGTTGGCCGGCTAGAGGGGGGTGAATAGCCCTCGTTCGTTGGATGTAGTAATTCGTTCATTCTCGTGTGCTCGTCTACAATTGTCGTTAATATACGCAGCGGAATAACAATAGAAATAACAATAATGCTAACAACAATACAAGCACACCAAATACGCAAGCATATACGTGGTTCGGAACCGAATGGTTCCTACTCCACGGGCGAGCTCCTCGAGCTCTAGAGATGCACACGGCAATACTCAAACTCCTCGACTACACATCGGAGGTGGAGAAACCTCTCACAAGCAATTACAACAGTAATATACAAATACAAACAAGAATACAAATACAATACAAAAGAAACACTTTTCACCGATTGCTTTTGATCACTTGTTTGTTGCTTGCTTTGATTGGCTCTTGAAGGATTGGAATGCAGCAGCAATTCCCCTCCAATAGCTCCACAAAAACCATGGCGAAATCCTCCAACTCGTGCTCCTTTTATAACCTGCATCATTGTTTCGTGCCCATCACGGTGATCGTGACCATCACGATCTGGTTAAGTTCCAACGGATCACACATCGATCGACCGATGGCACCCATCACCGATCGATCAACCATCACGAGTGTTTGGCGAGCTCGACTCCATTGTCGTGCAGTGTCATCGATCACCGCCATCCCTCGGCGGTCGTGATCCTCAACGATCGTGCCCTCCTCGGCGGTCGTGATCACGAACTTGATTGATCGAACACTGGTCAAACCTATACGACCTAGAGCAGTCGACTGGCACCTATGCCAGTCGACTGATGTCGGCTAAAACCTCAAACATAACAATGTTTGAGCCTTCGACACTCAGTCTTAGCCACTTGGCCATGTCCACCTTATCCCTCATGGAGTTCCCCACCGAAGCTCTCTTCCCTGGGCCTATGTCTCTCGGATGCGCAAAGCGCACGGCTTCGCAACGCCATCCTTCGCGTCTCATGCCCTAGAAGTATGCTTCCCTTTGGGCTCACTGCATTCGCTCCCCGTCCGGCGGTCCCTCGGATGCACCAAGCGCACGGCTTCGCAATGTCATCCTTCACCAACTCAAGGACCCCGAGCCTAGTGAACTTACCAAGTCCTCAAGACTTCCCAAATGCACCAAGCGCACGGCTTCGTAATGCATTTCAATAAGCACCAAGCGCACGGCTTCGCAATGCTTTGGATTTCCCATGCCAAACACCAAGCGCATGGCTTCGCAATGCTTTGGACTTTCCCATGCCAAGCACCAAGCGCACGGCTTCGCAATGCTTTGGACTTCCACACCAAGCTCCATGCTTGGATTTTCCATGCCTACCCCATGTTGGACTTTCCCTTGACAATCCCATGTCATGAGTTTTGTCTATCATCAAAATATCATTAAGGTACTGCTCGAGTCAAACTCGAGTCAACCTAACCTGGGCCGATTGCACCAACAATCTCCCCCTTTTTGATGATTGACAAAAACTACCATCTCAAGTCTACCAATTCTCCCATATTGGCAATTCTCATATCCCAATGAGAATTCCAACGAACCCTAATTGGTAACTTGGTAACTTCTCCCCCTTTTTGACATTACATCAAAAAGGTCCTCCCCAAGGGTATGAATGTCTCATATCCCAATGAGATCTTACAATCTCTCCCTTGGAGGAACACATGCCTACCATCTTTCTAGTGATCCCATATCACTTAAAGAGAGGCAACCCAATTTTCCTCCCATGAGGAAATACACATCCATCTTCCCATGATGGATACCTCCCCCTAGAGGCTTGCTCCCCCTTGACCATTGCACCAACAATGTCCTTGGAGAGTCCCTAAGCCAATAGGAACATTAACCAAATCAAAATTAAGGCAAAGTTCAACAATGAACTCTCTTCCACCTTAAAATTGATACTCACCCTCAACCCAACTCCTAATCCATATCCAATGGATTTCCACCCTCTCTAATGCTCTCCCAAGCATATCCTAGGGTTAGGAGTGGTTAGGGGACCAAAACATGGCTAAACATGGGCCTAACTATCAAGTTTACCCAAATCACTGCGCTACGACCGATACCACGATCGATCAGATCATCACCGATCGCCATTACAGCAATGATCGATAATCAGATTCTCGTAGTTTTCAAGTAGATTTTTGAAATCCATAAGTAAATATACATAATTTTAAAAATCTTGAAAATGCATACGTATAATACTTATCCTAAACACTATGGGTGAAAAATATTGAAAATTTATTTTACCCATTAAGTTAGGAGATTGATACAAAGTTCAAAATTTAAGAAAAGCTTCAATAAAGAGCCATCTTTGTATCATCCCATTCAATGGTGATAGCTATCAAAAGATAGGCTTCACCAAGGTTTTTCAAAATGTCTTCAAAATGTTTTTCAAACCTTTATTTCCTTTTTCCTAAACATCTCACCAATATCTAGATGTGTAAAACACATTCAAGGCAATTAATCTAGTGAGATATGGGTTTTTGTTCTTTTAAATTCTCATGCATATTTCTAAGGCAATATTATTTGATTCCCATCAAATTATGCCATAGTCCTTAATTTCATTTTAATTTATGCATGATGATGATTATGGCATAGATATGATATAGATAAAAACATATGCCAATATCATGATGTCATGGCATGTGAATGAAACTTAAGCATACAAGACATCTAACATAAGTCTAAACATTATCATGACATTTTTATAATTAAAAATGAAAATGATGTCATGACATGGCAAGGCAAACAAATCATGGCAATTAAAGTATACTAAGGTATAGAATACCTAAGTGTTAAAATCAATTTGCCATTTCTAGGGATTAAGTTCATTTTGCCTTAATGCCATTCATTTTCCTAGTGTGCTAAAAACCCAAAATGGCACACTAATACCTCTATGACCTAATTGTGCCAATTTAAATCATTTTTAACTTCTCAAACCATATTGGCACACCCTAATGTGTCAACTTACAATGGCTAGGTTAACCACCCATCCACTTAGGGTTGACACACCCTAACCCATTTAGCGTGAATCGATCACGCTTTTAGGAACCCAATATCTATTGGAGCTCCTTGGGTTAACAAGGTATTCTCTAGGGATAACTTCCCTAGATACCTTTCTAATGACCCTTTTAGGCTTTGAAGCCATAGTCTTTTGGGTCTTTCCTAGGTCAACTCTAGAGGTGACTCCTCCATTGACCTTCTTAGTGGCCTTCTTGGTTTTTCTTAAGTCCTTGGCCACTAAGCACACACCATGACTAGTCTTAGGGATGACTTCCCTATTAGCCTTGGTTTTCCTAGACCTAGAAATAGTTCCATAATTAAATGGAACATTATGATAAGTCTTCTTGGGCTTGGGTTTGTGACCCAAACCTTCCTTGCCCTTAGACCGTTTTTGAACCTTAGGTCTTGACTTTTGGGCATTTGACCCTAGAATTGAATTTTCTATGATTCTAAGGGCTTTCTCCATTCTCTCAAGTCTTGACCTCAAGACTTGGTTCTCTAGCTCTAATTTCCTCAATTTTAAATTTTCATTAGGTTTAGGGGAAATGTTCTTCTTCTTAGGCATATGCCTGGATTTCTTGGGATTAACACCCAAGTTTTCTTTAATTCTCCCAATTGACTCCCTAGGCAAGATATTTCTAGAGTTTTGAGTCCTAGGTTTGTCCTTAGAGAAACTAACATGTTTAGCACCTAGACAATACACCTTATTATTTCTCTTAGCATGCTTTTCATTGATAATAGCAAGAGAACTAAAATAATTTTTAGCATGCTTTTTGACTTTAGGAATTAAAGGTGCATTAACTAAATGTACCTTAGGGTTAGCTTTAGGAGCTCCCACTACATGAGTTGCACCTTCTTGCCCTTTCTTCCTCCCCCTAGGGCATTGGCTTCGGTAGTGTATTTGAAGCACACAATGTGCTCTTTGCTCTTGATTTTGGAACACCGGCATCGTTTGACTTTGGGTTGACTTTTGGTGTCGATGCCTTATTCTTAGCGAATTTAGGGCATTTGCTCTTGTAATGCCCTTTCTCCCTACACTCAAAACATATTATGTGATTTTTATTTAAAATAATAACGCTTGAGTTACCTAGGGAGGTGGTGGAGGTCTCTTCACTTCTTCCGGAGGTAGAAGCTTCATCTTGATCTTTCTCCGGAGTAGAAACCCTTTCCTCCCCCTCAATGATAGAGGAGGAGGTCTCCACCAAATCATCAACATCTTCAAATGTTGTGGGTTGTTCCACGGCATCTTCCTCTACTTGTGCCGATTGGGAATTTTCTTGGAATTTCATTACCTTATTCCATAATTCCCTTGCATCCCTATAATCACCCAATCTAGACCAAATAGTGTTAGGTAACAAATCACTAATCAACTTGATTACCTTGAGATTTGTCTTGAAGTCTTTAATTTGGTCTTGGGTCCATTTTGACTTCTCAATGGGCTTGTTGTGTTTGTCCCTAGGCATCTCAAAACCATTTTCTATAATAATCATATAATCAAAATCGGTTTCGAGATATACCTCCATCCGTTTCCTCCACCAAGAAAAATCTCCATCGAATTTCGGTGGATGGATGAAGCCGGCCATTTGTAGTGCTCTCGCGGCGGTTAGTCCTTGAAGAGCGACCTCGGCTCTGATACCACTTGTTGGGGCGGATCAGTTGGCCGGCTAGAGGGGGGTGAATAGCCCTCGTTCGTTGGATGTCGTAATTCGTTCGTTCTCGTGTGCTCATCTACAATTGTCGTTAATATACGCAGTGGAATAACAATAGAAATAACAATAATGCTAACAACAATACAAGCACACCAAATACGCAAGCATATACGTGGTTCGGAACCGAATGGTTCCTACTCCACGGGCGAGCTCCTCGAGCTCTAGAGATGCACACGACAATACTCAAACTCTTTCTCGCCTACACGTCGGAGGTGGAGAAACCTCTCACAAGCAATTACAACAGTAATATACAAATACAAACAAGAATACAAATACAATACAAAAGAAATACTTTTCACCGATTGCTTTTGATCACTTGTTTGTTGCTTTCTTTGATTGGCTCTTGAAGGACTGGAATGCAGCAGCAATTCCCCTCCAATAGCTCCACAAAAACCATGGAGAAATCCTCCAACTCATGCTCCTTTTATAACCTGCATCAAGCTGTTTTCGTGCCCATCAGTCGACTGATCGTGACCATCAATCGACTGGTCCCGTAGCTGTTGTCTCACAACGGCCAGATCCACGTTGGTTAAGTTCCAACGGATTACACATCAGTCGACTGATGGCACCCATCAGTCGACTGATCAACCATCAGTCGAGTGCTGGCGAGCTCGACTCCATTCTATGCCCGTGCAGACACAGTCATCATCGATCGCCATCCCTAGCCGATCGATCCTCCCACCAATGCGCCTCCCTGTAGTTGACCGACATTAGCTGACTTGATTTAGTCGAACACTGGTCGAACCTATACGACCTAGAGCAGTCGACTGGCACCTATGCCTGTCGACTGATGTCGGCTAAAACCTCAAACATAACGATGTTTCAGCCTCCGACACTCAGTCTTAGCCACTTGGCCAAGTCCACCTTATCCCTTATGGAGTTCTCCACCGAAGCTCTCTTCCCTCGGCCTACGTCCCTCGGATGCACCAAGCGCACGGCTTCGCAACGCCATCCTTCGCATCTCATGCCCTAGAAGTATGCTTCCCTTTGGGCTCACTCCATTCGCTCCCCGTCCGACGGTCCCTCGGATGCACCAAGTGCACGGCTTCGCAATGTCATCCTTCACCGACTCAAGGACCCCGAGCCTAGTGAACTTACCAAGTCCTCAAGACTTCCGAAATGCACCAAGCGCACTGCTTCGCAATGCATTTCTCACCAAGCACCAAGCGCACGGCTTCGCAATGCTTTGGAGTTCCCATGCCAAACACCAAGCGCACGGCTTCGCATTGCTTTTGACTTTCCCATGCCAAGCACCAAGCGCACGACTTCGCAATGCTTTGGACTTCCACACCAAGCTCCATGCTTGGATTTTCCATGCCAACCCCATGTTGGACTTTCCCATGACAATCCCATGTCATGAGTTTTGTCTATCATCAAAATATCATTAAGGTACTGCTCGAGTCAAACTCGAGTAAACCTAACCTAGGCCGATTGCACCAACAGTGTGGGTGCCGACAAAGAGCTCCAAGGGAAGAAACCCTAACACTTGTTGCTGCCAACCAAAGGAGAAGAAGAAGATATATGGGCACCGGCCAAGAGAGAAAGAAGAAGAGGGGCGCCGGCTAAACCTTAGGAAGAGAGGAAAAACTTCCACTTGCTGCCGCCCAAAAAACTTCTCCAAAACCAACCCGCCCAACCCTTTGAAGCAAAACCTAATCTCCAATGATTAGTTGCCGCCCAAGACAAGGAGCAAGCCCTAGAATTCCAATTCTTTGTTGCCACCCAAGCCAAGGCCTCCTATTTATAGATTTTGCCCAAACCGCCTTTTAATCGTGTCCGGTGGATCTAGGTTTCATGAGGATTTTAATATGCTACAATAGGGACCATGAATAGGAGTTGGATCTTGGCCACCCAATGGATCTGGCCCACATAAAATCCGATCCAGTAAAGATGATCCATGTAATGCCCATAAAATTTCTAGAAACTTTTATAAGAAAATTTCATGATTATAATGGGCTTTTATGTGGGATCTTTCAAAAATAAAAGAAAATAGAGCCAAAAAGGATGCATGGCCTAGGGTTTGAACCCTGAACCTCCAAGAAGATAACTAAACCTTAAGATGCATGTGATAACCAGAAGCCCAGTAGTGGTGTGCTGTTAGAAGGGTAAGGGAAATGATAGATAAGGGTAGGGGAGGCAAAGGGACACCTCTAATTGAATAAATAGGGGTAATGAGGAGACAAGAGAACCACAAGTATCCTTCTCTTCTTCCTTTCTTCTTCCTCCACAGAAAACCTCACTCTCCTTTCTCCCATTTCCGAAAACTAAAGAGGCAAGAAAATAATTCTTGACTTGGCACCACATAGGGTATATCCTTATACTAAACAAGCGAAAGGATGTAAGTAATCCACTCACCTGCAGTACAAGTTGTTTCGTGTGTTTGAATTTTCAAGATCTCCCTTGGAAGTTTTCGGCCAAACCATGTTTATGTTTACTAATGATCTTCCATGCCATGCTATATATATATATATATATATATGATGTTAACATGATGATAGTTAGACCTTGTGTTAGTATGTTTGAGTGTTCGACTTCTTAAGATTATCCTTTGAAAGTTTCGGCCAAGTTTTGCTTGTGCTCACTAATGATCTTCCATGCCATACTATATATATATGATGTTAGCATGATGTTAGTTAGTCTTTGTGCAAGTTGTTTTGGTGTAGATTTCCTAAGACCCTTCTTTAGGGTTTCGGCCTAGAGAAGTTCATGCTCACCAATGATTCCCCTTGCCATGTTTTATATATATATGATGCTAACAAGTTCATAGATAGGTTTTGTACAAGTTGCTTTGGGTGTTGATTTCCTAAGACCCTTCCTTGGATGTTTCGGCCAAGATTATGTATGTGACTACTAATGACCTACCCTGCCATGCTACATGTATATAAGATGTTAACATGATGTTAGTTAGGCTTTGTGTAAGTTGTTTGGGTGTTGAATTCTTACAAACCATCCTTTGATGTTTCGGCCATGATAAGTTTATGCTCACCAATGATCGTCCATGCCATGATATATATGTATATGATGTTAGCATAATGTTAGTTAGACCTTGTACAAGTTGAATTAGGGTTTGAATTCTTAGGATCCCTCCCTTGGAAGTTTCGGCCAAACCTTGTTCATGCTCACCCATGATCTTCCATGCCATGATATATCTATATATGATGTTAACATGTTGATAGTTAGACTTTATGATAGCATGATTTGTTTATGCCACTACCTTATGTCCATGTTAATTGTATGAATATATGATTATGTTAGGCTCATTGCGTCATGATGAACAAGTATGTATGATGAAATACCTAAGAGACGCTTCCCTATGAATGGGGACTAAGAGCACTCTTTATGTTAAGAAAAAGAATATGATATGTTATGATAAGGAACATGATATGTTATGATAAGGAACATGATATGCAATTTTACTTTTGTATGGCTTGTACCGGACCCTAGCAAGGTCCAAGGGATGGGCTCCTACGTGCCCCTAGGTCGACGGTCATAGTACGGACCTAGTACAGGATGGGCTCCTAAGTTGCCCTAGGTTGACGGTCGTAGTACGGGCCTAGGATGGGCTCCTATGTTGCCCCTAGGACAACGGTCGTAGTACGGACCTAGTACCCTAGTAGGTTCGGGATTAGCTACCTCGGGTCTATTTAGGGAAGCGCACAAAGATGATGATGTATGTGGTACAAAGTCGGGCCCTCCATGTTGAGATTATGTTTAAGTACCTATAAAATATTTGTTTTCAAAGAACATCTTGCATATACCCTTTTTATGTCTATGTGATTATTATGTGTCACAAATTATGCTTATTTGCTGTTAAATGATCATGTCACTACTTTTATATGAATGTTATGCCTATATGTTCTTAATTGATCATGTCACTACTTTTATATGAATGCTATGCTTATATGTTCTTAAATGATCATGTCACTACTTTTATATGAATGTTATGCCTATATGTTGTCTAGATGAACATGTCACTACTCTATGTCTAATTCTTGATGTATGGCTTTTGTGAGTAGGAAAGGATCTTACTAAGCCTATGTGCTTATAGTTTCATGTTTTCCTTATACTGCAGATAAGGGTAAAAATGGCTAAACTAAAGGGAGCAGTAGGAGCGGCAAAGTGTGTGTGGCAGTGGCATGGTAGAGGAGATATGTTTTTATGTTCCAAGACTTATGCATGTTTTTAAAGTTTGCATATTAGTAGTTAAGAGTTGATCACTACTAGATGTTTAGATGGTTGCTACTTAGTGTCCTTATGAAATGATTATGCATGGTCCATGTTTCATGCTTTATGTTTTTAAAAAAGAATGCTTTATGTTTTTAAAAAGAAAAAAAAAAGTTTAAATTCTTCAGTTGTAAATGCACGCATGTATGTTCGCATCGCGCCGCCCTTCCTCCCCCTCTAGATTATGAGAAGGGCGGGCGCGACAGGTTGGTATCAGAGCAGATCTGCCTTTCCACTACACACACATCAAGCTCCTATCCTACCACTCCAAGTAAGAAATTCTATGCCTACTCTATTTCTTTCATGTATGATAAGAAATGTTTTTAGTTTAAATATGCAAGAATATATGTATGATAATCTTATGCTAGCCTCATTATAATTTATGAAGATAAACATGACTGGGAGACGCAGTAATAGAGTTGATGAGATAGCACCCTCACCTGACTTTACGCATGTGGTTACTGAACTTCAGCGTCAAGTCACAGAGCAACAGCAAGTGATAAATGCTTTAATGAACCAGCGAGGAAACCCTACCGCCCCACCAGCAGGCCCTAGCCTGATAGTTCGACATGAAGCTTACCTAATCCAGCGGCAGAGGTTGAAGTCGAAAAATTTCTCTGGTACTGGTGAACCATAGGACACCCAGGCCTAGTTCAAGACTGTGGAAAGCATCGTAGAGCTACTGGACTGGCCCGAATATGAGAAGATTAAGTGTGCATCGTTTTGCCTTTCGGGAGATGCCCGAATGTGGTGGGAAAGGGATAAAGCAAAGAGGCAAGTGAATCAAATGAGATGGACAGACTTCGAATATGAATTTTTCAAAAAAATCTTCCATATGCGGGTGACAAACAAGCATTACGACGAGTTCACCAGGTTTCGGCAAGGTGACCTATCAGTTAGTGAAGCTGTGAAGAGATTCAACCGGCTCACACGCCTCTTCCCGTTCCAGTTACGTATTGCTCAAAGAAAGTCAGGACTCATGTTGAAGATGCTCAGGCAGATAGCTATAGACATGGTGGCGGAGTTAATAGGCCATTTGGACCACGGAGGTTGTTGATGAGTGTCACGATTCAAGCACTTCCTGAACAACATTAACCAACAAAAGAAGGCACTGAATGAAGGCAAGAGTCAAGCCCAATCAGGAGGTTAGAGAACCCAGAGTACATGGAAAGGGAACCACAATGGCAAGAGAAAGAAATGGGATGACTCTAAAGGTGGTCCAGCGAACAAGCAGCCAAAGATCCCTCAGTGTACTACATGCGGGAAGATACATCCCGGAGTGTGCTACAGGGGCACAAATAGATGCTACAACTGTGGACAGGAAGGGCATAGAGTCAAGGACTTCCCTACTCAGGTTTTGGCACCTCCTCAGCAGTATACCCAGTACAAGGGTGATCCCCCACAACTACACCAGATGCAGGCTACAATTAAAGGTACTCCGATAAGCCAAGGGAGATTGGAAGCCCCGCCAATTACGATGAATGCCAGGGTATTCTCTCTCTCCAAAGAAGATGTGGTGAGTGCTTCTACGATTGTCTCAGGTTAGATATTTATTTTCTGTCAGCATGCTACTATACTATTTGATACTGGGGCAACACACTTGTTTGTCTCTACACCTTTCACGAAGAAGATGGACATGCCACCACAAGCTTTGGATCGCAAGTTCTTAACAACACTGCCCTCGGGAGAAGCGATGCCCTGTACTCATATGTTGCGAGCTGCACCCATCAGAAACACAGACAGAGAACTCTACTGTGATCTGATAGTGCTCGACATGCAGCATTATGATATCATATTGGGCATGGATTTCTTAAGTAAGTATGGTGCTTCGATCGAGTGCCGTAAAAGAAAAGTGGTCTTCCAGCCAAGGGCAGAACCTATGTTTAAATTTATTGGAGAGCCAAGGAAAAGAATCGATAAATTTCTATCAGTTCTAAAGCCACGCAAGATGTTACATAGTGGATGCACTGGGTTTCTAGCACATGCGGTTGATACAAGTGAAGTCGAGGACTAGAAGCTAGAAGATGTCAGAGTTGTATGCAACTACCTCGAGGTGTTCCCAGATGAACTACCAGGGTTAGCCCCTGATAGAGAAATTGAATTTGAGATCAAATTGATTCCTGGTACTAACCCAATCTCTAAAGCACCTTACCGTATGGCGCCGACTAAATTGAAGGAACTTCAGGGACAGTTATAGGAGTTACTCAACAAGGGACTTATACGCCCAAGTCGCTCTCCATGCGGAGCTCCAGTACTATTGGTAAAGAAGAAAGATGGGTCTATGCGAATGTGCATAGACTACCGAGCGCTAAATAATGTGACAATCAATAACAGGTACCCTTTACCACGGATTGATGACCTATTCGACCAGTTAAAGGGTGCCACCGTCTTCTCTAAGATTGATCTGAGGTCTAGCTATCATCATGTGAAAGTGAAACCAGATGATATACTGAAGATGGCTTTCCGAACAAGATACGAACAATATGAATTCGTAGTTATGCCTTTCGGAGTGACGAATGCACCTTCTATGTTCATGGATCTGATGAATCGGGTATTCTCAACATTCCTCGACAATTTTGTGATTGTTTTCATTGACGATATACTGATGTATTCGAGAACCCAAGAAGAGCACACTGAACACTTGAATATGGTGTTGCATATTCTTCAGGAAAAGCAACTATATGCAAAGTTCTCCAAATGCGAGTTCTGGCTCAATCAAGTATCATTTTTGGGTCACGTTATATCTAAGCACGGAGTGATGGTAGACCCAATAAAGATTGAAGCTGTGAGTAACTAGAACAGGCCAAAGAATGCCAGCGAAATCAGAAGCTTTCTCGGACTAGGATGCTACTACAGGAAGTTTGTAGAGGACTTCTCTAGAATTGCAGCCCCTATGACAGTTCTCACCAGAAAGAACAAAAAGTATGAATGGACGGACGCCTGTGAGAAGAGTTTCACAGAATTGAAAAGGTGACTGACCAGTGCTCCAATCCTCGCTCTTCCGGACAAGAACGGCTTCCATGTAGAATGGCAAGGTCATTGCCTACACCTCTAGACAACTCAAGGAACATGAAAGGAATTATCCCACTCACGATCTAGAGCTAGCGGCCGTGGTTTTTGCTCTTAAAACATTGAGGCATTATCTATATGGAGCTCAGTGTAGGATTTATACAGATCACCAGAGTTTGAAATATTTCTTCACACAGAAAGGGCTAAACATGAGACAACGCAGATGGCTCGAGCTCATCAAGGACTATGACTGCGAGATTTTCTACCATACAGGAAAAGCGAACAAAGTGGTTGATGCACTCAGCAGGAAGTCCGGTGCCACTTTGATGTCTCTATCGGTATTATCTAGGCCCCTAGAAAAAAAATTATGTGTTACGGGGTTAAAATCATTTTCGGACAGCTTTCTACCATGACGATAGCACCAACGTTGTTCGACGATATATTAGAAAAGCAAGCCTATGACCCAAGCATCCAAAGGATCAAGCAAGAGCTCCTAGAAGGGAAGAATGAGGGATTTCGTATCTCTACACTAGAGTACTATACCTCAGGGATCGCTTATATATTTCCGATGATCCAGAATTACGAAAGAAGATATTTGAGGAAGCTCACGGAACCCCCTATGCGATGCATCCTGGAACCACCAAGATGTACCAAGATCTGAAAGGTAAGTTCTGGTGGTTAGATATGAAAAGAGATGTGGCTTAGTATGTCAGTACCTGCCTGACCTGCTAGAGGGTTAAAGCAGAACACCAGAGAACTAGAGGAACACTGCAGCCAATCCAAATTCCAGAATGGAAATGGGAAGATATTTCTATGGATTTCATCTTAGGACTAACCAAGATGATGAATGGATATGACGGTATATGGGTGATCGTGGACAGATTGATGAAGTCTGCCCACTTCCTAGCAATCAAGATTGTAACACCCGAAAAATCTTAGGAGTTTTATAGATAATGAGGCATAATAATAAAGGGGTCCTTATGTGGGATAAAGAAAATAAAGATAATTATGCATGATGATAATAGGCTTATGTGGGATTTAAAGGAAATAAAAGAAAAGATAAAAGAAAAGATAAAAGAATAGAAAACCGGACAAGAAGGGGTGAGTCACCAAAAATCCAATAAAAATTTTATATGATTAGGGAGAAGTCATGAATTTAATTGAAGAAGGAATTAATTCTATTAAAGAGAGAAATTTAAGGAAATTTATAAGGGAATAGGTTAAGCCTTGATGGTTATAAATTTAACCTCCTTAATACCCTAGAGGACACCTCTCTACTCTCTTGATCCCTCCACCGCCGAACAACACATCAAGGAGAATTCTCTCCTAGGATTGTCTTCTCCGCCGAATCCAAGGAAAGGTGGGATTCAAGAGACCATGGAGGGCAGCTGCTAGGGCAGGACAGAAGGTTGCATCTCATTAGGTTTTACAAATATAAGTTAAAGCAATCGAAGGTAAGAATTCCCTCACCTGCAGTACATGGGTTTCTCTCGAATGGCTTTCATGTTCCTAATGTTGTGCTATGCGATAAAGAGTTTTTCATGTTCTTCTTTTCCCTGTATTGCATATGATTAACCTTAGTCGAGGTTCCATGGTTGATATTGCTTAAGACCCTAGGACGAGGTTCGTATAAATTTTGTTAAGCAGAACACGTACAGAGGCCAACACGCCACTCTTTCACCCGACACAGGCGTGTCAGGGTGAGCGATCTGAGACACACCTATGCTATCGCCACAGCGCAGCGTGTCGGCCAAAACTCAGTGCAAAGCGTGCTGCCCGGGCACAAAGCATGCCGCTCGGGTGCCAGGCGTGTCGCTCGACCTCTAGAGGTGCTGCTCGGCTAGCAGGCGTACCTCTCGGCTAGAAGGCGTGCCGCTCGGCCACGACACGGGTGTGTTGTCCAACGCAGGCCAGCTGTGCTGGGCTCGGGAAGATTAAAAAGGACAAGAAAATAAAAATAAAAATAAAAATAAAAAAAATATTTCCGAACATGATTCCGAATGATTTTCCATGTTATGCTAGGTATATATATGGTACTGATATGATGCTAGTTAGATGATATATTTGCATGATTTCATACCTTATGTCCATGTTAATGGCTGATGTAGGACCATTGTATCATAATGTATATGTTAAGTTTTGCTCATTTTATCATGATGTACCTGTTTATGTTCATGAACGATAGGCACCTCTATGCTATGGTTACGTAAGACTTATGAATATGAATTGGTTAAGAAATGTTTCCCTAAGAGTGGGGACAAGAACACTCTTTATGTTATGTCAAAGAACATGTATGCTATTTTACTTTATGCATGGCTTGTATCCAAAGTTGCCCCTAGGTCGAAGTACGGGCCTAGTGGTAATGACACGGTCGACGTGCCGACGGTCGACGGTCGACGACTACAAGGGGTCGCCAAATGGGCCGCCGAATGGACCGCCAAATTTGCTGGACTGAGTCATGGATACAATGTCAGGCCCTAATGTTGAGATTATGTTTATGTACTTATGAAAGTATATGTTTTCAAAGAGCATTCTACATATAACTATTCCATGCCTATGTTATTACGAGATGTTATGTTATTGTGATAAAAATTCCATGGGGATACATGTCCTAGATGATCATGTCACGAATTTCTTTACTCATGAATTTTGAATGCTAAGTCTATATGCCTCTTGATGATCATGTTAATAGTTACATCCATGCTCTGACTATATGTTAGTTAAATGAACATGTCACTATCTTATGTGTAATTTATGTCGTATGGCTTTTGTGAGTAGGAAAGGATCTTACTCAGCATATGTGCTGATAGTGTCGTTTTTTCCTTGTACTGCAGAGCAAGGCAAGGAATGCAATAATTGAAGGGAGCAGCAGGAGGCAAAGATGTGTGTGGCAGTGGCATGGTGGATAAGATTTAGTTTATGGTTCGGGAAGATTATGCATGTTTTACCGTTCAGTGTTAAGGCTTAAATGATGTTTTTGCCTTGGTTGTCACTCCCGTTTATTATATAAATCTTGAATTTCTTTAGTACATGTTTAGTTAAGAAAATTGCTAAGACCGTTACATCATAATTAATCTGTTAGGTGGATTAGGTTAATATAGTTAGCTTAAGAAGGGATTTTATTATTTTAAATGCTTCCACTGTATGTATATGCATGTATGTATGATCGCGTAGCGCCGCCCTTCGCTCCCCTCTGAGGTACGGGAAGGGCGGGCGTTACAAAGATGACCTACTCGACTGAGCAACTGGGTCCATTATATGCTTGGGAAATTATCAGAATACATGGGATTCCTAAGACCATCATTTCTAATAGAGATGACCGCTTTACTTCCCATTTCTGGGAATGTGTTCAGAAGGCCCTTGGCATGAAGCTATTATTCAGTATTGCCTTTCATCCTCAGACCGACGGATAGATAGAAAGGGTGAACCAAGTACTAGAGGATATGTTACGAGCTTGCGCCTTGGATTTCAAAGGGAGCTGGTGCCGATACCTATGCTTGGCAGAATTCGCCTACAATAATAGTTACCAAGCTACTATTGGAATGGCACCCTACGAGGCTCTATACAGGAGGAGATGTAGATCTCCTATATGCTGGTACGAGGGTGTTGAAAAGAAGGGGATGGGACTCCAAACAGATTTTGTTGACGACACCACCCGAGCTATACAAAACATCCGCCAATGAATTGAAACTACTAAGAGGTGGCAAAAGAGCTATGCGGATATGCGACGTAGACCGTTGGAATTCGAAGTTGGAGATTCGATATTCCACAAAGTAGCCCCTATGAAGGGAGTGATGCGATTCGGAAGGAAGGGTAAGTTGAGCCCGCGCTATGTGGGACCGTATCTGATACTGAAGAGAGTCGGCAAGGTAGCTTACGAGCTAGAGCTGCCTCAAGAGATGTCGGCTATTCACAACGTGTTCCACGTTTTGATGCTCAAGAAGTGCATTTCAAGTAAAGACGAAGTGATTGAGCCACAAAAGTGCAAGTTCAAGAGGACCTGAGTTATGAAAGTCGGCCTATCCAGATACTAGACCGAGAAGTCAAAAGACTAATGAATAAAGAGGTTCCCTTAGTGAAGATCCTGTGGCAAAATCAAAGGAACGAAGAAGCCACCTGGGAACGCGAGGAGGACATGAAATAAAAGTATCCAAAGTTATTCTAAGTTTCCAGGGAGAAACTTTTAAATGGTATGAAGGACTGTAATGCCCGTAAAATTTCTAACAAATTTTATAAGAAATTTTCATGATTATAATGGGCTTTTATGTGGGTTATTTAAAAAATAAAAGAAAATAGAGGCAAAAAGGATGCATGGCCCAGGGTTTGAACCTTGAACCTCCAAGCAGATAACTAAATCTTAAGATGCATGTGATAACCAGAAGCTCAGCAGGGATGTGCTATTAGAATGGTAAGGGAAATGATAGATAAGGGTAGGGGAGGCAAAGGGACACCTCCAATTGAATAAATAGGGGTAATGAGGAGACAAGAGAACCACAAGCATCCTTCTCTTCTTCCTTTCTTCTTCCTCCACCGAAAACTGTTGGTAACTCATGCTTCTCGGAGAGGCTCATCGGCTCCCATATCCCCGGATTAAAATTTTCACTAATGAAAACTAATCCGGATGGGATGAGTTTCCTAAGAACAACCAATTCGTCGTCGTGCTAACAACTTGAGCGATCGCTTGAACAAACTAGTTGTTCAAGCGACATAACTCTTCTAGTCAGTTAGCCGTGGAAGAGACGACGTACGGATCGCCGGTTTTTGTGTTTATCTTCGGGGTCCATGATTATACAAATAAATACACATGCAAACTAGTATAATCAACACATACTAATCAAAGATCAATAATAAAAGTTGTAAAACTTTTATACCTCTCGATCTTCTATCGTATGTCCTATCCTCCTCATGGACGTCGTGTGGGCGAAGATCCTCCATGAGTTGAAGCTTCCTAGATCACGTTCTTCCCTCCCTTGATCGCTCCGAACAAAGAGAAGAACCAAACAAAACTCCTTCTCCTATCTAGAGCCGACCACCAAGCCAAGGAGCTTGATATAGCCGCTGGCCAAGGAGTAGATGGTTGAGCGCCGGCCAACCTTTGAAACAATGTTGCCGCCGGCCACCAAGGAAGTGGAGAAGCGCCGACCACCAAGGAATTGGAGAACCGCCGGACACTAAGGAATTGGAGAACCGCCAGCCACCAAGGAATTGGAGAACCGCTGGCCACCAAGGAATTGGAGAGGCACCGGCCACCAAGAAATTGGAGAACCGCCGGCCACCAAGGAATTGGAGAACCGCCGGCCACCAAGGAATTGGAGAACCGCCGGCCAAGAACAAGGTAGAAGAAGATGGGCGCCGGCTTAAACCTTCCAAGAGTTGCCGCCCAATCCTTCTTTCAAACCCTAGCCGCCCAAAACAAAAGCTTAATCTCCTTCAATTACGGCCCAAAACAAAAGCTTAATCTCCTTCAATTACCGCCCACCCTAAGCCATCCTTTTATAGAGTTAGGGATAAGCCTTGGTTTAATCTCCACCGTCGGTTCTAGGGATTTAATCTCAACCGCCGGATCTAGAGATTTAATCTCCACCGTCGGTTCTAGAGATTTAATCTCAACCGCCGGTTCTAGAGATTTAATCTTAACCGTTGGTTCTAGAGATTTATTCTCCACCATCGGTTCTAGGGATTTAATCTCAACCGTCGGTTCTAGAGATTTATTCTCAACCGTTGGTTCTAGAGTTTTGTTTTACATCCTTGGATCTAGACTTCATGAGGATTATATTAGGCAATGATATGGACCATGAGGAGGAGTTGGATCTTGGCCACCCGATAGATTGGAACCACACAAACTTGATCCACCAATGATGTTCCATTCCACTAGAGGATCATCATTGAACTACCTCACCAACCCCCATAAATTAATATAGGCTCCATATATTATTTGTACATCCGTCTCCCCGTGTTTAAGATATCGAATGTCCGTCAATTAATTGATTTACTGACCATCAATCAATTAACATCTAACTCCTCGAGTAGTACCACTCAACCATATCATCATGTTGACTAAGTCAACCTGCAGGGTTTACATGATGAACCTTATGACCTCCTCAAGGGGACATCATCAACCTAATATATAGGACACGGTTTCATCCTATAATCAATGGCACACCATGTAAATAATATCATTTCCCAACTTACCGGGCATATTGATTTAATCCATAGAAATCTCACCCTTTGGTAAATCAAAGAAATAAATATTAAGTACATGTGCTCATTATTATATCGGGATTAAGAGCATGTACAACATAATATCCGAGGTCCGATTCAATTATGTAGTCAGCAATAAATTGAATCACCTCTATGTCGGACCTGCTCAATACACCTAAGTGTACTAGTGTAACTCTATGTTCAAGACAAAACAATACCAAGCTACACTACAACCATGCCAATGGTTTGTCCAAAACCATCTTGTTTGTGAGCCTCTACTTATATTCTACAAGGGACTGACAACATGATCTTTTGTGCCACACCAAGCACCATGTTATCTACAATGTAAAATATTAGACAATATGCACACATATAATAAATATAAAGTGCAAACAATGATCATGTGATTCTTATTCCAAAATAAAAATGTTCATACAAAAAGAGCTAGGCTTTCAGTATACATTCCAACAATCTCCCACTTATACTAAAAGACTATGCTGTCATCATACTGCCATACATCTGATCCCCATGTCCTCCACATGCCTATCAAACGCTTTCGCTGGAAGGGCCTTAGTGAATGGATCCGCCAGGTTATCCTCTGATGCAATCTTGGCGACAGCTACTTCTCCTCGCTTTACGATCTCTCGTATCAGGTGGTACTTGCGCTCTATGTGTTTACTCGCCTTATGGGCTCGTGGTTCCTTCGAGTTTGCAACTGCACCACTATTATCACAATAAATTGTGATAGTTCTGGGCAAACCAAGAATCACATCAAAGTCCATCAAGAAGTTCGTGAGCCATACAGCTTCCTTGGCTGCCTCAGAGGCTGCCACATACTCAGCTTCCATGGTAGAGTCTGCCACGCATTTCTGCTTGACACTCCTCCATACTATGGCTCCACCTCCAAAAGTAAACACAAACCCCGAGGTAGACTTACTCTTGTCCCTATCTGATTGGAAATCCGAATCCGTGTAACCCACAGGGACTAATTGATCTGCCCGGTAAACCAGCATATAATCCCTAGTCCTTCTCAGGTACTTCAATATATGCTTTACCACAGTCCAATGTCCCTGTCCAGGATTACTCTGATATCTGCTAACCATGCCCACGGCAAAGCAGATATCTGGTCTCGTACATAGCATAACATACATGAGGCTTCCTACTGCCGAAGCATAAGGAACCGCCTTCATCTCCTCTATCTCCTTCGATGTTTTAGGACACATCTCTTTAGATAAAGGAACTCCATGCCTGAAAGGTAGAATACCCTTCTTGGAGTTCTGCATGCTAAAACGAGCTAGGACCGTGTCTATGTATGAAGCTTGAGATAAGCACAACATCCTTTTCTTGCGATCCCTTATAACTTTGATCCCAAGGATGTGTCCCACTTCTCCCAAGTCCTTCATGTCAAACTGTTTGGACAACCATACCCTTACGTCTGATAATACTTTGATATTGTTGCCAACTAACAAAATGTCATCTATGTATAGTACAAGAAATACCATTATGTTTCCGTCACATCTTTTGTATACACATGGCTAATCCAGACTTTGAATAAATCCATATGACTGGATTACCTCATCATAACGGATGTTCCAAGATCTGGAAGCTTGGTTCAATCCATAAATGGACCGATTAAGCTTACACACTAGATGCTCTTTGCCTTTAGCAATGAATCCCTCTGGTTACCGCATATAGATGTTCTCCTCAAGACTTCCGTTAAGGAAAGTTGTCTTGACATCCATCTGCCAAATCTCATAATCCATATGAGCAGCTATAGATAAGAGAATCCGGATAGACTTAAGCATAGCTACTGGTGAAAAAGTCTCCTCATAATCGATACTCTCTTTCTGAGTATACCCTTTCCCAACAAGCCTAGCTTTGAAGGTCTCAACCTTCCCGTCTACTCCTCTCTTTCTCTTGTAGATCCACTTGCATCGAATGGCTTTCACACCATCGGGTGGTTCTACTAGCTCCCAGACATGATTAGAATCCATAGATTCTATCTCTGAATTCATCTCTCTTTGCCAAGATACCACATCTCTATCTTGGAGTGCCTCGTCATATGTCCAGGGATCAGGTTCATGTTCGCCAGGGACCAAATCAGAAGATTCTCCCAAGAAGATGAATCTCTCGGCTTGTCTAACAACCCTCCCACTACAACGAGGTGCCTCCTGTGTATGCTCTGTGACACGCGGTGCAGTGACTTGTGGTATCTCTTCATGTACCGGTGGTACTGAAGTCGGGACTTCCCCTGTCAAATCCTCAAGAACAATCCTACTCGTGGGCTTGTGGTTCATCACATAGTCCTCCTCTAGAAATCTGGCATTTGTACTCACGATCACCTTCTGATCTCTAGGATTATAAAACAAACCACCTTTCGTTCCTTTAGGGTACCCCACGAACATGCACACTTCTGTACGAGGTTCCAACTTACCAGCATCAGCCTTCAGCACATGTGATGGACTACCCCAAATCTGAATATGTCTTAGACTAGGCTTTCGCCTTGTCCACAACTCTGTGGGAGTAGAAGGAACTGATTTAGATGGAACCAAGTTCAGAATGTACACCGTCGTATCTAGAGCATATCCCCAGAACGAATCTGGCAAGTCAGAATAATTCATCATCGATCTAACCATATCCATAAGAGTCCTATTCCTTCGCTCTGCTACACCGTTTTGCTGGGGTGTGCTAGGTGCAGACAATTGGGATTGAATCCCAACCTCTGATAAGTAGTTCCTAAACTCTCCCAAGAGGTACTTACCACCACGATCAAATCGTGGTGTCATCCATATCTTGAATAATCATCTATGAAAGAGACGAAATATTCGAGACTACCTCTTGCCTAGATAGTCATAGGACCACACAAATTAGAATGAACCATTCCTAACACATCTTTGGCTCTATACCCCTTGGCCTAAAAAGGCCTCTCGGTCATTTTACCTTCCAAGCAAGATTCGCAGGTTGGGAGATCCTCCACCACTAATGAACCCAAAGGTCCATCAGCTATCAACCTTTGAATTCTACTCAGGTTAATATGACCAAGTCTTAGGTGCCAAAGATATGTATGGTTCATTTTCGAAGGTTCTTTTCTCTTATTGGACTTAGAAGATGAGTTATTCACTTCTATATGCATCGTGAGAACTTTTGGTTCAAGAGTATACAAATTGCCAACCAATGTACCTGAATAGATAATCTCTTTATTTCTTTTTATAACAACTCTGTCATTAAAAGAAACAGAATATCCATCCATAAATAATTTAGAAACAGAAATCAAATTCTTTCTAAATGTAGGTACATAAAGACAATTTCTCAAAACCAAAACATTATTTCTATCAAACGATAAATAAACGTCTCCCACTGCAATAGCCGCTACCTTTGTAGCATTGCCCATGTAGACGATAATTTCTCCTTCAGCTAGTCGTCGGGTTTCCTGGAACCCCTGCAAAGAATTGCATACATGATCAGTGGCTCCCGTATCTACACACCAGGTACCGGTAGATAACACCACTAAACATGCTTCAACGACTAAGGAAGAAGATATACCTTTGTTCTTCTTAAGGTTGGGGAAGTCTTTCTTCCCATGTCCAGTTTGTTTACAAGTGAAGCACTTGCCTTTCGGCTTCTTCACTCCTCCATGAGATCCTCCCACCACCTTTGCTCCACCTTGTTTCTCCTTCTTCTTGCCTTTCGGCTTAGAAGTAGAAACCTTTTTTAGCAACCATGGCTTGAGGACACTCTTTGAAGAGTGCATACTTGTATCTCTTAGCAGATAAGACAATATGTAGATTCTTTTCCAATCAACATTATTTGGGTACAGTAAGTTTATTTCCTTTAGTATCATAGTAAGTGGACTGAAAGTCATTTTTGAAAATCCTAAGAATCACAATGATCAAAATATTAGATTTCAAATATTATTGATTCCTTAAAACAATAAAATTCTGAAATCAACCAACACCTCAAAACACCGAGAATATCGCATGCCATGATAGTGTGGACGTATACGAATTCTACATTTGTAAGAGGAGGTTTTACCCATTAATTTTACAATCTTGTCAACCTTACTTTTTGACAAATAAAATTAATAGTTGGTTCCTCTTTGGCCCTACAAATAAAAGCAGTGACTCCGATGGGGAGGATACTTTTTATTTGCATCTAAGTGTGCACCATTACACGATACTAAGGGAACTATCTCAGATTATGTGTCTTACCGATGTGGAAGTACACACACTCCTAAATAATTTCCTATAACCATTATTTGACCTAGTGATCCACAAGAAAACTCATCCGATGGGGAGGAAGGCACTTAGAGCCGACAAGCAAATTTGTTGCATCACAAGTAAAATTGTAATGGAGGCCGCGGGAATTAATTAAAATATCCCTCTCCCACTTAGTAAATTGAAAATAAGGAATTTTCAAGCACACACAACATGCATATAAAACAAATCAGCAATAAATATGGAAAAAATCAGAATTTTTCCAACTATTATGGCATTGTTCTAAATCAACCAACACCTCAAAACACCGAGAATATCGCATGCCACGATAGTGTGGACGTATATGAATTCTACATTTGTAAGAGGAGGTTTTACCCATTAATTTTATTATCTTGTCAACCTTACTTTTTGAAAAGTAAAATTAATAGTTGGTTTCTCTTTGGCCCTACAATTAAAAACAGTGACTCCGATGGGGAGGATACCTTTATTTACATCTAAGTGCTTACCATTACTCGGTACTAAGGCAATTATCTCGGATTATGTGTCTTACCGATGTGGAAGTACACACGCTTCTAAATAATTTCCTATAACCATATTTGACCTAGTGATCCGCAAACAAACCCATCCGTTGGGGAGGAAGGCACTCAGAGCCGACACGCAAGTTTGTTGCATCACATGTCAAATTGTAATGGAGGTCGCGGGAATTAATTAAAATATCCCTCTCCCACTTAGTAAATTGAAAATGAGGAATTTTCAAGCACACACAACATGCATATAAAACAAATCAGCAATAAATATGGAAAAAATCAGAATTTTTCCAACTATTATGGCATTGTTCTCCAATATGCATCCCATCGTGTCGCCACCTCATCCGCTCCACCTTTTCCGTGCGCAAGCCAAAAAAGAGATCCGAGCCGAGATATATCTTTTTAATTTACATCCATCGATCCTATACTCCATGAAGGAGTGTACAAACTATCTAGATCGAAAGTAAACTAAAATGATCAGCTAAACAATGCCGTATTTAATTACAAAAATTAAATACTAATCTAGCCTCGTCAACCCCGAGGATTCAAATGATATACATAAAATCACACACAAACAATCACATACACACATATAGCCATAATAGTCGGATCTTATGTCTGCAACCAAAAAAGTTAGCCTACGCACATCCTACTATTATCCGGCATACTCAATATATGATATGTGCATGAAAGTAACCGAATCCAAAACACACAAAACCGGAAACCGTGGCTCTGATACCATTTGTTAGAATTCATGCTTCTCGGAGAGGCTCATCGGCTCCCGTATCCCCGGTTTAAAATTTTCACTAATGAAAACTAATCCGGATGGAATGAGTTTCCTAAGCACAACCAATTCATCGTCGTGCTAACAACTTGAGCGATCGCTTGAACAAACTAGTTGTTCAAGCGACACAACTCTTCTAGTCGGTTAGCCGCGGAAGATATGATGTACGGATCGCCGGTTTTTGTGTTTATCTTCGGGGTCCATGATTATACAAATACATACACATGCAAACTAGTATAATCAACACATACTAATCAAAGATCAATAATAAAAGTTGTAAAACTTTTATACCTCTCGATCTTCTATCATATGTCCTATCCTCCTCGTGGACGTCGTGTGGGGGAAGATCCTCCATGAGTTGAAGCTCCCTAGATCACGTTCTTCCCTTCCTTGCTTTCTCCGAACAAAGAGAAGAACCAAACAAAACTCCTTCTCCTATCAAGAGCCGACCACCAAGCCAAGGAGCTTGATATAGCCGCCGGCCAAGGAGTAGATGGTTGAGCGCCGGCGAACCTTTGCAACAATGTTGCCGCCGGCCACCAAGGAATTAGAGAAGCACCGACCACCAAGGAATTGGAGAACCGCCGGCCACAAAGGAATTGGAGAAGCACCGGCCACCAAGGAATTGGAGAACCGCCGGCCACCAAGGAATTGGAGAACTGCCGGCCACCAAGGAATTGGAGAACCGCCGACCAAGAACAAGGTGGAAGAAGATGGGTGCCGGCTTAAACCTTCCAAGAGTTGCCGCCCAATCCTTCTTTCAAAACCTAGCCGCCCAAAACAAAAGCTTAATCTCCTTCTATTACCGCCCACCCTAAGCAATCCTTTTATAGAGTTAGGGATAAGCCTTGGTTTAATCTCCACTGTCAGTTCTAGGGATTTAATCTCAACCTCCGGATCTAGAGATTTAATCTCCACCGTCAGTTCAAGAGATTTAATCTCAACCGTCGGTTCTAGAGATTTAATCTTAACCGTCGGTTCTAGAGATTTAATCTCCACCGTCGGTTCTAGGGATTTAATCTCAACCGTCGGTTCTAGAGATTTATTCTCAACCATTGGTTCTAGAGTTTTGTTTTACATCCTTGGATCTAGACTTCATGAGGATTATATTAGGCTACGATAAGGACCACGAGGAGGAGTTGGATCTTGGCCAGTCGATGGATCGGAACCACACAAACTTGATCCATCAATGATCTTCCATTCCACTAGAGGATCATCATTGAACTACCTCACCAACCCCCATAAATTAATATGGGCTCCATATATTATTTGTACATCCATCTCCCCGTGTTTAAGATATCGAATGTCTATTAATTAATTGATTTACTGACCATAAATCAATTAACATCTAACTCCTCGAGTAGTACCACTCAACCTTATCATCATGTTGACTAAGTCAACCTGCAGGGTTTACATGATGAACCTTATGAGCTCCTCAAGGGGACATCATCAACCTAATATATAGGACACGGTTTCCTCCTATAATCAACGGCACACCATGAAAATAATATCATTTCCCAACTTACCGGGCATATTGATTTAATCCATAGAAACCTCACCCTTTGGTAAATCAAAGAAATAAATACTAAGTACATGTGCCCATTATTATATCGGGATTAAGAGCATGTACAACATAATATCCGAGGTCCGATTCAATTATGTAGTCAGCAATAAATTGAATCACCTCTATGTCGGTCCTCCTCAATACACCTAAGTGTACTAGTGTAACTCTATGTTCAAGACAAAACAATACCAAGCTACACTACAACCATGCCAATGGTTTGTCCAAAACCATCTTGTTTGTGAGCCTCTACTTATATTCTACAAGGGACTGACAACATGATCTTTTGTGTCACACCAAGCACCATGTTATCTACAATGTAAAATATTAGACAATATGCACACATATAATAAATATAAAGTCCAAACAATGATCATGTGATTCTTATTCCAAAATAAAAATGTTCATACAAAAAGAGCTAGACTTTCAGTATACATTCCAACAATCTCCCACTTATACTAAAAGACTATGCTGTCATCATACTGCCATACATCTGATCCCCATGTCCTCCACATGCCTATCAAACGCTTTCGCTGGAAGGGCCTTAGTGAATGGATCCGCTAGGTTATCCTGTGATGGAATCTTGGCGACAGCTACTTCTCCTCGCTTCACGATCTCTCGTATCAGGTGGTACTTGCGCTCTATGTGCTTACTCGCCTTATGGGCTCGTGGTTTCTTCAAGTTTGCAACTGTACCACTATTATCACAATAAATTGTGATAGTTCTGGGCAAACCAGGAATCACATCAAAGTCCATCAAGAAGTTCCTGATTCATACAGCTTCCTTGGCTGCCTCAGAGGCTGCCACATACTCAGCTTCCATGGTAGAGTCTGCCACGCATTTCTGCTTGACACTCCTCCATAATATGGCTCCACCTCCAAAAGTAAACACAAACCCCGAGGTAGACTTACTCTTGTCCCTATCTGATTGGAAATCCAAATCCGTGTAACCCACAGGGACTAATTGATCTTCCCGGTAAACCAACATATAATCCCTAGTCCTTCTCGGGTACTTCAATATATGCTTTACCGCAGTCCAATGTCCCTGTCCAGGATTACTTTGATATCTGCTAACCATGCCCACGGCAAAGCAGATATCTGGTCTCATACATAGCATAACATACATGAGGCTTCCTACTGCCGAAGCATAAGGAACCGCCTTCATCTCCTCTATCTCCTTCGATGTTTTAGGACACATCTCTTTAGATAAAGGAACTCCATGCCTGAAAGGTAGAATACCCTTCTTGGAGTTCTGCATGCTAAAACGAGCTAGGACCGTGTCTATGTATGAAGCTTGAGATAAGCACAACATCCTTTTCTTGCGATCCCTTATAACTTTGATCCCAAGGATGTGTCCCACTTCTCCCAAGTCCTTCATGTCAAACTGTTTGGACAACCATAACCTTACATCTGATAACACTTTGATATTGTTGCCAACTAACAAAATGTCATCTACGTATAGTACAAGAAATACCATTATGTTTCCGTCACATCTTTTGTATACACATGGCTCATCCGGACTTTGAATAAATCCATATGACTGGATTACCTCATCATAACGGATGTTCCAAGATCTGGAAGCTTGCTTCAATCAATAAATGGACCGATTAAGCTTACACACTAGATGCTCTTTGCCTTTAGCAATGAATCCCTCTGGTTACCGCATATAGATGTTCTCCTCAAGACTTCCGTTAAGGAAAGCTGTCTTGACATCCATCTGCCAAATCTCATAATCCATATGAGCAGCTATAGATAAGAGAATCTGGATAGACTTAAGCATAGCTACTGGTGAAAAAGTCTCCTCATAATCGATACCCTCTTTCTGAGTATACCCTTTCCCAACAAGCCTAGCTTTGAAGGTCTCAACCTTCCCTTCTACTCCTCTCTTTCTCTTGTAGATCCACTTGCATCGAATGGCTTTCACACCATCGGGTGGTTCTACTAGCTCCCAGACATGATTAGAATCCATAGATTATATCTCTGAATTCATCGCTCTTTGCCAAGATACCACATCTCTATCTTGGAGTGCCTCGTCATATGTCCAGGGATCAGGTTCATGTTCGCCAGGGACCAAATCAGAAGATTCTCCCAAGAACATGAATCTCTCGAGTTGTCTAACAACCCTCCCACTATGACGAGGTGCCTCCTGTGTATGCTCTGTGACACGCGGTGCAGTGACTTGTGGTATCTCTTCTTGTACCGGTGGTACTGAAGTCAAGACTTCCCCTGTCAAATCCTCAAGAACAATCCTACTCGTGGGCTTGTGGTTCATCACATAGTCCTCCTCTAGAAATCTGGCATTTGTACTCAGGATCACCTTCTGATCTCTAGGATTATAAAACAAACCACCTTTCATTCCTTTAGGGTACCCCACGAACATGCACACTTCTGTACGAGGTTCCAACTTACCAGCATCAGCCTTCAGCACATGTGATGGACTACCCCAAATCCGAATATGTCTTAGACTAGGCTTTCACCTTATCCACAACTCTGTGGGAGTAGAAGGAACTGATTTAGATGGAACCAAGTTCAGAATGTACACCGTCGTATCTAGAGCATATCCCGAGAACGAATCTAGCAAGTCAGAATAACTCATCATCGATCTAACCATATCCATAAGAGTCCTATTCCTTCGCTCTGCTACACCGTTCTGCTGGGTGTGCTAGGTGCAGACAATTGGGATTGAATCCCAACCTCTGATAAGTAGTTCCTAAACTCTCCTAAGAGGTACTTACCACCACGATCAGATCGTGGTGTCATCCATATCTTGAATAATCATCTATGAAAGAGACGAAATTTTCGAGACTACCTCTTGCCTAGATAGTCATAGAACCACACAAATCAGAATGAACCATTCCTAACACATCTTTGGCTCTATACCCCTTGGCCTAAAAAGCCTCTCGGTCATTTTACCTTCCAAGCAAGATTCGCAGGTTGGGAGATCCTCCACCACTAATGAACCCAAAGGTCCATCAGCTATCAACCTTTGAATTTTACTCAGGTTAATATGACCAAGTCTTAGGTGCCACAGATATGTATGGTTCATTTTCGAAGGTTCTTTTCTCTTATTGGACTTAGAAGATGAGTTATTCACTTCTATATGCATCGTGGGAACTTTTGGTTCAAGAGTATACAAATTGCCAACCAATGTACCTGAATAGATAATCTCTTTATTTCTTTTTATAACAACTCTGTCATTAAAAGAAACAGAATATCCATCCATAAATAATTTAGAAACAGAAATCAAATTCTTTCTAAATGTAGGTACATAAAGACAATTTCTCAAAACCAAAACATTATTTCTATCAAACGATAAATAAACGTATCCCACTGCAATAGCCGCTACCTTTGTAGCATTGCCCATGTAGATGGTAATTTCTCCTTCAGCTAGTCGTCGGGTTTCCTGGAACCCCTGCAATGAATTGCAGACATGATCAGTGGCTCCCGTATCTACACACCAGGTATCAGTAGATAACACCACTAAACATGCTTCAACGACTAAGGAAGAAGATATACCTTTGTTCTTCTTAAGATTGGGGAAGTCTTTCTTCCCATGTCCAGTTTGTTTACAAGTGAAGCACTTGCCTTTCGGCTTCTTCACTCCTCCATGAGATCCTCCCACCACCTTTGCTCCACCTTGTTTCTCCTTCTTCTTGCCTTTCAGCTTAGAAGTAGAAACCTTTTTGAGAAACCATGGCTTGAGGACACTCTTTGAAGAGTGCATACTTGTATCTCTTAGCAGATAAGACAATATGTAGATTCTTTTCCAATCAACATTATTTGGGTACAGTAAGTTTATTTCCTTTAGTATCATAGTAAGTGGACTGAAAGTCATTTTTGAAAATCCTAAGAATCACAATGATCAAAATATTAGATTTCAAATATTATTGATTCCTTAAAACAATAAAATTCTGAAATCAACCAACACCTCAAAACACCGAGAATATCGCTTGCCATGATAGTGTGGACGTATACGAATTCTACATTTGTAAGAGGAGGTTTTACCCATTAATTTTACAATCTTGTCAACCTTACTTTTTGATAAATAAAATTAATAGTTGGTTCCTCTTTGGCCCTACAAATAAAAGCAGTGACTCCGATGGGGAGGATACTTTTTATTTGCATCTAAGTGTGCACCATTACACGATACTAAGGGAACTATCTCGGATTATGTGTCTTACCGATGTGGAAGTACACACGCTCCTAAATAATTTCCTATAACCATTATTTGACCTAGTGATCCACAAAAAAACTCATCCGATGGGGAGGAAGGCACTTAGAGCCGACAAGCAAGTTTGTTGCTTCACACGTAAAATTGTAATGGAGGCCGCGGGAATTAATTAAAATATCCCTCTCTCACTTAGTAAATTGAAAATGAGGAATTTTCAAGCACACACAACATGCATATAAAACAAATCAGCAATAAATATGGAAAAAATCAGAATTTTCCCAACTATTATGGCATTGTTCTAAATCAACCAACACCTCAAAACACCGAGAATATTGCATGCCACGATAGTGTGGACGTATATGAATTCTACATTTGTAAGAGGAGGTTTTACCCATTAATTTTATTATCTTGTCAACCTTACTTTTTGACAAGTAAAATTAATAGTTGGTTTCTCTTTGGCCCTACAATTAAAAATAGTGACTCCGATGGGGAGGATACCTTTATTTGCATCTAAGTGCTTACCATTACTCGGTACTAAGGCAATTATCTCAGATTATGTGTCTTACCGATGTGGAAGTACACACGCTTCTAAATAATTTACTATAACCATATTTGACCTAGTGATCCGCAAACAAACCCATCCGTTGGGGAGGAAGGCACTCAGAGCCGACACGCAAGTTTGTTGCATCATATGTCAAATTGTAATGGACGTCGCGGGAATTAATTAAAATATCCCTCTCCCACTTAGTAAATTGAAAATGAGGAATTTTCAAGCACACACAACATGCATATAAAACAAATCAGCAATAAATATGGAAAAAATCAGAATTTTTCTAACTATTATGGCATTGTTCTCCAATATGCATCCCGTCGTGTCGCCACCTCATCCGCTCCACCTTTTCCGTGCGCAAGCCACAAAAGAGATCCGAGCCGAGATATATCATTTTAATTTACATCCATCGATCCTATACTCCACGAAGGAGTGTACAAACTATCTAGATCGAAAGTAAACTAAAATGATCAGCTAAACAATGCCGTATTTAATTACAAAAATTAAATACTAATCTAGCCTCGTCAACCCCGAGGATTCAAATGAAATACATAAAATCACACACAAACAATCACATACACACATATAGCCATAATAGTCGGATCTTATGTCTGCAACCAAAAAAGTTAGCCTACGCACATCCTACTATTATCCGGCATACTCAATATATGATATGTGCATGAAAGTAACCGAATCCAAAACACAAAAAACCGGAAACCGTGGCTCTGATACCATTTGTTGGAATTCATGCTTCTCGGAGAGGCTCATCGGCTCCCGTATCCCCGGATTAAAATTTTCACTAATGAAAACTAATCCGGATGGAATGAGTTTCCTAAGCACAACCAATTCGTCGTCGTGCTAACAACTTGAGCGATCGCTTGAACAAACTAGTTGTTCAAGTGACACAACTCTTCTAGTCGGTTAGCCGCGGAAGATATGACGTACGGATCGCCGGTTTTTGTGTTTATCTTCGGGGTCCATGATTATACAAATACATACACATGCAAACTAGTATAATCAACACATACTAATCAAAGATCAATAATAAAAGTTGTAAAACTTTTATACCTCTCGATCTTCTATCGTATGTCCTATCCTCCTCGTGGACGTCGTGTGGGCGAAGATCCTCCACGAGTTGAAGCTCCCTAGATCACATTCTTCCCTTCCTTGCTTTCTCCGAACAAAGAGAAGAACCAAACAAAACTCCTTCTCCTATCTAGAGCCGACCACCAAGCCAAGGAGCTTGATATAGCCGCTGGCCAAGGAGTAGATGGTTGAGCGCCGGCCAACCTTTGCAACAATGTTGTCGCCGGCCACCAAGGAAGTGGAGAAGCATCGGCCACTAAGGAATTGGAGAACCGCCGGCCACTAAGGAATTGGAGAAGCACCGACCACCAAGGAATTGGAGAACCGCCGACCACCAAGGAATTTGAGAAGCACCGGCCACCAAGGAATTGGAGAACCGCCGGCCACCAAGGAATTGGAGAAGCACCGGCCACCAAGGAATTGGAGAACCGCCGGCCACCAAGGAATTGGAGAACTGCCGGCCACCAAGGAATTGGAGAACCGCCGGCCAAGAACAAGGTGGAAGAAGATGGGTGCCGGCTTAAACCTTCCAAGAGTTGCCGCCCAATCCTTCTTTCAAAACCTAGCCGCCCAAAACAAAAGCTTAATCTCCTTCTATTACCTCCCACCCTAAGCAATCCTTTTTTAGAGTTAGGGATAAGCCTTGGTTTAATCTCCACCGTCGGTTCTAGGGATTTAATATCAACCTCCGGATCTAGAGATTTAATCTCCACCGTCAGTTCTAGAGATTTAATCTCAACCGTCGGTTCTAGAGATTTAATCTTAACCGTCGGTTCTAGAGATTTAATCTCCACCGTCGGTTCTAGGGATTTAATCTCAACCGTCGATTCTAGAGATTTATTCTCAACCATTGGTTCTAGAGTTTTGTTTTAATCCTTGGATCTAGACTTCATGAGGATTATATTAGGCTATGATAAGGACCACGAGGAGGAGTTGGATCTTGGCCAGCCGATGGATCGGAACCACACAAACTTGATCCATCAATGATTTTCCATTCCACTAGAGGATCATCATTGAACTACCTCACCAACCCCCATAAATTAATATGGGCTCCATATATTATTTGTACATCCATCTTCCCGTGTTTAAGATATCGAATGTCTATTAATTAATTGATTTACTGACCATCAATCAATTAACATCTAACTCCTCGAGTAGTACCACTCAACCTTATCATCATGTTGACTAAGTCAACCTGCAGGGTTTACATGATGAACCTTATGAGCTCCTCAAGGGGACATCATCAACCTAATATATAGGACACAATTTCCTCCTATAATCAATGGCACACCATGTAAATAATATCATTTCTCAACTTACCGGGCATATTGATTTAATCCATAGAAACCTCACCCTTTGGTAAATCAAGGAAATAAATACTAAGTACATGTGCCCATTATTATATCGGGATTAATAGCATGTACAACATAATATCCGAGGTCCGATTCAATTATGTAGTCAGCAATAAATTGAATCTGTTGGTGCAGTGGGCACCAAAGTCGAACCGGTATTTTGATTATGGCAAAAGGCTCAATAGTTAAGAGTATATTTGTTATCTTACGAGCTCAATTAAGTGTGCAGAAATGCTAAAGTTGAGCGGAAGGTCTGCGACACCCGGTGGGAACCGAGGTGGTCGGGCAACGCCAGAGGGATTTCGGAGGAAGCCGAGGTACTCGGGTGAAGACCGGAAGCGAGGCTACAAGGTAAGCTCGTGTGAAAGCGAAGCAAGGACGTTAAGCGTAGATCCGACCCAATACCTCCAATGGAAGGTCTAGGTCGAGATCAGTTGGTTAGAACCATCGTACTTTATATTTTAAGCTAACTTGTCTGCGGTCAAAACCCTTTGACGATGTGTCTACTACATCAGCTGCTGGTCTAGTTCGACCTCGAGAAGAGCTCGAATTTCAAGGGGTGAATTTGGACTTGACTCGTGTTTTGGTACAAAGGGTGATGTGGTCAAGGTGGACATCCAAACCATCACCAAGCTTGGACCCCAAAATTAGGTGATGTGGCATCAAGGTGGACATCCAAAACCATCATCAAGTTGGCGCCCAAAATGAGGTGAGTTGGCACAAGATGGTTGGCAAACCACCATCAAGCTTGGGCCAAAATGAGGAGAGTTGGCACAAGATGGTTGGCTCCCATGATGTGGCACAAGTTGGATGGCTCCAACAAGTTGGCGTGAAGGCCTCCTTGAGGTGGCACAAGGTGGTTGGATGAGCACCTCATCCTTGAGTTGTGGCACAAGGTGGTTGGATGAAGCACCTCATCCTTGAGTTGGCAAAGGATGTGGATGAGCAAGACTTGGGGGATAAGAACCTCACCTTGGACACTGCCTATGTCTAAATTCATAGATCAATATCCATAAATAGACATGTTCACGCCAAGCAAAAATAAGAAATCAAGAGCTCTCAACACGCCGTCGTAACGCCGCTACTACTACTCACATTTGCTACGACGAAGTGCCGCCGACAACGAAAGCTACATCTTCTACTTATAAGAGTTGTCGGTATATTTATTTAAGTTCTACTTCTTTAAATTGTCTTTGTGCTTTAATCGTAACAAGGAAAGGGGGAGTGTCCCTTTGCCTTGATTTCTTTTTGTGATCGTTGCTCCTACTTCCAACGAGGAGGAGTGGTTTTAGTGAATTGCCCTCCGTACGTGATCAAGGATCACTAGGGCCGTGGATTAGCAATCGAAAGATTGTGAACCACGTAAAAATATCTTGTCTACTTTATATTTCCGCTGTGCACTCTCTACTTGCTTTTTACTTATTGCAAAAGTTTTTTTTTAACGACACCGTATCGCTATTCACCCCCCCCCCTCTAGCGACACTTTCGATCCAACAATTGGTATCAGAGCCGGGGGCGCTAAGATTCGGTGAAACCACCAATCTAGCTTTGTTTTTCTTTTTTTCACAGATTTTTTATTTATTTATTTCTGTTTTCGTATAATTATTTCACTTGCTTATCTTCTCCTACATATAGAATTGCATTAGAGGCTTTAGGATCCGGATAAGGTTGTCCTTCGGGTTAGATCCCGAGTAAGGTTGTCCTCCGGAACTTCAACGACATTCGCATTTGATTGTTTATTTCTTTTTGCAAGTTTCATTTTATATATATATTTTTTACTTGCTGCACTAGTAATCCAAGACGAAAGTCTTGGAATATTCTTTCGTGTGTGTTTTGCAAGATTCTTTTTCGTCGTTCTTCTTCTTGTTTTTAAATGGCCCATCTCGAAGGGTTTAGCACTCACCTTGACCCGTTTTACAACGGTAATGACTTTCGTTATTGGAAGGGTCGGATGGAATGCTTTCTTAAAACCCAAATCGAGATGTGGATCGTAATCCAAACCGGTTTCACACTTCCTATTAATGAAGATGGTGAATCTTTGGGTTACGATCAATGGTCAAATTCCATGAAAAACAAGTAGAAGCCGATGCCAAGGCAACTCAAATCTTGCAATGGGTTGTCAAGGAAGAGCTCAACGCGTCGGCCCCTTCATTAGTGCAAAGGACTTATGGACCAAGCTAGTGGAACTACACGAAGGCACCGCGACACGAAGGTATGTAAAGAGATTTACTTTTAAATAAATTGTATAACTTGAAAATGCAGGAAAAACGAGACCGCAACTCAACTACATGCTCAGATCCAAGACATCGTCAACCAACTCCATGCCATCGGACAAAAGGTCGAGAATCGCGACCTTATCGTATTCTCTTAACTCGCTTCCTAGGACCACCTTGTGGGCATCCATGGTCGATGCCTACAAGGTCTCCAAGGACCTTTCTAAAATTAGGTTAGACGAATTGTTTTGAACTTGAATTACATGAGCAAACTAACGTGGTCCAGCCGAGAAGAGTATTGCGTTAGTTGCGAGGTTCCAAGAAGAAGAAGCCCGCAAGCAAGCCACCCCAAGGAAGAAGATTTAGTCCGAATCGGAAGTAGACTGAATAGAATCCGAACTAGTCAATCTAGTTCGGATGATGATCAAGAGACGAAAACGACCAACAACTCAAGGTAAGCCTAAACCTAATTCAAATACTTCTAATTTTAGATGCTATGAGTGCAGCAGTTCGGCCACATCAAGTCCGAGTGCCCAAAGCTAAAGAATAACGCATCAAAGACCAAGAAAGCGCTAAACGCTCCTTGGGAGGAGTTGTCGGAGGAAGAAGATGATATCCAAGCTCTAATGGCCAAGCCGACCGAGCACGACTCGAAACGAAGAAGAGTCCGAGTCCGAATCCGATGAGCTTCCATTCAAGACAAGCCACGGATCCGTATCCGGTTCAAAAGAATCATTAAGGGTAAGTCGGTCGTTACTTAATACTTTGTATGGTGCAATTAAATTTTTAAATAAGAAACTAGCTAAGTCCGAGTCCAAGGTCGAGACCCTAATTGAGGAGGTTAACCTCCTCAAACATGAGGTCTCCTAACCTCTTCGACTACTCGTATTCAAGAGGAGGACTCAACTCAAGTTGAAAAGCTTGAAGTTGAGAACTCGCTTTTGAAAACACAAGTCAAGACCTTAGGAACACGTTGGAAAGGTTCACTTTGGGATCCAAGGGACTTGACCTCTTACTTGGATCACAAAGGGCCGTGTACAACAAGGTCGGACTCGGGTTTAACTCAAATACAACCAATAAGTCATATATGTCTATAGTAAACCAACATAAGAAAAATGTCCAAGCATGGGTCCCTAAGATCACTTTGATTTCAACTTTAGGATCTAACATGTATTGGGTTCCCAAGGACCAAATTCACTATGTGAATAGACCCACTCGATTCAATGGTCCAGGGGGAGCCAATACAAAATGTATTTTTGTTAAGTCTTAGAAATTGCATGCTTAGTTTTTCCTTTATTTTTAGAATGGTTAGATAGGACTCATAATCAACTAAAATCCTACGAAAAGATTGAGCCTCGGGGAGCCTCTTTTCAAAAATAACTAGTTAGACCAAGATGTAGTCTCAAGTAAGTCGAGTTATCAATTTCTTGAAATTAGCTTTGTCTAAGGAAGTGGTCGTTGTTCCGATCAAAGAAGGCCTCTGTGCCTCGCCACGACCTGGAAGCTAATCTATTGAAAAGATTACTTGATGAGCTTAGACTAAATCCGAATCTAACCTAATGTTGGTTAATTTAAATTCATTAAAATTAATCAAGTAAAATTGAAAGTCATCTCACAATAACACATAGAAATAACATGTTTTGATCATGTAGATATTGGTGAGATGATTTAGGTTTAAAAACTTACAAACAACCCTTTAGTAATTCCAATATCCGATCCAACTACCTTATATGTAGGATCAATGGATGTTGGATGCGATGGTTGCTCCGACACATGACATGACCGATCAACTCGATTTTCGGTTACGATTCAAATGACAAGGATCGGTGGCCTTCGGAAATAGCAAGCTCAAAATCATCGGATCAGGTGATATTGAGCTCAACTCTAACTTTACAATTCAAAATGTCTTATTAGTAGAAAACTTTCAATATAATTTACTTAGTGTAAGCCAATTGTGTGATAACAATTATAAGGTCATATTTCTAGAAAATGAATGCGTAATCAAGATAAATGCAACATCTAAAATAATACTTAAAGGAACTAGGAATAGCAACATCTACACAATAAATTTACCCAACTCCTCAACCAAGTGTCTTATGACACAGCAAGAGGAATCTTGGTTATGGCACCGAAGACTCGGACACTCGCACCCAAGACTCGTCCACAAGATGAGTCAGAGTGGCTTGGTTATAGGTTTGCCTAAACTAAACAACTTGGATAATAAAATATGTAATGCTTGTCAACAAGGTAAACAATCTAGGACACAACATCAATTAACTAATCAAGAACGAACCAAAAGTGTTCTTGAGCTCCTACACATGGATCTATTTGATTCACATGGAGCTAAGTCACTCAATGGTAGTCAATTTTGCTTAGTCATAATTGACGACTATTCTAGATTTACTTGGGTTAGGTTTATCAAACATAAAAATGATACTCTAGACCAACTAATCAATCTTTGTAGGTTAATCGAAAATCAAAAGAACCTTAAGATTAAAAGACTTAGAAGCGATCATGGTGGTGAATTCGAAAACCACAGGTTTACAGATTTCTGTAACCTAAACGGATACCACCATGAGTTTTCATGTCCTAGAACCCCACAACAAAATGGGTTAGTCAAACGGAAAAATAGAACCCTACAAGAAGCCGTTAGGACAATGTTAAACGAGTATAACCTACCCGATAGATTTTGGGCCGTAGTACGGCTTGCTATGTCCAAAATAGGATCCTTATGGTAAAGAGGCACCAAAAGTCCTCGTACGAGATTTATCACGATAAAATACCGAACATCAAATACTTTAGGGTATTTGGATGCAAGGTACATATCTTAAACACTAAGGATTACCTAGGGAAATTCAAATCCAAAACCTCTGGAACCTTTCTAGGATACTCAACCACCAAGAGAGCTTATAGGGTATACAATCACGACACTCTTAGAGTCGAAGAAACCATTAATATAGTTTCGACGAAGGACACGAACCCGTTCAATCCTTAACAAAACCAACTAGCAAATCAACTTATAGCAAACCCGACTCTGATCTTGAACTTGAATCTCGTCCTAACCCAAGTCATCCTATCGACCAAGTGATAGATGACCCTAACCCAAGTCATCCTATCAATCAAGTTATAGGTGATCCAAATTTAGGGGTTCGAACTAGAGCTTCATACCGAAACATTAGTCAAATCTCGTTAATTTCCAAAATCGAACCCAAAACTATTGAACAAGCACTTCTTGATCCCGACTGGATTATTGCTATGCAAGAAGAGCTAGCTCAATTCACTAGAAATGAAGTCTTGGAATTAGTACCACCACCTAAAGAAAAATCAATTATTGGAACAAGGTGGGTATTTCGAAATAAACTTGATGATAAAGGTGAAGTAGTTAGAAATAAAGCTAGGTTAGTCGCAAAAGGGTTTAGTCAAGTCGAAGGTTTAGATTACGATGAGACCTACGCCCCCGTAGCAAGACTAGAGTCCATCCGAATGTTGTTAGCATATGCTGCACATCGAGGTTTTAAATTGTTTCAAATGGATGTCAAGTCAGCATTTTTGAATGGATACATTAAGGAAGAAGTTTACGTCAGTCAACCTCCCGGATTCGAAAATCTAGATAAACGACCATGTCCTTAGACTTAAGAAAGCCCTATATGGACTCAAACAAGCCCCAAGAGCTTGGTACGAAAGGCTTTCGATCTATCTTAAGTCCAAAGGATTCAACCAAGGTTTAGTCGACCCAACCTTATTCGTAAAAACCGTAGGAAAAGAAATCTTTATAGCCCAAATCTATGTAGATGATATAATTTTTGGAACTACCAACTCGATCCTGCTAAACGAATTCATCTCACTTATGGAAAGTGAATTTGAAATGAATTTAGTAGGAGAGTTAAGTTTCTTCTTAGGTTTACAAATTAAACAAACTAAAGATGGAATATATTTACATCAACAAAAATATACTAAGGACTAAATAAATCGATTTGGAATGCAAGATGCTAAAATAATCAATACACCTATGGCAACTAATGTTAATATAAAAGAAGATGTAGAAGGAAAACCCGTTGACCTAAAATACTATAGGAGCGCAATAGGAAGTCTCCTATACTTAACCGCGAGCCGACCCGACATTTTATTCGCGGTAAGTATGTGCGAAAGGTTACAAACCTGTGCCAAGGAGTCTCACCTAACCCTAGTCAAGCGTATCCTTAGATATCTAAAGGGCACGCTAAACGTAGGTATTTGGTACCCTAGATCTACCGAGTTTAATCTAATCGGCTACTCCGACTCCGACTATGCCGGTAGTAAACTCGATAGAAAGAGCACGAGTGGTTGTTGTCAAATCCTCGGCTCGAGTCTAGTGAGTTGGTGCAGTAGGAAGCAGCATTGCGTTGCCTTATCTACCACCGAAGCCGAATACGTTGCGATGGGTGAGTGTGTCTCTCAGCTCCTGTGGATGAAGCACACTCTCCAAGACTTTAGCTTAATCTTTAACAACATTAAAACCTACATAGATAACATCAGTTCAATTAACTTAACTAAAAATCCAATATGTCATTCTAGGACAAAACATATAGAAGTTAAACACCACTTCATTAGGGAACATGTAACTAATGGAACTATACAACTAGAGTATGTTGAGTCCAAATCAAACCTAGCGGACATCTTCACCAAACCACTACCCGAAGCCGAATTTAGTTTATTAAGACGAAAGTTAGGTATGTGCGTAATAGAGTAGGATTTAAATTTCTCTATATATGTACTCTATTTTTGCTTCTTTTTATGAAATTAGCCTAAGTCTTACCTTAGAAATCATATACCTATAGATTTAAGGAGCCAACACATCTCACAACACATAGGACTAATGTGTTTGTGTACTTAGCCACGTAGACGGGCGTGAGATGTTAGGACCTTACTCCTGGTTCAGATGTAGATTCAGTGCATCGATATGAACCATGGAGTATAATTATTTAAAATTAATCAACTCCTTCAAGACTTATTGATCATTCTATATCAATCAAGTCCAACCGGAGTTGTACATTTTAGATGAACATATTTTCAAGCTTATTATTATTTAAAAAAATATATATATATATATATATATATATATATATATATATTGGGAACTTGCTTGGACTTACAAACCCTAAAATATATTTACAAACTTTTTGAGTTAAGGCAAAAGGGGGAGAAAGTCACAAAAGTAACCAAAATTAACCAAAATTAAAAGGGAAGAAAGTAAACAAAATTATTACCTTTTATATTAAGTAATTCCGATTACTTAAGCAACTATTAAGGGAGTAAAATTATTTTCAAGAACTCACCTTCGGTCAAGGGGGAGGTTACCTCAAAGGGGAGAACTTGAAACAATAATATTTCTCATTCATATTTAATCATTATGCTAGCTCATTCATATTTAATCTTTATGCTAGCTCATTCATGCTTAATCATTATGCTAGCTTAATTTTTCCTTAACTTTTGTGTCGGTTTGCCATGAATCAAAAAGGGGGAGATTGTTGGTGCAGTGGGCACCAAAGTCGAACCGGTATTTTGATTATGGCAAAAGGCTCAATAGTTAAGAGTATATTTGTTATCTTACGAGCTCAATTAAGTGTGCAGAAATGCTAAAGTTGAGCGGAAGGTCTGCGACACCGGTGGGAACCGAGGTGGTCGCAACGCCGAGGGATTTCGGAGGAAGCCGAGGTACTCGGGTGAAGACCGGGCGAGGCTACAAGGTAAGCTCGTGTGAAAGCGGCAAGGACGTTAAGCGTAGATCCGACCCAATACCTCCAATGGAAGGTCTAGGTCGAGATCAGTTGGTTAGAACCATCGTACTTTATATTTTAAGCTAACTTGTACTGCAGTCCAAAACCCTTTGACCAGTCGTCTACTACAGTCAACTGCTGGTCTAGTTCCAGCCTCGAGAAGAGCTCGAATTTCAAGGGGTGAATTTGGACTTGACTCGTGTTTTGGTACAAAGGGTGATGTGGCATCAAGGTGGACATCCAAACCATCACCAAGCTTGGACCCCCAAAATTAGGTGATGTGGCATCAAGGTGGACATCCAAAACCATCATCAAGTTGGACGCCCAAAATGAGGTGAGTTGGCACAAGATGGTTGGCAAACCACCATCAAGCTTGGACGTCCAAAATGAGGAGAGTTGGCACAAGATGGTTGGCTCCCATGATGTGGCACAAGTTGGATGGCTCCAACAAGTTGGCGTGAAGGCCTCCTTGAGGTGGCACAAGTTGGTTGGATGAGCACCTCATCCTTGAGTTGTGGCACAAGGTGGTTGGATGAAGCACCTCATCCTTGAGTTGGCGCAAAGGATGTGGATGAGCAAGACTTGGGGGATAAGAACCTCACCTTGGACACTACCTATGTCTAAATTCATAGATCAATATCCATAAATAGACATGTTCACGCCAAGCAAAAATAAGAAATCAAGAGCTCTCAACACGCCGCCGTACGCCGCTACTACTACTCACATTTGCTCTGACGAAGTGCGCCGACAACGCAAAGCTACATCTTCTACTTATAAGAGTTGTCGGTATATTTATTTAAGTTCTACTTCTTTAAATTGTCTTTGTGCTTTAATCGTAACAAGGAAAGGGGGAGTGTCCCTTTGCCTTGATTTCTTTTTGTGATCGTTGCTCCTACTTCCAACGAGGAGGAGTGGTTTTAGTGAATTGCCCTCCGTACGTGATCAAGGATCACTAGGGCCGTGGATTAGCAATCGAAAGATTGTGAACCACGTAAAAATATCTTGTCTACTTTATATTTCCGCTGTGCACTCTCTACTTGCTTTTTACTTATTGCAAAAGTTTTTTTTTAACGACACCGTATCGCTATTCACCCCCCCCCCCTCTAGCGACACTTTCGATCCAACAGAATCACCTCTATGTCGGTCCTGCTCAATACACCTAAGTGTACTAGTGTAACTCTATGTTCAAGACAAAACAATACCAAGCTACACTACAACCATGCCAATGGTTTGTCCAAAACCATCTTGGTTGTGAGCCTCTACTTATATTCTATAAGGGACTGATAACATTATCTTCTGTGCCACACCAAGCACCATGTTATCTACAATGTAAAATATTAGACAATATGCACACATATAATAATTATAAAGTGCAAACAATGATCATGTGATTCTTATTTCAAAATAAAAATGTTCATAAAAAAGAGCTAGGCTTTCAGTATACATTCCAACAAAAACCTCCCTCTCCTTTCTCTCATTTCCAAAAACTCAAGAAGCAAGGAAAGAACTCTTGTCTTGGTACCACCTTGGTTATATCGTTATACTAAACAAGCGAAATGATGTAAGTAATCCCGTCACCTACAGTACATGTTGTTTCGAGTGTTTGAATTTTCAAGATCTCCCTTGGAAGTTTTCGGCCAAACCATGTTTATGCTTATATATATATATATATATATATATATATATATATATATATATATATATATATATATATATATATATGATGTTAACATGATGATTGTTAGACCTTGTGTTAGTATGTTTGAGTGTTTGACTTCTTAAGATTATCCTTTGAAAGTTTTGGCCAAGTCTTTGCTTGAGCTCACTAATGATCTTCCATGCCATACTATATATATATATGATGTTAGCATGATGTTAGTTAGACTTTGTGCAAGTTGTTTGGGTGTAGATTTCCTAAGACCCTTCTTTAGGGTTTCGGCCAAGACAAGTTCATGCTCACCAATGATTCCCCTGCCATGTTTTATATATATATGATGCTGACATGTTGTTAAATAGGTTTTGTACAAGTTGCTTTGGGTGTTGATTTCCTAAGACCCTTCCTTGGATGTTTCGGCCAAGATTATGTATGTGCCTACTAATGACCTACCATTCCATGCTACATGTATATAAGATGTTAACATGATGTTAGTTAGGCTTTGTGTAAGTTGTTTGGGTGTTGAATTCTTACAAACCTTCCTTGGATGTTTCGGCCATGATAAGTTTATGCTCACTAATGATCTTCCATGCCATGACATATATGTATATGATGTTAGTTAGACCTTGTACAGGTTGAATTAGGGTTTGAATTCTTAGGATCCCTCCCTTGGAAGTTTCGGCCAAACCTTGTTCATGCTCACCCATGATCTTCCATGCCATGATATATCTATATATGATGTTAACATATTGATAGTTAGACTTTATGATAGCATGATTTGTTTATGCCACTACCTTCTGTCCATGTTAATTGTATGAATGTATTATTATTTTATACTCATTGTGTCATGATGAAAAAGTATGTATGATGAAATGCCTAAGAGACGCTTCCCTATGAATGGGGACTAAGAGCAGTCTTTATGTTATGAAAAGGAATATGATATGTTATGATAAGGAACATGATATGTTATGATAAGGAACATGATATACTATTTTACTTTTGTATGGCTTGTACCAGAGCCTAGCAAGGTCCAAGGGATGGGCTCCTACGTGGACCTAGATCGACGGTCATAGTATGGACCTAGTACGGGATGGGCTCCTAAGTTGCCCTAGGTCGACGGTCATAGTACGGGCCTAGGATGGGCTCCTATGTTGCACCTAGGTCGACGATCGTAGTACGGACCTAGTACCCTAGTAGGGTTGGGATTAGCTAGTTCGAGTCTATTTGGAGATGCGCGTAAAGATGATGATGTATGTGGTACAATGTCGGGCCCTACATGTTGAGATTATGTTTAAGTACCTATAAAATATATGTTTTCAAAAAACATCTTGCATATACCCTTTTTATGTCTATGTGAATATTATGTGTCACAAATTATGCTTATATGCTCTTAAATGATCATGTCACTACTTTTATATGAATGCTATGCCTATATGTTCTTAATTGATCATGTCACTACTTTTATATGAATGATATGCTTATATGTTCTTAAATGATCATGTCACTACTTTTATATGAATGCTATACCTATATGTTGTCTAGATGAACATGTCACTACTCTATGTCTAATTCTTGATGTATGACTTTTGTGAGTAGGAAAGGATCTTACTAAGCCTATGTGCTTATAGTTTCATGTTTTCCTTGTACTGCATATAAGGGAAAAAATGGCTAAACTAAAGGGAGCAGCAGGAGGGGCAATGTGTGTGTGGCAGTGGCATGGTGGATGTGATCTGTTTTTATGTTCCAAGACTTATGCATGTTTTAAAGTTTGCATATTAGTAGTTAAGAGTTGATCACTACTGAATGTTTAGATGGTTGCTACTTAGTGTCCTAATGAAATGATTATGCATGCTCTATGTTTCATGCTTTAAGTTTTTAAAAAAGAATGCTTTATGTTTTTAAAAAGAAAACAAAAAGAAGTTTAAATTCTTCCTCTGCAAATGCATGTATGTATGATTGCATCACGCCACCCTTCCTCCCCCTCTAGAGTACGAGAAGGGGCGGGCGTGACAATCCATTCCACTAGAGGATTATCATTGATCTACCTCACGAACCCCCATTAATAAATATAGACTGCATAAATTAGTTGTACAAATGTCTCCCCATGTTTAAGATATCGAATGTTCATCAATTAATTAATTTACTGACAATTAATTAATCAACATCTAACTCCATGAGTAGTACCACTCAACCTCATCATCATGCCGGACCAAGTCCACCTGCAGGGTTTACATGATGATCCTTATGAGCTCCTCAAGGGAACATCATTATCCTAATACTTAGGACACAGTTTCCTCCTATAATCAATGACACACCATGTAAATAATAATATTTCCCAACTTACCGAGCCTATCGATTTAATTTATAAATCTCTCCCATTGGTAAATCAAAGAAATAAATACAATGTACATGTGCCCGTTATTATATCGGGATTAAGAGCATCTACACCATAATATCCGAGGACCGATTCAATTATGTAGTCAGCAATAAATTGAATCACCTCTAAGTCGGTTCTGCTCAATACACACAAAGTGTACTAGTGTAATTCTATGGTCAAGACAAACCAATACCAAATTACACTACAACCATACCAATGGTTTGTCCAAAACCATCTCGGTTGTGAGCCTCCACTTATACTCTACATGGAACTGATAACATGATCTTCCGTGTGACACCACACACCATGTTATCTACAATGTAATGTATCATACAATATGCTTAACCATAAATATGCATACAATGATCATGTGATTTTTATTTCAAAAATAATGATGTTCATAAAAAAAATAGACTTTTCATTATACATCCCAACAATCTCCCACTTATACTAATAAACTATGCGGTCTTCATACTGCCATACATCTGATTCCCATTCCCTCCACATGTCTATCAAAAGCTCTCGCTTGAAGAGCCTTAGTGAAAGGATCTGCCAAGTTATCCTCTAATGCAATTTTGGCTACAACAACTTCTCCACGCTTTACGATCTCTCGTATCATGTGATACTTATGCTCTATGTGTTTACTTGCCTTATGGGTTCGTGGTTCCTTCAAGTTTGCAACTGCACCACTGTTATCACAATAAATTGTGATAGTTCTGGCCAAACTAGGAATCACATCCAAGTCCATCAAGGAGTTGCTGAGCCATACAACTTCTTTGGCTGCATCAGAGGCTGCCATATACTCAACTTCCATGGTGGAGTCCGCCACGCATTTCTTCTTGACACTCCTACATACAATGGCTCCACCACACAAAGTAAACACAAAACTCGAAGTAGACTTACTATTATCCCTATATGATTGGAAGTCGGAATCTGTGTAACTCACAGGGAGTAATTGATCTACATGGTATACCAGCATATAATTCCTAGTCCTTCTCAGGTACTTTAATATATGCTTTACCGTAGTCCAATGTCCCTGTCCTGGATTACTTTGATATCTGCTAACCATGGCCACGGCAAAGCATATATCCATCCTCGTACATAACATAGCATACATGAGGATTCCTCCCGCTGAAGCATAAGGAACCGCCTTCATCTCCTCCATCTCCTTTGATGTTCAAGGACACATCTCTTTAGATAAAGGTACTCCATTCCTAAAAGGTATAAAACCTTTCTTGGAGTTCTGCATGCTAAAACGAGCCAAAATAGTGTCTACGTATGAAGCTTGAGATAAGCACAACATCCTTTTCCTGCGATCCCTTATAACCTTGATCCCAAGGATGTGTCCCACTTCTCCCAAGTCCTTTATATCAAACTATTAGGACAACCATACCCTTATGTCTGATAACACTTTGACATTGTTGTCAATTAACAAAATGTCATCTACGCACAATAGAAGAAATACCACTACTTTCCGTCAGATCTCTTGTATACACAAGACTCATCTGAACTTTGAATAAATCCATAAGACTGGATTACCTCATCAAAGCGGATGTTCAAAGATCTCGAAGCTTGCTTCAATCCATAAATGGACCAATTAAGCTTGCACACAATATGCTTTTTGCCCTTTCCAATGAATCCCTCTGGTTGCTCCATATAGATGTTTTCCTCAAGACTTCCATTAAGGAAAGCTGTCTTGACTTCCATCTGCCACACCTCATAATCAATATGAGCAGCAATAGACAAGAGAATCCGGATAGACATAAGCTTCCCTATTGATGAAAAGGTCTCCTCATAATCGATACCCTCTTTCTGAGTATACCCTTTTGCAATAAGCCTTACTTTAAAGGTCTCGACCTTCCTATCTATTCCTCTTTTTCTTTTGTAGATCCACTTGCATCCAATGGTTTTTACACCATTGCATGGTTCTACTAGCTCCAAGACCTGATTTGAATCCATAGATTCTATCTCAGAATTTATTACACTTTGCCAAGATATCACATCTTTATCTTAGATTTCCTCGTCATATGTCCAGGGATCAGGTTCATGTTCACTAGGGACCAAATCAAGAGATTCTCCCAAGAACATAAAACTATCAGGTTGTCTAACAACCCTCCCACTACGACGAGGTATCACCTGTGTATCCTCTGTGATACACGGTGCAGTCACTTGTGGTATATCCTCTTGTACTGATGGTGCTGAAGTAGTGACTTCACCTCTCAATTCCTCTAGAACAATCTTGCTCATGGGCTTGTGGTTCATCACATAGTCTTCCTCTAAAAATCTGGTGTTCGTGCTAACGATCACCCTCTGATCTCTAGGACTATAGAACAAACCATCTTTCGTTCCTCTAGGATAGCCTACGAACAAGCGCAATTCTGTACGAGGTTCCAACTTACCAGCATCTGCCTTTAGCACATGTGCTGGACTCCCCAAATCTGAATATGCCTCAAACTAGGCTTTCGCCCAATCCATAATTCTGTGGGAGTAGAAAGCACTGATTCAAATGGTCCTGAGTTCAGAATATACACTGTCGTATCCAGAGCATACCCCGAGAACGAATCTGATAACTCAGAATAACTCATCATCGATCTAACCATCTCCATAAGAGTCTTATTCTTTCGCTCTGCTACACCATTCTGCTGGGGTGTTCCAAGTGCAAACAATTGGGATTGAATCCCAGCCTATGATAAGTAATTACTAAACTCTTCCAAGAGGTACTCACCACCACGATCAGATCGTAGTGTCTTGATACTTTTACCTTGACGTTTCTCCACATCAGCCTTGAATTCTTTGAACCTGTCGAAGCATTCAGACTTGGTGCGCATCAAGTAAATGTATCTATATCTTGAATAATCATCTATGAAAGAGATGAAATATTCAAAACCACCTCTAGCCTGGATAGAGATAGGACAACACAAATCATAATGAACCAATTCTAACACATCTTTGGCTCTATACCCTTTGGCCTCAAAAGGCCTCTTGGTCATTTTACCTTCCAAGAAAGATTAGCAGGTTGGGAAATCTTTCACCACTAATGAACCAAAAGGTCCATCAGCTATCAACCTTTGAATTCTACTCAGGTTAATATAACCTAACCTTAGATGCCAAAGATACGTTTGGTTCATTTTCGAAGGTTCTTTTCTCTTAATAGATTTAGAAGATGAATTTTTTATTTCTATTTGCATCGTGGGAGCTTTTGGTTCAAGTGTATATAAATTGTCTACCAATGCACCAGAATAGATAATCTCCCTATTCCTTTTTATAACAATTTTTTCATTAAAAGAAATAGAATATCAATCCTAAAACAATTTAGAAATTGAAATTCAATTATTTCTAAATGAAGGTACATAAAGGCAATTTCTCAGAACCAAAGTTTAATTCCTATCAAAAGATAAATAAACATCTCCCACTGCAATAGCCGCCACCTTTGTAGCATTACCCATGTATAAGGTAATCTCCCCCTCAGCTAGTCATCTGGATTCCTGTAACACCTGCAAAGTATTGCAGACATGATCAGTGGCTCTCGTATATACACACCAGGTGTTGGTAGATAACACCGCTAAATATGTTTCAACGACTAGACCAAAAGATATACCTTTGTTATGCTTCCAATTGGGGTAGTCCTTCTTCCAATATCTAGTCTACTTGCAAGTGAAGGACTTGCCTTACGACTTCTTCACTGCTCCCTGAGATCCTCCCACCACCTTTGCTCCACCTTGTTTCTTCTTCTTCTTGCCTTTCGGCTTAGAAGTAGAATCCTTCTGAGCAACCATACCCTGAGCCTGAGCACTCTAACAAAAAAGCCCCTCTGCCACCTAGAGTTCTGTCAGAAGCTTCGCTAAGGAATACTACCTCTTATTCATGTTGTAGTTCAGGCGAAACTGCTCAAAACTCCTAGGTAGAGATTGGAGAATGATATTGACCTAAGTTTCCCCATCGATCTCAGCTCCAAGGACTTCCATATCATTCAAATGAGCTATCAACTTGAGAACATGATCCCTCATGGGTGTTCCCTCAACCATGATGGTTGTCATCAAGTTCCTCATGGCTTCCTGCCTAGCATCCCGATTTTGGTGTTCAAAAAGTTCCTTGAGATTGTGCATCATATCATTTGCAGTAGGCATGGCTTGATGCTGGTGTTGCAATACATTTGACATAGAAGCCAAAATATAACACCGCACCATCTCATCAGCCTTTTTCCACTTCTTATAACTCTCTTTCTCCTTTTCCCTAGAAACATTCATAGGCTTAGAAAGACACTCCTCTAGAAGTACATATTTGTACTCCTCAGCAGTCAAGACTATATCCAGATTGCTTTTCCAATCCACATAGTTAGGTCCAGTAAGTTTATTTTCGTTTAGTATCATAGTAAGTGGGTTGAAAGTCATTTTTGAAAAACCTAAGAATCACATAGATCAAAACATTAGATTTTAAAAATTTATTAATTCCTCAAATAATAAAATTTTAAAATCAACCAACACCTCAAAACACCGAGAATATTGTATGCCACGATAGTGTGGACGTATACGAATTCTACATTTGTAAGAGGAGGTTTTACCCATTAATTTTACTATCCTGACAACCTTACTTTTTGACAAATAAAATTAATAGTTGGTTCCTATTCGGCTCTAAAAATAAAAGCAATGACTCTGATGGGGAGGATGCTCTTATTTGCATCTAAGTGTTCACCATTACCCGATACTAAGGCAATTATCTGGGATTATATGCCTTTAAATGGGGAAGTACAAGCGCTGCTAAATAATTTCCTATAACCATATTTGACCTAGTAATCCGCAAAACAAACTCATCCAATGGGGAGGAAGGCACTCAGAGCCGACGCACAAGTTTATTTGCATCACATGTCAAATTTTAATGGAGGCAATAGGAATTTAAAAAATATCCCTCACCAACCTAGTAATTTAAAATGAGGAATTTTCCAAGAACACAACATGCATATTAAACAAGAAGCAATAAATATGAAAAATATTTTGCAACTATTATGGCTTTTGTTTTCCAATATGTCTCCCATCGTGTCACCATCTCGTTCGCTCCTCCATACTGTAGGGATGTATACTGAAAAGTCTATCTTTTGTATGAACATCTTTATTTTGAAATAAGAATCACATGATCATTGTTTGCATTTTTATAGTTATGCAATATTGTCTAATACATTACATTGTAGATAACATGGTGTGTGGTGTCACACGGGAGATCATGTTATCGGCTCCTTGTAAAGTATAAGTGAAGGCTCACAATCGAGATGGCTTTGGACAAACCATCGGAATGGTTGTAGTGTGATTTTGTATTGGTTTGTCTTTACCATAGAATCACACTAGTGCACTTTGTGTGTATTGAGCAGGACCGACTTAGAGGTGATTCGATTTATTGTTGACTACATAATCAAATTGGACCTCAGATATTATTTTGTACATGCTCTTAATCCCGATATAATAACGGGCACATATACTTAGTATTCATCTCTTCGATTTACCAATGGGCGAGATTTATAGATTAAATCGATAGACTCGGTAGGTTGGGAAATAATATTATTTATATGGTGTGTCATGGATTATAGGAGGAAACCGTTTCTTATATATTAGGATGATGATGTCCCCTTGAGGAGCTCATAAGGTTCATCATGTAAACCCTGCAGGTGGACTTGGTCCGGCATGATGAAAAGGTTGAGTGGTACTACTCATGGAGTTAGATGTTGATTAATTAATGGTCAGTAAATTAATTAATCGACGGACATTCGAGATCTTAAACACGGGGAGAAAATATACAAATAATATATGCAACCCATATTATCTTTTGGGTGTTGGTGAGGTAGATCAATGATAATCCTTTAGTGGATTGGATTATCATTAATGGATCGGACTTTATGTGGGCTGTTAGGTGGATGCTTCGGAGGCTCATTGGCTCCCATGTCCCCGGATTAAAATTTTCACTAATGAAAGGATTAATCCGGATGGGATGAGCTTCCTTAACAACACCATTTCGTCGTCGTGCTAACAACTTGAGTGGTCGCTTGAACAAACTAGTTGTTCAAGCAACACAACTCTTCTAGTTGGTTAGCCGCGGAAGAGACGACGGATGGATCACCGGTTTTTGTGTTTGTCTTCGGGGTCCATGATTATACAATATATATTCATACACACACATGCATAATCAAAACAAATAAGAACATGCTCAGATCTGTACATAAAGTTAAAATAACTTTATACCTCACGATCTTCTACCGTATGTCCTATCCTTCTAGTGGACGACGTGTGGACGAAGATCCTCCACGAGTAGAAGCCTTCTAGATCGCTTTCTTCTCTACCTTGTCCGCTGCGAACAAAGAGAAGAACTAGCAAATACCTTTCCTATCTAGAACCGGCCACCAAATTAGGGAATTTGGTGCAACCGACGGCCAAGGAGCAATGGATGATGCGCCGGCCAACTTCTCCAAGAAGAGTTGCCGCCGGCCACTTTTAGAGTATAGGGAGGAGGAAGAGAACCGGCCACCAATGGGAGGAGAACCGCCGGCCAAGGAAGAAGGGAAAGACCTTAAGGTTGGGCACCGGCCAAGTATTGATGGTGCAAGTTGGGCGCCGGCAACAACTAGAAGGAAGGAGAAGTTGCCGCCCAACCCTAGCTCCAAACCCAAGCCGCCCACCTCCAAAAGCCAAACCCTAATTCTTTCAATCCTCTCTTGATTAATCTTGCCGCCCAACCCTAGCCATCTATTTATAGAATAGGGCTTAAGCCTCCTTTAATCTCCACCATCGGATCTAGGGATTTAATCTCCACCATCGGATCTAGGGTTTTATCCCAACCGTCGGATCTAGGGTTTAATCCCAACCATCAGATCTAGGATTTCATCCCAATCGTCGGATCTAAGGTTTCATCCCAACCGTCGGATCTAGGGTTTTATCCCAACCGTCGGATCTAAGGATCTAATCCCAACCGTCGATTCTAGGATTTCATCCTAACCGTCAGATCTAGGGATTTAATCCCAACCGTTGGTTCTAGGGTTTCATCCAACCACCGGATCTAGGGATTTAATCCCAACCGTTGGTTCTAGGTTTTGTTTTACATTCTTGGATCTAGACTTCACAAGGATTATATTAGGCTACGATAGGGACCATAAGAAGGAGTTGGGTCTTGGCCACCCGATGGATCGGAACCACACAAACTTGATCCATCAATGATGTTCCATTCCACTAGAGGATCATCATTGAACTACCTCACCAACCCCCATAAATCAATATGGGCTCCATATATTATTTGTACATTAATCTCCCCGTGTTTAAGATATCGAATGTATCACCAATTAATTGATTTTGACCATCAATTAATTAACATCTAATTCCTCAGTAGTACCACTCAACCTTATCATCATGTTGACTAAGTCAACCAGCTGGGTTTACATGATGAACCTTATGAGCTCCTCAAGGGGACATCATCAACCTAATATATAGGACACGGTTTCCTCCTATAATCAACGGCACACCATGTAAATAATATTATTTCCTAACTTACCGGGCATATTGATTTAATCCAACTAAATCTCACCCACTGGTAAATCAAAGAAATAAATACTAAGTACATGTGCCCGTTATTATATCGGGATTAAGAGCATGTACAACATAATATTCGAGGTCCGATTCAATTATGTAGTCAGTACTAAATTGAATTACCTCTATGTCGGTCCTACTCAATACACCTAAGTGTACTAGTGTAACTCTATGTTCAAGATAAAACAATACCAAGCTACACTACAACCATGCCAATGGTTTGTCCAAAACCATCTTGGTTGTGAGCCTTTACTTATATTTTACAAGGGACTGATAACATGATCGTCTGTGCCACACCAAGCACCATGTTATCTACAATGTAAAATATTAGACAATATGCACACATATATAATGAATATATAAAATGCAAACAATGATCATGTGATTCTTATTTCAAAATAAAATGTTCATACAAAAAGAGCTAGGCTTTCAGTATACATTCTAACAATCTCCCACTTATACTAAAGACTATGTTGTCATCACTCGCATACATCGTCCCGATCCCCATGTCCTCCACATGCCTATCAAGCGCTTTACATTTGGAAGGGCCTTAGTGAATGGATCCGCGGGTTATCCTCTGATGCAATCTTGGCGACAACAACTTCTCCTAAGCTACGATCTCTCGTATAGGTGGTACTTACGCTCTATGTGTTTACTGCCTTATGGGCTCGTGGTTCCTTGAGTTTGCAAGCTGCACCACTATTATCACAATAAATTGTGATAGTTAGGCAAACCGGGAATCACATCCAAGTCCATCAAAAGTTCTGAGCCATCTGACTTCCTTGGTGCCTCGGAGGTGCCACTACTCGGCTTCCATGGTAGAGTCCGCCCGCATTTACGCGACACTCCTCCATATGCTATGGCTCCACCTCAAAAGTAAACACAAACCAGGTAGACTTACTCTTGTCCCTATCGATTGAAATCGAATCCGTGTAACCCGGGACTAATTGATCTGCCCGATAAACGACATATAATCCCTAGTCCTTCTCGGGTACTTGATATATGCTTTCGCGATCGCAATGTCACTGTCGAGGATTACTCGATATCGCTAACCATGCCCAGCAAAGCGGATATCAGGTCTCGTACATAGCATAGCATACATAAGGCTTCCCTCTGTGAAGCATAAGGAACCGCCTTCATGTCCTCTATCTCCTTTGATGTTCTGGGACACATCTCTTTAGATAAAGGAACTCCATGTCTAAAAGGTAGAAAACCTTTCTTGGAGTTCTGCATGCTAAAACGAGCAAGGATAGTGTCAATGTATGAAGCTTGAGACAAGCACAACATCCTTTTCTTGCGATCCCTTATAACTTTGATCCCAAGGATGTGTCCCACTTCTCCCAAGTCCTTCATATCAAACTGTTTGGACAACCATACCCTTACATCTTATAACACTTTGATATTGTTGCCAACTAACAAAATGTCATCTACGTACAGTACAAGAAACACCACTACGTTTCCGTCACATCTCTTGTATACACAAGGCTCATCCGGACTTTGAATAAATCCATATGACTGGATTACCTCATCAAAATGGATGTTCCAAGATCTAGAAGCTTGCTTCAATCCATAAATAGACCGATTAAGCTTACATACAAGATGCTCTTTGCCTTTAGCAATGAATCCCTCTGGTTGGCGCATATAGATGTTCTCCTCAAGACTTCCGTTAAGGAAAGCTGTCTTGACATCCATCTGCCAAATCTCATAATCCATATGAGCAGCTATAGATAAGAGAATCCGGATAGACTTAAGCATAGCTACCGGTGAAAAGGTCTCTTCATAATCGATACCCTCTTTCTGAGTATACCCTTTCGCAACAAGCCTAGCTTTGAAGGTCTCGACCTTCCCGTCTACTCCTCTCTTTCTCTTGTAGATCCACTTGCATCCAATGGTTTTTACACCATCGGGTGGTTCTACTAGCTCCCAGACTTGATTAGAATCCATAGATTCTATCTCTGAATTCATCGCACTTTGCCAAGATACCGCATCTCTATCCTGGATTGCCTCATCATATGTCCAGGGATCAGGTTCATGTTCACCAGGGACTAAGTCCGAAGACTCTCCCAAAACATGAATCTCATCGGGTTGTCTAACAACCCTCCCACTCTGACGAGGTGCCTCCTGTGTATGCTCTGTGACCGCAGGTGCTGACTTGTGGTGTCTCCTCTTGTCTGCAGTGGTAGTACTAGTCGGGACTTCCCCTGTCATCTCCTCAAGAACAATCCTACTCGTGGGCTTGTGATTCATCACATAGTCTTCCTCTAGAAATCTGGCATTCGTACTCACGATCACCTTCTGATCTCTAGGACTATAGAATAAACCACCCTTCGTTCCCTTAGGGTAGCCAACAAACAAGCGCATACATGCGAGATTCCAACTTACGGCATCTCCCTTGGCACATGTCTTTGGACTACCCCCAAATCGAATATGTCTTAGACTAGGCTTTCGATCCACAACTCGTGGGAGTAGAAGTGCGACTTAGATGGAACCAAGTTGAGAATGTGTCTTTCTTGTTTCCATACCCCCGAGCAGAATCAGGTAACTCAGAATAACTCATCATCGATCTGACCATCTCCATAAGAGTCCTATTCCTTCGCTCCGCTACACCATTCTGCTGGGGTGTGCCAGGTGCATACAATTGGGATTGAATCCCAGCCTCTGATAAGTAACTCCTAAACTCTCCCAAGAGGTACTCGCCACCACGATCAGATCGTAATGTCTTGATACTTTTACCTTGACGGTTCTCCACATCAGCCTTGAATTCTTTGAACTTGTCAAAGCATTCAGACTTGCGGCGCATCAAGTAAATGTATCCATCTCTTGAATAATCGTCTATAAATGAGACGAAGTATTCAAAGCCACCTCTTGCCTGGATAGACATAGGACCGCACAAATCAGAATGAACCAATTCTAACACATCTTTGGCTCTATACCCCTTGGCCTTAAAAGGCCTCTTGGTCATTTTACCTTCCAAGCAAGATTCGCAGGTTGGGAGATCCTCCACCACTAATGAACCCAAAGGTCCATCAGCTATCAACCTTTGAATTCTACTTAGGTTAATATGACCAAGCCTTAGATGCCAAAGATATGTTTGGTTCATTTGCGAAGGTTCTTTTCTCTTATTAGATTTAGAAGATGAGTTATTTACTTCTATTTGCATCGTGGGAGTTTTTGGTTCAATAGTATATAAATTGCCAACCAATGTACCAGAACAGATAATCTCCCTATTCCTTTTTATAACCACCTTGTCATTAAAAGAAACAGAATATCCATCCAAAAACAATTTAGAAACTGAAATTAAATTCTTTCTAAAAGTAGGTACATAAAGACAATTTCTCAAAACCAAAAATTTATTCCTATCAAAAGATAAATAAACGTCTCCCACTGCAATAGCTGCCACCTTTGAAGCATTGCCCATGAAGATGGTAATCTCTCCCTCAGCTAGTCGTCGGGTTTCCTGGAACCCACCTAGTATTGCGGACATGATCGATGGCTCTGTATCTACACACCAGGCACTGGTAGATAACACCGCTAAACATGTTTCAACAACTAAACAAGAAGATATACCTTTGTTCTTTCGGCGAGGATAGTCCGCCTTCCAATGTCCAGTCTGCTTGCTAGTGAAGCACTTGCCTTTCGGCTTCTTCACTCCTGCCTGAGGCCCTGTTGCCACCTTCTTCGCTCCACCTTGCTTCTTTTTCTTCTTACCTTTCGGTTTGGAGGAAGAAACCTTCTGAGTGACCATGGCTTGAGAACTCTGACGAAAAAGCCCCTCTGCCGCCTGGAGTTCTGTCAGAAGCTCCGCCAACGAATACAACCTCTTGTTCATGTTGTAGTTGAGGCGGAACTGCTCAAAACTCCTAGGCAGAGACTGGAGAATGATATCGACCTGGGTTTCCCCATCGATCTCATCTCCGAGGACTTCCATCTCATTAAGATGAGCCATCATCTTGAGAACATGTTCCCTAACGGGTGTTCCCTCGACCATGGTGGTCGTCATCAAGTTTCTCATTGCCTCCTGCCTAGCCGCCCTACTCTGATGTCCGAAAAGTTCCTTGAGATTGAACATCATGTCATAAGCAGTGGCTATGGCACGATCTTGATGTTCACACATTTGACATAGATGCCAAAATGTAACACCGCGCCATCTCATCTGCCTTAACCCATTTCTTATAATGTTCTTTCTCCTTTTCATCAGAGTCATCGGAGGGCTTAGGAGGACAGACCTCGAAGAGTACAAATTTGTACTACTCCTCCGCAGTTAGGACAATATCCAGGTTTCTTTTCCAATCAATGTAGTTTGGACCAGTAAGTTTGTTTTCTTTTAAAATCACAGCAAGTGGGTTGAAAGCCATTTTAAAATCCTAAAAATCACAATGATCAAAATATTAGATTTCAAATATTATTGATTCCTCAAAACAATAAAATTCTGAAATCAACCAACACCTTAAAACACCGAGAATATTGCATGCCACGATAGTGTGGACGTATACGAATTCTACATTTGTAAGAGGAGGTTTTACCCATTAATTTTATTATCTTGTCAACCTTACTTTTTGACAAATAAAATTAATAGTTGGTTCCTCTTTAGCCCTACAAATAAAAGCAGTGACTCCGATGGGGAGGATACCTTTATTTGTATCTAAGTGTGCACCATTACACGATACTAAGGGAATTATTTCGGATTATGTGCCTTACCGATGGGGAAGTACACACGCTCCTAAATAATTTCCTATAACCATTATTCGACCTAGTGATCCGCAAAAAAACCCATCCGATGGGGAGGAAGGCACTCAAAGCCAACGCGCAAGTTTGTTGCATCACACGTCAAATTGTAATGGAGGCCGCGGGAATTAATTAAAATATCCCTCTCCCACTTAGTAAATTGAGATCGAGGAATTTTAAACATACACAACATGCATATAAAACAAATAAGCAATAAATATGGAAAAACAGAATTTTTTCCAACTATTATGGCATTGTCCTCCAATATGCATCCCGTCGTGTCGCCACCTCGTCCGCTCCACCTTTTCCCGTGCACAAGCCACCAAAGATATCCGAGCCGAGATAAATCATTTTATTTATATCCATCAATCCTATACTCCACGAAGGAGTGTACAAATAATCTAGATCGAAAGTAAACTAATATGATCGGCTAAACAATGCCGTATTTAATTACAAAAATTAAATACTAATCTAGCCTCGTCAACCCCGAGGATTCAAATAATAAATTTTTACACACATCCATTCACATACACACACATGGCCATAATAGTCGGATCTTATGCCTGCAACCAAAGAGTTAAACTACGCATATCCTACTATTATCCGGCACATATAATATATGAAAAATGCATAAAAAATTAACCGAATCCTAAACACACAAAACCGGAAACCGATGGCTCTGATACCAATTGTTAGGTGGATGCTTCGGAGGCTCATTGGCTCCCATGTCCCCGGATTAAAATTTTCACTAATGAAAGGATTAATCCGGATGGGATGAGCTTCCTTAACAACACCATTTCGTCGTCGTGCTAACAACTTGAGTGGTCGCTTGAACAAACTAGTTGTTCAAGCAACACAACTCTTCTAGTTGGTTAGCCGCGGAAGAGACGACGGATGGATCGCCGGTTTTTGTGTTTGTCTTCGGGGTCCATGATTATACAATATATATTCATACACACACATGCATAATCAAAACAAATAAGAACATGCTCAGATCTGTACATAAAGTTAAAATAACTTTATACCTCACGATCTTCTACCGTATGTCCTATCCTTCTCGTGGACGACGTGTGGACGAAGATCCTCCATGAGTAGAAGCCTTCTAGATCGCTTTCTTCTCTACCTTGTCCGCTGCGAACAAAGAGAAGAACTAGCAAATACCTTTCCTATCTAGAACCGGCCACCAAATTAGGGAATTTGGTGCAACCGCCGGCCAAGGAGCAATGGATGATGCGCCGGCCAACTTCTCCAAGAAGAGTTGCCGCCGGCCACTTTTGGAGTATAAGGAGGAGGAAGAGAACCGGCCACCAATGGGAGGAGAACCGCCGGCCAAGGAAGAAGGGAAAGACCTTAAGGTTGGGCGCCGGCCAAGTATTGATGGTGCAAGTTGGGCGCCGGCAACAACTAGAAGGAAGGAGAAGTTGCCTCCCAACCCTAGCTCTAAACCCTAGCCGCCCACCTCCAAAAGCCAAACCCTAATTCTTTCAATCCTCTCTTGATTAATCTTGCCGCCCAACCCTAGCCATCTATTTATAGAATAGGGCTTAAGCCTCCTTTAATCTCCACCGTCGGATCTAGGGATTTAATCTCCACCGTCGGATCTAGGGTTTTATCCCAACCGTCGGATCTAGGGTTTAATCCCAACCATCAAATCTAGGATTTCATCCCAACCATCGGATCTAAGGTTTCATCCCAACCGTCAGATCTAGGGTTTTATCCCAACCGTCGGATCTAAGGATCTAATCCCAACCGTCGATTCTAGGATTTCATCCTAACCGTCGGATCTAGGGATTTAATCCCAACCGTTGGTTCTAGGGTTTCATCCAACCACCGGATCTAGGGATTTAATCCCAACCGTTGGTTCTAGGTTTTGTTTTACATTCTTGGATCTAGACTTAACAAGGATTATATTAGGCTACGATAGGGACCATAAGGAGGAGTTGGGTCTTGGCCACCCGATGGATCGGAACCACACAAACTTGATCCATCAATGATGTTCCATTCCACTAGAGGATCATCATTGAACTACCTCACCAACCCCCATAAATCAATATGGGCTCCATATATAATTTGTACATTAATCTCCCCGTGTTTAAGATATCGAATGTCCGTCAATTAATTGATTTACTGACCATCAATTAATTAACATCTAATTCCTCGAGTAGTACCACTCAACCTTATCATCATGTTGACTAAGTCAACCAGCTGGGTTTACATGATGAACCTTATGAGCTCCTCAAGGGGACATCATCAACCTAATATATAGGACACGGTTTCCTCCTATAATCAACGGCACACCATGTAAATAATATTATTTCCCAACTTACCGGGCATATTGATTTAATCCATCTAAATCTCACCCACTGGTAAATCAAAGAAATAAATACTAAGTACATGTGCCCGTTATTATATCGGGATTAAGAGCATGTACAACATAATATCCGAGGTCCGATTCAATTATGTAGTCAGTACTAAATTGAATCACCTCTATGTCGGTCCTACTCAATACACCTAAGTGTACTAGTGTAACTCTATGTTCAAGATAAAACAATACCAAGCTACACTACAACCATGCCAATGGTTTGTCCAAAACCATCTTGGTTGTGAGCCTTTACTTATATTTTACAAGGTACTGATAACATGATCTTCTGTGCCACACCAAGCACCATGTTATCTACAATGTAAAATATTAGACAATATGCACACATATATAATGAATATATAAAATGCAAACAATGATCATGTGATTCTTATTTCAAAATAAAATGTTCATACAAAAAGAGCTAGGCTTTCAGTATACATTCCAACATGGGCTTGATCCATGGGTGGCCAAGATCCAACTCCTCCTCATGGTCCCTAATGTAGCCTATTAAAACCTCATGAAGCTTATATCCAATGGATAGAAACAAAACTCTAGATCCAAAGGTAGAGATTAAATCTCTAAGATCTGATGGTTGAGATTAAATCTCTAGATCCGACGGTTGAGATTAAATCCCTAGAACCAATGGAGGAGATTAAATCATGGCTTATCTATAACTCTATAAAAGGAGGGCAAGGGGTGGGCGGAAACTAATGAATCCTAATTGAGATAGGATTAGGGTTTGGAGGCTTAGGGTTTTGGAGGCTAGGGTGGCAAGAAGAATAGGGTTGGCGGCACCAAATAAGGAATCTATTTCCTTATCTCCTCCTTCTTCAATCTTGCCGGTGCCCAAACAGCTCCTCCCTCACCTTGGCCGGTGGCCAAAGCCCTTCTTCTCCTTCTCCTTAGCCGGTGGAAATAAGACTTAGGGCTTTTCCTTGGTGTCTTGGCCGGTTTCCATCATCATCTCCTCCTTGTTGGTCGGCGGCAAGGATTCTCCTTGTTGCTTGTTGGTTGGCTATAGGAAGGAGAAGAGCCTTGTTTCTATTCTTCCTCTTGCTCGGAATGAGTAAGGAAGGAATATTGGCAATCTAGGAGCTTCAACTTTTGGTAGATTGTCGCCCACACGACGTCCGAAAGGAGGAAGGTCATACATTAGAAGATCGAGAGATATATCGATTCTCCATTCTCTTTTGTAACATGTTTGTTTTTGTTTTTCAATTATGAGCATGTAATATTCTGTTTGTGGCTAAATAATACTTGGATCCTGAACATAAACATGAAATCTGGTGATCCGGACATCGTCTATTCCGCGGCTACTCGTAGAATAGAGGTTGGTCGCTTGAACAACAAGTTTATTCAAGTGACCTCTCTAAACGAATAGCACGACGATGACTTAGTTGTTTGAGCAATCCCTTTTGTCTAGGATTAATTTTTTTTTAATCCGGGGACATCGATGGGATCGCCATTTACAAACAACCGAGGTGAAGTAGGAAGCGAAGTTTCCCCTCATGGATCAATGAAACTAACCCTTCACATACACCATGTACAAGCCATCTGGAGATCCAAGTCGAGAATAACTATGTTAATTTATATCCATCGATCCTATACTCCACAAAGGAGTGTACATGAAATCTAGATCGAAAGTAAACTAAAATAAAAGTGTGGCTAAACAATGTCATACTTAATTACAAAAATTAAATACTAGCCTCGTCAACCCCGAAGATTCAAATAATATTACAATTACATACATCTAATCGCATACACACACATATGCCCATAATAGTTGGATCTTATGCATGCAACCAAAAAGTTAGCCTACGCACATCCTACTATTATCTGGCACAGATAATATATGATAAGTGCATAAAAGTAATCGAATCCTAAACACAAAATCGGAAACCGTGGCTCTGATACCACTTGATGGTCGAAGCTTCACTTTCTGTTTCAACTTGGTCGCTTGTTCATGGCGATCCTATCTACGTCCCTGGATAAAAAAATTTATCACGAAAAAAAATGGATCACCCAAGCAACCGATCCATCATTTTCTATTCGATTAGAGTGGTTAGTTAAACAAACTTGTTGTACAAGCAACCTAACTCTTTTTCTCGATTAGCCATGGAATAGATGATGTACGGATCGCTGATTTTTGTATTTACCTTCGGGGTCTAAGTAAATTAACCACATACAATTACATACAAATTGCATAGAACAAGAAAGAAACTTAAACAAGAATTATACCTCTTGATCTTCTATCGTATGTCCTATCCTCTTCTTGGATGTCGTGTGGGCGGCGATCTACCAAGAAACGAAGCCTCCTAGATCACGTTCTTCACTTCCTTGCGCGCTCTGAACAAAGGGAAGAATATCAAACACTTATTCTCCTTTCTAGAACCACCACCAAGCCACCAAACTTGGTTGTTGTCACCGGCCAAGGAGAGGAAGAAGGAGAAGGTCCCGACCCTTTCCAATGGAGAAGGAACCGCCGACCCAAGGATAAGGGAGAGGAGGTGGCTGTTGGTGCAGGGGCACTAGATAATCGAACCTGTGTTTTGATTATGGCAAAGACACAAAGTTAAGTTTACATCGTTGTCTCACGAGCTAAATCGAGTTTGCAGAAAAGTACTAAAGCTAGAGCTGAAGGCTAGCGACACTCGGAGGAAGCCACGGTAGTCGGGCGACACTCGAGTGACTTCGAAGGGAGGCGAAGGAATCGAGTGGAAGGCCGGAAGCGAAAGCGACACAGTAAGTATTGAGGTAAGCTCATGTGAGTGAGAGATGGTAAGGTCGTGTCCTCTGTACGGGGACGACCATTGGCGGTGATCCGACTAAGACTTCCTGTGGAAGGTCTAGGTCGAGATCGGACGGTTAGAAATCGTCGAATTTATCATTTTCTGAGCTAACCTCTTACAAGAGGAAGTGGCCAAGCTAGCAGTCGACTGTTGGACATTGGGCAGTTGACTGATGCTCATCAGTCGACTAATGGGAGGCATCAGTCGACTGATGGCGATGAATCAGCCTTTGCGCTAGGTCAAAATGGATAACATTTGATGCGTCCACTTCGCGATAAAATTTTTACAACTTTGTGATCAGTTCTAAAAGATGAGGAGACATATTCAGAGGCCAAACTCTATAATAGGAGGGGAGGATTCCAACTCCAAATATCATCAAGTTTATTCTCAAATGCTCCTACAACGCTAAAGCTCCAACACAGTCATAACGCCGACGCGATGACAAGTTCTGATCTTCTTCGTTGGCAGCAGCAACAAGTAACATATTTGATTATTGTATTCTTTGTTTTTATTTGTAACGAGGTGAGGTAGGCTTGTTGCCTCATCCTCGTACTTTCAGTTTTGTGATTGTTGTCTCCTACCTCCAACGAGGAGGAGACTTTATAGTGCTTTGCCCTCCGTACACGGTCTAGGACCGTTAGGGCCTTGGAGTTGCAACCGCTGGGTTGTGAACCAAGTAAAAATAAACGTGTCTTTTTACCTTCCCGCTTTGCGTACTTGTATATCGAACGAACAAACGAAAAGATTTACGCTCGGTATTCACCCCCCCTCTAGCGAAGCTTCTCGATCCAACAATTGGTATCAGAGCGGGGGCGCTAAGATTTGGTGAAACCACCAATCTAGCACTGTTTGGTTTTCTTTTCGTATTTTTCGAGTCATGTTCTTTTTAGCTTTACAATACAATTAAAATGCTTACTAAGAAATTGACTAAGTCTGATTCTAGGGTTGAGTCGTTACTTGAGGAGGTTGAAACCCTCAAGCAAGAGGCTACTCTAACCTCTTAAACTAGTCAAGTTCAAGAAGGAAACTCAACCCAAATTGAAAAACTTGAGGAGGAGAATTCTCTCTTGAAAGACCGAGTTCAAGAGGTTGAGGCTAGGTTGGAAAGGTTCACGTTGGGATCTAAGAATCTTAATCGACTACTTGGAACCCAAATAGCCGTGTACAACAAAGTCGGACTCGGATTTAAGTCAAAGACTACGAATAGATCATATATGTCTATCGTAAATCGTAGTCATCAAAGAGTCCAAGCAAGAGTCCCAAAGGTTTTACTGAACTCACACATAAGGACTATTAAGTATTGGATTCTGCATAATCAAGTTCATTATTTGAATAGACCTTATTGGTTCATTAGTCCAGGGGGAGCTAACACTAAAATAGTATACCCGCTTACTTAACCATTACATATTTTATTTTATTTTTTAGAACGGTTAGATAGGGAAAATAGTTAGTCAACTCTTGACAACATAGTATCAGGACGCGGTGAGATGATAGTACGTTAGAGAAATAAAGTCTTGTGTATTCGAACTAGATAAGGCGTATCTAGCTTGGTGCACATGACCGAGTGGAACTAGCTGAAGCTACCTCACCTTATCCTAAACTAGTTAGACCAAGAAGTAACCCTAAGTGACTTAAGTGATATTTTCTTGAATTTGGCTTTGTCTAAGGAAGTGGTCGTTGTTCCGATCAAAGAAGGCCCTTGTGCCTCGCCACGACCTGGAAGCCAGTTTCTCGAAAAGTTACTTAACGATCTAAAGGTTAAATCTGAATCTAACCCAAGATTGACTATCTCTTATTAATTTAAAATCATCTCACAAAACATATAAGGTGAACAAATTCTGAGACACATAGAATGGGTGAGATGTTAAGGATAATTGAAATAACCTCTTCAAAATACTACTTATTTTCTCAACTATTGTACTTAACAACTCTTAGGCCAATGTTTAGCGCCCCCTACATCTCTTATACTTCATATATTTGACTAAAGGGGAAAGCAAACTAACCCTAAGGGTTATATTACAAACCTTTAGATTATTGGTGCAGATGGGCACACCTCGAACCAATCTATCTAACTACTATTAGATGCATGCTTGGACTCATATTTGTTTTATCTAGATGCATGCATATACGATATTGTTTTTAAAACCCCTATTTTATACAAAAACCCCAATATTCTTTTTTGATTTATGGAAAAGGGGGAGGAGAGAAAAAGTTAAGGGGGAGTAACACAAAATTTACTTTTGAAAATTAAAGTTTCTTTTTCAAAACTCACCAAGGATTAAGGGGGAGTTTTGATTTAAGGGGGAGTTTTTGGGAATGCCATTCATCATCTTCTATACTTGTTTTATTCTTTAATTTCCCCTAACTTTGTGTTGGTTTGCCATAGATCAAAAAGGGGGAGATTGTTGGTGCAGGGGCACTAGATAATCGAAACTGTGTTATGATTATGGAAAACACACAAAGTTAAGTTTACATTGTTATCTCACGAGCTAAATTGAGTGTGCAGAAAAGTACTAAAGCTAGAGCTGAAGGCTAGCGACACCCGGAGAAAGCCGGTGGTCAAGCGACACTCAAGTGACTTCGAAAGGAGCTGAAGGAATCAAGTGGAAGGCCGAAAGCGAAAGCGACACAGTAAGTATCGAGGTAAGCTCGTGTGAGTGAGAGATGGTAAGGTCGTGTCCTCTGTACGGGGATGACCGTAGGTAGTGATCCGACTAAGACTTCCTGTGGAAGGTCTAGGTCGAGATCGGACGGTTAGAAACCGTCGCATTTATCATTTTCCAGGCTAAACTCTTACAACAGGGAAGTGGTCAGGCTAGTAGACGATAGCTAGACATTGGGCAGTCGACTGATGCTCATCAGTCGACTGATGGGAGGCATCAGTCGACTGATGGCGACGAATCAGCCTTTACACTAGGTCAAAACATATAACGTTTGACGCTGCCACTTCGCGATAAAATTTGTACAACTTCGTGATCTGTTCCAAAAGATGAGGAGACATATTCAAATGCCAAACTCTATAAATGGAGGGGAGGATTCCAACTCCAAATATCATCAAGTTTATTCTCAAGTGCTCCTACAATGCTAAAGCTCAAACACCGTCATAACACCGATGCGACGACAAATTTTGATCTTCTTCGTCGACAGGAGCAACAAGTAACATATTTGATTATTGTATTCTTTGTTTTTATTCATAACGAGGTGAGTTAGGCTTGTTGCCTCATCCTCGTACTTTCGATTTTGTGATCATTGTCTCCTACCTCAAACGAGAAGGAGATGTTATAGTGCTTTGCCCTCCGTACGCGGTCTAGGAGCGTTAGGGCCTTGGAGTAGCAACCGCTGGGTTGTGAACCAAGTAAAAATAAATGTGTCTTTTTACCTTTCCATTGTGCATACTCGTGTATCGAACGAACAAACAAAAACATTTACGCTCGCTATTCACTCCCCCACCCCTCTAGCTACGCTTCTCGATCCAACAGAGCCGCCAGCCAAAACCCAAGGAAGAGAAGGAACCCTAGCGCCGGCCAAGAAAAAAGAGGAGAAACCCTAACTTGCACTCTTGTTGGCAACGCCCCAAACCCAAGCTCTCCTTATGTCTCACGCCAACACCAAAACCCTAGCACTCTCCTCTTCTGTTCTCTTACCACCCAAGCCTTGAAACCTATTTATAGATTTCACTCAAGCCTCCTTTTAATCGTGTCCATTGGATCTAGGCTTCATGAGGGTTTTAATAGGATACGATAGGGACCATGAGGAGGAGTTGGATCTTGGCCACCCAATGGATCTGACCTACATAAAATTCGATCCATTAATGATAATCCATTCCACTAGAGGATTATCATTGATCTACCTCACCAACCCCCATAATTAAATATGGGCTCCATATATTAATTGTACAAATGTCTCCCCATGTTTAAGATATTGAATGTCTGTTAATTAATTAATTTACTGATAATTAATTAATCAACATCTAACTCCATGAGTAGTACCACTTAACCTTATCATCATACAATACCAAGTCCACCTGTAGAATTTACATGATGATCCTTATGAGCTCCTCAAGGGGACATCATCATCCTAATATATAGGACATGGTTTCCTCCTATAATCAATGGCACACCGTGTAAATAATATTATTTCCCAACTTATCGAGCCTATCAATTTAATCGATAGATCTCGTCCATTGGTAAATCAAAGAAAATAAATATTAAGTTCATGTGCCCGTTATTATATCGGGATTAAGAGCATGTACACCATAATATTTGAGGTCCGATTCAATTATATAGTCAGTAATAAATTGAATCACCTCTAAGTCGATCCTGCTCAATACACACAAAGTGTACTAGTGTAATTCTATGGTCAAGATAAATCAATACCAAATTACACTACAACCATGCCAATGGTTTGTCTAAAACCATCTTAGTTGTGTTAGTGAAAGCCCTAAAGCCAATCATGTGATTGTAGGGGATAGATGTGTATTTTGTTGGCCGGCTAGAGGGGGGTGAATAGCCCTCTTTCGTTCGATGGTGGAATTCGCATGTCTACAAATAATATTTTCACAATGGAAAATACAAATGAACAATAATAAAGGCAAGCAAGATACTAAACAATGCTAACACCGAAATATATCGTGGTTCACGGCCTCGCCGCTAATCCACGGTCCGATTCGTCCACGGTGAATCACTCCGCAACCAATTCACTATTGGTCTCTCCCTTTAGCCAATACAAGGTGGAGGTAAACCTTCTTACAACCCAAACACTCCTTCTTACAATAAATGTGAAAGAAAACTAGGAGAAGGAGTTGAAAGCTTGTGGGGCACTTGGATGATCGTTTAGGACTTAAGCATAAGCCATCCAAAAGCCCACACCCTTTCTTTTTATAGAGAGGGTTGATTTCTTCCCATTGGTCGCCACCAGTCGACTGCTGCCCTTGGCAGTCGACTGTCGCCACTACAACGGCCTCTGAACACGTCAGATCCCGACAATTGTAGTCCAACGGAACCCTTGGTTGTCGACTGATGTATCCATCAGTCGACTGATGCCTCGTAGTTGTTTGGGCAATCTCTTGCCATGATAAGGTTTTGATGTGTGTGGCAAAGCATTTAAGTTAGATTGTTATTATGATTTAATATGTGCGTTGGAGTCTTGCAGGACTTAGTAATTCGCACATGGAGCCTTAGAGAGTTTCACCTCTCATGACTCGGTCCTTAAGTCGGTGAAGGATGGCTTTGCGGAAGCCGTGCGCTTGGAGCATCCAAGGGACTGCCGGACGAGGAGCTTGGAGTGAAGCCGGAGGAAGTAGACTTCAGGGAGAGACGCGAAGGATGGCGCTGCAAAGCCGTGCGCTTGGCGCATCTGAGGGACATGGCCGGACGAAGATAACTTCAAAGGTGAGGGACTCCGAGAGATGAGAGTGAGCGAATGTAACCCGGGAAAGGGGTAGCGCTCTTAGGTGAAACTTGGCCATTTGGCTAAGTGTCGGATGGGGTTTCCCGATATCAGTTGACTACCATGTTATGGTAGTCGACTACTCTAATTCGACGGTAACTTGACTAGTGTTCGAGTCCGGTTCAAGTGCCAATAGTCGACTGCCATGGATTGGATCACGAGACCACCTGATCGTGATGAAGGCATCGATCGGTAGTCCTAATGTTCGCACAGAATAGAGTTAGGCTCACGGAGCACTCAACTGATCGAGTATTAGTCGACTGATGGCAATATCAGTCGACTGATGCCAGTGTCGTTGGATGAAATCCAAGATGGAAAGCAGTCGTTCTTGGGAAATGGCTACAGAACCAGTCGACTGATATGGACATCAGTCGACTGCTCCTGTGTCAAGGGGAAGAAACCCTCTTCCGTTATAAAGAGGAAGGGTGTGGGGCTTTGGGGGCCTAATGTTAATGCTCCAATCTTCTCCCAAAGTGCCCTAAAGTATTCCCACTCTTCTTACTTGCTATTATTCCATTCTATTGTAAGAAGAGGGATTGTAAAGAGGTTACCTCCACCTAGCTTGGTGCAAAGGAGAGATTTAGTGGATTTGGCAAAGGAGTGATTCACCTTGGATGAATTGGGATCGTGGATTAGCTGCGTAGCTGTGAACCACGTTACATTTCGGTGTTATCATTGTTTGTATTCTTATTTCTATTTTTCTTGTCTTATTTTGTTTTTCCGCTTGCGCTAATCTCTTTGTAGACGAGCAAAATCCACCACCAAACAAAAGAGGGCTATTCACCCCCCTTTAGTCGGCCGATCGATCCCCTACAAGTGGTATCAGAGCCAAGGAAAGCTTGTCGAGGACTAACCACCACAACAACCACATTCAAGAATGGCCGGCTCAAACATTCACCCACCAAAATTCGAAGGCGAATTCTCTTGGTGGAAAAAGAGAATGGAGGTATTCTTTGAAACCGATTTTGATATTATGCTTATAATGAAAAACGGTTTTGAGATGCCTAGGGACGAAGAGGGTGAACAAATAGAAAAGTCATGGTGGACGAAAAAGCAAAGGGAAGAGCACCTTGCAAACTCAAAAGCCAAGCACCATCTCTTCAATGTGCTTCCCCAATAAGAGATCAACCGAATTGGGGAGTGCTCAAGTGCTAAGGAGATGTGGGAGAGATTGGTTGAACTTCATGAAGGCACTTTGGAAGCCATGCTTGCAAGAAGAGACCTCTTCTGCTCCCAATTAAGCAATATCAAATTAGAAAATGGTGAAAAGGTAACATCATTGCATTCTAGGTTTAAAGAGATTTTAATTGGGCTAACAAGTGTAGGAGAAAAACTTTCGAACCGGGATATGCTTATGAAAGCAATCGACGCTTTTCCCCGGTCATCAAAATGGAGCTCAATGGTGGACTCCTTCTACATGTCAAAGAACATAGAAGTAAGCACCTTGGAGGAGTTCTTTTCAACAATGGAGCTCCATGAAACAAGACTTGAAGGAATAATAGAAGAGCCAAAATTTCAACGTTCAAGAGGAGTAGCACTTGTGGCCAACAAGGGGAAGAAGAAGATGGAGATCCCCTCTTCCTCTGATGAAGCATCCTCATCCTCCTCCATGGATAGCACGGAAGAAGCCTATATGGTAAGGAGGGTAAGGCGTGCATTAAAAGGTTTTCAATTTAATAAATCTAATGATAGGAGGAGAAGACCAAGGGGGAAGGTTATTTGCTACAATTGCTAAGGGGAAGGACACATAAGGGACAATTGTCCCCTCTTGAACAAAAGCAAGGAGGAAAAGAGAAAGAAGGAAGAAAAGAAGAAGAAAAAGGGGAGCAAGAAGAAAGAAGAAGAGAAGAAAGCCAAAGAAAAGGGAAAGGCAAAGGCACTAAAGGCAAGGACTTGGGATGACCCTTCCTCCTCCTCATCATCATCATCCGAGGAAGAAAATGCCTTTGTCACAAATTTGGCATTGATGGCTTTTGATGATCTCTCCACCTCCTCCTCCGATGCTGAAGAAGCAAGCTCAAGTGGAGAGAGCTCAAGTGAAGGGGGAGCCTCCTCTACATCCTCATCATCGGAAGAAGACTTGGTAAGTGAGGTAATGAATCTACCCCATAAGCAAATAATGTCCATGATTTCTAGCCTCACTAAGGATTTATTTAGAGCCAAGAAAAAGAACAAAAGCATGCTTGATCAAATTAAGGACTTAGAAGAAAAATTAGAAAAAACATGCTTAAATATTAATGAAAATATTTCTTCTAGTCATGATGATGCATGCTCACATGAATATATGCCTTCAATGTTAATGATGCATGCATAGAAGAAAATAGGGCTCTAAGGGAAAAGGTAGATTATTTGACCAAGTCCCTAGAAAATTTTACAATAGGCTCCAATACCCTTAACATGATAATTGGGAGCCAAAGGGCAAGCTTCAACAAGAAAGGCCTAGGTTATAAGGAAAAGAAAAATGAAAAGGCCTATAAATGTCTAAAAGCTAGGGGTCAAGAAAAAAAATAAGGTAATAGCTAGAAAATGGATCCCTAAAGAATTTTTAGTGAACCCCATAGGCAATAATTTGTATTGGGTTCCAAAATCCATCCTTAAGGGTTACGAAAACCCTAGGGTAGTCAACCATATTCAATTTACCCATATCCTATGTTGGTTGACTTAGGATGGCGGGACAACATTTTTGAAATAGTGTTTGGTGATGATAATGCACCTATAAATAGATAAATCATGCTTTAAGGTGATATTTGCTTTATTATCATGATGTAATACTTAATGTATGATCACAATTTGATGAATACATTTGTTTCATGATCATAATATGGAATTCATACATATATGTCTTTATGATCATGTGAAACAATAGGATGATACTTAACCTTGATAGAATTGCATGAAAATAATAGTTAAGTATATACAAATACCTTAGGATGCATCTCACACTCACCATAGGCTACCTTGATTGAAAACTTAGCATGAGTGAGATGTTAGGATGATACAAATGTCCACTAGTGCCTATGGCATTTAGATGGTCATTTAAGGTATCAAAATAGCAATAATAGACCAATCATGGGGAAGGCTTATGTTTAATTCATAGACATATTGCCCAAAGATCATGGTTGGGTATTTCACATGTTTTCAAAATAATTTCTTACTTTAAAATCTATGTATTCATGTTTTGAAACAATCCAAAGCAAGACTAGGTGTTAAAATGGATACTTACATGATCAAAAACCTAGTGGTTTTTAAAGCTTTTGGATTTTTTGAAAATACTTGAAAATATAATGAATTTTTATGGGAAACTATTTTTCCTTGATAAATATACTTACAAGAAATGTGTTTCCCAAATTTCATGATTTTTCGAATTTTATAGAATTTTTTATGCATTTCTAAGATTCACCCCAGAAAATCAGAAATCTTGAAATCCATGTGCCAGTCGACTGGTAGCCTGATAAGATGCCCAATAATCTCTTTTATCCAATTTTAAGGCATGTTTTGGTTTTTGTTTCTCTCTAGACTTGATGCCATGCTGAAGAAACTTTATTAATTATTTTTGATGGTGTCAAAGGGGGAGAAATATATTTGTTTAAGTAAGGGGGAATATATTTAGGGGGAGTTTCATGTATTAAGGGGGAGAGTTGTTAATCATGTTATTTACATGCTTTCCTTTCCTTAATATTTTATCAAATGTTTTTTACCTAACTTAAACGGATTGCCACACATCAAAAAGGGGGAGATTGTTAGGGCAATCTCTTGCCATGATAAGGTTTTGATGTGTGTGGCAAAGGGTTTAAGTTAGATTGTTATTATGATTTACTTTGTGAGTTGGAGTCTTGCAGGACTTAGTAATTCGCACATGGAACCTTGGAGAGTTTCACCTCTCATGACTCGATCCTTGAGTCAGTGAAGGATGGATTTGCGGAAGCCGTGCGCTTGGAGCATCCGAGGGACCGCCGGACGAGGAGCTTGGAGTGAAGTCGGAGGAAGTAGACTTCAGGGCGAGACGCGAAGGATGGTGCTGTAGAGCCATGTGCTTGGCGCATCCGAGGGACGTGGCCGGACGAAGATAACTTCAAAGGCGAGGGACTCCGAGGGATGAGAGTGAGCGAATGTAACCCAGGAAAGGGGTAGCGCTCTTAGGTGAAACTTGGCCATTTGGCTAAGTGTTGGATGGGATTTCCCAACATCATTTGACTACCATGTTATGGTAGTCGACTACTCTAAGTCGACGGTGACTCGACTAGTGTTTGAGTCCGGTTCAAGTGCCAACAGTCGACGGCCATGGATTGGCAGTCGACTGTGAGACCACCAGTCGAATGATGAAGGCATCAGTCGACTTGTTGCAAGTGTTTCGGGCACAGAATGGAGTCGAGCTCGCAGAGCACTCGACAGATTGAGCATCAGTCGACTAATGGCAATATAAGTCGACTGATGCCAGTGTCATTGGATGAAATCCAACGTGGAAAGTAGTCATTATTGGGCAACGACTACTGGACCAGTCGACTGATAGGGACATCAGTCGACTGCTCCTATGTCAACGGGAAGAAACCCTCTTCCTCTATAAAGAGGAAGGGTGTGGGGCTTTGGGGGCCTAATGTTAATGCACCAATATTCTCCCAAAGTGCCCTAAAGTATTCCCACTCTTCTTACTTGCAATTATTCCATTCTATTGTAAGAAGAGGGATTGTAAAGAGGTTACCTCCACCTAGCTTGGTGCAAAGGAGAGATTTAGTGGATTTGGCAAAGGAGTGATTCACCTTGGACGAATCGGGATCGTGGATTAGCGGCGTTGTCGTGAACCACGTTACATTTCAGTGTTAGCATTGTTTGTATTCTTATTCCTATTTTGCTTGTCTTGTTTTATTTTTCCGCTTGCGCTAATCTCTTTGTAGACGAGCAAAATTCATCACCAAATGAAAGAGGGCTATTCACCCCCCTCTAGCCGGCCGATCGATCCCCTACAGTAGTCAACTGCCCATTCGGCTACGAGAGGTTCTGTGCCCAAAACCCTCTCGACCCGGATCATTGCCATCATTGATCGGTCGATGGTCTTGGCGATCGGCCCGACAATATATGACTCGACTAGGGGTCGAATCCGTTGGACTCGGAAGCGATCATTGTCATTCCATGGCGATCGGTGATGTCGGGAAATCTCATCCGACAGTTAGCCAAAAGGCCAAGTTTCACCTAAAAGCACTACCCCTTCCCGGGTTACATTCGCTCACTCTTATCCCTTGGAGTCCCTCGCCTTTGAAGTTGTCTTCGTCTGGCCACGTCCCTCGGATGCGCCAAGCTCATGGCTCTGCAGTGCCATCCTTCGCGTCTCGCCTTGAAGTCTACTTCCTCCGACTTCACTCCAAGCCCCTCGTCCGGCGGTCCCTCGGATGCTCCAAGCGTACGACTTCCCCAAAGCCATCCTTCACCGACTCAAGGACCGAGTCATGAGATGTGAAACTTGCCAAGGCTCCATGTGCGAATTACTAAGTCCTGCAAGACTCCAATGCACATATCAAATCACAATAACAACCTAACCAAAACTTTTTGCCACACACATCAAAACCATATCACGGGTTGATTACCCTAACAATCTCCCCCTTTTTGATGTGTGGCAATCCATTTAAGTTAGGTAAAAATATTTGATAAAATATTAAGGAAAGAAAGCATGTGAATAACATGATTAGAAACTCTCCCCCTTAATACATGAAACTCCCCCTTACTTAAACATATATCTTTCTCCCCCTTTGACACCATCAAAAAGATTAAACAGGGTTTATATGGCATGACATCAAGTCTAGAGAGAAGCAAAAAATAAAAAACATTTAAAAACCTGATAAAATTATGTTACTGTGCTCGTGCACTGTAGATCAGTCGACTGTTATCAGCATGGCAATCGACTGGCACAAGTAAAGACAGTTTTTTTGATTTTCTGGATGAAATTCAGAAATGCACTATAAATTCCAGAAAATTCAAAAAATAGTGAAATTTGGGGAACACATTTTTTGTAAGTATATTTATCAAGGAAAAATAGATTTTCATGATTAATCATTATATTTTCAAAGATTTGCCAAAAATTCAAAAGCTTTAAAAACAACTAGGTTTTTGATCAAGTTAGTATCACATTTAACACCTCGTTTTGGTTTGAATTGTTTCAAAACATGAACACATAGATTTTAAGGTAAGAAATTATTTTGAAGACATATGAAATATCCAACCATGATCTTTGGGCAATATGTCTATGAATTAAACATAAGTCTTCCCCATGATTGGTCTATTATTGCTATTTTAATACCTTAAATGATCATCTAAATGCCATAGGCATTAGTAGACATTTGTATCATCCTAACATCTCACTCATACTAAGTTTTCAATCAAGGTAGCCTATGGTGAGTGTGAGATGTATCCTAAAGGTATTTGTATATACTTAACCATTATTTTCATGCAATTCAATACAAGGTTAAGTGTCATCCAAACATCCCACATGATCATAAATATACATATGCATTGATTTCATATTATGACCATGAACAAATGTATTCATCAAATTGTGATCATGCATTAGGTATTATATCATGATAATAAGGCAAATATCACCTAAAGCATGATTTAAAAACTTATTGCCCATGACTATGTGCCAAATATCAAGATCATAAATCATGATTGCAAACATACATAGCAAATTTCATTAACTATCATGATTTAAGCATTATTATATATTTATGGGAACATTATCATCACCCAACACTATGCTAAAAATGAGTGTCAACATACATAACACTAAGTGTTGAGCATGATTTAACTATCTAAGGGGTGCATTATCATCACCCAACACTATTTCAAAAATATTGTCCCGCCATCCTAAGTCAACCAAAGACAAGATATAGGTAAATTCCATATGGTTGACTATCCTAGGGTTTTCCTAACCCTTAAGGATGGATTTTGGAACCCAAAATAAATTCTTTCCTATGGGGTTCACTAAAAATTCCTTAGGGATCCATTTTCTAGCTATTACCTTCTTTTTGTCTTGACCCCTAGCAATTAAGCATTTATAGGCCTTTTCATTTTTATTTTCCTTATATCCTAGGCCTTTCTTGTTAAAGCTAGCCCTTTGGCTCCCTATAATCATGTTAACAGTGTTGGAGCAAATTGTGAATTTTTCTAGGGCTTTGGTCAAGTGATCTACCTTTTCCCTTAAAGCCCTATTTTCCTCCATACATGCATCACTTACATCTAATGGCATATAAAGAACATGTGAGCATGCATCATCATTATTTTCATTAAAACATGCTTTTTCTAATTTTTGTTCTAAATCCTTAATTTGATCAAGCATGCTTTTATTTTTCTTCTTTGCCCTAAACAAACCCTTAGTGAGGCTAGAAATAATTGACATAATTTTCTTAGGGGAAAGATTTATTACCTCACTTACCAAATCCTCTCCCGATGATGAGGATGTAGAAGAAGCTCCCCCTTCACTTGAGCTCTCGTCACTTGAGCTTGCTTCTTCATTTTCGAAGGAGGAGGAGTCTAGATCGTCAAAGGCCATCAAAGCTAAGTTGGTTACAAAAGCATTCTCCTCTTCCGATGATGATGAAGATGATGAAGAGGGGTCATCCCATGTCCTTGCTTTTAGTGCCTTGGCCTTCCCTTTTTCTTTGGCCTTCTTCTTGTATGGATGTATACCGAAAAGTCTATCTTTTGTATGAACATTTTTATTTTTGAAATAAGAGACATATGATCATTGTTTGCATATTTTTATGGTTATGCATATTGTCTAATACTTTACATTGTAGATAACATGGTGTGTGGTGTCACACGGGTGATCATGTTATCGGCACCTTGAAAAGTATAAGTAAAGGCTCATAACCGAGATGACTTTGGACAAACCATCAGAATGGTTGTAGTGTGATTTGGTATTGGTTTGTCTTGACCATAGAATCACACTAGTGCACTTTGAGTGTATTGAGCAGGACCGACTTAGAGGTGATTCGATTTATTGCTGACTACATAATCGAATCGGACCTCAGATATTATTATGTACATGCTCTTAATCCCAAAATAATAACGAGCATATATACTTAGTATTCATCTCTTTGATTTACCAATGGGCAAGATTTATAGATTAAATCGATAGGCTCGGTAAGTTGGGAGATGATATTATTTATATGGTGTGTCGTTGATTATAGGAGGAAACCGTGTCCTATATATTAGGATGATGATGTCCCCTTGAGGAGCTCATTGTTGGATTGATGCGGTTCGCTAGAGGGGGGGGGGGTGAATAGCGAAAGAAAATTTTTCTCGTACGAACTCGTTTTAAAAGAAAACTTATATGCAGCAGAAAGATAAGCAAAACAAAAAGTAAAGGAGACAAAAGACACAAGAGATTTACTTGGTTCGTAGCCGAAGGCTACTACTCCAAGGCCCTAGTGGTCCTTGACCACGTACGGAGGGCAAAAGCACTAAAGGAACTCCTCCTCGTTAGAGGTAGGAGTTAATCGATACAAGAAGAAACCACAAAAACTTGAGGTAGAGGGACACTCCCCCTCTCCTCGTATACGATAAAAGCTCTGGAAATATAAATGACAAACTGATAACAAAAAATAAGACCGATGTACAATAATAAAGAAAGTTAAACCTAGACGTCGGAATGGAAGGACTTCGTTGTCGTAGAGTTGCAGCGTAACGGAGGCTTTTGAGCACTTAGAATTGTTGATGAAACCCTAGGTTTGGCCCTCCTTTTATAGCCTTTGAGCCCCTTTTCGAGTGGGTCTTCAACCAATCACAAATGGGCACCAAACCGCTTTGAGGTGGAGTGATAAGCCTTGACTCCTCGAATCTGATCATTGACCATCGATGGTGATGGCCATCATCGATCTGATGGCGACATCGATCGATTGATAACCTTCTCAGCGATCGGCCGATACACAGCGGTCGAGTCCTCAGTAGATCGATTCTTGCTGCAAGTCAAAGTTAGCTCAATAAAAACATAATTTCGATGGTCGTTGACCATCTGATCTCGACCTAGACCATCTATAAGATGTCTTTGGTCAGATCTACGCTTAAGATCATCCCCGTAAAGAGGATACGACCTTACTTACTCTCGCACACACGAGCTTACCTCGATACTTACGTGTCGCTTTTGCTTCCGGACTTCCACTCGATTCCTTCGGCTCCCTCCGAAGTAACTCGAGTATCGTCCGACCACCGCGGCTTCCTCCGGGTGTCGCTAGCCTTCAGCTCCAGCTATATCAATCTTCTGCACACTCGATTCAGCTCGTGAGAAAACAAAATAGACTTAACTTTTGTGTCTTTGCTATAATCAAAACACAGGTTCAATTTCGGTGCCTCACTGCACCAACAATCTCCCCCTTTTTGATATATGGTAAAAACACACAAAGTTAAGGAAAGTAAGTGCATGAAACAGTAAAGACAAGAAGCAAAAGTAGGAGTAGTAAAAATATTTCTCAAGTTCTCCCCTTAGAGGAACCCCCCCCCTTGACCGAGGGTGAGTATTTGAAAAAGACTTTTAGTTCTCCAAACACAAAAGTTAAGTTAGGCTTCTTAGAGTCAAAAATAAGTGCAAGTTAAGTAATCAAAAGTTAAGTCAAAAGGTTAATTATTCAAAAGGTTTAACTTTTGATTTCTTAACTTGGGCCTTTAAAGTTTTCAATTCCGAAGAGTTGAAACCTAAACCTTACTCCCCCTTAACTTAGGCCAGAATCAAAGTTTTAAGTTAAGTTATCAATTTCAAAAATTTGAAATTGAACTTTGGCTTTTTCTTGAACCTTAACTTTGGCCTTTTCTCCCCCTTTTGACATAAATCAAGGAAAAAGTGGGGTGGTTTTAAGAAAACCCTAAGTCCAAGCATGATGATTTTAAAAATAGTATGTGAAAATAATTCATCTAAATGTTCAACTCTAGTTTGACTTGATTGAAATGATATTATCAACAAGTCCTGATTAGAGTTGGTTAATATTAGTTGCATATTTATACTCCGAGGTTCATATTGATGCACTTGATCTACATCTTGGAACCTGGAGTAGGGTCCTAACATCTCACGCCCATCTACGTGGCTAAGTACACAAACACATTAGTCCTATGTGTTGTGAGATGTACTGGCTCCTTAAATCTATAGGTGCATGTTATCTAAGGTATGTCCTATGCTAGTTCCATCAAAATGAAAAATAAGAAATAGTAGTAAGAAAATATAGTTTGCAAGTTCTTATTCTATTACGCACATGCCCAATTTTCGTCTTAATAGACTAAATTCGGCTTCGGGAGGGGTTTAGTAAATAGGTCTGCTAGGTTAGATTTCGATTCGACGTACTCGAGTTGTATGGCTCCGTTGGCCACATGTTCTCGAATGAAATGGTGTTTGACTTCTATATGTTTGGTCCTAGAGTGACATATTTGATTCTTTGTAAGATTAATTGAACTAATGTTATCTACGTGAAGTTTAGTATTCGTAAAGTCTAACTTAAAGTCGCGGAGAGTGTGCTTCATCCAAAGAAGCTGAGTGACACACTCACCCATCGTGATGTATTCGGCTTCGGTGGTAGATAAGGCAACACAATGTTGCTTCCATCGCACCTAACTCACTAGACTCGGAGTAGTTGACAACAACCACTCGTGCTCTTTCTATCGAGTTTACTACCGGCATAATCCGAATCGGAGTAGCCGATTAGTTCGAACTCGGTAGATCTAGGATACCAAATACCGACATTAAGTGTACCCTTTAGATATCTAAGGATACGCTTAACTAGGGTTAGGTGAGACTCCTTAGCACAGGTTTGAAACCTGGCGCACATACTTACTGCGAATAGGATGTCGGATCGACTCGCAGTTAAGTATAGAAGACTTCCTATTGCGCTCCTATAGTACTTTAAGTCAATGGACTTACTTTCTAGGTCTTCTCCTATGTTAACATTTATCGCCATTGGGGTGTTTATTACCTTAGCGTCTTGCATTCCAAATCTTTTAATTAACTCCTTAGTGTATTTTTGTTGATATAGGTATATACCATCCTTAGTTTGTTTAATTTGTAGACCTAAAAAGAAACTTAACTCGCCTACCAAGTTCATTTCGAACTCGTTTAGTAAGGCTGAGTTAGAGGTTCCAAAAATTATATCATCTACGTAAATTTGAGCTATGAATATTTCTTTACCTAAGGTTTTTACAAAGAGAGTTGGGTCAACTAAGCCTTGGTTAAACCCTTTTGACTTAAGATGGATTGAAAGTCTCTCATACCAAGCTCGAGGAGCTTGTTTAAGTCCATAGAGAGCTTTCTTAAGTTTTAGAACATGGTCGGGTTTATCTAGATTTTCGAATCCGGGGGGTTGGCTAACATAAACTTCTTCTTTAATGTATCCATTTAGGAATGCCGACTTAACATCCATTTGAAACAGCTTAAATCCTCGATGTGCGGCATAAGCTAGCAACATTCGAATGGATTCGAGTCTAGCTACTGGGGCATAGGTTTCATCGTAATCTAAGCCTTCGACTTGGCTAAATCCTTTGGCGACTAACCGAGCCTTGTTTCTAACTACTTCACCTTTATCATCAAGCTTATTTCGAAACACCCACCTTGTTCCAATTATCGTTTTGTCTTTAGGTGGTGGTACTAATTCCCACACGTCGTTCCTAGTAAATTGAGCTAGCTCTTCTTGCATTGCAATAATCCAATCGGGATCAAGAAGAGCTTGTTCAATTGATTTGGGTTCTATCTTTGAAATTAAGGAAATTTGACTAAGGTTCCTATAGGATGCTCTAGTTCGAACTCCTAGATTAGGATCTCCTATCACTTGATCGATAGGGTGGTTAGTCTGAGTCCTAGATTGGGTTGGGTTTGTGTCACCTAATGCTTGATCAATGGGGTGACTTGGTTGAACACTAGTTTGGTTGGAGTCATCTATCACTTGATCAATAGAGTGACTAGGTTGACTTAGGTTAGGATTAACACTAGACCTGATCTCCGGATCAGAGTAAGGTCTAGTATGAATCGGCTCGCTAATTGGGGTTGCTGGGGGTTTTGTAGGTTCATGTCCTTCATCGAATACTACATTGATAGTCTCCTCGACTCTAAGGGTGTCGTGGTTATATACTCTATAAGCTCTACTTGTAGTCGAGTATCCTAGAAAGATTTCGGTCGTGGTTTTGGATGTAAATTTCCCTAGGTAATCCTTAGTGTTTAGGATATGTACCTTACACCCAAATACCCTAAAGTACTTGATGTTAGGTATTTTATCGTGATAAATCTCGTACGAGGTCTTAAGGTGCCTCTTTACCATAAGGATCCTATTTTGGACATAGCAAGCCGTGCTAACGGCTTCTGCCCAAAACCTATCGGGTAGGTCGTATTCGTTCAACATGGTCCTAGCGGCTTCTTGTAGAGTTCGATTTTTTCGCTCCACTAGGCCATTTTGCTGAGGGGTCCTAGGGAAAGAGAATTCATGGTGGTATCCGTTTAGGTTATAGAAGTCGGTGAACCTTTGATTTTCGAATTCACCACCATGATCGCTTCTAAGTCTTTTAACCTTAAGGTCTTTTTGATTCTCGATTAATTTGAATAGATTGATTAATTGATCTAGGGTATCATTTTTATGTTTGATGAACCTAACCCAGGTAAACCTGGAGTAGTCGTCAATTATGACTAAGCAATATTGACTTCTATTGAGTGACTTGGCTCCATGTGAATCGAATAGATCCATATGCAGGAGCTCAAGTACACTTGAGGTCTGCTCTGGTTAGTTAACTTGTGTTGTGTCCTAGGTTGTTTTCCTTGTTGACAAGCATTACAGATTTTATTAACCAAGTTGTTGAGGTTGGGTAAGCCTCTGACTAAGCCACTCTGACTCATCTTGTGGACGAGTCTTGGGTGCGAGTGACCGAGTCGTCGGTGCCACAACCATGATTCCTCTTGCCGTGTCATAAGACACTTAGTTGAGGAGTTGGTTAAATTGATCGTATAAATGTTGTTATTTCTAGTTCCTTTAAGAATTATTAGAGGTTTCATTGGTATTAATTATGCATTCATTTTCTAGAAATATAACCTTATAGTTATTATCACACAATTGGCTTACACTAAGTAAGTTATATTCAAAATTTCTACAAGTAATACATTTTTAATAACAAAATTGTGTTAAGTCGATATCACCGATCCGATGATTTTGAGCTTGCTTCTATTCCCAAAGGCTACCGATCCTTGTCGCTTGAATCGGCTTGCGAATTTGAGTTGATCCCTGGCCATGTGTCGAGCAATCACCGTCCCAACATCCATTGATCCTACACACAAGGTGGTTGGATTGATGTTAGATTTTGTTAAGAAAATTGGTTGTAAGTTGTTAACCCTAGGTCATCTCATCGAAGTCTATATGATCAAGCATGTTATACTTATGTGTTTATTTTGAGATGACTTCTAATTAAGTTGATTAAGTGGATTTAGGTTCAAGTAATTTTATGTTAGATTTGGATTTAACCCTAGGCTTGTCAAGTTTACCTTTTCAAGATCATGGCTTCCAGGTCGTGGCGAGGCACAGGGGCCTTCTTTTATCGGATCATCGACCACTTCCTTAGACAAAGCCATTTTCAAGAAAATGATGACTTGACTTACCTAAAATTATTTCCTCGTCTAACTAGTTATTTTTGAAAAGAGGCTCCCCGAGGCTCAATCTTTTTGAAGAATTTTAGTTGGTTATGTTTTTGAAAAGAGGCTCCCCGAGGCTCAATCTTTTCGAAAAATTTTAGTTGGTTATGTTTTTGTTCTAAGTGAGTTCACAAGTTTTAAAGTACAAACTTTCTAAGTTAAAGCATGCAATTTCTAAGTTAAAGCATAAACATTCTAAGTTAAATATGCAATTTCTAAGTTAAAGCACAAACATGTTTTGTACTGGCTCCCCCTAGACCGTTGAATCGGTTCGGTCTATCCACATAGTGGATTTGGTCCTTGGGAACCCAGTACGGGTTGGATCCTAAAGTTGAAATCAAAAAGTTCTTAGGGACCCATGCTTGGACATGTTTCTTATGTCGACTTACAATCGACATATACGACCTATTAGTTGTGTTTGAGTTAAACCCGAGTCCAGCCTTGTTGTACACGGCCCTTTGAGATCCAAGTAGGAGGTCAAGTCCTTTGGATCCCGAAGTGAACCTTTCCAACGTGTTCCTAAGATCTTCGACTTGACTTTTCAAGAGAGAGTTCTCAACTTCGAGCTTTTTAACTCGAGTTGAGTCCTTCTCTTGAACTCGACTAGTCGAAGAGGTTAGGGAGACCTCGTGTTTGAGGAGTTTAACCTCCTCAACAAGGGTCTCGACCTTGGACTCTGACTTAGCTAACTTCCTAGACAAAAACCTAACCGTATTATGTAAAGTATTAAATAAAGCTCGACTCACCTTAAGGGTATCTTTTGAACCGGATGCGTATCCGTGGCTTGACTTGAAGGTAGCTTCGTAGTCCGAGTCATCCTCAGGTTCTGACTCAAGTTCGGTCTCCGTGTCTGACTCAATTGATTTCGCCATGAAGAAGTGATCTTCGTCTTCTTCGGATGACGCTTCTTCCCATGTCGCGTTGAGGGCCTTCTTATGCTTAGGTGCTTGGTGGTTGAGCTTGGGGCACTCGGACTTGATATGTCCAAACTTGTTGCACTCATAACACCTAATGTTAGAACTTTTAGGCTTACCTTGGTTGGGTCGAGTCGTGGTTCGCTCACTTGGCTATCCTTCGAGCTAGGTTCATTAGTTCGGCAGTCAACTCCGGGTCAACTTCTTCTTCGGACTCGTCTTCCTCCTCGGTTGGTGGTGGCTTGCTTGCGATTTTCTTCTTCTTTGAACCTGCAAACAAGGCTATACCCCTCTCGGGTTCCGAGTTGGATTGTTCATGTAATTCGAAATCGGAAAAGAGTTCATCTAACCTAATTTTAGAAAGATCCTTGGAGACCTTATAGGCATCAACCATGGATGCCCATAAGGTAGTCCTCGGAAAAGAGTTTAGGACATACCTTATAAGGTCGCGATTTCGACCTTTTGCCCGACATGCGTAGGTTGTTGACTATGTCTTGACACGGGCGTGGAGTTGCGCGCGGACTCGTGTTCCTGCATTTTTAGTGTGTACAATTTATTGAATAACAAATCACGCTTTGCAAACCTTAGCTTGATCCGATCCTTCGTAACTCGATTAGTTTTGTCCAAAGATCCTTTGCGCTTATGAAGGGGCCGACGCGATTTAGCTCCTCCTTGATAGGCCACATTGGAGGATTTGTGTTGCCTTGGCGTCGGCCGACTTGTCGTTTTGTTGCAACGGTCCATTGATCATAATCCAAGGAGTCACCCACTTCATTGGTCGGAAGTGTGAAACCCGTTTGAATTATGATCCACATCTCAATTTGGGTTTTGAGAAAGCATTCCATCCAACCTTTCCAGTAACGGAAATCATATCCGTTGTAAAACGGAGGTCGGACGGTGCTAAAACCCTCGAGATGGGCCATTAGAACAAAAAGACAAGGAGACTAAAATGAAAACCTAGCAACAACAAAAACACACGAAAGTACCAAGACTTGCGTCTTGGATTAGTAGTGCGGGAAATAAAAAGAAATAAACGAAAAATAGAAAGTTAAACAAAGAAATAAGAAACTAAATAAAAAGTAAGTACTCACAACCTTTGATGTCCCCGAAAGGCTACTAAACGTCGTTTTTTGAGGATGAAAACAGCTTGTTACGGGGGTAAACCCCAGTAAGAAGTGTAGATCTCTGCGAGGGCTTCGATTTGGTAGGTAGACCGTGTCGTGGGTCAACTTGTATGAAAAGTTATGCCCGTTTGACCGTCGGCTACTCCAAAAGCGAATACTTGCAAAACAAAATCAAACGAAGAGTACCAAGACTTCGTCTTGGATTAGTAGTGCAGGAGAAAAATTTAAACGAACGAAAAACAAATCTGTAAAAAAAATGTTAGATTAGTGGTTTCACCAAATCTAAGCGCCCCCGGCTCTGATACCAATTGTTGGATCGATGCGGTTCGCTAGAGGGGGGGGGTGAATAGCGAAAGAAAATTTTTCTCGTACGAACTCGTTTTAAAAGAAAACTTATATGCAGCGGAAAGATAAGCAAAACAAAAAGTAAAGGAGACAAAAGACACAAGAGGTTTACTTGGTTCGTAGCCGAAGGCTACTACTCCAAGGCCCTAGTGGTCCTTGACCACGTACGGAGGGCAAAAGCACTAAAGGAACTCCTCCTCGTTAGAGGTAGGAGTTAATCGATACAAGAAGAAACCACAAAAACTTGAGGTAGAGGGACACTCCCCCTCTCCTCAGATAATGATAAAAGCTCCAAAATATAAATGACAAACTGATAACAAAACTAAGATCGACGCATAATAATAAAGAAAGTTAAACCTAGACGCCGGAATGGAAGGACTTCGTTGTCGAGAGTTGCACAGAACGGAGGCTTTTGAGCACTTAGAATTGTTGATGAAACCCTAGGTTTGGCACTCCTTTTATAGCCTTTGAGCCCCTTTTCGAGTGGGTCTTCAACCAATCACAAATGGACACCAAACCGCTTTGAGGTGGAGTGATAAGCCTTGACTCCTCGAATCTGATCATTGACCATCACGATCGATGATGGCCATCATCACGATCGATGGCGATCGATCGATTGATAACCTTCTCAACCGATCGATACACGGCAATGAGTCCTCCAAGGCTGACCGATTCTTGCTGCAAGTCAAAGTTAGCTCAATAAAAACATAATTTCGATGGTCGTTGACCATCTGATCTCGACCTAGACCATCTATAAGATGTCTTTGGTTGGATCTACGCTTAAGATCATCCCCGTAAAGAGGATACGACCTTACTTACTCTCGCACACACGAGCTTACCTCGATACTTACATGTCGCTTTTGCTTCCGGCCTTCCACTCGATTCCTTCGGCTCCCTCCGAAGTAACTCGAGTATCGCCCGACCACCGCGGCTTCCTCCGGGTGTCGCTAGCCTTCAGCTCCAGCTATATCAATCTTCTGCACACTCGATTCAGCTCGTGAGAAAACAAAATAGACTTAACTTTTGTGTCTTTGCTATAATCAAAACACAGGTTCAATTTCGGTGCCTCACTGCACCAACACTCATAAGGTTCATCATGTAAACCCTGCAGGTGGACTTGGTCCGGCATGGTGAAAAGGTTGAGTGGTACTACTCAAGGAGTTAGATGTTGAGTAATTAATGGTTAGTAAATTAATTAATCGACAGACATTCGAGATCTTAAACACGGGGAGAAAATGTATAAATAATAAATGGAGCCCATATTATCATATGGGGGTTGGTGAGGTAGATCGATGATGATCCTTTAGTGGATTGGATTATCATTAGTGGATCGGACTTTATGTGGGCTTGATCCATGGGTGGCCAAGATCCAACTCCTCCTCATGGTCCCTAATGTAGCCTATTAACACCTCATGAAGCTTAGATCCAATGGATAGAAACAAAACACTAGATCCAAAGGTAGAGATTAAATCTCTAAGATCCGACGATTGAGATTAAATCTCTAGATCCGACGGTTGAGATTAAATCCTTAGAACCAATGGTGGAGATTAATCCAAGGCATAAACCCAACTCTATAAATAAGGCTTAATGGCTTGGACGGCAACTTGATGGATGAGGGGATTAGGGTTTGTCCCTTGGGCAGCAACCAATCCTAATTATATTAGGATTGGGAGTGGGCTGCTAGGGTTAGGGTTTTGGGATTAGGGTGGGCGGCAACAAGAAGAAGAATCTCTTTTCTTCTTCTTCCTAAGGTTGTCCGACCTCTATTCTTCTTTCCTCTACCTTGGTAGGAGCTCATCCTATTCTTCTTCCCCTCTTCCATGGCCGGCAATAAGGAAAGCTAGGATTAGGGTTGGGAATCTTAGGGTTTAGGAGGCTTGGGCGGCACCAAATGAGGATGTAGTTTGCTTTCTTCTTTCTCTCTTTTGGTGGTCGGCGCCCACAACCTTCTTTCCAGCCCTTCGATGGCGTCCAAAGACCCTCCTCTCCTTCTCCTTTGGTGGTGGAAACAAGATATAGGGCTTTCCCTTGGTGTCTTTGCCGGTTTCCACCATAATGTCCTTCTCCTTGTTGGCTGGCGGCAAGCACTCTCCTTGTTGCTTGTTGGTTGGCTATAGGAAGGAGAAGAGCCTTGTTTCTATTCTTCCTCTTGCTTTGAAAGATCAAGGAAGGAAGATTTGTGATCTAGGAGCTTCGACTTTTGGTAGATCGTCGCCCACACGACGTCCGAAAGAAGGAAGGTCACACATTAGAAGATCGAGAGGTGTACCTATTCTTCATTTTGTTTTGTTACTTGCTTGTTTTTGTTTTTCAACTATGAGCATGATATAAATCTATATATGGCTAAATAACACATGGATCATGAGCATAAACACAAAAACCGGCGATCCGGACATCGTCTATTCTGTGGCTACTCATAGAATAGAGGATGGTCGCTTGAACAACGAGTTTGTTCAAGTGACCTCTCTAAACGAATAACACGACAATGACTTGGTTATTTGGGCAATCCCTTTTGTCTAGGATTAAATTTTTTTAATCCGGGGACATCAAAGGGATCGCCATGGTCAAGCAAACCGAGGTGAAGTGGGAAGCGAAGTTTCCTCACACGGACTCGATAAGGAAACCCTACAATTGGTATCAGAGCCAAGGTTTCCGGTTTTGTGTCTTTAGGATTCGGTTAATTTTTATGCACTTTTCATATATTATATGTGTCTTATAATTGTAGGATATGCGTAGTTTAACTCTTTGGTTGCAAGCATAAGATCCGACTATTATAGCCATATGTGTGTATGTGATTGTATGTGTATATTTTGTTGAATCCTCGAGGTTGACGAGGCTAGTATTTGATTTTTTGTAAATTAGATACGGCATTGTTTAGCCACTCTTTATTTTATTTTACTTTCGATCTAGATTTCATGTACACTCCCTCATGGAGTATAGGATCGATGGATGTAAATTAAATAGGTTTTAGTCTCGGCTCGGATCTCCGGATGACTTGTACATGGCGTAGGAGGAGCGGACGAGAAGGCGTTGCGACGGGAGACATATTGAAGACAAAAGCCATAATAGTTGGAAAATAATTTATTTTTCATATTTATTTCTTTTTGTTTGATATGCATGTCGTAGGCTAGGAAAATTCCTCAATTTCAAATTACTAAGTGGGAAAAGGAAATTTTTATAAATTCCCACGGCCTCCATTACGATTTGACAAGTGATGCAAACAAACTTGCACGTCGGCTCTGAATGCCTTCCTCCATATCGGATGAGTTTGTTTGCGGATGACAAGGTCGAATATGGTTATAGGAAATTATTAAGGAGCATGTGTACTTCCCCATCGTAAGGAACATAACCCGAGATAATTACCTTGACATCAAGTAATGGTGAACACTTAGATACAAATATAAGTATCCTCCCCATCGGAGTCACTGCTTTTATTTGTAGAGTCGAAGAGAAACCAACTATTAATTTTACTTGTCAAAAAGTTAGGTTGACAAGATAGTAAAATTAATGGGTAAAACCTCCTCTTACAAATGTAGAATTCGTATACGTCCACACGATCGTGGCATGCGATATTCTCGATGTTTAGAGGTGTTGGTTGATTTTAAAATTTTATTGTTTGAGGAATCAATAATTTTTGAAATATAAAGTAATGATCTATGTGATTCTTAGGATTTTCATAAATGACTTTCAGTCCACTTGTTGTGATACTAAAGGAAAATAAGTTTACTGTACCCAAATTATGTTGATTGGAAAAGAATCTAGATATTGTCTTAACTGCTGAGGAGTACAAATATGTACTTTTCAAAGAGTATCTTCCTAAGCCTGCGAATGAGCTGGAAGTCCTTGGAGCTGAGATCGATGGGGAAACCCAGGTCGATATCATTCTCCAGTCGACAGAAAGGCTTGCTCTGGCTCATGGCATGGTTGCCCAAAAGGTTTCTACTTCTAAGCTGAAAGGCAAGAAGAAGAAGAAATAAGGTGGAGCAAAGGTGGTGGGAGGATCTCAGGGAGGAGTGAAGAAGCCGAAAGGCAAGTGCTTCACTTGTAAGCAGACTAGACACTGGAAGAAGGACTACCCCAACCGCAAGAACAAAGGGGTTCCATGAAACCAGATGACTGGCTGAGGGGGAGATTACCGTGTACTTGGGCGATGCAACGAAGGTGGCGGCTGTTGCAGTGGGAGATGTTCATTTATCTTTTGAGAAAAATAAACTTTTGGTTCTTAAGAAATTGCCTTTAAGTACCCTTATTTAGAAAGAATTTAATTTCGATTTCTAAATTGTTTATGGATGGATATTCTATTTCTTTTAATGACAGAGTTGTTATAAGATGGAATAGGGACATTATTTGTTCGGGTGCATTGATAGGAAATTTGTACACACTTGAACCAAAACCTCCCACGATGCATTTTGAAATTAATAACTCATCTTCTAATTCTAATAAGAGAAAAGAACCTTCGAAGATGAACCAAAGATAACTTTGGCATCTTAGGCTTGGTCACATTAATTTAAGTAGAATTCAAAAGTTGATATCTGATGGACCTTTGGGTTCATTAATGGTGGAGGATCTCCGAACCTGTGAATCTTGCTTGGAGGGTAAGATGACCAAGAGGCCTTTTAAGGCCAAGGGGTATAGAGCCAAAGATGTGTTAGAATTGGTTCATTCTAATTTGTGTGGTCCTATGTCTATCCAGGATAGAGGTGGTTTTTAGTATTTCATCTCTTTTATAGATGATTACTCAAGATATGGATACATTTACATGATGCGCCGCAAGTCTGAATGCTTTGACAAGTTTAAAGAATTCAAGGCTGATGTGGAGAAACGTCATGGTAAAAGTATCAAGCCACTATGATCTGATCGTGGTGGCGAGTACCTCTTGGGAGAGTTTAGAAACTACTTATCAGAGGCTGGGATTCAATCCCAATTTACTGCACCTGGCACACCCCAGCAAAATGGTGTAGCAGAGCGAAGGAATAGGACTCTTATGGAGATGGTTAGATCGATGATGAGTTATTCTGAATTTCCAGATTCGTTCTGGGGATATGCTCTAGATACGACGGTGTACATTTTGAACTTGGTTCCATCTAAATCAGTTCCTTCTACTCCCACAAAGTTGTGGACTGGGCGAAAGCCTAGTCTAAGACATATTTGGATATAGGGGAGTCCAGCACATGTGCTGAAGGCAGATGCTGGTAAGTTGGAACCTTGTACAAAAGTACGTATGTTCGTTGGCTATCCCAGGGGAACGAAGGGTGGATTGTTTTATAGTCCTAGAGATCAGAGGGTGATCGTTAGCACGAACGCCTGATTTCTAGAGGAAGACTATGTGATGAGCCACAAGCCCAAGAGTAAAATTGTTCTGGAGGACTTAAAAGGGTAAGTCACTTCTTTAGTACCACCGGTACAAGAGGATATACCACATGTCACTGCACCGCATATCACAGAGGATACACAGGTGATACCTTACCGTAGTGGGAGAGTCGTGAGACAGCCTGATAGATTCATGTTCTTGGGAGAATCTTCTGATTTGGTCCCTGGCGAACATGACCCTGATCCCTGGACTTATGACGAGGCAATCCACGATAAAGATGCAGTATCTTGGCAAAGTGCAATGAATGCTGAGATTTAATCTATAGATTCAAATCAGGTCTGGGAGCTAGTAGAACCACCCGATGGTGTAAAAACCATTGGATGTAAGTGGATCTACAAGAGAAAGAGAGGAAAAGATGGGATGGTTGAGACCTTCAAAGCGAGGCTTGTTGCGAAGGGGTATACTAAGAAAGAGGGTATCGATTATGAGGAGACCTTTTCACTGGTAGTCATGCTTAAGTCTATCCGGATTCTCTTATGCATAGCAGCTCATATGGATTATGAGGTGTGGCAGATGGATGTCAAGACAACTTTCCTTAATGGAAGTCTTGAGGAAAACATCTATATGAAGCAACCAGAGGGATTCATTGCTAAAGGCAAAGAGCATCTTGTGTGTAAGCGTAATCGGTCCATTTTTGGATTGAAGCAAGCTTCAAGGTCTTGGAACATCTGCTTTGATGAGGTAATCCAGTCTTATGGATTTATTCAAAGTCCGGATGAGTCTTGTGTATACAAGAGATGTGATGGAAACGTAGTGGTATTTCTTGTATTTACGTAGATGTCATTTTGTTGATTGGCAAGAATATTAAGGTGTTATCGGACGTAAGGGTATGGTTGTCCAAACAGTTTGATATGAAGGACTTGGGAGAAGTGGGACACATCCTTGGGATCAAGGTTATAAGGGATCGCAGGAAAAGGATGTTGTGCTTATCCCAAGTTTCATACATAGACACGATTATTGATCATTTTAGCATGCAGAACTCCAAGAAGGGTTTTCTACGTTTCAGGCATGGAGTTCCTTTATCTAAGGAGATGTGTCCTAGAACATCTGAGGAGATAGAGGAGATGAAAGTGGTTTCTTATGCTTCGGCAGTAGGAAGCCTCATGTATGCGATGCTATGTACGAGACCAGATATCTGCTATGTCGTGGGCATGGTCAGCAGATATCAGAGTAATCCAGGATAGGGACATTGGACTGCGATAAAGCATATATTGAAGTACCTGAGAAGGACTAGGGATTATATGCTAGTTTACCAGGTAGACCAATTACTCCCTGTGGGTTACACGGATTCTGACTTCCAATCTGATAGGGATAACAGTAAGTCTACCTCAGGTTTTGTGTTTACTTTGGGAGGTGGAGCCATTATATGGAGGAGTGTCAAGCAGAAATGTGTGGCAGACTCTACCATAGAAGCTGGGTACTTATTGGGGATATTGTAGCGGCTAGAGGGGGGGTGAATAGCGTCAATGGAATTCTTTCACGTTCGTGTCTACAATTTAGTTAGCGCAGCAGAATATAGATATAATACAATAATGAAATGGACAAGCACACACAAAGACACGAAGATTTAACGTGGTTCGGAACCGCACGGTTCCTACTCCACGGATCGGGTTCGTACGAACCCTAGCGATGCCAATCACATACCACTATAATAATAACTCCTTCTCGGAACAATCCGGAGGCAGAGAAACCTCGTACAATTAATCTTACAACAATAAGATACTAATACAAGCAATTACAATAATGAAATACAATGCAAGTAAAGAAAACTACTTTACAATTGCCTTTGGATTGCTTGATTGCTTGGTTGCTTGAAATCACCTTGGAGACCCTGATTTGCAACAGCAAATCGCTCCAAAACCCTCAAGAAACCAATTAGTTTTTCCTCCATCACGAGCTCCATATATAGCTTCAACCTGTGCTAGAAAAAGTCGATCAGTCGACTGATCGGGACCATCAGTCGACTGATGTCACTGTTGTCGTGAGACAATGGCTAGATACACGCTGGATAAGTCCAACGGAACCTTCATCAGCCGACTGATTGTGACCATCAGTCGACTGATGGAGTCCTCACTCGACCAGTCGAGTCTCGACTCCATTCTGTGGCCGATTTCTCGAGCACTAGTCGGATGATTACACGATCAGTCGACTGCTCGAGCCATGAGTCGACTGCACAACTCCGGCAGTCGACTGCTAGGCCATAACCCGCAGTCAAACCCTAGTTGACTCGGTCCAGTTGACTGTCACATGGAACCAGTCGACTGGCACACCTCAAACATGAGGTTTTAACCCAAGTATGGTTCCTCCATACTTGCTAGACCACCCTTAGCCTAGACCTAAGCCTTCTAGCCACCTCCATCAGCCTCACGCCTCTCGGATCCCTCCAAGTCATCCATGACTTGTTCATCCATCGCGCTAGGCTTCAGGTGCTTCCATCGGCTATGTCATGCTAACGGTGTCTACACCGCCAAGCCATATTGGACTTACGCCGCCAAGACTCTGCTTGGACTTTACGCCGCCAATATCAAACCCCTTGGACTTCTCATGCCAAGACTCAAACTTGGACTTTCCCTTGCCAACCCATGTTGGACTTCTCATGCCAAGACCATGCTTGGACTTTCCTTGCCAACCCATGTTGGACTTTCCATGCCAAGTACTCAAGACTTGGACTTTACCTTGCCAAGACCCATGCTTGGACTTTCCATTTACCAAGACTCATGCTTGGACTTTTCTCAAATGCCAAGTGTCCCACTTGGACTTCCCATGCCAAGTACCCATGACTTGGACTTTCCCATGACAATTACATTGTCATATGCTTTTGTCTAAACATCAAAACATCACTCGAGTCAAACTCGAGTCCTGGTCAATCGTGACCTGGGCCGATTGCACCAAAAATCTCCCCCTTTTTGATGTTTGACAAAAACCAAACAAATGATTGAGTTAGAACACTAACTCAAATCCTTTACCAATTATCCCAAATTGGTAAATACTCTCCAAATGTTCTCCCCCAAACATTCTTCCCCTTTTTGACTAACATCAAAAAGGTTTTCTCCCCAAGAGGGTCAATGTCTCATGTCCCAATGAGATCTTACAATCTCCCCCTTGGTCCAAAGAAACTTAGGATGCCTACCATCTTCCTAGTGATAAGTCCAATATCACTTAAGAGAGACAATCCCATTTACTCTACCAATTTCCAAATTGGGTCTCTCAAAAGTCCCATCAATTTCCCAATTGATGTCATATTCTCCCAATAACTTCTCCTCTTCAAGGAGAAAAATACATCCATCATCCCAAGATGGATACCTCCCCCTAAAGGCTTGCTCCCCCTTGACCATTGCACCAACAATGTCCTTGGGCAGTCCCTAAGCCAATAGGAACTCTAAACCATCAAAATTAAGGTTAGAAATTAAATATAGAACTTTCCAACACCTTAAAATTGATACAAACCCTAAACAACTCTCCTAATCCATATCCAATAGATTTTCACCCTTTATAATGCTTCCCAAAGCATATCCTAGGGTTAGGAGTGATTAGGGACCTTTACCATGGCTGAACACGGGCTAACCAAACCTAGTTTTCCCAAAATCAGCCTTGGCAGTCGACTCTGTCAGCTACCAGTCGACTGCCACACTCATCGATCGCCACTCAGGCGATCGATCGATAATGAAATTTCAATTTGATTATCGATCGAGTTTTGGAAATTCATAAATAATTATACGTTTATCGAAAAATCCTGAAAGTTCATAAGCATAATACTTATGACACATACAATGGGTGAAAAATATTTTAAAATTATTTTACCCATAAAATAGTGAATTTGATACAAAACTCAAAACCATTGAAATTTTGAATGTTTTGGCCCTATTTTGTATCAACTTCATCAATGGTGATTGCTATCAAAAGATAGACTTCACCAAGGTTTTTCAAAATGATTTTAAAATGTTTTCAAAACCTTATTTTGGATCATATTCCTTAGGCTCTATGCACATGACTTGTACACAAGCTTTCCCAATGATCCACAAATATAATTAGATGAGTTTTAGTTCATCTAGATGCAAAAACTATGCACCTTTAACTTAACTCATATCCTAGCATCTCACATGTATCTATGGTGTATAAATACACATACATGTCAATTAGATGTGAGATGTGGGTTTTGTTCTCCCTAAACTAGGGTTTCATGCATCTTCTAAAGCAACTCTACTTGATTCTCTTATAAATGGGACTTCAAGTCATGTCATAGTCCTTAAATCAATTTTAATCAAGTTAATGCATGAATGTATGATCATGGCAGAAATAATAGCATTATTAAAACATGGCCAATGATCATGATGTCATGGCATATGATAAAATTTAAAAACACATGACATTTAAAACCTTAAACCTAAGCATAATCATGACATATAAAAATGATTTAAAAAAAATATGATGTCATGGCATATGGCAATCAAGGCATGGCAAAAAAAATATATAGGTATGGTAATACCTAAATTTTAATATTAATTGTCATTTGATATAATTAAGTATATTTTGTCATATTAACCTAAATTTTCCCAAGTGTACCAAAAACCCAAAATGGCACACTACGACCTCTAAACCTAAATTGTGCAAATTTGACCTTTTTATCAAGCTTCTCAAATAATATTGGCACACTCTAAAATCTTTTAGGATGATAATTCAAATCTATTTCCAAGGTATCCATAACCTTGAAAATAACCTAAAGTGCCACCTTTGCCATGGTTGAGTTAACTACCCATCCATTTAAGGTTGGCACACCCTAACCCATCTAGCGTGAATCAATCACGCTCTTAGGAACCCAAAACCGATTTGAGCTCCTAGGGTTAATTAGGTATTCTTTAGGGATAACCTCCCTAGATACCTTCCTAATGACCCTCCTAGGCTTTTTAGCCTTGGTCATTTTGGTATTACCTAGGTTGACTCTAGGGGTAACTCCCCTTGCAACCTTCTTCGTGGCCACCCTAGGTTTCCTAGAAACCTTAGCCACTAGGCACAACCCTTGGTCAACTCTAGGGATGACTTCCCTATTGACCTTGGTCTTCCTAGACCTAGTTTATGTTCCATAGTCAAATGGAACACTATGATAAGCCACTTTAGGCTTAGGTTTGTGACCCAAACCTTGCTTGTCCTTGGTTGACATTTGACTCTTAGGTCCTTGGTGTTGACTTTGACTTTTGGACCTTTGAATTTGACCATTAGACCCTTGCATTTGATTTTGCATAACCCTAAGGGTCTTTTCAAGTTTTTCAAGCATTGATCTCAAGGCTTGATTTTCCTTTTCTAATATCTCAATTTTTGATTTTTCATTTTCTCTTGAGATATTTTTATTTCTAGGCATATGTCTAGATTTCTTAGCATTAAAGCCTAGATGTTCTCCTATTTTCTTAATGCTTACCTTAGGTAATATATTTTTAGGGACATTAGTCCCAAATTTCTTCTTATTTCCTAAGTGAACACTCTTAGCTCCTAGGCAAATATATATATTATTTCTAGCATGCTTTTCATGCACAATAGCAAGACTATTAAAATTATTCCTGGCATGTTTCTTATCCCTAGAAATTGAAGGTGCATTAATAAATTTTACCTTAGGGTTTGCCTTGGAGGCTCCCCCTACTTGTGTTGCTCCTTCTTGCCCTTTCTTCTTTCCCCTTGGACATTGACTCCGATAATGTCCCTTTGAGTTGCACTTGAAGCATATATTATGCTCCTTGCTCTTTTGACTTGAGGGACCGGCATCCTTGGCCTTTGGTGCCGGTGGAGCTTTCCTAACCTTCTTTGGGCACTTGCTCTTATAGTGCCCAAATTCCCTACACTCAAAACACATAATATGATTTTTATTGGAAGATAAAGTTTTTGAGTTACCTAGGGTGGTGGTAGGTGCCAAAGTTGAATTTTGAGCTTCCTCATCTTGATCGGATGTTGAAGGCTCTTCTTGAGGTTGCTCCGGTGTAGAGGATTGTCTCTCCTCCTCAATCCTAGAAGTAGATGCTTCTTCCATCTCTTCTACTTCTTCTTTCTCCGATCCGGAAGTTGACTCCATCTCAACTTCCGATTCCTCACTTTCACTTGAGGATGAACTCTCCTCATGGAATCTTGCCAATTTTCTCCATAGCTCCTTGGCATACATGTAATCCCCTAGCTTGCACAAAACATCATTAGGGATTAAATCTTCCAAAAGTTTCGTTACCTTAATTTCGGTCTTGAGCTTTTGGCGTTGCTCTTGGGTCTAGTTTTTCAATTTTAGGACATTTCCCTTCTTATCCCTAGGGGGTTCAAGGCCTTCAACGAGGATGAACCAATCCTCTATGTTCATCATCAAGAATGTTTCCATTCTTGCTCTCCATGCCGAAAAATCTTCTGGATCATATGGAGATGGAGTGTTGATATCCCATCCAAGCATGTCTTGGAATTCCTTCTTCACCCTCTAGCCTTTTGTCTTAGCTCCGGGCGGTTAGTCCGTAGAAGAGCCCCGGGCTCTGATACCACTTATTGGGGATATTGTAACGGCTAGAGGGGGGGTGAATAGCATCAATGGAATTCTTTCGTGTTCGTGTCTACAATTTCGTTAGCGCAGCGGAATATAGATATAATACAATAACGAAATGGACAAGCACACACAAAGACATGAAGATTTAACGTGGTTCGGAACCGCACGGTTCCTACTCCACGGATCGGGTTCGTACGAACCCTAGCGATGCCAATCACACACCACTATAATAATAACTCCATCTCAGAACAATCCGGAGGCGGAGAAACCTCGTACAATTAATCTTACAACAATAAGATACTAATACAAGCAATTACAATAATGAAATAGAATGCAAGTAAAGAAAACTACTTTACAATTTCCTTTGGATTGCTTGATTGCTTGGTTGCTTGAAATTACCTTGGAGACCCTGATTTGCAACAGCAAATCGCTCCAAAACCCTCACGAAACCGATTAGTTTTTCCTCTATCACGAGCTCCATATATAGCTTCAACCTGTGCTGGAAAAAGTCGATCAGTCGACTGATCGGGACCATCAGTCGACTGATGCCACTGTTGTCGTGAGACAACGGCTAGATACACGCTTGATAAGTCCAATGGAACCTTCATCAGTCGACTGATTGTGACCATCAGTTGACTGATGGAGTCCACACTCGACCAGTCGAGTCTCGACTCCATTCTGTGGCCGATTTCGAGCACCGGTCGGTCGATTACGATCGGTCCGATTGCTGAGCTCATCGATCGTCAACTCGGCGGTCATTCGCTAGGCCATAACCCACAGTCAAACTCTAGTTGACTCGGTCTAGTCGACTACCACATGGAACCAGTCGACTGGCACACCTCAAACATGAGGTTTTAACCCAAGTATGGTTCCCCCATACTTGCTAGACCACCCTTAGCCTAGACCTAAGCCTTCTAGCCACCTCCATCAGCCTCACGCCTCTCGGATCCCTCCAAGTCATCCATGACTTGTTCATCCATCGTGCTAGCCTTCAGGTGCTTCCGTCGGCTATGTCATGCTAACGGTGTCTACACCGCCAAGCCACATTGGACTTACGCTGCCAAGACTCTGCTTGGACTTTACTCCGCCAATATCAAACCCCTTGGACTTCTCATGCCAAGACTCAAACTTGGACTTTCCCTTGCCAACCCATGTTGGACTTCTCATGCCAAGACCATGCTTGGACTTTCCTTGCCAACCCATGTTGGACTTTCCATGCCAAGTACTCAAGACTTGGACTTTACCTTGCCAAGACCCATGCTTGGACTTTCCATTTACCAAGACTCATGCTTGGACTTTTCTCAAATGCTAAGTGTCCCACTTGGACTTCCCATGCCAAGTACCCAAGACTTGGACTTTCCCATGACAATTACATTGTCATATGTTTTTGTCGAAACATTAAAACATCACTCGAGTCAAACTCGAGTCCTGGTCAATCGTGACCTGGGCCGATTGCACCAACATGTGGCAACCTTTGAGGCGGCCAATGAAGCTGTGTGGCTCAGGAACTTCCTGATGGACTTGGATGTGATTTCTGGTTTGCCCAGAACTATCACAATTTATTGTGATAATAATGGTGCAGCTGCAACCTCGAAGGAACCACGAGCCCATAAGGTAAGTAATCACATAGAGCGCAAGTACTACCTGATACGAGAAATCGTAAAGGAGGTAGAAGTTGTTGTCGCCTAGATTACATCAGAGGATGACCTGGTAGACCCTTTTCACTAAGGTCCTTCTAGCGAGAGCTTTGATAGGCATGTGAAGGGAAGGGGAATCAGATGTATGGCAATATGAGGATAACATAGTCTTTTAGTATAAGTGAGAGATTGTAGGGATGTATAGTGAAAATTCTATCTTTTGTATGAACATTTTTATTTTTGAAATAAGAAACACATGATCATTGTTTGCATATTTTTATGGTTATGCATATTGTCTAATACTTTACATTGTAGATAACATGGTGTGTGGTGTCACACGGGAGATCATGTTATCGGCTCTTTGAAAAGTATAAGTAAATGCTCACAACCGAGATGGCTTTGGACAAACCATCAGAATGGTTGTAGTGTGATTTGGTATTGGTTTATCTTGACAATAGAATCACACTAGTGCACTTTGAGTGTATTGAGCAGGACCGACTTAGAGGTGATTCGATTTATTGCTGACTACATAATCAAATCGAACCTCAGATATTATTATGTACATGCTCTTAATCCCAATATAATAACAGGCACATATACTTAGTATTCATCTCTTTGATTTACCAATGGGCGAGATTTATAGATTAAATCGATAGGCTCGGTAAGTTGGGAGATGATATTATTTATATGGTGTGGCATTGATTATAGGAGGAAACCATGTCCTATATATTAGGATGATGATGTCCTTTTGAGGAGCTCATAAGGTTCATCATGTAAACCCTGCATGTGGACTTGGTCCGGCATGATGAAAGATTGAGTGGTACTACTCAAGGAGTTAGATGTTGATTAATTAATGGTCAGTAAATTAATTAATCGATGGACATTCGAGATCTTAAACACGGGGAGAAAATGTACAAATAATATATGGAGCCCATATTATCATATGGGGGTTGGTGAGGTAGATCGATGATGATCCTTTAGGCTTGATCCATGGGTGGCCAAGATCCAACTCCTCCTAATGGTCTCTAATGTAGCCTATTAACACCTCATGAAGCTTAGATCCAATGGATAGAAACAAAACTCTCGATCCAAAGGTAGATATTAAATCTCTAAGATCCGACGATTGAGATTAAATCTCTAGATCCGACGGTTGAGATTAAATCCATAGAACCAATGGTGGAGATTAATCCAAGGCATAAACCCGACTCTATAAATAAGGCTTAATGGCTTGGGCGGCAACTTGATGGATGAGGGGATTAGGGTTTGTCACATGGGCGCCAACCAATCCTAATTAGATTAGGATTGGGAGTGGGCGACAAGGGTTAGGGTTTTGCGATTAGGGTGGGCGGCAACAAGAAGATGAATCTCTTTTCTTCTTCTTCCTAAGGTTGGCCGACCTCTATTCTTCTTCCTTCACCTTGGCAGGAGCTCATCCTATTCTTCTTCCCCTCTTCCATGGCCAGCAATAAGGAAAGCTAGGATTAGGGTTTGGAAGCTTAGGGTTTAGGAGGCTTGGGAGGGACTAAATAAGGAAGTAGTTTGCTTTCTTCTTCCTCTCCCTTGGTGTCCGGCGCCCACAACCTTCTTTCTAGCCCTTGGATGGCATCCAAAGACCCTCCTCTCCTTCTCTTTTGGTGGTGTAATCAAGATATAGGGCTTCCCCTTGGTGTCTTGGCCGGTTTCCACCATAATCTCCTTCTCCTTGTTGGCCAGCGGCAAGCACTCTCCTTGTTCTTGGTTGGTTGGCTATAGGAAGGAGAAGAGCCTTGTTTCTATTCTTCCCCTTGCTTTGAAAGGGCAAGGAAGGAAGATTTATGATCTAGGAGCTTCGACTTTTGGTAGATCGTCGCCCACACGACGTCCGAAAGGAGGAAGGTCATACATTAGAAGATCGAGAGGTATACCTATTCTTCATTTTCTTTTGTTACTTGCTTGTTTTTGTTTTTCAACTATTAGCATGATATAAATCTGTATATGGCTAAATAATACTTGGATCCTCAGCATAAACACAAAAACCGGCGATCCGGACATCGTCTATTCCGTGGCTACTTGTAGAATAGACGATGGTCGCTTGAACAACGAGTTTGTTCAAGTGACCTCTCTAAACGAATAGCACGATGATTACTTGATTGTCTGGGCAATCCCTTTTGTCTAGGATTAAATTTTTTTAATCTGGGGACATCGAATGGATCGCCATGGTCAAGAAAACCGAGGTGAAGTGGGAAGCGAAGTTTTCTCACACGTACTCGATAAGGAAAACCCTACACTTCTCTTCTTCCTTCTTCTTGTTCCCCTTCTTCTTCTTTTCTTCCTTCTTTCTCTTCTCCTCCTTGCTTTTGTTCAATAGGGGACAATTATCCCTTATATGTCCCTCTTGTTGGCAATTGTAGCAAATCACCTTCCACCTTGGTACTCTTCTCCTATCATTAGATTTATTAAATTTAAAACCTTTTAGGAAGCTTCATCGGAGGAGGAGGGGGTCTCCATCTTCTTCTTCCCTTTGTTAGCCATCAAGGCTACTCCTCTTGAAGGTGGAAACCTTGGCTCTTCTACTATTCTTTCAAGCCTTGTTTCGTGGAGCTCCATAGTTGAGAAGAACTCCTCCAAGGTGCTCACTTCCAAATTCTTGGAGAAGTAGGAGTCCACCATAGAGCTCCATCTTGAGGACCGGGGAAAGGCATCTATGGCCTTCATTACCATATCCCGGTTGGAGAGTTTTTCACCTACACTTGTCAAACCGGTTAGAATTTCCTTAAATCTAGAGTGTAAGGATTTTACCTTCTCTCCCTTTTCGAGTTTGATATTGGATAATTGGGAGCGAAGGACATCTCTCCTTGCTAGCTTCGCCTCGGATGTGCCTTCATGAATCTCTATTAGTTTCTCCCACATCTCCTTGGCGCTAGCACACTCTCCTATCCCGTTTACTTCATGTTGGGGAGTACATTATAGAGGTGATGTTTGGCTTTTGAGTTTGCCAAGTACTCTTCCCTTTGCCTCTTGCTCCACCTTGATTTTTCCAATGACTCCCCTTCTTCATTCTGAGGCATTTCGAAACCGTTTTCCATAATTAAAAGAATTTCGAAATCGGTTTCGAAAAATACCTCCATTCTCTTTTTCCACCAAGAGAATTCTCCTTCAAACTTTGATGGGTGAATGTTTGAGCTGACCATTCTTGAATGTGCTTGTTGCGGCGGTTAGTCCTCGACAAGCTTTCCTCGGCTCTGATACCACTTGTAGGGGATCGATGTATATGTTGTTGGTCGGCTAGAGGGGGGTGAATAGCCCTCTTTCGTTCGATGGTGGAATTCACTTGTCTACAAATAATATTAGCGCAACGGAAAATACAAACGAACAATAATAAAGACAAGCAAGATACTAAACAATGCTAACACCGAAATATAACGTCTTTCATGGCCTCGCTGCTAATCCACGGTCCGATTCATCCACAGTGAATCACTCCGCAACCAATTCACTATTGGTCTCTCCCTTTAGCCAATGCAAGGTGGAGGTACACCTTCTTACAACCCAAACACTCCTTCTTACAATAAATGTGAAAGAAAACTAGGAGAAGGAGTTGAAAGCTTGTGGGGCACTTGGATGATTATTTAGGACTTAGCATAAGTCATCCAAAATCCCACACCCTCTCTTTTTATAGATAGGGCTGATTTCTTCCCGTTGGCCGCCACCAGTCAACTGCTGCCCTTGGCAGTCGACTGTCGCCACTACAACGACCTCTGAATATGTCAGATCCCGACCGTTGTAGTCCAACGGAACCCTTAGCGCGATCGGATGTATCCATCGATTGATCGATGCTCGTAATCGGCCGATCGGCTAAGAGAGGTTCTGTGCCCAAAATCCTCTCGACCGATCATCGCCATCAATAGTTGGATCGATGGTCAGGCAATCGATCGACAATATATGGCGATCATCGCTATGCCAAAACCCATCTCGGATACCGGTCAAACCCGTTCGACTCGAGCGATCGATCGCCATTCCATGGCAGTCGACTGATGTCGGGAAATCTCATCCGACACTTAGCCAAATGGCCAAGTTTCACCTAAGAGCACTACCCCTTCCCGGGTTACATTCGCTCACTCTAATCCCTTGGAGTCCATCGCCTTTGAAGTTGTCTTCGTCCGGCCACGCCCCTCGGATGTGCCAAGCGCACGGCTCTGTAACGCCATCATTCGCATCTCGCCCTGAAGTCTACTTCCTCCAGCTTCACTCCAAGCTCCTCATCCGGCGGTCCCTCGGATGCTCCAAGCGCACGACTTTCGCAAAGCCATCCTTCACCGACTCAAGGACTGAGTCATGAGATGTGAAACTTGCCAAGGCTCCATGTACGAATTACTAAGTTTTGCAAGACTCCAATACACATATCAAATCACAATAACAACCTAATTTAAACCCTTTGCCACACACATCAAAACCATATCACGGGTTGATTGCCCTAACAATGATGATTGTTGTATGGACTTTATTGTATCATATTCCTTTTTATAAAGGCATGGTTATTATATTTACTTGTATTGGTGCCAAATAACTAAGTATAATAACTTCCTTGAGTAGAAGGTTCTTATCTATATCAATCGATTGGTTGAATCGATATTGAGATGATATAGAGAACACTACTCTTAATCATTCCTAGTCAAGTATTAACATTCAAAAATAATGTTAATGCATAGAGACTAGCATGTAGGTCAACACGATGACTTGATCTCACAAGTCATGGATATGAGATATCAAGTTGATACATGGGTATGCATTGGAGAATGTATACTGAACGACCCGCCATGAGAAAGTATCATGGATCGTTATATGAGTGTCATATACTTTCTCATGTGACTATTAGTATGACTATTAGTTCTTGGACCCGAAGTCACCATGGTTCCCTACATAAGGAGTTGCATACTTTGGCTTCGTCAAACGTCACCCGTAAATGGGTGGACTATAAAGGCGATTACTAGGTATGTAACAAATTATGCGGAAGGATGTGAGTGATGTAGATGGGATCTATCCCTCCTATATGACGGGGGTGACATCATTATTCTTGAGAGAGTGAGACCACGAAGTGCATGGCCATGTCCAAATGAGTCAATATGGGATATTGAGCTCATTTGATTAGAGTGAGTCTACTTGGAGTTCAAGATATAGATTGTACCAAGGATGACACGGTCTATGCCTCAATTGGTCAATCTAGATGTCAAGGATAGAGGGACATTGTCACATATTGTGAGAGTCACAAAGGTGATGTTGGAGCTCAACATTCTTGTAACTTGGGTAGCAATGATGTGTTGCTAGATACCGCTCATTGCTTATGTTTCTAAATCAGTTTAGGAGCATTGCCAACATTACAAGAACCTATAGGGTCACACACAAATGGCAATAAGATGGAGATTAGGTTCATATGACGAACCATGAGGATTAGGTTCATGGGATGAACCAAATTGGATTAAAAGTAATCCAAATTAGAGTAATTGAGTTAGACTCAATTTGATTCAAGTGTTGAATGAGTCTAATTTAGATTTGATTCATTGAGTCAATTTAAATTAATGAATAGAGATTCATTAAATCAAATTGTCTTGAATCAAGTGGTTAGATTTGATCAACTATGGGAGATAAGAGGTCAAGTTTGACTTGACTTGAGAGGGAAGATAAATGGTCAATTTTGACTTGACCAATTGCCAAGTCATAGTGACATGGCATGTGGGCCAGCCAATGATGGTGTTCCACATCATCATGAACTTATCACGTGGTGCCACCTCATGAAGGAGTCCAAGAGCCATTGGCTCTTGGAGTTACATGCATGCATGTAACCCCCCACCCATTGAAGTGGCTGACCACTTTTTCCATTTGATGGGAATTCATTTGGTGAGTAACTCCATCTTCTTCTTCCTTGGATCATCTTCCTCTCAAGCTCTCTCCCAATCCTCTACTTTGGCCGAAACTTCCAAGGGGTGCTATCACACTCTAGGTTGTTTTTCTCCACCATTTGTCCGTGTGGATACCAATAGAGGAGTGTACACTTGACACTCTTGAATTTCGGCAAAGCATTTGGACGAGCGGGATAAGCGAAGGGCATCGCTACGAGGGTAATGCCCTCATCTTGTAGATCTAAGGTAGATCTAGGGTATTTAAACACATATATGTTTTATTTTTTTTATATCTTCACATGGATCCATGGTTGGGCTTCCGAGGTTTCCGCAATGCAAAAAGTAGTTTTTGCGGCTCGGAAAGTCTAACAGGTTGTGAGCCTCTACTTATACTCTACAAGGAACTGATAACATGATCTTCTGTGTGACACCACACACCATGTTATCTACAATGTAAAGTATTAGACAATATGCAAACAATGATCATGTGATTCTTATTTCAAAAATAAAGATGTTAATACAAAGGCTAAGGTTTCAATATACATCCCAACAATCTCTCACTTATACTAAAAGACTATGCTGCATCAAACTGCCATACATCTGATTCCCATTCCCTTCACATGCCAATCAAAAGCTCTCGCTGGAAGGGCCTTAGTGAGTGAAAGGACCTGTCAAGTTATCCTCTGATGCAATCTTGGCGACAACAACTTCTACCCGCTTTATGATCTCTCGTATCAAGTGATAATTGCGCTCTATGTGTTTACTTGCCTTATGGGCTCGTGGTTCCTTCGAGTTTGCAACTGCACCACTGTTATCACAATAAATTGTAATAGTTCTGGGAAAACCAGGTATCACATCCAAGTCCATCAAAAAGTTCTTTAGCCATATAGCTTCTTTGGCTGCCTCAGAGGCTGCCACATACTCAGCTTTCATGGTGGAGTCCGCCACGCATTTCTGCTTGACACTCTTCCATACAATGGCTCCTGTTAGTAATATATGAGAGATGTCCTAAGGCAATCGCCTTATGTATGAACCATTTATATGATAAATGAAGATTCACTATTTGAGTATACATGTTTTATGTATTTGATTGGATCTTAAACTCATTTACTGAATATCCACGATACGATTCACAGCATGAGAGAATTTGTGATTGGATCACAACTAGTGAGTATCTCTACATGTGTAATTGTGATGTATCGGAATTATCCCTAGTCGATGAATTGATGGATTTGGATACCATCAATTCTGTCGAGACTAGCACGAGGTATACTCCTTGGTTTATCCAAGCAACTGATTCTCACTGGCTGGAGACATAGTGATGTCCGGAGTTAATTGTGGATGCTAGTTATGGTAACTAGTTCATTGGAGTAACCAGCCGTAAGACTTCATATGGTTCTCTGCATATATAGATATGTCAATGAAGTTCTTACTGTGGCTTAAGTGCGATGTTCCTTTGACTTGCGGTATTCAAGTCATCTTGATCATGGAGACTTATGCTTTGACATCTTAAGCAAACATCTCTAAGGAGATGTGGACCCGGGATGATTGGGTATAAGTCGAAGTGATCGAAGGTGTTTGAATAGCCTATAAAAAATTCACCACTCCTTGCGAGGAGATGTATACCCATGGCCTCTCGTCGGATTGTTACTAAAGTCTTTGGCCAAAGCATTACATGTTTAGAGTAAGGTACTCTTCGATACATGTGGAGTAACTAGAATTCGTAGGACGAGAAAATAATACTTGGGCTAGGTGTGACGTAGTCAGCCTAGTGGGGACTGACACAATAGACCATGTCCTGAACCAAGTGGGTATAAGATGAGTGAAGGGAATGGGGCACGATTCATTCGAGCTACTGAAGGGTTTCAGAAATAGTTCTGGATCAACCGTTGATCTTTTCGGTTAATTGGGGATCATGATGTACTACTAGGTGGCACTAATGATCGTTCTATAATTAATGGTTAATTATAGACGGCCAACATAAACTGAGAACCTATTTGGTCACACGCACAACGAGCGTAATCCAAAGGATTTAAAATGAGCTTGAGAATGGGATTCTCAGACCGAGAGAGAAACTAGGTTTGGTTGGACCAAACATAAAGCGAGCATGAAATCATTTCAGTCGCAATGGAAGCGTGGATAGGCCGCGTCTTATGAAGACGTAATGGATGAACTAAAATGGTTTGGTTCTAATCCAATGGATGAGAATAAACCAAAGGGGTTTGGTTTATTTTAAACGAATGAACCAAAAGTTGGTTCGGTTCGTTTTAACTTAAAATAAACCATCATGGTTTGGTTTATTTTAACTTATCTTAATGGAGCGGGTTAACAGGCTTTATGGATATGATCCATTAACCATTAAGAAAATTAGTTCTCTATAAAAGAGGGCTTAATCGATAATTAAGCCCTAATCCAAAAACCCTAGCCTTTGAGTTGCCGCTCACCCTTGGAGTTGCTCGGCGCTAACCCTAGGCTGCCGCCCAGCTTGTTGTGCCGCCTTCATCTCCTTGTCGGCATCCAAGCTTCAGCCGGTGAACCCTCCGGCGACCCTCCGGTGATCTTCCTAGGCCTCGGTGAAAAGGTGAGCACTTGGCTTCCTTGTTTTGGCCGGCGCCTACTCCTCCACCAAGCTGTCCAGTTTTCTGGACAGCTTCTTCTCCTCTCGTCGGAGCGTCGTTTGGACGACGGTTAGAGCTCCGACAGCGGATAACTTACCGGGGATTCGATCTCCGGTAATCCTCTGAGGTGGAGGATGAAGGATTCGTCAATCGGTTGACGAATACCTCTCCGGAGAAGCGAGTTTTGAGGACTCGTTTTGGATCCGAATTTGGATTCGGATCGTGATCATCTCTCGATCACGTCGTCTTCAACACGAGGCTAGTAACCCGTACGAAGATGAAGCTCGTGGCTTAGCGAAGTCATCCCGAGGAACTCGGCGTGGATACGGATAGAGACGATTCTAGCGAGGATCGTTCCGGTTGATGCCGTTCCCGCTACACGTCATACGAAAGGTATAACGTAGATAAATTTTCCTTTTATTGCAAATTTAAATTTACGGTTATGTCTACACTTGTTGTAATATGCATGCGTGTGTTGTGTGTGTTGTAATAAATAGGAGTATTTATTATTTTTATTGCTTCCGCTGTGTTCATGTTTACGAAACATGATCGAACACACACACGCCGCGGTGCCGGAAACCCAACAGTGGTATCAGAGCCCAGGTTGTGTTTCGACATAATCGTAAAAATGGTTTTGCGATAGTCATAATGTATTTCTGGAAATTTTCTAATTTTGGAAATTTAGAAGTATTTATGGAAAATTTTCAATTTTGGAAAGTCTAGAAGTATTTATGGAAATCTTCCACTTTTGGAAAGTTGGAAGTATTTATGGAAATTGATATTTTCCATAAATAAAATATTTGATTAGATTCTGGAAATTTGTTTCCTAATTTAATCATGATTTGATTTGGGAAATCAAATCTTAAAATATTTTATTTCCATAAGTAGTTTTAATGATTTAGGAAATTGGTTTCCTAAATAGATTTTCCTTAATCAAATAATTCCATGAATAAAATATGTGATTAGATTTGGAAATTTGTTTCCTAATTTAATTATGATTTGATTTGGAGAATCAAATCATAAACATATTTTATTTCCATAAATAGTTATGACATATAAGGAAATATATACATGACATAATTGTATGACATATAATTGCATTAGATGCATAACATTATGCCATGCATGTCGTGACATGTAGATGTATGCCATGTATGCCATGCCATGTAGATAATAGTTATTTGCATGCAAAGAGGATGAGACATAAAAACCCTTAAACAATATTAAAGCCTACACCTTCCATCAATATGGTTAGAACCAGAGTTCCGTTTCTTGTTTGGGTTGTTGGACTCTCTCCAAGCCCGGCTCGAACCCGAATATGTTCAAACCATGGAATAGTTTAATACTAATATGGTAAGAGTCAGAGGTCAATCATTAGCTTTGGTTGTTGGACTCTATCCAAGGTGGGCTAATTGGTTGAATGCGCTCTAACCATATTAAAACTATGTCCCGATTAATGGGTTGGCTTTAACCTAGAGCATCGGCTTGTTGGACTCTCTCCAAGGTCGATGTAAAGGGAGGTGAAGTTGGGTGCTATGCATATGATGCATACTTGTTAATGTGTTAACAACCCGATGTATGTGTGAACATTCAATTAGTTGATAGCACATTGTGATAGTTGCATATACGTGATATGCAATCGGTATAGTTGATACCTACCGTCATAGTTATGAATGGCTTACTGGACTCTCTCCAAGGTTGTTCATAACTATGATGGATATCAGCCCATTCGGAGATGGACCTATGATCTCCCTAAGTGATTTTGGGGTTTTTAAAATTCGAAAAATGAATGGGATTTATAAATGTATATTGATGCATTTTAAAATCATCTTTCTCATATATGCTCGTTTTGTATTTCTAGGTCAATAAATTGATCATGACGTCTTTGAATTTGTGCACTATTTTGGATTCGAACAAACTGACTGGGCCTAACTTCCTGGACTGGCTTAGAAACCTGAGAATTGTTCTCAAGGCGAAAAAGCTTGCATATGTCCTTGAAGAGCCTCTTCCTGACCGTCCTAAGGACGATGCAACCTCGGACAAATGATGGTCTATCGAAGCATGTGGCGGTCTGGTGGCGAGTTGCATCATGCTAGCGGCGATGGTACCTGAGCTGCAAAAGCAGCATGAGCATATGGATGCTAATACTATGGTCTTCCATCTTCATGAGTTGTTCGATGAGCAAGCGAGATCCGAAAGGTTCGAGGTCTCTAGGCTCCTCTTCACCACGAAGATGCAAGAAGGTTCATCTGTAGTGCAGTTTGTGCTAAAGATGAACGGGTACATCGAGCGGCTAGCTACCCTCGGTTTTGTGATGGATCATGAGTTAAGTATTGACTTAATTCTGCATTGTTTGCCCAAGAGTTTCTCGCAATTTGTGATGAACTATCGGATGAACAAATTGGAATCCACCATTCCCGAGCTCCTCAATATGCTGAAGACTATGGAGCCTTCTGTGAAGCATGAGGAGAAGGCGGTTCTGTTAGTTGATTCCTCAAAGAAAGGTTCTAAGAGGAAGGCAAAAGAACAGAAGAAAGGAAAGAACAAAAGGCAAAGAAGGCGGAACCAGCGCAAAAGGGCACTTGCCATCACTGTGGCAAGGAAGGCCACTGGCGAAGAAACTGCAAGATTTATCTTGAGTCCATGAAGAAGAAGAAGGCATCCGATGCCCCATCTTCTTCAGGTATCTTCGTTATTGATTGTCATTCTATTTCCTTGGACACTTGGGTATTGGATACTGGGTGTAGCTCACATATATGTAATGACATACAGGGGCTAAGGAATAGAAGAAGACTTGTCAGAGGGGAGTCAAATTTGCGAGTTGGCAATGGAGCAAAGGTTGCTACGGTCGCCATCGGAACTTATTTGCTGAAGCTCCCTAGTGGACTAGTCTTAGAACTGGACAATTGCTATTATGTTCCTTCTCTAATAAAGAACATTGTTTCTATTTCCTGTTTAAATAGAAATGGTTTCCATTTGACGTTTAGTAACAATTGTTGTTATATAACTTTAAATGGCGTACTTTATGGAACTGGAACCTTGAGTAATGGCATTTATACGTTGGACGTATCCAGTGACATTTTCAATATCGAAGCGAGCAACACGCGTGCTCGAAAGGATAATCAAATAGACTCCTATATGTGGCATTGTCGTCTTGGCCATATAAGCAAGAAACGCATGTCCGAATTACACCGATATGGAATTCTGGAATCGTTTGAATTGGATTCATACGATACATGCGAATCATGCTTAAAAGGCAAGATGACTAAGTTACCTTTTACTGGAAAAGGTGAACGAGTGGGAGAGTTACTAGGTCTAATACATACTGATGTATGTGGACCTATGTCAACTCAAGCATTAGGAGGCTATAGCTACTTCATTACCTTCACCGATGATCACTCACGGTTTGGGTATGTGTTCTTGATGAAACACAAGTCTGAAGCCTTTGAAAGGTTCAAAGAATTCAGAAATGAAGTAGAGAAACAACATGACAAGAGTATTAAAATACTTCGATCGGATCGAGGTGGTGAATACTTAAGTCAAGAGTTTCTTGATTATCTAAGAGACAATGGCATATTGTCCCAATGGACTCCGCCCTATACACCACAGCATAATGGTGTATCTGAGAGGCGTAACCGGACCTTGTTGGACATGGTCAGGTCAATGATGAATCATGCAACTCTTCCCAAGTCCTTTTGGGGCTATGCACTTCAGACAGCTGTTTACTTGTTAAACAGAATGCCTACCAAGGTAGTCTCAACTACTCCATATGAGATATGGAATAGTAAGAAACCTCATGTATCTTACTTGAAGATATGGGGTTGTCCTGCTTATGTGAAGCGGACAGTATCAGACAAATTGGATGCTAAGTCTGATAAATGTCTATTTATTGGATACCCTAAGGAAACAAGGGGTTACCAATTCTATCATCCTGTGGAACAAAAGGTGTTTGTTTCAAGGCATGCTGTGTTTCTAGAGAAAGAGTTTCTCTTGCAAGAAAACAGTGGGAGTGTCGTCGAGCTTGAGGAGGCTCGAGAGACTCAAATAGACATTAATGAGATACCTGGTGAAGCACAACAGCCGACAACTCATAGTGATGAGCAATCGGCTGGACCTATTGTAACACCACATCTTCGTAGATCTGGTAGAACACGCAATATTCCTGAGAGATATGGATTTCTCGTAAGCGAATCGAACGACGTGTTACTCATTGATGATGAGGAGCCTACCAGTTATGAAGAAGTGCTGACAAGTTCAGAAGGGGATAAGTGGCTTGGTGCCATGAAGTCGGAAATGGATTCCATGTATGAAAACCAAGTTTGGAACTTGGTTGACCCACCTGAAGGGATAAAGCCTATAGGGTGCAAGTGGGTTTTCAAGAAGAAAACTGACATGGATGGTAATGTGATTACCTATAAGGCTAGATTTGTGGCGAAAGGATATCGTCAAAAACAAGGTGTTGATTATGACGAAACCTATTCGCCTGTAGCTATGTTTAAATCCATTCGGATGCTCCTGGCCATAGCGACTCATTATGATTATGAGATATGGCAGATGGATGTGAAAACGGCTTTCCTTAATGGAAACCTACTCGAGGACGTGTATATGATATAGCCTGAGGATTTCACATCGGTTGATAAAACCAAGGTATGCAAATTGCGACGATCCATTTATGGATTGAAGCAAGCATCCAGGAGCTGGAATATCCGTTTTGATGAGACAATCAAAAAGTTTGATTTCTCACAAAATCCAGACGAACCTTGTGTGTACAAGAAGGTTAGTGGGAGTGCAGTCGTATTCCTAGTATTGTATGTCGATGACATACTACTTATAGGAAACGATGTTTCAATCTTACAGTCAGTGAAGGTTTGGTTATCCAAGACATTCTCCATGAAAGACCTGGGAGAAGCAACCTACATCCTCGGGATTAAGATCTATAGAGATAGATCGAAACGGTTGCTTGGTCTTTCGCAGTCTACATATATAGACCGAGTGCTAAAGAGGTTTAGCATGTCGGAATCCAAGAAAGGTTTCCTACCCATCAGGCATGGGGTACACCTTTCGAAGTCTATGTGTCCGCGCACAGAAGACGAGAGGATTTGCATGAGTAAGATTCCCTATGCATCCGCAATAGGATCTATCATGTATGGTATGTTATGTACGAGGCCCGATGTATCGTATGCTCTGAGTGTCACGAGAAGATACCAGTCCGATCCAGGAATGGATCATTGGGCGGCTGTTAAGACGATCCTTAAGTACTTGAGAAGAACTAAGGATGTGTTCCTAATATATGGAGAAGGGGACATGGTGATACGCGGGTATACGGATGCCAGCTTCCAGACAGACAAGGATGATTCCAGGTCTCAGTCTGGATACGTGTTCACCTTGAATGGGGGCGCAGTGAGTTAGAAAAGTTCCAAACAAGAGACTGTAGCGGATTCTACCACTGAGGCAGAATACATTGCAGCTTCGGAAGCAGCAAAGGAAGAGGTTTGGATCAAAAAGTTCGTTCATGAACTTAGTGTGATTCCGGCCATTGTTGAAGCAATACCGGTCTACTGCGACAACAATGGAGCAATTGCACAGGCGAAAGAACCAAGGTCTCATCAGCGATCCAAACATGTGCTTCGCCGCTATCATCTTATCAGAGAGATCATCAGTAGGAACGAAATACAAATCGAGAAAATTCCCACTGAAAGAAACTTAGCGGATCCTTTGACTAAGGAATTACCTCAAAGTAAGTTTGAGGATCATGTTCGAGCTTATGGTATTGGATACCGTAGCGATTGGCATTAGGCCAAGTGGGAGTCTATTAGTAATATATGAGAGATGTCCTAAGGCAATCGCCTTATGTATGAACCATTTATATGATAAATGAAGATTCACTATTTGAGTATACATGTTTTATGTATTTGATTGGATCTTAAACTTATTTACTGAATGTCCACGATACGATTCACAGCATGAGAGAATTTGTGATTGGATCACAACTAGTGAGTATCTCTACATGTGTAATTGTGATGTATCGGAATTATCCCTAGTCGATGAATTGATGGATTTGGATACCATCAATTCTGTCGAGACTAGCACGAGGTATACTCCTTAGTGTATCCAAGCCGCTGATTCTCACTGGCTGGAGACATAGTGATGTCCGGAGTTAATCGTGGATGCTAGTTATGGTAACTAGTTCATTGGAGTGACCAGCCGTAATACTTCATATGGTTCTCTGCAAATATAGATATGTCAATGAAGTTCTTACTGTGGCTTAAGTGCGATGTTCCTTTGACTTGAGGTATTCAAGTCATCTTGATCATGGAGACTTATGCTTTGACATCTTAAGCAAACATCTCTAAGGAGATGTGGACCCGGGATGATTGGGTATAAGTCGAAGTGATCGAAGGTGTTTGAATAGCCTATAAAGGATTCACCACTCCTTGCGAGGAGATGTATACCCATGGCCTCTCGTCGGATTGTTACTAAAGTCTTTGGCCAAAGCATTAAATGTTTAGAGTAAGGTACTCTTCGATACATGTGGAGTAACTAGAATCCGTAGGACGAGGAAATGATACTTGGGCTAGGTGTGGCGTAGTCGACCTAGTGGGGATGACACAATAGACCATGTCACGAACCAAGTGGGTATAAGATGAGTGAAGGGAATGGGGCACGATTCATTCGAGCCATCAAGGGTTTCAGAAATAGTTCTGGATCAACCGTTGATCTTTTCGGTTAATTGGGGATCATGATGTACTACTAGGTGCCACTCATGATCGTTCTATAATTAATGGTTAATTATAGACGGCCAACATAAATCGAGAACCTATTTGGTCACACGCACAACGAGCGTAATCCAAAGGATTTAAAATGAGCTTGAGAATGGGATTCTCAGACCGAGAGAGAAACTAGGTTTGGTTCGACCAAACATAAAGCGAGCATGAAATCGTTTCAGTCGCAATGGAAGCGTGGATGGGCCGCGTCTTATGAAGACGTAATGGATGAACCAAAATGGTTTGGTTCTAATCCAATGGATGAGAATAAACCAAAGGGGTTTGGTTTATTTTAAACGAATGAACCAAAAGTTGGTTCGGTTCGTTTTAACTTAAAATAAACCATCATGGTTTGGTTTATTTTAACTTATCTTAATGGAGCGGGTTAACGGGCTTTATGGATATGATCCATTAACCATTAAGAGAATTAGTTCTCTATAAAAGAGGGCTTAATGGATAATTAAGCCCTAATCCAAAAACCCTAGCCTTTGAGTTGCCGCCCACCCTTGGAGTTGCTCGGCGCCAACCCTAGGCTGCCGCCCAGCTTGTTGTGCCGCCTTCATCTCCTTGTCGGCGTCCAAGCTTCAGCCGGTGAACCCTCCGGCGACCCTCCGGTGATCTTCCTAGGCCTCGGTGAAAAGGTGAGCACTTGGCTTCCTTGTTTTGGCCGGCGCCTACTCCTCCACCAAGCTGTCCAGTTTTCTGGACAGCTTCTTCTCCTCTCGTCGGAGCGTCGTTTGGACGACGGTTAGAGCTTCGACAGCGGATAACTTACCGGGGATTCGATCTCCGGTAATCCTCTGAGGTGGAGGACGAAGGATTCGTCAATCGGTTGACGAATACCTCTCTAGAGAAGCGAGTTTTGAGGACTCGTTTTGGATCCGAATTTGGATTCGGATCGTGATCATCTCTCGATCACGTCGTCTTCAACACGAGGCTAGTAACCCGTATGAAGACGAAGCTCGTGGCTTAGCAAAGTCATCCCGAGGAACTCGGCGTGGATACAGATAGAGACGATTCTAGCGAGGATCATTCCGGTTGATGCTGTTCCCGCTACACGTCATACGAAAGGTATAACGTAGATAAATTTTCCTTTTATTGCAAATTTAAATTTACGGTTATGTCTACACTTGTTGTAATATGCATGCGTGTGTTGTGTGTGTTGTAATAAATAGGAGTATTTATTATTTTTATTGCTTCCGTTGTGTTCATGTTTACGAAACATTATCGAACACACACACGCCGCGGTGCCGGAAACCCAACAGCTCCACCACCCAAAGGAAAAACAAAACCCGAGGTAGACTTATTGTTATTCCTATCTGATTGGAAGTCGGAATATGTGTAATCCACAGGGAGTAATTTATCTACTTGGTATACCAGCATATAATCCCTAGTCCTTCTCAAGTACTTCAATATATGCTTTACCGTAGTCCGATGTCTTTATCCTAGATTACTCTGATATCTGCTAACCATGCCTACGACAAAAGCAGATATCCGTCCTAGTACATAACATAGCATACATGAGGCTTCCTACCATTGAAGAATAAGGAACCACCTTCATCTTTTTTATCTCCTTTGATGTTTTAGGAGATATCTCTTTAGATAATGGTACTCCATGCCTAAAAGGTAGAAAACCTTTCTTGGAGTTTTGCATGCTAAAACGAGCCAAAATAGTGTCAATGTATGAAGCTTTAGATAAGCACAACATCCTTTTCCTGCGATCCCTTATAACCTTGATCACAAGGATGTGTCCCTCTTCTCTCAAGTCGTTCATATTAAACTGTTTGGACAACCATACCCTTACGTCTCATAACACATTGACATTGTTGCCAATTAACAAAATGTCATCTACGTATAGTACAAGAAATACCACTACATTCCCATCACATCTCTTGTATACACAAGACTCATCTGGACTTTGAATAAATCTATAAGACTCGATTACCTTATCAAAGCGGATGTTCCAAGATCTCGAAGCTTGCTTCAAACCATAAATGGACCGATTAAGCTTGCACACAAGATGCTCTTTTCCCTTTGCAATGAATCCCTCTGGTTGCTACATATAGATGTTTTCCTCAAGACTTCCATTAAGGAAATCTGTCTTGACATCCATCTTCCACACCTCATAGTCCATATTGTTGGTGCAATCGGCCCAGGTCATGATTGACAAGACCTCGAGTTTGACTCGAGAGATGTTTTGACAAAAATATATGACAATGTGATTGTCATGGGAAAGTCCAAGTGAGACACTTGGCATTTGAGAAAGTCCAAGTCATGAGTACATGGCATGTAAAGTCAAAGTATGGGTCTTGGCAAGGAAAGTCCATGCATGGGTCTTGGCAAGGAAAAGTCCAAGCAAGGGTATTGGCATGAAAAGTCTAACATGGGTTGGCAAGGGAAAGTCCAAGCTTGAGTCTTGGCATTTGAGAAGTCCAAGGGGTTTGATAATGGCGGCGTAAAGCCCATGTGGGAGTCTTGGCAGCATAAGTCCAATAGTTGGTGGCGTAAATTCCAAGCAGTGTCTTGGCGGCATAAGTCCAATGTGCCTTGGCGGTGTAGACATCGTTAACATGACATAACCAATGGAAGCACCTGAAGGCTAGCGCGATGGATGAATAAGTCATGGATGACTTGGAGGGATCCGAGAGGCGTGAGGCTGATGGAGGTGGCTAGAAGGCTTAGGTCTAGGCTAAGGGTGGTCTAGTAAGTATGGGGGAACCATACTTGGGCTAAAATATCATGTTTGAGGTGCGCCAGTCGATTGGTGCCATGTGGCAGTCGACTGGTAAGACTCAATTAGGGTTTGACTGTGGGAAGTGGCCTAGCAGTCTACTGCCAGAGATGGGAAGTCGACTGAGGGACTAGCAGTCGACTTATCATATGATCAGTCGACTGATGCTCGGTGTTTCGGCCACAGAATTGAGTCTCACTCGACTGCTGCGGCCAGCAATCGAGTGAAGGCTTGATCAGTCGATTAATGGTCATGATCAGTCGACTGATGATGGATCCGTTGGATTTTTCCAGTGTGGGTCTAGCCATTGTCTCACGACAATAGTGGCATCAGTCGACTAATGGTCCCGAGCAATCGACTGATCGACATTTTCCAGCATAGGTTGAAGCTTTAAATGGAGCTCATTAAGGAGGAAAAAGCCAAGGTTTTTTGAGGTGTTTTGGGGCGAATTGCTGCTGCAATTTAGGGTCTCCAAGTGATACTCGATCAACCTAGCAAGCAAGCATTCAAAAGCAAAGTGTTGTAAAGTTTTCTTTACTTTTCTTTTGTATTCCATGTTGTATTTGCTTGTATCATTTAGATTATTGTTGTAATCAATTGTAAGGGGTTTCTCCTGTTGGCATGCTAGGAGGCTCATTGGCTCCCATGTCCCCGGATTAAAATTTTCACTAATGAAAACTAATCCGGATGGGATGAGTTTCCTAAGCACAACCAATTCGTCATCGTGATAACGACTCGAGCAATCGCTTGAACAAACTTGTTGTTCAAGAAATCAACTCTTCTAGTCGGTTAGCCGCGGAAGAGACGACGGACGGATTGCCGGTTTTTGTGTTTGTCTTCGGGGTCCATGATTATACAAATACATATAAATGTAAACTAGTATAATCAACACATACATAAAGTAAACATCCACATAATACATGCATATAATTGAAAAGCAATTATAAACATAATACAAAAGAACATTAATCAAAATAAACAAGATTATACCTCTTGTTATACCTCTTGATCTTCTATTGTATGTCCTCCCTCCTTTTGGACGTCGTGTGGGCGACGATCTACCAAAAGTTGAAGCCTCCAAGATCATCAATCTTCCTTTCCTTGTTCACTAGGAACAAAGGAAGATCCTAAAACAAAACTCATCTTCCTTTCTAGAACCGGCCACCAAGTCAATAAACTCGATGTTGCCGCCGGCCAAGGAAGATAAAATGGAGTATGGAAACCAACCAAAAGAGAAACAACAAGGGCATCGGCGCCGGCCAACACTTGGAGAAAGGAAAGGAAAACAATCCTCCTCCTTGTTGCCGCCCAAACCCTAGACAAAGCTCTCCTAATTTCCGACCAAGGATGAAGGGAAGGAGAATAGGTTGAGCTCCGGCCAAGGTAGAGGGAACAAGGATAGTGGCCGGCCAACACTTAGAAGGAAGAAGAAAAGGATCTTCATCTTCTTGTTGCCGCCCACCCTAATCCCAAAACCCTAACCCTAGCCGCCCAACCCCAATCCTATCCCAACTAAGATTTGATTGCCGCCCAAGGGAAGCTATCCTAATGCCATCCAACCTAAGCCATAGAAGGAAGGGAGAAGCTTGGGCGCCGGCCAAACCAAGGAGGAAGGAGGAAGGAGGAAGGGTTGCCAACCACCATTGTGAACCAAACCATAACCCTAGCCTCCTCCTATTTCTTGCCGCCCAAGCCACCTTATCTCAATTAGGTTTTTCCATCATCTTTGCCGCCCAAGCCTAAGCCCATATATATAGAGTTAGGTTTAGGCCTTGGTTTAATCTCCTCCATTGGATCTAGGGTTTTAATCTCAACCGTCGGTTCTAGAGATTTGATCTCAACCGTCGGATCTAGAGATTTGATCTCAACCGTCGGTTCTAGAGTTTTGTTTTCCATCATTGGATCTAGACTTCATGAAGTGTTAATAGGCTACAATAGGGACCATGAGGAGGAGTTGGATCTTGGCCACCCGATGTATCGGAACCACACAAACTTGATCCATCAAGGATGTTCCATTCCACTAGAGGATCATCATTGAACTACCTCACCAACCCCCATAAATTAATATGGGCTCCATATATTATTTGTACATCCATCTCCCCATGTTTAAGATATCGAATGTCCGTCAATTGATTGATTTACTAACCATCAATCAATTAACATCTAACTCCTCGAGTAGTACCACTCAACCTTATCATCATGTTGACTAAGTCAACCTGCAGGGTTTACATGATGAACCTTATGAGCTCCTCAAGGGGACATCATCAACCTAATATATAGGACACGGTTTCCTCTTATAATCAACGGCACACCATGTAAATAATATCATTTCCCAACTTACCGGGCATATTGATTTAATCCATAGAATTCTCACCCTTTGGTAAATCAAAGAAATAAATACTAAGTACATGTGCCAGTTATTATATCGGGATTAAGAGCATGTACAACATAATATCCGAGGTCCGATTCAATTATGCAGTCAACAATAAATTGAATCACCTCTATGTCGGTCCTGCTCAATACACATAAGTGTAATAGTGTAACTCTATGTTGAAGACAAAACAATACCAAGCTACACTACAACCATACCAATGGTTTGTCCAAAACCATCTTGGTTGTGAGCCTCTACTTATACTCTATAAGGGAGTGATAACATGATCTTCTGTGCCACACCCAAGCACCATGTTATCTACAGTGTAAAGCATTAGACAATATGCACACATATAATAAATATAAAGTGCAAACAATGATCATGTGATTCTTATTTCAAAATAAAAATGTCCATACAAAAAAGCTAGGCTTTCAGTATACATCCCAACAATCTTCCACTTATACTAAAAGACTATGTTGTCCTCATACTGCCCTACATCTGATTCCCCTTCCCTCCACATGCCTATCAAAGCTCTCGCTAGAAGGGCCTTAGTGAAAAGGTCTACCAGGTCATCCTCTGATGCAATCTAGGCGACAACAACTTCTACCTCCTTTACGATTTCTCATATCAGGTGGTACTTGCGCTCTATGCATTTACTTACCTTATGGGCTCGTGGTTCCTTCGAGTTTGCAACTGCACCATTATTATCACAATAAATTGTGATAGTTCTGGGCAAACCAGGAATCACATCCAAGTCCATCAAGAAGTTCCTGAGCCACCCAGCTTCTTTGGCCGCCTCATAGGCTACCACATACTCAGCTTCCATGGTGGAGTCCGTCACGCATTTCTGCTGGACACTCCTCTATACAATGGCTCCACCTCCCAAAGTAAATACAAAACCTGAGGTAGACTTACTGTTATCCCAATCAGATTGGAAATTGGAATCCGTGAAACTCACAGGGAGTAATTGGTATGCCCGATAAACTAGCATATAATCCCTAGTCCTTCTCAGGCACTACAATATATGCTTTACCGCAGTCCAATGTCCCTGTCCTGGATTACTCTGATATCTGCTGACCATGCCCACGGCATACCAGATATCTGGTCTCGTACAGAGCATCTCATACATGAGGCTTCCTACTGCCGAAGCATAAAGAACCGCCTTCATCTCCTCTATCTCCTAAGATGATCTAGGACACACCTCTTTAGATAAAGGAACTCCATGCGTGAAAGGTAGAAAACCTTTCTTGAAGTTTTGCATGCTAAAATGATCCATAATCGTGTCTATGTATGAAGCTTGGGATTAGCACACTAACCTTGATCCCAAGGATGTGTCCCACTTCTCCCAAGTCCTTCAAATCAAACTGTTTGGACAACCATACCCTTACGTGTGATAACACTCTGATATTGTTGCCAACTACCAAAATATTATCTATGTATAGTACAAGAAATACCACTACGTTTCCGTCACATCTCTTATATACACAAGACTCATCCGGACTTTGAATAAATCCATAAGTCTGGATTTACCTCATCAAAGCGGATGTTCCAAGACCTCGAAGCTTGTTTCAAACCATAAATGGACCGATTAAGCTTACATACAAGATGCTCTTTGCCCTTAGCAACGAATCCCTCTGGTTGCTTCATATAGATGTTCTCCTCAAGACTTCCATTAAGAAAAGTTGTCTTGACATCCATCTGCCATATCTCATAATCCATATGAGCTGCTATGCATAAGAGCTCCCAGACCTGATTTGAATCCATAGATTCAATCTCAGTATTCATTGCACTTTGCAAAGATGTTGTATCTTTATCTTGGATTGCCTCGTCATATGTCCAGGGATCAGGTTCATGTTCGCTAGGGACCAAATTGAAAGATTCTCCCAAGAACATGAATCTATCAGGCTGTCTCACAACCCTCCCACTACGACGAGGTATCACCTGTGTATCCTCTGTGACACGCGGTGCAGTGACATGTGGTATATCCTCTTGTACCGGTGGTACTGAAGTCGGGACTTTCCCTGTCAACTCCTCAAGAACAATCCTACTCGTGGGCTTGTGGTTCATCACATAGTCCTCCTCTAGAAATCTGGCATTCGTACTAATGATCACCCTCTGATCTCTAGGACTATAAAACAAACCACCCTTCGTTTCCCTAGGATAGCCAACGAGGTTCCAACTTACAAGATCACCTTCAAAGACATGTGGACTCCCCCATATTCGAATATGTCATAGACTAGGCTTTCACCCAGTCCACAACTCTGTGGGAGTAGAAGTTACTGATTTAGATGGAACCAAGTTCAGAATGTACACCGCTGTATCTAGAGCATATCCCCAGAACGAATCTGGCAAGTCAGAATAACTCATCATCAATCTAACCATCTCCATAAGAGTCCTATTTCTTCGCTCTGCTACACCGTTCTGCTGGGGTATGCCAGGTACAGACAATTGGGATTGAATCCCAACCTCTGATAAGTAGTTCCTAAACTCTCCCAAGAGGTACTAACCACCACGATCAGATCGTAGTGTCATCCATATCTTGAATAATCATCTATGAAAGAGATGAAATATTCGAGACTACCTCTTGCCTAGATAGTCATAGGACCACACAAATCAGAATAAACCATTCCTAAGACATCTTTGGCTCTATACCCCTTGGCCTAAAGAGGCCTCTTGATCATTTTACCTTCCAAGCAAGATTCGCAGGTTGGGAGATCCTCCACCACTAATGAACCCAAAGGTCCATCAGCTATCAACCTTTGAATTCTACTCAGGTTAATATGACCACGCCTTAGATGCCAAAGATATGTTTGGTTCATCTTCGAAGGTTCTTTTCTCTTATTAGAATTAGAAGATGAGTTATAAACTTTAATTTGTATCGTGGGAGGTTTTTGGTTCAAGTGTTTACAAATTTCCTATCAATGTACCTGAACAGATATTTTCCCTATTCCTTTTTATAACAACTCTGTCATTAAAAGAAATAGAATATCCATCCATAAACAATTTAGAAACCGAAATTAAATTCTTTCTAAATAAAGGTACATAAAGGAAATTTTCCAGAACCAAAATTTTATTTTTCTTAAGAGATAAATAAAACTTCTCCCACTGCAATAGCCGTCACCTTCATGGCATTGCCCAAGTAAATTGTAATCTCCCCCTTTATCTAGTCGTCGGGTTTCCTGGAATCCCTGCAAAGTGTTGCAAACATGATTAGTGGCTCTCGTATCTACACACCAGGTGCCAGTAGATAATGCCTCTAACCATGTTTCAACGACTTGACCAAAGGATATACATTTGTTCTTGCTTCGGGTTGGGATAATCCTTCTTCTTTATGTCCAGTTTGCTTGCAAGTGAAGTACTTGCCTTCGGTGTGCTTCGTTCAGTTACGTATTGCTAGATGAATTGAAGGAAGTAGAGAAGTCGAGTGGAGAAGGGTTTCAAAAGAAGCGGGTTAGCTTTTTACCTCTTGCTTGAGGTTTCAACTTCCTCAAGTAATGACTCAGCACTTCCTAGCAGATAAGACAATATCTGGATTCTTTTCCAATCAACATTATTTGGAAACAGTAAGTTTATTTCCTTTAGTATTACAACAAGTGGACTGAAAGTCAATTTGAAAATCCTAAGAATCACAATGATCAAAATATTAGATTTAAAATATTATTGATTCCTCAAAACAATAAAATTCCGAAATCAACCAACACCACAAAACACCGAGAATATCGCATGCCACGATAGTGTGGACGTATACGAATTCTACATTTGTAAGAGGAGGTTTTACCCATTAATTTTATTATCTTGTCAACCTTACTTTTTGACAAATAAAATTAATAGTTGGTTCCTCTTTGGCCCTACAAATAAAAGCAGTGACTCCGATGGGAGGATACTTTTTATTTGCATCTAAGTGTGCACCATTACACGATACTAAGGGAATTACCTCGGATTATGTGCCTTACCGATGTGGAAGTATACACGCTCCTAAATAATTTCCTATAACCATTATTTGACCTAGTGATCCGCAAACAAACTCATCCGATGGGGAGGAATGCACTCAGAGCCGACCCGCAAGTTTGTTTCATCACACGTCAAATTGTAATGGAGGCCGCGGGAATTAATTAAAATATCCCTCTCCCACTTAGTAAATTGAAAATGAGGAATTTTCAAGCACACACAACATGCATACAAAACAAATCACCAATAAATATGGAAAAAAAATCAGAATTTTCCCAACTATTATGGCATTGTTCTCCAATATGTATCCCGTCGTGTCGCCACCTCGTCCGCTCCATCTTTTCCCGTGCGCAAGTCACCAAAGAGATCCGAGCCGAGATAAACTATTTTAATTTACATCCATCGATCCTATACTCCACGAAGGAGTGTACAAATAATCTAGATCAAAAGTAAACTAAAATGAGTGGCTAAACAATGCCGTATTTAATTACAAAAATTAAATACTAATCTAGCCTCATCAACCCCAAGGATTCAAATAATATACATACAATCACACACAAACAATCACATACACACATACAGCCATAATAGTCGGATCTTATGCCTGCAACCAAAAAGATAGCCTATACACATCCTACTATTATCCGTCATACTCAATATATGATATGTGCATGAAAGTAACCGAATCCAAAACACACAAAACCGGAAACCTGGCTCTGATACCATTTGTTGCCATGCTAGGAGGCTCGTTGGCTCCCATGTCCCCGGATTAAAATGTTCACTAATGAAAACTAATCCGGATGGGATGAGTTTCCTAAGCACAACCAATTCGTCATCGTGCTAATGACTCGAGCAATCGATTGAACAAACTTGTTGTTCAAGCAATCAACTCTTCTAGTCGGTTAGCCGCGGAAGAGACAACGGACGGATTGCCGGTTTTTGTATTTGTCTTCGGGGTTCATGATTATACAAATACATACAAATGTAAACTAGTATAATCAACACATACATAAAGTAAACATCCACATAATACATGCATATAATTGAAAAGCAATTATAAACATAATACAAAAGAACATTAATCAAAATAAACAAGATTATACCTCTTGTTATACCTCTTGATCTTCTATTGTATGTCCTCCCTCCTTTTGGACGTCGTGTGGGCGACGATCTACCAAAAGTTGAAGCCTCTTAGATCATTAATCTTCCTTTCCTTGTTCACTAGGAACAAAGGAAGATCCTTAAACAAAACTCATCTTCCTTTCTAGAACCGGCCAGCAAGTCAATAAACTCGATGTTGCCGCTGGCCAAGGAAGATAAAATGGAGTATGGAAACCAACCAAAAGAGAAACAACAAGGGCATGGGCGCCGGCCAACACTTGGAGAAAGGAAAGGAAAACAATCCTCCTCCTTGTTGCCGCCCAAACCCTAGACAAGGCTCTCCTAATTTCCGGCCAAGGATGAAGGGAAAGAGAATAGGTTGAGCTCCGGCCAAGGTAGAGGGAACAAGGATAGTGGCCGGCCAACACTTAGAAGGAAGAAGAAAAGGATCTTCATCTTCTTGTTGCCGCCCACCCTAATCCCAAAACCCTAACCCTAGCCGCCCAACCCCAATCCTATCCCAACTAAGATTTGATTGCCGCCCAAGGGAAGCTATCCTAATGCCATCCAACCTAAGCCATAGAAGGAAGGGAGAAGCTTGGGCGCCGGCCAAACCAAGGAGGAAGGAGGAAGAAGGGTTGCCGGCCACCATTGTGAACCAAACCCTAACCCTAGCCTCCTCCTATTTCTTGCCGCCCAAGCCACCTTATCTCAATTAGGTTTTTCCATCATCTTTGCCGGCCAAGCCTAAACCCATATATATAGAGTTAGGTTTAGGCCTTGGTTTAATCTCCTCCATTGGATCTAGGGTTTTAATCTCAACCGTCGGTTCTAGAGATTTGATCTCAACCGTCGGATCTAGAGATTTGATCTCAACCGTCGGTTCTAGAGTTTTGTTTTCCATCATTGGATCTAGACTTTATGAAGTGTTAATAGGCTAAAATAGGGACCATGAGGAGGAGTTGGATCTTGTCCACCCGATGGATCGGAACCACACAAACTTGATCCATCAATGATGTTCCATTCCACTAGAGGATCATCATTGAACTACCTCACCAACCCCCATAAATTAATATGGGCTCCATATATTATTTGTACATCCATCTCCCTGTGTTTAAGATATCGAATGTCTATCAATTGATTGATTTACTGACCATCAATCAATTAACATATAACTCCTCGAGTAGTACCACTCAACCTTATCATCATGTTGACTAAGTCAACCTGCAGGGTTTACATGATGAACCTTATGAGCTCCTCAAGGGGACATCATCAACCTAATATATAGGACACGGTTTCCTCCTATAATCAACGGCACACCATGTAAATAATATCATTTCCCAACTTACCGGGCATATTGATTTAATCCATAGAAATCTCACCCTTTGGTAAATCAAAGAAATAAATACTAAGTACATGTGCCCGTTATTATATCGGGATTAAGAGCATGTACAACATAATATCCGAGGTCCGATTCAATTATGTAGTCAGCAATAAATTGAATCACCTCTATGTCGGTCCTGCTCAATACACCTAAGTGTACTAGTGTAACTCTATGTTCAACACAAAATAATACCAAGCTACACTACAACCATACCAATGGTTTGTCCAAAACCATCTTGGTTCTGAGCCTCTACTTATACTCTACAAGGGACTAATAACATGATCTTCTGTGCCACACCCAAGCACCATGTTATCTACAGTGTAAAGTATTAGACAATATGCACACATATAATAAATATAAAGTGCAAACAATGATCATGTGATTCTTATTTCAAAATAAAAATGTTCATACAAAAGAGCTAGGCTTTCAGTATACATCCCAACATCTCCACCTCCAACTTGTGTCGAGAAGGAGTTATTTGTGATTAGTGATTGCGTGTGCATCACTAGAGCTCTTTAGAGCTCGATCCATGGAGTAGGAACCATTCGGTTCCGAACCACGTTATATGCTTGTGCTTGTGTGATTGTCTATTTCGTTATTGTTATCATTATCTATATTCCGTTGAGCTAACGAGTTTTGTAGAGACGAACGCGAACGTATTCCATCAACGCATAGCATGACGCTATTCACCCCCCCCTCTTGCATTCCAATAGTCCCCAACACATATGAGCAGCAATAGATAAGAGAATCCGGATAGACTTAAGCATGACTACTGGTGAAAAGGTCTCCTCATAATCGATACCCTCTTTCTGAGTATACCCTTTCACAACAAGCCTTGCTTTGAAGGTCTAAACCTTCCTGTCTATTCCTCTTTTTCTTTTGTAGATCCACTTGCATCCAATTGTTTTTACACCATTGGGTGGTTCTACAAGCCCCCAGACTTGATTTGAATTCATAGATTCTATCTTAGAATTCATTGCACTTTGCCAAGATACAACATTTTTATCTTGGATTGCCTTATCATATGTCCAGGGATCAGGTTCATGTTTGCCAAGGACAAAATCAGAAAATTCTCCCAAGAACATAAATCTATCAGGTTATCTAACAAACCTCCCACTACGATGAGGTATCACCTGTGTATCCTCTGTGACACGTAGTGCAGTCACTTGTGGTATATTCTCTTGTACCGGTGGTACTGAAGTAGTGACTTCCCCTCTCAATTCCTCCAGAATAATCTTGCTAATGGGCTTGTGGTTCATCACATAGTCTTCCTCTAAAAATCTGGCATTCGTGCTAACGATCACCCTATGATCTCTAGGACAATATAACAAACCACCTTTCGTTCAACTAGGATAGCCTACGAACAAGCGCACTTCTGTAAGACGTTCCAACTTACCAGCATCTGCCTTCAGCACATGTGCTGGACTCCCCAAATCTGTTTATGTCTTAGACTAGGCTTTCGCCCAATACACAATTCTTTGGGAGTAGAAGGCACTAATTTAGATGGTACCAAGTTCAGAATATACACTGTCGTATCCAGAGCATACCCCCAGAACGAATTTGGTAACTCAGAATAACTCATCATCAATCTAACCATCTTCATAAGAGTTCTATTCCTTCGCTCTGCTACACCATTCTGCTGGGGTGTTCCAGGTGCAGACAATTGGGATTGAATCCCAGCCTCTGATAAGTAATTACTAAATTCTTCCAAGAGGTGCTCACCACCACGATCAGATCGTAGTGTCTTGATACTTTTACCTTAACCTTTCTCTACATCAGCCTTGAATTCTTTGAACCTTTTAAAGCATTCAGACTTGCGGCGCATCAAGTAAATGTATCCATATCTTGAATAATCATCTATAAAAGAGACAAAATATTCAAAGCCACCTCTAGCCTGGATAGACATAGAACCACACAAATCAGAATGAACCAATTTCAACACATCTTTGGCTCTATACCCTTTGGCCTTAAAAGGCCTCTTGGTCATTTTACCTTCCAAGCAAGATTCGGAGGTTGGGAAATCTTCCACCACTAATGAACCAAAAGGTCCATCAGCTATCAACCTTTGAATTCTACTCAGGTTAATATGACCTAACCTTAGATGCCAAAGATATATTTGGTTCATTTCAAAGGTTCTTTTCTCTTATTAGATTTAGAAGATGAGTTATTTATTTCCATTTGGATAGTGGGAGCTTTTGGTTCAAGTTTATATAAATTGCCTACCAATGCAACAAAACAGATAATCTCCCTATTCCTTTTTATAACAACTCTGTCATTAAAAGAAATAGAATATCCATCCAAAAATAATTTAGAAACTGAAATTAAATTTTTTCTAAATGAAAGTACATAAAGGCAATTTCTCAGAACCAAAGTTTTATTCCTATCAAAAGATAAATAAACATCTCCCATTGCAATAGTCGCCACCTTTGTAGCATTGCCCATGTATACAGTAATCTCCCCCTCAGCTAGTCGTATGGATTCCTGTAACCCCTACAAAGTATTGCAGACATGATAAGTGGCTCTCGTATCTACACACCAGGTGCCGGTAGATAACACCGCTAAACATGTTTCAATGACTAGACCAAAAGATACACCTTTGTTCTTCAAATGTCCAGTCTGCTTGCAAGTGAAGCACTTGCCTTTCAGCTTCGTCACTCCTCCCTGAGATCCTCGTGCCACCTTTGCTCGACCTTCTTTCTTCTTCTTCTTCTTGCCTTTCTGCTTAGAAGTAGAAACCTTCTGAGCAACCATGGCCTGAGCCTGAGCACTCTGATGAAAAAGCCCCTCTACCACCTGGAGTTCTGTCAGAAGCTCTTCCAATGAATACAACCTCTTATTCATGTTGTAGTTCAGGAGAAATTGCTCAAAACTCATAGGTAGAGATTGGAGAATAATATCGACTTAGGTTTCCCCATCGGTCTAAGCTCTAAGGACTTCTAGCTCATTCAAATGAGCCATCAACTTGAGAACATGATCCCTCACAGGTGTTCCCTCAACCATGATGGTTGTCATCAAGTTCCTCATGGCTTCCTATCTAGCAACCCGATTCTGGTGTCCGAAAAGTTCCTTTAGATTCAGCATCATATCATAAGTAGTAGGCATGGCTTAATGCTGATGTTGCAATACATTTGAAAAAGAAGCAAAATGTAACACCGCGCCAACTCATCAGCTTTTATCCACTTCTTATAACTCTCTTTCTCCTTTTCTCCAGAATCATCCATAGGCTTAGGAGGACACTCCTCTAGAAGTACATATTTGTACTCCTCAGCAGTCAAGACTATATCCAGATTCCTTTTCCAATCCACATAGTTAGGTCCAGTAAGTTTATTTTCCTTTAGTATCACAACAAGTGGGTTGAAGTCTTTTTTGAAAAACCTAAGAATCACATAGATCAAGACATTAGATTTCAAAAATTTATTGATTCCTCAAATAATAAAATTTTAAAATCAACCAACACCTCAAAACACCGAGAATATCGTATGCCACAATAGTGTGGATGTATATGAATTATACATTTGTAAGAGGAGGTTTTACCTAGTAATTTTACTATCCTGTTAACCTTACTTTTTGACAAATAAAATTAATAGTTGATTCCTCTTTGGCCTTAAAAATAAAAGCAGTGACTCCGATGGGGAGGTTACTCTTATTTGCATCTAAGTGTTCAACATTACTCGATACTAAGGCAATTATCTCAGATTTTACGCCTTCTGATGGGGAAGTACACACGCTCCTAAATAATTTCCTGTAACCATATTTCACCTAGTGATCCACAAAATAAACTCATCCGATGGGGAGGAAGGCACTCAGAGGCGACGTGCAAGTTTATTTGCATCACATGTCAAATTGTAATGGAGGCCATGGGAATTTAAAAAATATCCCTCTCCCACTTAGTAATTTAAAATGAGGAATTTTCCAAGCACACAACATGCATATCAAACAAGAAGAAATAAATATGAAAAATATTTTCCAACTATTATGGCTTTTGTTTTCCAATATGCCTCCTGTCGTGTCGCCATCTCGTCCGCTCCTTCATACACCATGTACAAGCCATCTGGAGATTCGAGTCGAGAATAAATATGTTAATTTACATCCATCGATCCTATACTTCACAAAGGAGTGTACATGAAATCTAGATCAAAAGTAAACTAAAATAAAAGTGTGGCTAAAAAATGCCGTACTTAATTACAAAAATTAAATACTAGCCTCGTCAACCCCGAGGATTCAAATAATATTACAATTACACACATTCAATCACATACACACACATATGACCATAATAGTTTGATCTTATGCATGCAACCAAAAAGTTACCCTACGCACATCCTACTATTATCCAGCACACATAATATATGATTAGTGCATAAAAGTAACCGAATCCTTAACACACAAAATCGGAAACCGTGGCTCTGATACCACTTGAAGGTCGAAGCTTCGCTTCTCGTTTCAACTTGGTCGCTTGTGCATGGCGATCCTATTTACGTCCCCGGATAAAAAAATTTATCCCGGAAAAAGATGGATCCGCCAAGCAACCGATCCATCATCGTGCTATTCGATTAGAGTGGTCACATGAACGAACTTGTTGTTCAAGAAACCTAACTCTTTTCCTCAATTAGCCACGGAATAGATGATGTACGGATCACTGGTTTTTGTTTTTATTGTTGGGATGTATACTGAAAGTCTAGCTCTTTTGTATGAACATCTTTATTTTGAAATAAGAATCACATGATCATTGTTTGCATATTTTTATGATTATGCAAAATTTTCTAATATTTTACATTGTAGATAACATGGTGCTTAGTGTGCCACAGAAGATCATGTTATCAGTTGCTTGTAGAATATAAGTAGAGGCTCACAACCAAGATGGTTTTGGACAAACCATTGGCATGGTTGTAGTGTAGCTTGGTATTGTTTTGTCTTGAACATAAAGTTACACTAGTACACTTAGGTGTATTGAGCAGGACCGACATAGAGGTGATTCAATTTGTTGCTGACTACATAATTGAATCGAACCTCGGATATTATGTTGTACATGCTCTTAATCCCGATATAATAACGGGCACATGTACTTAATATTTATTTCTTTGATTTACCAGAGGGTGAGATTTCTATGGATTAAATCAATATGCCCGGTAAGTTGGGAAATGATATTATTTACATGGTGTGCCGTTGATTATAGGAGGAAACCGTGTCCTATATATTAGGTTGATGATGTCCCCTTGAGGAGCTCATAAGGTTCATCATGTAAACCCTGCATGTTGACTTAGTCAACATGATGATAAGGTTGAGTGGTACTACTCGAGGAGTTAGATGTTAATTAATTGATGGTCAGTAAATCAATTAATTGACGGACATTCGATATCTTAAACACGGGGAGATGGATGTACAAATAATATATGGAGCCCATATTAATTTATGGGGGTTGGTGAGGTAGTTCGATGATGATCCTCTAGTGGAATGGAACATCATTGATGGATCAAGTTTGTGTGGTTCCGATCCATCGGGTGGCCAAGACCCAACTCCTCCTCATGGTCCCTATTGTAGCCTAATATAAACCTCATAAAGTCTAGATCAAATGATGGAAAACAAATCTCTAGATCTGACGGTTGGGATTAAATCCCTAGAACCGACGGTGGAGATTAAATCTCTAGATCCAGCGGTTGGGATTAAAACCCTAGAACCGATGGTTGAGATTAAATCTCTAGATCCGACGGTTGGGATTAAATCCCTAGAACCGACGGTTGAGATTAAATCTCTAGATTCAACGGTTGAGATTAAAACCCTAGAACTGACGGTGGAGATTAAACCAAGGTCTAAACCCAACTCTATATATAAGGCTTATTGGGTTGGGTGGCAAGATGATGATGAATGGTTTAGGGGATTAGGGTTTGCTTCCTTTGGAGGCAAGGAATCCTAGTTGGTTTAGAATTTTTTGGGCGGCTAGGGTTTGGGAGAAAAGTTGGGCGGCAACACATGGAAGATGAGCTTCTTCTTCTTCCTAAGACATGGTCGACCCCTACCTTCTACCCTTTACCTTGGTCGGTGCTCATTCTATTCTCCTTCCCCTCCTCCATAGCCGACACATAGAAGATAGTTTTCAAAGAGATTAGGGTTTTGCCTTTCTTTTGGTTGGGCGGCAAGAAATCCTAGGTTAGGGTTTGGTTGGGCGGCTAGGGTTGGCAAGGAGAGTGGGCGGCAACTATAGGAGAGGATCTCTTCTTCTTCCTAGGGTGTGGCCGGTTTCTAGATCTCTTCCTTCCACCTTGGTCGGGGCTCAACCGAATTCCCTTTCTCCTCTTCTCTTCTTCTTGGCCGGCGGCACTAGAAGCTAGGGTTTGTCTCTAGTTTGGTTCCTTGGTGGTTTCAATTTTGTTCTCTCTATTCTTGGGGCCGGCGGGATCAATCCTTTGTGGATTGGTGGTTGGCTCAAGCAAGAAGGGAAAGAGAGTTCTTCTTTCTTTGGATTAAAGAAGATCTAGGAAGCTTCAACTTGTGGAGGATCTTCGCCCACACGAAGTCTACAAGGAGGTTAGGACATACGATAGAAGATCAAGAGGTATAAAAGTTTTACAACTTTTATTATTGTTCTTTGCATGTTCTTATTGATATGCTAGCTTATGTTCTTTATGTTAGTATATGTTGATTATACTATTTTACATTTGCATGTATTTGTATAATCATGGACCCCGAATAAGAAACACAAAAACCGGCGATTCGTCCATCGTCTCTTCCGCGGCTAATCGACTAGAAGAGTTTGGTTGCTTGAACAACTAGTTTGTTCAAGCGATTGCTCGAGTTGTTGGCACGACGACGAATTGGTTGTGCTTAGGAAACTCATCTCATCCGGATTAGTTTTCATTAGTGAAAATTTTAATCCGGGGACATGGGAGCCGATGAGCATTCCGAGGATTAGCACGTTGCCAACAATTGGTATCAGAGCCACGGTTTCCGGTTTTGTGTGTTTTGGATCCGGTTACTTTTCACGCACTTATCATATATTGTGTATGCCAGATAATAGTAGGATGTGCGTAGGCTAACTTTTTGGTTGCAGGCATAAGATCCAACTATTATGGCTATATATGTGTGTATGTGATTGCATATGTGTGTGATTGTATATTATTTGAATCCTCGGGGTTGACGAGGCTAAATTAGTATTTAATTTTTGTAATTGAATACGACATTGTTTAGCCACTCTTTATTTTATTTTACTTTCGATCTAGATTTTATGTACACTCCCTCGTGGAGTATAGGATCGATGGATGTAAAATAAAATAGGTTTTATTCTCGGCTCGGATCTACGGATGGCTCGTACATGGCGTAGGAGGAGCGGACGAGGTGGAGACACAACGGGAAGCATATTGGAGAACAATGCCATAATAGTTGGAAAAATTTTGATTTTTCCATATTTATTGCTGATTTGTTTTATATGCATGTTGTGTGTGCTTAAAAATTCCTCATTATCAATTTACTAAGTGGGAGAGGGATATTTTAATTAATTCCCGCGGCCTCCATTACAATTTGACGTGTGATGCAACAAACTTGCGCGTCAGCTTTGAGTGCCTTTCTCCCCATCGGATGAGTTTGTTTGCGGATTACTAGGTCAAATAATGGTTATAGGAAATTATCTAGGAGCGTGTGTACTTCCACAGCGGTAAGGCACATAATCCGAAATAATTCCCTTAGTACCGTGTAATGGTGCACACTTAGATGCAAATAAAAAGTATCCTCCCCATCGGAGTCACTGCTTTTATTTGTAGGGCCAAAGAGGAACCAACTATTAATTTTATTTGTCAAAAAGAAAGGTTGACAAGATAATAAAATTAATGGGTAAAACCTCTTCTTACAAATGTAGAATTCGTATACGTCCACACTATCGTGGCATGCGATATTCTCGGTATTTTGAGGTGTTGGTTGATTTTGAAATTTTATTTTTTGAGGAATCAATAATTTTTTGAAATCTAAAGTAATGATCTATGTGATTCTTAGGATTTTCAAAATTGACTTTCAGTCCACTTACTGTGATACTAAAGGAAATAAACTTACTGTACCTAAATAATGTTGATTGGAAAAGATTCAAGATATTGTCTTATCTGCTAAGGAGTACAAGTATGCACTCTTCAAAGAGTGTCCTCAAGCCATCATTGCTCAAAAGGGTTTCTACTTCTAAGCCGAAAGACAAGAAGAAGAAGAAACAAGGTGAAGCAAAGATGGTGGGAGGATCTCAGGGAAGAGTGAAAAAGCCGAAAGGCAAGTACTTCACTTGCAAGCAGGATGGACATTGGAAGAAGGATTGTCCCAATTCAAAACAGAACAAAGGTATATCTTTTGGACTAGTCATTGAAACATGATTAGCGGTGATATCTACACTGGTGAGTTGATACGGAGCCACTAATCATGTCGCAACAATTTGCGGGGGTTCGAGAAACCGATGACTAGCTAAAGGGGAGATTACCATTTACTTGGGCAATGCCATGATCGTGGCGGCTATTGCAGTGGGAGAAGTTTTATTTATCTCTTGAAAATAATAAAACTTTGGTTCTGGAAAATTCCCTTTATGTACCTTTATTCAGAAAGAATTTAGTTTCAGTTTCTAAATTTTTATGGATGGATAATCTATTTCTTTTTATGACAGATTTGTTATAAAAGGAATAGGGACATTATCTTTTCAGCTACATAGATAGAAAATTTATAACTTGAACCACAAGCTCCCACGATGCAAATAGAAGTTAATAACTCATCTTCTAATTCCGATAAGAGAAAAAAACCTTCGAAGATGAACCAAACATATCATTGTCATCTTAGGCTTGGTCATATTAACCTAAGCAGAATTCAAAGGTTGATAGCTGATGAACCTTTGGGTTCATTAGTGGTGGAGGATCTCCCAACCTGCGAATCTTGCTTGGAGGGTAAGATGACCAAGAGGCCTTTCAAGGCCAAGGGGTATAGATCCAAAGATGTGTTGGAATTGGTTCATTCTGATTTGTGTGGTCCTATGGCTATCTAGGCAAGAGGTAATCTTGAATATTTCGTCTCTTTTGTAGATGATTATTCAAGATGTGGATGACACTACGATCTGATCGTGGTGGTGACAACCTCTTGGGAGAGTTTAGGAACTACTTATCAGAGGTTGGGATTCAATCCCAATTGACTGCACCTGACACACCCCAGCAGAACGGTGTAGCAAAGCGAAGGAATAGGACTCTTATGGAGATGATTAGATCGATGATGAGTTATTCTGACTTATTTTATAGTCCTAGAGATCAGAGAGTGATCGTTAACACGAGCCTTGATTTCTAGAGGAAGACTATGTGATAAGCCACAAGCCCAAGAGTAAAATTGTTTGGAGGAGTTAAAAGGAAGTCACTTCTTTAGTACCACCACAAGAGGATATACCACATGTCATCGCAGCGTGTCACAAAGGATACCAGATGATTCCTCGTCGTAGTGGGAGGTTGTTGTTAGGCACCTCTTAGATTCATGTTTTTGGGACGAATCTTGATTTGGTCCCTAGCAAACATGAACTGATCCCTAGACATGACGAGGCAATCCAAGATATAAATCTGACATCTTGGCAAAGTGCAATGAATACTGAGATTGAATCTATGGATTCAAGTCAAGTCTGGGAGCTCTTATGCATTGCAGCTCATATGGATTATGAGGTGTGATAGATGGATGTCAAGACAGCTTTCCTTAATGGAAGTCTTGAGGAAAACATCTATATGAAGAAACCAGAGGGATTCATTGCTAAGGGCAAAGAGCATATTGTATGTAAGCTTAATCGGTCCATTTATGGACTGAAGCAAGCTTTGAGGTCTTGGAACATCCGCTTTGATGAGGTAAATCCAGACTTATGGATTTATTCAAAGTCCGAATGAGTCTTGTGTATACAAGAGATGTGACGGAAATGTAGTGGTATTTCTTGTACTATACGTAGATAATATTTTGGTAGTTGGCAACAATATCAGAGTGTTATCAGACATAAGGGTATGGTTGTCCAAACAGTTTTGAAGGACTTGGGAGAAGTGAATCACAACCTTGGGATCAAGGTTGTTGTGCTTATCCCAAGCTTCATACATAGACATGATTTTGGATCGTTTTAGCATGCAGAACTCTAAAAAGGGTTTTCTACCTTTCAGGTATAGAGTTACTTTATCTAAGGAGATGTGTCCTAGATCATCTGAGGTGATAAAGGAGCTGAAGGCGGTTCCTTATGCTTCGGCAGTAGGAAGCCTCATGTATGCTATGTACGAGACAAGATATCTGCTTTGCCGTGAACATGGTTAGCAGATATCAGAGTAATCCAGGACAGGGACATTGGACTGCGGTAAAAGCATATATTGTAGTGCCTGAGAAGGACTAGGGATTATATGCTAGTTTACCGGGCAGACCAATTACTCCCTGTGGGTTGCATGGATTGCGATTTCTAATCATATAGGGATAACAGTAAGTCTACCTCAGGTTTTGTGTTTACTTTAGGAGGTGGAGCCATTGTATGGAGGAGTGCCTAGCAGAAATGCGTGGCGGACTCCACCATGGAAGCTGAGTATGTGGCAGCCTATGAGGCAGCCAAAGAAGTTGTGTGGCTCAGGAACTTCCTGATGGACTTGGATGTGATTCCTGGTTTGCCCAGAACTATCATAATTAATTGTGATAATAATGGTACAATTGCAAACTCGAAGGAACCACGAGCCCATAAGGCTAGTAAACACATAGAGTGCAAGTACCACCTGATACGGGAAATCGTAAAGGAGGTAGAAGTTGCTGTCGCCTAGATTGCATCAGAGGATGACCTGGTAGACCCTTTCACTAAGGCCCTTCTAGCGAGAGATTTGATAGGCATGTGGAGGGAAGGGGAATCAGATGTATGGCAGTATGATAACAGCATAGTCTTTTAGTATAAGTGGGAGATTGTTGGGATGTATACTGAAAGCCTAGCTCTTTTGTATGAACATCTTTATTTTGAAATAAGAATCACATGATCATTGTTTGCATATTTTTATGATTATGCAAAATTGTCTAATATTTTAAATTGTAGATAACATGGTGCTTGGTGTGGCACAGAAGATCATGTTATCAGTTCCTTGTAGAATATAAGTAGAGGCTCACAACCAAGATGGTGTTGGGTTTCCGGCACCGCGGCGTGGTGTGTTCGATCATGTTTCGTAAACATGAACACAGCGGAAGCAATAAAAATAATAAATACTTCTATTTATTACAACACACACAACACACGCATGCATATTACAGCAAGTGTAGACATAACCGTAAATTTAAATTTGCAATAAAAGGAAATTTAACTACGTTATACCTTTCGTATGACGTGTAGCGGGAACGGCATCAACCGGAACGATCCTCGCTAGAATCGTCTCTATCCGTATCCACGCCGAGTTCCTCGGGATGACTTCACTAAGCCACGAGCTTCGTCTTCGTACGGGTTACTAGCCTCGTGTTGAAGATGACGTGATCGAGAGATGATCACGATCCGAATCCAAATTCGGATCCTAATACGAGTTCTCAAAACTCGCTTCTCCGGAGAGGTATTCGTCAACCAATTGACGAATCCTTCGTCCTCCACCTCAGAGGATTACCGGAGATCGAATCCCCGGTAGTTTAGCCACTGTCGGAGCTCAAACCGTCGTCCAAACGACGCTCCGACGAGAGGAGAAGAAGCTGTCCAGAAAACTGGACAGCTTGGTGGAGGAGTAGGCACCGGCCAAAACAAGGAAGCCAAATGCTCACCTTTTCACCGAGGCCTAGGAAGATCACCGGAGGGTCGCCGGAGGGTTCACCGGCTGAAGCTTGGATGCCGGCAAGGAGCTGGACGGCAGCACAAGGAGGTGGGCGGCAAGCTTAGGGTTGGCGCCGAAAATACTCCTTCAATGGGGTTGGGCGGCAACTTTTGCTAGGGCTTGGATTAGGGCTTAATTATCCATTAAGCCCTCTTTTATAGAGAACTAATTCTCTTAATGGTTATTGGATCATAACCATTAGGCCCGTTAACCCGCTCCATTAAGATAAGTTAAAATAAACCAAAACCATGATGGTTTATTTTAAGTTAAAACGAACCGAACCAACTTTTGGTTCATTCGTTTAAAATAAACCAAACCCTTTGGTTTATTCTCCTCCATTGGATTAGAACCAAACCATTTTGGTTTATCCATTATGTCTTCATAAGACTCGGCCCATCCACGCTTCCATTGCGACTGAAACGATTTCATTCTCGCTTTATGTTTGGTCCAACCAAACCTAGTTTCTCTCGGTCTGAGAATCCCATTCTCAAGCTCGTTTTAAATCCTTTGGATTACGCTCGTTGTGCGTGTGACCAAATAGGTTCTCGGTTTATGTTGGGCGTCTATAATTAACCATTAATTATAGAACGATCATGAGTGGCACCTAGTAGTACATCATGATCCCCAATTAACCGAAAAGATCAACGGTTGATCCAGAACTATTTCTGAAACCCTTCAGTAGCTCGAATGATTCGTGCCCCATTCCCTTCACTCATCTTATACCCACTTGGTTCAGGACATGGTCTATTGTGTCAGTCCCCACTAGGCTGACTACGTCACACCTAGCCCAAGTATCATTTCCTCGTCCTACGGATTCTAGTTACTGCACATGTATCGAAGAGTACTTTACTCTAAACATGTAATGCTTTGGCCAAAGACTTTAGTAACAATCCGACAAGAGGCCATGGGTATACATCTCCTCGCAAGGAGTGGTGAATCCTTTATAGGCTATTCAAACACCTTCGATCACTTCGACTTATACCCAATCATCCCGGGTCCACATATCCTTAGAGATGTTTGCTTAAGATGTCAAAGCATAAGTCTCCATGATCAAGATGACTTGAATACCGCAAGTCAAAGGAACATCGCACTTAAGCCAAAGTAAGAACTTCATTGACATATCTATATATGCAGAGAACCATATGAAGTCTTACGGCTGGTCACTCCAATGAACTAGTTACCATAACTAGCATCCACGATTAACTCCGGACATCACTATGTCTCCAGCCAGTGAGAATCAGCTGCTTGAATACACCAAGGAGTATACCTCGTGCTAGTCTCGACAGAATTGATGGTGTCCAAATCCATCAATTCATCGACTAGGGATAATTCCGATACATCACAATTACACATGTAGAGATACTCACTAGTTGTGATCCAATCACAAATTCTCTCATGCTGTGAATCGTATCGTGGACATTCATAAATGAGTTTAAGATCCAATCAAATACATTAAACATGTATACTCAAATAGTGAATCTTCATTTATCATATAAATGGTTCATACATAAGGCGATTGCCTTAGGACATCTCTCATATATTACTAACAGACTCCCACTTGGCCTAATGCCAATCGCTACGGTATCCAATACCATAAGCTTGAACATGACCCTCAAACTTATTTTGAGGTAATGCCTTAGTCAAGGGATCCGCTAAGTTCCTTTCAGTGGGAATTTTCTCGATTTGTATTTCGTTCCTACTGATGATCTCTCTGATAAGATGATAGCGGCGAAGCACATGTTTGGATCGTTGATGAGACCTTGGCTCTTTCGCCTGTGCAATTGCTCCATTGTTGTCGCAGTAGACCGGTATTGCTTCAACAATGGCCGGAATCAGACCAAGTTCATGAACGAACTTTTTGATCCAAATCGCTTCCTTTGCTGCTTCCGAAGCTGCAATGTATTCTGCCTCAGTGGTAGAATCCGCTACAGTCTCTTGTTTGGAACTTTTCCAACTCACTGCGCCCCCATTCAAGGTGAACACGTATCCAGACTGAGACCTGGAATCATCCTTGTCTGTCTGGAAGCTGGCATCCGTATACCCGCGTATCACCATGTCCCCTTCTCCATATATTAGGAACACATCCTTAGTTCTTCTCAAGTACTTAAGGATCGTCTTAACAGCCGCCCAATTATCCATTCCTGGATCGGACTGGTATTTGCTCGTGACACTCAGAGCGTACGATACATCGGGCCTCGTACATAACATAGCATACATGATAGATCCTATTGCGGATGCATAGGGAATCTTACTCATGCAAATCCTCTCGTCTTCTGTGCGCGGACACATAGACTTCGAAAGGTGTACCCCATGCCTGATGGGTAGGAAACCTTTCTTGGATTTCGACATGCTAAACCTCTTTAGCACTCGGTCTATATATGTAGACTGCGAAAGACCAAGCAACCGTTTCGATCTATCTCTATAGATCTTAATCCCGAGGATGTAGGTTGCTTCTCCCAGGTCTTTCATGGAGAATGTCTTGGATAACCAAACCTTCACTGATTGTAAGATTGAAACATCTTTTCCTATAAGTAGTATGTCATCGACATACAATACTAGGAATACGACTGCACTCCCACTAACCTTTTTATACACACAAGGTTCGTCTGGATTTTGTGAGAAATCAAACTTTTTGATTGTCTCATCAAAACGGATATTCCAGCTCCTGGATGCTTGCTTCAATCCATAAATGGACCGTTGCAATTTGCATACCTTGGTTTTATCAATCGATGTGAAACCCTCAGGCTGTATCTTATACACGTCCTCGAGCAGGTTTCCATTAAGGAAAGCTGTTTTCACATCCATCTGCCATATCTCATAATCATAATGAGCCGCTATGGCCAGGAGCATCCGAATGGATTTAAGCATAGCTACAGACGAATAGGTTTCGTCATAATCAACACCTTGTTTTTGACGATATCCTTTCGCCACCAATCTAGCCTTATAGGTAATCACATTACCATCCATGTCAGTTTTCTTCTTGAAAACCCACTTGCACCCTATAGGCTTTATCCCTTCAGGTGGGTCAACCAAGTTCCAAACTTGGTTTTCATACATGGAATCCATTTCCGACTTCATGGCACCAAGCCACATATCCCTTTCTGAACTTGTCAGCACTTCTTCATAACTTGTAGGCTCCTCATCATCAATGAGTAACATGTCGTTCGATTCGCTTACGAGAAATCCATATCTCTCAGGAATATTGCGTGTTCTACCAGATCTATGAAGATGTGGTGTTACAATAGGTCCAGCCGATTGTTCATCACTATGAGTTGTGGGTTGTTGTGCTTCACCAGGTATCTCATCAATGTCTATTTGAGTCTCTCGAGCCTCCTCAAGCTCGACGACACTCCCACTGTTTTCTTGTAAGAGAAACTCTTTCTCTAGAAACACAGCATGCCTTGAAACAAACACCTTTTGTTCCACAGGATGATAGAATTGGTAACCCCTTGTTTCCTTAGGGTATCCAATAAATAGACATTTATCAGACTTAGCATCCAGTTTGTCTGATACAGTCCGCTTCACATAAGCAGGACAACCCCATATCTTCAAGTAAGATACATGAGTTTTCTTACTACCGCATATCTCATATGGAGTAGTAGAGACTACCTTGGTAGGCATTACATTTAACAAGTAAGCAATTTATGCAGTAAGTGCATAAGCCCCAAAGGACTTGGGAAGAGTTGCATGATTCATCATTGACTGACCATGTCCAACAAGGTCGATTCGCCTCTCGGATACACCATTATCTTTGTGGTGTATAGGCGAGTCCATTGAGACAATATACCATTGTCTCTTAGATAATCAAGAAACTCTTGACTTAAGTATTCACCACCTCGATCCGATCGAAGTATTTTAATACTTTTGTCATGTTGTTTCTCTACTTCATTTCTGAATTCTTTGAACTTTTCAAAGGCTTCAGACTTGTGTTTCATCAAGAACACATACCCAAACCGTGAGTGATCATCGGTGAAAGGTAATGAAGTAGCTATAGCCTCCTAATGCTTGAGTTGACATAGGTCCACATACATCAGTATGTATTAGACCTAGTAACTCTCCCACTCGTTCACCTTTTCCAGTAAAAGGTAACTTAGTCATCTTGCCTTTTAAGCATGATTCGCATGTATCGTATGAATCAAATTCAAACGATTCCAGAATTCCACATCGGTGTAATTCGGACATGCGTTTCTTGCTTATATGGCCAAGACGACAATGCCACATATAGGAGTCTATTTGATTATCCTTTCGAGCACGCGTGTTGCTCGCTTCGATATTGAAAATGTCCTTTGGATCGTCCAGCGTATAAACACCATTGCTTAAAGTTCGGTCTCTTAAAGAACTCCATTGAAGTTATGTAACAACAATTGTTACTAAAGTCAAATGGTACCCATTTCTATTTAAACAAGAAATAGAAATGATGTTCTTTATCAACGAAGGAACATAAAAGCAATTGTCCAGTTCTAAGACAAGTCCTGTAGGGAGTTTCAACAAATGCGTTCCGATGGCGAGTGCAGCAACCGTTGCTCCATTCCCAACACGTAAATTTGACTCTCCCCTTGACGAGTCTTCTTCTATTCCTTAGCCCATGTATGTCATTACATATATGTGAGCCACACCCAGTATCAAATACCCAAGTGTTTGAGGAAATAGAATGACAATCAATAAGGAAGATTTACGAAGAAGATGGGGCATCAGATGCCTTATCCTTCTTCATGGACTCAAGATAAATCTTGCACTTTCTTCTGGCTCTCCTTGCCATAATGATGGCAAGTTTCCTTTAATGCTAGTTCTACATTCTTAGCCTTTCTCATCTTTCCTTACGCTGTTCCTTTGACTTCCTCTTAGAACCTTTCTTGAGGAATCAACTAACAACAAATCTCTGCTCATGCTTCTCGAGAAGACTCCACAGTCTTGACATATTGAGCGATACCACGCAGATGAACCTTCTAGCATCTCGGAGGTGAAGAGGAGCTTTGAGACTTGAACCTTTGAATCTCAATTGCTCATCAACCAACTCATAAAGATGAAGGACTACGATATGAGCATCCATATGCTCATGCTTTGCTTTAGCTTGGGTTCGATCATGGCTAGCATGATGCAACTCATTTGTTCAGAATCACTCACATGTTTCTGATAGGCCAACAATTGGTCCAGAGTTGCATTGTCACTAGGATGGGCGGGAAGAGGCGCTTCGAGGACATACGCAAGCTTTTCCACCTTGAGAACAATTCTCAAGTTTCTAAGCTAGTCCAAGTTCGATCAATTTATTTGAATCAAAATGGAGCATAAATTCAAACACATCATGATCAATATATTAACTTAGAAATACAAAACGAGCATATATGAGAAAGATGATTTTAAAATGCATCAATATACATTTATAAATCCCATTCATTTTTCGAATTTCAAAAACCCCAAAATCACTTCGGGAGATCGTAGGTCCATCTCCGAATGGGCTGATATCCATCATAGTTATGAACAACCTTGGAGAGAGTCCAACAAGCCATTCATAACTACGACGGTAGGTATCTTCTATACCGATTGCATATCACGTATATGCAACTATCACAATGTGCTATCAACTAATTGAATGTTCACACATACATCGGGTTGTTAACAAATTAACAAGTATGCATCATATGCATAGCACCCAACTTCACCTCCCTTTACATCGACCTAGGAGAGAGTCCAACAAGCCGATGCTCCAGGTTAAAGCCACCCATTAATCGGGAAATAGTTTTAATATGGTTAGAGCGCATTCAACCAATTAGCCCAGCTTGGAGAGAGTCCAACAACCAAAGCTAACGATTGACCTCTGACTCTTACCATATTAGTATTAAACTATTCCATGGTTTGAACATGTTCGGGTTCGAGCCGGGCTTGGAGAGAGTCCAACAACCCAAACAAGAAACGGAACTCTAGTTCTAACCATATTAATGGAAGGTGTAGGCTTTAATATTGTTTAAGAGTTTTTATGTCTCATCCTCTTTGCATGCAAATAACTATTATCTACATGGCATGACATACATGGCATACATCTACATGTCACGACACGCATGGCATAATGTTATGCATCTAATGCATTTACATGGCATACAATTATGTCATGTATATATTTCCTTATATGTCATAACTATTTATGGAATTAAAATATGTTTAAGATTTGATTCTCCAAATCAAATCATAATTAAATTAGGAAACAAATTTCCAAATCTAATCACATATTTTATTCATGGAATTATTTGATTAAGGAAAATCTATTTAGGAAACCAATTTCCTAAATCATTAAAACTACTTATGGAAATAAAATATTTTAAGATTTGATTTCCCAAATCAAATCATGATTAAATTAGGAAACAAATTTCCAGAATCTAATCAAATATTTTATTTATGGAAAATATCAATTTCCATAAATACTTCCAACTTTCCAAAAGTGGAAGATTTCCATAAATACTTCTAGACTTTCCAAAATTGAAAATTTCCATAAATACTTCTAAATTTCCAAAATTAGAAAATTTCCAGAAATACATTATGACTATCGCAAAACGATTTTTACGATTATATCGAAACACAACCTGGGCTCTGATACCACTGTTGGGTTTCCGGCACCGCGGCGTGTGTGTGTTCGATCATGTTTTGTAAACATGAACACAGCGGAAGTAATAAAAATAATAAATACTTCTATTTATTACAACACACACAACACACGCATGCATATTACAACAAGTGTAGACATAACCGTAAATTTAAATTTGCAATAAAAGGAAATTTAACTACGTTATACCTTTCGTATGACGTGTAGCAGGAATGGCATCAACCGGAACGATCCTCGCTAGAATCGTCTCTATCTGTATCCACGCCGAGTTCCTCGGGATGACTTTGCTAAGCCACAAGCTTCGTCTTCGTACGGGTTACTAGCCTCGTGTTGAAGATGACGTGATCGAGAGATGATCACGATCCGAATCCAAATTCGGATCCTAATACGAGTTCTCAAAACTCGCTTCTCCGGAGAGGTATTCGTCAACCAATTGACGAATCCTTCGTCCTCCACCTCAGAGGATTACCGGAGATCAAATCCCCGGTAGTTTAGCCACTGTCGGAGCTCAAACCGTCGTCCAAACGACGCTCCGACGAGAGGAGAAGAAGCTGTCCAGAAAACTGGACAGCTTGGTGGAGGAGTAGGCGCCGGCCAAAACAAGGAAGCCAAATGCTCACCTTTTCACCGAGGCCTAGGAAGATCACCGGAGGGTTGCTGGAGGGTTCACCGGCTGAAGCTTGGACACCGGAAAGGAGCTGGACGGCGGCACAAGGAGGTGGGCGGCAAGCTTAGGGTTGGTGCCGAAAATACTCCTTCAATGGGGTTGGGCGGCAACTTTTGCTAGGGCTTGGATTAGGGCTTAATTATCCATTAAGCCCTCTTTTATAGAGAACTAATTCTCTTAATGGTTATTGGATCATAACCATTAGGCCCGTTAACCCGCTCCATTAAGATAAGTTAAAATAAACCAAACCATGATGGTTTATTTTAAGTTAAAACGAACCAAACCAACTTTTGGTTCATTCGTTTAAAATAAACCAAATCCTTTGGTTTATTCTCCTCCATTGGATTAGAACCAAACCATTTTGGTTTATCCATTACGTCTTCATAAGACTCGGCCCATCCATGCTTCCATTGCGACTGAAACAATTTCATGCTCGCTTTATGATTGGTCCAACCAAACCTAGTTTCTCTCGGTCTGAGAATCCCATTCTCAAGCTCGTTTTAAATCCTTTGGATTACGCTCGTTGTGCGTGTGACCAAATAGGTTCTCGGTTTATGTTGGGCGTCTATAATTAACCATTAATTATAGAACGATCATGAGTGGCACCTAGTAGTACATCATGATCCCCAATTAACCGAAAAGATCAACGGTTGATCCAGAACTATTTCTGAAACCCTTCAGTAGCTCGAATGATTCGTGCCCCATTCCCTTCACTCATCTTATACCCACTTGGTTCAGGACATGGTCTATTGTGTCAGTCCCCACTAGGCTGACTACGTCACACCTAGCCCAAGTATCATTTCCTCGTCCTACGGATTCTAGTTACTGCACATGTATCGAAGAGTACTTTACTCTAAATATGTAATGCTTTGGCAAAAGACTTTAGTAACAATCCGACGAGAGGCCATGGGTATACATCTCCTCGCAAGGAGTGGTGAATCCTTTATAGGCTATTCAAACACCTTCGATCACTTCGACTTATACCCAATCATCCCGGGTCCACATCTCCTTAGAGATGTTTGCTTAAGATGTCAAAGCATAAGTCTCCATGATCAAGATGACTTGAATACCGCAAGTCAAAGGAACATCGCACTTAAGCCCAGTAAGAACTTCATTGACATATCTATATATGCAGAGAACCATATGAAGTCTTACGGCTGGTCACTCCAATGAACTAGTTACCATAACTAGCATCCACGATTAACTCCGGACATCACTATGTCTCCAGCCAGTGAGAATCAGCTGCTTGAATACACCAAGGAGTATACCTCGTGCTAGTCTCGACAGAATTGATGGTGTCCAAATCCATCAATTCATCGACTAGGGATAATTCCGATACATTACAATTACACATGTAGAGATACTCACTAGTTGTGATCCAATCACAAATTCTCTCATGTTGTGAATCGTATCGTGGACATTCAGTAAATGAGTTTAAGATCCAATCAAATACATAAAACATGTATACTCAAATAGTGAATCTTCATTTATCATATAAATGGTTCATACATAAGGCAATTGCCTTAGGACATCTCTCATATATTACTAACAGATGGTTTTGGACAAACCATTGGCATGGTTGTAGTGTAGCTTGGTATTGTTTTGTCTTGAACATAAAGTTACACTAGTACACATAGGTGTATTGAGCAGGACCGACATAGAGGTGATTCAATTTGTTGCTGACTACATAATTGAATCGGACCTCGGATATTATGTTGTACATGCTCTTTATCCCGATATAATAACGGGCACATGTACTTAATCACGATATTTATTTCATTGATTTACCAGAGGGTGAGATTTCTATGGATTAAATCAATATGCCCGGTAAGTTGGGAAATGATATTATTTACATGGTGTGTCGTTGATTATAGGAGGAAACCGTGTCCTATATATTAGGTTGATGATGTCCCCTTGAGGAGCTCATAAGGTTCATCATATAAACCCTGCAGGTTGACTTAGTCAACATGATGATAAGGTTGAGTGGTACTACTCGAGGAGTTAGATGTTAATTAATTGATGGTCAGTAAATCAATTAATTGACGGACATTCGATATCTTAAACACAGGGAGATGGATGTACAAATAATATATGGAGCCCATATTAATTTATGGGGGTTGGTGAGGTAGTTCGATGATGATCCTCTAGTGGAATGGAACATCATTGATGGATCAAGTTTGTGTGGTTCCGATCCATCGGGTGGCCAAGACCCAACTCCTCCTCATGGTCCCTATCGTAGCCTAATATAAACCTCATAAAGTCTAGATCAAATGATGGAAAACAAATCTCTAGATCCGACGGTTGGGATTAAATCCCTAGAACCGACAGTGGATATTAAATCTCTAGATTCGGCGGTTGGGATTAAAACCCTAGAACTGATGGTTGAGATTAAATCTCTAGATCCGACGGTTGGGATTAAATCCCTAGAACCGACGGTTGAGATTAAATCTCTAGATCCGACGGTTGAGATTAAAACCCTAGAACCGACGGTGGAGATTAAACCAAGGCCTAAACCCAACTCTATATATAAGGCTTATTGGGTTGGGCGACAAGATGATGATGAATGGTTTAGGGGATTAGGGTTTGCTTCCTTTGGAGGCAAGGATTCCTAGTTGGTTTAGAATTTTTTGGGCGGCTAGGGTTTGGGAGAAAATTTGGGTGGCAACACATGGAAGATGAGCTTCTCCTTCTTCCTAAGACATGGTCGGCCCCTACCTTCTACCCTTTACCTTGGTCGGTGCTCATTCTATTCTCCTTCTCCTCCTCCATATCCGGCACATAGAAGATGGTTTTCAAAGAGATTAGGGTTTTGCCTTTCCTTTGGTTGGGCGGCAAGAAATCCTAGGTTAGGGTTTGGTTGGGCGGCTAGGGTTGGCAAGGAGAGTGGGCGGCAACTATAGGAGAGGATCTCTTCTTCTTCCTAGGGTGTGGCCGGTCCCCTGATCTCTTCCTTCCACCTTGGTCGGGGCTCAACCGAATTCCCTTTCTCCTCTTCTCTTCTTCTTTGCCGGCGGCACTAGAAGCTAGGGTTTCTCTCTAGTTTGGTTCCTTGGTGGTTTCCATTTTATTCTCTCTATTCTTGGGGCCGGCGGGATCAATCCTTTGTGGATTGGTGGTTGGCTCAAGCAAGAAGGGAAAGAGAGTTCTTCTTTCTTTGGATTAAAGAAGATCTAGGAAGCTTCAACTTGTGGAAGATCTTCGCCCACACGAAGTCTACAAGGAGGTTAGGACATACGATAGAAGATCAAGAGGTATAAAAGTTTTACAACTTTTATTATTGTTCTTTGCATGTTCTTATTGATATGCTAGCTTATGTTCTTTATGTTAGTATATGTTGATTATACTAGTTTACATTTGCATGTATTTGTATAATCATGGACCCCGAATAAGAAACACAAAAACCGGCGATCCGTCCGTCGTCTCTTCCGTGGCTAATCGACTATAAGAGTTTGGTTGCTTGAACAACTAGTTTGTTCAAGCAATCGCTCGAGTCGTTGGCACGACGATGAATTGGTTGTGCTTAGGAAACTCATCTCATCCGGATTAGTTTTCATTAGTGAAAATTTTAATCCGGGGACATGGGAGCCGATGAGCATTCCGAGGATTAGCATGTTGCCAACATTTATATTCGGGGTCCAAGTAAATTAACCACATACAATTACATACAAATTGCATAGAACAAGAAAGAAACTTAAACATGAATTATACCTCTTTTTTAACTCTTGATCTTCTATCGTATGTCCTATCCTCTTCTTGGACGGTGTGTGGGCGATGATCTACCAAGAAATGAAGACTCCTAGATCACGTTCTTCCCTTCCTTGATGGCTCCGAACAAAGGGAAGAATATCAAACATTGTTTCTCCTTTCTAGAACCACCACCAAGCCACAAAACTTGGTTGTTTCCGCTGGCCAAGGAGATGAAGAAGGAGAAGGTGCCGGCCCTTTCCAATGGAGAAGGAAACGTCGGCCCTTGGAGAAGGGAGAGGAGATGGCGCCGGCCAAAACCCAAGGAAGAGAAGGAACCCTAGTGCTGACCAAGAGAAAAGAGGAGAAACCCTAACTTGCACTCTTGTTGCCGCCACCCCAAATCCTAGCTCTCCTTATGTCTCACGCCAACTCAAAAACCCTAGCACTCTCCTCTTGTGTACTCTTGCCGCCCAAGCCTTGAAACCTATTTATAGATTTCACACAAGCCTCCTTTTAATCGTGTCCGTTAGATCTAGGCTTCATGAGGGTTTTAATAAGCTACGATAGGGACCATGAGGAGGAGTTGGATCTTGGCCACCCAATGGATCTGGCCCACATAAAATCCGATCCATTAATGATAATCCATTCCACTAGAGGATTATCATTGATCTACCTCACCAACCCCCATAATTAAATATGGGCTCCATATATTATTTGTACAAATGTCTCCCTGTGTTTAAAATATCAAATGTCCGTTAATTAATTAATTTACTGATAATTAATTAATCAATATCTAACTCCATGAGTAGTATCACTCAACCTTATCATCATGCAGGACCAAGTCCACCTGTAGGATTTACATGATGATCCTTATGAGTTCCTCAAGGGGACATCATCATCCTAATATATAGGACACGGTTTCTTCGTATAATCAATGACACACTATGTAAATAAAATTATTTCCCAACTTATCGAGCCTATCAATTTAATCCATAAATCTCCCCCAGTGGTAAATCAAAGAAATAAATATTAAGTACATGTGTCCATTATTATATCGGAATTAAGACCATGTACACCATAATATCCGAGATCCGATTCAATTATGTAGTCAGCAATAAATTGAATCACCTCTAAGTCGGTCCTGCTCAATACATACAAAGTGTACTAGTGTAATTCTATGGTCAAGATAAACCAATACCAAATTACACTATAACCATGCCAATGGTTTATCCAAAACCATCTTGGTTGTGAGCCTCTACTTATACTCTACAAGGAATTTATAACATGATCTTCTGTGTGACACCACACACCATGTTATCTAAAATGTAAAGTATTAGACAATATGCATAACTTTAAATATACAAATAATGATCATGTGATTCTTATTTTAAAAATAAAGATGTTCATACAAAGTCTTGGCTTTTAGTATACATCCCAACAATGAGATCTTGCAATCTCCCCCTTGGTCCAAAAACCTCTAGGATGCCTACAATCTTCCTAGTGATAAGTCCCATATCACTCAAAAGAGGCAATCCTACACACTCTCCCAATTTCCAAATTGGGCATCTCAAAATCTCATTTTCCCCCTCATGAGAAAAAATAATATTCATCATCCCATGATGGATACCTCCCCCTAAAGGTTGTTCCCACTTGACCATTGCACCAATAATGTCCTTGGGGAGTCCCTAAGCAAATAGGAACTCTAAACCATCAAAAATAAGGTTAAAAGTTCAACATTGAACTTTCCCACACCTTAAATTTGATACATCATCCTAACAACTTTCCTAATCCATATCCACCCAAAAGCATATCCTAGGGTTAGGAGTAGTTAGGGAACTTTACCATAGCTGAAAATGGGCTAAACATATCATGTTTTCCCGAAATCAGCATTGACAGTCGACTTTATCAGGCATCAGTTGACTGTCGTGTCCATCAGTTGACTGCCAACAAGGGCAATCGACTGATAACTGAAAAATCTTATTTTCAATTATCAAAATTGAAATTCAAAAATTCATAAATAATTATTCATAATTCGAAAAATCATGAAACTTCATATATATAATACTTATGACCAATACAATGGGTGAAAAATGTTTGAAAAATATTTTACCCATAAAATAGTAAAATTGACACAAAGTTCAAAAGTGAAGAAAACTTCAATGTTTTAGCTCACTTTGTATCAACTTCATCAATGGTGATTGCTATCAAAAGATAGAATTCACCAAGGTTTTCTAAAATGATTTTAAAATGTTTTTGAAAACCTATATTGGATCATCTTCTTTGGGCTTAGTGTACATGGCTCGAACATAAGTTTTCCCAATGATCCATAACATGATTTTAGATGAGTTTGAGTTCATCTAGATGCAAAAACTATGCACCTTTAACTTAACTCGTATCCTATCATCTCACATGTATCTAGGGTATATAAATACACATACATGTCAATTTATATGTGAGATGTGAGTTTTGGTTTATCTTAAACTAAGGCCTCATGTATTTTCTAAGGCAACACTACTTGATTCACTTATAAATGGGACTTCAAGTCATGCCATTGTCCTTAACTCAATTTTAATCAAATTAAATGCATGAATTATCATGTCATTAATGATGACATAAACACATGCTCATAATCATGATGTCATGACATAAGATGGAATTTAAGGATACATAACATTTTACCTTATTCCTAAACATGATCATGACATATTAAATAAATAAAAATAGATATGATGGCATGACATGTTATATGGCAAACAAAACATGGAAAGTAAAATGTATAGGTATAATACTACCTAAATTTTAATATTTGTTGCCATTTGTTATAATTAAACTCATTTTGCCATATTATTACTTATCTCCCAAAGTGTGACAAAAACCCAAAATGGCACACTAAGACCTCTAAACCTAAATTGTGCCAATTTGATTGATTTTTCAAACTTCTTAAATAATATTGGCACATCCTAAAAACCTTTAAAACTTAAGATCAAAATTCAAATATATTTCCAAGGTATCCATAACCTTGAAAATAACCTAAAGTGTCAACTTTGCTATGGTTGAGTTGACAACTCATCCAATCAAGGTTGACTCATCCTAACCCATTTAAGGTGAATCGATCACGCTCCTAGGAACCCAAAACCTATTTGAGCTCCTTGGGTTAACTAGGTATTCCTTAGGGATGACCTCCCTAGATACCTTCCTAAAGACCCTTCTAGGCTTGTTAGCCTTGGTCATTGTGGTCTTGCCTAGGTTAACTCTAAGGGTGACTCCCCTTGTAACCTTCTTAGTGGCTTCCCTAGGTTTCCTTGAAACCCTAGCCACTAGGCACACACCATGGTCAACTCTAGGGATGACTTCCCTTGTGACTTTGGTCTTCCTAGACCTAACTTGAGTTCCATAGTTAAATGGAACATTGTGATAGGTAGGCTTATCTATCTTGGACCTAGGCTTGTGGCTCAAGCCTTTCTTGCCCATAGATGAGCCTTACCTCCTAGACTCTAGGTGTTGACTTTTACCATTTGACCTAGATTTTTGATCAATTGACCCTTGCATTTGGTTTTGCATAATCCTAAGGGTCTTTTCCATTTTCTCAAGCCTTGACCTCAAGGCTTGATTTTCCTTTTCTAATTGCCCAATTTTTGAATTTTGATTTATTCTTTGGGCATGGTTCTTCCTAGGCATATGCCTAGTCCATTTGGGGTTAAAACCTAGATGGTCTTCTATTTTCTTTATAGATTCCCTAGGTAAGGTTTTTCTAGGGACATTAGTCCCAAATTTCTCTTTATTTCTAAAATGAACATTTTTAGCTCCTAGGAAAAAATATTTGTTATTCTTAGCATGCTCTTTATGATAAATTGCAAGATTTCTAAAATTATTTCTAGCATGCTTTTGTCTATAACTTAAAGAAGGTGCATTAATAAATTTTACCTTAGGGTTACCCTTAGCTCCCCCTACTTGTGATGTTCCTTCCCTTCTCCTAGGGCATTGGCTCCTATAATATCCCGGTTGTCGGCATTTAAAGCACACCACATGCTCCTTGCACTTCTTGGTGGGGACTCCGGCATCCTTGACTTTTTCATTGACTTTTGGTGTCGTAGGAGCTTTCTTTACTCTTTTCGGACACTTACTCTTGTAGTGCCCGGATTCCCTACACTAAAAGCAAATTATATGATTTTTATTTAAAACTGACAGGCTTGAGTTACCTAGGGTGGTAGTAGGTGCCGGAGTTTGATCTTCCTCATCTTGATCGGATGTGGAAGGCTCTTCTTGATGCTCTGGAGTGGAAGGTCTAATCTCTTCTCCCTCAATCCTAGAGGTGGAGGCTTCTTCCAATGCCACCTCTTCTTCCTCTTCCAATCGGGATCCAGATGTTGATTCCCTATCAACTTTCGAATCCTCACTTGCTTGTGAGGATGAAGGTTCTTCTTCTTCGGGCTCTTGGACCGGTGATGGATTTTCATGAAGCTTGTCCAAATCGCTCCAAAGTTCCTTGGCATCTATGTAAATACCTAACATACACACAATGTTATTAGGTATTAAATCAATCAAAAATTTTATTACCATCTTATTTTTATAAAACCCTTGGAGTTGCTCCTCGGTCATTTCTTCATTTTGAGGAAGCCTCCCTGTGGCCCTCTTGCGTATTGGAATCCTTCCATTAGGATAGACCACTCCTCAAATTCCCTCATCAAAATTAAGTCTTCAATTCTTCTCTTCAATGAATTGAAGCCTTCTCGTCCATATAGCGCATAAGGGACCGGCGCGTTGATAACCCAACCTTGTGGTTCTTCAAAATCCATCTTCCCTCTAGCTTGCTCCCTCGGGTTGTGAAGCCGGTGAAGAGCGACCCACTCTGATACCAATTGTTAGGAACGATGTGCCCGTTAGAGGGGGTAAATAGCGTCGTCGATGCTTTATGGATTTCGTTCGCGATCGTGCTTGCTACAAATATATTAGTACGCAACTGAAATGGAAAATATACAATACAAACACACAAACTGTTAGTAATATATGAGAGATGTCCTAAGGCAATCGCCTTATGTATGAACCATTTATATGATAAATGAAGATTCACTATTTGAGTATACATGTTTTATGTATTTGATTGGATCTTAAACTCATTTACTGAATGTCCACGATACGATTCACAGCATGAGAGAATTTGTGATTGGATCACAACTAGTGAGTATCTCTACATGTGTAATTGTGATGTATCGGAATTATCCTTAGTCGATGAATTGATGGATTTGGACACCATCAATTCTGTCGAGACTAGCACGAGGTATACTCCTTGGTATATCCAAGAAGCTGATTCTCACTGGCTGGAGACATAGTAATGTCTGGAGTTAATCGTGGATGCTAGTTATGGTAACTAGTTCATTGGAGTGACCAGTCGTAAGACTTCATATGGTTCTCTGCATATATAGATATGTCAATGAAGTTCTTCCTGTGGCTTAAGTGCGATGTTCCTTTGACTTGTGGTATTCAAGTCATCTTGATCATGGAGACTTATGCTTTGACATCTTAAGCAAACATCTCTAAGGAGATGTGGACCCGGGATGATTGGGTATAAGTCGAAGTGATCGAAGGTGTTTGAATAGCCTATAAAGAATTCACCACTCCTTGCGAGGAGATGTATACCCATGGCCTCTCGTCGGATTGTTACTAAAGTCTTTGGCCAAAGCATTACATGTTTAGAGTAAGGTACTCTTCGATACATGTGGAGTAACTAGAATTCGTAGGACGAGGAAATGATACTTGGGCTTGGTGTGACGTAGTCAGCCTAGTGGGGACTAACACAATAGACCATGTCCTGAACCAAGTGGGTATAAGATGAGTGAAGGGAATGGGGCATGATTCATTCGAGCTACTGAAGGGTTTCAGAAATAGTTCTGGATCAACCGTTGATCTTTTCGGTTAATTGGGGATCATGATGTACTACTAGGTGCCACTCATGATCGTTCTATAATTAATGGTTAATTATAGACGACCAACATAAACCGAGAACCTATTTGGTCACCACGCTGTGGCGTAATCCAAAGGATTTAAAAGCGAGCTTGAGAATGGGATTCTCGGAAGAAACTAGGTTTGGTTGGACCAAACATAAAGCGAGCATGAAATCGTTTCAGTCGCAATGGAAGCGTGGATGGGCCGTGTCTTATGAAGACATAATGGACGAACCAAAATGGTTTGGTTCTAATCCAATGGAGGAGAATAAACCAAAGGGTTTGGTTTATTTTAAACGAATGAACCAAAAGTTGGTTCGGTTCGTTTTAACTTAAAATAAACCATCATGGTTTGGTTTATTTTAACTTATCTTAATGGAGCGGGTTAACGGGCCTAATGGTTATGATCCAATAACCATTAAGAGAATTAGTTCTCTATAAAAGAGGGCTTAATGGATAATTAAGCCCTAATTGAAGAGCCCTAAACCTAGTTGCCGCCCACCCCATTGAAGGAGTTGGCGCCAACTCCTTTGCTGCCGCCCATTGCTCCTCCAACCGGCATCCAGAAGGTTGCTTCCATCCCCCTCGCCGGCATCGAGCTGCTGCCGGTTAGTGCTCCGGTGATCTCCTTCAAGTTTGGCATCAAGGTGAGCTCTATCTCCCTTGGTTGTCCGGCGCCTATCACCTCCACCAAAGCTGTCCAGTTTTCTGGACAGCTTGTTCTCCTCTCGTCGGAGCGTTGTTTGGACGACGGTTAGATTTTCGACAGCGGATAATTTACCGGGGATTCAATCTCCGATAATCCTCTGAGGTGGAGGATAAAGGATTCGTCAATTGGTTGACGAATACCTCTCCGGAGAAGCGAGTTTTGAGAACTCGTATTAGGATCCGAATTTGGATTTGGATCGTGATCATCTCTCGATCACGTCGTCTTCAACACGAGGCTAGTAACCCGTACGAAGACGAAGCTCATGGCTTAGCGAAGTCATCCCGAGGAACTCGGCATGGATACGAATAGAGACGATTCTAGCGAGGATCGTTCCGGTTGATGCCGTTCCCGCTACACGTCATACGAAAGGTATAACGTAGATAAATTTCCTTTTATTGCAAATTTAAATTTACGGTTATGTCTACACTTGTTGTAATATGCATGCGTGTGTTGTGTGTGTTGTAATAAATGTAGATTTATTATTTTATTGCTTCCGCTGTGTTCATGTTTACGAAACATGATCGAACACACACACGCCGCGGTGCCGGAAACCCAACACAAACACGATAAAGACACAAGGATATAATGTGGTTCGGAACTGAATGGTTCCTACTCTACGGATTGGGCTCTAAATGCCCTAGCAATGCAAACACACACTACTAATCACAAATACTCCTTCTCGGAACAATCCGGAGGTGGAGAAACCTTGGTGGTTGTATTGCTTGCTTTGTGGTTGCTTGAAATGCACTTGGAGACCCTGATTTGCAGCAGCAAATCGCCCCAAAACTCCTCAAGAACCGGTGCAACAATTCTTCTTCCGAGCTTCCTTTGTAACTTGCAATCGGGCTGGATTTTCATCTATCAATCGACTGCTCAAGACCATCAGTCGACTGATGCTACTGTTGTCGTAAGACAACGGCTACATCCACGCTAGAAAAATGCAACTCATACACTATCAGTCGATTGATCATATCTATTAGTTGACTGATGGCTCAATCAGTCGAATGGTCACACTGATCACTCGACTGGAGAACCTTCTGTGCCTGAGAATCCAGTCATCGATCATTGCTAAGGCAGGCGCCAAGTTACGTATTGCTAAGTAAGTCATTTGTCTGAATGACATAAATTGAGCAATAGCTTGGCTCAGTCAAACGATCGAGCAATAATATCAAACATGATGTTTTAACCCAAGTATAGTATCCCCATACTTGCTAGACCATGTTGGTGAAATCAGCTCAGGTCACGATTCACCAGACTCGAGTTTGACTCAAGTGATTTTTTGATGTTTGACAAAGTTGTTTGACAAAGTGGTTTGACAAAGTGAGTTGACATTGATGTTTGACATTGATGTCGGTTAATGTTTTGGGGAGATTGTTTATATAATCGACTCAGGTTATAATTGACCAGACTCGAGTTTGACTTGAGGGAGACTTTGATGGTTGACTAGGGTTGACCATGTGATTATGGGAAAGTCCAAGCATGAGTCTTAGCAAGGTAAAGTCCAAGTCATGGGTACTTGGCATGGAAAGTCCAAGTGGGACACTTGGCATTTGGGAAAGTCCAAGTCTTGAGTACTTGGCATAAGGGAAGTCCAAGCATGGGTCTTGGCATGGAAAGTCCAACATGTGTTGGCAAGGGAAAGTCCAAGCTTGAGTCTTGGCATTTGAGAAGTCCAAGGGGTTTTAAATTGGCGGCGTAAAGTCCAAGGGTGGAGTCTTGGCAGCATAAGTCCAATGGTTGGTGGCGTAAAGTCCAAGCGGAGTCTTGGCGGCGTAAGTCCAATGTGCCTTGGCGGTGTAGACACCGTTAGCATGAAATAGCTGATGGAAGCACTTGAAGGCTAGTGCGATTGATGAACAAGTCATGGATGACTTGGATGGATCCGAGAGGCGTGAGGCTGATGGAGGTGGCTAGAAGGCTTAGGTCTAGGCTAAGGGTGGTCTAGCAAGTATGGGGGCATTATACTTGGGTTAAAACCTCATCTTTGAGGTTGGCAGTCGACTGGCATTATGGCCAGTTCGACTGTCATGAGTTGACTAGAGCTCGATTGCCATTTAAGGCTGAAATTGCATTGGCAGTCAACTACTCATTGAAGCGATTATTGGCTGTGGCGATCGTGCTAATTAAGCGATGGGGTGGCGATCGACTACCATGGATGGAAGTCGGCGATTGAAGTTGTGACCACAGAATGCTCCGTATCCGTCCGACGAAATTTGGATCGCGATGCGCGAATGTTGGCACGATCGGTGAAGTCCGTTGGAACTTTTCCAACGTGGATTGAGTCGTTGTCTCACAGCTGATGTTAGCGATGGGGCCTTATGGCGATCATTGTCGGTAAATCGGCCGATGGAAGATAAAAGCAGTTGTTCGTGGAAGGCTCCAAATAAGATTTTTCTTGGGTGATTTGAAGGGGAATAGTTGGTGCTTTTCTAGTCCTTCAAGGCTAGTTCAAGGCAACCAAAAGCAAGCAAATCAAAAGCTCTTGTAAAGTAGTTTTCTTTATTTACATTGTATTTCTCTCTTGTATATTGCTTGTATTCATTTCTTATTGTTGTAAGAATGTTTGTATGATTGCATTGGCATCGTTAGAGCTCTTTAGAGCTCGATCCATGGAGTAGGAACCGTCCGATTCCGAACCACGTTATATCCGTGTGTTTGTGTGCTTGTGTTTTCATTATTGCTTTATTATCTTTGTTTCCGCTACGCTAAAGAAAATTGTAGACGCAATCACGATCTAATTCCATCATCTGTACTAGCACGCGCTAGCGGTCAATGATCGCCAACAAGTGGTATCAGAGCGAGGCCGCTCTTGAAGTTTAACAACTAAGGGAGCATGCTAGAGGGTGAAGATGGAAGTCTAAGAAGAATTAGGTTGGGACATCAACACACTGGTGCCCTACACCCTATACGGACGAGAAGGCTTCAATTCTTGGAAGAGAAGAATTGAAGATTTTATTATGATGAGAGATTTTGAGGAATGGTCCATTTTGATGGATGGATTTGAATATCCAAGAGGACCTAGAGGTGGATTCCTCAAAAAGAAGAGATAGATCGAAGAGCAAGTCCAAGCATCCGAGAAAAATGATAAGGTGATAAAATTTTTAATTGATTTAATGCCTAATAACATCTTGTGTATGTTAGGTAATTATGTAGATGCCAAGGAGCTATGGAGCCAAGTGGCAGAGCTCCATGAAAATTTATCATCGATCTAAGAAGAAGAAGAAGAGGAGTGCTCACCCTCTCAAGCTCAAACAAGAACATCGCCATCTAAAGAGCATGAGGAGTCGGAAGTTGATAGGGAGTCAACTTCCGGATCGGTGAAGGAAGTGGAAGAAGCATCCACCTCAAGGATTGAGGGAGAGGAGAGAACTTCCACACCGAAACATCAAGAAGAAGCTTCGACATCCGGTCAAGATGAAAAAGCTCAAAATCCGATTCGGCACCTACAACCACCCTAGGTAACTCAAGCATGTCAATTAATAATAAAATTCATAAAATATGCTTTGAGTGTAGGGAATCCGGACACTACAAGAGTAAGTGTCCAAAAAGGGTCAAGAAGGCTCAACCAGCTCCAAAAGTCAAGGATGTCGGTGCCCCAAGTCAAAAGAGCAAGGAGTATATCATATGCTTCAAGTGCAACTCAAAGGGGCATTACCGGAGTCAATGCCCTAGGGGGAAGAAGAAGGGGCAAGAAGGAGCATTACAAGTAGGGGGAGCTTCTATAGCTAACCCTAAGGTATATTTAAACAATGCTTGTTCTTTAAATTCTAGTTAAAAGCATGCTAGGAATAATTTTAATAGTCTTGCTATTTATCATAAAGAGCTTGCTAGAAATAGAGAATTTTGTTTATGAGCCAAAAATGTCTACCTTTCAAAGAAGGAGAAATTTGGGACTAATGTCCCTAGAAACGTTCTTTCTAGGGAGTCTATTAGGAAAATAGGAGAACACTTAGACCTTAATCCTAAATAGACTAGACACATGCCTAGGAAGTCCCATGCCCAAAGACAAAATCAAAATTCTAAAATTGGGTAATTAGAATTAGAGAACCAAGCCTTGAGATCAAGGCTTGAGAAATTAGAAAAGACCCTCAAAATTATGCAAAATCAAATGCAAGGGTCTAATGGTAAAAGTCAAGGGTCAAAACCTCAAAGTCAACATCTAGGACCCAAGAAACAAAAGTCAACCAAGGGCAAGAATGGTTTGCGTCACAAACCTAAGCCTAAGGTGGCTTATAATAGTGCTCCATTCGATTATGGAACACAAATTAGGTCTAGGAAGACCAAGGTCAAAAGGGAAGTCATCCCTAAGGTTGACCAAGGTTTGTGCCTAGTGGCTAGGGTTTCTAGGAAACCTAGGGTCTCCACTAAGAAGGTTGCAAGGGGAGTTACCCCTAGAATCAACCTAGGTAAGATCACAATGACCAAGGCTAACAAGCCTAGGAGGGTCATTAGGAAGGTATTTAGGGAGGTTATCCCTAAGGAATACCTAGTAAACTCTAGGAGCTCAAATAGGTTTTGGGTTCCTAAGAGCTTGATCGATTCATGCTAGATGGGTTTAGGGTGTGCCAACTTTAAATGGAAGGGCAGTTAACCTAACCATGGTAAAGGTGGCACCTTAGGTAATTTTCAAGGTTGTGGATGCCTTGGAAATAGTTTTTGAATTATTATCCTAAAAGATTTTAGGATGTGCCAATATTATTTGAGAAGTTTGATAAAATGATCAAATTGGCACAATTTAGGTTTAGAGGTCATAGTGTGCCATTTTGAGTTTTTGGCACACTAGGGAGAAAAGTGAATATATAGCAAAATATATTTAATTATGTCAAATGGTAATTAATATTAAAATTTAGTTATTCTTATACCTATACTTTTTATTTGCCATGACATGACATCATGTTTATTTTCATCACTTATATGTCATGATCATGTTTATAAATTAGGATTAAATGTCATGTGCTTTAGTTTTATGTCATATGCCATGACATCATGATCATTGACCATGATTTATTTTGCTATCATTATGCCATGATCATTTCATGCATCTAAATTGATTAAAATTGAGTTAAGGACAATGACATGACTTGAAGTCCCATTTATAAGGGAATCAAGTAGGGTTGCCTTAGAAAATGCATGAAACCCTAGATTATAAACCAAAACCCACATCTCACATCTAACTTGACATGTATATGTATTTATACACCCTAGATATATGTGAGATGCTAGGATATGAGTTAAGTTCAAGGTGCATAGTTTATACATCTAGATGAACTAAAACTCATCTAAAATCATATGTGGATCATTAGGAAAGCTTGTGTACAAGTCATGTACATAGAGCGCAAGGAATATGATCCAAAATAGATTTTCAAAAACATTTTGAAATCAATTTAGAAAACCTTGGTGAAGTCTATCTTTTGATAGCAATCACCAATGATGAAGTTGATACAAAGTGACCCAAAACTTAGAAGTTTTTCTTCACTTTTAAATTTTGTATCAATCTCACTATTTTATGGGTAAAATATTTTTCAAACATTTTTCACCCATTGTATTGACTATAAGTAATATACGTATGAATTTTCACGAATTTTCAAAATACGTAGAATTACTTATGACTTTTCAAAATTCGATTCTGATAGTTGAAATTCGAGAATTTCAGTTATCAGTCGACTGCCGCCTGATCGAAGTCGACTGATGTAGGGAAGTTCGACTAATAACTGTAAGTAGTCGACTGCCAAGCTGATTTCGGGAAAATCAAGGTTGTTTAGCCCGTGTTCAGCTATGGTAAAGGTTCCTAATCACTCCTAACCCTAGGATATGCTTTGGGAAGCATTATAAAGGGTGAAAATTCATTGGATATGGATTAGGAGAGGTGTTAGGTCGATGTATCAAATTTAAGGTGTGGAAAGTTCAAGTTTGAACTTTGAACCTTATTTTTGATGGTTTAGAGTTCCTATTGGCTTAGAGACTTCTCAAGGGCATTGTTGGTGCAATGGTCAACGGGGAGCAAGCCTTTAGGAGGAGGTATCCATCATGGGATGATGGATGTGTTTTTCTTCTTGAAGGGGGAGAACTTATTGGGAGAGTGTCATCAATTGGGAAAATTGATGGGTTTTTGATACCCAATTTGGAAATTGGGAGAGTGATTAGGATTGCCTCTCTTTAGTGATATGAGACTTATCACTAGGAAGATTGATGGATTCCTAGGTATTTTTTTACCAAGGGGGAGATTGTAAGATCTCTTTAGATATAAGACATTGATCTCCTTGGAGAGAACCTTTTTGATGTATGTCAAAAAGGGGGAGAGTAAAATTACTAATTTGGGAAATTGGTAAGGGAGTTTGAGTTAGGGGCCTAACTCAAGGTTTGTTTTGTCAAACATCAAAAAGGGGGAGATTGTTGGTGCAATCGGCCCAGGTCACGATTGACCAGACTCGAGTTTGACTCGATTGATTTTTTGATGTTTGACAAAGTGGTTTTACAAAGTTGTTTGACAAAGTGAGTTGACATTGATGATTGACATTGATGTCGGTTAATGTTTTGGGGAGATTGTTTATACAATCGACTCAGGTAATAATTGACCAGACTCGAGTTTGACTCAAGAGAGACTTTGATGGTTGACTAGGGTTGACCATGTGATTATGGGAAAGTCCAAGCATGGGTCTTGGCAAGTTAAAGTACAAGTCATGGGTACTTGGTATGTAAAGTCCAAGTGGGACACTTGGCATTTGGGAAAGTCCAAGTCTTGAGTACTTGACACAAGGGAAGTCCAAGCATGGGTTGGCAAGGGAAAGTCCAAGCTTGAGTCTTGGCATTTGAGAAGTCCAAGGGGTTTGATATTGGCGGCGTAAAGTCCAAGGGTGGAGTCTTGGCAGCTTAAGTCCAATGGTTGGCGGCATAAAGTCCAAGCGAAGTCTTGGCGGCGTAAGTCCAATGTGCTTGGCGGTGTAGACACTGTTAGCATGACATAGCCAATGGAAGCACCTGAAGGCTAGCGCGATGGATGAACAAGTCATGGATGACTTGGAGTGATCTGAGAGGCGTGAGGCTGATGGAGGTGGCTAGAAGGCTTAAGTCTAGGCTAAGGGTGGTCTAGCAAGTATGGGGGCACCATACTTCGGTTAAACCTCATCTTTGAGGTTGGCAGTCAACTGGCATGATGGCCGGTTAGACTACAGTGAGTTGACTAGAGCTCGAATGTCATTTAGGGTTGAAATTGCCTTGGCAGTCAACTACTCATTGGAAGCGATGGGCTGGCGGCGATCAGCGCCATGGATGGCGATGAAGCCCGATTGACTTGCGAGTCGAGAATGCTCCGTGGCCGTAGGCGATCGACTACGGGTGATCGATTGCCAATGTTGGATCGGTGAGTGAGTCTCGTTAGAACTTTTCTGACGTGGATTGAGCCATTGTCTCATAGCTACAGTGTTGGCAGTCGACTTGGGTCTTAAGACAGTCGACTGTCAGGCGAAAATCCATCCCGATGGAGGATAAAAGCAGCTGTTCATGGAAGGCTTCAAACAAGGTTTTTCTTGGGCGATTTGAAGGGGAATAGTTGGTACTTTTCTAGTCCTTCAAGGCTAGTTCAAGGCATCCAAAAGCAAGCAAATCAAAAGCTTTTGTAAAGTAGTTTTCTTTACTTACATTGTATTTCTCTCTTGTATTTTGCTTGTATTCATTTCTTATTGTTGTAAGAACGTTTGTACGAGGTTTCTCCGCCTCCAACTTGTGTCGAGAAAAAGTATTTGTGATTAGTGATTGCATTGGCATCGCTAGAGCTCTTTAGAGCTCGATCCGTGGAGTAGGAACCGTTCGGTTCCGAACCACGTTATATCAGTGTGTTCGTGTGCTTGTGTTTTCTTTATTGCTTTATTATCTTTGTTTCCGCTGCGCTAACAAAAATTGTAGATGCAATCACGATTGAATTCCATCATCGGTACTAGCACGCGCTATTCATTCCCATCTAGCGGTCAACGATCCCCAATAGACCACCCGTAGCCTAGACCTAAGCCTTCTAGCCACCTCCGTCAGCCTCGCACCTATCAGATCCCTCCAAGTCATCCATGACTTGTTCATCCATATGCTAACCTTCAGGTGCTTCCATCGGCTATTGTCATGCTAACGGTGTCTACACCGCCAAGGCACATTGGACTTACGCTGACAAGACTCCGCTTGGACTTGACGCCGCCAACCATTGGACTTATGCTGCAAAGACTCCCGCTTGAACTTTACGCCGCCAATATTCCCCTTGGACTTTCCAAATGCCAAGACTCAAGCTTGGACTTTTTCTTGCCAACCCATGTTGAACTTTCCATGCCACGACCCATGCTTGGACTTTCCTTTGCCAACCCATGTTGGACTTCCCCTTGTCAAGACCCATGCTTGGACTTTACATGGCAAGTACTCAAGACTTGGACTTTTCCCATGGTAATGGTCAAACCATCGTTAAACATCAAATACTAACCTGACTTGATTGCATCAACAATCTCCCCAACACATGTCAGACAATAATGTCAGACATCCATGTCAAACATCAAAACACTTACTCGAGTCAAACTAGAGTTCGGTCAATCATGACCTGGGTCGATTGCACCAATAATCCTTTGCGTCTCGCCCTGAAGTCTGCTTCCTTTGCTTCACTCTAATGCTCCTCATCCGACGGTCCCTCAAATGCACCAAGTGCATAGCTTCCGTAATGTCATCCTTCACCAACTCAAGGACCGAGTCATGAGATGGTGAACTTACCAATGCTATCACCATGTGTGAATTACTAAGTCCTGCACGACGTTAACACACATATTAAATCCATAACAACCTAACTTAAACCCTTTTTCACACACATCAAAACCACATCATACATGGGTTGTTTGCCCTAACAATCTCTCCCTTTTTGATGTGCGGCAATCCGTTTAAGTTAGGTAAAACATTAACATAAAACATAAGGCAAGAAAGCATGTAAATAAAACATGAAAATCAAACCTCCCCCTTAATACATGCAAACTCCCCCTTAACACAGGCTAATTTCCCTCCTAGCATGATTAACTTAAACATATATATTTCTCCCCCTTTGACACCATCAAAACAATTAACATATATTATACAAGCATGACATCAAATCTAGGGAATTAAAATCACCAAAAACTGACTTAAAACCTAATAAAATAGGTTACTGTGCTCGTGCACAGTACATCAGTCGACTGCATCAGAACGCTAATCGACTGGCACCCTAAAAACAACCTTATCTGATTTTGGAACTCGATTTCAGAAATGCATTAAAAATTCTAGGAAATTTGAAAAATCATGAAATTTGAGGAACATAATTCTATTAAGTTTCTTTATCAGAGAAAAATAGTTTTTCATGAAAATTCAATCAATTTTTTGAAAGTTTGGCAAAAACTCAAAGATGTTGAAAAACACTAAAGTTTTTATCAACTTGAAAGCCTAGTTTTACCTTGAATTGTTTTAAAACATGAACTTGAAGTTTATAAAATATAAAATGGTTTTAAAACATTTGAAATAGGCAACCATGATCTTTGGGAAATATGTCTATGAATTAAACATATGCTTTTTCCATGATTTGTCTATTATTGCTATCATGATACCTATAATGACTCATAAAAATGTTATAATCATAAGTGAGTTATTTGTATCATCCTAACATCTCACCCATGCTATGTTTTCAATAAAGTTAGCCAATAGTGAGTGTGAGATGAACCTAAAGGTATTTATACTTAACCACCAATTTTCATGCAATTTTACAAAGGTTAAGTATAACTCAACATAATCATAATACTAATATGTGTTAGTTATAGCCCTAGAACCAATCATGTGATGGTTGAATAGGGAACATTTTGTATCATATTCTATAAAGGCAAAGGATTGGTTATTATATTTACGTCTTGCTTGTGCCAGCTAAATTAAATATAATAATGCCCTAGAAAAGTAGGTTCTTATCTACACCACATCAATTGGCAGAATTGATTATGAGAGGCTGTAGAGAACACTTTTCTAAATGTTCCTAGTCAAGTATTAATATGCAAGGGCAATATTAATACATAAAGCCTAGCATGTAGGTCAATTGATGACTTGATCTCACAAGTCATGGATATATGATATCAAGTTGACACATGGGTATATATTAGAGAATATATACTGAACTGACCCGCCATGAGAAAGTTTCATGGATCGTCATATGGTATCATAAACTTTCTCATGTGACTAATTGGTATGAATAGTCCTCAAACACGAAGTCACTCGGTTCCTACATAAGGAGTTATGTACTTTGGTATCGTCAAGCGTCACATGAGGTGGACCATAAAGCGATTATTGGGTATATAACAAATTATGCGGAGGGATGTGAGTGATGTAGATGGGATCTATCCCTCCCATATGGCCAGGAGTGATATCTGTAGGCCTTGATTGAGTAGAACTACTAAAACGCATGGCCATGCTCGAATGAGTCAATATGAGATATTGAGCTCATTTGTTTGAGTTAGTTTACTCAGGGATCAAGAAACACATAGATTGATCGAGGATGACACGGTCTATGCCTCATTGGTCAATCTGATATCAAGGATAGAAGGACACGGTCATACATTATAGTAGTCATGGAAAGGTTAGTCGGATCTTGACTTATTTGGTAATTTGGGTAGCAATGATGTATTGCTAGATGCCGCTCATTGCTTGTGTATCTAAAAGAGTTTAGATCCACTGCCAATGTTATGAGAGCCTATAGGGTCACACACAAAGAGCATGATGATTAGAAGAATTAGTGCATTCTAGTTTGACTAGAATAATTTGGGAATGAGCTTAAGTACAAAATAGTTTTTGGACTTTAAGCTTAATGAGAATTTTAGCTTATTGATTTAATGAGATTAATTCAATATGCTAAGCTTAATTGATTTAATAAGATTAATTCAATATGTTACCTTATTGATTTAATGAGATTAATTCAATATGACAACATAAGCTTATTGGATTAATAAGATTAATTCAACATGCATGAATGCCACATAAGCATGCCACATAAGCATGCCACCTAAGCTTGATGAGGTGGAAGGAGACAAAGGGTTTTGACCTTTGGATTTCCTCCACATTGTTAGTAATATATGAGAGATGTCCTAAGGCAATCGCCTTATGTATGAACCATTTATATGATAAATGAAGATTCACTATTTGAGTATACATGTTTTATGTATTTGATTGGATCTTAAACTCATTTACTGAATGTCCACGATACGATACACAGCATGAGAGAATTTGTGATTGGATCACAACTAGTGAGTATCTCTACATGTGTAATTGTGATGTATCGGAATTATCCTTAGTCGATGAATTGATGGATTTGGACACCATCAATTCTGTCGAGACTAGCACGAGGTATACTCCTTGGTGTATCCAAGCAGCTGATTCTCACTGGCTGGAGACATTATGATGTCCGGAGTTAATCGTGGATGCTAGTTATGGTAACTAGTTCATTGGAGTGACCAGCCATAAGACTTCATATGGTTCTCTGCATATATAGATATGTCAATGAAGTTCTTACTGTAGCTTAAGTGTGATGTTCCTTTGACTTGCGGTATTCAAGTCATCTTGATCATGGAGACTTATGCTTTGACATCTTAAGCAAACGTCTCTAAGGAGATGTGGACCCGGGATGATTGGGTATAAGTCGAAGTGATCGAAGGTGTTTGAATAGCCTATAAAGGATTCACCACTCCTTGCGAGGAGATGTATACCCATGGCCTCTCGTCGGATTGTTACTAAAGTCTTTGGCCAAATCATTACATGTTTAGAGTAAGGTACTCTTCGATACATGTGGAGTAACTAGAATCCGTAGGACAAGGAAATGATACTTGGGCTAGGTGTGACGTAGTCAGCCTAGTGGGGACTGACACAATAGACCATGTCCTGAACCAAGTGGGTATAAGATGAGTGAAGGGAATGGGGCACGAATCATTCGAGCTGCTGAAGGGTTTTGAAATAGTTACGGATCAGGTTGATCTTTTCGGTTAATTGGGGATCATGATGTACTACTAGGTGCCACTCATGATCGTTCTATAATTAATGGTTAATTATAGATGGCCAACATAAACCGAGAACCTATTTGGTCACACGCACAACGAGCGTAATCCAAAGGATTTAAAACAAGCTTGAGAATGGGATTCTCAGACCGAGAGAAACTAGGTTTGGTTGGACCAAACATAAAGTGAGCATGAAATCGTTTCAGTCGCAATGGAAGCGTGGATGGGCCGAGTCTTATGAAGACGTATTGGATGAACCAAAATGGTTTGGTTCTAATCCAATGGAGGAGAATAAACCAAAGGGTTTGGTTTATTTTAAACGAATGAACCAAAAGTTGGTTCGGTTCGTTTTAACTTAAAATAAACCATCATGGTTTGGTTTATTTTAACTTATCTTAATGGAGCGGGTTAACGGGCCTAATGGTTATGATCCAATAACCATTAAGAGAATTAGTTCTCTATAAAAGAGGGCTTAAGGGATAATTAAGCCCTAATCCAAGAGCCCTAAACCTAGTTGCCGCCCACCTCCTCTCCTTGGAGTTTTCGGCGCCAACTCCATTGCCGCCCAGCCCTTGTGCCGCCGTCCAGCTCCTTGCTGGCATCCAAGCTTCAGCCGGTGATCCTCCGGTGACCCTCCGGTGATCTTCCTAGGCCTCGGTGAAAAGGTGAGCACTTGGCTTCCTTGTTTTTGCCGGCGCCTACTCCTCCACCAAGCTGTCCAGTTTTCTGGACAGCTTCTTCTCCTCTCGTCGGAGCATCGTTTGGACGACGGTTAGAGCTCCGACAGCGGCTAACTTACCGGGGATTCGATCTCCGGTAATCCTCTGAGGTGGAGGACGAAGGATTCGTCAATCGGTTGACGAATACCTCTCCGGAGAAGCGAGTTTTGAGAACTCGTATTAGGATCCGAATTTGGATTTGGATCGTGATCATCTCTCGATCACGTCGTCTTCGACACGAGGCTAGTAACCCGTACGAGGACGAAGCTCGTGGCTTAGCGAAGTCATCCCGAGGAACTCGGCGTGGATATGGATAGAGACGATTCTAGCAAGGATCGTTCCGGTTGATGCCGTTCCCGCTACACGTCATACGAAAGGTATAACGTAGATAAATTTCTTTTTATTGCAAATTTAAATTTACGGTTATGTCTACACTTGTAATATGCATGCGTGTGTTGTGTGTGTTGTAATAAATGTAGATTTATTATTTTTATTGCTTCCTCTGCGTTCATGTTTACGAAACGTGATCGAACACACACACGCCGCGGTGCCGGAAACCCAACACACATGTGGCCGGCCAAACAAGGAGTATGTTTCAATGCAATTGATTGCATTGAATGTGATAGGAGGTGAAAGGTTTTTCAATCCTATAAAATACCCCATGGGGTGGCCGGCCAAATGGTTGAAGCTTGAGGCTTGGAGAGAGCTTGGTGGTGAGAGCATTTGGTTGTGTGGCTTTTGTGAGTGTAGCAAGAAGAGTAGTCTTCTTCTTCCTTTCTCTTTTTCCCTACTTTTCTCTCCTTTAGGGACTTCTCTAGCAAGAAGTAAAGGATAGATCTTCTAGTTTCTTTTGTGAGACAAGAGCTTGCTCGTGTGGATACATATAGAGGCACGGACATTTGAACGTGCTAAAAGATCCAACAAACCCAAGGAGAAGCGGGATTACAAAGGGCACGCAACAAAGGTAATATTCTCCTATAAGATAGGTTTTGAGAAATTTATTTGTGTACGAGGTTTTCTTTCGCAAGGATCACTTGGAAGGGATCCTATTTTTCTGTTGCGCATATGCTATTTTGCATAAGAGATCCCTACAGTGGTATCAGAGCCACTTGCGAAAGATTGTATAAAAATAGGTTTTCTCTATTTTATATATGATATAGAAGTAGGATAAATTTTATTATGAGTTGATAATTGCATTAGCAATTTTTCAAACATAATAAAATATCCGATGTCTTTTAAAAGTTAAAATTGACATGGTGCATGGTTATGGCCTAGTCCCAAAAAGTTTGTGAATGTGTGTGTTGTAATTCTTAATATGGCCTGCGTGTCGTGTCTTTCTCCTAAAATTCTTGTTGTAAAATTAGTTTTAGACTCGAATGTAACTCGAGTATTTCTCCTTTTGTAATATACAAAATAAAGATGGAGGGTCCATTCAAAGATGACGTTACAAGGAGGAAGTCAACAACACAAGATAACCAAAAGGAAGCACTTGGGAGAAGATGCTATCCCTAGGTTGACCAATCAATATTTTCATTGGCTTGAGAAGATTGTAGAATAAGGGCCATAACCATGACAAGCTTAGTTTAATATGTATGTGATGCATGTTAATTTAGCTTATATGTGATGTATGCTAATATGTATGTGAAGCATGTTTAAGTTTATTTCTTAATAAGTCAAAAACGATATGCCTACCAAAGTTTGGTACTCACTACTTCCTCGATCATTTGTTGTTGGGTTTGCCAAAGCAAAGCAATGCATTTTATCTTGGAAGAGTGCGAGTGGACAATCGTGATGTCCCGCTATCAAACTTGGTTAAGACTTAATTAAGTTTTTCTTAATTAATTAATAAAGTAGGGGCATATATTAGCTTTGAACATAAGTTTTAAAAATTAGTTTTGTGTAATTTCAAAACATCAGCTTTGTCTTAGAAAGTGGTCGTTGCTCCGATATCAAAGAAGGCCTCTATGCCTCGCCACGGCCTGGAAGCTGGTTTAGGAATAAGCACTAAACTAATCTAAACTTAACCAAAGCTATTAAAGAGTTACATCAGATGTAATTGGCAAAAGATTGCCTACCTAATCATACTACGTCTTGGGCGATTAGCCAATGCTAACTCAAGACAAAGTATGATGTGGATCTTTATCCCATATTAATTTATAGCTAAATAGAAGCTAATGATGTAAGCAAAAAGTGTTTGCCTACATCAATGATTAGCTCATATCAAAGCTATGAGAATTTAGTGGGAGCCTCATTTAATTAAAGGCCTAATTAAATGACTTAGGTATGATACTTAATTTTGCATTTTAATGTTGTAGATCACCATGTCATCTAACACGACACACCCCCTCAACTTGCGATCTGTCCTTGAGAAAGACAAGCTCAATGGAGCTAACTTTCTAGACTGGTATAGGAACTTGAGGATTATCCTCAAGCAAGAACGTAAACTGTATGTCCTAGAGCAGTCTATCCCTGAAACACCCGCCCCTGCGGCCACTCGTGCTGAAAAGGATGCTAATAAGAAGCATCAAGATGACGCATTAGATGTGTTATGTCTTATGCTTGCCACAATGAACTCTGAGCTTCAGAAGCAACATGAGAACATGGATGCCTATGATATGGTTGAGCATTTGAAACAACTATATCAAGAACAAGCTAGGCACGAGCGTTTTAAAGTGTCTAAGGCTCTTTTTGCATGCAAGATGCAAGAAGGAACACCTGTAGGAACTCACGTACTTAAAATGATAGGGTACGTTGAGAACCATGAAAGACTAGGTTTTCCTTGAGCCAGAATTGTGATGTTATCCACGCAATCGTTCTTAGGAAGCATATAATCAATTCGTCATGAATTATAACATGAATGAAATTGATAAGCCTTTGCACAGATTCTCGGCATGTTAGAAGCTGTGAACCAGATCTCAAGAAGAAAGTTAATGCGTACTAATGGTCAAAAGGGCAAGGTAAGCCTTGAGCAAGGGTAAGACCCAAGCCAAAGGCAAGGCCAATTCATCCACTTCAAAGGGTAAAGGTAAAGTACCTAAGGAAGGGGACTGTTTCCATTGCGGTGAGACTGGACATTGTTAGTAATATATGAGAGATGTCCTAAGGCAATCGCCTTATGTATGAACCATTTATATGATAAATGAAGATTCACTATTTGAGTATACATGTTTTATGTATTTGATTGGATCTTAAACTCATTTACTGAATGTCACGATACGATTCACAGCATGAGAGAATTTGTGATTGGATCACAACTAGTGAGTATCTCTACATGTGTAATTGTGATGTATCGGAATTATCCCTAGTCGATGAATTGATGGATTTGGACACCATCAATTCTGTCGAGGCTAGCACGAGGTATACTCCTTGGTGTATCCAAGCAGCTGATTCTCACTGGCTAGAGACATAGTGATGTCCAGAGTTAATCGTGGATGCTAGTTATGGTAACTAGTTCATTGGAGTGACCAGCCGTAAGACTTCATATGGTTCTCTGCATATATAGATATGTCAATGAAGTTCTTACTGTGGCTTAAGTGCGATGTTCTTTCGACTTGCGGTATTCAAGTCATCTTGATCATGGAGACTTATGCTTTGACATCTTAAGCAAACATCTCTAAGGAGATGTAGACCCGGGATGATTGGATATAAGTCGAAGTGATCGAAGGTGTTTGAATAGCCTATAAAGGATTCACCACTCCTTGCGAGGAGATGTATACCCATGGCCTCTCGTCGGATTGTTACTAAAGTCTTTGGCCAAAGCATTACATGTTTAGAGTAAGGTACTCTTGATACATGTGGAGTAACTAGAATCGTGGGACGAGGAAATGATACTTGGGCTAGGTGTGACGTAGTCAGCCTAGTGGGGACTGACACTATAGACCATGTCCTGAACCAAGTGGGTATAAGATGAGTGAAGGGAATGGGGGCACGATTCATTCGAGCTACTGAAGGGTTTCAGAAATAGTTCTGGATCAACCGTTGATCTTTTCGGTTAATTGGGGATCATGATGTACTACTAGGTGCCACTCATGATCGTTCTATAATTAATGGTTAATTATAGGCGGCCAACATAAACCGAGAACCTATTTGGTCACACGCACAACGAGTGTAATCCAAAGGATTTAAAACGAGCTTGAGAATGGGATTCTCAGACCGAGAGAAACTATGTTTGGTTGGACCAAACATAAAGCGAGCATGAAATTGTTTCAGTCGCAATGGAAGCGTGGATGGGCCATGTCTTATGAAGACATAATGGATGGACCAAAATGGTTTGGTTCTAATCCAATGGATGAGAATAAACCAAAGGGTTTGGTTTATATTAAACGAATGAACCAAAGGTTGGTTCGGTTCGTTTTAACTTAAAATAAACCATCATGGTTTGGTTTATTTTAACTTATCTTAATGGAGCGGGTTAACGGGATTTATGGATATGATCCATTAACCATTAAGAGAATTAGTTCTCTATAAAATAGGGCTTAAACCCTAATCCAAAACCCTAATTAGTTTTGGCCGCCCAACCTAATTGCCGCCAACCTCCTTGGAGTTTTCGGCGCCCAACCCTAAGCTGCCGTCCCGGCTTTTGAGCAGCCGTCCAACTTGTTGCCGGCGACCAAGCTTCAGCCGGTGAACCTCCGGCGACCCTCCGGTGATCTCCTCTAGGTTCGGTGAGAAGGTGAGCTTCCATCTCTCCTTGGCCGGCCTCTATTCCTCCACCAAAAGCTGTCCAGTTTTTCTGGACAGCTTGTTTCTTTGTTGTCGGAGCGTCGTTTGGACGACGGTTAGTGCTCCGATAGCGCCTAACTTACGGGATTTGATCTCCGGTAATCCTCTGAGGTGGAGGGGCGAAGGATTCGTCAATTGGTTGTGAATACCTCTCCGGAGAAGCGAGTTTGAGAACTTCGTTTTAGGATCGAATTTGGATTGGATCGTGATCATCTCTCGATCACGTCGTCTTCAACCACGAGGCTAGTAACCCGTCACGAAGGCGAAGCTCGTGACTTAGCGAAGTCATCGAGGAGCTCGGCGTGGATACGGATAGAGGCGATTCTTACGAGGATCGTTCGGTTGATGCCGTTCCGCTACACATCATCTGAAAGGTATAACGTAGATAATTTCTTTTATTGCAAATTTTAATTTACGGTTATGTCTACACTTGTTGTAATATGCATGCGTGTGTTGTGTGTGTTGTAATAAATATAGATTTATTATTTTTAATTGCTTCATTTGTGCTCATGTTTACGAAACATGATCGAACACACCTGCCTTGTGATGCTTAGGAAACCCAGTGGTATCAGAGCCCAGGTTGTGTTTCAACATAATCGTAAAATGGTTTTGCGATAGTCATAATGTATTTCTGGAAATTTTTTAATTTTGGAAATTTAGAAGTATTTATGGAAATTTTTCAATTTTGGAAAGTCTAGAAGTATTTATGGAAATCTTCCACTTTTGGAAAGTTGGAAGTATTTATGGAAATTGATATTTTCCATAAATAAAATATTTGATTAGATTCTGGAAATTTGTTTCCTAATTTAATCATGATTTGATTTGAAATCAAATCTTAAAATATTTTATTTCCATAAGTAGTTTTAATGATTTAGGAAATTGGTTTCCTAAATAGATTTTCCTTAATCAAATAATTCCATGAATAAAATATGTGATTAGATTTGGAAATTTGTTTCCTAATTTAATTATGATTTGATTTGGAGAATCAAATCTTAAACATACTTTATTTCCATAAATAGTTATGACATATAAGGAAATTATATACATGACATAATTGTATGCCATGTAATTGCATTAGATGCATAACATTATGCCATGCGTGTCGTGACATGTAGATGTATGTCATGTATGCCATGCCATGTAAATAATAGTTATTTACATGCAAAGAGGATGAGACATAAAACCCTAACTCAATATTAAAGCCTACACCTTCCATTAATATGGTTAGAACCAGAGTTCTGTTTCTTGTTTGGGTTGTTGGACTCACTCCAAGCCCGGCTCGAACCTGAACATGTTCAAATCATTGGAATAGTTTAACTCTAATATGGTAAGAGTCAGAGGTCAATCGTTAGTTTGGGTTGTTGGACTCACTCCAAGCCTAGCTAATTGGTTGAATGCGCTCTAACCATATTAAAACTATTTCGCGATTAATGGGTCGGCTTTAACTTGGAGCATCGATTTGTTGGACTCACTCCAAGGTCGATGTGAAGAGAGGTGAAGTTGGGTGCTATGCATATGATGCATACTTGTTAATGTGTCAACAACCCAATGTATGTGTAAACATTCAATTAGTTGATAGCACATTGTGATAGTTACATATACATGATATGTAATCGGTATACTTGATACCCACCATCATAGCTAAGAATGGCTTGTTGGACTCACTCCAAGGTTGTTCTTATCTATGATGGATATCAGCCCATTCGGAGATGGACCTACGATCTCCCGAAGTGATTTTAAGGGTTTTTGAATTCGAATAATGAATGAGATTTTGTAAATGTATGTGGATGCATTTTAAATCATCTTTCTCATATATGCTCGTTTTGTATTTCTAGATTAATCTCTTGATCATGATGTCTTTGAATTTGCGTTCCATTTTGGATTCGAATAAATTAACTGGGCCGAACTTCTTGGACTGGCTTAGAAACTTGAGAATTGTTCTCAAGGAAGAAAAGCTTGAGTATGTCCTCGAAGCGTCTCTTCCCCCCCGTCCTAGTGATGATGCAACACCGGACCAATTGTTGGCCCATCAGAAACATGTGAGTGATTCTGAGCAAGTGAGTTACATCATGCTAGGGGCGATGGTACCCAGCTGCAGCATGAGCATATGGATGCTCATACCATAGTCCTTCATCTTTATGAGTTGTTTGATGAGCAAGTGAGATTGAAGGTTGAAGTCTCAAGCTTCTCTTCACCTCAGAGATGCAAGAAGGTTCATCTGATCTTGCTCAACATCTTTGAAGGCTGGAGCCTTCTTGAGAAGCATGAGCGGGGGCGGTCTTTGTTAGTTGATTCCTCGAAGAAAGGTTCTAAGAGGAAGTCAAAGGAACAGTGAAGGGAAAGAAGAAGGGCTAAGAAGGTAGAACTAGCACAAAGGAAACTTGCCATCATTATGGCAAGGAGAGCCATTCTTGAAGAAAGTGCAAGATTTATCTTGAGTCAGTGAAGAAGAATAAGGCATCGGATGCCCCATCTTCTTGAAATCTTCGTTATTGATTGTCATTCTATTTCCTCGGACACTTGGGTATTGGATCTTTGGGTGTGGCTCACATATATGTAATGACATACATGGGCTAAGAATAGAAGAAGACTCGTCGAGGAGAGTCAAATTTACGTGTTGGGAATGGAGCAAAGGTTCTTTGCACTCGCCATCGGAGCGTATTTGTTGAGACTCCCTAGGACTTGTCTTAGAAGCGGACAATTGCTTTTATGTTCCTTCGTTGATAAAGAACATCATTTCTATTTCTTGTTTAAATAGAAATGGGTACCATTTGACTTTTAGTAACAATTGTTGTTACATAACTTTGAATGGAGTTCTTTATGGAATTTGGAACTTTAAGCAATGGTATTTATATCGTTGGGCGTATCCGGTGACATTTTCAATATCGAGCGAGCAACAAGCGTGCTCGAAAGATAATCAATTAGACTCCTATATGTGGCATTGTCGTCTTGGCCATGCAAGTAAGAAAGCATGTCCGAATTACACGATGTGGAATTGGAATCGTTGAATTGGATTCATCGATACATGCGAATCATGCTTAAAAGGCAAGATGACTAAGTTACCTTTTAATGGAAAGGTGAGCAGTGGGAGAGTTACTAGGTCTAATACATCTTGATGTATGTGGACCTATGTCAACTCAAGCTTTAGGAGGCTATAGCTACTTCATTACCTTCACGATGATCACTCACGGTTTGGGTATGTGTTCTTGATGAAACACAAGTCTGAAGCCTTTGAAAGGTTCAAAGAATTCAGAAATGAAGTAGAGAAACAACTTGACAAAGTATTAAAATACTTGATCGGATCGAGGTGGTGAATACTTAAGTCAAGAGTTTCTAGATTATCTAGAGACAATGGTATATTGTCTCAATGGACTCCGCCATATACACCACAACTTAATGGTGTATCGAGAAGAGGACCTTGTTGGACATGGTCGGTCAATGATGAATCATCGCGAATCTTCCCAAGTCCTTTTGGGGCTATGCACTTGAGACATTTGTTTACTTGTTAAGCGGAATGAGTCTAGGTAGTCTCTACTACTCCATATGAGATATGGCTAGTAAGAAACCTCATTTATCTTACTTGAAGATATGGGGTTGTCTGCTTATGTGAAGCGGTATGTCGGACAAATTGGATGCTAAGTCGATAAATGTCTATTTATTGGATACCCTAAGGAAGCGAGGGTTACCAATTCTATCATCCTTGGAACAAAAGGTGTTTGTTTGAGGCATGCTATATGTGTTTCTAGAGAAAGAGTTTCTCTTGCAAGAAAGCGATTGGGAGTGTCGTTGAACTTGAGGAGGTTCAAGAGACTCAAATAGACATTGATGAGATACGGTGAAGCACCCACGACCGATGACTCATAGTGATGAGCCATCAATTTGGACCTATTGACACCACATCTTCGTAGATCTAGTAGAACCATAATATTCAGAGATATGGATTTCTTGTAAGTGAATCGAGCGTGTTACTCATTGATGATGAGAGCCTACTAGTTATGAAGAAGTCTTGACAAGTTGAGAAAGGGATAAGTGGCTTGATGCCATGAAGTGAAATGGATTCCATGTATGAAAACCAAGTTTGGAACTTGGTTGACCCACTGAAGGCATAAAGCCTATAGGGTGCAAGTGGGTTTTCAAGAAGAAAATCGACATGGATGGTAATGTGATTACCTATAAGGCTAGATTGGTGGCGAAAGGATATGTCAAAGCAAGGTGTTGATTATGGCGAAACCTATTACTGTAGCTATCTTAAATCCATTCGGATGCTCCCATAGCGGCTCATTATGATTATGAGATATGGCGGATGGATGTAACAACTTTCCTTAATGGAAACCGCTCGAGGGCGTGTATATGATCTGACTGAGGTTTCACATCGGTTGATAAAACCAAGGTATGCAAATTGCGACGGTCCATTTATGGATTGAAGCAAGCATCCAGGAGCTGGAATATCCGTTTTGATGAGACAATCAAAAAGTTTGATTTCTCACAAAATCCAGCCGAACCTTGTGTGTACAAGAAGGTTAGTAGAGTGCGATCGTGTTCCTAGTATTATATGTTGATGACATATTACTTATAGGAAAGCGATGTTTCAATCTTCTGATCGATTAAGGTTTGGTTATCAAGACATTCTCCATGAAAGACACAGGAGAAGCAACCTACATCCTTGGGATTAAGATCTATAGAGATAGATCGAAGCGGTTGCTTGGTCTTTGATCTACATATATAGGCCAGAGTGCTAAAGAGGTTTAGCATGTCGGAATCAAGAAAGGTTTCCTACCCATCGGGCATAGGGTACACCTTTCGAAGTCTATGTGTCGCCGCGAGAAGGCGAGAGGATTTGCATGAGTAAGATTCCTATGCATCCAATAGGATCTATCATGTATGCTATGTTATGTACGAGGCCCGATGTATCGTAAATGCGCTCACGAGTGTCACGGCGGATACCAATCCGATCGAGAATGGATCATTGGGCGGTTGTTAAGGCGATCCTTAAGTACTTGAGAAGAACTAAGGATGTGTTCCTAATATATGGAGAAGGGACATGGTGATACTGGGTATCACGGATGCGGCTTCGAGACAGACAAGGATGATTCCATGTCTCGATGCAGGATATGTTCACCTTGAATAGAGCGCGATGAGTTGGAAAGGTTCCAAACAAGAGGCATGGCGGATTCTACCAGGCGAGAATATATTGCGGCTTAGGCGGAAGAAGGCGGTTTGGATCAGAAGTTCGTTCATGAACTTGGTGTGATTCACCATTGTTGAAGCAATACCGGTCTCTTTGCGACAACAATGGAGCAATTCCGAAAGAGCCAGGTCTCATCATCATCTTATCGAGAGATCATCGGTAGCGGATCCTTTGACTAAAGCATTACCTCAAAGTAAGTTTGAGAGTCATGTTAGAACTTATGGTATTGGATACCGTAGCGATTGGCATTAGGCCAAGTGGGAGTCTGTTAGTAATATATGAGAGATGTCCTAAGGCAATCGCCTTATGTATGAACCATTTATATGATAAATGAAGATTCACTATTTAAGTATACATGTTTTATGTATTTGATTGGATCTTAATCTCATTTACTGAATGTCCACGATACGATTCACAGCATGAGAGAATTTGTGATTGGATCACAACTAGTGAGTATCTCTACATGTGTATTTGTGATGTATCGGAATTATCCCTAGTCGATGAATTGATGGATTTGGACACCATCGATTACATTCGAGACTAGCAGGTATACTCCTTGGTGTATCCAAGCGGTGATTCTCCTTTGGAGACATAGTGATGTCGGAGTTAATCGTGGATGCTAGTTATGGTAACTAGTTCATTGGAGTGACCGGTAGTAAGACTTCATATGGTTCTCTGCATATATAGATATGTCAATGAAGTTCTTCTTGTGGCTTAAGTGCGATGTTCCTTTGACTTGCGGTATTCAAGTCATCTTGATCATGGAGACTTATGCTTTGACATCTTAAGCAAGCATCTCTAAGGAGATGTGGACCCGGGATGATTGGGTATAAGTCGAAATGATCGAAGGTGTTGAATAGCCTATAAAGATTCACCACTCCTTGCGAGGAGATGTATACCCATGGCCTCTCGTCGGATTGTTACTAAAGTCTTTGGCCAAAGCATTACATGTTTAGAGTAAGGTACTCTTGATACATGTGGAGTAACTAGAATCCGTAGGGGCGAGGAAATGATACTTGGGCTAGGTGTGGCGTAGTAGTGCCTAGTGAGGCCCGACACAATAGACCATGTCTGAACCAAGTGGGTATAAGATGAGTGAAGGGAATGGGGCACGATTCATTCGAGCTCTTGAAGGGTTTTTGAAATAGTTACGGATCAGCCGTTGATCTTTTGGTTAATTGGGGATCATGATGTACTACTAGGTGCCACTCATGATCGTTCTATAATTAATGGTTAATTATAGGCGGCCAACATAAACGAGAACCTATTTGGTCACGCGCGAGTGTAATCCAAAGGATTTAAAGCGAGCTTGAGAATGGGATTCTCGAGGCCAGAGAAACTATGTTTGGTTGGACCAAACATAAGCGAGCATGAAATTGTTTGATCGCAATGGAGCGTGGATGGGCCGTGTCTTATGAAGACATAATGGATGGACCAAAATGGTTTGGTTCTAATCCAATGGATGAGAATAAACCAAAGGGTTTGGTTTATATTAAACGAATGAACCAAAAGTTGGTTCGGTTCGTTTTAACTTAAAATAAACCATCATGGTTTGGTTTATTTTAACTTATCTTAATGGAGCGGGTTAACGGGCTTTATGGATATGATCCATTAACCATTAAGAGAATTAGTTCTCTATAAAATAGGGCTTAAACCCTCATCCAAAACCCTAATTAGTTTTGGCGCTTGAACCTAATTGCCGCCAACCTCCTTGGAGTTTTGGCGCCCAACCTAAGCTGCCGTCCCGGCTTTTGAGCAGCCGTCAACTTGTTGCCGGCGACCAAGCTTCAGCGGTGAACCTCCGGCGACCCTCTGATCTCCTCTAGGTTGGTGAGAAGGTGAGCTTCCATCTCTCCTTGGCGGCCTCTATTCCTCCACCAAGCTGTCCAGTTTTCTGGACAGCTTGTTTCTTGTTGTCGGGCGTCGTTTGGGCGGCGGTTAGTGCTCGATAGCGCCTAACTTACGGGGATTTGATCTCCGGTAATCCTCTGAGTGGAGGGGAGGAAGATTCGTCAATTGGTTGGCGAATACCTCTCGGAGAAGCGAGTTTTGAGAACTTCGTTTTAGGATCGAATTTGGATTCGGATCGTGATCATCTCGATCCGCGTCGTCTTCAACACGAGGCTAGTAACCCGTCACGAAGGCGAAGCTCGTGACTTAAGCGAAGTCATCCCGAGCTCGGCGTGGATACGGATAGAGACGATTCTACGAGGATCGCTCCGCTGATGCCGTTTCGCCACACGCCATAATGAAAGGTATAACGAGATAATTTCTTTTATTGCAAATTTTAATTTACGCTTATGTCTACACTTGTTGTAATATGCATGCGTGTGTTGTGTGTGTTGTAATAAATATAGATTTATTATTTTCTTCATGTTTACGAAACATGATCGAACACACACACGCCAAGTGCCTAAAACCCAACAAAGGGTATCGTGAGCCTGTGTTGTGTTTCACATAATCGTAAAATGGTTTTATGATAGTCATAATGTATTTCTGAAATTTTCTAATTTTGGAAATTTAGAAGTATTTATGGAAATTTTTCAATTTTGGAAAGTCTAGAAGTATTTATGGAAATCTTCCACTTTTGGAAAGTTGGAAGTATTTATGGAAATTGATATTTTCCATAAATAAAATATTTGATTAGATTCTGGAAATTTGTTTCCTAATTTAATCATGATTTGATTTGGGAAATCAAATCTTAAAATATTTTATTTCCATAAGTAGTTTTAATGATTTAGGAAATTGGTTTCCTAAATAGATTTTCCTTAATCAAATAATTCCATGAATAAAATATGTGATTAGATTTGGAAATTTGTTTCTAATTTAATTATGATTTGATTTGGAGAATCAAATCTTAAACATATTTTATTTCCATAAATAGTTATGACATATAAGGAAATTATATACATGACATAATTGTATGCCATGTAATTGCATTAGATGCATAACATTATGCCATGCGTGTCGTGACATGTAGATGTATGCCATGTATGTCATGCCATGTAGATAATAGTTATTTGCATGCAAAGAGGATGAGACATAAAACCCTAACTCAATATTAAAGCCTACACCTTCCATTAATATGGTTAGAACCGTAGTTCATTTCTTGTTTGGGTTGTTGGACTCACTCCAAGCCCTACTCAACCTCAACATGTTCAAATCATTGGAATAGTTTAACTCTAATATGGTAAGAGTCGAGGTCAATCGTTAGTTTGGGTTGTTGGACTCACTCCAAGCTGGGCTAATTGGTTGAATGCGCCTAACCATATTAAAACTATTTCGCGATTAATGGGTTGGCTTTAACTTGGAGCATTGATTTGTTGGACTCACTCCAAGGTCGATGTGAAGAGAGGTGAAGTTGGGTGCTATGCATATGATGCATACTTGTTAATGTGTTAACAACCCAATGTATGTGTAAACATTCAATTAGTTGATAGCACATTGTGATAGTTACATATACATGATATGTAATCTAGATACTTGATACCCACCATCATAGCTAAGAATGGCTTGTTGACTCACTCCAAGGTTGTTCTTATCTATGATGGATATCACCCATTCGAGATGGACCTACGATCTCTCAAGTGATTTTGGGATTTTTGAAATTCAAAAAATGAATGGGATTTATAAATGTATATTGATGCATTTTAAAATCATCTTTCTCATATATGCTCGTTTTGTATTTCTAAGATTGATCATGATGTCTTTGAATTTGCTCTATTTTGAATTCAAATAAATTGATCGGGCCGAACTTCTTGGATAGCTTAGAAACTTGAGAATTGTTCTCAAGGTGAAAAGCTTGAGTATGTCCTCGGCGCCTCTTCCCGCCGTCCTAGTGATGATGCAACACCGACCAATTGTTGGCCCATCGTAAACATGTGAGTGATTCGAGCAAGTGAGTTACATCATGCTAGCGATGGAACCCAGCTACGAAAGCGCATGAGCATATGGATGCTCATACCATAGTCCTTCATCTTTATGAGTTGTTTGATGAGCAAGTGAGATTGAAAGGTTCAAGTCTCTAAGCTCTCTTCACCTCGAGATGCAAGAAGGTTCATCTGTGGTATCTTGCTGTCAACATCTTTGGGAGCCTTCGAAAAGCATGAGCGAGGGGACGGTCTTTGATTCCTCGAAGAAAGGTTCTAAGAGGAAGTCAAAGGAAGCAGAGAAGGGAAAGAAGAGAAGGGCTAAGAAGGTAGAACTAGCACAAAAGGAAACTTGCCATCATGATGGCAAGGAGAGCCATTGGCGAAGAAAGTGCGAGATTTATCTTGAGTCTGTGAAGAAGAATAAGGCATCAGATGCCCCATCTTCTTCAGAAATCTTCGTTATTGATTGTCATTCTATTTCCTCAGACACTTGGGTATTGGATACTGGGTGTGGCTCACATATATGTAAAGACATACATGGGCTAAGAAATAGAAGAAGACTCGTCAAGGAGAGTCAAATTTCGTGTTGGGAATGGAGCGAAGGTTCTTTGCACTCGCCATCGGAGCGTATTTGTTGAGACTCCTACGAGGACTTGTCTTAGAACTGGACAATTGCTTTTATGTTCCTTCGTTGATAAAGAACATCATTTCTATTTCTTGTTTAAATAGAAATGGGTACCATTTGACTTTTAGTAACAATTGTTGTTACATAACTTTGAATGGAGTTCTTTATGGGACTGGAACTTTAAGCAATGGTATTTATACGTTGGACGTATCCAGTGACATTTTCAATATAGAAGCGAGCAACAAGCGTGCTCGAAAAGATAATCAATTAGACTCCTATATGTGGCATTGTCGTCTTGGCCATGCAAGTAAGAAACGCATGTCCGAATTACACCGATGTGGAATTCTGGAATCGTTTGAATTGGATTCATACGATACATGCGAATCATGCTTAAAAGGCAAGATGACTAAGTTACCTTTTAATGGAAAGGGTGAACGAGTGGAAGAGTTGCTAGGTCTAATACATACTGATGTATGTGGACCCATGTCAACTCAAGCTTTAGGAGGCTATAGCTACTTCATCACCTTCACCGATGATCACTCACGGTTTGGGTATGTGTTCTTGATGAAACACAAGTCTGAAGCCTTTGAAATGTTCAAAGAATTAAGAAATGAAGTAGAGAAACAACTTGGCAAGAGTATTAAAATACTTCGATCGGATCGAGGTGGTGAATACTTGAGTTAAGAGTTTCTAGATTATCTGAGGGACAATGGTATATTGTCTCAATGGACTCCGCCATATACACCACAAAACGGGTGTATCTCGAGAGGCGAATCGACCTTGTTGGACATGGTCAGGTCAATGATGAATCATGCGACTCTTCCCAAGTCCTTTTGGGGCTATGCACTTCAGACAGCTGTTTACTTGTTAAACATAATTCCTACCAAGGTAGTCTCAACTACTCCATACGAGATATGGAATAGTAAAAAACCTCATGTATCTTACTTGAAGATATGGGGTTGTCCTGCTTATGTGAAGCGGACTGTATCAGACAAATTGGATGCTAAGTCTGATAAATGTCTATTTGTTGGATACCCTAAGGAAACAAGGGGTTACTAATTCTATCATCCTGTGGAACAAAAGGTGTTTGTTTCAAGGCATGCCGTGTTTCTAGAGAAAGAGTTTCTCTTACAAGAAAACAGTGGGAGTGTCGTTGAACTTGAGGAGGTTCAAGAGACTTCAGTAGACATTGAAGAGATACCTGGTCAAGCACTTCGACCGATGACTCATAGTGATGAGCCATTGGCTGGACCTATTGAGGCACCACATCTTCGTAGACCTAGTAGAGCACGCAATATTCCCGAGAGATATGGATTTCTCGTAAGTGAATCGAACGCCGTGTTACTCATTGATGATGAGGAGCCTACTAGTTATGAAGAAGTGCTGACAAGTTCAGAAAGGGATAAGTGGCTTGATGCCATGAAGTCGGAAATGGATTCCATGTATGAAAATCAAGTTTGGAACTTGGTTGACCCACCTGAAGGCATAAAGCCTATAGGGTGCAAGTGGGTTTTCAAGAAGAAAACCGACATAGATGGTAATGTGATTACCTATAAGGCTAGATTGGTGGCGAAAGGATATCGTCAAAAGCAAGGTGTTGATTATGACGAAACCTATTCGCCTGTAGCTATGCTTAAATCCATTCGATGCTCCCCGCCATAGCGGCTCATTATGATTATGAGATATGGCAGATGGATGTGAAAACAACTTTCCTTAATGGAAACTCGCCGAGGACGGTATATGATACCGAGGGTTTCACATCGGCTGATAAAACCAAGGTATGCAAATTGCCGATCCATTTATGGATCAAGCAAGCATCCAGAGTCGGAATATCCGCTTTGATGAGACATCAAAAGTTTGATTTCTCACAAAATCCGCATTTAACCTTGTGTGTACAAGAAGGTTAGTGGGAGTGCAGTCGTGTTCCTAGTATTATATGTTGATGACATATTACTTATAGGAAACGATGTTTCAATCTTACAGTCAGTTAAGGTTTGGTTATCCAAGACATTCTCCATGAAAGACCTGGGAGAAGCAACCTACATCCTGGGATTAAGATCTATAGAGATAGATCAAACTTGCTTGGTCTTTCGCAGCTATACATATATAGACCGAAAAGCAAAGAGGTTTAGCATGTCAATCCAAGAAAGGTTTCTACCCATCGTGCATGGGGTACACCTTTCAAGTCTATGTGTCCGCGCACGTAAGACGAGAGGATTTGCATGAGTAAGATTCCCTATGCATCCGCAATAGGATCTATCATGTATGCTATGTTATGTACGAGGCCCGATGTATCGACGCTCGAGTGTCACGAGCAGATACCAATCCGATCCAGAATGGATCATTGGGGTTGTTAAGACGATCCTTAAGTACTTGAGAAGAACTAAGGATGTGTTCCTAATATATGGAGAAGGGGACATGGTGATACTATACGGATGCACAAGGATGATTCCCGATACGTGTTCACCCGCATGAGTTGGAAAAGTTCCAAACAAGAGACTGTAGCGGATTCTACCACTGAGGCAGAATATATTGCAGCTTCGGAAGCAGCAAAGGAAGCGGTTTGGATCAAGAAGTTCATTCATGAACTTGGTGTGATTCCGGCCATTGTTGAAGCAATACCGGTCTACTGCGACAACAATGGAGCAATTCCATAGGCGAAAGAGCCAAGGTCTCATCAACGATCCAAACATGTACTTCGCCGCTATCATCTTATCAGAGATCATCGTGAGGGAACGAAATACAAATCGAGAAAATTCCCACTGAAAGGAACTTAGCGGATCCTTTGACTAAAGCATTACCTCAAAGTAAGTTTGAGGGTCATGTTAGAGCTTATGGTATTGGATACCGTGGCGATTGGCATTAGGCCAAGTGGGAGTCTGTTAGTAATATATGAGAGATGTCCTAAGGCAATCGCCTTATGTATGAACCATTTATATGATAAATGAAGATTCACTATTTAAGTATACATGTTTTATGTATTTGATTGGATCTTAAACTCATTTACTGAATGTCCACGATACGATTCACAGCATGAGAGAATTTGTGATTGGATCACAACTAGTGAGTATCTCTACATGTGTAATTGTGATGTATCGGAATTATCCCTAGTCGATGAATTGATGGATTCGGACACCATCAATTCTCGCCGAGACTAGCACGAGGTATACTCCTTGGTGTATCCAAGCAAATGATTCTCACCGGGCCGGAGACATAGTGATGTCCGGAGTTAATCGTGGATGCTAGTTATGGTAACTAGTTCATTGGAGTGACCAGCCGTAAGACTTCATATGGTTCTCTGCATATATAGATATGTCAATGAAGTTCTTACTGTGGCTTAAGTGCGATGTTCCTTCGACTTGCGGTATTCAAGTCATCTTGATCATGGAGACTTATGCTTTGACATCTTAAGCAAACATCTCTAAGGAGATGTGGACCCGGATGATTGGGTATAAGTCGTGATCAAGGTGTTTGAATAGCCTATAAAGGATTCACCACTCCTTGCGAGGAGATGTATACCCATGGCCTCTCGTCGGATTGTTACTAAAGTCTTTGGCCAAAGCATTACATGTTTAGAGTAAGGTACTTTCGATACATGTGGAGTAACTAGAACTGTGAGGACGAGGAAATGATACTTGGGCTAGGTGTGACGAGTCACCTAGTGGGGATCGACACAATAGACCATGTCCCAACCAAGTGGGTATAAGATGAGTGAAGGGAATGGGGCACGATTCATTCGAGCCATCAAGGGTTTCGTAAATAGTTCCGATCAACCGTTGATCTTTTCGGTTAATTGGGGATCATGATGTACTACTAGGTGCCACTCATGATCGTTCTATAATTAATGGTTAATTATAGACGGCCAACATAAATCGAGAACCTATTTGGTCACACGCACAACGAGTGTAATCCAAAGGATTTAAAACGAGCTTGAGAATGGGATTCTCAGACCGAGAGAAACTATGTTTGGTTGGACCAAACATAAAGCGAGCATGAAATTGTTTCAGTCGCAATGGAAGCGTGGATGGGCCGTGTCTTATGAAGACATAATGGATGGACCAAAATGGTTTGGTTCTAATCCAATGGATGAGAATAAACCAAAGGGTTTGGTTTATATTAAACGAATGAACCAAAGGTTGGTTCGGTTCGTTTTAACTTAAAATAAACCATCATGGTTTGGTTTATTTTAACTTATCTTAATGGAGCGGGTTATCGGGCTTTATGGATATGATCCATTAACCATTAAGAGAATTAGTTCTCTATAAAATAGAGCTTAAACCCTAATCGCGCCAACCCTAAGGTCCAGCTTTTGAGCAGCCGTCCAACTTGTTGCCGGCCACCAAGCTTCAGCCGGTGAACCTCCGGCGACCCTCCGGTGATCTCCTCTAGGTTCGGTGAGAAGGTAAGCTTCCATCTCTCCTTGGCCGGCCTCTATTCCTCCACCAAAAGCTGTCCAGTTTTTCTGGACAGCTTGTTTCTTTGTTGTCGGAGCGTCGTTTGGACGACGGTTAGTGCTCCGATAGTGCCTAACTTACCGGGGATTTGATCTCCGGTAATCCTCTGAGGTGGAGGACGAAGGATTCGTCAATTGGTTGACGAATACCTCTCCGGAGAAGCGAGTTTTGAGAACTCATTTTAGGATCCGAATTTGGATTCGGATCGTGTTCATCTCTCGATCACGTCGTCTTCAACACGAGGCTAGTAACCCGTACGAAGACGAAGCTCGTGACTTAGCGAAGTCATCCCGAGGAGCTCGGCGTGGATACGGATAGAGACGATTCTTACGAGGATCGTTCCGGTTGATGCCGTTCCCGCTACACATCATACGAAAGGTATAACGTAGATAATTTCTTTTATTGCAAATTTTAATTTACGGTTATGTCTACACTTGTTGTAATATGCATGCGTGTGTTGTGTGTGTTGTAATAAATATAGATTTATTATTTTTAATTGCTTCGTGCTCATGTTTACTTGAAACATGATCGAACACACACGCCATTTAAAAACCCAACAAAGGGTAGCAGAGCCGTGTTGTGTTTCAACATAATCGTAAAATGGTTTTGCGATAGTCATAATGTATTTCTGGAAATTTTCTAATTTTGGAAATTTAGAAGTATTTATGGAAATTTTTCAATTTTGGAAAGTCTAGAAGTATTTATGGAAATCTTCCACTTTTGGAAAGTTGGAAGTATTTATGAAAATTGATATTTTCCATAAATAAAATATTTGATTAGATTCTGGAAATTTGTTTCCTAATTTAATCATGATTTGATTTGGGAAATCAAATCTTAAAATATTTTATTTCCATAAGTAGTTTTAATGATTTAGGAAATTGGTTTCCTAAATAGATTTTCCATAATCAAATAATTCCATGAATAAAATATGTGATTAGATTTGGAAATTTGTTTCCTAATTTAATTATGATTTGATTTGGAGAATCAAATCTTAAACATACTTTATTTCCATAAATAGTTATGACATATAAGGAAATTATATACATGACATAATTGTATGCCATGTAATTGCATTAGATGCATAACATTATGCCATGCGTGTCGTGACATGTAGATGTATGCCATGTATGTCATGCCATGTAAATAATAGTTATTTGCATGCAAAGAGGATGAGACATAAAACCCTAACTCAATATTAAAGCCTACACCTTCCATTAATATGGTTAGAACCAGAGTTCTGTTTCTTGTTTGGGTTGTTGGACTCACTCTAAGCCCGGCTCGAACCTGAACATGTTCAAATCATTGGAATAGTTTAACTCTAATATGGTAAGAGTCAGAGGTCAATCGTTAGTTTGGGTTGTTGGACTCACTCCAAGACTGGCTAATTGGTTGAATGCGCTCTAACCATATTAAAACTATTTCGCGATTAATGGGTCGGCTTTAACTTGGAGCATCGATTTGTTGGACTCACTCCAAGGTCGATGTGAAGAGAGGTGAAGTTGGGTGCTATGCATATGATGCATACTTGTTAATGTGTCAACAACCCAATGTATGTGTAAACATTCAATTAGTTGATAGCACATTGTGATAGTTACATATACATGATATGTAATCGGTATACTTGATACCCACCATCATAGCTAAGAATGGCTTGTTGGACTCACTCCAAGGTTGTTCTTATCTATGATGGATATCAGCCCATTCGGAGATGGACCTACGATCTCTCGAAGTGATTTTAAGGGTTTTTGAATTCGAAAAATGAATGGGATTTTGTAAATGTATGTGGATGCATTTTAAATCATCTTTCTCATATATGCTCGTTTTGTATTTCTAGGTTAATCTCTTGATCATGATGTCTTTGAATTTGCGCTCTATTTTGAATTCAATAAATCGGGCCTAACTTGGATGGCTTAGAAACTTGAGAATTGTTCTCAAGGCGTAAAAGCTTGAGTATGTCCTCGGCGTCTCTTCCTCGCCCTAGTGATGATGCAACACCGGACCAATTGTTGGCCCATCAGAAACCTGTGAGTGATTCTGAGCAAGTGAGTTACATCATGCTAGGGGCGATGGGACCCGAGCTGCGACAGCAGCATGAGCATATGGATGCTCATACCATAGTCCTTCATCTTTATGAGTTGTTTGATGAGCAAGTGAGATTCGAAGGTTCAAGTCTCTAAGCTTCTTCACCTCCGAGATGCAAGAAGGTTCATCTGTGGTATCGCCAACATGTCAAGACTTGGAGCCTTCAAAAGCATGAAGAGGGAGTGTAGTTGATTCCTCAAGAAAGGTTCTAAGAGGAAGTCAAAGGAAATGGTAAGGGAAAGAAGAGAAGGGCTAAGAAGGTAGATCTAGCATTAAAGGAAACTTGCCATCATGATGGCAAGGAGAGCTACAAGAAAGTAGATTTATCTTGAGTCCATGAAGAAGAATAAGGCATCGATGCCCCATCTTCTTGAAATCTTATTGATTGTCATTCTATTTCCTCGACACTTGGGTATTGGATACTTGGGTGTGGCTCATATATATGTAAAGACATACATGGGCTAAGAAATAGAAGAAGACTCCAAGGAGAGTCAAATTTACGTGTTGGGAATGGAGCAAAGGTTGCCGTGACTCGCCATCGAACGTATTTGTTGAGACTCCCTACAGACTTGTCTTAGAATCGACAATTGCTTTTATGTTCCTTCGTTGATAAAGAACATCATTTCTATTTCTTGTTTAAATAGAAATGGGTACCATTTGACTTTTAGTAACAATTGTTGTTACATAACTTTGAATGGAGTTCTTTATGGGAATTTGGAACTTTAAGCAATGGTATTTATACGCTGGACGATTCCAAAGGATATTTCAATATAGAAGCGAGCAACAAGCGTGCTCGAAAAGATAATCAATTAGACTCTATATGTGGCATTGTCGCCTTGGCCATGCAAGTAAGAAATGCATGTCCGAATTACACCGATGTGGAATTTCGAATCGCTTGAATTGGATTCATACGATACATGCATAATCATGCGCTTAAAAGGCAAGATGACTAAGTTACCTTTAATGGAAAGGGTGAACGAGTGGAAGAGTTGCTAGGTCTAATACATACTGATGTATGTGGACCCATGTCAACTCAAGCTTTAGGAGGCTATTGCTACTTCATCACCTTCACCGATGATCACTCACGGTTTGGGTATGTGTTCTTGATGAAACACAAGTCTGAAGCCTTTGAAAGGTTCAAAGAATTAAGAAATGAAGTAGAGAAATAACTTGGCAAGAGTATTAAAATACTGATCGGATCGAGGTGGTGAATACTTGAGTCAAGAGTTTCTAGATTATCCGAGGGACAATGGTATATTGTCTCAATGGACTCCATATACACCACAACTTAATGGTGTATCCGAGAGGCGAAATCGACCTTGTTGGACATGGTCAGTCAATGATGAATCACGCAATCTTCCCAAGTCCTTTTGGGGCTATGCACAGCATTTATTTACTTGTTAAACAGAGTCCCTACCAAGGTAGTCTCTACTACTCCATATGAGATATGGGCTAGTAAGAAACCTCATTTATCTTACTTGAAGATATGGGGTTGTCTCGCTTATGTGAAGCGGATCGTCGCATCAAATTGGATGCTAAGTCTGATAAATGTCTATTTATTGGATACCCTAAGGAAACGAGGGGTTACCAATTCTATCATCCCTTGGAACAAAAGGTGTATGTTTCAAGGAATGCTATGTTTCTAGAGAAAGAGTTTCTCTTACAAGAAAACAGTGGGAGTGTCGTTGAACTTGAGGAGGTTCAAGAGACTTCAGTGGACATTGAAGAGATACCTGGTCAAGCACACAATGAGACTCATAGTGATGAGCCATCGGCTGGACCTATTGAGGCACCACATCTTCGTAGATCTAGTAGAGCACGCAATATTCCCGAGAGATATGGATTTCTTGTAAGTGAATCGAACGACGTGTTACTCATTGATGATGAGGAGCCTACTAGTTATGAAGAAGTGCTGACAAGTTCAGAAAGGGATAAGTGGCTTGATGCCATGAAGTCGGAAATGGATTCCATGTATGAAAACAAAGTTTGGAACTTGGTTGACCCACCTGAAGGCATAAAGCCTATAGGGTGCAAGTGGGTTTTCAAGAAGAAGATCGACATGGATGGTAATGTGATTACCTATAAGGCTAGATTGGTGGCGAAAGGATATCGTCAAAAGCAAGGTGTTGATTATGACGAAACCTATTCGCCTGTAGCTATGCTTAAATCCATTCGGATGCTCCTGGCCATAGCGGCTCATTATGATTATGAGATATGACAGATGGATGTGAAAACAACTTTCCTTAATGGAAACCTGCTCGAGGACGTGTATATGATACAGCCTGAGGGTTTCACATCGGTTGATAAAACCAAGGTATGCAAATTGCAACGGTCCATTTATGGATTGAAGCAAGCATCCAGGAGCTGGAATATCCGTTTTGATGAGACGATCAAAAAGTTTGATTTCTCACAAAATCTAGATGAACCTTGTGTGTACAAGAAGGTTAGTGGGAGTGCAGTCGTGTTCCTAGTATTATATGTTGATGACATATTACTTATAGGAAACGATGTTTCAATCTTACAGTCAGTTAAGGTTTGGTTATCCAAGACATTCTCCATGAAAGACCTGGGAGAAGCAACCTACATCCTTGGGATTAAGATCTATAGAGATAGATCGAAACGGTTGCTTGGTCTTTCGCAGTCTACATATATAGACCGAGTGCTAAAGAGGTTTAGCATGTCGGAATCCAAGAAAGGTTTCCTACCCATCAGGCATGGGGTACACCTTTCGAAGTCTATGTGTCCGCGCACAGAAGACGAGAGGATTTGCATGAGTAAGATTTCCTATGCATCCGCAATAGGATCTATCATGTATGCTATGTTATGTACGAGGCCCGATGTATAAATGCGCTCGAGTGTCACGGCAGATACCAATCCGATCCAGAATGGATCATTGGCGGTTGTTAAGACGATCCTTAAGTACTTGAGAAGAACTAAGGATGTGTTCCTAATATATGGAGAAGGGGACATGGTGATACGCGGGTATACGGATGCCAGCTTCCAGACAGACAAGGATGATTCCAGGTCTCAGTCTGGATACGTGTTCACCTTGAATGGGGGCGAAGTGAGTTGGAAAAGTTCCAAACAAGAGACTGTAGTGGATTCTACCACTGAGGCAGAATATATTGCAGCTTCGGAAGCAGCAAAGGAAGCGGTTTGGATCAAGAAGTTCGTTCATGAACTTGGTGTGATTCCGGCCATTGTTGAAGCAATACCGGTCTACTGCGACAACAATGGAGCAATTCCACAAGCGAAAGAGCCAAGGTCTCATCAACGATCCAAACATGTACTTCGCCGCTATCATCTTATCAGAGAGATCATCAGTAGGAACGAAATACAAATCGAGAAAATTCCCACTGAAAGGAACTTAGCGGATCCTTTGACTAAAGCATTACCTCAAAGTAAGTTTGAGGGTCATGTTAGAACTTATGGTATTGGATACCGTAGCGATTGGCATTAGGCCAAGTGGGAGTCTGTTAGTAATATATGAGAGATGTCCTAAGGCAATCGCCTTATGTATGAACCATTTATATGATAAATGAAGATTCACTATTTAAGTATACATGTTTTATGTATTTGATTGGATCTTAAACTCATTTACTGAATGTCCACGATACGATTCACAGCATGAGAGAATTTGTGATTGGATCACAACTAGTGAGTATCTCTACATGTGTAATTGTGATGTATCGGAATTATCCTAGTCGATGAATTGATGGATTTGGACACCATCAATTCGCCGAGACTAGCACGAGGTATACTCCTTGGTGTATCCAAGCAGCTGATTCTCACTGGCTGGAGACATAGTGATGTCCGGAGTTAATCGTGGATGCTAGTTATGGTAACTAGTTCATTGGAGTGACCAGCCGTAAGACTTCATATGGTTATCTGCATATATAGATATGTCAATGAAGTTCTTACTGTAGCTTAAGTGCGATGTTCCTTTGACTTGCGGTATTCAAGTCATCTTGATCATGGAGACTTATGCTTTGACATCTTAAGCAAACATCTCTAAGGAGATGTGGACCCGGGATGATTGGGTATAAGTCGAAATGATCGAAGGTGTTTGAATAGCCTATAAAGGATTCACCACTCCTTGCGAGGAGATGTATACCCATGGCCTCTCGTCGGATTGTTACTAAAGTCTTTGGCCAAAGCATTACATGTTTAGAGTAAGGTACTCTTCGATACATGTGGAGTAACTAGAACTGTGAGGACGAGGAAATGACACTTGGGCTAGGTGTGACGAGTCATCCTAGTGGGACCGACACAATAGACCATGTCCCAACCAAGTGGGTATAAGATGAGTGAAGGGAATGGGGCACGATTCATTCGAAGCCATCAAGGGTTTCGTAAATAGTTCGATCAACCGCTGATCTTTTCGGTTAATTGGGGATCATGATGTACTACTAGGTGCCACTCATGATCGTTCTATAATTAATGGTTAATTATAGAGCCAACATAAACCGAGAACCTATTTGGTCACACGCACAACGAGTGTAATCCAAAGGATTTAAAACGAGCTTGAGAATGGGATTCTCAGACCGAGAGAAACTATGTTTGGTTGGACCAAACATAAAGCGAGCATGAAATTGTTTCAGTCGCAATGGAAGCGTGGATGGGCCATGTCTTATGAAGACATAATGGATGGACCAAAATGGTTTGGTTCTAATCCAATGGATGAGAATAAACCAAAGGGTTTGGTTTATATTAAACGAATGAACCAAAGGTTGGTTCGGTTCGTTTTAACTTAAAATAAACCATCATGGTTTGGTTTATTTTAACTTATCTTAATGGAGCGGGTTAACGGGCTTTATGGATATGATCCATTAACCATTAAGAGAATTAGTTCTCTATAAAATAGAGCTTAAACCCTAATCCAAAACCCTAATTAGTTTTGGCCGCCCAACCCTAAGCAGCCGCCGTCCAGCTTTTGAGCAGCCGTCCAACTTGTTGCCGGCGACCAAGCTTCAGCCGGTGAACCTCCGGCGACCCTCCGGTGATCTCCTCTAGGTTCGGTGAGAAGGTGAGCTTCCATCTCTCCTTGGCCGGCCTCTATTCCTCCACCAAAAGCTGTCCAGTTTTTCTGGACAGCTTGTTTCTTTGTTGTCGGAGCGTCGTTTGGACGACGGTTAGTGCTCCGATAGCGCCTAACTTACCGGGGACTTGATCTCCGGTAATCCTCTGAGGTGGAGGACGAAGGATTCGTCAATTGGTTGACGAATACCTCTCCGGAGAAGCGAGTTTTGAGAACTCGTTTTAGGATCCGAATTTGGATTCGGATCGTGATCATCTCTCGATCACGTCGTCTTCAACACGAGGCTAGTAACCCGTACGAAGATGAAGCTCGTGACTTAGCGAAGTCATCCCGAGGAGCTCGGCGTGGATATGGATAGAGACGATTCTTACGAGGATCGTTCCGGTTGATGTCGTTCCCGCTACACATCATACGAAAGGTATAACGTAGATAATTTCTTTTATTGCAAATTTTAATTTACGGTTATGTCTACACTTGTTGTAATATGCATGCGTGTGTTGTGTGTGTTGTAATAAATATAGATTTATTATTTTTAATTGCTTCCGCTGTGCTCATGTTTACGAAACATGATCGAACACACACACGCCGCGGTGCCGGAAACCCAACAGTGGTATCAGAGCCCAGGTTGTGTTTAAACATAATCGTAAAATGGTTTTGCGATAGTCATAATGTATTTCTGGAAATTTTCTAATTTTGGAAATTTAGAAGTATTTATGGAAATTTTTCAATTTTGGAAAGTCTAGAAGTATTTATGGAAATCTTCCACTTTTGGAAAGTTGGAAGTATTTATGGAAATTGATATTTTCCATAAATAAAATATTTGATTAGATTCTGGAAATTTGTTTCCTAATTTAATCATGATTTGATTTGGGAAATCAAATCTTAAAATATTTTATTTCCATAAGTAGTTTTAATGATTTAGGAAATTGGTTTCCTAAATAGATTTTCCATAATCAAATAATTCCATGAATAAAATATGTGATTAGATTTGGAAATTTGTTTCCTAATTTAATTATGATTTGATTTGGAGAATCAAATCTTAAACATACTTTATTTCCATAAATAGTTATGACATATAAGGAAATTATATACATGACATAATTGTATGCCATGTAATTGCATTAGATGCATAACATTATGCCATGCGTGTCGTGACATGTAGATGTATGCCATGTATGTCATGCCATGTAAATAATAGTTATTTGCATGCAAAGAGGATGAGACATAAAACCCTAACTCAATATTAAAGCCTACACCTTCCATTAATATGGTTAGAACCAGAGTTCTGTTTCTTGTTTGGGTTGTTGGACTCACTCCAAGCCCGGCTCGAACCTGAACATGTTCAAATCATTGGAATAGTTTAACTCTAATATGGTAAGAGTCAGAGGTCAATCGTTAGTTTGGGTTGTTGGACTCACTCCAAGACTGGCTAATTGGTTGAATGCGCTCTAACCATATTAAAACTATTTCGCGATTAATGGGTCGGCTTTAACTTGGAACATCGATTTGTTGGACTCACTCCAAGGTCGATGTGAAGAGAGGTGAAGTTGGGTGCTATGCATATGATGCATACTTGTTAATGTGTCAACAACCCAATGTATGTGTAAACATTCAATTAGTTGATAGCACATTGTGATAGTTACATATACATGATATGTAATCGGTATACTTGATACCCACCATCATAGCTAAGAATGGCTTGTTGGACTCACTCCAAGGTTATTCTTATCTATGATGGATATCAGCCCATTCGGAGATGGACCTACGATCTCTCGAAGTGATTTTAAGGGTTTTTGAATTCGAAAAATGAATGGGATTTTGTAAATGTATGTGGATGCATTTTAAATCATCTTTCTCATATATGCTCGTTTTGTATTTCTAGGTTAATCTCTTGATCATGATGTCTTTGAATTTGCGCTCTATTTTGAATTCGAATAAATTGACTGGGCCGAACTTCTTGACCTGACTTAGAAACTTGAGAATTGTTCTCAAGGCAGAAAAGCTTGAGTATGTCCTCGCCGCCTCTTCCCGCCCCTAGTGATGATGCAACACCGGACCAATTGTTGGCCCATCGAAATATGTGAGTGATTACGAGCAAGTGAGTTACATAGGCGAAAAGCAGCATGAGCATATGGATGCTCATACCATAGTCCTTCATCTTTATGAGTTGTTTGATGAGCAAGTGAGATTCGAAAGGTTCGAAGTCTCTAAGCTTCTCTTCACCTCCGAGATGCAAGAAGGTTCATCTGTGGTACTGCTCAACATGCTGAAGACTGTGGAGCCTTCTGAAAAGCATGAGCAGGGGACGGTGCTGTTAGTTGATTCCTCGAAGAAAGGTTCTAAGAGGAAGTCAAAGGAACAGCAGAAGGGAAAGAAGAGAAGGGCTAAGAAGGTAGAACTAGCACAAAAGGAAACTTGCCATCATGATGGCAAGGAGAGCCATTGGCGAAGAAAGTGCGAGATTTATCTTGAGTCTGTGAAGAAGAATAAGGCATCAGATGCCCCATCTTCTTCAGAAATCTTCGTTATTGATTGTCATTCTATTTCCTCAGACACTTGGGTATTGGATACTGGGTGTGGCTCACATATATGTAAAGACATACATGGGCTAAGAAATAGAAGAAGACTCGTCAAGGGAGAGTCAAATTTACGTGTTGGGAATGGAGCAAAGGTTCCACTCGCCATCTAACGTATTTGTTGAGACTCCCTACAGACTTGTCTTAGAACTGGACAATTGCTTTTATGTTCCTTCGTTGATAAAGAACATCATTTCTATTTCTTGTTTAAATAGAAATGGGTACCATTTGACTTTTAGTAACAATTGTTGTTACATAACTTTGAATGGAGTTCTTTAAGGGACTGGAACTTTAAGCAATGGTGTTTATACGTTGGACGTATCCAGTGATATTTTCAATATCGAAGCGAGCAACAAGCGTGCTCGAAAAGATAATCAATTAGACTCCTATATGTGGCATTGTCGTCTTGGCCATGCAAGTAAGAAACGCATGTCCGAATTACACCGATGTGGAATTCTGGAATCGTTTGAATTGGATTCATACGATACATGCGAATCATGCTTAAAAGGCAAGATGACTAAGTTACCTTTTAATGGAAAGGGTGAACGAGTGGAAGAGTTGCTAGGTCTAATACATATTGATGTATGTGGACCCTTGTCAACTCAAGCTTTAGGAGGCTATAGCTACTTCATCACCTTCACCGATGATCACTCACGGTTTGGGTATGTGTTCTTGATGAAACACAAGTCTGAAGCCTTTGAAATGTTCAAAGAATTAAGAAATGAAGTAGAGAAACAACTTGGCAAGAGTATTAAAATACTTCGATCGGATCGAGGTGGTGAATACTTGAGTTAAGAGTTTCTAGATTATCTGAGGGACAATGGTATATTGTCTCAATGGACTCCGCCATATACACCACAACTTAATGGTTTATCTGAGAGGCAAAACCGGACCTTGTTGGACATGGTCAGGTCAATGATGAATCACGCGAATCTTCCCAAGTCCTTTTGGGGCTATGCACTTCAGACAGCTGTTTACTTGTTAAACAGAGTCCCGACCAAGGTAGTCTCTACTACTCCATATGAGATATGGGCTAGTAAGAAACCTCATTTATCTTACTTGAAGATATGGGGTTGTCCTGCTTATGTGAAGCGATGTATCGATACAAATTGGATGCTAAGTCTGATAAATGTCTATTTATTGGATACCCTAAGGAAACGAGGGGTTACCAATTCTATCATCCCTTGGAACAAAAGGTGTTTGTTTCAAGGAATGCTATGTTTCTAGAGAAAGAGTTTCTCTTACAAGAAAACAGTGGGAGTGTCGTTGAACTTGAGGAGGTTCAAGAGACTTCAGTGGACATTGAAGAGATACCTGGTCAAGCACCACGACCGATGACTCATAGTGATGAGCCATCGGCTGGACCTATTGAGGCACCACATCTTCGTAGATCTAGTAGAGCACGCAATATTCCCGAGAGATATGGATTTCTTGTAAGTGAATCGAACGACGTGTTACTCATTGATGATGAGGAGCCTACTAGTTATGAAGAAGTGCTGACAAGTTCAGAAAGGGATAAGTGGCTTGATGCCATGAAGTCGGAAATGGATTCCATGTATGAAAACAAAGTTTGGAACTTGGTTGACCCACCTGAAGGCATAAAGCCTATAGGGTGCAAGTGGGTTTTCAAGAAGAAAATCGACATGGATGGTAATGTGATTACCTATAAGGCTAGATTGGTGGCGAAAGGATATCGTCAAAAGCAAGGTGTTGATTATGACGAAACCTATTCGCCTGTAGCTATGCTTAAATCCATTCGGATGCTCCTGGCCATAGCGGCTCATTATGATTATGAGATATGACAGATGGATGTGAAAACAACTTTCCTTAATGGAAACCTGCTCGAGGACGTGTATATGATACAGCCTGAGGGTTTCACATCGGTTGATAAAACCAAGGTATGCAAATTGCAACGGTCCATTTATGGATTGAAGCAAGCATCCAGGAGCTGGAATATCCGTTTTGATGAGACGATCAAAAAGTTTAATTTCTCACAAAATCTAGACGAACCTTGTGTGTACAAGAAGGTTAGTGGGAGTGCAGTCGTGTTCCTAGTATTATATGTTGATGACATATTACTTATAGGAAATGATGTTTCAATCTTACAGTCAGTTAAGGTTTGGTTATCCAAGACATTCTCCATGAAAGACCTGGGAGAAGCAACCTACATCCTTGGGATTAAGATCTATAGAGATAGATCGAAACGGTTGCTTGGTCTTTCACAGTCTACATATATAGACCGAGTGCTAAAGAGGTTTAGCATGTCGGAATCCAAGAAAGGTTTCCTACCCATCAGGCATGGGGTACACCTTTCGAAGTCTATGTGTCCGCAGAAAGACGAGAGGATTTGCATGAGTAAGATTCCCTATGCATCCGCAATAGGATCTATCATGTATGCTATGTTATGTACGAGGCCCGATGTATCGTACGCTCTGAGTGTCACGAGCAGATACCAATCCGATCCAGGAATGGATCATTGGGCGGTTGTTAAGACGATCCTTAAGTACTTGAGAAGAACTAAGGATGTGTTCCTAATATATGGAGAAGGGGACATGGTGATACGCGGGTATACGGATGCGGCTTCGCAGACAAGGATGATTCAGTGTCTCGATTGGATCGTGTTCACCTTGAATGGGGCGCGATGATGAGTTGGAAAAGTTCCAAACAAGAGGCATGGCGGATTCTACCGGCGAGAATATATTGCGGCCGGGCGAAGAAGCGGTTTGGATCAAGAAGTTCGTTCATGAACTTGGTGTGATTCCGGCCATTGTTGAAGCAATACCGGTCTACTGCGACAACAATGGAGCAATTCCACAGGTGAAAGAGCCAAGGTCTCATCAACGATCCAAACATGTACTTCGCCGCTATCATCTTATCAGAGAGATCATCAGTAGGAACGAAATACAAATCGAGAAAATTCCCACTGAAAGGAACTTAGCGGATCCTTTGACTATAGCATTTCCTCAAAGTAAGTTTAAGGGTCATGTTAGAGCTTATGGTATTGGATACCGTAGCGATTGGCATTAGGCCAAGTGGGAGTCTGTTAGTAATATATGAGAGATGTCCTAAGGCAATCGCCTTATGTATGAACCATTTATATGATAAATGAAGATTCACTATTTAAGTATACATGTTTTATGTATTTGATTGGATCTTAAACTCATTTACTGAATGTCCACGATACGATTCACAGCATGAGAGATTTTGTGATTGGATCACAACTAGTGAGTATCTCTACATGTGTAATTGTGATGTATCGGAATTATCCCTAGTCGATGAATTGATGGATTTGGACACCATCAATTCTGTCGAGGCTAGCACGAGGTATACTCCTTGGTGTATCCAAGCAGCTGATTCTCACTGGCTGGAGACATAGTGATGTCCGGAGTTAATCGTGGATGCTAGTTATGGTAACTAGTTCATTGGAGTGACCAGCCGTAAGACTTCATATGGTTCTCTGCATATATAGATATGTCAATGAAGTTCTTACTGTGGCTTAAGTGCGATGTTCCTTTGACTTGCGGTATTCAAGTCATCTTGATCATGGAGACTTATGCTTTGACATCTTAAGCAAACATCTCTAAGGAGATGTGGACCCGGGATGATTGGGTATAAGTCGAAATGATCGAAGGTGTTTGAATAGCCTATAAAGGATTCACCACTCCTTGCGAGGAGATGTATACCCATGGCCTCTCGTCGGATTGTTACTAAAGTCTTTGGCCAAAGCATTACATGTTTAGAGTAAGGTACTCTTCGATACATGTGGAGTAACTAGAATCCGTAGGACGAGGAAATGACACTTGGGCTAGGTGTGACGTAGTCAGCCTAGTGGGGACTGACACAATAGACCATGTCCTGAACCAAGTGGGTATAAGATGAGTGAAGGGAATGAGGCACGATTCATTCGAGCTACTGAAGGGTTTCAGAAATAGTTCTGGATCAACCGTTGATCTTTTCGGTTAATTGGGGATCATGATGTACTACTAGGTGCCACTCATGATCGTTCTATAATTAATGGTTAATTATAGACGGCCAACATAAACCGAGAACCTATTTGGTCACACGCACAACGAGTGTAATCCAAAGGATTTAAAACGAGCTTGAGAATGGGATTCTCAGACCGAGAGAAACTATGTTTGGTTGGACCAAACATAAAGCGAGCATGAAATTGTTTCAGTCGCAATGGAAGCGTGGATGGGCCATGTCTTATGAAGACATAATGGATGGACCAAAATGGTTTGGTTCTAATCCAATGGATGAGAATAAACCAAAGGGTTTGGTTTATATTAAACGAATGAACCAAAGGTTGGTTCGGTTCGTTTTAACTTAAAATAAACCATCATGGTTTGGTTTATTTTAACTTATCTTAATGGAGCGGGTTAACGGGCTTTATGGATATGATCCATTAACCATTAAGAGAATTAGTTCTCTATAAAATAGTGTTAGTTAAAGCCCTAGAACCAATCATGTGATGGTTGAATAGGGAACATTTTGTATCATATTCTATAAAGGCAAAGGATTGGTTATTATATTTACATCTTGCTTGTGCCAGCTAATTTAAATATAATAATGCCCTAGAAAAGTAGGTTCTTATCTACAGCACATCAATTGGCAGAATTGATTATGAGAGGCTGTAGAGAACACTTTCCTAAATGTTCTAGTCGAGTATTAATATGCAAGGGCAATATTAATACATAAAGACTAGCATGTAGGTCAATTGATGACTTGATCTCACAAGTCATGGATATATGATATCAAGTTGACACATGGGTATATATTGGAGAATATATACTGAACTGACCCGCCATGAGAAAGTTTCATGGATCGTTTTATGAGTATCATAAACTTTCTCATGTGACTATTGGTATGAATAGTCCTTAGACCTGAAGTCACTATGGTTCCCTACATAAGGAGTTATGTACTTTGGTATTGTCAAACGTCACCCGTAACAGGGTGGACCATAAAGGCGATTACTGGGTATGTAACAAATTATGCGGAGGGATGTGAGTGATGTAGATGGGATCTATCCCTTCCATATGACGGGAGTGATATCGGTGGGCCCCTTGATTGAGTAGAACTACTAAAACGCATGGCCATGCTCGAATGAGTCAATATGAGATATTGAGCTCATTTGTTTGAGTTAGTTTACTCAGGGATCAAGAAACACATAGATTGATCGAGGATGACACGGTCTATGCCTCATTGATCAATCTGATATCAAGGATAGAAGGACACGGTCATATATTATAGTAGTCACGGAAAGGTTAGTCGGATCTTGACTTATCTCGTAACTTGGGTAGCAATGATGTATTGCTAGATGCCGCTCATTGCTTGTGTATCTAAAAGAGTTTAGATCCACTGCCAACGTTATGTGAGCCTATAGGGTCACACACAAAGAGCATGATAATTAGAGGAATTAGAGTATTCTAGTTTGACTAGAATAATTTGGGAATAAGCTTAAGTACAAAATGGTTTTTGGACTTTAAGCTTAATGAGAATTTTAGCTAATTGATTTAATGAGATTAATTCAATATGTTACCTTATTGATTTAATAAGATTAATTCAATATGATAACATAAGCTTAATTGAATTAATAAGATTAATTCAACATGCATGAATGCCACATAAGCATGCCACATAAGCATGCCACCTAAGCATCCACCTAAGCTAGATAAGGTGGAAGGGGACAAAATGGTTTTGTCTCCTTAAGTGGCCGGCCAAAACAAAAGGGGTCTCAATGCAATGGATTGCATTAAATTGTAGGAGGTGAAAGGGTTTTGCCAACCCTATAAAAGGCCCCATGGAGTGGCCGGCCAAAGTATCATTTGGATTGTGATTGTGGTGTGGTTGTGAGAGAGAGCTTGAGAAGCTTGGTGGAAGCTTTGGTTGTGTGGCTTTGTGAGTGTAGGCTAGCAAGAAGAGTAGTCTTCTTCCTCCTTTCTCTTCTTCCCTAGATTCCTCTCCTTTAGGGACTTCTCTAGCAAGAAGTAAAGGAGAGCTCTTCTAGTTTCTCTTGTGAGACAAGAGCTTGCTCGTGTGGATACGTATAGAGGCACGGACACTTGAACGTGCTAAAGATCCAACAAACCGAAAGGAAAAGCGGAATTAACAAGGGCACGCAACAAAGGTAATCCTCTCCTATAAGATAGGTTTGGTTTAGAGAAATTTATTTTATACGAGTTTGCTTTCGCATGGATCACTTGGAAGGGATCCTATTTTCCGTTGCGCATATGCCATTAGGCATACGAGATTCCCCACAAAGGGTATCGAGCCACTTATGCGAAAGATCGTATAAAAATAGGTTTTCTATTTTATATGTGATATAGAAGTAGGATAAATTTTATTATGAGTTGATAATTGCATTAGCAAATTTTCAAACATAATAAAATATCCAATGTCTTTTAAAAGTTAAAATGACATGGTGCATGGTTATGGCCTAGTCCCAAAAAGTTTGTGATTGTGTGTTGTAATTCTTAATACGGCTGCGTGTCGTGCCTTTCTCCTAATATTCTTGTTGTAAAATTAGTTTTAGACTAATGTAACTCGAGTATTTCTCCTTTTGTAATGTACAAAACAAGGATGGAGGGTCCATTGGAAGATGAGGTTACAAGGAGGAAGTCAACACACAAGACAACCAAAAGGAAGCACTTAGGAGAAGATGCTATCCCTAGGTTGACCAATCAATCTTTTCATTGGCTTGAGAAGATTGTAGAATAAGGGCCATAACCATGACACGTTAGTTTAATATGTATGTGATGCATGTTAGTTTAGCTTGTATGTGATGCATGATTAGTTTAGCTTATATGTGATGTATGCTAATATGTATATGATACATGTTTATTTCTTAATAAGTCTAAACGATATGCCTACCAAAGTTGGTACTCACTACTTCCTCGATCATTTGTTATTGGGTTTGCCAAAGCAAAGCAATGCATTTTATCTTGGAGGTGCGAGTGGACAATCGTGATGTCCCGCTATCAGTCTTAGTTAAGACTTAATTAAGTGTTTTCTTAATTGGTTAAGAAAGTAGAGGCATATATTAGCTTTGAACATAAGTGTTAACATTAGTTTTGTGTGATTTAGAACATCGCCTTTGTCTTAGAAGTGGTCGTTGCTCGATATCCAAGAAGGCCCTGCCTCGCCACACCGAAGTGGTTTAGGAATAAACACTAAACTAATCTAAAACTTAACCAAAGCTATTAAAGAGTTACATCAGATGTAATTGGCAAAAGATTGCCTACCTAATTATACTACGTCTTGGGCGATTAGCCAAAGCTAACTCAAGACGAATTATGATGTGGATCTTTATCCCATATAAATTTATAGCTAAATAGTAGCTATGAGAATTTAGTGGGAGCCTCATTTAATTAAAGGCCTAATTAAATGATTTAGGTATGGTACTTAACTTTGCATTTTAATGTTGTAGATCACCATGACATCTAACACGTCGCACCCCCTCAACTTGCGATCTGTCCTTGAGAAGGACAAGCTCAATGGAGCAAATTTTCTTGACTGGTATAGGAACTTAAGGATTATCCTCAAACAAGAGCGTAAACTGTATGTCCTAGAGCAGTCAATCCCTGAAACACCCGCCCATGCGGCCACTCGTGCTGAAAAGGATGCTTATAAGAAGCATCAAGATGACGCATTGGATGTGTCATGCCTTATGCTTGCCACCATGAACTCTGAGCTTCAGAAGCAACATGAGAACATGGATGCCTATGATATGGTTGAGCACCTGAAACAACTATATCAAGGACAAGCTAGGCACGAGCATTTTGAAGTGTCTAAAGCTCTTTTTGCATGCAAGATGCAAGAAGGAACACCTGTAGGAACTCACGTACTCAAAATGATTGGGTACGTTGAGAACCTTGAAAGACTAGGTTTTCCACTGAGCCAAGAATTGGCAACCGATGTTATCCTGCAATCGCTGTTTAAGCATACAATCAATTCGTCATGAATTATAACATGAATCAAATTGATTAACCTTTGCCTGAGATTCTCAGCATGTTAAGAACTGCTGAACCAAATCTCAAGAAGAAAGTTAGTAATGTACTAATGGTCAAAAAGGGCAAAGGTAAGCGCAAAGGCAAGGGTAAGACCCAAGCCAAAGGCAAGGCCAATTCATCCACTTCAAAGGGTAAAGGTAAAGTACAGACTGGACATCGAAGGAACCGCAAAGTCTACCTTGAGGTAGTAAAGAACATGAGAAGTGGGACTTCTGCCTCAGTTATACACGTTATAGAAGTTAATCTATCTATTTCTTCTACATGGGTATTAGATACCGGATGTGCATCTCACATTTGTACTAATGTGCAGGGACTGAGAAATAGTAGAATAATGGCAAAGGGTGAAGTGGACCTATGAGTAGGCAATGGCGCAAAGTTCTTCTTTGAGTTTGTAGGAACATATTCTTTGTCTTTGCCCAGGGCTTATCTTAGAACTAGAGGAGTGCTTCTATGTACCGCATTAACAAAGAACATAATTTCTGTATCTTGTTTAGACAAGAAAAACTTTTCTTTTATAATAAAGGACAAATGTTGTTCCATTTATTTAAATGAAATGTTCTATTGTAATGCACCACTTATGAATGGTCTCTATGTTCTAGATTTAGATAACCCAATTTATAACGTAAATACCAAACGGTTCAAATCGAATGATTTGAACGGACATATATCTTCGCATCACGCCTAGGTCACATAAATGAAAACGCATATCCAACTCCATAAAGATGGATTATTGGACTCATTTGATTTTGAATCATATGAGGCGCGAGTCTTGTCTTTTAGGAAAGATGACTAAAACTCCATTTAGTGGACATGGCGAGAGAGCGACGGATTTGTTAGGACTCATACATACTGATGTATGTGGCCCTTTCAATGTCGATGCCAGAGGAGGCTATAAGTACTTTATTACTTTCATCGATGATGTGAGTAGATTTGGCTACTTATATTTGATGAGACATAAGTCGAATCCTTTGAAAAGTTCAAAGAATTCAAGAATGAAGTACAAAACCAACTTGGTAAGCGTATTAAGCTACTTGATCGATCGAGGTGGTGAATACCTTAGTCAAGAGTTTCGTGATCACTGGTGAGTGTGGGATAATATCCCAACTCACTCCTGGAACACCACAATGGAATGGTGTATCCGAGAGGAGAAATCGTACTCTATTAGATATGGTACGATCAATGATGAGCCGATGATCTACCTACTTCCTTTTGGGGTTTAGCTCTAGAGGCAGTAGCTTTCACACTTAATCGCGTTCCATCAAAAGCGTAGAAAAGACACCATATACGATATGGACCGGGAAGAGTCCCAAAATGTCTTTTATAAAGATTTGGGGTTGTGAAGCTTACGTTAGACGTCAAGTCTCAGATAAACTAGGACCCAAATCAGATAAGTGTTATTTTGTAGGATATCCCAAGGAAACTAAGGGATATTACTTTTACAATCCCACACTAGGCAAGGTGTTTGTTGCCAGAAATGTTGTCTTTCTAGAAAGAGAATTTATTTCTAGAAATACTAGTGGGAGTAAAATTCATCTTGAAGAAGTTCAAGATGATGATAACACTAAGGCTTCGATGGAAAATGAACAGGCACCACAAAGTGTTGTGGATGAGGAATTTGTTGCCCAAAGAGTTGTGGAGCAAACACCTGTTCAAGTAGACCAACCTCTAATAGGATCCGTCGTCAACCCGAGAGATATTCTTTTCTCTTGACTGACAACGGTGAAGTATTGCTTGTCGATCTTGACGAGCCTACATCCTATAAAGAAGCTATGATGAGCCCAGATTCCGAGAAATGGCTAGAGGCCATGAGATCCGAAATGGAATCCATGTACACTAACCAAGTATGGACTTTGGTTGATCCACCTGAAGGGGTAAAACCCATTGGGTGTAAGTGGGTCTTTAAAGTAAAGACTGACATGGATGGTAATAAGCATACCTATAAAGGTAGATTGGTGGCTAAAGGATTCAAACAAATTCATGGTATTGACTATGAAGAAACCTTTTCACCAGTTGCGATGCTTAAATCCATTCGGATCATACTTGCTATTGCAGCCTACCATGATTATGAGATCTGGCAGATGGATGTCAAAATCGCTCGATGGAAGCTACTCGAGGATGTGTACATGACACAACCTAAGGGTTTTGGAGATCCAAAGCATCCCGGAAAGGTATGCAAACTGCAAAGGTCCATTTATGGACTAAAGCAAGCCTCTCGAAGCTGGAATCTTCGATTCGATGATGCAATCAAAGAGTTTGGTTTCATCAAGAATGAAGATGAGCCTTGTGTCTACAAGAGAAATAGTGGGGCCTTGATTGTATTTCTTGTCTTGTATGTAGATGACATACTTCTCATCGGAAATGATATTCCCTCACTCCAGTCTGTGAAGATGTGGTTAGGGAATTGTTTCTCGATGAAGGACTTAGGAGAAGCTGCCTATATTCTAGGCATCAAGATCTATAGAGATAGATCTAGAAGATTACTTGGCCTAAGTCAGAGTACATACATTGATAAAGTGCTAGATCGTTTTGCTATGCAAAATTCTAAGAAAGGGTTTACGCGCTTTATCACATGGTGTGAGTCTTTCGAAGACTCAATGTCCCTCTTCTAAGGAGGAGAGAGATCGCATGGATAAGATCCCTTATGCATCTGCTATAGGGTATATCATGTACGCCATGCTTTGTACTCGTCCTGACGTCCCGTATGCTTTGAGCATGACGAGTAGATACCAGTCGGATCCAGGTGAAAGTCATTTGGATGGCGATCAAAAAATATTCTTAAGTACTTACGAAGAACGAAAGAATATTTCCTGATATTTGGAGGCAATGAGGAGCTAGCTGTAAAGGGTTACAGTGATGCAAGCTTCCAAACAGACAAGGATGACTATAGATCGCAATCGGGGTACGTGTTTTGCCTGAATGGTGGAGCTGTGAGCTAGAAGAGTTCGAAGCGGACACGATTCTTTGATTCTACAGCGAAGCGAGTATATTGATCCGATGCAAAGAAAGGAGGCTTTGGCTCGCAAGTTCATCGGTGAACTTGGGGTAGTTCCTAGCATTGAGATCCAATAGACCTCTATTGTGACAACAATGGGGCTATTGCAGCGAGCTAAGGAACCTCGATCACATCAGCGGACCAAACACATACTGCGGCGCTTCCATCTCATTCGAGAGATCATCGATAGAGGAGATGTGAGGATATGCAGAGTACCGACAGAAGCTAACATCGCAGATCCATTGACCAAGGCTTTGGCACAGAGGAAGCATGATGGTCACACTAGGTCACTAGGTATTAGATATCATAGTGATTGGTACTAGTGCTAGTGGGAGATTGTTAGTTAAAGCCCTAGAACCAATCATGTGATGGTTGAATAGGGAACATTTTGTATCATATTCTATAAAGGCAAAGGATTGGTTATTATATTTACATCTTGCTTGTGCCAGCTAATTTAAATATAATAATGCCCTAGAAAAGTAGGTTCTTATCTACACACATCAATTGCGAATTGATTATGAGAGGTCAGAGAGAACACTTTCCTAAATGTTCCTAGTCGAGTATTAATATGCAAGGGCAATATTAATACATAAAGACTAGCATGTAGGTCAATTGATGACTTGATCTCACAAGTCATGGATATATGATATCAAGTTGACACATGGGTATATATTGGAGAATATATACTGAACTGACCCGCCTTGAGAAAGTTTCATGGATCGTTATATGAGTGTCATAAACTTTCTCATGTGACTATTGGTATGAATAGTCCTTAGACCTGAAGTCACTATGGTTCCCTACATAAGGAGTTATGTACTTTGGTATTGTCAAACGTCACCCGTAACAGGGTGGACCATAAAGGCGATTACTGGGTATGTAACAAATTATGCGGAGGGATGTGAGTGATGTAGATGGGATCTATCCCTTCCATATGACGGGAGTGATATCGGTGGGCCCCTTGATTGAGTAGAACTACTAAAACGCATGGCCATGCTCGAATGAGTCAATATGAGATATTGAGCTCATTTGTTTGAGTTAGTTTACTCAGGGATCAAGAAACACATAGATTGATCGAGGATGACACGGTCTATGCCTCATTGATCAATCTGATATCAAGGATAGAAGGACACGGTCATATATTATAGTAGTCACGGAAAGGTTAGTCGGATCTTGACTTATCTCGTAACTTGGGTAGCAATGATGTATTGCTAGATGCCGCTCATTGCTTGTGTATCTAAAAGAGTTTAGATCCACTGCCAACATTATGTGAGCCTATAGGGTCACACACAAAGAGCATGATAATTAGAGGAATTAGAGTATTCTAGTTTGACTAGAATAATTTGGGAATAAGCTTAAGTACAAAATGGTTTTGGACTTTAAGCTTAATGAGAATTTTAGCTAATTGATTTAATGAGATTAATTCAATATGTTACCTTATTGATTTAATAAGATTAATTCAATATGATAACATAAGCTTAATTGAATTAATAAGATTAATTCAACATGCATGAATGCCACATAAGCATGCCACATAAGCATGCCACCTAAGCATCCACCTAAGCTAGATAAGGTGGAAGGGGACAAAATGGTTTTTGTCTCCTTAAGTGGCCGGCCAAAACAACAGGGGTCTCAATGCAATGGATTGCATTAAATTGTAGGAGGTGAAAGTGTTTTGCCAACCCTATAAAAGGCCCCATGGAGTTGCCGTCCAAAGTATCATTTGGATTGTGATTGTGGTGTGGTTGTGAGAGAGAGCTTGAGAAGCTTGGTGGAAGCTTTGGTTGTGTGGCTTTGTGAGTGTAGGCTAGCAAGAAGAGTAGTCTTCTTCCTCCTTTCTCTTCTTCCCTAGATTCCTCTCCTTTAGGGACTTCTCTAGCAAGAAGTAAAGGAGAGCTCTTCTAGTTTCTCTTGTGAGACAAGAGCTTGCTCGTGTGGATACGTATAGAGGCACGGACACTTGAACGTGCTAAAGATCCAACAAACCGAAAGGAAAAGCGGGATTAACAAGGGCACGCAACAAAGGTAATCCTCTCCTATAAGATAGGTTTGGTTTAGAGAAATTTATTTTATACGAGTTTGCTTTCGCATGGATCACTTGGAAGGGATCCTATTTTCCGTTGCGCATATGCCATTAGGCATACGAGATTTCCCTACAAATAGAGCTTAAACCCTAATCCAAAACCCTAATTAGTTTTGGCCGCCCAACCTAATTGCCGCCAACCTCCTTGGAGTTTTCGGCGCCCAACCCTAAGCTGCCGCCGTCCAGCTTTTGAGCAGCCGTCCAACTTGTTGCCGGCGACCAAGCTTCAGCCGGTGAACCTCCGGCGACCCTCCGGTGATCTCCTCTAGGTTCGGTGAGAAGGTGAGCTTCCATCTCTCCTTGGCCGGCCTCTATTCCTCCACCAAAAGCTGTCCAGTTTTTCTGGACAGCTTGTTTCTTTGTTGTCGGAGCGTCGTTTGGACGACGGTTAGTGCTCCGATAGCGCCTAACTTACCGGGGATTTGATCTCCGGTAATCCTCTGAGGTGGAGGACGAAGGATTCGTCAATTGGTTGACGAATACCTCTCCGGAGAAGCGAGTTTTGAGAACTCGTTTTAGGATCCGAATTTGGATTCGGATCGTGATCATCTCTCGATCACGTCGTCTTCAACACGAGGCTAGTAACCCGTACGAAGACGAAGCTCGTGACTTAGCGAAGTCATCCCGAGGAGCTCGGCGTGGATACGGATAGAGACGATTCTTACGAGGATCGTTCCGGTTGATGCCGTTCCCGCTACACGTCATACGAAAGGTATAACGTAGATAATTTCTTTTATTGCAAATTTTAATTTACGGTTATGTCTACACTTGTTGTAATAGCATGTGTGTGTCGTGTGTGTTGTAATAAATATAGATTTATTATTTTTAATTGCTTCCGCTGTGCTCATGTTTACGAAACATGATCGAACACACACACGCCGCGGTGCCGGAAACCCAACAGTGGTATCAGAGCCCAGGTTGTGTTTCAACATAATCGTAAAATGGTTTTGCGATAGTCATAATGTATTTCTGGAAATTTTCTAATTTTGGAAATTTAGAAGTATTTATGGAAATTTTTCAATTTTGGAAAGTCTAGAAGTATTTATGGAAATCTTCCACTTTTGGAAAGTTGGAAGTATTTATGGAAATTGATATTTTCCATAAATAAAATATTTGATTAGATTCTGGAAATTTGTTTCCTAATTTAATCATGATTTGATTTGGGAAATCAAATCTTAAAATATTTTATTTCCATAAGTAGTTTTAATGATTTAGGAAATTGGTTTCCTAAATAGATTTTCCATAATCAAATAATTCCATGAATAAAATATGTGATTAGATTTGGAAATTTGTTTCCTAATTTAATTATGATTTGATTTGGAGAATCAAATCTTAAACATACTTTATTTCCATAAATAGTTATGACATATAAGGAAATTATATACATGACATAATTGTATGCCATGTAATTGCATTAGATGCATAACATTATGCCATGCGTGTCGTGACATGTAGATGTATGCCATGTATGTCATGCCATGTAAATAATAGTTATTTGCATGCAAAGAGGATGAGACATAAAACCCTAACTCAATATTAAAGCCTACACCTTCCATTAATATGGTTAGAACCAGAGTTCTGTTTCTTGTTTGGGTTGTTGGACTCACTCTAAGCCCGGCTCGAACCTGAACATGTTCAAATCATTGGAATAGTTTAACTCTAATATGGTAAGAGTCAGAGGTCAATCGTTAGTTTGGGTTGTTGGACTCACTCCAAGACTGGCTAATTGGTTGAATGCGCTCTAACCATATTAAAACTATTTCGCGATTAATGGGTCGGCTTTAACTTGGAGCATCGATTTGTTGGACTCACTCCAAGGTTGATGTGAAGAGAGGTGAAGTTGGGTGCTATGCATATGATGCATACTTGTTAATGTGTCAACAACCCAATGTATGTGTAAACATTCAATTAGTTGATAGCACATTGTGATAGTTACATATACATGATATGTAATCGGTATACTTGATACCCACCATCATAGCTAAGAATGGCTTGTTGGACTCACTCCAAGGTTGTTCTTATCTATGATGGATATCAGCCCATTCGGAGATGGACCTACGATCTCCCGAAGTGATTTTAAGGGTTTTTGAATTCGAAAAATGAATGGGATTTTGTAAATGTCTGTGGATGCATTTTAAATCATCTTTCTCATATATGCTCGTTTTGTATTTCTAGGTTAATCTCTTGATCATGATGTCTTTGAATTTGCGCTCTATTTTGAATTCGAATAAATTGACTGGGCCGAACTTCTTGGACTGGCTTAGAAACTTGAGAATTGTTCTCAAGGCAGAAAAGCTTGAGTATGTCCTCGAAGCGTCTCTTCCCCCCCGTCCTAGTGATGATGCAACACCGGACCAATTGTTGGCCCATCAGAAACATGTGAGTGATTCTGAGCAAGTGAGTTACATCATGCTAGGGGCGATGGTACCCGAGCTGCGAAAGCAGCATGAGCATATGGATGCTCATACCATAGTCCTTCATCTTTATGAGTTGTTTGATGAGCAAGTGAGATTCGAAAGGTTCGAAGTCTCCAAGCTTCTCTTCACCTCCGAGATGCAAGAAGGTTCATCTGTGGTACTGCTCAACATGCTGAAGACTGTGGAGCCTTCTGAAAAGCATGAGCAGGGGATGGTGCTGTTAGTTGATTCCTCGAAGAAAGGTTCTAAGAGGAAGTCAAAGGAACAACAGAAGGGAAAGAAGAGAAGGGCTAAGAAGGTAGAACTAGCACAAAAGGAAACTTGCCATCATGATGGCAAGGAGAGCCATTGGCGAAGAAAGTGCGAGATTTATCTTGAGTCTGTGAAGAAGAATAAGGCATCAGATGCCCCATCTTCTTCAGAAATCTTCGTTATTGATTGTCATTCTATTTCCTCAGACACTTGGGTATTGGATACTGGGTGTGGCTCACATATATGTAAAGACATACATGGGCTAAGAAATAGAAGAAGACTCGTCAAGGGAGAGTCAAATTTACGTGTTGGGAATGGAGCAAAGGTTGCTGCACTCGCCATCGGAACGTATTTGTTGAGACTCCCTACAGGACTTGTCTTAGAACTGGACAATTGCTTTTATGTTCCTTCGTTGATAAAGAACATCATTTCTATTTCTTGTTTAAATAGAAATGGGTACCATTTGACTTTTAGTAACAATTGTTGTTACATAACTTTGAATGGAGTTCTTTATGGGACTGGAACTTTAAGCAATGGTATTTATACGTTGGACGTATCCAGTGACATTTTCAATATAGAAGCGAGCAACAAGCGTGCTCAAAAAGATAATCAATTAGACTCCTATATGTGGCATTGTCGTCTTGGCCATGCAAGTAAGAAACGCATGTCCGAATTACACCGATGTGGAATTCTGGAATCGTTTGAATTGGATTCATACGATACATGCGAATCATGCTTAAAAGGCAAGATGACTAAGTTACCTTTTAATGGAAAGGGTGAACGAGTGGAAGAGTTGCTAGGTCTAATACATACTGATGTATGTGGACCCATGTCAACTCAAGCTTTAGGAGGCTATAGCTACTTCATCACCTTCACCGATGATCACTCATGGTTTGGGTATGTGTTCTTGATGAAACACAAGTCTGAAGCCTTTGAAATGTTCAAAGAATTAAGAAATGAAGTAGAGAAACAACTTGGCAAGAGTATTAAAATACTTCGATCGGATCGAGGTGGTGAATACTTGAGTCAAGAGTTTCTAGATTATCTGAGGGACAATGGTATATTGTCTCAATGGACTCCGCCATATACACCACAACTTAATGGTGTATCTGAGAGGCGAAACCGGACCTTGTTGGACATGGTCAGGTCAATGATGAATCACACGAATCTTCCCAAGTCCTTTTGGGGCTATGCACTTCAGACTGCTGTTTACTTGTTAAACAGAGTCCCGACCAAGGTAGTCTCTACTACTCCATATGAGATATGGGCTAGTAAGAAACCTCATTTATCTTACTTGAAGATATGGGGTTGTCCTGCTTATGTGAAGCGGACTGTGTTAGACAAATTGGATGCTAAGTCTGATAAATGTCTATTTATTGGATACCCTAAGGAAACGAGGGGTTACCAATTCTATCATCCCTTGGAACAAAAGGTGTTTGTTTCAAGGAATGCTGTGTTTCTAGAGAAAGAGTTTCTCTTACAAGAAAACAGTGGGAGTGTCGTTGAACTTGAGGAGGTTCAAGAGACTTCAGTAGACATTGAAGAGATACCTGGTCAAGCACCACGACCGATGACTCATAGTGATGAGCCATCGGCTGGACCTATTGAGGCACCACATCTTCGTAGATCTAGTAGAGCACGCAATATTCCCGAGAGATATGGATTTCTCGTAAGTGAATCGAACGACGTGTTACTCATTGATGATGAGGAGCCTACTAGTTATGAAGAAGTGCTGACAAGTTCAGAAAGGGATAAGTGGCTTGATGCCATGAAGTCGGAAATGGATTCCATGTATGAAAACAAAGTTTGGAACTTGGTTGACCCACCTGAAGGCATAAAGCCTATAGGGTGCAAGTGGGTTTTTAAGAAGAAAATCGACATGGATGGTAATGTGATTACCTATAAGGCTAGATTGGTGGCGAAAAGATATCGTCAAAAGCAAGGTGTTGATTATGACGAAACCTATTCGCCTGTATCTATGCTTAAATCCATTCGGATGCTCCTGGCCATAGCGGCTCATTATGATTATGAGATATGGCAGATGAATGTGAAAACAGCTTCCCTTAATGGAAACCTGCTCGAGGACGTGTATATGATACAGCCTGAGGGTTTCACATCGATTGATAAAACCAAGGTATGCAAATTGCGACGGTCCATTTATGGATTGAAGCAAGCATCCAGGAGCTGGAATATCCGTTTTGATGAGACGATCAAAAAGTTTGATTTCTCACAAAATCCAGACGAACCTTGTGTGTACAAGAAGGTTAGTGGGAGTGCAGTCGTGTTCCTAGTATTATATGTTGATGACATATTACTTATAGGAAACGATGTTTCAATCTTACAGTCAGTTAAGGTTTGGTTATCCAAGACATTCTCCATGAAAGACCTGGGAGAAGCAACCTACATCCTTGGGATTAAGATCTATAGAGATAGATCGAAACGGTTGCTTGGTATTTCGCAGTCTACATATATAGACCGAGTGCTAAAGAGGTTTAGCATGTCGGAATCCAAGAAAGGTTTCCTACCCATCAGGCATGGGGTACACCTTTCGAAGTCTATGTGTCTGCGCACAGAAGACGAGAGGATTTGCATGAGTAAGATTCCCTATGTATCCGCAATAGGATCTATCATATATGCTATGTTATGTACGAGGCCCGATGTATCGTACGCTCTGAGTGTCACGAGCAGATACCAATCCGATCCAGGAATGGATCATTGGGCGGCTGTTAAGACGATCCTTAAGTACTTGAGAAGAACTAAGGATGTGTTCCTAATATATGGAGAAGGGGACATGGTGATACGCGGGTATACGGATGCCGCCTTCCGCATGCATAAGGATGATTCCGTGTCTCACCGATACGTGTTCACCTTGAATGGGGCGCAGTGAGTTGGAAAAGTTCCAAACAAGAGACTGTAGCGGATTCTACCACTGAGGCAGAATATATTGCAGCTTCGGAAGCAGCAAAGGAAGCGGTTTGGATCAAGAAGTTCGTTCATGAACTTGGTGTGATTCGCCATTGTTGAAGCAATACCGGTCATCGCGACAACAATGGAGCAATTGCACAGGCGAAAGAGCCAAGGTCTCATCAACGATCCAAACATGTACTTCGCCGCTATCATCTTATCAGAGAGATCATCAGTAGGAACGAAATACAAATCGAGAAAATTCCCACTGAAAGGAACTTAGCGGATCCTTTGACTAAAGCATTACCTCAAAGTAAGTTTGAGGGTCATGTTAGAGCTTATGGTATTGGATACCGTAGCGATTGGCATTAGGCCAAGTGGGAGTCTGTTAGTAATATATGAGAGATGTCCTAAGGCAATCGCCTTATGTATGAACCATTTATATGATAAATGAAGATTCACTATTTGAGTATACATGTTTTATGTATTTGATTGGATCTTAAACTCATTTACTGAATGTCCACGATACGATTCACAGCATGAGAGAATTTGTGATTGAATCACAACTAGTGAGTATCTCTACATGTGTAATTGTGATGTATCGGAATTATCCCTAGTCGATGAATTGATGGATTTGGACACCATCAATTCTGTCGAGGCTAGCACGAGGTATACTCCTTGGTGTATCCAAGCAGCTGATTCTCACTGGCTGGAGACATAGTGATGTCCGGAGTTAATCGTGGATGCTAGTTATGGTAACTAGTTCATTGGAGTGACCAGCCGTAAGACTTGATATGGTTCTCTGCATATATAGATATGTCAATGAAGTTCTTACTGTGGCTTAAGTGCGATGTTCCTTTGACTTGCGGTATTCAAGTCATCTTGATCATGGAGACTTATGCTTTGACATCTTAAGCAAACATCTCTAAGGAGATGTGGACCCGGGATGATTGGGTATAAGTCGAAATGATCGAAGGTGTTTGAATAGCCTATAAAGGATTCACCACTCCTTGCGAGGAGATGTATACCCATGGCCTCTCGTCGGATTGTTACTAAAGTCTTTGGCCAAAGCATTACATGTTTAGAGTAAGGTACTCTTCGATACATGTGGAGTAACTAGAATCCGTAGGACGAGGAAATGACACTTGGGCTAGGTGTGACGTAGTCAGCCTAGTGGGGACTGACACAATAGACCATGTCCTGAACCAAGTGGGTATAAGATGAGTGAAGGGAATGGGGCACGATTCATTCGAAGCATCAAGGGTTTCGTAAATAGTTCGATCAACCGCTGATCTTTTCGGTTAATTGGGGATCATGATGTACTACTAGGTGCCACTCATGATCGTTCTATAATTAATGGTTAATTATAGACGGCCAACATAAACCGAGAACCTATTTGGTCACACGCACAACGAGTGTAATCCAAAGGATTTAAAAAGAGCTTGAGAATGGGATTCTCAGACCGAGAGAAACTATGTTTGGTTGGACCAAACATAAAGCGAGCATGAAATTGTTTCAGTCGCAATGGAAGCGTGGATGGACCGTGTCTTATGAAGACATAATGGATGGACCAAAATGGTTTGGTTCTAATCCAATGGATGAGAATAAACCAAAGGGTTTGGTTTATATTAAACGAATGAACCAAAGGTTGGTTCGGTTCGTTTTAACTTAAAATAAACCATCATGGTTTGGTTTATTTTAACTTATCTTAATGGAGCGGGTTAACGGGCTTTATGGATATGATCCATTAACCATTAAGAGAATTAGTTCTCTATAAAATAGGGCTTAAACCCTTATCCAAAACCCTAATTAGTTTTGGCCGCCCAACCTAATTGCCGCCAACCTCCTTGGAGTTTTCGGCGCCCAACCCTAAGCTGCCGCCGTCCTGCTTTTGAGCAGCCGTCCAACTTGTTGCCGGCGACCAAGCTTCAGCCGGTGAACCTCCGGCAACCCTCCGGTGATCTCCTCTAGGTTCGGTGAGAAGGTGAGCTTCCATCTCTCCTTGGCCGGCCTCTATTCCTCCACCAAAAGCTGTCCAGTTTTTCTGGACAGCTTGTTTCTTTGTTGTCGGAGCGTCGTTTGGACGACGGTTAGTGCTCCGATAGCGCCTAACTTACCGGGGATTTGATCTCCGGTAATCCTCTGAGGTGGAGGACGAAGGATTCGTCAATTGGTTGACGAATACCTCTCCGGAGAAGCGAGTTTTGAGAACTCGTTTTAGGATCCGAAGTTGGATTCGGATCGTGATCATCTCTCGATCACGTCGTCTTCAACACGAGGCTAGTAACCCGTACGAAGACGAAGCTCGTGACTTAGCGAAGTCATCCCGAGGAGCTCGGCGTGGATACGGATAGAGACGATTCTTACGAGGATCATTCCGGTTGATGTCGTTCCCGCTACACATCATACGAAAGGTATAACGTAGATAATTTCTTTTATTGCAAATTTTAATTTACGGTTCTGTCTACACTTGTTGTAATATGCATGCGTGTGTTGTGTGTGTTGTAATAAATATAGATTTATTATTTTTAATTGCTTCCGCTGTGCTCATGTTTACGAAACATGATCGAACACACACACGCCGCGGTGCCGGAAACCGAACAGACACTGAAAGCGGAACTGCAAAGTCTACCTTGAGGAAGTAAAGAAGAAAAGAAGTGGGACTTCTGCCTCAGGTATACACGTTATAGAAGTTAATCTATCTATTTCTTCTACATGGGTATTAGATACCGGATGTGCATCTCACATTTGTACTAATGTGCAGGGACTGAGAAATAGTAGACTAATGGCAAAGGGCGAAGTGGACCTACGAGTAGGCAATGGTGCAAAAGTTGCTGCTGTAGCTGTAGGAACATATTCTTTGTCTTTGCCCACTGGGCTTATCTTAGAACTAGAGGAGTGCTTTTATGTACCTGCATTAACGAAGAACATAATTTCTGTATCTTGTTTAGACAAGAAAAACTTTTCTTTTATAATAAAGGACAAATGTTGTTCCATTTATTTGAATGAAATGTTCTATTGTAATGCACCACTTATGAATGGTCTCTATGTTCTAGATTTAGAAAACCCAATTTATAATGTAAATACCAAACAGTTCAAATCGAATAATTTGAACCAAACATATCTCTGGCACTGTCGCCTAGGTCACATAAATGAAAAATGCATATCCCAACTCCATAAAGATGGATTATTGGACTCATTTGATTTTGAATCATATGAGGTATGCGAATCTTGTCTTTTAGGAAAGATGACTAAAACTCCATTTAGTGGACATGGCGAGAGAGCGACGGACTTGTTAGGACTCATACATACTGATGTATGTGGCCCTTTCAATGTCGAAGCCAGAGGAGGCTATAAGTACTTTATTACTTTCACTGATGATATGAGTAGATTTGGCTACTTATATTTGATGAGACATAAGTCAGAATCCTTTGAAAAGTTCAAAGAATTCAAGAATGTAGTACAAAACCAACTTGGTAAGCGTATTAAGCTACTTCGATCAGATCGAGGTGGTGAATACCTTAGTCAAGAGTTTCATGATCACCTGACTGAGTGTGGGATAATATCCCAACTCACTCCACCTGGAACACCACAATGGAATGGTGTATCTAAGAGGAGAAATCGTACTCTATTAGATATGGTACGATCAATGACGAGCCAGACTGATCTACCTACTTCCTTTTGGGGTTTAGCTCTAGAGATAGCCGCTTTCACACTAAATCGCATCCCATCAAAAACCGTAGAAAAGACACCATATACGTTATGGACTGGGAAGAGTCCCAAAATGTCTTTTATAAAGATTTGGGGTTGTGAAGCTTATGTTAGACATCAAGTCTCAGATAAACTAGGACCCAAATCAGATAAGTGTTATTTTGTAGGATATCCCAAGGAAACAAAGGGATATTACTTTTACAATCCCACACTTGGCAAGGTGTTTGTTGCCAGAAATGTTGTCTTTCTAGAAAGAGAATTTATTTCTAGAAAAACTAGTGGGAGTAAAATTCATCTTGAAGAAATTCAAGATGAAGATAACACTAAGGCTTCGATGGAAAATGAACAGGCACCACAAAGTGTTATGGATGAGGAAATTGTTGCCCAAAGAGTTGTGGAGCAAACACCTGTTCATGTAGACCAACCTCTTCGTAGATCTGATAGGATCCGTCGTCAACCCGAGAGATATTCTTTTCTCTTGACTGACAACGGCGAGGTATTGCTTGTCAATCTTGACGAGCCTACATCCTATCAAGAAGCTATGATGAGCCCAGATTCCGAGAAATGGCTTGAGGCCATGAGATCCGAAATGGAATCCATGTACACTAACCAAGTATGGACTTTGGTTGATCCACTTGAAGGGGTAAAACCCATTGGGTGTAAGTGGGTCTTTAAAGTAAAAACTGACATGGATGGTAATAAGCATACCTATAAAGGTAGATTGGTGGCTAAAGGATTCAAACAAATTCATGGTATTGACTATGATGAAACCTTTTCACGGGCCATGATGCTTAAATCCATTCGGATCATACTTGCTATTGCAGCCTACCACGATTATGAGATCTGGCAGATGGATGTCAAAACTGCTTTTCTGAATGGAAAACTACTTGAGGATGTGTACATGACACAGCCTGAGGGTTTTGAAGATCCAAAGCATCCTGGAAAGGTATGCAAACTACAAAGGTCCATTTATGGACTAAAGCAAGCCTCTCGAAGCTGGAATCTTCGATTCGATGATGCAATCAAGGAGTTTGGTTTCATCAAGAATGAAGATGAACCTTGTGTCTACAAGAGAAATAGTGGGAGCACAGTTGTATTTCTTATCTTGTATGTAGATGACATACTTCTCATCGGAAATGATATTCCCTCACTCCAATCTGTGAAGATGTGGTTAGGGAATTGTTTCTTGATGAAAGACTTAGGTGAAGCTGCCTATATTTTAGGCATCAAGATCTATAGAGATAGATCTAAAATATTACTTGGCCTAAGTCAGAGTACATACATTGATAAAGTGCTAGATCGTTTTGCTATGCAAAATTCCAAGAAAGGATTTCTGCCTTTATCACATGGTGTGAGTCTTTCGAAGACTCAATGTCCCTCTTCTAAGGAGGAGAGAGATCGCATGGATAAGATCCCTTATGCATCTGCCATAGGGTCTATCATGTACGCCATGCTTTGTACTATCTCGACGCCTCGTATGCTTTGAGCATGACGAGTAGATACCAATCGGATCCAGTGAAAGTCATCGGATAGCAAATCAAAAATATTCTTAAATACTTACGAAGAACGAAAGAATATTTCCTAATATTCGAGGCAATGAGGAGCTAATCAGAAGGGTTACAGTGATGCAAGCTTCCAAATGCATAAGGATGACTATAGATCGCAATCGGGTACGTGTTTTGCTCGAATGGTGGAGCCGTGAGGAAGAGTTCAAGGTGACACACTTGATTCTACAATGTTCGAGTATATTGCGTCTGATGCAAAGAAAGGAGGTCGTTTTGTCTCCGCAAGTTCATCGCTGAACTTGGGGTAGTTCCTAGCATTGCGCAGATCCAATAGACCTCTATTGTGACAACAATGGGGCTATCAGACAGTGCTAAGGAACCTCGATCACATCGGACCAAACACATATCACGGCGCCCATCTCATTCGAGAGATCATCGATAGAGGAGATGTGAGGATATGCGAGAAGCTAACATCGCAGATCCATTGACCAAGGCTTTGGCACAGAGGAAGCATGATGGTCACACTAGGTCACTAGGTATTAGATATCATAGTGATTGGTACTAGTGCTAATGGAAGATTGTTAGTTATAGCCCTAGAACCAATCATGTGATGGTTGAATAGGGAACATTTTGTATCATATTCTATAAAGGCAAAGGATTGGTTATTATATTTAGGTCTTGCTTGTGCCAGCTAAATTAAATATAATAATGCCCTAGAAAAGTAGGTTCTTATCTACAGCACATCAATTGGCAGAATTGATTATGAGAGGCTGTAGAGAACACTTTCCTAAGTGTTCCTAGTTAAGTATTAATATGCAAGGGCAATATTAATACATAAAGACTAGCATGTAGGTCAATTGATGACTTGATCTCACAAGTCATGGATATATGATATCAAGTTGACACATGAGTATATATTAGAGAATATATACTGAACTGACCCGCCATGAGAAAGTTTCATGGATCGTCATATGAGTGTCATAAACTTTCTCATGTGACTATTGGTATGAATAGTCCTCAAACCTAAAGTCACTACGGTTCCCTACACAAGGAGTTATGTACTTTGGTATCGTCAAACGTCACCCGTAACAGGGTGGACCATAAAGGTGATTACTGGGTATATAACAAATTATGCGGAGGGATGTGAGTGATGTAGATGGGATCTATCCCTCTCATATGACGAGAGTGATATCGGTGGGCCCCTTGATTGAGTAGAACTACTAAAACGCATGGCCATGCTCGAATGAGTCAATATGAGATATTGAGCTCATTTGTTTGAGTTAGTTTACTCAGGGATCAAGAAACACATAGATTGATCGAGGATGACACGGTCTATGCCTCATTGGTCAATCTGATATCAAGGATAGAAGGACACGGTCATACATTATAGTAGTCACGGAAAGGTTAGTCAGATCTTGACTTATTTCGTATCTTGGGTAGCAATGATGTATTGCTAGATGCCGCTCATTGCTTGTGTATCTAAAAGAGTTTAGATCCACTGCCAACGTTATGAGAGCCTATAGGGTCACACACAAAGAGCATGATGATTAGAAGAATTAGTGCATTCTAGTTTGACTAGAATAATTTGGGAATGAGCTTATGTACAAAATAGTTTTTGGACTTTAAGCTTAATGAGAATTTTAGCTTATTGATTTAATGAGATTAATTCAATATGCTAAGCTTAATTGATTTAATAAGATTAATTCAATATGTTACCTTATTGATTTAATGAGATTAATTCAATATGATAACATAAGCTTATTGGATTAATAAGATTAATTCAACATGCATGAATGCCACATAAACATGCCACCTAAGCATGCCACATAAGCATGCCACCTAAGCTTGATGAGGTGGAAGGAGACAAAGGGTTTTGACCTTTGGATTTCCTCCACATGTGGCCGGCCAAACAAGGAGTGTATATGTTTCAATGCAATTGATTGCATTGAATGTGATAGGAGGTGAAAGGTTTTTCAATCCTATAAAACACCCCATGGGGTGGCCGGCCAAATGGTTGAAGCTTAAGGCTTGGAGAGAGCTTGGTGGTGAGAGCATTTGGTTGTGTGGCTTTTGTGAGTGTAGCAAGAAGAGTAGTCTTCTTCTTCCTTTCTCTTCTTCCCTACTTTCCTCTCCTTTAGGGACTTCTCTAGCAAGAAGTAAAGGAGAGCTCTTCTAGTTTCTTTTGTGAGACAAGAGCTTGCTCGTGTGGATACATATAGAGGCACGGACATTTGAACGTGCTAAAAGATCCAACAAACCCAAGGAGAAGCGGGATTACAAAGGGCACGCAACAAAGGTAATATTCTCCTATAAGATAGGTTTTGAGAAATTTATTTTTGTACGAGGTTTTCTTTCGCAAGGATCACTTGGAAGGGATCCTATTTTTCCATTGCGCATATGCTATTTTGCATAAGAGATCCCTACAATATGATCCTAATTGCATATTATGATCATAAATCATGTATCATCACTAATTGCACATTATGATCATAAATCATATATTACCATTCAAAACAAAAATCATGATCATTTATCAAGTATAAAATCAAGCATAAATCATGATTTGAGCATTCAATTCATGGGTTACACATTATCATCACCCAACACTAAGTTAAAAATTTTCACCCACATCATCCTAAGTGAACCATTTAAAATGATATAAGTAAAGTCCAATTATGGTTGACTATCCTAGGTTCTCCTAACCCTTAAGGATGGACTTAGAAACCCAATATAGATTCTTTCCAATAGGGTTCACTATGTATTCCTTTGGGATCCATTTCCTAGCTACCATTGTAGTTTTAGCTTGACCTCTAGCAATCAAACAATGGTAAGCCTTTTCATTTTTGGATCCCTTGTAGCCTAGACCCTTCTTGTTAAAACTAGCCCTTTGGCTCTCAATGATCATATTTAGGGTGTTGGAGGCAATGGTGAATTTTTCTAGGGCTTTTGTGAGGAATTCTATCTTTTCCCTTAGAGCCTTATTTTCCTCAACTAAGCATGCATCATTTACACTAGAAGAATTATCATTGTCTTGAGAACATGCAATTTTCAATTTTTCTTCTAGTTCCTTAATTTCATTTTGCATGCTTTTGTTCTTCTTCTTACTCCTAAATAAATCCTTTGTTAAACTAGTAATCATGGAAATAACTTTCTTGGGAGGGAGATTCATTACCTCACTTACCCAATCTCCTTTTTGTGATTCCGATGAGGATGAAGATGAAGCTCCCCCTCCACTTGAGGTCTCCTCACTTGAGTTTGTTTCTTCTTTTTCGGAGGAGGTGGAGTCCAAGTCTTCTATTGCCATTAGGGCAAGGTTTGTGAATGCTTGTTCTCCCTCCGAAGATGATGATGGATCATCCCATGTTGCCTTGTGTGCCTTGGCCTTCCCTTTTTCTTTTGTTTTTCTTTCTTCTTCCTTATTCTTGCTCCCCCTCTTCTTGTCTTCTTTCTTTCTCTTTTCTTCCTTGATTTTGTTCAAGAGGGGACAATCATCCCTTATGTGTCTCTCTCCTTGGCAATTATAGCAAATAATTTTTCTCCTCGGCCTTCTTCCTCTATCATGAGACTTGTTAAATTTAAAGCCTTTTAATGCACGTCTCACCTTCCTTACCATGTAGGCTTCTTCATTACTATCCATGGAGGAAAAAGATTCTTCATCGGAGGAAGAAGGTGGAGTCTCCTTCTCCTTCTTCTTTCCTTTTTCCGCTACTAGTGCTACTCCCCTTGATGGCTTGATCTCATCTTCAACTATGCCTTCAAGCCTTGTCTCATGCAATTCCATGGTGGAGAAAAACTCTTCTAGAGTGCTTACTTCTAGATTCTTCGAAATATAAAAGGAGTCAACCATGGAGCTCCACTTAGATGATCGGAGAAAAGTATCTATGGCCTTCATGATCATGTCCCGATTGGAGAGTTTTTCACCTACACTTGATAAACCGGTTATTATTTCCTTAAAACGTGAATGAAGTGAGAGTACCTTTTCCCCCTTTTCTTATTTGATATTGCTTAATTACGATCGGAGGAGGTCTCTTCTTGCTAGCTTGGCTTCGGATGTGCCTTCATGAAGCTCCACTAGCTTCTCCCACATCTCTTTGGCGCTAGAGCATTCTCCTATCCGGTTTACTTCTTGCTGGGGGAACACATTGAAAAGATGGTGCTTGACCTTTGAATTTACATGGTGCTCCTCCCTTTGCTTCTTGGTCCACCTTGACTTCTATAGTAGTCTCACCTCTTCATCCCTAAGCATCTCAAAATCGTTTTCCATTATTAACATGATATCGAAGTCGGTTTCATAGAAAACCTCCATACGCTTCTTCCACCATGCGAATTCTCCTTCGAACTTAGGCAGATGAATGTTGGAGCCAGCCATCTCTTGTCGTGCTTGTGTTGGCGATTAGTCCGCGACAAGCTCCTAGCTCTGATACCACTTGTTGAAGGATCGGTGGCCGACTAGAGGGGGTGAATAGCCCTTCGTGTACGATAATGGAAATTGCTCACTTAATCATCTACAATTAGAGTTAGCGCAACGGAATATTTGCTAAACAAAAACAATTAAGCTAATGCAAAAGACAAAGAGAAAACAAACGCAAACACCGAAGACGTAACGTGGTTCATGACCCTTGACGCTAATCCACGACCCGATTCATTCCAAGTGAATCACGCCTAAACCAATCACTAATCTCTCCTTCAAGGTAGAGGTAAACCTTTCTTTTACAAGAATCACTCCACTTACAATATGATTGAAATAAACTCAAGGAAGAGGAGTAAAAAAATGTTCGGCACTTGGGAGAAGTTTAGGAGTTAGGCATTAACCTCCCCAAGTGACCCAAGGCCTCTTCTTATAGGGAAGAGGTCATTTGTTGCCTCACAACGACCTTATCCACGTTGGCTTCCAACCAATGACTCCCACATTAGTCGACTGATCATCCCCATCAGTCGACTGATGGCGCCATCAGTCTAGTGACCAAAGTGATCACTCGACTGGAAAACCTTCTGTGCCCGAATTCACCTCGATTAGTCAACTACTGTCCCTTGGCAGTCGATTGATGGTTGAGCAGTTGACTGTCAAACCCTAGCAGTCGACTGTTGGGCCAGAAACCAGACTCGAACACCCGTCGAGCCTTCAGTCGACTTGGAGTAGTCGACTCCCATGATATGGAAGTCCACTGATGTCGGGTAAAACCTAAAACAAACCTTGGTTGAGCATCTGACACTCAGCCATTTGGCCAAGTTCACCTATGAGCTACCCTATCCCGGGTTACAATAGCTCACACTCATCTCCCTTAGATTCCCTCGCCTTGAAGCTCTCTTCATCCGGCCACGTCCCTCAGATGCACCAAGTGCACGACTTCGCAAAGCCATCCTTCACGTCTCGCCTTGAAGTCTGCTTTGTTGGCTTCACTCCAATGCTTATTGTTCGGCGGTCCCTCGGATGCACCAAGTGTACGACTTCCGCAATGCCATCCTTCACCGACTCAAGGACCGAGTCAAGAGATGATGAACTTACTAAGGCTATCACCATGTGTGAATTACTAACTCCTTCACGACATCAACACACATATTAAATCAATAACAACCTAACTTAAACCCTTTGCCACACACATCAAAACCACATCATACATGGGTTTATTGCTCTAACATATGATTTAGTTGATCTTCCTCCTAGTCAAAGAACTATTGGGAATAAGTAGATTCTCGAAATAAAGAGGAAAGCAAATGGATTGATTAATCGATACTGATGGTGCTTGCTTCCTTGGATCACTAAAATCCCCCTTCCTTTTCTTAGGGATCACTGTATCCGATACCAAGAGAGAGGTCTGGAAGCTGAACCTAGCTTGGTACACCAAAGGAGAATGGTAAGGGTTGGCCGGCTTCTCGGCGCAGCCACTCCGACGATCAAGTTAGTATGAGTATGAAAAGAAAGTAATGAACAGGAAAGGAAAAGAGATCTCAGAGATACCAAATAGAGAAGAAAACAACCGTCCTCGATCCCATCGTCCTCTGCCCCTTTTATAGACGAAGCCCCTCGCCTTCTCCTGGTGGTGAATTTACGCAAAGGGCTCTTTTGCCAAGCTATCCTAACCGTTTTTCCCGCCCCTAAAAATATCTCCTGCCACGTGTTAATCTCAAATAAAAAGATACATATGATTATTTTAAACTAACCACCCTCCACCTTTCACCGCTATCTTCCCTCCTTCAGCGCACCGCTCATCCGAAAACACTGCTTTGGAAAATACAGCTCCTAATATCCGGGCGACATATACTACCCTGGAAATATTCTGCCTTATAGCTCCTCTTATTACCCTAGCATTACAGTACAGGCCTGGCACCGTTCACACAACCCTGGAACCCTATACTGCCCTGGAATCACAATACAAGCCTGGTATTATTCACACAACCCTGGAAACTCATACTGCTCTGGAATCATAATACACCCCTAGAATTGCATAAACTGCCATGGAACTGCTTAAATTGCCCTGGAACTACTTATACCACCTTGGAACTATTTATAGTGTCTTGGAACTACTTATACCACCCTGGAACTGCTTAAACCACCCTAGAACTGCTTAAACTGCCCTGGAACTGTTTATACTACCCTGGAACTACTTATACCTCCCTTGAACTTCTTAAACTACCCTGGAACTACTTATACCACCGTAGAACTACTTAAACCGCCCTGGAACTGCTTATACCACCCTGGAACTTCTTAAACCGCCTTGGAACTGCTTAAACCGCCCTGGAACTGCTTATACCCCCTGGAACTACGTAAACCACCCTGGAACTGTTTATACCGCCCTGCAACTGCCTAATCTGGCTTGGAACTATTTATATTGTCCTAGAACTGTTTATACCACCATGGAACTACTTATACTACTCTGGAACTTCTTATACCGCCCTGGAAATCCCGACCCCATCATAAGTTCCCCTCTTTAGTAAAACAGAAGAGCGAAGTCGAATGAAGTTTTACAAGTGTTCATGAATAAAAATTTTCTCTAAAAAAGGCTTCCATATCCATCATAAGTTCCCCCTCTTTAGTAAAACAAAAGAGCAAAGCCGAATGAAGTTTTACAAGTGTTCATGAACAAAATTTTTTTCTAAAAAAGGCCTCCATACCCATCATATGTTCCCCCTCTTTAGTAAAACTGAAGAGCGAAGTCGAATGAAGTTTTACAAATGTTCATGAATAAAAATTTTCTCTAAAAAAGGCCTCCATACCCATCATAAGTTCCCTCTTTTTAGTAAAACTGAAAAGCAAAGTCGAATGAAGTTTTATAAATGTTTGTGAACATGCAACCACTACCATATCAATCTACAACACCCTATTCTACCATATTGTTATACTAAGCATCATTCCTTGTGTATTAAATCCTGAACCTTAACATTGTATGAAACTTTTATGCATAAAATGTTGTAAGAGGTGTACTCCTTTCCCCATACTCATCGCATGCAAAAGGGATCTCGCTAATATCGTGGTCGCTTCTGCAAATACATCAACCGCCGTAAATACACTGATCGCCGGAAATACAATGATTGCTCAGGAAATACAATGACTGCTCGAGAAATACACTAACTGGTCGAGAAATATACCGACTGTTCTGCAAATATATGTACTTCTCTAGAAAGATGCCAAAACTACCCTGGAACAAACATACCACTTTGACAGATGAAAAAACTGCCCTGGAACTCTAAAAAGATGCAAACTCGCCTCGAATCAATATACTTCAATGTCAAAACCGCCTAAAATCAATGCACCGCTCAAAAGATGCAAACCGCCTCGAACTCGAGTCTACCCTGGAATAGTGCAAAATCGGCATGTAAATAGAGATACCTCTAGGAAGTTACTATACTGCCCTGGCACTTAATATACAGCTCTGCCATGCTGGGAAACAACCCTAAAAATAAACATGTAGATGCTACACTTAACATACAACTCTGAACGCTGCCAAACCTCCCTGAAAATAGGCAAACTGCTCTAGAACGATGTAAAACCTCCCTGGAAATAAACACACTGCTATGATAAGATGCTACACTGCCCTGTAACTTAACATATGACTCTGAAACGCTGCCAAACTGCCCTGGAAATCAACATGCTGCTCTGAGAAGATGCTACACTTACCCTATGGCCCTGAAACACTGCCAAACAGCCCTGGAAATAAGCAACCTACTTTGGAACGATGTCAAACTGCCCTAGAAATAAACACAATAAATGTTAAACTTCCATAGAAATTAATATATGGCTCGAAACACTGCCAAACTGCTCTAGAATTCATCATACTATTCTGGAAAGATGCTACACTGCCCTAGAACGCTCCCAAACTGCCCTACAACTGAACATACCGCTCTGTAGAGATGCAAAACTGCCCTGGAATTCAACAAACTCCTCTAGAACTGTAATAAACTGCCCTGGACTTAACATACAACTTTGGAACCATGTCAAACTCTCCTGGATATAAACATATTACTCTGGAAACATGCGAAACCTCCTTGAAATAAACATACCACTCTGCATCGATGTCCAAACACCCCGAAAATAGACATACTACTTTGCAAAGAATCGAAACGACCCTGGAACTTAACATACGACTCTAAACACTGCCAAACTGCCCTGCTCTGGAAATATGCGAAACTTCCAAAGGGAATTACACTGCCTGCTTGGGAAACTTTCTAATTGTTTCACAAGTGTTTATGAATGCGCAAACACTATCATATCAACCTCCAATACCCATATCTATGATACTGACATACTAGGCCTTGATGATTGTATAGTGTATCTTGAACACTGCATGAATCACTAAACCTTGACTACTATATGAGATGTTTATGCCTAAAATATTGTATGAGGCATTTTATTCCTTAAATGTTGTTATGAGGCATTTATGCCTTAAAATGCTATAGGAAGCATTTATGCCTTAAAATATTGTAGGAGGCATTTATGCCTTAAAATACTGTAGGAGGCGTTTATGCCTTAAAATACTGTAGGAGGCATTTATGTCTTAAAATACTGTAGCAGGAGTTTATACCTTAGAATACTGTAGGAGGCATTTATGCCTTAGAATACTGTATGAGGCATTTATGCCTTAGAATACTGGAGGCATTGAGCCTTGTTAGCATGTTACCTGTCCATTATAGCTGACGTTATAGTTCCCCATAGGGGAAAATAGCTATCTAAGCCTTAGGCTTTTATAGGAGAGTCGTGAGAACATTTGTAGGGTCGATGGTGGCCGGCTAGAGGGGGGTGAATAGCCTTTGACATAGACGGTGGAAGTCGTTCGTTCGTTGCTCGTCTACAAACACTATTAGCGCAAGAGGAATATACAAATACAAACAATTAAAGACAAAACAAAGAAAGAATAGAAACATAAACGCTAACACCGCAATGTAACATGGTTCACGGCCTCGCCGCTAATCCACGGTCAGATTCGTCCAAGTTGTATCACGCCTCAAGCTTTCACTATTCTATCCTTTCCACCAAGCTTGGTGGAGGTAACCTCTTTACCCAAGAATCACTCCTCTTATAATTATTATGTAAATAAACTCAAGTAAGAGGATGGAAAACCTTTAGGACACTTTGGGAGAGTTTAGAGCATGAACATTAGCCTCCCAAATGCCCTACTCCTTCTTTTTATAGAAGAAGAGGGTTTCTTCCCATTGACACAAGACCAGTCGACTGATGCCCCGATCAGTCGATTGATCCAGTAGCCATTGCCTAATAGCAGCTGCTTCCACATTGGATTCCACCCAACAACTCCCACATCAGTCGACTGATCTTACCATCAGTCGACTGATGAAGCTATCAGTCGAGTGCCGAAAGCAAGCACTCCATTCTTTGCTCGAAACCCTTGCGACCAGTCGATTGATACCTTCATCACCGATCCGGTGGTTCAGAGTCGATCGCCAATCCATGGCGCGGATCTGGCACATGAATCGGACTCAACACTAGTCGAGTCAATACGTGACGAGTAGTCGACTACCATTACATGGTAGTCGACTGGTGTCGGGAAATTCAATCCGACACTTAGCCAATTGGCCAAGTTCCACCTAAGCGTACTACCCCTTCCCGGGTTACATTCGCTCACTCTCATGCCTTGGAGTCCCACGCCTTTGAAGTTTTCTTCGTCCATCCACATCCCTCGAATGCGCCAAGCGCACGACTCTATAGCGCCATCCTTTGCATCTCGCCCTGAAGTCTACTTCCTCCGGCTTCACTCTAATCTCCTCGTCCGGCGGTCCCTCGGATGCTCCAAGCGCACGACTTCCGCAAAGCCATCCTTCACCGACTCAAGGACAGAGTCATGAGAGGTGAAACTTGCCAATGCTCCATGTGTGAATTACTAAGTCCTGCAAGATTCCAACGTACATATCAAATCCACACATCCTAACTTAAACCCTTTGCCACACACATCAAAACCATATCACGGGTTGATTGCCCTAACAATCTCCCCCTTTTTGATGTGTGGCAATCCATTTAAGGTTGGTAAACATTTGATAAAAATTATTAAGGTAAGAAAGCATGTAAATAAACATGATTCTCAACTCTCCCCCTTAATACATGAAACTCCCCCTAAATGCAATTCCCCCCTTACTTAAACATGCATATTTCTCTACTTTTGACACCATCAAAAATATTAAACAAGGTTTATATAAGCATGACATCAATTCTAGGGAACAAAATTTACCAAAACATGCCTTAAATCTGATAAAAGAAAGTTACTAGGCATGTTATCAGTCGATCAGTCGATCAGTCGACTGGTTCAGACTACCAGTCGACAGGCACTCTGATTTCAGATTTTTTTGATTTTCAGGATGAATTTTAGAAATGCATTAAAAATTCTACAAAATATGAAAACTCATGAAATTTGGGGAACACATTTCTTTTAACATCCTTTATCAGTGAAAAATAGTTTTTCATGAAAAATACTTGTATTTTCAAGATTTTTCCAAAAATCCAAAAGTTTCAAAATCAACTAGGTTTTTTTATCAAGTTTGTATCAATTTTAACACCAAGTTTTGCTTTGGATTGTTTCAAAACATGAACACACAGATTTTAAAGTAAGAAAATGTTTTGAAAACATATGAAATATCCAACCATGATCTTTGGGCAATATGTCTATGAATTAAACATAAGCCTTCCCCATGATTGGTCTATTATTGCTATTTTGACACTTTAAATGACCATCTAAATGCCATATGCATTAGTGGACCATTAGTATCATCCTATCATCTCACTCATGCTAAATTTTCAATCAAGGTAGCCTATAGTGAGTGTGAGATGTATCCTAAAGGTATTTGTATATACTTAACCATTAATTTCATGGAATTCTATACAAGGTTAAGTATCATCCTAACAATCCACATGATCATAAAAACATATATGAATTAATTTCATATTATGATCACATGTATCACTAAAATTGTAATCATGCATTAGGTATAAAATTATGATAATAAATCAAATATCACCTAGAGTATGATTTGAACCCTAATGCCCATGACTATGTGTCAAATATCAAAATCATAAATCATGATTGCAAACATGTGTAACAATTACATTAACTATCATGATTTAAGCATTATTATCAATTTATGGGCACATTATCATCACCCAACACTATTTCAAAAATTAGTCCCACCATCCTAAGTCAACCAAAAATATGATATAGGTGAAATCCTTATGGTTGACTATCCTAGGGTTTTTCTAACCCTTAAGGATGGATTTAAGAACCCAATACAAACTCTTACCTATGGGGTTCACTAAAATTTCCTTAGGGATCCATTTTCTAGCTATTGTTTTATTTTTATCTTGACCCCTAGCAATCAAACATTTATAGGCCTTTTCATTTTTATTTTCCTTATATCCTAGGCCTTCCTTATTGAAGCTTGCTCTTTAGCTCCCTATGATCATGTTAAGGGTGTTGGAGCCAATAGTGAATTTTTCTAGGGCCTTGGTTAAATGATCTACTTTCTCTCTTAAGGCCCTATTTTCCTCTATGCATGCATCATTAACATCAAATGGCATATAAAGATCATGTGAGCATGCATCATCATGACTTGAAGAAATATTATCTTTAATAGTTAAGCATGCTTTTTCTAATTTTTCTTCTAAGTCCTTAATTTGATCTAGCATGCATTTGTTCTTTTTCTTTGCCCTAAACAAGTCCTTAGTGAGGCTAGATATCATGGAAACTATTTTCTTGGGTGAGAGATTCGTTACCATAGTTTCCATGTCTTCTTCTTCGGATGAGGAGGATGATGAAGAGCCTCCCCCTTCACTAGAGCTCTCCTCACTTGAACTTGCTTCTTCATTTTCGGAGGAGGAAGTGTCTAGGTCATCAAACACCATCAAAGCAAGGTTGGTGACAAAAGCATTCTCCTCTTCCGATGATGATGATGATGAAGAGGGGTCATCCCATGTCCTTGCCTTTAGTGCCTTGGCCTTCCCCTTTTCTTTGGCCTTCTTCTCCTCTTCCTTCTTCTTGCTCCCCTTCTTCTTCTTTTCTTCTTTCTTTCTCCTCTCTTCTTTGCTCTTGTTCAAGAGGAGACAATTATCCCTTATGTGTCCCTCTCCTTGGCAATTGTAGCAAATTACCTTCCCCCTTGGTCTTCTTCTCCTATCATTAGATTTATTAAATTTAAAACCTTTTAATGCATGCCTTACCTTCCTTACCATGTATGCTTCTTCCGTGCTATCCATGGAGGAGGAGAAGGATGCTTCATCGGAGGAGGAGGAAGTCTCCATCTTCTTCTTCCCCTTGTTGGCCAATAGTGCCACTCCTCTTGATGACATGAAACTTGATTCTTCAATTACTCCCTCAAGCCTAGTTTCATGGAGCTCCATGGTTGAGAAGAACTCCCCCAAGGTGCTCACTTCTTGGTTCTTTGACATGTAGAAGGAGTCCACCATTGAGCTCCATTTCGATGACCGGGGAAAATCATTGATTGCTTTCATGAGCATATCCCGGTTCGAAAGTCTTTCTCCTACACTTGTTAGCCCAATCAAAATTTCTTTAAACCTGGAGTGTAAGGAGGTTACCTTTTCTCCCTTTTCAAGTTTGATATTTGATAGTTGGGAGCGGAGGAGGTCTCTCCTTGCAAGCTTGGCCTTTAAGGGAATTTCATGAAGCTCTACTAGCTTCTCCCACATCTCCTTGGCACTTGCACACTCCCCTATCCAATTCACTTCTTGTTGGGGGAGTACGTTGTAAAGGTGGTGTTTGGCTTTGATTTCGCCAAGTACTCTTCCCTTTGCCTCTTATTCCACCTTGATTTCTCCAATGGCTCCCCTTCTTCATTCCTAGGTATTTCGAAGTCATTTTCCATTATTAATAGAATTTCAAAATCGGTTTCAAAAAATATCTCCATTCGCTTCTTCACCAAATGAATTCCCCTTCGAACTTCGGTGGATGAATGTTAGAGCCGACCATCTCTTGATATAGTGCTTGTAGCGGCTGTTAGTCCTCAACAAGCATCTTGGCCCTGATACCACTTGTAGGGTCGATGGTGGCCGGCTAAAGGGGGGTGAATAGCCTTTATCGTAGATAGTGGAAGTCGTTCGTTCATCGCTCATCTCCAAACACTATTAGCACAAGCGGAATATACAAATACAAACAATTAAAGACAAAACAAAGAAAGAATAGAAACACAAACGCTAACAGCGCAATATAACGTGGTTCACGGCCACGCCGCTAATCCACGGTTCGATTCATCCAAGGTGAATCATGCCTTAAGCTTTCACTATTCTCTCCTTTGCACCAAGCTAGGTGGAGGTAACCTCTTTACACAAGAATCACTCCTCTTACAATTATGATGTAAATAAACTCAAGTAAGAGGATGGAAAACCTTTAGGGCACTTTGGGAGAGTTTAGAGCATGAGCATTAGCCTCCCAAATGCACTCACCCTTTCTTTTTATAGAAGAAGAGGGTTTCTTCCCGTTGACACAGAACCAATGGACTAATGCCCCGATCAGTAGACTGATCTCGTAGCCGTTGCCTACTAACGGCTGCTTCGACATTGGATTCCACCCAACGACTCCCACATCCATCGACTGATCTTGCCATCAGTCGACTAATGGAGCTATCAGTCGAGTGTCGAAAGCTAGCACTCCATTCTGTGCCCGAAACCCTTGCGACGACCGATCGATGCCTTCATCACCGATCGGTATGATCGCTAATCCATGGCAATGATCATTTGGCACATGAATCAGACTCGAACACTAGTCGAGTCACAGTCGACTTAGAGTAGTCGACTACCATTACATGGTAGTCGACCGGTGTCAGGAAATCCCATCCGACACTTAGCTAATTGGCCAAGTTCAACCAAAGCGTACTACCCCTTCCCGGGTTACATTCGCTCACTCTCAAATCTTAGAGTCCCTCGCCTTTGAAGTTGTCTTCGTCCGGCCACGTCCCTCGGATGCGCCAAATGCACGGCTCTGCAACGCCATCCTTCGCGCCTCGCCCTAAAGTCTACTTCCTCCGGCTTCACTCTAATCTCCTTATCTGGTGATCCCTCGGATGCTCCAAGCGCACGGCTTCTGCAAAGTCATCCTTCACCGACTCGAGGATCGAGTCATGAGAGGTGAAACTCGCCAATGCTCCATGTGTGAATTACTAAGTCCTGCAAGACTCCAATGCACATATCAAATCCATACATCCTAACTTAAACCCTTTTCCACACACATCAAAACCATATCACGGGTTAATTGCCCTAACAATTTTCCCCTTTTTGAAGTGTGATAATCAGTTTAAGTTAGGTAAATATTTGATAAAAAATATTAAGGTAAGAAATCATGTAAATAAACATGATTTTCAACTCTCCCCCTTAATACATGAAACTCCCCCTAAATGCAATTCCCCCCTTACTTAAACATGCATATTTCTCCCCCTTTGACACCATCAAAAATATTAAACAAGGTTTATATAAGCATGGCATCAATTCTAGGGAACAAAATTTACCAAAACATACCTTAAATCTGATAAAAGAAAGTTACTAGGCATGTTATCAGTTGATCAGTCGACTGGTTCAGACTACCAGTCGATAGGCACTCTGATTTTGGATTTTTTTTATTTTCAAGGTGAATTTCAGAAATACATTAAAAAATTTATAAATTTAAAAAAATCAAGAAATTTGGGGAACACATTTATTTTAAGGTCCTTTATTAGTGAAAAATAGTTTTTCATGAAAAATACTTGTATTTCCAAGATTTTGCCAAAAATCCAAAAGTTTCAAAATCAACTAGGTTTTTGATCACGTTTGTATCAATTTTAAACTTGATCAAGTTTGTACCAAACTTGCCATACCTTAGAAAGAATTGCATTAAAAAAAAGGAATTTCAATCATGCATAATAAATATCAGCTTGAATGCCATCAATATCAAGCATATGATGCCTTATAAAAATTTGATAAGCCTTTTGCATAAAATAATATAAGAAACCCTACAATCTCTGCATAAAACATAAAATGTGTAAAATACCGCCGATAAATGACTAAAGTGTCTAATATTATTATTGAAAAAAAAAACTTATGGGTTAATTAAATCTAACTTAGGCTTATTGTTATTGGTTTAATTTGGGCTAGGTTTAAGCCTTATAGGGTAAACCCGACCCGGTTTTACTCAAATTAAACCGATTTTCTCCTTCTCTAACGTTCACGTCGTCTGACGATTTCTCTGTGAGAGCATTTCTTCACACGCGAACTCTTTCTCTTCCCCCTTGCAACGCTACCACTCCTCCTATCCTTCTTTTCTTCTCCAAAGCGACCAGCTACCGAGCGCCCTTCCCTTTCCTCTCGTCCTTCTTCCTCACAACTGGCGGCGACTGACGACTTGGATGATCTCCACGTACAAGCTAGGGCGAGTGGGTGTGCGGTGAAGCTCATATGGCAGAGCTTGCACGAGCCGAGAGTTTGGGTCGCGGAGCCGATCGGCCGACGATTTGGGGGCTGAGATCACTACTGGAGCAGACATCGATTGGAAACTTACGCCGGTGATGTCTACACTAGTTCTGTTCGGGAGCGGCAAGTTCTGTCGGCACAAGGTGAGGCTTGGTCCTTCTTCCTTGATCTCGTGTGAGATCCCTCTTAGATTGTAGTTTTTCTGATTGTAGCCCAGATCTTCGTGTTTGGGACTAGGGCAGCAACGTTCCTGTTGGTTTCTGGCGGACAGTGGAATTTGGGGAAGGGTTGGCTACAGATGAGGTTCTGATTTGCTGGTAAGCACGAGCCGTTCCTTTTTTTCTATCAATTTAGTTCAATTCATTGTGTTGTTGTGGATTAATGTTGTTGTTCTTCTTCTATTGTCTATCAATGTGTGTTCTATGTTGTGCGGCCGATGTTGGAGTTTTGGTCGAATGGGATGGTGTGGGGAAGAACTAATGGCTGTTGGTTTTTAATGAAGTGTTTTAAATAGTTAGATCCCTAAATTGGTGTGGCTGTGAATGATGCGGTCCTTGGCCACGAAGGGGTGAATCGGCCGTGAGTTAGAGATTTGTCGACGGTGGATGGTTATTTTCATATTGAGGTGTTGGTCCGTGATTTGTCTATATGCTGATTGGATATGGATTCATTTGTTCTATTAATTGTCGGATTGGTGGGTTGTTAAGAACCATTTCAAGACTGGTAATTAGTGCTTGATTGTTGGTGGCTATGTGAGAAGTTGTAAGGCTAGAGTTGAGTTCTAAATGGGTTGTTGTGTCATTGTAAAGGCGGTGAAGTAGTAGTTTTGTTTGGGCTATGAATAGAGATGTAAATTAAGTGTACAAAGGTTAAATCTTCTTGAGATTTACTTTGTTAAGTTGGTTATGGAATTGGATGAGTAGGATAGGACTTTTGCAAATTGAGAATGGTGGGTTTAAATTAAATGGTCAAGTATGGCTATTTGGGTTTCTAATTCGTATTCGATAAAGGGACGCGAATATAGAAATGATATAATAGTAAATTTAGATATATTGTCGTATGCTTGAACATAACCACAATGTTTGAAATGTGCAGGATGTGGCTACGAGACAGGTCCGCGGTCGTGAGGACTTTATTATTACGAGCATTACGACAGGTGGGTAATTTCCTACCCTGGTCAGGTAGATGTAATTGCATTCAATTTAGACATGGATATGATCGTTTTATATGTTCATATTATCTTGTCCCTACTCTTATTTATCCTTTGCTTGATACTTGTCGTTGGCTATATATATGCTCAAATGTTGATATCACATTTTCCTTTATCATGATTTAGGAGTTAAAAATGTGATGTAAGTATATCTATAAATGTTTAGTAGGGTGTAGATGTTGGAGTATGGATGAGGACCTGACTTGTAAATTGGGTAAAAGGTCATCCGTGGGTAGGTAATGCCCTAAATGTAGGATTTATTCCAATACCCGTATGTTGCATACTTATTACCAACCATGTGTTGTGTAAATGGTCAGGTGAGTTGTGAATAGTGTGTTGCTACGGACCGGTGGACCTAGCTTGCCATGATCAGTTGAGTACGACTCTCTATAGGATAGAGAGTGTATTGATCAAATGGGTATGACTCTCTGTTGAACAGACAGTTTGTGGTAGATGTCTGTATGTGAGACAGTACATTCATATCATTGCATTCATACTGACAACATAGTCTCCCTTGGACTTGAGAGAGTCGTCAGTCATCCTACCTCCCAAGTTACTCCCAGAGGAGTAACTGGTGTGAGGTCAAAGCATTTGTTGTGTCGCACTCTACTACTATAGACGGTGATAGTTGGAGTTGCATGCAGTTGTCCTGGGTGCGTGACACTTGACCACTCATAGGTAGTGTCAGTCGGAGTGGCCAGCAGTAGGGACACCCATTGTGTAGCGAGCTCATTATGCTCATATGCTACTTGATCATACTACCCACTCGGCCACTCTAGAGAAGTGGTTGGTGTTGGGTTGGGACCGTTGTCATGTCTGTTGGGATGTATACTTAAAAGTCTATCTTTTGTATGAACATCTTTATTTCGAAATAAGAATCACATGATCATTGTTTGCATATTTATGGTTATGCATATTGTCTAATACATTACATTGTAGATAACATGGTGTGTAGTGTCACACGGGAGATCATGTTATCAGTTCCTTGGAAAGTATAAGTAAAGGCTCACAACCGAGATGGTTATGGACAAACTATTGGAATGGTTGTAGTGTGATTTTGTATTGGTTTGTCTTGCCCATAGAATTACACTAGTACACTTTCTGTGTATTGAGCAGGACCGACTTAGAGGTGATTCGATTTATTGCTGACTACATAATCGAATCGGACCTCAGATATTATGTTTTACATGCTCTTAATCCCGATATAATAACGGGCACATATACTTAGTATTCATTTCTTTGATTTACCAATGGGCGAGATTTATAGAGTAAATCGATAGGCTCGGTAAGTTGGGAAATGGTATTATTTATATGGTGTGCCATTGATTATAGGAGGAAACCATGTCCTATATATTAGGATGATGATGTCCCCTTGAGGAGCTCATAAGGTTCATCATGTAAACCCTGCAGGTGGACTTGGTCCGGCATGATGATAAGGTTGAGTGGTACTACTCTGGAGTTAGATGTTGATTAATTAATTATGAGTAAATTAATTAATTGACGGACATTCGAGATCTTAAACACGGGGAGATAAATGTACAAATAATATATGGAGCCCATATTAACTTATGGGGGTTGGTGAGGTAGATCAATGATAATCCTCTAGTGGAATGGATTATCATTAATGGATCGAACTTTATGTGGGCTTCATCCATTGGGTGGCAAAGATCCAACTCCTCCTCATGGTCCCTATTGTAGCTTATTAAAACCTCATGGAGCCTAGATCCGTTGATGGAAAATAAAACTCTAGTTCCGACGGTGGAGATTAAATCTCTAGATCCGATGGTTGAGACTAAATCTCTAGAATCTAACGGTTGATATTAGATACCTAGATCCGACGATGGAGATTAAAATAAGGCGTAAGCCTAACTCTATAAAAGGAGGCCAAGGCTTGGGCGTGGACTTTACTTGAGAGAATAGGGTTTTTGTTTCTTTTGGCTTGGGCGGCAAGAAACAAAAGGGAGGCTAGGGTTTTGGAGGAGGCCTTGGGCGACCACACTTTTGAAAGTTTTTTCCTTCTTCCTAGGGTTTTGGCCAACGCCCATCTTCTCTTCTTTTCTCCTTGGCCGGCGTCCAATCTTCTTTCTCTCATCCTTGGCCGACAACAAAGGCTAGGGTCTCTTTTCTTGGAACTTTTGGCCGGCGTCCATAATCCTCATCTTCTCTCCTTGGCCAGAGGAAATCACCAAGCAAGGTGGCTTGGTGGTCGGTTCTAGATAGGAGAAGAGTTTTGTTTTATTCTTCCTTTTGTTTAAAGTGAGCAAAGAAAGGAAGAAGGTGATCTAGAAGTCTTCGACTTTTGAAAGATCGTCGCCCATACGACGTCCAAAAGGAGGAAGGACATACGATAGAAGACCTTGAAGTAAACAAGAGGTATAAATCTTATTTTGCTTCCCTTTTGTTTATTTGTATGTTGTATGTTTTGATATGTGGCTAAATTTACTTGGACCCCGAATACAAACGCAAAAACTGGCGATCCGTAGATCGTCTATTCCGCGGCTAATCATAGAATAGAGGTTGGTTACTTGAACAACAAGTTTGTTCAAGTGACTACTCTAATCGAATCGCACGATGATGAAATGGTAGCTTGGGTAATCTCACTTTGTCAAGGATAAATTTTTTATCCGGGGACGTAGAAGGGATCGCCATGAACAAGCGACCAAGTTGAAGTGGGAAGCGAAGTTTCCCCTCCCTTCAATGTCGTGCCACCTAGGCCACACTAGGGTCGTGGTAGCGAGTAGGGGTGCGCAGGCATGATCATGCATGCTGCATTGTCATATCATACGGTGTTTTGCATATTTCTATATATATACACATATATGCAAGTATATATATATATATATATGGATGATGGTGATTAGTATACATACAGATGAAGTCTATATGTATACTCACTCTGATGATGCATTTGTATGTACTATGCTTGTTGCATTTGTTTGTACATATTCATACATGCTACTGCATTTTTTGTTTGGTAGTAGGTCGGGTACTTGTATACTTGTTGGTCAGTCACTGTGATACCCTCGACCCGTATCATGATGTAGTGTGAGTTAGTATTACTCTTCATACCTTATGTTGTGGATATATGCCCAGGTTGGATGAGTGTAGAGTAGCTGACTGTCAGGTATGTTAGCATTTTTTGTTGTTCAGTTTGTTTAGTGGTATGTATATTTATTATGCTGATGTATACCTGTCGTACCTATAGATAATACTGTTAAATTACATGTTATATTGATATATTTACATGTTCTATCTTATTACCTGCTGAGTTATACTCACCACCACGGACCCTGGGTTTTTCTGTCGCCCATGTAACAAGTAAAAGTCTTCGTGATAGCTTGGAGCACTGCTGGCTGGCATCATCTCATCTCAACTCTGAGAGTCCGAGCTTTTGGGATTTATCATTGATGTTTCGATGTCTTTTGTTTTTATGTGATGATTTGTAGTATGTGAAACTATTATTGTTGTACCTTTCTTTTCTGGTTTTGTTATGGTTTCTTAGTTTTGGTGTTAGTCATACCGATATGCATGTGTGTGGGATTCTATTGTTGATGTGTTGTTTTGACTGTGTTTTGTTGTGTTATTATGGTTACATTTATATATGTTATTGTTATTGTGGGCCCAAGGGCCTTGTATTAACATGATATGTTGTCATGTACAGGGGAGATGTCGTCCGTTTGCTTTTCGGCACGGCATACTCTCGAGGCGTGACAAAATGCCTAAGAAAAAACCATATAACCTTCTACCACAGACCATTACATAGCCCGGAGTCCTTTAGAAAAATTGATAACAAGAACGCTTTCATCAGCCCTTAGACTCTGTAATAGGCACAAAATGCCTTAGAAAAAACCATATAACCTTCTACCACAGACCATTAGATAGCCCGAAACCCTTTGGAAAAATTGATAACCCTCACAAGAACTCTTTCATTAGCCCTTAGACTTTGTAATAGGCATAAAATGCCTTAGAATTATTGACCACCCTTCTTCCCTAGAATACTAACTTAATTTCTGAGCCATACATTAGGCATAAAGAATACCCTCCATCTCTTCTAAGGGCATACAAGATGATTCTAAAGAAATTACAAATAATCTGAGCATACAAACTGACCTTGCTACTTCCCTAGACCGAGAAGCAAGAGAAACCGAGCTTCAACAAAAAATACAATAGTTGCAACTCCAAGTTGAGACACTATCTGACAACCGGGAACAACTGATACAGAGCACAAACAAGAACTAAAGAAAGTACTTACTATTAAAGACACCCATATTTGATGGTTGTAGGAATGTGCTGAAAAGTCAAACCAGACCATCACTTCCCAACAGTCAGTAATTAAAAAAAATAGGGAAAGAAAAGGAAAGTAGTTGGCACCTCCAAACAGGCGAATTATTCCAACTTATGGAAGATATCATAGATGCACATATTGCCCTGAAAGAGACCACCCTCACTAGCCTGGATGAATTCCATTTTCACTTCGACATATTAAAGCAACATTTCAACATGTTAGCCAACACTGCCAATGAGAAAACCATCCGAGCCACTGAGCATAACTAAAAATTGTCTCAAATAAAAGAGGCAGAGGGTGAGAGATGGGCTACAGAACAAACCAAAATCCTCACTAAAACAGCCAAAAAGTTCAGCAAGTATTTCCAAAGAGGATTCGAAGATGCTCTGCAGACAGACAATGAGAAGAAGTACTTTATCCCTGATCTTCCCAACCACGAGCTAAATATTGAAGAGACTTATAAGAAATTTCTTCTAGAGGCTTTTAATACTAACTCAGAAACTGATTCCGAGCAGTAACTATATTCTTGTAACTGAAATATGCAATCTCTGAACATTCACACTGAAAAAATGTCTTTGTAACACTTATTTGTTTTTAAACATATTCACAATGGATGTTTTGTCTTTCATACTGTGTCCATCATTTTATACTACCTTGCATAGGTCCATTAATCTTTTTTATTAACAAAAATGCTCTCCTCATACTATCTATACTACCAACAATGTATCAAGAAAAGTATTTCATTTGTTTTCAACTTCAATAAATAGCTAATATAATAAATTGGGTGCGGCTGACCCTCATCCTCTCGAATTAACACTGAGCTCACAGCAACTTCTGAAAGAGCTAGATATATTCATAACATTTCCCCCGGCTCAGGAATCATATATACTGCTCAGGAAACACATCGACTACTCGGGAAAGGTATACACAACTCTGTTAACAACACTTTGAAAAACAACTCTACTAGCTCTTTTTCTGCTCAGGCATCATAGTTACTGCTTGGGAATGATACTAACTTCTCAAAAAATACATACACTGACACTTTAGAAAACAATTCTACCGACCCTATTCTGCTCGGGCGCCACATATTCGGGTAGATGAGTGAAATTTTACAGATATTCAAAGAACTGTCACATTAGTGTAGGGCCTTAAACCCTCATGTTAGGTGGAGGGCCTTAAACCCTCACGTTAGGCGTAGGGCCTTGATGTATCATATTAGGTGTCGGGCCTTAAGTATTTTATGAGGCGCTGGTCTTTGTTATCAATTTATCTGGCCATTATACCTGGCGTCATAGTTCCCTTCCAAGTAGAGCTTTTAGGCATAAAAATCGTAGATAAATATGTCACACTGATGCCTGCAAGAGGATATTTTTACTAAGTATAAAAATCCTTAGAATAAATGCCATTGATTACCACCATTGGGATTGTCAAAAAACCTTAGAAATATTAATAACCCTTGCAAAAACATATTAGTTAGCCCTGAGGCTCTATATTAGGCGTAATATACCCTAGAAAAACCATTGAACGTTGCAAAAGAGTATTAGTTAATCCTCAAACTCTGTATCAGATGTAAAATGCCTTGGAAACATTAACAACCGCTGCCTCCTATGATGCCAATTGCACCTTCGATTTCAACTAAAGGTACCTAGACCGGCCCTGATGAATTTTCAACCCTTTCTCTGGGAATACAGACTGAAGGTTTCCACTCTTTTTTAGAAAGAATCACAGACCAACCCTCCTACTTCATCTGATCAAGCAGAAAAAGAAGTTGAATGCCAACAGAAACTGCAAGAGTTATAATTTTAAATAGAAACCTTAACTGTCGAGCAAGCTCAATTAATAACAGAGAAGGAAAAATATTCCACTCCATATAAGCAGGATTTGTAGAAAATTAGAGGAGAAAGTTCCAATAAAGATATTGCCCTCAGGCTATTGTGCGAACATGCTGAGTTACTAAAATAGCAAAAGTAGTCTCCTCTCAATCAGAAATTCATAAATTGATACAGAAGGAGAAATTGATACAAAAATTTTCCATATTCTGCGGTAGTGGAGCTTTAGCTTTTTTATAAATTCCATCTGCATTAATCAGCTTACCAGACCTGTACTATAATGAATCTATTTTTGCTATTTCTAAATATGTGTCATTCATATTTCGTGTGTATATGTCCTCATGAAATTTCATATTGAATAAATTTGTAAGAGATGTTTGCTTCCAGATCCTGGTAATATCCTGCAGATATCCACTTTGCATCCTTACAGTGTAGCCTATACATGCCTTGTAACAAAATCCAAACACCCTTATACACTTCCTGTTTACCTCGTTTTATCAACTACCAACACTTAAGTTAACCATATGTCACTTTGTAAAACACTATCTGTACTGCCGGTCCCGCAATACATACTTGTCCTTATTTTTCCATATCACTCCTGAATTTATACTGTTTATACCACACGTAACTTTTCCTGCACACTTTCATATTAACACTTCTTATGTTGAATACCTTATTTCTAGATTAACACTGACAATCTTTACTTTCCCCCACTTTACCGTAACTCATATTTGCCTTATAACAAAATCCACACAGACTGATATATCTCATGTCTAGCATATCAGAAATTGTCCACATCGTGCATGCCTTATCAGAAACTTCCATTTTCCCCACTCACCCTGTGACTTGTACACATGCCTTTAACAGAACCTGCCCTGGTATACCACTCCTTACAGTCGACTGATACATTGTGTAAGGTTTCTTACTACCTTTTCTGTATGCTCCTAAGTAATACATTATTTAATCCTTTCTTCTCTTTCATTTTGCAGAATTACTCCTATCACAAGCTTCTGACAAAACTCAACCATCTTCCTCTATAAATCCCCTTTAACTTTACCATCATGATCCCATACCACCCAACATAAAACAATATCCCTCTTCTATTGTGTACAGTCTAACTCCCTTCTCCGAGCCACCCCATCACCGCTCGGGATACAGGTCACCATTCAAGAAGATTTTGACTTCTATAACCAACCCTACCTCCCTTCCATAAAATTTATGACATAGAACCCAATATTAGCAGCCAATACCCTGTATGTATATGAAATTCTTTCCTACTGACATAGAGTATAGATAACATCCACCTTAAAGGCTAGAATAATTGAAACAAATACAATCACAACATCAAAACTGATGCCATCCCTTCATGTTAAAGAGCAATAACATAAGGCAGTATGCAGTTGAAGTTTACATTAAATAAGTAATAGCACTAAAGATAAATACTCTGCAAGTAAAAAATAACCATGTGGGAAACTATAAATTAGAAGGAAAGAATTAAACGGAATAAAAACATGACCAGGAAATGGCAGAAATCAATTTCTGGCATATTTGGAGTCAGATTTGCCTTTAGGCTGCCGCTTAACTTCAAAACCAAACCGACTTTCAAAAACAGCTTCGGAAGCTTAATAACTTCATCACACTACAAGAACACATCCCTTACCAAGGAGAGATCAACACAAGAAACAAATCCAAACAACAAATACAGAAGCTCTACTAAATCAACCGTTGGAAATAAACATCTAAAACTGCACCTTCCACCCTATTTCGACACAGAATAAGGTAACCCTGATAACCTCTGTAATATGGTGAATAATAATACCAATATGGAGATAGAATATTAGATCTCTAAGATTTGAGATATTGAAGCTAGAACAGAGGATGATGCACTGAACTCTAGCAAGAGCTAATAACTTTTTGTTCAGATTCCCACAGATGATGCCAATTTGATGTTGGTTGCTTCCTTAGATCACCAAAATCCCCCTTCCTTTCCTTAGGGATCGTTGTATCTGACACCAAGAGAGAGATCTGAAAGCTGAACCTAGCTTGGTACACCAAAGGAGAATGGTAAGGGTTGGCCGGCTTCCCGGCATGGCCACTCCGACGATCAAGTTAGTATGAGTATGAAAATAAAGTAATTAACATGAAAGGAAAAGAGATCTCAGAGATACCAAATAGAGAAGAAAACAACCATCCTCGATCCCATTGCCATCTGCCCCTTTTATAGACGAAGCCCGCCGCCTTCTCCTGGTGGTGAATTTACGCAAAGGGCTCTTTCGCCAAGCTGTCCTAACCATTTTTCTCGCTCCTAAAAATATCTCCTACCATGTGTTAATCTCAAATAAAAATATACATATGATTATTTTAAACTAATCAACCTCCTCCTTTCACCGCTACCTTCCCTCCTTCAGCGTGCCTCTCATCCGAAAATACTGCTCTGGAAAATACCGCTCCTAATATCCGGGTGACATATACTACCCTGAAAATATTCTTCCTTAGAGCTACTCTTATTACCCTGGCACTACAGTACAGGCCTGGCACCCTTCACACAACCCTAGAATCCCATACTGCCCTAGAATCACAATACAGGCCTGGCATTGTTCACACAACCCTAGAAACTCATATTGCCCTGGAATCACAATACAACCTTGGAACTACTTAAACTTCCCTGGAACTACTTAAACAACCCTAAAACTACTTATACCACCTTGGAACTATTTATAGTGTCTCGACTAATCGCTCGAATCGCTTAAACCGCCCAAGAACTGCTTAAACTGCCTTGGAACTATTTATAGCGCCCTGGAACATCTTATACCACCCTAGAACTACTTAAACCATTCTGGAACTGCTTATACCACCTTGGAACTGCTTAAACCACCTTGTAACTACTTATACCGCCCTGGAATTGTTTATACCACCCTGGAATTGCTTAAATCACCCTGGAACAATTTATACCCCTTGGAACTGCGTAAACTGCCATGGAACTGTTTATACCACCCTAGAACTACTTAAACTGCCTTGGAACTATTTATACTATCCTTGAACTTTTCATACCACCTTGGAACTGCTTATACCGCTCTAGAACTGCTTATACCGCCCTAGAAATATCGACCCTATCAGATACAAAGCTCATTTTGTTGTAAAAGTATTTACCCAACTATAGGGTATTAACTATGGAGAGACATTTTCTACTATAGTGAAGTTTGTGTCAATCTGAGTTATTCTAGCTTTTGTGGTGCATTATGACTTTAAATTACATCAAATGGATGTAAAAATTGGTTTCCTTAATAGTGAGGTTGACGAGGAAATCTATATGGTTCACCCAGATGGTTTCATTATTGAAGGCTAAGCAAATAAAGTATGTAGACTTAAAAAAGCTGTATATGGGATTAAGGAAGCATCAAGACAATGGAACATAAGATTTAACGAAGTTATTTTATCTTATGATTTCGAAATGATCAATGAGGATCATTGTGTTTTCTGAAAAAAGGAAAAAGGGAGGTATGCCATTTTATAATTATATGTTGATGATATGCTGATAGCAGGAAATGATATAGGGTTTGTTATAGAAGTCAAAAGATGGCTTTCATCACAGTTTGACATAATAGATATGGGAGAAGCTGAGTACATCTTATGAGTGAAGATCGTGAGAGATCAATCTAAAAGATTTTTTGGTCTGTGTCAAGAGTTATATATAAATAAGATGTTATTGTTGGTACAATCGACCCAAGTCACGATTGACCTGACTCGAATTTGATTTGAATAGTGTTTTGATGTTTGACGATGAGTTGACCATTGTTTGATAATGGGTTGACTATATGGTTGACATGGGTTTGACAATATGATGGAGAAGTCTAAGTGGGATATTTGGCAAGGAAAGTCCAAGCATGGGTCTTGGCAATGGTGAAGTCCAAGTGGGACACTTGGCATGGAAAGTCCAAGCATGGGTCTTGGCAATGGTAAAGTCCAAGTCTTGAGTACTTGGCATGGAAAGTCCAAGCATGGGTCTTGGAAATGGTAAAGTCCAAGTCTTGAGTACTTGGCATGGAAAGTACAAGCATGGGTCTTGGCAAGGGAAAGTCCAAGCTTGAGTCTTGGCAATTAGAAAGTCCAACATGGGTTGGCAAGGAAAGTCCAAGATTGTAGTCTTGGCCACGTAAGTCCAAGTGTGTAGTCTTGACAGTGAAAGACCAAGTCATGGGTACTTGGAATTTGGGAAGTCCAAGGTTTGATATTGGCGGCATAAAATCCACGGGGGGAGTCTTGGAAGCATAAGTCCAATGGTTGGAAGTGTAAAGTCCAAGCGTGTCTTGGCAACAGAAGCCCAAATGAAATGTACCAAGCATGTAGACTTTAGCATGACAATAATGATGGAACCACCATAAGGCTAGATATGGATGTTGGTTTCCTAAGACCGCTGGCGCAGGTGTGTTCGATCATGTTTCGTAAACATGAGCACAGCGGAAGCAATAAAAATAATAAATACTCCTATTTATTACAACACACACAACACACGCATGCTATTACAACAAGTGTAGACATAACCGTAAATTAAAATTGTAATAAAAGGAAATTAAACTACGTTATACCTTCCGTATGACGTGTAGCGGGAACGACATCAACCGGAACGATTCTCGTAAGAATCGTCTCTATCCGTATCCACGCCAAGCTCCTCGGGATGACTTCGCTAAGTCACGAGCTTCGTCTTCGTACGGGTTACTAGCCTCGTGTTGAAGACGACGTGATCGAGAGATGATCACGATCCGAATCCAAATTCGGATCCAAAACGAGTTCTCAAAACTCGCTTCTCCGGAGAGGTATTCGTCAACCGTTTGACGAATCCTTCGTCCTCCACCTCAGAGGATTACCGGAGATCAAATCCCCGGTATGTTAGCCGCTGTCGGAGCACTAACCGTCGTCCAAACGACGCCCGACGAGAGAGAAGCTGTCCAGAAAACTGGACAGCTTGGTGGAGGAGTAGGCGCCGGCCAAAACAAGGAGAGAAAAGCCTCACCTTGATGCCAAACCTATAGGAGATCACCGGAGGGTCGCCGGAGGTTCACCGGCTGAAGCTTGGTCGCCGGCAAGGAGCTAGACCGCAGCCCAATCAAGCTGGGCGGCAAGGAGGTTGGGCGGCACAACCAGGTTGGGCGGCAACTCCTTGGAGGCTAGGGTTTTGATTTTGGATTATTAGGGTTTAACAATCCCTTAAGCCCACTTTTATAGAGAACTAATTCTCTTAATGGTTAATGGATCATATCCATAAAGCCCGTTAACCCGCTCCATTAAGATAAGTTAAAATAAACCAAACCATGATGGTTTATTTTAAGTTAAAATGAACCGAACCAACCTTTGGTTCATTCGTTTAATATAAACCAAACCATTTGGTTTATTCTCATCCATTGGATTAGAACCAAACCATTTTGGTCCATCCATTATGTCTTCATAAGACACTGACCATCCACGCTTCCATTGCGACTGAAACAATTTCATGCTCGCTTTATGTTTGGTCCAACCAAACATAGTTTCTCTCGGTCTGAGAATCCCATTCTCAAGCTCATTTTAAATCCTTTGGATTACACTCGTTGTGCGTGTGACCAAATAGGTTCTCGATTTATGTTGGCCGTCTATAATTAACCATTAATTATAGAACGATCATGAGTGGCACCTAGTAGTACATCATGATCCCCAATTAACCGAAAAGATCAACGGTTGATCCAGAACTATTTCTGAAACCCTTCAGTAGCTCGAATGAATCGTGCCCCATTCCCTTCACTCATCTTATACCCACTTGGTTCAGGACATGGTCTATTGTGTCAGTCCCCACTAGGCTGACTACGTCACACCTAGCCCAAGTATCATTTCCTCGTCCTACGGATTCTAGTTACTCCACATGTATCGAAGAGTACTTTACTCTAAACATGTAATGCTTTGGCCAAAGACTTTAGTAACAATCCGACGAGAGGCCATGGGTATACATCTCCTCGCAAGGAGTGGTGAATCCTTTATAGGCTATGTTGGATCGGATGGCCGGCTAGAGGGGGGTGAATAGCCCTTTTCGTTTGGATGGCGGTATTTTGCTCGTCTACAAAACGTTAGCGCAAACGGAATATACAAATATAAATAAAGACAAGCAAAATAGAAACAAGCAATACAAACACCAAGATATAACGTGGTTCACGGCTACGCCGCTAATCCACGGTCCGATTCGTCCACGGTGAATCACTCCGCCAAAACCAATCACTATCGGTCTCTCCTTTGCACAAAGCTAGGTGGAGGTAACCTTTACAACCAAGATCACTCTTCTTACAATAGGATTGAAGTAAAGACAAGTAAGAAGAGTTTAGAGCCAGGGGCACTAGGAAGATTGTTTGGAACTTAAGCATTAGCCTCTCAAAGGCTCACACCTCTCTTTTATAGAGGGCTGTTTCTTCCGTTGCACGCCATTAGTCGATCGCCGCCATGGCAATGATCGCCGATTACAACGGCCTCCGAACACGCCGGATGCCGACCGTTGTTGTCCAACGGAACTCTTAGCGATCGATGGACCTCACGGGCCGATCACGACTCAATCGTCGTCGACCGCCGGCTACGGGCGGTTCTGTGGGCTAAAACCCTATTGACTACCGATCGCGCCGCTAGCCGATCGTTGTTCGCGCCGATCGCTAACGTATGGCGCCGATCACGCCACAAAACCGGGCCAATAGATACCAATGAGCTACACTCGATTAGCGGCCGTGATCGCCATGACATGGCAATGATCGTGTCGAAAACCCATCCGACACTTGGCCAAATGGCCAAGTTTCACCTAAGAGCTACCCTTCCCGGGTTACAATCGCCACTCTCATTTCTGAGTCCTCGCCGGTTCTTCTTCGTTCTCGCCACGCCTCGGCAAAGATCAGCGACGGCTCGCAATGCTCCTTCGCGCTCTCTTGCCTCAAGTCTACTTCCTCCGGCTTCACTCCAAGCTTCTCGTCCGCGATCCTCTGATGCTCCAAGCGCACGGCTTCGCAGAAGCTATCCTTCACCGACTCAAGGCACGAGTCATGAGATGTGAAACTCGCCACGGCTCCATGTGCGAATTACTAAGTCCTGCACGACTTCAACGCACATATCAAATCAACATATCAAACTAACTTAAACCCTTTGCCACACCATCAAAACCATATCACGGCAAGAGATTGCCCTAACAATCTCCCCTTTGATGTGTGGCAATCCGCTTAAGTTAGGTAAAACATTTGATATAATTTCTAAGGTAAGAAAAGCATGTAAAGATAAACATGATATAACAACATGCAATTCCCTTAATCCATGAAATTCTCTATGCAATTTCTCCCCTATCATATATTTCTCCCCCTACATATATTTCTCCCCCTAATGTGATTAACTTAAACATACTTATTTCTCCCCCTTTGACACCATCAAAAAGATTAACACTAAGTTAAAAGCTCATGGCATCAATTATAATGGAGGAAAAATATGTCAAGTTGATTTAAAACTGTAGGAGGCATCAAGTATATTTCTACCACTTGTAGGAGGTTTTATAAACTGAATTCGCCTTCAATATTCTGATTTACCACCGATCGCTATCGATATGGCAATGATCGGCACAAAGGAAGCCGAATTTCTGATTTTCTGGATGAAATTCAGAAATGCATTAAAAATTCCAGAAAATTCTAAAAATCATGAAATTCGAGGAACATATTTCTCTTAAGTATATCTATCAAGGAAAAATAGTTTTCATGAAAATCATTATATTTTACAAGATTTGCCAAAAATCCAAACACTTGAAAAACCACTAGTTTTTGAGCATTCTAGTATCAAGTTAGCTACCTAGTTTTGCATCTAATTGTTTCAAAACATGAATGCATGTATTTTAAGGTAAGAAATTGTTTTGAAAACATTAGAAATATCCAACCATGATCTTTGGGCAATATGTCTATTAATTAAACATAAGCCTTCCCCATGATTGGTCTATTATTGATATTTTGATACTTTAAATGACCATCTAAATGCCATAGGCATTAGTGGACATTTGTATCATCCTAACATCTCACCCATGCTAAGTTTGCAATCAAGTTAGCCTATAGTGAGTGTGAGATGCATCCTAGGGGGGTATTTGTATATATATACTTAACCAATATATTCAAGCAATTCTATCATGGTTAAGTATCAACCTAACAACCCACATGATCATAATGACATATATGATTTAATTTCATATTATGACCATGAAATACATGTTTTCATCAAATTATAACCATGCATTAGACATTATATGATGATAATAAATAAGTTATCACCTAAAGCATGATTTAAACCTATTTTTCATGATAATGTGCCCAATATCAAAATCATAGATCATGATTACACATATGCATAGAAATTACATTAATCATCATGATTTTAAGCATTATTACCTTTTTATGGGCACGTTATCATCACCCAACACTATCTAAAAATGTTGTCCCGTCATCCTAAGTCAACCAAAATATGATATAGGTCAAGTTCATATGGTTGACTACCCTAGGGGTTTTCTAACCCTTAAGGATGGATTTTGGAACCCAAAATAGATTTTTACCTATGGGGTTCACTAGAAATTCCTTGGGGATCCATTTCTTAGCTATTACTTTGTTTTTATCTTGTCCCCTAGCTATTAGGCATCTATAGGCCTTCTCATTTTTCTTCTCTTTATATCCTAGGCCTTTCTTGTTAAAACTTGCCCTTTGGCTCCCTATGATCATATTCAAAGTGTTGGAGCCAATTGTGAATTTTCCTAGGGCTTTAGTTAAATAATCTACCTTTTCCCTTAATGCCCTATTTTCCTCTATGCATGCATCACTAACATCTAAAGGCACATAATTATCATGTGAGCATGCATCATCATGGCAAGAAGAAGTATCATTATTATTTAAGCATGCATTTTCTAACTTATTTTCTAAGTCTTTAATTTGATTAAGCATGCTTTTATTTTTCTTCTTTACTCTAAACAAATCCCTAGTTAAACTAGAAATCATAGAAACTATTTTACTAGGAGAGGCTTTCTACCATAGTTTCCATGTCCTCTTCTTCTTCTTCGATGATGATGATGGAGGAGGCTCCCCTTCACTTGAGCCTCTCCTCTTGAGCTTGATCCTTCATTTTCGGAGGAGGAGGAGCAATCCAAGTCGCCAAAGGCCATCAAGGCCAAATTGGCGACAAAGGCATTCTCTCATCCGATGATGAGGAGGAGGATGAGGAAGGATCATCCCATGTCTTGGCCTTGAATGCTTTGGCCTTCCCTTTCTTTTGTCTTCTTCTCTTCTTCCTTCTTTTTCTTGCTCCCTTTTCTTCTTCTTTTCTTCTTTCTTTTCTTCTCTTCCTTGCTTTTGATTAGGAGGGGACAATTGTCCATTATGTGTCACTCTCCTTGGCACTTGTAGCATATGACCTTCCCCCTTTGTCTTCTATTCCTATCATTTGATTTATCAAATCTAAAATTCTTAAATACACGCCTCACCTTCCTTACCATGTAGGCTTCCTCGGTGCTATCCATGGAGGAGGAGGAGGCTTCATCATCGGAGGAGGAGGGGACTTCCATCTTCTTCTTCCCCTTGTTTGCCAACAATGCTACTCCTCTTGAGGGTTGAATTCTTGGCTCTTCTTGAATTCCTTCAAGCCTCGTTCGTGGAGTTCCATCGTTGAGAAGAACTCCTCCAAGGTACTCACTTCTAGGTTCTTGGACATGTAGAAGGAGTCCACCATGGAGCTCCACTTTGAGGACCGGGAAAGGCATCTATAGCCTTCATGAGCATGTCCCTTCGATAGCTTCTCACCTACACTTGTTAGCCCAATTAAAATTTCCTTAAACCTAGAGTGTAGAGAGATTACCTTTTCCCTTTTCTAATTTAATGTTGATAGTTGAGAGCGGAGGAGATCTCTCCTAGCTAGCTCGGATGTGCCTTCATGGAGCTCAATTAGTTTCTCCCACATCTCCTTGGCGCTTAGGCATTCTCCTATTCGGTTGATTTCTTGTTGAGGAAGCACATTGTAGAGATGGTGCTTGGCTTTGGAGTTTGCAAGGTGCTCCTCTCTTTGCTTCTTGGTCCACCTAGATTTCTCTATTGGCTTCCCCTCTTCATCCCTAGGCAAAATGAAACCGGATTCCATTGTAATCATTATATCAAAATCCGTTTCGAAAAATACCTCCATTCGCTTCTTCCACTGCGAATTCTCCTTCAAACTTCGGAGGATGGATGTTGGAGCCGGCCATTTTTGATGTAGGGCTTGTTGCGGCGGTTAGTCCGGTGACAAGCAACCTCGGCTCTGATACCACTTGTTGGATCGGATGGCCGGCTAGAGGGGGGTGAATAGCCCTTTTCGTTTGGATGGCGGTATTTTGCTCGTCTACAAAACGTTAGCGCAAGCGGAATATACAAATATAAATAAAGACAAGCAAAATAGAAACAAGCAATACAAACACCAAGATATAACGTGGTTCACGGCTACGCCGCTAATCCACGGTCCGATTCGTCCACGGTGAATCACTCCGCCAAAACCAATCACTATCGGTCTCTCCTTTGCACAAAGCTAGGTGGAGGTAACCTTTACAACCAAGATCACTCTTCTTACAATAGGATTGAAGTAAAGACAAGTAAGAAGAGTTTAGAGCTTGTGGGGCACTAGGAAGATTGTTTGGAACTTAAGCATTAGCCTCTAAGGCTCACACCCTCTCTTTTATAGAGAGGGTCGCTTTTCTTCTTGCCGCCATCACGATCGCGCCATGGCAATGATCGCTGCCGTTACTACAACGGCCTCCGAACACGCCGGATGCCGACCGTTGTTGTCCAACGGAACTCTTAGCGATCGATGGACCTCACCCGATCGGCCGACTCGTAGTCGACCGCCTGGGCCGGGCTACGCGGCGGTTCTGGCCAAAACCCTATTGACGACGCGCCGATCGCCGCTTAATGATCTCGGGGCCGATCGCTAACGATGGGCCGATCGCCACAAACTAGTCGATCAGATACCGCCGAGCTACACTCGATTAGGCCGATCGCCATGACATGGCAATGACCGTGTCGGAAAACCCATCCGACACTTGGCCAAATGGCCAAGTTTCACCTAAGAGCTACCCTTCCCGGGTTACAATCGCCACTCTCATTTCTGAGTCCTCGCTGAAGTTCTCTTCGCTTCGCCACGCCTCGCAAAGATCAGCGACGGCTCTGCAATGCTCCTTCGCGTCTCTTGCCTCGAAGTCTACTTCCTCCGGCTTCACTCCAAGCTTCTCGTCCGGCGATCCCTCGGATGCTCCAAGCGCATGGCTTCCGCAAAGCTATCCTTCACCGACTCAAGGCACGAGTCATGAGATGTGAAACTCGCCACGGCTCCATGTGCGAATTACTAAGTCCTGCATGACTTCAACGCACATATCAAATCAACATATCAAACTAACTTAAACCCTTTGCCACACCATCAAAACCATATCACGGCAAGAGATTGCCCTAACAGGCTATTCAAACACCTTCGATCACTTCGACTTATACCCAATCATCCCGGGTCCACATCTCCTCGGAGATGTTTGCTTAAGATGTCAAAGCATAAGTCTCCATGATCAAGATGACTTGAATACCGCAAGTCAAAGGAACATCGCACTTAAGCCACAGTAAGAACTTCATTGACATATCTATATATGCAGAGAACCATATGAAGTCTTACGGCTGGTCACTCCAATGAACTAGTTACCATAACTAGCATCCACGATTAACTCCGAACATCACTATGTCTCCAGCCAGTGAGAATCAGCTGCTTGGATACACCAAGGAGTATACCTCGTGCTAGTCTCAACAGAATTGATAGTGTCCAGATTCATCAATTCATCGACTAGGGATAATTCCGATACATCACAATTACACATGTAGAGATACTCACTAGTTGTGATCCAATCACAAATTCTCTCATGCTGTGAATCGTATCGTGGACATTCAGTAAATGAGTTTAAGATCCAATCAAATACATAAAACATGTATACTCAAATAGTGAATCTTTATTTATCATATAAATGGTTCATACATAAGGCGATTGCCTTAGGACATCTCTCATATATTACTAACAGACTCCCACTTGGCCTAATGCCAATCGCTACGGTATCCAATACCATAAGCACCAACATGACCCTCAAACTTACTTTGAGGTAATGCTTTAGTCAAAGGATCCGCTAAGTTACTTTCAGTGGGAATTTTCTCGATTTGTATTTCGTTCCTCCTTATGATCTAACTGATAAGATGATAGCGCGGCACATGTTTGGATCTTTGATGAGACCTTGGCTTTTTCGTCAGGTAATTGCTCCATTGTTGTCGCAGAGACCGGTATTGCTTCAACAATGGCGGAATCACACCAAGTTCATGAACGAACTTCTTGATCCAAACCGCTTCGCCGCTCGGCCGCAATATATTCTCGCCTCATTGGTAGAATCCGCTCTGATCTCTTGTTTGGAACTTTTCCAACTCATCGTGCCCCCATTCAAGGTGAACACGTATCCGCATCGAGACCTGAATCATCCTTGTCATCTGAAGTCGCATCTGATACCCGCGTATCACCATGTCCCCTTCTCCATATATTAGAACACATCCTTAGTTCTTCTCAAGTACTTAAGGATCGTCTTAATACCACCAATGATCCATTCTGGATCGGACTAGTATCTGCCGTGACACTCAGAGCATACGATACATCGGGCCTCATACATAACATAGCATACATGATAGATCCTATTGCGGATGCATAGGGAATCTTGCTCATGCAAATTCTCTCATCTTCTGTGCGCGGACATATAGACTTTGAAAGGTGTACCCCATGTCTGATGGGTGAGAAACCTTTCTTCGATTCCGACATGCTAAATCTCTTTAGCACTCGGTCTATATATGTAGACTGCGAAAGACAAAGCAACCGTTTCGATCTATCTCTATAGATCTTAATCCCAAGGATGTAGGTTGCTTCTCCCAGGTCTTTCATGGAGAATGTCTTGGATAACCAAACCTTAACTGACTGTAAGATGGACACATCGTTTCCTATAAGTAATATGTCATCGACATACAATACTAGGAACACGACTGCACTCCCACTAACCTTCTTGTACACACAAGGTTCGTCTGGATTTTGTGAGAAATCAAACTTTTTGATCGTCTCATCAAAACGGATATTCCACTCTCGATGCTTGCTTCAATCCATAAATGGATCGCCGCAACTTGCATACCTTGGTTTTATCAACCGATGTGAAACCTCAGTGTATCATATACACGCCCTCGAGCAAGTTTCCATTAAGGAAAGCCGTTTTCACATCCATCTGCCATATCTCATAATCATAATGAGCCGCTATGGCCAGGAGCATCCGAATGGATTTAAGCATAGCTACAGGCGAATAGGTTTCGTCATAATCAACACCTTGTTTTTGACGATATCCTTTCGCTACCAATCTAGCCTTATAGGTAATCACATTACCATCCATGTCGGTTTTCTTCTTGAAAACCCACTTGCACCCTATAGGCTTTATGCCTTCAGGTGGGTCAACCAAGTTCCAAACTTGGTTTTCGTACATGGAATCCATTTCCGACTTCATGGCACCAAGCCACTTATCCCTTTCTGAACTTGTCAGCACTTCTTCATAACTGGTAGGCTCCTCATCATCAATGAGTAACACGTCGTTCGATTTGCTTACGAGAAATCCATATCTCTCAGGAATATTGCGTGTTCTACCAGATCTACGAAGATGTGGTGTTACAATAGGTCCAGCCGATTGCTCATCACTATGAGTTGTCGGCTGTTGTGCTTCACCAGGTATCTCATTAATGTCTATTTGAGTCTCTCGAGCCTCCTCAAGCTCGACGACACTGTTGGATCGAGAAGCGTCGCTAGAGGGGGGGGTGAATAGCGATCGTAAATCTTTTCTTTTTCGTTCGTTCAATACGCAAAGTAAGCACAGCGGAAAATAAATGAACACGTTTATTTTACTTGGTTCACAACCCAAATGGGTTGTTACTCCAAGGCCCTATCGGTCCTAGACCGCACGAGGGCAAAACACTAAAACGCTCCTCCTCGCTGGAGGTAGGAGACAACGATTACAAAAAATCGAATACACGAGGATGAGGCAACAAGCCTACCTCACCTCGTTATGAAGATAAAAACACAGAATATAATATCAAAATATTACTTGAATCCGCCAACGAAGAAGATCCGAGGTTGTCGTCGCAAGTATGACGGTGTTGAAGCGCTAAGGCCAGAGGGAGCACTTGATGAATAATTGATCATTTCGAGATGAATCCTCCTCCTTTTATAGACTTTAGCCTCTGAATTTGTCTCCTATTTCTTTGGAACGGATCATGAATTTTTCCAAATTTTTATCGCTGGCGGCTGGCCAAACGTTATCCGCTTGACCTAGCGCAAAGTCAATCGCCGCCATCACGATCGATATTTTCATCACGGGCCGATCGATGACAATGATCGATGATCTCATCACCAATCGATAATCCGATCGCCTAATGTCCAAGAATGATCACACCGCTACTTCTCAAAGAAGAGATTAGCTCGAAAATGATAAATACGACGGCTTAATCGTCCGATTCGACCTAGACCTTCCACAGAAGTCTTAGTCGACCGTCGCCACGGCCGTCCCGTGAAAGAGGACACGACCTTACAATCTCTCACTCACACGAAGCTTACCTCGATAGTAGCTCGCTTCCGCCTTCCACTGATTCCTTCTCCCTCCGACCACTCAAGTGTCGCCGACCACCACGGCTTCCTCCGTGTCGCTAGCCTTCACTCGCTTTAGTACTTTTCTGCACACTTGATTTAGCTCGTGAGATAACAATATAAACTTAACTTTGTGTCTTTGCCATAATCAAAACACAGGTTCGATTATCTAGTGCCCCTGCACCAACAGACACTCCCACTGTTTTCTTGCAAGAGAAACTCTTTCTCTAGAAACACAGCATGCCTTGAAACAAACACCTTTTGTTCCACAGGATGATAGAATTGGTAACCCCTTGTTTCCTTAGGGTATCCAATAAATAGACATTTATCGGACTTAGCATCCAGTTTATACGATCTGATCACTTCACATAAGCGAGACAACCCCATATCTTCAAGTAAGATACATGAGGTTTCTTACCATTCCATATCTCATATGGAGTAGTTGAGACTACCTTAGTAGGCATTACATTTAACAAAGTAAGCAATTTGTATGCAAGTGCATAACCCCAAAGGACTTGGGAAGAGTTGCATGATTCATCATTGACGACCATGTCCAACAAGGTTCGATTCGCCTCTCGGATACACCATTATCTTTGTGGTGTATAGGGCGAGTCCATTGAGACAATATGTCATTGTCTCTTAGATAATCAGAAACTCTTGACTTAAGTATTCACCTCCTCGATCCGATCAGTATTTTAATACTCTTGTCATGTTGTTTCTCTACTTCATTCTGAATTCTTTGAACCTTTCAAAGGCTTGGACTTGTGTTTCATCAAGAACACATACCCAAACCGTGAGTGATCATCGGTGAAGGTAATGAAGTAGCTATAGCCTCCTAATGCTTGAGTTGACATAGGTCCACATACATCGGTATGTACTAGACCTAGTAACTCTCCCACTCGTTCACCTTTTCGGTAAAGGTAACTTAGTCATCTTGCCTTTTAAGCATGATTCGCATGTATCGTATGAATCCAATTCAAGCGATTCGAGAATCTGCCATCGGTGTAATTCGACGCGCTTTCGCTTATATGGCCAAGACGACAATGCCATATAGGAGTCTATGTGATTATCCTTCGAGCACGCTGTTGCTCGCTTCGATATTGAAAATGTCACCGATACGCCCAACGATAAATGCCATTACTCAAAGTTCCAGCCCATAAAGTACGCCATTCAAAGTTATATAACAACAATTGTTACTAAACGTTAAATGGAAACCATTTCTATTTAAGCAGAAATAGAAACAATGTTCTTTATTAGAGAAGGAACATAATAGCAATTGTCCAGCCCAAGACTAGTCCACTAGGAGCTTCAAAGAAATAAGTTCCGATGGCATCCAAAGAACCTTTGCTCCATTGCCAACTCGCAAATTTGACTCTCCGACAAGTCTTCTTCTATTCCTTAGCCCTCAGATGTCATTACATATATGTGAGCTACACCCAAGATCCAATACCCAAGTGTCTAAGGAAATAGAATGACAATCAATAACGAAGATACAAGAGGATGGGGCATCGGATGCCTTCTTCTTCTTCATGGACTCAAGATAAATCTTGCAGCTTTCTTCGCCAAGGCCTTCCTTGCCACAGTGATGGCAAGTGCCCTTTATACTGTTCCGCCTTTCTTTGCCTTTTTCTTTCCTTTCTTCTGTTCTTTGCCTTCCTCTTAGAACCTTTCTTTGAGGAATCAACTAATGTAAACCGCCTTCTCCTCATGCTTCACGTAAGGCTCCACAGCCTTCAAAGATATTGAGGAGCTCAATGGTGGATTCCAATTTGTTCATCCGATAGTTCATCACAAATTGCGAGAAACTCTTGGGCAAACAATGCAATTAAGTCAATACTTAACTCATGATCCATCACAAAACCGAGGGTAGCTAGCCGCCGATGTACCCGCTCATCTTTAGCACAAATCAGATTACGATTTAACCTTCTTGCATCTTCGTGGTGAAGAGGAGCCTAGAGACCTCGAACCTTTCGGATCTCGCTTGCTCATCGAACAACTCATGAAGATGGAAGACCATAGTATTAGCATCCATATGCTCATCGCTCGTGTACCATCGCCGCTAGCATGATGCAACTCGCCACCAGACCGCCACATGCTTCGATAGACCAACATTTGGTCTGAGTTGCATCGCCCTTAGGACGGTCAAGAAGAGAGGCTCTTCAATATGCAAGCTTTTCCGCCTTTGAGAACAATTCTCAAGTTTCTAAGCCACCCAGAAGTTTGGCCCTACTTTGTTCGAATCCAAAATAGTGTGCAAATTCAAAGACGTCATGATCAATTTATTGACCTAGAAATACAAAACGAGCATATATGAGAAAATGATTTTAAAATGCATCAATATACATTTATAAATCCCATTCATTTTTCGAATTTCAAAAACCCCAAAATCACTTCGGGAGATTGTAGGTCCATCTCCGAATGGGTTGATATCCATCATAGTTATGAACAACCTTGGAGAGAGTCCAACAAGCCATTCATAACTACGACGGTAGGTATCATCTATACCGATTGCATATCACGTATATGCAACTATCACAATGTGCTATCAACTAATTGAATGTTCACACATACATCGGGTTGTTAACACATTAACAAGTATGCATCATATGCATAGCACCCAACTTCACCTCCCTTTACATCGACCTTGAGAGAGTCCAACAAACCGATGCCTGTGTTAAAGCCAACCCATTAATCGGACATAGTTTTAATATGGTTAGAGCGCATTCAACCAATTAGCCCAGCTTGGAGAGAGTCCAACAACCAAAGCTAACGATTGACCTCTGACTCTTACCATATTAGTATTAAACTATTCCATGGTTTGAACATATTCAGGTTCGAGCCGGGCTTGGAGAGAGTCCAACAACCCAAACAAGAAACAGAACTCTGGTTCTAATCATATTAATGGAAGGTGTAGGCTTTAATATTGTTTAAGGGGTTTTATGTCTCATCCTCTTTGCATGCAAATAACTATTATCTACATGGCATGGCATACATGGCATACATCTACATGTCACTACACGCATGGCATAATGTTATGCATCTAATGCAATTACATGGCATACAATTATGTCATGTCTATATTTCCTTATATGTCATAACTATTTATGGAAATAAAATATGTTTAAGATTTGATTCTCCAAATCAAATCATAATTAAATTAGGAAACAAATTTCCAAATCTAATCACATATTTTATTCATGGAATTATTTGATTAAGGAAAATCTATTTAGGAAACCAATTTCCTAAATCATTAAAACTACTTATGGAAATAAAATATTTTAAGATTTGATTTCCCAAATCAAATCATGATTAAATTAGGAAACAAATTTCTAGAATCTAATCAAATATTTTATTTATGGAAAATATTAATTTCCATAAATACTTCCAACTTTCCAAAAGTGGAAGATTTCCATAAATACTTCTAGACTTTCCAAAATTGAAAAATTTCCATAAATACTTCTAAATTTCCAAAATTTAGAAAATTTCCAGAAATACATTATGACTATCGCAAAACCATTTTTACGATTATGTCGAAACACAACCTGGGCTCTGATACCACTGTTGGGTTTCCGGCACCGCGGTGTGTGTGTGTTCGATCATGTTTCGTAAACATGAGCACAACGGAAGCAATAAAAATAATAAATACTCCTATTTATTACAACACACACAACACACGCATGCTATTACAACAAGTGTAGACATAACCGTAAATTAAAATTGCAATAAAAGGAAATTAAACTACGTTATACCTTCCGTATGACGTGTAGCGGGAACGGCATCAACCGGAACGATCCTCGTAAGAATCGTCTCTATCCGTATCCACGCCGAGCTCCTCGGGATGACTTCGCTAATTCACGAGCTTCGTCTTCGTACGGGTTACTAGCCTCGTGTTGAAGACGACGTGATCGAGAGATGATCACGATCCGAATCCAAATTCGGATCCAAAACGAGTTCTCAAAACTCGCTTCTCCGGAGAGGTATTCGTCAACCGTTTGACGAATCCTTCGTCCTCCACCTCAGAGGATTACCGGAGATCAAATCCCCGGTATGTTAGCCGCTGTCGGAGCACTAACCGTCGTCCAAACGACGCTCCGACGAGAGGAGGAGAAGCTGTCCAGAAAACTGGACAGCTTGGTGGAGGAGTAGGCGCCGGCCAAAACAAGGAGAGAAAAGCCTCACCTTGATGCCAAACCTATAGGAGATCACCGGAGGGTCGCCGGAGGTTCACCGGCTGAAGCTTGGTCGCCAGCAAGGAGCTAGACGGCAGCACAATCAAGCTGGGCGGCAAGGAGGTTGGGCGGCACAACCAGGTTGGGCGGCAACTCCTTGGAGGCTAGGGTTTTGATTTTGGATTATTAGGGTTTAACAATCCCTTAAGCCCACTTTTATAGAGAACTAATTCTCTTAATGGTTAATGGATCATATCCATAAAGCCCGTTAACCCGCTCCATTAAGATAAGTTAAAATAAACCAAACCATGATGGTTTATTTTAAGTTAAAACGAACCGAACCAACCTTTGGTTCATTCGTTTAATATAAACCAAACCATTTGGTTTATTCTCATCCATTGGATTAGAACCAAACCATTTTGGTCCATCCATTATGTCTTCATAAGACACTGCCCATCCACGCTTCCATTGCGACTGAAACAATTTCATGCTCGCTTTATGTTTGGTCCAACCAAACATAGTTTCTCTCGGTCTGAGAATCCCATTCTCAAGCTCGTTTTAAATCCTTTGGATTACACTCCTTGTGCGTGTGACCAAATAGGTTCTCGGTTTATGTTGGCCGTCTATAATTAACCATTAATTATAGAACGATCATGAGTGGCACCTAGTAGTACATCATGATCCCCAATTAACCAAAAAGATCAACGGTTGATCTAGAACTATTTCTGAAACCCTTCAGCAGCTCGAATGAATCGTGCCCCATTCCCTTCACTCATCTTATACCCACTTGGTTCAGGACATGGTCTATTGTGTCCCACTAGGTCGACTTACGCCACACCTAGCCCAAGTATCATTTCCTCGTCCCACGATTCTAGTTACTCCACATGTATCAAGAGTACTTTACTCTAAACATGTAATGCTTTGGCCAAAGACTTTAGTAACAATCCGACGAGAGGCCATGGGTATACATCTCCTCGCAAGGAGTGGTGAATCCTTTATAGGCTATTCAAACACCTTCGATCACTTCGACTTATACCCAATCATCCCGGGTCCACATCTCCTTAGAGATGTTTGCTTAAGATGTCAAAGCATAAGTCTCCATGATCAAGATGACTTGAATACCGCAAGTCAAAGGTACATCGCACTTAAGCCACAGTAAGAACTTCATTGACATATCTATATATGCAGAGAACCATATGAAGTCTTACGGCTGGTCACTCCAATGAACTAGTTACCATAACTAGCATCCACGATTAACTCCGGACATCACTATGTCTCCAGCCAGTGAGAATCAGCTGCTTGGATACACCAAGGAGTATACCTCGTGCTAGTCTCAACAGAATTGATGGTGTCCAGATTCATCAATTCATCGACTAGGGATAATTCCGATACATCACAATTACACATGTAGAGATACTCACTAGTTGTGATCCAATCACAAATTCTCTCATGCTGTGAATCGTATCGTGGACATTCAGTAAATGAGTTTAAGATCCAATCAAATACATAAAACATGTATACTCAAATAGTGAATCTTCATTTATCATATAAATGGTTCATACATAAGGCGATTGCCTTAGGACATCTCTCATATATTACTAACAGGATGAACAAGTCATGGATGACTTGGAGGGATCTGATATGCACGGACGCGATCTCAAATCTCGCGACGGATACCATCGAGGACTCAAAGCGCGCACTTGCGCTCAATGCCCGGAAGTGCACAGATGTTGTCAAGTAATAAAGATTATTGATCCCACAGGGACTGGGATTCGAATACCAATGTACTCAGTGGTGGTAATTGTTCGGACGTAATCTCTAAGAGGTTTCGGTTGGTGAGGGCTGTCAATGGACTCTACTCTGTACGGTGTCACACGAAGGAGGAAAGGAGTGTGTCGAGGTCTTCAAAGGTGATTATAGGACTTCGGTTTCACTTGTGTATCATAGAACAATGTTGTCAATTAGCGTTGTCTAAATATTTACCTATGGTTTTGTTGAAGGGACATCATACACTCTCCCGCAGAGCTACCGCATCTACCGGGAGCTATCTCCGCCTAAAAGAATGGGATAGAGGGTACGAGGATGCCAAATCAATCCCTACGGTGAACCGTTTCCGATTCCACCGCACCCTTCTCCCCACAGTTGTAGATCAAGTTTACCCCTAGGTTCCTTAATCATATCTCCTAAATTTTAGATTGCGAGGGATATCGCCCCTTGTATCGCCTAAGCACAGCAGAAAGAAAGCCAAACACGCATAGATATAGTAAAGATCAACTACCAATTGTCAAATCAAAATCATGGGCATAATTTAACATGAACCAACATTGTTTATGTACACAAGCTACTCCCTAATCCTAGAATCGAAAGTACTACTCCATGTATACAAGGAAGAATCACAAAGCATGTCTATGTTTGAATACATAAGGAATAAAACGCAGAAATAAAGATATTCAATGCTTCCGTGATCTTCTCTCCGACGTTGAATTGCAAGGTGTGGACCTCCGGCGGCATTCCTCCTGCCCGTTGTGAGTTACCGAAGCTTTTTAGGGCTTCGGCATGCCATCCTAACTGTCGTGCCTCCCCCCTAGGGTTTGGGTGGAGCCATCCTTATATAGACATCGCCTCGAACCACTATAAAATTCGGAAAAAGCCCTAGTAGTGCAAATCTATCGGGTTGCCACACGGCCGTGTGTTTCCACATGGCTAGGCTATGTGAGGCCCTAGGGTGATGATCTCGCCCATTGGATACGGTCGTATGAATCCACACGCTCTGACCATGTCCCACTCTGTGTCTAACTGCGAAATGTCCTTCTTTTGCTCCGAAAATGTGTCTTTTTCACCCAAAAAGCTAACCTGCACAAAAAAGTACAACGAGCAGACCTCCGAACTAGAAAATAAGAAATGCATGCAAAAATAGAGTAACATATGCATGAAACTAACACAAAATGCAATGAGATGTGAGCAAAAACTACTCCTAAAACACTATATGTTTTGCTCACATCACTTCTCCCAGACTTAAATCTTTGCTTGTTCTCAAGAAAACCTCAGTGTCATGAAATTTTAAAAAGATATTGTTCAATAATTAGCATGTTTACTAAATTTATCAGGTGGTATTTGCAATCAAAGCAAAACAAATATGTTCTAGAAGTTCACTATGTTAGCTCCTCGTGCTCGTGCTAAATGAACCATTCTTAGGGGATGCCCGTTCCATGGTGAGTTAAGTCATCACCCCATAGCTTTCCTAAGGTTTTTGGCTCTTAGGGACTTACCTGCTCAAAGCGAGGATCGTTCCCTAGATCTAGCATAAAGTCTCAAAGGCGTGTTCGGTATTGAGAGAAATTGGTAGGTGTTTCCCCAGTAACCTAATTCGGTCTCAAAGGGACACCTAGCCATTTCCACCCACGACAACTATTTTTAATCCCTCATAATCTCTTTTTATTTTCTCATTTCTTTTTCTCTTTTTCTTTTATTTATCTTTTTCTTTTCTCTCTTTTATTTTTTGGCTCACTGGGATTTTGATTTTTTCGAATGGGCTTACACAATCCGAGCATCTCCAGTAACTAAAATGCTAAACCTAGAGTCACCTATGGATTCCAAAGTACTAGACTATTGAAGTGAATCATAACTAGGTATGTATTAGATTCTCCCTCTCAGAATGTTCGACATGTGTAAGTGCAAAAACAAAGTTAACCAGTGTAAGTCTAGAACATTCAATAGAGCGAATAAAATAAAATACCATAAAATAAATGGAGTTAAGCTACCTATGGGAACAACTCATGCATGCAACTTTCAAAAATACTACTGAGGTAGCTTTACAGACAATAAAAATTAAGTACTGAAAGAAACTCAACAACTCAGGCATGAATAAATGAAAATACCAGAAAAGAAACTACAGCTAGGAAACAAAACAAAATAAACCTTGGGGTCTCGCCTCTAGACTTAAATGAAAATATACCTCTAATATGGTGGACGAAGTGGAAAGTCTAGGAGCCTGGGCATCTCTTGATCCTGGGAGAACCTGCTGCTGAGCCGCTGATGCCACATATACATGTGGTCGATTTGGGAGTTGGTAGATGCAGCAGCTGCTTGGTGCTCCTCCTCCCTAGCCCACTGCGCCTGCTGGGCATGCATGTGCTATCGCATCTCCCTACGGTAGGCGGCCTCATCCTAGCGATGAACAACCTCCTCCTAGAAGTATATGCGGACCTCATCGTAGAACTCCTCAGCCCACTGGAAATGCTCCCGGAATCCCTGGAACTCCGCCTACTGGTAGGCGCTCTGCTCCTCCCATAGCTGCCTCTGCCTTTGCTACTCAGTGTAAATGTCGTTGAGGCACAATCAGAACTCCGTGAAATCATAGGTTGATGTACTTGCATCTTGTTCAAAAGTAGAAAAATGTGGTGGTGTAGGTGTAGGCTCATGTCGGCGTGGATTAGGTGGGCTCCTATGCATGTGTGGACTGGAGGGAGAGTGATACAAAGGTGGAGAGATGGGCACTGATTTGGATGGTCTCTCATGTGGAGGGGACTCCACTATCAGGTCCAAGCGCCAGTTGGTGTGTATAGCGATGGTGGTACGATCCGGATCGGGGAGCCTAAGGGTCGTAAGATTTTTCCTTACAGAGCATAAGGAGTCTCCTTCTCTCACAATTATTTTCATGGTCATGCATACTCCTAGGTCAATCCTAGGGCTCCCCTCTATACTCTCTAATATTGTGTAATCGTACCCCATCCTATGGAAAATGTGGGTAAGTAGGCCTCCCACATTGATCTCTCCTCATGCTGCTTTGCCCATCTTCACTAAGTGTCTGATGAAGTGGGACCCTACATCGATGCTACTCCTTTCTTGTAGCATATCCCATAGGTAAAGTAGCTCGCTAGCTCTAACTACACCATCACTCTCCCCATGACCAAATATAGTACTGGTCATGATGCGATGGAGGTATACAAAGACGGGGATTTGGAGGCACGACGCTTTGGCCCTAGATGGGTCATAAGTGTGCTCCCCTGTCAACTCAGTCCAAACTATTCAAGAGTTGTACCCATTAGGGGTTCTTTTCTCTCCCGCACTTGGTAAGCCAAAGCATGAGTTCCATTGGTGAAGGGTCCACTCATGCTCAATGTTAAAATGCCTAAAAGTTATCCTACCCTCCTTGCTCTCTCTACCCGTTAAAACTTTTGCCTCTAAGGAACTCAAAATTTCCAAAACTATCCTAGGGTAGGTTAGGTGCCTTATTCCCATACTCTCTTCCCACCCCATTTTTGCAAATAGGGCTTGCATATCACCCAACAACCTTAAAGATTCTAGCAAATCTTCATCTAAGTACCTAGTAGCAGTAAGTTTACGAGTAGAGAGCATATTGTTAGTAATATATGAGAGATGTCCTAAGGCAATCGCCTTATGTATGAACCATTTATATGATAAATGAAGATTCACTATTTGAGTATACATGTTTTATGTATTTGATTGGATCTTAAACTCATTTACTGAATGTCCAAGATACGATTCACAGCATGAGAGAATTTGTGATTGGATCACAACTAGTGAGTATCTCTACATGTGTAATTGTGATGTATCAGAATTATCCCTAGTCGATGAATTGATGGATTTGGACACCATCAATTCTGTCGAGACTAGCATGAGGTATACTCCTTGGTGTATCCAAGCAGCTGATTCTCACTGGCTGGAGACATAGTGATGTCCGGAGTTAATCGTGGATGCTAGTTATGGTAACTAGTTCATTGGAGTGACCAGCCGTAAGACTTCATATGGTTCTCTCGCATATATAGATATGTCAATGAAGTTCTTACTGCGGGCTTAAGTGCGATGTTCTTCGACTTATGTATTCAAGTCATCTTGATCATGGAGACTTATGCTTTGACATCTTAAGCAAACATCTCTAAGGAGATGTGGACCCGGATGATTGGGTATAAGTCAAGTGATCAAGGTGTTTGAATAGCCTATAAAGGATTCACCACTCCTGCAGGAGATGTATACCCATGGCCTCTCCGATTGTTACTAAAGTCTTCGCCAAAGCATTACATGTTTAGAGTAAGGTACTCTTCGATACATGTGGAGTAACTAGAATCCGTAGGACGAGGAAATAATACTTGGGCTAGGTGTGACGTAGTCAGCCTAGTGGGGACTGACACAATAGACCATGTCCTGAACCAAGTGGGTATAAGATGAGTGAAGGGAATGAGGCATGAATCATTCGAGCTGCTGAAGGGTTTCAGAAATAGTTCTGGATCAACCGTTGATCTTTTCGGTTAATTGGGGATCATGATGTACTACTAGGTGCCACTCATGATCGTTCTATAATTAATGGTTAATTATAGACGGCCAACATAAACCGAGAACCTATTTTGTCACACGCACAACGGGCGTAATCCAAAGGATTTAAAACGAGCTTGAGAATGAGATTCTCAGACCGAGAGAAACTAGGTTTGGTTGGACCAAACATAAAGCGAGCATGAAATCGTTTCAGTCGCAATGGAAGCATGGATGGGCCGAGTCTTATGAAGACGTAATGGATGAACCAAAATGGTTTGGTTCTAATCCAATGGATGAGAATAAACCAAAGGGTTTGGTTTATTTTAAACAAATGAACCAAAAGTTGGTTCGGTTCGTTTTAACTTAAAATAAACCATCATGGTTTGGTTTATTTTAACTTATCTTAATGGAGCGGGTTAACAGGCCTAATGGTTATGATCCAATAACCATTAAGAGAATTAGTTCTCTATAAAAGAGGGCTTAATGGATAATTAAGACCTAATTGGAAGAGCCCTAAACCTAGTTGTCGCCCAACCCCATTGAAGGAGTTGCCGCCTAGCCCCTTGTGCCGGCGTCCAGCTCCTTGTCGGCGACCAAGCTTCAGCCGGTGATCCTCCGGCGACCCTCCGGTGATCTTCCTAGGCCTCGGTGAAAAGGTGAGCACTTGGCTTCCTTGTTTTTGGCCGCGCCTACTCCTCCACCAAGCTGTCCAGTTTTCTGGACAGCTTCTTCTCCTCTCGTCAGAGCGTCGTTTGGACGACGGTTAGAGCTCCGACAGCGGATAACTTACCGGCGATTCGATCTCCGGTAATCCTCTGAGGTGGAGGACGAAGGATTCGTCAATCAGTTGATGAATACCTCTCCGGAGAAGCGAGTTTTGAGGACTCATTTTGGATCCGAATTTGGATTCGGATCGTGATCATCTCTCGATCACGTCGTCTTCAACACGAGGCTAGTAACCCGTACGAAGACGAAGCTCGTGGCTTAGCGAAGTCATCCCGAGGAACTCGGCGTGGATACGAATAGAGACGATTCTAGCGAGGATCGTTCCGGTTGATGCCGTTCCCGCTACACGTCATACGAAAGGTATAACGTAGATAAATTTCCTTTTATTGCAAATTTAAATTTACTGTTATGTCTACACTTGTTGTAATATGCATGCGTGTGTTGTGTGTGTTGTAATAAATAGGAGTATTTATTATTTTTATTGCTTCCGCTGTGTTCATGTTTACGAAACATGATCGAACACACACACGCCGCGGTGCCGGAAACCCAACAGTAGAGTAGAGAGCATATTGTATCTATCTCTTTGTTCATTATTGCAAAAAAGTAGAGTGGGTAGGGTGTTACCCTCCTTCGGAGCTTGAGGGGCGTCGACTCTCCTTGTTCATCGCTCCGAGGCACCAGATCGGGGTGCTACAGGCTTGGTCCTCCTCATCTTTGCTTTTTTTAGCTTCCTTAGAGGTTCAAAGTGCTTCTAGATGGTGGGGAAGATGAAATCACACGGCTAGGGCAAGAACTTTCGAAGCACACAGCGCAAATGGGGTGAAAACACATGGCTCGCCCCTTTTAACCTCGTGCGCCACGGCCGTGTGAAAACACACGGCCAGGCTGTGTGCGCCTCGGGTTGGTTGGGCATAGCCGTGGGAAAACACACGGCAAGGCTGTGTGTCCCCATTTTTTTGCCCATTTATGCACCACGATCCGAATTTTCTCATACACTTCGCCGTGTAGGCTAATATGGATTTCATTTTTGCCTAGCACAATTCTTTTCTAGTCCTAACTCTAAATGTGATGGAAATTAAAACTAAAAATCAAACAAATGCATGCAATGCAATCAAAAAGGGAAATCTAAAACTAAACTTAGGTTGCCTCCAAAGAAGCGCTTCGTTTAAGGTCATTTAGCTCGACCGCACTCTACTATCAACTCGGCTCTGGTGGTTCAGTGAACCTCCATTCATCTGTCTCAAGCTCTTCATCTGGAGGTTCCGACTTCAGTCTGCTAAATGTGAAGTTGTCGAGGTAGGGAGCTCTGTGCTCCGAAAGGTTGAAAAGGATGATATCCCTATCTACCTCTAGGGAGATCTGGTGTATCTTCACATCTATGCACGCCCCTGCAGTCGCTAGAAAAGGCCTTCCCAGAATGATGGGATTCTGGGGATTTGGTCCTGTGTCCAGTATGATGAAGTCCGTGGGTATCACGAAATCCTCAATCATCACAGGCACATGTGGTAGCAGGCCAACGTGCTCCTTGACTGAATCATCCCCCATACGAATACTAAGATTCATTGGTTGGAGCCCGCTCAGTCCCATCTTCAAATAGTATGTGTAGGGCATCACACTGACTAATGACCCCATGTCGCATATAGCTTCGTCGAATCTCTCCCCATAAATTGAGCGGGAAATAACGAATTCACCAGGGTCCTCAAGATGTATTGGAATCTTCTCTTCAAATTCTGCTTGGTCAAGTAGGGTGGAAACCATGGCTGCACACCCGTTGGCAAATTGGCTACTTTGCCCCACTCCTTCCTCTTTTCCTTGACTCGCCGGAGAGCTCTCCACAGGTTGCAACATGGATTGGGCTATTTGGGCCACTTGCATCTCCAACATCGTGGTATGACTTGCAAAGCCATCAACGGTGGCTTTCAAGTCTCTGAGTGATTCTTCAGACTTCTGATGTTGGTGACGAAATTCCTCATTGGCCTTAGTTTGGGAAGCGATGAAGTTCTCCATCATCAGTACCAGTCTGGACTTCTGTGGTCGTTGTCGATTGCCCTACTACTGCTGCCCATAGCCCCCTGATGGTTGTGTGTTTCCCGAGTTATTCTTATAAGAGAAATTTAGGTGATTTCTCCATCCAGGATTATAAGTATTGGAGTATGGGTTATGGGGTCTTTGGTCATAGTCCCCAACTACATCACAGTGCTCAATCTGCTCGTCTAAGGTCCTCGACCCTCCATGGTGGTCCTCTTGATACGCTGTCGCTCCCTCTCCAAAATCAATGACCGCGCATGCAGATGAAGGATTCAACGATGCAAACCGTTTGCTAAGTGCATCCATCCTTGTTGAAAGGTGGTCCATGGAGTTGATAGTGTATCGTCCTACTGCAGGTGTAATTTGACCACGTTCAGAAGCCCATTGATGGTGGTTCTGGGCCACCTCTTCGATAAGCTCTTTCGCTTCCTCTATGGTCTTATTCATCAGTGCTCCTCCTGCGGTAGAATCTAGAGAGATCTTCATGGCGTAAGCGATCCCATTATAGAAAATGTGGATCACCATCCACCTCTCTAGTCCGTGGTGGGGGCATTGGTAGAGTAGCCCCATGTAGCGATCCCAAGCCTCGAATAGGGACTCCCCCTCCTTCTGGCGAAATCTCATGATAAATGGCCCATGTGAGCAGTCTTACTTGGTGGAAAGTATTTATTCAGAAACTGCTGCTCACATTGCTCCCATGTGGTGATGCTACTAGAAGGTACGGAGTGAAGCCATGCCTTAGCCTTATCCTGCAGTGAAAACGGGAATAGGCTCAGGCATATCACATTAGTAGGGACTCCATTCATTTTCATCGTTAAGCAGATTTCAAGAAATGCCTCAAGGTGCTGGTTCGGGTCTTCAATCGTAGCTCCCCCAAATTAGCTCTGATGGACCATATGTATAAGTGTCGGCTTCAGCTAAAAGTTATTTGCCGAAATAGATAGTCCAGCTATACTCGGCCTGAATCCTCTGGCGCTAGGAGCTGCGTAGTCCCGCAGAGGTCGGCTACCTATGTTCACCTCGGATGCAGCTTGATCCTCCATCATTCACTATTCTGCTCTCCGATGGTGAAAGGTTTGCTCAATTTCTAAGTCGATTGGAATTAGACCTTCCGACGGTAATCATCTAAACATACGACGAACCAAACAACAAAGTTAAGAGTGCTAATCTAATTCTAAAAGCAGAAAATAAATCAATCTATCAAATAAAAAATCTAAGATTCAATAAGTAAATAGGAAACTACTACTAAAAATAAAAACTAAATCTAAATATGGAAAATATAGAACTAAAGAAAATAAGATAAACTAGAAAGAAAATAAAGCAAGCAAATAATCTAATCCAAAGTCCGATCCAATTTACCACTGTTCGATTTGACATCGAATCGATCAATCCTTGGCAATGGCGCCAAAAAATTGATGCGCACGGACACGACCTCAAATCTCACGACAGATATCGTCGAGGACTCAAAGCGCATGCTCGTGCTCAATGCCCGCAAGTGCACCGATGTTGTCAAGTAATAAATATTATCGATCCCATAGGGACTGGGATTTGAATACCATGTACTCAGTGGTGGTAATTGTTCGGACGTGATCTCTAAGAGGTTTCGATTGGTGAGGGCTGTCGGTGGACTCTACTCTGTACGGTGTCACACGGAGGAGGAAAGGAGTGTGCCGAGGTCTTCAATGGTGATTCTAGGACTTCGGTTTCGCTTGTGTATCACAGAACAATGTTGTAAATTGGAGTTGTCTAGATGTTTACCTACGGTTTTATCGAATGGACATCATACACTCTCTCGTAGAGCCGCCGCATCTACCAGGAGCTATATCTGCCTAAAAAAATGGAATAGAGGGTACGAGGATGCCAAATCAATCCCTACGGGAACCGTTTTCGATTCCACCACACCCTTCTCCCCGCAGTTGTAGGAGATCAGGTTTACCCCTAGGTTCCTTAATCAAATCTCCTAAATTTTAGATTGCGAGGGTTGTCACCCCTTGTATCGCCTAAGTATAGTGGAAAGAAAGCAAAATACGCATAGATATAGTAAAGAGGAACTACCAATTGTCAAATCAAACTCATGGGCAGAATTTAACATGAACCAACATTGTTTATGTACACAAGCTACTCCCTAATCCTAGAATTGAAAGTACTACTCCATGTATACGAAGGAAGAATCACAAAGCATGTCTAAGTTTGAATACATAAGGAATAAAATGTAGAAATAAAGATATACAATGCTTCTGTGATCTTCTCTCCGGTGTTGAATTGCAAGGTGTGGACCTCCGGCGGCATTCCTCCTCCCCGTTGTGAGTTACCGAAGCTTTTTAGGGCTTCGGCGTGTCATCCTAGCCATCGTGCCTCCCCCCTAGGGTTTGGACAGAGCCATCCTTATATATACATCGCCTCAGACCACTGCAAAATCTGAAAAAATCCCTACTCACGCAAATCTATCAGGCCGCCACATGACCGTTTATTTCCACACGGTCAGGCCGTGTGTGGTCCTAGGGTGCTAATCTTGCCCATTGGACATGGCCGTGTGAATCCACACGCCCTGGTCGTGCCCTACTCTGCGTCTAGCTGCGAAATGTCCTTCTTTTGCTCCGAAAATGCGTCTTTTTCACCCGAAAAGCTAACATGCACACAAAAGTACAACGAGCAGACCTCCGAACTAGAAAATAGGAAATGTGTGCAAAAATAGAGTAACATATGCATGAAACTAACAAAAAATGCAATGAGATGTGAGCAAAAACTACTCCTAAAACCCTATATGTTTTGCTCACATCATGATCCAATAGGCGTGAGGCTAATGGAGATGGCTAGAAGGCTTAGGTCTAGGCTAAGGGTGGTCTAGCAAGTATGAGGGCACCATACTTGGGGTTAATCCTCATGGATGAAGTTTAGCAGTCAACTGGGGTTATGGACTAGTTGAATGGTCAAGTGTTTAACACTTGGCAGCTGAGTCAACACTGAGCAGTCGACTGAGATTATGACAAGTTGACTGTCGAGAGTCGACTGGGTTTCGACTGTGCAAGAGGCCTTTGTAGTCGACTGCCAACATTGGGCAGTCGACTACTGTTGGTTCTTTTTATGAAGGAAGAATGCTCAGTAGCTGACTGAGTAGTTAACTATGGGCTTGAGCAATCGACTACTGGAAATTGAATTCGATTGCCAGTGTATCCGTTGGGTGTAATGCCGATGTGGATCAAGTCTGTTGTAAGACAATGACACTGTTGGCATTCGACTGTGGCCTTTTGGCAATCGACTGCCAGGTGGAAATCTAGATCGCGTGGAGGCTTAAAAGGAAGTTGACAGAGTGAATTTTGGCAACGATTTCTTAGGAGATTTGCTGGAGCAAGTCAGAGTCTTCAAGTGTGGCTCAAGCGATCAACCAAGCAAGCATTCAAAAGAGTTTTTGTAAAATTTTCTCTACATCTTTTTTTGTATTTCATTTGTATTTGCTTGTATATTCTTGTATTATTTTTGTAATCGCTTATAAGGGGTTTTCTCCACCTCCGGAGTGTTTTTCGAGAAGGAGAGGTTGATTAGTGGTGTTTGGCATCGTTAGGGCTCGTTTGAGCTTAACCCGTGAAGTAGGAACCCTAAGGTCCTGAACCACATTATATTGTGTTGGAGGATCGGTTTGTCAGCTAGAGGGGGGTGAATAGCCCTCGTTCGTTGGATGTCGTAATTCGTTCGTTCTTGTTGCGTGCTCGTCTACAATTTGTCTTAGCGCAGTAAAATAACAATAACAATACTAACAAGATGTACAAATACAAATAAGCACACGCAAACACACACGATATACGTGGTTCGGAACCGAATGGTTCCTTCTCCATGGGCGAGCTCCTCGAGCTCTAGTTATGCACACGACACTAACTAAACTCCTTCTCGACTACACATCGGAGGTGGAGAAACCTCTCACAAGTTATTACAACAAGTAATATGAAATACAACAAGAAATACAAAGACAATACAAAAGATAACTTTTACACAATTGCTTTGATCGCTTTCTTGTTGCTTGCTTTTGCTTGCTCTTGAAGGTCTGGAATGCAACAGCAATTCCCCTCCAAAGTCACCTCAAAAGCCTTGGCGAAATCCTCCAACTCGAGCTCCATTTATAACCTGCATCAAGCTATTTTTGCGCCCATCAGTCGACTGATCATGACCATCAGTCGACTAGTCCCGTAGTTGTTGTCTCACAACGGCCAGATCCACGTTGGTTAAGTTCCAACGGATCACACATCAGTCGATCACCCATCATCGATCATCCATCGACCGCTGGCGAAGCTCGACTCCATTCTCGCTGCGGCAGTGTCATCCGATCGCCATCCTCTAATGACAGATCCTCCCAACGATCATTGCCCTCCTCGGCAATGATCGATCACCGAACTTGATTCAGTCGAACACTGGTCGAACCCATATGACCTAGAGCAGTCGAATGGCACCTATGCCAGTTGACTGATGTCGGCTAAAACCTCAAACACAAAGTTGTTTGAGCGTCCGACACTCAGTCTTAGCCACTTGGCCAAGTCCACCTTATTCCTCATGGAGTTCCCCACCGAAGCTCTCTTCCCTCGGCCTACGTCCCTCGGATGCGCCAAGCGCACGGCTTCGCAACGCCATCCTTCGCGTCTCATACTCTAGAAGTATGCTTCCCTTTGGGCTCACTCCATTCACTCCCCGTCCGGCGGTCCCTCGGATGCACCAAGCGCACGGCTTCGCAATGGCATCCTTCACCGACTCAAGGACCCGAGCCTAGTGAACATGCATATTTCTAAGGCAATATTCTTTGATTCCCATCAAATTATGCCATAGTCCTTAACTCAATTTTAATTCATGCATGATATGATTATGGCATAGATATGATATAGATAAAAACATATGCCAATATCATGATGTCATGGCATGTGAATGAAACTTAAGCATTCATGACATATAAACATAAATCTAAACATGATCATGACATTTTTATAGATGAAAATGAGAATGATGTCATGACATGGCAAGGCAAACAAATCATGGCAACTAAAATATACTAAGGTATAGAATACCTAAGTGTTAAAATCAATTTGCCATTTCTAGGGATTAAACCAATTTTACCTTAATGTCATTCATTTCCCTAGTGTGCCAAAAACCCAAAATGGCACACCATGACCTCTATGACCTAATTGTGCCAATTTAAATCATTTTTGACTTTTCAAGCATATTGGCACATCCTAATGTGTCAACTCTACTATGGTTAGGTTAACTACCCATCCACTTAGGGTTCACACACCCTAACCCATTTAGCGTGAATCGATCACGCTCTTAGGAACCCAATATCTATTGGAGCTCCTTGGGTTAACAAGGTATTCCCTAGGGATAACTTCCCTAGATACCTTTCTAATGACCCTTTTTGGCTTTGAAGCCTTAGTCAAATGGGTCTTACTTGGGTCAACTCTAGAGGTGACTCCTCCATTGACCTTCTTAGTGGCTTTCTTGATTTTTCTTAAGTCCTTAGCCACTAAACACACACCATGGCTAGACTTAGGGATGGCTTCCCTATTAGCCTTGGTTTTTCTAGACCTAGAAATAGTTCCATAATTAAATGGAACATTATGATAAGTCTTCTTGGGCTTAGGTTTGTCACCCAAACCTTCCTTGCCCTTAGACCGTTTTTGAACCTTAGGTCTTGACTTTTGTGCATTTGACACTAGGATTGAATTTTCTATGATTCTAAGGGCTTTCTCCATTATCTCAAGTCTTGACCTCAAGACTTGGTTCTCTAGCTCTAATTTTCCCATTTTTGAATTTTCATTAGGTTTTTGGGAAAACCTCTTCTTCTTAGGCATGTGCCTAGACTTTTTGGGATTAATAACCAAATTTTCTTCTACTCTCCTAATTGACTCCCTAGGCAAGATATTTCTAGAATTATGAGTCCTAAGTTTGTCTTTAGTCATATGAACATGCTTGGCACCTAAGCAATAAACCTTATTGTTTCTCCTAGCATGCTTTTCATTAATAATGGCAAGAGAACTAAAATAATTTTTGGCATGCTTTTTGACTTTAGGAATTAAAGGTGAATTATTTAAATATACCTTAGGGTTAGCTTGGGAAGCTCCCCTATATGAATTACACCTTCTTGCCCTTTCTTCCTCCCCCTAGGGCATTGGCTTCGGTAGTGTCCCTTTTGATTGCATTTGAAGCACACAATGTGCTCCTTGAAGGGAGTTGCTTCGGAAGCTCATTGGCTCCCATGTCCCCGGATTAAAATTTTCACTAATGAAAGAATTAATCCAGATGGGATGAGTTTCCTTAGCACAACCAATTCATCATCGTGCTAACAACTTGAGTGGTCGCTTGAACAAACTAATTGTTCAAGCAACACAACTCTTCTAGTTGGCTAGCCGCGGAAGAGACGACGGACGGATCGCCGATTTTTGTGTTTGTCATCGGGGTCCATGATTATACATTATATTTTCATACACACACATGTATAATCAAAACATAAAAGAACATGCTCAAATCTGTAATTAAAGTTAAAAGAACTTTATACCTTACGATCTTCTACCATATGTCCTATCCTTCTCATGGACGACGTGTGGACGAAGATCCTCCACGAGTAGAAGCCTTCTAGATCGCGTTCTCCTCTACCTTGTTCGCTGCGAACAAAGAGAAGAACCAACAAATACCTATCCTTTCTAGAATCGGCCACCAAATTAGGGAATTTGGTGCAACTGTCGGCCAAGGATCAAATGGATGAAGCGCCGGCCAACATGAAGAAGGGTTGTCGCCGACCACCAAGGAGAAAGGGAGGAAGATGAACGCCGGCCACCAATGGAAGGAGAACCGCCAGCCAAGGAAGAAGGGAGAGGCCTCTAGGATGGGCGTCGGCCAAGTGTTGATGGAGGAGGATGGGCGCCGGCAATCAACTAGAAGGAAGAAGGTTGCCGCCCACTTGTTTTGCTCCAAAACCCTAGTCGCCCAAAAACCCTAGCCGCCCACTTGTTGTAGAGCCAAACCCTAATTCTCTATCAATATCTTGCCGCCCAAGCCTAAGCCCCCTATTTATAGAATTGGGCTTAAGCCTCCTTTAATCTCCACCGTCGGATCTAGGGATTTAATCTCCACCGTCGGATCTAGGGTTTTATCCCAACCGTCGGATCTAGAGTTTCATCCCAACCGTCGGATCTAGGATTTCCTCCCAACCGTCGGATCTAAGGTTTCATCCCAACCGTCGGATCTAGGGTTTTATCCCAACCGTCGGATCTAGGGATTTAATCCCAACCGTCGATTCTAGGGTTTCATCCTAACCATCGGATCTAGGGATTTAATCCCAACTGTTGGTTCTAGGGTTTCATCCTAACCATCGGATCTAGGGATTTAATCCCAACTGTTGGTTCTAGGTTTTGTTTTGCATTCTTGGATCTAGACAGTTAGTAATATATGAGAGAGGTCCTAAGGCAATCGCCTTATTTATGAACCATTTATATGATAAATGAAGATTCACTATTTGAGTATACATGTTTAATGTATTTGATTGGATCTTAAACTCATTTACTGAATGTCCACGATACGATTCACAGCATGAGAGAATTTGTGATTGGATCACAACTAGTGAGTATCTCTACATGTGTAATTGTGATGTATCGGAATTATCCTAGTCGATGAATTGATGGATTTGGACACCATCAGATTACATCGAGTATACTTGGTGTATCCAAGCGGTGATTCTCCTTTGGAGACATTGTGATGTCCGGAGTTAATCGTGGATGCTAGTTATGGTAACTAGTTCATTGGAGTGACCAGCCGTAAGACTTCATATGGTTCTCTGCATATATAGATATGTCAATGAAATTCTTACTGTGGCTTAAGTGCGATGTTCCTTTGACTTGCGGTATTCAAGTCATCTTGATCATGGAGACTTATGCTTTGACATCTTAAGCAAACATCTCCGAGGAGATGTGGACCCGGGATGATTGGGTATAAGTCGAAGTGATCGAAGGTGTTTGAATAGCCTATAAAGGATTCACCACTCCTTGCGAGGAGATGTATACCCATAGCCTCGTCGGATTGTTACTAAAGTCTTTGGCCAAAGCATTACATGTTTAGAGTAAAGTACTCTTGATACATGTGGAGTAACTAGAATCAGTGGGGCGAGGAAATGATACTTGGGCTAGGTGTGACGTAGTCGACCTAGTGAGGGTGACACAAAGACCATGTCTGAACCAAGTGGGTATAAGATGAGTGAAGGGAATGGGGCACGATTCATTCAGCTGTTGAAGGGTTTGAGAAATAGTTACGGATCAGCGTGATCTTTTAGGTTAATTGGGGATCATGATGTACTACTAGGTGCCACTCATGATCGTTCTATAATTAATGGTTAATTATAGGCGACCAACATAAACCGAGAACCTATTTGGTCACACGCTGTGAGTGTAATCCAAAGGATTTAAAGCGAGCTTGAGAATGGGATTCTCGGGAGAGAAACTATGTTTGGTTGGACCAAACATAAGCGAGAGCATGAAATTGTTTTGATGCAATGGGCGTGGATGGGCCGTGTCTTATGAAGACATAATGGATGGACCAAAATGGTTTGGTTCTAATCCAATGGATGAGAATAAACCAAAGGGTTTGGTTTATATTAAGCGAATGAACCAAAGGTTGGTTCGGTTCGTTTTAACTTAAAATAAACCATCATGGTTTGGTTTATTTTAACTTATCTTAATGGAGCGGGTTAACGGGCTTTATGGATATGATCCATTAACCATTAAGAGAATTAGTTCTCTATAAAAGTGGGCTTAAGGGATTGTTAAACCCTAACTAATCATCCAAACCCTAGCCGCCCAACATGTTGTTGCCGCCCAACACATTGTTGCCGCCCAGCTTATGGTGGCGCCGTCCAGCTCCTTGCCGGTGTCCAAGCTCCAGCCGGTGAACCTCCGGCGACCCTCCGGTGATCTCCTATAGGTTCGGCATCAAGGTGAGCCTTTTCTCTCCTTGTTTTGGCCGGCGCCTACTCCTCCACCAAGCTGTCCAGTTTTCTGGACAGCTTCTCCTCCTCTCGTCGGAGCGTCGTTTGGACGACGGTTTGTGCTCCGACAGCGGCTAACTTACAGGGGATTTGATCTCCGGTAATCCTCTGAGGTGGAGGACGAAGGATTCGTCAAACGGTTGACGAATACCTCTCCGGAGAAGCGAGTTTTGAGAACTCGTTTTGGATCCGAATTTGGATTCGGATCGTGATCATCTCTCGATCACGTCGTCTTCAGCACGAGGCTAGTAACCCGTACGAAGACGAAGCTCATGACTTAGCGAAGTCATCCCGAGGAGCTCGGCGTGGATACGGATAGAGACGATTCTTACGAGGATCGTTCCGGTTGATGCCGTTCCCGCTACACGTCATACGGAAGGTATAACGTAGTTTAATTTCCTTTTATTGCAAATTTTAATTTAAGGTTATGTCTACACTTGTTGTAATATGCATGCGTGTGTTGTAATAAATATAGATTTATTATTTTTAATTGCTTCCGCTGTGCTCATGTTTACGAAACATGATCGAACACACACACGCCGCGGTGCCGGAAACCCAACAGTGGTATCAGAGCCCAGGTTGTGTTTCGACATAATCGTAAAATGGTTTTGCGATAGTCATAATGTATTTCTAGAAGTTTTCTAAATTTTGGAAATTTAGAAGTATTTATGGAAATTTTTCAATTTTGGAAAGTCTAGAAGTATTTATGGAAATCTTCCACTTTTGGAAAGTTGGAAGTATTTATGGAAATTTATATTTTCCATAAATAAAATATTTGATTAGATTCTGGAAATTTGTTTCCTAATTTAATCATGATTTGATTTGGGAAATCAAATCTTAAAATATTTAATTTCCATAAGTAGTTTTAAAGATTTAGGAAATTGGTTTCCTAAATAGATTTTCCTTAATCAAATAATTCCATGAATAAAATATGTGATTAGATTTGGAAATTTGTTTCCTAATTTAATTATGATTTGATTTGGAGAATCAAATCTTAAACATATTTTATTTCCATAAATAGTTATGACATATAAAATTATATACATGACATAATTGTATGCCATGTAATTGCATTAGATGCATAACATTATGCCATGCGTGTCGTGACATGTAGATGTATGCCATGTATGCCATGCCATGTAGATAATAGTTATTTGCATGCAAAGAGGATGAGACATAAAAACCCTTAATCAATATTAAAGCCTACACCTTCCATTAATATGGTTAGAACCAGAGTTCTGTTTCTTGTTTGGGTTGTTGGACTCTCTCCAAGCCGGCTCGAACCTGAATATGTTCAAACCATGGAATAGTTTAATACTAATATGGTAAGAGTCAGAGGTCAATCGTTAGCTTTGGTTGTTGGACTCTCTCCAAGCTGGGCTAATTGGTTGAATGCGCTCTAACCATATTAAAACTATGTCCTGATTAATGGGTTGGCTTTAACCTGGAGCATCGGTTTGTTGGACTCTCTCCAAGGTCGATGTAAAGGGAGGTGAAGTTGGGTGCTATGCATATGATGCATACTTGTTAATGTGTTAACAACCCGATGTATGTGTGAACATTCAATTAGTTGATAGCACATTGTGATAGTTGCATATACGGGATATGCAATCGGTATAGATGATACCTACCGTCGTAGTTATGAATGGCTTGTTGGACTCTCTCCAAGGTTGTTCATAACTATGATGGATATCAGCCCATTCGGAGATGGACCTACAATCTCCCGAAGTGATTTTGGGGTTTTTGAAATTCGAAAAATGAATGGGATTTATAAATGTATATTGATGCATTTTTAAAATCATCTTTCTCATATATGCTCATTTTGTATTTCTAAGTTAATATATTGATCATGATGTGTTTGAATTTGCGTTCCATTTTGGATTCAAATAAATTGACTGGGCCGAACTTCTTGGACTGGCTTAGAAACTTGAGAATTGTTCTCAAGGTGAAAAGCTTGTGTATGTCCTCGAAGCGCCTCTTCCCGCCCGTCCTAGTGACGATGCAACTTTGGACCAATTGTTGGCCTATCAGAAACATGTGAGTGATTCTGAACAAATGAGTTGCATCATGCTAGCCGCGATGGAACCCAAGCTACGAAAGCAGCATGAGCATATAGATGCTCATATCGTAGTCCTTCATCTCTGTGAGTTGGTTGATGAGCAAGTGAGATTCGAAAGGTTCGAAGTCTCCTAGCTCCTCTTCACCTCTGAGATGCAAGGAGGTTCATCTGTGGTACTGCTCAACATGCTGAAGACTGTGGAGCCTTCTGAGAAGCATGACTAGGGGACAGTGTTGTTAGTTGATTCCTCGAAGAAAGGTTCTAAGAGGGAGTCAAAGGAACAACAGAAGGGGAAGAAGAAAAAGGCTAAAAGGCAGAACCAGCTCAAAAGGGGACTTGCCATCATTATGGCAAGGAGGGTCATTTGCGAAGAAAGTACAAGATTTATCTTGAGTCCGTGAAGAAGGATAAGGCATCGGATGCCCCATCTTCAGAAATCTTCTTTATTGATTGTCATTCTATTTCCTCAGACACTTGGGTATTCGATACTGGGTGTGGCTCACATATATGTAATGACATACATGGGCTAAGGAATAGAAGAAGACTCGTCAAGGGAAAGTCAAATTTGCGTGTTGGGAATGGAGCAAAGGTTGCTACACTCGCCATCGGAATGTATTTATTGAAACTCCCTGTAGGACTTGTCTTAGAACTGGACAATTGCTTTTATGTTCCTTCGTTGATAAAGAACATCATTTCTATTTCTTGTCTAAATAGAAATGGGTTCCATTTGACTTTTAGTAACAATTGTTGTTACATAACTTTGAATGGAGTTCTTTATGGGATTGGAACTTTAAGCAATGGTGTTTATACGTTGGACGTATCCAGTGACGATTTCAATATCGAAGCGAGCAACACGCGTGCTCGAAAGGATAATCAAATAGACTCCTATATGTGGCATTGTCGTCTTGGCCATATAAGCAAGAAACGCATGTCCGAATTACACCGATGTGGAATTCTGGAATCGTTTGAATTAGATTCATACGATACATGCGAATCATGCTTAAAAGGCAAGATGACTAAGTTACCTTTTACTGGAAAAGGTGAACGAGTGGGAGAGTTACTAGGTCTAATACATACTGATGTATGTGGACCTATGTCAACTCAAGAATTAGGAGGCTATAGCTACTTCATTACCTTCACCGATGATCACTCACGGTTTGGGTATGTGTTCTTGATGAAACACAAGTCTAAAACCTTTGAAAGGTTCAAAGAATTCAGAAATGAAGTAGAGAAACAACATGACAAAAGTATTAAAATACTTCGATCGGATCGAGGTGGCGAATACTTAAGTCAAGAGTTTCTTGATTATCTAAGAGACAATGGCATATTGTCTCAATGGACTCCGCCATATACACCACAGCATAATGGTGTATCTGAGAGGCGTAACCGGACCTTGTTGGACATGGTCAGGTCAATGATGAATCATGCGACTCTTCCCAAGTCCTTTTGGGGCTATGCACTTTAGACAACTGTTTACTTGTTAAACAGAATGCCTACCAAGGTAGTCTCAACTACTCCATATGAGATATGGAATAGTAAGAAACCTCATGTATCTTACTTGAAGATATGGGGTTGTCCTGCTTATGTGAAGCGGACAGTATTAGACAAATTGGATGCTAAGTCTGATAAATGTCTATTTATTGGATACCCTAAGGAAACAAGAGGTTACCAATTCTATCATCCTGTGGAACAAAAGGTGTTTGTTTCAAGGCATGCTGTGTTTCTAGAGAAAGAGTTTCTCTTGCAAGAAAACAGTGGGAGTGTCGTCGAGCTTGAGGAGGCTCGAGAGACTCAAATAGACATTGATGAGATACCTGGTGAAGCACAACAACCGACAACTCATAGTGATGAGCAATCGGCTGGACCTATTGTAACACCACATCTTCGTAGATCTGGTAGAACACGCAATATTTCTGAGAGATGGATTTCTCGTAAGTGAATCGAACGATGTGTTACTCATTGATGATGAGGAGCCTACCAGTTATGAAGAAGTGCTGACAAGTTCAGAAAGGGATAAGTGGCTTGGTGCCATGAAGTCGGAAATGGATTCCATGTACGAAAACCAAGTTTGGAACTTGGTTGACCCACCTGAAGGCATAAAGCCTATAGGGTGCAAGTGGGTTTTCAAGAAGAAAACCGACATGGATGGTAATGTGATTACCTATAAGGCTAGATTGGTGGCGAAAGGATATCGTCAAAAGCATGGTGTTGATTATGACGAAACCTATTCGCCTGTAGCTATGCTTAAATCCATTCGGATGCTCCTGGCCATAGCGGCTCATTATGATTATGAGATATGGCAGATGGATGTGAAAACAGCTTTCCTTAATGGAAACCTACTCGAGGACGTGTATATGATACAGCCTGAGGGTTTCACATCGATTGATAAAACCAAGGTATGCAAATTGCGACGGTCCATTTATGGATTGAAGCAAGCATCCAGGAGCTGGAATATCCGTTTTGATGAGACAATCAAAAGGTTTGATTTCTCACAAAATCCAGACGAACCTTGTGTGTACAAGAAGGTTAGTTGGAGTGCAGTCGTATTCCTAGTATTGTATGTCGGTGACATATTACTTATAGGAAACGATGTTTCAATCTTACAGTCAGTTAAGGTTTGGTTATCCAAGACATTCTCCATGAAAGACCTGGGAGAAGCAACCTACATCCTCGGGATTAAGATCTATAGAGATAGATCGAAACGGTTGCTTGGTCTTTCGAAGTCTACATATATAGACCGAGTGCTAAAGAGGTTTAGCATGTCGGAATCCAAGAAAGGTTTCCTACCCATCAGGCATGGGGTACACCTTTCGAAGTCTATGTGTCCGCGCACAGAAGATGAGAGGATTTCCATGAGTTAGATTCCCTATGCATCCGCAATAGGATCTATCATGTATGCTATGTTATGTACGAGGCCCGATGTATCGTATGCTCTGAGTGTCACGAGCAGATACCAGTCCGATCCAGGAATGGATCATTGGGCGGCTGTTAAGACGATCCTTAAGTACTTGAGAAGAACTAAGGATGTGTTCCTAATATATGGAGAAGGGTACATGGTGATACGTGGGTATACGGATGCGGATCCGCATGCATAAGGTTGATTCCATGTCTTAGTCTGGGTATGTATTCACCTAGAATGGAGGCGCAATAAGTTGGAAAGGTTCCAAGCTTGACACTATAGCGGATTCTACCACTAAGGCAGAATACGTTGCAGCTTTGGAAGCAGCAAAGGAAGCGGTTTGGATCAAGTAGTTCATCTATGAACTTGATGTGGTCTCATCAATGATCCAAACATGTGCTTCGCCGCTATCATCTTATAAGAGAGAGATCATAAGTAAGAACGAAATACAAATCGAGAAAATTCCCACTGAAAGGAACTTAGCGGATCCTTTGACTAAAGCATTACCTCAAAGTAAGTTTGAGGGTCATGTTAGAGCTTATGGTATTGGATACCGTAGCGATTGGCATTAGGCCAAGTGGGAGTCTGTTAGTAATATATGAGAGATGTCCTAAGGCAATCGCCTTATGTATGAACCATTTATATGATAAATGAAGATTCACTATTTGAGTATACATGTTTTATGTATTTGATTGGATCTTAAACTCATTTCGAATATCCACGATACGATTCACGGCATGAGAGAATTTGTGATTGGATCACAACTAGTGAGTATCTCTACATGTGTAATTGTGATGTATCGAATTATCCTAGTCGATGAATTGATGGATTTGGACACCATCAATTCGCCGAGACTAGCACGAGGTATACTCCTTGGTGTATCCAAGCGGTGATTCTCCGTGGAGACATTGTGATGTCGGAGTTAATCGTGGATGCTAGTTATGGTAACTAGTTCATTGGAGTGACCGTAGTAAGACTTCATATGGTTCTCTGCATATATAGATATGTCAATGAAGTTCTTACTGTGGCTTAAGTGCGATGTTCCTTTGACTTGCGGTATTCAAGTCATCTTGATCATGGAGACTTATGCTTTGACATCTTAAGCAAACATCTCCGAGGAGATGTGGACCCGGGATGATTGGGTATAAGTCGAAGTGATCGAAGGTGTTTGAATAGCCTATAAAGGATTCACCACTCCTTGCGAGGAGATGTATACCCATGGCCTCTCGTCGGATTGTTACTAAAGTCTTTGGCCAAAGCAGTACATGTTTAGAGTAAGGTACTCTTCGATACATGTGGAGTAACTAGAATCCGTAGGACGAGGAAATGATACTTGGGCTAGGTGTGACGTAGTCAGCCTAGTGGGGACTGACACAATAGACCATGTCCTGAACCAAGTGGGTATAAGATGAGTGAAGGGAATGGGGCACGATTCATTCGAGCTACTGAAGGGTTTCAGAAATAGTTCTGGATCAACCGTTGATCTTTTCGGTTAATTGGGGATCATGATGTACTACTAGGTGCCACTCATGATCGTTCTATAATTAATGGTTAATTATAGATGACCAACATAAACCGAGAACCTATTTGGTCACACGCACAACGAGTGTAATCCAAAGGATTTAAAACGAGCTTGAGAATGGGATTCTCAGACCAAGAGAAACTATGTTTGGTTGGACCAAACATAAAGCGAGCATGAAATTGTTTCAGTCGCAATGGAAGCGTGGATGGGTCGTGTCTTATGAAGACATAATGGATGGACCAAAATAGTTTGTTTCTAATCCAATGGATGAGAATAAACCAAAGGGTTTGGTTTATATTAAACGAATGAACCAAAGGTTGGTTCGGTTCGTTTTAACTTAAAATAAACCATCATGGTTTGGTTTATTTTAACTTATCTTAATGGAGCGGGTTAACGGGCTTTATGGATATGATCCATTAACCATTAAGAGAATTAGTTCTCTATAAAAGTGGGCTTAAGGGATTGTTAAACCCTAACTAATCATCCAAACCCTAGCCGCCCAACATGTTGTTGCCGCCCAACACATTGTTGCTGCCCAGCTTATGGTGGCGCCGTCCAGCTCCTTGCCGGCATCCAAGCTCCAGCCGGTGAACCTCCGGCGACCCTCCGGTGATCTCCTATAGGTTCGGCATCAAGGTGAGCCTTTTCTCTCCTTGTTTTGGCCGGCGCCTACTCCTCCACCAAGCTGTCCAGTTTTCTGGACAGCTTCTCCTCCTCTCGTCGGAGCGTCGTTTGGACGACGGTTAGTGCTCCGACAGCGGCTAACTTACCGGGGATTTGATCTCCGGTAATCCTCTGAGGTGGAGGACGAAGGATTCGTCAAACGTTTGACGAATACCTCTCCGGAGAAGCGAGTTTTGAGAACTCGTTTTGGATCCGAATTTGGATTCGGATCGTGATCATCTCTCGATCACGTCGTCTTCAACACGAGGCTAGTAACCCGTACGAAGACGAAGCTCGTGACTTAGCGAAGTCATCCCGAGGAGCTCGGCGTGGATACGGATAGAGACGATTCTTACGAGGATCGTTCCGGTTGATGCCGTTCCCGCTACATGTCATACGGAAGGTATAACGTAGTTTAATTTCCTTTTATTGCAAATTTTAATTTACGGTTATGTCTACACTTGTTGTAATATGCATGCGTGTGTTGTAATAAATATAGATTTATTATTTTTAATTGCTTCCGCTGTGCTCATGTTTACGAAACATGATCGAACACACACACGCCGCGGTGCCGGAAACCCAACATAGACTTCACAAGGATTATATTAGGCTACGATAGGGACCATAAGGAGGAGTTGGATCTTGGCCACCCGATGGATCGGAACCACACAAACTTGATCCATCAATGATGTTCCATTCCACTAGAGGATCATCATTGAACTACCTCACCAACCCCCATAAATTAATATGGGCTCCATATATTATTTTGTACATTCATCTCCCCGTATTTAAGATATCGAATGTTCGTCAATTAATTGATTTACTGACCATCAATTAATTAACATCGAATTCCTCGAGTAGTACCACTCAACCTTATCATCATGTTGACTAAGTCAACTAGCTAGGTTTACATGACGAACCTTATGAGCTCCTCAAGGGGACATCATCAACCTAATATATACGACACAATTTCCTCCTATAATCAACGACACACCATGTAAATAATATTATTTCCCAACTTACTGGGCATATTGATTTAATCCATCTAAATCTCACCCACTGGTAAATCAAAGAAATAAATACTAAGTACATGTGCCCGTTATTATATCAGGATTAAGAGCATGTACAACATAATATCCGAGGTCCGATTCAATTATGTAGTCAGTACTAAATTGAATCACCTCTATGTCGGTCCTGCTCAATACACCTAATTGTACCAGTGTAACTCTCTGTTCAAGACAAAACAATACCAAGCTACACTACAACCATGCCAATGGTTTGTCCAAAACCATCTTGGTTGTGAGCCTCTACTTATATTTTACAAGGAACTGATAACATGATCTTCTGTGCCACACCAAGCACCATGTTATCTACAATGTAAAATATTAGACAATATGCACACATATAATAAATATATAAAGTGCAAACAATGATCATGTGATTCTTATTTCAAAATAAAATGTTCATACAAAAAGAGCTAGGCTTTCAGTATACATTCCAACAATCTCCCACTTATACTAAAAGACTATGCAGTCATCACTCTGCCATACATCTGATCCCCATGTCCTCCACATGCCTATCAAACGCTTTCGCTGGAAGGGCCTTAGTGAATGGATCTGCCAGGTTATCCTCTAATGCAATTTTGGCGACAACAACTTCTCCTCGCTTTACGATCTCTCGTATAAGGTGGTACTTGCACTCTATGTGTTTACTCGCTTTATGGGCTCGTGGTTCCTTCGAGTTTGCAACTGCACCACTATTATCACAATAAATTGTGATAGTTCTGGGCAAACCAGGAATCACATCCAAGTCCATCAAGAAGTTCCTGAGCCATACAGCTTCCTTGGCTGCCTTAGAGGCTGCCATATACTCAGCTTCCATGGTAGAGTCCGCCACGCATTTCTACTTGACACTCCTCCATACTATGGCTCCACCTCCAAAAGTAAACACAAACCCCGAGGTAGACTTACTCTTGTCCCTATCTGATTGGAAATCCGAATCCGTGTAACCCACAGGGACTAATTGATTTGCCCGGTAAACCAGCATATAATCTCTAGTCCTTCTCAGGTACTTCAATATATGCTTTACCGCAGTCCAATGTCCCTGTCCAGGATTACTCTGATATCTACTAACCATGCCCACAGCAAAGCAGATATCCGGTCTCGTACATAGCATAACATACATAAGGCTTCCTACTGCCGAAGCATAAGGAACCGGCTTCATGTCCTCTATCTCCTTTGATGTTTTGGGACACATCTCTTTAGATAAAGGAACTCCATGCCTAAAAGGTAGAAAACCTTTCTTGGAGTTCTGCATGCTAAAATGAGCAAGGATAGTGTCAATGTATGAAGCTTGAGACAAGCACAACATTCTTTTCTTGCGATCCCTTATAACTTTGATCCCAAGGATGTGTCTCACTTCTCCCAAGTCCTACATATCAAACTGTTTGGACAACCATACCCTTACGTCTGATAACACTTTTATATTGTTGCCAACTCACAAAATGTCATCTACGTATAGTACAAGAAACACCAATACGTTACCGTCACATCTCTTGTATACACAAGGCTCATCCGGACTTTGAATAAATCCATATGACTGGATTACCTCATCAAAGCGGATGTTCCAAGATCTAGAAGCTTGCTTCAATCCATAAATGGACCGATTAAGCTTACATACAAGATGCTCTTTGCCTTTAGCAATGAATCCCTCTGGTTGCCGCATATAGATGTTCTCCTCAAGACTTTCGTTAAGGAAAACTGTCTTGACATCCATCTGCCAAATCTCATAATCCATATGAGCAGCTATAGATAAGAGAATCCGGATAGACTTAAGCATAGCTACCGGCGAAAAGGTCTCCTCATAATCGATACCCTCTTTCTGAGTATACCCTTTCGCAACAAGCCTAGCTTTGAAGGTCTCAACCTTCCCGTCTACTCCTCTCTTTCTCTTGTAGATCCACTTGCATCCAATGGTTTTTACACCATCAGGTGGCTCTACTAGCTCCCAGACCTGATTAAAATCCATAGATTCTATCTCTGAATTCATCGCTCTTTGCCAAGATATCGCATCTCTGTCTTGGATTGCCTCGTCATATGTCCAGGGATCAGGTTCATGTTCACCAGGGACTAAGTCCGAAGACTCCCCCAAAAACATGAATCTATCAGGTTGTCTAACAACCCTCCAACTACGACGAGGTGCCTCCTGTGTATGCTCTGTGACACGCGGTGCAGTGACTTGTGGTGTCTCCTCTTGTACCAGTGGTACTGTAGTCGGGACTTCCCCTGTCAACTCCTCAAGAACAATCCTACTCTTGGGCTTGTGGTTCATTACATAATCCTCCTCTAGAAATCTGGCATTCGTGCTAACGATCACCCTCTGATCTCTAGGATTATAAAACAAACCAGCTTTCATTCCCTTAGGGTAGCCAACAAACATGCACAATTCTGTACGAGGTTCCAACTTACCAGCATCAGCTTTCAGCACATGTGCTGGACTCCCCCATATCCGAATATGTTTCAGACTAGGCTTTCACCTAGTCCACAATTCTACAGGGGTAGAAGGTACTGATTTAGATGGAACCAAGTTCAGAGTATACATTGTCGTATCCAGTGCATTCCCCCAGAATGAAATAGGTAACTCAGAATAACTCATCATCGATCTGACCATCTCCATAAGAGTCCTATTCCTTCTCTCCGCTACACCATTCTGCTGGGGTGTGCCAGGTGCAGATAATTGGGATTGAATCCCAGCCTCTGATATGTAATTCCTAAACTCTTCCAAGAGGTACTCGCCACCACGATCAGATCGTAATGTCTTGATACTTTTACCTTGACAGTTCTCCACATCAGCCTTGAATTCTTTGAACCTGTCAAAGCATTCAGACTTGCGGCGCATCAAGTAAATGTATCCATACCTTGAATAATCATCTATAAAAGAGACGAAGTATTCAAAGCCACCTCTCTCCTGGATAGACATAGGATCGCACAAATCAGAATGAACCAATTCTAGCACATCTTTGGCTCTATACCCCTTGGCCTTAAAAGGCCTCTTGGTCATTTTACCTTCCAAGCAAGATTCGCAGGTTGGGAGATCCTCCACCACTAATGAACCCAAAGGTCCATCAGCTATCCACCTTTGAATTCTGCTTAGGTTAATATGACCAAGCCTTATATGTCAAAGATATATTTGGTTCATTTGCGAAGGTTCTTTTCTCTTATTAGACTTAGAAGATGAGTTATTGATTTCTATATGCATCGTGGGAGTTTTTGGTTCAAGAGTATATAAATTGCCAACCAATGTACCAGAATAGATAATCTCCCTATCCTTTTTATAACCACTTTGTGATTAAAAGAAACAGAATACCCATCCAAAAACAATTTAGAAACTGAAATTAAATTCTTTCTAAAAGTAGGTACATAAAGACAATTTCTCAAAACCAAAACTTTATTCCTATCAAAAGATAAATAAATGTCTCCCACTGCAATAGCCGCCACCTTTGAAGCATTGCCCATGAAGACGGTAATCTCTCCCTCAGCTAGTCGTCGGGTTTCCTGGAACCCCTGCAAAGTATTGCAGACATGATCAGTGGCTCCTGTATCTACACACCAGGCACTGGTAGATAACACCGCTAAACATGTTTCAACAACTAAACAAGAAGATATACCTTTGTTCTTTCGGCGAGGACAGTCCACCTTCCAATGTCCAGTCTGCTTGCAAGTGAAGCACTTGTCTTTCGGCTTCTTCACTCCTGCCTGAGGTCCCACTGCCACTTTCTTCGCTCCACCTTGTTTCTTCTTCTTCTTACCTTTCAGTTTAGAGGAAGAAACCTTCTGAGCGACCATGGCTTGAGCACTCTGACGAAAAAGCCCCTCTGCCGCCTGGAGTTCTGTCAGAAGCTCCGCCAACGAATACAACCTTTTGTTCATGTTGTAGTTGAGGCGGAACTGCTCAAAACTCCTAGGCAGAGACTATAGAATGATATCGACCTGGGTTTCCCCATCGATCTCAGCTCCTAGGACTTCCATCTCATTAAGATGAGCCATCATCTTGAGAACATGATCCCTAACGGGTGTTCCCTCGATCATGGAGGTCGTCATCAAGTTTCTCATAGCCTCCTGCCTAGCCGCCCTACTCTGATGTCCGAAAAGTTCCTTGAGATTGAACATCATGTCATAAGCTGTGGCTATGGCCTGATGCTGATGTTGCAGCACATTTGACATAGATGCCAAAATGTAACACCGCGCCATCTCATCTGCCTTGACCCATTTCTTATAACGTTCTTTCTCCTTTTCATCAGAGTCATCGGTGGGCTTAGGAGGACCGACCTCGAAGAGTACAAATTTGTACTCCTCCGCAGTTAAGACAATATCCAAGTTTCTTTTCCAATCAATGTAGTTTGGACCAGTAAGTTTGTTTTCTTTTAAAATCACAGCAAGTGGGTTGAAAGCCATTTGAAAATCCTAAAAATCACAATGATCAAAATATTAGATTTCAAATATTATTGATTCCTCAAAACAATAAAATTCCAAAATCAACCAACACCTCAAAACACCGAGAATTTCGTATGCCACTCTGTGTGGACGTATACGAATTCTACATTTGTAAGAGGAGGTTTTACCCATTAATTTTATTATCTTATCAACCTTACTTTTTGACAAATAAAATTAATAGTTGGTTCCTCTTTGGCCCTACAAATAAAAGCAGTGACTCCTATGGGGAGGATACTTTTATTTACATCTAAGTGTGCACCATTACACGATACTAAGGGAATTATTTTGGATTATGTGCCTTACCTCTGTGGAAGTACACATGCTCCTAGATAATTTCTTATAACCATTATTTGACCTAGTGATCCGCAAACAAACCTATCCTCAGGGAGGAAGGCACTCATAGCTGACACACAAGTTTGTTGCATCACACGTCAAATTATAATGGAGGTCGCGGGAATTAATTAAAATGTCCCTCTCCCACTTAGTAAATTGCAAATGAGGAATTTTAAATCATACACAACATGCATATAAAACAAATAAGCAATAAATATGAAAAAAACAGAATTTTTCCAACTATTATGGCATTGTCCTCCAATATGCATCCCGTCGTGTCGCCACCTCGTCCGCTCCATCTTTTCCCGTGCACCAGTCACCAAAGAGATCCGAGCTGAGATAAAACTATTTTAATTTACATCCATCGATCCTATACTCCACGAAGGAGTGTACAAATAATCTAGATCGAAAGTAAACTAAAATGAGCGGCTAAACAATGTCGTATTTAATTACAAAAATTAAATACTAATCTAGCCTCGTCAACCCCGAGGATTCAAATAATAAATTTTTACACACATCCATTCACATACACACACATGGCCATAATAGTTGAATCTAACGCCTACAACCAAAGAGTTAAACTATGCATATCCTACTATTATCCGGCACATAATATATGAAAAATGCATAAAAAATTAACCGAATCCTAAACACACAAAATCGGAAATCGTGGCTCTGATACCACTTGAAGGGAGTTGCTTTGGAAGCTCATTGGCACCCATGTCCCCGGATTAAAATTTTCACTAATGAAAGAATTAATCCGGATGGGATGAGTTTCCTTAGCACAACCAATTCGTCGTTGTGCTAACAACTTGAGTGGTCGCTTGAACAAACTAGTTGTTCAAGCAACACAACTCTTCTAGTTGGCTAGCCGCGGAAGAGACGACGGATGGATCGCTGATTTTTGTGTTTGTCTTCGGGGTCCATGATTATACAATATATTTTCATACACACACATGTATAATCAAAACATAAAAGAACATGCTCAAATCTGTAATTAAAGTTAAAAGAACTTTATACCTTACGATCTTCTACCGTATGTCCTATCCTTCTCGTGGACGACGTGTGGACGAAGATCCTCCACGAGTAGAAGCCTTCTAGATCGCGTTCTCCTCTACCTTGTCCGTTGCGAAGAAAGAGAAGAACCAACAAATACCTATCCTTTCTAGAACCGGCCACCAAATTAGGGAATTTGGTGCAGCCGCCGGCCAAGGATCAAATGGATGAAGCGTCGGCCAACTTGAAGAAGCGTTGCCGCCGGCCACCAAGGAGAAAGGGAGGAAGATGAATGTCGGCTACCAATGGAAGGAGAACCGCCAGCCAAGGAAGAAGGGAGAGGCCTCTAGGATGGGCGCCGGCCAAGTGTTGATGGAGGAGGATGGGCGCCGGCAATCATCTAGAAGGAAGAAGGTTGCCGCCCACTTGTTTTGCTCCAAAACCCTAGCCGCCCAAAAACCCTAGCCGCCCACTTGTTGTACAACCAAACCCTAATTCTCTATTAATATCTTTCCGCCCAAGCCTAAGCCCCCTATTTATAGAATTGGGCTTAAGCCTCCTTTAATCTCCACCGTCGGATCTAGGTATTTAATCTCCACCGTCGGATCTAGGGTTTTATCCCAACCGTCGGATCTAGAGTTTCATCCCAACCGTCGGATCTAGGATTTCATCCCAACCGTCGAATCTAGGGTTTCATCACAACCGTCGGATCTAGGGTTTTATCCCAACCGTCAGATCTAGGGATTTAATCCCAACCGTCGATTCTAGGGTTTCATTCTAACCATCGGATCTAGGGATTTAATCCCAACCGTTGGTTCTAGGGTTTCATCCTAACCATCGGATCTAGGGATTTAATCCCAACCATTGGTTCTAGGTTTTGTTTTACATTCTTGGATCTAGACTTCACAAGGATTATATTAGGCTACGATAGGGACCATAAGGAGGAGTTGGATCTTTGCCACCCGATGGATCGGAACCACACAAACTTGATCCATCAATGATGTTCCATTCCACTAGAGGATCATCATTGAACTACCTCACCAACCCTCATAAATTAATATGGGCTCCATATATTATTTTGTACATTCATCTCCCCGTGTTTAAGATATCGAATGTTCGTCAATTAATTGATTTACTGACCATCAATTAATTAACATCTAATTCCTCGAGTAGTACCACTCAACCTTATCATCATGTTGACTAAGTCAACCAGCTGGGTTTACATGATGAACCTTATGAGCTCCTCAAGGGGACATCATCAACCTAATATATAGGACACGGTTTCCTCCTATAATCAACGGCACACCATGTAAATAATATTATTTCCCAACTTCGCATATTGATTTAATCCATCTAAATCTCACCTTTGGTAAATCAAAGAAATAAATACTAAGTACATGTGCCCGTTATTATATCGGGATTAAGAGCATGTACAACATAATATCCGAGGTCCGATTCAATTATGTAGTCAGTACTAAATTGAATCACCTCTATGTCGGTCCTGCTCAATACACCTAAGTGTACCAGTGTAACTCTCTGTTCAAGACAAAACAATACCAAGCTACACTACAACCATGCCAATGGTTTGTCCAAAACCATCTTGGTTGTGAGCCTCTACTTATATTTTACAAGGAACTGATAACATGATCTTCTGTGCTACACCAAGCACCATGTTATCTACAATGTAAAATATTAGACAATATGCACACATATAATAAATATATAAAGTGCAAACAATGATCATGTGATTCTTATTTCAAAATAAAATGTTCATACAAAAAGAGCTAGGCTTTCAGTATACATTCCAACAATCTCCCACTTATACTAAAAGACTATGTCGTCATCACTCTGCCATACATCTGATCCCCATGTCCTCCACATGCCTATCAAACGCTTTCGCTGGAAGGGCCTTAGTGAATGGATCCGCCAGGTTATCCTCTGATACAATCTTGGCGACAACTTCTCCTCGCTTTACGATCTCTCGTATAAGGTGGTACTTGCGCTCAATGTGTTTACTCGCTTTATGGGCTCGTGGTTCCTTCGAGTTTGCAACTGCACCACTGTTATCACAATAAATTGTGATAGTTCTGGGAAAACCAGGAATCACATCCAAGTCCATCAAGAAGTTCCTGAGCCATACAGCTTCCTTGGCTGCCTCAGAGGCTGCCACATACTCAGCTTCCATGGTAGAGTCCGCCACGCATTTCTACTTGACACTCCTCCATACTATGGCTCCACCTCCAAAAGTAAACACAAACCCCGAGGTAGACTTACTCTTGTCCCTATCTGATTGGAAATCTGAATCCGTTTAACCCACAGGGACTAATTGATCTGCCCGGTTAACCAGCATATAATCCCTAGTCCTTCTCAGGTACTTCAATATATGCTTTACCGCAGTCCAATGTCCCTGTCCAGGATTACTCTGATATCTGCTAACCATGCCCACAGCAAAGCAGATATCCGGTCTCGTACATAGCATAGCATACATAAGGCTTCCTACTGCCGAAGCATAAGGAACCGGCTTCATGTCCTCTATCTCCTTTGATGTTTTGGGACACATCTCTTTAGATAAAGGAACTCCATGCCTAAAAGGTAGAAAACCTTTCTTGGAGTTCTGCATGCTAAAACGAGCAAGGATAGTGTCAATGTATGAAGCTTGAGACAAGCACAACATCCTTTTCTTGCGATCCCTTATAACTTTGATCCCAAGGATGTGTCTCACTTCTCCCAAGTCCTACATATCAAACTGTTTGGACAACCATACCCTTACGTCTGATAACACTTTAATATTGTTGCTAACTAACAAAATGTCATCTATGTATAGTACAAGAAACACCACTACGTTACCGTCACATCTCTTGTATACACAAGGCTCATCCGGACTTTGAATAAATCCATATGACTGGATTACCTCATCAAAGCGGATGTTCCAAGATCTAGAAGCTTGCTTCTATCCATAAATGGACCGATTAAGCTTACATACAAGATGCTCTTTGCCTTTAGCAATGAATCCCTCTGGTTGCCGCATATAGATGTTCTCCTCAAGACTTTCGTTAAGGAAAGCTGTCTTGACATCCATCTGCCAAATCTCATAATCCATATGAGCAACTATAGATAAGAGAATCCGAATAGACTTAAGCATAGCTACCGGCGAAAAGGTCTCCTCATAATCGATACCCTCTTTCTGAGTATACCCTTTCGCAACAAGCCTAGCTTTGAAGGTCTCAACCTTCCCATCTACTCGTCTCTTTCTCTTGTAGATCCACTTGCATCCAATGGTTTTTACACCATCAGGTGGCTCTACTAGCTCCCAGACCTGATTAGAATCCATAGATTCTATCTCTGAATTCATCGCTCTTTGCCAAGATACCGCATCTCTGTCTTGGATTGCCTCGTCATATGTCCAGGGATCAGGTTCATGTTCACCAGGGACTAAGTCCGAAGACTCCCCCAAAAACATGAATCTATCGGGTTGTCTAACAACCCTCCAACTACGACGAGGTGCCTCCTGTGTATGCTCTGTGACATGCGGTGCAGTGACTTGTGGTGTCTCCTCTTGTACCGGTGGTACTGCAGTCGGGACTTCCCCTGTCAACTCCTCAAGAACAATACTACTCTTGGGCTTGTTGTTCATTACATAATCCTCCTCTAGAAATCTGGCGTTCATGCTAACGATCACCCTCTGATCTCTAGGATTATAAAACAAACCAGCTTTCATTCCCTTAGGGTAGCCAACAAACATGCACACTTCTGTACGAGGTTCCAACTTACCAGCATCAGCTTTCAGCACATGTGCTGGACTACCCCATATCCGAATATGTCTCAGACTAGGCTTTCGCCTAGTCCACAATTCTACAGGGGTAGAAGGTACTGATTTAGATGGAACCAAGTTCAGAGTGTACATTGTCGAATCCAGTGCATACCCCCAGAATGAAACAGGTAACTCAGAATAACTCATCATCGATCTGACCATCTCCATAAGAGTCCTATTCCTTCGCTCCGCTACACCATTCTGCTGGGGTGTGCCAGGTACAGAAAATTGGGATTGAATCCCAACCTCTGATAAGTAATTCCTAAACTCTTCCAAGAGGTACTCGCCACAACGATCAGATCGTAATGTCTTGATACTTTTACCTTGACGGTTCTCCACATCAGCCTTGAATTCTTTGAACCTGTCAAAGCATTCAGACTTGCGGCGCATCAAGTAAATGTATCCATACCTTGAATAATCATCTATAAAAGAGACGAAGTATTCAAAGCCACCTCTTGCCTGGATAGACATAGGACCGCACAAATCAGAATAAACCAATTCTAGCACATCTTTGGGTCTATACCCCTTGGCCTTAAAAGGCCTCTTGGTCATTTTACCTTCCAAGCAAGATTCGCAGGTTGGGAGATCCTCCACCACTAATGAACCCAAAGGTCCATCAGCTATCCACCTTTGAATTCTGCTTAGGTTAATATGACCAAGCCTTGGATGCCAAAGATATGTTTGGTTCATTTGCGAAGGTTCTTTTCTCTTATTAGACTTAGAAGATGAGTTATTGATTTCTATATGCATCGTGGGAGTTTTTGGTTCAAGAGTATATAAATTGCCAACCAATGTACCAGAACAGATAATCTCCCTGTTCCTTTTTATAACCACTTTGTGATTAAAAGAAACAGAATACCCATCCAAAAATAATTTAGAAACTGAAATTAAATTCTTTGTAAAAGTAGGTACATAAAGACAATTTCTCAAAACCAAAACTTTATTCCTATCAAAAGATAAATAAACATCTCCCACTGCAATAGCCGCCACCTTTGAAGCATTGCCCATGAAGACGGTAATCTCTCCCTCAGCTAGTCGTCGGGTTTCCTGGAACCCCTGCAAAGTATTGCAGACATGATCAGTGGCTCCTGTATCTACACACCAGGCACTGGTAGATAACACCGCTAAACATGTTTCAACAACTAAACAAGAAGATATACCTTTGTTCTTTCGGCGAGGACAGTCCGCCTTCCAATGTCCAGTCTGCTTGCAAGTGAAGCACTTGCCTTTCGGCTTCTTCACTCCTGCCTGAGGTCCCACTGCCACTTTCTTCGCTCCACCTTGTTTCTTCTTCTTCTTACCTTTCGGTTTAGAGGAAGAAACCTTCTGAGCGACCATGGCTTGAGCACTCTGACGAAAAAGCCCCTCTGCCGCCTGGAGTTCTGTCAGAAGCTCCGCCAACGAATACAACCTTTTGTTCATGTTGTAGTTGAGGCGGAACTGCTCAAAACTCCTAGGCAGAGACTGGAGAATGATATCGACCTGGGTTTCCCCATCGATCTCAGCTCCTAGGACTTCCATCTCATTAAGATGAGCCATCATCTTGAGAACATGATCCCTAACGGGTGTTCCCTCGATCATGGAGGTCATCATCAAGTTTCTCATAGCCTCCTGCCTAGCCGCCCTACTCTGATGTCCGAAAAGTTCCTTGAGATTGAACATCATGTCATAAGCTGTGGCTATGGCCTGATGCTGATGTTGCAGCACATTTGACATAGATGCCAAAATGTAACACCGCGCCATCTCATCTGCCTTGACCCATTTCTTATAACGTTCTTTCTCCTTTTCATCAGAGTCATCGGTGGGCTTAGAAGGACAGACCTCGAAGAGTACAAATTTGTACTCCTCCGCAGTTAAGACAATATCCAAGTTTCTTTTCCAATCAATGTAGTTTGGACAAGTAAGTTTGTTTTCTTTTAAAATCACAGCAAGTGGGTTAAAAGCCATTTGAAAATCCAAAAAATCACAATGATCAAAATATTAGATTTCAAATATTATTGATTCCTCAAAACAATAAAATTCCGAAATCAACCAACACCTCAAAACACCGAGAATTTCGTATGCCACTCTGTGTGGACGTATACGAATTCTACATTTGTAAGAGGAAGTTTTACGCATTAATTTTATTATCTTGTCAACCTTACTTTTTGACAAATAAAATTAATAGTTGGTTCCTCTTTGGCCCTACAAATAAAAGCAGTGACTCCTATGGGGAGGATACTTTTATTTGCATCTAAGTGTGCACCATTACACGATACTAAGGGAATTATTTTGGATTATGTGCCTTACCTCTGTGGAAGTACACATGCTCCTAGATAATTTCCTATAACCATTATTTGACCTAGTGATCCGCAAATAAACCCGTCCTCTGGGAGGAAGGCACTCAGAGCCGACACACAAGTTTGTTGCATCACACGTCAAATTGTAATGGAGGCCGCAGAAATTAATTAAAATGTCCCTCTCTCACTTAGTAAATTACAAATGAGGAATTTTAAATATACACAACATGCATATAAAACAAATAAGCAATAAATATGGAAAAAACAGAATTTTTCCAACTATTATGGCATTGTCCTCCAATATGCATCCCGTCGTGTCGCCACCTCGTTCGCTCCATCTTTTCCTGTGCACAAGTCACCAAAGAGATCCGAGCCGAGATAAAACTATTTTAATTTACATCCATCGATCCTATACTCCACGAAGGAGTGTACAAATAATCTAGATCGAATGTAAACTAAATTGAGCGGCTAAACAATGCCGTTTTTAATTACAAAAATTAAATACTAATCTAGCCTCGTCAACCCCGAGGATTCAAATAATAAATTTTTACACACATCCATTCACATACACACACATGGCCATAATAGTTGGATCTTACGCCTGCAACCAAAGAGTTAAACTATGCATATCCTACTATTATCCGGCACATATAATATATGAAAAATGCATAAAAAATTAACCGAATCCTAAACACACAAAATCGGAAACCGTGGCTCTGATACCACTTGAAGGGAGTTTCTTCGGAAGCTCATTGGCACCCATGTCCCCGGATTAAAATTTTCACTAATGAAAGAATTAATCCGGATGGGATGAGTTTCCTTAGCACAACTAATTCGTCATCGTGCTAACAACTTGAGTGGTCGCTTGAACAAACTAGTTGTTCAAGCAACACAACTCTTCTAGTTGGCTAGCCACGGAAGAGACGACGGACGGATCGCCGATTTTTGTGTTTGTCTTCGGGGTCCATGATTATACAATATATTTTCATACACACACATGTATAATCAAAACATAAAAGAACATGCTCAAATCTGTAATTAACGTTAAAAGAACTTTATACCTTACGATCTTCTATCGTATGTCCTATCCTTCTCGTGGACGACGTGTGGACGAAGATCCTCCACGAGTAGAAGCCTTCTAGATCGCGTTCTCCTCTACCTTGTCCGCTGCGAACAAAGAGAAGAACCAACAAATACCTATCCTTTCTAGAACCGGCCACCAAATTTGGGAATTTGGTGCAACCGTCGGCCAAGGATCAAATGGATGAAGCGCCGGCCAACTTGAAGAAGGGTTGCCGCCGGCCACCAAGGAGAAAGGGAGGAAGATGAACGCCGGCCACCAATGGAAGGAGAACCGCCAGCCAAGGAAGAAGGGAGAGGCCTCTAGGATGGGCGCCGGCCAAGTGTTGATGGAGGAGGATGGACGCCGGCAATCAACTAGAAGGAAGAAGGTTGCCGCCCACTTGTTTTGCTCCAAAACCCTAGGCGCCCAAAAACCCTAGCCGCCCACTTGTTGTAGAGCCAAACCCTAATTCTCTATCAATATCTTGCCGCCCAAGCCTAAGCCCCCTATTTATAGAATTGGGCTTAAGCCTCCTTTAATCTCCACCGTCGGATCTAGGGATTTAATCTCCACCGTCGGATCTAGGGTTTTATCCCAACCGTCGGATCTAGAGTTTCATCCCAACCGTCGGATCTAGGATTTCATCCCAACCGTCGGATCTAGGGTTTCATCCCAACCGTCGGATCTAGGGTTTTATCCCAACCGTCAGATCTAGGGATTTAATCCCAACCGTCGATTCTAGGGTTTCATCCTAACCATCGGATCTAGGGATTTAATCCCAACCGTTGGTTCTAGGGTTTCATCCTAACCATCGGATCTAGGGATTTAATCCCAACCGTTGGTTCTAGGTTTTGTTTTACATTCTTGGATCTAGACTTCACAAGGATTATATTAGGCTACGATAGGGACCATAAGGAGGAGTTGGATCTTGGCCACCCGATGGATCGGAACCACACAAACTTGATCCATCAATGATGTTCCATTCCACTAGAGGATCATCATTGAACTACCTCACCCACCCCCATAAATTAATATGGGCTCCATATATTATTTGTACATCCATCTCCCCGTGTTTAAGATATCGAATGTCCGTCAATTAATTGATTTACTGACCATCAATTAATTAACATCTAATTCCTCGAGTAGTACCACTCAACCTTATCATCATGTTGACTAAGTCAACCAGCTGGGTTTACATTATGAACCTTATGAGCTCCTCAAGGGGACATCATCAACCTAATATATAGGACATGGTTTCCTCCTATAATCAACGGCACACCATGTAAATAATATTATTTCCCAACTTACCGGGCATATTGATTTAATCCATCTAAATCTCACCCACTGGTAAATCAAAGAAATAAATACTAAGTACATGTGCCCGTTATTATATCGGGATTAAGAGCATGTACAACATAATATCCGAGGTCCGATTCAATTATGTAGTCAGTACTAAATTGAATCACCTCTATGTCGGTCCTGCTCAATACACCTAATTGTACCAGTGTAACTCTCTGTTCAAGACAAAACAATACCAAGCTACACTACAACCATGCCAATGGTTTGTCCAAAACCATCTTGGTTGTTAGCCTCTACTTATATTTTACAAGGAACTGATAACATGATCTTCTCTGCCACACCAAGCACCATGTTATCTACAATGTAAAATATTAGACAATATGCACACATATAATAAATATATAAAGTGCAAACACTGATCATGTGATTATTATTTCAAAATAAAATGTTCATACAAAAAGAGCTAGGTTTTCAGTATACATTCCAACACTCTTTACTCTTGATTTTGGGAACACCGGCATCGTTTGACTTTGGGTTGACTTTTGGTGTCGATGCCTTCTTCTTAGCCAATTTTGGGCATTTGCTTTTGTAATGCCCTTTCTCCCTACACTCAAAGCATATTATGTGTTTTTTATTTAAAATAACAACACTTGAGTTACCTAGGGAGGTGGTGGAGGCCTCTTCACTTCTTCCGGAGGTAGAAGCTTCATTTTGATCTTGCTCCGGAATTGAAATCCTTTCCTCCCCCTCAATGTTAGAGGTGGAGGTCTCCACCAAATCATCCACATCTTCAAAGTTGGATGATGATTCTTCTTCGGCATTCTCCTCTACTTGTGCCAATTGGGAATTTTCTTGGAATTTCATTACCTTATTCCATAATTCCCTTGCATCCCTATAATCACCCAATCTCGACCAAATAGTGTTAGGTAACAAATCTCTAATCAATTTAATTACCTCGAGATTTTTCTTGAAGTCTTTGATTTGGTCTTGGGTCCATTTTGACTTCTCAATTGGCTTGTTGTTTTTATCCCTAGGCATTTCAAAGTCGTTTTCTATAATTAACATAGAATCAAAATCGGTTTCAAGATATACCTCCATCCGTTTTCTCCACCAAGCAAAATCTCCATCGAATTTTGGTGGATGGATGAAGCCGGCCATTTGTAGTGCTCTCGCGGCGGTTAGTCCTTGAAGAGCGACCTCTGCTCTGATACCACTTGTTGGAGGATCGGTTGGCCGGCTAGAGGGGGGTGAATAGCCCTCGTTCGTTGGATGTCGTAATTCGTTCGTGCGTGCTCGTCTACAATTCTTGTTAGCGCAGCGGAATAACAATAACAATACTAACAAGATGTACAAATACAAATAAGCACACGCAAACACACACGATATACGTGGTTCGGAACCGAATGGTTCCTACTCCACGGGCGAGCTCCTCGAGCTCTAGTTATGCACACGACACTAACTAAACTCCTTCTCAACTACACGTCGGAGGTGGAGAAACCTCTCACAAGTTATTACAACAAGTAATATGAAATACAACAAGAAATACAAGGCAATACAAAAAAAAACTTTTACACAATTACTTTGATCGCTTTCTTGTTGCTTGCTTTTGCTTGCTCTTGAAGGTCTGGAATACAACAACAATTCCCCTCCAAAGTCACCTCAAAAGCCTTGGCGAAATCCTCCAACTCGAGCTCCATTTATAACCTGCATCAAGCTGTTTTTGCGCCCATCAGTCGACTGATCATGACCATCAGTCGACTGGTCCCGTAGCCGTTGTCTCACAACGGCCAGATCCACGTTGGTTAAGTTCTAACGGATCACACATCAGTAGACTGATGGCACCCATCAGTCGACTGATCATCCATCAGTCGAGTGCTGGCGAGCTCGACTCCATTCTGTGCCCGTGCATAGTGTCATCAGTCGACTGCCATCCCTCGGCAATCGACTGATCCTCCCAACAGTCGACTGCCCTCCCTCGGTAGTTGACTGATCAGCCAGACTTGATTCAGTCAAACACTGATCGAACCCATACGACCTAGAGCAGTCGACTGGCACCTATGCTAGTCGACTGATGTCGGCTAAAACCTCAAACACAAAGTTGTTTGAGCGTCCGACACTCAGTCTTAGCCACTTGGCCAAGTCCACCATATCCCTCATGGAGTTCCCCACCGAAGCTCTCTTCCCTCGGCCTATGTCCCTCGGATGCGCCAAGTGCACGGCTTCACAACGCCATCCTTCGTGTCTCATTCCCTAGAAGTATGCTTCCCTTTGGGCTCACTCCATTCACTCCCCGTCCGGCGGTCCCTCGGATGCACCAAGCGCACGTTTTCGCAATGCCATCCTTCACCGACTCAAGGACCCGAGCCTAGTGAACTTGCCAAGTTCTCAAGACTTCCCAAATGCACCAAGCGCACAGCTTCGCAATGCATTTCTCACCAAGCACCAAGCGCACGGCTTCGCAATGCTTTGGATTTCCCATGCCAAGCACCAAGCGCACGGCTTCACAATGCTTTGGACATTCCCATGCCAAGGCTTCCCCCTTGGACTTCCACACCAAGCTCCATGCTTGGATTTTCCATGCCAACCCCATGTTGGACTTTCCCATGACAATCCCATGTCATGAGTTTTGTCTATCATCAAAATACTATCAAGGTATTGCTCGAGTCAAACTCGAGTCAACCTGGGCCGATTGCACCAACATATTGTTGTCTTGTGTTTGTGTTTGTCACATTTTGTATTGCATTATTATTATTTCCACTACGCATAACAAGCTTTGTAGACAAATGTGAATGATTTCCATCATCGAGCAATGAACGCGCCATTCACCCCCCCCCCCTCTAGGGCTCACCGAAGTCCCTACAGTTACAACATTTCAACATGTCTGATTGCAACAATGAACAAACACCTATTATGAAAGGTACTATTCTGAGCAAGAGTGTCAATCCTAAGACTCCTGAGGAAATAGCCGAAATGAATAAAAAAGCATATGTCAATGTTATTGGTTGTTTGATGTACACTATGTTGTGTACTCATCTCGATATTAGCTATGTTGTTGTCTTAGTCAGTCGGTTCCAGTCAAACCCAGGACCGAGACATTGGAAGGCAGTGAGAGGATATTCAGATATCTGAAAGCGACCACAGATTATTGTCTCTGTTTTGAAGGATCATATATGAGCCTGAAGGTCTATTTAGATGCATATTGGGTTAGGGACTTGGATGATAGAAAATCCACATAAAGCTATGCATTCTTGTTGAATGTATTGGTGCAGGGACACCAGGTAATTACACCTATGTTTTGATTATGGAAAAGGCTTAAAGTTAAGTCATGTTGTTATCTGATGTGTTGTGATAAGTGTGTAGGAATTGAGCAAGCCTTAGCTAAGATCAAAGATGTCAAGAGAATCAGATGCTAAGCAACAGGTAAATAGGCCAAGGTAAGCTCCAAGTGAGGAGCAATGGTAAGGACGCGTCCTCGGTATGGGGACAACTGTAGGCATCGATTCAACCAAGGCTTTCGGAGGAATGTCGAAGTCTAGATCGGACGGTCAAAAGGGTTGTCACTATTAATATACTTGAATATTCTATGCTAATCTTGTAATGCATGTGAAAGGCTGAAGAAACTCCAAGCAATTACCTTACAACAATCGACTGATAGTAATTACCAGTCGACTGACATGGTGCAGTAGACTGATGCCTGCGAATCAGCTAAAATGCCAAGTCATTATTTGGATCGATCTAAGTTGCCACCTATGGATAAGATCTGTGAATTTGGGATTTAAGATCTGGACTCATTCCAAGGTTCAAGTCTATAAAAGAAGGTCTTATGGCAAACCCTATAAGTTAACAATTCTAAGTGCTCTTGCTCTTCCAACTCTCAAGCCTTCATAAGTTCTCAAGCAACCGTCCCATGCATCATCTAAATTTCGACGAAGCCTAATCTTTTCTTTACTTGTGTCGGAGATTGTTTACAGTTGCTTTTCTTATTTGTGCTTAATTTGTTGGGACCGGTAAGGTTGTTATCGGCTCATCTCTTTTTGTAATTGTTTTGTCTCTTAACTCCAGCGAGGAAGAGACTATTTTAGTGATTGCCCTTCTAAAGTGATCAAGGATCGCAGGGCTTCAAACTAGAAACCTTTTGATTGTGAATCGAGTAAAAAAAACTTTGTGTCTTTGTGTGATTTTGTCTTCGTTTTTGTGTTTTTTTCCGCTACGAATTACGAAATTTTTACAAACGAGAGAAATTTTAAATATGCTATTCACCCCCCCCCCTCCCCTCTAGCGTTTTTCGGTGCAACAATTGGTATCAGAGCGGGGGCGATCAAACTCAGTGCAACCACTGATTGAGCATTGTTTTTTTTTGTTATTTATTTTTTCCGCACTACTAATCCAAGATCAAGTCTTGGAATTTTCTTTTTGTTCGTGTTTTTACGAGGTACTTCAATGGCCCACCTTGAGGGGTATAGCACTTCCCGACCTCCATTCTTTAACAGAGATGACTTCTAATAATGGAAGGGTCAGATGGAGTGTTTTTTAAAACACAAGTCGATATGTGGATTATCATCCAAACCAACTTTGCTTTACCCACCAATGACCAAGGAGAATCATTGGAATATGACAAATGGACTAATGCAATGAAGCGGCAAATTGAAGCCGACACAAAAGCAACCCAAAACTTGCAATGTGGCTTATCCAAGGAGGAGCTCAACTGCATTGGTCCATTCATCGGTGTCAAGGATCTTTGGAATAAACTAATCGAACTCCATGAAGGAATGCTCGACACGAAGGTATGTAAAAGAGATATTTTAGCAAATAAGTTGTATAATTTAAAAATACAGGACAAAGAAATGACTACTCAACTTCACACTTGAATCCAAGACATTATGAATGACCTCCACTCCATCGAAGAAAAGGTAGAAAACCGTGATATCATAAGGTACGCTCTAAGAGCATTTCTTAGGACTATCTTGTGGGCATCCGTGGTGTAGGATCAGAGAGTTCCGAGAGAGGGGGTGAATCTCGAAATATAAAATTTTCTTTTCAAGAATATGCAAAGAAATTAAATAAAAATAAAAATAAAGAGACAAATATGTTTTACTTGGTTCAAAACTCTAGTCGGGTTGCTACTCTAAGGCCCGTAGCTCTCCAAGAGCTACCTCGATAGGTAAAGCACTAAATGACCCTCCAACTCGAGAACTCTCGACTTCAGAGGGGTTTGCTTTTTACAAGAGATAAAGAGAAAGGTAACAAGCTACCTTCTCTTGAATTAAATACACAAAGAGAAAGTACAATAAAATATTAAATATACCAACACATGTAGCTTTTGAAATGGAGCTAAGAGTGTCGGAGTTATAGCGTTGCAATGTGGTGAAGCTTTTGTGGATGAAGAACACTTGGACGTTGTAGAGTTGTCTTCTCGGAGCTAGTCATCCATTTCTTTTATAGGCCTTTTCCAGTTGACTGGAATGCCCTCCAGTCGACTCTAAATCATCTCGTCGATTTGGTACATCGGCCTTTTCAGTCGACTAGACCTGGTTCAGTCAACTCCAGATCACCTGGCTCCGAAATGGGAAATTTACCTTTCCAATTGACTGGACCTCCATAGTCGACTAGAGCTCTTGACATCTTGGTTGCCAGATCTCCGATTGATCACCAGCTTATCTTGGCAACTAGCTACCCAGTCAACTAAACCATACTCAATCTACTGGAAACCTTTCAGTCGATTGGACCCACCACTAGTACTTTTCGTATCCAGTTTACACCCAACATAGTCTGAGTCGGAGTATCCTACTAACTCAAAGTTATTAGATCTTTGGTACTACATTCCTACATTAATTATTCCTTTAATGTATCTTAGGATCTTTTAACATATGTTAATTGTGATTTCTTAGCACAAGTCTGATATCTAGCACATATACTTACTACAAATAGTATGTCAGATCTACTTGCAGTTAAGTATAGTAAACTTCTTATGGCACTTCTATAGTGCTTTAGATCTACAGACTTTCCCTCTTTGTCATCATCTAATATAAAATTTGTTGCCATGGCTGTTTTTATTTCTTTTGCATTTTCCATTCAAAATTTTGTAATTAACTCTCTTGCATATTTGCTTTGATATATAGAGCTACCGTCTCTTGTTTGTTTAATTTGTAGACCTAAAAAGAAATTTAACTCACCTACAAGACTAATTTCAAACTCTTGTTCCATTAAGGTTATGAATTCTTTTAAAATATTTGAATTTATTGATCCAAATACTATATCATCGACATATATTTGAGCAATGAAAATGTCTAGGTCCAAAGTTTTTACGAAGAGGGTTGAGTCAATTTGACCTTGTTTAAAGCCTTTTGAGATTTGTAGAGGATCGTTGGAATGCTAGAGGGGGGTGAATAGCGTCGAGCTAGTGCGTGATGGAATTCTTTCACGTGTTCGTCTACAAACTTTGTTAGCGTAGTGGAATATATATAATAATAATAATAACAAAATAGACAAACACAAGAACATAAGAATATAACGTGGTTGGGAACCGAATGGTTGCTACTCTACGGATCGAGCTCTAAAGAGCTCTAGCGATGCCACAAACACCACAAAGCAATAAACTCCTTCTCGACAACACGTCGGAGGTGGAGAAACCTCTTACAACAGTTTACAACAATAAACTAAATTCAACAAGAAATTATAATGAAATACAATGCAATACAAGTAAAGAAAACACTTTACGAATGCCTTTGGATTGCTTGCTTTTGGTTCCTTGAAGAATAGCCTTGGAGATCCTGATTTGCAGCAACAAATTGCCCCAATGATGCTCAAGAACCGGTTGCTTTTTCTTCCTTCACGAGCTCCATTTAAAGCTTCAACCTGTGCTAGAAAATGCCGATCAGTTAATTGCTCGGGACCATCAGTCGACTGATGCCACTGTTGTCGTGAGACAACAGCTAGATCCACGCTGGAAAAATACAACGGATCCATCATCAGTCGACTGATCATGACCATCAGTCGACTGATTGAGCCTCCACTCGACTGCTGGCTACAGCAGTCGAGTGAGACTCCATTCTATGGCCGAAACACCGAGCATCAGTCGACTGATCACATGATCAGTCGACTGCTAGGCCACTTCCCACAGTCAAACCCTAGTTGGCTCTTACCAGTCGACTGCCACATGGCACCAGTCTACTGGCACACCTCAAACATGAGGTTTTAGCCCAAGTATGGTTCCCCCACAATTGCTAGACCACAATCAGCCTAGACCAAAGCCTTCTAGCCACCTATATCAGTATCACGCCTCTCGGATCCCTCCAAGTCATCCATGACTTATTCATCCATCGCGCTAGCCTTCAGGTGCTTCCATCGGCTATGTCATGCTAACAGTGTCTACACTGCCAAGGTACATTGGACTTACGTCGCTAAGACTCCGCTTGGACTTTACGCCGCCAACCATTGGACTTATGCTGCCAAGACTCCCGCTGTGACTTACGCCTCTAATATCAAACCTCTTGGACTTCTCAAATGCCAAGACTCACGCTTGGACTTTCCCTTGCCAACCCATGTTGGACTTTCCGTGCCATGACCCATGCTTGGACTTTTCCTTGTCAAGACCCATGCTTGGACTTTACATGCTAAGTACTTAATACTTGGACTTTCCATGACATGGCCAACTCCAGTCAACCATCAAAGTCTCCCTCGAGTCAAACTCGAGTCCGGTTAAACATAACTCGGGTTGATTGTATAAACAATCTCCCCAAAATATCAACAGACATTAATGTCAAACATCAATGTCAACTCACTTTGTCAAACATCACTCGAGTCAAACTCGAGTCTGGTCAATCGTGACCTGGGCCGATTGCACCAACAATCTCCCACTTTTTGATGTTTGACAAAAACACATACTTTTGAGTTAGAAAACTAACTCAATTCTTCTTACCAATTTACCAAATTGGTAATCCCAAACATTCTCCTCCTTTTTGACATACATCAAAAAGGTTCTCTCCAAGGAGGTCAATGTCTCATATCCAATGAGATCTTACAATCTCCCCCTTAGTCCAAAAATATCTAGGATGCCTACCATCTTCCTAGTGATAAGTCTCATATCACTCAAGAGAGGCAATCCTATACACTCTCCCAATTTCCAGATTGGGTATCTCAAATCTCATTTTCTCTCTCATGAGGAAAAGTATCATCCATCATCCCATGATGGATACCTCCTCCTAAAGGCTTGCTCCCCCTTGACAATTGCACCAACAATGTCCTTGGGAAGTCCCTAAGCCAATAGGAACTCTAAACCATCAAAAATAAGATTCAAAATTCAAAAATGAACTCTCCACACCTTAAATTTGATAGATCGACCTAACACCTCTCCAAATCCATATCCAATGGATTTTTACCCTTTATAATGTTTTCCAAAGCATATCCTAGGGTTAGGAGTGGTTAGAAACCTTTATCGTAGCTGAAATCGGGTTAAACAACCTTGTTTATCCCAAAATCAGGCTATCAGTCGAGTCTTGCATAAACAAGTCAACTAAAGTGCCCATCGATCATTGGAACCAGCGAGCCATACGGGTGGTTTTCGCGGCGATTGTAGCGGTTTCGCCGAGCGATGTCGCCGTGCACTAGGGTGCCAGGGAAATTTTGCCAAAGCGATTTTGATGCCCGGGCAGTTTTGCCAGTGCAGTTTTGCTACCAGAGCGGTTTTAGCCAGAGTTGTTACCGCCGGAGCAGCTGCCGCCCATCAGTCGACTGCCCTATAGAGGTAGTGGACTGATAACTGAAAACCCGGTTTTTCAATTATCAGAATCGAAGTTCGAAAAAATATAAGTAATTATACATAGCTTGAAAAATCATGAAATTTCATATGTATAATACTTATAACACTTACAATCGGTGAAAAATCTTGGAAAAATATTTTAACCATCAAAATAGGAGATTGGTACAATGTTAAAAAACTATTAAAGCTTTAAAGTTTTTGATCTACTTTGTATAAATTTCTTTAATGGAGATTGCTATCAAAAGATAGACTTCGCCAAGGTTTTCTAAAGTGATTTTAAAATGTTTTTGAAAACCTATTTTGAATCATGGACTATTGGCTAGATATACATGACTTGTATATTAGCTTTCCTCATGATTCTTAGTGATGATTGAAATAAGTTTAAGTTCATCTAAATGCACTACCTATGCACCTTGAACCTAACTTATTTTCCTAACATCTCACATGTATCTAGGGTGTATAAATATACATACATGTCAATATAATGTGAGATGTGGGTTTTATTCATCCCTAATCTAGGATTTCATGCATTTTTCTAAGGTAACTCTACTTGATTCCCTTATAAATGGGACTCCAAGTCATGTCATTGTCCTTAAATCAATTTTAATCAATTTAAATGCATGAAATGATCATGGCATATTGATACCACTAATTAAGCATGGACAATGATCATGATTTCATGGCATATGATTAAATCTAAAAACACATGACATTTAATCTTTAATCCTAAACATGATCATGACATAAAAAATAAACATGATGTCATGGCATGTTATATGACAAACAAAGCATGGCAAATAAAATATATAGGTATAATAATACATAAATTTTTGTGTTAATTGTCATTTGATATAATTAAATATATTTTCCCATATTATCACTTTTCTCCCTAGTATGTCAAAAACCCAAAATGGCACACTATGACTCTAAAACCTAAATTGTGCCAATTTGATCATTTTATGAAACTTCTCAAGATATATTGCACATCCTAAAATCTTTTATGATCATAATATCAAATCTATTTTCAAGGTACCCATAACCTTGAAAATTACATAAAAGGCCACCTTTGCCATGGTTGAGTTAACTATCTATCCGATCAAGGTTGACACACCCTAAACCCATCTAGCACGAGTCAATCACGCTCTTAGGAACCCAAAACCTATTTGAGCTCCTAGGGTTTACTAGGTATTCCTTAGGGATAACCTCTGTAGATACCCTCCTAATGACCCTTCTAGGCTTGTTAGCCTTGGTCATTGTGGTCTTACCTAGGTTGACTCTAGGGGTAACTCCCCTTGCAACCTTCTTAGTGGCTTCCCTATGTTTTCTTGAAACCCTAGCCACTAGGAATACACCATGGTCAACTCTAGGGATAACTTCCCTATTGACCTTGGTCTTCCTAGACCTAGTTTGTGTTCCATAATCAAATGAAACACTATGATAAGCCACCTTAGGCTTAGGTTTGTGACCCAAACCTTTCTTGCCCTTGGTTGAATTTTATTTCTTAGGTCCTAAGTATTGACTCTTGGTCCTAGACTCTTGACTTTGACCATTTGACCCGTGAAATTGATTTTGCATCTTCTTGAGGGTCTTTTGCTAATTTCTCAAGCCTTGACCTTAAGGCTTGGTTTTCAACCTCTAATTGCCCAATTTTAGAATTTTGATTTGGTCTTTGAGCATTGTCCTTTTCTAGGCATATGCCTAGTCCATTTGGGGTTAACACCTAGGTTCTCTTGTATTTTCCTAATAGATTTCCTAGGTAAGGTTTTTCTAGGGACATTAGTCCCAAATTTCTCCTTATTTCCTAAGTGGACACTTTTAGCTCCCAAACAAAAGTATTTATCTCTAGCATGCTATTCATGATGAATTGCAAGAGAATTAAAATTCCTATCATGCTTTTGACTTTTAACTAAAGAAGGAGCATTATTAACATGATATACCTTAGGGTTTGCTTTAGTGGCTCCCCCTACTTGTGATGCTCCATTTTGCCTCTTCTTTTCCTCCTTCGGGCATTGATTCCGGTAATGTCCCTGTTATCGGCATTTGAAGCAAATGACTTGCTCCTTGCTTTTAGTTGTTGGGGGACCGACATTCTTTGAATTTTGTTGACTTTTAGGCACCGGAGGAGTTTTCTTTACTTTATTTGGGCACTTGCTCTTGTAGTGCCCGACTTCCCTACACTCAAAACATATGATATGGTTTTTATTACAAATTGATATGTTTGAGTTACCTAGGGCCGTGGTGGAAGCTTGAGCTTGCTCTTCTTTTTGACCGGAAGTAGAAGCTTCTTCTTGACTTTTCTCTTGCTTCGAAGTGGATGGTCTGACTTCCTCCCCCTCAATCCTAGAGGTGGAAGCTTTTTCGACTTCTTCTACTTCTTCCACCGATTCGGAGGTTGACTCCCTATCAACTTCCGAATCCTCACTTGCTTCTGAGGATGAGCTCTCTTCCTCCTCTTCCTTTTCTTCTTGAATTGAGTGAAGCTCTTCATGGAATTTTGCCAATCTTTCCCATAGCTCCTTGGCATCTAGATATTCACCTAGGCTAGAAAAAACATCATTAGATATCAAATCTTCTAAAAGTTTTGTTACCTTTGCTTCGGTCTTGAATTTTAGCCTTTTCTCTTGGGTCCATTTCTTTAACTTGAGGACTTCTCCTTTCTTGTCTCTTGGAGGCTCAAAGCCTTCTATGAGGATGAACCAATCCTCTATGTACATCATCAAGAATGTCTCCATTCTTGCTCTCCACGTCGGAAAATCTTCTCAGTCGTATGGTGGTGGAGTGTTGATGTCCCATCCTAGCTTCTCTTGGAATTCCATCTTCACCCTCTAGCGTGCTCCCTTCGTTGTTAGACTTGAAGAGCGGCCTCGCTCTGATACCACTTGTAGGGGATCGTTAGAACGCTAGAGGCGGGGTGAATAGCGTCGAGCTAGTGCGTGATGGAATTCTTTCGCTTGTTTGTCTACAAACTTCGTTAGCGCAGCGGAATATAGATAATATTAATAATAACAAAATAAACAAACACAAAAACACAAGAATATAACATGGTTGGGAACAGAATGCTTCCTACTCCACAGATCGAGATCTAAAGAGCTCTAGCGATGCGACAAACACCACTAAGAAATAAACTCCTTCTCGACAACACGTCGGAGGTGGAGAAACCTCTTACAACAATTTACAATAATAAACTAAATACAACAAGCAATTATAATGAAATACAATGCAATACAAGTAAAGAAAACACTTTACGAATGCCTTTGGATTGCTTCCTTTTGGTTCCTTGAAGAATGGCCTTGGAGACCCTGATTTGCAGCAACAAATCGCCCCAAGGATTCTCAAGAACCGGATGCTTTTTCCTCCTTCACGAACTCCATTTAAAGCTAACGATTGACCTCTAACTCTTACCATATTAGTATTAAACTATTCCATGGTTTGAACATGTTCGGGTTCGAGCCGGGTTTGGAGAGAGTCCAACAACCCAAACAAGAAACGGAACTCTGGTTCTAATCATATTAATGGAAGGTGTAGCCTTTAATATTGTTTAAGGGTTTTTATGCCTCATCCTCTTTGCATGCAAATAACTATTATCTACATGGCATGGCATACATGGCATACATCTACATGTCACGACACGCATGTCATAATGTTATGCATCTAATGTAATTACATGGCATACAATTATATCATGTATATATTTCCTTATATGTCATAACTATTTATGGAAATAAAATATGTTTAAGATTTGATTCTCCAAATCAAATCATAATTAAATTAGGAAATAAATTTCCAAATCTAATCACATATTTTATTCATGGAATTATTTGATTAAGGAAAATCTATTTAGGAAACCAATTTCCTAAATCATTAAAACTACTTATGGAAATAAAATATTTTAAGATTTGATTTCTCAAATCAAATCATGATTAAATTAGGAAACAAATTTCCAGAATCTAATCAAATATTTTATTTATGGAAAATATCAATTTCCATAAATACTTCCAACTTTCCAAAAGTGGAAGATTTCCATAAATACTTCTAGACTTTCCAAAATTGAAAATTTTTCATAAATACTTCTAAATTTCCAAAATTAGAAAATTTCCAGAAATACATTATGACTATCGCAAAACCATTTTTACGATTATATCGAAACACAACCTAGGCTCTGATACCACTGTTCGGTTTCCGGCACCGCGGCGTGTGTGTGTTCGATCACGTTTCGTAAAAATGAACACAGCGGAAGCAATAAAAATAATAAATCTATATTTATTACAACACACAATACACGCATGCATATTACAACAAGTGTAGACATAACCATAAATTTAAATTTGCAATAAAAGGAAATTTATCTATGTTATACCTTTCGTATGACGTGTAGCGGGAACTACATCAACCGGAACGATCCTCGCTAGAATTGTCTCTATCCGTATCCACGCCGAGTTCCTCGGGATGACTTCGCTAAGCCACGAGCTTCGTCTTCATACGGGTTACTAGCCTCGTGTTGAAGACGACGTGATCGAGAGATGATCACGATCCGAATCCAAATTCGGATCCTAATACGAGTTCTCAAAACTCGCTTCTCCGGAGAGGTATTCGTCAACCAATTGACGAATCCTTCATCCTCCACCTCAGAGGATTACCGGAGATCGAATCCCCGGTAAGTTAGGCACTGTCGGAGCTCTAACCGTCATCCAAATGACGCTCCAACGAGAGGAGAACAAGCTGTCCAGAAAACTGGACAGCTTTGGTGGAGGTGATAGGCGCCGGCCAACCAAGGGAGATAGAGCTCACCTTGATGCCAAACTTGAAGGAGATCACCGGAGCACTAACCGGCAGCAGCTCGACGCCGGCGAGGGGGAAGGAAGCAGCCTTCTGGACGCCGGTTGGAGCCTCAAGGTGGGCGGCGGCAAGGAGGAGGAGAGTTAGCTCCGAATTTCTCCAAGGAGAGGTGGGCGGCAACTTAGGGTTGTGGATTAGGGCTTAATTATCCCTTAAGCCCTCTTTTATAGAGAACTAATTCTCTTAATGGTTATTTGATCATAACCATTAGGCCCGTTAACCCGCTCCATTAAGATAAGTTAAAATAAATCAAACCATGATGATTTATTTTAAGTTAAAACGAACCGAACCAACTTTTGGTTCATTCGTTTAAAATAAACCAAACCCTTTGGTTTATTCTCCTCCATTGGATTAGAACCAAACCATTTTGGTTCATCCATTACGTCTTCATAAGACTCGACCCATCCACGCTTCCATTGCGACTGAAACGATTTCATGCTCGCTCCATGTTTGGTCCAACCAAACTTAGTTTCTCTCGGTCTGAGAATCCCATTCTCAAGCTCGTTTTAAATCCTTTGGATTACGCTCGTTGTGCGTGTGACCAAATAGGTTTTCGGTTTATGTTGGCCGTCTATAATTAACCATTAATTATAGAACGATCATGAGTGGCACCTAGTAGTACATCATGATCCCCAATTAACCGAAAAAATCAACGGTTGATCTAGAACTATTTCTGAAACCCTTCAGTAGCTCGAATGATTCGTGCCCCATTCCCTTCACTCATCTTATACTCACTTGGTTCAGGACATGGTCTATAGTGTCAGTCCGCACTAGGCTGACTACGTCACACCTAGCCCAAGTATCATTTCCTCGTCCTACGGATTCTAGTTACTACACATGTATCGAAGAGTACCTTACTCTAAACATGTAATGCTTTGGCCAAAGACTTTAGTAACAATCCGACGAGAGGCCATGGGTATACATCTCCTCGCAAGGAGTGGTGAATCCTTTATAGGCTATTCAAACACCTTCGATCACTTCGACTTATACCCAATCATCCGGGTCCACATCTCCTTAGAGATGTTTGCTTAAGATGTCAAAGCATAAGTCTCCATGATCAAGATGACTTGAATACCGCAAGTCAAAGGAACATCGACTTAAGCTACAGTAAGAACTTCATTGACATATCTATATATGCAGAGAACCATATGAAGTCTTACGGCTGGTCACTCCAATGAACTAGTTACCATAACTAGCATCCACGATTAACTCCGGACATCACTATGTCTCCAGCTAGTGAGAATCAGCTGCTTGGATACACCAAGGAGTATACCTCGTGCTAGTCTCGACAAAATTGATGGTGTCCAAATCCATCAATTCATCGACTAGGGATAATTCCGATACATCACAATTACACATGTAGAGATACTCATTAGTTGTGATCCAATCACAAATTCTCTCATGCTGTGAATCGTATCGTGGGAATTCAGTAAATGAGTTTAAGATCCAATCAAATACATAAAACATGTATACTCAAATAGTGAATCTTCATTTATCATATAAATGGTTCATACATAAGGCGATTGCCTTAGGACATCTCTCATATATTACTAACAGACTCCCACTTGGCCTAATGCCAATCGCTACGGTATCCAATACCATAAGCTCTAACATGACCCTCAAATTTACTTTGAGGTAATGCCTTAGTCAAAGGATCCGCTAAGTTCCTTTCAGTGGGAATTTTCTCGATTTGTATTTCATTCCTACTGATGATCTCTCTGATAAGATGATAGCAGCGAAGCACATGTTTGGATCATTGATGAGACCACATCAAGTTCAGAGATGAACTTCTTGATCCAAACCGCTTCCTTTGCTGCTTCCAAAGCTGCAATGTATTCTGCCTTAGTGGCAGAATCCGCTATAGCATCAAGCTTGGAACCTTTCCAACTTATTGCACCTCCATTCTAGGTGAATACATACCCAGACTGAGACATGGAATCATCCTTGTCTGTCTGGAGCTGGCATCCGTATACCCACGTATCACCATGTACCCTTCTCCATATATTAGGAACACATCCTTAGTTCTTCTCAAGTACTTAAGGATCATCTTAACAGCCACCCAATAATCCATTCCTGGATCAGACTGGTATCTGCTCATGACACTCAGAGCATACGATACATCGGGCCTCGTACATAACATAGCATACATGATAGATCCTATTGCGGATGCATAGGGAATCTTACTCATGCAAATCCTCTCGTCTTCTGTGCGCGGACACATAGACTTCGAAAGGTGTATCCCATGCCTGATGGGTAGGAAACCTTTCTTGGATTCCGACATGCTAAACCTCTTTAGCACTCGGTCTATATATGTAGACTGTGAAAGACCAAGCAACCGTTTCGATCTATCTCTATAGATCTTAATCCCGAGGATTTGGTTGCTTCTCCCAGGTCTTTCATGGAGAATGTCTTGGATAACCAAACCTTAACTGACTTTAAGATTGAAACATCGTTTCCTATAAGTAATATGTCATCGACATACAATACTAGGAACACGACTGCACTCCCACTAACCTTCTTGTACACACAAGGTTCGTCTGGATTTTGTGAGAAATCAAACTTTTTGATTGTCTCATCAAAACGGATATTCCAGCTCCTGGATGCTTGCTTCAATCCATAAATGGACCGTCGCAATTTGCATACCGTGGTTTTATCAACCGATGTGAAACCCTCAGGTTGTATCATATACACGTCCTTGAGTAGGTTTCCATTAAGGAAAGTTGTTTTCACATCCATCTGCCATATCTCACAATCATAATGAGCCGCTATGGCCAGGAGCATCCGAATGGATTTAAGCATAGCTACAGGCGAATAGGTTTCGTCATAATCAACACCTTACTTTTGATGATATCCTTTCGCCACCAATCTAGCCTTATAGGTAATCACATTACCATCCATGTCAGTTTTCTTCTTGAAAACCCACTTGCACCCTATAGGCTTTATGCCTTCAGGTGGGTGAACCAAGTTCCAAACTTGGTTTTCATACATGGAATCCATTTCCTACTTCATGGCACCAAGCCACTTATCCCTTTCTGAACTTGTCAGCACTTCTTCATAACTGGTAGACTCCACATCATCAATGAGTAACACGTCGTTCGATTCACTTACGAGAAATCCATATCTCTCAGGAATATTGTGTGTTCTACCAGATCTACGAAGATGTGGTGTTACAATAGGTCCAGCCGATTGCTCATCACTATGAGTTGTCGGCTGTTGTGCTTCACCAGGTATCTCATTAATGTCTATTTGAGTCTCTCGAGCCTCCTCAAGCTCGACGACACTCCCACTGTTTTCTTGCAAGAGAAACTCTTTCTCTAGAAACACAGCATGCCTTGAAACAAACACCTTTTGTTCCACAGGATGATAGAATTGGTAACCCCTTGTTTCCTTAGGGTATCCAATAAATAGACATTTATCAGACTTAGCATCCAGTTTTTCTGATACAGTCCGCTTCACATAAGCAGGACAACCCCATATCTTCAAGTAAGATACATGAGGTTTCTTACCATTCCATATCTCATATGGAGTAGTTGAGACTACCTTGCTAGGCATTCTGTTTAACAAGTAAATAGCTGTCTAAAGTGCATAACCCCAAAAGGACTTGGAAAGAGTCGCATGATTCATCATTGACCTGACCATGTCCAACAAGGTCCGGTTACGCCTCTCAGATACACCATTATGCTGTGGTGTATAGGGCGGAGTCCATTGAGACAATATGTCATTGTCTCTTAGATAATCAAGAAACTCTTGACTTAAGTATTCCCCACCTCGATCTAATCGAAGTATTTTAATACTCTTATCATGTTGTTTCTCTACTTCATTTCTGAATTCTTTGAACCTTTCAAAGGCTTCAGACTTGTGTTTCATCAAGAACACGTACCCAAACCGTGAGTGATCATCGGTGAAGGTAATGAAGTAGCTATAGCCTCCTAATGCTTGAGTTGACATAGGTACACATACATCAGTATGTATTAGTCCTAGTAACTCTCCCACTCGTTCACCTTTTCCAGTAAAAGGTAACTTAGTCATCTTGCCTTTTAAGCATGATTCGCATGTATCGTATGAATCCTATTCAAACGATTCCAGAATTCCACATCGGTGTAATTCGGACATGCGTTTCTTGCTTACATGGCCAAGACGACAATACCACATGTAGGAGTCTAATTGATTATCTTTTCGAGCACGCTTGTTGCTTGCTTCGATATTGAAAATATCACTGGATACGTCCAACGTATAAACACCATTGCTTAAAGTTCCAGTCCCTTAAAGAACTCCATTCAAAGTTATGTAACAACAATTGTTACTAAAAGTCAAATGGTACCCATTTCTATTTAAACAAGAAATAGAAATGATGTTCTTTATCAACGAAGGAACATAAAAGCAATTGTCCAGTTCTAAGACAAGTCCTACAGGGAGTTCCAACAAATACGTTCCGATGGCGAGTCCAGCAACCGTTGCTCCATTCCCAACACGTAAATTTGACTCTCCCTTGACGAGTCTTCTTCTATTCCTTAGCCCATGTATGTCATTACATATATGTGAGCCACACCCAGTATCAAATACCCAAGTGTATGAGGAAATAGAATGACAATCAATAAAGAAGATTTCTGAAGAAGATGGGGCATCCGATGCCTTATCCTTCTTCACGGACTCAAGATAAAACTTGCACTTTCTTCGCAAATGGCCCTACTTGCCATAATGATGGCAAGTGCCCTTTTGAGCTGGTTCTGCCTTTTTAGCCTTTTTCTTCTTCCCCTTCTGTTGTTCCTTTGACTCCCTCTTAGAACCTTTCTTCAAGGAATCAACTAACAACACCGTCCCCTGCTCATGCTTCTTAGAAGGCTCCACAGTCTTCAGCATGTTGAGCAGTACCATAGATGAACCTTCTTGCATCTCAGAGGTGAAGAGGAGCTTGGAGACTTCGAACCTTTCGAATATCACTTGCTTATCAAACAACTCATAAAGATGAAGGACTACGATATGAGCATCCATATGCTCATGCTGCTTTCATAGCTTGGGTTCCATCGCGGCTAGCATGATGCAACTTGTCAGTTCAGAATCAGTCACATGTTTTTGATAGACCAACAATTGGTCCGGAGTTGCATCGTCATTAGGATGGGCGGGAAGAGGCGCTTCGAGGACATACGCAAGCTTTTCACCTTGAGAACAATTCTCAAGTTTCTAAGCCAGTCCAAGAAGTTTGGCCCAGTCAATTTATTCGAATCCAAAATGGAACGCAAATTCAAAGACATCATGATCAATCTTAGAAATACAAAACAAGCATATATGAGAAAATGATTTTAAAATGCATCAATATACATTTATAAATCCCATTCATTTTTCGAATTTCAAAAACCCCAAAATCACTTCGGAAGATCGTAGGTCCATCTCCGAATGGGCTGATATCCATCATAGTTATGAACAACCTTGGAGAGAGTCCAACAAGCCATTCATAACTACGACGGTAGGTATCATCTATACCGATTGCATATCACGTATATGCAACTATCACAATGTGCTATCAACTAATTGAATGTTCACACATACGTTGGGTTGTTAACACATTAACAAGTATGCATCATATGCATAGCACCCAACTTCACCTCCCTTTACATCGACCTTGGAGAGAGTCCAACAAGCCGATGCTCCAGGTTAAAGCCAACCCATTAATCGAGAAATAGTTTTAATATGGTTAGAGCGCATTCAACTAATTAGCCCAGCTTGGAGAGAGTCCAACAACCAAAGCTAACGATTGACCTCTAACTCTTACCATATTAGTATTAAACTATTCCATGGTTTGAACATGTTCGGGTTCGAGCCGGGCTTGGAGAGAATCCAACAACCCAAACAAGAAACGGAACTCTGGTTCTAACCATATTAATGGAAGGTGTAGGCTTTAATATTGTTTAAGGGGTTTTATGTCTCATCCTCTTTGCATGCAAATAACTATTATCTACATGGCATGGCATACATGGCATACATCTACATGTCACGACACGCATGGCATAATGTTATGCATCTAATGCAATTATATGGCATACAATTATGTCATGTATATATTTCCTTATATGTCATAACTATTTATGGAAATAAAATATGTTTAAGATTTGATTCTCCAAATCAAATCATAATTAAATTAGGAAACAAATTTCCAAATCTAATCACATATTTTATTCATGGAATTATTTGATTAAGGAAAATCTATTTAGAAAACCATTTTCCTAAATCATTAAAACTACTTATGGAAATAAAATATTTTAAGATTTGATTTCCCAAATCAAATCATGATTAAATTAGGAAACAAATTTCCAGAATCTAATCAAATATTTTATTTATGGAAAATATCAATTTCCATAAATACTTCCAACTTTCCAAAAGTGGAAGATTTCCATAAATACTTCTAGACTTTCCAAAATTGAAAATTTTCCATAAATACTTCTAAATTTCCAAAATTAGAAAATTTCCAGAAATACATTATGACTATCGCAAAACCATTTTTATGATTATGTCGAAACACAACCTAGGCTCTGATACACATCATTGGGTTTAAGATCACTGGCGTAAATCGGTGTACTTACGTTCAGTTGAACCACGGTAGATGATACAAAAATAATAAATCTATATTTATTACTGACACACACACAGCCTGCGCATATGCGTATTACAACAAGTGTAGACAACCATAAATTTAAATTTGCAATAAAGGAAATTTATCTACGTTATACCTTTCATTATGGCGTGTAGCGGGAAGCGCGATCCTCGCTAGAATCGTCTCTATCCGTATCCACGCCGAGTTCCTCGGGATGACCCGCTAAGCCACGAGCCGTCTTACCGGGTTACTAGCCTCGTGTTGAAGGCGGCGTGATCGAGAGATGATCACGATCCGAATCCAAATTCGGATCTAATACGATTCTCAAAACTCGCTTCTCCGGAGAGGTATTCGTCAACCAATTGGCGAATCGCCGTCCTCCACCTCAGAGGATTACGGAGATCGAATCCCGGTAAGTTAGCGCTGTCGGGCTCTAACCGTCGTCAAGCGATGCTCTCCGGCGAGAGGAGAACAAGTTGTCAGAAAACTGGACAGCTTTGGTGGAAGTGATAGGCGCCCGGCCAACCAAGGAGATAGAGCTCACCTTGATGCCAAACTTGAAGGAGATCACGGGCACTAACGGCAGCAGCTCCACGCGGCGTGAGGAAGGAAGAAGCCTTACGGCGCCGGTTGGAGCCTCAAGGTGGGCGGCAAGGAGGAGGAGAGTTAGCTCAATTTCTCCAAGAGAGGTGGGCGGCAACTTAGGGTTGTGGATTAGGGCTTAATTATCCCTTAAGCCCTCTTTTATAGAGAACTAATTCTCTTAATGGTTATTTGATCATAACCATTAGGCCCGTTAACCCGCTCCATTAAGATAAGTTAAAATAAACCAAACCATGATCGTTTATTTTAAGTTAAAACGAACCGAACCAACTTTTGGTTCATTCGTTTAAAATAAACCAAACCCTTTGGTTTATTCTCCTCCATTGGATTAGAACCAAACCATTTTGGTTCATCCATTACGTCTTCATAAGACTCGACCCATCCACGCTTCCATTGCGACTGAAACGATTTCATGCTCGCTCCATGTTTGGTCCAACCAAACTTAGTTTCTCTCGATCTGAGAATCCCATTCTCAAGCTCGTTTTAAATCCTTTGGATTACGCTCATTGTGCGTGTGACCAAATAGGTTCTCGATTTATGTTGGCCGTCTATAATTAACCATTAATTATAGAACGATCATGAGTGGAACCTAGTAGTACATCATGATCCCCAATTAACCGAAAAAATCAACGGTTGATCTAGAACTATTTCTGAAACCCTTCAGCAGCTCGAATGATTTGTGCCCCAATCCCTTCACTCATCTTATACCCACTTGGTTCAGGACATGGTCTATAGTGTCAGTGCCCACTAGGCTGACTACGTCACACCTAGCCCAAGTATCATTTCCTCGTCCTACGGATTCTAGTTACTACACATGTATCGAAGAGTACCTTACTCTAAACATGTAATGCTTTGGCCAAAGACTTTAGTAACAATCCGACGAGAGGCCATGGGTATACATCTCCTCGCAAGGAGTGGTGAATCCTTTATAGGCTATTCAAACACCTTCGATCACTTGACTTATACCCAATCATCCGGGTCCACATCTCCTTAGAGATGTTTGCTTAAGATGTCAAAGCATAAGTCTCCATGATCAAGATGACTTGAATACCGCAAGTCAAAGGAACATCGCACTTAAGCTACAGTAAGAACTTCATTGACATATCTATATATGTAGAGAACCATATGAAGTCTTACGGCTGGTCACTCCAATGAACTAGTTACCATAACTAGCATCCACGATTAACTCCGGACATCACTATGTCTCCAGCTAGTGAGAATCAGCTGCTTGGATACACAAAGGAGTATACCTCGTGCTAGTCTCGACAAAATTGATGGTGTCCAAATCCATCAATTCATCGACTAGGGATAATTCCGATACATCACAATTACACATGTAGAGATACTCATTAGTTGTGATCCAATCACAAATTCTCTCATGATGTGAATCGTATCGTGGACATTCAGTAAATGAGTTTAAGATCCAATCAAATACATAAAACATGTATACTCAAATAGTGAATCTTCATTTATCATATAAATGGTTCATACATAAGGCGATTGCCTTAGGACATCTCTCATATATTACTAACATAGCGGACTTTCAGAGTTCATTGGCGAAGGAATTATGTCATTGTGCATGATGTATATGGAGGTAAAAGGAAGAATTCTAAAAATATATTCTTCAAGGGAGGAGGTACACGATGTTAGTTATACAATTTTAAATTTCCTTATGAAGTGTAGTACAAACTATAAAATGATAGAGGCAGTTGTATAACATATTTATTTGAAGCCATGAGAACTAGCACAGTCACTTTGTGAGAAAAAGAAAAAGGTTGTATTTTATAAAAGGAAAACTAGGGTGTCTCTCGAATAATCTTCCCTTCTGTTGGAATGTCAGGGGATGGAGGAATTAAGGGAGGCATTTGGGAGAGATGACACCTCAATATAGTCTTGTATGCTTCTTGGGTCCTAGATAAATTGTGTTGGGTGACTGCCAACTTTTGGCATAATGAATAGGTGTAGGTAGAAGTGGAACACAAGCGTGCATGCAAGCTTTCCGTCAAGTCTTCTAGTTCTGCTATTCACTGCTGAGCTGGAATGGGATGGTCAGTAGGAGGAAGTTCATCCCTTGGTGGTAGGTTATCAACCGTGTAGTAAGGGGGTGATTAGAAGGTAGAGGAAGTATGAAATGTGAGAATAGAGGGTTAAGGAGCAGGTATCTTTATAAAGGGAGAGGGGATGCGGTAGTCATTTTTGGGGAAGAGATGGGGTGGAAGTTGAAGAGCCTCATATATTAAAAGGAGAAGACGAAAGATTATGCTAAATTTATGGTTAATATATTTATGAGGAGTGTCGTATTCCTTCGAGGGGAAGAAAAAAAAAGATAAATACCTGAAATCTTGAATGTGACACAATTTTTATAATATTAATCTTCTTAACAATACCGTATCAGTCGGCTGACCTAGGGAAGAGGTTCGCTAAAAATAGTCAGCAGAAAAGGAGTTCAATTGATTCATGAACAGGGTTCTGACTATTATAATAACACCAATTAGGTAGTTTAGTGCAAACAAAGGAGAGTATATTGGATGTAATAATATTCTATTTTCTCTTAAAGAACAAGCAATGTACATTACTGAAGACAAAGTTGCTACAAATCAAAAGTTATGTCGGATATCTTGCAATAGCAGCTTCAACATTTAGAAAGTCAGTGTCTTCTCCTGGAGGGGGATATCCCCGATCTTCGATTTGCTTGCTGGAACATTCAAATCCCATGATGAATATGTTAGTAGCCTTATCGCTAAATTTTTCCATCAACTCTTGGTCCCGCTCTTTCTAGCGAGCCTCTTCAATAGACACTTGGGCAGCAAGAGCGGCTTTGAGTTCATCTCTTTCTTCGACGATGGATGATGCTTGCTGATCGAGAATTTTGGTAGCTTGGGTGTGTTCCAACTGTAGTGAGCGAAGCTTGTTGGTTATTTTTGCGCTCCTACTCGCAAAATAAACTTTGCGAGTGTCCCATCTTAATCTTACAGTGACTTAAGTCGCTGCCCCAAAAACCTAAAGCGAAATATCGCCGTTTCGGAGAGTTTTTCTCGGTGGTTGAAGCCTACTAGTGTCCCAACACTTGTTTCTTCGACTCTTCGAGAAAAATACCCAAAAAATCTATAAAAATATGAAATTTACAGAAACTTAAAGATCTGTAATTTTTATATCTAATACAAAAACTACAAAAATTAAAACACATACATGCTTCGCACGTGGCTCTGATACCACTGTTGGACTATCCGAGCAGCAAAAATCGCTTTTTGTGTTAGGGAAACCTCGGAAGCCCGGCCACGGATCCGTGGGAAGTATAACAAAAATTACATGTATTTGTTTAAAAACTTAGATCTACATGAGAAGAGCATTACCCTTGATGCGACGTCCTTCGCTTATCCCGCTCGTCCAAATGGATTGCCGGAACCCGAGAGTGTCAAGTGTACACTCCTCTATTGGTATACACACATGCAATAGGTGGAGAAAAAGACAATCTTGAGTGTTCTAGCACTCCTTGATAGTCTCGGCAAGATGAGGAAGACAGAGCTTGAGGGAAGAGATGAGGAAGAAGATGAAGTTACACAACTCAACTTCACACTTTCATAACCCACTATAAGGGGGTTACATGCATGCATGTAACTCCAAGAGCCAATAGCTCTTGGTCACCCTCATGAGGTGGCACCCCATGATGTGTCCATGATGATGTGGAGCATCATGCCGGCCCCATGCCAAGTCACCATGACATGGCAATTGGTCAAGTCAAAATTGACCATTCATCTTACCTCTCAAGTCAAGTCAAACTTGACCTCTTATCTCCCATGGTTGATAAAATCCAACCATTTGATTCAAGTCAATTTGATTTAATGAATCTCTGTTTATTAATTTAAATTGACTCAATGAATCAAATCTAAATTAGACTCATTCAACACTTGAATCAAATTGAGTCTAACTCAATTAGTCTAATTTTGATTACTCTTAATCCAAATTGGTTCATCCCATGAACCTAATCCTCATGGTTTATCATATGAACCTAATCTCCATCAAATTTCCCTTTGTGTGTGACCCTATAGGTTATTGTAATGTTCGCAATGCTCCTAAACCGATTTAGGAACATAAGCAATGAGCGGTATCTAGCAACAAATCATTGCTACCCAAGTTACAAGAATGTTGAGATCCAGCATCACCTTTGTGACTACTAATTGTGACTCTCACAATATGTGACAATGTCCCTCTATCCTTGACATTTAGATTGACCAATTGAGGCATAGACTGTTTCATCCTCAGTACAATCTATATCTTGAACTCCAAGTAGACTCACTCTAATCAAATGAGCTCAATATCTCATATTGACTCATTTGGGCATGGCCATGCACTTAGTGATCTCACTTTATCAAGAATAACGATGTCACTCCCATAATATAGGAGGGATAAATCCCATCTACATCACTCATATCCCTCCACATAATTTGTTACATACCCAGTAATCGCCTTGATAGTCGACCCATTTACGGGTGATGTTTGACGAAGCCAAAGTTTGCAACTCCTTATATAGGGAACCATGGTGACTTCATGTCCAAGGACTAATAGTCATACTAATAGGCACATGAGAAAGTATATGACACTCATATAACGATCCATGATACTTTCTCATTGTGGGTCATTCAATATACATTCTCCAATACATACTCATGTGTCAACTTGATATCACATATCCATGACTTGTGAGATCAAGCCATCAAGTTAACCTACATGCTAGTCTCGTTGCATTAACATTGTCCCTGAATGTTAATACTTAAATAGGAATGATTAAGAGTAGTGTTCTCTATATCATCTCATTATCGATTCAACCAATCGATTGATATAGATAAGAACCTTCTACTCAAGGATGTTATTATACTTAGTTATTTGGCACCAATACAAGTAAATATAATAACCATGCCTTTATAAATAGGAATATGATATAACAAAGTCCATACAACAATCATCACATGATTAGCTCTAGGGCTTTCACTAACAATCTTCCACTAGCACTAGTGTCAATCACTGTAGTATCTAATACCCAATGACCTAGTGTGACCATCATACTTTTTCTGTGCCAAATCCTTGGTCAAGGGATCTGCGATGTTAGTGTCTTTGGGTACTCTACAAATCATCACATCTCCTCTATCGATAATCTCTCGAATAAGATGGAAGCATCGTAGTATGTATTTGGTCCGGTGGTGTGAGCGAGGTTCCTTAGCCTGCGCAATCGCTTCATTGTTGTCACAATGGAGCTCTATAGGATCTGCTATGCTAGGAACCACCCCAAGCTCAGTAATGAACTTGTGGATCCAAACTGCCTCCTTTGCTGCCTCTGATGCAGCGATATACTCGGCCTATGTTATATAATCAGCAACTGTGTCCTACTTCGAACTCTTCTAGGCTCACAGTGCCACCATTCAAGCAAAACACGAACCCTAACTATGATCTATAATCATCCTGGTCAGTTTAGAAGCTGGCATCGCTGTAACCCTTTACAACTAGCTCCTCATCGCCTCCAAATATCAAGAAATATTCTTTAGTCCTTCTCAAGTACTTAAGAATATTCTTGACTCGTATCCAGTGACTCTCACCTGGATTTAACTAGTATCTATTCGTCATGCTCAAAGCATACGAGACATCAGGACGAGTACATAGCATGGCGTACATGATAGATCCTATGACACATGCATAAGAGATCTTATCCATGCGGTCTCTCTCCTCTCTAGAAGAGGGACTTTGAGTCTTCAAAAGACTCACACCATATGACATCGGCAGAAGTACCTTCTTGGAATTCTGCATGGCAAATCGTAGTAATACCATGTCAATATATGTACTCTGACTTAGGCCAAGCAATCTCTTAGATCTATCTCTATAGATCTTGATGCCTAGAATACTGGCTGCTTCACCTAAGTCCTTCATTGAGAAGCACGTTCGCAGCCAAGTCTTCACAGACTATAGTGAAGGGATGTCATTCCCAATGAGTATTATGTCAACCACATACAATACAAGGAAGATAACTGTGTTCCCATTAACCCTCTTGTAGACACAGGGTTCATCTTCATTCTTGATGAAACCAAACTATTTGATTGCATCATCGAATCAAAGATTCCAGCTCCGAGAAGCTTGCTTTAGCCCATAAATGGACCTTTGTAGCTTGCATACTTTCCTAGTATACTATGGATCCACAAAACCCTCAGGCTATGTCATGTACACATCCTCGAGCAAGTTTCCATTTATAAATGCGGTTTTGATATCCATCTGTCAGATCTCATAATCGTGGTATGCTACAATAGCAAGCATGATCCGAATGGACTTAAACATCGCCATTGGAGAAAAGGTTTCATCATAGTCAATACCATGAATTTTCTTGAAACCTTTAGCCACCAATCGTCCCTTATAGGTATGCATAAGTCCATCCATGTCAGTCTTTCTCTTAAAGACCCACTTACACCCAATGGGTTTGACGCCTTCAGGTGGATCAACAAAAGTCCATACTTGGTTGGTGTACATGGATTCCATCTCAGATCTCATGGCCTCTAGCCATTTCTCAGAATATGGGCTCATCACAGCTTCCTGATAGGAGGTAGGCTCATTCTCAATGAGCATAACATCATCATGGTAAAACAAGATAAATGAGTATCTCTCAGGCTAACGACGTACCCTATCAGACCTACGAAGAGGTAGGTCTACTTGAACAGGTGGTTGTTCCACAACTCTTTGTGCAACAAACTCATCACCCACAACACTTTGTGGTTCTTGTTCAACCTCCATCAAGGCCTCAGTGCTATGGTCCTTATCTTGAATTTCTTCAAGATCGAACGTACTCCCACTAGTTTTTCTAGAAACAAAATCCTTTTCTAAAAAAACCCCTGTCTTTGCCATAAACACTTTGTGCTGACCAGGAATGTAGAAGTAATATCCCTTCGTTTCCTTGGGATATCCAACAAAATATCACTTATCGAATTTGGGTCCCAGTTTGTTTGAGACTTGACGTCGAACGTAAGCCTCACAACCCCAAATCCTCATGAAAGACATCTTGGGATTTCTCCCTGTCCATATCGTATATGGTGTCTTTATCACAGCCTTGGATGGAATACGGTTAAGTGTGAAGGCTTCTGTGTCTAGAGAATATCCCCAAAAGGATATAGGAAGATCTGTGTGACTCATTATAGATCGTACCATATCTAATAGGGTACGATTCCTCCTTTCGGATACACTATTCCACTGTGGTATTCCAAAAGAAGTGAGTTGGGATAGAATTTCACACTCAGCTAGATAGTCACAAAACTCATGGCTAAGGTATTCACTATTAGTAATATATGAGAGATGTCCTAAGGCAATCGCCTTATGTTTGAACCATTTATATGATAAATGAAGATTCACTATTTGAGTATACATGTTTTCATGTATTTGATTAGATCTTAAACTCATTTACTAAATGTCCACGATACGATTCACAGCATGAGAGAATTTGTGATTGGATCACAACTAGTGAGTATCTCTACATGTGTAATTGTGATGTATCAGAATTATCCCTAGTCGATGAATTGATGGACTTGGACACCATTGATTCTGTCGAGACTAGCACGAGGTATACTCCTTGGTGTATCCAAGCAGCTGATTCTCATTGGCTAGTTATGGTAACTAGTTCATTGAAGTGACCAGCCGTATGCCTTTATATGGTTCTCTGCATATATAGATATGTCAATGAAGTTCTTACTGTAGCTTAAGTGTGATGTTCCTTTGACTTGCGGTATTCAAGTCATCTTGATCATGAAGACTTATGCTTTGACATCTTAAGCAAGCATCTCTGAGGAGATGTGGACCCGGGATGATTGGTGGACCAAACATGGAGCGAGCATGAAATCATTTCAGTCGCAATGGAAGCATGGATGGGCCGTGTCTTATGAAGACATGATGGATGAACCAAATTGGTTTTGTTCTAATCCAATGGAAGAGAATAAACCAAAGGGTTTGGTTTGTTTTAAACGAATGAACTAAAGTTGGTTCGGTTTGTTTTAACTTAAAATAAACCATCATGGTTTGGTTTATTTTAACTTAAATTAATGGAGCGGGTTAACGGGTCTTATGGTTATGATCCGATAATCATTAAGAGAATTGTTCTCTATAAAATAGGGCTTAAGGGTTTTTGTTAAACCCTAATTGAGGCAACCCTAATTGTTTGGCCACCCACCCTCTCCCTCTTCTCCAAGTGGTCGGCGCCAACCACCTCGCCGCCACCTAGCTCCTTCAATCGGCATCCAGCTGCTGTCGACCAGCCCTCTTACCGGTGTCGAGCTGCTGCCGGAGGATCTCCGGTGATCTTCCTTGGCTCCGGCGACAAGGTGAGCACATTGCTTTCCTTATTTTGCCAACGCAAGGTCTCCACCAAAGCTGTCCAGTTTTCTGGACAGCTTGTTTCCTTCTTGTCGGAGCATCATTTGGACGACGATTGGAGCTCCGACAGCGCCTTCCTTACCGGGGATTCATTCTCCAGTAATCCTCATAGGTGGAGGACGAAGGATTCGTCAAACGGTTGACGAATACCTCTCCGGAGAAGCGAGTTTTTGAGGACTCGTTTTGGATCCGAATTTTGATTCGGATCGTGATCTTCTCTCGATCACATCGTCTTCAACACGAGGCTAGTAACACGTACGAAGACGAGGCTCGTGACTTTGTGAAGTCATCCCGAAGATACTCGGCGTGGATATGGATAGAAACGATTCTAGCGAGGATCGTTCTGGTTGATGCCTTTCCCGCTACACGTGATACGTAAGGTATACGTAGTATAAGTTTCCTTTTATTGCAAAATTTAAATTTACGGTTATGTCTACACATGTTGTACTATGCATGCGTGTGATGTGTGTGTTGTAATAAATTAGATTTATTATTTTATTCCTTCTGTTGTGCACATGTTTATGAAACATGTTCGAACACACACTTGCCGCGGTGCCGGAAACCCAACATTCACCACCTCGATCTCATCGAAGTATCTTAATACTCATGCCAAGCTGGTTTTGTACTTCATTCTTGAATTATTTGAACTTTTCAAAGGATTCTGATTTATGTGTCATGAGATACACATAACCATATCTACTGAAGTCATCAGTAAATGTAATGAAGTACCGGTAACCACCTCTAGCAGCAACATTGAAAGGGCCACATACATCACTATGTATAAGTCCTAACAAGTCTGTTGCTCTTTCGTTGTGTCCACTAAAGGGAGTCTTGGTCATCTTGCCTAAAAGGCAAGACTCGCATGTCTCATATGATTCAAAATTAAATGAGTCTAGTAGCCCATCCTTATGGAGCTGGGATAAGCGACTCTCATTTATGTGACCTAAGCGACAATGCCAGAGATAGGTTTGGTTCAACTCATTTGACTTGAACTTTTTGGTACTTATGTTATAGATGGGGCTCTCTAAGTCTAGAATGTAGAGTCCGTTCATTAGAGGTGCACTACAATAGAACATATCATTTAAATAAACTGAACAACATTTGTTCTTTATTTTAAATGTAAATCCTTTCTTGTCGAAACAAGAAACCAAAATTATGTTCTTAGTTAAAGCAGACACATAATAACATTCATTTAGTTCTAGTACAAGCCCAGAGGGCAGAGATAGATCATATGTTCCTACAGTAACAGCAGCAACTCTTGCTCCATTGCCTACTCGTAGGTTCACTTCGCCCTTTGTCAATACCCTGCTATTTCTCAGCGCCTGCACATTGGTAAAAATGTGAGATGCACATCCGGTATCTAATACCCATGATGAAGAAATAGATAGATTGACTTCTATAACATTTATACCTGAAGTAGAAGTCTCACTTCTCTTCTTCTTAAGATCTTCCAGGTATGCTTTGCAGTTACGCTTCCAGTGTCCTACTTCCTTGCAGTGGAAACAAGTCCCTTCTTTGGCCACCCCTCCTTTTGGTTTCAGTTCTTTGTCTTTTCCCTTGGCTTGGGACTTTCCCTTACCTTTAGGCTTGCCCTTGCCTTTCTTCTTTTGCACCATTAAAATGGAGTCAGATTTTCTCTTCTTAAGGTTGAGCTCAACAGTTCTCAACATGCTGAGAATCTCAGGCAGTGGCTTATCAATTTTATTCATGTTGTAATTCATGACAAATTGATTATAGCTTTGTGGCAAAGATTGCAAGATCAAGTCAGTGACTAGCTCTTGGCCAAGTGAGAATCCCAACCTCTGTAGGTTTTCTATGTACCCAATCAACTTGAGTACATATTGACCTATGGGAGTCCCATCTTGCATCTTGGATTGAAACAATGCCTTAGATCTCATATCTCTCGTTCCTTGCTTGTCCTTGATATAGTTGACGAAGATGTTCAACCATATCATAAGCATTCATGAACTCGTGTTGCTTCTAAAGCTCAGAGTTCATGGTCGCGAGCATGAGACATGACACATCTAATGCATCATCTTGATGCTTCTTGTAAGCATCTTTGTCAGTTCGCGAGGCAGTGGTAGGAGGTGCCTCCGGAATGGGCTACTTTAGGACGTATAGTTTCCTTTCTTGGGTGAGAACAATTCTCAGGTTCTTGTACCAGTCTAGAAAATTTGCTCCATTGATCTTGTCCTTCTCAAGGACAGAACGCAGGGAGAGAGTGTTCGTGTTTGTCGACATGGTAATCTACAACATACACGATGTAGAAAAATTAATATCATATTCTATTTATCATTTAATTAGGCCTTTAATCAAATGATGCTCCCACTGAATTATAGGACTTTTGTAGATTTGAGTTCTGGATGTGGTCAAACCACATTACTAGATTTATACAAACTAGCTATAATTCTTGCGGGACAAGATCCACATCATACTAGGCCTTAAGTTAGCTTTGGCTAAATCACCCAAGACTTAGTATGATCGGTAGGTAACACATTACCGATTACATCTCTATGCAACTCTTGTTTATAGGATCAAGACCCACATTTACAAAAGACCTTGAGTTGGCTTTGGCTAAATTGCCCAAGATTTAGTGTAAATGCAATCTTATCCTATCTTTCCAACGGTTGGAATATGCCTATAGTTCTACTCGATCCAATTGAGTTAACTAGTTTTACTCAATCTAATTGAGCTTACTCTAACCCAAGCCGTGATAGGCGGGACCATGATTGTCCCTCCACACCCTACCAAGATAATATACGTTGCTCTTCTTTGGCAGATTCAACAACTACAAGTGATCGAGGTAGTGATGGGTATCAAGACTTGGTAGGCATTATCGAGTTGATTCGATTAGGATCTAATCTAATTGTGAATGTGTATCATATACACATCAAGGCCTTTATTACCCTACACTAGCATGCATAACATACATACAAGCATTATTCTATCATGCATCATATACATACAAGAAAAATATCCTAGCATGCATCATATACATACAAGCAAAATTTACTAGCATGCATCACATACATACAAGAAAAACAAATATATATATATATATATATATATATATATATATATATATATATATATATATATATATATATATATATATATATATATATATATATATATATATATAAATTAATTGTGATGTGGTCATGGCCCTACTACAATCTTCTCAAGCCAATGAGAAGATCGGACGGTCAACCTAGGGTTAGCATCTTCTCCAAGTGCCTCCTTTGACTGCCACGTATTGTCGACACTCTTCTCGTAACTCCGTCTACTAGTGGACCTTCCACCGCTCCATTTTGTACATTAAAAATATGAAACTCGAGTTACATTCGAGTCTAAAACTATTTACAACTAGAATTTTAAAAGAAGAGGTACGACGCACAGGTCCCATACCCTATACAACATGCACAACCACAAAAATTGCACGCAGGCCGTATTATGAATTACAACACATCTATTATCCAATCATATTAGGGTTCTTGGGCCATGACCATCACAGAATTATACATAATTCTAATTATGTATTTTACAGAAAAATTCTATAATTTTTCCTATTTTTTTTCAATTTTATGAGTCACATCTCATTAACGGTTCTGCTAAGCAATTTCCGGGCGCGATCTCGGCACAATGCCCCTTTCGGGGTTAGGGGCAGCACTCCTACTCACAAAATGAACTTTGCGAGTGTCCCATCTTGATCTTACAATGACTTAAATCACTGCCCCAAAAACCTAAAGTGAGATATCGCCGTTCTGGAGAGTTTTTCTCGGTGGTTGAAGCCTACAAGTGTCCCAACACTTGTTGCTTCGACTCTTCGAGAAAAATACCCAAAAAATCTATAAAAATATGAAAATTATAGAAAATTAAAGATCTGTAATTTTTATATCTAATACAAAAACTACAAAAATCAAAACACATACATGCTTCGCACGTGGCTCTGATACCACTGTTGGACTATCCGAGCCGCAAAAACCGCTTTTTGAGTTACGGAAACCTCAGAAGCCCAGCTATGGATCCGTACGAAGTATAACAAAAATTACATGTATGTATTTGAAACTTAGATCTACCTTAGATCTACATGAGAAGAGCATTACCCTTGATGTGACGCCCTTCGCTTATCCCGCTCGTCCAAATGGATTGCCGAAACTCAGGAGTGTCAAGTGTACACTCCTCTATTGGTATCCACACAAGCAATAGGTGGAGAAAAAAACAACCTTGAGTGTGCTAGCACTCCTTGATAGTCTCAGCAAGATGAGGAAGAGAGAGTTTGAGGGAAGAGAGGAGGAAGAAGATGAAGTTACACAACTTAACTTCACACTATCATAACCCACTATAAGGGGGTTACATGCATGCATGTAACTCCAAGAGTCAATGCCTCTTGGTCTCCCTCATGAGGTGGCACCCAATGATGTGTCCATGATGATGTGAAGTATCATCATTGGTCGGCCCCATGCCAAGTCATCATGACATGGCAATTGGTCAAGTCAAAATTGACCATTCATCTTACCTCTCAAGTCAAGTCAAACTTGACCTCTTATTTCCCATGGTTGATAAAATCCAACCATTTGATTCAAGTCAATTTGATTTAATGAATCTCTATTTATTAATTTAAATTCACTCAATGAATCAAATCTAAATTAGACTCATTCAACACTTGAATCAAATTGAGTCTAACTCAATTAGTCTAATTTGGATTACTCTTAATCCAATTTGGTTCATCCCATGAACCTAATCCTCATGGTTCATCATATGTACCTAATCTCCATCTAATTGCCCTTTGTGTGTGACCCTATAGGTTCTTGTAATGTTGGCAATGCTCCTAAATTGATTTAGGAACATAAGCAATGAGCGGTTTCTAGCAACACATCATTGCTACACAAGTTGCAAGAATGTTGAGATCCAACATCACCTTTGTGACTACAAATTGTGACTCTCACAATATGTGACAATGTACCTCTATCCTTGACATTTAGATTGACCAATTGAGGCATAGACTGTATCATCCTCAGTATAATCTATATCTTGAACTCCAAGTAGACTCACTCTAATCAAATGAGCTCAATATCTCATATTGACTCATTTGGGCATGGCCATGCACTTAGTGATCTCACTCTATCAAGAATAACGATGTCACTCCCGTCATATAGGAGGGATAGATCCCATCTACATTACTCACATCCCTCCGCATAACTTATTACATACCCAGTATCGCCTTTATTGTCAACCCATTTACCGGTGACGTTTGACGAAGCCAAAGTATGCAACTCCTTATATAGGGAACCATGGTGACTTCAAGTCCAAGGACTAATAGTCATACTAATAGTCACATGAGAAAGTATATGACACTCATATAACGATCCATGATACTTTCTCATGGCGGGTCATTCAGTATACATTCTCTAATGCATACCCATATGTCAACTTGATATCACATATCCATGACTTGTGAGATCAAGTCATCGAGTTGTCCTACATGCTAGTCTCGTTGCATTAACATTGTCCCTGAATGTTAATACTTGACTAGGAATGATTAAGAGTAGTGTTCTCTATATCATAACATTATCGATTCAACCAATTGATTGATATAGATAAGAACCTTCTACTCAAGGATGTTATTATACTTAGTTATTTGGCACTAATACAAGTAAATATAATAACCATGCCTTTATAAATAGGAATATGATACAACAAAGTCCATACAAAAAATCATCACATGATTGACTCTAGGGCTTTCACTAACAGAAACCTCGTACAATGAATTACAACAAGTAATACACAGTTAAACAAGAAAATACAAAATGAATATACAAAACAACGTAAAGAAAACTTTACATCTATTGCTTTGGAATGCTTGCTTGTTGATTGCTTGAACCATGCTTGAAGACCCTGATTTGCACCAGTAAATCACCTCAACAATGTCCAAGAACCGATGGTGAAAACCTCCTCCATGAGCTTCCTTTAAAGCTTCTTCTTGGGCTAGATTCCACCTAACAGTCGATAGATCGGGACCATCAGTTGACTGCCGCTGTAGCCATTGTCTCACAACGACATGAACCACGTTGGATAAGTTCTAACAGATAGACCATCAGTTGACTGATAATTCCCATCAGTCGACTGATCAAGTCATCACTCAACTGTCAAACCCTAATAGTCGACTCGGGAACATTCTGTCCCTGAAATCCTGACCAATAGTCGACTGATCTCTAGATCAATCGACTGCTCAGGGCAACAGTCGACTGACCAATGCTGGCAGTCGACTGCTAGACGAATCCTAGCAGTCGAACTCTAGTCGACTCCCATCAGTCGACTGACCACAGTCTCAGTTGACTGATACACCTCAAAAATGAGATTTTAACCCCAAGTATGGTGCCCCCATACTTGCTAGACCACTCTTAGCCTAGACCTAAGCCTTCTAGCCACCTCCATCAACCTCACGCCTATCGGATCCCTCCAAGTCATCCATGACTTGTTCATCCATACGCTAGCCTTTAGGTGCTTCCATCAGTAATTGTCATGCTAATGTGGTCTACACTGCCAAGGCACATTGGACTTATGCTGCTAAGACTTCCACTTGGATTTTACGCTGCCAACCATTGGACTTATGCTGCCAAGACTCCGCTTGAGCTTTACGCTGCCATTGTTACCCTTGGACTTTCCAAATGCCAAGACTCAAGCTTGGACATTCCCTTGCCAATCCATGTTGGACATTCCATGCCAAGACCCATGCTTGGACTTTTCCTTGCCAAGACCCATGCTTGGACTTTCATTTCCAACCCATGTTGGACTTTCGATGCCAACCCATGTTGGAATTTCCATGCCAAGGCCCATGCCTGGACTTTCCTTTGCCAAGACCCATTCTTGGACTTTCCCATGACAATGGTCAAACCATCGTCAAACAACAAGATCATAACCTGGGTTGATTGCTCCAATAATCTCCCTAATACATTGTCAGACATCAATGTCAATCATCAAAACACACTCGAGTCCAACTCGAGTCTGGACAATCGTGACCTGGGCCGATTGCACCAACAATCTCTCCCTTTTTGATGTTTGACAAAAAAACCAAACACCTTTGAGTTAGGCCCCTAACTCAAATTCCCTTACCAATTTTCCCAAATTGGTAATTCTAACATTCTCCCATTAATTCTCTCCCTTTTTGACATACATCAAAAAGGTTCTCCCTAAGGAGGTCAATGTCTCATATCCCAATGAGATCTTACAATCTCCCCCTTGGTCAAAAAATATGTAGGATGCCTACAATCTTTCTAGTGATAAGTCCCATATCACTTAAGAGAGGCAATCCTACAAACACTCCTAATTTCCAAATTGGGCATCTCAAATTCCCAATTCTCCCCCTCATGAGGAAGAACACATCCATCATCCCATGATAGATACCTCCCCCTAAAAGCTTGCTCCCCCATGACCATTGCACCAACAATGTCCTTGGAGAGTCCCTAAGCCAATAGGAAGACTAAACCATCAAAAATAAGGTTAAAAATTCAACATTGAACTTTCCCACACCTTAAAATTGATACATCACCCTAAAAACTCTCCTAATCCATATCCAATGGATTTTCACCCTTTCTAATACTTTCCAAATCATATCCTAGGGTTATGAACAGTTAGGGATGAAGGTTTTTGCTTATCGAGTCCGTGAGAGGAAACTTCGCTTCCTACTTCACCTTGGTCGTTTGTTCATGGCGATCCCCTTAATGTCCCCGGATTAAAAAAATTTAATCCTGGACAAAAGGGATTGCCCAAACAACCAAGTCATCGTCGTGCTATTCATTTAGAGAGATCACTTGAACAATCTCATTGTTCAAGCGACCAATCTCTATTCTACGAGTAGCTGCGGAATAGACGATGTCCGGATCGCCGACTTTCGTGTTTATGCTAGGGGTCCAAGTATTATTTAGCCACATACAGATTTATATCATGCTCATAATTGAAAAACAAAAACAAGAAAGTAATAAAAGAGAATAGAGAATAGATATACCTCTCGATCTTCTAATGTATGACCTTCCTCCTTTCGGACGTCGTGTGGGAGACGATCTACCAAAAGTCAAAGCTCCTAGATCACAAATCTTCCTTTCCTTGCTCTACCAAAGCAAGAGGAAGAATAGAAACAAGGCTCTATTCCTTCTTTCAACCAACCAACAACTTCCAAGGAGGAAGCTTGCCGCCGGCCAAGAAGGAAGAGGAGTTTGAGAGTGGCCGGCCAAAGGCCTCAAGGGAGGACCCTAAACCTTTGTTCCACCGGCCAAGAAGAAGGAGAGGACCTGTTTTGGATGCCGGCCAAGGGCTGGAAGGAACTCCAAGGGCACCGGCAGCTTGGGGAAGAAGAACAACACAAGGAAAAATTTCCTTATTAGGTGTCACCCAAGCCCAAACCCTAATTCCTATGCCTTGCCGCCAACCTCAAAAACCCTAGCTTCTCTTGATGATCTCTCCACGCCAACCCCTCAAGCTCCTTTTATAGAGTTAGGGATAAGCCTCCTTTTAATCTCTACCATTGGTTCTAGGGATTTAATCTCAACAATCGGATCTAAAGATTTAATCTCAACCGTCGGCTCTTAGAGATTTAATCTCTACCTATGGATCTAGAGTTTTGTTTCTATCCATTGGATCTAAGCTTCATGAGGTGTAAATAGGCTACATTAGGGACCATGAGGAGGAGTTGGATCTTGGCTACCCATGGATCAAGCCCACATAAAGTCTGATCCATTAATGATAATCCAATCCACGAAAGGATTATCATTGATCTATCTCACCAACCCCCATATGATAATATGGGCTCCATATATTATTTGTACATTTTCTCCCCATGTTTAAGATCTCGAATGTCCGTCGATTAATTAATTTACTTACCATTAATTAATCAACATCTAACTCCATGAGTAGTACCACTCAACCTTTTCATCATGCCGGACCAAGTCCACCTGCAGGGTTTAAATGATGAACCTTATGAGCTCCTCAAAAGGACATCATCATCCTAATATATAGTACACGATTTCCTCCTATAATCAATGGCACACCATAGAAATAATATCATCTCCCAACTTACCGAGCATATCGATTTAATCTATAAATCTCGCCCATTGGTAAATCAAAGAGATGAATACTAAGTACATGTGCCCGTTATTATATCGGGATTAAGAGTATGTACAATATAATATATAAGGTCCGATTCGATTATGTAGTCAGCAATAAATCGAATCACCTCTAAGTCGGTCCTGCTCAATACACACAAAGTGCACTAGTGTGATTCTATGGTCAAGACAAACCAATACCAAATCACATTACAACCATTCCGTTGGTTTGTCCAAAGTCATCTCGATTGTGAGCCTTTACTTATACTTTACAAGGAGTCGATAACATGATCTCTCGTGTGACACCACACACCATGTTATTGACAATGTAGTGTATTAGACAATATTGCATAACCATAAAAATGCAAACAATGATCATGTGATTCTTATTTCAAAAATAAAGATGTTCATACAAAAGATGGACTTTTCAGTATACATCCCTACAATCTTCCACTTATACTAAAAGACTATGATGTCCTCATACTCCCATACATCTGATTCCCCTTCCTTCCACATGCCTATCAAAGCTCTCGCTAGAAGGGCCTTAGTGAAAAAAGTCTACCAGGTCATCCTTTGATGCAATCTAGGCGACAACAACTTCTTCCTCCTTTACGATTTCTCGTATCAGGTAGTACTTGCGCTCTATGTGTTTACTTGCCTTATGATCTCGTGTTTCCTTCGAGTTTGCAACTGCACCATTATTATCACAATAAATTGTGATAGTCCTGGGCAAACCAGAAATCACATCCAAGTCCATCAGGAAGTTCCTGAGCCACACAGCTTCTTTGGCCGCCTCAGAGGCTGCCACATACTTAGCTTCTATGGTGGAGTCCGCCACGCATTTCTGCTTGACACTCCTCAATACAATGGCTCCACCTCCCAAAGTAAACACAAAACCTGAGATAGACTTACTGTTATCCCTATCATATTGAAAGTCGGAATCCGTGTAACCCACAGGGAGTAATTGGTCTGTCCGATAAACAAGCATATAATCCCTAGTCCTTCTCAGGTACTTCAATATATGCTTCACCGCAGTCCAATGTCCCTATTCTGGAATACTCTGATATCTGCTGACCATGCCCACTGCAAAGCAGATATCTAGTCTCGTACATAGCATCGCATACATGAGGCTTCCTACTTCTGAAGCATAAGGAACCGCCTTCATCTCCTTTATCTCCTCAGATGATCTAGGACACATCTCCTTAGATAAAGGAACTCCATGCCTGAAAGGTAGAAAACCCTTCTTGGAGTTCTGCATGCTAAAACGATCCGTAATTGTGTCTATGTATGAAGCTTGGGATAAGCACAACATTCTTTTCCTGCGATCCCTTATAACCTTGATCCCAAGGATGTGTTCCACTTCTCCCAAGTCCTTCATATCAAATTGTTTGGACAACCATAGCCTTACGTCTGATAACACCTTGATATTGTTTCCAATCATCAAAATGTCATCTACGTATAGTATAATAAATACCACTACGTTTCTGTCACATCTCTTGTATACACAAGACTCATCCGGACTTTGAATAAATCCATAAGACTGGATTACCTCATCAAAGTGGATGTTCCAAGACCTCGAAGCTTGCTTCAATCCATAAATGGACCGATTAAGCTTACATACAAGATGCTCTTTGCCCTTTGCAATGAATCCCTCTAGTTGCTTCATATAGAGGTTTTCCTCCAGACTTCCATTAAGGAAAGCTATCTTGACATCCATCTGCCACACCTCATAATCCATATGAACTTCTATGCATAAGAGAATCCGGATAGACTTAAGCATGGCTACCGGCGAAAAGGTCTCCTCATAATCGATACCCTCTTTCTGAGTATACCCCTTCGCAACAAGCCTCGCTTTGAAGGTCTCAACCTTCCCATCTATTCCTCTCTTTTTCTTGTAGATCCACTTGCATCCAATGGTTTTTACACCATCGGGTGGTTCTACTAGCTCCCAGGCCTGATTTGAATCCATAGATTCAATCTCAGCGTTCATTGCACTTTGCCAAGATACTACATCTTTATCTTGGATTGCCTCGTCATATGTCCAGGGATCCGGTTCATGTTTGCCAAGGACCAAATCAGAAGATTCTCCCAAGAACATGAATCTATCAGGCTGTCTCACAACCCTCCCACTACGACGAGGTATCACTTATGTATCCTCTGCGACACGTGTTGCAGTGACATGTGGTATATCCTCTTGTACCGGTGGTACTAAAGAAGTGACTTCCCCTTTTAATTCCTCCAGAACAATTTTACTCTTGGGCTTGTGGCTCATCACATAGTCTTCCTCTAGAAATCTGGTGTTCGTGCTAATGATCACCCTCTGATTTCTAGGACTATAAAACAAACCACCCTTCATTCCTCAACATGCGAGGTTGCAACTTACCAAAGATTCGCCTTCAAAGACATGTGGACTCTATATCCGAATATGTCTTAGACTAGGCTTTCTCCTAGTCCAAAACTTTGTGGGAGTAGAAGGCACTGATTTAGATGGAACCAAGTTCATAATGTACACCGTCGTATCTAGAACATATCCCAGAACGAATCTTGCAACTCAGAATAACTCATCATCGGTCTAACCATCTCCATAAGAGTCCTATTCCTTCGTTCTGCTACACCATTCTGCTGGGGTGTGCCAGGTGCAGTCAATTGGGATTGAATCCTAGCCTCTGATAAGTAGTTCCTAAACTCTCCCAAGAGGTACTCTCCACCACGATTAGATCGTAGTGTCTTGATACTTTTACCTTGACGTTTCTCCACATCAGCCTTGAATTCTTTGAACTTATCAAAGCATTCAGACTTGCAGCACATCAGGTAAATGTATCCATATCTTGAGTAATTGTCTATAAAAGAGATAAAATACTCAAAACCACCTCTTGCCTGGATAGACATAGGACCATACGAATCAGAATGAACCAATTCTAACACATCTTTGGATCTAAACCCCTTGGCCTTGAAAAGGCCTCTTGATCATTTTATCCTCCAAGCAAGATTCGTAGGTTGGGAAATCTTCCACCACTAATGAACCCAAAGGTCCATCAGCTATCAACCTTTGAATTCTACTTAGGTTAATATGACCAAGCCTAAGATGTCAAAGATATGTTTGGTTCATCTTCGAAGGTTCTTTTCTCTTATTCGAATTAGAAGATGAGTTATTAACTTCTATTTCCATCGTGGGAGCTTTTGGTTCGAGTGTATACAAATTTCCTATCAATGTACCTGAACAGATATTCTCCCTATTCCTTTTTATAACAACTCTGTCATTACAAGAAATAGAATATCCATCCATAAACAATTTAGAAACTGAAAATAAATTCTTTCTAAATAAAGGTACATAAAGGGAATTTTCCAGAACCAACGTTTTATTTTTCTCAAAAGATAAATAAAATATCTCCCACTGCAATAGCCACCACCTTCATGGTATTGCCCAAGTAATCGGTAATCTCTCCCTCAGCCCATCGTCGGGTTGCTTGGAACCCCTATATAGTATTGCAGACATGATCAGAGGCTCCCGTATCTACACACCAGGTGCTGGTAGATCACACCGCTAACCATGTTTCAACGACTAGACCAAAGGATATACCTTTGTTCTGCTTCGGATTGGGACAATCCTTCTTCCAATGTCCAGTCTGCTTGTAAGTGAAGTACTTGCCTTTCGGCTTCTTCACTCCTCCCTGAGATCCTCCCACCACCTTTGCTTCACCTTATTTCTTCTTCTTCTTGCCTTTCGGCTTAGAAGTAGAAACCTTCTGACCAACCATGGCCTTAGCCTGAGCAAGCCTTTCTGTCGACTGGAGAATGATATCGACCTGATTTTCCCCATCGATCTCAGCTCCATGGACTTCCAGCACATTCGTGGGCTTAGGAGGACACTCTTCGAAGAATACATATTTGTATTCCTCAGCAGTCAAGATTCCTCTCCAATCAACATTATTTGGGTATAGTAAGTTTATTTTCCTTTAGTATCTCAACAAGTAGACTGAAAGTCATTTTGAAAATCCTAAGAATCACATAGATCATTACTTTGAATTTTAAAAAATTATTGATTCCTCAAACAATAAAATTTTAAAATCAACCAACACCTCAAAACACCGAGAATATCGTATGCCACGATAGTGTGGACGTATATGAATTCTACATTTGTAAGAGGAGATTTTACCCATTAATTTTACTATCTTGTCAACCTAACTTTTTGACAAGTAAATTTAATAGTTGGTTTCTTTTTGGCCCTACAAATAAAAGAAGTGACTCCGATGGGGAGGATACTTATATTTGTATCTAAGTGTTCACCATTACTCGGTACCAAGGCAATTATCTCGGGTTATGTGCCTTCCGATGGGGAAGTACACACACTCCTTAATAATTTCTTATAACCATATCGACCTTGTGATCCGCAAACAAACTCATCTGATGGGGAGGAAGGCACTCAGAGCCGACGCGCAAGTTTGCTTGCATCACATGTCAAATCGTAATGGAGGCTGCGAGAATTTATAAAAATATCTCTCTCCCACTTAGTAATTTGAAAATAAGGAATTTTCTAGCCTACGACATGCATATCAAACAATAAGCAATAAATATGAAAAATAAAAAATTTCCAACTATTATGGCTTTGGTCTTCAATATGTCTCCCATCATATCGCCATCTCGTCCACTCCTCCTACGCCATGTACGAGCCATCCGGAGATCCGAGCCGAGCCTAAAACCTATTTTAATTTACATCCATCGATCGTATACTCCACGAGGGAGTGTACATGAAATCTAGATTGAAAGTAAACTAAAATAAAGAGTGGCTAAACAATGCCGTATATAATTTACAAAAAATCAAAAACTAGCCTCGTCAACCCCGAGGATTCAACAAAATATACACATACAATCACATACACACATATGGCCATAATAGTCGGATCTTATGCCTGCAACCAAAGAGTTAAACTACGCATATCCTACTATTATCCGGCACATATAATATATGAAAAGTGCATAAAAAATTAACCAAATCCTAAACACACAAAACCGGAAACCTTGGCTCTGATACCTATTGAAGGGTTTTTCTTATCGATTCCGTGAGAGGGAACTTCGCTTACTACTTCACCTTGGTCGTTTGTTCATGGAGATCCCCTTGATGTCCCCAGATTACAAAAGGGATTGCCCAAACAACCAAGTCATCATCGTGCTATTCGTTTAGAGAGATCACTTGAACAAACTCGTTGTTCAAGTGATCAACCTCTATTCTACGAGTAGCCGTAGAATAGACGATGTTCGGATCGCCGGCTTTCATGTTTATGCTCGGGGTCCAAGTATTATTTAGCCACATACAAATTTATATCATGCTCATAATTGAAAAACAAAAACAAGCAAGTAATAAAAGAGAATAGAGAATAGATATACCTCTCAATCTTCTAATGTATGGCCTTCCTCCTTTCGGACGTCATGTGGGCAACGATCTACCAAAAGTTGAAGCTCCTAGATCGCAAATCTTCCTTTCCTTGCTCTACCAAAGCAAGAGGAAGAATAGAAACAAGGCACTATTTCTTCTTTCAACCAACCAACAACTTCCAAGGAGGAAGCTTGCCGCCGACCAAGAAGGAAGAGGAGTTTGAGAGTGGCCGGCCAAAAGCTTCAAGGGAGGACCCTAAACCTTTGTTCCACCGGCCAAGGAGAAGGAGAGGACCTGTTTTGGACGTCATCCAAGGGCTGGAAGGAACTCCAAGGGCGCCGGCAGCTTGGGGAAGAAGAACAACACAAGGAAAAATTTCCTTATTAGGTGCCACCCAAGCCCAAACCCTAATTCCTATGCCTTGCCGCCAACCTCCAAAACTCTAGCTTCTCTTGATGATCTCTCCACGCCAACCCCTAAAACCCCTTTTATAGAGTTAGGGATAAGCCTCCTTTTAATCTCTACCATTGGTTCTAGGGATTTAATCTCAACCGTCGGATCTAGAGATTTAATCTCAACCGTCGGATCTTAGAGATTTAATCTCTACCTATGGATCTAGAGTTTTGTTTATATCCATTGGATCTAAGCTTGATGAGGTGTTAATAGGCTACATTAGGGACCATGAGGAGGAGTTGGATCTTGGCCACCCATGGATCAAGCCCACATAAAGTCCTATCCATTAATGATAATCCAATCCACTAAAGGATTATCATTGATCTACCTCACCAACCCCCATATGATAATATGGGCTCCATATATTATTTGTACATTTTCTCCCCGTGTTTAAGATCTCGAATGTCCGTCAATTAATTAATTTACTAACCATTAATTAATCCACATCTAACTCCATGAGTAGTACCGCTCATCCTTTTCATCATGCCGGACCAAGTCCACCTGCAGGGTTTACATAATGAACCTTATGAGCTCCTCAAGGGGACTTCATCATCCTAATATATAGGACACAGTTTCCTCCTATAATCAATGGCACACCATATAAATAATATCATCTCCCAACTTACCGAGCCTATCGATTTAATCTATAAATCTTGCCCATTGATAAATCAAAGAGATTAATACTAAGTACATGTGCCCGTTATTATATCGGGATTAAGAGTATGTACAATATAATATCTGAGGTCCGATTCGATTATGCAGTCAGCAATAAATCGAATCACCTCTAAGTTGGTCCTGCTCAATACACAAAAAGTCTACTAGTGTGATTCTATGGTCAAGACAAACCAATACCAAATCACATTACAACCATTCCGATGGTTTGTCCAAAGTCATCTCCGTTGTGTGCCTTTACTTATACTTTACAAGGAGCCGATAACATGATCTCCCGTGTGACACCACACACCATGTTATCTACAATGTAATGTATTAGACAATATTGCATAACCATAAAAATGCAAACAATGATCATGTGATTCTTATTTCAAAAATAAAGATGTTCATACAAAAGATAGACTTTTCAGTATACATCCCTACAAGGGAACCCTAACATAGCTGAAACATGGGCTAAACATCCTTGTTTACCCAAAATCAGCTCTGGGAGTCAACTCTAACATTAATCAGTCGACTGCCCTATACATCAGTCGACTGCCATCAAGCGGCAGTCGATTGATAATTGAAAATTCTGATTTTCAATTATCAAAAATGAATTTTAGAAATGCATAAGTAATTATACGTAATTTGAAAAATCGTGAAACTTCATATGTATAATACTTATTACTAATACAATGGGTGAAAAATATTTGAAAAATAATTTACCCATAAAATAGCAAAATTGACACAAAGTTCAAAAGTGAAAAAAACTTCATTGTTTTGAGCTCACTTTGTATCAACTTCATCAGTGGTGACTTCTATCAAAAGATAGACTACACCAAGGTTTTTCAAAAAAATATTTTAAAATATTTTCAAAACCTTATATTGGATCATGTTCTTTGGGCTCAATGTACATGGCTTGAACATAAGCTTTCCCAATGATCCATCCATGATATAAATGAGTTTTAGTTCTTTTAGATGCAAAAACTATGCACCTTGAACTCAACTCATATCCTAGCATCTCACATGTATCTAGAGTGTATTAATACACATACATGTCAATGTAATGTGAGATGTGGGTTTGGTTCATTATAAACTATGGTTTCATGCATTTTTCTAAGGCAACTCTACTTGATTCCCTTATACATGGGACTTCAAGTCATGTCAATTGTCCTTAACTCAATTTTTATTAATGCATGAATGATTATGGCATTAATGATAATATAAATAAACATGTGCTCATAATCATGATGTCATGGTATAAAATGGAATCTAAGCATACATGACATTTAACTTTAATCCTAAGTAATATCATGACATATTAAATGATTAAAGGTAAATATGATGTCATGACATGGTGTATGGCAATCAAGACATGGAAAATAAAATATAAAGGTATATAATACCTAAATTTTAATATTAGTTGTCATTTGTTATTATTAAACTCATTTTTCCATATTACCATTTATCTCCCAAGTGTGCCAAAAATCCAAAATGACACAATATGACCTCTAAACCTAATTGTGTCAATTTGATTGATTTTTCAATTTCCATAAATTGCAATGGCACATCCTAAAAATCTTTAGGATTAAAATTCAAACCACATTTCCAAGGTACCCATAACCTTGAAAGTGACCTAAAATTCCACCTTTACCATGGTTAGGTTAACTACCCATTCATTTCAAGTTGGCACAACTTAAACCCATTTAGCGTGAATCGATCACGCTCCTAGGAACCCAATACCTATTGGAGCTCTTTGGATTTACTAGGTATTCCTTAGGGATGACCTCCCTAGATACCCTCCTAATGACCCTCCTAGGTTTTGAAGCCTTGGTCATTTTGGTCTTTCCTAGGTCAACCCTAGAGGTAACTCCCCCTTTGACCTTCTTAGTGGCTTCCCTAGGTTTACTTAAAACCCTAGCCACTAGGGATCATCCTTGGTCAACCTTAGTGATGACTTCCCTATTGACCTTGGTTTTCCTAGACCCAACTTGAGTTCCATAATCAAATGGAACATTGTGGTAGGTTTCCTTGGGCTTAGGTTTGCCCTTGGTTGGACCTTGCTTCCTAAAACCTAGGTTTTGACTCTTAGACCTAGATTTTTGATTCTTTGACCCTTGTATTTGATTTTGTATTTTTGCAAGAGTCTTTTCTAGTTTCTCAAGCCTTGACCTCAAGACTTGATTTTCAACTTCTAATTTTTCAATTTTGAAGGGCCCATTGTTTCTTTGGTCACTTTTTCCCTTCCTAGGCATGTCTAGATTTCTTTGAAGTAAAGCCTAGATGATCTTCAATTTTTCAATACTTGCATTAGGTAGAATATTTTTAGGGACATTAGTCCCAAATTTCTCCTTAGTTCTAATGTTGACACTCTTAGCACCTAGACAATAGTGTTTTTTATTCCTAGCATGCTTTTCATGAATAATAGCAAGATTATTAACGTTATTCCTAGCATGCCTTTGCTTATAACTTAAGGAAGGTGCAAACTTAGAGGTTACCTTACGGTTTGCCTTAGAGGCTCCCCCTACATGTGATGCTCCCTCTTTTCTTCTAATGCATTGGATTATATAGTGCCCTTTTGATGACACTTGAAGCATACTACGTGCTCCTTGCCCTTGATGGTTGAGGCTCCGGTCTCCTTGACCTTTGACACCGGTGGAGCCTTCTTGACCCATTTAGGACATTTTTATTATTTATCGAAATGCTTGAGTTACCTTCCATGGTAGGGAAGTCCCGAGACTCGTCTTCCTCTCGATCGGAGATGGATGGTTCTTCTTGAGGTTGCTTCGGCGTAGATGACCTAATCTCCTCCCCCTCAATCCTAGAGGTGGAGACTTCTTCTACTTCTACCTCTTCCTTTGATTCCGATCCGGATGTTGATTCCCTATCAACTTCCAAATCCTCATTTTCTTCTGAGGAAGAGCTTTCTTCTTTTTGTGTCGGTTTGGATTTTTCATGAAGCATTGCCAATTTTCTCCATAGATCATTGGCATCTTGAAATTCACCTATTTTGGACAATAATTCATCAACTACCATATCGATTACCTTATCATTTGTTTCGGATTTTTGTATTTGATCTTGAGTCCATATCTTCTTCGTGACATATCCTCCCTTTGGCCCTCTAGGATATTCAAATCCTTCCATCAAAGCGGACCACTCCTCAAGGTCCCTCATCATCAAGAAGTCTTCAATTCTGGCCTTCTATTGGTTGAATCCTTCTTGTCCATAGAAATTGTAAGGCACTGGTGTGTTGATGTCCCATCATAATTGTTCTTCAAATTCCATCTTTCCCTCTAGCGTGCTTGCTCCCGGTTGTTAGTCCGTTGAAGAGATCCTAGCTCTGATACCACTTGTTAGGACCTGTGTGCCCGCTGGAGGGGGGGTCTATAGCGATTCGCCGTTACTTGATGGAATTCGTTCATTTCTACAAATTGTGTTAGCATGTAGCAGAATAATGATAATAACAAAAACAAAAAGTACAAACACAATCACAACACCAAATATAATGTGGTTCGAAATTGAATGGTTCCTACTCCACGGATTGGGCTCATAAGAGCTCTAGCAGTGTCAATCACACACCACTACAAAATAACTCCTTCTCGACAACACGTCAGAGGTGGAGAAATCTCGTACAATGAATTACAACAAGTAATACACAGTAATACAAGAAAATACAAAATGAATATACAAAAAAACATAAAGAAAACTTTACAACTATTGCTTTCGAATGCTTGCGTGTTGATTGCTTGAATCGTGCTTGAAGACCCTGATTTGCACCAGCAAATCGCCACAACAACATCCAAGAACCGATGGTGAAAACCTCCTCCACGAGCTCTCATTAAAGCTTCTTCTTGGGCTGGATTTCGCCTAGCAGTCGACTGATCGGGACCATCAGTCAACTATCCCTGTAGCTGTTTGTTAGGATCTTTGGAAGTCTAGAGGGGAGGGGAATATCCTTTTACCGAATTCTACAAAAAGGGTTAGCGGAAGCAAAAACAAGAACTAAATGAAAGACACAACAAATGCTAAAACGAAAGCGTTTACGTGGTTCGGAGATAAAGCTCCTACTCCACGGCGATCCTTAAGGTGGATCAACCCAAGCAATTCCACTAAGAAGATTTCCTTTACAAGACACTCTCCTCTTCTTACAATGATGAAAATAAAATTTAGGAGAAGAGGAGGAATTAACATAAAGAATGCCTTTGAAAAATGTGGGGAGCTTGAGAGTAAGGTGGAAGATAAGCACTAGCCCTCTCAAGCACCCCAAGCCTTATTTTTGTAGAGAGAGGGTTGTTTTTCTCGTTGGGCCATGATCAGTCAATAGATGGTCTCCATCAGTCGACTTCCGTCATGGCTAACGACTTCTGATTAGTTGGATTCACAAGATTTCAAAGGCGTCATCATCCAATGGTACACTCATCAGTCGACTGATCCCTCCATCAGTCGACTGATAAAGTGATCAATCGAGTGATCATGGTGAGCAGTCGAGTGAGACCCCATTCTGTGCCCGATGTCGACTTAATCAGTCGACTGCCATCTCTTGGCAGTCGACTGATCATCAGGTTTTCAGCCTGACTCAGTGAACACCTGATCAGTCGAGTGATACGATGTATCAGTCGACTGATACTCGTCAAGTATGATAATTTCATACTTTAATTAACTCTTTAGACCTAGACTTAACCTTCAAGCTCTACCTTAAGCCTTGCGCCTCAAGGATCTCTCTGAGTTCGCGACTTGTTCATCCTTTGTGCTTGCTTCTGAAGGTGGAAAACTTCGCTTCCCACTCCAACTCGGTTGCTTGTTCATGGCAATCCCATCTTCATCCCCGAATTAAAAAAAAATTAATCCAAGACAGTTAGGGATTGCCCAAGCTACCGTTTCATCGTCGTGCTATTCAATTAGAGTAGTTACTTGAACAAACTAGTTGTTCAAGCAACCAATCTCTATTCTATGATTAGCCGCGGAATAGACGATGTACGGATCGCTAGTTTTTGCGTTTGTATTCGGGGTCCAAGTAAATTTATCCACATGCCATACATACAATATACAAAGAAACAAACAAGGAAAACAAAATAAGATTTATACCTCTTGTTTACCTCAAGATCTTCTATCGTATGTCCTATCCTCCTCTTAGACGTTGTGTGGGCAATGGTCCTTGAAGAGATGAAGCCTCCTAGATCACAAACTTCTTTCCTTGCTCGCTCCGAACAAGAGGAAGTATAGAAACAAAACTCTTCTCCTATCTAGGACAAACCAACAAGCTCCAAGCTTGAAGCTTGCTACTGGCCCAAAGAGAGGTGGAGGAGTGTCGGCCAACCGTGAAGGAAGGTTGCCGCCGGCCAACCTAGAGAGAGAAAGAGAGAGGGAGGAACTGTCGCCGATCTAGAGAGAGAGAGGTGGTTGAGAAGCCGTCGGCCAAGAAGAAGGCCAAACCCTAGCCGCCACCCAAGAAGAAAGCCTAGGGTTGCCACCACCCAACTCTCTTCTCAAGCCAATCTCCAAAACCCTAATCTACCAATCCTCTTCCACGCCCAAGCCTTGGCCTCCATTTATAGAGTTAGGCTTAAGCCTTGTTTTAATCTCCACCATCAGTTCTAGGGATTTAATCTCAATCGTCGAATCTAGAGATTTAATCTCAACCATCGGATCTAGTGATTTAATCTCCACCATCGGATCTAGAGTTTCATTCTCCACCATTGAATCTAGGCTTCAAGAGGGTTTTAATAGGATAGGATAGGGACCATGAGGAGGAGTTGAATCTTGGCCACCCAATTGATCAAGCCCATATAAAGTCTGATCCATTAATGATAATCCATTCCACTAGAGGATTATCAATGATCTACCTCACCAACCCCCATAAGTTAATATGGGTTCCATATATTATTTATACATTTATCTCCCCGTGTTTAAGATCTCAAATGTTCATCGATTAATTAATTTACTAACTATTAATTAATCAACATCTAACTCCATGAGTAGTACCACTCAACCTTATCATCATGCTGAACCAAGTCCACCTGCAGGGTTTACATGATAAATCTTATGAGCTCCTCAAGGGGACATCATCATCCTAATATATAGGACACGGTTTCCTCCTATAATCAATGACACACCATATAAATAATACCATTTCCCAACTTACCGAGCCTATCGATTTACTCTATAAATCTCGCCCATTAGTAAATCAAAGAAATGAATACTAAGTATATGTGCCTGTTATTATATCGGGATTAAGAACATGTACAACATAATATATGAGGTCCGATTCGATTATGTAGTCAGTAATAAATCGAATCACCTCTAAATCGGTCCTGCTCAATACACACAAAGTGTACTAGTGTGATTTTATGGTCAAAACAAATCAATACCAAATCACACTACAACCATCAATGGTTTGTCCAAAACCATCTTGGTTGTGAGCCTTTACTTATACTTTACAAAGAAGTGATAACATGATCTCCCGTATGACACTACACACCATGTTATCTACAATATAATGTATTAGACAATATGCATAACCATAAATATACAAACAATGATCATGTGATTCTTATTTCAAAAATAAAGATGTTCATATAAAAGATAGACTTTTCAGTATACATCCCAACAATCTCCCACTTATACTAAAAGACTATGCTATCCTTAAACTGTCATACATCTGATTCTCATTCCCTCCACATGCCTATCAAATGCTCCCACCGGAAGGGCCTTAGTGAAAGGATCTGCCAGGTTATCCTCCGATGCAATCTTGGACACAATAACTTCTCCTCGCTTTATGATTTATCGTATCATGTGGTACTTGCACTCTATGTGTTTACTTGCCTTATGGCCTCGTGGTTCCTTCGAGTTTGCAACTGCACCACTATTATCACAATAAATTGTGATAGTTCTGGGCAAACCAGGAATCACATCCAAGTCCATCAAGAAGTTCCTGAGACACAACTTCTTTGACCGCCTCAGAGGTTGCCACATACTCAGCTTCCATGGTAGAGTCCGCCACGCATTTCTGCTTGACACTCCTCCATACAATGGCTCCACCTCCCAAAGTAAACACAAAACCTGAGGTAGACTTACTGTTATCCCTATCTGATTGGAAGTCGAAATCTGTGTAACCCACAAGGTGTAATTGGTCTGCTTGGTAAACTAGCATATAATCCCTAGTCCTTCTTAGGTACTTCAATATATGCTTTACTCCAGCCCAATGTCCCTGTCCTGGATTACTCTAATATCTGCTAACCATGCCCACAGTAAAGCAGATATTCGGTCTCGTACATAGCATCGCATACATGAGGCTTCATACTGCCGAAGCATAATGAACTGCCTTCATCTCCTCTATCTCCTTAGATGTTCTAAGACACATCTCCTTAGATAAAAGAACTTCATTCCTGAAAGGTAGAAAACCTTTCTTGGAGTTTTGCATGCTAAAACGATCTATAATTGTGTCTATGTATGAAGCTTGAGATAAGCACAACATCCTTTTCTTGCGATCCCTTATAACCTTGATCCCAAGGATGTGTCCCACTTCTCCCAAGTCCTTCATATCAAACTGTTTAGACAACTATACCCTTATGTCCGATAACACCTTGACATTGTTGTCAATTCACAAAATGTCATCTTCGTATAGTACAAGAAATACCACTACGTTTCCGTCACATCTCTTGTATACACAAGACTCATCCAGACTTTGAATAAATCCATAAGACTAGATTACCTCATCAAAGCGGATGTTCTAAGACCTCGAAGCTTGCTTCAATCCATAAATGGACCGATTAAGCTTACAGACAAGATGCTCTTTGCCTTTTGCAATGAATCCCTCTAGTTGCTTCATATAAATGTTTTCCTCAAGACTTCCATTAAGGAAAGCTGTCTTAACATCCATCTGCCACACCTCATAATTCATATGAGCAGCAATACATAAGAGAATCCAGATAGACATAAGCATGGCTATCGGCGAAAAGGTCTCCTCATAATCGATGCCCTTTTTTTGAGTATATCCTTTCACAACAAGCCTTGCTTTGAAGGTCTCAACCTTCTCGTCTATTCCTCACTTTCTTTTGTAGATCCACTTGCATCCAATGGTTTTTACACTATTGGGTAGTTCTACTAGCTCCCAGACCTGATTTTAATCCATAGATTCTATCTCAGAATTCATTATACTTTGCCAAGATACTACATCTTTATCTTGGATCGCCTCGTCATATGACTAGGGATCAGGTTCATGTTTGCCAGGGATCAAATCAGAAGATTCTTCCAAGAACATGAATCTATCAGGTTGTCTAACAACCCTCCCACTATGATGAGGTATTACCTGTGTATCCTCTGTGACACGTGGTGCAGTGACTTGTGGTATATCCTCTTGTACCGGTGGCACTGAAGTAGTGACTTCCCCTCTCAATTCCTCTAGAACAATCTTACTTATGGGCTTGTGGCTCATCACATAGTCTTCCTCTAGAAATCTAAAGTTCGTACTAACGATCACCCTCTGATCTCTTGGACTGTAAAACAAACCACCTTTCGTTCCTCTAAGATAGCCAACGAACATGCGCACTTCTGTACGAGATTCCAACTTACCAGCATCTGCCTTCAGCACATATTCTGGACTCCCCAAAATCCGAATATGTCTCAGACTAGGCTTTCGTCCAGTCCACAATTCTGTGGGAGTAAAAGGCTCTGATTTAGATGGAACCAAGTTCATAATATACACTATCATATCTAGAGTATATCCCCAAAATGAATCTGGCAACTCAGAATAACTCATCATCGATCTAACCATCTCCATAAGTGTCGTATTCCTTCGCTCTACTATACCATTCTGTTGGGGTGTGCCAGGTGCAGACAATTGGCATTGAATCTCAGTCTCTAATAAGTAATTCCTAAACTCTCCCAAGAGGTACTCACCACCACGATCAGATCGTAGTGTCTTGATACTTTTACCATGACGTTTCTCCACATCAGCCTTGAATTCTTTGAACTTGTCAAAGCATTCAGACTTGTGGCGCATCAAGTAAATGTATCCATACCTTAAATAATTGTCTATAAAAGAGACAAAATATTCAAAGCCACCTCTTGCCGGGATAGACATAGGACTACACAAATCAGAATGAACCAATTCCAACACATCTTTGGCTCAATACCCCTTGGCCTTGAAAGGCCTCTTTGTCATTTTACCTTCCAAGCAGGACTCGTAGGTTGGGAAGTCTTCGACCACTAATGAACTCAGAGGTCCATCAGCTATCAACCTTTGAATTCTACTTAGGTTAATATGACCAAGCCTTAGATGCCAAAGATATGTTTGGTTCATCTTAGAAGGTTCTTTTCTCTTATTGGAATTAGAAGATGAGTTATTCACTTCTATTTGCATCATGGGAGATTTTGGTTCGAGTGTATACAAATTTCCTATCAATGCACCAGAACAGATAATCTCCCTATTCCTTTTTATAAGAACTCTGTCATTAAAAGAAATAAAATATCCATCCATAAACAATTTAGAAACCGAAATCAAATTCTTTCTAAATAAAGGTACAAAAAGGCAATTTTTAAGAACCAAAACTCTATTCCTCTCAAAAGACAAATAAACATCTCCCACTACAACAACCGCCACCTTTGTGGCATCGCCCAAGTATACGGTAATCTCCCCCTCAGCCAGTCGTCTGGTTTCCTGGAACCCCTGCAAAGTATTGTAGACATGATCAGTGGCTCCCGTATCTACACACCAGGTGCTGATAGATAACACCGCTAAACATGTTTCAACGACTAGCCCAAAAGATATACCTTTGTTCTGCTTCCGGTTGGGGCAGTCCTTCTTTCAGTGTCCAGTCTGCTTGCAAGTGAAGCACTTGCCTTTCGGCGTCTTCACTCCTCCCAGAGTTCCTCCCGCCACCTTTGCCCAAGCTTGTTTCTTCTTTTTCTTGCCTTTCGGCTTAGAAGTAGAAACTTTTTGGGCAACCATGGCCTGCGCCTGAGCACTCTGACGAAAAAGCCCCTCTACCGCCTGGAGTTCTGTCAGAAGCTCCGCCAATGAATATAACCTTTTGTTCATGTTGTAGTTCAAGTGAAACTCCTCAAAACTCCTAGGTAGAGACTGGAGAATGATATTGACCTGGGTATCCCCATCGATCTCAGCTTCGAGGACTTCCAGCTCATTCAAATGAGTCATCATCTTGAGAACATGATCCCTCACGAGTGTTCCCTCGATCATGGTGGTCGTCATCAAGTTCCTCATGGCTTCCTGCCTAGCAATCCGATTCTGATGTCCGAAAAGCTCTTTGAGATTGAGCATCATGTCATAAGCAGTGGGCATGGCTTGATGTTGATGTTGTTGTACATTTGACATAGATGCCAAAATGTAACATCGCGCCATCTCATCAGGCTTTATCCACTTCTTATAACTCTCTTTCTCCTTTTCCCTATAATCATCCACAGGCTTAGGAGGGCACTCTTCGAGGAGTACATATTTGTATTCCTCAGCAGTCAAGACAATGTCAAAATTCCTCTTCCAATAAACATAATTAACTCCAGTAAGTTTATTTTCTTTCAGTATCACTGCAAGCGGGTTGAAAGTCATTTTGAAAAACCTGAGAATCACATAGATCAAAACATTAGATTTCAAAAAATTATTGATTCCTCAAACAATAATATTTTAAAATCAACCAACACCTCAAAACACCGAGAATATTGTATGCCACGATAGTGTGGACGTATACGAATTCTACATTTGTAAGAGGAGGTTTCACCCATTAATTTTACTATCTTGTCAATCTAACTTTTTGAAAAATAAAATTAATAGTTGGTTCCTCTTCGGCCCTACAAATAAAAGCAGTGACTCTGATGGGGAGGATACTCCTATTTGCATCTAAGTGTTCACCATTACTCGATACCAAGGCAATTATCTCGGGTTATGTGCCTTCCGATGAGGAAGTACACACGCTCCTTAATAATTTCCTATAACCATATTCGACCCTGTGATCCACAAACAAACTCATCTGATAGGGAGGAAGGGACTCAGAGCCGACACGCAAGTTTGTTTGCATCACATGTCAAATTGTAATGGAGGCCGTGAGAATTTATAAAAATATCCCTCTCCCACTTAGTAATTTAAAATTGAGGAATTTTCTAGCCTACGACATGCATATCAAACAATAAGCAATAAATATGAAAAAGAATATTTTCCAACTATTATGGCTTTTGTCTCCAATATGCCTCCCGTCATATTGCCATCTTGTCCGCTCCTCCCTACGCGATGTACAAGCCATCCGGAGATCAGAACCGAGAATAACTATTTTAATTTACATCCATCGATCCTATACTCCACGAAGGAGTGTACATGAAATTGATGGCATTGCTCGGAGGCTCATTGGCTCCCATGTCCCTGGATTAAAATTTCCACTAATGAAAACTAATCTGGATGGGATGAGTTTCCTAAGCTCAACCAATTCGTCGTCGTGCTAACGACTTGAGCGATCGCTTGAACAAACTAGTTGTTCAAGCAACAAAACTCTTCTAGTCGATTAGCCACGGAAGAGACGACAAACGGATCACCGGTTTTTGTGTTTATCTTCGGGGTCCATGATTATACAAATACATATGGATGTAGACATGTATAATCAACACATACATACATATTAACAAGAACATGCAAAGATCAATAATAAAACTTGTAAAACTTTTATACCTCTCGATCTTCTATCGTATGTCCCAACCTCCTTGTAGACTTCGTGTGGGCGAAGATCCTCCACAAGTTGAAGCTTCCTAGATCTTATTCAATCAAAAGAAAGAAGAACTCTCCTTCCCTTCTTTCTTGAGCCAACCACCAAGCCACAAAGGCTTGATGCCGCCGGCCCCAAGAAAAGAGAGAACAAGATGCCCAACCAAGGAACCGAACAAGGGAACAATCCCTAGCTCCTTTGTGCCTCCGGCCAAGAGGAAAAGAATAGGAGAAGAGGAATAGGTTGAGCGCCGACCAAGGTAGAGGGAAGAGAGATAGGTGTCGGCAACACCCTAGGAAGAAGAAGAGAACCTCTCCTATAGTTGCCGCCCACCTTACCTTCCAAACCCTAGCCACCCAACCAAACCCTAATCTCCCTAGGGTTTCTTGCCGCCCAAGCCAATGATAGGCAAAACCCTAATCTCCAAAAACCATTAACCACTTTTTTGCCCACCTTAAGCCCCCTTTTATAGAGTTAGGCTTAAGTCTTGCTTTAATATCCACCGTTGGTTCTAGGAATTTAATCTCAATCATCGGATCTAGAGATTTAATCTCAACCGTCGGATCTAGAGATTTAATCTCAACCGTCGGATCTAGGGATTTAATCTCAACCGTCGGATCTAGAGATTTAATCTCAACTATCGAATCTAGAGATTTAATCTCCACCGTCGAATCTAGGGATTTAATCTCAACCGTCGGATCTAGAGATTTAATCTCAACCGTCGGATCTAGAGATTTAATCTCCACCGTCGGATCTAGAGTTTTGTTTTCCATCATTGGATCTAGGCTCCATGATGTTTATATTAGGCTACGATAGGGACCATGAGGAGGAGTTGGATCTTGGCCACCCGATGGATCGGAACCACACAAACTTGATCCATCAATGATGTTCCATTCCACTAGAGGATCATCATTGAATTACCTCACCAACCCCCATAAATTAATATGGGCTCCATACATTATTTGTACATCCATCTCCCCGTGTTTAAGATATCGAATGTCCGCCAATTAATTGATTTACTGACCATCAATCAATTAACATCTAACTCCTCGAGTTGTACCACTCAACCTTATCATCATGTTGACTAAGTCAACCTGCAGGGTTTACATGATGAACCTTATGAGCTCCTCAAGGGGACATCATCAACCTAATATAGAGGACACGGTTTCCTCCTATAATTAACGGCACACCATGTAAATAATATCATTTCCCAACTTACCGGGCATATTGATTTAATCCATATAAATCTCACCCTTTGGTAAATCAAAGAAATAAATACTAAGTACATGTGCCCGTTATTATATCGGGATTAAGAGCATGTACAACATAATATCCGAGGTCCGATTCAATTATGTAGTCAGCAATAAATTGAATCACCTCTATGTCGGTCCTGCTCATTACACCTATGTGTACTAGTGTAACTCTATGTTCAAGACAAAATAATACCAAGCTACACTACAACCATGCCAATGGTTTGTCCAAAATCATCTTGGTTGTGAGCCTCTACTTATATTCTACAAGGGACTGATAACATGATCTTCTATGCCACACCAAGCACAATGTTATCTACAATGTAAAGTATTAGACAATATACACACATATAATAAATATAAAGTTCAAACAATGATCATGTGATTCATATTTCAAAATAAAAATGTTCATACAAAAGATCTAGGCTTTCAGTATACATTCCAACAGAAATCTAGATCGAAAGTAAACAAAAATAAAATAGTGGCTAAACAATGTCATACTTAATTACAATAATTAAATACTAGCCTCGTCAACTCCGAGAATTCAAAAAATATACAATTACACACATACAATCACATACACACATATGGCCATAATAGTTAGATCTTATGCCTGCAACCAAAGAGTTTGCCTACGCACATCCTACTATCATCCAGCACATATAATATATGATAAGTGCATAAAATAATCGAATCCTAAACACACAAAACCGGAAACAGTGGCTCTGATAGCACTTGAAGGTGGGAAACTTCGCTTCCCACTCCAACTCGGTTGCTTGTTCATGGCTATCCCGTATTCGTCCCCGGATTAAAAAAAAATTAATCCAAGACAATTAGGGATTACCCAAGCTACCGTTTTATCGTCGTGCTATTCAATTAGAGTAGTCACTTGAACAAACTTGTTGTTCAAGCAACCAATCTCTATTCTACGATTAGCCGCGGAATAGACGATGTACAGATCGACGGTTTTTGCATTTGTATTCGGGGTCCAAGTAAATTTAGCCACATGCCATACATACAATATACAAAGAAACAAACAAGGAAAATAAAACAAGATTTATACATCTTGTTTACCTCAAGATCTTCTATCGTATGTCATATCCTCCTCTTGGACATTGTGTGGGCAACGGTCCTCCAAGAGATGAAGCCTCCTAGATCACAAACTTCTTTCCTTGCTTGCTCCGAACAAGAGGAAGTATAGAAACAAAACTCTTCTCCTATCTAGGACCAACCAACAAGCTCCAAGCTTGAAGCTTGTCGCCGGCCCAAAGAGAGGTGGAGGAGTGCCGACCAACCTTGAAGGAAGGTTGCCGCCAGCCAACCTAGAGAGAGAAAGAGAGAGGGAGGAGCTACCGCTGATCAAGAGAGAGAGAGGTTGTTGAAAAGCCGCCTGCCAAGAAGAAGGCCAAACCCTAGCTGCCGCCCAAGAAGAAAGCCTAGGGTTGCCGCCGCCCACCTCTCTTCTCAAGCCAATCTCCAAAACCCTAATCTCCCAATCCTCTTCCACGCCCAAGACTTGGCCTCATTTTATAGAGTTAGGCTTAAACCTTGTTTAAATCTCCACTGTCAGTTCTAGGGATTTAATCTCAACCGTCGGATCTAGAGATTTAATCTCAATCGTCGAATCTAGTGATTTAATCTCCACTATCGGATATAGAGTTCCATTCTCCACCATCGGATCAAGGCTTCATGAGGGTTTTAATAGGCTAGGATAGGGACCATGAGGAGGAGTTGGATCTTGTCCACCCAATGGATCAAGCCCACATAAAGTCCGATTCATTAATAATAATCCATTCCACTAGAGGATTATCATTGATGTACCTCACCAACCCCCATAAGTTAATATGGGCTTCATATATTATTTGTATATTTATCTCCCAGTGTTTAAGATCTCGAATGTCCATTGATTAATTAAGTTACTGACCATTAATTAATCAATATCTAACTCCATGAGTAGTACCACTCAACCTAATCATCATGCCGGACCAAGTCCACCTGCAGGGTTTACATGATGAACCTTATGAGCTACTCAAGGGGACATCATCATCCTAATATATAGGACACGATTTCCTCCTATAATCAACGACACACCATATAAATAATACCATTTCCCAACTTACCGAGCCTATCGATTTACTCTATAAATCTCGCCCATTGGTAAATCAAAGAAATGAATACTAAGTATATGTGCCCATTATTATATCGGGATTAAGAGCATGTACAACATAATATCTGAGGTCCGATTCGATTATGTAGTCAGCAATAAATCGAATCACCTCTAAGTCGGTCTTGCTCAATACACACAAAGTGTACTAGTGTGATTTTATGGTCAAAACAAACCAATACCAAATCACACTACAACCATGCCAATGGTTTGTCCAAAATCATCTCGATTGCGATCTTTTACTTATACTTTACAAGGAACTGATTACATGATCTCCCGTGTGACACTACACACCTTGTTATCTACAATGTAATGTATTAGACAATATGCATAACCATAAATATGCAAAAAATGATCATGTGATTCTTATTTCAAAAATAAAGATGTTCATACAAAAGATAGACTTTTCAGTATACATCCCAATAGCTTCCAAGAGCTTCCTTCGGTTTCATCATATCTTGGGTTTCTCTTTGCCAAAGTGCGCTTAGACTTTATGTCACCAAGACTACATGCTTGGACTTACATTGACATGACTTGCCTTTGGACTTCCTTTACCAAGGTCCACTTGGACTTTACGCCGGCAAGACTACATGCTTGGACATACGTCGCCAAGACCTTTCCTTGGACTTTTCTTTTACCAAGTCTTCATACTTGGATTTTCCTATCACTTAAACATGTTCACAATTAGATCACAAAATATTGCCTAACTTAGATGATTATTCAAACATCAAAACATATAAATGCTTGGGGCATTGTTGCATCAATAATCTCCCCACTTTTTGATGTTTGGCAATCATTTAAGTTACGTCTTTAACATATGCACATAATGAAAGTGTCATATTTCTAATATGAATTCTAACTTAAAGTTTTCTTCTCCCCCTTTGACATACATCAAAAAGAGAAGGATTCATACAATGATAAGTTCATGAAAGAATTAAATTATTTATGTCTTGAACTAAGGTATGCGATAGGTGTGAGGCTCCCCCTTAATCCAAGACATGGTTCATGATGTGTTTATAACATGTGGAGCAAAGCATAAGAAAAAGATATAAAGTTATGTCCTAACGTTGCACTAACAATACAATTTTAGGGGATGAAAAGAGTTTACTACGTTGCTCCCCCTAAAACAATGCATTAATTAGTCATATACCCTTTTAATTACTGAAATTATCATACCATAGGGTTAGGATACTTAAGAATACACTTAGAACTAAGGAATAAGGCTGAACTGCAAAAAAAACCAGGGTGATAGTCGATTGGTATCTGAGTTAGTCGACTGCCACACCCGAAATCCCTTTTTCAGGTTTTTAAGCTCAACTTCAGAAATGCGCCAAGAATTCAAGAAATATCGAAAAATCAGAAAATTTTGTGTACACATTTCTGAAATCATTTTCTATCAAGGAAAAATAATTTAAAAAATATATGTTTTCCAGATTTTGAAAATGATACAGTTTTAAAACCTAGCAAAAGCTTTAAGTATTTTGCAAACTTTGTATCACTTTTGCTTAGCAATTGAAAACTGTTTTTCAAAGTATGATAAACATAGTTTAAATTATGTTTTATTTGACATTTCCGATCATATTCTTGGAGCTATATGCACATAAATTATGCATAATCCTTCCCAATGATTGGTTCAATGAAGGATTAATGTCTCTATATTGCACTTTGGTTCATAGTAATGCATCATAACAAGTATGATGAACCAGTGCATCTTCCTAACATCTCACATATTGTATAAGTGCCTCAATACAAAAATCATGGTTTCTTAGGTCTTTTGTGAGATGCTTAGAGGTATAAATCCTAGAATTTCTATAGGATCATGCAAACCTAGACCTCTATTCTACTAAGCACATCCCAAGTTCTCTCCTTAGTGATGAATATTCCACTTCGGTGAGAGCCTTGGTGAATATGTCATCTAAGTTAGACATATATTCGATGTAATTAATTTCAATATCCCCCTTAGACACATGATCTCTAATGAAGTGATGCTTCACTTCAATGTGCTTAGTCATACAGTGATGTACCGAATTTTTGGTCAAATTTATAGTACTCACATTATCACAATAAACTTTGACATTTGAGTAGTGTAGCTCATAATCTTCTAATGTGTGTCTCATCCAAAGTAATTGAGCCACACAACCACTCATAGCCACATATTCGGCCTCGGTGGTTGACAAAGCAACACAAGGTTGCTTTCTACTACTCCAACTCACTAGGGAGGATCCAAGAAATTGGCATCCAGCGCTACTACTCTTACGATTCAAATTGCAACCCGCATAGTCAGAGTCAGTGTACCCAACCAAATCAAAAGACTTAGTCCTACGGTACCAAAGTCCTATATTTAGTGTGCCCTTGATATACCTTAAGATTTTCTTAACAGCCACTAAATGGGACTCTTTGGCACATGATTGGTACCTTGCACACATACTAACTGCAAATAATATATCTATTCTACTAGCGGTTAGGTACAAAAGGTTACCAATCATACTCCTATAGAGTTTAAGGTCAATTTGTTTTCCTTCATGATCATTATCTATTTTTGTATTAGTTGTCATTGGAGTTGAAACTACTTTAGCATTTTCCAACCCAAATTTCTTAATCATTTCCTTAGCATATTTGGTTTGGTATACATAAATTCCTTCATTTGTTTGTTTGACTTATAGACCTAGGAAGAAATTTAGTTCCCCAACTAGATCATTTCAAACTCATTTTCCATATTTTTGATGAAGTCTTGAAGGAGCTCATCATTTGTTGACCCAAAGATAATGTCATCTACATATACTTGGGCTAAAAAGATGTCTTTAGACTTTGATTTAATGAAGAGAGTTTGGTCTACTTGATCCCTTCTAAACCCCTTAGAGACCAAGAAAGATGATAATCTTTCATACCAAGCCCGGGGAGCTTGTTTCAAACCATATAAAGCCTTTTTAAGCTTAAATACATTGTTTGGATAGTCTATCCTTTCAAACCTGGGAGGTTGTGATGGCATTCTCGGAGGCTCGTTGGCTCCCATGTCCCCGGATTAAAATTTTCACTAATGAAAACTAATCCGGATGGGATGAGTTTCCTAAGCTCAACCAATTCGTCGTCGTGCTAACGACTTGAGCGATTGCTTGAACAAACTAGTTGTTCAAGCAACAAAACTCTTCTAGTCGGCTAGCTGCGGAAGAGACGACGGACGGATAGCCGGTTTTTGTGTTTATCTTCGGGGTCCATGATTATACAAATACATATGGATGTAGACATGTATAATCAACACATACAAACATATTAATAAGAACATGCAAAGATCAATAATAAAACTTGTAAAACATTTATTGATGGGAGTGCCATTTGTTGTGTCGGAGTCTCATTGCCTCCCATGTCCCCGGATTAAAATTTTATCAACTAAAACTAATCCGGAGCGGATGAGTTTCCGAAGCACAACTGTTTCGTCATCGTGCCAATGACTCGAGCGATCGCTTGAACAAACTTGTTGTTCAAGCAATTAATTCTTCTAGTAGGTTAGCCGCGGAAGAGACGACGGCCGGATTGCCGGTTTTTGTGTTTCTTATCGGGGTTCATGATTATACAAATACAAACAAATGCAAACTAGTATAATCAACACATACTAACATAAAGAACATAAGATAGCATATCTTATCATAAGGGGATAAAGAATAAAGTTTGTAAAACTTTTATACCTCTTGGTCTTCTACCGTATGTCCGATCCTCCTCGTGGACATCATGTGGGCGAAGATCCTCCACGAGTTAAAGCCTCCTAGATCACGTTCTTCCCTTCCTTGCTCGCTCTGAACAAAGAGAAGAACCAATCAAAAACTCCTTCTCCTATCTAGAACCGACCACCAAGCCAAGGAGCTTGATATAGCCGCCGGCCAAGGAGTAGATAATTGAGCGCCGGCCAACTTTGAAGAAAGGTTGTCGTCGGCCAACAAGGAGAGAGGGAGAAGGAATAATGGGTATGGGCGCCGGCCAAAGCAAGGAGGAAGAAGATGGGCGCCAGCTACCAATTAGGAAGAGAAGGAAACAAACCATAATCCTTCCAAGGATTGCCGCCCAAACCTTTTCCCAAACCCTAGCCGCCCAAGCACAAAAACCCTAATCTCCTTCTTGATATATCTATGTTACACGCCCAAGCCCTTAGTCCTCCTTTTATAGAGTTAGGCTTAGGCCTCCTTTCAATCTCCACCGTCGGATATAGAGACTTAGTCTCCACCGTCGAATCTAGGGTTTCATCCCAACCGTCGGATCTAGGGTTTCATCCCAACCGTCGGATCAAGGGTTTCATCTCAACCATCGGATCTAGGGTTTCATCCCAACCGTCGGATCTAGGGTTTCAACACAACCGTCGGATCTAGGGTTTCATCCCAACCGTCGTATCTAGGGTTTCATCCCAACCGTCGGATCTAGGGTTTCATCCCAACCGTCGGATCTAGGGTTTCATCCCAACCATCGGATCTAGGGTTTTATGTTCCATCATTGGATCTAGGCTCCATGAGGTTTTAATAAGGCTACGATAGGGACCATGAGGAGGATTTGGATCTTGGCCACCCGATGGATCGGAACCACACAAACTTGATCCATCAATGATGTTCCATTCCACTAGAGGATCATCATTGATCTACCTCACCAACCCCATTTATATATGGGCTCCATATATTATTTGCACAACTATCTCCCCGTGTTTAAGATATCGAATGTTTGTCAATTAATTGATTTACTGACCATCAATTAATTAACATCTAACTCCTCGAGTAGTACCACTCAACCTTATTATCATGTTAACTAAGTCAACCCGCGGGGTTTACATGATAAACCTTATGAACTCCTCAAGGGGACATCATCAACCTAATATATAGGACACGGTTTCCTTCTATAATCAACGACACACCATGTAAATAATATCATTTCCCAACTTAACGGGCCTATTGATTTAATCTATAAATCTCACCCATTAGTAAATCAAAGAAATAAATACTAAGTACATGTGCCCGTTATTATATCGGGATTCAGAGCATGTGCAACATAATACCCGAGGTCTGATTCAATCATATAGTCAGCAATAGATTGAATCACCTCTATGTCGGTCCTGCTCAATACACACAAAATGTACTAGTGTAATTCTATGGTCAAGATAAACCAATACCAAATCACACGACAACCATGCCAATGGTTTGTCCAAGACCATCTTGGTTGTGAGCCTATACTTATATTCCACAAGGAACTGATAACATGATCTTCTGTGCCTCACCAAGCACCACATTTTCTACAATGTAGAGTATTAGACAATATGCATACATATAATAAATATAAAGTGCAAACAATGATCATGTGATTCTTATTTCAAACTAAAGATGTCCATACAAAAGGCTAGGCTTTCAGTATACATCCCAATAATCTCCCACTTATACTAAAACACTATGCTGTCATCACACTGCCATACATCTGATCCCCATGTCCTTTACATGCCTATCAAATGCTTTCGCTGGAAGGGACTTAGTGAATGGATCCACCAGGTTATCCTCTGATGCAATCTTGACGACAGCTACTTCTCCTCGCTTTACGATCTCTCGTATCAGGTGGTACTTGCCCTCTATGTGTTTACTCGCCTTATGGGCTCGTGGTTCCTTCGAGTTTGCAACTGCACCACTGTTATCACAATAAATTGTGATAGTTCTGGGCAAACCAGGAATCACATCCAAGTCCATCAAGAAGTTCCTGATCCATACAGCTTCCTTGGCTGCCTCAGAGGCTGCCACATACTCAGCTTCCATGGTAGAGTCCGCCATGCATTTCTGCTTGACACTCCTCCATACTATGGCTCCACCTCCAAAAGTAAACACAAACCCCAAGGTAGACTTACTGTTGTCCCTATCTGATTGGAAATCAGAATCCGTGTAACCCACAGGGACTAATTGATCTGCCTGGTAAACTAGCATGTAATTCCTAGTCCTTCTCAGGTACTTTAATATATGCTTTACCGCAATCCAATGTCCCAGTCCAGGATTACTCTGATATCTGGTAACCATGCCCACGGCAAAGGAGATATCTGGTCTCGTACATAGCATAGAATACATGAGGCTTCCTACTGCCGAAGCATAAGGAACCGCCTTCATCTCCTCTATCTCCTTTGATGTTTAGGGACGCATCTCTTTAGATAAAGGTACTCCATGCCTAAAAGGTAGAAAACCTTTCTTGGAGTTCTGCATGCTAAAACAAGCAAGGATAGTGTCAATGTATGAAGCTTGAGATAAGCACAACATTCTTTTCCTGCGATCCCTTATCACCTTGATCCCAAGGATGTGTCCCACTTCTCCCAAGTACTTCATGTCAAACTGTTTGGACAACCATACCCTTACGTTTAATAACACTTTGATATTGTTGCCAACTAACAAAATGTCATCTACGTATAGTACAAGAAATACCACTACATTTCCGTCACATCTTTTGTATACACATGGCTCATCCGGACTTTGAATAAATCCATATGACTGGATTACCTCATCAAAACAGATGTTCCAAGGTCTCGAAGCTTGCTTCAATCCATAAATGGACCGATTAAGCTTACACACTAGATGCTCTTTGCCTTTAGCAATGAATCCCTCTGGTTGTTGCATATAGATGTTCTCCTCAAGACTTCCATTAAGGAAGGTTGTCTTGACATCCATCAGCCAAATCTTATAATCCATATGAGCAGCTATAGATAAGAGAATCCGAATAGACTTAAGCATAGCTACTGGCGAAAAAGTCTCCTCATAATCGATACCCTCTTTCTGAGTATACCCTTTCGCAATAAGCCTAGCTTTGAAGGTCTCAACCTTCCCGTCTACTCCTCTCTTTCTTTTGTAGATTCACTTGCATCCAATGGCTTTTACACCATCGGGTGGCTCTACTAGCTCCCATACCTGATTAGAATCCATAGATTCTATCTCAGAATTCATCGCTCTTTGCTAAGATACCACATCTTCATCTTGAAGTGCCTCGTCATATGTCCAGGGATCAGGTTCATGTTCGCCAGGGACCAAGTCCGAAGACTCTCCCAAGAACATGAATCTATCAGGCATCTCACAATCCTCCCACTACGACGAGGTATCACCTGTGTATCCTCTGTGACACGCGGTGCAGTGACTTGTGGTATATCTTCTTGTACTAGTGGTACTGAAGTAGCGACTTCCCCTCTTAATTCCTCCAGAACAATCCTACTCTTGGGCTTGTGGTTCATTACATAGTCTTCCTCTAGAAATCGGGCGTTCGTGCTAACGATCACCCTCTGATCTCTAGGATTATAAAACAAACCACCTTTCGTTCCTCTAGGGTAGCCCACAAACATGCACACTTCTGTACGAGGTTCCAACTTACCAGCATCAGCCTTCAACACTTGTGCTAGACTCCCCCATATCCGAATATGTCTCAGACTAGGCTTTTGCCCAGTCCACAATTCTATGGGGGTAGAAGGCACTGAATTAGATGGAACCAAGTTCAGAATATACACTGTCGTATCCAGCACATACCCCCAGAACGAATCTGGCAACTCATAATAACTCATCATCGATCTAACCATCTCCATAAGAGTCATATTCCTTCACTCCGCCACACCATTCTGCTGGGGTGTGCCAAGTGCAGACAATTGAGATTGAATCCCAGCCTCTGATAAGTAATCCCTAAACTCTCCCAAGAGGTACTCACCACCACGATCAGATCGTAGGGTCTTGATACTTTTACCTTGACGGTTCTCCACATCAGCCTTGAATTCTTTGAACCTGTCAAAGCATTCAGACTTGTGGCGCATCAAGTAAATGTATCCATACCTTGAATAATCGTCTATAAAAGAGATGAAATATTCAAAACCACCTCTAGCCTGGATAGACATAGGACCGCACAAATCAGAATAAACCAATTCTAACACATCTTTGGCTTTATGCCCATTGGCCTTGAAAGGCCTCTTGGTCATTTTACCTTCCAAGCAAGATTCGCAGGTTGGGAGATCCTCCACCACTAATGAACCCAAAGGTCCATCAGCTATCAACCTTTGAATTCTACTCAGGTTAATATGAACAAGCCTTAGATGCCAAAGATATGTTTTGTTCATCTTCGAAGGTTCTTTTCTCTTATTGGAATTAGAAGATGAGTTATTAACTTCTATATGCATCGTGGGAGATTTTGGTTCAAGAGTATACAAATTGCCAACCAATGTACCTGAACAGATAATCTCTCTATTTCTTTTTATAACAACTCTATCATTAAAAGAAATAGAATATCCATCCATAAACAATTTAGAAACCGAAATCAAATTCTTTCTAAATGTAGGTACATAAAGACAATTTCTCAAAACCAAAACTTTATTTCTATCAAACGATAAATGAACGTCTCCCACTGCAATAGCCGCCACCTTTGTAGCATTGCCCATGTAGACAGTAATTTCTCCTTTAGCTAGTCGTCGGGTTTCTTGGAACCCCTGTAAAGAATTGCAGACATGATCAGTGGCTCCCGTATCTACACACCAGGTACCGGTAGATAATACCACTAAACATGTTTAAACGACTAAGCCAGAAGATATACCTTTGTTCTGCTTTAGGTTGGGGCAGTCTTTCTTCCCATGTCCAGTCTTCTTCCCATCGAGAAGTACTTGCCTTTCGGCTTCTTCACTCCTCCCTGAGGTCCACCCACCACCTTTGCTTTACCTTGTTTCTTCTTCTTCTTGCCTTTCGGCTTAGAAGTAGAAATCTTCTGAGCAACCATGGCTTCCTGCCTTGCAGCCCGATTCTGGTATCCGACAACTTCCTTTTCCCCAGAATCATCCGTAGGCTTAGGAGGACACTCATCGAAGAGCACATTCTTGTACTCCTCGACAGTTAAGACAATATCCAAATTTCTTTTCCAATCAATGTATTTTATTCCAGTAAGTTTATTTTCTTTCAGTATCACAACAAGTGGGTTGAAAACCATTTGAAAATCCTAAGAATCACAATGATCAAAATATTAGATTTCAAATATTATTGATTCCTCAAAACAATAAAATTCCGAAATCAACCAACACCTCAAAACACCGAGAATATCGCATGCCAAGATAGTGTGGACGTATACGAATTCTACATTTGTAAGAGGAGGTTTTACCCATTAATTTTATTATCTTGTTAACCTTACTTTTTGACAAATAAAATTAATAGTTGGTTCTTCTTAGGCCCTACAAATAAAAGAAGTGACTCCGATGGGGAGGATACCTTTATTTGCATCTAAGTGTTTACCATTACTCGGTACTAAGGCAATTATCTCGGATTATGTGCCTTACCGATGGGGAAGTAGACCCGCTCCTAAATAATTTCCTATAACCATATTTGACCTAGTGATCCGCAAACAAACCCATCCGATGGGGAGGAAGACACTCAGAGCCGACACGCAAGTTTGTTGCATCACACGTCAAATTGTAATGGAGACCGCGGGAATTAATTAAAATATCCCTCTCCCACTTAGTAAATTGAAAATGAGGTATTTTCAAGCACACACAACATGCATATAAAACAAATTAGCAATAAATATGGAAAAAATAGAATTTTTCCAACTATTATGGCTTTGTTCTCCAATATGCGTCCCGCCGTGTCTCGACCTCGTCCACTCCACCTTTTCCGTGCGCAAGCCACAAAAGAGATCCGAGTCGAGATATATCATTTTAATTTACATCCATCGATCCTATACTCCACGAAGGAGTGTACAAACTATTTAGATCGAAAGTAAACTAGAATGATCGGCTAAACAATGTCGTATTTAATTATAAAAATTAAATACTAATCTAGCCTCGTCAACCCCGAGGATTCAAATGATATACATACAATCACACACAAACAATCACATACACACATATAGCCATAATAGTCGGATCTTATGCCTGCAACCAAAAAGTTAGCCTACGCACATCCTACTATTATCTGGCATACTCAATATATGATATGTGCATGAAAGTAACCGAATCCAAAACACACAAAACCAGAAACCTTGGCTCTGATACCATTTGATGGGAGTGCCATTGGTTGCGTCGGAGTCTCATTGCCTCCCATGTCCCCGGATTAAAATTTTATCAACAAAAACTAATCCAGACGGGATGAGTTTCCGAAGCACAACCATTTCATCATCGTGCCAACGACTCGAGCGATCGCTTGAACAAACTAGTTGTTCAAGCAATCAATTCTTCTAGTCGGTTAGCCGCGGAAGAGACAACGACCGGATCGCCGATTTTTGTGATTCTTATCGGTGTTAGGGCAATCGCTTGCTGTAATATGGTTTTGATGGTGTGGCAAAGGGTTTAAGTTAGTTTGATATGTTGATGTGATATGTGCGTTGAAGTCGTGCAGGACTTAGTAATTCGCACATGGAGCCGTGGCGAGTTTCACATCTCATGACTCGTGCCTTGAGTCGGTGAAGGATAGCTTTGCGGAAGCCGTGCGCTTGGAGCATCCGAGGGACCGCCGGACGAGAAGCTTGGAGTGAAGCCGGAGGAAGTAGACTTCGAGGCAAGAGGCGAAGGAGCATTGCAGCCGTGCGCCGATCCGCCGAGGGACGTGGCCGAAACGAAGAGAACTTCAAGGCGAGGACTCAGAGAAATGAGAGTGAGCGATTGTAACCCGGGAAGGGTAGTTTTAGGTGAAACTTGGCCATTTGGCCAAGTGTCGGATGGGTTTTCCGACACCGCCGATCGTGTCATGGCGGGGCCGCTCATCCGAGTGAGTTCGGTGATATACGATCGACCGATCGGATTGTGGCGCAGCCGATCGCCATCGTGGTGATCGCCAAGACCATCGATCAGCGGCCGATCGGCGACCGTCAATAAGGGTTCCGAGCCGTTCGTAGCCAGGCGATCGACTACGAGAGCATGATCGTGATGAGGTCCATCAGTCGACTGCCAAGAGTTCCGTTGGACTACAACGGTCGGGATCCGACGTGTTCAGAGGCCGTTGTAGTGACGGCAGTCGACTGCCAAGGGCGGCAGTCGACTGATGGCGGCAAACGGGAAGAAGTTAGCCCTCTCTATAAAAAGAGAGGGTGTAAGCCTTTGAGAGGCGAATGCTCATACTCCAAACGATCTTCCTAGTGCCCCACAAGCTCTAAACTCTTCTTACTTCTCTTTACTTCAATCCTATTGTAAGAAGAGTGATCTTGGTTGTAAAGGTTACCTCCACCTAGCTTTGTGCAAAGGAGAGACCGATAGTGATTGGTTTTGGCGGAGTGATTCACCATGGACGAATCGGACCGTGGATTAGCGGCGTAGCCGTGAACCACGTTATACCATCGTGTTAGCGTTTGTTTTATTGTTTGTCTTTTGCTTTGTATTTGTATATTCCGCTTGCGCTAATCTCTTGTAGACGAACAAATTACGACGTCCAACGTACGACGGCTATTCACCCCCCTCTAGCCGGACATATCGATCCCCTACAAGTGGTATCAGAGCCGAGGTTGCTTGTCACCGGACTAACCGCCGCAACAAGCCCTACATCAAAAATGGCCGGCTCCAACATCCATCCTCCGAAGTTTGAAGGAGAATTCGCTTGGTGGAAGAAGCGAATGGAGGTATTTTTCGAAACGGATTTTGATATAATGATTACAATGGAATCCGGTTTCGTTTTGCCTAGGGATGAAGAGGGGAAGCCAATAGAGAAATCTAGGTGGACCAAGAGGCAAAGAGAGGAGCACCTTGCAAACTCCAAAGCCAAGCACCATCTCTACAATGTGCTCCCTCAACAAGAGATCAACCGGATCGGAGAATGTGCTAGCGCCAAAGAGATGTGGGAGAAGCTTATAGAACTCCATGAAGACACATCCGAGGCCAAGCTAGCAAGGAGAGACCTCCTCCGCTCCCAACTATCCAATATAAAACTAGAAAAGGGAGAAAAGGTAACCTCACTACACTCTAGGTTTAAAGAAATTTTAATTGGGCTAACAAGTGTAGGTGAGAAGCTATCAAACCGGGATATGGTAATGAAGGCCATAGATGCCTTTCCCCGGTCCTCAAAGTGGAGCTCCATGGTGGACTCATTCTACATCTCCAAGAACTTGGAAGTAAGTACCTTGGAGGAATTTTTCTCAACAATGGAGCTCCACGAAACTAGGCTTGAGGGAATACAAGAGGAGCCTAAAATTCAACCCTCAAGAGGAGTAGCATTATTGGCAAGTAAGGGGAAGAAGAAGATGGAAATCACCTCCTCCTCCGATGATTTGTGCGTCTTCCTCCTCCTCCATGGATAGCACCGAAGAAGCCTACATGGTAAGGAGGGTAAGACGAGCATTTAAGAATTTTAGATTTGATAAATCTAATGATAGGAATAGAAGACCAAGGGGGAAGGTCATATGCTACAATTGCCAAGGAGAATGGCACATAAGGGACAATTGTCCTCTCCTAAACAAGAGCAAGGAAGAAAGGAAAAAGAAAGAAGAAAAGAAGAAGAAAAAGGGGAGCAAGAAAAAGAAGGAAGAGGAGAAGAAAACAAAGGAGAAGGGAAAGGCTAAGGCTCTCAAGGCAAGGACTTGGGATGATCCATCCTCATCCTCCTCCTCATCATCGGATGAGGAGAATGCCTTTGTCACCAATTTGGCCTTGATGGCCTTTGATGACTCGGATTGCTCTTCATCCGAAAATGAAAGATCAAGCTCAAATGGGGAGAGCTCAAATGAAGGGGGAGCTTCCACATCCTCATCATCCGAAGAAGAAGAGGACATGGAAACTATGGTAACCAATCTCTCACCTAGTAAAATAGTTTCTATGATTTCTAGTTTAACTAAGGATTTATTTAGGGCAAAGAAGAAAAATAAATGCATGCTAGATCAAATTAAGGACCTAGAACAAAAATTAGAAAAAGCACGCTTAAATGAAAATGAAAATATTTCTTCTAGCTTAGATGATGCATGCTCACATGATTATATGCCTTTAAATGTTAATGATGCATGCATAGAGGAAAATAGGGCATTAAGGGAAAAGGTAGATTATTTAACAAAAGCCCTAGAGAAATTCACTATAGGCTCCAACACATTGAACATGATCTTAGGGAGCCAAAGAGCTAGTTTCAACAAGAAGGGCCTAGGCTACAAGGAAAAGAAAAATAAAAAGGCCTATAAATGCCTAATAGCTAGGGGACAAGATAAGAAGAAGGTAATTGCTAGGAAATGGATCCCCAAGGAATATTTAGTGAACCCAATAGGAAAGAATTTATTTTGGGTTCCAAAATCCATTCTTAAGGGTTAGAAAACCCCTAGGGTAGTCAACCATATGAACTTGACCTATATCATAATTTGGTTGACTTAGGATGACGGGACAACATTTTTTAGATAGTGTTGGGTGATGATAACGTACCCATAAATAGGTAATAATGCCTAAATCATGATGATTAATGTAATTGCTATGTATGTTTTAAATCATGATTTATGATTTTGAAATTTGGCACGTTATCACTAGAAATAGGTTTAAATCATGCTTTAGATGATAATTTATTTATTATCATCGTATAATACCTAATGCATGACTATTATTTGACGGATACATGAGTTTCATGATCATAATGTAGAATTAATTCATATATGTCATTATGATCATGTTAATTGTTAGGTTGATACTTAACCATGATAGAATTACATGAATATATGGGTTAAGTATATACAAATACCCCCCCTAGGATACATCTCACACTCACTATAGGCTAACTTGATTGCAAACTTAGCATGGGTGAGATATAAGGATGATACAAATGTCCACTAATGCCTATGGCATTTAGATGGTCATTTAAAGTGTCAAAATAGCAATAATAGACCAATCATGGGGAAGGCTTATGTTTAATTCATAGACATATTGCCCAAAGATCATGGTTGGATATTTCATATGTTTTCAAAACAATTTCTTACCTTAAAATACATGTATTCATGTTTTGAAACAATTGGATGCAAAACTAGGTAGCTAACTTGATACTAGAATGATCAAAAACCTAGTGGTTTTTAGAGCTTTTGGATTTTTGGCAAAAACAAGAAAATATAATGAGTTTTCATAAAAAACTATTTTTCATTGATAGATATACTTAATAGAAATATGTTCCCCAAATTTCATGATTTTTCAAATATTCTGGAATTTATAATGCATTTCTGAAATTCGGTAAAATCGTAAATTTGATTCTTTAGCTACACCGCCATATACCGATAGCAATGATCGTGGCCTGTAAATCAGAATATTAAAGGCCGAATTCAGTTTGTAAACCTACAACAAGTGGTACCCAATTTTAAATCAACTTGTCATATTTTTCCTCCATTATACTTGATGCCATGAGCTTATAACTTAGTGTTAATCTTTTTGATGGTGTCAAAGGGGGAGAAATAATTATGTTTAAGTTAATTATTTTAGGGGGAGAAATATATTTTAGGGGGAGAAATATATGATAGGGGGAGAAAATTTGCATGGAGAGTTTCATGGATTAAGGGGGAGTTGCATGTTGCTATATCATGTTTATCTTTACATGCTTTCTTACCTTAGAATTTATATCAAATGTTTTTACCTAACTTAAACGGATTGCCACACATCAAAAAGGGGGAGATTGTTAGAGCAATCTCTTGCCGTAATATGGTTTTGATGGTGTGGCAAAGGGTTTAAGTTAGTTTGATATGTTGATGTGATATGTGCGTTGAAGTCGTGCAGGACTTAGTAATTCGCACATGGAGCCGTGGCGAGTTTCACATCTCATGACTCGTGCCTTGAGTCGGTGAAGGATAGCTTTGCGGAAGCCGTGCGCTTGGAGCATCCGAGGGACCGCCGGACGAGAAGCTTGGAGTGAAGCCGGAGGAAGTAGACTTCGAGGCAAGAGACGCGAAGGAGCATTGCAGAGCCGTGCGCCTGATGCTGCCGAGGGACGTGGCCGAGAACGAAGAGAACTTCGAAGGCGAGGGACTCCGAGAGATGAGAGTGAGCGATTGTAACCCAGGGAAGGGTAGCTCTTAGGTGAAACTTGGCCATTTGGCCAAGTGTCGGATGGGTTTTCCCGACACGCGATCATTGCCATGTCATGGCGGCGATCGCTCAATCGAGTGAGTTCGACCGGGTATCGATCGGATTGGCCAGCGGCATCGCCATACGCGGCCGATCGCCAGACCATCGATCCGGCGCAGCGTGATCGGTCAATAAGGGTTCGGCCATTAAACCGTTCGTGGCCGATCGGGCGGGCGACTTACGGAGCGGCGATCGTGATGAGGTCCATCGGGCCGATCCGCCAAGAGTTCCGTTGGACTACAACGGTCGGGATCCGACGTGTTCGGAGGCCGTTGTAGTGACGGCAGTCGACTGCCAAGGGTGGCAGTCGACTGATGGCGGCAAACGGGAAGAAGTTAGCCCTCTCTATAAAAAGAGAGGGTGTAAGCCTTTGAGAGGCTAATGCTCATACTCCAAACGATCTTCCTAGTGCCCCACAAGCTCTAAACTCTTCTTACTTGTCTTTACTTCAATCCTATTGTAAGAAGAGTGATCTTGGTTGTAAAGGTTACCTCCACCTAGCTTTGTGCAAAGGAGAGACCGATAGTGATTGGTTTTGGCGGAGTGATTCACCGTGGACGAATCGGACCGTGGATTAGCGGCGTAGCCGTGAACCACGTTATACCATCGTGTTAGCGTTTGTTTTATTGTTTGTCTTTTGCTTTGTATTTGTATATTCCGCTTGCGCTAATCTCTTGTAGACGAACAAATTACGACGTCCAACGTACGACGGCTATTCACCCCCCTCTAGCCGGACATATCGATCCCCTACAATCGGGGTCCATGATTATACAAATACAAACAAATGCAAACTAGTATAATCAACACATACTAACATAAAGAACATAAGCTAGCATATCTTATCATAAGAGGATCAAGAATAAAGTTTGTAAAACTTTTATACCTCTTGGTCTTGTACCGTATGTCTCATCCTCCTCGTGGACATTGTGTGGGCGAAGATCCTCCATGAGTTGAAGCCTCCTTGATCACGTTCTTCCCTTCCTTGCTTGCTCCAAACAAAGAGAAGAACCAAACAAAAACTCCGTCTCCTATCTAGAACCGACCACCAAGCCAAGGAGCTTGATATAGCCGCCGGCCAAGGAGTAGATAATTGAGCGCCGGCCAACCATGAAGAAAGGTTGCCGCCAGCCACCAAGGAGAGAGGGAGAAGGAATAATGGGTATGGGTGCCGACCAAAGTAAGGAGGAAGAAGGAGGGCGTCGGGTACCAATTAGGAAGAGAAGGAAACAAACCTTAATACTTCCAAGGATTGCCGCCCAAACCTTTTCCCAAACCCTAGCCGCCCAAGCCCAAAAACCCAAATCTCCTTCTTGATATATCTATGTTACACGCCCAAGCCCTTAGCCCTCCTTTTATAGAGTTAGGCTTAGGCCTCCTTTCAATCTCCACCGTCGGATCTAGAGACTTAGTCTCCACCGTCAGATCTAGGGTTTCATCCCAACCGTTGGATCTAGGGTTTCATCCCAACCGTCAGATCTAGGATTTCATCCCAACAGTCAGATCAAGGGTTTCATCCCAATCGTCGGATCTAGGGTTTCATCCCAACCGTCGGATCTAGGGTTTTATGTTCCATCATTGGATCTAGGCTCCATGAGGTTTTAATAAGGCTACGATAGGGACCATGAGGAGGAGTTGGATCTTGGCCACCCGATGGATCGGAACCACACAAACTTGATCCATCAATGATGTTTCATTCCACTAGAGGATCATCATTGATCTAACTCACCAACCCCATTTATATATGGGCTCCATATATTATTTGCACAACTATCTCCCCGTGTTTAAGATATCGAATGTCCATCAATTAATTGATTTACTGACCATCAATTAATTAACATCTAACTCCTCGAGTAGTGCCACTCAACCTTATCATCATGTTGACTAAGTCAACCCGCGGGGTTTACATGATAAACCTTATGAGCTCCTCAAGGGGACATCATCAACCTAATATATAGGACACAGTTTCCTTCTATAATCAATGGCACACCATGTAAATAATATCATTTCCCAACTTATCGGGCCTATTGATTTAATCTATAAATCTCACCCATTGGTAAATCAAAGAAATAAATACTAAGTACATGTGCCCGTTATTATATCGGGATTCAGAGCATGTGCAACATAATACCCGAGGTCTGATTCAATCATATACTCAGCAATAGATTGAATCACCTCTCTGTCGGTCCTGCTCAATACACACAAAATGTACTAGTGTAATTCTATGGTCAAGATAACTAATACCAAATCACACTACAACCATGCCAATGGTTTGTTCAAGACCATCTTGGTTGTGAGCCTATACTTATATTGTACAAGGAACTGATAACATGATCTTCTGTGCCTCACCAACCACCACGCTATCTACAATGTAGAGTATTAGACAATATGAACACATATAATAAATATAAAGTGCAAACAATGATCATGTGATTCTTATTTCAAAATAAAGATGGCCATACAAAAGGCTAGGCTTTCAGTATACATCCCAACATTTATACCTCTCGATCTTCTATCGTATGTCCTAACCTCCTTGTAGACTTCGTGTGGGCGAAGATCCTCCACAAGTTGAAGCTTCCTAGATCTTCTTCAATCAAAAGAAAGAAGAACTCTCCTTCCCTTCTTGCTTGAGCCAACCACCAAGCCACAAAAGCTTGATGCCGCCGGCCCCAAGAATAGAGAGAACAAGATGGCCAACCAAGGAACCAAAAAAGGGAACAATCCCTAGCTCCTTTGTGTCGGCGGCCAAGAGGAAAAGAAGAGGAGAAGAGGAATAGGTTGAGCGCCGACCAAGGTAGAGGGAAGAGAGGTAGGTGCCAGCAACACCCTAGGAAGAAGAAGAGAACCTCTCCGATAGTTGTCGCCCACTCCACCTTCCAAACCCTAGCCGCCCAACCAAACCCTAACTTTCCTAGGGTTTCTTGCCGCCCAAGCTATTGATAGGCAAAACCCTAATCTCCAAAAATCATGAACCAACTTCCTTGCCGCCCAACTTAAGCCCGCTTTTATAGAGTTAGGTTTAAGCCTTGTTTTAATCTCCACCATTGGTTCTAGGGATTTAATCTCAACCGTCGGATCTAGAGATTTAATCTCAACCGTCGGATCTAGATATTTAATCTCCACCATCGGATCTATGGATTTAATCTCAACCGTCAGATCTAGAGATTTAATCTCAACCATCGGATCTAGAGATTTAATCTCCACCGTCGGATCTAGGGATTTAATCTCAACCATCGGATCTAGAGATTTAATCTCAACCGTCGGATCTAGAGATTTAATCTCCACCGTCGGATCTAGAGTTTTGTTTTCCATCATTGGATCTAGGCTTCATGAGGTTTATATTAGGCTACGATAGGGACCATGAGGAGGAGTTGGATCTTGGCCACCCGATGGATCGGAACCACACAAACTTGATCCATCAATGATGTTCCATTACGCTAGAGGATCATATTTGTGTTGGTGCAATCGGTCCAGGTTAGGTTGACTCGAGTTTGACTCGAGCAGTACCTTAATGATATTTTGATGATAGACAAAACTCATGATATTGGATTGTCATGGGAAAGTCCAACATGGGGTTGGCATAGAAAATCCAAGCATGGAGCTTGGTGTGGAAGTCCAAGGGGGAAGCCTTGGCATGGGAAAGTCCAAAGCATTGCGAAGCCGTGCGCTTGGTGCTTGGCATGGGAAAGTCCAAAGCATTGCGAAGTCGTGCGCTTGGTGCTTGGCATGGGAAATCCAAAGCATTGTGAAGCCGTGCGCTTGGTGCTTGGTGAGAAATGCATTGCGAAGCCGTGCGCTTGGTGCATTTGGGAAGTCTTGAGGACTTGGTAAGTTCACTAGGCTCGGGGTCCTTGAGTCAGTGAAGGATGGCATTGCGAAGCCGTGCGCTTGGTGCATCCGAGGGACCGCTGGACAGGGAGCGAATGGAGTGAGCCCAAAGGGAAGCATACTTCTAGAGCATGAGACGCGAAGGATGGCGTTGCGAAGTCGTGCGCTTGGCGCATCCGAGGGACGTAGGCCGAGGGAAGAGAGCTTCGGTGGGGAACTCCATGAGGGATAAGGTGGACTTGGCCAAGTGGCTAAGACTGAGTGTCGGAGGCTCAAACATCGTTATGTTTGAGGTTTTAGCAACATCAGTCGACTAGCATAGGTGTCAGTCCACTGCTCTAGGTCATATGGGTTCAACGGTGTTCGAGTCGGTGATCGATCGCCGAGGGAGGGGTCGTCATTGTTGAGATCGGTCGGCGCCGAGGGATGGCGATCGATGGATGACACTGCACGCGCAGAATGGAGTCGAGCTTGCTAGCACTCGACTGATGGTTGATCAGTCGACTGATGGGTGCCATCAGTCGACTGATGTGTGATCCGTTCGAACTTAACCAATGTGGATCTGGCCGTTGTGAGACAACGACTACGGGACCAGTCGACTGATGGTCACGATCAGTCGACTGATGGGCGCGAAAACAGCTTGATGCAGGTTATAAATGGAGCACGAGTTGGAGGATTTCGCCAAGTCTTTTGTGAAGCTATTGGAGGGGAATTGCTGCTGCATTCCAGACCTTCAAGAGCCATCTAAAGCAAGCAACAAGCAAAGGATTCAAATCAAGCGTTGTAAAGTGTTCTTTACGTGTATTTCATATTTATCTTTGTATTGCTTGTATTTCATTACTTAGTGTAATTGCTTGTGAGAGGTTTCTCCACCTCCGACGTGTAGTCAAAAAGGAGTGTTATAGTTAGTGTCGTGCGCATAACTAGAGCTCGAGGAGCTCGCTCGTGGAGTAGGAACCATTCGGTTTCGAACCACGTATATCGTGTGTGTTTGCGTGTGCTTATTTGTTGTTAGTATTATTATTGTTTTATTGTTATTCCGCTGCGCTAACAAGAATTGTAGACGAGCACGCAACGAGATCCAACGAATTACGACATACATCATAAGAGGGCTATTCACCCCCCTCTAGCCGGCCAATCGACCTCCCAACAAGTGGTATCAGAGCCGAGGTCGCTCTTCAAGGACTAACCGCCGCGAGAGCACTACAAATGTCCGGCTTCATCCATCCACCGAAATTCGATGAAGATTTTTCTTGGTGGAGGAAACGGATGGAGGTATATCTCGAAACCGATTTTGATTTTATGATTATCATAGAAAACGGTTTTGAGATGCCTAGGGACAAACACAACAAGCCCATTGAGAAGTCAAAATGGACCCAAGACCAAATCAAAGACTTCAAGACAAATCTCAAGGTAATCAAGTTGATTAGTGACTTGTTACCTAACACTATTTGGTCTAGATTGGGTGATTATAGGGATGCAAGGGAATTATGGAATAAGGTAATGAAATTCTAAGAAAATTCCCAATCGGCACAAGAAGAGGAGAATGCCGAAGAAGAACCCACAACATTTGAAGATGTTGATGACTTGGTGGAGACCTCCACCTCTAGCATTGAGGGGGAGGAGAAGCAATCTTCCATCCCGGAGCAAGAACAAGAAGCATCCACATCCGGGAGAAGTGAAGATCGGGAAGAGGCTTCCACCAACTCCCTAGGTGACTCATGTATTATAATTAATCGTAAAGATTATATTATTTGTTTTGAGTGTAGGGAGAAATTGCATTACAAGCAAATTCCCTAAATTGGCTAAGAAGAAGGCATCGACACCAAAGTCAAACGATGTCGGTGTTCCCAAAATCAAGAGCAAAGAGCACATTGTGTGCTTCAAATGCAATCAAAAGGGACACTACCGAAGCCAATGCCCTAGGGGGAGGAAGAAAGGGCAAGAAGGTGCAACTCATGTAGGGGGAGCTCCTAAAGCTAACCCTAAGGTACATTTAGTTAATGCACCTTTAATTCCTAGACTTGAAAAGCATGCTAAGAATTATTTTAGCTCTCTTGCAATTATAAATAAAAAGCATGCTAAGAGAAATAATAAGGTTTATTGCTTAGGTGTCAAGCATGTTAGTTTCTCTAAGGACAAACCTAGGACTCAAAACACTAGATCTATTTTACCTAGGGAGTCAATTAGGAGAATTGAAGAAAACTTAGGTGTTAACCCCAAGAAATCTAGGCATATGCCTAGAAAGAGTCCTTCCCAAAAGATAAATGAAAATTCAAAATTGGGAAAATTAGAGTTAGAAAACCAAACCTTGAGGTCAAGGCTAGAAAAATTGGAGAAGGCCCTAGCAATAATCAAAAATTCAGTTCAAGGGTCAAATACACAAAAATCAAGGCCTAGGAAACAAGAACTATCTAAGGGCAAGAAGGGTTTGGGTCACAAACCTATGTCCTACCATAATGTTCCATTCAATTATGGGACAACATCTAGGTCTAGAAAAACCAAGGCTAATAGGGAAGCCATCCCTAAGTCTAGCCATGGTATGTGCTTAGTGGCCTAGGACTTAAGAAAAACCAAGAAGGCCACTAAGAAGGTCAATGGAGGAGTCACCTCTAGAGTTGACCCAAGTAAGATCCAAAAGACTATGGTTTTAAAACCAAAAAGGGTCATTAGAAAGGTATCTAGGGATGTTATTCCTAGGGAATACCTTGTTAACCCAAGGAGCTCCAATAGGTATTGGGTTCCTAAAAGCGTGATCGATTCACGCTAAATGGGTTAGGGTGTGTCAACCCTAAGTGGATGGGTAGTTAACCTAACCATAGTAGAGTTGACACATTAGGGTGTGCCAATATGCTTGAGAAGTTAAAAATGATTTAAATTGGCACAATTAGGTCATAGAGGTATTGGTGTGCCATTTTGGGTTTTTGGCACACTAGGAAAATGAATGGCATTAAGGCAAAATGAACTTAATCCCTAGAAATGGCAAATTGATTTTAACACTTAGGTATTCTATACCTTAGTATACTTTACTTGCCATGATTTGTTTGTCTTGCCATGTCATGACATCATTTTCATTTTTAATTATAAAAATGTCATGATAATGTTTAGACTTATGTTAGATGTCATGTATGCTTAAGTTTCATTCACATGCCATGACATCATGATATTGGCATATGTTTTTATCTATATCATATCTATGCCATAATCATCATCATGCATAAATTAAAATGAAATTAAGGACTATGGCATAATTTGATGGGAATCAAATAATATTGCCTTAGAAATATGCATGAGAATTTAAAAGAACAAAAACCCACATCTCACTAGATTAATTGCCTTGAATGTGTTTTGCACATCTAGATATTGGTGAGATGTTTAAGGAAAAGAAATTAAAGGTTTGAAAAACATTTTGAAAAACCTTGGTGAAGCCTATCTTTTGATAGCTATCACCATTGAATGGGATGATACAAAGATGGCTCTTTATTGAAGCTTTTCTAAACTTTTGAACTTTGTATCAATCTCCTAATTTAGTGGGTAAAATAAATTTTCAATATTTTTCACCCATAGTGTTTAGGATAAGTATTATACGTATGCATTTTCAAGATTTTTAAAATTACGTATATTTACTTATGGATTTCGAAAGATCACGATCGCCATGGACCGGCAATGATCGATAGGTGGCAAATGATCGATTGATTTCATTGTGATCGCCGAAAGCCGATTTCGTAAATTTTGTTGGTTATGCCCATGTTCAGCTAGGTTAAGGTCCCCTAACCACTCCTAACCCTAGGATATGCTTGGGAGAGCATTAGAGAGGGTGGAAATCCATTGGATATGGATTAGGAGTTGGGTTGAGGGTGAGTATCAATTTTAAGGTGGATGTGAGTTCATTGTTGAACTTTGCCTTAATTTTGTTTGGTTTAATGTTCCTATTGGCTTAGGGACTCTCCAAGGACATTGTTGGTGCAATGGTCAAGGGGGAGCAAGCCTCTAGGGGGAGGTATCCATCATGGGAAGATGGATGTGTATTTCCTCATGGGAGGAAAATTGGGTTGCCTCTCTTTAAGTGATATGGGATCACTAGAAAGATGGTAGGCATGTGTTCCTCCAAGGGAGAGATTGTAAGATCTCATTGGGATATGAGACATTCATACCCTTGGAGAGGACCTTTTTGATGTAATGTCAAAAAGGGGGAGAAGTTACCAAGTTACCAATTAGGGTTCGTTGGAATTCTCATTGGGATATGAGAATTGCCAATATGGGAGAATTGGTAGACTTGAGATAGTAGTTTTGTCAATCATCAAAGGGTCGGCCAGGTTAATTGACTCGAGTTTGACTCGAGCAGTACCTTAATGATATTTTGATGATAGACAAAACTCATGACATTGGATTGTCATGGGAAAGTCCAACATGGGGTTGGCATGGAAAATCCAAGCATGGAGCTTGGTGTGGAAGTCCAAGGGGGAAGCCTTGGCATGGGAAAGTCCAAAGCATTGCGAAGCCGTGCGCTTGGTGCTTGGCATGGGAAAGTCTAAAGCATTGCGAAGCCGTGCGCTTGGTGCTTGGCATGGGAAAGTCCAAAGCATTGCGAAGCCGTGCGCTTGGTGCTTGGCATGGGAAATCCAAAGCATTGCGAAGCCGTGCGCTTGGTGCTTGGTGAGAAATGCATTGCGAAGCCGTGCGCTTGGTGCATTTGGGAAGTCTTGAGGACTTGGTAAGTTCACTAGGCTCGGGGTCCTTGAGTCGGTGAAGGATGGCATTGCGGCCGCAGGCGCTTGGTGCATCCAGGGAGCCGACGGAGCGAATGGAGTGAGCCCAAAGGGAAGCATACTTCTAGGGCATGAGACGCCGAAGGATAGCGTTGGCCTACGCGCTTGGCGATCCGAGGGACGAGGCCGAGGAAGAGAGCTCGGTGGGGAACTCCATGAGGGATAAGGTGGACTTGGCCAAGTGGCTAAGATCGAGTGTCGGAGGCTCAAACATCGTTATGTTTGAGGCACCGACCGATCGGGAGGAAGTCGATTGTTGAGGATCGGTGGCCATCGAGGATTGCGATCGATGACACTGCATGGGCACAGAATGGAGTCGAGCTCGCCAGTACTCGACTGATGGTTGATCAGTCGACTGATGGGTGCCATCAGTCGACTGATGTGTGATCCGTTGGAACATAACCAACGTGGATCTGGCCGTTGTGAGACAACGGCTACGGGACCAGTCGACTGATGGTCACGATCAGTCGACTGATGGGCGCAAAAACAACTTGATGCAGGTTATAAATGGAGCACGAGTTGGAGGATTTCGCCAAGTCTTTTGTGAAGCTATTGGAGGGGAATTGCTGCTGCATTCCAGACCTTCAAGAGTCATCTAAAGCAAGCAACAAGCAAAGTATTCAAAGCAAGCGTTGTAAAGTGTTCTTTACGTGTATTTCGTATTTGTCTTTGTATTGCTTGTATTTCATTACTTAGTGTAATTGCTTGTGAGAGGTTTCTCCACCTCAGACGTGTAGTCGAAAAGGAGTGTTATAGTTAGTGTTGTGCGCATAACTAGAGCTCGAGGAGCTCGCCCGTGGAGTCGGAACCATTCGGTTCCGAACCACGTATATCGTGTGTGTTTGTGTGTGCTTATTTGTTGTTAGTATTATTATTGTTTTATTGTTATTCCGCTGAGCTAACAAGAATTGTAGACGAGCACGCAACGAGATCCAATGAATTACGACATACATCGTAAGAGGGCTATTCACCCCCCTCTAGCCGGCCAATCGACCTCCCAACAATTTGAATTACCTCACCAACCCCCATAAATTAATATGGGCTCCATACATTATTTGTACATCCATCTCCCCGTGTTTAACATATCAAATGTCCGTCAATTAATTGATTTACTGACCATCAATCAATTGACATCTAACTCCTCGAGTAGTACCACTCAACCTTATCATCATGTTGACTAAGTCAACCTGCAGGGTTTACATGATGAACCTTATGAGCTCCTCAAGGGGACATCATCAACCTAATATGTAGGACACGGTTTCCTCCTATAATTCATCACTCCTAGATTCTATCTCTGAATTCATCGCTCTTTGCCAAGATACCGCATCTCTATCTTGGAGTGCCTCGTCATATGTTCAGGGATCAGATTCATGTTTACTAGGGACTAAGTCCGAAGACTCTCCCAAGAACTTGAATCTCACGGGTTGTCTAACAACTCTCCCACTACGACGAGGTGCCTCCTGTGTATGCTCTGTGACACACGGTGCAGTGACTTGTGGTATTTCCTCTTGTACCAGTGGTACTGAAGTCGGGACTTCCCCTGTCAACTCCTCAAGAACAATCCTACTCGTGGGCTTCTGGTTCATCACATAGTCCTCCTCTAGAAATCTGGCATTCCTACTCACGATCACCTTCTGATCTCTAGGACTATAGAACAAACCACCATTCGTTCCCTTAGGATAGCCAACAAACAAGTGTACTTCTGTACGAGATTCCAACTTACCAGCATCTCCCTTCAGCACATGTGTTGGACTACCCCAAATCGAATATGTCTTAGACTAGGCTTTCGCCCAGTCCACAATTCTATGGGAGTAGAGGGTACTGACTTAGATGGAACCAAGTTCAGAATGTGTGTTGCCGTTTCCAGAGCAAACCCCCAGAACTAATCAGGTAACTCAGAATAACTCATCATCGATCTGACCATCTCCATAAGAGTCCTATTCCTTCGCTCCGCCACACCATTCTGCTGGGGTGTGCCAGGTGCGGACAATTGGGATTGAATCCCAGCCTCTGATAAGTAACTCCTAAACTCTCCCAAGAGGTACTCGCCACCACGATCAGATCATAGTGTCTTGATACTTTTACCTTAACGGTTCTCCACGTCAGCCTTGAATTCTTTGAATCTGTCAAAGCATTCAGACTTGTGGCGCATCAAGTAAATGTATCCATACCTTGAATAATCGTCTATAAAAGAGACAAAGTATTCAAATCCACCTCTAGCCTAGATAGACATAGAACCGCACAAATCAGAAAGAACCAATTCCAATCCATCTTTGGCTCTATACCCCTTAGCCTTAAAAGGCATCTTGGTCATCTTACCTTCCAAGCAAGACTCACAGGTTGGGAGATCTTCCACCACTAATAAACCCAAGGGTCCATCAACTATCAACCTTTAAATTCTACTCAGGTTAATATGACTAAGTCTTAGGTGCCAAAGATATGTCTGGTTCATTATCGAAGGTTCTTTTCTCTTATTAGACTTAGAAGATGAGTTATTCACTTCTATATGCATCGTGGGAGTTTTCGGTTCAAGAGTGTACAAATTGCCAACCAATGTACCAGAACAGATAATCTCCCTATTCCTTTTTATAACAACTTTATCATTAAAAGAAACAGAATATCCATCGAGAAACAATTTAGAAACTGAAATTAGATTCTTTCTAAAAGTAGGTACATAAAGACAATTTCTCAAAACCAAAACTTTATTCCTATCAAAAGATAAATAAACGTCTCCCACTGCAATAGCCGCCACCTTTGAAGCATTGCCCAAGAAGACGGTAATCTCTCCCTCAGCTAGTCATCAGGTTTCCTGGAACCCCTGCAAAGTATTGCAGACATGATCAGTGGCTCCTGTATCTACACACCAGGTACTGGTAGATAACACTGCTAAACATGTTTCAACAACTAAACAAGAAGATATACCTTTGTTCTTTCAGCGAGGACAGTCCGCCTTCCAATGTCTAGTCTGCTTGCAAGTGAAGCACTTGCCTTTTGGCTTCTTCACTCTTGCCTGAGGTCATACTGCCACTTTCTTTGCTCCACCTTGCTTCTTCTTCTTCTTCCCTTTCGGTTTAGAAGTAGAAACCTTCTGAGCAACCATGGCTTGAGCGCTTTGACGAAAAAGCCCCTCTGCCGCCTGGAGTTCTGTCAGAAGCTCCGCCAACGAATACAACCTCTTGTTCATGTTGTAGTTGAGGCGGAACTGCTCAAAACTCCTAGGCAGAGACTGGAGAATGATATCGACCTGGGTTTCCCCATCGATCTCAGCTCCGAGGACTTCCATCTCATTCAGATGAGCCATCATCTTGAGAATATGGTCCCTGACGGGTGTTCCCTCGATCATGGTGGTCGTCATCAAGTTCCTCACAGCCTCTTGTCTGGCCGCCCTACTCTGATGTCCGAAAAGTTCTTTGAGATTGAACATCATGTCATAAGTCGTAGTCATGGCCTGATGCTGATGTTGCAGCACATTTGACATAGATGCCAAAATGTAACACCGCACCATCTCATCTGCCTTGATCCATTTCTTATAACTTTCTTTCTCCTTTTCATCAGATTCATCGGTGGGCTTAGGAGGACAGACCTCGAAGAGTATAAATTTGTACTCCTTTGCAGTTAAGACAATATCCAAATTTCTTTTCCAATCAATATAATTTGTTCCAGAAAGTTTATTTTCTTTTAATATCACAGCAAGTGGGTTGAAAGCCATTTGAAAAACCTAAGAATCACAAAGATCAAAATATTAGATTTCAAATATAATTGATTCCTCAAACAATAAAATTTCGAAATCAACCAACACCTCAAAACACCGAGAATATCGCATGTCACGATAGTGTGGACGTATACGAATTCTACATTTGTAAGAGGAGGTTTAACCCTTTAATTTTATTATCTTGTCAACCTTACTTTTTGACAAATAAAATTAATAGTTGGTTCCTATTTGGGCCTACAAATAAAAGCAGTGACTACGATGGGGAGGATACTTTTTATTTGCATCTAAGTGTGCACCATTACACGATACTAAGGGAATTATCTCGGATTATGTGCCTTACCGATGGGGAAGTACACACGCTCCTAAATAATTTCCTATAACCATTATTTGACCTAGTGATCCGCAAACAAACTAATCCGATGGGGAGGAAGGCACTCAGAACCGACGCGCAAGTTTGTTGCATCACACGTCAAATTGTAATGGAGGCCGCGGGAATTAATTAAAATGTCCCTCTCCCACTTAGCAAATTGTCAGTGAGGAATTTTCAAGCACACACAACATGCATATAAAACAAATTAGCAATAAATATGGAAAAAACAGAATTTTTCCAACTATTATAGCATTGTTCTCCAATATGCGTCCCGTTGTGTCGCCACTTTGTCCGCTCCACCTTTTCCCGTGCACAAGTCAGCAAAGAGATCTGAGCCAAGATAAACTATTTTAATTTACATCCATCGATCCTATACTCCACGAAGGAGTGTACAAATAGTCTAGATCGAAAGTAAACTAAAATGAGTGGCTAAATAATGTCATATTTAATTACAAAAATTAAATATTAATTTAGCCTCGTCAACCCCGAGGATTCAAATAATATACAATCACACACACATGCAATCACATACACACATATATAGCCATAATAGTTGGATCTTATGGTGTAACCAAAAAGTTATCCTACGCACATCCTACTATCATCCGGCATACACAATATATGATAAGTGCGTGAAAGTAACCGAATCCAAAACACACAAAACCGGAAACCGTGGCTCTGATACCAATTTGATGGCATTCTCGGAGGCTCGGAGGCTCCCATGTCCCCGAATTAAAATTTTCACTAATGAAAACTAATCCAGATGGGATGAGTTTCCTAAGCTCAACCAATTCATCGTCGTGCTAACAACTTGAGCGATCGCTTGAACAAACTAGTTGCTCAAGTAACAAAACTCTTCTAGTCGGTTAGCCGCGGAAGAGACGACGGACGGATCGCCGGTTTTTGTGTTTATCTTCGGGGTCCATGATTATACAAATACATATGGATGTAGACATGTATAATCAACACATACAAACATATTAATAAGAACATGCAAAGATCAATAATAAAACTTGTAAAACTTTTATACCTCTCGATCTTCTATCATATCTCCTAACCGCCTTGTAAACTTCGTGTGGGCGAAGATCCTCCACAAGTTGAAGCTTCCTAGATCTTCTTCAATCAAAAGAAAGAAGAACTCTCCTTCCCTTCTTGCTTGAGCCAACCACCAAGCCACAAAAGCTTGATGCCGCCGGCCCCAAGAATAGAGAGAACAAGATGGCCAACCAAGGAACCAAACAAGGGAACAATCCCAAGCTCCTTTGTGCCGCCGGCCAAGTGGAAAAGAAGAGGAGAAGAGGAATAGGTTGAGCGCCGACCAAGGTAGAGGGAAGAGAGGTAGGTGCCAGCAACACCCTAGGAAGAAGAAGAGAACCTCTCCTATAGTTGCCGCCCACTCCACCTTCAAAACCCTAGCCACCCAACCAAACCCTAACTTTCCTAGGGTTTCTTGCCGCCCAAGCTATTGATAGGCAAAACCCTAATCTCCAAAAATCATGAACCAACTTCCTTGCCGCCCACCTTAAGCCCCCTTTTATAGAGTTAGGCTTAAGCCTTATTTTAATCTCCACCGTTGGTTCTAGGGATTTAATCTCAACCGTCGGATCTAGAGATTTAATCTCAACCGTCGGATCTAGAGATTTAATCTCCACCGTCGGATCTAGGGATTTAATCTCAACCGTATGATCTATAGATTTAATCTCAACCGTCGGATCTAGAGATTTAATCTCCACCGTAGGATCTAGGGATTTAATCTCAACCGTCGGATCTAGAGATTTAATCTCAACCGTCGGATCTAGAGATTTAATCTCCACCGTCGGATCTAGAGTTTTGTTTTCCATCATTGGATCTAGGCTTCATGAGGTTTATATTAGGCTACGATAGGGACCATGAGGAGGAGTTGGATCTTGGCCACCCGATGGATCGGAACCACACAAACTTGATCCATCAATGATGTTCCATTCCACTAGAGGATCATCATTGAATTACCTCACCAACCCTCATAAATTAATATGGGCTCCATACATTATTTGTACATCCATCTCCCCGTGTTTAACATATCGAATGTCCGTCAATTAATTGATTTACTGACCATCAATCAATTAACATCTAACTCCTCGAGTAGTACCACTCAACCTTTTCATCATGTTGACTAAGTCAACCTGCAGGGTTTACATGATGAACCTTATGAGCTCCTCAAGGGGACATCATCAACCTAATATGTAGGACACGGTTTCCACCTATAATTAACGACACACCATGTAAATAATATCATTTCCCAACTTACCGGGCATATTGATTTAATCCATATAAATCTCACCCTTTGGTAAATCAAAGAAATAAATACTAAGTACATGTGCCCGTTATTATATCGGGATTAAGAGCATGTACAACATAATATCCGAGGTCCGATTCAATTTTGTAGTCAGCAATAAATTGAATCACATCTATGTCGGTCCTGCTCAATACACCTAAGTGTACTAGTGTAACTCTATGTTCAAGACAAACCAATACCAAGCTACACTACAACCATGCCAATGGTTTTTCCAAAACCATCTTGGTTGTGAGCCTCTACTTATATTCTACAAGGGACTGATAACATGATCTTCTGTGCCACACCAAGAACCATGTTATCTACAATGTAAAGTATTAGACAATATGCACACATATAATAAATATAAAGTGTAAACAATGATCATGTGATTCTTATTTCAAAATAAAAATGTTCATACAAAAGAGCTAGGCTTTCAGTATACATTCCAACAGGTTGTTCTACATATACTTCCTGTTTAATGAACCCATTTAGGAATGCCGACTTTACATCCATTTGATGGAGTTTAAAGCCAATGTAAGAGGCATGTCCTAGTAGGATTCTAATCGACTCTAACCTAGCAACCGAGGCATAAGTCTCATCATAGTCAAGCCCCTCTACTTGATTAAATCCTCTTGCGACTAACCTAGCTTTATTTCTTGTTATTGTTCCTTGATCATCTAATTTCTTCCTAAAAACCCATTTTGTAGTGACAATGGTACTATCATTGGGTCTAGGAACTAGCTCCCAAACTTGACTCCTCTCAAATTAAGCCAATTCATCTTGCATTGCTAAGACCCAATCTGGATCAAGCAATGCATCATCAATTGACTTGGGCTCAAGTTGTGAGATAAGAGCTATTTGACTAGAGGGAGCTCTATGAAATGACCTAGTTCTAACACCTTGCGATAATTCACCTACAACTTGATCTAGAGGGTGATTTTGATGAACTCTTATTGTTCTAGGAGGTGTATTAAATTGATTTTGATCATGATTATCCTCATTCCTCCTTTCATCATTCGAATCTCCTCTTGCTCCCCCTTGATTATTACTCTCTAATCCTCCCCCTTGATTATTGCCCCCTAAGGTCATATTTTGAAATTTTTGGGTAATTTCTTGATTTTTGTCATTGATATCATCATCAATGGGGGATTTCCTAGGGTAAGTAGTAGAGGATTCATCAAATTGAACATTTGAAGACTCCTCAATTATTTGAGTCCTTTTTTTATATACTCTATAGTCCCTACTAGTGAATGAGTATCCAACTAGGATTCCCTCATCCACTTTGGACTCGAATTTCCCCAAATTATCTTTGGTGTTTAAAATATAAGTTTTACATCCAGAGACCCTAAAGTAGTGAATTGTTGGAATTGAGCCATTCCATAATACAAATGGAGTTTTTCCTAAAAACCTATAGATTTGGACTCTATTTTGGATATAACAAGCGGTATTAACCACTTCCGCCCACAAGTAGCTAGGTAAAGAGTATGCATTAAGCATAGTCCTAGCGGCTTCTTGTAGGGTACAATTTTTCTGTTCAACTACCCCATTTTGTTGAGGTGTTCTAGGACAAGAAAATTCATGCTTGTACCCTTGTTCTAAGCAAAATTTGGAGAAATTATAATTCTCAAATTCTCCACCGTGATCACTATGGATCCGATTGATTTTGAGACTTCTCTCATTCTCTACTCTTTTGCTAAAGCCTATGATTGTTTCTAGGGCATTGTCCTTATGTTTCATGAAATATACCCAAGTATATCTAGAAAAGTCATCTACTATAACTAAGAAATATCTGCTACCATTTAATGAAGGGTACTATGAAAATCAAATAAATCAACATGCAAGAGTTCTAAAGGTAAAGCGGTACTAAGTAAAGTTTTACCTTTGTTTGATGATTTTGATTGCTTTCCTTCTTGGCATGCATCACACATTTTGTCCTTAAGATACTTGACTTTTGGCAACCCCTTGACTAGCTTCATCTTGGCTATTTTGGCAATGTTTTTCATTTTGATGTGCCCTAGCCTCCAATGCCATAGTCAATTCACTTCTTCTTTTGCAATAAGACACTTAGTAGAAGCGTTAGAAGTATAGGATAAATCAACATAGTATATATTTGATTTCCTAAAACCTACTAACATGCAATCATTTAAATTTTTGTGTCTTATGAATCATTTAAAAGAATCAAATTGAACATCAAAATTGGCATCACATAATTGGCTTACACTAAGCAAATTAAATTTCATATTTTTAACTAATAATACTTTGTGAATTGCAAGGTTTGGGGATACCTCAATTGTCCCATTTCCTAGGATCTTAAATTTATCATTATTTCCAAAAGACACATTCCCCTTGCTAGTGTGGTTGATTGTTGAAAATTTGCTCTCATCACCGGTCATGTGTTTTGAGCAACCATAAGCTTGGTCCTTCTACCTATACAACATGAAAAATGCAAGTCTTAGGCACCCAAATTTTAGGACCATTAGCATTTACTATATAGATTTTGGGAACCCAAGCATTTCTAGCCTTGCTCCTAATGGTTGGTTTTCTACTAATTAATGAGGTGAAAGCCACTTCCTTCTCCTTAGGCCTATATCCTATGCCAGCCTTGTTATAAATGGCCCTTTGGTCCCTAAGAATCATATCAAGATATTTGGACCCACTTGTAAATTTCTCTAAGCATGCTCTTAAGTTACCTATTTCTTTTCTAAGTTCATCATTTTCATTCCTAAATGAACATACATCGTGACAAGAAATTTCTACATTCTTAATTCATTTAATTTCTACTTTTAAATCCTTAATCCTATATTTTGATTTATTTAGTGCATTTTGAAGACATGCAATAGTTTCATATAGTAATCCTATCCTAAGGAAGTCCTTTACCTCATCGTCACTAGATGATGATTCGTCGCTTGAGGAGGAGGATGACTCTTCACTTGAGCTATCCTCCAAGGTCATGAGTGTCATGTTTCTTGTGACATGGCAAAGTTCTTCATCATCGGAGAAAACTTCTAGGCTTTGTGTATCCCAAGTTTGGGCTATCATGGCCTCCTTCTTCTCCTTCTTGTCCTTCTTCTTCTTTTCTTTTTCCTCCTTTTTTTTAGCTTCAGACAATTTGGCTTGATATGGCCCTTTTTGTTGCAACCATAGCAAGTAACATTAGAAGAAGGAATTGAACTAGTGAAGGTTTTACCTTTGGAGGATTGAAACATCCTCATTACATCCTTTTTGGTGAGCCTCCTTGATCTCCCACCAAACCTCTTTATATAGTGAGCTACCTCACTAGCCGATAGCTCCACATCGCTACTTGAAGATTCCTCCTCCGACTCGGATGAAGAGGAAACCTCCTTCTTCTCCTTTTTCTTCTTGTCCTTCTTACCTACAATAAGAGCTATACCTTTTTCTTTCGAAGAAGTGTTAGCATGTTCATGTAGCTCAAATTCACAAAAAAAGTTCATCTATATTAACTAAAGAAAGATCACTAGAGACCTTATAGACATCTACCATTGAAGCCCACAAGGTTGTTCTAGGGAAAGCTTGAAGTATATACTTCACAAGGTCTTGATTTTCAACCTTTTCACCTATCACATGTAGTCCGTTGACTACCTCCTTGAAGCGACCGTGCATTTGGCTCACAGTTTCGTTGGTCTTCATGGAAAAGCTTTGGAGTTGGCCTATCAAAAGATCCCTCTTTGCTCTTCTTGTCTCCTTTGACCCTTCATTTAGTTCAATGAGCTTCTCCCAAAGCTCCTTTACGGATTCGAAGGGTCCTACCTTGGATAGTTTCTCTTTTGATAGACCGTATTGAAGTGTGGTTGTTACCTTTGCATTTGCTTGCGCCTTCTTTGCCATTTCTCTTGTCCAATCCTTGGGTGGTAGTGGCGCTCCAAACTCGTTGACCGGCTTCCCAAACCCATCTACAACACTAAACCAATTATCAATATCGTTCATAAAGTAGTATTCCATCCTACCTTTTCAATAGCCAAAATCGTTGCAGTCGAAGTATGGATGTCTCGCCGTGCTATACCACTCTTGGAATGCCATCGTGCTCCCGTTGATTGTTAGATCCTCCGATGCGTTCCGGGCTCTGATACCACTTGTTAGGATCTTTGGAAGGCTAGAGAGGGGAGAATAGCCTTTTATCGAATTCTACAAAAAGGGTTAGCGAAAGCAAAAACAAGAACTAAATGAAAGACACAACAAATGCTAACACGAAAGCGTTTACATGGTTCGGAGATAAAGCTCCTACTCCACGACGATCCTTAAGGTGGATCAACCCAAGCAATTCCACTAAGAACCTTTCCTTTACAAGACACTCTCCTCTTCTTACAATGATGAAAATGAAATTTAGAAGAAGAGGAGGAATTAACACAAAGAAAGCCTTTGAAAAACGTGGGGAGCTTGAGAGTAAGGTTGGAAGATAAGCACTAGCCCTCTCAAGCACCCCAAGCCCTCTTTTTATAGAGAGAGGGTTATTTTTCCCATTGGGCCACGATCAGTCGACTGATGGTCTCCATCAGTCAACTGTCGTTGTAGCTAACGACTTCTGATCAGTCCGATTTGTGGGATTTCAAAGGCGTCATCATCCAACAACATGCTCATCTGTTGACTAATCCCTCCATCAGTCGACTGATGAAGTGATCAATCGAGTGATCACGACAAGCAGTCGAGTGAGACCCCATTCTATGCTCGATGTCGATTTGATCAATTGACTGCCTATCTTGGTAGTCGACTAATGACAGAATCAGTCGACTGCCTTCTCTTGGTAGTCAACTGATCATCAGGTTTTTAGCCTGACTCAGTCGAACACCTGATCAGTCGAGTGATACGATGTATCAGTCGACTGATACTCGTCAAGTATGATAATTTCATACTTGAATTAACTCCCTAGACCTAGACTCAACCTTGTAGCTCTTCCTTAAGCCTTGCGCCTACAGGATCCCTCCGAGTCCGCAACTTGTTCATCCTTTGTGCGTGCTTCCAAGAGCTTCCTTCGGTTTCGTCATGTCTTGGGGTTCTCTTTGCCAAAGTACGCTTGGACTTTATGCCACCATGACTACATGCTTGGACTTACACTTCCGAGACTTGCCTTTAGACTTCCTTTACCAAGGTCCGCTTGGACTTTACGTCGCCAAGACTACATGCTTGGACTTACGCCGCCAAGACCATTCCATGGACTTCTCTTTACCAAGATCATACTTGGATTTTTCTGTCACTTAAACATGTTCACAATTTGATCACAAAACATTGCCTAACTTAGATGATTATCCAAACATTAAAACATATAAATGCTTGGGGCATTGTTGCGCCAACACTATTATCTCACAATGGCATGAGCCACGTTGAATAAGTTCCAACGGATAGACCATCAGTCGACTGATAATGCCCATAAGTCGACTGATCAAGTTATCACTCGACTATCAAACCCTAACAGTCGACTCGAGAACATTCTGTCTTCGAATTCTCGACCAGCAGTCGACTGATCTCCAGATCAGTCGACTGCTCAGGCCATCATTCGACTGACCAATGCTGGTAGTCTACTGCTAGGCCCATTCTAGCGGTCGAAATCTAGTCGACTCCCATCAGTCGACTGACCATAGTCCTAGTCGACTGATACACCTCAAACATGAGATTTTAACCCCATGTATGGTGCCCCCATACTTGCTAGACCACTCTTAGCCTAGACCTAAGCCTTCTAGCCACCTCCATCAGCCTCACGCCTTTCGAATCCCTCCAAGTCATCCATGACTTGTTCATCCATACGCTAGCCTTCAGGTGCTTCCATCAGCTATTGTCATGCTAATGTGGTCTACACCTCCAAGGCACATTGGACTTACGCTACCAAGATTCCCGCTTGGTCTTTATGCCGCCAACCATTGGACTTATGCTACCAAGACTCCTCTTGGACTTTACACTGCCAATATTCCCCTTGGACTTTCCAAATGCCAAGACTCAAGCTTGACTTTCCCTTACCAACCAATGTTGGACTTTCCATTCCAAGACCCATGCTTGGACTTTTCCTTGCCATTACCCATGCTTGGACTTTCCTTGGCAACCCATATTGGACTTTCCATGCCAACCCATGTTGGACTTTCCATGCCAAGACCCATGCTTGGACTTCCTTTGCCAAGACCCATGCTTGGACTTTCCCATGATAGTGGTCAAATTATCATCAAACATCAAGATCATAACCTGGGTTGATTGCTTCAACAATCTCCCCAATACATTGTCAGACATCAATTTCAAACATCAAAATACTACTCGAGTCTTGTCAATCGCGACCTTAGTCGATTGCACCAACAAATTATGAGCTGCTTTAGGAGTTTTTATAGAAGATATGAATTGCATCAGCTCAGTTAGGGATTCTGCTCATCTTCTTTGATTCTCCTTAAGTTGAATTTGGCACTCTATTAGTTCTTGGGCCAAAGTCTCCACTTTTTGGACGCGCTCACTCCGCCCTAATAGTTGGGCACGCAATAAGTCGACTTCACGAAGAGCTTCTTCTCGGGCGAGCCTTGACATTGACAATTTAGCCTTAAGATCTACACGTGCATGTCTTAAAGTTTCTTCTGAGATGGCTAAAGCTGCTTCTCATTGTTTAGCTTATGTTAAGTTGCTATAACTGAGTCTCTGAAGTAGTATGATGAGCTTCCATAGTTGATTGGTATTCAACCAAGTGGCGAGCTGCGTCATTATAGCTAGTGGATGCTTGTACAGGGAAAATATGAGAGATAAGTAAAGAAAATTTCCAGGCTAGAAGACAAAGTAGATTAAGGATGCATTGTTAAAAAGAATACCTCTATGAGATTTGCCCGCAGGCGTTCAAAGGGACCCTGCACTTCCTGATTGATTAAATAGTTTCACTTCTTGAGGAGTGTGAAGCCTGAGAACTTAATGTAGGGTGGTGATAGGAGGATTTAAAGAAGGGAGGGCATCCCCTGCAAGGGGAATAACTCAGTTGGGGGGAAGGAGGGTTCCAGAAGAGGGGAGTTGTGTTGAGGGGAGGTGGTGAGAGGTTCTTCTGAGGGTAGGGTCTGAAATAGGGAAGATAGGATAGGAGAGTTTCCTTCTTGCCTAGGAGAATAGTCTCTAGAGGCCTCTAGGTCCTCCTCTGATGGTTCTGGGGTAGGATTGTAGTGATAGAGCCAACGACGTATAGGAGGAGGGCTAGGGGATTGAAAGGAAGAGATGTTGGGAAGAGTAGTGGTGGTGGAAGGGCCTCCCTTTAATCAGAGGAGTTTTTGGGATGAAGAGAGAGTGAATTTTGTTGAGGGGGTGGAAGAATGGGGTGCTCTTCAAGAGGAAGGGATGCTACTTTGGGGGATATGTTTGGAGGAGGGCAAGAAGGGATCATAGGGGACTTCTCTCATTTTTTCTTCCCCTTTTCTTTCTCTGCATGAGGTCGTCTACAACATAATACAAGAGAAGAACACCATAACCCAAAAAAATATCATTAGTCATTAAATGTTAATAGAACTTTATACCACAACATCACTTATATTGATACACTACCTATTATGATGAGTTCACCCAGAAGGAAGAGAGATAATCCATAATGACTTACTAGATGAGAATCCAAAATAAGGTCAAAATTATACTGATGATCTTGGAGAACTCTGTGGGCTTTAGCAAAAGGGCATTTCAGTCGACACTCATGAAAAGAGGGTAAGTCAAAAAGATCAGTCCTCCAAGTTTTCGAGTAAGGTAGAGGGGTAGGAAGTCGAGCAAGGAAGTATAGTTCCTTTCAACCCTTGTGTAACAAGGGTTTATTGGTAAGGAATTTCCAGTCGGGGTGACTGGAGAAGTAGAATACACCCATGTCGAAGGATTTTAATTGGAATAAACTATGGAATATTATTGGGGAAAGAGGAAGCCCTAAATGTTTGAAGATGATGACCGTCCCTGCTAAAATTTTGAAAGAATTAGGGGATAGCTGATTTATAGATATTTTATAAAAGTCACAGAGCTCAAAATAAATAGGTGGTATCGAAAGGCGAAGGTCATTTTCCAGATGACCTAAGAAAAAGAAGTGACATTGAGGCGGAGTCATATGTTGAGGAGGATAATAAAATGGAAGTACCACTTACTTGGGACTAAGAGGTGTCGACTAATAGAAGATAAGAAACTTCTTTATGCTAAAGAAAAGACCTGGGAGTGAAGCATCTGCTAGCGGAGGTTACTGAGCAAGGCGAGGAATCTAAAATTGGAAGACGACAAAAGCTACAGCAAAAGTGTAGGGCATTGGGAGTTTGGGCATTAAAATACTCTCTCTAAGAATGCAAAGAAGCGGTACCCCATAGCAAGACATGTATTGATGGAGTCAAAGATGTTCTTGATGATCTATTACATATAATTGAAGGTCCAATTACACAATCTAGAGTTAGGAAGATGATGGAAGCACTAAATGTGTTAATAGAAGATTCTAAGGCCAAAACTACAATTGAAGCAGATTTAACCAAGAGCGAATCATGTGGCTTAGACAATCTAATTCAAGTAATAAATGAGCTTAATTGCCTCTAAGTCATATTTTGATATAATTCAAATTTTTAGGCTCAATTTCTATCTTTATTTGTGTTGTAATGGTGACTTAAGGCCAATATAGCTATGTAGTCTACATAGGCCTTTTCTAAATGGGCTTCCTTTTGGCTTTTTAGGGATTTTAGGTCACCCTAAAGCTATAAATATTGGTAGCGGCAACAACACATGTAATTTTTGTTTATTTTTCAATCTATAGCATAGTGAGGCTCTCACTTGTTGGTTCTTCATTGAACTATAACTTATCAAGGTATTCCCTTGTGGCGTTCAAAGACTTATCAACCTCAATCCCAAGGTTGTGGTGTCTTCCATCTTCTATACCAAGGTTCATGCTTTTCTAAGCATTAGTCAAGTTTCTTTCCATCCATCTTATCAATTTAGAATTTCCTTGTTTCTTCTTCAATTTGATGTGGGTCCTTGAGACTTCTTCTCACCGGGTTCACATCAGTTGGTATCAAAGCCTAGGTTCTTTCTAAATAGATTGGGTTATCTTTTCTCTTGTGCTCAAATCTTTGCGATACTTTTCATCTATTTTGCTCATCTTTTGATATTTTTTTCTAATTATTCGAATCTTTGCAAGTCTTATTTACATTTTTTCTATCAAAAGAAAAAAAAATTGTGATTTTCGGCAAAAAAAAAAAAAAGGCAAGAAGAAGAAGAAAAAAAAACAAGGGAAAGCCAAAATTTAAAAAAAAATGGAAAAAATCGAAAAAGAAAATAAAAGAAAAGAAACAATGGAAAAAGATAGAAATACTTCTAACTTTAATCTTTCAATTCTGTATATTTTTTTAAGTGTTGCCTAGATACAATTCTGGCTACTGCCTAGATTCAATTTTGGAAAATTTCTTTCAAAACTTATTTTATCCTTACCTTTCAATATAGTATTTCCTTTAAGCTTTGCCAAGATTAAATTCTGGCACAACCTTCCTAGATTAAATTCAGCAAATTTCCTTTCAGCACTTATTTTATCCTTACCTTTCAATTTTGTATTTCCTTTAAGTTTTGTGAAGATTAAATTCTGGCACCACTTGCCTAGATTATATTCTGACGAAAGTCTTTTTAGCACTTATTTAAAGTATCTTTATCATTCAATTCTGCATTTCTTTATGTTCTGCCAAGATTCAATTCTTGCACCATCTCATATTCCATTCTAATAATTTCTTTTCTACACTTAATTCATATTTATCATTCTACTAAGTGCAATTTTCATTCAAATTCTTGAAGGGAGGAAACTTCGCTTCCCACTTCAACTCGGTCGCTTGTCCATGGCGATCCCATCTACGTCGCTGGATAAAAAAAATTAATCCATGACATAGAGGGATTACCCAAGCAACCATTCCATCGTCGTGCTATTCGATTAGAGTGGTCACCTGAACAAACTTGTTGTTCAAGTAACCTACATCTTTTCTTCGATTAGCCATGGAATAGACGATGTACGGATCGCCGATTTTTGTGTTTGTATTCAAGGTCTAAGTAAATTAGCCACATATAATTGAAAACAATTATATACATAATTCAAAAGAACACTTATCAAAGTAAACAAGCTTATACCTCTTGTTATACCTCTTGATCTTCTATTGTATGTCCCTCCTCCTTTTGGACGTCATGTGGGCAACGATCTTCCAAAAGTCGAAGCCTCCTAGAACACGTTCTTCCCTTCCTTGCTCGCTCCAAACAAAGGGAAGAATGAAACGAAACTCTTTTCCTATCTAAGACCGGCCACCAAGTCAAGAGACTTGATGTTGCCACTGGCAAAGGAATAGAAGATGGAGTGGGCACCGGCCAAGAGCTCCAAGAGAAAAACCCTAACCCTTGTTCCCACCGGCGAAGGAAAAGAGCAAGAAGATTGGGACGCCGGCCAAGAAGAGAAAGGAGAAGAGGGGTGCCGACTAAAACCCTAGGAAGATAGGAAATCTTGCCACCAAAGACTTCTCAAAACCCTAGCTGCCCAATGCTTCTCCAAACCCTAATCTCCCTTGAGTGTCCTTGTCGCCCACCCCATAAGCTTTATTTATAGAGTGAGGCTTAAGCCTCCTTTTAATCTCCACCATTGCATCTAGGGATTTAATCTCAACCGTCGGATCTAGGGACTTAATCTCCACCATCGGATCTAGAGATTTAATCTCAACCGTCGGATCTAGGGATTTAATCTCAACCGTCGGATCTAGAGATTTAACCTCCACCGTTGGATCAAGAGTTTCATTTTCCATCATCGGATCTAGGCTCCATGAGGGTTTTAATAGGCTACAATAGGGACCATGAGGAGGAGTTGGATCTTGGCCACCCAATGGATCAAGCCCACATAAAGTCTGATCCATTAATGATAATCCATTCCACTAGAAAATTATCATTGATCTACCTCACCAACCCCATAAATAAATATGGGCTCCATATATTAATTGTACAAATATCTCTCCGTGTTTAAGATCTCGAATGTCCGTCAATTAATTAATTTACTGACAATTAATTAATCAACATCTAACTCCATGAGTAGTACCACTCAACCTTATCATCATGCCGGACCAAGTCCACCTGCAGGGTTTACATGATGAACCTTATGAGCTCCTCAAGAGGACATCATCATCCTAATATATAGGACACGGTTTCCTCCTATAATCAACGGCACACCATGTAAATAATATCATTTCCCAACTTACCGAGCCTATCGATTTACTCTATAAATCTTGCCCATTGGTAAATCAAAGAAATAAATACTAAGTATATGTGTCCATTATTATATCAGTATTTAGAGCATGTACACCATAATATCCGAGGTCCAATTCAATTATGTAGTCAGCAATAAATCGAATCACCTCTAAGTCAGTCCTTCTCAATGCACACAAAGTGCACTAGTGTAATTCTACGGTCAAGACAAGCCAATACTAAATCACACTACAACCATACTAATGGTTTGTCCAAAACCATCTCGGTTGTGAGCCTTTACTTATACTTTACAAGGAACTGATAACATGATCTCCTGTGTGACACTACACACCATGTTATCTATAATGTAACGTATCAGACAAATATGCATAACCATAAATATACAAACAATGATCATGTGATTCTTATTTCAAAAATAAAGTTGTTCATACAAAAGATAGACTTTTCTGCATACATTTCAACAATCTCCCACTTATAGTAAAAGACTATGTTGTCCTCATACTGCCATACATCTGATTCCCATTCCCTCCATATGCCTATCAAAAGCTCTTGCTTGAAGGGCCTTAGTGAAAGGATCTGCCAGGTTATCCTCTGATGCAATCTTGGCCACAGCAACTTCTCATTGCTTTACGATTTCTCATATCAGGTGGTACTTGCGCTCTATGTGTTTACTTGCCTTATGGGCTTGTGGTTCCTTCGAGTTTGCAACTGCACTACTGTTATCACAATAAATTATGATAGTTCTGGGCAAACGAGGAATCACATCCAAGTCCATCAAGAAGTTCATAAGCCATACATCTTCTTTTGCAGCCTCAAAGGCTGCCATATACTCAGCTTCCATAGTAGAGTCTGCCACGCATTTTTGCTTGACACTCCTCCATACAATGGCTCCACCTCCCAAAGTAAACACAAATCCTAAGGTAGACTTACTGTTATCCCTATCTGATTGGAAGTCAGAATTTGTGTAACCCACGGGGAGTAATTGGTATGCCTGGTAAACTAGCATATAATCCCTAGTCCTTCTCAGGTACTTCAATATATGTTTTACCGCAGTCCAATGTCCTTTTCCTAGATTACTCTGATATCTGGAAAGCATGCCCACGGCAAAGCAGATATCTGGTCTCGTACATAGCATAGCATACATGAGGCTTCCTACTATCGAAGCATAAGGAATCGTCTTCATCTCATCTATCTACTTTGATGTTCTAGGACACATCTCTTTAGACAATGGTACTCCATGCCTAAAAGGTAGAAAACCTTTCTTGGAGTTCAACATGCTAAAACGATCCATAATGGTGTCTATGTATGAAGCTTGAGATAAGCACAACATCCTTTTCCTGCGATCCCTTATAACCTTGATCCCAAGGATGTGTCCCACTTCTCCCAAGTCCTTCATATCAAACTGTTTGGACAACCATACCCTTACGTCCGATAACACCTTGACATTGTTGCCAATTAACAAAATGTTATCTACATATAGTACAAGAAATATCACTATGTTTTCGTCACATCTCTTGTATACACAAGACTCATCTGGACTTTGAATAAATCCATAAGACTGCATTACCTCATCAAAGTGGATGTTCCAAGATCTCGAAGCTTGATTCAATCCATAAATGGACCGATTAAGCTTGCACACAAGATGCTCTTTGCCCTCTGCAATGAATCCTTCTGTAGCTTCATATAGATGTTTTTCTCAAGACTTCCATTAAGGAAAGCTGTCTTGACATCCATCTGCCAAACCTCATAATCCATATCTACAGCAATACATAACAGAATCCAAATAGACTTAAGCATGGTTATCGGCGAAAAGGTCTCCTCATAATCGATGCCCTCTTTCTGAGTATACCCCTTCGCAACAAGCCTCACTTTGAAGGTCTCAACCATCCCGTCTATTCCTCTTCTTCTTTTGTAGATCCACTTGCATCCAATGGCTTTTACACCATTGGATGGTTCTACTAGCTCCCAGACCAGATTTGAACCATAGATTCTATCTCAGAATTCATCGCACTTTTGCCAAGATACTGCATCTTTTATCTTCGATTGCCTCGTCATATGTCCAGTGATCAGGTTCATGTTCACCAGGGACCAAATTAGAAGATTCTATCAAGAACATAAATCTGTCAGGCTGTCTAACAACCCTCCCACTACAGCGAGGTATCACTTGTGTATCCTTTGTGACACACGGTGCAGTCACTTGTGGTATATCCACTTGTATCGGTGGTACTAATGTAGTGACTTCCCCTCTCAATTTCTCCAGAACAATCTTACTCATGGGCTTGTGGTTCATCACATAGTCTTCTTCTAGAAATCTGGTGTTCGTGCAAATGATCACCCTATGATCTCTAGGAGTATAAAATAAACCACCTTTCGTTCCTCTAGGATAGCCAATGAACATGCACACTTCTGTACAAGGTTCCAACTTACCAGTATTTGCCTTCAGCACATGTGTTGGACTCTTTCAAATCCGAATGTGTCTCAAACTAGGCTTTTGCCTAGTCCACAATTTTGTGGGAGTAGAAGGCACTGATTTAGATGGTACCAAGTTCAGAATATTCATTGTCGTATCTAGAGCATACCCCCAGAACGAATCTGGCAACTCAGAATAACTCATCATCGATCTAACTATCTCTATAAGAGTCTTATTCCTTCGCTCTACTACACCATTCTACTGGGGTGTGCCAGGTGCAGATAATTGGGATTGAATCTCAGTCTCTGATAAGTAATTCCTAAACTCTCCCAAGAGGTACTCACCACCATGATCAGATCGTAGTGTCTTGATACTTTTACCTTGACGTTTCTCCACATCAGCCTTGAATTCTTTGAACTTGTCAAAGCATTAAGACTTGCGGTGCATCAAATAAATGTATTCATATCTTGAATAATCGTCTATAAAAGAGACGAAATATTCAAAACCACCTCTTTCCTGGATAGACATAGGACCACAAAAATCAGAATGAACCAATTCCAACACATCTTTGGCTCTATACCCCTTGGCCTTAAAAGGCCACTTGGTCATTTTACCTTCCAAGCAAGATTCGCAGGTTGGGAATCCACCACTAATGAACCCAGAGGTCCATCAGCTATCAAATTTTGAATTCTACTTAGGTTAATATGAGCTAACCTTAGATGCTAAAGATATGTTTGGTTCATTTTCAAAGGTTCTTTTCTCTTATTAGAATTAGAAGATGAGTTATTTACTTCTATTTGCATCGTGGGAGCTTTTGGTTCAAGGGTATACAAATTTCCTATCAATGTACCAGAACAGATAATCTCCCTATTCCTTTTTATAACAACTCTGTCATTAAAAGAAATAGAATACCCATCCATAAACAATTTAGAAACTGAAATCAAATTCTTTCTAAATAAAGGTACATAAAGGCAATTTTTCAGAACCAAAATTTTATTTCCTCTCAAAAGATAAATAAACATCTTCCACTGCAATAGCCGCCACCTTCGTGGCATCGCCCAAGTAAACGGTAATCTCTCCCTCAACCAGTCATCTGGTTTCCTGGAACCGCTACAAAGTATTGCAGACATGATCAGTGGCTCCCGTATCTACACACTAGGTGCTGGTAGATAACACCGCTAAACATGTTTCAATGACTAGACCAAAAGATATACATTTGTTCTGCTTTCGATTGGGGCAGTCCTTCCAGTGTCCAGTCTGCTTACAAGTGAAGCACTTGCCTTTCGGCTTTTTCACTCCTCCCTGAGATCCTCCCACCACTTTTGTCCCACCTTGTTTCTTCTTCTTCTTGCCTTTCGGCTTAGAAGTATAAACCTTTTGGGCAACCATGGCCTGAGCCTGAGCACTCTGACGAAAAAGCCCCTCCGTTACCTGGAGTTCTGTCAGAAGCTCCGCCAATGAATACAACCTCTTGTTCATGTTGTAATTCAAGTGAAACTGCCCAAAACTCCAAGGTAGAGACTAGAGGATGATATCGACCTGGGTTTCCCCATCGATCTCAGCTCCAAGGACTTCCAGCTCATTCAAATGAGTCATCATCTTGAGAACATGATGCCTCATGGGTGTTCCCTCGATCATGGTGGTCGTCATCAAGTTCTTCATGGCTTCCTGCCTCGCAACCCGATTCTGGTGTCCAAAAAGCTCTTTGAGATTGAGCATCATGTCATAAGCAGTGGGCATGGCTTGATGCTGATGTTGCAATACATTTGACATAGAAGCTAAAATGTAACACCGCGCCATCTCATCAGCCTTTATCCACTTCTTATAACTCTCCTTCTCCTTTTCCCCAGAATCATCCGCAGACTTTGGAGGATACTCTTCGAAGAGTACATATTTGTACTCCTCAGCAGTCAAGACAATATTAAGATTCCTCTTCTAATTAACATAATTGGGTCTAGTAAGTTTATTTTCTTTTAGTATCACAGCAAGCGGGTTGAAAGTCATTTTTGAAAACCCTAAGAATCACATAGATCAAAACATTAGATTTCAAAAAATTATTGATTCCTCAAACAATAAAATTTTAAAATCAACCAACACCTTAAAACATCGAGAATATCGTATGCCACAATCGTGTGGACGTATACGAATTCTACATTTGTATGAGGAGGTTTTACCCATTAATTTTACAATCTTGTCAACCTAACTTTTTGACAAATAAAATTAATAGTTGGTTCCTCTTCGGCCCTACAAATAAAAGCAGTGACTCAGATGGGAAGGATACTCCTATTTGCATCTAAGTGTTCACCATTACTTGGTACCAAGGCAATTATCTCGGGTTATGTGCCTTCCGATGGGGAAGTACACACGCTCCTTAGTAATTTCTTATAACCATATTCGACCCTGTGATCCGCAAAACAAACTCAACCGATGGGGAGGAAGGCACTCAGAGCTGACGCGTAAATTTGTTTGCATCACATGTCAAATCGTAATGGAGGTCATGGAAATTTAAAAAATATCCATCTCCCACTTAGTAATTTAAAATTGAGGAATTTTCCTAGCACACGACATGCATATCAAACAAGAACTAATAAATATGAAAAAAAATATTTTCCAACTATTATGGCTTTTGTTCTCTGATATGCCTCTCGTCGTATCACCATCTCGTCCGCTCCTCCCTATGCCATGTACAAGTCATCCGGAGATCCGAGCTGAGAATAACTATTTTAATTTACATCCATCGATCCTATACTCCACGAAGGAGTGTACATGAAATATAGATCGAATGTAAACTAAAATAAAAGGAGTGGCTAAACAATGTCGTACTTAATTACAAAAATTAAATACTAGCATCATCAACCCCGAGGATTCAAATAATATTACACACATGCAATCACATAAAGACACATATGGCCATAATAGTTGGATCTTATGCCTGCAACCAAAAAGTTAGCCTACGAACATCTTCCTATCATCTTACACATACAATATATGATGATAAATGCATAAAATTAACCAAATCCAAAACACACAAAATCGGAAATCGTGGCTCTGATACCACTTGAAGGGAGGAAACTTCGCTTCCCACTTCGACTCGGTCGCTTGTCTATGGCGATCCCATCTACGTCCCTGGATAAAAAAAAATTAATCCATGATATAGAGGGATTACCCAAGCAACCATTCCATCGTTGTGCTATTTGATTTGAGTGGTTACTTGAACAAACTTGTTGTTCAAGTAACCTACCTCTTTTCTTTGATTAGCCGCGGAATAGAGGATGTACGGATCGCCAGTTTTTGTGTTTGTATTCAGGGTCCAAGAAAATTAGCTACATATAATTGAAAACAATTATATACATAATACAAAAGAACAGTAATCAAAGTAAACAAGCTTATAACTCTTATTATACCTCTTGATATTCTATTGTATGTCCTTCCTCCTTTTGGAAGTCGTGTGAACGATGATCTTCCAAAAGTCGAAGCCCCCTAGAACACGTTCTTCTCTTCCTTGCTCACTCCGAACAAAGGGAAGACTGAAACTAAACTCTTTTCCTATCTAGGACTGGCCACCAAGTCAAGAGACTTGATGTTGCCACCGGCCAAGGAATAGAAGATGGAGTCGGCACCGGCCAAGAGATCCAAGGGAAAAACCCTAACCCTTGTTCCCACCGGCGAAGGAGAAGAGGAAGAAGATTGGGACGCCGACCAAGAAGAGAAAGGAGAAGACGGGCCCCAGCCAAAACCCTAGGAATATAGAAAATCTTGCCGCCCAAGACTTCTCCAAACCCTAGCCGCCCAATGCTTATCCAAACCCTAATCTCCCTTGAGTTTCCTTTCCGCCCACCCCTTAAGCCTTATTTAAAGAGTTAGGCTTAAGCCTCCTTTTAATCTCCACCATCGGATGTATGGATTTAAGCTCAACTGTCGAATCTAGGGATTTAATCTCCACCGTCGGATCTAGAGATTTAATCTCAACCGTCGGATCTAGGGATTTAATCTCAACCGTCGGATCTAGAGATTTAACCTCCACCGTTATATCGAGAGTTTCATTTTCCATCATCGGATATAGGCTCCATGAGGGTTTTAATAGGCTAGAATAAGGACTATGAGGAGGAGTTAGATCATGGCCACCCAATGGATCAAGCCCACATAAAGTCCGATCCATTAATGATAATCCATTCCACTATAGGATTATCATTGATCTACCTCACCAACCCCATAAATAAATATGGGCTCCATATATTAATTGTACAAATATCTCCCCGTGTTTAAGATCTCGAATGTCTATCATTTAATTAATTTACTGACAATTAATTAATCAACATCTAACTCCATGAGTAGTACCACTCAACCTTATCATCATGCCGGACCAAGTCCACCTGCAGGGTTTACATGATGAACCTTATGAGCTCCTCAAGGAGACATCATCATCCTAATATATAGGACATGGTTTCCTCCTATAATCAACAGTACACCATATAAATAATATCATTTTACAACTTATCGAGCCTATTGATTTACTCTATAAATCTCGCCCATTGGTAAATCAAAGAAATAAATTCTAAACACATGTGCCCGTTATTATATCGGGATTAAGAGCATGTACACCATAATATCTGAGGTTCGACTCAATTATGTAGTCAACAATAAATTGAATCACCTCTAAGTCGGTCCTGCTCAATACACATAAAGTGTACTAGTGTAATTCTATGGTCAAGACAAACCAATACCAAATCACACTACAACCATACCAATGGGTTGTCCAAAACCATCTCGGTCGTGAGCCTTTACTTATACTTTACAAGGAACTGATAACATGATCTCCTATGTGACACTACACACCATGTTATCTACAATTTAACGTATCAGACAAATATGCATAACCATAAATATGCAAACAATGATCATGTGATTCTTATTTCAAAAATAAAGATGTTTATACAAAAGATAGACTTTTCGGTATACATCCCAACAATTCTATCTCTCTTATCCTAATTCTTACACCATGCCCTTGAAAAATTTATATTAGTCAACGAACACTTATAGGGATTTGCTTCCATTCTAAGTTCTTTAAAGAGCTAATCTTAATGAGTTTAGTGACTAAGTGACAACATATTTCTTTAATGGCGACCAATGGCGACGAAACTAGACTAGGTGAATCATTTGAGCAACGTTCCTTGAGACAACACTTGGAGCATATGGAAATCATATTTAATCATATCTTAGACAAAATGGAACAACAATATACTACAATTACTAAATTACAATGGAATCAAGTTGGTAGAGTTCCTACACAAAGGGCAAGGCATAAAAATCGTGTCACAAATGAAGATGAAGATGGTGTTTCTAAAGATATTGATGATAGACCTCTAAGTAATAGATCTGATCATGGAAGAATTGTTAGCCGAAGAGGAAGCTTCGATGAGCATATTGATAGAAACTTAGAAAACATCAAGATGAAGATTCCATCATTTTCAAGAAAAAGTGATCCGCATGCATATTTAGAATGGGAAAAAAAAGTGGAACTAGTATTTGATTGCCACAATTACTTTTAAGAGAAGAAGGTAAAATTTATTGCAGTTGAGTTTATTGATTATGCTATTATTTGGTGGGATCAAATTGTTCTAACCAGGAGAAGAAACCGAGAGAGACCAGTTAACACATGGGATAAAATGAAATCAATTATGCAGAAGTGGTTCATTCCATCAAATTACTATCGAGATTTTTACCAACGTCTGCAGAGTTTAACCCAAGGATCTAAAAGTGTGGAGGAATATCACAAAGAGATGGAGATTTCCATGATTCGGGACAATGTAGAGGAGGATCGAGAAGCAACGATGGCAAGATTTTTGCAAGGATTGAATCCAGAAATTGCAAATATAGTGGAGTTGCAACATTATGTGGAGATTGTGGATATGGTGCATATGTCCATGAAAGTAGAAAGGCAACTCGAAAGGAAGGCTTCAACCAAGCATGGTCATAGTTCAGGTTCATCCACATGGAAATCTAGCTGGAGTAAAAGAGATGATAAAATTATTTCTAAGAGTAAGATCGAACTTTCAAAGAATAAGGATGCAAGTTCTACTTCATTCAAAGGTAAAGAACCTACACAAACTATAAGAAATAGAGATATCAAATGGTTTAAGTGCTTGGGAAGAGGTCATATTGCATCACTATGTCCAAACAAAAGAGTAATGATTCTAAGAAAAAATGGAGATATTGAAACTGACAATGAGTCAGATGACGATAATACCTTACCATAGTTATTAGAAATCAATGAAGACGAATATCCGATTGAAGGTGATACCCTTGTCACTCGACGTGCTTTAAATGTACAAGTGAAAGAAGAAAATGAAGAACAACGAGACAACATCTTTCATACTCGCTGCCACATTAAAGACAAGGTATGCATTATGGTTATAGATGGGGGTAGTTGAACTAATGTAGCTAGCACTATCTTGGTTGAGAAATTATGCTTGCCAATTGTTGGTACAATCGATCCAGGTCATGATTGACCAGACTCAAATTTGACTCGAGTAGTATTTTGATATTTGACAAAACGATTGAAAATGTGATTGTCATGAGATGTCCAATAATGGTTTTGGCATTTGAGAAGTCCAAGTCATGTATACTTGGCAATGTAAAGTCCAAGTCATGGGTACTTGGCAATGGAAAGTCAGAGTCATGGGTACTTGACAATTGAAAAGTCCAAGCATGGGACTTGGCATGGAAAGTCCAAGCATGGTTCTTGGCAAAGGAAAAGTCCAAGTCATGGGTACTTGGCAAGGAAAGTCCAAAGGTATAGTCTTGGTGGCATAAGTCCAAGTGTGTAGTCTTGGTGGCATAAAGCCCAAGTGAACTTTGGCGGTGAAAGTCCAAATATAGATACTTGGCAATTGGGAAGTCCAAGGGTGTGATATTTAGAGTGTAAAGTCCAAGATATAGTCTTGGTGTCATAAAGTCCAAGTGTTTGTCTTGGCAATGTAAGTCCAAATGTATCTTGGCAAAGTAGACCCGATTACCATGATAATAGTCGATGGAAGAACCTGAAGGCTAGCATATGGATGAACAAGTCATGGATGACATGGAGGGATCCGATAAGTGTGAGCCTGATGGAGGTGGATAGAAGGCTTATGTCTAGGCTAAGGTTCATCTATCAAGTATGAGGGGATCTTACTTGAGTTAAACCTCATGTTTGAGCTTTAACAGTCGACTAGGGTTATTAATCATCGACTGAGTGAGTGTTTGACACTTGGAAGCCTAATCAACTTGGATTAGTCAATTGGGATTATGACAAGTCGACTGGTCAGGTAGTCGACTTAGCTTCAACTACTCTGGTGAAGCTGTAGCAGTCGACTGGCCTTGGCCAATCGACTGCTATGGTTTGGCAACCGACTTATTTAAGTGGTCATGAGCACAGAAGCTTTGGTAGTCGATTGGCCAGTCGACTACTGGGCATTAATCGACTGCTGGTAAGGGTAGTCGACTACTATAGTATCCGTTGGAGTTTTTTAAGCATGGATTGAGCCATTGTGAGACAATGACACTATGGGCAGTCGATTGGAGCCTTTTGACAGTCGACTGCTAGGCGTGAAATCAACCATCTGCAGGTTATAAAAGGAGCAGCTAATGGAGAATTTTGGCCATGGTTCTATAGCGATTTTTGGGGAGATTTTGAAGGGGAATTATTGTTGCATTCCAGACCGTCAAGAGCAATCCAAAGCAAGAAACAAGTAAGCAATCAAAAGCACTCTTGTAAATTTTTCTTTGCATTTCATTTGTATACTTGTATTTGCTTTGTGTATTACTTTTGTAATCTTGTTGCAAGAGGTTTCTCCACCTTTGGAGTATTTTCTGAGAAGGAGAGGTTTATTATTGGTGGTGTGCATCACTAGAGTTCACTTGAGCTCGACCCGTGGAATAGGAACCATAGGTTTCGAGCCACGTTATATCACTGTGTGTTGCATGTGTTGTGTTTGTCTCGTGTTGTGTTTATTTCTATTTGTATTCCACTGTGCACACTAACATTTTGTAGACAAACACGAATGAATTCCATGCGATGAAGTGAGTCGCTATTCACCCCTCCCCCTGTGGCAATGCCTACATTCCTAACAAGTGGTGTCATAGTCCAAGGCTCTTAGAAGAGCAAGTCGCTCTGATGCCTAACAAGTGGTATCAGAGCAGGTCTCTCTTCAAGGATTAACAACCAAAGGGGCATGCTAGAGGCAAGATGGAACCAAGTCTTGGATTGGGTCGTGACATCAACACTCTAACTCCATATGGATTTTACAAAATTGGGGGGTTTGACCAATGGAAGGAGAGTATAGAAACCTTTCTCATGATGAACATCGAAGATTGGTTCATCTTGATGGAAGAATTTGAATATCCAAGAGGGTTGAAGGGAGGATTCCTCAAGATGAAGAAATGGACCGAGGAACAACTCCAAAAATTCAAGAAAAATAAGAAGGTAACAAAATTCTTGGTTGATTTAATTCCTAATGATATATTATGTAGGATAGGTCAATATGAAGATGCCAAGGATTTATGGAGTAAGCTAGCCAAACTTCATGAGAACCCTTCACTGACCCAAGTAGAGAAGGAGACGGAGGAAGCAAGTTCATCATCCTCTCAAGAGCGTGAGGAATTTGAAGTTGAGAGATGCTCAACATCTGAGGAAGAGGAACAAGAATTAGAGGAGAGACCTTCCACTCCAAATGAAGAGAAAGAAGAAGCTTCAACATCCGAGAGAGATGAAGAACAAATTCAAAATTCTGACCTAGGTAACTCAAGCCCAATAATTACAAATAAAAATTATATTGTGTGTTTTGAATGTAGGGAAAATGGACATTATAAGAGTAAGTGTCCAAAATAGGTTAAGAAGATGGTACAAGTGGTGCCAAATACCAAGGAGGTCGGTGCCCCAACAATTAAGAGCAAAGAGAACATTGTGTGCTTCAAATGCAATAAATGGGGCCACTATAGAAGTCAATACCCTAGGGGGAGAAAGCAAACCAATGGCAAGGAAGGAGCATCACATGTAGGGGGAGCCTCTAAAGCAAACCCTAAGGTAAATTTAAATAATGCTCCTACTTTATCTAATGATAGGAAGCATGCTAGAAATAACAAATATTATTGCTTAGGTGTCAAGCATGTTAATTTATCCAAGGACAAATCTAGAATCAATAACACAAGAACAATTCTACCTAAGGAAGCCATTAGGAATATAGAGAATCATTTAGGCATTAACCCTAAGAAGGATAGGCATATGCCTAAAAGGAAGAACCATTACCAAAGAAAGAATGAAAATTCAAAATTGGGAAAATTAGAGTTAGAGAATCAAGTCTTGAGGTCGAGGCTTGAGAAATTGGAGAAGACCTTAGAAGAATGATAAATTCAATTAATGGGTCTAATGATAAAAAAATTAGGATATAGGAGGCAAGAGTCTTCCAAGGAGAGGAAAGGCTTGAGTCACAAGCCTAAATCCAAGGAGGTTATGCCAACCTACCATAGCATTTCATTTAACTGTGGAACCACCGATAGGTCTAGGAAAACCGAGGTTACTAGGGAAGTCATCTCTAAGGCTAACCATGGTAAGTGTCAAGTGACTAAGGCTTCGAAGAAGTCTAGGAAATTCACTAGCAAGGTTACAAGGGGAGTTATCTCTAGAATTGACCTTGACAAGACCCAAATGACCAAGGCTTCAAAGCCTGGAAGGGTCATTAGGAAGGTACTAAAGGAGGATATCCCTAGTGAATACCTAGTAAACCCAAGGAGCTCAAATAGGTTTTGGATTCCTAAAAGCGTGATTCCCTCACGCTAGATGGGTTAGGGTGTGCCAACTTGAATTGGTAAGGTTGTTAACCTAACCATAGCAAAGTTGACACTTTAGGATATTTTCAAGGTTATGGGATACCTTGGGAATAAGTATGGATTTGTTTCTTAAAAGATTTTAGGATGTACCAATTAAATTTGAGAAGTTTGAAAAATTGATCAAATTAGCACAAGTTAGTTTTTAGAGTCAATATGTGTCATTTTGGGTTTTTGGCACACTTAGGAGAATTGTGTTTAAGGTAAAATTATTTTAATTTTAAAATATGACAATTTGGGATTAACACTTAGATATTATATACCTTGTATTTTATACTTGTGATGTTATGTTTGCCTTGCCATGTCATGACATCATTTTTCATTTAATCATATAAAATATCATGATTAATACTTAGGTTAATATGCCATGTGTGTATTTAGGTTTATATTTATGTCATGACATCATGATTAGTGGCAGATGCTTTATTTATGCTATCATTATATGCCATGATCATATTTTTTGGTTATTAAAATTGATTAAGGAATATGGCATAATTTGAAGTCTCATGTATAAAGTAATCAAATAGAGTTGCCTAGTTAAAATGCACGAGACCTTAGACTAGGAAGAACCAAAATGAAACACCTTAGACACATGTGAGATACTAGAAAATGGTTAAGTTCATGTGCTTATTTAGTACCTCATAATGAACTTAGAACTCATTAAATGATAATAATGAATAATGAGGAAAGCTAATGTACAAGTCATGTACACCTAGCCCATAGACCATAGTTCAAAATAGATTTTCAAAAATATTTTAAAATCATTTTAGAAAACATCAGTGAAGTCTATCTTTTGATAGCAATCACCATTGATAAAGTTGATATAAAGTAGACTCAAAACATTGAAGTTATCATTTGTTTTGAACTTTGTATCAATCTCACAATTTAATGGGCATATTATTTTAAAATAATTTTTCATCCATAATGATTGAAATAAGTATTATACATATGAAGTTTCATTATTTTTCAAATTATGAATAATTACTTATGATTTTCCAAATCTTGTTTATGATTTCTGATTTCTGCATTTGTAGAAAGTAGTCGATTGATTGCTGATCAAGTTGATTGTTGGGTTGATTTCGGATAAAAAAGATTTGTTTAGCCAATTTTCAGACATCCCTAGGTACCCTAACATCTCCTAACCCTATGATATGCTTTAGAAAGCATTGTAAGAGTAAAATATCATTGAAAATGGTTTAGAGATGTGTTTAGGGTGAAAATCGAATTTTGAGGGAGGTGAAAGTTTAATGTTGAATCTTTATCCTTAATTTCGATGGTTTAAGTTTCCTATTGACTCAGGAACTCTCCAAAGACATTGTTGGTGCAATGGTCAAGGGATGATGGCTGAGTTTTTCCTCAAAGGGGGAGAGTTGGAGAATAGTGAGTATTGCCTCTCATTTAGTGATATGTGATTTATCACTAGGAAGAGTGAAGGCATCCAAGATGATTTTAGACCAAGGGGGAGATTGAGTTATCTCATTGGGATATGAGATATGAATACCCTTAGAGGAGACTTTTTGATATATGTCAAAAAGGGAGAGAATTGATGGCTTAAGTTAGGTTACCTAACTTAAGGGTTTTGTCAAACTTTAAAAAAGGGGAGATTGTTGGTGCAATCGGCCCAGGTCACGATTGATCATACTCGAGTTTGACTCGAGTAGTATTTTGATATTTGACAAAACGATTGACAATGTGATTGTCATGGGAAGTCCAAGAATGGTCTTGACATTTGAGAAGTCCAAGTCATGTGTACTTGGCAATGTAAAGTCCAAGTCATGGGTACTTGACAATGGAGCAAGTCTGAGGTTAAGGTAACAAAATTTTTAGACAATTTTAATACCTAATGATGTCTTGTCTAGATTAGGAGAATTTAGGGATGCTAAGGAGTTATGAAGCAAGTTGATTGAGCTCGATGAGAGTCCCTCACCGACCCAAGAAGTAGAGGAGTGTTCATCCTCTCAAGCTTAAGAAGAAAGCACATCATCATCCTCCCAAGAGCTTGAGGATTTGGAGGTTGAAAGGAAATCAACATCCGGGTCGGTAGAAGAAGTAGAAGAATTGGAGGAAATCTCCACCTCAAGGATTGAGGAGGAGGAGGAGACATTCTACACCAGAGCAAAATCAAGGTGAACCTTCTACAACCGGGAGCCATGAAGAACTAGACCACAATAGTCTCCTACCATTCAAGAAAGTAACTCAAGCATGATAATTCAAAATAAAAATCACATAACATATTTTGAGTGTAGGGAGCAAGGGCATTACAAGGGAAAGTGCCCAAAAATAGTCAAGAAGACTCAACCAGCACCAAAGGCTAAGGAGAAGACCAAGAAAGCTGGAACCCCAATTAGGAAGAGCAAAAAGCACATTGTATGCTTCAAATGCCAACAAAAGGGGCATTACCGAAGCCAATGTCCTAGAGGGATCCACTCTAAGAAGGACAAAGAGAAGATCTCAAATGTAGGGGGAGCTCCTAAGGCTAAGGTAACTTTAATTAATACACCTTCAAAATGTCATAATAAGACACATGCTAGTAATTTACTTGCAATAGCTCATAAGAAGCATGCTAGCGATAAGTACATTTGTTTAGGTGCTAAGAGTTATGCGATTAAATCTAAGGACAATTCTAGAACCAATAATCCTAGAACTATTCTACCTAAGGAAACTATTAGAAAGATAGAGAACAATTTAGGCATTAACCTTAAGAAGGGTAGGCGTATGCCTAAAAGGAAAAGGAATGCCCAAAGAACAATTGGACAATCAAAAATTGGGCAACTGAAATTAGAAAATTAAGTCTTGAGGTCAAGACTTGAGAAATTAAAAAAGACCCTCAATAAGATGAAAAATTCAATTCAAGGGTCTAATAGACAAAACTTAGGTTCCAATAGGCAAGGTGCATCTAAGGACAAGAAAGGCTTGGGTCATAAGCCTAAGTCCAAGGTAGATAGGCCTACCTACCACAATGTTCCATTTAACTATGGAACAAACCCTAGGTCTAGCAACCATGGTTACTAAGGAAGTCATTCCTAAGGGTAACCATGGTTGGTGCCTAGTGGCTAAGGTTTCAAAGAAACCTCGGGATGCCACTAAGAATGTTACAAGGGGAGTTACTCCTAGAGTTAACCTTGGCAAGACCCAAATGACCAAGGCTTCTAAGCCTAAGAGGGTCATTAGAAAGGTACTAAGGAAGGATATCCCTAGTGAGTACCTAGTTAACCCAAGAAGCTCCAATAGGTATTGGATTCCTAGGAGCATGATCTATTCACGCTAGATGGGTTTAGGGTGTGTCAACCCTAAGTAGATGGGTAGTTAACCTATCCATGGTAGAGTTAACACTTTAGAATATTTTCAAGGTTATGTGATACCTTGGAAATGAGTTTGGATTTATATCCTAAAATATTTTATGATGTGCCAATAAAATTTGAGAAGGTTGAAAAATTGATTAAATTGGCACAATTAGATTTAGGGGTCATGGTGTACCACTTTGGGTTTTTGCCACACTTGAGGAAAAATTAGTATTATGGAAAATTAGTATAAAACATAGTAAATGACAGTTAGGCTTGAAATCTAGGTATTTTTCATACCTTTTTATTTTATTTGTCATGCTTTGTTCGTCATATGTCATGTCATGACATCACATTTCATTTGATCGTATAAAATATCATGATAATGCTTTGGTTGATATATGTCATGCTATACTTTGGTTTATTTTTTTTTATGTCATGACATTATGAATCATGAGAAAATGCTTTAATTTATACTATCATTATATGTCATGACCATATCTCATGCATTTAGGTTAATTAAAATTGATTTAAGGACAATGACATGATTTGAAGTCCCATGATAAGGGAATCAAAACAAAAGTTGCCTAGATGAAATGCATGAGACCTTAGATTAAGAAAGAACAAAACCCACATCTCACAAAGATATTAAATTGATATGTGTGTATTGATACACCTTAGACACATGTTATATATTAGGAAAATGAGTTAGGTTCAAGGTGCATAGATGTTGCATCTAGATGAACTCAAACTCATAATATACCATGGAAGAATCATGAGGAAAACTAATGTATAAGTTATGTACATCTAGCCCATAGACCATGGTTCAATATAAGATTTTGAAAATATTTTTAAATCATTTTTGAAAAACCTTAGTGAAGCCTATCTTTTGATAGTACTCACCATTGAGAAGGTTGATAGAACGTTAGACAAAACATTAAAAGTTTCAATGATTTTAAACTTTATATCAATCTCATATTTTAATGGGTATTTTAATTTAAAATTATTTTTCACCCATTGTATTTCATGTAAGTAATGTACGTATGATTTTTCAAGATTTTTTAAAATATGTATATTTACTTATCCATTTCGAAAAAACCATTTCTGAAATTTGATTTCTGGATTTGCAGTAACCAGTCAACTGCCGCTGTGGGTAGTCGATTGTTGGTGGTGCAGTCGATTGAATTTTAATTTCAGTCGACTGTCATATCTGATATAGGTTGAACAAGATTGTTTAACTAATTATCAACTACTTTAGGTTAACCTAACTGCTCTTAACCCTAGAATATGCTTTGGAAAGCATTGAAAGGGTAAAATATCATTGAAAATGATTAGGAGAATTATTTAGGGTGGAGTATCGAATTTTAAGGAAGGTCGAAGTTCAAGTTTGAACTTTTACCCTTATTTTCGATGTTTTAAGTTTCCTATTGGCTAGGATCTCTCCAAGGACATTGTTGGTGCAATAGTCAAGGGGGAGTAAGCCTTTAGGGGGAGTTATCCATCAAGAGATGATGGATGAGTTTTTCCTCAAAGGGGGAAAATGAAGGGTTTGTGTTAGGAAACCTTCATTGTGCTCACCAAAGGGGGAGAATTGGAGAAGTGAGGTTTGCCTCTCATTTAGTGATATGAGACTTATCACTAAGAAAAGTGAAGGCATCCTAGATATTTTTGGACAAAGATGGAGAATGTAAGATCTCATTGGGATATACAACATGGATACCCTTGGTAGTCTTTTTTATCTATGTCAAAGGGGAAGAATGAATGGTTTAAGTTAAGGAATCCTCATTATGCTTTGGCATAAGAAGTCCAAGTATGGATACTTGGCAAGGGTAGTTGGGTTTATGGGTTAGCCTAACTTTAAGGTATTGTCAAACAACAAAAATGGGGAGATTGCTGGTGCAATCTACTCAGGTCACAATTGACCAGACTCGAGTGTGACTCAAGCAGTATTTTGATGTTTGTCAATACGATTGACATTGTGATTATCATGGAAAGTCCAAGCATGGGTCTTGGAATTTGGAATGTCCAAGCATGGGTCTTGGCATGGAAAGTCCAAGTCTTGGGTACTTGACATGAAAGTCCAATAATGGGTCTTGGCATGTGAAAGTCCAAGTCATGGGTACTTGACAATTGTGAAAGTCCAAGTCATGGGTAATTGACAATTGTGAAAGTCCAAGTCATTGGTACTTGCCATTTGGAAAGTCCACGTCATTAGTACTTAGCATTTTGTGTTGGTGTACGGGCACTAGTTAATCGAACCTTGGTTTTGATAATGACAAAGATTCAAAGTTAAGCTATTTTGTTATCTCATATGCTATGCTAAGTGTGTAGGTATTGTATTAGACTTTGCTAAGGTCAATGACACTAGGAGAATTTCTATACGAGAAACCTCGATGGTCAACGACACTAGGAGAATCTTGAGACGAGAAACCTCAGTGGTCGAGTGACACCAGGAGAATCTCAGGATGAGAAACCTCGGTAGTCAACGACACCAGGAGAATCTCGAGACAAGAAACCTTGGTGGTCGGGTGACACCAGGAGAATCTCGGAAGGAGAAACCTCAGTGGCCTGGTGATACCAGGAGATTCTCGAAAGGAGAAACCTCGGTGATCAAGTGACCGAAAGCTAAGTGACAGGTTAGGAGGACCAAAGGTAAGCTCCAAGTGTGGAGCGGTGGTAAGGATGCATCCTTGGTTAGAGGATAATCCTAGGTGTTGATCTGACCTAGGCTTCCAGAGGAATGTCGAAGTCGAGATCGGATAGTCAAAGGACTGTCACACTACATGGCATTATGCATCTCTTGTGCTAACCTTGTGTTGAAGGAATTCTAAAGTGCAACAGTCGACTGAAGATAGTCGACTGCCAAGAGGATCATTCGACTAATGTCGATGAATCATCCAAATGCACATGTTCAAAGAGAAATAGATCGATGTCGCCACCTCATGATAAGATAAGCCACCACCTCAAGATAAGATCAACGAGTTTTGGATCTGGATCTAGACATATTCCAAGGCGACAATCTATAAAAGGAGGGGAGGACTCAAACCCTACATTATTATCTATCAATCAATGAACTCCTAAGTGTGCCAACTCTCCAACCGCAATCCTTCGTGGTACAATGTTACTCTGACTGTGCATCCACTACAAGTTATTTGTCGGTATCTTATTTACTTCTTAAGTATTATTTGCAAAGAGGAGAGGTAAGGTTGTTACCTCTTCCTCTACATCATTATAATTGCTTGTCTCTTAACTCCAACGAGGAAGAGATTTTTAGTTTGTTGCCCTTCGGAAGTGATCAAGTATTGTAGGGCCTTGAATTAGTAGCTGGTGGGCTATGAACCAAGTAAAAATACTTGTGTTTTGTGTTTTAGTTTTCTATTGTGTACTTTGTTTTAATCGACGAAAAGAAAAGTTTTACGAATGTTATTCACCCCGTCTAGCGTTTTCTCGATCCAACATTTGGAAAGTCCATAGGTGTTGTCTTGGCCACGTAAGTCCAAGTGTGTAGTCTTGGCAGTGAAAGTTCAAGCATTGAAGCATGGTAATGAGAAAGTCCAAGGATGAGGTTATTGGTTGCATAATGTCCAAGCATGTAGTCATTGTAACATAAGTTCAATTATTGGCGACATAAAGTCCAAGCATGGGTCTTGGCAGCATAAGTCCAAATGAACCTTGGCAAAGAAGACCCGGTTAGCATGACATAGCTGATGGAGACACTTGAAGGCTGGTGCATGGATGAAGAGTCACAGACTTGAGGGATCCGATAGACATGAGGTTGATGGAAGTGGGTTGAAGGGTTAGGTCTTGGCTATGAGTGAGTATCAAGTATGAGGGGATCATACTTGGGTTAAACCTCATGGTTGAGGTTTATCAGTCGACTAAGACTTTGGGTTAGTCGATTGGTTGAGTATTGGACACTCGGGAGGCCTATTTGACTCCGGGAGTCGACTGGGATTAAGATCCAATTGACTGGACGAGTGGGTCATCGAAGTCACGCTATGTGACTCATAAAACCCTAATTTAGTTCGAGTAGTCGATTGGCCTTGAGCAGTTGACTGTCGAAATGGGCAGTTGACTAGTATTGAGTGGTAAGAGCATAAAAGCTTTGGTAGTGACTAGCCAGTCAACTGGTGGCTTGGTAGTCGACTGCTGGTATAGGCAGTTGACTTGTCAAGTGCCCGTTGTGTTGAATTTCACGTGGATTAGTTCATTGTGAGACAACGAATGTATGTGCATTTGACTGGTGGGGAAGGCCAGCCGACTACCATGCAAAAATCAGTTCGATGCGTGGTTTAAAAGGAGCTCGAAGGGGACATTTGAAGATGCCAATTCTAGAGGATTTGAAGGGGAGTTGCTGTTGTGATTCTAGACCTTCAAGACATCCTAAAGCAACCAAAAGCTCAAGCATTCAAAAGCTCACTTGTGTAAAGTGTTGTTTCTTTTATTTCATTTATATGGTTGCATTTGGTTTGCTTATTCTTATTCCTATAAGATTCTTGTACGAGGTTTCTCCACCTCTAACATGATGTCAAGATAGAGAAATTATAGTGGTGGCGTGCATCATTGGAACATGACCATGGAGTAGGAACGCTAGTTCCAAACCACATAAAATCACTTTGTGTATTGCGTGCGTGATTGTTTTTGTGTTTCTTCTTGTGTATGCTTGTATTTCCACTATGTACTAACTATTTGTAGACGAGCATACAAACGACGTGATCGAAGCATGAATCAAAATCACCTACAGTGGGAGTATGTTAAATCTGAGAGATGTCCTAAGGTAATTTCCTATTGGTTATATTATTTATTGGATAAATAAATATTTGGTACATATTTAATGTATGTGATTGGATCTTAAACTCATTTATTGAATGTTTGCAATACGATTCATATCATGAGAGAACTTGTAATTAGATCACAACTAATGAGTATCTCTACATGTGTAAATATGAAAATATTGAGGCATTCCCTAGTCGATGAATTGATGAGCTCAGACATCATTGATTCTGTGAGACTAGCATGGGTTATAATCCTTGGTCTAACCAAGAAAGTGTTCCTCACTGGTTGGAGACATTAGGATGTCGAGAGTTAAACGTGGATGCTAGTTATGATAACTTGTTCATTGCAGTGACTTACTATAAGACTTCATATGGTTCTATGAATATATGTCAATGAAAATCTCATTGCATCTTAAGTGTGAATTTCGTTCGACTTGAGATATTCATATAACCTTGGTCATTGACATCCTAAGCAAGAATCTCCTTGGAGGTGTAGCCTCGGGATGATTGGGTATAAGTTGATGTGTATGAAGGCATTTGGATAGCCAACAGAGGATTCATTATTGGTGCAATCGGCCCAGGTCATGATTGACAAGACTCGAGCTTGACTTGAGTAGTATTTTTATGTTCAATAAAACATATGACATGTGATTGTCATAGGAAAGTCCAAGTGTGTAGCCTTGGCGGTGAAAGTCCAAGCATGAGTCCTGGCATTTGTAAAGTCCAACATGGAGTTGGAAAAGAAAGTCCAAGTGTGTAGCCTTGGCCACATAAGTCCAAGTGTGTAACCTTGGTCGTGAAAGTCCAAGCATGGGGCTTGGCAATTGGAAAGTCCAACATGGAGTTGGCATGGGAAGTCCAACTGTGTAGCCTTGGCGGTGTAGAGCCAGTTTGCATGACAATAACCGATGGAAGCACCTGGAGGCTAGTGTGTGGATGAACAAGTCATGGATGACTTGGAGGGATCCGAGAGGCGTGAGGGCGATAGAGGTGGCTATAAGACTTAGGTCTAAGCTAAGGGTGGTCTAGCAAGTATGAGGGCATCATACTTGGGTTAAACCTCATGGTTGTCATTTATCAGTTGACTGGGGGATGACAAGTCAACTGGTCAGGAGTCGACTGGCGATCGACTGCGACTGAGTTGCAGCCACAAATGCAAGGTGACTCGACTGATACCTCGATTGGAGTCCCAGTCGAGGCGGATCCTCGACTGGCCTTGAGCAGTTGACTTCCATGGAGGGTAGTCGATTGCTGGTCTTGGTCGCGAGCAGTTGACTATGGGGTTGGCAGTTGACTGATGGTAATGGAAGTCAACTGCTAGTGTATCCGTTGGCTGGAATACAATTGTGGATTAAGCTGTTGTGAGACAATGACTACAAGGGCAGTCGACTTGGACTTTATGGCAGTCGACTGCTAGACATGAAATTAGCTCGATGCAGGTTATAAAAGGAGCTTGAGATGAAGGATTTTGTAGTGATTTTTGGAGAGATTTTGAAGGGGAATCGCTGCTTCATTCCAGACCTTCAAGAGCAAACCCAAGCAAGCAATAGGCAAGAGTTCAAAGCAATTGTTGTAAAGTGTTCTTTACTTGTGTTTTATTATTTTCTTTGTATTTTCTTGTATATTTTTGTATTACTATTGTAATTGCTTGTACGAGGTTTCTCCACCTCCGACGTGTTGTCGAGAAGGAGATTTAGTAGTGGTGTGTGTATCACTAGAGCTAATTGAGCTCGCCCTATGGAGTAGGAACCCTAAGGTTACAAACCACATTATATTGGTTGTCTTTGTGATTGTGCACTCGTGTTTATGTTTTTGTTAGTATTATTATTATTCCATTGCAATAACGAGTATTGTAGACAATCAAGCACTAGCAAATTCCGTCTACAACGATTAGGCTATTCATCCCTCCTTCTAGCGGGGCCATCGATCCTAACAAGTGGTATCAGAGCAAGGAGCTTATCATCCGACTCATCATTACGATAAGCACATCAAATGGCTAACATGAACATCCACCCACTAAAATTCGAAGGAGATTTTTCTTGGTGGAAGAAAAGAATGGAGTTATTTTTCGAAACCGATTTTCATATTATGATGATAATAGAGAATGGTTTCGAGGTACCCAAGGATGAAGACAACAAGTTAATAGAAAAATCAAGATCGACCGAGGAGCAACGACAATAATTCAAGACAACTGTTAAGGTAACGAAAATGTTAGTAAAATTGATACCTAGAAATATTTTTTCTAGATTAGGGAGTTATAGGGATGTTAAGGAGATGTGGAATAAGTTGGTCAAATTCCACAAAAATTCTGAACTGACATGAGTAGAGAAGGAAGCTTAGGAAGAATTATCGTCAACATCGGATGTGGAAGAATTGGAGGAAACCTCCACCTCTTGGATTGAGGGGGAGGAGAGATTTTCTATCCCGGAGCAAGAACAAGAAGAAGCATCTACATCCAGGAGAAGTGAAGAACGAGACAAAAATTCCCTAGGTAACTCATGTATTTTAATAAAAAATAAAAATCATATTGTATGTTTTGAGTGTAGGGAATATGAGCACTATAAGAGCAAGTTTCCTAAGAAAATCAAGAAGGCTCAATCAGTGCCAAAGGTCATGGATGCTAGTGTCCCCACTAGGAAGAGCAAGAAGCACGTGGTGTGCTTCAAATTCCTTCAAAAGGGACATTATAGGAGCCAATGCCCTAGGGGGAGAAAGCCAAGCAAGGGCCAAGAAGGATCATCACATGTAGGGGGAGCTTCTAAAGCAAAGCCTAAGGTATATTTTAGTAATGCAAATTCAAATTTAAATGTCAAAAAATATGCTAGGAATTTTATTGCTATTGTTCATGAAAAGCATGCTAAAAATAACAAATTCTATTGTTTAGGTGCTGAGAGTTATAATTTTAGATCTAAGGATCATACTAGACCTACTTTACCTAAGGCCAAATCTAGAAACAACTCTAGACCCATTCTACCTAAGGAGGCAATTAGAAAGGTAGAAGATCATTTGGGCATTAACCCCAAGAAGTCTAGGCATATGCCTAAGAAGAAGCATTCCCAAAAGGTTAATGAAAAATCAAAATTGGGAAAATTAGAAATAGAAAACCAAGCCTTGAGGTTAAGGCTTGAAAAACTAGAGAAGACCCTTAGGAAAATGATAAATCAAAGTTAAGGGTCAAATGGTCAAAATCTAGGTCCTAGGAGGCAAGAACCTTCAAGGGGCAAGAAAGGTTTGGGTCACGAACCTAAGCCCAAGGAGACCTACCACAATGCTCCATTTGATTATGGAACTAAATCTAGGTCTAGGAAAACCAAGGTTAATAGGGAAGTCATCCCTAAGATTAACTATGGTGAATGTCTAGTGGCTAAGGTTTCAAGGAAACCTAGGGAAGCCACTAAGAAGGTCAAAGGGGGAGTTTCCCCTAAAGTTGACTTAGGCAAGACCCAATTAACCAAGGCTACCAAGTCAAAAAGGGTCATTAGGAGGGTATCTAGGGAAGTTATCTCTTGTGAATACCTTGTAAACCCAAGGAGCTCCAGTAGGTATTGGGTTCCTAGGAGCATGATCCCTTCACGCTAAATGGGTTAGGTTGTGTCAACTTGAATTGGTAAGGTAGCTAACCTAACCATAGCAAAGTTATGGGTACCTTGGAAATAAGATTAGAATTTATATCCTAAAAGGTTTTAGAATTTACCAATTAAATTTGATAAGTTTGAAAAATTGATCAAATTGGCACAACTTAGGTTTAGAGATCATGGTTGTTGGTGCAATCAGCCCAAGTCATAATTGATCAGACTCGAGTTTGACTCGAGTAGTATTTTGATGTTATACAAAACATATGACATGTGATTGTCATGGGAAGACCAAGTGTGTAGCCTTGGCAACGTAAGTCCAAGTGTGTAGCCTTGGTGGTGAAAGTCCAAGCATGACGCTTGGCATTGGAAGTCCAATATGGAGTTGGCAAGGGAAGACAGAGTGTGTAGCCTTTGCCACGTAAGTCCAAGTGTGTATCCTTGGCGGTGAAAGTCCAACATTGGTTGGCATTTGGCAATGGGAAGACAAAGTGTATAGCCTTGGCGGTGAAAGTCCAACATGGGTTGGTATTGGGAAAGTCCAAGTGTGTAGCCTTGGCAATGGCAAAGTCTTGAGTACTTGGCATGGTCACTTGTCTCATGGCTCGGGTCCTTGAGTCGGTGAAAGATGGCATGGGGAGAAGTCGTGAGCTCAATGCATCCCAGGGACCACGTATTGCTAATGAATCCAGGATCATAGAAGAGTAAGCAAAAAGGCGGACTTTGGGGAACAAGGATGACACCAGAAGTAGCTTAGTGCATCTCTGAGGCGTTAGTAGAAGAAGAGAGAGATTCGATGAAGTCCATGCGGAGGATATGAGGTGAACTTGGCCAAGTGGATAAGATCAGTGTCAGATGATCAAACAATTGTGTTTGAGGTTTTACCCGATTGTCGGATGCTCAAACAACTTGTGTTTGAGGTTTTATCCACAATACGATCGCGGTGGTATGTCTCGATCAGGTGAGAAGTCATTGTTGTTCGATTGCATACCATAGCGATCGACTACGGCGGCGATAGATATAGGCGATAGCGGCGGTCATGCGTTGATGCGATCGGCCTTAGTCGGCGCGAGAATGCTTGTAGCCGTGATCGATCGACTCGAGGTTAGCGATCGGCAAGTGTATCCATTAGCTGGAATGCCAATGTGGATTAAGTCGTTATGAGACAATGGCTACAGGAGCAGTCGACTAGGGTCTTATGACAGTGGACTGCTAGACGTGGAATCGGCCTGAGACAAGCATAAAAGGAGGAGCTTGGGGAGTATTTCCACAATGATATTTGGGGAGATTTTTGAGGGGAATTGCTGCTGCATTCCAGACCTTCAAGAGCAAACCAAAGAAAATAACAAGCAAAGTGTTCAAAGCCATTTGTTGTAAAGTTTTCTTTACGCATTTCATTTCATCTTTGTATTTGCTTGTACTTTTGTATTACCTTGTAATTGATTGTACAAGGTTTCTCCACCTCTGACTTGTTGTTGAGAAGGAGTTTTAGTAGTGGTGTGTTCATCACTAGAGCTCGTTGAGCTCACCCCAAGAAGTAGGAACCCTAAGGTTCCAAACCACGTATATCGATTGTGTCTTGTGTGTGTTGTATCTTTATTTCATTTTTATCATTATTCCACTGCGCATATTAATGATAATTGTAGACGAGCATGCAAGAATGAGCGATTTTCGTTAAGAATCGAATCAAGATATTCAACCCCTCTTCTAGCCATGTCATGATCCTCCAACAAGTGGTATCAGAGTGAGGAGCTTACCGTCAGACTCATTGCCATGATAAGAAAATAAAATGGCTAGCATCAACATCCAACCACCGAAATTCTATTGAGAATTCTCATGGTGGAAGAAACGGATGGAGGTATACTTCGAAACCGATTTTGATATTATGTTAATTATTGAAAATGATTTTGAAGTGCCTAGGGATAAGGAAAACAAGACAATAGAAAAATCAAGATGGACCAAGGAACAAATCAAGGAGTTCAAGACAAATATCAAGGTAATCAAAGTACTAAGTGATTTGATTCCTAACAATATTTGGTCTAGATTAGGGAATTATAGGGATGCAAAGGATTTGTGGAATAAGGTGGTAAAATTCCATGAAAATCCTGAACCGGCACAATTAGAGGAGGAAGTCGTGGAGGAATGTCCATCAACATCCGAGGATATGGAAGAATTGGTGCAAAGCTCCACTTCTAGTATTGAAGGGGAGGAGAGATCTTCCATCCCGGAGCAAGAACAAGAAGAAGAATCCACCTTCGGGAGAAGTGAAGAATCTTTCCATATCGCCTCCACCACCCTAGGTAACTCAAGCATTGTAATTAAGAATAAAAAATAACATTATATGCTTTGAGTGTAGGGAAGTCGGACATTACAAGAGTAAGTGCCCAAAATTGGCTAAGGTGAAAGTACCGGTACAAAAAGTCAAGGACAAATCAAAGGATGTCGGAGTCCTCTCTAGGAAAAGCAAATAGCACATTTTTTACTTCAAGTGCAATCAACGGGGACACTACCGAAGCCAATGCCCTAGAGGGAAGAAGAAGGGGAAAGAAGGAGCTACATAAGTAGGGGGAGCTTCTAAATCAAACCCTAAGGTATATCTTAATGCACCTTCTAGTTCTAAGGTTAAAAAGCAAGCTAGGAATTATTTTAGTACTCTTGCAATTGTAAATAATCATGAAAAACATGCTAGTAAAAATAAATACTATTGTTTAGGTGCTAAGCATGTTAATTTACCTAAAGGAAAATCTAGAACTAATAACTCTGTACCCATTCTACCTAGGGAGTCCATTAGAAGGATAGATGAAAATTTAGGCATTAACCCTAAGAAGGGTAGGCATATGCCTAAGAGGAAGAACCATTCCCAAAAGATCAATGAAAACTCAACACTGAGAAAATTAAAATTAGAGAACCAAACCTTGAGGTCAAGGCTTGAAAAATTAGAAAAGACCCTTAGGAAGATGTAAAATCAAATTCAAGGGTCTAATGGTCAAAATCTAGGTTCTAGGGGGCAAGAACCAACAAGGGGGAAGAAAGGTTTGGGTCACAAACCTAACCCCAAGAAGACCTACCACAATGTATCATTCGATTATGGAACAATATCTAGGTCTAGAAAAACCAAGGTTAATAGGGAAGTCATCCCTAAGACTAACCATAGTGTGTGTCTAGTGGTTAAGGGTTCTATAAAACCTAGGAAGGCCACTAAGAAGGTCAAAGGGGGAGTTACCCCTAGAGTTGACTTAGGCAATGTTGGATCGAAAAAGAGCGCTAGAAGGGGGGCGGTGAATAGCGCACATAAAATTTCTTTTCTTTTTCATTCGATAAAAATAAAGTAAAGAGTTTCATATTGGAAAAGTAAATGACAAGTTTATTTTTACTTGGTTCACAACCTAACGGTTGCTAATCTAAGGCTCTTGCGATCCTAGACCGCGTACGGAGAGTAATTCACTAATAATCTCCTCCTCGTTGAAGGTAGGAGATGACGATTACAAACCAATGAAAAACTTGAGGTAGAGGGACAATCCCACCTCTGCTCGTTACGATCAAAAGCTCGATAAAAACAACTTTAATACACTGAATAGAAATGGAAACTTTAAACACTTATACTGACAAGGAGTAGATGTTTAGCTTGCGGTCGTGTCGTCGGTGTTCCGATAGCATTTCGGCGTCGTAGAGGAGTCGTAGAGTAGCGGCATTATGAGATCACTTTGTAAGCACTTAGATGACCTAAAGGGGTAAAACCCCCCTTCTATTATAGCCTTGGAAGCTCCCCCAATGTTCAATTCCATCTCATGGTCAAAGAACCTCATCCCCCCAAGATAAGTGGAGCTTATCTTGACTCTTCTCGAGGCTAGAAATTTGAGTGGCAGTCGACTACTGCTCTTATCAGTTCGACTGATAACCAGCAGTCGACTGCTACAAGCCAACAGTCGACTGGTGGCTAGGGTTCTCGACTTCACTAAAGAGTTAGCTTGAAATAAAAACAATATAAGTGAATTCGACGACCTCTTACCATCCGATCTAGACTTAGACCTTCCACGGGAAGTCTTAGTTGGATCGCCGCCTAAGGATGTCCCCGTACGGAGGACCCAACCTTACATTCACTCACACACGAGCTTACCTTAGGTCCTTTTGTGACTCGTAGCTTTGCTTCAAGTCTCAACCTGGGTTCTTCGGCTCCATCCGAAGTTCTCCCGGTGTCGCCCAACCCCCATGGTTTCCTGACTCAGAATTTTCTGGGTGTCACTGATCTTCAGCTCAACTTAACCATTCCTTCACACTTGGTTCGGCTCGTTAGACAACAATATGACCTTAACTTTGGGTCTTTGCCATAATTAAAATCTAGGTTCGATTATCTGATGCCTATTGCACCAACAATCTCCCCCTTTTTGATCTATGGCAAACTGACACAAAGTTAAGGGGAAAATAAATGTTCATTAATGAAATGATTATGAAATAAGCATAAATATGAAAGAGGCATAAATGCATAACTTAGTAAGTTAGTGAGAGTAACTTAGTAAGTTAGCATAAGTAATATACATATGAATTTTCAAGATTTTTCAAAATACATATTTTTACTTATGAATTTTGGAATTTCATTTTTGAACCTTGATTTCTACACAATGCAGAAATCAGTCGACTGCCATGGATGGCAGTCGACTAGCATCAAGAGCAATCGACTGGTGATTGTAAGAGTCGACTACCAGTGCTAATTTTGAGTAAACAAGGTTTGTTAGCCTCATGTTCAGCTATTTTTTTGTTTCCTAACTGCTTCTAACCCTAGGATATACTTTGGAGAGCATTGGAAGGGTGGAAATCCATTGAAAATGGATTTGGAGAATTGTTTAGGGTGTGTATGGAATTTTAAGGGAGGTGAAAGTTCAATGTTGAATCTTTGCCCTTAATTTCGATTGTTTAGTGTTCCTATTGGCTTAGGGACTCTCCAAGGACATTATTGGTGCAATGGTCAAGGGGGAGCAAGCCTTTAGGGGGAGGTTATCCATCTTGGGATGATGGATGCATCTCTCCTCATGGGAGGAGAATTGGGGGATTGTCTCTCTTAAGTTATATGAGACTTATCACTAGGAAGAGTGAAGGCATCCAAGATGTGTTTGAACCAAGGGGGAGATTGTAAGATCTTATTGGATATGAGACATTGACACCTTTGGTGAGGATCTTTTTGATGTATATCAAAAATGGGGAGAAACTACCAATTGGGGATAGTTGGAATTCTCACAAGGTGTGAGAATTGCCAATTAGGAATAATTGGTTAACTTAAGTTAGGTCACCTAACTCAAAGGTCTTTGTGGTTTTGTCAAACATAAAAAAGGGGGGGATTATTGGTGCAATGAACCCAGGTCAATATTGACCAGACTCGAGTTTGACTCGAACAGTATTTTGATGTTAGACAAAACATATGACATGTGATTGTCATGAGAAGACCAAGTGTGTAACCTTGGCCACGTAAGTCCAAATGTGTAGCCTTGGCGGTGAAAGTCCAAGCATGGGGCTTGGTATTGGAAGTCAAATATGGAGTTGGCAAGGGAAGACCAAGTGTGTAACCTTAGCGGTGAAAGTCCAACTTGGGTTGGCATTAGCAATGAGAAGTCCAAGTGTGTAGCCTTGGCCACGTAAGTCCAAGTGTGTAGCCTTGGCGGTGAAAGTCCATCATGGGTTGGCATTGGGAAGGTCCAAGTATGTAGCCTTGGCAATGTGAAAGTCTTGAGTACTTGGCAAGGTCACTTGTCTCATGGCCCGGGTCCTTGAGTCAATGAAGGATGGCACAGGGAGAAGCCATGAGCTGAGTGCATCCGAGGGACCGCCAAACAAGGAGCACTGCAGTTAAGCCAAAGGAAGCATACTTTAGGGCAAGACGCGAAGGATGGCAAGGGAGAAGTCGTGAGCTTAGTGCATCTGAGGGACGTAGGCCGGAGGAAGAGAGCTTCGACGGGGAACTCCATGGGAGGATGAGGTGAACTTGGCCAAGTGGCTAAGACCAGTGCCGGATGCTCAAAAATTGGTGTTTGAGGTTTTACCCAACGGTTAGATGCTCAAACAACTTGTATTTGAGGTTTTACTCGATAATAGTCAACTAGTGGTATGTCCCAATTGACTGGTGAGAAGTCGATTGTTGTTCTACTGCGTCATATGTCATGCCAGTCAATTGATGGCTTGAGCAGTTAACTACCATGGATGGCGATGCTGGCAGGACGCGAAGCGAATGCTCGATGCCGATTGGTAATTGACATTCAACTGCCAATGTATCCATTGGTTGGAATGCCAATGTGGATTAAGTCATTATAAGATAACGACTACAGGAGCAGTCGACTAGGGCCTTATGGCAGTCGACTGCTAGACTGGAATCAGCCCGAGGCAAGCATAAAAGGAAGAGCTTGGGGAGGATTTCCACAGCAATATTTAAGGAGATATTGGAGGGAAATTGTTGTTGCATTTCAGACCTTCAAGAGAAAACCAAAGTAAGCAACAAGCATAGTGTTCCATCACTAAAGCTCGTTGAGCTCACCCTGTGGAGTAGGAACCCTAAGGTTCCGAACCACGTATATCGATTGTGTCTTGTGTGTGTTGTATCTTTATTTCATTTTTATCATTATTCTTTTGTGCATATTAACGATCATTATAGACAAGCATGCAAGAATGATCGATTTCCATCAAACATCGAATCGGGCTATTCAACCCCCCTTCTAGCCGGGCCACGATCCTCCAACAATGGTGTGTCATTTTGGGTTTTTGACACATTTGGGAGGTAAGTGGTAATATGAAAAAAATGAATTTAATCATAACAAATAGCAATTAATACTAAAATTTAGGTATTTTTATACCTTTATCTTTTATTTGTCACCTTGTTGTCATTACCATGTCAAGACATCATATTCATTCTTATCATATAAAATGTCATGATACCTTAGGTTTATCTTTTTATGACATGTATACTTAGAGTTTATTGATTTGCCATGACGTAATGATTATTGACACAAGCTTATTAATGTTATGATTTATCATTCATGCATTATTAAAATTGATTTAAAAACTATAACATGATTTGAAGTCTCATGTATAAGAGAATTTAATAGTATTGCCAAGTAAAATGCATGAGACCTTAGATTAGGAAGAACAAAACTCACATCTCACATCAAATTGACTTGTATGTGTTTTCTGTTGGGTTTCCCCGACACCGCGGCGAGTGTGTGTTCGAATACGTTTCGTAAACATGCACACAGCGGAAGCAATAAAAGAAATAAATCTAATTTATTACCACACACACATCACACGTATGTAGGATAAAACATGTGTAGACATAATCACTATTTAAAATTTTGCAATAAAAGGAAACTTATACTAGGTATACCTAACGGATCACGTGTAGCGGGAATGACATCAAATGAGCGACAATTGCAAGTCTCACCGAGTATTGTCAGGATAGCTTCACAAAGCTACGATCCCCGACATCGCAAGAGTCACTAGCCTCATGTCGAAGTAGTTGTGATGCAAGAGACGATCACAATCCGAATCAAATTCGGATCACAAAAACGAGTTTCACAAACTCGCTTGTCGGAAGCGGTTTTCGTCACTGTTTGACGAAAACTTAACCCTCCACCTATGAGGATTACCAGAGAACCAATCCTTGGCAAGTAGGTTACTGTCGGAGCGCTAAACACCGACCAACAACCTCTCCATGCAAAGGAGAACAAGCTGTCCAAAATTGGATAGCTTGTATAGGTGGAAGAAGTGGTCGGCCAAGGTTTGGTCGGCTGCTCCTTGGTCGTCAACAGCCAAGGGTGCTTGGCCGGCGACTGAGGGTGGCCCAAGGGATGCTGATGGATGGCCGGCAGTGAGGAGAGGCAGCAGCGGCGGCACAAAGGTGGGCGACAACCACCTTGGCTTGGGTGGCAAACAAGAGGAGAAGGAGGAATGGAGGCTAGGGTTTCCAAAACCCTTGAACCAATTAATTCTCCACGAAAAATCCTTAAGTCATGTTTTTATAGAGAAAACATTCTCCTAATGGTTATTGGTTAATAACCAAAACTCGTTAACCCGCTCCAATAATTTAAAGTTAAAATAAACCAAACCGCGTTGGTCTATTTTAAGTTAAAATGAACCAAACCAACTTTGGTTCATTCATTTAAAACAACCCAAACAACTTTGGTTTATTTTTCACCATTGGATTAGAACCAAACCAATTTGGTTCATCTATCATGTATTCATTAGTCTCGGCCCATCCATGCTTCCGATGCGACTAAAACGATTTCATACTCGCTCTTTGTTTGGTCCAACCAAACCAAGTCTCTCTTGATCTAAGAATCCTATTCTCAAACTCATTTTAAATCCTTCGGATTACACTCGTTGTGTGTGTGACCAAATAACTTCTCAATTTATATTGGCCATCTATAATTAACCATTAATTATAGAACGATCATGAGTGACACCTAGTAGTACATCATGATCCCCAATTAATCGGAAAATCAACGGTTGATCCCAGAACCTTTTCTGAAACCCTTCAGCAACTATAATGAATTGTTCTCCATTCTCTTCACTCATCTTATACCCACTTGGTTCATGACATGATCTATTATGTCAGTCCCTACTTGGTTGACTACGTCACACCTAGCCCAAGTATTACTTCCTCGTCCTCCTAATTCATCAGTTCATCGACTAGGGATAATTCCAATACGTCACAATTACACATGTAGAGATACTCACTAGTTGTGATCCAATCACAAATTCTCTCATGCTGTGAATCTTATCGTGGACATTCAGTAAATGAGTTTAAGATCTAATCAAATACATGAAAATATGTATACTCAAATAGTGAATCTTCATTTATCAAATAAATGGTACAACCATAAGACGATTGCCTTAGGACACCTCTCATATATTACTAACAAACTTCGACTTGGCCGAATGCCAATTGCCACGGTATCCAATACCATAAGCTCTAGCATGACCCTCAAACTTACTTTGAGGTAAGGCCTTAGTTAAAGGGTCCACTAAGTTCCTTTCAGTGGGAACCTTCTCGATTTGCATTTTCTTCCTACTAATGATCTCCCTGAACATATGATAGCGGAGAAGCACATGTTTGGTGTTGGTGCAGTGGGCACCAAAGTCGAACCGGTATTTTGATTATGGCAAAAGGCTCAATAGTTAAGGGTATATTTGTTATCTTACGAGCTCAATTAAGTGTGCAGAAATGCTAAAGATGAGCGAAAGGTCTGCGACACCCGGTGGGAACCGAGGTGGTCGAGCAACGCCAGAGGGACTTCGGAGGAAGCCGAGGTACTCGGGTGAAGACCGGAAGCGAGGCTACAAGGTAAGCTCGTGTGAAAGCGAAGCAAGGTCGTTAAGCGTAGATCCGACCCAATACCTCCAATGGAAGGTCTAGGTCGAGATCAGATGGTTAGAACCATCGTACTTTATATTTTAAGCTAACTTGTACTGCAGTCCAAAACCCTTTGACTACAGTCAACTGCTAGTCAAGTTCCAGCCTCGAGAAGAGCTCGAATTTCAAGGGGGTGAATTTGGACTTGACTCGTGTTTTGGTACAAAGGGTGATGTGGCATCAAGGTGGACATCCAAACCATCACCAAGCTTCCTTGTGGTGGACGCCCAAAATAAGGTGAGTTGGCACAAGATGGTTGGCTCCCATGATGTGGCACAAGTTGAATGGCTCCAACAAGTTGGCCCAAGGAGGTTGGAGGTGGCACAAGGTGGTTGGATGAAACACCTCATCCTCAAGTTGGCGCCCAAGGAGGTTGGAGGTGGCACAAGGTGGTTGGATGAAACACCTCATCCTTGAGTTGGCGCACAAGAAGGTTGGAGGTGGCACAAGGTGGTTGGATGAAACACCTCATCCTTGAGTTGGCGCACAAGAAGGTTGGAGGTGGCACAAGGTGGTTGGATGAAACACCTCATCCTTGAGTTGGCCCAAAGGATGTGGATGAACAAGTCTTGGGGGATAAGAACCTCACCTTGGACACTACCTATGTCTAAATTCATAGATCAATATCCATAAATAGACATGTTCAAGCCAAGCAAATAACAAGAATTCAAGAGCTCTCAACACGCTACGTCATACGCCGCTACTACTACTCACATTTGCTACGACGAAGTGCCAACGACAACGAAAGCTACATCTTCTACTTATAAGAGTTGTCGGTATATTTATAAAAGTTCTACTTCTTTAAATTGTCTTTGTGCTTTAATCGTAACAAGTAAAGGGGGAGTGTCCCTTTGCCTTGATTTCTTTATGTGAACGATGCTCCTAATTCCAACGAGGAGAAGTGGTTTAAGTGAATTGCCCTCCGTACGTGATCAAGGATCACTAGGGCCGTGGATTAGCAATCGAAAGATTGTGAACCACGTAAAATATCTTGTCTACTTTATATTTCCGCTGTGCATTCTCTACTTGCTTTTTACTTATTGCAAAAGTTTTTAACGACACCGTATCGCTATTCACCCCCCCCTCTTGCGACACTTTCGATCCAACAATTGGTATCAGAGCCGGGGGCGCTAAGATTCGGTGAAACCACCAATCTAGCTTTGTTTTTTTTTTTTTTGTTACAGATTTTTTATTTATTTATTTCTGTTTTCGTATAATTATTTCACTTGCTTATCTTCTCCTACATATAGAATTGCATTAGAGGCTTTAGGATCCGGATAAGGTTGTCCTTCGGGTTAGATCCCGAGTAAGGTTGTCCTCCGGAACTTCAACGACATTCGCATTTGATTGTTTATTTCTTTTTGCAAGTTACATTTTATATATCTTTTTTTACTTCCCGCACTACTAATCCAAGACGAAAGTCTTGGAATATTCTTTCCGTGTGTGTTTTGCAAGATTCTTTTCGTCGTTCTCCTTCTTGTTTTTAAATGGCCCATCTCGAAGGGTTTAGCACCACCCGACCCCCGTTTTACAACGGTAATGACTTTCGTTATTGGAAGGGTCGGATGGAATGCTTTCTTAAAACCCAAATCGAGATGTGGATCGTAATCCAAACCGGTTTCACACTTCCTATTAATGAAGATGGTGAATCTTTGGGTTACGATCAATGGTCAAATTCCATGAAAAACAAGTAGAAGCGATGCCAAGGCAACTCAAATCTTGCAATGTGGGTTGTCCAAGGAAGAGCTCAACCGCGTCGGCCCCTTCATTAGTGCAAAGGACTTATGGACCAAGCTAGTGGAACTACACAAGGCACCGGCGACACGAAGGTATGTAAAGAGATTTACTTTTAAATAAATTGTATAACTTGAAAATGCAGGAAAAGCGAGACCGCAACTCAACTACATGCTCAGTATCCAAGACATCGTCAACCAACTCCATGCCATCGGACAAAAGGTCGAGAATCGCGACCTTATCAGGTATTCTCTTAACTCGTTTCCTAGGACCACCTTGTGGGCATCCATGGTCGATGCCTACAAGGTCTCCAAGGACCTTTCTAAAATTAGGTTAGACAAATTGTTTTCGGAACTTGACTTACATGAGCAAACTAACGTGGTCGGGCCGAGAAGAGTATTGCGTTAGTTGCGGAGTTCCAAGAAGAAGAAGCCCGCAAGCAAGCCACCCCGAAGGAAGAAGGCGAGTCCGAATCGGAAGTAGACTCGAAATAGAATCCGAACTAGTCAATCTAGTTTGGAAGATGATCAAGAGACGAAAAACGACCAACAACTCAAGGTAAGCCTAAACCTAATTCAAATACTTCTAATTTTAGATGCTATGAGTGCAATGAGGTTCGGTCACATCAAGTCCGAGTGCCCAAAGCTAAAGAATAACATCAAAGACCAAGAAAGCGCTAACGCTACTTGGGAGGAGTTGTCGGAGGAAGAAGACGATATCCAAGCTCTAATGGCCAAGCCGACCGAGCACGACTCCGAAACCGAAGAAGAGTCCGAGTCCGAATCCGATGATGAGCTTCCATTCAAGACAAGCCACGGATCCGTATCCGGTTCAAAAGAATCATTAAGGGTAAGTCTCGTTACTTAATACTTTGTATGGTGCAATTAAATTTTTAAATAAGAAACTAGCTAAGTCCGAGTCCAAGGTCGAGACCCTAATTGAGGAGGTTAACCTTCTCAAACATGAGGTCTCCCTAACCTCTTCGACTACTCGTATTCAAGAGGAGGACTCAACTCAAGTTGAAAAGCTTGAAGTTGAGAACTCGCTTTTGAAAACACAAGTCGAAGACCTTAGGAACACGTTGGAAAGGTTCACTTTGGGATCCAAGGGACTTGACCTCTTACTTGGATCACAAAGGGTCGTGTACAACAAGGCCGGACTCGGGTTTAACTCAAATACAACCAATAAGTCATATATGTCTATAGTAAACCAACATAAGAAAAATGTCCAAGCATGGGTCCCTAAGACCACTTTGATTTCAACTTTAGGATCTAACATGTATTGGGTTCCCAGGACCAAATTCACTATGTGAATAGACCCACTCGATTCAATGGTCGGAGAGCCAATACAAAATGTATTTTTGTTAAGTCTTAGAAATTGCATGCTTAGTTTTTCCTTTATTTTTAGAATGGTTAGATAGGACTCATAACCAACTAAAATCCTGCGAAAAGATTGAGCCTCGGGGAGCCTCTTTTCAAAAATAAACCAACTAAAATCCTACGAAAAGATTGAGCCTCGGGGAGCCTCTTTTCAAAAATAACTAGTTAGACCAAGACGTAGTCTCAAGTAAGTCGAGTTATCAATTTCTTGAAATTAACTTTGTCTAAGGAAGTGGTCGTTGTTCCGATCAAAGAAGGCCTCTGTGCCTCGCCACGACCTGGAAGCTACTCTCTTGAAAAGATTACTTGATGAGCTTAGACTAAATCCGAATCTAACCTAATGTTGGTTAATTTAAATTCATTAAAATTAATCAAGTAAAATTGAAAGTCATCTCACAATAACACATAGGAATAACATGTTTTGATCATGTAGATATTGGTGAGATGATTTAGGTTTAAAACTTACAAACAACCCTTTAGTAATTCCAATATCCGATCCAACTACCTTATGTGTAGGATCAATGGATGTTGGGCGATGGTTGCTCGACACATGACCGGGATCAACTCAAATTTTCGATTACGATTCAAGCGACAAGGATCGGTAGCCTTCTGAAATAACAGCAAGCTCAAAATCATCGGATCGGGTGATATTGAGCTCAACTCTAAACTACGATTCAAAAATGTCTTATTAGTAGAAAACTTTCAATATAATTTACTTAGTGTAAGCCAATTGTGTGATAACAATTATAAGGTCATATTTCTAGAAAATGAATCGTAATCAATATAAATGCAACATCTAAAATAATACTTAAAGGAACTAGGAGTAGCAACATCTACACAATAAATTTACCCAACTCCTCAACCAAGTGTCTTATGACACAAAGAAGAGGAATCTTGGTTATGGCAGAAGACTCGGACACTCGCACCCAAGACTCGTCCACAAGATGAGTCGAGTGGCTTGGTTATAGGTTTGCCTAAACTAAACAACTTGGATAATAAAATATGTAATGCTTGTCAACAAGGTAAACAATCTAGGACACAACATCAATTAACTAATCAAGAGCAGACCAAAAGTGTTCTTGAGCTCCTACACATGGATCTATTTGATTCACATGGAGCTAAGTCACTCAATGGTAGTCAATTTTGCTTAGTCATAATTGGCGACTATTCTAGATTTACTTGGGTTAGGTTTATCAAACATAAAAATGATACCTAGACCAACTAATCAATCTTTGTAGGTTAATCGAAAATCAAAAGAACCTTAAGATTAAAAGACTTAGAAGCGATCATGGTGGTGAATTCGAACACAACAGGTTTACAGATTTCTGTAACCTAAACGGATACCACCATGAGTTTTCATGTCCTAGAACCCCACAACAAAATGGGTTAGTCGAACGGAAAAATAGAACCCTACAAGAAGCCGCTAGGACAATGTTAAACGAGTATAACCTACCCGATAGATTTTGGGCAGAGGCGTTAGTATGCGGCTTGCTATGTCCAAAATAGGATCCTTATGGTAAAGAGGCACCAAAAGACCTCGTACGAGATTTATCACGATAAAATACCGAACATCAAGTACTTTAGGGTATTTGGATGCAAGGTACATATCTTAAACACTAAGGATTACCTAGGGAAATTCAAATCCAAAACCTCTATTGGAACCTTTCTAGGATACTCAACCACCAGTAGAGCTTATAGGGTATACAATCACGACACTCTTAGAGTCGAAGAAACCATTAATATAGTTTTCGACGAAGGACACGAACCCGTTCAATCCTTAACAAAACCAACTAGCAAATCAACTTATAGCGAACCCGACTGATCTTGAACTTGAATCTCGTCTAACCCAAGTCATCCTATCGACCAAGTGATAGATGACTCTAACCCAAGTCAAACTAGAACTCACCCAAGTCATCCTATCGACCAAGTGATAGATGACCCTAACCCGAGTCACACTAAGACTCAAACAAATCATCCTATCAATCAAGTTATAGGTGATCCAAATTTAGGGTTCGAACTAGAGCTTCATATCGAAACCTTAGTCAAATCTCGTTAATTTCCAAAATCGAACCCAAAACTATTGAACAAGCACTTCTTGATCCCATTGGATTATTGCTATGCAAGAAGAGCTAGCTCAATTCACTAGAAATGAAGTCCGGGAATTAGTACCACCACCTAAAGAAAAATCAATTATTGGAACAAGGTGGGTATTTGAAATAAACTTGATGATAAAGGTGAAGTAGTTAGAAATAAAGCTAGGTTAGTCGCAAAGGGTTTAGTCAAGTCGAAGGTTTAGATTACGATGAGACCTCGCCCCGTAGCTGACTAGAGTCCATCCGAATGTTGTTAGCATATGCTGCACATCGAGGTTTTAAATTGTTTCAAATGGATGTCAAGTCAGCATTTTTGAATGGATACATTAAGGAAGAAGTTTACGTCAGTCAACCTCCCGGATTCGAAAATCTAGATAAACCTGACCATGTCCTTAGACTTAAGAAAGCCCTATATGGACTCAAACAAGCCCCAAGAGCTTGGTACGAAAGGCTTTCGATCTATCTTAAGTCCAAAGGATTCAACCAAGGTTTAGTCGACCCAACCTTATTCGTTAAAACCGTAGGAAAAGAAATCTTTATAGCCCAAATCTATGTAGATGATATAATTTTTGGAACTACCAACTCGATCCTGCTAAACAAATTCATCTCACTTATGGAAAGTGAATTTGAAATGAATTTAGTGGGAGAGTTAAGTTTCTTCTTAGGTTTACAAATTAAACAAACTAAAGATGGAATATATTTACATCAACAAAAATATACTAAGGACTTAATAAATCGATTTGGAATGCAAGATGCTAAAATAATCAATACACCTATGGCAACTAATGTTAATATAAACGAAGATGTAGAAGGAAAACCCGTTGACCTAAAATACTATAGGAGCGCAATAGGAAGTCTCCTATACTTAACCGCGAGCCGACCCGACATTTTATTCGCGGTAAGTATGTGCGCAAGGTTACAAACCTGTGCCAAGGAGTCTCACCTAACCCTAGTCAAGCGTATCCTTAGATATCTAAAGGGCACGCTAAACGTAGGTATTTGGTACCCTAGATCTACCGAGTTTAATCTAATCGGATACTCCGATTCGGACTATGCCGGTAGTAAGCTTGATAGAAAGAGTATGAGTGGTTGTTGTCAAATCCTACTCGAGTCTAGTAAGTTAGTGCAGTAGGAAGCAGCATTGCGTTGCCTTATCTACCACCGAAGCCGAATATGTTGCGATGGGTGAGTGTGTCTCTCAGCTCCTGTGGATGAAGCACACTCTCCAAGACTTTAGCTTAATCTTTAACAACATTAAAACCTACATAGATAACATTAGTTCAATTAACTTAACTAAAAATCCAATATGTCATTCTAGGACAAAACATATAGAAGTTAAACACCACTTCATTAGGGAACATGTAACTAATGGAACTATACAACTAGAGTATGTTGAGTCCAAATCAAACCTAGCGGACATCTTCACCAAACCACTACCCAAGCCGAATTTAGTTTATTAAGACGAAAGTTAGGTATGTAAATAATAGAGTAGGATTTAAATTTTTCTATATATGTACTCTACTTTTGCTTCTTTTATGAAATTAGCCTAAGTCTTACCTTAGAAATCATATACCTATAGATTTAAGGAGCCAACACATCTCACAACACATAGGACTAATGTGTTTGTGTACTTAGCCAATGACGGGCGTGAGATGTTAGGACCTTACTCAGTTCGGATGTAGATTCTGCATCGACATGAACCATGGAGTATAATTATTTAAAATTAATCAACTCCTTCAAGACTTATTGATCATTCTATATCAATCAAGTCCAACCGAGTTGTACATTTTAGATGAACATATTTTCAAGCTTATTATTATTTTAAAAAATATATATATATATTTATATTGGGAACTTGCTTGGACTTACAAACCCTAAAATATATTTACAAACTTTTTGAGTTAAGGCAAAAGGGGGAGAAAGTCACAAAAGTAAGGAAGAAAGTAAACAAAATTATTACCTTTTATATTAAGTAATTCCGTTTACTTAAGCAACTATTAAGGGGGTAAAATTATTTTTCAAGAACTCACCTTGGTCAAGGGAGGTTACCTCAAAGGAGAACTTGAAACAATAATATTTCTCACTCATGCTTAATCTTTATGCTAGCTCACTCATGCTTAATCTTTATGCTAGCTCATTCATACTTAATCATTATGCTAGCTCATTCATATTTAATCATTATGCTAGCTCATTCATATTTAATCTTTATGCTAGCTCATTCATATTTAATCTTTATGCTAGCTCATTCATGCTTAATCATTATGCTAGCTCATTCATATTTAATCTTTATGCTAGCTCATTCATGCTTAATCATTATGCTAGCTTCTTTGTTATGCTTAATTTTTCCTTAACTTTTGTGTCGGTTTGCCATGAATCAAGGGGAGATTGTTGGTGCAAGGCACCAAAGTCGAACCGAGTATTTTGATTATGGCAAAAGGCTCAATAGTTAAGGGTATATTTGTTATCTTCTTACGAGCTCAATTAAGTGTGCGTAAATGCTAAAGTTGAGCGGAAGGTTGCGACACCCGGTGGGAACCGAGGTGGTCGGGCAACGCCGAGAGGACTTGGGAAGCCGAGGTACTCGGGTGAAGACCGAAGCGAGGCTACAAGGTAAGCTCGTGTGAAAGCGGGCAAGGTCGTTGCAGATCCGACCCAATACCTCCAATGGAAGGTCTAGGTCGAGATCAGATGGTTAGAACCATCGTACTTTATATTTTAAGCTAACTTGTACTGCAGTCCAAAACCCTTTGACTACAGTCAACTGCTAGTCAAGTTCCAGCCTCGAGAAGAGCTCGAATTTCAAGGGGGTGAATTTGGACTTGACTCGTGTTTTGGTACAAAGGGTGATGTGGCATCAAGGTGGACATCCAAACCATCACCAAGCTTCCTTGTGGTGGACGCCCAAAATAAGGTGAGTTGGCACAAGATGGTTGGCTCCCATGATGTGGCACAAGTTGAATGGCTCCAACAAGTTGGCGCCCAAGGAGGTTGGAGGTGGCACAAGGTGGTTGGATGAAACACCTCATCCTCAAGTTGGCGCCCAAGGAGGTTGGAGGTGGCACAAGGTGGTTGGATGAAACACCTCATCCTTGAGTTGGCGCACAAGAAGGTTGGAGGTGGCACAAGGTGGTTGGATGAAACACCTCATCCTTGAGTTGGCGCACAAGAAGGTTGGAGGTGGCACAAGGTGGTTGGATGAAACACCTCATCCTTGAGTTGGGATAAGAACCTCACCTTGGACACTACCTATGTCTAAATTCATAGATCAATATCCATAAATAGACATGTTCAAGCCAAGCAAAAGACAAAACAAGAATTCAAGAGCTCTCAACACGCCGTCGTAACACCGCTACTACTACTCACATTTGCTACGACGAAGTGCCGCCGACAACGAAAGCTACATCTTCTACTTATAAGAGTTGTCGGTATATTTATTTAAGTTCTACTTCTTTAAATTGTCTTTGTGCTTTAATCGTAACAAGGAAAGGGGGAGTGTCCCTTTGCCTTGATTTCTTTTTGTAATCGTTGCTCCTACTTCCAACGAAGAGGAGTGGTTTTAGTGAATTGCCCTCCGTACGTGATCAAGGATCACTAGGGCCGTGGATTAGCAATCGAAAGATTGTGAACCACGTAAAAATATCTTGTCTACTTTATATTTCCGCTGTGCACTCTCTACTTGCTTTTTACTTATTGCAAAAGTTTTTTAACGACATCGTATCGCTATTCACCCCCCCCCCCTCTAGCGACACTTTCGATCCAACATTTGGATCATTGATGAAACCTTATTAAGTTCAGAGATGAACTTCTCGATCCTAACCACTTCCTTTGCTGCTTCCAAAGATGCAATGTATTCTGCCTCAGTGGAAGAATCCGCTATAGTGTCTTGCTTGAATCTTTTCCAACTTATTGTGTAGGGATGTATACTGAAAAGTTTATCTTTTGTATGAACATCTTTATTTTGGAATAAGAATCACATGATCATTGTTTGCATATTTTTATGGTTATGCAATATTGTCTAATACTTTACATTGTAGATAACATGGTGTGTGGTGTCACACAGGACACCATGTTATCGGCCCCTTGAAAAGTATAAGCAAAGGCTCACAACCGAGATGACTTTGGACAAACCATCGGAATGGTTGTAGTATGATTTGGTATTGGTTTGTCTTGACCATAGAATCACACTAGTGCACTTTGTGTGTATTGAGCAAGACCGACTTAGAGGTGATTTGATTTATTGCTGACTACATAATCGAATCAGACCTCAGATATTATTTAGTGCATGCTCTTAATCCCGATATAATAACGGGCACATATACTTAGTACTCATCTCTTTGATTTACCAATGGGTGAGATTTATAGATTAAATCGATAGGCTCGGTAAGTTGGGAGATGATATTATTTATATGGTATGCCGTTGATTATAGGAGGAAACCATGTCCTATATATTAGGATGATGATGTCCCCTTGAGGAGCTCATAAGGTTCATCATGTAAACCCTATAGGTGGACTTGGTCCAGCATGATGAAAAGGTTGAGTGGTACTACCCAAGGAGTTAGATGTTGATTAATTAATGGTCAGTAAATTAATTAATCGACGGACATTCGAGATCTTAAACACGGAGAAAAAATGTACAAATAATATATGGAGCCCATATTATCATATGGGGGTTAGTGAGGTAGATCAATGATGAACCTTTAGTGGATTGGATCATCATTAGTGGATCAGACTTTATGTGGGCTTGATCCATGGGTGGCCAAGACCCAACTCCTCCTCATGGTCCCTAATGTAGCCTATTAACACCTCATGATGCTTAGATCCAATGGATAGAAACAAAAATCTAAGATCCATTGGTAGAGATTAAATCTCTAAATCCGACGGTTGAGATTAAATCCCTAGAACCAATGGAGGAGATTAATTCATGACTTATCCCTAACTCTATAAAAGGATGTCAAGGGAGTTAGCGTGGAATAATTGATGAGAGCTAGAGTTTTTGGGCGGCAAGGAAGAGGAATCCTAGTTGAGATAGGATTAGGATTAGGGTTTGGAGGCAAGGGTGGCACCAAATAAGGAAGGTATTCTTCTCTTCTTCTTCCTCTTTTAGCCAACATCCAGCACCTCTCCAGCCTCTTTTCCAGCCTTGGCTGGCGCCCAAAAGCTCCCTTCTCCTTCTCCTAAGGTGGTGGAAACAAGATATAGGGCTTCCCTTGGTATCTTGGTTGTTTTCCACCATCTTCTCCTTCACCTAGTTGGCCGGCAGCAAGGATAGTTTTAGTTCCTTGTTGGTTGTTTCTAGAGAGGAGAAAAACCTTGTTTCTACTCTTCCTCTTTCTTTGGAAGAGCAAGGAAGGAATATTTTTGATCTAGGAGCTTCGACTTTTGGTAGATCATCACCCACACGACGTCCAAAAGGAGGAAGGTCATACATTAGAAGATCGAGAGGTATACCTATTCTACTTTCTTCTTTTGTTTGTTGCTTGTTTTTGTTTTTCAATTATAAGCATGTTATAAATCTGTAAATGGATAAATAATACTTGGATCCCGAGCATAAACACAAAAACCAGCGATCTGGACATCGTCTATTCCGCGGCTACTCTTAGAATAGAGGATGTTCTCTTGAACAACTAGTTTGTTCAAGTGACCTCTCTAAACGAATGACTTGGTGGTTTGGGCAATCCCTTTTGTCTAGGATTAATTTTTTTTTAATCCAGGGACATCGAGGGATCGCCATGGACAAGCTACCGAGGTGAAGTAGGAAGCGAAGTTTCCCCTCACAGACTCGATAAGTAAAACCCTACAATTGGTATTAGAGCCAAGGTTTCCGGTTTTGTGTGTTTAGGATTCGGTTAATTTTTATGTACTTTTTCATATATTATATGTGCCGGATAATAGTAGGATATGCGTAGTTTAACTCTTTGGTTGCAGGCATAAGATCCGACTATTATGGCCATATGTGTGTAAATATTTATTTTGTTGAATCCTCGGGGTTGACGAGGCTAGTATTTAGTTTTTGGTAAATTAAATACGACATTGTTTAGCCGCTCTTTATTTTATTTTACTTTCGATCTAGATTTCATGTACACTCCCTCGTGGAGTATAAGATCGATGGATGTAAATTAAAATAGGTTTTAGTCTCGGCTCGGATCTCCCGATGGCTCGTACATGGCGTAGGAGGAGCGGACGAGATGGCGATGCGATGGGAGTCATATTGAAGACAAAAGCCATAATAGTTGGAAAATAATTTATTTTTCATATTTATTGCTTTTTGTTTGATATGCATGTCGTAGGCTAGGAAAATTCCTCAATTTCAAATTACTAAGTGGGAGAGGGATATTTTTTTAAAATTCCCACGACCTCCATTAAGGTTTTATCATGTGATGCAAACAAACTTGCGCGTCGGCTATGAGTACCTTCCTCCCCATCGGATGAGTTTGTTTGCGGATCACAAGGTCGAATATGGTTATAGGAAATTATTAAGGAGCACGTGTACTTCCCCATCGTAAGGCACATAATCCGAGATAATTACCTTGGTACCAAGTAATGGTGAACACTTAGATACAAATATAAGTATCCTCCCCATCGGAGTCACTGCTTTTATTTGTAGGGCCAAAGAGAAACCAACTATTAATTTTACTTGTCATAAAGTTAGGTTGACAAGATAGTAAAATTAATGGGTAAAACCTCCTCTTACAAATGTAGAATTCGTATACATCTACACTATCGTGGCATACGATATTCTCAGTGTTTTGAGGTGTTAGTTGATTTTAAAAATTTATTGTTTGAGGAATCAATAATTTTTTGAAATCTACAGTAATGATCTATGTGATTCTTAGGATTTTCAAAAATGACTTTCAGTCCACTTACTATGATACTAAAGGAAATAAACTTACTGTACCCAAATATTGTTGATTGGAAAAGAATCTAGATATTGTCTTATCTGCTAAGGAGTACAAGTATGCACTCTTCGAAGAGTGTCCTCAAGCCATGGTTGCTCAAAAATGTTTCTACTTCTAAGCCGAAAGGCAAGAAGAAGGGGAAACAAGGTGGAGCAAAGGTGGTGGGAGGATCTCAGGGAGGAGTGAAGAAGCCGAAAGGCAAGTACTTCACTTATAAGCAGGATGGACATTGGAAGAAGGACTGTCCCAATCCAAAGCAGAACAAAGGTGTATCCTTTAGACTAGTCTTTGAAACATGATTAGCGGTGTTATCTACCAGCACCTGGTGTGTAGATACGAGAGCCACTAATCATGTCTGCAATACTTTTCAGGGGTTCCAGAAAATACGACGACGAGCTAAGGGAGAGATTACCATTTACTTGGGTAATGCCATAATGGTGGCGGCTATTGCAGTGGGAGAAGTTTTATTTATCTTTTGAGAAAAATAAAACTTTGGTTCTAGAAAATTACCTTTATGTACCTTTATTTAGAAAGAATTTAGTTTCAGTTTCTAAATTGTTTATAGATGGATATTCTATATCTTTTAATGACAAGTTGTTATAAAAAGGAATAGGAAGAATATTTGTTCAGGTACATTGAAAGGAAATTTGTATACAAAACCTCCCACGATGCAAATTGAAGATAATAACTCATCTTCTAATTCCAATAAGAGAAAAGAACCTTCGAAGATGAACCAAACATATCTTTGACATCTTAGGCTTGGTCACATTAACCTAAGTAGAATTCAAAGGTTGGTAGCTGATGGACCTTTGGGTTCATTAGTGGTGGAGGATCTCCCAACCTGTGAATCTTGCTTGGAGGGTAAGATGACCAAGAGGCCTTTTAAGGCTAAGGGGTATAGAGCCAAAGATGTGTTAGAATTGGTTCATTCTGATTTGTATGGTCCTATGTCTATCCAGGCTAGTGGTTGTTTTGAGTATTTCGTCTCTTTTATAGACGATTACTCAAGATATGGATACATTTACCTGATGCGCCGCAAGTTTGAATGCTTTAACAAGTTCAAAGAATTCAAGGCTGATGTGAAGAAATGTCAAGGTAAAAGTATCAAGACACTACGATCTGATCGTGGTGGTGAGTACCTCTTGGGAGAGTTTAGGAACTACTTATCAAAGGCTACGATTCAATCCCAATTGACAGCACCTGGCACACCCCAGCAGAATGGTGTAGCAGAGCGAAGGAATAGGACTCTTATGAAGATGGTTAGATCGATGATGAGTTATTCTGACTTGCCAGATTCGTTCTGGGAATATGCTCTAGATACGGCAGTGTACATTCTGAACTTGGTTCCATCTAAATCAGTGCCTTTTACTCCCACAGAGTTGTGGACTGGGCGAAAGCCTAGTCTAAGACATATTTGGATATGGGGGAGTCCAGCACATGTGCTGAAGGCAAATGCTGGTAAGTTTGAACCTCATACAGAAGTACACATGTTCGTTGGCTATCCCAGGGGAATGAAGGGTGGATTGTTCTATAGTCCTAGAGATCAGAGGGTGATCGTTATCACGAACGCCAGATTTCTAGAGGAAGGCTATGTGATGAGCCACAAGCCCAAGAGTAAAATTGTTCTGGAGGAGTTAAAAGGGGAAGTCACTTCTTTAGTACCACCGGTACAAGAGGATATACCACATGTCACTGCACCACATGTCACTGCACCGCGTGTCACAGAGGATACACAGGTGATACCTCATCGTAGTGGGAGGGTTGTGAGACAGCCTGATAGATTCATGTTCTTGGGAGAATCTTCTGATTTGGTCCCTGGCGAACATGAACCTGATCCCTGGACATATGACGAGGCAATCCAAGATAAAGATGCAGTATCTTGGCAAAGTGCAATGAATGATGAGATTGAATCTATGGATTCAAATCAGATATGGGAGCTAGTAGAACCACCCGATGGTATAAAAACCATTGGAAGAAAGTGGGTCTACAAGAGAAAGAGACGAATAGATGGGAAGGTTGAGACCTTCAAAGCGAGGCTTGTTGTGAAGGGGTATACTCAGAAAGAGGGTATCGATTATGAGGAGACCTTTTCGCCGATAGTCATGCTTAAGTCTATTCGGATTCTCTTATGCATAGCAGCTCATATGGATTATGAGGTGTGACAGATGGATGTCAAGACAACATTCCTTAATGGAAATCTTGAGGAAAACATCTATATGAAGCAACCAGAGGGATTCATTGCTAAGGGTAAAGAGCATCTTGTATGTAAGCTTAATCGGTCCATTTATAGATTGAAGCAAGCTTCGAGGTCTTGGAACATCCGCTTTGATGAGGTGATCCAAACTTATGGATTTATTCAAAGTCCGGATGAGTCTTGTGTATACAAGAGATGTGACGGAAACGTAGTGGTATTTCTTGTACTATACGTAGATGACATTTTGTTGATTGGCAACAATATCAAGGTGTTATCGAACGTAAGGGTATGGTTGTCCAAACAGTTTGATATGAAGGACTTGGGAGAGGTGAGACACATCCTTGGGATCAATGTTATAAGGGATCACAGGAAAAGGATGTTGTGCTTATCCCAAGCTTCATACATAGACACGATTATGGAACGTTTTAGCATGCAGAACTCCAAGAAGGGTTTTCTACCTTTCAGGCATGGAGTTCCTTTATCTAAGGAGATGTGCCCTAGATCATCTGAGGAGATAGAGGAGATGAAGTCGGTTCCTTATGCTTCGGCAGTAGGAAGCCTCATGTATGCAATGCTCTATACGAGACCAGATATCTGCTTTGCCATGGGCATGGTCAGCAAATATCACAGTAATCCAGGACAAGGACATTGGACTGCGGTAAAGCATATATTGAAGTACCTGAGAAGGACTAGAGATTATATGCTGGTTTACTGGGCAGACCAATTACTCCCTATGGGTTACATGGATTTCGACTTCCAATCTGATAGGGATAATAGTAAGTCTACCTCAGGTTTTGTGTTTACTTTGGGAGGTGGAGCCATTGTATGGAGGAGTGTCAAGCAGAAGTGTGTGGCGGACTCCACCATGGAAGATGAGTATGTGGTGGCCTCTGAGGTGGCCAAAGAAGTTGTATGACTCAGAAACTTCCTGATGGACTTGGATGTGATTCCTGGTTTGCCCAGAACTATCACAATTTATTGTGATAATAGTGGTGCAGTTGCAAACTCGAAGGAACCATGAGCCCATAAGGCTAGTAAACACATAGAGCCCAAGTACCACCTGATACGAGAAATCGTAAAGAGAGGAGAAGTTGTTGTGGCCAAGATTGCATCGGAGGATAACCTGGCATATCCTTTCACTAAGGCCCTTCCGGCGAGAGCTTTTGATAGGCATGTGGAGGGAATGGGGATCATATGTATGGCACTTTGAGGAAAGAATAGTCTTTTAGTATAAGTGGGAGATTGTATGGATGTATACTGAAAAGTCTATCTTTTGTATGAACATCTTTATTTTGGAATAAGAATCACATGATCATTCTTTGCATATTTTTATGGTTATGCAATATTGTCTAATACTTTACATTGTAGATAACATGGTGTGTGGTGTCACACAGGAGACTATGTTATTGGCCCCTTGAAAAGTATAAGCAAAGGCTCACAATCGAGATGGCTTTGGACAAACCATCGGAATGGTTGTAGTGTGATTTGCTATTGGTTTGTCTTGACCATAGAATCACACTAGTGCGCTTTGTGTGTATTTAGCAGGACCGACTTAGAGGTGATTCGATTTATTGTTGACTACATAATCGAATCGGACCTCAGATATTATTTAGTACATGCTCTTAATCCCGATATAATAACGGGCACATATACTTAGTACTCATCTCTTTGATTTACCAATGGGTGAGATTTATAGATTAAATCGATAGGCTCGGTAAGTTGGGAGATGATATTATTTACATGGTGTGTCGTTGATTACAGGAGGAAACCGTGTCCTATATATTAGGATGATGATGTCCCCTTGAGGAGCTCATAAGGTTCATCATGTAAACCCTGCAGGTGGACTTGGTCCGGCATGATGAAAAGGTTGAGTGGTACTACTCAAGGAGTTAGATGTTGATTAATTAATGGTCAGTAAATTAATTAATCGACGGATATTCAAGATCTTAAACACGGAGAAAAAATGTACAAATAATATATGGATCCCATATTATCATATGGGGTTGGTGAGGTAGAACAATGATGAACCTTTAGTGGATTGGATCATCATTAGTGGATCGGACTTTATGTGGGCTTGATCTATGGGTGGCCAAGACCCAACTCCTCCTCATGGTCCCTAATATAGCCTATTAACACCTCATGATGCTTAGATCCAATGGATAGAAACAAAAATCTAAGATCCATTGGTAGAGATTAAATCTCTAAGATCCGACGATTGAGATTAAATCTCTAGATCCGACGGTTGAGATTAAATCCCTAGAACCAATGGAGGAGATTAATTCATGACTTATCCCTAACTCTATAAAAGGATGTCAAGGGAGTTGGCATGGAATAATTGATGAGAGCTAGGGTTTTTGGGCGGCAAGGAAGAGGAATCCTAGTTGAGATAGGATTAGGATTAGGGTTTGGAGGCAAGGGTGGCACCAAATAAGGAAGGTATTCTTCTCTTCTTCTTCCTCTTTTGACCAACATCCATCACCTCTCCAGCCTCTTTTCCAGCCTTGGTCAGTGCCCAAAAGCTCCCTTCTCCTTCTCCTAAGGTGGTGGAAACAAGATATAGGGCTTCCCTTGGTATCTTGGTTGTTTTCCACCATCTTCTCCTTCACCTAGTTGGCCGGCGGCAAGGATAGTTTTAGTTCCTTGTTGGTTGTTTCTAGAGAGGAGAAAAACCTTGTTTCTACTCTTCCTCTTGCTTTGGAAGAGCAAGGAAGGAAGATTTGCGCTCTAGGAGCTTCGACTTTTGGTAGATCGTCGCCCACACGATGTCCAAAAGGAGGAAGGTCATACATTAGAAGATCGAGAGGTATACCTATTCCACTTTCTTCTTTTGTTTGTTGCTTGTTTTTGTTTTTCAATTATAAGCATGTTATAAATCTATAAATGGCTAAATAATACTTGGATCCCGAGCATAAACACGAAAACCGGCGATCCGTACATCGTCTATTCCACGGCTACTCGTAGAATAGAGGATGGTCGCTTGAACAACTAGTTTGTTCAAGTGACCTCTCTAAACGAATAGCACGACGATGACTTGGTGGTTTGGGCTCCCTTTTGTCTAGGATTAATTTTTTTTTAATCTGGGGACATCGAAGGGATCACCATGGACAAGCTACCAAGGTGAAGTGGGAAGCGAAGTTTCCCCTCACGGACTCGATATGCAAAACCCTTCATATTGTGCCTTCATTTAATGTAAATACATACCCAGACTGAGACTTGGAATCATCCTTGTCTATCTGGAAGGTGGCATCCATATACCCGCGTATTACCATATCACCTTCTCCATATATTAGGAACACATCCTTTGTTCTTCTTAAGTACTTAAGGATTGTCATAACAGTCGCCCAATGATCCATTCTTGGATCAGACTGATATCTGCTCATGACACTCAGAGCCTACGATACATCAAGTCTCGTACATAACAAAGCATACATGATAGATCCTATTGTGGATGCATAGGCAATCTTACTCATGCAAATCCTCTCATCTTATGTGTGCGGACACATAGACTTCAAAAGGTGTATCCCATGCCTAATGGGAAGGAAACATTTCTTGGATTCCGACATGCTAAACCTCTTTAGCACTCGGTCTATATATATAGATTCCGAAAGATCAAGCAACCATTTCGATCTATCTCTATAGATCTTGATCCCGAGGATGTAGGTCGCTTCTCCCAGGTCTTTCATGGAGAATATTTTGGATAACTAAATTTTAACTAATTGTAAGATAGATATATCATTTCCTATAAGTAATATGTCATCGACATACAACACTAAGAACATAACTGCACTTCCACTAAATTTCTTGTACACACAGGTTTCTTCTGGATTTTGTGAGAAATCAAAACTTTTGATTGTCTCATCAAAACAGATATTCCAGCTTCTGGATGTTTGCTTCAGTCCATAAATGGACCATCGAAGTTTGCATACCTTGATTTTATCAATCGATGTGAAACCCTTAGGTTGTATCATATACACGTCCTCGAGTAGGTTTCCGTTAAGGAAAGTTGTTTTCATATCCATCTGCCATATCTCATAATCATAATGAGCTACTATGGTCAGGAGCATCCGAATGGATTTAAGCATAGCTACCGGTGAATAGGTCTCATCATAATCAACACCTTATTTTTGATGATAGCCTTTCACCACTAATCTAGCCTTAAAGGTAATCACATTACCATCCATGTCGGTTTTCATCATGAAAACCCACTTGCACCCTAGAGGCTTAATGCCTTCAGGTGAGTCCACCAAGTTCCAAACTTGATTTTCATACATGGAATCCATTTTCGACTTCATGGCTTCATGCCATTTGTCTCTATCTGAACTTTTCAGAACTTCTTCATAATTGGTAGGCTCCTCATCATCAATGAGTAACACGTCGTTCGATTCACTTACGAGAAATCCATATCTCTCAGGAATGTTGCGTGTCCTACCAAATCTACGAAGATGTGGTGTCACAATAGGTTCAGCCGATTTGTCATCACTATGAGTCATCGGTCAAGGTGTTTGACCAGGTATCTCCTCAATGTCTACTGGAGCCTCTTGAACCTCCACAAGTTCAACAAAACTCCCATTGTTTTCTTGCAAGAGAAACTCTTTCTCTAGAAACACAACATTCCTTGAAACAAACACCTTTTGTTCCAAGGGATGATAGAATTGGTAACCCCTCGTTTCTTTAGGGTATCCAATAAATAGATATTTATCAAACTTAGCATCTAGTTTGTCTGATACAGTCCGCTTCACATAAGTTGGACAACCTCATATCTTCAAGTAAGATAAATGAGGTTTCTTACTATTCCATATCTCATATGGAGTAGTAGAGACTATCTTGGCCAGGACTCTGTTTAACAAGTAAATAGCAGTTTGAAGTGCATAGTCCCAAAAGGACTTGGGAAGATTCGCGTGATCCATCATTGACCTAACCATGTCCAACAAGGTTTGGTTTCGCCTCTCAGATACACCATTATGTTGTGGTGTATACGGCGGAGTCCATTGAGACAATATACCATTGTCCCTTAGATAATCCAGAAACTCTTGACTCAAGTATTCACCACCTTGATTCAATCGAAGTATTTTAATACTCTTTCCAAGTTGTTTCTCTACTTAATTTCTGAATTCTTTGAACCTTTCAAAGGCTTCAGACTTGTATTTTATCAGGAACATATACCCAAACTATGAGTGATCATCGGTGAAAGTAATGAAGTAGTTATAGCCTCCTAGAGCTTGAGTTGACATAGGTCTGCATACATCAATATGTATCAGACCAAGCAACTCTCCCACTGGTTCACCTTTTCCCATAAAAGATAACTTAGTCATCTTGCCTTTTAAGAAAGATTCGCATATATCGTATGAATCTAATTCAAACGATTCCAGAATTCTACATCGGTGTAATTCGGACATGCATTTCTTGCTCACATGGCCAAGACGACAATGCCACATGTAGGAGTCTAATTGATTATCTTTTCGAGCATGCTTGTTGCTCGCTTTGATATTGAGAATGTCACTGGATACGTTTAACGTATATATACCATTGCACAATGTTCCAGTCCCATAAAGCACGCCATTTAAAGTTATGTAACAACAATTGTTACTAAAAGTCAAATGGTACCCATTTCTATTTAAACAAGAAATAGAAATGATGTTCTTTATCAACGAAGGAATATAAAAGCAATTGTCCAGTTCTAAGACAAGTCCTATAGGGAGTCCTAACAAATACGTTCCGATGGTGAGTGCAACAACCATTACTCCATTCCCAACACATAAATTTGACTCTCCCTTGATGAGTCTTCTTCTATTCCTTAGCCCATGTATGTCATTACATATATGTGAGCCACACCCAGTATCCAATACCCAAGTGTTTGAGGAAATAGAATGACAATCAATAACAAAGATATCTGAAGAAGATGGGGCATCTGATGCCTTATTCTTCTTCACGAACTCAAGATAAATCTTGCAGTTTCTTTGCTAATGGCCCTCCTTGCCACTATGATGGCAAGTGCCCTTTTGAGCTAGTTGTGCCTTTTAAGCTTTTTTCTTCTTCCCCTTCTGTTGTTCCTTTGACTTCCTCTTAGAACCTTTTTTCGAGGAATCAAATAACAACACTGTCCCCTGCTCATGCTTCATAGAAGACTCTACAGTCTTCAACATGTTGAGCTATACAACAGATGAACCTTCTTGCATCTCAAAGGTGAAGAAGAGCTTGGAGACTTTGAACCTTTTGGATCTCACTTGCTCATCAAACAACTCAAAAAGATGAAAGACTATGGTATGAGTATCCATATGCTCATGATGCTTCCGTAGCTCGGGTACTATCGCGGCTAGCATGATGCAACTCACTAGTTCAGAATCACTCACATGTTCCTGATAGGCCAACAATTGGTCCAGAGTTGCATCATCACTAGGACGGGCGAGAAGAGGCTCTTCGAGGACATATGCAAGCTTTTCCGCCTTGAGAACAATTCTCAAGTTTCTAAGCCAGTTCAAGAAGTTTGACCCAGTCAATTATTTGAATCTAAAATCGAGCGCAAATTCAAAGACATCATGATCAATCAATTAACCTTGAAATACAAGTCAAGCATATATGAGAAAATGATTTTAAAATGCATCAACATACATTTACAAAATCCCATTCATTTTTCAAAATCAAAAACCCTCAAAATTAATTCGGGAGATCGTAGGTCCATCTCCGAATGGGCTGATATCCAACATAGATATGAACAACCTTGGAGTGAGTCCAATAAGTCATTCTTAGATATGATGGTAGGTATCAAGTATACCGATTATATATCCCGTATATGTAACTATCACAATGTGCTATCAACTAATTGAATGTTCACACATACATTGGGTTGTTAACACATTAATAAGTATGCATCATATGCATAGCACCCAACTTCACCTCTCTTCACATCGACCTTGGAGTGAGTCCAATAAATCGATGCTCCAAGTTAGAGCCAACCCATTAATCGTGAAATAGTTTTAATATGGTTAGAGCACATCCAACCAATTAGTCAGGCTTGGAGTGAGTCCAACAACCCAAACTAACGATTGACCTCTGACTCTTTCCATATTAGTGTTAAACTATTCCAATGATTTGAACATATTCAGGTTCGAGTCGGGCTTGGAGTGAGTCCAACAACCCAAACAAGAAATAGAACTCCGGTTCTAACCATATTAATGGAAGGTGTAGACTTTAATATTGTGTAAGGGTATTAATATCTCATCCTCTTTGCATGCAAATAACTATTATCTACATGGCATGACACACATGACATACATCTACATGTCACGACACATATGACATAATGATATGCATCTAATGCAATTACATGGCATACAATTATGGCATGTACAAATAGTTTCCTTATTTGTCATAACTATTTTGGAAATACAATATGCTTTAGATTTGATTTTCCAAATCAAATCATGATTAAATTAGGAAACAAATTTTCAAATCTAATCACATATTTTATTTATGAAAAGTGTTAAATAAGGAAAGTCAAATCTAATTTAGGAAACAAATTTCCTAATCATATTAGGAAATTTCCAATTTGAATTTCCTTATTTGTCATAACTATTTATGGAAATAAAATATGTTTGAGATTTGATTTTCCAAATCAAATCATGATTAAATTAGAAAATAAATTTCCAAATATAATCACATATTTTATTTATGGAAAGTATTAATTTCCATAAATACTTCTAAACTTTCCAAAACTAAAAAATTTCCATAAATACTTCTAAACTTTCCAAAAGTAAAAGAAATTCATAAATACTTCTAAACTATTCAAAAGTAGAATATTTCCATAAATATAATTATGACTATTGCAAAATAATTTTACGATTATGTCGGAACACAGCGTGACTCTGATACCACTGTTGGGTTTCCCTGACACCGCAACGAGTGTGTGTTCGAATACGTTTCGTAAACATGCACACAGCGAAAGCAATAAAAGCAAAAAATCTAATTTATTACAACACACACATCACACACATGCAGGATACTACATGTGTAGACATAATCTCTATTTAAAATTTTGCAATAAAAGAAAACTTATACAAGGTATACCTGACGGATCACGTGTAGCGGGAATGACATCAACCGAGTGACACTTGCAAGTCTCGCCTCTATTCGTATCCACGCCGAGTATGTTCGAGATAGCTTCACAAAGCTATGAGTCCCGACTTCGCAAGAGTCACTAGCCTCATGTCGAAGTCTTTGTGATGCAAGAGACGATCACAATCCGAATCAAATTCGGATCCCAAAAATGAGTTTCACAAACTCGCTTGTCGGAAGCGGTTTTCGTCAACTGTTTGATGAAAACTTAACCCTCCACCTATGAGGATTGCCGGAGAACCATTCCACGGCAAGTAGGTTTCTGTCGGAGCACTAAACACCAACCAAACGATCTCTCCACACAAAGGAGAACAAGCTGTCCAAAACTAGACAGCTTGTATAGGTGGAAGAAGTGGTCGGCCAAGGTTTGGTTGGCTGTACCTTGGTCGCCGGTGGCCAAGGGTGGTTGCCCGGCGGCTAAGGGTGGCCCAAGGGATGCCGGTGGATGGTGGATGGCTAGTGGCGAGGAGAGGCAGCAGCTCCAATGGGCGGCGGCGGCACAAAGCTGGGCGATAACCACCTTGGCTTGGGCGGCAAGGAGGAGATGGAGGAAAGGAGGCTAGGGTTTCCAAAACCCTTGAACCAATTAATTCTTCATGAAAAACCCTTAAGTCGTGTTTTTATAGAGAACACATTCTCCTAATAGTTATTGGTTCATAACCAAAACCCGTTAACCCGCTCCAATAACTTAAGTTAAAATAAACCAAACCGCGTTGGTCTATTTTAAGTTAAAATGAACCGAACCAACTTTGGTTCATTCGTTTAAAACAAACCAAACCACTTTGGTTTATTTTTCACCATTGGATTAGAACCAAACCAATTTGGTTCATCCATCATGTCTTCATAAGACTCGGCCCATCCATGCTTCCGATGCGACTAAAACAATTTCATACTCGATCTTTGTTTGGTCCAACCAAACCAAGTCTCTCTCGATCTGAGAATCCTATTCTCAAACTCATTTTAAATCCTTCGGATTACAGTCATTGTTCGTGTGACCAAATGGGTTGCTGATTTAAGTTGCCCATCTATAATTAACCATTAATTATAGAACGATCATGAGTGGCACCTAGTAGTACATCATAATCCCCAATTAACTGGAAAATCAACGGTTGATCACATAACCACTTATGAAACCCTTCAACAGCTACAATGAATCGTGCCCCATTCCTTTCACTCATCTTATACCCACTTAGTTCAGGACATCGTCTATTGTGTCAGTCCCCACTAGGTTGACTACGTCATAGCTAGCCAAAGTATTACTTCCTCGCCCTCCGAATTCTAGTTATTGCACATGTATCCAAGAGTACCATACTCTAAACATGTAATGCTTTGGCCAAAGACTTTAGTAAAAATCGGACGAGAGGCCATAGAGTATACATCTCCTCGCAAGGAGCGGTGAATCCTTTGTAGCTATTCAAACACCTTCGTCCACTTCGACTTATACCCAATCATCCCGGGTCCACATCTCCTCGGAGATGCTTTCTTAAGATGTCAAAGCATAAGTCTTTATGACCAAGATGACTTGAATACCACAAGTTGAAGGAACATCGCACTTAAGCTACTGTAAGAACTTTATTGGCATATCCTTATATGTAGAGAACCATATGAAGTCTTACAACTGGTCACTCCAATGAACTAGTTACCATAACTAGCATCCATGATTAACTCCGGACATCCCAATGTCTCCAGCTAGTGAGAAATAGCTGCTTGGATAAACCAAAGAGTATACCTCGTGCTAGTCTCAACAGAATTGATGGCATCCTAATCCATAAATTCATCGAGTAGGGATAATTCCAATACATCACAATTACACATGTAGAGAAACTCACTAGTTGTGATCCAATCATAAATTCTCTCATGCTGTGAATCTATTGCGAACATCTAGTAAATGAGTTTAAGATCCAATCAAATACATGAAAACACGTATACTCAAATAGTGAATCTTCATTTATCAAATAAATGGTACAACCATAAGGCGATTGCCATAGGACACCTCTCATATATTACTAACATTTTCATACACCTTAGACATATGTGAGATGCTAGGAAATGAGTTAAGTTCAAGGTGCATAGATGTTGCATCTAGATGAACTCAAACTCATCATATATCATGGACAAATCATGAGGAAAGCTAGTATATAAGTAATGTATACTTAGCCCATAAGCCATGATTGGAATTAAGGTTTTAAAATCATTTCAAGACCATTTTGAAAAATCTTGGTGAAGTCTATCTTTTGATAGCAATCACCATCGAAGGAGAGGATACAAAGTAGGGTCAAAATATTGAACTTTTCAATAATTTTGAACTTTGAATCAATCTCATTATTTTATGGGTATTTTATTTTTTAAATATTTTTCACCCATCACATCATGATTGACTTAAGTATTATACATATGAATTTTCATAATTTTTTTATTTATGTATAATTACTTATGAATTTCTGAATTTTGATTTCTACACAGTGCAGAAATCAGTCGACTAAAATGGATGACAGTCGACTGGCCTTAAGGGTAGTCGACTGGTAGCTGATGGAGTCGACTGTCAATGTTGATTTCGAGTAAACAAGGTATGTTTAGCCCATGTTCAGCTATTTCTAGGTTCCCTAACTGCTCCTAACCCTATTATATGCTTTGGAAAGAATTAAAAAGGTGAAAATCCATTAGATATGGATTATAAAAAAATTTTAGGGTATCTATCGAATTTTAAGGGAGGTGAAAGTTCATGTTGAATCTTTGCCCTTAATTTTGCTTGTTTAGTGTTTCTATAGGGTTAGAGACTCTCCAAGGACACTGTTGGTGCAATGGTCAAAGGGGAGCAAGCCTTTAGAGGGAGGTTATCCATCATGAGATGATGGATGTGTATTCTTTCTCATAAGAGGAGAATTGGAGAATGAGAATTGTCTCTCATTTAGTGATATGTGTTGGTGCAGTAGGCACCTAAGTCGAACCTGAGTTTTGATTATTGCAAACGATACAAAGTTAAGCTCATATTGTTATCTCACGAGCTAAATCGAGTGTGCAGAAAAGTGTCAATGCTGGAGTTGAAGGCTAGCGACACCCGAAGGAAGCCACGGTGGTCGGGCGACACTCGAGTGACTTCAGAGGGAGCTGAAGGAATCGAGTGGAAGGCCAAAAGCGAAAGTGACACAGTAAGTATCGAGGTAAGCTCGTGTGTGTGTAAGAGTAAGAGAGGTCATATCCTCTTTACAGGGATGATCTTAAGCGTAGATCCAACCAAAGACATCCTATAGATGGTCTAGGTCGAGATCGGATGGTCGGCGGTCGTCGAAATAATATTTTTGTTAAGCTAACTTTGCCCTGCAGCTAGCATTAGTCGACTGCCAGCTTGGAGGACTCAACTATTACCATCAGTCGACTATCTGCGGTCAGCATTTGACTGATGCTGCCATCAGTCGACTGATGATGGCCATCAGTCGACTGATGGTCAAGGATCAGCGTCGAGGAGTCAAGGCTTATCACCTCATTTCAAGGGGGGTGGTGCTAAAATATTATTGGCTGAAGTTCCTCTCGAAAAGGGGCTCAAAGGCTATAAAAGGAGGGTCTCTCCTAGGGTTTTCTCATCAATTATAAGCTTCCAAAAGCCTCCGCAAAGCTACAACTCTCCGACAACGAAGTGCTACCTCTCTGATGCTCTAGGTTTAATTGTTTATTATTTTCCGTCGGTATAAGCTTCAATTCATTTTGTATTTTCTACATTATTGTCTCAGAGTTTTTTTCGTAACGAGGAGTGGGGGAGTGTCCTTCTACCTCAAGCTTTTTGATTTTGTGTATTCGTTTAACTTCTACTTCCAACGAGGAGGAGTTCATTTAGTGTTTTGCCATCCGTGCGTGGTCAAGGACCACTAGGGCCTTGGAGTAGTAGCCAAAGGCTACGAACGAAGTAAAAAATCCATTTGTCTTGTTTATTTATCATTTATCTTTCTGCTGCATTTAATTGTCTACTCAATGAATACGTACAAAAAAATTTATTGCTATTCACCCCCCCCCCTCTAGCTATCCGCTCGATCCAACAATTGGTATCAGAGCCGGGGGTGCTAAGATTTGGTGAAACCACCAATCTAGCGTTCTACGAATTTTCTTTCGATTTATTTTCTATTTATTTCGATTTTTTTTTCTTTCTCATTTGTGTAGTTTTTTTTTCTCCCGCACTACTAATCCAAGACGCGAGTCTTGGGACATTTCCGTTGTTTGGGGTTTTAGGTTTTTCCGCTTCATTCTTTTGTTTTTTTTGTTTCAATGGCTCATCTCGAGGATTTTAGCACTGTCCGACCTCCGTTTTACAATGGAGATGACTTCCGTTATTGGAAGGGTCGGATGGAATGCTTTCTTAAAACCCAAATCGAGATGTGGATCATAATCCAAACGAGATTCACACTTCCGATTAACGAAGTGGGTGAATCTTTGGATTCTAACCAATGGACCAATGTGACAAAAAGACAAGTCGAAGCTGACGCCAAGGCAACTCAAATCCACCAATGCGGCTTGTCCAAGGAGGAGCTTAATTGCGTCGGCCCCTTCATCAGCGCAAAGGACCTTTGGACAAAGCTAGTGGAGCTACACGAAGGGACCGATGAAGCCAATGTATGTAAGCGCAATCTTTTGTTTAATAAGTTATATAATCTAAAAATGCAGGAACATGAGACAATGATGCAACTTCATGCTCGCGTTCAAGACATAGTCAATAACCTACACGCGATCGGACAAAAGGTCAAAAACCACGACCTTATTAGGTATGTTCCTAACTCATTTCCTAGGACTACCTTGTGGGCATCCATGGTCGATGCCTACAAGGTCTCCAAGGATCTTTCAAAACTTAGATTAGATGAGTTTTTTTTCGATTTCGAACTTCATGAGAAGTCTAACTCAGAACCTGAGAAGGGTATAGCACTTTTTTGCAGGTTCAAGGAAGAAAACCGCGAGCAAGCCACCCCCAAAGGAAAAAGAAGATGAGTCCGATTCGGAGGTCGACCCAGAAATGGAGGCCGAACTTGTCAACCTAGTTCGAAGGATAGTCAAGGGTCAAAAGCGAACCATCACTTGACCCAACGAAGGTAAGCCTAAAAGTTCTAATATTAGGTGTTATGAATGCAACAGGTTTGGACACATCAAGTCTGAATGTCCAAAGCTCAAGACCAAAGCACCGAAACACAAAAAGGCACTCAATGCTACATGGGAAGAAGCATCAGAGGAAGAAGACGATGATCACATCCTCATGGCTAAACCAGTTGAATCGGAGACGGAGTCGAAACCAGAACACGAATCTAAAACTGAAGACAAACCGGACTGTGAAGCACTATTCAAGATAAGCCACGGATACGCATCCGGTTCAAAAGATACACTCAAGGTAAGTCGATCCCTTATTAGTACGCTTTATAGTGCAATTAAATTCTTAACTAGGAAATTAGCTAAGTCCAAGTCCAAGGTCGAGACCCTAGTTGAGGAAGTTAAACTCCTCAAACACGAGGTCTCCCTAACCTCTTCGACTAGTCGAGTTCGAGAAGAGGACTCAACTCAGGTTGAAAAGCTCGAAGTTGAGAACTCACTCTTGAAGAGTCAATTCGAAGATCTTAGGAACACGTTGGAAAGGTTTACTTTGGGATCCAAAGGACTTGACCTCATACTTGGATCGCAAAGGGCCATGTACAACAAGGTCGAACTAGGGTTTAGCTCAAATACGACCAACAAGTCATATATGTCGATTGTAAGTCGACATAAAAAATGTGTCCAAGCATGGGTCTCTATAACCACTTTGATTGCAAATTTAGGGTCGAACCAGTACTGGGTTCCCAAGGACCAAATCCACTATGTGGAGAGACCGAACCGATTCAACGGTCCAGGGGGAGCCAGTACAAAACTTGTTTGTGTTTTAACTTAGAAATTGCATCTTATGTTAGTTATTTATTTTTATTTTTAGAACGGTTAGATAGGACTATAACTCATCAATACATGGTAACATAGTACCAAGACGCGGTGAGATGATAGTACTCTAGAAAAGCGGAGTCTTGTGTATTCGGGCTAGATAAGGCGTATCTAGTTTGGCGTGTTAGTAATATATGAGAGATGTCCTAAGGCAATCACCTTATGTTTGAACCATTTATATGATAAATGAAGATTCACTATTTGAGTATACATGTTCTCATGCATTTGATTAGATCTTAAACTCATTTATTGAATGTCCACGATACGATTCAAAGCATGAGAGAATTTGTGATTGGATCACAACTAGTGAGTATCTCTACATGTGTAATTGTGATGTATCAAAATTGTCCCTAGTCGATAAATTGATGGATTAGGACACCATCAAATCTGTCGAGACTAGCACGAGGTATACTCCTTGGTGTATCCAAGCTGCTGATTCTCACTGACTGGAGACATTGTGATGTCCGGAGTTAATCGTGGATGCTAGTTATGGTAACTAGTTCATTGGAGTTGTCAGCCGTAAGACTTCACATGGTTCTCTGCATATATAGATATGTCAATGAAGTTCTTACTGTAGCTTAAGTGCGATGTTCCTTTGACTTGCGGTATTCAAGTCATCTTGATCATGAAGACTTATGCTTTGACATCTTAATCAAGCATCTCTAAGGAGATGTGGACCCGGGATGATTGGGCATAAGTAGAAGTGCTCGAAGGTGTTTGAATAGCCTATAAAGGATTCACCACTCCTTGCGAGGAGATGTATACCCATGGCCTCTCGTCGGATTGTTACTAAAGTCTTTGGTCAAAGCATTACATGTTTAGAGTAAGGTACTCTTGGATACATGTGCAGTAACTAGAATCCGTAGGACGAGGAAATGATACTTGGGCTAGGTGTGACGTAGTCAACCTAGTGGGGACTAACACTATAGACCATGTCCTGAACCAAGTGGGTATAAGGTGAGTGAAGAGAATGGGGCACGATTCATTGTAGCTGCTGAAGGGTTTCAGAAATAGTTCTGGATCAACCGTTGATCTTTTCGGTTAATTGGGGATCATGATGTACTACTAGGTACCACTCATGATCGTTCTATAATTAATGGTTAATTATAGACGACCAACATAAATCAAGAACCAATTTGGTCACATGCACATTGAGCGTAATCCGAAGAATTTAAAACAAGCTTGAGAATGAGATTCTCAGATCGAGAGAAACTAGGTTTGGTTGGACCAAACAAGGAGCGAGCATGAAATCGTTTCAGTCGCAATGGAAGCATGGATGGGTCGTGCCTTATGAAGACATGATGGATGAACCAAATTGGTTTGATTCTAATCCAATGGTGGAGAATAAACCAAAGGGGTTTGGTTTGTTTTAAACGAATGAACCAAAGTTGGTTCGGTTCGTTTTAACTTAAAATAGCCAAATCGGTTTGGTTTATTTTAACTTAAATTAATGGAGCGGGTTAACGGGTTTTGGTTATGAATCAATAACCATTAGGAGAATTTTTTCTCTATAAAAATAGGGCTTGAGGGTTTTGTGACAACCTAATCCAAGCAACCCCAAAGTTGCCGCCCCCCTCTTTTTCTCCTCTTGTGGTCGGCGCCCATACCCTAGCCGCCGCCCACCCTTGTGCCGCCATCCAAGATCTTTGCCGGTGTCCAAGCTTCAGCCAGCGATCCTCCGGTGACCTTCCGGTGATCTTCCTTGGCTCCGGCAACAAGGTGAGCATCTAGCTTCCTTATTTGGCCGGCGCTAATCCTCCACCAAAGCTGTCCAGTTTTCTAGACAGCTTGTTTATTTCATGTCGGAGCATCATTTGGACGATGTTTGGAGCTCTGAAAGTGGCTACTTTGCCGGGGATTCAATCTCCGGTAATCCTCAGAGGTGGAGAACGAAGGATTCGTCAAACGGTTGGCGAATACCTCTCCGGAGAAGCGAGTTTTTGAGGACTCATTTTGAATCCGAATTTTTATTCGGATTGTGATGTTCTCTCGATCACAACATCTTCAACATGAGGCTAGTGACTTGTACGAAGATGAGGCTCATGACTTTGTGAAGTCATCCCAAAGATACTCAGCGTGGATACGGATAGAGGCGATTCTAGCGAGGATCGCTCCGGTTGATGTCTTTCCCGCTACACGTGATACGTAAGGTATACGTAGAATAAATTTTCTTTTATTGCAAAATTTGAAACTATGATTATGTCTACACATGATGTACTATGCATGCGTGTGGTGTGTGTTGTAATAAATTAGATTTATTATTTTTATTTCTTCCGCTGTGCACATGCTTACGAAACATGTTCGAACACACACTCGCAGCGGTGCCGGAAACCCAACAGTGGTATCAGAGCCCAGGTTGTGTTTCGACATAATCGTAAAATTGTTTTGCGATAGTCATAATGGTATTTATAGAAAATATCTACTTTTGGAAAGTTAGAAGTATTTATGGAAATTTTTAATTTGGGAAAGTCAAGAAGTATTTATGGAAATCTTCTACTTTTGGAAAGTTAGAAGTATTTATGGAAATTGATATTTTTCATAAATAAAATATTTGATTAGATTTGGAAATTTGTTTTCTAATTTAATCATGATTTGATTTGGGAAATTAAATCTTAAAATATTTTATTTCCATAAGTAGTTTTGATGATTTAGGAAATTTATTTCCTAAATTGACTTTCCTTAATCAACACTTTCCACAAATAAAATATGTGATTAGATTTGGAAATTTGTTTCCTAATTTAATCATGATTTGATTTAGAGAATCAAATCTCAAACATATTTTATTCCCATATATAGTTATGACAAATAAGCAAATTTTGTACATGTCATAATTGTATGTCATGTAATCGCATTAGATGCATATCATTATGTCATGCGTGTCGTGACATGTAGATGTATGCCATGCCATGTAGATAATAGTTACTTGCATGCAAAGAAGATGAGACATAAAAACCCTTACTCAATATTAAAGCCTACACCTTCCATTAATATGGTTAGAACCAAAGTTCCATTTCTTGTTTGGGTTGTTGGACTCTCTCTAAGACCGGCTCGAACCCGAACATGTTCAAACCATGGAATAGTTTAATAGTAATATGGTAAGAGTCAAAGGTCAATCATTAGCTTTGCTTGTTAGACTCTCTTCAAGCCGGGCTAATTGGTTGAATGCGCTCTAACCATATTAAAACTATTTCTCGATTAATGGGTTGGCTTTAACCTGGAGCATCGGCTTGTTGGACTCTCTCCAAGGTCGATGTGAAGGGATGTGAAGTTGGGTGATATGCATATATCTGATATGCAATCGGTATATTTGATACCTACCATCGTAGTTATGAATGACTTGTTGGACTCTTTCCAAGGTTATTCATATCTATGTTGGATATCAGCCCATTCGGAGATGGACCTACGATCTCCCGAAGTGATTTTAGGGTTTTTGAAATTCAAAAAATGAATGGAATTTATAAATGTATATTGATGCATTTTAAATCATCTTTCTCATATATGCTCGAGTTGTATTTCTAGGATAATTAATTGATCATGATTTCTTTGAATTTGCACTCTATCTTGGAGTCAAATAAATTGACTGTGCCGAACTTCTTGGACTGGCTTAGAAACTTGAGAATTTTTCTCAAGGTGAAAAGCTTGCGTATGTCCTCGAAGTGCCTCTTCCCGCCCATCCTAGTGACAATGCAACTCCGGACCAATTGTTGGTCTATCAGAAACATGTGAATGATTCTGAACTGGCAAGTTGCATCATACTAGTCGCGATGGTACCTGAGCTACGGAAGCAGCATGAGCATATGGATGCTCATACCATAGTCTTTCATCTTTATGAGTTGTTTGATGAGCAAGTGGGATTCGAAAGGTTCGAAGTCTCCAAGCTCCTCTTCACCTCTGAGATGCAAGAAGGTTCATCTATGGTACTGCTCAACATGCTGAAGACTATGGAGCCTTCTAAGAAGCATGAGCAGGGGACGGTGCTGTGAGTTGATTCCTCGAAGAAAGGTTCTAAGAGGAAGTCAAAGGAATAACAGAAGGGGAAGAAAAGGGATAAAAAGGCAGAACCAGCTCAAAAGGGCACTTGCCATCATTATGGCAAGGAGGGCCACTGGCGAAGAAATTTCAAGATTTATCTTGAGTCCGTGAAGAAGGATAAGGCATCGGATGCCCCATCTTCTTCAGATTCTTCGTTATTGATTGTCATTCTATTTCCTCAAACACTTTGGTATTGGATACTGGGTGTGGCTCACATATATGTAATGACATACATGGGCTAAGGAATAGAAGAAGACTCGTCAAGGGAGAGTCAAATTTATGTGTTGGGAATGGAGCAAAGGTTGCTGCACTCGCCATCAAAACGTATTTGTTGAAACTCTCTATAGGACTTGTCTTAGAACTAGACAATTGCTTTTATGTTCCTTCATTGTTAAAGAACATCATTTATATTTCTTGTTTAAATAGAAATGGTTACCATTTGACATTTAGTAACAATTGTTGTTATATAACTTTGAATGGCATTCTTTATGGGACTAGAACTTTAAGCAATGGTATTTATACGTTGGACGTATCCAGTGACAATATCGAAGCGAGCAACAAGGGTGCTCGAAAAGATAATCAATCAGACTCCTACATGTGGCATTGTTGTCTTGGCCATGTAAGCAAGAAACGCTTGTCCGAATTACACCGATATGGAATTCTGGAATCGTTTGAGTTGGATTCATACGACACATGTGAATCATGCTTAAAAGGAAAGATGACAAAGTTACCTTTTACTGGAAAAGGTGAACGGGTAGATGAGTTGCTAGGTCTAATACATACTGATGTATGTGGACATATGTCAACTCAAGCTTTAGGAGGCTATAGCTACTTCATTACCTTCACCGATGATCACTCACGGTTTGGGTATGTGTTCTTGATGAAACACAAGTCTGAAACCTTTAAAAGGTTCAAAGAATTCAGAAATGAAGTAGAGAAACAATATGACAAGAGTATTAAAATACTCTGATCGGATCGAGCTGGTGAATACTTAAGTCAAGAATTTCTAGATTATCTAAGAGACAATGGTATATTGTCTCAATGGACTCCACCATATACACCAAAGCATTATGGTGTATCTGAGAGGCGTAACTGGACCTTATTGGACATGGCCAGGTCAATGATGAATCATGTGAATCTTCCCAAGTCCTTTTGGGGCTATGCGCTTCAGACAACTATTTACTTGTTAAACAGAATGCAAACCAAGGTAGTCTCCACTACTTCATATGAGATATGGAATAGTAAGAAACCTCTGTTAGTAATATATGAGATATGTCCTAAGGCAATCGCCTTATGTATGAACCATTTATATGATAAATGAAGATTCACTATTTGAGTATACATGTTTTCATGTATTTGATTGGATCTTAAACTCATTTACTGAATGTCCACGATACGATTCACAGCATGAGAGAATTTGTGATTGGATCACAACTAGTGAGTATCTCTACATTTGTAATTGTGATGTATCGGAATTATCCCTAGTCGATGAATTGATGGATTTGGACACCATCAATTCTGTCGAGACTAGCACGAGGTATACTCCTTGGTGTATCCAAGCAGCTGATTCTCACTGGCTAGAGACATTGTGATGTCCGGAGTTGATCGTGGATGCTAGTTATGGTAACTAGTTCATTGGAGTGACCAGCCGTAAGACTTCATATGGTTCTCTGCATATATAGATATGTCAATGAAGTTCTTACTGCAGCTTAAGTGCGATGTTCCTTTAACTTGCGGTATTCAAGTAATCTTGATCATGAAGACTTATGCTTTGACATCTTAAGCAAGCATCTCTGAGGAGATGTGGACCCGAGATGATTGGGCACAAGTCGAAGTGATCGAAGGTGTTTGAATTGCCTATAAAGGATTCACCACTCCTTGCGAGGAGATGTATACTCATGACCTATCGCCGGATTGTTAATAAAGTTTTTGGCCAAAGCATTACATGTTTAGAGTAAGGTACTCTTGGATACATGTGCAGTAACTAGAATCCGTAGGACGAGGAAATGATACTTGGGCTAGGTGTGACGTAGTCAACCTAGTGGGGACTGACACTATAGACCATGTCGTGAACCAAGTGGGTATAAGATGAGTGAAGGGAATGGGGAACGATTCATTGTAGCTGCTGAAGGGTTTCAGAAATAGTTCTGGATCAACCGTTGATCTATTCGTTTAATTGGGGATCATGATGTACTACTAGGTGTCACTCATGATCATTCTATAATTAATGGTTAATTATAGAATGACAACATAAATCGAGAACCTATTTGGTCACACGCACAATGAGCGTAATCCGAAGGATTTAAAACCAGCTTGAGAATGAGATTCTCGGACCAAGAGAAACTAGGTTGGGTTAGACCAAACAAGGAGCGAGCATGAAATCATTTCAGTCGCAATGGAAGCATGGATGGGCCGTGTCTTATGAAGACATGATGGATGAACCAAATTGGTTTGGTTCTAATCCAATGGTTGAGAATAAACCAAAGGGATTTGGTTTGATTTAAACGAATGAACCAAAGTTAGTTCGGTTCGTTTTAACTTAAAATAGTCAAATCGGTTTGGTTTATTTTAACTTAAATTAATGGAGCGAGTTAACGGGTTTTGGTTATGAACCAATAACCATTAGGAGAATTTATTCTCTATAAAAATAGGGCTTAAGGGTTTTGTGACAACCTAATACAAGCAACCCCAAAGTTGTCGCCCCCCTCTTTTTCTCCACTTGTGGTCGGCGCCCATACCCTAGTCGCCGCCCACCCTTGTGCCTCCGTCCAAAATCCTTGCCGGCATCCAAGCTTCATCTGGCGACCCTCTGGTGATCTTCCTTGGCTCCGGAGACAAGGTGAGCATCTAGCTTCCTTATTTGGCCGGTGCTAATCCTCCACCAAAGCTGTCCAGTTTTCTTGACAGCTTGTTTATTTCATGTCGGAGCGTCGTTTGGACAACGTTTGGAGCTCCGACAGTGGCTACTTTGTCGGAGATTCGATCTCCGGTAATCATCAAAGGTGGAGGACGAAGGATTCATTAAACGGTTGATGAATACCTCTCCGAAGAAGCGAGTTTTTGAGGACTCATTTTGAATCCGAATTTTGATTCGGATTGTGATCTTCTCTCGATCACATCGTATTCGACACGAGGCTAGTGATGTCACGCTCGCTCTTTTTTCCAAGGGTCCGGAGGGGCGGCGCGTGACGCGACTGTACATACATACACTTCTTACTACTTACAGCGGAAGACTTTGGATACATTTTTTTTTTCTTTTAAAACATAAACATGCATTGACATATATAGATACTTCTTCTTCTTAACATAGAGCATGCATCATAATATATATAGATACTTCTTCTTACTTCTTCCTTACTTCTTCTTATTAACATAGAGCATGCATCATAACATATATAGATACTTAGTGCTTAGTTCAAGTTCATAAACATCATCATCATAAGGAGACATAAATAAGGACATCCATAAACGTCATCATCATAGGGAAACATATATATAAGGACATAACAGATCTTCTCCACCATACCACTACCACACACATTTGGCCCCTCCTGCTGCTCCCTTTAGTTTATCCATCCCTTACCCTTATCTGCAGTACGAGGGAAAGATAAACTATAAGCACATAGGCTTAGTAAGATTCTGTCCTACTCACAAAAATCATACATCGACATTAATCATGGCATGTAACATTCATAACATATAAGCAACATAACATGTAACACACATGGCGTAAGCAACTTAACATGTAGCATAAGTAACATAAGTAAACATAACATGTAACACATATATCATAGTAGCATATCATGTAAATATATGACTTAATCAAACATAACATACAACATATGTATGACATATCAAACATAACATACATCATATGTAACATAGCAGCATAAACATGACATATCAAACATAACATATATCATATGTAACATAGCAGCATAAACATGACATATCAAACATAACATACAACATATATATGACATATCAACATAACATGTGAACATAGCAATCAAATCGTGTAACCTATGCAGGATGCTTTTGAAAACATATATTATAGGTACGTAAACATAATCTCAACATATTTGGGCCCGGCATTGTACCACTTCTTTATTATCATAGCGCACATCCCTAAATAGACCCGAGGTAGCAAGTCTCGAACCTACTAGGTTACTAGGCCCGATCTTAGTCCGTCGACCTAGGGCAATCGTCATAGCGTAGAAGCCCATCCTAGGCCCGAATCTTACTCCATCGACCTAGGGCATCTTGGAGCCCATCCCGTACTAGGCCCGATCTTAGTCCGTCGACCTAGGGGCAATCATACATAGAGGCCCATCCTAGGCCCGAGTCTTACTCCATCGACCTAGGGCATCTTAGGAGCCCATCCCTTTGGACCTTGTTAAGGTCTTGGTACAAGCCATGCAGAAGGTAAAATACTTATATGCTTTTATTATAACATAGCTTATTTTATTTTGCAAACATAGCATACTTCATTTCATAACATATCATATTTCACTTCATGAACATATCATCTTTCATTTCATAAACACATCATACTTCATTTCATAACATGTCATATTTCACTTCATGAACATATCATATTTCATTTCATAAACACATCATACTTCATTTCATAATCATATCATATTCATTTCATGAACATATCATTTTTCATTTCATGAACATATCGTTTTTCATTTCATAATCATATCGTATTTCATTTCATAACATATCTTAAATATCACATACACATAGGGCATGGCATAAGGCATAAACATCAAGAGTAAGTAAACACTAACCTAAAGCATGTTATCTTCATCTAGCATCATTTAATATCACAAGTCAACATGAATTCACCCAAACATAAAACACATGTTAACCTAACCTAGAGCATGTTAAAGGACAATGGTTGGCCGAATGGTTCATGTGGGTTTTTTAGGGCTAGTCTTTTAACCTAATCCAATTAACATACTAACAACATCATATGCATACAAAACATGAATTAAAACTTCATTGAATCCTCAAAATAAAGGGGTGGCCGAATGGTTCAAGGGGCTTTTAGGATTAGACTTTTAACCTAATTCAATTAACATACTAACAACATCATATGCATACAAAACATGGATTAAAACTTCATTGAATCATCAAATAAAGGGGGTGGCCGAATGGTTCAAGGGGCTTTTAAGGTTAGACATTTAACATAATTCAATTAACATACTAACAACATCATATGCATACAAAACATGGATTAGAACTTCATTGAATCATCAAATAAAGGGGGTGGCCGAATGGTTCAAGGGCTTTTAGGGTTAGACATTTAACCTAATTCAATTAACATACTAACAACATCATATGCATACAAAACATGGATTAAAACTTCATTGAATCATCAAAATAAAGGGGGTGGCCGAATGGTTCAAGAGGCTTTTAGGGTTAGTCTTTTAACCTAACCCAATTAACATACTAACAACATCATATGCATATAAAGCATGGATTAAAACTTCATTGAGTCATCAAAATAGAGGGGTGGCCGAATGGTTCAAGGGGCTTTTAGGGTTAGTCTTTTAACCTAATCCAATTAACATACTAACAACATCATATGCATACAAAACATGGATTAAAACTTCATTAAGTCATCAAAATAGAGGGGTGGCCGAATGGTTCAAGGGGCTTTTAGGGTTAGTCTTTTAACCTAATCCAATTAACATACTAACAACATCATATGCATATAAAACATGGGTTAAAACTTCATTAAGTCATCAAAATAGAGGGGTGGCCGAATGGTTCATGTGGGTTTTTAGGGTTATCTTTTAACCTAATTCATTTTACATCCTAACATCATCTTCTTCTTACAAAACATTATATAGAACTTCCTTGGAACATCAAAACTAAGCTTGGCCAAATATATCATAGGGATTTCTACACAAAACAATCAACCGAAAGCTACTCGTATGCAGGTGAGGGATACTTACATCCTTCGCTTTGCTTTTAGTGGAAAGAAGACATAAGGAAAGCCAAATCTAGCCTTCTCCTTGCTTGGATGGGGTTCGGCCAAAGAGATGGAGAGGGGAAGCTCTAGGATTCGGTGAGGAAGAAGAAGAAGAGGAGAAAATAAATTTTGTAACTCATGCCCCCTCATTCCCCCTATTTATTCACTTGAAGAGTCCCTTGATCTCCCTTACACTTAACCATAATTTCCCCTATTCCTCCGATGATAAAATCTTATTGGGCTTCTGGTTAGTGGATGCATCTATAGGGCTTGGCTATCTCTAGAGGTTTGGGGTTCAATTCCTAGGCCTTGCATCCCTTTTAGCTTATTTTCTTTTATTTTTGAAAAAGCCTACATAAAGCCCATTATCATCAAGCCAACAATTCTTGTAAAATTGCTAGAAATTTTATGGGCGTTACAAGTGACTCATACGAAGACAAGGCTCTGACTTTGTGAAGTCATACCGAAGATACTCTGCATGGATACGGATAGAGGCGATTCTAGCAAGGATCACTCCGGTTGATGTCTTTCCCGCTACACGTGATACGTAAGGTATACATAGAATAAATTTCTTTTTATTGCAAAATTTGAAACTACGATTATGTCTACACATGTTGTACTATGCATGCATGTGGTGTGTTTTCTTTTATTTTTGAAAAAGCCTACATAAAGCCCATTATCATCAAGCCAACAATTCTTGTAAAATTGCTAGAAATTTTATGGGCGTTACAAGTGACTCGTACGAAGACGAGGCTCGTGACTTTGTGAAGTCATACCGAAGATACTCTGCATGGATACGGATAGAGGCGATTCTAGCGAGGATCACTCCGGTTGATGTCTTTCCCGCTACACGTGATACGTAAGGTATACATAGAATAAATTTCTTTTTATTGCAAAATTTGAAACTACGATTATGTCTACACATGTTGTACTATGCATGCATGTGGTGTGTGTGTTGTAATAAATTAGATTTATTATTTTTATTTCTTCCGTTGTGCCCATGTTTACGAAACATGTTCGAACACACACTCGCCGCGGTGCCGGAAACCCAACACAGTGCACTTGACCGAGCGAAACTAGCTGAAGCCCCCTCGTCGTATCCTAGACTAGTTAGACCAGGAAGTGGTTTTAGGTAAATCAAGTGTCTATTTTCTTGAAAATGGCTTTGTCTAAGGAAGTGGTCATTTTTTCCGATCAAAGAAGGCCTCTTTGCCTCGCCACGACCTGGAAGCCATGATCTTGAAAAGGTAACTTGATGAGCCTAAGGTCAAATCCGAATCTAACGCAAGATTGACAAGTGTTCAAATCATTAAAATTAAATCAAGTAAAATTGGAAGTCATCTCATAAGAACATATAGGGTTAACATGCTTGATCATGTAGACATGGGTGAGATGATTTAGGTTAATAATCTTCAACCAATCTTTAATAAATCCAATATCTGATCCAACTACCTTGCATGTAAGATCAATGGATGTTGGACAGTGGTTGCTCCCGACACATGACCATGGATCAACTCAAGTTTTCGAAGCTTCGATTCAAATGACAAGGATCAGTAGCCTTCGGAAACAACGGCAAGCTCAAAATCATCGGATCAAGTGATATTGAGCTCAACTCTAACTTTATTATTCAAAATGTCTTATTGGTAGAAAATTTTCAATATAATTTACTTAGTGTAAGGCAATTGTGTGATAATAACTATAAGGTCATTTTTCTAGAAAAAGAATGTGTAATTAATACAAATGAAACTTCTAAAACAATCCTTAAGGGAAGCAAAAATAACAATATTTACACTATTAATTTAACTAACTCCTCAACTGTCACGCCCGCCCTTCCCGGGCCCAAAACCCGGAGGGGCGGCGCGTGACGCGACCGTACATATATACATACATACATACAGCGGAAGACTTTATACATATTTCGTCCTTCTTACAGCGGAAGACTTTAGATATTTTTTTTTCTTTTATAACATAAACATGCATTGACATATATATATATATATATATATATATATATATATATATATATACTTCTTCTTCTTCACATAGGGCATGCATCATAACATATATAGATACTTCTTCTTACTTCTTCTTATTAACATAGAGCATGCATTATAACTTAGATAGTTACTTAGTGCTTAGTTCAGGTTCATAACCATCGTTGTCATACGGAGACATAAGTAAGGATATCCATACACATCATCATCATAGGTAAACATATATATATAAACCTAACGGATCTTCTCCACCATGCCTCTGCCACACACATTTGGCCCCTCCTGCTGCTCCCTTTAGTTTATCCATCCCTTACCCTTATCTGCAGTACGAGGGAAAGATAAACTATAAGCACATAGGCTTAGTAAGATCCAGTCCTACTCACAAAAACCATATATCGATATTAATCATAGCATGTACCATTCATAACATATAAGCATGTAACATTCATAACATATAAGCCACATAACATGTAACATACATGGCGTAATTAACTTAACATGTAGCATAAATAACGTGAGTAAACATAACATATCTCATCCATAGCATGGCAGCATAACATGTATCATCTATAACATAGCATCATGTCCTGTACGTCTAGGACTTATTTAAACATAACATATAACATATGTAACGTAGCAAATCAACATAACATAAAACATATAGGTATGACCTATCAGACATAACATACATCATATGTAGCATAGTGACATAACATGGCATATCAAACATAACATACTTCATATGTAACATATCAACATGGCATATCAAACATAACATACTTCATATGTAACATATCAACATGGCATATCAAACATAACATACTTCATATGTAACATATCAACATGGCATATCAAACATAACATCTAATCATGTAACATATGCGAGATGCTTTTGAAAACATATTTTATAGGTACGTAAATATAAATCTCAACATATTTGGGCCCGGCATTGTACCTATTCTTAATTATTATAGCGTGCATTCCTATATAGGCCAGATGTAGCAAGTCTCGAACCTAATAGGTTACTAGGCCCGATCTTAGTCCGTCGACCTAGGGCAATCGTCATAGCGTAGAAGCCCATCCTAGGCCCGAGTCTTACTCCATCGACCTAAGGCATCTTGGAGCCCATCCCGTACTAGGCCCGAGTCTTATTCCATCGACCTAGGGTCAATCATACATAGAAGCCCATCCTAGGCCCGAGTCTTATTCCATCGACCTAGGGCATCTTAGGAGCCCATCCCTTCTTGGACCCTGTTAGGGTCTTGGTACAAGTCATGCAGAAGGTAAAATACTTATATGCTTATTTTATAACATAGCTTACATTTTGCAAACATAGCATACTTCATTTCATAACACATCATGCTTCCCTTCATGGACATATCATCTTTCATTTCGTAAACATGCCATTCTTCATTTCATAACATATCATTCTTCATTTCATCATCATTTCATATTCATGTCGTGTACATGTCGTTTTGTTTCATTTCATAATCCTATCTTCTTCCATTTCATAACATATTTCAAACATAGCATACACATAGACATGGCAAAAAGGCATGGCATCAAAAGTAAGTAAACACTAACCTAAGGCATGTTATCTTCATCTAGCATTATTTAATATCACAAGTCAACATGAATTCACCCAACATAAAACACATGTTAAACTATTCATTTAACTTAACAACAAATTCATATGCACATAAGACTTATATTAAGACTTCATCTAATCCCCAAAATGCATGATGGCTGAATGGTCCATAGGGTCTTCTAGGGTTATCCTTTAACCTAATTCATTTCATATAACAACAACCTAATTCATTTCATATAACAACAACTTCATTTGCATATAACATATGGATTAAAACTTCATTTGTTCACCCAAAACCTAGGTGGCCGAATGGTCCAAGTAGGGTTTTTAGGGTTAACCTTTAACCTAATTCATTTCATATAACAACAACTTCATTTGCATATAACATATGGATTAAAACTTCATTTGTTCACCCAAAACCTAGGTTGGCCGAATGGTCCAAGTAGGGTTTTTAGGGTTAACCTTTAACCTAATTCATTTCATATAACAACAACTTCATTTGCATATAACATATGGATTAAAACTTCATTTGTTCACCCAAAACCTAGGTTGGCCGAATGGTCCAAGTAGGGTTTTTAGGGTTAACCTTTAACCTAATTCATTTCATATAACAACAACTTCATTTGCATATAACATATGAATTAAAACTTCATTTGTTCACCCCAAAACCTAGGTTGGCCGAATGGTCCAAGTAGGGTTTTTACGGTTAACCTTTAACCTAATTCATTTCATATAACAACAACCTAATTCATTTCATATAACAACAACTTCATTTGCATATAACATATGGATTAAAACTTCATTTGTTCACCCAAAACCTAGGTTGGCCGAATGGTCCAAGTAGGGTTTTTAGGGTTAACTTTTGCCCTAATCCATCTTAATCCTAACATCATCATATAGTTACAAAAACATGGCATAGAGCTTCATTAGAACCCTAAAATCATGGCATGGCCGAATAGGCTCTAGGGGCTATTAGGGTTAGCTTCTAACCTAATCCTTTTTTTTTTCCATGTTAACATCATCATATACCTCCTAAACTTAGCATACAACTTCATTGATAAACTAAAACATAGCTTAGTTAGATATAACATATAGATTTTCTTTTACAAACATCAAACGAAACTACTCGTATGCAGGTGAGGGATACTTACATCCTTCGCTTTGCTTTGGGTGGGAAGATAACCTAAAGAACCAACCTAGCCTTTGCTTTCTTGCTTGGATGAGGTTCGGCCAAAGAGGGAAATGGAGAGGAGAGAATTCGGTGAGAAGAAGAAGAAGAAGAAGAGAGGAAGTGGCAAATTAGAACCTTCCCTCTTCTTTATAAAGGAGGAAGAGAAGTTTCTCTTCTCTTCTTCCATGCCTCTTCATTCGCCTTTATCACACTTATCTATAATCCCCCCCTTCCTCTAATGATAATATCCTATTGGGCTTCTGGTTAGTGGGTGCATCTATAGGGTTTGGCTATCTCTAGAGGTTTGGAGTTCAATTCCTAGGTCTTGCATCCATTTTTGGCTTATTTTCTTTTGTTTTGGAAAAGGCCCACCCAAGGCCCATGATCATCAAGCCAAAAATTCTGTAAAATTGCTAGGAATTTTATGGCGTTACAATCCTTCATACCTTTTAAAGTTTAGTCCTCGAAACTTAGAACAATTGTGGGTATACTTCATGTCCTCCTCGCGTTCCCAGGTAGCTTCCTCGTACCGTTGATTGATTCTGCCACAGGACCTTTACTAAGGGCACCTCTTTGTTCCTTAGCCTCTTGATTTCTCGGTCTAGTATTTGGATAGGCCGACTTTCAATACTCAGGTCCTCTTGAACTTGTACTGTTTGTGGCTCGATCACTTGGTCCGTACTGGAAATGCATTTCTTGAGCACAGAGACATGGAACACGTTGTGAATAGCCGACATCTCTTGAGGCATCTCTAGCTTGTAAGCTACCTTGCCAATCCTCTGCAATATCGGATACGGTCCCACGTAGCGTGGACTCAGTTTACCCTTCCTTCCGAATCTCATCACTCCCTTCATAGGAGCCACTTTGAGGAATACTAGGTCCCCAACTTCGAATTCTAACGGTCTACGTCGCATATCCGCATAGCTCTTTTGTCGACTCTGAGCAGTTTCAATTCTCTGGCGGATGTTCCGTATAGCTCGGGTGGTGTCGTCGATGAAATCCGTCTGGAGTCCCATCCTCTTCTTTTCACCACCCTCGTACCAGCATATGGGAGATCTACATTTCCTCCCGTATAGAGCCTCGTAGGGTGTCATTCCAATAGTAGCTTGGTAGCTATTATTGTAGGCGAATTCTGCCAAACATAAGTATCGACACCAGCTACCTTTGAAATCCAGGGCGCAGGCTCGTAACATATCCTCCAGTACTTGATTTACTCTTTCGGTCTATCCGTCCGTCTGGGGATGGAAGGCAATACTGAACAATAGCTTCGTGCCTAAGGCCTTCTGAACGCATTCCCAGAAATTGGAGATAAACCGACCATCTCTGTCAGAAATGATGGTCTTAAAAATTCCATGTAGTCTAATAATTTCCGTAGCATATAACTGAGCCAGTTGCTCTGTCGAATAGGTCATCTTGATTGCTAAGAAATGGGCGGACTTCGTCAATCTGTCCACAATTACCCATATAGCATCATAACCGTTTGTCGTCTTGGGCAATCCTGAGATGAAATCCATAGAAATGTCCTCCCATTTCCATTCTGGAATCTGGATCGGCTGCAATGTTCCTTCAGGTCTCTGGTGTTCTACCTTAACCCTCTGGCAGGTCAGGCAAGTACTGACATACTGAGCCACATCTCTTTTCATTCCGAACCACCAGAACTTTCGTTTTAGGTCTTGGTACATCTTGGTGGTTCCAGGATGCATCGCATAAGGAGTTCTGTGAGCTTCCTCAAATATCTCCTTCTACAATTCTGGATCGTCGGGAATACACAAGCGATCCCTGAGGTAGAGTACTCCACTATCAGAGATCTGAAACCCGTCGTCCTTTCCTTCTAGGACCTCTTGCTTGATCCTCTGAAGGCTTGGGTCACGGGCTTGCTTTTCCAGTATATCATCGAACAGCGTCGGTGTTATCGTCATGGTCGAGAGCTGTCCGGAGATGATTTCAACCCCGTAACGCATAATCTCTTTTTCTAAGGGTCGAGATAACACTGATAGGGACATCAAGGTGGCGCAGGACTTCCTGCCGAGTGCATCAGCCACCTTGTTAGCTTTCCCCGGATGGTAAAGAATCTCGCAGTCCTAATCTTTGATGAGCTCGAGCCATCTGCGCTGTCTCATGTTCAGGTCCTTCTGTGTGAAGAAATATTTCGACTGTGGTCTCAGATAGATCCTACACTGAGCTCCATAGAGATATTGCCTCCATGTTTTGAGAGCAAAGACCACGGCCGCTAGCTCTAAATCGTGGGTGGGATAATTCCTTTCGTGTTCCTTGAGTTGCCTAGAGGCGTAGGCAATGACCTTGCCATTCTGCATAAGTACAGCTCCGAGTCCCAATCAAATCAACTATACCTCATACATCCCATGAAATAAACTAATCTCTAATTTCAAAGGAAACGAGCTCACAGGAAACGAGCTCATTATTTCTTATTCATACGTTCAGAAAAGAAAAATGTTAATATATAACATTCCTTATTTCTAATTGGAACAAAACTACTTGAGAAGATAGTTTATTACGACTCCCACCAGGACAAACCCTAGTGCAATTGTAATTATGTTTAATCCTATCTTCCTTGGCCTCATTAGGGTAGTCTCAGGCTGTCCAATAAGTTGACGGTTTGTGGAACTCTCTTCATTCTTTTCGAGGCCAGCTACCACAGGATTCTCTTGAACCTTGTGCTCCGGAGTTCTCGACAACTCAGCATATGTTATCCGCCCTTCATAGCGGCCCCATACGTGATGCGCAACTACCATGAGATCATTTGGGAGAGAGCGTACCAAGGCCCATATCCGATAATTGTCTAGTAACGGAAACTCCTGCTGTTCGAGTCTCCTAAAAAGACCATCGAGCCTTTTTATGTGTCCGTTGACCCCACCGTTAGGTTTATAAACTATCTCTTCAATAGCTTCCCTCAATTTGTTTCGTAACACATCACGACGGGTCATTGTAGTCATCGTTAATATCCGAATCAAATAATCAAGTCAAGATTTAAACCGACTAACCAAAGGCGAAACCCGCTTTAATTCAATTTATATGAGCATAGACCTCACACAATTGATTACGAAAATCAACTCCTCATAATACTTTTTTTTTTTTATCAAATTTGATTTACCTAACTTGTCTACCTTTGACCCCTTTGGCCAATCACAAGTGTTTCTTGTGAAGCTAGTATACATTTTCGTTCGTTGCCCTACGCATACTTAGACTAAAGCTAACATAAAGTCATTTTAAGCTTAAGGCATCATTCATGTTCTCATGCATAGTTTAAGCTTAAGGTATTTTATATCGTACAAGAACAAGCATAAGGGTATCATACATATTTTCATGCATATTTAAGCTAGAAGCATTTCCTATCATACATGGAAAACAAATTCACAAAATTAGAGAAGACATAGAATTCTTACTTGGGGCGGCAGGATTTGGAGCTTGATGTGTGTGTAGTGGAAAGGCGATCCGCTCGATACCAACTTTATCACGCCCGCTTCCGGACCCGAACCCGGAGGCGGCGTGACGCGACCGTACATACATACATACATACATACAGCGGAAGACTTTATACATATTTCATCCTTCTTACAGCGGAAGACTTTAGACATTTTTTTTTCTTTTATAACATAAACATGCATTGACATATATATATATATATATATATATATATATATATATATATATATATATACTTCTTCTTCTTCACATAGGGCATGCATCATAACATATATAGATACTTCTTCTTATTAACATAGAGCATGCATTATAACTTAGATAGTTACTTAGTGCTTAGTTCAGGTTCATAACCATCGTTGTCATACGGAGACATAAGTAAGGACATCCATACACATCATCATCATAGGTAAACATATATATATAAACCTAACGGATCTTCTCCACCATGCCACTGCCACACACATTTGGCCCCTCCTGCTGCTCCCTTTAGTTTATCCATCCCTTACCCTTATCTGCAGTACGAGGGAAAGATAAACTATAAGCACATAGGCTTAGTAAGATCCAGTCCTACTCACAAAAACCATATATAGATATTAATCATAGCATGTACCATTCATAACATATAAGCATGTAACATTCATAACATATAAGCCACATAACATGTAACATACATGGCATAATTAACTTAACATGTAGAATAAATAATGTGAGTAAACATAACATATCTCATCCATAGCATGACAGCATAACATGTATCATCTATAACATAGCATCATGTCCTGTACGTCTAGGACTTATTTAAACATAACATATAACATATGTAACGTAGCAAATCAACATAACATAAAACATATAGGTATGACCTATCAGACATAACATACATCATATGTAGCATAGTGACATAACATGGCATATCAAACATAACATACTTCATATGTAACATATCAACATGGCATATCAAACATAACATACTTCATATGTAACATATCAACATGGCATATCAAACATAACATACTTCATATGTAACATATCAACATGGCATATCAAACATAACATCTAATCATGTAACATATGCGAGATGCTTTTGAAAACATATTTTATAGGTACATAAATATAAATCTCAACATATTTGGGCCCGGTATTGTACCACTTCTTCATTATCATAGCGCGCATCCCTAAATAGGCCCGAGGTAGCAAGTCTCGAACCTAATAGGTTACTAGGCCCGATCTTAGTCCGTCGACCTAGGGCAATCGTCATAGCGTAGAAGCCCATCCTAGGCCCGAGTCTTACTCCATCGACCTAAGGCATCTTGGAGCCCATCCCGTACTAGGCTCGAGTCTTATTCCATCGACCTAGGGGCAATCATACATAGAAGCTCATCCTAGGCCCGAGTCTTATTTCATCAACCTAGGGCATCTTAGGAGCCCATCCCTTCTTGGACCCTGTTAGGGTCTTGGTATAAGCCATGCAGAAGGTAAAATACTTATATGCTTATTTTATAACATAGCTTACATTTTGCAAACATAGCATACTTCATTTCATAACACATCATGCTTCCCTTCATGGACATATCATCTTTCATTTCGTAAACATGCCATTCTTCATTGCATAACATATCATTCTTCATTTCATCATCATGTCATATTCATGTCGTGTACATATCGTTTTGTTTCATTTCATAATCCTATCTTCTTCCATTTCATAACATATTTCAAACATAGCATACACATAGACATGGCAAAAAGGCATGGCATCAAAAGTAAGTAAACACTAACCTATGGCATGTTATCTTCATCTAGCATTATTTAATATCACAAGTCAACATGAATTCACCCAACATAAAACACATGTTAAACTATTCATTTAACTTAACAACAAATTCATATGCACATAAGACTTATATTAAGACTTCATCTAATCCCCAAAATGCATGACGGCCGAATGGTCCATAGGGTCTTCTAGGGTTATCCTTTAACCTAATTCATTTCATATAACAACAACCTAATTCATTTCATATAACAACAACTTCATTTGCATATAACATATGGATTAAAACTTCATTTGTTCACCCAAAACCTAGGTTGGCCGAATGGTCCAAGTAGGGTTTTTAGGGTTAACCTTTAACCTAATTCATTTCATATAACAACAACTTCATTTGCATATAACATATGGATTAAAACTTCATTTGTTCACCGAAAACCTAGGTTGGCCGAATGGTCCAAGTAGGGTTTTTAGGGTTAACCTTTAACCTAATTCATTTCATATAACAACAACTTCATTTGCATATAACATATGGATTAAAACTTCATTTGTTCACCCAAAACCTAGGTTGGCCGAATGGTCCAAGTAGGGTTTTTAGGGTTAACCTTTAACCTAATTCATTTCATATAACAACAACTTCATTTGCATATAACATATGGATTAAAACTTCATTTGTTCACCCCAAAACCTAGGTTGGCCGAATGGTCCAAGTAGGGTTTTTAGGGTTAACCTTTAACCTAATTCATTTCATATAACAACAACCTAATTCATTTCATATAACAACAACTTCATTTGCATATAACATATGGATTAAAACTTCATTTGTTCACCCAAAACCTAGGTTGGCCGAATGGTCCAAGTAGGGTTTTTAGGGTTAACTTTTGCCCTAATCCATCTTAATCCTAACATCATCATATAGTTACAAAAACATGGCATAGAGCTTCATTAGAACCCTAAAATCATGGCATGGCCGAATAGGCTCTAGGGGCTATTAGGGTTAGCTTCTAACCTAATCCTTTTTTTTTTCCATGTTAACATCATCATATACCTCCTAAACTTAGCATACAACTTCATTGATAAACTAAAACATAGCTTAGTTAGATATAACATATAGATTTTCTTTTACAAACATCAAACGAAACTACTCGTATGCAGGTGAGGGATACTTACATCCTTCGCTTTGCTTTGGGTGGGGAAGATAACCTAAAGAACCAACCTAGCCTTTGCTTTCTTGCTTGGATGAGGTTCGGCCAAAAGAGGGAAATGGAGAGGGAGAGAATTCGGTGAGAAGAAGAAGAAGAAGAAGAGAGGAAGTGGCAAATTAGAACCTTCCCTCTTCTTTATAAAGGGAGGAAGAGAAGTTTCTCTTCTCTTCTTCCATGCCTCTTCATTCGCCTTTATCACACTTATCTATAATCCCCCCCTTCCTCTAATGATAATATCCTATTGGGCTTCTGGTTAGTGGGTGCATCTATAGGGTTTGGCTATCTCTAGAGGTTTGGAGTTCAATTCCTAGGTCTTGCATCCATTTTTGGCTTATTTTCTTTTGTTTTGGAAAAAGGCCCACCCAAGGCCCATGATCATTAAGCCAAAAATTCCTGTAAAATTGCTAGGAATTTTACGGGCGTTACATCAACCAAGTGTCTTATAACATAGCAAGAGGAATCATGGTTGTGGGACCGACGACTCAGTCACTCACACCCAAGACTCATCCATAAGATGAGTCAGAGTGACTTAGTCAGAGGTTTGCCTAACCTCAATAACTTGAATAATAAAATATGTAATGCTTGTCAACAAGGTAAACAATCTAGGACACAACATCAACTAACTAATCAAGAACGAACCAAAAGTGTTCTTGAGCTCCTACACATGGATCTATTTGATTCACACGGAGCAAATTCACTAAATTGGAGTAAATTATGCTTAGTCATAATTGATGACTATTCTAGATTTACTTGGGTTAGGTTCATCAAACACAAAAGTGATACCCTATATCAATTAATCAACCTATTTAAACTAATAGAAAATCAACAAAACATTAAAATCAAAAGACTTAGGACTGATCATGGTGGTGAATTCGAGAACCACAGGTTTACAGAATTCTGTAACCTAAATGGATATCACCATGAGTTCTCTTACCCTAGAACCCCACAACAAAATGACCTAGTAGAATGTAAAAATAAAACCCTACAAGAAGCCGCTAGGACAATGTTAAACGAGTATAACCTACTCGATAGGTTTTGGGCAGAAGCAGTGAGTACGACATGTTATGTCCAAAATAGGATCCTTATGGTAAAGAGGCACCTTAAGATCTCATACGAGATTTATCATGATAAAATACCTAATATCAAGTACTTTAGAGTATTTGAGTGTAAGGTACATATCCTAAACACTAAGGATTACATAGGGAAATTTACATCCAAAACCTCGACTAGAATCTTTTTAGGATACTCGACTACGAGTAGAGCGTATAGAGTATATAACCATGACACCCTTAGAGTCGAGGAGACTATCAATGTAGTATTTGATGAAGTACATGAACCTACAAAACCCCCGGCAACCCTAATTAGCGAGCCAATTCATACCAGACCTAACTCCAATCCAGAGATCAAGTCTAGTATTAATCCTAACCTAAGTCAACCAAGTCATTCTATCGACCAAGTGGTAGATGAATCTAACCAAACTAGGACTCAAATGAGTCATCCTATTGACCAAGTGGTAGATGACTCAAACCCAAATCAAACTAGGACTCAAACGAATCATCCTATCGACCAAGTGATAGGTGATTCAAGCCTAGGAGTTCGAACTAGAGCCTCATACAGAAACCTCAGTCAAATCTCCTTAATTTCCAAAATTGAATCCAAAACTATTGACCAAGCTCTTCTTGATCCCGATTGGATTATTGTAATGCAAGAAGAGCTGGCTCAATTCACTAGGAACGAAGTATGGGAATTAGTACCACCACCTAAAGATAAAACAATCGTTGGAACAAGGTGGGTGTTTAGAAATAAACTTGATGATAAAGGTGAAGTAGCTAAAAATAAAGCTAGATTAGTCACTAAAGGGTTTAGTCAAGTCAAAGGTTTAGATTACGACGAGACCTATGCCCCAGTAGCTAGGTTAGAATCCATTCGAATGTTATTAGCATATGTTGCACATCGAGGATTTAAGTTGTTTCAAATAGATATAAAGTCAGCATTCTTGAATGGATACATTAAAGAAGAGGTTTATGTTAGTCAACCTCCTGATTTCGAAAGCCTAGATAAATCTGATCATGTCCTTAGGTTAAAGAAAGCTCTCTATGGACTTAAACAAGCTCCTCAAGCTTGGTACGAGAGACTTTCGGTTTATCTTAAGTCCAAAGAATTTAACCACGGTGTAGTTGACCCAACCCTTTTCGTAAAGGTCATAGGTAAAGACATATTCATAGCCCAAATCTACGTAGATGATATCATCTTCGAAATCACCAACTCCATCCTACTAAATGAATTCATTTCACTTATGGAAAGTGAATTTGAAATGAATTTATAGGTGAGTTGAGTTTCTTCTTAGGTCAACAAATTAAACAAACTAAAGATGGAATATACCTACATCAACTCAAATATACTTGGGAATTAATTAAATGCTTTGGAATGCAAGATGCTAAAATTATTAATACCCCAATGACAACTAATGTGAATATAGAAGAAGATATAATCAGAAATTCAATTGATTTAAAATACTATAGGAGCATAATAGGGAGTCTCCTTTACTTAATTGCAAGCTGACCTGACATCTTGTTTGCAGTAAGTATGTGCGTGAGGTTCCAAACCTGTGCCAAGGAGTCTCACCTAACTCTAGTCAAGCGTATCCTTAGATATCTAAAGGGTACACTTAATGTCGGTATTTTATACCCTAGATCTACCGAGTTCGAACTAATCGGCTACTCTGACTCGGACTATGCCGGTAGTAAGCTCGATAGAAAGAGTACGAGTGGTTGTTGTCAACTTCTCAGCTCAAGTCTAGTGAGTTGGTGCAGTAGGAAGCAACATTGTATTGTCTTATCTACCACCGAAGCCGAATACATTGCGATGGTGAGTGTGTTACTCAGCTTCTTTGGATGAAGCACACTCTCCGAGACTTTAAATTAGATTTTACGAACACTAAACTTCACGTAGATAACATTAGCTCAATTAACCTAACTAAGAATCCGATATGTCATTCTAGGACAAACATATAGAGGTCAAACATCATTTCATTCGAGAACATGTGGCCAACGGAGCCATACAACTTGAATACGTCGAATCAAAGTCCAACTTGGCAGACCTATTTACTAAACCCCTACCCGAAGCCGAATTCAGTCTATTAAGACGAAAATTGGGCTTGTGCGTAGTAGAATAGGAACTTACAAATTATGTTTTCTTACTACTATTTCTTACTTTTCATTTTCATGGAACTAGCATAGGACATACCTTATATATCATGCACCTATAGATTTAAGGAGCCAATACATCTCACAACACATAGGACTAATGTGTTTGTGTACTTAGCCACGTAGATGGGCGTGAGATGTTAGAACCTTACTCCTGGTTTCAGATGTAGAGCTAGTACATCGTCATGAACCATGGAGTATAATCATATATATTAACTGACTATGACCAGGACTGGTTGATCTTTCATATCAATCAAGTCAAATATGAGTCGAACATTTTATAGATGAGCTTATTTTCAGTATATTATTTTCAAAATAATATGGAACATGCTTGGACTTTAAATTTAATACATATATTTGTTTTTCACACACCCCACTCTTTTCAATATATGGTAAAAGGGGGAGAAAAAGGCCAAAGTTAAGGGATCAAAATTTTTGATAACTTAACTTTCCTACTAATATTTATTATTCTTGTGTCTCATGCATATTTTAATTCTTCATGCATATTATCTTCTTAACTTTGTATGTGGGTTTTCCATAGATCAAAAAGGGGGAGATTGTTGGTGCAGTAGGCACCTAAGTCAAACTTGAGTTTTGATTATGACAAACGATACAAAGTTAAGCTCATATTGTTATCTCACGAGCTAAATCGAGTGTGCAGAAAAGTGCCAACGCTAGAGTTGAAGGCTAGCGACACCTGAAGGAAGCCACGGTGGTCGGGCGACACTCGAGTGACTTCGGAGGGAACTGAAGGAATCAAGTGGATGGTCGGAAGCGAAAGTGACACAGTAAGTATCGAGGTAAGCTCGTGTGTGTGCGAGAGTAAGAGAGGTTGTATCCTCCTTACGGGGATGATCTTAAGCGTAGATCCGACCAAAGACATCCTATAGATGGTCTAGGTTGAGATTGGATGGTCGACGGCCGTCGAAATAATATTTTTGTTAAGCTAACTTTTCCCCACAGCTAGCATCGATCATTGCCGGCGAAGGACTCATTGTTGTCCATCGATCGACTATCTGCGGTCGACATTCGTAATCGACATCGATCGTGATGATGGCCATCAATCGATTGATGGTCAAGGATCATCTTCGAGGAGTCAAGGCTTATCACCTCATTTCAAGGGGGGTGGTGCTCAAATCTTATTAGCTGAAGTTCCTCTCAAAAAGGGGCTCAAAGGCTATAAAAGAAGGGCCTCTCCTAGGGTTTTCTCAACAATTCTAAGCTTCCAAAAGCCTCCGCAAAGCTACAACTCTCCGACAACGAAGTGCTACCTCTTCGACGCTCTAGGTTTAATTGTTTATTATTTTCCATCAGTATAAGCTTCAATTCATTTTTTCTTTTCTACATTATTGTCTCAAAGTTTTTATCGTAGCGAGGAGAGGGGGAGTGTCCCTCTACCTCAAGCTTTGTGATTTTGTGTATTCGTTTAACTCCTACCTTTAACGAGGAGGAGTTCATTTAGTGTTTTGCCCTCCGTGAATGGTCAAGGACCACTAGGGCCTTGGAGTAGTAGCCAAAGGCTACGAACCAAGTAAAAAATTCATTTGTCTTGTTTATTTTTCATTTATCTTTCCGCTGCGTTTAATTGTCTACTCAACAAATTCGTACGAAAAATTTTATCACTATTCACCCCCCCCCTTCTAGCGATCCACTCGATCCAATAATATGGGAATTATTACTAGGAAGAGTGAAGGCATCCTATATATTTTTAGACCAAGGGGAAGATTGTAAGATCTCATTGGGATATGAGACATTGATACCCTTGGGGAGTGCCTTTTTGATGTATGTCAAAAAGGGGGAGAATGAATTACCAATTGGGGATAATTGGGCGATTTGAGTTAGGTGACCAAACTCAAAGGTGTTTGTGTTTTTTTTTTGTCAAACATAAAAAAGGGGGAGATTTTTGGTGCAATCGACCCAGGTCACGATTGACCAGACTCGAGTTTGACTCGAGCAGTATTTTGATGTTCGACAAAACATATGACATGTGATTGTCATAGGAAAGTCCAAGTGTGTAGCCTTGGTGGTGAAAGACCAAGCATGAGTCTTGCCATTTGGAAAGTCCAACATGGAGTTGGCAAAGAAAGTCCAAGTGTGTAGCCTTGGCAGTGAAAGTCCAAGCATAGGGTTTGGCAATTGGAAAGTCCAACATGGAGTTGGCATGGGAAGTCCAAGTGTGTAGCCTTGGCAAGGAAAGTCCAACATGGAGTTGGCAAGGGAAAGTCTAACATGGAGTTGGCATGAAAAGTCCAAGTGTGTAGCCTTGGCGGTGTAGACCCGGTTAGCATGATAATAGCCGATGGAAGCACTTTGAGGCCAGCGTGTGGATGAACAAGTCGTGGATGACTTGGATGGATCCGAGAGGCGTGAGGCCGATGGAGGTGGAAAGAAGGCTTAGGTCTAGGCTAAGGGTAGTCTAGCAAGTATGAGGGCATCATACTTGGGTTAAACCTCATGGTTGAGATTTTCGTAGCGACTTGGACCGGGCGCCGATCCGAGTCCTAGTCGAGGTGGCACTCGACCGCTCTGAGCGCCATCGCCATGGAGGGTAGCCAACTACTGGTCTTGGTCGCAAGCACAGAATACTCGATAGCCGACTAATTAGTCAGCTATAGGGTTGGCAGTCGACTGCCAGTGTATTCGTTGGCTGGAATGTCAACGTGGATTAAGCCATTGTGAGACAATGGCTACAAGGGCTGTCGACTACCAAGTGCGAAATCAGCTTGATGTAGCTTATAAAAGGATCTCGAGTTGGAGGATTTTGCATCGATTTTTTGGAGATTTTATAAAGGAATTGTTGCTGTATTCTAGACCTTCAAGAGCAAACCAAAGCAAGCAACAAGCAAGAGTTCAAAGAAATTGTTGTAAAGTGTTATTTACTTGTGTTTCATTATTGTCTTTGTATTTTCTTGTACATTTTTGTATTACTATTGTAATTGCTTGTACGAGATTTCTCCACCTCTGATGTGTTGTCGAGAAGGAGATTTAGTAGTGGTGTGTGCATCACTAGAGCTCATTGAGCTCGCCCCATGGAGTATGAACCCTAAGGTTCCGAACCACGTTATATCGGTTGTCTTTGTGATTGTACACTCGTGTTTGTGTTTTTGTTAGTATTATTATTATTCCACTACGCTAACGAGTATTGTAGACAATCAAGCACGAGCGAATTCCATCTACAATGATTAGGCTATTCATCCCCCCTTCTAGCCGGGCCATCGATCCTAACATTCACAGCTCCTTGCAAAGGAGAAGTATACCCTATAGCCACTTGTCAGGATGGTTACTCGAAGTATTTGGGAAAAGCATCACATGTCAAGAGTATGGTACTATTGGATACATGTATGAGTAATTTAAATCAGCAATACGAGGAAGTATTACTTGGGCTTGGTGTCGCATAGTCATCCTATTGGGAACTAACACATAGATCATGTTCTGAACCAGGTGAGTATAAGATGAGTAAAAGGAATGAGGCATGACTCACTGTAGCTGTTGAAAGGTTCAAAAGTGGTTCAGAGATCAACCATTGATTTTCAAGTTAATTGGGCATCATGATATACTACTAGGTCACACTCATAATCGTTTCATAATTAATGTTTAATTATGGATGACCAACATAAACTGGGAGCCTATAAGTTCACACACACTATGAGTTTTTCCAAAAGACTTAAATTGAGTTTTAGAATTGGATTCTCAAATCAAGAGAGATTGAATCTGGTTGGACCAGACAAAGAGCGAGTATGGAAAGTATTTTTCCACAATGGAAACGTGGATGGGCCACGTCTTATGAAGATGGGTTGAACCCGTTTTGGTTTAATTCTAAACTAAATTAGTTTGGTTTAAATTAAATGCAGTTTGATTATTGAACCAAGTGGTTTTGGCTATGAACCAAACTTAAGGCTATTGGTATGGGTTTCGGGTTAATGGATGTGGGTTTTGAACTTTCTCATCTAACTCGATAGGAGATATATATATTGGATGAGAAACCTAGGGGGGATAGAGTTTTGGCCTCCCTCTCTTCTCCTCCTCTTCTTGTCGCCCAACCAAGGAAATGTTGCCCAAACAATCTACTATTGGTGCAGGGGTACCTGATAATCGAACCTAGGTTTTGATAATGGCAAAGATTCAAAGTTAAGTTATTTTGTTATCTCATGTGTGATGTTGAGTCTGCAGGTAATGTATTAAACTTTGCTAAGGTCAAAGACGCTAGGAGAATCTTGGGACGAGAAACCTCGGTAGTCGGATGACGCCAAGAGAATCTCAAAAAGGAGAAACCTCAGTGGTTGAGTGACCGAAAGCTAAGTAACAGGTTAGAAGGATCAAAGATAATCAAGGTAAGAACCTTGTGTGGAGAGGACAGGTCACGTCCTTAATACGGGGACAACCATAGGCGACGATTTAACTAAGGCTTCCAGAGAAAGGCCGAAGTCGTGATTGGACGGTCAAAGGACTATCACACTTCATGTGATTATACATTTCTTGTGCTAACCTTGTGTTGCAGGTGTTAGGTTGGAACCTTAAGTATAGAAGTTGACTAGAAGTTTCAGCAGTCGACTGCTAATAGGAGCAGTCGACTGGTGTGCGCATTAAGAGCCAAGTGCCACCTTAAGGATAATATTTGTGGATAACTTTTATCTAGATCATGATCTAGATCTAGATCTCAACGTGATAGGGTTTGGAAGGCTATAAAAGAAGGGGTGAGGCACCCCCAATTCATCAATAATAAAGCTCCCAAAGTTCTCCATCAATCTAAAACTCTCGTCTCTATGCAACAACGTCGTAACACCAACAAAGCTCTCATCGTTCACTTCTTAAGTCAATATTTCTATTTCATTACTATTTACTTGCTAAGAGAAGAGATAGAATTGCTACCTCTTCCTCTACCTCTTTTGTATTGCTTCGTATCTCTTACCTCCAACTAGAAAAAGAGTTTTAGTGAATTTCCCTTCGAAGGTGATCAAGGATCGCAGGGCCTTGGACTAGTAGCTATTTGTCTGTGAAGCAAGTAAAAAAACAAAATGTGTTTTTGTTTGTGTTTTCCACTGTGTTTAACTCATTTTCAAAAGAAAGAAATTTTTTTAAAATACGCTATTCACCCCCCCTCCCCAGCATCTTTCTCGATCCTACATTTAGTATCAGAGCGGGGGCGCTCAAAATTAGTACAACCACCTTTTTGAGCAATTTTACTTTCTTTCTTTTGTGCATTTTTAGGATAATTTAGTTTTTGCTCTTCTCCTACACTACTAATCCAAGACCAAGTCTTGGAATTTTTTTTGTTGTTTGTGTTTTTATGAGGTATTTAAATGGCCCACCTTGAGGGGTATAGCATTGCCCGATCTCCATTCTTTAACAAAGATGACTTTCGTTATTGGAAGGGTCAGATGGAGTGTTTCTTAAAAACACAAGTCGATATGCGGATTGTCATCTAAATCAGCTTTGCTTTACTCTCCAATAACCAAGGAGAACCATTTTGATTTCTTTCAGAAGGCCTTTATTTTCTAACATCATACTGTCTAGCTCCATTGACTCTATTTCTAGTTCCTTGTATTTGGCCTTCCATGACTCAATTTCATGTCTAAATTTTAAATTTATCTTTTGCTATCTCAATAGCTTGACTCCTTACTCGCTGGATTTCCTCTTTCTCAACTTGTTGAGCTTCTTTTCCCAGCTTGAGCCTTCTTATTTCTGCCTCACAATGAGAAATATAATGTTGTTGTTCTTTTAATAAATCTTTGGAATCATTCCTTATGGGTTTTGGTTGGGCTACGAGAGTTCTTTTATTGTAGTAGTATATGTTGCACATCCCGCATATTGTGATTTTGCATAATGGACAGTGTCTTCTGTGTCTCCTTTGAGTTTCCCTCTTGCAACATTGGCATTTTTCATTTTCTACTGGCACTTTTTCATTGATTTCCTGTATGTGCTTGCACTCATATCATACTATTAGACCTATTTTTATAAATAAAGGTGACAAATTACACAGATAATTATTGAAAAAATTCTTCAGGCAGAGATGGTTGAAGTTCACACATTCTCTACCACAACAAGAAGAGGGGAGCAAGGGTTTGGCTCAACAGAGCAAACACAACAACAACCCTTAACATAGGAATTAATGAGAATACTAGTACCAAGGTCAGTTGAAGCATCCACATCCACAACATCACAACAAACAAATACTGAGTTTGACAAATGGTACAACAAGGTTATGGACTCTTATTTGAACCCCCAAAATACCTATGTAGGAGCTACAAGCTCAGGGGCCACTGTACTCCGGTCCATAGACTATTTTGAGGATGATAATACTGAGTACCTAGCCACTCTTCAGGAAACAGATTCAGATCTGAATATTGATGCCCTTACGAATCGGTTCCGGTACTATCAGAATCCATGCACGTCGAAAGATGGTGGGGAAGAAGAGTTACCCTACCCAACCAAACTTAATAATGAAATACTATGACAAATGAACAAATGCAATGAAGAGGAAAATCTAAGCCGACACAAAAGCAACCCAAATCTTGCAATGGTGCTTATCCAAGGAGGAGCTCAACCGAATTGACCCATTCATTAGTGCCAAGGATCTATGGAACAAGCTCATTGAACTCCACGAAGGGTCATCCGACACGAAGGTATGTAAGAGGGATCTTCTAGTAAATAAATTATATAGTTTGAAAATGCAGGGCAATGAGACTGTGAGCCAACTCCATGCTCACATTCAAGACATCCTAAATGGCTTTCACACAATTGGACAGAAGGCCAAGAATCACTTGTACAACGTACTCCCCCAACAAGAGATCAACCGAATTGGAAAGTGTGCAAGTGCTAAAGAGATGTGGGAGAAGCTAGTAGAGCTTCATGAAGGTACCTCGGAGGCCAAGCTTGCAAGGAGAGACCTTCTCCGCTGCCAACTAACAAATATTAAACTCGAAAAGGGAGAAAAGGTAATCTCACTACACTCTCATTTTAAAGAAATTTTAATTGGGCTAACAAGTGTAGGTGAAGAACTTTCGAACCGGGATATGCTTATGAAAGCAATCGATGCTTTTCCCTAGTCATCGAAATGAAGCTCAATGGTGGACTCCTTCTACATGTCGAAGAACTTAGAAGTGAGCACCTTAGAGGAGTTCTTCTCAACCATGGAGCTCCACGAAACAAGGCTTGAGGGAGTAATGGAAGAATCAAGCATCAAGCCATCTAGGGGAGTGGCACTAGTAGCCAACAAAGGGAAGAAGAAGAAGATAGAGACTCCCTCCTAATCCGATGAAGCATCCTCATCATCTTCCATGAATAGAAATGAAGATGCTTATATGGTAAGGAAGGTAAGGCGTGCTTTAAGGAATTTAAAATTTAACAAATCTTATGATAGGAGAAGGCACAAGAGGAAAATCATTTGCTATAATTGCCAACAAGAGGGGCATATAAGAGATGATTGTCCTCTCTTGAAGAAGAGCAAAGAAGAGAGGAGGAAGAAAGAGGAAAAGAAGAAGGGGAGCAAGAAGAAGAAGGAAGAAGAGAAGAAGACCAAAGAAAAAGGGAAGGCCAAAGCACTCAAAGCAAGAACTTGGGATGATCCTTCCTCATCATCATCATCATCGGAGGAAGAAAATGCCTTTGTCACAAATTTGGCACTAATGACATTTGATGATCTAGACACCTCCTCACTACAACAAAAATGCTAAAAGACAACACCATAAAGACAACGGTTTTAGGAGAAACCGTTGTGATTTTGCTCAAAGACAACGGTGTTTGACAAAACCGTTGTCTTTGAGTGCCCGTATAACACAAAAGACAACGGTTTTACACTATCCGTTGTCGTTGAGCATATTTTTTTTAAATCAACAACGCATTTTATAACGGTTTTCTAGAACCGTTGTCTTTGAAATTTTTTTTTTATCTCAACAACAGTTGGGACAACGGTGTAATCAACCGTTGTCAATAAGAATATTTTCGTAATGTTTGGTACAATGGTCAAAAATTGTTGTCGTTGTGATAATAATATAACGGTTTTAAACTGTTGTCAATAAAATTTTAATAGCGTAATGAATTAGGAGAAATATAACATAATTCGTTAATAATAATTATTAATTTTAAAAGGTTTTTAAAACAAATAAAATTTATTATTTTTATTATCAATATTTTTTTTAAATTATTGGAAATTAGTTTTTTTTTAATTATAAATATATAAGATTAAAAAATAAAATAAAATTATTTAATCAATAATAAATTAAATAAATTTTAATGTATTACAAAATTTAAATCATGGTATTTAAATTATATATAAGGAATAATATATATCCTCTACGGATATATATATATATATATATATATATGAACTTCTCCTTCCACTGTTTTCCCCTCTGACATTTTCTCCGCTTTCATCCACTACTAGAAAAGCTACCTTTAACGATGAAATTTAACGACACTATCAAAATATCGTCGTTATTGGTAATTCAATAGCGACCAAATTTAATGTCCGTCGTTAATGTATAAGCATTAACGATGGTATTTTGTCTTGTCGTTGATACTTTGTCATCAACGATGATATTTTTTATTTTGGTCGTTAATGTCAGACTTTTAACGACGGTATTTTCTCTCGTCGTTATTATAATACCTTCAACAACGAAAATTACTCTTTTGATTTTTTTTATAAAGTCGACACTTGAGCTAATTTGTTTACGGGTCGAAAACTATTTTTTTTAAATCTAAAACTATCATCTTTAAAAAAATTATAAAAATATAATTTTATTTATATCCATTTGCATGCTCTTTTTCTCATTTTTATTTCATTAAAAATTATCTTTATTTTATTTATATTATTTTATTTCTTTTCTTATATTTTTTTCCTTTAACTTTTTTCCCCCTAATTAAACCATCTCAACATGCGCTAGGTTTCGGATTTCTCCATCGTCGACGCTTCTTCTTTTTCTCCTGTGCTAAAGCATCTATCGCCGCATCGAGCTTCCGTCGCCGCTCCGACCATCCATCGTCGGTCAAGCCATCCGTCGGCGCTCAAGGTTGCCGCTCAAGCATCCGTTGCTGCTCTGACCTTCCATCGCCGCTCAAGGATCCGTCGTCGCTCCGATCATCCTCTTTCTCTCTTGCATCGGTTGGTGGGTCGTGCAGAATTTCTGCCCCATCGTTTGATTTTTCTGGTTTTAGGTGCGGTCATGATGGTAGCAGCTCATAATCTTAGCGAGTCTGTGGTTTTCTATAATGGTGGCGCTCTGACCTTAGGTATCATAGTGGTGGTTCTAATAATTTTTTTTTCAGGTACCGATAAAATCAAATCTCAGATCTATTATTTTGATCTTATAACTTCTTATATGCTGTTATGCATTTTTCTATAGCTTTATCTTATCTCTCATAGTATGTCCTTTTGTTTGCTATGAATTATTTCAGATTTCTTATGTGTGTTTATGCAAATTATTTTTTTTATTCTCCGCTGAAGAAGCGCATCAAGCAACTCCTAATATATTGCTTTGCTAATGACTCCAAAAGCTTAAATTGGTTGTGGTTTAAAAAAATAGCTATAATTATTGGCAATGAGAATGCCTTGGTTATAAAATTTCTAGATTGCTTTAGGCTATCAAATATCAGGTAATAAGATTTATGTTCTTGTGGGGAAAAGGTTGAACAATAATTGACAGTGCATTTAATGATTTCCAATTGGATAGTATGTAACTCATTATCAAACTTTTTTAGTAATTATTATCATTGCATAGTGTTTTGATTTTTATCCTGTTGCCGGAACATATTTGAAGCAAATCATGATAATTTGTATATCCTGCTGTTTTATTTTTTGCCACTATGCAAACTTCAGAAGATGCAACATTACTTGTGCATAAATTGTCACTTTGTAGGGACAGACAACCAGGTGGCTACAGCTCCGTATTAATTATTGAAAGTTGACACGTTTCTTTCCAAAATATGTATATCATAACAATCCTCAATGAAGAAATTCACTGATCATATTACCAATTGTTGTACATAATTTACTTTGATTTAAATGTTTGTTTCCTGTTTGATTGACTAAAACCATTAGCATAAAACTCCTTGCATCCAACCAGAATTTATTTTATAGCTTCATGTTTGTATGGATGGCTACCCTTCTTTTTACCTTTGTATTTCTTTAATATGTTTCCAATTCTTTGTTCACAGGGCATCAAGCTACTGCCAACAGGAAGAAAAAACTCACTAGCTATAGTCCTCTATTCTTCTGTTGTGAGTTCTATGACTTGATATGATAACAAAAAGTTGCAAGTTCCATTTATTTGGGTTTGCAATTCTACAAGTTTACACACGCAACTGTTGCATAGTGTTTTAATTCTGTGCTATCTTTATTTGCTTTGACAGGTTGGTGTCGGGGCCTTTCTTTTAACATATGTAGTGGAGATGGGAGTTAGTGAAGATATGCACAACTATTATTTTAATGTTGGAAAGTTTTAGGAGGTGGAAGATGATTATCGTAAAATGAGGGAGCTGAAAGTCAGAGCAGAAGCTGTTGATGTAGCCAAATCCCAGGTATTTTATTCTTTGTAGCTTAACAATATATGGTATATGAATCAAATGTGGCTGACCAATACTGGTTTCTTCCCTTCTATTTTTGCTTAATAATTGGAAATTAGAGGTTCTTATTCCAATTTTTTTCCTGTTACTTTCACTCTCCAACTAATGTGTCATTATTTCTTATTGTAGTTTCTGGCAACAGTTTCACTTGAAATCAGGACGACCATGAATGATGTTTTAGGTTTGTGACAATTCATAAAACCTTAAGATTGTCCCTTTAATTCATAAGATATCTACAGTTGGTTTTCATTATCTGAAATGCATATGTTGTTGGGTGTCACTTCACATTAGTTGATAAGAGGGCACTTGGTTTGCAGCTAGGTTGAATGACACACCACCAAACTAACTAGTTTTGGTTCCAGTTAACATAGGGTGTGTAAAACAGAGGTAGAATGCTAATTTTTTACTTTGATAAACACTTGCTTAACTACATGCATTAATATTGTGTATATATATAGGTTCCATTGGATTTTGACTGTCATCGATCCTCACAAAGAGGTTGTTTCGTTGTTGGATCCTCTCGGTCAGCGTAATCGTGATGAGACTTGGAAGAATATTATGAAGATGTAAGTTTTAGTAGGAAAATATTTGGAATATTTATTATAATTTTTTTATATATACTAGATGCTCTAAAAGTTTATAATATTTTATGATTTTATGAAGGGCCTTGAAATTGTTCAACACAGAGATTAGCAAGCACGGGAAGAAACACCCTTTGTGGGAAATAATCAAGGTATGTTTTACATTGTGGGGAGCTTATATAATTTGAGGAGTAATTATTTAGTGACATTTTTATTAAAGTATATGTGAATTATTTAGTGACATTTATATAATCAAGTTATTTGTTATTTGCTATTGTTATTAGAAGGATGAATCATATACTTTCATGATGTCGTATTATGTCAAGATAAATATTAGAAGGCTCTCCTTTGGACGTGAACCTTCCTTTAGTATCATTTTTGTGCTTTGATGCATAAACAAATACAAAGAAAGGTGTGCTTATCATGTAAATTTTTGTCATCAAAACAATTTGTAAATCTACAAGAGATGAAAAAAATAATTCTCATAGTTCTTGGATTTTTGCAGGGGGAAGTTTTTCATTTTATAGACCCATGGTTGTATAACTATAAATCATTAACCTGCCTCACTATTAAGTGATTAACTGATGATCTATTTACATGTATGTTTAGATGCAACATATATGTGGCAATGTTCTTTGTTTTAACCAATATACTGTCCTTGCAAAAGATGTCTGAAATATGATACCCTCAAATAGCTTAGGTATAGAGCAACATGGGTGGATATTGATAGGAAGGAACTAAATCTCATGTTCAACCAAGGACTTGAGAATTCTTAGTTTTATATGAAATGACCAGTTAACATGTCAATTTGGCCGCATGATAGAAGTTGTAGGATATGATATGACTATAGTTATAGGATTGACTTCTCATGTCTCTTCTTTCTTTATACACCTTCATGCTTCAGGCATTTATACATTAAGGTATATAAAGAGAGAAAATAATTACAGTTCCATATCTAGAATTTTGGATACATACTTGACTTGCTCTATCACGATGCACAATTTGATTCTTGATGATCTTTCCTCCATAATTGCTCTTCAAAATTTGCAATATCTCATTCTCCATGGGAATGATGACCTTCGAGAGTTACCCAAAAAATTGAAGAATTTGCAAAACCTTCAGTATCTTGATTGCAATTCTGATAGTTTGACCCACATGCCCCTTGGGTTATAACGACTGACTAGTCTTAAAAGTTTATCATGCTTTGTTGGTGGGAATAGAAATGACTCATGCTCAATTACAGAACTTGAGGATTTGAAGCTTCGTGGAGAAATGACCATCAAATTTTTACTCGTGGAGAAATGACCATCAAATTGGAATGGTTACCAGCGAAGCTCAAGGAGGAGTTAAATTCCAAAAGACTTTTACTCGTACTAGATGTTGATCAAGGAATAACTACCAGCATTTTTTGAACTCAAGTAGGGAAATTAAGGAGGTTATTAGATGTATAATTGAAAATAAAACAAATGCAACATTGAGGTGTTAATGTAGAGAATTTATTAATATAAGGGCATATAAGTTAAAGACGACAGAAAAAGAAATACAAAAACAAAAATTTGCGATATCAAATTTCCCTTATGACAACTTTTTTTTTTCCTTATGATAACTTTTTTTTTGTCGTGTGTAATTTATGTATCAAATTTTACTATGAGAATAACTACTATAATTTTTTCCATCACAGGTTCCCCTTCAACCGGATGGAGCTCAATGCGGTTATTTTGTTTTGCGATATATGAGAGAGATAATTGAAGGCGCCGCATCCTTTGACAAGTCTTCCCTACGATCAATAGTAATATTAGATATATTTTCAAATTTTCTTATTGATACCATAGTGTTTAATTATATTTTCATTCATTTATTCACATGCAGTTCGCAAAATCTGTGATAGCTGCAAAGGAAATTGATGAAGTACGTTCGGAGTAGACTGAATGCATACAAGATCACATATCTTATGATTAGGAGAGATTTAAGTGTACATACCTCTTTTGGTTACATGTGGTAATCTATAAGTGTTTTTCTTATTATACATAATACTTTTGGTGCATATGATGTGTAGTTGTTTTGCCACAGTATTTTTTAATATATATGTTTCTAAGAGTGATCATTTAAAATGTGATGTGACCTTGTACTTTACATTGCTACAAGTGCGAGTGTATATGTGTTTTTTATAATTTGTTTTGATGTTGTATGATTTATATTAAAAATGCAACACTATAAATTTACAATGGTTTATTGTGTTCTAGAGTAACCGTTAAGAAATAACAACGATGAAAAATCATTGTCTATGAGCAAAAAATCATGATAAATCTGGTTCGGCCAAAGACAATCTGAAAGACCGATTGTAGATTTAGGAAGATAACTGAAAAATCGTTATCTATTAGCAAAAAAATCGAGTAAATCGAATTCAGAAAAGTGATTCGGGCAAACACAACGGTTAAAAACCGTTGTCTTATCCTTGAAACGACAACGATTTTTCACCGTTGTCTTTGCTCGAACCACTTTTCACAACGGGTCGATTTACCACGGATTTTTTTGCTAATAGACAACGGTTTTTCACCGTTGTCTATTCGATTTTTTGTTGTAGTGCCTCCTCTGAGCAAGAAGAAAGAAGCACAATGTGAGGAGAGCTCTAGTGAAGGGGGGGCTTCATCCTCATCCTCATCGGAATCCGAGGAAGAAGACATGGAAACTATGGTAACGAATCTCTCACCTAAAAAAATTGTTTCCATGATTTCAAGCTTAACTAAGGACTTGTTTAGGGCTAAAAAGAAAAATAAATGCATGACAAATGAAATTAAAGCCCTAGAAGAAAAATTAGAAAAGACATGCTCAAATGTTAATGATAATGTTTCTAGTATTGATAATGCATGCTCACATGATTATATTCCTCTCAATGTAAATGATTCATGTATTGAAGAAAATAGGGCTTTAAGGGAAAAGGTAGACTATTTGACCAAGGCCCTAGAAAAATTCACCATTGGCTCCAACACTCTTAATATGATTAGGGAGCCAAAGGGCAAGTTTCAATAGGAAAGACCTAGGATACAAGGGAAAGACAAATGAAAAGGCCTATAAATGTTTGATTGCTAGGGGTCAAAGCAAAAATAAGACAATTACTAGAAAATGGATCCCTAAGGAATATTTAGTGAACCCTATAGGAAAGAACTTGTATTGGGTTCCTAAATCCATCCTTAAGGGTTAGGAAAATCCTAGGATAGTCAACCATAAGGATTTTTACTTATATCATATTATTTGGTTGACTTAGGATGGCGAGACTTAATTTTTGAAATAGTGTTGGGTGATGATAATGTGCCCATAAATTGATAATAATGCTTAAATCATGATAGTTAATGTAATTGTTATATATGTTTGCAATCATGATTTATGATCTTGACATTTAATATATAATCATGGGCAATAGGGTTTAGATCATGCTTTTGGTGATACTTGAATTATTATCATGATTTTATACCTAATGCATGATCAAAAATTGATTGATACATGTGTTTCATGATCATAATGTGAAATCAATAGATATATGTTTTTATGATCATATGATATGTTAGAGTGATACTTAACCATGGGTATAATTGCATGAATTGAAGGTTAAGTACATAAATACCTTTAGGAACATCTCACATTCACCATAAGGATAACTTTGATTGAAAACTTAGCATGGGTGAGATGTTAGGATGATACTAATGGTCCACTAATGCTTATGGCATTAAGATGGTCATTTTAAGTATCAAAAGAGCAACAATAGACCAATCATGAGGAAGACTTATGTTTAATTCATAGACATATTGCCCAAATATCATGGTTGGATATTTCATATGTTTTCAAAACCATTTCTTACTTTAAAATCTGTGCCTTCATGTTTTGAAACAATCTAAAACAAAACTAGGTGTTAAAATTGATACAAACATGATCAAAATACTAGTTGGTTTTGAAAATTTTGGATTTTTGGCAAATCATTGAAAATATAAGTAATTTTCATGAAAACTCATTTTTCACTGATAAAGGACTTTAAAAGAAATGTGTTTTCAAAATTTCACGATTTTTTGAATTTTCTGGAATTTATAGTGCATTTCTGAATTTCATCCAGAAAATAAGAAAAACTCAAAAATTGCAGTGCCAATCGATCGTAGTCCGAACGATCGGACGTTTTGTTTTTGGATATTTTTCCTCCTTGGAGTTGATGCCATGTGTGTATGACATTTAGATAATATTTTTGATGGTGTCAAAGAGAGAGAAATAGGGAAGTTTAAGTTAATCATGCTAAGAGGAAAAATTTAGCTTGTCTTAAGGGGGAGTTTCATGTTTAAGGGGGAGTTGTTATACTCATGTTTTCTACTTACATGCTTTTCTTGCTTATGTTTATTGTTATTTGTTTACCTAACTTAAACGGATTGCCACACATCAAAAACGGGGAGATTGTTAGGGCAATCAACCAATGTGATATGGTTTTAATGTGTGTGGCAAAGAGTTTAAGTTAGGATGATTGGATTTGATATGTGCGTTGGAGTCTTGCAGGACTTAGTAATTCGCACATGGAGCTTTGGCAAGTATCACCAAATCACAACCTCGTGCTTGAGTCGGAGAAGGAGCATTGTAGAGTCGTGCGCTTGATGCTGCCGAGGGACCGCGGGACGAGATGACTTGAAGTGAAGCCAAGGAAGCAGACTTCGAGGGCAAGTGATGCGAAGGAGCATTGCAGAGTCGTGCGCTTGATGCTGCCGAGGGACGTGACCGCGAACGAAGAGAGCTTCGACGAGGGACTTCAAGTGAGATGAGAGAATGAGTGAATTGTAAGTAGCTCATTAGGCGAACTTGGCCGAATGACTTAGTGTCGGAGGCTCGACCGCAAGGGTTGAGGTTTACCTGATCGCCGGAAGCTCAAACGGATGTTATGTTTGAGTTTTACCTGGTACCAGTCGACTGCCATGTCATGGCAGTCGACTGCTCCAAGTCGATCGTCAATCGATTGGTGTGGCTGATGAATCAAGTCGACATTAGTGGACTGCTTAAGGGAAGCAGTCGACTGATAACACTGTGCACGGGCACAGAAGCTAGTCGAGCTCGCAGGTCACTCGACTAGAAGTCTACATCAGTCGACTGATCATCCAACTGTTGGTGAAAGTTGCCACGGATCCCGTGAATTTGGCCTGGTCAAAAGCCATTGGAGTCGACATCAGTCGACTGATGTCACCATCAGTCGACTGATAGTGTCCAACAGGAAGAATTGCTTCCTCTCTATAAAAAGAGAGGGTGATGGCTTTTAGATTGTTAATGTTCATGCTCTAAACATCCTACTAAGTGCCCCACAAAGCTCAAACTCCTTCTTCTAGTTTTCTTTCATATCTATTGTAAAAAAAGGAGTGCTCTCATTGGTGTAAAGGTTTACCTCCACCTTGCTTGGGCTAAAGGGAGAGACCAATAGTGGATTGGTTTCGGGGTGATTCACCGGAGATGAATCGGACCGTGGATTAGTAGCGATGCCATGAATCACGTTACATATTGTGTTAGCATTGTTTAATCTTTTTGTTGTCTTAATTGCTTGTTTAGTTTTGTTTCCGTTGCGCTAATTATATTTGTAGACAAGCAATTCCGTTCATACAACGAAAGAGGGCTATTCACCCCCCTCTAGCCGGCCATCGACGTTCCTACAAAGCCTCCTCCCGAAGAAGATGAGTCTAAATCGGAATTAGATGAAGAAATGGAGACTAAACTACTCAATATAGTTCGAAAGATGATTAAGTCTAGAAGGCGACCAACCAAGCCAACGAAAGAGAAGAGACCCAAACCAAGTCAAAACTACAAGTGCTACGAGTGCAATAAGAAGGGGCACTTCATGTTTGATTGTCCAAAGCTAAAGAACAAGAAACTGCAAATCAAGAAAGCACTCAATGCAACGTGGGAGGAATCATCAGAGGAAGAAGAAGACCAAGTCAATAGCATGGTTCTCATGGCAAGACCGGCCGAGTCCGAGTTCGAGTCTGAAGTCGACAACGAGTCCGAGTTCGATTCCGAATCAGACACCGAGCCCGAGTTCAAGACAAGTTACGGATCTGTATCCGGTTCAAAAGAGTCAATCAAGGTGAGTCGGTCGTTAATTAAAACTTTATATGATGTCATTAACTTTTTGAATAAAAAATTAACTAAATACAAATCTAAAGTCAAGTGTTGCTTAAGGAGGTTAAACTTCTCAAGCATAAGGCTACCCTAACCCCTTTAATTAGTCAAGTTCAAGAGGGAAACTCAACTCAAGTTACAAAATTTGAGGAAGAGAATTCTCTCTTGGAAAGCAAGTTCAAGTGCTTAGGACGTCATTAGAATGGTTCACATTGGGATCTAAAGGTCTTGACCTAATCCTTGGATCGTAAAGAGTCGTGTACAACAAGGTCGGACTCGGGTTTAGAGCAACAAATAAATCTTTTATGTCACTTGTAAATCATAATAGTACAAGAATCCAAGCATGGGTCCCTAAGACCAGTTTAACATTGCAACTAGGTTCAACTAAGTATTGGATTCCCGAAGATCAAATCCACTATGTGGATAGATTGTATCGATTCAATGATCTAGGGTGAGCCAATACTAAATTTGTATGCACAATTACTTGATTAATTTTGTTTTGCATGCCTAGTTAGTTATTACTTGCTTAATTTAGAACGGTTAGATAGGACCAAAGATTAATTAATCTTGAAAACATAGTATTAGGACGCGATGATATGATAGTAGATTAGGGAAACAAAGTCACGTGTATCCAGGTTAGATAAGGAGTATCTAGTTTGATGCACTTGGCTAAGTAGAACTGACTGAAGCTACCTCACCACATCCTAAACTAGTTAGACTAGGATTTAACTCTAAAGTAAATTAAGTGTATAATTTCTTAAGTTGGCTTTGTTTAAGGAAGTAGTCGTTGTTCCGATCAAAGAAGCCCTCTATGCCTCGCCATGACCTGGAATCCCTCTTTTGAAATCTTCACTTAACTAACTAAAGGTTAAATTTGAATCTAATCTAAGGTTAATTAATTTTCAAATCATTTAAATTAACTAAGTAAAATTGAAAGTCATCTCACAAAATATATAGAGTTAACGTGATTGATCATGTAGAAAGAGTGAGATGAATCTTAGGATAAAAAACTCCTAAATCCATTTAAAATTCCAATATCCGATTCAACTACTATATGTGTAGGATCAATGGATGTTGGACAATAGGTGCTCTAGACATATAACCGAAGACCAACTGAAGTCGACTGTTATGAGCCAATAGTTGACTGGAAAACATTATGTGCTCTGTCCACTTAAGGGCAGTCAATTGCCCATCCTAGCAGTTGACTGTAAATTGCTAGTCGACTACTGCAAGCCACCAGTCGACAGCCAGAGTCACAGGTTAGTAGTAGAGCCTCAGTTAACTAATCGACCAGTCGACTGGGTCATAACCCCAATCAACTGTTGGAGTCAAATTGAGCTCCTGAGTGCCTTGCACGCAACCAATCAATTGGCTAATTCCATCAGTTGATTAGTACATCTCAAAATTGAGGTTTAACCCAAGTATGCTCCTCTCATACTTGTTACTCACTCTAGGCCTAGACCTAAGCCTTCAAGCCACTCCCATCAACCTCACACCCTCAGGGTCCACCCGAGTCCTCCACGACTCCTTCATTCTTCGCAATAACCTTCAAGTGCTTCCATCGGCTTTATCATGCCATTGGGTACTCTTAGCCTAGACATAAACCTTCAAGCCACTTCCATCAGCATTAAGCCCTTGCTTCGAGTCCACAACTTCTCACCCTTGGCCCTAGCCTTCAACTGCTTCCGTCGGCTTTGTCATACTAATGGGTCTCCTTTGCCAAGAGGTCTTGCCTTCAGGACTTCCATTGCCAAGTCTCTAAACTTGGATTTTCGTAGCCAAGACTACACCCTTGGACTTACATGACCAAGAATACACACTTGGACTTTTTCCTTTGTCAAATATTCATATTTAGGCTTTCTATTACCAAGACTCTACCCTTGAACTTTTCCTTTGCCAAATATCCATATTTGAATTTTCCATTACCAAGACTCCAATATTGGACTTTCCTTCCCAAGTATCCTTACTTGGACTTCCCCATTGCCAAGAATTCAATCTTGGAATTCCACTCGAATCTCACTCAAGCTTGGCCAACCTTGACCTGAAGCTGATTGCTCCAATAATCTCCCTCAATACGTATGTCAAACGTATTGTTACATCCATTGTCAAACACATTGTCAAACATCAAAAGGGTCGATTGCACCAACAATCCCCCCCTCCCCCACACTTTTTGATGTTTGACAATATCTTTAAGTTATGCTAACCCATAAGCCCAACTTGCTTCTTTTCATGCACAAGGATAATGAGAGTTTTGTAACTTAAATGTTGGTGCAGGGGCACCAGATAATCGAACCTGTATTTTGATTATGGCAAAGACATAAAGTTAAGTTTACATCGTTATCTCACGAGCTAAATCAAGTGTGCAGAAAGTGCTAAAGCTAGAGCTGAAGGTCAGCGACACCCGGAGGGAGTCGTGGTGGTTGGACGACACCAGGATGACTTCGAAGGGAGCCGAAGGAATCAGGTGGAAGACTGGAAGCAGAAGCTACAAGATAGATGCTGACGTGAGCTCATGTGAGTGAGAGATGGTAAGGTCGTGTCCTCTGTACGGGGACGACCATAGGCGGCGATCCGACTAAGACTTCCTATGGAAGGTCTAGGTCGAGATCGAACGGTTAGAAACCATCGCATTTACCATTCTCCATGCTAACCTCTCAGGAAGTGGCCGGGCAATGATCACGGACATTGGCCGATCGATCGATGCTCATCCGATCGTGATGGAAGGCATCAGTCGACTGATGGCGATGAATTAGCCTTTGCGCTAGGTCAAAACGGATAAGGTTTGACGCGGCCACTTCGTGATAAAATTTGGTACAACTTCGTTATCTGTTCCAAAAGATGAGGAGACATATTCAGAGGCCAAACTCTATAAAAGGAGGGGAAGATTTCAACTCCAAATATCATCAAGATTATTCTTAAGTGCTCCTACAACGCTAAAGCTCCAACACCGTCATAACGCCGACGTGATGCCAAGCTTTCACCTTCTTCGTTGGCAGCAGAAACAAGTAACATATTTTGTTATTGTATTCTTTGTTTTTATTCGTAACGAGGTGAGGTAGGCTTGTTGCCTCATCCTTGTACTTTCAGTTTTGTGATCGTTGTCTCCTACCTCCAACGATGAGGAGACGTTATAGTGCTTTGCCCTCGGTACGCGGTCTAGGACCGTTAGGGCCTTGGAGTAGCAACCGCTGAGTTGTGAACCAAGTAAAAATAAACATGTCTTTTTATTTTTCCGTTGTGCTTACTCGTGTATCGAATGAACGAATGAAAAGATTTACGCTCGCTATTCATCCCCCCCCTCTAGAGACGCTTCTCGATCCAACATTAAACCCTTCATTTCTCCCCCTTTGGCAAACATCAAAAAGTATACCAAGATTTTTCATGTCACATCTTCAAATGAGATTCTTCATTCTCTGCCTTAATCCAAGACTCATAATAAATGCCTTCATTCTAATGAAAGATAATTCTTTACTCTCCCCCTTTTTAATCTTCATCCATCATCTCTTGATGGACAAACTCCCCCTAAAGGCTTACTCTCCCTTAACCATTGCAGCATTAATGTCCTTGGAGAGTTCCTAAACCTATAGGAAATCTAAACCTTCAAAAATAAGGGTAAAAGTTCAAACTTGAACTTTAACCTCCCTTAAACTTTGATCCTTACCCTAATCAACTCTCCTATTCATTTTCAATGAACATTTCACCCTTCCAATGCTTCTCTAAGCATATCATAGGGTTAGGAGCAGTTAAGGTACATAGGGGTGCTGGTAACTAGCTAAACAAACTTTATTCATCCAAAATCAACTCCATCAGTGGACTGTGTTAGCAACCAGTCGACTGAAACAACCACCAATCTACTTGCTTCTTATATCAGTTGACTGGAGTCAAATGAATTTTGAAAAACCAAAAGTAATTATATGTTTTTTAAACAATCTTGAAATTGTATACATACATTACTTATGTCAAGTACAATGGGAGAAAAATAGTTTTATATTAAAATACCCATTATTTTGAAGAATTGATACAAAGTTTAATACCTTTGAAAACTTCAATATATTTACCTAACTTGTATCAACATTCTCAATGGTGATTGCTATCAAAAGATAGACTTCACAAAGGTTTTCTAAAATGATTTTAAAATAGTTTTCAAAACCTATTTTCAATCATGATCTATGTGATAAGTATACATAATTTGTACACTAGCTTTCCTAATGATTTAATCATATGATTGAAAAAGTTTTAGTTCATTTTGATGTACCATATAAGCACATTGAACTTAACTCATTTTCCTAATATCTCACATGTGTCTAAGGTGTATCAATACACACACATGTCTTCCTAAGGTATTTTTTAGATGTAGATTTTATTTTTCTCTAAACTAAGGGTTCATGCATTATTATCTAGGCATATCCATTTTATTCCTTTATCTAGAACATCAAATAATGTCATTTGTCCTTAAAGTCAATTTTAATGCATGAATATGATCATGGCATAAATTAATTGCATAAATTAAAAGTATTTGCCAATGATTGATGATGTCATGATATAATATAGATAAACCTAAGTATTAGTCATGTCATTAATTAATTTAAGTACTATCATGATATTTCAAATAAACATATGAAGCATGATGACATGATATGATTATGACAAACAAATCCTGTCCAATATATAAAATACAAATGTATAGAATACCTAAGTCTTAAATCAAGTTGTCATTTTCTATCAAATACCATTTTGCCACAATGACACCTAACTTCCATGAATGTGTCAAATCCCCAAATTTTGGCACACCATACATCTAACCTAATTGTGCCAATTTTAATAAATTTTCGATCTTCTATTAAATCCATTGGCACATCCTATTATCTTTTAGGATATATATTTTATCTTATTTCCAAGGTATCACTTTACCATTAAAATGCCCTAAAGTGTCAACTCTACCACGGTTAGGTTAACTACTCATTCATTCAAGGTTAACACACCCTAAACCCATCTAGCGTGAAGGAATCACGCTCTTAGAAATCTAATATCTATTTGATCTCCTTGGGTTTATAATGTACTCACTAGGAATAACCTCCCTTAGTACATTTCTATTGACCCTCCTAGGCTTGTAAACTTTGGTAATTGTGGTCACATTAAGGTTAGCTCTAGGGATAACTTCCTTTGTAACCTTTCAAGTGACTTTTCTAGGTTTCATCGAAACCTTAGTCACTTGACTCTCACCATGATCAACTCCAGGGATGGCTTCCCTTGTGACCTTGGCTTTCTTAGACCTAGAGCTAGTACCATAGCTATATGAAACACTATGGTAGGTTGGCTTATCGACCTTGGACTTAGGCTTGTGACCCAAACCTTTCTTGTCCTTAGGTGGCTCTTATCTCTTATAACCTAGGTTTTGACTACTAGACCCTTTAATCATGTTTTCCATCCTTGTAAGGGTCTTTTACAATTTCTCAAGCTTTTACCTCAAATCTTGATTTTTGACTTCTAGTTTCCCAAATTTTGAATTTTCATTCATCTCTTGGACATATTTCTTTCTTCTAGACATATTCCTACCATTCTTAGGGTTAATGCCTAGCTTTTTATTATCCTTAAGTATGATTGTTCTTGAAGTGATAACTCTAGAGTCGTCCTTAGGCATAATTTCATGAGATTTAGCACCTAAATAAAAAAAAATATTTTTAGCATACTTTTTATCATTAACGATTGCAAGTAAATTCTGAGATGATATATTTCTAGCATGTTCCTATCATTATATAAAAGAAGAGAATTATTAAAATATACCTTAGGGTTTGCCTTAACTCCCCCTACAAACTGTTGGTGCAATCGATCCAGGTCACGATTGACCAGACTCGAGTTTGACTCGAGTAGTATTTTGATGTTTGACAATGAGTTGACCATTGTTTGACAATGGGTTGACTATATAGTTGACATGGAGTTGACCATATGATGAAGAAGTCCAAGTCTTGAGTACTTGGCATGGAAAGTCCAAGCAAGGGTCTTGGCAATGGGAAAGTCCAAGTTTTGAATACTTGACAATTGGAAAGTCCAACATGGGTTGGTAAGGGAAAGTCCAAGCTGGAGTCTTGGCAATAGGAAAGTCCAACATGGTTTGGCAAGGGAAGTCCAAGGATTGATATTGGCAGTGGAAAGTTCAATGGTTAGTGGCGTAAAGTCCAAGCGTGTGTCTTGGTAGCATAGGCCCAATGTACCTTGGTAGTGTAGACCAGCTTAGCATGACAATAGATGATGGAAGCACCTAATGGCTAGCGTATGGATGAATAAGTCATGGATGACTTGGAGGGATCCAATAGGTGTGAGGCTGATGGAGGTGGCTAGAAGGCTTAGGCCTAGGCTAAGGGTGGTCTAGCAAGTATGAGAGCATCATACTTAGGATAAATCTCATAGTTGATGTGTAGCAGTCGACTGGGGTTATGGACCAGTCGACTGGTCAAGTGTTTGACACTTGGCAGCCGAGTCGACTCTGGGCAGTCAAATGGGATTATGACTAGTCGACTAATGGGAGTCAACTGGCGATTGACTATGGCCGAGTGGCATGGATAGTCGACTGCCATGTTATGGAAGTCAACTGGCCTTGAGCAGTCGACTGCCATCCATGGCAGTCGACTGCTAGTCGAGGACATGGGCAAAGAATATTTTAGAGTTGACTGCTAGGGTTTAGCAGTCGACTAGAGACTATGAACAGACGACTGATGGGTTTGATCAGTCGACTACTAGGTATCCGTTGGAACTTTTCTAGCATGGATTAAATCATTGTGAGACAACGACTATAGGAGCTGTCGAGTGATAGGTATAAGAAGTCGACTGCTAGGCGGAAATCTGCTCGAGTTGTAGCTTTAAAAGGAGCATGAATGGGAGGTTTTTGCCCATGTTTCTTAGGGTTATTTAGAGTGATTTGTTAGTGCAATTCAGGGTTTTCAAGTGCAGCCCAAGCAACCAAATAAGCAAGCATTCAAAAGATTTCTTGTAAAGTTTTTTTACATCATTTATTTTATTTCATTTGTCATTTCTTGTATTTTTTTTATTACTTTTGTAATCCCTTGTAAGAATTTTTCTCCACCTCTAGAGTGTTTTTTGAGAAGGATAGGTTGATTAGTGGTGTTTGGCATCGCTAGAGCTCATTTGAGCTCAACCCGTGGAGTAGGAATCCAAAGGTTCCGAACCACATTATATTTGTGTGTTGTGATTGTTCTTGCATCTTTGTTTTCATATTGTATTTCCATATTCCGCTGTTCTAACTAAAATTGTAGACAAGCAACACGATCAAATTCCGAAAAATGAACGAACGTGCCATTCACCCCCCCCCCCCCCCTCTAGCGCTCACCGAAGTTCCAACAAGTAGTATCAGAGCGAGGTTGCTCTTTTATGGATTAACAACCAAGAGCAAATGAGATAGAGGGAAAGATGGATCTTTAGGGGAAATTGGGGGTGATGACATCAACATGCCACCTCCATATGAACTCTGTAGAGCCAAAGAATTTGAGGAATGGGCGGTAAGAATGAAATATTTTCTTATGTGCGATTATGATAATTGGATTAGTGTGATAGTAGGGTCCGACGCTCTGAAAGATGAGAATGGAAAGAGACTCAAGAAGAAGAAGTAGAGCAAAGAGCAACTCCGATACTTCAATATAAACAATAAGGTAATGGGTATATTACTTAGTGCAATTCCTAATGATGTATTGTGTAGATTAGGAGATTGTAAGGATGCCAAGGAGCTTTGGAGCAAGCTAGCTAAGCTCCATGAAAAAACCTCAATAGCTCAAGAAATAGAAGAGCCCAAAGAGTAAGAATGCTCATCGGCTCAATTGAAGAAGGAGACTGAAGAGGAGTGCTTATCCTCTCAAGCTTAAGAAGAAGAAAGCACATCATCTTCATCACAAGAGTTTGAGGAATCGGAAGTTGAAAGGCCATCAACATCCGCGGAAGAGAAGGAAGTAGAAGAAGCCTCTACCTCTAGAATTGAGGGGGAGGAGATGTTAGTGCCTATAAGATCCACATATCTCCATAATGGTATGATATTATCCACTTTAGGCCAAAGCCCTCATGGTTTTATTTTTGGGCTTTACCCAAAAGGCCTCATACCAATGGAGATATCTTTTCATCTTATAAGCACATGATCTTTTCCATGTCTTACCAATGTCGGACTTTGATTGTATTCCCAATACTCTAATAATCCCTCCCTCAAACGAAGGACCACATTGACCCCCCTCAAGCCTATCCATCCTCCAAGGACATCCTCTGCTTGATGTCTAATCTTTAACCCACTATGACTTCCTGCTAACTGTCTGGTCCTCCTGACCCAGCTGGACTTCCTGCCAGTTGTCCAGCCCTTCTGGCCCAACTGGACTTCCTGCCTGGTGTCTGGTTCTCTTGATCCAGACATGGGAGCTCAACTTCCTTCGTTCGAGGTTCATGGCTTGACATGAACCATGACTCTGATACCAATTGTTAGTGCCTATAAGATCCACATATCTCCACAATGGTATGATGTTGTCCACTTTGGGCTCAAGCCCTCATGGTTTTATTTTTGGGCTTTACCCAAAAGGCCTCATACCAATGGAGATATCTTTTCATCTTATAAGCACATGATCTTTTCCATGTCTTACCAATGTGGGACTTTGATTGTATTCCCAGTACTCCAAAAGGAGAGACCATTCCCCATTCCAGAGCAAGAAGAACATGAACCATCTACCTTTGGTCAAGAAGAAGAGGAAGTTCAAAACTCCCCTACCAAGGAAGGAAACTCAAACAATGTAGTTAAAATTAAGAATCATATAATATGTTTTGAGTGTAGGGAGCAAGAACACTACAAGAGTAAGTGTCCTAAAGAGCAAGGAGCATATCATTTTCTTCAAATGCCATCAAAAGGGGCACTATAGAAGCCAATGCACTAGGAGAAAGTCAACCAAAGGACAAGAAGGAGCATCACATGTAGGGGTAGCTTCTAAAGCAAACCCTAAGGTAAAATTTAGTAATGCACCTTCCCTATTTTATAATGAAAAGCATGCTAGGAGTAATCTTGCTATTGTTCATAAAGAGCATGCTAAAAATATGCTTTATTGTTTAGGTGTCTAATCATGCGATTTTAGACCTAAGGAGAAACTTGAGACTAATAACCCTAGAAAAATCCTACCATGGAAACTATTAGGAAGGTAGAGGTGCATTTAGGTATTAACCCTAGGAAGGGTAGGTATATGCCTAAAATGAAGAACCATGTCCAAAGACTAAATGAAAATTAAAGATTGGGCAATTAGAGTTGGAAAATCAAGTCTTGAGGTCATGACTTGAGAAATTAGAAAAGACCCTTAGGAAAATGCAAAAATCAAATTCAAGGGTCAAATGGTTAAGATTTAGGATTTAGGAGTCAATACCTAGGGTCTAGGAAGCAAGGTCCACCTAAGGGAAAGAAAGGTTTGGTCACAAACCTAAGCCTAAGGAGACCTACCACAATGTTTCATTCGATTATGGAATACAACCTAGGTCTAGGAAAATCAAGGTTACTAGGAAAATCATCCCTAAGTGTAACCAAGGTAGGTGCCTAGTGGCTAATGTTTCAAGGAAACCTAGGGAAGCCACTAAGAAGGTTACAAGAGGAGTCACCCCTTGAGTTAACCTAGGCAAGACCACAATGACAAAGACTTCTAAGCCTAGAAGGGTCATTAGTAGGGTATCTAGGGAAGTTATCCCTTAGGAATACCTAGTAAACCCAAGGAGCTCCAATAGGTATTGGATTCCTAGGAGCGTAATCGATTCATGCTAAATGGGCTAGGTTGTGTCAACCTTGAATGGATGAGTAGTTAACCTAACCATAGCAAAGTTTGAACTTTAGGTCATATCCAAGGTTATGTGATACCTTGGAAATAAAGGTTGAGATCATATCCTAAAGGATTTTAGAATGTGCCAATATATTTTGAGAACTATGAAAAATCAATCAAATTGGCACAAACTAGGTCTAGAGGTCATAGTATGTCATTTTGGGTTTTTGGCACACTTGGGAGATAAGTGGTTGTTGGTGCAGTAGGCACCTAAGTCGAACCTAAGTTTTGATTATAGCAAACGATACAAAGTTAAGCATATATTGTTATCTCATGAGCTAAATCAAGTGTGTAGAAAAGTCTCAACGCTGGAGCTGAAGGCTAGCGACACCCGGAGGAAGCCGCGGTGGTCGGGCGACACTCAAGAGACTTCGGAGGGAGCCGAAGGAATTGAGTGGAAGGCCGGAAGCAAAAGCAACACATAAGTACTGAGGTAAGCTCGTGTGTGCGAGCGTAAGTAAGGTCGTATCCTCTTTACGGGGATGATCTTAAGCGTAGATCCGACCAAAGACTTCTTATAGATGGTCTTGGTCGAGATCGGATGGTCGACGACCATCGAAATTATGTTTTTGTTGAGCTAAGATGGTCGCAATCGTGATCGACCATCTTGCCATCGATCGGTGACGAGGCCATCGGTCATTCTTCGGTCAAAGGATCAGCCTCGAGTAGTCAAGAGTTATCACCATTTTTCAAGGGGTTTTGTGCCCATTTGTGATTGGCTAAAGACCCATTCGATGAGGGGCTCAAAGGCTATAAAAGGAGGGCCAAACCTAGGGTTTTCAATCAATTCAAAAGCTTCCAAGTGCTTCCGATCGCCCGACTCTCGACATCCCTACGGCAGCTGAGACGAGACGACGAGAGCTTCAACCTCCAACCTTTAAAGTCATCCAGAACGTAAAGTTCTAAATTGTATTTCAGTTTATTCCTTTTAGTAAAGCTTTCATTATAACGAGGAGAGGGGGAGTGTCCTTCTATCTCGGGCTTTTTGTATCCGTCTAACTCCTACCTCCAACGAGGAGGAGTTCTTTAGTAGTTTGCCCTCCGTACGTGGTCAAGGACCACTAGGGCCTTGGAGTAGTAGCCTTCGGCTACGAACCAAGTAAATCTCTTGTGTCTATTGTCTCCTTTACTTTTTACTTTGTTTATCTTTCCGCTGCATATAAGTTTTTTTTAAAAATGAATTCGTACTAAAAAGTTTATATCGCTATTCACCCCCCCTCTAGCGATCCGATCGATCCAACAATTGGTATCAGAGCCGGGGGTTGCTAAGATTTGGTGAAACCACCAATCTAGCCTTTTTACAGATTTATTTTTCTTTTAATTCTGATTTTTTTTTATTTATTTCGCTTTGTTAAGTTTTTCTCCTGCACTACTAATCCAAGACGCGAGTCTTGGTACTTGTTTTCGTGTTTTTGTCGTTGTTAGTTTCTTCGTCTCCGTCTATTTGTGTCTTTTGTTCTAATGGCCCATCTCAAGGGTTTTAGCACCGTCCGACCTCCGTTTTACAACGGAGATGACTTCCGTTATTGGAAGGGTCGGATGGAATGCTTTCTCAAAACCCAAATCGATATGTGGATCATAATCCAAACGGGTTTCACACTTCCGACTAATGAAGTGGGTGACTCCTTGGATTATAATCAATGGACCATTGCGACAAAACGACAAGTCGAAGCCGACGCCAAGGCAACACAAATCCTCCAATGCGGCCTATCCAAGGAGGAGCTAAATCGCGTCGGCCCCTTCATAAGCGCAAAAGATCTTTGGACGAAACTAGTGGAGCTACACGAAGGGACCGATGAAGCCAAGGTATGTAAGCGTGATCTTCTTTTCAATAAACTATATAACCTAAAAATGCAGGAACACGAGTCCGCGACCCAACTTCACGTCCGAGTCCAGGACATAGTCAACAACCTTCACGCAATTGGGCAAAAGGTCGAAAACCACGACCTTATAAGGTATGTTCTAAACTCATTTTCGAGGACTACCTTGTGGGCATCCATGGTCGATGCTTACAAGGTCTCCAAGGATCTTTCTAAAATTAGGTTAGATGAACTCTTTTCCGATTTTGAATTACATGAGCAGTCCAACTCGGAACCCGAGAGGGGTATAGCCTTGTTTGCAGGATCAAAGAAGAAGAAAATCGCAAGCCACCACCAACCGAGGAGGAAGACGGTCCGGCGAAGAAGCTGACCCGAGTCGATCGCCAACTAATGAACCTAGCTCAAGGATAGCCAAGGGACGAAAGCGAACCACGACTCGACCCAACCAAGGTAAGCCTAAAAGTTCTAATATTAGGTGTTATGAGTGTAACAGTTTGACATATCAAGTCCGAGTGCCCCAAGCTCAACCACCAAAGCACCTAAGCACAAGAAGGCCCTCAACGCGACATGGGAAGAAGCGCTATCCAAGAAGACGAAGACCACGCCTTCATGGCGAAATCGATTGAGTCGACACGAGACCGAACTCGAACTCGAGTCGAACTCGAGGATGACTTGACTACGGTTACCTTCAAGTCAAGCCACGGATACGCATCCGGTTCAAAAGATACCCTTAAAGTAAGTCGAACTTTATTTAATACTTTACATAATACGGTTAAGTTTTTGTCTAGGAAGTTAGCTAAGTCTGAGTCCAAGGTCGAGACCTTTGTTGAGGAGGTTAAACTCCTCAAACACGAGGTCTCCCTAACCTCTTCGACTAGTCGAGTTCAAGAGAAGGACTCCACTCAAGTTGAAAAGCTCGAAGTTGAGAACACTCTCTTGAAAAGTCAAGTCGAAGATCTTAGGAACACGTTGGAAAGGTTCACTTCGGGATCCAAAGGACTTGACCTCCTACTTGGATCTCAAAGGGCCGTGTACAACAAGGCTGGACTAGGGTTTAACTCAAACACGACTAATAGGTCGTATATGTCAATTGTAAGTCGACATAGGAAACATGTCCAAGCATGGGTCCCTAAGAACCTTTTGATTTCAACTCTAGGATCCAACCCGTACTGGATTCCCAAGGACCAAATCCACTATGTGGATAGACCGAACCGATTCAACGGTCTAGGGGGAGCCAGTACAAAACATGTTTGTGCTTTAACTTAGAAATTGCATGTTTTAACTTAGAAAGTTTGTGCATTAACTTAGAAATTGCATGCTTTAACTTAGAAAGTTTGTGCTTTAAAACTTGTGAACTCACTTAGAACACGAACATAACCAACTAAAATTCTTCGAAAAGATTGAGCCTCGGGGAGCCTCTTTTCAAAAATAACCAGTTAGACTAGGAGATAGTCTTAGGTGAGTCAAGTCATCATTTTCTTGAAAATGGCTTTGTCTAAGGAAGTGGTCGATGATCCGATAAAAGAAGGCCCCTGTGCCTCGCCACGACCTGGAAGCCATGATCTTGAAAAGGTAAACTTGACAAGCCTAGGTTTAAATCCAAATCTAACATAAAATTACTTGAACCTAAATGCACTTAATCAACTTAATTGAAGTCATCTCACAAAAACACATAAGTATAACATGATTGATCATATAGACACAGTGAGACGACCTAGGTTTAATAACTTACAACCAATTTTTTTTTAAAAATATCTAACATCCAATCCAACCACCTTGTGTGTAGGATCAATGGATGTGACACACGACCGGGATCAACTCAAATTCACAAAGCTTCGATTCAAACGACAAGGATTGGTAGCCTTTGGGAATAACGACAAGCTCAAAATCATCGGATCAGGTGATATCGAGCTTAACTCGAATTTTGTTATTAAAAATGTATTACTTGTAGAGAATTTTGAATATAACCTGCTTAGCGTAGGCAAATTATGTGAAAATAACTATAAGGTCGTATTTTTAGAAAATGAATGTGTAATTAAAACAAATAAAACAGCTAAAACAATACTCAAAGGAACTAGGACAAATAACATTTACACAATTAACTTAATCAAATCCTCAGCCAAATGTCTTATGACACAGGAAGAGGAATCATGGTTGTGGCACCGACGACTCGGTCACTCGCACCCAAGACTCGTCCACAAGATGAGTCAGAGTGGCTTAGTCAGAGGCTTACCCAACCTCAACAACTTGGTTAATAAAATTTGTAATGCTTGTCAACAAGGAAAACAACCTAGGATACAACACAAGTTAACTAACCAAGAACGAACCTCAAGTGTACTTGAGCTCCTGCATATGGATCTATTCGATTCACATGGAGCCAAGTCACTCAATAGAAGTCAATATTGCTTAGTCATAATTGACGACTACTCTAGGTTTACCTGGGTTAGGTTCATCAAACATAAAAATGATACCCTAGATCAATTAATCAATCTATTCAAATTAATCGAGAATCAAAAAGACCTTAAGGTTAAAAGACTTAGAAGCGATCATGGTGGTGAATTCGAAAATCAAAGGTTCACCGACTTCGGTAACCTAAACGGATACCACCATGAATTCTCTTGCCCTAGGACCCCTTAGCAAAATGGCCTAGTGGAACGGAAAAATCGAATTCTACAAGAAGCCGCTAGGACCATGTTGAACGAATACGACCTACCTGATAGGTTTTGGGCAGAAGCCGTGAGTACGGCATGCTATGTCCAAAATAGGATCCTTATGGTAAAAAGACACCTTAAGACCTCGTACGAGATTTATCACGATAAAATACCTAACATCAAGTACTTTAGGATATTTGGGTGTAAGGTACATATCCTAAACACTAAGGATTACCTAGGGAAATTTACATCCAAAACCACGACCGGAATCTTTCTAGGATACTCGACTACAAGTCGAGCTTATAGAGTATATAACCACGACACCCTTAGAGTCGAGGAGACTATTAATGTAGTATTTGATGAAGTACCCGAACCTACAAAACCCTTAATGACCCCAAGTGTTGAGCCCACTGATACCAAACTCGTCTCCGACCCTGAGATCGAGTCTAATCCACATCAACCAACTTCTCTTGTCGACCAAGTGACAAGTGATCCGAGTCAAACTAGTGTTCAACCAAGTCACCCCATTGATCAAGCATTAGGTGATACAAACCCAACCCAATCTAGGATTCAGACTAACCACCCTATCGATCAAGTGATAGGAGATCCTAATCTAGGAGTTCGAACTAGAGCATCCTATAGGAACCTTAGTCAAATTTCCTTAATTTCAAAGATAGAACCCAAATCAATTGAACAAGCTCTTCTTGATCCCGATTGAATTATTGCAATGCAAGAAGAGCTAGCTCAATTTACTAGGAATGAAGTGTGGGAATTAGTACCACCACCTAAAGACAAAACGATAATTGGAACAAGGTGGGTGTTTCGAAATAAGCTTGATGATAAAGGTGAAGTAGTTAGAAACAAGTCTAGGTTAGTCGCCAAAGGGTTTAGTCAAGTTGAAGGCTTAGATTACGACGAAACTTATGCCCCAGTAGCTAGACTCGAATCCATTCGAATGTTGCTAGCTTATGCCGCACATCGAGGATTTAAGCTGTTTCAAATGGATGTTAAGTCGGCATTCCTAAATGGATACATTAAAGAAGAAGTTTATGTTAGCCAACCCCCCGGATTCGAAAATCTAGATAAACCCGACCATGTTCTAAAACTTAAGAAAGCTCTCTATGGACTTAAACAAGCTCCTCGAGCTTGGTACGAGAGACTTTCAATCCATCTTAAGTCAAAAGGGTTTAACCAAGGCTTAGTTGACCCAACTCTCTTCGTAAAAACCTTAGGTAAAGAAATATTCATAGCTCAAATTTACGTAGACGATATAATTTTTGGAACCTCTAACTCAAATTTTTACTAAACGAGTTCGTTTCACTCATGGAAAGTGAGTTCGAAATGAACTTGGTAGGCGAGTTAAGTTTCTTTTTAGGTCTACAAATTAAACAAACTAAGGATGGTATATACCTATATCAACAAAAATACACTAAGGAGTTAATTAAAAGATTTGGAATGTAAGACGCTAAGATAATAAACACCCCAATGGCGATTAATGTTAACATAGGAGAAGACCTAGAAAGTAAGTCCATTGACTTAAAATACTATAGGAGCGTAATAGGGAGTCTCCTTTACTTAACTGCAAGCCGACCTGATATCTTATTTGCAGTAAGTATGTGCGCCAGGTTTCAAACCTGTGCCAAGGAGTCTTACCTAACCCTAGTTAAGCGTATCCTTAGATATCTAAAGGGTACACTTAATGTCGGTATTTGGTATCCTAGATCTACCGAGTTCGAACTAATCGGCTACTCCGATTCGGATTATGCCAGTAGTAAACTCGACAGAAAGAGCACGAGTGGTTGTTGTCAACTACTCGGCTCGAGTCTAGTGAGTTGGTACAGTAGGAAGCAACACTGTGTTGCTTTATCTACCACCGAAGCCAAATACATCGTGATGGGTGAGTGTGTCACGCAGCTTCTTTGGATGAAGCACACCCTCCGCGACTTTAAGTTAGACTTTACGAATACTAAACTTCATGTAGATAACATTAGTTCAATTAATCTTACAAAGAATCCGATATGTCACTCTAGGACCAAACATATAGAGGTCAAACACCATTTCATTCGAGAACATGTAGCCAATGGAGCAATACAACTCGAATACGTCGAATCAAAGTCTAACTTAGCAGGCCAATTTACTAAACCCCTACCCGAAGCCGAATTTAGTCTATTAAGACGAAAATTGGGCATGTGCGTAATAGAATAGGTACATGCAAATTATATGTTCTTACTACTATTTCTTTAATTTCATTTTTATGGAACTAGCATAGGACATACCTTAGATATCATGCACCTATAGATTTAAGGAGCCAGTACATCTCACAACACATAGGACTAATGTGTTTGTGTACTTAGCCACGTAGATGGGCGTGAGATGTTAGGACCTTACTCTTGGTTCCAGATGTAGAGCTAGTGCATCGCTATGAACCACGGAGTATAATCATACATACTAGCCGACTCTGACCAGGACTGGTTGATCTTACATATCAATCAAGCCAAATATGAGTCGAACATTTTATAGATGAGCTTATTTTCAGTATATTATTTTGTTTATAAAAAATGGGGAACATGCTTGGACTTTAAATTTAACACTTATTTTGTTTTCCACACACCCCTTACTCTTTTCGATATACGACAAAAGGGGGAGAAAAAGGCCAAAGTTAAGGGGTCAAAATTTTTTTTAACTTAACTCTTACTTCATATTTAAACCAAAAGTTAAAACTTAGTTAACTTTTACCAAAAGGCCAAAGAATTCTTAACTTAAACTTATTTGTGTCGTCTACGTTTTACTTAAACTTATTTTTTTAAACTTTATGTCGTTAATGTTTTACTTAAGGGGGAGAAAGGGCTTAACTAAAACGTTTTACTAAGGCCAACTTTAAGTAATGTTAATTACTTAAAGCAACCCTCAAGGGGGAGGATTAAGGTCTTTCTTCAAGACTCACCCTCGGTCAAGGGGGAGGTTTCCTCAAGGGGGAGTACTTGAACTTAATCTTCATATTTTTTGTTTCTCATGCACATTATTACTCTTCATGCTTGCTATTTACTTAACTTTGTATGTGGGTTTGCCATAAATCAAAAAGGAGGAGATTGTTGGTGCAGTAGGCACCTAAGTCGAACCTAAGTTTTGATTATAGCAAACGATACAAAGTTAAGCATATATTGTTATCTCATGAGCTAAATCAAGTGTGCATGAAAGTCTCAACACTGGAGCTGAAGGCTAGCGACACCCGGAGGAAGCCGCGGTGGTCGGGCGACACTCAAGAGACTTCAGAGGGAGCCGAAGGAATTGAGTGGAAGGCCGGAAGCAAAAGCAACATGTAAGTACTGAGGTAAGCTCGTGTGTGCGAGCGTAAGTAAGGTCGTATCCTCTTTACGGGGATGATCTTAAGCGTAAATCCGACCAAAGACTTCTTATAGATGGTCTAGGTCGAGATCGGATGGTCGACGACCATCGAAATTATGTTTTTGTTGAGCTAACCTTGCCTTGCAGCTAGCATCAGTCGACTGCCAACTTGGAGGACTCGATCGCCACAAACAATGATCGTCGAAGGTCAAGAATCGATCGATAGCCGCATCATCGATCCGATGATGGCCATCACCGATCACGTCAAAGGATCAGCCTCGAGTAGTCAAGAGTTATCACCATTTTTCAAGGGGTTTTGTGCCCATTTGTGATTGGCTAAAGACCCATTCGATGAGGGGCTCAAAGGCTATAAAAGGAGGGCCAAACCTAGGGTTTTCAATCAATTCAAAAGCTTCCAAGTGCTTCCGATACGCTCCGACTCTCCGACATCCCTACGACGAAGCGCTGCCGAGACGACGACTAGAGCTTCAACCTCCAACCTTTAAAGTCGTCGGTAACGAAAGTTCTAAATTGTATTTCAGTTTATTCCTTTTAGTAAAGCTTTCATTATAACGAGGAGAGGGGGAGTGTCCTTCTATCTTGGGCTTTTTGTATCCGTCTAACTCCTACCTCCAACGAGGAGGAGTTCTTTAGTAGTTTGCCCTCCGTACGTGGTCAAGGACCACTAGGGCCTTGGAGTAGTAGCCTTCGGCTACGAACCAAGTAAATCTCTTGTGTCTATTGTCTCCTTTACTTTTTGCTTTGTTTATCTTTCCGCTGCATATAAGTTTTTTTTTAAAAACGAATTCGTACTAAAAAGTTTCTATCGCTATTCACCCCCCCTCTAGCGATCCGATCGATCCAACAGTGGTATTATGGCAAATATGGACTAAATTATAGAAATGACATTTTGGGCTTAACACTTAGGTATTATATACCTTTATATTTTATTTTCCATTATTTTTTTGTCATATGTAATGTCATGATATCATATCTCATTTTTATCATTTTATATGTCATGATAATGCTTAGGGTTAAGGTTTTATGTCATGTATATATAGGTTGTATTCATATGCCATGACATCATGATTATTGATACATGCTTATTTATGTTATCATTTATTCCATGATCATTCATGCATTAATTAAAATTGATTTAAGGACAAATGACATCATTTGAAGTCCCATGTATAAGAGAATCAAATAGAGTTACCTTAGAAAATTGCATGAGACCTTAGTTTAGGATGAACAAAACCCACATCTCACATCACATTGACATGTGTGTGTATTGATACACCCTAAACACATGTGAGATGCTAGGAAATGAGTTAAGCTCAAGGTGCATAGTTTTTGCATTTATATGAACTAAAACTCATCTTATACCATAGATGAATCATGAGGAAAGCTTATGTACAAGTCATGTACATTAAGCCCATAGACCATGGTTCAATATAAGGTTTTAAAAACATTTAAAAAACATTTTTGAAAAACCTTTGTGCAATCTATTTTTTGATAGAAGTCACCATTGATGAAGTTGATACAAAGTAAGTTCAAAATAATGAAGTTTTTCTTGTTTTTGAACTTTGTATCAATCTCACTATTTTATGGGTATTTTATTTTTCAAATATTTTTCACCCATACTGATTGATATAAGTATTATGCATATGAATTTTCATAATTTTTGAGTTATGTATAATTGCTTATGATTTTCGGAATCTCAGTTTCTGAACCTGATTTCTGCATTTGCAAAAATTTGTCGACTGCATTGATGGCAGTCGATTGGCCTTAGGGGCAGTTGACTGGTAGTTGACCGAGTCGACTATCAGTGCTGATTTTTGGTAAACAAGGTATGTTTAGCCCATGTTCAACTATTTCTAGGTTCTTTAACTACTCCTAACCCTAGGATATGCTTTGGAAAGCATTATAAAGGGTGAAAATCCATTGGATATGGATTAGGAGAGTTGTTTAGGGTGTGTATCGAATTTTAAGGGAGATGAAATTTCAAAGTTGAATATTTTCCCTTAATTTCAATTGTTTAGTGTTCCTATAGGCTTAGGGACTCTCCAAGGGCATTGTTGGTGCAATGGTTAAGGGGGAGTAAGCCTTTAGGGGGAGGTTATCCATTAGAGGATGATGGATGTGTTCTTCCTCATGAGGGAGAGAATTTTGAAAATTTGGAAAGTTTCAGGATTGCCTCTCTTTAGTGATATGAAACTTATCACTAGGAAAAGTGAAGACATCCTATATGTTTTTGCACCAAGGGGGAGATTGTAAGATCTCATTAGGATATGAGACATTGACACCCTTGGGGATAACCTTTTTGATGTATGTCAAAAAGGGGGAGAATTTATGTGGGAGAATTGATGGGAGAATGTGAGAATTCCCAATTTGAAAAATTGGGAGGATTAGATTTGACTTAGCGTTCTAACTCAAAGGTGTTGGTTTTTTGTCGAACATCAAAAAGGGGGAGATTGTTGATTCAATTGACCCAGGTCACGATTGACCAGACTCGAATTTGACTCGAGTAGTATTTTGATGTTTGACGATAAATTGACCATTTTTTGACAATGAATTGACTATATGGTTGACATGGGGTTGGTCATATGATGGAGAAGTCCAAGTCTTGAGTACTTGGCATGGAAAGTCCAAACATGGGTCTTGGCAATGGGAAAGTCTAAGTTTTGAGTACTTGACAATTAGAAAGTCCAACATGGGTTGGTATGGAAAAGTCCAAGCTTAAGTCTTGGCAATTGGAAAGTCCAACATGGGTTGGCAAGGGATGTCCAAGGATTGATATTGGCGTCGTAAAGTCCAAGGGTAGAATTTTGGCAGAATAAGTCTAATGGTTGGCAGCATAAAGTCCAAGCGTGTGTCTTGGTAGCGTAAACCCAATGTATCTTGGCGGTGTACGCCAGCTTAGCATGACAATAGCCAATGGAAGCACCTAAAGGTTAGAGTATAGATAAACAAGTCATGGATGACTTGGAGGAATCCGATAGGCGTGAGGCTGATGGACGTGGCTAGAAGGCTTAGTTCTAGGCTAAAGATGGTCTAGCAAGTATGAGGGAATCATACTTAGGGTAAACCTCATAGTTGAGGTGTAGCAGTCGACTGTGGTTATGAACTAGTCGACTTGTCAAGTGTTTGACACTTGGCAACCGAGTCGACTCTAGGTAGTTGACTAGGATTATGATCAGTCGACTGATTGGAGTCGACTAGCCTTGAGCAGTCGACTGCCATGGATTACAGTCAACTGCTAGTCGAGGACACGGGGATAGAATGTTTCTGAGTTGGCTGCTAGGGTTTGGCAGTCAATTGGAGGCTATGAGTAGTCGACTGATGGATCTGATCAATCGACTATTAGGTATCCATTGGAACTTTTTCAGTGTGGATACTTTTTCAGTTAGGTATCCATTGGAGTGATTTGCTGGTGCAATTCAGGGTCTTCAAGTGCAACCTAAGCAACCAAACAAGCAAGCATTCGAAAGATCTCTTGTAAAATTTTATTTACATCATTTGTAATTTCTTGTATTTTTGTTGTATTACTTTTGTAATCCATTGTAAGAGGGTTTCTCCATCTCTGGAGTGTTTTCCAAGATGGAGAAATTGATTAATGGTGTTTGGCATCGCTGGAGCTCATTTGATCTCAACCTGTGGAGTAGGAACCCAAAGGTTCTGAACCACGTTATATTTGTGTGTTGTGATTGTGCTTGCGTCTTTATTTTCATATTGTATTTTCATATTCCGCTGCACTAATGAAAATTGTAGAAAAGCAACACGATCGAATTTCGAAAAGCGAACGAACTCGACATTCACCCCACCCCACTCTAGCGCTCACCAAAGTTTCAACATAAACGAGCTCTCTACCCTGTCCTTCCTAGGGTGACTCCCCCTTGAACATTAACTTCGATAATGACCCTTTTGTTGGCACTGAAAGCACACTATGTGTTCCTTGCTCTTGCAAATTTGGGCTCTGGTCACCTTGGTCTTCGTTTTGGCCTTAGGTGCTTGAGTCGTCTTCTTGACTCTTTTTTTATATTTGCTCTTATAGTGGCCTTGTTCCAAACACTCAAAGCATATAATATTATTTTTATCCTTATGAATTTTGCTTGAGTTACCTATAGAGGAAATTTAAACTTGTTCTTCATTGTGTAAGGATGGAGAGAGCTCCTCCTCTTGCTCCGGCATTGATGGCCTAACCTTCCCCTCAATCCTAGAGGTGGAGACTTTTCAATTTCTTCAACTTTGTCCGACTCGGATGTTGAACACCTATCAACCTCTGAATCATCAAGCTTTTGAGATGATGAACTTGATTCTTCGACTCTTCCTTATCTTGAGCCACAGATGTTTCTTCATGAAGCTTGACTAGCTTGCCCCATAAATCCTTGGCATCTTTATAATCACCTATCCTACATAATAGGCCATTAGGAATTAAATATACCAATAATTTTGTTGCATTCTCATTGATTTTGGATTCTTGAATTTTCTTCTCATTCCATTTGCTACTTTTAAGAATTTTTCATCTCTTGTCCATAGGAGCTTCAAACCCATTCATCAAGATGATCTAATATTTAATTTCCATTTGCAAGAACGTCTCAATTCTTCTCGTCGATAGATCAAATCCTTCTTGTCTGTAGAATCCATATAGAGGATGTACTCGGATGTTGTATCCAAGTCCATCATTGGGCAACTCCATTTCTCTTCTACTCCTCTACCACTTGCTGTCGTGGCAGTTAGTCCTTGAAGAGCAGTCTCGCTCTTGTTGGAGATTATTTGGTGTGCTAGAGGAGGAATGAATACCTATTCTTGATTCTTTGATTCGTTCATTGTCCTGCTTATCTACAATTATTACTGATATGTAGCGGAAACATAATAAAGTATAAACAAAATAAACAAGACAATGACGAACACCAATGCTGGATTTTATGTGGTTCGGAACCTACAATTCCTACTCCACGACCGAGCTTAGTGATCCACACCCACTAACTCTTCTCCTTCTGGGAAATAATCTAGAGATGGGGAAACCTCTTACAATAGAGTTTACAATAAGTAATACAACCAAACAATAAGTGTAAAGAATAAAAATGAAATGCAACAATAAATGTGTTACACAAGAATGCTTGAACACTTGATTGCTTATTGGTTTCTTTAGAAAGGCTTGGGAGGTCTGGAAAGCAACGACAATTCCCCTCCAAGAGCTCCAAGAATCACTTTTATTCCTCCTCCTCTTCGTTCTCTTTTTAAGTCAAGCATCATGCTAATTTTCTACCATCCAGTCCACTCGTCTTACCCCCAGTCGATTGCCCACAATATAGTTGTCTCACAACGGACTAATCGACATTAGATTACAACCAATCAGTCGATTGCTCATACCCATAAGTCAACTTCCATATCCATAAGTCGATTCCATGAGCCAGCAATCAACTGAAAAATATTCTATGCTCTATCCACTTAATGCTAGTCAACTGCCCATCCAAGAATGTTGATAGCCAATGGAAAGTCGACTAGTGCAAGCTATCTGTCGACTGTAGAGTCACAGGTCAGCAGTCGAGCCTTAGTCGACTACTCGACTAGTCGACTGCCCGAGTCAAATTGAGCTCTCGAGTGTCTTGTACTCGGCTAGTCAACTGACCAATACCATCAGTCAACTGGTACACCTCAAAATTGAGATTTAACCCAAGTATGATCCCCTCATACTTGATGCCCACCTTAGGCCTGACCTAAGCCTTCAAGCCACTTCCAATAGCCTCACACCCTCATGGTACATCCGAGTCCTTTATGTCTCCTTCACCCTTCATTCTAGACTTCAAGTTCTTCCATTAACTTTGTCATGCCATCGGGTACCCTTAACCAAGACCTAAGCCTTCAAGCCACTTCCATCACCCTCAAGCCCTTGGTTCGAGTCTATGACTCCTCAACCTTGACCCTATCCTTCAAGTGCTTCCGTCAACTTTGTCATGATAATGGGTCTCCTTTGCCAAGTGGTCGCACCACTGGGACATCCATTGTCAAGTCGCCAAACTTGGACTTTCACCGCCAAGACTACACCCTTTGACTTACACAACCAAGACTGTACACTTGGACTTTTTCCTTTGCCAAATGTTCATATTTTGATTTTCCATTGCCAAGACTCCACCATTGGACTTTTCCTTTGTAAAATATCCATATTTGAACTTTCCATTGCCAAGACTCCACTTCCTTTGCCAAGTATCTATACTTGGACTTCTCCATTATCAAGAATCCAATCTTAAACTTTCACTTGAGTATCACTCAAGCATGATCAACCTTGACCTGAGGTTGATTGCTCCAATAATCTCTCTCAATACATATGTCAAATGTATTGTTACATCCATTGTCAAACACATTATCAAACATCAAAATCACACTTGAGTCCCACCCGAGTATGGTCAACATTGACCTAGGTTGATTGCACCAATAGCTACGAGCTCTAACGAGCCTAGCTATTGGTAACATGTAGATGTTTTATATTTTTTTATATTTCATTTCTAAAAGCATAATTTGTGAGGTCTAGTAAATTTATTACTAATCGTCATTATTGTAAAGAAATAAACCCCTTTCTCCTCGGAGAAAGAGGTTATTAGTGAATTTCCCAACGAAAAGGTCAACGAGACTGCGAACCTTGGACTAGAAGTTTTAGTTGTGAACCAATTAAAAATAAATTGTGTCTTCTTGTATTATTTTATTTCCACTGCATGATTTTTGAACATTTAACGTTTTAGCGATATTCACCCCCACCCCCTCTATCATTGTTTTCAATCCAACAACTTCGACCATGATGGGTTTGAAAATGTCCAACTTGGGTTGCACCAGTCAAGGGTACTAGTTCTCCTAACTGGAACAGGGGTTGATCCGTTTTGGGCTTAACACATCTTTTACACCCCTCAACATTGATGTACTTCTTGGCTCGACCGAGTAGTTCATTGTAACTTCCTAGGGGCTTCTTCACTAACAATCAAGAGAATGCTTCATCCTTCAACCCCTAAGAGATAGCTGCCATAAGGACTTCTAAAGTGGAGTGGGGACTTTGAGAGCAACTCAGGTGAATTGCTTGATAAATCTCCTTAATGGCTTGGCTAGCTCCTGTTGCAAGTTAAACAAACTAAAGGTAGTCCACTAGTATTTCTTGCAGTTGGCAAAGTGCTTTAAGAATATGTTGTTGAGGTATTCAAAACCTGTCAAAGACCTAGGATGAAGCAACTGGAACCATTTCTTCATCGAACCCACTAAAGTAGTGACAAACATCCAACACTTGATAGCGTCAGAATATTGATACAATAATGGTGCATTCTCAGACTTACAATGGTGTTCCTTTGGATTTTTCGTGTTATCATAATCTTTCAAGTTGGAAAGGAGTTCCGCCAGTAGAATCTCGTCTGTGAATGGAGATGTTTTTCAACTAGCTTGGTATGTTGTCAAGCGACTCTCTTCTTGTCCCTCGTTAACAAAATGTGGGGCTATCCATGTCATTTTGCAGTCCCTACCAGACCCACTATCTTCTTGAATCTTTTCCCCCTTTCGGTTGTCTGGAGCTAGAGGAGCAAGGGGAAACTGCTCTCTCGAACATTGCGGAGTTCCTCCTTCATCTTGTGGATTGAGTGAAGGTTGACTGATCTTCCCCATTCCTTTGGCCAGTGCCTCCTTCGCTATCTTCTAAACGATCGCCATCAACTAGAAGCAAGATAAGGTTAGGAGAGCCTCCTCTAAGGTGGAGGTCAAAGAATAAATCTCGTGAGATCGCACCATTAAAGTCTCGCTCAAGGTTCCCATAGAAGGTGCCAACTGATGCGGTCAACTTTTGACCCTCTTTCATCGAGAGAGGGTTTGATCCGACCACAACAGTATTCTATCAAATGTAACAAAAGTCAGAGGGTGTCGGTACTCCAACAATGCCCCTCTAATACTTAGTTAGATAGAAGAAGATTAAAAGTGGAATGTAGAATATAGCTAGTACAACAAAAGTGTTACAAGACATTCTTTACCTCAAATTGTCTTTATATAGTACCTTCAAAGCTTCTCGCCAACCAAGGTTATCTCCCCATAGTGCCCTTTAATAGGCTATTAGGGGATAATCATTACAGGAAATCTCCACCAGGCATGCAACTTGTTCAGGAGTTTTCTTTGGGAGATGTTGTTAGGAGGATCAGATGTGACAGCTGTTGAGTGGAATCTCCATAGTTTCGTAGGTTTCCGATGTCTCATGCTATCGAATCCTGAGTTCCCTATTTCTCATGCTCCCGTCTCCTTCAACTCCCGATATCTGAGTCATGAACTCCCAACTCCTTCGACTCCTAACATCTTGAGTTTGCCAAGATTCTGACTTTTTTGACTCCCGCCATCTCGAATGGTGGAGCTCCTGAATCCTTTGACTCCAAACATCCCGAGTCACCAAGATCTCAACTGTTAGTGCAATAGGCCCTGGGTCAATGTTGACTAGACTCAAGTGGGACTCAACTAGTGTTTTGATGTTTATCAATATGATTGAATGTGGTTTGCCGATATGTTGACCATATGACTAGTGGATGATTGGGATATCCAAGGTCATATAGAGGAGATTGTGAGGAGAAAATTGTTGAAGCAATCGACCTTATGTCAAGGTTGATCAGACTCGAGTGAGACTTGAGAGGAAGTCCAAGTTTGGATATTTGGCATAGAAAGTCCAAGTATGGATACTTGGCAATGGAGAAGTCCAAGTTTAGAGACTTGTCGAGGGAAAGTCCAAGAATGGTCTTGGCATGGAAAAGTCCAAGTATGGATAGTTGGCAATGGAAACTCCAAGATTGGATTATTGGCAATGGAGAAGTCCAAGTTTGGATACTTGGCAAATGGAAAGTCTAAGGGTGTAGTATTGGCCACGTAAGTTCAAGTGTATAGTCTTGACTGTGAAAATCCAATTTTGGATACTTGGCAAATGGAAAGTCCAAGGATGTAGTCTTGGTCATGTAAGTCCCATGGTGTAGTCTTGACAATGAAAGTCCAAGTTTGGATACTTGGCAAATGAAAAGTTCAAGAGTGTAGTCTTGGCCACATAAGTCTAAGTGTGTAGTCTTGGCGATGAAATTTCAAGTATTGATACTTGACAAGGAAGTCCAAGGGTGAGGTTTTGGCAACATAAAGTCCAAGCATGTAGTCTTGGTGGCATAAGTCCAAATTAACCTTGGCAAAGAAGATGCAGTTAGCATGACATAGCAAATGGAAGCACTTGAAGGCTAACACGAAGGGTGAAGGAGTTGTGGAGGACTCGGATGGACCTTGAGGGCGTGAACTGATGGAGGTGGCTAGAAGACTTAGGTCAAGGCTAAGGGTGGTTGATCAAGTATGAGGGGATCATACTTGGGTTAAACCTCACTTTTGAGGTTTAACAATTGACCCGTGGTATTGGTCAGTTGACTCGCTGAGTGTTCAGCACTCGGGAGCTCAGTTGATTCATAGCAGTCGACTAGTCGTGTAGTAGACTTAGGCTCGACTGTCGACTAAGTGCTTTGGCAATCGACTGATAGACATCACCAGCCAATTGGTTCACAATAGTTGACTGCCAATGATGCGCAATTGATTTGTGGTAATGAACACAAACACAAAGTATCTCGTGGTCGACTGGGCAATCGACTACTAGTTTGGCAGTCAATTGATAATGATGTCAGCCAATTACACAAGTTTACATTCGACTGAATCAAACGTGGATTAGTCCATTGTGAGACAACGGATAGGCTAATAGTCGACTGCTAGGCACGAAATCAGACCAATGCAGGATATAAAGGAAGTTGTGATGGAGGGTTGAAGCAAGCAGTTCTAGGACAATTTTGATATGAAGTGCTGCTGCATTTCAGGTCTTCAAAGGCTTCTCAAAGCAACCAAATGATCAAGCAAGCAAGCTCTCATTTGTTAGCCCCCAGGGCTAGCCCAGTTGGTAAGTGCAAAGGGGTAACTCTTAAGTGGGTAGGGGTCAATTTCCGGGGACGTCATGACTCTAGGCCATCGACCGACTCCCTTTTTTGCACTTACCACCTGGGTCCTGATTTACCTCCTTTACTGGTAGGGGTAGCCAGAGGGGGCCGCTAATGTGGCAGTTCCACATTTTTTTTAAGCAAGCTCTCATTTGTAAAGTGTTTTCACTTGTATTTCTTATTTAATTTTGTATTTGTTGCATTAGGTTATTATTTATTGTTGTAAACATCTTGTAAGAGGTTTCTCCACCTCTGGTGTGTTGCCGAGGAGAAGTTTGTTAGTGGTGGTGTGCATCACTAGAACACAATTTAAAGCTCGACCATGGAGTAGGAACTAGGATTTTGAACCACGTTAAATCATTGTGTGCTTGTCTCGTATTTTAGCTTCGTATATTTGTATTTCCACTATGCTAACATTGTTATAGACGAGCACAAATGCAATCAATCGCAAGAAATTGACGATCCTCTATTCACCCCCCTTTAGCGCATCAAATAGGTTTCTATAATTGGTATCAGAGCTGGGCTTGCTTGGAAGACCTACAAGTGGTATAGTGAGTCCGCTCTTCAAGGACTAATCATCGAAGAGAGCAAAGGCACTTGGGGAGTAGAAGGATGGAGCCATGTGATGGACTAGCCCACGACATCAACACTCCCATTCCTTAAGAAGGATTTGGGGGCTTCAACCAATGGAAGGCAAGAATAGAAAATTTCTCCATGATGAACATCAAAAATTGGTTAATATTGGTCGACGAATTTGAACCTCCAAGGAGTCCGAAGGGATGATTCCTCAAGAGGAAGAGATGGACTGAGGAGCAATGTCAAGCCTTTGAGATAAATGAAAGGGTAACAAAATCTCCAATTAATGTAATTCCTAATGACTTGTTATGTAAGATAGGAAAATTTGAGGATGCAAGGGATCTATGGAGTAAGCTAGCAAAGCTTCATTAAAAGACCTCACCGACCCAAGAAGATAAGGAGAAGTCTGAGGAATGCTCATCCTCTCAAACTCATGATGAATCAGATGTTGAGAGATGCTCAACATCGGAAGTAGAAAAAGTGGAGGAAGTCTCCACCTCTAGAATTGAGGGGAGCATAGGTCTTTAATGCCGGAGCAAGAGGAAGAACCATCTACTTCCAAAAGAAATGAAGAACCTTCCTGAGCAACATCTACCACTCAAGAAGGTAACTCAAGCATAATTCATAAAAATAAAGATCATATCATATGTTTTGAGTGTAGGGAGGTAGGACACTACAAGAGAAAGTGTCAAAAAAGAGCCAAGGTGAGGGCTCAAATAGTACCAAAAGGGAAGGTAAAGACAAAGGAAGTCATAGCCCACATACGCAAAGGCAAGGAAAATGTGGTGTGCTTCAAATGCCAACAAAAAGAGTATTACTGAAGTCAATGTTTGAGCGGGAGTCGCCCTAAGATGGACAAGGGAGAGAGCTCAAATGTAGGGGGAGCTCCTAAGATTAAGGTTACGATTAATAATGCACTTTTAAATTTTAAGGTTAGGAAGTATGCATGGAATGATTTTAATGCATTTGCAATTATTCATGATCAAAAGAATGCTGGAAATAAATATTTTTATTTAGGTGCTAAGAACTGTAATATTAGGCCTAAGGATAACCCTAAGACTACCTTACCTAAGGATAAGAACAACCTTGGTAATAACCCCAATCAATCAAGACATAAGCCTAAGAAGAAGAACCATGTCCAAAAATATAATGGCCAATAAAAATTAGACAAGTTAGGGGTAGAAAATCAAGCTTTAAAATCAAAGCTTGAGAAAATGGAAAAGACCCTTAGTAAAATGGAAACCATGATTAATGGGTCTAATGGGAAAAGTTTAGGGTTTAGGAGGAAAGTGTTGGGATGTATACTGAAAAGTCTATCTTTTGTATGAAGATCTTTATTTTTGAAATAAGAATCATATAATCATTGTTTGCATATTTATGGTTATGCATATTGTCTGATACATTACATTATAGATAACATGGTGTGTAGTGTCACACAGAAGATCATGTTATCACTTCCTTGTAGAGTATAAATAGAGGCTCACAACCGAGATGGTTTTGGACAAACCATTGGTATGACTATAGTGTAATTTGGTATTGGTTTATCTTAACCATAGAATTACACTAGTACACATTGTGTGTATTGAGCAGGACCGACTTATAGGTGATTCAATTTATTGCTGACTACATAATTGAATCAGACCTCGGATATTATGGTGTACATGCTCTTAATCTCGATATAATAACGGGCACATGTACTTAGTATTTATTTCTTTGATTTACAAATGGGCGAGATTTATATATTAAATCGATAGGCTCGGTAAGTTGGGAAATAATATTATTTACATGGTATGCCATTGATTATAGGAGGAAATTGTGTCCTATATATTAGGATAATGATGTCCCCTAGAAGAGCTCATTAGGATCATCATGTAAAACCTGTAGGTGGACTTGGTCCAGCATGATGATGAGGTTGAGTGGTACTACTTATGGAGTTAGATGTTGATTAATTAATCGTCAGTAAATTAATTAATTGACGACCTTCGAGATCTTAAACACGGGGAGATATTTGTACAATTAATATATGGAGCCCATATTTATTAATGGAGGTTGGTGAGATAGATCAATGATAATCCTCTAGTGGAATGGATTATCATTAATGGATCGGATTTTATCTGGGTCGGATCCATTGGGTGACCAAGATCCAACTCCTCCTCATGGTCCCTATTGTAGCCTATTAAAAATCTCATGAAAGCCTAGATCCGACGTTGGAGAATGAAAGCCTAGATCTGACAGTGGAGATTCAAAAGGAGGCTTAAGCCTAACTCTATAAAAGGAGGGCCTAGGCTTGGGCGTGGGATGAGATTTTTGGTTCAAGGGTTTTGGTTTTTGGCGTGAGAGGCTTGGGAGGCTAGAGGTGGTTCTAGGGTTTTTCTTTCTTGGTTTGGGCGGCAACCGACCTAGAGTTTTGCTTCCTTGGTTTGGGCGGCACACCTTCTCCCATCTCATTGCCGGCGCACCACCTTCATCCTCTCCCTTGGCTGGCGGCAAGAGTTAGGCTTTCTTCCTTTAGAGCTCTTGGCCGGCGCCCATCATCATCTCCATCTCCCTCTCCTTGGTGGCCGGTGGCAACAACAAAGAGGAGGAAGAGGTTTGATCTTTCTCCAAAGGGTTTGTGTCCGGAACTAGATAAAAGAAGAAGGGAGCTTATTATCTTCCTTTGTTCGGAGCGAACAAGGAAAGGAAGATACGTGATCTAGCAGGCTTCATCTCTTGGAGGATTGTTGCCAACACAATGTCCAAGAGGAGGATAGGACATACGATAGAAGACCAAGAGGTAAACAAGAGGTATAATTCTTGCTTTTGTTTCATTTTGTTTCTTTGTATTATGTATGTAATTGTATGTGGCTAATTTACTTGGACACCGAAGATAAACACAAAAATCGGTGATCCGTACATCATCTATTCCGCGGCTAGTCGAGGAAAAGAGTTAGGTTGCTTGAACAACTAGTTTGTTCAAGAGACCACTCTAATCGAATAGCACGATGATGGATCGGTTGCTTGGGTAATCCGTCATCGTCTTGGATTAATTTTTTTTAATCCGGGGATGTAGATGGGATCGTCATGCACAAGCAACCGAGTTGAGGAGGGAAGCAAATTTTCGACCTTCAAGTGGTATCAAAGCCACGATTTCCGATTTTGTGTGTTTAGGATTCGGTTACTTTTATGCACTTATTATATATTGTATGTGTCGAATAATAGTAGGATGTACATAGGCTAACTTTTTGGTTGCATGCATAAGATCCAACTATTATGGCCATATGTGTGTGTATGTCATTGGATGTGTGTAATTGTAATATTATTTGAATCCTCGGGGTTGACGAGGCTAGTATTTAATTTTTTGTAATTAAGTACGACATTGTTTAGCCACTCTTTTATTTTAGTTTACTTTCGATCTAGATTTCATGTACACTCCTTCGTGGAGTATAGGATCGATGGATGTAAATTAAAATAATTATTCTCGGCTCGGATCTCCGGATGACGTGTACATGGCGTAGGGAGAAGTGGACGAGATGACGATACGACGGGAGGCATATTGGAGAACAAAAGTCATAATAGTTGGAAAATATTTTTTTCATATTTATTGGTTCTTGTTTGATTTGCATGTCGTGTGCTAGGAAAATTCCTCAATTTTAAATTACTAAGTGGGAGAGCGATATTTTTTTTAAATTCCCATGGTCTCCGTTACGATTTGACATGTGATGCAAACAAACTTGCGCGTCAGCTTTGAGTGCCTTCCTCTCCATCGGATGAGTTTGTTTTGCGGATCACAGGGTAAAATATGGTTATAAGAAATTATTTAGGAGTGTGTGTACTTCCTCATCTGAAGGCACATAATCCGAGATAATTGCCTTGGTATCGAGTAATAGTGAACACTTAGATGCAAATAGGAGTATCCTCCTCATCGGAGTCACTGCTTTTATTTGTAGGGTCGAAGAGGAACCAACTATTAATTTTATTTGTCAAAAAGTTAGGTTGACAGGATAATAAAATTAATGGGTAAAACCTCCTCTTACAAATGTAGAATTCGTATATGTCCATACTATTGTGGCATATGATATTCTCGATGTTTTCAGGTGTTAGTTGATTTTAAAATTTGATTGTTTGAGGAATCAATAATTTTTTGAAATATAATGTTTAGATTTATGTGATTCTTAGGTTTTTCAAAAATGACTTTCAACCCACTTGCTGTGATACTAAAGGAGAATAAATTTACTAGGCCCAATTATGTTGATTGGAAAAGGAATCTTGATATTGTCTTGACTGCTGAGGAGTACAAGTATGTACTCTTCGAAGAGTGTCCTCCAAAGCCTACGGATGATTCTATGGAAAAGGAGAAAGAGAGTTATAAAAGATTGATTAAGGTTGATGAGATGGGGCGGTGTTACATTTTGACTTCTATGTCAAATGTATTACAACATCAGCATCAAGCCATGCCCACTGCTTATGACATGATGCTCAATCTCAAGGAACTTTTTGGACATTAGAATCAGGCTGCTAGGTAGTAAGCCAAGAGGAACTTCATGACGACCACCATGGTCGAGGGAACACCCATGAGGGATCATGTTCTCAAGATGATGGCTCATTTAAATGAGCTGGAAGTCCATAGAGCCGAGATCGATGGGCAAACCCAGGTCGATATCATTCTCTAATCTCTACCTAGGAGTTTTGAGCAGTTTCGCCTGAACTATAACATGAATAAGAGGTTGTATTCATTGGTGGAGCTTCTGACAGAACTCTAGTCGACAGAGGGGCTTTTTCGTCAGAGTGCTCAGGCTCAAGCCATGGTTGCTCAGAAGGTTTCGACTTCTAAGCGGAAAGGCAAGAAGAAGAAGAAACAAGGTGGAGCAAAGGTGGCTGGGGGATCTCAAGGAAGAGTGAAGAAGCCGAAAGGCAAGTGCTTCACTTGCAAGCAGACTGGACAATGGAAGAAGGATTGCCCTAACCGGAAGCAGAACAAAGGTATATCTTTTGGACTGGTAGTTGAAACATGTTTAGCGGTGTTATCTACCGGAACCTAGTGTGTAGATACGGGAGCCACTGATCATGTCTGCAATACTTTGTAAGGGTTCCAGGAAACCAGACGACTAGCGGAAGGGGAGATTACCGTTTACTTGGGCGATGCCACGAAGGTGGCGGCTGTTGCAGTGGCAGATGTTTATTTATCTTTTGATAGGAATAAAACTTTGGTTATGAGAAATTGCCTTTATGTACCTTTATTTAGAAAGAATTTGATTTCGGTTTCTAAATTGTTTTTGGATGGATATTCTATTTCTTTTAATGACAGAGTTTATTGGATCGAGAAGCGTCGCTAGAGGGGGGTGAATAGTGAGCGTAAATCCTTTCGTTCGATCGTTCGATACACGAGTAAGCGCAGCAGAAAATAAAGAGACACATTTATTTTACTTGGTTCACAACCCAACGGTTGCTACTCCAAGGCCCTATCGGTCCTAGACCGCGTACGGAGGGCAAAGCACTATAACGTCTCCTCATCGTTGGAGGTAGGAGACAACGATCACAAAATCGAAATTACGAGGATGAGGCAACAAGCCTACCTCACCTCGTTACGAATAAAAACAAAGAATACAGTATCAAAATATATTACTTGATTCTGCTGCCGACGAAGAAGATCGGAACTTGTCGTCGCGTCGGCGTTATGACGGTGTTGGAGCGTTGACGTTGTAGGAGCACTTGAGAATAAACTTGATGATATTTGGAGTTGAAATCCTCTCCTCCTTTTATAGAGTTTGGTGCTTGAATATGTCTCCTCAGAATTTGGAACAGATCACGAAGTTGTACAAATTTTATCACGAAGTGGTCGCGTCAAATGTTATACGTTTTGACCTAGTGCAAAGGCTGATTCATCGCCATCAGTCGACTGATGCCTCCCATCAGTCGACTGATGAGCATCAGTCGACTGCCCAATGTCCAACAGTCGACTGCTAGCCTGGCCACTTCCCTGCAGTAAGAGGTTAGCTCGAAAAATGATAAATGCGACGGTTTCTAACCATCCGATCTCGACCTAGACCTTCCACAGGAAGTCTTAGTCGGATCGTCACCTACGGTCATCCCCGTACAGAGGACACAACCTTACCATCTCTCACTCACATGAACTTACCTCGATACTTACTGTGTCACTTTCGCTTTCGGCCTTCCACACTTACTGTGTCAGATTCGGTCTGGGGGTATGCTCTCGATACGGCAGTGTATTTTATGAACATGGTACCATCTAAATCAGTGCCTTCTAGTCCCACAAAATTATGGACTGGGTGAAAGCCTTGTCTGAGACATATTCAGATTTGGGGGAGTCCAGTAGATGTGCTGAAGGTAGATGCTGGTAAGTTTGAACCTCATACAAAAGTGTGCATGTTCGTAGGCTATCCTAGAGGAACGAAATCCAGATTTTTAGAAGAAGACTATGGTGGTTTGTTTTATAGTCCTAGAGATCAGAGGGTGATCATTAGCACGAAAGCCAGATTTTTAGAAGAAGACTATGTGATGAACCACAAGGCCATGAGTAAGATTGTTCTGGAGGAATTGAAAGGGGAAGTCACTACTTCAGTACCGCCGGTATAAGAGGATATACCACAAGTGACTGCACTGCATGTCACAGAAGATACACACATGATACCTCATCGTAGTGGGAGGGTTGTTAGACAGCCTGATTGATTTATGTTCTTGTGAGAATCTTCTGATTTGGTCCCTGGCGAATATGAACCTGATCCCTGGACATATGACGAGGCAATCCAAGATAAAGATGTAGTATCTTGGCAAAGAGCAAAGAATTCTGAGATAGAATCTATGGATTCAAATCAGGTCTGGGAGCTAGTAGAACCACCCAATGGTGTAAAAACCATTGGATGCAAGTGAATTTACAAAAGAAAGAGAGGAATAGACGGGAAGGTTGAGACCTTCAAAGCGAGGCTTGTTGCGAAAGGGTATACTCAGAAAGAGGGTATCGATTATGTGGAGACCTTTTCGCCGGTGGCCATGCTTAAGTCTATCCGGATTCTCTTATGTATTGTTGCTCATATGGATTATGAGGTGTGACAGATGGATATCAAGACAACTTTCCTTAATGGAAGTCTTGAGGAAAACATCTATATGGAGAAACAAGAGGGATTCATTGCAAAGGGCAAAGAGCATCTTGTGTGCAAGCTTAATCGGTCCATTTATAGATTGAAGCAAGATTCGAGATCTTTGAACATCCGCTTTGATGAGGTAATCCAGTCTTATGGATTTATTCAAAGTCCGGATGAGTCTTGTGTATACAAGAGATATGATGGAAACGTAGTGGTATTTCTTGTACTATACGTAGATGATATTTTTTTAATTGGCAACAATGTCAAGGTGTTATCGGACATAAGGGTATGGTTGTCCAAACAGTTTGATATGAAGGAAATGGGAGAAGTAGGACACATCCTTGGGATCATGGTTATAAGGGATCGCAGGAAAAGTATGTTGTGCTTATCTCAAGCTTCATACATAGACACCATTTTGGCTGGTTTTAGCATGCAGAACTCCAAGAAAGGTTTTCTACATTTTAGGAATGGAGTACCTTTGTCTAAAGAGATGTGTCCTAGAACATCAAAGGAGATAGAGGAGATGAAGGCGGTTCCTTATGCTTCGGCAGTAGGAAGCCTCATGTATGCTATGTTATGTACGAGGTCGGATATCTGCTTTGTCCTGGGTATGATTAGCAAATATCAGAGTAATCCAGGATAGGGACATTGGACTACAGTAAAGCATATATTGAAGTACTTGAGAAGGACTAGGGATTATATGCTAGTATACCAGACAGATCAATTACTCCCTGTGGGTTACACAGATTCCGACTTCCAATCAGATACGGATAACAGTAAGTCTACCTCGGGTTTTGTGTTTACTTTGGGAGGTAGAGCCATTGTATGGAGGAGTGTCAAGCAGAAATGTGTGGCAGACTCCACCATGGAAGCTGAGTATGTGACAACCTCTGAGGCAGCCAAAGAAGCGGTATGGCTCAGGAACTTCTTGATGGACTTGGATGTGATTCCTATTTTGCCCAGAACTATCATAATTTATTGTGATAACAGTGGTAGAATTGTAAACTCGAAGGAACCACGAGCCTATAAGGCAAGTACACACATAGAGTGCAAGTACCACCTGATATGAGAGATCGTAAAGCGGGTAGAAGTTGATGTCGCCTAGATTACATCAGAGGATGACCTGGTGGATCCTTTCACTAATGCCCTTCTAGCGAAAGCTTTGATAGACATGTGGAGGGAATGAGAATCAGATGTATGGCAGTATGAGAACATCATAGTCTTTTAGTATAAGTGGGAGATTATTGGGATGTATACTGAAAAGTCTATCTTTTGTATGAACATTTTTATTTTTGAAATAAGAATCACATGATCATTGTTTGCATATTTATGGTTATGCATATTGTCTGATACATTACATTGTATATAACAAGTTATGTAGTGTCACACAGGAGATCATGTTATCAGTTCCTTGTAGAGTATAAGTAGAGGCTCACAACTGAGATGGTTTTGGACAAACCATTAGTAGGGTTATAGTGTAATTTGATATTGGTTTGTCTAGACCATAGAATTACACTAGTACACTTTGTGTGTATTGAGCAGGACCGACTTAGAGGTGATTCAATTTATTGCTGACTACATAATTGAATTGGACCTCGGATATTATGGTGCAAATTCTCTTAATCCCGATATAAAAACGGGTACATGTACTTAGTATTTATTTCTTTGATTTACCAATGGGCGAGATTTAAAGATTAAATCGATAGACTCGGTAAGTTGGGAAATGATATTATTTACATGGTGTTCCATTGATTATAGGAGGAAACCGTGTCCTATATATTAGGATGATGATGTCCCCTTGAGGAGCTCATAAGGATCATCATGTAAACCCTGCAGGTGGACTTGGTCCGGCATGATGATGAGGTTGAGTGGTACTACTCATGGAGTTAGATGTTGATTAATTAATCGTCAATAAATTAATTAATTGACGGACATTCGAGATATTAAACATGGGGAGATATTTGTACAATTAATATATGGAGCCCATATTTATTTATGGAGGTTGGTGAGGTAGATCAATGATAATCCTCTAGTGGAATGGATTATCATTAATGGATCGGATTTTATGTGGGCCGGATCCATTGGGTGGCCAAGATCCAACTCCTCCTCATGGTCCCTATTCTAGCCTATTAAAAACCTCATGAAAGCCTAGATCCGACGGTGGAGAAATAAAGTCTAGATCCGATGGTGGAGATTCAAAAGGAGGTTTAAGCTTAACTCTATAAAAGGAGGGCTTAGGTTTGGGCGTGGGATGAGATTTTTGGTTCAAGGGTTTTGGTTTTTGGCGTGAGAGGCTTGGGAGGCTAGAGGTGGTTCTAGGGTTTTGCTTCCTTGGTTTGGGCGGCAACCTACCTATGGTTTTGCTTCCTTGGTTTGGGCCGCACACCTTCTCCCATCTCATTGTCGGTGCACCACCTTCATCCTCTCCCTTGGCCGACAACAAGAGTTAGGCTTTCTTCCTTTGCAGCTCTTGGTCGGCGCCCATCATCATCTCCATCTCCCTCTCCTTGGTGGCCGGCGGCAACAACAAAGAGGAGGAAGATGTTTGATCTTCCTCCAAATGGTTTGTGTCTGGAACTAGATTGAAAAGACCTAACCCAGTATGCATATACTAAATCCCTAGTCACACATCAATATTATCCATTATACACAAGATCGAAACGCCCGGCAACAAATTTATTTTATTCCATCCAGTTTAGCAGTCTCAACTACACACTTAACCCTCAGAACCTGAAGAAAAAAGAAAAAAAAAAAGAACATCAAATCATCTCCCCTCAATCTGGAAACCCTGTTTCATAGATGCCCCGGACAATGTGTGCCATGCCCATCATCATCTCCTCAGTTACACCACCTCCGCTTCTTGCATCTCAATCGGGGTATCCTGTTCCCTACCTGAAATTGTTATGTGACATCATGAGTTCACAGCCCAGTAAGTAGATCAATGACAGGGATATAACACAGGGAGGATAAATTCAAAAGGAAAGATATAACTCTACAACTTTAAATGTAAACTACTGTAGCTCAACATACATTTTCGGTTACACTTTCCGAAGGTCAATATGAAATATAACCAATACTTTTAACAACATATCATTATAACAAGTACAGCGAACCCAATCATGTATTTTTGTTTTGCTAACTGTACCTAAACATAAACCCTCATGGTACCTCACATTGTGCATTTAAAATGCTGAGCCAGTCAAATACCTTATTTTCTTGTGCAATCCTGAGGTACCTCTAGGAGGAAACTAAGGGAATCAGTCATCAGTCATCAGCCAATCTGTCAATTTGGGTGGGCCCTCCCCGGAGCTCAACCCGGGGAGCCCAACCCGTCCAGGTACCACTAATGCTCATGTACATACAGTTAGCTAACTAAGAATTTCTGTCATTTTCTATCATACTCAGTCACAGGAGGATAACATAGAGCATCATGAATGGACACGTATATATATATATATATATCTATATCTAGCATCTAACCTCATACACAGGTAGATGTTAATATAACTTATTCACATAACATCGAAGTATAAGAAGGATCTGATGAACATTTTAGCTAACAAAAATAAGAACATTAAACATCATAGGTGAACAAATATCTATCTTTATATAGATAGCATCTAACCTCATACACAGGTAGATGGTAATTACACACATATACATATAACATCTAACCTCATACACAGGTAGATGATATTTATCACGTATTACATATCATTTACAGCATTAAGAAAAACTTATGAAGGATTAACTAAACATGCTGACCGATAACAAATATAGCAAGAATCATCTACGGACATAATGCTCATTTACATACACATTTATATCCAAAAGATGTTTATTTCTTCTCAAACAAACTACTCATTACATCTATTAAACATTTATTCTGACTATTATCCAATATTTAACCTCCTATACTCTCCTCGACGCACTCAATTCATAATGCCCCTAACTCAGATATTATCGCTATTACAACCCAACCGAATGAAACCCACAACACCAATCCACGATCAATTCACCACAAATGATCCTAAGATCATAATCCGATCCTCTTCCCTCCTAATAGAAAAGTCCGCTTTTACCCATTCCATTCCCTCGCCTCTCCCCGTCCGAGCAACCTCATCCACCGGTTCTGATCACCTTCCAGCTAGAACTCCCATTCCAGCCCAAAGATTTACTTCCCTAACCTCTTCCCGTGATCCCCCTGCTCTTCACCTCCTCCAAGCCGACGGGAAACCCCAGCTCCACCGGTTTTCCTTATCTCAATCCATTCCAAAAATACCAAACATCCACCCGTGAACCCTGCTGGAACTCACGTCGGAAACCCAACGCTTAGGCCCAATTCAATCCCGACTCCCTCACCTCCTCCTTGCCGACGGGAAACCCCAGCTCCATCGGTTTCCTTATCTCAATCCGTTCCAAAATACAAAGAATCCACCCGTGACTCCTGCTAGAACTCACGTCGGAAACCCAAAATCTCAGGCCCGATTAAATTCGAAATCCCGACTCCATCCCGCCGCGAAAGCCCCAGACGAAACTCGCTAAACCCTCCGCCCTCGCCAGCCCTAGCCAGGGATTACTTACCGGGAAGAGGAAGGAGGAGGGTCGGTGTTGCTCCGGCAGCTTGGCGTTGACTCCGACGGCAAGGATTCGACGATCGCCTCCTTCCTTGTTTGCGGCGGCTCGCGGGCAGAACGTGGGTCGCGCGAACGGAATCGAAGGGAAAAAGAAGAAAATAAGAAAAGGAAAATAAATAGGGTTTGGCCGGTTAGATGGGGTTTTTAGGGTTTTTCCCCTTCATGCCCCTCAACTGTGATTATTTAGGGTGTAAATAGACCCCGAAATTTATCCCCCTTTTTCGATGACCTTCGCCCGTGTATTTTTACCATTTTATCATTGTTATTATTATTTTATTTTATTATTATTATTTTTTTTTTTCGAGACTTGACAACTCTTTCCCCCTTAAAAAAAAATTTCATCCTCGAAATTTGACTTACCAAATAGTTCAGGGTAACGGTCATGCATATCCCGCTCGGTCTCCCAGGTAGCTTCCTCTATTTGTTGATTTCCCCATAAAACATTCACCATTCTGATTTCTTTATTTCTCAGCTTCCTCACTTGACGATCCAATATTTGTTCTGGTATTACCTCGTAGGATAGATCTGGTGTCCACTGTATGACTTCATACCCAATCACATGTGTAGGATTGGAAAGGTACCTCCTGAGCATGGATACGTGAAACACATTATGAACTCCCGCCAGATTTGGTGGTAGAACAACTTGGTATGCTCGGGTTCCAATCCGGTCGAGGATCTCAAAAGGCCCAATATACCTCGGACTGAGTTTGCCCTTCCTTCCGAACCTCAGTACTCCCTTCATGGGTGACACTTTGAGAAATACATGGTCTCCCACTGTGAACTCTAGGTCCCTCCTTCGACAATCAGCATAACTCTTTTGGCGACTTCATCATGCATTCTATCCCAGATCTTTGCTACTAGTTCCACAGTTTGGGTCACAATCTCGAGACCCAGAACTGCCCTTTCTCCTACCTCTTCCCAGTGTAGTGGGGTTCTACACCTTCTTCCGTATAGCGCTTCATAGGGAGCCATACCGATGGTGGATTGATAACTATTATTATAGGTGAACTCTACCAAGGGCAGTTTGGACTCCCAACTCCCTTTGAAATCTATAATTCAAGCTCGTAGCATATCTTCCAAAATTTGAATTACTCGCTCAGATTGACCGTCAGTCTGGGGATGGAACGCAGTGCTGAAAGCAAGTTTTGTACCCAATTCCCGATGCAAACTCTTCCAGAACCCGGATGTAAATTTTGGATCTCTATCTGACACAATCTGATCCGGAATTCCGTGTAACCTTACTATTTCCCGTATATACAACTCTGCATATTGTATCATAGTGAAGGTGGTTTTCACTGGCAAAAAGTGGGCTGACTTTGTCAATCGATCCACAATAACCCACACTACATTTGATCCCTTAGTCGAGATCGGTAATCCTACCACAAAATCCATGGAAATATTTTCCCACTTCCAGACAGGTATCAGAAGCGGTTCGAGCAATCCCGCGGGCCTTTGGTGCTCAGCTTTCACCTGTTGACAGGTAAGGCACTCATGGACCATCTTGCTTATGTCTCTCTTCATGCCCGACCACCAATATAATAGCCGCATATCCTTATACATCTTTGTGCTGCCAGGGTGGATAGAGTATTGGGTAGTGTGAGCTTCCCTCATGAGATTCTCCCTCAGGGATCCACCCTTAGGCACCCATATGCGACCCTTGTATCGCACTATCCCATCAATCACTGAGTAGATGGTGCTACCCTTTGCTTCATCTTTGCGTTTCCATTCCATTAACTGTTGATCCGAGACTTGTTCTGCCCGGATTTGATCCCGTAAGTTCGATGTAATCGGTCTTGCCAACCAACCTAACTTTGCTCACCGGTGCAATCACCTCCACTCTTATCTGTTGAAATTACGATATCAATCTTTCTTTGGGTGGTCAATCAGAAGCGTCGCCGTCTTGCGACTCGTACATCCGCCACCACATTAGCCTTACGGGTGATAGTTAATATTGCGTCATAATCTTTTACCAACTCCAACCATCGTCTGCCGCGTATTGGTCCCTTTTGAGTAAAGAAATATTTCAAACTTTTATGATCTGTGTAGATCTCGCATCGTTCTCCGTAAAGATAGTGTCACCAAATCTTCAATGCGAAGACAACCGCTGCTAGTTCCAGGTCATGTGTAGGATAATTCTGCTCATGCACCTTTAACTGACGTGATGCATAGGCAATGACCCTCCCCTTCTGCATCAATACAGCCCCTAGACCAGTTTTGGAGGCATCAGTGTACACCACAAATTGCCCAGAAGTGTCTGGAACTGCAAGCACAGGTGCTATCATCAGCCTTTCCTTTAGCTCCATAAAACTCTGCTCGCACTGAGTAGTCCATTCATACCTCACCCCCTTCTTGGTCAACGAAGTCAGGGGTAGCGCAATTCGTGAAAAATTCTGAATAAATCTGCGATAATACCCCGCTAGTCCCAGGAAACTTCGAATTTCTGTAACATTCCTCGGAGTAGCCCAACTCTGGATTGCCTCCACTTTGACTGGATCCACCTCTATTCCCCTCTCCGAGACTATATGTCCTAAAAATGCTATTTGTCTCAGCCAAAAATCGCATTTGCTGAACTTAGCGTATAACCGCTTATCCTTCAGAGTCTGCAGTACCAGCGTCAGATGTTGTCGGTGCTCTTCGCGACTCTGAGAGTAAATTAGTATATCATAGATTAAGATAATCACAAACTGATCCAGATATGGCTGGAAAATCCGGTTCATCAAATCCATAAAGGCTGCGGGGGCATTAGTGAGTCCAAACGGCATAACTAGAAACTCATAATGACCATATCGAGTTCTGAAGGCAGTTTTATGAACATCTTCTCCTTTCACCCTCAATTGGTGGTACCCCGACCTCAAGTCAATTTTTGAGAATACCGTTGCTCCCTGTAGTTGATCGAACAGATCATCGATTCTAGGCAACGGGTACTTATTCGTGGTCAGTAACCGGTTCAACTCCGGTAGTCAATGCACCTGGCCGCATTGAACCATCCTTCTTACTGGACGAACAACCGGCGCTCCCGGGCGACACGTCGGATGAAACCCTTATCCAGAGTTCTTGTAGTTGCTCCTTGGTTCCTTCATTTCGGTGGGTGCAGGCATGCGGTGCTTTAGACACGGGGGTGGTTCCCGATATTAATTCTATCCCAAACTCAACCTCCCTGACAGGGGGTAATCCTGCAATATCCTCTGGAAATACATCGGGAAAATCCCGGACTACCTCTACTTCCTCCAGACTTGGTTTAAAAGTCTCAGAACTTCCCATTATGTTGACTAGAAATCCGTTACACCCCTTACTTAACATTTTCTGAGCTTTACATGCTGATATAATAGGTAGATGACTCAACGTGGAGGTTGCATTGAAGATGACAAATCCATCATTTTGTAGTTTCAGTTTAACCGTCCTTTGTTTACAATAATGGCCTCTGCAGTCAACCAATCCATACCTGTAATTACATCAAAGTCCACCATCTCTAATACAATAAGTTCGGCGATACGTATAGTTCTCGCATCCTTATCTGACAGATCCCTCACTATTCTATTCTTTGGTCAGTTCTTCCCCCGAAGGCAAGGACACGGTATAGCCGGTAGCCATCCAATCACATGAAATACCTAGTTTTGCAACGTAGGCCACCGATATGAAAGAGTGTGTAGCTCCAGAATCTATTAAGGCATGAGCAGGTAGGTTGACAATAGAAATTCTACCTGTGATAATGGCCGAATCCGGATCCACCTGCTCCTGTGTCATAGCATACACCCTTCCTCTAGTTGGCTCTTTGAGCTGAGGGCAGTTCATAGCAAAGTGCCCAGACTTCTTGCACTTGTAGCACACATCTGTACCCACCAAACACTGACCTGCATGAGTCTTATCGCACTTGGGACACTGAGTTTTGCTTTCACCCTTGAGAATAGTATGGTCGATCGTGGGCTCCGGGTCGCCGCCGTGGGTCGCGTCAAATCATGGTCTGTTTGCCCTCGAATCGCTCGGTGCAAACCTCTTCTGACTCGACGCAGGAGGTTCCCTTCCCTGGTAACTAGACCTCTTAGTCTGTACTTCCTTTATCATGTCATTCCTGTCCCTCTCTGCCATCAGAGCCTGATCCACAGCCTCTCTGAAGGTGGTAACTCGACTCACCCTGACATCATGGCGAATGGCTGCCCTCAATCCCTCAGTGAAATGTTTCAGCTCCTCTACTGGTTGACTGGCAATCATAGGTACAAAATACCGCCCCTTCTCGAATTCCTTGACATACTCAGCCACTGTCCGGTCCCCTTGGCGAAGCTCTAGGAATTCTCTGGCCATTCGAGTTATGGTGTCAGCAGTAAAGTATTTACCATAAAATACCTCCTTGAACTCAACCCAAGTAGCTGTAGCTAAATCCACCGCTGAACGTGCACCCTCCCACCATATTCGAGCATCGCCCCGCAACATGAATATGGCGCATCTCACCTTGTCAGCATCAGTAAGCTGCATGAAGTCATATATCGTCTCCAATGATCGAATCCATCCTTCTGCCACAATCGGGTCTGTGCTTCCCTTAAACTCTGTCGGTCCAAGATCCTCGAATCGCTTGTAAACCGGGTTCACATCACCGTGGGACCACCGTGGGTGTTTCCATGCTCCCGGCTCTCACCGTTGGATCTGCTTCTCCCGAATCCGACTGCTCTCGCATAATTGCGACAAGCTCGAGAAAACCGGCTACTCGCCCCCTTCACCATTGTTTCTTCTACCGCCATTCTTCTATAAAAACAACCGATAATCGCATCGTTATCTAAACCTAAACATGATTACATTAAGGCTACTACTTGAAAAGTAAATTCAAAGCTTACAACGGAGATGGATGTATCTGAGTCTGGATGAGATTGCATGCACACATGCTCCTTTAGGATCGTTCGCTCGATACAAGAAAAGACCTAACCCAGTATGCATATACTAAATCCCTAGTCACACATCAATATTACCCATTATACACAAGATCGAAACGCCCGGCAACAAATTTATTTTATTCCATCCAGTTTAGCAGTCTCAACTACACACTTAACCCTCAGAACCTGAAGAAAAAAGAAAAAAAAAAGAACATCAAATCATCTCCCCTCAATCTGGAAACCCTGTTTCATAGATGCCCCGGACAATGTGTGCCATGCCCATCATCATCTCCTCAGTTACACCACCTCCGCTTCTTGCATCTCAATCGGGGTATCCTGTTCCCTACCTGAAATTGTTATGTGACATCATGAGTTCACAGCCCAGTAAGTAGATCAATGACAGGGATATAACACAGGGAGGAGAAATTCAAAAGGAAACATATAACTCTACAACTGTAAATGTAAACTACTGTAGCTCAACATACATTTTCGGTTACACTTTCCGAAGGTCAATATGAAATATAACCAATACTTTTAACAACATATCATTATAACAAGTACAGCGAACCCAATCATGCCTTCCTGTTATGCTAACTGTACCTAAACATAAACCCTCGTGGTACCTCACATTGTGCATTTAAAATGCTAAGCCAGTCAAATACCTTATTTTCTTGTGCAATCCTGAGGTACCTCTAGGAAGAAACTAAGGGAATCAGTCATCAGTCATCATTCAATCTGTCAATTTGGGTGGGCCCTCCCCGGAGCTCAACCCGGGGAGCCCAACCCGTCCAGGCACCACTAATGCTCATGTACATACAATTAGCTAACTAAGAATTTCTGTCATTTTCTATCATACTCAGTCACAGGAGGATAACATAGAACATCATGAATGGACGCGTATATATATATATATATATATATATATATATATATATATATATATATATATATATCTATATCTAGCATCTAACCTCATACACAGGTAGATGTTAATATAACTTATTCACATAACATCGAAGTATAAGAAGGATCTGATGAACATTTTAGCTAACAAAAATAAGAACATTAAACATCATAGGTGAACAAATATCTATCTTTATATAGATAGCATCTAACCTCATACACAGGTAGATGGTAATTACACACATATACATATAACATCTAACCTCATACACAGGTAGATGATATTTATCACGTATTACATATCATTTACAGCATTAAGAAAAACTTATGAAGGATTAACTAAACATGCTGACCGATAACAAATATAGCAAGAATCATCTACGGACATAATGCTCATTTACATACACATTTATATCCACCCCAACATGCTGATTTCTTCCTCAAACAACCTACTCATTACATCTGTTAAACATTTATCTGACTATTATCTGAATATTTAACCCTCCTATACCTCCCTCGACGTACTCAATTCATAATGCCCCTAACCTGTATATTATCAACTATTACAACCCAACCGAATGAAACCCACAACACCAATCCACGCATCAATTCACCACAGCGATCCTAAGATCATAATCCGATCCTCTTCCCTCCTAATAGCAAAAGTCTGTTTTACCCATTCCATTCCCCCTGCCCCTCTCCTGTCGAGCAGCCTTATCCACCGATTCCGATCACCTTCCAGCCAGAACTCCCATTCCAGCCCAAAGATTTACTTCCCTAACCTCTTCCCATGATCCCCCTGCTCTTCACCTCCTCCAAGCCGACGGGAAACCCTCTCAATCCATTCCAAAAATACCAAACATCCACCCGTGAACCTTGCTGGAACTCACGTCGGAAACCCAACGCTCAGGCCCAATTCAATCCCGACTCCCTCACCTCCTCCTTGCCGACGGGAAACCCCAGCTCCATCGGTTTCCTTATCTCAATCCGTTCCAAAATACAAAGAATCCACCCATGACTCCTGCTAGAACTCACTCCCGAAACTCAAAATCTCAAGCCCGATTAAATCTGAAATCCCGACTCCATCCCGCCGCTAAAGCCCCAGACGAAACTCGCTAAACCCTCCGCCCTCGCCAGCCCTAGCCAGGGATTACTTACCGGGAAGAGGAAGGAGGAGGGTCGGTGTTGCTCTGGCAGCTTGGCGTCGACTCTGGCGGTAGGGATTCGACGATTGCCTCCTTCGTCGTCTGCGGCAGATCGCGGGCAGAACGTGGGTCGCGCGAACGGAATCGAAGGGAAAAAGAAGAAAATAAGAAAAGGAAAATAAATAGGGTTTGGCCGGTTAGATGGGGTTTTTAGGGTTTTTCCCCTTCATGCCCCTCAACTGTGATTATTTAGGGTGTAAATAGACCCCGAAATTTATCCCCCTTTTCCGATGACCTTCGCCCGTGTATTTTTACCATTTTACCATTGTTATTATTATTTTATTTTATTATTATTATTATTTTTTTTTTCGAGACTTGACATAGATAGGAGACGAAGGGAGCTTATTATCTTCCTTTGTTCGGAGCGAACAAAGAAAGGAAGATACGTGATCTAGGAGGCTTCATCTCTTGGAGGATCGTTGCCCAAACAACGTCCAAGAGGAGGATAGGACATACGATAGAAGACCAAGAGGTAAACAAGAGGTATAATTCTTGTTTTGGATTCCTTTTATTTTTTTTTATTATGTATGTATTTGTATGTGGTTAATTTACTTGGACCCCGAAGATAAACACAAAAATCGGCAATCCGTACATCATCTATTCCGAGGCTAGTCGAGGAAAAGAATTAGGTTGCTTGAACAACTAGTTTGTTCAAGAGACCACTCTAATCAAATAGCACGATGATGGATCAATTGCTTGGGTAATCTGTCATCGTCTTGGATTAATTTTTTTTAATCCGGGGACGTAGATGGGATCGCCATGCACAAGTGACCGAGTTGAGGAGGGAAGCGAAGTTTTGACCTTCAAAAAGAGCTACCGAAGGACAAGAAAAGTTTGGGTCACAAACCTAAGCCCAAGGAAGTTATGCCAACTTACCATAATGTTCCATATAACTATGGAACAAAAACTAGGTCTAGGAATACCAAGGTCACAAGGAAAGTCATCCCTAGAGTTGACCATGGTAAGTATCTAGTAGCTAAGGTTTCAAGGAAACCTATGAAAGCCACTGAAAATGTCACAAGGGAAGCCATCCCTAGAGTTGACCTAGACAAAATCAAAATGACCAATGCTTCCAAGCCTAAGAGGGTCATTAGGAAGGTAGTAAGGGAGGTCATCCCTAGTGAGTACCTAGCTAGTAAACCCAAGGAGCTGAAATAGGTTTTGTGTTCCTCGGGGCGTGATTCTTTCATGCTAGATCAATTAGGGTGAGCTACCTTGAATGGATGGGTACTTAATCTAACAATGGTAGAGTTGCCACTTTAGGACATTTTCGAGGTGATGTGATACCTTAAAAATGAGTTTAGATTTTAATCCTAAAAGATTTTAGGATTTTCCAATTGGAATTATGAAGCTTGAAAAATTGATCATAATTGGCATGATTAGGATATGGTCAAGGGTGTGTCATTTTGGGTTTGTTGGTATAGTGACATTAGATAATCGAACCAAGGTTTTGATTATGGCAAAGGTTCAAAGTTAAGCACTTATTGTTATCTAATGAGCTATGTTGAGTGTCCAAAAGTGTTTAAGCTAATCCCAAGGTCGAGCGACACTCGGAGAATCTCGGGACAAGAGACCGTGGTGGTCAAGCGACACTAAGAGAACCTCGTGGAGTCGAGGAACCTCGGTGGAAGATCGGAAGCTAAGCGACAGGTCGGAAAGGACTAGAGGTAAGCATGAGTCCGGAGTTATGGTGAGGTTGTGTCCTCAGTATGGGGACAAGCTTAGGCAGCGATCCGACTAAGACTTCCAATGGAAGGTTTAGGTCGAGATCGGATGGTAAGGAACCATCAAAGTATCCATTACTTGTATTTCTGTGCTAACTCTTTATTGCAGAGGAGTAATCAAGCTAACAGTCGACTGCTAGCTATTGGTAGTCGATTGCTACTAGCATCATTCGACTGATGAAGGTCATCAGTCGACTGCTATTGAAACTATCCAGCTTGATGAAGGTCAAGATAAGATCCCCTTATCTTAGGGTGAGGAGTCTCTTTGACCCAGATCTGGATCTCAACGAGATAGGGTTTGGAGAGCTATAAAAGAAGGGGGGTTCACCCTTTTGAATCATCATTCATTGCTCCCAAAATGCTCCAACAATGTCGCGCCTCCAACAACAACACTACGCTGTCGTAACACCGACAACGCACGCAACCTTGCTTCATCTAAGTTGGTAGTCTCTTTTTAGTTGTTGTCTTTTTGTATTCGATCTTTACATTTCTAAGAGGAGAGGTAGGCTTGTTACCACTTCTTCTATTCTTTGAGTTTTTGTATTCGTTGTCTCCTACCTCCAACGAGAAGGAGACTTATAGTGAATTGCCCCATCATACTCGGTCTAAGATTGTGGGGACTTGGAGTAGCAACCTTTTGGTTGTGAACCAAGTAAAAACAAAGGTATTTATTTTACTCTTGTTCTACTCTTTATTCTTCTACATTACTCAAGTTTTCGACGAAAGAAAAAAAGTTTTCACGATCGCTATTCACCCCCTCTAGCGATTCACTCGATCCAACAATTGGTATCAGAGCGGGAGCGCTAAGATTTAGTGCAACCACCAATCTAGCAATTTTATTTTTTTTTCATATTGTTTTTCATTTCGTTCAATTTTCATTATTACTTTTCCCGCACTACTAATCCAAGATAAAAGTCTTGGGAATTCATGTTTTGTCGTGCTTTTTGTTGAGCAAGGTTTTAGTTGATGGCCCATCTCGAAGGGTTTAGCACCACCCGACCTCCGTTTTACAATGGAGATGACTTCTTCTACTAGAAGGGTCAGATGGAGTGCTATCTAAAAACCCAAGTCGAGATGTGGATAGTGATCCGGACCGGGTTCACGCTACCAACCAACGAAGACAGCGAGTTCCTAGATTGCGACAAATGGACCAACGCCATGAAGCGTCAAGTGGAGACTGATGCCAAAGACACATAGATTCTTCAATGCGGGCTCTCCAAAGAGGAACTCAACCGAGTCGAACTATTTATCAGCACGGAGGACCTATGGAATAAGCTCATCGAGCTTCACGAAGATATTGTTAGGGCAATCTCTTGCCATGATAAGGTTTTGATGTGTGTGGCAAAGAGTTTAAGTTATGGTGTTATGTTGATTTGATATGTGCGTTGAAGTCGTGCAGGACTTAGTAATTCGCACATGGAGCCGTGGCGAGTTTCACATCTCATGACTCGTGCCTTGAGTCGGTGAAGAATAGCTTTGCGGAAGCCGTGCGCTTGGAGTATCCGAGGGACCGCCGGACGAGGAGCTTGGAGTTAAGCCGGAGGAAGTAGACTTCAAGGCAAGAGACACGAAGGAGCATTGCAGAGTCGTGCGCCTGATGCTGCCGAGGGACATGGCCGCGAACGAAGAGAACTTCGAAGGCGAAGGACTCCGAGGGATGAGAGTGAGCGATTGTAACCCGGGAAGGGTAGCTCTTAGGTGAAACTTGGCCATTTGGCCAAGTGTCGGATGGTTTTCGACACACCGACCGCCATGTCATGGCGCGATCGCTCTAAGTCGATGGTTCGATCGACCGTATAAGACCGCTTTAGTGCTTGGCGAGCCGATCGTTATGGATCGGGCAATGATCGATGTCGGCAGCAATGATTGCCGAGGAATGACGATCGATGGCACCGCGTGCATGGGCACAGAATGGAGTCGACTCCATTGAGCACTCGACTGATCGAGCATCAGTCGACTAATCGTAGGATCAGTCGACTGATGCCAATACCGTTGGATGGAATCCAACGTGGAAAGCGACCGTTATTAGGCAACGGCTACGGAATCAGTCGACTGATTGAGGGCATCAGTCGACTGATCCTGTGTCAACGGGAAGAAACCCTCTTCCTCTATAAAAAGGAAGGGGGTGGGGCTTTGGGAGGCAAATGCTTATGCTCTAATACTCTCCCAAAGTTTCCTAAAGCTTTCCATCCTCTTACTCAAGCTTATTTCCATTATATTTGTAAGAGGAGTGTTTTTTGTGTAAAGAGGTTACCTCCACCTAGCTTTGTGCAAAGGAGAGATCTAGTAGATAGATTGTGGAGTGATTCACCGTGGACGAATCGGACCGTGGATTAGCGGCGTAGCCGTGAACCACGTTACATCATTGTGTTTCTATTGCTTGTCTATCTTTTGTGTTGTCTTTATTTGTATTTGTATATTCCACTTGCGCTAACATTTTGTAGATGAGCAAAATACGACATCCATCATAAGAGGGCTATTCACCCCCCTCTAGCCAGCCAATCGATCTCCTACAAGTGGTATAAGAGCAAGGTTGCTTGTCACCGGACTAACCTTCGCAACAAGCTCTACATCAAAAATGGCCGGCTCAAACATCCACCCACCAAAGTTCGACGGCGAATTCTCTTGGTGGAAAAAGAGAATGGAGGTATTCTTCGAAACCGACTTTGAAATATTGTTAATTATGGAAAACGGTTTCGAGTTGCCTAGGAACGAAGATGGGGAGCCATTGGAGAAATCGAGATGGAGCAAAAGACAAAGAGAGGAGTATTTGGCAAATTCAAAGGCCAAGCACCATCTCTATAATGTACTCCCCCAACAAGAAGTCAATAGGATAGGGGAATGTTCTAGTACTAAGGAGATGTGGGAGAAGCTAGTTGAACTTCATGAAGGCACTTCGGAAACCAAGCTAGCAAGAAGAGATCTCCTCCGCTCCCAACTATCAAATATTAAGCTTGAAAAGGGAGAAAATGTAACTTCCCTACATTCTAGATTTAAAGAAATATTAATTGGGCTAACAAGTGTAGGAGAAAAGCTCTCCAACCGGAATATGGTAATGAAGGTCATAGATGCCTTTCCCCGGTCCTCAAGATGGAGCTCCATGGTGGATTCATTTTACATCTCTAAGAACTTGGAAGTAAGTACCTTGGAGGAGTTTTTCTCAACAATGGAGCTCCACGAAACGAGGCTTGAAGGAATACAAGAAGAGCCAAAAATCCAACCTTCAAGAGGAGTAGCTTTGATAGCGAACAAGGGGAAGAAGAAGATGGAAATCTCCTCCTCCTCCGATGATGAAGCATCCTCATCCTCCTCCATGGATAGCACCGAAGAAGCATATATGGTAAGGAGGGTAAGACGTGCTTTAAAGGGTTTTCATTTTAATAAATCTAATGATAGGAATAGAAGACCAAGGGGGAAGGTCATATGCGACAATTGCCAAGGAGAGGGGCACATAAGGGACAATTGTCCTCTTTTAAACAAGAGCAAGGAAGAGAAGAAAAAGAAAGAAGAAAAGAAGAAGAAAAAGGGGAGCAAAAAGAAAGAGGAGAAGAAGGCAAAAGAAAAGGGGAAGGCCAAAGCATTCAAGGCCATGACATGGGATGATCCTTCTTCTTCCTCATCCGATGAAGAAGATCATGTCTACTCCAACCTAGCACTAATGGCTCTTCATGACTCGGATTGCTCCTCCTCCACCGAAAATGAAGAATCAAGCTCAAGTGGGGAGAGCTCAAATGAAGGGGGAGCTTCTACATCCTCATCATCTGAAGAAGAAGAGGACATGAAAACTATGGTAACCAACCTCTCACCTAATAAAATAGTTTCTATGATTTCTAGTTTAACTAAGGATTTATTTAGAGCAAAGAAGAAAAACAAATGCATGCTTGAACAAATTAAGGAATTAGAACAAAAATTAGAAAAAGCATGCTTAAATGAAAATGAAAATATTTCTTCTAGCTTAAATGATGCATGCTCACATGATCTTTATGTGTCATTAGATGTTAGTGATGCATGTATAAATGAAAATAGGGTCTTAAGGGAAAAGGTAGACTATTTAACAAAAGCCCTAGAAAAATTCACAATTGGCTCCAACACCTTGAACATGATAATTGGGAGTCAAAGGGCAAGTTTCAACAAGAAGGGCCTAGGTTATAAAGAAAAGAAAAATGAAAAGGCCTACAAATGCCTAATTGCTAGGGGACAAGATAAGAAGAAAGTAATTGCTAGGAAATTGATTCCTAAGGAATTTCTAGTGAAGCCCATAGGCAAGAATCTATTTTGGGTTCCAAAATCCATCCTTAAGGGTTAGGAAAACCCTAGAATAGTCAACCATATGCAATTGACCTATATCATATTTTGGTTGACTTAGGATGGCGGGACAACATTTTTAAATAGTGTTGGGTGATGATAACGTGCTCATAAATAGATAATAATGCATAAATCATGATGATTAATGTAATTGTTACACATGTTTGCAATCATGATTTATGATTTTGATATTTGGCACATAATCATGAGAAATTGGGTTAAATCATGCTTTAGGTAATACTTTGTTTATTATCTTCATATAATACCTAATGCATGATTATTATTTGATGAATACATGTGTTTAATGATCATAATGTAAAATTAATTCATATATATGCCTTTATGATCATGAGGTTTGTTAGGTTGATACTTAACCTTGATAGAATTGTATGAATATAATGGTTAAGTATATACAAATACCCCCTAGGATGCATCTCACACTCTCCATAGGCTACCTTGATTGAAAACTTAGCATGAGTGAGATGTTAGGATAATAAAAATGTCCACTAATGCCTATGTCATTTAGATGGTCATTTAAAGTATCAAAATAGTAATAATAGACCAATCATGGGGAAGACTTATATTTAATTCATAGACATATTGCCCAAAGATCATGGTTGGATATTTCATATGTTTTCAAAATAATTTCTTAATCTAAAATCTATGTATTCATGTTTTGAAACAATTGGAACCAAAACTAGGTATTAAAATGGATACTCTTATGATAAAAAACCTAGTAGTTTTTAAAGCTTTTGGATTTTTGGCAAATACGTGGAAATATAATGATTTTTCATGAAAACCTATTTTTCACTGATAGATATACTTAAAAGAAATGTGTTCCCCAAATTTCATGATTTTTCAAATTTTCTGAAATTTTTAACGCATTAAATTGCTCAAAAATCGAATTTTCTAAAAAGCTGCGTGCGGTCAGTAGTCCTAACTAACATCGTGGTGGCTATCATCGACAAGAATGGCCGAATTCAGTTTTTAAACTAATTTTTGGTATTTTTCTTTTATTAGACTTGATGCCATGAGTTTATAACTTAGTGTTAATCTTTTTGATGGTGTCAAATGGGGAGAATTGATTATGTTTAAGTAAATTATGATAGGGGGAGAAAATTGAGAATTTGTAGAGAGAGTTTCATGGATTAAGGGGGAGTTGCATGTTGCTATATCATGTTTTATGTGTATATGCTTTCTTACCTTAGAAATTTTTATCAAATATTTTTACCTAACTTAAACGGATTGCCACACATCAAAAAGAGGGAGATTGTTAGGGCAATCTCTTGCCATGATAAGATTTTGATGTGTGTGGCAAAGGGTTTAAGTTAGGGTGTTATGTTGATTTGATATGTGCATTGAAGTCGTGTAGGACTTAGTAATTCTCACATGGAGCCGTGGCGAGTTTCACATCTTATGACTCGTGCCTTGAGTCGGTGAAGGATAGCTTTGCGGAAGCCGTGCGCTTGGAGCATCCGAGGGACCGCCGGACGAGGAGCTTGGAGTGAAGCCGGAGGAAGTAGACTTCAAGGCAAGAGACGCGAAGGAGCATTGCAGAGCCGTGCGCCTGATGCTGCCGAGGGACGTGGCTGCGAACGAAGAGAACTTCGAAGGCGAGAGACTCCGAGGGATGAGAGTGAGCGATTGTAACCCGGGAAGGGTAGCTCTTAGGTGAAACTTGGCCATTTGGCCAAGTGTCGGATGGGTTTTCCCGACACCAATCGACTGCCATGTCATGGCAGTCGACTGCTCTAAGTCGATGGTTCGATCAACTGGTATAAGACCAGTTTAGTGCTTGCGATCGCCATATGGATCGGCAATGATCGATAGTCAATGAGCAATGACCGCCAGGGAATGGCGATCGATGGCACTGTGCACGGGCACAGAATGGAGTCGACTCCATTGAGCACTCGACTGATGCCAATACCGTTGGATGGAATCCAACGTGGAAAGCGGCCATTATTAGGCAACGGCTACGGGATCAGGCGACTGATGGAGGGCATCAGTCGACTGATCCTGTGTCAACGGGAAGAAACCCTCTTCCTCTATAAAAAGGAAGGGGGTGGGGCTTTGGGAGGCAAATGCTTATGCTCTAATACTCTCCCAAAGTTCCCTAAAGCTTTTCATCCTCTTACTCAAGCTTATTTCCATTATATTTGTAAGAGGAGTGTTTTTTGTGTAAAGAGGTTACCTCCACCTAGCTTTGTGCAAAAGAGAGATCTAGTGGATAGATTGCGAAGTGATTCACCGTGGACGAATCAGACCGTGGATTAGCGGCGTAGCCGTGAACCACGTTACATCATTGTGTTTGTATTGCTTGTCTATCTTTTGTGTTGTCTTTATTTGTATTTGTATATTCCGCTTGCGCTAACATTTTGTAGACGAACAAAATACGACATCCATCGTAAGAGGGCTATTCACCCCCCTCTAGCCGGTCAATCGATCTTCTACAGATATGTAAGCATGATTATTATTGAATAAGTTGTTTAATTTAAAATTGTAGGAATATGAGACTACTATGCAACTTCATGCAAGAATCCAGGATATCATGAATGGTCTCCACTCGATCGGAAAAAAAGTGGAGAATCGGGACGTCATCAGGTATGCTTTGAATTCATTTCCTAGGACTAATTTGTGGGCATCTATGGTTGATACCTACAAAGTCTCTAGAGATTTATCTAAGATTAGACTAGATGAACTCTTTTTCGAATTTGAGTTACATGAACAGTCTAACTCGGCCCCATTTGAGAAAAGTGTTGCTTTTCTTGCAGGTCAGAAGAAGAAGGCGAAGAGCAAACCACCTCCTGATGAAGAAGAGGAGTACGATTTGGAGGTGAATGATGAGATGGAGATCGAGCTATTAAATCTAGTTCAAAAGATGATCAAGAGCAGAAGATGACCCATCAAGCAATCCAAGGAAAAGAGACCCAAGCAAAGTTCGAATTACAAATTCTATGAATGCAACAAGAGGGGTCACATCAACTCGGAGTGCTCGAGACTAAAGAACAAATCATCACAATCAAAGAAGGCGCTCAACGCAACTTGGGAGGAGTCATCGGAGGAAGAAGACGAGCTCAACAACCTTGTGTTCATGGCCAAGCCAACCGAGCCCGAAGATGAATCCGAACTCGAAATGAGCTACAAGTTCGAGGCCAAGTCCGACTTCGGATCCGATGATGAACTCTGATTCAAGACAAGCCATGGATCTGTATCTGGTTCAAAAGATTCGATCAAGGTGAGTTGTTTGTTAATTGATACTCTTTATAGTGCAATTAAATATCTAACTAAGAAATTAGCTAAGTTTGAGTCCAAGGTCGAGACCTTAGTTAAGGAGGTTAAACTCCTTAAACATGAGGTATCCCTAACCTCTTCAACTAGTCAAGTTCGAGAAGAGAATTCAACTCGAGTTGAAAAACTTGAAGAAGAGAACTCTCTCTTGAATGGACAAGTCCAATACCATAGGAAATCATTGGAAATGTTTAATTTGGGGTCCAAGGGTCTTGATCTACTACTTGGATCACAAAGAGTCATGTACAATAAGGCCGAACTTATATTTAGATCAACCACAACGAACAAATCATATATGTCAATTGTAAATCGAAATAGACAAAAAGTCCAAGAATGGGTCTCTAAGACCTTTTTGAATTCTCAATTAGGATCCACCAAGTATTGGGTTCCCAAGGACCAAATCCACTATGTGGAAAGACCGTATCTGTTTAATGGTCCTGGGGGAGCTATTATTAAACTTGTTTGCTTTACTTCTTGATTTAGCTTTGCATGCTTAGTTACTTTTTGTTTTAACTTTTAGAATAGATAGATAGGATATATATTTAGTCAACCTTGATAACGTAGTATCAGGACACGACGAGATGATAGTACGTTAGGGAAATGAGGTCTTGTGTATCTGAGTTAGATAAGGCGTATCTAGCTTGTTGCACTCGGCTAAGTTGAAATAGCTGAAGCTATCTTGCCACAACCTAAACTAGTTAGACTAGGAAGTAATCTTAAGTGACTTAAGTAAATATTTTCTTGCAATTAGCTTTTTCTAAGGAAGTGGTGATTGTTCTAATCAAAGAAGACCTCTGTGCCTCGCCACGATCTAGAAGTCATTTTCTTGAAAAGTTTATTTAATGAGCTAAGGGTTAAATCCGAATCTAACCAAAGATTGATTATCTTTAAATCACTAAACATAATAAAGTAAAATTGAAGTAATCTCACAAAACATATAAGGTGAACATGTTTGATCATGTCGAAAGGGTGAGATGATTCCTAGGATTAAAAATATTCCATCAACTTTAAAATTCTAATATCCGATCCAACTACTATATGTGTAGGATCAATGGATGTTAGACAGTGGGTGCTCCCGACACATGATTGGAGACCAACTAAAATTTTCGAAGCTTAGATTCAAAAACCAAGGATCGGTAGCATTAAAAAACAACAGGAAGCTCAAAATCATCGGTTCAGGTGATTTTGAGCTAAACTCGAACTTCATAATTCGTAATGTACTTTTAGTTGAGCATTTCGAATTTAATCTACTTAGTGTTAGCAAATTATGTGATAATAAATATAAGGTTACCTTCTTACAAAATGAATGCCTAATTAAAAATAATGATACCTCCAAAACTATACTTAAGGGAACTAGGAATAGCAACATTTATACAATTAACTTACCCAACTCCTTAACCAAGTGTGTAATGGCACAGCAAGAGGAATCCTGGTTGTGGCATCGATGACTTGGCCACTCTCACCCAAGACTCGTACACAAAATGAGTCAGAGTGGTTTAGTCAGAGGTCTGTCGAACCTTAATAACTTGGAAGGCAAAATTTGTAATGTTTTTCAATAAGGTAAACAAACTAGGACCTCACATCAAATCACTAACCAAGAAAGAACTAAAATGGTACTTGAGCTCCTACATTTAGACCTCTTTGATTCTCATGGAGCCAAGTCACTAAACGGAAGCCAATATTATCTAGTTATAGTCGATGACTACTCTAGGTTCACATGGGTTAGGTTTTTAGAACATAAAAGTGAAACCTTAGATCAACTCATCAATTTATGCAAATTAATAGAAAATGAAAAGAATCTTAAGATAAAGAGAATTCGAAGCGATCATGGTGGTGAATTCGAAAACCATAGGTTCACCGATTTTTGTAATCAAAACGGATACCACCATGAGTTCTCCTATCCCAGGACCCCTCAACAAAATGGTCTAGTCGAGCGTAAGAATAGAACCCTACAAGAAGCCACTAGAACCATGTTGAGTGAATACAACCTACCTAATAGGTTTTGGGCAGAAGCGGTCAATACGGCATGCTATGTTCAAAATAGGATTCTACTAGTTAGAAGACACCTTAAAACATCATATGAAATCTATTACGAAAAACTACCCAACATTAAGTACTTTAGGGTTTTTGGGTGTAGGGTACATATATTAAACACTAAAGATTACCTTGGAAAGTTCACCTCTAAAACAACTACCGGAATACTTCTAGGATACACAACCACTAGTAAAGCATATAGAGTGTATAACAATGAAACCCTAAAAATCGAAGAAACAATAAACGTAGTATTTGATGAAGAAAATAAAACCACGAAACTCGAAATAAAACTGATTAATGAACAAATTGAAAATGATGCTAGACCTAAACTTAACCATCAAAATGAGTCTAGTATAAATCCTAACCCAAATCAATCTAGGTTACAATCAAACCATCCTATTGATCAAGTAATAGGTGATCCCAATTTAGGGGTTCGAACTAGAGCATTTTATGAAAACCTAAGCCAAATTTCACTCATCTCAAAAATCGAACCCAAAACAATTGAACAAGCTCTTCTTGATCCCGATTGGATTATAGCTATGCAAGAAGAGTTAACTCAATTTACTAGGAGTCAAGTTTGGGAATTAGTACTCCCACCTAAGGGAAAAATAATAATTGGAACACGGTGGGTATTTCGAAACAAACTTGATGATAAAGGAGATGTTGTTAGGAATAAGGCTAGGTTAGTTGCTAAAGGATTCAGTCAAGTAGAGGGCTAGATTATGATGAAACATATGCATCCGTAGCTAGACTTTAATTGATTAAAATGTTACTAGCCTATGCTTCACATCGAGGATTCAAACTATTTCAAATGGATGTTAAGTCAACATTTTTGAATGGATTTATTAAGGAAGAGGTTTATGTTAGTCAACTAACTGGATTTCAGAATCTAGACAAACCCGACCATGTCTTCAAACTTAGAAAAGCCTTATATGGTTTAAATCAAGCTCCTAGTGTTTGGTATGAAAGACTTTCAATTTATCTTAAATCTAAGGGATTTAGTCAAGGTTTAGTTGACCCAACTCTTTTTATGAAATCAGTAGGAAAGGAGATATTTATGGCCCAAATTTATGTAGATGACATAATTTTTGGTACAACTAATTCAATGTTATTAAATGAGTTCATTTCACTAATGGAAAGTAAATTCGAAATAAACTTAGTAAGATAATTAAACTTTTTTTTAGGGCTACAAATGAAACAAACTAGAGAAGGCATTTACTTACACCAACGTAAATATGCTAAGGAGTTAATTAATAGGTTTGGAATGAAAAATGCTAAGGCAATTAACACACCAATGGAAACTAATGTGAATATAGGAGAAGACTTAGAAGGAAAACCAATCGATTTAAAATACTATAGGAGCGCGATAGGTAGCCTCCTATACTTAAATGCGAGTCAACCTGATATACTCTTTGTATGAGTATGTGTGCAATATTTCAATCTTGCGCCAAGGAGTCGTACCTAACGCTAGTTAAACTAATTTTTAGGTACCTAAAGGGAACATTAAACGTAGGAATTTGGTACCCTAGGTTAAATGAGTTCGAAGTAAGCGACTATTCTGACTCCGATTATGCCGGTAATAAACTCGATAGAAATAGCACAAGTGGGTGTTGCCAACTCCTAGGCTCAAGTCTAGTTAGTTGGTGCAGTAGAAAGCAATATTGTATTGTCTTATCTACCACTGAAGCCGAGTATGTTGCGATGGGTGAGTGTGTATCAGCTCCTTTGGATGAAGCACACTCTCCAAGACTTCCAATTAAACTTTAATAACACTAACATTTTAATTGACAACATTAGTTCTATTAACCTAACTAAGAACCCAATTTTTCACTCTAAGACTAAACACATAGAGGTTAAACACCATTATGTTCGAGAACACGTAGCAAATGGAACAATACAACTCGAATATGTCGAGTCTAAATCGAACCTAGCGGACATTTTCACTAAACCCTTACCCGAAGCAGAATTTAGTCTGCTTAGGCGAAGATTAGGAATGTGCATAGTAGAGTAGGACTTAAACTCTCACTTTATACTTATTTTTCATGCTATATGGAACTAGCTTAGGGTTTACCTTAGAAAGCATGTAACTATAGATTTAAGGAGCCAACACATAGGATTAATGTGTTTTTGTATTGAGTCACGTAGATGGGCGTGAGATGTTAGAACTTTACTCTTGATTCCAGATGTAGATCAAGTGCATCGATATGAATCATGGAGTATAATTATTTATAATAACCAACTCTAATCAGGACTTATTGATCATGTTATATCAATTAAGTCAAAAAGAGTTGAACATGCTATTAGTTGAACTTAGTTTGAAACTATTATTTTTAAAATTAAAGGGACATGCTTGGACTTACAAACTTATCTTTCTAAACATTTTTTTATATACCCCCAATTATCTGTGATATATGGCAAAAGAGGGAGAAGAAAGACAAAGTTAAGGTGTCAAAAGTTAAGAAGTCAAAAGTGTGTGGTTTTGACAAATTAACTTAACTTTCTTTGAGTGCCCAAATCAAAGGGGAGAGTTAAGGTTTCTTTTTCAAGTTACTCACCCAAGGTCAAGGGGGAGGTAACCTTGAGGGGGAGAGTTTGAAAAAGAGCTTACTCATACTCATACTAAGTTGGTCGTACTTATTTCTCACTCACACTTACTTTTTTACTGCTTGTTTACTACAAGCTTCAAACTTAATTCATACTGGCTTAGTACTACATGTTTACTACTTATGTTATTACTACTTCATTTCATGCTTAACTTCCCTTAACTTTGAATCAGTTTGCCATAGATAAAAAAAGGGGAAATTGTTAGCGCAGTGACATCAGATAATCGAACCAAGGTTTTGATTATGGCAAAGGTTCAAAGTTAAGCTCTTATTGTTATCTCATGAGCATTGTTGAGTGTGCAGGAAGTATTTAAGCTAAGCCCAAGTTTGAGTGACACCCGGAGAATCTCAGGACAAGAGACCGTGGTGCTCGGGCGACACCAAGAGAACCTCGTGGAGTTGAGGAACCTTGGTGGAAGATCGGAAGCTAAGCGACAGGTCGGAAAGGACTAGAGGTAAGCATGAGTGTGGAGTTATGGTAAGGTTGTGTCCTCTGTATGGGGACAAGCTTAGGCGACGATCCGACTAAGACTTCTAATGGAAGGTCTAGGTCGAGATCGGATGGTAAGGAACCGTCAAAGTATCCACTACTTGTATTTCTGTGCTAACTCTTTATTGCAAGGGAGTAATCAAGTTGGCAGTCGACAGTTGGCTATTGGCAGTCGATTGCTACTAGCATCAGTCGACTGATGAAGGTCATCAGTCGACTGCTATTCAAGTTGTCCCTCTTGATGAAGGTCAATATAAGATCCCCTTATCTTAGGGTGAGTTGACTCTTTGACCCAGATCTGGATCTCAACGAGATAGGGTTTGGAGGGCTATAAAAGAAGGGGGGTTCACCATTTTGAATCATCATTCATTACTCCCAAAGTGCTCCAACAATGTTGCCCCTCCGACAACAACACTACGCTATCGTAAAGATGACAATGCACGCAACCTTGCTTCATCCAAGTCGGTAGTCTCTTTTAGTTGTTGTCTTTTTGTATTCGATCTTTACATTTCTAAGAGGAGAGGTAGGTTTGTTTCCTCTTCTTCTATTCTTTGAGTTTTTGTATTCGTTGTCTCCTACCTCCAACGAGGAGGAGACTTATAGTGAATTGCCCCATCGTACGCGGTCTATGTTCGTGGGGCCTTAGAGCAGCAACCTTTCAGTTGTGAACCAAGTAAAAACAAAGGTGTTTATTTTACTCTTGTTCTACTCTTTATTCCACTACATTAGTCGAGTTTTGACGAAAGAAAAAAAGTTTTCACAATCGCTATTCACCCCCCTCCTCTAGCGATTCACTCGATCCAATAGGGTGTTGGCACCCTTGAGAGAAATTAAGCATTATGACAAACTTAATATAACTCTGACAAATGATAATTGAAATTAAGACCTAGGTATCTCTATACCTTTAAATTATTTATATGTCATACTTTTTTTGTCATATGTCCTATCATGACATCATGCTCATATTATTATTTAAAATGTCATGATAATGTTTAGATTGATTATGTCATGCTTAAACTTAGTTTTATTCTATATTTTGTCATGATATCATGAACATTAGAAAATATGCTTAAATCAAGCAAATTATTTATGTCATGATCATCATTCAGGCATTAGACTAATTAATTTGAAATTATGGACAATGACATTGGTTTAAAGTCCCAATATAAGGGAATCAAATTGGGTATGCCTAGATAAAAAGCATGAACCCTTAGATTAAGGAAGAAATAAACTCACATCTAACAAGAACTATATGGATGACTTGTATTTGTATTGATACACCCTAAACACATGTGAGATTTTTGTCACGCCCGCCCTTTCCCAGGGGTCCGGAGGGGCGGCGCGTGACGCGATCATACATACATACATTACATTACAGCGGAAGACTACCTATACTTCTTACAGCGGAAGACTTTAGACTTTTTTTTTTCTTTTAAACATAAACATGCATCGTCATTTCATAGATACTTCTTCTTAACATAGAACATGCATCATTATTTCAAAGATACTTCTTCTTAAACATAGGGCATGCATCATCAGTTCATAAGTACTTAGTTCAAATTCATAAACTAAATCATCTTAGGGAAAACATGCATAAAGAACATAACAGATCTCCTCCACCATGCAACTACCACACACACTTGGCCCCTCCTGCTGCTCCTTTTAATTTAGCCACCCTTTACCCTTATCTGCAGAACAAGGGAACATAAACTATAAGCACATAGGCTTAGTAAGATCCTGTCTTACTCACAAAAATCATACGTAAGCATAACATGTAAACATACAAAGACATAAGCAGGCATAACTTGAACATAACATCATAGACATAGTAGGCATAGCATAAACATAACATGAACATAACATCATAGACATAAGCAGGCATAAAATGAATATAACATCATAGACATAAGCAGGCATAACATAAACATAATATCATAGACATAAGCAGACATAACATGAATATAACATCATAGACATAAGCAGGCATAACATAAACATAGCATCATAGACATAAGCAAGCATAACATAAACATAACATCATAGACATAAGCAGGCATAACATGAATATAACATCATAGACATAAGCAGGCATAACATAAACATAGCATCATAGACATAAGCAAGCATAACATAAACATAGCATCATAGACATAAGCAAGCATAAAATGAATATAACATACAAGAACATAGGCAGACATATCATGAACATAGTAAGAGCATAAGCAGGCATAACATAAAGGCATATGCAGAATGTTCTTCGAAAACATATATTATAGGTATTTGAACATAAATATCAACATATTGGGTCCGACATTGTACCACATCATCATCATCATAGCGCGTATCCCTAAATAGACCCGAGGTAGCTAATCTCGAACCTACTAGGTTACTAGGCCCGTACTATGTCTGTCGACCTAGGAGTCATCATCATAACATATAAGCCCATCCTAGGCCCGTACTTATGACCATCGGCCTAGGGCATCTGGGAGCCCATCCCGTACTAAGTCTTTACTATGACCGTCGACCTAGGGGCAATCATAACATAGAAGCCCATCCTAGGTCCGTACTAAGACCGTCGGCCTAGGGCATCTTAGGAGCCCATCCCTTTGGACCTTGTTAGGGTCCTGGTACAAGCCATGAAGAAAGTAAAATACATACATGCTTCTTATCATAATATATCATATTTCATTTCATAGACATATCATGTTCCTTATCATGGCATATCATATTTTTCTTCTTCATATCATAACATATTTCTTCTTCATAACATATTATATGACTTTCATAACATATTTCTTCTTCATATCATATCATGTTTCTTTTCATGCACATCATGTTCCTTCCTTATAACACATCATACATTCATATAATCACAAGGTAATGAGCATAACATGATCACAACATCACACACATATAAGCATGACATAAGGCATAAACATCATGAACAAGTATACATGGAATGACCTAAACTTCATGGAGTTCTATCAAAGTTTTAAACACCAAACAACTTATATATGGTCTAACTAACCACATGTTAATTCTTTAGCATATAAAGCATGGCATGGGAGGGCACTTAGGGTTTTAAATAAACCATAGCCGAGAGTTTCAAGACAACCTAAGATCCATTTCTTAAATCTAGCTTAGCTTTCACATGTTACCTATATCTACATTCAAAACATAACATGGTAATTTATAGATCATAGCATGATAGGCCTAAATGGTTTTGGCCGAATGGTTTAAAAGGACTTAAGGCTCAACCACTTAACTCTAGGATAACGAACAACATGTTACCTTCATATAACATCAAAAGTTATCATGAACTCAATCAAAACATGGCATAGAAACATATTAGGGGCCTTGGCCGAATGGTTCAAAGGGCTTAAAAGTTCCTCCACTTAAATCAAGGTTAACCAAACAATATGTTATCTTCATTTACCATCAAAACATTGCATGAACTTATCTATAGCATGGCATAGAACATGTTATCTTCTTTTAACATCAAACATGACATGAACTCATTTAAAACCTAGCATAGAGAATTTTATCTTCATCTAACACCAAAAGTCATCATGAATTCATCCAAAACATAGCATAGAAAAACACCTTAGGGGTCTATATGGACTTGGCCGAATGGTTCAAGGGGCCTAAAGGTTCATCCACTTAAATCTAGGTTAACCAAACAACATGTTATCTTCATTTACCATCAAAACATAGCATGAACTTATCTATAGCATGACATAGAACATGTTATCTTCTTTTAACATCAAACATGGCATGAACTCATTTAAAACCTAGCATAGAACATGTTATCTTCATCTAGCATCAAAACATAGCATAAGCTCATCTAAAACGTGGCATAGAAAATCACCTTAGGGGTCTAGATGGACTTAGCCGAGAGTTTTAGGGGAGGTTGAGGATCAACCACTTAACCAAACTCATCTAGACATCTATCATCTTCATATTACACAAGTTTTAGCTTGGATTTTCATGGAGAGCACAAATATTGGTCTTGGCCGAAATTTTCTTGGGGTTTTTAAGGTCAAACACTTAACCTAATCCATCTAGCATCCTATCTTTATCATGTTCATACAAGATATGACATGGATCTTCATGGAAAACTCAAACAAAGGTCTTGGCCGAATGGTTTAAAAGGGATTGACACAATAACATCAATGTAAGGAATCGATATGGCCGGCTAGAGGGGGGTGAATAGCCCTCGTACGTTGGACGTCGTAAATTGCTCGTCTACAAAATGTTAGCGCAAGCGGAATATACAAATACAAAGCAAAAGACAAGCAAGATATAAGCAAGCAATACAAACACCGAGATATAACGTGGTTCACGGCTACGCTGCTAATCCACGGTCCGATTCGTCCACGGTGAATCACTCCGCCAAAACCAATCACTATCGGTCTCTCCTTTGCACAAAGCTAGGTGGAGGTAACCTTTACAACCAAGATCACTCTTCTTACAATAGGATTGAAGTAAAGACAAGTAAGAAGAGTTTAGAGCTTGTGGGGCACTAGGAAGATTGTTTGGAGTATGAGCATTAGCCTCTCAAAGGCTTACACCCTCTCTTTTTATAGAGAGGGCTAACTTCTTCCGTTGCCGCCATCGTCATTTGCCGCGGCGGCATTGCCGCTCTCTGGCGGCCTCCGAACACGTCGGATCCCGACCGTGTAGTCAGCGGAACTCTTAGCGATCGGTGATGGACCTCATCGATCGGCTCGCTCCAATCGTCGGCCCGCGATCGGCTACGAACGGTCGTGGGCCGAAACCCTATTGATCGATCGCCGCGCCTTGGCCGATCCGATGGTCTTGGCAATGCCCGCCCACGTATGCCGATCACGCGCGCAATCCGATCGATCGTATACGGTCGAACTCACTCGACTGGAAGCGATCGGCCCGCCATGACATAGCGATCGGCGGTGTCGAAAACCCATCCGACACTTGGCCAAATGGCCAAGTTTCACCTAAGACTACCCTTCCCGGGTTACAATCGCTCACTCTCATTTCTCGGAGTCCTCGCCTTGAAGTTCTCTTCGTTCTCGGCCACGTCCTCGGCGGCATCGCGCGGCTCTGCAATGCTCCTTCGTCTCTTGCCTCGAAGTCTACTTCCTCCGGCTTCACTCCAAGCTTCTCGTCCGGCGGTCCCTCGGATGCTCCAAGCGCACGGCTTCCGCAAAGCTATCCTTCACCGACTCAAGGCACGAGTCATGAGATGTGAAACTCGCCACGGCTCCATGTGCGAATTACTAAGTCCTCGCACGCGACTTCAACGCACATATCACATCAACATATCAAACTAACTTAAACCCTTTGCCACACCATCAAAACCATATTATGGCAAGAGATTGCCTAACAATCTCCCCTTTGATGTGTGGCAATCCGTTTAAGTTAGGTAAAAACATTTGATATACATTCTAAGATAAGAAAGCATGTAAAGATAAACATGATATAACAACAGGCAATTCCCCCTTAATCCATGAAAGTCTCTATGCAAATTTTCTCCCCCTATCATATATTTCTCCCCCGACACGATATTTCTCCCCCTCAAGTGATTAACTTAACCATACTTAGTTCTCCCCCTATGACCCCCTCAAAAAGATTAACACTAACTTATAAGCTCATGGCATCAAGTATAAGGGAGGGAAAATATGACAAGGTGATTTAAAATTGGGTACCACTTGTTGATGGCATCAAGGATATTTCTACCACTTGTTGTAGGTTTACAAACTGAATTCGCCTATCAAGATATGGCTGATCGGTAGCTGTGAATCTGAATTTTTGATTTTACGGATGAATTTGTAAATGCATTATAAATTCAAAAATTCTAAAAATCATGAAATTTGGGGAACATATTTCTATTAAGTATATCTATCAAGGAAAAATAGTTTTTCATGAAAACTCATTATATTTTCTTGTTTTTGCCAAAAATCCAAAAACTCTAAAAACCACTAGGTTTTTGATCATTCTAGTATCAAGTTAGCTACCTAGTTTTGCATCCAATTGTTTCAAAACATGAATACATGTATTTTAGGGTAAGAAATTGTTTTGAAAACATATGAAATATCCAACCATGATCTTTGGGCAATATGTCTATGAATTAAACATAAGCCTTCCCCATGATTGATCTATTATTGCTATTTTGATACTTTAAATGACCATCTAAATGCCATAGGCATTAGTGGACATTTGTATCATCCTAATATCTCACCCATGCTAAGTTTGCAATCAAGTTAGCCTATAGTGAGTGTGAGATGTATCCTAGGGGGTATTTGTATATACTTAACCCATATATTCATGCAATTCTATCATGGTTAAGTATCAACCTAACATTCTACATGATCATAATAACATATATGAATGAATTCTACATTATGATCATGAAATACATGTTTTCATCAAATTATAGTCATGCATTAGGTATTTTATGATGATAATAAATAAAGTATTACCTAAAGCATGATTCAAACCTATTTCTCATGATAACGTGCCAAATTTTAAAAACATAAATCATGATTGCAAACATACATAGGGATTACATTAATCATCATGATTTAAGTATTATTACCTATTTATGGGTACGTTATCATCACCCAACACTATCTAAAAAATGTTGTCCCGTCATCCTAAGTCAACCAAAATATGATATAGGTCAAGTTCATATGGTTGACTACCCTAGGGGTTTTCTAACCCTTAAGGATGGATTTTGGAACCCAAAATAGATTCTTTCCTATTGGGTTCACTAAAAATTCCTTGGGGATCCATTTCCTAGCAATTGCTTTCTTTTTATCTTGTCCCCTAGCTATTAGGCATTTATAGGCCTTTTCATTTTTCTTCTCTTTATATCCTAGGCCCTTCTTGTTAAAACTTGCCCTTTGGCTCCCAATTATCATGTTAAGGGTGTTGGAGCCTATAGTGAATTTCTCTAGGGCTTTTGTTAAATAATCTACCTTTTCCCTTAAAGCCCTATTTTCATTTATACATGCATCACTAACATCCAAAGGCATATAATCATGTGAGCATGCATCATCTAAGCTAGAAGAAATATTATCATTTAAGCATGCCTTTTCTAATTTTTGTTCTAATTCCTTAATTTGTTCAAGCATGCATTTATTTTTCTTCTTTGCCCTAAATAGATCCTTAGTTAAACTAGAAATCATAGAAACTATTTTACTAGGTGAGAGATTGGTTACCATAGTTTCCATGTCCTCTTCTTCTTCGGATGATGAGGAGGATGATGATGTGGAGGAGGCTCCCCCTTCACTTGAGCTCTCTCCTCTTGAGCTTGATGCTTCATTTTCGGATGAAGAGCAATCCAAGTCATCAAAGGCCATCAAGGCCAAATTGGTGACAAAGGCATTCTCCTCTTCCGATGATGATGAGGAGGATGAAGATGGATCATCCCAAGTCCTTGCCTTGAGAGCCTTAGCCTTTCCCTTCTCCTTTGTTTTCTTCTCCTCTTCCTTTCTCTTGCTCCCCTTCTTCTTCTTCCTCTTCTCTTCTTTCTTTTTCTTCTCTTCTTTGCTTTTGTTTAGGAGGGGACAATTGTCCCTTATGTGCCCTTCTCCTTGGCAATTATAGCATATGACCTTCCCCCTTGGTCTTCTCATCCTATCATTAGATTTATCAAATCTAAAATTCTTAAATGCACGTCTTACCCTCCTTACCATGTAGGCTTCTTCGGTGCTATCCATGGAGGAGGAGGAGGGGATTTCCATCTTCTTCTTCCCCTTACTTGCCAATAGTGCTACTCCTCTTGAGGGTTGAATTTTAGGCTCCTCTTGTATTCCCTCAAGCCTTGTTTCGTGGAGTTCCATTGTTGAGAAGAACTCCTCCAAGGTGCTCACTTCTAAATTCTTTGAGATATAGAATGAGTCCACCATGGAGCTCCACTTTGAGGACCGGGGAAAGGCATCTATGGCCTTCATTACCATATCCCGGTTTGATAGCTTCTCCCCTACACTTGTTAGTCCATTTAAAATTTCTTTGAATCTAGAATGCAAAGAAATTACCTTTTCTCCCTTTTCTAATTTGATGTTGGATAGTTGGGAGCGGAGGAGATCTCTCCTTGCTAGCTTTGCCTCGGATGTGCCTTCATGAAGCTCAATTAGCTTCTCCCACATCTCCTTGGCGCTTAGGCATTCTCCTATTCGGTTGATCTCTTGTTGAGGGAGCACATTGTAGAGATGGTGCTTGGCTTTGGAGTTTGCAAGGTGCTCCTCTCTTTGCCTCTTGGTCCACCTAGATTTCTCTATTTGCTTCCCTTCTTCATCCCTAGGCAAAACGAAACCGGATTCTATTGTAATCATTATATCAAAATCCGTTTCGAAAAATACCTCCATTCGCTTCTTCCACCAAGCGAATTCTCCTTCAAACTTCGGAGGATGGATGTTGGAGCCGGCCATTTTTGATGTAGGGCTTGTTGCGGCGGTTAGTCCGGTGACAAGCAACCTCGGCTCTGATACCACTTGTAAGGAATCGATATGGCCGGCTAGAGGGGGGTGAATAGCCCTCGTACGTTGGACGTCGTAAATTGCTCGTCTACAAAATGTTAGCGCAAGCGGAATATACAAATACAAAGCAAAAGACAAGCAAGATATAAGCAAGCAATACAAACACCGAGATATAACGTGGTTCACGGCTACGCCGCTAATCCACGGTCCGATTCGTCCACGGTGAATCACTCCGCCAAAACCAATCACTATCGGTCTCTCCTTTGAACAAAGCTAGGTGGAGGTAACCTTTACAACCAAGATCACTCTTCTTACAATAGGATTGAAGTAAAGACAAGTAAGAAGAGTTTAGAGCTTGTGGGGCACTAGGAAGATTGTTTGGAGTATGAGCATTAGCCTCTCAAAGGCTTACACCCTCTCTTTTATAGAGAGGGCTAACTTCTTCCGTTTGCGCCATCGATCATTGCCGCCCTTGGCGATCATGCTACTACAAGCGGCCTCGAACACGTCGGATCCCGACCGTTGTAGTCCAACGGAACTCTTGGCGATCGGTGATGGACCTCATCGATCATTGCGCCTCGTAATCGGCGCTCCGATCGGCTACGAGCTCTGGCCAAAAACCCTATTGATCGATCGATCGTGCGCCTGATCGTCGTGATCGCGATCGGCGACCGCACGTATGGCGACGATCGCTGGCCACAATCCGGTCGATCGTATACGGTCGAACTCACTCGACTTCGAGCGATCATTGCCGACCGCCATGATAGCGATCGGCCCGGTGTCGAAAAATCCATCCGACACTTGGCCAAATGGGAAGTTTCACCTAAGAGCTACCCTTCCCGGGTTACAATCGCTCACTCTCATTTCTCGAGTCCCTCGCCTTGAAGTTCTCTTCGTTCTGCCACGTCCTCGGCGACATCAGCGCCGCGGCTCTGCAATGCTCGCGCGTCTCTTGCCTCGAAGTCTACTTCCTCGGCTTCACTCCAAGCTTCTCGTCGTGGTCCCTCGGATGCTCCAAGCGCACGGCTTCCGCAAAGCTATCCTTCACCGACTCAAGGCACGAGTCATGAGATGTGAAACTCGCCACGGCTCCATGTGCGAATTACTAAGTCCTGCACGACTTCAACGCACATATCACATCAACATATCAAACTAACTTAAACCCTTTGCCACACCATCAAAACCATATTATGGCAAGAGATTGCCCTAACAATCAATCGAAAACTACTTGTATGCAGGTGAGGGGGATACTTACATCCTTCGCTTTGCTTTTAGTTGGAAGATAACCTAAGGGATGCCAACTTAGCCTTCTTCTTGCTTGGATAGGTTTCAGAAAAAATGGAGAGGGAGAAGAATAGATTTCGGTGAGGAAGAAGAAGAGAAGAGGGAGAAGTGGAGAAGTGACTTTTCTCTTGTCCCTTCATTCCCTATTTATTCTCTTGAAGTGCCCCTTAGCCTCCCTTACCCTTAACTATCATTTCCTATATTCATCTAATAGCACAACCCTGCTGGGCTTCTGGTTATTGGATGCATCTTTAGGGCTTAGGTTTCTACTAGAGGTTTGGGGTTCAATTCCTAGGCCTTGCATCCTTTTTGGCTCCTTTTCTTTTATTTTTGAAAGAGCCCACATAAAGCCCATTATAATCATGCAAAAATTCTTGTAAAATTGCTAGGAATTTTACGGGCGTTTCAATCCTTCATACCTTTTAAAAGTTTCGTCCTCAAAACTTAGAACAATTCCGGGCACTTCTGTTTCATGTCCTCCTCGTGTTCCCAGGTAGCTTCTTCGTACCGTTGATTCTGCCACAGGACCTTTACTAAGGGCACCTCTTTATTCCTTAGTCTCTTAACTTCTCGATCTAGTATCTGGATAGGCCGACTTTCATAACTCAGGTCCTCTTGTACTTGCACTGTTTGTGCCTCGATCACTTGGTCCGTACTGGAAATGCACTTCTTGAGCATCAAAACGTGGAACACGTTGTGAATAGCCGACATCTCTTGAGGCAGCTCTAGCTCGTAAGCTTCCTTTCCAACTCTCTTCAATATCGGATATGTTCCCACGTAGCGCGGACTCAGCTTACCTTTCCTTCCAAATCTCATCACTCCCTTCATAGGGGCCACTTTGATGAATACCAGATCCCCGACTTCGAATTCTAACGGTCTACGCTGCATATCTCTATAGCTCTTTTGTCGGCTCTGAGCAGTCTCTATTCTTTGGTGGATGTTCTGTATAGCTCGGGTGGTGTCGTCAATGAAGTCTGTCTGGAGTCCCATCCCCTTCTTTTCACCACCCTAGTACCAGCATATTGGAGATCTGCATTTCCTCCCGTATAGAACCTCGTAGGGCGCCATTCCAATAGTAGCTTGGTAGCTATTGTTGTAGGCAAATTCTGCCAAGCATAAGTATCGGCACCAGCTACCTTTGAAATCCAGGGCGCAAGCTCGTAACATATCCTCCAGTACTTGATTTACTCTTTCGGTTTGTCCGTCCATCTGAGGATGGAAGGCGGTACTTAACAATAGCTTCGTGCCAAGTGCCTTCTGAACACACTCTCAGAAATGGGAAATAAAACGACCATCTCTGTCAGAAATGATGGTCTTAGGAATCCCATGTAATCTGATAATTTCCTTAGCATATAATTGAGCCAGTTGCTCAGTCGAATAGGTCATCTTAATAGCTAAGAAGTGGGTAGACTTCGTCAATCTATCCACAATTACCCATATAGCATCATATCCGTTTGTCGTCTTGGGCAATCCTGAGATGAAATCCATAGAAATATCCTCCCATTTCCATTCTGGAATTTGGATCGGCTGCAGTGTTCCTCCAGGTCTCTGGTGTTCTGCTTTAACCCTCTGGCAGGTAAGGCAGGTACTGACATACTGAGCCACATCTCTTTTCATTCCGAACCACCAGAATTTTCTTTCCAGGTCTTGGTACATCTTGGTGGTTCCAGGGTGCATCGTATAAGGAGTTCCGTGAGCTTCCTCAAATATCTTCTTCTGTAATTCTGGATCATCGGGAATACACAAGCGATCCCTGAGGTAGAGTACTCCACTATCAGAGATACGAAACCCATCGTCCTTTCCTTCTAGGACCTCTTGCTTGATCCTCTGAATGCTTGGGTCACAGGCTTGCTTTTCTAATATATCATCGAACACCGTCGGTGCTATCGTCATGGTCGAGAGCTGTCCGGAAATGATTTCAACCCCGTAAATCATAATCTCCTTTTCTAAGGGCCGAGATAACACTGATAGAGACATCAAAGTAGCGCAGGACTTGTTGCTGAGTGCATCAGCCACCTTGTTTGCTTTTCCCGGATGGTAGAAGATCTTGCATTCATAATCCTTGACGAGCTCGAGCCATCTGCGTTGTCTCATGTTCACATCCTTCTGTGTGAAGAAATATTTCAGGCTCTGGTGGTCTGTATAAATCCTACACTGAGCTCCATATAGATAATACCTCCATGTTTTTAGAGCAAAGACCACGGCCGCTAACTCTAGATCGTGAGTGGGATAATTCCTTTCATGTTCTTTGAGTTGCCTAGAGGCGTAGGCAATGACCTTGTCGTTCTGCATGAGTACAGCTCCGAGTCCCAACTTGGAAGCGTCGTTGTACATGTCGAAGCCTTCATTACTGTCCAGAAGAGCAAGGATTGGGGCGCTGGTCAGTCTCTTTTTCAATTCTGTGAAACTCTTCTCGTAGGTGTCCATCCATTCATACTTTTTTTCCTTTCTGGTGAGGACTGTCATAGGGGCTGCAATTCTAGAGAAGTTCTCTACAAACTTCCTGTAGTAGCTTGCTAGCCCAAGAAAGCTTCTGATTTCGCTGGCATTCTTTGGTCGGTTCCAGTTAGTCACAGCTTCAATCTTTATTGGGTCTACCATCACTCCGTGCTTGGATATAATATGACCAAAAAATGATACTTGATTGAGCCAGAATTCACATTTGGAGAACTTTGCATACAGCTGCTTTTCCCGAAGAATCTGTAATACTATCTCCAGGTGTTCTGCGTGCTCTTCGGGGGTTCTCGAATATATCATTATATCATCGATGAAAACGATTACAAATTTGTCGAGAAATGTCAAGAATACCCGATTCATCAAATCCATGAACAGGGCAGGTGCATTCGTCACCCCGAAGGGCATAACTACGAACTCGTAATGTCCGTATCTTGTTCGGAAGGTCGTCTTTGGTATATCCTCTGATTTCACTTTTACTTGATGATAGCCAGACCTCAGGTCAATCTTAGAGAAGACGGTGGCATCCTTTAACTGGTCGAACAGGTCATCAATCTGCGGTAGAGGCCACTGGTTCTTGATCGTCACATTATTTAACGCTCGGTAGTCTATGCACATTCGCATAGACCCATCTTTCTTCTTCACCAACAACACTTGAGCTCCCAATGGAGAGCGAAGTACTATCTCATCGTCTCAATTACGATGTCTTCCATATATTACTGCCTCATCGACGCTATTACTACGTCTTCCCTATATTACTATCTCATCGACCCTATTACTACTTCTTCCAGCCATGTTTATCTTCATATATTAGAGTAAGGCTAGCATAAGATTATCGTTCATTTATCTATGCATAGTTAAACTAAAAGCTAGCATAAGGTTATCATACATAATTTCATACATATTTAAGCTAGAAGCATTTCTTATCATACATGAACAAAATAAAGTAGGCATAGAATTCCTTACTTGGAGCAGCAGGATTTGGAGCTTGATGTGTGTGTAGTGGAAAGACATATCTACTCTGATACCAACCTGTCATGCCCGCCCTTTCCCAGGGGTCCGGAGGGGCGGTGTCTGACGCGATCGTACATACATACATTACATTACAGCGGAAGATGACCTATACTTCTTAAAGCGGAAGACTTTAGACTTTTTTTTTCTTTTAAATATAAACATGCATCGTCATTTCATAGATACTTCTTCTTAACATAGAACATGCATCATTATTTCATAGATACTTCTTCTTAAACATAGGGCATGCATCATCAGTTCATAAGTACTTAGTTCAAATTCATAAACTAAATCATCTTAGAGAAAACATGCATAAAGAACATAACAGATATCCTCCACCATGCCACTACGACACACACTTTGCCCGTCCTGCTACTCCCTTTAGTTTAGCCACCCTTTACCCTTATCTGCAGTACAAGGGAACATAAACTATAAACACATAGGCTTAGTAAGATCCTATCCTACTCACAAAAACCATACGTAAGCATAGCATGTAAACAGACAAAGACATAAGCAGACATAACTTGAACATAACATCATAGACATAGCAGGCATAACATAAACATAACATGAACATAACATCATAGACATAAGCAGACATAACATGAATATAACATCCTAGACATAAGCAGACATAATATAAACATAACATCATAGACATAAGAAGGCATAACATGAATATAATAACATCATAGACATAAGCAGGCATAACATAAACATAACATCATAGGCATAAGCAACCATAACATAAACATAACATCATAGACATAAGCAGGCATAACATGAATATAACATCATAGACATAAGAAGGCATAACATAAACATAGCATCATAGACATAAGCAAGCATAACATAAACACAGCATCATAGACATAAGCAAGCATAACATGAATATAACATACAAAAACATAGGCAGGCATATCATGAACATAGTAAGAGCATAAGCAGGCATAACATAAAGGCATATGCAGAATGTTCTTCGAAAACATATATTATAGGTATTTGAACATAAATCTCAACATATTGGACCCGACATTGTATCACATCATCATCATCATAGCATGCATCCCTAAATAGACCCGAGGTAGCTAATCTCGAACCTACTAGGCTACTAGGCCCGTACTATATCCGTCGACCTAGGGGCCATCATCATAACATAGAAGCTCATCCTAGGCCCATACTTATGACCATCGGCCTAGGGCATCTGGGAGCCCATCCCGTACTAGGTCCATACAATGACCGTTGACCTAGGGGCAATCATAACATAGAAGCCCATCCTAGGCCCGTACTAAGTCCGTCGGCCTAGGGCATCTTAAGAGCCCATCCCTTTGGACTCTTTAGGGTCCTGGTACAAGCCATGCAAAAAGTAAAATACATACATGCTTCTTATCATAACATATCATATTTTATTTTATAAACTTATCATGTTCCTTATCATGGCATATCATATTTTTCTTCTTCATATCATAACATATTTCTTCTTCATAACATATCATATGACTTTCATAACATATTTCTTCTTCATATCATATCATGTTTCTTTTCATGCACATCATGTTCCTTCCTTATAACACATCATACATTCATATAATCACAAGGTAATGAGCATAACATGATCACAACATCACACACATATAAGCATGGCATAAGGCATAAACATCATGAGCAAGTATACATGGAATGACCTAAACTTCATGGAGTTCTATCAAAGTTTTAAACACCAAACAACTTATATATGGTCTAACTAACCACATGTTAATTCTTTAACATATAAAGCATGGCATGGGAGGGCACTTAGGGTTTTAAATAAACCATGGCCGAGAGTTCCAAGACAACCTAAGATTCATTTCTTAAATCTAGCTTAGCTTTCACATGTTACCTATATCTACATTCAAAATATAACATGGTAATTTATAGATCATAGCATGATAGGCCTAAATGGGTCTTGGCTGAATGGTTTAAAAGGACTTAAGGCTCAACCACTTAACTCTAGGTTAACCAACAACATGTTACCTTCATCTAACATCAAAAGTTATCATGAACTCAATCAAAACATGGCATAGAAACATATTAGGGGTCTTGGCCGAATGGTTCAAAGGGATTAAAAGTTCCTCCACTAAAATTTAGGTTAACCGAACAACATGTTATCTTCATTTACCATCAAAACATTGCATGAACTTATCTATACCATGGCATAGAACATGTTATCTTCTTTTAACATCAAACATGGCATGAACTCATTTAAAACCTAGCATAGAGCATGTTATCTTCATCTAACACCAAAAGTCATCATGAACTCATCCAAAACATAGCATAGAAAACACCTTAGGGGTCTAGATGGACTTGGCCGAATGGTTCAAGGGGCCTAAAGGTTCATCCACTTAAATCTAGGTTAACCAAACAACATGTTATCTTCATATACCATCGAAACATAGCATAAACTTATCTATAGCATGGCGTTGAACATGTTATCTTCTTTTAACATCAAATATGGCATGAACTCATTTAAAACCTAGCATAGAACATGTTATCTTCATCAAGCATCAAAACATAGCATAAGCTCATCTAAAACATGGCATAGAAAATCACCTTAGGGGTCTAGATGGACTTGGTCGAGAGTTTTAGGGGAGGTTGAGGATTAACCACTTAACCAAACTCATCTAGACATCTATCATCTTCATATTACACAAGTTTTAGCATGGATTTTCATGGAGATCACAAATATTGGTCTTGGATGAAATTTCCTTGGGGGTTTTATGGTCAAACACTTAACCTAATCCATCTAGCATCCTATCTTTATCATGTTCATACAAGATATGGCATGGATCTTCATGGAAAACTCAAACAAAGTTCTTGGCCGAATGGTTTAAAAGGGATTGACACAATAACATCAATCGAAAACTACTTGTATGCAAGTGAGGGGGATACTTACATCCTTCGCTTTGCTTTTAGTTGGAAGATAACCTAAGGGATGCCAACTTAGCCTTCTTCTTGCTTGGATAGGATTTGGAAAAAATGGAGAGGGAGAGGAATAGATTTCGGTGAGGAAGAAGAAGAGAAGAGGGAGAAGTGGAGAAGTGGCTTTTCTCTTGTTCCTTCATTCCCTATTTATTATCTTGAAGTGTCCCTTAGCCTCCCTTACTTTTAACTATCATTTCTCATATTCCTCTAATAGCACAACCCTGCTGGGCTTCTGGTTATTGGATGCATCTTTAGGGCTTAGGTTTCTACTAGAGGTTTGGGGTTCAATTCTAGGCCTTGCATCCTTTTTGGCTCCTTTTCTTTTATTTTTGAAAGAGCCCACATAAAGCCTATTATAATCATGCAAAAATTCTTGTAAAATTGCTAGAAATTTTACGGGCGTTACAATCCTTCATACCTTTTAAAAGTTTCGTCCTCGAAACTTTGAACAATTCCAGGTACTTCTGTTTCATGTCCTCCTCGCATTCCCAAGTAGCTTCTTCGTACCATTGATTCTGCCACAGGACCTTTACTAAGGGCACCTCTTTATTCCTTAGCCTATTAACTTCTCGATCTAGTATCAGGATAGGCCGACTTTCATAACTCAGGTTCTCTTAAACTTGCACTATTTATGGCTCGATCACTTGGTCCGTACTGGAAATGCACTTCTTGAGCATCAAAACATGGAACACTTTGTGAATAGCCGACATCTCTTGAGGCGGCTCTTGCTCGTAAGCTTCCTTGCCAACTCTCTTCAATATCGGATATGGTCCCACGTAGCGCGGACTCAGCTTACCCTTCCTTCCGAATCTCATCACTCCCTTCATAGGGGCCACTTTGAGGAATACCAGATCCCCGACTTCGAATTCTAACGGTCTACGCCGCATATCTGCATAGCTCTTTTGCCGGCTCTGAGCAGTCTCAATTCTTTGGCGGATGTTCTGTATAGCTCAGGTGGTGTCGTCAATGAAGTCCGTCTGGAGTCCCATCCCCTTCTTTTCACCACCCTCGTACCAACATATTGGATATCTGCATTTCCTCCCGTATAGAGCCTCGTAGGGCGCCATTCCAATAGTAGTTTGGTAGCTATTGTTCTAGGCAAATTCTGCCAAGCATAAGTATCGGCACCAGCTACCTTTGAAATCCATGGCGCTAGCTCGTAACATATCCTCCAATACTTGATTTACTCTTTCGGTTTGTCCGTCCGTCTGAGGATGGAAGGCGGTACTGAACAATAGCTTCGTGCCAAGTGCCTTCTGAACACACTCCCAGAAATGGGAAATAAAATGACCATCTCTGTCAGAAATGGTGGTCTTAGGAATCTCATGTAATCTGATAATTTCCTTAGCATATAATTGAGTCTGTTGCTCAGTCAAATAGGTCATCTTGATAGCTAAGAAGTGGCCAGACTTCGTCAATCTATCCACAATTACCCATATAGCATCATATCCGTTTGTTGTCTTGGGCAATCCTGAGATGAAATCCATAGAAATATCCTCCCATTTCCATTCTGGAATTTGGATCGACTGCAGTGTTCCTCCAGGTCTCTGATGTTCTGCTTTAACCCTCTGGCAGGTCAGATAGGTACTGACATACTGAGTCACATATCTTTTCATTCCGAACCACCAGAATTTTCTTTCCAGGTCTTGGTACTTCTTAGTGGTTCCAGGATGCATCACATAAGGAGTTTCGTGAGCTTCCTCAAATATCTTCTTCCGTAATTCTTGATCTTCGGGAATACACAAGCGATCCCCGAGGTAGAATACTCCACTATCAGAGATACGAAACCCATCGTCCTTTCCTTCTAGGACCTCTTGCTTGATCCTCTGAATGCTTGGGTCACGGGCTTGCTTTTTCAATATATCATCGAACAGCGTCGGTGCTATCGTCATGGTCGAGAGCTGTCCGAAAATGATTTCAACCCCGTAACGCATAATCTCCTTTTCTAAGGGACGAGATAACACTGATAGAGACATCAAGGTGGTGCAGGACTTCCTGCTGAGTGCATCAGCCACCTTGTTTGCTTTTCCCGGATGGTAGAAGATCTCGCAGTCATAATCCTTTACGAGCTCGATCCATCTGCATTGTCTCATGTTCAGGTCCTTCTGTGTGAAGAAATATTTCAGGCTCTGGTGGTCTGTATAAATCCTACACTGAGCTCCATATAGATAATGTCTCCATGTTTTTAGAGCAAAGACCATGGCCGCAAACTCTAGATCGTGAGTGGGATAATTCCTTTCATGTTCTTTGAGTTGCCTAGAGGCGTAGGCAATGACCTTGTCGTTCTGCATGAGTACAGCTCCGAGTCCCAACTTGGAAGCGTCGATGTACATGTCGAAGCCTTCATTACTGTCTGGAAGAGCAAGGATTGGGGCGCTGGCCAATCTATTTTTCAATTCTGTGAAACTCTTCTCGCAGGCGTCCATCCATTCATACTTTTTGTCCTTTCTGGTGAGGATTGTCATAGGGTCTGCAATTCTAAAGAAGTTCTCTACAAACTTCCTGTAGTAGCTTGCTAGCCCAAGAAAGCTTCTGATTTCGTTGGCATTCTTTGGTCGGTTCCAGTTACTCACAGCTTCAATCTTTATTGGGTCTACCATCACTCTGTGCTTGGATATAACATGACCCAAAAATGATACTTGATTGAGCCAGAATTCGCATTTGGAGAACTTTGCATACAACTGCTTTTCCCAAAGAATCTGTAATACTATCTTCAGGTGTTCTGCGTGCTCTTCGAGGGTTCTCAAATATATCAGTATATCGTCGATGAAAACGATTACAAATTTGTCGAGAAATGTCGAGAATACCCGATTCATCAAATCCATGAACAGGGCAGGTGCATTCGTCACTCCGAAGGGCATAACTACGAACTCGTAATGTCCGTATCTTGTTCGGAAGGCCGTCTTTGGTATATCCTCTGATTTCACTTTTACTTGTTGATAGCCAGACCTCAGGTCAATCTTAGAGAAGACGGTGGCACCCTTAAACTGGTCGAATAGGTCATCAATCCGCGGTAGAGGGTATCGGTTCTTGATCGTCACATTATTTAACGCTCGGTAGTATATGCACATTCGCATAGACCCATCTTTCTTCTTCACCAACAGCACTGGAGCTCCCAATGGAGAGCGAAGTATTATCTCATCGTCTCAATTACTATGTCTTCCATATATTACTGCCTCATTGACGCTATTACTACGTCTTCCCTATATTACTATCTCATCGACCCTATTACTACTTCTTCTAGCCATGTTTATCTTCATATATTAGAGTAAGGCTAGTATAAGATTATCATTCATTTATCTATGCATAGTTAAACTAAAAGCTAGCATAAGGTTATCATACATAATTTCATGCATATTTAAGCTAGAAGCATTTCTTATCATACATGAACAAAATAAAGTAGGCATAGAATTTCTTACTTGGAGCGGTAGTATTTGGAGCTTGAGGTGTGTGTAGTGGAAAGGCAGATCTGCTCTGATACCAACCTGTCACGCCCGCCCTTTTCCAGGGGTCCGGAGGGGCGGCGCGTGACGCGATCGTACATACATACATTACATTACAGTGGAAGACTACCTATACTTCTTACAGCGGAAGACTTTAAACTTATTTTTTTTTCTTTTAAACATAAACATGCATCGTCATTTCATAGATACTTCTTCTTAAACATAGGGCATGTCATCAGTTCATAAGTACTTAGTTCAAATTAATAAACTAAATCATCTTAGGGAAAACATGCATAAAGAACATAACAGATCACCTCCACCATGCCACTACCACACACACTTTGCCCCTCCTGCTGCTCCCTTTAGTTTAGCCACCCTTTACCCTTATCTGCAGTACAAGGGAACATAAACTATAAGCACATAGGTTTAGTAAGATCCTGTCATACTCACAAAAACCATACGTAAGCATAACATGTAAACATACAAAGACATAAGCAGGCATAACTTGAACATAACATCATAGACATAGCAGGCATAGCATAAACATAACATGAACATAACATCATAGACATAAGCAGGCATAACATGAATATAATATCATAGACATAAGCAGGCATAACATAAACATAACATCATAGACATAAGAAGGCATAACATGAATATAACATCATAGACATAAGCAGGCATAACATAAACATAACATCATAGGCATAAGCAAGCATAACATAAACATAACATCATAGACATAAGCAGGCATAACATGAATATAACATCATAGACATAAGCAGACATAACATAAACATAGCATCATAGACATAAGCAAGCATAACATAAACATAGCATCATAGACATAAGCAAGCATAACATGAATATAACATACAAGAACATAGGCAGGCATATCATGAACATAGTAAGAGCATAAGCAGGCATAACATAAAGGATATGCAGAATGTTCTTCGAAAACATATATTATAGGTATTTGAACATAAATCTCAACATACTAGGCACGACATTGTACCACATTATCATCATCATAGCGTGCATCTCTAAATAGACCCGAGGTAGCTAATCTCGAACATAATAGGTTACTAGGCTCGTACTATGTCCGTCAACCTAGGGGCCATCATCATAACATAGTAGCCCATCCTAGGCCCATACTTATGACCGTCAGCCTAGGGCATCTGGGAGCCCATCCAGTACTAGGTCCGTACTATGACCGTCGACCTAGGGGCAATCATAACATAGAAGCCCATCCTAGGCCCGTACTAAGTTCGTCGACCTAGGGCATCTTAGGATCCCATCCCTTTGGACCTTGTTAGGGTCCTGGTACAAGCCATGCAGAAAGTAAAATACATACATGCTTCTTATCATAACATATCATATTTCATTTCATAAACATATCATGTTCCTTATCATGGCATATCATATTTTTCTTCTTCATATCATAACATATTTCTTCTTCATAACATATCATATGACTTTCATAACATATTTCTTCTTCATATCATATCATGTTTCTTTTCATGCACATCATGTTCCTTCCTTATAACACATCATACATTCATATAAACACAAGGTAATGAGCATAACATGATCACAACATCACACACATATAAGCATGTCATAAGGCATAAACATCATGAACAAGTATACATGGAATGACCTAAACTTCATGGAGTTCTATCAAAGTTTTAAACTCCAAACAACTTATATATGGTCTAACTAACCACATGTTAATTCTTTAACATATAAAGCATGGCATGGGAGGGAACTTAGGGTTTTAAATAAACCTTGGCCGAGAGTTCCAAGACAACCTAAGATCCATTTCTTAAATCTAGCTTAGCTTTCACATGTTACTTATATCTACATTCAAAACATAACATGGTAATTTATAGATCATAGCATGATAGGCCTAAATGAGTCTTGGCCGAATGGTTTAAAAGGACTTAAGGCTCAACCACTTAACTCTAGGTTAACCAACAACATGTTACCTTCATCTAACATCAAAAGTTATCATGAACTCAATCAAAACATGGCATAGAAACATATTAGGGGTCTTGGCCGAATGGTTTAAAGGGCTTAAAAGTTCCTCCACTTAAATCTAGGTTAACCAAACAACATGTTATCTATAGGGATTTTTTTATGCAAAATAGCATATGCGCAACGGAAAAAATAGGATCCCTTCCACGTGATCCTTACGAAAGAAAACCTCGTACAAAAAAATAAATTTCTCTAAAAGAAAAAAAACTTATCTTATAGGAGAATATTACCTTTGTTGCGTGCCCTTTTTAATCCCACTTCTCCTTGGATTTGTTGGATCTTTTAGCACGTTCAAATGTCCGTGCCTCTATATGTATCCACACGAGCAAGCTCTTGTCTCACAAAAGAAACTAGAAGAGCTCTCCTTTACTTCTTGCTAGAGAAGTCCCTAAAGGAGAGGAAGGTAGGGAAAAAGAGAAAGGAAGAAGAAGACCACTCTTCTTGCTAGCCTACACTCACAAAAGCCACACAACCAAAGCCTCTCACCACCAAGCTCTCTCCAAGCCTCAAGCTTCCACCAATTTGGTCGGCCACCCCATGGAGTGTTTTATAGGTTTGAAAAAACCTTTCACCTCCTATCACATTCAATGCAATCAATTGCATTGAAAAATAATCACTCCTTGTTTGGCCGGCCACATGTGGAGAAATTCCAAAGGTCAAAACCCTTTGTCTCCTTCCACCTCATCAAGCTTAGGTGACATGCTTATGTGGCATTCATGCATGTTGAATTAATCTTATTAATTCAATAAGCTTATGTTATCATATTGAATTAATCTCATTAAATCAATAAGGCAACATATTGAATTAATCTTATTAAATCAATTAAGCTTAGGCTATCATGATAACATATTTATTTAATCTTATTAAATTAATAAGCTTAGCATATTGAATTAATCTCATTAAATCAACAAGCTAAAATTCTCATTAAGCTTAAAGTCCAAAAACCATTTTGTACTTAAGCTCATTCCCAAATTATTCTAGTCAAACTAGAATGCACTAATTCTTCTAATCATCATTCTCTTTGTGTGTGACCCTATAGGCTCTCATAACGTTGACAGTGGATCTAAACTCTTTTAGATACACAAGCAATGAGCGGTATCTAGCAATACATCATTGCTACCCAAGTTACGAAATAAGTCAAGATCCGACTAACCTTTCCATGACTACTATAATGTATGACCGTGTCCTTCTATCCTTGATATCAGATTGACCAATGAGGCATAGACCGTGTCATCCTCGATCAATCTATGTGTTTCTTGATCCCTGAGTAAACTAACTCAAACAAATGAGCTCAATATCTCATATTGACTCATTCGAGCATGACCATACGTTTTAGTAGTTCTACTCAATCAAGGGGCCCACAGATATCACTCCCGTCATATGGGAGGGATAGATCCCATCTACATCACTCACATCCCTCCGCATAATTTGTTATATACCCAGTAATCGCCTTTATGGTCCACCCTGTTACGGGTGACGTTTGACGATACCAAAGTACATAACTCCTTATGTAGGGAACCGTAGTGACTTCAGGTTTAAGGACTATTCATACCAATAGTCACATGAGAAAGTTTATGACACTCATATGACGATCCATGAAACTTTCTCATGGCGGGTCAGTTCAGTATATATTCTCTAATATATACCCATGTGTCAACTTGATATTATATATCCATGACTTGTGAGATCAAATCATCAATTGACCTACATGCTAGTCTTTATATATTAATATTGCCCTTGCATATTAATACTTGACTAGAAACATTTAGGAAAGTGTTCTCTACAGCCTCTCATAATCAATTCTGTCAATTGATGTGTTGTAGATAAGAACCTACTTTTCTAGGGCATTATTATATTTAATTTAGCTGGCACAAGAAAGACGTAAATATAATAACCAATCCTTTGCCTTTATAGAATATGATACAAAATGTTCCCTATTCAACCATCACATGATTGGTTCTAGGGCTATAACTAACATTATCTTCATTTACCAACAAAACATAGCATGAACTTATCTATAGCATGGCATAGAACATGATATCTTCTTTTAACATCAAACATGACATGAACTCATTTAAAACCTAGCATAGAACATGTTATCTTCATCTAACACCAAAAGTCATCATGAACTCATCCAAAACATAGCATAGAAAAACACCTTAGGGGTCTAGATGGACTTGGCCGAATGGTTCAAGGGGCCTAAAGGTTCATCCACTTAAATCTAGGTTAACCAAACAACATGTTATCTTCATTTACCATCAAAACATAGCATGAACTTATCTATAGCATGGCATAGAACATGTTATCTTCTTTTAACATCAAACATGGCATGAACTCATTTAAAACCTAGCATAGAACATGTTATCTTCATCTAGCATCAAAACATAGCATAAGCTCATCTAAAACATGGCATAGAAAATCACCTTAGGGGTCTAGATGGACTTGGCCGAGAGTTTTAGGGGAGGTTGAGGATCAACCACTTAACCAAACTCATCTAGATATCTATCATCTTCATATTACACAAGTTTTAGCATGGATTTTCATGGAGAGCACAAATATTGGTCTTGGCCGAAATTTTCTTGGGGTTTTTAAGGTCAAACATTTAACCTAATCCATCTAGCATCCTATCTTTATCATGTTCATACAAGATATGGCATGAATCTTCATGGAAAACTCAAACAAAGGTCTTGGCCGAATGGTTTAAAAGGGATTGACACAATAACATCAATCGAAAACTACTTGTATGCAGGTGAGGGGGATACTTACATCCTTCGCTTTGCTTTTAGTTGAAAGATAACCTAAGGGATGCCAACTTAGCCTTCTTCTTGCTTGGATAGGTTTCGAAAAAAATGGAGAGGGAGAGGAATAGATTTCGGTGAGGAAGAAGAAGAGAAGAGGGAGAAGTGGAGAAGTGGCTTTTCTCTTGTCCCTTCATTCCCTATTTATTCTCTTGAAGTGTCCCTTAGCCTCCCTTATCCTTAACTATCATTTCCCATATTCCTCTAATAGCACAACCCTGCTGGGTTTCTAGTTATTAGATGCATCTTTAGGGCTTAGGTTTCTACTAGAGGTTTGGGGTTCAATTCCTAGGTCTTGCATCCTTTTTGGCTCATTTTCTTTTATTTTTGAAAGAGCCCACATAAAGCCCATTATAATCATGCAAAAATTCTTGTAAAATTGTTAGGAATTTTACGGGCGTTACAATTTTAGGATAATGAGTTAAGTTCAAGGTACTTAAATGGTACATCAAAATTAAATTAGACTTCATTAAATGATAATGAGGAATTATGAGGAAAGCTAATGTACAAGTCATGTGCATTGAGCCCATTGACCATGATTCAATATAAGATTTTAAAATCATTTTGAAAAACCTTAGTGAAATCTATCTTTTGATAGCAATCACCAGTGAGAAGATTAACATAAAGTTAGACAAAAACATTGAAGTTATCAATGCTTTTGAACTTTGTATCATTCATTGAATTTAATGTGTATTTTATTATAAAACTATTTTTCACCTGATGTGGTATAAATTTTTCTCTCCTCGATCTTGTGCCACCAAAAAGGGATTCTCTCTGACCGCATCAGTAAATTTGTCCTGAAAAAGTTAACACATGTTCAACCACCATCGACCTACCCGACGGTGGCACTCTGATACTTAAGTTAGGTTAGACATTAATGAAAGATAAAATATTAAATGCAACAAAAGTAACGAACAATAAGAGGAAGAGAACTTATCCCATGTGTAGCTATAAGCATGAGAAAATCCATGAGAGAATATTTTGATAATACCAAAAGAAGAAGAAACCATCGGATAACTAACAGAGAAATGCCAGAGAAACAATAAACCAAAGAACCCCTGTCTCCCCCTTCGATCCCTCTACAGTATGAATAATTTGAGGGCTTCTTTGAAAGAGCCATTATATGTTCTAGTCTCGTCAGTTTCATGAATTCCATCATATAAGTCTCCACCAATAGTTGCAAGGGAAGTGATTGACCAATACATTAAGGTCACACAGTGGATCTACAAGCTTTGTTTATAGAAATCTAGCATAGAAACACCAATCCAAATGCTTTTTGAACCATGAAACTCTTTTGAGACATCCAGGACGTAGCAGGTTAAAGAATCCTTAAAAGCGGGGCTGATGAGGCAATAATTTGAGTGCAAGTTCGGAAGGGCTAATGGAAGCAACATCAAGATCAAACCAACTGATCAAATATTTTCATGCTATTAACTTGGGATCCTCAATAAGCAAATAAGATCCTCTATTAAGGCAAGCCAACAAGAAGGGTAAAATGATGTCAATGGCAAAGAAGTAAATAACAATATTATCCACAAAGGCCCGAACTCCCTTTGTCTGCCCCAAGAATCCAAACTCGAATGGAGAAACCCAAGTATAATAAGCAATGACAGTGATTAAGAAAGTATCCATACTCTGTATAGATGATAGAAAGAGGAAAGAGCTCTCGGAGCTTGACCTTATGATTGTTCCTAGCCACGGGGGAGGAAAAATCATGTTGGAGATGAGATAATTGGGAATGCCCTCTCCGATGGAGGTGGAGGCGCAGGTGAGGTGAAGGTGTCCGGAGGCTACTGATGAAATTGAATAGGAGCTTCGAGTTGAGATCTAGACTCTCCCTTCATACTGCTACAAACCCTAAGAGAAAGAGAGAAAAAAGGAGCTTCCTCCTCCTAGCTCCAGAAGCCCCCCAATGGAAGATGTGGAAGAAGAAGACCCCTTTCTCCAAAACCCTAAAGGCGCTTTTATCCCTCCTTCAATTGGACGAGCTCATCCTCCAATCAGTGGGCCAATACTCCCCCATATCACCCGATATCAGAGGTAACCCTCCTAAATAGCCAGACGAGTCACTATGATGAGTCTAACTTCAGTTGTATCACTTCACCACCTTGAATCGAATCACATCTCTACTCCCTCCTTGTTCCTCTATTCAAGGATATCATACGCATCCATAGTGTTTGGCCTTCCAAATAATAAGAAGATCGACTGAATAAATTGGTTAACATGGGGTCTTATGATCCACCTCTAATGAATATAATGAGATGACCAATTCGAGGGCTTACGAATAGCCTCGAATGAATATAATGAGATGATCAATTCGAGGACTTACGAATGGCCTTAGACGAATACAATGAGATGATCGACTCGAGGACTTACGAATGGCCTTGGATGATTATAATGTGAGGACTTATGAATGGCCTCAATCGGATATGGGAATAAGGTCGACCCGAGGAATTACGAACTGCCTCAGCCAAATAGCAAGAAGGTCAACCAAATAATGAAGAAGGTTGGCCGAATAAGGATAAGAATGAAGTCGACCTAATAATGAAGAAGGTTGACTGAATAATGAAAAAGGTCGGGACCTCTATCACTCGTCGTTTTCCATCTATCCGGAGGAAAATACCACACTTCACATGTCCCTGCTCCTCACCTGATAGGAAGAATATGTTAGTGTCATCCCTTAGTGTCAATCATGAGATGATTGATTAGGGATCATATGTATCATATTTCATTAATAACAGGCAAAGATTGATTATTATATTTATTTTATGCGTGTGTCAGCCAAATAAATATAATAATGCCCTTGAATAGTAGGTTCTCATCTACAGTATATCAATTGGTAGAATTGATTATGAGAAGCTGTAGAGAACACTATACTTAAACATTCCTAGTTAAGTATTGTATTAATAGACAAAGGGATATATTGACACATTGATACTAGTCTGTAGGTCAATGGATGACTTGATCTCACAAGTCATAGATATGTGATATTATATTGATACATAAGTATATATATTGGAGAATATATGTACTGAATTGACCCGTATGAGAAAGTGTCATGGATCATTATATGAGTGTCATATACTTTCTTATGTGACTATTGGTATGAATAGTCTTTAGACCTTAAGTCACTACGGTTCCCTACATAAGGAGTTATGTAATTTGGTATCGTCTAATGTCACCCGTAATAGGGTGCACTATAACGGCGATTGCTGGGCATGTAACGAATTATATGGAGGGATATGAGTTATGTAGATGAGATCTATTCTTCCCATATGACGGGAGTGATATCTTTGGCCTCTTGATAGAGTATGACCACGAAATGCATGGTCATGCTCAAATGAGTCAATATGAGATATTGAGCTCATTTTTTTGAGTGAGTCTACTTGGGGATCAAGAAACATAAAGATCGATAAGAAGATGACACGGTCTATGCCTCATTGATCGATCTAAGATATCAAGGATAGAAGGACACCGTCATACATGATAATAGCCATGGAAAGGTTGTCGGATCTCGACTTTCTTGTAACTTGGGTAGCAATGATGTATTGCTAGATGTCGCTCATTGCTTATGCGTCTAAAAGGGTTTTGGACACATTGCCAACGTTACAAGAGCCTATTAGGTCACACACAAATGACATTCTGTATTGGAGATGGTTTTTTTTAGTTGACTAAAAGAAAAATTGAGCAAATGCCATGATTTGAGTTAGACTCAAGCTGGTTAAACTTGAGTTAGACTCAAGTTAAACCATGGAAGATGATTCATCATGCAGAAAATCCAAGGGTCATCTATCATCATGTGATTAATCATGCAAGGGAATACCAAGGGCCTTGGTATTCATGATGAGGAGATGAGAGGTTTTCACGCATTGATGAAAGGGAATACCAAGGGTCTTGGTATTCATGATGGAGATAAGAAGTCTTCTTGATGAAGACATGGAAGAGTGGATTTTGGGGGAGAGGCTTGAAGTTTTGGACGTGGAAGCCAAGAGAGTGCTCTCCTTCTTCTCCTTCTTTCTTCCAAGTGTTCTTGGCGGTTTGATAGGGTTGCCAGCACAACGTTTCTCCAAAACTGCTGAGTGTTAGTGTGGATACTGTGGAGATATGGTTGTTCTTACCGTATAGAGATCCAACAGTGCTTGGATTAGCGGGATTGTGAAGGGCTCGCATCGAAGGTATATTTCTTCTTCTAGATAAGATCTAAATTAAACTAAGAAAATGATTTATATGTTTTGCATAGATCTCTGGAGGGATCCGATTTGTATTTTTTGTTTCCGCTGTGATTGTGTGAAGTATTTCACCCATTATGTTGTGAATGTGACGATCTAGATTCCCTACAGAATACCACATGCTTTATATGTCTCTGCTTCTTGCCCATCGAGAATGAAAAACAATACTTTATATTACTCCGATACCGGCCTCAGAACACTTAGATTGAATAAAATAAGAGTTGGCTCGAAATGTCCTCAGATGAATAATATAATGACATACTCAGAGCACCTCGGCGGAATGAAATAATACCTATTCCAGCTCTATTCAATATAATAAAATAATAGTCGACCCGGAGCAACTTGGCTCGGAACAATTTGGCATAAGAAAGTAAAATAACAACCGGTATGGCATGCCTCAGCTAGACTGAATAAAATAATACCTGTCTCAAAACACTTCAATCGAATGAAATATGAATTGGCCCATGAACGCTTGGGATGAATAATACCCGCCTCAAAACACTTCAATTGAATAAAATAAGAACTGGTCTGACAATGCCTGAGCTAAATAATACCCGCCTCAGAACATGTGAATGGAATAAAGTAAGAACCAAACCAGAATTTCTCGGTTGCTCGACAACATAGACTGAATAAAATAAGAGCTCTCTCCATCACAACACCTCATAAGTAGGTGAATAGAATACCCCTCCCCTCTTCGAATGACTGAATGTCAAGCCCTACTCCCGCTCCACCACCACATGGGGGAATGTCAAGATGCAACTAGCGTCGAGGACTTACAAATGGCCTTGGTCGTGTCGAACTAAGACTCTGCCAGAACACTTTGACCTAGTCGGGGACTTATGAATTGCACACCAACTGACCCTACATATCACCGCTCCTCCCTGCCTCATCACCATTTAGGGGAATAAGAATAAGCTATGATTGTGACGACTGAGCTGTGCCTCCATCGGAACACTTCGACCATGCAAGGGACTCCCAAGTTGTGTGCCGACTGGCCCTACTGATTGTTGGAAGATCGGTGGACAGCTAGATGAGGGTGAATAACCTTCTTTGTAGATGGTGGAGTTCGATCGTTCTTGAGTGTCTACACTTAAGATTAGCGCAACGAAAATACAAATAATAAAGACAATTAAGAAACAATGCTAACAAACCGATGTAATATGGTTCACGACCCTTGCCACTAGTCCATGACCCGATTCGTTCAAGGTGAATCACTCCTTCAAATCAATCACTATTCTCTCCTTTGCACCAAGCAAGGTGGAGGTAAACTTTTCCTTTACAAGATCTCTCTTCTTACAATAGAATTGAAATAAGAGCAAGTAAGAAGAGTAGAAAACGTGTTGGCACTTGGGAGTATGTTTAGAGAAGAAGCATTGACCATCCCAAGTGACCCAAGGCCCGTTCTTATAGGGAAGAGGTCATTCTTCCCATTGGGCACCGAGCAGTCGACTGATGGCTCCATCAGTAGACTGCTGCTGTAGTCGTTGCCTCGCAACAGCTCCATCTACATTGGATTCCAACCAACGGCTCCCACATCAGTTGACTGATCTTCCCATCAGTCGAGTGGTCGATGAAATCACTCAACTGTCAAAGCTTCTGTGCCCGAACTTGCCTCAATCAATCGACTAATCTTCCCATCACCAATCGATGGTGTAGCCGATCGCCGCCATCCTCGGCAATCGACTATTGGCCGTAACCAGTCAATGAACACCGATTGAGTCCATTCGACCTAGAGCAGTCGACTGCTACCTATAGCAATCGATTGGTGTCGGGTAAAATCTCAAACCAATCTTTGGTTGAGCCTCCGACACTTGACTTAGCCATTCGACCAAGCTCACCTATGACCTACCCCTTCCTGGGTTATAATCGCTCACTCTCATCTCCCTTGGAGTCCATGTCCTTGAAGCTCTCTTCGTCCGGCCACGTCCCTCATATGCATCAAGCACACGGTTTCGCAATGTCATCCTTCACGTCTCGCCCTGAAATCTGCTTCCTTGGCTTCACTCCAAATCTCCTCGTCTGGCGGTCTCTCGGATGCACCAAGCGCACGGCTTCACAATGTCATCCTTCACTGACTCAAGGACCGAGTCATGAGATGGTGATCTTGCCAATACTTTGTCAAGCTAACCATGTGTAAATTGCTAAGTCTTGCACGACTTCAACACACATATCAAATTCACAAACAACCTAACTTAAACCTTTGCCACACACACATCAAAACACATCATTCATGGGTTGATTACCCTAACAATCTCTCCCTTTTTGATGTGTGGCAACCATGTTTAAGTTAGGTGAAACATTAATCAAAATACATAAGAAAGAAGAGCATGTAAAACATGGATATCAAACATGAATATCAACTCCCCCTTAATACATACAACTCCCCCTTGACACATGCTAATTCCCTCTAGCATGATTAACTTAAACCTAACCATTTCTTTCCCTTTGACACCATCAAAAACATCTACATAAGTTATATAAGCATGACATCAGGTCTAGGGAAAGAAAATACCAAATCCAAACTCAAAACCTGATAAAACAGGTTACTGTGCTCGTGCACAGTACATCAATTGACTGAATTAGAACATCAGTCGACTGGCACCTAATTTTCAGAATTTCTAATTTCCGAAGTCCAACTTCAGAAATGCATTAAAAATTATAGAAAATTTAAAAATCATGAAATTTAGGGAACATATTTCTCATAAGTTCCTTTATCAGTGAAAAATAATGTTTCATGAAAATTCATCCTATTTTCAAAAATTTGGCAAAAACTCAAAAGTTTTGAAAATCACTAAAGTTTTTATCCACTTGAAAGTCTAGTTTTACCTTGAATTGTTTTAAAACATGAACTTGCAGATTATCAAACATAAAATGGTTTTAAAACATTTGAAATATCCAACCATGATCTTTGACCCATAGTTGGCCTATTATTACTATGTCATGATACATCTAATGACCCATCAAAATGTTATAATCATAAGTGAGTCATTTGTATCATCCTAACATCTCACCCATGCTATGTTTTTTTCAATCAAGTTAGCCTATAGTGAGTGTGAGATGTACCTAAAGGTATTATACTTAACCATCAATTTTCATGCAATTCTACCAAGGTTAAGGATCTATATCCTAAAACACCCAACATGATCATAAAATCATATATTATCAATCATGATAAAATATTTTCAATTATTGCATATCATGATCATAAATCAAACAATATTCATGATTCCATATTATGATCACATTATCATCACCCAACACTATAAATAAAAAATCATCACCCACATCCTTATAAGTCAACCATTTTACATGATATAAACTATCCTAGGGTTTTCCTAACCCTTAAGCATGGACTTGGGAACCCAATATAGATTCTTTCTAATAGGGTTCACTAAATACTTTTTAGGGATCCATCTTCTAGCTACCATTGTATTTTTAGCTTGACCCCTAGCAATTAGGCAGTGGTAGACCTTTTCATTCTTGGTCCCTTTATATCCTAGGCCCTTCTTGTTGAAGCTAGCCCTTTGACTCCCAATTATCATGTTCAAAGTATTGGAGCCTATTGTGAATTTCTCTAGGGCTTTAGTTAGATGATCTACCTTTTCCCTTAAGGCCTTGTTTTCTTCAATACATGCATCATTAACATTAAAAGGAATATAATCATCATGTGAGCATTCATCATTAGTCATAGAAGAAGAAGCATTGATATTTAAACATGCATTTTCTAGCTTTTCTTCTAATTTCCTAATATCATCAAGCATGCATTTATTTTTATTTTTAGCCTTAAACAAATCCTTAGTTAAGCTTGAAATCATAGAAACAATATTTTTAGGGGAAAGATTTGTTACCATACTTTTCATATCTTCTTCCTCTGATTCCGATGAGGATGAGGATGAAGCTCCCCCTTCACTTGAGCTCTCCTCACTTGAACTTATTTCTTCTTTTTCTGAGGAGGAGGAATCCAAATCTTCTATTGCCATGAGTGCAAGGCTTGTGAAGGCTTGATCTTCCTCCGATGAGGATGGATCATCCCATGTCGCCTTGTGTGCCTTGGCTTTCCCTTTTTCCTTTGTTTTTCTTTCTTCTTCCTTCTTCTTGCTCCCCTTCTTCTTCTTTTCTTTCTTTCTTCTTTCTTCTTTTCTTTTGTTTAAGAGGGGACAATCATCCCTTATGTGTCCCTCTCATTGGCAATTATAGCAAATAATTTTTCTTCTAGGCCTTCTTCCCCTATCATGAGATTTATTAAATATAAAACTTTTAAGTGCACGTCTCACCTTCCTTACCATGTAAGCTTCCTCATTGCTATCCATTGATGAGGAAGATGATTCATCAGATGAGGAAGGTGGTGGAATCTCCTTCTTCTTCTTCTTTCCTTTTTCGGCTACTAGTGCCACTCCCCTTGATGGCTTGATTTGATCTTCAACTATTCCTTCAAGTCTTGTCTCATGCAACTCCATGGTGGAGAAAAACTCTTCTAGAGTTCTCACCTCTAGGTTCTTGGAAATGTAGGAGTCCACCATGGAGCCCCACTTTGATGACCGGGGAAAGGCATCTATAGCCTTCATGATCATATCCCGATTTGAAAGTTTTTCTCCTACACTTGACAAACCGGTTATTATTTCCTTAAAATGTTAATGTAAAGATAATACCTTCTCCCCTTTATCAAGCTTGATGTTATTTAGTTGAGAGCGGAAAAGATCCCTTCTTGCTAATTTGGCTTCCGAAGTGCCTTCATGAAGCTCTACCAATCTCTCCCACATTTCTTTGGCACTTGAGCACTCCCCAATTCGGTTGATCTCTTGTTGGGGGAGCACATTGAAGAGGTGGTGTTTTGCTTTTGAATTTGCAAGGTGCTCCTCCCTTTGCTTCTTGGTCCATTTTGATTTCTCTAGTGGCTCCCCTTCTTCATCCCTAGGCAACTCGAAACCGTTTTCCATAATTAATATTATATCGAAGTCGATCTCGAAGAATACCTCCATTTGCTTTTTCCACCAAGCAAATTCGCCCTCAAACTTGGGTGGATGGATATTTGAGTCGGCCATCTTTGTTGTCGTGCTTGTTGCGGCGGTGAGTCCGGTGACAAGCAACCTTGGCTCTGATACCACTTGTTGGAATATCGGTGGCCAGCTAGAGGGGGGTGAATAGCCTTCTTTGTAGATGGTGGAGTTCGATTGTTCTTGAGCGTCTACACTTAAGATTAGCACAACGGAAATAAAAATAATAAATACAATTAAGAAACAATGCTAACAAACCAATGTAACGTGGTTCACAGCCCTTGTCGCTAGTCCACGACCCGATTTGTTCCAGGTGAATCACTCCTTCAAATCAATCACTATTCTTTCCTTTGCACCAAACAAGGTGGAGGTAAACCTTTCCTTTACAAGATCTCTTTTCTTACAATAGAATTGAAATAAGAGCAAGTAAGAAGAGTAGAAAACATGTTGGCACTTAAGAGTATGTTTAGAGAAGAAGCATTAACCATCCCAAGTGACCCAAAGCCCCTTCTTCTAGGGAAGAGGCCATTCTTCCCGTTGGGCACTGAGCAATTGATGCACGCGAACGCAGCCTCAAATCTCGCGACGGAGACCATAGAGGACTCGAAGCATGTGTTTGCACTCAACGCCTGCAAGTGTATAGATGTTATCAAGTAATAAAAAGATTATCGATCCCACAAAGATTGAGATTCGAGTACCGATTTGTTCGGTGGATGTAATTGTTTGGGACTAGACTCTAAGGGTTGAGAATGTGTGGGTTATCAGTGGTCCTACTCAATACGGTGTCACACGGAGGAAGAAAGGAGTTTGCCGCGAGATCTTTTAAAGGGATTCTAGGATTTCAGTTTCGCTTGTGTGTCACAAAACATGCTATCAACTGGGCATTGTCTAAACATCTAACTATGGTCTTGTGGAAGGGATATCATACACTCTCCCGATGAGCCACCGCATCTATCGGGAGCTATCTCTGCCTTACAAGGACTAGATAGGCGGTATGAGGATGCCGAATCAATCCCTGCGATGAACCGTTTCCAGTTCTATCATATCCTTCTACCCAAGATTATAGAAGATGAGGCCAACCCCTAGGTTCCTCATATAAATCCCCTAAATCTTAGATACAAGGGTTGTCACCCCTTGTATCGGCTAAGCACAGTAGATAGAAAACCAAATACACATAGATATCAGTCTAAACTAATTCCAATTGCAAATTCAAACTCAATACCAGAATTCAATTTGCAGCAACATATCCTACGCACACAAACTACTCCCTAATCCTAGAATCAAAGAAACAACTCCATAGATAGAAGATGAGAAACACAAGGCATGTTCATGTTCGAATAAATAATAGATAGAGTGCAAGAACAGAAATTTACAATGCCAATGTGGCCTTCTCTCTGGCATTGAAGTGCAGAACTCGGATCTCCGACGGTATTCTTCCTCCCCGTTGTGAGTTCCCTAAGCTTTTTAGAACTTCGAGGTGCCATCCCAGCCGTCTTGCCTCCCCCCTAGGGTTTGGGAGCCCTAGGGCGGCTCCCTCATGATCTCTCGCCTCTTAGATGAGTTTACTATATATAGAGGTGGCTCCGGCTTTCTATAAATACTTGAAAACCCCTATTTCCTTGAATTCGCGGTGCTGCCACACGACCATGTGAATTTCACATGGCCTGGCCGTGTGCAAGGCTGGAAAATAGATGAAATCTCGGCTGGAAATTGAGCTAGAAAAAAGGCACGGTCGTGTGTTTTCACACGGCCTGGCCGTGTCTTTTCATAGAGCCTTTATTTTGATCTGTTTCGCTTCGGAAACATGCCCAAGTCTTGGGACATGGCCAGTGCATGTTCCTTAAGGTCCGTGCTCCACAAATTACTCCATTTTTTCTCCAAAAATGCCGCCCTACACATAAATTAACAAAAGTAGATCTCCGAACTAGAAAATAGGAAATGTATGCAAAACAAAGTAAAATATGCATGAAACAAACATAAAATGAAATGAGATGTGAGCAAAAACTACTCCTAAAACCCTATATGTTTTGCTCACATCAATTCCTCTAGACTTAGATCTTTGCATGTCCTCAAGCAAACCTCAGTGCCATGAAATTTTAAAAAGGTATTGTTCCATACTTTGCATGTTAACTAGATTTATCAAGTGGTATTTGCAATCAAAGAAAAATAGATATGTTCCAGAAATTGACTAAGTTTGCTTCTCGTGCTCGTGCTAATCGAATCTTCTTAAGGGATACTCGTTCCATGGTAAGATAAGTCATCATCCTATAGCTTTTCTAAGGTCTCCGACTCTTAGGCACTTACCTGCCCAAAGCGAGGGTCGTTCCTTAGATCTAGCACAAAATCTCAAAGGTGTGCTCGGTATTGAGAGAAATTGGTAGGTGTTTCCCCAGTAACCTAACTCGGTCTCAAAGGGGCACCTAACCATTTCCACCCACGATGACTGTTTTTTATCCCTCACAAAAAAAAATTTCAAATTTTTTTCTTCTTTCTCTTTTTTTTTTCCTTTTCTTATTCCATTTTTTCTTCTCTCTCTTGGGATTTTGATTTTTCCAAATGGGCTTCCATAATTCGAGCATCTCCAATAACTAAAATGCTAAATCTAGAGTCACCTATGGATTTCAAAGTACTATACTACTGAGATGAATCGTAACTAGGTATGTACTAGATTTTCCCTTTCAGAATGTTCATCATGTGTAGGTGTAATAAAAGCTAACCAGTGTAAGTCTAGAACATTCATAAGAGAAACTAAAATAAAATAACACGAGATAAATAAAGTTAAGCTACCTATGGGAATAACTCACAAAAGTAACTTTAAAAATACTACTGAGGCAGCTTAAAGATAGCAAAGACAAAGTGCATAAAGAAACTAAACACACTATGCCTGAATAAATGAATGCTAACTAAAGCTAAAATGCAAATATCAGGAAAGAAACTATTGCTAGAAACAAAATAAATCAAAACTTGGGATAACCCTAGACTTATATGAGACCGTACCGCTAATATGGTGGCCGAGGTGGGAAGTCCGGTAGTCTCGATATGTCAGGCTCCTGGGAAAACCTGGTGCTCAGTCACTGATGCCACATGTACATGTGGTTGATCTGAGAGCTGGTGGATGCAACGACCGCTCTGTGCTCCTCCTCCCGGGCCCACTATGCCTGCTGGGCCTGCATGTGATGTCGCATCTCCTGGCAGTAGGTGGCCTCATCCTGGCGACGGACATCCTCCTCCTGGAAGTAGATGCGGGTCTCATCGTAGAACTCCTCAGCCCACTGGAAGTGCTCCCGAAAGCCCTAGAACCTTGCCTGCATGTAAGTGCTCTGCTCCTCCCATCGCTGCCTCTGCGTCTGCTGCTTGACATATATGTCGTCGAGGCGCAATCGGAACTCCAAAAAATCATAGGCAGATGTACCTGCATCCTGCTCAAAAGTAGAAAAGGATGGTGGTGCAAGTGCAGGCTCATGTCGATGTAGACTAGGTGGGCTCCTATACATGCGTGGACTGGAGGGAGAGTGATGTATAGGGGTGAAACACACTGGCAATGCCTTTATCCTCAGACAACATGGCCGCGTGTGAAAACACACTGGCCAAAGCATCATATGTCTGGAATGTGGGCACATCGTGAAAATACACGCACCAAGCAGCCCCTGCTTTCTCTCATGGTTCACAATGGTTCGAATTCTCCTTACACGCTTAGTTGTGTACATTCAAAATGATTTTTGTTTCTACCTATCAAGTTCTTTCTAGTCCTAATTCAAATGCAACACACTAAACAAATATAAATCAAAGTTCAAAACAAATGAATGCAACAAACTAATAAGAAATAAACACAAAATCTAAACTTGGGTTGCCTCCCAAGAAGCGCTTGTTTAAGGTCTTTAGCTCAACCGTACCGTTATGCTTCAGCTTGGCTTTGATGGCTAAAGGAGATCTTTCTGCCTCCCTGATGTGTTTGAATCTTGCTCGTGGGGCAGCAAGATACTTGCTCACTTTATGCCTCTTGCTTGGTGGTCCTTCATCGCTATATCCCTTAAATCTTGCTCGTGGAGGGGCCAGATACTTTCTCACCTTTCGCTTCCTGCCTTTTGGTCCTCCATTACTATATCTTTTAAATCTTCCTCGTGGAGGGGCAAGATACGTGGGCGCTGCTTTCCTTGACTCGAGGTTGAACATGCTTAGTCTCAATGAATCATCAATAGTTTGATCATTATATTCTAAATGTTGTAAATAATTTAATTCACCATAGACATCCTCACCAAAATATTGATTAGTAGATTCTATTATGTCGAATGAAATTTTACCATTATCAATCACCAAAAGGATTTTGTTACTAGTAATTAAAGTTTCAATGATGGTTAAGGTAGGCTCTTCTAGATCCTTGAGGTTAGGAGGTGTTTTGATTGAAGCAATGCACTCCTCGATTAAAGTATCAATTAAATAATCCTCAAGTTCTTCTTCAAGTGGTGATTGAATGGATTGCCCTTTTTTACTTCCTATGTCATCTACGTCTTCTTCATCCATTTTCTCAAAGTGAGTACCAATTGTTGGATCAAGCGGATCACTAGAGGGGGTGAATAGCGATAAAACTTTTTCGTCGAATTCGTTCGGTAGACAATTAAACGCAGTGGAAAGATAAATGACAAATAAACAAGACAAATGGATTTTTTACTTGGTTCGTAGCCTTCGACTACTACTCCAAGGCCCCAACAGTCCTAGACCATGTACGGAGGGCAATTCACTAAAACACTCCTCCTCGTTGGAGGTAAGAGTTTGACGATTAAAATAAAACCTTTGAAAGCAAAAGATAGAGAGACAAACCCTCTCTTCTATTAAGGTAAAATGCAACAATAGAAAACCTCGATTAACAAAAAGAATTGAAATATTAAAGAGACGACAAAGTAAGGTTATACCAACAACTAGAGAATAGAAATTAAGCTAGGGTTGTTGGTGTTTCGATAGCACTTCGTCGTTATAGAGTCGTCGGAGAGTCGCAGCATTGCGGAGGCTTTTGGGCACTTAGAATTGATGAGAAAACCCTAGGAGAGGCCCTCCTTTTATAGCCCTTGAGCCCCTTTTCGAGAGGAACTAAAGCATAAAATAAGGATAGTAAATGATGAATGTCATTTCCAAAGACTCCCCCTTAACCAAAACATTGTGTTAGTTTGCCATAGATCAAAAAGGGAGAGATTGTTGGTGCAAGGGGCACCAGATAATCGAACCTGTGTTTTGAATATGGCAAAGACACAAAGTTAAATTTACATCATTATCTCATGAGCTAAATCGAGTGTGCAGAAAAGTACTAAAGATGGAGCTGAAGGCTAGCGACACCCGGAGGAAGCCGTGGTGGTTGGGCGACACTCGAGTGACTTCGGAGGGAGCCGAAGGAATCGAGTGGAAGGCTGGAAGCGAGAGCTACAAAGTAAGTAACGAGGTAAGATCGTGTGAGTGAGAGATGGTAAGGTTGTGTCCTCTGTACGGGGACGACTTTAGGCAGCAATCCGACTAAGACTTCATGTGGAAGGTTTAGGTCGAGATCGGACAGTTAGAAACTGTCGCATTTACTATTTTCCATGCTAACCTCTTACTGTAGGGAAGTGTCCAAGCTTGCAGTCGACTGTTGGACATTGGGCAGTCGACTGATGCTCATTAGTCGACTGATGGGAAGCATTAGTCGACTGATGGCGACGAATCAGCCATTGCGCTAGGTCAAAATGGATAAGGTTTGACGCGACCACTTTGTGATAAAATTTGGTACAGGGAGGGTGAATAGCGAGCGTAAATATTTTCATTTGTTCGATACACAAGTAAGCACAGAGGAAAAATAAAAAGACACATTTATTTTTACTCGGTTCATAACCCAGCGGTTGCTACTCCAAGACCCTAACGGTCCTAGACCGTATATGGAGGGCAAAGCACTATAACGTCTCCTCCTCGTTGGAGGTAGGAGACAACGATCAAAAAATCGAAAGTACGAGGATGAGGCAACAAGCCTACCTCACCTCATTATGAATAAAAACAAAGAATACAATAACAAAATATGTTACTTGTTGCTGCTACCGACGAAGAGGATAAGAACTTGTCGTCACGTTGGCATTATGGCAGTGTTGGAGCTTTAGCATTGTAGGAGCACTTGAGAATAATCTTGATGATCTTTGGAGTTGGAATCCTCCTCTCCTTTTATAGAGTTTAGCCTCTGAATGTCTCCTCATCTTTTGGAACATATCACAAAGTTGTACAAAATTTTATCGCGAAGTGGTCGTGTCAAACCTTATCCATTTTGACCTAGCACAAAGGTTGATTCGTCGCCATCAGTCGACTGCCCAATGTCCAGCAGTCGACTGCCAGTCTGGCCACTTCCCTGCAGTAAGAGGTTAGCACGGAAAATGGTAAATACGACAGTTTCTAACTGTCTGATCTCAACCTAGACCTTCCACAGGAAGTCTTAGTCGGATCGCCGCCTATGATCACCCCGTACAGTGGACATGACCTAACCATCTCTCACTCACACGCGCCTACCTCGATACTTACCTTGTAGCTCTCGCTTCCGACCTTCCACTCGATTCCTTCACCTCCTTCCCAAGTCACTCGAGTGTCGCCCGACCACCGCGGCTTCCTCCAGGTGTCGCTAGCCTTCAGCTCCATCTTTAGCACTTTTTTGCACACTCGATTTAGCTCGTGAGATAACGATGTAAACTTAACTTTGTGCCTTTGCCATAATCAAAACACAGGTTTGATTATCTGGTGCCCCTGCACGAACAATCTCCCCCTTTTTGATCTATGGCAAACCAACACAAAGTTAAGGGAAATTAAAGCCTAAAATAAGTATGATGAATGTCATTTCCAAAAACTCCCCCTTAACCCTAGGTGAGTTTTGAAAGAGATACTTTAGTTTTCAAAATCAAATTTTGTGTTACTCCCCCCTTAACTTTCTCTCTTCTCCCCCTTTTGCCATAAATAAAAAAAAATGTTGTGGTTTTTGTATAAAATAGGGGTTTAAAAATAATATCGTATATGCATGCATCTAGATAAATCAAATATGAGTCCAAGCATGCGTCTAGAGTAGTTAGATAGATTAGTTCAAGGTGTGTCCCTCTTCACCAATAATCTAAAGGTTTGTAATATAACCCTTAGGGTTAGTTTGCTCTTCCCCTTAGTCAAATATATGAAGTATAAGAGACGTAGGGGGCGCTAAACTTTGGCCTAATGGATTGTAAATAGTCGTTAAGTACAATAGTTGAGAAAATAAGTAGTATTTTAAAAAGGTTATTTTAATTATATTTCAATTATCCTTAACATCTCACCCATTCTATGTGTCTAAGAATTTGTTCACCTTATATGTTTTGTGGGATGATTTTAAATTGATTAAAGATAGTTAACCTTGGGTTAGATTCGGATTTAACCTTTAGATCGTTAAGTAACTTTTCGAGAAACTGGCTTCCAGGTCGTGGCAAGGCACAGGGGCCTTCTTTGATCGGAACAACGACCACTTCCTTAGACAAAGCCAAATTCAAGAAAATATCACTTAAGCCACTTAGGGTTACTTCCTGGTCTAACTAGTTTAGGATTCGACGAGGTAGCTTTAGCTAGTTCCACTTGGTCAAGTGCACCAAGCTAGATACGTCTTATCTAGTTCGAATACACGAGACTTTATTTCCCTAACGTACTATCATCTCACCGCATCCTGATAATATGTTGTCAAGAGTTGACTAACTATTTTCCCTATCTATCCGTTCTAAAAATTAAAATAAAATATGCAATGGTTTTGTTAAGTAAGCGGGTATACTATTTTAGTGTTAGCTCTCCCTCGACCATTGAACCAATATGGTCTATTCAAATAATGAACTTGATCCTGGGGAATCAAAAACTTATTAGTCCTTATATGTGAGTTCAATAAAACCTTTGGGACCCATGCTTGGACTCTTTGATGACTACGATTTATGATACACATATATGATTTATTCATAGTCTTTGGACTAAACCCGAGTCCGGCTTTGTTGTACATGACTCTTTGGGTTCCAAGTAGTCGGTTAAGATTCTTAGATCCCAACGTGAACCTTTCCAACCTAGCCTCGACCTCTTGAACTCGATCTTTCAAGAGAGAATTCTCCTCCTCAAGTTTTTCAACTTGGAATGAGTTTCCATCTTGAACTTGACTAGTTGAAGAGGTTAGAGTAGCCTCTTGCTTGAGAGTTTCAACCTCCTCAAGTAACGACTCAACCCTAGAGTCAGACTTAGTTAATTTCCTAGTAAGTATTTTAATTGTAAGGTAAAGTGTACTAATTAAAGATCGGCTAACCTTGTCTTTCCCTTTTGGTCCGGCTTTGAGTTTCCTCTCGAAGTAGTCTTCGGGTCGTAGTCAGAGTTGTAGTTGGACTCGGCTTTGGATTCTGACTCGGACTCCTCCGGTCTTGACATGTAAGCTATGTCTTTTTTTTGTCCCAAGTTGCATGGAATGCTTTCTTTTGATTTGATTTGAATTGTGCCCTTTTTTGGTTCTTTAGTAGCCTCCTTTCCCTCCGAACGATCTTCCGCACTACGTTCACTATTGCCTCCACCTCTTCGGATTCGGACTCTGATTCATCTTTGAGTTCGAGTCCATCTTCTTGCCTGGTAGGTGGTTTGTTTCTTTGTCCTGCAAGTAGAGAAATACCTCTCTCAGCTCGGACCACATTAGTCTGCTCGTGAAGTTCAAACTCGGAAAATAATTCATCTAACCTAAGCTTCGAAAGGTCCTTAGAGACCTTGTAAGCATCGACCATGGATGCCCACAAGGTAGTCCTAAGAAATGAATTAAGAATGTACCTTAGGAGGTTGCAGTTTTCGACCTTGGGTCCGATGGTGTGCAGGTCGTTGACAATGACCTGGACGCAGGCATGTAGTTGCGTCGCCGTCTCGTGTTCCTGCATCTTAAGGTTATACAACTTATTCAAAAGAAGGTCACGTTTACATACCTTAGCATCGGACGTTCCTTCGTGTAGCTCGATTAATTTGTTCCACAGGTCCTTGGCGCTAATAAATGGTCCGATGCGGTTGAGTCCCTCCTTGGACAAGCCGCATTGCAATATTTGGGTTGCTCTTGCATCGGCTTCGATTTGCCTCTTGGTTGCATTTGTCCACTTGTTAAAGTCCAAGGGCTCCCCTTGATCATTATTGTTGGTGCAGGGGCACTAGATAATCGAACCTATATTTTGATTATGGCAAAGACACAAAGTTAAGTTTACATCGTTATCTCACGAGCTAAATCGAGTGTACAGAAAAGTACTAAAGCTGGAGATGAAGGCTACCGACACCCAGAGGAAGCCGCGGTGGTCGGGCGACACTCGAGTGACTTCGGAGGGAGCCGAAGGAATCGAGTGGAAGGCCGGAAGCGAGAGCTACAAGGTAAGTATCGAGGAATGCTCGTGTGAGTGAGAGATTGTAAGGTCGTGTCCTCTTTACGGGGATGACCATAGGCGGCGATCCGACTAATACTTCCTGTGGAAGGTCTAGGTCGAGATCGAATGGTTCGAAACCGTTGCATTTATCATTTTCCGAGCTAACCTCTTACTGCAGGGAAGTGGTCAGGCTAGCAATCAACTGCTGGACGTTGGACAGTCGACTGATGCTCATCAGTCGACTAATGGGAGGCATCAGTCGACTGATGGCGACGAATCAGCCTTTTCCCTAGGTCAAAACGGATAACGTTTGACGCGGCCACTTCGCGATAAAATTTGGACAACTTCTTGATCTGTTCCAAAAAAAAGGACACAAATTCAGAGGCCAAAATCTATAAAAGGAGGGGAGGATTCCAACTCCAAACATCATTAAGTTTATTCATCAAGTGCTCCTACAACGCCAACGCTCCAACACCGTCATAACGCCGACGCGACAACAAGCTCAGATCTTCTTCGTCGGCAGCAGCATCTAGTAATATATTTTAATATTGTATTCATTGTTTTTATTCGTAACGAGGTGAGGTAGGCTTGTTGCCTCATCCTCGTACTTCCGGATTTTGTGATCGTTGTCTCCTACCTCCAACGAGGAGGAGACGTTATAGTGCTTTGCCCTCCGTACGCGATCTAGGACCGATAGGGCCTTGGAGTAGCAACCGCTGGGTTGTGAACCCAGTAAAATAAACGTGTCACTTTACTTTCCGCTGTGCTTTTTCGTTTACTTGTGTCTCAACGAACGAAAGATTTACGATCACTATTCACCCCCACCCCTCTAGCGACGCTTCTCGATCCAACAATTGGTATCAGAGCGGGGACGCTAAGATTTGGTGAAACCACCGATCTAGCACGTTTTGGTTTTCTGTTCATATTTTTCGATTCGTATATTTTTTGGTCTTTTTCCTCCCGCACTACTAATCCAAGACGAAGTCTTGGTACGTTTCTTTTGGTTGTGTGCTTGCAAGTTTTCTCTCTTGGAGTAGCCTACGGTAAAACGGCCATAACTTTTCGCACAAGTAGACTCACATAACGATCTACCTACCAAATCAAAGTTCTTTGAGAGATCTACATTTCTTACGAGGGTTTACTCTCGTAACAAGCTGTTTCCATACCCAAAATCTTACGTCTAGTACTCTTTCGGGGATATCAAAGGTTGTAAGTTGTTAGTTTTTGTTAGTTTCTTATTTTTCTCATTTAATTCTGTTTATTTCCTATTTATTTCCCGCATTACTAATCCAAGACCAAGTCTTGGAATTCCCTTTGGTTTTTATTCGTGTTTTGCAAGATACTTAATGGCTCACATTGAGGGGTATAGCACCACCCGACCTCCGTTCTTTAACGGAGATGATTTCCGTTATTGGAAATGTCGGATGGAGTGTTTCTTGAAAACACAAGTCGAGACTTGGATAAAAATCCAAACCGGCTTTTCTCTACCCACCAATGATCAAGGAGAGCCCTTGGATTTCAACAAGTGAACTAACGCAACCAAGAGGCAAATTGAAGCCGATGCAAGAGCAACTCAAATATTGCAATGCTGGTTGTCCAAGGAGGAACTCAACCGCATCGGACCATTCATTAGCATCAAGGACCTATGGAACAAATTAATCGAGCTACATGAAGGAACGTCCGATGCTAAGGTATGTAAATGTGACCTTCTTTTCAATAAGTTGTATAACCTTAAGATGCAGGAACACGAGACGGCGACGCAACTACATGCCCGTGTCCAGGACATTGTCAACGGCCTGCATACCATCGGACACAAGGTCGAAAACCGTGACCTACTAAGGTACGTTCTTAATTCATTTCCTAGGACTACCTTGTGGGCATCCATGGTCGATGCCTACAAGGTCTCTAAGGACCTTTCAAAGCTTAGGTTAGACTAATTATTTTCCGAGTTTGAACTTCACGAGCAAACTAACATGGTCTGGGCCGAGAGAGGTATTGCTCTACTTGCAGGACAAAGAAGCAAGCTACCTACCAGGCAAGAAGATGGACTCAAACCCGACGACGAATTAGAGTCCGAATCCGAAAAGGTGGAAGCAATAGTGAACGTAGTGCGGAAGATCGTTCGGAGGGAAAGGAGACTACTAAAGAATCAAAAGAGGGCACAATTCAAATCAAATCAAAAGAAGGCTTTTCATGCAACATGGGACAACGAAGAAGGCGGCGGCATAGCATGCATGGCAAGACCCGAAGAGTCCGAGTCAGAGTCCGAATCCGAATCCAATTACAACACCGACTCCAAACTCGAGGACTACTTCGAGAAGCAACTCAAAGCCAGATCAAAAGAGAAAATTAAGGTTAGCCACTCACTAATTCATACGCTTTACAATACAATTAAAATGCTTAATAGGAAATTAACTAAGTCTGAGTCTAGGGTTGAGTCGTTACTTGAGGAGGTTGAAACCCTCAAGCAAGAGGCTACTCTAACCTCTTCAACTAGTCAAGTTCAAGAGGGAAACTCAACCCAAATTAAAAAACTTGAGGAGGAGAATTCTCTCTTGAAAGACCGAGTTCAAGAGGTTGAGGCTAGGTTGGAAAAGTTCACGTTGGGATCTAAGAACCTTAATCGACTACTTGGAACCCAAAGAGCCGTCTACAACAAAGCCGGACTCAGATTTAAGTCAAAGACTACGAATATGTCTTATATGTCTATCGTAAATCGTAGTCATCAAAGAGTCCAAGCATGGGTCCCAAAGGTTTTATTGAATTCACATATAAGGACTAATAAGTTTTGGATTCCCTAGGATCAAATTCATTATTTGAATAGACCATATTGGTTCAATGGTCCAGGGGGAGCTAACACTAAAATAGTATACCCGCTTACTTAGCAAAACCATTGAATATTTTACTTTAATTTGTAGAACGACTAGATAGGGAAAATAGTTAGTCAACTCTTGACAACATAGTATCAGGACACGGCGAGATGATAGTACGTTAGGGAAACAAAGTCTCGTGTATTCGAGCTAGATAAGGCGTATCTAGCTTGGTGCACTTGACCGAGTGGAACTAGCTGAAGTTACCTCTCCGTATCCTAAACTAGTTAGACCAGGAAGTAACCCTAAGTGACTTAAGTGATATTTTCTTGAATTTGGCTTTGTCTAAGGAAGTGGTGTTAGTTATAGCCCTAGAACCAATCATGTGATGGTTGAATAGGGAACATTTTGTATCATATTCTATAAAGGCAAAGGATTGATTATTATATTTACGTCTTGCTTGTGCCAGCTAAATTAAATATAATAATGCCCTAGAAAAGTAAGTTCTTATCTACAGCACATCAATTGACAGAATTGATTATGAGAGGCTGTAGAGAACACTTTCCTAAATGTTCCTAATCAAGTATTAATATGCAAGGGCAATATTAATACATAAAGACTAGCATGTAGGTCAATTGATGACTTGATCTCACAAGTCATGGATATATGATATCAAGTTGACACATGGGTATATATTAGAGAATATATACTGAACTGACCCACCATGAGAAAGTTTCATGGATCGTCATATGAGTGTCATAAACTTTCTCATGTGACTATTGGTATGAATAGTCCTCAAACCTGAAGTCACTACGGTTCCCTACATAAGGAGTTATGTACTTTGGTATCGTCAAACGTCACCCGTAACAGGGTGGACCATAAAGGCGATTACTGGGTATATAATAAATTATGCGGAGGGATGTGAGTGATGTAGATGGGATCTATCCCTCCCATATGACGGGAGTGATGTCTGTGGACCCCTTGATTGAGTAGAACTACTAAAACGCTTGGCCATGCTCGAATGAGTCAATATGAGATATTGAGCTCATTTGTTTGAGTTAGTTTACTCATGGATCAAGAAACACATAGATTGATCAAGGATGACACGGTCTATGCCTCATTGGTCAATCTGATATCAAAGATAGAAGAACACGGTCATACATTATAGTAGTCACGGAAAGGTTAGTCGGATCTTGACTTATTTCGTAACTTGGGTAGCAATGATGTATTGCTAGATGCCGCTCATTGCTTGTGTATCTAAAAGAGTTTAGATCCACTGCCAACGTTATGAGAGTCTATAGGGTCACACACAAAGAGCATAATGATTAGAAGAATTAGTGCACTCTAGTTTGACTAGAATAATTTGGGAATAAGCTTAAGTACAAAATGGTTTTTGGACTTTAAGCTTAATGAGAATTTTAGCTTGTTGATTTAATGAGATTAATTCAATATGCTAAGCTTATTAATTTAATAAGATTAAATAAATATGTTATCATGATAGCCTAAGCTTAATTGATTTAATAAGATTAATTCAATATGTTACCTTATTGATTTAATGAGATTAATTCAATATGATAACATAAGCTTATTGAATTAATAAGATTAATTCAACATATAAGCATGCCACATAAGCATGCCACCTAAGCTTGATGAGGTGGAAGGAGACAAAGGGTTTTGACCTTTGGAATTTCTCCACATGTGGTCGGCCAAACAAGGAGATTATTTTTCAATGCAATTGATTGCATTGAATGTGATAGGAGGTGAAAGGTTTTTTCAATCCTATAAAACACTCCATGGCGTGGCCGGCAAAATTGGTGGAAGCTTGAGGCTTGGAGAGAGCTTGGTGGTGAGAGGCTTTGGTTGTGTGGCTTTTGTGAGTGTAGGCTAGCAAGAAGAGTGGTCTTCTTCTTCCTTTCTCTTTTTCCCTACCTTCCTCTCCTTTAGGGTCTTCTCTAGCAAGAAGTAAAGGAGAGCTCTTCTAGTTTCTTTTGTGAGACAAGAGCTTGCTCGTGTGGATACATATAGAGGCACGAACATTTGAACGTGCTAAAAGATCCAACAAACCCAAGGAGAAGCGGGATTAAAAAGGGCACGCAACAAAGGTAATATTCTCCTATAAGATAAGTTTTTTTTCTTTTAGAGAAATTTATTTTTTTGTACGAGGTTTTCTTTCGCAAGGATCACTTGGAAGGGATCCTATTTTTCCGTTGCGCATGTGCTATTTTGCATAAAAAAAATCCCTACAGTGGTATCAGAGCCACTTGCGAAAGATCGTATAAAAAAAATAGATTTTCTCTATTTTATATATGATATAGAAGTAGGATAAATTTTATTATGAGTTGATAATTGCATTAGCAATTTTTCAAACATAATAAAATATCCGATGTCTTTTAAAAGTTAAAATTGACATGGTGCATGGTTATGGCCTAGTCCCAAAAAGTTTGTGAATGTGTGTGTTGTAATTCTTAATACGGCCTGCGTGTCGTGCCTTTCTTCTAAAATTCTTGTTGTAAAATTAGTTTTAGACTCGAATGTAACTCGAGTATTTCTCCTTTTGTAATATACAAAATAAAGATGGAGGGTCCATTGGAAGATGACGTTACAAGGAGGAAGTCAACAACACAAGACAACCAAAAGGAAGCACTTGGAAGAAGATGCTATCCCTAGGTTGACCAATCAATCTTTTCATTGGCTTGAGAAGATTGTAGAATAAGGGTCATAACCATGACACGCTTAGTTTAATGTGTATGTGAAGCATGTTAATTTAGCTTATATGTGATGTATGCTAATATGTATGTGATGCATGTTTAAGTTTATTTCTTAATAAGTCAAAAATGATATGTCTACAAAAGTTTGGTACTCACTACTTCCTCGATCATTTGTTGTTGGGTTTGCCAAAGCAAAGCAATGCATTTTATCTTGGAAGAGTGCGAGTGGACAATCGTGATGTCCCGCTATCAAACTTGGTTAAGACTTAATTAAGTTTTTTTCTTAATTAATTAAGAAAGTAGAGGCATATATTAGCTTTGAACATAAGTTTTAAAAATTAGTTTTGTGTGATTTTCGAACATCAGCTTTGTCTTAGAAAGTGGTCGTTGCTCCGATATCAAAGAAGGCCTCTGTGCCTCGCCACTGGCACCGAAGTCGGTTTAGGAATAAGCACTAAACTAATCTAAACTTAACCAAAGCTATTAAAGAGTTACATCAGATGTAATTGACAAAAGATTGTCTACCTAATCATACTACGTCTTGGGCGATTAGCCAAAGCTAACTCAAGACGAAGTATGATGTGGATCTTTATCCCATATAAATTTATAGCTAAATAGAAGCTAATGATGTAAGCAAAATGTGTTTGCCTACATCAATGATTAGCTCATATCAAAGCTATGAGAATTTAGTGGGAGCCTCATTTAATTAAAGGCCTAATTAAATGACTTAGGTATGATACTTAATTTTGCATTTTAATGTTGTAGATCACCATATCATCTAACACGACACACCCCCTCAACTTGCGATCTGTCCTTGAGAAAGACAAGCTCAATGGAGCTAACTTTCTAGACTGGTATAGGAACTTGAGGATTATCCTCAAGCAAGAACGTAAATTGTATGTCCTAGAGCAGTCTATCCCTAAAACACCCCCGCGCCACTCGGTTTAAAAGGATGCTTATAAGAAGCATCAAGATGACGCATTAGATGTCTCATGTCTTATGCTTGCCACCATGAACTCTGAGCTTTAGAAGCAACATGAGAACATGGATGCCTATGGTATGGTTGAGCATTTGAAACAACTATATCAAGGACAAGCTAGGCACGAGCGTTTTGAAGTGTCTAAGGCTCTTTTTGCATGCAAGATGCAAGAAGGAACACCTGTAGGAACTCACGTACTTAAAATGATAGGGTACGTTGAGAACCTTGAAAGACTAGATTTTCCACTGAGCCAAGAATTGGCAACCGATGTTATCCTGCAATCATTGCCGGAAGCATATAATCAATTCGTCATGAATTATAACATGAATGAAATTGATAAGCCTTTGCCTGAGATTCTCAGCATGTTAAAAACCGCTGAACCGAATCTCAAGAAGAAAGTTAGTAATGTACTAATGGTCAAGAAGGGCAAAGGTAAGCGCAAAGGCAAGGGTAAGACCCAAGCCAAAGGCAAGGCCAATTCATCCACTTCAAAGGGTAAAGGTAAAGTACCTAAGGAAGGGGACTGTTTCCATTGCGGTGAGACTGGACACTGGAAGCGGAACTGCAAAGTCTACCTTGAGGAAGTAAAGAAGAAAAGAAGTGGGACTTCTGCCTCAGGTATACACATTATAGAATTTAATCTATCTATTTCTTCTACATGGGTATTAGATACCGGATGTGCATCTCACATTTGTATGAATGTGCAGGGATTGAGAAATAGTAGACTAATGGCAAAGGGCGAAGTGGACCTACGAGTAGGCAATGATGCAAAAGTTGCTGCTGTAGCTGTAGGAACATATTCTTTGTCTTTGCCCACTGGGCTTATCTTAGAACTAGAGGAGTGCTTTTATGTACCTACATTAACGAAGAACATAATTTCTGTATCTTGTTTAGACAAGAAAAACTTTTCTTTTATAATAAAGGACAAATGTTGTTCCATTTATTTGAATGAAATGTTCTATTGTAATGCACCACTTATGAATGGTCTCTATGTTCTAGATTTAGAAAATCCAATTTATAATGTAAATACCAAACGATTCAAATCAAATAATTTGAACCAAACATATCTCTGGCACTGTCGCCTAGGTCACATAAATGAAAAACGCATATCCCAACTCCATAAAGATGGATTATTGGACTCATTTGATTTTGAATCATATAAGGTATGTGAATCTTGTCTTTTAGGAAAGATGACTAAAACTCCATTTAGTGGACATGGCGAGAGAGCGACGGACTTGTTAGGACTCATACATACTGATGTATGTGGCCCTTTCAATGTCGAAGCCAGAGGAGGCTATAAGTACTTTATTACTTTCACTGATGATATGAGTAGATTTGGTTACTTGTATTTGATGAGACATAAGTCAGAATCCTTTGAAAAGTTCAAAGAATTCAAGAATGAAGTACAAAACCAACTTGGTAAGCGTATTAAGCTACTTCGATCAGATCGAGGTGGTGAATACTTTAGTCAAGAGTTTCGTGATCACCTGGCTGAGTGTGGGATAATATCCCAACTCACTCTACCTGGAACACCACAATGGAATGGTGTATCTGAGAGGAGAAATCGTACTCTATTAGACATGGTACGATCAATGATGAACCAGACTGATCTACCTACTTCCTTTTGGGGTTTAGCTCTAGAGACAGTCTCTTTCACACTTAATCGCGTCCCATCAAAAGCCGTAGAAAAGACACCATATACGTTATGGACTGGGAAGAGTCCCAAAATGTATTTTATAAAAATTTGGGGTTGTTAAGCTTATGTTAGACGTCAAGTCTCAGATAAACTAGGACCCAAATCAGATAAGTGTTATTTTGTAGGATATCCCAAGGAAACTAAGGGATATTACTTTTACAATCCCACACTTGGCAAGGTGTTTGTTGCCAGAAATGCTATCTTTCTAGAAAGAGAATTTATTTCTAGAAAAACTAGTGGGAGTAAAATTCATCTTGAAGAAATTCAAGATGAAGATAACACTAAGGCTTCGATGGAAAATGAACAGGCACCACAAAGTGTTGTGGATGAAGAAATTGTTGCGCAAAGAGCTGTGGAGCAAACACCTGTTCAAGTAGACCAACCTCTTCGTAGATTTGATAGGATCCGTCGTCAACCTGAGAGATATTCTTTTCTCTTGACTGACAACGGTGATGTATTACTTGTCGATCTTGACGAGCCTACATCCTATCAAGAAGCTATGATGAGCCCAGATTCCGAGAAATGGCTAAAGGCCATGAGATCCGAAATGGAATCCATGTACACTAACCAAGTATGGACTTTGGTTGATCCACCTGAAGGGGTAAAACCCATTGGGTGTAAGTGAGTCTTTAAAGTAAAGACTGACATGGATGGTAATAAGCATACCTATAAAGGTAGATTGGTGGCTAAAGGATTCAAACAAATTCATGGTATTGACTATGATGAAACATTTTCACTAGTTGCGATGCTTAAATCCATTCAGATCATACTTGCTATTGCAGCCTACCACGATTATGAGATCTGGCAGATGGATGTCAAAACCGCTTTTCTGAATGGAAAGCTACTCGAGGATGTGTACATGACACAGCCTGAGGGTTTTGAAGATCCAAAGCATCCTGGAAAAGTATGCAAACTGCAAAAGTCCATTTATGGACTAAAGCAAGCCTCTCGAAGCTGGAATCTTCGATTCGATGATGCAATCAAGGAGTTTGGTTTCATCAAGAATGAAGATGAACCTTGTGTCTACAAGAGAAATAGTGGGAGCACAGTTGTATTTCTTATCTTGTATGTAGATGACATACTTCTCATCGGAAATGATATTCCCTCACTCCAGTCTGTGAAGATGTGGTTAGGGAATTGTTTCTCGATGAAAGACTTAGGTGAAGTTGCCTATATTCTAGGCATCAAGATCTATAGAGATAGATCTAAAAGATTACTTAGCCTAAGTCAGAGTACATACATTGATAAAATGCTAGATCGTTTTGCTATGCAAAATTCCAAGAAAGGATTTCTGCCTTTATCACATGGTGTGAGTCTTTCGAAGACTCAATGTCCCTCTTCTAAGGAGGAGAGAGATCGCATGGATAAGATCCCTTATGCATCTTCTATAGGGTCTATCATGTACGTCATGCTTTGTACTCGTCTTGACATCTCGTATGCTTTGAGTATGACGAGTAGATACCAGTCAGATCCAGGTGAAAGTCACTGGATAGTAGTCAAAAATATTTTTAAATACTTACGAAGAACGAAAGAATATTTCCTGATATTTGGAGGCAATGAGGAGCTAACTGTAAAGGGTTACAGTGATGCAAGCTTCCAAACAGACAAGGATGACTATAGATCGCAATCGGGGTACGTGTTTTGCCTGAATGGTGGAGCTGTGAGCTGGAAGAGTTCGAAGCAGGACACAGTTGCTGATTCTACAACAGAAGCCGAGTATATTGCTGCATCTGATGCAGCAAAGGAGGTTGTTTGGCTCCGCAAGTTCATCAGTGAACTTGGGGTAGTTCCTAGCATTGCAGATCCAATAGACCTCTATTGTGACAACAATAGGGCTATTGCACAGGCTAAGGAACCTCGATCACATCAGCGGACCAAACACATACTGCGGCGCTTCCATCTAATTTGAGAGATCATCGATAGAGGAGATGTGAGGATATGCAGAGTACCGACAGAAGCTAACATCGCAGATCCATTGACCAAGGCTTTGGCACAGAGGAAGCATGATGGTCACACTAGGTCACTAGGTATCAGATATTATAGTGATTGGTACTAGTGCTAGTGGGAGATTGTTAGTTATAGCCCTAGAACCAATCATGTGATGGTTGAATAGGGAACATTTTGTATCATATTCTATAAAGGCAAAGGATTGGTTATTATATTTACGTCTTGCTTGCACTAAATTAAATATAATAATGCCCTAGAAAAGTAGGTTCTTATCTACAAAGACATCAATTGGCGTAATTGATTATGAGAGGTTAGAGAACACTTTCCTAAATGTTCCTAGTCAAGTATTAATATGCAGGGCAATATTAATACATAAAGACTAGCATATAGGTCAATTGATGACTTGATCTCACAAGTCATGGATATATGATATCAAGTTGACACATGGGTATATATTAGAGAATATATACTGAACTGACCCGCCATGAGAAAGTTTCATGGATCGTCATATGAGTGTCATAAACTTTCTCATGTGACTATTGGTATGAATAGTCCTCAAACTCACGAAGTCACTACGGTTCCCTACATAAGGAGTTATGTACTTTGGTATCACAAACGCGTCACGTAACAGGTGGACCATAAAGGCGACATCGGGTATATAATAAATTATGCGGAGGGATGTGAGTGGTGTAGATGGGATCTATCCCTCCCATATGACGGAAGTGATATCTGTGGGCCCCTTGATTGAGTAGAACTACTAAAACGCATGGCCATGCTCGAATGAGTCAATATGAGATATTGAGCTCATTTGTTTGAGTTAGTTTACTCAGGGATCAAGAAACACATAGATTGATCGAGGATGACACGGTCTATGCCTCATTGGTCAATCTGATATCAAGGATAGAAGGACACGGTCATACATTATAGTAGTCACGGAAAGGTTAGTCGGATCTTGACTTATTTCGTAACTTGGGTAGCAATGATGTATTGCTAGATGTCGCTTATTGCTTGTGTATTTAAAAGAGTTTAGATCCACTGCCAACGTTATGAGAGCCTATAGGGTCACACACAAAGAGCATGATGATTAGAAGAATTAGTGCATTCTAGTTTGACTAGAATAATTTAGGAATAAGCTTAAGTACAAAATGGTTTTTGGACTTTAAGCTTAATGAGAATTTTAGCTTGTTGATTTAATGAGATTAATTCAATATGCTAAGCTTATTAATTTAATAAGATTAAATAAATATGTTATCATGATAGCCTAAGCTTAATTGATTTAATAAGATTAATTCAATATGTTACCTTATTGATTTAATGAGATTAATTTAATATGATAACATAAGCTTATTGAATTAATAAGATTAATTCAACATGCATGAATGCCACATAAGCATGTCACCTAAGCATGCCACCTAAGCTTGATGAGGTGGAAGGAGACAAAGGGTTTTGACCTTTGGAATTTCTCCACATGTGGCCGGCCAAACAAGGAGTGTGTTTGATTATTTTTCAATGCAATTGATTGCATTGAATGTGATAGGAGGTGAAAGATTTTTTCAATCCTATAAAACACTCCATGGGGTGGCCGGCCAAATTGGTGGAATCTTGAGGCTTGGAGAGAGCTTGGTGGTGAGAGGCTTTGGTTGTATGGCTTTTGTGAGTGTAGGCTAGCAAGAAGAGTGGTCTTCTTCTTCCTTTCTCTTTTTTCCTACCTTCCTCTCATTTAGGGACTTCTCTAGCAAGAAGTAAAGGAGAGCTCTTCTAGTTTCTTTTGTGAGACAAGAGCTTGCTCGTGTGGATACATATAAAGGCACGGACATTTGAACATGCTGAAAGATCCAACAAACCCAAGGAGAAGCGGGATTAAAAAGGGCACGCAACAAAGGTAATATTCTCCTATAAGATAAGTTTTTTTTCTTTTATAGAAATTTATTTTTTTGTACGAGGTTTTCTTTCGCAAGGATCACTTGGAAGGGATCCTATTTTTCCGTTGCGCATATGCTATTTTGCATAAAAAAGAATCCCTACAAGTGGTCGTTGTTCCGATCAAAGAAGGCTCCTGTGCCTCGCCACGACCTGGAAGCCAGTTTCTCAAAAAGTTACTTAACGATCTAAAGGTTAAATCCGAATCTAACCCAAGTTTGACTATCTTTAATCAATTTAAAATCATCTCACAAAATATATAAGGTGAACAAATTAAGAGACACATAGATTGGGTGAGATGTTAAGGATAATTGAAATATACTTAAAACAATCTCTTCAAGATACTACTTATTTTCTTAACTGTTGTACTTAACAACTCTTAGGCCAAAGTTTAGCGCCTCCTACATCTCTTATACTTCATATATTTGACTAAGGGGGAGAGCAAACTAACCTTAAGAGTTATATTATAAACCTTTAGATTATTGGTGCAGAGGGACACACCTCGAACAAATCTATCTAACAACTGCTAGACGCATGCTTGGACTCATATTTGATTTATCTAGATGCATGCATATATGACATTGTTTTTTAAAAAAACCCTATTTTATACAAAAACCCCAAATTTTTTTTTTTTGATTTATGGCAAAAGGGGGAGAAGAGCGAAAGTTAAGGGGGAGTAACACAAAATTTGATTTTGAAAACTGAAGTATCTCTTTCAAAACTCACCTAGGGTTAAGGGGGAGTTTTGGTTAAGGGGGAGTTTTGGGAATGACATTCATCATCTACTATACTTGTTTTATGCTTTAATTTCCTGAACTTTGTGTTGGTTTGTCATATATCAACAAGGGGGAGATTGTTAGTGCAGGGGCACTAGATAATCTGAGCGAAAGTTAAGGGGGAGTAACACAAAATTTGATTTTGAAAATTAAAGTATCTCTTTCAAAACTCACCTAGGGTTATGGGGGAGTTTTGGTTAAGGGGGAGCTTTTGGGAATGACATTCATCATCTACTATACTTGTTTTATGCTTTAATTTCCTTAACTTTGTGTTGGTTTGTCATATATCAAAAAGGGGGAGATTGTTAGTGCAGAGGCACTAGATAATCGAACCTGTGTTTTGATTATGGCAAAGACACAAAGTTAAGTTTACATCGTTATCTCACGAGCTAAATCGAGTGTGCAGAAAAGTACTAAAGCTGGAGCTGAAGGCTAGCGACACCCGGAGGAAGACGCGGTGGTCGGGCGACACTCGAGCGACTTCGGAGGGAGCCGAAGGAATCGAGTGGAAGGTCGGAAGCGAGAGCTACAAGGTAAGTTTCGAGGAAAGCTCGTGTGAGTGAGAGATTGTAAGGTCGTGTCCTCTTTACGGGGATGACCGTAGGCGGCGATCCAACTAAAACTTCCTGTGGAAGGTCTAGTTCGAGATCGGACGGTTAGAAACCGTCGCATTTATCATTTTCCGAGCTAACCTCTTCGCAGGAAGTGGCCAGCCGCCGAATGAGGCCGGACATTGGCGATCGGCCAATCGATGCTCATCACGATCGTGATGGGAGGCATCACGATCGATGATGACGAATCGACCAAGGCTAGGTCAAAACGGATAACGTTTGACGCGGCCACTTCGCAATAAAATTTGGACAACTTCGTGATCTGTTCCAAAAAAAGGAGACAAATTCAGAGGCCAAAATATATAAAAGGAGGGGAGGATTCCAACTCCAAACATCATCAAGTTTATTCATCAAGTGCTCCTACAACGCCAACGCTCCAACACCGTCATAACGTCGACGCGACAACAAGCTCAGATCTTCTTCATCGGCAGCAGCATCTAGTAATATATTTTAATATTGTATTCGTTGTTTTTATTCGTAACGAGGTGAGATAGGCTTGTTGCCTCATCCTCATACTTCCGGATTTTGTGATCGTTGTCTCCTACCTCCAACGAGGAGGAGACGTTATAGTGCTTTGCCCTCCGTATGCGGTATAGGACCGATAGGGCCTTAGAGTAGCAACTGCTGGGTTGTGAACCAAGTAAAATAAACGTGTCACTTACTTTCCGCTGTGCTTATTTGTTTACTTGTGTCTCAACGAACGAATTCGAACGAAAGATTTATGATCGCTATTCACCCCCCCCCTCTAGCGACGCTTCTCGATCCAACAATTGGTGGGTAGAGCAAAGCCGATTTAAATTATTATCCAAGTCTCGACTTGTGTTTTCAAGAAACACTCCATCCTGCCTTTCCAATAATAGAAATCATTTCCATTAAAGAATGGAGGTCGAGTAGTGTTATACCCCTCAATGTGAGCCATTAAGTATCTTGCAAAACATGAATAAAAACCAAAGGAAATTCCAAGACTTGGTCTTGGATTAGTAGTGCGGGAAATTATAGGAAATAAATATAAATAAATGAGAAGAATAAGAAACTAACAAAAACTAACAACTTACGACCTTCGATGTCCCCGAAAGGGTAATAGACGTTGGTTTTTGGGGATAGAAACAGCTTGTTACAATAGTAAACCCTCATAAGAAGTGTAGATCTCTCTGAGAGCTTCGATTTGGTAGGTAGATCGTTTTGTGAGTCCACTTGTGCGAAAGGTTATGGCCATTTTACCGTCGACTACTCCAAAAGAGAATACTTACAAACACACAACCAAAAGAAGCGTACCAAGACTTCGTCTTGGATTAGTAGTGCGGGAGGAAAAAAAACCTAAAAAAAACACGACTCAAAAAATACGAAAAGAAAACCAAAAAGTGCTAGATTGGTCATTTCACCAAATCTTAGCGCCTCTGCTCTGATACCAATTGTTACTTGTGCGAAAAGTTATGGTCATTTTACCGTCGACTACTCCAAAAGAGAATACTTGCAAACACACAACCAAAAGAAGTGTACCAAGACTTCGTCTTGGATTAGTAGTGCGGGAGGAAAAAAAACCTAAAAAAAATGCAACTCGAATAATACGAAAGAAAACCAAAAAGTACTAGATTGGTGGTTTCCCCAAATCTTAGCACCCTCGCTCTGATACCAATTGTTGGTTCGAGAAGCGTCGCTAGAGGAGGGGGTGACTAGCGAGCATAAATCTTTTCGTTCGTTCGTTCGTTCGTTCGATACATGAGTAAGTACAGTGAAAAAATAAAAAGACATGTTTATTTTTACTTGGTTCACAACCCAGCGGTTGCTACTCCAAGGCCCTAACGGTCCTAGACCACGTACGGAGGACAAAGCACTATAACGTCTCCTCCTCATTGGAGGTAGGAGACAACGATCACAAAACTGAAAGTACGAGGATGAGGCAACAAGCCTACCTCACCTCATTACGAATAAAAAAAAAGAATACAATAACAAAATATGTTACTTGTTGCTGCTACCGACGAAGAGGATTAGAACTTATCGTCGCGTCGGCATTATGACGGTGTTGGAGCTTTGGCGTTGTAGGAGCACTTGAGAATAATCTTGATGATCTTTGGAGTTAGAATCCTCCCCTCCTTTTATAGAGTTCTTCCTCTGAATATGTCTCCTCATCTTTTGGAACATATCAAGAAGTTGTAAAAAATTTTATCGCGAAGTGGCCACGTCAAACCTTATCCATTTTGACCTAGCGCAAAGGCTGATTCGTCGCCATCAGTCAACTGATGAGCATCAGTCGACTGCACAATATCCAGCAGTCCATTGCCAGCCTGGCCACTTCCCTACAGTAAGAGGTTAGCACGGAAAATGGTAAATGTGACGATTTCTAACAGTCTATCTTGACCAAGACCTGCTTCGTTCGGTTGCGTATTGCTCGAGTTGATCACCTGGTATCATACAAAGGACGACCTTACCATCTCTCACTCACCGCTTACCTCGATACTTGCCTTTGCTCGCTTCGGCTTCCACTCGATTCCTTCGGCTCCCTCGAAGTCACTCGGTGTCGCCCGTATATTCTTAAGATTGCTGGCCTTGACTCGGCTTTAGCACTTTTCTGCACACTCGATTTAGCTCGTGAGATAACGATGTAAACTTAACTTTGTGTCTTTTCCATAATCAAAACACAGGTTTGATTATCTGGTGCCTCTACACCAATAATCTCCCCCTTTTGATCTATGGCAAATCAACACAAAGTTAAGTGAAATTAAAGCATAAAACAAGTATAGTAAATGATGAATGTCATTTCCAAAAACTCCCCCTTAACCAAAACTCCCCCTTAACCTTAAGTGAGTTTTGAAAGAGAGAACTTAATTTTCAAAATTAAATTTTATGTTACTCCCCCTTAATGTTATTCCCCCTTAACTTTCACTCTTCTCCCCCTTTTGCAATAAATCAAAAATGTCGGGGGTTTTATATAAAATAGGGGTTGAAAAACAATATGGTATATGCATGTATCAAGATAAATCAAGTATGAGTCCAAGCATGCGTCTAGCAATAGTTAGATAGATTAGTTCGAGGTGTGTCCCTCTGCACCAATAATCTAAAGATTTATAATATAACCCTTAGGGTTAGTTTGCTCTCCCCCTTAGTCAAATATATGAAGTATAAGAGATGTAGAGGGCGCTAAACTTTGGCCTAAAGAGTTGTAAATAGTCATTAAGTACAATAGTTGAGAAAATAAGTAGCATTTTGAAGAGGTTGAATTTTAAGTATATTTCAATTGTCCTTAATATCTCACTCATTCTATGTGTCTCAGAATTTGTTCACCTTATAAGTTTTGTGAGATGATTTTAAATTGATTAAAGATAGTCAACCTTGTGTTAGATTCGGATTTAGCCTTTAGATCGTTAAGTAACTTTTCGAGAAACTGGCTTCTAGGTTGTGGCGAGGCACAGGGGTCTTCTTTGATCGGAACAACAACCACTTCCTTAGACAAAGCCAAATTCAAGAAAATATCACTTAAGTCACTTAGGGTTACTTCCTGGTCTAACTAGTTTAGGATACGGCGAGGTAGCTTTAGCTAGTTCCACTCGGTCAAGTGCACCAAGCTAGATACATCTTATCTAGTTCGAATACACGAGACTTTATTTCCCTAACGTACTATCATCTCGCCGTATCCTGATACTATGTTATCAAGAGTTGACTAACTATTTTCCTTATCTATCCATTCTAAAAATTAAAATAAAATATGCAATGGTTTTGCTAAGTAAGCGGGTATACTATTTTAGTGTTAGCTCCCCCTAGACCATTGAACCAATATGGTCTATTCAAATAATGAACTTAATCCTGGGGAATTCAAAATTTATTAGTCCTTATATGTGAGTTCAATAAAACCTTTGGGACCCATGCTTGGACTCTTTGATGACTACGATTTACGATAGACATATATGACTTATTCATAGTCTTTGGACTAAATCCTAGTCCGGCTTTGTTGTACACGACTCTTTGGGTTCCAAGTAGTCGGTTAAGGTTTTTAGATCCCAACGTGAACCTTTCCAACCTAGCCTCAACCTCTTGAACTCGGTCTTTCAAGAGAGAATTCTCCTCCTCATGTTTTTCAACTTGGGCTGAGTTTCCCTTTTGAACTTGACTAGTTGAAGAGGTTAGAGTAGCCTCTTGCTTGAGGGTTTCAACTTCCTCAAGTAACGACTCAATCCTAGACTCAGACTTAGTTAATTTCCTAGTAAGCATTTTAATTGTAAGGTAAAGTGTACTAATTAAAGATCGGCTAACCTTGACTTTCCCTTTTGGTCCGGCTTTGAGTTTCCTCTCGAAGTAGTCTTCGGGGTCGGAGTCGGAGTTGTAGTTGGACTCGACTTCGGATTCTGACTCGGACTCCTCCGGTCTTGCCATGTAAGCTATGTCTTCTTTGTTGTCCCAAGTTGCATGAAAAGCCTTCTTTTGATTTGATTTGAATTGTGCCCTTTTTTGGTTCTTTAGTAGCCTCCTTTCCCTCCAAATGATCTTCCGCACTACTTTCACTATTGCCTCCACCTCTTCGGATTCAGACTCTGATTCGTCTTCGGGTTCGAGTCCATCTTCTTGCCTAGTAGGTGGCTTGTTTCTTTGTCCTATAAGTAGAGAAATACCTCTCTCGGCCCGAACCACATTAGTCTGCTTGTGAAGTTCAAACTCGGAAAATAATTCATATAACTTAAGCTTCGAAAGGTCCTTAGAGACCTTGTAGGCATCGACCATGGATTCCCACAAGGTAGTCCTAGGAAATGAATTAAGAACGTACCTTAGGAGGTCACGGTTTTCAACCTTGTGTCTGATGATGTGCAAGCCGTTGACAATGTCCTGGACGCGGGCATGTTGTTACGTCGCCATCTCGTGTTCCTACATCTTAAGGTTATACAATTTATTGAAAAAAGGTCACATTTACATACCTTAGCATAAGACGTTCCTTCGTGTAACTCGATTAATTTGTTCCACGGGTCCTTGGCGCTAATAAATGGTCTGATGCGGTTTAGTTCCTCCTTGGACAAGCCGCATTGCAATATTTGGGTTGTTCTTGCATCAGCTTCGATTTGCCTCTTGGTTGCATTTGTCCACTTGTTAAAAGTTGATGAGGCAACAAGCCTACCTCACCTCATTACGAATAAAAACAAATAATACAATAACAACATATGTTACTTGTTGCTATTGCCGACGAAGAGGATTAGAACTTGTCGTCGCGTCAGCGTTATGACAGTGTTGGAGCTTTGGCATTGTAGGAGCACTTGAGAATAATCTTGATGATCTTTGGAGTTGGAATCCTTCCCTCCTTTTATAGAGTTCGCCCTCTGAATATGTCTCCTCATATTTTGGAATAGATCACGAAGTTGTACCAAATTTTATCGTGAAGTGGCCGCGTCAAATCTTATCCATTTTGACCTAGCGCAAAGGTTGATTCGTCGCCATCAGTCGACTGATGCATATTAGGTGTGATCTAGTTATCGAAGGCACCTTCTAGTCGTTTGGTTTTTTCTTTCCGTTGCATAATCTCCGCAAATTGTACACTATGATCCTTGTATTCCCTAGTAGAATTGTCTAGCAAGGCTTCTAAGTGGGGACTTGATTCTAGATAAAATTTGCATGGCGATTTATAGCTCTTGTTCTCACTTGGGAAATAATATTGAGTCTTTGTCTGCGAATTTTGTCATTGGAATTCAGTGTTCGCTGCTCGTTCTGTTCGAATGAAATCTTCCATCATCTGCTCAAGTCGGGATTTAGGCAGACAATATTGAGGGTTTAAGTACCCAGGGTCATAACTATATGAATAGGAATCATCTTGTGGCCATTTGTTGTAATTGTAGGTTACTTTTTTTTCAAATTGTGAAGGTTCGAATATATCCGGACAATCATTAATGGTATGCCATGTTTCACTACAATGCTCACAATAAATGTTACCAAAACTTACAACATTAAATTGACCATAATCATGAGTAAAAGTATGGATCGTTATACATAGGAAATTGTAGGTAAGGAAAGGAATAGTAGTGGGTTGGCAAGTGTCATCGTGACCCGCACTGCACACACATAATGTTAGGGCAATCAACCTGTGATATGGTTTTGATGCGTGTGGCAAAGGGTTTAAGTTAGGTTGTTATTGTGATTTGATATGTGCGTTGGAGTCTTACAGGACTTAGTAATTCGCACATGGAGCCTTGGCAAGTTTCACATTTCATGACTCGGTCCTTGAGTCAGTGAAGGATGGCTTTGCGGAAGCCGTGCGCTTGGAGCATCTGAGGGATCGCCGGACGAGGAGCTTGGAGTGAAGCCGGAGGAAGTAAACTTCAGGGTGAGACGCGAAGGATGGCACTGCAGAGATGTGCGCTTGGCGCATCCGAGGGACGTGGCCGGACGAAGACAACTTTGAAGGCGAGGGACTCCGAGGGATGAGAGTGAGCGAATGTAACCCGGGAAGGGGTAGTGCTCTTAGGTGAAACTTGGCCATTTGACTAAGTATCGGATGAGGTTTCCCGACACCAGTCGACTACTCTGAGTCAAACGGGGTTCGACTGGTATCCAACTGATGGGTTTTGGCCCGTGCAATGATCATATGTATGTTGCGGCCGCTAAGACATCATCGATCGCTAATGCGCGATCAACTGGTCAAGAGGGTTTGGGCCACAGAACTGCGTGTAGCCGATCGGGCGCCGATTACGAGGCATCGATCGGCCGATGGATGGATACATCAATCGATCGCTAAGGGTTCGCTGATCGCACGGGTCGGGATCTGATATGTTCAGAGGTCGTTGTAGTGGCGGCAGTCGACTGCCAAGGGCAGAAGTCAACTGGTGGTGGCCAACGGGAAGAAATCAGCCCTCTCTATAAAAAGAGAGGGTGTTGGGCTTTGGGAGGTTAATGCTTGAACTCCTAACAGCTCCCAAAGTGCCCTAAAAGTTTTCCACTCATCTACTTGTGCTAATCTTCATTCTATTGTAGAAGAGTGATCCTTGTGTAAAAGAGGTTACCTCCACCTAACTTTGTGCAAAGGAGAGATCTAGTGGATTTGGCAAAGGAGTGATTCACCTTCGACGAATCGGGGACCGTGGATTAGCGGTGTAGCCGTGAACCACGTTACATCCTTTGTTAGCATTTGTATTCTTATTTATATTTGCTTGTCTTGTTTTGTTTCCGTTGCGCTAATAGTTTTTGTAGACGAGCAAATTCCACCATCGAACGAAAGAGGGCTATTCATCGTGACCCACACTGCACACACATAATCCCTTCAGCGACTTTCTTCTGATTTCGCTGATAACATGAGACTGTTATGACGATCTGCAATTGGTTTTATATGATCGTAAAACTCTCCAATAGTAGCTCATGGCCTATGACTCCGATCTTGCTCCTTTTATCCAACATTTGGAGACTTCTGATCCTAATAATTTGACCTGCAATATCTTCTTATCGGTTTTCAACACTTAAACACTTATACGGAATCATTTCTAAACCCATGACTCAATCCAATGTCTTCCGATAGGATCTGATAGAAGATCCAACATTTTTATCCGAATGTAAGCAAATAAACCGTGGGTGGCTTAAAACATCCCTTCACATTTTTTAGCATTAGGTGGTCATAACCTCTTCAAGTCTAACAACTCTGCATGGTACTCCCATTACGAAACAATTATCCTACTTGATGCTAAAGAATTCCCTAACATGAGTCAAAGAAAGTGACGCAGGGAAATACTCTCTCACAACATCACTAAATCGTGATCAAGTGATATGTTATTCCCCAAAGGTTATTTCCTACGTCTTCCACTAAGTACCGGTTTGATCCCGATAATGGTATGCAACTCAACTTTACTTTCTCTATATAACACGAGTTAAGTACTCAAAAGTACCTTCAAATTTTTACAATTCAGAATGACCAACTCAATGTTGGGTTTCCGGCACCACGGCGAGTGTGTGTTCAAACATTTTTCGCAAACATATGCACAGCGGAAGGAATAAAATAATAAATCTAATTTATTACAACACACACATCACACGCATGCATAGTACAACATGTGTAGACATAACCGTAAATTTAAATTTTGCAATAAAAGGAAATTTAACTACGTATACCTTACGTATCACGTGTAGCGGGAAAGGCATCAACCAGAACGATTCTCGCTAGAATCATCTCTATCCGTATCCACGCCGAGTATCTTTGGGATGACTTCACCGTCACGAGCCTCGTCTTCGTACGGGTTACTAGCCTCGTGTTGAAGACGATGTGATCGAGAGAAGATCACGATCCGAATCCAAATTCGGATCCAAAAATGAGTCCTCAAAACTCGCTTCTCCGGAGAGGTATTCGTCAACCGTTTGACGAATTCTTCATCCTCCACCTATGAGGATTACCGGAGATCGAATCCCCGGCAAGGCTACCGCTGTCGAAGCTCCAAACGTCGTCCAAACGACGCTCCGATGAGAGGGAAACAAGCTGTCCAGAAAACTGGACAGCTTTGGTAGAGGAGTAGGGGCCGGCCAAAAAGGGTAGGATGAAGCTCACCTTGATGCCGAACCCAAAGGAGATCACGGAAGAGTTGCCGGAGGATCACCGGATGAAGCTTGGATGCCGGAAACAATTTGGACGGCGGCACAAGGGGGTGGGCGGAGGAAATGGATGTTGGCGCCAACTTCTCCAAGGAGAGGAGGGGAGCGGCAACAATTAGGTCAAGGGATTTTTTATTAGGGCTTAACAAACCCTTAAGCCCTCTTTTATAGAGAACTAATTCTCTTAATGGTTATCGGATCATAACCATAAGGCCCGTTAACCCGCTCCATTAATTTAAGTTAAAATAAACCAAACCATGATGGTTTATTTTAAGTTAAAATAAACCGAACCAACTTTGGTTCATTCGTTTAAAACAAACCAAACCCTTTGGTTTATTCTCCACCATTGGATTAGAACCAAACCAATTTTGTTCATCCATCATGTCTTCATAAGACACAGCCCATCCACGCTTCCATTGCGACTGAAACGATTTCATGCTCGCTCCATGTTTGGTCCAACCAAACCTAGTTTCTCTCGGTCTGAGAATCTCATTCTCAAGCTCGTTTTAAATCCTTCGGATTACGCTCGTTGTGCGTGTGACCAAATAGGTTCTCGGTTTATGTTGGCCTTCTATAATTAACCATTAATTATAGAGTGATCATGAGTGGCACCTAGTAGTACATCATGATCCCCAATTAACCGAAAAGATCAACGGTTGATCCAGAACTATTTCTGAAACCCTTCAGCAGCTCGAATGAATCGTGCCCCATTCCCTTCACTCATCTTATACCCACTTGGTTCGTGGGACATGGTCTATAGTGTCACTCGTCCCATTAGTATCATTCACAGAGTACCTTACTCTAAACATGTAATGCTTTGGCCAAAGACTTTAGTAACAATCCGACGAGAGGCCATGGGTATACATCTCCTCGCAAGGAGTGGTGAATCCTTTATAGGCTATTCAAACACCTTCGATCACTTCGACTTATACCCAATCATCCCGGGTCCACATCTCCTCAGAGATGCTTGCTTAAGATGCCAAAGCATAAGTCTTTATGATCAAGATGACTTGAATACCGCAAGTCAAAGGAACATCGCACTTAAGCTATAGTAAGAACATCATTGACATATCTATATATGCAGAAAACCATATGAAGTCTTACTGTTGGTCACTCCAATGAACTAGTTACCATACCTAGCATCCACGATTAACTCTGGACATCACAATGTCTCCAGCCAGTGAGAATCAGCTGCTTGGATACACCAAGGAGTATACCTCGTGCTAGTCTCGACAGAATTGATGGTGTCCAAATCCATCAATTCATCGACTAGGGATAATTCCGATACATCACAATTACACATGTAGAGATACTCACTAGTTGTGAACCAATCACAAATTCTCTCATGCTGTGATTCGTATCGCGGACATTCAGTAAATGAGTTTAAGATGCAATCAAATACATGAAACCATGTATACTCAAATAGTGAATCTTCATTTATCATATAAATGGTTCATATATAAGGTGATTGCCTTAGGACATCTCTCATATATTACTTACAAACTCCCACTTGGCCTAATGTCAATCGCTACGGTATCCAATACCATAAGTTGTAACATGACCCTCAAACTTACTTTGAGGTAATGCCTTAGTCAAAGGATCCACTAAGTTCCTTTCAGTGGGGATTTTCTCGATTTGTATTTCTTTCCTACTGATGATCTCTCTAATAAGATGATAGCGGCGAAGCACATGTTTGGATCATTGATGAGACCTTGGCTCTTTCGCCTGTGCAATTGCTCCATTGTTGTCGTAGTAGACCGGTATTGCTTCAACAATGGTTGGAATCACACCAAGTTCATAAATGAACTTCTTGATCCAAACTGCTTCCTTTGCTGCTTCCGAAGCTGCAATGTATTCTGCCTCAGTGGTAGAATCCGCTACAGTGTCTTGTTTGGAACATTTCCAACTCACTGTGCCCCCATTCAAAGGTGAACACGTATCCATACTGAGACCTGGAATCATCCTTGTCTGTCTGGAAGCTGGCATCCGTATACCCGCGTATCACCATGTCCCCTTCTCCATATATTAGGAACACATCCTTAGTTCTTCTTAAGTACTTAAGGATCGTCTTAACAGCTACCCAATGATCCATTCCTGGATCAGACTGGTATCTGCTTGTGACACTCAGAGTATACGATACATCGGGCCTCGTACATAACATAGCATACATGATAGATCCTATTGCGGATGCATAGGGAATCTTACTCATGCAAATCCTCTCGTCTTCTTTGCGCGAACACATAGACTTCGAAAGGTGTACCCCGTGCCTGATGGGTAGGAAACCTTTCTTGGATTCCGACATGCTAAACCTCTTTAGCACTTGGTCTATATATGTAGACTGCGAAAGACCAAGCAACCATTTCGATCTATCTCTATAGATCTTAATCCCGAGGATGTAGGTTGCTTCTCCCAGGTCTTTCATGGAGAATGTCTTGGATAATAGAACCTTAACTGACTGTAAAATTGAAACATTGTTTCCTATAAGTAATATGTCATCGACATACAATACTAGGAACACGACTGCACTCCCACTAACCTTCTTGTACACACAAGGTTTGTTTGGATTTTGTGAGAAATCAAACTTTTTGATTGTCTCATCAAAATGGATATTCCATCTCCTGGATGCTTGCTTCAATCCATATATGGACCGTCGCAATTTATATACCTTGGTTTTATCAACCGATGTGAAACCCTCAAGCTGTATCATATACATGTCCTCGAGCAGGTTTCCATTAAGGAAAGTTGTTTTCACATCCATCTGTCATATCTCATAATCATAATGAGCCGCTATGGCCAGGAGCATCCGAATGGATTTAAGCATAGCTACAGGAGAATAGGTTTCATCATAATCAACACCTTGTTTTTGACGATATTCTTTCGCCACTAATCTAGCTTTATAGGTAATCACATTACCATCCATATCGGTTTTCTTCTTGAAAACCCACTTGCACCCTATAGGCTTGATGCCTTCAGGTGGGTCAACCAAGTTCCAAACTTTGTTTTCATACATGGAATCCATTTCCGACTTTATGGCATCAAGCCATTTATCCCTTTCTGAACTTGTCAACACTTCTTCATAACTGGTAGGCTCCTCATCATCAATGAGTAACACGTCATTCGATTCACTTACGAGGAATCCATATCTCTTAGATATGTTGCATGTTCTACCAGATCTACGAAGATGTGGTGTTACAGTAGGTCTAGCCGATTGCTCATCACTATGAGTTATCGGTTGTTGTGCTTCACCAGGTATCTCATCAATGTCTATTTGAGTCTCTCGAGCCTCCTCAAGCTCGACGACACTCCCACTGTTTTCTTGTAAGAGAAACTCTTTCTCTAGAAACACAGCATGCCTTGAAACAAACACCTTTTGTTCCACAGGATGATAGAATTGGTAACCCCTTGTTTCCTTAGGGTATCCAATAAATAGACATTTATCAGACTTAGCATCCAATTTGTCTGATACAATCCGCTTCACATAAGCAGGACAACCTCATATCTTCAAGTAAGATACATGAGGTTTCTTACTATTCCATATCTCATATGGAGTAGTAGAGACTACCTTGGTTGGCGTTCTGTTTAACAAGTAAATAGCTGTCTGAAGTGCATAGCCCCAAAAGGACTTGGGATGATTCGCATGATTCATCATTGACCTGACCATGTCCAACAAGGTCCGATTATGCCTCTCAGATACACCATTATGCTGTGGTGTATATGGCGGAGTCCATTGAGACAATATACCATTGTCTCTTAGATAATCAAGAAACTCTTGACTTAAGTATTCACCACCTCGATCCGATCGAAGTATTTTAATGCTCTTGTCATGTTGTTTCTCTACTTCATTTCTGAATTCTTTGAACCTTTCAAAGGCTTCAAACTTGTGTTTCATCAAGAACACACACCCAAACCGTGAGTGATCATCGGTGAAGGTAATGAAGTAGCTATAGCCTCCTAAAGCTTGAGTTGACATAGGTCCACATACATCAGTATGTATCAGACCTAGTAACTCTCTAACTCGTTCACCTTTTCCTGAAAAAGGTAACTTAGTCATCTTGTTTTTTAAGCATGATTCGCATGTATCGTATGAATCCAATTCAAACGATTCCAGAATTCCACGTCGGTGTAATTCGGACATGCGTTTCTTGCTTACATGGCCAAGACGACAATGCCACATGTAGGAGTCTAATTGATTATCCTTTCGAGCACGCTTGTTGCTCGCTTCGATATTGAAAATGTCACTGGATACGTCCAACGTATAAATGACATTGCTCAAAGTTCCAGTTCCATAAAATACGCCATTCAAAGTTATATAACAACAATTGTTACTAAACGTCAAATGGAAACTATTTCTATTTAAGCAGGAAATAGAAACAATGTTCTTTATTATAGAAGGAACACAATAGCAATTGTCCAGTTCCAAGACTAGTCCACTAGGGAGCTTCAGCAAATAAGTTCCGATGGCGACCGCAGCAACCTTTGCTCTATTGCCAACTCATAAATTTGACTCCCCTCTGACGAGTCTTCTTCTATTCCTTAGCCCCTGTATGTCATTACATATATGTGAGCCACACCCAGTATCTAATACCCAAGTGTCTAAGGAAATAGAATGACAATCAATAACGAAGATACCTGAAGAGGATGGGGCATCAGATGCCTTCTTCTTCTTCATGGACTCAAGATAAATCTTGCAGTTTCTTCGCCAGTGGCCTTCCTTGCCACAATGATGGCAAGTGCCCTTTTGTGCTGGTTCTGCCTTCTTGTTCTTCCCTTTCTTCTGTTCTTTTGCCTTTCTCTTAGAACCTTTCTTTGAGGAATCAACTAACAGAACCACCTTCTTCTCATGCTTCACAGAAGGCTCCACAGTCTTTAGCATATTGAGGAGTTCAGGAATAGTGGATTATAATTTGTTCATCCGATAGTTCATCACAAATTGTGAGAAACTCTTGGGCAAACAATGTAGATTTAAGTCAATACTTAATTCATGATCCATCACAAACCCGAGGGTGGCTAGCCGCTCGATGTACCCGTTCATCTTTAGCACAAACTGCACTACAGACGAACCTTCTTGCATCTTCATGGTGAAGAAGAGCCTGGAGACTTCGAACCTTTCGGATCTCGCTTGCTCATCAAACAACTCATGAAGATGGAAGACCATGGTATTAGCATCCATATGCTCATGCTACTTTTGCAGCTCAGGTACCATCGTAGCTAGCATGATGCAACTCGCCAGTTCAGAATCTGCCACATGCTTCTGATAAACCAATATTTGGTCTGGAGTTGCATCGTCCTTAGGACGGTTGGGAAGAGGCTCTTCAAGGACATATGCTAGCTTTTCCGCCTTGAGAACAATTCTCAGGTTTCTAAGCCAGTCCAGGAAGTTAGGCCCACTCAATTTGCTTGAATCCAAAATAGTGCGCAAATTCAAAGACGTCATGATCAATCGATTGACCTAGAAATACAAAATGAGCATATATGAGAAAATGATTTTAAAATGCATCAATATACATTTATTAATCCCATTCATTTTTCGAATTTCAAAAACCCCAAAATCACTTCAGGAGATCGTAGGTCCATCTCCGAATGGGTTGATATTCATCATAGATATGAACAACCTTGGAGAGAGTCCAACAAGTCATTCATAACTACGACAGTAGGTATCAACTATACCGATTGCATATCACGTATATGCAACTATCACAATGTGCTATCAACTAATTGAATGTTCACACATACATCAGGTTGTTAACACATTAACAAGTATGCATCATATGCATAGCACCCAACTTCACCTCCCTTAACATCAACCTTGGAGAGAGTCCAACAAGCCGATGCTCCAGGTTAAAGCCAACCCATTAATCGAGAAATAGTTTTAATATGGTTAGAGCGCATTCAACCAATTAGCCCGGCTTGGAGAGAGTCCAACAACCAAAGCTAACGATTGACCTCTGACTCTTACCATATTAGTATTAAACTATTCCATGGTTTGAACATGTTCAGGTTCGAGCCGGGCTTGGAGAGAGTCTAACAACCCAAACAAGAAACGGAACTCTGGTTCTAACCATATTAATGGAAGGTGTAGGCTTTAATATTGAGTAAGGGTTTTTATGTCACATCCTCTTTGCATGCAAATAACTATTATCTACATGGCATGGCATACATCTACATGTCATGACACGCATGACATAATGATATGCATCTAATGCAATTACATGGCATACAATTATGTCATGTACAATATTTCCTTATATGTCATAACTATTTATGGAAATAAAATATATTTAAGATTTGATTCTCCAAATCAAATCATGATTAAATTAGGAAACAAATTTTCAAATCTAATCACATATTTTATTTGAGGAAATGGTTGATTAAGGAAAGTCAATTTAGGAAACCAATTTCCTAAATCATCAAAACTACTTATGAAAATAAAATATTTTTTAAGATTTGATTTTCCAAATCAAATCATGATTAAATTAGGAAACAAATTTCCAAAATCTAATCAAATATTTTATTTATGGAAAATATCAATTTTCATAAATACTTCCAACTTTCCAAAAGTGGAAGATTTCCATAAATACTTCTAGACTTTCCAAAATTGAAAAAATTCCATAAATACTTCTAACTTTCCAAAAGTAGAAAATTTCTAGAAATATCATTATGACTATCGCAAAGCAATTTTACGATTATGTCGAAACACAACCTGGGCTCTGATACCACTGTTGGGTTTCCGGCACCGCGACGAGTGTGTATTCGAACATGTTTCTCCAACATGTGCACAGTGAAAGGAATAAAATAATAAATCTAATTTATTACAACACACACATCACACGCATGCATAGTACAACATGTGTAGACATAACCGTAAATTTAAATTTTTCAATAAAAGGAAATTTAACTTCGTATACCTTACGTATCACGTGTAGTGGGAAAGACATCAACCGGAATGATTCTCGTTAGAATCGTCTCTATCCGTATCCACGCCGAGTATCTTCGGGATGACTTCACCAAGTCACGAGCCTCGTCTTCATACAGGTTACTAGCCTCGTGTTGAAGACAATGTGATCGAGAGAAGATCACGATCCGAATCCAAATTCGGATCCAAAAACGAGTCCTCAAAACTCGCTTCTCCGGAGAGGTATTCGTCAACCGTTTGACGAATCCTTCGTCCTCCACCTATGAGGATTACCGGAGATCGAATCCCCGAGCTACCGTCCGGAGCTCCAAACGTTGTCCAAACGACGCCCGACGAGAAACAAGCTGTCCAGAAAACTGGACAGCTTTGGTGGAGGAGTAGGGGTCGGCCAAAAAGGGTAGGATGAAGCTCACCTTGATGCCGAACCCAAAGGAGATCACCGGAGAGTTGCCGGAGGATCACCGGATGAAGCTTGGATGTCGGAAACAATTTGGACGGCGGCAATGGATGTTGGCGCCGACTTCTCCAAGGAGAGGAGGGGGGGCGGCAACAATTAGGTCAAGGGATTTTTGATTAGGGCTTAACAAACCCTTAAGCCCTCTTTTATAGAGAACTAATTCTCTTAATGGTTATCGGATCATAACCATAAGGCCCGTTAACCCGCTCCATTAATTTAAGTTAAAATAAACCAAACCATGATGGTTTATTTTAAGTTAAAATGAACCGAATCAACTTTGGTTCATTCGTTTAAAACAAACCAAACCCTTTGGTTTATTCTCCTCCATTGGATTAGAACCAAACCAATTTGGTTCATCCATCATGTCTTCATAAGACACGGCCCATCCACGCTTCCATTGCGACTGAAACGATTTCATGCTCGCTCCATGTTTGGTCCAACCAAACCTAGTTTCTCTCGGTCTGAGAATCTCATTCTCAAGCTCGTTTTAAATCCTTCGGATTACGCTCGTTGTGCGTGTGACCAAATAGGTTCTCGATTTATGTTGGTCGTCTATAATTAACCATTAATTATAGAGCGATCATGAGTGGCACTTAGTAGTACATCATGATCCCCAATTAACCGAAAAGATCAACGGTTGATCCAGAACTATTTCTGAAACCCTTCAACAGCTCGAATGAATCGTGCCCCATTCCCTTCACTCATCTTATACCCACTTGGTTCAGGACATGGTCTATAGTGTCAATCCCCACTAGGCTGACTACATCACACCTAGCCCAAGTATCATTTCCTCGTCCTACGGATTCTAGTTACTGCACATGTTTCGAAGAGTACCTTACTCTAAACATGTAATGCTTTGGCCAAAGACTTTAGTAACAATCCGACGCGAGGCAATGGGTATACATCTCCTCGCAAAGAGTGGTGAATCCTTTATAGGCTATTCAAACACCTTCGATCACTTCGACTTATACCCAATCATCCCGGGTCCACATCTCCTCAGAGATGCTTGCTTAAGATGTCAAAGCATAAGTCTTTATGATCAAGAAGACTTGAATACCACAAGTCAAAGGAACATCGCACTTAAGCCACAGTAAGAACTTCATTGACATATCTATATATGCAGAAAATCATATGAAGTCTTACTGTTGGTCACTCCAATGAACTAGTTACCATAACTAGCATCCACGATTAACTCCGGACATCACAATGTCTCCAGCCAGTGAGAATCAGCTGCTTGGATACACCAAGGAGTATACCTCGTGCTAGTCTCGACAGAATTGATGGTGTCCAAATCCATCAATTCATCGACTAGGGATAATTCCGATACAGTACAATTACACATATAGAGATACTCACTAGTTGTGATCCAATCTCAAATTCTCTCATGTTGTGATTCGTATCGCGGACATTCAGTAAATGAGTTTAAGATCAAATCAAATACATGAAACCATGTATACTGAAATAGTGAATTTTTATTTATCATATAAATGGTTCATACATAAGGCGATTGCCTTAGGACATCTCTCATATATTACTAACACTCATGGATCAAAATCCCTATGAAATATCATATACTAATCCTCCACTATCTGCATCAACAATAGCATACATGCCTTATCCATTACCCAATAGGTAATGATATGACTAGCATAGTTAATAAAAATCCTTAAGACTATAATCTTTGATCTCCATAAGTAATGTGACTACCTGACCCTACTTTCTGACTCGGTATCAGTCAGCTCTTAAAGGTAATTCACCTTTTTGAAAGCAAGTACATGCCTAATGAACTCAACATGTCGTTCCCGTAGTCAACCCAAACCATGGTTACGAATAGCAACTAACATACTATATATCATTCCATGTTATAAACAACTAAATGCATAACCAACAAAAGAATATGTGATAATAACTAGCATAACTTAAACGTTGTAGCTCGGAGATGTCCCGCAACAGCCAAATCCCATAAATCACAAAACCAAAACTGAGTAAAACAAAACTCTATATCCGAATGACATAAAATCCGAAAGTGGACTTCGTAATCTGGCTCTGATACCAATAAAATTGTCATGCCCCGAGAGTATGCCGAGACCGAAAATCGGACAGCATCTCTCCTGTACGTGATATAATTCTCAGTTGATACAAAGCCTTTCGGCCACAACCACACAACATAATAAAAAGACACTACCAATTAATACAACCATAACAACACAACGATGCACACTGGTGCGACTCTAACACAGTAAATAAAATAAGATCACATCCAACATCCAACCCACAAACATAATAAAAGCCAAATACAACAAATTACATACATAAACGATAATCTAGAAATAGCAGCGGAACTAATAGGAAATAAAATCCCAAATACTCGAGGTGAGATGGGATCAACTGGCGGAGCTCCGAGCACACCAAGGAATCTGCTACCTATTACCTGGGCGACAAGAAAACCCAGGGTCTGTGGTGGTGAGTATAAAACTCAGTGGTAATATGCAAGATAGTGTATGATCAACAACTAAGATATAAAGGGAAACCAGTTACCGTATTGCTGTGAGTCTCACCTGTCATTTTGTTCCTGTGTAACATTCATCTCGGGGTCCTTGCGTCAAACCTCCTTGGCTGAACTTCGTCCAAGGGTGGATAAACAACCAACTGATCAACTGTACATAACGTAATGTACTGACATACCTGAAGATTTGCAATGATACAATTCGTATAACCTGAATACACATACTACCATATAACAAATACAACATGAAAGAACAACATTAAGTATGTAATCAACACACTGCCCTACTAACCTATAAACAACAACATCATCAAACCTGGTCAGTCCTATACAACATCATGATACTAGCAATAGGCGTACAATAGTTCGGTCCAAGTCAAACACTGGTATCCAACACACAACAGTATAGATTATGCAAATAACATGCAAGATGATGTTGGTGCAGTGAGGCACCGAAATCGAACCTGTGTTTTGATTATAGCAAAGACACAAGGTTAAGTCTATTTTGTTATCTCATGAGTCTACTTGAGTGTGCAAAAACAGGTTAAGCTTGAGTTAGAGATCTGCGACACAGTAAGTGCAAGGTAAGACTCGTGTCCGACGAGCGTAAGTGAGGTCGGATCCTCCGTTTAGGAGTTGATCTTAGGCGACAATCTGACCCAAAACTTTCCATGAAAGTCTAAGTCGAGATCGGATGGTTAGAAACCATCTAAATCCATCACATTTAATATTTCTACATATTGCTTTGAGCTAACCCTTGTTTGAACTTATCCACCAATCGAAGTTACTATAATTCGAATTAAAATTAGAACTCAAATTGAAATAAAATTAAATAACTAAAGTATCCTGAAAATGGGAAAAAGGAACTAAAAGCAAGGTGGCAACTTATCCCCCAAATCTTGGTGAGGTGGCCGGTCAAAAGCAAGGTGGAAACTTATCCCTCAATTGGTGGTGAGGTGGCCGGATCTCAAGTGGGCGGACAAGGCTTCAAATAGAGGGGAGTGCTTCACATCTTAGATAACAATTATTACAAAGCTCTCAAACGCCTCCACAACGCCGCTCTTCTACGACGACGCTACTACAACGAAGTGCTGCCAACACGAAGCTTCACCGTTAAAGTGTTGGTAATCGTTTTAGTAGATTAATTTAAGTTGCATTTTTCGAGCTTTTATATCAAAAAGGAGAGAGGGGCTTGTCTCTCATCCTTGTGTTTTTGTCGAAAGTTTTGTAATCGTAACTCCTACCTCCAACGAGGAGGAGTGTTTTAGTGATTGCCCTCCGTGCGTGGTCTAGGATCATTAGGGCCTTGGATTAGCAGTCGGTTGGCTGTGAACCAAGTAAAACTCCTTGTGTCCATCTCTTTTTCGCTGCGTTTATCTCTCACTTATCGTTTTTACAACAAAAGAAAAGAAAAACCGTTTTGCGCTATTCGCCCCCCCCCTCTAGCGCTCATTTCGATCCTACAATTAGTATCAGAGCAGGGGGCACTCAAATTTGGTGAAACCACCAATTTGAGTAATTTTTATTTCTTTTGTTTCCTTTGTTTCTGTCTACGTTAATTTTTGTGTTTTTTTTAAATTTTCTAAAAAAATTTTTAGACTTTTCTTTAATTTAATTTTATCGCTTTTAATTTTTCTATTGATCATCCTAAAAAAAACTCTTAATTATGATTTTTTTAATTCTATTACTGATTAAAATTAGTTTTTCCCAAAATTAAAAATTCTTTCATATTTTTTTAAAAACACTTGAATTTTTCAAACCCTAAAATCTTTATATTTCGTTTTATAAAGTTTTCTCGTTAATCTTAACATTGAATTAAATCTTATTTCCAGTAAAATAGATTTTCAATCAATTTTCAAATTTAATCAATTAAAAATCAATTAAAAACTTATTTTAATTTTTATATCTTGTCTAGAATATAAGTTTGGTTTTTCAATATTTTTTACTTAATTTCAACATTAGATTTTTTTTCTACAAAATAGTTTTTAATTAATTTTCGAAATTAATTAATTAATTAATTTTTTTTACAGAATTAAAATTAATTTTCTAATTAGTTAATCTATTGATTGATTTATTTATCTTTTCTTCTTCCCGCACTACTAATCCAAGACGCAAGTCTTGGGACCTTTGTTGTCTGTGTGTTTTTTCTTTTTTTTTCTCTTCTTACCATTTCGTGTTAATGGCCCATCTCGAGGGTTTTAGCACCGTCCGACCACCGTTTTACAACGGTGACGATTTCAAGCATCTGGAAAGGTCGAATGGAGTGCTTCTAAAACCCAAATAGAGATGTGGATTGTGATCCAAACCGGGTTCACCCTTCCTACTAATGAAGAAGGTGAATCCTTGGATTACAATTAGTGGTCCATTACCACTAAACGACAAGTCGAGGCAAATGCAAAGGCGACTCAAATCCTACAGTGCGGGCTATCCAAGGAGGAGCTAAACCGAGTCGGACCCTTCATCAGCGCAAGAGATCTCTGACGGGCCGATCGAGTTACCACGAAGATCGGATCAAGCTAAGGTTTGCAACGCGATTTGTTGTTCAATAAATTTGTACACACTAAAAATGCGAGGAACACGAGGCGGCAAGATTACAATCGCACGCCCGGGACATAGTCGACTGCATTCAATAGAGAAAGTCAGCGGTATGTTCTAAATTCTTTCCCTAGGACCACCTTAGGCATCCATGGCCGATGCCTACAAGGTATCTAAGGACCTAGCTAAAGTTAGAATAGGCGAATTATTCTCGATTTTGAATTACATGCGATCCAACTCATAACCCGAGAGTATAACCTTGTTTGCAGAAGAAGAAAAAAAAGCAAGCCACCACCAACCGAGGAGGAAGACGAGGGCGGTCAGAAAGTTGACCGGAGTTGGCTGTAGAACTAATGAACCTAGCTCGAAGGATAGCCAAGGGATGGCGAACCACGACTCGACCCAACCAAGGTAAGCCTAAAAGTTCTAATATTAGGTGTTATGAGTGTAACAGGTTTGGACATATCAAGTCCAAGTGCCCCAAGCTCAACCACCAAGCACCTAAGCACAAGAAGGCCCTCAACGCGACATGGGAAGAAGCGTCATCCGAAGAAGGCGAAGACCACGTCTTCATGGCGAAATCGATTAGTCGGACACGCGGAGGCCAGAACACGAACTTGAGTCGAAACACGAGGATGACTCGGACTCTGAAGCTACCTTCAAGTCAAGCCACGGATCGCATCCGGTTCAAAGATACCCTTAAAGTGAGTCGAACTTTATTTAATACTTTACATAATACGGTTAGATTTTTGTCTAGGAAATTAGTTAAGTCAGGAGTCAAGGTCGAGACCACGTTGAGGAGGTCAAACTCCTCAAACACAAGGTCTCCTAACCTCTTCGACTAGTCGAGTTCGAGAAGAGGACCTCGAGTTGAAAAGCTCGAAGTTGAGAACTCTCTCTTGAAAAGTCAAGTTGAAGATCTTAGGAACACGTTGGAAAGGTTCACCCGGGATCGAAGGACTTGACCTCCTACTTGGATCTCAAAGGGCCGTGTACAACAAAAAATTTGGACTAGGGTTTAACTCAAACACGCCTAATAGGTCGTATATGTCGATTGTAAATCGACATAGGAAACATGTCCAAGCATGGGTCCCTAAGAACTTTTTGATTTCAACTCTAGGATCCAACCCATACTGGGTTCCCAAGGACCAAATCCACTATGTGGATAGACCGAACCGATTCAACGGTCTAGGGGGAGCCAGTAAAAAACATGTTTGTGCTTTAACTTAGAAATTGCATGCTTAGAATTTTTTTTAAAACTTGTGAACTCACTTAGAACACGTACATAACTAACTAAAATCCTTCGAAAAGATTGAGCCTCGGGGAGCCTCTTTTAAAAAATAACCAGTTAGACTAGGAAATAGTCTTAGGTGATTCAAGTCATCATTTTCTTGAAAATGGCTTTGTCTAAGGAAGTGGTCGATGATCCGATAAAAGAAGGCCCCTGTGCTTCGCCACGACCTAGAAGCCATGATCTTGAAAAGGTAAACTTGACAAGCCTAGGGTCAAATCCAAATCTAACATAAAATTACTTGAACCAAAATACACTTAATCAACTTAATTGGAAGTCATCTCACAAAAAAACACATAAGTATAACATGCTTGATCATATAGACACAGGTGAGATGACCTAGGTTTAACAACTTACAACCAATATTTTTTTTAAAAAAAAAAAATCTAACATCCAATCCAACCACCTTGTGTGTAGGATCAATGGATGTTGATACGCCGCTGTTCCCGACACATGACCGGGATCAACTCAAATTCACGGCTTCGATTCAAACGACAAGGATCTAGCCTTTGGGAATAACATAAGCTCAAAATCATCTGATCGTGATATCGAGCTTAACTCAATTTTGTTATTAAAAATGTATTACTTGTAGAGAATTTTGAATATAACTCGCTTAGCGTAAGCCAATTATGTGACAATAACTATAAGGTCGTATTTTTAGAAAATGAATGTGTAATTAAAACAAATAAAACAAAAACAATACTCAAAGGAACTAGGACAAATAACATTTATACAATTAACTTAATCAAATCCTCACCAAATGTCTTATGACACAGAAGAGGAATCATGGTCAGGCACCGACGACTCGGTCACTCGCACCCAAGACTCGTCCACAAGATGAGTCAGAGTGGCTTAGTCAGAGGCTTACCCAACCTCAACAATTTGATTAATAAAATCTGTAATGCTTGTCAACAAGGAAAATAACCTAGGACACAACACAAGTTAACTAACCAAGAACGAACCTCAAGTGTACTTGAGCTCCTGCATATGGATCTATTCGATTCACATGGAGCCAAGTCACTCAATAGAAGTCAATATTGCTTAGTCATAATTGACGACTACTTGAGGTTTACCTGGGTTAGGTTCATCAAACATAAAAATGATACCCTAGATCAATTAATCAATCTATTCAAATTAATCGAGAATAAAAAAAAACCTTAAGGTTAAAAGACTTAGAAGCGATCATGGTGGTGAATTCGAAAATCAAAGGTTCACCGACTTCTGTAACCTAAACGGATACCACCATGAATTCTCTTGCCCTAGGACCCCTCAACAAAATGGCCTAGTGGAGCGGAAAAACCAAACTCTACAAGAAGCTGCTAGGACCATGTTGAACGAATACGACCTACCCGATAGGTTTTGGGCAGAAGCCGTTAGCACGGCTTGCTATGTCCAGAATAGGATCCTTATGATAAAGAGGCACCTTAAGACCTCGTACGAGATTTATCACAATAAAGTACCCAACATCAAGTACTTTAGGATATTTGGATGTAAAGTACATATCTTAAACACTAAGAACCACCTAGGGAAATTCAAATCCAAAACCTCCACCGGAATCTTCTTAGGATACTCAACCACGAGTAGGGCACGATACCCTTAAAGTCGAAGAGACTATTAATGTAGTGTTCGATGAAGTGCCCGAACCTACAAAACCCTTAATGACCCCAAGTGTTGAGCCCACTGATACCAAACTCGTCTCCGACCCTGAGATCGAGTTTAATCCACAACAACCAACTTCTCTTGTCGACCAAGTGACAAGTGATCCGAGTCAAACTAGTGTTCAACCAAGTCACCCCATTGATCAAGAATTAGGTGACACAAACCCAACCCAATCTAGGATTCAGACTAACCACCCTATCGATCAAGTGATAGGAGATCCTAATCTAGGAGTTCGAACTAGAGCATCCTATAGGAACCTTAGTCAAATTTCCTTAATTTCAAAGATAGAACCCAAATCAATTGAACAAGCTCTTCTTGATCCCGATTGGATTATTGCAATGCAAGAAGAGCTAGCTCAATTTACTAGGAATGAAGTGTGGGAATTAATACCACCACCTAAAGACAAAACGATAATTGGAACAAGGTGGGTATTTCGAAATAAGCTTGATGATAAAGGTGAAGTAGTTAGAAACAAGGCTAGGTTAGTCGCCAAAGGGTTTAGTCAAGTCGAAGTCTTAGATTACGACGAAACCTATGCCCCAGTAGCTAGACTCGAATCCATTCGAATGTTGCTAGCTTATGCCGCACATCGAGGATTTAAGCTGTTTCAAATGGATGTTAAGTCGGCATTCCTAAATGGATACATTAAAGAAGAAGTTTATGTTAGCCAACCCCCCGGATTCGAAAATCTAGATAAACCCAACCATGTTATAAAACTTAAGAAAGCCCTCTATGGACTTAAACAAGCTCCTCGAGCTTGGTACGAGAGACTTTCAATCCATCTTAAGTCAAAAGGGTTTAACCAAGGCTTAGTTGACCCAACTCTCTTCGTAAAAACCTTAGGTAAAGAAATATTCATAGCTCAAATTTACGTAGACGATATAATTTTTGGAACCTCTAACTCAGCCTTACTAAACGAGTTTGTTTCACTCATGGAAAGTGAGTTCGAAATGAACTTGGTAGGCGAGTTAAGTTTCTTTTTAGGTCTACAAATTAAACAAACTAAGGATGGTATATACCTATATCAACAAAAATACACTAAGGAGTTAATTAAAAGATTTGGAATGCAAGACGCTAAGATAATAAACACCCCAATGGCAATTAATGTTAACATAGGAGAAGACCTAGAAAGTAAGTCCATTGACTTAAAGTACTATAGGAGCGCGATAGGAAGTCTCCTATACTTAACTGCGAGTCGACCCGACATCCTATTCGCAGTAAGTATGTGCGTCAGGTTTCAAACATGTGCTAAGGAGTCTCACCTAACCCTAGTTAAGCGTATCCTTAGATATATTAAGGGTACACTTAACGTTGGTATTTGGTACCCTAGATCTACGGAGTTCGAACTAATCAGCTACTCCGATTTGGATTATACCGGTAGTAAACTCGATAGAAAGAGCATGAGTGGTTGTTGTCAACTACTCGGCTCGAGTCTAGTGAGTTGGTGCAGTAGGAAGCAACATTGTGTTGCCTTATCTACCACCGAAGCCGAATACGTTGCGATGGGTGAGTGTGTAACTCAGCTTCTTTGGATGAAGCACACTCTCCGAGACCTTAGGTTGGACTTCACCAAAACTAAAATTTTTGTAGACAACATAAGTTCGATAAATCTAACTAAGAACCCTATATGCCATTCAAGGACAAAGCATATAGAGGTAAAACACCATTTCATTCGAGAACATGTAGCCAACGGCTCCATACAACTCGAATATGTTGACTCGAAGTCTAACCTAGCAGACCTATTTACTAAACCACTACCCGAAGCCGAATTTAGTCTCTTGAGACGAAAATTGGGTTTGTGCGTAATAGAATAGGTTAGCAAAAGTTGTCAAATGCTATTTTCAAAAATTTTATTTTTGAATTTTATTTTTCTCATTTTTTTCTTTATGCAAATGGAACTAGTTTAGGACTTCCCCTAGATATCATGATCCTATAGATTTAAGGAGCCAACACATCTCATAACACATAGGGTTATTGTGTTTGTGTATTAAGCCACTTAGAATGGCGTGAGATGTTAGGACCCTACTCCAGGTTCCAAGATGTAGATCAAGTGTGTCAATATGAACCTCGGAGTATAAATATGCAACTAATATTAACCAACTCTAATCAGGACTTGTTGATAATATCATTTCAATCAAGTCAAACTAGAGTTGAACATTTAGATGAATTATTTTCACATACTATTTTCAAAATCATCATGCTTGGACTTAGGGTTTTCTTAAACCCCCCCCCCCCCCCACTTTTTTTCTTGATTTATGTCAAAAGGGGGAGAAAAGGCCAAAGTTAAGGTTCAATAAATTCAAATTTTTGAATTTGATAACTTAACTTAAAACTTTGATTCTGGCCTAAGTTAAGGGGGAGTAAGGTTTAGGTTTCAACTCTTCGGAATTGAAAACTTTAAAGGCCCAAGTTAAGAAATCAAAAGTTAAACCTTTTGAATAATTAACCTTTTGACTTAACTTTTGATTACTTAACTTGCACTTATTTTTGACTCTAAGGAGCCTAAGTTAAGTAATGACATTTACTTAACTCGTTATCTTTTGTGTTTGGAGAACTAAAAGTCTTTTTCAAGTACTCACCCTCGGTCAAGGGGGAGGGTTCCTCTAAGGGGAGAACTTGAGAAATATTTTTACTACTCCTACTTTTGCTTCATGTCTTTACTGTTTCATGCACTTAATTTCCTTAACTTTGTGTGTTTTTGCCATAGATCAAAAAGGGGAGATTGTTGGTGCGATGAGGCATCAAATCGAACTCGATTTTTGATTATAGCAAAGACACAAGGTTAAGTCTATTTTGTTATCTCATAAGTCTACTTGAGTGTGCAGAAACAGGTTAAGCTTGAGTTAGAGATCTGCGACACAGTAAGTGCAAGGTAAGACTCGTGTCCAACGAGCGTAAGTGAGGTCGGATCCTTCATTTAGGAGTTGATCTTAGGCGACAATCCGACCCAAAACTTTCCATGAAAGTCTAAGTCGAGATTGGATGGTTAGAAACCATCTAAATCCATCACATTTAATATTTCTACATATTGCTTTGAGCTAACCCTTGTTTGAACTTATCCACCAATCGAAGTTACTCTAATTCGAATTAAAATTAGAATTCGAATTTATTCGAATTCGAATTAAAATTAGAACTCGAATTGAAATAAAATTAAATAACTAAAGTATCCTGAAAATGGGCAAAAGGAACTAAAAGCAAGGTGGCAACTTATCCCCCAAATCTTGGTGAGGTGGCCGGTCAAAAGCAAGGTGGAAACTTATCCCTCAATTGGTGGTGAGGTGGCCGGATCTCAAGTGGGCGGACAAGGCTTCAAATAGAGGGGGGTGCTTCACATCTTAGATAACAATTATTACAAAGCTCTCAAACGCCTCCACAATGCCGCTCTTCTACGACGACGCTACTACAACGAAGTGCTGCTAACACGAAGCTTCACCATTAAAGTGTTGGTAATCGTTTTAGTCGATTAATTTAAGTTGTGTTTTTCGAGCTTTTATATCAAAAAGGAGAGAGGGGCTTGTCTCTCATCCTTGTGTTTTTGTCGAAAGTTTTGTAATCGTAACTCCTACCTCCAACGAGGAGGAGTGTTTTAGTGATTACCCTCCGTGCGTGGTCTAGGACCATTAGGGCCTTGGATTAGCAGCCGGTTGGCTGTGACAACCACTACTCTCGAGTGGTCAAGTGGGCAGTATAAATAAGTAGCGATAAGCTAAAGAGCTATAAGCTACACAATGGGGGCCCTACTGCTGGCCACTCTGACTGACACTATCCATGAGTGGTCAAGTGTCACACACCCAGGATAACTGTACGCAACTCCAACTATCACTATCAAGAGTGGTTGAGAGTGGCACAACAAATGAACTGCCCTTACACCAGTTACTACTATCACGAGTAAACGTGGAGGCAGGATGACTGATGACCCTCTCAACCACAAGGGAGACCTGTTGGAGATCGATTGGCCGGCTAGAGGGGGGTGAATAACCCTCTTCGTTGGATGTCGTATTTTACTCGTCTACAAAATGTTAGTGCAAGCGGAATATACAAATGTAAATAAAGACAAGCAAAATATAAGCAAGCAATACAAACACCGAGATGTAACGTGGTTCACGGCTACGCCGCTAATCCACGGTCCGATTTGTCCACGGTGAATCACTCCGCAATCTATCCACTAGATCTCTCCTTTGCACAAATCTAGGTGGAGGTAACCTCTTTACAATCTCTCTTCTTACAATAGAATGGAAATAAAACAAGTAAGAAGAGTGGAAGAACACTTAGAGCACTTTGAGAGCAAAATGGAGCATAAGCATTAGCCTCCCAAAGCCCCATCCCCTTTTTATAGAGGAAGAGGGTTTCTTCCCATTGACCGTGATCACCAATCGATGCCTCGATCACCGACCGATCCCGTAGTCGCCGCCTAATAATCGTGCTTTCCACGTTGGATTCCATCCAGCAGATATGCATCACGACCGATCCTATCATCGATCCGTGATGCTCGATCGATCGAGTGCTCAACGGTCGGGCCCATTCTTTGATCGGCCGACATCGATCCGATTACCAACAATGGCAGCCAATCGCTGCCAAGCACTAAATCGGTATTATACCTCGATCGAACTATCATTCAGAGCGATCATCGCGCCATTCCTGGCAATGATCGGTGTCGGAAAACCCATCCGACACTTGGCTAAATGACCAAGTTTCACCTAAGAGCTACCCCTTCCCGGGTTACAATCGCTCACTCATCCCTGAGTCCTCGCTTGAAGTTCTTCGCTCACGGCCACGCCCCTCAAAGATTAGGCGACGGCCTGCAATGCTCCTTCGCATCTCTTGCCTCAAATCTACTTCCTCCGGCTTCACTCCAATCTTCTCGTCCCATGGTCCTCGGATGCTCCAAGCGACGGCCTCGCAAAGCAATCCTTCACCGACTCAAGGCCTATGAATTACTAAGTCGCATTTACTTCAACGCACATATCAAATCAACATAACACCCTAACTTAAACCCTTTGCCACACACATCAAAACCTTATCATGGCAAGAGATTACCCAAACAATCTCTCCCTTTTTGATGTGTGGCAATCCGTTTAAGTTAGGTAAAAACATTTGATAAAAATTTCTAAGGTAAGAAAGCATGTAAACATAAAACATGATATAGCAACATGCAACTCCCCCTTAATCCATGAAACTCCCCATACAATTTAAATTTCTCCCCCTATCACTTTTTAACAATTTCTCCCTCCCCCTATCACAATTTACTTAAACATAATTATCTCTCCCCCTTTGACACCATCAAAAAGATTAACACTAAGTTAAAAACTCATGGCATCAAGTATAATAGAATGAAAAATACCAAAAATTGCTCTAAAACCTGAATTCGGCCTCAACTAGTCTGATTTATAGGCCATCACGATCGTTGAGATACCAATGACCGCACATGATTTTCGTGGATTTCGATTTTCGGATTTAATTTCAGAAATGCGTTAAAAATTCCAGAAAACTCGAAAAATCATGAAATTTGAGGAACACATTTCTTTTAAGTATATCTATCAGAGAAAAATAGGTTTTCATGAAAAATCATTATATTTCCACGTATTTTACAAAAATCCAAAAGCTTTAAAAACTACTAGGTTTTTGATCATAAGAGTATCCATTTTAACACCTAGTCTTGCTTTGAATTGTTTCAAAACATGAATACATAGATTTTAGATTAAGAAATTGTTTTGAAAACATATGAAATATCCAACAATGATCTTTGGGCAATATGTCTATGAATTAAACATAAGCCTTCCCTATGATTGGTCTATTATTGCTATTTTGATACTTTAAATGACCATCTAAATGTCATAGGCATTAGTGGACATTTGTATCATCCTAACATCTCACTCATGCTAAGTTTTCAATCAAGGTAGCCTATGGTGAGTGTGAGATGCATCCTAGAGGGTATTTGTATATACTTAACCAATATATTCATGCAATTCTATCAAGGTTAAGTATCACCCTAACAATCTACATGATCATAGAGACATATATAATTTAATTTCACATTATGATCATGAACCTAATGTTTTCATCAATTAATAATCATGCATTAGGTATTATATCATGATAATAAGTAAAGTATCACCTAAAGCATGATTTAAATCTATTTCTTATGATAATGTGCCAAATTTCAAAATCATAAATCATGATTGCAACCATACATAGGAATTACATTAATCATCATGATTTAAGCATTATTATCTATTTATGGGCACGTTATCATCACCCAACACTATTCTAAAAATGTTGTCCCGTTATCCTGAGTCAACCAAAATATGATATACGTCAATTGGATATGGTTGACTACCCTAGGGGTTTTCTAACCCTTAAGGATGGATTTTGGAACCCAAAATAAGTTCTTTCCTATTGGGTTCACAAGATACTCCTTGGGGATCCATTTTCTATCAATTACTTTCTTTTTATCTTGTCCCCTAGCTATTAGGCATTTATAGGCCTTTTCATTTTTCTTTTCTTTGTATCTTAGGCCCTTTTTGTTGAAGCTAGCTCTTTGGCTCCCAATAATCATATTTAATGTGTTGGAGCCAATTGTGAATTTTTCTAGGGTTTTGGTTAAATAGTCTACATTTTCCCTTAGGACCCTATTTTCTTCTATGCATGCATCACTAACATCTAATGGCACATAAAGATCATGTGAGCATACTTCATCATGGCAAGAAGAAATATTTTCATTTTTATTTAAGCATGCTTTTTCTATTTTTTGTTCTAATTCCTTAATTTGTTCAAGCATGCATTTGTTTTTCTTCTTTGCTCTAAATAAATCCTTAGTTAAACTAGAAATCATAGAAACTATTTTATTAGGTGAGAGGTTGGTTATCATAGTTTCCATGTCCTCTTCTTCTTCGGATGATGAGGATGTAGAAGCTCCCCCTTCATTTGAGCTCTCCCCACTTGAGCTTGATTCTTCATTTTCGGTGGAGGAGGAGGAGCAATCCGAGTCATGAAGAGCCATTAGTGCTAGGTTGGAGTAGACTTGTTCCTCTTCTTCGGATGAGGAAGAGGAGGCAAGGTCATCCCATGTCTTTGCTTTGAGAGTCATGGACTTTCCTTTTTCCTTGGCCTTCTTCTCCTCTTTCTTCTTGCTCCCCTTCTTCTTCTTTTCTTCCTTCTTTTTCTTCTCTTCCTTGCTCTTGTTTAGGAGGGGACAATTGTCCCTTATATGTCCTTCTCCTTGACAATTGTAGCAAATGACCTTCCCCCTAGGTCTTCTTCTCCTATCATAAGATTTATTAAATTGAAAACCTTTTAACGCACGTCTTACCCTCCTTACCATATAGGCTTCTTCGGTGCTATCCATGGAGGAGGAGGAAGACGCTTCATCATCATCGGAGAAGGGGATCTCCATCTTCTTCTTCCCCTTATTTGCCATCAATGCTACTCCTCTTGAAGGTTGGATTTTTGACTCTTCTTGTATTCCTTCAAGCCTCGTTTCGTGGAGCTCCATTGTTGAGAAAAACTCCTCCAAGGTACTTACTTCCAAGTTCTTGGAGATATAAAATGAGTCCACCATGGAGCTCCATCTCGAGGACCGGGGAAAGGCATTTATGGCCTTCATTACCATATCCCGGTAGCTTTTCTCCTACACTTGTTAAACTGGTTAGTATTTCCTTAAATCTAGAGTGTAGGGATTTTACCTTCTCTCCCTTTTCAAGTTTGATATTGGACAATTGGGAGCGAAGGACGTCTCTCCTTGCTAGCTTTGCCTCGGATGTGCCTTCATGGATTTCTATTAGTTTCTCCCACATTTCCTTGGCGCTAGCACACTCTCCTATCCTATTGACTTCTTGTTGAGGGAGAACATTGTATAGGTGGTGCTTGGCCTTTGAATTTGCCAAGTATTCTTCTCTTTGCCTCTTGCTCCACCTTGATTTCTCCAATGGCTCTCCATCTTCGTTCCTAGGCAACTCGAAACCGTTTTCCATTATTAATAGAATTTCAAAGTCGGTTTCGAAGAATACCTCCATTCTCTTTTTCCACCAAGAGAATTCGCCGTCGAACTTCGGTGGGTGGATGTTTGAGCCGGCCATTTTGAAAGTTGCTTGTTGTGGCGGTTAGTCCTCGACAAGCTTTCCTTGGCTCTGATACCACTTGTTGGAGATCGATTGGCCGGCTAGAGGGGGGTGAATAGCCCTCTTCGTTGGATGTCGTATTTTACTCGTCTACAAAACGTTAGCGCAAGCGGAATATACAAATGTAAATAAAGACAAGCAAAATATAAGCAAGCAATACAAACACCGAGATGTAACGTGGTTCACGGCTACGCCGCTAATCCACGGTCCGATTCGTCCACGGTGAATCACTCCGCAATCTATCCACTAGATCTCTCCTTTGCACAAAGCTAGGTGGAGGTAACCTCTTTACAATCTCTCTTCTTACAATAGAATGGAAATAAAACAAGTAAGAAGAGTGGAAGAACACTTAGAGCACTTTGGGAGCAAAATGGAGCATAAGAATTAGCCTCCCAAAGCCCCATCCCCTTCCTTTTTATAGAGGAAGAGGGTTTCTTCCCGTTGACACAGGATCAGTCGACTGATGCCCTCGATTAGTCGACTGATCCCGTAGTCGTTGCCCAATAACGGCCGCTTTCCACGTTGGATTCCATCCAACGGTATTGGCATCAGTCAACTGATCCTACCATCAGTCGACTGATGCTCGATCAGTCGAGTGCTCAATGGAGTCGACTCCATTCTCGCGTTCGCACATGCCATCACGATCCGCCATTCCCCGGCAATGATCACGCCGACATCACCGATTACACCAATGGCGCTAATCCGCCAAGCACTAAACTGGTATTATACCAGTCGATCGAACCATCAACTCAGAGGAGTCGACTGTCATTCCCTGGCAGTCGACTGGTGTCGGGAAAACCCATCCGACACTTGGCTAAATGACCAAGTTTCACCTAAGAGCTACCCCTTCCCGGGTTACAATCGCTCACTCTCATCCCTCGGAGTCCCTCGCCTTCTAAGTTCTCTTCGTTCGCGGCCACGTCCCTCAGCAACATCAGGCGCACGGCTCTGCAATGCTCCTTCGCATCTCTTGCCTCGAAATCTACTTCCTCCGGCTTCACTCCAAGCTTCTCGTCCGACGGTCCCTCGGATGCTCCAAGCGCACGGCTTCCGCAAAGCAATCCTTCACCGACTCAAGGCTCGAGTGATGAGATGTGAAACTCGCCACGGCTCCATGTGCGAATTACTAAGTCCTGCATGACTTCAATGCACATATCAAATCAACATAACACCCTAACTTAAACCCTTTGCCACACACATCAAAACCTTATCATGGCAAGAGATTGCCCTAACAAGACCAAGTCACCAGCATGTATACAAATGGAATGAATGCACAACTACACATACGTACACCCACAACATACCCTCTATCCCTCAAAGAGTTATATACAACTAACCATCAACCATGCTACGACTTCCAATCCGTAGCGACACATCGTCGACACCCACACTACCATGTACAAACATATGATCTGTAATAGTTATACAACGAAAGGTAAGGTGATACAACCACAAACTTTACATTAAGGACATCATCCACCCTCGGATGATTATTCCTGATGACACGAGTCAAATCGACATCTATACTCAGCTACTCCCCCCATGATTAAGCATCTAAAGACCTACATACTATCACATCGGTAATTTATAGCAACGATTAAAGAAATATGACAACAACAATAGTATATCTCAAAGGGCAAAGACTGAGTATCAAGCACATGATTAAATAATAGTGGAGTCAAGGTAAAGGTATTGTCAACATAAATATCATGCACAGGATTTATCTACTACGTGACCAGGGTAGCCAATTACCCACCTGACATGTAGAACACCAATTGTCTTCACGTCTAAAAACTCTGCCTCAAATCAAAATCCTGCACACAACATAACTACTATTAAGTTCTAACATACAATGAACAATCAAATCGAATCCTACATCGACTTGAGCCCCAAAATCCTAGTTACCCCATTAGCTGAAACATTCATATCAATCCTTAAACTACATCTCCAGTCAAAGAACTACCTCTTCCATCAACTATAAAACCAACCACCATATCAGTTAACAAAATAAACATGGATATACATCCATAAACCATCTAAATCCATTCTTACCTTGCTTAATTTCACCCGTACAAATTCTTGCCCCAATTTAGAGTATCTAACCTGTATCAAACAACAAAATTAAGGCAAAACCCAATTCAGATCATCCTCATCACCTAACAATCACAAGATGTCCTAGATATCATAGAATCCCTACCTAATCCATACTTACCGTGTGACGTTACAATTGTTCACAGCAGATCTAGAACCACCACAACGAGCAGTGAACCTCCTACTCATATTCTCGTCATTGTATGAAGTCCATCACAGCTCCTTCTAAATCTACCCTGTGCATACAAATCTCAAGAACCAAAGCATGACTAAATCCAATCCACAACATAGTTCACAACCAAAACGTAACCAAATCAAAGTTTACCTAGTCTATACAATCAACCATAGTTTATCCAGAAACATCTTGCACCTGATCACCCAACAATCCAATCCTCAACTTAACCTCCCTTCCTTCACAATCAACGTGCAACACCCACCGAAGATGGTAGAAGTAACTGTGCAAAGAATTACTGCCACAACTCAATCAAGGAAAACTCACCCATCCGGCTGGAATCTGGGTGTCATTTGAATCAGTAGATTGGAACATGGAAACAGTAAGGGAGCAAGGTCGAGCTCATAGCAACGACATAAGGTGGGCGGTGATGGTCGGAGATGATGCGGGTCAACATCTCACGTAGTGGTAGGCTACTAGAGGAACCGACTGCAGGCAGATCGACAGCAGAGGCAAGGCGATGATGAGCAGGAATGGCGGCGACGAGTCGAGCTCAGGTGGCGATGGAGCTTTGCTTTCCTTCGGATTCGAAGAATAAAGGAGACGACGGTAGATCGCTCCGGCAGGAGGGTTCACGGTGGTCGACGACTATGAAGAGGGGCGATGGTGACGGGGCAACGATCGATCACTCGCCGCGACGACAAGTGAGAAGGGTTGCCGATCGGGGAAAGGGAAGAATAGGAAATGGGGATTTGCGATTGTGGCATGAGAAGAATCACAAAGGAAGAAAAGGAAAAATGCGATTGTGGCTTTGAAGAAGAAATCGCGGTGGAAGAAATAAGAATCAAAGAAAATCGGGGAATTAAGGAAATAACAACTTAGGTTTAGCTCTTTAAACATAAGATTAATTAATCCATTAATCTCTCAATTATAGATAATCTAAACAGGCCTTCTAAAAGTCTATTAATTCTTTCCCCATAAAATGTTCATAAAACTTCCGTTTAAATCTAGAAAAAATTCTAATAATTTCTAGAAAATTATATTAAATAATTTCTTAATTAACAAGGGATATTCTATTTTTTTTATTTCTTATAGCTTCTCCCTACCTCAACACCATTCAGGGGAATAAGAATAAGCTACGACCATGACGGTCAAGCTGAGACTGAGTACACAAACTTACCCAGGTTGAGTGACCTAAAGTGGGTGAAATATGTTCACTTGGCTGAATGGATGAGTGCATGTAATTACCCTAGTCGAGTGACCGAAAGGGATGAAGTATGTTAACTAGGTTGAATGGTTGAGTGCAAGTAATGACCCTAGCTGAGTGGACGAGAGGGATGAAGTAGGCTCATAGACAAGCTAATGTGTGAAATGGCTAAACTCGGTCAAGTGGTTGGAGGGAATGAAGTATGTCTTGTTAAAGCTACAAACTAGATATGCGACCTAGTAACCAATTTGCTATGTGACCAAGTGACAGAATGGTTGTGCAGCCGAGTCGCCAACTGGCTGTGAAATTGGGTGGCTTACTTATTATGCAGTGGGATGGTAGCTTGGATACGTGGCCACGATCGAGTGGCCGACTGACTATACGGTCGGGTGGCCGACTGGTTATGCGACCGAGTGGCTAACTTGCTATGTAGCGGGATGATCGAGTGGTCGATTTGTTATACGTGTTGGTGCAATCGACCCAGATCATGATTGACCGGACTCAAGTTTAACTCAAGTAGTATTTTGATGTTTGACAAAATGATTGACAATGTGATTGTCATGAAAAGTCCAAGTCATTGGTACTTGGCAATTGAGAAGTCCAAGCATGGGTCTTGGCATGAAAAGTCCAAGCATGGATCTTAGCAATGGTAAAGTCCAAGTCATGGGCACTTGGCAATTAGAAAGTCCAAGCATGGGTCTTGGCAATGGAAAGTTCAAGTCATGGGTACTTGGCAAGGAAAGTCCAAAATTATAGTCTTGGCAGCATAAAGTCAAAGTGAACTTTGGCGGTGAAAGTCCAAGTCATGGGTACTTAGCAATTGGAAAATCCATGAATGTGATATTAGCAGCATAAAGTTCAAGCTATAGTCTTGGCAACATAAGTCCAATGTTGGCGGCGTAAAGTCCAAGTGTTTGTCTTGGCAGAATAATTCTAAATGTACCTTGGCAAAGTAGACCCGGTTAGCATGACAATAGCGATGGAAGCACCTGAAAACTAGCGTATGGATGAACAAGTCATGGAGGACTTGGAGTGATACGATAGGCGTGAGGCTGATAGAGATGGTTAGAAGGCTTAAATCTAGACTAAGGGTGGTCTATCAAATATGAGGGGATCATACATGGGTTAAACCTCATGGTTGAGGTGTACCAGTCGACTGATGGCTTTGGCTAGTCAACTGGTCGAGTGTGTAAGCACTCGGAGCCTAGTCAACTCTGGAAGTCGACTGGGATTATGACCAATTGACTGATCAGTAGTCGACTGAAGGCTCGACTGGTGCTTTGTGTCTTTGGCAGTCAAATGAAGGTTATTCTAGTCGATTGGCCTTGGGCAGCCAACTGCCATGGATAGCCAATCGCACGGCGGACACGGCACAAAAAGCTTTCGTAGTCGATCAAGAAGTCGACATCGGACATCGATTGACTTCTAGTAAGGGCACCTACATGATGGTATCTGTTAGAGTTTTTCCAATGTGGATTGAGTCGTTATGAGACAACAACACTGTGGGTAGTCGACTACTAGGTGGAAATCACTTTGAGTTGCATCTTTATAAAGAGCTCGAGAAGGAGGATTTTGGCCATGGTTCTTGGGGTGATTTGAGGCAAAGTGCTGATGCATTTTAGGGTCTTCAAAGGCATTCTAAAGCAACCAAAGATCAAGCATTCAAAAGCTTTCATTTGTAAAGTATTTTTTTTACTTGTATTCATTTTCTTATTGTAATTGCTTGTATCTCATTCTTATTGTTGTAAGAATCTTGTAAGAGGTTTCTCCACCTTCGGTGTGTCACCGAGAAGGAGTTTATTAGTGGTGGTGTACATCAATAGAGCTCGCTATTGAGCTCTCCCCGTGGAGTAGGAACCCTAGTTCTGAACCACGTCACATCTTGTGTATTGCAAGTGTTTGTCATATTTTGTTATTGCTATTTGTTTCCGCTATGCTAACAAGTTTTGTAGACGAACACGATCAAGCGAATTCCAAGCGACAAGCGAAATTTCTATTTACACCCCCGTTTAGCGTGATCATCGATCACCAATAATACGGACGAGTGGTCGACTTGCTATGCAACTAGGTGACAGACAGACTATGCGAGCGAGCGAGTGAGTAACTTGTTATGCATGACTAAGAAAAATTATAATTACTAATTAAATGTAAACTTGTAAGATGAGTATTAAACACTGAGATAATTAAATTTAAGCTTTTAAGATATTCTAAGTGCATATATGACCATATTATTTGTTCTCTCAATGTGCCTCATATAATATATCTTTAATGGGAAATTTTTTTTAATACAACTAGAGAAACGACAAGGTATAATAATGCAATAAAATATTAAAGGTAAGCATTTATATACAGACTTACTGAATTTAGCAGCAGGAAGGAATCGTAGTATATGATACAAGGTGACATTATCACCATTCAGCAAGGAATTTTATATTAACAACCAATCTATATAACACTTGATGTCTTCATTCCATCGTGGAGGCATATCCCATAGAGAAGCTCTAATGAGAAATTGACTTGACAAGAATCAGCATTGTCCTAAAGCTGAATTGAAAGGAATTGTTAAGAAAAATTAGTCGCGTTAACGAAAGGAAAAGCAGAAGAACCATTCCGGTCAGATGATCGCATTTTTCTCTCAACATCTTGACCAGAAGTTTCCCACAGATGACATCAACTGATGCGACATGGATTTTTCGCTCCTCGATCTTGTGCCACAAAAGATAGGTTCTCTCTTGGTGCAATCAGCCCAGGTTGACTCGAGTTTGACTCGAGCAGTATTTTGATGATAGACAAAACTTATGACATGGGATTGTCATAGGAAAGTCCAACATGGAGTTGGCATGGAAAATCCAAGCATGGGGCTTGGTATTGAAAAGTCCAAAGCATTGCGAAGCCGTGCGCTTGGTACTGGGAAAGAAATGCATTGTGAAGCCGTGCGCTTGGTGCATTTGGGAAGTCTTAACGACTTGGCAAGTTCACTAGGCTCGGGGTCCTTGAGTCGGTGAAGGATGACATTGCGAAGTTGTGCGGTAGGTGCATCTGAGGGACCATCGAACGAGAAGCGAATGGAGTGAGACCCAAGGAAAGCATACTTCGAGGGCAAGAGACGCAAAGGATGGCATTGCAAAGCTGTGCGTTTGGCGCATCCGAGGGATGTAGGCCGAGGGAAGAGAGCTTCGGTGGGAAACTCCATGATGGATGTGGTGGACTTGGCCAAGTGGCTAAGACTAAGTGTCGGATGCTCAAACAACTTAGTGTTTGAGGTTTTACCCAACATCAGTCGACTGACATAGGTGTCAGTCGACTTTTCCAAGTCGACTGCTCCAAGTCAACTAGGGTTCAACTGGTGTTCGACTGAACAGGGTATGGCTGAGCAGTCAACTGTCGAGGGAGGACAGTCGACTGATAACACCATCAGTCGACTAATAATGGAGATCATTCGATTGATCGGGGTGTCTTCAGCCACAGAATGTCTTCCAATCGAGTGCTTGCGCTAGCACTCGACTGATGGTATCATCAATCAACTAATGGGTATCATCAGTCGACTGATAGGTGATCCTTTGGAACTTGACCAATGTGGATCTGGTCGTTATGAGACAATGGCTACAGGATCAGTCGACTGATGGTCACGATCAGTCGACTAATGGGTGCGAAATCAGCTTGATGCAGGTTATAAATGGAGCTCAAGATGGAGGATTTCACCAAGACTTTTGTGAAGCTTTTGGAGGGGAATTGTTGCTGCATTCCAGTCCTTCAAGAGCCATCTAAAGCAAGCAACAAGCAAAGGTTTCAAAGCAAGTCTTGTAAAGTGTTCTTTATGTGTATTTCGTATTTGTCTTTGTATTTCTTGTATTTCATATTACTTAGTGTAATTGCTTGTGAGAGGTTTCTCCACCTCCGACGTGTTGTCGAGAAGGAGTGTTGTTAGTGTCATGCGCATAACACGAGCTCGTTGAGCTCACCCCGTGGAGTAGGAACCATTCGGTTCTGAACCACGTATATCTTGTGTATTGCGTGTGATTGTATTGTTGCTATTATTTCTATTGTTTCCTCTGTGTATATTAACAACAATTGTAGACAAGCACACAAGAACGATCGTATTCCACCGTACGACGATTGAGAGCTATTCACCCACCTCTAGCCGGCCACCAATATTACAACAAGTGGTATCAAAGCCAAGGAGCTTTTCGTGGACTATCCGCCAACACAAGCACTACAAGATGGCCGGCTACCACATTCATCCCCCGAAATTTGATGGAGACTTTTCTTGGTGGAAGAAAAGGATGGAGGTATATTTCGAAACCGATTTTGATATTATGCTTATTATAGAAAATGGTTTCGAATTGCCTAGGGATGAAAGCAATAGGCAAATTGAGAAGTCAAGGTGGACCCAAGACCAAATCAAGGATTTTAAGACAAATCTCAAGGTAATCGAATTACTTAGTGATTTGATTCCTAACAACATTTGGTCTAGGCTAGGTAATTTTAGGGATGCAAAGGATTTGTGGAATAAGGTGGTTGAATTCCACAAGAATCCTGAACTGGCACAAGTAGAGGAGAATGTCAAGGAAGAATTGTCCACCACATTCGAAGATGTTGATGATTTGGTGGAGACCTCCACCTCTAGCATTGAGGGGGAGGAGAGGCCTTCCATCCTGGAACAAATTCAAGAAGAAGCTTCAACATCTGGGAGAAGTGAAAATTCCCTAGGTAACTCAAGGGTTGTTATTATAAATAAAAATCATATAACATGCTTTGAGTGTAGGTAACAAGGACACTATAAAAGTACGTGTCCTAAGAAGGTGACGAAGGTTCAATCGGCACCAAAAGTCAAAGATGTCAGTGTCCCCACAATTAGAAGCAAGGAGCACATTGTGTGCTTCAAATGCAACCAAAGGGAGCATTATAGAAGTCAATGCCCTAGGGGGAGGAAGAAAGGGCAAAAAGGTGTATCTCATATAGGGGGAGCTTCCAAAGCTAACCCTAAGGTAAATTTAGTTAATGCACCTTTAATTCCTAGAGTTAACAAGCATACTAAAAATTATTTTAGTTCTCTTGCAATTATTAATGAAAAGCATGCTAGTAGAAATAATAAGGTTTATTGTTTAGGTGCTAAGCATGTAAATTTATCTAAGGATAAACCTAGGACAAATAATACTAGAACTATTTTACCTAGGGAATCAATTAGGAGAATAGAAGAAAATTTGGGTATTAATCCCAAAAAGTCTAGGCACATGTCTAAGAAGAAAAGGTCTTCCCAAAAATCTAATGATAAATCAAAATTGAGAAAATTAGAATTAGAAAACCAAGTCTTGAGGTCATGACTTGAGAAAATGGAAAATACCCTTAGGATTATAGAAAATTCTATTCAAGGGTCAAATGCTTAAAAGTCAAGACCTAGGGTTCAAGAACGGTCTAAGGGCAAGGAAGATTTGGGTCACAAACCTAAGCCCAAGAAGACTTATCATAATGTTACATTTGATTATGGAACAACATCTAGGACAAGGAAAACCAAGGCTAATAGATAAGTTATCCCTAAGACTAGCCATGGTGTGTGCTTAATGGCTAAGGACTTAAGAAAAAACAAGAAAGCCACTAAGAAGGTCATTGGGGGAGTTACCTCTAGAGTTGACCTAAGAAAGACCCAAAAGACTATGGCTTCAAAGCCTAAAAAGGTCATTAGGAAGGTATCTAGGGATGTTATCCCTAGTGAATACCTTGTTAACCCAAGGAGCTCCAATAGATATTGGGTTCCTAGGAGCGTGATCGATTCACGCTAGATGGGTTAGTGTGTGTCAACCCTAAGTGGATGGACAGTTAACCTAGCCATGGTGAGTTGACATATTAGGATGTGCCAATATACTTGAGAAGTTGAAAAATGATTAAATTAGCCCGATTAGGTCTTAGAGGTATGAGTGTGTCATTTTGGGTTTATGGCACACTTGGGATGTAATGGTATTAAGGCAAAATAGAATTAATTCCTAGAAATGGCAATTTGGATTTAACACTTAGGTATTTTATACCTTAGTATATTTTACTTGTCATGATTTATTTGCCTTGCCATGACATGACATCATTTTCATTTTTATCTCTAAAAATATCATGATCATGTTTTTGACTTAGTTTTATATGTCATGTATGCTAAAATTTCATTCACATGTCATGACATCATGATTCTGGCACATGCTTAGTTATATCATATATATGTCATAATTATATCGTGCATAAAATAAAATTGATTTAAGGACCATTGGCATGACTTGAAGTTTTATGCATAAGGGAATCAAGTAGAGTTGCCTTAGAATATGCACGAGACTATTAAAAAACAAAAGCTCACATCTCACTAGAATATTTGCCTTGAATGTGTTTTGTATATTTAGATACAAGTGAGATGTTTAGGAAAAAGGAATTAAAGGTTTCAAAAATTTTTGAAAACATTTTAAAAAACCTTGGTGAAGTCTATCTTTTGATAGCTATCACTATTGAATGGGATGATACAAAGAGGGCTCATTATTGAAACTTTTCTAAACTTTTGAACTTTGTATAAATCTCACTATTTTATGGATAAAATAATTTTTCAATATTTTTCACCCATTATGATTGTAATAAGTAATATACATACAAAATTTCAAGATTTTTCAACTTATATATATTTACTTACGAATTTTAGAAATTCATTTCTGAAAATCAGAAAACTGCAAATGTAGTTATCAGTCGACTGCCAGGAAGGCCAGTCGACTGATGTGGGAAGGAGTCGACTGATATATGATTTAGTCGACTGCCCAAGTTGATTCCGGATAAACCTTGGTGGTTAGGCTCATGTTCTGCTATGTTTCGGTCCCCTAACCACTCCTAACCCTAGCACATGCTATGGAGAGCATTAAAAAGGGTGGAAATCCATTGGATATGGATTAGGAGAGGTGTTTAGGGAGAGTATCAATTTTAAAGTGGATGGAAGTTCATTGTTGAAATTTGCCTTAATTTTTATTGGTTTAATGTTCCTATTGGCTTAGGGACTCTCCAAAGACATTATTGGTGCAATAGTCAAGGAGGAGCAAACCTCTAGGGGGAGGTATCTATCATGGGAAGATGAATGTGTATTTTTTTTCTCATGGGAGGAAAATTGGATTGTCTCTCTTAAGTGATATAAGACTTGCCTCTCTTAAGTGATATGAAACTTATCACTATAAAGATGGTAGGCATGTGTGTTCCTCTAAGGGAGAGATTGTAAGATCTCATTGGGATATGAGACATTCATACCCTTGGGGAGGACCTTTTTGATGTATGTCAAAAAGGGGGAGAAGTTAAGTTACCAAGTTACCAATTAGGTTTGGAATTCTCATTGGGATATGAGAATTTCTAATTAGGGATAATTGGTATACTTGAGGGATAGTTTTGTCAATCATCAAAAAGGGGGAGATTGTTGGTGCAATCAACCCGGGTTGACTCGAGTTTGACTCGAGCAGTATTTTGATGATAGACAAAACTTATGACATGGGATTGTCATAGGAAAGTCCAACATGGAGTTGGCATAGAAAATCCAAGCATTGGGCTTGGTGTTGAAAAGTCCAAAGTATTGTGAAGCCGTGCGCTTGGCGCTCGGTGAGAAATACATTGCGAAGTCGTGCGCTTAGTGCATTTGGGAAGTCTTGAGGACTTGGCAAGTTCACTAGGCTCAGGGTCCTTGAGACGGTGAAGGATGGCATTGCGAAGCTATGTGCTTGGTGCATCCGAGGGACCGTCGGACGGGGAGCGAATGGAGTGAGACCCAAGGGAAGCATACTTCGAGGGCAAGAAACGCGAAGGATGGCGTTGCGAAGCCGTGCGCTTGGCGCATCCGAGGGACGTAGGCCGAGGGAAGAGAGCTTCGGTGGGGAACTCCATGAGGGATGAGGTGGACTTGGCCAAGTGGCCAAGACTAAGTGTCAGATGCTCAAACAACTTGGTGTTTGAGATTTTATCCGACATCAGTCGACTAACATAGGTGCCAGTCGATTGCTCCAAGTCGACTAGGGTTCGACAGGTGTTCTGAGCGAGTGCAGTTAGCGATCATTGTCGAGGAGGCGATCGGTAATAACACCATTAGTCGACTGATGATGGAGATCAATCGATTGATAGGGGTGTTTTCAGCCACAGAATGTCTTCCAGTCGAGAGCTCGCGCCAACACTCGACTGATGGTATCATCAGTCGACTGATGGGTGATCCGTTGGAACTTGACCAACGTGGATCTGGCCATTATAAGACAACGGCTACAGGACCAGTCAACTGATGGTCACGATCAGTCGACTGATGGGCGCGAAATCAGCTTGATGAAGGTTATAAATGGAGCTCAAGATGGAGGATTTCACCAAGACTTTTGTGAAGCTTTTGGAGGGAAATTGCTGCTGCATTCCAGACCTTCAAGAGCCATCTAAAGCAAGCAACAAGCAAAGATTTCAAAGCAAGCGTTGTAAAGTGTTCTTTACGTGTATTTCGTATTTATCTTTGTATTACTTGTATTTCATATTACTTAGTGTAATTGCTTGTGAGAGGTTTCTCCACCTCCGACGTGTTGTCGAGAAAGAGTGTTGTTAGTGTCGTGCGCATAACACGAGCTCGTTGAGCTCACCCCGTAGAGTAGGAACCATTCGGTTCCGAACCACGTATATCTTGTGTATTGCGTGTGATTGTATTGTTGTTATTATTTCTATTGTTTCCACTGCGTATATTAACGACAATTGTAGACAAGCACGCAAGAACGATCGTATTCCACCATACGACGATTGAGGGCTATTCATCCCCCTCTAGCCGGCCACCAACGTTCCAACATTCTCTCCGACTGCATCAGTAAATTTGTTCTAAAAAAGTTAATACATGTTAAACCACCGCTGACCTAGCCGGCGGTGACACTTCGATGCTTAAGTTAGGTCCGACATTAATGAAAGAGAATATATTAAATACAGAAAAAGTAACAAACAAGAAGTGGAAAATAACTTATCTCATGTGTAGCTATAAGCATGCGAAAATCAGAGAGATAATGTTTAGATAATACAATAAGAAGAAGAAATCATCGGATAACTAGCAAAGAAATGCTAGAGAGAGAATAAACCAAAGGACCCCGACTCCCCCTACAATCCCTCTACAATATGAATAATTTGAGGGCTTATTTGAAGGGGTCGTTATATCTTCTAGTCTTGTCCGTTTCATGAATTCCATCATATAAGTCTCCACCACCACCAGTTGCAAGGGCAGTGATTGACCAATACATTAAGGTCACACAGCAGATCTACAAGCTTCGTTCATGGAAATCTAGCATTAAAACACCAATCCAAATGCCTCTTGAACCATGAAACTCTTCTGAGATGTCCAGGACATAGCAGGTTAAAGAATCCTTAAAAGTGGGGATGATAAGGCAATAATTTGAGTGCAAGTTCAGAAGGGCTAATGGAAGCAACATCAAGAACAAACCAACTGGTCAAATATTTTCATGCTATTAACTTGGGATCCTCAATTAGCAGATAAGCTCCTCTATCAATGCAAGCCAACAAGAAGGGTAAAATGGTGTCAACGGCAAAGAAGGCATTAACAATATTATCCACCAAGGCCAAAACTCCCTTTACGTGCCCCAAGAATCCAAACTCCAATGGAGAAACCCAAGTATAATAAGCAATGACAGCGATTAAGAAAGTTTCCATATTCTATATAGCTGGTAGAAAGAGGAAAGAGCTCCCAGAGCTTGACCTTATAGTTGCTCCAAGCCCTAGGGGAGGAAAAATCGTGCTGGAGATGAGATAATGGGGAAAGCCCTCTCCGATGGAAGTGCAGGCACCGGTGAGATGAAGGTGTCTGGAGGCTCCAGACGAAACCGAACAGGAGCTTCCAGTTGAGATCTGGACTCTCCCTTCGAAGCGCTGCAAACCCCTAGAGAAAGAGAGAAAAAGGAGCCTCCTCGTCCTAGTTTCAGAAGCCCTGCAGCGGAAGATGTGGAAGAAGAAGACCCCTTTCTCCAAAACCCTAAAGGCGCTTTTATCCCTCCTCCAATGGGTCGGGCTCGTCCTCCAATTAGTGGGCCAACATTCCCCCATATCATCACCTATTAAATTTTATGTAAATAATATACGTATAAAGTTTCATGATTTTTCCAATTACGTATAATTACTTATCTTTTATCAAAATCTGACTACAATTTTTTGATTTCTTGAAAATCAAAGTACAATTGACTACTGTATGTGAGCAATCGATTGGTGGTGCAGTCGATTGATTTTTATTTCAGTCAACTATCGTGTCTGATATTGGTAGAACAAGATTTATTTAGCTAGTTATCAACACCCCTAGAGACACTAACGTCTCATAACCATAAGATATGCTTTGGAAAGTATTGAAAGGGTGAAATAATCATTGAAAAAGATTAGGAGAGTTATTTAGGATGGAGTATTGAATTTTAAGATAGGTTAAAGTTCAAGTTTGAACTTTTACACTAATTTTTGATTGTTTAGATTTCCTATAGGCTTAGGAACTCTCCAATGATGTTTTTGGTGCAATGGTCAAGAGGGCGCAAGCCTTTAGGGGGGGGTTTTGTCTATCAAGGGATGATGGGTGAATTTTTCTTCCAAAGGGGGAGAATGAGGGATTGCCTCTCATTTATGTTGGTGTAGGTGTACCAAATAATCGAACCTAGATTTTGATAATGACAAAGAATCAAAGTTAAGTTATTTTATTATCTCATGTGTTATGTTGAATGTGTAGGTAATGTATTAAACTTTGCTAAGGTCAAAGACGTCAGGAGAATCTTGGGACAAGAAACCTCAGTAGTCGAATGACGCCAAGAGAATCTTGGGAAGGAGAAACCTCTGTGGTCGAGTAATCGAAATCTAAGCGACAGGTCAGATGGACTAAAGATAAGTAAGGTAAGAACCTTGTGTGGAGAGGACAGATCGTGCCCTCAATACAAGGACAACTATAGGCGACGATCGGACTAAGGCTTCCGGAGGAAGGTCGAAGTCGAGATCAGATGGTCAAAGGACTATCACACTGCACGTTATTATGCATTTCTTGTGCTAACAATGTGTTGTAGATGTTAGGTTGGAAGCTCAAGTATAGCAGTCGACTAGAAGTTTCGGCAGTCGACAGGGGTAGTCGACTGCCAATAGGAGCAGTCGATTGGTGTACGCGTGAAGAGTCAAGTGTCACCTTAAGGATAAGATTTGTGGATAAACTTTTATCTAGATCTTGATCCAGATTTAGCTCTCAACGTGCTAGGATTTGGAAGGCTATAAAAGGAGTGAGGCACCCCCTATTCATCAATCATAAAGCTCCCAAAGTGCTCCATCAATCATAAAGCTCCCAAAGTGCTCCATCAATCAAAAAGCTTCCAAAGTGCTCCATCAATCAAAAGCTTTTGTCTCTATGCAACAACGTTGTAACGTCGACAAAACTCTCATCTTTCACTTCTTAAGTTGGTATTTCCATTTCATTACTTATTACTTGCTAAGAGGAGAGATAGGATTGTTACCTCTTCCTCTATCTCTTTTGTATTGTTGCGTATCTTTTACCTCCAACAAGGAAGAGAGTTTTAGTGAATTGTCCTTCAAAGGTGATCAAGGATTGCTTAGCCTTGGACTAGCAGTCGTTTGGCTGTGAACCAAGTAAAAACAAAGTTTGTTTTTGTTTGTGTTTTTAATTGTGTTTTCTGCTGCGTTTAACTCATTTTCAAAAGAAAGAAAAAAGATTTTAAATATACTATTCACCCCCACCCCTCTAGCGTCTTTCTCGATCCTATAATTTAGTGATATGAGTCTTATTACTATGAAGAGTAAAGACATCCTAGATGATTTTGGACCAAGGGGGAGAATGAGGGATCTTATTGGGATATAAGAAATTGAAAACCCTTGGTAGGTTTTTTGATGTATGTCAAAGGAGGAGAAGTAAAGGATTAAGGTAGGAAAACCTTCATTATGCTTTGGCATAGGAAGAGACATGTTGAGCTTATTAGTTAGCCTAACTTAAACGTATTGTTAAACATCAAAAAGAGAGAGATTAATGGTATAATTGGCCCGGGGTCAATGTTGACTAGACTCGAGTGGGACTCGAATAGTATTTTGATATTTGTCAATACAATTGGATATGATTTGACCATATGACTAGTAGATGATTGGGATATCTAAGGTCATATGAAGCAATCACCCTTAGGTCAAGGTTGACTAGACTCGAGTAAGACTTGAGCGAAAGTCCAAGTTTGGATACTTGGCATGAAAAGTCCAAGTATAGAGACTTAGCAATAAAAAAGTCCAAATTTGGAGATTTGATAAGGGAAAGTCCAAGAATAGTCTTGGCATGGAAAAATCCCAGTATGGATACTTGGCAATGGAAAGTCTAAGATTGGATTATTGGCAATGGAGAAGTCCAAGTTTGGATACTTGATAAATGGAAAGTCCAAGGGTGTAATCTTGTCGAGGTCACGTAAGTCCAAGTGGCGAGGAAAGTCCAAGTATGGATACTTATCTAGGAAGTCCAAGGGTGAGGTTTTGGCAGTATAAAATCCAAGCATATAGCCTTGGCTGCATAATTCCAAATGAACCTTGACAAAATGAGACTCGATTATCAAGACATAACTGATGGAATCACCTGAAGGCTAACGCGAAGATTGAAGGAGTCGTGGAGGACTCGTATGAGCCCTAAGTGAGTGAAGCTGATGGAGATGGCTAGTAGACTTAGGTTTAGGCTAAGGGTGGTCGATCAAGTGTGAGGGGATCATATTTGGACTAAACCTCATTTTCGAGATTTACCAGTCGACTAGTGATGTCAAGTCTCGAAAAAAAAAACCCTAAAAACCCCATCTCACCGGCCAAACCCTATTTATTTATTTTCTTTTTCTTATTTCCTTCTTTTTCCCTTCGAATCCTTCGCGCGACCCACGTTCTGCCCGCGAGCCGCCGCAGATGACGAAGGAGGCGATCGTCGAATCCCTTCCGCCGGAGTCGACGCCAAGCTGCCGGAGCAACACCGACCCTCCTCCTTCCTCTTCCCGGTGAGTAGGCTTTGGCTAGGGTTGGCGAGGGCGGTGAGGGCAGCAGATTTTCGTTGGGACGGTCGCGGCGAGTAGGAGTCGGGGTCTTAGGGATTGAGGTGTGCCGGTGGGATGGGATTCTCGATTAGGTTCTAGCAAGCTTCTGAGGCGGATTAACGGTATTGCTAGGGATGAGTTGAGCTAGGGAAGACGGTGGACTTTAGTTACCCGACGGCAAAGAGGAGGTGACAGGCGGAGAGTTCACGGGATGGAGGTTAGGGCTTTCAAATCTTGGAGCTGTAAGGGGAGTTCTCGATGGGGGAAGGGTTGGAATCGGTGGATTTGGGGGTGGTAGCCGAGTGTCACGTGTGAGACTAGAAGGTGAGCTAAATCGCAACTGTGATTTAGATGTGGTTTAGATTTCGTTTATTATTGTTTTTGATTTCAGAATGGAAATCGATTGATGATCCGAATTAAAATAAAGGGGTAGAATGTTTTGGTTGTGTAAAGGTTGATGTTCTGTATATGATGTTGTTGGATGGTTGTGCAGCAACGAGTGGTGGAGGGTGGAGACGAGGTAAGGAAGTTGTTGATACGGTTTTGAATTAGCGGGTTATTTAATTAGTTCATTGTTGATCTAGTTTATTTCCTTAGTTGTTGGTTGAAGAGTTTATAATGGTTGGGTTGTGGAAGGTGAAATCTTTCACTGTTAGAGTTTGGGGGTTTGGTTGACTGGATGTATAGGGTGGATGTAAAAAAAAAAAAAAATCGGATTATACATGAGCATTATGTCTGTAGATGAGTCCTGCCATATATGTTCTCAGTCAGCATGTTTAGTTAATCCTTTAGGAGATTTTTCTTAATGTTGTAAATGATATATATATATTATGTGATAGATATCGTCTACCTGTGTATGAGGTTAGACGTTATATGTATATGTGTGTAATTACCATCTACCTGTGTATGAGGTTAGATGCTATATGTATATGTGTGTAATTACCATCTACCTGTGTATGAGGTTAGATGCTATATATATAGTTATATATAGATATCTGTTCACTTATGATGTTTAATGTTATTATTTTTAGCTAAATGTCCATCAGATCTTTCTTGTGCTTCGATGTTATGTGAATAAGTAATATTATCATCTACCGGTGTGTAAGGTTAGATGCTATATGTACATGTATGTAATTATCATCTACCTGTGTATGAGGTTAGATGCTATATATATATATGTGGGCGTAATTAACATCTATCTGGGTATGAGGTTAGATGCTATATATATAGATATATACTCGTTCACTCATGATGTTCTATGCTATCCTTCGGTGACTGAGTATGATAGAAAATGACAGAAATTCTTATTTAACTAACTATATGTACATGAGCATTAGTGGTGCCTGGACGGGTTGGGCTCCCCGGGTTGAGCTCCGGGGAGGCCCACCAAATTGATGATTGATGATGATATGACCCCCCCTTAGTTTCTTTCTAGAGGTACCTCAGGATTGCACAAGAAATTAAGGTATTTGACTGGCTTAGCATTTTAAATGCATAATGTGAGGTACCACGAGGGTTTATGTTTAGGTACAGTTAGCATAACAGAAGGGCATGATTGGGTTCATTGTACGGGTTAGAATGCTATGTTCTTAAAAGTATTGGGTATGTTTCATATTGACGTACAGACCGTGCAACCGAAAATGTATGTTGAGCTACAGTAGTTTACATTTCTGATTGTAGAGATATGTTTTCTTTTGAATTTTCCCTCCCTGTGTTATATTCCTGTCATTGATCTACTTACTGGGCTGTGAACTCATGATGTCACATAACAATTTCAGGTAGGGAACAGGATTCCCCGATTGAGATGCAAGAAGCGGAGGTGGTGTAGCTGAGGAGATGATGATGAGCATGACACACATTGTCCGGGGCATCTATGAAACAGGGTTCCAGATTGAGGGGAGATGATTTAATGTTCTAATTTTTCTTCAGGTTCTGAGAGTTAAGTGTGTAGTTGAGACTCCTAAACTGGATGGAATAAAACAAATTTGTGCCGGGCATTTTGATCTTGTGTATAATGGGTAATATTGATGTGTGACTAGGATTTAGTATGTCATCGGGTTAGGTCTTTTCAGTTGGTATCAGAGCGAACGATCCTAAAGGACAGTGTGTGCATGCAATCTCATCCAGGACTCAGATACATCCATCTCCGCGTTTGTAAGCTTTGAATTTACTTTTCAAGTAGTAGTCTTAATGTAATCATGTTTAGGTTTATGTACAAATTGGAGATAACGATGCGGTTATCGGGTTTTATAGAGAACGCGGCAGTCAAGAAACAATGGTGAAGGGGGCAAAGTAGTGATTTCTCGATTGAGCTTGCCGCAATTATCGAGAACAGTCGGATTCGGGAGAAGCAGATCCAACAATTTGTGAGAGCGAGGAGCATGGAAACACCCATAGTGGTCCCACGGCCGGTGTGAACCCGATTTACAAGCGATTCGAGTGATCTTGGACCGGCGAGTTTAAGGAAGCCTGAGACCGATTGTGGCGTAAGGATGGATTCGATCATTGGAGCGATATATGACTTCATGCATCGGCTTCGACAAGGTGAGATGGGCCATATTCATGTTGCGGGGCGATGCTCGGATATGGTGGGAGGGTGCACGTTCAGCGGTGGATTTAGCTACGGCTACTTGGGTTGAATTCAAGGAGGTATTTTATGGTAAATACTTTACTGCTGACACCAGAACTCGAATGGCCAGAGAATTCCTAGAGCTTCACCAAGGGGACCGGACAGTGGCTGAGTATGTCAAGGAATTCGAGAAGGGGCGGTATTTTGTACCTATGATTGCACCAACCAAGAGAGGAGTCAAACATTTCAGAGGATTGAGGCGCCATTCGCCATGATGTCGTGGTGAGTCGAGTTACCACCTTCAGAGAGGTTGTGGATCGGGCTCGATGGCGAGAGGGACAGAATGACATGATAAAGGAAATGGACTAAGAGGTCTAGTTACTAGGGAAGGGAACCTCCTGCGTCGAGTCAAAAGAGGTTTGCACCGAGCCAGTTTTGAGGCAACCCGCGATTTGAGACGCAGCCACGACGACCCCAGAGCCCGACGGTCGACACATCTGTTCAAGGGAGAAAGCAAAACTCAGTGTCCCAAGTGCGATAAGACTCATGCAGGTCAGTGTTTGGTGGGTAGGAGGTGTGCTACAAGTGCAAGAAGTCCGGCACTTTGCTATGAATCGCCCTCACCAAAGAGCCAATTAGAGGAAGGGTGTATGCTATGACACAGGAGCAGGTGGATCCGGATTCGGCCATTATCACAGGTAGAATTTCTATTGTCAACCTACCTGCTCATGCCTTAATAGATTCTGGAGCTACACACTCTTTCATATCGGTGGCCTACGTTGCAAAACTAGGTATTTCATGTGATGGGATGGCTACCGGCTATACTGCAGTGTCCTTGCTTGGGGAAGAACTGACCAAAGAATAGAATAGTGAGGAACTGTCCGATAAGGATGCAGAACTATACGATATCCGAACTTATTGTATTAGAGATGGTGGACTTTGATGTAATTACAGGTATGGATTGGTTGACGATCTGACGAGGCCATTATTATTTGTAAACAAAGGACGGTTAAACTGAAACTACAAAATGATGGATTTATCATCTTCAATGCAACCTCCACGTTGAGTCATCTACCTATTATATCAGCATGTAAAGCTCAGAAAATGTTAAGTAAGGGGTGTAACGGATTTCTAGTCAACATAATGGGAAGTTCTGAGACTTTTAAACCAAGTCTGGAGGAAGTAGAGGTAGTCCGGGATTTCCCCGATGTATTTCCAGAGGATATTGCAGGATTACCCCCTATCAGGGAGGTTGAGTTTTGGATAGAATTAATATCGGGAACCACCCCCGTGTCTAAAGCACCGTACCGCCTTGCACCCACTGAAATGAAGGAACTGAAGGAGCAACTACAAGAACTACTGGATAAGGGTTTCATCAGACCCAGTGTGTCGCCCTGGGGAGCGCCAGTGTTGTTCGCCCGTAAGAAGGACGGTTCAATACAGTTGTGCATTGACTACCGGGAGTTGAACCGGGTTACAGTCAAGAATAAGTACCCGTTGCCTAGAATCGATGATCTGTTCGATCAACTACATGGAGCAACGGTATTCTCAAAAATTGACTTGAGGTCGGGGTACCACCAATTGAGGGTGAAAGGAGAAGATGTTCATAAAACTGCCTTCAGAACTCGATATGGTCATTATGAGTTTCTAGTTATGTCGTTTGGACTCACTAATGCCCCCGCAACCTTTATGGATTTGATGAACCGGATTTTCCAGCCATACCGGATCGGGCTTTGTGATTATCTTCATCGATGATATACTAATTTACTCTCGAGTCGCCAAGAGCACCGACAACATCCGACGCATCAAGACTCTGAAGGATAAGCGGTTATACGCTAAGTTCAGCAAATGCGATTTTTGGCTAAGACAAATAGCATTTTTAGGACATATAGTCTCGGAGAGGGGAATAGAGGTGGATCCAGTCAAAGTGGAGGCAATCCAGAGTTGGGCTACTCCGAGGAATGTTACAGAAATTCGAAGTTTCCTGGGTCTAGCGGGGTATTATCGCAGATTTATTCAGAATTTTTCACGAATTGCGCTACCCCTGACTTCGTTGACCAAGAAGGGGGTGAGGTATGAATGGACTACTCAGTGCGAGCAGAGTTTCATGGAGCTAAAAGAAAGGATGATGATAGCACCTGTGCTTGCAGTTCCAGACACTTCTGGGCAATTTGTGGTGTACACTAATGCCTCCAAATCGTCTAGGGGCGATTGATGTATGAGGGGAGGGTCATTGCCTATGCATCACGTCAGTTGAAGGTGCATGAGCAGAATTATCCTACACATGACCTGGAACTAGCAGCGGTTGTCTTCGCATTGAAGATCTGGCGACACTATCTTTACGGAGAACGATGCGAGATCTACACAGATCATAAAAGTTTGAAATATTTCTTTACTCAAAAGGAATTGAATATGTGGCAGAGACGATGGTTGGAGTTGGTAAAAGATTATGACTGCAATATTAACCATCACCCGGGTAAGGCTAATGTGGTAGCGGATGCGCTGAGTCGCAAGACGGCAACGCTATTACAATTGACCACCCAGCAAAGATTGATATCAGAATTTCAACAGATAAGAGTGGAGCTGAGTCGCACCAGGTGAGCAGGTTAGGTTGGCGGCACTGACGGTTACATCGAACTTACGGGATCAGATCCGGGCAGAACAAGCCTCGGATCAACAGTTAATAGAATGGAAACGCAAAGATGAAGCAAAGGGTAGCACCATCTACTCAGTGATTGATGGGATAGTGCGATACAAGGGCCGCATATGGGTGCCTAAGGGTGGATCCCTGAGGGAGAATCTCATGAGGGAAGCTCACACTACCCCGTACTCTATCCACCCTGGCAGCACAAAGATGTATAAGGATATGCGGCTATTATATTGGTGGTCGGGCATGAAGAGAGACATAAGCAAGATGGTCCATGAGTGCCTTACCTGTCAACAGGTGAAAGCTGAGCACCAAAGGCCAGCGGATCGCTCGAACCGCCTCGATACTGCATGCGGAAGTGGGAAAATATTGCCATGGATTTTGTGGTAGGATTACCGATCTCGACTAAGGGATCAAATACAGTGTGGGTTATTATGGATCGATTGATGAAGTCAGCCCACTTTTTGCCAGTGAAAACCACCTTCACTATGATACAATATGCATAGCTGTATATACGGGAAATAGTAAGGTTACACGGAATTCCGGATCAGATTGTGTCAGATAGAGATCCAAAATTTACATTCGGGTTCTGGAAGAGTTTGCATCGGGGATTGGGTACAAAACTTGCTTTCAGCATTGCGTTCCATCCCCAGACTGATGGTCAATCTGAGCGAGTAATTCAGATTTTGGAAGATATGCTACGAGCTTGCATTATAGATTTCAAAGGGAGTTGGGAGTCCAAACTGCCCTTGGTAGAGTTCACCTATAATAATAGTTATCAATCCACCATCGGTATGGCTCCCTATGAAGCGCTATACGAAAGAAGGTGTAGAACCCCACTACACTGGGAAGAGGTAGGAGAAAGGGCGCCGGTCCAGAGAGATTGTGACCCAAACTGTGGAACTAGTAGCAAAGATCCGGGATAGAATGTAGTCGGCACAGAGTCGCCAAAAGAGTTATGCTGATTGTCGAAGGAGGGACCTAGAGTTCACAGTGGGAGACTATGTATTTCTCAAAGTGTCACCCATGAAGGGAGTACTGAGGTTCGGAAGGAAGGGCAAACTCAGTCCGAGGTATATTGGGCCTTTTGAGATCCTCGACCGGATTGGAACACGAGCATACCGAGTTGCTCTACCACTAAATCTGGCAGGAGTTCATAATGTGTTTCACGTATCCATGCTCAGAAGGTACCTTTCCATTCCTGCACATGTGATTGGGCATGAAGCCATACAGTGGACACCAGATCTATCCTACGAGGTAATACCAGAATAAATATTGGATCGTCAAGTGCGGAAGCTGAGAAATAAAGAAATCAGAATAGTGAAAGTTTTATGGGGAAATCAACAGATAGAGGAAGCTACCTGGGGGACCGAGCGGGATATGCGTGATCGTTACCCTGAACTATTTGGTAAGTCAAATTTCGAGGACGAAATTTTTTTTAAGGGGGGAAGAGTTGTCAAGTCTCGAAAAAAAAACCCTAAAAACCCCATCTCACCGGCCAAACCCTATTTATTTATTTTCCTTTTCTTATTTCCTTCTTTTTCCCCTCGAATCCTTCGCGCGACCCACGTTCTGCCCACGAGCCGCCGCAGACGACGAAGGAGGCGATTGTCGAATCCCTTCCGCCGGAGTCGATGCCAAGCTGCCGGAGCAACACCGACCCTCCTCCTTCCTCTTCCCGGTGAGTAGGCTTTGGCTAGGGTTGGCGAGGGCGGTGAGGGCAGCAGATTTTCGTTGGGACGGTCGCGGCGAGTAGGAGTCGGGGTCTTAGGGATTGAGGTGTGCCGGTGGGATGGGATTCTCGATTAGGTTCTAGCAGGCTTCTGAGGCGGATTAACGGTATTGCTAGGGATGGGTTGAGCTAGGGAAGACGGTGGACTTTAGTTACCCGACGGCAAAGAGGAGGTGACAGGCGGAGAGTTCACGGGATGGAGGTTAGGGCTTTCAAATCTTGGAGCTGTAAGGGGAGTTCTCGATGGGGGAAGGGTTGGAATCGGTGGATTTGGGGGTGGTAGCCGAGTGTCACGTGTGAGACTAGAAGGTGAGCTAAATCGCAACTGTGATTTAGATGTGGTTTAGATTTCGTTTATTATTGTTTTTGATTTCAGAATGGAAATCGATTGATGATCCGAATTAAAATCAAGGGGTAGAATGTTTTGGTTGTGTAAAGGTTGATGTTCTGTATATGATGTTGTTGGATGGTTGTGCAGCAACGAGTGGTGGAGGGTGGAGACGAGGTAAGGAAGTTGTTGATACGGTTTTGAATTAGCGGGTTATTTAATTAGTTCATTGTTGATCTAGTTTATTTCCTTAGTTGTTGGTTGAAGAGTTTATAATGGTTGGGTTGTGGAAGGTGAAATCTTTCACTGTTAGAGTTTGGGGGTTTGGTTGACTGGATGTATAGGGTGGATGTAAAAAAAAAAAATCGGATTATACATGAGCGTTATGTCTGTAGATGAGTCCTGCCATATATGTTCTCAGTCAGCATGTTTAGTTAATCCTTTAGGAGATTTTTCTTAATGCTGTAAATGATATATATATATATATATATATATATATTATGTGATAGATATCGTCTACCTGTGTATGAGGTTAGATGCTATATGTATATGTGTGTAATTACCATCTACCTGTGTATGAGGTTAGATGCTATATGTATATGTGTGTAATTACCATCTACCTGTGTATGAGGTTAGATGCTATATATATAGTTATATATAGATATCTGTTCACTTATGATGTTTAATGTTATTATTTTTAGCTAAATGTCCATCAGATCTTTCTTGTGCTTCGATGTTATGTGAATAAGTAATATTAAATTCTACCGGTGTGTAAGGTTAGATGCTATATGTACATGTGTGTAATTATCATCTACCTATGTATGAGGTTAGATGCTATATATATATATATGTGGGCGTAATTAACATCTATCTGGGTATGAGGTTAGATGCTATATATATAGATATATACTCGTTCACTCATGATGTTCTATGCTATCCTTCGGTGACTGAGTATGATAGAAAATGACAGAAATTCTTATTTAACTAACTGTATGTACATGAGCATTAGTGGTGCTCGACGGTTGGGCTCCTGTTGAGCGGGAGGGCCCACCCAAATCGACAGATTGAGATGATCGACTTCTTAGTTTCTTTCTAGAGGTACCTCAGGATTGCACAAGAAATTAAGGTATTTGACTGGCTCAGCATTTTAAATGCATAATGTGAGGTACCACGAAGGTTTATGTTTAGTATTAGCATAATGTAAGGGCATGATTGGGTTCACAGATCGGTTATAATGATATGTTGTTAAAAGTATTGGTTATGTTTCATATTGACTTACAGAAAGTGCAACCGAAAATGTATGTTGAGCTACAGTAGTTTACATTTACAGTTGTAGAGATATATGTTTTCTTTTGAATTTTCCCTCCCTGTGTTATATTCCTGTCATTGATCTACTTACTGGGCTGTGAACTCATGATGTCACATAACAATTTCAGGTAGGGAATAGGATACCCCGATTGAGATGCAAGAAGCGGAGGTGGTGTAGCTGAGGAGATGATGATGAGCATGGCACACATTGTCCGGGGCATCTATGAAACAGGGTTCCAAATTGAGGGGAGATGATTTAATGTTCTAATTTTTCTTCAGGTTCTGAGAGTTAAGTGTGTAGTTGAGACTGCTAAACTGGATGGAATAAAACAAATTTGTGTCGGGCATTTTGATCTTGTGTATAATGGGTAATATTGATGTGTGACTAGGGATTTAGTATGTGCATACTGGGTTAGGTCTTTTCAAGTGATATCGATCAGTCGACTGGTTGAGTGTTCAGCACTCGAGAGCTCAGATGACTCGTAGCAGTCGACTGATCATGTAGTCGTCTGAGGCTCGACTGTCGACTAAGTGCTCTAGCAGTCGACTGGTCCACGACAATTGACTGCCAATGATTGGCAGTCAACTGGTGATAGTGGACATGGGCACAAAATGTCTCGTAGTCGATTGGGCAGTCAACTACTAGCTTGGCAGTCGACTGATGATGATGACAGTCGATTTCTCAGGTATACATTAGATAGAATCCAACGTGGATTAGCCTGTTGTGTGACAACAGATAGACGAGCAGTTGACTGGGGCCTTTTGACAGTCGACTGCAAAATGCGAAATCAGTTTGATGTAGGATATAAAGGAAGCTATGATGGAGGGTTGAAGCAAGCTATTTTAGGGAGATTTTGAGGCAAAATACTGCTGCATTTTAGGTCTTCAAAGGCTTCTCAAAGCATCCAAATCATCAAACAAGCAAGCACTCATTTGTAAAGTATTTTCACTTGTATTTTTTATTTTCTTTTGTATTTGTTGCATTTGGTTGTTATTTATTGTTGTAAACATCTTGTAAGAGATTTCTCCATCTCCGGTGTGTTGCCGAGAAAGAAAAATTTATTAGTGGTGGTGTACATCACTAGAGCTCACTCTAGAGCTCGATTGTAGAGTAGGAACTAGGATTCCGAACCACGTTAAATCATTGTGTGTTTGTCTCCTACTTTAGCTTCGTATATTTGTATTTCCGCTATGCTCCCAAGTGGTTGAGCTCCTAACTCCTTCGACTTTTGACATCCCGAGTTGCTGAGCTCTCTACTCTTTTGACTCTCACCATCCTGAGTGTTCGAGCTCCCAAATCCTCTAACTCTCGACATCTTGAGTCGTCGAGCTCTTGACCCCTTTAACTCTCGACATTCCGAGTCACCGAACTCCCAACTCCTTTAACTCTCGACTTCCCAAGTAGCTGAGCCCTCGACTTCTTTGACTCATGACTTTTCGTGTTGCTGAGTTCTCGACTCCTTCAGCTCCCGACCTCCTGATTTGTCGAGCTTTTTACTCCTTTGGCTCCTGACCTCCCGATTTACCAAGTTCTTGACTCTTTTCTATTGGGCCTCAAAATCTTTTATACTTGGCATGCTCACTGCAGACTCCTATACACGTGAGTCCAATCTATTAGCCTTTCCCATGGGTATCACATAGAATTTGCATTTCTAAATTTGTCATCACACATAATATAATGTAGCATAGGAAATGAATCAACCACATACGACGGGCAAACATCAAGCACATAATCGTTTACACGTCCTGTTTATCACAATATAGCAAATCCTACGACTTCCTCCAACACATTTTATGGTTACTGATTTTTGAACATAAATCTTGGTTTACTTATAAGGAAAGATAAGAAGAGAAGGTGGAACAGGAAAAGAAGATACAAATGCATATAACTGATTCTTGATCTGTGGAATTATATGATTCTCCCTTCCTTCCCCTCCCCCTACAATATTTCCATCCAAGTAAGCTCAGCATAACGACTTGTCAAATAGAACTTAGGAAAAGAAAGAGTAGCTCTTTGCTTGCATAATAATCAGCCTTAGTCCACCGATAGGAGATAAGATCATCAGGAAAACCCCAAGGATAATGCATATCTGGAGCAAAACAAACCAATGAAACAAAATTTAACTAAGAATTAGAGTGATGCAATGGAATGGTCAAGTTGTGTTTTGTTACCCAGTTAGCGAACCAAGACAAGCTAAACCTTCTGGGCTTGTAGATAACTAGCCACATTACACATGGAAGCTGTTGAACGTTTACAAGAAAGTTTGAGAACTGTTGTTGACCTTGAAGAATTGATCAATGTAAACTGAATTAACATTGTTTATATTATAAAAACAAGTATATACTTACAAAGTATGTGGTTGGTGCGAATGCAAAACCTCCGAAAAATCCAAGGAGTCCTCCAAAGAAGGGGAAGATTATGGCAATCAACATGGTCAATGCTGCAAATCAGAAATAGATTAGAAATGCCATGGTGTGTTAAGAGCCAAAGATTTTAAGATTAAACATAAGCAAATCTAACTGACCAACGTAAACTGAACGAGAAATTAGTCGCAGCATTAGACCTGGACGGAACTTCAGGTTCTTCACAAGGACTGTTTCTATCATATCAAAAACTGGCATGGCATATATCTGCAAGTAGGACCGAAATAGGGCTGGAATAAGGAAAGTAATAATTTCTAAAGAGAGAATCTATTTGTGTATCAGAAGTAAGACATCTTTGCCTCTCAACGAATAATGCCAACAAAGAATTAATGTGACTGATAGAGTGTATCATTTATTTTATTACCTGGTAGCTCCCAATGACATGAATGACAACAAACATATTGGCAATGGCAATGAGCCATCTAGGCTTCTCGAGGGTGATAAGGATATTGTCCTCAACAGAATTGCCAAAAGCCCAATAGCCTATCATTGCAACTGGGAAGTAGCAAATAGCCACAACGATGTAGGCAACAACGACACCCTTCCACATTGGCTTCTTAGACGGCTTCTCAGGAGTGGAGGGGATGGTCGCTTGAATCTCCAACACAACATTGTGGCCAGCATAAGCAAAAGCAACATCCCCCAGTGCACTAAAGAAGTTGAATACTATTCCCGATGTGGTCGAAGACTTGTACCCAAATTCTATATCTTCTTTCCTACCTTTGTGCACTGCACCTGCCCATGCAATGGTGGAGTAACTGGGAAAGAGTAGATATATATTAACGTCAACTTGAGCAAGTATATTGTGAATATGATGCTCTGAATGGGCATAATTAATTTAGCACCTCAAGGACATGACTGCTGCAGCCAGGGAGACACCTGAAATTGAATTGAAGTTGGGGAGTTGCGATAGAACAAAGTGGCACGAGGCAAATATCATAATGAAGTAGGTGAGCTTGATGGACTTGCAGTTAGGGCAAACAAGGTCATGGAACTTCTTGAGAGATTTTCCACCAGTGACCATGTAAACAATGTTCACCCCAACCTCCACAATGAGTTGCTGGGGCACCACAATCCAAAGCCCAAGTTTCTCGCCAAAAGCATGCTGCCCGAGCTCATGATACCGGTCGAAACGCTTCCCAGGAACCATCTCGTGCATCTCCACCATTTGCCAGAGGGTGTACAGGGTGATGATCCATGAGATAATGAGGACAGTAATGCCCGGACCCCTGTTCATGAATGAACTCAAAGGGCATCATTCTCTTTTTCCTGACCCGAACAAGATGTGGTAAGTGTGGAGGAAGAGGTAGGACTTACCAACCAAGCTGCGCCATAGCATAGGGTAAGCTAAGGACACCGGCTCCGACCATGGCTGTGACATTGTGGAAGGCTGAATACCACCACTTGGCATTCCTTGAAGAAGTGATGGGGAGCCAATCATCAATGCTTTTCTCCTTGTATGTCTGCAGAACATCAAAGACATCACTAAACCTTGCAGATAGAACATCGAAAGTCTTCAAAGTTCTCCTTATCAGTTATCTTTTCCAATAAAACAACTACAAGTTCTCAAATTGGACATCGATGAAAAAAAATCGAAGATTGGCAGGCAAACAACAGTTTTGTTCTTGTTCTCATGGAGAAGTGGGAAAAAAAAGGTGTAAACTTTAATGGTGTTTTTTTCCATGACTATGGACAACTATCACAGTTATGTTGATCAAGGCTTCGTAAGTCTTTTACATATTGATTTACAGTTTTTTTTTTCCCTTTGAGTTACATGATTGTCCATGCAATGTAAAGCCTGTAAGAAACCACTTCAAAATGAAAAACATATTCATTGAACAAACAAAAAGGAAAACAAGAGGCAGAGAAGTAAAATAAGGCCTGCTTCTGTTTATCAAAAGAATTTAAAAAGGAAGAATTAGGATGAAACAAAGCAACTAATAGAGAAAAATAGATAGATTCCTACATTTTCCGTCTAGAAAAAAAGAAGAGTCGATATATGAGTTCAAAGTACCTTGTCGAATTCCAATGGCATGGAGGGATCCTGAGTCTGAGTGCCCATGTCTACAGTTGAAGCAATCAGAGGAGAGGGTGTGGGAAAGAAAAGCAGGGAAACTGAGAGAATCGAGGTGGATGAAGATGGAAATATATATACTACACAGGCGACAAGGGCGCTGCCGTTTTGCGTTTACTTGAAAAAAAAAAAATACAATTTTAAGTTATTCTTACAATTCGCTTTTTAAGGCTTCTTAGGTAACTTTGTTACTACGTTATAATTTTACATTTATTAATAATTGATTTGCATTTAAAAAATGAAGGAAATAACGAATTAAGCGTATGTAATTTTAGTAGATAAATTAAATATAATATATTCATGAAACGAAATATTTCATAATAAAAAAGGAAACAAAATGAAAGATGGGAAATGCTATTCTTCAAATGGAAAACCACACTTAATCACAATAAATTCTTATATAATACAACAGCTGTAAATTTTCTTTTAATATTCAGTCGATGTGTGAATATAGGAAAATTAATTGGCGCAGATATGTGTTTTTCTTTCTTCATATGGTGGGTCTTGACATTCTTGTTTTTTTTTTTTTTTTCATTTTTGCAAAGCTTACCGGATATTGTTTTAAGTCAAAGTTAATGAATCTCCATAAAGGAGAAGCATTAAAAGCCAAGTTTATCTTCTGTTAGAGGGAGCTGAGGGGCGCTAGCCCACATTTTATTAAAAGCCAAGTTTAATTGTGGTTTAGATATAAGAAAAGAAACTAATCGTACAAATGGACGAACTTTAACTTTTTATTGTAAGAACGAGATAAATTTAAAAAAAAAATACAATAGTTAAAAAAGAGATATTTTTATCAATTTTTTAATGAATATTTAGGTGACCATCTTAATTTAGGTAATTTAAGTAAGTCAAATGAGTATAGAAATTTAAATTTTTATTGTAGAATTCAAATTTTAGAAGTAGAACGAGCTTTAAATGGAATGCAAAATGAAAAAGCCATTAGACCAGATGATATTCTGATAGAGATACGAAAGTGCATAGGGAAACAAGTTATTAATTGGCTTACAAAAGTATTTAACATGATATTGAAAAAAAAAGTCTTATCAATGAAGGGTAAATACTCTAATTCCCTTATATTAAGGGAGACATATAAATTTGTACAAACTATAAGGGTATTAAACTAATAAGTCATACCATGAAACTTTGGAAAAGAGTAATAGAAAAAAGATTAACGAAGAAGACTACGGTTCTTGAAAATCAATTTAGGTTCATGCTAGGAAGGTCAATAAGAGAAGTTATACATCTTCTCAAACAACTAATTAAAAAATATTAGGAGCAAAAGTAAGATCTACACATGGTATTCATTGACTTAGAAAAAACTTATGATAGATCTCAAGAGAAATTATATGGAGAATTCTAGAAAAGAGAGATGGTAGGGTAACATATATTGAACTAATTAAGAATATGTATGAAGAAGTAACGATCAAAGTGAATACTTCAAGCGGATTAACTAATGCATTTTCAAAAAAGATAGGGTTAATCGAGGATCAACTCTAAGTCCTTATCTTTTTACACTAATCATGGACGAATTCATTGGACATATTCAAGATACAATACTGTGGTACATATTATTTACAGATGATATTATTTTTGTAGATGAGGCACGTGAAGTAGTAAATGTTAAACTAGAATTTTGACAGGAAACACTAGAAGTGAAAGGTTTTAGGCTTAGTAAAGTAACGACAATATATGGAATTTAAGTTTAGTAATATTAGATGTAATGAGACAAGTATTAAAATAGAAGATGATGAGTTGTTTAGAACTCATAGCTTTAAATATTTAAGATCATTTTTGCAAGGTGATGGAGGGATTGAGAGAGATGTCTTATAAAGAATACAAGTAGGATGGATGAAATGGAGGAAAGTATTAGGTGTTTTATGTGATAGTAAACTACCTCTAAAATTGAAAGGAAAGTTCTACAAAATGACGGTTAGACTTGCTATGTTATATGACATTGAATGTTGGGCTACGACTCGAGAGCATGAGTAAAATATGAGAGTTATAGAGATGAGGATATTAACGTGGATGTGTGGACATATGAGAATGGACAGAATAAGAAGTGAGAGCATTAAAGAAAAAGTCAGAGTTACATCTATTGAAAGAAAGTACCGAGAAATACATTTAATGTGGTACGTATTGGTGTCGGGTCACTAGATAATCGGACCTAAGTTTTGATAATGACAAAGGCTCAAAGTTAAATCATATTATAGTCTTATATTTTGTGTCAAGCTTACAGGACTTAGTAAATTTGCAAGATTTGATTAGATAAAGGAAGTCTTAGCTAATATCAAAGTCACCCGGTGAAGAGTTTAGGATGGGTCACTAGAGTCTAAACATAAAAAAGAATCTGTGGTGGTCGAAGACACTAGATGAAAAATTCGTGGTGGGTCAGCGGGGGCTAGATATCAGAAAGAAATCATGGTGGTCGAAGATACCAAGTGAAGGATTCATGATAGGTCAGCAGGGTCTAGACATCAATACGAAGCCATGGTGATCAAAGGATCAGATGTTAAGAAACAAAGTCCAAACAGGGTTTGGCAAAGGTAAGCAAGGTAAGAATCTTGTGTGTGGAGTGGTAAGATCGCATCATTGGTACGGGAACAACCTTAGGCATCGGTCTGACTAAGAGTTCCGGGGGAATGCCAAAGTCAAGATCGGACAGTCGGAGACTGCCATTACTACTCCTTTAACATTATGTCTTCTGTGCTAACTTTGTGATGCAGGAAAATAGTACCAAGAACAGTTCAGGCCGACTCCAGTCGACTGGACCAAGTGGAGATAAAATCCGACTACATTAGATCTATATCTGGACGAAGCTAGAGTCACCTGGACCAGGTCCAGTCGACTGGAAAAGTCTATAAAAGTGGTTTCAGATAGAAACCCTAATATATCATCTTCTAAGTACTTGTGCTCTCAAACCTCGATGATCTACCTAGGTATCGTAATACTACAACCCCGACTGCGTGTTGTACTTTCCTAATCTCGTGTTAGTATATTTATTATTGTGATTGCATCGTTTCTTTTTGTAGTTTGATTTAGAGGATGGTAAGGTTATTACCGTTCCTCACATTTTGTAAAGAAGCGAGTTTCTTACCTCCAATGAGGAAGAGACATTTAGTGGATTGCCCACTAATAGCAATCTTGGATCGCTAGGCCTTGGATTAGCAGCATCGGGACTGTGAACCAAGTAAAAAGAATTTGTATCATTATTTTGTTTTTATTTATTCCATTGTGATATACTTTGATAAATCACATGAATTTTACCAACGAATGAAAAGAAAAGAGTTTACACTATTCACCCTCCCCTCTAGAGTGTTTTCGATCCAACAATTTGTATCAGAGTGGGGGCGTTCAAATTCGGTGCAACTACCGGTTAAGCAATTTCTTTTCTTTTCTTTTCTTTTGTTTATCTTTTTCTCCAGCACTACTAATCAAAGATCAAGTCTTGGTACATTGCTTGTTTTACATACTTGCAAGTATCGAAACTCTTCAACCTAACTAACTATCAGAGGAGCAACTGAAGGTAAAACGGTCATATATTTTGATTTTGGTGGACCCACGGAATGCAAAACTAACCAAATCGAAGCTCTCTTGAATATCTACACTTCTTATGGGGTATACTTTGTAACAAGCAAGTCTTGACCCCAAAAAATGCCATCTAAGACACTTTAAGGAGTGTTAAAGAGTGTAAGTATTATTTGTTTGTATACTTGTGATTTTTGTGCATCTAACATTACAGGAGAATGGTAAAATGCAAGGAGGAGCATTCCACAAGGCCAAGAATTTAGGGGGAGAGTTTAGATCAAGGTAAAAAAATTAAATTTAAAATATAAATATCATATTATATGTTTTAAGTGGAGGGAGAGAGGACACTACAAAAATAAGTGTCCTACTCATAAGACTCGAATGACACAACCGACAACAAAGGAGGCACTGATGCAAGAAGTTGGAAGAAAAAGGAGCACATCATGTACTTCAGGTGCAGACGGTTCGATCATTACAAGAACAAAGTGCCCAGAAAGAAAAAGAAAGTATGTTAAATTTAGGGGAGACACTAAGGTTAGTAAATTTAAAGTTTTTGAAAATTCTATTTTTGATATGCATGAAAAATTAAATAATTTAGACATTAATTCTAGTTTTATTAATGATATTCAATTAAATTTACCTAAGTCTAATTCAATTAATAATATTGGTGCAATCGACCCTTGTCACAATCGACCAGACTCGAGTGGAACTCGAGTAGTGTTATGATGTTTGACAATGATTTGACTATTATTTGACAATGGATTGATCATATGGTTGATATGAGTTTGACCATATGAGGAGATAGCTTCATGAGAAGATTATTGAAGCAATCATCCTTATGTCAAGGTTGACCTAGCTCAAGTATGACTCAAAAGAAGTCCAAGTTTTGGATACTTGGCATGGGAAGTCCAAGCCTTGGGTAATTGGCATGAAAAGTCCAAGCAGGTCTTGCCAATGGTAAAGTCCAAGTTATGGGTACTTGACAATGATAAAGTCTAAGTCATAGGTACTTGGCAATTGGAAAGTTCAAGCATGGGTACTTGTAAATTGGAAAGTCCAAGCATGGATCTTGGAAATGGAAAGTCCAAGTCATGGGTACTTGGCAAGGAAAGTTCAAAGGTACAGTCTTGGTGGCATAAGTCCAAGTATGTAGTCTTGGTGGCATAAAGTCCAAGTGATCTTTGGCGGTGAAAGTCCAAGTATGGATGCTTGGCAATTAGAAAGTCCAAGGGTGTGATATTAGCGGCATAAAGTCCAAGCATGGAGTCTTCGTAGCATAAGTCCAAATATACCTTGGCAAGAAACCCGATTAGCATGACATAGCTGATGGAGACACTTGAAGGCTAGTGCAAGGATGAAGAGTCATGAACTCGAGGAATCCGAGAGGCGTGCGGCTGATGGAAGTGGACAGAAGACTTAGGTCTAGGCTAAGGGTGTTTATCAAGTATGAGGGGATCATACTTGAGGTTAAACCTCATTGTTGAGGTTTATCAATATACCAGGGTATTGGACAGTCGACTGAACCAGTGTTTGACACTTGGGAGCCGAGTTGACTCAGAGCAGTTGACTTGGATTATGACCAGTTGACTGGTGTTGTAGTCAACTAAGATTCGAATATCGATTGTGCTCTGGCAGTTGAATGGAGGTATTTTCAATCGACTGGACTTGGGCAGTCGACTTCCATGGATTTCAGTCGACTGGTATTTGTGGACACGAGCATAGAATGCTCGGTAGTCGCCTGGCATTTGACTACAGGCATGGCAGTGGACTGCTGGTAAGAGCAGTCGATTGCTGGTGTATCTATTGGCTAGAATGCCAATGTGAATTAAGTCCATTGTGAGACAATGATACTGTAGACAATCGACTAGTATCTTTTGCCAATCGACTACTAGGCGGAAATGTAGGTCATGTAGAGGCATAAAAGGGGATCGACGGGGAGGATTTCGATAGCGGTTGTTGGGGCGATTTGAGGCAAAGTTCTAGTGCATTTCAAAGTCCTTCAAGATCGTCCAAGCAACTAACAAGCAAAGCATTCAAAGCAATCATTTGTAAAGTATTCTTTACATTGTTGTTGTAATTCCTTTGTATTTGTAGAGGATCTTGGAAGGCTAGAGGGGGTGAATAGCCTCTTTTTGTTTCTACAAAAATTGTTAGCAGAAGCACAACAAATACAATAGTAATAAAAACAAAAATACAATGCTAACACAAAGAACTTAACGTGGTTCGGAGATTAAGCTTCTACTCTACGACAATCCTTCAGGTGGATTAATCCAAATCAATCTTCACTAAGAAGTTTTCTCTTTTACAAAAAACCCTCCTCTTCTTACAGAAGATGAAGATGAAGATTAGAGAGGAGGAGGGGAATTAAAACACTTAGAAAGCTTAGGAAATTTGTGGTAGCTTAAGAGAATGATCAGAATATCAACACTAGCCATCTCAAGCACCCCAAACCCTCTTTTTATAGAGAGAAAGTTGTTTTTCCCATTGGGCCATGATCAGTCGACTGATGTACAACATCAGTCGACTGCCATCGAAGCCAACGGCTTTTGACGAGGTGAATCCGCGGAGATACGCAGCCGCCATTTCCAACAGCAACCTTATCAGTTGATTGATCACTTCATCAATCGACTGATGAAGCGATCAGTCGAGTGATCCCCGCGCAGAGTCGAGTGAGACTCCATTTTGTGCCTGTCATCGACTTGATTAGTCGACAGTCGGTATTGGCAGTCGATTGATCATAAGGGTTTCAGCCAGATTCAGTCGAGCACCTTATCAGTCGACTGATACTCGTCAAGTATGAGTAATTCATACTTGAATTGACTCCTTAGACCTAGACTTTGTTAGTAATATATGAGAGATGTCCTAAGGCAATCGCCTTATATATGAACCATTTATATGATAAATGAAGATTCACTATTTGAGTATACATATTTTATGTATTTGATTGGATCTTAAACTCATTTACTGAATGTCCACGATACGATTCACAGCATGAGAGAATTTGTGATTGGATCACAACTAGTGAGTATCTCTACATGTGTAATTGTGATGTATCGGAATTATCCCTAGTCGATGAATCGATGGATTCGACACCATCAATTCTCGAGACTAGCACGAGGTATACTCCTTGGTGTATCCAAGCAGCTGATTCTCACTGGCTGGAGACATAGTGATGTCCGGAGTTAATCGTGGATGCTAGTTATGGTAACTAGTTCATTGGAGTGACCAGCCATAAGACTTCATATGGTTCTCTGCATATATAGATATGTCAATGAAGTTCTTACTGTGGCTTAAGTGCGATGTTCCTTTGACTTGCGGTATTCAAATCATCTTGATCATAGAGACTTATGCTTTGACATCTTAAGCAAGAATCTCTAAGGAGATGTGGACCCGGGATGATTGGGTATAAGTCGAAGTGATCGAAGGTGTTTGAATAGCCTATAAAGGATTCACCACTCCTTGCGAGGAGATGTATACCCATGGCCTCTCGTCTGATTGTTACTAAAGTCTTTGGCCAAAGCATTACATGTTTAGAGTAAGGTACTCTTCGATACATGTGCAGTAACTAGAACTAGGACGAGGAAATGATACTTGGGCTAGGTGTGACGAGTCACTTAGTGGGGATCTGACACTATAGACCATGTCCTCGAACCAAGTGGGTATAAGATGAGTGAAGGAATGGGGCACGATTCATTTGAGTGAAGGGTTTCGTAAATAGTTCGATCAACCGCTGATCTTTTCTTAATTGGGGATCATGATGTACTACTAGGTGCCACTCATGATCGCTTTATAATTAATGGTTAATTATAGACGGCCAACATAAACCGAGAACCTATTTGGTCACACGCACAACGAGCGTAATCCAAAGGATTTAAAACGAGCTTGAGAATGGGATTCTCAGACCGAGAGAAACAAGGTTTGGTTGGACCAAACATGAAGCGAGCATGAAATCGTTTCAGTCGCAATGGAAGCATGGATGGGCCGTGTCTTATGAAGACATAATGGATGAACCAAAATGGTTTGGTTCTAATCCAATGGAGGAGAATAAACCAAAGAGTTTGGTTTATTTTAAACGAATGAACCAAAAGATGGTTCGGTTCGTTTTAACTTAAAATAAACCATCATTGTTTGGTTTATTTTAACTTATCTTAATGGAGCGGGTTAACTGGCCTAATGGTTATGATCCAATAACCATTAAGAGAATTAGTTCTCTATAAAAGAGGGCTTAAGGGATAATTAAGCCCTAATCCAAAACCCTAGCTTGGAGTTGTTGCCCAACCTTCATTACCGCCCAACCTCCATTGCCGCCTAGCTTGTTGTGCCGCCGTCCAGCTCCTTGTCGGTGACCAAGCTTCAGCCGGTGATCCTCCGATGATCTCCTATAGGTTTGGCATCAAGGTGAGCCTTTTCTTCCCTTGGTTGGCCGGCGCCTATCTCCTCCACCAAAGCTGTCCAGTTTTCTGGACAGCTTGTTCTCCTCTTGTCGGAGCGTCGTTTGGACGACGGTTAGAGCTCCGACAGCGGCTAACTTACCGGGGATTTGATCTCCGGTAATCCTCTGAGGTGGAGGATGAAGGATTCGTCAATTGGTTGACGAATACCTCTCCGGAGAAGCGAGTTTTGAGAACTCGTATTAGGATCCGAATTTAGATTCGGATCGTGATCATCTCTCGATCACGTCGTCTTCAACACGAGGCTAGTAACCCGCGCTCGTGGCTTAGCGAAGTCATCCCGAGGAACTTCGGCGTGATACGGATAGAGACGATTCTAGCGAGGATCGTTCCGGTTGATGCCGTTCCCGCTACACGTCATACGAAAGGTATAACGTAGATAAATTTCCTTTTATTGCAAATTTAAATTTACGGTTATGTCTACACTTGTTGTAATATACATGCGTGTGTTGTATGTGTTGTAATAAATGTAGATTTATTATTTTATTGCTTCCGCTGTGTTCATGTTTACGAAACGTGATCGAACACACACACGACGCGGTGCCGGAAACCCAATAGTGGTATCAGAGCCCAGGTTGTGTTTCGACATAATCGTAAAAATGGTTTTGCGATAGTCATAATGTATTTCTGGAAATTTTCTAATTTTGGAAATTTAGAAGTATTTATGGAAATTTTTCAATTTTGGAAAGTCTAGAAGTATTTATGGAAATCTTCCACTTTTGGAAAGTTGGAAGTATTTATGGAAATTGATATTTTCCATAAATAAAATATTTGATTAGATTTTGGAAATTTGTTTTCTAATTTAATCATGATTTGATTTGGGAAATCAAATCTTAAAATATTTTATTTCCATAAGTAGTTTTAATGATTTAGGAAATTGGTTTCCTAAATAGATTTTCCTTAATCAAATAATTCCATGAATAAAATATGTGATTAGATTTGGAAATTTGTTTCTAATTTAATTATGATTTGATTTGGAGAATCAAATCTTAAACATATTTTATTTCCATAAATAGTTATGACATATAAGGAAATTATATACATGACATAATTGTATGCCATGTAATTGCATTAGATGCATAACATTATGCCATGTGTGTCGTGACATGTAGATGTATGCCATGTATGCCATGCCATGTAGATAATAGTTATTTGCATGCAAAGAGGATGAGACATAAAACCCTTAAACAATATTAAAGCCTACACCTTCCATTGATATGGTTAGAACCAGAGTTCCGTTTCTTGTTTGGGTTGTTGGACTCTCTCCAAGCCCGGTTCGAACCCGAACATGTTCAAACCATGGAATAGTTTAATACTAATATGGTAAGAGTCAGAGGTCAATCGTTAGCTTTGGTTGTTGGACTCTCTCCAAGCTGGGCTAATTGGTTGAATGCGCTCTAACCATATTAAAACTATTCTCGATTAATGGGTTGGCTTTAACCTGGAGCATCGGCTTGTTGGACTCTCTCCAAGGTCGATGTAAAGGGAGGTGAAGTTGGGTGCTATGCATATGATGCATACTTGTTAATGTGTTAACAACCTGATGTATGTGTGAACATTCAATTAGTTGATAGCACATTGTGATAGTTGCATATACGTGATATGCAATCGGTATAGTTGATACCTACCATCATACTTATGAATGACTTGTTGGACTCTCTCTAAGGTTGTTCATATCTATGATGGATATCAGCCCATTCGGAGATGGACCTACGATCTCCCGAAGTGATTTTGGGGTTTTTGAAATTCGAAAAATGAATGGGATTTATGAATGTATAATGATGCATTTTAAAATCATCTTTCTCATATATGCTCGTTTTGTATTTCTAAGATTGATCATGATGTCTTTGAATTTGCGTTCCATTTTGGATTTGAATAAATTGACTGGGCCGAACTTCTTGGACTGGCTTAGAAACTTGAGAATTGTTCTCAAGGTTGAAAAGCTTGCGTATGTCCTCGAAGCGCCTCTTCCCGCCCATCCTAGTGACGATGCAACTCTGGACCAATTATTGGTCTATCAGAAACATGTGACTGATTCTGAACTGACAAGTTGCATCATGCTAGCCGCGATGGAACCCAAGCTATGAAAGCAGCATGAGCATATGGATGCTCATATCGTAGTCCTTCATCTTTATGAGTTGTTTGATAAGCAAGTGAGATTCGAAAGGTTCGAAGTCTTCAAGCTCCTCTTCACCTCTGAGATGCAAGAAGGTTCATCTGTGGTACTGCTCAACATGCTGAAGACTGTGGAGCCTTCTGAGAAGCATGAGCAGGGGACGGTGTTGTTAGTTGATTCCTCAAAGAAAGGTTCTAAGAGGGAGTCAAAGGAACAACAGAAGGGGAAGAAGAAAAAGGCTAAAAAGGCAAAACCAGCTCAAAATGGCACTTGCCATCATTAGGGCAAGTAGGGCCATTGGCGAAGAAATTGCAAGATTTATCTTGAGTCCGTGAAGAAGAATAAGGCATAAGATGCTCCATCTTTTTCATATATCTTCGTTATTGATTGTCATTATATTTCCTCAGACACTTGGGTATTGGATACTGGGTGTGGCTCACATATATGTAATGACATACATGGGCTAAGGAATAGAAGAAGACTCGTCAAGGGAGAGTCGAATTTACGTGTTGGGAATGGAGCAAAGGTTGCTGCGCTCGCCATCGGAACGTATTTGTTGAAACTCCCTGCAGGACATGTCTTAGAACTGGACAATTGCTTTTATGTTTCTTCGTTGATAAAGAACATCATTTCTATTTCTTGTTTAAATAGAAATGGGTACCATTTGACTTTTAGTAACAATTGTTGTTACATAACTTTAAATGGAGTTCTTTATGGGACTGGAACTTTAAGCAATGGTGTTTATACGTTGGACGTATCCAGTGACATTTGCAATATCGAAGCGAGCAACAAGAGTGCTCGAAAGGATAATCAAATAGACTCCTATATGTGGCATTGTCGTCTTGGCCATATAAGCAAGAAACGCATGTCCTAATTACACCGATGTGGAATTCTGGAATTGTTTGAATTGGATTCATACGATACATGCGAATCATGCCTAAAAGGCAAGATGACTAAGTTACCTTTTACTGGAAAAGGTGAACGAGTGGGAGAGTTACTAGGACTAATACATACTGATGTATGTGGACCTATGTCAACTCAAGCATTAGGAGGCTATAGCTACTTCATTACCTTCACCGATGATCACTCACGGTTTGGGTATGTGTTCTTGATGAAACACAAGTCTGAAGCCTTTGAAAGGTTCAAAGAATTCAGAAATGAAGTAGAGAAACAACATGATAAGAGTATTAAAATACTTCGATCGGATCGAGGTGGTGAATACTTAAGTCAAGAGTTTCTTGATTATCTAAGAGACAATGGTATATTGTCTCAATGGACTCCGCCATATACACCACAGCATAATGGTGTATCTGAGAGGCGTAACCAGACCTTGTTGGACATGGTCAGGTCAATGATGAATCATGCGACTCTTCCCAAGTCCTTTTGGGGCTATGCACTTCAGACAGCTGTTTACTTGTTAAACAGAATGCCTACCAAGGTAGCCTCAACTACTCCATATGAGATATGGAATGGTAAGAAACCTCATGTATCTTACTTGAAGATATGGGGTTGTCCTGCTTATGTGAAGAGGACTGTATCAGACAAATTGGATGCTAAGTCTGATAAATGTCTATTTGTTGGATACCCTAAGGAAACAAGGGGTTACCAATTCTATCATCCTGTGGAACAAAAGGTGTTTGTTTCAAGGCATGCTGTGTTTCTAGAGAAAGAGTTTCTCTTGCAAGAAAACAGTGGGAGTGTCGTCCAGCTTGAGGAGGCTTGAGAGACTCAAATAGATATTAATGAGATACTTGGTGAAGCACAACAGCTGACAACTCATAGTGATGAGCAATCGGCTGGACCTATTGTAACACCACATCTTCGTAGATCTGGTAGAACACGCAATATTCCTGAGAGATATGGATTTCTCGTAAGTGAATCGAACGACGTGTTACTCATTGATGATGAGGAGCCTACCAATTATGAAGAAGTGCTGACAAGTTCAGAAAGGGATAAGTGGCTTGGTGGCATGAAGTCGGAAATGGATTCCATGTATGAAAACCAAGTTTGGAACTTGGTTGACCCACCTGAAGGGAAAAAGCCTATAGGGTGCAAGTGGGTTTTCAAGAAGAAAATCGACATGGATGGTAATGTGATTACCTATAAGGCTAGATTGGTGGCGAAAGGATATCGTCAAAAGCAAGGTGTTGATTATGACGAAACCTATTACTCGTAGCTACTTAAATCCATTCGATGCTCCTCGCCATAGCGGCTCATTATGATTATGAGATATGGCGGATGGATGTGAAAACCTTTCCTTAATGGAAACCGCCGAGGATGTATATGATACAGGGTTTCACATCGGTTGATAAAACCAAGGTATGCAAGTGCGACGGTCCATTTATGGATTGAAGCAAGCATCCAGGAGCTGGAATATCCGTTTTGATGAGACAATCAAAAAGTTTGATTTCTCACAAAATCCAGACGAACCTTGTGTGTACAAGAAGGTTAGTGGGAGTGCAGTCGTGTTCATAGTATTGTATGTCGATGACATACTACTTATAGGAAACGATGTTTCAATCTTACGACTGAAGGTTTGGTTATCCAAGACATTCTCCATGAAAGACCTGGGAGAAGCAACCTACATCCTTCGGATTAAGATCTAGAGAGATAGATCGAAACGGTTGCTTGGTCTTTCGCAGTCTACATATATAGACCGAGTGCTAAAGAGGTTTAGCATGTCGGAATCCAAGCAAGGTTTCCTACCCATCAGGCATGGGGTACACCTTTCGAAGTCTATGTGTCCGCGCACAGAAGACGAGAGGATTTGCATGAGTAAGATTCCCTATGCATCCGCAATAGGATCTATCATGTATGCTATGTTATGTACGAGGCCCGACGATCGTGCACGCTCGAGTGTCACGCAGCGATACCATCGACGGGAATGGATCATTGGCGGTGTTAAGACGATCCTTAAGTACTTGAGAAGAACTAAGGATGTGTTCCTAATATATGGAGAAGGGGACATGGTGATACGGGTATAAGGATGCACGCGCTTCCGCATTGCAAAGATGATTCGTGTCTCGATCGATACGTGTTCACCTTGAATGGGGGCGCAGGAGTTGGAAAAGTTCCAAACAAGAGATCAGAGCGGATTCTACCAACGGCGCGTAATACATTGCGGCCGAAGCAACAGCGAAGCGGTTTGGATCAAGAAGTTCGCTTCATGAACTTGGTGTGATTCCGACCATTGTTGAAGCAATGGTCCTCATGCGCGACAACAATAGAGCAATTGCACAGGCGAAAGAGCCAACGTCTCATCAACGATCCAAACATGTGCTTCGCCGCTATCATCTTATCAGAGAGATCATCAGTAGGAACGAAATACAAATCGAGAAAATTCCCACTGAAAGGAACTTAGCGGATCCCTTGACTAAGGCATTACCTCAAAATAAGTTTGAGGGTCATGTTCGAGCTTATGGTATTGGATACCGTAGCGATTGACATTAGGCCAAGTGGGAGTCTGTTAGTAATATATAAGAGATGTCCTAAGGCAATCGCCTTATGTATGAACCATTTATATGATAAATGAAGATTCACTATTTGAGTATACATGTTTTATGTATTTGATTGGATCTTAAACTCATTTACTGAATGTCCACGATACGATTCATAGCATGAGAGAATTTGTGATTGGATCACAACTAGTAAGTATCTCTACATGTGTAATTGTGATGTATCGGAATTATCCCTAGTCGATGAATTGATGGATTTGGACACCATCAATTCTGTCGAGACTAGCATGAGGTATACTCCTTGGTGTATCCAAGCAGCTGATTCTCACTGGCTGGAGACATAGTGATGTCCGGAGTTAATCATGGATACTAGTTATGGTAACTAGTTCATTGGAGTGACCAACCATAAGACTTCATATGGTTCTCTGCATATATAGATATGTCAATGAAGTTCTTACTGTGGCTTAAGTGCGATGTTCCTTTGACTAGCGGTATTCAAGTCATCTTGATCATAGAGACTTATGCTTTGACATCTTAAGCAAGCATCTCTAAGGAGATGTGGACCCGGGATGATTGGGTATAAGTCGAAGTGATCGAAGGTGTTTGAATAGCCTATAAAGGATTCACCACTCCTTGCGAGGAGATGTATACCCATGGCCTCTCGTAGGATTGTTACTAAAGTCTTTGGCCAAAGCATTACATGTTTAGAGTAAGGTACTCTTCGATACATGTGGAGTAACTAGAATCCGTAGGACGAGGAAATGATACTTGGGCTAGGTGTGACGTAGTCAGCCTAGTGGGGACTGACACTATAGACCATGTCCTGAACCAAGTGGGTATAAGATGAGTGAAGGGAATGGGGCACGATTCATTTGAGCTGCTGAAGGGTTTCAGAAATAGTTCTGGATCAACCGTTGATCTTTTCGGTTAATTGGGGATCATGATGTACTACTAGGTGCCACTCATGATCGTTTTATAATTAATGGTTAATTATAGACGGCCAACATAAACCGAGAACCTATTTGGTCACACGCACAATGAGCGTAATCCAAAGGATTTAAAACGAGCTTGAGAATGGGATTCTCAGACCGAGAGAAACAAGGTTTGGTTGGACCAAACATGAAGCGAGCATGAAATCGTTTCAGTCGCAATGGAAGCATGGATGAGCCGTGTCTTATGAAGACATAATGGATGAAATAAAATGGTTTGGTTCTAATCCAATGGAGGAGAATAAACCAAAGGGTTTGGTTTATTTTAAACGAATGAACCAAAAGATGGTTCGGTTCGTTTTAACTTAAAATAAACCATCATTGTTTGGTTTATTTTAACTTATCTTAATGGAGCGGGTTAACGGGCCTAATGGTTATGATCCAATAACCATTAAGAGAATTAGTTCTCTATAAAAGAGGGCTTAAGAAATAATTAAGCCCTAATCCAAAACCCTAGCTTGGAGTTGCCGCCCAACCTTCATTGCCGCCCAACCTCCATTGCCGCCCAGCTTGTTGTGCCACCGTCCAGCTCCTTGCCGGCGACCAAGCTTCAGCCGGTGATCCTCCAGCGACCCTCCGGTGATCTCCTATAGGTTTGGCATCAAGGTGAGCCTTTTCTTCCCTTGGTTGGCCGGCGCCTATCTCCTCCACCAAAGCTGTCCAGTTTTCTGGACAGCTTGTTCTCTGGTCGGAGCATCGTTTGGGCTGACGGTTAGAGCTCCGACAGCGGCTAACTTCGGGGATTGATCTCGGTAATCCTCTGAGTGGAGGACGAAGGATTCGTCAATTGGTTGGCGAATACCTCTCGGAGAAGCGAGTTTTGAGAACTTCGTATTAGGATCGAATTTGGATTCGGATTGTGATCATCTCTCGATCCCCATCACGCTGCCTTCAACACGGGCTAGTAACCCACGAAAGACGGCTCCGGGATTAAAGTCATCCCGAGGAACTCAAGGTGATACGGATAGAGACGATTCTAGCGAGAGATCGTTCCGCTGCCGATGCCGCTCCCGCCACACGCCATAACACGGTAAAAGGTATAACATAGATAAATTTTCTTTTATTGCAAATTTAAATTTACGGTTATGTCTACACTTGTTGTAATATTCATGCGTGTGTTGTGTGTGTTGTAATAAATGTAGATTTATTATTTTATTGCTTTCGCTGTGTTCATGTTTACGAAACGTGATCGAACACACACACGCCGCGGTGCCGGAAACCCAACAGACTTAACCTTCTAGCTCTTCCTTTAGCCTTGCGCCTCCAAGATCCCTCCGAGTCCGCGACTTGTTCATCCTTTACGCTTGCTTCCACAAGCTTCCTTCGGTTTCGTCATGTCTTGGGTTTCTCTTCACCAAAGCACGCTTGGACTTTACGCCGCCAAGACTACATGCTTGGACTTATGCTACCAAGACTACATTTGGACTTCCTTTGCCAAGGTCCGCTTGGACTTTACGCCGCCAAGACTACATGTTGGGTTTCCGGCACCGCAGCGTGTGTGTGTTCGATCACGTTTCGTAAACATGAACACAGCGGAAGCAATACAAATAATAAATCTACATTTATTACAACACACACAACACACGCATGCATATTACAACAAGTGTAGACATAACCGTAAATTTAAATTTGCAATAAAAGGAAATTTATCTACGTTATAGCTTTCAGATGACGGTAGCGGAACGGCATCAATCGAACAATCCTCGCTAGAATCGCTCTATCCAGATCCACGCCGAGTTCCTGGGATGACTTCGCTAAGCCACGAGCTTCGCCTTCGTGACGGGTTACTAGCCTCGCGGTTGAAGACGACGCGTGATCGAGAGATGATCACGATCCGAATCCAAATTCGGATCCTAATACGAGTTCTCAAAACTCGCTTCTCCGGAGAGGTATTCGTCAACCAATTGACGAATCCTTCGTCCTCCACCTCAGAGGATTACCGGAGATCGAATCCCGGGTAAGTTAGCCGCTGTCGGAGCTCTAACCGTCGTCCAAACGACGCTCCGATGAGAGGAGAACAAGCTGTCCAGAAAACTGGACAGCTTTGGTGGAGGAGATAGGCGCCGGCCAACCAAGGGAAGAAAAGGCTCACCTTGATGCCAAACCTATAGGAGATCACCGGAGGGTTGCCAGAGGATCACCGGAGGGTTGCCAGAGGATCACCGGCTGAAGCTTGGTCACCGGCAAGGAGCTGGACGGCGGCACAACAAGCTGGGCGGCAATGGAGGTTGGGCGGCAATGAAGGTAGGGCGGCAACTCCAAGCTAGGGTTTTGGATTAGGGCTTAATTATCCCTTAAGCCCTCTTTTATAGAGAACTAATTCTCTTAATGGGTTTTGGATCATAACCATTAGGTCCGTTAACCCGCTCCATTAAGATAAGTTAAAATAAACCAAACCATGATGGTTTATTTTAAGTTAAAACGAACCGAACCAACTTTTGGTTCATTCGTTTAAAATAAACCAAACCCTTTGGTTTATTCTCCTCCATTGGATTAGAATCAAACCATTTTGGTTCATCCATTACGTCTTCATAAGACTCGGCCCATCCACGCTTCCATTGTGACTGAAACGATTTCATGCTCGCTTCATGTTTGGTCCAACCAAACCTAGTTTCTCTCGGTCTGAGAATCCCATTCTCAAGCTCGTTTTAAATCCTTTGGATTACGCCACAGTGCGGTGACCAAATAGGTTCTCGATTTATGTTGGCCGCCTATAATTAACCATTAATTATAGAACCATCATGAGTGGCACCTAGTAGTACATCATGATCCCCAATTAACCAAAAGATCAACTTGATCCGTAACTATTTCTCAAACCTTTCAAGACCAATGATTCGCGGCCCCATTCCTTCACTCATCTTATACCCACTTGGTTCGTGACATGGTCTATTGTGTTCGTCTCACTAGGTCGACTACGCCACACCTAGCCCAAGTATCATTTCCTCGTCCCTACTGATTCTAGTTACTCCACATGTATCGAAGAGTACCTTACTCTAAACATGTAATGCTTTGGCCAAAGACTTTAGTAACAATCCGACGAGAGGCCATGGGTATACATCTCCTCGCAAGGAGTGGTGAATCCTTTATAGGCTATTCAAACACCTTCGATCATTTCGACTTATACCCAATCATCCCGGGTCCACATCTCCTTAGAGATGCTTGCTTAAGATGTCAAAGCATAAGTCTCTATGATCAAGATGACTTGAATACCGCAAGTCAAAGGAACATTGCACTTAAGCCACAGTAAGAACTTCATTGACATATCTATATATGCAGAGAACCATATGAAGTCTTACGGCTGGTCACTCCATTGAACTAGTTACCATAACTAGCATCCACGATTAACTCCGGACATCACTCTGTCTCCAGCCAGTGAGAATCAGCTGCTTGGATACACCAAGGAGTATACCTCGTGCTAGTCTCGACAGAATTGATGGTGTCCAAATCCATCAATTCATCGACTAGGGATAATTCCGATACATCACAATTACACATGTAGAGATACTCACTAGTTGTGATCCAATCACAAATTCTCTCATGCTGTGAATCGTATCGTGGACAGTCAGTAAATGAGTTTAAGATCCAATCAAATACATAAAACATGTATACTCAAATAGTGAATCTTCATTTATCATATAAATGGTTCATACATAAGGCGATTGCCTTAGGACATCTCTCATATATTACTAACAGATTCCCACTTGGCCTAATGCCAATCGCTACGGTATCCAATACCATAAGCTCGAACATGACCCTCAAACTTATTTTGAGGTAATGCCTTAGTCAAGGGATCCGCTAAGTTCCTTTCAGTGGGAATTTTCTCGATTTGTATTTCGTTCCTACTGATGATCTCTCTGATAAGATGATAGCGGCGAAGCACATGTTTGGATCGTTGATGAGACCTTGGCTCTTTCGCCTGTGCAATTGCTCCATTATTGTCGCTGTAGACCGGTATTGCTTCAACAATGGCCGGAATCACACCAAGTTCATGAACGAACTTCTTGATCCAAACCGCTTCCTTTGCTGCTTCCTATGTATTCTGCCTCAGTGGTAGAATCCGCTACAGTCTCTTGTTTGGAACTTTTCCAACTCATCGCGCTTCATTCAAGGTGAACACGATCCGCATCGAGACTGAATCATCCTTGTCGTCTCGAAGCCGCATCCGATACCCGCATATCACCATGTCCCCTTCTCCATATATTAGGAACACATCCTTAGTTCTTCTCAAGTACTTAAGGATCGCCTTAATACCGCCTAATGATCCATTCCCTGATCGGATCGGTATCCGCCGTGACACTCGTGAGCGCATTTATACGCCGCCTTGTACATAACATAGCATACATGATAGATCCTATTGCGATGCATAGGAATCTTACTCATGCAAATCCTCTCGCCTTCTCGCGCGACACAGACTTCAAAGGTGTACCCTATGCCCGATGGGTAAGAAACCTTTCTTGGATTCACATGCTAAACCTCTTAGCACTTGGCCTATATATATAGACCGAAAGACCATACAACCGCTTCGATCTATCTCTATAGATCTTAATCCCGAGGATGTAGGTTGCTTCTCCTGTGTCTTTCATGGAGAATGTCTCGATAACCAAACCTTCACTGATCAGAAGATTGAAACATCGCTTCCTATAAGTAGTATATCATCGACATACAATACTAGGAACACGATCGCACTCTACTAACCTTCTTGTACACACAAGGTTCGCTCTGATTTTGTGAGAAATCAAACTTTTGATTGTCTCATCAAAACGGATATTCCATCTCTCGGATGCTTGCTTCAATCCATAAATGGACCGCCGCAATTTGCATACCTTGGTTTTATCAACCGATGTGAAACCCTCGTTGTATCATATACACGCCCTCGAGGTGTTTCCATTAAGAAAGCTATTTTCACATCCATCCGCCATATCTCATAATCATAATGAGCCGCTATGGCCAGAGCATCCGAATGGATTTAAGATAGCTACAAAGTAATAGGTTTCGTCATAATCAACACCTTGCTTTTGACGATATCCTTTCGCCACCAATCTAGCCTTATAGGTAATCACATTACCATCCATGTCGATTTTCTTCTTGAAAACCCACTTGCACCCTATAGACTTTATCCCTTCAGGTGGGTCAACCAAGTTCCAAACTTGGTTTTCATACATGGAATCCATTTCCGACTTCATGCCACCAAGCCACTTATCCCTTTCTGAACTTGTCAGCACTTCTTCATATCTGGTAGACTCCTCATCATCAATGAGTAACACGTCGTTCGATTCACTTACGAGAAATCCATATCTCTCAGGAATATTGCGTGTTCTACCAGATCTACGAAGATGTGGTGTTACAATAGGTCCAGCCGATTGCTCATCACTATGAGTTGTCAGCTGTTGTGCTTCACCAGGTATCTCATTAATGTTTATTTGAGTCTCTCGAGCCTCCTCAAGCTCGACGACACTCCCACTGTTTTCTTGCAAGAGAAACTCTTTCTCTAGAAACACAGCATGCCTTGAAACAAACACCTTTTGTTCCACAGGATGATAGAATTGGTAACCCCTTGTTTCCTTAGGGTATCCAATAAATAGACATTTATCAGACTTAGCATCCAATTTGTCTGATACAGTCCGCTTCACATAAGCAGGACAACCCCATATCTTCAAGTAAGATACATGAGGTTTCTTACTATTCCATATCTCATATGGAGTAGTCGAGACTACCTTGGCAGGCATTCTGTTTAACAAGTAAACAGCTGTCTGAAGTGCATAGCCCCAAAAGGACTTGGGAAGAGTCGCATGATTCATCATTGACCTGACCATGTCCAACAAGGTCCGGTTACGCCTCTCAGATACACCATTATGCTGTGATGTATATGGCGCAGTCCATTGAGACAATATACCATTGTCTCTTAGATAATCAAGAAACTCTTGACTTAAGTATTCACCACCTCGATCCGATCGAAGTATTTTAATACTCTTATCATGTTGTTTCTCTACTTCATTTCTGAATTCTTTGAACCTTTCAAAGGCTTCAGACTTGTGTTTCATCAAGAACACATACCCAAACCGTGAGTGATCATCGGTGAAGGTAATGAAGTAGCTATAGCCTCCTAATGCTTGAGTTGACATAGGTCCACATACATCAGTATGTATTAGTCCTAGTAACTCTCCCACTCGTTCACCTTTTCCAGTAAAAGGTAACTTAGTCATCTTGCCTTTTAAGCATGATTCGCTTGTATCGTATGAATCCAATTCAAACAATTCCAGAATTCCACATCGGTGTAATTAGGACATGCGTTTCTTGCTTATATGGCCAAGACGACAATGCCACATATAGGAGTCTATTTGATTATCCTTTTGAGCACGCGTGTTGCTCACTTCGATATTGAAAATGTCACTGGATACGTCCAACGTATAAATGCCATTACTCAAGGTTCCAGTTCCATAAAGTACGCCATTCAAAGTTATATAACAACAATTGTTACTAAACGTCAAATGGAAACCATTTCTATTTAAACAGGAAATAGAAACATTGTTCTTTATTAGAGAAGGAACATAATAGCAATTGTCCAGTTCTAACACTAGTCCACTAGGGAGCTTCAGCAAATAAGTTCCGATGGCGACCGCAGCAACCTTTGCTCCATTGCCAACTCACAAATTTGACTCCCCTCTGACAAGTCTTCTTCTATTCCTTAGCCCCTGTATGTCATTACATATATGTGAGCCACACCCAGTATCCAATACCCAAGTGTTTAAGGAAATAGAATGACAATCAATAACGAAGATACCTGAAGAGGATGGGGCATCGGATGCCTTCTTCTTCTTCATGGACTCAAGATAAATCTTGCAGTTTCTTCGCCAAAGGGCCTTCCTCGCACAAAGGATGGCAAGTGCCCTTATACCGGGTTCCGCTTTCTTTGCCTTTTTCTTCTTTCCTTTCTTCTCTTCTCTTGCCTTCCTCTTAGAACCTTTCTTTGAGGAATCAACTAATGTAACCGCCTTTCTCCTCATGCTTCATAGAAGGCTCCACATTTTCAAAGATATTGAGGAGCTCGAGAATGGTGGATTCTAATTTGTTCATCCGATAGTTCATCACAAATTGTGAGAAACTCTTGGGCAAACAATGCAGAATTAAGTCAATACTTAACTCATGATCCATCACAAAATCGAGGGTTGCTAGCCGCTCGATGTACCCGTTCATCTTTAGAACAAACTGCACTACAGATGAACCTTCTTGCATCTTCGTGGTGAAGAGGAGCCTAGAGACCTCGAACCTTTTGGATCTCGCTTGCTCATCGAACAACTCATGAAGATGGAAGACTATAGTATTAGCATCCATATGCTCATGCTGCTTTTGCAGCTCAGGTACCATCGCCGCTAGCATGATGCAACTCGCCAGCTCAGAATCTGCCACATGCTTCTGATAGACCAACATTTGGTCTGGAGTTGCATCGTCCTTAGGACGGTCAGGAAGAGGCTCTTCAAGGACATATGCAAGCTTTTCCACCTTGAGAACAATTCTCAGGTTTCTAAGCCAGTCCAAGAAGTTAGGCCCAATCAGTTTGTTCGAATCCAAAATAGTGCGCAAATTCAAAGACGTCATGATCAATTTATTGACCTAGAAATACAAAACGAGCATATATGAGAAAATGATTTTAAAATGCATCAATATACATTTATAAATCCCATTCATTTTTCGAATTTCAAAACCCCAAAATCACTTCGAGATCGAGGTCCATCTTCGAATCGGTCGATATTCATCATAGTTATGAATAACCTCGAGAGAGTCCAACAAGCCATTCATAACTACGACGTAGGTATCAACTATACCGATTGCATATCACGTATATGCAACTATCACAATGTGCTATCAACTAATTGAATGTTCACACATACTTTGGGTTGTTAACACATTAACAAGTATGCATCATATGCATAACACCCAACTTCACCTCCCTTTACATCGACCTTGAGAGAGTCCAACAAGCCGATGCTGTTAAAGCCAACCCATTAATCGAGAAATAGTTTTAATATGGTTAGAGCATTCAACCAATTAGCCCAGCTTGAGAGAGTCCAACAACCAAAGCTAACGATTGACCTCGACTCTTACCATATTAGTATTAAACTATTCCATGGTTTGAACATGTTCGGTTCGAGCCGGGCTTGGAGAGAGTCCAACAACCCAAACAAGAAACTAACTCGGTTCTAACCATATCAATGGAAGGTGTAGGCTTTAATATTGTTTAAGGGTTTTATGTCTCATCCTCTTTGCATGCAAATAACTATTATCTACATGGCATGACATACATGGCATACATCTACATGTCACAACACGCATGGCATAATGTTATGCATCTAATGCAATTACATGGCATACAATTATGTCATGTATATAATTTCCTTATATGTCATAACTATTTATGGAAATAAAATATGTTTAAGATTTGATTCTCCAAATCAAATCATAATTAAATTAGGAAACAAATTTCCAAATCTAATCACATATTTTATTCATGGAATTATTTGATTAAGGAAAATCTATTTAGGAAACCAATTTCCTAAATCATTAAAACTACTTATGGAAATAAAATATTTTAAGATTTGATTTCCCAAATCAAATCATGATTAAATTAGGAAACAAATTTCCAGAATCTAATCAAATATTTTATTTATGGAAAATATCAATTTCCATAAATACTTCCAACTTTCCAAAAGTGGAAGATTTCCATAAATACTTCTAGATTTTCCAAAATTGAAAAATTTCCATAAATACTTCTAAATTTCCAAAATTAGAAAATTTCCAGAAATACATTATGACTATCGCAAAACCATTTTACGATTATGTCGAAACACAACTTGGGCTCTGATACCACTGGGTTTCGCAGATCATGGCGTGTGTGTGTTCGATCACGCTTCGTAAACATGAACACATGAAGCAATAAAATAATAAATCTACATTTATTACAACACACACAACACACGCATGCATATTACAACAAGTGTAGACATAACCGTAAATTTAAATTTGCAATAAAAGGAAATTTATCTACGTTATAGCTTTAGATGACGTGTAGCGGAACGGCATCAACCGGAACGATCCTCGCTAGAATCGCCTCTATCCGTATCCACGCCGAGTTCCTCGGGATGACTTCGCTAAGCCACGAGCTTCGTCTTCGTACGGGTTACTAGCCTCGTGTTGAAGACGACGTGATCGAGAGATGATCACGATCCGAATCCAAATTCGATCCTAATACGAAGTTCTCAAAACTCGCTTCTCCGGAGAGGTATTCGTCAACCAATTGACGAATCCTTCGTCCTCCACCTCAGAGGATTACCGGAGATCGAATCCCCGGTAAGTTAGCCGCTGTCGGAGCTCTAACCGTCGTCCAAATGACGCTCCGACGAGAGTAGAACAAGCTGTCCAGAAAACTGGACAGCTTTGGTGGAGGAGATAGGTGCCGGCCAACCAAGGGAAGAAAAGGCTCACCTTGATGCCAAACCTATAGGAGATCACCGGAGGGTTGCCGGAGGATCACCGGCTGAAGCTTGGTCACGCCGCAAGGAGCCGGACGGCGCACAACAAGTCAAGGGCGGCAATGGAGGTTGGGCGGCAATGAAGGTTGGGCGGCAACTCCAAGCTAGGGTTTTGGATTAGGGCTTAATTATCCCTTAAGTCCTCTTTTATAGAGAACTAATTCTCTTAATGGTTATTGGATCATAACCATTAGGCCCGTTAACCCGCTCCATTAAGATAAGTTAAAATAAACCAAACCATGATGGTTTATTTTAAGTTAAAACGAACCGAACAAACTTTTGGTTCATTCGTTTAAAATAAACCAAACCCTTTGGTTTATTCTCCTCCATTGGATTAGAACCAAACCATTTTGGTTCATTCATTACGTCTTCATAAGACTCGACCCATCCACGCTTCCATTGTGACTGAAACGATTTCATGCTCGCTTTATGTTTGGTCCAACCAAACCTAGTTTCTCTCGGTCTGAGAATCCCATTCTCAAGCTCGTTCTAAATCCTTTGGATTACGCTCGTTGTGCGTGTGACTAAATAGGTTCTCGGTTTATGTTGGCCATCTATAATTAACCATTAATTATAGAACGATCATGAGTGGCACCTAGTAGTACATCATGATCCCCAATTAACCGAAAAGATCAACGGTTGATCCAGAACTATTTCTGAAACCTTTCAGCAGCTCGAATGATTCGTGCCCCATTCCCTTCACTCATCTTATACCCACTTGGTTCAGGACATGGTCTATTGTGTCAGTCCCCACTAGGCTGACTACGTCACACCTAGCCCAAGTATCATTTCCTTGTCCTACGGATTCTAGTTACTCCACATGTATCGAAGAGTACCTTACTCTAAACATGTAATGCTTTGGCCAAAGACTTTAGTAACAATCCGACGAGAGGCCATGGGTATACATCTCCTCGTAAGGAGTGGTGAATCCTTTATAGGCTATTCAAATACCTTCGATCACTTCAACTTATACCCAAACATCCCGGGTCCACATCTCCTTAGAGATGCTTGCTTAAGATGTCAAAGCATAAGTCTCTATGATCAAGATGACTTGAATACCGCAAGTCAAAGGAACATCGCACTTAAGCCACAGTAAGAACTTCATTGACATATCTATATATGCAGAGAACCATATGAAGTCTTACGGCTGGTCACTCTAATGAACTAGTTACCATAACTAGCATCCACGATTAACTCCGGACATCACTATGTCTCCAGTCAGTGAGAATCAGCTGCTTGGATACACCAAGAAGTATACCTCATGCTAGTCTCGACAGAATTGATGGTGTCTAAATCCATCAATTCATCGACTAGGGATAATTCCGATACATCACAATTACACATGTAGAGATACTCACTAGTTGTGATCCAATCACAAATTCTCTCATGCTGTGAATCGTATCGTGGACATTCAGTAAATGAGTTTAAGATCCAATCAAATACATAAAACATGTATACTCAAATAGTGAATCTTCATTTATCATATAAATGGTTCATACATAAGGCGATTGCCTTAGGACATCTCTCATATATTACTAACACTACATGCTTGGTCTTACGCTGCCAAGCCCTTTCCTTGGACTTCTTTTTCCAAGATCACACTTGGACTTTTTCTTTACCAAGTCTTTATACTTGGATTTTTCCTGTCACTTAAACATGTTCACAATTAGATCACAAACTTTTGCCTAACTTAGATGATTATCCAAACATCAAAACATATAAATGCTTGGGGCATTGTTGCACCAACAATATTTTCTTGTATTTATCTCTTATTATTGTAAGAACTATTGTAAGAGGTTTCTGTTAGTGAAAGCCCTAGAGCCAATCATGTGATGATTGTTGTATGGACTTTATTGTATCATATTCCTATTTATAAAGGCATGGTTATTATATTTACTTGTATTGGTGCCAAATAACTAAATATAATAATGTCCTTGAGTAGTAGGTTCTTATCTATATCAATCGATTGGTTGAATCAATAATGAGATGATATAGAGAACACTGCTCTTAATCATTCCTAGTCGAGTATTAACATTCAGGGACAATGTTAATGCGTAGAGACTAGCATGTAGGTCAACACGATGACTTGATCTCACAAGTCATGGATATGAGATATCAAGTTGACACATGGGTATGAATTGGAGAATGTATACTGAATGACCCGCCATGAGAAAGTATCATGGATCATTATATGAGTGTCATATACTTTCTCATGTGGCTATTAGTATGACTATTAATTCTTAGACCTGAAGTCACCATGGTTCCCTACATAAGGAGTTGCATACTTTGGCTTCGTTAAACGTCACCCGTAAATGGGTGGACTATAAAGGCGATTACTGGGTATGTAACAAATTATGCGGAGGGATGTGAGTGATGTAGATGGGATCTATCCCTCCTATATGACGAGGGTGACATTGATATTCTTGATAAAGTGAGACCACGAAGTGCATGGCCATGCCCAAATGAGTCAATATGAGATATTGAGCTCATTTGATTAGAGTGAGTCTACTTGGAGTTCAAAATTTAGATTGTACCGAGGATGACACGGTCTATGCCTTGATTGGTCAATCTAGATGTCAAGGATAGAGGGACACTGTCACATATTGTGAGAGTCACAATTAGTAGTCACAAAGGTGATGTTGGAGCTCAACATTCTTGTAACTTGGGTAGCAATGATGTGTTGCTAGATACCGCTCATTGCTTATGTTCCTAAATCAGTTTAGGGACATTGCCAATGTTACAAGAACCTATAGGGTCACACACATAAGAGAAATTAGATGGAGATTAGGTTCATATGATGAACCATGAGGATTAGGTTCATGGGATGAACCAAATTGGATTAAGAGTAATCCAAATTAGACTAATTGAGTTAGACTCAAGTTGATTCAAGTGTTGAATGAGTCTAATTTAGATTTGATTCATCAAATCAATTTAAATTAAATGAATAGAGATTCATTAAATTAAATTGACTTGAGTCAAGTGGTTAGATTTGATCAACCATGGGAGATTAGAGGTCAAGTTTGACTTGACTTGAGAGGGAAGATGAAAGGTCAAGTTTGACTTGACCAAATGCCATGTCATGATGATGACATGGCATGGCCGGCCAATGATGGTGCTCCACATCATCATTGACTTGGTCAATTGGTGCCACATCATGAGGGAGACCAAGGGTCATGGGAGTTACATGCATGCATGTAACCCCCCTTCCATGAAGTGGCCGGCCACTTTAGGGGTTATGGGTGGTGAATTCATTTGGTGAGTTACACTCTTGGATCATCTTCTTCCTTGGTGTTTTTCCTCTCAAGCTCTCCCTCTCCTTCCTCATCTTGCTGAGATCTACTAGGAGTGCTAGCACACTCAAGTTTGTCTCTTTCTCCACCTATTGCTTGTGTGGATACCAATAGAGGAGTGTGCACTTGACACTCTCGAGTTCCGGCGAACTTTTGGACGAGCGGGATAAGCGAAGGGCATCGCATCGAGGGTAATGATCTCATCTCTTAGATCTAAGGTAGATCTAGGGTTTTTAGTAAGCACATACATGTTTTATAATTTTTATACTTCGCACGGATCCGTGGCCGGGGCTTCCGAGGTTTCCGCAACGCAAAAAGCGGTTTTTGCGGCTCGGAAAAACCCAACAGTTTCTTCACCTTCGGTGTGTCATCGTGAAGGAGAAGTTTGATAGTGGTGGTGTGCATCACTAGAGCTCACTTGAGCTCGACCCCTGGAGTAAGAACCCTAGGTTCCAAACCACGTTACATCCTTGTGTTTGATTGTGTTTGAGTTTGTTTTGTATTTCATTTATATTTTATTTCCGCTGCATACTAACAAACTTGTAGACAAGCAATCGAGCACGATGCGAATCGAAAGATCAAAATCAGACTCGCTATTCACTCCTCTCCCTCTAGCGACTATATCGGTCTCCACAATTGGTATAAGAACCCAGTGGGATCTTAGAAGAACAAATTGTCGATACCCTACACAAGTGGTAATCAGGGCGAGGATGCTCTTTAAAGGACTAACCACTAAGAGAGAAAAGCGCTAGAGGAGAAGAAGAAGGATGGAGGTGCCAAACATTGGATTGGGCCACGACATCAACACACCACCATTATATGAAGACTACAAATTTGAGGGTTTTGATCATTGGAAAGCAAGGATTGAGAACCTCTTGATGATGATGGATATCAAGCTATGGTCCGCCTTGATAGAAGGTTGTGAATTTTCAAGGACCAAGAAGGGTGGAATCCTTAAGGTTGAAAAATGGACCAATGAACAACTCAAGGGGTTCAAGACAAACCTTAAGGTAATCAAAATGCTAAGTGACTTAATTCCTAATGATGTCTTGCCCAAATTAGGTGACTATAAGGATGCCAAAGAGTTTTGGAGTGAATTGGCAAAGTCCATGAAATTCCTCACCGACCCAAGAAGTACAGGAGAAGTCCACGGAGGAGTGTTCACCCTCTCAAGCTCAAGAAGAAAGCACATCATCATCATCCCAAGAGCTTGAGAATTTGGAGGTTGAAACGGAATCAACATCTGGGTCGGTAGAAGTGGTGGAAGAATTGGAGGAAGCCTCCACATCTAGGATTAAGGGGGAGGAGAGACCTTCCACGTCGGATGAAGAGCAAGAAGAAGCTTCAACATCTGGATAAAGTGAAGAACAATGATACTGCTATAATATGACTTAGGATCTAGAAAAAAGAATTATGGTTGGTAGGATGAAATCGGAGGGAAGGATCATAATGTAGAATATAGGCTCTAGTCTAACAAGACCCAATTCGGGAAAATGAGCTGAGTTTATGAGGTGGCAACTTAGGGAAGGGAGAGGAAGTTCGGTGATCAAAATGAAACAAGATAGTGACTCAATAAAAAAAGCCAGGTTGAGGGGATGACACCTCGGGCAACCGAGTTGGGTTAGTGGCTAGAACAATAACAAACATCGACTCGGGAAAGTTAAGGTAGGTTATAAGTGCATGTGTCCAATGACCAAAGCAAGGTCAAATATCAACTCGGAGAACCGAGTTGAGTTATAGGCACCTCGGCTTGGATGATTAGAATGATGTATGGAAGCAAGTCGGGAAAATGAGCCAAGCCAGTGGCGAGGCAACTCGGGAAATATTGCCGAGTTGGGATAGGGATAAGAAGAGGTGACTAGGAGAAAGAAAGGCCCAGTGGTAAGGTGAGGTTAAGGAAAGGGGAAGGTGCTTTCTATTATGCTCTCTCATGAGAGTTTGTTACGCGGCATAACAAACCAAGACACCTGGAGGATCCCACAGAAGATTCTTAGTAACCTTCATTCACTAATATCATAATTACATTATTCCTCAAGTTGGAAGGGCCTTCCACATGGATGGTGATTCGTGTGGTTTGTTATGCAACAATTGACTCCAGGGGCAGAAGGTATAAAAGGAGAGAATAGAGGAAGAAGAAAGGGGATTCAACTTTGGCTTTGACTTCTGAACACTTGAAATCTATCTCTCTCTTGGGTGAAGGAGTTTTTGGAATGGAGACTGATCACCGGAAGGAGGAGAACATATCCTAGGAGGAAGAAGGAGGCAGAAAGTGATTCGAGTCTTACTTTCTTTGCTTTGTACACATTTCTATCTGTAAGGGGTTTTCTCCACCTTTGGAAATACTTTCGAGAAAAAGGGATTATAGTAAAGGTGTCTAGCACCAGAGCTCACCCGTGGAGTAAGAATTAGAATTCTGAACAACGTTAAATCTCTTGTCATCATTCTCATTTTAGATTACTCTTTTCATTTTTAGTGTTGTGGCTGGAGAGGACCCTAGAACCTCCCTAATATCTTCACTCTAAAGGAAGCAGAAAATCCATGCTTCATCAGTTGACACCGTATGTGGGAACATTTTTGCTGAACAAGACGTGAAGATGCATTTGCAAGAGATACCTCCTCCTACAGCCTCCTTCGTGGAGGAGACCCCCATCACTTTATTGCCATCCCAGTTGAGGGCCATGGTGGATACGATGATATCTGAAGCTCTGGTGAGGAAAAGGAAGAGGAGGGGATATCTCCATCCCCACTCTGGTGAGCCTTCTTAAAGGGTGCCGCCATTTGAAGAACCTTCTCATATTCCTCCACTCGATCCCCAAGAAATTGAGATGATAGCATATAGCAATGACTCGGTGTATCCGCTATCGGAATATCAATGTAGATTAAGTCCGTTGTGAGACAATGACACTGTAGATAGTCGACTGCTGCCTTTTGGCAGTCGAATGACAGGCGAAAATGTAGGTTGCATAGAGGCATAAAAGGAGCTCGATGGGGAGGATTTCAACAGTGCTTTTAGAGGCAATTTGAGGAAAAGTGCTAGTGCATTTCACGGTCTTTCAAGCTTGCCTAAGCAACCAACACGCAAAGCATTCAAAGCAATTGTTTGTAATGTGTTCTTTACATTGTTGTTGCAATTCCTTTGTATTTGCTTGTATTTATCTCTTATTATTGTAAGAACTATTATAAGAGGTTTCTTCACCTCCGATGTGTCATTGAGAAGCAAAAGTTTGATAGTGGTGGTGTGCATCACTAGAGCTCACTTGAGCTCAACCCATAGAGTAGGAATCCTAGGTTCCGAACCACGTTACATCCTTGTGTTTGATTGTGCTCGAGTTTATTTTGTATTTCATTTCTATTTTATTTCCGATGCGTACTAACAAACTTGTAGACAAGCAATCAAGCACGATGCAAATCGAAAGATCAAAATCGGAATCGCTATTCACTCCCGCCTTCTCCCAAAAATAATGATTTTGATATTAATACAATTAATCCAAGTAATAATAAATAAAAAAAATTTAGATTTAATTATATTAAATAATAAAATTATTAGTAAATTAAATGATCAATTTAATCTTACCATTAATAAAATTAATCGAATACTTGATCAAAATTTTAATTTAGTCAACATACATCTAGATTAAATCAAGATTAAAACTAATCTAGGACTTGATTAGAATAATAAATATCTAGATCATAACCATTAAAGGATAAGTTAGAATTATTAAACACTAGATCTAATTAATCAAGATAATTATGAATTAAAAAATTCTAAATTTGATTTGAAAAATTCTATTTAGAAAAATTCTAATCCTATTTTGAATTTAAAAATTTATAAATATATTTTTAAAAATTATAATACTATTTTGAAAAATTCTAATCCCATTTTGAAAAAAAAATCTAATTTGAAATATTCAAAATCTAAACTAATTAAAATTCAAAATTAGATAATCAAACTAATAAAATTAATTATAATAGAGTACCATTTGTTATACACAAATTAATAATTTAAAAGTTAAACTTTCAACTCTTAAAAATTCAATTAACACTTTAAAAAGGAAAAATATAGACTTGGATTACATGTCTAAGTCAACCAAAAATCAACATCTTTAAATTCATAAGCCTAATTATCATAGAGGACCCTATAATTATGAAACAAATAAAATTATTTCCAAGAAACCAACTATTTTTTGAATTGATTAAATATGATATGCTTATTCATACATTCATATTTTATTTAATTAATTTTTAATTATTGTATTTAATTATGTCATGTCATACATACTAGTCTTAAATTAATTATCATAGAATGGTTAGATAGGACCGACGATTGATTGACACTTGATAACATAGTATCAAGATGCAGTTGTTGGGATGTATACTGAAAGCCTAGTTTTTATATGAACATCTTCATTTTGAAATAAGAATCACATGATCATTGTTTATATTTTATATTTATTATATGTGTGCATCTTGTCTAATACTTTACATTATAGATAACATGGTCTGTGGTGTCACACAGAGGATCATGTTATCAGTTTCTTGTAGAGTATAAGTAGAGGCTCACAACCAAGATGGTTTTGGACAAACCATTGGCATGGTTGTAGTATAATTTGGTATTGGTTTATTTTGACCATAGAATTATACTAGTACATTTTGTATGTATTGAGCAGGATCGACATAGAGGTGATTCAATTTATTGCTGACTACATAATTGAATGGACCTCAGATATTATGGTGTACATGCTCTTAATCCCGATACAATAACGGGCACATGTACTTAATATTTATTTCTTTGATTTACCAATGGATGAGATTTATGGGTTAAATCAATAGGCCCAGTAAGTTGGAAAATGATATTATTTATATAGTGTGCCGTTGATTATAGGAGGAAACCTTGTCCTATGTATTAGGATGATGATGTCCCCATGAATAGCTCATAAGGATCATCATGTAAATCCTACAGGTGGACTTGGTCCAACATGATTATAAGGTTGAGTGGTACTACTCATGAAGTTAGATGTTAATTAATTAATTGCCAGTAAATCAATTAATTAACGGACATTCGATATCTTAAACACGGAGAGATATTTGTACAATTAATATATGGAGCCCATATTTAATTATGGGGGTTGGTGAGGTAGATCAATGATAATCCTCTAGTGGAATGAATTATCATTAATGGATTTGATTTTATGTGGGTCAGATTCATTGGGTGGCCAAGATCCAACTCCTCCTCATGGTCCCTATTATAGGCTATTAAAACCCTCAGGAAGCCTAGATCCAACGGACACGATTAAAAGGAGGCTTGGGCAAAATTTATTTAAGGAGTAGAAGAGGCTTGGGCGGCAAGGATAATTTTGGAGATTAGGGTTTGCTTCCAAGGCTTGGGCGACAAGCAATGGTTGGCGTTGGAGATGGCTAGGGTTTCCTTCTCCTCTTAGGTGGCAAAAATCTAGGATAGCTTCTCCATTGGCTGACGGTTCTTCTTCCTCCCTTTCTCCATTGGCCGGTGGCAAGGTTAGGGTTTGGGATCCCTTCTCTCAACCCTTGGCCGGCGCCCTCTCCTCTCCCTCTCCTAGGGTCGGCGGCAACCACTCTTGGTGATTGGTGGTCGGCATAAGCATGGAGAAGAAGGGAGTTTGTTCTTCCCTTGTTCGGAGCGAGCAAGGAAGGGAAGATACACGATCTAGGAGGCTTCAACTCTTGGAGGATTGTTGCCCACACAATGTCCAAGAGGAGGATAGGTCATACGATAGAAGATCAAGAGGTAAACAAGAGGTATAATCTTGTTTGTTTTGATTTAGTTCTTTTGTATCATGAATGTGGTTAATTTACTTGGACCCCGATGATAAACATAAAAATCGGCGATCCATACATCATCTATTCCGCGGCTAATCGAGGAAAAGAGTTAGGTTGCTTGAACAATAAGTTTGTTCAAGCGACGATTCAAAACAAGAAGCACAATGATGAATCGGTTGCTTGGGTTATCCTTTTTCATCCAGATTAAATTTTTTTAATCCAGGGATGTGAGATAGGATCTTTATGCACAAGCGACCAAGGCGAAGCAAGAAACGAAGCTTCGACCTTCAAGTGGTATCAGAGCCATGGTTTCCGATTTTGTGTGTTTAGAATTTGGTTACTTTTATGCACTTATGATATATTATGTGTGCCAGTTAATAGTTGGATGTGCGTAGGCTAACATTTTGGTTGCAGGAATAAGATCCAACTATTATGGTTATATGTGTGTGTATGTGATTGTATGTGTGTAATCTTAATATTATTTGAATCCTCGGGGTTGACGAGGCTAGTATTTAATTTTTGTAATTAAGTACGATATTGTTTAGCCACTCTTTTTTTTACTTTACTTTCGATCTAGATTTTATGTACACTCCTTTGTGGAGTATTGGATCGATGAATGTAAATTAAAATAATTTTTCTCGGCTTGGATCTCTAGATGGCTTGTACATGGTATAGGGAGGAGCGGATGAGGTGGCAACACGACTGGAGGCATATTGGAGAACAAAAGCCATAATAGTTGGAAAATTTGTTTTTCATATTTATTGCTTTTGATTTATATTCTTGTTGTGGTTACATGGTTAAAATTCCTCAATGTTAAATTACTAAGTGGGAGAGGGATATTTTTTAATTCCCGTGGCCTCCATTACAATTTGACATGTGATGCGAACAAAATTGCGCGTTGGCTCTGAGTGCCTTCCTCCATATTGGATAAGTTTGTTTTGTGGATCATTAGGTCAAATATGGTTATAGGAAATTATTTAGGAGCGTGTGTACTTCCCCATCGGAAGGCACAGAATCTGAGATAATTGCCTTAATATCGGGTAATGGTGAACACTTAGATGCAAATAAAAGTATCCTTCCAATCGGAGTCACTGCTTTTATTTGTAGGGCCGAAGAGGAACCAACTATTAATTTTATTTGTCAAAAAGTAAGGTTGACAGGATAATAAAATTAATGGGTAAAACCTCCTCTTTCAAATGAAGAATTCGTATACGTCTACACTATCGTGGCATACGATATTCTCGGTGTTTTGAGGTGTTGGTTGATTTTGAAATTTTATTGTTTGAGGAATCAACAAATTTTGAAATCTAAATGTTTTTGATCTATGTGATTCTTAGGTTTCTTCAAAATGACTTTCAACTCACTTGCTGTTATTCTAAAAGAAAATAAACTTACTGGACCTAACTATGTAAATTGGAAAAGGAATTTGGACATAGTCTTGACTGCTGAGGAGTACAAGTATGTACTTCTCGAGGAGTGTCCTCCTAAGCCTACGGATGATTCTGGGGAAAAGGAGAAAGAGAGTTATAAGAAGTGGATCAAGGCTGATGAGATGACGCGGTGTTACATTTTGGCTTCTATGTCAAATGTATTTCAACATCAGCATTAGGTCATGAGTACTGCTTATGACATGATGCTCAATCTCAAAGTACTTTTCGGACACCAGAATTGGGCTGCTAGGAAAGAAGCCATGAGAAACTTGATGATGACCACCATGGTTGAGGGAACACCCGTGAGGGATCATGTTCTCAAGATGATGGATCATTTGAATAAGCTGGAAGTCCTTAGAGCTGAGATCGATGGGGAAACCTAGGTCGATATCATTCTCCAATCTCTACTTAGGAGTTTTGAGCAATTTCGCCTGAACTAGAAGATGAATAAAAGGTTGTATTCATTGGCGGAGCTTCTGACAGAACTCCAGGAGGTAGAGGGGCTTTTTCGTCAGAGTTCTCAAGTTTTGGTTGCCCAGAAGGTTTCTACTTCTAAGCCGAAAGGCAAGAAGAAAAAGAAACAAGGTGCTGCGAAGGTGGTGGGAGGATCTCAGGGAGGAGTGAAGAAGCCGAAAGGCAAGTGCTTCACTTGCAAGTAGACCGGATATTGGAAGGCTGACTACCCCAATCGGAAGAAGACAAAGGTATATCTTTTGGTCTAGACGTTGAAATATGTTTAGCGGTGTTATCTACCGGCACCTGATATGTAGATACGAGAGCCACTGATTATGTCTGCAATACTTTGCAGGGGTTCCAGGAAACCAGACGACTAGCTGAGGGGGAGATTACCGTCTACATGGGCAATGCTACTAAGGTGGCGGCTATTGTAGTGGGAGATGTTTATTTATCTTTTGAGAGGAATAAAACTTTGGTTCTGAGGAATTGCCTTTATGTACCTTCATTTAGAAAGAATTTAATTTCAGTTTCTAAATTATTTTTAGATGGATATTCTATTTCTTTTAATGAAAGAGTTGTTATAAAAAGGAATAGGGAGATTATCTATTCTGGTATGTGTTGGGATGTATACTGAAAAACCTATTCTTTGTATGAACATCTTTATTTTTTAAATAAGAATCACATGATCATTGTTTGCATATTTATAGTTATGCATATTGTCTAATACTGTACATTGTAGATAACATGGTGTGTGGTATCACACGGAAGATCATGTTATTAGTTCCTTGTAGAGTATAAGTAGAGGCTCACAACCAAGATGGTTTTGGACAAACCATTGGTATGGTTGTAGTGTAATTTGGTATTGGTTTATCTTGACCATAGAATTACACTAGTACACTTTGTGTGTATTGAGCAGGACCGACTTAGAGGTGATTCAATTTATTGCTGACTACATAATTGAATCGGACCTCGGATATTATGGTGTACATGATCTCAATCCCGATATAATAACGGGCACATGTACTTAGTATTTATTTCTTTGATTTACCAATGGGCAAGATTTATGGATTAAATTGATAGGTTCGGTAAGTTGAAAAATAGTATTATTTACATGGTGTGTCATTGATTATAGGAGAAAACCGTGTCCTGTGTATTAGGATGATGATGTCCCCTTGAGGAGCTCATAAGGATCATCATGTAAACCCTGCAGGTGGACTTGGTCTGGCATGATGATAAGATTGAGTGGTACTACTCATGGAGTTAGACGTTGATTAATTAATTATTAGTAAATTAATTAATTAACGGACATTCGATATCTTAAACATGGGGAGACATTTGTACAATTAATATAAGGAGCCCATATTTATTTATGGGTGTTGGTGAGGTAGATCAATGATAATTCTCTAGTGGAATGGATTATCATTAATGGATCAGATTTTATGTGGGTCGGATCCATTTGGTGACCAAGATTCAACTCCTCCTCATGGTCCATATTGTAGCCTATTACAACCCTCATGAAGCCTAGATCCAACGGAGATGATTAAAAGGAGGCTCGGGAGAAATCTATAAATATAGGAGGCTTGGCTTGGGAGAAAACTAATCTTTGGAGATTAGGGTTTTCTTCCATTGGGTTGGGCGGCAAAGAGAATTGGAATTCTAGGGTTTGCTCCCAAGGCTTGGGTGGCTAGGGTTTGGAGAAGGTTTGGGCAGCAATAAGTGGAAGGGTTAGGGTTTTATTTTCCTCTCTTCCTAAGGTATAGCTGGCGCCCCTCCTTTTCTTCATCACCAAGGCCGACACCCCTTTCTTCTTCCTCTTCAAGGGCCAGCGACAAAGCAAAGAGGAGAGGGTCCTTTCTTCCATTGCCTTGGCCGGTTCTTCTTCTCCCTCTCCTTAGGGTCGGCGGACACCAAGGGTTTGGCATTTGGTGGTTGGCGCAAGTAAGGAGAAGAAGGGAGAAGTATTCTTCCCTTTGTTCCGAGCGAGCAAGGAAGGGAAGAACGAGATCTAGGAGGCTTCAACTCTTGGAGGATTCTTGCCCACACAACGTCCAAGAGGAGGATAGGTCATACAATAGAAGACCAAGAGGTAAACAAGAGGTATAATTCTTGTTTTGGTTTCCTTTTGTTCCTTTGCAATTTGTTTATAATTGTATGTGGTTAATTTACTTGGATCCCGAAGATAAACACAAAAATCGGCGATCCGTACATCATCTATTCCATGGTTAATCGAGAAAAAGAGTTAGGTTGCTTGAACAACAAGTTTGTTCAAGAGACCACTCGAATCGAATGGCACGATGATGGATCGGTTGCTTGGGTAATCCGTCTTTATCAAGGATTAATTTTTTTAATCCGGGGACGTAGATAGGATTGCCATGCATGACCAAGTTGAAGCGTGAAGCAATTCCCTACAAGTGGTATCAGAGCCACGATTTCCGATTTTGTGTTTAGGATTCAGTTATTTTTATGCACTTATCATATATTATGTGTGTCGGATGTAGGGGATCGTTGGAATGCTAGAGGGGGGGGGGGTGAATAGCATTATGCTATGTGTGACGGAATTCTTTCGTGTTTGATTATTTACAATCTTATTAGCACAACGGAATAGTAATAACAAAGAAATATAACAAGATATATAATCACAACATGGTCATATAACGTGGTTCGGAACTGCACGGTTCCTACTCCACTGATCGGGCTCAAATGAGCCCTAGCGATGCCACAAGCACACCACTATGTAATAACTCCTTCTTGGAACAATCCGGAGGTGGAGAAATCTCGTACAATGTATACAACAGTAATACAATGAAAATACAAGCAAATACAATGGAATGCAAGTAAAGAAAACATTACAAAGAGCTTTTGAATGCTTGCTTGCTAGGTTGATCGAGTAGCACTTGGAGACCCTGAATTGCAGCAGCAACTCGCCCCAAAACACCTCAAAGAACCTTGGCATTTTCCTCCTCCACGAGCCCCTTTTAAAGCTTCTACCTATGCTGGAAAATGCCAATCAGTCGACTACTCGGGACCATCAGTCAATTGATGCCACTGTTGTCGTGAGACAACGGCTAGATCCACGTTGGAAAAATCCAACGGATTCATCATCAGTCGACTGATCATGACCATCAGTCGACTGATCAAGCTTCCACTCAACTGCTAGCTGCAGCAGTCTAGTGAGACTCCATTTTGTAGCCGAAACACCGAGCATCAGTCGACTGACCACATGATCAGTCGACTGCTCATCCATCAGTCGACTGCCCATCTCTGGCAGTCGACTGCTAGGCCACTTCTCACAGTCAAACCCTAGTTGGCTCTTGCCAGTTGACTGCCACATGACACTAGTCGACTGGCACACCTCAAACGTGAGGTTTTAGCCTAAGTATGGTTCCCCCATACTTACTAGACCATCCTTAGCCTAGACTTAAGCCTTCTAGCTACCTCCATCAGCCTCACGCCTCTCGGATCCCTCCAAGTCATCCATGAATTGTTCATCCATCGCGCTAGACTTCAGGTGCTTCCATCGGCTATGTCATGCTAATGGTGTCTACACCGCCAAGGCACATTGGACTTACGCTGCCAAGACTCCGCTTGGACTTTACGCCACCAACCATTGGACTTATGCTTCCAAGACTCTCGCTTGGACTTTACGCTGCCAATATCAACCCCTTGGACTTCTCAAATGCCAAGACTCAAGCTTGGACTTTCCCTTGCCAACCCATGTTGGACTTTCCATGCCAAGACCCATGCTTGGACTTTTCCTTGTCAAGACCCATGCTTGGACTTTCCTTGCCAAGACCCATGCTTGGACTTTACATCCCAAGTACTCAAGACTTGGACTTTCCCAAATGCCAAGTGTCCCACTTGGACTTTCCCATGACATGGTCAACTCTAGTCAACCATCAAAGTCTCCCTCGAGTCAAACTCGAGTCCGATTAAACATAACCCGGGTTGATTGTATAAACAATCTCCCCAAAACACCAACATACATTAATGTCAAACATCAATGTCAACTCACTTTGTCAAACATTAAAACATCACTCGAGTCCGGTCAATCGTGACCTAGGATGATCGCACCAACACCGGATAATAGTAGGATGTGCGTAGGCTAACTTTTTGGTTGCAAGCATAAGATCCAACTATTATGATCATGTGTGTGTATGTGATTGGATGTGTGTAATTGTAATATTATTTGAATCCTTGGGGTTGACAATGCTAGTATTTAATTTTTGTAATTAAGTACGACATTGTTTAGCCATACTTTTATTTTAGTTTACTTTCGATCTAGATTTCATGTACACTCCTTTATGGAGTATAGGATCGATGGATGTAAATTAAAATAATTATTCTTGGCTTAGATCTCCGGATGGCTTGTACATGGTGTATGGAGGAGCGGACAAGATGGCGACACGACGGGAGGCATATTAGAAAACAAAATCGATAATAGTTGGAAAATATTTTTCATATTTATTGCTTCTTCTTTGATATGCATGTCGTGTGCTTGGAAAATTCCTCAATTTTAAATTACTAAGTGGGAGAGGGATATTTTTTAAATTCCCGCGGCCTCCATTACAATTTGACATGTGATGCAAACAAACTTACGCATTGGCTCTGAGTGCCTTCCTCCCCATTGGATGAGTTTGTTTTGTGGATCACTAGGTCAAATATGGTCATAGGAAATTATTTAGGAGCGTGTGTACTTCCCCATCGAAAGGCACATAATCCGAGATAATTGCCTTTGTATCGGGTAATGGTGAACACTTAGATGCAAATAGGAGTATCCTCTCTATCGGAGTCACTGCTTTTATTTGTAGGGCCGAAGAGGAACCAACTATTAATTTTATTTGTCAAAAAGTAAGATTGACAGGATAATAAAATTAATGGGTAAAACCTCCTCTTACAAATGTAGAATTCATATACATCCAAACTATCATGACATACGATATTCTCGGTGTTTTGAGGTGTTGGTTGATTTTAAAATTTTATTGTTTGAGGAATCAACAAAATTTTGAAATATAATGTTTTGATCTATGTGATTCTTAGGTTTTTCAAAAATGACTTTCAACCCACTTGCTATGATATTAAAGAAAAATAAACTTACTGGACCTAATTATGTGGACTGGAAAAGGAATCTAGATATAGTCTTGACTACTGAGGAGTACAAGTATGTACTTCTCGAAGAGTGTCCTCCTAAGCCTACGGATGATTCTAGTCGAAAAGGAGAAAGAGAGTTATAAGAAGTGGATAAAGGCTGATGAGATGACACTGTGTTACATTTTAGCTTCTATGTCAAATGTATTGTAACATCAGCATCAAGCCATGCCTACTGCTTATGACATGATGCTCAATCTCAAGGAACTTTTCGGACACCAGAATCGGACTGCTAGGGAGGAAGCCATGTGGAACTTGATGACGACCACCATGGTTGAGGGAACACCAGTGAGGGATTATGTTCTCAGGATGATGGCTCATTTGAATGAGCTGGAAGTCCTTGGAGCTGAGATCGATGGGGAAACCTAGGTCGATATCATTCTCCAATCTCTACTTAGGAGTTTTGAGCAGTTTCTCCTGAACAACAGCATGAATAAGAGATTGTATTCGTTGGCGGAGCTTCTGACAGAACTCCAGGCGGTAGAGGGGCTTTTTCGTCAGATTTCTCAGGCTCAGGCCATGATTGCTCAGAAGGTTTCTACTTCTAAGCCGAAAGGCAAGAAGAAGAAGAAACAAGGTGGAGTAAAGGTGGCGAGAGGATCTCAGGGAGGAGTGAAGAAGCCGAAAGGCAAGTGCTTCACTTGCAAGCAGACTAGACATTTGAAGAAGGACTGCCCAAACCGGAAGTAGAATAAAGGTATATCTTTTGGTCTAGTCGTTGAAACATGTTTAGCGATGTTATCTACCGACACCTGGTGTGTAGATATGGGAGCCACTGATCATGTCTGCAATACTTTGCAGGGGTTCCAAGAAACCAGACGACTAGCTAAGGGGGAGATTACCATTTACTTGGGTGATGCTACGAAGGTGGCTGCTATTGCAGTGGGAGATGTTTATTTATCTTTTGATAGGAATAAAAATTTGGTTTTGAAAAATTGCCTTTATGTACCTTTATTTAGAAAGAATTTAATTTTGGTTTCTAAATTATTTTTGGATGGATATTCTATTTCTTTTAATGATAGAGTTGTTATAAAAAGTAATAGGGAGATTATCTATTCTGGTACATTGATAGGAAATTTATATACCCTTGAACCTAAAGCTCCCACGATGCAAATAAAAGTAAATAACTCATCTTCTAAATCTAATAAGAGAAAAGAACCTTTTAAAATGAACCAAACATATCTTTGGCATCTAAGGTTAGGTCATATTAACCTAAGTAGAATTCAAAGGTTGATAGCTGATGGAACTTTGGGTTCTTTAGTGGTGAAAGATTTCCCAACCTGTGAATCCTGCTTGGAAGGTAAAATGACCAAGAGGCCTTTTAAGGCCAAGGGGTATAAAGCCAAAGATGTGATGGAATTGGTTCATTCTGATTTGTGTGGTCCTATGTTTATCAAGGCTAGAGATGGTTTTGAATATTTCGTCTCTTTTATAGATGATTATTCAAGATATGGATACATTTACTTGATGCACCGCAAGTCTGAATGCTTTGACAGGTTCAAAGAATTCAAGGCTGATGTGGAGAAATGTCCAGGTAAAAGTATCAAGACACTACGATCTGATCGTGGTGGTGAGTACCACTTAGGAGAGTTTAGGAATTACTTATCATAGGCTGGGATTCAATCCCAATTGTATGCACCTAGCACACCCCAACAGAATGGTGTAGCGGAGCAAAGGAATAGGACTCTTATGGAGATGGTTAGATCGATGATGAGTTATTCTGAGTTACCAGATTCATTCTGGGGGTATGCTCTGGATATGACAGTGTATATTCTGAATTTGGTATCATCTAAATCAGTGCCTTCTACTCCCATAGAATTGTGGACTGGGCGAAAGCCTAGTCTGAGACATATTCGAATTTGGGGGATTCCAAAACATGTGCTGAAGGTAGATGCTGGTAAGTTGGGACCTCGTACAGAAGTGCACATGTTCGTAGGCTATCCTAGAGGAATGGAAGGTGGTTTTTTCTATAGTCCTAGAGATCAAAGGGTGATCGTTAGCACGAACGCCAGATTTTTAGAGGAAGACTATGTGATGAACTACAAGCCCATGAGTAAGATTGTTCTGGAGGAATTGAGAGGGGAAGTCACTACTTCAGTACCACCGGTACAAGAGGACATACCACAAGTGACTGCACCGTGTGTCACAGAAGATACACAGGTGATACCTCGTCATAGTGGGAGGGTTGTTAGACAACCTGATAGATTTATGTTCTTGGGAGAATCTTCTGATTTGATCCTTGGCGAACATGAACTTGATCCCTGGACATATGACGAGGCAATCCAAGATAAAGATGTGGTATCTTGGCAAAGTGCAATTAATTCTGAGATAGAATCTATAGATTCAAATTAGGGCTGGGAGCTAGTAGAACCACCCAATGGTGTAAAAACCATTGGATGCAAGTGGATCTACAAAAGAAAAAGAGGAATAGACGGGAAGGTTGAGACCTTCAAAGCAAGGCTTGTTGTGAAAGGGTATACTCATAAAGAGGGTATCGATTATGAGGAGACCTTTCACCGGTATCCATGCTTAAGTCTATCCGGATTCTCTTATCTATTGCTGCTTATATGGATTATGAGGTGTGATAGATGGATATGAAGACAACTTTCCTTAATGAAAGTCTTGAGAAAAACATCTATATGGAGCAACCACAGGGATTCATTGTAAAGGGAAAACAGGATCTTGTGTGCAAGCTTAATCGGTTCATTTATTGATTGAAGCAAACTTCGAGATCTTGGAACATCCACTATGATGAGGTAATCTAGTCTTATGGATTTATTCAAAGTCTGGATGAGTCTTGTGCATACAAGAGATGTGACGGAAATGTAGTGGTATTTTTTGTACTATACATAGATGACATTTTATTAATTGGTAACAATGTCAAAGTGTTATAAGACGTAAGGGTATGGTTGTCCAAACAGTTTGATATGAAGGACTTGGGAGAAGTGGGACACATCCTTGGGATCAAGGTTATAAGAGATCGTAGGAAAAGGATGTTGTGCTTATCTCAAGCTTCATACGTAGACACTATTTTGGCTCATTTTAGCATGCAGAACTCGAAGAAAGGTTTTCTACCTTTTAGGCATGGAGTACCTTTATCTAAAGAGATGTGTCCTAGAACATCAAAGGAGATAGAGGAGATGAAGGTGGTTCCTTATGCTTCGCCAGTAGGAAGTCTCATGTATGCTATGTTATGTACGAGGCCAGATATCTGCTTTACCATGGGCATGGTTAGCAGATATCAGAGTAATCCAGGATAGGGACATTGGACTGCGGTAAAACATATATCGAAGTACCTGAGAAGGACTAGGGATTATATGCTGGTATGCTAGGAAGATCAATTACTCCCTGTGGGTTACACAGATTTGGACTTCCAATCAGATAGGGATAACAATAAGTTTACCTCGGGTTTTGTATTTACTTTGATAGGTGGAGCCTTTGTATTGAGGAGTGTCAAGCAGAAATGCATGGCAGACTCTACCATTGAAGCTGAGTATGTGGCAACCTCTGAGGCAGCCAAAGAAGCTGTATGGCTCAGGAACTTTTTGATGGACTGGGATGTGATTCTTGGTTTGCCCAGAACTATCACGATTTATTATGATAAAAGTGGTGCAGTTGCAAACTCGAAGGAACCACGAGCCCATAAGGCAAGTAAACATATAGAGCGCAAGTACCACCTGATACGAGAGATCGTAAAGCGAGGAGAAGTTGCTGTAGCCAAGATTGCATCAGAAGATAACCTGGCAGATCCTTTCACTAAGGCCCTTCCAGCGAGAGCTTTTGATAGGCATGTGGAGGGAATTAGAATCAGATGTATGACAGTATGAGGACAACATAATCTTTTAGTATAAGTGAGAGATTATTAGGATGTATACTGAAAAGCCTATTCTTTGTATGAACATGTTTATTTTTGAAATAAAAATCACATGATCATTGTTTGCATATTTATAGTTATGTATATTGTCTAATATTGTATATTGTAGATAACTTGGTGTGTGGTGTCACACGGAAGATCATGTTATCAGTTCCTTATAGAGTATAAGTAGAGACTAAAAACTAAGATGGTTTTGGACAAACCATTGGTATGGCTGTAATGTAATTTGGTATTGGTTTGTCTTGACCATAGAATTACACTAGTACACTTTGTGTGTATTAGGCAGGACGGACTTAGAGGTGATTCAATTTATTGCTGACTACATAATTAAATCGGACCTCAGATATTATGGTGTACATTCTCTTAATCCCGATATAATAATGGGTACATGTACTTAGTATTTATTTCTTTTATTTACCAATGGGCAAGATTTATGGATTAAATCGATAGGCTCGGTAAGTTGAGAAATAATACTATTTACATGGTGTGTCGTTGATTATAGGAGGAAACCATGTCCTATTTATTAGGATAATGATATCCCCTTGAGGAGCTCATAAGGATCATCATGTAAACCCTGCAGGTGGACTTGGTCCGGCATGATGATAAGGTTGAGTGGTACTACTCATGGAGTTAGATGTTGATTAATTAATTGTCAGTAAATTAATTAATTAATGGACATTCGATATCATAAACACGGGGAGACATTTGTATAATTAATATAAGGAGCCCATATTTATTTATGGGGGTTGGTGAGGTAGATCAATGATAATCCTCTAGTGGAATGAATTATCATTAATGGATCGAATTTTATGTGGGTCGGATCCATTGGGTGGCCAAGATCCAACTCCTCCTCATGGGCCCTATTGTAGCCTATTAAAACCCTCATGAAGCCTAGATCCAATGGACACGATTAAAAGGAGGCTTGGGAGAAATCTATAAATATAGGAGGTTTGGCTTGGGTGAAAACTAATCTTTAGAGATTAGGGTTTTCTTTCATTGGCTTGGGCAGCAAAGAGAATTGGAATTCTAGGGTTTGCTCCCAAGGCTTGGGCGGCTAGGGTTTGGAGAAGGTTTGGGCAGCAACAAGTGGAAGGGTTAGGGTTTTGTTTTCCTCTCTTCCTAAGGTATAGTCGACACCCCTCCTTTTCTTCATCACCAAGGTTGGCGCCCCTTTCTTTTTCCTCTTCAAGGCCCGACGGCAAAGCAAGATGGAGAGGGTCCTTTCTTCCATTGCCTTGGCCAGTTCTTCTTCTCCTTCTCCTTAGGGCTGGCGGACACCAAGGGTTTGGCATTTGGTGGTTGGCGCAAGTAAGGAGAAGAAGGTAGAAGTATTCTTCCCTTTGTTCGGAGCGAGCAAGGAAGGGAAGAACGAGATCTAGGAGACTTCAACTCTTGGAGGATCCTTGCCCACATAACGTCCAAGAGGAGGATAGGTCATACAATAGAAGACCAAGAGGTAAACAAGAGGTATAATTCTTATTTTGGTTTCCTTTTGTTCCTTTGCATTTTGTTTATAATTGTATGTGACTAATTTACTTGGACCCTGAAGATAAACACAAAAACCGGTGATCCGTACATCATCTATTCAGTGGCTAATCGAGGAAAAATGTTAGGTTGCTTGAACAACAAGTTTATTCAAGAGATCACTCGAATCGAATAGCACGATGATGGATCGGTTGCTTGGGTAATCCATTTTCGTCAAGGATTAATTTTTTTAATCTGGGGACATAGATAGGATCGCCATGCACGACCAATTGAAGTGGGAAGCAATTCCCTACAGTACGTTGGTAGGAAATATGTATACTCTTGAACCAAAAGCTCCCACGATGCAAATAGAAGTAAATAACTCATCTTCTAAATCTAATAAGAGAAAAGAACCTTCGAAAATGAACCAAACGTATCTTTGGCATCTAAGGTTAGGTCATATTAACCTAAGTAGAATTCAAAGGTTGATAGCTAATGGACTTTTGGGTTCATTAGTGGTGGAAGATTTCCCAACCTGCGAATCTTGCTTGGAAGGTAAAATGACCAAGAGGCCTTTTAAGGCCAAGGGGTATAGAGCCAAAGATGTGTTGGAATTGGTTCATTCTGATTTGTGTGGTCCTATGTCTATCTAGGCTAGAGGTGGTTTTGAATATTTCGTCTCATTTATAGACGATTATTCAAGATATGGATATATTTACTTGATGCACCACAAGTCTGAATGCTTTGACAAGTTCAAAGAATTCAAGACTAATGTGGAGAAATGTCAAGGTAAAAGTATCAAGACACTACGATCTGATCTTGGTGGTGAGTACCTCTTGGGAGAGTTTAAGAGTTACTTATCAGAGGCTGAGAGTTTAAGGAATAGGACTCTTATGGAGATGGTTAAATCGATGATGAGTTATTCTGAGTTATCAGATTCGTTCTGGGGGTATGCTCTGGATATGGTAGTGTATATTCTGAACTTGGTACCTGTTGGTGCAGTGGGCCCCTAAGCCAAGCCTGAGTTTTGATTATAGCAAATGATACAAAGTTAAGCTCATATCGTTATCTCATGAGCTGAATCGAGTGTGCAGAAAAGTGCTAAAGTTGGAGCTGAAGGCTAGTAACACCCGGAGGAAGCCGCGGTGGTCGGGCGACACTCGAGTGACTTCGGAGGGAGCCGAACGAATCGAGTCGAAGGCCGGAAGAAAGAGATACAAAGTAAGTATCGAGGTAAGCTTGTGTGTGTGAGCATAAGTGAGGTCATATCCTTATTACGGGGATGGTCTTAAGCGTAGATCCGACCAAAGACATCCCATGGGTGGTCTAGGTTGAGATCAGACGGTCGGCGACTATTGAAATTATGTTTTTTATTAAGCTAACTTGTGATTTCAGCAACCATCAGTCGACTACCCACAAGAGTCACTCGATTGCCTTCATCAGTCGACTGCTGAGGGTTTTGACTCGATTGGCCCTGCCATCAGTCGACTAATGGTCAAGGATCAGCTTCGAGGAGTCAAGCCTTATCACCTCATTCAAAGGAGCTTTGTGCCTAGTTTTGATTGGATGAAGATCCCCTCGATGAGGGGTTCAAAAACTATAAAAGGAGGGCTTGTCTAAGGGTTTTTAATCAACTCTAAAGTTCCCTAAAGCCTCTGTAACGTGACGACGCTCCAACGACTCCACGACGATGAAGTGCTACAGAAACGCCGACGACACAAGCCTAAGCCTCCATCATTTTTGGTCATCAGTAAAAGTTTTTGTTTAGTCGTCCATTAAATTCTGTATTTACTTTCTATTCTACAAGTTTTTATTGCAACGAGGAGAGGGGGAGTGTTCTTCTACCTCAAGCTTTGATTTTTTGTATTCGATTAACTCCTACCTCTAACGAGGAGGAGTTCGTTAGTGATTTTCCCTCCATGTGTGGTCAAGGACCACTAGGGCCTTGGAGTAGTAGCCGTAGGCTACGAACAAAGTAAAATCCTTTGTGTTCATTTTATCTTTTTGCTGCATTTACTCATGTTTTCAAACGAATTCGACGAAAAAGCTTTTATCGCTATTCACCCCTCTCTAGCGATCCGCTGGATCCAACAATTGGTATCAGAGCCGGGGGTGCTAAGATTTGGTGAAACCACCAATCTCGCTTTTCTACAGATTTTTTTTATTTTTAATTCAGTTTATTTTGATTTTTTTAAGCTCTTTCATTCGTTTAGTTTTTCTCCCGCACTACTATTCCAAGATGCGAGTTTTGGTACATTCCGTTCGTTTTTGTTGTTGCTAGTTTTTTTTTTCATTTTCATGCTCTTTTTGTATCAATGGGCCATCTCAAGGGTTTTAGCACCGTTCGACCTCCGTTTTATAACAGAGATGACTTCTGTTATTGGAAGGGTCGGATGGAGTGCTTCCTTAAGACCCAAATCGAGATGTGGATCATAATCCAAATGGGATTCACACTTCTGACTAACGAAGTGGGTGAATCTTTGGATTATGACCAATGGACCAATGCTACAAAAAAAAACAAATTGAAGCCAATGCCAAGGCAACTCAAATCCTCCAATGCGGCTTGTCCAAGGAGGAGCTTAATTGCGTCGGCCCCTTCATCAGCGCAAAGGATCTCTGGACAAAGCTAGTGGAGTTACACGAAGGGACCGACGAAGCCAAGGTATGTAAGCGTGATCTCCTTTTCAATAGGTTGTATAATCTAAAAATGCAGGAACACGAGACGGTAATGCAACTGTGTTGGGTTTCCGGCACCGCGGCGTGTGTGTGTTCGATCATGTTTCGTAAACATGAGCACAGCGGAAGCAATAAAAATAATAAATACTCCTATTTATTACAACACACACAACACACGCATGCTATTACAACAAGTGTAGACATAACCGTAAATTAAAATTGCAATAAAAGGAAATTAAACTACGTTATACCTTCCGTATGACGTGTAGCGGGAACGACATCAACCGGAACGATCCTCGTAAGAATCGTCTCTATCCGTATCCACGCCGAGCTCCTCGGGATGACTTCGCCAAGCCACGAGCTTTGTCTTCGTACGGGTTACTAGCCTCGTGTTGAAGACGACGTGATCGAGAGATGATCACGATCCGAATCCAAATTCGGACCTAAAACGAGTTCTCAAAACTCGCTTCTCCGGAGAGGTATTCGTCAACCGTTTGACGAATCCTTCGTCCTCCACCTCAGAGGATTACCGGAGATCAAATCCCCGGTATGTTAGCCGCTGTCGGAGCACTAACCGTCGTCCAAACGACGCTCCGACGAGAGGAGAAGAAGCTGTCCAGAAAACTGGACAGCTTGGTGGAGGAGATAGGCGCCGGCCAAAACAAGGAGACAAAAGCTCACCTTGATGCCGAACCTTTTAGGGGATCACCGGAACTCTTCCGGCAGCAGCTCGACGCCGGCGAGGAGGAAGGAAGCCGCCTTCTGGACGCCGGTTGGAGGAGCGGGCAACACAAGTCGGCAACTTCACCAAGGAGGTTGGCGGCAACTCTTGATGTTGGGCGGCCAAAAAATAGATTAGGTTTAGGGTTAGGGTTTAATCCCTATTTTATAGAGAACTAATTCTCTTAATGGTTAATGGATCATATCCATAAAGCCCGTTAACCCGCTCCATTAAGATAAGTTAAAATAAACCAATCCATGATGGTTTATTTTAAGTTAAAACGAACCGAACCAACCTTTGGTTCATTCGTTTAATATAAACCAAACCCTTTGGTTTATTCTCATCCATTGGATTAGGACCAAACCATTTTGGTCCATCCATTATGTCTTCATAAGACACGGCCCATCCACGCTTCCATTGCGACTGAAACAATTTCATGCTCGCTTTATGTTTGGTCCAACCAAACATAGTTTCTCTCGGTCTGAGAATCTCATTCTCAAGCTCGTTTTAAATCCTTTGGATTACACTCGTTGTGCGTGTGACCAAATAGGTTCTCGGTTTATGTGGGCCGTCTATAATTAACCATTAATTATAGAACGATCATGAGTGGCACCTAGTAGTACATCATGATCCCCAATTAACCGAAAAGATCAACGGTTGATCCAGAACTATTTCTGAAACCCTTCAGACAATGAATCGTGCCCCATTCCCTTCACTCATCTTATACCCACTTGGTTCAGGACATGGTCTATTGTGTCACCTCACTAGGTGACTACGCCACACCTAGCCCAAGTATCATTTCCTCGCCCCACGGATTCTAGTTACTCCACATGTATCAAGAGTACTTTACTCTAAACATGTAATGCTTTGGCCAAAGACTTTAGTAAAACCGACGAGAGGCCATGGGTATACATCTCCTCGCAAGGAGTGGTGAATCTTTATAGGCTATTCAAACACCTTCGATCACTTCGACTTATACCCAATCATCCCGGTCCACATCTCCTTAGAGATGTTTGCTTAAGATGTCAAAGCATAAGTCTCCATGATCAAGATGACTTGAATACCGCAAGTCAAAGGAACATCGTGACTTAAGCCACAGAAGAACTTCATTGACATATCTATATATGCAGAGAACCATATGAAGTCTTACTACCGGGTCACCCAATGAACTAGTTACCATAACTAGCATCCACGATTAACTCCGACATCACTATGTCTCCAAACAAAGGAGAATCACCGCTTGATACACCAAGGAGAGTACTGCGGTTAGTCTCAACAGAATCGATGGTGTCCAAATCCATCAATTCATCGACTAGGATAATTCGATACATCACAATTACACATGTAGAGATACTCACTAGTTGTGATCCAATCACAAATTCTCTCATGCCGTGAATCGATCGTGACATTCAAGAAATGAGTTTAAGATCCAATCAAATACATAAAACATGTATACTCAAATAGTGAATCTTCATTTATCATATAAATGGTTCATACATAAGGCGATTGCCTTAGGACATCTCTCATATATTACTAACAGACTCCCACTTGGCCTAATGCCAATCGCTACGGTATCCAATACCATAAGCACCAACATGACCCTCAAACTTACTTTGAGGTAATGCTTTAGTCAAAGGATCCGCTAAGTTCCTTTCAGTGAGAATTTTCTCGATTTGTATTTCGTTCCTACTTATGATCTCTCTGATAAGATGATAGCGGCGAAGCACATGTTTGGATCATTGATGAGACCACATCAAGTTCATAGATGAACTTCTTGATCCAAACCGCTTCCTTTGCTGCTTCCAAAGCTGCAACGTATTCTGCCTTAGTGGCAGAATCCGCTATAGTGTCAAGTTTGGAACCTTTCCAACTTATTGCGCCCATTCCGGTGAATACATACCGCATCGAGACATGGAATCATCCTTGTCTGTCTCGAGCCGCATCCGTATACCCACGTATCACCATGTACCCTTCTCCATATATTAGGAACACATCCTTAGTTCTTCTCAAGTACTTAAGGATCGTCTTAACCGCCACCCAATGATCCATTCCTGGATCAGACTGGTATCTGCTCGTGACACTCAGAGCATACGATACATCGGGCCTAGTACAAAACATAGCATACATGATAGATCCTATTGCGGATGCATAGGGAATCTTACTCATGCAAATCCTCTCGTCTTCTGTGCGCGGACACATAGACTTCGAAAGGTGTAACCCATGCCCGATGGGTAAGAAACCTTCTTGATTCCGACATGCTAAACCTCTTTAGCACTGGCCTATATATGTAGATCGAAAGACCAAGCAAACTGCTTCGATCTATCTCTATAGATCTTAATCCCGAGGATGTAGGTTGCTTCTCCTGTGTCTTTGATGGAGAATGTCTTGGATAACCAAACCTTCACTGACTGTAAGATTGAAACATCGTTTCCTATAAGTAGTATGTCATCGACATACAATGCTAGGAATTCGACTGCACTCCCACTAACCTTCTTGTACACACAAGGTTCGTCTGGATTTTGTGAGAAATCAAACTTTTTGATTGTCTCATCAAAACGGATATTCCAGCTCCTGGATGCTTGCTTCAATCCATAAATGGACCGTCGCAATTTGCATACCTTGGTTTTATCAACCGATGTGAAACCTCAGTCGTATCATATACACGCCCTCGAGCTGTTTCCATTAAGGAAAGCCGCTTTCACATCCATCCGCCATATCTCATAATCATAATGAGCCGCTATGGCCAGAGCATCCGAATGGATTTAAGATAGCTACAGTAATAGGTTTCGCCATAATCAACACCTTGCTTTTGACGATATCCTTTCGCCACCAATCTAGCCTTATAGGTAATCACATTACCATCCATGTCGGTTTTCTTCTTGAAAACCCACTTGCACCCTATAGGCTTTATGCCTTCAGTGGGTCAACCAAGTTCCAAACTTGGTTTTCATACATGGAATCCATTTCACTTCATGGCATCAAGCCACTTATCCCTTTCTCAACTTGTCAAGACTTCTTCATAATCGTAGGCTCTCATCATCAATGAGTAATACGCTGCTCGATTCACTTACGAAATCCATATCTCTCGTGAATATTGCGTGTTCTACCAGTGATCTACGAAGATGTGGTGTTACAATAGGTCCAAATTGATTGCTCATCACTATGAGTTGCTCGGCTATCAGGTTTCACTGTATCTCATCAATGTCTATTTGAGTCTCTCGAGCCTCCTCAAGCTCGACGACTCCCACTGCTTTCTTGCAAGAGAAACTCTTTCTCTAGAAACACAAAGATGCCTTTAAACAAACACCTTTTGTTCCACAGATGATAGAATTGGTAACCCTTGTTTCCTTAGGGTATCCAATAAATAGACATTTATCGACTTAGCATCCCTTTGTCCGATACATCTTCACATAAGCAGGACAACCCCATATCTTCAAGTAAGATACATGAGGTTTCTTACCATTCCATATCTCATATGGAGTAGTTGAGACTACCTTGGTAGGCATTCTGTTTAACAAGTAAACAGCTGTCTGAAGTGCATAACCCCAAAAGGACTTGGGAAGAGTTGCATGATTCATCATTGACCTGACCATGTCCAACAAGGTCCTAAGCCTCGTGATACACCATTATGTCAGGTGTATAGGGCGGAGTCCATTGAGACAATATGCCATTGTCTCTTAGATAATCAAGAAACTCTTGACTTAAGTATTCACCACCTCGATCCGATCGAAGTATTTTAATACTCTTGTCATGTTGTTTCTCTACTTCATTTCTGAATTCTTTGAACCTTTCAAAGGCTTCAGACTTGTGTTTCATCAAGAACACATACCCAAACCGTGAGTGATCATCGGTGAAGGTAATGAAGTAGCTATAGCCTCCTAATGCTTGAGTTGACATAGGTCCACATACATCAGTATGTACTAAACCTAGTAACTCTCCCACTCGTTCACCTTTTCCAGAAAAAGGTAACTTAGTCATCTTGCCTTTTAAGCATGATTCGCATGTATCGTATGAATCCAATTCAAACGATTCCAGAATTCCACATCGGTGTAATTCGGACATGCGTTTCTTGCTTATATGGCCAAGACGACAATGCCACATATAGGAGTCTATGTGATTATCCTTTCGAGCATGCTTGTTGCTCGCTTCGATATTGCAAATGTCACTGGATACGTCCAACGTATAAACACCATTGCTTAAAGTTCCAGTCCCATAAAGAACCCCATTCAAAGTTATGTAACAACAATTGTTACTAAACGTCAAATGGAAACCATTTCTATTTAAACAAGAAATAGAAATGATGTTCTTTATCAACGAAGGAATATAAAAGCAATTGTCCAGTTCTAAGACAAGTCCTGCAGGGAGTTTCAACAAATACGTTCCGATGGCGAGTGCAGCAACCTTTGCTCCATTCCCAACACGCAAATTTGACTCTCCTCGAAGTCTTCTTCTATTCCTTAGCCCATGTATGTCATTACATATATGTGAGCCACACCCAGTATCCAATACCCAAGTGTCTAAGGAAATAGAATGACAATCAATAAAGAAGATTTCTGAAGAAGATGGGGCATCCGATGCCTTATCCTTCTTCACGGACTTTAGATAAATCTTGTACTTTCTTCGCAAATGGCTCTCCTTGCCATAATGATGGCAAGTTTCCTTTTGTGCTAGTTCTACCTTAGCCTTTCTCTTCTTTCCTTTCTGCTGTTTCTTTGACTTCCTCTTAGAACCTTTCTTCGAGGAATCAACAGACTCCCCTCGCCATGCTTCTCGTAAGACTCCACAGCCTTCAAGATATCGAGCAAAGACTCACGTATGAACCTCCTAGCATTTCAGAGGTGAAGAGGAGCTTTGAGACTTCGAACCTTTTGAATCTCACTTGCTCATCAACCAACTCACAAAGATGAAGGACTACGATATGAGCATCCATATGCTCATGCTGCTTTCGTAGCTTGGGTTCCATCGTGGCTAGCATGATGCAACTCATTTGTTCAGAATCACTCACATGTTTCTGATAGGCCAACAATTGGTCCAGAGTTGCATCGTCACTAGGACGGGCGGGAAGAGGCGCTTCGAGGATATTTGCAAGCTTTTCAACCTTGAGAACAATTCTCAGGTTTCTAAGCCAGTCCAGGAAGTTAGGCCCAGTCAGTTTGTTCGAATCCAAAATAGTGCGCAAATTCAAACACATCATGATCAATATATTAACTTAGAAATACAAAACGAGCATATATGAGAAAGATGATTTTAAAATGCATCAATATACATTTATAAATACCATTCATTTTTCGAATTTCAAAAACCCCAAAATCACTTCGGGAGATTGTAGGTCCATCTCCGAATGGGCTGATATCCATCATAGTTATGAACAACCTTGGAGAGAGTCCAACAAGCCATTCATAACTACGACGGTAGGTATCATCTATACCGATTGCATATCCCGTATATGCAACTATCACAATGTGCTATCAACTAATTGAATGTTCACACATTAACAAGTATGCATCATATGCATAGCACCCAACTTCACCTCCCTTTACATCGACCTTGGAGAGAGTCCAACAAACCGATGCTCCAGGTTAAAGCCAACCCATTAATCAGGACATAGTTTTAATATGGTTAGAGCGCATTCAACCAATTAGCCCAGCTTGGAGAGAGTCCAACAACCAAAGCTAACGATTGACCTCTGACTCTTACCATATTAGTATTAAACTATTCCATGGTTTGAACATATTCAGGTTCGAGCCGGGCTTGGAGAGAGTCCAACAACCCAAACAAAAAACAGAACTCTGGTTCTAACCATATTAATGGAAGGTGTAGGCTTTAATATTGATTAAGGGTTTTTATGTCTCATCCTCTTTGCATGCAAATAACTATTATCTACATGGCATGGCATACATGACATACATCTACATGTCACGACACGCATGGCATAATGTTATGCATCTAATGCAATTACATGGCATACAATTATGTCATGTATATAATTTCCTTATATGTCATAACTATTTATGGAAATAAAATATGTTTAAGATTTGATTCTCCAAATCAAATCATAATTAAATTAGGAAACAAATTTCCAAATCTAATCACATATTTTATTCATGGAATTATTTGATTAAGGAAAATCTATTTAGGAAACCAATTTCCTAAATCATTAAAACTACTTATGGAAATAAAATATTTTAAGATTTGATTTCCCAAATCAAATCATGATTAAATTAGGAAACAAATTTCCAGAATCTAATCAAATATTTTATTTATGGAAAATATAAATTTCCATAAATACTTCCAACTTTCCAAAAGTGGAAGATTTCCATAAATACTTCTAGACTTTCCAAAATTGAAAAATTTCCATAAATACTTCTAAATTTCCAAAATTTAGAAAACTTCCAGAAATACATTATGACTATCGCAAAACCATTTTTACGATTATGTCGAAACACAACTCGGCTCGATACCATCAAGGTTTCCTAGACACAAGGCAGGTGTGTTAGATCATGTTTCGTAAACATGAGCACAGCGGAAGCAATAAAAATAATAAATACTCCTATTTATTACAACACACACAACACACGCATGCTATTACAACAAGTGTAGACATAACCGTAAATTAAAATTGCAATAAAAGGAAATTAAACTACGTTATACCTTCCGTATGACGTAGGGAACGGCATCAACCGAACGATCCTCGTAAGAATCGCTCTATCCGTATCCACGCCGAGCTCCTCGGGATGACTTCGCTAAGCCACGAGCCGCCTTCGTGACGGGTTACTAGCCTCGTGTTGAAGACGACGTGATCGAGAGATGATCACGATCCGAATCCAAATTCGACCTAAAACGAAGTTCTCAAAACTCGCTTCTCGAGAGGTATTCACAACCGCTTGACGAATCCTTCGCCCTCCACTCAGAGGATTACCGGAGATCAAATCCCGGTATGTTAGCCGCTGTCGGAGCACTAACCGCCGCCCAAACGACGCCCGACGAGAGAAGAAGCTGTCCAGAAAACTGGACAGCTTGGTGGAGGAGATAGGCGCCGCCAAAACAAGGAGACAAAAGCTCACCTTGATGCCGAACCTTTTAGGATCACCGAACTCTTCCGGCAGAGCTCGGCCGCGAGGAGGAAGGAAGCCTCCTTCGACGCGGTTGGAGGAGCCGTGGGTGGCGGCAACACAAGTCGGCAACTTCACCAAGGAGGTTGGCGGCAACTCTTGATGTTGGGCGGCCAAAAAATAGATTAGGTTTAGGGTTAGGTTTAATCCCTATTTTATAGAGAACTAATTCTCTTAATGGTTAATGGATCATATCCATAAAGCCCGTTAACCCGCTCCATTAAGATAAGTTAAAATAAACCAAACCATGATGGTTTATTTTAAGTTAAAACGAACCAACCAACCTTTGGTTCATTCGCTAATATAAAACCAAACCTTTGGTTTATTCTCATCCATTGATTAGACCAAACCATTTTGGTCCATCCATTATGTCTTCATAAGACACGGCCCATCCACGCTTCCATTGCGACTGAAACAATTTCATGCTCGCTTTATGTTTGGTCCAACCAAACATAGTTTCTCTTGGCCTCGAGAATCCCATTCTCAAGCTCGCTTTAAATCCTTTGGATTACACTCAGCAGCGTGGTGACCAAATAGGTTCTCGGTTTATGTTGGCCGCCTATAATTAACCATTAATTATAGAACGATCATGAGTGGCACCTAGTAGTACATCATGATCCCCAATTAACCAAAAGATCAACGGTTGATCCGTAACTATTTCAAACCCTTCGAGCCGAATGAATCGTGCCCCATTCCTTCACTCATCTTATACCCACTTGGTTCAGACATGGTCTATTGTGTCGGGCCTCACTAGGTCGACTACGCCACACCTAGCCCAAGTATCATTTCCTCGTCCCTACGGATTCTAGTTACTCCACATGTATCAAGAGTACTTTACTCTAAACATGTAATGCTGCCAAAGACTTTAGTAACAATCCGACGAGAGGCCATGGGTATACATCTCCTCGCAAGGAGTGGTGAACTTTATAGGCTATTCAAACACCTTTCGATCACTCGACTTATACCCAATCATCCCGGTCCACATCTCCTGAGATGTTTGCTTAAGATGTCAAAGCATAAGTCTCCATGATCAAGATGACTTGAATACCGCAAGTCAAAGGAACATCGTGACTTAAGCCACAAGAAGAACTTCATTGACATATCTATATATGCAGAGAACCATATGAAGTCTTACTACCGGTCACCCCAATGAACTAGTTACTATAACTAGCATCCACGATTAACTCCGACATCACTATGTCTCCAAAGGAGAATCACCGCTTGGATACACCAAGGAGTATACTGTGCTAGTCTCAATGTAGACTGATGGTGTCCAAATTCCATCAATTCATCGACTAGGATAATTCCGATACATCACAATTACACATGTAGAGATACTCACTAGTTGTGATCCAATCAAAATTCTCTCATGCCGTGAATCGTATCGTGACATTCAGTAAATGAGTTTAAGATCCAATCAAATACATAAAACATGTATACTCAAATAGTGAATCTTCATTTATCATATAAATGGTTCATACATAAGGCGATTGCCTTAGGACATCTCTCATATATTACTAACAAACTGCACGCTCGGGTTCAAGATATCGTCAACAACCTACACGAAATCGTACAAAAGGTCGAAAACTGCGACCTTATCAGGTACGTACTAAACTCGTTTCCTAGGACCACCTTGTGGGCATCCATGGTCGATGCCTACAAGGTCTCTAATGATCTTTTAAAACTTAGATTAGATGAATTGTTTTCGGATTTTGAACTCCATGAATAGTCCAACTTGGAACCCGAGAAGGGTATAGCACTTTTTGTAGGTTCGAAGAAGAAGACCGCGAGCAAGCCACCCCCGAACGAGGAAGAAGATGAGTCTGATTCAGAGGTCGATCTGGAATTGGAGACCGAACTAGTCAACCTAGTTCGGAGGATGGTCAAGGGCCAAAAGCGAACTGTCACTCGACCCAACGAAGGTAAGCCTAAAAGTTCTAATGTTATGTGTTACGAATGCAACAGGTTTGGACATATCAAGTCCGAATGTTCGAAGCTCAAGAGCAAAGCACCGAAACTCAAGAAGGCGCTCAACGCTACGTGGGAAGAAGTGTCGGAGGAAGAAGATGACGACCATGTCTTCATGGCTAAACCAACTGAATTGGAGACGGAGTCTGAACTGGAGCACGAGTCTAAACCCGAAGATGAATCGGACTACGAAGCTCTATTCAAGACAAGCCACAGATCTGCATCCGGTTCAAGAGATACACTTAAGGTAAGTCGATCTCTTATTAGTACTCTTTACAGTGCGATTAAATTCTTAACTAGGAAATTAGCTAAGTCCGAGTCCAAGGTCGAGACCCTGGTTGAGGAGGTTAAACTCCTCAAACACAAGGTCTCCCTAACCTCTTCGACTAGTCAAGTTTGAGAAGAGGACTCAACTCGGGTTGAAAAGCTCGAAGTTGAGAACTCATTCTTGAAAAGTCAAGTCGATGATCTTAGGAACACGTTGGAAAGGTTTACTTTGGGATCCAAGGGACTTGACCTCTTACTTGGATCACAAAGAGCCATGTACAACAAAGCCAGACTAGGGTTTAGCTCAAATATGACCAACAAATAGTATATGTTGATTGTAAGTCGACATAAAAAATATGTCCAAGCATGGGTCCCTAAGACCGCTTTGATTTCAAACTTAGGATCCAACCAGTACTGGGTTTCCAAGGACCAAATCCACTATGTGGAGAGACCGAACCGATTCAATGGTCTAGGGAGAGCCAGTACAAAATTTGTTTGTGCTCTAACTTAGAAATTGCATGCTTAGGTCCTTTATTTATTTATTTTTATTTTTAGAATGGTTAGATAGGACTATAACTCGTCAATACTTGGTAACATAGTATCAGAATGCAGCGAGATGATAGTACGCTAGGAAAATGGAGTCTCATGTATTCGGGCTAGATAAGGCATATCTAGTTCGGTGCACTTGACTAAGTGGAACTAGCTGAAGCTACCTCGCTGTGTCCTAGACTAGTTAGACCAGGAAGTGGTCTTAGGTGAGTCAAGTCTCTATTTTCTTGAAAATGGCTTTGTCTAAGGAAGTGGTCATTTTTATAATCAAAGAAGGCCCCTGTGCCTCGCCACGACCTGAAAGTCATGATCTTGAAAAGGTGACTTAATGAGCTTAAGGTCAAATCCGAATCTAACACATGGTTGACAAGTGTTCAAATCATTAAATTCAAATTAAGTAAAATCGGAAGTCATCTCACAAGAACATATAAGGATAACATGCTTGATCATGTAGACATGGGTGAGATGATTTAGGTTTAATAATTTACAACCAACCTTTAGCAATTCTGATATCTAATCCAACTACCTTGTGTGTAGGATCAATAGATGTTGGACAGTGGTTGCTCCCGACACATGACCGGGGATCAACTCAAGTTTTCGAAGCTTCGATTCAAACGACAAGGATTGGTAGCCTTCAGAAACAACGACAAGTTCAAAATCATCGGATCAGGTGATATTGAGCTCAACGCAAACTTTATTATTCAAAATGTCTTAATGGTAGAAAATTTCCAATATAATTTACTTAGTGTAAGTCAATTGTGTGATAATGACTATAAGGTCATATTTCTAGAAAATGAATGCATAATTAATACAAATGAAACCTCTAAAATAATTCTTAAAGGAACCAGAAATAACAACATTTATACTATTAATTTAACTAACTCCTCAACCAAGTGTCATATGATACGACAAGAGGAATCTTGGTTGTGGCACCGACGACTCGGTCACTCGCACCCAAGACTCATCCACAAGAAGAGTCAAAGTGACTTAGTCAGAGGTTTGCCTAACCTCAATAACTTGGATAATAAAATATGTAATGTTTGTCAACAAGGTAAACAATCTAGGACACAACATCAACTAACTAATCAAGAACGAACCAAAAGTGTTCTTGAGTTCCTACACATGGATCTATTTGATTCACACGGAGCTAAGTCACTTAATGAGAGTCAATTTTGCTTAGTCATAATTGACGACTCTTCTAGATTTACTTGGGTTAGGTTCATCAAATACAAAAGTGATACCCAAGATCAATTAATCAACCTATTTAAACTAATAGAAAATCAACAAAACCTTAAAATCAAAAGACTTAGGAGTGATCATGGTGGTGAATTCGAGAACCACAGGTTTACAGAATTCTATAACCTAAATGGATACCACCATGAGTTCTCATATCCTAGAACCCCACAATAGAATGGCCTAGTAGAACATAAAAATAGAACCCTACAAGAAGCTGCTAGGACAATGTTAAACGAGTATAACCTAATCGATAGGTTTTGGGCATAAGCTATTAGTACTGCTTGCTATGTCCAAAATAGGATCCTTATGGTAAAGAGGCACCTTAAGACCTCGTACAAAATTTATCATGATAAAATACCTAACATCAAGTACTTTAGGGTATTTGGATATAAGGTACATATCTTAAACACTAAGGATTACCTAGGGAAATTCACATCCAAAACCTCTACCGGAATCTTCCTTGGATACTCGACTACGAGTAGAGCCTATAGGGTATATAACCATGACACTCTTAGAGTCGAAGAGACTATTAATGTAGTGTTTGATGAAAGACACGAACCTACAAAACCCCTAGCAACCCCAATTAGCGAGCCGATTCATACCAGACTCGACTCCAATCTTAAGATCGAGTCTAGTATTAATCCTAACCTAAGTCAACCAAGTCATCCTATCGACCAAGTGATAGGTGACTCTAACCCAAGTCAAACCAGGACTCAAACAAATCATCCTATCGACCAAGTGATAGGTGATCCAAGCCTAGGAGTTCGAACTAGAGCTTCATACCGAAACCTTAGTCAAATCTCCTTGATTTCTAAAATTTAACCCAAAACCATTGACCAAGCTCTTCTTGATCCCGATTGGATTATTGCAATGCAAGAAGAGCTAGCTCAATTCACTAGGAACGAAGTATGAGAATTAGTACCACCACCTAATGATAAAACAATCATTGGAATAAGGTGGGTGTTTCGAAATAAACTTGATGATAAAGGTGAAGTAGTTAGAAATAAAGCTAGATTAGTCGCTAAAGGGTTTAGTCAAGTCGAAGGTTTAGATTACGATGAAACATATGTCCCAGTAGCTAGATTAGAGTCCATCCGAATGCTATTAGCCTACGCTGCACATCGAGGATTTAAGTTATTTCAAATGGATGTCAAGTCAATATTTTTGAATGGACTTATTAAGGAAGAGGTATACGTTAGTCAACCCTCCGGATTCGAATGTCTAGATAAACACGACCATGTCCTTAGATTAAAGAAAGCTCTCTATGGACTCAAACAAGCTCCTCGAGCTTGGTACGAGAGGCTTTCGATTTATCTTAAGTTGAAAGGGTTTAACCAAGGCCTAGTCGATCCAACCCTCTTTGTAAAAACCTTAGGTAAGGAAATATTTATAGCCCAAATTTACGTAGACGATATCATTTTTGGAACAACCAATTCGATCTTACTAAATGAATTCATTTCACTTATGGAAAGTGAATTTGAAATGAATTTAGTAGGCGAGTTGAGTTTCTTCTTAGGTCTACAAATTAAACAAACTAAAGATGGAATATATTTACACCAACGCAAATATACTAGGGAATTAATTAAACATTTTGGAATGCAAGATGCTAAAATTATCAATACTCCAATGGCAACAAATGTAAATATAGAAGAAGATGCAATCGGAAATTCAATCGACTTAAAATACTATAGGAGCATGATAGGGAGCCTCCTTTACTTAACTGCTAGCCGACCTGATATCTTATTTGCAATAAGTATGTGCGCAAGGTTGCAAATCTGTGCCAAGGAATCTCACCTTACTCTAGTTAAGTGTATCCTTAGATATCTAAAGGGTACACTTAATGTCGATATTTGGTACCCTAGATTTACCGAGTTCGAACTAATCGGCTACTCCGACTCGGACTATGCTAGAAGTAAGATCGATAGAAAGAGTACGAGTGGTTGTTGTCAACTTCTCGGCTCGAGTCTAGTGAGTTAGTGCAGTAGGAAGCAACACTGTGTTGCCTTATCTACCACCGAAGCCGAATATATCGCAATGGGTGAGTGTGTCACTCAGTTTCTTTGGATGAAGCATACTCTCTGAGATTTTATGTTAGGCTTTACAAACACTAAAATTCACATAGATAACATTAGCTCAATTAACCTAACTAAAAATCCAATATGTCACTCTAGGACCAAACATATAGAGGTCAAACACCATTTCATTCGAGAACATGTGGCTAACAGAGCCATACAACTCGAATACGTCGAATCGAAGTCCAACTTGGCAGATCTATTTACTAAACCCCTACCCGATGTCGAATTCAATCTATTAAGATGAAAATTGGGCATGTGCGTAGTAGAGTAGGAATTTACAAATTATATTTTCTTATTACTACTTTTTACTTTTCATGTTCATGGAACTAGCTTAGGGCTTACCTTAGATATCATGTACCTATAGATTTAAGGAGCCAATACATCTCACAACACATAGGACTAATGTGTTTATGTACTTAGCCACGTAGATGAGCGTGAGATGTTAGGACCTTACTCCTGGTTCCAGATGTAGAGCCAATGCATCGCTATGAATCACGGAGTATAATCATCTATATTAACCAATTCTAACCAAGGCTTGTTGATCTTTCATATAAATCAAGTCAAATAAGAGTTGAACATTCAATAGATAAGCTTATTTTTAGTATATTATTTTCAAAATAATATGGAACATGCTTGGACTTCGAACTAAAACTTAATACTTATATTTTTCAAAACCCCTCTTTCCGATTTATGGCAAAAGGGGGAGAAAACGGTCAAAGTTAAGGGATCATTTTTTTTATAACTTAACTTAGTACTCCATACTTATTCTCATGGCCAAAAGTTAAGTAATGTTTACTTAACATAAATTTTTGCAACTTAACTCTTTCTAGTTAACAAAAGGGAGAAAGGCCAAGTTAAGAAAATTCTTAACTTAATTTTCTTTTTTACTTTGGCCAAAACTTTAAGTAATTGTTAATTACTTAAAAAACTCTTCTAGAGAAGCAAGTGTCAAGGGGGAGATTAAGATTTTCTTTCAAGACTCACCCTCGATCAAGGGGGTAGTTTCCTCAAGGGGGAGTACTTGGAAGAAAGTCTCTATTACTCCTACTTGATATTTTATTCTCCATGCATATTATTATTCTTCATGCATATTATTATTCCTCATGCATGTTATTTCCTTAACTTTGTATGTGGGTTTGCCATAGATCAAAAAAGGGGGAGATTGTTGGTGCAGTGGGCACCTAAGTCGAACCTGAGTTTTGATTATAGCAAATGATACAAAGTTAAGCTCATATCGTTATCTCATGAGCTGAATCGAGTGTGCAGAAAAGTGCTAAAGATGGAGCTGAAGGCTAGCGACACCCGGAGGAAGCCGCGGTGGTCGGGCGACACTCAAGTGACTTCGAAGGGAGATGAAGGAATCGTGTCGAAGGCCGAAAGCAAGAGCTACTAAGTAAGTATCGAGGTAAGCTCGTGTGTGTGAGCCTAAGTGAGGTCGTATCCTCTTTACGGGGATGGTCTTAAGCGTAGATCGGACCAAAGACATCCCATGGGTGGTCTAGGTCGAGATCAGATGGTCGGCAGCCGTCGAAATTATGTTTTTTATTAAGCTAACTTATGATTTCATCAAGCATCAGTCGACTACCCATAAGAGTAACTCGATTGCCTTCATCAGTCAACTGCTAAGGGTTGTGACTCGACTGGCGCTGCCATCAGTCGACCGATGATGGCCATCGGTCGACTGATGGTCAAGGATCAGCTTCGAGAAGTCAAGCCTTAGCACCTCATTCCAAGGAGCTTTGTGCCTAGTGTTGATTGGCTGAAGATCCCCTCGATGAGGGGCTCAAAAACTATAAAAGGAGGGCTTGTCTAAGGATTTTTCATCAATTCTAAAGTGCCCTAAAGCATCCATAATGTGACAACGCTCCAATGACTCCACGATGACTGTTGGATCGAGCGGATCGCTAGAGGGGGGGGGTGAATCGCAATAGAAACCTATTCGTTCGAATTTGTTTCAAGACACAAGTAAACGCAACAGAAAAACACAATATAAAAATAAAGACACAAGGGTTTTTTACTTGGTTCGTAGCCTACGACTACTACTCCAAGGCCCTAGTAGTCCTTGACCAAGCATGGAGGGCAAAGCACTAACGAACTCCTCCTCGTTGGAGGTAGGAGTTAATCGAATGCAAAAAACCACAAAAGCTTGAGGTAGAGGGACACTCCCCCTCTCCTCGTTACGATAAAAAACTTCGAGACAATAATATGAAAGAGACAAGCTAAATTAAACTTATACCGATGAATAAGAAATGAAAACTCAAGCTTAGATCATCGGAGTAGTAGCACTTCGTCGTCGGAGAGTAGCATTGTTGCGGAGGCTTTAGGGAACTTAGAATTGATGAGAAAACCCTAGGAGAGGCCCTCCTTTTATAGCCTTTGAGTACCTTCTCGAGAGGATCTTCAGCCAATCAGATTTGGGCACCAATCTCCTTGAAATGAAGTGATAAGGCTTGACTTCTCAAAGCTGATCCTTGACCATCAGTCGACTGATGGCCATCATCAGTCGACTGATGGAAGCATCAGTCGAGTGCGAACCGTGGGCAGTCGACTGATGGACGACAGTCGAGTGCTCCAAGCTGGCAGTCAACTGATGCTAGCTGAAATCAAAAGTTAGCTTAACAAAAACATTATTTCAATGGTCGCCGACCATCTGATCTCGACCTAGACCATTCATGGGATGTCTTTGGTCGGATCTATGCTTAAGACCATCCCCATAAGGAGGATATGACCTCACTTATGCTCACACACATGAGCTTACCTCAATACTTACTTTGTAGCTTTCGCTTCCGGCCTTCCACTTGATTCCTTCGGCTCCCTCCAAAGTTACTCGAGTGTCGCCTGACCACTGCGGCTTCCTCTGGGTGTCGCTAGCCTTCAACTTCAGCTTTTGCACTTTTTTGCACACTCGATTAAGCTCGTGAGATAATGATGTAATCTTAACTTTGCATCTTTTGCCATAATCAAAACACAGGTTTGATCATCTGGTGCCCCTACACCAACAATCTCTCCCTTTTTGATCTATGGCAAACTTATGCAAAGTTAAGGAAAAATATAATGTAGAAAATGAGTAAATGTAAACGATATAATCAATTCCTCCTTAACCTTAGGTGAGGTTAATCTTAAAAAGAAGTTAATCTTAAAAATTTTAAATTTTTGTTCTCCCCCTTAACTTGTTCTCTTCTCCCCCTTTTGCCATAAATCAAAAAGATTTGGGGTTGTATATAAAAAGTAGCAGTTTTTAACAAAAAGTAGCATGCATAAAGATTATCTAACATGAGTCCAAGCATGTCTTGATTTACTTTGGTTCGAGGTATAACCCTCTGCACCAACAATATAAGTCTTGAGACTAATTTGATTTTCAAAATACTTATAAAATTAGCTTTGAGTTTCAAAATACTTATATGCTAATAACTTTTGAAAATATATAACCCTTAGGGTTAGTTTGCTCTCCCCCTTAATCAAGTATATAAGGTATAGAAGAGTTAGGGGGCGCTAAACATTGACCTATAAGGTTGTATATTTAGAGTTTTGTTCGGGTATAAGTAAACATTTAGGCTCGATAGTTTGAAAAATAGATAACATTTTTGAAAAGATTTTGCAAGTGAAATTGTTCCTTATTCATCTCACCCATTCTAAGTGTCTTAGAATTGGTTCACCTTATATGTTGTGTGAGATAATTCCAATTTTATCTTGATTAAATTTAATGATTTGAAACTGGTCAACCTTGCATTCGATTCGGACTTGATCATAAGCTCATCAAGTCACCTTTTCAAGATCTTGGCTTCTAGGTCGTGGCGAGGCACAAGGGCCTTCTTTGATCGGAAAAATGACCACTTCCTTAGACAAAGCCAATTTCGAGAAAATAGTAACTTGACTCACCTAAGACTACTTCCTGGTCTAACTATTCTAGGATACAGCGAGGTAGCTTCAGCTAGTTCCACTCGGTCAAGTGAACCGAACTAGATACGCCTTATCTAGCCCGAATACACGAGACTCCATTTTCCTAGCATACTATCATCTCACCGCGTCCTGGTACTATGTTATCAAGCATTGACGAGTTATAGTCCTATCTAACCATTTAAAAAAATGTTTAGGTTACTGGATATACTATTTTGGTATTAGCTCCCCTTGGATCATTGAACCAATATGGTCTGGTCAAGTAATGAACTTGATCCTGGGGAATCCAAAACCTATTGGTCCTTATATGTGAGTTTAATAAAGTTTTCGGGACCCACGCTTGGACTTGATGATGACTACGGTTTACGATAAACATGTAAGATATATTCATAGTCTTTGAGCTATATCCGAGTCTGGCTCTGTTGTACATGACTCTCTGAGTTCCAAGAAATCGATTAAGATTCTTGGACCCCGTCGAGAACTTGTTCAACCGAGCTTCGAGCTCTTGGACTCATCCTTTCAAGAGAGAGTTATCTTCTTCGAGTTTTTCAACTCGAGTTGAGTCCTCCTCTTGAACTCGACTAGTCAAAGAGTTTAGGGGTGTCTCTTGTTTGAGGGTTTCAACCTCCTCAACCAAGGACTCGACCCTAGACTCAGATTTAGCTAATTTCCTAGTTAGCAATTTAATTGTATTGTAAAGCGTATGAATTAGTAAGTGGATAACCTTAATTTTCCCTTTTGGTCCGGCTTTGAGTTGCTTCTCGAAGTAGTCCTTGAGTTCAGAATCGATGTTGTAATTGGATTCGGATTTGGACTCTTCGGGTCTTGCCATGCACGCTATGCCGACGCCTTCTTCGTTGTCCCATATTGCATGAAAAGCCTTCTTTTGATTTGATTTGAATTGTGCCATCTTTTGGTTCTTTAGTAACCTCCTTTACCTCTGAACGATCTTCCGCACTATGTTCACTATTGCTTCCACCTCTTTGGATTTGGACTCTGATTCGTCTTCGGGTTCGAGTCCATCTTCTTTCATGGTAGGTGGCTTTCTTCTTTGTCCAGCAAGTAGAGCAATACCTCTCTCATCCCGAACCACGTTAGTCTGCTCATGAAGTTCAAACTCGGAAAATAATTTGTCTAGCCTAAGCTTCGAAAGGTCCTTAGAGACCTTGTAGGCATCGACCATGGATGCCCACAAGGTAGTCCTAGGAAATGAATTAAGAATGTACCTTAGGAGGTCGCAGTTTTCGACCTTGTGTCCGATAGTGTGCAGGCCGTTGACAATGTCTTGGACGCGGGCGTGTAGTTGTGTCGTCATCTCGTGTTCCTACATCTTAAGGTTATATAACTTATTGAAAAGAAGGTCACATTTACATACCTTAGCATCGGACATTCCTTCGTGTAGCTCGATTAATTTGGTCCATAGGTCCTTTGCGCTGATGAAGGGTCCGATGCAGTTGAGCTTCTCTTTGGACAGACCGCATTTTAACATTTGGGTCGCCTTTTCATCGGCTTCGATTTGCCTCTTGGCTGCATTGGTCCACTTGTTGAAGTCCAAGGGCTCACCTTGATCATTGGTGGGTAGAGCAAAGCCGGTTTGGATGATATCCAAGTCTCGACTTGTGTTTTTAGAAAACACTCCATCCGACCTTTCCAATAACGGAAATCAACTCCGTTAAAGAACAGAGGTCAGATGGTGTTGTACCCCTCAATGTGGGCCATTTGGAAGGAAACCCTTGCACACAAAATGAAAAAAAAATACGAAAAAGGTTCCAAGACTTTGCCTTGGATTAGCAATATAGGAAATGAAAAGAAACAAAAGGAATAAACGAGAAATAACCAACTAAAATAAAAGATGAGCACTTACAACCTTCGATGTCCCCGAAAGGGTACTAAACGTTGATTTTTGGGGATGAAGACAGCTTGTTACAAGGGTAACCCTAATAAGAAGTGTAGATTTCTCAGAGAGCTTCATTTTGGTAGGTAGCCTGTTTCATGGGTCAACTTGTACGAAAAGTTATGCCCATTTTACCGTCAGCTACTCCAAAAGCAAATACTTGCAAAACAAAACCAAAAGAAGAGTACCAAGACTTCGTCTTGGATTAGTAGTGTGGGAGAAATTTAAATGAACGAAAAAAGATTCATAAAATTCAAAAACAAATCTGTAAAAAAGGCTAGATTGGTGGTTTCACCAAATCTTAGCGCCCCCGGCTCTGATACTAATTGTTGGATCGAGTAGATCGCTAGAGGGGGGGGGGTGAATAGCGATAGAAACCTATTCGTTCGAATTCGTTTCAAGACACAAGTAAATGCAGCGGAAAAACACAATATAAAAAAATAAAGAAACAAGGGTTTTTTACTTGGTTCATAGCTTACGGCTACTACTCTAAGGCCCTAGTGGTCCTTGACCACGCACGGAGGGCAAAGCACTAATGAACTCCACCTCGTTGGAGGTAGGAGTTAATCGAATACAAAAAACCACAAAAGCTTGAGGTAGAGGGACACTCCCCCTCTCCTCGTTATGATAAAAAACTCCGAGAGAATAATATGAAAGAGACAAGCTAAATTAAACTTATACCGACGAGTAAGAAATGAAAACTCAAGCTTAGATCATCGGAGTAGTAGCACTTCGTCCTCGGAGAGTCACAGCATTGCGGAGGCTTTACGGAACTTAGAATTGATGAGAAAACCCTAGGAGAGGCCCTCCTTTTATAGCCTTTGAGTCCCTTCTCGAGAGGATCTTCAGCTAATCAGATTTTGGCACCAATCTCCTTGAAACGAGGTGATAAGGCTTAACTCCTCAAAGCTGATCCTTGACCATCAGTCGATTGATGGTAGCATCAGTTGAGTGGTGATCGCAGGCAGTTGACTGATGGACGACAGTCGAGTGCTCCAAGCTAGCAGTCGACTGATGCTAGCTGAAATCAAAAGTTAGCTTAACAAAAACATTATTTCGACGGCCGCCGACTATCCGATCTCGACCTAGACCGTCCATGGGATGTCTTTGGTCGGATCTATGCTTAAGACCATCCCGTAAGGAGGATACGACCTCACTTATGCTCACAAACATGAGCCTACCTCGATACTTTGTAGCTTTTGCTTCCGGTCTTCCACTTGATTCCTTCAGCTTCCTCCAAAGTTACTCGAGTGTCGCCCCACCATTGCGGCTTCCTCCTGGTGTCGCTAGCCTTCAGCTTCAACTTTTGCATTTTTCTACACACTCGATTAAGCTCATGAGATAACGATGTAATCTTAACTTTGCGTCTTTTTCCATAATCAAAACACAGGTTCGATCATCTGGTGCCCCTGCACCAACAATGACGAAGTGCTACAGAAATGCCGACGACACAAGCCTAAGCCTCCATCTTTTTTGGTCATCGGTAAAAGTTTTTGTTTAGTTGTCCATTAAATTCTGTATTTACTTTCTATTCTATGAGTTTTTATTGCAACGAGGAGAGGGGGATTGTCCTTCTACCTCAAGCTTTGATTTTTTTTATTCGATTAACTCCTACCTCCAACGAGGAGGAGTTCGTTAGTGATTTGCCCTCCGTGCGTGGTCAAGGACCACTAGGGCCTTGATGTAGTAGCCGTAGGCTACGAACCAAGTAAAATCCTTTGTGTTCATTTTATCTTTCCGCTGCGTTTACTCGTGTTTTGAAATGAATTCGGCGAAAAACCTTTTATCTCTATTCACCCCCCTCTAGCAATCCGCTTGATCCAATAGTACCATCTAAATCATTGCCTTCTACTCCCACAGAATTGTGGATTGGGCGAAAGCCTAGTCTGACACATATTCGAATTTGGGGTAGTCCAACACATGTGCTGAAGGTAGATACCGGTAAGTTGGAACCTCGTACAGAGGGATTCATTACAAACCATTTATGGAAAGAAATCTTGCAAACCAGAGGGATTCATTACAAAGGGCAAAGAAAACTTTCCGATTTATGGAAGTCTTGAAGAAAACTGGCGAAAGCATCTTGTTTGCAAGATTAATCGGTCCATTTATGGATTGAAGCAAGCTTCGAGATCTTGGAACATCCACTTTGATGAGGCAATCTAGTTATATGAATTTATTCAAAGTCCGGATGAGTCTTGTGTATACAAGAGATGTGACGGAAACGTAGTGGTATTTCTTGTACTATACGTAGATGACATTTTTCTCATTGGCAACAATGTCAAAGTGTTGTCAGACGTAAGGGTATGGTTATCCAAACAGTTTGATATGAAGGACTTGGGAGAAGTGGGACACATCCTTGGGATCAATGTTATAAGGGATCGCAAGAAAAGGATGTTGTGCTTATCTCAAGCTTCATACATAGACACTATTTTGGCTCGTTTTAGCATGCAAAACTCCAAGAAATGTTTGTTAGGGATCTTGTAACGGCTAGAGGGGGGGGGTGAATAGCGTCAATGGAATTCTTTCGCGTTCGTGTCTACAATTTCGTTAGCGCAGCGAAATATAGATATAATACAATAACGAAATGGACAAGCACACACAAAGACACGAAGATTTAACGTGGTTCGGAACCGCATGGTTCCTACTCCACGGATCGGGTTCGTACGAACCCTAGCGATGTCAATCACACACCACTATAATAATAACTTCTTCTTGGAACAATCCGGAGGCGGAGAAACCTCGTACAATTAATCTTACAACAATAAGATACTAATACAAGCAATTACAATAATGAAATACAATGCAAGTAAAGAAAACTACTTTACAATTGCCTTTGGATTGCTTGATTGCTTGGTTGCTTGAAATCACCTTGGAGACCCTGATTTGCAACAGCAAATCGCTCCAAAACCCTCAAGAAACCGATTGGTTTTTCCTCCATCACGAGCTCCATATATAGCTTCAACCTGTGCTGGAAAAAGTCGATCAGTCGACTGATCGGGACCATCAGTCGACTGATGCCACTGTTGTCGTGAGACAACGGCTAGATCCACGCTGGATAAGTCCAACGGAACCTTCATCAGTCGACTGATTGTGACCATCAGTCGACTGATGGAGTCCTCACTCGACCAGTCGAGTCTCGACTCCATTCTGTGGCCGATTTCTCGAGCACCAGTCGACTGATTACACGATCAGTCGACTGCTCGAGCCATCAGTCGACTGCACAACTCTGGCAGTCGACTGCTAGGCCATAACCCACAGTCAAACCCTAGTTGACTCGGTCCAGTCGACTGCCACATGGCACCAGTCGACTGGCACACCTCAAACATGAGGTTTTAACCCAAGTATGGTTCCCCCATACTTGCTAGACCACCCTTAACCTAGACCTAAGCCTTCTAGCCACCTCCATCAGCCTCACGCCTCTCGGATCCCTCCAAGTCATCCATGACTTGTTCATCCATCGCGCTAGCCTTCAGGTACTTCCGTCGGCTATGTCATGCTAACGGTGTCTACACCGCCAAGGCTGTAGCGCCCGCCCTTATCTGCTCTCAGGGCGGCGCTACTTGGGTCTCTATATTTTTTTTTATTAGCATACTACATATGGATCCGTTCAAAGTCTACATGCTTAAACAGGTTATCATAACTGAAACCTTCTTTGGCACATGCATCACCTATCTTATTCATCATTAGCATGACCACATATCTTATCTCATTTCATAACATGCATAACGAAAGGATTCGTTCATGAGTTCTAACATATCGAACCTCTTAAATAAAGGGATACTCATTAAACACAAGTCTTATAAGCGGAAGCAATGTCTTAAATTGTTCTTAGAGCATATAAATATAAGCAGATAGTGAAGGGTCTTCTTCCACCATGCCACTATCACACACGCATAGCCTCCTCGCCACTTCCTCTAGTGCGACTTCCTTTATCTGCGATATGGACAACATAAACTATAAGCATATAGCTTAGTAAGATCCTTGCCTACTCACAAAAGCGATTTCATCAAACTATTAGAACATGAGCATGCTGCATAGAAAATGACCTAAGCATTTCATAGCAACACTAATCACGACATATCCGGTAATAGTACAAAAGAACTAAGCATGGCATAGAATTGTTCATAAGCGAGTTAAGCATAATTAATCTAAGCGGGCATACTTTGAACATGAGCGTTATAATGCATAAACTAAGCATGCATGAAAGAACGTAATCATAAGCATTTGGTTAACTTGAACATAAACATTTGTAATAACATAAACCCTAATCATGCAGAAGGAACATAGTCGCAAGTATTCTTAACCTTACCCTTAACCTTCACCACATCATAAATTCTAAACTAGCATAAAGTACATAGTCACCACATATTTAGACTTAACTCTAAACATCATAACTTCATAACATCTAGCATGCATAAAGAACCTAGTTCGTAAGCATTCAGAGCATTTAACATAAGCATACACAATATCATAAAAGTCTTTTCTTTTCAAAACCTATACTTATAAATACTTCAATATCATCATAACTTCATAACATCTAGCATGCATAAAGAACCTAGTTCGTAAGCATTCAGAGCATTTAACATAAGCATACACAATATCATAAAAGTCTTTTCTTTTCAAAACCTATACTTATAAATACTTCAATATCATCATAACTTCATAACATCTAGCATGCATAAAGAACCTAGTTCGTAAGCATTCAGAGCATCTAACATAAGCATACACAATATCATAAAAGTCTTTTCTTTTCAAAACATATACTTGTAAATACTTCAATATCATCATAACTTCATAACATCTAGCATGCATAAGGAACCTAGTTCGTAAGCATTCAGAGCATTTAACATAAGCATACACAATATCATAAAAGTCTTTTCTTTTCAAAACATATACTTATAAATACTTCAATATCATCATAACTTGTTTGGGGGCCCTGTGTTAAGTACCACATAATGCGCGTTCCCTAATAGGTCAGTAGCGAGCCACCAGTCCTACTAGAGCAAGACCTCTTACGTCTTACCAGGGCAAGACCTCTTACGTCTTCTTGTGTCCCTATGGATTTGATTAACGACCACCTGACGGGTCGGGTACTTAACCTCTTGCAAAGTAAAATACTTAATTCTTTCCTTTTTATTGTCATAATACAAAGAATGCTTTTGATCCCCAACACAAAAAGGGAAGCATCTTGATTTTATCTTGTCATAAAGAGAGCTCTTGATCCCTACTTGAAAGGGAAGCATCTCCATCTTATCATATCATAAGGAGAGCTCTTGATCCCTACTTGAAAGGGAAGCATCTCCATCTTATCTTGTCATAAGGAGAGCTCTTGATCCCTACTTGAAAGGGAAGCATCTCCATCTTATTTTATCATAAGGACACATGCATTCATAACATAAGAGTACCCTAAAGGGGTCCTAAAGCATAAACGTGTTCATCACATAAGCATGTTTCATTGCATCGTAAACATGAAGCATATTTCCTAAGCATATTCATGACATATTAAATCACAAAACATGTTCTTCACCTAGGCAAATCACAATATTCATGGCACATTACATCATAAACATGTAGCATATTTCCTAGGCATATTCATGGCATATTGAATCATAAAACATGTTCATCACATGGCCTAATTTCATGGCATACTAATTCATAAACTTGAAGCATATTCCCTAAACATATACATGGCATATTAATTCACACAACATGTTCATCACCTAAGCATATTTCATGGCACATTATATCATAACATGAAGCTTATTTCCTAGGCCTATTCAAGGCATATTAAATCATCAAACATGTTCATCACATAGCCTAATTTCATGTTGCATTGAATCATAACATATTCATCACACGAGCATAGTTCATGTCATATTAAAAAAACATACCCATAGCACAACTACATATAGGGGTGTTTTCATGAAACCCTAACCCTAAAATCATTGGTTGGCCGAATCTTGTAAGGGGCTCAAACTTAGGTTTTGTCCCCTAAAATTCATTCATAAAGCATTATAACCTAGCATAGCCTCATTAGGGATATTTTCATGCAACCCTAACCCTAGTTACCTAGGGTGGCCGAAACCTATAAGGGCTCAACTAGGGTTCTTGTCACCTAATATTCATTCATGAGCACTACACCCTAGCATAGCATCTTTAGGGATATTTTCATGCAACCCTAACCCTAGTTACCTAGGGTGGCCGAAACCTATAAGGGCTCAACTAGGGTTCTTGTCACCTAATATTCATTCATGAGCACTACACCCTAGCATAGCATCTTTATGGATACTTTCTTGCCACCGTAACCCTAGTTACCTAGGGTGGACGTTACCTATAAGTGCTAAACTAGGGTTCTTGTCACCTAACCTTCATTCATGAGCATTATAACCTAGCATAGCACCATTAGGGATATTTTCATGCAACCCTAACCCTAGTTACCTAGGGTGGCAAACCTATACGGGCTCAACTAGGGTTCTTGTCACCTAACCTTCATTCATGAGCATTATAACCTAGCATAGCACCATTAGGGATATTTTCATGCAACCCTAACCCTAGTTACCTAGGGTGGCCGAAACCTATAAGGGCTCAACTAGGGTTCTTGTCACCTAACCTTCATTCATGAGCATTATAACCTAGCATAGCACCATTAGGGATATTTTCATGCAACCCTAACCCTAGTTACCTAGGGTGGCCGAAACCTATAAGGGCATCATCTTGGATGGTGGTTACTTAAAGGTCTTACTTGAAACATACCATCTAAGATCATAACTTTAGAATCAAGTTCATGCAACCCTAACCCTAAAATCTTGGGGTTGGCCGAACCATATAGGGTCATCCCCTTTGGACTTTGGACTCCTAAAGGTATCTACTTGAAACATACCACCCATACAAACCTCCCTTAGTAGAATTTTCATGAATCCTAGCCCACCAAGTTTGTTGTCCGACACGTATAATGCTACAATTTAATATTTCTTTCAAGCAACCTAACCTATCAAACTAATACACTGCAGTGAGGAAAACTTACTTCCTTTGCTTGAGGAGATGACCTAATGGAAGTCACCTAGCTCTCTCCTAGCTTGCAAGGGGCTCTCGGTCAAAGGAAGAAGAAGAAGGGCTTAGGTTTCGGTGAGAATGAAGAGAAGAGGAAGAAGGAAAGAAGAAGTGGCCAAGTGGAACTTCTCTCTTCTTTATAAAGGGGAGGAAGAGAAGTTTCTCTTCTCTTTGTCAAGCCTCTTCATTTACCCTCCTCCCATTTATCTATAGGTTCCCCTTTTCCTCTAATGATATGATTCTATTGGGCTCATGGTTAGTGGGTGCATCTATAAGGCTTGGCTATCTCTAGAGGTGGGGGGTTCAATTCCTAGGCTTTGCATCTCTTTTTGGCTTATTTTCTTTTATTTCTCCAAAAAGGCCTACATAAAGCCTATCATCATAAAGCCAAAAATTCTCGTAAAATTGCTAGAATTTCATGGGCGTTACAATCCCTCATACCTTGTAAAAGTTTCGTCCTCGAAACTTAAAACAATTGTATACTCATGTCCTCCTCGCGTTCCCAAGTAGCCTCCTCATATTGCGAATTCTGCCACAGGACCTTCACTAAGGGCACCTCTTTGTTCCTTAGTCTCTTGACATCTCGGTCTAGTATCTGGATAGGCCGACTTTCGATACTCAGGTCCTCTTGAACGTGTACAATTTGTGGCTCGATCACTTGGTCCGCTCTGGATATGCATTTCTTGAGCATAGAGACATGGAACACGTTGTGTATAGCCGACATCTCTTGGGGCAGTTCGGCATGCCACCTTGCCCACTCTCGTGATATCGGATAGGGTCCCACGTAACGTGGATTGGTTTACCCTTCCTTCCGAATCTCATCACTCCCTTCATAGGGGTCACTCGAGAATACGTGTCCCCGACGAATTCTAACGGTCTCACGCCGCATATCGGATAGCTCTTTTTGTCGGCTGGCGGTTCGATTCTCACGGATATTGTATAGCGGGTGGTATTGTCAATAATATCGGCTGAAGACCCATTTCCTCCTTTCACCACCCTCGTACCAGCGGATAGGAGACCTGCATCTTCTCGTATAGAGCTTCATAGGGTGCCATTCCAATGGTAGCCTCGTAGTCATTTGTGTTGTAAGCAAACTACGCGAGCACAAATATCGACACAGCTCCTTAAAGCCTAGAGCAGCACTCATGACATATCTTCCACTGGTTCACTCTTTCCGTCGGCCAGTCGGTTACGAGGATGAAACGCGATCTTGAATCTCAACTTAGTGCCAAGAGCCTTCAACACATTCCCAGATGGGAGGTAAAAGCGGCCATCCCGGTCAGAAATAATAGCCTTAGGCACTCCATGTAATTTGATAATTTCCTTGACATCTAATTGAGCTAGCTGCTCAACCGAATAGGTCATCTTGATTGCCAGGAAATGGGCAGACTTTGTCAACCGGTCTATGATTACCCATATAGCATCGTAACCATTTGTCGTTCTGGGTAATCCCGAGATGAAATCCATGGAAATTTCTTCCCATTTCCACTCGGGAATCTGTATTGGCTGCAGTAATCCCCGGGTTTACGGTGTTACGCCTTCACCTTCGCAGCGGTCGAGTGTGTTGACGTACTGAGCCACATCCCTTTTCATGCCAGACCACCAAAATTTATCCCTTAAGTCCTGATACATTTTATTAGATCCAGGATGCATGGTATAAGGTGTTCCATGAGATTCCTCGAGTATCTTCTGCCGTAACTCCGGATCGTTCGGAATGCATAGGCGATCCCGGAAGTATAATAATCCGCCGTCGGTGATGCGGAATCCATTATCCCTTCCTTCCAGTACTTCTTGTTTGAACTTCTGGATGTCTGAATCACCATCTTGCTTTCCCTTTATATCGTCGAACAGCGTCGGTGTTATAGTCATGGTGAAAAGTTGCCCAGAAATGATTTCTATTCCGTAATTCATTACTTCCCTTTTCAGGGGTTGAGATAGCATCGATAAGGACATCAAAGCGGCACCGGACTTTGTTTCCACTCATTATTCGTATGTTCCAGTCTAGCAGGCATTGATCAATTATACCATACACTTCCCATGCAACGAACTCATCTTTAATTTCAAAAGAACGACTCATCATCTTTTATTCATATTTTCAGACCAGAAGGAATAATGTTAACATATAACATTCTTTATTCCTAATTGGAACAACAGAAACTACTTAAGAAGATAGTTCATTATGACTCCCACTAGGACAAACCCTAGTGCGGTTGTAACTATTTTTAGTCCTATCTTCCCTGGCCTCACTAGGGTAGTCTCCGGCTGGCCACTAAGTTGACTGTTTACAGAACCCTCTTCCTTCCTCTTGAGGCCAGCTACCACCGGATTCTCTACCACAGGCTTCTCTTGAACCTTGTGCTCCAGTAGCTCCCAGCACAACTCCGCATATGTTATCCGCCCTTCATAGCGGCCCCATACGTGATGCGCGACTACCATGAAATCGTTTGGCAGGGAGCGTACCAAGGCCCATATCCGATAATTATCCAGTATCTGAAACTCCTGCTGCTCGAGTCTCCTAAAGAGACCATCGAGTCTCCTCACGTGTCCGGCGACCCCACCATCAGGTTTATAAACTATCTCTTCAATAGCTTCCCTCAATCGGTTTCGGGACACATCACGACGGGTCATGGTAGTCATCGTCCGTGCCATCTGAAATTGAAAAATGAAGTCAGCACAAGACCGACTAACCCGTACTAAACCGGCTTATTTCAATTCATATGAGCATAGACCCGACACCGATAATTACGAAAATCAGATCTTCGAAATTTTTGGAATGGTAGGTCTGGGTTAAAGACATGTTTCCATCATATAAAGCATGGTAAGGTATTGTTGCTATCTCAATCACAAGTACGGTTCCATTATACTAAACATAACGAGGTATTATTTCTATCTAAGTCACAAGTGTGATTCCAATCCACTAAAAACATGAGGAGGTATTATTTCTATCTAGATCACAAGTGTGATTCCAATCTACTAAAACATGAGAAGGTATTATTTCTATCTAGATCACAAGTGTGATTCCAATCTACTAAAACATGATGAGGTATTATTTCTATCTAGATCACAAGTGTGATTCCAATCTACTAAAACATGATAAGGTATTATTTCTATCTAGGTCGCAAGTGTGATTCCAATCTACTAAAATATGATAAGGTATTATTTCTATCTAGATCACAAGTATTCCAATCTACTAAAACATGATGAGGTATTATTTCTATCTAGTTCACAAGTGTGATTCCAATCTACTAAAACATGATGAGGTATTATTTCTATCTAAATAGGAGTCATTCTTCATTATAAAAGAAACTCAAGTATGCATAAAGTTACTTACTTGGAAATAGCAGGATGGAGGCTTGATGTGTGATAGTGGAAAGGTGAACCGCTCACGATACCACAATGGCGCCCCGCCCTTATCTCGCTCTCGGTGCGCTACTTGGGTCTCTATATTTTTTTTTATTAGCATACTACATATGGATCCGTTCAAAGTCTACATGCTTAAACAGGTTATCATAACTGAAACCTTCTTTGGCACATGCATCACCTATCTTATTCATCATTAGCATGACCACATATCTTATCTCATTTCATAACATGCATAACGAAAGGATTCGTTCATGAGTTCTAACATATCGAACCTCTTAAATAAAGGGATACTCATTAAACACAAGTCTTATAAGCGGAAGCAATGTCTTAAATTGTTCTTAGAGCATATAAATATAAGCAGATAGTGAAGGGTCTTCTTCCACCATGCTACTATCACACACGCACATGGCCCCTCCCGCCACTTCCTCTAGTGCATTTCCTTTATCTGCGATATATGGACAACATAAACTATAAACATATAGCTTAGTAAGATCCTTGCCTACTCACAAAAGCCACAATTTCATCAAACTATTAGAACATGAGCATGCTGGCATAGAAAATGACCTAAGCATTTCATAGCAACACTAATCAACGACATATCCAGGTAATAGTACAAAAAGAACTAAGCATGGCATAGAATTGTTCATAAGGTGTTAAGCATAATTAATCTAAGCAGGCATACTTTGAACATGAGCGTTATAACTGCATAAACTAAGCATGCATGAAAGAACGTAATCATAAGCATTTGGTTAACTTGAACATAAACATTTGTAATAACATAAACCCTAATCATGCAGAAGGAACATAGTCGCAAGTATTCTTAACCTTACCCTTAACCTTCACCACATCATAAATTCTAAACTAGCATAAAGTACATAGTCACCACATACTTAGACTTAACTCTAAACATCATAACTTCATAACATCTAGCATGCATAAAGAACCTAGTTCGTAAGCATTCAGAGAATTTAACATAAGCATACACAATATCATAAAAGTCTTTTCTTTTCAAAACATATACTTATAAATACTTCAATATCATCATAACTTCATAACATCTAGCATGCATAAAGAACCTAGTTCGTAAGCATTCAGAGCATTTAACATAAGCATACACAATATCATAAAAGTCTTTTCTTTTCAAAACCTATACTTATAAATACTTCAATATCATCATAACTTCATAACATCTAGCATGCATAAAGAACCTAGTTCGTAAGCATTCAGAGCATCTAACATAAGCATACACAATATCATAAAAGTCTTTTCTTTTCAAAACATATACTTGTAAATACTTCAATATCATCATAACTTCATAACATCTAGCATGCATAAGGAACCTAGTTTGTAAGCATTCAGAGCATTTAACATAAGCATACACAATATCATAAAAGTCTTTTCTTTTCAAAACATATACTTATAAATACTTCAATATCATCATAACTTGTTTGGGGGGCCCCAGGTTAAGTACCACATAATGCGCGTTCCCTAATAGGTCAGTAGCGAGCCACCACCCTACTAGAGCAAGACCTCTTATGTCTTACTGTGGCAAGACCTCTTACGTTCTTGTGTCCCTATGGATTTGATTAACGACCACCTGACGGGTCGGGTACTTAACCTCTTGCAAAGTAAAATACTTAATTCTTTCCTTTTTATTGTCATAATACAAAGAATGCTTTTGATCCCCAACACAAAAAGGGAAGCATCTTGATTTTATCTTGTCATAAAGAGAGCTCTTGATCCCTACTTGAAAGGGAAGCATCTCCATCTTATCATATCATAAGGAGAGCTCTTGATCCCTACTTGAAAGGGAAGCATCTCCATCTTATCTTGTCATAAGGAGAGCTCTTGATCCCTACTTGAAAGGGAAGCATCTCCATCTTATTTTATCATAAGGACACATGCATTCATAACATGAGAGTACCCTAAAGGGGTCCTAAAGCATAAACGTGTTCATCACATAAGCATGTTTCATTGCATCGTAAACATGAAGCATATTTCCTAAGCATATTCATGACATATTAAATCACAAAACATGTTCTTCACCTAGGCAAATCACAATATTCATGGCACATTACATCATAAACATGTAGCACATTTCCTAGGCATATTCATGGCATATTGAATCATAAAACATGTTCATCACATGGCCTAATTTCATGGCATACTAATTCATAAACTTGAAGCATATTCCCTAAACATATACATGGCATATTAATTCACACAACATGTTCATCACCTAAGCATATTTCATGGCACATTATATCATAACATGAAGCTTATTTCCTAGGCCTATTCAAGGCATATTAAATCATCAAACATGTTCATCACATAGCCTAATTTCATGTTGCATTGAATCATAACATATTCATCACACGAGCATAGTTCATGTCATATTAAAAACATACCCATAGCACAACTACATATAGGGTGTTTTCATGAAACCCTAACCCTAAAATCATTGGTTGGCCGAATCTTGTAAGGGGCTCAAACTTAGGTTTTGTCCCCTAAAATTCATTCATAAAGCATTATAACCTAGCATAGCCTCATTAGGGATATTTTCATGCAACCCTAACCCTAGTTACCTAGGGTGGCCGAAACCTATAAGGGCTCAACTAGGGTTCTTGTCACCTAATATTCATTCATGAGCACTACACCCTAGCATAGCATCTTTAGGGATATTTTCATGCAACCCTAACCCTAGTTACCTAGGGTGGCCGAAACCTATAAGGGCTCAACTAGGGTTCTTGTCACCTAATATTCATTCATGAGCACTACACCCTAGCATAGCATCTTTAGGGATATTTTCATGCAACCCTAACCCTAGTTACCTAGGGTGGCAAACCTATAAGGGCTCAACTAGGGTTCTTGTCACCTAACCTTCATTCATGAGCATTATAACCTAGCATAGCACCATTAGGGATATTTTCATGCAACCCTAACCCTAGTTACCTAGGGTGGCCGAAACCTATAAGGGCTCAACTAGGGTTCTTGTCACCTAACCTTCATTCATGAGCATTATAACCTAGCATAGCACCATTAGGGATATTTTCATGCAACCCTAACCCTAGTTACCTAGGGTGGCCGAAACCTATAAGGGCTCAACTAGGGTTCTTGTCACCTAACCTTCATTCATGAGCATTATAACCTAGCATAGCACCATTAGGGATATTTTCATGCAACCCTAACCCTAGTTACCTAGGGTGGCCGAAACCTATAAGGGCATCATCTTGGATGGTGGTTACTTAAAGGTCTTACTTGAAACATACCATCTAAGAACATAACTTTAGAATCAAGTTCATGCAACCCTAACCCTAAAATCTTGGGGTTGGCCGAACCATATGTCATCCCTTTGGACTTTGGACTCCTAAAGGTATCTACTTGAAACATACCACCCATACAAACCTCCCTTAGTAGCATTTTCATGAATCCTAGCCCACCAACTTAGTTGGCCAAACTTATAAGGCTCTGATTTCATATTTCTTTCAAGCAACCTAACCTATCAAACTAATACACTGCAGGTGAGGGGAAAACTTACTTCCTTCGCTTTGCTTGAGGAGATGACCTAATGGAAGTCACCTAGCTCTCTCCTAGCTTGCAAGGGGCTCTCGGCCAAAGGAAGAAGAAGAAGGGCTTAGGTTTCGGTGAGAATGAAGAGAAGAGGAAGAAGGAAAGAAGAAGTGGCCAAGTGGAACTTCTCTCTTCTTTATAAAGGGGAGGAAGAGAAGTTTCTCTTCTCTTTGTCAAGCCTCTTCATTTACCCTCCTCCCATTTATCTATAGGTTCCCCTTTTCCTCTAATGATATGATTCTATTGGGCTCATGGTTAGTGGGTGCATCTATAAGGCTTGGCTATCTCTAGAGGTGGGGGGTTCAATTCCTAGGCTTTGCATCTCTTTTTGGCTTATTTTCTTTTATTTCTCCAAAAAGGCCTACATAAAGCCTATCATCATAAAGCCAAAAATTCTCGTAAAATTGCTAGAATTTCACGGGCGTTACAAAGGCACATTGGACTTACACCGCCAAGACTCTGCTTGGACTTTACGCCGCCAACCATTGGACTTATGCTGCCAAGACTCCAGCTTGGACTTTACGCCGCCAATATCAAACCCCTTGGACTTCTCATGCCAAGACTCAAACTTGGACTTTCCCTTGCCAACCCATGTTGGACTTCTCATGCCAAGACCATGCTTGGACTTTCCTTGCCAACCCATGTTGGACTTTCCATGCCAAGTACTCAAGACTTGGACTTTACCTTGCCAAGACCCATGCTTGGACTTTCCATTTACCAAGACTCATGCTTGGACTTTTCTCAAATGCCAAGTGTCCCACTTGGACTTCCCATGCCAAGTACCCATGACTTGGACTTTCCCATGACAATTACATTGTCATATGTTTTTGTCGAAACATCGAAACATCACTCGAGTCAAACTCGAGTCCTGGTCAATCGTGACTTGGGCCGATTGCACCAACAATGTTTTCTACCTTTTAGGCATAGAGTACCTTTATCTAAAGAGATGTGTCCTAGAACATCAAATGAGATAGAGGAGATGAAGATGATTCCTTATGCTTCGGCAGTAGGAAGCCTCATCTACTTTACCATGGGCATGGTTAGCAGATATCAGAGTAATCTAGGACAGGGACATTAGACTGTGGTAAAGCATATATTGAAGTACTTGAGAAGGACTAGTGATTATATGCTGATATTACAGGTAGATCAATTACTCCCTGTAGGTTACATAGATTCTAACTTCTAATCAGATAGGGATAACAGTAAGTCTACCTCGGGTTTTGTGTTTACTTTGGGAGGTGGAGCCATTGTATTGAGGAGTGTCAAGCAGAAATGCGTGGCGAACTCCACCATGGAAGTTGAGTATATGGAAGCCTTTGAGGTAGCCAAAGAAGATGTATAACTCAGGAACTTTTTGATGGACTTGGATATGATTCTTGGTTTGCTAAGAACTATCACAATTTATTGTGATAACAGTGGTGCAGTTGCAAACTTGAAGGAACCATGAGCCTATAAGGCAAGTAAACACATAGAGAGCAAGTACCACCTGATACGAGAGATCGTAAAGCGAGGAGAAGTTGTTGTCGCCATGATTGCATCAAAGGATAACCTGGCAGATCCTTTCGCTAAGGCCCTTCCAGCGAGAGATTTTGATAGGCATGTGGAGGGAATGGGAATCAGATGTATGACACTTTGATGGTAGCATAGTCTTTTAGTATAAGTGGGAGATTGTTGGGATGTATAGTGAAAGCCTAGTCTTTGTATGGACATCTTCATTTTGAAATAAGAATCACATGATCATTGTTTGCATTTTATATTTATTATATGTGTGCATCTTGTCTAATACTTTACATTGTCGATAACATGGTGTGTGGTGTCACACAGAGGATCATGTTATCAGTTCCTTGTAGAGTATAAGTAGAGGCTCACAACCAAGATGTTTTTGGACAAACCATTGGCGTGGTTATAGTGTAATTTGATATTGGTTTATCTTGACCATAGAATTACACTAGTACACTTTCTGTGTATTGAGTAAGATCGACATAAAAGTGATTCAATTTATTGCCGACTACATAATTGAATCGGATCTAAGATATTATAGTGTACATGCTCTTAATCCCGATATAATAATGGGCACATGTACTTAATATTTATTTCTTTGATTTACCAATGGGAGAGATTTATGGGTTAAATCAATAGGCCCGGTAAGTTGGGAAATGATATTATTTACAATGTGTGCCATTGATTATAGGAGGAAACCGTGTCCTATGTATTAGGATGATGATGCTCCCTTGAGGAGCTCATAAGGATCATCATGTAAATCCTGCAGGTGGACTTGGTCCAGCATGATGATAAGGTTGAGTGGTACTACTCATGGAGTTAGATGTTAATTAATTAATTTTCAGTAAATTAATTAATTAATGGACATTCAATATCTTAAACACGGGGAGATATTTGTACAATTAATATATGGAGCCCATATTTAATTATGGGGGTTAGTGAGGTAGATCAATGATAATCCTCTAGTGGAATGGATTATTATTAATGGATCGAATTTTATGTGGAACAGATCCATTGGGTGGCCAAGATCCAACTCCTCCTCATGGTCCCTATTGTAGCCTATTAAAACCCTCAAGAAGCCTAGATCCAACGGACACGATTAAAAGGAGGCTTGGGCGAAATCTATATAAGGAGTAGAGGAGACTTGGGCGGCAAGGATAATTTTGGAGATTAGGGTTTGCTTCCATAGCTTGGGCGGCAAGTAAAGGTTGACATTGGAGGTGGCTAGGGTTTGCTTCTCCTCTTAGGCGGTGGAAACCTAGGATAGCTTCTCCATTCGCCGACGGTTCTTCTTCCTCTTTTTCTCCACTGGCCGGCGGCAAGGTTAGGGTTTGGACTCCCTTCTCTAAACCCTTGGCCAGCACCCTCTCCTCTCTTTCTCCTAGGGCCGGTGGCAACCTCTCTTGGTTGTCGGCACAAGCTAGGAGAAGAAGGAAGTTTGTTCTTCCCTTGTTCGGAGCGAGCAAGGAAGGGAAGATACGTGATCTAGGAGGCTTCAACTCTTGGAGGATCGTTGCCCACACAACGTCCAAGAGGAGGATAGGTCATACGATAGAAGATCAAGAGGTAAACAAGAGGTATAATCTTGTTTATTTTGATTTAGTTCTTTTGTATCATGAATGTGGTTAATTTACTTGGACCCCGATGATAAACATAAAAACCGACGATCCGTACATCATCTATTCCGTAGCTAATCGAGGAAAAGAGTTAGGTTGCTTGAACAACAAGTTTGTTCAAGCGATGACTCAAATCGAGAAGCACGATGATGAATTGGTTGCTTAGGTAATCCTTTTTCGTCCGGATTAATTTTTTTTAATCCGGGGACGCCAGATAGGATCACCATGCACAAGCGACCGAGCCGAAGTAAGAAGCGAAGCTTTGACCTTCAATGGTTAGATCATAGTACATTAGGGAAACTTAGTCAAGTGTATATGGATTGGATAAGGAGTATTCAACTTGGTGCATTTAGCTAAGTGAATGATACCGCTGTAACCTAGCTTGGGAGATGGGTATGGAAATAACGACCGTTGAGATGAAGGATGTAGTGTGTAATATATTACCTAGACCAGCTAGACTTGACCAAAGGGAGTAGACCGAGCTGATAGGGTGGTGGCATAGGATAAGATGAAAAAACTTGAGAGCCCAAAGGAAACCGAATAGGTAATCAGGACATGATTCTGGAGGTGAGTCGAGAAGTGAGTCAGGAAATGACTCAGGGAGTTAAGGGAAATATAAATGAAGAGGCCTTACGATCGGAGTGGGCCTAAATATCAACCCAGCAAGCCGAGTAAGATAATACAGGCCTTGGTTTAAGGGAGCCAGAAAGGTACCATCAGGAATGGGGTCGAGTCAGCATACGAGTTAGAGAAGGTGATAAAGGCCTTCAGAGGAGAAAGAGAGGGTAAAGAAGAGGGGCAGAATGTTTCTTAATATGCTGGCCTATGTGAGTTTGTTACATGATGTAACAAACCAGAACCCCACATAATATTCTCACGAGCCTCCATTCCTTATCCTTTTAACATAATTATTCCTCAGGAGAAGGGGACCCTCCACGTGGACGGTGATCCTGATGATTGATTACATCACAACGGACTCTAGGAGAATAGGTATAAGGAGGGGAAAGAAGGAGGAAGGGGATCGATCATTTTTCCATTGAGAAACTAGCTACATCTTACGGAGGCGGAGGAGGACAAGCTAGAGAGAGAGAGAGCAAATCAAAGGAGAAAAGGTAAGCGGAAAGCTGTGTGAAAGGGAATGATCTCTTTTCTTTATACATATTGTAATCTGTAAGAGGTTTTTTCCACCACTGGAAGCATTTCAGAGAAGGAGGATTTATATAGTTGAGGTGTCTAGCACTGTAGCTCGCACGAGAGCTCATCCCGTGGAGTTGAAATTAGAATTTCGAACCACGTTAAATACTGTGTCATTATTCTCTGTGACTTGCTTCTGTTGGAATGTATATTGAAAGCCTAGCTCTTTTTGTATGAATATTTTATTTTGAAATAAGAATCACATGATCATTGTTTGCACTTTATATATTTATTATATGTGTGTGCATATTGTCTAATATTTTGCATTGTAGATAACATGGTGCTTGGTGTGGCACAGAAGATCATGTTATCAGTCCCTTGTAAAATATAAGTAGAGGCTCACAACCAAGATGGTTTTGGACAAACCATTGGCATGGTTGTAGTGTAGCTTGGTATTGTTTTGTCTTGAACATAAAGTTACAATAGTACACTTAGGTGTATTGAGCAGGACCGACATAGAGGTGATTCAATTCAGTACTGACTACATAGTTGAATCGGACCTCGGATATTATGTTGTACATGCTCTTAATCCCGATATAATAACGGGCACATGTACTTAGTATTTATTTCTTTGATTTACCAGAGGGTGAGATTTAGATGGATTAAATCAATATGCCCGGTAAGTTGGGAAATAATATTATTTACATGGTGTGCCGTTGATTATAGGAGGAAACTGTGTCCTATATATTAGGTTGATGATGTCCCCTTGAGGAGCTCATAAGGTTCATCATGTAAACCCAGTTGGTTGACTTAGTCAACATGATGATAAGGTTGAGTGGTACTACTCGAGGAATTAGATATTAATTAATTGATGGTCAGTAAATCAATTAATTGACGGACATTCGATGTCTTAAACACGGGGAGATTAATGTACGAATAATATATGGAGCCCATATTGATTTATGGGGGTTGGTGAGGTAGTTCAATGATGATCCTCTAGTGGAATGGAACATCATTGATGGATCAAGTTTGTGTGGTTCCGATCCATCGGGTGGCCAAGACCCAACTCCTCCTTATGGTCCCTATCGTAGCCTAATATAATCCTTGCGAAGTCTAGATCCAAGAATGTAAAACAAAACCTAGAACCAACGGTTGGGATTAAATCCCTAAGATCCGATGGTTAGGATGAAACCCTAGAACCAACAGTTGGGATTAAATCCCTAAGATCCGATGGTTAGGATGAAACCCTAGAATCGACGGTTGAGATTAAATCCCTAGATTCGACGGTTGGGATAAAACCCTAGATCCGACGGTTGGGATGAAATCCTAGATCCGACGGTTGGGATGAAATCCTAGATCCGACGGTTGAGATGAAACCCTAGATCCGACGGTTGGGATAAAACCCTAGATCCGACGGTGGAGGTTAAATCCCTAGATCCGACGGTGGAGATTAAAGGAGTCCTAAGCCTAACTCTATAAAAGGAAAGCTTAGGGTTGGGCGGCACATTATTGATTTTCGAATTGGAGTTAGGGTTTGGCTCATCCACAAGTGGGCGGCTAGGGTTCATTGGGCGGCTAGGGTTTTGGAGTAAAGAAGTGGGCGGCAACTTTTCTTCCTTCTAGATTGTTGCCGGCGCCCATCCTCTTCCATCAGACTTGGCCGGCGCCCATCCTAGAGGACCCTCCCTTCTTCCTAGGCCGGCGGTTCTCCTTCCATTGGTGGCCGGTGCTCTTCCTCCTCCCCTTCTCCTTGGTGGCCGGCGGCAACACTTCTTGAAGTTGGCCGGCGCATCATCCAATTGTTCCTTGGCCGGCGGTTGCACCAAGTTCCATAATTTGGTGGCCGGTTCTAGATAGGAAGGTATTTGTTGTTTCTTCTCTTTGTTCGCAGCGGACAAGGTAGAGAAGAAAGCGATCTAGAAGGCTTCTGCTCGTGGAGGATCTTCGTCCACACGTCGTCCACGAGAAGGATAGGACATACGATAGAAGATCGTAAGGTATAAAGTTATTATTAACTTTATTTACAGATCTGACTATATTCTTTAATATTTTGATTATGCATGTGTGTGTATGAATATGCATTGTATAATCATGGACCCCGAAGACAAACACAAAAGTCGGCGATCCATCCGTCGTCTCTTCCGTGGCTAACCAACTAGAAGAGTTGTGTAGCTTGAACAACTAGTTTGTTCAAGCGACCACTCAAGTTTTTAGCACGACGACGAAATGGTTGTGCTAAGGAAGCTCATCCCATCCGGATTAATTCTTTCATTAGTGAAAATTTTAATCTGGGGACATGGGAGCCAATGAGCCTCCGAAGCGACTCCCTACAATTGGTATCAGAGCCACGGTTTCCGATTTTGTGTGTTTAGGATTCGGTTAATTTTTTGTATGCATTTTTCATATATTATATGTGCCGGATAATAGTAGGATATGCGTAGTTTAACTCTTTGGTTGCAGGCATAAGATCCGACTATTATGGCCATGTGTGTGTATGTGAATGGATGTGTGTAAAAATTTATTATTTGAATCCTCGGGGTTGACGAGGCTAGATTAGTATTTAATTTTTGTAATTAAATACGACATTGTTTAGACGATCATTTTAGTTTACTTTCGATCTAGATTATTTGTACACTCCTTCGTGGAGTATAGGATCGATGGATGTGAATAAAATGATTTATCTCGGCTCGGAACTCTTTGGTGACTTGCGCACGGGAAAAGATGGAGCGGACGAGGTGGCGACACGACGGGATGCATATTGGATGACAATGCCATAATAGTTAGAAAAATTCTATTTTTTTCCATATTTATTGCTTATTTGTTTTATATGCATGTTGTGTATGCTTTAAAATTCCTCATTTGCAATTTACTAAGTGGGAGAGGGACATTTTAATTAATTCCCGCGGCCTCCATTACAATTTGACGTGTGATGCAAACAAACTTATGTGTTGGCTCTGAGTGCCTTCCTCCCTGCGGACGGGTTTGTTTGCGGATCACTAGGTCAAATAATGGTTATAGGAAATTATCTAGGAGCATGTGTACTTCCACAGCGGTAATACACATAATTCGAAATAATTTCCTCAGTATCGTGTAATGGTGCACACTTAGATACAAATAAAGGTATCCTCCCCATCGGAGTCACTGCTTTTATTTGTAGGGCCAAAGAGGAACCAACTATTAATTTTATTTATCAAAAAGTAAGGTTGACAAGATAATAAAATTAATGGGTAAAACCTCCTCTTACAAATGTAGAATTCGTATACGTCCACACTGCGTGGCATGCGACATTCTCGGTGATTTGAGGTGTTGGTTGATTTCGGGATTTTATTGTTTTGAGGAATCAATAATATTTGAAATCTAATATTTTGATCATTGTGATTTTTAGGATTTTCAAATGGCTTTCAACCCACTTGCTGTGATTTTAAAAGAAAACAAACTTACTGGTCCAAACTACATTGATTGGAAAAGAAACCTGGATATTGTCTTAACTGCGGAGGAGTACAAATTTGTACTCTTCGAGGTCTATCCTCCTAAGCCCACCGATGACTCTGATGAAAAGGAGAAAGAACGTTATAAGAAATGGGTTAAGGCAGATGAGATGGCGCGGTGTTACATTTTGGCATCTATGTCAAATGTGCTGCAACATCAGCATCAGGCCATAGCCACTGCTTATGACATGATGTTCAATCTCAAAAAACTTTTCGGACATCAGAGTAGGGCGGCTAGGCAGGAGGCAATGAGAAACTTGATGACGACCACCATGGTCGAGGGAACACCCGTTAGGGATCATGTTCTCAAGATGATGGCTCATCTCAATGAGATGGAAGTCCTCGGAGCTGAGATCGATGGGAAAACCCAGGTCGATATCATTCTCCAGTCTCTGCCTAGGAGTTTTGAGCAGTTCCGCCTCAACTACAACATGAACAAGAGGTTGTATTCGTTGGCGGAGCTTCTGACAGAACTCCAGGCGGCAGAGGGGCTTTTTCGTCAGAGTGCTCAAGCCATGGTCGCTCAGAAGGTTTCTTCCTCTAAACTGAAAGGTAAGAAGAAGAAGAAACAAGGTGGAGCGAAGAAAGTGGTAGTGGGACCACAGGCGGGAGTGAAGAAGCCGAAAGGCAAGTACTTCACTTGCAAGCAGACTGGACATTGGAAGGCGGATTGTCCTCGCCGAAAGAACAAAGGTATATCTTCTTGTTTAGTTGTTGAAACATGTTTAGCGGTGTTATCTACCAGTGCCTGGTGTGTAGATACAGGAGCCACTGATCATGTCTGCAATACTTTGCAGGGGTTCCAGGAAACCCAACGACTAGCTGAGGGAGAGATTACCGTCTTCATGGGCAATGCTTCAAAGGTGGCGGCTATTGCAGTGGGAGACATTTATTTATCTTTTGATAGGAATAAAGTTTTGGTTTTGAGAAATTGTCTTTATGTACCTACTTTTAGAAAGAATTTAATTTCAGTTTCTAAATTGTTTATGGATGGGTATTCTGTTTCTTTTAATGACAAAGTGGTTATAAAAAGGAACAGGGAGATTATCTGTTCTGGTACATTGGTTGGCAATTTATATACTCTTGAACCGAAAACTCCCACGATGCATATAGAGATCAATAACTCATCTTCTAAATCTAATAAGAGAAAAGAACCTTCGCAAATGAACCAAACATATCTTTGGCATCTAAGGCTTGGTCATATTAACCTTAGCAGAATTCAAAGGTTGATAGCTGATGGACCTTTGGGTTCATTAGTGGTGGAGGATCTCCCAACCTGCGAATCTTGCTTGGAAGGTAAAATGACCAAGAGTCCTTTCAAGGCCAAGGGGTATAGAGCCAAAGATGTGTTGGAAATGGTTCATTCTGATTTGTGCGGTCCTATGTCTATCCAGGCAAGAGGTGGCTTTGAATACTTCATCTCTTTTATAGATGATTATTCAAGGTATGGATACATTTACTTGATGCGCCGCAAGTCTGAATGATTTGACAAGTTCAAAGAATTCAAGGCTGATGTGGAGAACCGTCAAGGTAAAAGTATCAAGACATTATGATCTGATCATGGTGGTGAGTACCTCTTGGGAGAGTTTAGGAGTTACTTATCAGAGGCTGGGATTCAATCCCAATTGTCTGCACCTGGCACACCCCAGCAGAATGGTGTAGCGGAGCGAAGGAATAGGACTCTTATGGAGATTGTCAGATCGATGATGAGTTATTCTGAGTTACCTATTTCGTTCTGGGGGTATGCACTGGATACGACAATGTACACTCTGAACTTGGTTCCATCTAAATCGTACCTTCTACCTCAGAAATTGTGGATCGGGCGAAGCCTAGTCCAAACATATTCGGATATGGGGAGTCCAAAGACATGTGCCAAGGTTGATCCGTAAGTTGGAACCTCGCATGTATGTGCATGTTTTTGTTGGCTACCCTAAGGAACGAAGGTGGTTTGTTTTATAATCCTAGAGATCAGAGGGTGATCGTTAGCATGAACGCCAGATATCTAGAGGAGGATTATGTAATGAACCACAAGCCCAAGAGTAGGATTGTTCTTGAGGAGTTGACAGGGGAAGTCCAGACTTCAGTACCACCGGTACAAGAGGAGACACCACAAGTCACTGCACCGCATGTCACAGAGCATGAACAGGAGGCACCTCGTCGTAGTGGGAGGGTTGTTAGACAACCCGACAGATTCATGTTTTTGGGAGAGTCTTCGGACTTAGTCCCTGGTGAACATGAACCTGATCCCTGGACATATGACGAGGCAATCCAGGATAGAGATGCGGTATTTTGGCAAAGTACGATGAATTCAGAGATAGAATCTATGGATTCTAATCAGGTCTGAGAGCTAGTAGAACCACCCGATGGTGTAAAAACCATTGGATGCAAGTGGATCTACAAGAGAAAGAGAGGAGTAGACGGGAAGGTTGAGACCTTCAAAGCTAGGCTTGTTGCGAAAGGGTATACTCAGAAAGAGGGCATCGATTATGAGGAGACCTTTTCGCCGGTAGCTATGCTTAAGTCTATCCGGATTCTCTTATCTATAGCTGCTCATATGGATTATGAGATTTGGCAGATGGATGTCAAGACAGCTTTCCTTAATGGAAGTCTTGAGGAGAACATCTATATGCGGCAACTAGAGGGATTCTTTGCTAAAGGCAAAGAGCATCTTGTATGTAAGCTTAATCGGTCAATTTATGGATTGAAGCAAGCTTCTAGATCTTGGAACATCTGCTTTGATGAGGTAATCCGGTCATATGAATTTATACAAAGTCCGGATGAGCCTTGTGTATACAAGAGATGTGACAGAAACATAGTGGTGTTTCTTGTACTATACGTAGATGACATTTTGTTAGTTGGCAACAATATCAAAGTGTTACCAGACGTAAGGGTATGGTTGTCCAAACAGTTTGACATGAAAGACTTGGGAGAAGTGGGACACATCCTTGGGATCAAAGTAATAAGGGATCGCAAGAAAAGGATGTTGTGCTTATCTCAAGCTTCATATATTGACACTATCCTTGCTCATTTTAGCATGCAGAACTCCAAGAAAGGTTTTCTACCTTTTAGGCATGGAGTTCCTTTATCTAAAGAGATGTGTCCCAAAACATCAAAGGAGATAGAGGACATGAAGGCGGTTCCTTATGCTTGGCGAGGGAAGCCTTATGTATGCTATGTAGAGACCGGATATCTTTCTACGGGGCATGGTTAGCAGATATCGAGTAATCCTCGATAGGACATTGGATCGCAGTAAAGCATATATTGAAGTACCTGAGAAGGACTAGGGATTATATGCTGGTTTACCGGGCAGATCAATTAGTCCCTGTGGGTTACACGGATTCGGATTTCCAATCAGATAGGGACAAGAGTAAGTCTACCTCGGGGTTTGTGTTTACTTTTGGAGGTGGTGCCATAGTATGGAGGAGTGTCAAGCAGAAATGCGTGGCGGACTCTACCATGGAAGCTGAGTATGTGGCAGCCTCTGAGGCAGCCAAGGAAGCTGTGTGGCTCAGGAACTTCTTGATGGACTTGGATGTGATTCCTGGTTTGCCCAGAACTATCACAATTTATTGTGATAACAGTGGTGCAGTTGCAAACTTGAAGGAACCACGAGCCCATAAGGCAAGTAAACACATAGAGCGCAAGTACCACCTTATACGAGAGATCGTAAAGCGAGGAGAAGTTGCTGTCGCCAAGATTGCATCAGAGGATAACCTGGCGGCTCCATTCACTAAGGCCCTACCAGCGAAAGCGTTTGATAGGCATGTAGAGGACATGGGGATCAGATGTATGGCAGAGTGATGACGGCATAGTCTTTTAGTATAAGTGGGAGATTGTTGGAATGTATACTGAAAGCCTAGCTCTTTTTGTATGAACATTTTATTTTGAAATAAGAATCACATGATCATTTTTTGCACTTTATATATTTATTATATGTGTGTGCATATTGTCTAATATTTTGCATTGTAGATAACATGGTGCTTGGTGTGGCACAGAAGATCATGTTATCAGTCCCTTGTAAAATATAAGTAGAGGCTCACAACCAAGATGGTTTTGGACAAACCATTGGCATGGTTGTAGTGTAGCTTGGTATTGTTTTGTCTTGAACATAAAGTTACACTAGTACACTTAGGTGTATTGAGCAGAACAGACATAGAGGTGATTCAATTCAGTACTGACTACATAGTTGAATCGGACCTCGGATATTATGTTGTACATGCTCTTAATCCCGATATAATAACGGGCACAAGTACTTAGTATTTATTTCTTTGATTTACCAGAGGGTGAGATTTAGATGGATTAAATCAATATGCCCGGTAAGTTGGGAAATAATATTATTTACATGGTGTGCCGTTGATTATAGGAGGAAACCGTGTCCTATATATTAGGTTGATGATGTCCCCTTGAGGAGCTCATAAGGTTCATCATGTAAACCCAGCTGGTTGACTTAGTCAACATGATGATAAGGTTGAGTGGTACTACTCGAGGAATTAGATGTTAATTAATTGATGGTCAGTAAATCAATTAATTGACGGACATTCGATGTCTTAAACACGGGGAGATTAATGTACGAATAATATATGGAGCCCATATTAATTTATGGGGGTTGGTGAGGTAGTTCGATGATGATCCTCTAGTGGAATGGAATATCATTGATGGATCAAGTTTGTGTGGTTCCGATCCATCGGGTGGCCAAGACCCAACTCCTCCTTATGGTCCCTATCGTAGCCTAATATAATCCTTGCGAAGTCTAGATCCAAGAATGTAAAACAAAACCTAGAACCAACGGTTGAGATTAAATCCCTAAGATCCGATGGTTAGGATGAAACCCTAGAACCAACGGTTGGGATTAAATCCCTAAGATCCGATGGTTAGGATGAAACCCTAGAATCGACGGTTGAGATTAAATCCCTAGATCCGACGGTTGGGATAAAACCCTAGATCTGACGGTTGGGATGAAATCCTAGATCCGACGGTTGGGATGAAATCCTAGATCCGACGGTTGAGATGAAACTTTAGATCCGACGGTTGGGATAAAACCCTAGATCCGACGGTGGAGGTTAAATCCCTAGATCCGACGGTGGAGATTAAAGGAGTCCTAAGCCTAACTCTATAAAAGGAAAGCTTAGGGTTGGGCGGCACATTATTGATTTTCGAATTGGAGTTAGGGTTTGGCTCATCCACAAGTGGGCGGCTAGGGTTCATTGGGCGGCTAGGGTTTTGGAGCAAAGAAGTGGGCGACAACTTTTCTTCCTTCTAGATTGTTGCCGGTGCCCATCCTCTTCCATCAAGACTTGGTCGGTGCCCATCCTAGAGGACTATCCCTTCTTCCTTGGCCGGCGGTTCTCCTTCCATTGGTGGCCGGTGCTCTTCCTCCTCCCCTTCTCCTTGGTGGCGGCAACGCTATGAAGTTGGCGCATCATCCAATTGTTCCTTGGCCGGCGGTTGCATCAAGTTCCATAATTTGGTGGCCGGTTCTAGATAGGAAGGTATTTGTTGTTTCTTCTCTTTGTTCGCAGCGGACAAGGTAGAGAAGAAAGCGATCTAGAAGGCTTCTGCTCGTGGAGGATCTTCGTCCACACGTCGTCCACGAGAAGGATAGGACATACGATAGAAGATCGTAAGGTATAAAGTTATTATTAACTTTATTTACAGATCTGACTATATTCTTTAATATTTTGATTATGCATGTGTGTGTATGAATATGCATTGTATAATCATGGACCCCGAAGACAAACACAAAAGCCGGCGATCCATCCGTCGTCTCTTCCGCGGCTAACCAACTAGAAGAGTTGTGTTGCTTGAACAACTAGTTTGTTCAAGCGACCACTCAAGTTGTTAGCACGACGACGAAATGGTTTTGCTAAGGAAGCTCATCCCATCCGGATTAATTCTTTCATTAGTGAAAATTTTAATCCGGGGACATGGGAGCCAATGAGCCTCCGAAGCGACTCCCTACAGCTTCATCATTATCAACCTTTTTTACTGTTACAGATGGAGAGAACCCTAAGCCTCGGTAACGCCACAGTTTACCAGGTGAGGAGGTGAAGAATCCATGCCCGCATCAGTTGGGCTCGTCTATGGGAACACTATTGAGCAAGATGTCGAGATGCCTTTGCCAGAGATTCCTCTTCTAGCAGCCCCTTCTGCCGAAGAGAGCCCCATAACTCTGTTACCATCACAGCTAAAGGCAATGGTAGATGCAGCTGTCTCTAAAGCTCTGGTCAGAGAAAGGAAAAAATAGGATATCTTCATCCCCATTCTGGCGAACCTTCTCAAAGGGAGCTGCAGCGTGAAGGACCTTCCCATGTTTATACACTGGCTCCGTTGGACACTGAAATATTGCCCGGCGAGATGCCAATGGGGAGGACATATCCTTACCCTGTCCCAGCAACACAAATGAGACATGAAGACCATGGGGAGAGTCAATCTACCAAGGCACCGGAACCTTGTGAGCCTTGTCCTTTCACTGAGGACATCGTGTTGGAGCAACCACCCCCACATTTTCGAGCTCCTCAAGTAGGGACATACAATGGCACTTCTGATCCAGAGGAGCATCTGTCTCAATTTGAGGGAGCTGCCTCTCTTTACTATTACTCTGATGCTCTTAAATGTTGGGCTTTCCGCATCACCCTAGGGGCGTCGGCTTAGAGGTGGTTTAAATCTCTGCCTCCTGGTTCCATTACATGCTTCATCGACTTTAAGGGTGTTTTTCCTCAGCAATTTGCCAATTGTAAAATTTATAAACATGATTCTTCTATTTTACTTCATATAACTCAAGAACCCTCAGAATCTTTAAGAAGTTATATCCATCGCTTCACCACTGCTGCACGGGAGATACCCTCAGTGATACATGATATTCTGAAACATGCCATCCCTCACGAGTTGAAAAAAGGACCATTCCTCAACTCCTTGTTGAGAAAATCGGCAGCTAGCTATGAGGAATTGCTGAGCCGTGATGAAGAATATATCAATGAAGAAGAGGGGTTGAAAGTGAGAAGGGCTAAAAAGAGGCCCATATCTACCCCTGCAGTCAGAAACCCCCCTCTAATCCCCCGGGGGCTCCCCAAGAGAAAATACGTCAGGCCCTTCTTTCCTGAAGTGCCTTGGCTGAGACTAGTGGGGCCAGGGATCTGTCTTGCCCCTCCTTTGCGAATTATGGCTGCAGAAGCTTTACCTCCTCCTCGGTTGTAGAAAGAGCGAGAAATGGAGGCATACGACCAGTAGGGTATTCTTCAGCGCCCAACAGGATACAGGGGGATTCCCCGTAACCCCCCAAGCCCTTTCTCCTGCCAATATCACATGGAGTATGGTCACACTAGTGACCGCTGTTTCAAGTTCCAGAGTGAGTTGGAGCGCATTAGAGCCGAGTATCCCCATCTACAACCAAAGATGGGGAACCCAGTAAGAAGCGACTGTCGGCCAAATATGGATCGCCTGGGACCCTACAATAGGAGGCCTCAAGCTCCCCTCATGCCAAGCTCGCAACCACCCAACCAGGAAGGTACTTCATAAAGAGGGTCAGCGAGTGAGGGCGTATTGACCACTCCAGGTGATGTCCCCACTCGGGGAGTCATAAATGTTATTGCTAGAGGACCTACTGATGGAGATTCTAATAGAGCTCGAAAATCATACGCCCATCTAATGGAGCGTTTGGCTATTGGAGTAGATCGGGCCATTCAGAATGCACCACTGATATCTTTTGGACTTGAGGATTTGGGCATCCTTCTACCTCACACTGATGCTCTGGCAGTTAGGATCTCTTTGGCAAACTATGAGGTAGCTCGAGTCCTAGTTGACTCGGAGAGTTCTGTCAACATCCTTTTCCAGGAGTCACCTTAAACTATATTTTGATGTTAGACAAAACTTATGACATGGGATTGTCATGGGAAGTCCAACATGGGTTGGCCACATAAATCCAAGTGTGTAGCCTTGGTGGTGAAAAGTCCAAGCATGAGGCTTGGTGTTGGGAAAATCCAAGCATGGGGCTTGGTGTTGGTAAGACCAAGTGTGTAGCCTTGGCAATGGGAAGTCTTGAGGACTTGGCAAGGTCACTAGTCTTGTAGGCTCGAAGTCCTTGAGTCTGTGAAGGATGGCATTGCAAAGCCGTGCGCTTGGTGCATCCGAGGGACCGCTAGACAGGAAGCGAATGGAGTGAGGCCTAAGGGAAGCAGACTTCGAGGGCAAGAGATGTGAAGGATGGCATTGCGAAGCCGTGCGGTTGGTCTATCCGAGGGACGTAGCCCAAGGGAAGAGAGCTTCGGTGGGGAACTCCATGAGAGGATGAGGTGGATTTGGCCAAGTGGCTAAGACTAAGTGTCGGATGCTCAAACAACTTGGTGTTTGAGGTTTTACCTGACATCAGTCGACTGACATAGGTGCTAGAAGACTGCTCCAAGTCGAATGAGTTTGACTGATCTGGTTTTGGCCGAACAGTCGACTATCAACACCATCAGTCTACTGTCGAGGGATGGCAGTCGACTGATCAGGGTGAATTTGGGCACAGAATGTGTTTCAGTCGAGTGATCACATCGAGCACTCGACTGATGGGTTCATCAGTTGACTGATGATGGATCCATTGGAACTTGTCCGGCATGGATCGAGTCATTGTGAGATAACGGCTACAAGACTAGTCGACTGATGGTCACGATCAGTCGACTGATGGGCACAGAATCAGCTCGATGTAGGTTATAAATGGAGCTCGAGATGGAGGATTTCGCCAAGACTTTTGGGGAGATTTTGGACAGGAATTGCTGCTGCATTCCAGACCTTCAAGAGCAAACCAAAGTAAGCAACAAGCAAGAATTTAAAGCCATTTGTTGTAAAGTGTCCTTTACGTATTTCATTTGTGTTCTTTGTATTTGCTTGTACATTTTGTATTACTTGTTGTAATTGCTTGTACGAGGTTTCTCCACCTCCGACTTGTGGTAGAGAAGGAGTCTTGTTAGTGTCGTGCACATAACATGAGCTCATTGAGCTCACCCTATGGAGTAGGAACCCTAAGGTTCTGAACCACATATATCATGTGTTGTCTCTTGTATTCTTGTTGTGTTTTCATTATTGTATATTCCACTACCCTAACGAAAATTGTAGACAAGCGACATGCGACGAACGAATGATTTCCATCATCTACGCATATTGGGCTATTCATCCCCTCTAGCCAGCCATCGATCTGTTGGGATGTATATTGAAAAGTCTATCTTTTGTATGAATATCTTTATTTTTGAAATAAGAATCACATGATCATTGTTTGCATATTTTTATGGTTATGCAAATTGTCTAATACATTACATTGTAGATAACATGGTGTGTGGTGTCACACGGGAGATCATATTATGGGCTCCTTGTAAAGTATAAGTATAGGCTCACAACCGAGATGACTTTGGACAAACCATTGGTATGGTTGTAGTGTGATTTGGTATTGGTTTGTCTTGACCATAAAATCACACAAGTACACTTTGTGTGTATTGAGCAGGACTGACTTAGAGGTGATTCGATTTATTGCTGACTACATAATCAAATCGAACCTCAGATATTATATTGTACATACTCTTAATTATTTTGTACATACTCTTAATCCTGATATAATAACGAGCACATATACTTAGTATTTATTTCTTTGATTTACGAATGGGAAAGATTCATAGATTAAATCGATAGGCTCAGTAAGTTGGGAAATGATATTATTTATATGGTGTGTCATTGATTATAGGAGGAAACTGTGTCCTATATATTAGGATGATGATGTCCCCTTGAGGAGCTCATAAGGTTCATCATGTAAACCCTGCAGGTGGACTTGGTCCGACATGATGAAAAGGTTGAGTGGTACTACTCATGAAGTTAGATGTTGATTAATTAATGGTTAGTAAATTAATTAATCGACTTACATTCGAGATCTTAAGCACGGGGAGAAAATGTACAAATATTATATGGAGCACATATTAACTTATGGGGCTGGTGAGGTAGATCAATGATAATCCTTTAGTGGATTGGATTATCATTAATGGATCGGACTTTATGTGGGCTTGATCAATTGGGTGGCCAAGATCCAACTCCTCCTCATGGTCCCTATTGTAGCCTATTAATACCTCATGAAGCCTAGATCCAATGGATGGAAACAAAACTCTAGATCCAAAGGTAGAGATTAAATCTCTAGATCCGACGGTTGAGATTAAATCTCTAGATCCGACGGTTGAGATTAAATCCCTAGAACCAATAGTGGAGATTAAAACAAGGCTTATCCCTAACTCTATAAAAGGAGAGGCTAGGGTTGGTGTGGAGGAGAATTAAGAAGCAAGGGAGGCTTGGAGTTGGCGGCAAGAAGCTTGGAGCTAGGGTTTGGAGTTGGTGGCACCAAATAGGGAAACTTATTCCTTATCTTCTTCTTCCTCAAGGTGGCCGGCGTGTTAGTATGAGCCCTTAGTGCCAAATATGAGATGATTGATGAGGGAAACTTTTGTATTATATCACTACAAAAAAATGAGGCATTTGGATCGAAAATTTAGAAGCGGTTGGGAAAATGATGGTAAAGGAGGGGCTTTTAGAAGCGGTTTTCTTAACCGGTGCTAATACCGCTTCAATTGATTTTTTTTTGAAGCGGATGATTTTTCGATTCTGTTGCGTATGTTTAGAATCGGTTAACAAACGACTCTATATAAATTTTATAGGAGCGGTTAATAACCGCTCCTATTGCTTTAGGAGCGGTTATAACCGCTCCTAATACCGCTTCAATATACCATTTTTTGAAGCGGATAATTTTCCGATTCTGTTTAAGATATTTAGAATCGGTAATTATAACCGCTCCTAATACCGCTTCAATTGAACATTTTTTTTTTAATTTTTCCGATTCTGTTCAGTTTATTTAGAATCAATTTGTATAATAATTTTAGGATCGTTTAATAACCGATCCCAATTCTTTAGGAGCGATTAATAACCGCTCCTAAAGGTTTATAAAAAGAGGTATTATTGTCTATTCTCTCAAAACCCTAAGCAGCCGTACGTCTTGGATTAGAGGGGTGGTCGTATCATAGATTTTATTTTCCAAAAAATCCTAGCTAGCCGGTTTGGATTTAAGGAGTGTATTATTTTCCAATTTCATCTCTCTGTTTCAGCAGTCTTCTCTATTCTAGCGGTCCATCAAATCAGTTGCGCCCTAGTTTCATCTGGCCTTCTACTTCTTTGTCATAAGCCTTTGATTTTGTTTGTGGAGGTAATTTCTTTGTTTAATTTTTATTATGTGATAAATTTTTTAAGTATTAATGGTGACAAAATTATAATCGATTAGAGTTTGTCTTTTTTATGAATCGTTTGATTTATCTTTTTTCAAGTTATTTGTATTGTTTTTCAAAATTATTATTATATTTTGTGTATTATATTTTGTTTATTATGCTAAGCTTTATTTTCATATTTTTTTCCTCTAAATTGAATAATATAAAAGATTTCTCGTGATTTTTTTATTTTATGAAATCATTCTATTTATATATTTGAAAATTTATATTTAGGAATTGTATTTTTATGTTTTTTAAATTCCTTAAAATTGGTATGTGTTTATCTACAAATGTTTATTTAATTTTGATATATCATATTTCAATGTGTAAATGTTTAAAAATTATTGAACAGGATCAAATCATGCAGAAGGAATGGATGGTCGCCTCTACATGGCAGTCTTGAGTATCGAGTGGGAATTCTATATTTTTTACGTTATGCATTTGGTGATGCAACTCAAGAAGTGACAAGACCATGTCCTTGTTGCAAATGCATAAACTCATTGAGTCATGATCGAGAGACAATACATGAGCATCTGATGATAAATGGTATCTTACAAGATTATCGAATATGGATTTTTCATGGAGAAAATCTAATTGTACAAGATCAAGATAACAACCAACTTCGAGATTTAGCGCAACAAGTTCCTGAAGTAACTAGCCATGAACCCTTCGTAGAAGAAATGTTGAATGATGCATTTGGAATGCATGAAGGATCTGCAAGTAATGAAAACTGTACTGGAGCATCGACTAGTCATATACCGATGGAGTCTATGTTGGATCGAGAAGTGTCGCTAGAGGGGGGGGGGGTGAATAGCGATCGTAAAACTTTCGTTTTCGTTCGTTCGATACGCAAAGTAAAGGAGTAAACACAGCGGAAAATAAAATGACACGTTTATTTTACTTGGTTCACAACCCAGTGGTTGCTACTCCAAGGCCCTATCGGTCCTTGACCGCGTACGGAGGGCAAAGCACTATAACGTCTCCTCCTCGTTGGAGGTAGGAGACAACGATCACAAAATCCGGAAGTACGAGGATGAGGCAACAAGCCTACCTCACCTCGTTACAAAAAAAAACAACGAATACAATAATAAAAAGTATTACTAGATGTCAGACGAAGAAGATCGAGGTTGTCGCTCGCTTGCCAAGTTATGACGGTGTTGAAGCGTTGGCGTTGTAGGAGCACTTGATGAATAATTGATGTGATTTGGAGTGAATCCTCCTCCTTTTATAGACTTTGGCCTCTGAAATTGTCTCCTATTTCTTTGGAACGGATCATGGATTTTTCCAAATTTTATCGCTGTGGCGCGTCAAACGTTATCCGCTTTGACCTAGCGAAAGCGAGTCGCCGCCATCACGACTAATGATTTCATCACCGATCGATGGGTATCACGATCAAGAGGTGTCCAATATCAACCGCCACCAGCCACTTCCCTGCAATAAGAGGTTAGATCGAAAAATGATAAATGCAACGGTTTCTGACCGTCCGATCTCGACCTAGACCTTCCACGGGAAGTCTTAATCGGATCGCCGCCTATGGTCGTCCCCGTAAAGAGGACACAACCTTACAATCTCTCACTCACACGAGCTTACCTCGATAGTAGCTCTCGCTTCCGGCCTTCCACTTGATTCCTTTGGCTCCCTCCGAAGTCACTCGAGTGTCGCCCGACCACCGCGGCTTCCTCCGGGTGTCGCTAGCCTTTAGCTCCAGCTTTAATACTTTTCTGCACACTTGATAGCTTGTGAGATAACGATGTAAACTTAACTTTGTGTCTTTGCCATAATCAAAACACAGGTTTGATTATCTAGTGCCCCTGCACCAACAGTCTAGTGTGAAAGATTTTTATCGACTAATAGAGGAAGGGAAACAACAACTATATACCGGATGCACAAAGTTTTCTAAACTGACATTCCTTATTGAGTTATTTCAATTAAAAGTTAGTGGAAAATGGAGTGATAAGTCATTTACAGCATTGTTGGACTTCCTTCGTCGAGTACTTCCAGCTGAAGCTCAAGTGCCTAAGTCTTTTTATGAAGCAAAGAAATTAATTTCTAGTTTAGGACTTCATTATGAAAAAATACACGCTTGTCCAAATGATTGCATGATTTATTGGGGGGAAAGTGAGAATGAACAGGCTTGCAAAGTGTGTAACCTTTCAAGATGGAAAAATTTACAGAAATCATCTAGGAGGTCATATAAAGGTGGAAAAAAATGTCTCGTGGTTAATATTCCAGCCAAAGTCTTTTGGTATTTTCCATTAAAACCAAGATTGCAATGATTATTCATGTCATCCAAGACGTCTGAAAGTATGCAATGGCATTTCAAAAAACGAGTTTTGGATGGAAATCTAAGGCATCCAGCTGATTCTCGAGTGTGGAAGGAATTTGATGAACGACATTGTGAATTTGCATCTGATCCTAGAAATGTACGCTTGGGACTTGCTGCTGATGGTTTTAATCCATTTAAAAATCAAAGCACTGCACATAGTACATGGCCTATTGTTTTGATGCCTTATAATTTGCCACCTTGGGAATGCATGAAGCCTCATTCTATTATTTTATCCACCCTTATTCCAGGTCCAAAAGCACCTGGAAATGATATCGATGTGTATTTACGTCCTCTATTGACTGAATTAAAAGATTTGTGGGAAAATGGAATTGCCACATTTGATGCTTGTAACAAAGAAATGTTTCAAATGCGGGCTGCATTAATTTGGACAGTTAGTGACTTTCCTGGTTTGGGATGTTTGTCTGGATGGAATACATATGCCAAGAATGCATGTCCAACTTGTGCTGATAAGACAGATGCAATGTACCTGAAGCATGGCAAAAAGTGGTCATTCAGAGGCCATCGTCGTTTTCTACCACTAGATTCAGAAATTCGAACAATGTTAAGTTATGGGCAACCAGAACAACGCGAGTTAGATTTGGCTCCATTATCTGGATCTGACGTTCTACGAATGACCTTAAACAAGAATGTGATTTTTGGTAAGAGTAATGCATCAAAACCAAATGTGAGAATGAAAACAGGGTCAATTGAACAAATGTGGAGAAAACAAAGCATATTTTTTAGTCTGCCATACTGGGAATTTAATTTGATCCGACATAATTTGGACCCTATGCATATTGAAAAAAATGTTTGCGACAACATTATTGGAACACTTTTAGATGATTCCAACAAGAGTAAAGATAATTATGCTGCACGTAGAGATTTAAAGATTTTGGGTATTATGAAACAACTATGGCCCCGAACACAATCAGATGGTAGAGAGTATTTGCCACCTCCATGTTATTCTATGTGTAAAGTTGAAAAAAAGATATTTTGTTCAAAGATTGAAAGATATTCATGTCCTCGATGGTATGTCATCCGATATTTCAAAGTGTGTGGATGTTGACGTTGTAAGATTATGGGCTTGAAAAGCCATGATTGTCATATCATGATGGAACAATTCCTTCCAAATTCCTTCGTCGGTGTTGTCAAAAAGGTAATCGCTCCACTTATTGTTTTGTGTGAATATTTTAGAACACTGTGCAAAGTCCCTACAAGAAGAAGAATTACGTATATCAAAAAGGAGTTGTTTTGGTTTTATGTCAATTGGAGAGAATATTTCCACCATCTTTTTTCACAATAATGGTTCATTTGGTGGTACATTTAGCGTATGAAGCCAGAATTGCTGGGCCTGTACATTATCGATGGATGTATCCAATAGAAAGGTACCTGGGAAAACTTAAAAATTTTGTCAGAAATAAAGCACGACCAGAGGCCAACATTGCAGAGGCATATTTAGCAGATGAATGTGTTGTGTTTTGTTCACGTTATATAGAGGGTAACATCTCATTCAACAATCATGGAACACGACATAAAGAGACACCAAATATTGACTTTCCCACACTTTCAATGTTTCCACAAGTAGGGCGACCAACAAAAGGACTTCAAGTACTTACCTTGGATGACAAAACTTTAACTCAAGGTCATAGATATATTCTCTCTAATCAGATCCTTGCAACCATATCGTGAGTAAGTATTACATGTTGAATACCATATTCTATATCATATTTTTCATAATGTTTTAATTTTTCTAATTATATATTAGTGTTGACATTGAACAGTGAATTAAAAAATGAACTGAAGAGAAGACATAGATATGGTCGTCGCCCAAGTAATTCTCAATTAGATGATATGGTTAGAATGCAATTTCCAGAATGGTTTGCAAAACGAGTAAGTAATATTTGTTATTTATTTTTTATTACAGATTCATAATAAATAGACTTGTGACTTTTTTCTTTACAAATTATATGTGTACCTTACAGGTTGATCGAGTAAATGAACGGATTGATGACTTAGATCTTAGGGTGCTTTCACGTGGTCCAAATCCAGTAGCATTTAGTTATCATGGATTCAACATAAATGGTTTTGCATTTCGCACGGTAGAATCTGAAAAAAAACAAAAAAGTGCAAAATAGCGGAGTCATGGTGCCGGCGATGCATGATGATGATCATGAGTCAATCTATTATGGTCAACTAACTGATGTCATCTCACTTGATTATGGTGGTTGTGGACGAATTGTTCTTTTTCGATGTGATTGGATTAACACTATTACCGGTTTGAAAATTGATCCATTTGGATTTACAATGGTGAATTTTTCACGCTTGGTACATACAGGAGAACTTGATGGGCATGAACCTTTTATTTTGGCTACGCAAGCTCAAATGGTTTATTATGTTCGTGATCCAAAGGAGGAGGATTGGTATTGTGCCATTCGTCACACACCAAGAGATACGTACAACATTGGCAATGAAGATGATATGGATACAATGTGTTTTATTCATAATAATTTATATAATATGGAATCGATATTAAGTGATGTAAATAAAGTAGATGTTGAATTAATTAGAACTGACATTGAGGGTTCAATAGTTGAGATTCTTCCGGTTGTGAACAATGAAACAGATGATGAATACTTTGGTTGATTTTTGTATTTTCTTTTATTATGTTGAAACTATATTTAAAATTATGAAACTCTCGAAGATGTTCAGTAAATTTTCATCCTCTATTTTTTATCAGATTGTTCAGATTCTTTGCAACTCGAACACCGCAAAGATGCTCTTTCTCCATTATCGATTTAGATGATTCTTCCACTCTTTTCAAGATGAGAAGAAGATTTTCGAAATTTGATAGGCTTGGATTTTAATTAGCACTACTGTCTTTTTTTCGTCCATTTAGAAAAAAATGGTACCAAAAATACAGGTTTGGAAAAGAATGAATCAAAGATTAACTTTTAGAAGCGGTCATTTTTGACTGGTTCTATTTGGGACCTTTAGAAGCGGTTTTTGACCGCTCCTAAAGGCCGGTACCAAAAATACAGGTTCGGAACAGAATGAATCAAAGATTAACTTTTAGAAGCGGTCATTTTTGACCGGTTCTATTGGGGACCTTTAGAAGCGGTTTTTGACCGCTTCTAAAGGCCGGTACCGGTTTCCCTACGAAAGGTTATTGGCAACCTTTAGAAGCGGTATATTTTGATCGGTTCTATTGGTAACATTTAGAAGCGGTAAATTTTGACCGGTTCTATAGGCAAAACCTTTAGAAGCGGAATATTTGACCGATTCTATGCACCGCTCCTAAAGGTCGCCCTTTAGGTTAATTTCGTCTTCTAAATTTGTTTCGTATTCTGGCTATATCTGTCTCCACTCGAAATCCATCTCCGCCTCTTTGTCCGGCCATGTCTGCGCATCCGCCTCACGTTATCTGCCCGCCAAGTATGTCTGGCCCTGCATTGCCAATCCGTCGCAAATGTCTGCCAAGGGCTATCCGTCCGACCGCAAATCTGTCCGCGTAAGGGCAGAACTTCGTAAAACACCATATGTACAATTTTCTATTTCTGGGATTTAATTTGCTTGTTTAGCGTGCTTGTGTGCAGGGCTGCTTTAGATACAATTTCGAGTATCTCCTTTGTAGATGGATATTTGAGTTCCGTGGTTTTTATTGGTCTTTGCATGCAAGAAGATTTTGTTATTGGATCATCCCGAATAGATTTTATAGATTACAGAAGCCTCCATATTTGGAAGCCAAGTTGTATTAATAGCTTCATCATTCTCTTAATATTTTCAACTTGAGTTGCATGAACTTTGGTTATGATTCTCAATAACCAAGATCTCTATGCTTCTCATGGTCCATCTATGGGTCTTTTAGATGTTGTGTTAATTATCCATATTGATTAGCATCCATACAGTATACTCATTTACAATGAAAATTAATTGTATTAGCACCTTATTAATTCTCATATACTTTTCACTTGAAGTTTCAATATATTCATCATTTTCTTGATACTTCCAATTTGACATGCATTTTATGCATCTTGTGTTTATGATTCTTGATAACCAAGACGTCATATACTTCTCATTGTCCATTATGGATAACGTCTTTCATCTGGATCATTGCTTGGGCCTTAGTGATTTACGTCTTTGAATTGTTAGTTGCAAAAATGCATCTAGAACACAATACCATAAGAAATTATGCTTTATTCATTTTCAATCTCTCTATGGTTTTCGCAGTACACATCTATCCAGCCCGTGGGTGATAGAGTCTTAGTTAAGATCAAGTCTTCTCGAGGAGCAAACTTGGAGGAATATCGCTTACTCGCTCGGACAAAACCTCAAAGTGGTGAGGTAGTTGCTGTTGGAGAAGGAAGAATAGTTGGGAAAATAGAAATAAAAATTGGAATTGAGGTATTCCTTCTCTTGATTTTTTTATGTTAATTTAATTTGGGTTAGTGTAGATTTCTGTGGCTTCTGAACAATATAAAGGAAATGGCTTTCTCTGATGCTAGTCAAACATCTTGTTCCACTAGCCGATGGGCACATAGAACTGATTGAGACAGATAAAACAAGAACTTCTTCCTGTTGGTGCAGGGGCACTAGATAATCGAACCTGTGTTTTGATTATGGCAAAGACACAAAGTTAAGTTTATATTGTTATCTCACGAGCTAAATCAAGTGTGCAGAAAAGTACTAAAGCTGGAGCTGAAGGCTAGCGACACCCGGAGGAAGCCGTGGTGGTCGGGCGACACTTGAGTGAATTCGGAGGGAGCCGAAGGAATCGAGTGGAAGGCCGGAAGCGAGAGCTACTATCGAGGTAAGCTCGTGTGAGTGAGAGATTGTAAGGTCGTGTCCTCTTTACGGGACGATCAGTAGGCTATTCGACTAAAACTTCTGGAAGGTCTAGGTCGAGATCCGAAGAAACCGTCAGATTTATCATTTTCCGAGCTAATCTCTTACCGCAGGAAGTGGTTAGCCGGGCAATGACCGGACATTGGGCGATCATTATCGCTGATCGATGAGATGCATCGCCGATTATCATCGATCGATGAGAGGCATCACGATCGATGGCGACGATTCACCTTTGTGCTAGGTCAAACGGATAACGCTTTGACGCGCCTTCGCGATAAAATTTAGAAAAATTCATGATCCGTTCCAAAGAAATAGGAGACAATTTCAGAGCCCAAAGTCTATAAAAGGAGGGGAGGATTCCACTCTAAAATATATCAAAGTTATTCATCAAGTGCTCCACAACGCCAACGCTCCAACGCCGTGATAACGCCGACGCGACGACAAGTTCCAATCCTCTTCGTCGGTAGCAGCAGTAGCAAGTAATTATTTTTATTGTATTCTTTTTATTCGTAACAAGGTGAGGTAGGCTTGTTGCCTCATCCTTATCATTTCGGTTTTGTGATCGTTGTCTCCTACCTCCAACGAGGAGGAGACGTTATAGTGCTTTGCCCTCCGTACGCGGTCTAGGACCGATAGGGCCTTGGAGTAGCAACCGCTGGGTTGTGAACCAAGTAAAATAAATGTGTCATTTTATTTTCCGCTGCTTACTCGCTTACTCGTGCCTTAACGAACGATTACGAACGAAAGATTTTCGATCGCTATTCACCCCCCCCTCTAGCGACGCTTCATCGATCCAACACTTCCATATGTGTGAGAGTTCCTAATGTGTGTTTTGTTTTAAGTTGATTTATTTGAGTTAGATCATTATATCAATTCCTAATGCAGAATATCCAAATTTCTATGTTTAAGTAGGTTTTTTTTTTAAAAACACAGAAAAGCTCGTTTACACAGGTTTATAAAAGATTTGTGTATACATATGTAATAGATATTGTTTGTATTTCCTTTATGTTCTTTTACAAATCCTGTTATTTTAAGTTATCTATCTGAGCTTGGTAAGAACTCAAAACAATAGATATTGTTTGTATTTCCTTTATGTTCTCCTATTTTTGTTTCCATTTAAGTTTCAGTTCAAATTTGGATTGTTGGTATAAACTTTCATCCTTAGTGGGTGTGTGTGCTCACATTTTATTAACTATAGATTTTGTTAATTGTTCATCATGAAAATATCACCAGGTTGATTATGCTTTTCACCTTTTTGGCAAACTTTCAATTGTTGTCACTTTGATTTCTTATTAGTTTGTTTAGCTTACCATATTATATGCTACTCTTATGCTACCTATGCAATGGGAAATAGGATAATTTTTCTATTAGTTTGTAACTGATTTCTATATTATTTTTAGGTAACTTTAAAATGGCAAACAAAAGAATGCGAAAGCTACTCCAAAATAGTCAAAGACGATCTAGGGGAGAAGAATCAATTAATAGAAGAGTTGATGATGAAAATGAATCACAAGACACAACATCCCATTCACCATTAGAGATACAAAATGATACACAAAATCATGAGGTTAATGAGCAAGGTGAAATTTTTTTTGGATATGAATAGTGATTAGTTTTGCAACACCAAGTGAAAATTATATTTTTCAGAGGAAAATGAGGCCATGTCTTCATCCCAAGCTCAACAAAGAAGACGTGGAAAGACTATTATGAGAGATATTCATGCTTTACATCCTGATCATGTGCTAGTAGTGAAATTCAATGAAAGGGGACAACCTTACGGTGATTTACAACCGACACTTGCAAATTTTATTGGGACTATTGCACGGAATGGACTTGTGTTGCCTCTAAACTTTTTAGATTGGAGAAAATGCCGACAAATCGCTTGAATGATGCATGGGACCTTGTTACTAAGTTGACAAGTGTTAATTTCAAATTTGAATTTAAAGCATGCACATATTTAATTTTTGTTTATAGGCACGCTTCAGATCCCCAATCGCCATAGAAAAGTTATAATGCAAATGATGGGAACCGCATGGAGACGGTGGAGGACTGAAGTGAAAGCTACATCTTATGATTCTAATACTCCACTAGAAGAGCTTGTTGCAATACGACCCATTCCTCATGGGTTGACATTTCAAACTTGGGAAGTTTTATGTAACTATTGGAAGTCTACTGAGGTACAATTAGTATTAATTGTTTTTTACATATGTTTATAGATGTTATAATTTATTATAAATTTTTGTGTCAGAGAACTTCAAAAATCAATAGAGAAAATGCAAACAAAAAGAAAGGGACCCATGCACAAGGACGCACTAGTATTCCATCGTTGGAATATAAGTTTGTAAGAATCAAAATTATTTTTTTTCTTCTTTACAGTTAGTTTCTCACTGCTCATTTATTGTTTTAAACTTTAATTCTCTTATCCTTGGTGTTAAATGTGAATTTATTACCCTGTTAGTCTCAAGAGAATGGCAGAAAACTGAGTCGTATTGAAATACAACAATTAAGTCGAAGAAGTAAAAAGAAAGGAGGTGCTCCTATTGACGATGAGGCAATACGAGTTGAGGTAAGAATAATATATTTTACTCCTTAAGTTGGCTTTTAAATTTTTTTTCATTCTATTAACATTTTATTTTCTTGTTAGAATTTACTTAAAGAGGCTGTGGATCGTCACCTCCAAGATAAACCTGAAGGAACACAACCAATAGAAGTACACGAGGAGGCATTTCGGTAACAATTTACTTATAATTTAATTTATTTTTTTATAGAAGTTAAATATGGTTCAATTTTAATTATGTTTTTTATATATATAGTGAGGTTTTTGGACCCGAGCACTCTGGTCGAGTTAGATGTTTAGGAGCTGGTGCGCTACCTAGCCAAGTGTTCCCAGAGCAATGTAAACGCAACTCAATGTACTGGCAAGATTATCACTCTAATTCAGATTTAACAGATAAATTTAGGGAAATGGGAGAGAAAATTAAAGAAATGGAGTTAAGTAGAAGCACAACGCATGCGGAAATAGAGGAGATGAGAAGACAGATGCAAGAAAATAATCAGTTTCAAAATTTTGCACGAGTAATGCTAAATATGATGTCTGGAAGTGCTGGGGGCTCTCGTGGACCTGAATTTTTACCGGCACAAGTAATAACATTTCTCACACAAACAAAATAAAGGCAAAAAAGTATTTTTATAATTAAGTACATGATATCAAATTTATTTATTTTTGTAGATGGCAGCTATATTTACAAATATTATGCAACAACAATTTCCATCGACTGTGGAAGAAAATAGATATAGATCCTCCCCATCACCAGAACCAGATGACTAGAGAGAATTTTGAATGCAATCGTTGAGGTTGGTTTTTAAATACATATGTTTCTATTAGAGTATTTAATATTTTTATTTTTTAAATACATATGTTTCTATACTTGCCATATCTGAACCCAACTCCTTTTGGTAGTATTGCACTGCCACAATATTTGAAATGATTTTTAACTAATAATTTGTTTTCTATGAAATGGGGTTAACTTGCCTCTGAAGAACAATATTGTAGTTCAACAAACTAGGATTTGAATCAATTTTGGTGAACTAGATAGAATTAGCCTGTTCTTGTGTTTTATTTAATTACTTTGTTTCATTTTTCATGTAAACATTATATCAGGTATAGGATTTTCAGAATTATATGAATTGATGATATTACATTATATCAAGTATATGGACACCAATAATATTATATGAATGGGTTCTCCAAGGCCTCCCTTGCATTTTTCTTCCCAAGAAACTTTTGAATGGTTCTCCAAGGCCTCCCTTGCATTTTTCTTTCCAATTCTCTAAAAGAGCAATTGCCTTTCTTAAAAATAACTATCCTCTAGACCTCTACTGATTTCTTCGATTTCTACACGTAGATAAAGCCTCGCCTTGTACATACTTACCAAAGATCTTCCTAGAATATAATATGCATTTTAAATATTATCGGACCTTGAACTCGTGTTCTCTAGAGGACTTCATTGTGCACCTCTTGGATATGCCCAAGAGGAGTAACCTAATTTATTAATAGTGCATGTGCTAACAATGAAAATTATCTAGGCACTTACAGTTTGAGATCTATTCATAGAAAAAGATGAATGTTCATCTATGAGTTCATTCCAAAATGATATTTGAAGAAATGAGCTTTGAGCACATAACTAGAAGAAAAAGGATTATGTTTTTGTCTCCACCCGATTTCGTGCAAATTCTTATGCTAGTTGATACTAAAGTCTCAGAGATGAAATGTTTTCAAGGGTTGCTATGAGACTGAAGCCTATGTCCTTAATTATCAAGTCATGTAGTTATCAATATGCATGAAGATGATAAGGAGTAGTTAGAATTGTATAATGTTATCTTCCATTAAAAGGAAACTCTAACTGCTCATAATGAGAAATTAATTCATCGTATCATTTTGTTAAATCCGGGTTGGAGAATCTTCTCATGCTCGATACGCTTTTGTTTACATTTTGTTACTCGAATGTTTGTTTCCATTCGCTCAATGATACCTGATTATGCATTAAAATGGTTGAAAATAATGAATTGACAAAACCGCTTCCTATTTGATAGCCGTAACTTAGAGATATTAATACAAGCAATTGGCAAGTGGTAATCATTTAGATATTAATTCCATGTATGTTACTTGTATATCATCAATTCTACATTGTCAATCATTATTGATTAGTTCATGTTTTGTGTGTTGCATGACGTAAATATTTTCATATGGAAGTATGAGCCAAAAGTGCAATAATATCCTTCATTATATGATAAGCCATTTCTACTGATCTAAATATTCTTTCTAAAAGAAGTTTAATGACCAAATATGCCTCGGATATGTGCCATGTAGGGTACCAAGTCATGCTATATTATCTGCCTATGCTTTTCCAAAGCTTGAAAGCAACACATTAATTTGAATTAGGCTGAACCATCGCTACTTCATTCCAGTCAATACTAGAAGATGTATCATCAAGGCTTTATAACTCCTCCATTATCCCGAACTTCCAAATAGGATAAACTAGAGTCATCTAAATGATTATGATGCAAATAGAAATGCTACAAGAGGTGGTAATAATGGCAAATATTCTCTCGACACTGCTGAAAAGAAATTACCATTCAAAAATAATAACCAGTTACGTATTGTAACTTGTTTTAGGTACCCGTTGTATGCTAAAAGGCTGCTTGTTTCAATCAACGACTCATATATAGCGACCTATTTTGGAAACATGGACAAGATGGTATCAAAGAATGAGAGCAGTTAATGGGCGTCACAAAACTTTGGCTTTGAGCAGGAGGGATTTTGCAAACTTCACTGCTAGGGGGCTGAAAGGGGTGGAGCTGGCTGATGCTTTATGGAAGTCTCACAGAGAAGATCTTGTCATGGGAAGGGCGCTTTACAGTTGTTTTGTGATTCTATCTCATAAAAAATGAAAATTTGATCGTGAACGAAAGGATTTTTGACATGTAAACTCCAACTGTTCGTTTGAAGACTAGTGAGTAACTAAACATTTTGAACTTAAACATGAATATTATGTGTTAGTTTGATAATACAATAAATTTGTTTTGTGAAGTGAAATGTGAATATTGTAAATTGATTTAATTTGGTATTGTATCAATATGATATGAGATCATTGTTCAAACTCGATATTAGAAGCGCTTATAATCTCTCTTAAAAATATGATTATAGAATCGGCCGTAACCGTTTCTAAAATTATGCTTGAGATATATATACATTAGGAGCGGTTTTTAACCGCACCTAAACCTTTGTTTATTGGATCGCCATACAAACACATTAGGAGCGGTTAAAACCGCTCCTAAAACTCTGTTTATTACATCAACAACAGACACATTAGGAGTGGTTTTAACCGCTTTTAAAATGTATGTTTATAGATGCGGTCATAAGTTCTTGTGATGTTTGTATAATAGGAGAGGTTGCAAACTCTGTAGAATCGGTTTTTAACTGATTCTATAGGTCTCCAACACAAGCGGTCACAAGCGTTTGTGATGTTTGTACAATAGGAGCGGTTGAAAACTCTTTAGAACCGGTTAAAAACCGTTTCTATAGGTCTCCAACACAACCGGCTCTTTATTTTGAACCACCGGTTTATTTTACCGCTTCGGTTGTCTTTAGCATCGCCATTATCTACAACGGTTATAAACCGATTCTAATTATTTAGAAGCGGTTGATAAGTGGTTCTAAAGGCTTTTTAAAACCGCTTCTAAAGGGTTTTTTTGTAGTGTATTCTTGCATTAATAAAGGCAAAGATTGATTATTATATTTCTTTATGCGTGTGCCAGCTAAATAAATATAATAATGCCCATGAATAGTAGGTTGTTATCTACAGTATATCAATTGGTAGAATTGATTATGAGAAGCTGTAAAGAACACTATTCTTAAATATTCCTAGTCGAGTATTGTATTAATAGACAAGGGCTATATTGATACATTGAGACTAGCATGTAGGTCAATGGATGACTTGATCTCACAAGTCATGGATATGTGATATCACATTGATACATGGGTATATATATTGGAGACTATATATACTGAATTGACCCACCATGAGAAAGTATCATGGATCGTTATATGAGTGTCATATACTTTCTCATGTGACTATGGGTATGAATAGTCCTTAGACCTGAAGTCACTACAATTCTCTACATAAGGAGTTATGTACTTTGGTATCGTCTAATGTCACACCGTAATTGGGTGACTATAATGGAAATCACTGAGTATGTAACGAATTATACGGAGGGATGTGAGTGATGTAGATGGGATCTATCCCTCCCATATGACGGGAGTGATATCTTTGGCCTCTTGATAGAGTAGGACCACAAAATGCATGGCCATGCTCAAATGAGTCAATATGAGATATTGAGCTCATTTGTTTGAGTGAGTCTATTTGGGGATCAAGAAACATAAAGATTGATAAGAGGGTGACACGATCTATGCCTCATTGATCGATCTGAGATATCAAGGATAGAAGGACACTATCATATGATAATAGTCACGGAAGAGGTTGTCGGATCTCGACATTCTCATCACTTGGGTAGCAATAATGTATTGCTAGATGCCGCTCATTGCTTATGTATCTAAAATGGTTTTGGATACATTGCCAACGTTATGAGAGCCTATAGGGTCACACACAAAGAACATATTATTTTGGAGAGGAAATCATTTTGGTTTGACAAAAATGAATTATTAGTTAATTGGATTAACTAGAATGAGCAAGACTCATTACTTGGCTAAATTTGAGTTGGACTCAAATTGGTTTATGTTGAGTTAGACTCAAGTTAAACCAAGAGAAGAAGGCTAAAATGAATAATACATGAATTAATAATATAATACACAAATTAATAATATAATACACGAATTAATAAATGGGATTTTAAATGGGATTTAAAACTCATTAATGTGCATTTAATGAGCATTAATTGACTTCCTTTCTTTTACCATGGAGAATAAGGAAGTGCATTTAATGTCTCATTAAGGTGTATTATGGTTGCTTCTTCTTCTTCAACGTGGACAATGAAAAATTGAATCTGATTTTATTTTTTTCATTGACAACACAAGAGGGCCAAGTAAAGAGTGGAAAAGTGAGACCTTGGAGTGGTTGCTAGCACAACCGAAAGGGCTTACCTCTTCTCTCCAAGATTGTGTGTGTGTGTGCACCGTAGAGGCGTGGACATCCTGACCACGCTGAGATCCGCAAGTGTTGCTGACTGGAATCGAAGGGCACGCTTCGAAGGTAATCTCGATTCCTATAGGATAGAATCGATAATTGAAATGAGTATATTTTTTTTTGCTTGGATCTCTGGAGGGATCCTAAGTTTTCTGCTACGAGTTTTTGTTTATCGCTCGGGATCCCTACAGTGGTATCAGAGCCACTTGTAAAAAAAAAATGTACACTTTTTTTTTAGATGTTTTATGTGATATAAACATGAGATTAGTTTTATTATGTTTTTTTTTGCTGACTCGGTATATGTCCGAGTTGATTTAGCCAAGCAGATAGTCCGTGAAATTTGAATCAAGTCGGATGGTGCCGACTCCGCCTGTGTCCGAGTTGATTTAGCCAAGCAGATAGTCTGCCGAGTGGGCTGAATCAAGTCGGATGGTGCCGACTCCGCCTGTGTCCAAGTTGATTCAGCCAAGCAGATGGTTTGCCAAGTGGGTTGGTTCAAGTCGGACGGTGCCGAACACACCTGGCCATCTGGAGGTCTCGGGTTCATAGAGATGGACAAAATGGGTAGCGACTCATAAGATGAATTAGAAAAAAAAAATTTTGACCGCCGTGGTGTTGCGGCTAATCGGCATAGCGGCTTAAAAATTGCACATAATAAAACTAATAAATAAAATAATTTATTAAATCATTGTGAATGATTTGTATATGGTGCATGGTTATGGCCTAGGACCCAATATGATTGTGGTTATGTGTTGTAATTCATAATACGACCTGTGTGCCATCATATGTATGCGGGTGTTGTATTTTGTTTACACGGCCTGCGTGTCGTGCTTTCACTTCTATTTTCTAGTTGTAAAATAGATTTAGACTCGAATGTAACTCGAGTATTCTCATTTTGTAATGTACAAAATAAATAAGCAATGAAAGTCCATTGAAGGTGGATGTTACAAGGATGATGCTGACAACACATGCTGACCAAAGGAAGCGCTTGGAGAAGATGCTATCCCTAGGGTAACTAATCGATTTTCTCATTGGCTTGAGAAATCATAGAATAAGGGCCATAACCATGTCACGTTTAGCATATATGTGATATATTTTGTGTGTATGTGATGCATGCTAGATAATCTGTTATCTTAAAATTAAGTCAAATGAATATGCCTACCAAAGTTTGGTACTCATAAACTACCTCGATCATTTGTGTTGGGTTTGCCAAAGCAAAGCAGCACATTTTACCTTGGTAGAGTGCGAGAGGACAATTGTGATGTTCCGCTATCAAACTTTGGATGAGACTTCACTAAGTGTCTCAATTAGATTGAGAAATACTTAGAGGCATTTCCTAATAGTTAGGAGACACGGATAAGAGAACATTTATACTAAGTCTTGGGCGATTAGCCAAAGCTAACTCAAGATGATGTATAATGTGAATCTTGATCTTTTATTCCAAGAGTTGCATACGATGCAATTGGTAAAATGTTACCTACCTAGTGATACTAAATCTTGGGCGATTAGCCAAAGCTAACTCAAGGTGAGGTATGATGTGGATCTTGTCCCACATGAACTTGAAGCTCAATAAAACTGGTATGACTAGCTCCTATTGAAGCTGAGGGAATCAGTGGGAGTCTCATTTAATTAAAGGCCTAATTAAATGATTTCAGATATAATACTCATTTCTGCATATTATTTCTGTTGTAGATTACTATGTCTTCAAATACGTCAAATACCCTCTCTCTGCGATCGGTCCTTGAGAAGGACAAGCTCAATGGAGCAAACTTCATTGACTGGTTCAAAAATTTGAGAATAGTTCTCAAACAGGAGCGGAAACTCTATGTCCTAGAGCAACCCATTTCTGAACCACCCGCCAATAATGCTACTCGTGCAGATAAGGATGCATACAAGAAGCATCAAGATGATGCATTAGATGCATCATGCCTTATGCTTGCAACCATGAACTCTGAGCTTCAGAAGCAACATGAGAACATGGATGCCTTCGATATGGTTGCACACTTGAAGCAACTATATCAAGGGCAGGCGAGGCACGAGAGATCTAAGGTATCTAAGGCATTATTTTCATGCAAAATGCAAGAAGGAACACCCGTAGGAACTCATGTACTCAAGATGATTGGGTATGTTGAGAACCTTGAAAGATTGGGGTTTCCTTTAGGCCAAGAGTTGGCCACTGACCTTATTCTATATTCGCTGCCTAGAGGATTTAGTCAATTTGTCATGAATTATTACATGAGCAAAATTGACAAACCATTGCCTGAGCTCTTAAGCATGTTGAGAACTGCTGAGAGCAATCTTAAGAAGATGCAACCTGGTACTAATGATGTACTTATGGTTAAAAAGGTCAAGGGTAAGAAAAAGTCTAAAGGCAAGGGTAAGACCCAAAATAAAGATAAGGACAAAGCATTGAAGCCTAAAGGTGGGGTGGCCAAGGAAGGGACTTGCTTCCACTGCAAGGAAGCTGGACATTGGAAGAGGAACTACAAAAAGTACCTTGAGGAAGTTCAGAAGAAGAAAGGAAGTGAGACTTCCACTTCAGGTATACATGTTATAGAAGTCAATCTATCTATTTCTTCCTCATGGGTATTGGATAGCGGTTGTGCTTCTCACATTTGTACCAATGTACAGGGCTTGAGAAGAAGTAGATCTTTGACAAAAGGAGAAGTGGACCTACGTGTTGGCAATGGCGCAAGAGTTGCTGCTATAGCTGTAGGAACATATTCCTTATCATTACCCAGTGGTTTAATTCTAGAACTTGAAGAGTGTTATTTCATACCTGCAATAACTAAGAACATTATGTCTATATCTTGTTTGGACAAGAAAGGTTTTTCATTTATAATTAAGGACAAGTGTTGTTCTGTATATTTAAATGAAATGTTCTATTGCAGTGCACACTTGATGAATGAACTCTATGTTCTAGACCTTAAAAACCCAGTCTATAACATAAATACCAAACGATTCAAATCTAATCATTTGAATCAAACATATCTTTGGCATTGTCGTTTGGGTCACATAAATGAGAGTCGCATAGCCCAGCTCCATAAGGATGGATTACTGGACTCATTTGATTTTGAATCATATGAGGTATGTGAATCTTGTCTTTTAGGCAAGATGACCAAGACTCCATTTAGTGGACAAGGCGAACGAGCGACAGATTTGTTAGGCCTCATACATAGTGATGCATGCGGTCCTTTCAAAGTCGCAGCCAGAGGAGGTTATCAGTACTTAATCACATTTACTGATGATTTCAGTAGATATGGATATGTGTATCTTATGAGACACAAATCAGAATCCTTTGAAAAGTTCAAAGAATTCAAGAATGAAGTACAGAACCGACTTGGTAAGAGTATTAAGATGCTTCGATCAGATCGAGGTGGGGAATACCTAAGCCAAGAGTTTAGTGACTATCTAGTTGAGTGTGGGATAAGATCTCAGCTCACTCCACCTGGAATACCACAGTTGAATGGTGTATATGAGAGGAGAAATCGTACTCTATTAGATATGGTACGATCAATGATAAGTCATACAGAACTTCCTCCTTCCTTTTGGGGATATGCTCTAGAGACCGCCGCTTTCACACTTAACCGTGTTCCTTCTAAGGCAGTCGTAAAGACACCATATGAGATATGGACTGGGAAGAGTCCCAAGATGTCTTTTATGAAGATTTGGGGTTGTGAGGCTTACGTACGACGTCAAGTATCAGATAAACTAGGCCCCAAATCAGATAGATGCTATTTCGTTGGATATCCCAAGGAAACTAAGGGATATTACTTTTACAACCCCACACAAGGAAAAGTGTTTGTTGCCAGAAATAGTGTTTTTCTAGAAAGGGAATTTATTTCTAGAAAAATAAGTGGGAGTAAAATTGATCTTGAAGAAGTTCAAGATACACAAAATAACACTGATACCTTAATGGAACAAGAACAGTCATCACAAGGAGTTGTGATACAACCTGTTCAGGTAGACCAAGCTCTGCGCAGGTCTGATAGGATACGTCATCAACCTGAGAGATATTCTTTTCTCTTGGATGATAATGATGGTATCATGCTTGATGAGCCGACATCCTATCAGGAAGCTATAATGAGCCCAGATTCTGAGAAATGGCTCGAGGCCATGAGATCCGAAATAAAATCCATGTACACTAACCAAGTCTGGACTTTGGTTGATCCACCTGAAGGGGTCAAACCCATTGGGTGTAAGTGGGTCTTTAGGAGAAAGACTGACATGTAAGGTAATGTGCATACCTATAAAGGGCGATTGGTAGCAAAAGGATTCAAGCAGATTCATGGTATTGACTATGATGAAACCTTTTCTCCAGTTGCGATGCTCAAATCCATTCGGATCATGCTTGCTATTGCAGCTTACTATGACTATGAGATCTGGCAGATGGATGTCAAAATAGCATTTATTAATGGAAATCTACTCGAGGATGTGTATATGACACAACCTGAGGGTTTTGTCGATCCAAAGGATGCTGGAAAGGTTTGTAAGTTGCATAGGTCCATTTATGGTTTAAAGCAAGCTTCTAGAAGATGGAATCTTCGTTTCAATAATGCGATCAAAACGTTTGGTTTCATTAAGAACGAAGATGAACCTTGTGTCTACAAGAAGGTTAGTGGGAGCTCAATTGTTTTCCTCAAATTGTATGTAGATGACATACTGCTCATTGGAAATGATATCCCTATGCTGCAGTCTGTGAAGACTTGGCTTGGGAATTGTTTTTCAATGAAAGACTTAGGTGAAGCAGCCTATATTCTAGGCATCAAGATCTATAGAGATAGATCTAAGAGATGTAAGGGATCGATATGGCCGGCTAGAGGGGGGTGAATATCCCTCGTACGTTGGACGTCGTAAATTGCTCGTCTACAAAATGTTAGCGCAAGCGGAATATACAAATACAAAGCAAAAGACAAGCAAGATATAAGCAAGCAATACAAACACCGAGATATAACGTGGTTCACGGCTACACCGCTAATCCACGGTCCGATTCGTCCACGGTGAATCACTCCGCCAAAACCAATCACTATCGGTCTCTCCTTTGCACAAAGCTAGGTGGAGGTAACCTTTACAACCAAGATCACTCTTCTTACAATAGGATTGAAGTAAAGACAAGTAAGAAGAGTTTAGAGCTTGTGGGGCACTAGGAAGATCGTTTGGAGTATGAGCATTAGCCTCTCAAAGGCTTACACCCTCTCTTTTTATAGAGAGGGCTAACTTCTTCCCGTTTGCCGCCATCAGTCGACTGCAGCCCATGGCAGTCGACTGCCGTCACTACAACGGCCTCCGAACACGTCGGATCCCGACCGTTGTAGTCCAACGGAACTCTTGGCAGTCGACTGATGGACCTCATCACGATCGGCCGTCGTAGTCGACGCCGATCGGCTACGAACGGTTCCGTGGTCGAACCCTTATCTACTACCGATCATTCGCGCCGGCGATCAGCCGATGATCTTGATCGGCGCTTACGTATGGCGATCGCTGGCCCAATCTAGTCGATCGTATACCAATCGAACTCACTCGACTTCGGGCGATCAACCGCCATGACATGGCGATCGACCGGTGGAAACCCATCCGACACTTGGCCAAATGGCCAAGTTTCACCTAAGAGCTACCCTTCCCCAGGTTACAATCGCTCACTCTCATTTCTCGGAGTCCCTCGCCTTCGAAGTTCTCTTCGTTCTCGGCCACGTCCCTCGGCAGCATCAGGCGCACGGCTCTGCAATGCTCCTTCGCGTCTCTTGCCTCGAAGTATACTTCCTCCGGCTTCACTCCAAGCTTCTCGTCCGGCGGTCCCTCGGATGCTCCAAGCGCACGGCTTCCGCAAAGCTATCCTTCACCGACTCAAGGCACGAGTCATGAGATGTGAAACTTGCCACGACTCCATGTGCGAATTACTAAGTCCTGCACGACTTCAACGCACATATCACATCAACATATCAAACTAACTTAAACCCTTTGCCATACCATCAAAACCATATCACGGCAAGAGATTGCCCTAACAATCTCCCCCTTTTTGATGTGTGGCAATCCGTTTAAGTTAGGTAAAAACATTTGATATAAATTCTAAGGTAAGAAAGCATGTAAAGATAAACATGATATAACAACATGCAATTCCCCCTTAATCCATGAAATTCTCTATGCAAATTTTCTCCCCCTATCATATATTTCTCCCCCTACAATATATTTCTCCCCCTAAAGTGATTAACTTAAACATACTTATTTCTCCCCCTTTGACACCATCAAAAAGATTAACACTAAGTTATAAGCTCATGGCATCAAGTATAATGGAGGGAAAAATATGTCAAGTTGATTTAAAAATTTGGTACCATTTGTTGATGGCATCAAGTATATTTCTACCACTTGTTGGTGACATCAAGTATATTTCTACCACTTGTAGGAGGTTTACAAACTGAATTCGGCCTTCAATATTCTGATTTACGACCACGATCAATCGCATGGCAGATCGACACAAATGAATCCATATTTCTGATTTTCTGGACGAATTTCAGAAATGCATTATAAATTCCAGAAATTTTGAAAAATCATGAAATTTTGGGAACATATTTCTTTTAAGTATATCTATCAATGAAAAATAGTTTTTCATGAAAACTCATTATATTTTCTTGTTTTTGCCAAAAATCCAAAAGTTCTAAAAACCACTAGGTTTTTGATCATTCTAGTATCAAGTTAGCTACCTAGTTTTGCATCCAATTGTTTCAAAACATGAATACATGTATTTTAGGGTAAGAAATTGTTTTGAAAACATATGAAATATCCAACCATGATCTTTGGGCAATATGTCTATGAATTAAACATAAGCCTTCCCCATGATTGGTCTATTATTGCTATTTTGATACTTTAAATGACCATCTAAATGCCATATGCATTAGTGGACATTTGTATCATCCTAATATCTCACCCATGCCAAGTTTGCAATCAAGTTAGCCTATAGTGAGTGTGAGATGTATCCTAGGGGGTATTTGTATATACTTAACCCATATATTCATGCAATTCTATCATGGTTAAGTATCAACCTAACATCCTACATGATCATAATGACACATATCAATTAATTCTACATTATGATCATGAAATACATGTTTTCATCAATTTATAACCATGCATTAGTTAATATGTGATGATAATAAACAAATTATCACCTAAAGCATGATTTAACCCTATTTCTCATGATAACATGCCAAATATCAAAATCATAAATCATGATTTAAGACATACATAGGAATTACATCAATCATCATGATTTAAGCATTATTACCTATTTATGGGCACGTTATCATCACCCAACACTATCTAAAAAATGTTGTCCCGTCATCCTAAGTCAACCAAATTATGATATAGGTCAAGTTCATATGGTTGACTACCCTAGGGTTATTCTAACCCTTAAGGATGGATTTTGGAACCCAAAATAAATTCTTTCCTATTGGGTTCACTAAAAACTCCTTGGGGATCCATTTCCTAGCTATTGCTTTCTTTTTATCTTGTCCCCTAGCTATTAGGCATTTATAGGCCTTCTCATTTTTCTTCTCTTTGTATCCTAGGCCTTTCTTGTTAAAACTTGCCCTTTGGCTCCCTAAGATCATATTTAAGGTGTTGGAGCCTATAGTGAATTTTTCTAGAGCTTTTGTTAAATAATCTACCTTTTCCCTTAAAGCCCTATTTTCATTTATACATGCATCACTAACATCCAAAGGCATATAAAGGTCATGTGAGCATGCATCATCTAAGCTAGAAGAAATATTATCATTTAAGCATGCTTTTTCTAATTTTTGTTCTAGGTCCTTAATTTGATCTAGCATGCTTTTGTTCTTCTTCTTAGCTCTAAATAAATCCTTAGTTAAACTAGAAATCATAGAAACTATTTTACTAGGTGAGAGATTAGTTACCATAGTTTCCATGTCCTCTTCTTCTTCGGATGATGAGGATGTGGAAGCTCCCCCTTCATTTGAGCTCTCCCCATTTGAGCTTGATTCTTCATTTTCGGATGAAGAGCAATCCAAGTCATCAAAGGCCATCAAGGCCAAATTGGTGACAAAGGCATTCTCCTCATCCGATGATGAGGAGGAGGATGAGGATGGATCATCCCAAGTCCTTGCCTTGAGAGCCTTAGCCTTTCCCTTCTCCTTTGTTTTCTTTTCTTCTTCCTTTCTCTTGTTTAGGAGAGGACAATTGTCCCTTATGTGCCCTTCTCCTTGGCAATTGTAGCATATAACCTTCCCCCTTGGTCTTCTCATCCTATCATTAGATTTATCAAATCTAAAATTCTTAAATGCACGTCTTACCCTCCTTACCATATAGGCTTCTTCGGTGCTATCCATGGAGGAGGAGGAAGGCGGCTCAAATCATCGGAGGAGGGGATTTCCATCTTCTTCTTCCCCTTACTTGCCAATAATGCTACTCCTCTTGAGGGTTGAATTCTAGGCTCCTCTTGTATTCCCTCAAGCCTAGTTTCGTGAAGCTCCATGGTTGAAAAGAATTCCTCCAAGGTGCTCACTTCTAGGTTCTTGGAGATATAAAATGAGTCCACCATGGAGCTCCATTTTGAGGACCGGGGAAAGGCATCTATGGCATTCATTACCATATCCCGGTTTGATAGCTTCTCACCTACACTTGTTAGCCCAATTAAAATTTCTTTAAACCTAGAGTGTAGTGAGGTTACCTTTTCTCCCTTTTCTAGTTTTATATTGGATAATTGGGAGCGGAGGAGGTCTCTCCTTGCTAGCTTGGCCTCGGATGTGCCTTCATGGAGTTCTATAAGCTTCTCCCACATCTCTTTGGCGCTAGCACATTCTCCGATCCGGTTAATCTCTTGTTGAGGGAGCACATTGTAGAGATGGTGCTTGGCTTTGGAGTTTGCAAGGTGCTCCTCTCTTTGCCTCTTGGTCCACCTAGACTTCTCTATTGGCTTCCCCTCTTCATCCCTAGGCAAAACGAAACCGGATTCCATTGTAATCATTACCACCTAGACAAGTCCGTTTCGAAAAATACCTCCATTCGCTTCTTCCACCAAGCGAATTCTCCTTCAAACTTCGGAGGATGGATGTTGGAGCCGGCCATTTTTGATGTAGGGCTTGTTGCGGCGGTTAGTCCGGTGACAAGCAACCTCGGCTTTGATACCACTTGTAGGGGATCGATATGGCCGGCTAGAGGGGGTGAATAGCCCTCGTCGTTGGGACGTCGTAAATGGCTCGTCGACAAACTGTTAGCGCAAGCGGAATATACAAATACAAAGCAAAAGACAAGCAAGATATAAGCAAGCAATACAAACACCGAGATATAACGTGGTTCACGGCTACGCCGCTAATCCACGGTCCGATTCGTCCACGGTGAATCACTCCGCCAAAACCAATCACTATCGGTCTCTCCTTTGCACAAAGCTAGGTGGAGGTAACCTTTACAACCAAGATCACTCTTCTTACAATAGGATTGAAGTAAAGACAAGTAAGAAGAGTTTAGAGCTTGTGGGGCACTAGGAAGATCGTTTGGAGTATGAGCATTAGCCTCTCAAAGGCTTACACCTCTCTTTTATAGAGGGCTAACTTCTTCCGTTGCCGCCATCGATCATTGCCGCCCTTGGCGATCATTGCCGCACTACAACGGCCTCCGAACACGTCGGATCCCGACCGCGTAGTCCAAGCGGAACTCTTGGCGATCGGTGATGGACCTCACGATCGGCTGCTCCTCGTAGTCGACGCCCGATCGGCTCTACGAAGCGGTCTGGCGAACCCTTATCTACCCGATCAGGTGGTCTTGGCGATCGGCGCACGTATGTGATCATTGCTGGCCACAATCTAGTCGATCGTATACGGTCGAACTCACTCGACTCGAGCGATCGCCATGACATGGCAGTCGACTGGTGTCGGGAAAACCCATCCGACACTTGGCCAAATGGCCAAGTTTCACCTAAGAGCTACCCTTCCCCGGGTTACAATCGCTCACTCTCATTTCTCGGAGTCCCTCGCCTTCGAAGTTCTCTTCGTTCTCGGCCACGTCCCTCGGCAGCATCAGGCGCACGACTCTGCAATGCTCCTTCGCGTCTCTTGCCTCGAAGTCTACTTCCTCCGGCTTCACTCCAAGCTTCTCGTCCGGCGGTCCCTCGGATGCTCCAAGCGCACGGCTTCCGCAAAGCTATCCTTCACCGACTCAAGGCACGAGTCATGAGATGTGAAACTTGCCACGGCTCCATGTGCGAATTACTAAGTCCTGCACGACTTCAACGCACATATCACATCAACATATCAAACTAACTTAAACCCTTTGCCATACCATCAAAACCATATCACGGCAAGAGATTGCCCTAACAAGAGATTGCTTGGCTTGAGTCAGAGTACATATGTAGACAAGGTGCTTAAGCATTTTGCCATGCAGAATTCCAAGAAGGGATTTTTGCCAATGTCACATGGTATGAGTCTTTCGAAGACTCAATCTCCCTCTTCTAAGGAGGAGAGAGATCGCATGGATCAGATCCCTTATGCATCAGCTATAGGATCTATCATGTACGCCATGATTTGTACTCGCCCCGGTGTCTCGTATGCTTTAAGCATGACGAGCAGGTATCAGTCAGATCACGGTGAATGTCACTGGACAGCTGTCAAGAATATTCTTAAGTACTTACGAAGGACAAAAGAATATTTCTTGATATTTGGAGGCAATGAGGAGCTAGTCAGAAGGGTTACATGATGCGAGCTTCAAATCGACAAGGATGACTCGGATCGCAATCGGTATGTATTTTGCTTGAATGGTGGCGATGTGAGCCGAAGAGTTCAAGCAGACACAGTGAGATTCTACAATGTAGTATATTGTCGCGCTTCAGAGCAAAGGAGGTCGCTTTGATCCGGAAAGTTCATCACTGAACTTGAGGTGGTTCCTAGCATAGTAGACCCAATAGACCTCTATTGTGACAATAATGGGGCTATTTCTCAGGCTAAAGAACCTCGCTCTCATCAGAGGACCAAACACATACTGCGGCGGTATCACCTCATTCGAGAGATCATCAATAGAGGAGATGTTCAGATATGCAGAGTAGACACTGATGCTAACATTGCGGATCCCTTGACCAAGGCTTTGGCACAGAGGAAGCATGATGGTCATACTAGGTCACTGGGTCTTAGAGATTATAGTGATTGACACTAGTGCTAGTGGGAGATTGTTAGTATGAGCCCTTAGTGCCAATTATGAGATGATTGATGAGGGAAACTTTTGTATTATATTCTTGCATTAATAAAGGCAAAGATTGATTATTATATTTCTTTATGCGTGTGCCAGCTAAATAAATATAATAATGCCCATGAATAGAAGGTTGTTATCTACAATATATCAATTGGTAGAATTGATTGTGAGAAGCTGTAAAGAACACTATTCTTAAATATTCCTAGTCGAGTATTGTATTAATAGACAAGGGCTATATTGATACATTGAGACTAGCATGTAGGTCAATGGATGACTTGATCTCACAAGTCATGGATATGTGATATCACATTGATACATGGGTATATTGGAGACTATATATACTGAATTGACCCACCATGAGAAAGTATCATGGATCGTTATATGAGTGTCATATACTTTCTCATGTGACTATTGGTATGAATAGTCCTTAGACCTGAAGTCACTACGGTTCCCTACATAAGGAGTTATGTACTTTGGTATCGTCTAACGTCACACCGTAATTGGGTGACTATAACGGCAATCACTAAGTATGTAATGAATTATGCGGAGGGATGTGAGTGATGTAGATGGGATCTATCCCTCCCATATGACGGGAGTGATATCTTTGGCCTCTTGATAGAGTAGGACCACGAAATGCATGGCCATGCTCAAATGAGTCAATATGAGATATTGAGCTCATTTGTTTGAGTGAGTCTACTTGGGGATCAAGAAACATAAAGATTGATAAGAGGGTGACACGGTCTATGCCTCATTGATCGATCTAAGATATCAAGGATAGAAGGACACTGTCATATGATAATAGTCACGGAAGAGGTTGTCGGTTCTCGACATTCTCATCACTTGGGTAGCAATGATGTATTGCTAGATGCCGCTCATTGCTTATGTATCTAAAATGGTTTTGGATACATTGCCAACGTTATGAGAGCCTATAGGGTCACACACAAAGAACATATTATTTTGGAGAGGAAATCATTTTGGTTTGACTAAAATGAATTATTAGTTAATTGGATTAACTAGAATGAGTAAGACTCATTACTTGGCTAAATTTGAGTTGGACTCAAATTGGTTTATGTTGAGTTAGACTCAAGTTAAACCAAGAGAAGAAGGCTAAAATGAATAATACATGAATTAATAATATAATACACGAATTAATAAATGGGGTTTTAAATGGGATTTAAAACTCATTAATGTGCATTTAATGAGCATTAATTGACTTCCTTTCTTTAACCATGGAGAATAAGGAAGTGCATTTAATGTCTCATTAAGGTGTATTATGGTTGCTTCTTCTTCTTCAACGTGGACAATGAAAAATTGAATCTGATTTTATTTTTTTCGTTGACAACACAAGAGGGCCAAGTAAAGAGTGGAAAAGTGAGACCTTGGAGTGGTTACTAGCACAACCGAAAGGGCTTACCTCTTCTCTCCAAGATCGTGTGTGTGTGTGCACCGTAGAGGTGTGGACATCCTGACCACGCTGAGATCCGCAAGTGTTGTTGACTGGAATTCGAAGGGCACGCTTCGAAGGTAATCTCGATTTCTACAGGATAGAATCGATAATTGAAACGAGTATATTTTTTTTTGCTTGGATCTCTTGAGGGATCCTAAGTTTTCCACTGTGAGTTTTTGTTTATCGCTCGGGATCCCTACACGGCGCCCATACAGCCCTTTCCAACCCTTGGCCGACATCCAAAGCGTCCCTTCTCCATCTCTTTGGCCGGTGGAAACGCAGCTTAAGGTCTTCCCTTGGAGGTTTTGGCCGGTATTCATCTTTCACCTTCTCCTTGTTGGCCGACGGCAAGCAACTTGCTTGTTGCTTGTTGGTTGGCTAAAGGATGGAGAAGGGTCTTGTTTCTATTCTTACTCTTGCTTGGAACGACCAAGGTAGGAAGATTGGTGATCTAGGAGCTTCAACTTTTGGTAGATCGTCGCCCACATGACGTCCGAAAGGAGGAAGGTCACACAATGGAAGATCAAGAGGTATATCACTTATCTATCTTCATGTGTAACATATTTATATTTGTTTTTCAATTATATGAATGTTATATTCTATTTTGTGGCTAAATAAACTTGGACCCTGAACATAAACACAAAAGTCAGCGATCCGTACATCGTCTATTCCGCAACTATTCATAGAATAGAGGTTGGTCGCTTGAACAACAAGTTTATTGAAGTGACTACTCTAATCGAATAGCACGACGATGACAAGGTTGCTTGGGCAATCCCTCTTGTCAAGGATTAAATTTTTTTATCCGGGGACGTAGAAGGGATCGTCATAAACAAGCGACCAAGTTGAAGTGGGAAGCGAAGTTTACTACCTTCAAGTGGTATCAGAGCCACGGTTTCTGGTTTTGTGTGTTTAGGATTCGGTTACTTTTATGCACTTTTCATATATTATATGTGTCGGATAATAGTAGGATATGCGTAGGTTAACTCTTTGGTTACAGGCATAGGATCCAACTATTATGGCCATATGTGTGTCTGTGATTGTATGTGTGTAAATGTATATTTTGTTGAATCCTCGGGGTTGACGAGGCTAGTATTTGATTTTTTGTAAATTAGATATGACATTGTTTAGCCACTCTTTTTATTTTAGTTTACTTTCGATCTAGATTTCATGTACACTCCCTCGTGGAGTATAGGATCGATGGATGAAAATTAAAATAGAATTTAGTCTCGGCTCGGATCTCCGGATGGCTCGTACATGGCGTAGGAGGAGCGGACGAGATGACGATACGATGAGAGACATATTGAAGACAAAAGCCATAATAGTTGGAAAATAATTATTTTTCATATTTATTTCTTATTGTTTTATATGCATGTCGTAGGCTAGAAAATTCCTCAATTTCAAATTACTAAGTGGGAGAGGGAAATTTTTATAAATTCCCACGGCCTCCATTATGATTTGACAAGTGATGCAAACAAACTTGCGCGTCAGCTCTGAGTGCCTTCCTCCCCATCGGATGAGTTTGTTTGCGGATCACAAGGTCGAATATGGTTATAGGAAATTATTAAGGAGCGTGTGTACTTCTCCATCAGAAGGCACATAACCCGAGATAATTACTTTGGTATCGAGTAATGGTGAACACTTAGATACAAATATAAGTATCCTCGCCATCGGAGTCACTGCTTTTATTTGTAGGGCCAAAGAGGAACCAACTATTAATTTTACTTGTCAAAAAGTTAGGTTGACAAGATAGTAAAATTAATGGGTAAAACCTCCTCTTACAAATGTAGAATTCGTATACGTCCACACTATCATTGCATACGATATTCTCGGTGTTTTGAGGTGTTGGTTGATTTTAAAATATTATAGTTTGAGGAATCAATAATTTTTTGAAATCTAATGTTTTTATCTATGTGATTCTTAGGTTTTCTTTCAAAATGACTTTCAACCCGCTTGTTGTGATACTGAAAGAGAATAAACTTACTGGACCCAACTATATTGATTGGAAGAGGAATCTTGACATTGTCTTGACTGTTGAGGAATACAAATATGTACTCCTCGAAGGGTGCCCTCCTAAGGCTGCGGATGATTATGGGGAAAAGGAGAAGGAGAGTTATAAAAAGTGGATCAAGGTCGATGAGATGGCACGGTGTTACATTTTGGCATCTATGTCAAATGTATTGCAACATCAGCATTAAGCCATGCCCACTGCTTATGACATGATGTTCAATCTCAAAGAGCTTTTCGGACACCAGAATCGGGCTGCAAGGCAGGAACCCATGAGGAACTTGATGACGACCACCATGATCGAGGGAACACCCGTGAGGGATCATGCTCTCAAGATGATGGCTCACTTGAATGAGTTGGAAGTCCTCGGAGCTGAGATCGATGTGGAAACCCAGGTCGATATCATTCTCCAGTCTCTATCTAGGAGTTTTGAGTAGTTTCGCCTGAACTACAACATGAACAAGAGGTTGTATTCGTTGGTAGAGCTTTTGACAGAACTCCAGGCGGCAGAGGGGCTATTTCGTCAGAGTGCTCAGGCACATGCCATGGTGACCAAAAAGGTTTCTACTTCTAAGCCGAAAGGCAAGAAGAAGAAGAAACAAACTGGGGAAAAGGCAGAGGGAGGAACTCAGGGAGGAGTGAAGAAGTCGAAAGGCAAGTGCTTCACTTGTAAGCAGACTGGACAATGAAAGAAGGACTGCCCCAACCGTAAGCAGAACAAAGGTATATCTTTTGGTCTAGTCGTTGAAACATGTTTAGCGGTGCTATCTACTGGCACCTGGTGTGTAGATACGGGAGCCACTGATCATGTCTGCAATACTTTGTAGGGGTTCTAGGAAACCAGACGGTTGGCTGAGGGGGAGATTACCGTATACTTGGGCGATGCCACGAAGGTGACGGCTATTGCAGTGGGAGACGTTTATTTATCTTTTGAGAAAATAAAATTTTGGTTCTTAAGAATTTCCTTTATGTACCTTTATTTATAAAGAATTTAATTTCTGTTTCTAAATTATTTATGGATGGATATTATATTTCTTTTAATGACAGAGTTGTTATAAAAAGGAATAGGGACATTATCTGTTCAGGTGCATTGAGAGGAAATTTATACACACTTGAACCAAAATCTCCCACAATGCAAATAGAAGCTAATAACTCATCTTCTAATTCCAATAAGAGAAAAGAACCTTCGAAGATGAACCAAACATATCTTTGGCATCTTAGGCTTGGTCATATTAACCTAAGCAGAATTCAAAGGTTGATAGCTGATGGACCTCTGGGTTCATTAGTTGTGGAAGATTTCCTAACTTGCGAATCTTGCTTGGAGGGTAAAATGACCAAGAGGCCTTTTAAGGCCAAGGGGTATAGAGCCAAAGATGTGTTAGAATTTGTTTATTCTGATTTGTGTGGTCCTATGTCTATCAAGGCTAGAGGTGTTTTTGAGTATTTCGTCTCTTTTATAGAAGATTATTCGAGATATGGATACATTTACTTGATGCGCCACAAGTCTGAATGCTTTGACAAGTTCAAAGAATTAAAGGCTGATGTGGAGAAATGTCAAGGTAAAAGTATTAAGACACTACGATCTGATCGTGGTGGTGAGTACCTCTTGGGAGAGTTTAGGAATTACTTAGATTCAATCCCAATTGTCTGCACCTGGCACACCCCAGCAGAATGGTGTAGCAGAGCGAAGGAATAGGACTCTTATGGAGATGGTTAGATCGATGATGAGTTATTCTGAGTTGCCAGATTCATTCTGGAGATATGCTCTAGATATGGCGGTGTACATTCTGAACTTGGTTCCATCTAAATCAGTGCCTTCTATTTCCACAGAATTGTGGACTGGGAGAAAGCCTAGTCTAAGACATATTCGGATTTGGGGGAGTCCAACACATGTGCTGAAGTTGGATGCTGGTAAGTTGGAACCTCATACAAAAGTACGCATGTTCGTTGGCTATCCTAGAGGAACGAAGGGTGGTTTGTTTTATAGTCCTAGAGATCATAGGGTGATCGTTAGCACGAACGACAAATTTCTAGAGGAAGACTATGTGATGAACCACAAGGCCATGAGTAAAATTGTTCTGGAGTAATTAAAAGGGGGAGTCACTTCTTTAGTACCACCGGTACAAGAGGATATACCACAAGTCACTGCACCGCGTGTCACAGAGGATACACAGATGATACCTCGTCGTAGTGGGAGGGTTGTGAGACAACCTGATAGATTCATGTTCTTGTGAGAATCTTCTGATTTGGTCCTTATCGAACATGAAGCTGATCCCTGGACATATAACGAGGCAATCCAAGATAAAGATGCAGTATCTTGGCAAAGTGCAATGAATACTGAGATTGAATGTATGGATTCAAATCAGGTCTGGGAGCTAGTGGAACCACCCGATGGTGTAAAAACCATTGGATTCAAGTGGATCTACAAAAGAAAGAGAGGAATAGATGGGAAGGTTGAGACCTTCAAAGTGAGGCTTGTTGCGAAGGGGTATACTCAGAAAGAGGGTATCGATTATGAGGAGACCTTTTCGCCGGTAGCCATGCTTAAGTCTATCCAGATTCTCTTATGCATTGCAGCTTATATGGATTATGAGGTGTGGCAGATGGATGTCAAGACAGATTTCCTTAATGGAAGTCTTAAGGAAAACATCTATATGAAGCAACCAGAGGGATTCATTGCGAAGGGCATAGAGCATCTTGTATGTAAGCTTAATCGGTCCATTTATAGATTGAAGCAAGCTTCGAGGTCTTGGAACATCTGATTTGATGAGGTAATCCAGTCTTATGGATTTATTCAAAGTCCGGATGAGTCTTGTGTATACAAGAGATATGACGGAAACGTAGTGATATTTCTTGTACTATACGTAGATGATATTTTGTTGATTGGCAACAATATCAAGGTGTTATCGAACGTAAGGGTATGGTTATCCAAACAGTTTGATATGAAGGACTTGGGAGAAGTGGGACACATCCTTGGGATCAAGGTTATAAGGGATCGCAGGAAAAGGATGTTGTTCTTATCCCAAGCTTCATACATAGACACAATTATGGATCGTTTTAGCATGCAGAACTCCAAGAAGGGTTTTCTACATTTCTGGCATGGAGTTCCTTTATCTAAGGAGATGTGTCCTAGAACATCTGAGGAGATAGAGGAGATGAAAATGGTTCCTTATGCTTCGGCGGTAGGAGGCCTCATGTATGCAATGCTATGTACGAGACCATATATCTGCTTTGCCGTGGGCATTGTCAGCAGATATCAGAGTAATCCAGGACAGGGACATTGGACTGCGGTAAAGCATATATTGAAGTACCTGAGAATGACTAGGGATTATATGCTAGTTTACCAGGCAGACCAATTACTCCCTATGGGTTACACAGATTCTGACTTTCAATTAGACAGGGATAACAGTAAGTCTACCTCAGGTTTTGTGTTTACTTTGGGCGGTGGAACCATTGTATAGAGGAGTGTCAAGCAGAAATGCGTGGCAAACTCTACCATGGAAGCTGAGTATGTGGCAGCCTCTGAGGCGGCCAAAGAAGCTTTGTGGCTCAGGAACTTCTCGATGAACTTGGATGTGATTCCTGGTTTGCCCAGAACTATCACAATTTATTGTGATAATAGTGGTGCAGTTGCAAACTCGAAGGAACCACGAGCCCATAAGGCAAGTAAACACATAGAGTGCAAGTACCACCTGATACGAGAAATCGTAAAGAGAGGAGAAGTTGCTGTGGCCAAGATTGCATCGGAGGATAACTTGGTAGATCCTTTCACGAAGGCCCTTCCGGCGAGAGCTTTTGATAGTCATGTGGAGGGAATGAGGATCAGATGTATGATAGTTTGAGGACAGCATAGTCTTTTAGTATAAGTGGGAGATTGTTGGGATGTATACTGAAAAGTCTATCTTTTGTATGAACATCTTTATTTTTGAAATAAGAATCACATGATCATTGTTTGCATATTTTTATGGTTATGCATATTGTCTAATACATTACATTATAGGTAACATGGTGTGTGGTGTCACACGGGAGATCATGTTATCGGCTTCTTGTAAAGTATAAGTATAGTCTCACAACCGAGATGACTTTGGACAAACCATTGGTATGGTTGTAGTGTGATTTGGTATTGATTTGTCATGACCATAAAATCACACTAGTACACTTTGTGTGTATTGAGTAGGACCAAATTAGAGGTGATTCGATTTATTGCTGACTACATAATCGAATCAGACCTCAGATATTATATTGTACATACTATTAATCCCGATATAATAACGGGCACATATACTTAGTATTCATTTCTTTGATTTACCAATGGGCGAGATTTATAGATTAAATCGATAGGCACGGTAAGTTGGGAAATGATATTATTTATATGGTGTACCGTTGATTAAAGGAGGAAACCGTGTCCTATATATTAGTATGATGATGTCCCCTTGAGGAGCTCAAATGGTTCATCATGTAAACCCTGCAAGTGGACTTGGTCTGACATGATGAAAAGGTTGAGTGGTACTACTCATGTAGTTAGATGTTGATTAATTAATGGTCAGTAAATTAATTAATCGATGGATATTCGAGATCTTAAACACGGGGAGAAAATGTACAAATAATATATGGAGCCCATATTAACTTATGGGGGTTGGTGAGGTAGATCAATGATAATTCTTTAGTAGATTGAATTATCATTAATGGATCAGACTTTATATGGGCTTGATCCATTGGGTGGCCAAGATCCAACTCCTCCTCATGGTCCCTATTGTAGCCTATTAATACCTCATGAAGCCTATATCCAATGGATGGAAACAAAACACTAGATCCAAAGGTAGAGATTAAATCTCTAGATCCGACGGTTGAGATTAAATCCCTAGAACTAATGATGGAGATTAAAACAAGGATTATCCCTAACTCTATAAAAGGAGAGACTAGGGTTGGCATGGAGGAAAATTATGAAGCAAGGAAGGCTTGGAGTTGGCGGCAAGAAGCTTGGAGCTAGGGTTTGGAGTTGGCGGCACCAAATAAGGAAACTTATTCCTTATCTTCTTCTTCCTCAAGGTGGCCGGTGCCCATACAGTCTTTTTGAGCCATTGGCTAGCATCCAAAGCATCCCTTCTTCTTCTCTTTGGCCGGTGGAAACATAGCTTAAGGTTTTCCCTTGGAGCTTTTGGCCGGTATTCATCTTTCACCTTCTCCTTGTTGGCCGGCGGCAAGCAACTTGCTTGTTGCTTGTTGGTTGGCTAAAGGAAGGAGAAGGGTCTTGTTTCTATTCTTCCTCTTGCTTGGAACAAGTAAGGAAGGAAGATTGGTGATCTAGGAGCTTCAACTTTTGGTAGATTGTCGCCCACACGACGTCCGAAAGGAGTAAGGTCATACAATATAAGATCGAGAGGTATATCACTTATCTATCTTCATGTGTAACATGTTTATATTTGTTTTTCAATTATATGAATGTTATATTCTGTTTTGTGGCTAAATAAACTTGGACCCTGAACATAAACACAAAAGTCGACGATCCGTACATCGTCTATTCTGTAGCTATTCGTAGAATAGAGGTTGGTCGTTTGAACAACAAGTTTGTTCAAGTGACTACTCTAATCGAATAGCATGACAATCACAAGGTTGCTTGAGAAATTCCTCTTGTCAAGGATTAAATTTTTTTATTCGGGGACGTAGAAGGGATCGCCATGAACAAGCGACCAAGTTGAAGTGAGAAGCGAAGTTTCCTACCTTCACGATCCTCCAACAAGTGGTATCAGAGCGAGGAGCTTATCACTGACTCATCGCCAACACAAGCACGACAAGATGGTCAGCTTGAACCTCTAACCACCAAAATTCGAAGGGGATTTTCAATGGTGGAAAAGAAAAATGGAGGTATATCTCGAAATCGATTTTGATATAATGTTAATTCTAGAAAATGGTTTCGAAATGCCTAGGGATGAAGACAATAGGCAAATTGAAAAGACGAGATGGAACAAGGACCAAATCAAAGATTTCAAGACAAATATCAAGGTAATCAAGTTGATAAGTGATTTGATTCCTAACCATATTTGGTCTAGCTTAGGTAATTATAGGGATGCAAAGGAGTTGTTGCATAAGACGGTCAAATTCCATGAAAACTCCGAACTGACACAAGTAGAGAAGGAAGCTGAAGTAGAATGTCCATCAATATCCAGATCTGAGGATGTTGAAGAATCGCCATCAACATTCAAAGATGTGGATGACTTGGAGGAAACCTCCACCTCTAGCATTGAGGGGGAGGAGAGACAATCTTCTATCCCCGAGCAAGAACGAGAAGAAGTATCTACATCCGGGAGAAGTGAAGATCAAGAGGCTTCCACCACCCTAGGTAACTCAAATGCAATTCTTAATAATAAAGATCACATAATTTGCTTTGAGTGTAGGGAGAAAGGGCATTACAAGAGCAAATTCCCAAAATTTGCTAAGAAGAAGGTACCGATGCCAAAAGTCAACCAAAAGTCAAAGGATGCTAGAGTCCTCGCTAAGAAGAGAAAAGAACATATTGTGTGCTTCAAATGCAACCAAAGAGGACATTTTATGAGCCAATGCCCTAGGGAGAGAAAGAAGGGGCAAGAAAGAGCTAAACAAGTATGGGGAGCTTCCAAATCAAACCCTAAGGTATATCTTAATGTATCTTCTAGCTTTAGGACTAAGAAGCATGCTAGAAATTATTTTAATTCACTTTCTATTATTAATAAAAAGCATGCTAGTAGGAACAAATATTTTTGCCTAGGAGCTAAGCATGATGATTTACCTAAGGACAAACCTAGACACTATAACTCTAGACCAATTCTACCTAGGGAGTCCATTAGGAGAATTGAAGAATATTTGGATATTAACCCCAAGAAGTCTAGGCATATGCCTAAGAGAAGTTCTTCCCAAAGAAAGAATGAAAATTCAAAATTGGGAAAATTAGAATTAGAAAACCAAGGCTTGAGGTCAAGGCTTGAAAAATTGGAGAAGACCCTAGCAAGAATGACAAAATCATTTAAGGGGTCTAATGATCAAAATCTAAGATCTAGGAGACAAGAACTGTCCAAGGGCAAGAGAGGTTTGGGTCACAAACCTAAGTCCTACCACAATGTTCCATTTGATTATGGAACATCTAGGTCTATGAAAACCAAGGTTAATAGGGATGTCATCCCTAAGACTAACCATGGTGTTTGTCTAGTGGCTAAAAATTCAAAGAAATCCAAGGTAGCCACTAAGAAGGTCAAAGGGGGAGTCACCTCTAGAGTTGACCTAGGAAAGACCCAATTGACTAAGACTTCAAAGCCAAAAAGGGTCATTAGGAAGGTATCTAGGGAGGTTATCCCTAGTGAATACCTACTTAACCCAAGGAGCTCCAATAGATATTGGGTTCCTAGAAGCATGATCGATTCACGCTAGATGAGTTAGGGTGTGTCAACCCTAAGTGGATAGGTAGTCAACCTAACCATAGTAGAGTTGACACTTTAGGATGTGCCAATGTGTTTTGAGAAGTTAAAAATTGATTAAAATTGGCACTTTAGGTTTAGAGGCCATGGTGTGCCATTTTGGATTTTTGGCACACTAGGGAAATGGGTTGTATTATGGAAAAATAGATTTAATTATATCAAATGGCAATTAATGCTAAAATCTAGGTATTTGTACCTTTATTTTTTACTTGCCATGATTTACTTGCCATATGCCATGACATGACATCATATTTACTTTTATCATGTAAAATGTCATGATCATATTTAGGGTTACTTATATATGTCATGTATGCTTAAGTATATATTACATGCCATGACATCATGATTTTGGCACATGCTATTATTTTTGTTGTCATTATGACATAATCATCATTCATGCATAAATAAAATGGATTTAAGGACTATAACATAATTTGAAGTCCCATGTATAAGGGAGTCAAATAGTGTTGCCTAGTAAATTGCATGATACCCTAAATGAACAAAGCCCACATCTCACTAGAATACTTGACTTGTATGTGTTTCAAACATTTAGATACAAGTGAGATATTTAGGAAAATGAATTTAAAGGTTTTAAAAATATTTCAAAAACATTTTGAAAAACCTTGGTGAAGTCTATCTTTTGATAGCAATCACCAATGAATGAGGTTATACAAAGATGACTCAAATATTGAAGCTTTTCTCATCTTTTGAACTTTGTATCAATCTCACTATTTTGTGGGTAAAATAATTTTCAAATATTTTTCACCCATATTGATTGTTATAACTATTATGCATATGAATTCTCATGATTTTTCACCATATGTATAATTACTTATGAATTTTTGAAAACCAATTCTGATCATTGAAATTTGGATTTTTCAGTTACCAATTGACTGATGAGGGTGGCAATCGACTGATTTCTGTCAGAGTCGATTGCCAGGTTGATTTTGGATAAACAATGTTTGTTAGGCCAATGTTCAGCTATGTTTGGATTCCCTAACCACTCCTAACCCTAGGACATGCTTTGGAGAGCATTAGAAGGGGTGAAAATCCATTGGATATGGATTAGGAGAAGTGTTTAGGGTGAGTATCAAATTTAAGGTGTATGGAAGTTCAATGTTGAACTTGTGCCTTAATTTTGATTGTTTAAGTGTTCCTATTGGCTTAGGAACTCTCCAAGGACATTGTTGGTGCAATGGTCAAGGGGGAGCAAGCCTTTAGTAGGAGGTATCCATCATGGGAAGATGGACGTGTATTTTTCCTCATGGGAGGAAAATTGAGGGATTGCCTCTCTTAAGTGATATGGGACTTATCACTAGAAAGATTGAAGGCATGTGTTTTCCTCAAAGGGAGAGATTGTAAGATCTCATTGGTGTTGCGATGTATACTGAAAAGTCTATCTTTTATATGAACATCTTTATTTTGAAATAAGAATCACATGATCATTATTTGCATATTTTTATGGTTATGCATATTGTCTAATACATTACATTGTAGATAACATGGTGTGTGGTGTCACACGGGAGATCATGTTATCGGCTCCTTGTAAAGTATAAGTATAGGCTCAAAACCGAGATGACTTTGGACAAACCATTGGTATGGTTGTAGTGTGATTTGATATTGGTTTGTCTTGACCATAAAATCACACTAGTACACTTTGTGTGTATTGAGCAGGACCGACTTAGAGGTGATTCGATTTATTGCTGACTACATAATCGAATCAGACCTCGGATATTATATTGTACATACTCTTAATTTCGATATAATAATGGGCACATATACTTAGTATTTATTTCTTTGATTTACCAATGGGAGAGATTTATAGATTAAATCGATAGGCTTGGTAAGTTGGGAAATGATATTATTTATATGTTGTGTCGTTGATTATAGGAGGAAATCGTGTCCTATATATTAGGATGATGATGTCTACTTGAGGAGCTCATAAGGTTCATCATGTAAACTCTATAGGTGGACTTGGTTCAACATGATGAAAAGGTTGACTGGTACTACTCATGGAGTTAGATGTTGATTAATTAATGGTCAGTAAATTAATTAATCGACGGACATTCGAGATATTAAACACGGGAAGAAAATGTACATATAATATATGGAGCCCATATTAACTTATGGGGGTTGGTGAGGTAGATCAATGATAATCCTTTAGTGGATTAGATTATCATTAATGGATTGGACTTTATATGGGCTTGATCCATTGGGTGGCCAAGATCCAACTCCTCCTCATGGTCCCTATTGTAGCCTATTAATACCTCATGAAGCCTAGATCCAATGGATGCAAACAAAACTCTAGATCCAAAGGTAGAGATTAAATCTCTAGATCCGACGGTTGAGATTAAATCCCTAGAACCAATGGTGGATATTAAAACAAGGATTTTCCCTAAACTCTATAAAAGGAGCCTTTAGGGTTGGCGTGGAGAATTATCAAGGGAAGCAAGGGTGTTAGGAAGCTAGGGTATGGAGCTTGGCGGCACCAAATAAGGAAAATCTTTCCTTCTCTTCTTTTTCTCCATTGGTGGCCGGCGTCCATACAACCCCTCACCCCTCTTGGCCGACGTCAAAACCTAGCTTTCCTCTTCTCCTTGGCCAGTGGAACCAAGGCTTAGGGTCCTCCCTTGGAGCTTTTGGTCGGCAACCATTCTTTCTCCTTCTCCTTGTTTGCCGGCGACAAGTAACTTCCTTGTTGCTTGTTGGTTGGCTAAAGGAAGGAGAAGGGTCTTGTTTCTATTCTTCCTCTTGCTCTGAACGAGGAGGAAGGAAGATTGGTGATCTAGGAGCTTCAACTTTTGGTAGATCATCGCCCACACAACATCCGAAAGGAGGAAGGTCATACAATAGAAGATCGAGAAGTATATCGATTCTCTATTTTCATTTGTTACATGTTTATATTTGCTTTTCAATTATATACATGATATATATTCTGTTTTGTGGCTAAATATACTTGGACCCCGAATATAAACACAAAATCCAACGATTCGTACATCGTCTATTCCGTGGCTATTCGTAGAATAGAGGTTGGTCGCTTGAACAACAAGTTTGTTCAAGTGACTACTCTAATCGAATAGCACGACGATGACAAGGTTTCTTGGGCAATCCCTCTTGTCAAGGATAAATTTTTTTTATCAGGGGACGTAGAAGGGATCACCATAAACAAGTGACCGAGTTGAAGTGGGAAGCGAAGTTTCCCCTCCCAACAATTGGTATCAGATCCACGGTTTCCGGTTTTGTGTATTTAGGATTCGGTTACTCTTATACATTTTTCACATATTATTTGTGCTGGATAATAGTATGATATGCATAGGTTAACTCTTTAGTTGCAGGCATAAGATCCGACTATTATGGCCAAATGTGTGTATGTGATTGTATGTGTGTAATTGTATATTTTGTATAATCCTCGGGATTGACGAGGCTAGTATTTAATTTTTGGAAAATTAGATACGACATTGTTTAGCCACTCTTTTTATTTTAGTTTACTTTCGATCTAGATTTCATGTACACTCCCTCGTGGAGTATAGGATCGATATATGTAAATTAAAATAGTTTTTAGGCTCGGCTCGGATCTCCAGATGGCTCTGTCGGTTGGATGCTTCGGAGGCTCATTGGCTCCCATGTCCCCGGATTAAAATTTTCACCAATGAAAGAATTAATCCGGATGGGATGAGCTTCCTTAGCACAACCTTTTCGTCGTCGTGCTAACAACTTGAGTGGTCGCTTGAACAAACTAGTTGTTCAAGCAACACAACTCTTCTAGTTGGTTAGCCGCGGAAGAGACGACGGACGGATCGCCGGTTTTTGTGTTTGTCTTCGGGGTCCATGATTATACAATATATATTCATACACACACATGCATAATCAAAACAAATAAGAACATGCTCAGATCTGTACATAAAGTTAAAATAACTTTATACCTTACGATCTTCTACCGTATGTCCTATCCTTCTCGTAGACGACGTGTGAACGAAGATCCTCCACGAGTAGAAGCCTTCTAGATCACTTTCTTCTCTACCTTGTCCGCTGCGAACAAAGAGAAGAAACCATAAATACCTTCCTATCTAGAACCGACCACCAAATTATGAAACTTTGTGTAACCGCTGGCCAAGGAACTATTGGATTATGCGGCGGCCAACTTCAAGAAGTGTTGCCGCCGACCACTTTGGAGAATGGGGAGGAGGAAGAGAACGGGCCACCAATGGGAGGAGAACCTCCGGCGAAGGAAGAAGGTAGAGGGCTCTATGATGGGCGCCGGCCAAGGAATGATAGAGGAGGATGGGCGCCGGCAATCAACTTGAAGGAAGAAGCTTGCCGCCCAAGCTTTGCTCCAAAACCCTAGCCGCCCAATGAACCCTAGCCGCCCACTTGTGGATGAACCAAACCCTAACTCCAATTCCTTGATCCTTGATTCTCCTTGCCGCCCAACCCTAAGCATCTATTTATAGAATAGGGCTTAAGCCTCCTTTAATCTCCACCGTCGGATCTAGGGATTTAATCTCCACCGTCGGATCTAGGGTTTTATCCCAACCGTCAGATCTAGGGTTTAATCCCAACCATCGGATCTAGGATTTCATCCCAACCGTCGGATCTAAGGTTTCATCCCAACCGTTGATTCTAGGATTTCATCCTAACCATCGGATCTAGGGATTTAATCCCAACCGTTGGTTCTAGGGTTTCATCCAACCATCGGATCTAGGGATTTAATCCCAACCGTTGGTTTTAGGTTTTGTTTTACATTCTTGGATCTAGACTTCACAAGGATTATGTTAGGCTACGATAGGGACCATAAGGAGGAGTTGGGTCTTGGCCACCCGATGGATCGGAACCACACAAACTTGATCCATCAATGATATTCCATTCCACTAGAGGATCATCATTGAACTACCTCACCAACCCCCATAAATCAATATGGGCTCCATATATTATTTGTACATCTTATCTCCCCGTGTTTAAGATATCGAATGTCCGTCAATTAATTGATTTATTGACCATCAATTAATCAACATCTAAATCCTCGAGTAGTACCACTCAACCTTATCATCATGTTGACTAAGTCAACCAGCTGGGTTTACATGATGAACCTTATGAGCTCCTCAAGGGGACATCATCAACCTAATATATAGGACACGGTTTCCTCCTGTAATCAACGGCACACCATGTAAATAATACTATTTCCCAACTTACCGGGCATATTGATTTAATCCATATAAATCTCACCCTCTGGTAAATCAAAGAAATAAATACTAAGTACATGTGCCCATTATTATATCGGGATTAAGAGCATGTACAACATAATATCCGAGGTCTGATTCAATTATGTAGTCAGTACTATATTGAATAACCTATATGTTGGTCCTACTCAATACACCTAAGTGTACTAGTGTAACTCTATGTTCAAGACAAAACAATACCAAGCTACACTACAACCATGCCAATGGTTTGTCCAAAACCATCTTGGTTGTGAGCCTTTACTTATATTTTACAAGGGACTGATAACATGATCATCTGTGCCACACCAAGCACCATGTTATCTACAATGTAAAATATTAGACAATATGCACACATATATAATGAATATATAAAATGCAAACAATGATCATGTGATTCTTATTTCAAAATAAAATGTTCATACAAAAAGAGCTAGGCTTTCAGTATACATTCCAACAATCTCCCACTTATACTAAAAGACTATGCCGTCATCACTCTGCCATACATCTGATCCCCATGTCCTCCACATGCCTATCAAACGCTTTCGCTGGAAGGGCCTTAGTGAATGGATCCGCCAGGTTATCCTCTGATGCAATCTTGGCGACAGCAACTTCTCCTCGCTTTACGATCTCTCGTATGAGGTGGTACTTGCGCTCTATGTGTTTACTCGCCTTATGGGCTCGTGGTTCCTTCGAGTTTGCAACTGCACCACTGTTATCACAATAAATTGTGATAGTTCTGGGCAAACCAGGAATCACATCAAAGTCCATCAAGAAGTTCTTGAGCCATACAACTTCCTTAGCTGCCACATACTCAGCTTCCATGGTAGAGTCCGCCACGCATTTCTGCTTGACACTCCTCCATACTATGGCTCCACCTCCAAAAGTAAACACAAACCCCGAGGTAGACTTACTCTTGTCCATATCTGATTGGAAATCCGAATCCGTGTAACCCACAGGGACTAATTGATCTGCCCGGTAAACTAGCATATAATCCCTAGTCCTTCTCAGGTACTTCAATATATGCTTTACCGCAGTCTAATGTCCCTGTCCAGGATTACTCTGATATCTGCTAATCATGCCCACGGCAAAGCAGATATCCGGTCTCGTACATAGCATAACATACATAAGGCTTCCTACTGCCGAAGCATAAGGAACCGCCTTCATGTCCTCTATCTCCTTTGATGTTTTGGGACACATCTCTTTAGATAAAGGAACTCCATGCCTAAAAGGTAGAAAACCTTTCTTGGAGTTCTGCATGCTAAAACGAGCAAGGATAGTGTCAATGTATGAAGCTTGAGATAAGCACAACATTCTTTTCTTGCGATCCCTTATAACTTTGATCCCAAGGATGTGTCCCACTTCTCCCAAGTCCTTCATGTCAAACTGTTTGGACAACCATACCCTTACGTCTGATAACACTTTGATATTGTTGCCAACTAACAAAATGTCATCTACGTATAGTACAAGAAACACCACTACGTTCCTACATCTCTTGTATACACAAGGCTCATCCGACTTCAATAAATCCATATGATTGGATTACCTCATCAAAGCGGATGTTCCAAGATCTAGAAGCTTGCTTCAATCCATAAATGGACCGATTAAGCTTACATACAAGATGCTCTTTGCCTTTAGCAATGAATCCTCCGTTTGCCGCATATAGATGTTCTCCTCAAGACTTAAGGAAAGCTGACATCCATCTGCCAAATCTCATAATCCATATGAGCAGCTATAGATAAGAGAATCCGGATAGACTTAAGCATAGCTACCGGCGAAAAGGTCTCCTCATAATCGATACCCTCTTTCTGAGTATACCCTTTCGCAATAAGCCTAGCTTTGAAGGTCTCAACCTTCCCGTCTACTCCTCTCTTTCTCTTGTAGATCCACTTGCATCCAATGGTTTTTACACCATCGGGTGGCTCTACTAGCTCAGACTGATTAGAATCCATAGATTCTATCTCCAATTCATCGCTCTTGCCAAGATATTGCATCTCTATCTTGGATTGCCTCACATATGTCCAGGGATCAGTTCATGTTCACTGTGACTAAGTCCAAAGACTCTCCCAAAAACATGAATCACAGTTGTCTAACAACCCTCCCACTACGACGCAGGTGCCTCCCGTGTATGCTCGTGACACGCGTGCGCTGACTTGTGGTGTCTCCTCTTGTACCGGTGGTAATCAAGTCGGACTTCGCCATCTCCTCAAGAACAATCCTACTCGTGGGCTTGTGGTTCATCACATAGTCCTCCTCTAGAAATCTGGCATTCGTACTCACGATCACCTTCTGATCACTAGGACTATAGAATAAACCACCCTTCGTTCCCTTAGGGTAGCCAACAAACAAGCGCACTTCTGTACGAGATTCCAACTTACCAACATCTCCCTTCAAAGACATGTGCCGGACTACCCAAATCCGAATATGTCTTAGACTAGGCTTCGCAATCCCATAACTCTGTGGGAGTAGAGGGTGCGACTTAGATGGAACCAAGTTCAATGTGTGCCGCTTCCAGAGCAAACCCCGTAACGAATCGTAACTGTAATAACTCATCATAGATCCGACCATCTCCATAAGAGTCCTGCTCCTTCGCCTCCGCCACACCATTCTCACTGGGTGTGCAAAGTGACAATTGGGATTGAATCCCAGCCTCTGATAAGTAACTCCTAAACTCTCCCAAGAGGTACTCGCCACCACGATCAGATCGTAATGTCTTGATACTTTTACCTTGACGGTTCTCCACATCAGCCTTGAATTCTTTGAACCTGTCAAAGCATTCAGACTTGTGGCGCATCAAGTAAATGTATCCATATCTTGAATAATCGTCTATAAAAGAGACGAAATATTCAAAACCACCTCTTGCCCGGATAGACATAGGACCGAACAAATCAAAATGAACCAATTCTAACACATCTTTGGCTCTATACCCCTTGGCCTTGAAAGGCCTCTTGGTCATTTTACCTTCCAAGCAAGATTCGCAGGTTGGGAGATCCTCCACCACTAATGAACCCAAAGGTCCATCAGCTATCAACCTTTGAATTCTACTTAGGTTAATATGACCAAGCCTTAGGTGCCAAAGATATGTTTGGTTCATTTGCGAAGGTTCTTTTCTCTTATTAGATTTAGAAGATGAGCTATTTACTTCTATTTGCATCGTGAGAGTTTTTGGTTCAAGAGTATATAAATTGTCAACCAATGTACCAGAACAGATAATCTCCCTATTCCTTTTTATAACCACTTTGTCATTAAAAGAAACAGAATATCCATCCATAAATAATTTAGAAACTGAAATTAAATTCTTTCTAAAAGTAGGTACATAAAGACAATTTCTTAAAACCAAAACTTTATTCCTATCAAAAGATAAATAAACGTCTCCCACTGCAATAGCCGCCACCTTTGATGGATTGCCCATGAAGACGGTAATCTCTCCCTCAGCTAGTCGTCGGGTTTCCTGGAACCCCTGCAAAGTATTGCAGACATGATCAGTGGCTCCTGTATCTACACACTAGGCACTGGTAGATAACACCGCTAAAAATGTTTCAACAACTAAACAAGAAGATATACCTTTGTTCTTTCGGCGAGGACAGTCCGCCTTCCAATGTCCAGTCTGCTTGCAAGTGAAGCACTTGCCTTTCAGCTTCTTCACTCCTGCCTGAGGTCCCACTGCCACTTTCTTCGCTCCACCTTGCTTCTTCTTCTTCTTACCTTTCGATTTAGAGGAAGAAACCTTCTGAGCGACCATGGCTTGAGAACTCTGACGAAAATGCCCCTCTGCCGCCTGGAGTTCTGTCAGAAGCTCCGCCAATGAATACAACCTCTTGTTCATGTGGTAGTTGAGGCAGAACTGCTCAAAACTCCTAGGCAGAGACTGGAGAATGATATCGACCTGGGTTTCCCCATCGATCTCAGCTCCGAGGACTTCCATCTCATTAAGATGAGCCATCATCTTGAGAACATGATCCCTAACGGGTGTTCCCTCGACCATGGTGGTCGTCATCAAGTTTCTCATTGCCTCCTGCCTAGCCGCCCTACTCTGATGTCCGAAAAGTTCCTTGAGATTGAACATCATATCATAAGCAGTGGCTATGGCCTGATGCTGATGTTGCAGCACATTTGACATAGATACCAAAATGTAACACCACGCCTTCTCATCTTCCTTAACCCATTTCTTATAACGTTCTTTCTCCTTTTCATCAGAGTCATCGGTGGGCTTAGGAGGACAGACCTCAAAGAGTACAAATTTGTACTCTTCCGCAGTTAAGACAATATCCAGGTTTCTTTTCCAATCAATGTAGTTTGGACCAGTAAGTTTGTTTTCTTTTAAAATCACAGCAAGTGGTTTGAAAGCCATTTGAAAATCCTAAAAATCACAATGATCAAAAAAATATTAGATTTCAAATATTATTGATTCCTCAAAACAATAAAATCCCGAAATCAACCAACACCGAGAATATCGCATGCCACGATAGTGTGGACGTATATGAATTCCACATTTGTAAGAGGAGGTTTTACCCATTAATTTTATTATCTTGTCAACCTTACTTTTTGACAAATAAAATTAATAGTTGGTTCCTCTTTAGCCCAACAAATAAAAGCAGTGACTCCGATGGGGAGGATACTTTTATTTGCATGTAAGTGTGCACCATTACACGATACAAAGGGAATTATTTCGGATTATGTGCCTTACCGATGGGGAAGTACACACGCTCCTAAATAATTTCCTATAACCATTATTTGACCTAGTGATCCGCAAACAAACCCATCCGATGGGGAGGAAGGCACTCAAAGCCAACGCGCAAGTTTGTTGCATCACACGTCAAATTGTAATGGAGGTCGCGGGAATTAATTAAAATATCCCTCTCCCACTTAGTAAATTGCAATCGAGGAATTTTAAACATACACAACATGCATAGAAAACAAATAAGCAATAAATATGGAAAAAAACAGAATTTTTCCAACTATTATGGCATTGTCCTCCAATATGCATCCCGTCGTGTCGCCACCTCGTCCGCTCCATCTTTTCCCGTGCGCAAGTCACCAAAGAGTTCCGAGCCGAGATAAAACATTTTAATTTACATCCATCGATCCTATACTCCACGAAGGAGTGTACAAATCATCTAGATCGAAAGTAAACTAAAATGAGCGGCTAAACAATGTCGTATTTAATTACAAAAATTAAATGCTAAACTAGCATCGTCAACCCCGAGGATTCAAATAATAAATTTTTACACACATCCATTCACATACACACACATGGCCATAATAGTCGGATCTGTTGGGATGTATACTGAAAGCCTAGCTCTTTTTGTATGAACATCTTTATTTTGAAATAAGAATCATATGATCATTGTTTGCACTTTATTTATATATGTGCATATTGTCTAATACTTTACATTGTAGATAACATGGTGCCTGGGTGTGGCACAGAAGATCAAGTTATCAGTCCCTTGTAGAGTATAAGTAGAGGCTCACAACCAAGATGGTTTTGGATAAACCATTGGTATGATTGTAGTGTAGCTTGGTATTGTTTTGTCTTAAACATAGAGTTACACTAGTACACTTAGGTGTATTGAGCAGGACCGACATAGAGGTGATTCAATTTATTGCTGACTACATAATTGAATCGGACCTCGGATATTATGTTGTACATGCTCTTAATCCCGATATAATAACGGGCACATGTACTTAGTATTTATTTCTTTGATTTACCAGAGGGTGAGATTTCTATAGATTAAATCAATATGCCCGGTAAGTTGGGAAATGATATTATTTACATGGTGTGACGTTGATTATAGGAGGAAACCGTGTCCTATGTATTAGGTTGATGATGTCCCCTTGAGGAACTCATAAGGTTCATCATGTAAACCCTGCAGGTTGACTTAGTCAACATGATGATAAGGTTGAGTGGTACTACTCGAGGAGTTAGATGGTGATTAATTGATGGTCAGTAAATCAATTAATTGACGGACATTCGATATCTTAAACACGGGGAGATGGATGTACAAATAATATATGGAGCCCATATTAATTTATGGGGGTTGGTGAGGTAGTTCGATGATGATCCTCTAGTGGAATGGAACATCATTGATGGATCAAGTTTTTGTGGTTCCGATCCATCGGGTGGCCAAGACCCAACTCCTCCTCATGGTCCCTATCGTAGCCTTACATAAACCTCATGAAGTCTAGATCAAATGATGGAAAACAAATCTCTAGATCCGACGGTTAGGATTAAAACCCTAGAACCGACGGTTGAGATTAAATCTCTAGATCCGACGGTTGGGATTAAAACCCTAGAACCGACGGCGGAGATTAAATCTCTAGATCCGACGGTTGGATTAAAATCCTAGAACCGACGACAGAGATTAAATCTCTAGATCCGACGGTTGGATTAAAATCCTAGAACCGACGGTTGAGATTAAATCTCTAGATCCGACGGTTGGGATTAAAACCCTAGAACCGATGGTTGAGATTAAACCAAGGCCTAAACCTAACTCTATAAAAGGGTGGCTTGGGTTGGGCGGCAACCAAGTTTTCAAATGATGGAGTTGGATGGCTTGGGCGGCAAGAAAATAGGAGGAGGCTAGGGTTAGGGTTTGGTTCATGGTGTTGGGCGGCAACATGAAGAATTCTTCTCTTCTTCTTCTTCCCTATGATGGCCGGCAACCCTTCCTCCCTTTTCCTCCTTAGTTTGGCCGGCGCCCAAGCTTCTCCATCCTTTCTATGGCTTAGGTTGGATGGCATTAGGAGAGTCTCCCTTGGGCGGCAACCAAATCCTATATGGGATAGGATTGGGGTTGGGCGGCTAGGGTTAGGGTGGGCGGCAACAAGAAGATGAAGATCCTTTTCTTCTTCCTTCTAAGTGTTGGCCGGCCACTATCCTTGTTCCCTCTACCTTAGCCGGAGCTCAACTTTTTCTCCTTCACTTCATCCTTGGCCGGAAATAAGGAGAGTCTTGCCTAGGGTTTGGGCGGCAACAAGGAGAAGGATTGTTTTCCTTTCCTTTCTCCAAGTGTTGGCCGGCACCCATACCCTTGGTGTTTCTCTTTTGGTTGCTTTCCATTTTGTTCTCTTTGGACCGGCGACAAACATCATGTTTGGAGCTTGATGGTTGGTCCTAGATAAGAGATGAGTTTTGTTTCCATTATGTTCTCTCTATTCTTGGGGCCGGCGGCATCGATCCTTTGTGGATTGGTACTTGGCTCAAGCAAGAAGGGAAAGAGAGTTCTTCTTTCTTTGTATTGAAGAAGATCTAGGAAGCTTCAACTTGTGGAGGATCTTCGCCCACACGAAGTCTACAAGGAGGTTAGGACATACGGTAGAAGACCAAGAGGTATAAAAGTTTTACAACTTTTATTATTGTTCTTTGCATGTTCTTATTTGATATGCTAGCTTATGTTCTTTATGTTAGTATATGTTGATTATACTAGTTTACATTTGCATGTATTTGTATAATCATGGACCCCGAAGATAAACACATTAACTGGCGATCCATCCGTCGTCTCTTCCGCGGCTATACGACTAGAAGAGTTGGTTGCTTGAACAACTAGTTTGTTCAAGCAATCGCTCGAGTCGTTAGCACGACGACGAAATTGGTTGTGCTTAGGAAACTCATCCCATCCGGATTAGTTTTCATTAGTGAAAATTTAAATCCGGGGACATGGGAGCCTATGAGCATTCCGAGAAATAGCACGATTGCCAACAGGATCTTATGCCTGCAACCAAAGAGTTAAACTACGCATATCCTACTATTATCCGGCACATATAATATATGAAAAAGTGCATAAAAAATTAACCGAATCCAAAACACACAAAACCGGAAACCGTGGCTATGATACCAGTTGTCGGTTGGATGCTTCGGAGGCTCATTGGCTCCCATGTCCCCGGATTAAAATTTTCACCAATGAAAGAATTAATTTGGATGGGATGAGCTTCCTTAGCACAACCTTTTCGTCGTCGTGCTAACAACTTGAGTGGTCGCTTGAACAAACTAGTTGTTCAAGCAACACAACTCTTCTAGTTGGTTAGCCGCGGAAGAGACGACGGACGGATCGCCGATTTTTGTGTTTGTCTTCGGGGTCCATGATTATACAATATATATTCATACACACACATGCATAATCAAAACAAATAAGAACATGCTCAGATCTGTACATAAAGTTAAAATAACTTTATACCTTACGATCTTCTACCGTATGTCCTATCCTTCTCGTGGACGACGTGTGGACGAAGATCCTCCACGAGTAGAAGCCTTCTAGATCACTTTCTTCTCTACCTTGTCCGCAGCGAACAAAGAGAAGAAACCACAAATACCTTCCTATCTAGAACCGGCCACCAAATTATGGAACTTGGTGTAACCGCCGGCCAAGAAACTATTGGATGATACGTCGGCCAACTTCAAGAAGTGTTGCCGCCGGCCACTTTGGAGAATGGGGAGGAGGAAGAGAACCGGCCACCAATGGGAGGAGAACCGCCGGGCAAGGAAGAAGGTAGAGGGTTCTATGATGGGCGCCGGCCAAGGAATGATAGAGGAGGATGGACGCCGGCAATCAACTTGAAGGAAGAAGCTTGCCGCCCAAGCTTTGCTCCAAAACCCTAGCCGCCCAATGAACCCTAGCCGCCCACTTGTGGATGAACCAAACCCTAACTCCAATTCCTTGATCCTTGATTCTCCTTGCCGCCCAACCCTAAGCATCTATTTATAGAATAGGGCTTAAGCCTCCTTTAATCTCCACCATCGGATCTAGGGATTTAATCTCCACCGTCGGATCTAGGGTTTTATCCCAACCGTCGGATCTAGGGTTTAATCCCAACCGTCGGATCTAGGATTTCATCCCTACCGTCGGATCTAAGGTTTCATCCCAACCGTCGATTCTAGGATTTCATCCTAACCATCGGATCTAGGGATTTAATCCCAACCGTTGGTTCTAGGGTTTCATCCAACCATCGGATCTAGGGATTTAATCCCAACCGTTGGTTTTAGGTTTTGTTATACATTCTTGGATCTAGACTTCACAAGGATTATGTTAGGCTACGATAGGGACCATAAGGAGGAGTTGGGTCTTGGCCACCCGATGGATCGGAACCAAACAAACTTGATCCATCAATGATGTTCCATTCCACTAGAGGATCATCATTGAACTACCTCACCAACCCCCATAAATCAATATGGGCTCCATATATTATTTGTACATCTTATCTCCCCGTGTTTAAGATATCGAATGTCCGTCAATTAATTGATTTACTGACCATCAATTAATCAACATCTAAATCCTCGAGTAGTACCGTTCCAGTTACATGTGCTGGTCAATAGAATGCTTGGGTACACACAAAGTGCACGAGTGGTAATTCTACATGGTTAAGACAAACTGATACAAATCACACAACCATGCTAATGGCTCGGATGGAGTCGTGTTTGAGACGTACTATTTCCCAACTTACCGGGCATATTGATTTAATCCATATAAATCTCACCCTCTGGTAAATTAAAGAAATAAATACTAAGTACATGTGCCCGTTATTATATCGGGATTAAGAGCATGTACAACATAATATCCGAGGTCCGATTCAATTATGTAGTCAGTACTATATTGAATCACCTCTATGTTGGTCCTACTCAATACACTTAAGTGTACTAGTGTAACTCTATGTTCAAGACAAAACAATACCAAGCTACACTACAACCATGCCAATGGTTTGTCCAAAACCATCTTGGTTGTGAGCCTTTACTTATATTTTACAAGGGACTGATAACATGATCTTCTGTGCCACACCAAGCACCATGTTATCTACAATGTAAAATATTAGACAATATGCACACATATATAATGAATATATAAAATGTAAACAATGATCATGTGATTCTTATTTCAAAATAAAATGTTCATACAAAAAGAGCTAGGCTTTTAGTATACATTCCAACAGGCTCGTACATGGCGTAGGAGGAGCGGGTGAGATGACGATGCGACGGGAGACATATTGAAGACAAAAGCCATATTAGTTGGAAAAAAATTTATTTTTCATATTTATTGATTATTGTTTGATATGCATGTTGTAGGCTAGAAATTTCCTCAATTTCAAATTACTAAGTGGGAGAGGGAAATTTTTATAAATTCCCACGGCCTCCATTACGATTTGACAAGTGATGCAAACAAACTTGCGCGTCGGCTCTGAGTGACTTCCTCCCCATCGGATGAGTTTGTTTGTGGATCACAAGGTCGAATATGGTTATAGAAAATTATTAAGGAGCGTGTGTACTTCCCCATCGGAAGGCACATAACCTGAGATAATTACCTTGGTACCGAGTAATGGTGAACACTTAGATACAAATATAAGTATCCTCCCCATCGGAGTCATTGATTTTATTTGTAGGGCCAAAGAGGAACCAACTATTAATTTTATTTGTCAAAAAGATAGGTTGACAAGATAGTAAAATTAATTGATAAAACCTCCTCTTACAAATGTAGAATTCGTATACGTCCACACTATCATGGCATACGATATTCTCGGTGTTTTGAGGTGTTGGTTGATTTTAAAATATTATTGTTTGAGGAATCAATAATGTTTTGAAATCTAATGTTTTGATCTATGTGATTCTTAGGTTTTCTTTTAAAATGACTTTCAACCCGCTTGCTGTGATACAGAAAGAGAATAAACTTACTGGACCCAACTATGTTGATTGGAAGAGGAATCTAGACATTGTTTTGACTATTGAGGAATACAAATATGTACTTCTCGAAGAGTGCCCTTCTAAGCTTACAGATGATTCTGGGGAAAAGGAGAAAGAGAGTTATAAGAAGTGGATAAAGGCCAATGAGATGGCATGGTGTTACATTTTGGCATCTATGTCAAATGTACTGCAACATCAGCATCAAGCCATTCCCACTGCTTATGACATGATGCTCAATCTCAAAGAGCTTTTCGGACACTAAAATCGGGCTGCTAGGCAGGAAGCCATGAGGAACTTGATGACAACCACCATGATCGAGGGAACACCCGTGAGGGATCATGTTCTCAAGATGATGGCTCATTTGAATGAATTGGAATTCCTCGGAGCTGAGATCGATGGGGAAACCCAGGTTGATATTATTCTCCAGTCTCTACCTAGGAGTTTTGAGCAGTTTCTTTTGAACTACAACATGAACAAGAGGTTGTATTTGTTGGCGGAGCTTCTGATAGAACTCCAGGAGGAAGAGGGTCTATTTCGTCAGAGTGATCAGGCGCATGCCATGGTGACCCAAAAGGTTTCTACTTCTAAGACGAAATGCAAGAAGAAGAAGAAACAAACAGGGACAAAGCCGGTGGGAGGAACTCAGGGAGGAGTGAAGAAGCCGAAAGACAAGTGCTTCACTTGTAAGAAGACTGGACATTGGAAGAAGGAGTACCCCAACCGCAAGCAGAACAAAGGTATATCTTTTGGTCTACTCGTTGAAACATGTTTAGCGGTGTTATCTACCGGCACCTGGTGTGTAGATACTGTTGGGATGTATACTGAAAGCCTAGCTCTTTAGTATGAACATCTTTATTTTGAAATAAGAATCACATGATCATTGTTTGCACTTTTATATTTATTATATGTTGTGCATATTGTCTAATACTTTACATTGTAGATAACATGGTGCTTGGGTGATGGCACAGAAGATCATGTTATCAGTCCCTTGTAGAGTATAAGTAGAGGCTCACAACCAAGATGGTCTTGGACAAACCATTGGCATGGTTGTAGTGTAGCTTGGTATTGTTTTATCTTGAACATAGAGTTACACTAGTACACTTTGGTGCATTGAGCAGGACCGACATAGAGGTGATTCAATTTATTGCTGACTACATAATTGAATCGGACCTCGGATATTATGTTGTACATGCTCTTAATCCCGATATAATAACGGGCACATGTACTTAGTATTTATTTCTTTGATTTACCAGAGGGTGAGATTTCTATGGATTTAATCAATATGCCCGGTAAGTTGGGAAATGATATTATTTACATGGTGTGCCGTTGATTATAGGACGAATCCGTGTCCTATATATTAGGTTGATGATGTCCCCTTGAGGAGCTCATAAGGTTTATCATGTAAACCCCGCGGGTTGACTTAGTCAACATGATGATAAGGTTGAGTGGTACTACTCGAGGAGTTAGATGTTAATTGATTGATGGTCAGTAAATCAATCAATTGACGGACATTCGATATCTTAAACACGGGGAGATAAATGTACAAATAATATATGGAGGCCATATTAATTTATGGGGGTTGGTGAGGTAGTTCGATGATGATCCTCTAGTGGAATGGAACATCATTGATGGATCAAGTTTGTGTGGTTCCGATCCATCGGGTGGCCAAGACCCAACTCCTCCTCATGGTCCCTATCGTAGCCTTATATAAACCTCATGAAGTCTAGATCAAATGATGGAAAACAAATCTCTAAATCCGATGGTTAGGATTAAATCCCTAGAACCGACGGTGGAGATTAAATCTCTAGATCCGACGGTTGGATTAAAATTCCTAGAACCGACGGTTGAGATTAAATCTCTAGATCCGACGGTTGGGATTAAATTCCTAGAACCAATGGTGGAGATTAAATCTCTAGATCCGACGGTTGGATTAAAATTCCTAGAACCGACGGTTGAGATTAAATCTCTAGATCCGACGGTTGGGATTAAATTCCTAGAACCGACGGTTGAGATTAAATCTCTAGATCCGACGGTTGGGATTAAATTCCTAGAACCGACGATTGAGATTAAATCTCTAGATCCGACGGTTGGGATTAATTCCTAGAACCGACGGTTGAGATTAAATCTCTTAATCCGACGGTTGAGATTAAAACTCTAGAACCGACGGTGGAGATTAAACCAAGGCCTAACCCTAACTCTATAAAAGGATGGCTATGGGTTGGGCGGCAAGAGAGGTGAATGGTTCATGATGGATGCTAAGGAAAGAAGGGTTTTGCCTAGTATGCTTGGGCGGCAAGCAACCTCATGGAGGAAACCCTAATTAGGGTTTTGGCTCCTTAGGTTGGGCGGCCAAGGTGGTGGAGCTAGAGGGGGCGGCAACCTATGGAGGAGCTTGTCTTCTTCCTTGGAGGTGGCTAGCTCCTAGATCTCTCCTCTCCACCATGCTTAGGCGGCAAGAAACCTATGGAGGAAACCCTAATTAGATTAGGGTTTGGCTCTTTGGATTAGGCGGCTAGGTTTGGAAGTTATGGTTGGGCGGCAACTATAGGGGAAGGGCTCATCTTCTTCCTTCTAAGGGTTGGCCGGCCACTACCTTCTCTTCCTCTACCTTGGGCGGCAAGAAATCCAAAGGAAGCTTGGTTGGGCGGCTAGGGTTTGGAAGGTAAGGTAGGTGGCAACTATAGGGGAATTGTTCTTCTTCTTCCTAGGGTGTTGGCCGGATCCTATCCTTTTTCCTATACCTTTGGTGGTGCCCAACCTATTCCTCTTTTCCTTTTGTTTTCCTCTTGGTCGGCGGCACTAGGAACTAGGGTTTGTCCCTAGTTCGGTTGCTTGGTTGTTTCCATTATGTTCTCTCTATTCTTGGGGTCACTGATCAATCCTTTGTGGATTGGTGGTTGGCTCAAGCAAGAAGGGAAAGAGAGTTCTTCATTCTTTGGATTGAAGAAGATCTAAGAAGCTTCAACTTGTGGAGGATCTTCGCCCACACGAAGTCTACAAGGAGGTTAGGACATACGATAGAAGATCAAGAGGTATACAAGTTTTACAACTTTTATTTATGATCTTTGCATGTTTCTATTCTTAATTGATATGCTAGCTTAAGTTCTTTATGTTAGTATATGTTGATTATACTAGTTTGCATTTGCATGTATTTGTATAATCATGGACCCCGAATAAGAAACATAAAAACCGGCAATCTGTCCGTCGTCTCTTCCGCGGCTAACCGACTAGAAGAGTTGTGTTGCTTGAACAACTAGTTTGTTCAAGCGATCACTCGAGTCGTTAGCATGACGACGAATTGGTTGTGCTTAGGAAACTCATCCCATCCGGATTAGTTCTCATTAGTGAAAATTTTAATCCGGGGACATGGGAGCCTATGAGCATTCCGAGGACTAGCACATATGGCCAACAATTGGTATCAGAGCCATGGTTTCCGATTTTGTGTGTTTTTGGATTCGGTTACTTTCATGCACATATCATATATTTTGTATGCCGGATAATAGTAGGATGTGCGTAGGCTAACTTTTGCTGCATAAGATCCACTATTATGGCTATATGTGTGTATGTGATTGTTTGTGTATGATTGTATATTATTTGAATCCCTGGTCGAGAGGCTAGATTAGTATTTAATTTTGTAATTAAATACGGCATTGTTTAACCACTCTTTATTTTATTTTACTTTCGATCTAGATTTCATGTACACTCTCATGGAGTATAGGATCGATGGATGTAAAATAAAATAGGTGATCTCCTGGATGGCTCATACATGGCGAGGAGGAGCGATTTAGGTGGCGACGACGACGGACGATATTGGAGAACAATGCCATAATAGTTGGAAAAATTCTGATTTTTCCATATTTATTGCTGATTTGTTTTATATGCATGTTGTGTGTGCTTGAAAATTCCTCATTTTCAATTTACTAAGTGGGAGAGGGATATTTTAATTAATTCCATGGCCTCCATTACAATTTGACATGTGATACAACAAACTTGGCGGCCTGAGTGCCTTCCTCCCCATCGGATGAGTTTGTTTGGATCACTAGGTCAAATAATGGTTATAGGAAATTATTTAGGAGCGTGTGTACTTCCCATGGTAAGGCACATAATCCGAGATAATTCCCTTAGTATCGTGTAATGGTGCACACTTAGATGCAAATAAAAGTATCCTCCCCATCGGAGTCACTGCTTTTATTTGTAGGGCCAAAGAGGAACCAACTATTAATTTTATTTGTCAAAAAGTAAGGTTGACAAGATAATAAAATTAATAGGTAAAACCTCCTCTTACAAATGTAGAATTCGTATACGTCCACACTATCGTGGCATGCGATATTCTCGGTGTTTTGAGGTGTTGGTTGATTTCTGGATTTTATTGTTTTGAGGAATCAATAATATTTGAAATCTAAAGCAATGATCTATGTGATTCTTAGGATTTTCAAAATCGATTTTCAGTCCACTTGTTGTAATACTAAAGGAAATAAACTTACTGTACCTAGTTAATGTTGATTGGAAAAGAATCTAGATGTTGTCTTATTTGCTAAGAAGTACAAGTATACACTCTTCAAAGAGTGTCCTCAAGCCATGGTTGCTCAATAAGGTTTCTACTTCTAAGCCGAAAGGCAAGAAGAAGAAGAAACAAGGTCGAGCAAAGGTGGTGGGAGGATCTCAGGGAGGAGTGAATAAGCCGAAAGGCAAATACTTCACTTACTAGCAGACCGGACATGAGAAGAAGGATTATCCCAATCCGAAGCAAGAACAAAAGTATATCTTATGGTCTAGTCGTAACATGTTAGCGGTGTTATCTATCGCACTGGTGTGTAGATACGAGAGCCACTAATCATGTCTGCAATACTTTACAGGGTTCCAGAAACCCACAATAGCTAAAGGGGATATTACAATTTACTTGGGCAATGCCATGAAGATGGCGACTATTGCAAAGGGGAGATGTTTTATTTATCTTTGAGAAAAATTAAGTTTTTGGTTCTCAGAAATTTTCTTTATGTGCCTTTGTTTAGAAAGAATTACTTTCAGTTTCTAAATTGTGGATGGATAATCTATTTCTTTTGATGATGATTTGTTATAAAAGGAATAGGACATTATCTATTCAGGTACATAGATAGGAAATTTATGACTTGAACCACGAGCTCCCACGATGCAAATGGAAGTTATTAACTCATCTTCTAATTCCAATAAGAGAAAAGAACCTTCGAAAATGAACCAAACATATCTTTGGGATCTTAGGCTTGGTCATATTAACCTAAGCAGAATTCAAAGGTTGATAGCTGATGGATCTTTGGGTTCATTAGTGGTGGAGGATCTCCCAACCCGCGAATCTTGCTTGGAAGGTAAGATGACCAAGAGGCCTTTCAAGGCCGGGCATAGATCCAAAGATGTGTTGAATTGGTGCATTCGATTCGTATGGTCCTATGTCTATCCGTGCAAGAGATAGTTTTGAATATTTCATCTTTTCATAGACAATTATTCAAGATGACACTACGATTTGATCGTAGTGGTGAATACCTCTTGGGAGAGTTTAGGAATTACTTATCGTCTGATTCAATCCCAATTATCGCACCGCACACCACAGAATGGTGTAGCGAGCAAGGAAGAGGACTCTTATGGAGATGGTTAGATCGAAGATGAGTTATTACGACTTGCCAAATTGCTCGGGATATGCCCTAGATACGACGGTATACATTCTGAACCTTGTTCCATCTAAATCAGTGCCTTCTACTCCCACAGAATTGTGGACTAGGCGGAAGCCTAGTCTAAGACATATTCGGATATGGGAGTCCAAAGACACGTATCTTTGAAGGTGATAAGTTGGAACCTCGCATGTAAAGTATGCATGTTCGTGGCTATCCTAGGAGAAGGGTGGTTTGTTTTATAGTCCTAGAGATCGAGGGTGATCGTAGACGAATGCCGATTTCTAGAGGAGGACTATGTGATGAACCACAAGCCCACGAGTAGGATTGTTCTTGAGGAGTTGATAGGGAAGTCCCGACTTGATACCACTACGTACAAGAGGACATACCACATGTCACTGCACCGCGTGTCACAGAGGATACACAGAAGATACCTCGTCGTAGTGGGAGGGTTGTTAGACAACCTCATAGATTCATGTTCTTGGGAGAATCTTCCGATTTGGTCCCTGGAGAACATGAACCTGATCCCGGGACATATGACGAGGTAATCCAAGATATAGATGCAACATCTTTGCAAAGTGCAATGAATACTGAGATTGAATCTATGGATTCAAATCAGTCCGAGAGCTTCTATGTATAGCGGCTCATATGAATTTATGAGGTGTGATGATGGATGTCAAGACAGATTTCCTTAGTGGAAGTCTTGAGGAATCCATTTATATAAAGCGACTGAGAGGATTCATTGCTAAGGGCAAAAAGTATCTTGTATGTAAGCTTAATCGGTCCATTTGTGGATTGAAGTAAGCTTCGAGGTCTTGGAACATCCGCTGAGGAGGTAAATCCATCTTATGGATTTATTCAAAGTTCGGATGAGTCTTGTGTATATCGAGAGATGTGACTAAACGTAGTGGTATTTTTGTACTATACGATGACATTTTGGTGGTTGGCGACAACATCGAAATGTTATCAGACGTAAGGGTATGGTTGTCCAAACAGTATGGTATGAAGGACTTGGGAGAAGTGGGTCACAACCTTGGGATCAAGGTTGTTGTGCTTATCCCAAGCTTCATACATAGACATGATTTTGGATCGTTTTAGCATGCAAAACTCCAAGAGGGGTTTTCTACCTTCGCATGGAGTTCCTTTATCTAAGGAGATGTGTCCTAGATCATCTGAGGAGATAGAGGAGATGAAGGCGGTTCCTTATGCTTCGGCAGTAGGAAGCCTCATGTATGCGATGCTCTGTACGAGACCAGATATCTGCTTTGTCGTGGGCATGGTCAGCAGATATCAGAGTAATCCAGGACAGGGATATTGGACTGCGGTAAAGCATATATTGTGGTGCCTGAGAAGGACTAGGGATTATATGCTAGTGCAGGGCATAATTACTCCTCGTGGGTTATATAGATTCCGATTTTCAACTGATAGGGATAATGTAAGTCTACCTCGGGTTTTGTGTTTACTTTGGAGGTGGAGCCATAGTATGGAAGAGTGTCAAGCGTAAATGCGTGGTGGACTCTACCATGGAAGTATCAGATGGCGCCTCTTAGGCGGCCAAAGAAGTTGGGTGGCTCAGGAACTTCCTGATGGACTTGGATGTGATTCCTGGTTTGCCCAGAACTATCACAATCTATTGTGATAATAATGGTGCAGTTGCAAACTCGAAGGAACCACGAGCCCATAAGGCTAGTAAACACATAGAGTGCAAGTACCACCGACAGAAATCGATAAGGAGGTAGAAGTTGTTGTCGCTGGATTGCATCGAGGATGACTGTAGACCCTTTTTCACTAAGTCCCTTCTAGCGAGAGCTTTGATAGGCATGTGAAGGGAAGGGGAATCAGATGTATGGCAGTATAATGACAACATAGTCTTTTAGTATAAGTGGGAGATTGTTGGGATGTATACTGAAAGCCTAGCTCTTTAGTATGAACATCTTTATTTTGAAATAAGAATCACATGATCATTGTTTACACTTTTATATTTATTATATGTTGTGCATATTGTCTAATACTTTACATTGTAGATAACATGGTGCTTCGGTGATGGCACAGAAGATCATGTTATCAGTCCCTTGTAGAGTATAAGTAGAGGCTCACAACCAAGATGGTCTTGGACAAACCATTGGCATGGTTGTAGTGTAGCTTGGTATTGTTTTATCTTGAACATAGAGTTACACTAGTACACTTAGGTGCATTGAGCAGGACCGACATAGAGGTGATTCAATTTATTGCTGACTACATAATTGAATCGGACCTCGGATATTATGTTGTACATGCTCTTAATCCCGATATAATAACGGACACATGTACTTAGTATTTATTTCTTTGATTTACTGAGGGTGAGATTTCTATGGATTAAATCAATATGCGTAAGTTGGGAAATGATATTATTTACATGGTGTGCCGCTGATTATAGGAGGAATCGTGTCCTATATATTAGGTTGATGATGTCCCTTGAGGAGCTCATAAGGTTTATCATGTAAACCCCGGGTTGACTTAGTCAACATGATGATAAGGTTGAGTGGTACTACTCGAGGAGTTAGATGTTAATTGATTGATGGTCAGTAAATCAATCGATTGACGGACATTCGATATCTTAAACACGGGGAGATAAATGTACAAATAATATATGGAGCTCATATTAATTTATGGGGGTTGGTGAGGTAGTTCGATGATGATCCTCTAGTGGAATGGAACATCATTGATGGATCAAGTTTGTGTGGTTCCGATCCATCGGGTGGCCAAGACCCAACTCCTCCTCATGGTCCCTATCGTAGCCTTATATAAACCTCATGAAGTCTAGATCAAATGATGGAAAACAAATCTCTAAATCCGACGGTTAGGATTAAATCCCTAGAACCGACGGTGGAGATTAAATCTCTAGATCCGACTGCTGATTGGATTCCTAGAACCGACGGTTGAGATTAAATCTCTAGATCCGACGGTTGGGATTAAATTCCTAGAACCGACGGTGGAGATTAAATCTCTAGATCCGACGGTTGGATTAAAATTCCTAGAACCGACGGTTGAGATTAAATCTCTAGATCCGACGGTTGGGATTAAATTCCTAGAACTGACGGTTGAGATTAAATCTGTAGATCCGACGGTTGGGATTAAATTCCTAGAACCGACGATTGAGATTAAATCTCTAGATCCGACGGTTGGGATTAATTCCTAGAACTGACGGTTGAGATTAAATCTCTAAATCCGACGGTTGAGATTAAAACCCTAGAACCGACGGTGGAGATTAAACCAAGGCCTAATCCTAACTCTATAAAAGGATGGCTATGGGTTGGGCGGCAAGAGAGGTGAATGGTTCATGATGGATGCTAAGGAAAGAAGGGTTTTGCCTAGTATGCTTGGGCGGCAAGCAACCTCATGGAGGAAACCCTAATTAGGGTTTTGGCTCCTTAGGTTGGGCGGCCAAGGTGGTGGAGCTAGAGGGGGCGGCAACCTATGGAGGAGCTTGTCTTCTTCCTTGGAGGTGGCTAGCTCCTAGATCTCTCCTCTCCACCATGCTTAGGCGGCAAGAAACCTATGGAGGAAACCCTAATTAGATTAGGGTTTGGCTCTTTGGATTAGGCGGCTAGGTTTGGAAGTTATGGTTGGGCGGCAACTATAGGGGAAGGGCTCATCTTCTTCCTTCTAAGGGTTGGCCGGCCACTACCTTCTCTTCCTCTACCTTGGGCGGCAAGAAATCCAAAGGAAGCTTGGTTGGGCGGCTAGGGTTTGGAAGGTAAGGTAGGTGGAAACTATAGGGGAATTGTTCTTCTTCTTCCTAGGGTGTTGGCCGGATCCTATCCTTTTTCCTATACCTTTGGTGGTGCCCAACCTATTCCTCTTTTCCTTTTGTTTTCCTCTTGGCAGGCGGCACTAGGAGCTAGGGTTTGTCCCTAGTTCGGTTGCTTGGTTGTTTCCATTATGTTCTCTCTATTCTTGGGGCCGGCCGTATCAATCCTTTGTGGATTGGTGGTTGGCTCAAGCAAGAAGGGAAAGAGAGTTCTTCATTCTTTGGATTGAAGAAGATCTAAGAAGCTTCAACTTGTGGAGGATCTTCGCCCACACGAAGTCTACAAGGGGGTTAGGACATACGATAGAAGATCAAGAGGTATAAAAGTTTTACAACTTTTATTTATGATCTTTGCATGTTTCTATTCTTAATTGATATGCTAGATTAAGTTCTTTATGTTAGTATATGTTGATTATACTAGTTTGCATTTGCATGTATTTGTATAATCATGGACCCCGAATAAGAAACACAAAAACCGGCAATCCGTCTGTCGTCTCTTCCGCGGCTAACCGACTGGAAGAGTTGTGTTGCTTGAACAACTAGTTTGTTCAAGCGATCACTCGAGTCGTTAGCACGACGACGAATTGGTTGTGCTTAGGAAACTCATCCCATCCGGATTAGTTCTCATTAGTGAAAATTTTAATCCGGGGACATGGGAGCCTATGAGCATTCCGAGGACTAGCACATATGGCCAACAGATACGGGAGCCACTGTGAAGGGTTGGTTTCATTGATCCGTGAGGGAAAACTTCGCTTCCCACTTCACCTCGGTCGCTTGTTCATGGCGATCCCATCGATGTCCCCGGATTAAAAAAATTTAATCCTAGACAAAAGGGATTGCCCAAACAACCAAGTCATCATCGTGCTATTCGTTTAGAGAGGTCACTTGAACAAACTTGTTGTTCAAGCGACCAACCTCTATTCTACGAGTAGCCACGGAATAGACGATGTTCGGATCGCCGACTTTCGTGTTTATGTTCGAGATCCAAGTGTTATTTAGCCACAAACAGAATATATGATGCTCATAATTGAAAAACAAAAACAAACATGTTACAAAAGAGAATAGAGAATCGATATACCTCTCGATCTTCTAATGTATGACCTTCCTCCTTTCGGACGTCGTGTGGGCGACGATCTACCAAAAGTTGAAGCTCCTAGATCACCAATCTTCCTTCCTTGCTCGTTCCGAGCAAGAGGAAGAATAGAAACAAAGCTCCTTTTCTTCTTTCAACCAACCACCAACATCCAATGTTGGAGCTTGCCGCCGGCCAAGAAGGAAGAGGAGATTAGGGTAGAAACCAGCCAAGACACCAAGGGAAAGCCCTAAATCTTATTTCCACCAGCCAAGGAGAAGGAGAAGAGGGAGTTTGGATGCCGACCAAGGGCTGGAAGGGCTTCAATGGGCGCCAGCAAGCTTGAGGAAGAAGAAAATAAGGAAGTTGTTTCCTTATTTGGTGCCGCCAATGCCCAAAAACCTAACCCTTGCTTCTTGCCGCCAACCTCCAAAAACCCTAGCTTCTCTAATTAATCGCCACGCCAACTCTAAGCCTCCTTTTATAGAGTTTAGGGATAAGCCTTATTTTAATCTCCACCATTGGTTCTAAGGATTTAATCTCAACCGTCGGATCTAGAGATTTAATCTCAACCGTCGGATCTTAGAGATTTAATCTCTACCTTTAGATCTAGAGTTTTGTTTCTATCCATTGGATCTAAGCTTCATGAGGTGTTAATAGGCTACAATAGGGACCATGAGTAGGAGTTGGATCTTGGCCACCCATGGATCAAGCCCACATAAAGTCCGATCCATTAATGATAATCCAATCCACTAAAGGATAATCATTGATCTACCTCACCAACCCCCATAAGTTAATATGGGCTCCATATATTATTTGTACATTTTCTCTCCGTGTTTAAGATCTCAAATGTCCATCGTTTAATTAATTTACTGACCATTAATTAATCAACATCTAACTCCATGAGTAGTACCACTCAACCTTTTCATCATGTCGGACCAAGTCCACCTGCAGTGTTTACATGATGAACCTTATGAGCTCCTCAAGGGGACATCATCATCCTAATATATAGGACATGGTTTCCTCCTATAATCAACGACACACCATATAAATAATACCATTTTCCAACTTACCGAGCCTATCGATTTAATCTATAAATCTCGCCCATTGGTAAATAAAGAAATGAATACTAAGTATATGTGCCCGTTATTATATCGGGATTAAGAGCATGTACGATATAATATCTGAGTTCCGATTCGATTATGTAGTCAGTAATAAATCGAATCACCTCTTAGTCGGTCCTTCTCAATACACACAAAGTGCACTAGTGTGATTCTATGATCAAGACAAATCAGTCCCAAATCACACTACAACAATTCCAATGGTTTGTCCAAAGTCATCTCGGTTGTGAGTCTTTACTTATACTTTACAAGGAACCGATAACATGATCTCCCGTGTGACACCACACACCATGTTATCTATAATTTAATGTATTAGACAATATGCATAGCCATAAAAATATGCAAACAAAGATCATGTGATTCCTATTTCAAAAATAAAGATGTTCATAAAAAAGGTAGACTTTTCAGTATACATCCCAACACACTGATCATGTCTGCAATACTTTGTAGGGGTTCCAAGAAACCAGACGACTGGCTGAGGGGGAGATTACCGTATATTTGGGTGATGCCACGAAGGTGGCAGCTGTTGCAGTGGGAGACGTTGAAGGGGTTTTTGCCCCGGAAGCTCTCCCACTAATTATAGGGTTTTTGCTTATCGAGTCCGTGAGGGGAAACTTCGCTTCCCACTTCACCTCGGTAGCTTGTCCATGGCAATCCCTTCGATGTCCCCGGATTAAAAAAAATTTAATCCTAGACAAAAGGGATTGCTCAAACCACCAAGCCATCGTCGTGCTATTCGTTTAGAGAGGTCACTTGAACAAACTAGTTGTTCAAGCGACCATCCTCTAATCTACGAGTAGTCGCGGAATAGATGATGTCCGGATCACCGATTTTTGTGTTTATGCTCGAGATCCAAGTATTATTTAGCCATTTACAAATTTATAACATGCTTATGTTGGTGCAGGGGCACCAGATAATCGAACCTGTGTTTTGATTATGGCAAAGACACAAAATTAAGTTTACATCATTATCTCACGAGCTAAATCGAGTGTGTAGAAAAGTACTAAAGCTAGAGCTGAAGGCTAGCGACACCCGGAGGAAGCCGTGGTGGTCGGGCGACACTCGAGTGACTTCGGAGGGAGCCGAAAGAATCGAGTCGAATGCCGGAAGTGAAAGTGACACAGTAAGAATCGAGGTAAGCTCGTGTGAGTGAGTGATGGTAAGGTCGTGTTCTCTGTACGGGGACGACCGTAGGCGGCGATCCGACTAAGACTTCTTGTGGAAGGTCTAGGTCGAGATTGGACGATTAGAAACCATTGTATTTATCATTTTTCGAGCTAACCTCTCACTGTAGGGAAGTGGCCAGGCTGGCATTCGACTGCTGGACATGGGGCAGTCGACTGATGCTCATCAGTCAACTGATGGGAGGCATCAGTCAACTAATGGCGACGAATCAACCTTTGCGCAAGGTCAAAATGGATAAGGTTTGACACGGCCACTTCGCGATAAAAATTATAGAACTTCATGATCTGTTCCGGAAAAAGAGGAGACATATTCAGAGGGCAAAATCTATAAAAGGATGGGTGGATTCCAACTCCAAAGATCATCAAGTTTATTCATCAAGTGCTCCTACAACGCCAACTCTCCAACACCATCATAACGCCGACGTGACAACAAGTTCAGATCTCCTTCGTCGGCAGTAGCATCTAGTAATATATTTTGGTATTGTATTCTTTGTTTTTATTCGTAACGAGGTGAGGTAGGCTTGTTGCCTCATCCTCGTACATTTGGTTTTGTGATCGTTGTCTCCTACCTCCAACGAGGAGGAGACATTATAGTGCTTTGCCCTCCGCACGCGGTCTAGGACCAATAGGGCCTTGGAGTAGCAACCGTTGGGTTGTGAACCAAGTAAAATAAACGTGTCTCTTTATTTTCCACTGTGTTTACTCGTTTAATTGTCTACTCGAACGAAACGTCAAAAAGATTTATGCTCGCTATTCACCCCCCCCCCCCTCTAGCGACGCTTCTCGATCCAACAGCTTATAATTGAAAAACAAAAACAAGCAACAAACAAAAGAAGAAAGTAGAATAGGTATACCTCTTGATATTCTAATGTATGACCTTCCTCCTTGTGGACGTCGTGTGGGCGATGATCCACCAAAAGTCGAAGCTCCTAGATCACAAATCTTCCTTCCTTGCTCTTCCAAAGCAAGAGGAAGAATAGAAACAAGGTTTTCTCCTCACTAGAAACAACCAACAAAGGAACTAAAACTATCCTTGCCGCCGGCCAACTAGGTGAAGGAGAAGATGGTGGAAAACAACCAAGACACCAAGGGAAGCCCTATATCTTGTTTCCACCACCTAAGGAGAAGGAGAAGGGGGCTTTTGGGCGTCGGCCAAGGCTGGAAAAGAGGCTGGAGAGGTGCTGGACGTTGGCCAAAAGAGGAAGAAGAAGAGAAGAATACCTTCCTTATTTGGTGCCACCCTTGCCTCCAAACCCTAATCCTAATCCTATCTCAATTAGGATTCCTTCTTGCCGCCCAAACCCTATCTCTCCTTCAATGTCATTCATGCCAACTCCCATGCCATCCTTTTATTAGGGATAAGTCATGAATTAATCTCATCCATTGGTTCTAGGGATTAAATCTCAACCGTCGGATCTAGAGATTTAATCTCAACCGTCGGATCTTAGAGATTTAATCTCTACCAATGGATCTTAGAGTTTTGTTTCTATTCATTGGATCTAAGCATCATGAGGTGTTAATAGGCTACATTAGGGACCATGAGGAGGAGTTGGGTCTTGGCCACCCATGGATCAAGCCCACATAAAGTCCGATCCACTAATGATGATCCAATCCACTAAAGGTTCATCATTGATCTACCTCACCAACCCCCATATGATAATATGGGCTCCATATATTATTTGTACATTTTCTCCCCGTATTTAAGATCTCGAATTTCCGTCGATTAATTAATTTATTGACCATTAATTAATCAACATCTAACTCCTTGAGTAGTACCACTCAACCTTTTCATCATGCCGGACCAAGTACACCTGCAGGATTTACATGATGAACCTTATGAGCTCCTCAAGGGGACATCATCATCCTAATATATAGGACACGATTTCCTCCTATAATCAATGACACTCCATATAAATAATATCATCTCCCAACTTACCAAGCCTATCGATTTAATCTATAAATCTCGCCCATTGGTAAATCAAAGAGATGAGTACTAAGTATATGTGTCCGTTATTATATCGGGATTAAGAGCATGTACTAAATAATATCTGAGGTCCGATTCGATTATGTAGTCAGCAATAAATCGAATCACCTCTAAGTCGGTCCTGCTCAATATACACAAAGTGCACTAGTATGATTCTATGGTCAAGACAAACCAATACCAAATCACACTACAACCATTCTGATGGTTTGTCCAAAGCCATCTCGGTTGTGAGCCTTTACTTATACTTTTCAAGAGGCCGATAACATGATCTCCTGTGTGACACCACACACCATGTTATCTACAATGTAAAGTATTAGACAATATTGCTTAACTATAAAAATATGCAAACAATGATCATGTGATTCTTATTTCAAAAATAAAGATGTTTATAGAAAAGATAGACTTTTCAGTATACATCCCTACAGACGTTTATTTATCTTTTGAAAAAAATAAAGTTTTGGTTCTTAAGAAATTCCTTTATGTACCTTTATTTAGAAAGAATTTAATTTCAGTTTCTAAATTGTTTATGGATGGATATTCTATTTATTTTAATGACAGAGTTGTTATAAAAAGGAATAGGGACATTATCTGTTTAGGTACATTAATAGGAAATCTATACACACTTGAATCAAAAGCTCCCATGATGCAAATAGAAGTAAATAACTCATCTTCTAATTCAAATAAGAGAAAAGAACCTTCGAAGATGAACCAAACATATCTTTGGCATCTTAGGCTTGGTCATATTAACCTAAGCAGAATTCAAAGGTTGATAGCTGATGGACCTTTGGGTTCATTAGTGGTGGAAGATTTCCCAACCTGCGAATCTTGCTTGGAGGGTAAAATGACCAAGAGGTCTTTTAAGGCCAAGGGGTATAGAGCCAAAGATGTGTTAGAATTGGTTCATTCTAATTTGTGTGGTCCTATGTCTATCCAGGCTTGAGGTGGTTTTGAGTATTTCGCCTCTTTTATAGACGATTATTCGAGATATGGATACATTTACCTTATGCGCCACAAGTCTGAATGCTTTGACAAGTTTAAAGAATTAAAGGTTGATGTGGAGAAATATCAAGGTAAAAGTATCAAGATACTACGACCTAATCGTGGTGGTGAGTACCTCTTGGGAGAGTTTAGAAACTACTTATTAGAGGCTGAGATTTAATCCCAATTGACTGCACCTGGCACACCCCAGCTGAACGGTGTAGCAGAGCAAAGGAATAGGACTCTTATGGAGATGGTTAGATCGATGATGAGTTATTCTGAGTTGCCAGATTCGTTCTGGGGATATGCTCTAGATACGGTGGTGTACATTTTGAACTTGGTTCCATCTAAATCAGTGCCTTCAACTCCCACAGAACTGTGGACTGGGCAAAAGCCTAGTCTAAGACATATTTGGATTTGGGGGAGTCTAGTACATGTGTTGAAGGCGGATGCTGGTAAGTTGAAACCTCGTACAGAAGTATGTATGTTCGTTGGCTATCCTAGAGGAACGAAAGATGATTTGTTTTATAGTCCTAGAGATCAGAGGGTGATCGTTAGCACGAACGCCATATTTATAGAGGAAGACTATGTGATGAACCATAGGCCCATGAGTAAGATTGTTCTGGAGGAAATAAAAGGGGAAGTCACTTCTTCAGTACAACCGGTATAAAAGGATATACCACAAGTCACTGCACCGCGTGTCACAGAGGATACACAGGTGATACCTCAACATAGTGGGAGGGTTGTGAGACAGCCTGATAGATTCATGTTCTTGAGAGAATCTTCTGATTTGGTCTCTGGTGAACATGAACATGATCCCTGGACATATGACGAGGCAATCCAAGATAAAGATGCAACATCTTGGCAAAGTGCAATGAATACTGAGATTGAATCTATGGATTCAAATCAGGTCTGGGAGCTAGTGGAACCTCCCGATGGTGTAAAAACCATTGGATGCAAGTGGATCTACAAAAGAAAGAGAGGAATAGATGGGAAGGTTGAGACATTCAAAGCGAGTCTTGTTGCGAAGGGGTATACTCATAAAGAGGGTATCGATTATGAGGAAACCTTTTCGCCGGTGGCCATGCTTAAGTCTATCCGGATTCTCTTATGCATTGCAGCTCATATGGATTATGAGGTGTGGCAGATGGACATCAAGACAGCTTTCCTTAATGGAAGCCTTGAGGAAAACATCTATATGAAGCAACCAGAAGGATTCATTGCCAAAGGCAAAGAGCATCTTGTATGTAAGCTTAATCGATCCATTTATGGATTGAAGCAAGCTTCGAGGTCTTGGAACATCCGATTTGATGAAGTAATCCAATCTTATGGATTTATTCAAAGTTCAGATGAGTCTTGTGTATACAAGAGATGTGAGGGAAACGTAGTGGTATTTCTTGTACTATATGTAAATGACATTTTGTTGATTGGCAATAATATCAAGGTGTTATCGGACGTAAGGGTATGGTTGTCCAAACAGTTTGATATGAAGGACTTGGGAGAAGTGGGACACTCCTTGGGATCAAGGTTATAAGGGATCACAGGAAAAGGATGTTGTGCTTATCCCAAGCATCATACATAGACACAATAATGGATCGTTTTAGCATGCAAAACTCCAAGAAAGGTTTTCTACCTTTCAAGCATGGAGTTCCTTTTTCTAAGGAGATGTGTCCTAGAACATCTGAGGAGATAGAGGAGATGAAGGCAGTTCCTTATGCCTCGGCAGTAGGAAGCCTCATGTATGCGATGCTATGTACGAGACTAGATATCTGCTTTGCTGTCGGCATGGTCAGCAGATATCAGAGTAATCTAGGACAGGGACATTGGACTACGGTGAAGCATATATTGAAGTACCTGAGAAAGACGAGGGATTATATGCTAGTTTACCAGGAAGACCAATTACTCCCTGTGGGTTACACGGATTCCAACTTCCAATCTAATAGGGATAACAGTAAGTCTAACTCAGGTTTTGTGTTTACTTTGGGAGGTGGAGCCATTGTATAGAGGAGTGTTAAGCAGAAATGCGTGGTGGACTCCACCATGGAAGCTGAGTATTTGGTAGCCTCTGAGGCGGCCAAAGAAGTTGTGTGGCTCAGGAACTTCCTGGTGGACTTGGATGTGATTCCTGGTTTGCCCAGAACTATAACAATTTATTGTGATAATAGTGGTGCAGTTGCAAACTCGAAGGAACCACGAGCCCATAAGGCTAGTAAACATATAGAACGCAAGTACCACCTGATACGAGAAATCGTAAAGAGAGGAGAAGTTGCTGTGGCCAAGATTGCATCGGAGGATAACCTGACAGATCTTTTCACTAAGGCCCTTCCGACAAGAGCTTTTGATAGGCATGTGGAGGGAATGGGGATAAGATGTATGACAGTTTGAGGACAGCATAATCTTTTAGTATAAGTGGAAGATTGTTGGAATGTATACTGAAAAGTCTATCTTTTGTATGAACATCTTTATTTTGAAATAAGAATCACATGATCATTGTTTGCATATTTTTATGGTTATGCATATTGTCTAATACATTACATTATAGATAACATGGTCTGTGGTGTCACACGGGAGATCATGTTATCGGCTCCTTGTAAAGTATAAGTATAGGCTCACAACCGAGATGACTTTGGACAAACCATTGGTATGGTTGTAGTGTGATTTGGTATTGGTTTGTCTTGACCATAAAATCACACTAGTACACTTTTTGTTTATTGAGCTGGACCGACTTAGAGATGATTCGATTTATTGCTGACTACATAATCGAATCGGACCTTGGATATTATATTGTACATACTCTTAATCCCGATATAATAACAGGCACATATACTTAGTATTCATTTCTTTGATTTACCAATGGGCGAGATTTATTAATTAAATCGATAGGCTCGGTAAGTTGGGAAATGATATTATTTATATGGTGTGTCGTTGATTATAGGAGGAAATCATGTCTTATATATTAGGATGATGATGTCCCCTTGAGGAGCTCATAAGGTTCATCATGTAAACCCTGCAGGTGGACTTGGTCTGACATGATGAAAAGGATGAGTGGAACTACTCATGGAGTTAGATGTTGATTAATTAATGATTAGTAAATTAATTAATCGACGGACATTCAAGATCTTAAACACGGGGAGAAAATGTACATATAATATATGGAGCCCATATTAACTTATGGGGGTTGGTGAGGTAGATCAATGATAATCCTTTAGTGGATTGGATTATCATTAATGGATTAGACTTTATGTGGGCTTGATCCATTGGGTGGCCAAGATCCAACTCCTCCTCATGGTCCCTATTGTAGCCTATTAATACCTCATGAAGCCTAGATCCAATGGATGGAAACAAAACTCTAGTTCCAAAGGTAGATATTAAATCTCTAGATCTAACGGTTGAGATTAAATCTCTAGATCCGACGGTTGAGATTAAATCCCTAGAACCATTGGTGGAGATTAAAACCAGGCTTATCCCTAAACTCTATAAAAGGAGCCTTTAGGGTTGGCGTGGAGTATAATCAAGGGAAGCAAGGGTGTTAGGAGTTGGCGGCAAGAGGTTGGAGCTAGGGTTTGGAGCTTGGCGGCACCAAATAAGGAAAATCTTTCCTTCTCTTCTTCTTCTCCATTGGTGGCTGGCATCCATACAGCCCTTCTCCCCTCTTGGCTGGCATCAAAACCTAGCTCTCCTCTTCTCCTTGGCCACTGGAACCAAGGCTTAGGGTCCTCCCTTGGAGCTTTTGCCCGACAACCATTCTTTCTCCTTTTCCTTGTTGGCTGGCGGCAAGTAACTTTTTTGTTGCTTGTTGGTTGGCTAAAGGAAGGAGAAGGGTCTTGTTTCTATTCTTCCTCTTGCTCAGAACGAGCAAGGAAGGAAGATTGGTGATCTAGGAGCTTCAACTTTTGGTAGATCATTGCCCACACGACGTCCGAAAGGAGGAAGGTCATACAATAGAAGATCGAGATGTATATCGATTCTCTATTTTCATTTGTTACATGTTTATATTTGCTTTTCAAATATATACATGATATATATTCTGTTTTGTGGCTAAATATACTTGGTCCCCGAACATAAACACAAAAGTCGGCGATCCGTACATCGTCTATTCCGTGGCTATTCGTAGAATAGAGGTTGGTCGCTTGAACAACAAGTTTGTTCAAGTGACTACTCTAATCAAATAGCACGACGATGATAAGGTTGCTTGGGCAATCCCTCTTGTCAAGGATAATTTTTTTTTATCCGGGGATGTAGAAGGGATCGCCATAAACAAGCGACCGAGTTGAAGTGTGAAGCGAAGTTTCCTCTCCCAACAATTGGAATATGAGACATTCATACCCTTGGGGAGGACCTTTTTGATGTATGTCAAAAATGGGGAGAAGTTATCAATTGGGGTTAGTTGGAATTCTCATTGGGATTTGAGAATTGCCAATTTGGGATAATTGGTAGACTTAAGTTTGAGGTTTTGTCAAACATCAAAAAGGCGGAGATTGTTGGTGCAATCGACCCAAGTCACGATTGATCGGACTCAAGTTTGACTCGAACTATATTTTGATGTTAGATAAAACTTATGACATGGGATTGTCATGGGAAGTTCAACATGGCTTGGCTACATAAATCCAAGTGTGTAGCCTTTGTGGTGAAAAGTCCAAGCATGAGGCTTGGTGTTGGGAAAATCCAAGCATGGGGCTTGGTGTTGGTAAGACCAAGTGTGTAGCCTTGGCAATGGGAAGTCTTGAGGACTTGGCAAGGTCACTAGTCTCGTAGGGTCGGGGTCCTTGAGCCGGTGAAGGATGACATTGCGAAGTCGTACACTTGGTGCATCCGAGGGACGTAGGTCGAGGGAAGAGAGCTTCGGTGGGGAACTCCATGACAGGATGAGGTGGACTGGCCAAGTGGCTAAGACTGAGTGTCGGATGCTCAAACAACTTTGTGTTTGAGGTTTTACTCGACATCAGTCGACTGGCATGGGTGCTAGTCAATTGCTCCAAGTCGAATGAGTTCTACTGGTGTTCGACAAATTTGGTTCTGGACGAACAGTCGACTACCAAGCGTTGGCAGTCGACTGTTGACACCATCAGTCGACTGCTGAGGGATTGCAGTCGACTGATCAGGGTGAATTCAGGCACAAAATGTGTTTCAGTCGAGTGATTGTGTCGAGCACTCGACTGATGGGCATGATCAGTCGACTGATGATGGATCCATTGGAACTTGTCCAGTGTGGATCGAGTCATTATGAGACAATGACTACAGGACTAGTCGACTGATGGTCACAATTAGTCGACTGATGGGTGTGGAATCAGCTCGATGTAGGTTATAAATGGAGCTCGAGATGGAGGATTTTGCCAAGACTTTTGGGGAGATTTTGGAGTGGAATTTCTGCTGCATTCCAGTCCTTCAAGAGCAAACCAAAGCAAGCAACAAGCAAGAGTTCAAAGCCATTTGTTGTAAAGTGTTCTTTACGTATTTCATTTGTGTTCTTTGTATTTGCTTGTACATTTTGTATTACTTGTAATTGCTTGTACAAGGTTTTTCCATCTCCGATTTGTGGTCGAGAAGGTGTCTTGTTAGTGTCGTGCGCAAAACACGAGCCCGTTGAGCTCACCCCGTGGAGTAGGAACCCTAAGGTTCCAAACCATGTATATCGTGTGTTGTCTCTTATATTCTTGTTGTGTTTTCATTATTGTATATTCCACAATGCTAACGAAAATTGTAGACAAGCGACACGCAACAAACGAACGATTTCCATCATCTATGCGTATTGGGCTATTCACCCCCCCTTTAGCTGGTAACCGATCCTCTAACATTGATGATATTTTAGTTAAGTCAAAAAACAACTTGGGATTTAGTGGTAGACCTTGAAGAGACTTTCGCTACTATAAGGTAGTATAACATGAAGTTAAATCAAAAGAAGTGTTTGTTCAGGGTGAATAGTGGAAAATATTTGGGATATATTGTGATAGAGAAGGGACTGTAGGCCAATCCGGAGAAGGTGTAGGTACTATGTAATATGAAGTCACCTACCAATCTGTGGGAGACCAAGAAATTGGTAGGAAGAATAGTCTCTTTGTCTCACTTTATAGCTAGATCAGCGGACAAGGGGCTACCCTTCTTCAGGATTCTACACAAGGCTACTCGATTTCAGTGGGATGAGCTATGTGACCAAGCTTTCCAAGAGTTGAAGAAGTATTTAGCTGAACTTCTTTTGTTGGCAAAACCTATCCCAGGGGAACCATTGTGGAAGTATTTAGTTGTCTCAGGAGGAGCAGTTAGTTCAGTATTGTTGAAGAAGGATGGTTCTCAACAACAACCCATATATTATACTAGTCACATACTGAAAGGAGCAAAGTTAAGCTATACCGAGTTGGAAAAGTTGTCATACATTTTAATCTTAACAACTCACAAGTTGAGGCCTTATTTCTTATCCCATCGGGTAAATGTGCTAACCAATAGTGAATTAGGCCGGGTGGTTACCAAGCCTAATTTTTCAGGAAGGTTAGCTAAATGGATTGTGGAACTAAATGAATATGCCATCCATTATCATATCCCCAAACTTCTATCATGGCTCAGTCACTAGCCGACTTCCTAGCGGAGGTGCCATTTGGCTCAGAGGATAACTCGGCGAAAGAAAAAGAAGAAAAGAGTGTATGGAATGCTTTTGTGGATGGATCTTCCAGAGCTGCATGGAGCATAGTCGGAGAGGTGCTCATATCTCCAGAAGGGGAAGAAACTCATATAGTCATTCATCTTGAATATAGAGCATTCAATAATGAAGCAGAATATGAAACCATCTTGGCAGGGTTACAAGCGGCTCGGGTAGTAAGTGTCAGGACCTGTGCGCTCGCTAGAGGGGGAGGGGGGGTGAATAGCATCGTTCGTCGTTGCTTGATCGAATTTGATTGTGCTTGCCTATGATTTTTAGTACGCAATGGAATATGGAAAATACAATACAAATACACAATCACAATACACAAGAATATAACATGGTTCGGAACCTCAAGGTTCCTACTCAACGGGTTGGGCTCGAATGAGCCCTAGCGATGAAAATGCAACCACTAATCACTAACTCCTTCTTGGAACAATCCAGAGGTGGAGAAAACCTCTTACAATAGTTCTTATAACAATAAGAATGAATTATAATAAAAGAATGCAAAGAAAACTTTACAATCGATCTTTTGGAAGTTTGCTTGTTGATTGCCTTGGACTAGCCTTGAAGACCCTGATTTGTACTAGCAAATCGCCCAAGAAAATTTTGCCAAAAATCCTCCCCACGAACTGCTTTTATTACCTACATTGGGGCTGATTTTTGCTTAGCAGTCGACTGATCGGGACCATGAGTCGACTGCTCCTGTGGCCATTGTCTCACAATGGCATGAGCCATGTTGGATAAGTTCCAATGGATAGACCATCAGTCGACTGATCGGGTTATCACTCGACTGTCAAACCCTAATAGTCGACTCTGGAACCTTCTATCCACAAATTCCTGTCCAAAGAATCGACCGATCTCCGATCGCTTGATCGCCGTGCCATCGATGATCGCCTAACACCGCAATCGACTGCTAGGCCAATTCCAGTAGTCGAACTCTAGTCTAATCTCATCAGTCGATTGACCATAGCCCCAATCAACTGATACACCTCAAACAATAGGTTTAAACCCCAAGTATGGTGTCCCCATACTTGTTAGACCTAAGCTTCTAGCCACCTCCGTCAGCCTCACGCCTATCGGATCCCTCCAAGTCATCCATGACTTATTCATCCATACGCTAGCCTTCAAGTGTTTCCATCGGCTATTGTCATGCTAAGTTGGTCTATACCGCCAAGGTACATTGGACTTACGCTGCCAAGACTCCGCTTGGACTTTATGCCGCCAACCATTGGACTTATACTGCCAAGATTCCACCCTTGGACTTTACACCGCCAATAATCCCCTTGGACTTTCCAATTGCCAAGACTCAAGCTTGGACTTTCCCTTGCCTACCCATGTTGGACTTTCCATGCCAAGACTCATGCTTGGACTTTCCCTTGCCAAGACCCATGCTTGGACTTTCCTTGCCAACCCATGTTGGACTTTCCATGGCTAGACTCAAGCTTGGACTTTTCATGCCAAGTACACAGGACTTGGACTTTCAAATATGACCTGGGTCGATTGCACCAACAATCTCCCCAACACATTTTCAGACATCAATGTCAAACATCAAACACTACTCGAGTCTAACTCGAGTCTGGTCAATCGTGACCTGTGCCGATTGCACCAACAATCTCCCCCTTTTTGATGTTTGACAAAAACCAAACACATTTGAGTTAGGCCTAAACCCTAACTCAAATTCCCCTACCAATTTTCCCAAATTGATAATTCTAACATTCTCTCCCTTTTTGACATGCATCAAAAAGGTTCTCCCCAAGGAGGTCAATGTCTCATATCCCAATGAAATCTTACAATCTCCCCCTTGGTCCAAAAATATCTAGGATGCCTACAATCTTCCTAGTTAAGTCCCATATCACTCAAGAGAGGCACTCCTATGAAGTCTCCCAATTTCCAAATCGGGCATCTCAAATTCCCATTTCTCCCCCTCATGAAGAAAAATAACATCCATCATCCCATGATGGATACCTCCCCTAAAGGCTTGCTCTCGCTTGACTATTGCACCAACAATGTTCTTGGAAAGTCCCTAAGCCAATATGAATACTAAACCATCAAAGTTAAGGTTAAAAGTTCAACATTGAACTTTCCCACACTTAAACTTGATACACACCCTAACAACTCTCCGAATCTTTATCCAATGGATTTTCACCATTTCTAATGCTTTCCAAAGCATATCCTTGGGTTAGGAGTGGTTAGGGAACCTTACCATAGCTGAACATGGGCTAAACATCCTAGTTTACCTGAAATCAGCTCTGGTAGTCGACTCTGACAGTAATCAGTCGACTGCCCTATACATTAGTCGACTACCATCGAGCGGCAGTCGACTGATAATTGAAATTTCCGAATTTCAATTATCAGAAACGAGTTTTGAAAAAACATAAGTAATTCTACGTATAATGAAAATTTATATGTACATTACTTATAAGAAATACAATGGGTGAAAAATAAGTGAAAAATAATTTACCCATAAAATAGTGAAATTGATACAAAGTTCAAAAGTGAAGAAAAACTTCAATATTTGAGCTTACTTTGTATCAACATCATCAATGGTGACTTCTATCAAAAGATAGATTGCACCAAGGTTTATCAAAATGATTTTCAAATTATTTTAAAACCTTATATGGGATCATGTTCTTTGGGCTCAATGCACATGACTTGTACATTAGCTTTCCTAATGATCCCTCATGATATAGATGAGTTTTAGTTCATCTAGATGCAAAAACTATGCACCTTGAACTCAACTCATATCCTAGCATCTCACATGTATCTAGAGTGTATCAATACACATACATGTCAATGTAATGTGAGATGTGGATTTTGTTCATCCTAAACTAGGGTTTCATACATTTTTCTAAGGCAACACTACTTGATTCCCTTATACATGGGACTTTAAGTCATTCCAATTGTCCTTGAATCAATTTTATTAATGCATGAATGATCATGGCATAAATGATGATATAAATAAACATGGCCAATGATCATGATGTCATGACATATGATATAAAATAAATTTACATAACATTATAACCTTAATCCTAAGCATGATCATGACATATTATATGATTAAAAGTAGATATGATGTCATGACATGTTATATGGAAAATCAAGCATGACAAATAAAATATAAAGGTATATAATACCTAAATTTTAATATTTGTTGCCATTTATTATTATTAAACCCATTTTTCCATATTATCATTTATCTCCCAAATGCGCCAAAACCCCAAAATGACACATTATGACCTCTAACCCTAATTGTGCCAATTTTATTGAGTTTTCCACCTCTATAAATTATATTGGCACATCCTAAAAACCTTTAGGATAATAATCAACCTTATTTCCAAAGAATCCCATTACCTTAGAAATGACTTAAAGTGTCGCCTTTACCATGGTTATGATAACTACCTATCCATTCAAAGTTGGCACACCTAAACTCATTTAGCGTGAATCGATCATGCTCTTAGAAACCCAATACCTATTGGAGCTCCTTGGGTTTACTAGGTATTCCTTAGGGATAACTTCCCTACATACCCTCCTAATGACCCTCCTAGGCTTAGAAGCCTTGGTCGTTTGGGTCTTGCCTAGGTCAACTCTAGAGGTAACTCCCCCTTTGACCTTCTTAGTTGCTTCCCTAGGTTTCCTTGAAACCCTAACCACTAGGCATCTACCTTGGTCAACCTTAGGGATGACTTTCCTATTGACCTTGACTTTTATAGACTTAACTTGAGTTCCATAATCGAATGGAACATTATGATAGGTCTCCTTGGGCTTAAGTTTGTGACCCAAACCTTTCTTGCCCTTGGTTGACTTTTGTCTCCTAGGTCCTTGACTTTGACCATTTGACCCCTTAATTTGATTTTGTATATTCCTAAGGGTCTTTTCCATTTTCTCAAGCCTTGACCTCAAGACCTGATTTTCCTTTTCTAATATCTCAATTTTTGATTTTTCATTAACTCTTGAGATATTCTTATTTCTAGGCATATGTTTAGTCCATTTAGGCTTGATGCCTAGGTGATCCTCTATCTTCCTAATGGTCTCCCTAGGAAGGATTTTCTTAGGGACATTAGTCCCAAATTTCTCCTTATTCTTAACATTCTATGATTTGACACCTAAGCAATAGTGTCTATTTCTAGCATGCTCTTCATGTACAATAGCAAGATTGCTAAAATTATTTCTAGCATGCTTTTGCCTATAACTTAAAGAATTAACATTATTTAAATATACCTAAGGGTTTACCTTAGAGGCTCCCCCTACTTGTGATGCTCCTTCTTTGACCTTCTTGCTCCCCCTAGGGCATTGACTCCTATAATGCCCTCTTTGGTGACACTTGAAGCACACCACGTGCTCCTTGCTCTTTCTCATTGGAGCACCGACATCCTTGACTTTTTCGTTGACTTTTGGTGCTAGAGGACTTTCTTGACTCTTTTAGGACATTTACTCTTGTAATGTCCTAATTCCTTACACTCAAAACATATAATATAATTTTTAATATTAACCAAAATGCTTGAGTTACCTAGGTCAATGGTGGGAACCGGAGTTGATTCTTCATCTCCTCGACCGGAGGTAGATGGCTCTTCTTCTTACTTCGGCATGGAAGGTGATCTTTTCTCCCCCTCAATCCTAGAGGTGGAGGGTTCCTCTACTTTTTCTACCTTCTCTTCCTCCTCGGATGTCGAACATTCCTCGACAACTTCTGACTCCTCACTTTCTTGTGAGGAAGAGCTTTCTTCTTCTTGTGTCGGTTTGAATTTTTCATGAAGCATTTCCAATTTTCTCCATAGATCCTTGGCATCTTGAAATTCACCTATTTTGGACAATAATTCATTAGGAATTAAATCAACTACCATATCGATTACCTTATCATTTGTTTTGGATTTTTGTAGTTGGTCTTGAGTCCATCTCTTCTTCTTGAGATATCCTCCCTTTGGCCCTCTAGGATATTCAAATCCTTCCATCAAATCGGACCACTCCTCAAGTTCCCTCATCATCAAGAAGTCTTCAATTCTTGCCTTCCATTGGTTGAATCCTTCTTGTCCATAGAAATTGTAAGGCATCAGTGTGTTGATGTCCCATCCTAATTGTAGCTCAAATTCCATCTTCCCTCTAGCGATCTTGCTCCCGGGTGTTAGTCCGTTAAAGAGCTCCTAGCTCTGATACCACTTGTTAGGACCTGTGCGCCCGCTAGAGGGGGAGGTGAATAGCGTTGTTCGTCATTGCTTGATCGAATTCGAGTGTACTTGCCTATGATTGTTAGTATGCAGTGGAATATAGAAAATACAATACAAATACACAATCACAATAAGCAAGAATATAATGTGGTTCGGAACCTCAAGGTTCCTACTCCACGGGTTGGGCTCGAACGAGCCCTAGCGATGCAAATGCAACCACTAATCACTAACTCCATCTTGGAACAATCTGGTGGTGGAGAAAACCTCTTACAATAGTTATTACAACAATAAGAATGAAATACAAGCAATTACAAATGAATTACAACAAAAGAATGCAAAGAAAATTTTACAATCGATCTTTTGGAAGCTTGCTTGTTGATTGCCTTAGACTAGCCTTGAAGACCCTAATTTGGACCAGCAAATTGCTCCAAATCGCCCAAGAAAATCTTGCCAAAAATCCTCCCCAATAACTTCTTTTATAACCTGCATTCGAGCTAATTTTTGCCTAGTAGTCGACTGATCGAGACCATCAGTCGACTGCTCCTGTAGTCGTTGTCTCACAATGGTATGAGCCACGTTGGATAAGTTCTAACGGATAGACCATCAGTCGACTGATCATACCTATCAGTCGACTGATCAGGTCATCACTTGACTATCAAACCCTAAGAGTCGATTAGGGAACCTTCTGTCCCCGAATTCCCGTCCAACAATCGACTGATCTATAGGTCAGTTGACTGCTCAGACCATCAGTTGATTGCCCAATGCTGGCAGTCGATTACTAGGCCAATTCCAGCAGTCGAACTCTAGTCGACTCTCATCAGTCGATTGGCCATAGTCCCAATCGACTGATACACCTAAAACATGAGGTTTAAACCCCAAGTATGGTGTCCCCATACTTGTTAGACCTAATCTTCTAGCCACCTCCGTCAGTCTCATGCCTATCGGATCCCTCTAAGTCATCCATGACTTGTTCATCCATACGCTAGCCTTCAGGTGCTTTCATAGGCTATTGTCATGCTAAGTTGGTCTATATCGCCAAGGCAAATTGGACTTATACTGCCAAGACTCCGCTTGGACTTTACGTCGTCAACCATTGGATTTATGCTGCCAAGACTCCACCCTTGGACTTTACATTGCCAATATTCCGCTTGAACTTTTCAATTGCCAAGACTCAAGCTTGGACTTTCCCTTGCCAACCCATGTTGAACTTTCCCTTGCCAAGACCCATGCTTGGACTTTCCCTTGCCAAGACCCATGCTTGGACTTTCCTTGCCAACCCATGTTGGACTTTCTATGCCGAGACTCAAGCTTGGACTTTTCATGCCAAGAACACAGGACTTGGACTTTCAAATATGACCTGAGTCAATTACACCAACAATCTCCCCAACACATTGTTAGACATCAAAACACTACTTGAGTCTAACTCGAGTCTGGTCAATCGTGACCTGGGTCGATTGCACCAACAGTAAGAGCCACTTTAGTCGCTATTCATTCAGATTCCCAGTTGGTTATGTCACTGCTCTAAGGCACTTTCACTGTCCAGGAGGAAAGGTTGCAGAAATATTTGATGGCTTTTGAAAAAGAGAAGGCTCATTTTCAAGAGGTAATTTTGCAGCAGATTCCCAGAGAAGATAATCAAAAAGCGAATGAGCTGGCCCATTTGGCTAGTGCCCTAGAAGGGGTGAGGCAGCAGGACTCTGTTTGTTTGGAAGTTTCTAATTCCTTGGCAGTGTGTAATGTGGAAGACGTTGTGCTAGGAGATGACTATGCATCCGACTGGAGAACTAATATCATGTCATATTTGCAGCATGGGAAGATTCCCACCGAAAGTGGAGCAACATCAATCTTATTAAAGAGGGTGAAGCTATTCACCATTATTGATGGGACTCTATACAAAGCATCTTTTGGTCGACCTCTATTGAAATGCTTAGAGAAGGAAGACACCGAGAGGGTGCTCTGAGAAATACATGAAGGATGTTGTAGCAATCACTCGGGAGGAAGGGTCTTAACTGTTGGTGCAATCGACCTGGGTCATGATTGATCGGACTCGAGTTTGACTCGAGAAAGATTTTCATGGTTGACTGGAGTTGACCATGTCATGAAAAGTCCAAGCATGGGTCTTGGCAAGGAAAAGTCCAAGCATAGGTCTTGGCATGGAAAGTCCAACATGGGTTGGTAAGGGAAAGTCCATGTCCTGAGTACTTGCCATTTGAGAAGTACAAGGGGTTTGATATTGGCGGCATAAAGTCCAAGGGTGAAGTCTTGGCAGCATAAGTCTAATTATTGGTGGCGTAAAGTCCAAGCAGAGTCTTGGCAGCGTAAGTCCAATGTGCCATAGCGGTGTAGACACCGTTAGCATGACATAGCCGATGGAAGCACCTGAAGGCTAGTGTATGGATGAACAAGTCATGGATGACTTGGAGGGATCCGATAGGCGCGAGGCTGATGGAGGTGGCTAGAAGGCTTAGGTCTAGGATAAGGGTGGTCTAGCAAGTATGGGGGCACCATACTTGGGTTAAAACCTCATGTTTGAGGTCGACAGTCGACTGACATTATGGCCGGTTCGATTGCCGTGAGTCGACTAGAGTTCGACTGCCGTTTAGGGGCTAAAAAGCTCGCGATCGACGCCCATTCGACGCCGATCGATGGATCGATCGACCGCCATGGATGATGATCGATCGATAGTTCGTCATGAGCATAGAATGCTCCAGAAGCGATCGGCCGAACGCCAATGTTGGTAGTCGACTGCTAAGGGATATGTTGGAATTTTTTCAGTGTGGATCGCACCATTATCTCATGACAACAGTGTTGGCAGTTGACTGGGGCCTTATGGTAGTCGACTGTCAGGCGGAAATCCAGGTCACGTGGAAGGATAAAAGGAGCTCGATGTGAGGGTTTTTACAGCGATTTTCTTGGACGTTCTTGAGGCAATTTGCTACTGCAAATCAGCATCTTCAACCACAGTTCAAGCGATCAATAAGCAAGCATTCAAAAGAGCATTTTTAAAGTTTTTCTTTGCATAGATTGTTGTATTCCTTTTGTATTTCCTTGTTTTATTTTGTATTACCTAGTGTAATCTTTGTACGAGATTTCTCCGCCTCTAACGTGTTGTCAAGAGGGAGATTATTATTTAGTTGTTGCGTGTGCATCACTAGAGCTCTTTAGAGCTCGATCCGTGGAGTAGGAACCATTCGGTTCCGAACCACGTTACATACTCGTGTTGTCCTTGTATTTGTGTTGTATTTGTTTTATTATTTCTATTTCCGCTACGTATAACACATTTTGTAGCAACCACGCGATCGCGATCGAATTCCTTCATCGATGAGTGACGACGCTATTCACCCCCCTCTAGTAGTCAACATTTCCTCTACAATTGGTATCGGAGTTGGGAGTTCTTCTACGGATTAACACTCGGGAGCAACACTGCTAGAGGAAGAAGATGGAGATTTAAGAGACGTTGGGATGGGATATCAACACGGCGGTTCCTTATGCACTATATGGACATGAAGGCTTCAATTCTTGGAAAAGAACAATTGAAGATTTCATCATGATGAGAGACTTTGAAGAATGGTCTATTTTGATGGAAGGATTTGAATATCCAAAAAGACCAAAGGGAGGATTCCTCAAGAAAAAGAGATGGAGTGTGAAACAACTCGACAGATTCGAGAAAAACACCAAGGTAATAAAGTTCTTGATTGATTTAATACCTAACAATATCTTGTGTATGTTAGGTAATTATATAGATGCCAAGACCTATCATTGGCTCAAGAAGAGGAGGCCGAAGATGAATCCTCTTCCTCACAAGAAAGTGAGGATTCGGAAGTTGATAGGGAGTCAACCTTCGAATCGGTAGAAGAAGAGGAAGAATTGGAGGAGACCTCCACCTCTAGGATTGAGGGGAGGAGATTAGGGCATCCTCAACACCGAAACAACAAGAAGAAGCATCTACATCCGATCGAGAGGAAGAGCAAGCTCAAGAGATCCTCACCACCACCCTAGGTAACTCAAACATATGTGTTAATAATAAAATGTATATAATATGTTTTGAGTGTAGGGAATGTGGGCATTACAAGAGTAAGTGCCTAAAGAAGGTTAAGAAGCCTCCACCGACACCAAAGGTCAAGGATGCTGGTCCCCCAACAATCAAAAGCAAGGAGCAAGTCATTTGCTTCAAATGCCATCAAAAGGGGCACTATAGGAGTCAATGACCTAGGGGGAGCAAGAAGACTCAAGAGGGGGCATCACATGTAGGGGGAGCTTCTAAAGCAATCCCTAAGGTACATTTTAGTAATGCTCCTTTAGTTAATAGACAAAAGCATGCTAGGAATTTCAATTCACTTGCTATTGATCATGAAAAGCATGCTAGAAATAACAAATCTTTTTGCCTAGGAGCTAAGAATATTCACTTTGAAACTAAGGAGAAATTTGGGACTAGATTAAACAACTCTAGACCTATCCTACCTAGGGCAAGCATTAAGAAAATTGAAGACCAATTATGTTTAAACCCTAAATAGACTAGGCATATGCCTAGGAAAAACAATGTCCAAAGAATAGATGAAAAATAAAAAATTGGACAATTAGAATTAGAAAATCAAGTCTTGTGGTCAAGACTTGAAAAATTAGAGAAGACCCTTAGGATTATGCAAAATCAATTTAAGGGGTCAAATGGTCAAAATCAAGGGTCTAGATCTAAAAGTCAACACTTAGGGCCTAAGAGACAAGAGTCAACCAAGGGCAAGAAAGGTTTGGGTCACAAACCTAAGCCTAAGGTGACTTATCATAGTGTTACATTTGATTATGGAACACAAACTAGGTCTAGGAAAACCAAGGTCAATAGGGAAGTCATCCCTAAGGTTGACCAAGGTCGGTGCCTAGTGCTTAGGGTTTCAAGGAAACCTAGGGAAGCCACTAAAAAGGTTAAAAGGGGAGTCAACCCTAGAGTTAACCATGGCAAGACCCAAATGACCAAGGCTAACAAGCCTAGAAGGGTCATTAGGAATGTATTTAGGGAGGTTATCCCTAAGGAATACCTAGTAAACCCTAGGAGCTCAAATAGGTTTTGGGTTCCTAAGAGCTTGATCGATTCATGCTAGATGGGTTTAGGGTGTGCCAACTTTAAATGGAAGGGTAGTTAACCTAACCATGGTAAAGGTTGGACTTTAGGTAATTTTCAAGGTTATGGATACCTTGGAAATAGATTTGATATTATGATCCTAAAATATTTTAGGATGTGCCAATACATTTTTGGAATTGTGAAAAATAATTTGAATTGGCACAATTTAGGATTAGAGGTCATAGTTTGTCATTTTGAGTTTTTAGTACACTTGGGGGATTAGTAGCAATATGACAAAATATACTTAATAATAACAAATGACATCTAATATTAAAATTTAGGTATTATTATACCTATACATTTTATTTTCCATGTTTTGTTTGTCATATAACATGTCATGAGATCATGTTTATTTTTATTATTTATATGTCATGATTATGTGTAGGATTAAGGTTTAATGTCATGTATTTTTAGATTATATCATATGTCATGACATCATGATCATTAGCCATTCTTAATTTTGTTATCATTTATGCCATGATCATTCATGCATTTAAAATAATTAAAATCGATTTAAGGACTATGGCATGACTTAAAGTCCCATACATAAGAGAATCAAGTAGGGTTGCCTTAGAAAATGCATGAGGCCCTAGATTAGGAGAACAAAATTCACATCTCACATCACATTGACTTGTATGTGTATTTTATACACCCTAGATACATGTGAGATGCTAGGATATGAGTTAAGTTCAAAGTGCATAGTTTTTGCATCTAGATGAACTAAAACTCATCTTATGTTATTAGTGGATCATTGGGAAAGATTGTGTACAAGTCATGTACATTAAGACTAAGGAATATGATCCAATATAGATTTTTAAAAACATTTTAAAATCTTTTTAGAAAACCTTGGTGAAGTTTATCTTTTGATAGCAATCACCATTGATGAAATTGTTACAAAGTGAGCTAAAACATTGAAGTTTTTCTTCACTTTTGAACTTTGTGTCAATTTCGTTATTTTATGGGTAAAATATTTTTCTAACATTGTATGTGTCATAAGTATTATACGTATGAATTTCCATGATTTTTCGAATTATGTATAATTATTTATGAATTTTTGAAATTCATTTCTGATAACTGAAAATCAAAATTTTCAGTTATCAGTCGACTGTCGCATGGTGGCAGTCGACTGATGAAGGGCAGTTCGACTAATAACTGTAAGTAGTCGACTGCCAAGTTGATTTCGGGAAAAACAAGGTTGTTTAGCCCGTTTTCAGCTACGGTAAAATTCCCTAACCACTCCTAACCCTAGGATATGCTTTGGGAAGCATTATAAAGGGTTAAAATCCATTGGATATGGATTGAGAGAGTTGTTAGGGTGATGTATCAAATTTGAGGTATGGGATAGTTCAATGTTGAACTTTAGACCTTATTTTTGATGGTTTAGAGTTCCTATTGGCTTAGGGACTTCCTAAGGATATTGTTGGTACAATAGTCAAGGGGAAGCAAGCCTTTAGGAGGAAGTATCCATCATGGGATGATGGATGGTATTTTCCCTTATGAGGGGGAAAATGGAATTTTGAGATACCTAATTTGGAAATTAGGAGAGTGTATAGGATTGCCTCTCTTGAGTGATATGAGACTTATCACTAGGAAGATTGTAGGCATCCTAGGTATTTTTAGACTAAGGGGGAGATTGTAATATCTCATTGGGACATGAGACATTAACCTCCTTGGAGAAGACCTTTTTGATGTTAGTCAAAAAGGGGGACAATGTTTGGGAGAGAATGTTTGAATGTTTTAGGGAGAATTTATGTGATTACCAATTTGGGATAATTGGTAAGGATATTTGAGTTAGTGTTCTAACTCAAAGGTATGTGTTTTTGTCAAACATAAAAAGGGGGAGATTGTTGGTGCAATCGGCCCAGGTCACGATTGACCGGACTCGAGTTTGACTCGAGCGATGTTTTGATGTTTGACATGGAGATTTGACATTGATGTTTGATAATGTTTTGGGGAGTTTGTTGATGCAATCGACCCGAATCATGATTGACCGGACTCGAGTTTGACTCGAGAGGGATTTTGATGGTTGACTGGAGTTGACCATGTCATGAAAAGTCCAAGCATGGGTCTTGGCAGGAAAAGTCCAAGCATGGGTCTTGGCATGGAAAGTCTAACATGGGTTGGCAAGGGAAAATCCAAGTCATGAGTACTTGGCATTTGAGAAGTCCAAGGGGTTTGATATTGGCGGCGTAAAGTCCAAGGGTGAAGTCTTGGCAGCATAAGTCTAATTGTTGGCGGCGTAAAGTCTAAGCGGAGTCTTGGTAGCGTAAGTCCAATGTGCCTTGGCGGTGTAGACACTGTTAGCATGACATAGCCGATGGAAGCACCTGAAGGCTAGTGTATGGATGAACAAGTCATGGATGACTTGGAGGGATCCGATAGGCGCGAGGCTGATGGAGGTGGCTAGAAGGCTTAGGTATAGGCTAAGGGTGGTCTAGCAAGTATGGGGGCACTATACTTGGGTTAAAACCTCATATTTGATGTCGGCAGTTGACTGACATTATGGCCGGTTCGATTGCTGTGAGTCGACTAGAGTTCGACTTCCATTTAGGGGTTGAAAAGGCTCTGACACTCAACTGCCCATTGGAGCAGTCGACTGATGGGCTGATCAGTCGACTGCCATAGACGGTAGTCGACTGATAGTTCGGCCACGAGCATAGAATGCTCCATAGCCGAGTGGGTAGTCGTCTAAGGGCGTTGGCAGTTGACTGCCAAGAGATCCATTGGAATTTTTCTAGCTTGGATCAAGCCATTGTCTCACGACAATAGTGTTGGCAGTCGACTAGGACCTTATGGTAGTCAACTACCACACGAAAATCTAGGTCGTGTGGAAAGATAAAAGGAACTCGACGGGAGGGTTTTTGTAGCAATTTTCTTGGATGTTATTGAGGTGATTTGCTGTTGCAAATCAGGGTCTTCAACCATAGTTCAAACGATCAACAAGCAAGCATTCAAAAGAGCATTTGTAAAGTTTTTCTTTGCCTAGATTGTTGTATTCCTTTTGTATTTGCTTGTTTTACTTTATATTACCTAGTGTAATCTTTGTACGAGGTTTCTCCGCCTCCGATGTGTTGTCGAGAAGGAGTTTATTCTTTAGTGGATGCGTGTGCATCACTAGAGCTTTTTAGAGCTCAATCCGTGGAGTAGGAATCATTCAGTTCCGAACCACATTACATACTCGTGTTGTGCTTGTATTTGTGTTGTATTTATCTTATTATTTCTATTTCCACTGCGTATAGCACATTTTGTAGCAAGCACGCGATCGCGATCGAATTCCTCCATCGACGAGTGACGACGCTATTCACCCCCCCACCCCCCCCTCCCGCCTCTAGCGGTCAAAGTTTCCTCTACATTAACTTGGAAAGTACTATTGGCTGGGTACTTTTGGCCAACTCTTCATCAAGATGTGACCCGCCTAGTGCAAACTTGTCCATCCTGTCAGAAACACATCAACCGATTAGAGTGGCCTGTCGAGTTGATGAAAGTTGTGGTTGCTTCTTGATGTGAGCAAAACATATAGGGTTTTAGGAGTAATTTTTTCTCACATCTTGTTGCATTTTATACTTGTTTCATTCATATCTAACTTTGTTTTGCATGCATTTCCTATTTTCTGGTTCGGAGATCTACTCGTTGTGCTTTTATGTGCAGGACAACATTTTATAGGTAAAACGACACACTTTTGGAGCAAAAGGAAGACATTTAGCAGGTGGAACAGAAATGGGCATTGTTAGGACCCTTGGAATGGCTAGAGGGGGGGGGGTGATTAGCCTTTCTTGTTTCTACACAAAATGTTAGCGGAAGCAATACAAATATAAGCACAAACAAAAACAAGAACCAAAACTAACACCCGATGTAACGTGGTTCGGAGATGACGCTCCTACTCCACGGCAATCCGTAAGGTGGATTAGCCCTAATCAACCTTCACTAGAACCTCCTTTGGATGAACCAAGGTGGAGAAACCTTTCTTACAATGCTCTCCTCTTCTTTACAATGATGGATGATCAAGAACAAGAGAAGAGGAGGATTTAAATCACTAAAAACACTTTGAAAGCTTGGTGAGCACGAGAGTATAGTTAGGAGCAAGAGCACTAGCTTCACCAAGCTCCCCATAGCCCCTTTTTATAGAAGAGGGGCCGATCACCGATCGATGCATGCCATCAATCGATCGCGCGGCCAACGGCCAAACGCGATCTCCGCGAGATTCGTGAGCTACAATTTCAACGGCCAGTGATCGCTGATCGATCCTCTCCATCGATCGATGGGGTGATCATTCGAGTGATCAAAGCGCGATGAGTGAGATCGCATTCGTGGCGATATTTCCCTTGATCGATTGATCGATGCCATTTTCACGATCGATCGCAGAATCGGCCGATCGATCCGATCAAGCCACGACCGATGGTCGTGGTTTCATTCGACTCACCAACGCCTGACCGGGCCGATCGATACATCGTATCAGTCGACTGATACTCATCAAGTATGAGTAATTCATACTTGATTTTATACCCTAGACCTAGACTTAACCTTCTAGCTCCTCAATAAGCCTTGCGCCTTCAGGATCCCTCCGAGTTCGCGACTTGTTCATCCTTTGCGCTTCGCTTCCAAGAGCTTCCTTCGGTTTCATCATGTCTTGGGTTGCCAAATGCTTGGACTTTACGCCGCCAAGACTACAAGCTTGGACTTATGCTGCCAAGACTTTACTTTGGACTTCCTTTGCCAATGTTCACTTTGGACTTTATGCTGCCAAGACTACAAGCTTGGTCTTATGCCGCCAAGTCCATCCCTTGGACTTCCTTTTCCAAGATCATACTTGGACTTCCTTTTACCAAGTACTTCATCCTTGGATTTCCCTGTCACTTAACCACATTCGTAATTAGATCATAAGATATTGCCTAACTTAGATGATTAGCCAAACATCAAAACATATAAATGCTTGGAGCATTGTTGCACCAACAATCTCCCCCTTTTTGATGTTTGACAATCATTTAAGTTAGGTCTTTAAATACACACATAATCAAATTTTCAATATGTATTATAACTTAAACACTCCTTCTCCCCCTTTGACATACATCAAAAAGAGAAGGATTCAAACATGAAGGAAATAATGTGTTAGATCTTGGACTAAGGTACAATATTGAAATTAAGCTCCCCCTTAATCCAAGATATGCTTTATACTGTATAAACAATAGTTGAAGCAAAGCATACCAAAAATTCAAAGAAAATCAAGGCCTAACTTTGCACCAACAATGGTTTTGGGGATGAAAAAGATATAATTTATGAAGCCTCCCCCTAGAACTCTGCATTAGTCAGTCCTAAATCTTGTTCATATGCAATATTATCATACTATAGTGTTAGGACATCAAAGATACATCAAATATCAGAAAATGGAGCTTATTATCAGAAAACCCAGTGTATCAGTCGACTGGTATTTGAACCAGTCGACTGCTACGCCTGAAATCGAAATTTCAGCCTTTTCAGCCCATTTTCAAAAATGCGGTAGAAATTCCAAAAATCTCGAAAAATCACGAAATTTTGCATACATATTTCTGAAATCATACTTTATTAAGGAAAAATATTTTGAAAAATATATGTTTTCCATATTTCAAGATTGATACAAATTTGGAAACTTACAAAAGTTCTAAAGAATTTTCAAACTTTGTATCACTTTTGTGATTCACTTGAAACCTATTTTCCAAAATATAATGAACATAGTTTAAAATATATATGATTTGGAATTTCCAACCATGTTCTTAGAGCTATGTAATCATTACTTGAATACAAGCCTTCCCAATGGTTGGTCCATAAGGTATTTATGTCTCTAGGTGTGTCATTGGCTCATAGTAATGCATCATAACAAGCATGATGAGCCAAGTACACCTTCCCTATCATCTCACATGGTTCTAAGTGTCTCAATACAAAAATCAAGGTTTCTTAAGGCTTTTTGTGAGATGTATCAAGGTATAAAGATAACACATAAACATGGGATCATGCAAACCTAGAATTTTACTCTACAAAGCACATACCAAGCTCTCTCCTTAAAGATGAAAATTCATTTTCGGGAAGAGCTTTGGTGAAGATATCGGCAAGGTTGGACTTAGATTCTACATAATTAAGTTCAATGTCCCCTCTTGCCACATGATCTCTTATGAAGTGATGTTTTACTTCAATGTGCTTGGTCCTAGAGTGATGTACCGGATTTTTGGTTAAGTTGATAGTACTTACATTATCACAATAAACTTTAATGTTAGAGTAGTGTAGCTCATAGTCCACAAGAGTATGCCTCATCCAAAGTAATTGAGCTACACAACCACCCATAGCCACATATTCGGCTTCGGTGGTTGATAAAGCAACACAATGTTGCTTCCTACTACTCCAACTAACTAGGGAGGACGCAAGAAATTGGCATCCACCACTAGTACTCTTCCTATCCAATTTGCACCCGGCATAATCGGAATCGGTATAACCAAGTAATTCAAATGACTTAGTCCTAGGATACCAAAGTCCTACATTTAGGGTGCCTTTAATATATCTTAATATTCTTTTGACGGCTACCAAATGTGATTCTTTGGCACAAGATTGGTATCTTGCACACATACCTACCGCAAATAAGATGTCGGGTCTACTAGTGGTTAAGTATAGTAAGCTACCAATCATACTCCTATACAATTTAAGATCAATTGATTTACCTTCATGATCACTATCTATTCTAGTGCTAGTGGCCATAGGAGTGGTTACAATTTTGGCATTTTCCAAACCAAATTTCTTGATCATTTCATTTGCATATTTGGTTTGATAAATATGAATACCCTCATTGGTTTGTTTGACTTGTAAACCTAGGAAAAAGGTAAGCTCTCCAACCAAACTCATTTCAAATTCATTTTCCATATTTTTTATAAAGTTTTGAAGAAGATCATCATTTGTTGACCCAAAAATGATATCATCAACATATACTTGGGCTATGAATATATCTTTTAACGTTGACTTTATAAACAAGGTTTGATCTACTTGGCCTCTTCTAAAATCCTTAGAAATTAAGAAGGATGACAATCTTTCATATCATGCCCGGGGAGCTTGTTTTAACCCATATAATGCTTTCCTAAGCTTACATACATGATTTGGATAATCTATGTTCTCAAATTCGGGTGGTTGCTCTACATATACTTCCTCCTTAATAAAACCATTTAAGAATGCCGATTTAACATCCATTTGGTAAAGTTTAAATCCCATGTAGGAAGCATACCCTAAGAGAATCCTAATAGATTCTAACCTTGCAACCGGGGCATAAGTCTCATCATAGTCAAGCCCCTCAACTTGATTGAATCCCCTAGCAACCAATCTAGCCTTATTTCTAGTGATATTTCCTTGATCATCTAACTTATTCCTAAAGACCCATCTTGTAGTAATTATGGTGCTATCATTGGGTCTAGGCACTAATTCCCACACTTGACTTCTCTCAAATTGAGCCAATTCATCTTTCATTGCCAAAATCCAATCCGGATCATGTAATGCATCATTGATTGATTTGGGCTCAATCTGTGAGATAAGAGCAACTTGACTAGTAGGAGGTCTATGAAATGACCTAGTTCTTACTCCTTGAGATAGATCTCCTACTACTTGGTCAAGTGGATGGTCTTGATGAATTCTTAGGTTTCTAGACGGGATTTCAATTTGATCATTGTTATCTTCCACCCTTCTTTCATCATCGGAGTCTCCTCTTCCTCCCCCTTGATCATTACCCCTAATGGTCAAATTTTGAAGTTTTTGGGTAATGTCTTGATTATTGTCATTAATATCCTTATCAATGGAGGACTTTCTAGGGTAGGTACTAGTAGTTTCATCAAATTGAACATTGGAAGACTCCTCAATTCCTTTGGTTCTCTTATTGTAGACTCTATACCCTCTACTTGTGGATGAGTATCCAACTAGGATTCCCTCATCCGCTTTTGATTCAAATTTTCCTAAGTTATCTTTGGTGTTTAGAATATAAACTTTACATCCAAAGACTTTGAAATAATGAATTGTGGGTATAGTCCCATTCCATAATTCAAATGGTGTTTTTCCTAAAAACCTATGGATTTGAACCCTATTTTGGATATAGCAAGCGGTATTAACCGCTTCCGCCCACAAGTAGCTAGGTAGAGAATATGCATTAAGCATAGTCCTAGCCGCCTCTTGTAGGGCACGATTTCTCCTTTCCACCACCCCATTTTGTTGGGGTGTTCTAGGACAAGAGAACTCATGCTTGTACCCTTGCTCTAAACAAAATTGTGAAAATTTTAGGTTTTCAAATTCACCACCATGATCACTACGGATCCGGTTGATTTTGAGACTCTTTTCATTTTCAACCCTTTTACTAAATCCTATGATTATTTCTAAGGTATCATCCTTATGTTTCATAAAATAGACCCAAGTATACCTAGAAAAATCATCTACTATAACCAAACAATATTTATTACCATTTAAAGATGGAGTACTATGGCAATCAAATAAGTCAAGATGCAATAATTCTAATGGTAAAGAAGTATTGGTTAGGGTTTTACCTTTGTGTGATGCCTGTTAGTAATATATGAGAGATGTCCTAAGGCAATCGCCTTATGTATGAACCATTTATATGATAAATGAAGATTCACTATTTGAGTATACATGTTTAATGTATTTGATTGGATCTTAAACTCATTTACTGAATGTCCACGATACGATTCACGATGAGAGAATTTGTGATTGGATCACAACTAGTGAGTATCTCTACATGTGTAATTGTGATGTATCGGAATTATCCCTAGTCGATGAATTGATGGATTTGGACACCATCAATTCTGTCGAGACTAGCACGAGGTATACTCCTTGGTGTATCCAAGCAGCTGATTCTCACTGGCTGGAGACATTGTGATGTCTGGAGTTAATCGTGGATGCTAGTTATGGTAACTAGTTCATTGGAGTGACCAGCCGTAAGACTTCATATGGTTCTCTGCATATATAGATATGTCAATGAAGTTCTTACTGTGGCTTAAGTGCGATGTTCCTTTGACTTGCGGTATTCAAGTCATCTTGATTATGGAGACTTATGCTTTGACATCTTAAGCAAACATCTCCGAGGAGATGTGGACCCGGGATGATTGGGTATAAGTCGAAGTGATCGAAGGTGTTTGAATAGCCTATAAAGGATTCACCACTCCTTACGAGGAGATGTATACCCATGGCCTCTCGTCGGATTGTTACTAAAGTCTTTGGCCAAAGCATTACATGTTTAGAGTAAAGTATTCTTCGATACATGTGGAGTAACTAGAATCCGTAGGACGAGGAAATGATACTTGGGCTAGGTGTGACGTAGTCAGCCTAGTGGGGACTGACACAATAGACCATGTCCTGAACCAAGTGGGTATAAGATGAGTGAAGGGAATGGGGCACGATTCATTCGAGCTCTTGAAGGGTTTCGTAAATAGTTCGATCAACCGTTGATCTTTTCGGTTAATTGGGGATCATGATGTACTACTAGGTGCCACTCATGATCGTTCTATAATTAATGGTTAATTATAGACGGCCAACATAAACCGAGAACCTATTTGGTCACACGCACAACGAGTGTAATCCTAAGGATTTAAAACGAGCTTGAGAATGGGATTCTCAGACCGAGAGAAACTATGTTTGGTTGGACCAAACATAAAGCGAGCACGGAATTGTTTCAGTCGCAATGGAAGCGTGGATGGGCAGTGTCTTATGAAGACATAATGGATGGACCAAAATGGTTTGGTTCTAATCCAATGGATGAGAATAAACCAAAGGGTTTGGTTTATATTAAACGAATGAACCAAAGGTTTGTTCGGTTCGTTTTAACTTAAAATAAACCATCATGGTTTGGTTTATTTTAACTTATCCTAATGGAGCGGGTTAACGGGCTTTATGGATATGATCCATTAACCATTAAGAGAATTAGTTCTCTATAAAAGAGGGCTTAAGGGATTGTTAAACCCGAATCATCCAAAACCCTAGCCTCTTAGAGTTGCCGCCCACCCCAATTGTTGGAGTTTTCGGCGCCAACCCTAAAGTTGCCGCCGCCCAGCTTTGTGCCGCCGTCCAAGACCCTTGCCGGAATCCAAGCTCCAGCCGGTGAACCTCCGGCGACCCTCCGGTGATCTCCTATAGGTTTGGCATCAAGGTGAGGCTTTTCTCTCCTTGTTTTGGCCGGCGCCTACTCCTCCACCAAGCTGTCCAGTTTTCTGGACAGCTTCTCCTCCTCTCGTCGGAGCATCATTTGGACGACGGTTAGTGGTTAGTGCCCGACAGCGTTAACTTAGATTTGATCTCCGTAATCCTCTGAGGTGGAGGACGGCGATCTGGCCAAACGGTTGACGAATACCTCTCCGGAGAAGCGAAGCTGAGAATCGCTTTAGATCCGAATTTGATTCGATCGTGATCATCTCTCGATCACGCCGCCTTCAACACGAGGCTAGTAACCCGCACGAAGACGAAGCTCGCGTGGACTTAGCGAAGTCATCCCGAGGAGCTCGGCGTGATACGGATAGAGACGATTCTACGAGGATCGCTCCGCTGATGCCGTTCCCGCTACACGCCATACGGAAAGGTATAACGTAGTTTAATTTCCTTTATTGCAAATTTTAATTTACGGTTATGTCTACACTTGTTGTAATAGCATGCGTTGTGTGTGTTGTAATAAATATAGATTTATTATTTTTAATTGCTTCACTGTGCTCATGTTTACGAAACATGATCGAACACACACACGCCATGCAAGGCTAAACCCAACAAAGGGTATCGAGCTGTGTTGTGTTTCACATAATCGTAAAAATGGTTTTATGATAGTCATAATGTATTTCTGGAAATTTTCTAAATTTTGGAAATTTAGAAGTATTTATGGAAATTTTTCAATTTTGGAAAGTCTAGAAGTATTTATGGAAATCTTCCACTTTTGGAAAGTTGGAAGTATTTATGGAAATTGATATTTTCCATAAATAAAATATTTGATTAGATTCTGGAAATTTGTTTCCTAATTTAATCATGATTTGATTTGGGAAATCAAATCTTAAAATATTTTATTTCCATAAGTAGTTTTAAAGATTTAGGAAATTGGTTTCCTAAATAGATTTTCCTTAATCAAATAATTCCATGAATAAAATATGTGATTAGATTTGGAAATTTGTTTCCTAATTTAATTATGATTTGATTTGGAGAATCAAATCTTAAACATATTTTATTTCCATAAATAGTTATGACATATAAGGAAATTATATACATGACATAATTGTATGCCATGTAATTGCATTAGATGCATAACATTATGCCATGCGTGTCGTGACATGTAGATGTATGCCATGTATGCCATGCCATGTAGATAATAGTTATTTGCATGCAAAGAGGATGAGACATAAAAACCCTTAATCAATATTAAAGCCTACACCTTCCATTAATATGGTTAGAACCAGAGTTCCGCTTTCTTGTTTGGGTTGTTGGACTCTCTCCAAGCCCTACAACTCGAATATGTTCAAACCATGGAATAGTTTAATACTAATATGGTAAGAGTCAGAGGTCAATCGTTAGCTTTGGTTGTTGGACTCTCTCCAAGCTGGGCTAATTGGTTGAATGCGCTCTAACCATATTAAAACTATGTCCTGATTAATGGGTTGGCTTTAACCTGGAGCATCGGCTTGTTGGACTCTCTCCAAGGTCGATGTAAAGGGAGGTGAGGTTGGGTGCTATGCATATGATGCATACTTGTTAATGTGTTAACAACCCGATGTATGTGTGAACATTCAATTAGTTGATAGCACATTGTGATAGTTGCATATACGTGATATGCAATCGGTATAGTTGATACCTACCGTCGTAGTTATGAATGGCTTGTTGGACTCTCTCCAAGGTTGTTCATAACTATGATGGATATCAGCCCATTCGGAGATGGACCTACGATCTCCCGAAGTGATTTTGGGGTTTTTGAAATTCGAAAAATGAATGGGATTTATAAATGTATATTGATGCATTTTAAAATCATCTTTCTCATATATGCTCGTTTTGTATTTCTAATATATTGATCATGATGTGTTTGAATTTGCGTTCCATTTTGGATTCAAATAAATTGACTGGGCCGAACTTCTTGGACTAGCTTAGAAACTTGAGAATTGTTCTCAAGGTGGAAAAGCTTGCGTATGTCCTCGAAGCGCCTCTTCCCGCCCATCCTAGTGACAATGCAACTCTGGACCAATTGTTGGCCTATCAGAAACATGTGAGTGATTCTGAACAAATGAGTTGCATCATGCTAGCCACGATGGAACCCAAGCTACGAAAGCAGCATGAGCATATGGATGCTCATATCGTAGTCCTTCATCTCTGTGAGTTGGTTGATGAGCAAGTGAGATTCGAAAGGTTCGAAGTCTCCAAGCTCCTCTTCACCTCTGAGATGCAAGGAGGTTCATCTGTGGTATTGCTTTCAACATGTCAAGACTGTGGAGTCTTCTGAGAAGCATGAGCAGGGGACGGTGTTGTTAGTTGATTCCTCGAAGAAAGGTTCTAAGAGGGAGTCAAAGGAACAACAGAAGGGGAAGAAGAAAAAGGCTAAAAGGCAGAACCAGCTCAAAAGGGCACTTGCCATCATTATGGCAAGGAGGGTCATTGGCGAAGAAATTGCAAGGTTTATCAAGAGTCCGTGAAGAAGGATAAGGCATCGGATGCCCCATCTTCTTCAGAAATCTTCTTTATTGATTGTCATTCTATTTCCTTAGACACTTGGGTATTGGATACTGGGTGTGGCTCACATATATGTAATGACATACATGGGCTAAGGAATAGAAGAAGACTCGTCAAGGGAAAGTCAAATTTACGTGTTGGGAATGGAGCAAAGGTTGCTGCACTCGCCATCGGATCGTATTTGTTGAAACTCCCTGCAGGACTTGTCTTAGAACTGGACAATTGCTTTTATATTCCTTCGTTGATAAAGAACATCATTTCTATTTCTTGTTTAAATAGAAATGGTTTCCATTTGACGTTTAGTAACAATTGTTGTTACATAACTTTGAATGGCGTACTTTATGGACCGAACTTTAAGCAATGGTGTTTATACGTTGGACGTATCCAGTGACATTTGCAATATCGAAGCGAGCAACAAGCGTGCTCGAAAGGATAATCAAATAGACTCCTATATGTGGCATTGTCGTCATGGCCATATAAGCAAGAAACGCATGTCTGAATTACACCGATGTGGAATTCTGGAATCGTTTGAATTAGATTCATACGATACATGCGAATCATGCGAATCATGCTTAAAAGGCAAGATGACTAAGTTACCTTTTACTGGAAAAGGTGAACGAGTGGGAGAGTTACTAGGTTTAGTACATACTGATGTATGTGGACCTATGTCAACTCAAGCATTAGGAGGCTATAGCTACTTCATTACCTTCACCGATGATCACTCACGGTTTGGGTATGTGTTCTTGATGAAACACAAGTCCAAGCCTTTGAAAGGTTCAAAGAATTCAGAAATGAAGTAGAGAAACAACATGACAAGAGTATTAAAATACTGATCGGATCGAGGTGGTGAATACTTAAGTCAAGAGTTTCTTGATTATCTAAGAGACAATGGCATATTGTCTCAATGGACTCCGCCTATACACCACAAAGATAATGGTGTATCCGAGAGGCGAATCGGACCTTGTTGGACATGGTCAGTCAATGATGAATCATGCAACTCTTCCCAAGTCCTTTTGGGGTTATGCACTTCGCATAAAGCTTTACTTTGTTAAATGTAATGTCTACCAAGGTAGTCTCAACTACTCCATATGAGATATGGAATGGTAAGAAACCTCATGTATCTTACTTGAAGATATGGGGTTGTCCTCGCTTATGTGAAGTAGATCAGACGTATAAATTGGATGTTAAGTCCGATAAATGTCTATTTATTGATACCCTAAGGAAACAAGGGGTTACTAATTCTATCATCCTGTGGAACAAAAGGTGTTTGTTTCAAGGCATGTGTTTCTAGAGAAAGAGTTTCTCTTGCAAGAAAACAAAGTGGGAGTGTCGCCGAGCTTGAGGAGGCTTGAGAGACTCAAATAGACATTGATGAGATACCGGTGAAGCACAACAAATTGACAACTCATAGTGATGAGCAATCTACTGGACTATTATAACACCACATCTTCGTAGATCCGTAGAACACGCAATATTCCCGAGAGATATGGATTTCGTGAAGTGAATCGAACGATATGTTACTCATTGATGATGAGGAGCCTACCAGCTTATGAAGAAGTGCCGACAAGTTCAGAAGGGATAAGTGGCTTGGTGCCATGAAGTCGAAATGGATTCCATGTATGAAAACCAAGTTTGGAACTTGGTTGACCCACCAAGGCATAAAGCCTATAGGGTGCAAGTGGGTTTTCAAGAAGAAAACCGACATGGATGGTAATGTGATTACCTATAAGGCTAGATTGGTGGCGAAAGGATATCGCCAAAAACAAGGTGTTGATTATGACGAAACCTATTACTCAGAGCTATGCTTAAATCCATTCGATGCTCCCGCCATAGCGGCTCATTATGATTATGAGATATGGCGATGGATGTGAAAACAGCTTTCCTTAATGGAAACTCGCCGAGGACGTGTATATGATACAGCCTGAGGGTTTCACATCGGTTGATAAAACCAAGGTATGCAAATTGCGACGATCCATTTATGGATTGAAGCAAGCATCCAGGAGCTGGAATATCCGTTTTGATGAGATGATCAAAAAGTTTGATTTCTCACAAAATCCAGACGAACCTTGTGTGTACAAGAAGGTTAGTGGGAGTGCAGTCGTGTTCCTAGTATTGTATGTCGATGACATATTACTTATAGGAAACGATGTGTCAATCTTTACCGCTTAAGGTTTGGTTATCCAAGACATTCTCCATGAAAGACCTGGGAGAAGCAACCTACATCCTTGGGATTAAGATCTATAGAGATAGATCGAAACGGTTGCTTGGTCTTTCGCAGTCTATATATATAGACCGAGTGCTAAAGAGGTTTAGCATCTCGGAATCCAAGAAAGGTTATCTGCCCATCAGGCATGGGGTACACCTTTCGAAGTCTATGTGTCCGCGCACAGAAGACGAGAGGATTTGCATGAGTAAGATTCCCTATACATCCGCAATAGGATCTATCATGTATGCTATGTTATGTACGAGGCCCGATGTATCGTATGCTCTGAGTGTCATGAGCAGTTACCAGTCTGATCCAGGAATGGATCATTGGGCGGCTGTTAAGACGATCCTTAAGTACTTGAGAAGAACTAAGGATGTGTTCCTAATATATGGAGAAGGGGACATAGTGATACGCGGGTATATAGATGCCAGCTTCCAGACAGACAAGGATGATTCCAGGTCTCAGTCTGGATACGTGTTCACCTTGAATGGGGGCGCAATAAGTTGGAAAGGTTCCAAGCTTGACACTATAGCGGATTCTTCCACTAAGGCAGAATACTTTGCAGCTTTGGAAGCAGAAAAGGAAGCGGTTTGGATCAAGTAGTTCATCTATGAACTTGATGAGGTCTCATCAATGATCCAAACATGTGCTTCGCCGCTATCATCTTATCAGAGAGATCATAAGTAGGAACGAAATACAAATCGAGAAAATTCCCACTGAAAGGAACTTAGCGGATCCCTTGACTAAGGCATTACCTCAAAATAAGTTTGAGGGTCATGTTCGAGCTTATGGTATTGGATACCGTAGCGATTGGCATTAGGCCAAGTGGGAGTCTGTTAGTAATATATGAGAGATGTCCTAAGGCAATCGCCTTATGTATGAACCATTTATATGATAAATGAAGATTCACTATTTGAGTATACATGTTTTATGTATTTGATTGGATCTTAAACTCATTTACTGAATGTCCACGATACGATTCACAGCATGAGAGAATTTGTGATTGGATCACAACTAGTGAGTATCTCTACATGTGTAATTGTGATGTATCGGAATTATCCCTAGTCGATGAATTGATGGATTTGGACACCATCAATTCTGTCGAGACTAGCACGAGGTATACTCCTTGGTGTATCCAAGCAGCTGATTCTCACTGGCTGGAGACATTGTGATGTCCGGAGTTAATCGTGGATGCTAGTTATGGTAACTAGTTCATTAGAGTGACCAGCCGTAAGACTTCATATGGTTCTCTGCATATATAGATATGTCAATGAAGTTCTTACTGTGGCTTAAGTGCGATGTTCCTTTGACTTGCGGTATTTAAGTCATCTTGATCATGGAGACTTATGCTTTGACATCTTAAGCAAACATCTCCGAGGAGATGTGGACCCGGGATGATTGGGTATAAGTCGAAGTGATCGAAGGTGTTTGAATAGCCTATAAAGGATTCACCACTCCTTGCGAGGAGATGTATACCCATGGCCTCTCGTCGGATTGTTACTAAAGTCTTTGGCCAAAGCATTACATGTTTAGAGTAAAGTACTCTTCGATACATGTGGAGTAACTAGAATCCGTAGGACGAGGAAATGATACTTGGGCTAGGTGTGACGTAGTCAGCCTAGTGGGGACTGACACAATAGACCATGTCCTGAACCAAGTGGGTATAAGATGAGTGAAAGGAATGGGACACGATTCATTCGAGCTACTGAAGGGTTTCAGAAATAGTTCTGGATCAACCGTTGATCTTTTCGGTTAATTGGGGATCATGATGTACTACTAGGTGCCACTCATGATCGTTCTATAATTAATGGTTAATTATAGATGGCCAACATAAACCGAGAACCTATTTGGTCACACGCACAACGAGTGTAATCCAAAGGATTTAAAACGAGCTTGAGAATGGGATTCTCAGACCGAGAGAAACTATGTTTGGTTGGACCAAACATAAAGCGAGCATGAAATTGTTTCAGTCGCAATGGAAGCGTGGATGGGCAGTGTCTTATGAAGACATAATGGATGGACCAAAATGGTTTGGTTCTAATCCAATGGATGAGAATAAACCAAAGGGTTTGGTTTATATTAAACGAATGAACCAAAGGTTGGTTCGGTTCGTTTTAACTTAAAATAAACCATCATGGTTTAGTTTATTTTAACTTATCCTAATGGAGCGGGTTAACGGGCTTTATGGATATGATCCATTAACCATTAAGAGAATTAGTTCTCTATAAAAGAGGGCTTAAGGGATTGTTAAACCCGAATCATCCAAAACCCTAGCCTCTTAGAGTTGCCGCCCACCCCAATTGTTGGAGTTTTCGGCGCCAACCCTAAAGCTGCCGCCGCCCAGCTTTGTGCCGCCGTCCAAGACCCTTGCCGGCGTCCAAGCTCCAGCCGGTGAACCTCCGGCGACCCTCCGGTGATCTCCTATAGGTTTGGCATCAAGGTGAGGCTTTTCTCTCCTTGTTTTGGCCGGTGCCTACTCCTCCACCAAGCTGTCCAGTTTTCTTGACAGCTTCTCCTCCTCTCGTCGGAGCGTCGTTTGGACGACGGTTAGTGCTCCGACAGCGGCTAACTTACCGGGGATTTGATCTCCGGTAATCCTCTGAGGTGGAGGACGAAGGATTCGTCAAACGGTTGACGAACACCTCTCCGGAGAAGCGAGTTTTGAGAACTCGTTTTGGATCCGAATTTGGATTCGGATCGTGATCATCTCTCGATCACGTTGTCTTCAACACGAGGCTAGTAACCCGTACGAAGACGAAGCTCGTGACTTAGTGAAGTCATCCCGAGGAGCTCGGCGTGGATACGGATAGAGACGATTCTTACGAGGATCGTTCCGGTTGATGTCGTTCCCGCTACACGTCATACGGAAGGTATAACGTAGTTTAATTTCCTTTTATTGCAAATTTTAATTTACGGTTATGTCTACACTTGTTGTAATAGCATGCGTGTGTTGTGTGTGTTGTAATAAATATAGATTTATTAATTTTAATTGCTTCCGCTGTGCTCATGTTTACGAAACATGATCGAACACACACACGCCACGGTGCAGGAAACCCAACAATGCCTTTGTTTGTTTTCCTTCTTGGCATGCATCACACAATTTGTTCTTGACATACTTGATCGTTGGTAGCCCTTTGACCAACTCCATCTTGGCTACCTTGGCTATGTTTTTCATATTGATATGTCCCAATCTTCTATGCCATAGCCAACTTTCCTCTTCTTTTGCAACCAAACACTTAGTAGAAATGTTAGAAGCATATGAAAGATCAACATAATAGATGTTTGATTTCCTATATCCAACTAACATACAATCATTTAATTCCTTGTGTCTAATCATGCATTTAGAGGATTCAAAAGAAACATGATAGTTTGCATCACAAAGTTGACTAACACTTAACAAATTAAATTTCATATTTTCAACTAGCAATACTTTGTGAATAACAATTTTAGGGGATACCTCAATTGTACCTCTACCTAATATCTTGAGTTTTCCACTATTCCCAAAAGACACCACTCCCTTCTTCACATATTTAATTGTGGAGAACTTGCTCACATCCCCGGTCATATGTGTTGAGCAACCGCTATCCACAATCCACATACCTCGCTCTCCTACCTAAATCACATGAAAACACAAGCTTTTGGTACCCAAACATTTGGACCGGTAACATTAAGTAAAAACTTCTTAGGTACCCAAGCTTTCTTAACCTTACCCTTAATGGTTGCTCTCCTATTAATTAATGAAATATAAGCAACTTCTTTTTCTTTTGGCTTATATCCTAACCCGACCTTGTTATAAACCGCTCTTTGTCTACTAAGAATCATATCAAGACATTTTGAGCCATTTGAAAATTTTTCTAAACATGCTTTCAATTCACTAACCTCATCCTTAAGTTTTTCATTTTCTTCCCTAAGCATGCAAGAGTCAATATGTGAAGGCTTTTCATTCCTAATGGCCTTTAGTTCTACCTTCATGCTCTTAACCTTAGATTTTGACTTATCTAGAGCTTCTTTAAGATAAGCAATTGATTTATAGAGAAGCATAACCTTAGGAGAATTCATTACCTCATCGTCACTAGATGACGATTCATCACTTGAAGAATCTTCTTGACTTGATGTGCCGGAATCATCTTCTAATGCCATGAGTGCCACATGGCGTGTGATGTGGCAAAGCTCCTCATCGGATGACGAGTCTTCAACACTTGGTGTGTCCCATGTGGTTTGAGCCACCATGGCCTCCTTCTTCTTCTTTTCCTTTTTGTCCTTCTTTTTCTTTTCCTTTTCCTCCTTCTTCTTTGGCTCCGGGCAATTCGGCTTTATATGCCCCTTCTTATTGCAAGCATGGAAAATCACATTATTACTAAAACTTGAATTACCATTAAATTTACCTTTTGAGGAATGAGACCCCTTCCTTGCTTCTCTATTCTTGAACTCTCTTGACTTTCTATAAAGCTTCTTGACGAAATTTTCCATTTCACTAGATGAATCCCCATCGCTACTTGACTCATCCTCCGACTCGGATGATGATGAAGCTTCTTTTCTTTCCTTCTTCTTCTTTTCTTTCTTTTCATTCTTTTCAACAAATAGAGCTAACCCCTTTTCCTTAGAGGACATGTTAGTTTGCTCATGTAATTCAAACTCACAAAATAATTCATCAATTTTAATTTGAGATAAATCCCTAGTTACCTTAATGGCATCAACTATAGAGGTCTATAAAGAATTTCTAGGAAATGCTTGTAAGATATACCTTACCAAATCCCAGTTGTCGACTCGCTCACCTATGATATGGAGTCCGTTCACAATTTCCTTGAACCTTCCATGCATTTGACTTACGGTTTCATGCATCTTCATTTGGAAGGCTTGAAGTTGTCCAATTAATAGGTCCTTCTTGGCCCTCTTTGACTCCTTGGAACCTTCATTTAGCTCAATGAGCTTTTCCCATAGCTCCTTGGCGGATTCAAAAGGCCCCACCTTGTTGAGTTGCTCCATTGTGATGCCACATTGGATGGTGAGGACGACCTTTGCATTTGATTCAAATTTCTTGTTTATTTCTCTTGTCCAATCCTTGCTTGGAATAGGGTGTCCATGTTCATCCACCGGTTCCTCGAAGCCATCTACAATACTATGCCAAATTTCAATATTACTCATAAGATAGTACTTCATCCTACCTTTCCAATACGCAAAGTGACTCCCATCGAAGAGCGGTGGCTTGGCGATGCTATATCCCTCTTGAAGAGCCATTGATGTCTTGGTTGATGGTGAGATCTTCCAAGCTATCCGCTCGATACCACTTGTTAGGACCCTTGGAATGGCTAGAGGGGGTGATTAGCCTTTCTTGTTTCTACACAAAATGTTAGCAATACAAATATAAGCACAAACAAAAACAAGAACCAAAACTAACACCCGATGTAACGTGGTTCGAGATGACGCTCTACTACTCCACGTGGATTAGCCCTAATCAGCCTTCACTAGAACCTCCTTTGGATGAACCAAGGTGGAGAAACCTTTCTTACAATGCTCTCCTCTTCTTTACAATGATGGATGATCAAGAACAAGAGAAGAGGAGGATTTAAATCACTAAAAACACTTGGAAGGCTTGGTGAGCACGAGAGTATAGTTAGGAGCAAGAGCACTAGCTTCACCAAGCTCCCCATGGCCCCTTTATAGAAGAGGGGTTGTTTTTCCGTTAGGCGTCGATCGATCGATGCATGCCATCGATCACGTCAGCCGGCCAACGGCCAAACGCGATCTCCGCGGAGATTCGTAGCCGCAATTTCCAACGGTCAGGTGATCACCGATCGATCCTCCATCGATCGATGGGGTGATCGATCAGTGAGACCGATTCTGTGGCGATATTTCCTTGATCACCGATCGATGCCATTTTCACGATCGATCGCAGAATCGACCGATCGATTCGATCAAGCCCGATCGATGGTCGTGGTTTCATTCTCGACTCGGCCGAACGCCTGACTGCCGATCGATACATCGATCACGATCGATACTCATCAAGTATGAGTAATTCATACTTGATTTTATACCCTAGACCTAGACTTAACCTTTTAGCTCCTCAATAAGCCTTGCGCCTTCAGGATCCCTCCGAGTCCGCGACTTGTTCATCCTTTGTGCTTCGCTTCCAAGAGCTTCCTTCGGTTTCGTCATGTCTTGGGTTGCCAAATGCTTGGACTTTACGCCGCCAAGACTACAAGCTTGGACTTATGCTGCCAAGACTTTTCTTTGGACTTCCTTTGCCAAGGTTCACTTTGGACTTTATGCTGCCAAGACTATAAGCTTGGTCTTATGCCGCCAAGTCCATCCCTTGGACTTCCTTTGCCAAGATCATACTTGGACTTCCTTTTACCAAGTACTTCATCCTTGGATTTCCCTGTCACTTAACCACATTCGTAATTAGATCACAAGATATTGCCTAACTTAGATGATTAGCCAAACATCAAAACATATAAATGCTTGGAGCATTGTTGCACCAACAACTTGTTGCATTTTATACTTGTTTCATTCATATCTAACTTTGTTTTGCATGCATTTCCTATTTTCTGGTTTGGAGATCTACTCGTTGTGCTTTTATGTGCAGGACAACATTTTATAGGTAAAACGACACACTTTTGGAGCAAAAGGAAGACATTTAGCAGGTGGAACGGAAATGGGCATGACCTAGCCTTGTGAATCCACATGGTCATGTCCAAACTACAGAGTTGGCCACCCCAGCGCCACACACGGCCTGGCCATGTAAATCCACATGCCCGTGTGGTACTGGGTTATTTCGACGCGATTAGGGTTCTTGTTGGAATGTTGGTAGCCAACTAGAGGGGGGTGAATATCCCTCTTTCATTGTATGAACGGAATTGCTTGTTTACAAATATAATTAGCGCAACGGAAACAAAACTAAACAAGCAATTAAGATAAGCAAAAACAAAATCAATGCTAACAAATGATAAACGCTCACCGCTAATCCATGGTCTGATTTATCTCCGGTGAATCACCCCAAAACCAATCCACTATTGATCTCTCCCTTTAGCCCAAGCAAGGTGGAGGTAAACCTTTACACAAATGAGAACACTCCTTTTACAATAGATATGAAAGAAAACTAGGAGAAGGAGTTTAAGCTTTGTGAGGCACTTGGATGATCACTTATAGCATAAGTATTAGCCATCCAAAAACCCACACCCTCTCTTTTTATAGAGAGGGCTGATTTCTTCCCGTTGGCCGCCATCAGTCGACTGCTACCTTTGGCAGTCGACTGCCACCGTTACAATGGCCTCTGAACATGTCAGATCCCGACCATTGTAGTCCAACGGAAACCTTAGCAGTCGACTGATGCCTCCGTAGCCGACTGATCAGTCGACTACGGGAGGTTCTGTGCCCGCGACTGCCTTCATCAGTCGACTGCCATCCTTGGCAGTCGACTGATGGTCTGGCAGTCGACTGCCATTCCATGGCAGTCGACTGCTGGGCCAGAAACCCACCAGTCAAACACCAGTCGAACTCCGTTCGACTTGGAGTAGTCGACTACCATGACATGGTAGTAGACTGATGCCGGGTAAACCTTAAACTTTACCTCTGTTTGAGCGTCCGATGGTCAAGTAAACCTCAACCCTTGCAGTCGAGCCTCAGACACTTAGCCATTCAGCCAAGTTCACCTAATGAGCTACTTACATTTCACTCATTCTCTCATCTCACTTGAAGTCCCTCGCCGAAGCTCTCTTCGTTCACGGCCACGTCCCTCGGCAGCATCAAACGCATGACTCTGCAATGCTCCTTCGCGTCTCTTTCCCTCGAAGTCTGCTTCCTTGGCTTCGCTTCAAGTCATCTCGTCTGGCGGTTCCTCAGATGCATCAAGTGCACGACTCTGCAATGCTCCTTCTCTTACTCAAGCACGAGGTTGTGAGTTGGTGACACTTGCCAAAGCTCCATGTGTGAATTACTAAGTCCTGCAAAACTCCAACGCACTTATCAAATCCAATCATCCTAACGTAAACCCTTTGCCACACACATCAAAACCTTATCACATGGTTTGATTGCCCTAACAGTTCTTTCATGGATTTATGCAGCGCCGACTTCAAGTCTATAAAAGGGAAGCCACACCCAAACCCTAGGGAGAAGGCACAATAGTTGGGATGACACACCGATGCCCTAACAAGCATCAAAAACTCGCAATGGGGAGGAAGAAGATGGTGAGAGGATCGTAAACTGAACTTGGACATCAAAGAGAAGAACTAAGAGTACTGCAATTTACTTTCTATTAATCTCCTGCATTGTAATGACTTATTTTATTATGTACTGCGTTCGTTCTTTTCCGTCTATGGAGTAGAATCTTCGATTCTAGGATTAGAGAGTAACTTATGTATGTAGAACATGTTAGATCGAATGTTAATTCTGTTTATGAATTTCTATTCACAGTTAGTGTTTGTTTGATTTGATGAAGTTTGTGTCTTGGCTTTCTATCTACTATGCATAGCCGATACAAGGGGAGACAACCCTTGTATCAAAGATCTAAGGAATTAAGGAGGAACCAAGTGGTTGTCCTCATCTTCGATAATCGTAGGTAGAAGGGTATGAAGGAGTAGGGAACGGAACAAATTCTGACTCTTCATAGGGATTAATTTGGCATCCTCGTACCGTCTATCCTATCTTAATGAAAGGGTTGGCCTGGTTAAGAATAGGTAGTTCTCGATAGAAGAAAAAGCTCATCAGAAAAGGGTATGATGTCCATTTCACAAGACCCTAATTAGAGAACAAGACAACATTTAATTTGTTAGCATGTTCCATGTTGCACAAGTGAAACCGAAGTCCTAGGATCCCTTTTTGAACCTCGAACCAACCTTCCCTTCCTCCGTGTGACACCGTACTTGAGTTAGGACCACCGTCAACCTCGTAACCACAACCCTTAGAACTAAACTCCGAACAACAACGTCCACTGATCAATCTGTACTCGAATCTCAGTCTCTGTGAGATTGATAATCTATTTATTACTTGATGACATCCGTGCACTTACGGGCGTTGAGCGTGAGTGTGCGCTTTGAGTCCTCGACGATTCCTGTTGCGAGATTTGAGGTCGTGTTCGCGTGCATTAAGTGTTTGGCATCGTTGTTGGGGACTCATTGATTCGATATCGAATCAAAAATTGGATAGTTGGATTAGACTTAGGTTAGATTCATTTTCTTGCTTTATTTTTATTTTATTTACTTCTATTTTTGATTTTTAATATCTATATTAAATTAGATTAATTTCAGTAGTTGCATTGCATCAACCTTTAGTTTAAATTTTCTGCATTTGATTTAGTATTCAGATTAGGTTATTTCCAATTTTTAAGCAATAAGTATACTCCTAATTTAGTGGCTCGATTCTTCCTATGCATAGACATTTTCGATCAGAAAATCTACTTCCGATATATCTAGAAATCAAAAGAACCTACCATCATAGGAGAGCTGAACAGACAGGCATGGAGGATTCAGACGCATTTGAGGTAAACTTAGGTAGCCGACCTCTGCGAGACTATGCAACCCCCAGTGCTAGAGTGTTGGAATGTATACTGAAAGCCTAGCTCTTTTTGTATGAGCATTTTATTTTGAAATAAGAATCACATGATCATTGTTTGTACTTTATATATGTGTGCATATTGTCTAATATTTTACATTGTAGATAACACGGTGCTTGGTGTGGCACAGAAGATCATGTTATCAGTTCCTTGTAAAATATAAGTAGAGGCTCACAACCAAGATGGTTTTGGACAAACCATTGGCATGGTTGTAGTGTAGCTTGGTATTGTTTTGTCTTGAACATAGAGTTACACTAGTACACTTAGGTGTATTGAGCAGGACCGACATAGAGGTGATTCAATTTAGTACTGACTACATGATTGAATCGGACCTCGGATATTATGTTGTACATGCTCTTAATCCCGATATAATAACGGGCACATGTACTTAGTATTTATTTCTTTGATTTACCAGTGGGTGAGATTTAGATGGATTAAATCAATATGCCCGGTAAGTTGGGAAATAATATTATTTACATGGTGTGCCGTTGATTATAGGAGGAAACCATGTCCTATATATTAGGTTGATGATGTCCCCTTGAGGAGCTCATAAAGTTCGTCACGTAAACCCAGCTGGTTGACTTAGTCAACGTGATGATAAGGTTGAGTGGTACTACTCGAGGAATTAGATGTTAATTAATTGATGGTCAGTAAATCAATTAATTGACGGACATTCGATATCTTAAACACGGGGAGATTAATGTACGAATAATATATGGAGCCCATATTAATTTATGGGGGTTGGTGAGGTAGTTCAATGATAATCCTCTAGTGGAATGGAACATCATTGATGGATCAAGTTTGTGTGGTTCTGATCCATCGGGTGGCCAAGACCCAACTCCTCCTTATGGTCCCTATCGTAGCCTAATATAATCCTTATGAAGTCTAGATCCAAGAATGTAAAACAAAACCTAGAACCAATGGTTGAGATTAAATCCCTAGATCCGATGGTTGGATGAAACCCTAGAACCAACGGTTGGGATTAAATCCCTAGATCCGATGGTTAGGATGAAACCCTAGAATTGACGGTTGGGATTAAATCCCTAGATCCGACGGTTGGGATGAAACCCTAGAACCGACGGTTGGGATGAAACCTTAGATCCGAAGGTTGGGATGAAATCCTAGATCCGATGGTTGGGATTAAACCCTAGATCCGACGGTTGGGATAAAACCCTAGATCCGACGGTGGAGATTAAATCCCAAGATCCGACGGTGGAGATTAAAGGAGGCTTAAGCCTAATTCTATAAATAGGGGCTTAGGTTGCGGCAAGAAGGGGTTCACTTGGATTAGGGTTTTGCCTCTCAAGTGCTATAGGCGGCTAGGGTTTTGGTTTTGGTTTGGGCGGCAACTAGAAGGGAGTTTAGGGTTTCCTCCTTTGCTCCTTGGTGGCCGGCGCTCATTCTCTTCTCCTCCTTGGTTTTTGCCGGCTTTCTTCCTCCTCCCTTGCACCTTGGTGGCCGGCGGTTCTCCAACAATTGGTGGCCGGCGCTTCTCCAACCTCTAGGTGGCCGGCGGCAACCTTGCAACAAAGTTGGCCGGCGCTCATCCACTTGTTCCTTGGCCGGCGGTTGCATCAAATTTCCTTGCTTGGTGGCCGGTTCTAGAAAGGAAAGGTTTTGTTAGTTCTTCTCTTTGTTCGCAATGGACAAGGAAGGGAAGAACGTGATCTAGAAGGCTTCTACTCGTGGAGGATCTTCGTCCACACGTCGTCCACGAGAAGGATAGGACATACGGTAGAAGATCGTGAGGTATAAAGTTATTTTAACTTTATTTATAGATCTGAGCATGTTCTTTTATGTTTTGATTATGCATGTGTGAATTAGTAAATATATTGTATAATCATGGACCCCGAAGGCAAACACAAAAACCGGCGATCCGTCCGTCGTCTCTTCTGCGGCTAACCAACTAGAAGAGTTGTGTTGCTTGAACAACTAGTTTGTTCAAGCGACCACTCAAGTTGTTAGCACGACGACGAAATGGTTGTGCTAAGGAAGCTCATCCCATCCGGATTAATTCTTTCATTAGTGAAAATTTTAATCCGGGGACATGGGAGCCAATGAGCCTCCGAAGCGACTCCCTACATAGAGGATATAGGCCAAGCATAACTGGACCATCAATCTCATCCAACAACTTTGAACTGAAACCTATGCTTATACACATGCTCCAGTAGAGGCAATTCGGAGGTGCTGCAACTGAAGACCCAAACCGACACCTAGAGTCCTTTTCGGAGATATGCTCGACGATGAAACTCAATGGTGTACCAGTTGACGTGATCCGTCTGCGCCTATTCCCGTTCTCACTGTGGGATAAGGCGAAGACATGGCTCCACTCCCTTCCTTCAGGAAGCATCACCATGTGGGAGCATTGTGTGTAGAAGTTCTTAAAAAAATTTTCCCACCAAGTAAGACTACTCACATGTGCCACATGATCACTAGCTTTCGCTAGAAAGGAGGGGAGTCCTTGTTCGAAACCTGGGATCGCTACAAAGGGCTACTCTACGAATGCCCCCATCATGATCTAGAGAGGTGGCTGGTGATCCATATATTCTATAATGGGATCACGTACGCCACTAAGGTGTCCCTCGATTCTGCTGTAGGAGGAGCATTAATGAATAAGACTATCGAGGAAGCAGAGGAGCTGATAGAAGAGGTGACTTACAACCACCATGAATGGGCTTCCGAGCATAGTCACCCAACACCTATAGCCAGTATATACTGTCAACTCCATCAACAACTTAGTGGCAAGAATAGACACACTAAGCAGACGGTTTGACTCTATAACCCCTGCATCTGCATGTGCAGCCAATACTATTGGGGATGGAGTAGCATCGTATCAGGAGGACCACTATGGAGGGCGGGGCAGCTACAAAGGGAAAATTGAGCATTTTGATGTGGTTGGCGACCACAATCAAAGGCCCAACAACCCATATTCGAGCACCTATAACCCCAGATGGAGGAGCCATCTGAATTTTTTCCTATAGGAATAATGCAGAGAATTTACAATAATCAAAAGGAAATGGTCAGTCTCAACCACCTGTCACCCGTCTAGAAAAGATGATAGAGAATTTCATTCGGACGCAATAGAGGCTAACGTTGAATTTCAGCGGCGACATTCGCAGACAGAAATAATGATCGAAGAGTTAAGATCGTTTGTAAAAGATCTCGCCAACAAGCAAAAGATGTTAGAAGTTCAAGTAGCTCAGAATGTCAACCATATCTCCAGAGTACTGGGGAAACTACCAGGAAAGTCGAAGGTCAATCTAGTGGAGCAATGCAAGGTGGTGACATTGCGGAGTGGAAGAATTCTGAAAGAGATGTCGAGCTGGTCGATTTCCAGACCGAAACCAGGACCCGAAATAAGGAAACCTTCGATGGAGATCGGAAAGGAAGAAGTTGAAAACATAGATAGGGACCCTGTCGTGAAAACTCAACCACCCTTGAAGGTACCGTTCCCCTAGCATCTGACCAACGCGAAGAGAGATGCTAAGTTTGGTAAATTTTTGAACATGTTAAAGTTGATCTCAGTAAAGGTGTTGATACTTGAAGCACTGCACCAAATGCTCCAATTCGCAAGATTCATGAAAGATATTTTGGCACACCGTAAGAAGGTCGAAAAGTCTGAAACATTGGCCCTCATGGAGGAATCAAGTGCCTACCTCCAGAACGAGACCACTCAAAAATTGAAAGATTCGAGGAGTTTCTATATCCCATGTTATATAGGGACGACCTTGATTAGCAAAGCCTTCTGTGACTTGGGTGCTAGTGTGAGCTTGATGCCCTATACCCTATGCAAAAAGCTAGGGTTAGGGAATTTAAAGTTCACCACTATGACATTACAGCTGGCGACCATTCATACCGATACCTACTAGGAATTCTGGAAGATGTGCTGGTAAAGGTGGGAAATTTTACACTTCCGACATATTTTGTGGTCATGGAGATGGAAGAAGACCTGAAGATCCCTGTCATCATTGGGCGACCATTTTTAGCAACTATCGGAATGGTCATTGATGTCAAGAATCACAAGCTGACCTTAACAATAGGAGATGATAAGATGGAATTTGAGCCTGCTAGCACAACAAGCCAGGGACCTGTGTTAGGAAAGTATGTTATTCCAGCCAGAGCAAAAGAAGGAAGTGTGTATAAAGATTTCGAGATGAATGAAGGGAGGTTTACGGAGCTTTCGAAGCCATGTTGAAATGATGGAGTATTGTCGAGCTAAAAGACCTTAAACAAAGCACTTCTTGGGAGGCAACTCAAGTTTAGTCTTTAGTTATTTTAATTTTATTGCATTCATGTGTATAATTTAAACTTTGATTTATGGTCATTTACGTTTTTTCAAATAGTTTTAGGACTAGAAAGAACTTGCTAGATAGGAAAAAAAACTCATTTTGACCCTAAAGTAAGAGGCACGGGTGGTCGTGTGGTTTCACATGACCATACCCCCATGAGGAGAAGCCCACATGATAGGGCATATAGGAGAATTCAGATCGTGATGCACTCTGGGAGAAAAATAAAGGGGCACATAGCCTGGTCATGTGAATTCACATGGTCGTATCCCAATTTCCAGCAGCGCACACAGCCTGACCATGTGGATTCACACGACCATGGCGTGTGAGGTATAAGGGGCGCCACACCGTGTGTTTCGCCCCAAACCTACCATGTGATTCAATTTTTATTGCCCTAGTCGTGTGAAATCATCTTCCCCACCTCCTAAGAGCCTCTCCAACCCTCAAGGGATCCCAAAAGAAACAAAGATGAGGAGGACAAAGCAAGTGGCACTGCGATCTACTACCTCGGAGCGAATATAAAGGAGAAGGGACACCCCACAAGCTCCAGAGGAAGGTGACGCTCTTCCATCCCTTGCATTTCGTAATAACGAGCACAGGGATAGATTTAACATGCTTTCTACTAGAAAAGTCGCTGCTACTATGTATCTAGATAAAGATCTCTTAGAAACCCTAGGTTTCTTGGGTGATGTTCAAGCCCTATTTGCAAAAATAGGGTGGGGAGAGATTATGGGGATAAGACACCCAACTTACTCTAGGATAGTGTTAGAATTTTTGAGTTCATTAGAAGTAGAGATTTTAACGGGAAGAGAGAACGACGAGGGAAGAATTACTTTTAGGTTATTTAACATCGAGCACGAGTAGAAATTGCACCAATGGAATAACTATTTTCGATAGCGTAGTGGGGGAGAGCGGAGGACTCCTGTTGGGTTTAATGCATGGACCTTTTGGTCAGAATTGACGGGGGAATCTAATTATGACCCCTCTAGAGCGAAAGCCTCATGCCTCCAAAACCCTTTTTTCTGGTATCTTCACCGGGTCATGAAAAGTACCATCTTTGGGGGAGGAGAGAGTGATGGTGTAGTGAGAGCAAGTGAGCTGCTTTGCCTGTGGGACATGCTACAAGAAAGGAGTAACATTGATGTAGGGTCCCATTTCATTAGGCACCTAATGAAAATGGGCAAGGTAGAAAGAAGAGAAATTATTTTGGGGGGCCTAATTACACAGATTTTCCATAGGATGGGGTACAAATACACATCACTAGATAGCGTAGAGGGTGTTGGGTTTCCGGCACTACGACGAGTGTGTGTTCGAACATGTTTCGTAAATATATGCGCAGCGGAAGAAATAAAATGAAATAAATCTAATTTATTACATCAAACACATCACACGCATGCATAGTACAACATGTGTAGAGATAACCATAGTTTCAAATTTTGCAATAAAAGGAAATTTATTCTACGTATATCTGACGTATCACGTGTAGTGGGAAAGACATCAACCGGAGCGACCCTCGCTAGAATCGCCTGTATCCGTATCCACACCGAGTATCTTAGGGATGACTTCACAAAGTCATGAGCCTCATCTTCGTACGAGTCACTAGCCTCGTGTCGAAGACGATGTGATCGAGAGAAGATCACAATCCGAATAAAAATTCGGATTAAAAAATGAGTCCCCAAAACTCGCTTCTCCGGAGAGGTATTCATCAACCGTTTGATGAATCCTTCATTCTCCACCTATGAGGATTATCGGAGATCAAATCCCCGGTAAGGTAGCCACTATCGGAGCTCCAAACGTCGTCCAAATGATGCTCCGACACAATCTGGACAGCTTGGTGGAGGATGTTGCACTGGCCAAAGAGGATGGTCGGCCAACCCTTGGTCGCCGGAACCAAGGTGAGTTACCGGAGGGTCATCGGAGGAGTGGCCAGCAGCAGCTGGATGCCGACAGCAAGGGTGGACGGCGGCAAAAAGCTGGGCGGCGTGGAACCCTTGGGCGGTGGCAAGGAGAAGAGAGGGAGAGGGTGGCTAGGTTTTCCAACTCCAAAGTTATCCACGAAAAACCCTTAAGCCATGTTTTTATAGAGAACACATTCTCCTAGTGGTTATTAGTTCATAACCAAAACCCGTTAACCCGCTCCAATAACTTAAGTTAAAATAAATCAAACCGTGTTGGTCTATTTTAAGTTAAAACGAACCGAACCAACTATTGGTTCATAATTTTAAAATAAACCAAACCCCTTAGGTTTATTCTCGACCTTTGGATTAGAACCAAATCAATTTGGTTCATCCATTATGTCTTCATAAGACAAGTCCCATCCACACTTCCATTGCGACTGAAATGATTTCAAGCTCGATCCTTGTTTGGTCCAACCAAACCTAGTTTCTCTCGGTCTGAGAATCTCATTCTCAAGCTCGTTTTAAATTCTTCGGATTACGGTCATTGTGCGTGTGACCAAATAGGTTCTCAGTTTATGTTGGCCGTCTATAATTAACCATTAATTATAGAACGATCATGAGTGGCACCTAGTAGTACATCATGATCCCCAATTAACCGAAAGATCAACGGTTGATCCAGAACTATTTCTGAAACCCTTCAGCAGCTACAATGAATCGTGCCCCATTCTCTTCACGCATCTTATACCCACTTGGTTCAGGACATGGTCCATAGTGTCAGTCCCCACTAGGTTGACTATGTCACACCTAGCCCAAGTATCATTTCCTCGTACTATGGATTCTAGTTACTGCACATGTATCTAAGAGTACCTTACTTTAAACATGTAATGCTTTGGCCAAAGACTTTAGTAACAATTCAACAAGAGGCCATGGGTATACATCTCCTCGTAAGGAGTGGTGAATCCTTTATAGGCTATTCAAACACCTTCGATCACTTCGACTTATACCCAATCATCCCGGGTCCACATCTCCTAAGAGATGCTTGCTTAAGATGTCAAAGCATAAGTCTTCATGATCAAGATGGCTTGAATACCGCAAGTCAAAGGAACATTGCACTTAAACTGCAGTAAGAATTTAATTGACATATCTATATATACAAAGAACCATATGAAGTCTTACGGCTGGTCACTCCAATGAACTAGTTACCATAACTAGCATCCATGATTAACTCCGAACATCACAATGTCTCCAGCCAGTGAGAATCAACTGCTTGGATACACCAAGGAGTATACCTCGTGCTAGTCTCGACATAATTGATGGTGTCCAAATCCATCAATTCATCGACTAGGGATAATTTCGATACATCACAATTACACATGTAGAGATACTCACTAGTTGTAATTCAATCACAAATTCTCTCATACTGTGAATCGAACAATGTACTTCGTTCAGTTACGTATTGCTATGAGTTAAGCTAATAAATACATGATAAACATGATCTGTAGTGAATCTTCATTTATCATATAAATATGCATGACAACTTGCTTCGTTTATCTCTCAAATTACTAACAAACTCCCATTTGTCCTAATGCCAATCGCTACGGTATCCAATACCATAAGCTCTAACATGACCCTCAAACTTACTTTGAGGTAATGCCTTAGTCAAAGGATCCGCTAAGTTCCTTTCAGTGGGGATTTTCTCGATTTGTATTTCCTTCATACTAATGATCTCTCTGATCAAATGATAGCGACGAAGCACATGTTTGGATCATTGATGAGACCTTAGCTCTTTCGCCTATGCAATTGCTCCATTGTTGTCGCAGTAGACCGGTATTGCTTCAACAATGGCTTGAACCACACCAAGTTCATAAATGAACTTCTTGATCCCAACCGCTTCCTTTGCTGCTTCCGAAGCTGCTATGTATTCTGCCTCAATGGTAGAATCCGCTGCAGTGTCTTGTTTGGAACTTTTCTAACTCACTGCGCCCTCATTCAAGGTGAACACTTACCCAGACTGAGACCAGGAGCATCCGAATGGATTTAAGCATAGAAACAGGCGAATAGGTTTCGTCATAATCAACACCTTGCTTTTGACGTATCCTTTCGCCACTAATCTAGCCTTATAGGTAATCACATTACCATTCATGTCGGTTTTCTTCTTGAAAACCCACTTGCACCCTATAGGCTTTATGCCTTCAGGTGGGTCAACCAAGTTCCAAACTTGGTTTTTATACATGGAATCCATTTCCGACTTCATAACTTCAAGCCACTTATCCCTTTCTGAACTTGTCAGAACTTCTTCATAACTGGTAGGCTCCTCATCATCAATTAGTAACACGACATTCGATTTACTTACGAGAAATCCGTATCTCTAAGGAATATTGTGTGTTCTACCAGATCTATGAAGATGTGGTGTCACAATAGGTCCAACCGATTGCTCATCACTGAGTTATTGACTATTGTGCTTCACCAGGTATCTCATCAATGTCTATTTGAGTCTCTCGAGCCTCCTCAAGCTCGACGACACTCCCACTATTTTCTTGCAAGAGAAACTCTTTCTTTAGAAACACAGCATGCCTTGAAATAAACACCTTTTGTTCCACAGGATGATAGAATTGGTAACCCCTTGTTTCCTTAGGGTATCAAATAAATAGATATTTATCAGACTTAGCATCCAATTTGTCTGATACAGTCTGCTTCATATAAGCAGGATAACCCCATATCTTCAAGTAAGATACATGAGGTTTCTTACTATTCCATATCTCATATGGAGTAGTAGAGACTACCTTAGTTGGTATTCTGTTTAACAAGTAAATAGCTAATTGAAGTGCATAACCCCAAAAGGACTTGGGAAGATTCGCATGATTCATCATTGACCTGACCATGTCCAACAAGGTCCGGCTACGCCTCTCAGATATGTTTGTGCAACAATGCCCCAAGCATTTTATATATTTTGATGTTTGGATAATCATCTAAGTTAGGCAACAATTTATGATCTAATTGTTACCATGTTCAAGTGACAGGGAAATCGAAGTATGAAGACTTGGTAAAGGCAAAGTCCAAGTATGATCTTGGCAAGAGAAGTCCAAGGTAAAGGTTTGTCGGCATAAGACCAAGCATGTTGTCTTGGCGGTATTAAGTCTAAACGGACCTTGGCAAAGGAAGTCCAAAGGTAAGTCTAGGCAGCGTAAGTCCAAGAATGTAGACTTGGCAGCGTAAAGTCCAAGAACGCTTTGGCAAAGGGAAACCCAAGACATGAAAAAACCGAAGGAAGCTCTTCGAAGCAAAGCGCAAAGGATGAACAAGTCGCGGATTAGGAGGGATCCAGGAGGCGCAAGGCTTAAGGAAGAGCTAAAAGGTTGAGTCTAGGTCTAGGGGTTGAAATCAAGTATGAATTACTCATACTTGATGAGTATCAGTCGACTGATATGATGTATCAGTCGATTGGTTAGGTGCTAGACTGAGTCAAGATGAAACTCTGACCATCAGTCGACTGCTTTGGTCATGGCAGTCGACTGCCAACAGTGGCAGTCGACTGATCAAGTTAAATACGGGCACAAAGTAGAGTCACACTTGACTGCGACCTGTAATCACTCGACTGATCACTCCATCAATCGACTGATGGATGGATTAGTCAATTGGTGAGAATGTCGTTGGAGGAAACGACTCTGAATCCCACAAATCCGGCTATTCAGAAGCCGTTAACCACGTCGGCAGTCGACTGATGTTGTACATCAGTCGACTGATGGTGCTCCAACGGGAAAATCAGCCTTCTCTCTATAAAAAGAGGGCTGGTGGAGGTTTTTGGGGTTAATGCTTATTCTCACATAATACTCTCAAGCCTCTACGAGTTTTCAAGCTTTCTAGTCATTTTAAATCTCCTCCTTCTCTCTCTAAGCTCAAGTTTCATTCTTTGTAAGAAGAGGAGGATTGTTGTAAAGGAAAACTTCATTGTGATTTTGATTAGGGTTGATCCACCTCAAGGATCACCGTGGAGTAGGAGCGCTATCTCCGAACCACGTAAAAGAATTGTGTTAGAATTGTTTTTCATTTGTGTTATTATTATTTTTGTTGTGCTTCCGCTAATCTTTTTGTAGAGACGAAAAACAAGCTATTCATCCCCCCTCTAGCTTCCAATCGATCACCAACAAGTGGTATCAGAGCCCGGATCGCATCGGAAGATCTAACAATCAACCGGAGCAAAAATGGCTTTCCAAGAGGGGTATAGCACGGTGAGGCCTCCGTTCTTCGACCACAATGACTTCGGCTATTGGAAAGGTATGATGGAGTATTATTTAATGAATGATATTGAAAATTAGTTTAGTGTTGTAGATGGTTTCGAGAAGCCGGTCGATGAACACGGAGCACCCATACCGACGAAGGATTGGACGAGAGACATGGCCAAGAAGGCTCAAGCCAATGCCAAGGCAACAACCACACTTCAATGTGGTTTGTCAAAAGACCAATTAAGCAAGGTGGGGCCATTTGAATCGGAAAAGGAGCTTTGGGAGAAGTTGATCATGTTGGATCGATTTGAAATGCTAGGGGGGGGGGTGAATAGCATTAAAACTTTCTTTTTTCGTTCGTTCGTTTAAAATCCGAGTAGATAATTAATTTGCAGCGGAAAAGATAAGCAATAAGTAAAAGAGACAATTCTTTTTACTTGGTTCGTAGCCTTCGGCTACTACTCCAAGGCCCTAGTGGTCCTTGACCACGTACGGAGGGCAAAAGCACTAAAGGAACTCCTCCTCGTTGGAGGTAGGAGTTAATCAATACGAGAAGGAACAAAAACTTGAGGTAGAGGGACACTCCCCCTCTCCTCGTATACCATAAAAGCTCCGAAAGATTAAAGTAATGAACTCAAAATAAAAGCTAAAACTGACGTTACAATAAGAGAGAAATTAAGACCTAGACGTCGGAGAGAAAGCACTTCGTTGTCGAAAAAGTTGTAGCTTGGCGAAGGCTTTTGGAAGCTTTTGAATTGATGAAGAAGCCCTAGGATTGACCCTCCTTTTATAACCTTTGAGCCCCTTTTCGAGAGGAACCCTAGCCAATCAAAATTGAGCACCAATCTCCTTGAAATGGGGTGATAATCCTTGACTCCTCGAAGCTGATCATTGACCATTAGTCGACTGATGGCCATCATCAGTCGACTGATGGCAGTATCAGTCGAATGTTGACCTCAGGTAGTCGACTGTTTGACGGCAGTCGAGTCCTCCAAGCTGGCAATCGACTGAAGCTAGCTGCAAGGCAAAGTTAGCTCAAAGAAAACATTATTTCGATGGCCTTCGACCATCCGATCTCGACCTAGACCATCGATGGGATGTCTTTGGTCGGATCTATGCTTAAGACCATCCCCGTAAGGAGGATACAACCTCACTTACGCTCGCACACACGAGCTTACCTCGATACTTACCATGTCGCTTTTGCTTCCGGCCTTCCACTTGATTCCTTCGGCTCCCTCCGAAGTCACTCGAGTGTCGCTCGACCACCCGGCTTCCTCCGGGTGTTGCTAGTCTTCAGCTCAAGCTTTAGCAATCTTCTGCACGCTTGATTCAGCTCGTGAGATAACGACATGAGCTTAACTTTGTATCGTTTGCTATAATCAAAACTTAGGTGCCTACAGCACAAACAATCTCCCTCTTTTTGATTTATGGCAAACCCACATACAAAGTTAAGAAAATAGCAAGCATGAAGAATAATGTGCATTAGAAACAAACAAAAAATAAAGAAGATTAAGTTGGAGTAGTAAGGATTTTCTTCAAGTACTCCCCCTTGAGGAAACCTCCCCCTTGACCGAGGGTGAGTCTTGAAGAAAGACCTTAATCCTCCCCTTGAGGGTTGCTTTAAGTAATTAACATTACTTAAAGTTGGCCTTAGTAAAATGTTTAAGTTAAGAGTTTTTCTTAACTTGGCCCTTTCTCCTCCTTAAGTAAAACATTAAGGGCATAATGTATAAAAATAAGTAAAATGTTGATGACACAAATAAGTTTAAGTTAAGAATTCTCTTAACTTGGCCTTTAATAAGTTTTCAAAACTTAAAGTTAACTTTTGGTTTAAATATAAAGTAAGAGTTAAGTTATCAAAAAACATTTTGACCCCTTAACTTTGGCCTTTTTCTCCCCCTTTTGCCATATATCGAAAAGAGTGAGGGTGTGTGTGGAAAACAAAAATAAGTGTTAAATTTAAAGTCCAAGCATGTTCCACATTATTTTGAAAATAATATACTGAAAATAAGTTCATCTATAAAATGTTCGACTCATATTTGGCTTGATTTATATAAAAGATCAACTAGTCCTGGTCAGAGTCGGTTAGTATGAATGATTATACTCCATGGTTTATGGCGATGCACTAGCTCTACATCTGGAACCAGGAGTAAGGTCCTAACATCTCACGCCCATCTACGTGGCTAAGTACACAAACACATTAGTCTTATGTGTTGTGAGATGTATTGGCTCCTTAAATCTATAGGTGCATGATATCTAAGGTATGTCCTATGCTAGTTCCATAAAAATGAAATTAAAGAAATAGTAGTAAGAACATATAATTTGCAAGTTTCTATTCTATTACGCACATGCCCAATCTTCGTCTTAATAGACTAAATTCGGCTTCGGGTAGGGGTTTAGTAAATAGGTCTGCTAAGTTAGACTTCGATTCGACGTATTCGAGTTGTATGGCTCCGTTGGCCACATGTTCTCGAATGAAATGGTGTTTGACTTCTATATGTTTGGTCCTAGAGTGACATATCAGATTCTTAGTAAGATTAATTGAACTAATGTTATCTACGTGAAGTTTAGTATTCGTAAAGTCTAACTTAAAGTCGCGGAGAGTGTGCTTCATCCAAAGAAGTTGAGTGACACACTCACCCATCGCGATGTATTCGGCTTCGGTGGTAGATAAGGCAACACAGTGTTGCTTCCTACTGCACCAACTCACTAGACTCGAGCCGAGAAGTTGACAACAACCACTCGTGCTCTTTCTATCGAGCTTACTATCGGCATAGTCCGAATCGAAGTAGCCGGTTAGTTCGAACTCGGTAGATCTAGGATACCAAATGCCGACATTAAGTGTACCCTTTAGATATCTAAGGATACGCTTGACTAGAGTTAGGTGAGACTCCTTGGCACAGGATTGAAACCTTGCGCACATACTCACTGCAAATAAGATATCAGGTCGGTTTGCAGTTAAGTAAAGGAGACTCCCTATTATGCTCCTATAGTATTTTAAATCAATTTGGTTTCCAATTACTTCTTCTATATTAACATTAGTTGCCATTGGGGTATTAATAATTTTAGCATCTTGCATTCCAAAGCATTTAATTAATTCCCTAGTATATTTGCATTGATGTAGGTATATTCCATCTTTAGTTTGTTTACTTTGTAATCCTAAGAAGAAACTTAATTCGCCTACTAAATTCATTTCAAATTCACTTTCCATAAGTGAAATAAACTCATTTAGTAGGATTGAGTTGGTGGTTCCAAAAATAATATCATCTACGTAGATTTGGACTATGAATATGTCTTTACCTAAGGTTTTTACGAAAAGGGTTGGGTCAACTACACCTTGGTTAAAGCCTTTGGACTTAAGATAAATCGAAAGTCTCTCGTACCAAGCTTGCGGAGCTTGTTTAAGTCCATAAAGCACTTTCTTTAATCTAAGGACATGATCGGGTTTGTCTAAACTTTCGAAACCGGGGGGTTGACTAACGTAAACTTCTTCTTTAATGTATCCATTTAAGAATGCAGATTTCACATCCATTTGAAACAATTTAAATCCTCGATGTGCTGCATATGCTAATAGCATTCGAATGGACTCTAATCTAGCTATTGGGGCATAGGTCTCGTCGTAATCTAAACCTTCGACTTGACTAAACCCTTTAGCAACTAGTCTAGCTTTATTTCTAACTACTTCACCTTTATCATCAATTTTATTTCTAAACACCCACCTTGTTCCAATGATTGTTTTATCTTTAGGTGGTGGTAATAATTCCCATACTTCGTTCCTAATGAATTGAGCCAACTCTTCTTGCATTGCAATAATCCAATCGGGATCAAGAAGAGCTTGGTCAATAGTTTTGGGTTCAATTTTAGAAATCAAAGATATTTGACTAAGGTTTCTGTATGAGGCTCTAGTTCGAACTCCTAGACTTGGATCACCTATCACTTGGTCGATAGGATGATTCATTTGAGTCCTAGTTGGATTTGGATTTGAGTCTACAACTTGATCCATAGGATGGCTTGTTTGAGTTCTAGTTTGGTTGGAGTCATCTATCACTTGATCAATAGAGTGACTAGGTTGACTTAGGTTAGGATTAACACTAGACCTGATCTCCAGATCAGAGTTAGGTCTAGTATGAATCGGCTCGCTAATTGGGGTTGTCGGGGGTTTTGTAGGTTCGTGTCCTTCATCGAATACTACATTGATAGTTTCCTCGACTCTAAGGGTGTCATGGTTATATACTCTATAAGCTCTACTTGTAGTCGAGTATCCTAGAAAGATTTCGGTTGTAGTTTTGGATATAAATTTCCCTAGGTAATCTTTAGTGTTTAGGATATGTATCTTACACCCAAATACCCTAAAGTACTTGATGTTAGGTATTTTATCGTGATAAATCTCGTATGAGTTCTTAAGGTGCCTCTTTACCATAAGGATCCTATTCTGGATATAGCATGTCGTACTCACGGCTTCGGCCCAAAACCTATCGGGTAGGTTATACTCATTAAGCATTGTCCTAGCGGCTTCTTGTAGGGTTCTATTTTTGCGTTCTACTAGGCCATTTTGTTGTGGAGTTCTAGGGCAAGAGAACTCATGGTGGTATCCATTTACGTTATAGAATTCTGTAAACCTATGGTTTTTGAATTCACCACCATGATCAGTCCTAAGTCTTTTGATTTTAATGCTTTGTTGATTTTCTATTAACTTAAATAGGTTGATTAATTGATCTAGGGTATCACTTTTGTGTTTGATGAACCTAACCCAAGTAAATCTAGAGTAGTCATCAATAATGACTAAACATAATTTACTTCAGTTAAGTGACTTAGCCCTGTGTGAATCAAATAGATCCATGTGTAGGAGCTCAAGAACACTTTTGGTTCGTTCTTGATTAGTTAGTTGATATTGTGTCCTAGATTGTTTACCTTGTTGACAAGCATTACATATTTTATTATCCAAGTTGTTGAGTTTAGGCAAACCTTTGACTAAATTACTCTGACTCATCTTGTGGATGAGTCTTGGGTGTGAGTGACCGAGTCATCGGTGCCACAACCATGATTCCTCTTGCCGTGTCATAAGACACTTAGTTGAGTTAATTAAGTTGATAGTGTTGTTGGAGTATTGAGAATACAGTCAAAGTCCCACATTGGTAAGACATGAAAAAGATCATGTGCTTATAAGATGAAAAGATATCTCCATTGAAATGAGGCCTTTTGGGTGAAGCCCAAAAACAAAACCATGAGGGCTTAGGCCCAAAGTGGATAATATCATGTCATTGTGGAGATATGTGAATCTTATAGACACCAACAATTGGTATCAGAGCGGGGGTGCTCAGATTTGGTGAAACCACCGATCTAGCACGTTTTGGTTTTCTATTCGTATTTTTCAAGATACTTAATGGCTCACATTGAGGGATATAGCACCACCCGACCTCCGTTCTTTAACGGAGATGATTTCCATTATTGGAAAGGTCGGATGAAGTGTTTCTTGAAAACACAAGTCGAGACTTGGATAATAATCCAAACCGGCTTTGCTCTACCCACCAATGATCAAGGAGAGCCCTTGGATTTCAACAAATGGACAAATGCAACCAAGAGGCAAATCGAAGCCGATGCAAGAGCAACCCAAATATTGCAATGCGGCTTGTCCAAGGAGGAACTCAACCACATCGGACCATTCATTAGCACCAAAGACCTCTGGAACAAATTGATTGATTTACACGAAGGGACGGTTGATGCTAAGGTATGTAAAAGAGATTTACTTTTAAATAAATTGTACAATCTAAAGATGCAGGATCATGAGACCGCTACCCAACTACATGCGCGGATCCAAGATATTCTTATTTTCGATTCGTATTTTTTTTTTGGGTCTTTTTCCTCCCGCACTACTAATCCAAGACGAAGTCTTGGTACGTTTCTTTTGGTTGTGTGCTTGCAAGTTTTTCTCTCTTGGAGTAGCTAACGGTAAATCGGCCATAATTTTTCGCACAAGTGGACTCACATAACGATCTACCTACCAAATCGAAGCTCTCTGAGAGATCTACATTTTTTACGAGGGTTTACCCTCATAACAAGCCATTTCCATCCCCAAAATCCAACGTCTAGTACCCTTTTGGGGGCTTCGAAGGTCGTAAGTTGTTAGTTTTTGTTAGTTTTTTATTTTTCTCATTTAATTCTGTTTATTTCCTATTTATTTCCCACACTACTAATCCAAGACCAAGTCTTGGAATTCCCTTTGGTTTTTATTCGTGTTTTGCAAGATACTTAATGGCTCACATTGAGGGATATAGCACCACCTGACCTCCGTTCTTTAACGAAGATGATTTCCGTTATTGGAAAGGTCGGATGGAGTGTTTCTTGAAAACACAAGTCGAGACTTGGATAATAATCCAAACCGGCTTTGCTCTACCCACCAATGATCAAGGAGAGCCCTGGATTTCAACAAATGGACAAATGCAACCAAGAGGCAAATCGAAGTCGATGCAAGAGCAACCCAAATATTGCAATGCGGCTTATCCAAGGAGGAACTGAACCGCATCGGACCATTCATTAGCGCCAAAGACCTCTGGAACAAATTGATTGATTTACACGAAGGGACGGCTGATGCTAAGGTATGTAAAAGAGATTTACTTTTAAATAAATTGTACAATCTAAAGATGCAGGATCATGAGACCGCCACCCAACTACATGCGCGGATCCAAGATATCGTCAACGGTCTTCATTCGATCGGGCAAGCCATAGAGAACCGGGACCTTATAAGGTGCGCTTTAAATGCTTTCCCTAGGACTACCTTATGGGCATCCATTGTCGATGTCTACAAGGTCTCTAAGGACCTTTCGAAGCTTAGGTTAGATGAATTATTTTCCGAGTTTGAACTTCATGAGCAAACTAACATGGTCCGGGCTGAGAGAGGTATTGCTCTACTTGCAGGACAAAGAAGGAAGCCACCTACTAAGCAAGTAGATGAACTCGAACCCAAAGACGAATCCAAATCCGAAGAGGAGGCCATAATAGTCAATATTGTGCGGAGAATAGTTCGACAAGAAAGAAGGAAATTGAAGAATGAGAACCAAAAGAAAAAGGGAGCAAGGAAAGCCTTCCATGCAACTTGGGACAACAGAGAAGACATAGCTTACATGGCAAGAACGGAGGAGTCCGAGTCAGAATCCGAAGCCGAGTCCAACTACAACTCCGACTCCGACCCCGAAGATTATTTCGAGAGAATCGAGAGAAAACTCAAAGCTGGACCAAAAGGGAAAGTCAAGGTTAATCGCTCTTTAATTAGTACGCTTTACAATACAATTAAAATTCTTAATAGGAAATTAACTAAGTCCGAGTCTAGGGTTGAGTCGTTACTTGAGAAGGTTGAAACCCTCAAGCAAGAGGCTACTCTAACCCCTTCAACTAGTCAAGTTCAAGAGGGAAACTCAACTCAAATTGAAAAACTTGAGGAGGAGAATTCTCTCTTGAAAGACCAAGTTCAAGAGGTTGAGGCTAGGTTGGAAAGGTTCACATTGGGATCTAAGAACCTTAATCGACTACTTGAAACCCAAAGAGCCGTGTACAATAAAGCTGGACTCGGATTTAAGTCAAAGACTACGAATAGGTCTTATATATCTATCGTAAATCGTAGTCATCAAAGAGTCCAAGCATGGGTCCCAAAGGTTTTATTGAACTCACATATAAGGACTAATAAGTATTGGATTCCTCAAGATCAAGTTCATTATTTGAATAGACCATATTGGTTCAATGGTCCAGGGGGAGCTAACACTAAAATAGTATACCTGCTTACTTAGCAAAACCATTGCATATTTTACTTTAATTTTTAGAATGGCTAGATAGGGTAAATGATTAGTCAACTCTTGACAACATAGTATCAGGACGCAGCGAGATGATAGTACGTTAGGAAAATAAAGTCTCGTGTATTCGAGCTAGATAAGGCGTATCTAGCTTGGTGCACTTGACCGAGTGGAACTAGCTGAAGCTACCTCGCCGTATCCTAAACTAGTTAGACCAAGAAGTAACCCTAAGTGACTTAAGTGATATTTTCTTGAATTTGGCTTTGTCTAAGGAAGTGGTCGTTGTTCCGATCAAAGAAGGCCCCTGTGCCTCGCCACAACCTGGAAGTCAGTTTCTCGAAAAGTTACTTAACGATCTAAAGGTTAAATCTGAATCTAACCCAAGGTTGACTATCTTTAATCAATTTAAAATCATCTCACAAAACATGTAAGGTGAACAAATTCTGAGACACATAGAATGGGTGAGATGTTAAGGATAATTGAAATATACTTAAAACAATCTTCAAAATACTACTTATTTTCTCAACTATTGTACTTAATGACTCTTTAGGCCAAAGTTTAGCGCCCCCTACATCTCTTATACTTCATATATTTGACTAAGGGGGAAAGCAAACTAACCCTAAGGGTTATATTATAAACCTTTGGATTATTGGTGCAGAGGGACACACCTCGAACTAATCTATCTAACTATTGCTAGACGCATGTTTGGACTCATAGTTGATTTATCTTGATGCATGCATATACCATATTGTCTTTAAACCCCTATTTTTATAACAAACTTCATTTTTACATAACAAACCCCAACATTTGTTTTGATTTATGGCAAAAGGGGGAGAAGAGCGAAAGTTAAGGGGGAGTAACACAAAATTTATTTAATTTTGAATTATTCAAAACTCACCTAGGGTTAAGGGGGAGTTTTGGTTAAGGGGGAGTTTTTGAAAATGACATTCATCATTTACTATACTTGTTTTATGCTTTAATTTCTCTTAACTTTGTGTTGGTTTGCCATAGATCAAAAAGGGGGAGATTGTTGGTGCAGGGGCACTAGATAATCGAACCTGTGTTTTGATTATGGCAAAGACACAAAGTTAAGTCTACATCGTTATCTCACGAGCTATCGAGTGTGCAGAAAAGTATTAAAGCTTGAGCTGAAGGCTAGCGACACCCGGAGGAAGCCACGGTGGTCGGGCGACACTCGAGTGACTTCGGAGGGAGCTGAAGGAATCGAGTGGAAGGCCAGAAGCGATAGCTACTATCGAGGTAAGCTCGTGTGAGTGAGAGATTGTAAGGTCGTGTCCTCTTTACGGGGACGACTGTAGGCAGCGATCCGACTAAGACTTCCTGTGGAAGGTCTAGGTCGAGATCGGACAGTTAGAAATCGTCGTATTTATCATTTTCCGAGCTAACCTCTTATTGCAGGGAAGTGGCTGCCGGGCAATGATCACCGGACATGGAGGCCGATCGATGCCCATCACCGATCGATGGAGGCATCACCGATCGATGGCGACGATTCAGCTTTTGCGCTAGGTCAAAATGGATAACATTTGACGCGGCCACTTTGTGATAAAATTTGGACAACTTCATGATCCGTTCCGATATAAGAGGAGACAAATTCAGAGGCCAAAGTCTATAAAAGGAGGGGAGGATTCCATCTCCAAATCACATCAAGTTTATTCATCAAATGCTCCTACAATGCCAACGCTCCAACATCGTCATAACGCCGACGCAACGCCAAGTTTCGATCTTCTTAGTCGGCAGTAGAATCAAGTAATATTTTTGATATTGTATTCTTTGTTTTTCTTCATAACAAGGTGAGGTATGCTTGTTGCCTCATCCTTGTATATTCGGTTTTGTGATCGTTGTCTCCTACCTCCAACGAAGAGGAGACGTTATAATGTTTTGCCCTCCGTACGCGGTCTAGGACCGATAGGGCCTTGGAGTAGCAACCTCTAGGTTGTGAACCAAGTAAAATAAATGTGTTCATTTATTTTCCGCTGTGCTTACTTTGCGTATCGAACGAACGAAAAAGAAAAGATTTACGATCGCTATTCACCCCCCCTCTAGCGACGCTTCTCGATCCAACAATTGTAAATGTTGTTATTTCTAGTCCCTTTAAGAATTGTTTTAGAGGTTTCGTTTGTATTAATTACGCATTCATTTTCTAGAAATATGACCTTATAGTTATTATCACACTATTGGCTTACACTGAAAATTTTCTACTAATAAAACGTTTTGAATGACAAAATTTGAGTTAAGCTCAATATCAACTGATTCGATGATTTTGAGCTTGTCGTTATTTCCGAAGGCTACCGATCCTTGTCGTTTGAATCGAAGCTTCGAAAACTTGAGTTGATCCCCGGTCATGTGTCGGGAGCAACCACTGTCCAACATCCATTGATCCTACACGCAAGGTAGTTGGATCGGATATTGGATTTATTAAAAATTGGTTGAAAATTATTAACCTAAATCATCTCACCCATGTCTACATGATCAAACATGTTAATCCTATATGTTCTTGTGAGATGACTTCCAATTTTAGTTGAATTAAATTTAATGACTTAAACACTTGTTAACCTTGCGTTAGATTCGGATTTGACCTTAGGCTCATCAAGTCACCTTTTCAAGATCATGGCTTCTAGGTCGTGGCGAGGCACAGAGGCCTTCTTTGATCGGAAAAATGACCACTTCCTTAGACAAAGCCATTTTCAAGAAAATAGAGACTTGACTCACCTATGACCACTTCCTGGTCTAACTAGTCTAGGATACAGCGAGATAGCTTCAGCTAGTTCCGCTCGGTCAAGTGCACCGAACTAGATACGCCTTATCTAGCCCGAATACACAAGGCTCCGCTTTCCTAGCGTACTATCATCTCGCCACGTCCTGGTACTATGTTATCAAGTATTGACGAGTTATAGTCCTATCTAACCATTCTAAAAAGAAAAATCAAACTAAATAAAAACCTAAGCATGCAATTTCTAAGTTAAAACACAAACAAATTTCGTACTAGCTCCCCCTGGATCGTTGAATCGATTTGGTCTCTCCACATAGTGGATTTGGTCCTTGGGAACCCAGTACTGGTTTGATCCTAAGTTTGAAATCAAGGTGGTCTTAGGGACCAATGCTTGGACACATTTTTTATGTCGACTTACAATTGACATATACGACTTATTAGTCGTGTTTGAGCTAAACCCTAGCCCGACCTTGTTGTACACAACCCTTTGCGATCCAAGTAGGAGGTCAAGTCCTTTGGATCCCAAAGTAAACCTTTCCAACGTATTCCTAAGATCTTTGACTTGACTTTTCAAGAGTGAGTTCTCAACTTCGAGTTTTTCAACCCGAGTTGAGTCCTTCTCTTGAACTCGACTAGTCGAAGAGGTTAGGGAGACCTCGTGTTTGAGGAGTTTAACTTTGTCAACCAGGGTCTCGACCTTGGACTCGGACTTAGCTAACTTTCTATTTAAAAACTTAATTGCACTATAAAGTGTAGTAATAAGAGAGCGACTTACCTTGAGTGTATCTTTTGAACCGGATGCATATCCGTGGCTTGTCTTGAATAGTGTTTCGCAATCCGACTCGTCTTCGGTTTCCGATTCAGGTTCCGGTTCCGACTCCTTCTCCGATTCCACTGGTTTAGCCATAAGGACTCGATCGTTGTCTTCTTCCTCGGAAGCTTCTTCCCAAGTAGCGTTGAGTGCCTTTTTATGTTTTGGTGCCTTGCTCTTGAGTTTTGGGCATTCGGACTTAATGTGTCCAAACCTGTTGCATTCATAACATTTTATGTTTAAACTTTTATCCTTACCTTCGTTGGGTCGAGTGACGACTCATTTTCGGCCCTTGACTATCCTCCGAACTAGGTTGACTAGTTCAGCTTCCATTTCCGAGTTGACCTCCAAATCCGACTCATCCTCTTCTTCCTTCGGGGGTGGCTTGCTTGTGGTTTTCTTCCTCGAACCTGCAAAAAGTGCTATACCCTTCTTGGGTTCCGAGTTAGACTACTCATGAAGTTCGAAATTAGAAAAGAGTTCATCTAACCAAAGTTTAGAAAGATCCTTGGAGACCTTGTAGGCATCGACAGTGGATGCCCACAAGGTAGTCCTCGGAAAAGAGTTTAGGACATACCTTATAAGGTCGCGGTTTTTGACCTTTTGCCCGATTGCGTGTAGGTTGTTGACTGTCTTGGACACGGGTGTGGAGTTGCATCGTGGACTCGTGTTCCTACATTTTTAGGTTATATAGTTTATTGAATAGAAGATCACGCTTACATACCTTGGCTTCATCGGTCCCTTCATGTAGCTCCACTAGTTTTGTCCAAAGGTCCTTTGCGCTTATGAAGGGGCCGACGCGATTTAGCTCTTCCTTGGATAAGCCACATTGAAGGATTTGAGTTGCCTTAGCGTCGGCTTCGACTTGTCTTTTTGTCGCAATAGTCCATTGGTCATAATCCAAGGATTCACCCACTTTGTTAGTCGGAAGTGTGAATCCCGTTTGGATTATGATCCACATCTTGATTTGGGTTTTGAGAAAGAATTCCATCCGACCCTTCCAATAACGGAAGTCATCTCCATTGTAAAACGGAGGCCGGACGGTGCTAAAACCCTCGAGATGGGCCAGTAGAACAAAAGACACAAGGAGACGAAGACGAAAAACCTAGCAACGACAAAAACACACAAGAAGGTACCAAGACTCGCGTCTTGGATTAGTAGTGCAGGAGAAAAATTAACAAAATGAAATAAATCTGAAATAAACAGAATTAAAAAGAAAAAAATCTGTAAAATGGCTAGATTGGTGGTTTCACCAAATCTTAGCAACCCCCGGCTCTGATACCAATTGTTGAATCGATTTGAAATGCTAGAGGGGGGGGGGTGAATAGCGTTAAAACTTTCTTTTTTTGTTCATTCATTTAAAATCCGAGTAGATAATTAATTTGCAGCGGAAAAGATAAGCAATAAGTAAAAGAGACAATTCTTTTTACTTGGTTCGTAGCCTTCGGCTACTACTCCAAGGCCCTAGTGGTCCTTGACCACGTACGGAGAGCAAAAGCACTAAAGGAACTCCTCCTCGTTGGAGGTAGGAGTTAATCGATACAAGAAGGAACAAAAACATGAGGTAGAGGACACTCTCTCCTCGTGATAATCGATAAAAGCTCCGAAAGATTAAAGTAATGAACTTAAAATAAAAGCTAAAACCGACGTTACAATAAGAGAGAAATTAAGACCTAGACGTCGGAGAGAAAGCACTTCGTTGTCGGAAAAGTTGTAGCTTGGCGGAGGCTTTTGGAAGCTTTTGAATTGATGAAGAAACCCTAGGATTGTCCCTCCTTTTATAGCCTTTGATTCCCTTTTCGAGAGGAACCCTAGCCAATCAAAATTTAGCACCAATCTCCTTGAAATGGGGTGATAAGCCTTGACCTCGGTCGATCATTGACCATCATCGATGGCCATCATCACGATCCGATGGCAAGATCACCAAATTCGACCTCAGCAATGATCGATTGTTTGATGGCAGTCGAGTCCTCCAAGCTGGCAGTCGACTGATGCTAGCTGCAAGGCAAAGTTAGCTCAAAGAAAACATTATTTCGACGACCTTCGACCGTCCGATCTCGACCTAAACCATTGATGGGATGTCTTTAGTCGGATCTATGCTTAAGACCATCCCCGTAAGGAGGATACGACCTCACTTACGCTCGCACACACGAGCTTACCTCGATACTTACCATGTCGCTTTTGCTTCCGGCCTTCCACTCGATTCCTTCGGCTCCCTCCGAAGTCACTCGAGTGTCGCCCGACCACCTGGCTTCCTCCGGGTGTTGCTAGCCTTCAGCTCCAGCTTTAGCAATCTTCTGCACACTCGATTCAGCTCATGAGATAACGACATGAGCTTAACTTTGTATCGTTTGCTATAATCAAAACTTAGGTTTGACTTAGGTGCCTACTGCACCAACAGATCGAGCTCAACGAAGGATCCAAGGAAACAAGAAGGGCCAAGAGAGATCTCCTAATTGGCCAACTTCAAAGCTTCTCCATGAAGACAAATGAGACCATGAGCCAAATGCACGGTCGCTTCAAAGAAGTAGTCAACGGACTTCATGTAATAGATGAGAAGGTCGACAACCGAGACCTCGTAAGGTATGTGCTCCAAGCTTTCCCTAGAACAACCCTATGGGCCTCAATGGTAGATGCCTATAAGGTCTCTAGGGATCTCTCATTGGTTAAGTTAGATGAGTTATTTTGTGAATTTCAATTACATGAACAAGCTAACACTTCATCCAAAGAGAAGGATATAGCTCTTTTTGTAGGAAAGAAGGATAAAAAGAAGAAGGGGAAGAAAGAAGTGTCCTCCTCATCCGAATCCGAGGAAGATTCATCAAGTAATGAAGATGACCTATCGGCAACTGTGGTGGCTCACTATGTCAAGAAATTTGGTGGGAAGTCAAGGAAACTCACCAAGAAAGATGTGAGGGGGATGTTCCAATCCTCAAGAGGTAAGTCTTCAAATAGTTCAAATTCTATACCTAACGTAACTTGCTTTGGTTGCAACAAGAAAGGGCATATAAAACCAAATTGCCCGGAACTAAAGAAGAAGGAGGAGAAGGAAAAGAAAAAGAAGGAAAAGAAGGAGAAGAAGAAGAAGGAGGCAATGGTGACACAAACATGGGACACCCTAAGCATGGAGGATTCTTCCGACGATGAAGAAGTATGTCACGCCACCCGGAATCTAGCCCTCATGGCATTGGAAGAAGAAGCTGGGAGCTCAAGTGAGGAGTCCTCATCTTCCTCTTCAAGTGACGAATCATCATCAAGTGATGATGATGAGGTAAACAACTCCCCTATGGTGCATTGAATAGATCGAAAACTAGGATTAAGGATTTAAAAGTAGAGATGAAATCACTTAAGAGTGTAGAATCTTCTTGTAGTAAATTATCTTGTGATGATGATGCATGTACTCTTAGGGATGAAAATGATGAATTGAGAAAGGAAATAGGTAACTTAAGAGCATGCTTAGAAAGATTTACTAATGGTTCTAAATACCTAGACATGATAATTAAGGATCAAAGGGCTATTTACAACAAGGCCGGAATAGGATATAGACCTAAGGAAAAAGAGGTAGCATTTACATCCCTTGTTAGTAGAAAAACCATTATTAAAAGCAAGGGTAGAAAGGCTTGGGTTCCTAAGAAATTTCTAATTGATGCTAGTGGTCCTAAGATTTGGGTACCTAAGGATTGTATTTTTCATGTGATATAGGTAGAAGAACCAAGCCTGTGGATTGTTGATAGTGGGTGCTCAAAACACATGACCGGTGATGAGAGAAAATTCTCCACTATCAACCACACTAGCAAGGGAAACGTATCATTTGGTAATAGCGGCCAACTTAAGATTTTAGGAAAGGGAACAATTGAGGTATCCCCCAACCTTGCCATTCATAAAGTATTATTGATTAAAAATATGAAATTTAATTTACTTAGTGTAAACCAACTATGTGATGCAAATTTTGATGTTAAATTTGATTCCTCAAAATGTTTTTTAAGACACAAAACTCTAAATGATTGCATGTTAGTAGGTTTTAGAAAATCAAATATATATTATGTTGATTTATCCTATGCTACTAATGATTCTACTAAGTGTCTTATTGTAAAAGAGGAAGAAAGTTGGCTTTGGCATAGGAGACTAGGACACATAAACATGAAGAACATAGCCAAAATAGCAAAAATGAAGTTAGTCAAAGGGTTGCCTAAAGTCAAATTTCTCAAGGACAAAATGTGGGATGCATGCCAAGAAGGGAAACAATCAAAAACATCACACAAAGGTAAAAATTTACTTAGTACCGCTTTACCTTTAGAACTTTTACATATGGATTTATTTGATTGTCATAGTACCCCTTCTATGATTGGTAGTAGATATTACCTAGTAATAGTAGATGATTTCTCTAGGTTTACTTGGGTATTTTTCTTGAAAAATAAAGATGAAACCCAAGGAATAATCATAGGATTTAGCAAAAGAGTAGAAAACGAAAGAAAACTCAAAATCAACTGGATCCGTAGTGATCATGGTTGAGAATTTGATAATTCTAATTTCTCAACATTTTGCTTAGAACAAGGGTACAAGCATGAGTTTTCTTGTCCTAGAACACCCCAACAAAATGGGGTTGTGGAAAGGAAAAATCGTGCCCTACAAGAAGAGGCTACGACAATGCTTAATACATACTCCTTACCTAGCTACTTTTGGGAAGAAGCGGTTAACACCGCTTGCTATATCCAAAATAGGGTATTAATTCATAGGTTTTTAGGGAAAACTCCATTTGAATTGTGGAATGGTACAATTCCAACAATTCATTATTTTAAGGTCTTTGGATGCAATGTCTATATTTTAAATACCAAAGACAACCTAGGTAAGTTTGAGTTCAAAGCGGATGAGGGAATCCTAGTTGGATACTCATCCACTAGTGTAGGGTATAGAGTTTACAATAAAAGGACTCAAAAGATTGAAGAATCTTCAAATGTCCAATTTGATGAAACTTTCAATACATACCCTATGAAATCCCCTATTGATGATGATATTAATAATGAAAATCAAGAAATTACCCAACAATTTCAAGATTTAACCTTAGGGGGTAATGATCAAGGGGGAGGATTGAATCAAGGGGGAGTAAGAGGTGATTCCGATGATGAGCAAAGAATTGAGATTAATTATGATCAAACTCAAATTAATACACCTCCTAGAACCATAAGAGTTCATCAAAATCACCCTTTAGATCAAATTGTGGGTGAATTATCTCAAGGTGTTAGGACTAGGTCATTTCATAGGGATCCCACTAGTCATATAGCTCTAATTTCTCAAATTGAACCCAAAACAATCAAAGATGCATTACTTGATCCGGATTGGATATTAGCAATGCAAGATGAATTGGCTCAATTTGAAAGGAGTCAAGTATGGGAGTTAGTTCCTAGACCTAATGAAAATACCATCATTACTACAAGATGGGTCTTTAGGAACAAACTAGATGACCAAGGGAATATTACTAGGAATAAGGCAAGATTAGTTGTAAGGGGCTTTAATCAAGTTGAAGGACTTGACTATGATGAAACATATGCCTCGGTTGCTAGGTTAGAGTCTATTAAAATACTATTAGGGTATGCCTCCTATATGGGTTTCAAACTCCATCAAATGGATGTGAAATCGGCATTCCTAAATGGGTTTAATAAGGAAGAGGTATATGTAGAACAACCTCCCAGGTTTGAGAATATGGACTATCCAAACCATGTATACAAGCTTAGAAAAGCTTTGTATGGTTTGAAACAAGCTCCCCGGGCTTGGTATGAAAGATTATCATCTTTCTTAATCTCTAAGGACTTTTAAAGGGGTAGTGTAGATCAAACTCTATTTATAATCTCAACATCAACGGACATCTTTGTAGCCTAAGTATATGTTGATGACATTATCTTTGGGTGAACAAATGATGAACTTCTCCAAGACTTTATTAAGAATATGGAAAAAGAGTTTGAAATGAGTCTAGTTGGGGAATTAAATTTCTTCCTTGGATTACAAGTTAAACAAACAAGTGAAGGAATTTATATTTATCAAACCAAATATGCTAAGGAAATGATTAAGAAATTTGGTTTGGAAAATGCTAAGGTAGTTTCAACTCCAATGACAACAAATACAAAAATAGATAGTGATAATGAAGGCAAACAAATTGATCTTACACTCTATAGGAGCATAATTAGTAGCCTTTTGTACTTAACCGCTAGTAGGCCCGACATATTATTTGTGGTTGGTATGTGTGCTAGGTATCAATCTTGTGCAAAAGAATCTCATTTAGTTGCCGTTAAGAGAATATTAAGATATATTAAAGGCACACTAAATGTAGGACTATGGTACCCTAGGACTAGGTCTTTTGATTTGGTTGGGTACACCGATTCCGATTATGCCGGTTGCAAATTGGATCGGAAGAGTACTAGTGGTGGATGCCAATTCCTTGGGTCCTCCCTAGTTAGTTGGAGTAGTAGGAAGCTAAAGGGAGTTGCTTCGGAGGCTCATTGGCTCCCATGTCCCCAGATTAAAATTTTCACTAATAAAAAAACTAATCCGGATGGGATGAGTTTCCTAAGCACAACCAATTCGTCGTCGTGCTAACAACTTGAGTGATCGCTTGAACAAACTAGTTGTTCAAGCAACACAACTCTTCTAGTTGGTTAGCCGCGGAAGAGACGACGGACGGATCGCCGGTTTTTGTGTTTGTCTTCGGGGTCCATGATTATACAAAATATATACAAATGCACACTTGTATAATCAACACATAAAAGAACATGCTAAGATCAGAAAATAAAGTTGTAAAACTTTTATACCTCACGATCTTCTACCGTATGTCCTATCCTCCTCGTGGACAATGTGTGGGCGAAGATCCTCCATGAGTAGAAGGCTTCTAGATCGCGTTCTTCCATTCCTTGTTCGCTGCGAACAAAGAGAAGAACCAACAAAACTTTTCCTTTCTAGAACTGGCCACCAAGCAAGGGAGTTTGATGTAACCGCCGGCCAAGGAATGAATGGATGAAGCGCCGACCACCAATGTATGGAGAATAGTTGCCACCTTGGAGAGAATGGAGGAGCGCGGCCACCAATGGAAGGAGCAGCCAAGAGAAAAAGAAGGATGGGCGTGGCCAAGTCTTGATGGAGGAAGATGGCGGCGCCAACCAAGAGAAAGGAAGCAAACCCTAAACTCATCTCTTGCCGCCCAACCTAAGCTCTCTATTTATAGAATTGGGCTTAAGCCTCCTTTAATCTCCACCGTCGGATCTAGGGATTTAATCTCCACCATCGGATCTAGGGTTTTATCCCAACCGTCGGATCTAGAGTTTCATCCCAACCGTCGGATCTAGGATTTCATCCCAACCTTCGGATCTAGGGTTTCATACCAACCGTCGGATCTAGGGTTTTATCCCAACCGTCGGATCTAGGGATTTAATCCCAACCGTCGATTCTAGGGTTTCATCCTAACCATCGGATCTAGGGATTTAATCCCAACCGTTGGTTCTAGAGTTTTGTTTTACATCCTTGGATCTAGACTTTATGAGGATTATATTAGGCTACGATAGGGACCATGAGGAGGAGTTGGATCTTGGCCACCCGATGGATCGGAACCACACAAACTTAATCCATCAATGATGTTCCATTCCACTAGAGGATCATCATTGAACTACCTCACCAACCGCCATAAATTAATATGAGCTCCATATATTATTTGTACATTCATCTCCCCGTGTTTAAGATATCGAATGTCCATCAATTAATTGATTTACTGACCATCAATTAATTAACGTCTAACTCCTCGAGTAGTACCACTCAACCTTATCATCATGTTGACTAAGTCAACCAGCTGGGTTTACATGATGAACCTTATGAGCTTCTCAAGGGGACATCATCAACCTAATATACAGGACACGGTTTCCTCCTATAATCAACGACACACCATGTAAATAATATCATTTCCCAACTTACCGGACATATTGATTTAATCCATCTAAATCTCACCCTCTGGTAAATCAAAGAAATAAATTCTAAGTACATGTGCCTGTTATTACATCGGGATTAAGAGCATGTACAACATATATAAAGTGCAACGAATGATCATGTGATTCTTATTCCAAAATAAAATGTTCATACAAAAAGAGCTAGTCTTTCAGTATACATTCCAACAATCTCCCACTTATACTAAAAGACTATGCCGTCATCACACTGCCATACATCTGATCCCCATGTCCTCCACATGCCTATCAAACGCTTTCGCTGGAAGGGCCTTAGTGAATGGATCTGCCAGGTTATCCTCTGATGCAATCTTGGCGACAACAACTTCTCCTCGCTTTACGATCTCTCGTATAAGGTGGTACTTGCGCTCTATGTGTTTACTCACCTTGTGGGCTCGTGGTTCCTTCGAGTTTTCAACTGCACCACTGTTATCACAATAAATTGTGATAGTTCTGGGCAAACCAAGAATCACATCCAAGTCCATCAAGAAGTTCCTGAGCCATACAACTTCCTTGGCTGCCTCGTAGGCGCGCCATACTCAGCTTCCATGGTAGAGTCCGCCACGCATTTCTGCTTGACACTCCTCCATACTATGGCTCCACCTCCAAAAGTAAACACAAACCCCGAGGTAGACTTACTGTTGTCTCTATCTGATTGGAAGTCCGAATCCGTGTAACCTACAGGGACTAATTGATCTGCCCGGTAAACCAGCATATAATCCCTAGTCCTTCTCAGGTACTTCAATATATGCTTTACCGCAGTCCAATGTCCCTGTCCAGGATTACTCTGATATCTGCTAACCATGCCCACGGCAAAGCAGATATCTAGTCTCGTACATAGCATAGCATACATGAGGCTTCCTACTGCCGAAGCATAAGGAACCGCCTTCATGTCCTCTATCTCCTTTGATGTTTTGGGACACATCTCTTTAGATAAAGGAACTCCATGCCTAAAAGGTAGAAAACCTTTCTTGGAGTTCTGCATGCTAAAACGATCAAGGATAGTGTCAATGTATGAAGCTTGAGATAAGCACAACATCCTTTTCTTGCGATCCCTTATTACTTTGATCCCAAGGATGTGTCCCACTTATCCCAAGTCCTTCATGTCAAACTGTTTGGACAACCATACCCTTACGTATGATAACACTTTGATATTGTTGCCAACTAACAAAATGTCATCTACGTATAGTACAAGAAACACCACTACGTTTCCGTCACATCTCTTGTATACACAAGGCTCATCCGGACTTTGAATAAATCCGTATGACTGGATTACCTCATCAAAGCGGATGTTCCAAGATCTAGAAGCTTGCTTCAATCCATAAATGGACCGATTAAGCTTACATACAAGATGCTCTTTGCCTTTAGCAATGAATCCCTCTGGTTGTCGCATATAGATGTTCTCCTCAAGACTTCCGTTAAGGAAAGCTGTCTTGACATCCATCTGCCAAATCTCATAATCCATATGAGCAGCTATAGATAAGAGAATCCGGATAGACTTAAGCATAGCTACCGGCGAAAAGGTCTCCTCATAATCGATACCCTCTTTCTAAGTATACCCTTTCACAACAAGCCAAGCTTTGAAGGTCTCAACCTTCCCGTCTACTCCTCTCTTTCTCTTCTAGATCCATTTGCATCCAATGTCTTTTACACCATCGGGTGGCTCTACTAGCTCCCAGACCTGATTAGAATCCATAGATTCTATCTCTGAATTCATCGCTCTTTGCCAAGATACCGCATCTCTATCTTGGAGTGCCTCGTCATATGTTCAGGGATCAGGTTCATGTTCACCAGGGACTAAGTCCGAAGACTCTCCCAAAAACATGAATCTCTTGGGTTGTCTAACAACCCTCCCACTACGACGAGGTGCATCCTGTGTATGCTCTGTGACACGCGGTGCAGTTACTTGTGGTATCTCCTCTTGTACCGGTGGTACTAAAGTCTAGACTTCCCCTGTCAACTCCTCAAGAATAATCCTACTTTTGGGCTTGTGGTTCATTACATAATCCTCCTCTAGAAATCTGGCGTTCGTGCTAACGATCACCCTCTGATCTCTAGGATTATAAAACAAACCACCTTTCGTTCCCTTAGGGTAGCCAACAAACATGCACACTTCTGTACGAGGTTCCAACTTACCAGCATCAGCCTTCAGCACATGTGCTGGACTCCCCCATATCCGAATATGTATTAGACTAGGCTTTCGCCCAGTCCACAATTCTACAGGGGTAGAAGGTACTGATTTAGATTGAACCAAGTTCAGAGTATACATTGCCGTATCCAGCGCATACCCCCCAGAACGAAATAGGTAACTCAGAATAACTCATCATCGATCTGACCATCTCCATAAGAGTCCTATTCCTTCGCTCCACTACACCATTCTGCTGGGGTGTGCCAGGTGTAGACAATTGGGATTGAATCCCAGTCTCTGATAAGTAATTCCTAAACTCTCCCAAGAGGTACTCACCACCACGATCAGATCGTAGGGTCTTGATACTCTTACCTTGACGGTTCTCCACATCAGCCTTGAATTCTTTGAACCTGTCAAAGCATTCAGACTTGCGGCGCATCAAGTAAATGTATCCATATCTTGAATAATCGTCTATAAAAGAGATGAAATATTCAAAACCACCTCTTGCCTGGATAGACATAGGACCGTACAAATCAGAATGAACCAATTCTAACACATCTTTGGCTCTATACCCCTTGGCCTTGAAAGGCCTCTTGGTCATTTTACCTTCCAAGCAAGATTCGCAGGTTGGGAGATCCTCCACCACTAATGAACCCAAAGGTCCATCAGCTATCAACCTTTGAATTCTACTTAAATTAATATGACCAAGCCTTAGATGCCAAAGATATGTCTGGTTCATTTGCGAAGGTTCTTTTCTCTTATTAGACTTAGAAGATGAGTTATTGACTTCTATATGCATCGTGGGAGTTTTTGGTTCAAGAGTATATAAATTGCCAACCAATGTACCAGAACAGATAATCTCCCTATTCCTTTTTATAACCACTTTGTCATTAAAAGAAACAGAATATCCATCCATGAACAATTTAGAAACTGAAATTAAATTCTTTCTAAAAGTAGGTACATAAAGACAATTTCTCAAAACGAAAACTTTATTCCTATCAAAAGATAAATAAACGTCTCCCACTGCAATAGCCGCCACCTTTGAAGCATTGCCCATGAAGACGGTAATCTCTCCCTCAGCTAGTCGTCGGGTTTCCTGGAACCCCTGTAAAGTATTGCAGACATGATCAGTGGCTCCTGTATCTACACACCATGCACTGGTAGATAACACCGCTAAAGATGTTTCAACAACTAAACAAGAAGATATACTTTTGTTCTTTCGGCGAGGACAGTCCGCCTTCCAATGTCCAGTCTGCTTGCAAGTGAAGCACTTGCCTTTCGGCTTCTTCACTCCTGCCTGAGGTCCCACTTCCACTTTCTTCCCTCCACCTTGCTTCTTCTTCTTCTTACCTTTCGGTTTAGAGGAAGAAACCTTCTGAGCGACCATGGCTTGAGCACTTTGACGAAAAAGCCCCTCTGCCGCCTGGAGTTCTATTAGAAGCTCCGCCAACGAATACAACCTCTTGTCCATGTTGTAGTTGAGGCGTAACTGCTCAAAACTCTTAGGCAGAGACTGGAGAATGATATCGACCTGGGTTTCCCCATCGATCTCAGCTCCGAGGACTTCCATCTCATTAAGATGAGACATCATCTTGAGAACATGATCCCTAACGGGTGTCCCTCGATCATGGTGGTCGTCATCAAGTTTCTCATCACCTCCTGTCTAGCCGCCCTACTCTGATGTCCGAAAAGTTCCTTGAGATTGAACATCATGTCATAAGCTGTGGCCATGACCTGATGCTGATGTTGTAGCACATTTGACATAGATGCCAAAATGTAACACTGCGCCATCTCATCTGCCTTGATCCATTTCTTATAACGTTCTTTCTCCTTTTCATCAGAGTCATCAGTGGGCTTAGGAGGATAGACCTCGAAGAGTACAAATTTGTACTCCTCCACAGTTAAGACAATACCCAGATTTTTTTTCCAATCAATATAGTTTGGTCCAGTAAGTTTATTTTCTTTTAATATCATAGCAAGTGGGTTGAAAGCCATTTGAAAATCCTAAAAATCACAATGATCAAAATATTAGATTTCAAATATTATTGATTCCTCAAAACAATAAAATTCCGAAATCAACCAACACCTCAAATCACCGAGAATATCGCATGCCACGCTGTGTGGACGTATACGAATTCTACATTTGTAAGAGGAGGTTTTACCCATTAATTTTATTATCTTGTCAACCTTACTTTTTGACAAATAAAATTAATAGTTGGTTCCTCTTTGGCCCTACAAATAAAAGCAGTGACTCCGATGGGGAGGATACTTTTATTTGCATCTAAGTGTGCACCATTACACGATACAAAGGGAATTATTTCGGATTATGTGCCTTACCGCTGTGGAAGTACACATGCTCCTAGATAATTTCCTATAACCATTATTTGACCTAGTGATCCACAAACAAACTCGTCCGCAGGGAGGAAGGCACTCAGAGCCGACACACAAGTTTGTTGCATCACACGTCAAATTGTAATGGAGGCCGTGGGAATTAATTAAAATATCCCTCTCCCACTTAGTAAATTGAAACGGAGGAATTTTAAAGCATACACAACATGCATATAAAACAAATAAGCAATAAATATGGAAAAAAACAGAATTTTTCCAACTATTATGGCATTGTTCTCCAATACGCATCCCGTCGTGTCGCCACCTCATCCGCTCCACCTTTTCCCGTGCGCAAGTTACCAAAGAGATCCGAGCCGATATATATCATTTTAATTTACATCCATCGATCCTATACTCCAAGAAGGAGTGTACAAATAATCTAGATCGAAAGTAAACTAAAATGAGAGGCTAAACAATGCCGTATTTAATTACAAAAATTAAATACTAATCTAGCCTCGTCAACCCCGAGGATTCAAATAATATACATAAAATCACACACAAAACAATCACATACAACCAAATAGCCATAATAGTTGAATCTTATGCCTGCAACCAAAAAGTTAGCCTACGCACATCCTACTATTATCCAGCATACTCAATATATGATATGTGCATGAAAGTAACCGAATCCAAAACACACAAAATCGGAAATCGTGGCTCTGATACCACTTGAAGGGAGTTGCTTCGGAGGCTCATTGGCTCCCATGTCCCCGGATTAAAATTTTCACTAATGAAAAAACTAATCCGGATGGGATGAGTTTCCTAAGCACAACCAATTCATCGTCGTGCTAACAACTTGAGTGATCACTTGAACAAACTAGTTGTTCAAGCAACACAACTCTTCTAGTTGGTTAGCCGCGGAAGAGACGACGGACGGATCGTCGGTTTTTGTGTTTGTCTTCGGGGTCCATGATTATACAAAATATATACAAATGCACACTTGTATAATCAACACATAAAAGAACATGCTAAGATCAAAAAATAAAGTTGTAAAACTTTTATACCTCACGATCTTCTACCGTATGTCCTATCCTCCTCGCGGACGACGTGTGGGCGAAGATCCTCCACGAGTAGAAGGCTTCTAGATCGCGTTCTTCCCTTCCTTGTTCGCTGCGAACAAAGAGAAGAACCAACAAAACTTTTCCTTTCTAGAATCGGCCACCAAGCAAGGGAGTTTGATGTAACCGCCAGCCAAGGAATGAATGGATGAAGCGTCGGCCACCAATGTATGGAGAACCGCCGGCCACCTTGGAGAGAATGGAGGAATGAACGCCGGCCAACCTTGAAGAGAGGTTGCCTCCGGCCAAGGAATGAGAGAGGGAACAAAGAGGATGGGCGCCGACCACAACTTATGGAAGAAGATGGGCGCCGGCCACACTTTGTTGGAAGAAGATGGGCGCCGGCTTCTTGTCCAAGAGTTGCCGCCCAAGGCAAAGCTTCCAAATCCTAGCCGCCCAATCTTAAACCCTAACTCCAATTGAACCATCTCTTGCCGCCCAACCTAAGCCCTCTATTTATAGAATTGGGCTTAAGCCTCCTTTAATCTCCACCGTCGGATCTAGGGATTTAATCTCCACCATCGGATCTAGGGTTTTATCCCAACCGTCGGATCTAGAGTTTCATCCCAACCGTCGGATCTAGGATTTCATCCCAACCTTCGGATCTAGGGTTTCATACCAACCGTCGGATCTAGGGTTTTATCCCAACCGTTGGATCTAGGGATTTAATCCCAACCGTCGATTCTAGGGTTTCATCCTAACCATCGGATCTAGGGATTTAATCCCAACCGTTGGTTCTAGAGTTTTGTTTTACATCCTTGGATCTAGACTTCATGAGAATTATATTAGGCTATGATAGGGACCATGAGGAGGAGTTGGATCTTGGCCACCCGATGGATCGGAACCACACAAACTTGATCCATCAATGATGTTCCATTCCACTAGAGGATCATCATTGAACTACCTCACCAACCCCCATAAATTAATATGGGCTCCATATATTATTTCTACATTCATCTCCCCGTGTTTAAGATATCGAATGTCCGTCAATTAATTGATTTACTGACCATCAATTAATTAACATCTAACTCCTCGAGTAGTACCACTCAACCTTATCATCATGTTGACTAAGTCAACCAGCTGGGTTTACATGATGAACCTTATGAGCTTCTCAAGGGGACATCATCAACCTAATATATAGGACACGATTTCTTCCTATAATCAACGACACACTATGTAAATAATATCATTTCCCAACTTACCGGGCATATTTATTTAATCCATCTAAATCTCACCCTCTGGTAAATCAAAGAAATAAATACTAAGTACATGTGCCCGTTATTACATCGGGATTAAGAGCATGTACAACATAATATCCGAGGTCCGATTCAATTATGTAGTCAGCAATAAATTGAATCACCTCTATGTCGGTCCTGCTCAATACACCTAAGTGTACTAGTGTAACCTTATGTTCAAGACAAAACAATACCAAGCTACACTACAACCATGCCAATGGTTTGTCCAAAATCATCTTGGTCATGAGCCTCTACTTATATTCTACAAGGGACTGATAACATGATCTTCTGTGCCACACCAAGCACCATGTTATCTACAATGTAAAATATTAGACAATATGCACACATATAATAAATATAAAGTGCAACCAATGATCATGTGATTCTTATTCTAAAATAAAATGTTCATACAAAAAGAGCTAGGCTTTCAATATACATTCCAACAGAAGCAACCTTGTGTTGCCCTATCCACCACCGAGGCCGAGTATGTGGCTATGGGTGGTTGTGTAGCTCAATTACTATAAATGAAACATTCCTTAGAAGATTATGAGCTATCTTAATCCAACATAAAAGTATTTTGTGACAATGTGAGCACCATAAACTTAACCAAAAATCCGGTGCATCACTCTAGGACTAAGCACATTGAAGTGAAACATCACTTCATTAGAGATCATGTGGCTAAGGGGGACATTGAGCTTAATTACATTGAATCCAAGTCCAACCTAGCCGATATATTTACCAAGGCTCTCCCCGAGGTAGAATTTTCATCACTTAGGAGAGAACTTGGAATGTGCTTGGTTGAGTAAAGGTGTAGGTTTGCATGATCCTATAGAAATCCTAGGATTTATACCTTTAAGCATCTCACAAAATACGTAAGAAACCATGATTTTTGTATTGAGCCACTTAGACAACATGTGAGATGTTAGAAAGATGCACTTGGTTCATCATGCTTGTTATGATGCATTACTATGGACCAAAGTGTCATCTAGAGACATTAATCCATCATTGGACCAATCATTGGGAAGGCTTATACACAATTGATGTGCATATAGCTCCAAGAAGATGATTGGAAATGTCAAATAAAACATATTTTAAACAATGTTTATTATATTTTGAAAAACAGTTTTCAAGTGGAACACAAAAGTAGTACAAAGTTTGCAAAATTTTAGAACTTTTGTTAGTTTCCAAGTTTGTATCAATCTTGAAATCTGAAAAACATATATTTTTCAAATTATTTTTCCTTGATAAAGTATGATTTCAGAAATGGTACACAAAATTTCATGATTTTTCGAGGTTTCTAGAATTTCTAACGCATTTTTGAAGTTAATGAAAATGAAATTGATTTCGTGCATAGCAGTTGGTAGCTCGAAACCAGATCGATATTACCGATAAATAGCTCCATTTTCTGATATTTAGTATATCTTTGATGTCCTAAAACTTTAGCATGATAATATTGAGTATATACAAATGTTTAGGACTGTTTAATGCGGTGTTTTAGGGGGAGTTTCATAAAATGTATCTTTTTTCATCCCCAAGTTTACATTGTTGGTGCAAAGTTAGGATTTAAACCTTCAAATTGTTTGATTGGATTTTGCTCGACATGTCTTTTACTCATCATGAACTATATCTTGGATTAAGAGGGAGTTAAATGTCAATTCTATACCTTAGTTCAAGATTATAACACATTCGATTCTTTTATGAAATATATGATTTTTTCTTCTCTTTTTTGATGTATGTCAAAGGGGGAGAAGAAATGTTTAAGTTAGAATTGGATATATGATTTGGTAATATGATTATGTGCGTATCTTTGAAAGACCTAACTTAAATGATTGTCAAACATCAAAAAGGGGGAGATTGTTGGTGCAACAATACCCCAAGCATTTTATATGTTTTGATGTTTGGATAATCATCTAAGTTAGACAACAATTTGTGATCTAATTGTTACCATGTTCAAGTGACAGGGAAATCCAAGTATGAAGACTTGGTAAAGGCAAAGTCCAAGTATGATCTTGGCAAGAGAAGTCCAAGGTAAAGGTTTGGCGACATAAGACCAAGCATGTAGACTTGGCGGCGTAAAGTCCAAACGGACCTTGACAAAGGAAGTCCAAAGGCAAGTCTTGGCAGCCTAAGTCCAAGCATGTAGACTTGGCGGCATAAAGTCCAAGCACGCTTTGACAAAGGGAAACCTAAGACATGACAAAACCGAAGGAAGCTCTTCGAAGCAAAGCGCAAAGGATGAACAAGTCGCGGACTCGGAGGGATCCTGGAGGCACAAGGCTTAAGGAAGAGCTAGAAGGTTGAGTCTAGGTCTAGGGGGTGAAATCAAGTATGAATTACTCATACTTGCTAAGTATCATTCGACTGATACGATGTATCAGTCAACTGGTTAGGTGCTCGACTAAGTCAGGATGAAACCCTGACCATCAGTTGACTGCTTTGGTCATGGCAGTCGACTGATGTTGTGATCAGTCGACTGCCAATAGTGGTAGTCGACTGATCAAGTTAAATACGGGCACAAAGTGGAGTCACACTCGACTGTGGCCTGTGATCACTCGACTGATCACTCCATCAGTCGACTGATGGATGGATAAGTCGACTGGTGAGAATGTCGTTGGAGGAAACAACTCTGAATATCGTGAATCCGGCTATTGAGCCGTGCTGCGCCGACAATGATCGATGATCGTGCATCGATCGATGGTTCTCCAACGGGAAAATCAACCTTCTCTCTATAAAAAGAGGGATGGTGGAGGTTTTTGGGCTTAATGCTTATTCTCTGATAATACTCTCAAGCCTCCACGAGTTTTCAAGCTTTCTAGCCATTTTAAATCTCCTCCTCCTCTCTCTAAGCTCAAGTTTCATTCTTTGTAAAAAGAGGAGAATTGTTGTAAAGGAAAGCTTCATAGTGATTTTGATTAGGGTTGATCCACCTCAAGGATCACCGTGGAGTAGGAGCGCTATCTCCGAAACACGTAAAAGAATCGTGTTAGCATTGCTTTTCATTTGTGTTATTATTATTTTTGTTGTGCTTCCGCTAATCTTTTTGTAGAGATGAAAAACAAGCAATTCACCCCCCTCTAGCTACCAATCGATCACCAACAAGATAGACCATTATGTTGCGGTGTATATGGCGAAATCCATTCAGACAATATACCATTGTCTCTTAGATAATCTAGAAACTCTTGACTTAAGTATTCACCACCTCGATCCGATCGAAGTATTTTAATACTCTTGTCATGTTGTTTCTCTACTTCATTTCTGAATTCTTTGAACCTTTCAAAGACTTCGGACTTGTGTTTCATCAAGAACACATACCCAAACCGTGAGTGATCATCGGTGAAGGTAATGAAGTAGTTATAGCCTCCCAAAGCTTGAGTTGACATAGGTCCACATACATCAGTGTGTATTAGACCTAGCAACTCTGCCACTCGTTCACCTTTTCCTGTAAAAGGTAACTTAGTCATCTTGCCTTTTAAGCATGATTCGAATGTATCGTATGAATCCAATTCAAATGATTCTAGAATTCCACATCGGTGTAATTCGGACATGCGTTTCTTGCTTGCATGGACAAGACAATAATGGCACATATAGGAGTGTAATTGATTATCTTTTCGAGCAAGCTTGTTGCTCGCTTCGATATTGAAAATGTCATTGGATACGTCCAACGTATAAATACCATTGCTTAAAGTTCCAGTCCCATAAAGAACGCCATTCAAAGTTATGTAACAACAATTGTTACTAAAAGTTAAATGGTACCCATTTCTATTTAAACAAGAAATAGAAATGATGTTCTTTATCAACGAAGGAACATAAAAGCAATTGTCCAATTCTTAGACAAGTCATGTAGGGTGTTTCAATAAATATGTTCCGATGGCGAGTGTAGCAACCTTTGCTCCATTCCCAACATGTAATTTTGACTCTCCCTTGACGAGTCTTCTTCTTTTCCTTAGCCCATGTATGTCATTACATATATGTGAGCCACACCTAGTATACAATACCCAAGTGTCTGAGGAAATAGAATGACAATCAATAAAGAAGATATCTGAAGAAGATGGGGCATCTGATGCCTTATTCTTCTTTACGGACTCAAGATAAATGTTGTAGTTTCTTCGCCAATGGCCCTCCTTGCCATAATGATGGCAAGTGCCCTTTTGAGCTGGTTCTGCCTTTTTAACCTTTTTATTCTTCCCCTTCTGCTATTTGTTGGATCGAAAGTGTCGCTAGAGGGGGGGGGGTGAATAGCGATACGGTGTCGTTAAAAAAAAACTTTTGCAATAAGTAAAAAGCAAGTAGAGAGTGCACAGCGGAAATATAAAGTAGACAAGATATTTTTACGTGGTTCACAATCTTTCGATTGCTAATCCACGGCCCTAGTGATCCTTGATCACGTACGGAGGGCAATTCACTAAAACCACTCCTCGCTGGAAGTAGGAGCAACGATCAAAAAGAAATCAAGGCAAAGGACACTCCTTTCCTTGTTACGATTAAAGCACAAAGACAATTTAAAGAAGTAGAACTTAAATAAATATACCGACAACTCTTATAAGTAGAAGATGTAGCTGCTGTCTCGGCACTTCGTCAGAGCAAATGTGAGTAGTAGTAGCTGCGTATACGACCGTGTTGAGAGCTCTTGATTTCTTATATTTTTGCTTGGCGTGAACATGTCTATTTATGGATATTGATCTATGAATTTAGACATAGGTAGTGTCCAAGGTGAGGTTCTTATCCCCCAAGTCTTGCTCATCCACATCCTTTGCGCCAACTCAAGGATGATGTGCTTCATCCAACCACCTTGTGCCACAACTCAAGGATGAGGTGCTCATCCAACCACCTTGTGCCACCTCAAGGAGGCCTTCACGCCAACTTGTTGGAGCCATCCAACTTGTGCCACATCATGGGAGCCAACCATCTTGTGCCAACTCTCCTCATTTTGGGCGTCCAAGCTTGATGGTGGTTTGCCAACCATCTTGTGCCAACTCACCTCATTTTGGGCGTCCAACTTGATGATGGTTTGGATGTCCACCTTGATGCCACATCACCTAATTTTGGGGGTCCAAGCTTGGTGATGGTTTGGATGTCCACCTTGATGCCACATCACCCTTTGTACCAAAACACGAGTCAAGTCCAAATTCACCCCCTTGAAATTCGAGCTTGGAACTAGATTCTCGAGTGTAGTAAATGGTCAAAGGGTTTTGACCGCATACAAGTTAGCTTAAAATATAAAGTACGATGGTTCTAACCATGATCTCGACCTAGACCTTCCATTGGAGGTATTGGCCTGATCTACGCTTAACGCCTTGCTTCGCTTTCACACGAGCTTACCTTGTAGCCTCGCTCGGTCTTCACCCGAGTACCTCGGCCTCCAAATCCCTCGGCGCGTTCGACCACCTCGGTTCCCACCGGGTGTCGCAGACCTTCCGCTCAACTTTAGCATTTCTGCACACTTAATTGAGCTCGTAAGATAACAAATATACTCTTAACTATTGAGCCTTTTGCCATAATCAAAATACCGGTTCGACTTTGGTGCCCACTGCACCAACAATCTCCCCCTTTTTGATTCATGGCAAACCGACACAAAAGTTAAGGAAAAATTAGAATGAGCTAGCATAAAGATTAAATATGAATGAGCTAGCATAAAGATTAAATATGAATGAGCTAGCATAAAGATTAAGCATGAATGAGAAATATTATTGTTTCAAGTTCTCCCTTCGAGGTAACCTCCTTGACCAAGGTGAGTTCTTGAAAAATAATTTTTACTCCCCTTAATAGTTGCTTAAGTAAACGGAATTACTTAATATAAAAGGTAATAATTTTGTTTACTTTCCCTTTAATTTTGGTTAATTTTGGTTACTTTTGTGACTTTCTCCCCCTTTTGCCTTAACTCAAAAAGTTTGTAAATATATTTTAGGGTTTGTAAGTCCAAGCAAGTTCCCAATATATATATATATATATATATATATATATATATATATATATATATATTATATATTTTTTAAATAATAATAAGCTTGAAAATATGTTCATCTAAAATGTACAACTCCGGTTGGACTTGATTGATATAGAATGATCAATAAGTCTTGAAGGAGTTGATTAATTTTAAATAATTATACTCCATGGTTCATATCGATGCACTGAATCTACATCCGAACCAGAGTAAGGTCCTAACATCTCACGCCTGCTCATTGCATAAGTACACAAACACATTAGTCCTATGTGTTGTGAGATGTGTTGGCTCCTTAAATCTATAGGTATATGATTTCTAAGGTAAGACTTAGGCTAATTTCATAAAAAGAAGCAAAAATAGAGTACATATATAGAAAAATTTAAATCCTACTCTATTACGCACATACCTAACTTTCGCCTTAATAAACTAAATTCAGGGTAGTGGTTTGGTGAAGATGTCCGCTAGGTTTGATTTGGACTCAACATACTCTAGTTGTATAGTTCCATTAGTTACATGTTCCCTAATGAAGTGGTGTTTAACTTCTATATGTTTTGTCCTAGAATGACATATTGGATTTTTAGTTAAGTTAATTGAACTGATGTTATCTATGTAGGTTTTAATGTTGTTAAAGATTAAGCTAAAGTCTTGGAGAGTGTGCTTCATCCACAGAGCCGAGAGACACACTCACCCATCGCAACGTATTCGGCCTGGTAGATAAGGCAATGCAATGTCGCTTCCTATCGCACTAACTCACTAGACTCGAGCCGAGGATTTGACAACAACCACTGTGCTCTTTCTATCGAGTTTACTACCGCATAGTCGAGTCGAGTAGCCGATTAGATTAAACTCGGTAGATCTAGGGTACCAAATACCTACGCTTAGCGTGCCCTTTAGATATCTAAGGATACGCTTGACTAGGGTTAGGTGAGACTCCTTGGCACAGGTTTGTAACCTTGCGCATACATACTTACCGCGAATAAAATGTCGGGTCATGTTAAGTATAGGAGACTTCCTATTGCGCTCCTATAGTATTTTAGGTCAACGGGTTTTCCTTCTACATCTTCGCTTATATTAACATTAGTTGCTATAGGTGTATTAATTATTTTAGCATCTTGCATTCCAAATCGATTTATTAAGTCCTTAGTATATTTTTGTTGATGTAAATATATTCCATCTTTAGTTTGTTTAATTTGTAAACCTAAGAAGAAACTTAACTCTCCTACTAAATTCATTTCAAATTCACTTTCCATAAGTGAGATGAATTCGTTTAGCAGGATCGAGTTGGTAGTTCCAAAAATTATATCATCTACATAGATTTGGGCTATAAAGATTTCTTTTCCTACGGTTTTTACGAATAAGGTTGGGTCGACTAAACCTTGGTTGAATCCTTTGACTTAAGATAGATCGAAGCCTTCGCATCAAGCTCTTGGGGCTTGTTTGAGTCCATATAGGGCTTTCTTAAGTCTAAGGACATGTTTATCTAGATTTTCGAATCCGGAGGTTGGTGACGTAAACTTCTTCCTTAATGTATCCATTCAAAAATGCTGACTTGACATCCATTTGAAACAATTTAAAACCTGTGCGATATGCTAACAACATTCTGGATGGACTCTAGTCTTGCTACGGGCGAGGTCTCATCGTAATCTAAACCTTCGACTTGACTAAACCCTTTTGCGACTAACCTAGCTTTATTTCTAACTACTTCACCTTTATCATCAAGTTTATTTCGAAATACCCACCTTGTTCCAATAATTGATTTTTCTTTAGGTGGTGGTACTAATTCTCAGACTTCATTTCTAGTGAATTGAGCTAGCTCTTCTTGCATAGCAATAATCCAGTCGGGATCAAGAAGTGCTTGTTCAATAGTTTTGGGTTCGATTTTGGAAATTAACGAGATTTGACTAATGTTTCGGTATGAAGCTCTAGTTCGAACCCCTAAATTTGGATCACCTATAACTTGATTGATAGGATGACTTGGGTTAGGGTCATCTATCACTTGGTCGATAGGATGACTTGGGTTAGGACGAGATTCAAGTTCAAGATCAGAGTCGGGTTTGCTATAAGTTGATTTGCTAGTTGGTTTTGTTAAGGATTGAACGGGTTCGTGTCCTTCGTCGAAAACTATATTAATGGTTTCTTCGACTCTAAGAGTGTCGTGATTGTATACCCTATAAGCTCTACTGGTGGTTGAGTATCCTAGAAAGGTTCCAGTAGAGGTTTTGGATTTGAATTTCCCTAGGTAATCCTTAGTGTTTAAGATATGTACCTTGCATCCAAATACCCTAAAGTATTTGATGTTCGGTATTTTATCGTGATAAATCTCGTACGAGGACTTTTGGTGCCTCTTTACCATAAGGATCCTATTTTGGACATAGCAAGCCGTACTAACTACTCCGCCTCAAAATCTATCGGGTAGGTTAGACTCGTTTAACATTGTCCTAGCGGCTTCTTGTAGGGTTCTATTTTTCCGTTCGACTAACCCATTTTGTTGTGGGGTTCTAGGACATGAAAACTCATGGTGGTATCCGTTTAGGTTACAGAAATCTGTAAACCTGCGGTTTTCGAATTCACCACCATGATCGCTTCTAAGTCTTTTAATCTTAAGGTTCTTTTGATTTTCGATTAACCTACAAAGATTGATTAGTTGGTCTAGGGTATCATTTTTATGTTTGATAAACCTAACCTAAGTAAATCTAGAATAGTCGTCAATTATGACTAAGCAAAATTGACTACCATTGAGTGACTTAGCTCCATGTGAATCAAATAGATCCATGTGTAGGAGCTCAAGAACACTTTTGGTTCGTTCTTGATTAGTTAATTGATGTTGTGTCCTAGATTGTTTACCTTGTTGACAAGCATTACATATTTTATTATCCAAGTTGTTTAGTTTAGGCAAACCTATAACCAAGCCACTCTGACTCATCTTGTGGACGAGTCTTGGGTGCGAGTGTCCGAGTCTTGATTGCCATAACCAAGATTCCTCTTCGTGTCATAAGACACTTGGTTGAGGAGTTGGGTAAATTTATTGTGTAGATGTTGCTATTCCTAGTTCCTTTAAGTATTATTTTAGATGTTGCATTTATCTTGATTACGCATTCATTTTCTAGAAATATGACCTTATAATTGTTATCACACAATTGGCTTACACTAAGTAAATTATATTGAAAGTTTTCTACTAATAAGACATTTTGAATTGTAAAGTTAGAGTTGAGCTCAATATCACCCGATCCGATGATTTTGAGCTTGCCGCTATTTCAAGGCTACCGATCCTGTCGCTTGAATCGTAACTCAAAATCGAGTTGATCCCGGTCATGTGTCCGAGCAACCATCGCCCAACATCCATTGATCCTACATATAAGGTAGTTGGATCGGATATTGGAATTACTAAAGGGTTGTTTGTAAGTTTTAAACCTAAATCATCTCACCAATATCTACATGATCAAAACATGTTATTCCTATGTGTTATTGTGAGATGACTTTCAATTTTACTTGATTAATTTTAATGAATTTAAATTAACCAACATTAGGTTAGATTCGATTTAGTCTAAGCTCATCAAGTAATCTTTTCAAGAGATTAGCTTCGTGTCGTGGCGAGGCGCAGAGGCCTTCTTTGATCGGAACAACGACCACTTCCTTAGACAAAGCTAATTTCAAGAAATTGATAACTCGACTTACTTGAGACTACATCTTGGTCTAACTAGTTATTTTTGAAAAGAGGCTCCCCGAGGCTCAATCTTTTCGTAGGATTTTAGTTGATTATGAGTCCTATCTAACCATTCTAAAAATAAAGGAAAAACTAAGCATGCAATTTCTAAGACTTAACAAAAATACATTTTGTATTGGCTCCCCCTGGACCATTGAATCGAGTGGGTCTATTCACATAGTGAATTTGGTCCTTGGGAACCCAATACATGTTAGATCCTAAAGTTGAAATCAAAGTGATCTTAGGGACCCATGCTTGGACATTTTTCTTATGTTGGTTTACTATAGACATATATGACTTATTGGTTGTATTTGAGTTAAACCCGAGTCCGGCCTTGTTGTACACGGCCCTTTGTGATCCAAGTAAGAGGTCAAGTCCCTTGGATCCCAAAGTGAACCTTTCCAACGTCCTAAGGTCTTCGACTTGTGTTTTCAAAAGCGAGTTCTCAACTTCAAGCTTTTCAACTTGAGTTGAGTCCTCCTCTTGAATACGAGTAGTCGAAGAGGTTAGGGAGACCTCATGTTTGAGGAGGTTAACCTCCTCAATTAGGGTCTCGACCTTGGACTCGGACTTAGCTAGTTTCTTATTTAAAAATTTAATTGCATCATACAAAGTATTAAGTAACGACCGACTTACCCTTAATGATTCTTTTGAACCGGATACGGATCCGTGGCTTGTCTTGAATGGAAGCTCATCATCGGATTCGGACTCGGACTCTTCTTGATTCGAGTCGTGCTCGGTCGGCTTGGCCATTAGAGCTTGGATATCGCCTTCTTCCTCCGACAACTCCTCCCAAGTAGCGTAGCGCTTTCTTGGTCTTTGATGCGTTATTCTTTAGCTTTGGGCACTCGGACTTGATGTGACCAACTGTTGCACTCATAGCATCTAAAATTAGAAGTATTTGAATTAGGTTTAGGCTTACCTTGAGTTGTTGGTCGTTTCGTCTCTTGATCATCTTGAACTAGATTGACTAGTTCGGATTCTATTCGAGTCTACTCGATTCGGACTCAAATCTTCTTCCTTCGGGGTGGCTTGCTTGCGGGCTTCTTCTTCTTGGAACACCTAACGCAATACTCTTCTCGGCTGGACCACGTTAGTTTGCTCATGTAATTCAAGTTCAAAACAATTGCCTAACCTAATTTTAGAAAGGTCTGGAGACCTTGTAGGCATCGACCATGGATGCCCACAAGGTGGTCCTAGGAAACGAGTTAAGAGAATACCTGATAAGGTCGCGATTCTCGACCTTTTGTCCGATGGCATGGAGTTGGTTGACGATGTCTTGGATACGAGCATGTAGTTGAGTTGCGGTCTCGTTTTCCTGCATTTTCAAGTTATACAATTTATTTAAAAGTAAATCTCTTTTACATACCTTCGTGTCGTCGGTGCCTTCGTGTAGTTCCACTAGCTTGGTCCATAAGTCCTTTGCACTAATGAAGGGCCGACGCGGGGTTGAGCTCTTCCTTGGACAACCCACATTGCAAGATTTGAGTTGCCTTGGCATCGGCTTCTACTTGTTTTTTCATGGAATTTGACCATTGATCGTAACCCAAAGATTCACCATCTTCATTAATAGGAAGTGTGAAACCGGTTTGGATTACGATCCACATCTCGATTTGGGTTTTAAGAAAGCATTCCATCCGACCCTTCCAATAACGAAAGTCATTACCGTTGTAAAACGGGGGTCGGGCGGTGCTAAACCCTTCGAGATGGGCCATTTAAAAACAAGAAGAAGAACGACGAAAAGAATCTTGCAAAACACACACGAAAAGAATATTCCAAGACTTTCGTCTTGGATTAGTAGTGCAGGAAGTAAAAAAAATATATATAAAATGTAACTTGCAAAAAGAAATAAACAATCAAATGCGAATGTCGTTGAAGTTCCGGAGGACAACCTTACTCGGGATCTAACCCGAAGGACAACCTTATCCGGATCCTAAAGCCTCTAATGCAATTCTATATGTAGGAGAAGATAAGCAAGTGAAATAATTATACGAAAACAGAAATAAATAAATAAAAAATCTGTGAAAAAAATAAAAACAAAGCTAGATTGGTGGTTTCACCGAATCTTAGCGCCCCCGGCTCTGATACCAATTGTTGGATCGAAAGTGTCGCTAGAGGGGGGGGTGAATAGCGATACGGTGTCGTTAAAAAAAAACTTTTGCAATAAGTAAAAAGCAAGTAGAGAGTGCACAGCGGAAATATAAAGTAGACAAGATATTTTTACGTGGTTCACAATCTTTCGATTGCTAATCCACGGCCCTAGTGATCCTTGATCACGTACGGAGGGCAATTCACTAAAACCACTCCTCCTCGCTTGAAGTAAGTATGAGCAACGATCACAAAAAGAAATCAAGGCAAAGGGACACTCCCCCTTTCCTTGTTACGATTAAAGCACAAAGACAATTTAAAGAAGTAGAACTTAAATAAATATACCGACAACTCTTATAAGTAGACGATGTAGCGCACTTCGTCAGAGCAAATGTGAGTAGTAGTAAGTATGCGGCGTGTGTTGAGAGCTCTTGATTTCTTATATTTTTTGCTTGGCGTGAACATGTCTATTTATGGATATTGATCTATGAATTTAGACATAGGTAGTGTCCAAGGTGAGGTTCTTATCCCCCAAGTCTTGCTCATCCACATCCTTTGCGCCAACTCAAGGATGAGGTGCTTCATCCAACCACCTTGTGCCACAACTCAAGGATGAGGTGCTCATCCAACCACCTTGTGCCACCTCAAGGAGGCCTTCACGCCAACTTGTTGGAGCCATCCAACTTGTGCCACATCATGGGAGCCAACCATCTTGTGCCAACTCTCCTCATTTTGGGCGTCCAAGCTTGATGGTGGTTTGCCAACCATCTTGTGTCAACTCACCTCATTTTGGGCGTCCAACTTGATGATGGTTTGGATGTCCACCTTGATGCCACATCACCTAATTTTGGGGGTCCAAGCTTGGTGATGGTTTGGATGTCCACCTTGATGCCACATCACCCTTTGTACCAAAACACGAGTCAAGTCCTCGGGCGGTGCTAAACCCTTCGAGATGGGCCATTTAAAAACAAGAAGAAGAACGACGAAAAGAATCTTGCAAAACACACACGAAAAGAATATTCCAAGACTTTCGTCTTGGATTAGTAGTGCAGGAAGTAAAAAAAAAATATATATAAAATGTAACTTGCAAAAAGAAATAAACAATCAAATGCGAATGTCGTTGAAGTTCCGGAGGACAACCTTACTCGGGATCTAACCCGAAGGACAACCTTATCCGGATCCTAAAGCCTCTAATGCAATTCTATATGTAGGAGAAGATAAGCAAGTGAAATAATTATACGAAAACAGAAATAAATAAATAAAAAATCTGTGAAAAAAGGAAAACAAAGCTAGATTGGTGGTTTCACCGAATCTTAGCGCCCCCGGCTCTGATACCAATTGTTGGATCGAAAGTGTCGCTAGAGGGGGGGGGGTGAATAGCGATAGTGTCGTTAAAAAACTTTTGCAATAAGTAAAAGCAAGTAGAGAGTGCACAATGGAAATATAAAGTAGACAAGATATTTTTACGTGGTTCACAATCTTTCGATTGCTAATCCACGGCCCTAGTGATCCTTGATCACGTACGGAGGGCAATTCACTAAAACCACTCCTCCTCGTTGGAAGTAGGAGCAACGATCACAAAAAGAAATCAAGGCAAAGGGACACTCCCCCTTTCCTTGTTACGATTAAAGCACAAAGACAATTTAAAGAAGTAGAACTTAAATAAATATACCGACAACTCTTATAAGTAGAAGATGTAGCTTGTCGGGCGGCACTTCGTCAGAGCAAATGTGAGTAGTAGTAGCGGCGCATTTACGGGCGTGTTGAGAGCTCTTGATTTCTTATATTTTTGCTTGGCGTGAACATGTCTATTTATGGATATTGATCTATGAATTTAGACATAGGTAGTGTCCAAGGTGAGGTTCTTATCCCCAAGTCTTGCTCATCCACATCCTTTGCGCCAACTCAAGGATGAGGTGCTTCATCCAACCACCTTGTGCCACAACTCAAGGATGAGGTGCTCATCCAACCACCTTGTGCCACCTCAAGGAGGCCTTCACGCCAACTTGTTGGAGCCATCCAACTTGTGCCACATCATGGGAGCCAACCATCTTGTGTCAACTCTCCTCATTTTGGGCGCCAACTTGATGATGGTTTGGATGTCCACCTTGATGCCACATCACCTAATTTTGGGGTCCAAGCTTGGTGATGGTTTGGATGTCCACCTTGATGCCACATCACCCTTTGTACCAAAACACGAGTCAAGTCCAAATTCACCCCCTTGAAATTCGAGCTCTTCTCGAGGTCGAACTAGACCAGTGATGTAGTAGTAGACGATCGGGTCAAAGGGTTTTGACTGCAGATACAAGTTAGCTTAAAATATAAAAATCGATGGTTCTAACCAGCGATCTCGACCTAGACCTTCCATTGGAGGTATTGGGTCGGATCTCGCTGCGTCCTTGCCGCTTTCACACGAGCTTACCTTGTAGCCTCGCTTAGGTCTTCACCCGGTACCTCGGCTTCCTCCGAAATCCCTCTGGCGTTGCCCGACCACCTCGGTTCCCACCGGGTGTCGCAGACCTTCCGCTCAACTTTAGCATTTCTGCACACTTAATTGAGCTCGTAAGATAACAAATATACTCTTAACTATTGAGCCTTTTGCCATAATCAAAATACCGGTTCGACTTTGGTGCCTTGCACCAACAATCTCCCCCTTTTGATTCATGGCAAACCAACTAAAGTTAAGGAAAAATTAAACTAGCATAATGATTAAGCATGAATGAGCTAGCATAAAGATTAAATATGAATGAGCTAGCATAATGATTAAATATGAATGAGCTAGCATAATGATTAAATATGAATGAGAAATATTATTGTTTCAAGTTCTCCCCTTTGAGGTAACCTCCCCTTGACGAAGGTGAGTTCTTGAAAAATAATTTTTACTCCCCTTAATAGTTGCTTAAGTAATCGGAATTACTTAATATAAAAGGTAATAATTTTGTTTACTTTCTTCCCTTTAATTTTGGTTAATTTTGGTTACTTTTGTGACTTTCTCCCCTTTTGCCTTAACTCAAAAGTTTGTAAATATATTTTAGGGTTTGTAAGTCCAAGCAAGTTCCCAATATATATATATATATATATATATATATATATATATATATATATATATATTTTTAAATAATAATAAGCTTGAAAATATGTTCATCTAAAATGTACAACTCCGGTTGGACTTGATTGATATAGAATGATCAATAAGTCTTGAAGGAGTTGATTAATTTTAAATAATTATACTCCATGGTTCATATCGATGCACTGAATCTACATCTGGAACCAGGAGTAAGGTCCTAACATCTCACGTCTCGTGGCTAAGTACACAAACACATTAGTCCTATGTGTTGTGAGATGTGTTGGCTCCTTAAATCTATAGGTATATGATTTCTAAGGTAAGACTTAGGCTAATTTCATAAAAAGAAGCAAAAATAGAGTACATATATAGAAAAATTTAAATCCTACTCTATTACGCACATACCTAACTTTCGTCTTAATAAACTAAATTCGGCTTCGGGTAGTGGTTTGGTGAAGATGTCCGCTATGTTTGATTTGGACTCAACATACTCTAGTTGTATAGTTCCATTAGTTACATGTTCCCTAATGAAGTGGTGTTTAACTTCTATATGTTTTGTCCTAGAATGACATATTGGATTTTTAGTTAAGTTAATAGAACTGATGTTATCTATGTAGGTTTTAATGTTGTGAAAGATTCAGCGAAGGTCGTGGAGTGTGTGCTTCTTCCACCGGAGCTGCGCGACACACTCACCCATCGCATAGCGTATTCGGCCGGTGGTAGATAAGGCAGCGCAATCTTTGCTTCCTCTTGCACCAACTCACTAGACTCGAGCCGAGGATTTGACAACAACCACTCATGCTCTTTCTATCGAGTTTACTACCGGCATAGTCGGAGTAGGAGTAGCCGATTAGATTAAACTCGGTAGATCTAGGGTATCAAATACCTACGTTTAGCGTGCCCTTTAGATATCTAAGGATACGCTTGACTAGGGTTAGGTGAGACTCCTTGGCACAGGTTTGTAACCTTGCGCACATACTTACCGCGAATAAAATGTCGGGTCGGCTCGCGGTTAAGTATAGGAGACTTCCTATTGCGCTCCTATAGTATTTTAGGTCAACGGGTTTTCCTTCTACATCTTCGTTTATATTAACATTAGTTGCCATAGGTGTATTGATTATTTTAGCATCTTGCATTCCAAATCGATTTATTAAGTCCTTAGTATATTTTTGTTGATGTAAATATATTACATCTTTAGTTTGTTTAATTTGTAAACCTAAGAAGAAACTTAACTCTCCTACTAAATTCATTTCAAATTCACTTTCCATAAGTGAGATGAATTCGTTTAGCAGGATCGAGTTGGTAGTTCCAAAAATTATATCATCTACATAGATTTGGGCTATAAAGATTTCTTTTCCTACGGTTTTTACGAATAAGGTTGGGTCGACTAAACCTTGGTTGAATCCTTTGGACTTAAGATAGATCGAAAGCCTTTCGTACCAAGCTCTTGGGGCTTGTTTGAGTCCATATAGGGCTTTCTTAAGTCTAAGGACATGGTCAGGTTTATCTAGATTTTCGAATCCGGGAGGTTGGTAGCGTAAACTTCTTCCTTAATGTATCCATTCAAAAATGCTGACTTGACATCCATTTGAAACAATTTAAAACCTCGATGTGCAAAGATATGCTAAAAACATTCGGATGGACTCTAGTCTTGCTAGGCGTAGGTCTCATCGTAATCTAAACCTTCGACTTGACTAAACCCTTTTCGACTAACCTAGCTTTATTTCTAACTCTTCACCTTTATCATCGTTTATTTCAAATACCCACCTTGTTCCAATAATTGATTTTTCTTAGGTGGTGGTACTAATTCCTGCATTTCATTTCTAGTGAATCGAGCTAGCTCTTCTTGCATAGCAATAATCCAATGGATCAAGAAGTGCTTGTTCAATAGTTTTGGGTCTGATTTTGGAAATTAACGAGATTTGACTAATGTTTCATATGAAGCTCTAGTTCCAACCACTAAATTTGGATCACCTATAACTTGATTGATAGGATGACTAGGGTTAGGGTCATCTATCACTTGGTCGATAGGATGACTTGGGTTAGGACGAGATTCAAGATCAAGATCAGTCGGGTTCGCTATAAGTTGATTTGCTAGTTGGTTTTGTTAAGGATTGAACGGGTTCGTCCTTCGTCAAAACTATATTAATGGTTTCTTCGACTCTAAGAGTGTCGTGATTGTATACCCTATAAGCTCCATCGGGTGGTTGAGTATCCTAGAAAGGTTCCAGAGAGGTTTTGGATTTGAATTTCCCTAGGTAATCCTTAGTGTTTAAGATATGTACCTTGCATCCAAATACCCTAAAGTATTTGATGTTCGGTATTTTATCGTGATAAATCTCGTACGAGGACTTTTGGTGCCTCTTTACCATTAGGATCCTATTTTGGACATAGCAAGTCGCATCAACGCCTCCCCAAAATCTATCTGTAGGTTATACTGCTAACATTGTCCTAGCGGCTTCTTGTAGGGTTCTATTTTTCCGCTCGACTAACCCATTTTGTTGTGGGGTTCTAGGACATGAAAACTCATGGTGGTATCCGCTTAGGTTACACGTAAATCTGTAAACCTGTGGTTTCGAATTCACCACCATGATCGCTTCTAAGTCTTTTAATCTTAAGGTTCTTTTGATTTTCGATTAACCTACAAAGATTGATTAGTTGGTCTAGGTATCATTTTTATGTTTGATAAACCTAACCCAAGTAAATCTAGAATAGTCGCCAATTATGACTAAGCAAAATTGACTACCATTGAGTGACTTAGCTCCATGTGAATCAAATAGATCCATGTGTAGGAGCTCAAGAACACTTTTGGTCTGCTCTTGATTAGTTAATTGATGTTGTGTCCTAGATTGTTTACCTTGTTGACAAGCATTACATATTTTATTATCCAAGTTGTTTAGTTTAGGCAAACCTATAACCAAGCCACTCGACTCATCTTGTGGGCGAGTCTTGGGTGCAGTGTCCGAGTCTTGATTGCCATAACCAAGATTCCTCTTCTTTGTGTCATAAGACACTTGGTTGAGGAGTTGGGTAAATTTATTGTGTAGATGTTGCTATTCCTAGTTCCTTTAAGTATTATTTTAGATGTTGCATTTATCTTGATTACGCATTCATTTTCTAGAAATATGACCTTATAATTGTTATCACACAATTGGCTTACACTAAGTAAATTATATTGAAAGTTTTCTACTAATAAGACATTTTGAATTGTAAAGTTAGAGTTGAGCTCAATATCACCGATCCGATGATTTTGAGCTTGCCGTTATTCAAGGCTACCGATCCTTGTCGTTTGAATCGTAACTTCAAAATCTGAGTTGATCCCGGTCATGTGTCGAGCAACCACATCAACATCCATTGATCCTACATATAAGGTAGTTGGATCGGATATTGGAATTACTAAAGGGTTGTTTGTAAGTTTTAAACCTAAATCATCTCACCAATATCTACATGATCAAAACATGTTATTCCTATGTGTTATTGTGAGATGACTTTCAATTTTACTTGATTAATTTTAATGAATTTAAATTAACCAACATTAGGTTAGATTCGGATTTAGTCTAAGCTCATCAAGTAATCTTTTCAAGAGATTAGCTTCCAGGTCGTGGCGAGGCACAGAGGCCTTCTTTGATCGGAACAACGACCACTTCCTTAGACAAAGCTAATTTCAAGAAATTGATAACTCAACTTACTTGAGACTACATCTTGGTCTAACTAGTTATTTTTGAAAAGAGGCTCCCCGAGGCTCAATCTTTTCGTAGGATTTTAGTTGATTATGAGTCCTATCTAACCATTCTAAAAATAAAGGAAAAACTAAGCATGCAATTTCTAAGACTTAACAAAAATACATTTTGTATTGGCTCCCCCTGGACCATTGAATCGAGTGGGTCTATTCACATAGTGAATTTGGTCCTTGGGAACCCAATACATGTTAGATCCTAAAGTTGAAATCAAAGTGATCTTAGGGACCCATGCTTGGACATTTTTCTTATGTTGGTTTACTATAGACATATATGACTTATTGGTTGTATTTGAGTTAAACCCGAGTCCGGCCTTGTTGTACACGGCCCTTTGTGATCCAAGTAAGAGGTCAAGTCCCTTGGATCTCAAAGTGAACCTTTCCAACGTGTTCCTAAGGTCTTCGACTTGTGTTTTCAAAAGCGAGTTCTCAACTTCAAGCTTTTCAACTTGAGTTGAGTCCTCCTCTTGAATACGAGTAGTCGAAGAGGTTAGGGAGACCTCATGTTTGAGGAGGTTAACCTCCTCAATTAGGGTCTCGACCTTGGACTCGGACTTAGCTAGTTTCTTATTTAAAAATTTAATTGCACCATACAAAGTATTAAGTAACGACTTACCCTTAATGATTCTTTTGAACCGGATACGGATCCGTGGCTTGTCTTGAATGGAAGCTCATCATCGCCAGTTCGGACTCGGACTCTTCTTCTTGGTTTGAGTCGTGCTCGATCGGCTTGGCCATTAGAGCTTGGATATTCTTCTTCCTCCGAACTCCTCCCAAGTAGCGTTTAGCGCTTTCTTGGTCTTTGATGCGTTATTCTTTAGCTTTGGGCACTTTCGGACTTGATGTGGACCGAACTGCTGCACTATCTAAAATTAGAAGTATTTGAATTAGGTTTAGGCTTACCTTGAGTTGTTGGTCGTTTTTAGTCTCTTGATCATCTTCCGAACTAGATTGACTAGTTCGGATTCTATTCGAGTCTACTTCCGATTCGGACTCGTCTTCTTCCTTCGGGGTGGCTTGCTTGCGGGCTTCTTCTTCTTGGAACACTCGCAACTAACGCAATACTCTTCTCGGCACTGGACCACGTTAGTTTCTCATGTAATTCAAGTTCAAACAATTAGTCTAACCTAATTTTAGAAAGGTCCTTGGAGACCTTGTAGGCATCGACCATGGATGCCCACAAGGTGGTCCTAGGAAAGCGAGTTAAGAGAATACGATAAGGTCGCGATTCTCGACCTTTTGTCCGATGGCATGGAGTTGGTTGTGATGTCTTGGATACGAGCATGTAGTTGAGTTGCGGTCTCGTTTTCTGCATTTTCAAGTTATACAATTTATTTAAAAGTAAATCTCTTTTACATACCTTCGTGTCGTCGGTGCCTTGTAGTTCCACTAGCTTGGTCCATAAGTCCTTTGCACTAATGAAGGGGCCGACGCGTTGAGCTCTTCCTTGGACAACCCACATTGCAAGATTTGAGTTGCCTTGGCATCGGCTTCTACTTGTTTTTCATGGAATTTGACCATTGATCGTAACCCAAAGATTCACCATCTTCATTAATAGGAAGTGTGAAACCGGTTTGGATTCGATCCACATCTCGATTAGGTTTTAAGAAAGCATTCCATCCGACCCTTCCAATAACGAAAGTCATTACGTTGTAAAAGCGGGGTCAGGCGTGCTAAACCCTTCGAGATGGGCCATTTAAAAACAAGAAGAAGAACGACGAAAGAATCTTGCAAAACACACACGGAAAGAATATTCCAAGACTTTCGTCTTGGATTAGTAGTGCGGGAAGTAAAAAAGATATATAAAATGTAACTTGCAAAAAGAAATAAACAATCAAATGCGAATGTCGTTGAAGTTCCGGAGGACAACCTTACTCGGGATCTAACCCGAAGGACAACCTTATCCGGATCCTAAAGCCTCTAATGCAATTCTATATGTAGGAGAAGATAAGCAAGTGAAATAATTATACGAAAACAGAAATAAATAAATAAAAAAAATCTGTGAAAAAAGAAAAACAAAGCTAGATTGGTGGTTTCACCGAATCTTAGCGCCCCCGGCTCTGATACCAATTGTTGGATCGAAAGTGTCGCTAGAGGGGGGGTGAATAGCGATACGGTGTCGTTAAAAAAACTTTTGCAATAAGTAAAAAGCAAGTAGAGAGTGCACAGCGGAAATATAAAGTAGACAAGATATTTTTACGTGGTTCACAATCTTTCGATTGCTAATCCACGGCCCTAGTGATCCTTGATCACGTACGGAGGGCAATTCACTAAAACCACTCCTCCTCGATGGAAGTAGAACAGCGATCACAAAAGAAATCAAGGCAAAGGACACTCCCCCTTTCCTTGTTACGATTAAAGCACAAAGACAATTTAAAGAAGTAGAACTTAAATAAATATACCGACAACTCTTATAAGTAGAAGATGTAGCTTTCGTTGTCGGCAGCACTTCGTCGTAGCAAATGTGAGTAGTAGTAGCAGCGTTACGGCGTGTTGAGAGCTCTTGAATTCTTGTTATTTGCTTGTCTTGAACATGTCTATTTATGGATATTGATCTATTAATTTATACATAGGTAGTTTCCAAGGTGAGTTTCTTATCCAAACTCAAGGATGAGGTGTTTCATCCAACCACCTTGTGCCACAACTCAAGGATGAGGTGCTCATCCAACCACCTTGTGCCACCTCAAGGAGGCCTTCACGCCAACTTGTTGGAGCCATCCAACTTGTGCCACATCATGGGAGCCAACCATCTTGTGCCAACTCTCCTCATTTTGGGCGTCCAAGCTTGATGGTGGTTTGCCAACCATCTTGTGTCAACTCACCTCATTTTGGGCGTCCAACTTGATGATGGTTTGGATGTCCACCTTGATGCCACATCACCTAATTTTGGGGGTCCAAGCTTGGTGATGGTTTGGATGTCCACCTTGATGCCACATCACCCTTTATACCAAAACACGAGTCAAGTCCAAATTCACCCCCTTGAAATTCGAGCTCTTCTCGAGGTCGAACTAGACCGATTGGATCGTAGTAGACGCATCGTCAAAGGGTTTTGACCGCAGATAAGTTAGCTTAAAATATAAAGTACGATGGTTCTAACCAACTGATCTCGACCTAGACCTTCCATTGGAGGTATTGGGTCGGATCTACGCTTAACGTCCTTGCTTCGCTTTCACACGAGCTTACCTTGTAGCCTCGCTTCCGGTCTTCACCCGAGTACCTCGGCTTCCTCCGAAATCCCTCTGGCGTTGCCCGACCACCTCGGTTCCCACCGGGTGTCGCAGACCTTCCGCTCAACTTTAGCATTTCTGCACACTTAATTGAGCTCGTAAGATAACAAATATACTCTTAACTATTGAGCCTTTTGCCATAATCAAAATATCGGTTCGACTTTGGTGCCCACTGCACCAACACTATTCCTTTGACTCTCTCTTAGAACCTTTCTTCGAGGAATCAACTAACAGCACCGTCCCCTGCTCATGCTTCTCAGAAGGCTCCACAGTCTTCAGCATGTTGAACAGTACCACAGATGAACCTTCTTGCATCTCAGAGGTGAAGTGGAGCATGGAGACTTCGAACCTTTCAAATCTCACTTGCTCATCAAACAACTCATAAAGAAGAAGGACTATGATATGAGCATCCATATGCTCATGCTGCTTCCATAGCTCGGGTACCATCGCGACTAGCATGATGCAACTCACTTGCTCAGAATCACTCACATGTTTTTGATGGGCCAACAATTGGTCCGGTGTTGCATCATCACTAGGATAGGCGGGAAGAGATGCTTTGAGGACATACTCATGCTTTTCCGCTTTGAGAACAATTCTCAAGTTTCTAAGCCAGTCCAAGAAGTTTGACCCAGTCAATTTATTCGAATTCAGAATAAAGCGCAAATTCAAAGACATAATGATCAAGTGATTAACCTAGAAATACAAAATGAGCATATATGTGAAAGATGATTTAAAATGCATCCACATACATTTACAAACTCCCATTCATATTTTTGAATTCAATCCCCCAAAATCACTTCAGGAGATCGTAGGTCCATCTCCGAATGGGCTGATATACATCATCGATATGAACAACCTTGGAGAGAGTCAAACAAACCATTCATAGCTACGATGGTTGGTATCAAATATACCGATTGAATATCACATATATGCAACTATCACAATGTGCTATCAACTAATTGAATGTTCACACATACTTCGGGTTGTTAACTCATTAACAAGTATGCATCATATGCATAGCACCCAGCTTCACCTCCCATCACATCGACCTTGGAGAGAGTCCAATAAGTCGATGCTCCAGGTTAAAGCCAACCCATTAATCAAGACAAAGTTTTAATGTGGTTAGAGTGCATTCATCCAATTAGCCCAGCTTGGAGAGAGTCCAACAACCAAAGCTAACGATTAACCTCTGACTCTTACCATATTAGTATTAAACTATTCCATGGTTTTAACATGTTCGGGTTCGAGGCGGGCTTGGAGAGAGTCCAACAACCCAAACAAGAAACAGAACTCTGGTTCTAACCATATTAATGGAAGGTGTAGGCTTTAATATTGAGTAAGAGTTTTTATGTCTCATCCTCTTTGTATGCAAATAACTATTATCTACATGGCATACATCTACATGTCACGACACGCATGACATAATGATATGCATCTAATGCAATTACATGACATACAATTATGACACGTATAAAATTTCTTTATATGTCATAACTATTTATGGAAATAAAATATGTTTGAGATTTGATTCTCCAAATCAAATCATGATTAAATTAGGAAACAAATGTCCAAATCTAATCACATATTTTATTTATGAAAGATCTCAATTAAAGATAGTCAAATTTAATTTAGGAAACAAATTTCCTAAATTGTCAAAACTATTTATGGAAATCAAATATATTTTAGATTTGATTTCCCAAATCAAATCATAATTAAATTAGGAAACAAATTTCCAAATCTAATCAAATATTTTATTTATGGAAAGTGTTAATTTCCATAAAAACTTCTAACTTTCCAAAAGTAGAAGATTTCTATAAAATACTTCTAGAATTTCCAAAAATAGAAAATTTCAATAAATACTTCTAAACTTTCTAAAAGTAGAAAATTTCCATAAATACAATTACGACTATCGCAAAATAATTTTACGATTATGTAGAAACACAACCTAGGCTCTGATACCACTGTTGGGTTTTCGGCACCGCGGCGAGTGTGTGTTCAAATATGTTTTGTAAACATGTGCGCAGCGGAAGAAATAAAAAATAATAAATCTAATTTATTACATTACACACACCACACACATTCATAGTACAACATGTGTAGACATAACCGTAGTTTCAAATTTTGCAATAAAAGGAAATTTATTCTATGTATACCTGACGTATCACGTGTAGCGGGAAAGACATCAACCGGAGCGACCCTCGCTAGAATCGCCTCTATCCGTATCCACGCAGAGTATCTTCGGGATGACTTCACAAAGTCACGAGCCTCGTCTTCATATGAGTCACTAGCCTCGTGTCGAAGACGATGTGATCGAGAGAAGATCACAATCCAAATCAAAATTCGGATTCAAAAATGAGTCCCCAAAACTCGCTTCTCCGGAGAGGTATTCATCAACCATTTGATGAATCCTTTGTCCTCCACCTATGAGGATTACTAGAGATCGAATCCCCGGTAAGGTAGCCGCTATCGAAGCTACAAACGTCGTCCAAACGACGCTCCGACACGAAGGATACAAGCTGTCAAGAAAACTGGACAGCTTGGTGGAGGATGTTGCTCCGGCCAAAAAGGATGGCCGGCTAACCCTTGGTTGCCGGAACCAAGGTGAGTCGCCGGAGGGTCATCGGAGTAGTGGCCAGCAGCAGCTGGACACCGGCAGCAAGGGTGGACGGCGGTAAAAAGCTGGCGACAAGGAGAAGAGAGGGAGAGGGTGGCTAGGTTTTCCAACTCCAAAAGTTATCCACGAACAACCCTTAAGGCATGTTTTTATAGAGAACATATTCTCCTAACGGTTATTGGTTCATAACCAAAACCCGTTAACCCGCTCCAATAACTTAAGTTAAAATAAACCAAACCGCGTTGGTCTATTTTAAGTTAAAACGAACTGAACCAACTTTTGGTTCATTCGTTTAAAACAAACCAAACCCCTTTGGTTTATTCTCCACCTTAGGATTAGAACCAAACCAATTTGGTTCATCCATCATGTCTTCATAAGCCAAGTCCCATCTACGCTTCCATTGTGACTGAAATGATTTCATGCTTGATTCTTGTTTGGTCCAACCAAACCTAGTTTCACACGGTCTGAGAATCTCATTCTCAAGGTCATTTTAAATCCTTCGGATTACGCTCATTGTGCATGTGACCAAATAGGTTCTCGGTTTATGTTTGATGTCTATAATTAACCATTAATTATAGAACGATCATGAGTGGCACCTTGTAGTACATCATGATCCCCAATTAATCGAAAGATCAATGATTGATCCAGAACTATTTATGAAACCCTTCAGCAGCTACAATGAATCGTGCCACATTCCCTTCAAGCATCTTATACCCACATGGTTCAGTACATGGTCCATAGTGTCAGTCCCCACTAGGTTTACTACGTCACACCTAGCCCAAGTATCATTTCCTCGTCCTACGGATTCTAGTTACTGCACATGTATCTAAGAGTACCTTTCTCTAAACATGTAATGCTTTGGCCAAAGACTTTAGTAATAATCCGACGAGAGGCCATGAGTATACATCTCCTCGGAAGGAGTTGTGAATCCTTTATAGGCTATTCAAACACCTTCGATCACTTCGATTTATACTCAATCATCTCGGGTCCACATCTCCTCAGAGATGCTTGCTTAAGATGTCAAAGCATAAGTCTTCATGATCAAGATGACTTGAATACCGCAAGTCAAAGGAACATCGTACTTAAGTTGTAGTAAGAACTTCATTGACATATCTATATACGCAGAGAACTATATGAAGTCTTACGGCTAGTCACTCCAATGAACTAGTTACCATAACTAGCATCCATGATTAACTCCGGACATCACAATGTCTCTAGCCAGTGAGAATCAGCTGCTTGGATACACCAAGGAGTATACCTTATGCTAGTCTCGACAGAATTGATGGTGTCTAAATCCATCAATTCATCGACTAGGGATAATTTCGATACATCACAATTACACATGTAAAGATACTCACTTGTTGTGATCCAATCACAAATTCTCTCATGCTGTGAATCGTATCGTGGACATTCAGTAAATGAGTTTAAGATCTAATCAAATACATGAAAATATGTATACTCAAATAGTGAATCATCATTTATCATATAAATTGTTCATACATAAGGCGATTGCCTTAGGACATCTCTCATATATTACTAATAGAGGGGAGCCCAAGGATCGACCTAGGGGTAAGTATGGCAATTGATGAATGCGAACGCGACCTCAAATCTCGCGACGGAGACCGTCGTGGACTCGAAGCACGCGCTCGCGCTCAATGCCCGCAAGTGCACAGATATCGTCAAGTAATAAAAAGATGATTAATCCCACAAGGATTGAGATTCGAGTACTGATTTGGTAAGTTGAGGTTATTGTTCGGAATTAAGATCTAAGGGTTGTGATTGCGAGGGTTGATGGCGGTCCCAACTAAATACGGTGTCACACAGAAGAAGAAAGAAACTAGTTGTGAGTCTTTGGAAGGGATTCTAGGATTTCGGTTTCGTTTGTGTATTGCAAAACACATTGGCAATTGGGTTTTGTCTAGGTTTCTAGCTATGGTTTTGTATAAAGGACATCATACACTCCCCCGATGAGCCTTCGCATCTATCGGAAGCTACCTTTGTCATTACCAGGTCAACCCTTGGACTTAGGATGGGATAGTTGGTACGAGGATGCCGAATCGATCCCTGCGACGAGTTGAAAATGGGGTGCATTTCCTACTCTATCGCATCCTTCTACCCACGGTTACGGGAGATGAGGCCAACCCCTAGGTTCCTCCTTAGTTCTCCTTAATCTCAGATACGAGGGATGTCACCCCTCGTATCAGCTAGCATAGTAGATAGAAAACTAAAACAATAGTTATATCTCTAAACCAAATGCCAATTGCAAATATAAATTCAAGAATGAAAAGATATTTGAACCAACATGTTCTAACTCAACACAAACTACTCCATAGTCCTAGAATCGAAGTGTCTACTCCATAAATAAGAGAGGAGAAACACAAAGCACGATCATGTTCGTATAAACAATGGAAATTATGTAAAGAACAGAAATTACAATGCGATGTGACTCTTCTCTCCGGCATTGAAGTGCAGAATTTGAATCTTCGACAACTTTCTTCCTCCCCGTTGCGAGTTCCCGAAGCTTTTTAGAGCATCGGAGTGTTGTTCCGGGCATCGTGCCCCCTTGGGTTTGGGTGTACCCTCCTTTATATAGACATCAGTCTGGATCTCTCTAAAACTTGGAAAATAACCAACTCGCGTCGGAATCATGCAGCACCACACAACCATGTATTTTCACATTGCCAGGCCGTGTGTGGCATCGTGGTGGATAATTTCAACCCTTAGACACATCCGTGTGTAGCCACACACCCTAACCGTGTCCCCTTCTGCGTCGAGCTAGAAAATGTCCTTTTTTTGTCCTGAAAGTGCATCGTTTTCCCCATGAAATGCTATCCTACACACAAATGTACAAAGAGCAGATATTCGAACCAGAAAATAAGAAATGCATGCAAAACAAAGTAAAATATGCATGAAACAAACATAAAATGTAATGAGATGTGAGCGAAAACTACTCCTAAAATCCTATATGTATTGCTCACATCAATTCCCCCAGACTTAAGTCTTTGCTTGTCCTCAAGCAAATCTCAGTGCCATGAAATTTTAAAAGGTATTGTTCCATACTTAGCTTGTTAACTATATTTATCAAGTGATATTTGCAATCAAAGGAAAATAGAGATGTTCTAGAAATTCACTAAGTTACCTCCTCGTTCTCGTGCTAAGTGAATCTTCTTAGGGGATACTCGTTCCATGGTAAGTTAAGTCGTCATCCTATAGCTTTCCTAAGGTCTCCAGCTCTTAGGCACTGCCCAAAACGAGGGTCATTCCCTAGATCTAGCACAAAGTCTCAAAGGCGTGCTCGGTATTGAGAGAAATTGGTAGGTGTTTCCCCAGTAATCTAGCTCGGTCTCAAAGAGGCACTTAACCATTTCCACCCACGACAACTATTTTTTTATCCCTCAAAATCTTTTTTTCCATTTTTTTTCTTACTCTCTTTTTCTTTGTTTTTTTAACCCTTGAAATTTTGATTTTTCTGAATGGGCTTTCACAATCCGAGCATCTCCAATAACTAAAAATGCTAAACTTAGGGTCACCTATGGATTCCAAAGTACTAGACTACTGAGATGAATCATAACTAGGTATGTACTAGACTCTCCCTTTAAGAATGTTCGTCATGTGTAGGTGTAAATATAAAAGCTAACCAGTGTAAGACTAGAACATTCATTAGAGCAAATAAAATAAAATACCATGAGGTAAATGAAGTTAAGCTACCCATGGAAACAACTCATGAAAGAAAACTCTAAAAATACTACTGAGTTAGCTTAAAGATAGCAAAAATTAAGTACTGACGAACTAAAAACTCTATGTATGAACAAATGAATGCTAACTAATAAAAAAATGCAAATGATAGGAAAGAACTACTGCTAAAAACAAAATAAATCAAAACTTTGGGGTCCTCCTAGACTTATATGAGACTGTACCGCTAATATGGTGGCCGAGGTGGGAAGTCCGACAGTCTCGGCATGTCAGGCTCCTGGGTAAACCTGCTGCTAAGACGCTGATGCCGCATGTACATGTGGTTGATCTGAGAGCTGGTGGATGTAGTGGCCGCTATGTGCTCCTCCTCCCAGGCCCACTGTGCCTGATGGGCATGCTTGTGTTGTCGCATCTCCTAGCGGTTGGTGGCCTCATCCTGGCAACAGGCAGCCTCCTCTTGGAAGTAGATGCAGGCCTCATCGTAGAACTCCTCAGCCCGCTGGATGCTCCTGGAAGCCATGAAACTCTGCCTGCGTGTAAGCGCTCAGCTCCTCCCATCGCTGCCTCTGCATCTGCTGCTTGGCATATATGTCATCGAGGCACAATCGGAACTCCAACAAATCTTAGGCAGATGTACATGCATCCTACTCAAAGGTAGAAAAAGGTGGTGGTGCAGGTGCAGGCTCATGTTGATGTGGACTAGGTTGGCTCTTATACATGTGTGGACTGGAGGGAAGGTGATGCAAAGGGGGAGAGATGGGTGCCGATGTGGATGGTCTCTCATATGGCGAGGGCTCCACTATCAGTTCTAAGCACCAGTTGGCGCGTGTGGTGATGGTGGTGCGATCGGGGTCGGGGAGCTTAAGGGATGATATTTTTTTCCTTACAAAACACAAGGAGTGTCCCTCTCTCAATATCATCTTCAGTCGCTTCCATTGCGACTAAAATGATTTCATGCTCGATCCTTGTTTGGTCCAACCAAACCTAGTTTCTCTCGGTCTGAGAATCTCATTCTCAAGCTCGTTTTAAATCCTTCGGATTACGCTCATTGTGCGTGTGACAAAATAGGTTCTCGGTTTATGTTGGCCGTCTATAATTAACCATTAATTATAGAACGATCATGAGTGGCACCTAGTAGTACATCATGATCCCCAATTAACCGAAAGATCAACGGTTGATCCAGAACTATTTCTGAAACCCTTTAGCAACTACAATTAATCGTGCCCCATTCCCTTCACGCATCTTATACCCACTTGGTTCAGGACATGGTCCATAGTGTCAGTCCCCACTAGGTTGACTACGTCACACCTAGTCCAAGTATCATTTCCTCATCCTACAGATTCTAGTTACTGCACATGTATCTAAGAGTACCTTACTCTAAACATGTAATGCTTGTAGGGGATCGATCGACTGGCTAGAGGGGGGTGAATAGCCCTCTTTCGTTGGATAACGGTATTTTCTCATCTATAAACAAGATTAGCTCAAGCGGAATATGCAAATACAAATAGATAAAGACAAAGCAAAAATTAAGCAAGAATACAAACAACGCAAACACCGAGATGTAACGTGGTTCACGGCTACACCGCTAATCCACGGTCCGATTCGTCCAAGGTGAATCACTCCTTAATCTTTCACTAGATCTCTCCTTTGCACAAAGCTAGGTGGAGGTAACCTCTTTTACACAAGGATCACTCTTCTACAATAGAATGAAGATTAGAACAAGTAGAAGAGTGGAAAACCGTTTAGGGCACTTTGGGAGTAGTTGGGAATTCAAGCATTAACCCCCCAAAACCCCATACCCTTCCTCTTTATAGAGGAAGAGGGTTTCTTCCCATTGACACAGGAGAAGTCGACTAATGTCCCTATCAGTTGACTGGTCCTGTAGTCGTTGTCCAATAACGGCTGCTTTCCACGTTGGATTTCATCCAACGACACTGGCATCAATCGACTGATATTGCCATCAATCGACTGATGCTCGACCAGTCGAGTGCTGAGCAAGCTCGACTCCATTATGTCTTGAAGCACGATCTTTGTCGATCGACTTCCATCCCTCGGCGATCAATCGATGTCGACATCAATCGATCGCGATCCATGGCGTCATTGCTTGGGTCAAAACCTAGTCTTATACGGTCGAACTTCGTTCAACTTCGGAAGCGATGATCGCCATTCCATGGCAGTCGACTGGTGTCAGGAAAACCCTTCCGACACTTAGCCAAATGACCAAGTTTCACCTAAGAGCTACTACCCCTTCCCGGGTTACATTCGCTCACTCTCATCTCTCGGAGTCCCTCGCCTTCGAAGTTATCTTTGTTCGGCCACGTCCCTCGGATGCGCCAAGCGCACGACTCTGCAGCGCCATCCTTCACGTCTCGCCCTGAAGTCTATTTCCTCCGGCTTCACTCCAAGCTCCTTGTCCGGCGGTCCCTCGGATGCTCCAAGCGCATTGCTTATGCAAAACTATCCTTCACCGACTCAAGGACCGATTCATGAGTTGTGAAACTCGCCAAGGTTCCATGTGCGAATTACTAAGCTCTGCAAGACTCCAACGCACATATCAAATCATAATAACAACCTAACTTAAAACCTTTGTCACACACATCAAAACCTTATCATGGCAAGAGATTGCCCTAACAATCTCCCCCTTTTTGATGTGTCGCAATCCGTTTAAGTTTGGTAAAAACATTTGATAAAATATTAAGGAAAGAAAGCATGTGAATAAACATGATTAGCAACACTCCCCCTTAATACATGAAACTCCCCCTACATATATTCCCCCTTACTTAAACAAATACATTTCTCCCTCTTTGACACCATTAAAAATACTTTAAAAAAAATTATACAGCATGGCATCAATTCTAGAGAAAAACCTAAACCAAAACATGCCTAAAAATTGGATAAAAGAAATTACAGGGCATGTTATCAGGCTACCAGTCGACTGGTTTAGACTACCAGTCGACTGACACAAGGATTTCAGGAATTTTGATTTTCGGGGTAATTTTCAGAAATGCATAAAAAATTCTATAAAATTCAAAAAATCACGAAATTTGGACAACACATTTCTTTTAAGTATATCTATCAATGAAAAATAGTTTTTCATGAAAAATAATTAGATTTTCTTGTTTTTGCCAAAAATCCTAAAAGCTTTAAAAAAACACTAGGTTTTTGATCATTCTAGTATCAAGTTTACCACCTAGTTTTGCATCCAATTGTTTCAAAACATGAACACATAGATTTTAAAGTAAGAAATTGTTGTGAAAACATATGAAATATCCAACCATGATCTTTGGGCAATATTGTTGGGTTTCCGGCACCGCGGCGTGTGTGTGTTCGATCATGTTTCGTAAACATGAGCACAGCGGAAGCAATAAAAATAATAAATACTCCTATTCATTACAACACACACAACACACACATGCATTTACAACAAGTGTAGACATAACCTTAAATTAAAATTTGCAATAAAAGGAAATTAAACTACGTTATACCTTCCGTATGACGTGTAGCGGGAACGGCATCAACCGGAACAATCCTCGTAAGAATCGTCTCTATCCGTATCCACGCCGAGCTCCTCGGGATGACTTCGCTAAGTCACGAGCTTCGTCTTCGTACGGGTTACTAGCCTCGTGTTGAAGACGACGTGATCGAGAGATGATCACGATCCGAATCCAAATTCGGATCCTAAAACGAGTTCTCAAAACTCGCTTCTCCGGAGAGGTATTCGTCAACCGTTTGACGAATCCTTCGTCCTCCACCTCAGAGGATTACCGGAGATCAAATCCCCGGTAAGTTAGCCGCTGTTGGAGCACTAACCGTCATCCAAACGATGCTCCGACGAGAGGAGGAGAAGCTGTCCAGAAAACTGGACAGCTTGGTGGAGGAGTAGGCGCCGGCCAAAACAAGGAGAGAAAAGGCTGACCTTGATGCCGAACCTATAGGAGATAACCGGAGGGTCGCCGGAGGTTCACCGGCTGGAGCTTGGACGCCGGCAAGGAGCTGGACGGCGCCACCACAAGCTGGGCGGCAACAATGTGTTGGGCGGCAACAACATGTTGGGCGGCTAGGGTTTGGATTTTTTGGATTAGGGTTTAACAATCCCTTAAGCCCACTTTTATAGAGAACTAATTCTCTTAATGGTTAATGGATCATATCCATAAAGCCCGTTAACCCGCTCCATTAAGATAAGTTAAAATAAACCAAACCATAATGGTTTATTTTAAGTTAAAACGAACCGAACCAACTTTTGGTTCATTCGTTTAAAATAAACCAAACCCTTTGGTTTATTTTTATCCATTGGATTAGAACCAAACCATTTTGGTCCATCCATTACGTCTTCATAAGACGCAGCCCATCCACGCTTCCATTGCGACAGAAACAATTTAATGCTCGCTTTATGTTTGGTCCAACCAAACATAGTTTCTCTCGGTCTGAGAATCTCATTCTCAAGCACATTTTAAATCCTTTGGATTACACTCGTTGTGCGTGTGACCAAATAGGTTCTCGGTTTATGTTGGCCGTCTATAATTAACCATTAATTATAGAACGATCATGAGTGGCACCTAGTAGTACATCATGATCCCCAATTAACCGAAAAGATCAACGGTTGATCGAACTATTTACGAAACCCTTGATGCTTCGAATGAATCGTGCCCCATTCCCTTCACTCATCTTATACCCACTTGGTTCAGAGGACATGGTCTATAGTGTCACCCCACTAGGTGACTCACGTCACACCTAGCCCAAGTATCATTTCCTCGTCCCTACTGATTCTAGTTACTCCACATGTATCGAAGAGTACCTTACTCTAAACATGTAATGCTTTGGCCAAAGACTTTAGTAACAATCCGACGAGAGGCCATGGGTATACATCTCCTCGCAAGGAGTGGTGAATCCTTTATAGGCTATTCAAACACCTTCGATCACTTCGACTTATACCCAATCATCCGGGTCCACATCTCCTTAGAGATGTTTGCTTAAGATGTCAAAGCATAAGTCTCCATGATCAAGATGACTTGAATACCGCAAGTCAAAGGAACATCGCACTTAAGCCACGCGGTAAGAACTTCATTGACATATCTATATATGCAGAGAACCATATGAAGTCTTACGGTGGTCACTCCAATGAACTAGTTACCATAACTAGCATCCACGATTAACTCCGGACATCACTATGTCTCCGGGGAGAATGCTTGGATACACCAAGGAGTATACCTCGTGCTAGTCTCAACAGAATTGATGGTGTCGATTCATCAATTCATCGACTAGGATAATTCCGATACATCACAATTACACATGTAGAGATACTCACTAGTTGTGATCCAATCACAAATTCTCTCATGCTGTGAATCGTATCGTGGACATTCAGTAAATGAGTTTAAGATCCAATCAAATACATAAAACATGTATACTCAAATAGTGAATCTTTATCATATAAATGGTTCATACATAAGGCGATTGCCTTAGGACATCTCTCATATATTACTAACAGACTCCCACTTGGCCTAATGCCAATCGCTACAGTATCCAATACCATAAGCACCAACATGACCCTCAAACTTACTTTGAGGTAATGCTTTAGTCAAAGGATCCGCTAAGTTCCTTTCAGTGGGAATTTTCTCGATTTGTATTTCGTTCCTACTTATGATCTCTCTGATAAGATGATAGCGGCGAAGCACATGTTTGGATCATTGATGAGACCACATCAAGTTCAGAGATGAACTTCTCGATCCAAACCGCTTCCTTTGCTGCTTCCAAAGCTGCAATGTATTTTGCCTTAGTGGCAGAATCCGCTATAGTGTCAAGCTTGGAACCTTTCCAACTTATTGCGCCTCCATTCCAGGTGAATACATACCCAGACAAAGACATGGAATCATCCTTTTCTGTCTGGAGCTGGCATCCGTATACCCACGTATCACCATGTACCCTTCTCCATATATTAGAAACACATCCTTTGTTCTTCTCAAGTACTTAAGGATCGTCTTAACAGCCGCCCAATGATCCATTCCTGGATCGGACTTGTATCTGCTCGTGACACTCAGAGCATACGATACATCGGGCCTCGTACATAACATAGCATACATGATAGATCCTATTGCGGATGCATAGGGAATCTTACTCATGCAAATCCTCTCGTCTTCTGTGCGCGGACACATAGACTTCGAAAGGTGTACCCCATGCCTGATGGGCAGATAACCTTTCTTGGATTCCGACATGCTAAACCTCTTTAGCACTCGGTCTATATATGTAGACTGCGAAAGACCAAGCAACCGTTTCGATCTATCTCTATAGATCTTAATCCCAAGGATGTAGGTTGCTTCTCCCAGGTCTTTCATGGAGAATGTCTTGGATAACCAAACCTTAACTGACTGTAAGATGGACACATCGTTTCCTATAAGTAATATGTCATCGACATACAATACTAGGAACACGACTGCACTCCCACTAACCTTCTTGTACACACAAGGTTCGTCTGGATTTTGTGAGAAATCAAACCTTTTGATCGTCTCATCAAAACGGATATTCCAGCTCCTGGATGCTTGCTTCAATCCATAATGGATCGTCGCAATTTGCATACCTTGGTTTTATCAACCGATGTGAAACCCTCAGGCTGTATCATATACACGTCCTCGAGTAGGTTTCCATTAAGGAAAGTTTTCACATCCATACGCCATATCTCATAATCATAATGGCGCTATGGCGGAGCATCGAATGGATTTAAGCATAGCTACTGGCGAATAGGTTTCGTCATAATCAACACCTTGTTTTTGACGATATCCTTTCGCCACCAATCTAGCCTTATAGGTAATCACATTACCATCCATGTCGGTTTTCTTCTTGAAAACCCACTTGCACCCTATAGGCTTTATGCCTTCAGGTGGGTCGACGAGTTCGAACTTGGTTTTCATACATGGAATCCATTTCCGACTTCATGGCACCAAGCCACTTATCCCTTTCTAAACTTGTCGGACTTCTTCATAAGCTGGTAGGCTCCTCATCATCAATGAGTGTAAACCGTCGTTCGATTCGCTTACGAGAAATCCATATCTCTCAGGAATATTGCGTGTTCTACCAGATCTACGAAGATGTGGTGTTACAATAGGTCCAGCCGATTGCTCATCACTATGAGTTGTCGGCTATTGTGCTTCCCCAGGTATCTCATCAATGTCTATTTGAGTCTCTCGAGCCTCCTCAAGCTCGACGACACTCCCACTGTTTTCTTGCAAGAGAAACTCTTTCTCTAGAAACACAGCATGCCTTGAAACAAACACCTTTTGTTCCACAGGATGATAGAATTGGTAACCCCTTGTTTCCTTAGGGTATCCAATAAATAGACATTTATCAGACTTAGCATCCAATTTATACGTCTGATCAAGCTTCACATAAGCGGGACAACCCCATATCTTCAAGTAAGATACATGAGGTTTCTTACCATTCCATATCTCATATGGAGTAGTTGAGACTACCTTGGTAGGCATTCTGTTTAACAAGTAAACAGCTGTCTGAAGTGCATAACCCCAAAAGGACTTGGGAAGAGTCGCATTATTCATCATTGACCTGACCATGTCCAACAAGGTCCGGTTACGCCTCTCAGATACACCATTATACTGTGGTGTATAGGGCGGAGTCCATTGAGACAATATGCCATTGTCTCTTAGATAATCAAGAAACTCTTGACTTAAGTATTCACCACCTCGATCCGATCGAAGTATTTTAATACTTTTGTCATGTTGTTTCTCTACTTCATTTCTGAATTCTTTGAACCTTTCAAAGGCTTCAGGCTTGTGTTTCATCAAGAACACATACCCAAACCGTGAGTGATCATCGGTGAAGGTAATGAAGTAGCTATAGCCTCCTAAAGATTGAGTTGACATAGGTCCACATACATCGGTATGTATTAGACCTAGTAACTCTCCCACTCGTTCACCTTTTCCCATAAAAGGTAACTTAGTCATCTTGCCTTTTAGGCATGATTCGCATGTATCGCATGAATCCAATTCAAACGATTCCAGAATTCCACATCGGTGTAATTCGGACATGCGTTTCTTGCTTACATGGCCAAGATGACAATGCCTCATGTAGGAGTCTATTTGATTATCCTTTCGAGCACTCTTGTTGCTCGCTTCGATATTGCAAATGTCACTGGATACGTCCAACGTATAAACACCATTGCTTAAAGTTCTAGTCCCATAAAGAACCCCATTCAAAGTTATGTAACAACAATTGTTACTAAACGTCAAATGGAAACCATTTCTATTTAAACAAGAAATAGAAATGATGTTCTTTATCAACAAAGGAATATAAAAGCAATTGTCCAGTTCTAAGACAAGTCCTGCAGGGAGTTTCAACAAATACGTTCCGATGGCGAGTGCAGCAACCTTTGCTTCATTCCCAACACGTAAATTTGACTCTCCCTTGACGAGTCTTCTTCTATTCCTTAGCCCATGTATGTCATTACATATATGTGAGCCACACCCAGTATCCAATACCCAAGTATCTAAGGAAATAGAATGACAATCAATAAAGAAGATTTCTGAAGAAGATGGGGCATCCGATGCCTTATCCTTCTTCATGAACTCAAGATAAATCTTGCACTTTCTTCACAAATGGCTCTCCTTGCCATAATGATGGCAAGTTTCCTTTTGTGCTAGTTCTACCTTCTTAGCCTTTCTCTTCTTTCCCTTCTGCTGTTCCTTTGACTTCCTCTTAGAACCTTTCTTCGAGGAATCAACTAACAGCACCGTCCCCTGCTCATGCTTCTCAGAAGACTCCACAGTCTTCAGCATATTGAGCAGTACCACAGATGAACCTCCTAGCATCTCAGAGGTGAAGAGGAGCTTTGAGACTTCGAACCTTTCGAATCTCACTTGCTCATCAACCAACTCACAAAGATGAAGGACTACGATATGAGCATCCATATGCTCATGCTGCTTTCATAGCTTGGGTTCCATCGTGGCTAGCATGATGCAACTCATTTGTTCAGAATCACTCACATGTTTCTGATAGGCCAACAATTGGTCCAAAGTTGCATCGTCACTAGGACGGGCGGGAAGAGGCGCTTCGAGGACATACACAAGCTTTTCACCTTGAGAACAATTCTCAAGTTTCTAAGTCAGTCCAAGAAGTTCGGCCCAGTCAATTTATTTGAATCCAAAATGGAACGTAAATTCAAACACATCATGATCAATATATTAACTTAGAAATACAAAACGAGCATATATGAGAAAGATGATTTTAAAATGCATCAATATACATTTATAAATCCCATTCATTTTTCGAATTTCAAAAACCCCAAAATCACTTCGGGAGATTGTAGGTCCATCTCCGAATGGGCTGATATCCATCATAGTTATGAACAACCTTGGAGAGAGTCCAACAAGCCATTCATAACTACGACGGTAAGTATCTTCTATACCGATTGCATATCACGTATATGCAACTATCACAATGTGCTATCAACTAATTGAATGTTCACACATACATCGGGTTGTTAACACATTAACAAGTATGCATCATATGCATAGCACCCAAATTCACCTCCCTTTACATCGACCTTGGAGAGAGTCCAACAAGACGATGCTCAGGTTAAAGCCAACCCATTAATCGGGACATAGTTTTAATATGGTTAGAGCGCATTCAACCAATTAGCCCAGCTTGGAGAGAGTCCAACAACCAAAGCTAACGATTGACCTCTGACTCTTACCATATTAGTATTAAACTATTCCATGGTTTGAACATATTCGAGTTCGAGCCGGGCATGGAGAGAGTCAACCCAAACAAAGCAGAACTACGGTTCTAACCATATTAATGGAAGGTGTAGGCTTTAATATTGATTAAGGGTTTTATGTCTCATCCTCTTTGCATGCAAATAACTATTATCTACATGGCATGGCATACATGGCATACATCTACATGTCACGACACGCATGGCATAATGTTATGCATCTAATTGTATATATTTTTATATGTCATAACATTTATGGAAATAAAATATGTTTAAGATTTGATTCTCCAAATCAAATCATAATTAAATTAGGAAACAAATTTCCAAATCTAATCACATATTTTATTCATGGAATTATTTGATTAAGGAAAATCTATTTAGGAAACCAATTTCCTAAATCATTAAAACTACTTATGGAAATTAAAATATTTTAAGATTTGATTTCCCAAATCAAATCATGATTAAATTAGGAAACAAATTTCCAGAATCTAATCAAATATTTTATTTATGGAAAATATCAATTTCCATAAATACTTCCAACTTTCCAAAAGTGGAAGATTTCCATAAATACTTCTAGACTTTCCATAATTGAAAAATTTCCATAAATACTTCTAAATTTCCAAATTTAGAAAATTTCCAGAAATACATTATGACTATCGCAAAACCCTTTTACGATTATGTCGAAACACAACCTGGGCTCTGATACCACTGTTGGGTTTCCGGCACCGCGGCGTGTGTGTGTTCGATCATGTTTCGTAAACATGAGCACAGCGGAAGCAATAAAAATAATAAATACTCCTATTTATTACAACACACACAACACACGCATGCATTTACAACAAGTGTAGACATAACTGTAAATTAAAATTTGCAATAAAAGGAAATTAAACTACGTTATACCTTCCGTATGACGTGTAGCGGGAACGGCATCAACCGGAACGATCCTCGTAAGAATCGTCTCTATCCGTATCCACGCCGAGCTCCTCGGGATGACTTCGCTAAGTCACGAGCTTCGTCTTCGTACGGGTTACTAGCCTCGTGTTGAAGACGACGTGATCGAGAGATGATCACGATCCGAATCCAAATTCGGATCCCAAACGAGTTCTCAAAACTCGCTTCTCCGGAGAGGTATTCGTCAACCGTTTGACGAATCCTTCGTCCTCCACCTCAGAGGCTTACCGGAGATCAAATCCCCGGTAAGTTAGCCGCTGTCGGAGCACTAACCGTTGTCCAAACGACGCTCCGACGAGAGGAGAACAAGCTGTCCAGAAAACTGGACAGCTTTGGTGGAGGAGTAGGCGCCGCCAAAACAAGGAGAGAAAAGGCTCACCTTGATGCCGAACCTATAGGAGATCACGGAGGATCGCCGGAGGTTCACCGGCCGAGCTTGACGCCGCAAGGAGCTGGACGGCGCCACCACAAGTGGGCGGCAACAATGTGTTGGGCGGCAACAACATGTTGGGCTAGGGTTTGATTTTTGGATTAGGGTTTAACAATCCCTTAAGCCCTATTTTATAGAGAACTAATTCTCTTAATGGTTAATGGATCATATCCATAAAGCCCGTTAACCCCTCCATTAAGATAAGTTAAAATAAACCAAACCATGATGGTTTATTTTAAGTTAAAACGAACCGAACCAACTTTTGGTTCATTCGTTTAAAATAAACCAAACCCTTTGGTTTATTCTTATCCATTGGATTAGAACCAAACCATTTTGGTCCATCCATTACGTCTTCATAAGACGCAGCCCATCCACGCTTCCATTGCGACTGAAACAATTTCATGCTCACTTTATGTTTGGTCCAACCAAACATAGTTTCTCTCGGTCTGAGAATCTCATTCTCAAGCTCGGTTTAAATCCTTTGGATTACACTCGCGTGCGGTGACCATACGTATTGCTGGTTTATGTTGGCCGTCTATAATTAACCATTAATTATAGAACGATCATGAGTGGCACCTAGTAGTACATCATGATCCCCAATTAACCGAAAAGATCAACGGTTGATCGAACTATTTACGAAACCCTTGATGGCTTTCGAATGAATCGTGCCCCATTCCCTTCACTCATCTTATACCCACTTGGTTGGGACATGGTCTATAGTGTCGATCCCCACTAAGTGACTCGTCACACCTAGCCCAGTATCATTTCCTCGTCCTCAGTTCTAGTTACTCCACATGTATCGAAGAGTACCTTACTCTAAACATGTAATGCTTTGGCCAGACTTTAGTAACAATCCAGACGAGAGGCCATGGGTATACATCTCCTCAAGGAGTGGTGAATCCTTTATAGGCTATTCAAACACCTTGATCACTTGACTTATACCCAATCATCCGGGTCCACATCTCCTTAGAGATGTTTGCTTAAGATGTCAAAGCATAAGTCTCCATGATCAAGATGACTTGAATACATAAGTCGAAGAACATCGCACTTAAGCTACGATAAGAACTTCATTGACATATCTATATATGCGGAGAACCATATGAAGTCTTACGGCTGGTCACTCCAATGAACTAGTTACCATAACTAGCATCCACGATTAACTCCGGACATCACTATGTCTCCGGCCAGTGAGAATCAGCTGCTTGGATACACCAAGGAGTATACCTCGTGCTAGTCTCGACAGAATTGATGGTGTCCAAATCCATCGATTCATCGACTAGGGATAATTCCGATACATCACAATTACACATGTAGAGATACTCACTAGTTGTGATCCAATCACAAATTCTCTCATGCTGTGAATCGTATCGTGGACATTCAGTAAATGAGTTTAAGATCCAATCAAATACATAAAATATGTATACTCAAATAGTGAATCTTTATTTATCATATAAATGGTTCATACATAAGGCGATTGCCTTAGGACATCTCTCATATATTACTAACAAATATGTCTATGAATTAAACATAAGGCTTCCCCATGATTAGTCTATTATTGCTATTTTGATACTTTAAATGACCATCTAAATGCCATAGGCACTAGTGGACATTTGTATCATCCTATCATCTCACCCATGCTAAGTTTTCAATCAAAGTAACCTATGGTGAGTGTGAGATGCATCCTAAAGGTATTTGTATGTACTTAACCATTATTTTCATGCAATTCTATCAAGGTTAAGTATCATCCTAACAATCCACATGATCATAAAGATGTATATGACTTAATTTTACATTATGATCATGAAACACATGTATTCATCAAATTGTTATCATGCATTAGGTATTTCATAATGGTAATAAGGTAAACATTACCTAAAGCATGTTTTATCTATTTTTATGTGCATTATCATCACCTAACACTATTTCAAAAATATTGTCCTGCCATCCTAAGTCAACCAATATATGATATAGGTAAATTGCATATGGTTGACTACCCTAGGGTTTTCCTAACCCTTAAGGATGGATTTTGGAACCCAAAATAAGTTCTTTCCTATTGGGTTCACTAAAAATTCCTTAGGGATCCATTTTCTAGCAATTACCTTCTTCTTGTCTTGACCCCTAGCTATTAGGCATTTATAGGCCTTTTAAATTTTCTTTTCTTTATATCCTAGGCCTTTTTTGTTAAAACTTGCCCTTTGGCTCCCTATGATCACGTTCAAGGTGTTGGAGCCTATAGTAAACTTTTCTAGGGCTTTGGTCAAATAGTCTACCTTTTCCCTTAAAGCCCTATTTTCTTCTATGCATGCATCATTAACATCCAAAGGCATATAATTATCATGTATCATTATCATTAAAACATGCTTTTTCTAATTTTTACTCTAAATCTTTAATTTGATCAAGTATTCTCTTGTTTTTCTTTTTAGCTCTAAATAAATCCTTCGTGAGGCTAGAAATCATAGACATAATTTGCTTAGGGGGTAGATTTGTTACCTCACTTACCAAGTCCTTTTCTGATGATGAGGATGTAGAGGAGGCTCCCCCTTCACTTGAGCTCTCTCCACTTGAGCTTGCTTGTTCATTTTCTTGCTCGGAGGAGGAAGTGTCTAGGTCGTCAAACACCATTAATGTCAAGTTGGTGACAAAGGCATTTTCTTCCTCGGATGATGATGAGGAGGAGGAAGACGGGTCATCCCAAGTCCTTGCCTTTAGTGCCTTTGCCTTTCCCTTTTCTTTGGCTTTCTTCTCTTCTTCTTTCTTCTTTCTTCCCTTCTTTTTCTTCTTTTCTTCCTTCTTTCTCTTCTCTTCCTTGCTATTGTTTAGGAGGGGACAATTATCCCTTATATGTCCCTCCCCTTGGCAATTATAACAAATAATCTTCCCCCTTTGTCTTCTTCTCCTATCATTAGAATTATTAAATCTAAAACCTTTTAATGCACACCTTACCCTCCTTACCATATAGGCTTCTTCCATGCTATCCATGGAGGAGGAGGAAGATGCTTCATCGGAGAAGGAGGGGATCTCTATCTTCTTCTTTCCCTTGTGTGCCATCAAGGCTACTCCTCTTGAAGGTTGAAACTTTGGCTCTTCTTGTATTCCTTCAAGCCTCATTTCGTGGAGCTCCATTGTTGAGGAAAAAACTCCTCCAAGGTGCTCACTTCTAGATTCTTGGACATGTAGAAGGAGTCCACCATTGAGCTCCATTTTGATGACCGGGGAAAAGCATCAATTGCTTTCATGAGCATGTCCCGGTTGGAGAGCCTTTCTCCTACACTTGTTAGTCCATTCAAAATTTCCTTAACCCTAGAATGCAATGATGTTACCTTTTCTCCCTTTTCTAATTTAATGATGGATAGTTGGGAGCGGAGGAGGTCTCTCCTTGCAAGTTTTGCCTCCGAGGTGCCTTCATGAAGCTCTACTAGCTTCTCCCACATCTCCTTCGCACTAGAGCATTCCCCTATCCTATTCACCTCTTGTTGGGGGAGTACATTGTAGAGGTGGTGCTTGGCCTTTGAATTTGCCAAGTATTCTTCCCTTTGCCTCTTGATCCACCTTGATTTCTCCAATGGCTCCCCATCTTCATTCCTAGGCATCTCGAAACCGTTTTCCATTATTAATAAAATTTCAAAGTCGGTTTCAAAGAATACCTCCATTCTCTTTTTCCACCAAGAGAATTCGCCTTTGAATTTTGGTGGGTGAATGTTTGAGCTAGCCATCCTTGAATGTACTTGTTGTGGCGGTGAGTCCTCAACAAGCTTTCCTTGGCTCTGATACTACTTGTAGGGGATCGATCGGCCGACTAGAGGGGGGTGAATAGCCCTCTTTCGTTGGATAACGGTATTTGCTCGTCTATAAACAAGATTAGCTCAAGCGGAATATGTAAATACAAATAGATAAAGACAAAGCAAAAATTAAGCAAGAATACAAACAACGCAAACACCGAGATGTAACTGTAGGGGATCGGTATGGCTGGCTAGAGGGGGGGTGAATAGCCTTCGTACGTTGGACGTCGTAAATTGCTTGTCTACAAAGGATTAGCGCAAGCGGAATATACAAATACAAAGCAAAAGACAAACAATAAAACAAACGCTAACACGATGGTATAACGTGGTTCACGGCTACGCCGCTAATCCACGGTCCCTGATTCGTCCTCGGTGAATCACTCCGTTAAACCAATCCACTAAATGGTCTCTCCTTTGCACCAAGCTAGGTGGAGGTAACCTTTACAACCAAGATCACTCTTCTTACAATAGGATTGAAGTAAAGACAAGTAAGAAGAGTTTAGAGCTTGTGGGGCACTAGGAAGATCGTTTGGAGTATGAGCATTAGCCTCTCAAAGGCTCACACCCTCTCTTTTTATAGAGAGGGCTAACTTCTTCCCGTTTGTCGCCATCAGTCGACTGCCGCCCTTGGCAGTCGACTGCCGTCACTACAACGGCCTCCGAACACGTCGGATCCCGACCGTTGTAGTCCAACGGAACTCTTGGCGATCGTCGATGGACCTCATCGATCACGCCTCGTAGTCGGCCGATGGCCACGCTACGAACGGTTCTGGCGAACCCTTATTGACCGATCGGCTCGCGCCTTGGCCGATCGATGGTCTTGGCGATCGACGCCCGTGATGTGATCACGCCACAATCCAATCGATCGTATACCGGATCGAACTCACTCGACTCGGAAGCGATCAGCCATGACATGGCAGTCGACTGGTGTCGGGAAAACCCATCCGACACTTGGCCAGATGGCCAAGTTTCACCTAAGAGCTACCCTTCCCTGGGTTACAATCGCTCACTCTCATTTCTTGGAGTCCCTCGCCTTCGAAGTTCTCTTCGTTCTCGGCCACGTCCCTCGGCAGCATCAGGCGCACGGCTCTGCAATGCTCCTTCACGTCTCTTGCCTCGAAGTCTACTTCCTCCGGCTTCACTCCAAGCTTCTCGTCCAGCGGTCCCTCGGATGCTCCAAGCGCACGGCTTCCGCAAAGCTATCCTTCACCGACTCAAGGCACGAGTCATGAGATGTGAAACTCGCCACGGCTCCATGTGCGAATTACTAAGTCCTGCACGACTTCAACGCACATATCACATCAACATATCAAACTAACTTAAACCCTTTGCCACACCATCAAAACCATATTACGGCAAGAGATTGCCCTAACAATCTCCCCCTTTTTGATGTGTGGCAATCCGTTTAAGTTAGGTAAAAACATTTGATATAAATTTTAAGGTAAGAAAGCATGTAAAGATAAACATGATATAACAACATGCAATTCCCCCTTAATCCATGAAACTCTCTATGCAAATTTTCTCCCCCTATCATATATTTCTCCCCCTACAATATATTTCTCCCCCTAAAGTGATTAACTTAAACATACTTATTTCTCCCCCTTTGACACCATCAAAAAGATTAACACTAAGTTATAAGCTCATGGCATCAAGTATAATGGAGGGAAAAATATGACAAGTTGATTTAAAATTGGGTACCACTTGTTGATGGCATCAAGTATATTTCCACCACTTGTTGTAGGTTTACAAACTGAATTCGGCCTTCAATGTTCTGATTTAGCCACCGATCATTGCTATCAAGTATGGCAATGATCGGGCACAAAGAATCCGAATTTTTGATTTTACGGGCCAATTTAAATGCATTATAAATTCCAGAAAATTCTAAAAATCATGAAATTTGGGGAACATATTTCTATTAAGTATATCTATCAAGGAAAAATAGTTTTTCATGAAAACTCATTATATTTTCTTGTTTTTGCCAAAAATCCAAAAACTCTAAAAACCACTAGGTTTTTGATCATTCTAGTATCAAGTTAGCTACCTAGTTTTGCATCCAATTGTTTCAAAACATGAATACATGTATTTTAGGGTAAGAAATTGTTTTGAAAACATATGAAATATCCAACCATGATCTTTGGGCAATATGTCTATGAATTAAACATAAGCCTTCCCCATGATTGATCTATTATTGCTATTTTGATACTTTAAATGACCATCTAAATGTCATAGGCATTAGTGGACATTTGTATCATCCTAATATCTCACCCATGCTAAGTTTGCAATCAAGTTAGCCTATAGTGAGTGTGAGATGTATCCTAGGGGGTATTTGTATATACTTAACCCATATATTCATGCAATTCTATCATGGTTAAGTATCAACCTAGCATCCTACATGATCATAATGACATATATCAATCAATTCTACATTATGATCATGAAACTCATGTATCCATCAAATAATAGTCATGCATTAGGTATTATACGATGATAATAAACAAATTATCACCTAAAGCATGATTTAACCCTATTTCTCATGATAACATGCCAAATATCAAAATTATAAATCATGATTTAAGACATACATAGGAATTACATCAATCATCATGATTTAAACATTATTACCTATTTATGGGCACGTTATCATCACCCAACACTATCTAAAAAATGTTGTCCCGTCATCCTAAGTCAACCAAAATATGATATAGGTCAAGTTCATATGGTTGACTACCCTAGGGTTATTCTAACCCTTAAGGATGGATTTTGGAACCCAAAATAAGTTCTTTCCTATTGGGTTCACTAAATATTCCTTCGGAATCCATTTTCTAGCTATTGCTTTCTTTTTATCTTGTCCCCTAGCTATTAGGCATTTGTAGGCCTTTTCATTTTTCTTTTCCTTGTAGCCTAGGCCTTTCTTGTTGAAACTAGCTCTTTGGCTCCCTAAGATCATGTTCAATGTGTTGGAGCCAATAGTGAATTTCTCTAGGGCTTTGGTTAAATAATCTACCTTTTCCCTTAATGCCCTATTTTCCTCTATGCATGCATCATTAACATTTAAAGGCATATAATCATGTGAGCATGCATCATCTAAGCTAGAAGAAATATTATCATTTAAGCATGCATTTTCTAGTTTATTTTCTAGGTCCTTAATTTGATCTAGCATGCTTTTGTTTTTCTTCTTAGCTCTAAATAAATCTCTAGTTAAGCTAGAAACCATGGACACTATTTTCTTAGGGGTTAGATTTGTTACCATAGTTTCCATGTCCTCTTCTTCGGATGAGGAGGATGTGGAAGCTCCCCCTTCATTTGAGTTCTCTCCTCTTGAGCTTGAACCTTCATCTTCGGAGGAAGAGCAATCCAAGTCATCAAAGGCCATCAAGGCCAAATTGGTGACAAAGGCATTCTCCTCATCCGATGATGAGGAGGAGGATGAGGATGGGTCATCCCAAGTCCTTGCCTTGAGAGCCTTAGCCTTTCCCTTCTCCTTTGTCTTCTTCTCCTCTTCCTTCTTTTTCTTGCTCCCCCTCTTCTTCTTCTTTTCTTCTTTCTTTTTCCTTTCTTCCTTGCTCTTGTTTAGGAGAGGACAATTGTCCCTTATGTGCCCTTCTCCTTGGCAATTGTAGCATATGACCTTCCCCCTTGGTCTTCTATTCCTATCATTAGATTTATCAAATCTAAAATTCTTAAATGCTCGTCTTACCCTCCTTACCATGTAGGCTTCTTCGGTGCTATCCATGGAGGAGGAGGAAGATGCTTCGTCATCGGAGGAGGAGGTGATTTCCATCTTCTTCTTCACCTTACTTGCCAATAATGCTACTCCTCTTGAGGGTTGAATTTTAGGCTCCTCTTGTATTCCCTCAAGCCTAGTTTCGTGGAGCTCCATTGTTGAGAAAAATTCCTCCAAGGTACTTACTTCCAAGTTCTTGGAGATGTAGAACGAATCCACCATGGAGCTCCACTTTGAGGACCGGGGAAAGGCATCTATGGCCTTCATTACCATATCCCGGTTTGATAGCTTCTCACCTACACTTGTTAGTCCATTTAAAATTTCTTTGAATCTAGAATGCAAAGAAATTACCTTTTCTCCCTTTTCTAATTTGATGTTGGATAGTTGGGAGCGGAGGAGATCTCTCCTTGCTAGCTTTGCCTCGGATGTGCCTTCATGAAGCTCAATTAGCTTCTCCCACATCTCCTTGGCGCTTAGGCATTCTCCTATTCGGTTGATTTCTTGTTGGGGGAGCACATTGTAGAGATGGTGCTTGGCTTTGGAGTTTGCAAGGTGCTCCTCTCTTTGCCTCTTGGTCCACCTAGATTTCTCTATTGGCTTCCCCTCTTCATCCCTAGGCAAAACGAAACCGAATTCCATTGTAATCATTATATCAAAATCCGTTTCGAAAAATACCTCCATTCGCTTCTTCCACCAAGCGAATTCTCCTTCAAACTTCGGAGGATGAATGTTGGAGCCGGCCATTTTGAAAGTTGCTTGTTGTGGCGGTTAGTCCTCGACAAGCTTTCCTTGGCTCTGATACCACTTGTAGGGGATCGATATGGCCGGCTAGAGGGGGGGTGAATAGCCTTCGTACGTTGGACGTCGTAAATTGCTTGTCTACAAAGGATTAGCGCAAGCGGAATATACAAATACAAAGCAAAAGACAAACAATAAAACAAACGCTAACACGATGGTATAACGTGGTTCACGGCTACGCCGCTAATCCACGGTCCCTGATTCGTCCTCGATGAATCACTCCATTAAACCAATCCACTAAATGGTCTCTCCTTTGCACCAAGCTAGGTGGAGGTAACCTTTACAACCATGATCACTCTTCTTACAATAGGATTGAAGTAAAGACAAGTAAGAAGAGTTTAGATCTTGTGGGGCACTAGGAAGATCGTTTGGAGTATGAGCATTAGCCTCTCAAAGGCTCACACCCTCTCTTTTTATAGAGAGGGCTAACTTCTTCCCGTTTGCCGCCATCATCACCGATCGCCACCCTTGGCCGACTATCACACTACAACGGCCTCCGAACACGTCGGATCCCGACCGTTGTAGTCCAACGGAACTCTTGGCAGTCGACTGATGGACCTCATCAGTCGACTGCTGCCTCCGTAGTCGACTGCCCAGTCGGCTACGAACGGTTCTGTGGCCGAACCCTTATTGACTACGATCGCGCCGCTTTCGTGATCGATGGTCTTGGCAATGATCGCGATGGCGATCGCTCAGCCCAATCCGATCGGCCGATACCGGTCGAACTCACTGACTCGAAGCGATCGGCCATGTCATGGCAATGACCGTGTCGGGAAAACCCATCCGACACTTGGCCAGATGGCCAAGTTTCACCTAAGAGCTACCCTTCCCTGGGTTACAATCGCTCACTCTCATTTCTTGGAGTCCCTCGCCTTCGAAGTTCTCTTCGTTCTCGGCCACGTCCCTCGGCAGCATCAGGCGCACGGCTCTGCAATGCTCCTTCGCGTCTCTTGCCTCGAAGTCTACTTCCTCCGGCTTCACTCCAAGATTCTCGTCCGGCGGTCCCTCGGATGCTCCAAGCGCACGGCTTCCACAAAGCTATCCTTCACCGACTCAAGGCACGAGTCATGAGATGTGAAACTCGCCACGGCTCCATGTGCGAATTACTAAGTCCTGTACGACTTCAACGCACATATCACATCAACATATCAAACTAACTTAAACCCTTTGCCACACCATCAAAACCATATTACGGCAAGAGATTGCCCTAACAGTAACGTGGTTCACGGCTACGCCGCTAATCCACGGTCCAATTCGTCCAAGGTGAATCACTCCTTAATCTTTCACTAGATCTCTCCTTTGCACAAAGCTAGGTGGAGGTAACCTCTTTTACACAAGGATCACTTTTCTACAATAGAATGAAGATAAGAACAAGTAGAAGAGTGGAAAATCGTTTAGGGCACTTTGGGAGTAGTTGGGAGTTCAAGCATTAACCCCCCAAATCCCCATACCCTTCCTCTTTATAGAGGAAGAGGGTTTCTTCCCGTTGACACAGGAGCAGTCGACTGATGTCCCTATCAGTCGACTGGTCCTGTAGTTGTTGCCCAATAACGACTGCTTTCCACGTTGGATTCCATCCAACGGCACTGGCATCAGTCGACTGATATTGCCATCAGTCGACTGATGCTCGACCAGTCGAGTGCTCCGCGAGCTCGACTCCATTCTGTGCCCGAGCACAGTGCTGTCAGTCGACTGCCATCCCTCGGCAGTCGACTGATGTCGACATCAGTCGACTGCCAGTCCATGGCAGTCGACTGCTTGGGTCAAAACCCTAGTCTTATACCAGTCGAACTCGTTCGACTCAGAGCAGTCGACTGCCATTCCATGGCAGTCGACTGGTGTCGGGAAAACCCTTCCGACACTTAGCCAAATGACCAAGTTTCACCTAAGAGCTACTACCCCTTCCCGGGTTACATTCGCTCACTCTCATCTCTCGGAGTCCCTCGCCTTCGAAGTTATCTTCGTCCGGCCACGTCCCTCGGATGCGCTAAGCACACGATTCTGCAGTGCCATCCTTCGCGTCTCGCCCTGAAGTCTACTTCCTCCGGCTTCACTCCAAGCTCCTCGTCCGGCGGTCCCTCGGATTCTCCAAGCGCACGACTTCCGCAAAGCTATCCTTCACCGACTCAAGGACCGAGTCATGAGTTGTGAAACTCGCCAAGGCTCCATGTGCGAATTACTAAGCCCTGCAAGACTCCAACGCACATATCAAATCATAATAACAACCTAACTTAAACCCTTTGCCACACACATCAAAACCTTATCATGGCAAGAGATTGCCCAAACAATGCTTTGGCCAAAGACTTTAGTAATAATTTGACGAGAGGCCATGTGTATACATCTCCTCGCAAGGAGTGGTGAATCCTTTATAGGATATTCAAACACCTTCGATCACTTCGACTTATACCCAATCATCCCGGGTCCACATCTCCTCAGAGATGCTTGCTTAAGATGTCAAAGTATAAGTCTTCATGATCAAGATGGCTTGAATATCGCAAGTCAAAGGAACATCGCCCTTAAGCTGCAGTAAGAATTTAATTGACATATCTATATATGCAGAGAAGCATATGAAGTCTTACGGCTGGTCACTCCAATGAACTAGTTACCATAACTAGCATCCACGATTAACTCCGGACATCACAATGTATCTAGCGAGTGAGAATCAACTGCTTGGATAAACCAAGGAGTATACCTCGTGCTAGTCTCGACATAATTGATGGTGTCCAAATCCATCAATTTATCGACTAGGGATAATTCCGATACATCACAATTACACATGTAGAGATACTCACTAATTGTGATTCAATCACAAATTCTCTCTTGTTGTGAATCGTATCGTGGACATTCAGTAAATGAGTTTAAGATCTAATCAAATACATGAAAACATATATACTCAAATAGTGAATCTTTATTTATCATATAAATGGTTCATACAAAAGGCGATTGCCTTAGGACATCTCTCATATATATTACTAACAAACTCTCACTTAGTCTAATGCCAATCGCTACGATATCCAATACCATAAGCTCTAACATGACCCTCAAACTTACTTTGAGGTAATGCCTTAGTCAAAGGATCCGCTAAGTTCCTTTCAGTGGGAATTTTTTTCAATTTGTATTTCCTTCATACTAATGATCTCTCTGATTAAATGATAGCGGGGAAGCACATGTTTGGATCATTGATGAGACCTTGGTTCTTTCACCTGTGCAATTGCTCCATTGTTGTCGCAGTAGACTGGTATTGCTTCAACAATGGTTGGAACCACACCAAGTTTATAAATGAACTTCTTGATCCAAATCGCTTCCTTTGCTTCTTCCGAAGCTGCAATGTATTCTGCCTCAATGGTAGAATCCGCTACAGTGTCTTGTTTGGAACTTTTCCAACTCACTGCGCCACCATTCAAGGTGAACACGTACCCAGACTGAGACCTAGAATCATTCTTATCTGTCTAGAAGCTGACATCCGTATACTCACGTATCACCATGTCCCCTTCTCTATATATTAGGAACACATCCTTAGTTCTTCTTAAGTACTTAAGGATCGTCTTAACAGTCACCCAATGATCCATTCCTGGATCAGACTGGTATCTACTCGTGACACTCAGAGTATACGATACATCGGGCTTCACACATAACATAGCATACTTGATAGATCCTATTGCAGATGCATAGGAAATCTTACTCATGCAAATCCTCTCGTCTTCTGTGCGCGGACACATAGACTTCGAAAGGTGTATCCCATGCCTGATGGGTAGGAAACCTTTCTTGGATTCTGACATGCTAAACCTTTTTAGCACTTGGTCTATATATGTAGACTGCGAAAGACCAAGAAACCGTTTCGATCTATCTCTATAGATCTTAATCCCAAGGATGTAGGTTGCTTCTCCCAGGTATTTCATGGAGAATGTCTTGCACAACCAAATCTTAACTGACTATAAGACTGAAACATCATTTCCTATAAGTAATCTGTCATCGACATACAATACTAGGAACACGACTGCACTCCCACTATCCTTTTTGTACACACAAGGTTCATCTGGATTTTGTGAGAAATCAAACCTTTTGATTGTCTCATCAAAACGGATATTCCAACGCCTGGATGCTTGCTTCAATCTATATATAGACAGTCGCAATTTGCATACCTTGGTTTTATCAATCGGTGTGAAACCCTCAGGTTGTATCATATACACGTCCTCGAGAAGGTTTCCATTAAGGAAAGCTGTTTTCACATCCATCTGCCATATCTCATAATCATAATGAGCCGCTATGGCCAGGAGCATCCGAATGGATTTAAGCATAGCAACAAGCGAATAGGTTTCATCATAATCAACACCTTGCTTTTGACGATATCCTTTCGCCACCAATCTAGCCATATAGGTAATCACATTACCATCCATGTCGATTTTCTTCTTGAAAATCCACTTGCACCCTATAGTCTTTATGCCTTCATGTGGGTCAACCAAGTTCCAAACTTGGTTTTAATACATGGAATCCATTTTCGACTTCATGGCTTCAAGCCACTTATCCCTTTCTGAACTTGTCATAACATCTTCATAACTGGTAGGCTCCTCATCATCAATGAGTAACACGTCCTTCGATTTACTTACGAGAAATCCATATCTCTCAGGAATATTGTGTGTTCTACCAGATCTACGAAGATGTGGTATCTCAATAGGTCCAGCTGATTGCTCATTACTATGAGTTATTGGCTATTGTGCTTCACTAGGTATCTCATCAATGTCTATTTGAGTCTCTCGAGCCTCCTCAAGCTCGACGACACTCCCACTGTTTTCTTACAAGAGAAACTCTTTCTCTAGAAACACAACATGCCTTGAAAAAGACACCTTTTGTTCCACAGGATGATAGAATTGGTAACCCCTTGTTTCTATAGGGTATCTAATAAATAGACATTTATCAGACTTAGCATCCAATTTGTCTGATACAGTCCGCTTCACATAAGCAAGACAACCCCATATCTTCAAGTAAGATACATGAGGTTTCTTACTATTCAATATCTCATATGGAGTAGTAGAGACTCCTTGGTTGGTATTTTGTTTAACAAGTAAATAGTTGTTTGAAGTGCATAACCCCAAAAGGACTTCGGAAGATTCGCATGATTCATCATTGACATGACCATGTTCAACAAGGTCTGATTACGCCTCTCAGATAGACCATTATGCTGTGGTGTATATGGCGGAGTCCATTGAGACAATATACCATTGTCTCTTAGATAATCTAGAAACTCTTGACTTAAGTATTTACCACCTCGATCTGATTGAAGTATTTTAATACTCTTGTCATGTTGTTTCTCTACTTCATTTCTGAATTCTTTGAACCTTTCAAAGGCTTCTGACTTGTGTTTCATCAAGAACACATACCCAAACTGTGAGTGATCATCGGTGAAGGTAATGAAGTAGTTATAACCTCACAAAGCTTGAGTTGACATAGGTCCACATACATCAGTGTGTATTAGACCTAGCAACTCTCCCACTCGTTCACCTTTTCCTGTAAAAAGGTAACTTAGTCATCTTGCCTTTTAAGCATGATTCACATGTATCGTATGAATCCAATTCAAACGATTCCAAAATTCCACATCGGTGTAATTCGGACATGCATTTCTTGCTTGCATGGCCAAGACGATAATGCCACATGTAGGAGTCTAATTGATTATCTTTTCGAGTATGCTTGTTGCTCGCTTCGATATTGAAAATGTCATTGGATACGTCCAACGTATAAATACCATTGCTTAAAGTTCCAGTCCCATAAAGAACGTCATTCAAAGTTATGTAACAACAATTGTTACTAAAAGTTAAATGGTACTCATTTCTATTTAAACAAGAAATAGAAATGATGTTCTTTATCAATGATGGAACATAAACGCAATTGTCCAATTCTAAGACAAGTCATGCAGGGAGTTTCAATAAATATGTTCCGATGGCAAGTGTAGCAACCTTTGCTCCATTCCTAACATGTAATTTTGACTCTCCCTTGACGAGTCTTCTTCTATTCCTTAGCCCATGTATGTCATTACATATATGTGAGCCACACCCAGTATACAATACCCAAGTGTCTGAGGAAATAGAATGACAATCAATAAAGAAGATATCTGAAGAAGATGGGGCATCTGGTGCCTTATTCTTCTTTACAGACTCAAGATAAATCTTCCAATTTCTTCGCCAATGGCCCTCCTTGCCATAATGATGGCAAGTGCCCTTTTGAGCTAGTTCTGCCTTTTTAGCCTTTTTCTTCGTCCCCTTCTACTGTTCCTTTGATTCCCTCTTAGAACCTTTCTTCGAGGAATCAACTAATAGCACCGTCCCCTGCTCATGCTTCTCAGAAGGCTCCACAGTCTTCAACATGTTGAGCAGTACCACAGATGAAACTTCTTGCATCTCAGAGGTGAAGAGGAGCTTGAAGACTTCGAACCTTTCAAATCTCACTTGCTTATCAAACAACTCTTAATGATGAAGGACTATGATATGAGCATCCATATGCTCATGCTGCTTCCGCAGCTCGGGTACCATCGCGGCTAGCATGATGTAACTCACTTGCTCAGAATCACTCACATGTTTTTGATGGGCCAACAATTGGTCCGGTGTTGCATCATCACTAGGATAGGCGGGAAGAGATGCTTCGAGGACATACTCAAGCTTTTTCGCCTTGAGAACAATTCTCAAGTTTCTAAGCCAGTCCAAGAAGTTCAGCCCAGTCAATTTATTCGAATTCAGAATAGAGTGCAAATTCAAAGACATCATGATCAAGCGATTAACCTAGAAATACAAAATGAGCATATATGAGAAAGATAATTTTAAATGCATCCACATACATTTACAAACTCCCATTCATATTTTTGAATTCAAAATCCCAAAATTACTTCGGGAGATTGTAGGTCCATCTCCGAATGGGCTGATATCCATCATCGATATGAACAACCTTGGAGAGAGTCAAACAAACCATTCATAGCTACGATGGTAGGTATCAAATATACCGATTGCATATCACATATATGCAACTATCACAATGTGCTATCAACTAATTGAATGTTCACACATACATCGGGTTGTTAACTCATTAACAAGTATGCATCATATGCATAGCACCCAGCTTCACCTCCCTTCACATCGACCTTGGAGAGAGTCCAACAAGTCGATGCTCCAAGTTAAAGCCAACCCATTAATCAAGACATAGTTTTAATATGGTTAGAGTGCATTCAACCAATTAGCTCGGCTTAGAGAGAGTCCAACAACCAAAGCTAACGATTGACCTCTGACTCTTACCATATTAGTATTAAACTATTCCATGGTTTGAACATGTTCGGGTTCGAGCCAGGCTTGGAGAGAGTCCAACAACAAAAACAAGAAACGGAACTCTGGTTCTAACCATATTAATGGAAGGTGTAGGCTTTAATATTGAGTAAAGGTTTTAATGTCTCATCCTCTTTGCATCCAAATAACTATTATCTACATGACATACATCTACATGTCATGACACGCATGACATAATGATATGCATCTAATGCAATTACATGACATACAATTATGACATGTACAAAATTTCCTTATATGTCATAACTATTTATGGAAATAAAATATGTTTGAGATTTGATTCTCCAAATCAAATTATGATTAAATTAGGAAACAAATTTCCAAATCTAATCACATATTTTATTTATGAAAGATCTCAATTAAAGAAAGTCAAATTTAATTTAGGAAACAAATTTCCTAAATTGTCAAAACTATTTATGGAAATCAAATATATTTTAGATTTGATTTCCCAAATCAAATCATAATTAAATTAGGAAACAAATTTCCAAATCTAATCAAATATTTTATTTATTGAAAGTGTTAATTTTCATAAATACTTCTAACTTTCCAAAAGTAGAAGATTTCAATAAATACTTCTAGAATTTCCATAAATACTTCTAAACTTTCCAAAAGTAGAAAATTTCCATAAATACAATTACGACTATCGCAAAACAATTTTATGATTATGTTGAAACATAACCTGGGCTCTGATACCACTGTTGGGTTTCCGGCACCACGGCGAGTGTGTGTTCGAATATGTTTCGTAAACATGTGCGCTGCGGAAGAAATAAAAAGTAATAAATCTAATTTATTACTGAAGGTTTTGCCCAGAAGCTCTGATACCAATTGAAGGGATTTCCCTTGTCGAGTCCGTGAGAGGAAACTTCGCTTCCCCTTCACCTCGGTTGCTTAACCATGGTGATCCCTTCGATGTCCCCGGATTAAAAATATAATCCTAGACAAAAGGGATTCCCAAGACAACCAAGTCATCGTCGTGCTATTCGTTTAGAGAGGTCACTTGAACAAACTAGTTGTTCAAGCGACCATCCTCTATTCTACGAGTAGCCGCGGAATAGACGATGTCCGGATCGCCGGTTTTTGTGTTTATACTCGGGATCCAAGTATTATTTAGCCTATTTACAGAAATATTACATGCTTATACTCGGGATCGCCGGTTCTTATTTCAAAATAAAGATGTTCATACAAAAGATAGACTTTTCAGTATACATCCCTACAATCTCCCACTTATACTAAAAGACTATGCTGTCCTCATACTGCCATACATCTGATTCCCTTTCCCTCCACATGCCTATCAAAGCTCTCGCTAGAAGGGCCTTAGTGAAAGGGTCTACCAGGTCATCCTCTGATGCAATCTAGGCGACAACAACTTCTACCTCCTTTACGATTTCTCGTATCAGGTGGTACTTGCACTCTATGTGTTTACTAGCCTTATGGGCTCGTGGTTCCTTCGAGTTTGCAACTGCACCATTATTATCACAATAAATTGTGATAGTTCTGGGCAAACCAGGAATCACATCCAAGTCCATCAGGAAGTTCCTGAGCCATACAACTTCTTTGGCCACCTCAGAGGCCGCCACATACTCAGCTTCCATGGTGGAGTCCGCCACACACTTTTGCTTGACACTCCTCCATACAATGGCTCTACCTCCCAAAGTAAACACAAAACCTGAGGTAGACTTACTATTATCCCTATCAGATTGGAAGTCGGAATCCATATAACCCACAGGGAGTAATTGGTCTGCTCGGTAAACCAACATATAATCCCTAGTCCTTCTCAGGTACTTCAATATATGCTTTACCGCAGTCCAATGTCCCTGTCCTGGATTACTCTGATATCTGCTGACCATGCCCACGGCAAAGCAGATATCTGGTCTCGTACAGAGCATCGCATACATGAGGCTTCCTATTGCCGAAGCATAAGGAACCGCCTTCATCTCCTCTATCTCCTCAGATGATCTAGGACACATCTCCTTAGATAAAGGAACTCCATGCCTGAAAGGTAGAAAACCCTTCTTGGAGTTCTGCATGCTAAAATGCTCCATAATCGTGTGTATGTATGAAGCTTGGGATAAGCACAACATCCTTTTCCTGCGATCCCTTATAACCTTGATCCCAAGGATGTGTCCCACCTCTCCTAAGTCCTTCATATCAAACTGTTTGGACAACCATACCCTTACGTCCGATAACACCTTGATATTGTTGCCAATCAACAAAATGTCATCTACGTATAGTACAAGAAATACCACTACGTTTCCGTCACATCTCTTGTATACACAAGACTCATCCGGACTTTGAATAAATCCATAAGACTGGATCACTTCATCAAACCGGATGTTCCAAGATCTCGAAGCTTGCTTCAATCCATAAATGGACCGATTAAGCTTACATACAAGATGCTCTTTGCCCTTAGCAATGAATCCCTCTGGTTGCTTCATGTAGATGTTTTCCTCAAGACTTCCATTAAGGAAAGCTGTCTTGACATCCATCTGCCACACCTCATAATCCATATGAGCTGCTATACATAAGAGAATCCGGATAGATTTAAGCATGGCTACCGGCGAAAAGGTCTCCTCATAATCGATACCCTCTTTCTGAGTATACCCCTTCGCAACAAGCCTCGCTTTGAAGGTCTCAACCTTCCCATCTATTCTTCTTTTTCTCTTGTAGATCCACTTGCATCCAATGGTTTTTACACCATCGGGTGGTTCTACTAGCTCCCAGACCTGATTTGAATCCATAGATTCAATCTCAGCATTCATTGCACTTTGCAAAGATGCTGTATTTATATCTTAGATTGCCTTGTCATATGTCTAGGGATCAGGTTCATGTTTGCTAGGGACCAAATCAGAAGATTTGTCCAAAAACATGAATCTAAGAGGTTGTCTAACAACCCTCCCACTACGACAAGGTATCTTCTGTGTATCCTCTGTGACACGCTGTGCAGTGATATGTGGTATGTCCTCTTGTACCGGTGGTACTAAAGAAGTGACTTCCCTTTTTAACTCCTCCAGAACAATTTTACCCTTGGGCTTGTGGCTTATCACATAGTCTTCCTCTAGAAATCTGGCATTCGTATTAACGATCACCCTCTGATCTCTAGGACTATAAAACAAGTCAGAATAACTCATCATCGATCTAACCATCTCCATAAGAGTCCTATTCCTTCGCTCTGCTACACCATTCTGCTGGGGTGTGCCAGGTGCAGTCAATTGGGATTGAATCCCAACCTCCGATAAGTAGTTCCTAAACTCTCCCAAGAGGTTGTCACCACCACGATCAGATCGTAGTGTCATCCATATCTTGAATAATCATCTACAAAAGAGATGAAATATTCAAGATTACCTCTTGCCTAGATAGCCATAGGACCACACAAATCAGAATGAACCATTTCTAACACATCTTTGGCTCTATACCCCTTGGCCTTAAAAAGGCCTCTTGGTCATCTTACCCTCCAAGCAAGATTCGTAGGTTGGGAGATCCTCCACCACTAATGAACCCAAAGGTCCATCAGCTATCAAGCTTTGAATTCTGCTTAGGTTAATGTGACCAAGCCTAAGAAGCCAAAGATATATTTGGTTTATTTTCGAAGGTTCTTTTCTCCTTTTGGAATTAGAAGATGAGTTATTAACTTCAATTTGCATCGTGGGAGGTTTTGTATACAAATTTCCTTTCAATGTACCTGAACAGATATTCTCCCTATTCCTTTTTATAACAACTCTGTCATTAAAAGAAATAGAATATCCATCCATAATAATTTAGAAACTGAAACTAAATTCTTTCTAAATAAAGGTACATAAAGGGAATTTTCCAGAACCTAAGTTTTATTTTTCTCAAGAGATAAATAAAACTTCTCCCACTGCAATAGCCGCCACCTTCATGGCATTGCCCAAGTAAATGGTAATCTCCCCTTTAGCTAGTCATCGGGTTTCCTGGAACCCCTGCAAAGTGTTGCAGACATGATTAGTGGCTCCCGTATCTACTCACCAGGTGCCGGTAGATATCACCGCTAATCATGTTTCAATGACTAGTCCAAAAGATATACCTTTGTTCTGTTTTGGACTGGGACAGTCCTTCTTCCAATGTCCATCCTGCTTGCAAGTGAAGTACTTGCCTTTCGGCTTCTTCACTCCTCCTTGAGATCCTCCCACCATCTTTGCTTCACCTTGTTTCTTTTTCTTCTTGCCTTTCGGCTTAGAAGTAGAAACCCTTTTGAGCATCTATGGTTTGAGGACACTCTTCGAAGAGTGCATACTTGTACTCTTTAGCAGATAAGACAATATCTAGATTCTTTTCCAATCAACATTGTTTTGGGTACAGTAAGTTTATTTCCTTTAGTATCATAGTAAGTGGACTGAAAGTCATTTTTGAAAATCCTAAGAATCACTTAGATCATTACTTTAGATTTCAAAAAATTATTGATTCCTCAAACAATAAAATTTCGAAATCAACCAACACCTCAAATCACCGAGAATATCGCATGCCACGATAGTGTGGACGTATACGAATTCTACATTTGTAAGAGGAGGTTTTACCCATTAATTTTATTATCTTGTCAACCTTACTTTTTGACAAATAAAATTAATAGTTGGTTCCTCTTTGGCCCTACAAATAAAAGCAGTGACTCCGATGGGGAGGATACTTTTTATTTGCATCTAAGTGTGCACCATTACACGGTACTAAGGGAATTATTTCGGATTATGTGCCTTACCGATGGGGAAGTACACACGCTCCTAAATAATTTCCTATAACCATTATTTGACCTAGTGATCCGCAAACAAACTCATCCGATGGGGAGGAAGGCACTCAGAGCCGACGCGCAAGTTTGTTGCATCACATGTCAAATTGTAATGGAGGCCGCGGGAATTAATTAAAATATCCCTCTCCCACTTAGTAAATTGAAAATGAGGAATTTTCAAGCACACACAACATGCTTATTATTACTGTAGATTTCAATAAAAATTATTGATTCCTCAAACAATAAAATTTTGAAATCAACCAACACCTCAAACACCGAGAATATCGCATGCCACGATAGTGTGGACGTATACGAATTCTACATTTGTAAGAGGAGGTTTAACCCATTAATTTTATTATCTTGTCAACCTTACTTTTTGACAAATAAAATTAATAGTTGGTTCCTCTTTGACCCTACAAATAAAACTACTTTTTATTTGCATCTAAGTGTGCACCATTACACGATACTAAGGGAATTATTTCGGATTATGTGTCTTACCGCTGTGGAAGTACACACGCTCCTAGATAATTTCCTATAACCATTATTTGACCTAGTGATCCGCAAACAAACTCATCCGATGGGGAGGAAGGCACTCAAAGCCGACGCGCAAGTTTGTTGCATCACATGTCAAATTGTAATGGAGGTCGCGGGAATTAATTAAAATGTCCCTCTCCCACTTAGTAAATTGACAATGAGGAATTTTCAAGCACACACAACATGCATATAAAACAAATCAGCAATAAATATGGAAAAATCAGAATTTTTCCAACTATTATGGCATTGTTCTCCAATATGCGTCCCGTCGTGTCGCCACCTCGTCCGCTCCTCCTACGCCATGTACGAGCCAACCGGGGATCCGAACTGAGAATAAAACCTATTTTAATTTACATCCATCGATCCTATACTCCACGAGGGAGTGTACATGAAATCTAGATCGAAAGTAAAATAAAATAAAGAGCAGCTAAACAATGTCGTATTTAATTTACCAGAAACTAAATACTAGCCTCGTCAACCCCGAAAATTCAACAAAATAAATATTTTCACACATACAATCACATACACACATATGGCCATAATAGTCGGATCTTATGCCTGCAACCAAAAAGTTAAACTACGCATATCCTACTATTATCCGGCACATATAATATATGAAAAAGTGCATAAAAATTAACCGAATCCTAAACACACAAAACCGTAAACCTTGGCTCTGATACCAATTGTTGGTTTTGCCCGGAAGCTCTGATACCAATTGAAGGGATTTCCCTTGTCGAGTCCGTGAGAGGAAACTTCGCTTCCCCTTCACCTCGGTTGCTTAACCATGGTGATCCCTTCCATGTCCCCGGATTAAAAATGTAATCCTAGACAAAAGGGATTCCCAAGACAACCAAGTCATCGTCGTGCTATTCGTTTAGAGAGGTCACTTGAACAAACTAGTTGTTCAAGCGACCATCCTCTATTCTACGAGTAGCCGCGGAATAGACGATGTTCGTATCGCCGGTATTTGTGTTTATACTCGGGATCCAAGTATTATTTAGCCTATTTACAGAAATATTACATGCTTATATTTTGAAAAACAAACACAAGCAATGAATAAAAGAGATAGAAGAATAGTTATACCTCTTGGTCTTCTAATGTATGACCCTCCTCCTTTTGGACGTCGTGTGGGCGACAATCCACCAAAAGTCGAAGCTCCTAGATCGCAAAACTTCCTTCCTTGCTTTTCCCAAGCAAGAGGAAGAAGAGAAACAATGTTTTTCTCCTTCAAAAACTCAACCAACAAAGAACTATAGAAGTTCTTGCCGCCGACCAACTAGAAGGAGAAGAAGATGATGGAAAACTACCAAGACACCAAGGGAAACCCTATATCTTGTTTCCACCACCTAAGGAGAAGAGAGGGGAGTGTTTTGGGCGCCGGCCAAGGGCTGGGAAGGGCTGGAATAGCTGCTGGACATTGGCCACAAGGCAAGGAAGAAGAAGGAAAACTTGCCTTATTTGGTGCCAGCCTTGCTTCCAAACCCTAACCCTAATTCCAATCCTATCTCAACTAGGATTGCCCTATTCTTGCCGCCCAAGCCTTGCTCCCTCTCTATGATCATGTGATCCACGACCACTCCCCATGCCCTCCTTTTATAGAGTTAGGGATAAGTCATGAATTAATCTCCTTCATTGGTTCTAGAGATTTAATCTCAACCGTCGGATCTAGAGATTTAATCTCAACCGTCGGATCTTAGAGATTTGATCTCTACCAATGGATCTTAGAGTTTTGTTTCTATCCATTGGATCTAAGCTTCATGAGGTGTTAATAGGCTACATTAGGGACCATGAGGAGGAGTTGGGTCTTGGCCACCCATGGATCAAGCCCACATAAAGTCCGATCCACTAATGATGGTCCAATCCACTAAAGGTCCATCATTGATCTACCTCACCAACCCCCATATGATAATATGGGCTCCATATATTATTTGTACATTTTCTCCCCGTTTTTAAGATCTCGAATGTCCGTCGATTAATTAATTTACTAACCATTAATTAATCAACATCTAACTCCTTGAGTAGTACCACTCAACCTTTTCATCATGCCGGACCAAGTCCACCTGCAGGGTTTACATGATGAACCTTATAAGCTCCTCAAGGGGACATCATCATCCTAATATATAGGACACGGTTTCCTCCTATAATCAACGGCACACCATATAAATAATATCATCTCCCAACTTACCGAGTCTATCGATTTAATCTATAAATCTCGCCCATTGGTAAATCAAAGAGATGAGTACCAAGTATATGTGCCCGTTATTATATCGGGATTAAGAGCATGTACTAAATAATATCTGAGGTCCGATTCGATTATGTAGTCAGCAATAAATCGAATCACCTCTGTGTCGGTCCTGCTCAATACACACAAAGTGCACTAGTGTGATTCTATGGTCAAGACAAACCAATACCAAATCACACTACAACCATTCTGATGGTTTGTCCAAAGTCATCTCGGTTGTGAGCCTTTACTTATACTTTACAAGGAGCCGATAACAAGATCTCCCGTGTGACACCACACACCATGTTATCTATAATGTAACGTATTAGACAATATTGCATAACCATAAAAATATGCAAACAATGATCATGTGATTCTTATTTCAAAATAAAGATGTTCATACAAAAGATAGACTTTTCAGTATACATCCCTACAATTACATCACACACACCACACACATTCATAATACAACATGTGTAGACATAATCGTAGTTTCAAATTTTACAATAAAAGGAAATTTATTCTACGTATACCTGACGTATCACGTGTAGCGGGAAAGACATCAACCGGAGCGACCCTCGCTAGAATCGCCTCTATCCGTATCCACGCCGAGTATCTTCGGGATGACTTCACAAAGTCACGTGCCTCGTCTTCGTACGAGTCACTAGCCTCGTGTCGAAGACGATGTGATCGAGAAAAGATCACAATCCGAATCAAAATTCGGATTCAAAAATGAGTCCCCAAAACTCGCTTCTCCGGAGAGGTATTCGTCAACCGTTTGACGAATCCTTCGTCCTCCACCTATGAGGATTACCGGAGATCGAATCCCCGATAAGGTAGTCACTATTGGAGCTACAAAAATTGTCCAAACGACGCTCCGACACGAAGGATACATGCTGTCCAGAAAATTGGACAGCTTGGTGGAGGATGTTGCGCCGGCCAAAGAGGATGGCCGGCCAACCCTTGGTCGCTGGAACCTAGGTGAGTCACCGGAGGGTCATCGGAGGAGTGACCAGCAGCAGCTGGACGCTGGTTGCAAGGGTGGACGGCGACAAAAAGCTGGGCAGCGTGGAAGCCTTGGGCGGCGACAAGAAGAAGAGAGGGAGAGGGTGGCTAGGTTTTCCAACTCCAAAAGTTATCCACGAAAAACCCTTAAGCCAAGTTTTTATAGAGAACACATTCTCCTAACGGTTATTGGTTCATAACCAAAACCCGTTAACCCGCTCCAATAACTTAAATTAAAAAAAACCAAACCATGTTGGTATATTTTAAGTTAAAACGAACCGAACCAACTTTTGGTTCATTCGTTTAAAACAAACCAAACCCCTTTGGTTTATTCTCCACCTTTGGATTAGAACCAAACCAATTTGGTTCATCCATCATGTCTTCATAAGACAAGTCCCATCCATGCTTCCATTGCGACTGAAACGATTTCATGCTCGATCCTTGTTTGGTCCAACCAAACCTAGTTTCTCTCGGTCTGAGAATCTCATTCTCAAGCTCATTTTAAATCATTCGGATTACGCTCGTTGTGCGTGTGACTAAATAGGTTCTTGGTTTATGTTGGTCATCTATAATTAACCATTAATTATAGAATGATCATGAGTGGCACCTAGTAGTACATCATGATCCCCAATTAATCGAAAGATCAACGGTTGATCCAGAACTATTTCTGAAACTCTTCAGTAGCTACAATGAATTGTGCCCCATTCCCTTCACGTATCTTATACCCACTTGGTTCAGGACATGGTCCATAGTGTCAGTCCCCACTAGGTTGACTACGTCACACCTAGCCCAAGTATCATTTCCTCGTCCTACGGATTCTAGTTACTGCACATGTATCTAAGAGTACCTTACTCTAAACATGTAATGCTTTAGCCAAAGACTTTAGTAACAATCCGACGAGAGGCCATTGGTATAAATCTCCTCGCAAGGAGTGGTGAATCCTTTATAGGCTATTCAAACACCTTCGATCACTTCAACATATACCAAATCATCTCGGGTCCACATCTCCTCAAAGATGCTTGCTTAAGATGTCAAAGCATAAGTCTTCATGATCAAGATGACTTGAATACTACAAGTTAAAGGAATATCGCACTTAAGTTGCAGTAAGAACTTTATTGACATATCTATATATGTAGAGAACCATATGAAGTCTTACGGCTGGTCACTCAAATGAACTAGTTACCATAACTAGCATCCACGATTAACTCCGGACATCACAATGTCTCTAGCCACTGAGAATCAACTACTTGGATACACCAAGGAGTATACCTCGTGCTAGTCTTGACAGAATTGATGGTGTCTAAATCCATCGATTCATCGACTAGGGATAATTTCGATACATCACAATTACACATGTAGAGATACTCACTAGTTGTGATCTAATCACAAATTCCCTCATGCTGTGAATCGTATCGTGGACATTCAGTAAATGAGTTTAAGATCTATTCAAATACATAAAAATATGTATACTCAAATAGTGAATCTTCATTTATAATATAAATGGTTCATACATAAGGCAATTGCCTTAGGACATCTCTCATATATTACTAACAGAGGGGAGCCCAAGGATCAACCTAGGGGTAAGTATGGAAACTGATGCATGCAAACGTGACCTCAAATCTCACGACGGACACCGTCGAGGACTCGAAGCACACGCTCCCGCTCAATGCCCGCAAGTGCACGGATATCGTCAAGTAATAAAAAGATTATTGATCCTACAAGGATTGAGATTCGAGTACTGATTTGGTAATTGGAAGTTATTGTTCGGAATTTAGATCTAAGGGTTATGATTGCGAGGTTTGATGGCGGTCCCAACTAAATACGGTGTCTCACAGAAAAAGAAAGAAACTATTTGCGAGTCTTTGGAAGGGATTCTAGGATTTCGGTTTCGTTTGTGTATTGCAAAACATGTTGGCAATTGGGTTTTGTCTGGGTTTCTAGCTATGGTTTTATATAAAGGACATCATACACTCCCCTGATGAGCCTTCGCATCTATCAGAAGCTACCTTTGCCATTACCAGGTCAACCCTTGGACTTAGGATTGGATAGTTGGTACGAGGATGCCGAATCGATCCCTGCGACGAGCCAAAAATGGGGTGCATTTCCTACTCTATCGCATCCTTCTACCCACGGCTACGGGAGATGAGGCCAACCCCTAGGTTCCTCCTTAGTTCTCCTTAATCTCAGATACGAGGGATGTCACCCCTCGTATCAGCTAGCACAGTTGATAGAAAACTAAAACAATAGTTATATCTCTAAACCAAATGCCAATTGCAAATATAAATTCAAGAATGAAAAGATATTTGAACCAACATATTCTAACTCAACACAAACTACTCCCTAGTCATAGAATCGAAGAGTCTACTCCATAAATAAGAGAGGAGAAACACAAAGCACGATCATGTTCATATAAACAATGGAAATTATGTAAAGGACAGAAATTACAATGCGATGTGACTCTTCTCTGCGGCATTGAAGTGCAGAATTTGAATCTCCGACAGCTTTCTTCCTCTCCGTTGTGAGTTCCCGAAGCTTTTTAGAGCGTCGGAGTGTCGTCCCGGCCATCGTGCCCCCCTAGGGTTTGGGCGTATCCTCCCTTATATAGGCATCAGCCTGGATCTCTCTAAAACCTGGAAAATAATCGACTCGCATCGGAATCGTGCAGTGCCACACGACCATGTGTTTTCACATGGCCAGGCCATGTGTGGCATCGTGGTGGCCAATTTTGACCCTTGGACACATCCGTGTGTAGCCACACACCCTAACTGTGTCCCCTTCTACGTCGAGTTGCAAAATATCCTTCTTTTGCCTCGAAAGTGCACCGTTTTCCCCATGAAATGCTATCCTACACATAAAAGTACAAAGAGCAGATCTTCAAACCAAAAAATAAGAAATGCATGCAAAACAAAGTAAAATATTCATGAAACAAACATAAAATGTAATGTGATGTGAGCGAAAACTACTCCTAAAATCCTATATATTTTGCTCACATCAATTCCCCCAAACTTAAGTCTTTGCTTGTCCTCAAGTAAACCTCAGTGCCATGAAATTTTAAAAGGTATTGTTCCATACTTAGCTTGTTAACTAGATTTATCAAGTGGTATTTGCAATCAAAGGAAAATAGAGATGTTCTAGAATTCACTAAGTTAGCTCCTCGTTCTCGTGCTAAGAGAATCTTCTTAGGGGATACTCGTTCCATGGTAAGTTAAGTCGTCATCCTATAGCTTTTGTAAGGTCTCCAACTCTTAGGCACTGTCCAAAGCGAGAGTCATTCCCTAAATCTAGCACAAAGTCTCAAAGCCATGCTCGGTATTGAAAGAAATTGATAGGTGTTTCCCTAGTAATCTAACTCGGTCTCAAAGAGGCACCTAACCATTTCCACCCACGACAACTATTTTTTTATCCCTCATAATCTTTTTTTTAATTTTTTTTTCTTACTCTCTTTTTCTTTGTTTTTTTTAACCCTTGGAATTTTGAATTTTTTGAATGGGCTTCCACAATCCGAGCATCTCCAATAACTAAAAAAATGCTAAACTTAGGGTCACCTATGGATTCCAAAGTACTAGACTACTGAGATGAATCATAACTAGGTACGTACTAGACTCTCCCTTTAAGAATGTTCGTCATGTGTAGGTGTAAATATAAAAGCTAACCAGTGTAAGACTAGAACATTCATTAGAGCAAATAAAATAAAATCACATGAGGTAAATGAAGTTAAGCTACCCATGGAAACAACTCATGAAAGAAAACTCTAAAAATACTACTGAGTTAGCTTAAAGATAGCAAAAATTAAGTACTGACGAACTAAAAACTCTATGTATTATCAAATGAATGCTAACTAATAAAAAATGCAAATGATAGGAAAGAAACTACTGCTAAAAACAAAATAAATCAAAACTTTGGGGTCCTCCCAGACTTATATGAGACTGTACCGCTAATATGGTGGCCGAGGTGGGAAGTCTGACAGTCTCGGCATGTCAGGCTCCTGGGTAAACCTGGTGCTAAGACCCTGATGTCACATGTACATGTGGTTGATCTGAGAGCTGGTGGATGTAGTGGCCGCTATGTGCTCCTCCTCCCGGGCCCACTATGCCTGATGGGCATGCATGTGTTGTCGCATCTCCTAGCGGTAGGTGGCCTCATCCTGGCGACGGGCAGCCTCCTCCTAAAAGTAGATACGGACCTCGTCGTTGAACTCCTCAGCCTCCTAGAAGTGCTTCTGGAAGCCATGAAACTCTGCCTACGTGTAATCGCTCTCCTCTTCCCATCGTTGCCTCTGCATCTGCTGCTTGGCATATATGTCATTGAGGCGCAATCGGAACTCCAAAAAATCTTAGGCAGATGTACCTGCATCCTCCTCAAAGGTAGAAAAAGGTGGTGGTGTAAGTGCAGTCTCATGTCGACGTGGACTAGGTGGGCTCTTATAGATGTGTGGACTGGAGGGAGAATGATGCAAAGGGGGAGAGATGGGTGCCGATGTGGACGGTCTCTCATATGGCGAGGACTCCACTATCACATCTAAGCGCCAGTTGGCACGTGTGGTGATGGTGGTGCGATCGGGGTCGGGGAGCCTAAGGGATGATAGGTTTTTCCTTACAAAACACAAGGAGTGTCCCTCTCTTACTATCATCTTCATGGCCATACACACTCCTAAGTCGATCCTAGGGCTCCCTTCTATGCAATCTAGCACGGTGTAGTTGTACCCCATCCTATGGCAAATGTGGGTAAGTAGGCCCCCCACAATGATCTCTCCTCTCGCTGCTTTGCCAATTTTCACTAGGTGTCTAATGAAATGGTACCCTACATCAATGCTACTCCTTTCTTGTAGCATGTCACACAAGTAAAGCAGCTCACTAGCTCGCACTACACCGTCACTCTCCCCAGGACCAAAAATAGTACTTGCCATGATTCGATGTAGGTACCAGATAATGGAGGTTTGGAGGCGCGATGCTTTTGCCCTAGAAGGGTCGTACGCGTGCTCTCCTATCAATTTGGTCTAAAAGATCCGAGAGTTAAACCCAATAGGGGTTCTTCTCTCTCCCCCACTAGGCAAGCCAAAACATGTGTTCCATTGGTGTAATGTCCATTAATGTTCAGTGTTAAATAACCTAAAGGTAATCCTACCCTCTTCACTCTCTCTACCCGTTAAAACCTCAGCTTCTAAGGAACGTAAAAACTCTAAAACTATCCTAGGGTAAGTTGGTGTCTTATCCCCATTATCTCTCCCCACAGCATTTTTGCAAATAGGGCTTGAATATCACCAAACAAACCTAGGGTCTCTAAGAGATCCTCATCAAGATACCTAGTAGCGGTGATTCTTCTAGTAGAAAGCATATCAAATCTCTCCCTATTCTCATTATTTCGAAAAAGAAGGGTTGGAAGAGCATTACCTTCCTCCGGAGCTTGAGGGGTGTCCGTTCTCCTCGTTCTTCGCTCCGAAGCACCGGATCGAGATGTCACTTGCTTGGTCCTCCTCATCCTTATTTCTTTTGGGCTTCCTTGAAGGTTGGAAAGGCTTGTAGGTGGTGGGGAAGAGGGATTCACATGGCTAGGGCAAGAGGAATCAAAGCACACGGTGCATTTAGGGTGAAAATGCATGGCTTGGCTTCTTAAACCTCACACGCCATGGCCGTGTGAAAACACATGGCCAGACCATGTGCGCTGCTGATCGGACAGTCAAAGGACTGTCACACTGCATGACATTATGCATCTATTGTGCTAATCTTGTGTTGTAGGAATTCTCAAGTGCAGCAGTCGACTAGAGATGTCAGTAGTCGACTGAAGGTAGTCGATTGCTAAGAGGATTATTTGACTAATGTCGACGAATCAACCCAGTGTACAAGGTCAAAGAGATAGAGATTGATGCCGCAACCTTTGGATAAGATAAGTTGCCACCTCAACATAAGATCCACGAGTTTTGAATCTAGATCGGGACAAATTCCAAGGCACAAATCTATGAAAGGAGGGGAGGACTCAAACCCAAATTCAAGAATCTCCCAAGTGCTCGTGCTCTCCTTTGTGCTACAACGCTACTCCGCCCGTGCACCATCTTCTAATTAATTGTCGGTATTATTGTTATCTTTCTATAATTAATTTGTATAAGGACCGGTAAGGTGGTTACCGACCTTATAATCATTGTAATCATCTTGTCTCTTACCTCCAAAAGGAAGAGACTTTTAGTGATTGCCCTTTGGAAGCGATCAAGGATCGTAGGGCCTTGGATTAGCAGCCGGTGGGTTGTGAACCAAGTAAAAAAGCTTTGTGTCTTTCTTGTGTTTGTCTTTTATTTTTCTACTGCATATTTGGTTTTAATCATCAAAAAAGAAAAGTTTTTAAGAACGCTATTCACCCCCTCTAGCGATTCATTTCGATCCAAGAAGTGGTATCAGAGCGAGGGCGCTTAGATTCGGTGCAACCACCGGTCGAGCATTTTCTTTTCTTTATTTTTATTTTTATTTTTAAATATCTCCCACACTATTAATCCAAGACCATGTCTTGGGTCTTTTTGGTTTTCTTTTTTTTTTCGAGAAAATCGTTGACCGAGTAAACCATGGAAGAGAATCCCACAAGGCCTAAAGCTAACAATGTCAATTTAAATTTTAAATTGCATATTATTTTCTTCAAGTGCAGGGAGAGAGGGCACTATAAAAATAAGTGTCCTACTCATAAGACTCAAACGACGCAACCGGCAGGAAAAGAGACACCAGTGCCAGGAGTCCGGAAGAACAAGGAGCACATCTAGTGCTTCAGGTGCGGAAGATTCGGTCACTACAAGAATCAGTGTCCGAAAAAAAAGGTTAGTAAAGTTAATAATTTTTAAAAGTTGAATTTTAAAATAGATGATAATTTAGATAAATTGTGTAATTGTTATCAATTAATTAAAACAATTAATAATTCAACTAATAAAAAATTAATTAATTCAGATTTAATTAGTTTAAATAATAATAATAATAATATCATGGAAGAAAATGATTAAACTAATCAAACATTTAATAAAATTAATCAACAGATTAATCAAATTTTTAGCTTAATTAACATAGATCTAGATCAAGTAAAGGATAAAACCAACCGAGAACTTATTCAGAATAATCAAACAATAGGACAGAATCATCAAATCCTAGATCTGATTAATCTAAATAATTCCAAATTAAAAAATTCTATTTTGAAAAATTCAACTATAAATAATTCGAAATTAACTTTAAAAAATTCAAAAGATAATCTAAATAATTCTAATAATAATTTTACCTTTAAAAACTCTAACAATTTTATCTTAAATAATTATACCTTTAAAAACTCTAAAATCTTATCTTAAATAATTCTACCTTTAAAAACTCTAATAATCTTATTTTGAATAATTCTAATAATTCTACCTTAAAAAAAATCTAATAATTCTATTTTTAAAAATTCTAATAATCTTATCTTAAAAAATTCTAATAATTCTACTTTTAAAAAGTTTAATAATCTTATCTTGAAAAAGTATAATAATATTATTTTGAAAAATCATAATAATTCTATTTTAAATAATTCATAATCTAACTTAATTAAAAATTCAAAATTAGATAATCAAACTAATAAAATTAATTATAATAGAGTACCATTTGATTATACACAAATTAATAATCTAGTAATTAAACATTCAACTTTTAAAAATTCAACTAATAAATATATAGACTTGGGTTACAAGTCTAAGCTAACCAAAAATCAAGACACTAAAATTTGTAAACCTAATTATAATAAAATATCTTATAACTATGGAACAAATAAAAGTCTACCCAAGAAAACAACCATTTCTTTAAATTGATTGAATGTAGCTTGCTCATGCATACATATCATTATCATGCTTATTTTGTCATGTCATACATACTAGTTTTAAATTCACTCTCATAGAATGGTTAGATAGGAAATAATTAATTAATCTTGACAACATAGTATCAGGACGCAGTGAGATGATAGTACGTTAAGGAAATGAAGTCAAGTGTATCTGAGTTGGATAAGGAGTATCTACCTTGGTGCATTTAACTAAGTGGAACTAACTGAAGTTACCTCACCACATCCTAAACTAGTTAGACCAGGACGTAACCCTAAGTGAATTAAGTGTGTAATTTCCTAAGTTGGCTTTGTCTAAGGAAGTGGTCGTTGTTTCGATCAAAGAAGACCCTCGTGTCTCGCCACGACCTGGAAGCCCTCTTTTGAAATGTTCACTTAACTAACTAAAGGTTAAATTTGAATCTAACCCAAGGTTAATTAATTTCTAAGACATTCAATTAAATTCATCTCACAATACCTATAAGGATAACTTGGTTGATCATGTCGAATGGGTGAGATGGTAAGGACAAAAAATTGAAAATGGTTTTGAAAATGATTTCAAAATTTATATACACATAAATAGATTCTAAAAACTATTTTTATTGGTTGTCATGATTATTGTGTGTAGTTATACGTAGTTTTCAAAACAACTATGCTTCTTAAAATGATGGTTAGTTGACAAATACTGAACGTCTAAATCTTTAGGTCAACTTTAGACACCTAGACCCTCTGGACACTTAGGTGAGCCTTCCTTGTGGCCAACAAGGATGTCCTAAGAGGTTGTCAGACAAAAGGGGAGACCCTCTAGATAAGCCTTCCTTGTGGCTAACAAGGATGTTAGGTTAAGGGGGAGGTTCTAATTGGATAATCATCATAGAAGTTGTTAAAAAAATATTTTAAAAAAAAAAATTCGACAATACTATCTAAATTTAAATCCTTCTTTTGATAATATGCTAAGGGGGGAGAGAAGACTTATGTTGGACAAACTTAGTATCTAGCTACCTCCAGTTTGGCTTAAAACACAATAGACATGAGCCTTTAAAATGTTTTTTTTTAAATTCTTTCTCAACATTTTTGTAACAATGTTAAAGGTTAAGGGGTCGCATTCTAACCTAGGATATACATTGTTGGTACAAGATCCATAAACCTAAACTCGTAAACTCTTATGTATTAAAGGGAGTTGAACATATTAAATCAACTTGACTAGCATGTTTAAAAATTCTATTTCTTGGCAATGTACCCCTTAAAATGTTAGTTTTTGATATATGTCAAAGGGGGAGAGAGGATAAAGGTAAGAGGTTACTTACTTTTTCTTTCCCAAAAAGTAATTGTTTTTCAAAACTCACCCAGGGTTAAGGGGGAGGTACCCTTAAGGGGGAGGTTTTGAAAAATGATTATGCTTACTGCTTATTTTCTCTTAACTTTGAATTGGTTTGCCATAGATAAAAAATGGGGAGATTGTTGGTGCAGGGGCACTAGATAATCGAACCTTGGTTTTGATGATGGCAAAGACTCAAAGTTAAGCTATTTTGTTATCTCATGTGATATGCGAAGTGTGTAGGAAGTGTTTAAGCTAAGCCAAAGGTCGAACAACACCCGAAGAATCTCAAGTCAAGAAACGGTGGTGGTTGGGCGACACCAGGAGAACCTCAGGGAGTCAAGGAACCTCGTTGGTGACCGAAAGCTAAGCGACAGGTCAAGAGGACCAAAGGTAAGTTCTGTGTATGGAGTGGTGGTAAGGGTGCATCCTCGGTTAGAGGACAATCCTAGGTGTTGATCCGACTAAGGCTTCTGAAGGAATGAAGAAGTCGAGATCGGACAATCAAAGGACTGTCACACTGCATGGCATTATGCATCTATTGTGCTAATCTTGTGTTGCAGGAATTCTCAAGTGCAGCAGTCGACTGGAGATATCAACAGTCGACTGAAGGCAGTCGATTGATGTCGACGAATCTGCTCAGTGCACAGGGTCAAAGAGATAGAGATTGATGCCGCAACCTCAGGATAAGATAAGCCGCCACCTTAAGATAAGATCCACGAGTTTTTCTTCTGAATTGGGAAAAATTCCAAGGCACAAATCTAAAAAAGGAGGGGAGGACTCAAACCTAAATTCAAGAATCTCCCAAGTGCTCGTGGTCTCCTTTGTGCTACAACGCTACTCCAACCGTGCACCATCTTCTAATTAATTATCGATATTATTGTTATCTTTCTGTACTTAATTTGTATAAGGACCGGTAAGGTGGCTACCGACCTTATAATCATTGTAATCGTCTTGTCTCTTACCTCCAACGAGGAAGATACTTTTAGTGATTGCCCTTCGGAAGCGATCAAGGATCGCAGGGCCTTGGATTAGCAGTCGGTGGGTTGTCAACCAAGTAAAAAAGTTTTGTGTCTTTCTTGTGTTTGTCTTTTATTTTTTCACTACATACTTGGTTTTAATCATTGAAAAAGAAAAGTTTTCACGAACGCTATTCACCCCCCTCTAGTGATTCTTTTCGATCCAACACAACAATCAGAATTCTCCTTACTCGCTCAGTCGTATGGGTTCAAATTTATTTTTCTTTTACCTAGCAGGTTCTTTCTAGTCCTAATTCATGTTAAAAATGCTAAATGAATGGAATCCAAAGTTCAAATTAATCAAATAAATGCAATACAATGAAAAGAACACTTAAAAACTAAACTTGGGTTGCCTCCAAAGAAGCGCTTTGTTTAAGGTCTTTTAGCTCGACCCTACTCCCTTGTCTTAAATTGGCTCCAGAGGTTCTGTGAACCTCTATTCATCTGTCTTGGAGTTGACATCTGGTGGGTTTGACTCTATCCTACTGAAAGTGTAGCTATCTAGGAATGGTTCTCTACATTCTGACAGATTAAAGATGATGATCTCCTCGTCTACCTCCTAGGAGATCTTGTGCGCCTTTACGTCTATAAATGCTCTCGCAGTCACCAGAAAGGGTCTTCCTAAAATGATGGAATTCTAGGGATTTGGTCCTGTGTCGAGTATAACAAAATTTGTGTGTATCATGAAATTCTCAATGACCATAGACACATGTGCTAGCATGCCGATGGGTTCCTTGACTGAGTCATCCCCTATTCAAATACCAAGGTTCGCTGGTTGGATGCCATTCAGTCCCATCTTCAAATAGTATGCATAGGGCATCACACTTACTGATGACCCCAAGTTACACAATGCTTCATCGAAGCTTTCCCCATAAATCGAGCAGGGGATAACAAATTCACCAGGGTCCTCAAGCTGTGGTGGAATTCTGTCTTCAATTTCAGCTTGGTCGGGTAGGGTGGAAATCATGGTTGCACACCCCTTGGTGGATATGTTCTTCTGACCTACTCTTTCGCTGTATATTCTTTCCTCCTTGACTTGACTCGGCTCGGGTAATGATGGAGAACTATGAAGGGTTTTGCCCGAAAGCTCTGATACCACTTGAAGGTAGGAAACTTCGCTTTCTACTTCAACTCGGTCGCTTTTTCATGGCGATCCATTCTATGTCCCTGGATAAAAAAAAATTATCCTTGACAAGAGGGATTACCCAAGCAACTGTTTCATCATCATGCTATTCGATTAGAGTAGTCACTTGAACAAACTTGTTGTTCAAGCAACCAACCTCTATTCTACGAATAGTCGCGGAATAGACGATGTACAGATCGCCGACTTTTGTGTTTATGTTCGGGGTCCAAGTTATATTAGCCACAAAATAGAATATATCATGCATATATAATTGAAAACAATTATAAATGTGTTACATAAGAAAATAGACAAGTATTATACCTCTCGATCTTCTATCGTATGTCCTTCCTCCTTTTGGACATCGTGTGGGCGACGATCTACCAAAAGTCGAAGCTCCTAGATCACCAATCTTCCTTCCTTACTCGCTCCGAACAAGAGGAAGACTAAGAAAAAAAGCACTTCTCCTTCTGTCAACTAGCCACTAAGCTCCAAGCTTGGTGCTTGGTGCCGGCAAAGAAGGAGAAGAAGAATAAGATGGAAACCGGCCAAGACTCAAAGGGAAGACCCAAAGTCTTGTTTCCACCGGGCAAGGAGAAAGAGGACTGGTTTGCACGCCAGCCAAGGGAGGGAAGGGTTGTATGGGTGTCGGCCACCAAGGAAGAAGAAGAAGACAAGGAAAACTTTTCCTTATTTGGTGCCGCCAACACCTAAACCCTAATCCCCAATGCTTGCCGTCCCTTGCCCTAATCCTATCTCTAATGGGATTCATCTTGCCGTCCACCCCCTCCTCTCCTTTTATAGAGTTAGGGATAAGCCTTGTTTTAAACTCCACCATTGGTTCTAGGGATTTAATCTCAACCATCGGATCTAGATATTTAATCTCAACCATCGAATCTAGAGATTTAATCTCTACCTTTGGATCTAGAGTTTTGTTTTCATCCATTGGATCTAGGCTTCATGAGGTATTAATAGGCTACAATAAGGACCATGAGGAGGAGTTGAATCTTAGCCACCCAATGGATCAAGCCCACATAAAGTCTGATTCATTAATGATAATCCAATCCACTAAAGGATTATCATTGATCTACGTCACCAACCCCCATAAGTTAATATTGAAGGGTTTTGTTTATCGAGTTCGTGAGGGGAAACTTCGCTTCCCACATCACCTTGATTGCTTGTTCATGGGGATCCCATCGATGTCCCCGGATTAAAAAATTTAATCCTTGACAAAAGGGATTGCCCAAACAATCAAGTCATCATCGTGCTATTCGTTTAGAGAGGTCACTTGAACAAACTCGTTGTTTAAGCGACCAACCTCTATTCTACGAGTAGTCGCGGAATAGACGATGTCCAGATCGCCGGCTTTTGTGTTTATGTTTGGGATCCAAGTATTATTTAGCCACAAACAGAATATATCATGCTTATAATTGGAAAAACAAATACAAGCAAGTAACAAAAAAGAATAGAGAATAGATATACCTCTCGATCTTCTAATGTATGACCTTCCTCCTTTGGGACGTCGTGTGGGCGACGATCTACCAAAAGTTGAAGCTCCTAGATCGCCAATCTTCCTTCCTCGCTCATTCCGAGCAAGAGGAAGAATAGAAACAAAACTCCTTTCCTTCTTTAAACCAACCACCAACATCCAATGTTGGAGCTTGCTGTCGGCCAAGAAGGAAGAAGAGATTAAGGTGGAAACCGGCCAAGACACCAAGGGAAAGCCCTAAATCTTGTTTCCACCAACCAAGGAGAAGGAGAAGAGGGAGTTTGGATGCTGGCCAAGGGCTGGAAAGAAGGTTGTGGGTGCCGGCCACCAAGGGAGAGGAAGAAGAAAGGAAACAACTTCCTTATTTGGTGCCGCCCAAGCCTTCAAAACCCTAAGCCTCCAAACCCTAATCCTTACTCTCCTAATTGACGGCCAAGGAAGAGGGGAAGAAGAATAGGATGAGCACTGGCCAAGGTAGAGGGAAGAAGGAAGGAACCGGCCAAACCATAGGAAGAAGAAGAAAAAGCCTCTTCCACTTGTTGCCGCCCGCCCCTAGCTCCCAAACCCTAGCCGCCCACTCCTAGTCCTACCCTAATTAGGATTGCTAGCCACCCAAGGGAAGCAAACCCTAATCCTCTTAAGCCATCCATCAAGTTTTCGCCCAAGCCAATAAGCCTTATTTATAGAGTTGGGTTTATGCCTTGGATTAATCTCCACCATTGGTTCTAGGGATTTAATCTCAACAGTCGGATATAGAGATTTAATCTCAACTGTCGGATCTAGAGATTTAATCTCTACCATTGGATCTAGAGTTTTGTTTCTATCCATTGGATCTAAGCTTCATGAGGTGTTAATAGGCTACATTAGGGACCATGAGGAGGAGTTGGATCTTGGAAACCCATGGATCAAGCCCACATAAAGTTCGATCCACTAATGATAATCCAAACCACTAAAGGATTATCATTGATCTACCTCACCAACCCCCATAAGATAATATGGGCTCCATATATTATTTGTACATTTTCTCCCCGTGTTTAAGATATCGAATGTCCGTCGATTAATTAATTTATTGACCATTAATTAATCCACATCTAACTCCATGAGTAGTACCACTCAACCTTTTCATCATGCCGAACCAAGTCCACCTGCAGGGTTTACATGATGAACCTTATGAGCTCCTCAAGGGGACATCATCATCCTAATATATAGGACACAGTTTCCTTCTATAATTATTGACACACCATATAAATAATATCATCTTCCAACTTACCGAGCCTATCGATTTAATCTATAAATCTCGCCCATTGGTAAATCAAAGAGATGAATACTAAGTATATGTGCATGTTATTATATCGGAATTAAGAGCATGTACAAAATAATATCTGAGGTCCGATTCGATTATGTAGTCAGCAATAAATCGAATAACCTCTATGTCGATCGTGCTCAATACACACAAAGTGCACTAGTGTGATTCTATGGTCAAGATAAACCAATACCAAATCACACTACAACCATAAAAATGCAAACAATGATCATGTGATTCTTATTTTAAAATAAAGATGTTCATACAAAAGATAGACTTTTCAGTATACATCCCTACAATCTCCCACTTATACTAAAATATTATGCTGTCCTCATACTGCCATACATCTGATTCCCCTTCCCTCCACATGCCTATCAAAGCTCTCGCTAGAAGGGCCTTAGAGAAAAGGGTCTACCAGGTCATCCTCCGATGCAATCTAGGCGACAGCAACTTCTTCCTCCTTTACGATTTCTCGTATCAGGTAGTACTTGTGCTCTATGTGTTTACTTTCCTTATGAGCTCGTGGTTCCTTCGAGTTTGCAACTGCACCATTATTATCACAATAAATTGTGATAGTTCTGGGCAAACCAGGAATCACATACAAGTCCATCAGGAAGTTCCTAAGCCACACAACTTCTTTGGTCACCTCAGAGGCTGCCACATACTCAGCTTCCATGGTGGAGTCCGCCACGCATTTCTGCTTGACACTCCTCCATACAATGGCCCCACCTCCCAAAGTAAACACAAAACTTGAGGTAGACTTACTATTATCCCTATCAGATTGGAAGTCAGAATCCGTGTAACCCAAAGGGAGTAATTGGTCTGCCCGGTAAACTAGCATAAAATCCCTAGTCCTTCTCAGGTACTTCAATATATGCTTTACCATAGTCCAATGTCCCTGTCCTGGATTACTCTGATATCTACTGACCATGCCCACAACAAAGTAGATATCTGGTCTCGTACATAGCATCGTATACATGAGGCTTTCTACTGCTAAAGCATAAGGAACCGCCTTCATCTCCTCTATCTCCTCAGATGATCTAAGATACATCTCCTTAGATAAAGGAACTCCATGCCTAAAAGGTAGAAAACCCTTCTTGGAATTTTGCATGCTAAAACGATCCATTATCGTATCTATGTATGAAGCTTGAGATAAGCACAACATCCTTTTCCTGCAATCCCTTATAACCTTGATCCCAAGGATGTGTCCCACTTCTCCCAAGTCCTTCATATCAAACTGTTTAGACAACCATACCCTCACGTCTGATAACACCTTGATATTGTTGCCAATCAACAAAATGTCATCTACGTATAGTACAAGAAATACCACTATGTTTATGTCACACCTCTTGTATACACAAGACTCATCCGGACTTTGAATAAATCCATAAGACTGGATTACCTCATCAAAGCGGATGTTCCAAGATCTCGAAGCTTGCTTCAATCCATAAATGGACCGATTAAGCTTACATACAAGATGCTCTTTGCCTTTAGCAATGAATCCCTTTGGTTGCTTCATATAGATGTTTTCCTCAAGACTTCCATTAAGGAAAGCTGTCTTGACATCCATCTGCCACACCTCATAATCCATATGAGCTGCTATGCATAAGAGAATCCGGATAGACTTAAGCATGGCTACCGGCGAAAAGGTCTCCTCATAATCGATACCCTCTTTCTGAGTATAGCCCTTCGCAACAAGCCTCGCTTTGAAGGTCTCAACCTTCCCATCTATTCCTCTCTTTCTTTTGTAGATCCACTTGCATCCAATGGTTTTTACACCATCGGGTAATTCTACTAGCTCCCAGACCTGATTTGAATCCATAGATTCGATCTCAACATTCATTGCACTTTACCAAGATACTGCATCTTTATCTTGGATTGCCTCGTCATATGTCCAGGGATCAGATTCATGTTTGCCCGGGACCAAATCAGAAGATTCTCCCAAGAACATGAATCTATCAGGATGTCTAACAACCCTCCCACTACGATGAGGTATCTCCTTTGTATCCTCTGTGACACGCGGTGCAGTGACTTGTGGTATATCCTCTTGTACCGGTGGTACTGAAGAAGTGACTTCCCCTTTTAATTCCTCCAGAATAATTTTACTCTTGGGCTTGTGGCTCATCACATAGTCTTCCTCTATAAATCTGGCATTCGTGCTAACGATCACCCTCTGATCTCTAGGACTATAAAACAAACCACCCTTCGTTCCTCTAGGATAGCCAACAAACATGCGTACGTCTGTATGAGGTTCCAACTTATCAGCATCTACCTTAAGCACATGTACTGCACTCCCCCTATATCTGAATATGTCTTAGACTAGGCTTTCGCCAAGTCCACAATTCTATGGGAGTAGAAGGCACTAATTTAGATGGAACCAAGTTCAGAATGTACACCGCCGTATCTAGAGCATATCTCCAGAACAAATCTGAAAATTCAGAATAACTCATCACCGATCTAACCATCTCCATAAGAGTCCTATTCCTTCACTCTGCTACACCATTCTGCTGGGGTGTGCCAGGTGCAGTCAATTGGGATTGATTCCCAACCTCTGATAAGTAGTTCCTAAACTCTCCCAAGAGGTACTCACCACCACGATTAGATCGTAGTGTCTTGATACTTTTACCTTGACATTTTTCCACATCAGCCTTGAATTCTTTGAACTTGTCAAAGCATTCAAACTTGCGGCGCATCAGGTAAATGTATCCATATCTTGAGTAATCGTCTATAAAAGAGATGAAATACTCAAAACCACCTCTAGACTGGATAGACATAGGACCACACAAATTAGAATGAACCAGTTCTAACACATTTTTGGCTCTATACCCCTTAGCCTTAAAAGGCCTCTTGGTCATCTTACCCTCCAAGCAAGATTCACAGGTTGGGAGATCCACCACCACTAATGAACCCAAAGGTCCATCAGCTATCAACCTTTGAATTCTTCTTAGGTTAATGTGACCAAGCATAAGATGTCAAATATATGTTTGGTTCATCTTCGAAGGCTCCTTTTTTTTAGAAGATGAGTTATTAATTTCTATTTGCATCGTGGGAGCTTGTGGTTCAAGTGCGTAAAAATTTCCTATCAATGTACCTAAACAGATATTCTCCCTATTCCTTTTTATAACAACTCTGTCATTAAAAGAAATAGAATATGTAGGAGATTTGAGGCCGCTAGAGGGGGGGGTGAATAGCGTCGGGTGATGGAATTTGTTTCTTGTTCATCTACAAATTTCGTTAGTGCAACGGAAATAGAAATAATACAATAACGAAACAAGACAAAAACAAATACACAAGTATTTAACGTGGTTCGGAACTGAACGGTTCCTACTCCATGGATCAGGCTCTAAAACCCCAAGCAATGCAAACACGCACTACTAATCACAATAACTCCTTCTTGACACAAGTCGGAGGTGGAGAAACCTCGTACAAATGATCTTACAACAACAAGAATGAAATACAAGCAATATACGATGCAAATACGAAAGACAAGTAAAGAAAAGACTTTACAACACTTGTTTTTGATTGCTTGAATGCTTGGTTGCTTGCTTACACTTGGAGACCTGATTTGCAGCAACAAATTGCCCCAATAGCCCTCAAGAACCGGATACATTTTTCTCCATCACGAGCTCCTTTTATAGCTTCAACCTGTGCTGGAAAATGTTGATCAGTCGACTGCTCGGGACCATCAGTGGACTAATCACACTGTTGCTGTGAGATAACGGTGTAATCCACGCTGGAAAAATCCAACGGCTAGGACATCAGTCGACTGATCATGAGCATCATTCGACTGTTCAAGCATCACTCGATTGCTCGTCCCAGTGGTCGAGTGAGACTCCATTTTGTGCCCCAAAATCCGAGCATTAGTCGACTGATCACAAGATCAGTCGACTACTCGTCCAATCAGTCGACTGTTCAACTATGGCAGTCGACTGCTAGGGCAATTCCCTCAGTCAAACCCTTGTTGACTACGCCAGTCGACTGACAAATGACACCAGTCGACTGGCACACCTCAAACATGAGGTTTTAGCCCAAGTATGGTGCCCCCATACTTGCTAGACCACCCTTAGCCTAGACCTAAGCCTTCTAGCCACCTCCATCAGCCTTACACCTCTCGGATCCCTCCAAGTCATCCATTACTTGTTCATCCATTGCACTAGCCTTCAAGTGCTTCCATTGGCTATGTCATGCTAACAGTGTCTACACCGCCAAGGCACATTGGACTTATGCCGCCAAGACTCCGCTTGGACTTTACGCTGCCAACCATTGGACTTATGTTGCCAAGACTCCCGCTTGGACTTTACGCCGCCAATATCAAACCCCTTGGACTTCTCAAATGCCAAGACTCAAGCTTGGACTTTCACTTGCCAACCCATGTTGGACATTCCATGCCAAGACCCATGCTTGGACTTTCCCAAATGCCAAGTGTCCCACTTGGACTTTCCATGCCAAGTACCCATTGTTGGGTTTCCGGCACCGCGGCGTGTGTGTGTTCGATCATGTTTCGCAAACATGAACACAGCGGAAGCAAAAAAAAAAAAAAATCTATATTTATTACAACACACACAACACACACATGCATATTACAACAATTGTAGACATAACCGTAAATTTAAATTTGCAATAAAAGGAAATTTATCTACGTTATACCTTTCGTATGACGTGTAGCGGGAACGGCATCAACCGGAACGATCCTCGCTAGAATCGTCTCTATCCGTATCCACGCCGAGTTCCTCGGGATGACTTCGCTAAGCCACGAGCTTCGTCTTGGTACGGGTTACTAGCCTCGTGTTGAAGACGACGTGATCGAGAGATGATCATGATCCGAATCCAAATTCGGATCCTAATACGAGTTCTCAAAACTCGCTTCTCCGGAGAGGTATTCGTCAACCAATTGATGAATCCTTCGTCCTCCACCTCAGAGGATTACCGGAGATCGAATCCCCGGTAAGTTATCCACTGTCGGAGCTCTAACCGTCGTCCAAACGACGCTCCGACGAGAGGAGAAGAAGCTGTCCAGAAAACTGGACAGCTTTGGTGGAGGAGTAGGCACCGGCCAAAACAAGGAAGCCAAGTGCTCACCTTTTCACCGAAGCCTAGGAAGATCACTGGAGGGTCGCCGGAGGATCACCGGCTGAAGCTTGGTCGCCGGCAAGGAGCTGGACGCCGGCACAAGGGGCTGGGCGGCCAAGGAGCTTGGGCGGCAACTCCTTCAATGGGGTTGGGCGGCAACTTTTGCTAGGGCTTGGATTAGGGCTTAATTATCCATTAAGCCCTCTTTTATAGAAAACTAATTCTCTTAAGGGTTATTGGATCTAACCATTAGGCCCGTTAACCCGCTCCATTAAGATAAGTTAAAATAAACCAAACCATGATGGTTTATTTTAAGTTAAAACGAACCGAACCAACTTTTGGTTCATTCGTTTAAAATAAACCAAACCCTTTGGTTTATTCTCCTACATTGGATTAGAACCAAACCATTTTGGTTCATCCATTACGTCTTCATAAGACTCGGCCCATCCATGCTTCCATTGCGACTGAAATGATTTCATGCTCGCTTTATGTTTGGTCCCACCAAACCTAGTTTCCCTCGGTCTGAGAATCCCATTCTCAAGCTCATTTTAAATCCTTTGGATTACGCTCGTTGTGCGTGTGACCAAATAGGTTCTCGGTTTATGTTGGCCGTCTATAATTAACCATTAATTATAGAACGATCATGAGTGGCACCTAGTAGTACATCATGATCCCCAATTAACCGAAAAGATCAATGGTTGATCCAGAACTATTTCTGAAACCCTTCAGCAGCTCGAATGATTCGTGTCCCATTCCCTTCACTCATCTTATACCCACTTGGTTCAGGACATGGTCTATTGTGTCAGTCCCCACTAGGCTGACTACGTCACACCTAGCCCAAATATCATTTCCTCGTCCTACGGATTCTAGTTATTGCACATGTATCGAAGAGTACTTTACTCTAAACATGTAATGCTTTGGCCAAAGACTTTAGTAACAATCCGACGAAAGGCCATGGGTATACATCTCCTCGTAAGGAGTGGTGAATCCTTTATAGGCTATTCAAACACCTTCGATCACTTCGACTTATACCCAATCATCCCGGGTCCACATCTCCTTAGAGATGTTTGCTTAAGTTGTCAAAGCATAAGTCTCCATGATCAAGATGACTTGAATACCGCAAGTCAAAGGAACATCGCACTTAAGCCACAGTAAGAACTTCATTGACATATCTATATATGCAGAGAACCATATGAAGTCTTACTACCGGTCACCCAATGAACTAGTTACCATAACTAGCATCCACGATTAACTCCGGACATCACAATGTCTCCAGCCAGTGAGAATCAGCTGCTTGGATACACCAAGGAGTATACCTCATGCTAGTCTCGACAGAATTGATGGTGTCCAAATTCATCAATTCATCGACTAGGGATAATTCCGATACATCACAATTACACATGTAGAGATACTCACTAGTTGTGATCCAATCACAAATTCTCTCATGCTGTGAATCGTATCGTGGTCATTCAGTAAATGAGTTTAAGATCCAATCAAATACATAAAACATGTATACTCAAATAGTGAATCTTCATTTATCATATAAATGGTTCATACATAAGGCGATTGCCTTAGGACATCTCTCATATATTACTAACAGACTCCTACATGGCCTAATGCCAATCGCTACGGTATCCAATACCATAAGCTCAACATGACCCTCAAACTTATTTTGAGGTAATGCCTTAGTCAAGGATCCGCTAAGTTCCTTTCAAAGGAATTTTCTCGATTTGTATTTCGCCTCTACCGATGATCTCTGATAAGATGATAGCGCGAAGCACATGTTTGGATCGTTGATGTGACCACATCAAGTTCAGAGATGAACTTCTTGATCCAAACCGCTTCCTTTGTCTTCCTAAAGTCGCAATGTATTCTCGCCTTAGTGGCGTAATCCGCTATAGTGTCAAGCTTGGAACCTTTCCAACTTATTGCGCCTCCATTCCAGGTGAATACATACCCAGACAAAGACATGGAATCATCCTTGTCTGTCTGGAGCTGGCATCCGTATACCCACGTATCACCATGTACCCTTCTCCATATATTAGGAACGCATCCTTAGTTCTTCTTTAGTACTTAAGGATCATCTTAACAGCCACCCAATGATCCATTCCTGGATCAGACTGGTATCTGCTGATGACACTCAGAGCATACGATACATTGGGCCTCGTACATAACATAACATACATGATAGATCCTATTGCGGATGCACAGAGAATCTTACTCATGCAAATCCTCTCGTCTTCTGTGCGCGGACACATAGACTTCGAAAGGTGTACCCCATGCCTGATGGGTAGGAAACCTTTATTGGATTCCGACATGCTAAACCTCTTTAGCACTCGGTCTATATATGTAGACTGTGAAAGACCAAGCAACCGTTTCGATCTATCTCTATAGATCTTAATCCCGAGGATGTAGGTTGCTTCTCCCAGGTCTTTCATGGAGAATGTCTTGGATAATCAAACCTTCACTGACTGTAAGATTGAAACATTGTTTTCTATAAGTAGTATGTCATCGACATACAATACTAGGAACACGACTGCACTCCCACTTACCTTCTTGTACACACAAGGTTCGTCTGGATTTTGTGAGAAATCAAACTTTTTGATGGTCTCATCAAAACGGATATTCCAGCTCCTGGATGCTTGCTTCAATCCATAAATTGACCGTCGCAATTTGCATACCTTGGTTTTATCAACCGATGTGAAACCCTCAGGCTGTATCATATACACGTCCTCGAGCAGGTTTCCATTAAGGAAAGCTATTTTCACATCCATCTGCCATATCTCATAATCATAATGAGCCGCTATGGCCAGGAGCATCCGAATGGATTTAAGCATAGCTACAAGTGAATAGGTTTCGTCATAATCAACACCTTATTTTTGATGATATCCTTTCGCCACCAATCTAGCCTTATAGGTAATCACATTACCATCCATGTCGGTTTTCTTCTTGAAAACCCACTTGCACCCTATAGGCTTTATCCCTTCAGGTGGGTCAACCAAGTTCCAAACTTGGTTTTCATACATGGAATCCATTTCCGACTTCATGGCACCAAGCCACTTATCCCTTTCTGAACTTGTCAGCACTTCTTCATAACTGGTAGGCTCCTCATTATCAATGAGTAACACGTCGTTCGATTCGCTTACGAGAAATCCATATCTCTCAGGAATATTGCGTGTTCTACCAGATCTACAAAGATGTGGTGTTACATTAGGTCCTGCCGATTGCTCATCACTATGAGTTGTCGGCTGTTGTGCTTCACCTGGTATCTCATCAATGTCTATTTGAGTCTCTCGGGCCTTCTCAAGCTCGATGACACTCCCACTATTTTCTTGCAAGAGAAACTCTTTCTCTAGAAACACAACATGCCTTGAAACAAACACCTTTTGTTCCACAGGATGATAGAATTGGTAACCCCTTGTTTCCTTAGGGTATCCAATAAATAGACATTTATCAGACTTAGCATCCAATTTGTCTGATACAGTCCGCTTCACATAAGCAGGACAACCCCATATCTTCAAGTAAGATACATGAGGTTTGTTACTATTCCATATCTCATATGGAGTAGTTGAGACTACCTTGGTAGGCATTCTGTTTAACAAGTAAACAGCTGTCTGAAGTGCATAGCCTCAAATGGACTTGGGAAGAGTTGCATGATTCATCATTGACCTGACCATGTCCAACAAGGTCCGGTTACGCCTCTCAGATACACCATTATGCTGTGGTGTATAGGGCGGAGTCCATTGAGACAATATACCATTGTCTCTTAGATAATCAAGAAACTCTTGACTTAAGTATTCACCACCTCGATCCGATCGAAGTATTTTAATACTCTTGTCATGTTGTTTCTCCACTTCATTTCTGAATTCTCTGAACCTTTCAAAGGCTTCATACTTGTGTTTCATCAAGAACACATACCCAAACCGTGAGTGATCATCGGTGAAGGTAATGAAGTAGCTATAGCCTCCTAATGCTCGAGTTGACATAGGTCCACATACATCAGTATGTATTAGTCCTAGTAACTCTCCCACTCGTTCACCCTTTCCAGTAAAAGGTAACTTAGTCATCTTGCCTTTTAAGCATGATTCGCATGTATCGTATGAATCCAATCCAAACGATTCCAGAATTCCACATCGGTGTAATTCGGACATGCGTTTCTTGCTTATATGGCCAAGACGACAATGCCACATATAGGAGTCTATTTGATTATCCTTTCGAGCATGCTTGTTGCTCGCTTCGATATTGAAAATATCACTGGATACGTCCAACGTATAAACACCATTGCTTAAAGTTCCAGTCCCTTAAAGAACTCCATTCAAAGTTATGTAACAACAATTGTTACTAAAAGTCAAATGGTACCCATTTCTATTTAAACAAGAAATAGAAATGATGTTCTTTATCAACGAAGGAACATAAAAGCAATTGTCCAGTTCTAAGACAAGTCCTACAGGGAGTTCCAACAAATACGTTCCGATGGCGAGTGCAGCAACCGTTGCTCCATTCCAAACATGTAAATTTGACTCTCCCCTTGACGAGTCTTCTTCTATTCCTTAGCCCATCCACGCTTCCATTGCGACTGAAACGATTTCATGCTCGCTTTATGTTTGGTCCCACCAAACCTAGTTTCTCTCGGTCTGAGAATCCCATTCTCAAGCTCGTTTTAAATTCTTTGGATTACGCTCGTTGTGCGTGTGACCAAATAGGTTCTCGGTTTATGTTGGTCGTCTATAATTAACCATTAATTATAGAACGATCATGAGTGGCACCTAGTAGTACATCATGATCCCCAATTAACCGAAAAGATCAACGGTTGATCCAGAACTATTTCTGAAACCCTTCAGCAGCTCGAATGATTCGTGCCCCATTCCCTTCACTCATCTTATTCCCACTTGGTTCAGGACATGGTCTATTGTGTCAGTCCCCACTAGGCTGACTACGTCACACCTCGCCCAAATATCATTTCCTCGTCCTACGGATTCTAGTTACTGCACATGTATCGAAGAGTACTTTACTCTAAACATGTAATGCTTTGGCCAAAGACTTTAGTAACAATCCGACGAGAGGCCATGGGTATACATCTCCTCGTAAGGAGTGGTGAATCCTTTATAGGCTATTCAAACACCTTTGATCACTTCGACTTATACCCAATCATCCCGGGTCCACATCTCCTTAGAGATGTTTGCTTAAGATGTCAACGCATAAGTCTCCATGATCAAGATGACTTGAATACCGCAAGTCAAAGGAACATCGCACTTAAGCCACAGTAAGAACTTCATTGACATATCTATATATGCAGAGAACCATATGAAGTCTTACGGCTGGTCACTCCAATGAACTAGTTACTATAACTAGCATCCACGATTAACTCCGGACATCACAATGTCTCCAGCCAGTGAGAATCAGCTGCTTGGATACACCAAGGAGTATACCTCGTGCTAGTCTCGACAGAATTGATGGTGTCCAAATTCATCAATTCATCGACTAGGGATAATTCCGATACATCACAATTACACATGTAGAGATACTCACTAGTTGTGATCCAATCACAAATTCTCTCATGCTGTGAATCGTATCGTGGACATTCAGTAAATGAGTTTAAGATCCAATCAAATACATAAAATATGTATACTCAAATAGTGAATCTTCATTTATCATATAAATGGTTCATACATAAGGCGATTGCCTTAGGACATCTCTCATATATTACTCACACCCATGACATGGACTTTTCATGATCATATGGTCAACCCTAGTCAACCATCAAAGTCTCCCTCGAGTCAAACTCGAGTCTGGTCAATTATAACCTAGGTCGATTGTATAAACAATCTCCCCAAAACATCAACAGACATTAATGTTAAACATCAATGTCAACTTATTTTGTCAAACATCAAAACATCACTCGAGTCAAACTCGAGTCTAGTCAATCGTGACCTGGGCCGATTGCACCAACAATCTCCCCCTTTTTGATGTTTGACAAAACAAACCTTGAGTTAGGCCCCTAACTCAAATTCCCTTACCAATTTTCAAAATTGGTAATTTAATGTTCTCCCCCTTTTTGACATACAACAAAAAGGTTATCTCTCCAAGGAGGTCAATGTCTCATGTCCCAATGAGATCTTACAATCTCCCCCTTGGACTAAAAAATATGTAGGATGCCTACCATTGTCCTAGTGATAAGTCCCATATCACTCAAGAGAGGCAATCCTATACTTTCCCCCAATTTCCAAATTGGGTATGTGAAAATCTCATTTTTCCTTCCCATGAGGAAAAATACCATCCATCATCCTATGATGGATACCTCCCCCTAAAGGCTTGCTCCCCCTTGACCATTGCACCAACAATGTCTTTAGGAAGTCCCTAAGCCAATAGGATCTCTAAACCATCAAAGATAAGGTTAGAAATTCAACATTGAACTTTCCAACACCTTAAATTTGATACAAACCCTAAACACCTCTCCAAATCCATATCCAATGGATTTTCACCCTTTATAAAGCTTCCCAAAGTATATCCTAGGGTTAGTAGTGATTAGGGACCTTAACCGTAGCTGAAATCGAGATAAACAAACCTAGTTTTCCCGAAATCAGCATTGGCAGTCGACTCCGTCAACTATCAGTCGACTGATGTGCCCATTAGTCGAATGACATCGAGCAGCAATCGAGTGATACTACGCTGCCAAGCGAGTCCAAGATCGCCATCACCGATCGCTCAGAGTAGGCTGATCGATAATCAAAACCTGATTTTCAGTTATCAGACTCCAATTTGAAAAATCGTAACTAAATATAGATAGCTTGAAAAATCATGAAATTTCACATGTATAATACTTATCACACATATAATCGGTGAAAAATCTTGGAAAAATATTTTAACATTGAAATAGGAGATTGGTACAAAGTTCAAAAACTATTAAAACTTTAATGTTTTTGATCTACTTTGTATCAACTTCTACAATGATGATGGCTATCAAAAGATAGACTTCACCAAGGTTTTCTAAAGTGATTTTAAAATATTTTTGAAAACTTATTTTGAACCATAAATTATTGGCTAAATATACATAACTTGTATACTTGCTTTCCTCATGATTCTTAGTGATGATTGAAATAAGTTTAAGTTCATCTAGATGCACTACCTATGCACCTTGAACCTAACTTATTATCCTAACATCTCACATGTTATCTAAGATGTAAATACACACATACATGTCAATTTAGATGTGAGACGTGGAGTTAGGATTATTATGGCTTCATGCATTTTCTAGGCAACCCTACTTGATTCCCTTATAAATGGGTCTCCAAGTCATGCCATTTTTCCTTAAATCAATTTTAATCAAAATAAATGCATGAATGATCATGGCATAAATGATATCAATAATAACGCATGGCCAATGATCATGATGTCATGACATATGATATAATCTAAAAGCAAACATGACATCTAAAATAATCCTAAACAATGGCATGATATGTTATATGATAAGATGAAATTTCATGTCATGATATGGCAATTTTCCAAAAACCAATATATTAATACAAGCACAATACAAGCACATAATCGGACACAAATGATTTTCATAAATAGAATATTTCATTCAATTTAAAAAACTTCAGTTTTTACATCCAAAATAGAGATTTGAGACGCTCAATCTCACTACAAAAACTAAAAACAAAATCCTAACATCCTCTAGCTCTAATCATCTACAGAAGGTGGAGGTGGAGGAGGTTGCTGGCTCAAGGTCTAGGCTCACATCATCTCGTATATGTCGAGCCGGCGCTGCTCAATGCGGCCCTGCCCCGCCAGAATCTCATCCATTCTAAAGTCCACTGTCTGCTGGTACTCCTGAAATCTGACCTCCAGGTTTGCAATCCTATCCGAAGGACTTGCTGCTGATGCATCTGTAGGTATCTGATCATCCTCATTAGCAACATCAGGGTCCTCATATCCCTTTGTAGCCTCTCTAGGCACTAGAGGTGGCTCCCCACGTGCCCTGGGCGGAGGTCGAGGTGCCAGCTCCATCTGCCCATGTCTCATCCGCAGCTTCGCTAACAAGAAGTTACGAACTGATATACAGTCGTAAACCTCAGATAGCGCCCTCAGAGATCCCCTATTAATGTTAATGCCTAAAGACTCTAACCATGCAGTGATGATATGACCAAAAGGCATATGCACTTTCTCTTGCACAGGGGATATGAAATGTACAATGCAATGAAACATGTTAAATGCAATATTTATATCTAGTCTATGACGCATGACGTACAGGAGAAAGAGATGGGGAGGCCGAATCTTGGCCAGACCCTGAGTCACAATTAGGAGAAGGCACCCAACAATGACTTTATAGAGCACATTGTCAGGTGCAGATAGCTCAGTGATAGGAAATAGGTTCTGAGCTGGTGGGCGAGGATGGCGAAAGACATGCTCATGCATGGAGTCCAAGGAGATATGATCAAAGGGATCAGGTAGAGGGGCATCGAAGGTAGGGTAAAATATGAAAGTATCAGCCGATGGCTTACACTCAAAAAACTCCTGCAATATCGCAGGAGTGAACTCTAAGTCGCATTTTGCAACGCGGGTAGTGTAGGTAGGACCATCGTCTACCTTCTTTAAGTTTTGATAGAACTCCTTAAGGAGATCATCATTTATGGCATGAGTGCATAATACTATCTTCATGAGATGATAATATGATAAAATTTCCATGACGTCACCGTAGTAACGAGTAAAGAAATCCCTATCAATGTACCTAACCAACATGGTTTGGTACAACCGTGATTCAACCTTAGTCGGGTCATTTTTACGGGATCACCTATATGAATGCAATGCATTGACATGAAATGCAAAGACACAAACGAACGATTAGATCATAATGAGTTATAATGAAAAAATTAGGATTTTAGAGGAGTAAAAAGTTATACTTTGGCGCCATTGAGGATGATGTGGAGAGGGTACTCAGAAACTGCTGAAGAGAGCACCAGAGAGTTTGCCGGAGCAGTGGTTTTGCTGGAACCCTAATCGAAGAAAAAAAAATCATCGGAGATGAGTAGATTAGGGCTATGAGATGCTAAAAAAAGTGAATGGAGGAGTTTGGCTGTCAAACCTAGGGCTTAGGTGGTCGGCGCGGTGGAAAGAGCTGGTCAGAGAAGGAGACGATGATCGGAGAGGAGGAAGAAGGCGAGAGATCAAGCATGAAGATGCCAAACCCTAGCGGTTCAGCGTTATAAAATCGTGACTCCAGTCGACTGATGTGCAACATTAGTCGACTGATTGCGACTTATGAGCAGTTTTACTAAACTGGTAGTCGACTACTGAGCATTCTGTATCGTGCTACAGTAACATCAGTCGACTGATGCGATCACCACTTGACTGCTCAGCGAGCACTCGACTGATGATCCTCTGCCTCGATGAACAGTACTATCAGTCGACTGATGTACAAAATAGTCGAGTCCTGGAAACAACACTCGACTGTCAAAATCACCGTATCGTGCTACAGTAGTAATAGTCATCTGATAAACTGTATCAGTCGACTGATCTCTGATTTCCAGTTCTGAAATTGAGTGAATTTCGATTTCTTCACTAAATTTATTTCATTTTATCATGTTTACTCTTGTATGTCGAATATATTAATGTTATGCTTATATTCATGTATTTGTTAATGTATTTTGGTATTTTATTTCATTTTAACAATCATTAGCATCCAATGATTTTAAAATCCTAACATCTCACCCTTTCTAAGTGTGGAAATACACAATCAAGATGAATGACCTATTTTGTGAGATGCAATATACCATAAACATTCCTTCCATGCAAACATATGGTAAAACACATGAAACATGGTAAGTGTAAGACATCAAGGTGTGTAGTACTTAAGTATCACTCTTGATGTGACTTATAAACTTTAAGCACTTATCTTAATACATTAATTCCTAAAGTGTGTCAAAATCCTAAAATGGCACACTATGACCTCTAAATTTAGATTGTGCCAATTTTATTAATTTTTCATGATTCCAAAAATATATGACACATCCTAAAACCTTTTAGGATATAAGATCAAACCTATTTTCAAGGTATCCATAACCTTAAAAATAGCCTAAAATGTCAACTTTGCTATGGTTGAGTTAACTACCCATCCAATCAAAATTGACACATCCTAACCCATTTAACGTGAATCAATCACGCTCTTTGGAACCCAAAATCTATTTGAGCTCATTGGATTAATTAGGTATTTCTTAGGGATGACTTCCTTGTTGGTGCAGGGGCACTAGATAATCGAACCTGTGTTTTGATTATGGAAAAGACACAAAGTTAAGTTTACATTGTTATCTCATGAGCTATCGAGTGTGCAGAAAAGTATTAAAGCTGGAGCTGAAGGCTAGCAACACCCGGAGGAAGCCGCGGTGGTCGGGCGACACTCGAGTGACTTCGGAGGGAGCCGAAGGAATCGAGTGGAAGGCCGGAAGCGAGAGCTACTATCAAGGTAAGCTCGTGTGAGTGAGAGATTGTAAGGTCGTGTCCTCTTTACAGGGACGACCGTAGGCGGCGATCCGACTAAGACTTCCTGTGGAAGGTCTAGGTCGAGATCGGACGGTTAGAAACCGTCGCATTTACCATTTTTCGAGCTAACCTCTTACTGCAGGGAAGTGGCCAGGTTGGCGATCGCACCGACATTGGGCGATCGATCGTTATCGCTGATCGATGAGAGGCATCACCGATCCATCACGATCGATGAGAGACATCAGTCGACTGATGGCGGCGACTCAGCCTTTGCACTAGGTCAAAACGGATAACGTTTGACGCGGCCACTTCGCGATAAAATTTGGACAACTTCGTGATCCATTCCAAAAAAAAGGGAGATAAATTCAGAGGCTAAAGTCTATAAAAGGAGGAGGATTCCAACTCCAAAATTACATCAAGTTTATTCATCAAGTGCTCCTACAACGCCAATGCTCCAACACCGTCATAACGTCGACGCGACGACAACCTCAGATCTTCTTCGTCGACAGCAACATCTAGTAATTTATTTTAATATTGTATTCATTGTTTTTATTCGTAACGAGGTGAGGTAGGCTTGTTGCCTCATCCTCGTATTCCCGGATTTTGTGATCGTTATCTCCTACCTCCAACGAGGAGGAGACGTTATAGTGCTTTGCCCTCCGTACGCGGTCTAGGACCGATAGGGCCTTGGAGTAGCAACCGCTGGGTTGTGAACCAAGTAAAATAAATGTGTCATTTTATTTTCCGCTGTGCTTACTTATTTACTTGTGTCTCAACGAACTAATTCGACGAAAGATTTACGATCGCTATTCCCCCCCCCCTCTAGCGACGCTTCTCGATCCAACAATCCTTAGATACCCTTTTAATGACCCTTCTAGGCATATTAGCCTTGGTCATTATAGTCTTGCCATGGTTAGTCTTAGGGATTGCCTTCCTAATAACCTTCTTAATGGTTTCCTTAGGTTTCTTAGAAACCCTAGCCACTAAGCACACACTTTGGTTGGCCTTAGGAATAATTTCCCTAGAGACCTTGGTTTTCTTAGATCTAGGTTTAGTTCCATAATCAAATAGAACATTGTGATAAGTAGGCATTACTTTCTTAGACATAGGTTTGTGACCCAAACCTTGTCTCCTAGATGATTCTTGCCTCTTACACCCTTTTTGTTGACTTCTAGATCCTAGAGTTTGACACTTTGACCCTTTAAATTGATTTTGCATATTTGTAAGTGTCTTTTCCAATTTCTCAAGCCTTGACCTCAAGGCTTGATTTTCTAACTCTAATTGCCCAAATGATTTTTGATTAGGTTTTTGGGCATTACCATTCACTTTAGGCATATCTCTACCCTTATTGGGATTGATGCCTAAATGGTTTTTGATTTTCTTAATTGTTTTCTTAGGAAGGACATTTCTAGGGACATTAGTCCCAAATTTCTCTTTCTTTGAAATAGACCTAGAGTTATCATTTCTAGATTTCGCCTTAGACCTAAAACTAACATGTTTAGCTTCTAGACAACCATAATTATTATTTCTAGCATGCTTTGATTCATGAGTAATAGCAAAATTATTTGAATTAATTCTAGCATGCTTTTGCTTAGAATTTAAAGAATGAGCATTATGAAAATATACCTTAGGGTTAGTCTTAGAGACTCCCCCTACTTGTGAATCTCCCTCCTTTCTTCTAGGACATTGGCTCCTCTAGTGTCTCGGTTGTTGGCATTTGAAGCACACCACGTGCTCCTTGCTCTTCTTGGTGGGGACGCCGACATCCTTGACTTTTTCATTGACTTTTGGTGTCGGAGGAGCTTTCTTAACCCTTTTTGGACACTTACTCTTGTAGTGTTCGGATTCCCTACACTTAAAGCATATTATATGAATTTTGTTATTAATTGACATGCTTGAGTTACCTATGGTGGTGGTGAGGTTCTCTTGGGCTTGCTCTTCTTCTCTACCGGATGTAGATAATTCTTCTTGAGATTGCTCCGGTGTAGATGCTCTAATCTACTCCCCCTCAATCCTAGAGGTGGAGGTCTCCTCTTCTTCCACCAATCCGGAAGTTGATTCCTTCTCAACTTCCGAGTCCTCACTCGATTGTGATGATGATGATGATTCTTCCTCGACTTTGTTTGGGCAATCTCTTGTCGTGATAAGGTTTTGATCTGTGTGGCAAAGGGTTTAAGTTAGTTTGCTATGTTGATTTGATATGTGCGTTGAAGTCGTGCAGGACTTAGTAATTCGCACATGGAGCCGTGGTGAGTTTCACATCTCATGACTCGTGCCTTGAGTCGGTGAAGGATAGCTTTGCGGAAGCCGTGCACTTGGAGCATCCGAGGGACCGCCGAACGAGAAGCTTGGAGTGAAGCCGGAGGAAGTAGACTTCAAGGCAAGAGACGCAAAGGAGCATTGCAGAGCCGTGCGCCTGATGCTGCCGAGGGACGTGGCCGAGAACGAAGAGAACTTCGAAGGCGAGGGACTCCGAGAGTTGAGAGTGAGCGAATGTAACCCGGGAAGGGGTAGCTCTTAGGTGAAACTTGGCCATTTGGCCAAGTGTCGGATGAGTTTTCCCGACACCAGTCGACTGCCATGTCATGGCAGTCGACTACTCTGAGTCGATGGTCGATCGACTGGTATAAGACTAGTTTAGTGCTTGCGGCCGATCGCCATGAATCGGCAATGATCGAGATGTTGATAGCTGATCGCCAGGAATGGCAATGATCGATGGCACTGTGCACGGGCAAAGAATGGAGTCGACTCCATTGAGCACTCGACTGATCGAGCATCAGTCGACTGATGGTAGGATCAGTCGACTGATGCCAATACCGTTGGATGGAATCCAACGTGGAAAGCGGCCGTTATTGGGCAACGACTACGGGATCAGTCGACTGATCGAGGGCATCAGTTGACTGATCCTGTGTCAACGGGAAGAAACCCTCTTCCTCTATAAAAAGGAAGGGGATGGGGCTTTGGGAGGCTAATGCTTGAATGCCCAACTACTCCCAAAGTGCCCTAAACGGTTTTCCACTCTTCTACTTGCTCTAATCTTCATTCCATTGTAGAAGAGTGATCCTTGTGTAAAAGAGGTTACCTCCACCTAGCTTTGTGCAAAGGAGAGATCTAGTGGATTTGGAGGAGTGATTCACCTTGGACGAATCGGACCGTGGATTAGAGGCGTAGCCATGAACCACGTTACATCTCGTGTTTGTATTGGTAGCTTTCATTTTCTATTTGCTTGTCTTTATTTGTATATTCCGCTTGCGCTAATCTTTGTGTAGACGAGCAAATTCCGACATCCATCGTAAGAGGGCTATTCACCCCCTCTAGCCGGCCAATCTATCCCCTACAAGTGGTATCAGAGCCAGGTTGCTTGTCACCGGACTAACCGCCACAACAAGCTCTTCATCAAAAATGGCCGGCTCCAACATTCATCCGCCGAAGTTCGAAGGAGAATTCGCTTGGTGGAAGAAGCGAATGGAGGTATTCTTCGAAACCGACTTTGAAATATTATTAATAATGGAAAACGGTTTCGAGTTGCCTAGGAACGAAAATGGGGAGCCATTGGAGAAATCAAGGTGGCGCAAGAGACAAAGAGAAGAATACTTGGCAAATTCAAAGGCCAAGCACCACCTATACAATGTTCTCCCCCAACAAGAAGTAAATAGGATAGGGGAGTGCTTTAGTGCCAAGGAGATGTGGGAAAAGCTAGTAGAGCTTCATGAAGGCACTTCGGAGGTAAAGCTAGCAAGAAGAGATCTCCTCCGCTCCCAACTATCAAATATCAAGCTTGAAAAGGGAGAAAAGGTAACTTCCCTACATTCTAGATTCAAAGAAATTTTAATTGGACTAACAAGTGTAGGAGAAAAGCTCTCCAACCAGGATATGGTAATGAAGGTCATAGATGTCTTTCCCCGGTCCTCAAAGTGGACCTCCATGGTGGACTCCTTCTATATCTCGAAGAATTTAGAAGTGAGCACCTTGGAGGAGTTCTTCTCAACGATGGAACTCCACGAAACGAGGCTTGAAGGAATACAAGAAGAGCCAAAGTTTCAACCTTCAAGGGGAGTAGCATTGATGGCAAATAAGGGGAAGAAGAAGATGGAAGTCCCTTCCTCCTCCGATGATGAAGCATCCTCATCCTCCTGCATGGATAGCACGGAAGAAGCGTATATGGTATGGAGGGTAAGACGTGCTTTAAAAATTTTTCGATTTAACAAATCAAATGATAGGAATAGAAGACCAAGGGGGAGAATCATTTGCTACAATTGCCAAGGAGAGGGACACATAAGAGATAATTGTCCCCTCCTAAACAAGAGCAAGGAAGAAAGAAAGAAGAAAGAAGAAAAGAAGAAGAAAAAGGGGAGTAAAAAGAAGGAAGAGGAGAAGAAGGCCAAGGAAAAGGGAAAGGCCATGGCACTCAAAGCAAAGACATGGGATGACCTTGCTTCCTCATCCTCATCCGAAGAAGAAGAGCATGTCTACTCAAATTTAGCACTAATGGCTCTTCATGACTCGGATTGCTCCTCCTCCTTAAATGAAGAATCAAGCTCAAGTGGAGAGAGCTCAAGTGAAGGGGGAGCCTCCTCTACATTCTCATCCGAAGAAGAGGACTTGGTAAGTGAGGTAACGAATCTACCCCCTAAGCAAATTATGTCTATGATTTCTAGCCTCACTAAGGACTTATTTAGAGCTAAGAAGAAGAACAAAAGCATGCTAGATCAAATTAAGGCATTAAAAAATAAGCTAGAAAATGCATGATTAAATGAAAATGATAATATCTCTTCTAGGTTAAATGATGCATGCTCACACGATAATTATGTGCCATTAGATGTTAGTGATGCATGCATAGAAGAAAATAGGGCATTAAGGGAAAAGGTAGATTATTTAACAAAAGCCCTAGAAAAATTCACTATTGGCTCCAACACCTTAAACATGATCATAGGGAGCCAAAGGGCAAGCTTCAACAAAAAGGGCCTAGGATATAAAGAAAAGAAAAATGAAAAGCCTTATAAATGCCTAATTGCTAGGGGACAAGATAAGAAGAAAGTAATAGCTAGGAAATGGATTCCTAAGGAGTATCTAGTGAACCCCATAGGCAAGAACTTATTTTGGGTTCCAAAATCCATCCTTAAGAGTTAGGATAACCATAGGGTAGTCAACCATATGCAATTGACCTTTATCATATTTTGGTTGACTTAGGATGGTGGGACAACATTTTTAAATAGTGTTAGGTGATGATAACAATTGGAATGTATACTGAAAGCCTAGCTCTTTTTGTATGAACATTTTATTTTGAAATAAGAATCACATGATCATTGTTTGCACTTTATATATTTATATGTGTGAATATTGTCTAATATTTTACATTGTAGATAACATGGTGCTTGGTGTGGCACAGAAGATCATGTTATCAGTCCCTTGTAAAATATAAGTAGAGGCTCACAACCAAGATGGTTTTGGACAAACCATTGGCATGGTTGTAGTGTAACTTGGTATTGTTTTGTCTTGAACATAAAGTTACACTAGTACACTTAGGTGTATTGAGCAGGACCGACATAGAGGTGATTCAATATAGTACTGACTACATAATTGAATCGGACCTCGGATATTATGTTGTACATGCTCTTAATCCCGATATAATAACGGGCACATGTACTTAGTATTTATTTCTTTGATTTACCAGTGGGTGAGATTTAGATGGATTAAATCAATATGCCCGGTAAGTTGGGAAATAATATTATTTACATGGTGTGCCGTTGATTATAGGAGGAAACCGTGTCCTATATATTAGGTTGATGATGTCCCCTTGAGGAGCTCATAAAGTTCATCATGTAAACTCAGCTGGTTGACTTAGTCAACGTGATGATAAGGTTGTGTGGTACTACTCGAGGAATTAGATGTTAATTAATTGATGGTCAGTAAATCAATTAATTGAAGGACATTCGATATCTTAAACACGGGGAGATGGATGTACAAATAATATATGGAGCCCATATGAATTTATGGGGATTGGTGAGGTAGTTCAATGATGATCCTCTAGTGGAATGGAACATCATTGATGGATCAAGTTTGTGTGGTTCCGATCCATCGGGTGGCCAAGACCCAACTCCTCCTTATGGTCCCTATCGTAGCCTAATATAATCCTTGCGAAGTCTAGATCCAAAAATGTAAAACAAAATTTAGAACCAACGGTTGGGATTAAATCCCTAAGATCCGATGGTTAGGATGAAACCCTAGAACAAACGGTTGGGATTAAATCCCTAAGATCCGATGGTTAGGATGAAACCCTAGAATCGATGGTTGAGATTAAATCCCAAGATCTGACGGTTGGGATAAAACCCTAGATCCGACGGTTGGGATGAAATCCTAGATCCGACGGTTGGGATGAAATCCTAGATCCGACGGTTGAGATGAAACCCTAGATCCGACGGTTGGGATAAAACCCTAGATCCGACGGTGGAGGTTAAATCCCTAGATCCGACGGTGGAGATTAAAGGAGTCCTAAGCCTAACTCTATAAAAGGAAAGCTTAGGGTTGGGCAGCAAAGAGGGATTTGGAATTGGAGTTAGGGTTTGGATCATCCACAAGTGGGCGCCTAGGGTTCATTGGGCGGCTAGGATTTTGGAGCAAAGAAGTGGGCGGCAACTTTTCTTCCTTCTAGATTGTTGCTGGCGCCCATCCTCCTCCATCAAGACTTGGCCGGCGCCCATCTTAGAGGACTCTCCCTTCTTCCTTGGCCGGCGGTTCTCCTTCCATTGGTGACCGGTGCTCTTCCTCCTCCCCTTCTCCTTGGTGGCCGGCGGCAACTCATCTTCAAGTTGGCCGGCGATTCATCCAATTGCTCCTTGGCCGGCGGTTGCACCAAATTCCCTAATTTGGTGGCCGGTTCTAGATAGGAAAGGTATTTGTTGGTCCTTCTCTTTGTTCGCAGCGGACAAGGTAGAGAAGAAAGCGATCTAGAAGGCTTCTACTCGTGGAGGATCTTCGTCCACACGTCGTCCACGAGAAGGATAGGACATACGGTAGAAAATCGTGAGGTATAAAGTTATTTTAACTTTATTTACAGATCTGAGCATGTTCTTTTATGTTTTGATTATGCATGTGTGAATTAGTAAATATATTGTATAATCATGGACCCCGAAGACAAACACAAAAACCGGCGATCCATCCGTCGTCTCTTCCGCGGCTAACCAACTAGAAGAGTTGTGTTGCTTGAACAACTAGTTTGTTCAAGCGACCACTCAAGTTGTTAGCACGACGACGAAATGGTTGTGCTAAGGAAGCTCATCCCATCCGGATTAATTCTTTCATTAGTGAAAATTTTAATCCGGGGATATGGGAGCCAATGAGCCTCCGAAGCATCTCCCTACAATTGGTATCAGAGCCACGGTTTCCGGTTTTGTGTGCTTAGGATTCAGTTAATTTTTTATGCATTTTTCATATATTATATGTGTCAGATAATAGTAGGATATGCGTAGTTTAACTCTTTGATTGCAGGCATAAGATCCGACTATTATGGCCATGTGTGTGTATGTGAATGGATGTGTGTAAAAATTTATTATTTGAATCCTCGGGGTTGACGAGGCTAGATTAGTATTTAATTTTTGTAATTAAATACGACATTGTTTAGCCGATCATTTTAGTTTACTTTCGATCTAGATTATTTGTACACTCCTTCGTGGAGTATAGGATCGATGGATGTAAATAAAATGATTTATCTCGGCTCGGAACTCTTTGGTGACTTGCGCACGGGAAAAGATGGAGCGGACGAGGTGGCGACACGACGGGATGCATATTGGAGGACAATGCCATAATAGTTGGAAAAATTCTATTTTTTCCATATTTATTGCTTATTTGTTTTATATGCATGTTGTGTATGATTTAAAATTCCTCATTTGCAATTTACTAAGTGGGAGAGGGACATTTTAATTAATTCCCGCGGCCTCCATTACAATTTGACGTGTGATGCAAACAAACTTGTGTGTTGGCTCTGAGTGCCTTCCTCCCTGTGGACGGGTTTGTTTGCGGATCACTAGGTCAAATAATGGTTATAGGAAATTATCTAGGAGCCTTCTACGGTAAGGCACATAATCCGAAATAATTTCCTCAGTATCGTGTAATGGTGCACACTTAGTTACAAATAAAGGTATCCTCCCCATCGGAGTCACTGCTTTTATTTGTAGGGCCAAAGAGGAACCAACTATTAATTTTATTTGTCAAAAAGTAAGGTTGACAAGATAATAAAATTAATGGGTAAAACCTCCTCTTACAAATGTAGAATTCGTATACGTCCACACTGCGTGGCATGCGACATTCTCGGTGATTTGAGGTGTTGGTTGATTTCGGGATTTTATTGTTTTGAGGAATCAATAATATTTGAAATCTAATATTTTGATCATTGTGATTTTTAGGATTTTCAAATGGCTTTCAACCCACTTGCTGTGATTTTAAAAGAAAACAAACTTACTGGTCCAAACTACATTGATTGGAAAAGAAACCTGGATATTGTCTTAACTGCGGAGGAGTACAAATTTGTACTCTTCGAGGTCTGTCCTCCTAAGCCCACCGATGACTCTGATGAAAAGGAGAAAGAACGTTATAAGAAATGGGTTAAGGCAGATGAGATGGCGCGGTGTTACATTTTGGCATCTATGTCAAATGTGCTGCAACATCAGCATCAGGCCATAGCCACTGCTTATGACATGATGTTCAATCTCAAGGAACTTTTCGGACATCAGAGTAGGGCGGCTAGGCAGGAGGCAATGAGAAACTTGATGACGACCACCATGGTCGAGGGAACACCCGTTAGGGATCATGTTCTCAAGATGATGTCTCATCTTAATGAGATGGAAGTCCTCGGAGCTGAGATCGATGGGGAAACCCAGGTCGATATCATTTTCCAGTCTTTACCTAGGAGTTTTGAGCAGTTCTGCCTCAACTACAATATGAACAAGAGGTTGTATTCGTTGACGGAGCTTCTGACAGAACTCCAGGCGGCAGAGGGGCTTTTTCGTCAGAGTGCTCAAGCCATGGTCGCTCAGAAGGTTTCTTCCTCTAAACCGAAAGGTAAGAAGAAGAAGAAACAAGGTGGAGCGAAGAAAGTGGCAGTGGGACCTCAGGCAGGAGTGAAGAAGTCGAAAGGCAAGTGCTTCACTTGCAAGCAGACTGGACATTGGAAGGCGGACTGTCCTCGCCGAAAGAACAAAGGTATATCTTCTTGTTTAGTTGTTGAAACATATTTAGCGGTGTTATCTACCAGTGCCTGGTGTGTAGATACAGGAGCCACTGATCATGTCTGCAATACTTTGCAGGGGTTCTAGGAAACCCGACGACTAGCTGAGGGAGAGATTACCGTCTTCATGGGCAATGCTTCAAAGGTGGCGGCTATTGCAGTGGGAGACATTTATTTATCTTTTGATAGGAATAAAGTTTTGGTTTTGAGAAATTGTCTTTATGTACCTACTTTTAGAAAGAATTTAATTTCAGTTTCTAAATTGTTTATGGATGGGTATTCTGTTTCTTTTAATGACAAAGTGGTTATAAAAAGGAATAGGGAGATTATCTGTTCTGGTACATTGGTTGGCAATTTATATACTCTTGAACCGAAAACTCCCACGATGCATATAGAGATCAATAACTCATCTTCTAAATCTAATAAGAGAAAAGAACCTTCACAAATGAACCAAACATATCTTTGGCATCTAAGGCTTGGTCATATTAACCTTAGCAGAATTCAAAGGTTGATAGCTGATGGACCTTTGGGTTCATTAGTGGTGGAGGATCTCCCAACCTGCGAATCTTGCTTGGAAGGTAAAATGACCAAGAGGCCTTTCAAGGCCAAGGGGTATAGAGCCAAAGATGTGTTGGAAATGGTTCATTCTGATTTGTGCGGTCCTATGTCTATCCAGGCAAGAGGTGGCTTTGAATACTTCGTCTCTTTTATAGACGATTATTCAAGGTATGGATACATTTACTTGATGCGCCGCAAGTCTGAATGCTTTGACAAGTTCAAAGAATTCAAGGCTGATGTGGAGAACCGTCAAGGTAAAAGTATCAAGACATTACGATCTGATAGTGGTGGCGAGTACCTCTTGGGAGAGTTTAGGATTTACTTATCAGAGGCTGGGATTGAATCCCAATTGTCTGCACCTAGCACACCCCAGCAGAATGGTGTAGCGGAGCGAAGGAATAGGCATCTTATAGAGATGGTCAGATCGATGATGAGTTATTCTGAGTTACCTGTTTCGTTCTGGGGGTATGCACTGGATACGGCAATGTACACTCTGAACTTGGTTCCATCTAAATCAGTACCTTCTACCCCTGTAGAATTGTGGACTGGGCGAAAGCCTAGTCTGAAACATATTCGGATATGGGGGAGTCCAACACATGTGCTGAAGGCTGATGCTGGTAAGTTGGAACCTCGTACAGAAGTGTGCATGTTTGTTGGCTACCCTAAGGGAACGAAAGGTGGTTTGTTTTATAATCCTAGAGATCAGAGGGTGATCGTTAGCACGAACGCCAGATTTCTAGAGGAGGATTATGTAATGAACCACAAGCCCAAGAGTAGGATTTTTCTTGAGGAGTTGACAGGGGAAGTCCCGACTTCAGTACCACCGGTACAAGAGGAGACACCACAAGTCACTGCACCGTGTGTCACAGAGCATACATAGGAGGCACCTCGTCGTAGTGGGAGGGTTGTTAGACAACCCGAGAGATTCATGTTTTTGGGAGAGTCTTCGAACTTAGTCCCTGGTGAACATGAACCTGATCCCTGGACATATGACGAGGCAATCCAAGATAGAGATGCGGTATCTTGGCAAAGAGCGATGAATTCAGAGATAGAATCTATGGATTCTAATCAGGTTTGGGAGCTAGTAGAGCCACCCGATGGTGTAAAAACCATTGGATGCAAGTGGATCTACAAGAGAAAGAGAGGAGTAGACGGGAAGGTTGAGACCTTCAAAGCTAGGCTTGTTGCGAAAGGGTATACTCAGAAAGAGGGTATCGATTATGAGGAGACCTTTTCGCCGGTAGCTATGCTTAAGTCTATCCGGATTCTCTTATCTATAGTTGCTCATATGGATTATGAGATTTGGCAGATGGATGTCAAGACAGCTTTCCTTAACGGAAGTCTTGAGGAGAACATCTATATGCAGCAACCAGAGGGATTCATTGCTAAAGGCAAAGAGCATCTTGTATGTAAGCTTAATCGGTCCATTTATGGATTGAAGCAAGCTTCTAGATCTTGGAACATCCTCTTTGATGAGGTAATCCAGTCATATGGATTTATTCAAAGTACGGATGAGCCTTGTGTATACAAGGGATGTGACGGAAACGTAGTGGTGTTTCTTGTACTATACGTAGATGACATTTTGTTAGTCGGTAACAATATCAAAGTGTTATCAGACGTAAGGGTATGGTTGTCCAAACAGTTTGATATAAAGGACTTGGGAGAAGTGGGACACATCCTTGGGATCAAAGTTATAAGGGATCGCAAGAAAAGGATGTTGTGCTTATCTCAAGCTTCATACATTGACACTATCCTTGCTCGTTTTAGCATGTAGAACTCCAAGAAAGGTTTTCTACCTTTTAGGCATGGAGTTCCTTTATCTAAAGAGATGTGTCCCAAAACATTAAAGGAGATAGAGGACATGAAGGCGGTTCCTTATGCTTCGGCAGTAGGAAGCCTTATGTATGCTATGCTATGTACGAGACCGGATATCTGCTTTGACGTGGGCATGGTTAGCAGATATCAGAGTAATCCTGGACCGGGACATTGGACTGCGGTAAAGCATATATTGAAGTAACTGAGAAGGACTAGGGATTATATGCTGGTTTTTCGGGCAGACCAATTAGTCCCTGTGGGTTACACGGATTTGGATTTCCAATCAGATAGGGACAAGAGTAAGTCTACCTCGGGGTTTGTGTTTACTTTTGGAGGTGGAGCCATAGTATGGAGGAGTGTCAAGCAGAAATGCGTGGCGGACTCTACCATGGAAGCTGAGTATGTGGCATCCTCTGAGGCAGCCAAGGAAGCTGTATGGCTCAGGAACTTCTTGATGGACTTGGATGTGATTCCTGGTTTGCCCAGAACTATCACAATTTATTGTGATAATAGTGGTGCAGATGTAAACTCGAAGGAAACATGAGCCCATAAGGCAAGTAAACACATAGAGCACAAGTACCACCTTATACGAGAGATCGTAAAGCGAGGAGAAGTTGTTGTCGCCAAGATTGCATCAGAGGATAACCTGGCAGATCCATTCACTAAGGCCCTTCCAGCGAAAGCGTTTGATAGGCATGTGGAGGACATGGGGATCAGATGTATGGCAGAGTGATGACGGCATAGTCTTTTAGTATAAGTGTGAGATTGTTGGAATGTATACTGAAAGCCTAGCTCTTTTTGTATGAACATTTTATTTTGAAATAAGAATCACATGATCATTGTTTGCCCTTTATATATTTATATGTGTGCATATTGTCTAATATTTTACATTGTAGATAACATGGGGCTTGGTGTGGCACAGAAGATCATGTTATCAGTCCCTTGTAAAATATAAGTAGAGGCTCACAACCAAGATGGTTTTGGACAAACCATTGGCATGGTTGTAGTGTAGCTTGGTATTGTTTTGTCTTGAACGTAAAGTTACACTAGTACACTTAGGTGTATTGAGCAGGACCGACATAGAGGTGATTCAATTTAGTACTGACTACATAATTGAATCGGACCTCGGATATTATGTTGTACATGCTCTTAATCCCGATATAATAACGGGCACATGTACTTAGTATTTATTTCTATGATTTACCAGTGAGTGAGATTTAGATGGATTAAATCAATATGCCCGGTAAGTTGAGAAATAATATTATTTACATGGTGTGTCGTTGATTATAGGAGGAAACTGTGTCCTATATATTAGGTTGATGATGTCCCCTTGAGGAGCTCATAAAGTTCATCATGTAAACCCAGCTGGTTGACTTAGTCAACGTGATGATAAGGTTGAGTGGTACTACTCGAGGAATTAGATGTTAATTAATTGATGGTCAGTAAATCAATTAATTGACGAACATTCGATATCTTAAACACGGGGAGATTAATGTACGAATAATATATGGAGCCCATATTAATTTATGGGGGTTGGTGAGGTAGTTCAATGATGATCCTCTATTGGAATGGAACATCATTGATGGATCAAGTTTGTGTGGTTCCGATCCATCGGGTGGCCAAGACCCAACTCCTCCTTATGGTCCCTATCGTAGCCTAATATAATCCTTGCGAAGTCTAGATCCAAAAATGTAAAACAAAACCTAGAACCAACGGTTGGGATTAAATCCCTAAGATCCGATGGTTAGGATGAAACCCTAGAACAAACGGTTGGGATTAAATCCCTAAGATCCGATGGTTAGGATGAAACCCTAGAATCGACGGTTGAGATTAAATCCCTAGATCCGACGGTTGGGATAAAACCCTAGATCCGATGGTTGGGATGAAATCCTAGATTCGACGGTTGGGATGAAATCCTAGATCCGACGGTTGAGATGAAACCCTAGATCCGATGGTTGGGATAAAACCATAGATCCGACGGTGGAGGTTAAATCCCTAGATCCGACGGTGGAGATTAAAGGAGTCCTAAGCCTAACTCTATAAAAGGAAAGCTTAGGGTTGGGCGGCAAAGAGGGATTTGGAATTGGAGTTAGGGTTTGACTCATCCACAAGTGGGCGGCTAGGGTTCATTGGGCGGCTAGGGTTTTGGAGCAAAGAAGTGGGCGGCAACTTTTCTTCCTTCTAGATTGTTGCCGGCGCCCATCCTCCTCCATCAAGACTTGGCCGGCGCCCATCCTAGAGGACTCTCCCTTCTTCCTTGGCCGGTGGTTCTCCTTCCATTGGTGGTCGGTGCTCTTCCTCCTCCCCTTCTCCTTGGTGGCCGGCGGCAACTCATCTTCAAGTTGGCCGGCGATTCATCCAATTGCTCCTTGGCCGGCGGTTGCACCAAATTCCCTAATTTGGTGGCCGGTTCTAGATAGGAAAGGTATTTATTGGTCCTTCTCTTTGTTCGCAGCGGACAAGGTATAGAAGAAAGCGATCTAGAAGGCTTCTACTCGTGGAGGATCTTCGTCCACACGTCGTCCACGAGAAGGATAGGACATACGGTAGAAGATCGTGAGGTATAAAGTTATTTTAACTTTATTTACAGATCTGAGCATGTTATTTTATGTTTTGATTATGCATGTGTGAATTAGTAAATATATTGTATAATCATGGACCCCGAAGACAAACACAAAAACCGGCGATCCATCCGTCGTCTCTTCCGCGGCTAACCAACTAGAAGAGTTGTGTTGCTTGAACAACTAGTTTGTTCAAGCGACCACTCAAGTTGTTAGCACGACGATGAAATGGTTGTGCTAAGGAAGCTCATCCCATCCGGATTAATTCTTTCATTAGTGAAAATTTTAATCCGGGGACATGGGAGCCAATGAGCCTCCGATGCATCTCCCTACAATAACGTGCCTATGAATAGATAATAATGCATAAATCATGATGATTAATGTAATTGTTACACATATTTGCAATCATGATTTATGATATTGATATTTGGAACATAATCATGGGAAATAGGTTTGAATCATGCTTTAGGTGATACTTTGCTTATTATCATGATATAATACCTAATGCATGATTATTAATTGATGAATACTTTAGGTTCATGATTATAATGTAGAATTAATTGATATATGCCTTTATGATCATGAGGATTGTTAGGTTGATACTTAACCTTGATAGAATTGTATGAATATAATGGTTAAGTATATACTAATACCCCCTAGGATGCATCTCACACTCACAATAGGCTACTTTGATTGAAAACTTAGCATGGGTGAGATGTTAGGATGATACAAATGTCCACTAATGCCTATGACATTTAGATGGTCATTTAAAGTATCAAAATAGTAATAATAGACCAATCATGGGGAAGGCTTATGTTTAATTCATAGACATATTGCCCAAAGATCATGGTTGGATATTTCATATGTTTTCAAAACAATTTCTTAATCTAAAATCTATGTATTCATGTTTTGAAACAATTCAAAGCAAGACTAGGTGTTAAAATGGATACTCTTATGATAAAAAAACCTAGTAGTTTTTAAAGCTTTTGGATTTTTGGAAAATACGTGGAAATATAATGATTTTTCATGAAAACCTATTTTTCACTGATAGATATACTTAAAAGAAATATGTTCCCCAAATTTCATGATTTTTCGAATTTTCTGGAATTTTTAACGCATTTCTGAAATTCAGTCCGAAAATCAGAAAATCCTGAAAATCATGTGCCAGTCGACTGGTATCTAAACCAGTCGACTGATGACTTGTAAATCAGACTAGTTGAGGCCGAATTCAGGTTTTAGAGCAATTTTTTGTATTTTTCCTTCTAATATACTTGATGCCATGAGTTTTTAACTTAGTGTTAATCTTTTTGATGGTGTCAAAGGGGGAGAAATAATTATGTTTAAGTTAATTATGATAGGGGGAGAAAATTGAGAATTTGTAGAGAGAGTTTCATGGATTAAGGGGGAGTTGCATGTTGCTATATCATGTTTATGTTTACATGCTTTCTTACATTAAAATGTTTATCAAATATTTTTACCTAACTTAAACAGATTGCCACACATCAAAAAGGGGGAGATTGTTTGGGCAATCTCTTGCCGTGATAAGGTTTTGATGAGTGTGGCAAAGGGTTTAAGTTAGTTTGTTATGTTGATTTGATATGTGCGTTGAAGTAGTGCAGGACTTAGTAATTCGCACATGGAGCCGTGGCGAGTTTCACATCTCATGACTCGTGCCTTGAGTCGGAAAAGGATAGCTTTGCGGAAGCCGTGCGCTTGGAGCATCCGAGGGACCACCGAACGAGAAGCTTGGAGTGAAGTCGGAGGAAGTAGACTTCGAGGCAAGAGATGTGAAGGAGCATTGCAGAGTCGTGCGCCTGATGCTGCTGAGGGACGTGGCCGAGAATGAAGAGAACTTCGAAGGCGAGGGACTCCGAGAGATGAGAGTGAGCGAATGTAACCCGGGAAGGGGTAGCTCTTAGGTGAAACTTGGCCATTTGGCCAAGTGTCGGATGAGTTTTCCCGACACCAATCGACTTCCATGTCATGGCAGTCGACTGCTCTGAGTCGATGGTCGATCGACTGGTATAAGACCAGTTTAGTGCTTGGCGATCGATCGCCATGAATCGTGATCGGCCCGATGTCGATAAACGGCCGGCGGTACTGCCGAGGAATGACTCCATTGAGCACTCAATCGAGGTAGGATCACCGATCGATAAGCAATACCGTTGGATGGAATCCAACGTGGAAAGCGGCCGTTATTGGGCAATGGCTACGGGATCAGTCGACTGATCGAGGGCATCAGTCGACTGATCCTGTGTCAACGGGAAGAAACCCTCTTACTCTATAAAAAGGAAGGGGATGGGACTTTGGGAGGCTAATGCTTGAACGCCCAACTACTCCCAAAGTGCCCTAAACGGTTTTCCACTCTTCTACTTGCTCTAATCTTCATTCCATTGTAGAAGAGTGATCCTTGTGTAAAAGAGGTTACCTCCACCTAGCTTTGTGCAAAGGAGAGATCTAGTGGATTTGGAGGAGTGATTCACCTTGGACGAATCGGACCGTGGATTAGCGACGTAGCCGTGAACCACGTTACATCTCGTGTTTGTATTGGTAGCTTTCATTTTCTATTTGCTTATCTTTATTTGTATATTCCGCTTGCGCTAATCTTTGTGTAAACGAGCAAATTCCGACATCCATCGTAAGAGGGCTATTCACCCCCTCTAGCCGGCCAATCGATCCCCTACAGACTTCTTCCTCTTCTTGAGCTGATGAAGATTCTTCTTCTTCTCCTTGTGCCAAGTGAGGCTTCTCATGGAATTTGGCCAATTTGTCCCATAGCTCCTTGGCGTCTTGAAATTCACCTAAACTAGACAAAATGTCATTAGGTATCAAGTCTTCTAAAATCTTTGTTACCTTGACTTCCATCTTAAACTTGAGATGTTGCTCTTGCGTCCATTTCTTCAATTTCAAGACGTTTCTGTTCTTATCCCGAGGAGGTTCAAAGCCTTCTACGAGGATGAACCAATCCTCTATATCCATCATCAAGAATGTCTCCATTCTTGTTCTCCACGCTGAAAAGTGTTCTCGATCAAATGGCGGTGGAGTGTTGATGTCCCATCCAAGCTTGTCTTGGAATTCCATCTTCCTTCTAGCTTTTTAGCTCCCGACGGTTAATCTGTAGAAGAGCCCCGGGCTCTGATACCAATTGTAAAAGATTTGAGGCCGCTAGAGGGGGGAGGGTGAATAGCGTCGCGTGATGGAATTCGTTTTGTGTTCGTCTATAAATTTTGTTAGCATAGCGGAAATAGAAATAATACAATAACACAAAAAGACAAACACAAATACACAAGTATTTAATGTGGTTCGGAAACGAACTGTTCCTACTCCACGGATTGGGCTCTAAAAGCCCTAGCAATGCAAACACGCACTACTAATCACAATAACTCCTTCTCAACACAAGTCGGAGGTGGAGAAATCTCGTACAAACGATCTTAAAATAGCAAGAACGAAATACAAGCAATATACGATGCAAATACGAAAGACAAGTAAAGAAAAAACTTTACAACACTTATTTTTGATTGCTTGAATGCTTGGTTGCTTGCTTGCACTTGGAGACCTGATTTGCAGAAACAAATCGCCCAAATAGCCCTCAAGAACCGGATGCATTTTTCTCCATCACGAGCACATTTTATAGCTTCAACCTGTGCTGGAAAATGTCGATCAGTCGACTGCTCGGGAACATCAGTCGACTGATCTCACTATTGCTGTGAGACAACGGTGTAATCCAGGCTGGAAAAATCCAATGGCTAGGACATCAGTCGACTGATCATGAGCATCAGTCGCCTGTTTAAGCATCACTCGACTGCTCGTCCCAGCGGTCGAGTGAGACTCCATTCTGTGCCCCAAAATTCGAGCATCAGTCGACTGATCACAAGATCAGTCGACTGTTCAACTATGGCAGTCGACTGCTAGGGCAATTCCCATAGTCAAACCCTAGTTGACTACGCCAGTCGACTGACACATGGCACCAGTCGACTGGCACACCTCAAACATGAGGTTTTAGCCAAAGTATGGTACCCCCACACTTGCTAGACCACCTTTAGCCTAGACCTAAGCCTTCTAGCCACCTCTATCAGCCTTACGCCTCTCGGATCCCTCCAAGTCATCCATTACTTGTTCATCCATCGCGCTAGCCTTCAGGTGCTTCCATCGGCTATGTCATGCTAACGGTGTCTACACCGCCAAGGCACATTGGACTTACGCCGCCAAGACTCCGCTTGGACTTTACGCTGCCAACCATTGGACTTATGCTGCCAAGACTCCCGCTTGGACTTTACGCCGCCAATATCAAACTCCTTGGACCTCTCAAATGCCAAGACTCAAGCTTGGACTTTCCCTTGCCAATCCATGTTGGACTTTCCATGCCAAGACCCATGCTTGGACATTCCCAAATGACAAGTTTCCCACATGGATTTTCCATGCCAAGTACCCATGACTTGGACTTTTCATGATCACATGGTCAACCCTAGTCAACCATCAAAGTCTCCCTCGAGTCAAACTCGAGTCTGGTCAATTATAACCTGGGTCGATTGTATAAACAATCTGCCTAAAACATCAACAGGCATTAATGTCAAACATTAATGTCAACTTATTTTGTCAAACATCAAAACATCACTCGAGTCAAACTCGAGTCTGGTCAATTGTGACCTGGCCGATTGCACCAACAAAATATCCCTCCATAAAAAATTTAGAAACTAAAAATAAATTCTTTCTAAATAAAGGTACATAAAGGAAATTTTCCATAACCAAAGTTTTTATTTTTCTCAAAAGATAAATAAAATATCTCCCACTGCAATAGCCGCCACCTTAGTGGCATTGCCCAAGTAAACGGTAATCTCTCCCTCAGCTCTTCGTCAGGTTTTCTGGAACCCCTGCAAAGTATTGCAGACATGATCAGAGGCTCCTGTATCTACACACCAGGTGTTGGTAGATAACATCGCTAACCATGTTTCAACGACTAGACCAAAGGATATACCTTTGTTCTGTTTTGGATTGGGACATTCCTTCTTCCAATGTCCATCCTTCTTACAAGTGAAGTACTTGCCTTTCGGCTTCTTTACTCCTCCCTGAGATCCTTCCACCACCTTTGCTATAGCTTATTTCTTCTTCTTCTTACCTTTCGGCTTAGAAGTAGAAACCTTCTGAGCAACCATGGCCTTAGCCAGAGCAAGCCTTTCTGTCGACTGGAGAATGATATCAACATGGGTTTCCCATCAATCTCAGCTCCAAGGACTTCCAGCTCATTCGCGGGCTTAGGAGGATACTCTTCGAAAAGTACATATTTGTACTCCTCAGCAGTTAAGACAATATCTAGATTCTTTTCCAATCAACATAATTTGGGCACAGTAAACTTATTTTCCTTTAGTATCACAACAAGTGGACTGAAAGTCATTTATGAAAATCCTAAGAATCACATAGATAATTACATTAGATTTCAAAAAATTATTGATTCCTCAAACAATAAAATTTTAAAATCAACCAACACCTCAAAACACCGAGAATATCGTATGTCACGATAGTGTGGACGTATATGAATTCTACATTTGTAAGAGGAGGTTTTACCCATTAATTTTACTATCTTGTCAACCTAACTTTTTGAAAAGTAAAATTAATAGTTGGTTTCTCTTCATCCCTACAAATAAAAGCAGTGACTCTGATGGGGAGGATTCTTATATTTGTATCTAAGTGTTCACCATTACTTGGTACCAAGGTAATTATCTCGGGTTATGTGCCTTACCATGGGGAAGTACACACACTCCTTAATAATTTCCTATAACCATATTCGATCTTGTGATCCGCAAACAAACTCATCCGATGGGGAGGAAGGCACTCAGAGCGGACGCGCAAGTTTGTTTGCATCACTTGTCAAATCGTAATGGAGGCCGTGGGAATTTATAAAAATTTCTCTCTCCCACTTAGTAATTTGAAATTGAGGAATTTTCCTAGCCTACGACATGCATATCAAACAAAAAGCAATAAATATGAAAAATAAATTATTTTCCAACTATTATGGCTTTTGTCTTCAATATGTCTCCTGTCATATCGCCTTCTCGTCCGCTCCTCCTACGCCATGTACGAGCCATCCGGAGATCTGAGCCGAGACTAAAATCTATTTTAATTTACATCCATCGATCCAATACTCCTCGAGGGAGTGTACATGAAATCTAGATCGAAAGTAAACTAAAATAAAGAGTGGCTAAACAATGTTGTATCTAATTTACAAAAAATCAAATACTAGCCTCGTCAACCCCGAGGATTCAACAAAATATACACATACAATCACATACACACATATGGCAAAAATAGTCGGATCTTATGCCGGCAACCAAAGAGTTAAACTACGCATATCCTACTATTATCCGACACATATAATATATGAAAAGTGCATAAGATTAACCGAATCCTAAACACACAAAATCGGAAACCTTGGCTCTGATACCAATTGAAGGGTTTTGCTTATCGAGTCCGTGAGGGGAAACTTCGCTTCCCACTTCACCTTGATTGCTTGTTCATGGAGATCCCATCGATGTCCCCGGATTAAAAAATTTAATCCTTGACAAAAGGGATTGCCTAAACAATCAAGTCATCATCGTGCTATTCGTTTAGAGAGGTCACTTGAACAAACTCGTTGTTCAAGCGACCAACCTCTATTCTACGAGTAGCCGCGGAACAGATGATGTCCGGATCGCCGACTTTTGTGTTTATGTTCGGGATCCAAGTATTATTTAGCTACTAACAGAATATATCATGCTTATAATTGGAAAAACAAATACAAGCAAGTAATAAAAGAGAATAGAGAATATATATACCTCTTGATCATCTAATGTATGACCTTCCTCCTTTCGGACGTCGTGTGGGCGACGATCTACAAAAAGTTGAAGCTCCTAGATCGACAATCTTCCTTCGTTGCTCGTTCCGAGCAAGAGGAAGAATAGAAACAAAACTCCTTTCCTTCTTTCAACCAACCACCAACATCCAATGTTGGAGCTTGCCGCCGGCCAAGAAGGAAGAAGAGATTAAGGTGGAAACCGGCCATGACACCAAGGGAAAGCCCTAAATCTTGTTTCCACCAACCAAGGAGAAGGAGAAGAGGGTGTTTGGATGCCGGCCAAGAGCTAGAAAGAAGGTTGTGGCCGCCGGCCACCAAGGTAGGGGAAGAAGAAAGGAAACTACTTCTTTATTTGGTGCCGCCCAAGCCTCCAAAACCCTAAGCCTCCAAACCCTAATCCTTACTCTCCTAATTTTCGGCCATGGAAGAGGGGAAGAAGAATAGGATGAGCACTGACGAAGGTAGAGGGAAGAAGGAAGGAACCGGCCAAACCTTAGGAAGAAGAAGAAAAAGCCTCTTCCACTTGTTGCCGCCCACCCCTAGCTCCCAAACCCTAGCCGCCCACTCCTAGTCAAACCCTAATTAGGATTGCTAGCCACCCAAGGGAAGCAAACCCTAATCCTCTTAAGCCATCCATCAAGTTGCCGCCCAAGCCAATAAGCCTTATTTATAGAGTTGGGTTTATGCCTTGGATTAATCTCCACCATTGGTTCTAGGGATTTAATCTCAACAGTCGGATCTAGAGATTTAATCTCAACCGTTAGATCTAGAGATTTAATCTCTAACATTGGATCTAGAGTTTTGTTTCTATCCATTGGATCTAAGCTTCATGAGGTGTTAATAGGCAACATTAGGGACCATGAGGAGGAGTTGGATCTTGGCCACCCATGGATCAAGCTCACATAAAGTCCGATCCACTAATGATAATCCAATCCACTAAAGGATTATCATTGATCTACCTCACCAACCCCCATAAGATAATATGGGCTCCATATATTATTTGTACATTTTCTCCCCGTGTTTAAGATCTCGAATGTCCATCGATTATTTAATTTACTGACCATTAATTAATCAACATCTAACTCCATGAGTAGTACCACTCAACCTTTTCATCATGCCGGACCAAGTCCACCTGCAGGCTTTACATGATGAATCTTATGAGCTCCTCAAGGGGACATCATCATCCTAATATATAGGACATGGTTTCCTCCTATAATCAACAACACACCATATAAATAATATCATCTCCCAACTTACCGAGCCTATCGATTTAATCTATAAATCTCGCCCATTGGTAAATTAAAGAGATGAATACTAAGTATATGTGTCCATTATTATATCGGGATTAAGAGCATGTACAAAATAATATCTGAGGTCCGATTTGATTATGTTGTCAACAATAAATCGAATCACCTCTAAGTCGGTCCTGCTTAATACACACATAGTGCACTAGTGTGATTCTATGGTCAAGACAAACCAATACCAAATCACACTACATCCATAAAAATGCAAACAGTGATCATGTAATTCTTATTTCAAAATAAAGATGTTCATACAAAAGATAGACTTTTCAGTATACATCCCTACAAATATGGGCTCCATATATTATATGTACATTTTCTCCCCGTGTTTAAGATCTCGAATGTCCGTCGATTAATTAATTTAATGACCATTAATTAATCAATATCTAATTCCATGAGTAGTACCACTCAACCTTTTCATCATACCGGACCAAGTACACCTGCAGGGTTTACATGATGAACCTTATGAGCTCCTCAAGGGGACATTATCATCCTAATATATAGGACACGGTTTTCTCCTATAATCAACGACAAACAATATAAATAATATCATTTCCCAACTTACCAAGCCTATCGATTTAATCTATAAATCTCGCCCATTGGTAAATCAAAGAAATGAATACTAAGTATATGTGCCCGTTATTATATCGGGATTAAGAGCATGTACAATATAATATCTGAGGTCCGATTCGATTATGTAGTCAACAATAAATCAAAACACCTCTAAGTCGGTCCTGCTCAATACACACAAAGTGTACTAGTGTGATTCTATGGTCAAGACAAACCAATACCAAATCATACTACAACCATGCCAATGGTTTGTCCAAAGTCATCTCGGTTGTGAGCCTATACTTATACTTTACAAGGATCCGATAACATGATCTCCCGTGTGACACCACACACCGTGTTATCTACAATGTAATGTATTAGACAATATGCATCACCATAAATATGCAAACAATGATCATGTTATTCTTATTTCAAAATAAAGATGTTCATACAAAAGATAGACTTTTCAGTATACATCCCAACAAACTATCCATAGGTTGCGACACAGTTTGGGCTATCTGGGCCACTTGTGTTTCCAACATCCGCGTGTGACTTGCAAGATCGTCAATAGTGGCCTTCAAATCCTTAAGTGACTCTCCTGTTTTCTGATGTTGGCGTCGAAACTCTTCATTGGCCTTTGTTTGGGTAGTAATGAAGTCTTCCATCATCAATTCTAGCCTAGACTTTTGTGGTTATTGCTGCCCATTTCCCTTTTGCTGCCCATATCCTCCGGATAGTTGGAAGTTCCCCTAGTTATTCCGATAGGAAAAGTTTGGGTGCTTCTTCCATCTAGGATTGTAAGTACTAGAGTATGGGTTGTTGGGACTTTGATTATAGTCCCCAACCACATCGACATGCTCAATCTACTCTTTTGAGCCACCCTGCCCTCCATAGTAGTCCTCCCGATATGTTGCTGCTCCTTCTCCAAAGTCATTGATTGCACATGTAGAAACATGATTGAAAGAGTTGAACCATCTGCTAAGAGCATCCAACCTCGCTGCCATGTGGTCCACAGAGTTGACAACATATCATCCCGAAGTAGGAGTTGGGTGACTACGTTCGAAAGCCCATTGATGGTGGTTCTGGGTCACCTCTTCTATTAGTTCCTTCTCTTCCTCGATAGTCTTGTTCATAAGTGCTTCTCCTGCAGCAGAATCGAGGGACATCTTTGTAGTGTACGTGATCCCATTATAGAAGATGTGGATCACCAACCACCTTTCCAGTCCATGGTGGGGGCATTGGTAGAGTAGCCACTTGTAGCGATCCCAGGCTTCAAATAGGGACTCCCCTTCCTTCTGACGGAAGCTCGTTATTAGATGGCGCATGTGAGCAGTCTTGCTAGGTGGGAAGTATTTATTCATGAATTTCTGCTCACATTGCTCCTAGGTAGTAATGCTTCTCGAAGGCAGGGAGTGAAGCAATGCCTTAGCCTTATCCCACAATGAGAATGGGAATAGGCTCAGGCGGATCGCGTCTGTAGGGACTCTATTAATATTCATTATTGAGCATATTTCCAAAAATGCCTCCAGGTGTCAGTTCGGCTCTTCAGTTGCAGCTCCCCCGAATTGACTCTGCCGGACCATTTGTATGAGTGTCGGTTTCAGCTCAAAGTTGTTTGTTGAAATGGACGGTCCAGCTATACTCAACCTAAAGCCTCTAGCACTAGGGGTTGCGTAATCCCACAAAGGTCGGCTACCTATATTCACCTCGGATGTGGCTTGGTCCTCCATCCTCTTCTGTTAAGCTCTCTAGCGATGATAGGTTTGTTCGATTTCTAGATCGATCGAAATCAGGCCTTCCGATCCTAAGAGTCTATGGATACGAGGAACCGAGCCACAAAATTAGAAGTATTAACTAATACTTAATTAAAATAGAAAATATCCTAAACTAATACTAAATCAAATGCAAAAAATTTAACTAAAGTTTAATGCAACGTAATTACTGAAATAAATCAAAACATACTCTAGATATTAAAAATGTAAAACTGAAGTAAATAAAAATAAACGAAAGAAATAAAAGTAAAGCAAGTAAATAAATCTACCTTAAGTCCGATCCAATTATCCATTTCTTGATTCGATATTGAATCAATCAGTCCTCGGTAATGGTGCCAAAAACTTGATGCACACCAATGCGACCTCAAATCTTGTGACGGAGACCATCGAGGACTTGAAGCGCACACTCACGCTCAACGCCTGCAAGTGCATGGATGTCGTCAAGTTATAAAAAGATTATCGATCCTACAGGTACTGAGATTCGAGTACCGATTTGGTAAGTGGAGGTTATTGTTCGGAATTCAGATCTAAGGGTTGAGATTGCGAGGGTTGATGGCGGTCCTAACTCAATACGGTGTCACACGGAAGAAGAAAAAACTAGTTGTGAGTCTTTGGAAGGGATTTTAGGATTTTGGTTTCGTTTGTGTGTCACATAACACGTTGTCAATTTGGTTTTGTCTAGGTTTCTAGCTATGATTTTGTGGAAAGGACATCATACATTCCCCCGATGAGCCTTCGTATCTATCGGAAACTCCCTCTGCCATTACCAGGTCGACCCCTTGACATAGGATAGGATAGTTGGTACGAGGATACTGAATTGATCCCTGTGGCGAGTCAAAAATGGGGCACGTTTCCAACTCTATCGCATTCTTCTACCCACGGTTACGGGAGATGAGGCCAACCCCTAGGTTCCTCCTTAGTTCTCCTAAATCTTAGATACGAGGGCTGTCACCCCTCGTATTGTCTAGCACAATAGATAGAAAACCAAAACAATAGTTATAGCATCGTCACATGGAACACGTTGTGAATAGCCGACATCTCCTGAGGTAGCTCGAGCTCATAAGCTACCTTGCCAACTCTTTTCAGGATCGGATATTGTCCTACGTATCGCGGACTTAGCTTCCCCTTCTTCCCGAATCTCATTATTCCTTTCATAGGTGCTACCTGGAGAAATACCAAATCTCCAACATTAAATTCCAAAGGTCTACGTCGCTGATCCGCATAGTTTTTTTGCCGGCTCTGAGAAGTCTCTATTCTTTGGTGGATATTCTGTATCGCTCGGGTGGTGTCCTCGATGAATTCCATCCGAAGTCCCATCTCTTTCTTCTCACCACCTTCGTACCAACAGATTGGAGACCTACATCTCCTCCCATATAAAGCTTCATAAGGTGTCATTCCGATGGTAGCCTGATAGCTATTGTTGTAAGCGAATTCCGCTAGACATAAATATCGGCACCAGCTCCCTTTGAAGTCCAGGGCATAAGCTCGTAACATGTCTTCCACTTCTTGGTTCACCCTTTCTGTTTGTCCGTCTGTCTGAGGATGAAAGGCGTTACTGAAATGCAGCTTCGTGCCAAGAGCCTTATGAATGCATTCCCAAAACTGTGACGTGAAGCGACCATCCCTATCTGAAATGATGGTCTTGGGAATACCATGCAGTCTGATGATTTCCTTAGCATATAATTGAGTCAGTTGCTCAATCGAATAGATCATCTTGATTGCTAGGAAATGGGCTGACTTCGTCAATCTGTCAACGATAACCCATATTACGTCATATCTGTTCGTAGTCCTGGGAAGACCTGAAATAAAGTCCATAGAGATGTCTTCCCATTTCCACTCTGGAATTTGGATTGGTTGCAGAACTCCTCCAGGCCTTTGATGTTCTGCTTTAACTTGCTGACAGGTCAAACAGGTACTGACAAGCTGTGCTACATCCCTCTTCATACCGGACCACCAGAATTTCTCTTTCAGATCTTGATACATTTTGGTGGATCCCGGATGCATAGAATAGGGGGTCCCATGACCCTCCTCCAATATCTTCTTGCGTAGTTACGGATCATTAGGGATACATAGACGATCCCTAAGGTATAATATTCCGCTATCAGTGACATGAAAATCCTCGGTTTTTTTCTTCTAGGATCTCTTGCTTAATCCTCTGGAGGTTTAGATTACTACTTTGTTTTGCCAATATGTCATCGAATAGTGATGGTACTATTGCCATGGTCAAAAGCTGTCCGGAAATAACCTCGATTCCATAGCTCATGATTTCCATCTCCAGCGGTTGAGACAATCCCGATAGAGACATCAAGGTGGCATTGGACTTCCTGCTGAGTCCATCGGCCACTTTGTTCGCTTTCCCTGGGCGATAGAAAATCTCGCAGTCATAGTCCTTCATGAGCTCAAGCCATCTGCATTGTCTCATATTGAGGTCCCTCTGTGTGAAGAAATATCTCAGACTCTGGTGGTCTATATAGATCTTACAGTGTGCTCCATACAGATAGTGCCTCCATACCTTGAGAGGGAAGACCACAGCGGCCAACTCTAAATCGTGAGTGGGATAGTTCTTTTCATGTTCCTTGAGTTGCCTAGAGGCATAGGCAATAACTTTACCACTCTGCATAAGTACAACTCCGAGTCCCAATTTGGAGGCATCGCTGTACATGTCGAAGGATTCGTCACAGTTTGGAAGAGTAAGGATAGGAGCACTGGCCAATCTCCTCTTCAATTCCGTGAAACTCTTCTCACAGTCGTCAGTCCATTCGTACTTCTTATTTTTCCGGGTGAGAACTGTCATAGGTGCTGTGATTCTGGAGAAGTCCTCTACGAATTTCCGGTAATAGCGTGCTAATCCGAGAAAACTCCTGACTTCGCTAGCATTCCTTGATAGCATATACTCACGGCCTCGATCTTCCTCAGGTCCACCATAACTCCGTCCTTGGAAATAATATGACCCAAAAAAGATACTTGATTGAGCCAGAATTCACATTTGGAGAACTTGACATATAGCTGCTTTTCTTGAAGGATCTGTAACACTGTCTTCAAGTGTTCGACATGCTCTTCTTGATTTCTCAAATAGATGAGGATATCGTCGATGAAGACGATCATGAACTTGTCGAGAAATGTCGAGAATACCCGATTCATCAGGTCCATAAACATAGAAGGAGCATTGGTCACTCCGAAGGGCATGACGACGAACTCAAAATGTCCGTATCTAGTCCGGAAAGTCGTCTTCAGAATATCGTCTGGTTTCATCTTCACTTGATGGTAGTCGGATCTGAGATCAATCTTTGAAAAGACGGTGGCTCCCTTCAATTGATCGAACAGGTCGTTTATCCTTGGAAGGGGATACCTGTTCTTGATCGTTACATTATTTAGCGCTCGGTAGTCTATGCACTGGCGCATAGTTCCGTCCTTCTTTACAAATAGTACCAGAGCTCCCCATGGGGAGTGACTAGGGTGAATAAAGCCCTTATCAAGTAACTCCTGTAGTTGTTCTTGAAGCTCCTTCAATTCAGCGGGCGCCATACGGTAAGGTGCTTTAGAGATCGGGTTAGTACCAGGAATCAATTCGATCTCAAATTCAATTTCTCTATCAGGGGCTAACCCTGGTAGTTCGTCGGGGAATACCTCTAGGTAGTTGCATACAACTATGACATCTTCCAGTTTGTAATCCATTGCCGGAACTCGGTAAACTCATCATAATGATTGTTCGTCACTCACATATGAAAGAATTCTTCGAAGAATTCAGATTCGAAGTCCGTCCATCTCATTTGGTTCACAGGTCTCTTGGCCTTGACCCTCTCCCACCACATTCTGGCATCTCCAGAAAGGCAGAATGATACGTATTTGATCTTTTCGTGCTCTGGCCAGTCCAACAGCTCCATAGTACTTTCTACCGTCTTGAACCAGGCTTGGGCATCCCATGGTTCACCAGCACAAGAGAAGTATTCCGGCTTCAGCCTCTGCCACTGGATCAGGTAGGCCTCTTGTCGAACTATTGGGCCATGGCCTCCCGGTGCAGTTGTAGGTATAATTGGTATCGTCTGCTGGTTCCCTAGTGGGGCGGTAGGGTTTCCTTGCTGAGTCATTAGGGTATTTATCACTTTCTGCTACTCAGCGACTTGATGCTGGAGTTCAGTAACCACCTGCATAAGATCAGGTGGGGGTACTGTCTCCTCAACTCTATTACTGCGTCTCCCATTCATGTTTATCTTCATAAAGGATAACAAGTTATCATAATATTATCATCCTTACTTATATTCAATCACATTTGAACTAACAGTATTTCTTATCATACATATATCATACATGAAAGAACTATATTAGGCATAGAATTTCTTACTTGGAGTGGCAGGATGGAAACTTGATGTGTGTGTAGTGGAAAGGTAGAACTTGGGCTCTGATACCAACCTGTAACACCCACCCTTCCCGTACCTCAGAGGTGAGCGAAGGGCGGCGCTACGCGATCATACATACATGCATATACATACAGCGGAAGCATTTAAAGCAATAAAATTCCTTTCTTAAGCTAACTATATTAACCTAATCCACCTAACTGATTAATTATGATGTAACGGTCTTAGCAATTTTCTTAACTAAACATGTACTAAAGAAATTCAAGATTTATATAATAAATGGGAGTGACAACCAAGGCAAAAACATCATTTAAGTCTTAACACTGAACGGTAAAACATGCATAATCTCCCTGAACCATAAACTAAATCTTATCCACTATGCCACTACCACACACATCTTTGCCTCCTGCTGCTCCCTTCAATTATTCCATTCCTTGTCTTGCTCTGCAGTATAAGGGAAAAACGACACTATCAGCACATATGCTGAGTAAGATCCTTTGCTACTCACAAAAGCCATACGACATAAATTACACATAAGATAGTGACATGTTCATTTATCTAACACATAGTCATAGCATGGATGTAACTATTAACATGATCATCAAGAGGCATATAGACTTAGCATTCAAAATTCATGAGTAAAGCAATCCGTGACATGATCATCTAGGACAAGTATCCCCATGGCATTTTTATCACAATAACATAACATCTCGTAATAACATAGGCATGGAATAGTTATATGCAGAATGCTCTTTGAAAACATATACTTTCATAAGTACTTAAACATAATCTCAACATTAGGGCCCGACATTGTATCCATGACTCGGCCCAGCCCATTTGGCGGTCCATTCGGTGGCCCATTTGGCGACCCCTTGTGGTCGTCGACCGTGGACCGTCGGCACATCGACCATGTCATTACCACTAGGCCCATACTTTGACCTAGGGGAAACTTTGGATACAAGCCATGCGTAAAGTAAAATAGCATACATGTTCTTTGACATAACATAAAGAGTGTTCTTGTCCCCACTCTTATGGAAATATTTCTTAACCAATTCATATTCATAAGCCTTACGTAACCATAGCATAGGGGTGCCTATCATTCATGAACATAAACAGGTACATCATGATAAAATGAGCAAAACTTAACATATACATTATGATACAAGGGTCCTACATCAGCCGTTAACATGGACATAAGGTATGAAATCATGCAAATATATCGTCTAACTAGCATCATATTAATACCATATATATGCCTAGAATAACATGGAAAATCATTCGGAATCATGTTCAGAAATATATATATATATATTTATTTATTTATTTTCTTGTCTTTTTTAATCTTCCCGAGCCCAGTACAATCGCCCTGCGTTGGACGACACACCTGTGTCGTGGCCGAGCGGCACGCCTGCTAGCCGAGAGGTACGCCTGCTAGCCGGCGACACCTCCGGTGATCGGCGACACGCTGGCGCCCGGCGACATGCTGCGCTCGGGGCGGCACCCACAGAGTTGTTTGGCCCCGACACACTTGTGCCGGGGTGGCATAGGCGTGTCCCGCGCTGCTCACCCCGACACGCCTGTGTCGGGTGAAAGAGCGACGTGTTGGCCTCTGTACATGTTCTGCATAACAAAATTTATACGAACCTCGTCCTAGGGTCTTAAGCAATATCAACCATGGAACCTCGACTAAGGTTAATCATATGCAATACAGGGAAAAGAAGAACATGAAAAACTCTTTATTGCATAGCACAACATTAGGAACATGAAAGCCATTCGAGAGAAACCCATGTACTGTAGGTGAGGGAATTCTTACCTTCGATTGCTTTAACTTACATTTGTAAAACCTAATGAGATGCAACTTTCTGTCCCACCCTAGCAGCTTCCCTCCAAGGTCTCTTGAATCCCACCTTTCCTTGGATTCGGCAGAGAAGACAACCCTAGGAGAGAATTCTCCTTGATGTGTGGTTCGGCGGTGGAGGGATCAAGAGAGTAGAGAGGTGTCCTCTAGGGTATTAGGGAGGTTAAATTTATAACCATCAAGGCTTAACCTATTCCCTTATAAATTTCTTTAAATTTCTCTCTTTAACAAAATTAATTCCTTCTTCAATTAAATTCGTGACTTCTCCCTAATCATATAAAATTTTTATTGGATTTTTTGGTGACTCACCCCTTCTTGTCCAGTTTTCTTTTCTTTTATTTCCTTTAAATCCCACGTAAGCCTATTATCATCATGCATAATTATCTTTATTTTCTTTAACCAACATAAGGGCCCCTTTATTATCATGCCTCATTATCTATAAAACTCCTAAGATTTTTTGGGCGTTACACAAGATGACCAAGACTCCCTTTAATGGACACAGTGAAAGAGCAATAGACTTGTTAGAACTTATACATAGTGATGTATGTGGCCCTTTCAATGTTGCTGCTAGAGGTGGTTATAGGTACTTCATTACATTTACTGATGACTTCAGTAGATATGGTTATGTGTATCTCATGACACACAAATCAGAATCCTTTGAAAAGTTCAAAGAATTCAAGAATGAAGTACAAAACCAGCTTGGCAAGAGTATTAGGATACTTCGATCAGATCAAGGTGGTGAATACCTTAGCCTTGAGTTTCGTGACTATCTAGCTGAGTGTGGGATTATATCCCAACGCACTCCTCCTGGAACACCACAGTGGAATGGTGTGTCCAAAAGGAGGAATCGTACCCTATTAGATATGGTACAATCTATGATGAGTCACACAGATCTTCCTATATCCTTTTAGGGATATGCTCTAGATACAGCATCCTTCACCCTTAACCGTGTACCATCCAAAGTTGTGATAAAGACACCATATACGATATGGACAGGAAGAAATCCCAAGATGTCTTTCATGAGGATTTGGGGTTGTGAGGCTTACGTTCGACGTCATATCTCAGACAAACTAGGACCCAAATCTGATAAGTTCTATTTTCTTGAAAATCCCAAGGACACGAAGGGATATTCCTTCTACATTCCCAGTCAGTACAAAGTGTTTGTGGCAAAGATTGGGGTTTTTCTAGAAAGGGATTTTTTTTCTAGAAAAACTAGTGGGAGTACTTTCGATCTTGAAGAAATTCAAGAGAAGGACAATAGCACTGAGGCCTTAATGGAGGTTGAACAAGAACCACAAAGTGTTGTGGGTGATGAGATTGTTGCACAAAGAGTTGTGGAACAACCACCTGTTCAGGTAGACCTACCTCTTCATAGGTCTGATAGGGTACGTCGTCAGCCTGAGAGATACTCATTTCTCTTGTTTGACCATGATGACGTTATGCTCATAGAGAATGAGCCTACCTCCTATCAGGAAGCTGTGATGAGCCCAGACTCTAAGAAATGGCTAGAGGCCATGAGATCCGAGATGGAATCCATGTACACCAACCAAGTATGGACTTTGGTTGATCCACCTGAAGGGGTCAAACCCATTGAGTGTAAGTGGGTCTTTAAGAGAAAGACTGACATGGATGGACATACGCATACCTATAAGGGCCGATTGGTGGCTAAAGGTTTCAAGCAAATTAAAGGTATTGACTATGATGAAACTGTAGGGATGTATACTGAAAAGTCTATCTTTTTTATGAACATCTTTATTTTTTAAATAAGAATCACATGATCATTGTTCGCTTTTTTATGGTTATGCAATATTGTCTAATACATTAAATTGTAGATAACATGGTGTCTGGTGTCACACGGGAGATCATGTTATCGGCTCCTTGTAAAGTATAAGTAAAGGCTCACAACCGAGATGACTTTGGACAAACCATCGGAATGGTTGTAGTATGATTTGGTATTGGTTTGTCTTGACCATAGAATCACACTAGTGCACTTTGTGTGTATTGAGTAGGATTGACTTAGAGGTGATTCGATTTATTGCTGACTACATAATCGAATCAGACCTCAGATATTATTTTGTGCATTCTCTTAATCCCGATATAATAACGGGCATATATACTTAGTATTCATCTCTTTGGTTTACCAATGGGCGAGATTTATAGATTAAATCGATAGGCTCGGTAAGTTGGGAGATAATATTATTTATATGGTGTGTCGTTTATTATAGGAGGAAATCGTGTCCCATATATTAGGATGATGATGTCCCCTTGAGGAGCTCATAAGGTTCATCATGTAAACCCTGTAGGTGGACTTGGTCCGGCATGATGAAAAGGTTGAGTGGTACTACTCATGGAGTTAGATGTTGATTAATTAATGGTCAGTAAATTAATTAATCGACGGACATTCGAGATCTTAAACACGGGGAGAAAATGTACAAATAATATATGGAGCCCATATTAACTTATGGGGGTTGGTGAGGTAGATCAATGATAATCCTTTAGTGGATTGGATTATCATTAATGGATCGGACTTTATGTGGGCTTGATCCATGGATGGCCAAGATCCAACTCCTCCTCATGGTCCCTAATGTAGCCTATTAACACCTCATGAAGCTTAGATCCAATGGATAGAAACAAAACTCTAGATCCAAAGGTCGAGATTAAATCTCTAGATCCGACGATTGAGATTAAATCTCTAGATCCGACGGTTGAGATTAAATCCCTAGAACCAATGGTGGAGATTAATCCAAGGCATAAACCCAACTCTATAAATAAGGATTATTGGCTTGGGCGGCAACTTGATGGATGGATGGCTTAGGGGATTAGGGTTTGCTTCCTTTGGAGGCTAGGAATCCTAGTTTGTTTAGGATTAGGTTTGGGCAGCAACACGAGGAAGAGCTCTTTTCTTCTTTTTCCCAAGTTGTTGCCGGCACATATACTTCTCCCCTCTACCTAGGCCGGTGCTCATCCTATTCTTCTTCCCCTCTTCCATGGCCGGCAATTAGGAGAGTAAGGATTAGGGTTTGGAGGCTTAGGGTTTTGGAGGCTTGTGCAGCACCAAATAAGGAAGTAGTTTTCTTTCTTCTTCCTCTCCCTTGGTGGACGGAGCCCACAACCTTCTTTCCAGCCCTTGGCCGGCATCCAAACTCCCTCTTCTCCTTCTCCTTGGTTGGTGGAAACATGATTTAGGGTTTTCCCTTGGTGTCTTGGCCGGTTTCCACCTTAATCTCTTCTTCCTTCTTGGCCGGCGGCAAGCTCCAACATTGGATGTTGGTGGTTGGTTGAAAGAAGGAAAGGAGCTTTGTTTCTATTCTTCCTCTTGCTCAAAACGAGCAAGGAAGGAAGATTGGCAATCTAGGAGCTTCAACTTTTGGTAGATCGTCTCCCACACGACGTCCGAAAGGAGGAAGGTCATACATTAGAAGATCGAGAGGTATATCTATTCTCTATTCTCTTTTGTTACTTGCTTGTATTTGTTTTTCAATTATGAGCATGATATATTCTGTTTGTGGCTAAATAATACTTGGATCCTGAACATAAACACAAAAGCCGGCGATCCGGACATCGTCTATTCCGCGGATACTCGTAGAATAGAGGTTGGTTGCTTGAACAACGAGTTTGTTCATGTGACCTCTCTAAATGAATAGCACGATGATGACTTGGTTGTTTGAGCAATCCCTTTTGTCTAGGATTAAATTTTTTAATCCAGGGACATCGATGGGATCTCCATGAACAAACAACCAAGGTGTAGTGGGAAGCGAAGTTTCCCCTCACGGACTCGATAAGCAAAACCCTTCAATTGGTATCAGAGCCAAGGTTTCCGGTTTTGTGTGTTTAGGATTCGGTTAATTTTTATGCACTTTTCATATATTATATGTGTAGGATAATAGTAGGATATGCGTAGTTTAACTCTTTTGTTGCAGGCATAAGATCCGACTATTATGGCCATATGTGTGTATGTGATTGTATGTGTATATTTTGTTGAATCCTCAGGGTTAACGAGGCTAGTATTTGATTTTTTGTAAATTAGATACGACATTGTTTAGCCACTCTTTATTTTAGTTTACTTTCGATCTAGATTTCATGTACACTTCCTCGTGGAGTATAGGATCGATGGATATAAATTAAAATAGGTTTTAGTCTCGGCTCGGATCTCCAGATGGCTCGTACATGGCGTAGGAGGAGCGGATGAGAAGGCGATGCAACGGAAGACATATTGAAGACAAAAGCCATAATAGTTGGAAAATAATTTATTTTTCATATTTATTGCTTTTTGTTTGATATGCATGTAATAGGCTAGAAAATTCCTCATTTTCAAATTTTAAAAAATTTCCACGACCTCCATTACGATTTGACATGTGATGCAAGCAAACTTGCACGTCGGCTCTGAGTGCCTTCCTCCCCATCGGATGAGTTTGTTTGTGGATCACAGTGTCGGATATGGTTATAGGAAATTATTTAGGAGCGTGTGTACTTCCCCATCGGAAGGCACATAACCCGAGATAATTTCCTTGGTATCGAGTAATGGTGAACACTTAGATGCAAATAGGAGTATCCTCCCCATCGGAGTCACTGCTTTTATTTGTAGGGCCGAAGAGAAACCAACTATTAATTTTATTTGTTAAAAAGTTAGGTTGACAAGATAGTAAAATTAATGGGTAAAACCTCCTCTTACAAATGTAGAATTCATATACGTCCACATGATCGTGGCATGCGATATTCTCGGTGTTTTGAGGTGTTGGTTGATTTTAAAATTTTATTGTTTGAGGAATCAATAAATTTTTGAAATCTAAAGTAATGATCTATGTGATTCTTAGGATTTTCATAAATGACTTTCATTCCACTTGTTGTGATACTAAATGAAAATAAACTTACTGTACACAATTATGTTGATTGGAAAAAGGAATCTTGATATTGTCTCAACTGTTGAGGAGTACAAGTATGTATTCTTTGAAGAGTGTCCTCCTAAGCCTGCGAATGAGCTGGAAGTCCTTGGAGCTGAGATCGATGGGGAAACCCAGGTCGATATCATTTCTCCAGTCGACAGAAAGGCTTGCTCAGGCTCAGGCCATGGTTGCTCAGAACATCTCTACTTCTAAGCCGAAAGACAAGAAGAAGAAGAAACAAGGTGGAGCAAAGGTGGTGGGAGGATCACAGGGAGGAGTAAAGAAGTCGAAAGGCAAGTACTTCACTTGTAAGCAGGATGGACATTGGAAGAAGGACTGTCCCAATCCAAAACAGAACGAAGGTATATCCTTTGGTCTAGTCGTTGAAACATAGTTAGCGGTGTTATCTACTAGCACCTAGTGTGTAGATACGGGAGCCTATGATTATGTCTGCAATACTTTGTAGGGGTTCCAGGAAACTCGACAATGAGCTGAGGGAGAGATTACCATTTACTTGGGCAATGCCACTAAGGTGGTGACTATTGCAGTGAGAGATGTTTTATTTATCTTTTGAGAAAAATAAAAACTTTGGTTCTGGAAAATTCCCTTTATGTACCTTTATTTAGAAAGAATTTATTTTCAGTTTCTAAATTGTTTATGGATGGATATTCTATTTCTTTTAATGACAGAGTTGTTATAAAAATGGATAGGGAGAATATCTGTTCAGGTACATTGATAGGAAATTTGTACGCACTTGAACCACAAGCTCCCATGATGCAAATAGAAGTTAATAACTCATCTTCTAATTCCAATAAGAGAAAAGAACCTTCGAAGATGAACCAAACATATCTTTGACATCTTAGGCTTGGTCATATTAACCTAAGCAGAATTAAAAGGTTGATAGCTGATGGACTTTTGGGTTCATTAGTGGTGGAAGATTTCCCAACCTGCGAATCTTGCTTGGAGGGTAAAATGATCAAGAGGCTTTTTCAAGGCCAAGGGATATAGATCCAGAGATGTGTTAGAATTGGTTCATTCTGATTCGTATGGTCCTATGTCTATCCAGGCAAGAGGTAGTTTTGAATATTTCGTCTTTTTTATAGATGATTATTCAAGATATGGATGACACTACGATCTGATCGTGGTAGTAAGTACCCCTTGGGATAGTTTAGAAATTACTTATCAGAGGCTGGGATTCAATCCCAATTGTTTGCAACTGGCACACCCCAACAGAACGATCTAGTAGCGCGAAGGAATAGGACTCTTATGGAGATGGTTAGATGGATGATGAGTTATTCTGAGTTGCCAGATTCGTTCTGGGGATATGCTCTAGATACGGCGGTGTACATTCTGAACTTGGTTCCATCTAAATCGGTGCCTTCTACTCCCACAGAATTGTGGACTGGGCGAAAGCTTAGTCTAAGACATATTTTGATATGGGGAGTCCAGCACATGTGCTGAAGGCAGATGCTGGAAAGTTGTAACCTCGTACAGAAGTATGCATGTTCATTGGGTATCCTAGAGTAACGAAGGGTGGTTTGTTTTATAGTCCGAGAGATCAGAGGGTGATCATTAGCATGAACGCTAGATTTCTAGAGGAAGACTATGTGATGAGCCACAAGCCCAAGAGTAAAATTGTTCTGGAGGAATTAAAAGGGGAAGTCACTTCTTCAGTACCACCGGTACAAGATGATATACCGCATGTCACTGCACCGCGTGTCACAGAGGATACACAGGTGATGCCTCGTCGTTGTGGGAGGGTTTTGAGACAGCCTGATAGATTCATGTTCTTGGGAGAATCTTCTGATTTGGTCCCTGGCGAACATGAACCTGATCCCTGGACATATGACGAGGCAATCCAAGATAAAGATGCAGCATCTTGGCAAAATGCAATGAATACCGAGATTGAATCTTTGGATTCAAATCAGGTCTGGGAGCTAGTAGAACCATCCGATGGTGTAAAAACCATTGGATGCAAGTGGATCTACAAGAGAAAGAGAGGAATAGATGGGAAGGTTGAGACCTTCAAAGCAAGGCTTGTTGCAAAGGGGTATACTCAGAAAGAGGGTATCGATTATGAGGAGACCTTTTCGCCGGTAGCCAAGCTTAAGTCTACCCAGATTCTCTTATGCATAGCAGCTCATATGGATTATGAGGTGTGGAAGATGGATGTCAAGACATCTTTCCTCAATGGAAGTCTTGAGGAAAACATCTATATGAAGCAACCAGAGGGATTCATTGCGAAGGGCAAAGAGCATCTTGTATGTAAGCTTAATTGATCCATTTATGGATTGAAGCAAGCTTCGAGGTCTTGGAACATCCGCTTTGATGAGGTAATCCAGTCTTATGAATTTATTCAAAGTCCGAATGAGTCTTGTGTATACAAGAGATCTGACGGAAATGTAGTGGTATTTCTTGTACTATACGTAGATAACATTTTGTTGATTGGAAACAATATCAAGGTATTATCGGACGTAAGGGGATGGTTGTCCAAACAGTTTGATATGAAGGACTTGGGAGAGGTGGGACACATCCTTGGGATCAAGGTTATAAAAGATCGTAGGAAAAGGATGTTCTGCTTATCCCAAGCTTCATACATAGACACGATTATGGAACATTTTAGCATGCAGAACTCCAAGAAGGGTTTTCTACCTTTCAGGCATGGAGTTCCTTTATATAAGGAGATGTGTCCTAGATCATCTGAGGAGATAGAGGAGATGAAGGTGGTTCCTTATGCTTCAGTAGTAGGAAGCCTCATGTATGCGATGCTTAGTACGAGACTAGATATCTGCTTTGCCGTGGGCATGGTCAGCAGATATCAGAGTAATCCAGGACAGGGACATTGGACTGCGGTAAAGCATATATTGAAGTACCTGAGAAGGACTAGGGATTATATGCTGGTTTACCGAGCAGACCAATTACTCCCTGTGGGTTACACGGATTTCGACTTCCAATCTGATAGGGATAACAGTAAGTCTTCCTCAGGTTTTATGTTTACTTTGGGAGGTGGAACCAATGTATGGAGGAGTGTCAAGCAGAAATTCTTGGCGGACTCCACCACGGAAGCTGAGTATGTGGTAGCCTTTGAGGCGGCCAAAGAAGTTGTGTGGCTCAGGAACTTCCTGATGGACTTGGATGTGATTCCTGGTTTGCCTAGAACTATCATAATTTATTGTGATAATAATGGTGCACTTGCAAACTCGAAGGAAACACGAGCTCATAAGGCAAGTAAACACATAGAGCGTAAGTACTACTAGATACGAGAAATCGTAAAGGAGGTAGAAGTTGCTGTCGCCTAGATTGCATCAGAGGATGATCTGGTAGACCATTTTCACTAAGGCCCTTCTAGCGAGAGCTTTGATAGGCATGTGGAGGGAAGGGAAATCAGATGTATGACAGTATGAGTACAGCATAATCTTTTAGTATAAGTGGGAGATTGTAGAGATGTATACTGAAAAGTCTATCTTTTGTAAGAAAATATTAATTTTTGAAATAAGAATCACATGATCATTGTTTGCATTTTTATGGTTATGCAATATTGTCTAATACATTACATTGTAGATAACATGGTGTGTGGTGTCACACGGGAGATAATGTTATCGACTCCTTGTAAAGTATAAGTAAAGGCTCACAACTGAGATGGCTTTGGATAAACCATCGGAATGGTTGTAGTGTGATTTGGTATTGGTTTGTCTTGACCATAGAATCACACTATTGCACTTTGTATGTATTGACCAGGATCGACTTAGAGGTGATTCGATTCATTGCTGACTACATAATCGAATTGGACCTCAGATATTATTTTGTGCATGCTCTTAATTCCGATATAATAACAGGCACATATACTTAGTATTCATCTCTTTGATTTACCAATGGGCGAGATTTATAGATTAAATTGATAGGCTCGGTAAGATGGGAGATGATATTATTTATATGGTGTGTCATTGATTATAGGAGGAAACCGTGTCCTATATATTAGGATGATGATGTCCCCTTGAGGAGCTCATAAGGTTCATCATGTAAACCCTACAGTTGGACTTGGTCCGACATGATGAAAAAGTTGAGTAGTACTACTCATGGAGTTTGATGTTGATTAATTAATGGTCAGTAAATTAATTAATCGATAGACATTCGAGATCTTAAACACGGGGAGAAAATGTACAAATAATATATGGAGCCCATATTAACTTATGGGGGTTGGTGAGCTAGATCAATGATAATCCATTAGTGGATTGGATTATCATTAATGGATCGGACATTATGTGGGCTTGGTCCATGGGTGGCCAAGATCCAACTCCTCCTATTGGTCCCTAATGTAGCCTATTAACACCTCATGAAGCTTAGATCCAATGGATAGAAACAAAACTCTATAAATAAGGCTTATTGGCTTGGGTGGCAACTTGATGGATGGATGACTTAGGGGATTAGGGTTTGCTTCCTTTGGAGGCTAGGAATCCTAGTTTGTTTAGGATTAGGTTTGGGTGGCTAGGGTTTGGGAGAGAGGGGTGGGCGACAACCTGAGGAAGAGCTCTTTTCTTCTTCTTCCTGATGGATGTCCCTTCGGAGGCTCATTGGCTCCCATGTCCCCGGATTAAAATTTTCACTAATGAAAGGATTAATCCGGATGGGATGAGCTTCCTTAGCAACACCTATTCGTCGTCGTGCTAACAACTCGAGTGGTCGCTTGAACAAACTAGTCGTTCAAGCAACACAACTCTTCTAGTTGGTTAGCCGCGGAAGAGACGACGGACGGATCACCGGTTTTTGTGTTTGTCTTCGGGGTCCATGATTATACAATATATATTCATATACACACATGTATAATCATCATATATAAGAACATGCTCAGATCTGAAATTAAAGTTATAAAACTTTATACCTTACGATCTTCTACCGTATGTCCTATCCTTCTCATGGACGACGTGTGGACGAAGATCCTCCACGAGTAGAAGCCTTCTAGATCACGTTCTTCTCTTCCTTGTCCGCTGCGAACAAAGAGAAGAACCACCAAAACCTTTCCTTTCTAGAACCGGCCACCAAACAAGAGAGTTTGATGCAACCGCCGGCCAAGGAACGATTGGATGAGTGCCGGCCAACTTGTTGTATTGTTGCCGCCGGCCACCTAGATGTTGGAGAAGCACCGGCCACCAATTGTTGGAGATCCGCCGGCCACCAAGGAGCAAGAGAGGAGGAAGAAGAGAACCGGCCAAGGATGAGAAGGGAAGGAGGGGCGCTGGCCAAAAACCTTAGGGAGAACAATCACCTTGCCACCCACTTTCTTAGCCGCCCAAAAACCCTAGCTCCTCTAGGGTTTGTTGCCGCCCAACTCTTGGATGAGCCAAACCCTAATTCTCCTCTCCAAAAAACCTGTTTTCGCCCAATGCCTAAGCCTTTATTTATAGAATTTAGGAGAAAGTTGGTTAGCCTAAAATATAGGAACTAACTCCTATATTCTTGCCGCCCAACCAACCTTATCCCTTTTAAGATTTGTTGCCGCCCAACCAAGGATGAGCCAAACCCTAATTCTAGAATTTAGGCTTAAGCCTCCTCTAATCTCCACCGTCGGATCTAGGGATTTAATCTCCACCGTCGGTTCTAGGGATTTAATCTCCACCGTCGGTTCTAGGGATTTGATCCCAACCGTCGGATCTAGGATTTCATCCCAACCATAGGATCTAGGATTTCATCCCAACCGTCGGATCAAGGGTTTTATCCCAACCGTCGGATCTAGGGATTTAATCCCAACCGTCGATTCTAGGGTTTCATCCTAACCATCGGATCTATGGTCTTAATCCAACCGTTGGTTCTAGGGTTTCATCCTAACCATCGGATCTATGGATTTAATCCAACCGTTGGTTCTAGGGTTTCATCCTAACCATCGGATCTATGGATTTAATCCAACCGTTGGTTCTAGGTTTTGTTTTACATTCTTGGATCTAAACTTCACAAGGATTATATTAGGCTACGATAGGGACCATAAGGAGGAGTTGGGTCTCGGCCACCCGATGGATCGGAACCACACAAACTTGATCCATCAATGATGTTCCATTCCACTAGAGGATCATCATTGAACTACCTCACCAACCCCCATAAATCAATATGGGCTCCATATATTATTTGTACATTAATCTCCCCGTGTTTAAGATATCGAATGTCCATCAATTAATTGATTTACTGACCATCAATTAATCAACATCTAACTCCTCGAGTAGTACCACTCAACCTTATCATCATGTTGACTAAGTCAACCAGCTGGGTTTACATGATGAACCTTATGAGCTCCTCAAGGGGACATCATCAACCTAATATATAGGACACGGTTTCCTCCTATAATCAACGACACACCATGTAAATAATATTATTTCCCAACTTATCGGGCATATTGATTTAATCCATCTAAATCTCACCCACTGGTAAATCAAAGAAATAAATACTAAGTACATGTGCCCGTTATTATATCGGGATTAAGAGCATGTACAACATAATATCCGAGGTTCAATTCAATTATGTAGTCAGCACTAAATTGAATCACCTCTATGTCGGTCCTGCTCAATACACCTAAGTGTACTAGTGTAACTCTATGTTCAAGATAAAACAATACCAAGCTACACTACAACCATGCCAATGGTTTGTCCAAAACCATCTTGGTTGTGAGCCTCTACTTATATTTTATAAGGGACTGATAACATGATCTTCTGTGCCACACCAAGCACCATGTTATCTACAATGTAAAATATTAGACAATATGCACACACATATATTAAATATATAAAGTGCAAACAATGATCATGTGATTCTTATTTCAAAATAAAATGTTCATACAAAAAGAGCTAGGCTTTCAGTATACATTCTAACACTTCCCAAGTTGTTGCCGGCAAATATACTTCTCCCCTCTACCTTGGCCGGTACTCATCCTATTCTTCTTCCCCTCTTCCATGGCCGGCAATTAAGAGAGTAAGGATTAGGGTTTGGAGGCTTAGGATTTTAAAGGCTTGGGCGGCACCAAATGAGGAAGTAGTTTCCTTTCTTCTTCCTCTCCCTTGGTGGCCGGCGCCCACAACCTTCTTTCCAGCCCTTGGCCAGCGTCGAAACTCCCTCTTCTCCTTCTCCTTGGTTGGTGGAAACAAGATTTAGGGTTTTCCCTTGGTGTCTTGGCCAGTTTCCACCTTAATCTCTTCTTCCTTCTTGGCCGGTGGCAAGCTCCAACATTGGATGTTGGTGGTTGGTTGAAAGAAGAAAAGGAGCTTTATTTCTATTCTTCCTCTTGCTCGGAAGGAGCAAGGATGGAAGATTGGCGATCTAGGAGCTTCAACTTTTGGTAGATCGTCGCCCACACGACGTCTGAAAGGAGGAAGGTCATACATTAGAAGATCGAGTGGTATATCTATTCTCTATTCTCTTTTGTTACTTGCTTGTATTTGTTTTTCAATTATGAGCATGATATATTCTGTTTGTGGCTAAATAATACTTGGATCCCGAACATAAACACAAAAGCCGGCGATCCAGACATCATCTATTCCGTGGCTACTCGTAGAATAGAGGTTGGTTGCTTGAACAATGAGTTTGTTCAAGTGACCTCTCTAAACAAATAGCACGATGATGACTTGGTTGTTTGAGCAATCCCTTTTTTCTAGGATTAAATTTTTTAATCCGGGGACATTGATGGGATCGCCATGAACAAACAACCAAGGTGTAGTGGGAAGCGAAGTTTCCCCTCACTGACTCGATAAGCAAAACCCTTCAGAAACCTTTTCTCCAATGGCGATGCTTAAGTCCATTTGGATCATGCTTGCTATTGCAGCATACCACGATTATGAGATCTTGCAGATGGATGTCAAAACCACATTTCTGAATTGAAACTTGCTCGAGGATGTGTACATGACACAACCTGAGGGTTTTGTAGATCCACAGCATACTGGGAAAGTATGCAAGCTGCAAAGGTCCATTTATGAGCTAAAGCAAGCTTCTCAGAGCTGAAATCTTTGATTCGATGATGCAATCAAACAGTTTAGTTTCATCGAGAATGAGGATGGACCCTGTGTCTACAAGAGGTTTAATGGGAACACAGTTGTCTTCCTTGTATTGTATGTGGATGACATAGTACTCATTGAGAATGACATCCCTTCGCTATAGTCTGTGAAGACTTGGCTGGGGGCGTGCTTCTCAATGAAGGACTTAGGTGAAGCAGCCTGTATTCTAGGCATCAAGATCTATAGAGATAGATCTAAGAGATTGCTTGGCCTAAGTCAGAGTACATACATTGACACGGTATTACTACGGTTTTCCATGCAAAATTCCAAGACGGGACTTTTGCCGATGTCACATGGTGTGAGTCTTTCGAAGACTCAAAGTCCCTCTTCTAGAGAGGAGAGAGACCGCATGGATAAGATCCCTTATGCATCTGCTATAGGATCTATGATGTACACCATGCTATGTACTCGTCCTGATGTCTCGTATGCTTTGAGCATGACGAGTAGATACTAGTCAGATCTCGGTGAGCATCACTACATAGTAGTCAAGAATATTCTTAAGTACTTGAGAAGGACTAAAGAATATTTCTTGATATTTGGAGACGATGAGGAGCTAGCTATAAAGGGTTACAGCAATGCCAGCTTCCAAACTGACCAGGATGATTATAGATCGCAGTCAGGGTTTGTGTTTTGCTTGAATGGTAGTGCTATGAGTACCCAAAGAGGCTAACATCGCAGATCCCTTGACCAAGGCTTTGGCACAAAAAAAGCATGATGGTCACACTAGGTCATTGGGTATTAGATACTACGGTGATGGCACTAGTGCTAGTGGGAGATTGTTAGTAAAAGCCCTAGAGCCAATCATGTGATGATTGTTGTATGAACTTTATTGTATCATATTCCTATTTGAAAAGGCATGGTTATTATATTTACTTGTATTGGTGCCAAATAAACTTAGTATAATAACGTCCTTGAGTAGAAGGTTTTTATCTATATCAATCGATTGGTTGAATCGATAATGAGATGATATAGAGAAGACTACTCTTAATCATTCATAGCCGAGTATTAACATTTAGGGACAATGTTAATGTGTAGAGACTAGCATATAGGTCAACTTGATGACTTGATCTCACAAGTCATGGATATGAGATATCAAGTTGACACATGGGTATACATTAGAGAATGTATACTGAATGACCCACCATGAGAAAGTATCATGGATCGTTATATGAGTGTCATATACATTCTCATGTGACTATTAGTATGACTATTAGTCCTTGGACCTGAAGTCACCATGGTTCCCTACATAAGGAGTTGCATACTTTGGTTTCATCAAACATCACCTGTAAATGGGAGGACTATAAAGGCGATTACTAGGTATGTAACAAATTATGCGGAGGGATGTGAGTGATGTAGATGAGATCTATCCCTCCTATATGACGGGAGTGACATCGTTATTCTTGATAGAGTGAGACCACGAAGTGCATGGACATGCCCAAATGAGTCAATAGGAGATATTGAGCTCATTTAATTAGAGTGAGTCTACTAGGAGTTCAAGATATAGATTGTACCGAGGATGACACGGTCTATGATTCAATTGGTCAATCTAGATGTCAAGGATAGAGGGACATTGTCATATATTGTGAGAGTCACAATTAGTAGTCACAAAGGTGATGTTGGAGCTCAACATTCTTATAACTTGGGTAGTAATGATGCGTTGCTAGATACCACTCATTGCTTATGTTCCTAAATCGGTTTAGGGACATTGCCAATGTTACAAGAACCTATAGGGTCACAAACAAAGGGAAATTAGATGGAGATTAGGTTCATATGATGAACCATGAGGATTAGGTTCATGGGATGAACCAAATTGGATTAAAAGTAATCCAAATTAGACTAATTGAGTTAGACTCAATTTGATTCAAGTGTTGAATGAGTCTAATTTAGATTTGATTCATTGAGTCAATTTAAATTAATGAATAGGGATTCATTATATCAAATTGACTTGAATCAAGTGGTTAGATTTGATCAACCATGGGAGATAAAATGTCAAGTTTGACTTGACTTGAGAGGGAAGATGAATGGTCAATTTTGACTTGACCAATTGCCATGTCATGGTGACATGGCATGTGGGCTGGCCAATGATGGTGTTCCACATCATCATGGACTTATCATGTGGTGCCACCTCATGAGGGAGACCAAGAGCCATTGGCTCTTGGAGTTACATGCATGCATGTAACTCCCCACCCATTGAAGTGGCCCACCACTTTTACCATTTGATGTGAATTCATTTGGTGAGTAACTCCATCTTCTTCTTCCTTGGAGCATCTTCCTCTCAAGCTCTCTTCCAATCCTCTACTTTGGCCGAAACTTCCAAGGGGTGCTAGCACACTCTAGGTTGTGTTTCTCCACCATTTGTCTGTGTGGATACCAATAGAGGAGTGTACTCTTGACACTCTTGAGTTCCAGCAAAGCATTTGGATGAGCGGGATAAGCCAAGGGCATCACTACGAGGGTAATGCTCTCATCTTATAGATCTAGGGTAGATTTACAGTATTTAAAGACATACATGTTTTATTTTTTATCTTCACACAGATCCGTGGCCGGGTTTCCGAGGTATTCGCAATGCAAAAAGTGATTTTTGCGGCTCGGAAAGTCCAACAGGTTTGCATTAGGGAATCCAAGCATTCCTGTCGATTTTGATCAGTCGGATGTGCTTCCTGGTGGAATTTGGCGCAGCGTTCCCTATGCTCTCGGAGAGCTCGATGAGCTTGGTAATACTATTGGGACACTTGGATGATAGCCTCGGTCAGGGGACATGTTGTGAGATCGAGAAGTTTAACACTACTGCATAACCCTGGACAGGTCCACTACATCCTGACACATTAAAGCTGAAATCCCCTCCACTGCCTCAGTATAAGCCCTGGTGTGGGAAATCTCATTTCTCAGTTGTTGTAAAGAGACTTCTTTCCTACGTATTTGAAAGTGATCTTGAGCTCTATCTGATATTAGAATTCAATTTTGGCAGACCTCTTTGCTTAATCGGGTTCAAAGGGTGGCTATAGTATTCTCATCCTTTTGTTTCTCGCGCTGGAGGGTGGATATAGTGTCTGCGTCCCTCTTTTGCTGGCATTGAAGGGATGCTATGGTTGTATCATTTTCCTACCTTTGGCGTTGAGCTTCTGAGGGTTGATTCTGGCATCGCACCAATTCTTGTAATAGGGAGTTCTCTCTGTCTTTGGAGGCAGTGTGGTCCATAGTTTGTTGCAGGGTTTGTTGTTGTAGTTGAGCTTGGTAGTGGGAGAAGGAATGATCTAGCTCCTGATAGTTCACCATCACCTGAAGACAAAAAATTGTGAAGAATATTATTGTTGACAATATAAGCAGAAGTAACCAAGAAAGCTTACCACCTCCAGAGTGTGGCACATACTTTCCATCTACGGAATGAGTTCCTCCAAATTGAGGATCCACGAAGCCCTAGCAGACAGGGAAGATGAAGTAGAAGCTACCAAGGGAGTGGGTTCACTTAAAATAGGCAAAAATGGGGATGGAGCAGAAGACTGTGCCATTGGACCAAGAAGAGGAGGAGGAATGACTTCATATAAAAAAGGAGTATCTGTGGAAAGGGAGGATGTGGAAGTCACAGGGAAAAGAGCCATCGCTAAGGGGCTTATGGAGGTAGGAGATGAGAGGGGTAAGCTCAATGATTGTCGGAGAATGTCCGAAATTATCTGTTGAATGATGAAAGAAGGGGAGCCCTTTGGAGATGGAAAAAAGAGGAGAGAATGAGGGGATTGGGTAATTTAGGTAACATGGACATCAGAGTGGGAGCTGAAGTTGAAGGGGTGAGAGCGACCGAGGGGGATGGGACCATCGATGGCTTTTCGCTAGTAGGGAGAAGGGTGCTAGAGTCAAATTCTGAACCAGGCCATGGAGAAAGGACTTTGGAGGCTGGAGTATGAATAGGAGAAGACAAGGGTGTCAGTGGAGTTGGTAGAGTCGAAGACAAAGGAAGCTTGACTAGGGTTGACTCTAGGTCTAGGGGAAGTTCAGAGGAAGAAGAAGAATCATGGGAAGAAGTTTCTTCTCCTTGCATCCGTTGGTGTGTCACTCCTCGCAGTTTAGTTTGAGTCTGTAAAAAAGGAGGGGACAACCTAAGGCTATGCAGAAGCAAAGGCGAAGAGGAAAGAGGGCTAGGGTTTAGTGATAATGTTGGAGAGGAAAGAGGAGAAGGTGGTAACGACAGGGAGCTTGCAGTAGATGAAGGTGGAATGATAGGGGATGAAGTTGGTGATCAATGGGTAGGAGATGTAGATGGAGGAGCAGTGACGGAGGGCCCAACGGGAGCTAGAGCAGGGGGCGGCGACGTAATTGCAGTAAGCAGTTGACTCCCACTCCTCGTGGCCTCACATCGATTCTTGGAAAATGCTTGCTGAAGAAGAGACTTCATCTTGTCGCAAAGAAGGGGGAAAGAAGAAAGATGTTTAAGGGAAGAAGGAGAACTTGTAAAATTCAAAGAAGTAGGAAAAGGTACCGAAGACAGAAGGAGTGGAGGATGAAGAAGAGAGGAGGCGAGGAATCGTATATAAAGGGAAGAAGTACTTTGGTGGCAAGTGAAGTAATTGGACCTTAGGGCAGGAATGTGGGCCTTAAATGATGGTTGGAGTGTGATTCAAAGGAAGGATAAACTTGGAAAGAATGACGAAGTAAAAAAATATTCTGACCTGATGGGGCAAAGCCCTAGATTGGGTCGTCACACTTTTTTACGGCTCGGTGTTAACCGAAGTTATTATCCCCATGTGGTTGTGGAAAGAATGAGTAGGATTTAAGGTAAATACACCTGGGAAGAATGGTGAAGTAAGCAATTCATTCTGACCTGATGGGGCAAAGCCTTAGATCAAGTCGTCACACTTTTTTACATCTCGGTATTAACCAAATCCATTATCCCCGTGCGATTCCGCAGTAGTAGGGTTTAAGGTAAAATACACATGTGAAGAACGGTGGAATAAAAAATTCATTCTAACCTGAAGGGGCAATGCCCTAGATTAGGTCGTCACACTTTTTTACGACTCGGTATTAGCCAAAGCCATTATCTCTGTGCGGTTGCGGAATGGAGTAGGGTTTAAGGTAAAAACATATGGGAAGAATGGCGTAGTAAAAAAATCATTCCGACCAGATGGGGCAAAGCCCTGGATCAGGTCGTCAAAATTTTTTACGGCTCGGTATTAGCCGAAACCATTATCCCCGTGCGGTTGTGGAATGGAGGAGCAGGTGTTGGTGCAGTAGGAACCTAAGTCGAACTTGGGTTTTGATTATAGCAAACGATAGAAAGTTAAGCTCATTTTGTTGTATCATGAGCTGAATCAAGTGTGCAAAATTGCTAAGCCAAACCTGAAGGTCAGCGACACCCGGAGGGAACCGTGGTGATCGGGTGACACCGGGAGGACTTCGAAGGAAGCCGAATAACTCGGGTGAAGACCGGAAGCAAAGCTTCAATGGTAAAAGCTGAGGTAAGCTCGTGTGAGTGAGTGCAAGTAAGGTCGTGTCCTCTCTACGGGGATGCCCTTAGGTGATGATTTGACTCAAGACTTCCCATGGATAGTCTAAGTCAAGATCAGATGGTAAATGACCATCAAGTTCACTTATATTAACTGCATTTTCAAGCTAACTCTTCATTGCAGCTGAAAAACCTTTCTTCAGTCGACTAAGGGATTGCATCAGTCGACTAATCCATCTAGCAGTCGACTGGTAAGTGTAGCAGTCGATTGTTGGTGAAGGGTTATCTTCGAGGAGAGTCAAAGCTTATCTCCTTTTCTCAAGGGCTAGGAGGCTTACTCTCATTGGTTGAAGAACTGCACATCTAGGGTTTCCAAGGCTATAAAAGTAGGGGTTCTCCGCCCTATTTCCATCATCAAAAGCTCTCCAAATATCCTCCACAACGCCTCGACTCTCCGACATCTTTACGGCGAAGCTCTACTACTCCGACGGTCAAGCTTTAGTCTCTTTCTTTTCCTACTCGGTATAATTTTTTTTATTCAAGTCTTATATTGTATTCATTTTAGTTTCTCAGAGCTTTATATCGTAATAAGGAGAGGGGGAGTGTCCTTCTACCTTAATCTTTCGAGCTTTTGTATTGTGTTGTCTCCTACCTCCAACGAGGAGGAGATTGTTTTAGTGAATTGCCCTTCGTACGTGGTCTCGGATCACTAGGACCTTGGATTAGCTGTCAAAGGCTATGAACCAAGTAAAAAAAAAAGTGTGTTATTTACATTTCCGCTTTGTACATTTTCTTTAATCGAACGATTCCGTAAAGTTTTCATTTGCGCTATTCACCCCCCTCTAGCCCTCAAATCGATCCAACAATTGGTATCATAGCTGGGGGCACTACGATTTGGTGAAACCACCAATCTAGAAATTTTTACATATTTTATTTTTATTTTTTCTGTTTATTTCAGGTTTTTACAAGTTTTTTTGTTTAAGTTAAAATTGTTCTCCCGCACTCCTAATCCAAGACGAAAGTCTTGGTACTTTTTGTTTGTTTGTGTTTTTGTGAGGTATTAGCTTTTCTCTCTTTTGTATAAATTTCCCATCTCAAATGGTTTATCACCGTCCGACCACCATTTTACAACGGAGACGACTTCCGTTATTGGAAGGGTCGGATGGAGTGCTTCCTAAAGACCCAAATCGAGATGTGGATCATAATCCAAACCGGATTCACGCTTCCTACTAATGAAGTGGGTGAATCGTTGGATTATGATCAATGGACTAATGCCATGAAAAGACAAGTGGAAGCCGACGCCAAGGCATCACAAATCCTTTAATGTGTCTTATCCAAAGAGGAGCTAAACTGCGTCGACCCCTTCATTAGCGCTAAAGATTTATGGACTAAACTCGTTGAGTTACACGAAGGAACCGACGACGCTAAGGTATGCAAGCGAGATTTGCTTTTCAATAAATTGTATAACTTAAAAATGCAGGAACATGAGACAGCGACACAACTACACGCCTATATTCAAGACATCGTCAATAGCTTGCATGCCATCGGACAAAAGGTCGAGAATCGAGACTTTATAAGGTACACTTTAAACTCTTTTCCTAGGACTACCTTATGGGCATCCATGGTCGATGCCTACAAGGTTTCTAAGGATCTTTTTAAACTTAGATTAGACGAGTTATTTTCTGAGTTTGAACTTCATGAGCAAACTAACATGGTCCAAGCCGAGAAAGATATTGCTTTAATTGCAGGTTCCAAGAAGAAGGTCATGAACATATCACCCCCCAAGGAAGAGGACGAGCACAAGTATGAGTCGGAGGTAGATCCTGAAATGGAAACCGAACTAGTAAATCTAGTTCGAAAGATGATCAAGAGCCGAAAATGACCCGTCAACCAAGGTAAAACTAAGTCTAAGTCTAATTCAAATTCGGGATATTTTAAATGTAACAGGTTCGGGCAGATCAAGTTAGAGTGTCTGAAACTAAAAGACAAAGCACCTAAGAAAGCGCTTAACGCTACTTGGGAAGAATCGTCGGAGGAAGAGTATGACGATGTCGTCTTCATGGCCAAGCCTACCGTGAAGGGACGAAGCTTCGCTTTCCGCTTCTTTTTGGTTTCTTGTGCAGGGCGATCCCATCTGCGTCTCCGGATTAAAAAAAAATAATCATTGATGAAGAGGGATTACCCAAGCAACCGAGCCTATCGATTTACTCTATAAATCTCGCCCATTAGTATTCATTTCTTTGATTTACCAATGGGCGAGATTTATAGAGTAAATCGATAGGCTCGGTAAGTTGGGAAATGATATTATTTATATGGCGTGTCATTGATTACAGGAGGAAATCGTGTCCTATATATTAGGATGATAATGTCCCCTTGAGGAGCTCATAAGGTTCATCATGTAAACCCTGCAGGTAGACTTGGTCCGGCATGATGATAAGGTTGAGTGGTACTACTCATGGAGTTAGATGTTGATTAATTAATTATCAGTAAATTAATTAATCGATGGACATTCGAGATCTTAAACACAGGGAGATAAATGTACAAATAATATATGGAGCCCATATTAACTTATGGGGTTTGGTGAGGTAGATCAATGATAATCCTCTAGTGGAATGGATTATCATTAATGGATCAGACTTTATGTGGGCTTGATCCATTGGGTGGCCAAGATCCAACTCCTCATGGCCCCTATTGTAGTCTATTAAAACCCTCATGGAGTCTAGATCCGATGCTGAAAATTAAACTCTAGATCCGACGGTAGGGATTAAATCTCGAGATCCAATGGTGGAGATTAAATCTCTAACATCCGATGGTTGAGATTAAATCCCTAGATCCGACGGTTGACATTAAATCCATAGATCTGACGGTGGAGATTAAAGGAGGCTTAAGCCTAACTCTATAAATATGGCTTAAGGAGTGGGCAACAAGGAGAACACAAGGGAGATTAGGGTATGGGTGGCTAGGTCTTGGAGAGGCATTGGGCGACTAGGGTTTGGAGAACCCTTGGGAGGCAAGGCTTTCTCTTCTTCCTAAGGTTTTGGCCAGCGCCTATCTTCCTCTTCTCAACCTTGGCCAGTGCTCATCCTCTTCTTTTCTCCATCCTTGGCCGGCGGTGACTAGGGTTAAGGTTCTTCCCTTGGAGCCCTTGATCGGTGCCCACTCCATCTTCTTCACCTATTCCTTTGCCGGCGGTTACATCAAGTCTCTTGACTTGGTGGCCGGTCCTAGATAGGGAAGAGTTTTGTTTAATTCTTTCCTTTGTTCGGAGCGAGCAAGGAAGGGAAGAGTGTGTTCAAGGAGGCTTCGACTTTTGGAAGATCGTCACCCACACGATGTCCAAAAGGAGGAAGGACATACAATAGAAGATCGAGAGATATAATGCTTGTTTATGAATCTTTTCTTATTCTATGCATGTTGTATGTTTGTTATCTGGCTAATTTCCTTGGACCCCGAATACAAACAAAAAAACCGGCAATCCACACATCGTCTATTCCGCGGCTAATCGTAGAATAGAGGTTGGTTGCTTGAACAAGTTTGTTCAAGTGACCACTCTAATCGAATAGCACGACGATGAAACGATAGCTTGGTTAATCCATCTTTGTCAAGGATATATTTTTTTTATTCGGGGACGTAGACGGGATCGCCATGAACAAGTTACCGAGTTGAAGTGGGAAGCGAAGTTTCCTCCTTTCAAGTGGTATCAGAGCCACGGTTTCCGGTTTTGTGTGTTTAGGATTCTGTTACTTTTATGCAATTTTTATATATTATATGTGTCGGATAATAGTAGGATGTGCGTAGGTTAACTTTTTTGTTGCAGGCATAGGATCCAACAATTATGGTCATATGTGTGTATGTGATTGTATGTGTGTAATTGTATATTATTTGAATCCTCGGGGTTGACGAAGCTAGTATTTAATTTTTATAATTAAATATGACATTGTTTAGCCACTCTTTTTATTTTAGTTTACTTTCGATCTTGATTTCATGTACACTCCTTCATGGAGTATAGGATCTATGGATGTAAATTAAAATAATTATTCTCAGCTCGGATCTCCGGTTGGCTTGTACACGGCGTAGGGAGGAGCGGACGAGATGGCAATACGACGGGAGGCATATCGGAGAACAAAAGGCATAATAGTTAGAAAACATTTCTTTTTCATATTTATTGCTTATTGTTTGATATGCATGTCGTGTGCTAGGAAAAATCCTCAATTTTAAATTACTAAGTGGGAGAGGGATATTTTTATAAATTCCCATGGCCTCCATTACGATTTGACATGTGATGCAAACAAACTTGCGTGTCAGCTCTGAGTGCCTTCCTCCATATCGGATGAGTTTGTTTTGCAGATCACAGGGTCGAATATGGTTATAGGAAATTATTAAGGAGCATGTGTACTTCTCAATCGGAAGGCACATCACCCGAGATAATTGCCTTGGTACCGAGTAATGGTGAACACTTAGATGAAAATAGGAGTATCCTCCCCATCGGAGTCACTGCTTTTATTTGTAGGGCCGAAGTGGAACCAACTATTAATTTTATTTGTCAAAAAGTTAGGTTGACAAGATAGTAAAATTAATGGGTAAAACCTCCTCTTTCAAATGTAAAATTCGTATATGTCCACACAATCGTGGCATACGACATTCTCGGTGTTTTGAGGTGTTGGTAGATTTTAAAATTTTATTGTTTGAGGAATCAATAATTTTTTGAAATCTAATGTTTTGATCTATGTGATTCTTAGGTTTTTCAAAAATGACTTTCAACCCACTTGCTGTGATACAGAAAGAAAATAAAGTTACTGGACACAATTATGTTGATTGGAAGAGGAATCTTCACATTGTCTTGACTGCTGAGGAATACAAATATTTACTCCTCGAAGTGTGCCCTCCTAAGCCTGCAAATGATTACGGGGAAAAGGAGAAGGAGAGTTATAAGAAGTGGATTAAGACTGATGAGATGGTGCGATGTTACATTTTGGCATCTATGTCAAATGTACTGCAACATCAGCATCAAGCCATGCCCACTGCTTATGACATGATGCTCAATCTCAAAGAGCTTTACGGACACCAGAATCGGGTTGTGAGGCAGGAAGCCATGAGGAACTTGATGATGACCACCATGATCGAGGGAACACCCATGAGGGATCATGTTCTCAAGATGATGGCTCATTTAAATGAGTTGGAAGTCCTCGGAGCTGAGATCGATGGGGAAACCCAGATTGATATCATTCTCCAGTCTCTACCTAAAAGTTTTGAGCAGTTTCGCCTAAACTACAACATGAATAAGAGGTTGTATTCGTTGGCAGAGCTTTTGATAGAACTCCAGGCGACAGAGGGGCTATTTCATCAGAGTGCTCAGGCACAGGCCATGGTTGCCCAAAAGGTTTCTTCTTCTAAGCCGAAAGGCAAGAAGAAGAAGAAACAAGCTGGGGCAAAGGTGGCGGGAAGATCTCAGGGAGGAGTGAAGAAGTCGAAAGGCAAGTGCTTCACTTGTAAGCAAACTGGACATTGGAAGATGGACTGTCCCAACCAGAAGCAGAACAAAGGTATATCCTTTGGTCTAGTTGTTGAAACATGTTTAACGGTGTTATCTACCGGTACCTGGTGTGTAGATACGGGAGCCACTGATCATGTCTGCAATACTTTGTAGGGGTTCTAGGAAACCAGACGACTAGCTAAGGGGGAGATTACCATTTACTTGGGCAATGCCATGAAGGTGGCAGCTATTGTAGTGGGAGATGTTATTTGTATTTTGAGAGGAATAAAATTTTGGTTCTGAAAAATTGCCTTTATGTACCATTATTTAGAAAGAGTTTGATTTCGGTTTATAAATCCTTTATGGATGGATATTCAATTTCTTTTAATGACAGAGTTGTTATAAAAAGGAATAGGGAGATTATCTGTTCTAGTGCATTGATAGAAAATTTATATACCCTTGAACCAAAAGCTCCCACAATGTAAATAGAAGTAAATAACTCATCTTTTAATTCTAATAAGAGAAAAGAACCTTCGAAGATGAACCAAACATATCTTTGGCATCTAAGGCTAGGTTATATTAACCTAAGCAGAATTCAAAGGTTGATGGCTGATGGACCTCTGGGTTCATTAGTAGTGGAAGATTTCTCAACCTGTGAATCTTGCTTGGAAGGTAAAATGACCAAGAGGCCTTTTAAGGCGAAGGGGTATAGAGCCAAAGATGTGTTGGAATTGGTTCATTCTGATTTGTGTGGTCCTATGTCTATCCAGGCAAGAGGTGGCTTTGAATATTTCGTCTCTTTTATAGACGATTATTCAAGGTTTGGATACATTTACTTGATGCGCCGCAAGTCTGAATGATTTGACAAGTTCAAAGAATTCAAGGCTGATGTGGAGAAACGTCAGGGTAAAAGTATCAAGACACTATGATCTGATCATGGTGGTTTGTACCTCTTGGGAGAGTTTAGGAATTACTTATCAGAGGCTGGGATTCAATCCCAATCGTCTGCACTTGGCACACCCCAATAGAATGGTGTAGCAGAGCGAAGGAATAGAACTCTTATGGAGATGGTTAGATCGATGATGAGTTATTCTGAGTTGTCAGATTTGTTTTGGGGATATTCTCTAGATACGACAGTGTATATTCTAAACTTGGTACCATCTAAGTCAGTGCCTTCTACACCCATAGAATTATGGACTGGGCGAAAGCTGAGCCTGAGACATATTCAGATTTGGAGGAGTCCAACACATGTGCTGAAGGCAGATGCTGGTAAGTTTGAACCTCGTAAAGAAGTGCGCATGTTCGTTGGCTATCCTAGAGGAACGAAAGGTGGTTTGTTTTATAGTCCTAGAGATCAGAGAGTGATCGTTAGCATGAATGTCAGATTTCTAGAGGAAGACTATGTGATGAACCACAAGCTCAGGAGTAAGATTGTTCTGGAGGAATTGAGAGGGGAAGTCATTGCTTCAGTACCACCGGTACAAGAAGATATTCCACAAGTCACTGCACCGCGTGTCACAGAGGATACATAGGTAATACCTCGTCATAGTGGGAGGGTTGTTAGACAGCTTGATAGATTAATGTTCTTGGGAGAATCTTCTGATTTGATCCCTAGCGAACATGAACCTGATCCCTGGACATATGACGAGGTGATCCAAGATAAAGATGCGGTATCTTGGCAAAGTGCGATGAATTCTGAGATAGAATCTATGGATTCAAATCAAGTCTGGGAGTTAGTAGAACCACCCAATGGTGTAAAAGCCATTGGATGCAAGTGGATCTACAAAAGAATGAGAGGAATATACGGGAAGGTTGAGACCTTCAAAGCAAGGCTTATTAAGGGCTATACTCAGAAAGAGGGCATCGATTATGAGGAGACCTTTTCATCAGTAGCCATGCTTAAGTCTGTCAGAATTCTCTTATGTATTGATGCTCATATGGATTATGAGGTGTGGAAGATGGATGTCAAGACAACTTTCCTTAATGAAAGTCTTGAGGAAAACATCTATATGAAGCAACCAGAGGGATCATTGCAAAGGGAAAAGAGCATCTTGTGTGCAAGCTTAATCGGTCCATTTATGGATTGAAGCAAGCTTCGAGGTCTTGGAACATCTGCTTTGATGAGGTAATCCAGTCTTATGGAGTTATTCAAAGTCCGGATGAGTCTTGTGTATACAAGAGATGTGATGGAAACGTAGTGGTATTTCTTGTACTATAGGTAGATGACATTTTGTTAATTGGCAACAATGTCAAGGTGTTATCAGACGTAAGGGTATTATTGTCCAAATAGTTTGATATGAAGGACTTGGGAGAAGTGGGACACATCCTTGGGATCAAGGTTATAAGGGATCACAAGAAAAAGATGTTGTGCTTATCTCAAGCTTCATACATAGACACGATTATGGATCGTTTTAGCATGCAAAACTCCAAGAAAGGTTTTCTACCATTCAGGCATGGAGTTCCTTTATCTAAGGAGATGTGTCCTAGAACATCTAAGGAGATTGAGGATATGAAGGCAGTTCCTTATGCTTCAGCAGTAGGAAGCCTCATGTATGCCATGTTATGTACGAGATCGGATATATGCTTTTCCATGGGCATGGTCAGCAGATATTAGAGTAATCCAGGACAGGGACATTCGACTGCAGTAAAGCTTATATTGAAGTACCTGAGAAGGACTAGGGATTATATGCTAGTTTACCAGGCAGACCAATTACTCCCTGTAGGTTACACAGATTTCGACTTCCAATCAGATAGGGATAACAGTAAGTCTACCTCAGGTTTTGTGTTTACTTTGGAGGTGGAGCCATTGTATGGAGGAGTGTCAAGCAGAAATGCATGGCGGACTCTACCATGGAAGTTGAGTATGTGGCGGCTTCTGAGGCAGCCAAAGAAGTTGTCTGGCTCAGGAACTTCTTGATGGACTCGGATGTGATTACTAGTTTTCCTAGAACTATCAAAATTTATTATGATAATAGTGTTGTAGTTGCAAACTCGAAGGAACCCCGAGTCCATAAGGCAAGTAAACACATAGAGTGCAAGTACCACCTGATACGAGAAATCGTAAAGCGAGGAGAAGTTGCTATGGCCAAGATTGCATCAGAGGATAACCTGACAGATCATTTCACTAAGGCCCTTACAGCGAGAGCTTTTGATAGGCATGTGGAGGGAATGGGAATCAGATGTATGGTAGTGTGAGGACAACATAGTCTTTTAGTATAAGTGGGAGATTGTTGGGATGTATATTGAAAAGTCTATCTTTTGTATGAACATCTTTATTTTTGAAATAAGAATCACATGATCATTGTTTGCATATTTATGGTTATGCATATTGTCTAATACATTACATTATAGATAACATGGTGTGTAGTGTCACATGGGAGATCATGTTATCAGTTCCTTGTAAAGTATAAGTAAAGGCTCACAACTGAGATGGTTATGGACAAACCATTGGTATGGTTGTAGTGTAATTTGGTATTGGTTTGTCTTGACCATAGAATTACACTAGTACACTTTATGTGTATCGAGCATGACCGACTTAGAGGTAATTCAATTTATTGCTGACTACATAATCGAATCGGACCTCAGATATTATGTTGTACATGCTCTTAATCTCGATATAATAACGGACACATATACTTAGTATTCATTTCTTTGATTTATCAATGGGCGAGATTTATAGAGTAAATCGATAGGCTCGGTAAGTTGGGAAATGATATTATTTATATAGTGTGTCGTTGATTATAGGAGGAAACCATGTTCTATATATTAGGATGATGATGTCCCCTTGAGGAGCTCGTAAGGTTCATTATGTAAACCCTGCAGGTGGACTTGGTCCGACATGATGGAAAGGTTGAGTGATACTACATAAGGAGTTAGATGTCGATTAATTAATTGTTAGTAAATTAATTAATCGACGGACATTCGAGATCTTAAACACGGGGAGATAAATGTACAAATAATATATGGAGCCCATATTAACTTATGGGGGTTTGTGAGGTAGATCAATGATAATCCTCTAGTGGAATGAATTATCATTAATGGATCGGACTTTATGTGGGCTTGATCCATTGGGTGGCCAAGATCCTCCTCCTCATGGTCCCTATTGTAGCCTATTGAAACCCTCATGGAGCCTAGATCCGATGATGAAAATGAAACTCTAGATCTGACGGTAGAGATTAAATCTCGAGATCCAACGGTGGAGATTAAATCTTTTGATCCGATGGTCGAGATTAAATCTCTAAGATCTGACGGTTGAGATTAAATCCTTAGATCCGACGGTTGAGATTAACTTCGTAGTTCCGATAGTGGAGATTAAAGGAGGCTTAAGCCTAACTCTATAAATATGGCTTAAGGAGTGGGCGGCAAGGAGAACACAAGGGAGATTAGGGTATGGGCGGGTAGGGCTTGGAGAGGCATTGGGCGGCTAGGATTTGGAGAACCCTAGGGAAACAATGCTTTCTCTTCTTCCTAGGGTTTTGGTCGGCGGCCATCTTCCTATTCTCAAACTTGGTCGGTGTTCATCCTCTTCTTTGCTCCATCCTTGGCCGATAGTGACTAGGGTTAGGGTTCTTCCCTTGGAGCTATTGGTCGGCGCCCACTCCATCTTCTTCACCTATTCCTTGGCCGGCAGCTACATCAAGTCTCTTGACTTGGTGGCCGGTCCTAGATAGGGAAGAGTTTTGTTTCATTCTTCCCTTTGTTCGGAGCAAGCAAGGAAGGGAAGAGCGTGTTCTAGGAGGCTTCGACGCCCACACGACGTCCAAAAGGAAGGGAAGAGCAAGGAAGGGAAGATCATCGCCCACACGATGTCCAAACGGAGGAAGGACATACAATAAAAGATCGAGAGGCGTAATACTTGTTTATGAATCTTTTCTTATTCTATGCATGTTGTATGTTTGTTATGTGGCTAATTTACTTGGACCCCGAATACAAACACAAAAATCGGTGATCCGCACATCGTCTATTCCACGGCTAATCGTAGAATAGAGGTTGGTTGCTTGAACAACAAGTTTGTTCAAGTGACCACTCTAATCGAATAGCACGACGATGAAACGGTAGCTTGGGTAATCCATCTTTGTCAAGGATAAATTTTTTTTATCTAGAGACGTAGACGGGATCACCATGAACATGCGACCGAGTTGAAGTGGGAAGCGAAGTTTCCTCCCTTCAAATCACACTACAACATTACAAATGGTTTGTCCAAAACCATATCGGTTGTGAGCCTTTACTTATACTCTACAAGGAATTGATAACATGATCTCCCGTGTGACACTACACACCATGTTATCTACAATGTAATGTATCAGACAATATGCATAATCATAAATATGCAAGCAATGATCATGTGATTCTTATTTCAAAAATAAAGATGTTCATGCAAAAGATTGACTTTTCAGTATACATCCCAATAATCTTCCACTTATACTAAAAGACTATGTTGTCCTCATACTGCCATACATCTGATTCCCATTCCCTCTACATGCCTATCAAAATCTCTCGCTTGAAGGGCCTTAGTGAAAGGATCTACCAGGTCATCCTCTGATGCAATCTAGGCGACAATAACTTCTACCTCCTTTATGATCTCTCGTATCAGGTGGTACTTGCGCTCTATGTGTTTACTTGCCTTATGGGCTCATGGTTCCTTCGAGTTTGCAACAACACCACTGTTATCACAATAAATTGTGATAGTTCTGGGCAAACCAGGAATCACATCCAAGTCCATCAAGAAGTTCCTGAGCCATACAACTTCTTTGGCTGCCTCAGAGGCTGCCACATAAACTTGTTGACAAAGGTGAAGTAGTTAGAAACAAAGCGAGATTAGTTGAAAAAGAGTTTAGTCAAGTAGAGAGGTTAGATTACGATGAAACCTACACCCCCGTGGCTAGACTAGAATCCATCCGAATGTTGTTGGCATACGCAGCACAACGAGGATTTAAATTGTTTCAAATGGATGTCAAGTCAGCATTTTTAAATGGACTAATTAAGGAAAAGGTGTACGTTAGTCAACCCCTAGGATTCAAAAACCTAGATAAACCCGACCATGTCCTTAAACTAAAGAAAGCTCTTTATGGACTCAAACAAGCTCCTCAAGCTTGGTATGAGAGGCTTTCAATTTATCTTAAGTCAAAAGGGTTTAATCAAGGCCTAGTCGATTCGACCCTTTTTGTAAAAACCGTAGGTAAGGAAATCTTTATAGCCCAAATCTACGTAGACGACATCATTTTCGGAACAACCAATTCGATCATACTGAATAAGTTCATTTTAGTCATGGAAAGTGAATTTGAAATGAATTTAGTAGGTGAATTGAGTTTCTTTCTAGGACTAAAAATTAAACAAACTAAGGATGGAATATATTTACATCAACAAAAATATACTAGGGAACTAATTAAACGTTTTGGAATGCAAGATGCTAAAACCATTAATACACCCATGGAAACTAATGTCAACATAAGAGAGGACTTAGAAGGAAAGCCCATCGACCTAAAATACTATAGGAGTGTGATAGGGAGTCTTCTATACTTAACTATGAGTCGACCTGACATTTTATTCGCAGTAATTATGTGCATCTCGTTTCAAACCTGTGCTAAGGAGTCTCACCTAATGCTAGTCAAGCGTATTCTTAGATATCTAAAGGACACACTAAGCGTAGGTATTTGGTAACCTAGATCTACCGAGTTCGAACTAATCGGCTACTCCGACTCGGACTATGCCGGTATTAAACTCGATAGAAAGAGCATGAGTGGTTGCTGTCAACTTCTTGGCTCGAGTCTAGTGAGTTGGTGCAGTATGAAGCAACACTGCGTTGCCTTGTCTGCCACCGAAGCCGAATACGTCGCAATGGGTGAGTTTGTTGCTCAACTTCTTTGGATGAAGCACACTCTCCAAGACATTAACCTAAACTTTAACAATATTAAAACTCACATAGATAATATTAGCTCAATCAACTTAACCAAGAATCCCATATGCCACTCTAGGACCAAACATATAGAAGTTAAACACCACTTCATTCGAGAACATGTATCTAATAGAACCATTCAACGCGAATATGTGGAATCCAAGTCTAACCTATCCGATCTTTTTACCAAGCCGATACTCGAAGCCGAATTTAGTCTACTTAGACGAAAGTTGGGCATGTGTGTAATAGAGTAGGACTTGTATTTTTCTTATTATATTATATACTCTATTATTTACCGTTTCATGCTAATGGAACTTACTAAGGGTTTACCCTATATATCATGCACCTATAGATTTAAGAAGCCATTACGTCTCACAACACATAGGACTAATGTGTTTGTGTACTTAGCCACTTAGATGGCGTGAGATGTTAGGGCCTTACTCTTGGTTCCAGATGTAGATTTAGTGCATTGACATGAACCACGGAGTATAATTAAATAAATTAACCAACTCTAGCAGGGACTTGTTGATCTTTCATATCAATCAAGTCAGATAAGAGTTGAACATCCAATAGATGAGCTTATGTTCAAATTACTTTTTTCAATATTTATTTGGAACATGGTTGGACTTAAAACTTAGTTTTCAAACTATGTTTTTCAATTCCCCACTCTTTTCAATTTATGACAAAAGGGGGAGAAAAGGCCAAATTTAAGGGATCAAATTTTTTTTTGTACCTTAACTTAAAATCTATTTTAAACAATAAGGGCAATATTAAGTAATTTCGATTACTTAAGTTCCTTTTAAAGTAGCACACATCAAGGGGGAAGGTCAAGATTCTTTTTCAAGTACTCACACTTGGTCAAGGGAGAGTATTCCTCAAGGGGGAGAACTTGGTCAAGATTCTTTTTCAAGTACTCACCCTTGGTCAAGGGGGAGGATTCCTCAAGGGGGAGCACTTGAAAAAGGTTTTTTACTCCTACTTAACTTGCTAATTTAAGTATACTCATTTCTTCATATTTTACTCTTTTCATTCATGCACTTCAAACTCATTCATGTCTTATGCTTGTCATTCATTTAATGCACTTCAAATCATTTACTTAACTTTGTGTCCGGGTTTGCCCTAGATCAAAAGGGGGAGATTGTTGGTGCAGTAGGAACCTAAGTCGAACTTGGGTTTTGATTATAGCAAAAGATACAAAGTTAAGCTCATTTTGTTGTCTCATGAGCTGAATTAAGTATGTAGAATTGTAAGCTAAAGCTGAAGGTCAGCGACACTGGGAGGGAACCGTGGTGATCGGGCGACACCGGGAGGACTTCAGAGGAAGCCGAAGAACTCGGGTGAAGACCAGAAGCGAAGCTTCAAAGGTAAATGTTGAGGTAAGCTCGTGTGAGTGAGTGCAAGTAAGGTCATGTCCTCTGTACGGGGACGCCCTTAGGCGATGATCTAATTCAAGACTTCCCATGGATAGTCTAAGTCAAGATCAGATAGTAAATGACCATCAAGTTCACTTATATTAACTGCATTTTTGAGCTAACTCTTCATTGCAGCTGGAAAATCGGCCATCAGTCGACTGAGGGCTTGCATCAGTCGACTGATCCATCTAGCAGTCGACTGGTAAGTGTAGCAGTCGACTGTTGGTCATGGATCAGCTTCGATAAGAGTCAAAGCTTATCTCCTTTTCTCAAGGGCTAGGAGGCTTACTCTCATTGGTTGAAGAACTGAACGTCTAGGGTTTCCAAGGCTATAAAAGTAGGGGTTCTCCACCTTATTTCCATCATCTAAAGCTCTCCAAATAGCCTCTGCAATGGCTCAACTCTCTGACATCTTTATGGTGAAGCTCTACTACTCCGACGATCAAGCTTTAGTCTCTTTCTTTTAGCCTCGTCGGTATAATTTTTTTTTATTCAAGTCTTATATTGTATTCATTTTAGTTTCTCGGAGCTTTATATCATAATAAGGAGAGGGGGACTGTCCATCTACCTTAATCTTTCGAGTTTTTGTATTGCGTTGTCTCCTACCTCCAACGAGGAGGAGATTGTTTTAGTGAATTTCCCTCAGTATGTGGTCTCGAACTATTAGGGCCTTGGATTAGCAGCCGAAGGCTATGAACCAAGTAAAAACAAAGCGTGTTATTTACTTTTCTGCTGTGTACATTTTCTTTAATCGAACGATTCCGTAAAGTTTTCATTTGCGCTATTCACCCCCCCCCCTCTAGTGCTCAAATCAATCCAACAATTGGTATTAGAGTCGAGGGCGCTACGATTTGGTGAAACCACCAATCTAGAAATGTTTATAGATTTATTTTTATTTTTTCTGTTTATTTCAGGTTTTTACATGTTTTTTCGTTTAAGTTAAAATCGTTCTCCAGCACTACTAATCCAAGACGAAAGTCTTGGTACTTTTTGTTTGTTTATGTTTTTGCTAGGTATTAGTTTTTCTCTCTTTTGTCTAAATGGCCCATCTCAAAGGGTTTAGCACCGTCCGACCTCCGTTTTACAACGAAGACAACTTCTATAATTTGAAGGGTCAGATGGAGTGCTTCCTAAAGACCCAAATCGAGATGTGGATCATAATATAAACCAGATTCACGCTTCCTACTAATGATGTGGGTGAATAGTTCGTTTATGATCAATGAACTAATGCCATAAAAATACAAGTGGAAGCTGATGCCAAGGCAACACAAATCCTTCAATGTAGCTTATCCAAAGAGGAGCTAAACCGCGTCAGCCCCTTCATTAGCGCTAAAGATTTATGGACTAAACTCGTTGAGTTACACGAAGGGACCGACGATGCTAAGGTATGCAAGCATGATTTTCTTTTCAATAATTGTATAACTTAAAAATGCAGGAACATGAGATGGCGACACAGCTACACGCCTATATTCAAGACATCGTCAATAGCTTGCATGTGTTGGGGTTGATCCGTGAGGGGAAACTTCGCTTCCCCTTCGCCTCGGTTGCTTGACCATGGTGATCCCTTCGATGTCCTTGGATTAAAAATTTAATCCTAGACAAAGGGGATTCCCAAAGCAACCAAGTCATCGTCGTGCTATTCGTTTAGAGATGTCACTTGAACAAACTAGTTGTTCAAGCGACCATCCTCTATTCTACGAGTAGCCACGGAATAGACGATGTCCGGATCGCCGGTTTTTGTGTTTATACTCGGGATCCAAGTATTATTTAGCCATTTACAGAAATATAACATGCTCATAAATAAAAAATAAATACAAGCAATAAATAAATGAGAAAGAAGAATAGGTATACCTCCTAGTCTTCTAATGTATGACCTTCCTCCTTTTGGACGTCGTGTGGGCGACGATCCACCAAAAGTTGAAGCTCCTAGATCGCAACACTTCCTTCCTTGCTCTTCCAAAGCAAGAGAAAGAATAGAAACAAGGATATTTACCTCCCTAAAACCAGCCAACAAGAAGCAAGGAGTATCCTTGCCGCCGGCCAACAAAAGAAGGATAGAGAAGGAGTTTTGGGTGTGGCCGGCCAAAAGCTCCAAGGGAAGACCCTAAACCTTTGTTCCACCGGCCAAGGAGAAGGAGAAGGCTTGTTTTGGACGCTGGCCAAGGTCTGGAAGGAAGAAGATGGCGCGGCTGGGGAAGAAGAACAACTAAGGAAAGACTTTCCTTAATAGGTGCCGCCCAAGCTCCAAACCCTAATTCCTAACCTTGCCGCCAACTCCAAAAACCCTAGCTCTCTTCAATCAATTCTCCACGCCAACTCCATGCCATCCTTTTATAGAGTCAAGGATAAGCCATGAATTAATCTGATCCATTGGTTCTAGGGATTTAATCTCAACCGTCGGATCTAGAGTTTTAATCTCAACCGTCGGATCTAGAGATTTAATCTCTACCTTTGGATCTCGAGATTTGTTTCTATCCTTTGGATCTAAGCATCATGAGGTGTTAATAGGCTACATTAGGGACCATGAGGAGGAGTTGGGTCTTGGCCACCCATGGATCAAGCTCACATAAAGTCCGATCCACTAATGATGATCCAATCCACTAAAGGTCCATCATTGATCTACCTCACCAACCCCCATATGATAATATGGGCTCCATATATTATTTGTACATTTTCTCCCCGTGTTTAAGATCTCGAATGTCCGTCGATTAATTAATTTACTAACCATTAATTAATCAACATCTAACTCCTTGAGTAGTACCACTCAACCTTTTCATCATGCCGGACCAAGTCCACCTGCAGGGTTTACATGATGAACCTTATGAGCTCCTCAAGGGGACATCATCATCCTAATATATAGGACACGGTTTCCTCCTATAATCAACGACACACCATATAAATAATATCATCTCCCAACTTACCGAGTCTATCGATTTAATCTATAAATCTCGCCCATTGGTGAATCAAAGAGATGAGTACCAAGTATATGTTCCCGTTATTATATCGGGATTAAGAGCATGTACTAAATAATATCTGAGGTCCGATTCGATTATGTAGTCAGCAATAAATCGAATCACCTCTGTGTCGGTCCTGCTCAATACACACAAAGTGCACTAGTGTGATTCTATGGTCAAGACAAACCAATACCAAATCACACTACAACCATTCCGATGGTTTGTCCAAAGCCATCTCGGTTGTGAGCCTTTACTTATACTTTACAAGGAGCCGATAACATGATCTCCCGTGTGACACCACACACCATGTTATCTACAATGTAACGTATTAGACAATATGCATAAATATATGCAAACAATGATCATGTGATTCTTATTTCAAAATAAAGATGTTCATACAAAAGAGCTAGTCTTTCAGTATACATCCCAACAATCTCCCACTTATACTAAAAGACTATGCTGTCCTTATACTGCCATACATCTGATTCCCCTTCCCTCCACATGCCTATCAAAGCTCTCGCTAGAAGGGCCTTAGTGGAAGGGTCTACCAGGTCATCCTCTGATGCAATCTAGGCGACAACAACTTCTACCTCCTTTACGATTTCTCGTATCAGGTGGTACTTGCGCTCTATGTGTTTACTAGCCTTATGGGCTCGTGGTTCCTTCGAGTTTGCAACTGCACCACTATTATCACAATAAATTGTGATAGTTCTGGCCAAACCAGGAATCACATCCAAGTCCATCAGGAAGTTCCTGAGCCATACAGCTTCTTTGGCCGCCTCATAGGCTGCCACATACTCAGCTTCCATGGTGGAGTCCGCCTCCATACAATGGCTCCACCTCCCAAAGTAAACACAAACCCTGAGGTAGACTTACTATTATCCCTATCAGATTTGAAATCAGAATCCGTGTAACCCACAGGGAGTAATTGGTCTGCCCGGTAAACTAGCATATAATCCCTAGTCCTTCTTAGGCACTACAATATATGCTTTACCGCAGTTCAATGTCCCTGTCCTGGATTACTCTGATATTTGCTGACCATGCCTACGGCAAAGCAGATATCTGGTCTCGTACAGAGCATCGCATACATGAGGCTTCCTACTGCCGAAGCATAAGGAACCGCCTTCATCTCCTCTATCTCCTCAGATGATCTAGGATACATCTCCTTAGATAAAGGAACTCCATGCCTGAACCGTAGAAAACCCTTCTTGGAGTTCTGCATGCTAAAATGATCCAAAATCATGTCTATGTATGAAGCTTGGGATAAGCACAACAACCTTGATCGCAAGGTTGTGACCCACTTCTCTCAAGTCCTTCAAAACTGTTTGGACAACCATACCCCTACGTCTGATAACACTCTGATATTGTTGCCATCTACCAAAATGTCATCTACGTATAGTACAAGAAATACCAATACGTTTCCTTCACATCTATTGTATACACAAGACTCATCCGGACTTTGAATAAATCCATAAGTCTGGATTTACCTCATCAAAGCGGATGTTCCAAGACCTCAAAGCTTGCTTCAGTCCATCAGCGGACCGATTAAGCTTACATACAATACACTCTTTGCCTTTTGCAATGAATCCCTCTGGTCGCTTCATGTAGATGGATTCCACAAGATTTCCACTAAGGAATGCTGTCTTGATATCCATCTGTCACACCTCATAATCCATATGAGTTGTTATGCATAAGAGCTCCCAGACCTGTCTTGAATCCATAGATTCAATCTCAGTATTCATTGCACTTTGCAAAGATGCTGTATTTATATCTTGGATTGCCTTGTCGTATGTCTAGGGATCAGGTTCATGTTTGCTAGGGACTAAATCAGAAGATTTGTCCAAAAACATGAATCTAAGAGGTTGTCTAACAACCCTCCCACTACGACGAGGTATCTTCTGTGTATCCTCTGTGACACGCGGTGCAGTGACATGTGGTATGTCCTCTTGTACCGGTGGTACTAAAGAAGTGACTTCCCTTTTTAACTCCTCCAGAATAATTTTACCTTTGGGCTTGTGGCTTAACACATAGTCTTCCTCTAGAAATCTGGCATTCGTGTTAACGATCACCCTCTGATCTCTAGGACTATAAAACAAGTCAGAATAACTCATCATCGATCTAACCATCTCCATAAGAGTCCTATTCCTTCGCTCTGCTACACCGTTCTGCTTGGGTGTGCCAGGTGCAGTCAATTGGGATTGAATCCCAACCTCTGATAAGTAGTTCCTAAACTCTCCCAAGAGGTTGTCACCACCATGATCAGATCGTAGTGTCATCCACATCTTGAATAATCATCTACAAAAGAGACGAAATATTCAAGATTACCTCTTGCCTAGATAGCCATAGGACCACACAAATCAGAATGAACCATTTCTAACACATCTTTGGCTCTATACCCCTTGGCCTTAAAAAGGCCTCTTGGTCATCTTACCTTCCAAGCAAGATTCATAGGTTGGGAGATCCTCCACCACTAATGAACCCAAAGGTCCATCAGCTATCAACCTTTGAATTCTGCTTACGTTAATGTGACCAAGCCTAAGAAGCCAAAGATATGTTTGGTTCATCTTCGAAGGTTCTTTTCTCTTATTGGAATTAGAAGATGAGTTATTAACTTCAATTTGCATCGTGGGAGGTTTTGGTTCAAATTTCCTTTCAATGTACCTGAATAGATATTCTCCCTATTCCTTTTTATAACAACTCTGTCATTAAAAGAAATAGAATATCCATCCATAATAATTTAGAAACTGAAACTAAATTCTTTCTAAATAAAGGTACATAAAGGGAATTTTCCAGAACCAAAGTTTTATTATTTTCAAGAGATAAATAAAACTTCTCCCACTGCAATAGCCGCCATCATCATGGCATTGCCCAAGTAAATGGTAATCTCCCCTTCAACTAGTCATCGGGTTTCCTGGAACCCCTGCAAATTGTTGCAAACATGATTAGTGGCTCCTGTATCTACTCACCAGGTGCCGGTAGATATCACCGCTAATAATGTTTTAATGGCTAGTCCAAAAGATATACCTATGTTCTGTTTTGGATTGGGACAGTCCTTCTTCCAATGTCCATCCTGCTTGCAAGTGAAGAACTTGCCTTTCGGCTTCTTCACTCTTCCCTGAGATCCTCCCACCATCTTTGCTTCACCTTGTTTCTTCTTCTTCTTGCCTTTCGGCTTAGAAGTAGAAACTCTTTTGAGCAATGATGGCTTGAGGACACTCTTTGAAGAGTGCATACTAGCAGATAAGACAATGTTTGGATTCATTTCCAATCAATATAATTTGGGTACAATAAGTTTATTTCCTTTAGTATCAAAATAAGTGGACTGAAAGTCAATTTTGAAAATCCTAAGAATCACATAGATCATTACTTTAGATTTCAAAAAATTATTGATTCCTCAAACAATAAAATTTCGAAATCAACCAACACCTCAAATCACCGAGAATATCGCATGCCACGATAGTGTGGACGTATACGAATTCTACATTTGTAAGAGGAGGTTTTACTCATTAATTTTATTATCTTGTCAACCTTACTTTTTGACAAATAAAATTAATAGTTGGTTCCTCTTTGGCCCTACAAATAAAAGCAGTGACTCCGATGGGGAGGATACTTTTTATTTGCATCTAAGTGTGCACCATTACACGGTACTAAGGGAATTATTTCGGATTATGTGTCTTACCGATGGGGAAGTACACACGCTCCTAAATAATTTCCTATAACCATTATTTGACCTAGTGATCCACAAACAAACTCATCCGATGGGGAGGAAGGCACTCAGAGCCGACGCACAAGTTTGTTGCATCACATGTCAAATTGTAATGGAGGCCGCGGGAATTAATTAAAATATCCCTCTCCCACTTAGTAAATTGAAAATGAGGAATTTTCAAGCACACACAACATGCTTATTATTACTGTAGATTTCAATAAAAATTATTGATTCCTCAAACAATAAAATTTTGAAATCAACCAACACCTCAAATACCAAGAATATTGCATGCCACGATAGTGTGGACGTATACGAATTCTACATTTGTAAGAGGAGGTTTAACCCATTAATTTTATTGTCTTGTCAACCTTACTTTTTGACAAATAAAATTAATAGTTGGTTCCTCTTTGGCCCTACAAATAAAACTACTTTTTATTTGCATCTAAGTGTGCACCATTACACGGTACTAAGGGAATTATTTTGATTATGTGTCTTACACGGGAAGTACACACGCTCCTAGATAATTTCCTATAAGCATTATTTGACCTAGTGATCCGCAAACAAACCCATCCGATGGGGAGGAAGGCACTCAGAGCTGACGCGCAAGTTTGTTTGCATCACTTGTCAAATTGTAATGGAGGCCGCGGGAATTTATAAAATTATCCATCTCCCACTTAGTAATTTAAAATTGAGGAATTTTCCTAGCCTACGACATGCATATTAAACAAAAAGCAATAAATATGAAAAATAAATTATTTTCCAACTATTATGGCTTTTGTTTTCAGATCGCCATCTCGTCCGCTCCTCCTACGCCATGTACGAGCCATCCGGAGATCCGAGCCGAGACTAAATCCTATTTTAATTTACATCCATCGATCCTATACTCCACGAGGGAGTGTACATGAAATCTAGATCGAAAGTAAATTAAAATAAAGAGCGGCTAAACAATGCCGTATTTAATTTACAAAAACTAAATACTAGCCTCGTCAACCCCGAGGATTCAACAAAATAAACATTTACACACATACAATCACATACACATGTCATAATAGTCGGATCTTATGCCTGCAACCAAAGAGTTAAACTACACATATCCTACTATTATCCGACACATTTAATATATGAAAAAGTGCATAAAAATTAACCGAATCCTAAACACACAAAACCGGAAACCTTGGTTCTGATACCAATTGTTGGGGTTGATCCGTGAGGGGAAACTTCGCTTCCCCTTCGCCTCGGTTACTTGACCATGGTGATCCCTTCGATGTCCCCGGATTAAAAATTTAATCCTAGACAAAAGGGATTCCCAAAGCAACCAAGTCATCATCGTGCTATTCATTTAGAGAGGTAACTTGAACAAACTAGTTGTTCAAGCGACCATCCTCTATTCTACGAGTAGCCGCGGAATAGACGATGTCCGGATCGCCGGTTTTTGTGTTTATACTCGGGATCCAAGTATTATTTAGCCATTTACAGAAATATAACATGCTCATAAATCAAAAATAAATACAAGCAATGAATAAATGAGAAAGAAGAATAGGTATACCTCCTAGTCTTCTAATGTATGACCTTCCTTCTTTTGAACGTCGTGTGGGCGACGATCCACCAAAAGTTGAAGCTCCTAGATCGCAACACTTCCTTCCTTGCTCTTCCAAAGCAAGAGAAAGAATAGAAACAAGGATATTTACCTCCCTAAAACCAGCCAACAAGAAGCAAGGAGTATCCTTGCCGCCGGCCAACAAAAGAAGGAAAGAGAAGGAGTTTTGGGTGTGGCCGGCCAAAAGCTCCAAGGGAAGACCCTAAACCTTTGTTCCACCGGCCAAGGAGAAGGAGAAGGCTTGTTTTGGACGCTGGCCAAGGTCTGGAAGGAAGAAGATGGGCGCCGGCAGCTTGGGGAAGAAGAACAACTAAGGAAAGACTTTCCTTAATAGGTGCCGCCCAAGCTCCAAACCCTAATTCCTAACATTGCCGCCAACTCCAAAAACCCTAGCTCTCTTCAATCAATTCTCCACGCCAACTCCATGCCATCCTTTTATAGAGTTAGGGATAAGCCATGAATTAATCTCATCCATTGGTTCTAGGGATTTAATCTCAACCATCGGATCTAGAGTTTTAATCTCAACCGTCGGATCTAGAGATTTAATCTCTACCTTTGGATCTCGAGATTTGTTTCTATCCTTTGGATCTAAGCATCATGAGGTGTTAATAGGCTACATTAGGGACCATGAGGAGGAGTTGGGTCTTGGCCACCCATGGATCAAGCCCACATAAAGTCCGATCCACTAATGATGATCCAATCCACTAAAGGTCCATCATTGATCGACCTCACCAACCCCCATATGATAATATGGGCTCCGTATATTATTTGTACATTTTCTCCCCGTGTTTAAGATCTCGAATGTCCGTCGATTAATTAATTTACTAACCATTAATTAATCAACATCTAACTCCTTGAGTAGTACCACTCAACCTTTTCATCATGCCGACCAAGTCCACCGCAGGTTTACATGATGAACCTTATGAGCTCCTCAAGGACATCATCATCCTAATATATAGGACACGGTTTCTCCTATAATCAACCCACACACCATATAAATAATATCATCTCCCAACTTAATGAGTCTATCGATTTAATCTATAAATCTCACCATTGGTAAATCAAAGAGATGAGTACTAAGTATATGTGCTCTGCTTATTATATCGGGATTAAGAGCATGTACTAAATAATATCCGAGGTCCGATTCGACATGTAGTCAAGATTAAATCGAATCACTCGTGGTCGGTCCTCGCCAATATACACAAAGTGCACTAGTGTGATTCTATGGTCAAGACAAACCAATACCAAATCACACTACAACCATTCCGATGGTTTGTCCAAAGCCATCTCGCTTGTGAGCCTTTACTTATACTTTACAAGGAGCCGATAACATGATCTCCCGTGTGACACCACACACCATGTTATCTACAATGTAACGTATTAGACAATATGCATAAATATATGCAAACAATGATCATGTGATTCTTATTTCAAAATAAAGATGTTCATACAAAAGAGCTAGGCTTTCAGTATACATCCCAACAGCATGCCATCAGACAAAAGGTCGAGAACTTATAAGGTACACTTTAAACTCTTTTCCTAGGACCACCTTGTCGGCATCAATAGTCGATGTTTACAAGGTTTCTAAGGATCTTTCTAAACATAGATTAAATGAATTATTTTCTGAGTTTGAAATTCATGAGCAAACTAACATGGTCCGGGCCGAGAAAGATATTGCTTTAATTGCAAGTTCCAAGAAGAAGGTCGCGAATAAATCACCCCCCAAGGAAGAGGACAAGCATGAGTACGAGTACGAGTCGGAGGTAGTTCCCGAAATGGAAACCGAACTAGTAAATCTAGTTCAAAAGATGATCAAGAGCCGAAAATGACTCATCAACCAAGGTAAAACTAAGTCTATGTCTAATTCAAATTTGAGATGTTTTGAATGTAATAGGTTCGGGCACATCAAGTCGGAGTGTCCGAAACTAAAAGGCAAAGCACCCAAGAAAGCGCTTAATGCTACTTGGGAAGAATCGTCGGAGGAAGAGAATGACGATCTCATCTTCATGGCCAAGCCGTCCAAGCCCGAACAAGACTCCGAACCCAAGGAAGAGTCCGAGTCTGAGTCCGATGACGAGTCACTATTCAAGACAAGCCACGAATACGCATCCGGTTCAAAAGAGTCACTTAAGGATCAATGGATGTTGGACAGTGGGTGCTCCCGACATATGACCAGAGACCAACTTAAATTTTCAAAGCTTAGATTCAAACGACAAGGATCGGTAGCTTTCGGAAACAATGGCAAGCTCAAAATCATCGGTTCAGGTGATATTGAGCTAAATTCTAATTTCACAATTTATAATGTTTTATTAGTTGATGATTTTCAATATAATTTACTTAGTGTAAGTCAATTGTGTGATAACAACTATAAGGTTATATTCTTAGAAAATAAATGCTTAATTAAAACAAATGAAACCTCTAAAACGATACTTAAAGGAACTAGGAATAGCAACATCTACACAATTAATTTACCCAACTCTCAACCAAGTGTCTTATGACACAGCAAGAGGAATCTTGGTTGTGACACTGACGACTCGGTCACTCACACCCAAGACTCGTTCACAAGATGAGTCAGAGAGGCTTAGTCAGAGGTTTGCCTAACCTTAACAACTTAGATAATAAAATTTGTAATGCTTGTCAACAAGGTAAACAACCTAGGACACAACATCAACTAACTAAGCAAGAACGAACCAAAAGTGTGCTTGAGCTCATTCATTTGGATCTATTCGATTCTCATGGAGCCAAGTCACTTAATGGGAGTCAATTCTGCTTAGTCATCATTGATGACTATTCTAGGTTTACCTGGGTTAGGTTCCTTAAATACAAAAGTGATACCTTGGATCAACTCATCAACTTGTTTAAATTAATCGAAAACTAAAAGAACCTTAAAACTAAACGACTTAGAAGCGATCATAGTTGTGAATTCGAAAACCACAGGTTCACATATTTCTGTAACCTAAATGGATACCACCATGAATTCTCATGTCCTAGAATCCCACAACAAAATTTCCTAGTCGAGCGAAAAAATAGAACCCTACAAGAAGCCGCTAGGACCATATTGAACAAATACAACCTACCCGATAGGTTTGGGCAGAAGCCATTAGCACGGCTTGTTATATCAAAAATAGAATTCTTATGGTAAATAGGCACCTTAAGACCTCATACAAAATCTATCACAACAAAGTACCTAACATCAAGTACTTTAGGGTATTTAGATGTAAGCTACATATCCTGAACACTAAGGACAACATAGGAAAGTTTACCTCCAAAACCTCTACCAGAATCTTCGTAGGATACCCGACTACATGTAGAGCCTATAGGTTGTATAACTATGACGCCCTTAGAGTTGAAGAGACCATTAATGTAGTGTTCGATGAAGCACACGAACCTACAAAACCCGTAGCTACACTAACTAGCAAACCAATTCATACTAGACTCGACTCCGACCTTGAGATCGAGTCTAGTATTGACCCTTACCCAAGTCAAATAAGGATTCAAACGAATCATCCTATCGATCAAGTGATAGATGATCCTAGCCTAGGAGTTCGAACTAGATCATCATATAGAAATCTTAGTCAAATCTCCTTGATTTCAAAAATCGAACCCAAAACCATTGAACAAACTCTTCTTGATCCCGATTGGATCATTGCAATGCAAGAAGAGCTAGCTCAATTTACTAGGAACGAAGTTTGGGAATTAGTAACACCTGTTGGGATGTATACTAAAAAGTCTATCTTTTGTATGAACATCTTTATTTTGAAATAAGAATCACATGATCATTGTTTGCATATTTTTATAGTTATGCATATTGTCTAATACATTACATTGTAGATAACATGGTGTGTGGTGTAACACGGGAGAACATGTTATCGGCTCCTTGAAAGTATAAGTATAGGCTCACAACCGAGATGGCTTTGGACAAACCATTGGTATGGTTGTAGTGTGATTTGGTGTTGGTTTGTCTTGACTATAGAATCACACTAGTACACTTTGTGTGTATTGAGAAGGATCGACTTAGAGGTGATTCGATTTATTGCTGACTACATAATCGAATCGGACCTCAGATATTATATTGTACATACTCTTAATCCCGATATAATAATGGGCGCATATACTTTGTATTCATTTCTTTGATTTACCAATGGGTGAGATTTATAGATTAAATCGATAGGCTCGGTAAGTTGGGAAATGATATTATTTATATGGTGTGTCATTGATTATAGAAGGAAACTGTGTCCTATATTTTAGGATGATGATGTCCCCTTGAGGAGCTCATAAGGTTCATCATGTAAACCCTGCAGGTGGACTTGGTCCGGCATGATGAAAAGGTTGAGTGGTACTACTCATGGAGTTAGATGTTGATTAATTAATGGTCAGTAAATTAATTAATCGACGGACATTCGAGATCTTAAAAATGGAGAGGAAAATGTACAAATAATATATGGAGCCCATATTAACTTATGGGAGTAGGTGAGGTAGATCAATGATAATCGTTTAGTGGATTGGATTATCATTAATGGATCGGAATTTATGTGGGCTTGATCCATTGGGTGGCCAAGATCCAACTCCTCCTCATTGTCCCTATTGTAGCCTATTAATACTTCATGAAGCCTAGATCCAATGGATGGAAACAAAACTCTAGATCCAAAGGTAGAGATTAAATCTCTAGATCCGACGGTTGAGATTAAATCTCTAGATCCGACTGTTGAGATTAAATCCCTAGAACCAATGGTGGAGATTAAAACAAGGCTTATTCCTAACTCTATAAAAGGAGAGGCTAGGGTTGGCGTGGAGTAGAATTAAGAAGCAAGGGAGGCTTGGAGTTGGCGGCAAGAACCTTGGAGCTAGGGTTTGGAGTTGGCGGCACCAAATAAGGAAACTTATTCCTTATCTTCTTCTTCCTCAAGGTGGCCAGCATCCATACAACCCTTTCCATCCCTTGGCCGGAGTCCAAACCACTTCAATCCCTTCTCTTTGGCCAGTGGAAACATAGCTTAAGGTCTTCCCTTGGAGCTTTTGGCCGGTATTCATCTTTCTCACCCTTTTCCTTGTTGGCCGGCGGCAAGCAACTTGCTTGTTGCTTGTTGGTTGACTAAAGGAAGGAGAAGGGTCTTTTTTCTATTCTTCCTCTTGCTCGGAATGAGCAAGGAAGGAAGATTGGTGATCTAGGAGCTTCAACATTTGGTAGATCGTCACCCACACGACGTCTGAAAGGAGGAAGGTCATACAATAGAAGATCGAGAGGTATATCACTTATCTATCTTCATGTGTAACATGTTTATATTTGTTTTTCAATTATATGAATGTTATATTCTGTTTTGTAGCTAAATATACTTGGACCCCGAACATAAACACAAAAGTCGACTATCCGTACATCGTTTATTCTGCGGCTATTCATAGAATAGAGGTTGGTCGCTTGAACAACAAGTTTGCTCAAGTGACTACTCTAATCGAATAGCACGACGATGACAAGGTTGCTTGGGCAATTCCTCTTGTCAAGGATAATTTTTTTTTTATCCTGGAATGTAGAAGGGATCGCCATGAACAAGCGACCGAGTTGAAGTGGGAAGTGAAGTTTCCTACCTTCAAGTGGTATCAGAGCCACGGTTTCCGATTTTGTGTGTTTAGGATTCGGTTACTTTTATGTACTTTTTATACATTATATGTGCCGGATAATAGTAGGATATGCATAGGTTAACTCTTTGGTTGCAGGCAAAGGATCCGACTATTATGGCCATATGTGTGTATGTGATTGTATGTGTGTAATTGTATATTATTTGAATCCTCGGGGTTGACGAGGCTAGTATTTATTTTTTTTTGTAAATTAGATACGACATTGTTTAGCCACTCTTTTTATTTTAGTTTACTTTCGATCTAGATTTCATGTACACTCCCTAGTGGACTATAGGATCGATGGATGTAAATTAAAATATTTAGTCTCGGCTCGGATCTCTGGATGGCTTGTACATAGCGTAGGAGGTGAGGACGAGAAGGCGATACGACGGGAGACATATTGAAGACAAAAGCCATAATAGTTGGAAAAATTTTATTTTTCATATTTATTGCTTATTGTTTGATATGCATGTTGTAGGCTAGAAAATTCCTCAATTTCAAATTACTATGTGGGAGAGGGAAATTTTTATAAATTCCCACGGCCTCCATTACGATTTGACAAGTGATGCAAACAAACTTGCACGTCGGCTTTGAGTGCCTTCCTCCCCATCGGATGAGTCTGTTTGCGAATCACAAGGTTGAATATGGTTATAGGAAATTGTTAAGGAGTGTGTGTACTTCCCCATCGGAAGGCACATAACCCGAGATAATTACCTTGGTACCGAGTAATGGTGAACACTTAGATACAAATATAAGTATCCTCCCCATCGGAGTCACTGCTTTTATTTGTAGGGCCAAAGAGGAACCAACTATTAATTTTACTTGTCAAAAAGTTAGGTTGACAAGATAGTAAAATTAATGGGTATAACCTCCTCTTACAAATGTAGAATTCGTATGCGTCCACACTATCGTGGCATACGATATTCTCGGTGTTTTGAGTGAAGGGTTTTGCTTATCGAGTCCATGAGGGGAAACTTCGCTTCCCACATCACCTTGGTCGTTTGTTCATGGCGATCACCTCGATGTCCCCGGATTAAAAAAATTTAATCCTAGACAAAAAGGATTGCCCAAACAACCAAGCATCGTCGTACTATTCGTTTAGGGAGGTCACTTGAACAAACTAGTTTTTCAAGCGACCATCCTCTATTCTACGAGTAGCCGCGGAATAGATAATGTCCGGATCGCCGGTTTTTGTGTTTATGTTCGGGATCCAAGTATTATTTAGCCACAAAACAGAATTATATCAGGCTCATAATTGAAAACAAATACAAACATATAACATATAAATATTAGAGAATCGATATACCTCTCGATCTTCTAATGTTTGACATTCCTCCTTTCGGACGTCGTGTGGGCGACGATCTACCGTAAGTCAAAGCTCCTAGATCACAAATCTTCTTTCCTTGCTCTTCCAAAGCAAGAGGAAGAGTAGAAACAAAGCTTTTTCTCCTCCCTAAAACCAACCAACAAGGAGCACACAAACTCCTTGCCGCCGGCCAACTAGAAGGAGGAGAAGATGATGGAAAACAACCAAGACACCAAGGGAAGCCCTATATCTTGTTTCCACCACCTAAGGAGAAGGAGAAGAGAGCTTTTGGGCACCGGCCAAGGGCTGGGAAGGGGCTGGAAAAGAGCTAGATGCTGGTCAATGGAGAAGGAAGAAGAAAAAAACACCTTCCTTATTTGGTGCCGCCCTAGCCTCCAAACCCTAACCCTAATCCTATCTAAACTAGGATTCCCTCTCTTGCCACCCAAAGCCTAGCTCTCTTGGATTATCTTCACGCCAACTCCCATGCCCTCGTTTTATAGAGTTAGGGATAAGTCATGAATTAATCTCCTCCATTGGTTCTAGGGATTTAATCTCAACCATCGGATCTAGAGATTTAATCTCAACCGTCGTATCTTAGAGATTTAATCTCTAACTATGGATCTTAGAATTTTGTTTCTATCCATTGGATCTAAGCTTCATGAGGTGTTAATAAGCTACATTAGGGACCATGAGGAGGAGTTGGATCTAGGCCACCCATGGATCAAGCTCACAAAAAGTCCGATCCACTAATGATGATCCAATCCACTAAAGAATCATCATTGATCTACCTCACCAACCCCCATATGATAATATGGGCTCCATATATTATTTTTATATTTTCTCCCCGTGTTTAAGATCTCGAATGTCCGTCGATTAATTAATTTACTGACCATTAATTAATCAACATCTAACTCCTTGAGTAGTACCACTCAACCTTTTCATCATACCGAACCAAGTCCACCTGCAGGGTTTACATGATGAACCTTATGAGCTCCTCAAGGGGACATCATCATCCTAATATATAGGACACGGTTTCCTCCTATAATCAACGCCACACCATATAAATAATATCATCTCCCAACTTATCGAGCCTATCGATTTAATCTATAAATCTCGCCCATTAGTAAATCAAAGAGATGAGTACTAAGTATATGCGCTCGTTATTATATCGGGATTAAGAGCATGTACTAAATAATATTTGAGGTCCGATTCGATTATGTAGTCAGCAATAAATCGAATCACCTCTAAGTCGGCCTTGCTCAATACACACAAAGTGCACTAGTGTGATTCTATGGTCAAGACAAACCAATACCAAATCACACTACAACCATTCCGATGGATTGTCGAAAGTCATCTCGGTTGTGAGCCTTTACTTATACTTTTCAAGGGGTCGATAACATGATCTCCTGTGTGACACCACACACCATGTTATCTACAATGTAAATTATTAGAAAATATTGCATAACCATAAAAATATACAAACAATGATCATGTGATTCTAATTTCAAAATAAAGATGTTCATACAAAAGATAGACTTTTCTGTATACATCCCTACAATCTACCACTTATACTAAAAGACTATGTTGTCCTCAAAGTGTCATACATCTTATCCCCATTCACTCCACATGCCTATCAAAAGCTCTCGCCAGAAGGGCCTTAGTGAAAGGATCTGCCAAGTTATCCTCTGATGCAATCTTGGCCACAGCAACTTCTCCTCTCTTTACGATTTCTTGTATCAGGTGGTACTTGCGCTCTATGTGTTTATAAGCCTTATGGGCTCGTGGTTCCTTCGGGTTTGCAACTGCACCACTATTATCACAATAAATTGTGATAGTTCTGGGCAAACCAAGAATCACATCCAAGTCCATCAGAAAGTTTCTGAGCCACACTGTTTCTTTGGCCGCCTCAGAGGCCGCCACAAACTCAGCTTCCATGGTGGAGTCTGCCACGCACTTCTGCTTGACACTCCTCCATACAATGGCTCCACCTCCCAAAGTAAACACAAAGCCTAAGGTAGACTTACTGTTATCCATATCAGATTGGAAGTTGGAATCCGTGTAACCCACAGGGAATAATTGGTCTGCTCGGTAAACCAGCATATAATCCCTAGTCCTTCTCAGGTACTTCAATATATGCTTTAGCACAGTCCAATGTCCCTGTCCTGGATTACTCTAATATCTGCAGACCATGCCCACGACAAAGTAGATATCTGGTCTCGTATAGAGCATCGCATACATGAAGCTTCCTACTGCCGAAGCATAAGGAACTGCCTTCATCTCCTCTATCTCCCCAGATGATCTAGGACACATCTCCTTAGATAAAGGAACTCCATGCCTGAAAGGTAGAAAACCCTTCTTGGAGTTCTGCATGCTAAAACGCTCCATAATCGTGTCTATATATGAATCTTGGGATAAGCACAACATCCTTTTCCTACGATCCCTTATAACCTTGATCCCAAGGATGTGTCCCACCTCTCCCAAGTCCTTCATATCAAACTGTTTGGACAACCTTACCCTTACGTCCGATAACACCTTGATATTATTGCCAATCAACAAAATGTCATCTACGTATAGTACAAGAAATACCACTACGTTTCCGTCACATCTATTGTATATACAAGACTCATCCAGACTTTGAATAAATCTATAAGACTAGATTACCTCATCAAAGTGGATGTTTCAAGACCTTGAAGCTTGCTTCAATCCATAAATGGACCGATTAAGCTTACATACAAGATGCTCTTTGCCTTTAGCAATGAATCCCTCTGGTTGCTTCATATAGATGTTTTCCTCAAGACTTCCATTAAGGAAAGCTGTCTTGACATCCATCTGCCACACCTCATAATCCATATGAGCTGCTATGCATAAGAGAATCCGGATAGACTTAAGCATGGCTACCGGCGAAAAGATCTCCTCATAATCGATACCCTCTTTCTGAGTATACCCCTTCGCAACAAGCCTCGCTTTGAAGGTTTCAACCATCCCATCTATTCCTCTCTTTATCTTGTAGATCCACTTTCATCTAATGGTTTTTACACCATCGGGTGGTTCTACTAGCTCCCAGACCTGATTTGAATCCATAGATTCAATCTCAGCATTCATTGCACTTTGCCAAGATACTGCATCTTTATCTTGGATTACCTGCCATATGTCTAGGGATCAGGTTCATGTTCGCCAGGGACAAAATCAGAAGATTCTCCCAAGAACATGAATCTATCAGGCTGTCTCATAACCCTCCCACTACGACGAGGTATCACTTGTGTATCCTCTGTGACACGCGGTGCAGTGACATGTTGTATATCCTCTTGTACCAGTGGTACTAAAGAAGTAACTTCCCCTTTTAACTTCTCTAGAACAATTTTACTCTTGGGCTTGTGGCTCATCACATAGTCTTCCTCTAGAAATCTGGCGTTCGTGCTAATGATCACCCTCTGATCTCTAGGACTAGAAAACAAGACACCCTTCGTTCCTCTTGGATAGCCAACGAACAAGCGTACTTCTGTACGAGGTTCCAACTTACCAGAATCTGCCTTCAGCACATGTGCTGGACTCCCCCATATCCGAATATGTCTTAGACTAGGCTTTCGCCCAGTCCACAACTCTGTGGGAGTAGAAGGCACTGATTTAGATGGAACCAAGTTCAGAATGTACACCGCCGTATCTAGAGCATATCCCCAGAACGAATCTGGAAAATCAGAATAACTCATCATCGATCTAACCATCTCCATAAGAGTCCTATTCCTTCGCTCTGCTACACCGTTCTGCTGGGGTGTGTCAGGTGCAATCAATTGGGATTGAATTCCAACCTCTGATAAGTAGTTCCTAAACTCTCCTAAGAGGTACTCACCGCCACGATCAGATCGTAGTCTCTTGATACATTTACCTTGATGTTTCTCCACATCAGCCTTGAATTCTTTGAACTTGTCAAAGCATTCAGACTTGCGGTGCATCAGGTAAATATATCCATATCTTTAGTAATCGTCTGTAAAAGAGACGAAATACTCAAAACCACCTCTAGCCTGTATAGACATAGGACCACACAAATCAGAATGAACCAATTCTAACACATCTTTGCCTCTATACCCCTTGGCCTTAAAAGGCCTCTTGGTCATATTACCCTCCAAGCAAGATTCACAGGTTGGGAGATCCTCCACCACTAATGAACCCAAAGGTCTATCAGCTATCAACCATTGAATTATGCTTAGGTTAATGTGACCAAGCCTAAGATGCCAAAGATATGTTTGGTTCATTTTCGAAGGCTCTTTTCTCTTAATCGAAGATGAGTTATTAACTTCAATTTGCATCGTGGGAGGTTTTGGTTCAAGTGTGTACAAATTTCCTATCAATGCACCCGAACAGATAACGTCCCTATTCATTCTTATAACAACTCTGTCATTTAAAGAAATAGAATATCCATCCATAAATAATTTAAAAACTGAAATTAAATTCTTTCTAAACAAGGGTACATAAAGGCAATTCTTAAGAATCAAAAGTTTATTTTTCTCAAAAGATAAATGAACATCTCCCACTGCAACAGCCGCCACCTTTGTGGCCTCGCCCAAGTACACCGTAATCTCCCCCTCAGCCAGTCGTCTAGTTTCCTGGAACCCCTACAAAGTATTACAGACATGATCAGTGGCTCCCATATCTACACACTAGGTGCCGGTAGATAACACCGCTAAACATGTTTCAATGACTAGACCAAAAGATATACCTTTGTTCATGCGGTTTGGGCAGTCCTTCTTCCAGTGTCCAGTCTGCTTACAAGTGAAGCACTTGCCTTTCGGCTTCTTCACTCCTCCCTGAGTACCTCCCACCACCTTCGACCCAGTTTTTTTCTTCTTCTTCTTGCCATTTGACTTAGAAGTAGAAACCTTTTGGGTCACCATGGCATGCGCCTGAGCACTCTAACGAAATAGTCCCTCTGCCGTCTGGAGTTCTGTCAGAAGTTCCGCCAACGAATACAACCTCTTGTTCATGTTGTAGTTCTGACAAAACTGCTCAAAACTCCTAGGTAGAGACTGGAGTATGATATCGACCTGGGTTTCCCCATCGATCTCAGCTCCTAGGACCTCCAGCTCATTCAAATGAGCCATCATATTGAGAACATGATCCCTCACGGGTGTTCCCTCGATCATGATGGTCGTCATCAAGTTTCTCATGACCTCTTGCCTCGCAGCCCGATTCTGGTGTCCGAAAAGCTCCTTGAGATTGAGCATCATATCATAAGCAGTGGACATGGCTTGATGCTGATGTTGCAGTACATTTGACATAGATGGCAAAATGTAACACCGTGCCATATCATCGACCTTGATCCACTTCTTAAAGCTCTCTCTTTCCTTTTCCCAGAATCATCTGCAGGCTTGGGAGAGCACTCTTCGAGGAGTACATTTTTGTATTCCTCAGCAGTCAAGACAATGTCTAGATTCCTCTTCCAATCTACATAGTTAGGTCCAGTAAGTTTGTTTTCTTTCAGTATCACAGCAAGTGGGTTGAAAGTCATTTTGTAAGAAAATCTAAGAATCACATAAATCAAAATATTAGATTTCAAAAAATTATTGATTCCTCAAACAATAAAATTTTAAAATCAACCAACACCTCTAAGCAGCGAGAATATCGTATGCCACGATAGTGTGGACGTATACGATTTCTACATTTGTTAGAGGAGGTTTTACCCATTAATTTTACTATCTTATCAACCTAACTTTTTGACAAGTAAAATTAATAGTTTGTTCCTCTTTGGCCCTATAAATAAAAGCAGTAACTCCGATGGGGAGGATACTTATATTTGTATCTAAGTGTTCACCATTACTCGGTACCAAGGTAATTATCTCTGGTTATGTTCCTTACGATGGGTAAGTACACACGCTCCTTAATAATTTCCTATAATCATATTAGACCTTGTGATCTGCAAACAAACCCATCTGATGGGGAGGAAGACACTCAGAGCCAACGCACAATTTTGTTTGCATCACTTGTCAAATCGTAATGGAGGCCGTGGGAATTTTAAAAAATTCCCTCTCCCACTTAGTAATTTGAAATTGAGGAATTTTCCTAGCCTAAGACATGCATATCAAACAAAAAGCAATAAATATCAAAAATAAATTATTTTCCAACTATTATGGCTTTTGTCTTCAATATGTCTCTCATCGCATCACCATCTCGTCCGCTCCTCCTACGCCATGTACGAGTCATCCGGAGATCTGAGCCGAGACTAAAACCTAATTTAATTTACATCCATCGATCCTATACTCCACGAGGGAGTGTACATGAAATCTAGATCAAAAGTAAAATAAAATAAAGAATGGATAAACAATGCCGTATTTAATTTATAAAAACTAAATACTAGCCTCGTCAACCTCGAGGATTCCACAAAATAAATATTTACACACATACAATCACATACACACATATGGCCATAATAGTCGGATCTTATGCCTGCAACCAAAGAGTTAAACTACGCATATCCTACTATTATCTGGAACATATAATATATGAAAAAATGCATAAAAATTAACCGAATCCTAAACACACAAAACCGGAAACCTTGGCTCTGACACCAATTGAAGGGTTTTGCTTATCGAGTCCGTGAGGGGAAACTTCGCTTCCCACTTCACCTTGGTCGTTTGTTCATGGCGATCACCTCGATGTCCCCGGATTAAAAAAATTTAATCCTAGACAAAAAGGATTGCCCAAACAACCAAGTCATCATCGTACTATTCATTTAGAGAGGTCACTTGAACAAACTAGTGGTTCAAGCAACCATCCTCTATTCTACGAGTAGCCGCGGAATAGATGATGTCCGGATCGCCAGTTTTTGTGTTTATGTTCGGGATCCAAGTATTATTTAGCCACAAAACAGAATTATATCATGCTCATAATTGAAAACAAATACAAACATGTAACATATAAAGATTAGAGAATCGATATACCTCTCGATCTTCTAATGTATGACCTTCCTCCTTTCGGATATCGTGTGGGCGACGATCTACCGTAAGTCGAAGCTCCTAGATCATAAATCTTCCTTCCTTGCTCTTCTAAAGCAAGAGGAAGAGTAGAAACAAAGATTTTTCTCCTCCCTAAAACCAACCAACAAGGAGCACACAAACTCCTTTCTGCCGGCCAACTAGAAGGAGGAGAAGATGATGGAAAACAACCAAGACACCAAGGGAAGCCCTATATCTTGTTTCCACAACCTAAGGAGAAGGAGAAGAGAGCTTTTGGGCACCGACCAAAGGCTGGAAAGGGGATGGAAAAGAGCTAGATGCCGGCCAATGGAGAAGGAAGAAGAAAAGAACACCTTCCTTATTTGGTGCCGCCCTAGCCTCCAAACCCTAACCCTAATCCTATCTCAACTAGGATTCCCTCTCTTGTCGGCCAAAGCCTAGCTCTCTTGGATTATCTTCACGCCAACTCCCATGCCCTCCTTTTATAGAGTTAGGGATAAGTCATGAATTAATCTCCTCCATTGGTTCTTGGGATTTAATCTCAACAATCGGATCTAGAGATTTAATCTCAACCGTCGGATCTTAGAGATTTAATCTCTACCTATGGATCTTAGAATTTTGTTTCTATCCATTGGAACTAAGCTTCATGAGGTGTTAATAGGCTACATTAGGGACCATGAGGAGGAGTTGGATCTTGGCTACCCATGGATCAAGCCCACATAAAGTCCGATCCACTAATGATGATCTAATCCACTTAAGGATCATCATTGATCTACCTCACCAACCCTTATATGATAATATGGGCTCCATATATTATTTTCACATTTTCTCCCCGTGTTTAAGATCTCGAATGTCCGTCGATTAATTAATTTACCGACCATTTATTAATCAACATCTAACTCCTTGAGTAGTACCACTCAATCTTTTTATCATGCCGGACCAAGTCCACCTGCAGGGTTTACATGATGAACCTTATGAGCTCCTCAAGGGGACATCATCATCCTAATATATAGGACATGGTTTCCTCCTATAATCAACGACACACCATATAAATAATATCATCTCCCAACTTACCGAGCATATCGATTTAATCTATAAATCTCGCCCATTGGTAAATCAAAGAGATGAGTACTAAGTATATGTGCCCGTTATTATATCGGGATTAAGAGCATGTGCTAAATAATATCTGAGGTCCGATTCGATTATGTAGTCAGCAATAAATCGAATCACCTCTAAGTCGGTCCTTCTCAATACACACAAAGTGCACTAGTGTGATTCTATGGTCAAGACAAACCAATACCAAATCACATTACAACCATTCCGATGGTTTGTCCAAAGCCATCTCGGTTGTGAGCCTTTACTTATACTTTTCAAGGGGCCGATAACATGATCTCCTGTGTGACACCACACACCATGTTATCTATAATGTAAAGTATTATACAATATTGCATAACCATAAAAATATGCAAACAATGATCATGTGACTCTTATTTTAAAATAAAGATGTTCAAACAAAAGATAGACTTTTCTGTATACATCCCTACATTGAGGTGTTGGTTGATTTTAAAATATTATTGTTTGAGGAATCAATAATTTTTTGAAATCTAATGTTTTGATCTATGTGATTCTTAGGTTTTCTTTCAAAATGACTTTCAACCCGCTTGCTGTGATACTGAAAGAGAATAAACTTACTGGACTCAACTATGTTGATTAGAAGAGGAATCTTAACATTGCCTTGAGTGCTAAAGAATACAAATATGTACACCTCGAAGAGTGCCCTCCTAAGCCTGCAGATGATTCTGGAGAAAAGGAGAAAGAGAGTTATAAGAAGTGGATTAAGGTCGATGAGATGGCGCGGTGTTACATTTTGGCATCTATGTCAAATGTACTGCAACATCAGCATCAAGCCATGCCCACTGCTTATGACATGATGCTCAATCTCAAAGAGCTTTTTGAACACCAGAATTGGGCTACAAGGCAGGAAGCCATTAGAAACATGATGATGACCACCATGATTGAGGGAACACCCGTGAGGGATCATGTTCTCAAGATGATAGCTCATTTGATTGAGTTGGAATTCCTCGGAGCTGAGATCGATGGGGAAACCCAGGTCGATATCATTCTCCAGTCTCTACCTAAAAGTTTTGAGCAGTTTCGCCTGAACTACAACATGAACAAGAGGTTGTATTCGTTGGCGGAGCTTCTGACAGAACTCCAGGCGACAGAGGGGCTATTTCGTCAGAGTGCTTAGGCGCATGCCATGGTGACCCAAAAGGTTTCTACTTCTAAGATGAAAGGCAAGAAGAAGAAGAAACAAACTAGGGCAAAGGCGGTGGGAGGAACTCAGGGAGGAGTGAAGAAGCCGAAAGGCAAGTGCTTCACTTGTAAGCAAACTTGACACTGGAAGAAGGACTGCCCCAACCGCAAGCAGAACAAAGGTATATCTTTTGGTCTAGTCGTTGAAACATGTTTAGCAGTGTTATCTACCGGCACCTGGTGTGTTGATATGGGAGCCACTGATCATGTCTGCAATACTTTGTAGGGGTTCCAGGAAACCAGATGACTGGCTAAAGGGGAGATTACCATATACTTGGGCAGTGCCACAAAGGTGGCGACTGTTGCTGTGGGAGACGTTTATTTATCTTTTGAGAAAAATAAAGTTTTGGTTCTTAAGAATTGCCTTTATTTACCTATATTTTGAAAGAATTTAATTTCGGTTTATAAATTGTTTATGGATGGATATTCTATTTCTTTTAATGACAGAGTTGTTATAAAAAGCAATAGGGACATTATCTGTTCGGGTGCATTGATAGGAAATTTATACACACTTGAACCAAAAGCTCCCATGATGCAAATAGAAGCTAATAACTCATCTTCTAATTCCAATAAGAGAAAAGAACTTTCTAAGATGAACCAAACATATCATTGGCATCTTAGGCTTGGTCATATTAACCTAAGCACAATTCAAAGGTTGATAGCTGATGGACCTCTAGGCTCATTAGTGGTGGAAAATTTCCCAACCTGCGAATCTTGCTTAGAGGGTAAAATGACCAAGAGGCCTTTTAAGGCCAAGGGGTATAGAGCCAAAGATGTGTTAGAATATATTCATTCTGATTTGTTTGGTCCTATGTCTATCTAGGCTAGAGGTGGTTTTGAGTATTTCATCTCTTTATTAGACTATTATTCGAGATATGGATACATTTACTTGATGCGCCGCAAGTCTGAATGCTTTGACAAGTTCAAAGAATTCAAGGCTAATGTGGAGAAACATCAAGGTAAAAGTATCAAGACACTATGATCTGATTGTGGTTGTGAGTGTTGGGATGTATACTGAAAGCCTAGCTCTTTTGTATGAACATCTTTATTTTGAAATAAGAATCACATGATCATTGTTTGCACTTTATATTTATTATATGTGTGCATATTGTCAAATATTTTACATTGTAGATAACATGGTGCTTGGTGTGGCACAGAAGATCATGTTATCAGTCCCTTGTAGAATATAAGTAGAGGCTCACAACCAAGATGGTTTTGGACAAACCATTGGCATGGTTGTAGTGTAGCTTAGTATTGTTTTATCTTGAACATAGAGTTATACTAGTACACCTCGGTGTATTGAGTGTTGGCGACCGTGCTATTTCTCGGAATGCTCATAGGCTCCCATGTCCCCGGATTAAAATTTTCACTAATGAAAACTAATCCGGATGGGATGAGTTTCCTAAGCACAACCAATTCGGCGTCGTGCCAACGACTCGAGCGATCGCTTGAACAAACTAGTTGTTCAAGCAACCAAACTCTTCTAGTCGATTAGCCGCGAAAGAGACGACGGACGGATCGCCGGTTTTTGTGTTTCTTATTCGGGGTCCATGATTATACAAATACATGCAAATGCAAACTAGTATAATCAACATATACTAACATAAAGAACATAAGCTAGCATATCAAATAAGAACATGAAAAGAACAATAATAAAAGTTGTGAAACTTTTATACCTCTTGATCTTCTATCGTATGTCCTAACCTCCTTGTAGACTTCGTGTGGACGAAGATCCTCCACAAGTTGAAGCATCCTAGATCTTCTTCAATCCAATGAAAGAAGAACTCTCTTTCCCTTCTTGCTTGAGCCAACCACCAATCCACAAAGGATTGATGCCGCCGGCCCCAAGAATAGAGAGAACAAAATGGAAACAAAACTCATCTCTTATCTAGGACCAACCATCAAGCTCCAAGCATGATGTTTGCTGCCGGTCCAAAGAGAAGATGGAATGGAGTATGGAAGCCAACCGAAAGAGAAACACCAAGGGTATGGGCGCCGGCCAACACTTGGAGAAAGGAAAGGAAAACAATCCTTCTCCTTGTTGCCGCCCAAACCCTAGACAAAGCTTTCCTAATTTCTGGCCAAGGATGAAGGGAAGGAGAATAGGTTGAGCTTTCAAGGTATAGGGAACATGGATAGTGGCCGGCCAACACTTAGAAGGAAGAAGAAGAAGATCTTCATCTCCATGTTGCCGCCCAACCTAATCCCAAAACCCTAACCCTAGCCGCCCAACCCCAATCCTATCCCATCTAGGTTTTGGTTGCCGCCCAAGGGAAGCCATCCTAATTCCATCCAACCTAAGCCATAGAAGGAAAGGTAAAACTTGGGCGCCGGCCAAATCAAGGAGGAATAGGGAGGATGGGTTGCCGGCCAACAATTGGAAGAAGGAGAAGCCTTGCCGGCCAACATTATCAACCAAACCCTAACCCTAATCTCCTTTTCTTGCCGCCCAAGCAACCTTGTCTCAATTAGGTTTTTCATCTATCTCTCTTTTTCCGCCCAACCCATAGCCACCCTTTTATAGAACTTAGGAGAAGATTGGTTATTGATGAGGTAGCCAAAAATATAGGAACTAATTCCCAATTTTCTTGCCGCCCACCTTATCCAACCTTTCCTCTCCCTTTTATATAGAGTTAGGTTTAGGCGTTGGTTTAATCTCCACCGTCGGTTCTAGGGTTTTAATCTCAACCGTCGGATTTAGAGATTTAATCTCAACCGTCGGTTCTAGGGTTTTAATCCCAACCGTTGGATCTAGAGATTTAATCTCAACCGTCGGTTCTAGGGATTTAATCCTAACCGTCGGATCTAGAGATTTGTTTTCCATCATTTGATCTAGACTTCATGAGGTTTATATTAGGCTACGATAGGGACCATGAGGAGGAGTTGGGTCTTGGCCACCCGATGGATCGGAACCACACAAACTTGATCCATCAATGATGTTCCATTCCACTAGAGGATCATCATCGAACTACCTCACCAACCCCCATAAATTAATATGGGCTCCATATATTATTTGTACATCTATCTCCCCATGTTTAAGATATCGAATGTCCGTCAATTAATTGATTTACTGACCATCAATTAATTAACATCTAACTCCTCGAGTAGTACCACTCAACCTTATCATCATGTTGACTAAGTCAACCTGCAGGGTTTACATGATGAACCTTATGAGCTCCTCAAGGGGACATCATCAACCTAATACATAGGACACGGATAACTCCTATAATCAATGACACACCATGTAAATAATATCATTTCCCAACTTACCGGGCATATTGATTTAATCCATAGAAATCTCACCCTCTGGTAAATCAAAGAAATAAATATTAAGAACATGTGCCCGTTATTATATCGGGATTAAGAGCATGTACAACATAATATCCGAGGTCCGATTCAATTATGTAGTCAGCAACAAATTGAATCACCTCTATGTCGGTCCTGCTCAATACACCTAAGTGTACTAGTGTAACTTTATGTTCAAGACAAAACAATACCAAGCTACACTACAACCATGCCAATGGTTTGTCCAAAACCATCTTGGTTGTGAGCCTCTACTTATACTCTACAAGGGACTGATAACATGATCTTCTGTGCCATCACCCAAGCACCATGTTATCTACAATGTAAAGTATTAGACAATTTTGCATAATAATAAAAATATGCAAATAATGATCATGTTATTCTTATTTCAAAATAAAGATGTTCATACAAAAGAGCTAGGCTTTCAGTATAAATCCCAACATTGAGCAGGACCGACATAGAGGTGATTCAATTTATTGCTGACTACATAATTGAATCGGACCTCGGATATTATGTTGTACATGCTCTTAATCCCGATATAATAACGGGCACATGTACTTAGTATTTATTTCTTTGATTTACCAAAGGTTGAGATTTCTATGGATTAAATCAATATGCCCGGTAGGTTGGGAAATAATATTATTTACATGGTGTGCCGTTGATTATAAGAGGAAACCGTGTCCTATATATTAGGTTGATGATGTCCCCTTGAGGAGCTCATAAGGTTCATCATGTAAACCCTACAGGTTGACTTAGTCAACATGATGATAAGGTTGAGTGGTACTACTCGAGGAGTTAGATGTTAATTAATTGATGGTTAGTAAATCAATTAATTGACAGACATTTGATATCTTAAACACGGGGAGATGGATGTACAAATAATATATGGAGCCCATATTAATTTATGGGGGTTGGTGAGGTAGTTCGATGATGATCCTCTAGTGGAATGGAACATCATTGATGGATCAAGTTTGTGTGGTTCCGATCCATCGGGTGGCCAAGACGCAACTCCTCATGGTCCCTATCGTAGCCTAATATAAACCTCATGAAGTCTAGATCAAATGATGGAAAACAAATCTCTAGATCCGACGGTTGAGATTAATTCTCTAGATCCGACGGTTGAGATTAATTCTCTAGAACCGACGGTTGAGATTAATTCTCTAGAACCGATGGTTGAGATTAATTCTCTAGATCCGACGGTTGAGATTAAATCTATAGAACCAATGGAGGAGATTAATCCAAGGCAAAAACCCAACTCTATATATAAGGCTTATTGGGTTGGGCGGCAAGGATGATGGATGGTTTAGGGGATTAGGGTTTGCTTCCTTTGGAGGCAAGAAACCCTAGTTTGTTTAGAATTTTTGGGCGGCTAGGGTTTGGGAGCAAAGATGGGCGGCAACAAGTGGAAGATGAGTTTCTTCTTCTTCCTAAGGCATGGCCGGTCCCTTCCTTCTACCCTCTACCTTGGTCGGTTCACACTCTATCATTCTTCCCCTCTTCCATGGCCGACACATAGAAGATGGTTTTCAAAGAGATTAGGGTTTTGCCTTTCCTTTGGTTGGGCAGCAAGAAATCCTAGGTTAGGGTTTGGTTGGGCGGCTAGGGTTTGGAAGTTGGAGTGGGCGGCAAGTATAGGAGAGGTTCTCTTCTTCTTCCTAAGGTGTTGCCGGGACCTATCTCTATTCCCTCTACCTTGGTCGGCGCTAAACTCATTCCTCTTCTCCTCTTTATTTCATCTTGGCCGGCGGCACTAGAAGCTAGGGTTTGTCCCTAGTTTGGTTCCTTGGTGGTTTCCATTATGTTCTCTCTATTCTTGGGGCCGGCGGCATCAATCCTTTGTGGATTGGTGGTTGGCTCAAGCAAGAAGGGAAAGAGAGTTCTTCTTTCTTTGGATTGAAGAAGATCTAGAAAGCTTCAACTTGTGAAGGATCTTCGCCCACACGAAGTCTACAAGAAGAGTTAGGACATACGATAAAAGATCAAGAGGTATAAAAGTTTTACAACTTTTATTATTGTTCTTTACATGTTATTATTGATATGCTAGCTTATGTCCTTTATGTTAGTATGTGTTGATTATACTAGTTTACATTTGTCTGTATTTGTATAATCATGGACCCTGAAGATAAACACAAAAACCGGCGATCCGTCCGTCGTCTCTTCCGCGGCTAACCGACTAGAAGAGTTGATTGCTTGAACAACAAGTTTGTTCAAGCGATCGCTTGAGTCGTTGGCACGACGACGAATTGGTTGTGCTAAGGAAACTCATCCCATCCGGATTAGTTTTCATTAGTGAAAATTTTAATCCGGGGACATGGGAGCCGATGATCCTCCGAGGAATAGCACATTGCCAACATTGGTATCAGAGCCACGGTTTCCGGTTTTGTGTGTTTTGGATTCGGTTACTTTCACGCACTTATCATATATTGTGTATGCCGGATAATAGTAGGATGTGCGTAGGCTAACTTTTTGGTTGCAGGCATAAGATCCAACTATTATGGCTATATATGAGTGTATGTGATTGCCTGTGTGTGTGATTGTATATTATTTGAATCCTCGGGGTTGACGAGGCTAAATTAGTATTTAATTTTTGTAATTGAATACGACATTGTTTAGCCACTCTTTATTTTATTTTACTTTCGATCTAGATTTCATGTACACTCCCTCGTAGAGTATAGGATCGATGGATGTAAAATTAAATAGGTTTTATTCTCGGCTCGGATCTCCGGATGGCTCGTACATGGCGTAGGAGGAGCGGACGAGGTGGCGACACGACGGGACGCATATTGGAGAACAATGCCATAATAGTTGGAAAAAATTCTGTTTTTTCCATATTTATTGCTGATTTGTTTTATATGCATGTTGTGTGTGCTTGAAAATTCCTCATTTTCAATTTACTAAGTGGGAGAGGGATATTTTAATTAATTCTCGCGGCCTTCATTACAATTTGACGTGTGATGCAACAAACTTGCGCGTCGGCTCTGAGTGCCTTCCTCCCCATCAGATGAGTTTGTTTACGGATCACTAGGTCAAATAATGGTTATAGGAAATTATCTAGGAGCGCGTGTACTTCCACAGCAGTAAGGCACATAATCCGAAATAATTCCCTTAGTACCGTGTAAAGGTGCACACTTAGATGCAAATAAAAAAGTAGTTTTATTTGTAGAGCCGAAGAGAAACCAACTATTAATTTTATTTGTCAAAAAGTAAGGTTGACAAGATAATAAAATTAATGGGTTAAATCTCCTCTTACAAATGTAGAATTCGTATACGTCCACACTATCGTGGCATGCGATATTCTCGGTGTTTAAGGTGTTGGTTGATTTCGAAATTTTATTGTTTGAGGAATCAATAATTTTTATGGAAATCTACAGTAATAATAAGCATGTTGTGTGTGCTTGAAAATTCCTCATTTTCAATTTACTAAGTGGGAGAGGGACATTTTAATTAATTCCCGCGACCTCCATTACAATTTGACATGTGATGCAACAAACTTGCGCGTCGGCTCTGAGTGCCTTCCTCCCCATCGGATGAGTTTGTTTGCGGATCACTAGGTCAAATAATGGTTATAGGAAATTATCTAAGAGCGTGTGTACTTCCACAGTGGTAAGGCACATAATCCGAAATAATTCCCTTAGTACCGTGTAATGGTGCACACTTGGATGCAAATAAAAAGTATCCTCTCCATCGGAGTCACTGCTTTTATTTGTAGGGCCAAAGAGGAACCAATTATTAATTTTATTTGTCAAAAAGTAAGGTTGACAAGATAATAAAATTAATGGGTAAAACCTCCTCTTACAAATGTAGAATTCGTATACGTCCACACTATCGTGGCATGCGATATTCTCGGTGTTTCGAGGTGTTGGTTGATTTTGAAATTTTATTGTTTGAGGAATCAATAATTTTTTGAAATCTAAAGTAATGATCTATGTGATTCTTAGGATTTTCAAAATTGACTTTCAGTCCACTTACTATGATACTAAAGGAAATAAACTTACTGTACTCAAATAATGTTGATTGGAAAAGAATCTAGATGTTGTCTTATCTGCTAAGAAGTACAAGTATACACTCTTCAAAGAGTGTCCTCAAGCCATGGTTGCTCAAAAAGGTTTCTACTTCTAAGCCGAAAGGCAAGAAGAAGGAGAAACAGGGTGGAGCAAATGTGGTGGGAGGATCTCAAGGGGGAGTGAAGAAGCCGAAAGGCAAGTACTTCACTTACTAGCAGGATGGACATTGGAAGAAAGACTGTCCCAATACAAAGAAGAACAAAGGTATATCCTTTGGTCCAGTCGTTGAAACATGGTTAGAGGCATTATCTACCGGCACCTGGTGTGTAGATACGAGAGCCACTAATCATGTCTGCAACACTTTGCAGGGGTTCCAGGAAACCCGACGACTAGCTAAAGAGGATATTACCATTTACTTGGGCAATGCCATGAAGATGGCGACTATTGCAGTGGGAGATGTTTTATTTATCTTTTGAGAAAAATAAAGTTTTTGGTTCTTAGAAATTTTCTTTATGTACCTTTATTTAGAAAGAATTGAATTCGGTTTCTAAATTATGGATGGATAATCTATTTCTTTTGATGATAGATATGTTATAAAAGGAATAGGGACATTATCTATTCAGGTACATAGATAGGAAATTTATAACTTGAACCACGAGCTCCCACGATGCAAATAGAAGTTATTAACTCATCTTCTAAGTCTAATAAGAGAAAACAACCTTCGAAGATGAACCAAACATATCTTTGGGATCTTAGGCTTGGTTATATTAACCTAAGCAGAATTCAAAGGTTGATAGCTGATGGACCTTTGGGTTCATAAGTGGTGGAGCATCTCCCAACCTGCGAATCTTGCTTGGAGGGTAAGACGACCAAGAGGCCTTTCAAGGCCAAGGGGTATAGATCCAAAGATGTGTTGGAATTGGTTCATTCTGATTCGTATGGTCCTATGTCTATCCAGGCAAGAGGTAGTTTTGAACATTTCATCTTTTTCATAGATGATTGTTCAAGATATGGATGACACTACGATCTGATCGTGGTGGTAAGAACCTCTTGGGAGATTTTGGGAACTACTTATCAGAGGCAGGGATTCAATCCCAATTGACTGCACCTGGCACACCCCAGCAGAACGGTGTAGCAGAGCGAAGGAATAGGACTCTTATGGAGATAGTAAGATCGATAATGAGATATTCTGACTTGCCAGATTCGTTCTGGGGATATGCTCTAGATACGACGGTATACATTCTGAACCTCGTTCCATCTAAATCAGTGCCTTCTACTCCCACAGAATTGTGGATTGGGCGAAAGCCTAGTCTAAGACATATTCAGATATGGGAGTCCAGCACATGTGCTGAAGGCAGATACTAGTAAGTTGGAACCTCATACAGAAGTACGCATGTTCATTGGCTATCCCAGGAGAACTAAGGGTGGATTGTTTTATAGTCCTAGAGATCAGAGGGTGATCGTTAACACGAATGCTAGATTTCTAGAGGAAGACTATGTGATGAGCCACAAGCCCAAGGGTAAAATTGTTCTGGAGGAGTTAAAAGGGAAGTCACTTCTTTAGTACCACCGGTACAAGAGGACATACCACATGTCACTGCACCACGTGTCACAAAGGATACACAGATGATACCTCGTCGTAGTGGGAGGGTTGTTAGACAGCCTCTTAGATTCATGTTTTTGGGTGAATCTTTTGATTTGGTCCCTAGCAAACATGAACCTGATCCCTAGAATACGACGAGACAATCCAAGATATAAATACGACATCTTGGTAAAGTGCAATGAATACTGAGATTGAATCTATGGATTCAAGTCAGGTTTGGGAGCTCTTATGCATAGCAGCTCATATGGATTATGAGGTGTGGCAGATGGATGTCAAGACAACTTTCGTTAATGGAAGTCTTGAGGAAAACATCTATATGAAGCAACCAGAGGGATTCATTGCTAAGGGCAAAGAGCGTATTGTATGTAAGCTTAATCGGTCCATTTATGGACTGAAGCAAGCTTTGAGGTCTTGGAACATCCGCTTTGATGAAGTAAATCCAGACTTATGGATTTATTCAAAGTTCGGATGAGTCTTGTGTATACAAGAGATGTGACGGAAAAGTAGTGGTATTTCTTGTACTATACGTAGATAATATTTTGGTAGTTGGCAACAATATCAGAGTGTTATCAGACGTAAGGGTATGGTTGTCCAAACAGTTTTGAAGGACTTGGGAGAAGTGGGTCACAACCTTGGGATCAAGGTTGTTGTTCTTATCCCAAGCTTCATACATAGACATGATTTTGGATCGTTTTAGCATGCAGAACTACAAGAAGGGTTTTCTACCTTTTAGGTATGGAGTTACTTTATCTAAGGAGATGTGTCCTAGATCATCTGAGGTGATAAAGGAGCTGAAGGCGGTTCCTTATGCTTCGATAGTAGGAAGCCTCATGTATGCTATGTACGAGACAAGATATCTGCTTTGCCGTGGGCATGGTTAGCAGATATCAGAGTAATCCAGGACAGGGACATTGGACTGCGGTAAAAGCATATATTGTAGTGCCTGAGAAGGACTAGGGATTATATGCAAGTTTACCGGGCAGATCAATTACTCCCTGTGGGTTGCATGGATTACGATTTCCAATCAGATAGGGATAACAGTAAGTCTACCTCGGGGTTTGTGTTTACTTTAGGAGGAGAAGCCATTGTATGGAGGAGTGCCCAGCAGAAATGCGTGGCGGACTCCACCATGGAAGCTGAGTATGTGGCAGCCTATGAGGCGGCCAAAGAAGCTGAGTGGCTCAGAAACTTCCTGATGGACTTGGATGTGATTCCTGGTTTGCCCAGAACTATCACAATTTATTGTGATAATAATGGTGCAGTTGCAAACTCGAAGGAACCATGAGCCCATATGACTAGTAAACACATAGAGTGCGAGTACCACCTGATACAAGAAATCGTAAAGGAGGTAGAAGTTGCTGTCGCCTAGATTGCATCAGAGGATGACCTGGTAGACCCTTTTCACTAAGGCCCTTCTAGTGAGAGCTTTGATAGGCATGTGGAAGGAAGGGGAATCAGATGTATGGTAATATGAGGACAGCATAGTCTTTTAGTATAAGTGGGAGATTGTTGGGATGTATACTGAAAGCCTAGCTCTTTTGTATGAACATCTTTATTTTAAAATAAGAATCACATAATCATTGTTTGCACTTTATATTTATTATATGTATGCATATTGTCTAATATTTTACATTGTAGATAACATGGTGCTTGGTGTGGCACAGAAGATCATGTTATCAGTCCATTGTAGAATATAAGTAGAGGATCACAACCAAGATGGTTTTGGATAAACCATTGGCATGGTTGTAGTGTAGATTAGTATTGTTTTATCTTGAACATAGAGTTACACTAGTACACCTCGGTGTATTGAGCAGGACCGACATAGAGGTGATTCAATTTATTGCTGACTACATAATTGAATCGGACCTCAGATATTATGTTGTACATGCTCTTAATCCCGAAATAATAACGGGCACATGTACTTAGTATTTATTTCTTTGATTTACCAAAGGGTGAGATTTCTATGGATTAAATAAATATGCCCGGTAGGTTGGGAAATAATATTATTTACATGGTGTGCCGTTGATTATAGGAGGAAACTGTGTCCTATATATTAGGTTGATGATGTCCCCTTGAGGAGCTCATAAGGTTCATCATGTAAACCCTACAGGTTGACTTAGTCAACATGATGATAAGGTTGAGTGGTACTACTCGAGGAGTTAGATGTTAATTAATTGATGGTTAGTAAATCAATTAATTGACGGACATTCGATATCTTAAACACGGGGAGATGGATGTACAAATAATATATGGAGCCCATATTAATTTATGGGGGTTGGTGAGGTAGTTTGATGATGATCCTCTAGTGGAATGGAACATCATTGATGGATCAAGTTTGTGTGGTTCCGATCCATCGGGTGGCCAAGACCCAACTCCTCCTCATGGTCCCTATCGTAGCCTAATATAAACCTCATGAAGTCTAGATCAAATGATGGAAAACAAATCTCTAGATCCGACGGTTGAGATTAATTCTCTAGATCCGACGGTTGAGATTAATTCTCTAGAACCGACGGTTGAGATTAATTCTCTAGAACCGATGGTTGAGATTAATTCTCTAGATCCGACGGTTAAGATTAAATCTATAGAACCAATGGAGGAGATTAATCCAAGGCAAAAACTCAACTCTATATATAAGGCTTATTGGGTTGGGCGGCAAGGATGATGGATGGTTTAGGGGATTAGGGTTTGCTTCCTTTGGAGGCAAGAAACCCTAGTTTGTTTAGTATTTTTGGGCAGCTAGGGTTTGGGAGCAAAGATGGGCGGCAACAAGTGGAAGATGAGTTTCTTCTTCTTCCTAAGGCATGGCCGGTCCCTTCCTTCTACCCTCTACCTTGGTCGGTTCACACTCTATCATTCTTCCCCTCTTCCATGGCCGGCACATAGAAGATGGTTTTCAAATAGATTAGGGTTTTGCCTTTCCTTTGGTTGGGCGGCAAGAAATCCTAGGTTAGGGTTTGGTTGGGCGGCTAGGGTTTGGAAGTTGGAGTGGGAGGAAACTATAGGAGAGGTTCTCTTCTTCTTCCTAAGGTGTTGCTGGGACCTATCTCTATTACCTCTACCTTGGTCGGCGCTCAACTCATTCCTCTTCTCCTCTTTATTTCATCTTGGCCGGCGGCACTAGAAGCTAGGGTTTGTCCCTAGTTTGGTTCCTTGGTGGTTTCCATTATGTTCTCTCTATTCTTGGGGACGGTGGCATCAATCCTTTGTGGATTGGTGGTTGGCTCAAGCAAGAAGGGAAAGAGAGTTCTTCTTTCTTTTGATTGAAGAAGATCTAGGAAGCTTCAACTTGTGGAGGATCTTCGCCCACACGAAGTCTACAAGGAGGTTAGGACATACGATAGAAGATCAAGAGGTATAAAAGTTTTACAACTTTTATTATTGTTCTTTACATGTTCTTATTGATATGCTAGTTTATGTCCTTTATGTTAGTATGTGTTGATTATACTAGTTTACATTTGTATGTATTTGTATAATCATGGACCCCAAAGATAAACACAAAAACCGGCGATCCATCCGTCGTCTCTTTCGCGGCTAACTGACTAGAAGAGTTGATTGCTTGAACAACAAGTTTGTTCAAGCGATCGCTCGAGTCGTTGGCACGATGACGAATTGGTTGTGCTAAGGAAACTCATCCCATCCGGATTAGTTTTCATTAGTGAAAATTTTAATCCGGGGACATGGGAGTCGATGAGCCTCCGAGGAATAGCACATTGCCAACAGTGAGTACCTCTTGGGAGAGTTTAGCAATTACTTATTAGAGGCTGGGATTTAATCCAAATTGTCTGCACCTGGCATACCCCAGTAGAATGGTGTAGAAGAGTGAAGGAATAGGACTCTTATGGAGATGGTTAGATCGATGATGACTTATTCTGAGTTGCCAGATTCATTTTGGGGATATGCTCTAGCTACGACGGTGTACATTCTGAACTTGGTTCCATCTAAATCAGTGCCTTCTGCTCCCACAGAATTGTGGAATGGGCAAAAGCCAAGTCTAAGACATATTCGGATTTGAGGGAGTCCCACACATGTGCTGAAGGCGGATGCTGGTATGTTGGAACCTCATATAGAAGTACGCATGTTCGTTGGCTATCCTAGAGGAATTAAGGGTGGTTTATTTTATAGTCCTAGAGATCAGAGTGTGATCGTTAGCACGAACGCCAAATTTCTAGAGGAAGACTATGTGATGAACCACAAACCCATGAGTAAAATTGTTCTGGAGGAATTAAAAGGGGAAGTCACTTCTTCAGTACCACCGATACAAGAGGATATACCACAAGTCACTGCATCGCGTGTCATAGAGGATACACAGGTGATAACTCATCGTAGTGGGAGGATTATGAGACAACCTGATAGATTCATGTTCTTGGGAGAATCTTCTGATTTGGTCCCTGGCGAACATGAACCTGATCCCTGGACATATGATAAGGCAATCAAAGAAAAAGATGCAGTATCTTTGCAAAGTACAATGAATACTGAGATTAAATCTATGAATTCAAATCAGGTCTGGGAGCTAGTAGAACCACCCGATGGTGTAAAAACCATTGGATGCAAGTGGATCTACAAAAGAAAGAGAGGAATAGATGGGAAGGTTGAGACCTTCAAAGCGAGGCTTGTTGCGAAGGGGTATACTCAGAAAGAGGGTATCGATTATGAGGAGACCTTTTCACCGATAGTCATGCTTAAGTCTATCCGGATTCTCTTATACATTGTAGCTTATATGGATTATGAGGTGTGGAAGATGGATGTCAAGACAGCTTTTCTTAATGGAAGTCTTGAGGAAAACATCTATATGAAGCAACCAGATGGATTCATTGGGAAGAGCAAAGAGCATCTTGTATGTAAGCTTAATCGGTCCATTTATAGATTGAAGCAAGCTTCGAGGTCTTGGAACATTTGCTTTGATGAGGTAATCCAGTCTTATGGATTTATTTAAAGTTCGGATGAGTCTTGTGTATACAAGAGATGTGACGGAAACATAGTTGTATTTCTTGTACTATACGTAAATGACATTTTGTTGATTGACAACAATATCAAGGTGTTATCGGACGTATGGGTATGGTTGTCCAAACAGTTTGATATGAAGGACTTAGGAGAAGTGGGACACATCCTTGGGATCAAGGTTATAAGGGATCGCAGGAAAAGGATGTTGTGCTTCTCTCAAGCTTCATACATAGACACTATTATAGATCGTTTTAGCATGCAAAACTACAAGAAAGGTTTTCTACCTTTCAGGCATGGAGTTCCTTTATCTAAGGAGATGTGCCCTAGAACATCTGAGGAGATAAAGGAGATGAAGGCGATTTCATATGCTTCAGCGGTAGGAAGCCTCAAGTATGCTATGCTATGTACGAGACCAGATATCTGCTTTGCCATGGGCATGGTTAGCAGATATCAGAGTAATCTAGGACAGGAACATTAGACTGCGGTAAAGCATATATTGAAGTACCTGAGAAGGACTAAGGATTATATGCTAGTTTATCAGGCAGTCCAATTACTCTCTGTGGGTTACACAGATTCTGACTTCCAATCAGATAGGGATAACAGTAAGTATACCTCAGGTTTTGTGTTTACTTTGGGAGGTGGAGTCATTGTATGGAGGAGTGTCAAGCAGAAATGTGTGGCGGACTCCACCATGGAAGCTGAGTATGTGGCAGCCTCTGAGGTGGCCAAAGAAGTTGTGTGGCTCAAGAACATCCTGATGGACTTGGATGTGATTCTTGGTTTGCCCAGAACTATCACAATTTATTGTGATAATAGTGGTGCAATTGCAAACTTGAAGGAACCACGAGCCCATAAGGCAAGTAAACACATAGAGCGCAAGTACCACCTGATATGAGAATCGTAAAGAGAGGAGAAGTTGTTGTGGCCAAGATTGCATCAGAGGATAACCTAACAGATCCTTTCACTAAGGCCCTTCCGGCGAGAGCTTTTGATAGGCATGTGGAGGGAATGGGGATCAGTTGTATAGAAGTTTGAGGACAACATTGTCTTTTAGTATAAGTGGGAGATTGTTGGGATGTATACTGAAAAGTCTATCTTTTGTATGAACATCTTTATTTTGAAATAATAATCACATGATCATTGTTTGCATATTTTTATGGTTATGCATATTGTCTAATACATTACATTGTAGATAACATAGTATGTGGTGTCACACGGGAGATCATGTTATCGGCTCCTTGTAAAGTATAAGTATAGGCTCACAACCGAGATGACTTTGGATAAACCATTGGTATGGTTGTAGTGTGATTTGGTGTTGGTTTATCTTGACCATAGAATCACACTAGTACACTTTGTGTATATTGAGCAGGACCGACTTAGAGGTGATTCGATTTATTGCTGACTACATAATCGAATCGGACCTCAGATATTATATTGTACATACTCTTAATCCCGATATAATAATGGGCACATATACTTAGTATTCATTTCTTTGATTTACCAATGGGCGAGATTTATAGATTAAATCGATAGGCTCGGTAAGTTGAGAAATGATATTATTTATATGGTGTGCCATTGATTATAGGAGGAAACTGTGTCTTATATATTAGAATGATGATGTCCCCTTGAGGAGCTCATAAGATTTATCATGTAAACCCTGCAGGTGGACTTGGTCCGACATGATGAAAAGGTTAAGTGGTACTACTCATGGAGTTTGATGTTGATTAATTAATGGTCAGTAAATTAATTAATCGATGGACATTTAAAATTTTAAACACGGGGAGGAAAATGTACAAATAATATATGGATCTCATATTAACATATGGGGGTTGGTGAGGTAGATCAATGATAATCCTTTAGTGGATTGGATTATCATTAATGGATCGGACTTTATGTGAGCTTGATCCATTGGTAGGCCAAGATCCAACTCTTCCTCATGGTCCCTATTGTAGCCTATTAATACCTCATGAAGCCTAGATCCAATGGATGGAAACAAAACTCTAGATCCAAAGGTAGAGATTAAATCTCTAGATCCGATGGTTGAGATTAAATCCCTAGAACCAATGGTGGAGATTAAAACAAGGCTTATCCCTAACTCTATAAAAGGAGAGGCTAGGGTTGGCGTGGAGTAAAATTAAGAAGCAAGGGAGGCTTGGAGTTGGCGACAAGAAGCTTGGAGCTAGGGTTTGGAGTTGGCGGCACCAAATAAGGAAACTTATTCCTTATCTTCTTCTTCCTCAAGGTGGTCGGCGTCCATACAGCCCTTTCCAGCCCTTGGCCGGCGTCCAAACCACTTCAATCCCTTCTCTTTGGCCAGTGGAAACATAGCTTAAGGTCTTCCCTAGGAGCTTTTTTTCAGTATTCATCTTTCTCACACTTTTCCTTGTTGGCCGGTGGCAAGCAACTTGCTTATTGCTTATTGGTTGACTAAAGGAAGGAGAAGGATCTTGTTTCTATTCTTCTTCTTGGTAGGAATGAGCAAGGAAGGAAGATTGGTGATCTAGGAGCTTCAACTTTTGGTAGATCGTCGCCCACACGACGTCCAAAAGGAGGAAAGTCAAGAGGTATATCACTTATCTATCTTCATGTGTAACATGTTTATATTTGTTTTTCGATTATATGAATGTTATATTCTATTTTGTGGCTAAATATATTTGGACCCCGAACATAAATACAAAAGCCGGCGATCTGGACATTGTCTATTCCACGGCTATTCGTAGAATAGAGGTTGGTCGCTTGAACAATAAGTTTGTTCGAGTGACTACTCTAATTGAATAGCACGACGATGACATGGTTGCTTGGGCAATCCCTCTTGTGAAGGATAAATTTTTTTTATCTAGGGACGTAGAAGGGATCGCCATGAACAAGCAACCGAGTTGAAGTGGGAAGCGAAGTTTCCTACCTTCACCATCGCCTCAAGATAAGTCAATTATTGGAACAAGGTGGGTTTTCCAAAACAAACTTGATGTCAAACGGGAAGTAGTTAGAAACAAAGTGAGATCAGTCGTGATAGGATTTAGTCAAGTAGAGGGGTTAGATTATGATGAAACCTACGCCCCCGTGGCTAGACTAGAATCCATCCGAATGTTGTTGGCATACGCTGCACATCAAGGGTTTAAATTTTTTAAAATGGATGTAAAGGCAGTATTTTTAAATAGACTAATTAAGGAAGAGGTGTACGTTAGTCAACTCCCAGGATTCGAAAACCTAGATAAACCCGACCATGTCCTTAAACAAAAGAAAGCTCTTTATGGACTCAAACAAGCTCCTCGAGCTTGGTATGAGAGGCTTTCAATTTATCTTAAGTCAAAAGGGTTTAATCAAGGCCTAGTCGATCCGACCCTTTTTGTAAAAATCGTAGGTAAGGAAATCTTTATAGCCCAAATCTACGTAGACAATATCATTTTCGGAACAACCAATTCGATCCTACTAAACGAGTTCATTTCACTCATGGAAAGTGAATTTGAAATAAATTTAGTAGGTGAATTGAGTTTCTTTCTAGGACTAAAAATAAACAAACTAAGGATGAAATATATTTACATCAACAAAAATATACTAGGGAACTAATTAAATGTTTTGGAATGTAAGATGCTATAACCATTAATACACCCATGGCAACTAATGTCAACATAGGAGAGGACTTAGAAGAAAAGCCCATTGACCTAAAATACTATAGGAGTGCGATAGGGAGTCTTCTATACTTAACTGCTAGTCGACCTGACATTTTCTTCGCCGTAAGTATGTGCACCAGGTTTCAAACCTGTGCCAATGAGTCTCACCTAACCCTAGTCAAGTGTATTCTTAGATATCTAAAGGGCACACTAAGCGTAGGTATTTGGTACCCTAGATCTACCAAGTTCGAACTAATCAGCTACTCCGACTTTGACTATGCCGGTAGTAAACTCGATAGAAAGAGCACGAGTGGTTGTTGTCAACTTCTCGGCTCGAGTCTAGTGAGTTGGTGCAGTATGAAGCAACACTGCGTTGCCTTGTCTACCACCGAAGTTGAATACATCGCAATGGGTGAGTGTGTAGCTCAGCTTTTTTGGATGAAGCACACTCTCCAAGACTTTAACCTAAACATTAACAATATTAAAACTCACATAGATAATATTAGCTCAATCAACTTAACCCAAAATCTCATATGCCACTCTAGGACCAAACATATATATGTTAAACGCCACTTCATTCGAGAACATGTATCTAACGGAACCATTCAACTCAAATATGTGGAATCCAAGTCTAACCTAGCCGATCTTTTTACCAAGCCGCTACCCGAAACCAAATTTAGTCTACTTAGACGAAAGTTGGGCATGTGTGTAATAGTGTAGGACTTGTATTTTTCTTATTATATTATATACTCTATTATTTACTGTTTCATGTTAATGGAACTAGCTTAGGGTTTACCGTAGATATCATGCACCTATAGATTTAAGGAGCCATTATATTACATCTCTCAACACATAGGACTAATGTGTTTGTGTACTTAGCCACGTAGATGGGCGTGAGATGTTAGGACCTTACTCCTGGTTCCAGATGTAGATTTATTGCATCGACATGAACCACGGAGTATAATTACATAAATTAACCAACTCTAGCCGGGACTTGTTGATCTTTCATATCAATCGAGTCAGATAAGAGTTGAACATCCAATAGATGAGCTTATGTTCAAATTACTATTTTCAATATTTATTTGGAACATGCTTGGACTTAAAACATAGTTTTCAAAGTATGTTTTTCAATTCCCCCACTCTTTCTGATTTATGGCAAAAGGGGGAGAAAACCTCAAAGTTAAGGGATCAATTTTTTTTTTTGGTACCTTAACTTAAAATATATTTTAAACACAAAGGCCAATATTAAGTAATTTTGATTACTTAAGTTCCTTTTAAAGTAGAACACATCAAGGGGGAGGGTCAAGATTCTTTTTCAAGTACTCACCCTCCGTCAAGGGGGATGATTCCTCAAGGGGGAGCACTTGGTCAAGATTCTTTTTCAAGTACTCACCCTCGGTCAAGGGGGAGGATTCCTCAAAGGGGAGCACTTGAAAAATCTTTTTTACTCCTACTTAACTTGCTAATTTATGTATACTCATTTCTTCATATTTTACTCTTGTCATTCATGCACTTCAAACTCATTCATGTCTTATGCTTGTCATTCATTTAATGTACTTCAAATCATTTACTTAACGTTGTGTCCGGGTTTGCCATAGATCAAAAAGGGAGAGATTGTTGGTGCAGTAGGCACCTAAGTCAAACCTGGGTTTTGATTATAGCAAACAATACAAAGTTAAGCTCATTTTGTTGTCTCATGAGCTGAATCAAGTGTGCAGAATTGCTAAGCTAAAGCTGAAGATCAGTGACACCCGGAGGGAATCGTGGTGATTGGGCGACACCGGGAGGACTTCGGAGAAAGTCGGGTGAAGACCAGAAGCGAAGCTTCAAAGGTAAAAGCTGAGGTAAGCTCATGTGAGTGACTGCAAGTAAGGTCGTGTCCTCTGTACGAGGACACCCTTAGGCAATGATCTAACTCAAGACTTCCCATAGATAGTCTAAGTCAAGATCAGATAGTAAATGGCAATCAAGTTCACTTATATTCACTGCATTTTCGAGCTAACTCTTCATTATAGCTAGAAAACTTGCCATCAGTCGACTGAGGGCTTGCATCAATCGACTGATCCATCTAGCAGTCGATTGGTTAGTGTTGTTGGGTTTCCGGCACCGCGACGAGTGTGTGTTCGAACATGTTTCGCAAACATGTGCACAGCGGAAGAAATAAAAATAATAAATCTACATTTATTACAACACACACATCACACGCATGCATAGTACAACATGTGTAGACATAACCGTAAATTTAAATTTACAATAAAAGAAAATTTAACTACGTATACCTTTCGTATCACGTGTAGCGGGAACGGCATCAACCGGAACGATCCTCGGTAGAATCGTCTCTATCCATATCCACGCCGAGTATCTTCGCGATGACTTCACTAAGTCACGAGCCTCGTCTTCGTACGGGTTACTAGCCTCGTGTTGAAGACGACGTGATCGAGAGAGGATCACGATCCGAATCCAAATTCGGATCCAAAAATGAGTCCTCAAAACTCGCTTCTCCGGAGAGGTATTCGTCAACCGTTTGACGAATCCTTCGTCCTCCACCTTAGAGGATTACTAGAGATCAAATCCCCGGTAAGTAAGGCGCTGTCGGAGCTCCAAATGTCATCCAAACGACGCTCCGACGAGAAGAAAACAAGCTGTCCAGAAAACTGGACAGCTTTGGTGGAGGAGTAAGGGCCGGCCAAAAGAAAGGTGGAAGCTCACCTTATTACCGAACCCAAGGAAGATCACCGGAGCACCAACCGGCAGCAGCTCGATGCCGGCGAGGGGGAAGGAAGGCTCCTTCTGGACGCCGGTTGGAAGAGGTGGGGCAGCGGCACTAGGGTTGGCGCCGACTCCTTCAATGGGGTGGGCGGCAACTCTAGATAGGTTTTTGGATTTTGATTAGGGCTTAACAAACCCTTAAGCCCTCTTTTATAGAGAACTAATTCTCTTAATGGTTATTGGATCATAACCATAAGGCCCATTAACCGGCTCCATTAATATAAGTTAAAATAAACCAAACCATGATGGTTTATTTTAAGTTAAAACGAACCGAATCAACTTTGGTTCATTCGTTTAAAATAAACCAAACCCTTTGGTTTATTCTCCTCCATTGGATTAGAACCAAACCATTTTGGTTCATCCATTATGTCTTCATAAGACACGGCTCATCCACGCTTCCATTGCGACTGAAATGATTTCATGCTCGCTTCTTGTTTGGTCCAACCAAACTTAGTTTCTCTCGGTCTGAGAATCCCATTCTCAAGCTCGTTTTAAATCCTTCGGATTACGCTCGTTGTGCGTGTGACCAAATTGGTTCTCGGTTTATGTTGGCCGTCTATAATTAACCATTAATTATAGAACGATCATGAGTGGCACCTAGTAGTACATCATGATCCCAATTAACCGAAAAGATCAACGGTTGATCTAGAACTATTTCTGAAACCCTTCAGCAGCTCGAATGATTCGTGCCCCATTCCCTTCACTCATCTTATACCCACTTGGTTCAAGACATGGTCTATAGTGTCAGTCCCCACTAGGCTGACTACGTCACACCTAGCCCAAGTATTATTTCCTCGTCCTACGGATTCTAGTTACTGCACATGTATCGAAGAGTACCTTACTCTAAACATGTAATGCTTTGTCCAAAGACTTTAGTAACAATCCGACGAGAGGCCATGGGTATACATCTCCTCGTAAGGAGTGGTGAATATTTTATAGGCTATTCAAACACCTTCGATCACTTCGACTTATACCCAATCATCCCGGGTCCACATCTCCACAGAGATGCTTGCTTAAGATGTCAAAGCATAAGTCTTTATGATCAAGATGACTTGAATACCGCAAGTCAAAAGAACATCGCACTTAAGCTACAGTAAAAACTTCATTGACATATCTATATATGCAGAGAACCATATGAAGTCTTACGGCTGGTCACTCCAATGAACTAGTTACCATAACTAGCATCCACGATTAACTCCGGACATCACAATGTCTCCAGCCAGTGAGAATCAGCTGCTTGGATACACCAAGGAGTATACCTCGTGCTAGTCTCGACAGAATTGATGGTGTCCAAATCCATCAATTCATCGACTAGGGATAATTCCGATACATCACAATTACACATGTAGAGATACTCACTAGTTGTGATCCAATCACAAATTCTCTCATGTTGTGAGTCGTATCGCAGATATTCAGTAAATGAGTTTAAGATCCAATCAAATACATGAAACCATGTATACTCAAATAGTGAATCTTCATTTATCAAATAAATGGTATGACCATAAGGCGATTGCCTTAGGACACCTCTCATATATTACTAACAAGTGTAGCAGTCGACTTTTGGTTAAGGATCAGCTTCGAGGAGAGTCAAAGCTTATCTCCTTTTCTCAAGGGCTAGGAGGCTTACTCTCATTGGTTGAAGAACTGAACATCTAGGGTTTCCAAGGCTATACAAGTAGGGGTTCTCCATCCTATTTCCATCATCAATAGCTCTCCAAATAGCCTCCGCAACGCCTCGACTCTCTGACATCTTTACGATGAAGCTCTACTACTCTGACGATCAAGCTTTAGTCTCTTTCTTTTCCTTGTAGGTATAATTTTTTTATATTCAAGTCTTATATTGTATTCATTTTAGTTTCTCGGAGATTTATATCGTAATAAGGAGAGGGGGAGTATCCCTCTACCTTAATCTTTCGAACTTTTGTATTGCATTGTCTCCTACCTCTAACGAGGAGGAGATTGTTTTAGTGAATTGCCCTCCGTACATGGTCTCGGACCACTAGGGCCTTGGATTAGCAACCGAAGGCTGAGAGACAAGTAAAAACAAAGTGTGTTATTTACTTTTCCATTGCGTATATTTTCTTTAATCGAACGATTCCGTAAAGTTTTCATTTGTGCTATTCACCCCTTCCTCTAGCGCTCAAATCGATCCAACAGTAGGGTTCAAGGTAAATACACCTATAAAGAACGATAGAGTAAAAAATTCATTTCAACCTAATGGGGAAAAGTCCTAGATCATGTCATAACACTTTTTTATGACTCGATGTTAATCAAAGCCATTATCCCCGTGTGGTTATGGAATGGTGGAGTAGGGTTTAAGGTAAATACACTTGTGAAGAATGACGGAGTAAAAAATTCATTCCGCCCTGATGTGGCAAAGCCTTAGGCCAGGTCGTCACACTATTTTACAGCTTGGTATTAACCAAATTCATTATCCTCGTGCGATTGTGGAATGGAGGAGTAGAGTTAAGGTAAATACACATGTGAAGAACAACGGAGTAAAAAAATTATTCTGACATAATGGGGCAAAGCCCTAGATCAGGTCATCAGACATTTACATCTCGGTGTTAACCGAAGCCATTATCCTCGTGCGGTTGCGGAACATAGGAGTGTGGTTCAAGGTAAATGCATTGATGAAGAGTGACAGAGTAAAAAATTATTCCAACTTGGCCAAGTGAAGCCCCTGGGTCAAGTTGTCACTATTCTTTCAACTTGACTTCAAGCGAAGCTATTATCCTCGTGTGGTGGGAGAACGGAGGAGTTGGTTTTAAGGTAGATGCTTTGATGAAGAGTGGCAGAGTAAAAAATTATTCCGACTTGACCAGGTGAATCCCTAAGTCAAGTCGTCACTATTCTTTTAGCTTGCCTTCAAGCCAAGCTATTATCCCTGTGTGGTGGTGGAACAGAGGAGTTTGGTTCAAGGTAGATGCACTGATGAAGAGCGGTGGAGTAAAAAATTATTCCGACATGGCCAGGTGAAGCTCTGGTTTAAGTCGTCACTATTCTTTTAGCTTACCTTCAACCCAAGCAATTATCCCTGTGTGGTTGGGAACGGAGGAGTTGAGTTCAAGGTAGATGCACTGAGGAAGAGCGGCGGAGTAAAAAATTATTCCGACTTAGCAAGGTGAAGCCCTGGGTCAAGTCATCATTATTCTTTCATCTTGCCTTCAAGCCAAGCTATTATCCCCATGTGGTGGTTGAACGGAGGAGTTGGGTTCAAGGTAGATGGACTGAGGAAGAGCGATGGAGTAAAAAATTAGGCCGACATGGCAAGGTGAAGCCCTAGGTCAACTCGTCACTATTCTTTTAGCTTGCCTTCAAGCCAAGCTATTATCCCCGTGTGATGGCGGAACGGAGGAGTTGGGTTCAAGGAAGATGCATTGATGAAGACCGACGGAGTAAAAAATTATTCCGACTTGGCCAGGTGAAGCCCTGGGTCAAGTCATCACTATTCTTTCAGCTTGCCTTCAAGCCAAGCTATTATCCCTGTGTGATGGCGGAATGGAGGTGTTGGGTTCAAGGTAGATGCACTGATGAAGAGCGATGGAGTAAAAAATTAGTCCGACTTGGCCTGATGAAGCCCTCGCTCAAGTCGTCACTATTCTTTCAGCTTGCCTTCAAGCATAACTATTATCCTCGTGTGGTGGTGAAACGGAGGAGTTGGCTTCAAGGTAGATGCACTAATGAAGAGCGGCAGAGTAAAAAATTATTCCGACTTGGCCAGGTGAAGCCCTGGGTCAAGTTGTCACTATTATTTCAGCTTGCCTTCAAACCAAGATATTATCCCCATGTGGTGACGGAACGGAGGAGTTGGGTTCAAGGTTGATGCACTGATGAAGAGGGGTGGAGTAAAAAATTATTTTGACTTGGCCAGGTAAATCCCTGGTTCAAGTCCTCACTATTCTTTCAGCTTACCTTCAAGCCAAGCTATTATCCCCGTGTGGTTGCGAAACGGAGGAGTTGGGTTCAAGGTAGATGCACTGATGAAGAGTGGTGGAGTAAAAAATTATTCCGACTTGGCCAGGTGAAGCCCTTTGTCAAGTCGTCACTATTCTATTAGCTTTTATTCAAGCCAAGCTATTATTCAAGTGTGGTGGCGGAACGGAGGCGTTGGGTTTAAGCTTGATGCACTGATGAAGAGAAGTGGAGTAAAAAAATTTTCTGACTTGGCCAAGTGAAGCCCTGGTGAAGGGTTTTGCTTATCGAGTCCGTGAGGGGAAACTTCGCTTCCCACTTCACCTCGGTAGCTTGTCCATGGTGATCCCTTCGATGTCCCCGGATTAAAAAAAAATTAATCCTAGACAAAATGGATTCCCCAAACCACCAAGTCATCGTCGTGCTATTCGTTTAGAGAGGTCACTTGAACAAACAAGTTGTTCTAGCGACCAACCTCTATTCTACGAGTAGCCGCGGAATAGACGATGTCCGGATCGCCGGTTTTTGTGTTTATACTCGGGATCCAAGTATTATTTAGCCATTTACAGATTTATAACATGCTTATAATTGAAAAACAAAAACAAGCAACAAACAAAAGACAAAAGAGAATAGATATACCTCTTGATCTTCTAATGTATGTCCTTCCTCCTTTTGGACGTCGTGTGGGCGACGATCTACCAAAAGTCAAAGGTTCTAGATCACAAAATCTTCCTTCCTTGCACTTCCAAAGCAAGAGGAAGAGTAGAAACAAGGTTTTTCTCCTCCCTAAAACCAACCAACAAGGAGCACACAAACTCCTTGCCGCCGGCCAACTAGAAAGAGGAGAAGATGATGAAAAACAATCAAGACACAAAGGGAAGCTCTATATCTTGTTTCCACCACCTAAGGAGAAGGACAAGGGAGCTTTTGGGAGCCGGCCAAGGGCTGGAAAGGGGCTAGAAAGAAGTTGGATGCCGACCAATGGACAAGGAAGAAGAAAGGAAACCTTGCCTTATTTGGTGCCGCCCTAGCCTCCAAACCCTAACCCTAATCCTATCTCAACTAGGATTCAACTTCTTGCTGCCCAAACCCTAGCTCTCTTCAAATGTTGTTCACGCCAACTCCCATGCCCTCCTTTTATAGAGTTAGGGATAAGTCATGAATTAATCTCCTCTATTGGTTCTAGGGATTTAATCTCAACCGTCGGATCTAGAGATTTAATCTCAATCGTCGGATCTTAGAGATTTAATCTCTACCTATGGATCTTAGAGTTTTGTTTTTATCCATTGGATCTAAGCTTCATGAGGTGTTAATAGGCTACATTAGGGACCATGAGGAGGAGTTGGATCTTGGCCACCCATGGATCAAGCCCACATAAAGGCCGATCCACTAATGATGATCCAATCCACTAAAGGATCATCATTGATCTACCTCACCAACCCCCATATGATAATATGGGCTCCACATATTATGTGTACAATTTCTCGAATGTCCGTCGATTAATTAATTTACTGACCATTAATTAATCAACATCTAACTCCTTGAGTAGTACCACTCAACCTTTTCATCATGCCGGACCAAGTCCACCTGCAGGGTTTACATGATGAACCTTATGAGCTCCTCAAGGGGACATCATTATCCTAATATATAGGACACGATTTCCTCCTATAATCAACGACACACCATATAAATAATATCCTCTCCCAACTTACCGAGCCTATCAATTTAATCTATACATCTCGCCCATCGGTAAATCAAAGAGATAAGTACGGAGTATATGTGCCCGTTATTATATCGGGATTAAGAGCATGTACTTAATAATATCTGAGGTCTGATTCGATTATGTAGTCAGCGATAAATCGAATCACCTCTATGTCGGTCCTGCTCAATACACACAAAGTGTAGTAGTGTGATTCTATGGTCAAGACAAACAAATACCAAATCACACTACAATCATTTCTATGGTTTGTCCAAAGCCATCTAGGTTGTGACCCTTTACTTATACTTTTCAAGGGGCCGATAACATGATCTCTTGTGTGACACTACACACCATGTTATCTACAATATAAAGTATTAGACAATATTGCATAACCATAAAAATATGAAAACAATGATCATGTGATTCTTATTTCAAAATAAAAATGTTCATACAAATGATAGACTTTTCAGTATACATCCCAACAATCTCCCACTTATACTAAAAGACTATGTTGTCCTCAAAGTGTCATACATCTGATCCCCATTCCCTCCACATGCCTATCAAAAGCTCTCGCCGGAAGGGCCTTTGTGAAAGGATCTGTCAGGTTATCCTCTTATACAATCTTTGCCATAACAACTTCTCCTCTCTTTATGATTTCTCGTATCAGGTGGTACTTGCGCTCTATGTGTTTACTAGCCTTATGGGCTCGTGGTTCCTTCGAGTTTGCAACTGCACCACTATTATGACAATAAATTTTGATAGTTCTGGGCAAACTAGGAATCACATCCAAGTCCATCAGGAAGTTCCTGAGCCACACAACTTCTTTGGCCGCCTCAGAGGCCGCCACATACTCAGCTTCCATTGTGGAGTCTGCCATGCACTTCTGCTTGACACTCCTCCATACAATGGCTCCATGTAATGCCCATAAAAAGTCTCCAGCAATTTTACGAGAATTTTTGGCTTTACGATAATGGGCTTTATGTGGGTTTTCCGAAAATAAAAGGAAATAGCCAAAAAGAGATTCAAGGCCTAGGAATTGAACCCCAAACCTCTAGAGATAGCCAAGCCCTATAGATGCACCCACTAACCATAAGCCCAATAGGATTATATCATTAAGAGAAGAGGGGAATTATAGATAAGGGTGATGAGGGTAAATGAAGGGGCATGGAAAAGAAAAGAGAAACTTCTCTTCCTCCCTTTATAAAGAAGAAGGAAGTTCCCATTTGGCCACTTCTTCCTCTCCTCTTCATCCTCACCGAAACCATCTTACTCCCCCTCTCCATTTGCACCTTTGGACGAACTTCATCCAAGCAAGAAGAAGTTAGTTCTTGGCTTCCATAAGGTCAACTACCCACCAAAAGCAAGCGAAGGATGTAAGATTTCCTCACCTGCAGTATATTAGTTTTGTAGGATAAATTACATGAAAGAAATATGAAGTTTGGAGCTTTATATGTTTCGGCCAACTAAGTTTTGGGCTAGGATTCATGAAAATGCTATTAGGGAAACCTTTTATAGGTTGTATGCTCCAAGTAGGGATCTTTAGGTAACAAAAGTCCAAAGGTTTTAACCCTATATGTTTCGGCCACCAAGGGTTTAGGGTTAGGATTTCATGAAGAGCTCCCCCTTATGAAGTTAGGTTATGATATATGCCTACATGAATAGATTTAGGTGACAAAAGTCCAAAGATCTTAACCTTACAAGTTTCGGCCAACCCATGAAATTAGGGTTAGGGTTGCATGAAAAATATTTCTAATGATGCTATGATAGGTTATAAGGCTTCATGAATGAATTTTAGGGGACAAACCCAAGCTTGAGCCCTCACAAGTTTCGGTCAACCCATGAAATTAGGGTTAGGGCTGCATGAAAAATATTTCTAATGATACTATGATAAGTTATAAGACTTCATGAATGAATTGTAGGGGACAAACCCAAGCTTGAGCCCCTCACAAGTTTCGGCCAACCAATGAAACTAGGGTTAGGGTTGCAAGAAAAAGGCTTCTAAGGGAACTAGGGGATGTTGTATGCCTCATGTAGGAGTTTTAGGTGACTAAACACTGCCATGTTGGAATACCTTACAGGTTTCGGCCAATATTGGTTTTGGGGTTAGGGCTTCATGAAAACACCCCCCCCCCTTATGTAGTTAGGCTATGTGATGAACAAGTTTTATGATTTAATATGCCATGAATATGCCTATGAAATATGCTTCATGTTTATGATGTAATGTGCCATGAAATATGCTTAGGTGATGAACATGCTTTATGATTTAATATGCCATGAATATGCCTAGGAAATATGCTTCATGTTTATGATGTAATGTGCCATGAAATATGCTTAGGTGATGAACATGCTTTGTGATTTAATATGCCATGAATATGCCAAAGAAATATGCTTCATGTTTATGATGTAATGTGCTATGAAATATGCTTAGGTGATGAACATATTTTGTGATTTAATATGCCATGAATATGCCAAGGAAATATGCTTCATGTTTATGATGTAATGTGCCACGAAATATGCTTATGTGATGAACATGTTTATACTTTAGGTCCCCTTTAGGGTACTCTTATGTTATGAATGCATGTGTCCTTGAGATAAGATGGAGATGCTTCCCTTTCAAGGAGGGATCAAGAGCTCTCCTTATGATAAGATGGAGATGCTTCCCTTTCAAGTAGGGATCAAGAGCTCTCCTTAAGATAAGATAAAATGGAGATGCTTCCCTTTCAAGTAGGGATCAAGAGCTCTCCTTATGATAAGATAAGATTAAGATGCTTCCCTTTTTATGTTGGGGATCAAGAGCATTCTTTATAATATGACAAGAAAAGAAAGGAATTAAGTATTTTACTTTGTAAGAGGTTAAGTACCCGACCCGTCAGGTGGTCGTTAATCAAATCCATAGGGACATAAGAAAACGTAAGAGGTCTTGCCCTGGTAAGACGTAAGAGGTATTGCTCTGGTAGGTCTGGTGGCTCGCTACCCCAGCCTATTAGGGAACGCGCATTATGTGGTACTTAACCTGGGGCCCCCCAAACAAGTTATGATGATGTTGAAGTATCTATATGTATATGTTTTGAAAAGAAAAGACTTTTATGAAATTGTGTATGCTTATGTTAAAGATTATGAATGCTTACGAACTCGTCCTTTATGCATTTTAGATGTTATGAAGTTATGATGTTTAGAGTTAAGTTTAAGAATGTGGTGACTATGTACTTTATGTATGTTTCGAATTTATGATGTCGTGAATGCTTATGGTTAAGTTTAAGAATACTTGTGATTATGTACCTTATGCATGTTTAGGATTGATGTTATTATAAATGTTTATGCTCAAGTTAAAAATGTTTATGATTACTGTTGGGAGATCGGTTGGCCGGCTAGAGGGGGGTGAATAGCCGTAATTCGTTGGATGTCATATTTTGTTCGTTCTCGTGTGCTCGTCTACAATTGTCGTTAATATACGCAGCGGAATAACAATAGAAATAACAATAATATTAACAACAATACAAGCACATCAAATACGCAAGCATATACGTGGTTCGAAACCGAATGGTTCCTACTCCATGGGCGAGCTCCTCGAGCTCTAGAGATGCACACGGCAATACTCAAACTCCTTATCGACTACACGTCGGAGGTGGAGAAACCTCTCACAAGCAATTACAACAGTAATATACAAATACAAACAAGAATACAAATACAATACAAAAGAAACACTTTTCACCGATTGCTTTTGATCACTTGTTTGTTGCTTGCTTTGTTTGGCTCTTGAAGGACTGGAATGCAGCAGCAATTCCCCTCCAATAGCTCCACAAAAACCTTGGGCGAAATCCTCCTCTTGAGCTCCTTTTATAACCTGCATCAAGCTGATCTCGCGCCCATCAGTCGACTGATCGTGACCATCAGTCGACTGATATCGTTGCCGTTGTCTCACAACGGCCGGATCCACGTCGGACAAGTTCCAACGGATCACACATCAGTCGACTGATGGCACCCATCAGTCGACTGATCATCCATCAGTCGAGTGCTGGCGAGCTCGACTCCATTCTGTGCCCGTGCCGCATGTCATCCGATCACCGCCGTCCTTGGCGATCGTGTCATCCCATCGATCATTGCCCTCCTCGGCTCGGTGATCAACCAATCTGGTTCAGTCGAACACTGGTCGAACCTATTCGACCTAGAGCAGTCGACTGGCACCTATGCCAGTCGACTGATGTCGGCTAAAACCTCAAACATTACCATGTTTGAGCCTCCGACATTCAGTCTTAGCCACTTGGCCAAGTCCACACGGAGTTCCCCACCGAAGCTCTCTTCCCTCGGCCTACGTCCCTCGGATGCGCCAAGCGCACGGCTTCGCAACGCCATCCTTCGCGTCTCATGCCCTAGAAGTATGCTTCCTTTAGGCTCACTCCCTTCGCTCCCCGTCCGGCGGTCCCTCGGATGCACCAAGCGCACGGCTTCGCAATGCCATCCTTCACCGACTCAAGGACCCCGAGCCTAGTGAACTTACCAAGTCCTCAAGACTTCCCAAATGCACCAAGCGCACGGCTTCGCAATGCATTTCTCACCAAGCACCGAGCGCACGGCTCCGCAATGCTTTGGATTTCCCATGCCAAGCACCGAGCGCACGGCTCCGCAATGCTTTGGACTTCCCATGCCAACCCCATGTTGGACTTTCCCACACCAAGCTCCATGCTTGGATTTTCCATGCCAAGCACCAAGCGCACGGCTTCGCAATGCTTTGGACTTTCCCACACCAAGCTCCATGCTTGGATTTACCATGTCAACCCCATGTTGGACTTTCCCATGACAATCCCATGTCATGAGTTTTGTCTATCATCAAAATACCATCGGGAGTCTACCTGGGACGATTGCACCAACAATCTTCCAACAATCTCCCCCTTTTTGATGATTGACAAAACTACCATCTCAAGTCTACCAATTCTCCCATATTGGCAATTCTCATATCCCAATGAGAATTCCAACGAACCCTAATTGGTAACTTGGTAACTTCTCCCCCTTTTTGACATTACATCAAAAGGTCCTCCCCAAGGGTATGAATGTCTCATATCCCAATGAGATCTTACAATCTCTCCCTTGGAGGAACACATGCCTACAATCTTCCAAGTGATCCCATATCACTTAAAGAGAGGCACCCCAATTTCCTCCCATGAGGAAATACAAATCCATCCTCCCATGATGGATTCCTCCCCCTAGAGGCTTGCTCCCCCTTGACCATTGCACCAACAATGTCCTTGGAGAGTCCCTAAGCCAATAGGAACATTTACCAATCAAAATTAAGGCAAAGTTCAACAATGAACTTTCTTCCACCTTAAAATTGATACTTACCTCAACCCAACTCCTAATCCATATCCAATGGATTTCCACCCTCTCTAATGCTATCCCAAGCATATCCGGGGTTAGGAGTGGTTAGGGGACCTTAACCTAGCTGAACATGGGCCTAATTATCATCGACTACATCGGATAGCGATTGATCGTGGGCTTACCATCGATCATGGCCGCCTGGCGGTCGGTGATAACTAATTTTCAGCTTTTGATTTGAAATGAATTTCCGAAATCCATAAGTAAATATACATACATAGATAAATCTTGAAATTTGGTATGCATAATACTTATTACAATCATTATGGGTGAAAATTATTGGAAAATTATTTTACCCAATAAATTAGGAGATTGATACAAAGTTCAAAAGTTTAGAAAAGCTTCAATAAAGAGCCCTCTTTGTATCATCCCATTCAATGGTGATAGCTATCACAAGATAGTCTTCACCAAGGTTTTGCAAAATGTCTTCAAAATGTTTTCAAAACCTTTAATTTCATTTTCCTAAACATCTCACTAATATCTAGATTTGTAAAACACATTCAAGGCAATTAACATAGTGAGATGTGGGTTTTTGTTCTTTTCTTGGTCTCATGCATATATCTAGGCAATATTTATTTGATTCCCATCAAATTGTGCCATAGTCCTTGAATTCATTTTATTATGCATGATGATTATGGCATAGATATGATTTAGATAAAAACATATGCCAATATCATGATGTCATGGCATGTAAATGAAACTTAAGCATACATGACATCTAAAAATAACATTAAACATGATCATGACATTTTTATAAATAAAAATGAGAATGATGTCATGACATGGCAAGGCAAATAAAGCATGGCAAGAAAAATATACTAAGGTCTAGAATACCTAAGTGTTAAAATCAATTTGCCATTTCTATGGATTAAATCAATTTGCCTTAAAGCCATTCATCTCCCTAGTGTGCCAAAAACCCAAAATGGCACACCAATACCTCTAAGACCTAATTGTGCCAATTTAAATCATTTTAAACTTCTCAAGCATATTGGCACACCCTAATGTGTCAACTCTACTATGGTTAGGTTAACTACCCATCCACCTAGGGTTGACACACCCTAACCCATTTAGCGTGAATCGATCACGCTTTTAGGAACACAATACCTATTGGAGCTCCTTGGGTTAACAAGGTATTCCCTAGGGATAACTTCCCTAGATACCTTCCTAATGACCCTTTTAGGCTTTGAAGCCTTAGTCAAATGGGTCTTACTTGGGTCAACTCTAGAGGTGACTCCTCCATTGACCTTCTTAGTGGCTTTCTTGGTTTTTCTTAAGTCCTTGGCCACTAAACACATACCATGGCTAGACTTAGGGATAACTTCCCTATTAGCCTTGGTTTGTCTAGACCTAGAAATAGTTCCATAATCAAATGGAACATTATGGTAGGACATAGGTTTGTGACCCAAACCCTTCTTGCCCTTAGACATTTCTTGTTTTCTAGGTTTTGATTTTTGTATGTTAGGCCCTTTAACCGAATTTGATATTAAAGCTAGGGTCTTCTCCAATTTTTCAAGCCTTGACCTTAAGGCTTTGTTTTCTTTCTAAAAATTCCTCAATTTTGAATTTTCATTAGATTTAGGGGAAATATTTTTCCTTTTAGGCATGTGCCTAGATTTCTTGGGATTAATACCCAAGTTTTCTTCAACTCTCCTAATTGACTCTTTAGGTAAAATTGATCTAGAATTGTGAGTCCTAGGTTTGTTCTTAGAGAAACTAACATGCTTAGCACTTAAACAAACATGTTTATTCCTACTAGCATGCTTTTCATTAATCATAGCAAGAGAGCTAAAATAATTCCTTTTGGCATGCTTTTGACTTTAGGAATTAAAGGTGCATTAAATAAATTTACCTTAGGGTTAGCTTTAGGAGCTCCCCTACATGAGTTGCACCTTCTTGCCCTTTCTTCCTCCCCTAGGGCATTGGCTTGGTAGTGCCCTTTTGATTGCATTTGAAGCACACAATGTGCTCTTTGCTTCTAGTTGAGGAACAGGCATCCTTTGACTTTGGGTTGACTTTTGGTGTCGATGCCTTCTTCTTAGCCAATTTAGGGCATTTGCTTTTGTAATGCCCTTTCTCCCTACACTCAAAGCATATTATGTGATTTCTATTCAAAATGATAACACTTGAGTTACCTAGGGAGGTGGTGGAGGCCTCTTCTTGATCTTCACTTCTCCCGGATGTAGATGCTTCTTGTTCTTGCTCCGGGATGGAAGATTGCCTTTCCTCTCCCTCAAAGCTAGAGGTGGAGGTCTCCACCAAGTCATCAACATCTTCAAATGTTGTGGGTGCTTTTTCCTCGGCATTTTCCTCTACTTGTGCCGATTGGGAATTTTCTTGGAATTTCATTACCTTATTCCATAATTCCCTTGCATCCCTATAATCACCCAATCTAGACCAAATAGAGTTAGGTAATAAATCACTAAGTAATTTTATTACCTCAAGATTTGTCTTGAAGTCCTTAATTTGGTCTTGGGTCCACCTTGACTTCTCAATTTGCTTGTTGTTTTTATCCCTAGGCATCTCAAAACCATTTTCTACAATAATCATATAATCAAAATTGGTTTCGAGATATACCTCCATCCGTTTCCTCCACCAAGAAAAATCTCCATCGAATTTTGGTGGATGGATGAAGCCGGCCATTTGTAGTGCTCTCGCGGCGGTTAGTCCTTGAAGAGCGACCTCGACTCTGATACCACTTGTTGGGGTGATCTGTTGGCCGGCTAGAGGGGGTGAATAGCCCTAATTCGTTGGATGTCGTATTTCGTTCGTTCTCGTGTGCTCGTCTACAATATACGTTAATATACGCAGCGGAATAACAATAGAAATAACAATAATGCTAACAACAATACAAGCACACCAAATACATAGCATATACGTGGTTCGGAACCAAATGGTTCCTACTCCACGGGCGAGCTCCTCGAGCTCTAGAGATGCACACGGCAATACTCAAACTCCTTCTCGACTACACGTCGGAGGTGGAGAAACCTCTCACAAGCAATTACAACAGTAATATACAAATACAAACAAGAATACAAATACAATACAAAAGAAACACTTTTCACCGATTACTTTTGATCACTTGTTTGTTGCTTGCTTTGTTTGGCTCTTGAAGGACTGGAATGCAGCAGCAATTCCCCTCCAATAGCTCCACAAAAACCTTGGGCGAAATCCTCCTCTTGAGCTCCTTTTATATCATGCATCAAGCTGATCTCGTGCCCATCAGTCGACTGATCGTGACCATCAGTCGACTGATATCGTTGCCGTTGTCTCACAACGGCCGGATCCATGTCGGACAAGGTCCAACGGATCACACATCAGTCGACTGATGGCACCCATCGATCGGTGATCATCCATCGATCGTCTTTGGGCGAGCTCGACCGACTCCGTACTGCCGTGCAGTGTCATCGATCACCGCCGTCCCTTGGCGATCGGCCGATCATCCATCGATTATTTGCCCTCCCTCGGCGGTCGAATGATCGGCGATCTACGGTTGATCGAACAGGTCGAACCTATTCGACCTAGAAGCGATCGGGCACCTATGCCCGATCGATGATGTTCAAACATTACCATGTTTGAGCCTCCATTCGATCTTAGCCACTTGGCCAAGTCCACGCGGAGTTCCCCACGGCTCTCTTCCCTCGGCCTCGTCCCTCGGATCGCCAGCGCCGTGGCCATAACGCCATCCTTCGCGTCTCATGCCCTAGAAGTATGCTTCCTTTAGGCTCACTCCCTTCGCTCCCCGTCCGGCGGTCCCTCGGATGCACCAAGCGCACGGCTTCGCAATGCCATCCTTCACCGACTCAAGGACCCCGAGCCTAGTGAACTTACCAAGTCCTCAAGACTTCCCAAATGCACCAAGCGCACGGCTTCGCAATGCATTTCTCACCAAGCACCGAGCGCACGGCTCCGTAATGCTTTGGATTTCCCATGCCAAGCACCGAGCGCACGGCTCCGCAATGCTTTGGACTTCCCATGCCAACCCCATGTTGGACTTTCCCACACCAAGCTCCATGCTTGGATTTTCCATGCCAAGCACCAAGCGCACGGCTTCGCAATGCTTTGGACTTTCCCACACCAAGCTCCATGCTTGGATTTACCATGTCAACCCCATGTTGGACTTTCCCATGACAATCCCATGTCATGAGTTTTGTCTATCATCAAAATACCATCGGGAGTCTACCTGGGACGATTGCACCAACAATCTTCCAACAATTACGTCCTTTATGCATGTTAGACTCTATGAAGTTATGATGCTTACAGTAGTATAAGAATACTTGTGATTATGTATCTTATGCATGTTTAGGATTTAAGTCATTATAAATGTTTATGCTCAAGTTAAAAAATGCTTATGATTATGTCCTTTATGCACGTTAGACTCTATGAAGTTATGATGCTTACAGTAGTTTAAGAATACTTGTGATTATGTAACTTATGCATGTTTAGGATTTATGTCATTACAAATGTTTATGCTCAAGTTAAAAATGCTTATGATTATGTCCTTTAAGCATGTTAGATTTTACTAAGTTATGATGCTTATAGTAAGTTAAGAACATTTGGGTTTATGTACTTCCTGCATGTCTAAGATTTATATCATGAATGCTTATGTTTAGATTATGCCCTGCTTGGTTTTAATTATGCTTAGCATGCTGATGTAAACTCTATGCCATGCTTAGGTTTCATTACGTGGTATGTTGTTGATTAGTGTTACTATGGAATACTTAGGCCATTTATGCTAGCATGCTTATGTTTCTAATGGCTTGATGAAGTTCGTGGTTTTTTGTGAGTAGGCAAGAATCTTACTAAGCTATATGCTTATAGTTTATGTTGTCCATATACTGCAGATCAAGGAAACCTGAACTAGAGGAAGTAGCAGGAACGGCCCAGTGTGTGTGATAGTGGCATGGTGGAGAAAGACCCTATTACTATCTGCTTATATTTATATGCTCAATTAACAACTTAAGACATTGCTTCCGCTTATAAGACTTGTGAATTATTAGCACCATGTTGGATGTTGCTTAGTTATGTTATTGTTCAATTACATAAGAAAGTTGATATGATAGAACTCACGAATGGATCCTTATGTTGGGCATGTTATGAAATGAGATAAGATATGGTAACATGCTAACTATGAATAAGATAGGTGATGCATGTAGAAAAGAAGGTTTATGCCATGATAACATGCTTAAGTATGATGGTGGAAGGATCCATGTGTGTTATGTTTTAAAAGAAAAAAAAAGAAAGGGGTAAAAGTAGCGCCGCCCTGAGAGCAGATAAGGGCGGGTGCTACACTCCACCTCCGAAAGTAAACACAAAACCTGAGGTAGACTTACTGTTATCCCTATCAGATTTGAAGTCAGAATCTATGTAAGCCACAGGGAGTAATTGGTCTACTCGGTAAACCATCATATAATCCCTAGTCCTGCTCAGGTACTTCAATATATGCTTTACCGCAGTCTAATGTCCCTGTCCTGGATTACTCTGTTATCAGCTGACCATGCCCACGACAAAGCAGATATTTGGTCTCGTACAGAGCATCGCATACATGAGGCTTCCTACTACCGAAGCATAAGGAACCTCCTTCATCTCCTCTATCTCCTCAGATGATCTAGGACACATCTCCTTAGATAATGGAACTTCATGCCTGAAAGGTAGAAAAACCCTTCTTGGAGTTTTGCATGCTAAAACGCTCCATAATCGTGTCTATGTATGAAGCTTGGGATAAGCACAACATCCTTTTCCTGCGATCCCTTATCACCTTCATCCCAAGGATGTGTCCCACCTCTCTCAAGTTCTTCATATCAAACTGTTTGGACAACCATACCCTTACGTCTGATAACACCTTGATATTATTGTCAATCAATAAAATGTCATCTACGTATAGTACAAGAAATACCACTACGTTTCCGTCACATCTCTTGTATACACAAGACTTATCCAGACTTTGAATAAATCCATAAGACTGGATTATCTCATCAAAGCGGATGTTCCAAGACCTTGAAGCTTGATTTAATCCATAAATGGACTGATTAAGCTTACACACAAGATGCTCTTTGCCTTTAACAATGAATCCCTCTGGTTGCTTCATATAGATGTTTTTCTCAAGACTTCCATTAAGGAAAGCTGTCTTGACATCCATCTGCCACATCTCATAATCCATATGAGCTGCTATGCATAAGAGAATCCGGATAGACTTAAGCATGGCTACCGACGAAAAGGTCTCCTCATAATCGATACCCTCTTTCTGAGTATACCCCTTCGCAACAAGCCTCGCTTTGAAGGTCTCAACCTTCCCATCTATTCCTCTCTTTCTTTTGTAGATCCACTTGCATCCAATGGTTTTTACACCATCGGGTGGTTCTACTAGCTCCCAGACCTGATTTGAATCCATAGATTCAATCTCAGGATTCATTGCACTTTGCGAAGATAGTGCATCTTTATCTTGGATTGCCTCGTCATATGTTCAGGGATACGGTTCATGTTCACCAAGGACCAAATCAGAAGATTCTCCCAAGAACATTAATCTATCAGGCTGTCTCAAAACCCTCCCACTACGACGAGGTATCACCTGTGTATCCTCTATGACATGCGGTGCAGTGACATGTGGTATATCCTCTTGTACCGGTGGTACTAAAGAAGTGACTACCCCTTTTAACTCCTCCAGAACAATTTTACTCTTGGGCTTGTGGCTCATTACATAGTCTTTCTCTCGAAATCTGGCGTTCGTGCTAACGATCACCCTCTGATCTCTAGGACTATAAAACAATCCACCCTTCGCTTCCTGGGATAGCTAAAACATGTTTCTGTACGAGGTTCCAAACTTACTAAAGATCCGCCTTCAAAGACATGTGCCGCCGACTCCCCATATCCGAATATGTCTTAGACTAGGCTTTCGCCCAATCCCACAACTCGTGGGAGTAGAAGGCACTCGATTTAGATGGAACCAAGTTCGTAATGTACACCGTGTCTAGAGCATATCCCCGTAACGAATCGCAACTCGTAATAACTCATCATCGATCTAACCATCTCCATAAGAGTCCTATTCCTTCGCCTCGCTACACCATTCTCACTGGGTGAAAAGTGCACCAATTGGGATTGAATCTCAGCCTCTGATAAGTAGTTCCTAAATTCTCCCAAGAGGTACTCACCACCACGATCAGATCGTAGTGACTGGATACTTTTACCTTGATGTTTCTCAACATCAGCCTTGAATTCTTTGAACTTGTCAAAGCATTCAGACTTGCGGCGGATCAGGTAAATGTATCCATATCTCGAGTAATCATCTATAAAAGAGACGAAAAACTCAAAACCACCTCTAGCCTGGATAGACATAGGACCACACAAATCAGAATGAACCAATTCTAACACATCTTTGGCTCTATACCCCTTGGCCTTAAAAGGCCTCTTGGTCATCTTACCCTCCAAGCAAGATTCACAGGTTGGGAGATCCTCCAACACTAATGAACCCAAAGGTCCATCAGCTATCAACCTTTGAATTTTTCTTAGGTTAATGTGACCAAGCCTAAGATGCCAAAGATATGTTTGGTTCATCATCGAAGGTTCTTTTCTCTTATTGGAATTAGAAGATGAGTTATTAACTTCAATTTGCATCGTGGGAGGTTTTGGTTCAAGTGTGTACAAATTTCCTATTAATGCACCCGAACAGATAATGTCCCTATTCCTTCTTATAACAACTCTGTCATTAAAAGAAATAGAATATCCATCCATATACAATTTAGAAATTGAAATTAAATTCTTTCTAAACAAGGATACATAAAGGCAATTCTTAAGAACCAAAAGTTTATTTTTATCAAAAGATAAATGAACATCTCCCACTGCAACAGCCGCCACCTTCGTGGCCTCGCCCAAGTACACGGTAATCTCCCCCTCAGCCAATCGTCTGGTTTCCTAGAACCCCTGCAAAGTATTGCACACATGATCAGTGGCTCTCGTATCTACACACCAGGTGCCGGTAGATAACACCGCTAAACATGTTTCAACGACTAGACCTAAAGATATACCTTTGTTCTTGCGGTTGGGGCAGTCATTCTTCCAGTGTCCAGTCTGCTTACAAGTGAAGCACTTGCCTTTCGACTTCTTCACTCCTCCCTAAGTACCTCCCACCGCCTTCGCCCCGGTTTGTTTCTTCTTCTTCTTGCCTTTCGACTTAGAAGTTGAAACTTTCTGGGTCACCACGGCATGTGCCTGAGCACTCTAACAAAATAGTCCCTCTGCTGCCTAGAGTTCTGTCAGAAGTTCCGCCAACGAATACAACCTCTTGTTCATGTTGTAGTTCAGGCAAAACTGCTCAAAACTCCTAGGCAAAGACTGGAGTATGATATCGACCTGGGTTTCCCGATCGATCTCAGCTCCTAGGACCTCCAGCTCATTCAAATGAGCCATCATCTTGAGAACATGATCCCTCACGGGTGTTCCCTCGATCATGGTGCTTGTGATCAAGTTTCTCATGGCCTCTTGCCTCGCAGCCCAATTCTGGTGTCCGAAAAGCTCCTTGAGATTGAGCATCATATCATAAGTAGTGGACATGGCTTGATGCTGATGTTGCAGTACATTCGACATAGTTGCCAAAATGTAACACCGCGCCATCTCATCGGCCTTGATTCACTTCTTATAGCTCTCTCTCTCCTTTTCCCCAGAATCATCTGTAGGCTTGGGAGGGCACTCTTCGAGAAGTACATATTTGTATTCCTCAGCAGTCAAGACAATGTCTAGATTCCTCTTCCAATCTACATAGTTAGGTCCAGTAAGTTTGTTCTCTTTCAGTATCACTGCAAGTGGGTTGAAAGTCATTTTGAAAGAAAACCTAAGAATCACATAAATCAAAACATTAGATTTCAAAAAATTATTGATTCCTCAAACAATAAAATTTTAAAATCAACCAACACCTCTAAACACCGAGAATATCGCATGCCACGATCATGTGGACGTATACGAATTCTACATTTGTAAGAGGAGGTTTTACCCATTAATTTTACTATCTTGTCAACCTAACTTTATGACAAGTAAAATTAATAGTTGGTTCCTCTTTGGCTCTACAAATAAAAGCAGTGACTCCGATAGGGAGGATACTTATATTTGTATCTAAGTGTTCACCATTACTCGGTACCAAGGTAATTATCTCGGGTTATGTGCCTTACGATGGGCAAGTACACACGCTCTTTAATAATTTCCTATAACCGTATTCGACCTTGTGATCCGCAAACAAACTCATACGATGGGGAGGAAGGCACTCAGAGCCGACGCGCAAGTTTGTTTGCATCACTTGTCATATCGTAATGGAGGCTGTGGGAATTTTAAAAATTTTCTCTCCCACTTAGTAATTTGAAATTGAGAAATTTTCCTAGCCTACGACATGCATATCAAACAAAAAACAATAAATATGAAAAATAAATTATTTTCCAACTATTATGGCTTTTGTCTTCAATATGACTCCCGTCGCATCGCCATTTCGTCCGCTCCTCCTACGCCATGTAGGAGCCATCCGGAGATCCGAGCCGAGACTAAAACCTATTTTAATTTACATCAATCGATCCTATACTCCACGAGGGAGTGTACATGAAATCTAGATCGAGAGTAAAGTAAAATAAAGAGTGGCTAAACAATGTCGTATTTAATTTACAAAAATTAAATACTAGCTTCGTCAACCCCGAGGATTCGACAAAATAAATATTTACACACATACAATCACATACACACATATGGCCATAATAGTCGGATCTTATGCTTGCAACCAAAGAGTTAAACTACGCATATCCTACTATTATCCAGCACATATAATATATGAAAAAGTGCATAAAAATTAACTGAATCCTAAACACACAAAACTGAAAACCTTGGTTCTGATACCAATTGAAGGGTTTTGTTTATCGAGTCCGTGAGGGGAAACTTCGCTTCCCACTTCACCTCGGTAGCTTGTCCATGGCGATCCCTTCGATGTCTACGGATTAAAAAAAATTAATCCTAGACAAAAGGGATTGCCCAAACCACCAAGTCATCATCGTGCTATTCGTTTAGAGAGGTCACTTGAACAAACAAGTTGTTCAAGCGACCAACCTCTATTCTATGAGTAGCCACGGAATAGACGATGTCTGGATCGCTGGTTTTTATGTTTATACTCGGGATACAAGTATTATTTATCCATTTACATATTTATAACATGCATATAATTGAAAACCAAAAACAAGCAACAAACAAAAGAGAAAAGAGAATAGATATACCTCTTGATCTTCTAATCTATGTCCTTCCTCCTTTTGGACGTCATGTGGGCGATGATCTACCAAAAGTCGAATCTCCTAGATCACAAATCTTCCTTCCTTGCTCTTCCAAAGCAAGAGGAAGTGTAGAAACAAGGTTTTTCTCCTCCCAAAAACCAACCAACAAGGAGCACACAAACTCCTTGTCGCCGGCCAACTAGAAGGAGGAGAAGATGATGGAAAACAATCAAGACACCAAGGGAAGCCCTATATCTTGTTTCTACCACCTAAGGAGAAGGAGAAGAGAGCTTTTGGGTGCCGGCCAAGGGCTGGAAAGGGGCTGGAAAGAAGCTGGATGCCGGCTAATGGACAAGGAAGAAGAAAGGAAACTTTGCCTTATTTGGTGCCGCCCTAGCCTCCAAACCCTAACCCTAATCCTATCTCAACTAGGATTCACCTTCTTGCCGCCCAAACCCTAGCTCTCTTCAAATGTTGTTCACGCCAAATCCCATGCCCTCCTTTTTTAGTGTTAGGGATAAGTCATGAATTAATCTCCTCCATTGGTTCTAGGGATTTAATCTCAACCGTCGGATCTAGAGATTTAATCTCAACCGTCGGATCTTAGAGATTTAATCTCTACCTATGGATCTTAGAGTTTTGTTTCTATCCATTGGATCTAAGCTTCATGAGGTGTTAATAGGCTACATTAGGGACCATGATGAGGAGTTGGATCTTGGCCACCCAAGGATCAAGCCCACATAAAGTCTGATCCACTAATGATGATCCAATCCACTAAAGGATCATCATTGATCTACCTCATTAACCCCCATATGATAATATGGGCTCCACATATTATTTGTACATTTTCTCTCCGTGTTTAAGATCTCGAATGTCTGTCGATTAATTAATTTACTGACCATTAATTAATCAACATCTAACTCCTTGAGTAGTACCACTCAACCTTTTCATCTTGCCGGACCAAGTCCACCTGCAGGGTTTACATGATGAACCTTATGAGCTCCTGAAGGGGACATCATCATCCTAATATATACGACACAGTTTCCTCCTATAATCAATGGCACACCATATAAATAATATCATCTCCCAACTTACCGAGCCTATCGATTTAATCTATAATTCTCGCCCATTGGTAAATCAAAGAGATGAGTACTAAGTATTTGTGTTTGTTATTATATCGGGATTAAGAGCATGTACTAAATAATATCTGAGGTCCGATTCGATTATGTAGTCAGCAATAAATCGAATCACCTCTAAGTCGGTCCTGCTTCAATTTACGTATTGCTAATGCACGGAAAAAACTTAGCGGAAGAAGTATGGTCTTAAAAAATTTGTCCCTATCCTATTTATTATTCATTGTATCCAACAATAAATTGACTTAGCCCATTTGTAACCTAGATTCGCTAATTAGTCGATTCAACTCTAGTGGATGCACTAATAAGCCAGTTACTAAAGGCGGATCACATTGCATTACCATAAAAATATGCAAAAAATGATCATGTGATTCTTATTTCAAAATAAAAATGTTCATACAAAAGATAGACTTTTCAGTATACATCCCTACACCTGGGTCATGTCATCACTATTCTTTCAGCTTCCCTTCAAGCCAAGCTATTATCCCCGTGTGGTTACGGAACGGAGGAGTTGGGTTCATGGTAGATGCACTGATGAAGAGCGACGGAGTAAACAATTATTCCGACTTGGCCAGGTGAAGCCCTGGGTCAAGTCATCACTATTATTTCATCTTGCCTTCTAGCCAAGCTATTATCCCCATGTGGCGGCAGAACGGAGGAGTTGTGTTCAAGGTAGATGCACTGATGAAGAGTGGCGGAGTAAAAAATTATTCCAACTTGACCAGGTGAAGTCATAGGTCAAGTCATCACTCTTCTTTCAGCTTGCCTCTAAGTCAAGCTATTATCCCCGTGTGGCGGCGGAATGGAGGTGTTGTGTTTAAGGTGGATGTATTGATAAAGAGCGGTTGAGTAAAAAATCATTTCGACTTAGCTAGGGGAAGCCCAAGGTCAAGTCATCATTATTCTTTCGGCTTGTCTTCAAGTCAAGCTATCATCCCCGTGTGGTGGTGGAACGGAGGAGTCAGGTGGAAAGTGCATACGCTAATGTAGATGTATGAAATAAGAAGTAATTGATCAGATATGACCTGATAGGGTCCCATATCAAGCCGACACTACTTTTCCAACTTGCCTCTGAGTCAAGCTATTACTCTCGCATGTTGATGGATCAGAATAATTGGATGTAAGGGAGATGTCATATCGAAAGGTGGTGGAAGTAATAATTCTCGCTTCGAAAGGTAATATCATTTCTATCTCCTATAACTGAATTTAATCCCTACACAGGGTTACATCTCAGGTAGGGGGGTTGGAATGACGAACTGGTGCCAACAAATCGAAGGGGGCATTGGCTGAGATTGATGATTTTCGTGTTGACATACAGTGCTTGGATATTGCATTCATTTTGGAAGAACCAACATTCAGCAAGAAAAGACACATAAACATAACTTCCTAAATAGTAGTTTCTATTAATGAAGAGAAGGGTTACAGGTACAATTTTTCAAAGAGAATAACGAAAATCCATCCTAAGCGGAGCTAAGGAGCTTCACGGATGATTCTCTCTAGAGGTGCTACTGGGGCATTACGACCACAAAACTTGGCAAGAAGTTGTCTAAGGCGGGATTGATACATAAAGTGGTGCTTTGACAAGGCCCACTGGGCTACCTCCAGTTCTTGTCTTAGAGAGTAGTTGCAGGTCGAGGTCGACTGTAGATGCCTCCTTAGGTCTCTAACCAGTTCTTCCAGCTCTTGTATGTGGCATTGTTCTTCAATATGTGTATCAAAGGAAGGAAAGTCACTGCCTTGCTCTGATGAGTCTTCCATGCTGAAAGTAGAAAAATGAAGGAGTGTGCTTGCGAAGGTAGAAGAACAGAGAAGTATGCAGGCAAGAGGTGACGTCGGAGGTTTTTATAGAAGGAAAAGGGGGTACTAATTAGCCTCTTGGGAAGCGAAGGGAATAAAGGCGGATAAGATGGGAAGACGTGTAGATGGCAGTGGAGGTAGTTGAGTGTATTAATAATTAAATGACTAGTCATACTCTATAGGAGAAGCAAATATTTGGTGGGATTCAGTTTAATCACAGTCCAGGTGTTCTCTCACAATGTTCTCCAATTTCCTTGCGCATGGTCATCCCTTTGGAATGGGCCAAGTATTAACAAAATTATTCTACGGAGAATGTTTGAAGTAACTGTAGTCGTTATGGTTAACTCAATATTCTTTCTTTTATAGACGCAGGGGTGGAAAGTTACTTTAATGAAAATTTTATTTACAATGAGCAGACGCTACTAGAAGAGTCAATAAAACACCCCTATTTGGAGTGGGATAATGAGACTATCCCATAAGGAAGAACTTACGTCGGTGATGGGGGTGAGGAACCATAGCTTGAGGAGGAGGAGGAACTTCAGGCAGAGGATGAGGAGGAGCTTCAACCGGCGAAGGAAGGGGAATGTCGCCTTGTGCTTCGGAAGTCACTACGAATCGTACCCCGTTTGAAGGAGGGTTCCACACTTGGTTGCCAAAAGAAGGGAAGGGAGGCCGAAATGACCTCCTTGTGCCGGAAGCTAGTGTATTAGCCAGAGTTGAAGGAATTGGAGGCTGGTATCTTGAAGTGGTTGTGGAACGGGTGGTCGAGTGTTGGGTTTCCGGCACCGCGGCGAGTGTGTGTTCGAACATGTTTCGTAAATATGTGCACAGTGGAAGAATTAAAAAGCAATAAATCTAATTTATTACAACACACACATCACACGCATGCATAGTAAAACATGTGTAGACATAATCGTAGTTTCAAATTTTGCAATAAAAAAAAATTACTCTAGTTATACCTGACGTACCACGTGCAGTGGGAATGACATCAACCGGAGCAACTCTTGCTAGAATCACCTCTATCCATATCCACGCCGAGTACCGTCAGGATAGCTTCACCAAGCTACAAGCCTCGTCTTTGTAGGAGTCACTAGCCTCGTGTCAAAGACGATGTGATCGAGAGAAGATTACAATCCGAATCAAAATTCGGATTCAAAAATGAGTCCCCAAAACTCGCTTCTTCGGAAAGGTATTCTTCAACCGATTGATGAATCCTTGGTCCTCCACCTATGAGGATTACCGGAGATCATATCCCCGGAAAGGAAGCCACTGTTAGAGCTCAAAACATCGTCCAAACAATGCTCCAACACGTAAGGAAACAAGCTGTCCAGAAAACTGGACAGCTTGGTGGAGGATTTGCGCTGGCCAATGGAGGAAGGCCGGCTACACCTTGGTCACCGGAGCCAAGGGGTGTCGCCGGAGGGTCTCCGGCAGCAGCAGGTGGCCAATGACAGCTGGTGGCATCAACGACATCAGCAGCAAGGATGGGCGGCAACCTTGTTGGACGGCGACAAGGAGAAGAGATGGAGAGGAGAGGAGAGGAAGAAAAGTTTTTCCAAAATAAAACTTAGAGCTCTCCAAAAAACTAACCACGTTTTTATAAAGCCCATGTTTCTTAACCATTAAGAAAACTTCTCCTTAGAGTTATTGGTTCATAACCAAAACCTGTTAACTCGCTCCAATAACTTAAGTTAAAATAAACTGAACTGAGTTGGTCTATTTTAAGTTAAAACGAACTGAACCAACTTTGGTTCATTCGTTTAATGTTGGTGCAACAATGCCCCAAGCATTTATATGTTTTGATGTTTGGATAATCATCTAAGTTAGACAATGTTTTGTGATCTAATTGTGAACATGTTTAAGTGACAGAAAAATCCAAGAATGAAGACTTGGTAAAAGAAAAGTCCAAGTATAATCTTGGCAAGAGAAGTCCAAGGAAAGGTCTTGGCGGTGTAAGTCTAAGCATGTAGTCATGGCGGCGTAAAATCCAAGCGGACCTTGGCAAAGGAAGTCCAAAGGCAAGTCTTGGCAACGTAAGTCCAAGCATATAGTCTTAGTGGTGCAAAGTACAAGCGTACTTTGGCAAAGAGAAACCCAAGACATGACAAAACCGAAGGAAACTCTTGGAAGCAAGCGCAAAGGATGAACAAGTCACGGACTCGGAGGGATCCTAGAGGCGCAAGGCTAAAGGAAGAGCTAGAAGGTTAAGTCTAGGTCTAGGGAGTCAATTCAAGTATGAATTACTCATACTTGATGAGTATCAGTCGACTAATATGACGTAGAAATTCAACTGATAGGATACTCGACTGATGCAGCTGAGAAAGAAGGTCATCAGTCGATTGCCTAGAGTTGGAAGTCGACTGATGCCACCATCAGTCGACTTCCAAGACTAGGTAGTCAACTGATCAAGTTGGCATCGGGCACCGAATGGAGTCGCACTCGACTCCTCGCGGGGATCACTCGACTGATCGCTTCATCAGTCGACTGATGAAGTGATCAGTTGACTGATCAGCCTGCCGTTGGAAATGGCGGTTGTGAATCCTCGTGAATCACCTCGTCAAAAGTCGTTGGCTGCGACAGCAGTCAACTGATGGAGACCATTAGTCCACTAATCGACGCTCAATGGGAAAAACAACCCTCTCTCTATAAAAAGAGGGCATGGGGTGCTTGAAGAGGCTAGTGGTTATCTTCCAACTTCATTCTCAAGCTCCCCATGTTTTTCTAAGCTTTTAAAAGTGTTCTAATCCTCCTCTTCCCTAAAACTTCATCTTCATCAATTGTAAAGAAGAGGAGAGTGTTTGTAAAGAAAGCTTCTAGTGGAGATTTGATTGAATTGGTCCACCTCAAGGATCACCGTGGAGTAGGAGCCTAATCTCCAAACCACGTAAAAGCCTTCGTGTTAGCGATTGTGTTTTAGCTTCTTAATTTCTTTTATTTTCTTGTTTTTCTTCCGCTAACTTTACTTGTAGAAACGAAAAGAGGCTATTCACCCCCTCTATCCCTCCAAGGATTCCTAACAAGTGGTATCAGAGCCCAAATCGCATCGGAAGATCTAACCATCAACCGGAGCATAATGGTGTTCCAAGAGGGGTATAGCACGGCGAGGCCTCCATTCTTCGACGACAACGATTTCGACTATTGGAAAGGTTGGATGGAATACTACCTTATGAATGATATTGATAATTTGTTTAGCATTGTTGATGGATTAAAGAAGCCGGTCGACGAATTCGGAGCGCCAATACCGACAAAGGATTGGACAAGAGAGATGGCAAAGAAGGTGCAAGCAAATGCAAAAGCAATGACCACACTCCAATGTGGTCTATCAAAGGAGAAACTATCCAAATTCGTACCCTTCAACTCCGCTAAAGAGCTTTGGGAGAAGCTTATCGAATTGAATAAAGGATCAAAGGAGATGAGGAGAGCCAAGAGGGACCTCTTGATAGGCCAACTCCAAAGCTTCGCCATGAAGACCAATGAGACCGTGAGCCAAATGCACGATCGCTTCAAGGAGGTAGTCAATGGACTACATGTGATAGGTGAAAAGGTCGAAAACCGAGACCTTGTGAGGTATATTCTTCAAGCTTTCCCTAGAACAACCTTATGGGCATCAATGGTAGATGCTTATAAGGTGTCTAGGGATCTCTCTCTAGTTAAACTAGATGAACTTTTTTGTGAATTCGAGTTGCACGAGCAAGCTAACACTTCATCCAAGGAGAAAGGTGTAGCTCTTTTTGTATGTAAGATGGACAAGAAGAAGAAGGAGAAGAAGGAGGTTTCCTCTTCATCCGAGTCGGAGGAGGAATCTTCAAGTAGCGATGAGGATCTATCGGCTAGTGAGGTAGCTCACTATGTAAAGAAATTTGGTGGGAAGTCAAGAAAACTCACCAAGAAGGATTTGAGGAGGATGTTCCAATCCTCCAAAGGTAAAACCTCAACTAGTTCAATTTCTAGACATAATGTAACTTGTTATGGTTGCAATAAGAAAGGGCACATCAAGCCAAATTGCCCGGACCTAAAGAAGAAGGAGGAGAAGGAAAAGAAGAAGAAGGAAAAGAAGAAGAAGAAGAAGAAGGAGGCAATGGTGGCATAAACATGGGATACGCAAAGCCTAGAAGACTCATCGGATGATGATGAGCTTTGCCACGTCACCTACAACCTTGCACTCATGGCCATGGAGGATGAAGCTAGAAGCTCAAGTGAAGAGTCATCCTCTTCCTCAAGTGATGAATCGTCCTCTAGTGACGATGAGGTAAAAGACTCCCCTAGAATAGAATTGCTTTATAAAACTATTGCATGTCTTCAAAATGCTTTAAATAGATCAAAATCTAGGATTAAGGACTTAAAAGTAGAAATTAGGAAAATTAGAGATGTAGAACCTTCTTCTGATGATGCATGTTCACTTAAAAATGAAAATGATGAATTAAGAAAAGAAATAGGTGAACTAAGAGCATGCTTAGAAAAATTTACAAATGACTCTAAATACCTAGATATGATAATTAAGGATCAAAGGGCTATTTACAACAAGGCCGGAATACGATATAGGCCTAAAGAGAAGGAGGTAGCCTTTACATCCCTTGTTAGTAGAAAATCAACCATTAGGAGCAAGGTTAGAAAGGCTTGGGTTCCTAAGAGCTATATAGTTAATGCTACCGGTCCTAAGATTTGGGTGCCTAAGACTTGTATTTTTCATGTTGTATAGGTAGGAAGACCAAACTTGTGGATTGTTGATAGTGGTTACTCAAAACACATGACCGGTGATGAGAGAAAATTCTCAACAATCAACCAAATTAGCAAGAGAAAAGTGTCTTTTGAAAATAGTAGAAAACTTAAAATTCTAGGAAAAGACACAATTGAGGTATCCCCAAATCTTTCCATTCATAAAGTACTATTAGTTGAAAACATGAAGTTTAACTTGCTTAGTGTAAGTCAATTATGTGATGCAAATTTTGATATTCAATTTGACTCTTCTAAATTCTTTATAAGACATAAGAAATTAAATGATTGCATGTTAGTTGGATATAGGAAATCAAATATCTATTATGTTGATTTATCATATGCCACTAACATTTCCCCTAAGTGTCTCATGGCAAAAGAAGAAGAGAGTTGGCTATGGCATAAGAGATTAGAGCATACCAACATGAAGAACATAGCCAATGTATCCAAATTGAAGCTAGTGAAGGGATTGCCAAAAATGAAGTACATGAAGGATAAGATCTGTGATGCATGCCAAGAAGGGAAACAATCAAGGTCATCACACAAGGGTAAAAATTTAATTAGTACTTCATTGCCTTTAGAGCTTATTCATTTACATCTATTCGATTGTCATAATAATCCTTCATTAAATGGTAGCAAATATTGCTTAGTTATAGTAGATGACTTTTCTAGATATACTTGACTATATTTCATGAAACATAAGAATAATACCCTAGAAACAATCATAGGCTTTAGCAAAAGAGTAGAGAATGAGAGAAGTCTCAAAATCAATCGGACCTGTAGTGATCATGGTGGAGAATTTAAGAATTCTAACTTCTCCAAATTTTTCTTAGAACAAGGGTACAAACACGAATTTTCTTATCCTAGAACACCTCAACAAAATGGGGTAGTGGAACGGAAAAATCGTGCCCTACAAGAAGCCGCTAGGACTATGCTTAATGCATATTCTTTACCTAGCTACTTGTGGATGGAAGCAGTTAATACCGCTTGCTATATCCAAAATAGAGTCCAAATCCATATGTTTTTAGGAAAAACTCCATTTGAGTTATGGAATGTCTTAATTCCAACAATTCACTACTTTAGTGTCTTTGGATGTAAACCTTATATCTTAAACACCAAAGATAATCTGGGGAAATTTGAGTCCAAAGCGGATGAGGGAATCCTAGTTGGATACTCATCCACTAGTAGGGGTTATAGAGTATATAACAAAAGGACTCAAATAGTTGAGGAGTCTTCAAATGTTCAATTTGATGAAACCTCTACTACTTACCCTAGGAAATCCCCCATTGATGATGATATCAATGACAAAAATCAAAAAATTACCCAAAAATTTCAAAATATGACCTTAGGGGGTAATAATCAAGGGGGAGGATTAGAGAGTAATAATCAAGGGGGAGCAAGAGGAAATTCGGATGATGAAAGAAGAATTGAGGATAATCATAATCAATATCAATTTAATACACCTCCTAGATCAAGTTGTAGGGGAATTATCTCAAGGTGTTAGAACTAGGTCATTCTATAGAGCTTTCTCTAGTCATATTGCCCTCATCTCCCAAATTGAGCCCAAAACAATCAATGATGCATTACTTGATCCGGATTGGATCTTAGCAATGCAAGATGAATTGGCTCAATTTAAAAGGAGTCAAGTATGGGAGCTAGTTCCTAGACCTAATGATAGTTCCATCATCACTACAAGATGAGTCTTTAGGAACAAACTAGATGATCAAGGCAATATTACTAGGAATAAGGCAAGGTTAGTTGCAAGGGGCTTCAATCAAGTTGAAGGACTTGATTATGATGAAATATATGCCCCGGTTGCTAGGTTAGAATCCATTAAAATCCTATTAGGATATGCCTCCTACATGGGTTTTAAACTCTATCAAATGGATGTAAAATCGGCTTTCCTAAATGAGTTCATTAAAGAAGAGGTATATGTAGAACAACCTCCCGAGTTTGAACATATAGATTACCCTAACCATGTATATAAACCTAGAAAATCCTTATACGGGTTAAAACAAGCTCCCCGGGCTTGGTATAAAAGATTATCATCTTTTTTAATGTTTAAAGGATTTAGAAGGGGTAAAATAGATCCAACTCTATTTATTAAATCAAAATCAAAGGATATATTTGTAGCCCAAGTATATGTAGATGACATAATTTTTGGGGTCAACCAATGATGAACTCCTTCAAGATTTCATCAAAAATATAAAAAATGAATTTGAAATGAGTCTAGTTGCAGAATTAAAATTATTCTTAGGATTACAAGTCAAACAAACAAATGAAGAAAACTATGTATACCAAACTAAATATGCCAAAGAAATGATCAAGAAATTTGGTTTGGAAAATGCTAAGGTAGTTTCAATGCCGATGGCAACCAATGCAAAGATAGATAATGATCATGAAGGAAAATCAATTGGCCTTAAGCTATATAGGAGCATGATTGGTAGTCTTTTATACTTAATCTCTAGTAGACCCAACATTTTATTTGTGGTAGGTATGTGTGCAAGATACCAATATTGTGATAAAGAGTCTCATTTAGTGGTCGTTAAGAGAAATCTAAGATATATCAAAGGCACACTAAATGTAAGACTTTGGTACCCCTATGACTAAGTCTTTTGATTTGGTTGGGTACACCGACTCTGACTATGCGGGTTGCAAGTTGGATCGGAAGAGTACTAGCGGTGGATGCCAATTTATTGGATCCTCCCTAGTGAGTTGGAGTAGTAGAAAGCAACCTTATGTTGCTTTATCAACCACCGAGGCCGAATATGTGGCTATGAGTGATTGTGTGGCTCAATTACTTTGGATGAGACACACAATAGAGGATTATGAGCTACACTACTCCAATGTAAAAGTTTATTGTGATAATGTGAGTACCATAAATTTGACCAAAAATCCGGTACATTACTCTAGGTCCAAGCACATTGAAGTGAAGCATCACTTCATTAGAGATCATGTGGCTAAGGGGGACATTGAACTCAATTACATAGAATCTAAGTCCAACTTAGCCGACATATTCACCAAGGCTCTCCCCGAAGTGGAATTTTCATCACTTAGGAGAGAACTTGGAATGTACTTAGTAGAATAGAGGTCTAGGTTTGCATGATCCTATAGAAATTCTAAGATTTATACCTCTAAGCATCTCACAAAAGACCTAAGAAATCATGATTTTTGTATTGAACTACTTAGACAATATATGAGATGTTAGGAAGATGCATTTGATTCATCATGCTTGTTATGTTGCATTACTATGAACCAAAATGTCATCTAGAGACATTAATCCTTCATTGGACCAATCATAGAGAAGGCTTATGTACAATTGTTGTGCATATAGCTCTAAGAATATGATTGGAAATGTCAAACAAAATATATTTTAAACTATGTTTATCATACTTTGAAAAACAGTTTTCAATTGCTAAGCAAAAGTGATACAAAGTTTACAAAATACTTAAAGCTTTTGCTAGTTTTCAAAATTTTATCAATTTCGAAATCTGGAAAACATATATTTTTCAAATTATTTTTCTTGATAGTAAATGATTTCAGAAATATGTACAAAAATTTCGTTATTTTTCGATGTTTTAGAAATTTTTAGCACATTTTTGAAGTTTGGTTGAAAAGGTTGAAATTTTCATTTCAGGTGTGACAGTCGACTGACTCAGATAATAGTCGACTGCCACCCTAGTTTTTCTGCGTTTCAGCCTTATTCCTAGGTCCTAAGTGTATTCTTAAGTATCCTAACCCTATGGTATGATAATTCAAGTAATTAAAAGGGTATAGGACTAATTAATGCATTGTTTTAGGGGGAGCAACATAGTAAAATCTTTTCATCCCCTAAATTTATATTGTTGGTGCAAAGTTAGGACATAACTTTATATCCTTTGTTTATGCCTTGTTCCACACATCATGAACCATGTCTTGGGTTAAGGGGGAGCCTCACACTTATCTTATACCTTAGTTCAAGATATAACCAATTTAATTTCTTTCAAGAACTTATTATTGTATGAATCCTTCTCTTTTTGATGTATGTCAAAGGGGGAGAAGGAAACTTTAAGTTAGAATTCATATTGGAAATATGATGCTTTCATTAGGTGCATATGTTAAAGACACAACTTAAGTGATTGCCAAACATCAAAGAGGGGGAGATTGTTAGTGCAGCAATGCCCCAAGCATTTATATGTTTTGATGTTTGGATAATCATCTAAGTTAGGCAATGTTTTGTGATCTAATTGTGAACATGTTTAAGTGAAAGGAAAATCCAAGTATAAGACTTGGTTAAAGAAAAGTCCAAGTATGATCTTGGCAAGAGAAGTCCAAGGAAAGGTCTTGGCGGCATAAGTCCAAGCATGTAGTCTTGGCGGCGTAAAGTCCAAGCGAACCTTGGCAAAAGAAGTCCAAAGGCAAGTCTTGGCAGCGTAAGTCCAAGCATGCAGTCTTGGCGGTGTAAAGTCCAAGCGTACTTTGGTAAAGGGAAACCCAAGATATGACGAAACCGAAGGAAGCTCTTAGAAGCAAGCACAAAGGATGAACAAGTCACGGACTCGGAGGGATCCTGGAGGCGCAAGCCTAAAGGAAGAGCTAGAAGGTTAAGTCTAGGTGTAAAATACCATGAATAAATTTGCGTCAGGTTAAGATTCTCTATTATTCGCTAATTAGAGAGTTGATTCTATCGATTAATTAAACTATGGTTATGGATTAATTGTTGTTAAATGGATCTGTTCCAATTAAATACGTCGACCCATTTTAAACCTACCCCTTTACTCTTCGCAGTTTTCTCTCGCGATCGGTTCCAAATCACGATTCCTTTATTCGACTCCTCCGCGATAATTCGTTCCCTTCCTGGATTCTTCTTCCCATCACACGATGAGGGAGCTTCTCATCTTCCCCTCTTTCCCTTTCGAAATCCACGGCTGCCGACATGCTCATGGTAGAGTTTCATCTAGCTGGAAGACCATTGATCGCAGCTTCCTCAGGCGAGATTCCGTCGTGTGCCGTCGGGGGGAGCCAGTGCCTTCAGCAGGGAGCTCGGAATCGGCGGTGTTCGGGGGTCATCTACCCTTGCGGTCGCTGCCGAAGCAAGCTTAGGAACTGGTAGAGCTAGGGCAGCGACAAGTTTGTCGACAAACGGAGTAAATTTAGGTAACCAGCAGAGCCACCGAGAAAAGGAGAGGGGATTTCGCAGGCGATTGTCGTGGTAAAAAGGTAAGGGGCCGACCTTCTCCTTGATTCTGGACGAGATCTATACCAAGCTGTGGACTTTCCATTCTGAGCTTCATTGGTCGATGTGGGCAGGGATCCAGAGCCGATGAGTAGAGGAGAAGAGGAAGGAGTACCGTCGGTATAGTTGTTAGGGTTGGTAAGCATAATTCATCTCTTTCAATTCCTTTGCAGTTCTTAATTTAGATCAGTTGTGAAGATCTATTAGTAATTGGCTCGGCTGTGAGCATGGGTCCTGTGCGTGATCGGTGGAGTTGACTGAGGTTGGAGTTTTGGTCTGTTGAATGGTTGTGATGTGCTGTGGGAGTTGCTCAGCTGGGTTTTTATTTGAGTTGTGTGTGTTGTGTGTGTTCTGTGGAGATGGGGTGGGGCTATGAAGTTATGCCAACGATGAAGGTGTGGCTGTGAATAGTCATAAAAGGGGCAGTGAGGTTCTATAAGTGTAACCATGGGTTGTAATAGAGTTGTGAATGAACGAATCAGTTAAGCTATAGTTTTTAACAAAGTGTTTTAAATAGTTAGATCCCTAAATTAGTGTGGTTGTTAATGATGTGGTTCTTGGCCACGAAGGGGTGAATCGGCCGTGAGTTAGAGATTTATCGACGATGGATGATTATTGGCATATTGAGGTATTGGTGCATGATTTATCTATATGCTGATTGGATAGGGACTCGTTTATTCTATTAATTGTCGAATTGGTGGGTTGTTAAGCACCATTTCAAGACTGGTAATTAGTGCTTGAGTGTAGGTGGTTGTGTGAGAAGTTGTAAGGTTGGAGTTGAGTTGTAAATGGGTTGTTGTGTCATTGTAATGGCTGTGAAGTAGTAGTTTTGTTCAGGCTACGAAACGTGATATAAAGTTGATGTAGGATTATGATTTGATCCTACTATTAGAATTGGTATATGATTGGATCATATATGTTTTGTTTGCAGGATTTTGGTTCAAGATATTTGCGGACGTGAAGACAATTGGTGTCTACAAAGCAGGTGGGTAATTCCTACCCTGGTCAGGTAGTTTTAATGCATACAGATTTAGATGCATGATTATCTTATATGATCATGTTACCTTAACCCTGCTCTTATTATCTTATGCTTGAACTTGTCGTTGGCTATATTTACTCAAAGGTTGATATCACATTCCCTTTATTATGATTTAGGGTTATAGATGTGAGGTAAATAGGCCTAGATGTTTAGTAGGGTGTGGATGTTAGAGTACGGGTGATGACCAAATTTATAAATTGGTAAAAGGGTCATCCGTGGGTAAGTAATGCCCTAAATATAGGATTTATTTCCAATACCCGTATATTACATACTTATTACCAACCATGGGTTGTGTAATGGTTAAGTGAAGGGTGACTAGTGTGTCGCTACGGACCGGTGGTCCCAGCTTGATATGATTAGTCGAGTACGACTCTCTACAGGATAGAGAGTGCGTCGATCAGTTGAGTACGACTCTCTATTGGATAGAGAGTTATGATCAGTTGGGTATGACTCTCTACAGGATAGAGAGTTCGTCGATCAGTTGAGTACGACTCTATTCAGGATAGAGAGTGTATTGATCAGATGGGTACGACTCTCTGTTGAACAGAGAGTCTGTGGTAGATGGTTGTACATGTGACAATACATTCATGTCATTTGCATGCATTCTGACGACATAGTCTCCCTTGGGGTTGAGAGAGTCATCAGTCATCTTGCCTCCCAGATTACTTCCCGAGGTGTAACTGGTGTGAGGGCAGAGCATCTATTGTGCTGCACTCTACCACTATAGACGGTGGTAGTTGGAGTTGCGTGCAGTTGTCTTGGGTGCGTGGCACTCAACCACTCATTGGTAGTGTCAGTCGGAGTGGCCAGCAGTTGGGACCCCCGTTGTGTAGCGAGCTCTTTACGCTCATATGCTACTTGATCATACTGCCCACTTGGCCTCTCTAGAGCAGTGGTTGGTGTGAGTTGGGACAGTTGTCATGTCATGCCACCTAGGCCACACTAGGGTCGTGGTAGCGAGTAGGGGTGAGCAGGCATGACCATGCATGCTGCATTGTCGTATCATACGGTGTTTTGCATATGGTTATATATATATACATACATGCTTGTACATATATATATGCATGGATGATGGTGATTAGTATACATACATATGCAGTCTATATGTATACTCACTTTGATGATGCATTTGTATGTACTATGCTTGTTGCATTTGTTTGTACATAATCATACATGCTTTTGCATTTTCTGTATGGTAGTCGGCCGATACTTGTATACCTGTTGGTTATTCACTGTGATACCCTCGACCCATATCAGGATGTAGTGTGAGTTAGTATTATTGTTTATACCTTATGTTGTGGATATATGCCCAAGTTGGATGAGGATATAGTAGCTGACTGTCAGGTATGTCAGCATCGTTTGTTGTTCAGTTTATTTAGTGTATGAATGCATGTATACTTATTATGCTGATGTATACCTGTTGTATGAGTAGATTAAACTGTTGAATGACATGTAATATTGATACATATATTTACATGTTCTATCTTATTACCTGCTGAGTTTTACTCACTACCACCATGGACCCTGGGTTTTTTTGTCACCTAGGTAATAGGTAGAAGTCTTCGTGATGGCTTGGAGCACCGCTGGCTGACATCTCATCTCATCTCCGAGACTCTGGTAGTTGTGTTGGGCTTTCCGTATGAGTGTATTGTATTTGGAGTTTTCGTGATGTACTATGTTGTGGATTCAGATTTTGTCGAGGTTTCGTTATGTTGTGATGTGTAAGTCATACTGGTATGCATGTGTGTAGTTTGAGATATGGTATTATGTTTCCACTGTATTTTGTGTAGTTGTTGTTTTCATATATATATGTATATTATTGTTGTTGTGGCCTACGGGCCTTGTATTAACCCGAAATGTTATCACATACAGGGGAGATGTTGTCTGTTTGCTTTTCGGCACGGCATACTCTCGGGGCATGACACTAGGTCTAGGGAGTCAATTCAAGTAAGAATTACTCATACTTGACGAGTATCAGTCGACTGATAGGATACTCGACTGATGCAGCTGAGAAAGAAGGTCATCAGTCGACTGCCTAGAGTTGGCAGTCGACTGATGCCGCCATCAGTCGACTGCCAAAACAAGGCATTCGACTGATCAAGTTGGCATCAGGCATAGAATGGAGTCACACTCGACTCCTCGCGGGGATAACTCGACTGATCTCTTCATCAGTCGACTAATGAAGTGATCAGTCAACTGATCAGCCTGCCGTTGGAAATGGTGACTGCGAATCCCCACGGATCCGCCTCGTCAGAAGTCGTTGGCTGCGACGACAGTCGACTGATGGAGACCATCAGTCGACTGATCGAGGCTCAACGGGAAAAACAACCCTCTCTCTATAAAAAGAGGGCATGAGGTGCTCGAAGAGACTAGTGCTTATCTTACAACTTCATTCTCAAGCTCCCCACGTTTTTCTAAGCTTTCAAAAGTGCTCTAATCCTCCTCTTCTCTAAAACTTCATCTTCATCAATTGTAAAGAAGAGGAGAGTGTTTGTAAAGAAAGCTTCTAGTGGAGATTTGATTGGATTGATCCACCTCAAGGATAACCGTGGAGTAGGAGTTGTATATCCGAACCACGTAAACTCCTTCGTGTTAGCGATTGTGTTTTAGCTTCTTAATTTCTTTTAGTTTCTTGTTTTGCTTCTGCTAACTTTACTTGTAGAAACAAAAAGAGGCTATTCACCCCCCTCTAGCCCTCCAAGGATCCCCAACATTTAAAACAAACCAAACCCCTTTGGTTTATTCTCCACCATTGGATTAGAACCAAACCAATTTGGTTCATTCATCATGTCTTCATAAGACTCAGCCCATCCATGCTTCCATTTTGACTGAAACAATTTCATGCTCGCTCCTTGTTTGGTCCAACCAAACCTAGTTTCTTTTGATCTGATAATCTCATTCTCAAGATCATTTTAAATCCTTCGGATTACGCTCACTGTGTGTGTGACCAAATAGGTTCCCGATTTGTGTTGGTCGTCTATAATTAACCATTAATTATAGAACTTTTATGAGTGACACCTAGTAGTACATTATGATCCCCAATTAAATGGAAAATCAACGGTTGATTCCAGAACCATTTCTGAAACCCTTCAGCAGCTACATTGAATTGTGCCTCATTCCCTTCACACATCTTACACCCACTTGGTTCAGGACATGGTTTGTGGTGTCAGTCCTCACTAGGTCGACTACATCACACCTAGCCCAAGTATCATTTCCTCGTCCTACAGATTCTAGTTACTGCACATGTATCCAAGAGTACTTACTCTAAACATGTAATGCTTTGGCCAAAGACTTTAGTAACAATCTGACGAGAGGCCATGGGTATACATCTCCTCGCAAGGAGTAGTGAATCCTTTATAGGCTATTCAAACACCTTCGGGCATTTCGACTTATACTCAATCATCCCAGGTCCGCATCTCCTTAGAGATGCTTTGTTAAGAAGTCAAAGCATAAGTCTTCATGACCAAGATGACTTGAATACCATAAGTCAAAGGAACATCGCAGTTAAGCTGTAGTAAGAACTTCATTATATATCCATATATGCAGAGAACCATATGAAGTCTTACAGCTGATCACTCTAATGAACTAGTTACTATAACTAGCATCCACGATTAACTCCGGACATCACAATGTCTCCAGCCAGTGAGAATCAGCTGCTTGGATACAACAAGGAGTATACCTCGTGCTAGTCTCAACAGAATTGATGATGTCCAAATCCATCAATTCATTGACTGGGGATAATTCCAATACATCATAATTACACATGTAGAGATACTCACTAGTTGTGATCCAATCACAAATTCTCTCATGATGTGAATTGTATCGTGGACATTCAGTAAATGAGTTTAAGATCTAATCAAATACATGAAAATATGTATACTCAAATAGTGAATCTTCATTTATCATATAAATGGTTTAAACATAAGGCGATTTCCTTAGGACACCTCTGATATATTACTAACACCGAGTCCTCAGAGGAGCTTGAGTTGAAGGAGTTCGAGTCGAAGGAGTCCGAGTCAAAACTTATGCTAATGGGGAGTGCCGAAGAAGCCATGGAAGTGGGTTAAAAGCATAAGGACTTGTAATAGGTATTTATAGAAGTGGAGGAACATTGATATCTCTCCTTGGGAAAGGGAGAGGGAGGCGAAAGATTGAAGGCAGTAGCCGAAGGATTGTCATTGGGAATATTATGGACATTAACTGTTAGAAGACTAGGCATGTCTTTATTTGGTTAAGGGGATAAGATCTATTTGAGGTCGATCTTACTGTTGGGTCAAATAATTGTCCAGTAATAGATTTCTCCCACTTGAAAAATGGCTCAGGATAACTTGAAATATTCTTTGTCTCAAGTTGGCCCGAGTGACTTCCCGGGTGAGGGTGAGTAGCAGTCGATTGACACTAAGAACATCGCTGATCCTGGGTGGTAAGGGGTAGTAAAGAAGGAGTGTTGGTGTTACTTTGGATGAAAGGGAAACACACAAAATATTTTACAAATTTTGCAATACATTTCATAAACTTATGAGTTACAACTCAAAGATTTCTTCTGGGTAATTGGTCAAAGCAGCCTCTACATCCAAATGACTAGTATCTGCACTCGAAGGAGGATAGTCATGGGCGACATTCTATGCAGTAGACCCTTCGAAGCCTAAAACAAATAATTGTGCCCCTTTACGAGCATATTTCTACCGTAAGTCTGCTTCCTGCTCCTTCCATTGGGCTTCATGATCAACCAATTGAGCAGCAAGAGTGTATCTATCTTTAGCGACTGTTATAGCCCGTTGGCCTAGGGCGGTCAGGGATTCAGATTGCTCCTTCTACAATTGTCTGGAAATCTCTGTCAACGTTTTAGGAAAGGCAAAGATTGTAGAGGAGAGGCTCTCTACTTGTGTGCGGCAGGATAATAGAGAAGCCCTCAGAGTTTTGTTCATCGCTTGGGCTTGTAAGAGGGAAACTGAAGATTGAGATGCTCGAGCCTCTGTTTCCTTCAATTGGACTTTGTACTATACTAATTCCCGAGTCATGTTGGTGCAGGGGCACTAGATGATCGAACCTGTGTTTTGATTATGGCAAAGACGCAAAGTTAAGATTACATTGTTATCTCACGAGCTGAATCGAGTGTGCAGAAAAGTGCTAAAGCTGGAGCTATAGGCTAGCGACTTCGGAGGGAGCCGAAGGAATCGAGTGGAAGGCCAGAAGCGAGAGCTACAAAGTATGTATCGAGGTAAGCTCGTGTGTGTGAGCGTAAGTGAGGTCGTATCCTCCTTACAGGATGGTCTTAAGCGTAGATTCGACCAAAGATATCCCGTGGATAGTCTACGTCGAGATCGGACGGTCGGCGACCGTTGAAATTATGTTTTTGTTGAGCTAACTTTGACTTGCAGAAAGCATCAGTCGACTGCCAGCTTGGAGCACTCGACTACCGTCCATCAATCGACTGCCCGCGATCATCACTCGACTGATGCTGCCATCAGTCGTCTGATGATGTCCATCAGTTGACTGATGGTCAAGGATCAGCTTCGAGGAGTCAAGCCTTATCACCTCATTCCAAGGAGCTTAGTGCCGATTTGTGAATGGTTGAAGACCCATTCGATGAGGGGCTCAAAGGCTATATAAGGAGGGCTTGTCCTAGGGTTTTTCATCAATTCAAAAGCTTCCAAGTGCTTCCGATATGCTACGAGTCTCTGACATCCCTACGACGAAGCACTGCCGAGACGACGACTCAAGCTCCAAGATTCAAGTCTTCAAAAGTCATCGGTATAAGCTTTAATTTGTATAAGTTATTCTTTTTATTTTGATCTTTAAATCATATCAAGGAGAGGGGGAGTGTCCCTCTACCTTGAGTCCTTCTTGAGTTTTGTATTCGTTTAACTCCTACCTCCAACGAGGAGGAGTTCATTTAGTGTTTTGCCCTTCGTGCGTGGTCAAGGACCACTAGGGCCTTAGAGTAGTAGTCGTAGGCTACGAACCAAGTAAAAAACCCATTGTCTCTTCTGTTTTAGATTTACTTTCTGCTGTGTGTACTCGTGTTCAACGAACGATTTCGAAAAAGGGTTTTATCGCTATTCACCCCCCTCTAGCAATCCGCTCGATCCAACAATTGGTATCAGAGCCGGGGGCGCTTAGATTCGGTAAAACCACCGGTGAAGCATTTTTCTTTTCGTATTTATCGTTTTACGATTTCTCCCACACTACTAATCCAAGACCAAGTCTTGGTACATAATTTTTGGTTGTGTTTTTGCAAGTACTAATCGCCTTCGGAGTACCTCACGATCAAACGAGCATAACTTTTGTTACATGTGGACTCACAAGATGTTCTACCCACCAAATTGAAGTTCTCTGAGAGATCTACACTTCTTACTGGGGTTTACCCCCATAACAAGCTATTTTCATCCCTAGAAATCGACGTTTATTACCCTTTCGGGGACATCGAAGGTTGTGAGTACTTACTTTTTGTTTAGTTTCTTATCTCTTTGTTTAACTTTCTATTTCTAGTTTGTTTTTTTTTATTTCCTGCACCACTAATCCAAGACTCGAGACTTGGCAAGTTTTTTTTGTGTTTTTTTTTGTTTTGTGTGTGCAAGTTTTTCTTTATGGCCCACATTAAGGGGTACAACACCACCCGACCTCCGTTCTTTAGCGGAGATGATTTTCCTTACTGGAAAGGTCAGATGGAGTGTTTTCTAAAAACACAAGTCGAGTCTTGGATAATCATTCAAACCGGCTTTGCTCTACCCACCAATGATCAAGGCAAGCCCTTGGATTTCAACAAGTGGACCAATTCAACCAAGAGGCAAATCAAAGCCGATGCAAGAGCAACCCAAATATTGCAATGCGATTTGTCTAAGGAAGAGCTCAACCGCATCAGACCCTTCATCAGCACAAAAGATCTGTGGACAAAACTCATAGAACTACACGAAGGGACTAACGACGCGAAGGTAAGTAAGCGTGACTTACTATTTAATAAATTGTATAACCTAAAAATGCAAGAATGTGAGATGGCAACGCAACTACACCCTCGCATTCAGGACATTATCAACGGCCTGCACACCATTGGACACAAGGTCGAAAACCGTGACCTCCTAAGGTATGTTCTTAACTCATTTCCTAGGACTACCTTGTGGGCATTGATGTGCACGGTCGCAACCTTAAATCTTGTGATGGAGACCGTCAAAGACTCAAAGTGCACGCTCGCGCTCAATGCCCGCAAGTGCACGGATGATGTCAAGTAATAATAGATTATCAATCCCATATGGACTAGGATTCGAGTACCAATACGCTAAGTGGTTGCGATTGTTCGGAGAAAATCTTAGAGAGAGTTGGTTGGTGAGGACTATCGGAGGACCCTACTCAGTGCGGTGTCACACGGAGGAGGAAAAGAGTGTGTCGGGTTCTTAAAAAGGTGATTCTAGGACTTCGGTTTCGCTTGTGTACCATATAATAATGTTGTCAATTGGCGTCGTCTAAATGTCTACCTACGGTTTTGGGGAAGCGACATCATACACTCTCCCGCAGAGCCGTCACATTCACTGGGAGCTATCCTCGCCCAAAAGGACGGGATAGAGGGTACGAGGATGCGAAATCAATCCTTGCGGTAGACCGTTTCCGATTCCACCGCTCCCTTCTCCCCGTAGTTACGGGAGGTCAAGTTTACCCCTAGGTTCCTTGATCAAACCTCCTAAATATAGATTGTGAGGGTTTTCACCACCTCATATCGCCTAAGCACAGCGGAAAGAAAGCCAAATTCACGAAAGTATAATAGAGAACAACTACCAACTGTCAATATCAAACTTTTGTCCAGAATTTAATATGAACCAACATTGTATATGAACTCAAGCTACTCCCTAATCCTAGAATCAAAAGTACTACTCCATAAATACGAAGGAAGAATCACAAAACCTGTTTAAGTTGGAATACAATAGACATAAAGCACAGAAATAGAGATATACAATGCATTGTGATCTTCTCTCCGGTGTTGTATTGCAAGTTGTGGACCTCCGACAACGTACCTCCTCCCTGTTGTGAGTTACCGAAGCTATTTAGGGCTTCGACGTGTCATCCTAGCCATCATGCCTCCCCGTAGGGTTTGGGCGGAGCTATCCTTATATAGACGTCGCCTCGGACCGCTGCGAAATCAGGAAAAAATCCTAGCAGTGCAACTCCATATGGCAGTCACATGGCCATGTGTTTCCATACGACCAGGTCGTGTGCGGCCCTGGTGTGATGATCTTCACCCATCGGACACGACCGTGTGAATCCACATGTCCTAGCCTATCCCACTCTGCGTCTAGCTTGAAATGCCCTTCTTTCGCTCTAAAAACGCATCTTTTCCGCCCAAAAAGCCATCCTACATTCAAAAGAACAATAAGAAACCTCAAACTAGAAAATAGGAAATTCATGCAAAATCAGAATAACTTATGCATGAAACTAACGCAAAATGTAACAAGATGTGAGCAAAAACTACTCCTAAAACCCTATATGTTTTGCTCACATCACTTTTTCCAGACTTAAATCTTTGCTTGTCCTAAAGCAAACCTTAGTGCCATAAAATTTTAAAAAGATATTGCTCCATAATGAGCATGCTAACTAAATTTATCAGGTGGTATTTGCAATCAAAGCAAAACAGATACATTCTAAAAATTCACTAAGTTAGGTCCTCGTGCTCGTGCTAGGCGAATCATTCTTAGGGGATGTCCATTCCATGGTGAGTTATGTCATCACCCCATAGCTTTCCTAAGGTTTTCGTCTCTTAGGCACTTACCTGCCCAAAGCGAGGGTCATTCCCTAGATCTAGCATAAAGTCTCAAAGGTGTGCTCGGTATTGAGAGAAATTGGGAGGTGTTTCCCCAGTAACCTAACTCGGTCTCAAAGGGGCACTAGCCATTTCCACCCATGACAACTATTTTTTATCCCTCATAATCTTTTTTTTTTTAGAATCATAAAGATTTTTATTTTTTCGAATGGGCTTACAAAATCTGAGCATCTCCAGTAACTAAAATACTAAATCTAGTGTCACCTATGGATTCCAAAGTACTAGCCTATTGAAGTGAATCATAACTAGGTATGTACTAGATCCTCCCTGTCAAACTGTTCGACATGTGTAAGTGCAAAAATAGAGCTAACCAGTGTAAGTCTAGAACATTCAATAGAGCACATAGAATAAAATATCACAAGATAAATAGAGTTAAGCTACCTATGAGAACAACTCGTGCAAGCAATTTTCAAAAATACTACTGAGGTAGCTTTTAAGACACCAAAAATTAAGTATCGAAAGGAACTAAACAACTCATGCATGCATGAACAAATGAAAATACCAGAAAAGAAACTACTACTAGGAAAACAAAACAAAATAGATTTCAGGGTTTCCCCCCTAGACTTAAACAAAAATATACCTCTAATATGGTGGATGAGGTGGAAAGTCTGGGAGCCTGGGCATCTCTGGATCCTAGGAGAACCTGCTACTGAGCCGCTGATGCCACATATACATGTGGTCGATCTGAGAGATGGTGGATGTAGTGGTTGTTCGGTGCTCCTCCTCCCTAGCCTATTATGCTTGCTGGGCATGCATATGCTGCCGCATCTCCCTATGGTAAGCTGCCTCATCCTGGTGATGAGCAGCCTCCTCCTGGAAGTATATGCGAGCCTCATCGTAGAACTCCTCTACTAGCTGGAAATGCTCCTGGAATCCCTGGAACTCCGCCTATTGGTAGGCGCTCTACTCCTCCCATCGCTGCCTCTGCGTCAGCTGCTCAGTGTAAATGTCGTCAAAGAGCGATCATAACTCCGATAAATCATATGCTGACGTACCCGCATCCTGTTCAAAAATAGAAAAAGATGGTGGCGCAGGTGTAGGTTCATGTCAGCGTGGACTAGGTGGGCTCCTATGTATGTGTGGACTGGAGGGAGAGTGGTACAAAAGTGGAGTGATGGGCGCTGATATGGATAGTCCCTCATGTGGAGGGGACTCCACTATCAGGTCTAAGCGCCAATTGGCGCGTATAGCTATGGTGGTACGATCCAGATCGGGGAGCCTAAGGATCGTAAGATTTTTCCTTACAAAGCTTAAGGAGTCTCCTTCTCTTACAATCATCTTCATGGTCATGCATACTCCTAGGTCGATCCTAGGGCTCCCCTCTATACTCTCCAATGTTGTGTAATCATACCCCATCCTATAGAAAATATGGGTAAGTAGGCCTCCCACATGGATCTCTCCGCGTGTTTCTTTTCCCATCTTTACTAAGTGTCTGATGAAGTGGGACACTACATCGATGCTACTCCTTTCTTGTAGCATGTCCCATAGGCAAAGCAGCTCACTGGCTCTCACTACACCGTCACTCTCCCCATGACCAAATATAGTATTGGTCATGACACGGTGAAGGTATCGAAAGACAGGGTTTTGGAGGTGCGACGCTTTGGCCCAAGAAGGGTCATAAATGTGCTCCTTTGTCAACCCAGTCCAAATCAAACGAGAGTTGTACCCATTAGTGGTTCTTCTCTCTCCCCCACTTGGCAAGCCAAAGCATGAGTTCCATTGGTGAAGGGTCCACTCATACTCAATATTAAAAAGTCTAAAAGTTATCCTACCCTCCTCGCTCTTTCTACCCGTTAAAACTTCCGCCTCTAAAGAACTCAAAAATTCCAAAACTATCCTAGGGTAAGTTAGGTGTCATATTCCCATAATCTCATCCCACCCCATTTTCTCAAATAGGGTTTGCATGTCACCCAACAAACCTAAGGATCCTAGCAAATCCTCATCTAAGTACCTAGTAGCAGTAAGTTTACGAGTAGAGAGCATATTGAACCTATCTCTATGCTCATTATTGCGAAAAAGTAGAGGGGGTAGGGTGTTACCCTCTTCCGGAGCTTGAGGAGCCTCGACTCTTCTTGTTCGTCGCTCCGAGGCACCGGATCGGGATGCTACGGTCTTGGTCCTCCTCATCCTTGCTCCTTTTGGCTTCTAAAGAGGTTGAAAATGCTTCTAGAGGAAGAGGAAAGTGAAATCACACGGATAGGATAAGAACTTTTGAAGCACACGGCGCAAATGAGGTGAAAACACACGGCTCACCCCTTTTAATCTCGCGCACCATAGCCGTGTGAAAACACACGGCCAAGTCGTGTGCGCCTCTGGTCAAGCGGGCACGACCATGGAAAAATACACGGCCAGGCCGTGTGCCCCCATTTTCCGCCCTTTTTCATACACCATGTCCCAAATTTGTTCACACACTTCGCCGTGTAGACTAATATGGGTTTCATTTTTGCCTACCAAAGTTGTTTTCTACTCCTAACTCTAAATGTGATTGAAATCAAAACTAAAATCTAACACATGTATGCAATGAAATAGAAAAAGAAAAAGGGAAATCTATAACTAAACTTGGGTTGCCTCCCAAGAAGCGCTTTGTTTAAGGTCGTTTAGCTTGATCGCACTCATCTATCAACTCGGCTCTGGTGGTTCAGTGAACCTCCATTCATCCATCTCGGGATCTGCATCTGGAGGTTTCGGCTTCAATCTGCTAATCGTGAAACCATCAAAGTAGGAAGCTCTTTGCTCCGAAAGGCTGAAAAGAATTATCTCCCCGTCTACCTCCAGGGAGATCCGGTGTGCCTTCGCATCTATGCACGCCCTTGCGGTTGCTAGAAAAGGCCTTCCCAGAATTATAGGATTCTGGGGATTCGGTCCTGTGTCCAGTATGATGAAGTTTGTGGATATCACAAAATCTTCAATCATCACAGGAACGTGTGGTAGCAGGCCAATGGGCTCCTTTACTGAGTCATCCTTCATACGAATACCAAGATTCGCGTGTTGGAGCCCGCTCAATCCCATCTTTAGAAAATATACACAGGGCATCACACTTACTGATGACCCCAAGTTGCATAGCGCTTCGTCGAAACTCTCCCCATAAATCGAGCAAGGAATGACGAATTCACTAGGGTCCTCATGCTGTACTGGGATTTTCTCTTCAAACTCAGCTTGGTCAGGTAGAGTGGAAATCATGGCTGCACACCCCTTGGCGAATTGGCTACTTTGCCCTACTCCTTCCTCCTTTCCTAGGCTCGCTGGAGAGTTCTTCACAGGTTGTGACACTGATTGGACTATTTAGGCCACTTGTGTCTCCAACATTCTGGTGTGACTTGCAAGGCCGTAAACGGTGGCCTTCAAGTCTCTCAGTGCTTCTTCAGACTTTTGATGCTGGCGACAGAATTCCTCATTGACCTTAGTTTGGGTAGCGATGAAGTCTTCCATCATCTGTTCCAATCTGAACTTCTGTGGTCGCTGCCCATTGCCCTACTGCAGCCCGTATCCTCCGGATGGTTGGGGATTTCCCGAGTTATTTTTGTAGGAGAAATTTGGGTGACTCCTCCATCCGGGATTGTAGGTATTAGAGTACGGGTTATGGGGCCTTTGATCATAGTCCCCAATCGCGTCACAATGCTCAATCTGCTTGTCTGCGGTCCCCTGCCCTACATAGTGGTCCTCACTGTTTGATCGAGAAGCATCGCTAGAGGGGGGTGAATAGCGATCGTAAATCTTTTCGACATTTCGTTCGAGTAGATAATTAAATGAGTAAGAGCAGCGGAAAATAAAGAGACACATTTATTTTTACTTGGTTCACAACCCAGCTGTTGCTACTCCAAGGCCCTATCGGTCCTAGACCGCATACGGAGGGCAAAGCACTATAACGTCTCCTCCTCGTTGGAGGTAGAAGACAACGATCACAAAATTGAAAGTACGAGGATGAGGTAACAATCCTACCTCACCTCATTACGATTAAAACAAAGAATACAATAAAAACAATGACTTGCTACTGCTGCCGACGAAGGAGATTTGAACTTGTCGTTGTGTCGACGTTATGACGACGTTGAAGCGTTGGCGTTGTAGGAGCACTTGAGAATAAACTTGATGTAATTTGGAGTTGGAATCCTCCCCTCCTTTTATTGATTTTGGCCTCTGAATATGTCTCCTCTTTTTCTGGAACAAATCACGAAGTTGTATAATTTTTATCGCGAAGTGGCCACATCAAACCATATCGATTGACTCCATCGATCGGTGATGAGCATCGATCGATTACCCAATGTCAATGATCATTTGCGGCTGGCCACTTCCCTGCAGTAAGAGGATAGCTAGGAAAATGATAAATGCGACGGTTTCTAACCGTCCGATCTCGACCTAGACCTTCCAAAGGAAGTCTTAGTCGGATTGCCGCCTACGGTCATCCCCGTAAAGAGGACATGACCTTACAATCTCTCACTCACACGAGATTTCCTCGATACTTACCTTGTAGCTCTCGCTTCCGGCCTTCCACTCAATTCCTTCGGCTCCCTACGAAGTCACTCGAGTGTCGCCCGACCACCGTGGCTTCCTCCAGGTGTCGCTAGCCTACAGCTCCAGCTTTAGTACTTTTCTGCACACTCGATTTAGCTCGTGAGATAACGATGTAAACTTAACTTTGTGTCTTTGCCATAATCAAAACACAGGTTCGATTATCTAGTGCCCCGCACCAACACTCACGATACCCTGCTGCTCCTTCTCAAAAGTCGATGGCCACGCATGCAGATGAAGGATTCAAAGATTCAAACCATCTGCTTAGCGCGTCCATCGTCATTGAATGGTGGTCCATGGAGTTGATAGTGTATCATCCTGCCGCAGGCGTGGGTTGACCACGTTCGGAGGCACATTGATGGTGGTTTTGGGCCACCTCTTCGATAAGCTCCTCTGCCTTCTCTATGGTCTTGTTCATTAAAGCTCCTCGTGCAGCAGAATCTAGGGACATCTTTGTAGCATAAGCAATCCCATTATAGAAAATGTGGATCACCAACCACCTCTCCAGTCCATGGTGTGGGCATTGATAAAGTAGCCCCTTGTAGCGATCCCATGCTTCGAATAAGGACTCCCCCTCCTTCTGGCGAAAGCTAGTGATAAGGTGGCACATGTCAGCAGTCATACTTGGTGGGAAGTATTTATTCAGAAACTGCTGCTCACACTGCTCCCATGTGGTGATGCTACCAGAGAGTAAGGAGTGAAGCCAAGCCTTAGCCTTATCCCGCAGTGAAAACGGGAACAAGCTCAGGCGGATCGTGTCAGAAGGGACTCCGTTCAATTTCATAGTTGAGCAGATTTCGAGAAAAGCTTCAAGATGATAGTTCGGGTCTTCAGTTGCAGCTCCCCCAAATTGGTTCTGCATAACCATATGTATGGTGCCGGCTTCAGCTCAAAGTTATTTGTCGATACGGATAAAAACCTAAGATGCAAAAAGTAAATAGGAAACTACTACTGAAAATAAAAACTAAATCTAAATATGGAAAATAAAACAAAAGCAAATAAAGTAAACTAATAAGAAAATAAAGCAAGAAAATAATCAAATCCTAAGTCCGATCCAATCTACCACCGTTCAATTTGATATCGAATCGACAGTCCCCGGCAATGACGCCAAAAACATAATGCGCACGGTCACGACCCTAAATCCCGTGACGGAAACGGTCGAAGACTCAAAGTGCGCACTCACGCTCAACGCCCGCAAGTGCACGGATGTCGTCAAGTAATAATAGATTATCGATCCCACAGGGATTAGGATTCGAGTACCAATATGCTAAGTGATTGCAATTGTTCGGAAAAAATCTTAGAGAGAGTCGGTTGGTGAGAACTATTAGAGGACCCTACTCAGTGCGGTGTCACACGGAGGAGGAAAAGAGTGTGCCGAATTCTTAAAAAGGCAATTCTAAGCCTTCGGTTTCGCTTGTGTACAATATAACAATGTTGTCAATTGGCATTGTCTAAACGTCTACCTACGGTTTTGGGGAAGGGACATCATACACTCTCCCACAGAGCCGCCACATTCACCGGGAGCTATCCTCACCCAAAAGGACGGGATAGAGGGTACGAGGATGCCAAATCAATCCTTGTGGTGGACCGTTTCTGATTCCACTGCTCCCTTCTCCCCGCAGTTACGGGAGGTCAGGTTTACCCCTAGGTTCCTTGATCAAACCTTCTAAATATAGATTACGAGGGTTGTCACCACCTCGTATCACCTAAGCACAGCGGAAAGAAAGCCAAATTCATGAAAGTATAATAGAGAACAACTACCAACTGTCAATATTAAACTTTTGGCCAGAATTTAATATGAACCAACATTTTATATGAACTCAAGCTACTCCCTAATCCTAGAATCAAAAGTACTACTCTATAAATACGAAGGAAGAATCACAAGACATGTTTAAGTTCGAATACAATAGAGATAAAGCACAGAAATAGAGATATACAATGCATTGTGATCTTCTCTTCGGCGTTGTATTGCAAGTTGTGGACCTCCGGCACCATTCCTCTATCCTGCTGTGAGTTACCGAAGCTTTTTAGGTCTTCGGCGTGCCATCCTAACCGTCGTGTCTCCCCCTAGGGTTTTGGCAGAGCCATCCTTATATAGACGTCGCCTCGGATCGCTACGAAATCGAGAAAAAATCCTAGTCGCGCAACTCCATCGGGCCGCCACACGGTCGTGTGTTTCCACATGGCCAGGCCATGTGCGGCCCTGGTGTGCTGATCTTCACCCATCGAACATGGCCATGTGAATCCACACGCCCTGGTCGTGTCCCGCTCTGCATCTAGCATGAAATGTCCTTCTTTCGCTCCGAAAATGCATCTTTTATGCCTGAAAAGTCAACCTGCATTCAAAAGAACAACGAGCAGACCTCTGAACTAGAAAATAGGAAATGCATGAAAAAATAGAGTAACTTATGCTTGAAACTAACGTAAAATGTAACAAGATGTGAGTAAAAACTACTCCTAAATTCCTATATGTTTTGCTCACATCAGGCATCCATGGTTGATGCCTAGAAGGTTTCTAAGGACCTTTCAAAGCTTAGGTTATACGAATTATTTTCCGAGTTTGAACTTCACGAGCAAACTAAAATTGTCCAGGTCGAGAGAGGTATTTCTCTACTTGCAGGACAAAGAAGCAAGACACCCACCAGGAAAGAAGATGGACTCGAATCTGAAGACGAATCAGAGTCCGAATCCGAAGAGGTGGAAGCAATAGTGAACGTAGTGTGGAAGATTGTTCGGAAGGAAAGGAGGCTACTAAAGAACCAAAAGAGGGCACAATTCAAATCAAATCAAAAGAATGCTTTTCATGCAACATGGGACAACGAAGAAGGTGTGGCATTGTTGGAATGTATACTGAAAGCCTAGCCCTTTTTGTATGAACATTTTATTTTGGAATAAGAATCACATGATCATTGTTTGCACTTTATATATTTATTATATGTGTGTGCATATTGTCTAATATTTTACATTGTAGATAACATGGTGCTTGGTGTGGCACAGAAGATCATGTTATCAGTCCCTTGTAAAATATAAGTAGAGGCTCACAACCAAGATGGTTTTGGACAAACCAATGGCATGGTTGTAGTGTAGCTTGGTATTGTTTTGTCTTGAACATAGAGTTACACTAGTACACTTAGGTGTATTGAGCAGGACCGACATAGAGGTGATTCAATTAATTGTTGACTACATAATTGAATCGGACCTCGGATATTATGTTGTACATGCTCTTAATCCCGATATAATAACGGGCACATGTACTTAGTATTTATTTCTTTGATTTACCAGAGGGTGAGATTTAGATGGATTAAATCAATATGCCCGGTAAGTTGGGAAATGATATTATTTACATGGTGTACCGTTGATTATAGGAGGAAACCATGTCCTATAGATTAGGTTGATGATGTCCCCTTGAGGAGCTCATAAGGTTCATCATGTAAACCAAGCTGGTTGACTTAGTCAACAAGATGATAAGGTTGAGTGGTACTACTCGAGGAATTAGATGTTAATTAATTGATGGTCAGTAAATCAATTAATTGATGGACATTCGATATCTTAAACACGGGGAGATAAATGTACAAATAATATATGGAGCTCATATTAATTTATGGGGGTTGGTGAGGTAGTTCAATGATGATCCTCTAGTGGAATGGAACATCATTGATGGATCAAGTTTGTGTGGTTCCGATCCATCGGGTGGCCAAGATCCAACTCCTCCTTATGGTCCCTATCGTAGCCTAATATAATCCTCATGAAATCTAGATCCAAGGATGTAAAACAAAACTCTAGAACCAATGGTTGGGATTAAATCCCAAGATCCGATGGTTGGGATGAAACCATAGAACCAACGGTTGGGATTAAATCCCTAGATCCGATGGTTGGGATGAAACCCTAGAATAGACGGTTGGGATTAAATCCCTAGATCCGACGGTTGTGATGAAACCCTAGATTCGACGGTTGGGATGAAACCCTATATCCGACGGTTGGGATGAAATCCTAGATCCGACGGTTGGGATGAAACCCTAGATCCGATGGTTGGGATAAAACCCTAGATCCGACGGTGGAGATTAAATCCCTAGATCCGACGGTGGAGATTAAAGGAGGCTTAAGCCCAATTCTATAAATAGAGGGCTTAGGTTGGGTGGCAAGGATGGTTCATTTTGGATTAGGGTTTAGCCTCTCAAGTGTTTTAGGCGGCTAGGGTTTTGGAAGTGGTTTGGGCGGCAACTAGAAAGGAGATTAGGGTTTCCTCCTTTGCTCCTTGGTGGTCGGTGCTCATTCCCTCCTCCTCCTTGGTTTTGGCCGGCTCTCTTCATCGCTCCTTTGCTCCTTGGTGGCCGGCGGTTCTCCAACTCCTTGGTGGCCGACGCTTCTCCAACTTCTAGGTGGTTGGCGAAAAGATTGCAACAAGTTGGCCGGTGCTCATCCATTCATTCCTTGGCCGGCGGTTACATCGAGCTCTTTTGATTGGTGGCTGGTTCTAGAAAGGAGGAGTTTTGTTTTGTTCTTCTCTTTGTTCGCAGTGAACAAGGAAGGGAAGAACGCGATCTAGAAGGCTTCTACTCGTGGAGGATCTTCGCCCACACGTCGTCCACGAGGAGGATAGGACATACGGTAGAAGATCGTGAGGTATAAAAGTTTTACAACTTTATTTTTTGATCTTAGCATGTTCTTTTATGTGTTGATTATACAAGTGTGCATTTTTATATTCTTTGTATAATCATGGACCCCGAAGACAAACACAAAAACCGGCGATCTGTCCGTCGTCTCTTCCGCGGCTAACCAACTAGAACAGTTGAGTTGCTTGAACAACTAGTTTGTTCAAGCGATCACTCAAGTTGTTAGCACGACGACGAATTGGTTGTGCTGAGGAAACTCATCCCATCCGGATTAGTTCTTTCATTAGTGAAAATTTTAATCCGGGGAAATGGGAGCCAATGAGCCTCCGAAGCAACTCCCTTCAAGTGGTATCAGAGCCACGGTTTCCGGTTTTGTGTGTTTTGGATTCGGTTACTTTCATGCACATAACATATATTGAGTATGCCGGATAATAGTAGGATGTGCGTAGACTAACTTTTTGGTTGCAGGCATAAGATCCGACTATTATGGCTATTTGGTTATATGTGATTGTTTTGTGTGTGATTGTATGTATATTATTCGAATCCTCGGGGTTGACGAGGCTAGATTAAGTATTTAATTTTTGTAATTAAATACAACATTGTTTAACCGCTCATTTTAGTTTACTTTCGATCTATATTATTTGTACACTCCTTCGAGGAGTATAGGATCGATGGATGTAAATTAAAATGATATATCTCGTCTCGGATCTCTTTGGTGACTTGCGCACGGGAAAAGGTGGAGCGGACGAGGTGGCGACACGACGGGATGTGTATTGGAGAACAATGCCATAATAGTTGGAAAAATTCTGTTTTTTTCTATATTTATTGCTGATTTGTTTTTATATGCATGTTGTGTATGCTTTAAAATTCCTCATTTTCAATTTACTAAGTGGGAGAGGGATATTTTAATTAATTCCCGCGGCCTCCATTACAATTTGACGTGTGATGCAACAAACTTGTCTGTCGGCTCTGAGTGCCTTCCTCCCTGCGGACGAGTTTGTTTGCGGATCACTAGGTAAAATAATGGTTAGAGGAAATTATCTGGGAGCATGTGTACTTCCACGGCGGTAAGGCACATAATCCGAAATAATTCCCTTAGTATCGTGTAATGATGCACACTTAGATGCAAATAAAAGTATCCTCCCCATCGGAGTCACTGCTTTTATTTGTAGGGCCAAAGAGGAACCAACTATTAATTTTATTTGTCAAAAAGTAAGGTTGACAAGATAATAAAATTAATGGGTAAAACCTCCTCTTACAAATGTAGAATTCGTATACGTCCACACAGCGTGGCATGCGATATTCTCGGTGTTTTGAGGTGTTGGTTGATTTCGGAATTTTATTTTTTTGAGGAATCAATAATATTTGAAATCTAATATTTTGATCATTATGATTCTTAGGTTTTTCAAATGGCTTTCAACTCACTTGTTGTGATATTAAAAGAAAATAAACTTACTGGACCAAACTATATTGATTGGAAAAGAAATCTTGATATTGTCTTAACTGCGGAGGAGTACAAATTTGTACTCTTCGAGGTCTGTCCTCCTAAGCCCACCGATGACTCTGATGAAAAGGAGAAAGAAAGTTATAAGAAATGGATCAAGGCAGATGAGATGGCGCGGTGTTACATTTTGGCATCTATGTCAAATGTGCTGCAACATCAACATCAGGCCATGGCCACAGCTTATGACATGATGTTCAATCTCAAGGAACTTTTCGGACATCAGAGTAGGTCGGCTAGACAGGAGGCGATGAGAAACTTGATGACGACCACCATGATTGAGGGAACACCCGTTAGGGATCATGTTCTCAAGATGATGGCTCATCTTAATGAGATGGAAGTCCTCGGAGCTGAGATCGATGGGGAAACCCAGGTCGATATCATTCTCCAGTCTCTGCCTAGGAGTTTTGAGCAGTTCCGCCTAAACTACAACATAAACAAGAGGTGGTATTCGTTAGCGGAGCTTCTGACAGAACTCCAGGCGGCAGAGGGGCTTTTTCGTCAAAGCGCTCAAGCCATGGTCGCTCAGAAGGTTTCTTTCTCTAAACCGAAAGGGAAGAAGAAGAAGAAGAAGGAAGGTGGAGTGAAGAAAGTGGCAGTGGGACCTCAGGCAGGAGTGAAGAAGCCGAAAGGCAAGTGCTTCACTTGTAAGCAGACTGGACATTTGAAGGCGGACTGTCCTCGCCGAAAGAACAAAGGTATATCTTCTTGTTTAGTTGTTGAAACATGTTTAGCGGTGTTATCTACCAGTGCCTGGTGTGTAGATACAGGAGCCACTGATCATGTCTGCAATACTTTGCAGGGGTTCCAGGAAACCCGACGACTAGCTGAGGGAGAGATTACCGTCTTCATGGGCAATGCTTCAAAGGTGGCGGCTATTGCAGTGGGAGACATTTATTTATCTTTTCATAGGAATAAAGTTTTGGTTTTGAGAAATTGTCTTTATGTACCTACTTTTAGAAAGAATTTAATTTCAGTTTCTAAATTGTTTATGGATGGATATTCTGTTTCTTTTAATGACAAAGTGGTTATAAAAAGGAATAGGGAGATTATCTGTTCTGGTACATTGGTTGGCAATTTATATACTCTTGAACCGAAAACTCCCACGATGCATATAGAAGTCAATAACTCATCTTCTAAATCTAATAAGAGAAAAGAACCTTCGCAAATGAACCAGACATATCTTTGGCATCTAAGGCTTGGTCATATTAACCTAAGCAGAATTCAAAGGTTGATAGCTGATGGACCTTTGGGTTCATTAGTGGTGGAGGATCTCCCAACCTGTGAATCTTGCTTGGAAGGTAAAATGACCAAGAGGCCTTTCAAGGCCAAGGGGTATAGAGCCAAAGATGTGTTAGAATTGGTTCATTCTAATTTGTGCGGTCCTATGTATATCAAGGCAAGAGGTGGTTTTGAATATTTCATCTCTTTTATAGACGATTATTCAAGATATGTATACATTTACTTGATGCGCCGCAAGTCTGAATGCTTTGACAGGTTCAAAGAATTCAAGGCTGATGTGGAGAACCGTCAAGGTAAGAGTATCAAGACCCTACGATCTGATCTTGGTGGTGAGTACCTCTTGGGAGAGTTTAGGAATTACTTATCAGAGGCTGGGATTCAATCCCAATTGTCTGCACCTGGCACACCCTAGTAGAATGGTGTAGCGGAGCGTGGGATTCATTGCTAAAGGCAAAGAGCATCTTGTATGTAAGCTTAATCGGTCCATTTATGGATTGAAGCAAGCTTCTAGATCTTGGAACATCCTCTTTGATGAGGTAATCCAGTCATATGGATTTATTCAAAGTCTGGATGAGCCTTGTGTATACAAGAGATGTGACGAAAACATAATGGTGTTTCTTGTACTATACGTAGATGACATTTTGTTAGTTGGCAATAATATTAAAGTGTTATCAGACGTAAGGGTATGGTTATCCAAACAGTTTGACATGAAGGACTTGGGAGAAGTGGGACACATCCTTGGGATCAAAGTTATAAGGGATCGCAAGAAAAGGATGTTGTGCTTATCTCAAGCTTCATACATTGACACTATCCTTGCTCGTTTTAGCATGCAGAACTCCAAGAAAGGTTTTCTACCATTTAGGCTTGGAGTTCCTTTATCTAAAGAGATGTGTCCCAAAACATCAAAAGAGATAGAGGACACGAAGGCGGTTCCTTATGCTTCGGCAGTAGGAAGCCTTATGTATGCTATGCTATGTACGAGACCGGATATCTGCTTTGCCGTGGGCATGGTTAGCAGATATCAGAGTAATCCTGGACAGGGACATTGGACTGCGGTAAAGCATATATTGAAGTACCTGAGAAGGACTAGGGATTATATGCTGGTTTACCGGGCAGATCAATTAGTCCCTATGGGTTACACGGATTCGGATTTCCAATCAGATAGGGACAAGAGTAAGTCTACCTCGGGGTTTGTGTTTACTTTTGGAGGTGGAGCCATAGAATGGAGGAGTGTCAAGCAGAAATGTGTGCCGGACTCTACCATGGAAGCTGAGTATGTGGCAGCCTCTGAGGCAGCCAAGGAAGCTGTATGGCTCAGGAACTTCTTGATGGACTTTGATGTGATTCCTGGTTTGCCCAGAACAATCACAATTTATTGTGATAACAGTGGTGCAGTTGCAAACTCGAAGGAACCATGAGCCCATAAGGCGAGTAAACACATAGAGCGCAAGTACCACCTTATACGAGAGATCGTAAAGCGAGGAGAAGTAGCTGTCGCCAAGATTGCATCAGAGGATAACCTGGCGGATCCATTCACTAAGGCCCTTCCAGCGAAAGCGTTTGATAGGCATGTGGAGGACATGGGGATTAGATGTATGGCAGTGTGATGACAACATAGTCTTTTAGTATAAGTGGGAGATTGTTGGAATGTATACTGAAAGCCTAGCTCTTTTTGTATGAACATTTTATTTTAGAATAAGAATCACATGATCATTGTTTGCACTTTATATATTTATTATATGTATGTGCATATTGTCTAATATTTTACATTGTAGATAATATGGTGCTTGGTGTGGCACAGAAGATCATGTTATCAGTCCCTTGTAAAATATAAGTAGAGGCTCACAACCAAGATGGTTTTGGACAAACCATTGGCATGGTTGTAGTGTAGCTTGGTATTGTTTTGTCTTGAACATAGAGTTACCCTAGTACACTTAGGTGTATTGAGAAGGACCGACATAGAGGTGATTCAATTAATTGCTGACTACATAATTGAATCGGACCTCGGATATTATGTTGTACATGCTCTTAATCCCGATATAATAACGGGCACATGTACTAAGTATTTATTTCTTTGATTTACCAGAGGGTGAGATTTAGATAGATTAAATCAATATGCTCGGTAAGTTGGGAAATGATATTATTTACATGGTGTGCCGTTGATTATAGGAGGAAACCATTTCCTAGAGATTAGGTTGATGATGTCCCCTTGAGGATCTCATAAGGTTCATCATGTAAACCCAGCTGGTTGACTTAGTCAACATGATGATAAGGTTGAGTGGTACTACTCGAGGAGTTAGATGTTAATTAATTGATGGTCAGTAAATCAATTAATTGATGGACATTCGATATCTTAAACACAGGGAGATGAATGTACAAATAATATATGGAGCTCATATTAATTTATGGGGGTTGGTGAGGTAGTTCAATGATGATCCTCTAGTGGAATGGAACATCATTGATGGATCAAGTTTGTGTGGTTCCGATCCATCGGGTGGCCAAGATCCAACTCCTCCTTATGGTCCCTATTGTAGCCTAATATAATCCTCATGAAATCTAGATCCAAGGATGTAAAACAAAACTCTAGAACCAACGGTTGGGATTAAATCCCTAGATCCGATGGTTGGGATGAAACCATAGAACCAACGGTTGGGATTAAATCCCTAGATCCGATGGTTGGGATGAAACCCTAGAATCGATGGTTGGGATTAAATCGCTAGATCCGACGGTTGGGATGAAACCCTAGATTCGACGGTTGGGATGAAACCCTAGATCCGACGGTTGGGATGAAACCCTAGATCCGACGGTTGGGATAAAACCCTAGATCCGACGGTGGAGATTAAATCCCTAGATCCGACGGTGGAGATTAAAGGAGGCTTAAGCCCAATTCTATAAATAGAGGGCTTAGGTTGGGCGGCAAGGATGGTTCATTTTGGATTAGGGTTTAGCCTCTCAAGTGTTTTAGGCGGCTAGGGTTTTGGAAGTGGTTTGGGCGGCAACTAGAAAGGAGATTAGGGTTTCCTCCTTTGCTCCTTGGTGGCCGGTGCTCATTCCCTCCTCCTCCTTGGTTTTGGCCGGCTCTCTTCATCACTCCATTGCTCCTTGGTGGTCGGCGGTTCTCCAACTCCTTGGTGGCCGACGCTTCTCCAACTTCTAGGTGGCCGGCGACAAGATTGCAACAAGTTGGCCGGCGCTCATCCATTCATTCCTTGGTCTGCGGTTACATCAAGCTCTTTTGATTGGTGGCCGGTTCTAGAAAGGAGGAGTTTTGTTTTGTTCTTCTCTTTGTTCACAGCGAACAAGGAAGGGAAGAACGCGATCTAGAAGGCTTCTACTCGTGGAGGATATTCGCCCACACGTCGTCCACGAGGAGGATAGGACATACGGTAGAAGATCGTGAGGTATAAAAGTTTTACAACTTTATTTTTTGATCTTAGCATGTTCTTTTATGTGTTGATTATACAAGTGTGCATTTGTATATTTTTTGTATAATCATGGACCCCGAAGACAAACACAAAAACCGGCGATCCGTCCGTCGTCTCTTCCGCGGCTAACAAACTAGAAGAGTTGTGTTGCTTGAACAACTAGTTTGTTCAAGTGATCACTCAAGTTGTTAGCACGATGATGAATTTGTTGTGCTAAGGAAACTCATCCCATCCAGATTAGTTCTTTCATTAGTGAAAATTTTAATCCGGGGAAATGGGAGCCAATGAACCTCCGAAGCAACTCCCTTCAGGCATAGCATGCATGGCAACACTCGAAGAGTCCGAGTCAGAGTCCGAATCTGAATCCAACTACAACACTGACTCCGAACTCGAGGACTACTTCGAGAAGCAACTCAAAGCTGGACCAAAAAAGAAAATTAAGGTTAGCCACTCACTAATTCATACGCTTTACAATACGATTAAATTGCTAACTAGAAAATTAGCTAAATCCGAGTCTAGGGTCGAGTCCTTGGTTGAGGAGGTTGAAACCCTCAAACAAGAGACACCCCTAAACTCTTCAACTAGTCGAGTTCAATAGGAGGACTCAACTCAAGTTGAAAAACTCGAAGAAGAGAACTCTCTCTTGAAAGGGTGAGTCCAAGAGCTTGAAGCTCGGTTGAACAAGTTCTCGACGGGGTCCAATAATCTTAACCGACTTCTTGGAACTTAGAGAGCCGTGTACAACATAGCCGGACTTGGATATAACTCAAAGACTACGAATAGATCTTACATGTCTATCGTAAATCGTAGTCATCATCGAGTCCAAGCGTGGGTCCCGAAAACCTTATTAAACTCACATATAAGGAGCAATAGGTTTTGGATTCTCTTGGATCAAGTTCATTACTTGACCAGACCATACTGATTCAATGATCTAGGGGGAGCTAATACCAAAATAGTATATCCGATTACCTAAACCTCTTATTTTCTTTAGAATGGTAATATAGGACTATAACTCATCAATGCTTGATAACATAGTACCAGGATGCAGCGAGATGATAGTACGCTAGAAAAATGGAGTCTCGTGTATTCGAGCTAGATAAAACGTATCTAGTTTGGTTCACTTGACCGAGTGGAACTAGCTGAAGCTACCTCGCCATATCCTAGGGTAGTTAGACCAGGAAGTGGTCTTAGGTGAGTCAAGTTACTATTTTCTTGAAATTGGCTTTGTCTAAGGAAGTGGTTATTTTTCCGATCAAAGAAGGCCCCTGTGCCTCGCCACGACCTAGAAGCCAAGATCTTGAAAAAGTGACTTGATGAGCTTAGAGTCAAATCCGAATCTAACGCAAGGTTGTCCAGTTTCAAATCATTAAAACTTAATCAAGATAAAATTGGAATCATCTCACACAATATATAAGGTGAACCAATTCTAAGACACTTAGAATGGCTGAGATGAATAAAGAACAATTTCATTTTACATAATCTTTTCTAAAATGATATCTATTTTTCAAACTATCAAGCTTAAACATTTATTTATACTCGGACAAAACTCTAAATACACAACCTTCTAGGTCAATGTTTAGCACCCCCTAACTCTTCTATAACTTATATACTTGATTAAGGGGGAGAGAAAACTATCCCTAAGGGTTATATATTTTCAAAAGGTATTAGCGTAGACGTATCTTGAAACTCAAAGCTAATTTTATAAGTATTTTGAAAATCAAATTAGTCTCAAGACTTATATTGTTGGTGCAGAGGGTTATACCTCGAACCAAAGTAAATCGAGACACATGCTTGGACTCATGTTAGATAATCTTTACATATTGTTATGCATGCTACTTTTTTGTTAAAAACCCCTACTTTTTATATAAAACCCCAAATCTTTTTTGATTTAATGCAAAAGGGGGAGAAGAGCACAAGTTAAGGGGGAGAACAAAAATTTAAAATTTTTAAGATGAACTTTTTGTTCTAAAACTCACCTAAGGTTAAGGGGGAATTGATTATAATGAGTCCATCATTTACATTTACTCATTTTCCACATTTTGCCTTAACTTTGTGTAAGTTTGTCATAGATCAAAAAGGGGGAGATTGTTGGTGCAGGGGAACTAGATGATTGAACATGTGTTTTGATTATGGCAAAGACGTAAAGTTAAGATTACATCATTATCTCACGAGCTGAATCGAGTGTGCAGAAAAGTGCTAAAGCTGGAGCTGAAAGCTAGCAACACCCGAAGGATGCTGCGGTGGTCGGGCGACACTCGAGTGACTTCAGAGGGAGCTGAAGGAATCGAGTGGAAGGTCGGAAGTGAGAGCTACAGAGTAAGTATCGAGGTAAGCTCGTATGTGTGAGCATAAGTGAGGTCGTATCCTCCTTACGGGGATGGTCTTATGCATAGATTCGACCAAAGATATCTCATGGATGGTCTAGGTCGAGATCGAATGGTCGGCGAACGTCGAAATTATGTTTTCGTTGATCTGACTTTGACTTGCAGCAAACATCAGTCGACTGCTAGCTTGGAGCACTTTCGATCGCCGCCCATCCATCGATCGCTGCAGGATCGGACTGATCGATGTTGCCATCACCGATATGGTCAAGGATCAGTTTCGAGAAGTCAAGCCTTATCACCTCATTCCAAGGAGCTTTGTGCCCATTTGTGATTGGTTGAAGACCCATTCGATGAGGGGCTCAAAGGCTATAAAAGGAGGGCTTGTCCTAGGGTTTTTCATCAATTCAAAAGCTTCCAAGTGCTTCTGATACGCTATGAGTCTCCGACATCCCTATGATGAAGCGCTGCCGAGATGACGACTCAAGCTCCAAGATTCAAGTCTTCAAAAGTCGTCGGTATAAGCTTTAATTTGTATAAGTTATTCTTTTTATTTTGAGCTTTAAATCGTATCAAGGAGAGGGGGAGTGTCCCTCTACCTTGAGTCGTTCTTGAGTTTTGTATTCGTTTAACTCCTACCTCCAACGAGGAGGAGTTCGTTTAGTGTTTTGCCCTCTGTGCGTGGTCAAGGACCACTAGCGCCTTGGAGTAGTAGTCATAGGCTATGAACCAAGTAAAAAACTCAATGTCTCTTCTGTTTTAGATTTACTTTCCGCTGTGTTTACTCATGTCTCGACGAACGATTTCGAAAAAGGGTTTTATCGCTATTAACCCCCCCCCCCTCTAGCGATCCGCTCGATCCAACAAGTCAGAGCATGGACCTGCTGAACCTTATCAATCTTCAGGAACAGATGGTGATTCAAGGCATTGTTCTTCTATAGAAGTTCTTCTTTTTCATGCCTAGCTGTTGCTAACTGAGTTGTCAGTTCTTCGCAACGAGAAACTAGAGCTACCTCCCTTTGTTTACTCTCAGCCAACTGTTGAGTTAATTTCCTCTGCTGAGATTGGGAGGCAGTATGGCATGCAACCATCGTAGATTGGTAGTCCATTATATGTTGAGTTGTCTCATTATAATCTGCGACTACCTGAAGAAGGAGGAAATGTATTATGAATGTATACACTAGGACCTTTTTAGTACAAGTAGGGTAAAAACATACCTTTGATAAATGTTTGTGTAGACGCTCATTGGGGACCTGCAAGCCTGATTGACTAAAGATCCTTACCTTGTCTGTACTACACATTTTGAGCATAGATCCTAAGCTAGTAGTGGGAGGATTTACGGGAAGAATGCCTCCTATAGGAAGAGAAGGCTCTTCTGTAGGCAAAGTAGGGCAGAAAGATCGACATTGGAAATAGGGGAATGAGAAGGAGATGGCTCTGTAGTGGCAGGTAGAGGAAGAAAAGATATAGGAGAGTCGCCTCCTCTGTTTGAAAGGGAAGGATATGAATGAATGGATAATAAAGGGGAGGGCTCTTCACGAGTAGGTGGAGGGAGGATTAGAGACGAGACATCCTCCCCTAGGGGTTCCGAGATAACCAGGTGACTGCGCCTGTTGAGCTTTAAAGGAGGGGGAGGAGTAGAAGAAGGAGAAGAAGAAGAGAATGCTAGAAGGGTGGAGGAACTAGGGGCATTCACTTTGCGGGGCCGGAGCTTTTTGCGGGGAGAAGAGGGAAAAATAGGGGATTTTCCCCTAGCCCATTTCTTAGAGAACTTCTTCTTCTTAGCGATATCAATTTTCTCTCCATTGTCTCTGGCCTTCTGTATTAGGTCATCTATAATGCCAGATAGTTAAAATTATATATGATAGCAGTAAGAATTAACATGCATGGTACACTAGGTTAAGAATAGCATCCTATCTATAACGACCGGATCGTCCAGAGGGAAAGGGGATAGGCCATAATGACTCAGAAGGTGAACCTCTAGTAGCTCATCATAATTATAATGTTGTTCCTTTAACACTTCGTAAACTTCTACGAAAGGACACTTGAGTCTACTCTCCTGGAAAGGGGGCAAATCCGGGAGGTCTACCTTCCAAGTTGCAGAGTGAGGAAGGGGGGTAGGAAGCTGGGCAAAAAATTATAGGTCATGCCATCCTTTGTGGGAAGAAGGTATATTAACTAGGAATTGGTAGTCCTGGCGGTTGGCGAAATAAAAGATACCTTCTTTGGTAGATTTCAGTTGGAAGAGGCTATGAAACATCAACTAGGAAAGGGGGAGAAGAAACTATCACAGTTTCTATCAGTAATCGAAAGGCGTTGGGAGCCAATTAGTTAACAGGAAGTTGATAGAAGTCTAGTATTTCAAAGAAAATAGGAGGTACAGGCATGCGTAAACCATTGAACATCTTGTCGAAGAAGAAGCTGTGGTAACCAGCGGGAGGATGATGTGGTTGGAAGGAGCCAGAGATGAGATGACAGTTTACGGAGGGAGCTATGTATAGGTCCTTAGAATCAAGAAAATAGTGATCACCGTTGATGCGTGTGATGGTATCCTCGTACCAGGGGATTGGTCTAGGGTTTTTTGAAGCCATGAGGAGGAAAGCAAGGAGGGCACTTACTCGGGGATGAAGAGAGACGCTCACAGGAAAGAAATAGCTCCTAGGTGCTAGGAGTTTGAGGTAAAGAGCAATCGCTAGTAGAATTCTCTGGGAGGGGAGAGGAAGAGTCGAAGTTGAAGTCGTTGCGTGAAGATTAATTTATCAAGGGTTTTCGGCTTTTACACTTCCCTCTAAAATGGAGGAAGTGGGGCCCATTAGCCCAATAAGTTTTTCTAAGTACGTATATTAAATTAAGGAGAGGATAACCTAGGCCTAATTGGATTGAGGAGGAATAAGGCAGAGAGGAGTTTTTCACTTGAAAAGTCAAACTCAAAGCTTCGTTTGACTATTTCAGGGGGGGTGGCTAATGATACCTCTATAACCTAGCTTGGGAGATAGGTATCGAAATAACGACCGTTGAGATGAAGGATGCAGTGTGTAATATATTACCTGGACTAGCCAAACTTGACCAAAGGGAGTAGACCGAGTTGATAGGGTGGTGGCATTAGATAAGATGGAAAATCCTGAGGGCCCAAAGGAAACCAAATAGGTAACCCAAGACATGAGTCTGGAGGTGACCCGAGAAGTGAGTTGGGAAATGACTCAGGGAGTTAGGGGAAATATAAATGAATAGGCCTTACGGCCGGAGTGGCCCTAAATATCAACCCAGCAAGCCGAGTAGGATAATACGGGCCTTGGTTTAAGGGAGCCAAAAGGGTACCATCAGGAATGGGGTCGAGTCAGCGTAGGAGTTAGAGGAGGTGATAAAGGCCTTCAGAGGAGAAAGAGAGGGTAAAGAAGAAGGGCAGAAAGTTTCTTAATACGCTGGTCTATGAGAGTTTGTTACATTATTTAACAAATCAGGACCCCACACAATATTCCCACGAACCTCCATTCCTTATCCTTTAATAGAATTATTCCTCAGGAGAAGGGGACCCTCCACGTGGACGGTGATCCTGATGATTGATTACATCACAACGGACTCCAGGAGAACAGGTATAAGAGAGGGAAATGAAGGAGAAGGAAGGGAATCGATTATTTTTCCATTCATAAACTAGCTACATGTTGCGGAGGCGGAGCCGGAGGAGGACAAGCTAGAGAGGAAGAGAGGAAATCAAAGGAGAAAAGGCAAGCATAAAGCTGTGTGAAAGGGATTGATCTCTTTACTTTATACATCTTGTAATTTGTAAGAGGTTTTCTCCACCTCCGGAAGCATTTCCGAGGAGGGTTTATATAGTTGAGGTGTTTAGCACCGTAGCTCGTGCGAGAGCTCATCCCGTAGAGTAGGAATTAGATTTCCGAACCACGTTAAATACTGTGTCATTATTCTCTGTGGCTTGCTTCATCATTATCAGCCTTTTTTACTGTTGCAGACGGAGAGAATCCTTAGCCTTGGTAACGCCATAGTTTTCCTAGCGAGGAGGTAAAAAATTCGGGCCCGCATCAGTGAACTAACTGAAGCTAGCTCATCACATCATAAACTGTTAGACCAGGATTTTTCATTAAGTTAACTAAGTGTATAATTTCTTGAGCTAGCTTTGTCTAAGGAAGTAATTGTTGATCCAATTAAGAAGGCCCTATGCCTCGCCATGACCTGGAAGCTAACTTTAGAAATGTTCACTTAATTGACTAAAATATAAACTCGAATCTAACCCAAGGTCAAACAATCTTCTTAATTGAAAACATCTCACAATACTCATAAGGCTAACATGCTTTTGTCTATATTGAGACACATAGAATAGGTTAGATGTTAAGGTCAATCAAAATGAAAATATTTTTTAAAATGCTTTCAAAATCTATAAATAAATATGTTCTTAAAACTATTTTTTATATATTCATTGATTTTCATGATTGTTGTGTGTAGTTATACTTAATTTTTGAAAATCTATATTTTCTTAAAAAAATAATTGGTTGACCAATACTAAACTTCTAGATCCTTACGTCAACCTTAGACACCTAGACCGTCTAGACACTTTGGTAAGTCTTCCTTGAAAGGACCGATGAACGCAAGAGGGGGGGAGAGATTACTTTTTCAAAAATGAACGAGTAAACGCAGTGGAGTTTGACAGTAAATGAAGGCAAACACAAATGTAACCAGAAGCTCAAAAATCAGAGTTAAATAAATGCATTGGAAACAAAAAGAATAACGATGAAAAGAACACAGTGCACAAAATCAAAAAGGAACAACATGGCTAATTTTTTACTTTGTTCATAGCTCTCTCCTAGAGCTGCTAGTCCAAGGTCTACCACTATCTTTTCTCCTTTTTGAAGTCAAACTTCAAGGGTGGAGAAAACCTCTTAAAAACTTACAAATTATAGATCTTTAGTATAAGAAATATGCACAGAGATCAGAATTATATGAAAGAGTAAGCAGTAATGAATTTTATAGATAATAATGTTGTTATTAGTTCAGTCAGCTTTCATCCTTGTCGTGATCTAGGAAACCACACACGTTGTAGCACCGGGAAGGCGGCGATGAGTCTTTTCAGATGTCGGATGGCACATAATAGAATGCAGAGATAGTCACAGTGCAGGATGAGGACACAAAGAAGAAGCTGGCGTCGTATAAGCAGAAAGCATGAAAAGGATCTATTGCAGCGGAATCAGAGTTTGCGAAGAAGAAGATCGATGTACTCTGTTTTTTCTGTGCGAAACCTATAAAGCTGCGATCGTTGGTCCGATTCCCGTTCTCAATCACCCACCTAAGCCCGAAAGCTCGAATCCACTGTGAGAAGCATTCACGTTCATAGGATTTTGATAGTCGTTTGAAACTTGCCAGTAGAAATCATCCACGCATCGAAATGGAGAGGTTTTCTCGCCGGAATCGTGACTCCTCTTCCCATCAGTCGAGGCGGCAGTCAAGCGCGCCTTGCGTGTGTGCGATTTTTTGAAAGGCCAGTCGAGGCACTGGCTCGACTGCTCATGTTAAATGCCAAGAATTCCTCTGCTGTAGTCGAGGTGCCAGTCAGAGCTCCCTTGCTTCTGTTCGCTGCTTCAAACTATCAGTCGAGGAGCTGGCTCGACTACACCAGCCGAAGCGTCGGTCGAGTCTGCCTCGCATCTACCTGCTTTTGTCAGAGGATAGTCGAGTCACTGACTCGATTGCCATAGTTGAACTATCAATTGAGTCTGCCTCTTTTGTCTGCTTGAGCCCAGTATTAATCGAATCATTGCCTCGACTGCCACAGTCGAAGAGCCGGTCTAGGTGTCGGCTCGACTGCAACTTGTTCTACAGCTATCGAGCTCCACTTGCTCATGTTGGCTGCTGACTGAGATTAGTTGAGTCGCTGCCTCGACTGCCCCTTGGCCAGTCGGCAAATTCGTCGACTGCTGAATAGAGTAAAGGCAACAGTTAAGGTGTCAACTCATTTTTGTTCTTATGACTTGTTGTTTCAGTCAATTCTAAGACTGAAGCATGCCTTGTAAAGACTCTAACTAGAGACCCTTTACCTTCCAAGACTCCGGCCTCCAGCCATTCTTGGACTTTTCACCTTGCCACTTCCGCAAGGAATTTTCTGCCTACTAAGTCAAGGGACGAAGCTTCTCTTCGGTCGCTTGTGCATGGTGATCCTATCTATGTCCCTGGATTAAAAAAAAATAATCCTTGATGAAGAGGGATTACCTAAGCAACCGATCCATCATCGTGCTATTCGATTCGAGTGGTCTCTTGAACAAACTTGTTGTTCAAGCAACCTAACTCTTTTCCTTGATTAGCCGCTGAATAGATGATGAACCGATCCCTGTTTTTTGTGTTTATCTTCGGGGTCCAAGTAAATTAGCCACATACAATTATAAACAAATTACAAAGGAACAAAAGGAAACCAAAACAAGAATTATACCTCTTGTATACCTCTTGATCTTCTATTGTATGACCTTTCCTCCTCTTGAACATTGTGTGGGCAACGATCCTCCAAGAGTTAAAACCTTCTAGATCACGTATCTTTCTTTCCTTGTTCACTCCGAACAAAGGAAGATAATCAAAGACTTCTTCTTTTATCTAGTGCCGACCACCAAGCCACCAAACTTGTTATTGTCGTCGGCCAAGGAGAGGATTAAGAAGATGGTGTGGGTGCCGACCAAGAGCTCCAAGGGAAGAACCCTAACCCTTGCCGCCGGCCAAGACTTGAGGGAAGAAGATATATGGTGTGGGCTGAAGGGTTTTGCTTATCGAGTCCGTGAGGGGAAACTTCGCTTCCCACTTCACCTCGATTTGCTTGACCATGGCGATCCCTTCGATGTCCCTGGATTAAAAAAAAAATTTAATCCTAGACACAAGGGATTGCCCAAACAACCAAGTCATCATTGCGCTAACCGTTTAGAGAGGTCACTTGAACAAACTTGTTGTTCAAGCGACCATCCTCTATTCTACGAGTAGCCACGGAATAGACGATGTACGGATCACCAATTTTTGTATTTATGATCGGGATCCAAGTATTATTTAGCCACAAACAGATTCATATCATGCTCATAATTGAAAAATAAATACAACATGTAACATATAAAAAATTAGAGAATCGATATACCTCTCGATCTTCTAATGTATGACCTTCCTCCTTTCGGACGTCGTGTGGGCGACGATCAACCAAAAGTTAAAGCTCCTAGATCGCAAATCTTCCTTCCTTGCTTTTCCAAAGCAAGAGGAAGAATAGAAACAAGGCTCTTCTCCTTCCTATAGCCAACCAACAAGCAACAAGAAGAATGCTTGCTGTCGGCCAACAAGGAGAAGGAGATAATGATGGAAACCAGCCAAGACACCATGGGGAACCCCTAAGTCTTGTTTCCACCACTCAAGGAGAAGATAATAGAGTCTTTGGCCACCGGCCAAGGGCTAGAAAAGGGCTGTGGGCACCGGCCATCAAAAGAGAGGAAGAAGAAAGGAAAATACTTCCTTATTTGGTGTCGCCCAAGCCTCCAAAACCCTAAGCCTCCAAACCCTAATCCTCTCTCTCCTAATGGCCGACCATAGAAGTGGGGAAGAAGATTAGGATGAGCACCGGCCAAGGTAGAGGGAAGAAGGAAAGAACCGGCCAAACCTTAGGAAGAAGAAGATAAACCTCCTCCACTTGTTGCCGCCCACCCATAGCTCCCAAAACCCTAATCCGCCCAAACCTAATCCTAAACAAACTAGGATTTCTAGCCTCCAAAGGAAGCAAACCCTAATCCCCTTAAGCCATCCTCCTTTTTGCCGCCCACTTTATGATCTCTATTTATAGAGTTGGGCTCAAGCCATGATTTAATCTCCTCCATTGGTTCTAGGGATTTAATCTCAACCGTCGGATCTAGAGATTTAATCTCAACCGTCAGATCTAGAGATTTAATCTCTACCTTTGGATCTAGAGTTTTGTTTCTATCCATTGGATATAAGCTTCATGAGGTGTTAATAGGCTACATTAGGGACCATGAGGAGGAGTTGGATCTTGGCCACCCATGGATCAAGCCCACATAAAGTCCGATCCACTAATGATAATCCAATCCACTAAAGAATTATCATTGATCTACCTCACCAACCCCCATATGATAATATGGGCTCCATATATTATATGTACATTTTCTCCCCGTTTTTAAGATCTCGAATGTCCGTCGATTAATTAATTTACTGACCATTAATTAATCAACATCTAACTCCATGAGTAGTACCACTCAACCTTTTCATAATGCCGGACGAAGTCCACCTGCAGGGTTTACATGATGAACCTTATGAGCTCCTCAAGGGGACATCATCATCCTAATATATAGGACACAATTTCCTCCTATAATCAACGGCACACCATATAAATAATATCATCTCCCAACTTACCGAGCCTATCGATTTAATATATAAATCTCGCTCATTGGTAAATCAAAGAGATGAATACTAAGAATATGTGACCGTTATTATATCGGGATTAAAAGCATGTACAAAATAATATCTGAGGTCTGATTCGATTATGTAGTCAGCAATAAATTGAATCACCTCTAATTCGGTCCTGCTCAATACACACAAAGTGCACTAGTGTGATTTTATGGTCAAGACAAACCAATACCAAATCACACTACAACTATTCCGATGGTTTGTCCAAAGTCATCTCGGTTGTGAGCCTTTACTTATACTTTACAAGGAGTCGATAACATGATCTCTTGTGTGACACCACACACCATGTTATCTACAATGTAATGTATTAGACAATATTGCATAATCATAAAAATGCAAACAATGATCATGTGATTCTTATTTCAAAATAAAGATGTTCATACAAAAGATAGACTTTTCAGTATACATCCCTACATGGGCGCCGGCCAAGAGGGAAAGAAGAAGAGGTTTGTTGCCGCAGGCCACTAGAGAGCAAGACAAGGAAACCCTAGGAAAACCCTAATTCCTTGTGCCGCCCAAGCCTCTCAATGCCAACTCCAAACCCTAGCCTCTCCTAGAATATTGCCACCCAACTCCAAAAACCTAAGCTCCAAAAGATATCCCACGCCCAAGCCTTGGACCCTTATTTATAGATTTCGTTCAAGCCTTTTTTTAATCATGTCCGTTGGATCTAGGTTTCATGAGGGTTGTAATAAGCTTCAATAGGGACCATGAGGAGGAGTTGGATCTTGGCCACCCAATGGATCTAGCCCACATAATGTCCAATCCATTAATGATAATCCATTCCACTAGAGGATTATCATTGATCTACCTCACCAACCCCCATAAATAAATATGGGCTCCATATATTAATTGTACAAATATCTCTCCGTATTTAAGATACTGAATGTCTGTCAATTAATTAATTTACTGACAATAAATTAATCAACATCTAACTTCATGAGTAGTACCACTCAACCTCATCATCATGCCGGACCAAGTCCACCTTCAGGGTTTACATGATGATTCTATTGAGCTCCTCAAGGGAACATCATCATACTAATATATATGACATGATTTCCTCCTATAATCAACGTGTTAGTGAAAGCCCTAGAGCCAATCATGTGATGATTATTGTATGGACTTGTTGTATCATATTCCTATATAAATAAAGGCATTTCTTTATGGTTATTATACTTACTTGTATTGGTGCCAAATAATTAAGTATAATAGCATCCTTGAGTAGAAGGTTCTTATCTATATCAATCGATTGGTTGAATTGATAATGAGATGATATAGAGAATACTACTTTTAATCATTCCTAGTCAAGTATTAATATTCAGGGACAATGTTAATGCGAAGAGACTAGCATGTAGGTCAACTCGATGACTTAATCTCACAAGTCATGGATATGAGATATCAAGTTGACACATGGGTATGCATTGGAGAATGTATACTGAATGACTCGCCATGAGAAAGTATCATGGATCGTTATATGAGTGTCATATACTTTCTCATGTGACTATTAGTATGACTATTAGTCCTTGGACCTAAAGTCACCATGGTTCCCTACATAAGCAGTTGCATACTTTGGCTTCATCAAATGTCACTCGTAAATGGGTGGACTATAAAGGCAATTACTGGGTATGTAACAAATTATGAGGAGAGATGTGAGTGATGTAGATGGGATCACTAAGTGCATGGTTCTTGATAGAGTGAGACCACTAAGTGCATGGCCTTTCCCAAATGAGTCAATATGAGATATTGAGCTCATTTGATCAAATTGAGTCTACTTGGAGTTCAAGATATAGATTCTACAGAGGATGACACGGTCTATGCCTCTATTGGTCAATCTAGATGTCAAGGATAGAGAGACATTGTCACATATTGTGAGAGTCACAAAGGTGATGTTGGATCTCAACATTCTTGTAACTTGCGTAGCAATGATGTGTTGCTAGATTCCGCTCATTGCTTATGTTTCTAAATCGGTTTAGGAACATTTCCAATGTTACAAGAACCTATAGGGTCACACACAAAGGGCAATTAGATGGTGATTAGGTTCATATGATGGACCATGAGGATTAGGTTCATGTGATGAACCAAATTGGATTAAGAGTAATCCGAATTAGACTAATTGAGTTTGACTCAATTTGATTCAAGTGTTGAATGAGTCTAATTCAGATTTGGTTCATTGAGTCAATTTAAACTAATGAATAGAGATTCATTAAGTTAAAGTGACTTGAATCAAATGGTTGGATTTGATAAAACATGGGAGATAAAAGGTCAAGTTTGACTTGACTTGAGAGGGAAGATGAATGGTTAAGTTTGACTTGACCAAATGCCACATCATGATGACTTGGCATGGGTCGGCCAATGATGATGTTCCACATCATCATGGACACATCATGGGGAGCCATCTCATGAGGGAGACAAAGAGCCATGGCTCTTGGTATTACATGCATGTATATAACCTCCATGTAGTGGACGGCCACATAATGTGGGCATTAGTGGTGAATTGAAGTGGATTAACTTCATCTTCTTCCTTCCTCCTCTCTTGTGATCTCCCTCATCCTTCTTGCCCTGGGTTTCTAAGTGTGCTAGCACACTCTAATTCGCCTTCTCCACCTATTGTTCATGTGGATACTTGTAGAGGAGTGTACGCTTGACACTCTACAAGATCCGGCAAGCCGTTTAGACGAGCGGGATAAGCGAAGGGTGTCGCTACAAGAGTAATGCTCTTCACAAGTAGATCTAAGGTAGATCTAAGTTTTTCTTAACACATACATGTATTAATTTTTGTTTATCTTCGCACGGATCCGTGGCTGACTTTCAAGGTTTCCGCAATGCAAAAAGCAATTTTTGCGGCTCGGATAGTCCAATAGTGGTATCAGAGCCACGTGCGAAGCATGTACGTGTTTAGTTTTATAATTTTTGTATTAGATATGAAAAATTATAGATCTTTAAGTTTATGTAATTTTCCTAATTTTATAGATTTTTGTGAGTATTTTCTCTTAGAGTCGAAGCAACAAGTTTTTGGACACTTGTAGGCTTCAACTACCGAGAAAAACTCTTCGTAACGGTGAAAACTCGCTTTAGTCTTTTGGTACAGCAACTTAAGGTACTGTAAGATCAAGATGGGAACTCACAAGATTCATTTTACGAGTAGGGGCACTGCCCCTAACCCCGCAAGGGGCATTGTCCTACGATCGCACCCGAAAATCGCTTAGCGGGACCATTGCGGAGAAGTGACTCATAAAAATGAAAAAAAAGGATAGAAAAATTATATAAATTTATGTAAAATACATAATTTAGAATTATGAATTATACTGTGATGGTCATATCCCAAGAACCCCAATGTGATTGGATAAAATGTGTTGCAATTCATAATACGACTTACGCGCTGTTTTTGTGTTGTGCATGTTGTATATGGTATGTGACCTGTATGTCGTGCCTCTACTTTTAATATTCATGTTGTAAATAGTTTTTAGACTCAAATGTAACTCATGTTTCATATTTGTAATGTACAAAATGAAGCGGTGGAAGGTCAACTAGTAGACGGAGTTATGAGGAGGGTGGCGACGACACAAGGCGATCAAAGGAGGTGCTTAGAGAAGCCGCTAACCCTAGGTTGACCATCCGATCTTCTCATTGGCTTGAGAATATCGTAGTAGAGCCATGACCTCATCACAATTTAATTATTATATATATATATATATTTGTTTTTGCTTGTATGTATGTGATGCATGCTAGTAAATTTTGCTTGTATGTATATGATGCATGCTAGGATATTTTACTTATATGTATATGATGCATGCTAGTATATTTTGCTTGTATGTATGTGATGCATGCTAGTGTAGGGTAATTAAGGCATTAATGCGTATATGATACACATTCACGATTAAATTAGATCTTATTCGAATCAACTCGAAATGCCTACCAAGTTTTGATACCCATCACTACCTCGATCATTTGTTGTTGTTGAATCTGCCAAAGCAGAGCAACGCATATTATCTTGGTAGGGTGCGGAGGGACAATCTTGGTCCTGCCTATCATAGCTTGGGTGAGAATAAGCTCAATTATATTGAGTGAAACTAGTTAACTCAATTTGATCGAGTAAAACTATAGGCATATTCCAATGGTTGGAAAGATAGGATAAGATCACATTTATACTAAATCTTGGGTGATTTAGCCAAAGATAACTCAAGTTCTTTTGTAAATGTGGATCTTGATCCTATAAACAAGAGTTGCATAGAGATGTAATTGGTAATTTGTTACCTACCGATCATACTAAGTCTTGGGCGATTTAGCCAAAGCTAACTCAAGGCGTAGTATGATGTGGATCTTGTCCCGCTAAAATTATAGCTAGTTTGTATGAATCTAGTAGTGTGGTTTGACCACATCCATGACTCGATTCTATAAAAGTCCTATAATTCAGTGGGAGCATCATTTAATTAAATGCCTAATTAAATGATAAATGGAATATGATATTTACTTTCTGCATTATTTTATGTTGTAGATTGTCATGTCGTCAAACAAAAACACTCTCTCCCTGTGTTCTGTCCTTGAGAAGGACAAGCTCAATGGAGCTAATTTCTTGGACTGGTACAGGAAACTGAGAATCGTTCTCACTCAAGAAAGAAAATTGTATGTCCTAGAGCAGCCCATTCCGGAAGCACCTCCTACCACTGCCTCACGAGCTGACTGAGATGCTTACAAGAAGCATGAAGATGATGCATTAGATGTGTCATGCCTCATGCTCGCGACCATGAACTCTAAGCTTCAGAAGCAACACGAGTTCATGAATGCTTTTGATATGGTTGAACATCTTCGTCAACTGTATCAAGGACAAGCAAGGCACGAGAGATATGAGATCTCTAAGGCACTATTTCAGTGCAAGATGCAAGATGGGACTCCCGTAGGTCAATATCTACTCAAGATGATTCGGTATATAGAGAACCTACAAAGGTTGGGATTCCCACTTGGCCAAGAACTAGCCACTGACTTGATCTTGCAATCTTTCATAGAAAGCTACAATCAATTTTATCATGAATTACAACATGAATGGAATTGATAAGCCACTGCCTGAGATGCTTAACATGTTGAGAACTGCTGAGCTCAACCTTAAGAAGGGAAAAAATTGACTCCATTTTGATGGTGCAAAAGAAGAAAGGCAACGAGTTCATGTACTTGAGAAGGACTAAAGAATATTTCTTGATATTTGGAGGCGATGAGGAGCTAGCTATAAAGGGTTACAGCGATGTCAGCATCCAAACTGACCAGGATGATTATAGATCGCAGTCAGGGTTAATGTTTTGCTTGAATGGTGGCATTGTGAGCTGGAAGAGTTCGAAGTAGGACACAGTTGCTGATTCTACAACAGAGGCCGAGTATATTGCTGCATTAGAGGTAGCAAAGGAGGCAGTTTGGATCCACAAGTTCATTACTGAGCTAGGGGTGGTTCCTAGCATAGCAGATCCTATAGAGCTCTATTGTGACAACAATGGAGCAATTGCGCAGGCTAAGGAAACTCACTCACACCAGCGGACCAAACACATACTACGGCACTTCCATCTCATTCGAGAGATTATCGATAGTGGAGATGTGAAGATTTGTCGAGTACCCACAGAGGCTAACGTCGCAGATCCCTTGACCAAGGCTTTGGCACAGGAAAAGCATGGTGGTCACACTAGGTCATTGGGTATTAGATACTACAGTGATTGACACTAGTGTCAGTGGGAGATTATTAGTGAAAGCCCTAGAGTCAATCATGTGATGATTGTTGTATGGACTTGTTGTATCATATTCCTATATATATAAAGACATTTCTTTATGGTTATTATACTTACTTGTATTGGTGCAAAATAACTATGTATAATAGCATCCTTGAGTAGAAGGTTCTTATCTATATCAATCAATTGGTTGAATCGATAATGAGATGATATAGAGAATACTACTCTTAATCATTCCTAGTCAAGTATTAATATTCAGGGACAATGTTAATGCGAAGAGACTAGCATGTAGGTCAACTCGATGACTTGATCTCACAAGTCATAGATATGAGATATCAAGTTGATACATGGGTATGCATTGGAGAATGTATACTGAATGACAGATTACTACCATTTTATTGTATTATTTTGGTCCTTAATATCACTATTTTTATACTCACTCATGATTTATTATTAATTATTTACATGTTTTATGAGCTGGATCATCTTTTGGACCTTATTATAAATTCTCTTAAATTTTGGACTTATATGCAAATTTTATCTTTGATTGTAGGAGATCGAGATGAGTCACTGGACTAGACTCAAGTTGGATCAAATATGGCTTCATCTAGGGCAAGAAGGATTATTTCAAACGTGATTAATCTGGACCTTTCATCAAGATCAGAAGCAGTTTAATCAAAGGGTTCAGATCTATTCAATCCTGACCGTCCGATGAGATCTGATCGATTCTGAGCCATCTATCCATATATAAAGAGATCCGATCCGTACATTTAGATTTGAACATCTTATCCCTTCATATAGATTCGGGCGATCATGATTTTCCATTCAGATTCAATCAGTTCCATTCATTAGAGATCAGAGTAATCTTGATCGTCCAATGTGATGGCTCGATCTGAGCCATTAATCTGAATCTGGAGTGATCCGGTCCATACATCATGATCTACACAACTTGGTTGTTTATCTGGATCGTTGGATCTCGATCGTCCCTTCAGATTTATCAGATCCGACCATCCAGAGTAGAAACGATTACCACCGTTGGATGGAGCAGCTTAATTAATCAAATAATTGTTGGGAGTCGCTTCGGAGGCTAATTGGCTCCCATGTCCCCGGATTAAAATTTTCACTAATGAAAGAATTAATCCGGATGGGATGAGCTTTCTTAGCACAACCATTTCGTCGTCGTGCTAACAACTTGAGTGGTCGCTTGAACAAACTAGTTGTTCAAGCAACACAACTCTTCTAGTTGGTTAGCCGCGGAAGAGACGACGGACGGATCGCCGGTTTTTGTGTTTGTCTTCGGGGTCCATGATTATACAATATATATAAATACGCACACATGTATAATCAACACTAAAAGAAACATGGTCAGATCTGAAAATAAAGTTATAAAACTTTATACCTTACGATCTTCTACCGTATGTCCTATCCTTCTCGTGGACGACGTGTGGACGACGTGTGGACGAAGATCCTCCACGAGTAGAAGCCTTCTAGATCGCGTTCTTCCCTTCCTTGGTCGCTGCTAACAAAGAGAAGAACCAACAAATACCTATCCTTTCTAGAACCGGCCACCAAATTAGGGAATTTGATGCAACCGCCGGCCAAGGAACGAATGGATGAAGCGCCGGCCACCAATACAAAGGGAACCGCCGGCTACCTTGGAGATTGGAGAAGTGAACACCAGCCACCAATGCAAGGAGAACCGCCGACCAAGGAATAAGAGGGAGGCCTTGAGGATGGGCGCCGGCCAAGTGTTGATGGAGAATGATGGGCGCCGGCAACAACTAGAAGGATGAAGGTTGCCGCCCAAAACCCTAGCTCCAAAGCCCTAGACGCCCACTTTGAGAAGAGCCAAACCCTAATTCTAATTCAATTCATTCTTGCCACCCAACCCTAAGCTTTCCTTATATAGAGTTAGGCTTAGGACTCCTTTAATCTCCACCGTCGGATCTAGGGATTTAATCTCCACTATCAGATCTAGGGTTTTATCCCAACCGTCGGATCTAGGGTTTCATCCCAACCGTCAGATCTAGGATTTCATCCCAACCGTCGGATCTAGAGTTTCATCCCAACCGTCGGATCTAGGGTTTTATCCCAACCATCGGATCTAGGGATTTAATCCCAACCATCGATTCTAGGGTTTCATCCTAACCATCGGATCTAGGGATTTAATCCCAACCGTTGGTTCTGGGGTTTCATTCTAACCATCGGATCTAGGGATTTAATCCCAACCATTGGTTCTAGGTTTTGTTTTACATTCTTGGATCTAGACTTCACAAGGATTATATTAGGCTACGATAGGGACCATAAGGAGGAGTTGGATCTTGGCCACCCGATGGATCGGAACAACACAAACTTGATCCATCAATGATGTTCCATTCCACTAGAGGATCATCATTGAACTACCTCACCAACCCCCATAAATTAATATGGGCTCCATATATTATTTGTACATTCATCTCCCCGTGTTTAAGATATCGAATGTCCATCAATTAACTGATTTACTGACCATCAATTAATTAACATCTAATTCCTCGAGTAGTACCACTCAACCTTATCATCATGTTGACTAAGTCAACCAGCTGGGTTTACATGATGAACCTTATGAGCTCCTCAAGGGGACATCATCAACCCAATATATAGGACACGGTTTCCTCCTATAATCAACGGCACACCATGTAAATAATATCATTTCTCAACTTACCGGGCATATTGATTTAATCCATCTAAATCTCACCCTCTGGTAAATCAAAGAAATAGATACTAAGTACATGTGCCCATTATTATATCGGGATTAAGAGCATGTACAACATAATATCCGAGGTCCGATTAATTATGTAGTCAGTACTAAATTGAATCACCTCTATGTCGGTCCTGTTCAATACACCTAAGTGTACTAGTGTAACTCTATATTCAAGATAAAACAATACCAAGCTACACTACTTGCTTCGTTCCAGTTGCGTATTGCTACCTAAATTTGGACCGTACGATCGTGCTGGGAATTGCTTGGAGGGCTCGTCGAAGCGTCGCTTGTCCAAATTAGTTGTTCGACTAATGAAAACTCTTCGGATGGGATGGTCGGTTAAGCTAGCGGTATAAAGTGCAAACAATGATCATGTGATTCTTATTCCAAAATAAAATGTCCATACAAAAAGAGCTAGGCTTTCTGTACGGGGGAATTCTTTATGCCAAATGGCATATGCGCAACGGAAAAATTAGGATCCCTTCCAAGTGATCCATGCGAAAGCAAACTCGTATAAAATAAATTTCTCTAAACCAAACCTATCTTATAGGAGAGGATTACCTTTGTTGCGTGCCCTTGTTAATCCCGCTTCTTCCTTTTGTTTGTTGGATCTTTAGCACGTTCAAGTGTCCGTGCCTCTATATGTATCCACACGAGCAAGCTCTTGTCTCACAAAAGAAAACTAGAGGAGCTCTCCTTTACTTCTTGCTAGAGAAGTCCCTAAAGGAGAGGAAGCTAGGGAAAAAGGAGAAAGGAAGAAGAAGACTCCTCTTCTTGCTAGCCTACACTCACAAACCCACACAACCAAAGCTTCCACCAAGCTCTCTCACAACCACAACACCAAAAACTCTACTTTGGCCGGCCACTCCATGGAGCCTTTTATAGGGTTGGAAAAACCCTTCCACCTCCTTCACATTCAATGCAATTCATTGCATTGAGACACACTCAAAAAGGATTTGGCTTCCTTGTTTGGGCGGCCACTTAAGGAGACAAAACCATTTTGTTTCCTTCCACCTTATCTAGCTTAGGTGGATGCTTAGGTGGCATGCTTATGTGGCATGCTTATGTGGCATTCTTATGTGGCATTCATGCATGTTGAATTAATCTTATTAATTCAATTAAGCTTATGTTATCATATTAAATTAATCTTATTAATTCAATTAAGCTTATGTTATCATATTGAATTAATCTTATTAAATCAATAAGGTAACATATTGAATTAATCTCATTAAATCAATTAGCTAAAATTCTCATTAAGCTTAAAGTCCAAAAACCATTTTGTACTTAAGCTTATTCCCAAATTATTCTAGTCAAACTAGAATACTCTAATTCCTCTAATTATCATGCTCTTTGTGTGTGACCCTATAGGCTCTCATAACGTTGGCAGTGGACATAAACTCTTTTAGATACACAAGCACTTCGTTCCGGTTACGTATTGCTGTGGGTACCTATGATTATTGAGGTTGCGATGGGACCATAAAAGGATTTGTATTGGATCTGGATAAGGCCGTGTCCTTCTATCCTTGATATCAGTTGATCAATGAGGCATAGACCGTGTCATCCTCGATCAATCTATGTGTTTCTTGATCCCTGAGTAAACTAACTCAAACAAATGAGCTCAATATCTCATATTGACTAATTCGAGCATGGCCATGCGTTTTAGTAGTTCTACTCAATCAAGGGGCCAGATATCACTCTCGTCATATGAGAGGATAGATCCCATCTACATCACTCACATCCCTCCGCATAATTTGTTATATACCCAGTAATCGCCTTTATGGTCCACCCTGTTACGGGTGACGTTTGACGATACCAAAGTACATAACTCCTTATGTAGGGAACCGTAGTGACTTCAGGTCTGAGGACTATTCATACCAATAGTCACATGAGAAAGTTTATGACACTCATATAACGATCCATGAAACTTTCTCATGGTGGGTCAGTTCAGTATATATTCTCTAATATATACCCATGTGTCAACTTGATATCATATATCCATGACTTGTGAGATCAAGTCATCAATTGACCTACATGCTAGTCTTTATGTATTAATATTGCCCTTGCATATTAATACTTGACTAGGAACATTTAGAAAGTGTTCTCTACAGCCTCTCATAATCAATTCTGCCAATTGATGTGCTGTAGATAAGAACCTACTTTTCTAGGGCATTACTATATTTAATTTAGCTGGCACAAGCTAAACTTAAATATAATAACCAATCCTTTGCCTTTATAGAATATGATACAAAATGTTCCCTATTCAACCATCACATGATTGGTTCTTAGGGCTATAACTAACACTTTCAGTATACATTCCAACAATCTCCCACTTATACTAAAAGACTATGCCGTCATCACACTGCCATACATCTGATCCCCATGTCCTCCATATGCCTATCAAACGCTTTCGCTGAAAGGGCCTTAGTGAATGGATCCGCCAGGTTATCCTCTGATGCAATCTTGGCGACAACAACTTCTCCTCGCTTTACGATCTCTCGTATAAGGTGGTACTTGCACTCTATGTGTTTACTCGCCTTATGGGCTCGTGGTTCCTTCGAGTTTGCAACTGAACCACTGTTATCACAATAAATTGTGATAGTTCTGGGCAAACCAGGAATCACATCCAAGTCCATCAAGAAGTTCCTGAGCCATACAGCTTCCTTGGCTGCCTCAGAGGCTGCCACATACTCAGCTTCCATGGTAGAGTCCGCCACACATTTCTGCTTGACACTCCTCCATACTATGGCTCCACCTCCAAAAGTAAACACTACTCTTGTCCCTATCGATTGGAAATCGAATCCGTGTAACCACGAGGACTAATTGATCTGCCGGTAAACCATATAATCCTAGTCCTTCTCGGGTACTTGATATATGCTTTACTGCGATCCAATGTCACCTGTCGGGATTACTCTGATATCTGCTAACCATGCCCACGGCAAAGCAGATATCCGGTCTCGTACATAGCATAGCATACATAAGGCTTCCTATTGCCGAAGCATAAGGAACCGCCTTCATGTCCTCTTTCTCCTTTGATGTTTTGGGACACATCTCTTTAGATAAAGGAACTCCATGCCTAAAAGGTAGAAAACCTTTCTTGGAGTTCTGCATGCTAAAACGAGCAAGGATAGTGTCAATGTATGAAGCTTGAGATAAGCACAACATCCTTTTCGTGCGATCCCTTATAACTTTGATCCCAAGGATGTGTCCCACTTCTCCCAAGTCCTTCATGTCAAACTGTTTGGACAACCATACCCTTACGTCTGATAACACTTTGATATTGTTGCCAACTAACAAAATGTCATCTAAGTATAGTACAAGAAACACCGCTACGTTTCTGTCACATCTCTTGTATACACAAGGTTCATTCGGACTTTGAATAAATCCATATGACTGGATTACCTCATCAAAGCAGATGTTCCAAGATCTAGAAGCTTGCTTCAATCCATAAATGGACCGATTAAGCTTACATACAAGATGTTCTTTGCCTTTAGCAATGAATCCCTCTGGTTGCCGCATATAGATGTTCTCCTCAAGACTTCCGTTAAGGAAAACTGTCTTGACATCCATCTGCCAAATCTCATAATCCATATAAGCAGCTATAGATAAGAGAATCCGGATAGACTTAAGCATAGCTACCGGCGAAAAGGTCCCCTCATAATCGATACCCTCTTTCTGAGTATTCCCTTTCGCAACAAGCCTAGCTTTGAAGGTCTCAACCTTCCCGTCTACTCCTCTCTTTCTCTTGTAGATCCACTTGCATCCAATGGTTTTTACACCATCGGGTGGCTCTACTAGCTCCTAGACCTGATTAGAATCCATAGATTCTATCTCTGAATTCATCGCACTTTGCCAAGATACCGCATCTCGATCTTGGAGTGCCTCGTCATATCTCCAGGGATTCGGTTCATGTTCACCAGGGACTAAGTCCGAAGACTCTCCCAAAAACATGAATCTCTCGGGCTGTCAAACAACCCTCCCACTACGATGAGGTACCTCCTGTGTATGCTCTGTTACACGCGGTGCAGTGATTTATGATGTCTCCTCTTGTACTGGTGGTACTGAAGTCGGGACTTCCCCTGTTAACTCCTCAAGAACAATCCTACTCTTGGGCTTGTGGTTCATTACATAATCCTCCACTAGAAATCTGGTGTTCGTGCTAACGATCACCCTCTGATCTCTAGGATTATAAAACAAACCACCATTCGTTCTCTTAGGGTAGCCAACAAACATGCATACTTCTATACGAGGTTCCAACTTACCAGCATCAGCCTTCAGCACATGTGTTGGACTCCCCCATATCCGAATATGTCTTAGACTAGGCTTTCGCCCAGTCCACAACTCTGTGGGAGTAGAGGGTACTGACTTAGATGGAACCAAGTTCAGAATGTGTGTTGCTATTTCCAGAGCAAACCCCCAGAACGAATCAGGTAACTCAGAATAACTCATCATCGATCTGACCATCTCCATAAGAGTCCTATTCCTTCGCTCCGCCACACCATTCTGCTGGGGTGTGCCAGGTGCGGACAATTGGGATTGAATCCCAGCCTCTGATAAGTAACTCCTAAACTCTCTCAAGAGGTACTCGCCACCACGATCAGATCGTAATGTCTTGATACTTTTACCTTGACGGTTCTCCACATCAGCCTTGAATTCTTTGAACCTGTCAAAGCATTCAGACTTACGGCGCATCAAGTAAATGTATCCATATATTGAATAATCGTCTATAAAAGAGACGAAATATTCAAAACCACCCCTTGCCTAGATAGACATAGGACCGCACAAATCAGAATGAACCAATTCTAACACATCTTTGGCTCTATACCCATTGGCCTTGAAAGGCCTCTTGGTCATTTTACCTTCCAAGCAAGATTCGCAGGTTGGGAGATCCTCAACCACTAATGAACCCAAAGGTCCATCAGCTATCAACCTTTGAATTCTACTTAGGTTAATATGACCAAGCCTTAGATGCCAAAGATATGTTTGGTTCATCTGCGAAGGTTCTTTTCTCTTATTAGATTTAGAAGATGAGTTATTTACTTCTATATGCATCGTGGGAGTTTTCGGTTCAAGAGTATATAAATTGCCAACCAATGTATCAGAATAGATAATCTCCCTATTCCTTTTTATAACCACTTTGTCATTAAAAGAAACAGAATATCCATCCATAAACAATTTAGAAACTGAAATTAAATTCTTTCTAAAAGTAGGTACATAAAGACAATTTCTCAAAACAAAAACTTTATTCCTATCAAAAGATAAATAAACGTCTCCCACTGCAATAGCCGCCACCTTTGAAGCATTGCCCATGAAGACAGTAATCTCTCCCTCAGCTAGTCGTCGGGTTTCCTGGAACCCCTGCAAAGTATTGCAGACATGATCAGTGGCTCCTGTATCTACCCACCAGGCACTGGTAGATAACACGACTAAACATGTTTCAACAACTAAACAAGAAGATATACCTTTGTTCTTTCGGCGAGGACAGTCCGCCTTCCAATGTCCAGTCTGCTTGCAGGTGAAGCACTTGCCTTTCGGCTTCTTCACTCCTGCCTGAGGTCCCACTGCCACTTTCTTTGCTCCACCTTGCTTCTTCTTCTTCTTAATTTTCGATTTAGAGGAAGAAAACTTCTGAGCGACCATGGCTTGAGCACTTTGACGAAAAAACCCCTCTACCGCCTGGAGTTCTGTCAGAAGCTCTGCCAACAAATACCACCTCTTGTTCATGTTGTAGTTGAGGCGGAATTGCTCAAAACTCCTAGGCAGAGACTGGAGAATGATATCGACCTGGGTTTCCCCATCGATCTCAGCTCCGAGGACTTCCATCTCATTAAGATGAGCCATCATCTTGAGAACATGATCCCTAACGAGTGTTCCCTCGATCATGGTGGTCATCATTAAGTTTCTCATTGCCTCCTGCCTAGGCGCCCTACTCTGATGTCTGAAAAGTTCCTTGAGATTGAACATCATGTCATAAGCTGTGGCTATGGCCTGATGCTGATGTTGCAACACATTTGACATAGATGCCAAAATGTAACACCGCGCCATCTCATTTGCCTTAACCCATTTCTTATAACGTTCTTTCTCCTTTTCATAGAGTCATCGGAGGGCTTAGGAGGACAGACCTCGAAGAGTACAAATTTGTACTCCTCCGCAGTTAAGACAATATCCAAGTTTCTTTTCCAATTAATGTAGTTTGGTCTAGTAAGTTTGTTTTCTTTTAAAATCACAGCAAGTGGGTTGAAAGCCATTTGAAAATCCTAAAAATCACAATGATCAAAATATTAGATTTCAAATATTATTGATTCCTCAAAAACAATAAAATTCCGAAATCAACCAACACCTCAAAACACCGAGAATATCGCATGCCACGATAGTGTGGATGTATACGAATTCTACATTTGTAAGAGGAGGTTTTACCCATTAATTTTATTATCTTGTCAACCTTACTTTTTGACAAATAAAATTAATAGTTGGTTCCTCTTTGGCCCTACAAATAAAAGCAGTGACTCCGATGGGGAGGATACTTTTTATTTGCATCTAAGTGTGCACCATTACACGATACTAAGGGAATTATTTCGGATTATGTGCCTTACCGATGGGGAAGTACACACGCTCCTTAATAATTTCCTATAACCATTATTTGACCTAGTGATCCGCAAACAAACCCATCCGATGGGGAGGAAGGCACTCAGAGCCAACGCGCAAGTTTGTTGCATCACACGTCAAATTGTAATGGAGGCCGCGGGAATTAAAAATGTCCCTCTCCCACTTAGTAAATTGAAAATGAGGAATTTTAAAACATACACAACATGCATATAAAACAAATAAGCAATAAATATGGAAAAAACAGAATTTTTCCAACTATTATGGCATTGTCCTCCAATATGCATCCTGTCGTGTCGCCACCTCGTCCGCTCCATCTTTTCCCGTGCGTAAGTCACCAAAGTATCCCAGCCGAGATAAATCATTTTATTTACATCCATCGATCCTATACTCCACGAAGGAGTGTACAAATAATCTAGATCGAAAGTAAACTAAAATGAGCGGCTAAACAATGCCGTATTTAATTACAAAAATTAAATACTAATCTAGCCTCGTCAACCCCGAGGATTCAAATAATAAATATTTACACACATCCATTCACATACACACACATGGCCATAATAGTCGGATCTTATGCCTGCAACCAAAGAGTTAAAATACACATATCCTACTATTATCCGACACATATAATATATGAAAAAGTGCATAAAAATTAATCGAATCCAAAACACACAAAACCGGAAACCGTGGGTCTGATACCACTTGTTGGGAGTCACTTCGGAGGCTCATTGGCTCCCATGTCCCCGGATTAAAATTTTCACTAATGAAATAATTAATCCGGATGGGATGAGCTTCCTTAGCACAACCATTTCGTCGTCGTGCTAACAACTTGAGTGGTCGCTTGAACAAACTAGTTGTTCAAGCGACACAACTCTTCTAGTTAGTTAGCCGCGAAAGATACGACGGACGGATCGCCGGTTTTTGTGTTTGTCTTCGGGGACCATGATTATACAATATATATACATACGCACACATGTATAATCAACACTAAAAGAAACATGCTCAGATCTGAAAATAAAGTTATAAAACTTTATACCTTACGATCTTCTACCGTATGTCTTATACTTCTCGTGGACGACGTGTGGACGAAGATCCTCCACGAGTAGAAGCCTTCTAGATCGCGTTCTTCCCTTCCTTGTCCGCTGCGAACAAAGAGAAGAACCAACAAATACCTATCCTTTCTAGAACCGGCCACCAAATTAGGGAATTTGATGCAACTGCCGGCCAAGGAACGAATGGATGAAGCGCCGGCCACCAATACAAAGGGAACCGCCGGCCACCTTGGAGATTGGAGAAGTGAACGCCGGCCACCAATGGAAGGAGAACCGCTAGCCAAGGAATAAGAGGGAGGCCTTGACGATGGGCGCCGGCCAAGTGTTGATGGAGAATGATGGGCGCCGTCAACAACTAGAAGGATGAAGGTTGCCGCCCAAAACCCTAGCTCCAAAGCCCTAGCCGCCCACTTTGAGAAGAGCCAAACCCTAATTCCCATTCAATTCATTCTTGCCGCCCAACCCTAAGCTTTCCTTTTATAGAGTTAGGCTTAGGACTCCTTTAATCTCCACCGTTAGATCTAGGGATTTAATCTCCACCGTCGGATCTAGGGTTTTATCCCAACCGTTGGATCTAGGGTTTCATCCCAACCGTCGGATCTAGGATTTCATCCAAACCATCGGATCTAGGGTTTCATCCCAACCGTCGGATCTAGGGTTTTATCCCAATCGTCGGATCTAGGGATTTAATCCCAACAGTCGATTCTAGGGTTTCATCCTAACCATCGGATCTAGGGATTTAATCCCAACCGTTGGTTCTGGGGTTTCATCCTAACCATCGGATCTAGGGATTTAATCCCAACCGTTGGTTCTAGAGTTTTGTTTTACATCCTTGGATCTAGATTTCATGAGGATTATATTAGGCTACGATAGGGACCATAAGGAGGAGTTGGATCTTGGCCACCCGATGGATCGGAAACACACAAACTTGATCCATCAATGATGTTCTATTCCACTAGAGGATCATCATTGAACTACCTCACCAACCCCCATAAATTAATATGGGCTCCATATATTATTTGTACATTCATCTCCCCGTGTTTAAGATATCGAATGTCCGTCAATTAATTGATTTACTAACCATCAATTAATTAACATCTAATTCCTCGAGTAGTACCACTCAACCTTATCATCATGTTGACTAAGTCAACCAGCTGGGTTTACATGATGAACCTTATGAGCTCCTCAAGGGGACATCATCAACCCAATATATAGGACACGATTTCCTCCTATAATCAATGGCACACCATGTAAATAATATCATTTCCCAACTTACCGGGCATATTGATTTAATCCATCTAAATCTCACCCTCTGGTAAATCAAAGAAATAAATACTAAGTACATGTGCCCATTATTATATCGGGATTAAGAGCATGTACAACATAATATCCGAGGTCCGATTCAATTATGTAGTCAGTACTAAATTGAATCCCCTCTATGTCAGTCCTGCTCAATACACCTAAGTGTACTAGTGTAACTCTATGTTCAAGATAAAACAATACCAAACTACACTGCAACCATGCCAATGGTTTGTCCAAAACCATCTTGGTTGTGAGCCTCTACTTATATTTTACAAGGGACTGATAACATGATCTTCTGTGCCACACCAAGCACCATGTTATCTACAATGTAAAATATTAGACAATATGCACACATATATAATTAATATATAAAGTGCAAACAATGATCATGTGATTCTTATTCCAAAATAAAATGTCCATACAAAAAGAGCTAGGCTTTCAGTATACATTCCAACAATAATGGATCCATCAAACCCTAGCTTAATTGGATGGCTTGGATTAAAGGGGCTTAGTTTGGACGGTTCAGAAAAATCCTTTAATCATCTTCTCCTTCACGCAGCGCACAGAAGAAGCGGTGTTGTTCTTCTCCCTTTTCGATTGAGCGAGCGCCAACATCGTCGTCTGCTCCTCGCAGGCGAGCAACGGCAGCGACGCGAATCGCAGAATAATAGAATGTGATGCCGAGTGTCTTCCTCACGCACGAGCAGCGGCGATGCTGCTTCCTCGTGCGCGAGCCGACAACCATCAATCCTCCACGCGGCAGCGGCGGGTCCGGGCGTCTCTTCCGGCGGCCTCCTTCCATCAAAGTTGGCGGTGATCCCCTTCCTCAGCCGGCGACGAGATGTTGGGATTTCAGCTAGTTCGTTAACAGCGAGTAGTGAAGGCAATTTCGGCGCTTTTCACTAGCGAAACTTACAACGCCAACTGCCGGAGCTGAGAGCCGTAGCCGGACGGGATTCCGATGGCTGTGGTGCTTGCTACTATCAGGATTCCACAAAACCTGTTTCCAGCTCACGGAAGTGATATTCCTTCTCCAATTTCTTGCGGCAACACTTCATTTCATCGCCAGCGAAGAGTTTCAGCTTCTACTCCGGTTCCATCCTCTCCACACAACACCGGTAGTTCCGTTGTAGTAAGTGGTGAGTATACTCGGCTACAACCGAGAGACTCGGGTTCGGTCCCCGGCGGCGAAACTACAGGTTGCTCCACCTTCAGAGAGTCATCCATAGATTGTCAGGTTCCGGTGTCATTGTAGTATAGTGGTGAGTATACTCGGCAACAACTGAGAGACCCGGGTTCGGATCCCGACAACTACACAAGGCTTTGATAGTTCTGCACCATCCACCGAAGAAAAGGGCTTGCCTCATCCATTAATTCAGCACTTGCTGAAGGATTTTCGGAAAGGATCCAACCATCCCATCCACCGGAGGAGCTCGTTTGGATTGTCATCATCGTCGTGGAGTGATCGGTGGTTATATTTAGATTTTGTCCATTGATTTGGATGTTTATCTTATTTACTTTGATGTTTAATTTCAGTGCATGATTCAGTTGTTATTTTGTAGTTAATTAGGAGCTTAGCTATAGTTTGCTCTACATTTTAAATTCTTGCACTTTCTTTATGTTTTTAATGCTCTTGTTTTCAATGCTTTCCTTTACATGCTTAGTTTAGATCTTCTTTAATTTCATTATCATCATAGTTAGTTAGATTAATGCTTTAATTACTTGAATTGTCTTTCATTCAGTAGGATTAGTCTTTTAAATTCCAAACCCCCATTTAGTAAGATTAGCAATAATTAGAAATTCTAAGTTTACAATTCTATCGATTACACTCGTTGGGAAATGATCCGGGCTATCCACTATGCTATATTAGTGTAGTTATGGTGTTCGATAATTAATTTGAAATGGTGCCATGACACAAATAATTGTTCATCAAAATTTGGCACCGTTGCCAGGGAGTGTAATGATGCTTAGTAAACTTAGAATTATTTTTCCATTTTTCTAAAAAAAAAAAATTAGGGCTTCATTCTTTCATTTTCAATATATCCATGTATTTTGTCATGTCTATTTCCTGTGTCTTTTGATTTGTGTGTTGGTGTTTCAGGAAAGACCAGGAATTATCTTTTTTGAGAAAAATGGATCATTATTATCAGCAGGATGGAGACTACGGTCATAGTCAGCATCATTGATCGAATAACTAGATCAAATTGCAACATCCTTCAGCCAGATGCAGCACAAGAGTTCATTCTGCCTCTATCAGAGACCACTTCTGTGGATATCGATGCGCTTAGGGAGAGGGATTGTGGAGTGAGTGATTGGCATACTACTCCACAGGACCCTAATGAACCATTTGTTAGTAATATATGAGAAGTGTCCTAAGGCAATCGCCTTATAGTTGTACCATTTATTTGATAAATGAAGATTCACTATTTGAGTATACATGTTTTCATGTATTTGATTGGATCTTAAACTCATTTACTGAATGTCCGTAATACGATTCACAGCATGAGAGAATTTGTGATTGGATCACAACTAGTAAGTATCTCTACATGTGTAATTGTGATGTTTTGGAATTATCCCTAGTCAATGAATTGATGGATTTGGACACCATCAATTCTGTTGAGACTAGCACGAGGTATACTCCATGGTGTATTCAAGCAGCTGATTCTCACTAGCTGGAGACATTGTGATGTCCGGAGTTAATCGTGGATGCTAGTTATGGTAACTAGTTCATTGGAGTGACCAACTGTAAGACTTCATATGGTTCTCTTCATATATGGATATGTCAATGAAGTTCTTACTGCAGCTTAAGTGTGATGTTCCTTTGACTTGCGGTATTCAAGTCATCTTGTTCATGAAGACTTATACTTTGACATCTTAAGCAACCATCTCTGAGGAGATGTGGACCCAGGATGATTGGGTATAAGTCGAAGTGGCCGAAGGTGTTTGAATAGCCTATACAGTATTCACCACTCCTTGCGAGGAGATGTATACTCATGGCCTCTCGTCGGATTGTTACTAAAGTCTTTGGCCAAAGCATTACATGATTAAAGTAATGTACTCTTAGATATATGTGCAGTAACTAGAATCCATAGGATGAGGAAATGATACTTGGGCTAGGTGTGACGTAGTCAGCCTAGTGGGGACTGACACTATAGACCATGTCCTAAACCAAGTGGGTATAAGATGCGTGAAGGGAACGAGGTATGATTTATTATAGCTGGTGAAGGGTTTCAGAAATGGTTCTGAATCAACCGTTGATTTCTGATTAATTGAGGATCATGATGTACTACTAGGTGCCACTCATGATCATTCTATAATTAATGGTTAATTATAGACGACCAGCATAAATCGGGAACCTATTTGGTCGCACACACAACGAGCGTAATCCGAAGGATTTAAAATGAGCTTGAGAATGAGATTCTCAGACCGAGAGAAACTAGGTTTGGTTGGACCAAACAAGGAGCGATTATGAAATTGTTTCAGTCGCAATGGAAGCATGGATGGGGCGAGTCTTATGAAGACATGATGGATGAACCAAATTGGTTTGGTTCTAATCCAATGGTGGAGAATAAACCAAAGGGGTTTGGTTTGTTTTAAACGAATGAACCAAAGTTGGTTCGGTTCGTTTTAACTTAAAATAGACCAACGCGGTTTGGTTTATTTTAACTTAAGTTATTGGTGCGGGTTAATGGGTTTTTGTTATGAACCAATAACCGTTAGGAGAATGTGTTCTCTATAAAAACATGGCTTAAGGGTTTTTCGTGGATAACTTTTGGAGTTGAAAAACCTAGCCACCCTCTCCCTCTCTTCTCCTTGCCGCCGCCCAAGGGTTCCACTCCGCCCAGCGTTTTACCGCCGTCCACCCTTGTTGCCGGCGTCTAGCTGCTGCCGGCCACTATTCCAGTGACCCTCCGGTGACTCACCTTGGTTCCGGCGACCAAGGGTTGGCCGGTCATCCTCTTTGGCCGGCACAACATCCTCCACCAAGCTGTCCAGTTTTCTGGACAGCTTCTTTCCTTTTTGTCGGAGTGTCATTTGGACGACATTTGGAGCTCCGACAGTGGTAACCTTGCCGGGGATTCGATCTCCGGTAATCCTCATAGTTAGATGACGAAGGATTCGTCAAACGGTTGACGAATACCTCTCCGGAGAAGCGAGTTTTAGGGACTCATTTTTGAATCCGAATTTTGATTCGGATTGTGATCTTCTCTCGATCACATTGTCTTCGACACGAGGCTAGTGACTCGTACGAAGACGAGGCTCATGGCTTTGTGAAGTCATCCCGATGATACTCGGCGTGGATATGGATAGAGGCGATTCTAGCGAGAGTCGCTCCGGTTGATGCCTTTTCCGCTACACGTGATACGTCAGGTATACATAGAGTAATTTATTTTTATTGTAAAATTTGAAACTATGATTATGTCTACACTTGTTGTACTATGCATGCGTGTGGTGTGTGTTATGTAATAAATTAGATTTATTGCTTTTTATTTCTTCCGCTGCGCACATGTTTACGAAACATGTTCGAATACACACTCGCCGTATTGTTGGAAACCCAACAGTGGTATCAGAGCCCAAGTTTTGTTTCGACATAATCGTAAAATTATTTTGCGATAGACGTAATTATATTTATGGAAATTTTCTACTTTTGGATGTTTAGAAGTATTTATGGAAATTTTCTAGTTTTGGGAAGTCTCGAAGTATTTATGGAAACCTTCTACTTTTGGAAAGTTAGAAGTATTTATGGAAATTAACACTTTTCATAAATAAAATATTTGATTAGATTTGGAAATTTGTTTTCTAATTTAATTATGATTTGGTTTGGGAAATCAAATCTAAAATATATTTGATTTCCATAAATAGTTTTTACAATTTAGGAAATTTATTTCCTAAATTAAATTTGGCTTTCTTTAATTGAGACCTTCCATAAATAAAATATGTGATTAGATTTGAAAATTTATTTTCTAATTTAATCATGATTTGATTTTGGGAATCATATCTTAAATATATTTTATTTTCATAAATAGTTATTACATATAAGGAAATAAAGTACATGCAATAATTGTATGTCATGTAATTGCATTAGATGCATATCATTATGTCATGCGTGTCGTGACATGTAGATATATGCCATGTATGTCATGCCATGTAGATAATAGTTATTTGCATGCAAAGATGATGAGACTTTAAAACCCTTATACAATATTAAAGCCAACACCTTCCATTAATATGATTAGAACCAGAGTTCTGTTTCTTGTTTGGGTTGTTGGACTCACTCCAAGCCCGGCTCGAACTTGAACATGTTCAAATCATTGGAATAGTTTAACTCTAATATGGTAAGAGTCAGAGGTCAATCGTTAGTTTGGGTTGTTGGACTCACTCCAAGCCTAGCTAATTGGTTGAATACGCTCTAACCATATTAAAACTATTTTGCAATTAATGGGCCGGCTCTAACTTGGAGCATCGATTTGTTGGACTCACTCCAAGGTCGATGTGAAGAGAGGTGAAGTTGGGTGTTATGCATATGATGCATACTTGTTAATGTGTTAACAACCCAATGTATATGTAAACATTCAATTAGTTGATAGCACATTATGATAGTTACATATACGTGATATGTAATCGGTATACTTGATACCCACCATAATAGCTAAGAATGGCTTGTTGGACTCACTCCAAGGTTGTTCTTATCTATATTGGATATCAGCCCATTCGGAGATTGACCTATGATCTCCCGAATTGATTTTGAGGGTTTTTGAATTCGAAAAATGAATTGGATTTTGTAAATGTATGTGGATGCATTTTAAATCATCTTTCTCATATATGCTCGTTTTGTATTTCTAGGTTAATCGCTTGATCATGATGTCTTTGAATTTGTGCTCTATTTTGAATTAGAATAAATTGACTGGGCCTAACTTCTTTGATTGGCTTAGAAACTTGAGAATTGTTCTCAAGGAAGAAAAGCTTGCGAATGTCCTCGAAGCGCCTCTTCCTGCCCGTCCTAGTGACAATGCAACTCCGGACCAATTGTTGGCCTATCAGAAACATGTGATTGATTCTGAAATGGTGAGTCACATTATGCTAGCCGCGATGGTACCCGAGCTGCGGAAGCAGCATGAGCATATGGATGCTCATACCATAGTCCTTCATCTTTATGAGTTGTTTGATGAGCAAGTGAGATTCGAAAGATTCGAAGTCTCCAAGCTCCTCTTCACCTCTAAGATACAGGAAGGCTCATCTGTGGTACTGCTCAATATGCTGAAGACTGTAGAGCCTTCTGTGAAGCATGAGCAGGGGACGGTGTTGTTAGTTGATTCCTTGAAGAAAGTTCTAAGAGGAAGTCAAAGAAACAGTAGAAGGGGAAGAAAAAGGCTAAGAAGGCAGAACCGACACAAAAGGGCACTTGCCATCATTGTGGCAAGGAGGGCCATTAGCGAAGAAATTGCAAGATTTATCTTGAGTCCGTGAAGAATAATAGGGCATCGGATGCCCTATCTTCTTCAGATATCTTCGTTATTGATTGTCATTCTATTTCCTTAAACACTTGGGTATTGGATATTAGGTGTGGCTCACATATATGTAATGACATACATGGGCTAAGGAATGGAAGAAGACTCGTCAAGGGAGAGTCAAATTTATGTGTTGGTAATGGAGCAAAGGTTGTTGCACATGCCATCGGGATGTATTTGTTAAGACTCCCTACATGACTTGTCTTAGAACTGGACAATTGCTTTTTTCGTTGCTTCGTTGATAAAGAACATCATTTCTATTTCTTGTTTTAATAGAAATGGGGACCATTTAACTTTTAGTAACAATTATTGTTACATAACTTTGAATGACGTTCTTTATGGGACTAGAACTTTAAACAATGGTATTTATACGTTGGATGTATCCAGTGACATTCTCAATATCGAAGCGAGCAACAAGCATGCTCGAAAGGATAATAGATTAGACTCCTATGTGTGCCATTGTCGTCTTAGCCATGCAAGCAAGAATCGCATGTCTGAATTACACCGATGTGGAATTCTGGAATCGTTTGAATTGGATTCATACGATACATGTGAATCATGCTTAAAAGGCAAGATGACTAAGTTACCTTTTACAGGAAAAGGTGAATGGGTGGGAGAGTTTCTGGGTCTAATACATAGTGATGTATGTGGACCTATGTCAACTCAAGCTCTAGGAGGCTATATCTACATCATTACCTTCACCGATGATCACTCACAGCTTGGGTATGTGTTCTTGATGAAACACAAGTTTGAAGCCATTGAAAGGTTCAAAGAATTCAGAAATGAAGTAGAGAAACAACATGACAAGAGTATTAAAATACTTCGATCGAATCAAGGTGGTGAATACTTAAGTCAAGAGTTACTTGATTATCTAAGAGACAATGGTATATTGTCTGAATGGACTCCGCCATATACACCGCAGCATAATGGTGTATCTGAGAGGCGTAACCGAACCTTGTTGGACATGGTCAGGTCAATGATGAATCATGCGAATCTTCCCAAGTCCTTTTGGGGCTATGCACTTCAGACAACTATTTACTTGCTAAAGGTAATGTCAACCAAGGTAGTCTTCACTACTCCATATGAGATATGGAATAGTAAGAAACCTCATGTATCTTACTTGAAGATATGGGGTTGTCCTACTTATGTGAAACAGACTGTATGAGACAAATTGGATGCTAAGTTTGATAAATATCTATTTATTGGATACCCTAAGGAAATAAGGGGTTGCCAATTCTATCATCCTGTGGAACAAAAGATGTTTGTTTCAAGGCATGCTGTGTTTTTAGAGAAAGAGTTTCTCTTGCAAGAAAATAGTGGGAGTATCGTTGAGCTTGAGGAGGCTTGAGAGACTCAAATAGACATTGATGAGATACCTGGTGAAGCACCATAACTGATAACTCATAGTGATGAGCCATCGGCTGGACTATTGAGACACAACATCTTCGTAGATCTGGTAGAACACGCAACATTCCTTAGAGATATGGATTTCTCGTAAGTGAATCGAATAACGTGTTACTCATTGATGATGAGGAGCCTACCAGTTATGAAGAAGTTCTGAAAAGTTCAGAAAGGGACAAATGGCTTGAAGCTATGAAGTCGGAAATGGATTCCATGTATGAAAATCAAGTTTGGAACTTGGTGGACCCAACTGAAGGCATTAAGCCTATAGGGTGCAAGTGGGTTTTCAAGAAGAAAATCAACATGGATGGTAATGTGATTATCAATAAGGCTAGATTGGTGCTGAAAGGGAATCGTCAGAAGCAAGGTGTTGATTATGATGAGACCTATTCACCTATAGCTATGCTTAAATCCATTCGAATACTCCTAGCCATAGCGCCTCATTATGATTATGAGATATGGCAGATGAATGTGAAAATAGCTTTCCTTAATGGAAACCTACTCGAGGACGTGTATATGATACAGCCTGAGGGTTTCACATCAGTTGATAAAACCAAGGTATACAAACTGTGACGGTCCATTTATGGACTCAAGCAAGCATCCAGGAGCTGGAATATCCATTTTAATGAGACAATCAAAAAGTTTGATTTCTCACAAAATCTGGACGAACCTTGTGTGTACAAAAAGGTTAGTGGGAGTGCAGTCGTGTTCCTAGTATTGTATGTCAATGACATATTACTTATAGGAAACGATGTTTCTATCTTACAGTCGGTTAAGATTTGGTTGTCCAAGACATTCTCCATGAAAGACTTGGGAGAAGCAACCTACATCCTCGGGATTAAGATCTATAGAGATAGATCAAAATGGTTGCTTGGTCTTTCGCAGTCTATATATATTGATCGAGTGCTAAAGAGGTTTAGCATGTCAGAATCCAAGAAAGGTTTCCTACCCATCAAGCATGGGATACACCTTTCAAAGTCTATGTGTCCGCACATAGAAGACGAGAGGATTTGCATGAGTAAGATTCCCTATGCATCTGTAATAGGATCTATCATGTATGTTATGTTATGTACGAGGCCTGATGTATCATATGCTCTGAGTGTCACGAGTAGATACTAGTCTAATCCAGGAATGGAACATTGGGCGGCTGTTAAAGCGATCCTTAAGTACTTAAGAAGAACTAAGGATGTGTTGCTAATATATGGAGAAGAGGACATGGTGATATGCAGGTATATGGATGCCAGCTTCCAAACAGACAAGGATGATTCCATGTCTCAGTCTGGGTACGTGTTCACCTTGAATGGGGGCGCAGTGAGTTGGAAAAGTTTCAAACAAGACACTATAGCGGATTCTACCACTAAGGCAGAATACATTGCAGCTTCAGAAGCAATAAAGGAAGCGATTTAGATCAAGAAGTTCATCTCTGAACTTGATGTGGTCTCATGAATGATCCAAACATGTGCTTCGCCGCTATCATCTGATCAGAGAGATCATTAGTAGGAAGGAAATATAAATCGAGTATATTCCCACTGAAAGAAACTTAGCGGATCCTTTAACTAAGGCATTACCTCAAAGTAAGTTTGAGGGTCATGTTAGAGCTTATGGTATTGGATACAATAGCGATTGACATTAGGTCAAGTGGGAGTTTGTTAGTAATATATGAGAAGTGTTCTAAGGCAATTGCCTTATGGTTGTACCATTTATTTGATAAATGAAGATTCACTATTTGAGTATACATGTTTTCATGTATTTGATTAGATCTTAAACTCATTTACTGAATGTCCACAATATGATTCATAGCATGAGAGAATTTGTGATTGGATCACAACTAGTGAGTATCTCTACATGTGTAATTGTGATGTATTGGAATTATCCCTAGTCGATGAATTGATGGATTTGGACACCATCAATTCTGTCGAGACTAGCCCGAGGTATACTCCTTGGTGTATTCAAGCAGTTGATTCTCACTAACTGGAGACATTGTGATGTCCGAAGTTAATTGTGGATGCTAGTTATGGTAACTAGTTCATTGGAGTGACCAACTGTAAGACTTCATATTGTTCTCTACATATATGGATATGTCAATGAAGTTCTTACTGCAGCTTAAGTGAGATGTTCCTTTGACTTGCAATATTCAAGTCATCTTGGTCATGAAGACTTATGCTTTGACATATTAAGCATGCATCTCTGAGGAGATGTGGACTCGAGATGATTGGGTATAAGTCAAAGTGGCCAAAGGTGTTTGAATAGTCTATAAAGGATTCACCACTCCTTGCGAGGAGATGTATACCCATGACCTCTCGTCGGATTGTTACTAAAGTCTTTGGCCAAAGCATTACATGATTAGAGTAAACTACTCTTAGATACATGTGCAATAACTAGAATCCGTAGGACGAGAAAATGATACTTGGGCTAGTTGTGACGTAGTCAGCCTAGTGGGGACTAACACTATAGGCCATGTCCTAAACCAAGTGGGTATAAGATGCGTGAAGGGAATGGGGCACGATTCATTATAGCTACTGAAGGGTTTCAGAAATGGTTCTGGATCAACCATTGATTTTCTGATTAATTGGAGATCATGATGTACTACTAGGTGCCACTCATGATCGTTCTATAATTAATGGTAAATTATAGATGACCAACATAAATCGGGAACCTATTTGGTCACACGCACAACGAGCGTAATCCGAAGGATTTAAAATGAGCTTGTGAATGAGATTCTCAGACCGAGAGAAACTAGGTTTGGTTGGACCAAAGAAGGAGCGAGCATAAAATTGTTTCAGTCACAATGGAAGCATGGATGGGCCGAGTCTTATGAAGACATGATGGATGAACCAAATTGGTTTGGTTCTAATCCAATGGTGGAGAATAAACAAAAGGGGTTTGGTTTGTTTTAAACGAATGAACCAAAGTTGGTTCGGTTCATTTTAACTTAAAATAGACTAACGCAGTTTGGTTTATTTTAACTTAAGTTATTGGACTAGGTTAACGGGTTTTGGTTATGAACCAATAACCGCTAGGAGAATGTGTTCTCTATAAAAACATGGCTTAAGGGTTTTTCGTGGATAACTTTTGGAGTTGGAAAACCTAGCCACCCTCTCCCTCTCTCTTCTCCTTGCCGCCGCCCAAGGGTTCCACGCCTCCCAACTTTTTGCCGCCGTCCACCCTTGCTGCCGGCGTCTAGATGCTGTCGGCCATTCCTCCAGCGACCCTCCGGTGACTCACCTTGGTTCCGGGGACCAGCGGTTGGCCGGCCATCCTCTTTGGTCGGCGCAACATCCTCCACCAAGCTGTCCAGTTTTCTGGACAGCTTGTTTCCTTCTTGTGGGAGCGTCGTTTGGACGATGTTTGGAGCTCTGACAGTAGCAACCTTGCCGGGAATTCAATCTCCGGTAATCCTCATAGGTGGAGGACGAAGGATTCGACAAACAATTGACGAATACCTCTCCGGAGAAGCGAGATTTAGGGAATCATTTTTGAATCCGAATTTTGATTCGGATTGAGATCTTCTCTCGATCACATCGTCTTCGACACGAGGCTAGTGACTCGTACGAAGATGAGGCTCGTGGCTTTGTGAAGTCATCCAGATGATACTCGGCGTGGATACGGATAAAGGTGATTCTAGCGAGAGTCGCTCCGGTTGATGCCTTTCTCACTACACGTGATACGTCAGGTATACGTAGAGTAATTTCCTTTTATTGCAAAATTTAAAACTATGATTATGTCTACACATGTTGTACTATGCATGCATGTCGTGTGTGTGATGTAATAAATTAGATTTATTGCTTTTTATTTCTTCCGCTGTGCACATGTTTACGAAACATGTTCGAACACATACTCGCCGCGGTGCCGGAAACCCAACACCATTGTGTTGTGATGTGATTTCGAACGCTGATGGATGAGATTTCATTGATGAAGTTGTTATTGTTTCATATGTTGAGGATGTTGACACAAGAGTGGTGGATAGCTGGGCACCCCCAGACTGGACACTCCCACCTGAGATAGAGTCTCCAAGAAGTTGTTGATGAAAGCCCTAACAATAAACGCAGTAATCCAGCCGCAAGGTTGGATACGTTTGCTGAAATGCCTCTAACCACCAGAGAGTACATACGATGAGGTGATGATCTTTTTGGAGGGAGCAGCATGGAACTACCTGTTAGAATGTATACTGAAAGCCTAGCTCTTTTTGTATGAACATTTTATTTTGAAATAAGAATCACATGATCATTGTTTGCACTTTATATATTTATTATATGTGTGTGCATATTGTCTAATATTTTACATTGTAGATAACATGGTGCTTGGTGTGGCACAGAAGATCATGTTATCAGTCTTTTATAAAATATAAGTAGAGGCTCACAACCAAGATGGTTTTGGACAAACCATTGGCATGGTTGTAGTGTAGCTTGGTATTGTTTTATCTTGAACATAGAGTTACACTAGTACACTTAGGTGTATTGAGCAGGACCGACATAGAAGTGATTCAATTTAGTGCTGACTACATAATTAAATCGGACCTCGGATATTATGTTGTACATGCTCTTAATCCCGATATAATAACGGGCACATGTACTTAGTATTTATTTCTTTGATTTACCAGTGGGTGAGATTTAGATGGATTAAATCAATATGCCCGGTAAGTTGGAAATAATATTATTTACATGTTGTGCCGTTGATTATAGGAGGAAACCGTGTCCTATATAATAGGTTGATGATGTCCCCTTGAGGAGCTCATAAGGTTCATCATGTAAACCCAGCTGGTTGACTTAGTCAACATGATGATAAGGTTGAGTGGTACTACTCGAGGAGTTAGATGTTGATTAATTGATGGTCAGTAAATCAATTAATTGACGGACATTCGATATCTTAAACACGGGGAGATTAATGTACAAATAATATATGGAGCCCATATTGATTTATGGGGGTTGGTGAGGTAGTTCAATGATGATCCTCTAGTGGAATGGAACATCATTGATGGATCAAGTTTGTGTGGTTCCGATCCATCGGGTGGCCGAGACCCAACTCCTCCTTATGGTCCCTATCGTAGCCTAATATAATCCTTGTGAAGTCTAGATCCAAGAATGTAAAAACAAAACCTAGAACCAACGGTTGGATTAAATCCATAGATCCGATGGTTAGGATGAAACCCTAGAACCAACGGTTGGATTAAATCCATAGATCCGATGGTTCGGATGAAACCCTAGAACCAACGGTTGGATCCATAGATCCGATGGTTAGGATGAAACCCTAGAACCAACGGTTGGATTAAGTCCATAGATCCGATGGTTAGGATGAAACCCTAGAACCAACGGTTGGATTAAGTCCATAGATCCGATGGTTAGGATGAAACCCTAGAACCAACGGTTGGATTAAGACCATAGATCCGATGGTTAGGATGAAACCCTAGAATCGACGGTTGGGATTAAATCCCTAGATCCGATGGTTGGGATAAAACCCTTGATCCGACGGTTGGGATGAAATCCTAGATCCTATGGTTGGGATGAAATCCTAGATCCGACGGTTGGGATCAAATCCCTAGAACCGACGGTGGAGATTAAATCCCTAGAACCGACGGTGGAGATTAAATCCCTAGATCCGACGGTGGAGATTAGAGGAGGCTTAAGCCTAAATTCTAGAATTAGGGTTTGGCTCATCCTTGGTTGGTCGGACAACAAATCTTAAAAGGGATAAGGTTGGTTGGGGCGGCAAGAATATAGGAGTTAGTTCCTATATTTTAGGCTAACCAACTTTCTCCTAAATTCTATAAATAAAGGCTTAGGCATTGGGCGAAAATAAGGTTTTTTGGATTGGAGAATTAGGGTTTGGCTCATCCAAGAGTTGGGCGGCAACAAACCCTAGAGGAGCTAGGGTTTTGGGCGGCTAAGAAAGTGGGTGGCAAGGTGATTGTTCTCCTAAGGTTTTTGGCGGCGCCCTCTTTCCCTTCTCATCCTTGGCAGTTCTCTTCTTCCTCCTCTCTTGCTCCTTGGTGGCCGTGGATCTCCAACAATTGGTGGCGGTGCTTCTCCAACATCTAGGTGGCCGTGGCAACAATACAACAAGTTGTCGGCACTCTCCAATCGCTCTCGGCCGGCTGCATCAAACTCTTGTTTGGTGGCCGGTTCTAGAAAGGAAAGGTTTTGGTGGTTCTTCTCTTTGTTCGCAGCGGACAAGGAAGAGAAGAACGTGATCTAGAAGGCTTCTACTCGTGGAGGATCTTCGTCCACACGTCGTCCACGAGAAGGATAGGACATACGGTAGAAGATCGTAAGGTATAAAGTTTTATAACTTTAATTTCAGATCTGAGCATGTTCTTATATATGATGATTATACATGTGTGTATATGAATATATATTGTATAATCATGGACCCCGAAGACAAACACAAAAACCGGCGATCCGTCCGTCGTCTCTTCCGCGGCTAACCAACTAGAAGAGTTGTGTTGCTTGAACGACTAGTTTGTTCAAGCGACCACTCGAGTTGTTAGCACGACGACGAATAGGTGTTGCTAAGGAAGCTCATCCCATCCGGATTAATCCTTTCATTAGTGAAAATTTTAATCCGGGGACATGGGAGCCAATGAGCCTCCGAAGCGACCATCCATCAAATGGTATCAGAGCAACGGTTTCCGGTTTTGTGTGTTTAGGATTCGGTTATATTTTTATGCATTTTTCATATATAATATGTGCCGGATAATAGTAGGATATGCATAGTGGAACTCTTTGGTTGCAGGCATAAGATCCGACTATTATGGGCATGTGTGTGTATGTGAATGGATGTGTGTAAAAAAAAAAATTTATTATTTGAATCCTCGGGGTTGACGAGGCTAGATTAGTATTTAATTTTTGTAATTAAATACGGCATTGTTTAGCCGCTCATTTTAGTTTACTTTCGATCTAGATTATTTGTACACTCCTTCGTGGAGTATAGGATCGATGGATGTAAATTAATATGATTTATCTCGGCTCGGAACTCTTTGGTGACTTGCGCACGGGAAAAGATGGAGCGGACGAGGTGGCGACACGACGGGATACGTATTGGAGAACAATGCCATAATAGTTGGAAAAATTCTGATTTTTCCATATTTATTGCTTATTTGTTTTATATGCATGTTGTGTTTGTTTTTAAAATTCCTCGATTTCAATTTACTAAGTGGGAGAGGGACATTTTAATTAATTCTCGCTTCCATTACAATTTGACGTGTGATGCAAACAAACTTGTGTGTTGGCTCGAGTGCCTTCCTCCCGAGGACGGGTTTGTTTATGGATCACTAGGTCAAATAATGGTTATAGGAAATTATCTAGGAGCGTGTGTACTTCCACGCAGGTAAGGCACATAATCCAAAATAATTCCCTTAGTATCGTAATGGTGCACACTTAGATGCAAATAAAAATATCCTCCCATAGGAGTCACCGCTTATTTGTAGGGCCAAAGAGGAACCAACTATTAATTTTATTTGTCAAAAAGTAAGGTTGACAAGATAATAAAATTAATGGGTAAAACCTCCTCTTACAAATGTAGAATTCGTATACGTCCACACAGAGTGGCATACGAAATTCTCGGTGTTTTGAGGTGTTGGTTGATTTCGAGATTTTATTGTTTTGAGGAATAAATAATATTTGAAATCTAATATTTTGATCATTGTGATTCTTAGGATTTTCAAATGGCTTTCAACCCACTTGCTATGATACTAAAGGAAACAAACTTACTATACCCAAATTATACTGATTGGAAAAGAAAAATGGATAGTGTCTTAACTGTCAATGAGTGTCCTCCTAGGGTTGTGAATGATTCTGGGGAAAAGGAACTTTTCGGATACCAGAATCAAGCTGCTAGGAAGGAAGCCATGGTTGCTCAGAAGGTTTCTACTTCTATGCCGAAAGGCAAGAAGAAGAAGAAACAAGGTAGAGCAAAGGTGGTGGGTGGACCTCAGAGAGGAGTGAAGAAGCCGAAAGGCAAGTACTTCACTTGTAAACAGACTGGACATGGGAAGAAAGACTTCCCCAACCTAAAGAAGAACAGAGGTATATCTTCTGCCTTAGTCGTTGAAACATGTTTAGTGGTGTTATCTACCGGTACCTGGTGTGTAGATACGGGAGCCACTGATCATGTCTGCAATTCTTTGCAGGGGTTCTAGGAAACCCGACGACTAGCTGAGGGAGAAATTACCGTCTACATGGGCAATGCTTCAAAGGTGGCTGCTATTGCAGTGGGAGATGTTTATTTATCTTTTGATAGGAATAAAGTTTTGGTTTTGAGAAATTGTCTTTATGTACCTACATTTAGAAAGAATTTGATTTCGGTTTCTAAATTATTTATGGATGGATATTCTGTTTCTTTTAATGATGAGTTGTTATAAAAGAAATAGAGATTATCTGTCGTACATTGGTTGGCAATTTGTATACTCTTGAACCAAAACTCCCACGATGCATAGAGAAGTGAATAACTCATCTTCTAAGTCTAAAAGAGAAAGAACCTTGAGATGAACCAGACATATCTTTGGCATCTAAGGCTTGGTCATATTAACCTTAGCAGAATTCAAAGGTTGATAGCTGATGGACCTTTGGGTTCATTAGTGGTGGAGGATCTCCCAACCTGCGAATCTTGCTTGGAAGGTAAAATGACCAAGAGGCCTTTCAAGGCCAAGGGGTATAGAGCCAAAGATATGTTAGAATTGGTTCATTCTGATTTGTGCGGTCCTATGTCTATCCAGGCAAGAGGTGGTTTTGAATATTTCGTCTCTTTTATAGATGATTATTCAAGATATGGATACATTTACTTGATGCGCCGCAAGTCTGAATGCTTTGACAGGTTCAAAGAATTCAAGGCTAATGTGGAGAACCGTCAAGGTAAAAGTATCAAGACATTACGATTTGATCGTGGTGGCGAGTACCTCTTGGGAGAGTTTAGGAGTTACTTATCAGAGGCTGGGATTCAATCCCAATTGTCCGCACCTGGCACACCCCAGCAGAATGGTGTGGCGGAGCAAAGGAACAGGACTCTTATGGAGATGGTCAGATCTATGATGAGTTATTCTGAGCTACCTGTTTCGTTCTGGGGGTATGCACTGGATACGGCAATGTACACTCTGAACTTGGTTCCATCTAAATCAGTACCTTCTACCTCAGAGAATTGTGGATCGGCAAAGCCTAGTCCGAGACATATTCGGATATGGGGAGTCCAAAGACATGTGCCGAAAGGCGATCGGTAAGTTGGAACCTCGTATGTGTGCATGTTTGTTGGCGACCCTAAGGGAGCGAAGTGGTTTGTTTTATAATCCTAGAGATCGAGGGTGATCGTTAAGCGCGAATGCCGATTTCTAGAGGAGGATTATGTAATGAACCACAAGCCCAAGAGTAGGATTGGAGGAGTTGGCAGGGAAGTCCCGACTTCACCACACCTGCACAAGAGGAGACACCACAAGTCACTGCACCGCGTGTCACAGAGCATACACAGGAGGCACCTCGTCGTAGTGGGAGGGTTGTTAGACAACCTGACAGATTCATGTTTTTGGGAGAGTCTTCGGACTTAGTCCCTGGTGAACATGAACCTGATCCCTGGACATATGACGAGGCACTCCAAGATAGAGATGCTGTATCTTGGCAAAGTGCGATGAATTCAGAGATAGAATCTATGGATTCTAATCAGGTCTGGGAGCTAGTAGAACCACCCGATGGTGTAAAAGCCATTGGATGCAAGTGGATCTACAAGAGAAAGAGAGGAGTAGACGGGAAGGTTGAGACCTTCAAAGCTAGGCTTGTTGCGAAAGGGTATACTCAGAAAGAGGGCATCGATTATGAGGAGACCTTTTCGCCGGTAGCTATGCTTAAGTCTATCCGGATTCTCTTATCTATAGCTGCTCATATGGATTATGAGATTTGGCAGATGGATGTCAAGACAGCTTTCCTTAACGGAAGTCTTGAGGAGAACATCTATATGCGGCAACCAGAGGGATTCATTGCTAAAGGCAAAGAGCATCTTGTATGTAAGCTTAATCGGTCCATTTATGGATTGAAGCAAGCTTCTAGATATTGGAACATCCGCTTTGATGAGGTAATCCAGTCATATGGATTTATTCAAAGTCCGGATGAGCCTTGTGTATACAAGAGATGTGACGGAAACGTAGTGGTGTTTCTTGTACTATACGTAGATGACATTTTGTTAGTTGGAAACAATATCAAAGTGTTATCAGACGTAAGGGTATGGTTGTCCAAACAGTTTGACATGAAGGACTTGGGAGAAGTGGGACACATCCTTGGGATCAAAGTTATAAGGGATCGCAAGAAAAGGATGTTGTGCTTGTCTCAAGCTTCATACATTGACACTATCCTTGCTCGTTTTAGCATGCAGAACTCCAAGAAAGGTTTTCTACCTTTTAGGCATGGAGTTCCTTTATCTAAAGAGATGTGTCCCAAAACATCAAAGGAGATAGAGGACATGAAGGCGGTTCCTTATGCTTCGGCAGTAGGAAGCCTTATGTATGCTATGCTATGAGACCGGATATCCGCTGCCGTGGCATGGTTAGCAGATATCGAGTAATCCCGGATAGGACATTGACCGCGTAAAGCATATATTGAAGTACCCGAGAAGGACTAGGGATTATATCCGTTTCTGGCGATCAATTAGTCCTGTGGGTTACACGATTCTGGATTTCCAATCGGAGGATAGGGACAAGTAAGTCTACCTTAGGGTTTGTGTTTACTTTTGGAGGTGGAGCCATAGTATGGAGGAGTGTCAAGCAGAAATGCGTGGCGGACTCTACCATGGAAGCTGAGTATGTGGCAGCCTCTGAGGCAGCCAAGGAAGCTGTATGGCTCAGGAACTTCTTGATGGACTTGGATGTGATTCCTGGTTTGCCCAGAACTATCACAATTTATTGTGATAACAGTGGTGCAGTTGCAAACTCGAAGGAACCACGAGCCCACAAGGCAAGTAAACACATAGAGCGCAAGTACCACCTTATACGAGAGATCGTAAAGCGAGGAGAAGTTGTCGTGCCAAGATTGCATCAGTATAACTGGCGGATCCATTCACTAAGGCCCTTAGCGTTTGATAGACATGTGGAGGACATGGGGATCGGATGTATGGCTGATGTGGCTTAGTCTTTTAGTATAAGTGGGAGATTGTTAGAATGTATACTGAAAGCCTAGCTCTTTTTGTATGAACATTTTATTTTGAAATAAGAATCACATGATCATTGTTTGCACTTTATATATTTATTATATGTGTGTGCATATTGTCTAATATTTTACATTGTAGATAACATGGTGCTTGGTGTGGCACAGAAGATCATGTTATCAGTCCTTTATAAAATATAAGTAGAGGCTCACAACCAAGATGGTTTTGGACAAACCATTGGCATGGTTGTAGTGTAGCTTGGTATTGTTTTATCTTGAACATAGAGTTACACTAGTACACTTAGGTGTATTGAGCAGGACCGACATAGAGGTGATTCAATTTAGTGCTGACTACATAATTAAATCGGACCTCGGATATTATGTTGTACATGCTCTTAATCCCGATATAATAACGGGCACATGTACTTAGTATTTATTTCTTTGATTTACTAGTGGGTGAGATTTAGATGGATTAAATCAATATGCCCGGTAAGTTGGGAAATAATATTATTTACATGGTGTGCCGTTGATTATAGGAGGAAACCGTGTCCTATATAATAGGTTGATGATGTCCCCTTGAGGAGCTCATAAGGTTCATCATGTAAACCCAGCTGGTTGACTTAGTCAACATGATGATAAGGTTGAGTGGTACTACTCGAGGAGTTAGATGTTGATTAATTGATGGTCGATAAATCAATTAATTGTATCTTAAACAGGAGATTAATGTACAAATAATATATGGAGCCCATATTGATTTATGGGGGTTGGTGAGGTAGTTCAATGATGATCCTCTAGTGGAATGGAACATCATTGATGGATCAAGTTTGTGTGGTTCCGATCCATCGGGTGGCCGAGACCCAACTCCTCCTTATGGTCCCTATCGTAGCCTAATATAATCCTTGTGAAGTCTAGATCCAAGAATGTAAAAACAAAACCTAGAACCAACGGTTGGATTAAATCCATAGATCCGATGGTTAGGATGAAACCCTAGAACCAACGGTTGGATTAAATCCATAGATCCGATGGTTAGGATGAAACCCTAGAACCAACGGTTGGATCCATAGATCCGATGGTTAGGATGAAACCCTAGAACCAACGGTTGGATTAAGTCCATAGATCCGATGGTTAGGATGAAACCCTAGAACCAACGGTTGGATTAAGACCATAGATCCGATGGTTAGGATGAAACCCTAGAATCGACGGTTGGGATTAAATCCCTAGATCCGACGGTTGGGATAAAACCCTTGATCCGACGGTTGGGATGAAATCCTAGATCCTATGGTTGGGATGAAATCCTAGATCCGACGGTTGGGATCAAATCCCTAGAACCGACGGTGGAGATTAAATCCCTAGAACCGACGGTGGAGATTAAATCCCTAGATCCGACGGTGGAGATTAGAGGAGGCTTAAGCCTAAATCCTAGAATTAGGGTTTGGCTCATCCTTGGTTGGGCGGCAACAAATCTTAAAAGGGATAAGGTTGGTTGGGCGGCAAGAATATAGGAGTTAGTTCCTATATTTTAGGCTAACCAACTTTCTCCTAAATTCTATAAATAAAGGCTTAGGCATTGGGCGAAAATAAGGTTTTTGGTTTGGAGAATTAGGGTTTGGCTCATCCAAGAGTTGGGCGGCAACAAACCCTAGAGGAGCTAGGGTTTTTGGGCGGCTAAGAAAGTGGGTGGCAAGGTGATTGTTCTCCCTAAGGTTTTTGGCCTGCGCCCCTCTTTCCCTTCTCATCCTTGGCCGGTTCTCTTCTTCCTCCTCTCTTGCTCCTTGGTGGCCAGCGGATCTCCAACAATTGGTGGCCGGTGCTTCTCCAACATCTAGGTGGCCGGCGCAACAAATGCAACAAGTTGGCCGGCACTCATCCAATCGTTCCTTGGCCGGCGGTTGCATCAAACTCTCTTGTTTGGTGGCCGGTTCTAGAAAGGAAATGTTTTGGTGGTTCTTCTCTTTGTTCGCAGCGGACAAGGAAGAGAAGAACGTGATCTAGAAGGCTTCTACTCGTGGAGGATCTTCGTCCACACGTCGTCCACGAGAAGGATAGGACATACGGTAGAAGATCGTAAGGTATAAAGTTTTATAACTTTAATTTCAGATCTGAGCATGTTCTTATATATGATGATTATACATGTGTGTATATGAATATATATTGTATAATCATGGACCCCGAAGACAAACATAAAAACCGGCGATCCGTCCGTCGTCTCTTCCGCGGCTAACCAACTAGAAGAGTTGTGTTGCTTGAACGACTAGTTTGTTCAAGCGACCACTCGAGTTGTTAGCACGACGACGAATAGGTGTTGCTAAGGAAGCTCATCCCATCCGGATTAATCCTTTCATTAGTGAAAATTTTAATCCGGGGACATGGGAGCCAATGAGCCTCCGAAGCATCCACCATCACTACCTTGATCACATCAAGAGAGCACTCACCTCCATTCCATCCATCCCACTCCTAGCCAAGATTTCTTACTGAACCACCTTCAATTGCCAGGACCTCAGGGGAGTTTAATCCATCTCATTCTCTTTTCTTTTCATTGTATATACATTTCTTTTACTTTATTTGTTTTTGTTTTAGTTGTTATGTTTCGTTTTGTTGAGTTTTTGTTTTGTCAGTTCTTTCAAATAAATTTCCTATGCATTCCTTTATATCATCTTAGAAGTCGTTAAAGCTAGTAAAATTTAATTGTCGAGTTTTGGGGATTTTTTATCATGAATGTATTATTTGATGGCATATGGTTACTCCTTGGTGATGGATTCTATGTTGATAGATTAAGATGATTTTTTTTCATTCCCAGTGAGGATTTTGCCTGTTTTTATTGCTTGAGTGTGGTGCACTTGTGGTTATTGTAACTCTAGAACTTGCTTTGATTCTTTCAAGACCACACAACCATAGGTTTGCATGATTACTATGAAGGCAATCTCATTTGTTTCCCTTTACTTCTTTTGTTGTCACATGCTATTCGAATAATTTCCTTATCACACGTCATATCATTTTCATTATTTATCCCATCATCTTTTCTATATATTCATCATGTCATTTCTCTTCCATTTCTATTTTTTGATGTGGAATATTGAATGTTACATGATGAGTATTTTGCCCAGGACGGACAAAAGTTTAAGTATGGGGGAGAGAGTAGCTCAGGAGAATTTAGTGGAAGCATAAGCGAGTTGTTCTTGATCACCATGAGATAGCCATGCTCTTTATCTTTTTAGGGGAGCTTGATGTTGGAGCATAGGGAAGTGCACTACATGTTGAAAAAAAAAGTTTGAAAAAAAAAGCTGAAAAAAAAAATTGGGTACCCATGAAATAAAAAAAAAGTATTGTGAAAATTTTGACATGTGGTGTCATTCATTTTTTTATGTGTGATAGTATTTTTGTTAATGACATCTCTTGTTGCAGTTATTGAGAGATTTATTGTATATCATGAGTAGTTTTGTATTGAAGAATGTGATAAGGGTTGTTTACATGTTTATTGGGTTGGATGAAAACTTTTGGGGCATTGCTTTCTTGTACTCATCTATGTAGCATTCCAGTATTTCTATATCTTCTTCTTGCATTTCTTTGGCTATTTCATTTCTTATCTTTCTTTTCTTTCACAGCTCTTGTCATTTTTCTTGTACTCATGTTTCCCTTACATTCTTAATAAGCTTTTAGTGATTGTGCATTCTTATGTGTATATAGTAGTGAAGGTATAAGAAAAGCAAGTATATGGTAGTTCATAAACCATGAGTAGCTTGAGTGAACTCCACTATTACATGCTTATGAGAGCGAGAGAAACCACCACTTACCTTGTGAGGCTTAATCATTCTTAGTCTATTCATAATGGATTGAAGTTACCATGTTTGTTAACCTATGTAAGATTTGAGTCCATGATTGCATGAGCCTCTGAGAATTGACAATCCTAGATAACTTTCTTTCATGATTTTCTATGTATGCATGGGAGTTGCTAAGGGAATATACTTTCAGTTTATTTATAGTTTTCTTTGCTTGCTTGGGACGCGCAAGAATAAGTGTGGGGGAATTGATCACTACCATTTAATTGTATTATTTTGGTCCTTAATATCATTGTTTTTATCCTCTCTCGTGATTTATTATTAATTATTTGCATATTTTATGAGTTGGATCATCTTTTGGACCTTATTGTAAATTCTCCTAAATTTTGGACTTATATGCAAATTTTATCTTTGTTTGTAGGAGATCGAGATGAGCCATTGGACTAGACTCAAGTTGGATCAAATATGGCTTCATATAGGGCTAGAAGGATTATTTCACACGTGATTAATCTGGACCTTTCATCAAGATCAGAAGCAGTTTAATCAAAGAGTTCAGATCTATTCAATACTGACCGTCCGATGACATCTGATCGATTCTGAGCCATCTATCTAGATCTGAAGAGATCCGGTCCATACATTTAGATCTGGACATCTTATCCCTTCATCTAGAATCGGTCGATCGAGATTTTCCATTCAGATTCAATCAGTTACATTCATTAGAGATCGGAGCAATCTTGACCGTCCAATGTGATGGCTCGATCTGAGCCATTAATCTGAATCTGGAGCGATACGTCCCATACATTGTGATCTACACATCTTCGTTGTTCATCCAGGCTGTTGGATTTCAATCGTCCCTTCAGATTTATCAGATCCGGGCATCCAGAGTTGAATCAATTACCACCGTTGGATGGAGCAGCTTAATTAAGCAAATAATGGATCCATCAAACCCTATCTTAATTGGATGGCTTGGATTAAAGGGGCTCAGATCGGATGGCTCAGAAAAATCTTTTAATCATCTTCTCCTTTGCGCAGCAGAAGAAGCGACGATGTTCTTCTCCCTTTCCGATTGAGCGAGTGTTGGTGTCGCTGTCTGCTCCTCGCGGGCGAGCGATGGCGACAACACAAATCGCAGAATAGTAGAATGTGACGCCGAGCATCTTCCTCGCCCGCAAGCGGTGGCGATGCTGCTTCCTCACGCATGAGCTGGCAACCATCGATCCTCCATGCAGCGGCGGCAGGTCCGGGCGTCTCTTCCGGTAGCCTCCTTCCATCCAAGCCGGTGGCGATCCCCTTCCTCAGCCGATGACGAGATGTTGGGATTCCGGCCAGCTCGTCGGCAGCGAGCAGTGAAGGCGATTCCTGCACTTTTCATCGATGAAACTTCCAACGTCAACTGCCGGAGCTGAGAGCCATAGTCGGATGTTATTCTGACGGTTGTGGTGCTTGCTACTGTCAGGATTCCACAGAACCTATTTCCAGCTCACGGCAGTGATATTCCTTCTCCAATTTTCGGTAGCAGCACTTCATTTCATCGCCAGCGAAGAGTTTCAGCTTTTACTCCGGTTCCATCCTCTCCACGCAGCACTAACAGTTCCGTTGTAGTATAGTGGTGAGTATACTCGGCTACAACCGAGAGACTCGGGTTCAGTCCCCGGCGGCAAAACTACAGGCTGCTCCACCTTCACAGAGTCATCCATAGATTGTCAGGTTCCGGTGTTGTTGTAGTATAGCGATGAGTATACCTAGCTAAAATCGAGAGACTCGAGTTCGGATCCCGACAACTAAACCAGGCTTCGATAGTTTCGCACCATCGACCGGAGAAAAGGGCTCGCCTCATCCATTAATTCAGCACTTGCCGAAGGATTTTCGGCAAGGATCCAACCATCCCATCCACTGGAGGAGCTCGTTTGGATTGTCGTCATCGTCGTGGAGTGATCAGTGGTTATATTTAGATTATGTCCATTGATTTGGATGTTTATCTTATTTACTTTGATGTTTAATTTCAGTTCATGATTCAGTTGTTATTCCGTAGTTAATTAGGAGATTAGCTGTAGTTTACTCTACATTTTAAATTCCTGCACTTTCTTTATGTTTTTAATGCTCTTGTTTTGAATGATTTCCTTTACATGCTTAGTTTAGATCTTCTTTAATTTCATTGTCTTCAAATTTAGTTAGATTAATGCTTTAATTACTTGCATTGTCTTTCATTCAGTAGGATTAGTCTTTTAAATTTCAAACCCCCATTCAGTAGTGTTGGTGTAATGTCTCTTCGGAGGCTCATTGGCTCCCATGTCCCCGGATTAAAATTTTCACTAATGAAAGGATTAATCCGGATGGGATGAGCTTCCTTAACGACACCATTTCGTCGTCGTGCTAACAACTCGAGTGGTCGCTTGAACAAACTAGTTGTTCAAGCAACACAACTCTTCTAGTTGGTTAGCCGCGGAAGAGACGTCGGACGGATCGCCGGTTTTTGTGTTTGTCTTCGGGGTCCATGATTATACAATATATATTCATACACACACATGCATAATCATCATATATAAGAACATGCTCAGATCTGAACATAAAGTTAAAATAACTTTATACCTTACGATCTTCTACCGTATGTCCTATCCTTCTCGTGGACGACGTGTGGACGAAGATCCTCCACGAGTAGAAGCCTTCTAGATCGAGTTCTCCTCTACCTTGTCCGCTGCAAACAAAGAGAAAAACCACAAATACCTTTCCTATCTAGAACCGGCCACCAAGCTAGGAAGTTTGATGCAACCGCCGGTCAAGGAATGGATGAAGATGCGCCGGCCACAAAAACAAGAGGAGCCGCCAGCCACCTTTGGGAATTGGAGGAAGATGATCTTGCCGGCCACCAATGGGAGGAGAACTGCCGGCAAAGGAAGAAGAGAGTGGCTAAGATGAAGGGCGCCGGCCAAGGAAAGCTTGAATGAATTGGGCGCCGGCAACAATGTTGGATGAAGATAGTTGCCGCCCAACCTAGCTCCAAACCCTAGCCGCCCAACTCTTTCCAAACCCTAATCCCTATTCGAAAATATATATCTTGCTGCCCAACCCTAAGCCCTTATTTATAGAATTTAGGAGAAAGTTGGTTAGCCAAAATTATAGGAACTAACTCCTATATTCTTGCTGCCCAACCCCTAACTCCTTTAAGATTTGTTGCCGCCCAACCTATGGATGAGCCAAACCCTAATTCTAGAATTTAGGCTTAAGCCTCCTCTAATCTCCACCGTCGGATCTAGGGATTTAATCTCCACCATCGGATCTAGGGATTTAATCTCCACCGTCGGATCTAGGATTTTATCCCAACCGTCGGATCTAGGATTTCATCCCAACCGTAGGATCTATGATTTCATCCCAACCGTAGGATCTAGGATTTCATCCCAACCGTCGGATCTAGGATTTCATCCTAACCGTCAGATCTAGGATTTCATCCCAACCGTAGGATCTAGGATTTCATCCCAACTGTCGGATCTAGGATTTCATCCTAACCATCGGATCTATGGATTTAATCCAACCGTTGGTTCTAGGGTTTCATCCCAACCATCGGATCTATGGATTCAATCCACCCGTTGGTTCTAGGTTTTGTTTTACATTCTTGGATCTAGATTTCACAAGGATTATATTAGGCTACGATAGGGACCATAAGGAGGAGTTGGGTCTTGGCCACCCGATGGATCGGAACCACACAAACTTGATCCATCAATGATGTTCCATTCCACTAGAGGATCATCATTGAACTACCTCACCAACCCCATAAATTAATATGGGCTCCATATATTATTTGTACATTAATCTCCCGTGTTTAAGATATCGAATGTCCGCCAATTAATTGATTTTCGACCATCAATTAATTAACATCTAATTCCTCGAGTAGTACCACTCAACCTTATCATCATGTTGACTAAGTCAACCAGCTGGGTTTACATGATGAACCTTATGAGCTCCTCAAGGGGACATCATCAACCTAATATATAGGACACGGTTTCCTCCTATAATCAACGACACACCATGTAAATAATATTATTTCCCAACTTACCGGGCATATTGATTTAATCCATCTAAATCTCATCCACTGGTAAATCAAAGAAATAAATACTAAGTACATGTGCCCGTTATTATATCGGGATTAAGAGCATGTACAACATAATATCCGAGGTCCAATTCAATTATGTAGTCAGCACTTAATTGAATCACCTCTATGTCGGTCCTGCTCAATACACCTAAGTGTACTAGTGTAACTCTATGTTCAAGATAAAACAATACCAAGCTACACTACAACCATGCCAATGGTTTGTCCAAAACCATCTTGGTTGTGAGCCTCTACTTATATTTTACAAGGGACTGATAACATGATCTTCTGTGCCACACCAAGCACCATGTTATCTACAATGTAAAATATTAGACAATATGCACACACATATAATAAATATATAAAGTGCAAACAATGATCATGTGATTCTTATTTCAAAATAAAATGTTCATACAAAAAGAGCTAGGCTTTCAGTATACATTCTAACAAGTAGGATTAGCAATAATTAGAAATCCTAAGTTTACTATTCTGTCGATTACACTTGTTGGGAAACGATCCGGGCCATCCACTATGCTATATTAGTGTAGTTAGAAGGTTCGGTAATTAATTTGAAATGGTACCACGACACAAATACCCGTTCATCAATGACCCGCCATGAGAAAGTATCATGGATCGCTATATGAGTGTCATATACTTTCTCATGTGATTATTAGTATGACTATTAGTCCTTTGACATGAAGTCACCATGGTTCCCTATATAAGGAGTTGCATACTTTGGCTTCGTCAAACGTCACCCGTAAATGGGTGGACTATAAAAGTGATTACTGGGTATGTAACAAATTATGCGGAGGGATGTGAGTGATGTAGATGAGATCTATCCCTCCTATATAATGGGAGTGACATCATGATTCTTGATAGAGTGAGACCACTAAGTGCATGGTCATGCCCAAATGAGTCAATATGAGATATTGAGCTCATTTGATCAAAGTGAGTCTACTTGGAGTTCAAGATATAGATTGTACAGAGGATGACACGGTCTATGCCTCAATTGGTCAATCTAGATGTCAAGGATAGAGGGACATTGTCACATATTATGAGAGTCACAATTAGCAGTCACAAAGGTGATGTTGGATCTCAACATTCTTGTAACTTGGGTAGCAATGATGTGTTGCTAGATACCGCTCATTGCTTTTGTTTATAAATTAGTTTAGGAACATTGCCAACGTTACAAGAACCTATAGGGTCACACACAAAGAGCAATTAGATGGAGATTAGGTTCATATGATGGACCATGAGGATTAGGTTCATGTGATGAACTAAATTGGATTAAGAGTAATCCGAATTAGACTAATTGAGTTGGACTCAATTTGATTCAAGTGTTGATGAGTCTAATTCAGATTTGATTCATTGAGTCAATTTAAACTAATGAATAGAGATTCATTAAGTTAAAGTGACTTGAATCAAATGGTTGGATTTGATCAACCATGGGAGATAAGAGGTCAAGTTTGACTTGACTTGAGAGGGACGATGAATGGTCAAGTTTGACTTGACCAAATGCAATGTCATGATGACTTGGCATGGGCCGACCAATGATGATGTTCCACATCATCATGGACACATCATGGGGTGCCACCTCATGAGGGAGACCAAGAGTCATGGCACTTGGTATTACATGCATGTATATAACCTCCATGTAGTGGTCGGCCACATAATGTGGGCATTAGTGGTGAATTGAAGTGGATTAACTTCATCTTCTTCCTTCCTCCTCTCTTATGATCTCCCTCATCCTTCTTGCCGTGGGTTTCTAAGTGTGCTAACACACTCTAAGTTTCCTTCTCCACCTATTGTTCGTGTGGATACTTGTAGAGGAGTGTACACTTGACACTTTACGAGATCCGGCAAGCCATTTGGATGAGCGGGATAAGCGAAGGGCATCGCTACAAGAGTAATGCTCTTCACAAGTAGATCTAAGGTAGATCTAAGTTTTTCTTAACACGTACATGTATTAATTTTTGTTTCTCTTCGCACGCATCCGTGGGCGAATTCTGAGGTTTCTGCAATGCAAAAAGCGGCTTTTACGGCTCGGATAGTCCAACACAACGACACACCATGTAAATAATATCATTTCTCAACTTACCAAGCCTATCGATTTAATCTATAAATCTCTCCCATTGGTAAATCAAAGAAATAAATACTAAGTACATGTGCCCATTTTTCTATCAGTATTAAGAGCATGTACACCATAATATCCGAGGTCCGATTCTATTATATAGTTAGCAATAAATTGAATCACCTCTAAGTCGGTCCTGCTCAATACATACAAAGTGTACTAGTGTAATTCTATGGTCAAGACAAACCAATATCAAATTACACTACAACCATACCAATGGTTTGTCCAAAACCATCTCGGTTGTGAGCCTCTACTTATACTCTACAAGGAACTGATAACATGATCTTTCGTTTGACACCACACACCATGTTATCTACAATGTAATGTATCAGACAATATACATTACCATAAATATACAAACAATGATCATGTGATTCTTATTTAAAAAAAAAGATGTTCATACGAAAGATAAACTTTTTAGTATACATTCCAACAATCTCTCACTTATACTAAAAGACTATGTTGTACTCATACTGCCATACATCTGATTCCCATTCCCTCCACATGTCTATCAAAAGGTCTCGCTGGAAGGGCCTTAGTGAAAGGATATGTCAGGTTATCCTCTGATGCAATCTTGGCTACAGCAACTTCTCCTCGCTTTACGATCTCTCGTATCAGGTGGTACTTGTGCTCTATTTGTTTACTTGCCTTATGGGCTCATGGTTCCTTCGAGTTTACAACTGCATAACTGTTATCACAATAGATTGTGATAGTTCTGGGAAAACCAGGAATCACATCCAAGTCCATCAAGTATTTCCTAAGCCATACAGCTTCTATGGCTGCCTCATAGGTTGCCACATACTCAGCTTCCATGGTGGAGTTCGCCACACATTTCTGCTTGACACTCCTCCATACAATGGCTCCACCTCCCAAAGTAAACACAAAACTCGAGGTAGACTTATTATTATCCCTATCTGATTGGAAGTCAGAATCTGTGTAACCCACAGGGAGTAATTGATTTGTCTGGTATACCAGCATATAATCCCTAGTCCTTCTCAAGTACTTCAATATATGCTTTACTGCAGTCCAAAGCCCCTATCTTAGATTACTCTGATATCTGCTAACCATGCCCACGGCAAAGCAGATATCCGGCCTCATACATAACATAGCATACATGAGGCTTCCTTTCACCGAAGCATAAGGAACCGCCTTCATCTCCTCTATCTCCTTTGATGTTCTAGGACACATCTCTTTAGATAAAGGTACTCTATGCCTAAAAGGTAGAAAACCTTTCTTGGAGTTCTGCATGCTAAAACGAGCCAAAAAAGTGTCTATGTATGAAGCTTGAGATAAACACTACATCCTTTTCCTGCGATCCCTTATAACCATGATCCCAAGGATGTGTCCCATTTCTCTCAAGTCCTTCATATCAAACTGTTTGGACAACCATACCCTTACGTCTGATAACACTTTGACATTGTTTCCAATCAACAAAATGTCATCTACATATAGTACAAGAAATGCCACTACGTTTCCGTCACATCTCTTGTATACACAAGACTCATCCGGACTTTGAATAAATCCATAAGACTTGCTTACCTCATCAAAGCGGATGTTCCAAGACCTCGAAGCTTGCTTCAATCCATAAATGGACCAATTAAGCTTGCACACAAGATGCTCTTTGCCCTTTGCAATGAATCCCTCTAGTTGTTCCATATAGATGTTTTCCTCAAGACTTCCATTAAGGAAAGCTGTCTTGACATCCATCTGCCACACCTCTAATCCATATGAGTAGCAATACATAAGAGAATCCAGATAGACTAAAGCATGGCTACTGACGAAAAGGTCTCCTCATAATCGATACCCTCTTTCTGAGTGTACCCTTTCTCAACAAGCCTTGCTTTGAAGGTTTTAACCTTCCCATCTAGTCCTCTCTTTCTTTTGTAGATCCACTTGCATCCATTGGTTTTTCCACCATCGGGTGGTTCTACTAGCTCCCAAACCTGATTTAAATCCATAGATTCAATCTCAGCATTCATTGCACTTTGCCAAGATAGTGCATCTTTATCTTGGATTGCCTTGTCATATGTTCATGGATCAGGTTCATATTCGCCAGGGACCAAATCAGAAGAATCTCCCAAGAACATAAATCTATCAGGTTATCTAACAACCCTCACACTACGATGAGGTATCACCTGTGTATCCTCTGTGACACGCTGTGTAGTCACTTGTGGTATATCCTCTTGTACTTGTGGTACTGAAGTAGTGACTTCCCCTCTCAATTCCTCCAGAACAATCTTACTCATGGGGTTATGGTCCATCACATACTCTTCCTCTAAAAATCTGGCATTCGTGCTAATGATCTGAAGGGAGGAAACTTCGCTTCCCACTTCAACTCGGTTGCTTGTTCATGGCGATCCTCTTTTCATCCCCGGATTAAAAAAATTAATCCATGACAATTAGGGATTAGCCAAGCTACCATTCCATCGTCGTGCTATCCGATTAGAGTGGTCACTTAAACAAACTTGTTGTTCAAGCAACCTACGTCTATTCTTCGAATAGCCGCGGAATAGATGATGTACGGATCACCGGTTTTTGTGTTCGTATACGAGGTCCAAGTAAATTAGCCACATAATAAAAACATACAACATACAAAGAAACAAAAGGAAATCAAAGCAAGATTTATACCTCTTGTTTACCTCAAGGTCTTCTATCGTATGTCCTATCCTCCTCTTGGACGTTGTGTGGCCAACGATCCTCCAAGAGATGAAGCCTCCTAGATCACGATCTTCCTTTCCTTGCTCACTCCAAACAAGAGGAAGTATAGAAACGAAACTCTCCTCTTATCTAGGACCAACCATCAAGCTCCAAGCTTGATGCTTGCCGCCGGCCCAAAGAGAGGTGTAAGGAGTGGGCGCCGGCCAAGAGCTCCAAGGAACAACCCTAACTCTTGTTTCCACTGGCCAAGGAGAAGAGGAAGAGAGTTGGGATGCCGGCTAAGGATGAGAGGAAGAAGGGAGGCTCGGGCCAAAACCCTAGGAAGGAGAGAAAGCCTTGCCGCCCAAGGAGGAGAGGAAACCCTAGCCGCCCAATGCCTCTCCAAGCCCTAGCAACCCAAAACCCTAATCTCCCTTCAAAAATTCTTGCCGCCCACCCTTATGCCACCTTTATAGTGCTAGGCTTAAGCCTTCTTTTAATCTCCACCATCGGTTCTAGAGATTTAATCTCAACCGTCGGATCTAGAGATTTAATCTCAACCGTCGGACTTAGAGATTTAATCTCCACCGTCGGATCTAAAGATTTAATCTCCACCGTCATATCTAGTGATTTAATCTCCACCATCAGATCTAGAGATTTATTCTCCACCATCGGATCTAGGCTTCATGAGGGTTTTAATAGGCTACGATAGGGACCATGAGGAGGAGTTGGATCTTGGCCACCCAATGGATCAAGCACAAATAAAGTCTGATCCATTAATGATAATCCATTCCACTAAAGGATTATCATTGATCTACCTCACCAACCCCCATAAGTTAATATGGGCTCCATATATTATTTGTACATATATCTCCCCGTATTTAAGATCTCGAATGTTAGTCGATTAATTAATTTACTAACAATTAATTAATCATCATCTAACTCCATGTGTAGTACCACTCAACCTTATCATCATGCCGGACCATGTCCACCTGCAAGGTTTACATGATGAACCTTATGACCTCCTCAAGAGGACATCATCATCCTAATATATAGGACACGGTTTCCTTCTATAATCAACCTCACACCATATAAATAATATCATTTCCCAACTTACCGAGCCTATCGATTTACTCTTTAAATCTCGCCCATTGGTAAATCAAGGAAATGAATACTAAGTATATGTTCCCATTATTATATCAGGATTAAGAGCATATACAACATAATATCTGAGGTTCGATTCAATTATGTAGTCAACAATAAATCGAATCACCTCTATGTCGGTCCTGCTCAATACACTCAAAGTGTACATGTGTAATTCTATGGTTAAGACAAACCAATACCAAATCACACTACAACCATTCCGATGGTTTGTCCAAAGTCATCTCGGTTGTGAGCCTTTACTTATACTTTACAAGGAACTGATAATATGATCTCCCGTGTGACACTACACACCATGTTATCTACAATGTAATGTATTAGATGGTATGTATAACCATAAATATGCAAACAATAAATATGTGATTCTTATTTCAAAAATAAAGATGTTTATACAAAAAAAGACTTTTCAGTATACATCCCAACAATCTTCCACTTATACTAAAAGACTATGTTGTCCTCATACTTCCATACATCTAATTCTCATTCCCTCCACATGCCTATCAAAAGCTCTCGCTGGAAGGGACTTAGTGAAAGGATCTGCCAGGTTATCCTCTGATGCAATCTTGGCCACAACAACTTTTCCTCTCTTTATGATTTCTCGTATCAGGTGGTACTTGCGCTCTATATGTTTACTTGCCTTATGGGCTCGTGGTTCCTTCGAGTTTGCAACTGCACCACTATTATCACAATAAATTGTGATAGTTCTGGGCAAACCAGGAATCACATCCAAGTCCATCAAGAAGTTCCTGAGTCACACAACTTCTTTGGCCACCTCAGAAGCTGCCACATACTCAGCTTCCATGATAGAGTTCGCCACGCATTTCTGCTTGACACTCCTCCATACAATGGCTCCACCTCCCAAAGTAAACACAAAACCTGACGTAGACTTACTGTTATCCCTATCTGATTAGAAGTCGGAATCTATGTAACCCACAAGGAGTAATTGGTCTACCTTATAAACTAGTATATAATCCATAGTCCTTCTCAGGTACTTCAATATATGCTTTACCACAGTCTAATATTACTGTCCTGGATTACTCTGATATCTGCTAACCATGCCCATGAAAAAGCAGATATCCGGTCTCGTACATAGCATGACATACATGAGGCTTCCTACTACCGAAGCATAAGGAACCACCTTCATCTCCTCTATCTCCTTAGATGTTCTAGGACACATCTCCTTAGATAAAGGAATTCCATTCCTGAAAGGTAGAAAACTTTTCTTGGAGTTTTGCATGCTAAAATGATTTATAATGGTGTCTATGTATGAAGCTTGAGATAAGCACAACATCCTTTTCCTGCGATCCCTTATAACCTTGATCCCAAGGATGTGTCCCACTTCTCCTAAGACCTTCATATCAAACTGTTTGGACAACCATACCCTTACTTCCGATAACACCTTGACATTGTTGCCAATTAACAAAATTTCATCTACGTATAGTATAAGAAATACTACTATGTTTTCGTCACATCTCTTGTATACACAAGACTCATCCGGACTTTGAATAAATCTATAAGACTGGATTACCTCATCAAAGCGAATGTTCCAAGACCTCGAAGCTTGCTTCAATCCATAAATGGATCGATTAAGCTTGCACACAAGATGCTCTTTTCCTTTTGCAATGAATTGTTGGATCGAGTAGATCGCTAGAGGGGGGTGAATAGCGATAGAAACTTTTTCAAAATCATTCGTTGATTAGACAATTATCGTAGCAAAAAGATAAATGACAAATAAAAAGAGACAAATGGTTTTTTACTTGGTTCGTAGCCTTCGGCTACTACTCTAAGGCCCTAGTGATTCTTGATCATGCACGGAGGGTAAATCACTAAAGAACTCCTCCTCGTTAGAGGTAGGAGTTAATCGAATACAAGAAAACACCAAAAGCTTGAGGTAGAGGGACACTCCCCCTCTCCTCATTACGATAAAAACTCCAAGACAATAAGGAAATAAACTGAAATGAAGCTTATACCGATGGAACAAAATATAAACAATTAAACCTAGAGTGTCGGAAAGGTAGCACTTTGTTGTCGGAGAGTTATAGCTTTGCGGAGGCTTTTGGAAGCTTAGAATTGATGAGAAAACCCTAGGAGAGACCCTCCTTTTATAGCCTTTGAGCCCCTTCTCGAGAGGAACTTCAGCCAATAAGATTTGAGCACCACCACCCTTGAAATAAGGTGATAAGCCTTGACTCCTTGAAGATGATCCTTGACCATCAGTCAACTGATGGCCATCATCAGTCGACTGATGGAAGCATCAGTCGAATGCTGACTGTAGGCAGTCGACTGATAGACGGTAGTCGAGTCCTCCAAGCTGGCAGTCAACAGATGCTAGCTAAAATCAAAAGTTAGCTAAACAAAAACATTTTATTGACGGCCTCCGACCATCCGATCTCGACCTAGACCACCGATGGGATGTCTTGGGTCGGATCTACGCTTATGACTATCCCCGTAAGGAGGATACGACCTCACTTATGCTCGAACACACGAGCTTACCTCAATACTTACTGTGTTGCTTTCGCTTCTGGCCTTCCACTCAATTCCTTCAGCTTCCTTCGAAATCACTCGAGTGTCTCCTGACCACCGCGGCTTCCTCCGGGTGTCGCTAGCCTTCATCTCCAGCGTTGACACTTTTTTGCACACTCAATTTAACTCGTGAGATAACAATATGAGCTTAACTTTGTATCATTTGTTATAATCAAAACTCAGGTTCGACTTAGGTGCCTACTACACCAACAATCTCTCACTTTTTGATCTATGGCAAACCCAAATACAAAGTTAAGAAAATAACATGCATGAAGAATAATAATGTGCATAAAAAACACAAATAATAAAGATTAAGTAGGATTTGTAAGGATTTTCCTCAAGTACTCCCCCTTGGGGAAACCTCCCCCTTGACCGAGGGTGAGTCTTGAAAGAAGACCTTAATCCTCCCCCTTGGTGGTTGCTATTTAGGAAGGGTTTAAGTAAATAACATTACTTAATGTCGGCCTTAGTGAAACGTTTAAGTTAAAAGGACTTCTTAACTTGGCCCTTTCTCCCCATAGTATATTAAAAATAAGTTTAAGTTAAGAATTCTCTTAACTTGGCTCTTAAAATTTTGATCCCTTTTATTTCCTTTTTGTTAACAAAAACACGTTAAGTAAATTTTCAAAACTTAAAGTTAAGTAAACATTTACTTAACTTTGGGCCATGTAAATAAATATGAAGTGAGTTAAGTTATCAAAAAAAAAATTGATCCCTTAACTTTGGCCTTTTTCTCCCCCTTTTGTCATATATCGAAAAGAGTGGGGGTGTGCGAAAAACAAATATAGGTATTAAATTTAAAGTCCAAGCATGTTCCATATTATTTTGAAAATAATATACTGAAAATAAGCTCATCTATATTCGACTCATATTTGACTTGATTGATATGAAAGATCAACCAGTCCTGGTCAGAGTTGTTGGAGAATTTTACGCCGCTAGAGGGGGGGTGAATAGCGGTTGACCGTACATAGATGGAATTCATTCGCGATCGTCTCTACAAAACTCGTTATGCGCAGCGGAATAGAAATAATAAAAGCAATAATGAAAAGATACAATCACGAACACAAGGATATAACGTGGTTCGGAACCGAACGGTTCCTACTCCACGGATTGAGCTCTAACGAGCTCTAGCGACGCCAATGCAATCACTAATCAATAAACTCCTTCTTGACAACAAGTCGGAGGCGGAGAAACCTTGTACAAACGTTTACAACAATAAACGAAAGAAATACAAGCAAATACAAAGGAAATGTAAAGATCACTTTACAAAACTAGGGTTTGAGCGCTTTGCTTGTTGGTTGCTTGGATGAGGTTGAAGGGCCCTGAAATGCACCTGCAAATCGCCTTCAAATCACCTCAAGAAAGTTCCCCAAGAACTGATAATGAAATCCTCCACGAGCTCCTCTTTTTGACCTACATCGGGCTGGATTTTCGCCTATCAGTAGACTGTCATAAGTCACCAGTCGACTGATGCCACTGTTGTCGTGAGACAACGGCTCAATCCACGTCGGACAAGTTCCAACGGGACTCTTGGCAGTCGACTGCCAACATTGGCGATCGGTAGCCATGCGTGCCGTGCCGTAGCGGTCGGCTATGGGCGTTTGTGCTCGACATTGGGTGGCGATGCATGCAGACCCTTAGCGATCGGCTAACCGTCGACACGATCGACTCCTCGCCTCAAAATGAGGTTTTAACCCAATTATGGTGCCCCCATACTTGCTAGACCACCCTTAGCCTAGACCTAAGCCTTCTAGCCACCTCCATCAGCCTCATGCCTCTCGGATCCCTCCAAGTCATCCATGACTTGTTCATCCATCGCGCTAGCCTCTAGGTGCTTCCGTCGGCTATGTCATGCTAACGGTGTCTACACCGCCAAGGCACATTGGACTTACGCCCCAAGACTCCGCTTGGACTTTACTCTGCCAACCATTGGACTTATGCTGCCAAGACTCCTGCTTGGACTTTACGCAACCAATATCAAACCCCTTGGACTTCTCATGCCAAGACTCAAGCTTGGACTTTCCCTTGCCAACCCATGTTGGACTTTTACATTTCCAAGACCCATGCTTGGACTTTTCCCTTGCCAACCCATGTTGGACTTCTCAAATGCCAAGACCATGCTTGGACTTTCCCTTGCCAACCCATGTTGGACTTTTACATTGCCAAGACCCATGCTTGGACTTTTCATGTGCCAAGTGTCCCACTTGGACTTTTCATGCCAAGTACTCAAGACTTGGACTTTACCAAATGCCAAGTGTTCCACTTGGACTTTCCATGCCAAGTACACAAGACTTGGACTTTCCCATGACAATTACATTGTCATATGTTTTTATCGAAACATCAAAACATCACTCGAGTCAAAAACTCGAGTCCTGGTCAATCGTGACCTGGGCAGATTGCACCAACAAGAGTCGGTTAATATGTATGATTATACTCCGTGGTTCATAGCTATGCACTAGCTCTACATCTAGAATCAGTAGTAAGGTCCTAACATCTCACACCCATCTATGTGGCTAAGTACACAAACACATTAGTCCTATGTGTTGTGAGATGTATTGGCTCCTTAAATCTATAGGTACATGATATCTAAGGTAAGTCCTAAGCTAGTTCCATAAAAATGAAAAGTAAGAAAATAGTAGTAAGAGAATATAATTTGTAAGTTCCTATTCTACTACGCACATGCCTAATTTTCGTCTTAATAGATTGAATTCGGCTTCGCGTAGGAGTTTAGTAAATAGGTCTGCCAAGTTGGACTTCGATTCGACGTATTCGAGTTGTATGGCTCCATTGGCCACATGTTCTCGAATGAAATGATGTTTGACCTCTATATGTTTGGTCCTAGAATGACATATTGGATTCATAGTTAGGTTAATTGAGCTAATGTTATCTACGTGGAGTTTAGTGTTCGTAAAATCTAACTTAAAGTCTCGGAGAGTGTGCTTCATCCAAAGAAGCTGAGTAACACACTCACCCATCGCGTTGTATTCGGCTTCGGTGGTAGATAAGACAACACAGTGTTGCTTCTTACTGCACCAACTCACTAGACTCGAGCCGAGAAGTTGACAACAACCACTCGTACTCTTTCTATCGAGCTTACTACCGGCATAGTCCAAGTAGGAGTAGCCGGTTAGTTCGAACTCGGTAGATCTAGGGTACAAAATACCGACATTAAGTGTACCCTTTAGATATCTAAGGATACGCTTGACCAAAGTTAGGTGAGACTCCTTGGCACAGGTTTGGAACCTTGCGCACATACTCACTGCAAATAGCATATCAGGTCGACTCACAGCTATTATGCTCCTATAGTATTTTAAATCAATTGAATTTCCGATTGCATATTCTTCTATATTCACATTAGTTTCCATTGGGGTATTAATAATTTTATCATCTTGCATTCCAAAGCGTTTAATTAATTCCCTAGTATATTTGCGTTGATGTAGGTATATTCCATCTTTAGTTTGTTTAATTTTTAGACCTAAGAAGAAGCTCAACTCACCCACTAAATTCATTTCAAATTCACTTTCCATAAGTGAAATGAATTCATTCAGTAGGATCGAGTTGGTGGTTCCGAAAATAATATCATCTACGTAGATTTGGGCTATGAATATGTCTTTACCTATGATTTTTACAAAAAGGGTTCGATCAACTACTCCTTGGTTAAATCCTTTGGACTTAAGATAAACTGAAAGTCTCTCATACCAAGCTCGAGGAGCTTGTTTAAGTCCATAGAGAGCTTTCTCTAACCTAAGAACATGGTCAGGTTTATCTAGACTTTCAAAACCGGGGGATTGACTAACATAAACCTCTTCTTTAATGTATCTATTCAAGAATGCTGACTTTACATCCATTTGAAATAACTTAAATCCTCGATGTGCATCATATGCTAATAACATTCGAATGGACTCTAGTCTAGCTACTGGGGCATAGGTCTCGTCGTAATCTAAACCTTCGACTTGACTAAACCATTTAGCGACTAGTCTAGCTTTATTTCTAACTACTTCACCTTTATCATCAAGTTTATTTCTAAACACCCACCTTGTTCCAATGATTGTTTTATCTTTAGGTGGTGGTACTAATTCCCATACTTCGTTCCTAGTGAATTGAGCCAGCTCTTCTTGCATTGCAATAATCCAATCGGGATCAAGAAGAGCTTGGTCAATAGTTTTGGGTTCAATTTTGGAAATCAAGAATATTTGACTAAGGTTTCTGTATGAGGCTCTAGTTCGAACTCTTAGACTTGGATCACCTATCACTTGGTCGATAGGATGATTCGTTTAAGTCCTAGTTTGGTTTGGGTTTAGGTTTGGGTCACCTACCACTTGGTCAATAGGATGACTCGTTTGAGTCCTAGTTTGGTTAGAGTCATCTACCACTTGGTCGATAGAATGACTTGGTTGACTTAGATTAGGATCAATACTAGACTTGATCTCCGGATCGGAGTTGAGTTTGGTATGAATCGGCTCGCTAATTGGGGTTGCCGGGGGGTTTTGTAGGTTCATGTCCTTCATCAAACACTACATTGATAGTCTCCTCGACTCTAAGGGTGTCATGGTTATATACTCTATAAGCTATACATGTAGTCGAGTATCCTAGAAAGATTCCGGTCGAGATTTTAGATGTAAATTTCCCTAGGTAATCCTTAGTGTTTAGGATATGTACCTTACACCCAAATACCCTAAAGTACTTGATGTTAGGTATTTTATCATGATAAATCTCGTATGAGGTTTTAAGGTGTCTCTTTACCATAAGGATCCTATTTTGGACATAGCATGTCGTACTCACGGCTTCCAACCAGAACCTATCGGGTAGGTTATACTCGTTTAAGATTGTCCTAGTGGCTTCTTGTAGGGTTCTATTTTTACGTTCTACTAGGCCATTTTGTTGTGGGGTTCTAGGGCAAGAGAACTCATGGTGGTATCCATTTAGGTTACAGAATTTTGTAAACCTGTGGTTCTCAAATTTACCACCATGATCAGTCCTAAGTATTTTGATTTTAAGGTTTTGTTGATTTTCTATTAGTTTAAATAGGTTGATTAATTGATCTAGGGTATCACTTTTGTGTTTGATGAACCTAATCCAAGTAAATCTAGAATAGTCATCAATTATAACTAAGCAGAATTTACTCCCATTAAGTGACTTAGCTCCGTGTGAATCAAATAGATCCATGTGTAGGAGCTCAAGAACACTTTTGGTTCATTCTTGATTAGTTAGTTGATGTTGTTTCCTAGATTGTTTACCTTGTTGACAAGCATTACATATTTTATTGTTCAAGTTATTGAGGTTAGGCAAACCTCTGACTAAGTCACTCTGACTCATCTTGTGGATGAGTCTTGGGTGTGAGTGACCGAGTCGTCAGTGTCACAACCATGATTCCTCTTGCCGTGTCATAAGACACTTGGTTGAGGAGTTAGTTGGATTAATAGTGTAAATATTGTTGTTTCTGGTTCCCTTAAGGATTGTTTAAGAAGTTTTATTTGTATTAATTATGCATTCATTTTCTAGAAATATGACCTTATAGTTATTATCACACAATTGGCTTACACTAAGTAAATTATATTGAAAATTTTCTACCAATAAGACATTTTCAATAATAAAGTTAGAGTTGAGCTCAATATCACCTGATCCGATGATTTTGAGCTTGTTATTGTTTCTGAAGGCTATCGATCCTTGTCGTTTGAATCGAAGCTTCGAAAACTTGAGTTGATCCCCGATCATGTGTCGGGAGCAACAACTGTCCAACATCCATTGATCCTACACGCAAGGTAGTTGGATCAAATATTGGATTTATTAAAGATTGGTTGAAGATTATTAACCTAAATCATCTCACCCATGTCTACATGAACAAACATATTAACCCTATATGTTCTTGTGAGATGACTTCCAATTTTACTTGATTTAAATTTAATGATTTGAACACTTGTCAACCTTACGTTAGATTCGGATTTGACCTTAGGCTCATCAAGTCACCTTTTCAAGATCATGGCTTCCAAGTCATGGTGAGGCACAGAGGCATTCTTTGATCAGAACAATGACCACTTCCTTAGAAAATGCCATTTTCAAGGAAATATATACTTGACTCACCTAAGACCACTTCCTGGTCTAACTAGTCTAGGATACGGCGAGGTAGCTTCAACTAGTTCCACTCGATCAAGTGCACCGAACTAGATACGCCTTATCTAGCCCGAATACACCAGACTTCACTTTCCTAGGGTACTATCATCTCGTCGTGTCCTGGTACTATGTTATCAAGTATTGACGAGTTATAGTCCTATCTAACCATTCTAAAACGAAAAATCAAACTAAATAAAGAACCTAAGCATTCAATTTCTAAGTTAAAATACAAACAAGTTTTGTACTTTCTCCCCCTGGACCGTTGAATCTGTTCGGTCTCTCCACATAGTGGATTTGGTCCTTGGGAATCCAGTACTGGTTCGATCCTAAATTTGAAATCAAGGTGGTTTTAGGAACCCATGCTTGGACACATTTTTTATGTCGACTTACAATCGACATATACGACTTGTTGGTCATATTTGAGCTAAACCCTAGTCTGGCCTTGTTTTACACGTCCCTTTGCGATCCAAGTAGGAGGTCAAGTCCTTTGGATCCCAAAGTAAACCTTTCCAACGTGTTCCTAAGATCTTTGAATTGACTCTTCAAGAGTGAGTTCTCAACTTCGAGCTTTTCAACCCGAGTTGAGTCCTCCTCTCGAACTCGACTAGTCGAAGAGGTTAGGGAGACCTCATGTTTGAGGAGTTTAACTTCCTCAACCAGGGTCTCGACCTTGGACTCGGACTTAGCTAATTTCCTAGTTAAGAACTTAATTGCACTATAAAGCATACTAATAAGGGATCGACTTACCTTGAGTGTATCTTTTGAACCGGATGTGTATCCGTGGCTTGTCTTGAATAGCGCTTCGCAGTCTGACTCATCTTCAATTTTAGACTCGTGTTCCAGTTCCGACTCCATCTCCGATTCAATCGGTTTAGCCATAAGGACGCAATCATCATCTTCTTCCTCGGATGCTTCTTCCTATGTAGCGTTGAGTGCCTTTTTGTGTTTTGGTGCTTTGCTCTTGAGTTTTGGGCATTCAGACTTGATGTGTCCAAACCTATTGCATTCGTAACACCTAATATTAGAACTTTTAGGCTTACCTTCATTGGGTCGAGTGACGGTTCGCTTTCAGCCCTTAATTATCCTCCAAACTAGGTTGACTAGTTTGGCCTCCATTTCCGCCTCCATTTTCGGGTCAACCTCCGAATCGGACTCATCTTCTTCTTCCTTCGGGGGTGGCTTGCTCGCGATTTTCTTCCTTGAACCTGCAAAAAGTGCTATACCCTTCTTGGGTTCTGAGTTAGACTGCTCATGAAGTTCGAAATTGGAAAATAACTCATCTAACCTAAGTTTTGAAAGATCCTTGGAGACGTTGTAGGCATCGACCATGAATGCCCACAAGGTAGTCCTAGGAAAAGAGTTAAGAACAAACCTAATAAGGTCGTGGTTTTCGACCTTTTGCCCGATCGCGTGTAGGTTATTGACTATGTCTTGAACGCGAGCATGAAGCTACGTCGTAGTTTCATGTTCTTGCATTTTTAGATTATATAATTTATTAAACAAAAGATCACACTTACATACCTTGGCTTCATCGGTCCCTTCGTGAAGCTCCACTAATTTTGTCCAAAGATCCTTTGCGCTGATGAAGGGGTTGACGCGATTAAGCTCCTCCTTGGACAAGCCGCATTGGAGGATTTGAGTTGCCTTGGCGTCGGCTTCAACTTGTCTTTTTGTAGCATTGGTCCATTGGTCATAATCCAAAGATTCACCCACTTCGTTAGTCGGAAGTGTGAATCCCGTTTGGATTGTGATCCACATCTCGATTTGGGTCTTAAGAAAGCACTCCATCCGACCCTTCCAATAACGGAAGTCATCTCCATTGTAAAATGGAGTTCGGATGATGCTAAAACCCTCGAGATGGGCTATTGATACAAAAAACAAACAAGAGAATGAAGACGAAAAACCTAACAACAACATAAACAATCGAAATGTACCAAGACTCACGTCTTGGATTAGTAGTGCGGGAGAAGAAAGACTACACGAATGAAAATAAAAAAAAATCGAAATTAAACAGAAAAAAAAATCCGTAGAAAGCTAGATTGGTGGTTTCACCAAATCTTAGCACCGCCGGCTCTGATACCAATTGTTGGATCGAGAGGATCGCTAGAGGGGGGGGTGAATAACGATAGAAACTTTTTTGAAATCGTTCGTTGAGTAGACAATTAATCACAGCGGAAAGATAAATGACAAATAAAAAGAGACAAATGGTTTTTTACTTAGTTCGTAGCCTTTGGCTACTACTCCAAGGTCCTAGTGATCCTTGATCACGCACGGAGGGCAAATCACTAAAGAACTCATCCTCGTTAGAGGTAGGAGTTAATCGAATACAAGAAAACACCAAAAGCTTGAGGTAGGGGGACACTCCCCCTCTCTTCGTTACGATAAAAACTCCGAGACAATAAGGAAATAAACTGAAATGAAGCTTATACCGATGGAACAAAATATAAACAATTAAACATAGAGCGTCGAAGAGGTAGCACTTCGTTGTCGGAGAGTTGTATCTTTGCGGAGGCTTTTGGAAGCTTATAATTGATGAGAAAACCCTAGGAGAGACCCTCCTTTTATAGCCTTTGAGCCCCTTCTCGAGAGGAACTTTAGCCAATAAGATTTGAGCACCACCACCCTTGAAATGAGGTGATAAGCCTTGACTCCTCGAAGTTGATCCTTGACCATCAGTCGAATGCAGACTATAGGCAGTCGACTGATAGACGATAGTCAAGTCCTCCAAGCTGGCAGTCGACTGATGCTAGCTGAAATCAAAAGTTAGCTAAACAAAAACATTTTTTCGACGGCCTCCGACCATCCGATCTCGACCTAGACCACCGATGGGATGTCTTGGGTCGGATCTATGCTTAAGACTATCCCTGTAAGGAGGATACGACCTCACTTATGCTCGCACACATGAGCTTACCTCGATACTTATTGTGTCACTTTCGCTTCTAACCTTCCACTCGATTCCTTCGGCTTCCTCCGAAATCACTCGAGTGTCGTCCGACCACCACAGCTTCCTCCGAGTGTCGCTAGCCTTCAGCTCCAGCGTTGGTACTTTTCTGCACACTCAATTTAGCTCGTGAGATAACAATATGAGCTTAACTTTGTATCGTTTGCTATAATCAAAACTAAGGTTCGACTTAGGTTCCTACTGCACCAACATGAATCCCTCTGGTTGCTTCATATAGATGTTTTCCTCAAGACCTCCATTAAGGAAAGTTGTCTTGACATCCATCTGCCACACCTCATAATCCATATGAGCAGCAATACATAAGAGAATCCGGATAGACTTAAGCATGGATATCGGGGAAAAGGTCTCCTCATAATCGATGCCCTCTTTCTGAGTATACCCTTTCGCAACAAGCCTCGCTTTGAAGGTCTCAACCTTCCTGTCTATTCCTCTCTTTCTTTTGTAGATCCACTTGCATCCAATGGCTTTTACACCATTGGGTGGTTCTACTAGCTCCCAGACCTGATTTGAATCCATAGATTCTATCTCAGAATTCATCGGACTTTGCCAAGATACCGCATCTTTATCTTGGATCGCCTCGTCATATGTCCAGGGATCAGGTTCATGTTTGCCAGGGACTAAATCAGAAGATTCTCCCAAGAACATGAATCTATCAGGCTGTCTAACAACCCTCCCGCTATGATGAGGTATCACCTGTGTATCCTCTGTGACACGCGGTGCAGTGACTTATGGTATATCGTCTTGTACCGGTGGTACTGAAGTAGTGGCTTCCCCTCTCAATTCCTCCAGAACAATCTTACTCATGGGCTTGTTGTTCATCACATAGTCTTCCTCTAGAAATCTGGTGTTCGTGCTAACGATCACCCTCTGATCTCTAGGACTATAAAACAAACTGTTAGTAATCGTTGGAATGGCTAGAGGGGGGGTGAATAGCGTAGATGAAATTCGCTCGCGTTTGTGTCTACAATTTCGTTAGTGCGCAGCGGAAAAAGAAATAATAAAAGCGATAACGAAATAGACAACAAGCAAACAAAATGATATTACGTGGTTCGGAACCGCACGGTTCCTACTCCACGGATCGAGCTCTAAAGAGCCCTAGTGATGCACACGCACTCACTAATGATAAACACTCCTTCTCGACACAAGTCGGAGGCGGAGAAACCCCTTACAATAGATCTTACAACAGTAAGAACGAAATACAAGCAATATACAATGTAAATATGAAATATAAGTAAAGAAAAGACTTTACAACACTTGTTTTGATTGCTTGAATGCTTGGTTGCTTGCTTGCACTTGGAGACCTGATTTGCACCAACAAATCGCCCCAATAGCCCTCAAGAACCGGTTGCTTTTTCCTCCATCACGAGCTCCATATATAACTTCAACCTGTGCTGGAAAAAGTCTATCAGTCGACTAATCGAGACCATCAGTCGACTGATGCCACTGTTGTCGTGAGACAACGGCTAGTTCCACGTTGGATAAGTCCAACGGAACTACCATCAGTCGACTGATTGTGACCATCAGTCGACTGATGGAGTCCTCACTCGACCAGTCGAGTCTCGACTCCATTCGTGGTCGAATTTCGAGCACCCGACCGATCGACTATCATCGATCGCTGAGCCATCACCGATCCGCCAACCTATGGCCACAGAATGCCACATGGCACCAGTCGACTGGCACACCTCAAACATGAGGTTTTAACTCAAGTATGGTTCCCCCATACTTGCTAGACCACCCTTAGCCTAGACCTAAGCCTTCTAGTCACCTCCATCAGCCTCACGTCTCTCGGATCCCTCCAAGTCATCCATGACTTGTTCATCCATCGCGCTAGCCTTCAGGTGCTTCCGTCGGCTATGTCATGCTAACGGTGTCTACACCGCCAAGGCACATTGGACTTACGCCGCCAAGACTCCGCTTGGACTTTACGCCGCCAACCATTGGACTTATGCTGCCAAGACTCCCGCTTGGACTTTACGCTGCCAACCATTGGACTTATGCTGCCAAGACTCCCGCTTGGACTTTACGCCGCCAATATCAAACCCTTGGACTTCTCAAATGCCAAGACTCAAGCTTGGACTTTCCCTTGCCAACCCATGTTGGACTTTCCATGCCAAGACCATGCATGGACTTTCCTTGCCAACCCATGTTGGACTTTACATTGCCAAGTGTCAGACTTGGACTTTCCATGACAATTATATTGTCATATGTTTTTGTCGAAACATCAAAACACATCAAAACATCACTCGAGCCAAACTCGAGTCCTGGTCAATCGTGACCTGGGACGATTGCACCAACAATCTCCCCCTTTTTGATGTTTGACAAAAACCAAACAAATAATTGAGTTAGAATACTAACTCAAATCCATTACCAATTATCCCAAATGTTCTCCCCCAAACATTCTCCCCCTTTTTGACTAACATCAAAAAGGTTTTCTCTCCAATGAGGTCAATGTCTCATGTCCCAATGAGATCTTACAATCTCCCTCTTGATCCGAAAATACCTAGGATGCCTACCATCTTCCTAGTGATAAGTCCCATATCACTCAAGAGAGGCAATCCTATTCACTCTCCCAATTTCCAAATTGGGTTTCTAAAAATCCATAAATTTCCCAAATTGATAACATTCTCCCCTTCAAGGAGAAAAACACATCCATCATCCCAAGATGGATGTCTCCCCCTAAAGGCTTGCTCCCCCTTTACCATTGCACCAACAATGTCCTTGGGAAGTCCCTAAGCCAATAGAAACTTTAAACCGTCAAAACTAAGGTTAGAATTTCAACATTTAACTTTCCACACCTTAGAATTGATACAAACCCTAAACAACTCTCCTAATCCATATCCAATAGCTTTTCACCCTTTATAATGCTTCCCAAAGCATATCCTAGGGTTAGGAGTGGTTAGGGACCTTTGCCATGGCTGAACACGGACTAACCAAACTTAGTTTTCCCGAAATCAGCCTTGGCAATGACTCATGTCCACGATCATGCCACACTCATCGATCACCGCCACTCAGGCTGTAGGATCGATACAATCAAATTTCAATTTCAGTTATCAGAATCGAGTTTCAGAAAATCATAAATAATTATACGTATATCGAAAATCACGAAACTTGATACGTATAATACCTATGACACATACAATGGGGAAAAAATGTTTGAAAAATATTTTACCCATAAAATAGTGAATTTGATACAAAACTCAAAACCAATGAAATTTTCAATGTTTTGGCCCTATTTTGTATCAACTTCATCAATGGTGATTGCTATCAAAAGATAGACTTCACCAAGGTTTTCTAAAATGATTTTAAAATGTTTTCAAGACCTTATCTTGGATCATATTCCTTGGGCTCTATGTGTGTGACTTGTACACGAGCTCTCCTAATGATCCACAACTAAAATTAGATGAGTTTTAGTTCATCTAGATGCAAAAACTATGCACCTTGAACTTAGCTCATATCCTAGCATCTCACATGTATCTATGGTGTATAAATACACATACATGTCAATTAGATGTGAGATGTGGGTTTTGTTCTCCCTAAACTAGGGTTTCATGCATTTTCTAAAGCAACTCTACTTGATTCCCTTATAAATGGGACTCCAAGTCATGTCATAGTCCTTAAATCAATTTTAATTAAATGCATGAATGATTATGGCATTTGAGATGATATAAATAAGCATATGCTCATAATCATGATGTCATGGCATAATATGAAATCTAAGAACACATGACATCTATAGTAACCCTAAACAATGTCATGACATGGTATATGATAGCAATACAATTATATAAATATTCATTCATACACACAAGATTTTTCAGAAACAAAGATTTCATTTAACTTAAAATTTGTCTTTTACATTCAAAATGGAGATTGGCCATGCTCAATCTCACTACAAAAATGACAAAAAAAAAAAATCTAATATCCTCTAATCGTCCGCAGGAGGTGGCGGCGGAGGAGGCTGCTGACTCAGAGTCCAGGCCCGCATCATCTCTAGCATATCGAGCTGATGCTGCTCTATGCGGCCCTGGGTCTCCTCCATCCTATCGAGACGAGCGCCGAAGGCAACCGCTGTCGGGAGCTCGATGACCTAGCGTCAACCGACTGCTGATACTCCTGAAGTCTGGACTCCAGCCGGCCACGACGCTCTGACGGACCAGCCGCTGATGTGTCTGCTGGCATCTGGTCATCCTCATCAGTGGTCTCTGTATCCTCGTGGTCCTCTGTCGCCTCTCTGGGCGGTGGAGGAGGCTGTCTGTGTGCTCTGGGTGGTCGAGGCGCCAACTCTATCTGTCCAGCGCCCATCCGTAGCTTCGCTAAGGAGAAGTTACGAACTGATATACAGTCGTACACTTCCGATAGCTGTCGCAGAGAGCCCCTATGGATGTTGATGCCTACGGAGTCGAGCCATGCTGTGATGATATGTCCAAAAGGCATATGCACTTTCCCTTGTACAGGGGAAGTGAAGTGCACAATGCAGTGGAAAATGTTCAATGCAAAGTTTATGTCTAACTGATGACGCATGACATATAGAAGAAAGAGATGGGGAGGCCGAATCTTGGCCAGACCCCGAGTGACAATGGGCAGAAAACACCCAACAATGACCTTGTAAAGGACATTGTTATGTGCAGATAACTCGGTGATAGGAAATAAATTCTGGGCCAGTGGACGAGGATAACCAAAAATATGCTCATGCATGGACTCCATAGAGATGTGGGCAAAAGGCTCAGGTAGAGGAAAGTCCATGGTAGGGTAAAAGATGAAGGTGTCATCTGAAGGCCTACACTCGAGAAACTCCTGTAGTATCGCAGGAGTGAACTCTAAGTCGCGTTTTGCAACGCGAGTAGTGTATGTAGGGCCGTCATCTACCTTTTTAAGGTTTTGGTAGAATTCCTTAATAAGGTCATCATTGATTGGATGCGTGCACAAGACAATCTTCATCAAATTGTAGTATGCAATTAGTTCCATGACGTCACTACAATGCCTATTGAAAAAATTCCTATCGATGTACCTAACCAACATAGGTTGGTACAACCGAGAGTCACTCTCGGATGGATCATTCCTACGGGCTCTCCTATTATGAATGTAATGTGATGATATGCAATGCAATGGCAACAACACGCGATTAGATAAACCTCCATTGTAATGGAAATGAAAATTAGGGCTCGGAAAGAAAAGTCGTTACTTAGGCGCCATGTGTGTGCCGGAGGGAAGACTCAAAAGTTGCTGAGGATCGCCGGAAAAGTCGCTGAAAAGCTTCAGCCGCCGGAACCCTAAACGGAACAAGAGCAATAAAGTCTAAATCGCGTGAACTATGGCTCCAAGATAGGTCAGAAATGGAAGAGGAGAGACATGCTTATCAAACCTAGGACTTTGGAAGGTTGGCACGCCGGAAGAGCTGGTCGGAGAGGGAGACGGCGATCGGAGACCGAAGGAGGAAGAAGGCTTTCGTCGCGTGAAACGCCGAACCCTAGCGGTTCGCGTTTTAAAAACACGATTCAGTCGACTGATGTGGAGCATCAGTCGACTGATGGCGGTTTATTACCGGTTTTACCGAGCCGCGATCGGCCGATCCGCTCGCAATCGATCGTCGAACATTCTGTGAACGCTACAAGAGTATCGTCGATCGACGTTGCTCATCAGTCGACTGATGTGCACATCACTCGACTACTGGTCGAGCACTCAATTGATGGCCTTCGGCCTCGGTGAACAGTACCATCAATTGACTGATGGACCTCATCAGTCGACTGATGTTCGATCAGTCGAGTCATGGAGCTAGCACTCGACTGATGGCCGTATCGTATCGCGCTAAGAGTTGTTATCGATCCGATAATCGATGTATCGATCGATCGATGTCCGATTTCGATTCAAAATATGAAAATCTCGATTTTATCATCTTAATTATTCCATTTTATCACGGTAGATCTTGTATTTCGAATGTATTGACGTTATACTTTTATTTATGTATTTTTTAATGTATTTTAATGTTTTATTTCATTTTTGCAAACATTAATATTCAATGATTTCCAAAACCTAACATCTCACCCTTTCTAAGTGTTGAAATACACAATCAAGGTAAAAGACTTATTTTGTGAGATGTAATCTATCCTAGACATTCATTCCATGCAAACATATGGTAAAACATATGAAGCATGGTGAATACAAGACATCAAGTTGTGTGGCACTTGAGTATCACTCTAGATGTTATTTTTTTTTTTACATCTTAACCACACATTTCTTGATACATGACCTTCCAAAGTGTGCCAATAATCAAAGGTACACACTATGACCTCTAAAACTAGATCGTCTCAATTTTATTGATTTTCATGTTTTCAAGATATGTATTGAGACAACCTAAACTTCTTTAAAATTAAGGCTCAAGGATATTTCCAAGGTAACCATAACCTTGAAAGTAACCTTAAGGTGTCACCTTTATTATGGTTGAGTTAACTACCCATCCAATCAAGGTTGGCACACCCTAAACCCATCTTAGCGTGAATCAATCACGCTCTTAGGAACCCAAAATCGATTTGAACTTCTAGGGTTAATTAGATATTCTTTAGGGATAACCTCCCTAGATACCTTCCTCATGACCCTCCTAGGCTTATTAGCCTTGGTCATTTTGGTCTTTCCTAGGTTAACCTTAGGGATTGCCTCCCTAACAACCTTCTCAGTGGCCATCCTAGGTTTCTTCGAAACCATGGCCAATAGGCCCAAACCTTGGTCAACTCTAGGAATGACTTCCCCATTGACCTTGGTCTTCCTAGACCTAGTTAGTGTCCCATAGTCAAACGGAACACTATGGTAGGTCACCTTGGACTTAGGTTTGTGACCCAAACCATTCTTGCCCTTGGTTGACTTTTGACTCTTAGGTCTTAGAAGTTGATTTTGACTTCTTGACCTACGAGTTTGACAATTTGACCCTTGAGATTGATTTTGTATTTTGTTTAGGGTCTTTTCCAATTTCTCAAGCCTTGACCTCAAGGCTTGGTTTTCTAATTCTAATTGCCCAATTATAGAATTTTTATTTAACTCTTGGGCATTGGACTTTCTTGGCGAATGCCTAGTCCATTTTTGATTAAAACCTAGATGTTCTTGGATTTTCTTAATAGATTTCTTAGGTATTGTTTTTCTAAGGACATTAGTCCCAAATTTCTCCTTATTCTTAAGGTGAACATTCTTAACTCCTAAACACATATGTTTGTTATTTCTAGCATGCTCTTTATGATACATACCACAATTGCTAAAATTAGTTCTAGCATGCTTTAAATTAGACGGAGCATTATTTAAATATACCTTAGGGTTTGCCTTAGTGGCTCCCCCTACTTGTGATGCTCCCCTTTGCCCCTTCTTCTTCTTCTTTGGGCATTGACTCCGGTAATGACCCGGTAGTCGGCATTTGAAGCAAATGACATGCTCCTTGCTCTTTTGTCTTGGAGAACCGGCATCCGTTGACTTTTGTTGACTTTTAGGCACCGAAGGAGTTTTCTTGATCCTCTTTGGACATTTGCTCTTATAATGCCCATACTCCCTACACTCAAAGCACATAATATGATTTTTGTTTGAAAATAAAGTGTTTGAGTTACCTAGGGTGGTGGTAGGTGCCGGAGTTGAATTTTGAGCTTCCTCATCTTAATCGGATGTTGAGAGCTCTTCTTGAGGTTGCTCCGGTGTAGAGGATGGTCTATCCTCCTCAATCCTAGAAGTAGATGCTTCTTCCACCTCTTCTACTTCTTCTTTCTCCGATTCGGAAGTTGACTCCATCTCAACTTCCGATTCCTCACTTTCACTTGAGGATGAACTCTCCTCATGGTATCTTGCCAATTTTCTCCATAGCTCCTTGGCATACATGTAATCCCCTAACTTGCACAAAACATCATTAGGGATTAAATCTTCCAAAAGTTTCGTTACCTTAACTTCGGTCTTGAGCTTTTGGCGTTGCTCTTGGGTCCACTTTTTCAATTTTAGGACATTCCCCTTCTTATCTCTAGGGGGTTCAAGACCTTCAATGAGGATAAACCAATCCTCTATGTTCATCATCAAGAATGTTTCCATTCTTGCTCTCCATGCCGGAAAATCTTCTGGATCATATGGAGGTGGAGTGTTGATTTCCCATCCAAGCTTGTCTTGGAATTCCATCTTCACCCTCTAGCCTTTCACCTTAGCTCCCGGTTGTTAATCCGTAGAAGAGCCCCGGGCTCTGATACCACTTATTAGTAATCGTTGGAATGGCTAGAGGGGGGGTGAATAGCGTAGATGAAATTCGTTAGTCTTGCTAGCGGAAAAAGAAATAATAAAAGCGATAACGAAATAGACAACAAGCTAACACAATGATATAACGTGGTTCGGAACCGCACGGTTCCTACTCCACGGATCGAGCTCTAAAGAGCCCTAGTGATGCACACGCACTCACTAATGATAAACACTCCTTCTCGACACAAGTCGGAGGCGGAGAAACCCCTTACAATAGATCTTACAACAGTAAGAACGAAATACAAGCAATATACAATGTAAATATGAAATACAAGTAAAGAAAAGACTTTACAACACTTGTTTTGATTGCTTGAATGCTTGGTTGCTTGCTTGCACTTGGAGACCTGATTTGCACCAACAAATCGCCCCAATAGCCCTCAAGAACCGGTTGCTTTTTCCTCCATCACGAGCTCCATATATAACTTCAACCTTTGCTGGAAAAAGTCTATCAGTCGACTGATCGAGACCATCAGTCGACTGATGCCACTGTTGTCGTGAGACAACGGCTAGTTCCACGTTGGATAAGTCCAAGTGACCATCCCGACCGATGGGAGTCCTCACTGACCAACCGAGTCTCGACCCATTCTCGGGTCAATTCTCGAGCACCACCGACCGATCGACTATCACCGATCGCTGAGCCATCACCGACGCCAACCTATGGCAATGATCGCTAGGCCATAACCCGCAATAAACCCTAGTTGACTCGGCCCGGTCCGCCACATGGCACTGGCCGACCGCACACCTCAAACATGAGGTTTTAACTCAAGTATGGTTCCCCCATACTTGCTAGACCACCCTTAGCCTAGACCTAAGCCTTCTAGTCACCTCCATCAGCCTCACGCCTCTCGGATCCCTCCAAGTCATCCATGACTTGTTCATCCATCGCGCTAGCCTTTAGGTGCTTCCGTCGGCTATGTCATGCTAACGGTGTCTACACCGCCAAGGCGCATTGGACTTATGCTGCCAAGACTCCCGCTTGGACTTTACGCCGCCAACCATTGGACTTATGCTTCCAAGACTCCCGCTTGGACTTTACGCCACCAATATCAAACCCTTGGACTTCTCAAATGCCAAGACTCAAGCTTGGACTTTCCCTTGCCAACCCATGTTGGACTTTCCATGCCAAGACCATGCTTGGACTTTCCTTGCCGACCCATGTTGGACTTTACCTTGCCAAGTGTCCGACTTGGACTTTCAAAGACAATTATATTGTCATATGTTTTTGTCGAAACATCAAAACACATCAAAACATCACTCGAGCCAAACTCGAATCCTGGTCAATCGTGACCTGGGCCGATTGCACCAACAATCTCCCCCTTTTTGATGTTTGACAAAAACCAAACAAATAATTGAGTTAGAATACTAACTCAAATCCTTTACCAATTATCCCAAATGTTCTCCCCCAAACATTCTCCCCCTTTTTGACTAACATCAAAAAGGTTTTCTCTCCAAGGAGGTCAATGTCTCATGTCCCAATGAGATCTTACAATCTCCCCCTTGATCCAAAAATACCTAGGATGCCTACCATCTTCCTAGTGATAAGTCCCATATCACTCAAGAGAGGCAATCCTATTCACTCTCCCAATTTTCAAATTGGGTTTCTAAAAATCCATAAATTTCCCAAATTGATAACATTCTCCCCTTCAAGGAGAAAAACACATCCATCATTTCAAGATGGATATCTACCCCTAAAGGCTTGCTCCCCCTTTACCATTGCACCAACAATGTCCTTGGGAAGTCCCTAAGCCAATAGAAACTTTAAATCATCAAAACTAAGGTTAGAAATTCAACATTTAACTTTCCACACCTTAGAATTGATACAAACCCTAAACAACTCTCCTAATCCATATCCAATAGCTTTTCACCCTTTATAATGCTTCCCAAAGCATATCCTAGGGTTAGGAGTGGTTAGGGACCTTTACCATGGCTGAATACGGACTAACCAAACTTAGTTTCATCATCGATCACACTGTAGAAGATCGATAATCTGAAATTTCCAATTTCGCTTCGTAATCGAAGTTTCAGAAAATCATAATAATTATACGATATCTAAAAATCACGAAATTGATAATGATAATACCTATGACACATACAATGGGGAAAAAATGTTTGAAAAATATTTTACCCATAAAATAGTGAATTTGATACAAAACTCAAAACCATTGAAATTTTCAATATTTTGGCCCTATTTTGTATCAACTTCATCAATGGTGATTGCTATCAAAAGATAGACTTCACCAAGGTTTTCTAAAATGATTTTAAAATGTTTTCAAGACCTTATCTTGGATCATATTCCTTGGGCTCTATGTGTGACTTGTACACGAGCTCTCCTAATGATCCACAACTAAAATTAGATGAGTTTTAGTTCATCTAGATGCAAAAACTATGCACCTTAAACTTAGCTCATATCCTAGCATCTCACATGTATCTATGGTGTATAAATACACATATATGTCAATTAGATGTGAGATATGGGTTTTGTTCTCCCTAAACTAGGGTTTCATGCATTTTCTAAAGCAACTCTACTTGATTCCCTTATAAATGGGACTCCAAGTCATGTCATAGTCCTTAAATCAATTTTAATTAAATGCATGAATGATTATGGCATTTGAGATGATATAAATAAGCATATACTCATAATCATGATGTCATGGCATAATATGAAATCTAAGAACACATGACATCTATAGTAACCCTAAACAATGTCATGACATGGTATATGATAGCAATACAATTATATAAATATTCATTCATACACACAAGATTTTTCAGAAACAAAGATTTCATTTAACTTAAAATTTGTATTTTACATTCAAAATGGAGATTGGCTATGCTCAATCTCACTATAAAAATGACAACAACAAAAAAATCTAATATCCTCTAATCGTCCGCAAGAGGTGGCGGCGGAGGAGGCTGCTGACTCAGAGTCCAGGCCCGCATCATCTCTAGCATATCGAAATGATGTCGCTTCTATGCGCCCCGGTCTCCTCCATCCTATCGAGACGAGCGCCGGCAACCCGCTCGCCAGAGCTCGATGACCTTAGCGCCAACCGATCACGATACTCGGTCTGACTCCAACTCGCCACGACGCTCGACGGACCGGCCGATGTGTCTCGCCGCATCCGTCATCCTCACGCTGGTCTCGATCCTCGTGGTCCTCGCCGCCTCTGGGCGTGGAGGAGGCCGCTCTGTGCTCGGGTGGTCGAGGGCGCCAACTCTATCTGCCCAAAGACGCATCCGTAGCTTCGCTAAGGAGAAGTTATGAACTGATATACAGTCGTACACTTCCGATAGCTGTCGCAGAGAGCCCCTATGGATGTTGATGCCTACGGAGTCGAGCCATGCTGTGATGATATGTCCAAAAGGCATATGCACTTTCCCTTGTACAGGGGAAGTGAAGTGCACAATGCAGTGGAAAATGTTCAATGCAAAGTTTATGTCTAACTGATGACGCATGACATATAGAAGAAAGAGATGGGAGGCCGAATCGCACTCGAGTGACAAGGCAGCAGAACACCCAACAATGACCTTGTAAAGGACATTGTCAGGTGCAGATAACTCGGTGATAGGAAATAAATTCTGGGCCAGTGGACGAGGATAACCAAAAATATGCTCATGCATGGACTCCATAGAGATGTGGGCAAAAGGCTCAGGTAGAGGAAAGTCCATGGTAGGGTAAAAGATGAAGGTGTCATCTGAAGGCCTACACTGAGAAACTCCAGTATCGCAGGAGTGAACTCTAAGTCGCGTTTTGCAACGCGAGTAGTGTATGTAGGGCCGTCATCTACCTTTTTAAGGTTTTGGTAGAATTCCTTAATAAGGTCATCATTGATTGGATGCGTGCACAAGACAATCTTCATCAAATTGTAGTATGCAATTAGTTCCATGACGTCACTACAATGCCTATTGAAAAAATTCCTATCGATGTACCTAACCAACATAGGTTGGTACAACCGAGAGTCACTCTCGGATGGATCATTCCTACGGGCTCTCCTATTATGAATGTAATGTGATGATATGCAATGCAATGGCAACAACACGCGATTAGATAAACCTCCATTGTAATGGGAATGAAAATTAGGGCTCGGAAAGAAAAGTCGTTACTTAGGCGCCATGTGTGTGCCGGAGGGAAGACTCAAAAGTTGCTAAGGATCGCCGGAAATGTCGCCGGAAAGCTTCAGCCGCGGGAACCCTAAACGGAACAAGAGCAATAAAGCCTAAATCGCATGAACTAGGGCTCCAAGATAGGTCAGAAATGGAAGAGGAGAGACATGCTTATCAAACCTAGGACTTTGGAAGGTTGGCACGCCGGAAGAGCTGGTCGGAGAGGGAGATGGCGATCGGAGACCGAAGGAGGAAGAAGGTTGTCAAGATGAAACGCCGAACCCTAGCGGTTCGCGTTTTAAAAACACGATTCAGTCGACTGATGTGGAGCATCAGTCGACTGATGGCGGTTTATTACCGGTTTTATCGAGCCGACAATGATCCGATCCGCGCAATCAATCGCCGAACATTCCGTAACGCATACAAGAGCATCACGATCGACGTTGCTCATCGCCGATCGATGTGCACATCACTCGATCGCCGGTCGAGCACTCACCGATGGCCTTCGCCTCGGTGAACAGACCATCACCGATCGATGGACCTCATCACGTCCGATCGATGTTCGATCGTCGAGTCATGGAGCTAGCACTGATCGATGGCCGATCGTATCGGGCTATAAGAGTTATCACCGACCGATAACTATATCGATCCGATCGATGTCCGATTTCCTCAAAATCAAAATCTCGATTTTATCATCTTAATTATTCCATTTTATCACGTTAGATCTTGTATTTCGAATGTATTGACGTTATACTTTTATTTATGTATTTGTTAATGTATTTTAATGTTTTATTTCATTTTTGCAAACATTAACATTCAATGATTTCCAAAACCTAACATCTCACCCTTTCTAAGTGTTGAAATACACAATCAAGGTAAAAGACTTGTTTTGTGAGATGTAATCTATCCTAGACATTCATTCCATGCAAACATATGGTAAAATATATGAAGCATGGTGAATACAAGACATCAAGTTGTGTGGCACTTGAGTATCACTCTAGATGTTATTTTTTTTTTACATCTTAACCACACATTTCTTGATACATGACCTTCCAAAGTGTGCCAATAATCAAAGGTACACACTATGACCTCTAAAACTAGATCGTGTCAATTTTATTGATTTTCATGTTTTCAAGATATGTATTGAGACAACCTAAACTTCTTTAAAATTAAGGCTCAAGGATATTTCCAAGGTAACCATAACCTTGAAAGTAACCTTAAGGTGCCACCTTTATTATGGTTGAGTTAACTACCCATCCAATCAAGGTTGGCGCACCCTAAACCCATCTTAGCGTGAATCAATCACGCTCTTAGGAACCCAAAATCGATTTGAACTTCTAGGGTTAATTAGATATTCTTTAGGGATAACCTCCCTAGATACCTTCCTCATGACCCTCCTAGGCTTATTAGCCTTGGTCATTTTGGTCTTGCCTAGGTTAACCTTAGGGATTGCCTCCCTAACAACCTTCTCAGTGTCCATCCTAGGTTTCTTCGAAACCATGGCCAATAGGCACAAACCTTGGTCAACTCTAGGAATGACTTCCCCATTGACCTTGGTCTTCCTAGACCTAGTTAGTGTCCCATAGTCAAACGGAACACTATGGTAGGTCACCTTGGACTTAGGTTTGTGACCCAAACCATTCTTTCCCTTGGTTGACTTTTGACTCTTAGGTCTTAGAAGTTGATTTTGACTTCTTGACCTACGAGTTTGACAATTTGACCCTTGAGATTGATTTTGTATTTTGTTTAGGGTCTTTTCCAATTTCTCAAGCCTTGACCTCAAGGCTTGGTTTTCTAATTTTAATTGCCCAATTTTAGAATTTTTATTTAACTCTTGGGCATTGGACTTTCTTATAATGCCTAGTCCATTTTGGATTAAAACCTAGATGTTCTTGGATTTTCTTAATAGATTTCTTAGGTATTGTTTTTCTAAGGACATTAGTCCCAAATTTCTCCTTATTCTTAAGGTGAACATTCTTAACTCCTAAACACATATGTTTGTTATTTCTAGCATGCTCTTTATGATACATACCACAATTGCTAAAATTAGTTCTAGCATGCTTTAAATTAGACGAGCATTATTTAAATATACCTTAGGGTTTGCCTTAGTGGCTCCCCCACTTGTGATGCTCCCCTTTGCCCCTTCTTCTTCTTCTTTGGGCATTGACTCGTAATGACCCGAGTCGGCATTTGAAGCAAATGACATGCTCCTTGCTCTTTTGTCTTGGAGAACCGGGCCGCTGACTTTTGTTGACTTTTAGGCGCCAAGGAGTTTTCTTGATCCTCTTTGGACATTTGCTCTTATAATGCCCATACTCCCTACACTCAAAGCACATAATATGATTTTTGTTTGAAAATAAAGTGTTTGAGTTACCTAGGGTGGTGGTAGGTGCCGGAGTTGAATTTTGAGCTTCCTCATCTTGATCGGATGTTGAGAGCTCTTCTTGAGGTTGCTCCGGTGTAGAGGATGGTCTATCCTCCTCAATCCTAGAAGTAGATGCTTCTTCCACCTCTTCTACTTCTTCTTTCTCCGATTCGGAAGTTGACTCTATCTCAACTTTCGATTCCTCACTTTCACTTGAGGATGAACTCTCCTCATGGTATCTTGCCAATTTTCTCCATAGCTCCTTGGCATACATGTAATCCCCTAACTTGCACAAAACATCATTAGGGATTAAATCTTCCAAAAGTTTCGTTACCTTAACTTCGGTCTTGAGCTTTTGGCGTTGCTCTTGGGTCCACTTTTTCAATTTTAGGACATTCCCCTTCTTATCCCTAGGGGGTTCAAGACCTTCAATGAGGATAAACCAATCCTCTATGTTCATCATCAAGAATGTTTCCATTCTTGCTCTCCATGCCGGAAAATCTTCTGGATCATATGGAGGTGGAGTGTTGATTTCCCATCAAAGCTTGTCTTGGAATTCCATCTTCACCCTCTAGCCTTTCACCTTAGCTCCCGGTTGTTAATCCGTAGAAGAGCCCCGGGCTCTGATACCACTTATTAGTAATCGTTGGAATGGCTAGAGGGGGGGTGAATAGCGTAGCTGAAATTCGCTCGCGTTTGTGTCTACAATTTCGTTAGTGCGCAGCGGAAAAAGAAATAATAAAAGCGATAACGAAATAGACAACAAGCTAACACAATGATATAACGTGGTTCGGAACCACACGGTTCCTACTCCACGGATCGAGCTCTAAAGAGCCCTAGTGATGCACACGCACTCACTAATGATAAACACTCCTTCTCGACACAAGTCGGAGGCGGAGAAACCCCTTACAATAGATCTTACAACAGTAAGAACGAAATACAAGCAATATACAATGTAAATATGAAATACAAGTAAAGAAAAGACTTTACAACACTTGTTTTGATTGCTTGAATGCTTGGTTGCTTGCTTGCACTTGGAGACCTGATTTGCACCAACAAATCACCCCAATAGCCCTCAAGAATCGGTTGCTTTTTCCTCCATCACGAGCTCCATATATAACTTCAACCTTTGCTGGAAAAAGTCTATCAGTCGACTGATCGAGACCATCACCGATCGATGCCATCGCTGTCGTGAGACAACGGCTAGTTCCACGCTGGATAAGTCCAACGAATACCATCATCGACCGATTGACAGACCATCGGCCGACCGATGGAGTCCTCACTGACCCCGAGTCTCGACTCCATTCGCGGGTCGAATTCTCGAGCACACCGCCGATCGATCGACTATCACCGACTTCGAGCCATATCATCCGCCAACCTATGGCCAATGATCGCTAGGCCATAACCCGCAGTCAAACCCTAGTTGACTCGGTCCAGTCGACTGCCACATGGCACCAGTCGACTGGCACACCTCAAACATGAGGTTTTAACTCAAGTATGGTTCCCCCATACTTGCTAGACCACCCTTAGCCTAGACCTAAGCCTTTTAGTCACCTCCATCAGCCTCACACCTTTCGGATCCCTCCAAGTCATCCATGACTTGTTCATCCATCGCGCTAGCCTTCAGGTGCTTCCGTCGGCTATGTCATGCTAACGGTGTCTACACCGCCAAGGCACATTGGACTTACGCCGCCAAGACTCCGCTTGGACTTTACGCCGCCAACCATTGGACTTATGCTGCCAAGAATCCCGCTTGGACTTTACGCCGCCAACCATTGGACTTATGCTGCCAAGATTCCCGCTTGGACTTTACGCCGCCAATATCAAACCCTTGGACTTCTCAAATGCCAAGACTCAAGCTTGGACTTTCTCTTGCCAACCCATGTTGGACTTTCCATGCCAAGACCATGCTTGGACTTTCCTTGTAACGCCCGTGAAATTCTAGCAATTTTACGAGAATTTTTGGCTTTATGATGATGGGCTTTATGTAGGCCTTTTTGGAGAAATAAAAGAAAATAAGCCAAAAAGAGATGCAAAGCCTAGGAATTGAACCCCCCACCTCTAGAGATAGCCAAGCCTTATAGATGCACCCACTAACCATAAGCCCAATAGAATCATATCATTAGAGGAAAAGGGGAACCTATAGATAAATGGGAGGAGGGTAAATGAAGAGGCTTGACAAAGAGAAGAGAAACTTCTCTTCCTCCCCTTTATAAAGAAGAGAGAAGTTCCACTTGGCCACTTCTTCCTTCCTTCTTCCTCTTCTCTTCATTCTCACCGAAACCCAAGCTCTCTTCTTCTTCCTTTGGCCGAGAGCCCCTTGCAAGCTAGGAGAGAGCTAGGTGACCTCCATTAGGTCATCTCCGCAAGCAAAGCGAAGGATGTAAGATTTCCCTCACCGCAGGTATTCGCTTCGTGAGGTTAAATTTCAGAAAGAAGAAGTGTAGCCCTTGTAGGTTTCCCAATTAAGTTTTTGGGCTAAGATTCATGAAAATGATGTTAGGAACTCCTATAGGTTGTATGCACACTATAGGAATTTTTAGGGGACAAGATTTTAACTTGGTGCCCTTATAGGTTTCCCCCAAGGCTTTTAGGGTTAGGGTTTTTTTATGGAAACTCCCTTATGAGGTTAGGCCATGATAAGGCTTTAGGAATGAATTCTAGGGGACTAAACCTAAGTTGAACCCATTACAAGTTTCGCCAACTCATATAATTAGGGTTTGGGTTGCAAGAAAAATGTTTCTAATGACCCTAGGATAAGTTATAGTGCTCATGAATGAATATTAGGTGACAAGAACCCTAGTTGAACCCATTCCATGGTTCGCCAACTCATCTATCTAGGGTTAGGTTGCAAGAAAATGGTTCTAATGACACTAGAATAAGTTATAGTGCTCATGAATGAATATTAGGTGACAAGAACCCTAGTTGAGCCCTTATAGGTTTCGCCACCCTAGGTAACTAGGGTTAGGGTGGCATGAAAATATCCCTCATGATGCTAAGCTAGGTTATAATGCTTTATGAATGAATTTTAGGGGACAAAACCTAAGCTTGAGCCCCCTTACAAGTTTCGCCAACCCATGGTTTTAGGGTTAGGGTTTCATGAAAACACCCCTATATGTAATTGTGCTATGTGTATAGTTTTTAATATGACATGAACTATGCTTGGGTGATGAATATGTTATGATTCAATGCAACATGAAATTAGGCTATGTGATGAACATGTTTTACGATTTAATATGCCATGAATAAGCTTAGGAAATATGCTTCATGTTATGATGTAATGTGCCATGTAATATGCCGTGATGAACATGTTGTGTGAAGTAATATGCCATGTATATGCTTCGGGAATGTGTTTCAAGTTTATGGAGTATTGTGCCATGAAATATACCTAGGTAAAGAACATGTTTTGTGATTTAATATGTCATGAATATGCTTAGGAAATATGCTTCATGTTTACGATGCAATGTGTCATGAAACATGCTTATGTGATGAACACGTTTATGCTTTAGGACCCCTTTATGGTACTCTTATGTTATGAATGCATGTGTCCTTATAAAATGACTAAGATGGAGATGCTTCCCTTTCAAGTAGGGATCAAGAGCTCTCCTTATGATAAGATAAGATGGAGATGCTTCCCTTTCAAGTAGGGATCAAGAGCTCTCCTTATGATAAGATAAGATGGAGATGCTTCCCTTTCAAGTAGGGATCAAGAGCTCTCCTTATGTCAAGATAAGATCAAGATGCTTCCCTTCTTATGATGGGGATCAAGAGCATTCTTTATATTATGTCCAGAAAAGAAAAGAATTAAGTATTTTACTTTGCAAGAGGTTAAGTACCCGACCCGTCAGGTGGTCGTTAATCAAATCCATAGGGACACAAGAAGACGTAAGAGGTCTTGCCCTGGTAAGACGTAAGAGGTCTTGCTCTAATAGGACTGGTGGCTCGCTACCCCAGCCTATTAGGGAACGCGCATTATGTGGTACTTAACCTGGGGCCCCCCAAACAAGTTATGATGATATTGAAGTATTTATAAGTATATGTTTTGAAAAGAAAAGACTTTTATGATATTGTGTATGCTTATGTTAAATGCTCTGAATGCTTACGAACTAGGTTCTTTATGCATGCTAGATGTTATGAAGTTATGATGATATTGAAGTATTTATGAGTATATGTTCTGAAAAGAAAAGACTTTTATGATATTGTGTATGCTTATGTTAAATGCTCTGAATGCTTACGAACTAGGTTCTTTATGCATGCTAGATGTTATGAAGTTATGATAATATTGAAGTATTTATAAGTATATGTTTTGAAAAGAAAAGACTTTTATGATATTGTGTATGCTTATGTTAAATGCTCTGAATGCTTACGAACTAGGTTCTTTATGCATGCTAGATGTTATGAAGTTATGATGATATTGAAGTATTTATGAGTATATGTTCTGAAAAGAAAAGACTTTTATGATATTGTGTATGCTTATGTTAAATGCTCTGAATGCTTACGAACTAGGTTCTTTATGCATGCTAGATGTTATGAAGTTATGATGATATTGAAGTATTTAAAAGTATATGTTTTGAAAAGAAAAGACTTTTATGATATTGTGTATGCTTATGTTAAATGCTCTGAATGCTTACGAACTAGGTTCTTTATGCATGCTAGATGTTATGAAGTTATGATGATATTGAAGTATTTATAAGTATATGTTTTGAAAAGAAAAGACTTTTATGATATTGTGTATGCTTATGTTAAATGCTCTGAATGCTTACGAACTAGGTTCTTTATGCATGCTAGATGTTATGAAGTTATGATGATATTGAAGTATTTATGAGTATATGTTTTGAAAAGAAAAGACTTTTATGATATTGTGTATGCTTATGTTAAATGCTCTGAATGCTTACGAACTAGGTTCTTTATGCATGCTAGATGTTATGAAGTTATGATGTTTAGAGTTAAGTCTAAGTATGTGGTGACTATGTACTTTATGCTAGTTTAGAATTTATGATGTGGTGAAGGTTATGGGTAAGGTTAAGAATACTTGCGATTATGTTCCTTCTGCATGATTAGGGTTTATCTTATTACAAATGTTTATGTTCAAGTTAACCAAATGCTTATGATTACGCCCTTTATGCATGTTTGGATTTTCCTGATGAATGGTTATGGTTACTTGAAGAATGTTCGTACCTATGTGCTTTATGTAGGATTAAGATGTATGTTGTTACGAAGGCTTAGGTTAGGAATGCTTAATGTTAAGTTTTAAAACGCTTATGAATACGTCTTTCATGCATGCTTAGTTTATGCAGCTATAACGCTCATGTTCAAAGTATGCCCGCTTAGATTAATTATGCTTAACTCCGCTTATGAACAATTCTATGCCATGCTTAGTTCTTTTCGCATACTATTACCCGGATATGTTGTTGATTAGTGTTGCTATGAAATGCTTAGGTCATTTTCTATGCCAAAGATGCTCATGTTCTAATAGTTTGATGAAATCGTGGCTTTTGTGAGTAGGCAAGGATCTTACTAAGCTATATGCTTATAGTTTATGTTGTCCATATACTGCAGATAAAGGAAGTCTGCACTAGAGGAAGTGGCAGGAGGGGCCATGTGCGTGTGTGATAGTGGCATGGTGGAAGAAGACCCTTCACTATCTGCTTATATTATATGCTCTAAGAACAATTTAAGACATTGCTTCCGCTTATAAGACTTGTGTTTAATGAGTATCCCTTCATTTAAGAGGTTCGATATGTTAGAACTCATGAACGAATCCTTTCGTTATGCATGTTATGAAATGAGATAAGATATGTGGTCATGCTAGTGATGAATAAGATAGGTGATGCATGTGCCAAAGAAGGTTTCAGTTATGATAACCTGTTTAAGCATGTAGACTTTGAACGGATCCATATGTAGTATGCTAATAAAAAAAAATATATATAGACGCAAGTAGCGCCGCCCTGAGAGCAGATAAGGGCGGGCGCAGTGGTATCGAGCGGTTCACCTTTCCACTATCACACATCAAGCCTCCATCCTGCTATTTCCAAGTAAGTAACTTTATGCATACTTGAGTTCTTTTATAATGAAGAATGACTCCTATCTAGATAGAAATAATACCTCATCATGTTTTAGTAGATTGGAATCACACTTGTGAACTAGATAGAAATAATAATACCCCCTCATGTTTTAGTAGATTGGAATCACACTTGTGATCTAGATAGAAATAATACCTTATCATGTTTTAGTAGATTGGAATCACACTTCTGATCTAGATAGAAATAATACCTTATCATGTTTTAGTATATTGGAATCACACTTGTGATCTAGATAGAAATAATACCTCCTCATGTTTTAGTAGATTGGAATCACACTTGTGACTTAGATAGAAATAATACCTCGTTATGTTTAGTATAATGGAACCGTACTTGTGATTGAGATAGCAACAATACCTTACCATGCTTTATATGATGGAAACATGTCTTTAACCCAGACATACCATTCCAAAAATTTCGAAGATCTGATTTTCGTAATTATCGGTGTCGGGTCTATGCTCATATGAATTGAAATAAGCCGGTTTAGTACGGGTTAGTCGGTCTTGTGCTGACTTCATTTTTCAATTTCAGATGGCACGAACGATGACTACCATGACCCGTCGTGATGTGTCCCGAAACCGATTGAGGGAAGCTATTGAAGAGATAGTTTATAAACCTGATGGTGGGGTCACGGACACATGAGGAGACTCGATGGTCTCTTTAGAGACTCGAGCAACAGGAGTTTCCGAGACTGGAGAATTATCGGATATGGGCCTTGGTACGCTCCCTGCCAAACGATTTCATGGTAGTCGCGCATCACGTATGGGGCCGCTATGAAGGGCGGATAACATATGCGGAGTTGTGCCGAGCTACCGGAGCACAAGGTTCAAGAGAAGCTGTGGTAGAGAATCCGGTGGTAGCGCCTCAAGAGGAAGGAAGAGGGTTCCGTAACAAATAACTTAGTGGCCAATGGAGACTACCCTAGTGAGGCCAGGGAAGATAGGACTAAAAATAGTTACAACCGCACTAGGGTTTGTCCTAGTGGGAGTCATAATGAACTATCTTCTTAAGTAGTTTCTGTTGTTCCAATTAGGAATAAAGAATGTTATATGTTAACATTATTCCTTCTTGTGAAAATATGAATAAAAGATGATGAGTCGTTCTTTTGAAATTAAAAATGAGTTCGTGTATGGGAAGTGTATGGTATAATTGATCAATGCCTGCTAGATCGAACATACAAATAATGAGTGGAAACAAAGTCCGGTGCCGCTTTGATGTCCTTATCGATGCTATCTCAACCCCTGAAAAGGGAAGTAATGAATTACGGAATAGAAATCATTTCTGGACAACTTTCCACCATGACTATAACGCCGACGTTGTTCGACGATATAAAGGAAAGCAAGATGGTGATTCAGACATCCAGAAGTTCAAACAAGAAGTACTGGAAGGAAGGGATAATGGATTCCGCATCACCGACGGCGGATTATTATACTTCCGGGATCGCCTATGCATTCCGAACGATCCGGAGTTACGGCAGAAGATACTCGAGGAATCCCATGGAACACCTTATACCGCATCCTCGGATCTAATAAAATGTATCGTGACTTAAGGGATAAATTTTGGTGGTCCGCATGAAAAGGGATGTGGCTCAAGACGCCAACACTGCCCGACCGCCGAAGGTGAAGGCGTAACACCGTAAACCCGGGGATTATCGGCCAATAATACAGATTCCCGAGTGGAAATGGGAAGAAATTTCCATGGATTTCATCTCGGGATTACCTGTAACAACAAATGGTTACGATGCTATATGGGTAATCATAGACCGGCTTGACAAAGTCCGCCCATTTCTGCAATCAAGATGACCTATTCGGTGAGCTAGCTCAATTATATGTCAAGGAAATTATCAAATTACATGGAGTGCCTAAGGCTATTATTTCGACCGGATGGCCGCTTTACCTCCCATTTCGGGAATGTGTTCGTAAGGCTCTGGCACTAAGTTGAGATTCAAGATCGCTGCTTTCATCCTCGCATCGGCCGACGGAAAGAGTGAACCAGGCCGGAAGATATGTCATGGCCTGTGCTCTAGACTTTAAGGAGCCGTGTCGATATTTGTGCTGTGAATTTACAACAATACTACTGTGCTACCATTGGAATGGCACCCTATGAAGCTCTATACGGAGAAGATGCGCAGTCTCCTATCCGCTGGTACGAGGGTGGTGAAAGGAGGGAAATGGGTCTTCAGGTTGATATTATTGACAATACCACCCGCGCTATACAGAATATCCGTCAGAGAATCGAAACTACTCAGAGCTGACAAAAGAGCTATGCGGATATGCGGCGTAGACCGTTAGAATTCGAAGTCGGGGACCTGGTATTCCTCAAAGTGACCCCTATGAAGGGAGTGATGAGATTCGGAAGGGTAAATCAATCCACGCTACGTGGGACCCTATCCGATATCACAGAGTGGGCAAGGTGGCGCATAAGCCGGAACCGCCTAAGAGATGTCGGCTATACACAACGTGTTCCATGTCTCTATGCTCAAGAAATGCATATCCAGAGCGGACCAAGTGATCAAGCCACAAATTGTACACGTTCAAGAGGACCTGAGTATCGAAAGTCGGCCTATCCAGATACTAGACCGAGATGTCAAGAGACTAAGGAACAAAGAGGTGCCCTTAGTGAAGGTCCTGTGGCAGAATTCGCAATATGAGGAGGCTACTTGGGAACACGAGGAGGACATGAGGCAGAAGTACCCAGAATTGTTTTAAGTTTCGAGGACGAAACTTTTACAAGGTATGAGGGATTGTAACGCCCGTGAAATTCTAGCAATTTTACGAGAATTTTTGGCTTTATGATGATGGGCTTTACGTAGGCCTTTTTGGAGAAATAAAAGAAAATAAGCCAAAAAGAGATGCAAAGCCTAGGAATTGAACCCCCCACCTCTAGAGATTGCCAAGCCTTATAGATGCACCCACTAACCATAAGCCCAATAGAATCATATCATTAGAGGAAAAGGGGAACCTATAGATAAATGGGAGGAGGGTAAATGAAGAGGCTTGACAAAGAGAAGAGAAACTTCTCTTCCTCCCCTTTATAAAGAAGAGAGAAGTTCCACTTGGCCACTTCTTCCTTCCTTCTTCCTCTTCTCTTCATTCTCACCGAAACCCAAGCTCTCTTCTTCTTCCTTTGGCCGAGAGCCCCTTGCAAGCTAGGAGAGAGCTAGGTGACCTCCATTAGGTCATCTCCCCAAGCAAAGCGAAGGATGTAAGATTTCCCTCACCTGCAAAGGTATTCTGCTTCAGAGGTTAAATTCAGAAAGAAGAAGTGTAGCCCTTGTAGGTTTCGGCCAATTAAGTTTTTGGGCTAAGATTCATGAAATGATGCTAGGGAACTCCTATAGGTTGTATGCACACTATAGGAATTTTTAGGGGACAAGATTTTAACTTGGTGCCCTTATAGGTTTCGGCCCCAAGGCTTTTTAGGGTTAGGGTTTTTTTTATGGAAACTCGCCCTTCTGAGGTTAGGCCATGATAAGGCTTTAGGAATGAATTCTAGGGGACTAAACCTAAGTTGAACCCATTACAAGTTTCGCCAACTCATATAATTAGGGTTTGGGTTGCAAGAAAAATGTTTCTAATGACCCTAGGATAAGTTATAGTGCTCATGAATGAATATTAGGTGACAAGAACCCTAGTTGAACCCATTCCATGGTTCGGCCAACTCATCTATCTAGGGTTAGGGTTGCAAGAAAATGGTTCTAATGACACTAGAATAAGTTATAGTGCTCATGAATGAATATTAGGTGACAAGAACCCTAGTTGAGCCCCTTATAGGTTTCGGCCACCCTAGGTAACTAGGGTTAGGGTGGCATGAAAATATCCCTCATGATGCTAAGCTAGGTTATAATGCTTTATGAATGAATTTTAGGGGACAAAACCTAAGCTTGAGCCCCCTTACAAGTTTCGTCCAGCCCATGGTTTTAGGGTTAGGGTTTCATGAAAACACCCCTATATGTAATTGTGCTATGTGTATAGTTTTTAATATGACATGAACTATGCTTGGGTGATGAATATGTTATGATTCAATGCAACATGAAATTAGGCTATGTGATGAACATGTTTTACGATTTAATATGCCATGAATAGGCTTAGGAAATATGCTTCATGTTATGATGTAATGTGCCATGTAATATGCCGTGATGAACATGTTGTGTGAAGTAATATGCCATGTATATGCTTCGGGAATGTGTTTCAAGTTTATGGAGTATTGTGCCATGAAATATACCTAGGTAAAGAACATGTTTTGTGATTTAATATGTCATGAATATGCTTAGGAAATATGCTTCATGTTTACGATGCAATGTGTCATGAAACATGCTTATGTGATGAACACGTTTATGCTTTAGGACCCCTTTATGGTACTCTTATGTTATGAATGCATGTGTCATTATAAAATGACTAAGATGGAGATGCTTCCCTTTCAAGTAGGGATCAAGAGCTCTCCTTATGATAAGATAAGATGGAGATGCTTCCCTTTCAAGTAGGGATCAAAAGCTCTCCTTATGATAAGATAAGATGGAGATGCTTCCCTTTCAAGTAGGGATCAAGAGCTCTCCTTATGTCAAGATAAGATCAAGATGCTTCCCTTCTTATGATGGGGATCAAGAGCATTCTTTATATTATGTCCAGAAAAGAAAAGAATTAAGTATTTTACTTTGCAAGAGGTTAAGTACCCGACTCGTGGTCGTTAATCAAATCCATAGGGACACAAGAAGACGTAAGAGGTCTTGCCTGTAAGACGTAAGAGGTCTTGCTCTAATAGGACCGGGTGGCTCGCTACCCCACCTATTAGGGAACGCGATTATGTGGTACTTAACCTGGGCCCCAAACAAGTTATGATGATATTGAAGTATTTATAAGTATATGTTTTGAAAAGAAAAGACTTTTATGATATTGTGTATGCTTATGTTAAATGCTCTGAATGCTTACGAACTAGGTTCTTTATGCATGCTAGATGTTATGAAGTTATGATGATATTGAAGTATTTATGAGTATATGTTCTGAAAAGAAAAGACTTTTATGATATTGTGTATGCTTATGTTAAATGCTCTGAATGCTTACGAACTAGGTTCTTTATGCATGCTAGATGTTATGAAGTTATGATAATATTGAAGTATTTATAAGTATATGTTTTGAAAAGAAAAGACTTTTATGATATTGTGTATGCTTATGTTAAATGCTCTGAATGCTTACGAACTAGGTTCTTTATGCATGCTAGATGTTATGAAGTTATGATGATATTGAAGTATTTATGAGTATATGTTCTGAAAAGAAAAGACTTTTATGATATTGTGTATGCTTATGTTAAATGCTCTGAATGCTTACGAACTAGGTTCTTTATGCATGCTAGATGTTATGAAGTTATGATAATATTGAAGTATTTATAAGTATATGTTTTGAAAAGAAAAGACTTTTATGATATTGTGTATGCTTATGTTAAATGCTCTGAATGCTTACGAACTAGGTTCTTTATGCATGCTAGATGTTATGAAGTTATGATGATATTGAAGTATTTATAAGTATATGTTTTGAAAAGAAAAGACTTTTATGATATTGTGTATGCTTATGTTAAATGCTCTGAATGCTTACGAACTAGGTTCTTTATGCATGCTAGATGTTATGAAGTTATGATGATATTGATGTATTTATGAGTATATGTTTTGAAAAGAAAAGACTTTTATGATATTGTGTATGCTTATGTTAAATGCTCTGAAGGCTTACGAACTAGGTTCTTTATGCATGCTAGATGTTATGAAGTTATGATGTTTAGAGTTAAGTCTAAGTATGTGGTGACTATGTACTTTATGCTAGTTTAGAATTTATGATGTGGTGAAGGTTATGGGTAAGGTTAAGAATACTTGCGATTATGTTCCTTCTGCATGATTAGGGTTTATCTTATTACAAATGTTTATGTTCAAGTTAACCAAATGCTTATGATTACGTCCTTTATGCATGTTTGGATTTTCCTGATGAATGGTTATGGTTACTTGAAGAATGTTCGTACCTATGTGCTTTATGTAGGATTAAGATGTATGTTGTTACGAAGGCTTAGGTTAGGAATGCTTAATGTTAAGTTTTAAAACGCTTATGAATACGTCTTTCATGCATGCTTAGTTTATGCAGTTATAACGCCATGTTCAAAGTATGCCCCGCTTAGATTAATTATGCTTAACTCCGCTTATGAACAATTCTATGCCATGCTTAGTTCTTTTCGCATTACTATTACCCGGATATGTTGTTGATTAGTGTTGCTATGAAATGCTTAGGTCATTTTCTATGCCAAGATGCTCATGTTCTAATAGTTTGATGAAATCGTGGCTTTTGTGAGTAGGCAAGGATCTTACTAAGCTATATGCTTATTGTTTATGTTGTCCATATACTGCAGATAAAGGAAGTCTGCACTAGAGGAAGTGGCAGGAGGGGCCATGTGCGTGTGTGATAGTGGCATGGTGGAAGAAGACCCTTCACTATCTGCTTATATTATATGCTCTAAGAACAATTTAAGACATTGCTTCCGCTTATAAGACTTGTGTTTAATGAGTATCCCTTCATTTAAGAGGTTCGATATGTTAGAACTCATGAACGAATCCTTTCGTTATGCATGTTATGAAATGAGATAAGATATGTGGTCATGCTAGTGATGAATAAGATAGGTGATGCATGTGCCAAAGAAGGTTTCAGTTATGATAACCTGTTTAAGCATGTAGACTTTGAACGGATCCATATGTAGTATGCTAATAAAAAAAAATATATAGACGCAAGTAGCGCCGCCCTGAGAGCAGATAAGGGCGGGCGCTACATTCCTTGCCAACCCATGTTGGACTTTACATTGCCAAGTGTCCGACTTGGACTTTCCATGACAATTATATTGTCATATGTTTTTGTCGAAACATCAAAACACATCAAAACATCACTCGAGCCAAACTCGAGTCCTGGTCAATCGTGACCTAGGCCGATTGCACCAACAAAAACCACCTTTCATTCCTCTAGGATAGCCAACAAACATGTACACTTCTGTACGAGGTTCCAACTTACTAGCATCTGCCTTCAGCACATGTACTAGACTCCCCCATATCCGAATATGTCTTAGACTAGGCTTTCGCCCAGTCCATAATCCTGTGGGAGTAGAAGGCATTGATTTAGATGGTACCAAGTTCAGAATATACACTGCTGTTTCAACAACTAGCCCAAAAGATATACCTTTGTTCTGCTTCCGATTGGGGCAGTCCTTCTTCAAGTGTCCAGTCTACTTGCAAGTGAAGCACTTGCCTTTCGGCTTCTTCACTCCTCCCTGAGATCCTCCCGCCACCTTTATCCCAACTTGTTTCTTCTTCTTCTTGCCTTTCAGCTTAGAAGTAGAAACCTTTTGAGCAACCATGGCTTGCGCCTGAGCACTCTGACGAAATAGCCCCTCTGCCGCCTGGAGTTCTGTCAGAAGCTCCTCCAACGAATACAACCATTTATTCATGTTGTAATTCAGGCAAAATTGCTCAAAACTCCTAGGTAGAGACTAGAGAATGATATCGACCTAGGTTTCCCCATCGATCTCAGCTCCGAGGACTTCCAGCTCATTCAAATGAGTCATCATCTTAAGAACATGATCCCTCATGGGTGTTCCCTCGATCATGGTGGTCGTCATCAAGTTTCTCATGGCTTCCTACCTAGTAGCCCGATTCTGGTGTCCAAAAAGTTCTTTGAGATTGAGCATCATGTCATAAGCAATGGTCATGGCTTGATGCTGATGTTGCAGTACATTTGACATAGATGCCAAAAAGTAACATCGTGTCATCTCATCAGGCTTAATCTATTTCTTATAACTCTCCTTCTACTTTTCCCCAGAATCATCCGCAGGCATAGGAGGGCACTCTTCGAGGAGTACATATTTGTATTCCTCAGCAGTCAAGACAATATCAAGATTCCTCTTCCAATCAACATAGTTGGGTCGAGTAAGTTTATTTTCTTTCAGTATCACAGCAAGCGGGTTGAAAGTCATTTTGAAAAACCTAAGAATCACATAGATCAAAACTTTAGATTTCAAAAATTTATTGATTCCACAAACAATAAAATTTCAAAATCAACCAACACCTCAAAACACCGAGAATATCGTATGCCACGATCGTGTGGACGTATACGAATTCTACATTTGTAAGGGGAGGTTTTACCCATTAATTTTACTATCTTGTCAACCTAAATTTTTTACAAATAAAATTAATAGTTGGTTCCTCTTTGGCCCTGCAAATAAAAACAGTGACTCCGATAGGGAAGATACTCTTATTTGCATCTAAGTGTTCACCATTACTCGGTACCAAGGCAATTATCTTGGGTTATGTGCCTTCCGATGGGGAAGTACACATGCTCCTTAATAATTTCCTATAACCATATTCAACCCTGTGATCCACAAAATAAATCATCCGATGGGGAGGAAGACACTCAGAGCCGACGTGCAAGTTTGTTTGCATCACATGTCAAATCGTAATGGAGGCCGTGGGAATTTATAAAAATATCTCTCTCTCACTTAGTAATTTAAAATTGAGGAATTTTTCTGGCCTACAACATGCATATCAAACAAGAAGCAATAAATATGAAAAAAAAATATTTTCCAAGTATTATGGCTTTTGTCTCCAATATGCCTCCAGTCGTATCGCCATCTCGTCCGCTCCTCCCTATGCCATGTATAAGCCATCCAAAAATCCGAGGCAAGAATAACTATTTTAATTTACATCCATTGATCCTATACTCCACGAAGGAGTGTACATGAAATCTAGATCAAAAGTAAACTAAAATAAATGAGTGGCTAAACAATATCGTACTTAATTACAAAAATTAAATACTAGCCTCGACAACCCCGAGGATTCGAATAATATACAATTACACTCATACAATCACATACACACATATGGCCATAATAGTTGGATCCTATGCCTGCAACCAAAAAGTTAACCTATGCACATCCTACTATTATCCGGCACATACTATATATGATAAGTGCATAAAATTAACTGAATCCTAAACACACAAAACCAAAAACCATGGCTCTGATACCACTTTAAGGGAGGAAACTTCGCTTCCCACTTCAACTCGGTTGCTTGTTCATGGTGATCCCCTTTTCATCCCTGGATTAAACAAATTAATCCATGATAATTAGGGATTACCCAAGCTACCATTCCATCGTCGTGCTATCCGATTAGAGTGGTCACTTGAACAAACTTGTTGTTCAAGCAACCTACCTCTATTCTTCGAATAGCCACGGAATAGACGATGTATGAATCGCCGGTTTTTGTGTTCGTATTCGGGGTCCAAGGAAATTAGCCAAATAATAAAAACATACAACATACAAAGAAACAAAAGGAAAGCAAAGCAAGATTTATACCTCTTGTTTACCTCAAGGTCTTCTATCGTATGTCCTATCCTCCTCTTGGATGTTGTGTGCCCAACGATCCTCCAAGAGATGAAGCCTCCTAGATCACGATCTTCCTTTCCTTGCTCTCTCCAAACAAGAGGAAGTATAGAAATGAAACTCTCCTCTTATCTAAGACCAACCGTCAAGCTCCAAGCTTGATGCTTGCCACCGGCCCAAAGAGAGGTGTAAGGAGTGGGCGCCGGCCAAGAGCTCCAAGGAACAACCCTAACCCTTGTTTCCACCAGCCAAGGAGAAGAGGAAGAGAGTTGGGATGCCGGCCAAGGATGAGAGGAAGAAGGGAGGCGCCGGCCAAAACCCTAGGAAGGAGAGAAAGCCTTGCCGCCCAAGGAGGAGAGGAAACCCTAACCGCCCAATGCCTCTACAAGCCCTAGCCGCCCAAAACCCTAATCTTGCTTCAAAAATTCTTGCCGCCCACCCTTATGCCTCCTTTTATAGAGATAGGCTTAAGCCTTATTTTAATCTCCACCGTCGGTTCTAGGGATTTAATCTCAACCGTCAGATCTAGAGATTTAAACTCAACCGTCGGTCTTAGAGATTTAATCTCCATCGTCAGATCTAAAGATTTAATCTCCACCGTAGGATCTAGTGATTTAATCTCCACCATTGGATCTAGAGATTTTTTCTCCACCATCGGTTCTAGGCTTCATGAGGGTTTTAATAGGCTACGATAGGGACCTGAGGAGGAGTTGGATCTTGGCCACCCAATGGATCAAGCACACATAAAGTCCGATCCATTAATGATAATCCATTCCACTAGAGGATTATCATTGATCTACCTCACCAACCCCCATAAGTTAATATGGGCTCCATATATTATTTGTACATATATCTCCCCATGTTTAAGATCTTGAATGTCCATCGATTAATTAATTTACTGACAATTAATTAATCAACATCTAACTCCATGAGTAGTACCACTCAACCTTATCATCATGCCGGACCAAGTCCACCTGCACGGTTTACATGATGAACCTTATTGGTTCCTCAAGGGGACATCATCATCCTAATATATAGAACACAGTTTCCTCCTATAATCAACGACACACCATATAAATAATATCATTTCCCAACTTACCGAGTCTATCGATTTACTTTATAAATCTCGCCCATTGGTATATCAAAGAAATGAATACTAAGTATATGTGTCCGTTATTATATCGAGATTAAGAGAATATACAACATAATATCTGAGGTCCGATTCATTTATGTAGTCAGCAATAAATCGAATCACCTCTATGTCAGTCCATCTCAATACACACAAAGTGTACTAGTGTAATTTTATGGTCAAGATAAACCAATATCAAATCACACTTCAACCATACCAATGGTTTGTCCAAAATCATCTCGGTTGTGAGCCTTTACTTATACTTTACAAGGAACTGATAACATGATCTTCAATGTGACACTACACACCATGTTATCTATAATGTAATGTATTAGATGATATGCATAACCATAAATATGCAAACAATGATCATGTGATTCTTATTTCAAAAATAAAGATGTTCATACATTAGATAGATTTTTCAGTATACATCCTAACACAATCACCCTCTGATCTATAGGACAATAGAACAAACCACCTTTCGTTCCTCTAGGATAGCCTACGAACATGTGCACTTCTGTACGAGGTTCCAAATTACCAGCATCTACCTTCAATACATGTGCTGGACTCCCCCAAATTCGAATAAGTCTTAGACTAGGATTTCATTCAGTCCACAATTCTGTGGTAGTAAAAGGCACTGATTTAGATGGTACCAAGTTCAGAATATACACTGCCATATCCAAAGCATACCCCCAGAATGATTCTGGTAACTCAATAATTCATCATCGATCTAACCATCTCCATAAGGGTCCTATTCCTTTGCTCCGCTACACTAGTCTGCTGGGGTGTGCCAGGTGCAGACAATTGGGATTGAATCCTAGCCTCTGATAAGTAATTCCTAAACTCTCCCAAGTGGTACTCACCACTACGATCAGATCGTAGTGTCTTAATACTTTTACCTTGACGTTTCTCCACATCAACCTTGAATTCTTTGAACCTGTCCAAGCATTTAGACTTGCGGCGCATCAAGTAAATGTATCTATATCTTGAATAATCATCTATAAAAGAGACGAAATATTCAAAACCACCTCTATCCTAGATATACATATGACCACACAAATCAGAATGAACCAATTCCAACACATCTTTGGCTCTATACCCCTTGGCCTTAAAAGGCCTCTTGGTCATTTTACCTTCCAAGCAAGATTAGCAGGTTGTGAAATCTTCCACCACTAATGAACCCAGAGGTCAATCTGCTATCAACCTTTGAATTCTGCTTAGGTTAATATGACCTAACCTTATATGCCAAAGATATGTTTGGTTCATTTTCGAAGGTTCTTTTCTCTTATTAGATTTAGAAGATGAGTTATTTACACTTATTTGCATCGTGGGAGCTTTTGTTTCAAGGGTATATAAATTTTCTATCAATGCACCAGAATAGATAATCTCCTTATTCCTTTTTATAATAACTCTGTCATTAAAAGAAATAGAATATCCATCCAAAAATAATTTAGAAACTAAAATGGTATTCTCCCCCTTCGTAGCATCGCCCAAGTAAATTGTAATCTCCCCCTCAGCTATTCGTTTGGTTTCCTGGAAACCCTACAAAGTATTACAGACATGATCAGTGGCTCCCGTATCTACACACCAGGTGATGATAGATAACACCGCTAAACATGATTCAATGACTAGACCAAAAGATATACCTTTGTTCTGCTTCCGATTGGTGTAGTCCTTCTTCCAATGTCCAGTCTACTTGCAAGTGAAGCACATATCTTTCAGCTTCTTCACTCCTCTCTAAGATCCTCCTGCCACCTTTGCTCCACCTTGTTTCTTCTTCTTCTTGCCTTTCGACATAGAAGTCAAAACCTTTTGAGCAACCATGGCCTAAGCCTGAGCACTCTAATGAAAAATCTCCTCTGCCGCCTAGAGTTCTGTCAGAAGCTCCGCCAATGAATACAACCTCTTATTCATGTTGTAGTTCAGGCGAAACTGCTCAAAACCCTTAGGTAGAGATTGGAGAATGATATTGACCTAGGTTTCCCCATCGATCTCAGCTCCAAGGACTTCCAACTCATTAAAATTATCCATCATCTTGAGAACATGATCCCTCACGGGTGTTCCCTCGACCATGGTGGTCATCATCAAGTTCCTTATGGCTTCTTGCCTCGCAACCCGATTCTGGTGTCCGAAAAGTTTTTTGAGATTAAGCATCATGTCATAAGCAGTAGGCATGGCTTGATGCTCATGTTGCAATACATTTGACATAAAAGCCAAAATGTAACACCGTGACATCTCATCATCCTTAATCCACTTTTTATAACTTTCTTTCTCCTTTTCCCCAGAATCATCCGCAGGCTTAGGAGGACACTGTTAGGGCAATCTATTTCCATGATAAGGTTTTGATTTGTGTGGCAAAGGGTTTAAGTTAGATTGTTATTATAATTTGATATGTGCGTTGGAATCTTGCAGGGCTTAGTAATTCGCACATGGAGCCTTGGTGAGTTTCACCTCTCATGACTCGGTCCTTGAGTCGGTGAAGGATAGCTTTGCGAAAGTCGTACGCTTGGAGCAGCCGAGAGACCGCCGGACGAGGAGCTTGGAGTGAAGCTGGAGGAAGTAGACTTCAGGGCAAGACACGAAGGATGGCGCTGTAGAGTCGTGCGCTTGGCGCATTCGAGGGACGTGGTCGGACGAAGATAACTTCAAAGGCAAGGGACTCCGAGGGATGAGTGTGAGCGAATGTAACCCGGGAAGGGGTAGTAGCTCTTAGGTGAAACTTGGCCATTTGGCTAAGTGTCGGATGGGATTTCCCGACATCAGTTGACTACCATGTTAATCGTAATTGACTACTCTAAGTCGACGATGACTTGACTAGTGTTCGAGTCTGGTTCAAGTGCCAACAGTCGACTGCCATGGAATGGCAGTCGACTGCGAGACCACTAGTCGACTGATGAAGGCATTAGTTGTTTGGTCGCAAGAGTTTCGGGCACAGAATGGAGTCGAGCTCGCGGAGCACTCGACTGATCGAGCACCAGTCTACTGATGGCGATATCAGTCGACTGATGCCAGTGTCATTGGATGAAATCCAACGTGGAAAACAGTCGTTATTGGGCAACGGCTACAGGACCAGTCGACTGATAGGGACATCAGTCGACTGATCCTGTGTCAACGGGAAGAAACCCTCTTCCTCTATAAAGAGGAATGGTGTGGGGCTTTTGGAACCTAATGCTTCAACTCATAACATCTCCCAAAGTGCTCTAAGGGTTTTCCACTCTTCTTCTTGTGCTAATTCTCATTCAATTGCAAGAAGAGGGATTGTAAAGAGGTTACCTCCACCTAGCTTGGTGCAAAGGAGAGACTTAGTGGATTTGGCAAAGGAGTGATTCACCTTGGACAAATCGGGGACCGTGGATTAGCGGCGTAGCCGTGAACCATGTTATATTTCGTGTTAGCATTGTTTGTATTCTTCATTATTTATTTGCTTGTCTTTATTAGTATTCCTCTTGTGCTAACAATTGTGTAGATGAGCAAATTCCACCATCCAACGACAAAGGGCTATTCACCCCCCTCTAGCTGGCCGATCGATCCCCTACAAGTGATATCATAGCCAAGGAAAGCTTGTCAGGGACTAACTGCCACAACAAGCACATTCAAGAATGCCTGACTCAAATATTCACCCACCAAAATTCGAAGGCGAATTCTCTTGGTGGAAAAAGAGAATGGAGGTATTCTTCAAAACCGATTTCGAAATACTTTTGATTATGGAACACGGTTTCGAATTGCCTAGGAATGAAGAAGGGGAGCTATTGGCGAAATCAAGATGGAGTAAAAGACAAAGAGAGGAGTACTTGGCGAATTCAAAGGCCAAGCACCACTTCTACAATGTACTCCCCCAACAAGAAGTGAATAGGATAGGGGAATGCTCTAGTGCAAAGGAGATGTGGGAGAAGCTAGTGGAGCTTCATGAAGGCACCTCGGAAGCCAAACTTGCAAGGAGAGACCTCCTCCTCTCCCAACTATCCAACATAAAATTAGAAAAGAGAGAAAAGGTAACCTCATTGCATTCTAGGTTTAAAGAAATTTTGATTGGACTAACAAGTGTAGGAGAAAGACTCTCGAACCGGGACATGCTCATGAAAGCAATTGATGCCTTTTCCCAGTCATCAAAATGGAGGTCAATGGTGGACTCCTTCTACCTGTCCAAGAACCTAGAAGTGAGTACCTTGGAGGAGTTCTTCTCAACAATGGAGCTCCACGAAACAAGGCTTGAAGGAATAGTTGAAGAACCTAGAATTCAACCTTCAAGAGGGGTAGCTTTGATGGCCCACAAAGGGAAGAAGAAGATGGAGATCCCCTCCTCATCCGATGAAGCATCTTCCTCCTCCTTCATGGATAGCATGGAAGAAGCCTATATGGTAAGGAGGGTAAGGCGTGCATTAAAAGGTTTTAGATTTAATAAATATAATGATAGGAGTAGAAGACCAAGGGGGAAAATTATTTGCTACAATTGCTAAGGAGAGGGACACATAAGGGACAATTGTCCTCTTCTAAACAAGAGAAAAGAAGAAAGGAAGAAGAAAGAAGAAAAGAAGGAGAAAAAGGGGAGCAAAAAGAAGGAAGAAGAGAAGAAGGCCAAAAAAAAGGGAAGGCAAAGGCATTCAAATCAAAGACTTGGGATGACCCTTCTTCCTCATCATCATCATCATCCGAGGAAGAAAATGCTTTTGTCACAAATTTGGCATTGATAGCATTTGATGATCTCTCCACCTCCTCCTCCGAAAATGAAGAAGCAAGCTCAAGTGAGGAGAGCTCAAGTGAAGGGGGAGCCTCCTCTACATCCTCATCATCGGAAGAGGATTTGCTAAGTGAGGTAACGAATCTACCCCCTAAGAAAATAATGTCCATGATTTCTAGCCTCACTAAGGATTTATTTAGAGCAAAGAAAAGGAATAAATGCATGCTTGAGCAAATTAAGGATTTAGAACAAAAATTAGAAAAAACATTTTTTAATGATGATGATGCATGCTCACATGATAACTATATGCCTTTGGATGTTAATGATGCATGCATAGAAGAAAATAGGGCTATAAGGGAAAAGGTAGACCACTTGACCAAAGCCCTAGAAAAATTTACAATAGGCTCCAATACCCTTAACATGATAATTGGGAGCCAAAGAGCTAGTTTCAACAAGAAAGGCCTAGGTTATAAAGAAAATAAAAATGAAAAGGCCTATAAATGTCTAATAGCTAGGGGTCAAGACAAAAAGAAAGTAATTGCTAGAAAATGGATCCCTAAGGAGCATTTAGTGAACCCCATAGGAAAGAACTTATTTTGGGTTCCAAAATTCATCCTTAAGGGTTAGTAAAACCCTAGGATAGTCAGCCATATGGACTTTACATATATCATATTTTTGGTTGACTTAGGATGGCGGGATAACATTTTTGAAATAGTGTTAGGTGATGATAATGCACCTATAAGTAGATAAATCATGCTTTAGGTAATGTTTATCTTATTATCATCATGTAATACCTAATGCATGATAACAATTTGATGAATACATGTGTTTCATGATCATAATGTGAAATTAATTCATATACATCTTTATGATCATGTGGATTGTTAGGATGATACTTAACCTTGATAGAATTGCATGAGAATAATGGTTAAGTATAAACAAATACCTTTAGGATGCATCTCACACTCACCATAGGCTACCTTGATTGAAAACTTTGCATGGGTGAGATGGTAGGGTGATACAAATGTTCACTAATGCCTATGGCATTTAGATGGTCATTTAAGGTATCAAAATAGCAATAATAGACCAATCATGGGGAAGGCTTATGTTTAATTCATAGACATATTGCCCAAAGATCATCGTTGGATATTTCTTATGTTTTCAAAACAATTTCTTACCTTAAAATCTATGTATTCATGTTTTGAAACAATCCAAAGCAAGACTAGGTATTAAAATGGATACTAACATGATCAAAAACCTAGTGGTTTTTAAAGCTTTTGGAATTTTGGAAAATACTTGAAAATACAATGATTTTTCATGGAAAACTATTTTTCATTGATAAATATACTTACAAGAAATGTGTTCCCCAAATTTCATGATTTTCCAAATTTTATAGAATTTTTTATTCATTTCTAAAATTCACCTAAAATCGTAATTCTGAATCTATGTGCTACTAACTGTAGTCCAACTACTGATCTAGCCTGATAATATGCCCAATAACCTTTTGTATCCTATTTTAAGGCATGTTTTGGCTTTTGTTTACCTCTAGACTTGATGTCATGCTTGTATAAACATTGTTTAAATATTTTTGATGGTGTCAAAGGGGGAGAAATGTGTATGTTTAAGTAAGGGGCATATATTTAGGAGGAGTTTCATGTATTAAGGGGGAGAGTTTCTAATCATGTTATTCACATGCTTTCTTTCCCTAATAGTTTTATCAAATGTTTTACCTAACTTAAACGGATTGCCACACATCAAAAAGGGAGAGATTGTTAGGGCAATCTCTTGCCATGATAAGGTTTTGATGTGTGTGGAAAAGGGTTTAAGTTAGATTGATATTATGATTTGATATGTGCATTGGAGTCTTGCAGGGCTTAGTAATTCGCACATGGAGCCTTGGCGAGTTTCACCTCTCATGACTCGGTCCTTGAGTCGGTGAAGGATAGCTTTGCGGAAGATGTGCGCTTGGAGCATCCGAGGGACCGCCGGACGAGGAGCTTGGAGTGAAGCCGGAGGAACTAGACTTCAGGACGAGATGCGAAGGATGGCACTATAGAGCCGTGTACTTGGCGCATCCGAGGGACGTGGCCGGACGAAGATAACTTCAAAGGCGAGGGACTCCGAGGGATGAGTGTGAGCGAATGTAATCCGGGAAGGGGTAGTAGCTCTTAGGTGAAACTTGGTCATTTGGCTATGTGTTGGATGGGATTTCCCGACATCAGTTGACTACCATGTTAATGGTAGTCGACTACTCTAAGTCAATGGTGACTCGACTAGTGTTCGAGTCCGGTTCAAGTGCCAACAGTCGACTGCCATGGAATGGCAATGGACTGCGAGATCACCAGTCGACTGATGAAGGCATCAGTCGACTGGTCGCAAGAGTTTCGGGCACAGAATGGAGTCGAGCTCGCGGAGCACTCGACTGATCGAGCACCAGTCGACTGATGGAAATATCAGTCGACTGATGCCAGTGTCGTTGGATGAAATCCAACATGGAAAGCAGTCGTTATTAGGAAATGCCTACAGGACCAGTCAACTAATAGGGACATCAGTCGACTGATCCTGTGTCAACGGGAAGAAACCCTCTTCCTCTATAAAAAGGAATGGTGTGAGGCTTTGGGAACCTAATGCTTCAACTCATAACATTTCCCAAAGTTCTCTAAGGGTGCGTTTGGTTGGGGGTTTTTGTTGATAACTTTGTTAGGTTATCAATAAAAATCTTGTTTGGTTTAGGTTATAAACAATTACCTGGTAATTGTTCATTACCTGGTTATGAACAAAAACCTTTTTAGGGGGAATCGAAAAACCTTGGAGAACCAAGGTTTTTGTTGATTCCCGGGGTTAAGGAAACTTTTTTCCAATATTACCCCTAGCAATATATTAAATGTCAATTTGTCAAAAGCCGTGCGCCGCCGCTTCGTTGCCGCCGCCGCCGTCGCTTGCCGCTGCCGCCGCCGCCGCCGATCGCCGTCGCCGCTGATCGCCGCCGTCGCCGGCTGCTGTTGCCGCTGCCGCCCGCCGCCGCCGCCGCCGCCGTCGTTGCGCCGCCGTCGCCACCTGCCGCTGCCGTCGCCGTCGCCGCGCTATCATCGCGCCGCCGCCGCCGCTTGCCGCCACCCGCTGCCGCCGCCGCCGCCATCCGCCGCATCGCTCGCCGCCGCCGCCGCCGTCGCCGGCCGACCGCCGCTGTTGCCGTCGGTGATGGCCGACGACGGCCGCCGCATATCGCCATCGCTGCCGCTTCGCGCCGGCCGACCGCACCACCGCCACCGCCGCCCGCCGCCGATCGTGGCCGAGCTGGCCGCCGCTCGACTGATCGTCCGCCACCGTCCGCCGCCAATCGGCCGCCTATCGTTGTCGCCGTGGCCAACCGATCGCCGTTCGCCGCCAATCGGTCGACCACCACCATCATCGCCATCGGTGGCCGACCCGTCGTTTGCGGCATGGCCACCACCGCCGCTTGCTGATCGCTAGTTGGTCACCGCCATCGCCGGTCGGCCGAGCACTGTTGACGGCAAATCGCTGCCGTCGTCATTAATATTTCTGTCATCGTCATCAAATTGATTGAGCAAAGATAAAGGATAATTTAGTAAAATGTTAAACTAAATTATATATTAAAACCTCCAACCAAACAAGGTTTTTATCTAAGGTTATATTTTATTCCAAGGTTATGTTTTATTCCCTGATAATCACATAACCAAGGTTATGTATGATTACTTGAACCAAATGCACCCTAAGGGTTTTTTCACTCTTCTTCTTGTGCTAATTCTCATTAAATTGTAAGAAGAGGGATTGTAAAGAGGTTACCTCCACCTAGCTTGGTGCAAAGGAGAGACTTAGTGGATTTGGAAAAGGAGTTATTCACCTTGGACAAATCGGGAACCGTGGATTAGTGGTGTAGCCGTGAACCACGTTATATTTCGTGTTAACATTGTTTGTATTCTTCATTGTTTATTTGCTTGTCTTTATTAGTATTCCGCTTGGGCTAACAATTGTGTAGATGAGCAAATTCCACTATCCAACGACAAAGGGCTATTCACCCCCCTCTAGCCGGCAGATCGATCCCCTACAGACACTCATCGAAGAGTACATACTTGTACTACTCATTAGTCAAGACAATATCTAGATTTCTTTTCTAATTAACATAATTGGGTCCAGTAAGTTTATTTTCCTTTAGTATCACAACAAGTGGTTTGAAAGTCATTTTTGAAAAACCTAAGAATCACATAGATCAAAACATTAGATTTCAAAAATTTATTGATTCCTCAAACAATAAAATTTTAAAATCAACCAACACCTCAAAACACCAAGAATATCGTATGCCACGATAGTGTGGATGTATACGAATTCTATATTTGTAAGAGGAGGTTTTACCCATTAATTTTACTATCCTGTAAACCTTACTTTTTGACAAATAAAATTAATAGTCGGTTCCTCTTCGGCCCTACAAATAAAAGCAATGACTCTGATGGGGAGGATACTCTTATTTGCATCTAAGTGTTCACCATTACTCGATACCAAGGCAATTATCTTGGATTATGTGCCTTCCGATGGGGAAGTACACACCCTCCTAATAATTTCTTATAACCATATTTGACCCTGTGATATGCAAAACAAACTCATCCAATGGGGAAGAAGGCACTCATAGCCGACGCACAAGTTTGTTTGCATCACATATCAAATCATAATGGAGGCCATGGGAATTTTTTTAAAAATTATCCCTCTCCCACTTAGTAATTTAAAATGAGGAATTTTCCTAGCACACAACATGCATATCAAACAAGAAGTAATAAATATGAAAAAAAATATTTTCCAACTATTATGACTTTTGTTCTCCAATATGCCTCCCGTCGTGTCGCCATCTCGTCCGATCCTCCCTACGCCATGTACAAGCCATCCGGAGATCCGAGTCGAGAAAAATTATTTTAATTTACATCCATCGATCCTATACTCCACAAAGGAGTGTACATGAAATCTAGATCAAAAGTAAACTAAAATAAAAGAGTGGCTAAACAATGTCGTACTAAATTACAAAAATTAAATATTAGCCTCGTCAACCCCGAGGATTCAAATAATATTACAATTACACACATCTAATCACATACACACACATATGGCCATAATAGTTGGATCTTATGCCTGAAACCAAAAAGTTAGCCTACACACATCCTACTATTATCCGGCACATACAATATATGATAAGTGCATAAAAGTAACCGAATCATAAACACACAAAATTGGAAACTGTGGCTCTGATACCACTTGTTAGTGCCTATAAGATTCATATATCTCCACAATGACATGATATTATCCACTTTGAGCCTAAGCCCTCATGGTTTTATTTTTGGGCTTTACCCAAAAGGGCTCAGACCAATGGAGATATCTTTTCATCTTATAAGCACATGATCTTTCCCATGTCTTACCAGTTTCTCATCTGCCAAGGAATTACCCATCTTGGACTTTTCACCAAGGTCCACCCTTGGATTTCTCATCTGCCAAGGAATTAACCATCTTAGACTTTTCACCAAGGGTCCACCCTTGGATTTCTCACTTGCCTAGACCTTTGTTTACATAAACTTGTGTTTACTTAAACGTTTGTCAAACATCAAAATATAACTTGGAGCATCAACTCCAACAGTCTCCCCCTTTTTGTTGTTTGACAACCCGTTTAAGTTTAGTTACTCTTTTCAAGTTTAAGTTACAATCAGAACTTATATGTGAGCTCATGTGATTAAATAAATAGGTAACAGTAACAATGATATGAATGATAAGGAAAAACAGTAACAATGTAGCAGTGATATGAATAATAAGGAGATGAATGATGACCTAAACTATAAACATATTCTCATCCCCCTTTTGCAAACACCTAAAAGGGATCATAGGGATATTGAGAGTATGGGGAATACAATATCCAGGAAAGGATTAAAGAATCATAGTATCCTTTGTTAGGGCAATCAACCCATGATGTGGTTTTGATGTGTGTGGCAAAGGGTTTAAGTTAGATTGTTATGGTTTTGATATGTGCGTTGGAGTCTTGTAGGACTTAGTAATTCGCATATAGAACATTGGCAAGTTTCACCTCTCATGACTCGGTGAAAGATGCATTGTGAAAGTCATGCGCTTGGTGCATCCGAGGGACCACCGAACGAGGAGCATTGGAGTGAAGCCGGAGGAAGTAGACTTCAGGGCAAGACGCGAAGGATGGCACTTCGAAGCCATGCGCTTGGCGCATCCGAGGGACATGGCCGGACGAAGACAACTTCAAAGGCGAGGGATGACAAGGGAATGAGAGTGAACGATTGTAACTTGAGATGGGGTAGCTCCTAGGTGATCTTGGCCAATTTGGCTAAGTGTCGGATGGGATTTCCCGACATCAGTCGACTGCCATGACATGGCAGTCGACTGCTCCAAGTCGACTGTTGACTCGACTGGTGTTCGAGTCAGATTTGTGTCACAGCAGTCGACTGCCAAGGGTTGGCAGTCGACTGCCGAAACCATCAGTCGACTGCTGATGGCAGCAGTCGACTGATCGCAAGGGTTTCGGGCACAGAATGGTTATCAGTCGAGTGCTCGCTTCCGGCACTCGACTGTTGGCTCCATCAGTCGACTAATGTGATGATCAGTCGACTAATGTGATGATCAATCGACTAATGTGGGAGCCATTGGATGAAATCCAATGTAGAAGAAGTTGTTATTGGGCAATAGCTACAGGAGCAGTCGACTGATCGAGGCATCAATCGACTGCCAGGCGCCCAACGGGAAGAAAGGCTTCTTCTCTATAAAAAGAAGCCTTGAGTTATCTTTGGAGGCTAATGGTTCATTGCTAAACATCTCCCAAGTGCCCAAAACGATTTTCCTCCTCTTCCTTGTGTTTATTTTCATCTTATTGTAAGAGGAGAGAATTCTTGTAAGAAAGGTTACCTTCACCTAGCTTTGTGCAAAGGAGAGACTAGTGGAAAGTTCAAGGCATGATTCACCTGGAATGAATCGGTCCGTGGATTAGAGGCAAGGTCGTGAACCATGTTATATTGGTTTGTTAGCATTGCCTTTGTATTGTATTTTATATTTCCGCTTGCGCTAATCATATTTGTAGACAATCAATGAATGAATTCAACTACTCGAAAGAGGGATATTCATCCCCCTCTAGCCAGCCACCTACACTCCAACAAGTGGTATCAGAGCCAAGTCGCTTGTCACCTAACTAACCGCAACAACAAGCACAATCAAGAGATGGCAGCTCCAACATTCATCCGCCGATGTTTGAAGGAGAATCTGCGTGGTGGAAGAAGCGTATGGAGTTATTCTTTGAAACCGATTTTGAAATTATGCTAATAATGGAGAATGGTTTTGAGATACCTAGGGATGAGGAAGGGGAGCCATTGGAGAAATCAAGGTGGACTAAGAAGCAAAGGGAGGAGCACCTTGCAAATTCAAAGGCCAAGCACCACCTTTTCATTGTGCTCCCCCAATAAGAGATCAACCGAATAGGAGAATGTGCTAGCGCCAAAGAGATGTGGGAGAAGCTAGTGGAGCTTCATGAAGGCACATCCGAGGTCAAGCTAGCAAGGAGGGATGTCCTTCGCTACCAACTCAACAATATCAAACTCGATAAAGGGAATAAGGTAACATCTTTACATTCTTAGTTTAAAGAAATTATTAACGATTTATCAAGTGTAGGGGAGAAGCTCTCAAACCGAGATATGGTCATGAAGGCTATAGATGTCTTTCCCTGGTCCTCAAAGTGGAGCTCCATGGTGGACTCCTTCTACATTTTGAAGAATTTAGAAGTGAGCACCCTAGAAGAATTCTTCTCCACCATGGAGCTACATGAAACAAGGCTTGAGGGAATAAGTGAAGAACCAAGCATCAAGCCATCAAGGGGAGTGGCACTAGTAGCAAGCAAGGGGAAGAAGAAGAAGGAGATGCCACCTTCTTCATCCGATGAAGACTCCTCCTCCTCCTCAATGGATAGCACAGAAGAAGCATACATGGTAAAAAAGGTAAGACGTGCTTTGAAAAATTTTAAATTTAACAAATCTAATGATAGGAGAAGAAGGCCAAGGAGGAAGATAATTTGCTACAATTGCCAAGGAGAGGGACATATAAGAGATGATTGTCCCCTCTTAAACAAGAGCAAAAAAGAGAGGAGGAATAAAGAAGAAAAGAAGAAAGGGAGCAAGAAAAAGGAAGAAGAGAAGAAAACCAAGGAGAAAGGGAAGGCAAAGGCACACAAGGCTACATGGGATGATCCATCATTCTCATCATATGAAGAAGACACCTTCACAAATCTTGCCTTAATGGGAATAGACGATTTGGACTCCATCTCCTCCAAGGAAGAAGAAAGAAGCACTAGCGAGGAGGAGAGCTCTAGTGAAGGGGGAGCGTCCTCATCTTCATTCTCATCATCAGAAGGGGATTTGGTAAGTAAGGTAACAAATCTCCCTCCCAAGAAAATTATGTCAATGAATTCTAGCTTAACTAAGAAATTATTTAGGGCTAAAAAGGAAAACAAAAGCATGAAAAATGAAATTAAGGCCCTAGAAGAAAAGCTAGAAAAATCATGTTTAAATATTAATGATAATGTTTCTTCTAGTATTCATGATGCATGCTCACATGATGATTACATGCCTTTTGATGTGAATGATACATGAATTGAAGAAAATAGGGCTTTAAGGGAAAAGGTAGACCATCTAACTAAGGCCCTAGAGAAATTCACTATTGGCTCCAACACATTGAACATGATCATAGGGAGCCAAAGGGCAAGCTTCAATAGGAAAGGCCTAGGTTACAAGGGGAATAAAAATGAAAAGGTATATCAATGCCTAATTTCTAGGGGTCAAGCCAAAAATAAAACAATTGCTAGAAAATGGATCCCTAAGAAATTTTTGGTGAACCCTATAGGAAAGAATTTGTATTGGGTTCCCAAATCCATCCTTAAGGGTTAGGAAAACCCTAGGATAGTCAACCATGAGTGGACTTTACTTATATCATTTTGAATGGTTGACTTAGGATGGTATGGGTTAAAATATTTTAACATAGTGTTGGGTGATGATAATGAATAACCCATAAATTGAATGTTTAAATCATGATTCATGCTCAATTTTATAATTTATAATCATGATATGCAATGATTGATGACTTATGATCATGATTGATAATTCTTGATGCATGTTCATGATTGGGTCTTTAGGATGATACTTAACCATGGATAGAAATGCATAAAATTTTGGTTAAGTACAAATACCTTTAGGAACATCTCACATCCCACTATAAGGCTAACTTGATTGAGAATATAGCAATGGGTGAGATGATAGGATGATACAAATGGTTCACTAATGCTTATGACATTTAGATGGTTCATTAAGTGTATTAATAGAGCAATAATAGACCAATCATGGGGAAAGCATATGTTAAATTTATAGACATATTGCCCAAAGATCATGGTTGGATATTTTAAATATTTTAAAACCACTTTATGCTTTTCAAACAGTGAGTTCATGTTTTAAAAAGTTTCAAGGCAAAACTAGGCTTTAAAATGGATACAAACTTTAGATATTTTTGCAACTTTTGAGTTTTTTCCAAACTTTCAAAAATAAAATGAATTTTCATGAAAAATTATTTTTCACTGATAAAGGAACTCACTATAAATATGTATTTCAAATTTCATGATTTTTCGAATTTTCTAGAATTTCTGGTGCATTTCTGAAGTTTATTCGAAAAATCAGAAAACCTGAAATCTGTGTGCCAGTCGATTGATTATCTGATTCAGTTGACTGATGTATTGTGCACGAGCACAGTAACCTATTTTTATCATGTTTTGAGTGGTTTTTGGTATTTTCTTCCATTAGAGTTGATGTCATACGTGTATAACATTTGCATAATATTTTTGATGGTGTCAAAGGGGGAGAATTGATAGGTTTAAGTTAATCATGCTAAAAGGGAAAATTTAGCATGTCTTAAGGGGGAGTTGCATGTTTAAGGGGGAGTTTGATACTCATGTTTTTACTTACATGCTTTCTTGCCTTATGTTTTATGGTATTGTTTTTACCTAACTTAAACGGATTGCCACAGATCAAAAAGGGGAAGATTGTTAGGGCAATCAACCCATGATGTGGTTTTGATGTGTGTGGCAAAGGGTTTAAGTTAGGTTGTTATGGTTTTGATATGTGTGTTGAAGTCTTGTAGGACTTAGTAATTCTCACATGGAGCATTGGCAAGTTTCACCTCTCATGACTCGGTCTTTGAGTCGGTGAAAGATGCATTGCGGAAGCTGTGCGCTTGGTGCATTTGAGGGACCGCCGGATGAGGAGCATTGGAGTGAAGCCAGAGGAAGTAGACTTCAGGGCGAGACGCGAAGGATGGCACTGCGAAGCCATGCGCTTGACGCATCCGAGGGATGTGGTCAGATGAAGACAACTTTAAAGGTGAGGGACTCCAAGGGAATGAGAGTGAGCGATTATAACCCGGGACGGGGTTGCTCCTAGGTGATCTTGGCCAATTTGGCTAAGTGTCGGATGGGATTTCGCGACATCAGTCAACTGCCATGACATGGCAGTCGATTGCTCCAAGTCAACTGTTAACTCGACTGGTGTTCGAGTTAGATTTGTGTCACAGCAGTCGACTGCCAAGGGTTGGCAATGGACTATCGAAACCATCAGCCGACTCCTGATGGAAGCAGTCGACTGATCGCAAGGGTTTCAGGCACAGAATGGTAATCAGTCGAGTGCTCACTTTTGGCACTCGACTTTTGGCTCCATCAGTAGACTGATGTGATGATCAGTCGACTGATGTGGAAGTCGTTGGATGAAATCCAACGTGGAAGAAGCCGTTATTGGGCAACTGCTATAGGAGTAGTCAACTGATCGAGGCATCAGTCGACTGCCAGGTGCCCAACGGGAAGAAAGGCTTCTTCTCTATAAAAAGAAGCCTTGGGTTATCTTGGGAGGCTAATGGTTCATTGCTAAACATCTCCCAAGTTCCCAAAATGATTTTCCTCCTCTTCCTTGTGTTTATTTTCATCTTATTGTACGAGGAGAGAATTCTTATAAGAAAGGTTACCTCCACCTAGCTTTGTGCAAAGGAGAGACTAGTGGAAAGTTTAAGGTGTGATTCACCTAGAACAAATCGATCCGTGGATTAGCAGCAAGGCCGTGAACTATGTTATATCGGTTTGTTAGCATTGCCTTTGTATTGTCTTTTATATTTCCGCTTGCACTAATCATATTTATAGACAATCAACGAATGAATTCCACCGTATGCGAAAGAGGGCTATTCATCCCCTCTAGCCGGCCACCTACGCTGCAACATCCTCCCCCTTAATCCTTACTTCCAGTTTTAATGGTTGTGTTTTTCTCATTTTCAATTATGTTACTAAAAGGAATAAAAATTTCAAGAGTTTCATCCTTATGTTTCAAGAAAAATGTCCAAGTGTATCTAGTGTAATCATCAATAATTACCAAGCAATATCTACTACCATTATGCAATTTAATAGTGCTATAGTCAAAATGATCTAAATGAAATAAATCTAAAGCAGTAGAAGTACTTACAATGTTTTTGGGCTTGTGTGATACCCTCTTTTGCTTACCTTTTTGACAGGAATCACATAACCTATCTTTTTGAAACTTTAGCATTGGCAGCCCTTTAACCAATTCCTTTTCGGCTAGTCTTCTCAAATTCTTCATGTTGACGTGCGCGAGCCTTCTATGCCATAGCCAAAATTCATCTGTTCTAGACACAAGACACTTGGTAGATAGATTAGTAGCATTATCAAAATATACTTGATATATATTTTCCTTTCTATCTCCTACTAGCATGGTAACATCTGAAATGTTGTGCTTTACTAGACATTGAGTTGAATTGAATTCAACCCTATATCCAGCATCACACAACTGACTCACACTTAACAGGTTAAATGACATATTTCTAACAAGCAACAAATTCCTAATCATAAAATGCTCTAAAACATAAATATCTCCTATTCCTATAACTTTTAACTTACCGCTATTACCAAACAAAACGGTGCCTTTATTTTTGTTTTCCAGCGAGGAGAACAATGATATGTCGCCGGTCATATGTTTGGAGCATCCATTGTCTACGAACCAGGTTGATGGACACTCCCCCTCAACTGATGCCTGCTAGGCATGAAAGATAAAAGATTTTGAAACCCAAATATTGGGTCCATTAGCTTTCAAAATGTATTTCCTAGGAATCCACGCCTTAGTTGTTTTCTTCCTACCAGGAATTCTAGAAACTAAAGAAATAAAACTATGTTCTTGCTATTTAGGTCTATAACCTATTCTAGCTTTGTTGTAAACAGCTTGTTGTGATTCTAGAATCATATTCAATGTTCGAGAGCTAGAGCTGAACTTCTCAAGAGTACACTTGAGATCATTCACCTGTGCTCTCAGAGCTCTGTTTTCATCTATAATTACATCAAATTTGAAGGTGTTAGCACTAGATTCTACCGCATGCTCCTTAAGATTCTTAAATTGTCCTAATTCAGATTTTAAAGTTTTGATTCTACATTTTGATTTTTCTAGCATGTCAGTTAAATATGTAATAGTTTTATAGCAATCTCTAAGTTCCGATTTTACCTGACCATCATCCGTCGATGATGATTCTGCCTCTGAGTCTGAATTTGTTCCGGAGTCCTCCAGTGCCATTAGAGCAGTGTGTCGTCTAGCCTTGTCTTCTTTGTCTTCTTCTGACGATTTGGATGATGACTCATCCCCTGTGGCTCTCAATGCTTTTCGTCTCCTCCTCTTTTCTTCCTTCTTCTTGAGACGAGGACATTCATTTCTTAAATGTCCTTTCTTGCTGCATTCATAACAAGCTACATTAGTTTTATCAATTACATTATCAACTTTCTTACCTTTCTTTTTACTGAATCTTCTGCTCCTCCTCATCATTTTCCTCACGAAGATGGCCATCTCGCTGGAAGAGGACTCATCATCTCCATCTAAATCTGTGCCTGAGGATGAAGACTGCTCCTTCTTCTTCTCCTTCTTTTTCTTTGCCTCCTTCCTCTGATCGCCTACAAACAAAGCCATGCCTTTCTCTTTTTGACCTTTATTAGCCTGATCATGTAATTCCATCTCGCAAAATAGTTCATCTATTTTAACAATTGATAAGTCCCTTGATACCTTATAGGCATCCACCATAGATGACCATAAGACATTTTGGGGAAATGATTTAACACATACCTAATCAAATCTCGGTTCTCAACACTCTCTCCAATAGAGTGGAGACCGTTAAGCAACCCCTTGAATCTTCCATGAAGCTCACTGACAGATTTAGTGTCCTTCATAGTGAAATTCTGGAGTTGACTTAGGAACAAATCCCTTTTGGCTATACAAGAGTCTTTGATACCCTCGTGTAGCTCAAGTAGTTTGTTCCAAAGGTCTTGCGCACTGCTGAAAGGACCAACTTTATTATGTTGTTCCTTTGCTAGGCCGCACTGTAATGTTACAGTCGCTTTAGCATTTGCTTGTGCCTTGCGCTTTTGCTCAATTGTCCAAAGAGCGAACCCTAAGACTTTAACATCATCATCTACAAGAGTAATGAAGCCCTCCATAACGGAGAACCACATTTCTATCTCAGTCATGAGATAGTACTCCATCCAACTTTTCCAGTATTAGAAATTTGTTCCATCAAAAAATGGAGGTTGGTTTGTACTGTAACTCTCTTGCATGGTTACGACTCTAGGGTGGTTAAACCAGGTAATTTGGAACCTGGTTCTAATACCAATTGAAAGGACCAGTGAACGTAAGAAAGGGGAGATTACTTTTTCAAAAATGAATGAGTAAATGCAGTGGAGTTTGACAGTAAATTAAGGCAAACACAAATGTAACATAACCTCAAAAAACAAAGTTAAATAAATGCATTCGAAACAAAAAAGAATAACGACGAAAAGAACACAACACATGAAATCAAAAAGGAATGACATGGTTGATTTTTTACTTGGTTCACAACTCTCGCCTAGAGCTGCTAGTCCAAGGCCTACCACTATCTTTTCTCCTTTTTGAAGTCAAACTTCAAGGCTGGAGAAAACCTCTTAAAAACATACAAATTATAGATCTTAAGTATAAGAAATATGCACAGAGATCAAGATTATATGAAAGAGTAAGCAGTAAAGAATTTTACAGATAAGAATGTCGATATTATTTAAGTCAACCTTCATCCTTGTCGTAATCTGGGCAACCACACACGTTGTAGCATCAGGAAGGCAGCGACGAGGCTTTTTAGATGTCGGATGGCGTAGAACAGATTGTAGAGACAGTCACAGTACAGGATGAGGGAACAAAGAAGAAGCTCGTGTCGCGGAAGCAGAAAACACGAAAAGGATCTATTGTAGCAGAATCAGAGTTTGCGAAGAAGAAGATCGATGTACTCTTTTTTTTCTATGCGAAACCTATAAAGCTGTGATCGTTCGTTCGATTCCCGTTTTTGATCACCCACCAAAGCCTGGAAGCTCGGATCCGCTGCGAGAAGCGTTCTCATTCATAGGATTTTGATAGCCGTTTGAAACTTGCCAGTAGAAATTGTCCACGCGTCGAAACAGAGAGGTTTCTCTCCGGAATTGCGACTCCACTTCCCATCAGTCGAGGCGGTAGTCGAGCACGCCTTGCGTATGTGCGATTTTTTTGAAGGCCAGTCGAGGTGCTGGCTCGACTGCTCATGTTAAATGCCGAGACTTCCTCTGCTACAATCGAGGGGCTAGTCAGTGCTCCCTTACTTCTGTTCATTGCTGCAAACTGTCAGTCGAGGCGCCGGCTCGACTACACCAGTCGAAGCACCGGTCCTGTCCACCTCGTGTCTACCGGCTTCTATCAGAGGCTATTCGAGCCGCTGACTCGACTGCTGCAGTTGAACTATCGGTCGAGTCCACCTCTTATGTCTTCTTGAGCCCATTATCAGTCGAGGCGTTGTCTCGACTGCCTCAGTTGAAGAGCCGATCGAGGTGCCGGCTGGATTGCAACTTCTTCTGCAGCTGTCGAGCTCCACTTGCTCCTATTGGTTGCTGACTGAGATCAGTCGAGTCACTACCTTGACTGCCCCTTGGCCAGTCGACAAATTCATCGACTATTGAATACAGTAAAGGCAACATTGAGGTGTCAACTCATTGTTGTCCTTATGACCCGTTGTTTTAGTCAACTCTAAGACTGAAGCACGCCTAGTAAAGACTCTACCCAGAGACCCTTAACCTACCAGACTCCAGCCTCCAGCCATTCTTGGACTTTTCACCTTGCCACTTCCGCAAGGAATTTTCTGCCAGTTAAGGAAATACCCATCTTGGACTTTTCACCAAGGTCCACCCTTGGATTTCTCATCTGCCAAGGAATTACCCATCTTGGACTTTCCACCAAGGTCCACCCTTGGATTTCTCATCTGCCAAGGAATTAACCATCTTGGACTTTTCACTAAGGGTCCACCCTTGGATTTCTCACTTGCCTAGACCTTTGTTTACATAAACCTTTGTTTACTTAAACGTTTGTCAAACACCAAAACATAACTTGGAGCATCAAATCCAACATTCCTTATGGTCAACAAGGATTTTTAAAGGTGTGTTAGGTTAAGGGGGAGATTCTGTTTGAGAAATCAGTAGTTATATGAGCTTTTTAAAATTGAAAATACTTTCAAAATGTTCAACTGTATTTCAAATTAAAAATCATCTGAAAATCAAAATTCTTTAAAAGTATTTGAAGATTATTCTTGCAACTTTTGAAAATTAATTTCTGAAAATAAGTCTTCAAAATATTTTGAAAACATATTTGTTAAATCCTTTTGTTTTCAAAGGTATTAAAAAAAATCAAATCGAAACTCTCTTGAGAAAGATTTTCTTACACTATCATAATGAGCATGCATTAAAAATACAACTTTTATACAATTGAACATATACATGACTTTAATACCTTATAAAAATGCTTCAAAAATATGACAGATCCAAATCGGCTTTAAGTTTGAAACAAGTTATTAAAGTTCTTTCGAAAAATTTCATTACAATGTTAAAGGTTGGAAAGTAAAATTTTAACCAAGGTTAAACATTATTGGTTCAGAATTTAAGAATAACTTTATATTACATTCTTTTTGAGATATGTCAAAGGGGGGAGAGGGTAAAGTTGAGAAAAATTTAAAAATTTCTTTTTCAAAACTCATCATAAACTATATTAAAAAGGGAGGTAATATAAAGGGGGAGTTTGAAAATATTGCAATAAACTGCATTGATTTCCTTAACTTTGAATAGTGTTGCCATAAATAAAAAAAGGAGAGATTGTTGGTGCAAGGGCACTGGATAATCGAACCTAAGTTTTGATAATGAAAAAGGTTCAAAGTTAAGTCATATTATAGTCTTATATTCTGTGTCAAGCTTGCAGGACTTAGTAAGTTTGCAGGATCTGATTAGGCAAAGAAAGTCTTAGCTAAGACCAAAGTCACCCGATGAAGAGTTTGGGATGGGTTAGTAGAGCCTAGACATAAAAAAAAAACTGTGATGGTCGAAGACACTAGGTGAAGGATTCGTGGTGAGTCAATAGGAAATGGACATCAAAAAGAAGTCCTGGTGGTTAAAGACACCAAGTAAAAGATTTGTGATGGGTCAGTACTGTATGGACTGTTGGGATGTATACTAAAAGCCTAGCCTTTGTATCAACATCTTCATTTTGAAATAAGAATCACATGATCATTATTTGTATTTTATATATGTGCATATTGTCTGATACTTTACATTTTAAATAACATGGTGTATGGTGTCACACAAAAGATCATGTTATCAGTTCTTTATAGAGTATAAGTAGAGGCTCACAACCAAGATGGTTTTGGACAAACCATTGGCATGGTTGTAGTGTGATTTCGTATTGGTTTATCTTAACCATAAAATTACACTAGTACACTTTGTATGTATTAAGAAGGACCGATTTAGAGGTGATTCAATTTATACTGACTATATAATTGAATCGGACCTCAGATATTATGGTGTATATGCTCTTAATCCTGATATAATAACGAGAACATGTACTTAGTATTTATTTCTTTGATTTACCAATGGGCGAGATTTATGGGTTAAATCGATAGGCCCGGTAAGTTGGAAAATAATATTATTTACATGGTGTGCCATTGATTATAGGAGAAAACTGTGTCCTATGTATTAGGATGATGATGTCCCCTTGAGGAGCTCATAAGGATTATCATGTAAATCCTGCAGGTGGACTTGGTCCAGTATGATGATGAGATTGAGTGGTACTACTCATGGAGTTAGATGTTAATTAATTAATTATCGGTAAATTAATTAATTAACGGACATTCGATATCTTAAACACGGGGAGATATTTGTATAAATAATATGTGGAGCCCATATTTATTTATGAGGGTTGGTGAGGTAGATCAATGATAATCCTCTAGTGGAATGGATCATCATTAATGGATCAGGTTTTGTGTGTTTCGGATCCATTGGGTGGCCAAGATCCAAATACTCCTCATGGTCCCTATTGTAGCCTATTATAAATACCTCATGAAGCCTATATCTATATAAGAGAGGGGAGAGGCTTGGGCGGCTAGAACATTTGGTTGTGCTAGGGTTTAGGTTGGCATTGAGAGACTTGGGCAGTAAGGATTGAAGGCTAGGGTTTCCTTCCTTAGGGCCGGTGGCAAGGATAGGGTTTGGACTTCCTTCTCTCAACCCTTGGCTTGAACCCATCGTTCTCTCAACCCTTGGCTGGCACCCCATCTTGTTCCTCTCCTTTGGCCGACGGCAACAAGAGAGCTTTCTTGGCCGGCACACCCTCTCCCTCTTCTTGGCCGGCGGCAACAACCAAGCAAGGAGGCTTGGTTGTCGGTGCTAGATAGGAGGAGAAGGGAGTTTATATCTTCCTTTGTTCGGAGATATCAAGGAAAAGAAGATACGTGATCTAGGAGGCTTCATTTCTTGAAAGATCGTTGCCCACACAACGTCCAAGAAGACGATAGGTCATACAATAGAAGATCAAGAGGTAAACAAGAGGTATAATTCTTGTTTAGTTTTCTTTCTTCTTCTATGTAATTTGATTATAATTGTATGATAATGGACCCCGAAGATAAATGCAAAAACCAGTGATCCATACATCATCTATTCCGTGGCTAATCGAGAAAAAGAGTTAGGTTGCTTGAACAATAAGTTTGTTCAAGCGACCACTCAAATCGAATAGCATGATGATGGATTGGTTGCTTGGGTAATCCTTCTTCGTCTGGATTAATTTCTAATCGAGAGATGTGTGATAGGATCACTATGCACAAGCGATTGAAATGGGGGTAGCAATGATTTCCCTTCACGTGGTATCAAATCCACGGTTTCCGATTTGTTGTGTTTTGGATTCGATTACTTTTATGCACTTATCATATATTATATGTGTCGGATAATAATAAGATGTGCGTAGGCTAACTTTTTGCTTGCAAGCATAAGATCCAACTATTATGGCCATATGTGGTTGTATGTGATTGTGTGTGTATAATTGTAATATTATTTGAATCCTCGAGGTTGACGAGACTAGTATTTAATTTTTGTAATTAAGTATGACATTGTTTAGCCACTCTTTTATTTTAGTTTACTTTCGATCTAGATTTCATGTACACTCCTTTGTGGAGTGTAGGATTGATGGATGTAAATTAAAACAATTTTTCTCGGCTTGGATCCCCTTCGAGAGGATAGCTTGTATATGGCATAGGGAGGAGCGGACGAGGTGCCAACACGACTGGAGCCATATTGGAGAACAAAAGCCATAATAGTTGGAAAATTTGTTATTTTTCATATTTATTGCTTTTGATTTATATGCTTGTCGTGCTTGCATAGTTAAAATTCTTCAATTTTAAATTACTAAGTGGGAGAGGGATATTTTTTAAATTCTCACAGCCTCCATTACAATTTGACATGTGATGTGAACAAATTTATGCGCTGGCTTTAAGTGCCTTCCTCCATATCGGATGAATTTTTTTTGCATATCACTAGGTCAAATATAGTTATAGGAAGTTATTTAGGAGCATGTGTACTTCCCCATCGGAAGGCACATAATCCGAGATAATTGCCTTAGTATCGGGTAATGATAAACACTTAGATGCAAATAAAAGTATCCTCCCCATCGGAGTCACTGCTTTTATTTGTAGGGACAAAGAGAAACCAACTATTAATTTTATTTATCAAAAAGTAAGGTTGACAGGATAATAAAATTAATGGGTAAAACCTCCTCTTAGAAATGTAGAATTTGTATACGTCCACACTATCGTGGCATATGATATTCTCGGTGTTTTGAGGTGTTGGTTGATTTTAAAATTTTATTGTTTGAGGAATCAATAAATTTTTGAAATCTAATATTTTTTATTTATGTGATTCTTAGGTTTTTCAAAATGACTTTCAACCCACTTATTGTGATTCTGAAAGAAAATAAACTTACTGAACGTAACTATGTTGATTGGAAAAGAAATCTGGACATTGTCTTAACTGCTAAGGAGTACAAATATGTACTCTTCGAAGAGTGTCCTCCTAAGCCTACGGATGATTCTGGTGAAAAGGAGAAAGAGAGTTATAGGAAGTGGATCAAGGCTGATGAGATGGTGCAGTGTTATATTTTGGCTTCCATGTCAAATGTATTGCAGCATCAGCATCAAGCCATGAATACTGCCTATGACATGATGCTCAATCTCAAGGAACTTTTTGGATACTAGAATCGGGCTGCTAGGAAGGAAGTTACGAGGAACTTGATGACGACCACCATGGTTGAGGGAACACCTGTGAGGGATCATGTTCTCAAGATGATGGCTCATTTGAATGAGCTGGAAGTCCTTGGAGCAGAGATCGATGGGGAAACTCAGGTCGATATCATTCTCCAATCTCTACCTAGGAGTTTTGAGCAGTTTCGCCTAAACTACAACATGAATAAGAGGTTGTATTCATTGGCAGAGCTTCTGACAGAACTCCAAGCGGCAGAGGGGCTTTTTCGTCAGAGTTCTCAGGCTTTGGTTGCTCAGAAGGTTTCTACTTCTAAGCCAAAATGAAAGAAGAAGAAGAAACAAGGTGCAGCAAAGGTGGTGGGAGGATCTCAGGGAGGAGTGAAGAAGCTGAAAGGCAAGTGCTTCACTTACAAGCAGAGTGGACATTGGAAGGTGGACTGTCCCAACCGTAAATAGAACAAAGGTATATCTTTTGGTTTAGTCATTGAAATATGTTTAGCGGTGTTAACTACCAATACCTGGTGTGTAGATACGGGAGACACTGATCATGTCTGCAATTCTTTGCAGGGGTTCCAAGAAACCAGATGACTAGTTGAGGGGGAGATTACTGTCTACATGGGCAATAGTACGAAGGTGGCGGCTATTGCAGTGGGAGATGTTTATTTATCTTTTGATAGGAATAAATCTTTGGTTTTGAGAAATTGCCTTTATGTACCTTCATTTAGAAAGAATTTAATTTCATTTTTTAAATTGTTTTTGGATGGATATTCTATTTCTTTTAATGACAGAGTTGTTATAAAAAGGAATAGGGAGATTATCTATTCTGGTGCATTGGTAGGAAATGTATACACTCTTTAACCAAAAGCTCCAACGATCCAAATAGAAATAAATAACTCATCTTCTAAATCTAATAATAGAAAAGAATCTTCGAAAATGAACCAAACATATCTTTGGCATCTAAGGTTAGGTCATATTAACCTGAGTAGAATTCAAAGGTTGATAGTTGATGGACCTTTGGGTTCATTAGTGGTGGAAGATTTCTCAACTTGCGAATCTTGCTTAGAAGGTAAAATGACCAAGAGGCCTTTTAAGACCAAGGGGTATAGAGCCAAAGATGTGTTGGAATTGGTTCATTCTAATTTGTGTGGTCCTATGTCTATCCAGGCTAGAGGTGGTTTTGAATATTTTGTCTCTTTTATAGACGATTATTCAAGATATGGATACATTTACTTAATGCGCTGCAAGTCTGAATGTTTTGACAGGTTCAAAGAATTCAAGGCTGATGTGGAGAAAAGTGAAGGTAAAAGTATCAAGACACTACGATCTGATTATGGTGGTGAGTACCTCTTGGGAGAGTTTAGGAGTTACTTATCTGAGGCTGGGATTCAATCCCAACTATTTGCACCTAGTACACGCCAGTAGAATGGTGTGGCGGAGCGAAGGAATAGGACTCTTATGGAGATGGTTAGATCGATGATGAGTTATTTTGAGTTACCAGATTCATTCTGGGGGTATGCTCTGGATACATTAGTATATATTCTGAACTTGGTACCATCTAAATTAGTACCTTCTACTCCCATAGAATTGTGGACTGGGCAAAAGCCTTGTCTGAGACATATTCAGATTTGGGGGAGTCCAGCACATGTGCTGAAGGGAGATGCTGGTAAGTTGGAACCTCGTACAGAAGTGCGCTTGTTCATAGGCTATCTTAGAGGAACGAAAGGTGGTTTGTTCTATAGTCCTAGAGATCAGAGGGTGATCGTTAGCACGAATGGCCGATTTTTAGAGAAAGACTATGTGATGAACCACAAGCCCATGAGCAAGATTATTCTAGAGGAATTAAGAGGGGAAGTCTCTACTTTAGGACAAATGGTACAAGAGGATATACCACAAGTGATGACACTATGTGTCACATAGGATACACAGGTGATACCTCATCGTAGTGGGAGGGTTGTTAGACAACCTGAGAGGTTTATTATCTTGGGAGAATCTTCTGATTTGGTCCCTGGCGAACATGATTCTAATCCCTGGACATATGACGAGGCAATCCAAGATAAAGATGCGGTATCTTTGCAAAGGGCGATGAATTCTGAGATAGAGTCTATGGATTAAAATCAGGTCTGCGAGCTAGTAGAGCCACCCAATGGTGTAAAAGCCATTGGATGCAAGTGGATCTTCAAAAGAAAGAGAGGAACAGATGGGAAGGTTGAGACCTTCAAAGCAAGGCTTGTTGCGAAGGGGTATACTCAGAAAGAGGGTATCGATTATGAGGAGACCTTTTCGCTGATAGCCATGCTTAAGTCTATCCGGATTCTCTTATCTATTACTGCTCATATGGATTATGAGGTTTGGCAGATGGATGTCAAGATAGCTTTCCTTAATGGAAGTCTTGAAGACAACATCTATATGGAGCAACCAGAGGGATTCATTACAAAGGGCAAAGAGCATCTTGTGTGCAAGCTTAATCGATCCATCTATGGATTGAAGCAAGCTTCAAGATCTTGGAACATCCGTTTTGATGAGGTAATCCAATCATATGGATTTATTCAAAGTCTGGATGAGTCTTGTGTATACAAGAGATGTGACAAAAACGTAGTGGTATTTCTTGTACTATACGTAGATGATATTTTTCTCATTGGCGACAATGTCAAAGTGTTATCAGACGTAAGGGTATGGTTGTCCAAACATTTTGATATAAAGGACTTGGGAGAAGTAGGACACATCCTTAGGATTAAGGTTATAAGGGATCGTAAGAAAAGGATGTTGTGCTTATCTCAAGCTTCATACATAGACACTATTTTGGCCCGTTTTAGCATGCAGAACTCCAAGAAAGGTTTTCTACCTTTTAGGCATGGAGTACATTTATCTAAAGAGATGTGTCCTAGAACATCAATGGAGATAGAGGAGATGAAGGTGGTTCCTTATGCTTCGACTGTAGGAAGCCTCATGTATGCTATGTTATGTATGACGGCGGATATCTGCTTTGCCATGGGCATGGTTAGCAGAAATCAGAGTAATCTATGATAGGAATATTGGACTACAGTAAAGCATATATTGAAGTACCTGAGAAGGACTAGGGATTATATGCTGGTATACCAGGCAAATCAATTACTCCCTGTAAGTTACACAGATTCTGACTTCCAATCAGATAGGGATAACAGTAAGTCTACCTTGGGTTTTGTGTTTACCTTGGGAGGTGGAGCCCTTATATGGAGGAGTGTCAAGAAGAAATGCATGGCGGACTCTACCATGGAAGCTGAGTATGTGACAGCTTCTGAGGTAGCCAAAGAAGTTGTATGGCTTAGGAACTTCTTGATGGACTTGGATGTGATTCCTGGTTTGCCCAGAACTATCACAATTTATTGTGATAACAGTGGTGCAGTTGCAAACTCGAAGGAACCACGAGCCCATAAGGCAAGTAAACACATAGAGCACAAGTACCACCTGATACGAGAGATCGTAAAGCGAGGAGAATTTGCTATCGCCAAGATTGCATCAGAGGATAACCTGACACATCCTTTCACTAAGGCCCTTCCAGCTAGAGCTTTTGATAGGCATGTGGAGGGAATGGGAATCAGATGTATGGCAGTTTGATGGCAGCATAGTCTTTTAGTATAAGTGGGAGATTGTTGGGATGTATACTGAAAGCCTAGCCTTTGTATGAACATCTTCATTTTGAAATAAGAATTACATGATCATTGTTTGCATTTTATATATGTGCATATTGTCTGATACTATACATTGTAAATAACATGGTGTGTGGTGTCACAAAGAAGATCATGTTATCAGTTCCTTGTAGAGTATAAGTAGAGACTCACAACTAAGATGGTTTTGGACAACCATTGGCATGGTTGTAGTGTGATTTGGTATTGGTTTATCTTGATCATAGAATTACACTAGTACACTTTGTGTGCATTGAGTATGACCGATTTAGAGGTGATTCAATTTATACTAACTATATAATTGAATCGGACCTCAGATATTATGGTGTACATGCTCTTAATCCCGATATAATAACAGGCACATGTACTTAGTATTTATTTCTTTGATTTACCAATGGGCAAGATTTATGGGTTAAACCGATTGGCCTAGTAAGTTGGGAAATAATATTATTTACACGGTGTGCCGTTGATTATAGGAAGAAATCGTGTTCTATGTATTATGATGATGATGTCCCCTTAAGGAGCTCATAAGGATCATCATGTAAATCTTGCAGGTGGACTTGGTCCAGCATGATGATGAGGTTGAGTGGTACTACTCATGAAGTTAGATGTTAATTAATTAATTGTCAGTAAATTAATTAATTAACGGAGATTCGATATCTTAAACACGGGGAGATATTTGTACAAATAATATGTGGAGCCATATTTATTTATGGGAGTTGGTGAGGTAGATCAATGATAATCCTTTAGTGGAATTGATCATCATTAATGGATCGGGTTTTGTGTGGTTCGGAACCATTGGGTGGCCAAGATCCCACTCCTCCACATGGTCCCTATTGTAGCCTATTATATATACCTCATGAAGCCTAGATCTATATAAGAGAAGGGAGAGGCTTGGGCGGCTAGAACATTTGGTTGTGCTAGGGTTTGGGTTGGCATTGAGAGACTTAGGTGGCAAGGATTGGAGGCTAGGGTTTCCTTCCTTAGGGTCGATGGCAAGGTTAGGGTTTGGACTTCCTTCTCTCAACCCTTGTTCAGTACCCATCCTTCTCTCAACCCTTGGTCGGCGCCCCATTTTGTTCCTCTCCTTTGGCCGGCGGCAACAAGAGAGTTTTCTTGGTCGGCACACCCTCTCCCTCTCCTTGGTCGGCTGCAACAACCAAGCAAGGAGGCTTGGTGGTCGGCTCTAGATAAGAGAAGAAGGGAGTTTGTATCTTCCTTTGTTCAGAGAGAGCAAGGAAAGGAAGATACTTGATCTAGGAAGCTTCAATTCTTGAAAGATCGTTGCCCACACAACGTCCAAGAAGCCGATAGGTCATACAATAGAAGATCAAGAGGTAAACAAGAGGTATAATTCTTGTTTAATTTTCTTTCTTGTTCTATGTAATTGGATTATAATTGTATGATCATGGACCCCGAAGATAAATGCAAAAACTGGCAATCCATTCATCATCTATTCCGTGGCTAATCGAGGAAAAGAGTTAGGTTGCTTGAACAACAAGTTTGTTCAAGCGATCACTCAAATCGAATAGCACGATGATGGATCGGTTGCTTGGGTATTCCATCTTCGTCTAGATTAATTTTTAATCTGGGGACGTGTGATAGGATCACCATGCACAAGCGATCGAAATGGGGTAGCAATGATTTCCCTTCATGGACATCAGAATGAAGTCGTGGTGATCAAAGGACCAGATGCTAAGCAACAAAGTCCAAACGAGGTTTGGCAAAGGTAAGAAAGGTAAGAACCATATGTGTGGAGTGGTAAGGATGCATCCTTGGTACGTGGATAAACTTAGGTGTCAGTCTGACTAAGGGTTTTGGGGGAATGCTAAAGTCGAGATCGGACAGTTGGAGATTTTCATTACTACGCCTGGAACATTATGCCTTCTGTACTAACTTTGTGATGCAGGAAAATAGCACCAAGAACAATTCAAACTGACTCTAGTTGACTGGAAGGGACTCCAGTCGACTAGACTAGGTCTAGTCAACTGGACTGACAAAAACCCTAATATATCATCTTCCAAGTACTTATGCTATCAAACCTCGACGATCTACGTTGGTGTCGTAATGCTACAACCCTGACCGCGTGCTGTACATTTTGAATCTCATGTCGGTATATTTAGTATTGTGATTGTATCATTTCTTTCTGTACTTTTATTTAAAGGAAGGTAAGTTTGTTACTATTCCTCACCATTTGTAAAGAATCGAGTCTCTTACCTCTAAGGAGGAAGCAACATTTAGTGGATTGCCCACTGATACCAATCTTGGATCGTTAGGCCTTGGATTAGTAGCCTCGCGACTATGAAGTAAGTAAAAAATAATTTGTGTCATTGTTTTGTTTTTATTTATTCTGTTGTGATATACTTTGATAATCACGTGAGTTTTAGCAACGAACAAAAAGAAAAGATTTTATGCTATTCACCCCTCCCTCTAGCGTGTTTTCGGTCTAATAGTACAGACATGTACTTAGATGACCAATAAATGCTCTAGTTTGGTGATGTAAAACAATAATAAATATACATATCAAATGAGGAATAGGAAGACCAAAAAATACTTGGATAACAACAATAAAATAAGATAAAATTTATTTAAGTATAGATAATGATATAGTAGGGGATAGAGCCCAATGGCTTTGAACGATCCATATAGCCGACCCCACCTAGTGGGATAAGGCTTGGTTGTTATTGTCATGAAATAATTATATATTTATAATTTAAATTTATATACTTAATTAAAATAAAATCAAATTGACAATAGTTAAGGTTTTAAATGATTCACTTTGGATAACAACATAATATTCTCAAGTCTTCAAGCGTTTTAACGATGGCAATGATGTGTAAACTTTATACCAAAAACTAAATGATACATCCGTTACCTCTTCTCTATGAACTAGATAGAAGAGCTCATAGGCAAGGTATTACCTGAACCAAGTAGAGGGTTCAATGGAGAAAAAAGAGAGGAACGGGTCGGGCGCAAGCGCTTGAGATAACTGGTACGGGAAAGTAAGTGAAGGTAATCGGCACGGCAAAGTGAAGAAGTACTTCGTTGGGAAATAGGACAGAATCGGTTCGGCCAAATAAGCCTAGAAGGCCAACGGGGCGGATAAGAATCGGTTCGGTCAAATAAGCCCAAAGACAGGTGAGGCGAATAAGAATCGGTTCGGTTAAATAAGCCCAAAGACAAGTGAGGCGGATAAGAATCGGTTCGGCCAAATAAGCCTAGAAGGCCAACGGGGTGGATAAGAATCGGTTTGGTCAAATAACCCCAAAGACAGGAGGGGCGGATGAGAATCGGTTCGGTTAAATAAGCCTAGAAGGCCAACGGGGCGGATAAGAATCGGTTCGGCCACATAAGCCTAAAGACAGGTAAGGCGGATGAGAATCGGTTCGACCAAATGAGCCTCAAGGCTATACTATCCGTGAGCCAGAGACCTAAGTTAGTTTTACCAGTAGTAGATGGTTGAGGGGGACGGGCTAACCTAGTTTCCTAGAATAAGGATGAAGGGGTGATATGTAACAGAAAGAGAGGTCCCCACGGAAGATTCCGAAGAGCCTTCGCCCTCGTACCTGTAACAGAATTATTCTCCAGGGGGACATGGTGGCCACGTGTATGATGAGGACAACCCGCGAGATAGTGATGGATCATAGGAAGAGGATAAAAGGCAAAGAGAGGAGAAAAAGGAAGGAGATTCGCAATCATTCCATCGGACACAAAATGAAGACACAGGAGGAGAAGGAGAAGAGCTATCATCACTTCACCGGAGAAGAAGAATAGCGACCTTGATCTTGAGTCACACGTACTCTTTCTTGTATTTGTAACCCAACTGTAAGAGGTTTTCTCCTCCACCTCGAGATGTTTCCTTTCCGTAAAGGAGGGCATTCATAGTGGAAAGTGTTTGGGCATTGTCCCCGGTGAGAGAGCTCACCTCCGTGGAGTAGGAATACTCATTCCGAACCACGTTATATCTTGTGTTTAGTTTCCGCTGTCTGTTTGGGGTTTTTGCGTTTCTTGACTTCGTCTTCTACATCTATTTTACTATTATATCCTGTGAGAACCCCCCCCCCCCAAAAGCTCCCTTCGTTCCTTCGTCGCGTCGAAAGGGGGTAAAGCGAATTTTCCTCGCCGGATCAGTTGGCGCCGTCTGTGGGAACATTTGAGTTGGACGTCGAGATGCAACCGGAAGAGATACAACAACCCGCTGCCTCGTAGCGGAGGAGCACCCCATCATCCTCCTACCATCACAGTTGAAGGCCCTGATGGAAGACGCTATTACAGAGGCCCTTGCTAGAGAAAGGAGACAGACCAGATATCTGCATCCTCACTTCGGTGAACCTTCTTCCTGAGGCCCACCCCCAGAAATGCCTCCTCCATCTCGTACCGCCGTCAATGTGAAAGTAGTGCCTGGAGAAGGACTTGGGGGAAGAGTACCTCAGAACACTATGCCCTTCACCCAAACTCGAAGGGAAGAACAGGGCGAAAGTCAATCAACCAGACCTCCAGAAGTATATGAGCCCAGTCCCTTTACAATGGACATCCTCTCTGAAGTCCCCCCGTCCTAATTTTGGAATCTTCAGATTGATAAGTAAGATGGCACGACGGATCTCGAAGAGTACCTATCGCAATTCGATGGAGCAGGCTCGCTCCACTGTTATACTGATGCTCTCAAATGCCGAGTTTTTCGGAACACCTTAACCGGCTCGGCACAAAAATGGTTTAATACTCTACCCCCAGGATCCATCACTTGTTTTGCTGATTTCTAGGGGATGTTCAGCAGGGAGTTTGCCAGCTGTAAGGCGTATAAGCATGATGCCTCTATCTTAATGCACCTCACCCAGGAACCCTCAGAATCCCTTAGAGGGTATCTCCACCGATTCACTTCTGCAGCTAGGGGAATCCCCTCTGCCAAATCAGAAGCTTTCAGAGGCGCTATTTTGCACGGGCTGAAGGATGGCCCCTTCCTCAGTTCCTTGTTAAGACAACCTGCTGATAGTTATGAGGAGCTGCTAGGCTGTGCGGAGCAATTTATCCGCGAGGAGGAAGGATTGAAGGTGCGGAGAGCTGAACGGGCTGCCGTAGCAGTTCCAACTGAAAGAGCTCGCCCCACCCCTCCTCAAGCACCCCCTCGGCGGGGATATGTGTGACCTTTTCAACAAGAGGCTCCTAGGCCTCGTCCACTACTACAGGGCGTTCGCCCCGTACCGCCGTTACAAATTATAACCGCTGAAGCACTTCCTCCTGCAAGGACTTGGAAGGAGCGGGAGATGGAATTTTATAACCAACAGGGTCTGCTACAACGACCCATAGGATACAGGGGGATCCCACATAATCCCCCCCCCCCACCCCCCACCCCATTTTTTTGCCAATATCAAACGTAATATAGCCACGCTAGTGGTCGATGTTTCAAGTTACAGGAGGAACTGGATCATCTCCGAACCGTATATCCGAAATTGCAGTTCCAGATGGGAGGACCAGCATGGCAAGGCCCCTGACCCAATGTAACCCGTCCAGGGCCGTATAATCAACAACCTCAAGTCACTTTCCCCCAAATGCCATCCACGGAGGTTGTCTCTCAAGAAGGCCCATCGGGTGAGGGCCCCTCGTCCAATCTAGATAATGCTCCCACATGGGGGGTTATCCATGTTATAGCTGGAGGACCTACCAACGGGGACTCTAATCGGGCACGGAAGTCATACGCCCGTCTCATGGAGAGTTTAGCCATCATCACCGACCAGACTGTTCAAATTGCACCGCCCATTTCATTCGGGCCGGAATATCTCCAAGGTGTCCTGCTGCCCCCACACGGACGCCCTATTTATTCGTATATCCCTGGCCAATTATGAAGTGGCCAGGGTGTTGGTCGACTCGGAAAGCTCCGTATCCTTTTCTAGGAAGCTTTCGGACAGATGCAGCTGGGAAATGCCCAGCTAGAAGATGTGGCCACCCCCTCTTTGGATTCGCAGGGCATGTGGTCCACCCTACAGGGCAGATTTCATTGCCTATGACTCTTGGTGTAAAGCCCAGCCAAAAAACCAGTATAATCCCTTTCCTCATCGTGGATGCTCCGTCCACTTATAATGCTATTCTTGGGCATCCTTTCCTTACCCTTTTTCAGGCGGTGGCATCCCCGTACCACCAGAAGCTGAAATTTCCAGTGGGACAATTGGTGGGAGAAGTTCGCGGATAACAGAAGGCCTCCAGGAGCTGCTACGTGCAAATGGTTTGGGATGATCAAAAGAAGGCACGAACTGATGACCTTAAAGGCAAAGCTATCATCATTTCGGACGTCTGCGTCCTGGAAGAACCCCCCCCCCCCCAAGGCCAATAAAATAGAGGAAGGAGAGCTAGTGGAAATCGCTCCGGGAAAGGCTACACGGGTAGCACAGCAGCTGGAAGCCAAGGTGGAGCTGGTGGCCTGCCTGAAGGAGAATGAAGACATCTTTGCGAGAGATCTGCATGATCTCACTGGGATCAACCCTCACGTGGCTGAACACCATCTCAATATAACCAGAGGAGCCCGACCTGTCCAATAGAAGCGGCGACATTTTGGACCGGAGAGGGACAAGGTCATAGCTGAAGAGGTGGAAAAACTGCTAAAAGCGGGTCATGTAAAGGAAATCCAGTTTCCCGAGTGGGTTTCCAATGTAGTCTTGGTCCCCAAGCCTTCGGGGCAGTGGAGGATGTGTATCGATTTTTGTGATTTGAATAAAGCATGCCCTAAGGACTGCTACCCCTTGCCTCGTATTGATCAGTTGGTATATTCCACCGTGGGATATGAAGTGATTTGAATAAAGCGCCACTTACCAGTAGTAGATGGTTAAGGGGGATGGGCTAACCTAGTTTCCTGGAATAAGGATGAGGGGGTGATATGTAACAGAAAGAGAGGTCCCCATGGAAGATTCCGAAGAGCCTTCGTCCTCGTACCTGTAACAGAATTATTCTTCAGGGGGACATGGTGGCCACGTGTATGATGAGGACAACCCGCGAGATAGTGAAGGATCAGAGGAAGAGGATAAAAGGCAAAGATAGGATAAAAGGAAGGAGATCCGCAATCATTCCATCGGACACGAAACAAAAACACAGGAGGAGAAGGAGGAGAGCTGTCATCACTTCGCCGGAGAAGAAGAACAACGACCTTGATCTTGAGTCACACGTACTCTTTCTTGTATTTGTAACCCAACTGTAAGAGGTTTTCTCCTCCACCTCGAGAAGTTTCCTTTCCGTAAAGGAGGGCATTCATAGTGGAAAGTGTTTGGGCATTGTACCCGGTGAGAGAGCTCACCTCCGTGGAGTAGGAATACTCATTCCGAACCACGTTATATCTTGTATTCTAGTTTCCGCTGTCTGTTTGGGGTTTTTGCGTTTCTTGACTTCGTCTTCTACATCTATTTTACTATTACGGCCTGTGAGAACCCCCCCCCCAAAAGCTCCCTTCATTCCTTCGTCGCGTCGAAAGGGGGTAAAGCGAATTTTCCTTGCCGCATCAGTTGGCGCCGTCTGTGGGAACATTTGAGTTGGACGTCGAGATGCAACCGGAAGAGATACAACTGTTAGTGAAAGCCCTAGAGCCAATCATGTGATGATTGTTGTATGGACTTTATTGTATCATATTCCTATTTATAAAGGCATGGTTATTATATTTACTTGTATTGGTGCCAAATAACTAAATATAATAATGTCCTTGAGTAGTAGGTTCTTATCTATATCAATCGATTGGTTGAATCGATAATGAGATGATATAGAGAACACTACTCTTAATCATTCCTAGTCGAGTATTAACATTCAGGGACAATGTTAATGTGTAGAGACTAGCATGTAGGTCAACAAGATGACTTGATCTCACAAGTCATGGATATGAGATATCAAGTTGACACATGGGTATGCATTGGAGAATGTATACTGAATGACCCGCCATGAGAAAGTATCATGGATCGTTATATGAGTGTCATATACTTTCTCATATGGCTATTAGTATGACTATTAGTCCTTAGACCTGAAGTCACCATGGTTCCCTACATAAGGAGTTGCATACTTTGGCTTCGTCAAACGTCACCCGTAAATGGGTGGACTATAAAGGCGATTACTGGGTATGTAACGAATTATGCGGGAGGGATGTGAGTGATGTAGATGGGATCTATCCCTCCTATATGACGGGGGTGACATCGATATTCTTGATAGAGTGAGACCACGAAGTGCATGGCCATGCCCAAATGAGTCAATATGAGATATTGAGCTCATTTGATTAGAGTGAGTCTACTTGGAGTTCAAGATTTAGATTGTACCGAGGATGACACGGTCTATGCCTCGATTGGTCAATCTAGATGTCAAGGATAGAGGACATTGTCACATATTGTGAGAGTCACAATTAGTAGTCACAAAGGTGATGTTGGAGCTCAACATTCTTGTAACTTGGGTAGCAATGATGTGTTGCTAGATACCGCTCATTGCTTATGTTCCTAAATCGGTTTAGGGACATTGCCAGCGTTACAGAACCTATAAGTCACACACATAGAGCAATTAGATGGAGATTAGGTTCATATGATGAACCATGAGGATTAGGTTCATGGGATGAACCAAATTGGATTAGAGTAATCAATTAGACTAATTGAGTTAGACTCAAGTTGATTCAAGTGTTGAATGAGTCTAATTGAGATTTGATTCATCAAATCAATTTAAATTAATGAATAGAGATTCATTATATTAAATTGACTTGAGTCAAGTGGTTAGATTTGATCAACCATGGGAGATTAGAGGTCAAGTTTGACTTGACTTGAGAGGGAAGATGAAAGGTCAAGTTTGACTTGACCAAATGCCATGTCATGATGATGACTAGGCATGGCCGGCCAATGATGGTGCTCCACATCATCATTGACTTGGTCAATTGGTGCCACATCATGAGGGAGACCAAGGGTCATGGGAGTTACATGCATGCATGTAACCCCCCCTCCATGAAGTGGCCGGCCACTTAGGGGTTATGGGAGATGAAATTCATTTGGGTGAGTTAACTCTTAACTTCATCTTCTTCCTTGGAACCTTTTCTCTCAAGCTCTCCCTCTCCCATCCCTCTCTTTGGCCGAACCAACCAAGGAGTGCTAGCACACTCAAGGTTGAGTTTTCTCCACCTATTGCTTGTGTGGATACCATAGTGGAGTGTGCAATTGACAGTCTCTAGTTCCGGCGGACTTTTGGACGAGCGTTTTATGCGAAGGGCGTCTCTACGAGGGTTACGTTCTAAGCTCTTAGATCTAAGGTAGATCTAGGATTTCTGTAAGCACATACATGTAATTATAATTTTATACTTGCGGATCCGTGGCGGGGCTTAGAGGTTTCCATAGCATAAAAGCGGTTTTGCGGCTCGGAAAATCCCAGCGATGTATCGAGCCACGTGCGAAGCATGTATGTGTTTCATTTTTGTAGTTTTTATATTAGATATAAAAATTACAGATTTATATGTTTCTGTAAATTTTCTTATTTTATAGAATTTTTGGGTATTTTTCTCGTAGAGTCGAAGCAACGAGTGTTGGGACACTCGTAGGCTTCAACCGTCGAGAAAAACTCTCCGAATCGGCGAGTTCTCGCTTTAGGTTTTTGGGACAGTGACTTAAGTCGCTGTAAGTTCATTGTAGGGACACTCGCTAAGTTTATTTTGCGAGTAGGGGCGCTGCCCCTATCCCCGAAAGGGGCCATGTCCCGCGATCGCGCCCGGAAACCGCTTAGCGGGACCGTTACGGAGAGTTGACTCATAAATTCGAAATAAATTAGGAAAAATTATAGAAATTTATGTAAAAATACATAATTTAGAATTATGTATAATTATGTGATTGTCATGGCCCAATGACCCCAATTTGATTGAATAAGTGTGTTGTAATTCATAATACGGCCTGCGTGCCGTTTTGTGGTTGTGCGTGTTGTATAGTGTATGCGACCTGCGCGTCGTACCTCTTATTTTGAAATTCTAGTTGTAATTAGTTTTTAGACTTGAATGTAACTTGAGTTTCATATTTTTAATGTACAAAATGGAGCGGTGGAAAGTCCACTCGAAGATGAGATTACGAGAAGGGTGAAGACGACACATGGCGGTCAAAGGAAGCGCTTGGAGAAGCCGCTAGCCTTAGGTTGACCGTCCGATCTTCTCATTGGCTTGAGAAGATCGTAGTAGGGCCATGACTATATCACATTTAATGATATATATATATGTTGATATATATATATGTATATTTAATTGATTTTGCTTGTATGTATGTGATGCATGCTAGTAGAAAAATGTTTGTATGTATATGATGCATGCTAGGTTAATTTTCTTGTATGTATATGATGCATGCTAGAATAATTAATGTATGTATATGATGCATGCTAATATAGGATAATAAAGGCCTTAATGCGTATAAGATACACATTACGATTAGATTATATCATGTCGAATCAACTCGAAAATGCCTCAGAGCCTTGATACCCATCACTACCTCGATCATTTGTTGTTGTTGAATGCCAGCGAGCAAGCGCATATTATCTTAGTAAGTGCGGAGGGACAATCTTGGTCCCGCCTATCATGACTTGGGTTAGAGTAAGCTCAATTAGATTGAGCAAAACTAGTTAACTCAATTGGATCGAGTAGAACTATAGGCATATTCCAATCGTTGGAAAGATAGGTTAAGATCGCATTTACACTAAATCTTGGGCGATTTAGCCAAAGCTAACTCAAGGTCTTTTGTAAATGTGGGTCTTAATCCTATAAACAAGAGTTGCATAGAGATGTAATCGGTAATGTGTTACCACCGATCGTACTAAGTCTTGGGCGATTTAGCCAAAGCTAACTCAAGGCTTAGTATGATGTGGATCTTGTCCCATAAAATTATAGCTAGTTTGTTTGAATCTAATAATGTGGTTTGACCACATCCATAACTCGATTCTACAAAATTCCTATAATTGATGGGAGCATCATTTGATTAAAGGCCTAATTAAATGATAAAAGGAACATGATATTAATTCTGCATTGTATGTTGTAGATAACTATGTCGAAACAACCACGAACACTCTCTCTCTGTGATCCGTCCTTGAGAAGGACAAGCTCAATGGAGCAAATTTCTGGATGAATGGAGAACTTGAAGTGTTCTCACCCAAGAAAGGAAGTTATGCGTCTGGAGCAGCCCATTCGGAGGCACCTCCACGCCCAATGCCTCGGTGACAAAGATGCTTACAAGAAGCATCAAGATTATGCATTAGATGTGTCATGTCTAATGCTCGCGACCATGAAATCTGAGCTTCAGAAGCAACACAAGTTCATGAATGGTTATGATATGTTTGGACATCTTCGTCAACTATATCAAGGACAAGCTAGGCATGAGAGATATGAAGTCTCTAAGGCATTATTTGGGTCCAAAATGCAAGAAGGGACTCCAGTAGGTACATATGTACTCAAGATGATTGATGCGTAGAAAACCTACAAAGGTAGGATTCCCACTTGGCAAGAGTCGCCACTTGCAATCTTTGCCACAAGCCTTCAATCAATTTGTCATGAATTATAACATGAATGAAATTGATAAGCCATTACTGAAATGCTCGGCATGATGAGAAGCTGTGAGCTTAACCTTAAGAAGGGTAAATCGACACCATTTTGATGGTGCAAGAAGAAAGGCAAGGGCAAGCCTAAAGGTAAGGGAAAGTCCCAAGCCAAGGGCAAAGGCAAAGAACTTAAACCCAAAGGAGGGGTAGCCAAGGAAGGGCTTGCTTCAAAAGGAAGCGTGACACTGGAAGCGTGAATCGCAAAGCATACCTGGAAGATCTTAAGAAGAAGAGAAGTGAGACTTCTACTTCAGGTATAAATGTTATAGAAGTCAATCTATCTATTTCTTCATCATGGGTATTAGATACCGGATGTGCATCTCACATTTGTACCCATGTGCAGTGAGAAATAGCGGGGCATTGACAAAGGCGAGGTGGACCTACGAGTAGGCAATGGAGCAAGGGTTCTTCTTTATTCTTTGTAGGAACTTATGATCTATCTCTGCCCTCTGGGCTTGTACTAGAATTAGATGAATGTTGTTATGTGCCTGCCTTAACTAAGAACATCATTTCAGTTTCTTGTTTGGACAAGAAAGGTTTTTCATTTATAATAAAGAACAAATGTTGTTCAGTTTATTTAAATGATATGTTCTATTGTAGTGCACCTCTAATGAACAGACTCTACTTTCTAGACTTAGAGAGCCCTATCTATAACATAAGTACCAAGAGGTTCAAGTCAAATGAGTTGAACCAAACCTATCTCTGGCATTGTCGCTTAGGTCACATAAATGAGAGTCGCTTATCTCAGCTCCATAAGGATGGGCTGCTAGACTCATTTGATTTTGAATCATATGAGACATGCGAGTCTTGCCTTTTAGGCAAAATGACCAAGACTCCCTTTAGTGGACATAGTGAAAGAGCAAAAGATTTGTTAGGACTTATACATAGTGATGTATGTGGTCCTTTCAATGTTGCTGCTAGAGGTGGTTACAGGTACTTCATTACATTTACTGATGACTTTAGTAGATATGGTTATGTGTATCTTATGACACATAAATCTGAATCCTTTGAAAAGTTCAAAGAATTCAAGAATGAAGTACAAAACCAGCTTGGCAAGAGTATTAAGATACTTCGATCAGATCGAGGTGGTGAATACCTTAGCCATGAGTTTCGTGACTATCTAGCTGAGTGTGAGATTCTATCCCAACTCACTCCTCCTGGAACACCACAGTGGAATGGTGTATCCGAAAGGAGGAATCGTACCCTATTGGATATGGTACGATCTATGATGAGTCACACAGATCTTCCTATATCCTTTTGGGGATATGCTCTAGACACAGCAGCCTTTACCCTTAACCGTGTACCATCCAAGGCTGTGGTAAAGACACCATATACGATATGGACAGGGAAAAATCCCAAGATGTCTTTTATGAGGATTTGGGGTTGTGAGGCTTACGTTCGACGTCAAGTCTCAGACAAACTGGGACCCAAATCCGATAGGTGCTATTTTGTTGGATATCCCAAGGATACTAAGGGATATTACTTCTACATTCCCAGTCAGCACAAAGTGTTTGTGGCAAAGACTGGGGTTTTTCTAGAAAGGGATTTTGTTTCTAGAAAAACTAGTGGGAGTACCTTCGATCTTGAAGAAATTCAAGATAAGGACCATAGCACTGAGGCCTTGATGGAGGTTGAACAGGAACCACAAAGTGTTGTGAGTGATGAGGTTGTTGCACAAAGAGTTGTGGAACAACCAACTGTTCAAGTAGACCTACCTCTTCGCAGGTCTGATAGGGTACGTCGTCAGCCTGAGAGATACTCATTTCTCTTGTCTGACCATGATGACGTTATGCTCATTGAGAATGAGCCTACCTCCTATCAGTGATGAGCCCAGATTCTGAGAAATGGCTAGACGCCATGAGATCCGAGATGGAATCCATGTACACTAACCAAGTATGGACTTTGGTTGATCCACCTGAAGGGGTCAAACCCATCGGGTGTAAGTGGGTCTTTAGGAGAAAGACTGACATGGATGGACTTGCGCATACCTATAAGGGCCGATTGGTGGCTAAAGGTTTCAAGCAAATTCATGGTATTGACTATGATGAAACCTTTTCTCCAGTGGCGATGTTTAAGTCCATTCGAATCTTGCTTGCTATTGCAGCATACCACGATTATGAGATCTGGCAGATGGATGTCAAAACCGCGTTTCTGAATGGAAACTTACTCGAGGATGTGTACATGACACAACCTGAGGGTTTTGTAGATCCACAACATACTGGGAAGGTATGCAAGCTGCAAAGGTCCATTTATGGGCTAAAGCAAGCTTCTCGGAGCTGGAATCTTCGATTCGATGATGCGATCAAACAGTTTGGTTTCATCAAGAATGAAGATGAACCCTGTGTCTACAAGAGGGTTAATGGGAACACAGTTGTGTTCCTTGTATTGTATGTGGATGACATACTACTCATTGGGAATGACATCCCTTCGCTACAGTCTGTGAAGACTTGGCTGGGGACGTGCTTCTCAATGAAGGACTTAGGTGAAGCAGCCTGTATTCTAGGCATCAAGATCTATAGAGATAGATCTAAGAGATTGCTTGGCCTAAGTCAGAGTACATACATTGACACGGTATTACTTCGGTTTGCCATGCAGAATTCCAAGAAAGGATTTCTGTAAGCACATACATGTAATTATAATTTTATACTTCGCACGGATCCGTGGCCGGGGCTTCCGAGGTTTCCGCAACGCAAAAAGCGGTTTTTGCGGCTCGGTAAATCCCAACAATAACAACCCACTGCCTCCGTAGCGGAGGAGCGCCCCATCATCCTCCTACCATCACAGTTGAAGGCCCTGATGGAAGACGCTATTACAGAGGCCCTTGCTAGAGAAAGGAGACGGACCGGATATCTGCATCCTCACTCCGGTGAACCTTCTTCCTGAGGCCCACCCCCAGAAATGCCTCCTTCATCTTGTACCGCCGTCAATGTGGAAGTAGTGCCTGGAGAAGGACTTGGGGGAAGAGTACCTCAGAACACTATGCCCTTCACCCAAACTCGAAGGGAAGAATAGGGCGAAGGTCAATCAACCAGACCTCCCGAAGTATATGAGCCCAGTCCCTTTACAATGGACATCCTCTCTGAAGTCCCCCCATCCTAATTTTGAAATCTTCAGATTGATAAGTATGATGGCTCAATGGATCCCGAAGAGTACCTATCGCAATTCGATGGAGCAGCCTCGCTCCACTGTTATACTGATGCTCTTAAATGCCGAGTTTTTCGGAACACCTTAACTGGCTCGGCACAAAAATGGTTTAATACTCTGCCCCCAGGATCCATCACTTGTTTTGCTGATTTCTAGGGGATGTTCAGCAGGGAGTTTGCTAGATGTAAGGCGTATAAGCATGACGCCTCTATCTTAATGCACCTCACCCAGGAACCCTCAGAATCCCTTAGAGGGTATCTCCACCGATTCACTTCTGCAGCTAGGGGAATCCCCTCTGCCAAATCAGAAGCTTTCAGAGGCGCTATTTTGCACGGGCTGAAGGATGGCCCCTTCCTCAGTTCCTTGTTAAGACAACCTGCTAAGAGTTATGAGGAGCTGCTAGGCCGTGCGGAATAATTTATCCGCGAGGAGGAAGGATTGAAGGTGCGGAGAGCTGAACGGGCTGCCGTAGCAGTTCCAACTGAAAGAGCTCGCCCCACCCCTCCTCAAGCACCCCCTCGGCGGGGATATGTGTGACCTTTTCGACAAGAGGCTCCTAGGCCTCGTCCACTGCTACAGAGCGTTCGCCCCGTACCGCCGTTATAAATTATAGCCGCTGAAGCACTTCGTCCTGCAAGGACTTGGAAGGAGCGGGAGATGGAATTTTATGACCAACAGGGTCTGCTACAACGACCCTTAGGATACAGGGGGATCCCATGTAATCCCCCCCCCACCCCCCGCCCCATTCTTTTGCCAATATCATACAGAATATGGCCACGCTAGTTGCCGATGTTTCAAGTTACAGGAGGAACTGGATCATCTCTGAACCGCATATCCGCAATTGCGGATCCAGACGGGAGGACCAGCACGGCGAGGCCCCTGACCCAATGTAACCCATCTAGGGCCGTATAATCAACAACCTCAAGTCACTTTCCCCCAAACGCCATCCCAGGAGGTTGTCTCTCAAGAAGGCCCATCGGGTGAGGGCCCCTCGTCCAATCTAGATAACGCTCCCACACGGGGGGTTATCCATGTTATAGCTGGAGGACCTACCAACGGGGACTCTAATCTGGCACGGAAGTCATATGCCCGTCTCATGGAGAGTTTATCCATCGTCACCGACCAGACTGTTCAAATTGCACCACCCGTTTCATTCGGGCGGGAAGATCTCTAAGGTGTCCTGCTGCCCCCACACGGACGCCCTAGTTATTCGTATATCCCTGGCCAATTATGAAGTGGCCAGGGTGTTGGTCGACTCGGGAAGCTCCATATCCTTTTCCAAGAAGCTTTCGGACAGATGCAGCTGGGAAATGCCCAGCTAGAAGATGTGGCCACCCCTCTCTTTGGATTCGCAGGGCATGTGGTCCACCCTACAGGGCAGATTTTATTGCCTCTGACTCTTGGTGTAAAGCCCAGCCAAAAAACCAGTATAATCCCTTTCCTCATCGTGGATGCTCCGTCCACTTATAATGCTATTCTTGGGCATCCTTTCCTTACCCTTTTTCAGGCGGTGGCTTTCCCGTACCACCAGAAGCTGAAATTTCCAGTGGGACAATTGGTGGGAGAAGTTCGCGGATAACAGAAGGCCTCCAGAAGCTGCTACGTGCAAATGGTTCGGGATGATCAAAAGAAGGCACGAACCGATGACCTTAAAGGCAAAGCTTGTTGGGATTTCCCGAGCCGCAAAAACCACTTTTTGCGTTAAGGAAACCTCGGAAGCCCCGGCCACGGATCCGTGCGAAGTATAAAATTATAATTACATGTATGTGCTTACAGAAATCCTAGATCTACCTTAGATCTAAGAGGTTAGAACGTTACCCTCATAGCGACGCCCTTCGCTTATCCCGCTCGTCCAAAAAGTTCGCCGGAACTCGAGAGTGTCAAGTGCACACTCCTCTATGGTATCCACACAAGCAATAGGTGGAGAAAACTCAACCTTGAGTGTGCTAGCACTCCTTGGTTGGTTCGGCCAAAGAGAGGGATGGGAGAGGGAGAGCTTGAGAGAAAAAAAGTTCCAAGGAAGAAGATGAAGTTGGAATTAACTCACCCAAATGAATTTCATCTAATGAAACCCCTAAAGTGGCCGGCCACTTCAAGGAGAGGGAGTTACATGCATGCATGTAACTCCCATGTCCCTTGGTCTCCCTTATGGGGTGGCACCAATTGACAAAGTCGAGCATCATCATTTGCCGGCCATGCCTAGTCATCATCATGACATGGCATTTGGTCAAGTCAAACTTGACCTTTCATCTTCCCTCTCAAGTCAAGTCAAACTTGACCTCTAATCTCCCATGGTTGATCAAATCTAACCACTTGACTCAAGTCAATTTAATATAATGAATCTCTATTCATTAATTTAAATTGATTTGATGAATCAAATCTCAATTAGACTCATTCAACACTTGAATCAACTTGAGTCTAACTCAATTAGTCTAATTTGGATTACTCTTAATCCAATTTGGTTCATCCCATGAACCTAATCCTCATGGTTCATCATATGAACCTAATCTCCATCTAATTGCTCTTATGTGTGTGACCCTATAGGTTCTTGTAACGTTGGCAATGTCCCTAAACCGATTTAGGAACATAAGCAATGAGCAGTATCTAGCAACACATCATTGCTACCCAAGTTACAAGAATGTTGAGCTCCAACATCACCTTTGTGACTACTAATTGTGACTCTCACAATATGTGACAATGTCCCTCTATCCTTGACATCTAGATTGACCAATCGAGGCATAGACCGTGTCATCCTCGGTACAATCTAAATCTTGATCTCCAAGTAGACTCACTCTAATCAAATGAGCTCAATATCTCATATTGACTCATTTGGGCATGGCCATGCACTTCGTGGTCTCACTCTATCAAGAATATCGATGTCACCCCCGTCATATAGGAGGGATAGATCCCATCTACATCACTTACATCCCTCCACATAATTTGTTACATACCCAGTAATCGCCTTTATAGTCCACCCATTTACGGGTGATGTTTGACGAAGCCAAAGTATGCAACTCCTTATGTAGGGAACCATGGTGACTTCAGGTCTAAGGACTAATAGTCATACTAATAGCCACATGAGAAAGTATATGACACTCATATAACGATCCATGATACTTTCTCATGGCGGGTCATTCAGTATACATTCTCCAATGCATACCCATGTGTCAACTTGATATCCCATGGGTTTGACCCCTTCAGGTGGATCAACCAAAGTCCATACTTGGTTAGTGTACATGGATTCCATCTCGGATCTCATGGCGTCTAGCCATTTCTCAGAATCTGGGCTCATCACAGCTTCCTGATAATAGGTAGGCTCATTCTCAATGAGCATAACGTCATCATGGTCAGACAAGAGAAATGAGTATCTCTCAGGCTGACGACGTACCCTATCAGACCTGCGAAGAGGTAGGTCTACTTGAACAGGTGGTTGTTCCACAACTCTTTGTGCAACAACCTCATCACTCACAACACTTTGTGGTTCCTGTTCAACTTCCATCAAGGCCTCAGTGCTATGGTCCTTATCTTGAATTTCTTCAAGATCGAAGGTACTCCCACTAGTTTTTCTAGAAACAAAATCCCTTTCTAGAAAAACCCCAGTCTTTGCCACAAACACTTTGTGCTGACTGGGAATGTAGAAGTAATATCCCTTAGTATCCTTGGGATATCCAACAAAATAGCACCTATCGGATTTGGGTCCCAGTTTGTCTGAGACTTGACGTCGAACGTAAGCCTCACAACCCCAAATCCTCATAAAAGACATCTTGGGATTTTTCCCTGTCCATATCGTATATGGTGTCTTTACCTGACCTTGGATGGTACAGTTAAGGGTAAAGGCTGCTTTGTGTCGAGCATATCCCCAAAAGGATATAGGAAGATCTGTGTGACTCATCATAGATCGTACCATATCCAATAGGGTACGATTCCTCCTTTCGGATACACCATTCCACTGTGGTGTTCCAGGAGGAGTGAGTTGGGATAGAATCCCACACTCAACTAGATAGTCACGAAACTCATGGCTAAGGTATTCACCACCTCGATCTGATCGAAGTATCTTAATACTCTTGCCAAGCTGGTTTTGTACTTCATTCTTGAATTCTTTGAACTTTTCAAAGGATTCAGATTTATGTATTATAAGATACACATAACCATATCTACTGAAGTCATCAGTAAATGTAATGAAGTACCTGTAACCACCTCTTGCAGCAACATTGAAAGGACCACATACATCACTATGTATAAGTCCTAACAAATCTGTTGCTCTTTCGCTATGTCCACTAAAGGGAGTCTTGGTCATCTTGCCTAAAAGGCAAGACTCGCATGTCTCATATGATTCAAAATCAAATGAGTCTAGCAACCCATCCTTATGGAGCTGAGATAAGCGACTCTCATTTATGTGACCTAAGCGACAATGCCAGAGATAGGTTTGGTTCAACTCATTTGACTTGAACCTCTTGGTACTTATGTTATAGATAGGGCTCTCTAAGTCTAGAAAGTAGAGTCCGTTCATTAGAGGTGCACTACAATAGAACATATCATTTAAATAAACTGAACAACATTTGTTCTTTATTATAAATGAAAAACCTTTCTTGTCCAAACAAGAAACTGAAATGATGTTCTTAGTTAAGGCAGGCACATAACAACATTCATCTAATTCTAGTATAAGCCCAGAGGGCAGAGATAGATCATAAGTTCCTACAAAGCTGACAACCCTTGCTCCATTGCCTACTCGTAGGTCCACCTCTCCCTTTGTCAATGCCCTGCTATTTCTCAGCCCCTGCACATTGGTACAAATGTGAGATGCACATCCGGTATCTAATACTTATGATGAAGAAATAGATAGATTGACTTCTATAACATTTATACCTGAAGTAGAAGTCTCACTTCTCTTCTTCTTAAGATCTTCCAGGTATGCCTTGCAGTTACGCTTCCAATGTTCTGCTTCCTTGCAGTGGAAATAAGCCCCTTCCTTAGCTACCCCTCCTTTGGGTTTAAGTTCTTTGCCTTTGCCCTTGGCTTGGGACTTTCCCTTACCTTTAGGCTTGCCCTTGCCTTTCTTTTCTCGCACCATCAAAATGGTGTCGATTTACCCTTCTTAAGGTTAAGCTCATAGTTCTCAACATCTTTGAGCATTTCAGTAATGGCTTATCAATTTCATTCATGTTATAATTCATGACAAATTGATTGAAGGCTTGTGGCAAAGATTGCAAGATTAGGTCAGTGGCCAGCTCTTGGCCAAGTGGGAATCCCAGCCTTTGTAGGTTTTCTACGTACCCAATCATCTTGAGTACATATGTACCTACGGGAGTCCCTTCTTGCATTTTGGACCCAAATAATGCCTTAGAGACTTCATATCTCTCATGCCTAGCTTGTCCTTGATATAGTTGACGAAGATGTCCAACCATATCATAAGCATTCATGAACTCGTGTTGCTTCTGAAGCTCAGAGTTCATGGTCGCGAGCATTAGACATGACACATCTAATGCATCATCTTGATGCTTCTTGTAAGCATCTTTGTCAGCTCGCGAGGCATTGGCAGGAGGTGCCTCCGGAATGGGCTGCTCCAGGACGTACAACTTCCTTTCTTGGGTGAGAACAATTCTCAGGTTCCTGTACCAGTCCAAGAAATTTGCTCCATTGAGCTTGTCCTTCTCAAGGACAGATCGCAGAGAGAGAGTGTTCGTGTTTGTTGACATAGTAATCTACAACATACAATGCAGAGGATTAATATCATATTCCTTTTATCATTTAATTAGGCCTTTAATCAAATGATGCTCCCACTGAATTATAGGAATTTTGTAGAATCGAGTTATGGATGTGGTCAAACCACATTATTAGATTCAAACAATCTAGCTATAATTCTTGCGGGACAAGTTCCACATCATACTAAGCCTTGAGTTAGCTTTGGCTAAATCGCCCAAGACTTAGTACGATCGGTGGGTTACACATTACCGATTACATCTCTATGCAACTCTTGTTTATAGGATTAAGACCCACATTTACAAAAGACCTTGAGTTAGCTTTGGCTAAATCGCCCAAGATTTAGTGTAAATGCGATCTTAACCTATCTTTCCAACGATTGGAATATGCCTATAGTTCTACTCGATCCAATTGAGATAACTAGTTTTGCTCAATCTAATTGAGCTTACTCTAACCCGAGTCGTGATAGGCGGGACCAAGATTGTCCCTCCGCACCCTACCAAGATAATATGCGTTGCTCTGCTTTGGCAGATTCAACAACAACAAATGATCGAGGTAGTGATGGGTATCAAGGCTCGGTAGGCATTTTCGAGTGTATTCGATTATGATATAATCTAATCGTAATGTGTATCTTATACGCATTTAGGCCTTTATTATCCTATATTAGCATGCATCATATACATACATTAATTATTCTAGCATGCATCATATACATACAAGAAAATTAACCTAGCATGCATCATATACATACAAATATTTTTCTACTAGCATGCATCACATACATACAAGCAAAATCAATTAAATATACATATATATATATATATATCAACATATATATATATATAATTAAATGTGATATAGTCATGGCCCAACTACGATCTTCTCAAGCCAATGAGAAGATCGGACGGTCTACCTAAGGCTAGCGGCTTCTCCAAGCGCTTCCTTTGACCGCCATGTGTCGTCGTCACCCTTCTCGTAAGCTCGTCTTCAAGTGGACTTTCCACCGCTCCATTTTTGTACATTACAAATATGAAACTCGAGTTACACTCGAGTCTAAAACTATTTACAACTAGAATATTAAAAGAAGAGGTGCGACGTGCAGGTCGCAAACACTTTACAACACTCACAACCACAAAACGGCACACAGGCCGTATTATGAATTACAACACACATAATCCAATCCAATTGGGTTATTGGGCCATGACAATCACAGAATTATACATAATTCTAAATTATGTATTTTTACAGAAAATTTCTATAATTTTTCCTAATTTATTTTGAATTTATCAGTCACCCCTCCGAAACGGTCCCGCTAAGCGGTTTCCGGGCGCGATCGCGGGACATGGCCCCTTTCGGGGATAGGGGCAGCGCCCCTACTCGCAAAATAAACTTCGCGAGTGTCCCTACAATGATCTTACAGCGACTTAAGTCGCTATCCCAAAAACCTAAAGCGAGAACTCGCCGATTCGGAGAGTTTTTCTCGACGGTTGAAGCCTACGAGTGTCCCAACACTCGTTGCTTCGACTCTACGAGAAAAATACCCAAAAATTCTATAAAATAAGAAAATTTACAGAAACATATAAATCTGTAATTTTTATATCTAATATAAAAACTACAAAAATGAAACACATACATGCTTCGCACGTTGCTCTGATACCACTGTTGGGATTTTCCGCAACGCAAAAAGAGGTTTTTGCGGCTCGGGAAATCCCAACAAAGCTATCATCATTTCGGACATCTGCGTCCTGGAAGAATCCTTCCCCCAAGGCCGATAAAATAAAGGAAGGAGAGCTGGTGGAAATCGCTCCGGGAAAGGCTACACGGGTAGCACAGCAGCTGGAAGCCAAGGAGGAGCTGGTGGCCTGCCTGAAGGAGAATGAAGACATCTTTGCGAGAGATGTGCATGATCTCACTGGGATCAACCCTCACGTGGCTGAACACCATCTCAATATAACCAGAGGAGCCTGACCTGTCCAACAGAAGCGGCGACATTTTGGACCGGAGAAGGACAAGGTCATAGCTGAAGAGGTGGAAAAACTGCTAAAAGCGGGTCATGTAAAGGAAATCCAGTTTCCCGAGTGGGTTTCCAATGTAGTCTTGGTCCCCAAGCCTTCGGGGCAGTGGAGGATGTGTATCGATTTTTATGATTTGAATAAAGCATGCCCTAAGGACTGCTACCCCTTGCCTCGTATTGATCAGTTGGTATATTCCACCGTGGGATATGAAGTGGTGTCCCTAATGGATGCATACCAAGGATACCATCAAATACCTTTAGTCAAAGAAGATCAAAAGAGGGTTAGCTTTGTGATGGCAGGGGGGTTATACGCCTATGTGGTGATGCCATTCGGATTAAAGAACGCTGAGGCCACCTACCAGCGCCTCATGGACAAGATTTTTGTAAAGCAGAAAGGGAAAAATGTGGAAGTCTACGTGGACGACATCTTGGTCAAATCAAAGACCACTCGGGATCTAGTCAATGATTTAAATGAAACCTTCGCTACATTGAGACGGTTTAATATGAAGCTGAACCCTAGAAAATGCCTGTTTGGGGTAAAAAGCGGCAAGTTCTTAGGGTACATAGTAAGTGAGAAGGGGTTGCAAGCCAACCCTGAGAAGGTGCAGGCGCTGTGCAACATGAAATCACCCATTAATCTGCGAGAGACCCAGAAGTTGGTGGGTAGAATTGTTTCTTTATCCCGATTCATTGCCAGATCGGCGGACAAAGGGCTGCCTTTCTTCAAGATTCTGCGTAAGGCTACTAAATTTTAGTGGGACGATCAATGCGAGCAGGCTTTCCAGTAGTGTTGGGAATTGAATGCCCGCTAGAGGGGGAGGTGAATAGCGTGATACCGTACGATGATGGAAATCGATCGCGTTTGTGTCTACAAAAATTCGTTATGCGCAGTGGAATAGAAATGATAAAAGCAATAACGAAATACAATCACAAACACAAACACAACACAAGCATATAACGTGGTTCGGAACCGTAACGGTTCCTACTCCACGGATCGAGCTCTAACGAGCTCTAGCGACGCCAATGCAATCACTAATCAATAAACTCCTTCTCGACAACAAGTCGGAGGCGGAGAAACCTCATACACAAGATTACAATAATAATCTAAAGAAATACAAGCAAATACAAAAGAAATGTAAAGAACACTTTACAAAACTAGGGTTTGAGCGCTTTGCTTGTTGGTTGCTTGGATGAGGTTGAAGGGCCCTGAAATGCACCTGCAAATCGCCTTCAAATCGCCTCAAGAAAGCTCCCCAAGAACTGATAATGCAATCTCCATGAACAGCTTCCTTTTATCTCGCGTCGGGCTGGATTTCCGCTTTGTGATCATCGCCATAAATCACCGATTGCTTGCCAACATCAGATGGGAGACAACGGCTCAATCCACGTTGGACAAGTTCCAACGGGACTCTCACCGATCGGCCAACATTGGCGACCGATCGCTAACGCCGTAGTCGATTGCCCGATCGGCTACGGGCGCTTCTTGACTCATTGGCGTAATGATCGCCATCCTTGGCGGCCATTGCCGTCCGATCGATCAGCGCTCAATGAGCAATCAGCCGAGCTAAAGCTCTCAAAGCGGCGGTCGAACTTAAGTCGACTCGTCGGTCGAATCCGGCCATAATGCCCGACCGCCAACCTCAAGAATGAGGTTTTAACCCAAGTATGGTGACCCCATACTTGCTAGACCACCCTTAGCCTAGACCTAAGCCTTCTAGCCACCTCCATCAGCCTCACGCCTCTCGGATCCCTCCAAGTCATCCATGACTTGTTCATCCATCGCGCTAGCTTCCAGGTGCTTACATCGGCTATGTCATGCTAACGGTGTCTACACCGCCAAGGCACATTGGACTTACGCCGCCAAGACTCCGCTTGGACTTTACGCCGCCAATTTCAATCCCCTTGGACTTCCAAATGCCAAGACTCAAGCTTGGACTTTCCCTTGCCAACCCATGTTGGACTTTCCATGCCAAGACCCATGCTTGGACTTTCCATTTGCCAAGACCCATGCTTGGACTTCTCATTTGCCAAGACCCATGCTTGGACTTCTCATGTGCCAAGACCCATGCTTGGACTTCTCATGCCAAGTGCTCAAGACTTGGACTTTCCCAATTGCCAAGTGTCCCACTTGGACTTTCCATGCCAAGTACCCATGACTTGGACTTTACCTTGCCAAGACCCATGCTTGGACTTTCCCATAATCACATGGTCAACCCTGGTCAACCGTCAAGTCAATTATAACCTGGGTCGATTGTATAAACAATCTCCCCAACATATTAACCGACATCAATGTCCAACATCAATGTCAATCCTATGTCAAACATACTTTGTCAAACATCAAAACATCACTCGAGTCAAACTCGAGTCCTGGTCAATCGTGACCTGGGCCGATTGCACCAACAATCTCCCCCTTTTTGATGTTTGACAAAAAAAAACCAAACAAATCATGAGTTAGAGCACTAACTCAAATCCCTTACCAATTATCCCAAATTGGAAAACACTCACCAAATGTTCTCCCCCAAACATTTAAGTGAAAATGTAAATCAAATGTTTTCCCCCAAACATTCTCCCCCTTTTTGACTAACATCAAAAAGGTTTTCTCTCCAAGGAGGTCAATGTCTCATGTCCCAATGAGATCTTACAATCTCCCCCTTGATCAAAAATACCTAGGATGCCTACCATCTTCCTAGTGATAAGTCCCATATCACTCAAGAGAGGCACTCCTATCTCACTCTCCCAATTTCCAAATTGGGTATCAAACACCCATCAATTTTCAATTGATAACATTCTCCCCATAAAAAACATCCATCATCCCAAGATGGATACCTCCCCCTAAAGGCTTGCTCCCCCTTGACCATTGCACCAACAATGTCCTTGGAAAGCCCCTAAGCCAATAGGAACTCTAAACCATCAAAATTAAGGTTCTAAGTTCAACATAGAACTTTTACTCACCCTAAATTTGATACTTTGACCTAACACAACTCCTAATCCATATCCAATGGATTTTCACCCTTCATAATGCTTCCCAAAGCATATCCTAGGGTTAGGAGTGGTTAGGAACCTTTACCATAGCTGAACACGGGCTAAACAAATCTTGTTAACCCGAATCGGACTGGCATGACTTCGACAAGAATCGATCATTACCACTCTCATCGATCATTGCCACCAAGTGGCGATCGGTAAATTAAATTCAATTTTATCAGAATGAAATTCAAAAATTCATAAATAATTATACGTACATCAAAAAATCACGAAATTTGATACGTATAATACTTATGACCAAAAAAATGGGTGAAAAATGTTTTAAAAATATTTTACCCATAAAATAGTGAAATTGATACAAAATCCAAAAGTGACTAAAAACTTTAAAGTTTAAGCTCACTTTGTATCAATCTCATCAACGGTGATTGCTATCAAAAGATAGACTTCACCAAGGTTTTTCAAAATGATTTTAAACCGTTTTCAAAACCTTATTTTGGATCATATTCCTTGGGCTCTATGTACATGACTTGTACACAAGCTTTCCCAATGATCCACGCTGGAAAATTAGATGAGTTTTAGTTCATCTAGATGCAAAAACTATGCACCTTGAACTCAACTCATATCCTAGCATCTCACATGTATCTAGGGTGTATAAATACACATACATGTCAATTGGATGTGAGATGTGAGTTTTGTTCTCTTAACCTAGGGTTTCATGCATTTTTCTAAGGCAACTCTACTTGATTCCCTTATAAATGGGACTCCAAGTCATGCCATAGTCCTTAAATCAATTTTAATCAATTTAGATGCATGAAAATGATCATGGCATAATAATAGAAAAATAAATCATGGGCAATGATCATGATGTCATGGCATATGATGAAATCTAAAAACACATGACATTTAATACCTTAATCCTAAGCATGATCATGACATTTAGATGATAAAAGTAAACATGATGTCATGTCATGGCATATGGCAAACAAATCATGGCATATAAAATATATAGGTATAATAACGCCTAAATTTTAATATTAATTGCCATTTGTTGGGATTAAACATATTTTGCCATATTAACCTAATCTCCCTAGTGTGCCAAAACCCAAAATGGCACACCAACCTCTAAACCTAAATTGTGCCAAAATGATCATTTTATCAAACTTCATAATTAATATTGGCATATCCTAAAATCTTTTAGGATTAAAAACTCAAATGTATTTTCAAGGTAACCATAACCTTGAAAATAACCTAAAGTGTCACCTTTGTTATGGTTGAGTTAACTACCCATCCAATCAAGGTTGACACCCTAAACCCATCTTAGCGTGAATCAATCACGCTCTTAGGAACAAAAGCGATTTGAACTCCTAGGGTTACTTAGATATTCCTTAGGGATAACTTCCTAGATACCTTCCTAATGACCTTCCTAGGCTTATTAGCCTTGGTAATTTGGGTCTTGCCTAGGTTAACCTTAGGGATTGCCTCCTAACAACCTTCTTAGTGGCCACCTTAGGTTTCCTAGAAACCCTAGCCACTAGGCATATCCTTTGGTCAACTCTAGGGATGACTTCCCTATTGACCTTGGTCTTCCTAGACCTAGTTTGTGTTCTATAGTCAAATGGAACACAATGATAAGCCACCTTAGGCTTAGGTTTGTGACCCAAACCATTCTTGCCTTTGGTTGACTTTTTTTGGGTCCTAAGTGTTGACTTTGAGATTTTGACCCAGAAGTTTGACTAATTGACCCTTGCATTTGATTTTGCATAACTTTAAGGGTCTTTTCAAATTTTTCAAGCCTTGACCTCAAGGCTTGATTTTCCTTTTCTAGTTGCCTAATTTTAGAATTTTGATTTAAGTCTTGGGCATTGGATTTTCTAGGCATATGCCTAGTCCACTTAGGATTGAAACCTAGGTGCTCTTGCACCTTTCTAATGGTCTCCCTAGGTAAAATTGGTCTAGTGTTATTTGACCTAGGTTTATCCTTAGATGAATTATTTTTAGGGACATTAGTCCCAAATTTCTTCCTATTATTAAGATGGACACTTTTAGCTCCTAAGCAAAAATATTTATTCCTATTAGCATGCTTTTCATAAATTGCAAGAGAATTAAAATTATTTCTAGCATGCTTTTGCCTATTAAATCTACAAGGTGCATTATTGAAATATACCTTAGGGTTTGCCTTGGAGGCTCCCCCTACATGTGATGCTCCATTTTGGGCCCTTTTCTCCCCTTTCTTGCATTGACTCCGGTAGTGTCCCGGTTGTCGGCACTTGAATCATATGATATGCTCCTTGCTCTTGATATTTGGGGAACCGGCATCCTTGACTTTTGGTGCCGGTGGAGCTTTCCTAACCTTCTTTGGGCACTTGCTCTTGTAGTGCCCTTGCTCCCTACACTCAAAGCATATAATATTCATTTTATTATTAATTGACATGCTTGAGTTACCTAGGGTGGTGGAGACCGGAATTGGACTTTGGGCTTCTTCATCTTGACCGGATGTTGAAGCTTCTTCTTGATGTTCCGGTATGGAGGTTCTTTCCTCCCCCTCAATCTTTGAGGTGGATGCTTCTTCCACCTCTACCTCCTCGGAGATTGATGGCCTCTCAACCTCCAATTCTTCACACTCTCCTCTTGACCCGGATGTTGACTCTTCTTCAACTTCCGAATCTTCACTTGCTTGTGAGGAGGAGCTTGCTTCTTCGGCCTCTTCCGATTGGACTGATGAGCATTCTACATCTTCTTCTTCTTCTTGGACCGATGATGAATTTTCATGGAGTTTTGCCACTTGGCTCCATAACTCTTTAGCATCTACATAATTACCTAACATACACAAGATATTGTTAGGTATTAAATCAATTAAAAATTTTATCACCTTATCATTTTTCTCGGATGCTTGAATTTGCTCTTCGGTCCACCTCTTCTTTTTGAGGAATCCATCTCTTGGTCCTCTTGGATATTCAAATCCATCCATCAAAATGGACCATTCCTCAAAATCTCTCATCATAATAAAATCCTCAATTCTTCCCTTCCAAGAATTGAATCCTTCTCGTCTGTATAGGGTGTAGGGCACCGGTGTGTTGATGTCCCAACCTAATTGTTCTTGGACTTCCATCTTTTACCCTCTAGCGTCTTGCTCCCGGTTGTTAATCCATTGAAGAGCCACCAGGCTCTGATACCACTTGTTGGGAATTGAATGCCCGCTAGAGGGGGGGGTGAATAGCGTGATACCGTACGATGATGGAAATCGATCGCGTTTGTGTCTACAAAAACTCGTTATGCGCAGTGGAATAGAAATGATAAAAGCAATAATGAAATACAATCACAAACACAAACACAACACAAGCATATAACGTGGTTCGGAACCGTAACGGTTCCTACTCCACGGATCGAGCTCTAACGAGCTCTAGCGATGCCAATGCAATCACTAATCAATAAACTCCTTCTCGACAACAAGTCGGAGGCGGAGAAATCTCGTACACAAGATTACAACAATATTCTAAAGAAATACAAGCAAATACAAAGGAAATGTAAAGAACACTTTACAAAACTAGGGTTTGAGCGCTTTGCTTGTTGGTTGCTTGGATGAGGTTGAAGGGCCCTGAAATGCACCTGCAAATCGCCTTCAAATCGCCTCAAGAAAGCTCCCCAAGAACTAATAATGCAATCTCCATGAACAGCTTCCTTTTATCTCGCGTCGGGCTGGATTTCCGCCTGGCAGTCGACTGCCATAAATCACCAGTCGACTGCCAACACTGTAGATGTGAGACAACGGCTCAATCCACGTTGGACAAGTTCCAACGGGAACATTAGCGATCGGCGCCAGCGCCGTAGTCGCCGCCCGGCTCACGGAGCGCGTTGTGCTCGCAACTCAGGCGGTCGCGCCGATCCCATCCGACGGTCGATCGTTGCCGTCGACATCGATCGGCTGCTCCAATGAGCAATCATTGCGAGCCCTAAAGCTCTCAAGCGGCGGTCGAACTTAAGTCGACTCCGTCGGTCAGCGCCATAATGCGGTCTTGCCAACCTCAGAATGAGGTTTTAACCCAAGTATGGTGCCCCCATACTTGCTAGACCACCCTTAGCCTAGACCTAAGCCTTCTAGCCACCTCCATCAGCCTCACGCCTCTCGGATCCCTCCAAGTCATCCATGACTTGTTCATCCATCGCGCTAGCTTCCAGGTGCTTACATCGGCTATGTCATGCTAACGGTGTCTACACCGCCAAGGCACATTGGACTTACGCCGCCAAGACTCCGCTTGGACTTTACGCCGCCAATTTCAATCCCCTTGGACTTCCAAATGCCAAGACTCAAGCTTGGACTTTCCCTTGCCAACCCATGTTGGACTTTCCATGCCAAGACCCATGCTTGGACTTTCCATTTGCCAAGACCCATGCTTGGACTTCTCATTTGCCAAGACCCATGCTTGGACTTCTCATGTGCCAAGACCCATGCTTGGACTTCTCATGCCAAGTGCTCAAGACTTGGACTTTCCCAATTGCCAAGTGTCCCACTTGGACTTTCCATGCCAAGTACCCATGACTTGGACTTTACCTTGCCAAGACCCATGCTTGGACTTTCCCATAATCACATGGTCAACCCTGATCAACCATCAAGTCAATTATAACCTGGGTCGATTGTATAAACAATCTCCCCAACATATTAACCGACATCAATGTCCAACATCAATGTCAATCCTATGTCAAACATACTTTGTCAAACATCAAAACATCACTCGAGTCAAACTCGAGTCCTGGTCAATCGTGACCTGGGCCGATTGCACCAACAATCTCCCCCTTTTTGATGTTTGACAAAAAAACAAACAAATCATGAGTTAGAGCACTAACTCAAATCCCTTACCAATTATCCCAAATTGGTAAACACTCACCAAATGTTCTCCCCCAAACATTTAAGTGAAAATGTAAATCAAATGTTCTCCCCCAAACATTCTCCCCCTTTTTGACTAACATCAAAAAGGTTTTCTCTCCAAGGAGGTCAATGTCTCATGTCCCAATGAGATCTTACAATCTCCCCCTTGATCAAAAATACCTAGGATGCCTACCATCTTCCTAGTGATAAGTCCCATATCACTCAAGAGAGGCACTCCTATCTCACTCTCCCAATTTCCAAATTGGGTATCAAACACCCATCAATTTTCAATTGATAACATTCTCCCCATAAAAACATCAATCATCCCAAGATGGATACATCGCCCTAAATGCTTTCTACCACTTGACCTTTGCACCAACAATGTCCTTGGAAAAGCCCCTGTCAATAGGGAACTCTAAACCATCAAAATTAAGGTTCTAAGTTCAACAGAACTTTACTCACCCTAAATTTGATACTTTGACCTAACACAACTCCTAATCCATATCCAATGGATTTTCACCCTTCATAATGCTTCCCAAAGCATATCCTAGGGTTAGGAGTGGTTAGGAACCTTTACCATAGCTGAACACGGGCTAAACAAATCTTGTTAACCCGAAATCAGACCTGGCAATGACTGAAAGAATCACCGATCAGTCATTGCCACTCTCACTGATCGCCACCAAGTGGCCGATCGGTAGAAATTCCAATTTCCTATCAGAATGAAATTCAAAAATTCATAAATAATTATACGTACATCGAAAAAACCACGAAATTTGATACGTATAATACTTATGACCAAAAAAATGGGTGAAAAATGTTTTAAAAATATTTTACCCATAAAATAGTGAAATTGATACAAAATCCAAAAGTGACTAAAAACTTTAAAGTTTAAGCTCACTTTGTATCAATCTCATCAACGGTGATTGCTATCAAAAGATAGACTTCACCAAGGTTTTTCAAAATGATTTTAAACCGTTTTCAAAACCTTATTTTGGATCATATTCCTTGGGCTCTATGTACATGACTTGTACACAAGCTTTCTCAATGATCCACGCTGGAAAATTAGATGAGTTTTAGTTCATCTAGATGCAAAAACTATGCACCTTGAACTCAACTCATATCCTAGCATCTCACATGTATCTAGGGTGTATAAATACACATACATATCAATTGGATGTGAGATGTGAGTTTTGTTCTCTTAACCTAGGGTTTCATGCATTTTTCTAAGGCAACTCTACTTGATTCCCTTATAAATGGGACTCCAAGTCATGCCATAGTCCTTAAATCAATTTTAATCAATTTAGATGCATGAAAATGATCATGGCATAATAATAGAAAAATAAATCATGGGCAATGATCATGATGTCATGGCATATGATGAAATCTAAAAACACATGACATTTAATACCTTAATCCTAAGCATGATCATGACATTTAGATGATAAAAGTAAACATGATGTCATGTCATGGCATATGGCAAACAAATCATGGCATATAAAATATATAGGTATAATAACGCCTAAATTTTAATATTAATTGCCATTTGTTGGGATTAAACATATTTTGCCATATTAACCTAATCTCCCTAGTGTGCCAAAACCCAAAATGGCACACCAACCTCTAAACCTAAATTGTGCCAAAATGATCATTTTATCAAACTTCATAATTAATATTGGCATATCCTAAAATCTTTTAGGATTAAAAACTCAAATGTATTTTCAAGGTAACCATAACCTTGAAAATAACCTAAAGTGTCACCTTTGTTATGGTTGAGTTAACTACCCATCCAATCAAGGTTGACACACCCTAAACCCATCTTAGCGTGAATCAATCACGCTCTTAGGAACCCAAAAACGATTTGAACTCCTAGGGTTACTTAGATATTCCTTAGGGATAACTTCCCTAGATACCTTCCTAATGACCTTCCTAGGCTTATTAGCCTTGGTAATTTGGGTCTTGCCTAGGTTAACCTTAGGGATTGCCTCCCTAACAACCTTCTTAGTGGCCACCTTAGGTTTCCTAGAAACCCTAGCCACTAGGCATATCCTTTGGTCAACTCTAGGGATGACTTCCCTATTGACCTTGGTCTTCCTAGACCTAGTTTGTGTTCTATAGTCAAATGGAACACAATGAAAAGCCACCTTAGGCTTAGGTTTGTGACCCAAACCATTCTTGCCTTTGGTTGACTTTTGCTTCTTGGGTCCTAAGTGTTGACTTTGAGATTTTGACCCAGAAGTTTGACTAATTGACCCTTGCATTTGATTTTGCATAACTTTAAGGGTCTTTTCAAATTTTTCAAGCCTTGACCTCAAGGCTTGATTTTCCTTTTCTAGTTTCCTAATTTTAGAATTTTGATTTAAGTCTTGGGCATTGGATTTTCTAGGCATATGCCTAGTCCACTTAGGATTGAAACCTAGGTGCTCTTGCACCTTTCTAATGGTCTCCCTAGGTAAAATTGGTCTAGTGTTATTTGACCTAGGTTTATCCTTAGATGAATTATTTTTAGGGACATTAGTCCCAAATTTCTTCCTATTATTAAGATGGACACTTTTAGCTCCTAAGCAAAAATATTTATTCCTATTAGCATGCTTTTCATAAATTGCAAGAGAATTAAAATTATTTCTAGCATGCTTTTGCCTATTAAATCTAGAAGGTGCATTATTGAAATATACCTTAGGGTTTGCCTTGGAGGCTCCCCCTACATGTGATGCTCCATTTTGGGCCTTTTTCTCCTCTTTCTTAGTAGTGTCAGTTGTCGGCACTTGAAGCATATGATATGCTCCTTGCTCTTGATATTTGGGAACCGGCATCCTTGACTTTTGGTGCGGTGGAGCTTTCCTAACCTTCTTTGGGCACTTGCTCTTGTAGTGCCCTTGCTCCTACACTCAAAGCATATAATATTCATTTTATTATTAATTGACATGCTTGAGTTACCTAGGGTGGTGGAGACCGGAATTGGACTTTGGGCTTCTTCATCTTGACCGGATGTTGAAGCTTCTTCTTGATGTTCCGGTATGGAGGTTCTTTCCTCCCCCTCAATCTTTGAGGTGGATGCTTCTTCCACCTCTACCTCCTCGGAGATTGATGGCCTCTCAACCTCCAATTCTTCACACTCTCCTCTTGACCCGGATGTTGACTCTTCTTCAACTTCCGAATCTTCACTTGCTTGTGAGGAGGAGCTTGCTTCTTCGGCCTCTTCCGATTGGACCGATGAGCATTCTACATCTTCTTCTTCTTCTTGGACCGATGATGAATTTTCATGGAGTTTTGCCACTTGGCTCCATAACTCTTTAGCATCTACATAATTACCTAACATACACAAGATATTGTTAGGTATTAAATCAATTAAAAATTTTATCACCTTATCATTTTTCTCGGATGCTTGATTTTGCTCTTCGGTCCACCTCTTCTTTTTGAGGAATCCATCTCTTGGTCCTCTTGGATATTCAAATCCATCCATCAAAATGGACCATTCCTCAAAATCTCTCATCATAATAAAATCCTCAATTCTTCCCTTCCAAGAATTGAATCCTTCTCGTCTGTATAGGGTGTAGGGCATCGGTGTGTTGATGTCCCAACCTAATTGATCTTGGACTTCCATCTTTTACCCTCTAGCGTCTTGCTCCCGGTTGTTAATCCATTGAAGAGCCACGGGCTCACGATACCACTGTTAGAATTGAATGCCGCTAGAGGGGGTGAATAGCGTGATACCGTACGATGATGGAAATCGATCGCGTTTGTGTCTACAAAAACTCGTTATGCGCAGCGGAATAGAAATGATAAAAGCAATAATGAAATACAATCACAAACACAAACACAACACAAGCATATAACGTGGTTCGGAACCGTAACGGTTCCTACTCCACGGATCGAGCTCTAATGAGCTCTAGCGATGCCAATGCAATCACTAATCAATAAACTCCTTCTCGACAACAAGTCGGAGGCGGAGAAACCTCGTACACAAGATTACAACAATAATCTAAAGAAATACAAGCAAATACAAAGGAAATGTAAAGAACACTTTACAAAACTAGGGTTTGAGCGCTTTGCTTGTTGGTTGCTTGGATGAGGTTGAAGGGCCCTGAAATGCACCTGCAAATCGCCTTCAAATCGCCTCAAGAAAGCTCCCCAAGAACTAATAATGCAATCTCCATGAACAGCTTCCTTTTATCTCGCGTCGGGCTGGATTTCCGCTGTGACCGCCATAAATCACGGTCATTGCCAACAGTAGATGTGAGACAACGGCTCAATCCACGTTGGGCCACGCGAGCGCTCTCGAGCCGATCGACCGGGCGATCGATCATCTTTGCGCGATCATTGCTGGCGACATCACGATCGTCCAATGAGCAATCGACTGCCAGAGCCCTAAAAGCTCTCAAACGGCAGTCGAACTTAAGTCGACTCCCGTCAGTCGAACCGGCCATAATGCCAGTCGACTGCCAACCTCAAGAATGAGGTTTTAACCCAAGTATGGTGCCCCCATACTTGCTAGACCACCCTTAGCCTAGACCTAAGCCTTCTAGCCACCTCCATCAGCCTCACGCCTCTCGGATCCCTCCAAGTCATCCATGACTTGTTCATCCATCGCGCTAGCTTCCAGGTGCTTACATCGGCTATGTCATGCTAACGGTGTCTACACCGCCAAGGCACATTGGACTTACGCCGCCAAGACTCCGCTTGGACTTTACGCCGCCAATTTCAATCCCCTTGGACTTCCAAATGCCAAGACTCAAGCTTGGACTTTCCCTTGCCAACCCATGTTGGACTTTCCATGCCAAGACCCATGCTTGGACTTTCCATTTGCCAAGACCCATGCTTGGACTTCTCATTTGCCAAGACCCATGCTTGGACTTCTCATGTGCCAAGACCCATGCTTGGACTTCTCATGCCAAGTGCTCAAGACTTGGACTTTCCCAATTGCCAAGTGTCCCACTTGGACTTTCCATGCCAAGTACCCATGACTTGGACTTTACCTTGCCAAGACCCATGCTTGGACTTTCCCATAATCACATGGTCAACCGTCAAGTCAATTATAACCTGGGTCGATTGTATAAACAATCTCCCCAACATATTAACCGACATCAATGTCCAACATCAATGTCAATCCTATGTCAAACATACTTTGTCAAACATACTTTGTCAAACATCAAAACATCACTCGAGTCAAACTCGAGTCCTGGTCAATCGTGACCTGGGCCGATTGCACCAACAATCTCCCCCTTTTTGATGTTTGACAAAAAAAACCAAACAAATCATGAGTTAGAGCACTAACTCAAATCCCTTACCAATTATCCCAAATTGGTAAACACTCACCAAATGATCTCCCCCAAACATTTAAGTGAAAATGTAAATCAAATGTTCTCCCCCAAACATTCTCCCCCTTTTTGACTAACATCAAAAAGGTTTTCTCTCCAAGGAGGTCAATGTCTCATGTCCCAATGAGATCTTACAATCTCCCCCTTGATCAAAAATACCTAGGATGCCTACCATCTTCCTAGTGATAAGTCCCATATCACTCAAGAGAGGCACTCCTATCTCACTCTCCCAATTTCCAAATTGGGTATCAAACACCCATCAATTTTCAATTGATAACATTCTCCCCATAAAAAACATCCATCATCCCAAGATGGATACCTCCCCCTAAAGGCTTGCTCCCCCTTGACCATTGCACCAACAATGTCCTTGGAAAGCCCCTAAGCCAATAGGAACTCTAAACCATCAAAATTAAGGTTCTAAGTTCAACATAGAACTTTTACTCACCCTAAATTTGATACTTTGACCTAACACAACTCCTAATCCATATCCAATGGATTTTCACCCTTCATAATGCTTCCCAAAGCATATTCTAGGGTTAGGAGTGGTTAGTAACCTTTACCATAGCTGAACACGGGCTAAACAAATCTTGTTAACCCGAAATCAGACTGGCGATCGACTTGGCGATGTCGATCATTGCCACTCTCATCGATCATTGCCGCAAGTGATCATTGGTAGTAAATTCCCGAATTTCAGCTATCAGAACGAAATTCAAAAATTCATAAATAATTATACGTACATCGAAAAAACCACGAAATTTGATACGTATAATACTTATGACCAAAAAAATGGGTGAAAAATGTTTTAAAAATATTTTACCCATAAAATAGTGAAATTGATACAAAATCCAAAAGTGACTAAAAACTTTAAAGTTTAAGCTCACTTTGTATCAATCTCATCAACGGTGATTGCTATCAAAAGATAGACTTCACCAAGGTTTTTCAAAATGATTTTAAACCGTTTTCAAAACCTTATTTTGGATCATATTCCTTGGGCTCTATGTACATGACTTGTACACAAGCTTTCTCAATGATCCACGCTGGAAAATTAGATGAGTTTTAGTTCATCTAGATGCAAAAACTATGCACCTTGAACTCAACTCATATCCTAGCATCTCACATGTATCTAGGGTGTATAAATACACATACATGTCAATTAGATGTGAGATGTGAGTTTTGTTCTCTTAACCTAGGGTTTCATGCATTTTTCTAAGGCAACTCTACTTGATTCCCATATAAATGGGACTCCAAGTCATGCCATAGTTCTTAAATCAATTTTAATCAATTTAGATGCATGAAAATGATCATGGCATAATAATAGAAAAATAAATCATGGCCAATGATCATGATGTCATGGCATATGATGAAATCTAAAAACACATGACATTTAATACCTTAATCCTAAGCATGATCATGACATTTAGATGATAAAAGTAAACATGATGTCATGTCAAGGCATATGGCAAACAAATCATGGCATATAAAATATATAGGTATAATAACGCCTAAATTTTAATATTAATTGCCATTTGTTGGGATTAAACATATTTTGCCATATTAACCTAATCTCCCTAGTGTGCCAAAAACCCAAAATGGCACCAACCTCTAAACCTAAATTGTGCCAAAATGATCATTTTATCAAACTTCATAATTAATATTGGCATATCCTAAAATCTTTTAGGATTAAAAACTCAAATGTATTTTCAAGGTAACCATAACCTTGAAAATAACCTAAAGTGTCACCTTTGTTATGGTTGAGTTAACTACCCATCCAATCAAGGTTGACACACCCTAAACCCATCTTAGCGTGAATCAATTACGCTCTTAGGAACCCAAAAACGATTTGAACTCCTAGGGTTACTTAGATATTCCTTAGGGATAACTTCCCTAGATACCTTCCTAATGACCTTCCTAGGCTTATTAGCCTTGGTCATTTGGGTCTTGCCTAGGTTAACCTTAGGGATTGCCTCCCTAACAACCTTCTTAGTGGCCACCTTAGGTTTCCTAGAAACCCTAGCCACTAGGCATATCCTTTGGTCAACTCTAGGGATGACTTCCCTACTGACCTTGGTCTTCCTAGACCTAGTTTGTGTTCTATAGTCAAATGGAACACAATGATAAGCCACCTTAGGCTTAGGTTTGTGACCCAAACCATTCTTGCCTTTGGTTGACTTTTGCTTCTTGGGTCCTAAGTGTTGACTTTGAGATTTTGACCCAGAAGTTTGACTAATTGACCCTTGCATTTGATTTTGCATAACTTTAAGGGTCTTTTCAAATTTTTCAAGCCTTGACCTCAAGGCTTGATTTTCCTTTTCTAGTTGCCTAATTTTAGAATTTTGATTTATGTCTTGGGCATTGGATTTTCTAGGCATATGCCTAGTCCACTTAGGATTGAAACCTAGGTGCTCTTGCACCTTTCTAATGGTCTCCCTAGGTAAAATTGGTCTAGTTTTATTTGACCTAGGTTTATCCTTAGATGAATTATTTTTAGGGACATTAGTCCCAAATTTCTTCCTATTATTAAGATGGACACTTTTAGCTCCTAAGCAAAAATATTTATTCCTATTAGCATGCTTTTCATAAATTGCAAGAGAATTAAAATTATTTCTAGCATGCTTTTGCCTATTAAATCTAGAAGGTGCATTATTGAAATATACCTTAGGGTTTGCCTTGGAGGCTCCCCCTACATGTGATGCTCCATTTTGGGCCTTTTTCTCCTCTTTCTTGCATTGACTCCGGTAGTGTCCCGGTTGTCGGCACTTGAAGCATATGATATGCTCCTTGCTCTTGATATTTGGGGAACCGGCATCCTTGACTTTTGGTGCCGGTGGAGCTTTCCTAACCTTCTTTGGGCACTTGCTCTTGTAGTGCCCTTGCTCCCTACACTCAAAGCATATAATATTCATTTTATTATTAATTGACATGCTTGAGTTACCTAGGGTGGTGGAGACCGGAATTGGACTTTGGGCTTCTTCATCTTGACCGGATGTTGAAGCTTCTTCTTGATGTTCCGGTATGGAGGTTCTTTCCTCCCCCTCAATCTTTGAGGTGGATGCTTCTTCCACCTCTACCTCCTCGGAGATTGATGGCCTCTCAACCTCCAATTCTTCACACTCTCCTCTTGACCCGGATGTTGACTCTTCTTCAACTTCCGAATCTTCACTTGCTTGTGAGGAGGAGCTTGCTTCTTCGGCCTCTTCCGATTGGACCGATGAGCATTCTACATCTTCTTCTTCTTCTTGGACCGATGATGAATTTTCATGGAGTTTTGCCACTTGGCTCCATAACTCTTTAGCATCTACATAATTACCTAACATACACAAGATATTGTTAGGTATTAAATCAATTAAAAATTTTATCACATTATCATTTTTCTCGGATGCTTGAATTTGCTCTTCGGTCCACCTCTTCTTTTTGAGGAATCCATCTCTTGGTCCTCTTGGATATTCAAATCCATCCATCAAAATGGACCATTCCTCAAAATCTCTCATCATAATAAAATCCTCAATTCTTCCCTTCCAAGAATTGAATCCTTCTCGTCCGTATAGGGTGTAGGGCACCGGTGTGTTGATGTCCCAACCTAATTGATCTTGGACTTCCATCTTTTACCCTCTAGCGTCTTGCTCCCGGTTGTTAATCCATTGAAGAGCCACCAGGCTCTGATACCACTTGTTGGGAATTGAATGCCCGCTAGAGGGGGGGGTGAATAGCGTGATAAATGCGATGATGGAAATCGATCGCGTTTGTGTCTACAAAAACTCGTTATGCGCAGCGGAATAGAAATGATAAAAGCAATAATGAAATACAATCACAAACACAAACACAACACAAGCATATAACGTGGTTCGGAACCGTAACGATTCCTACTCCACGGATCGAGCTCTAACGAGCTCTAGCGATGCCAATGCAATCACTAATCAATAAACTCCTTCTCGACAACAAGTCGGAGGCGGAGAAACCTCGTACACAAGATTACAACAATAATCTAAAGAAATACAAGCAAATACAAAGGAAATGTAAAGAACACTTTACAAAACTAGGGTTTGAGCGCTTTGCTTGTTGGTTGCTTGGATGAGGTTGAAGGGCCCTGAAATGCACCTTCAAATTGCCTTCAAATCGCCTCAAGAAAGCTCCCAAAGAACTAATAATGCAATCTCCATGAACAGCTTCCTTTTATCTCGCGTCGGGCTGGATTTCCGCCTGGCAGTCGACTGCCATAAATCACCAGTCGACTGCCAACACTGTAGATGTGAGACAACGACTCAATCCACGTTGGACAAGTTCTAACGGGACTCTCACCCGATCATTGCCAACATTGGCGATCAGCCCGATCGGCTCACGGCGATCTAATGCTCATAACTCAGCGCGGTCATTGCCATCCCTTAGCGATCATTGCCGTCGACATCAGTCGACTGCCGTCGACATCAGTCGACTGCTCCCATGAGCAGTCGACTGCCAGAGCCCTAAAAGCTCTCAAACGGCAGTCGAACTCAAGTCGACTCCCGTCAGTCGAACCGGCCATAATGCCAGTCGACTGCCAACCTCAAGAATGAGGTTTTAACCCAAGTATGGTGCCCCCATACTTGCTAGACCACCCTTAGCCTAGACCTAAGCCTTCTAGCCACCTCCATCAGCCTCACGCCTCTCGGATCCCTCCAAGTCATCCATGACTTGTTCATCCATCGCGCTAGCTTCCAGGTGCTTACATCGGCTATGTCATGCTAACGGTGTCTACACCGCCAAGGCACATTGGACTTACGCCGCCAAGACTCCGCTTGGACTTTACGCCGCCAATTTCAATCCCCTTGGACTTCCAAATGCCAAGACTCAAGCTTGGACTTTCCCTTGCCAACCCATGTTGGACTTTCCATGCCAAGACCCATGCTTGGACTTTCCATTTTCCAAGACCCATGCTTGGACTTCTCATTTGCCAAGACCCATGCTTGGACTTCTCATGTGCCAAGACCCATGCTTGGACTTCTCATGCCAAGTGCTCAAGACTTGTACTTTCCCAATTGCCAAGTGTCCCACTTGGACTTTCCATGCCAAGTACCCATGACTTGGACTTTACCTTGCCAAGACCCATGCTTGGACTTTCCCATAATCACATGGTCAACCCTGGTCAACCATCAAGTCAATTATAACCTGGGTCGATTGTATAAACAATCTCCCCAACATATTAACCGACATCAATGTCCAACATCAATGTCAATCCTATGTCAAACATACTTTGTCAAACATACTTTGTCAAACATCAAAACATCACTCGAGTCAAACTCGAGTCCTGGTCAATCGTGACCTGGGCCGATTGCACCAACAATCTCCTAAAGAAATATTTGGTTGGACTCCCACTGCTAGCCAAACCAGTGGCTGGAGAACCGTTATGGATGTATTTGGTCATATCTTAGGGAGCTATTAATTCGGTTTTATTGAAACAAGAAGGCTCTCACCAGCAGTCTATTTATTATACCAGCCATATTCTGAAGGGGGATGAATTCTGTTATACAGAGTTGGAGAAGCTGTCATATATTCTGGTGTTGACCACCCGCAAGTTGAGGCCATATTTTCTGGCTCATCCCATCACTGTTCTAACTCACAGCGAATTGGGTAAGGTTGTCACTAAGCCCAATTTCTCCGGAAGATTGGCCAAATGGGTGGTAGAACTAAGCAAATATGATATTCACTACCAACCCCGAACGGTTATCAAGGTCCAAGCGCTCGCTGATTTTCTAGCGGAGGTTCAGATGGTTCGTCGACAAAAGAGGAAGGATCAGATGCATGGAGCATATTCGTAGATGGTTCTTCAGGATCTACGGGCAGCGGCGTCGGTGTTATGTTAATTTCCCCTGATAAGGAGGAGACCCAGATAGCCATACGCCTGGGATATCGGGCATCCAATAATGAGGCAGAATATGAATCCATTCTAGCGGGATTACAGGATGCTAAGGCGGTGGGGGCTTCTTCAATTGTAATCCATTCGGATTCCCAGTTGGTAATATCACAACTTCAAGGTTCTTTCGCGGTTCGGGAGGAAAGGATGCATAAGTACTTGAAAGCTTTTGAGAAAGAAAAAGCTCAATTTCGGCAAGTCCTCTTAAAGCAAATCCCACGGGAGAATAACAGGAAGGCAAATGAATTGGCTCGGATGGCTAGTACTATGGAAGGAGTGAAGTCATTGGAAACGGTCCATATGGAAATCCATACTTCCTTAGCGATATGCAACGTGGAGGAAGCCGCACCCGAATCAAGCCTAATTCCTGATTAGAGGACTGACATCATAGCTTATTTACGGCACGGGAAGGTCCCTGAAGAAAAAGTAGCGGCATCCGCTTTAATGTGCCGAGCCAGACGGTTTACCCTCTTAAATGGAGACTTATACAAGACCTCTTTCGGACAACCCTTATTGAAATTCTTGGGAAGTGAGGATGCGGAATGGGTACTCCGGGAGATTCATGAATGTTGTTGCAGTAATCATCTAGGAGGGAGAGCTTTAGCAAGGAAGACCCTGTTAGCAGGATAGTTTTGGCCTACTCTCCAACAGGATGCCGCTCGTATAGTGTAGGCTTGCCCAGCTTGTCAGAAGCATAGCAACCGGTCCGAATGGCCGGCTGAATTAATGAAAGTTGTGGTCGCTTCATGTCCTTTTGATCAATGGGGAATGGATATAGTGGGTCCGATGCCAGTGGCACCTTTACAGAAGAAATTTTTGTTGGTGGCTGTAGATTACTTCTCCAAATGGGTGGAAGCAGAACCCCTGGCCAAAATTACCGAGAATGCTATGATACAATTCTTGTGGAGGAATATTGTCTGTCGATATGGTATTCCTCAGAAGATAGTTAGTGATAATGGACGTCAGTTCCAAGGCAAAAAGATCAAAGAATGGTGCCAAAGTCTCAACATTCAGCAAGCTTTCACTTCAGTAGCTCACCCTCAAGCTAATGGGCAAGTGGAAGTGACTAACAGAATTCTCATTCAAGGATTAAAGACCAAATTTGGGGCTCAGAGGGGAAACTGGGTAGAAGAATTGCCAGGAGTCCTGTGGGCCTACCGAACTACACCAAAGACTGCAACAGGGGAAACACCCTTCAGTTTAGTATATGGGACGAAAGCTGTTATTCCGGTCGAAGCTCTTTTAAGTAGCGCTCGGATAGAGGTGTACGAACCAGATCAGAACCAACTTATCCGAAGCACTGAGTTGGACTTGGTGGAGGAAAAGCGGGAGATGGCACGGAGGCGAGTGGAATTTTACAAGCGAAGAGTGCAGCTAGCCTTTAATAAGAAGGTGATGCCTCGAAGATTTCAAGAGGGGGATTGGGTGTTCTAAAAAGTTAATCCCGTTGGAGACCCTGGAAAGTTGGCTCTGAACTGGGAAGGGCCTTATGAAGTAACACGTCGCGTAGTGGGGTCAGCATATTACCTGAAAGATGACCAGGGCAAAGAATTTCCACGACCATGGAACGCCATTCATTTGAAAATTTTTCACACTATATGAGAAGTGAGGGATAGAAGAAAATGAGTTGTGGGGTTCCCGAGGGGGTGTACTCCCTAACTTGATTGTATTAATTAGACGCGAAGTAACCCTAAATTTTATTGATGAGCCATTTACAATTGCGATACGGTACCTTTAATAAACTTTGAAAAAGAAAAAGAAGATGGAAAGGAAGCTCCCATTTCGAAGCAATACATCGAATTACAGCTTAAATCGGTCGGGAGGATAACATCGAAAGCTAGCCTCCCAATTTAAAGAGAATGAAGGATAAGTTGGAGGAGGTAATCCTTGATCAGCATATTGCCGAACCGCTTCATTAAATCCGTCCTGATAAGTGGCGCGCGTTACGTATTGCTAATATCTAATGTCGGTTCGGGCGGTCCGGACTTCGGTCTCGATGGAGTCTGTGACACTTCTCTTGATGCTCTCGAAGTTCTCGACGCATGTCACTGTAATGCCTAGATACTTCTATAATGGCATCCGCCAAGACTGAAATATCGTCGGCTCGGGAAGTTTGGTCTTGTGCATAAGGTGCGTCATCTCCACCATATTTTGACGCATCGAAGCTGAAATTCCCTCTACTGCTTCAGAGTAGGATCTGGTTCGGGCGAGTTCAGTGCTCAGTCTTTGGAGGGAAGTTTCTTGCCTGCGTAGACGGGCGTGAGCATGCGCCCTGGAATTTATGAGGGATGAGTTTTCTTGTACCTCCTTGCATAAGCGGGTGCGGAGGTCCCCTATTTTATCCTGTGCCTTCTGGTATTGAATCTAAAGACGAGCGATGGTGTCGGAGTCCTGTTGTTTCCCGTGGAGGAGCTTTGCTACCTTCCCTTGAAGGCGTATTAATTCTCAAGAAGAGGAAGACTCCTCGTCAAGATGAGCCGGCTGGACTTCCCGCTGGAGGAAGGATGGCTCCACACCCGCTCGCTGTCGTTCTTGTAATGATGCAATGGTATCAGCATCTTTTTGAATTTGTTGGCGAGCTTCTGCCTATTGCTCCTGGCATAGGTGCAGTTGTTGCAACAGGAGCTGTTCTTGATTCTGGGCAGCCGCTAAATCTTCCCGTTGTTGTCGCTCTAATTTCAGAGCTTGAGCTCGGTATTGATGAAGAGAGCGGTCCAATTCTTGGTAGTTGGTTAGGGCCTGCACGCTGGTTGTGGAAAAGAAATTGATTAGTAAGATAAAGTTAGGGAAGCTGATTGAAAAAACATACCAAATCAAGGGCATGGCGCAGGCCTTCCATGCGAGGAACCAATTCCTCTAAATTCAGGATCCGAAGACTCCTGGGGGAAAGGGAAGAAGATGGGAGAGATGACATTGAGGTGGGAATTTCACTTATAATGGGGAGAATGGGGGTGGTGTCCATGGGTTGAGAAGGGAAAGAAGGAGGGGCATCAGTTAGAAGGCTCATGGGGGTAGTCAGAGGCAGCACATCAGGGGCCGGAGGGAGAACATGTGCCATAGCAGGCTGTGAGGTAAGAATGGTAGGAGGGACGGAGGGAAGCTGGTTGGACGAGGAATCCAGAGAGGATGATATGATGAGCACAGGGTTGGAGGAGCCTTCGATGGGGAGGAGAGAAGTAGAAGGACACTGGTTAGTGCCCATAGGAGGAGAAGGGCTCTTCGGGCGATGAGTGGAGGGGGAAGTAGGCAGTGAGGGGATATCAATCGCCATGGGTTCAAAGGTGGAATCGTATTCAGGGGAAAAAGAAGGCAGAGGTGAGCCAGCCTCTATCGTTGGATGACATGGAAGTACATCCTCCCCAAGTTTATCCTCAAATGGCGGTGAAGGAGAAGGCGACTTCTGAACATTTATGGCGGAAGAAGAAAGATTGGGAGAGCTAGGGTTTGTAAATGATGGAGGAAATGAGGAGGGGTTGATTACCCCGGTTTCCTCTGGGATGGAGGTAACAAGGGTTCCAGGAGGAGGAGAGGAAGAAAGGCGGGACGGAGTAGGTGTGGTGGTGATCGGGGAAGGTGAAGAGGAAGACGAAGCTGACGGCTGACCGGCGCCTCGCTTGAGGTGTGAGTAACGGCTCACTATTTCTTGAAAGAAGGTGGAATGCATCTTGCTGGTCTGAGAATAAGGAAAAAGGGTTGAAGTAGGGGATTGAGGCAACGGAGTATGGCGGAGGAAAAATGAACAGACGAAGAAGAAGGAGACAAAAAGGCGAAGGGATGAAGATAGCAAGAGAAACGAAGACGAAGGACCCCCTATAAAAGGAGGGAAGAATGGGCTTGTAACCACTATTGGGCTCCTCGTTTATAGTGAAAGAGGCCCTAAGTGGAAGGGAAAGAAGGGTTTATTTTTCTAATGGCCCATTATGTACTAAAGCCCTCATTTTCATGGGAAGGAACGAATGTAGGTGTTCCCCTTCGGGAGGAAAGCAGAAAGAAGGATGATATGAAGGCGTCGCATTCTTTATGTGGAAGGCCTTTAGGCAATATATATTATAAATTTTATCCCCGCGAAGCGGAAGAAATTCCCGTGTGGTGGCGGAACGGAAGAACCAAGATTTCCTCGGTTATACTTAATTTTTATCCCCGCGAAGCGGAAGAAATCCCCGTATGGTGGCGGAATGGAAGAACCGAGATTTCCTCGGTTATACTTAAATTTTATCCCCGCGAAGCGGAAGAAATCTCCGTGTGGTGGCGGAACGGAAAACTGAGGTCTCCTCAGTTATATATCATTTTTATCCCCGCGAAGCGAAAGAAATCCCCATGTGGTGGTGGAACGGAAGAACCGAGATTTCCTCGGTTATACTTAATTTTTATCCCCGCGAAGTGGAAGAAATCCCCGTGTGGTGGCGGAATGGAAGAACCGAGATTTCCTCGGTTATACTTAATTTCTATCCCTGCGAAGCTGAAGAAATCCCCGTGTGGTGGCGGAACGGAAGAACCGAGATTTCCTCAGTTATACTTAATTTTTATCCCCACGAAGCGGAAGAAATCCCCGTGTGGTGGCGGAACGGAAGAACTGAGATTTCCTCGGTTATACTTAAATTTTATCCCCGCGAAGCGGAAGAAATCCCCGTGTGGTGGCAGAATGGAAGAGCTGAGGTCTCCTCAGTTATATATCATTTTTATCCCCGCGAAGCGGAAGAAGTCCCTGTGTGGTGGTGGAACGGAAGAACCGAGATTTCCTCGGTTATACTTAATTTTTATCCCAGCGAAGTGGAAGAAATCTCCGTGTGGTGGCGGAACGAAAGAACCGAGATTTCCTCAGTTATACTTAATTTCTATCCCCGCGAAGCGGAAGAAATCCCCGTGTGGTGGCGGAACGGAAGAACTGAGGTCTCCTCAGTTATATATTATTTTTATCCCCGCGAAGCAGAAGAAATCCCCGTGTGGTGGTGGAATGGAAGAACCGAGATTTCCTCGGTTATACTTAATTTTTATTCCCGCGAAGCAGAAAAAATCCCCGTGTGGTGGTGGAACGGAAGAACCGAGATTTCCTCGGTTATACATAAATTTGATCCCCGCGAAGCGGAAGAAATCCCCGTGTGGTGGCGGAACAGAAGAACAGATGTCTCCTCAGTTATATATAATTTTTATTCCCGCGAAGCGGAAGAAATCCCCGTGTGGTGGTGGAACGGAAGAACCGAGATTTCCTCGGTTATACTTAATTTCTATCCCCGCGAAGCGGAAGAAATCCCCGTGTGGTGGTGGAACAGAAGAACTGAGGTCTCCTCAGTTATATATCATTTTTGTCCCCGCAAAGCGGAAGAAGTTGAAGTCTTTATTTAACTTTGTATTATTTTATTCCTGTGCAGCGGTAGAGCAGCAGAGTTGGCTCATTTAGAGACTCTATATTATTATATTCCCGGTAGGGTAAAAAGGCAGAAGAGCCGAAATATGCCTCAGCTATATGTCAAAAAAAGTAAAGTGTAGCATAACTCAAGAGACACTGGAAGAAGAAGATAAACAGGAAAAGTTCAGTAATGCCGGAAAATTACATATTCTAAGTCATTTACAAAGAGGAGATAACAAAAGAAACCCTTACACATCTAGGGTATTACAGTTCTTTGTTGGGAGGAACGGATGGAGCTCCTTTGCGCGGTCGAGGTTGGCACAGTAGTTGCCGAAGATAAGACTGCTGCAGGAAGATTTGCTTGGATAGTTCCTTTTGGGACTCGACCAATTATTGACGCAAAGAGCGGTTACTAGCGGAAGCTTCCCTCAGCTGCTATTGCAAATACCTCACTTGCTCCTCCAGGTTAGCTATGTAGCGGCGATCGTCTATCTGTTCTTCAGCAGGAGAGGAATTACTGCCCTGTTCCGATGGTTGGTCAATGACAAAGGGAAAGAAAAGGGAAAGATGGAAGCTATACGGTAAGGGTTGGAAGTCTTTATAGCGAGGAAGGAGAAGGGCGCATTTGTTTGTAGAAGGGAAGGGGATAATAAATGTCAGTGAAGAAGGGGAAGCGTAGAGACAGTAGGTGGAGGGTCGCCGGAACTGTAACTGTAATTAAGAGAGTCTGAATCCCCAAGAGATGGTAAAAGAAGGTATGTTCGGGCCAGATTTCAGTCCTTCTGAGGACAGAAACCTTACTTCTACAAGAAAATGACAAAAGCAAATATCAGTTCCCTCCATCATTTTTATTAACATATTTGAAATGATTACATCATCTTAATCTATGAAGATCTTCTCTGATTACTTTTAACAAATGAAGCGTGAGAGGTCTCTTTGGAGGGAGATGTTGGGTTTTCGGTACCGCGGCGTGTGTGTGTTCGATCATGTTTCGTAAACATGAACACAGCGGAAGCAATAAAAATAATAAATACTTCTATTTATTACAACACACACAACACACGCATGCATATTACAACAAGTGTAGACATAACCGTAAATTTAAATTTGCAATAAAAGGAAATTTAACTACGTTATACCTTTCGTATGACGTGTAGCGGGAACGGCATCGACCGGAACGATCCTCGCTAGAATCGTCTCTATCCGTATCCACGCCGAGTTCCTCGGGATGACTTCGCTAAGCCACGAGCTTCGTCTTCGTACGGGTTACTAGCCTCGTGTTGAAGACGACGTGATCGAGAGATGATCACGATCCGAATCCAAATTCGGATCCTAATACGAGTTCTCAAAACTCGCTTCTCCGGAGAGGTATTCGTCAACCAATTGACGAATCCTTCGTCCTCCACCTCAGAGGATTACCGGAGATCGAATCCCCGGTAGTTTAGCCACTGTCGGAGCTCAAACCGTCGTCCAAACGACGCTCCGACGAGAGGAGAAGAAGCTGTCCAGAAAACTGGACAGCTTGGTGGAGGAGTAGGCGCCGGCCAAAACAAGGAAGCCAAATGCACACCTTTTCACCGAGGCCTAGGAAGATCACCGGAGGGTCGCCGGAGGGTCACCGGAGGGTCGCCGGAGGGTTCACCGGCTGAAGCTTGGACGCCGGCAAGGAGCTGGACGGCGGCACAAGGAGGTGGGCGGCAAGCTTAGGGTTGGCGCCGAATCCTTCAAGGGGCGGGCGGCAACTCTTGAGGCTAGGGTTTTTGGATTAGGGCTTAATTATCCATTAAGCCCTCTTTTATAGAGAACTAATTCTCTTAATGGTTATTGGATCATAACCATTAGGCCCGTTAACCCGCTCCATTAAGATAAGTTAAAATAAACCAAACCATGATGGTTTATTTTAAGTTAAAATGAACCGAACAAACTTTTGGTTCATTCGTTTAAAATAAACCAAACCCTTTGGTTTATTCTCCTCCATTGGATTAGAACCAAACCATTTTGGTTCATCCATTATGTCTTCATAAGACACGGCCCATCCACGCTTCCATTGCGACTGAAACGATTTCATGCTCGCTTCATGTTTGGTCCAACCAAACCTAGTTTCTCTCGATCTGAGAATCTCATTCTCAAGCTCGTTTTAAATCCTTTGGATTACGCTCGTTGTACGTGTGACCAAATAGGTTCTCGGTTTATGTTGGCCGTCTATAATTAACCATTAATTGTAGAACGATCATGAGTGGCACCTAGTAGTACATCATGATCCCCAATTAACCGAAAAGATCAACGGTTGATCCAGAACTATTTCTGTCAGCAGCTCGAATGAATCGTGCCCCATTCCCTTCACTCATCTTATACCCACTTGGTTCAGGACATGGTCTATAGTGTCAGTCCCCACTAGGCTGACTACGTCACACCTAGCCCAAGTATCATTTCCTCGTCCTCACAGTTCTAGTTACTCCACATGTATCGAAGAGTACCTTACTCTAAACATGTAATGCTTTGGCCAAAGACTTTAGTAACAATCCGACGAGAGGCCATGGGTATACATCTCCTCGCAAGGAGTGGTGAATCCTTTATAGGCTATTCAAACACCTTCGATCACTTTGACTTATACCCAATCATCCCGGGTCCACATCTCCTTAGAGATGTTTGCTTAAGATGTCAAAGCATAAGTCTCCATGATCAAGATGACTTGAATACCGCAAGTCAAAGGAACATCGCACTTAAGCTACAGTAAGAACTTCATTGACATATCTATATATGCAGAGAACCATATGAAGTCTTACGGCTGGTCACTCCAATGAACTAGTTACCATAACTAGCATCCACGATCAACTCCGGATATCACAATGTCTCCAGCCAGTGAGAATCAGCTGCTTGGATACACCAAGGAGTATACCTCGTGCTAGTCTCGACAGAATTGATGGTGTCCAAATCCATCAATTCATCGACTAGGGATAATTCCGATACAACACAATTACACATGTAGAGATACTCACTAGTTGTGATCCAATCACAAATTCTCTCATGCTGTGAATCGCATCGTGGACATTCAGTAAATGAGTTTAAGATCCAATCAAATACATGAAACATGTATACTCAAATAGTGAATCTTTATTTATCATATAAATGGTTCATACATAAGGCGATTGCCTTAGGACATCTCTCATATATTACTAACAGACTCCCACTTGGCCTAATGCCAATCGCTACGGTATCCAATACCATAAGCTCGAACATGACCCTCAAACTTATTTTGAGGTAATGCCTTAGTCAAGGGATCCGCTAAGTTCCTTTCAGTGGGAATTTTCTCGATTTGTATTTCGTTCCTACTGATGATCTCTATGATAAGATGATAGCGGCGAAGCACATGTTTGAATCATTGATGAGACCACATCAAGTTCAGAGATGAACTTCTTGATCCAAACCACTTCCTTTCTTCGCCATAAAGTCGCAATGTATTCTGCCTTAGTGGCAGAATCCGCTATAGTGTCAAGCTTGGAACCTTTCCAACTTATTGCGCCTCCAATCCAGGTGAATACATACCCAGACTAAGACATGGAATCATCCTTGTCTGTCTGGAGCTGGCATCCATATACCCACGTATCACCATTTACCATTCTCCATATATTAGGAACGTATCCTTAGTTCTTCTTAAGTACTTAAGGATCATCTTAACAGCCACCCATTGATCCATTCCTGGATCAGACTGGTATCTGCTCGTGACACTCAGAGCGTACGATACATCGGGCCTTGTACATAACATAGCATACATGATAGATCCTATTGCGGATGCATAGGGAATCTTACTCATGCAAATCCTCTCGTCTTCTGTGCGCGGACACATAGACTTCGAAAGGTGTACCCCATGCCTGATGGGTAAGAAACCTTTCTTGGATTCCGACATGCTAAACCACTTTTGCACTCGGTCTATATATGTAGACTGCGAAATACCAAGCAACCGTTTCGATCTATCTCTATAGATCTTAATCCCGAGGATGTAGGTTGCTTCTCCCAGGTCTTTCATGGAGAATGTCTTGGATAACCAAACCTTCACTGACTGTAAGATTGAAACATCGTTTCCTATAAGTAATGTCATCGACATACAATACTAGGAACATGACTGCACTCCCACTAACCTTCTTGTACACACATGGTTCGTCTGGATTTTGTGAGAAATCAAACTTTTTGATTGTCTCATCAAAACGGATATTCCAGCTCCTGGATGCTTGCTTCATTCCATAAATGGACCGTCGCAATTTGCATACCTTGGTTTTATCAACCGATGTGAAACCCTCAGGCTGTATCATATACACGTCCTCGAGTAGGTTTCCATTAAGGAAAGCTATTTTCACATCCATCTGCCATATCTCATAATCATAATGAGCCGCTATGGCCAGGAGCATCCGAATAGATTTAAGCATAGCTACAGGCGAATAGGTTTCGTCATAATCAACACCTTTCTTTTGACGATATCCTTTCGCCACCAATCTAGCCTTATAGGTAATCACATTACCATCCATGTCGGTTTTCTTCTTGAAAACCCACTTGCACCCTATAGGCTTTATGCCTTCAGGTGGGTCAACCAAGTTCCAAACTTGGTTTTCATACATGGAATCTATCTCCGACTTCATGGCACCAAGCCATTTATCCCTTTCTGAACTTGTCAGCACTTCTTCATAACTGGTAGGCTCCTCATCATCAATGAGTAACACGTCGTTCAATTCACTTACGAGAAATCAATATCTCTCAGGAATATTGCGTGTTCTACCAGATCTACGAAGATGTGGTGTTATAATAGGTCCAGCCGATTGCTCATCACTATGAGTTGGCGGCTGTTGTGCTTCACCAGGTATCTCGTCAATGTCTATTTGAGTCTCTCGAGCCTCCTCAAGCTCGACGACACTCCCACTGTTTTCTTGCAAGAGAAACTCTTTCTCTAGAAACACAGCATGCCTTGAAACAAACACCTTTTGTTCCACAGGATGATAGAATTGGTAACCCCTTATTTCCTTAGGGTATCCAATAAATAGACATTTATCAAACTTAGCATTCAATTTGTCTGATACTGTCCTCTTCACATAAGCAGGACAACCCCATATCTTCAAGTAAGATACATGAGGTTTCTTACTATTCCATATCTCATATGGAGTAGTTGAGACTACCTTGGTAGGCATTCTGTTTAACAAGTAAACAGCTGTCTGAAGTGCATAGCCCCAAAAGGACTTGGGAAGAATCGCATGATTCATCATTGACCTGACCATGTCCAACAAGGTCCGGTTACGCCTCTCAGATACACCATTATGCTGTGGTGTATATGGCGGGGTCCATTGAGACAATATACCATTGTCTCTTAGATAATCAAGAAACTCTTGACTTAAGTATTCACCACCTCGATCCGATCGAAGTATTTTAATACTCTTATCATGTTGTTTCTCTACTTCATTTCTGAATTCTTTGAACCTTTCAAAGGCTTCAGACTTGTGTTTCATCAAGAACACATACCCAAACCGTGAGTGATCATCGGTGAAGGTAATGAAGTAGCTATAGCCTCCTAATGCTTGAGTTGACATAGGTCCACATACATCAGTATGTATTAGACCTAGTAACTCTCCCACTCGTTCACCTTTTCCAGTAAAAGGTAACTTAGTCATCTTGCCTTTTAAGCATGATTCGCATGTATCGTATGAATCCAATTCAAACGATTCCAGAATTCTACATTTGTGTAATTCGGACATGCATTTCTTGCTTACATGGCCAAGATGACAATGCCACATATAGGATTCTATTTGATTATCCTTTTGAGCACGCGTGTTGCTCGCTTCGATATTGAAGATGTCACTAGATACATCCAACGTATAAACACCATTGCTTAAAGTTCCAGTCCCATAAAGAACTCCATTCAAAGTTATGTAACAACAATTGTTACTAAAATTCAAATGGTACCCATTTCTATTTAAACAAGAAATAGAAATGATGTTCTTTATCAACGAAGGAACATAAAAGCAATTGTCCAGTTCTAAGACAAGTCCTGTAGGGAGTTTCAACAAATACATTCCGATGGCGAGTACAGCAACCTTTGCTCCATTCCCAACATGTAAATTTGACTCTCCCTTGACGAGTCTTCTTCTATTCCTTAGCCCATGTATGTCTTTACATATATGTGAGCCACACCCAGTATCCAATACCCAAGTGTCTGAGGAAATAGAATGACAATCAATAACGAAGATATCTGAGGAAGATGGGGCATCCAATGCCTTATTCTTCTTCACAGACTCAAGATAAATCTTGCACTTTCTTCGCAAATGGCTCTCCTTGCCATAATGATGGCAAGTTTCCTTTTGTGCTAGTTCTACCTTCTTTGCCTTTCTCTTCTTTCCCTTCTGCTGTTCCTTTGACTTCCTCTTAGAACCTTTCTTCGAGGAATCAACTAATAGCACTGTCCCCTGCTCATGCTTCTCAGAAGACTCCACAGTCTTCAGCATATTGAGCAGTACCACAGATGAACCTTCTAGCATCTCAGAGGTAAAGAGGAGCTTTGAGACTTCGAACCTTTCGAATCTCACTTGCTTATCAAACAACTCATAAAGATGAAGGACTACGATATGAGCATCCATATGCTCATGCTGCTTTCGTAGCTTGGGTTCCATCGTGGCTAGCATGATGCAACTCACCATTTCAGAATCATTCACATGTTTCTGATAGGCCAATAATTGGTCCAGAGTTGCATCGTCACTAGGACGGGCGGGAAGAGGCGCTTCGAGGACATTTGCAAGCTTTTCAACCTTGAGAACAATTCTCAAGCTTCTAAGCCAGTCCATGAAACTCGGCCCAGTCAATTTATTCAAATCCAAAATGGAACACAAATTAAAAGACAACATGATCTATTTTAGAAATACAAAACGAGCATATATGAGAAAGATGATTTTTAAAATGCATCAATATACATTTATAAATCCCATTCATTTTTCGAATTTCAAAAACCCCAAAATCACTTCGGGAGATCGTAGGTCCATCTCCGAATGGGCTGATATCCATCATAGTTATGAACAACCTTGGAGAGAGTCCAACAAGCCATTCATAACTACGATGGTAGGTATCAACTATACCGATTGCATATCACGTATATGCAACTATCACAATGTGCTATCAACTAATTGAATGTTCACACATACATCGGGTTGTTAACACATTAACAAGTATGCATCATATGCATAGCACCTAACTTCACCTCCCTTTACATCGACCTTGGAGAGAGTCCAACAAGCCGATGCTCCAGGTTAAAGCCAACCCATTAATCAGGAAATAGTTTTAATATGGTTAGAGCGCATTCAACCAATTAGCTCAGCTTGGAGAGAGTCCAACAACCAAAGCTAACGATTGACCTCTGACTCTTACCATATTAGTATTAAACTATTCCATGGTTTGAACATGTTCGGGTTCGAGCCGGGCTTGGAGAGAGTCCAACAACCCAAACAAGAAACGGAACTCTGGTTCTAACCATATTAATGGAAGGTGTAGGCTTTAATATTGTTTAAGGGTTTTTTATGTCTCATCCTCTTTACATGCAAATAACTATTATCTACATGGCATGGCATACATGACATACATCTACATGTCACGACACGCATGGCATAATGTTATGCATCTAATGCAATTACATGGCATACAATTATGTCATGTATATATTTCCTTATATGTCATAACTATTTATGGAAATAAAATATGTTTAAGATTTGATTCTCCAAATCAAATCATAATTAAATTAGGAAACAAATTTCCAAATCTAATCACATATTTTATTCATGGAATTATTTGATTAAGAAAAATATATTTAGGAAACCAATTTCCTAAATCATTAAAACTACTTATGGAAATCAAATATTTTAAGATTTGATTTCCCAAATCAAATGATGATTAAATTAGGAAACAAATTTCCAGAATCTAATCAAATATTTTATTTATGGAAAATATCAATTTCCATAAATACTTCCAACTTTTCAAAAGTGGAAGATTTCCATAAATACTTCTAGACTTTCCAAAATTAAAAAATTTCCATAAATACTTCTAAATATCCAAAATTAGAAAATTTCCAGAAATACATTATGACTATCGCAAAACCATTTTACGATTATGTCGAAACACAACCTGGGCTCTGATACCACTGTTGGGTTTCCGGCACCGCGGCGTGTGTGTGTTCGATCATGTTTCGTAAACATGAACACAACGGAAGCAATAAAAATAATAAATACTTCTATTTATTACAACACACACAACACACACATGCATATTACAACAAGTGTAGACATAACCGTAAATTTAAATTTGCAATAAAAGGAAATTTAACTACGTTATACCTTTCGTATGACGTGTAGCGGGAACGGCATCAACCGGAACGATCCTCGCTAGAATCGTCTCTATCCGTATCCACGCCGAGTTCCTCGGGATGAATTCGCTAATCCATGAGCTTCGTCTTCGTACGGGTTACTAGCCTCGTGTTGAAGACGACGTGATCGAGAGATGATCACGATCCGAATTCAAATTCGGATCCTAATACGAGTTCTCAAAACTCGCTTCTCCGGAGAGGTATTCGTCAACCAATTGACGAATCCTTCGTCCTCCACCTCAGAGGATTACCGGAGATTGAATCCCCGGTAGTTTAGCCACTGTCGGAGCTCAAACCGTCGTCCAAACGACGCTCCGACAAGAGGAGAAGAAGCTGTCCAGAAAACTAGACAGCTTGGTGGAGGAGTAGGCGCCAGCCAAAACAAGGAAGCCAAATGCTCACCTTTTCACCAAGGCCTAGGAAGATCACCGGAGGGTCGCCGGAGGGTTCACCGGCTGAAGCTTGGACGCCGGCAAGGAGCTGGACGGCGGCACAAGGAGGTGGGCGGGAAGCTTAGGGTTGGCGCCGAATCCTTCAAGGGGTGGGCGGCAACTCTTGAGGCTAGGGTTTTTGGATTAGGGCTTAATTATCCATTAAGCCCTCTTTTATAGAGAACTAATTCTCTTAATGGTTATTGGATCATAACCATTAGGCCCGTTAACCCGCTCCATTAAGATAAGTTAAAATAAACCAAACCATGATGGTTTATTTTAAGTTAAAATGAACCGAACCAACTTTTGGTTCATTCGTTTAAAATAAACCAAACCCTTTGGTTTATTCTCCTCCATTGGATTAGAACCAAACCATTTTGGTTCATCCATTATGTCTTCATAAGACACGGCCCATCCACGCTTCCATTGCGACTGAAACGATTTCATGCTCGCTTCATGTTTGGTCCAACCAAACCTAGTTTCTCTCGGTCTGAGAATCTCATTCTCAAGCTCGTTTTAATTCATTTGGATTACGCTCGTTGTGAGTGTGACCAAATAGGTTCTCGGTTTATGTTGGCCGTCTATAATTAACCATTAATTGTAGAACGATCATGAGTGGCACCTAGTAGTACATCATGATCCCCAATTAACCGAAAAGATCAATGGTTGATCCAGAACTATTTCTGAAACCCTTCAGCAGCTCAAATGAATCGTGCCCCATTCCCTTCACTCATCTTATACCCACTTGGTTCAGGACATGGTCTATAGTGTCAGTCCCCACTAGGCTGACTACGTCACACCTAGCCCAAGTATCATTTCCTCGTCCTACTGATTCTAGTTACTCCACATGTATCGAAGAGTACCTTACTCTAAACATGTAATGCTTTGGCCAAAGACTTTAGTAACAATCCGACGAGAGGCCATGGGTATACATCTCCTCGCAAGGAGTGGTGAATCCTTTATAGGCTATTCAAACACCTTCGATCACTTCGACTTATACCCAATCATCCCGGGTCCACATCTCCTCAGAGATGTTTGCTTAAGTTGTCAAAGCATAAGTCTCCATGATCAAGATGACTTGAATACCGCAAGTTAAAGGAACATCGCACTTAAGCTACAGTAAGAACTTCATTGACATATCTATATATGCAGAGAACCATATGAAGTCTTACGGCTGGTCACTCCAATGAACTAGTTACCATAACTAGCATCCACGTTCAACTCCGGACATCACAATGTCTCCAGCCAGTGAGAATCAGCTGCTTGGATACACCAAGGAGTATACCTCGTGCTAGTCTCGACAGAATTGATGGTGTCTAAATCCATCAATTAATCGACTAGGGATAATTCCGATACGTCACAATTACACATGTAGAGATACTCACTAGTTGTGATCCAATCACAAATTCTCTCATGCTGTGAATCGCATCGTGGACATTCAGTAAATGAGTTTAAGATCCAATCAAATACATGAAACATGTATACTCAAATAGTGAATCTTCATTTATCATATAAATGGTTCATACATAAGGTGATTGCCTTAGGACATCTCTTATATATTACTAACAGGAGAAGGCACCAAGATGACCTTGAAGCGCTTGCCTTGAGCGGGAGGAATGGCTGATGGACCTTCATCGAAAGGAGGAGGATGAGCTCTCACCGGGGAGACTGGGAGGAAGGCCACAGTTGATGGAAGTGGGGGAAGTTATGCGGCAGCCTGGGTATCTCCTACTGTGTATTCCCATGTAAAGGAGGGTTCCACACCCTATTGCGGAATGAGGGAAATGGTGCACGAAAGGACCTCTCTATAGGAGGGGTTGGAGCTGGATTGGGAGGCATAAAAGGAAGGGGGCGAAAAGCTGAAGTGACGGTTGAGTGGGCCTCCGAATCTTCAATGTCTTCGAAAACCCAGTCTTGTAGCTCAAAAGATTCTGATTCTAAAGAAATCTTGATGGGGTGCCCCGCTGAAGCCATGAGAGTGAGATAGAGGGACGAAGACATGGAGGGTGATGATTTATAATGGAAGGAAAGTGACGACAGAAGTTCTTGGGAAGGGGAAGAAGATGAAGAGATTGATATCGTTTCCGAAGCAGTATGAGGGATAGGGAAGATCAACAAGCGAAAGTTATTTAAAGTGTTGGCCGAACCAAAATCGGGTCGGATATGAAGAATGTCATTCAAAACCTTCCAAGTCCCCGAACCAACTCGATGATTGCGCCGTACGATATAAGAAAAGAAATGATAGTATAAAAAGAGGAAAGATTGAAGTTGGTCCAGAATTTTCGACCTGCAAAGAGACATACAAGGATGATGATAAAAGTTATGGTTAACATAATTGTTTTTCATTGATAAGGAAAAAGTCATTACAAGAAGAGAAACATTAGAAGTTACAATTCAAATAATTCAGGAGGACACTTGGCTAGGGCGTCTACTGGATTTAAGTAGCTGGTGTCCGTACCAGGGGGCGGGTATCCTCGTTCGGCGTTTTGAGCCGAAGACCCCTCAAAACCTAGTATGAATAGATCTACCCCCTTCTTGACGTATCGCCCCTTAAGATCAGCTTCTTGCTCCTTCAGCTAATCTTGACATTTGGCCAGCTGGGGTTGACTTTTTGCCAATTCGGCCGCCAAGGCATCTTTTTCGGTGGCTGCTTGTATGTCTTGCCATCCCAGAGTTGAAAGGGCCTCAGAGTACTCTTTGTGAAGGGTGGACTGTTGCCGAGCCACCGGTGATAAGGCTTGAGGAAGAGCCGCCACCATGGAGGAAAGCTCCTGACATTTTTCTATACAGGATTTCTTGGTAGCTTCCCAGGCTTGACGCTCCAGTTGAAGCCTGTAGTGTTCTTACTGAAGCTGTAGAATTGTAGTCGAGGAGTCAGCAGCTTTGATCATGGAGTCCCCAAGGTGCCCTTTATATTCCTTCAGTTCACGGGCCAAGACGTCCACCTGTTGCAGTTCACTAGATTAGAGGAAAACTTGTCGTTCGAGTTCCTCATTCTTTCGCTGCAGTTCCTCCTTCTCGCTTTGGACCAGGGCCAATTGCATCTTCACATTGGCCCCTCAAGTCAGCTTCCTTCACCTCTCTCTCGCTTAATTGCTGAACGAGCTTTTTCTGTTGCACTATAGAGGCAAAGTGGCGTGTTTCTACGCTGGATTGGAACTGAGCCAGTTGCACTACCATTTTGTCGTACTGCGATGAGGCCTAGAAGAAGGAAAGTAACATTAGGATATGCTGACGCATAGAGACATACAGTAAACAGGAAGAAGAGATAGTAAATACCTCAACCAGTAGTTTGCTCACTTGTTCACAAGGGCCTTGTACGCCCGATTGATTGAAAAACTTCACCTCCGAGGGATGACGAATCTTCAACAAAGACCCCAATGTGGCCCTCGGAGGAATGGGAAGGGGAAGATCCTCTCCTTCAGAGGGAAGTGTGGGTCCAACGCGCCGAAGAAGGGTAGGAGAAGCAAGTGCGTCGGCAGGGATAGGAGCAGAGAGGGACTCGGTGTGGGAAGGTAGAGGCGAGTTATGTGCAGAAGGGGATGAATTGGGAGAATAAGAAGGAGAGTCCCCCCCTTGGGGAGATGAAGACGGGATGGATAGGGTAGTGCCTTTTTTTCTCGGTTCATAGATAGTCAGAGATTGCGAACTAGGTTGACCGGCAGAAGGAGGGGGAAGACTAGAAGAACTCGGGGCTCCTTTCTTAGCTAGTCGCAGTTTCTTCCGAGGGGACGAAGGAACTGCTACTGATTTACCTCTCTTGGTGGAGGCCTTCTTCTTCTTGGCAGCCTCAATCGCCTCTCCTTCTACCAAAGCTTCCTGCATTAGGTTATCTGGAAAATGTATTGGTGAGAAAGACAGATAACGTAGGAAGAAAATTATATTGCAAGGTAAGTATCATCCTACCTACAGCAACCGAGGTCGTCGAAGGGAGGGGGGATAGTCCAAAGTGTCTTAAAAGGGGAGTCTTTATTAGATGATTCAAACAGTAGTGTGATTCTCCTAATATTCTATAAACCTCCTAGAAAGGGCATTTGGTCCTCATTTCCTGGAAGGAAGGCAACTCGGGAAGGTCTACCTTCCAGGTATCGGAATAAGGTAAAGATGACGGAAGTTGTACAAAAAAGTATAATTCTTCCCATCCCATATGGGAAGTAGGCAGGTTCACTAAGAATTGGCAGTCTGGGCGGCTAGATAGATAAAAGAGATCTGCCTTAAAAGATTTCAATTGAAAGAAGCAATGGAATATTTCAAGGGTTAGGGAGAGGTTTAGTTGTTGAAACACTATATGTGCTCCCGATAGAATTCGAAAAGAGTTGGGGGTGAATTGGTTCAGGGGTAGTCCATAGAAGTCTAAAAGGTCTAAATAGATAGCCGCCACTGGTAAGGATAGGCCGTTAAGAAATTGTTCAGAGAAGAAGCAAGTCAGACCAGCAAGAGAGTAGGAACCGTGTATAGTATGAAAGTCAAGCTTATAACTTCGCTTGACTATTTTTTGGGGTTGACTAATGATACATTCGTTACCTCTTCTCTATGAACTAGATATAAGAGCTCATAGACAAGGTATTACCCGAACCAAGTAGAGGGTTCAATGGAGAAAAAAGAGAGGAACGGGTCGGGCGCAAGCACTTGAGATAACTGGTACGGGAAAGTAAGTGAAGGTAATCAGCACGGCAAAGCGAAGAAGTACTTCATTAGGAAATAGGCCAGAATCGGTTCGGCCAAATAAGCCTAGAAGGCCAACGGGGCGGATAAGAATCGGTTCGGTCAAATAAGCCCAAAGACAGGTGAGGCGGATAAGAATCGGTTCGGTCAAATAAGCCCAAAGACAGGTGAGGCAGATAAGAATCGGTTCGGCCAAATAAGCCTAGAAGGCCAACGGGGCGGATCAGAACGGTTCGGTCAAATAAGCCCAAAGACAGGAGGGGCGGATGAGAATCGATTCGGTCAAATAAGCCTAGAAGGCCAACGGGGCGGATATGAATCGGTTCGGCCACATAAGCCTAAAGACAGGTGAGGCGGATGAGAATCGGTTCGGCCAAATGAGCCTTAAGGCTATACTATCCGTGAGCCAGAGACCTAAGTTAGTTTTACCAGTAGTAGATGGTTGAGGGGGATGGGCTAACCTAGTTTCCTGGAATAAGGATGAAGGGGTGATATGTAACAGAAAGAGACGTCCCCATAGAAGATTCCGAAGAGCCTTCGCCCTCGTACCTGTAACAGAATTATTCTCCAGGGGGACATGGTGGCCACGTGTATGATGAGGACATCCCACGAGATAGTGATGGATCATAGGAAGAGGATAAAAGTCAAAGAGAGGAGAAAAGGAAGGGGATCCGCAATCATTCCATCGGACACGAAACGAAGACACAGGAGGAGAAGGAGGAGAGCTGTCATCACTTCGCCGGAGAAGAAGAACAGCGACCTTGATCTTGAGTCACACATACTCTTTCTTGTATTTGTAACCCAACTGTAAGAGGTTTTCTCCTCCACCTCGAAAAGTTTCCTTTCCGTAAAGGAGGGCATTCATAGTGGAAAGTGCTTGGGCATTGTCCCCGGTGAGAGAGCTCACCTCCGTGGAGTAGGAATACTCATTCCGAACCACGTTATATCTTGTGTTCTAGTTTCCGCTGTCTGTTTGGGGTTTTTGCATTTCTTGACTTCGTCTTCTACATCCATTTTACTGTTGCGTCTTGTGAGAACCCCCCCCCCCCCAAAAGCTCCCTTCGTGCCTTCGTCGCGTCGAAAGGGGGTAAAGCGAATTTTCCTCGCCGCATCACTAAAAAATGATATTCATTAGCAGTGTAAATAAATTAAATGTTGATAGGGTTACAAATGAAACAAATTGTGCCAAACTTTATATTGTTTAAGTTTATTTGGTAAAATAGTTGAGTTGAGCAAATTTGAGTCTAAAATGAATCAATCCGTTGAAATAGTTGTTAAAGTTTGACTTATTTTTTTATTTTTTTACGAGCTTGAGCTTAGTTCAAACATGACTTAGTTTGGTTTATTTATATACCATCAAACTCTAAATTCAAATTTATTTGATTGTTTAAAATTTTTATATTTTTAAATTTATTTAATTGGTTAGTGAGCTTGATTTTGAGAGTTTTTTTTATGAACTATATTAATAAGAGATTTATTGATGAATATAGTCCATAACTCTCTTTGTAAATATTATTCATGAATAATTCATGATTTGTGTTTATGAACATTAATAAATTTAACATGTTTAAGCTTATTTATTTAGTTTAATGAGTTATTTGAGCTTGTTTATTTAATTAACCTTATCTATATTAAACGAACGTAAGTAATAGAAGACAATATCCCTTCTAAAAACTTTATGAATGTTTAGATCATTTATATTTGTCCATGATATATAGAGGACAATATCCCTTCTAACCACTCAGTAAAAAAGACATTTCAGCTAGATGTAATCTCCATTTTAGAGAAGCCTTAGCATGATATCCACATCATACACTTTATGAGGACATCCTTACTCAGCTCATATGCTCTATAGGAACATGCCTATCCAGGAATATTTTCACTCAACTCATACACTCTATGGGACATACTTCTCCATCCTTTAACAACCCTTTTCAGCTCATATGATTTATGAGAATATCCTCATTTGGGAACATCCTTGCACAACTCACATTCCCTATGAAAATTCCTCATTTAGGAGCATTGTTCTTTGGCTCATATGCTCTATGAGAATATTCTTGTTGAAGAACATCTCCAATCAATTCATACACTTTATGGAAACATTCCCATCTAGGAATATCTCTGCTTAGCTCACATGCTCTATGGGAATATCTCCATCCCGAAACATCCTTGCTCGACTAATATACTCTATGGGAACATCCTTCCTTGGCTGAGAACATCCCCACTCAAACCCTCCATAATGGTTGGATGCAAGTCAATTCCCACTTAGATATGTAACTAGTAACTAACTTATTAATGAAGAAACATTACATGGGCATATATGACTGTAGCTAATAGTACTACTATAATGGAAGAGGTAGGCAGGACAAAAGTCAGGTAACGTAAGGAAGAAGGTATGAATGTGCCATTTCTCAATTTTGAACACTTTCATTTCTAGCAATGTCCAATTAGAGGTTTTGTCATGCTCTAAGGGTATAACCTGCCATTCGATGATGGGGCTATCCCTTAGTGGCACTATGATGCAATATGTTCTAGAATCAGATGTTGCAAAAACATAGTAATTAAAGAAATTTGCTTTATTACAATAAGTAAATATATAAAGAAATATAAAATATAAATTTCCTTTATTATTTGTATGCATGTATGACTAAAATATATGTCAACCAAGGTAAAGTAGGTATATGATACTAAAACAAATAGCAATAAATCTTAAAGTCTCAAGAAAAGTGCAACGACCATAAAGAGGAAAATAAAATATCTTAGTGACATAGTGGGATCAGTAAGTGATAACGGTCTTTTTCATGGTACCATTACAAAATAAAATTTATAATCAAACCGAACCCTCTCTACACTAATGTAGCATAGAGCTGACTCGAGTCGTCTCCCAACGAATGCAATCGGTAGAGTGGTTTCCTTAGGATCATTTTATTTATTGCTTTGGGTTTTCTTAATATAACTGGAGGGTTTGTGATTCGAGTTCTAACCTACGATTGTAAGGTAATTAAAATGCTAAACTAACAAAGCAAGTAATTAAAACATGCAATAAATAGAACAATGTAGGAATTAAAGCAATAAAAACTAGAAGAGAAATTAAAACAAACACTTAATGTGCACAATTCAAAATTAAGATAAACAAAGTAAATCAAATGAAAGGGGTAAGTTAACAAACACTTGACATGTAGAAAATTAATCTAAACTAAACAAAAGAAAATTGATCAAATCAACTCAAGATCGGCCCGGTGTATGAACAAGTTCCTTCGACTAAGTCCAACAGTGCTCAATCGAGACTCCGCAAACGGCGGTGGATGTGGGAAGGTGTAAACTCCCAAATCTAGTAGCTTGATGGATGCTCCGAACTCTCATGGATCCGGTTGATCTCGAAGAAGTGTCGTCAGGGCGGAACTCCTCCTTGGATTCGAAGGAGAAGGTGGATGAGATGTGGAGATGGAGGACGTCGCCAAAATCCCTCGATGAAGTGGTTACTCCTCAAATCCGAGGAGGAAAATAGATTGAAGGGAGGTAGAGGCAGCTACTAGGGCTCAAGGGAAAAAGAGATGGCATTTTGTCCAACATTTTTTGATTTTAAACGTGCTCTAACCCTAATTCTAGGCCCGCGACACGGTCCTGCCTTTTTAGCACGGTCGACCGTGTCTTTTTCTGGAGAAAAAAACACGGTGCTACAGTAACTTTGTTATAGTAACCTGCTACAGTAACTTTCCATTTTTTTCAATGTGCATTCCTTGATTTGCTCTTAAATGTCCTACAAAATAAACTATATAATAAATTAGTATTTAAGACATTAAATTAGCATGTATTTGCATTAAAGCTCTAAAATGATTCATATTCGTAAAATATGATAAATATGTTGAATTACGCATACAAATGGATCAAAACATCGAGGAATGAATATAAAATATCATGTCAAAATGTGAATTATCAATTCCCCCACACTTATTCTTGCATGTCTCGTGCAAGTAAACAAAACTAAGAAAATGACTAAAGATGCATTCCTCTAGCATGCAATTACCAATCATGCATAGAAAATCGTGAAAGAAAGTTACCTAGGATCGTCAATTCTCAAAGACTCAAGTAATCGTGGAATCAAATCTTAAATAGGTTAACAAACAAGGTAACTTCAATTTATTATAAATAGACTTAGAATGACTAACTTTCACAAGGTAAGTGGTGATTTCTCTCGCTCTCATAAGCATGTAATAGTGGAGTTCACTCAAGCCACTCATGATTTATGCACTACCATATATGCTTGCTTCTCTTCTACTCTTCACCACTATTATATACATAAGAGTGCACAATCTTTGAAGGCTTATTAGGAATGTAAGGGAAACATGAAATAAAAGTAATGATGGTGTGTATGCAAGAAAAAGAAATGAAAGAGACAAAGAAAATAGTGGAAGATATGGAAATAATGGAATGCTACATAGATGAGGACAAGAAAGCATTGCCCCAAAAGTTTTCATCTAACTTCCAAAAATCTAATAATATGTAAACCCTTATCACATTCTTCAATACAAATCCACTCATGATATATAATAAATCTCTCAATGGTTGCAACAAGGGATGCCAATAACAAAATTATTATCACACAAATAAAAAATGGCACAACATGTCAAAATTTTCACAATAGTTTTTTTTTATTTCATGGGCACCCAAATGTTTATTTTTGTCAACTTTTTTTTTCAACTTTTTTTTAAATATTTTTTTTTCAATTTTTTTTTCGACATGTAGTGCACTTTCCTATGCTCCAACATCAAGCTCAAATAAAAAGATAAAGAGCATGACTAGCTACTCCTCTCCCTCACACTTAAAATTTTGTCCATCCTAGGCAAAACACTCATCATGGAACATCCAAGTATTCCACATCTAGAAATAGAAATGGAGAAGAAAGTAATGGAAAGAAAGAAAAATGTAATGATGAACGACTAGAATATTATTCAATAATCATGTGGCAATAAAAGAAGTGAATGAAAACAAATGTGATTCCCTTCATAATAATCATGAAAACCTATTGTTGTGTGGTCTCAAAAGAATCAAAGCAAGTTTTAGAGTTACAATAACCACAAGTGCACCACACACAAGCAATAAAAATAGGCTCAAGCATCACTAGGTAAACAAAAATAATCATCTCAATCTATCAACACAGAATCCATCACCAAGTAGTAACCACATGCAATCAAAGAATCCATTCATGATAATAAATCCTAAAATTTAACAATCAAATTTAACTAGCTTTCACGACTTCTAAGAAGATATAAAAGAATTCATAGGGAATTTATTTTAAAAATCAACAAAACAAATGTTAGGAATTGGATGTCGCTAGAGAGGAGTGAGTAGCATGTTTGTTACTTCGATGATGGAAATCGATCGTGTTCTTGCTACAAGTGTTAGTGTACACAATGGAATATATAATGATAAATAAAAACAAATACACAACACAAGACCACAATACACAAGATATAACGTGGTTCAGAACCTTAGGGTTCATATTCCACGGATTGAGCTCAAATGAGCTCTAGCGATGCAAACACCACCACTAATTTAAAACACTCCTTCTCGACAACAAGTTAGAGGCGGAGAAATCTCATACAATGATTACAACAGTAATACAAAGAAACAACAAGCAAGTACAAAGTAAATACAACAAGAGAAGTAAAAAATACTTTACAAAAAACTCCTTTGGATGCTTACTTGTTGATCGCCTTGGACTAGCCTTAAAGGACAGGAAAGCACCAACTATTCCCCTTCAAATCGCCCAAGAAAATCACTGCTAAATCATCCCTTTCGAGCTACTTTTATAACCTGCATCGGGTTGATTTCGCACCTGGTAGTCGACTGCCAACAGTGTCGTTGTCTCATAATGGACTTGATCCGCAATGATCATATTACCTATCATCGATCATTGCCAACCTCGTAGCCGTGATCCGATCATCATCTACCAACGCTCGAGCTCACAACCAATACCGTGAATGATTTCTCCATGGCGATCGACTAATCGTCATCGATCAGTCCAATGCCGCGCAGACTGTCGGCTTTATCAATAACCCCTCCAACTCACGATAATCGACTGGTCATAATCCCAATTGACTGCTCGATGTTGACTCGGCTATCAAGTGTCAAAATACTTGACCAGTCGATTGGTCCATATCCCCAGTCGACTGCTACACCTCAACCATGAGCTTTACCCTAAGTATGATTCCCTCATACTTGCTAGACCACCCTTAGCCTAGACCTAAGCCTTCTAGCCACCTCCATCAGTCTCATGCATATTGGATCCCTCCAAGTAATCTATGACTTGTTCATACATACGCTAGCCTTCAGGTGCTTCCATCGGCTATTGTCATGCTAAGCTAGTCTACACTGTCAAGGCACATTTGGCTTATGCTGCCAAGACACATGCTTGGACTTTACACTGCCAAACCATTAGACTTATTCTTCCAAGACTCCACCCTTGGACTTTACGCCACCAATATTAACTCTTAGACTTCCCTTGGTAACTCATGTTGGACTTTTCATTTGCCAAGACTCAAGCTTAGACTTTCCCTTGCCAAGACCCATGCTTGGACTTTCCATGCCCACCCATGTTGGACTTTCCAATTGCCAAGACTCAAGCTTGGACTTTCCCTTGCCAAGACCCATGCTTGGTCTTTCCATGCCAAGTACCCATGCTTGGACTTTCCAAGCCAAGAACTCAAAACTTGGACTTTCCATTGCCAAGGGTCCCACTTGGACTTCTCCATTATGGTCAACCCCAAGTCAACCCATTGTCAAACAACGGTCAACTCCTTTGTCAAACATCAATGTCAAATATGAAAACACTACTCTAGTCCAACTCGAGTCTGGTCAATTATGACCTGGGTCGATTGCACCAACAATCTCCCCCTTTTTGATGTTTGATAAAAACCAAAATCATTGAGTTAGAACACTAACTCAATGCAATCCTCCCAATTTTCCAAATTGAGAATTCCTAAATTCTCCCCCATTTTGTCATATATCAAAAAGGTTCTTCCGAAGGGTGTCAATGTCTCATATCCCAATGAGATCTTACAATCTCTCCCTTGGTCTAAAAACATCTAGGATGCCTTCACTCTTCCTAGTGATAAGTCTCATATCACTAAAAAGAGGCAATCCTCACTTCTCTAAATTCTCAAAATTCTCCCCCTTATGAGGAAGAATACATTCATCATCCCATGATGGATAACATCCCCCTAAAGGCTTGCTCCCGCTTGACCATTGCACCAACAATATTCTTGGAGAGCCCCTAAGCCTATAGGAATACTGAACCATTAAAATTAAGGTTAAAAGTTCAAACTTGAACTTCCACACACCTTAAAATTTATACACACCCAAACCACTCTCATAATCCATATCCATTGGATTTTTACCCTTTCCAATGCTTTCCAAAGCATATCCTAGGGTTATGAGCAGTTAGGGTAGCCTAACATAGCTGAAACATGGGCTAAACATCCTTGTTTACTAGAAATCATCATTGGCAGTCGACTCTATCAATCAACAGTCGACTGCCCTATGCATCAGTCGACTACCCACAAGTGTTAGTCGACTGAAATCTACAAAATGCAGAAATAAGAATCATAAATCAAAATTTGAAATTTCATAAGTAAAAATATGTATTTTGAAAATTCATATGTACATTACTTATAACAAATACAATGGGTGAAAAATATTTGAAAAATAAATTACCCATTAAATAGTGAGTTTGACACAAAGTTCAAAACCATTAAAAAGTTCAATGTTTTGACCCTACTTTGTACCAACTCTATCAATGGTGATTGCTATCAAAAGATATACTTCACTAAGGTTTTTCAAAATGATTTTAAAATTTTTTTAAAACCTTATATTGAACCATGGTTTGTGCATATGACTTGTAGATAAGCTTTCCTCATGATTCATCCATGGTATAAGATGAGTTTGAGTTCATCTAGATGCAAAAACTATGTACTTTGAAATTAACTCATTTCTTAGCATCTCACATGTGTCTAGGGTGTTTGAAAACTAACACATGTCAATTTGATGTGAGATGTGGATTTTGTTCATCCTAAACTAAGGTCTCATGCATTTTTCTAAAGCAACACTACTTAATTCCCGTATATATGGGACTTCAAGTCTTGTCAATTATCCTTAAATTAATTTTCATAAATCCTAAATGCATGAATGATGATTATGGAATAATTGATAACATTAATAAACATGTGCCAATAATCATGATGTCATGGCATATGATTAAATCTAAATAAACATGACATAAAAGATAAACCCTAAGCATGATCATGTCATTTTATATGAAAAGGATGAAATATGATGTCATGACATGGTATATGGCAATCAAAGCATGCCAACTAAAATATAAGGCATAAGAATACATAAATTTTAATATTAGTTACCATTTGTTATGATCAATTCCATTTTTCCATATTATCACCTATCTCCCAAGTGTGCCAAAACCCAAAATGGCACACCATGACCTCTAAACCTAGTTTGTGTCAATTTGATTGATTTTTCATAATTCTCAAAATATATTGGCACATCCTAAAACCTTTTAGGATAAAAATTCATACTTATTTCTAAAGTATCCCATTACCTTGGAAATGCCCTAAAGTGTCAACTTTGCTATGGTTGAGTTTACTACCCATCCAATCAAGATTGACACATCCTAACCCATTTAGCGTGAATCGATCACGCTCCTAGGAACTCAATACCTATTGGAGCTCCTTGGGTTTACTAGGTATTCCTTAGGGATGACCTCCCTAGATACCCTCCTAATCACCATCCTAGGCTTAGAGGCCTTGGTCATTTTGGTCTTGTCATGGTTAACATTAGGGATTGCCTCCCTAGTATCCTTCTTAGTGGTCTTCCTAGGTTTCATGGAAACCTTGGCCACTAGACATTTACCATGGTCAACTCTAGGGATGACTTCTCTTGTGACCTTGGTTTTCCTAGACCTAGGTTGAGTTCCATAATCAAATGGAACATTGTGATAAGTAGGCATTACCTTCTTGGACATAGGCTTGTGACCCAAACCTTGCCTCCTAGATGGTTCTTGCCTCTTACACCCTTGACTTTGACTCCTTGATCTTAAATTTTGACTATTTGACCCTTGCATTTGATTTTGCATCTTTTTAAGGGTCTTTTCCAATTTCTCAAGTTTTGACCTCAAAAACTTGATTTTCTAATTCTAATTGCTCAATTTTTTTATTTTTGATTAAGTCGTTGGGCATTACCATTTCTTCTAGGCATATATGCTTACCCTTCTTAGGGTTAATGCCCAAGTGGTCTTCTATCCTCCTAATAGTTTCCCTAGGTAGGATTATTTTAGGGATATTAGTCTCAAATTTCTCCTTATTTCTAAAATTGACATATTTAGCACCTAAACAATAGAGCCTATTTTTAGCATGCTCCTTATGAACAATAGCAAAATTACTCCTAGCATGCTTTTCATTATAAAATAGGGAAGGTGCATTACTAAGTTTTACCTTAGGGTTTGCTTTAGAAGATCCCCCTACATATGATGCTCCTTCTTGCCCTTTCTTCCTACCCCTAGGGTATTGACTCCTATAATGCCCCAGTTGTTGGCACTTGAAGCACACCACGTGCTTCTTGCTCTTCCTAATTGGGGCACCGACATCCTTTGAGATTTTGTTGATTTTTGGTGCTAGAGGAGTCTTTTTGACTCTTTTCGGACACTTGCTCTTGTAGTGTCCTTGTTCCCTACACTCAAAGCACAAAATATGATTTTTATTTTTAAATGGAATGCTTGAGTTACCTAGGTCAATGGTGGTCGATGGCGGAGTCGATTCTTCACTTCTTCTGGAGGTTGAAGCTACTTCTTTCTCTCGTTCCCGCTGCGGTGATATAACTTCCTCCCCCTCAATCCTAGAGGTGGAGGCTTCTTCCACCTCTCCTTCCTTGGATGTCGAACACCTCTCGACCTCTGAATCCTCACTTTCTTGTGAGGATGAGCACTCCTCTTCGAGTTGTCTCTCTACTTGAACCACAGATGGTTCTTCATGAAGCTTGGCCAATTTATCCTATAGCTCATTGCCATCTTGAAATTCACCTAACCTAGGCACAATATCGTTAGGTATTGAATTTAATATTAATTGCATTACCATATCATTTCTTTCGAAGGCTTGGACTTGCTCTTCCATCCATCTTTTCTTCTTGAGGTATCCACCTTTTGGACCTCTTAGAATTTCAAACCCCTTCACTAGGATCATTCAATCTTCAAATTCCATCATGAAGAAGTTCTCCATTCATTCCCTCCATTTCTCAAACCCTTCTTTTCCATTGAAGGTGTATGGAATTGGGGTGTTGATGTCCCATCTCAATTTTTCTTCAAACTCAATTTTCTTCCCCCTAGCATGCTCCCTTAGTTGTTAAACCTTGAAGAGTGGTCTCGCTCTGATACCACTTGTTAGGAATTGGACGTTGCTAGAGGGGGGGTGAATAGTGTGTTCTTTGCTTCAATGATGGAAATCGATCGCGTGCTTGCTACAAGTGTTAGTGTATGCAGCGGAATATTTAATGATAAACAAAAACAAATAAACAACACAAGCCCACAATACACAAGATATAACGTGGTTTGGAACCTTAGGGTTCCTACTCCATGGATTGAGCTAGAATGATCTTTAGCGATGCAAACACCACCACTATTCTAAAACACTCCTTGACAACAAGTCAGAGAGGGAGAAACCTCATACAACGATTACAATAGTAATACAAAGAAACAATAAGAAAGTACAAAGTAAATACAAGAAAAGAAGTAAATAATACTTTACAAAAGACTCTTGGATGCTTACTTGTTGATCACCTTGAAGGACTAGAAAGAACCAACTATTCCCCTTCAAATCACCCAAGAAAATCGTTGCTAAATCCTCCCTTTCGAGCTACTTTTATAACCTACATTGGGCTGATTTCACGCCTGGCAGTCGACTGTCATAAGGCCCCAGTCGACTGCCAACAGTGTCATTGTCTCACAACGAACTTGATCCATGTCGACATTCAAGCCAATGGATACACTAGCAGTCAACTGCCATTACCCATCAGTCGATAGCCAACCTCGTAGTCGACTAATCAGTCGGCTACCGAGCATTTTGAGCTCGCAACCAATACCAGCAGTCGACTGCCCTCTATGATAGTCGACTGCTCAAGCCATCAATCGACTGCCCAATGTTGGCAGTCGATTGCCTAGGCCTTTTGCCATAGTCGAACCCCAGTCGACTCACGGTAGTCGATTGATCATAATCCCAGTCGACTGCTAGATGTCGACTCGGCTGTCAAGTGTCTAAACACTTGACCAATCGATTGGTCCATATCCCAATCGACTGCTACACCTCAACCATGAGGTTTACCTCAAGTATTGTAATGCCCGTAAAATTTCTAGCAATTTTACAAGAATTTTTGGCATGATTATAATGGGCATTATGTGGGCTCTTTCAAAAATAAAAGAAAAGGAGCCAAAAAGGATGCAAGGCCTAGGAATTGAACCCCAAACCTCTAGAGATAGCTAAGCCTTAAAGATGCATCCAATAACCAAAAGCCCAGCAGGGTTGTACTATTAGAGGAATATGGGAAATTATAGTTAGGGGTAAGGAAGACTAAGGGACTCTTCAAGTGAATAAATAGGGGGAATGAGGAGACATGAGTAAACAAATTGCTTTTCTCTCCTTCTCATCTTCTTCCTCACCGAAATCCATTCCTCTCCCTTTTCATCCTTTGTCCGAAACCTATCCAAGCAAGAGGAAGTCTAAGTTGGCATCCCTTAGGTTATCTTCCAACCAAAAAGCAAAGCGAAGGATATAAGTATCCCCCTCACCTGCGTACACGTAGTTTTCGATTGATGTATTTGTGTTAATCTTCTTGAAACCATTCAGCCAAGACCTTGTTTGAGTTTTTCCATGAAGATCCATGTCATATCTTGTATGAACATGATGAAGATAGGATGCTAGATGGATTAGGTTAAGTGTTTGACCTTAAAAACCCAAGGGACCATTCAGCCAAGACCTTGTTTGAGCTTTCCATGAAGATCCATGCCATATCTTGTATGAACATGATGAAGATAGGATGCTAGTTGAATTAGGTTAAGTGTTTGAACTTTTATGACCTTTAAAACCATTCGGCCAAGCCACTCTAAACCCCTATATGTTCTTTTATGCCATTCTATAGCCAAGTTCATGCTATGTTTTGATAGTAAAAGAAGATAACATGATGTTTGGTTAACCTAGATTTAAGTGGATGAACTTCTAAGGCTTGGACCATTCGGCCAAGCCACTTTAGACCCCTATGTGTGTTCTTTTATGCCATGTTTAGATGAGCATAGGCTAAGTTTTGATGCTAGATGAAGATAACATGTTTTATGCTAGGTTTTAAATGAGTTCATGCCATGTTTGATGTTAGAAGAAGAAAATATGTTCTATGCTATGTTATAGATAAGTCCATGCTATGTTTTGATGGTAAATGAAGATAACATGGTGTTTGTTTAACTTAGGTTTAAGTGGATGAACCTTTAGGCCCTTTGAACCATTCGGCCAAGTCCATCTAGACCCCTAAGGTGTCTTCTATGCTATGTTTTGCATGAGTTCATAATGACTTTTGGTGTTAGATGAAGATAACATGCTCTATGCTAGGTTTTAAATGAGTTTATGCCATGTTTGATGTTAAAAGAAGATAACATGTTCTATGCCATGCTATAGATAAGTTCATGCTATGTTTTGATGGTAAATGAAGATAACATGTTGTTTGGTTAACCTAGATTTAAGTGGATGAACCTTAAGCCTTTGAACCATTCGGCCAAGACCCCTAATATGTTTCTATGCCATGTTTGATTGAGTTCATGATGACTTTTGATGTTAGATGAAGGTAACATGTTGTTGGTTAACCTAGAGTTAAGTGGTTGAGCCTCATGTCCTTTAAACCCATTCGGCCAAGGTTTAATTAAAACCCTAAGTGCCCTCCCATGCCATGCTTTATGTGTTAAAGAACTAACATGTGGTTAGTTAGACCATATATAAGTTGTTTGGTGTTTAAAACTTTGATAGAACTCCATGAAGTTTAGGTCATTCCATGTATACTTGTTCAAGATGTTTATACCTTATGCCATGCTTATATGTGTGTGATGTTGTGATCATGTTATGATTATTACCTCGTAATTGTATGAATGTATGATGTTTTATAAAGAAGGAACATGATATGCATGAAAAGAATATGATATGTTATGAAGAAGAAATATGTTATGGTGAATGATATGTTATGAAGAAGAAATATGTTATGAAAGCCATATGATATGTTATGATATGAAGAAGAAAAACATGATATGCCATGATAAGGAATATGATGTGTTTATGAAATGAAATATGATATGTTATGATAAGAAGCATGTATGTATTTTACTTTCTGCATGACTTGTACCAGGACCCTAACAAGGTCCAAAGGGATGGGCTCCTAAGTTGCCCTAGGCCGACGGACTTAGATCGGGCCTAGGATGGGCTTCTATGTTATGATTGCCCCTAGGTCGATGGTCATAGTATGCACCTAGTACGGGATGGGCTCCCAGATGCCCTAGGCCGACGGACTAAGATCGGGCCTAGAATGGGCTTCTATGTTATGATGATGGCCCCTAGGTCGACGGATATAGTACGGGCCTAGTAACCTAGTAGGTTCGAGATTAGCTGCCTCGGGTCTATTTAGGGATGCGCACTATGATGATGATGATGTGGTACAATGCCGGGCCCAATATGTTGAGAGTTATGTTCAAATACCTATGATATATGTTTTCGAAGAGCATCCTGCATATACCGTTATGTTATGTCTGCTCATGTTATGATGTTATATGTTATATATGTTACATGTTACGTTTGCTTATGTTATGTATGTTTACACATTATGATTGTTATGTTATATATGTTACATGTTACGTTTGCTTATGTTATGTATGTTTACATGTTATGATTGTTATGTTATATATGTTTACATATTATGTTTGCTTATGTTATATATGTTTACATGTTATGTTTGCTTATGTTACATATGTTTACATGTTATGCTTGCTTATGTTATATATGTTTACATGTTATGCTTGTTTATGTTTGGTATGTTTACATGAATGTTATGTTTATATGTGTTATATGATCATGTCACTACTCTATGCTTGATGTTGATGTATGGTTTTTGTGAGTAGGACAGGATCTTACTAAACCTATCTGCTTGTAGTTTATGTTCCCTTGTAATGCAGATAAGGGTAAAGGGTGGATAAACTAAAGGGAGCAGCAGGAGGGGCAAAGTGTGTGTGGTAGTGGCATGGTGGAGGAGATCTGTTATGTTCTTTATGCATGTTTTCCCTAAGATGATTTTGTTTATGGACTTGAACTAAGCACTAAGTACTTATGAAATAATGATGCATGCGCTATGTTAAGAAGAAGTATCTATGAAATGACGATGCATGTTTATGTTTAAAAGAAAAAAAAATATGTCTAAAGTCTTCCGCTGTAAGAAGTACGATATGTGTAGTCTTCCGCTGTAATGTATGTATGTACGGTCGCATCACGCGCCGCCCCTCCGGACCCTTGGAAAGGGCGGGCGTGAAAAGTATGATGCCCTCAAACTTGCTAGATCACCCTTAGCCTAGACCTAAGCCTTCTAGTCACCTCCATCGGTCTCATGTCTATTGGATCCCTCCAAATCATCCATGACTTATTCATCCATACTCTAGCCTTCAAGTGCTTCCATCGACTATTGTCATGCTAAGTTGTTTTACACTGCCAAGGCACATTGGGCTTACACTGCCAAGACACATGCTTGGACTCTACATTGCCAAACCATTGGACTTATGCTGCCAAGACTCCACCCTTAGACTTTACGCCGCCAATATCAACCCTTGGACTTCCCTTGCCAACCCATGTTGGACTTTCCATTTGCCAAGACTCAAGCTTGGACTTTCTCTTGCCAAAACCCATGCTTGGACTTTCCATGCCTACCCATGTTGGACTTTCCAATCGCCAAGACTCAAGCTTGGACTTTCCCTTACCAAGACCAATGCTTGGACTTTCCATGCCAAGTACTCAAGACTTGGACTTTCCCTTGCCAAGACCCATGCTTGGACTTTCCATGCCAAGTACTCAAGACTTGGACTTTCCATTGCCAAGTATCCCCACTTATACTTCTCCATTATGACCAACCCCAAGTCAACCCATTATCAAACAACGGTCAACTCCTTTGTCAAACATCAAAACACTACTCGAGTCCAACTCGAGTCTAGTTAATCGTGACCTGGGTCGGTTGCACCAACAATAAAAACTCAACAAACAAAACTTAATAACTAAAATAAAAACAAATAAAGTAAGAGAAACGTATATACAAAGAAAAAGATAGAAAATGAGATGGAGCAAACTCCCCTGATTGTTAGGATCTTTGTAACGACTAGAGGGGGGGTGATTAGCCTTTCTTCGTTTCTACAAAAACGTTAGCGGAAGCAAAACAAATATAAACACACATAAGAAAGAGACAAAGCTAACACCCGATGTACGTGGTTCAGAGATGATGCTCCTACTCCACAGCAATCCGTAAGGTGGATTAGTCCTAGCCAAGCTTCACTATATTCTCCTTTGGATGAAACAAGGTGGAGAAACCTTTCTTACAATGCTCTCCTCTTCTTTACAATGATGGATGATTAAGAACTAGAGAAGAGGAGGTTTTGAATTGCTAAAACACTTGGGAAAGCTTGGTGAGCACGAGGGTGTAGTTAGGAATGAGAGCACTAGCTTCACCAAGCTCCCCGATGCCCCTTTTTATAGAAGAGGGGAAGTTTTCCCATTGGGCTTGATCGATCGATGCTTACCATCGGTCATCGCCACCGGCTCCAACGACTGAACCGAGATCTCCACGGAGATTCGTAGCTGCAATTTCCAATGGCGGGTGATCGATCGATCCCTCCATCGATCGAGATGGAGTGATCGATCAGTGATCAAGCGGCGATCGAGTGAGACGCGTGCGCAATTTTCTCCTTGATCGATCGCTGCGCCTTTGGCGATCGGTGATCGCCAACACTAATCGATCGGCCAAGGCGTCGGTGATAATCAGGTTTTACCGGCTCGTTGAGCGCGACGGTCGGTGATACATCGTATCAGTCGACTGATACTCATCAAGTATGAGTAATTCACACTTGATTTTACACCCTAGACATAGACTCAACCTTCTAGCTCCTCATTAAGCCTTGCGCCTTCAAGATCCCTCTGAGTCTGCAACTTGTTTATCCTTTGCGCTTTGCTTCCAAGAGCTTCCTTCGGTTTCGTCATGTCTTGGGTTGCCAAATGGTTGGACTTTACGCCGCCAAGACTACAAGCTTGGACTTATGCTGCCAAGACCTTACTTTGGACATCCTTTGCCAAGGTTCACTTGGACTTTACGCTGACAAGACTACAAGCTTGGTCTTACGCTGCCAAGCCCATCCCTTGGACTTCCTTTGCCAAGATCATACTTGGACTTCCTTTGCCAAGGTTCACTTGGACTTTACGCTGCCAAGACTACAAGCTTGGTCTTACGCTGCCAAGTCCATCCCTTGGACTTCCCTTTGCCAAGATCATACTTGGACTTCTCTTTTACCAAGTCTTCATCCTTGGATTTTCCTGTTACTTAACCATATTCGCAATTAGATCACAAGATATTGCCTAACTTAGATGATTATCCAAACATCAAAACATATAAATGCTTGGAGCATTGTTGCACCAACAATCTCCCCCTTTTTTATGTTTGGCAATCATTTAAGTTAGGTCTTTAAAGATACACACATAATCATATTTTCAATATGAATTCTAACTTAAACATAACTTAAACATTCCTTCTCCCCCTTTGACATACATCAAAAAGAGAAGGATTCAAAAATGAAAGAATTGAAGGTGTTGAATCTTGGACTAAGGTATAAGATTGAAATTAAGCTCCCCCTTAATCCAAGATATGCTTTATAATGTATAAACAATATTTGAAGCGAAGCATAACAAAAATTCAAAAATTAAGTCCTAACTTTGCACCAACAATGAATTTTGGGAATGAAAAAGATATAATTTATGAAACTCCCCCTAAAACACTGCCTTATACAGTCATAAACCTTTGTTTATATGAAATATTATCAAACTATAGTTGTAGGATATCAAGGATACACTAAATACCAGAAAATGGAGCTGTTTATCAAAAATACATTATGTCATCATGGTTTCTAAACGATCAGCTACACTCAAATCGAAATTTCACCTTTTATTAACTTTAGAAATGCGTTAGAAATTCTAGAAAACTCGAAAAATTACAAAATTTTGTGTACACATTTTTGGAATAATAATTTATTAAGGAAAAATAGTTTGAAAAATATATATTTTCCATATTTCAAGATTGATACAAACTTGGAACCTACCAAAAGTTCTAAAGATTTTGCAAACTTTGTATCACTTTTGTGTTCCACTTGAAAATTGTTTTTCAAAATATGATGAATATAGTTTAAAATATATATGATTTGGAATTTCCAACCATGTTCTTAGGGCTATGTATCCATTACTTGAATACAAGCCTTCCTAATGATTAGTCCATAAGGTATTCCTGTCTCTAGGTGTGTCATTGGCTCATAGTAATGCATCATAACAAGCATGATGAGCTAAGTACATCTTCCCTATCATCTCACATGTTTCTAAGTATCTCAATACAAAAATCAAGGTTTCTCAAGGCTTTTTGTGAGATGTATCAAGGTATAAAGATACTATATAAGTATAGGATCATGCAAACCTAGAATTTTACTCTACAAAGCACATACCAAGCTCTCTCCTTAATGATGAAAATTCGGTTTCGGGAAGAGCTTTGGTGAAGATATCGGCAAGGTTAGACTTAGATTCTACAAAATTAAGTTCAATGTCCCCTCTTGCCACATGATCTCTTATGAAGTGATGTTTCACTTCAATGTGCTTAGTCCTAGAGTGATGTACCGGATTTTTGGTCAAGTTGATGGTACTCACATTATCACAATAAACTTTAATGTTAGAATAGTGTAGCTCATTGTCCACAAGAGTATGTCTCATCCAAAGTAATTGAGCTACACAACCACCCATAGCCACATATTCGGCTTCGGTGGTTGATAAAGCAACACAATGTTGCTTCCTACTACTCCAACTAACTAGGGAGGACCCAAGAAATTGGCATCCACCACTAGTACTTTTCTTATCCAATTTGCACCCGGCATAATTGGAATCGGTATACCCAAGCAATTCAAACGACCTAGTCCTAGGATACCAAAGTCCTAGATTTAGGGTGCCTTTAATATATCTTAAATTTCTCTTGACGGCTACTAAATGGGATTCTTTGGCACAAGATTGGTATCTTGCACACATACCTACCGCAAATAAGATATCGGGTCTACTAGCGGTTAGGTATAGTAGGCTACCAATCATACTCCTATAAAGTTTAAGATCAATTGATTTACCTTCATGATCACTATCTATTCTAGTGCTAGTGGCCATAGGAGTGGTTACAATTTTGGCATTTTCCAAACCAAATTTCTTGATCATTTCATTTGCATATTTAGTTTGATAAATGTGAATCCCTTCATTGGTTTGCTTGACTTGTAAACCTAGGAAAAAGGTAAGCTCTCCAACTAAACTCATTTCAAATTCATTTTCCATATTTTTTATAAAGTCTTGAAGAAGATCATCATTTGTTGACCCAAAAATGATGTCATCAACATATACTTGGGCTATGAATATATCCTTTAATGTTGACTTTATAAACAAGGTTTGATCTACTTGGCCTCTTCTAAAATCCTTAGAAATTAAGAAGGATGATAATCTTTCATACCATGCCCGGGGAGCTTGTTTTAACCCATATAATGCTTTCCTAAGCTTACATACATGGTTTGGATAATCTATGTTCTCAAATCCGGGTGGTTGCTCTACATATACTTCCTCCTTAATATAACCATTTAAGAATGTCGATTTAACATCCATTTGGTAAAGTTTAAATCCCATATAATAAGCATACCCTAAGAGGATTCTAATAGATTCTAACCTAGCAACCGGGGCATAAGTCTCATCATAGTCATGTTGGAATGTATACTGAAAGCCTAGCTCTTTTTGTATGAACATTTTATTTTGAAATAAGAATCACATGATCATTGTTTGCACTTTATATATTTATTATATGTGTGCATATTGTCTAATATTTTACATTGTAGATAACATGGTGCTTGGTGTGGCACAGAAGATCATGTTATCAGTTCCTTGTAAAATATAAGTAGAGGCTCACAACCAAGATGATTTTGGACAAACCATTGGCATGGTTGTAGTGTAGCTTGGTATTGTTCTGTCTTGAACATAGAGTTACACTGGTACACTTAGGTGTATTGAGCAGGACCGACATAGAGGTGATTCAATTTAGTACTGACTACATAATTGAATCGGACCTCGGATATTATGTTGTACATGCTCTTAATCCCGATATAATAACGGGCACATGTACTTAGTATTTATTTCTTTGATTTACCAGTGGGTGAGATTTAGATGGATTAAATCAATATGCCCGGTAAGTTGGAAAATAATATTATTTACATGGTGTGCCGTTGATTATAGGAGGAAACCGTGTCCTATATATTAGGTTGATGATGTCCCCTTGAGGAGCTCATAAGGTTCATCATGTAAACCCAGCTGGTTGACTTAGTCTACATGATGATAAGGTTGAGTGGTACTACTCGAGGAATTAGATGTTAATTAATTGATAGTCAGTAAATCAAATAATTGACGGACATTCGATATCTTAAACACGGGGAGATAAATGTAGAAATGATATATGGAGCCCATATTGATTTATGGGGGTTGGTGAGGTAGTTCAATGATGATCCTCTAGTGGAATGGAACATCATTGATGGATCAAGTTTGTGTGGTTTCGATCCATCGGGTGGCCAAGATCCAACTCCTCCTTATGGTCCCTATCATAGCCTAATATAATTCTTGTGAAGTCTAGATCCAAGAATGTAAAACAAAACCTAGAACCAACGGTTGGGATTAAATCCCTAAGATCCGATGGTTAGGATGAAACCCTAGAATCGACGGTTAGGATTAAATCCCTAGATCCGATGGTTGGGATAAAACCCTAGATCTGACGGTTGGGATGAAACCCTAGATCCGACGGTTGGGATGAAATCCTAGATCCGACGGTTGGAATGAAACCCTAGATCCGACGGTTGGGGTAAAACCCTAGATCCGACGGTGGAGATTAAATCTCTAGATCCAACGGTGGAGATTAAAGGAGGCTTAAGCCCAATTCTATAAATAAGGGGCTTAGGCTTGGGCGGCAAGAATGGTTTTTTCGAATTGGAGTTAGGGTTTTTGGGCGGCAACTTTCTTCCTTCTTGTTGATTGCCGGCGCCCATCTCCTTTCATCATTCCTTGGCCGGCGCCCATCCTAGAGGCCTCTCCCTTCTTCCTTGGCCGGCGGTTCTCCTCCCATTGGTGGCCGGTTCTCATCCTCCTCCCTATTCTCCAAGGTGGCCGGGGGTTCTCCTTCATTTGGTGGTCGGCGCATCATCCATTTGATCCTTGGCCGGCGGTTGCACCAAATTCCCTAATTTGGTAGCCGGCTCTAGAAAGGCTAGGTATTTGCAAGTTCTTCTCTTTGTTTACAGCGGACAAGGTAGAGAAGAAAGCGATCTAGAAGGCTTCTACTCGTGGAGGATCTTCATCCACACGTCGTCCACGAGAAGGATAGGACATACGGTAGAAGATCGTGAGGTATAAAGTTATTTTAACTTTATTTACAGATCTGAGCTTGTTCTTTTATGTTTTGATTATGCATGTGTAAATTAGTAAATATATTGTATAATCATGGACCCTGAAGACAAACACAAAAATCGGCGATCCGTTCGTCGTCTCTTCCGCGGCTAACCAACTAGAAGAGTTGTGTTGCTTGAACAACTAGTTTGTTCAAGCGACCACTCAAGTTGTTAGCACGACGACGAAATGGTTGTGCTAAGGAAGCTCATCCCATCCGGATTAATTCTTTCATTAGTGAAAATTTTAATCCGGGGACATGGAGCCAATGAGCCTCCGAAGCGAACTCCAAACAAGTGGTATCAGAGCCACAGTTTCCGATTTTGTGTGTTTAGGATTTGGTTAATTTTTTATGCATTTTTCATATATTATATGTGTCGGATAATAGTAGGATATGCATAGTTTAACTCTTTGGTTGCAGGCATAAGATCCGACTATTATGGCCATGTGTGTGTATGTGAATGGATGTGTGTAAAAATTTATTATTTGAATCCTCGGGGTTGACGAGGCTAGATTAGTATTTAATTTTTGTAATTAAATACGACATTGTTTATCCACTCATTTTATTTTACTTTTGATCTAGATTATTTGTACAATCTTTCGTGGAGTATAAGATCGATGGATGTAAATTAAAATAGTTTTATCTCGGCTCGGATCTCTTTGGTGACTTGCGCACGGGAAAAGATGGAGTGGACGAGGTGACGACACGACGGGATGCATATTGGAGGACAATACCATAATAGTTGGAAAAATTCTGTTTTTTCCATATTTATTGCTTATTTGTTTTATATGCATGTTGTGTATGTTTTAAAATTCCTCATTTTCAATTTACTAAGTGGGAGAGGGACATTTTAATTAATTCCCACGACCTCCATTACAATTTGGCGTGTGATGCAACAAACTTGCGCGTTGGCTCTGAGTGCCTTCCTCCCCATCGGATGGGTTTGTTTGCGGATCACTAGGTCAAATAATGGTTATAGGAAATTATTTAGGAGCGTGTGTACTTCCCCATCGGTAAGGCACATAATCCGAAATAATTCCCTTAGTAACGTGTAATGGTGCACACTTAGATGCAAATAAAAAGTATCCTCCCCATCGGAGTCACTACTTTTATTTGTAGGGCTAAAGAGAAACCAACTATTAATTTTATTTGTCAAAAAGTAAGGTTGACAAGATAATAAAATTGATGGGTAAAACCTCCTCTTACAAATGTAGAATTCGTATACGTCCACACTATCGTGGCATGCGATATTCTCGGTGTTTTGAGGTGTTGGTTGATTTCAGAATTTTATTGTTTTGAGGAATCAATAATATTTGAAATCTAATATTTTGATCATTGTGATTTTTAGGATTTTCAAATGGCTTTCAACCCACTTGCTGTGATTTTAAAAGAAAACAAACTTACTAGACCAAACTACATTGATTGGAAAAGAAACCTGGATATTGTCTTAACTGCGGAGGAGTACAAATTTGTACTCTTCGAGGTCTGTCCTCCTAAGCCCACCGATGACTCTGATGAAAAGGAGAAAGAACGTTATAAGAAATGGGTAAAGGCAGATGAGATGGCGCGGTGTTACATTTTGGCATCTATGTCAAATGTGCTGCAACATCAGCATCAGGCCATAGCCACAGCTTATGACATGATGTTCAATCTCAAGGAACTTTTCAGACATCAGAGTAGGGCGGCTAGGCAGGAGGCAATGAGAAACTTAATGATGACCAACATGATCGAGGGAACACCCGTTAGGGATCATGTTCTCAAGATGATGGCTCATCTTAATGAGATGGAAGTCCTCGGAGATGAGATCGATGGGGAAACCCAGGTCGATATCATTCTCCAGTCTCTGCCTAGGAGTTTTGAGCAGTTCCGCCTCAATTACAACATGAACAAGAGGTTGTATTCATTGGCAGAGCTTCTGACAGAACTCCAGGCGGCAGAGGGGCTTTTTCGTCAAAGTGCTCAAGCCATGGTTGCTCAGAAGGTTTCTTCCTCTAAACCGAAAGGTAAGAAGAAGAAGAAGCAAGGTGGGGCGAAGAAAGTGGCAGTGGGACCTCAGGCAGGAGTGAAGAAGCCGAAAGGCAAATGCTTCACTTGCAAGCAGACTGGACATTGGAAGGCGGACTGTCCTCGCCGAAAGAACAAAGGTATATCTTCTTGTTTAGTTGTTGAAACATGTTTGGCGGTGTTATCTACCAGTGCCTGGTGTGTAGATATAGGAGCCACTGATCATGTCTGCAATAGTTTGCAGGGGTTCCAGGAAACCCGACGACTAGCTGAGGGAGAGATTACCGTCTTCATGGGCAATGTTTCAAAGGTGGCGGCTATTGTAGTGTGAGACGTTTATTTATCTTTTGATAGGAATAAAGTTTTGGTTTTAAGAAATTGTCTTTATGTACCTACTTTTAGAAAGAATTTAATTTCAGTTTCTAAATTGTTTATGGATGGATATTCTGTTTCTTTTAATGACAAAGTGGTTATAAAAAGGAATAGGGAGATTATCTGTTCTGGTAGATTGGTTGGCAATTTATATACTCTTGAACCAAAAACTCCCACGATGCATATAGAAATCAATAACTCATCTTCTAAGTCTAATAAGAGAAAAGAACCTTCGCAAATGAACCAAACATATCATTGGCATCTAAGGCTTGGTCATATTAACCTAAGCAGAATTCAAAGGTTGATAGCTGATGGACCTTTGGGTTCATTAGTGGTGGAGGATCTCCCAACCTGCGAATCTTGCTTGGAAGGTAAAATGACCAAGAGGCCTTTTAAGGCCAAGGGGTATAGAGCCAAAGATGTGTTAGAATTGGTTCATTCTGATTTGTGCGGTCCTATGTCTATCCAGGCAAGAGGTGGCTTTGAATACTTCGTCTCTTTTATAGACAATTATTCAAGGTATGGAGACATTTACTTGATGCGCCGCAAGTCTGAATGCTTTGAAAAGTTCAAAGAATTCAAGGATGATGTGGAGAACCGTAAAGGTAAAAGTATCAAGACATTACGATCTGATCGTGGTGGCGAGTACCTCTTGGGAGAGTTTAGGAGTTACTTATCAGAGGTTGGGATTCAATCCCAATTGTCTGCACCTGGCACCCCCCAGCAGAATGGTGTGGCGGAGCGAAGGAATAGGACTCTTATGGAGATGGTCAGATCAATGATGAGTTATTCTGAGTTACCTGATTCGTTCTGGGGGTTTGCTCTGGAAACAGCAGCACACATTCTGAACTTGGTTCCATCTAAGTCAGTACCCTCTACTCCCACAGAGTTGTGGACTGGGCGAAAGCCTAGTCTAAGACATATTCGGATTTGGGGTAGTCCAGCACATGTGTTGAAGGAAGATGCTGGTAAGTTGGAATCTCGTACAGAAGTACGCTTGTTTGTTGGCTACCCTAAGGGAACGAAGGGTGGTTTATTCTATAGTCCTAGAGATCAGAAAGTGATCGTGAGTACGACTGCCAGATTTCTAGAGGAGGACTATGTGATGAACCACAAGCCCACGAGTAGGATTGTTCTTGAGGAGTTAACAGGGGAAGTCCCGACTTCAGTACCACCGGTACAAGAGGAGACACCATAAGTCACTGCACCGTGTGTCACAGAGCATACATAGCAGGCACCTCGTCGTAGTGGGAGGGTTGTTAGACAACCCGAGAGATTCATGTTTTTGGGAGAGTCTTCGAACTTAGTCCCTGGTGAACATGAATCGGATCCCTGGACATATGACGAGGCACTCCAAGATAGAGATGCAGTATCTTGGCAAAGTGCGATGAATTTAAAGATAGAATCTATGGATTCTAATCAGGTCTGGGAGCTAGTAGAACCACCCGATGGTGTAAAAGCCATTGGATGCAAGTGGATCTACAAGAGAAAGAGAGGAGTAGACGGGAAGGTCGAGACCTTCAAAGCTAGGCTTGTTGCAAAAGGGTATACTCAGAAAGAGGGCATCGATTATGAGGAGACCTTTTCGCCGGTAGCTATGCTTAAGTCTATCCGGATTCTCTTATCTATAGCTGCTCATATGGATTATGAGATTTGGCAAATAGATGTCAAGACAGCTTTTCTTAACGGAAGTCTTGAGGAGAACATCTATATGCGGCAACCAGAGGGATTCATTGCTAAAGGCAAAGAGCATCTTGTATGTAAGCTTAATCAGTCCATTTATTGATTAAAGCAAGCTTCTAGATCTTGGAACATCCGCTTTGATGAGGTAATCCAGTCATATGGATTTATTCAAAGTCCGGATGAGCCTTGTGTATACAAGAGATGTGACGGAAACGTAGTGGTGTTTCTTGTACTATACGTAGATGACATTTTGTTAGTTGGAAACAATATCAAAGTGTTATCAGACGTAAGGGTATGGTTGTCCAAACAGTTTGACATGAAGGACTTGGGAGAAGTGGGACACATCCTTGGGATCAAAGTTATAAGGGATCGCAAGAAAAGGATGTTGTGCTTATCTCAAGCTTCATACATTGACACTATCCTTGCTCGTTTTAGCATGTAGAACTCTAAGAAAGGTTTTCTACCTTTTAGGCATGGAGTTCCTTTATCTAAAGAGATGTGTCCCAAAACATCAAAGGAGATAGAGGACATGAAGGCGGTTCCTTATGCTTCGGCAGTAGGAAGCCTCATGTATGCTATCTTTTAGATGGATATCTGCTTTGCGTGGGCATGGTTAGCAGATATCGAGTAATCTGGACAAGGACATTGGATCGCTGTAAAGCATATATTGAAGTACCGAGAAGGACTAGGGATTATATATCTTTGGTTTCTGCGAGATCAATTAGTCCCTGTGAGTTACACGGATTCGGATTTCCAATCAGATAGGGACAAGAGTAAGTCTACCTCGGGGTTTGTGTTTACTTTTGGAGGTGGAGCCATAGTATGGAGGAGTGTCAAGTAGAAATGCGTGGCGGACTCTACCATGGAAGCTGAGTATGTGGCAGCCTCTGAGGCAGCCAAGGAAGTTGTATGGCTCAGGAACTTCTTGATGGACTTGGATGTGATTCCTGGTTTGCCCAGAACTATCACAATTTATTGTGATAATAGTGGTGCAGTTGCAAACTCGAAGGAACCACGAGCCCATAAGGCGAGTAAACACATAGAGCACAAGTACCACCTTATACGAGAGATCGTAAAGCGAGGAGAAGTTGCTGTCGCCAAGATTGCATCAGAGGATAACCTGGCAGATCCATTCACTAAGGCCCTTCCAGCGAAAGCGTTTGATAAGCATGTGAAGGACATGGGGATCAGATGTATGGCAGAGTGATGACGACATAGTCTTTTAGTATAAGTGGCAGATTGTTGGAATGTATACTGAAAGCCTAACTCTTTTTGTATGAACATTTTATTTTGAAATAAGAATCACATGATCATTGTTTGCACTTTATATATTTATTATATGTGTGCATATTGTCTAATATTTTACATTGTAGATAACATGGTGCTTGGTGTGGCACAGAAGATCATGTTATCAGTTCCTTGTAAAATATAAGTAGAGGCTCACAACCAAGATGGTTTTGGATAAACCATTGGCATGGTTGTAGTGTAGCTTGGTATTGTTTTGTCTTGAACATAGAGTTACACTGGTGCACTTAGGTGTATTGAGCAGGATCGACATAGAGGTGATTCAATTTAGTACTGACTACATAATTGAATCGGACCTCGGATATTATGTTGTACATGCTCTTAATTCCGATATAATAACGGGAACATGTACTTAGTATTTATTTCTTTGATTTACCAGTGGGTGAGATTTAGATGGATTAAATCAATATGCCCGGTAAGTTGGGAAATAATATTATTTACATGGTGTGCCGTTGATTATAGGAGGAAACCGTGTCCTATATATTAGGTTGATGATGTCCCCTTGAGGAGCTCATAAGGTTCATCATGTAAACCCAGCTGGTTGACTTAGTCAACATGATGATAAGGTTGAGTGGTACTACTCGAGGAATTAGATGTTAATTAATTGATGGTCAGTAAATCAATTAATTGACGAACATTCGATATCTTAAACATGGGGGAGATAAATGTACAAATGATATATGGAGCCCATATTGATTTATGGGGGTTGGTAAGGTAGTTTAATGATGATCCTCAAGTGGAATGGAACATCATTGATGGATCAAGTTTGTGTGGTTCCGATCCATCGGGTGGCCAAGATCCAACTCCTCCTTATGGTCCCTATCGTAGCCTAATATAATCCTTGTGAAGTCTAGATCCAAGAATGTAAAACAAAACCTAGAAACAACGGTTGGGATTAAATCCCTAAGATCCGATGGTTAGGATGAAACCCTAGAATCGACGGTTAGGATTAAATTCCTAGATCCGACGGTTGGGATAAAATCCTAGATCCGACGGTTGGGACGAAACCCTAGATCCGACGGTTGGGATGAAATCCTAGATCCGACGGTTGGGATGAAACCCTAGATCCGACGGTTGGGATAAAACCCTAGATCCGACGGGATGCATATTGGAGGACAATACCATAATAGTTGGAAAAATTCTGTTTTTTCCATATTTAATGCTTATTTGTTTTATATGCATGTTGTGTATGTTTTAAAATTCCTCATTTTCAATTTACTAAGTGGGAGAGGGACATTTTAATTAATTCCCACGGCCTCCATTACAATTTGGCGTGTGATGCAACAAACTTGCACGTTGGCTCTGAGTGCCTTCCTCCCCATCGGATGGGTTTGTTTGCGGATCACTAGGTCAAATAATGGTTATAGGAAATTATTTAGGAGCGTGTGTACTTCCCCATCGGTAAGGCACATAATCCGAAATAATTCCCTTAGTAACGTGTAATGGTGCACACTTAGATGCAAATAAAAAGTATCCTCCCCATCAGAGTCACTGCTTTTATTTGTAGGGCTAAAGAGGAACCAACTATTAATTTTATTTGTCAAAAAGTAAGGTTGACAAGATAATAAAATTAATGGGTAAAACCTCCTCTTACAAATGTAGAATTCGTATACGTCCACACTATCGTGGCATGCGATATTCTCGGTGTTTGAGGTGTTAGTTGATTTGAATTTTATTGTTTGAGGAATCAATAATATTTGAAATCTAATATTTTGATCATTGTGATTTTTAGGATTTTCAAATGGCTTTCAACCCACTTCTTTGTGATTTTAAAAACAAACTTCTTGGACCAAACTACATTGATTGGAAAAGAAACTGGATATTGTCTTAAGCTGCGGAGGAGTACAAATTTGTACTCTTGAGTCTGTCCTCTAAGCCCTGGGATGACTCGATGAAAAGGAGAAAGAGCGTTATAAGAAATGGGTAAAAGCGGATGAGATGGCGCGGTGTTACATTTTGGCATCTATGTCAAATGTCTTGTAACATCATCGACATCGAGCCATAGCCACACTTATGACATGATGTTCAATCTCAAGGAACTTTTCGGACATCGAGTAGAGGCGGCTAAGCGAGGAGGCAATGAGAAACTTGATGACCACCATGATCGAGGAACACCGTTAGGGATCATGTTCTCAAGATGATGGCTCATCTTAATGAGATGGAAGTCCTCGGAGATGAGATCGATGGGAAACCAGGTCGATATCATTCTCGATCTCTGCCTAGGAGTTTTGGCGATTCCGCCTCAATTACAACATGAACAAGAGGTTGTATTCGTTGGCGGAGCTTACAGTGAGAACTCCAGGCGGAAGGGCTTTTTAGTCAAAGTGCTCAAGCCATGGTTGCTCGAAGGTTTCTTCCTCTAAACCGAAAGGTAAGAAGAAGAAGAAGCAAGGTGGGAAGCGAAGAAAGTGGCGATGGGACCTCAGAGGAGTGAAGAAGCGAAGGCAAATGCTTCACTTAGCAGATGGACATTGGAAGGCGGACTCCTCGAAAGAACAAAGGTATATCTTCTTGTTTAGTTGTTGAAACATGTTTAGCGGTGTTATCTACGATTCGGTGTGTAGATATAGAGCCATGATCATGTCTGCAATAGTTTGCGGGGTTCGGGAAACCCGACGACTAGTGAGGAGAGATTACCGTCTTCATGGGCAATGCTTTCAAAGGTGGCGGCTATTGTAGTGGGAGGCGTTTATTTATCTTTTGATAGGAATAAAGTTTTGGTTTTGAGAAATTGTCTTTATGTACCTACTTTTAGAAAGAATTTAATTTCAGTTTCTAAATTGTTTATGGATGGATATTCTGTTTCTTTTAATGACAAAGTGTTTATAAAAGGAATAGGAGATTATCTGATACAGTACATTGGTTGGCAATTTATAAACTCTTGAAGAAAAAATTCCCCGATGCATATAGAAATCAATAACTCATCTTCTAAGTCTAATAAGAGGAGAAAAGAACTCGCAAATGAACTAAACATATTCGCATCTAAGGCTTGGTCATATTAACCTCAAGTAGAATTCAAAGGTTGATAGTGATGGACCTTGGGTTCATTAGTGGTGGAGGATCTCCAACCTCGAATCTTGCTTGAAGGTAATGACCAAGAGGCCTTTCAAGGCCAAGGGGTATAGAGCCAAAGATGTGTTAGAATTGGTTCATTCTGATTTGTGCGGTCCTATGTCTATCCAGCAAGAGGTGGTTTTGAATATTTTCTCTCTTTATAGACGATTATTCAAGGTATGGATACATTTACTTGATGCGCCAAGAAGTCCAATGCTTTGACAAAAGTTCAAAGAATTCAAGGATGATGGAGAACCGCAAGGTAAAAGTATCAAGACATTACGATCCGATCGTGGTGGCGAGTACCTCTTGGGAGAGTTTAGGAGTTACTTATCGAGGTTGGGATTCAATCCCAATTGTCCGCACTGCACACCCCAAACAGAATGGTGTGCGGAGCGAAGGAATAGGACTCTTATGGAGATGGTCGATCGATGATGAGTTATTCGAGTTACCCGATTCATTCTCGGGGTTTGCTCGAAACAAGCAAAGACACATTCTCGAACTTGGTTCCATCTAAGTCGCACTTCTACTCCCAGAGTTGTGGATCGGGCGAAAGCCTAGTCTAAGACATATTCGGATTGGGGTAGTCCAAAGACATGTGTTGAAGGAAGATGTCGTAAGTTGGAATCTCGCATGTATACGCTTGTTTGTTGGCTACCCTAAGGGAACGAAGGGTGGTTTATTCTATAGTCCTAGAGATCAGAAGGTGATCGTGAGTACGAATGCCAGATTTCTAGAGGAGGACTATGTGATGAACCACAAGCCCACGAGTAGGATTGTTCTTGAGGCGTTAACCGGGGACGTCCCGACTTCAGCACTCACCTGCACAAGAGGAGACACCATAAGTCATGACCGCGTGTCACAGAGCATACACAGGAGTACTCGTCAGAGTGGGAGGGTTGTTAGACAACCCGAGAGATTCATGTTTTTGGGAGAGTCTTCGGACTTAGTCCCTGGTGAACATGAATCGGATCCCTGGACATATGACGAGGCACTCCAAGATAGAGATGCAGTATCTTGGCAAAGTGCGATGAATTTAAAGATAGAATCTATGGATTCTAATCAGGTCTGGGAGCTAGTAGAACCACCCGATGGTGTAAAAGCCATTGGATGCAAGTGGATCTACAAGAGAAAGAGAGGAGTAGACGGGAAGGTCGAGACCTTCAAAGCTAGGCTTGTTGCAAAAGGGTATACGCAGAAAGAGGGCATCGATTATGAGGAGACCTTTTCGCCGGTAGCTATGCTTAAGTCTATCCGGATTCTCTTATCTATAGCTGCTCATATGGATTATGAGATTTGGCAAAATGATGTCAAGACAGCTTTTCTTAACGGAAGTCTTGAGGAGAACATCTATATGCGGCAACCAGAGGGATTCATTGCTAAAGGCAAAGAGCATCTTGTATGTAAGCTTAATCAGTCCATTTATTGATTAAAGCAAGCTTCTAGATCTTGGAACATCCGCTTTGATGAGGTAATCCAGTCATATGGATTTATTCAAAGTCCGGATGAGCCTTGTGTATACAAGAGATGTGACGGAAACGTAGTGGTGTTTCTTGTACTATACATAGATGACATTTTGTTAGTTGGAAACAATATCAAAGTGTTATCAGACGTAAGGGTATGGTTGTCCAAACAGTTTGACATGAAGGACTTGGGAGAAGTGGGACACATCCTTGGGATCAAAGTTATAAGGGATCGCAAGAAAAGGATGTTGTGCTTATCTCAAGCTTCATACATTGACACTATCCTTGCTCGTTTTAGCATGCAAAACTCCAAGAAAGGTTTTCTACCTTTTAGGCATGGAGTTCCTTTATCTAAAGAGATGTGTCCCAAAACATCAAAGGAGATAGAGGACATGAAGGCGGTTCCTTATGCTTCGGCAGTAGGAAGCCTCATGTATGCTATGCTGTGTACGAGACTGGATATCTGCTTGCGTGGCATGGTTAGAGATATCGAGTAATCTCGACAAGGACATTGGATCGTAAAGCATATATTGAAGTACCCGAGAAGGACTAGGATTATATGTTTACGCAGATCAATTAGTCCTCGTGAGTTACACGGATTCGATTTCCAATCGATAGGGACAAGAGTAAGTCTACCTCGGGTTTGTGTTTACTTTTGGAGGTGGAGCCATAGTATGGAGGAGTGTCAAGGTAAATGCGTGGCGGACTCTACCATGGAAGTGAGTATGTGGCACCTGAGGCGCCAAGGAAGTTGTATGGCTCAGAACTTTGATGGACTTGGATGTGATTCCTGGTTTGCCCAGAACTATCACAATTTATTGTGATAATAGTGGTGCAGTTGCAAACTCGAAGGAACCACGAGCCCATAAGGCGAGTAAACACATAGAGCACAAGTACCACCTTATACGAGAGATCGTAAAGCGAGGAGAAGTTGCTGTCGCCAAGATTGCATCAGAGGATAACCTGGCAGATCCATTCACTAAGGCCCTTCCAGCGAAAGCGTTTGATAAGCATGTGAAGGACATGGGGATCAGATGTATGGCAGAGTGATGACGACATAGTCTTTTAGTATAAGTGGCAGATTGTTGGAATGTATACTGAAAGCCTAACTCTTTTTGTATGAACATTTTATTTTGAAATAAGAATCACATGATCATTGTTTGCACTTTATATATTTATTATATGTGTGCATATTGTCTAATATTTTACATTGTAGATAACATGGTGCTTGGTGTGGCACAGAAGATCATGTTATCAGTTCCTTGTAAAATATAAGTAGAGGCTCACAACCAAGATGATTTAGGATAAACCATTGGCATGGTTGTAGTGTAGCTTGGTATTGTTTTGTCTTGAACATAGAGTTACACTGGTGCACTTAGGTGTATTGAGCAGGATCGACATAGAGGTGATTCAATTTAGTACTGACTACATAATTGAATCGGACCTCGGATATTATGTTGTACATGCTCTTAATTCCGATATAATAACGGGAACATGTACTTAGTATTTATTTCTTTGATTTACCAGTGGGTGAGATTTAGATGGATTAAATCAATATGCCCGGTAAGTTGGGAAATAATATTATTTACATGGTGTGCCGTTGATTATAGGAGGAAACCGTGTCCTATATATTAGGTTGATGATGTCCCCTTGAGGAGCTCATAAGGTTCATCATGTAAACCCAGCTGGTTGACTTAGTCAACATGATGATAAGGTTGAGTGGTACTACTCGAGGAATTAGATGTTAATTAATTGATGGTCAGTAAATCAATTAATTGACGGACATTCGATATCTTAAACATGGGGAGATAAATGTACAAATGATATATGGAGCCCATATTGATTTATGGGGGTTGGTAAGGTAGTTTAATGATGATCCTCAAGTGGAATGGAACATCATTGATGGATCAAGTTTGTGTGGTTCCGATCCATCGGGTGGCCAAGATCCAACTCCTCCTTATGGTCCCTATCGTAGCCTAATATAATCCTTATGAAGTCTAGATCCAAGAATGTAAAACAAAACCTAGAACCAACGGTTGGGATTAAATCCCTAAGATCCGATGGTTAGGATGAAACCCTAGAATCGACGGTTAGGATTAAATTCCTAGATCCGATGGTTGGGATAAAACCCTAGATCCGACGGTTGGGATGAAACCCTAGATCCGACGGTTGGGATGAAATCCTAGATCCGACGGTTGGGATGAAACCCTAGATCCGACGGTTGGGATAAAACCCTAGATCCGACGGTGGAGATTAAATCCCTAGATCCGACGGTGGAGATTAAAGGAGGCTTAAGCCCAATTCTATAAATAGGGGGCTTAGGCTTGGGCGACAAGAATGGTTTTTTCGAATTGGAGTTAGGGTTTTTGGGCGGCTAGGGTTTGGAGCAAAGTGGGCGGCAACCTTCTTCCTTCTTGTTGATTGCCGGTGCCCATCTCCTTTCATCATTCCTTGGCCGGCGCCCATCCTAGAGGCCTCTCCCTTTTTCCTTGGCCGGTGGTTCTCCTCCCATTGGTGGCCAGTTCTCATCCTCCCCCCTATTCCCCAAGGTGGCCGGCGGTTCTCCTTCATTTGGTGGCCGGCGCATCATCCATTTGATCCTTGGCCGGCGGTTGCACCAAATTCCCTAATTTGGTGGCCGGCTCTAGAAAGGATAGGTATTTGTAAGTTCTTCTCTTTGTTCGCAGCGGACAAGGTAGAGAAGAAAGCGATCTAGAAGGCTTCTACTCGTGGAGGATCTTCGTCCACACATCGTCCACGAGAAGGATAGGACATACGGTAGAAGATCGTGAGTTATAAAGTTATTTTAACTTTATTTACAGATCTGAGCTTGTTCTTTTATGTTTTGATTATGCATGTGTAAATTATTAAATATATTGTATAATCATGGACCCCGAAGACAAACACAAAAACCGGCGATCCGTTCGTCGTCTCTTCCGCGGCTAACCAACAAGAAGAGTTGTGTTGCTTGAACAACTAGTTTGTTCAAGCGACCACTCAAGTTGTTAGCACAACGACGAAATGGTTGTGCTAAGGAAGCTAATCCCATCCAGATTAATTCTTTCATTAGTGAAAATTTTAATCCGGGGACATGGAGCCAATGAGCCTCCGAAGCGAACTCCCAACAAGTCAAGCTCCTCAACTTGATTAAATCCCCTAGCAACCAACCTAGCCTTATTTCTAGTGATATTTCCTTGGTCATCTAGCTTATTCCTAAAGACCGATCTTATAGTAATTATGGTGCTATCATCGGGTCTAGGTACTAACTCCCATACTTGACTCCTCTCAAATTGGGCCAATTCATCTTGCATTGCCAAAATCCAATCCGGATCAAGTAATGCATCATTGATCGATTTGGGCTCAATTTGTGAAATGAGAGCTACTTGACTAGTCGGAGGTCTATGAAATGACCTAGTTCTTACTCCTTGAGATAGATCTCCTACTACTTGGTCAAGTGGATGATCTTGATGAACTCTTAGAGTTCTAGAGGGGGTTTCAAATTGATCATTGTTATCTTCCACCCTCCTTTCATCATCAGAATCTCCTCTTCCTCCCCCTTGATTATTACCCCTAATGATCAAATTTTTAAGTTTTTGGGTAATGTCGTGATTATTGTCATTAATATCCTTATCAAAGGAGGACTTTCTAGGGTAGGTACTAGTGGTTTCATCAAATTGAACATTAGAGGACTCCTCAATCCCTTGGGTTTTTTTATTGTAGACTCTATAACCTCTACTTGTAGATGAGTATCCAACTAGGATTCCCTCATCCGCTTTGGATTCAAATTTTCCTAGATTATCTTTGGTGTTTAAAATATAAACTTTACATACAAAGACTTTGAAATAATGAATTGTAGGAATAGTTCCATTCCATAATTCAAAAGGTGTCTTTCCTAAAAACCTATGGATTTGAACCCTATTTTGGATATAGCAAGCGGTATTAACCGCTTCCGCCCACAAGTAGCTAGGTAGAGAATATGCATTAATCCGCCTCTTGTAGGGCACGATTTCTCCTTTCCACCACCCCATTTTGTTGGGGTGTTCTAGGACAAGAGAACTCATGCTTGTACCCTTGCTCTAAACAAAATTGTGAAAATTTTAAGTTTTCAAATTCACCACCTTGATCACTACAGATCCGGTTGATTTTGAGACTCTTTTCATTTTCAACCCTTTTACTAAATCCTATGATTATTTCTAAGGTATCATCCTTATGTTTCATAAAATAGACCCAAGTATACCTAGAAAAATCATCTACTATAACCAAACAATATTTGTTACCATTTAAAGATGGAGTACTATGACAATCAAATAAGTCAAGATGCAATAATTCTAATGTAAAGAGGTATTAGTTAGGGTTTTACCTTTGTGTGATGCTTTTGTTTGTTTTCCTTCTTGGCATGCATCACACATTTTGTTCTTGACATACTTGATCTTTGGTAGCCCTTTGACCAACTCCATCTTGGCTACCTTGGCTATGTTTTTCATGTTGATGTGCCCCAATCTTCTATGCCATAGCCAACTTTCTTCTTCTTTTGCAATAAGACACTTAGTAGAAATGTTAGAAGCATATGACAGATCAACATAATAAATGTTTGATTTCCTATATCCAACTAACATACAATTATTTAATTCCTTGTGTCTAATCATGCATTTAGAGGATTCAAAAGAGACATGATAGTTTGCATCACAAAGTTGACTAACACTTAATAAATTAAATTTCATATTTTCAACTAGCAAGACTTTGTGAATAACAATTTTGGGGGATACCTCAATTGTACCTCTACCTAATATCTTGAGTTTTCCACTATTCCCAAAGGACACCGCTCCCTTCTTCACATACTTAATTGTGGAGAACTTGCTCATATCCCTGGTCATATGTGTTGAGCAACCGTTATCTACAATCCACATACCTTGCTCTCCTACCTAAATCACATGAAAAACACAAGCTTTTGGTACCCAAATATTTGGACCGGTAACATTAAGTAAAAACTTCTTAGGTACCCATGCTTTCTTAACCTTTCCCTTAATGGTTGCTTTCCTATTAATCAATGAAATATAAGCAACTTCTTTTTCTTTTGGCTTATATCCTAAACCGGCCTTGTTGTAAACGGCTCTTTGTCGACTAAGGATCATATCAAGACATTTTGAGCCATTTGAAAATTTTTCTAAACATGCTTTTAGCTCAACAATCTCATCCTTAAGTTTGTCATTCTCTTCCTTAAGCATGCAAGAATCGATATGTGAAGGTTTTTCATTCCTAATTGCCTTTAGTTCTACCTTCATGCTCTTAACCTTAGATCTAGACTTATCTAGAGCCTCTTTAAGATAAGCAATTGATTGATAAAGAAACTTAACTTTGGGAGAGTTCATTACCTCATCGTCACTAGATGACGATTCATCACTTGAGGAGTCTTCTTGGCTTGATGTACCCGAGTCATCTCCTAGGGCCATGAGTGCCACATGGCGTGTGATGTGGCAAAGTTCATCATCGGAGGAGGAGTCTTCAACACTTGGTGTGTCCCATGTGGTTTGAGCCACCATGACCTCCTTCTTCTTCTTCTCCTTCTTGTCCTTCTTTTTCTTTTCTTTTTCCTCCTTCTTCTTTAGCTCCGGGCAATTTGGCTTTATGTGCCCCTTCTTGTTGCAAGCATGGCAAATCACATTATTATTGAAACTTGAATTACCACTAAACTTACCTTTTGAAGAATGAGACCCCTTCCTTGCTTCTCTACTCTTGAACTCCTTTGATTTCCTATAGAGCTTCTTGACGAAATTTGCCATCTCACTAGATGAGTCTTCATCACTACTTGAATCATGCTCCGATTCGGATGATGATGATGCTTCTTTTCTTTCCTTCTTCTTCTTTTCCTTCTTTTCAACAAATAAAGCTAAACCCTTTTCCTTAGAGGACATGTTAGTTTGCTCATGTAATTCAAACTCATAAAATAATTCATCAATTTTAATTTGAGAGAGATCCCTAGTTACCTTAATGGCATCAACTATAGAAGTCCATAAAGAATTTCTAGGAAATGCTTGAAGAATATACCTTACCAAGTCCCGGTTGTCAACTCGCTCACCTATGATGTGGAGTCCGTTCACAATCTCCTTGAACCTTCCATGCATTTGGCTTACGGTTTCATGCATCTTCATTTGGAAGGCTTGAAGTTGTCCAATTAGTAGGTCCTTCTTGGCCCTCTTTGACTCCTTGGAACCTTCATTTAGATCAATTAGCTTTTCCCATAACTCCTTGGCGGATTCGAAAGGCCCCACCTTGTTGAGTTGCTCCATGGTAATACCGCATTGAATGGTGAGTACCGCCTTTGCATTTGACTCGAATCGCCTATTCATTTCCCTTGTCCAATCCTTGCTTGGAATAGGGTTTCCTTGTTCATCTACCGGTTCCTCGAAGCCATCTACGATACTATGCCAAATTTCAATATTGCTCATTAGATAATACTTCATCCTACCTTTCCAATATGCAAAGTGACTCCCATCGAAGAGTGGTGGCTTGGCGGTGCTATATCCCTCTTGAAGAGCCATTGATGCCTTGGTTGATGGTGAGATCTTCCAAGCTATCCAGGCTCTAATACCACTTGTTAGGATCTTTGTAATGGCTAGAGGGGGGGGGGTGATTAGCCTTTCTTCGTTTTTACAAAAACGTTAGCAGAAGCAAAACAAATATAAACACACATAAGAAAGAGACAAAGCTAACACCCGATGTACGTGGTTCGGAGATGACGCTCCTACTCCATGGCAATCCGTAAGGTGGATTAGTCCTAGCCAAGCTTCACTATATTCTCCTTTGGATGAACCAAGGTGGAGAAACCTTTCTTACAATGCTCTCCTCTTCTTTACAATGATGGATGATTAAGAACTAGAGAAGAAGAGGTTTTGAATTGCTAAAACACTTGGGAAAGCTTGGTGAGCACGAGGGTGTAGTTAGGAATGAGAGCACTAGCTTCACCAAGCTCCCCAATGCCCCTTTTTATAGAAGAGGGGTTGTTTTTCCCGTTGGGCTTCGATCGACCGATGCTTACCATCGATCGCCGCCGGCAACGCTTCAACCGAGATCTCTATGGAGATTCGTAGCCACAATTTCCAATGGCCAGGTGATCAATCGACTGATCCCTCCATCAGTTGACTGATGGAGTGATCAGTCGAGTGATCAAGGCAGCAGTCGAGTGAGACTGCATTCTGTGGTGATTTTCTCCTTGATTGATCGATCACGCCTTTGGCGTCCGATCGATCGCAACACCGCCGATCGCTCGATCAAGGCGTGATCGATAGTCGTGGTTTTACCGACTCGGTCACGCTGACGACGATCGATACATCATATCACGATACTCATCAAGTATGAGTAATTCACACTTGATTTTACACTCTAGACCTAGACTCAACCTTCTAGATCCTCATTAAGCCTTGAGCCTTCAGGATCCCTCCGAGTCTGCGACTTGTTTATCCTTTGCGCTTTGCTTCCAAGAGCTTCCTTCGGTTTCGTCATGTCTTGGGTTGCCAAATGCTTGGACTTTACGCCGCCAAGACTACAAGCTTGGACTTATGCTGCCAAGACCTTACTTTGAACTTCCTTTGCCAAGGTTCACTTGGACTTTACGCTGCCAAGACTACAAGCTTGGTCTTACGCTGCCAAGTCCATCCCTTGGACTTCCTTTTCCAAGATCATACTTGGACTTCCTTTTCCAAGGTTCACTTGGACTTTACGCTGCCAAGACTACATGCTTGGTCTTACGCTGCCAAGTCCATCCCTTGGACTTCCCTTTGCCAAGATCATACTTGGACTTCTCTTTTACCAAGTCTTCATCCTTGGATTTCCCTGTCACTTAACCATATTCGCAATTACATCACAAGATATTGCCTAACTTAGATGATTATCCAAACATCAAAACATATAAATGCTTGGAGCATTGTTGCACCAACACTGATGTCTTGGTGGATGAAGAAGATTCAGTAAAAGGAGCCACACAAGTTGTGGAGTGCTCCGAAAGAAATCCCGTCCTGGTGGTTGAAGAAGATTCAACTTTAACATCCACGATGGGAGTGGGATGGACTGAATGGGGGTGAGCACTTTCATGGTGTGATTAGGATAGTTCCATGCTGCTCTCTCTAATATGATTGACTTCTCGTATATTTTCTCCCATGGTTTAAGACGATTCAGAAAAAGTGTCCAACCTAGGGGTTGGATTATTTCATTTGTTGTTAGGGCTTTCATCAATAGATTTGTTGGAGACTCTGGCTGTGATGGAAGTGTCCAGTATGGGGGCCTCCAACTATCCACCACTTCCATGGAAATCAACTCAATATCTTTTGGATAATTTTGGTCAGGATTATCAAGTGGTTGCACAGTTAAACATAAAAATTCTACAGGCACTATCTCCTCTGCAACATCATCTGCAATAAAACTACAAATAGAAGTAGCTGCCAACTCACTAACATCATCCTCAACCAATTTTTCTGACCCTGCTTCCACTGCAGATATCCCAGTATCAATGGCATCACAAAGTAAATCCAATCCACTAGTATCATCATCCACTTCATCTGCTATAGCAGCAACTTCATCTACCAATTCACATCCATCAGTATCTACAATAACATCATAGCACAAAGATTCATAGGAGTTCTGTGGAGTGGCTGAATCATAGACACGCCTATCACTCACTCCATAATCCATCTCCCTAAGAGCGTCGATATCCATAGAAATGGTCTCTGAAGGAGGCTAAATGAACTATTGTGCTTATGTTAATCTGATGAATGATGCAATTTGATCAAGCTGGATTTGCATGTTTTGTATCCATTGTTGTTGTTGTTGATGTATATCACTCATTTGTTGCTGATGTTTATTGCTCATTTGCTACTACTGTTGTTGTAGCAATGTTGTAGCTGCAAGAGCTTTTCTAGTGTATTTTCTTGACTGGGAGCAGGGGTTTCTTCACTATAGTCTTGGTATGAATTATTGTATTGAGGTTGAGAAATGTTTTGCGGTGTGTTTCCATACTCGAACCCTGAATGATCCATCCAACCATAATTATAGGTATTTGAAAATGATTCATACCTATCTTGTTGTTGAGGCTGGAAGTACTCATGTCGCTCTAAAATTTATTGGGACTGATAATACTGAATTAAAGGATCTCTCCAATCATAACTATAAGAACTAGGAGCTGGATCATATATGTCATGATATTGTCGTGGGTAACTCTGGGGCTCAATAGGAAATACACTTTGTTCCTCACTTTGATTTGAATAAAAAGCCTGATTGAAGTCTCCAAATAATTGATAATATGGATCCATGTTTAAAGAATTTTCATGTTCATTCCTTAAACACTACAAACAAATCAAAAGACACAGGAAGTATACATGATACAATACATAGATATATAAGAGAATAAAATAATGAAGCCCTAAATAAAATTTTTGGATTTTTGATTTTTTTTTCAGAAAAATGGGTAAACAATCTTAAGTCTACCAAGCACCATTGCAGTCCCCGGCAACAGTGCCAAAAATTGATAATGGTCTTTGTCGTGGTACCATTACAAAACAAAATTTATAATTAAACCGAACCACTTCTACACTAATGCAGCATAGAGTTGACTCAGGTCATCTCCCAACGAATGCAATCGGTAGAGTGGTTTCCTTAGGATAATTTTCCTTATTGCTTTGGGTTTTCTTAATATAACTGGGGGGTTTGTGATTCGAGTTATAACCTACGATTGCAAGGTAATTAAAATGCTAAACTAACAATGCAAGTAATTAAAACATGCAATAAATAGAACAATGCAAGAATTAAAGCAATAAAAACTAGAAGAGAAATTAAGACAAACACTTAATGTGCACAATTCAAAATTAAGATAAACAAAGTAAATCAAATGTAAGGGGTAAGTTAACAAACACTTGACATGTAGAAAAATAATCTAAACTAACAAAAAGGAAAAATGATCAAATCAACCCAAGATTGGCCTGGTATATGAACAAGTTCCTTCGGCTAAGTCCAATGGAGCTCTATCAAGACTCCACAAATGGCGGTGGATGTGGAATGACGTAAACTCCTGAATCTAGTAGATTGATGGATGCTCCAAACTCTTGTAGATCCGGTTGAGCTTGAAGAAGTGTCGTCGAGGCAGAACTCCTCCTCAAATCAAAAGGAGGAGGTGGATGAGCTGTGGAGATGGAGGACGTCATTGAAATCACTCGATGAAGCGGTTCCTCCTCGAATCCGAGGAGGAATATGGATGGAAGGGAGGTGGAGGCAGCTGCTAGGGCTCAAGGGAAGATGAGATGGCATTTTATCTGACTTTTTTTGCTTTTAAAGGTGCTCCAACCCAAATTCTGGGCCCATGATATGTCTGTGCCTTTTTAGCACGGTCGGCCGTGTCTTTTTTTGGAGAAAAAAATACGGTGCTACAGTAAATTTTGTTAGTGCCTATAAGATTGATATATCTCCACAATGACATAATATTGTCCACTTTGGGTCTAAGCCCTTATGATTTTACTTTTGGGATTTACCCAAAAGGCCTCATGCCAATAGAGATATCTTTTCATCTTATAAGCACATGATATTTTCCATGTCTTACCAATGTGAGACTTTGATTGTATTCTCAATACTCCAACAATCCCCCCCCCTCAAGCCTATCCATCCTCGAAGGACATTCTCTTCTTAATGTTTGATCCTCAACCCATCAGGATTTTCTGCCAATTGTCTAGTCCTCTTAACCTAGCTAGACTTCCTACCAGTTGTCCAACCCTTCTGGCCCAACTAGACTTCCTGCTAGTTGTTCGGTCCTCTCGACCCAACTGGACTTCCTGCCTGGTGTCTAATTCTCTTGACCTAGATATGGGAGCTCCACTTCCTTCGTTCGAGGTTCATGGCTTGACATGGACCATGGCTCTGATACCACTTGTTGGAACTTTGATGAGTGGTAGAGGGGGGGGGTGAATGGCACATTCTCGTTAGCTTGATGGAATTCGATCGTACGTGTCTACAATTATGTTAGTACGTAGTGGAAATAGAAAATACAATATGAATACAAACACACAAGCACAAAGACAAGCGATATAACGTGGTTCGGAACCTTAGGGTTCCTACTCCACGGATTGAGCTCGAGTGAGTTCTAGTGATGCACACACCACCACTAATAAAAAACACTCCTCGACGACACACCGAAGGTAGAGAAACCTCTTACAATGATTACACAAGTAATAAAAAAATACAAGAAATTACAAATGAAATACACAAAACAAGATAAAGAAAACTTTACAATAATTGCTTTGGATGCTTGCTTGTTTGATTGCTTGAACCGCACTTGAAGACCTTGATTTTCATAAGCAAATTGCCTCAAATTGCCCAAGAAATCGCTACCAAAACCCCATCCCTTCGAGCTCACTTTAAAGCTACAACTCGAGTTGATTTCCGCTTAGCAATCGACTGCTCATACCCATCAGTCGACTGCTCTTGTAGCCATTGTCTCACAATGATTTAATCCACGTCGAAAAGGTTCCAATGAATACCTAACAGTCGACTGATCATACCCAACAGTTGACTGCTCATAGCCTCCAGTCGACTGCAAAATCCTAATAGTCGACTTAGAAGCATTCTGTGCCTGCTCCCTTGACCAGCAGTCCACTGCCCTCCATGGCAGTCGACTGCTCAAGGCTAGTTGACTGCCAAGGCCATGCGGCCACAGTCGATCACCAGTCGACTCCCGATCAGTCGACTGGTCATACTCCCAGTCGACTGCTCAGAGTCAACTTGGCTTCCAAGTGTCAAAACACTTGACCAGTCGACTGATATACCTCAACCATGAGGTTTACCCCAAGTATGATGTCCTCATACTTGCTAGACCACCTTTAGCCTAGACCTAAGCCTTCTAGCTACCTCCATCAGCCTCACGCCTATTGGATCCCTCCAAGTCATCCATGACTTGTTCATCCATACACTAGCCTTCAGGTGCTTCCATCGGCTATTGTCATGCTAAGTTGGTCTACACCACCAAGGCACATTTGGGCTTATGCTGGCAAGACACACATTTGGACTTTACGCCGCTAACCATTAGCCTTATGCTACCAAGACTCCAACCTTGGACTTTACATTGCTAATATAATTTCTTGGACTTCCCTTACCAACCCATGTTGGACTATCCATGTCAAGTGTTCCACTTGGACTTCTCCTTACCAAGACCCATGCTTGGACATTCCATGCCAAGTGTCCCACTTGGACTTCTCCATCATATGGTCAATCCCATGTCAACCATATAGTCAACCCATTATCAAACAATGGTCAACTCATCCTCAAACATCAAACCGATACTCAAGTCAAACTCAAGTCTAGTCAATCATGACCTGGGCCAATTGCACCAACATAATGTCCTTGGAGAGTTCCTAAGCCAATAGGAAACTTAAACCACCAAAAATAAGGGTAAAAGTTCAAACTTGAACTTTCACAACCCTGAAAATTTGATACTCCACCCTAAACAACTCTTCTAATCATTTTCAATGATTATTTCACCATCCAATGCTTTCTAAACCATATCCTAGGGTTAGAAGATGTTAGTGTAACCTAAAAGGGTTGATACATGGCTAAACAAACTGTAGGGATGTATACTGAAAAGTCTACCTTTTGAATGAACATCTTTATTTCGAAATAAGAATCACATGATCATTGTTTGCATTTTTATGGTTATGCAATATTGTATAATACATTACATTGTAGATAACATGGTGTGTGGTGTCACACGGGAGATCATGTTATCGGCTCCTTGTAAAGTATAAGTAAAGGCTCACAACCGAGATGACTTTGGACAAACCATCAGAATGGTTGTAGTGTGATTTGGTATTGGTTTGTCTTGACAATAAAATCACACTAGTGCACTTTGTGTGTATTGAGAAGGACCGACTTAAAGGTGATTCGATTTATTGCTGACTACATAATCGAATCGGACCTCAGATATTATTTTGTACATGCTCTTAATCCCGATATAATAATGGGCACATATACTTAGTATTCATCTCTTTTATTTACCAATGGCCGAGATTTATAGATTAAATCGATAGGCTCGGTAAGTTGGGAGATGATATTATTTATATCGTGTGTCGTTGATTATAGGAGGAAACTGTGTCCTATATATTAGGATGATGATGTCCCCTTGAGGAGCTCATAAAGTTCATCATGTAAACCCTGCAGGTGGACTTGGTCCGGCATGATGAAAAGGTTGAGTGGTACTACTCATGGAGTTAGATGTTGATTAATTAATGGTCAGTAAATTAATTAATCGACGGACATTCGAGATCTTAAACATGGAGAGAAAATGTACAAATAATATATGTATCCCATATTAACTTATGGGGGTTGGTGAGGTAGATCAATGATAATCCTTTAGTGGATTGGATTATCATTAATGGATCGGACTTTATGTGGGCTTGATCCATGGGTGGCCAAGATCCAACTCCTCCTTATGGTCCCTAATGTAGCCTTTTAACACCTCATGAAGCTTAGATCCAATGGATAGAAACAAAACTCTAGATCCAAAGGTAGAGATTAAATCTCTAAGATCCGACGGTTGAGATTAAATCTCTAGATCCGACGGTTGAGATTAAATCCCTAGAACCAATGGAGGAGATTAAATCATGGCTTATCCCTAACTCTATAAAAATAGGGCAAGGGGTGGGCGGCAAGGAGAGGAATCCTAATTGAGATAGGATTAGGGTTTGGAGGCTTAGGGTTTTGGAGGCTTGGGCGGCACCAAATAAGGAAGTTTTTCCTTTCTTCTTCTTCCTTCAAAGTGGCCGGCATCCAGCAGCTTTTCCAGCCCTTTTCTAGCCATTGGCCTCCTGCCAAAGACTCTCTTTTCTTATCCTTGAGTGGTGGAAACAAGACTTAGGGGTTTCCCTTGGTGTCTTGGTCGGTTTCCATCATCATCTTCTCCTCCTAGTTGGCCGGCGGCAAGGTTTCCCTTTGTTGCTTGTTGGTTGGCTATAGGAAGGAGAAGAACCTTGTTTCTATTCTTCCTCTTGCTTTGGAAGAGCAAGGAAGGAAGATTTATGATCTAGGAGCTTCAACTTTTGGTAGATCGTCGCCCACACAACGTCTGAAAGGAGGAAGGTCATACATTAGAAGATCGAGAGGTATACCTATTCTTCATTCTCTTTTGTAACATGATTGTTTTTTTTTCAATTATGAGCATGTAATATTCTATTTTTGGCTAAATAATACTTGAATCCCAATCATAAATACAAAAGCCGGTGATCCGTACATCGTCTATTCCGCGGCTACTCGTAGAATAGAGGATGGTCGCTTGAACAACGAGTTTGTTCAAGTGACCTCTCAAAACGAATAGCACGACGATGACTTGATTGTTTGGGCAATCCCTTTTGTCTAGGATTAATTTTTTTTTAATCTGGGGACATCGATGGGATCTCCATGAATAAACAACCAAGGTGAAGAGGGAAGCGAAGTTTCCCCTCACGGACTCGATAAGCAAAACCCATCAATTGGTATCAGAGCCAAGGTTTTTGATTTTGTGTGTTTAGGATTCGGTTAATTTTTATGCACTTTTCATATATTATATGTGTCGGATAATAGTAGGATATGCGTAGTTTAACTCTTTGGTTGCAGGCATAAGATCCGACTATTATTGCCATATGTGTGTATGTGATTGTATGTGTGTAAATGTTTATTTTGTTGAATCCTCGGGGTTGACAAGGCTAGTATTTGATTTCTTGTAAATTAGATACGGCATTGTTTAGCAACTCTTTATTTTATTTTACTTTCGATCTAGATTTCATGTACACTCCCTCGTGGAGTATATGATCGATGGATGTAAATTAAAATAGGTTTTAGTCTCGGCTTAGATCTTTGGATGGCTCGCACATGGCGTAGGAGGAGCGGGCGAGATGGCGATGCGACGAGAGACATATTGAAGACAAAAGCCATAATAGTTGGAAAATAATTTATTTTTCATATTTATTGCTTTTTGTTTGATATGCATGTCGTAGGCTAGAAAAATTCCTCGATTTCAAATTACTAAGTGGGAGAGGGAATTTTTTTCCCATGGCCTCCATTACGATTTGACAAGTGATGTAAACAAACTTGTGCATCGGCTCTGAGTGCCTTCCTCCCCATCGGATGAGTTTGTTTGCAGATCACAAGGTCAAATATGGTTATAGGGAATTATCAAGGAGCGTGTGTACTTCCCCATCAGAAGGCACATAACCCGAGATAATTACCTTGGTACCGAGTAATGGTGAACACTTAGATACAAATATAAGTATCCTCTCCATCGGAGTCACTGCTTTTATTTGTAGGGCCAAAGAGGAACCAACTATTAATTTTACTTATCAAAAAGTTAGGTTGACAAGATAGTAAAATTAATGGGTAAAACCTCCTCTTACAAATGTAGAATTCGTATACGTCCACACTATCATGGCATACGATATTCTTGGTGTTTTGAGGTGTTGGTTGATTTTAAAATTTTATTGTTTGAGGAATCAATAATTTTTTGAAATCTAATGTTTTGATTTATGTGATTCTTAGGTTTTCTTTCAAAATGACTTTCAACCCACCTGTTGTGATACTGAAAGAGAACAAACTTACTGGACCCAACTATGTTGATTGGAAGAGGAATCTAGACATTGTCTTGACTGCTGAGGAATACAAATATGTACTCCTCGAAGAGTGTCCTCCCAAGCCTGTAGATGATTCTGGGGAAAAGGAGAAAGAGAGCTATAAGAAGTGGATCAAGGTCGATGAGATGGCGCGGTGTTACATTTTGGCATCTATGTCAAATGTGCTACAACATCAGCATCAAGCCATGCCCACTGCTTATGATATGATGCTCAATCTCAAGGAGCTTTTCGGACACCAAAATCGGGTTGCGAGGCAAGAAGCCATGAGAAACTTGATGACGACTACCATGATCGAGGGAACACCCGTGAGGGATCATGTTCTCAAGATGATGGCTCATTTGAATGAGCTGGAGGTCCTTGGAGCTGAGATCGATGGGGAAACCCAAGTCGATATCATACTCCAGTCTCTACCTAGGAGTTTTGAGCAATTTCTACTGAACTACAACATGAACAGGAGGTTGTATTCATTGGCGGAGCTTCTGAAAGAACTCCAGGCGGCAGAGGGGCTATTTCGTCAGAGTGCTCAGGCACATGCCATGGTGACCCAAAAGGTTTCTACTTCTAAGCCGAAAGTCAAGAAGAAGAAGAAATAAACTGGGGCGAAGGCGGCGGGAGGTACTCAGGGAGGAGTGAAGAAGCTGAAAGGCAAGTGCTTCACTTGTAAGCAGACTGGACACTGGAAGAAGGACTGCCCCAACCGCAAGAACAAAGGTATATCTTTTGGTCTAGTCGTTGAAACATGTTTAGCGATGTTATCTACTGGCACTTGGTGTGTAGATATGGGAGCCACTGATCATATCTGCAATACTTTGCAGGGGTTCCAAGAAACCAGACGACTGGCTGAGGGGGATATTACCGTGTACTTGGGCGATGCCACAAAGGTGGCGGCAGTTGCAGTGGGAGACGTTCATTTATCTTTTGAGAAAAATAAACTTTTGGTTCTTAAGAATTGCCTTTATGTACCCTTATTTAGAAAGAATTTAATTTCAGTTTCTATATTGTTTATGGATGGATATTCTATTTCTTTTAATGACAGGGTTGTTATAAAAAGGGATAGGGACATTATCTGTTTGGGTGCATTGATAGGAAATCTGTACACACTTGAACCAAAAGCTCCCACGATGCACATTGAAATTAATAACTCATCTTCTAATTCAAATAAGAGAAAAGAACCTTCGAAGATGAACCAAACATATCTTTGGCATCTTAGGCTTGGTCACATTAACCTAAGCAGAATTCAAAGGTTGATATATGATGGACCTTTGGGTTCATTAGTGGTGGAGGATCTCCCAACCTGCGAATCATGCTTGGAGGGTAAGATGGCCAAGAGGCCTTTTAAGGCCAAGGGGTATAGAGACAAAGATGTGTTAGAATTGGTTCATTCTGATTTGTGTGGTCCTATGACTATCCAGGCTAGAGGTGGTTTTGAGTATTTCATCTCTTTTATAGATGATTACTCAAGATATGGATACATTTACCTGATGCGCCGCAAGTCTGAATGCTTTGACAAGTTCAAAGAATTCAAGGCTAATGTGGAGAAACGTCAGGTAAAAGTATCAGGACACTACGATCTGATCATGGTGGCGAGTACCTCTTGGGAGAGTTTAGGAATTACTTATCAGAGGTTGGGATTCAATCCCAATTGACTGCACCTGGCACACCCCAACAGAATGGTGTAGCAGAGCGAAGGAATATGACTCTTATGGAGATGGTTAGATCGATGATGAGTTATTCTGAATTGCCAGATTCATTCTGGGGATATGCTCTAGATACAGCAGTGTACATTCTGAACTTGGTTTCATCTAAATCAGTGCCTTCTACTCCCACAGAGTTGTGGACTGGGCGAAAGCCTAGTCTAAGACATATTCAGATATGGGGGAGTCTAGCACATGTGCTGAAGGCAGATGCTGGTAAGTTGGAACCTCATACAGAAGTACGCATGTTCGTTGGCTATCCTATAGGAATGAAGGGTGGTTTGTTTTATAGTCCTAGAGATCAGAGGGTGATCGTTAGCACGAACGCCAGATTTCTAGAGGAAGACTATGTGATGAGCCATAAGCCCAAGAGTAAAATTGTTTTGGAGGAATTAAAAGGGGAAGTAACTTCTTAAGTACCACCGGTACAAGAGGAGATACCACATGTCACTGCACCGCGTGTCATAGAGGATACACAGGTGATACCTTGTCGTAGTGGGAGAGTTGTGAGATAGCCTGATAGATTCATGTTCTTGGGAGAATCTTCTGATTTGGTCCCTGGCAAACATGAACCTGATCCCTGGACATATGACGAGGTAATCCAAGATAAAGATGCAGTGTCTTGGCAAAGTGCAATGAACGCTGAGATAGAATCTATGGATTCAAATCAGGTTTGGGAGCTAGTAGAACCACCCGATGGTATAAAAACCATTGGATGCAAGTGGATCTACAAGAGAAAGAGAGGAATAGATGGGGAGGTTGAGACCTTCAAGGCGAGGCTTGCTATGAAGGGGTATACTCAGAAAGAGGGTATCAATTATGAGGAGACTTTTTCACCGGTAGTCATGCTTAAATCTATCCGGATTCTCTTATGCATAACAGCTCATATGGATTATGAGGTGTAGCAGATGGATGTCAAGACAGCTTTCCTTAATGGAAGTCTTGAGGAAAACATCTATATGAAGCAACCAGAGGGATTCATTGCTAAGGGCAAAGAGCATCTTGTGTGTAAGCTTAATCGGTCCATTTATGGATTGAAGCAAGCTTCGAGGTCTTGGAATATCCGCTTTGATGAGGTAATCCAGTCTTATGGATTTATTCAAAGTCCGAATGAGTCTTGTGTATACAAGAGATGTGACGAAAACATAGTGGTATTTCTTGTTCTATACGTAGATGACATTTTGTTGATCGGCAACAATATCAAGGTGTTATCGGACGTAAGGGTATGGTTGTCCAAACAGTTTGATATTAAGGACTTGGGAGAAGGGGGACACATCCTTGGGATCAAGGTTATAAGGGATCGCAAGAAAAGGATGTTGTGCTTATCCCAAACTTCATACATAGACACGATTATGGATCGTTTTAGCATGCAGAACTAGAATAAGGGTTTTCTACCTTTCAAGCATGGAGTTCCTTTATCTAAGGAGATGTGTCCTAGATCATCTGAGGAGATAGAGGAGATGAAGGCGGTTCCTTATGCTTCGGCAGTAGGAAGCCTCATGTATGCGATGCTATGTACGAGACCAGATATCTGCTTTGCCATGGGCATGGTCAGTAGATATCAGAGTAATCCAGGACAGGGACATTGGACTGCGGTAAAGCATATATTGAAGTACCTGAGAAGGACTAGGGATTATATGCTGGTTTACCGGGCAGACCAATTACTCCTTGTGGGTTACACAGATTCCGACTTCCAATCTGATAGGGATAACAGTAAGTCTATCCTCAGGTTTTGTGTTTACTATGGGAGGTGGAGTCATTGTATGGAGTGTCAAGCAAAAATACGTGGCGGACTCTACCATGAAAGCTGAGTATGTGGCAGCCTCTGAGGCGGCCAAAGAAGCTGTGTGGTTCAGGAACTTCCTGATGGACTTGATGTGATTCCTGGTTTGCCCAGAACTATCACAATTTATTGTGATAATAGTGGTGCAGTTGCAAACTCGAAGGAACCACGAGCTCATAAGGCAAGTAAGCACATAGAGCGCAAGTACCACCTGATACGAGAGATCGTAAAGAGAGGAGAAGTTACTGTGGCCAAGATTGCACCGGAGGATAACCTGGCAGATCCTTTCACTAAGGCCCTTCCGGCGAGAGCTTTTGATAGCCATGTGGAGGGAATGGGGATCAGATGTATGGCAGTTTGAGGACAGCATAGTATATTAGTATAAGTGGAAGATTGTAGGGATGTATACTGAAAAGTCTACCTTTTGTATGAACATCTTTATTTTGAAATAAGAATCACATGATCATTGTTTGCAATTTTATGGTTATGCAATATTATCTAATACATTACATTATAGATAACATGGTGTGTGGTGTCACACGGGAGATCATGTTATCGACTCCTTGTAAAGTATAAGTAAAGGCTCACAACCGAGATGGCTTTGGACAAACCATCGGAATGGTTGTAGTGTGATTTGGTATTGGTTTGTCTTGACCATAAAATCACACTAGTGCACTTTGTGTGTATTGAGCAGCACCGACTTAGAGGTGATTCGATTTATTGCTGACTACATAATCGAATCGGACCTCAGATATTATTTTGGACATGCTCTTAATCCCGATATAATAACGGGCATATATACTTAGTATTCATCTCTTTAATTTATCAATGGGCGAGATTTATAAATTAAATCGATAGGCTCGGTAAGTTGGGAGATGATATTATTTATATGGTGTGTCATTGATTATAGGAGGAAACCGTGTCCTATATATTAGGATAATGATGTCCCCTTGAGGAGCTCATAAGGTTCATCATGTAAACCCTGCAGGTGGACTTGGTCCGGCATGATGAAAAGGTTGAGTGGTACTACTCATGGAGTTAGATGTTGATTAATTAATGGTCAGTAAATTAATTAATCGACGGATATTCGAGATCTTAAACACGGGGAGAAAATGTACAAATAATATATGGAGCTCATATTAACTTATGGGGGTTGGTGAGGTAGATCAATGATAATCCTTTAGTGGATTGGATTATTATTAATGGATCGAACTTTATGTGGGCTTGATCCATGGGTGGCCAAGATCCAACTCCTCCTCATGGTCCCTAATGTAGCCTATTAACACCTCATGATGCTTAGATCCAATGGATAGAAATAAAACTCTAGATCCAAATGTAGAGATTGTTGGGTTTCCGGCACCGCGGTGAGTGTGTGTTCGAACATGTTTCGCAAACATTTGCACAGCGGAAGAAATAAAAATAATAAATCTACATTTATTACAACACACACATCACATGCATGCATAGTACAACATGTGTAGACATAACCGTAAATTTAAATTTGCAATAAAAGGAAATTTAACTACGTATACCTTTCGTATCACGTGTAGCGGAAACGGCATCAACCGGAATGATCCTCGCTAGAATCGTCTCTATCCGTATCCACGCCGAGTATCTTCGGGATGACTTCACAAAGTCCCGAGCTTCGTCTTCGTACGGGTTACTAGCCTCGTGTTGAAGACAACGTGATCGAGAGAGGATCACGATCCGGATCCAAATTCGGATCCAAAGACGAGTCCTCAAAACTTGCTTCTCCGGAGAGGTATTCATCAACCGTTTGACGAATCCTTTGTCCTCCACCTCTGAGGATTACCGGAGATCGAATCACCAGTAAGTAAGGCACTGTCGGAGCTCCAAACGTCGTCCAAACGATGCTCCGACGAGAAGAAAACAAGCTGTCCAGAAAACTGGACAGCTTTGGTGGAGGAGTAGGCGTCGGCCAAAGAGGGTAAGATGAAGCTCACCTTGATGCCGAACCCAAAGGAGATCACCGGAGAGTTGCCGGAGGATCACCGGCTGAAACTTGGATGCCGGCAACAAGTTGGACGGCAGCACAAGGGGTTGGACGGCGGCACAATGGTGTTGGCGCTGAATCACCAAGGAGAGGAGGTGGGCGGCAACTAGGTTAGGGCTTTTTGGATAAGGGCTTAACAACACCTTAAGCCCTCTTTTATAGAAAACTAATTCTCTTAATGGTTATTGGATCATAACCATAAGGCCCGTTAACCCGCTCCATTAATATAAGTTAAAATAAACCAAACCATGATGGTTTATTTAAAGTTAAAATGAACCGAACCAAATTTTGGTTCATTCATTTAAAATAAACCAAACCCTTTGGTTTATTCTCCTCCATTGGATTAGAACCAAACCATTTTGGTTCATCCATTATGTCTTCATAAGACATGGCCCATCCACGCTTCCATTGCGACTGAAATGATTTCATGCTCGCTTCTTGTTTGGTCCAACCAAACCTAGTTTCTCTCGATCTGAGAATCCCATTCTCAAGCTCGTTTTAAATCCTTCGGATTACACTCGTTGTGCGTGTGACCAAATAGGTTCTCGGTTTTTGTTGGCCGTCTATAATTAACCATTAATTATAGAACGATCATGAGTGACACCTAGTAGTACATCATGATCCCCAATTAACCAAAAAGATCAACGGTTGATCCAGAACTATTTCTGAAACCCTTCAGCATCTCGAATGAATCGTGCCCCATTCCCTTCACTCATCTTATACCCACTTGGTTCAGGACATGGTCTATAGTGTTAGTCCCCACTAGGCTGACTACGTCACACCTAGCCCAAGTATCATTTCCTCGTCCTACGGATTCTAGTTACTGCACATGTATCGAAGAGTACCTTACTCTAAACATGTAATGCTTTGGCCAAAGACTTTAGTAACAATCCGACGAGAGGCCATGGGTATACATCTCCTTGCAAGGAGTGGTGAATCCTTTATAGGCTATTCAAACACCTTCGATCACTTCGACATATACCCAATCATCCCGGGTCCACATCTCCTTAGAGATGCTTGCTTAAGATGTCAAAGCATAAGTCTCCATGATCAAGATGACTTGAATACCGCAAGTCAAAGGAACATCGCACTTAAGCTACAGTAAGAATTTCATTGACATATCTATATATGCAGAGAACCATATGAAGTCTTACGGCTGGTCAGTCCAATGAACTAGTTACCATAACTAGCATCCACGATCAACTCCGGACATCACAATGTCTCCAACCAGTGAGAATCAGCTGCTTGGATACACCAAGGAGTATTCCTCGTGCTAGTATCGACAGAATTGATGGTGTCCAAATCCATCAATTCATCGACTAGGGATAATTCCGATACATCACAATTACACATGTAGAGATACTCACTAGTTGTGATCCAATCACAAATTCTCTCATGCTGTGAATCGTATCGTGGACATTCAGTAAATGAGTTTAAGATCCAATCAAATACATGAAAACATGTATACTCAAATAGTGAATCTTCATTTATCATATAAATGGTTCATACATAAGGCGATTGCCTTAGGACATCTCTCATATAATACTAACAGAGATTAAATCTCTAAGATCCGACGGTTGAGATTAAATCTCTAGATCCGACGGTTGAGATTAAATCCCTAGAACCAATGGAGAAGATTAAATCATGGTTTATCCCTAACTCTATAAAAAGAGGGCAAGGGGTGGGTGGCAAGGAGAGGAATCCTAATTGATATAGGATTAGGGTTTGGAGGCTTAGGGTTTTGGAGGCTTGGGCGGCACCAAATAAGGAAGTTTTTCCTTTCTTCTTCTTCCTTCAAAGTGGCCGGCGTCCAACAACTTTTCCAGCCCATTTCCATCCATTGGCTGGCAGCCAAAGACTCTCTTCTCTTCTCCTTGAGTGGTGGAACAAGACTTAGGGGTTCCCCTTGGTGTCTTGGTCGGTTTCCATCATCATCTCCTCCTCCTAGTTGTCCGGTGGCAAGGTTTCCCTTTGTTGCTTGTTGGTTGGCTATAGGAAGGAGAAGAACCTTGTTTCTATTCTTCCTCTTGCTTTGGAAGAGCAAGGAAGGAAGATTTACGATCAAGGAGCTTCAACTTTTGGTAGATCGTCGCCCACACAACGTCCGAAAGGAGAAAGGTCATACATTAGAAGATCAAGAGGTATACCTATTCTTCATTCTCTTTTGTAACATGTTTGTTTTTGTTTTTCAATTATGAGCATGTAATATTCTGTTTGTGGCTAAATAATACTTGGATCCCGATCATAAATATAAAATCCGGTGATCCGTACATCGTCTATTCCACGGCTACTCATAGAATAGAGGATGGTCGCTTGAACGAGTTTGTTCAAGTGACCTCTCTAAACGAATAGCACGACGATGACTTTATTGTTTGGGAAATCCCTTTTCTCTAGGATTAATTTTTTTTAATCCGGGGACATCGATGGGATTGCCATGAACAAACAACCAAGGTGAAGAGGGAAGCGATGTTTCCCCTCACAGACTCGATAAGCAAAACCCATCACAAACTTTGTTCAATCAAAATACACTTCATCAGTTGACTCAGTCAGCAACCAGTTGACTGCCTCACTACCAGTTATCTGTCCAAAGTAGCAGTCGATTGGTTTCTGCAAAGTGCAGAAATCAATTTCAGAAATTAATTTTTGAAATTCATAAGTAATTATACAATTTTTGAAAAATCATAAAAATTTATATGTGCATTACTTACATAAAATACAGTGGGTTAAAAAAAAATTAAAATAAAATACCAAGGTTTACCAAGCATTGCTAATGGTGATTGCTAATGGTGATTGCTATCAAAAGATAGACTTTACCAAGGTTTTTTAAAATATTTTTGAAATCATTTTAAAACTTTATTTTGAACCATGGTCTATAGGCAAGATGTACTTGACTTGTACATTAACTTTCCTCATGATTCATCAATGCCATATTATGAGTTTGTGTTCATCTAGATACAAGAACTATACACCTTGAGCATAACTCATTTTCCAAACATCTCACAATTGTCTAGGGTGTATCAATACACACACATGTCAATTTAATATTTTGTGAGATGTGGGTTTTTGTTTTTCGTAATCTAGGGTCTCATGCATTTTATCTAGACAACTCTATTTGATTCCCTTATAATGGGACTTCAAATCATCCCATTGTCTTTAATTCAATTTTAATTATCCTAAATGCATGAAATATGACCATGGCATATATGATAGCATAAATTAAAACATTTTCCAATAATCATGATGTCATTGCATAAAAATGACCTAAATACAAATATGACATAATAACCCAAAGCATTATCATGACATTTTAAATAATGAAAAGAAATATGATGTCATGACATAACATATGACAAACAATTCATGGAAAATCAAATATAAGGGTATAAGAATACCTAGATTTTAATTCAAATTTCCATTTATTTGGATTAAACATCATTTTTCCATAATAATCAAATCCCCAAGTGTGCCAAAAACCCAAATTGCACACCATTGACTCTAAACCTAATTGTGCCAATTATGATTGATTTTTTGAAACTTCTCAAATTTTATTGGCACATCCTAAAATCTTTTAGTATATAAATCCAAATTCATTTCCAAGGTATCACATAACCTTGAAAATATCCTAAAGTGTCAACTCTACCATGGTTTGGTTAACGACCCATCCAGTTAGGGTTGACACTGTTGGTGTAGGGGCACCAGATAATCGAACCTGTGTTTTGATTATGGCAAAGACACAAAGTTAAGTTTACATCATTATCTCATGAGCTGAATCAAGTGTGCAAGAATGCTAAGCTAAATCGAAGGTTGCCGACACCCGGAGGGAACCGTGGTGGTCGGGCGACACCAGGAGGACTTCGAAGGGAGCCGAAGAAATCAGGTGGAAACCAGAAGCGAAGCTTCAAAGCTATGAACTTAAGGTACGCTCGTGTGGCGAGAGAATGTAAGGTCGAGTCCTTCATATGGGGACATCCTTAGGCGACGATCCGACTAAGACATCCCATGGAAGGTTTATGTCGAGATTGGACGGTAAATGGCCATCAAAATCACTTGTATTACTTGAATTTTCGAGCTAACTTTTCATTGCAGTTGGAAACCCTAGCAACAGTCAACTGATGGCTTGTATCAGTCGACTGCTACTTCCATCAGTCGACTGCTAGGGTTGAGCAGTCGACTGATGGTCAAATTACAGCTTCAAGGAGAGTCAAAAACTCATCCCTTTCTTCTAGGGTGAGGTGGCTTTTGAAGATAAGGCTTGAGCTCAACGATTAGGGTTTCTCAAGGCTATAAAAGAAGGGTCATTCTTTACCATTTCATCAATTCCACATGCTCTCAATTTCTCCCACAAAGCTATTATTCTACGATGACCCTACGACGACGAAGCATTGTCGAAACGATGACAATCCGGGATCAAATTCGATCTCTTAGGTCGTAAGTAAAATCTTTACTTTAAGTTCATTTCAAATCTTGTAAACTTTACTTTTATCGGAGCTTTAATCGCAATGAGGAGAGGGGGAGTGTCCCTCTACCTTGAGTCTTTGCTATTTCTTGTACTCGCTTACTCCTACCTCCAACGAGGAAGAGTATTTTAGTGATTTGCCCTCCGTACACGGTCTAGGACCGTCAGGGCCTTGGATTAGCAGTCAGAAGGCTGTGAACCAAGTAAAATTACATTTGTCTTACTTTACTTTCTGCTGCACTTTACTCTTATCACTTATCGAATGACGAACGAACGAAAAATTATTTTGCGTTATTCACCCCCCCCCCCTCTAGCACTCATATCGATCCAACAAGTGGTATCAGAGTCAGGGGCACTACGATTTGGTGAAACCACCAATCTAGCAACTTTTTATAGATTTTTCTTGTTTATTTTTGGTTTTTCAACTTTTTCATTTCGTTTGATTTCATTCTCCCTCACTACTAATACAAGACGAAAAGTCTTGGTACATTTGGTTGTTTTTGTTTTTGTGAGGTATTATTTTTTGTCTACATGGCCCATCTCGAAGGGTTTAGCACCGTTCGACCTTCGTTTTACAACGGAGATGACTTCCGTTACTGGAAGGGTCAGATGGAATGCTTCATAAAGACCCAAATCAAGATGTGGATCGTAATCCAAACCGGATTCACGCTTCCTACTAATGAAGTGGGTGGATCGTTGGATTACAATCAATGGACGAATGCCATGAAAAGACAAGTGGAAGTCGACGCCAAGGTGACCCAAATCCTTCACTGTGGCTTGTCCAAAGAAGAGCTAAACCGTGTTGGCTCCTTCATCAGTGCGAAAGATCTATGGAACAAACTCGTAGAGCTACACGATGGAACCGACGACACGAAGTTGTATAAACGCGACTTACTTTTCAATAAGTTGTATAACCTTAAGATGCAGAAACACGAGATGACAACACAACTACACACTTGTATACAAGACATCGTCAACAGCCTGCACTCCATCAGACAAAAGGTCGAGAACCGAGACCTTATAAGGTATGCACTTAATGCCTTTCCTAGGATTACCTTGTGGGCATCCATGGTCGATGTCTACAAGGTTTCTAAGGACCTCTCTAAAATTAGACTAGATGAATTATTTTCAGAATTCGAACTTTATGAACAAACTAACGTGTTTCGGGCCGAGAAAAGAGTTGCCTTACTTGCAGGTCAAAGAAGGAAAGGAAAGAGCAAGCCACCTCCTGAGCAAGAAGATGAATCCGAACCCGAAGATGAATCCGAGTTTGAATCTGAAGAGTAGGCTGTGATAGTGAACATGGTGCAAAGGACTGTTCATAAAGAAAGAGAGCTATCAAAGAACAAAAAAATTTGCAACAAAAAAATTTTTTCGTCGATAAATTTGCGACAAAATATTTATTCGTCGCAAAACTCTCACATGCATACTCCAACAAATATAATAAAATTTTGCGACGAATATATTTTTTGAGTCCTTGCTTGAGGAGGTTGAAACCCTCAAGCAAGAGCCCACTATAACCTCTTTGACTTGTCGTGTTCGAGAGGAGGACTCAACTCGAGTTGAGAAACTCGAAGAAGAGAACACCCTCTTGAAAGGACAAGTCTAAGAGCTCAAGGCTAGATTGGACAAGTTTTGAATGGGGTCCAAGAATCTTAATTGACTTCTTGGAATTCAGAGAGTTGTGTACAACAGAGTCGGACTCGGGTTTAGTCCAAAGACTACGAATAGATCATATATGTCTATTGTAAATCGTAGTCATCAACGAGTCCAATCATGGGTCCCGAAGACTCTTAAATTCACATATCAGGACCAATAGGTATTGGATTCCCCAAGATCAAGTTCATTACTTGAATAGACCATATTGGTTGAATGATCCAGGGAAGCTAATACCAAAATAGTATACCCGATAACTTAGCATGATCAAACTTTTATTTTACTTTTTAGAATGGCTAGATAGGACAAGTAGTTAGTCAACTCTTGATAACATAGTATCAGGATGAGGCAAGATGATAATACGCTAGGGAAATGAAGTCCTATGTGTCTATGTTAGATAAGGCGTATCTAGCGCGGTGCACTCGACTAAGTGGAACTAGCTAAAGCTACCTCATCGTATCCATAACTAGTTAGACCAGGAAGTAGTCTTAAGTGACTCAAGTTATCATTTTTCTGAAATTGACTTTGTCTAAGGAAGTGGTCGTTGTTCCGATCAAAGAAGGCCCCTGTGCCTCGCCATGACTTGGAACCCAATTTCTCGAAAAGGTGACTTGATGAGCTTAGGATTAAATATGAATCTAAACCAAGGTTGACTAGCTTTAATTAAGTTCAAATCATCACAAAACATATAAGGCGAACAAATTCTGAGACACATAGAATGGGTGAGATGATTAAGGAATAATTATTATATACATAACTTTTTTCAAAAGTCATCTATTTATTTTAACTATTGTGCTTAAATGAATAATTATAATCGGCCAATATTAACTATAAAACTCTCTAGGTCAAAGTTTAGTGCCCCCTAACTCTCTTATACCTCATATACTTGACTAAGGGGGGAGAGCAAACTAACCTTAAGGGTTATAAATCTTTAAAGTTATTCTTGAAAATTAGCTTATAAGTATTTTGAAAATCAAAGCTTAGTTTCAAAAACTTATTGTTGGTGCAGAGGGATATACCTCGAACAAATTTACTTAACTAATTCGAGATGCAGGCTTGGACTCATACTCACTTTTTTATGCATGCTATAATATTATGCATTTTAAAACCCCTTATTTTTTATAAACACCCGACATTATTTTTGATTCATGGAAAAAGGGGAAGAAGAGCATAAGTTAAGGGGGAGTACCACAAAATTTAAATTTAAAAAAAATATTCAAAACTCACCTAGGTGAAGGGTGAGTTCTTTTAAGTGAGTTTATTGTTTACTTTACTTATTTTCATGCTTTAAATTTCTCTTAACTTTGTGTTGGTTTGTCATAGATCAAAAAGGGAGAGATTGTTGGTGCAGGGGCACCAAATAATGGAACCTGTGTTTTGATTATCGCAAAGACACAAAGTTAAGTTTACATTGTTATCTCATGAGTTGAATCAAGTGTGGAGGAATGCTAAGCTAAACTGAAGGTTGACGACACCCAGAGGGAACCGTGGTGGTCGGGTGACACCAGGAGGACTTCGAAGGGAGCCAAAGAAATCAAGTGGAGACCGGAAGCGAAGCTTCAAAGCTAAGAACTTAAGGTACGCTCATGTGTGTGAGAGAATGCAAGGTCGAGTCTTTCATACGAGAATGTCCTTAGGCGACCATCCGACTAAGACATCCCATGGAAGGTCTGTATCGAGATCGGATGGTATGTGGCCATCAAAATAACTTGTATTACTTACATTTTGGAGCTAACTTTTCATGCTGAAACCTCCATCGATCATTGGCTAGGGTTGGCGATGGCAAATCGATGGTCAAATTACAGCATCGAGGAGAGTCAAAAACTCAAATTCTTCTAGGGTGAGGTGGCTTTTGAAGATAAGGCTTGAGCTCAATGATTAGGGTTTCTCAAGGCTATAAAAGAAGGGTCATTCTTTGTAACGTCCGCCCTTCCGGTCCTCCTAACACACATCCTATGGACGGGCGACGGCGCTACGTGATCATACATTCATTCATATAACAGCGGAAGCATTTAAAAACTTTGCATCTTTTAACTCTAATTACATTAACCCAATCAACCTAACAATTTAATCATGGCAAAAGGTCTTAGCAATTTATTTAACTAAACATGTATTAACCATTTCAAGGTTCATAAAAATAAACATGAGTAACCACCATAGAAAGCATTAACGTCTCCTAAGAGTTTACACAAAAACTGAAAATCATGAATAAGTCCGTATATGAAAAATGATCTCGTCCACAATGCCACTGCCACACACATCTTTGCCTCTCCTACTGCTCCCTTTAATTTATCCATTCCTTGCCCTTTCTTACAGTACAAGGAAAGTAAATTGTAAGCACATAGGCTTAGTAAGGTCCTTTCCTACTCATAAAAACATTCATCATGAATTAAACGTAAAGTAATGACATGTTCGTTTAAACAACATATGAGCACAGCATTTATTTAACGTAGAGACATGATCAATTTAGGAAAAGAACATAAACTTAGCATTTTCATCGTAACAGTACATTGTCTCTAAACATGATAATTCGATGAACATAAAATGGTATATGCAGGATGCTCTTTGAAAACATATAGTTTATATACTTAAACATAATCTCAACATATTGGGCCCCACATTGTACCACATACATCATTCGCGCGCATCCTAAATAGATCCGAGGTAGCTAATCCCGAACCTACTAGGTTACTAGGTCCATACTATGTCCGTCGACCTAGGGGCAACCTTGGAGCCCATCCCGTGGACCTTGTTAGAGTCCGGTACAAGTCATGCATAAAGTAAAATAACATACATGTTTATTGTCCTAAAGAGTGTTCTTGTCCCCACTCTTAGGGAAACATTTCTTAGACATTTCATATACGTGAGTCATGCCTAACATGGGTGAAAACATAAGCATGTAGCATAGCATAAATCGGCATGAGTACAATTTAACATGGCATAAGGTAGTGACATAAAGAAAATTAAGCTAACATAAATAGAAATCATCATCTAACATGCATAACGTGGAAGAATTTCAACAAGAATAATTTCTCTAATCCTATTAGCCGAACCTTCTACACATAGTTCTAGATTCTTTCGTTCAAAATCAAGCATACAACATTACATCGTAAGCACTTATACTGCAGGTGAGGGGATACTTACATCCTATGCTTTTTTACCAATTTATACCATTAGATTTTGTAAAGAAAAGATCTCCTTCGTATTCCTTTGCTTTAGCGTGATCCTCTACCAAGTTCTTAAGGAGATCCCTCTTGAAAATTTCCTCTTGAATTATTTCACGGTGGAGAAATTATAGAGGCTCTCTTTTTTTTTCTTTTGTTTTCCTCGGTGGAGAGAGGATCGACATTTGGAAAAAAAATGAGAGAGAGAGATGAGAGGCGGTGGGAGAGAAGAGGAGGTGTGGGTGTTGGTCGGAGTTGGGAGAGAAGAGGAGGAGAGAGAGCGCATGGGTGGGCGGCTGGAAAAAAAATGAGAGAGAACAAATAAAAGAAATCTATATATATAAATTAGGATTTTTCTTAACCTAATTACCCCTTTAAATAATTAGTCAAATTAACCAATCTCTTCTTTTTTTTTCTCCTATAGATATATTTTGTTATATCCTACTCATTGGTAATCTTATGACTTAGTGGAGGGAAGCCTATTCTTCCAAACCAACGGTTCATGGTTCGAGCCTCGGCTAACGAACTATTTATTCGATTTTTTTATTTTAATTCCTATTCTTAATTATTTCTATTTATTATTATTATTATTATTCTATTCCTATTTTTATTATTTCTATTCTTATTCTTATTTCGATTTTTCTCTAATAAAAATATAGGAATTAAAATTTAGGGTGTTACAATCCCTTATACCTTATAAAAGTTTCGTCCTTGAAACTTAAAATAGCTCAGGGTACTTTTGCTTCATGTCATCCTCACGTTCCCAGGTTGCTTCTTCAACCCTTTGACTTTGCCATAAGACTTTCACTAAGGGTACTTCTTTATTTCTTAGTCTTTTGACTTCTCGGTCTAGTATCCGGATAGGTCGACTTTCATAGCTCAAGTCCTCTTGAATTTGCTCTGTCTATGGCTCGACCACTTGGTCGGTACTGGAAATGCACTTCTTAAGCATCGAGACATGGAACACGTTGTGAATAGCAGACATCTCTTGAGGTAGTCCTAGCTCGTAAGCTACCTTGCCAACTCTTTTCAGGATCTTGTACGGTCCTACGTATCGCGGACTTAGCTTTCCTTTCTTCCCGAATCTCATTATTCCTTTCATAGGAGCTACCCGGAGAAATACCAAATCTCCGACATTGAATTCCAAAGGTCTACGTCGCTGACCCGCATAGTTCTTCCGCGGCTCACGGCGATCTCTATTCTTTGGCGGATATTCTGTATTGCTCGGGTGGTGTCATCGATGAAATCCGTCTGAAGTCCCATCTCTTTCTTCTCACCACCTTCGTACCAACAGATCGGAGACCTACATCTCCTCCCATATAATGCTTAATAAGGTGCCATTCCGATGGTAGCTTGGTAGCTATTATTGTAAGCGAATTCCGCTAAACATAAGTAGCAGCACCAACTCCATTTGAAATCCAAGGCACAAGCTCGTAACATGTCTTCCAGTACTTGGTTCACCCTTTTTGTTTGCCCATCTATCTGAGGATGAAAGGCGGTACTAAAACGCAGCTTCGTGCCAAGTGCCTTATGAACGCATCTCCAAAATTGTGAAGTGAAGCGACCATCCCTATCTGAAATGATGGTCTTGGGAATACCATGCAATATGATGATTTCCTTAGCATATAATTGAGCCAGTTTCTCAATCGAATATGTCATCTTGATCCTTGGAAATGAGCTGACTTTGTCAATCTGTCAACGATAACTCATATAGCGTCATATCCATTCGTAGTCCTGGGAAGACCTGAAATGAAATCCATAGAGATGTCTTCCCATTTCCACTCCAGAATTTGGATTGGTTGCAGAACTCCTCCAGGCCTCTGGTGTTTTGCTTTAACTTCTTTGGCGGAGTCGGTAGTCATCGACGTCTTGAGCTACATCCCTCTTCATATCAGACCACCAGAACTTCTCTTTCAGGTCTTGATACATTTTGGTGGATCCTGGATGCATAGAATAGAGGGTTCCGTGAGCCTCCTCTAATATCTTTTTGCGTAGTTCCGAATCGTTAGGGATACATAACCGATCCCTAAGGTATAATACTCCGCTATTGGCGATACGAAAACCCTCGCCTTTTCCTTCTAGGATCTCCTGCTTGATCCTCTAGAGACTTGGATCATCACTTTGTTTTGCTAATATGTCATCGAATAGTGCTAGTATTATTACCATGGTCGAAAGCTGCCCGGAAATAACCTCGATTCCATAGCGCATAATTTCCTTCTCCAGCGGTCGAGACAATACCGATAAGGACATCAGGGTGGCACTGGACTTCCTGTTGAGTGCATCAGCCACTTTGTTTGCCTTGCCAGGATGGTAAAAGATCTCACAGTCATAGTCCTTCACGAGCTCCAGCCATCTGCGTTGTCTCATATTGAGGTCTTTGTGAGTGAAGAAATACCGCAGACTCCGGTGATCCATATAAATCTTGCACTGTGCTCCGTACAGATAGTGCCTCCATACCTTGAGAGTGAAGACCATAACTGCTAGCTCTAAATCGTGAGTGGGATAGTTCTTTTCATGTTCCTTGAGTTGCCTAGAGACATAGACAATAACTTTACCCCTCTGCATAAGTACAACTCCAGTCCCAATCCGGAGGCATCGTTGTACATGTCGAAGCTCTTGTCGTTCTCTGGGAGAGTAAGGATTGGAGCACTTGTAAGTCTCCTTTTCAGCTCCAAGAAACTCTTCTCACATTCCTCCATCCATACATACTTCTTGTTCTTCCAGGTGAGAACTCTCATAGGTGTTGTTATTCTGGCGAAGTCTTCTATGAATTTTCGTTAATAGCTCGCTAATCCGAGAAAACTCCTCACTTCGCTAGTATTCTTTGTCCTGCTCCAGTTACTCACAGCTTCAATATTTCTTGGGTCTACCATAACTCCGTCTTTGGATATAATATGACCCAGAAAAGATACTTGATCGAGCCAGAATTCACATTTGGAGAACTTGCCATATAGTTGCTTTTCTCAAAGAATCTGTAATACCATCTTCAGGTGTTCGACATGCTCTTCTTGATTTCTCGAATAGATGAGGATATCGTCAATGAAGACGATCACAAACTTGTCAAGAAACACCGAGAATACCCGATTCATCAGGTCCATGAACATAGCAGGAGGATTCGTCACTCTGAAAGGCATGACTATGAACTCATAATGTCTGTATCTTGTTCGAAAAGCTATCTTCGGTATATCATCTGGTTTCACTTTCACTTGATGATAGCCAGATCTGAGGTCAATCTTTGAAAAGACGGTGGAACCTTTTAACTGGTCGAACAGATCATCAATCCGTGGTAAAGGGTACCTATTCTTGATCGTCACATTATTTAGCGCTCGGTAGTCTATGCACAGGCGCATAGTCCCATCCTTCTTCTTTACGAACAGTACCGGAGCTCCCCATGGAGAGTGACTAGGGCGAATAAAACCCTTGTCGAGTAACTCCTGTAGCTGTCCCTGAAGTTCCTTCAATTCGGTCGACGCCATCCGGTAAGGTGCTTTAGAGATCGGCTGAGTACCAGGAATTAATTCGATCTCAAATTCAATTTCCCTATCAAGGGCTAACCCTGGTAGTTCATCAGGAAATACCTCTGGGTAGTGGCATACCACTCTGACATCTTGTATCAACCACATGTGCTAGAAACCCAGTGCATCCCCTGTCTAACATCTTGCGTGCCTTTAGAGTTGATAAGAATTTATAGGTTCTGTTCCTTGGCTCTCCAATGAATTCAAACATGGGTTCTGCCTCAGGCTGAAAGACCACTTTTCTCTTACGACACTCGATCGAAGCACCGTACTTGCTTAAGAAATCCATGCCCAATATGACATCATAATCCTGCATGCCGAGCACTATCAGATCACAGTAGAGTTCTCTGTCTGCAATTCTAATGAGTGCGACTTGCAGCATATGTGTAGAAGGCATCACTTCTCCCGAGGGCAGGGTCGTTAAAAACTCACAATCCAAAACTTACGGGGGTATGTCAATCTTCTTTGTGAAAGGCATAGAGACAAACGAGTGTGTTGCACTAGTATCAAATAATACAGTAGCATGCTGACAGAAAATAATTATCTGACCTGTGACAATAGTAGAATCGTTCGCCATGTCTTCCTTAGTGAGAGAGAAAACCCTAACATTCGTCACAACTGGTGGGGCTTCCAATCTCCCTTGGCTTATCCGGGTACCTTCTATTGCAGCTTGCACAGTGTGTAGATGAAGAAGCACCTGTCTTGGGCATACTCGAGGAGGTGCACGAACACGGTAGGGCAGTCCTTGACTCTATGTCCTTCCAGTCCACAGCGGTACCATCTATTCGTGCCCTTGTAGCACACCCCGGTATGTGGTTTCCCACAAGTAGTACATTGGGGAATCTTGGCTTGTTTGTTCGCTGGACCACCTTTAGAGTCGTTCCATTGTTTCCTCTTTCCACTGTGGTTTCCTTTCCAGTTACCCTGAGCTTTCTGACCTCCTGCCTGGCCTTGACTCTTGCCAACATAAGTTTATCATCCTTACTTATATTCATGCATACCCAACTAAAAACATTTCTTAGCGTATATATATCATACATGAAATAAATAGAGTAGGCATAGAATGTCTTACTTGGAGCGGCAGGATGGAAGCTTGATGTGTGTGTAGTGGAAAGGCAGAACTGGGCTCTGATACCACCTGTAACGCCCGCCTTTCCTATCCTCCTAACACACATCCTATAGACGGGCGGCAGCGCTACACGATCATACATTCATGCATATAACAGCGGAAGCATTTAAAAACTTTACAACTTTTAACTCTAATTACATTAACCCAATCAACCTAACAATTTAATCATGGCAAAAGGTCTTAGCAATTTATTTAACTAAACATGTATTAACCATTTCAAGGTTCATAAAAATAAACATGAGTAACCACCATAGAAAGCATTAACGTCTCTTAACAGTTTACACATAAACTGAAAATCATGCATAAGTCCGTATATGAAAAATGATCTCGTCCACCATGCCACTACCACACACATCTTTGCCCCTTCTGCTGCTCCCTTTAATTTATCCATTCCTTGCCCTTTTCTGCAGTACAAGGAAAGTAAACTGTAAGCACATAGGCTTAGTAAGGTCCTTTCCTACTCACAAAAACATGCACATTAATTAAACGTAAAGTAATGACATATTCGTTTAAACAACATATGAGCACAACATTTATTTAACATAGAGACAATGATCAATTTAGGAAAAGAACATAAAATTAGCATTTTCATCGCAACAGTACATTGTCTCTAAACATGATAATTCGATGAGCATAAAATGGTATATGCAGGATGCTCTTTGAAAATATATAGTTTATATACTTAAACATAATCTAAACATATTGGGCCCGTCATTGTACCACATACATCATTCGCGCGCATCCTAAATAGATCCGAGGTAGCTAATCCTGAACCTACTAGGTTACTAGGTCCGTACTATATCCGTCGACCTAGGGGCAACATTGGAGCTCATCCCATGGACCTTGTTAGAGTCCGGTACAAGCCATGCATAAAGTAAAATTGTTAGTAATATATATGAGAGATGTCCTAAGGCAATCGCGTTATGTATGAACCATTTATATGATAAATGAAGATTCACTATTTGAGTATACATGTTTCAAGTATTTGATTGGATCTTAAACTCATTTACTGAATGTCCACGATGCGATTCACAGCATGAGAGAATTTGTGATTGGATCACAACTAGTGAGTATCTCTACATGTGTAATTGTGATGTATCGGAATTATCCCTAGTCGATGAATTGATGGATTTGGACACCATCAATTCTGTTGAGACTAGCATGAGGTATACTCCTTGGTGTATCCAAGCAGCTGATTCTCACTGGCTGGAGACATTGTGATGTCCGGAGTTGATCGTGGATGCTAGTTATGGTAACTAGTTCATTGGAGTGACCAGCCGTAAGACTTCATATGGTTCTCTGCATATATAGATATGTCAATGAAGTTCTTACTGTAGCTTAAGTGCGATGTTCCTTAGACTTGCGGTATTCAAGTCATCTTGATCATGGAGACTTATGCTTTGACATCTTAAGCAAGCATCTCTAAGGAGATGTGGACCCGGGATGATTGGGTATAAGTCGAAGTGATCGAAGGTGTTTGAATAGCTTATAAAGGATTCACCACTCCTTGCGAGGAGATGTATACCCATGGCCTCTCGTCGGATTATTACTAAAGTCTTTGGCCAAAGAATTACATGTTTAGAGTAAGGTACTCTTCGATACATGTGCAGTAACTAGAATCTGTAGGATGAGGAAATGATACTTGGGCTAGGTGTGACGTAGTCAGCCTAGTGGGGACTGACACTATAGACCATGTCCTGAACCAAGTGGGTATAAGATGAGTGAAGGGAATGGGGCACGATTCATTCAAGCTGCTGAAGGGTTTCAGAAATAGTTCTGGATCAACCATTGATCTTTTCGGTTAATTGGGGATTATGATGTACTACTAGGTGCCACTCATGATCGTTCTATAATTAATGGTTAATTATAGACGGCCAACATAAACAGAGAACCTATTTGGTCACACGCACAACGAGCGTAATCCGAAGGATTTAAAACGAGCTTGAGAATGGGATTCTCAGACCGAGAGAAACTAGGTTTGGTTGGACCAAACAAGAAGCGAGCATGAAATCGTTTCAGTCGCAATGGAAGCGTGGATGGGCCGTGTCTTATGAAGACATAATGGATGAACCAAAATGGTTTGGTTCTAATCCAATGGAGGAGAATAAACCAAAGGGTTTGGTTTATTTTAAACGAATGAACCAAAAGTTGGTTCGGTTCGTTTTAACTTAAAATAAACCATTATGGTTTGGTTTATTTTAACTTATATTAATGGAGCGGGTTAACGGGCCTCATGGTTATGATCCAATAACCATTAAGAGAATTAGTTCTCTATAAAAGAGGGCTTAAGGGATTGTTAAGCCCTAATCCAAAATCCTAGCTTGAAGTTGCCGCCCACCTCCTCATTGGAGTTCTCGGCGCCAACTCCTTGCCGCCGCCCACTTCTCCTTCAACCGGCGTCCAGAAGGAGCTTTCCTTTCGCCTCGCCGGCGTCGAGCTGCTGCCGGTTGTTGCTCCGGTGATCTCCTTTAGGTTTGGCATCAAGGTGAGCTTTATCTTCCCTTGGTTGGGCGGCGCCTATCTCCTCCACCAAAGCTGTCCAGTTTTCTGGACAGCTTGTTCTCCTCTCGTCGGAGCATCGTTTGGATGACGGTTAGAGTTCTGACAGTGGCTAACTTACCGGGAATTCGATCTCCGGTAATCCTCTGAGGTGGAGGATGAAGGATTCGTCAATCGGTTGACGAATACCTCTCCGGAGAAGCGAGTTTTGAGGACTCATTTTGGATCCGAATTTGGATTCGGATCGTGATCATCTCTCGATCACATCGTCTTCAACACGAGGCTAGTAACCCGTACGAAGACGAAGCTCGTGGCTTAGCGAAGTCATCCTAAGGATACTCGGCGTGGATACGGATAGAGACGATTCTAGCGAGGATCATTCCGGTTGATGCTGTTCCCGCTACACGTAATACGAAAGGTATAACGTAGTTAAATTTCCTTTTATTGCAAATTTAAATTTATGGTTATGTCTACACTTGTTGTACTATGCATGCGTGTGTTGTAATAAATGTAGATTTATTAATTTTATTGCTTCCGTTGTGCTCATGTTTACGAAACATGATCGAACACACACACGCCGCGGTGCCGGAAACCCAACAGTGGTATCAGAGCCCAGGTTGTGTTTCGACATAATCGTAAAATGGTTTTGCGATAGTCATAATGTTATTTCTGGAAATTTAGAAGTATTTATGGAAATTTTCAATTTTGGAAAGTCTAGAAGTATTTATGGAAATCTTCCACTTTTGGAAAGTTGGAAGTATTTATGGAAATTGATATTTTCCATAAATAAAATATTTGATTAGATTCTTGAAATTTGTTTCCTAATTTAATCATGATTTGATTTAGGAAATCAAATCTTAAAATATTTTATTTCCATAAGTAGTTTTGATGATTTAGGAAATTGGTTTCCTAAATTGATTTTCCTTAATCAACTATTTCCATAAATAAAATATGTGATTAGATTTGGAAATTTGTTTCCTAATTTAATCATGATTTGATTTGGAGAATCAAATCTTAAACATATTTTATTTCCATAAATAATTATGACAAATAAGGAAATTATGTACATGACATAATTGTATGCCATGTAATTGCATTAGATTCATATCATTATGCCATGCGTGTCATGACATATAGATGTATGCCATGTATGTCATGCCATGTAGATAATAGTTATTTGCATGCAAAGAGGATGAGACATAAAAACCCTAACTCAATATTAAAGCCTACACCTTCCATTAATATGGTTAGAACCAGAGTTCCGTTTCTTGTTTGGGTTGTTGGACTCTCTCTAAGCCTGGCTCGAACCCGAACATGTTCAAACCATGGAATAGTTTAATACTAATATGGTAAGAGTCAGAGTTCAATCGTTAGCTTTGGTTGTTGGATTCTCTCCAAGCTGGGCTAATTGGTTGAATGCGCTCTAACCATATTAAAACTATTTCTCGATTAATGGGTTGGCTTTAACCTGAAGCATTGGCTTGTTGGACTCTCTCCAAGGTCGATGTAAAGGGAGGTGAAGTTGGGTGCTATGCATATGATGCATACTTGTTAATGTGTTAACAACCCGATGTATGTGTGAACATTCAATTAGTTGATAGCACATTGTGATAGTTGCATATACGTGATATGCAATCGGTATAGTTGATACCTACCGTCGTAGTTATGAATGGCTTGTTGGACTCTCTCCAAGGTTGTTCATATCTATGATGGATATCAGCCCATTCGGAGATGGACCTACGATCTCCCGAAGTGATTTTGGGGTTTTTGAAATTCAAAAAATGAATGGGATTTATAAATGTATATTGATGCATTTTAAAATCATCTTTCTCATATATGCTTGCTTTGTATTTCTAAAATTGATCATGATGTCTTTGAATTTGTGTTCCATTTTGGATTCGAATAAATTGACTGGGCCAAACTTCTTGCACTGGCTTAGAAACTTGAGAATTGTTCTCAAGGTGAAAAGCTTGTGTATTTCCTCGAAGCGCCTCTTCCCGCCCATCCTAGTGACGATGCAACTCCGGACCAATTGTTGGTCTATCAGAAACATGTGACTGATTCTGAACTGACAAGTTGCATCATGCTAGCCGCGATAGAACCCAAATCTACGAAAGCAACATGAGCATATGGATGCTCATATCGTAGTCCTTCATCTTTATGAGTTGTTTGATGAGCAAGTGAGATTCGAAAGGTTCGAAGTCTCCAAGCTCCTCTTCACCTCTGAGATGCAAGAAGGTTCATCTGTGGTACTGCTCAACATGCTGAAGACTGTGGAGCCTTCTGAGAAGCATGAGCAGGGGACGGTGTTGTTAGTTGATTCCTCGAAGAAAGGTTCTAAGAGGGAGTCAAAGGAACAACAGAAGGGGAAGAAGAAAAAGGCTAAAAAGGCAGAACCAGCTCAATAGGGCCATTGGCAAAGAAATTGCAAGATTTATTTTGAGTCCGTGAAGAAGAATAAGGCATAAGATGCTCCATCTTTTCACATATCTTCGTTATTGATTCTCATTCTATTTCCTCAGACACTTGGGTATTGGATACTGGGTGTGGCTCACATATATGTAATGACATACATGGGCTAAGGAATAGAAGAAGACTCATCAAGGGAGAGTCAAATTTACGTGTTGGGAATGGAGCAAAGGTTACTGCACTCGTCAACAGAACGTATTTGTTGAAACTCCCTGCAGGACTTGTCTTAGAACTGGACAATTGCTTTTGTGTTCCTTCGTTGATAAAGAACATCATTTCTATTTCTTGTTTAAATAGAAATGGGTACCATTTGACTTTTAGTAATAATTGTTGTTACATAAATTTGAATGGAGTGTGTTATGGGTCTAGAACTTTAAGCAATGGTGTTTATACGTTGGACGTATCTAGTGGCGTTTTCAATATCGAAGCGAGCAACAAGCGTGCTCGAAAGGATAATCAATTAGACTCCTACATGTGGCATTGTCGTCTTGGCCATGTAAGCAAGAAACGCATGTCCGAATTACACCGATGTGGAATTCTGGAATCATTTGAATTGGATTCATACGATACATGTGAATCATGCTTAAAAGGCAAGATGACTAAGTTACCTTTTACTGGAAAAGGTGAACGAGTGGGAGAGTTACTAGGTCTAATACATACTGATGTATGTGGACCTATGTCAACTCAAGCTTTAGGAGGCTATAGCTACTTCATTACCTTCACCGATGATCACTCACGGTTTGGGTATGTGTTCTTGATGAAACACAAGTTTGAAGCCTTAGAAAGGTTCAAAGAATTCATAAATGAAGTAGAGAAACAACATGACAAGAGTATTAAAATACTTCGATCGGATCGAGGTGGTGAATACTTGAGTCAAGAGTTTCTTGATCACCTAAGAGATAATGGTATATTGTCTCAATGGACTCCGTGATATACACCACAGCATAATGGTGTATCAGAGAGGCGTAACCAGACCTTGTTGGACATGGTCAGGTCAATGATGAATCATGCGAATCTTCCCAATTCCTTTTGGGGCTATGCACTTTAGATAGTTGTTTACTTGTTAAACAGAGTGCCTACCAAGGTAGTCTCTACTACTCCATATGAGATATAGAATAGTAAGAAACCTCATGTATCTTACTTGAAGATATGGGGTTGTCCTGCTTATGTGAAGCGGACAGTATCAGACAAATTGGATGCTAAGTCTGATAAATGTCTATTTATTGGATACCCTAAGGAAACAAGGGGTTACCAATTCTATCATCCTGTGGAACAAAAGGTGTTTGTTTCAAGGCATGCTGTGTTTCTAGAGAAAGAGTTTCTCTTGCAAGAAAACAGTGGGAGTGTCGTCGAGCTTGAGGAGGCTCGAGAGACTCAAATAGACATTGATGAGATACCTGGTGAAGCACAACAGCTGACAACTCATAGTGATGAGCAATCGGCTGGACCTATTGTAACACCACATCTTCGTAGATCTGGTAGAACACGCAATATTCCTGAGAGATATGGATTTCTCGTAAGTGAATCGAACGACGTGTTACTCATTGATGATGAGGAGCCTACCAGTTATGAAGAAGTGTTGACAAGTTCAGAAAGGGATAAGTGGCTTGGTGCCATGAAGTCAGAAATGGATTCCATGTATGAAAACCAAGTTTGTAACTTGGTTGACCCACATGAAGGCATAAAGCCTATAGGGTGCAAGTGGGTTTTCAAGAAGAAAACCGACATGGATGGTAATGTGATTACCTATAAGGCTAGATTGGTGGCGAAAGCATATCGTCAAAAGCAAGGTGTTGATTATGACGAAACCTATTCGCCTGTAGCTATGCTTAAATCCATTCGGATGCTCCTGGCCATAGCGGCTCATTATGATTATAAGATATGGCAGATGGATGTGAAAACAACTTTCCTTAATGGAAACCTGCTCGAGGACGTGTATATGATACAACCTGAGGGTTTCACATCGGTTGATAAAACCAAGGTATGCAAATTGCGACAGTCCATTTATGGATTGAAGCAAGCATCCAGGAGTTGGAATATCCGTTTTGATGAGACAATCAAAAAGTTTGATTTCTCACAAAATCCAGACGAACCTTGTGTGTACAAAAAGGTTAGTGGGAGTGCAGTCGTGTTCCTAGTATTATATGTCGATGACATATTACTTATAGGAAACGATGTTTCAATCTTACAATCAGTTAAGGTTTGGTTATCCAAGACATTCTCCATGAAAGACCTGGGAGAAGCAACCTACATCCTCGGGATTAAGATCTATAGAGATAGATCGAAACGGTTGCTTGGTCTTTCGCAGTGTACATATATAGACCGAGTGCTAAAGGGGTTTACCATATCGGAATCCAAGAAAGGTTTCCTAACCATCTGGCATGGGATACACCTTTCGAAGTCTATGTGTCCGCGCACAGAAGACGAGAGGATTTGCATGAGTAAGATTCCCTATGCATCCGCAAAAGGATCTATCATGTATGCTATGTTATGTACGAGGCCCGATGTATCGTATGCTCTGAGTGTCACGAGCAGATACTAGTCTGATCTAGGAATGGATCATTGGGTGGCTTTTAAGACGATCCTTAAGTACTTAAGAAGAACTAAGGATGTGTTCCTAATATATGGAGAAGGGTACATGGTGATACGTGGGTATACGGATGCCAGCTCCAGACAGACAAGGATGATTCCATGTCTCAGTCTGGGAATGTATTCACCGGGAATGGAGGTACAATAAGTTGGAAAGGTTCAAAGCTTGACACTATAGCGAATTCTGCCACTAAGGTAGAATACATTGCAGCTTTGGAAGCAGCAAAGGAAGCGGTTTGGATCAAGAAGTTCATCTTTAAACTTGATGTGGTCTCATCAATGATCCAAACATGTGCTTCGCCGCTATCATCTTATCAGAGAGATCATCAGTAGGAACGAAATACAAATCGAGAAAATTCCCACTGAAAGGAACTTAGCGGATCCTTTGACTAAAGCATTACCTCAAAGTAAGTTTGAGGGTCATGTTAGTGCTTATGATATTGGATATCGTAGCGATTGACATTAGGCTAAGTGGGAGTCTATTAGTAATATATATGAGAGATGTCCTAAGGCAATCGCCTTATGTATGAACCATTTATATGATAAATGAAGATTCACTATTTGAGTATACATGTTTCATGTATTTGATTGGATCTTAAACTCATTTACTGAATGTCCACGATGCGATTCACAGCATGAGAGAATTTGTGATTGGATCACAACTAGTGAGTATCTCTACATGTGTAATTGTGATGTATCGGAATTATCCCTAGTCGATGAATTGATGGATTTGGACGCCATCAATTCTGTCGAGACTAGCACGAGGTATACTCCTTGGTGTATCCAAGCAGCTGATTCTCACTGGCTGGAGACATTGTGATGTCCGGAGTTGATCGTGGATACTAGTTATGGTAACTAGTTCATTGGAGTGACTAGCCGTAAGACTTCATATGGTTCTCTGCATATATAGATATGTCAATGAAGTTCTTACTGTAGCTTAAGTGCGATGTTCCTTTGACTTGCGGTATTCAAGTCATCTTGATCATGGAGACTTATGCTTTGACATCTTAAGCAAGCATCTCTAAGGAGATGTGGACCCGGGATGATTGGGTATAAGTCGAAGTGATCGAAGGTGTTTGAATAGCCTATAAAGGATTCACCACTCCTTGCGAGGAGATGTATACCCATGGCCTCTCGTCGGTTTGTTACTAAAGTCTTTGGCCAAAGCATTACATGTTTAGAGTAAGGTACTCTTCGATAAATGTGCAGTAACTAGAATCCGTAGGACGAGGAAATGATACTTGGGCTAGGTGTGACGTAGTCAGCCTAGTGGGGACTGGCACTATAGACCATGTCGTGAACCAAGTGGGTATAAGATGAGTTAAGGGAATGGGGCACGATTCATTCGAGCTGCTGAAGGGTTTCAGAAATAGTTCTGGATCAACCGTTGATCTTTTCGGTTAATTGGGGATCATGATGTACTACTAGGTGCCACTCATGATCGTTCTATAATTAATGGTTAATTATAGACGGCCAACATAAACCGAGAACCTATTTGGTCACACGCACAACGAGCGTAATTCGAAGGATTTAAAATGAGCTTGAGAATGGGATTCTCAGACCGAGAGAAACTAGGTTTGGTTGGACCTAACAATAAGCGAGCATGAAATCATTTCAGTCGCAATGGAAGCGTGGATGGGCCGTGTCTTATGAAGACATAATGGATGAACCAAAATGGTTTGGTTCTAATCCAATGGAGGAGAATAAACCAAAGGGTTTGGTTTATTTTAAACGAATGAACCAAAAGTTGGTTCGGTTCGTTTTAACTTAAAATAAACCATCATGGTTTTGTTTATTTTAACTTATATTAATGGAGCGGGTTAACGGGCCTCATGGTTATGATCCAATAACCATTAAGAGAATTAGTTCTCTATAAAAGAGGGCTTAAGGGATTGTTAAGCCCTAATCCAAAACCCTAGCTTGAATTTGCCGCCCACCTCCTCATTGGAGTTCTCGGCGCCAACTCCTTGCCGCCGCCCACTTCTCCTTCAACCGGCGTCCAGAAGGAGCTTTCCTTTCCCCTCGCCGGCGTCGAGCTACTGCCGGTTGTTGCTCCGGTGATCTCCTTTAGGTTTGGCATCAAGGTGAGCTTTATCTTCCCTTGGTTGGGCGGCGCCTATCTCCTCCACCAAAGCTGTCCAGTTTTCTGGACAGCTTTTTCTCCTCTCGTCGGAGCGTCGTTTGGACGACGGTTAGAGCTCCGACAGTGGCTAACTTACCGGGGATTCGATCTCCGGTAATCCTCTGAGGTGGAGGATGAAGGATTCGTCAATCGGTTGACGAATACCTCTCCGGAGAAGCGAGTTTTGAGGACTCATTTTGGATCCGAATTTGGATTCGGATCGTGATCATCTCTCGATCACGTCGTCTTCAACACAAGGCTAGTAACCCGTACGAAGACGAAGCTCATGGCTTAGCGAAGTCATCCTAAGGATACTCGGCGTGGATACGGATAGAGACGATTCTAGCGAGGATCGTTCCGGTTGATATCGTTCCCGCTACACGTAATACGAAAGGTATAATGTAGTTAAATTTCCTTTTATTGCAAATTTAAATTTATGGTTATGTCTACACTTGTTGTACTATGCATGCGTGTGTTGTGTGTGTTGTAATAAATGTAGATTTATTAATTTTATTGCTTCAGTTGTGCTCATGTTTACGAAACATGATCGAACACACACACGCCGCGGTGCCGGAAACCCAACAAAAATAACATACATGTTCTTTGTCCTAAAGAGTGTTCTTGTCCCCACTCTTATGGAAACATTTCTTAGACATTTCATATACGTGAGTCATTCCTAACATGGGTGAAAACATAAGCATGTAGCATAGCATAAATCGGCATGAGTACAATTTAACATGGCATAAGGTAGTGACATAAGGAAAATTAAGCTAACATAAATAGAAATCATCATCTAACATGCATAACGTGGAAGAATTTCAACAAGAATAATTTCTCTAATCCTATTAGTCGAACCTTCTACACATAGTTCTAGATTCTTTCGTTCAAAATCAAGCATACAACATTACATCGTAAGTACTTATACTGCAGGTGAGGGGATACTTACATCCTACGCTTTTTTTACCAATTTATACCGTTAGATTTCGAAAAGAAAAGATCTCCTTCGTATTCCTTTGCTTTAGCGTGATCCTCTACCAAGTTCTTAAGGAGATCCCTCTTGAAAATTTCCTCTTGAATTATTTCACGGTGGAGAAATTATAGAGGCTCTCTTTTTTTTTTTCCTTTTGTTTTCCTCGGTGGAGAGAGTATCGACGTTTGGAAAAAAAATGAGAAAGAGAGATGAGAGGCGGTGGGAGAGAAGAGGAGGTGTGGGTGTTGGTCGGCATTGGGAGAGAAGAGGAGGAGAGAGAGTGCATGGGTGGGCGGCTGGAAAAAATACGAGAGGGAACAAATAAAAGAAATCTATATATATAAATTAGGATTTTTCTTAACCTAATTACCCCTTTAAATAATTAGTCAAATTAATCAATCTCTTCTTTTTTTTTTGCCTATATATATATTTTTTTATATTCTACTTATTGGTAATCTTATGACTTAGTGGTGGGAAGCTTATTCTTCCAAACCAACGGTTCATGGTTCGAACCTCGGCTAACGAACTATTTATTCGATTTTTTTTATTTTAATTCCTATTCTTAATTATTTCTATTATTTTTTTATTATTATTATTCTATTCCTATTTTTATTATTTCTATTCTTATTCTTATTTCAATTTTTCTCTAATAAAAATATAAGAATTAAAATTTAGGGCGTTACATTCTTCACCATTTAATCAATTCCAAGTGCTCTCAATTGCTCCCGCAACGCCACTACTCTACAATGATCCTACGCCGATGAAGCACTGCCGAAACGATGATAATCCAGGCTCAAATTCTATCTCTTAGGTAATCGGTAAAAGCTTTACTTTAAGTTCATTTCAAATCTTGTAAACTTTACTTTTATTGGAGCTTTAATCACAACGAGGAGAGGGGGAGTGTCCCTCCACTACAAAAAAAAACAGAAATTTGGGACGAATTTAGCGACGAATTTTTAAAAAAAATTCGTTGCAAAAAAAATTTGCGACGAATTTAGCGACAAAAAATTTTTTGTTGGGAATAAAGCGTCGCAAATTTTAGCGACAAAAATAGCTTTAATTTTTATGATTTAATTTAGCGACGAAAATTAGGGACTAATTTTAAAATTGCCCCTAATTTTGTTGCAAAAGTTACCGATTTTCAAAATTGTCGCAGACTGTCATAAAATTTTTCAACGAATTACAAATTGTCAAGAAATTTGCATTTAATTTGTAATTGCAAAATTTTAGCGATTTAATTAATTTTCGTCGGAAATTTTCGCAACGAAATAAGGAATTCGCTGGTAAATTTGCTACATCGATACAAATTCGTCCGCAAAATTGGCCGTCAGTAATTGTCATGAAAATTCGCCGCAAAAACAATTTTTTGCGATTTAATAAACTTTTTCGCTGGTAATTTCGCGATTTAAAAAGGAATTCGCTGGTAAATTTGCGATGTTTCCAAAATCGTCGCAGAAAATTGCCGCAAAATTTTTGCGAAATTGCTTTCACAGAATATTTGCAAACGAAATAAATTTCGTTGCAAAATTCGCAAAATTTCGGTAAAATTTGTCGCAGATTGATTCGCTATAAATTGTCAGAAATTTGCATTTAAATTTAAATTCGCAAAGTTCGTCAGAGATTTATCGAGATTTAGCAACTTGGGATATTTGTCGCTAAATTTGTCGGAAAAGAAAAAAATTTGAGACTTTTATGTTCGATATTCTATCGATATACAAATTATCACACACACACAACAAAACACAATAAATTCAATACAAACAAAACACACATACATTCAATACAAACAAAACACACATACATTCAATACAACAAAATAATAAGCAACATTCCAACAAAAGATATCCAAATAAAAAGTTATATCCTACAACATTTCAAACATCAACATAGTTATGATATCCAAATAACAATGTCCACAAAAGATCTCAACACATGGGGAAAAAAAGAGAATCTGGTAAGCAATCGCAATGACATTCTTCTACCTGCATTAGAAAAGAAACAACAAACAAAAAAGTATCATACATTAAAAAAAACTATATACTAACACGAAAATAAATATGCAAAGACTTACAATGATGTGCATTTTCAACCGTCATAAGGATTGACTTCATAGATCATTCCTGTTTAAAGCAAAATAAAAAGTACTAATAAAAAATGTAAAAAATGGAGTAACAAACTAAATAAACTAAACAATTTAAAAGGTACTAATTAAAAACATGCATACAATATCATCATCGTCGCCACCATCATCGTCTTGACTCGGAGGAATATGACTTGAACCAGAAGTAAATTGCTGAAACTGGCGCATAAGAAAGGCTTGTTGTCGTCGCATCTCTATCATTTCCTGATCTCTTTGTGAGTTTTGATGTTGTATTGCTAAAATTTGCTGATCTCTTTCATGTATTATGCCCTTCAAATTGCTAACCTCCTCACCAAGTTGTGTATCACGTTGCCATCATCGGGTGGAGTAGAAGAAATAGATCTACGAGGAGCATTATGCATTGCCTTTCAGAGAACCCATACCTAGTATCCTTCCCTTTGGATCCTCCACTGCCTCAAGCCATAAATCCATATTATTACTAATAGATGGCTCAGATCCCTCAGTATCACCGTTATCTCCTGAAATTCTCTGAGATGAGGATAACTGATCATATCTCTCCTACACAAAATTAAAAATTTAATCAGAGCATTTACATAACTAATGAATTAAAGTTATAAAGTAAGTTTAAAGATTATTTCAAACCTTAATAGCTCGAGCTCTATCTCCACTCCAAGTCTTATCTTTTTTTGGAAAGTGAACGAAAGTATCTATAAATTCCGCTCCTTTCCCAATTCCTTAGACTAAATATAAGAATGTTAGAAATAAAATAATAATCTGAAATAAATTTAAAAACTAATTGTAGAATTTAAAAATTACCAATCTACGTGAATGCTCCTCGATATTTATAGATCCGCCAAAGATATGTTGCGATAAGTCTCCGAATTACAGCTTGATTTAATTTATTCTGTTGACTTCTTTTTTGCTCTCATCCGATTGCCAATAATTGGAGATTTTACTCCAATTTTCGATGTGACACAAAGTGGGTTTTTTTCCAAAGAGATTTGGCATGACTCAATACATGCGGATATGATCGCCACATTTTTTTAAAATTCTTTTAACTTCCAAGTCTTGACTAGGGTCCCAAATAAATCTCACGAGATGGAAATAAAACAATTGATTATATAATCACTTATTTAATATATAAAATGAATCAATTATACCAAACTCGCACCACCATAATTCTTTTGTAGGTCCTGGCGTGCTCGAGTATGACAAAAATCTCCTCTCCAATAGTTATTCACGATTTTATTGATCTCGCGAATAACAGGTACAGAATTTTCAAACCTACGATCAAGTGAAAAAAATTTGAATAAATAATTAAGATATTTTAAAAATTATAATACTTATATTACTTACGAATCTCCCATAGGAAAAATATATGGTCGACTTTCAATGTTCTCAGTGGAGGAGTGTCTGGCGGGTACAGGTGAATCAGAATGGGAAGGCCGTGTCGGCGAATGAGATGGTACTGGCGGCTGATCATGTGAAGGTCCAGGAAGATCAGGAGGGCAAGTAGGTATAGTGCTGGCAGGCGGCGGATCACTCGCCATCAAGCTACTACTCTGCCTCTCGTCCCACCACGTCGAAACTATCAACCAAAAACAAAATTAGAATAAAGAAAATAAAACTTTTATGCTTAATGAAGAACATGAAAAACTTACAATATGCATAATGAAGATATGAGATACTGCAGCCGCGCTAAGCTACGATGATTTCACCACTGATAACCTATAAGAACAAATTATACAAAACATACAGAGACAAAAGATATAAATTTAATAATGAGACATTATATAAACAAATAATTGAGCTAAGAAAATTTGTAAAATTATAGTTTAAAACTAAAATTATATATATAAAAACTTACCCTAGACGTCAAATTTCAAAGTCCTCATTATCATCTTCCTCATCATCATCAGTATCCTCATCCTCGGTCTCCTCCTCCTCTTCCTCCTCGTCCCCCTCCTCCTCGTCCCCCTCCTCCTCTTCATCATTATCATCAATTTCAGTTGCATCCACGTTTATCACTACTCCGCTGGGATCTCGTAACGTTGGAATTATATATTCTTCGGTATGAAACATATTTGTAATTTTGTCTTGTTGATATGCAATGTCTTGCCAGCGCTCTTCAATTTTTTTCCGTGCTTTTGTTTTACAAACAACCCACCATTCATTTTTGTCACGCCTCAAACTAGGATATGGAGCATAGAAAACTTGAATCGCTTGTTGTGCCAAAATAAATGGTTCATATCTCTTATAAAATCTTTTATGATTTACTTCAACCAAATTATACTGTGGATGCACCTTCATCCCCCTGACGGGGTCAAACCAGCGACACATAAATAAGATAACTCGCATTTCTGGACCAGGATAATCAATCTCTATAATTTCATCCAGCAAACCATAAAATTCATTGCTTGCACCTCCATCATTGGAAGACTGAACACATACTCCACTATTCATTGTACTCTTTCCATTTCCATATTCTTGAGTGTGGAAATTATATCCGTTTATGAAATATGCTGGCCAAGTGCGTACCATTGATTTTGGACCCCATGATAGATGGATTAGCAATTCTTGCTGAACGTGAGTTTGATTATCATAAACCTATACTCAAATGAAAATGATATTTATTTAAAAGTTAAGATATGTCTAAACAAAAATGAGGTAATTAAAACTGCTTACATATGATTTGAACCAAGGTGCAAATTCCTGATCGCAGAAGTGATCAAAGTCACGTGTCGGGATTTCAGAGTATAAGTTTTGGAAAATCCTATAATAAAAAATTGTATTATAACATAAACAAATTAACACTTGACGAAGAAATAGGAAATATATACTAACTCGAAATATGGCGATACTTCTGGACAATTAAGTAAAACATATGTCTGGGCTGCCCGCCATTCTTGATCAGTTAAGTATCGTTGCTTACATGGTCCACTTGGTCGACCAAGATAATTAAAAATTGAGAAAGAATTTAAATTGGGATCGACAGGACCTTCATCATTCCTTCCGGATTTCCGTCTTTTGGTCTGAACGTGAGGCTCAAAATAATATGATGCGAAAGTTGTTACTTCCTCCACAATATATGCATTCACAATAGAGGCTTCAACATGTGCCTTATTTTTCACTTTTTTCTTCAAATGATATAAGAATCTGATTGTAATATAACAAATTGTATTAGAAATAAATATATTAAAAAATAAACATTTTTATGCAATATTAACGAAATATAGAATATGTGAATTATACCTTTCAAAAGGATACATCCATCGATAATGAACTGGTCCTCCAACTTTGGCCTCATATGGCAAGTGAACCAAAAGATGTTCCATTGAATCAAAAAATGCAGGCGGAAAAATCCTTTCTAAATTGCACAAAATAATTGGAATGTCTCTCTAACTTCTCCATGTGTGAATATCCCAAAATGAGCATATATCATGAAGAAAAATACTTAACTCAGAATGGCACCCTGCATAAAAATTCGGTAAGAGTTCTTTAAAGGCAATAGGAATAAGTCTTTCCATGAATATATGGCAATCATGGCTTTTCAAACCCATCAATTTGCATTCCTTCATATCAACACATCTCCCAAGATTAGAAACATAGCCATCAGGAAATCTCAATGACTTCAACCATTCACAAACAACACGTCTCTGTTCCTTATTCAATGTATAAACTGCCTTTGGTTTTGGTCCTTTACTATTTTCATCAACATCAAGGCTGGGTCGTTTGCAAATGAGTCGCATATCTTTTCTTGCATTCAGATTATCTTTTGTTTTTCCGGTGATATCCATCACTGTATTTATCAGATTATCAAAAACATTCTTCTCAATATGCATAACATCGAGATTATGATGAATCAAATTACTAAACCAATACGGTAACTCCCAAAATATACTTCGTTTGGTCCATTTATGGTTGCTTCCATATTCATAAGTTGTATCATGTGGCTCTTCAATAACAGATGGAAAGTGAAGAACTCTCTACCAAATATCTTTACCAGTCAATCTCAATGGCGGAGGTGTTCTTTCAATTCGATTCCTAGTGAATTCATCTTTATTCCTTGAAATTATGATTTAGTGGTAAAATTGTCGTGATAATCAAAATAACTCGGCTTCTTACCATGCTTCAATCTAATCGACTTTGATCTCTCCATACATATTGGGCATCCTAAGATCCCTGCAGTACTCCAACCTGATAGCATACCATAAGCCGGAAAGTCATTTATGGTCCAAAGAAGAGCAGCCTTCATCACAAACATCTGATTAGTATGAACGTCGTATGTAGGAAAACCTTCATCCCATAGTTGTTTTAGCTCTGCAATCAATGGTTGCATATAAACATCTATTAACTTCTTCGGATTTTTGGGCGCACAACCAATGTTAAAAACATATACGGTGTTTTCATGCACATCCCGGAAGATTATACGGAGTTAATATAAGCCAACAAGAATAGTGTCTTCTGATTTACCAAAGACAGAGACCTAACCTAATATTTAGTCTCCTTCAAAAATCGGGATATGTTCTATCAAAATTTTTCCACGCCTCGCATCGATGGATGACACATTAGTCCCTCTTCTGTTTGATGATTTGCATGCCAAGTCATGTGTTCAGCAGTTGTCTTTGATGCATAAAGCCTTTGTAACCTAGGAGTTAAAGGCAAATAAAACAACTGACTATATGATTTACGTCGTTGCTGCCTCCTACTAGTTCTCTTGTACCTATCTTGATTACAGAATTTACAAACATCCACATCTGCATCATCTCCCCAATATAACATACAACCATCTCTGCACACATCAATTCTTTCCACTGGGAGACCTAATTCTTTCATCAGTTTTTTCATACGCATAAATCATTCAAGAAGATATTATCAACAATGCCTCTTCAAAAGCTTGAACAAAATTATTAAAACACTCTTCAGACACATTGTGCTCTGCCTTGACATTCAACATTCTTGCGGTGAATGATAGTTTAGTGTGAGTCTCACAACCAGCCCATAAAGGTGCATCTGCAGCACTCAACACCTCCTGAAATTTGAGATATGCTTCATTATTCATATTCTGACCGATATCTGTTACGTGCACCTCTTCCAAGGGTGATGCATTAGTAAACATTTGCTCAACTGTTGGAGGACAACTTGAAGTTGCACCTTGTGATTGGGGAATCAAATTCGGGCCCGCTACATCATATATCATCCTCTGATATGGATTTAATTGATTATAATCACTTTGATCCCTAGACACTTGTGTGTTGTGTCTATCATAAACTTCATCAGATATAAATGGTTCACCATGACATGTCCAGTTATAGTAATTTGCAACGAATCCAAATCTACAAAGAAGCTCTGAAACTTTGCTAGACGGTAAAAATCTACCATTCTGACACTTTCTGCATGGACACCTTATCTGATTACCATCCATAAACTCAACATTACTAGCTGCGAAATTTAAAAACTCTTGCAACCCACTCATAAATTCATCAGTTAAACCCCGACGTTCAGGTAAATTCCTATTATACATCCAACTCCTTTCACGCTGCATTTTATCTGTTTTCAATCAATTATATTAATATCAACTCCTAGAAATTACAATATTACGAATATACAGTTAGTTCACATATGAATTCACTATGTTTAACAATCTTTAAACATAACCGAAAAAGGACAACAGTTGTATAGAAAGCTCACTGTTAATTTATGTTTAAACATTTTGGGATGTTTAAACCTGAAATGTTAAACAACTTAAGTTGATTGTGACAATTAATATCACAATTGAACACATTGAAAGGTAATGTGTTGGGGTTTCGGTCTTATCGAGGACATCAGGACTTAAAATGGGGGTGATTGTGAAAACCCGAATTTGGTGTAAAATTGTGAATTGTCGGCTAATAATATAGAGAAGCTTTATAAGATTAGATGAGAGAGTTATTATTAACATAGGTCTAGAAGTTTTGTTAATCGGGCAATTCTCTCATCTAAGCAAGCAGGGACAACAAACTAATCAAATTTATTGAACATGAAAGATACTCATTGTAATTATGTCATTTAAGTGAAATTATTATTGTAGATGTATAACAATCGTCGCAAATGAGACAGATCAAAATGTATCACCACAAGTTAATACTAATATACTAAGCCTTAAACACTAGCTCCCCCACCACCACTGACTTTAAGATGCTTGTAATTTCTCAGGTAGCTGTGCATGATTTGTTCATCTAAGCCTTATAAACTGCTTGTTTTATCCCATAACTTCCTATATGTGACTAAACAAAATCATAAAATATTCCAACTTAGTACTTAGCATTATTTGGTATGTGAACCCAAATGGCAAATTAGCTTATAAGCACGTAATTTTACTGATTAACTATATATAGTTACAGAATAAATAGCATAACAACATAAAGCTTTTGTAGTTAATTATCGAGTTAAATATAGGAAAAAATTAACCGGATAGTAAGGTCGCCGCTGGTCAAGCGGTGGGGCACGCACGACCAGTGGCGCCGGCAAGGTAGCGCGCTAGCCGGGCTCGCGGCCGCGGTGGTGCAGGGCGCGGCCCGGCGTGGCCGCAGGGGGCGCTACCGGTCGCGCGGCGGTGGGGCATGCGGGCCGGACGAGGGCGCCGGCCGCGCGGCCGGGTGGGGCACACGACCGGACGAGGTGGCGGCGGGTAGCGGCCGGCCGGATAGCAAATGGCGCGTGGCCGGGGGCGTACGGTCGTCACGATCAAGCTGGGGCTACGCCACGGACCAGGTGGCAGAAGGTGGCGGCCGCACCGCCGGTCGCGGCCGGCTGGCGGTCGCAGGGGCGCGGCGGCGGGTCGCAGGGGGTGCGTACCGGTCGCCGCGGGCGGGGGGGGCACGCGGCCGACGAGGGGCGCCGCGCCGCAGCGCTTGGCCGGTGCGGCGACGGCGCGGCGGCCGACGAGCTACCGTCGCCGGCGACCTCTAGGCGGCGCGGCTCGATGTGCACGCGCAGAAGCCGGACGTGGCGAGCGCACGCCGTAGCGCCGAAGGCGACGGGAAGACGGCGGCGGCGAAGACGGCGGCCGGAAGGGAAGACGACGAGAGGAGAAGAAGTTAGCTCGCGGCGCGCGGAGGGGAAAGTTAGGGCACGATAAAATAATTCACGCTTGCAACGAATCCGAGGATTCGTTAAATTTGCAACGAATCTCGGATTCGCGTGACAGCAACGAACTGCGGATACGTTGCTTTTAGAATAACTGCGTGGATCCGTTGCAAATTTGCAACGAATCCGCGGATTCGCTGCAAATTTTCAACGAATCCACGGATTCGTTGCAAATTAAAAAAAAAAACTTGACGTTTTAAAAAATTATAATTATAATTATAAATTTTTATTTTGCAACGAATCCAGGATTCGTTGCAAAATTGCAACGAATCCGTGGATTCGTTGCAAAAATTCCGACAAAAATTTATTTCGTTCCAAATCTGCGACGAGACCTAAAATTCGTTGCTATATTTGTTGCAGATTTGCAACGAAAATAATTCGTTGCTAAATTTCGTCGCAATAAAACTGTTTTTTTGTAGTGCTCTACCTCGAGTCTTTGCTATTTCTTGTACTCGCTTACTCCTACCTCCAACGAGGAGGAGTATTTTAGTGATTTTCCCTCCGTACACGGTCTAGGACCGTTAGGGCCTTGGATTAGCAGTCGGAAGGCTGTGAACGAAGTAAAATAGCATTTGTCTTACTTTACTTTCCGTTGCACTTTACTCTTATCACTTATCGAATCGATGAACAAACAAAAAATTGTTTTGCGCTATTTAAGCCCCCCCTCTACCGCTCATATTGATCCAACACACACACATCCTAAACCCATCTAGAGTGATAGAATCACCCTCCTAGAAATTCAAAATCTATTTTAGCTCATTGGATTCACAAGGTACTCACTAGGGATAGCCTCCCTTAGTACCTTCCTAATTACCCTCCTAGGCTTTGAAGCCTTGGTCATTTGGGTCTTATCTAGGTTAACCTTAGGGGTAACTCCCCTTGTAACCTTACTAGTGACTTTCGTAGACTTCTTCGAAGCCTTAGTCACTTGAGTCCTATCACGGTCAACTCTAGGGATAGCCTCCATTGTGACCTTGACACTCCTAAACCAAGTGTTGGCTCCATAGTTATATAGAACACTATGATAGGATGACATTATCTTCTTGGATATAGGTTTGTGACCCAAACCTTTCCTATCCATAGATAAATCTTACCTCCTAATACCTAGAGTTTGCCAATTATACCCTAAAGTTGAATTTTTAATTTTCCTACTCCAATTTCTCAAGCCTTGACCTCAAAGCTTGATTTTTCATTTCTAATTTCCCAATTTTTGATTTTTCATTGACCTTTTGGGAATTCTTCTTCCTAGGCTTATGTCTAGTCAATTTAGGGTTATCCTTAGTCCTAAATTCATAGGATTTTGCCCTAAAAAAATATTTATCTTTAGCATGCTTCTTATGATCATGAACAATAGCAAGCACATTAAAATTATTCCTAGCATGCTTTTTATCGTTACGTAAGGTAGAAGCATTATTAAATGTTACCATAGGGTTTGCCTTTGCACCCCCTACATGTGAAGCTCCCCCTAGGACATTGACTCCTATAGTAGCCCCTTTGTTGACACTTGAAGCACACTATGTGCTCCTTGCTCTTCCTTGTTAGGATCCCGACCTCCTTGATCTTTTTCTTGGCCTTTTGCACTTGAGTTTTCTTCTTGGCCAATTTTGTGCATTTGCTCTTATAGTGTCCTTTCTCCCTACACTCAAAGCAAATTATGTGATTTTTATTCTTAATAGTTGCATTTGAGTTACCTTCATTGGTAGTGGAATTTTCGTCGGATTCTTCATGGCTCGTGGAAGTAGATGGTTCGTCTTGATTTTTCTCTAGTGCCAATGGTCCCTCCTCCCCCTAAATCCTATAGATGGAGGCTTCTCCAACCTCTTCGACTTCTTCTCCTTCGGACATTGAGCACCACTCAACTTCTGACTCTACTATTAGGGAATTGCTTTCTGCCTCGGTCGCTCATGCATGGCGATCCTATCTACGTCCCCGGATTAAAAAAAATAATCTTTGATGAAGACGGATTACCCAAGCAACCGATCCATCATCGTGCTATTCGATTCGAGTGGTCTCTTGAACAAACTTGTTGTTCAAGCAACCTAACTCTTTTCCTCGATTAGCCGCGGAATAGATGATGTACGGATCGCCAATTTTTGTGTTTATCTTTGAGGTTCAAGTAAATTAGCCACATACATAATATACAAAAGAACTAAATCAAAACAAACAAGATTATACCTCTTGATCTTCTATTGAATGTCCTATCCTCCTCTTAGACATTGTGTGGGCAATGATCCTCCTAGAGTCGAAGCTTCCTAGATCATGTTCTTCCCTTCCTTGCTCACTCCGAACAAAGGGAAGAATACTCGAACCCTTCTTCTCCTATCTAGTGCCGACCACCAAGCTCCAAGCTAGGTAATTGCCGCCGGCCAAGGAGAGTAAGAAGAAGATGGTGTCGGCCCTTTCCAATGGAGAAGGAACCGCCGGCCACTTGGGGAGAAAGAAGAACCACCGGCCTCTCTTTCAAAGAAGGAGCGCTGGCCACCAAGGGAAGGAGAAGTTACGCCGGCCAAACCTTAGAAGAGGGGTTGAAGAACCCTAAGACCTCCTCCGCTTCTTGCTGCCGCCCAAACCAATCTCCAAACCCTAATTCTCCTAGTGCTTCTTGCTGCCCAAGCCAAGGAGAACAAACCCTAGAATCTAATTGCTTAGCCTTGCCACCCAAGCCTTGGTTCCTCTTTATAGATTTCTCCCAAGCCTCCTTTTAATCATGTCTGTCGGATCTAGGCTTCATGAGGTTATTAATAGGCTACAATAGGGACCATGAGGAGGAGTTGGATCTTGGCCACCCAATGGATCCGGCACACTTAAAATCCGATCCATTAATGATAATCCATTCCACTAGAGGATTATCATTGATCTACCTCACCAACCCCCATAATTAAATATGGGATACATATATTAATTGTACAAATGTCTCCTCGTGTTTAAGATATCGAATGTCCATCAATTAATTAATTTATTGATAATTAATTAATCAACATCTAACTCCATGAGTAGTATCACTCAACCTTATCATCATGCCGGACCAAGTCCACCTGCAGGGTATACATCATGAACCTTAAGAGATCCTCAAGGGGACATCATCATCCTAATATATAGGACACGATTTCCTCCTATAATCAACGGCACACCATGTAAATAATATCATTTCCCAACTTACTGAGCCTATCGATTTAATCTATAAATCTCGTCCATTGGTAAATCAAAGAAATAAATACTAAGTACATGTGCTCGTTATTACAACGGGATTAAGAGCATGTACACCATAATATCCGAGGTCCGATTCAATTATGTAGTCTGCAATAAATTGAATCACCTCTAAGTCGGTCCTGCTCAATACACACAAAGTGTACTAGTGTAATTCTATGGTCAAGACAAACTAATACTAAATTACACTACAACCATACCAATGGTTTGTCTAAAACCATCTCGGTTGTGAGCCTCTACTTATACTCTACAAGGGACTGATAACATGATCTTCCGTGTGACACCACACACTATGTTATCAACAATGTAATGTATCAGACAATATGTATAACCATAAATATGCAAACAATGATCATGTGATTCTTATTTCAAAAATAAAGATGTTCATACGAAAGATAGACTTTTCTGTATACATCCTAATAATCTCCCACTTATACTAAAAGACTATGCTATCCACATACTGTCATACATCTGATTCCTATTCCCTCCACATGCCTATCAAAAGCTCTCGCTGGAAGGGCCTTAGTGAAAGGATCTGCCAGGTTATCCTCTGATGCAATCTTGGCTACAACAACTTCTCCTCGCTTTACGATCTTTCATATCAGGTGGTACTTGCGCTCTATATGTTTACTTGCCTTATGGGCTCGTGGTTCCTTCGAGTTTGCAACTGCACCACTGTTATCACAATAAACTGTGATAGTTCTGGGCAAACCAGGAATCACATCCAAGTCCATCAAGAAGTTCTTGAGCCATACAACTTCTTTGGCTCCCTCAGAGGCTGCCACATACTCAGCTTCCATGGTAGAGTCCACCATGCATTTCTTCTTTACACTCCTCCATACAATAGCTCCACCTCCCAAAGTAAACACAAAATCTGAGGTAGACTTGTTGTTATCCCTATCTGATTGGAAGTCGGAATCTGTGTAACCCACAGGGAGTAATTGATTTGCCTAGTATACCAGCATATAATCCCTAGTCCTTCTCAGGTACTTCAATATATGCTTTATCGCAGTCCAATGTCCTTGTCCTAGATTACTCTGATATCTACTAACCATGCTTATGACAAAGCAGATAACCAGCCTCGTACATAACATAGCATACATGAGGCTTCCTACTGCTGAAGCATAAGGAACCACCTTCATCTCCTCTATCTCGTTTGATGTTCTAGGATACATCTGTTTAGATAAAGGTACTCCATGCCTAAAAGGTAGAAAGTCTTTCTTGGAGTTCTGCATACTAAAACGAGCCAAAATAGTGTCTATGTATGAAGCTTGAGATAAGCACAACATCCTTTTCCTGTGATCCCTTATAACCTTGATCCCAAGGATGTGTCCCACTTCTCCCAAGTCCTTCCTATCAAACTGTTTGGACAACCATACCCTTACGTCTGACAACACTTTGACATTGTTGCTAATCAACAAAATGTCATCTACGTATAGTATAAGAAATACCACTACATTTCCATCACATCTCTTGTATACACAAGACTCATCCGGACATTAAATAAATCCACAAGACTAGATTACCTCATCAAAGCGGATGTTCCAAGACCTAGAAGCTTGCTTCAATCTATAAATGGATCGATTAAGCTAGCACACAAGATGCTCTTTGCCCTTTGCAATGAATCCCTCTGGTTGCTTCATATAGATGTTTTCCTCAAGACTTCCATTAAGAAAAGTTGTCTTAACATCCATCTGCCACACCTCATAATCCATATGAGCAGCAATACATAAGAGAATCCAGATAGACTTAAGCATGGCTACCTGCGAAAAGGTCTCCTCATAATCGATACCCTCTTTCTGAGTATACCCTTTCGCAATAAGCCTTGCTTTGAAGGTCTCAACCTTCCCGCCTATTCCTCTCTTTCTTTTGTAGATCCACTTGCATCCAATGGTTTTTACACCATTGGGTGATTCTATTAGCTCCCAAACTTGATTTGAATCCATAGATTCTATCTCAGAATTCATTGCACTTTGCCAAGATACCGCATCTTTATCTTGGATTGCCTCGTCATATGTCCAGGGATCAGGTTCATGTTCGCCAGGGACTAAATCAGAAGATTCTCGCAAGAACATAAATCTATCAGGTTGTCTAACAACCCTCCCACTACGATGAGGTATCAACTGTGTATCCTCTGTGATACGCGGTGCAATCACTTATGGTATATCCTCTTGTACCGGTGGTACTGAAGTAGTGACTTCCCCTCTTAATTCCTTCAAAAAAATCTTACTCATGAGCTTGTGGTTCATCACATAGTCTTCCTCTAAAAATCTGGCGTTCGTGTTAATGATCACCCTCTGTTCTCTAGGACTATAGAACAAACCACCTTTCGTTCCTCTAGGATAGCCTACAAACATGCACACTTCTGTAAAAGGTTCTAACTTACCAGCATCTGCCTTCAGCACATGTGCTAGACTCCCCCAAATCTGAATATGTCTTAGAATAGGCTTCTGCCCAGTCCACAATTCTGTGGGAGTAGAAGACACTAATTTAAATGGTACCAAGTTCAGAATATACACTGTCGTATCCAGAGCATACCCCCAGAACGAATCTAGTAACTCAGAATAACTCATCATCGATCTAACCATCTCCATAAGAGTATTATTCCTTCGCTCCGCTACACCATTCTGCTGGGGTGTGCTAGGTGCAGACAATTGGGATTGAATCCCAGCCTCTGATAAGTAATTCCTAAACTCTCCCAAGAGGTACTCACCACCACGATCAGATCGTAGTGCTGATGTTGCAATACATTTGACATAGAAGCCAAAATGTAACACCGCGCCATCTCATCAGTCTTTACCCACTTCTTATAACTCTCTTTCTCCTTTTCCCCAGAATCATCCGCAGGCTTAGGAGGACACTCTTCGTAGAGTATATACTTGTACTCCTCAGCAGTCAAGACAATATCTAGATTCCTTTTCCAATCAACATAATTGGGTTCAGTAAGTTTATTTTCCTTTAGTATCACAGTAAGTGGGTTGAAAGTCATTTTTGAAAAACCTAAGAATCACATAGATCAAAATATTAGATTTCAAAAATTTATTGATTTCTCAAACAATAAAATTTTAAAATCAACCAACACCTCAAAACACCGAGAATATCGTATGCCACGATAGTGTGGACATATACGAATTCTACATTTGTAAGAGGAGATTTTACCCATTAATTTTACTATCCTGTCAACCTTACTTTTTGATAAATAAAATTAATTGTTGGTTCCTCTTCGGCTCTACAAATAAAAGCAGTGACTTCGATGGGGAGGAAACTCTTATTTGCATCTAAGTGTTCACCATTACTCGATACCAAGGCAATTATCTCAGATTATGTGCCTTCGGATGGGGAAGTACACACGCTCCTAAATAATTTCCTATAACCATATTTGACCCTGTGATCCGCAAAACAAACTCATCCGATGGGGAGGAAGGCACTCAGAGCCGACGCACAAGTTTGTTTGCATCACATGTTAAATCGTAATGGAGGCCATGAGAAATCTTTAAAAAAATATCCCTCTCCCACTTAGTAATTTAAAATGAGGAATTTTCCTAGTACACAACATGCATATCAAACAAGAAGCAATAAATATGAAAAAAAAATATTTTCCAACTATTATGGCTTTTGTTCTCCAATATGCCTCCCGTCGTGTCGCCATCTCGTCCGCTCCTCCCTACGCCATGTACAAGTTATCCAGAGATCCGAGCTAAGATAAATTATTTTAATTTACATCCATCGATCTTATACGCCACAAAAGAGTGTACATGAAATCTAGATTGAAAGTAAACTAAAATAAAAGAGTGGCTAAACAATGTCGTACTTAATTACAAAAATTAAATACTAGTCTCGTCAACCCCGACGATTCAAATAATATTACAATTACACACATCCAATCACATACACACACATATGGCCATAGTAGTTGGATCTTATGCCTACAACCAAAAAGTTAGCCTACGCACATCCTACTATTATCCGACACATACAATATATGATAAGTGCATAAAAGTAACTGAATCATAAACACACAAAATCGGAAACCTAGCTCTGATACCACTTGTTAGGGAATTGCTTCCCGCCTCGGTCGTGTTGGTGCAGGGGCACTAGATAATCGAACATGTGTTTTGATTATGGCAAAGACACAAAGTTAAGTTTACATCGTTATCTCACGAGCTAAATCGAGTGTGCAAAAAAGTACTAAAGCTGGAGCTGAAGGCTAGCGACACCCGAGGGAAGCCGTGGTGGTCGGGCGACACTCGAGTGACTTCGGAGGGAGCTGAAGGAATCGAGTGGAAGGCCGGAAGCGAGAGCTACAAGGTAAGTATCGAGGAAATCTCATGTGAGTGAGAGATTGTAAGGTCGTGTCCTCTTTACGGGGATGACCGTAGGCGGCGATCCGACTAAGACTTCCTGTGGAAGGTCTAGGTCGAGATCGAACGGTTAGAAATCGTCATATTTATCATTTTGCGAGCTAACCTCTTACTGCAGGAAAGTGGTCAGGCTGGCAGTCGACTGTTGGACATTGGGTAGTCGACTGATGCTCATCAGTCGACTGATGGGAGGTATCAGTCGACTGATGGTGACGAATCAGCCTTTGCGCTAGGTCAAAACGGATAAGGTTTGACGCAGCCACTTCACGATAAAATTTATACAACTTCGTGATCTGTTCCGAAAATTGAGGAGACAAATTCAGAGGCCAAAATCTATAAAAGGAGGGGAGGATTCCAACTCCAATCATCATCAAGTTTATTCTCAAGTGCTCCTACAACACCAATGCTCCAACACCATCATAACGTCGACGCGACGACAAGTTCTCATCCTCTTCGTCGGCAGCAGCAACAAGTAAACATATTCTATTGTATTCTTTGTTTTTATTCATAACGATGTGAGGTAGGCTTGTTGCCTCATCCTCGTACATTCGGTTTTGTGATCGTTGTCTCCAACCTCCAACGAGGAGGAGACGTTATAGTGCTTTGCCCTCCGTACACGGTCTAGGACCGATAGGGCCTTGGAGTAGCAACCGCTGGGTTGTGAACCAAGTAAAATAAACGTGTGTCTTTATTTTTTACTATGCTTACTCGTTTAATTGTCTACTCGAATGAAACAAACGAAAATATTTACGCTCGCTATTCACCCCCCCCCCCTCTAGCGACGCTTCTCGATCCAACAATTGGTATCAGAGCGGGGGCGCTAAGATTTGGTGAAACCACCAATCTAGCACTTTTTGTTTTTTTTTTTATATTTTTTGATTCGTGTTTTATTTTAGGTTTTTTCTCCTCCCACACTACTAATCCAAGACGAAGTCTTGGTACACTTCTTTTGGTTGTGTGTTTGCAAGTATTCTCCTTTGGAGTAGTCGACGGTAAAACGACCATAACTTTTTGCACAAGTGAACTCACAAAACGATCTACCTACCAAATCGAAGCTCTCTGAGAGATCTATATTTCTTACCAAGGTTTACCCTCATAACAAGCTGTTTCCAGCCCCAAAATCTAACGTTTAGTACCCTTTCAGGGACATCGAAGGTCGTAAGTTTCTAGCTTTTATTAGTTTCTTATTCTTCTTATTTATTTCTGTTTATTTCCTATTATTTCCCGCACTACTAATCCAAGACCAAGTCTTGGAATTCTCTTTGGTTTTTATTCTTGTTTTGCAAGACATTTAATGGCTCACATTGAGGGGTATAACACCACCCGACCTCCGTTCTTTAACAGAAATGATTTCCGTTATTGGAAAGGTCGGATGGAGTGTTTTCTAAAAACACAAGTCGAGACTTGGATAATAATCCAAATCGGCTTTGCTCTACCCACCAATAATCAAGGAGAGCCCTTGGATTTCAACAAGTGGACAAACGCAACCAAGAGGCAAATCGAAGTCGATGCAAGAGCAACCAAAATATTGCAATGCGGCGTGTCCAAAGAGAAACTCAACCGCATCGGACCATTCATTAGCGCCAAAGACCTCTGGAACAAATTGATTGATCTACATGAAGAGACGCCCGATGCTAAGGTATGTAAAAGAGATTTACTTTTAAATAAACTGTACAATCTAAAGATGCAGGATCGCGAGACCGTCACCCAATTACATGCGTGGATCCAAAACATCGTCAACGGTCTTCACTCGATCGGGCAAGCCATAGAGAACTGGGACCTTATAAGGTATGCTTTAAATGCTTTCCCTAGGACTACCTTGTGGGCACCCATGGTCGATGTCTACAAGGTCTCTAAGGACCTTTCGAAGCTTAGGTTAGACAAATTATTTTCCGAGTTTGTGAAGGATTTACCCCGAAGCTCTGATACCAATTGTAAGTTTTTTGTGATCAATCCGTGAGGGGAAACTTCGCTTCCCACTTCAACTTGGTTGCTTGTTCATGGCGATCCCTTCTACATCCCCGGATAAAAAAAAAATTATCCTTGACAAGAGGGATTGCCCAAGCAACCTTGTCATCGTCGTGCTATTCGTTTAAAGAGGTCACTTGAACAAACTCTTTGTACAAGCGACCAACCTCTATTCTACGAGTACCCGCGGAATAGACGATGTCCGGATCGCCGGTTTTTGTGTTTATGTTCGGGGTCCAAATTATATTAGCCACATAAATAAAGTAAACATCCACACAAAACATGCATATAATTGAAAAGCAATTATAAACACAATACAAAAGAACACTAATCAAAATAAACAAGATTATACCTCTTGTTATACCTCTTGATCTTCTATTGTATGTTCTTCCTCCTTTTGGACGTCGTGTGGGCGGCGATCTTCCAAAAGTCGAAGCTCCTAGATCGCCAATCTTGCTTCCTTGTTCACTCCGAATAAAGGAAGATTATAAAACAAAACTCTTCTTCCTATCTAGAACCAGCCACCAAGTCAATAAACTCGATGTTGCCGCCGGCCAAGGAAGAGAACATGGAGTATGGGAACCGGCCAAAGGAGAATCAATGAGGGCATGGGCGCCGGCCAACACTTGGAGAAGAGAAAGGAAAGCAATCCTTCTCCTTGTTGCCGTCCAAACCCTAAACCTAGTTCTCCTAATTTCCAGCCAAGGATGAAGGGAAGAAGAATAGGTTGAGCTCCAACCAAGGTAGAGGGAAGAAGGAAGGTTGCCGGCCAAACCATGAAAGAAGAAGAAAAGCCTTTCTCCTCATGTTGCCGCCCACAACCAACACCCAAACCCTAAAACTTGCCGCCCACAACCAACACCCAAACCCTAACACTTTCCGCCCACTCCTAATCCTACCCCAACTAGGAATTCTTGCCACCCAAGGGAAGCCACCCTAATGCCATCCATCATAAGCCATAGATGAAGTGGAGAAGGTTGAGAGCCGACCAAACCAAGGAGAGAAGAAGAAGGAAGGGTGTCGGCCACCTAAGGAAGAAGAAGAAGAAAAAACATCTTTCCTTAATTGTGGCCACCCAAAACCCTAAGCCTCCCTTGCTCTTGCCGCCCAAAACCCTAGCCCCCTTTCCTCTAATTCAATTCTTGTCGCCCACCCTCAAGCCCATATTTATAGAGTTAGGCTTAAGGCTTGATTTAATCTCCACCATTGGTTCTAGGGATTTAATCTCAACCGTCGGATCTAGAGATTTAATCTCAACCGTCGGATCTAGAGATTTAATCTCAACCGTCGGATCTAGAGATTTAATCTCAGCCGTCGGATCTAGAAATTTAATCTCTACCTTTGGATCTAGAGTTTTGTTTTCATCCATTGGATCTAAGCTTCATGAGGTGTTAATAGGCTACAATAGGGACCATGAGGAGGAGTTGGATCTTGGCCACCCATGGATCAAGCCCACATAAAGTCCGATCCATTAATGATTATCCATTCCACTAGAGGATTATCATTGATCTACCTCACCAACCCCCATAAATTAATATGGGCTCCATATATTATTTGTACATTTTCTCCCCGTGTTTAAGATCTCGAATGTCCGTCGATTAACTAATTTACTGATCATTAATTAATCAACATCTAACTCCATGACTAGTACCACTCAACCTTTTCATCATACCAGACCAAGTCCACCTGCAGGGTTTACATGATGAACCTTATGAGCTCCTCAAGGGGACATCATCATCCTAATATATAGGACACGGTTTCCTCCTATAATCAACGACACACCATATAAATAATATCATCCCCTAACTTACCGAGCCTATCGATTTAATCTATAAATCTTTCCCATTGGTAAATCAAAGAGATGAATACTAAGTATATGTGCCCGTTATTATATCGGGATTAAGAGCATGTACTAAATAATATCTAAGGTCCGATTCGATTATGTAGTCAGCAATAAATCGAATCACCTCTATGTCGATCCTGCTCAATACACACAAAGTGCACTAGTGTGATTCTATGGTCAAAACAAACCAATACCAAATCACACTACAACCATTCCGATGGTTTGTCCAAAGTCATCTCGGTTGTGAGCCTTTACTTATACTTTACAAGGAGTTGATAACATGATCTCCCGTGTGACACCACACCCCATGTTATCTACAATGTAATGTATTATACAATATGAATAGCCATAAAAATATGCAAACAATGATCATGTGATTCTTATTTCAAAAATAAACATGTTCAAACAAAAGATAGACTTTTCAGTATACATCCCAATAATCTCCTACTTATACTAAAAGACTATGTTGTCCTCATACTGCCATACATATGATTCCCCTTCCCTCCACTTGCCTATCAAAGCTCTCGCTAGAAGGGCCTTAGTGAAAGGGTCTACCAGGTCATCCTCTGATGCAATCTAGGCGACAGCAACTTCTACCTCTAGGATTTCTCGTATCAGGTGGTACTTGATGGCATTGCTCGGAGGCTCGTTGGCTCCCATGTCCCCGGATTAAAATTTTCACTAATGAAAAATAATCCAGATGGGATGAGTTTCCTAAGCTCAACCAATTCGTCATCGTGCTAACGACTTGAGCGATCACTTGAACAAACTAGTTGTTCAAGCAACCAAGCTCTTCTAGTCGGTTAGCCGCGGAAGAGATGACGGACGGATCGCCAGTTTTTGTGTTTATCTTCGGGGTCCATGATTATACAAATACATATGGATGTAGACATGTATAATCAACACATATAAACATATTAATAAGAACATGCAAAGATCAATAATAAAACTTGTAAAACTTTTATACCTCTTGATCTTCTATCATATGTCCTAACCTCCTTGTAGACTTCGTGTGGGCGAAGATCCTCCACAAGTTGAAGCTTCCTAGATCTTCTTCAATCAAAAGAAAGAAGAACTCTCCTTCCCTTCTTGCTTGAGCCAACCACCAAGCCACAAAGGATTGATGCCGCCGGCCCTAAGAAAAGAGAGAACAAGATGGCCAACCAAGGAACCAAACAAGGGAACAATCCCTAGCTCCTTTGTGCCGCCGGCCAAGAGGAAAAGAAGAAGAGAAGAGGAATAGGTTGAGCGCCGACCAAGGTAGAGGGAAAAGAGATAGGAGCCGGCAACACCTTAGGAAGAAGACCTATTGTTGCCGCCCACTCTAACTTCCAAACCCTAGCCGCCCAACCAAGGAACCAAACCCTAATCTCCTTAGGGTCTCTTGCCGCCCAAGCTTATGATAGGCAAAACCCTAATCTCCAAAACCAACCAACTTTCAACAACAACTTGCCACCCACCTTAAGCCCCCTTTTATAGAGTTGGGCTTAAGCCTTGTTTTAATCTCCACCGTTGGTTCTAGGGATTTAATCTCAACCGTTGGATCTAGATATTTAATCTCATCTGTCGGATCTAGAGATTTAATCTCCACCGTCGGTTCTAGGGATTTAATCTCAACCGTCGGATCTAGAGATTTAATCTCAACCGTCGGATCTAGAGATTTAATCTCCACCGTCGGTTCTAGGGATTTAATCTCAATCGTCAAATCTAGAGATTTAATCTCAATCGTCGGATCTAGAGATTTAATCTCCACCATCGGATCTAGAGTTTTGTTTTCCATCATTGGATCTAGGCTTCATGAGGTTTATATTAGGCTACGATAGGGACCGTGAGGAGGAGTTGGATCTTGGCCACCCGATGGATCGGAACCACACAAACTTGATCCATCAATGATGTTCCATTCCACTAGAGGATCATCATTGAATTACCTCACCAACCCCCATAAATTAATATGGGCTCCATACATTATTTGTACATCCATCTCCCCGCGTTTAAGATATCGAATGTCCGTCAATTAATTGATTTACTGACCATCAATCAATTAACATCTAACTTCTCGAGTAGTACCACTCAACCTTATGATCATGTTGACTAAGTCAACCTGCAGGGTTTACATGATGAATTTATGAGCTCCTCAAGGGGACATCATCAACCTAATATATAGAACACGGTTTCCTCCTATAATCAACGGCACACCATGTAAATAATATCATTTCCCAACTTACCGGGCATATTGATTTAATCCATTTAAATCTCACCCTTTGGTAAATCAAAGAAATAAATACTAAGTACATGTGCCCATTATTATATCGGGATTAAGAGCATGTACAACATAATATCCGAGGTCCGATTCAATTATGTAGTCGACAATAAATTGAATCACCTCTATGTCGGTCCTGCTCAATACACCTAAGTGTACTAGTGTAACTCTATGTTCAAGAAAAAACAATAGCAAGCTACACTACAACCATGCCAATGGTTTATCCAAAACCATCTTGGTTGTGATCCTCTACTTATATTCTACAAGGGACTGATAACATGATCTTCTGTGCCACACCAAGCACCATGTTATCTACAATGTAAAGTATTAGACAATATGCACACATATAATAAATATAAAGTGCAAACAATGATCATGTGATTCTTATTTCAAAATAAAAATGTTCATACAAAAGAGCTAGACTTTCAGTATACATTCCAACAGTACTTGCGCTCTATGTCCTTATTTGCGTTATGGGCTCGTGGTTCCTTCGAGTTTGCAACTGCACCACTATTATCACAATAAATTGTGATAGTTTTGGGCAAACTAGGAATCACATCCAAGTCCATCAGGAAGTTCCTGAGCCACACAGCTTCTTTGGCCGCCTTAGAGGCTGCCACATACTCAGCTTCCATGGTAGAGTCTGCCACGCATTTCTTCTTGATACTCCTCCATATAATGGCTCCACCTCCCAAAGTAAACACAAAACCTGAAGTAGACTTACTATTATCCCTATCAGATTGGAAGTCAGAATCCGTGTAACCCTTAGGGTGTAATTGGTCTGCCTGGTAAACTAGCATATAATCTCTAATCCTTCTCAGGTACTTCAATATATGCTTTATCGCAGTCCAATGTGCCTGTCCTGGATTACTCTGATATCTGATGACCATGCCCATGACATAGCAGATATTTGGTCTCGTACATAGCATCGCATACATGAGGCTTCCTACTACCGAAGCATAAGGAACTGCCTTCATCTCCTCTATCTCCTCAGATGTTCTAGGACACATCTCCTTAAATAAAGGAATTCCATGCCTTAAAGGTAGAAAATCCTTCTTGGAGTTCTGCATGCTAAAACGATCCATAATCGTGTCTATGTATGAAGCTTGGGATAAGCACAACATCCTTTTCCTGTGATCCCTTATAACCTTGATCCCAAAGATGTGTCCCACCTCTCCCAAGTCCTTCATATCAAACTGTTTGGACAATCATACCCTTACGTCCGATAACACCTTGATATTGTTTCCGATCAACAAAATTTCATCTACGTGTAGTACAAGAAATACCACTACGTTTCTGTCACATCTCTTGTATACACAAGACTCATCCGGACTTTGAATAAATCCATAAGACTGGATTACCTCATCAAAGCGGATGTTCCAAGACCTCGAAGCATGCTTCAATCTATAAATGGACCGATTAAGCTTACATACAAGATGCTCATTGCTAAGATATTGTATCTTTATCTTGGATTGCCTCGTCATATGTCTAGGGATCAGGTTCATGTTCGCCAGGGACCATATCAGAAGATTCTCCCAAGAACATGCATCTATTAGGCTATCTAACAACCCTCCCTCTACGACGAGGTATCACCTGTGTATCTTCTGTGACACGCGGTGCAGTTACATGTGGTATATTCTCTTGTACCGGTGGTACTAAAGAAGTGACTTCCCCTTTTAATTCCTCCAGAACAATTTTACTCTTGGGCTTATGGCTCATCACATTCGTTCCAATTTACGTATTGCTGCATTCTAGCCAGTCACCCTCTAATCTCTAGGATTATAAAACAAACCACTCTTCGTTCCTCTAGGATGGCCAACGAACATGCATACTTCTGTACAAGGTTCCAACTTACTAGCATCTGCCTTCAGCACATGTGTTGGACTCCCCATATCCGAATATGTCTTAACTAGGCTTTCGCCCAGTCCACAATTCTGTGGGAGTAGTAGGCACTGATGGAACCAAGTTCAGAATATATACCGTCGTATCTTGAGCATATCCCTAGAACGAATTTGGCAACTCATAATAACTCATCATCGATCTAACCATCTCCATAAGAGTCATATTCCTTCACTCTGCTACACCGTTCTATTGGGGTGTGCCAGGTGTAGACAATTGGGATTGAATCCCAGCCTCTGATAAGTAATTCCTAAACTATCCCAAGAGGTACATACTACCACGATCAGATCGTAGTGTCATCCATATCTTGAATAATCATCTATGAAAAAGATGAAATATTCAAAACTATCTCTTGCCTGGATAGACATAGGACCATACGAATCAGAATGAACCAATTCCATCACATCTTTGGATCTATACCCCTTGGCCTTGAAAAAGCCTCTTGATCATTTTACCCTCCAAGCAAGATTCGCAGGATGGGAAATCTTCCACCACTAATGAACCCAAAAGTCCATCAGCTATCAACCTTTGAATTCTTCTTAGGTTAATATGACCAAGCCTAAGATGCCAGAGATATGTTTGGTTCATCTTCGAAGGTTCTTTTCTCTTATTGGAATTAGAAGATGAGTTATTAACTTGTATTTGCATCATGGGAGCTTGTGGTTCAAGTGCGTACAAATTTCCTATCAATGTACTTGAACAGATATTCTCCCTATTCCTTTTTATAACAACTCTGTCATTAAAAGAAATAGAATATCCATCCATAAACAATTTAGAAATTGAAAATAAATTATTTCTAAATAAAGGTACATAAAGGGAATTTTCCAGAACTAAATTTTTTATTTTTCTCAAAAGATAAATAAAACATCTCCCACTGTAATAGCCGCCACCTTAGGGCATTGCCCAAGTAAACGGTAATCTCTCCCTCAGCTCATCGTCGAGTTTCCTGGAACCCCTGCAAAGTATTGCAGACATGATCAGAGGCTCCCGTATCTACACACCAGGTGCTGGTAGATAACACCGCTAACCATGTTTCAACGACTAGACCAAAGGATATACCTTTGTTCTATTTTGGATTGGGACAGTCCTTCTTCCAATGTCCATCCTGCTTACAAGTGAAGTACTTTCCTTTCGACTTCTTTACTCCTCCCTGAGATCCTCCCACCACCTTTGCTCCAGCTTATTTCTTCTTCTTCTTGCCTTTCGGCTTAGAAGTAGAAACCTTCTGAGCAACCATGGCCTTAGCCTGAGCAAGCCTTTCTGTCGACTGGAGAATGATATCGACCTGGGTTTCCCCATCGATCTCAACTCCAAGGACTTCCAGCTCATTCGTGGGCTTAGGAGGATACTCTTTGAAAAGTACATATTTATACTCCTCAGCAGTTAAGACAATATCTAGATTCTTTTCCAATCAACATAATTTGGGTACAGTAAACTTATTTTCCTTTAGTATCACAAGTGGACTGAAAGTCATTTATGAAAATCCTAAGAATCACATAGATCATTACTTTAGATTTCAAAAAATTATTGATTCCTCAAACAATAAAATTTTAAAATTAACCAACACCTCAAAACACCGAGAATATCGTATGCCACGATAGTGTGGACGTATACGAATTCTACATTTGTAAGAGGAGGTTTTACCCATTAATTTTACTATCTTGTCAACCTAACTTTTTGACAAGTAAAATTAATAGTTGGTTTCTCTTTGGCCCTACAAATAAGAGCAGTGACTCCGATGGGGAGGATACTTATATTTGTATCTAAGTGTTCACCATTACTTGGTACCAAGGTAATTATCTCGGGTTATGTGCCTTACGATGGGTTATGTGCCTTAACAATATCTACTGCTAAATGATCCCAGCAGCAACACCAGGGCTACAGAACGAGGATATCCAATTAAAACACCAGGTAGGTTTGAGGTAAGTACCCTTGATCTACTCAGTGAAAAAGTTGTTGCGTTAACTCAAAAGCTCGAATATTTTAATGTATCAGCTGTAAACTCATCTAATGTCACTTACGAGATTTGTGGTGTAACATGACATGTAGCGATAAATTGCCAAATCCTACACGCACCATCATTGGGAGATGGGATTGAGCAAGTAGATGCGCTAAATAATTTTAATCAAAAGCCTAATGGTGGCAACCCTTATTCGAACACTTACAATCCCGGTTGGAGGAATCATCCCAACTTTTCGTATAGAGCCAACCAAAATTCTTCTGGACAGAACAGTTTTGGAGCACCTTCAGGATTTTAGCCAGGAAAAAAGTCAAGCTTAGAAAAGATGATGGAGAATTTTATTACGTGCCAGGAGAAGATAAATGATGAATTTCAACAGCATATTGTAGAATCAAATCGGCAACATCAAAATAATACCGAGGCAATCAAGCAATTGGGAAGCAAGGTTGATAATTTGACTAATCACACAAGAATGCTGGAAAATCAAATTTCCCAAATTGCCAGCTCAGCATCAAGGACGCCCGGCAGATTTCCTGGAAATTCAGAAGTAAACCTAGCCGAGCATTGTAATTCTATAAGTTTGAGAAGTGGAAGGATTTTAGAAGGAGACAGAGCTCAACAAGAGGCCCCTGTGCCAAAGGACACGAGCGTGTCAGAGTTGGAAGAAGACAGTAGCACGCCTGGGTTGAATAGCAAAGGAAGCCGACAACACACGCTGAACCAGGGCGTGTTGAGCGCTGGAACTCTTGACACGGACGTGTCACTGATAACACGCCTGTGTTGTTTTGATACGCCTGCTTCTTCGCCCTGTTAACACGAAAAACACCCAAAAGCATTCTCTTCGTCCAAAATATGCTAAACTTAACTGAATCATGACAAAATACATTCCTAGGACATGAAATGAGATAAAATGCATGCATATGGAGTAGTGAAAATGTAGCACGATTTACACACATCAAAATCCCCTAGTCCTAAACTTTTGCTTGTCCTCAAGCAAAGAAAACACAAAAAAAACAACTTAATTGTGGAAATGCTAGACACCATCTAGAGGTATACAATTTGATCTTAATCTTATCAAATCATTCCTAGTTACCAAGCTTGAAAGATCCCTATATAGTGCACGTGAAAAGTTGAACTAAAGTCATTGGTCACCAATCCAGATTTGACATCCCTTCTATCATAGAACATTCTTATTTCCGACATAGAGACACTTACCTGCATTAATGCATGGATCATCTTTACCTAGCAACAAAAGGTCTCAAAAGAGCACTTTCTAAGAAGAAAGAAGGGAAGGAATTTATAGTGAGCATTTCCCCAGTAACTAGTTAGTCTCAAAGGGGCACCTTTTAGGTGTTTCCCCAGTAACTACTTGGTCTCAAAGGGGTGCTTGAAAACAATTCCAGTCTCCTATTTTTTTTTATCAAACCAAAACTTCTAGGGAAAGTGTTTCTCCAGTAACCAAATTGCACAGGAAAGTCTCCAATGGAAAATCGAGTACTAATCCGATATGGGGGATTTAAATCCTTTTTTGATACCTCAAACCTATAGACCGTGTTAGAAGTGAAATAGGGTTCTTATCAAATAAGCAAAAAGTAATATCATGATCCGACCAATGTTCAGTTATATTACGCTAGATGATATAAAAATGCAATGTTATGATATATGAAAAGATGCAAACAAAAAATAGCACTAACCAAACTAAAAATCTAAGTAGAGACAGCATAAGCAGTAAAGGATGTGCATCGAAACTCACAAAATAGCTCAAGGTGGTCAATGGTCATCGTCTTCGCTACTAGCATCCTCTTTCGCAAATACCCGACCCGTTTAAGCGCGGCATAGGCGTGCTTCCGTCCGGCCCAGGCGTGCCGCAGGTGAGAAAAGTGTGACACGGGCGTGCTAGACAGCACGCTCGACCTGTGTTGTCTTCGGGTAACCTCAACACGCGTGTGTTGTTCGACATAGGCGGGTCGTGTCAATTTGGCACGCAGTGGCACGTTTAACATGTCGTGTCCTGTAAACCTGAAAAAAATGTAAAACTTAAAATAAAATAAAATAAAATAAAATGACTCAAAAAAAAAATGTAAAAAATAGCTTGGGTTGCCTCCCAAGAAGCGCTTGTTTAAGGTCGTTAGCTTGACCCCTCAGTTACTCCCTAGTTTTGGGGATATGGCTCGAGGAGTGTGCTCTGCCCCTCTTCTTCCCTTTCTTTGGCACAACATGGACAGGACTTACCCATTCGCTATCGGATTTTGGATAGATAATTTCTGCATCTAGCAATTTCATGACCTCTTTCTTGACTATCTCTTTCATGGCTGGGTTCAGCCTTCTTTGATGCTCTATAGAGGTTTTAAAATTGTCTTCTAGTAGAATTCTGTGCATGCAAACCGATGGGCTAATTCCCCTAATGTCATCAATCTTGTATCCAATGACGTTCTTGTGTGTTTTTAATACCTCAATTAGTTTTTCGGTCTCTGCATTGCTCAGATTAGCATTAATGATCACAGGATAATCAAAGTTTTTGCCAAGAAATTCATACCTGAGTGTTGATGGAAGAGGCTTAAGTTCTACCAGTGGTGTTAGGTTGGGGTCGGAAATCTCCAGCTCTTTATCCTCAAAATCCCCTTCGAGCTTATTAAGATAAGTTTGTTCTTGTGCTCCTTCTAGTGCTATTGACTGGAAACTGTCAATCCTACAACAAACATCAAAAACAGAAGGTTGTTTAACAGCTTTTGAAAGGTCGAATTCAATTTTGTCATTTCCAAATGCAAGTGAGAGTTTGTGGTTCTTGACGTCTATCATTGCCCCTGCAGTAGCCAAGAAAGGTCTCCCTAAAATGAGTGGAATGCATGGGTCTTCATCCATGTCAAGCACTACAAAATCGGCAGGAATAATAAAATTTCCCACCTGCACTGGTACATCTTCTAGGATTCCCAAAGGATATCTAATGGAGCGATCGGCTAACTGCAAGGCCATAGTAGTTAGTTTCATTTCTCCCAAATCTAATTTCTTGCATATGGAAAGAGGTATCAGATTGACACTAGCGCCCAAATCGCAAAAAGCCTTATCAAAATTGGAGTCATTAATTATGCAAGGGATAGAAAAGCTACCTGGATCATTTAGTTTGGGAGGTACCATGTTCTTAATTAAAGCGCTGCACTCCTCAGTAAGAGCCACTGTTACATGCTCCTCGACTTTTCTTTTGTTGGTTAAGATATCCTTCAAGAACTTGGAGTATGTAGGCATTTGTTGAAGAGCTTCTGTAAAAGGTATATTGATATATAGCTTCCTAATTACCTCAAGGAACTTACCAAATTGTTCATCCAATTTTTCCTTAATCAGCCTCTGAGGGAACGGGATAGGGGGCTTATATGTTCTTGGTTCCTTGTTCAACACGCCTGTGTCATTTGGCATAGGCTGGTCATGTTGGCTGCTGGAGTGACCCGACACGGGTGTGTCGGCTGACACGCGCTCGTGGGCATTCTCTTCCTCAAGCGTGTTGAACAACACGCCCTGGGTCAGGGTGTGTTGTCGGCTTCCTTTGCTATTCAACCCAGGCGTGCTGCTGTCTTCTTCCAACTCTGACACGCTCGTGTCCTTTAGCACAGGGGTCGCTTGTTGAGCTCTGTCTCCTTCTAAAATCCTTCCACTTCTCAAACTTATGGAATTACAATGCTTGGCTGGGTTTACTTCTGAATTTCCAGGAAATCTGCCGAGCGTCCTTGATGCTGAGCTGGCAATTTGAGAAATTTGATTTTCCAGCATTCTTGTGTGATTAGTCAAATTATCAACCTTGCTTCCCAATTGCTTGATTGCATCGGTATTATTTTGATGTTGGCGATTTGATTCTACAATATGCTGTCGAAATTCATCATTTATCTTCCCCTGGTACGTAATAAAATTCTCCATCATCTTTTCTAAGATTGACTTGGGTCCTAGCTGAAATCCCGAAGGTGCTCCAAAATTGTTCTGTCCAGAAGAATTTTGGTTGGCTCTATACGAAAAGTTGGGATGATTCCTCCAACTGGGATTGTACGTGTTCGAATAAGGGTTGCCACCATTAGGCTTCTGATTAAAATTATTTAGCGCATCTACTTGCTCAATCCCAGCTCCCGATGATGGTGCGTGTAGGATTTGGCAATTTATCGCTACATGTCCTGTTACACTACAAATCTCGCAAGTGACATTAGATGAGTTTACAGCTGATTCATTAAAATGTTCGAGCTTTTGAGTTAACGCATCAACTTTTGCACTAAGTAGATCAAGGGTACTTACCTCAAACTTACCTGGCATTTTAATTGGATATCCTCGTTCTGTAGCCCATTGGTGAGAATTCATTGCCACATTCTCGATGATCTCAAATGCTTCATCCAACATTTTATTCATAAGAGCTCCTCCTGCAGCAAAATCAGAGAAACTTTAGTAGCATACGAGATTCCATTGTAGAAAGTATGAACAATGAGCCACTTCTCCAGCCCATGATGAGGGCATTGTTGTAGTAATCCCTTAAATCTGTCCCAGGCTTCAAATAATGTTTCTCCATCCTTTTGCACAAAATTAGTGATTTGATGACGAAGACTTGCAGTTTTGCTGGGTTGAAAATACTTGTCTAAAAATCTTTGCTCCAGTTTATCCCAGGTAGTTATGCAATATACTGGAAGAGAGTGTAGCCAAGCTCTAGCTTTGTCCCACAATGAGAAAGGAAACAAGCGCAATCTAATAGCATCAGCTGAGGCTCCATTCAGTTTTAAAGTTTCGCAAAATTCCAAAAATACTTCCAAGTGCAAATTTGGATCTTCAGTGGGTGCTCCTCCGAATTGATGTTGTTGGACCATGGATAGTAGAGCCGGTTTCAATTCAAAATTGTTCGCTTCAATAAGGGGTCTTCTAATACTCGATCTCAATCCCCTTGTACTAGGTGCTGCATAATCCCTTAAAGGTTTATTCTCATTCTGATCAGCCATGTTGGAGGTCAGATTTTCTTCCTTACGTTGCTGAAATCGTCTTCTAGCAAGGAACGTTCTCTCTATCTCAGGATCAATATCGAGAATTTCCCTATTAAATCTGTGCATGCTGCTGGGAGTCGCTTCGGAGGCTCATTGCCTCCCATGTCCCCGGATTAAAATTTTCACTAATGAAAGGATTAATCCGGATGGGATGAGCTTCCTTAACGACACCATTTCGTCGTCGTGCTAACAACTCGAGTGGTCGCTTGAACAATCTAGTTGTTCAAGCAACACAACTCTTCTAGTTGGTTAGCCGCGGAAGAGACGACGGACGGATCGCCGGTTTTTGTGTTTGTCTTCGGGGTCCATGATTATACAATATATATTCATACACACACATGCATAATCATCATATATAAGAACATGCTCAGATCTGAACATAAAGTTAAAATAACTTTATACCTTACGATCTTCTACCGTATGTCCTATCCTTCTCGTGGACGACGTGTGGACGAAGATCCTCCACGAGTAGAAGCCTTCTAGATCGAGTTCTCCTCTACCTTGTCCGCTGCGAACAAAGAGAAAAACCACAAATACCTTTCCTATCTAGTACCGGCCACCAAGCTAGGAAGTTTGATGCAACCGCCGGTCAAGGAATGGATGAAGATGCGCTGGCCACCAAAACAAGAGGAGCCGCCGGCCACCTTTGGGAATTGGAGGAAGATGATCTTGCCGGCCACCAATGAGAGGAGAACCGCCGGCAAAGGAAGAAGAGAGTGGCTAAGATGAAGGGCACCGACCAAGGAAAGCTTGAATGAATTGGGCGCCGACAACAATGTTGGATGAAGATGGTTGCTGCCCAACCTAGCTCCAAACCCTAGCCGCCCAACTCTTTTCCAAACCCTAATCCCTATTCCAAAATCTATATCTTGCCGCCCAACCCTAAGCCCTTATTTATAGAATTTAGGAGAAAGTTGGTTAGCCAAAATTATAGGAACTAACTCCTATATTCTTGCCGCCCAACCCCTAACTCCTTTAAGGTTTGTTGCCGCCCAACCTATAGATGAGCCAAACCCTAATTCTAGAATTTAGGCTTAAGCCTCCTCTAATCTCCACCGTCGGATCTAGGGATTTAATCTCCACCGTCGGATCTAGGATTTAATCTCCACCGTCGGATCTAGGATTTTATCCCAACCGTCGGATCTAGGATTTCATCCCAACCGTAGGATCTAAGATTTCATCCCAACCGTCGGATCTAGGATTTCATTCCAACCGTCAGATCTAGGATTTCATCCCAACCGTCGGATCTAGGATTTCATCCCAACCGTCGGATCTAGGATTTCATCCTAACCGTTGATTCTAGGGTTTCATCCTAACCATCAGATCTATGGATTTAATCCAACCGTTGGTTCTAGGGTTTCATCCCAACCATCGGATCTATGGATTCAATCCAACCGTTGGTTCTAGGTTTTGTTTTAAATTCTTGGATCTAGACTTCACAATGATTATAATAGGCTACGATAGGGACCATAAGGAGGAGTTGGGTCTTGGCCAACCGATGGATCGGAACCACACAATCTTGATCCATCAATGATGTTCCATTCCACTAGAGGATCATCATTGAACTACCTCACCAACCCCCATAAATTAATATGGGCTCCATATATTATTTGTACATTAATCTCCCCGTGTTTAAGATATCGAATGTCCGTCAATTAATTGATTTACTGACCATCAATTAATTAACATCTAACTCCTCGAGTAGTACCACTCAACCTTATCATCATGTTGACTAAGTCAACCAAATGGGATTACATGATTGATGAACATGAGCTCCTGAGGACATCATCAACCTAATATATAGGACACGGTTTCCTCCTATAATCAGCGCACACCATGTAAATAATATTATTTCCCAACTTACGGGCATATTGATTTAATCCATTTAAATCTCACCTTTGGTAAATCAAAGAAATAAATACTAAGTACATGTGCCCGTTATTATATCGGGATTAAGAGTATGTACAACATAATATCCGAGGTCCGATTCAATTATGTAGTCAGCACTAAATTGAATCACCTCTATGTAGGTCCTGCTCAATATACCTAAGTGTACTAGTGTAACTCTATGTTCAAGATAAAACAAATCCAAGCTACACTACAACCATGCCAATGGTTTGTCCAAAACCATCTTGGTTGTGAGCCTTTACTTATATTTTACAAGGGACTGATAACATGATCTTTTGTGCCACACCAAGCACCATGTTATTTACAATGTAAAATATTAGACAATATGGACACATATATAATGAATATATAAAATGCAAACAATGATCATGTGATTCTTATTTCAAAATAAAATGTTCATACAAAAAGAGCTAGGCTTTCAGTATACATTGCAACAATCTCCCACTTATACTAAAAGACTATGTCGTCATCTCTCTGCCATACATCTGATCCCCATGTCCTCCACATGCCTATCAAACGCTTTCGCTGGAAGGGCCTTAGTGAATGGATCCGCCAAGTTATCCTCTGATGCAATCTTGGCGACAGCAACTTCCCCTCACTTTAGGATCTCTCATATAAGGTGGTACTTGCGCTCTATGTGTTTACTCGCCTTATGGGCTCGTGGTTCCTTCGAGTTTGCAACTGCACCACTATTATCACAATAAATTGTGATAGTTCTGGGCAAACCAGGAATCACATCCAAGTCCATCAAGAAGTTCCTGAGCCATACAGCTTCCTTGGCTGCCTCAGAGGCTGCCACATACTCAGCTTCCATGGTAGAGTCCGCCACGCATTTCTGTTTGACACTCCTCCATACTATGGCTCCACCTCCAAAAGTAAACACAAACCCCGAGGTTGACTTACTCTTGTCCCTATCTGATTGGAAATCCGAATCCGTTTAACCCACAGGGACTAATTGATCTGCCCTGTAAACCAGCATATAATCTCTAGTCCTTCTCAGGTACTTCAATATATGCTTTCAGCGATCCAATGTCCTGTCGAGGATTACTACGATATCACGCTAACCATGCCCGATAAAGCGGTATATCCAGGTCTCGTACATAGCATCGCATACATAAGGCTTTCTACTGCCGAAGCATAAGGAACCGCCCTCATCTCCTCTATCTCCTTTGATGTTTTGGGACACATCTCTTTAGATAAAGGAACTCCATGCCTAAAAGGTAGAAAACCTTTCTTGGAGTTCTGCATTCTAAAACGAGCAAGGATAGTGTCAACATATGAAGCTTGAGATAAGCACAACATCCTTTTCTTGCGATCCCTTATAACTTTGATCCCAAGGATGTGTCCCACTTCTCCCAAGTCCTTCATGTCAAACTGTTTGGACAACCATACCCTTACGTCTGATAACACTTTGATATTGTTGCCAACTAACAAAATGTCATCTACGTATAGTACAAGAAACACCACTACGTTTCCGTCACATCTCTTGTATACACAAGGTTCATCCGGACTTTGAATAAATCCATATGACTGGATTACCTCATCAAAGCGGATGTTCCAAGATCTAGAAGCTTGCTTCAATCCATAAATGGACCGATTAAGCTTACATACAAGATGCTCTTTGCCTTTAGCAATGAATCCCTCTGGTTGCGCATATAGATGTTCTCCTCAAGACTTAGTTAAGGAAAGGTGTCTTGACATCCATCTGCCAAATCTCATAATCCATATGAGCGGCTATAGATAAGAGAATCGGATAGACTTAAGCATAGCTACCGTGAAAAGGTCTCCTCATAATCGATACCCTCTTTACAGTATACCCTTTCCATAAGCCTAGCTTTGAAGGTTTCAACCTTCCCGTCTACTCCTCTCTTTCTCTTGTAGATCCACTTGCATCCAATGGTTTTTACACCATCGGGTGGGTCTACTAGCTCCCAGACCTGATTAGAATCCATAGATTCTATCTCTGAATTCATCGCTTTTTGCCAAGATATTGCATCTCTATCTTGGATTGCCTCGTCATATGTCCAGGGATCAAGTTCATGTTCACCAGGGACTAAGTCCGAAGACTCTCCCAAAAACATGAATCTGTCGGGTTGTCTTACAACCCTCCCACTACGACGAGGTGCCTCCTGTGTATGCTCTATGACACGCGGTGCAGTGACTTGTGGTGTGTCCTCTTGTACCGGTGGTACTGAAGTTGGGACTTGGGACTTCCTCAGAACAATCCTACTCGTGGGCTTGTGGTTCATCACATAGTCCTCCTCTAGAAATCTGGCATTCGTACTCACGATCACCTTCTGATCTCTAGGACTATAGAATAAACCACCCTTCGTTCCCTTAGGGTAGCCAACAAACAAGTGCACTTCTGTACGAGATTCCAACTTACCAGCATCTCCCTTCAGCACATGTGTTGTACTACCCCAAATCCGAATATGTTTTAGACTAGGCTTTCGCCCAGTCCACAACTCTGTGGGAGTAGAGGGTACTGACTTAGATGGAACCATGTTCAGAATGTGTGCTATTGTTTCCAGAGCAAACCCCCAGAACGAATCAGGTAACTCAAAATAACTCATCATTGATCTAACCATCTCCATAAGAGTCCTATTCCTTCGCTCCGCTACACCATTCTGCTGGGGTGTGCCAGGTGCAGACAATTGGGATTGAATCCCAGCCTCTGATAAGTAACTCCTAAACTCTCCCAAGAGGTACTCGCCACCACGATCAGATCGTAATGTCTTGATACTTTTACCTTGACGGTTCTCCACATCAGCCTTGAATTCTTTGAACCTGTCAAACCATTCAGACTTGCGGCGCATCAAGTAAATGTATCCATATCTTGAATAATCGTCTATAAAAGAGATGAAATATTCAAAACCACCTCTTGCCTGGATAGTCATAGGACCGCACAAATCAGAATGAACCAGTTCTAACACATCTTTGGCTCTATACCCCTTGGCCTTAAAAGGCCTCTTGGTCATTTTACCTTCCAAGCAAGATTCGCAGGTTGGGAGATCCTCCACCACTAATGAACCCAAAGGTCCATCAGCTATCAACCTTTGAATTCTACTTAGGTTAATATGACCAAGCCTCAGATGCCAGATATGTTTGGTTCATCTCTGAAGGTTCTTTTCTCTTATTAGATTTAGAAGATGAGCTATTTATTTCTATTTGCATCGTGGGAGTTTTGGTTCAAGAGTATATAAATTGCCAACCAATGTACGGAGCAGATAATCTCCTATTCCTTTTTATAACAACTCACATTAAAAGAAATAGAATACCCATCCAAAAACAATTTAGAAAGCTGAAATTAAATTCTTTCTAAAAGTAGGTACATAAAGACAATTTCTTAAAACCAAAACTTTATTCCTATCAAAAGATAAATAAGCGTCTCCCACTTTGCATAATAGCAGCATTGCCCATGTAGACGGTAACCTCTCCCTCAGCTAGTCGTCGGGTTTCCTGGAACCCCTGCAAAGTATTGCAGACATGATCAGTGGCTCCTGTATCTACACACCAGGTACTGGTAGATAACACCGCTAAACATGTTTCAACAACTAAACAAGAAGATATACCTTTGTTCTTTCGGCGAGGGACGGTCAGCCTTCCAATGTCGATCTGCTTGCAAGTGAAGCACTTGCCTTTCGGCTTCTTCACTCCTGCACAGGTCCCCTTTGCCACTTTCTTCGCTCTACCTTGCTTCTTCTTTTCTTACCTTTCGGTTTAGAGGAAGAAACCTTACGGCGACCATGGCTTGAGAACTCGACGAAAAAGCCCTCTTCCGCACGAGTTCATTAGAAGCTCTTGTTCATGTTGTAGTTGAGGCGGAACTGCTCAAAACTCCTAGGCAGAGACTGGAGAATGATATCGACCTGGGTTTCCCCATCGATCTCAGCTCCGAGGACTTCCATCTCATTAAGATGAGCCATCATCTTGAGAACATGGTCCCTAACGGGTGTTCCCTCGACCATGGTGGTCGTCATCAAGTTTCTCATTGCCTCCTGCCTAGCCGCCCTACTCTGATGTCCGAAAAGTTCCTTGAGATTGAACATCATGTCATAAGCTGTGGCTATGGCCTGATGCTGATGTTGCAGCACATTTGACATAGATGCCAAAATGTAACACCGCGCCATCTCATCTGCCTTAACCCATTTCCTATAATGTTCTTTCTCCTTTTCATCAGAGTCATCGGTGGGCTTAGGAGGACAGACCTCGAAGAGTACAAATTTGTACTCCTCCACAGTTAAGACAATATCCAGGTTTCTTTTCCAATCAATGTAGTTTGGACCATAAGTTTGTTTTCTTTTAAAATCACAGCAAGTGGGTTGAAAGCCATTTGAAAATACTAAAAATCACAATGATAAAAAAATATCAGATTTCAAATAATATTGATTCCTCAAAACAATAAAATCCCGAAATCAACCAACACCTCAAAACACCGAGAATATCGCATGCCACGATAGTGTGGACGTATACGAATTCTACATTTGTAAGAGGAGGTTTTACCCATTAATTTTATTATCTTGTCAACCTTACTTTTTGACAAATAAAATTAATAGTTGGTTCCTCTTTAGCCCTACAAATAAAAGCAGTGACTCCGATGGGGAGGATACCTTTTATTTGCATCTAAGTGTGCACCATTACACGATACTAAGGGAATTATTTCGGATTATGTGCCTTACCGATGGGGAAATACACACGCTCCTAAATAATTTCCTATAACCATTATTTGACCTAGTGATCCGCAAACAAACCCATCCGATGGGGAGGAAGGCACTCAGAGCCGCGCAAGTTTGTTGCATCACACGTCAAATTGTAATGGAGGCCGCGGGAATTAATTAAAATGTCCCTCTCCCACTTAGTAAATTGCAATCGAGGAATTTTAAAACAAACACAACATGCATATAAAACATATAAGCAATAATTATGGAAAAATCAGAATTTTTCCAACTATTATGGCATTGTTCTCCAATACGCATCCCGTCGTGTCGCCACCTCGTCCGCTCCATCTTTTCCCGTGCGCAAGTCACCAAAGAGTTCCGAGCCGAGATAAATCATATTAATTTACATCCATCGATCCTATACTCCACGAAGGAGTGTACAAATAATCTAGATCGAAAGTAAACTAAAATGAGCGGCTAAACAATGCCGTATTTAATTACAAAAATTAAATACTAATCTAGCCTCGTCAACCCCGAGGATTCAAATAATAAATTTTTACACACATCCATTCACATACACACATGGCCATAATAGTCGGATCTTATGCCTCAACCAAAGAGTTAAACTACGATATCCTACTATTATCCGCACATATAATATATGAAAATGCATAAAATTAACCGAATCCAAAACACACAAAACCGAAACCGTGGCTCGATACCAATTGTGGGAGTCGCCGAGGCTCATTGGCTCTCATGTCCCCTGATTAAAATTTTCACTAATGAAAGGATTAATCCGGATGGGATGAGCTTCCTTAACGACAACCATTTTCGTCCGTCGCTAACAACTCGAGTGGTCGCTTGAACAAACTAGTTGTTCAAGCAACACAACTCTTCTAGTTGGTTAGCCGCGGAAGAGACGACGGACGGATCGCTGGTTTTTGTGTTTGTCTTCGGGGTCCATGATTATACAATATATATTCATACACACACATGCATAATCATCATATATAAGAACATGCTCAGATCTGAACATAAAGTTAAAATAACTTTATACCTTACGATCTTCTACCGTATGTCCTATCCTTCTCGTGGACGACGTGTGGACGAAGATCCTCCACGAGTAGAAGCCTTCTAGATCGAGTTCTCCTCTACCTTGTCCGCTGCGAACAAAGAGAAAAACCACAAATACCTTTCCTATCTAGTACCGGCCACCAAGCTAGGAAGTTTGATGCAACCGCCGGTCAAGGAATGGATGAAGATGCGCCGGCCACCAAAACAAGAGGAGCCGCCGGCCACCTTTGGGAATTGGAGGAAGATGATCTTGCCGGCCACCAATGAGAGGAGAACCGCCGGCAAAGGAAGAAGAGAGTGGCTAAGATGAAGGGCACCGGCCAAGGAAAGCTTGAATGAATTGGGCGCCGACAACAATGTTGGATGAAGATGGTTGCCGCCCAACCTAGCTCCAAACCCTAGCCGCCCAACTCTTTTCCAAACCCTAATCCCTATTCCAAAATCTATATCTTGCCGCCCAACCCTAAGCCCTTATTTATAGAATTTAGGAGAAAGTTGGTTAGCCAAAATTATAGGAACTAACTCCTATATTCTTGCCGCCCAACCCCTAACTCCTTTAAGGTTTGTTGCCGCCCAACCTATAGATGAGCCAAACCCTAATTCTAGAATTTAGGCTTAAGCCTCCTCTAATCTCCACCGTCGGATCTAGGGATTTAATCTCCACCGTCGGATCTAGGATTTAATCTCCACCGTCGGATCTAGGATTTTATCCCAACCGTCGGATCTAGGATTTCATCCCAACCGTAGGATCTAGGATTTCATCCCAACCGTCGGATCTAGGATTTCATCCCAACCGTCGGATCTAGGATTTCATCCCAACCGTCGGATCTAGGATTTCATCCTAACCGTTGATTCTAGGGTTTCATCCTAACCATCGGATCTATGGATTTAATCCAAACATTGGTTCTAGGGTTTCATCCCAACCATCGGATCTATGGATTCAATCCAACCGTTGGTTCTAGGTTTTGTTTTACATTCTTGGATCTAGACTTCACAAGGATTATAATAGGCTACGATAGCGACCATAAGGAGGAGTTGGGTCTAGGCCACCCGATGGATCGGAACCACACAATCTTGATCCATCAATGATGTTCCATTCCACTAGAGGATCATCATTGAACTAGCTCACCAACCCCCATAAATTAATATGGGCTCCATATATTATTTGTACATTAATCTCCCCGTGTTTAAGATATCGAATGTCCGTCAATTAATTGATTTACTGACCATCAATTAATTAACATCTAACTCCTCGAGTAGTACCACTCAACCTTATCATCATGTTGACTAAGTCAACCAGCTGGGTTTACATGATGAACCTTATGAGCTCCTCAAGGGGACATCATCAACCTAATATATAGGACACGGTTTCCTTCTATAATCAACGATACACCATGTAAATAATATTATTTCCCAACTTACCGGGCTTATTGATTTAATCCATTTAAATCTCACCCACTGGTAAATCAAAGAAATAAATACTAAGTACATGTGCCCGTTATTATATCGGGATTAAGAGTATGTACAACATAATATCCGAGGTCCGATTCAATTATGTAGTCAGCACTAAATTGAATCACCTCTATGTAGGTCCTGCTCAATACACCTAAGTGTACTAGTGTAACTCTATGTTCAAGATAAAACAATACCAAGCTACACTACAACCATGCCAATGGTTTGTCCAAAACCATCTTGGTTGTGAGCCTTTACTTATATTTTACAAGGGACTGATAACATGATCTTTTGTGCCACACCAAGCACCATGTTATTTACAATGTAAAATATTAGACAATATGCACACATATATAATGAATATATAAAATGCAAACAATGATCATGTGATTCTTATTTCAAAATAAAATGTTCATACAAAAAGAGCTAGGCTTTCAGTATACATTCCAACACATGCAACAACAAGAGAGGCTCCCAAAATAAGAATTCAGAATAGACACAAAGAATAGGAACAAAAACAGAAATCTAGATTAACTAAATCACGCTCAATTCAATATTGAGTGCCAATCCCTGGCAATGGCGCCAAAAACTTGATGTGTTATTTTCCGCAAGTGCACGGTTGTCATCAAGTAATAAAAATATCGATCCCACAGAGATTGGGACAATTACCGAATGATCATGATACCAAGTTATCTAGTCAATCAATTTGTGGATTAAGCAAAGAAACTGAGCAGTCAAGAACAACAAATGAGAAGAACGAGCTAAAAGTCAATAGTTGAGAAGAATCTCAGGATATGGGTTTTACCACGTTGACGATTTATAAGGTGATTTAATTCTTTCCTACCCCTGTTAGAGTTGTTTTGATGGAACCTATCCTAAGGTAAATCAACGTCCCCTTTCGAGGTCTACGCCAACTGTACCTATCAAACATAATTTACCTATCACGGTATTCGAGCGTAGGGGATCATAATCAGCTAAGGGGACTTGTCACGAGACCCCCGCAAACCTCCCTAGTCTTACCACCGTTACTTGGTAAAAACTGGATTTGATAGATCCATTAAGTCCATAAGAGTTCCTTTAGAGTCTAAATTTTCTTTTCACGATAGGTTTGCACGGGACCATAATGCCTAAGGGGACACACGAGACCATGACCCTCATAGATACACTACCACTACTTGACAGGAGTTAATCTGTAGTTGGTTCTAGGTTTCGGGAACTTGGGTTCATTGTTAGGTACTTCCCCTTAGCTCCTTAGATTTATCAATAAGAATCCAAAAACCAGATCAAAACAAACAATAATTCAAGTAGTATAGATTACATCATCCATCATAAATCGTCAAGGGCTACTCCCCCATCCTAAGATTACAGGACACTACTCCATAGTTAGACAAGAATTGCTAGAGAAAGAAATTACAATACTTAGTGTCATCTGTGTTCCTCTGTCGTCGACTCCTTCATTCTCCTCGTTCTTCTATCGTCCTCTTTACCCATCCGCCTCCTCTTAGGTTTAGAATATCTCCTCTTTTATAGCCTTGGCCTCCTTTTCAATTAAGGTAAAAGATTTTCCTTTAATTGAGATGAAGATCGCGGCTTCGTCGAGTTGCTCGCAGAAAAGGAAGTCTGGAATCAAGCCAACACGCCCGTGCCAAATGAGGCCACAGGCGTGTCACACATTTCTCACCGGCCGTGCCAGTGCTTAAACGGGGCGTGTCGGTTGCTGAACCAGGGCGTGTTGAGCGCTGGAACTCTTGACACGGATGTGTCACTGATAACACACCTGTGTTGTTTTGATACGCCTGCTTCTTCGCCCTGTTAACACGAAAAACACCCAAAATCAGTCTCTTCGTCCAAAATATGCTAAACTTAACTGAATCATGACAAAATACATGCCTAGGACATGAAATGAGATAAAATGCATGCATATGGAGTAGTGACAACGTAGCACGATTTACACACATCAAGTACACATGCTCCTTAATAATTTCCTATAACCATATTCGACCTTGTGATCGGCAAACAAACTCATCCGATGGGGAGGAAGGCACTCAGAACCGACGCGCAAGTTTGCTTGCATCACATGTCAAATCGTAATGGAGGCCGTGGGAATTTATAAAAATTTCCCTCTCCCACTTAGTAATTTGAAAATGAGGAATTTTCTAGCCTACGACATGCATATCAAACAATAAGCAATAAATATGAAAAATAAAATTTTTCCAACTATTATGGCTTTTGTCTTCAATATGTCTCCTGTCGCATCGCCATCTCGTCCGCTCCTCCTACGCCATGTATGAGCCATCCAGAGATCCGAGCCAAGACTAAAACCTATTTTAATTTACATCCATCGATCCTATACTCCACGAGGGAGTGTACATGAAATCTAGATCGAAAGTAAAATAAAATAAAGAGTGGCTAAATAATGTCGTATCTAATTTACAAAAAATCAAATACTAGCCTCGTCAACCCCGAGGATCCAACAAAATAAACATTTACACACTTACAATCACATACACACATATGGCCATAATAGTCGGATCCTATGCCTGCAACCAAAGAGTTAAACTACGCATATCCTACTATTATCCGGCACATATAATATATGAAAAGTGCATAAAAATTAATTGAATCCTAAACACACAAAACCAGAAACTTTGGCTCTAATACCAATTGTAAGTTTTTTGTGATCAATCCGTGAGGGGAAACTTCGCTTCCCACTTCAACTCGGTTGCTTGTTCATGGCGATCCCTTCTACATCCCCGGATAGAAAAAAATTTATCCTTGATAGATAATAGGGATTGCCCCAGAAACCTTGTCATCGTCGTGGTATTCGTTTAGAGAGGTCACTTGAACAAACTCGTTGTACATGTTGGTGCAGGGGCACCAGATAATCGAACCTGTGTTTTGATTATGGCAAAGACACAAAGTTAAGTTTACATCGTTATCTCACGAGCTAAATCGAGTGTGCAGAAAAGTACTAAAGCTAGAGCTGAAGGCTAGCGACACCCGGAGGAAGCCGCGGTGGTCGGGCGACACTCGAGTGACTTCGGAGGGAGCCGAAGGAATCGAGTGGAAGGCCGAAAGTGAAGTGACACAGTAAGTATCAAGGTAAGCTCGTGTGAGTGAGAGATGGTAAGGTCGTGTCCTCTGTATGGGGACGACCGTAGGCGGCGATCCGACTAAGACTTCTTGTGGAAGGTCTAGGTCGAGATCGGATGGTTAGAAACCGTCGTATTTATCATTTTTCGAGCTAACCTCTCACTGTAGGGAAGTGGCCAGGCTAGCAGTCAACTGCTGGACATTGGGCAATCGACTGATGGCAACGAATCCGCCCTTGCACTTGGTCAAAACGGATAAGGTTTGACGCGGCCACTTCGCGATAAAAATTATACAACTTCATGATCTGTTCCGAAAAAAGAGGAGACATATTCAGAGGGAAAACTCTATAAAAGGAGAGGTGGATTCCAATTCCAAACATCATCAAGTGTCATATCAACGCCTAAGCCAGCGACGACAAGTTCAAATCTCCTTCGTCGGCAGCAATAGCAAGTAATTGTTTTTATTGTATTCATTGTTTTAATCGTAACGAGGTGAGGTAGGCTTGTTGCCTCATCCTCGTACTTCCGGTTTTGTAATCGTTGTCTCCTACCTCCAACAAGGAGGAGACGTTATAGTGCTTTGCCCTCCGTACGCGGTCTAGGACCAATAGGGCCTTGGAGTAGCAACCGCTGGGTTGTGAACCAAGTAAAATAAACGTGTTTCTTTATTTTCCACTGTACTTATTCGTTTAATTGTCTACTTGAACGAAACAAACGAAAAGATTTACAATCGTTATTCACCCCCCCCCTCTAGCGACGCTTCTCAATCCAACAATTGGTATCAGAGCGGGGGCGCTAAGATTTGGTGAAACCACCCATCTAGCACGTTTTGGTTTTCTATTCATATTTTTCGATTCGTATTTTTTTTGGTCTTTTTCCTCCCGCACTACTAATCCAAGACGAAGTCTTGGTACATTTCTTTTGGTTGTGTGCTTGCAAGTTTTCTCTCTTGGAGTAGCCGACGGTAAAACAGCCATAACTTTTCGCACAAGTAGACTCACATAACGATCTACCTACCAAATCGAAGCTCTCTGAGAGATATACATTTATTACCAAGGTTTACCCTCATAACAAGCTATTTCCAGACCCAAAATCCAACGTCTAGTACCCTTTCGGGGACATCGAAGGTCGTAAGTTGTTAGTTTTTGTTAGTTTCTTATTTTTCTCATTTAATTCTGTTTATTTCCTATTTATTTCCTGCATTACTAATCCAAGACCAAGTCTTGGAATTCCCTTTGGTTTTTATTCATGTTTTGCAAGATACTTAATGGCTCACATTGAGGGGTATAGCACCACCCGACCTCCATTCTTTAACGGAGATGATTTCCGTTATTGGAAAGGTCGGATGGAGTGTTTCTTGAAAACACAATTCGAGACTTGGATAATAATCCAAACCGGCTTTGCTCTACCCACCAATGATCAAGGAGAGCCCTTGGATTTCAACAAGTGGACAAATGCAACCAAGAGGCAAATCTAAGCTGATGCAAGAGCAACCCAAATATTGCAATGCGGCTTGTCCAAGGAGGAACTCAACCGCATCGGACCATTCATTAGCGCCAAGGACCTATGGAACAAATTAATCGAGCTACACGAAGGAACGTCCGATGCTAAGGTATGTAAACGTGACCTTCTTTTCAATAAGTTGTATAACCTTAAGATGCAGGAACACGAGCCGACGACGCAACTACACGCCCGTGTCCAGGACATTGTCAACGGCCTGCACACCATCGGACACAAGGTCAAAAACCGCAACCTACTAAGGTACGTTCTTAATTCACTTCCTAGGACTACCTTTTGGGCATCCATGTGTTGGGAATCATCATGCTTCTCGGGAGGCTCATTGGCTCCCATGTCCCCGGATTAAAATTTTCACTAATGAAAACTAATCCGGATGGGATGAGTTTCCTAAGCACAACCAATTCGTCGTCGTGCTAACAACTTGAGTGATCGCTTGAACAAACTAGTTGTTCAAGCAACACGACTCTTCTAGTTGGTTAGCCGCGGAAGAGACGACGGACGGATCGCCGGTTTTTGTGTTTATCGTCGGGGTCCATGATTATAGAAATACATACAAATGTAAACTAGTATAATCAACACATACTAACATAAAGAACATAAGCTAGCATATCAATAAGAACATGCAAAGATCAATAATAAATGTTATAAAACTTTTATACCTCTTGATCTTCTATCGTATGTCCTAACCTCCTTGTAGACTTCATGTGGGCGAAGATCCTCCACAAGTTGAAGCTTCCTAGATCTTATTCAATCCAAGAAAGAAGAACTCTCCTTCCCTTCTTGCTTGAGCCAACCACCAATCCACAAATGATTGATGCCGCCGGCCCCAAGAATAGAGGGAACTAAATGGAAACCACCAAGGAACCAAACTAGGGACAAACCCTAGCTTCTAGTGCTGCTGGCCAAGATGGAGTGAAGAGGAGAAAGGGAATATGTTGGGCACCGGTCAAGGTGGAGGGAATAGAGGAAGGAGCCGGCCACACCCTAGGAAGAAGAAGAGCTCCTCTCCTATAGTTGCCGCCCACCTTCTTGCAAACCCTAGCCGCCCAACCATAGGAGCCAAACCCTAATTAAGGTTTCCTCCTTAGTCTTTCTTGCCGCCCAACCAAGGTGGAAGAAAGAGCTCTAGGAACCGACCACCTTACCTAGGAAGAAGAAGAGCTCTTCTCCTATAGTTGCCGCCCCTCTCCTTCCAAACCTTGCCGCCCAACCAAAGGAGCCAAACCCTAATCTAATTAGGGTTTCCTCCTTAGGGTTTCTTGCCGCCCACGCCATTGATGGGAAAAACCCTAATCTCCAAAAAAACAAATCCTTGTTGCCGCCCAACCCATTCTCCCATATATATAGAGTTAGGTTTAGGCCTAGGTTTAATTTCCTCCATTGGTTCTAGAGATTTAATCTCAACCGTCGGTTCTAGAGATTTAATCTCCACCGTCGGTTCTAGAGATTTAATCTCAACCGTCGGATCAAGAGATTTAATCTCAACCGTCGGATCTAGAGATTTAATCTCAACCATCGGATCTAGAGATTTAATCTCAACCGTCGGTTCTAGAGATTTAATCTCCACCGTCGGTTCTAGAGATTTAATCTCAACCGTCGGTTCTAGAGATTTGTTTTCCATCATTTGATCTAGACTTCATGAGGTTTATATTAGGCTACGATAGGGACCATGAGGAGGAGTTGGATCTTGGCCACCCGATGGATCGGAACCACACAAACTTGATCCATCAATGATGTTCCATTCCACTAGAGGATCATCATTGAATTACCTCACCAACCCCCATATGATAATATGGGCTCCATATATTATTTGTACATCCATCTCCCCGTGTTTAAGATATCGAATGTCTGTCAATTAATTGATTTACTGACCATCAATTAATTAACATCTAACTCCTCGAGTAGTACCACTCAACCTTATCATCATGTTGACTAAGTCAACCTACAGGGTTTACATGATGAACCTTATGAGCTCCACAAGGGGACATCATCAACCTAATATATAGGACACGATTTCGTCCTTTAATCAATGGCACACCATGTAAATAATATCATTTCCCAACTTATCGGGCATATTGATTTAATCCATAGAAATCTCACCCTTTGCTAAATCAAACAAATAAATACTAAGTACATGTGCCCGTTATTATATCGGGATTAAGAGCATGTACAACATAATATCCGAGGTCCGATTCAATTATGTAGTCAGCAATAAATTGAATCACCTCTATGTCGGTCCTGCTCAATACACCTAAGTGTACTAGTGTAACTCTATGTTCAAGACAAAACAATACCAAGCTACACTATAACCATGCCAATGGTTTGTCCAAAACCATCTTGGTTGTGAGCCTCTACTTATATTCTACAAGGGACTTATAACATGATCTTCTGTGCCACACCAAGCACCATGTTATCTACAATGTAAAATATTAGACAATATGCACACATATAATAAATATAAAGTGCAAACAATGATCATGTGATTCTTATTTCAAAATAAAAATGTTCATACAAAAAGAGCTAGGCTTTCAGTATACATTCCAACAATCTCCCACTTATACTAAAAGACTATGTTGTCATCAAACTGCCATACATCTTATTCCCCTTCCCTCCACATGCCCATCAAAGCTCTCACTAGAAGGGCCTTAGTGAAAGGGTCTACCAGGTCATCCTCTGATGCAATCTTGGCGACAACAACTTCCACCTTTACGATTTCTCGTATCAGGTGGTACTTGCGCTCTATGCATTTACTTACCTTATGGGCTCGTAGTTCTTTCGAGTTTGCAACTGCACCATTATTATCACAATAAATTGTGATATTTCTGGGCAAACCAGGAATCACATCCAAGTTCATCAGGAAGTTCCTGAGCCACCCAGCTAGTTTGGCCGCCTTAGAGGCTACCACATACTCAGCTTCCATGGTAGAGTCCACCACGCATTTCTGGTTGACACTCCTCCATACAATGCCTCCACCTCCCAAAGTAAATACAAAACCTGAGGTAGACTTACTGTTATCCCTATCAGATTAGAAATCGAAATCTATGTAACCCACAGGGAGTAATTGGTCTGCTCGGTAAACTAGCATATAATCCCTAGTCCTTCTCAAGCACTACAATATATGCTTTACCGCAGTCCAATGTCCCTGTCCTGGATTACTTTGATATCTGCTGACCATGCCCACGGTATAGTAGATATCGGGTCTCGTACATAGCATCGTATACATGAGGCTTCCTACTGCCGAAGCATAAAGAACCGCCTTCATCTCCTCTCTCTCCTCAGATGATCTAGGACACATCTCCTTAGATAAAGGAACTCCATGCCTGAAAGGTAGAAAACCTTTCTTGGAGTTTTGCATGCTAAAACGATCCATAAGCGTGTCTATGTATGAAGCTTGGGATTAGCACACTAACCTTGATCCCAAGGATGTGTCCCACTTCTCCCAAGTCTTTCAAAACTATTTGGACAACCATACCCTTACGTCCAATAACATTACGATATTGTTGCCAACTATCAAAATGTTATCTACGTATAGTACAAGAAATACCACTACGTTTCCGTCACATCTCTTGTATACACAAGACTCATCCAGACTTTGAATAAATCCATAAATCTGGATTTACCTCATTAAAGCGGATGTTTCAAGACCTCGAAGCTTGTTTCAATCCATAAATGGACCCATTAAGCTTACATACAAGATGCCCTTTGCCCTTAGCAATGAATCTCTGGTTGCTTCATATAGATGTTCTCCTCAAGACTTCCATTAAGGAAAGCTGTCTTGACATCCATCTGCCACACCTCATAATCCATATGAGCTGCTATGCATAAGAGCTCCCAGACCTGATTTGAATCCATAAATTCAATCTCAGTATTCATTGCACTTTCCAAAGATGCTGCATCTTTATCTTGGATTGCCTCGTCATATGTCCAAGGATCAAGTTCATGTTTGCCAGGGACCAAATCGAAAGATTCTCCCAAGAACATAAATCTATCAGGCTGTCTCACAACCCTCCCACTACGACGAGGTATCACCTGTGTATCCTCTGTGACACGCGGTGCAGTAACATGTGGTATATCCTCTTGTACCGGTGGTACTGAAGTCGGGACTTCCCCTGTCAACTCCTCAAGAACAATCCTACTCGTGGGCTTGTGGTTCATCACATAGTCCTCCTCTAGAAATCTGGCATTCGTACTAACGATCACCCTCTGATCTCTAGGACTATAAAACAAACCACCCTTCGTTCCCCTAGGATAGCCAACAAACAAGCGCACTTCTGTACGAGGTTCCAACTTACCAGCATCAGCCTTCAGCACATGTGCTGGACTCCCCCATATCCGAATATGTCTTAGACTAGGCTTCCGCCCAGTCCACAACTCTGTGGGAGTAGAAGGCACTGATTTAGATGGAACCAAGTTCAGAATGTACACCGCCGTATCTAGAGCATATCCCCTAGAACGAATCTGGCAAGTCAGAATAATTCATCATCGATCTAACCATCTCCATAAGAGTCCTATTCCTTCGCTCCGCTACACCATTCTACTGGGGTGTGTCAGGTGCAGACAATTGGGATTGAATCCCAGCCTCTGATAAGTAATTCCTAAAATCTCCCAAGAGGTATTCACCTCTACGATCAGATCGTAGTGTTATCTTGAATAATTGTCTATGAAAAAGATGAAATATTCAAAACTACCTCTTGCCTGAATAGACATAGGACCATACGAATCAGAATGAACCAATTCCAACACATCTTTGGATCTATACCCCTTGGCCTTGAAAGGCCTCTTGGTCATCTTACCCTCCAAGCAAGATTCACAGGTTGGGAAATCCTCCACCACTAATGAACCCAAAGGTCCATCAGCTATTTGTTGGGATTTCCCGAGCTGCAAAAACCGCTTTTTACGTTGCGGAAACCTCGGAAGCCCCGGCCACGTATCCGTGCGAAGTATAAAATTATAATTACATGTATGTGCTTATAGAAATCCTAGATCTACCTTAGATCTAAGAGGTTAGAACGTTACCCTCGTAGCGACGCCCTTCGCTTATCCCGCTCGTCCAAAAAGTTCGCCGGAACTCGAGAGTGTCAAGTGCACACTCCTCTATGGTATCCACACAAGCAATAGGTGGAGAAAACTCAACCTTGAGTGTGCTAGCACTCCTTGGTTGGTTCGGCCAAAGAGAGGGATGGGAGAGGGAGAGCTTGAGAGAAAAAGTTCCAAGGAAGAAGATGAAGTTAAGAGTGTAACTCACCCAAATGAATTTCATCTAATGAAACCCCTAAAGTGGCCGGCCACTTCAAGGAGAGGGAGTTACATGCATGCATGTAACTCCCATGTCCCTTGGTCTCCCTCATGAGGTGGCACCAATTGACAAAGTCAATGATGATGTGGAGCATCATCATTGGCCGGCCATGCCTAGTCATCATCATGACATGGCATTTGGTCAAGTCAAACTTGACCTTTCATCTTCCCTCTCAAGTCAAGTCAAACTTGACCTCTAATCTCCCATGGTTGATCAAATCTAACCACTTGACTCAAGTCAATTTAATATAATGAATCTCTATTCATTAATTTAAATTGATTTGGTGAATCAAATCTCAATTAGACTCATTCAACACTTGAATCAACTTGAGTCTAACTCAATTAGTCTAATTTGGATTACTCTTAATCCAATTTGGTTCATCCCATGAACCTAATCCTCATGGTTCATCATATGAACCTAATCTCCATCTAATTGCTCTTATGTGTGTGACCCTATTGGTTCTTGTAACGTTGGCAATGTCCCTAAACCGATTTAGGAACATAAGCAATGAGCGGTATCTAGCAACACATTATTGCTACCCAAGTTACAAGAATGTTGAGCTCCAACATCACCTTTGTGACTACTAATTGTGACTCTCACAATATGTGACAATGTTCCTCTATCCTTGACATCTAGATTGACCAATCGAGGCATAGACCGTGTCATCCTCGGTACAATCTAAATCTTGAACTCCAAGTAGACTCACTCTAATCAAATGAGCTCAATATCTCATATTGACTCATTTGGGCATAACCATGCATGCACTCGTGGTCTCACTCTATCAAGAATATCGATGTCACCCCCATCATATAGGAGGGATAGATCCCATCTACATCACTCACATCCCTCTGCATAATTTGTTACATACCCAGTAATCGCCTTTATAGTCCACCCATTTACGGGTGACGTTTGACGAAGCCAAAGTATGCAATTCATTATGTAGGGAACCATGGTGACTTCAGGTCTAAGGACTAATAGTCATACTAATAGCCACATGAGAAAGTATATGACACTCATATAACGATCCATGATACTTTCTCATGGCGGGTCATTCAGTATACATTCTCCAATGCATACCCATGTGTCAACTTGATATCTCATATCCATGACTTGTGAGATCAAGTCATCTTGTTGACCTACATGCTAGTCTTTACGCATTAACATTGTCCCTGAATGTTAATACTCGACTAGGAATGATTAAGAGTAGTGTTCTCTATATCATCTCATTATCGATTCAACCAATCGATTGATATAGATAAGAACCTACTACTCAAGGACATTATTATATTTAGTTATTTGGCACCAATACAAGTAAATATAATAACCATGCCTTTATAAATAGGAATATGATACAATAAAGTCCATACAACAATCATCACATGATTGACTCTAGGGCTTTCACTAACAATCTCCCACTAGCACTAGTTCCAATCACCGTAGTATCTAATACCCAATGACCTAGTGTGACCATCATGCTTTTTCTGTGCCAAAGCCTTGGTCAAGGGATCTGCGATGTTAGCCTCTGTGGGTACTCTGCAAATCTTCACATCTCCTCGATCGACAATCTCACGAATGAGATGGAAGCACCGATATATTCGGCCTCTGTTGTAGAATCAATAACTGTGTCCTGCTTGGAACTCTTCCAGCTCACAGTGCTACCTATTCAAGCAAAACACGAACCCTGACTGCGATCTATAATCATCCCGTGGGTTTGGAAGTCGACATCAGTAACCCTTTACGGACTAGCTCCTCATCGCCTCCAAATATCAAGAAATATTCTTTAGTCCTTCTCAAGTACTTAAGAATATTCTTACTATCGATGGACGCCACCGGATCTGGGTATCTACTCGTCATGCTCAAAGCATACGAGACATCGTGACAGTACACATAGATGGCGTACATGATAGATCCTATAGCAGATGCGTAAGGGATCTTATCCATGCGGTCTCTCTCCTCTCTAGAAGAGGGACTTTGAGTCTTCGAAAGACTCACACCATGTGACATCGGCAGAAGTCCTTTTTTGGAATTCTGCATGGCAAACCGAAGTAATACCGTGTCAATGTATGTACTCTGACTTAGGCCAAGCAATCTCTTAGATCTATCTCTATAGATCTTGATGCCTAGAATACAGGCTGCTTCACCTAAGTCCTTCATTGAGAAGCACGTCCCCAGCCAAGTCTTCACAGACTGTAGCGAAGGGATGTCATTCCCAATGAGTAGTATGTCATCCACATACAATACAAGGAACACAACTGTGTTCCCATTAACCCTCTTGTAGACACAGGGTTCATCTTCATTCTTGATGAAACCAAACTGTTTGATCGCATCATCGAATCGAAGATTCCAGCTCCGAGAAGCTTGCTTTAGCCCATAAATGGACCTTTGCAGCTTGCATACCTTCCCAGTATGCTGTGGATCTACAAAACCCTCAGGTTGTGTCATGTACACATCCTCGAGTAAGTTTCCATTCAGAAACGCGGTTTTGACATCCATCTGCCAGATCTCATAATCGTGGTATGCTTCAATAGCAAGCAAGATCCGAATGGACTTAAACATCGCCACTGGAGAAAAGGTTTCATCATAGTCAATACCATGAATTTGCTTGAAACCTTTAGCCACCAATCGGCCCTTATAGGTATGCGCAAGTCCATCCATGTCAGTCTTTCTCCTAAAGACCCACTTACACCCAATGGGTTTGACCCCTTCAGGTGGATCAACCAAAGTCCATACTTGGTTAGTGTACATGGATTCCATCTCGGATCTCATGGCGTCTAGCCATTTCTCGAGAATCTGGGCTCATCACTACGATAGGAGGTAGGCTCATTCTCAATAAGCATAACGTCATCATGGTCGGACAAGAGAAATGAGTATCTCTCAGGTGACGTACCTATCGGACTGCGAAGAGGTAGGTCTACTTGAGCAGTGGTTGTTCCACAACTCTTTGTGCAACAACCTCATCACTCACAACACTTTGTGGATCTGCTCAACCTCCATCAAGGCCTCAGTGCTATGGTCCTTATCTTGAATTTCTTCAAGATCGAAGGTACTCCCATTAGTTTTTCTAGAAACAAAATCCCTTTCTAGAAAAACCCCAGTCTTTGCCACAAACACTTTGTGCTGACTGGGAATGTAGAAGTAATATCCCTTAGTATCCTTGGGATATCCAACAAAATAGCACCTATCGGATTTGGGTCCCAGTTTGTCTGAGACTTGACGTCGAACGTAAGCCTCACAACCCCAAATCCTCATAAAAGACATCTTGGGATTTTTCCCTGTCCATATCGTATATGGTGTCTTTACCACACCTTGGATGGTACGGTTAAGGGTAAAGGTGCGTGTCGGATCATATCCCAAAAGGATATAGGAAGATCATGTGACTCATCATAGATCGTACCATATCCAATAGGGTACGATTCCTCCTTTCGGATACACCATTCCACTGTGGTGTTCCAGGAGGAGTGAGTTGGGATAGAATCCCACACTCAGCTAGATAGTCACGAAACTCATGGCTAAGGTATTCACCACCTCTATCTGATCGAAGTATCTTAATACTCTTGCCAAGCTGGTTTTGTACTTCATTCTTGAATTCTTTGAACTTTTCAAAGGATTCAGATTTATGTGTCATAAGATACACATAACCATATCTACTGAAGTCATCAGTAAATGTAATGAAGTACCTGTAACCACCTCTAGCAGCAACATTGAAAGGACCACATACATCACTATGTATAAGTCCTAACAAATCTGTTGCTCTTTCGCTATGTCCACTAAAGGGAGTCTTGGTCATCTTGCCTAAAAGGCAAGACTCGCATGTCTCATATGATTCAAAATCAAATGAGTCTAGCAGCCCATCCTTATGGAGCTGAGATAAGCGACTCTCATTTATGTGACCTAAGCGACAATGCCAGAGATAGGTTTGGTTTAACTCATTTGACTTGAATCTCTTGGTACTTATGTTAGAGATAGGGCTCTCTAAGTCTAGAAAGTAGAGTCCGTTCATTAGAGGTGCACTACAATAGAACATATCATTTAAATAAACTGAACAACATTTGTTCTTTATTATAAATGAAAAACCTTTCTTGTCCAAACAAGAAACTGAAATGATGTTCTTAGTTAAAGCACACATAACAACATTCATCTAATTCTAGTACAAGCCCGGAGGCGAGATAGATCATAAGTTCCTCAAAGAATACAACCCTTGCTCCATTGCCTACTCGTAGGTCCACCTCGCCCTTTGTCAATGCCCTGCTATTTCTCATCCCCTGCACATTAGTACAAATGTGAGATGCACATCCGGTATCTAATACCCATGATGAAGAAATAGATAGATTGACTTCTATAACATTTATACCTGAAGTAGAAGTCTCACTTCTCTTCTTCTTAAGATCTTCCAGGTATGCCTTGCAGTTACGCTTCCAGTGTCCTGCTTCCTTGCAGTGGAAGCAAGCCCCTTCCTTGGCTACCCCTCCTTTGGGTTTAAGTTCTTTGCCTTTGCCCTTGGCTTGGGACTTTCCCTTACCTTTAGGCTTGCCCTTGCCTTTCTTCTTCTGCACCATCAAAATGGTGTCAGATTTACCCTTCTTAAGGTTAAGCTCGTGATTCTCAACATCTTTGAGCATTTCAGGCAATGGCTTATCAATTTCATTCATGTTATAATTCATGACAAATTGATTGAAGGCTTGTGGCAAAGATTGCAAGATTAGGTCAGTGGCCAGCTCATGGCCAAGTGGGAATCCCAGCCTTTGTAGGTTTTCTACGTACCCAATCATCTTGAGTACATATGTACCTACGGGAGTCCCTTCTTGCATTTTGGACCCAAATAATGCCTCAGAGACTTCATATCTCTCATGCCTAGCTTGTCCTTGATATAGTTGACGAAGATGTCCAACCATATTATAAGCATTCATGAACTCGTGTTGCTTCTGAAGCTCAGAGTTCATGGTCGCGAGAATTAGACATGACACATCTAATGCATCATCTTGATGCTTCTTGTAAGCATCTTTGTCAGCTCGCGAGGCATTGGCAGGAGGTGCCTCCGGAATGGGCTGCTCCAGGACGTACAGCTTCCTTTCTTGGGTGAGAACAATTCTCAAGTTCCAGTACCAGTCCAGGAAATTTGCTCCATTGAGCTTGTCCTTCTCAAGGACGGATCGCAGAGAGAGAGTGTTCGTGGTTGTCGACATAGTTATCTACAACATACAATGCAGAGAATTAATATCATGTTCCTTTTATCATTTAATTAGGCCTTTAATCAAATGATGCTCCCACTGAATTATAGGAATTTTGTAGAATCGAGTTATGGATGTGGTCAAACCACATTATTAGATTCAAACAAACTAGCTATAATTCTTGCGGGACAAGATCCACATCATACTAAGCCTTGAGTTAGCTTTGGCTAAATCGCCCAAGACTTAGTACGATCGGTGGGTAACACATTACCGATTACATCTCTATGCAACTCTTGTTTATAGGATTAAGACCCACATTTACAAAAGGCCTTGAGTTAGCTTTGGCTAAATCGCCCAAGATTTAGTGTAAATGCGATCTTAACCTATCTTTCCAACGATTGGAATATGCCTATAGTTCTACTCGATCCAATTGAGTTAACTAGTTTTGCTCAATCTAATTGAGCTTACTCTAACCCGAGTCGTGATAGGCGGGACCAAGATTGTCCCTCCGCACCCTACCAAGATAATATGTGTTGCTCTGCTTTGGCAGATTCAACAACGACAAATGATCGAGGTAGTGATGGGTATCAAGGCTCGGTAGGCATTTTCGAGTTGATTCGATTATGATCTAATCTAATCGTAATGTGTATCTTATACGCATTTAGGCCTTTATTATCCTATATTAGCATGCATCATATACATACATTAATTATTCTAGCATGCATCATATACATACAAGAAAATTAACCTAGCATGCATGATATACATACAAACATTTTTCTGCTAGCATGCATCACATACATACAAGCAAAAAAATCAATTAAATATATATATATAGATATATCAACATATATATATATAATTAAATGTGATATAGTCATGGCCCTACTACGATCTTCTCAAGCCAATGAGAAGATCGGACGGTCTACCTAAGGCTAGCGGCTTCTCTAAGCGCTTCCTTTGACCGCCATGTGTCGTCGTCACCCTTCTCGTAAGCTCGTCTTCAAGTGGACTTTCCACCGCTCCATTTTTGTACATTACAAATACGAAAATCGAGTTACATTCGAGTCTAAAACTATTTACAACTAGAATATTAAAAGAAGAGGTGCGATGCAGTCGTCGCAAACACTTTACAACACGCCTGACCACAAAAGCGGCACAGGCCGTATTATGAATTACAACACACATAATCCAATCCAATTGGGTTATTGGGCCATGACAATCACAGAATTATACATAATTCTAAATTATGTATTTTTACAGAAAATTTCTATAATTTTTTCTAATTTATTTTGAATTTATGAGTCAGCGGTCCCTGGCGGTTTCGCGCGATCGCGGGACATGGCCCTTTCGGGGATAGGGGCAGCGCCTACTATAAAATAAACTTGCGAGTGTCCCTACAATGATCTTACAGCGACTTAAGTCGCTGTCCCAAAAACCTAAAGCGAGAACTCGCCGATTCGGAGAGTTTTTCTCGACGGTTGAAGCCTACGAGTGTCCCAACACTCGTTGCTTCGACTCTACAAGAAAAATACCCAAAAATTCTATAAAATAAGAAAATTTACAGAAACATATAAATCTGTAATTTTTATATCTAATATAAAAACTACAAAAACGAAACACATACATGCTTCGCACATGGCTCTGATACCACTGTTGGGATTTCCCGAGCCGCAAAAACCACTTTGCGTTGGAAACCTCGAAGCCCGACCCGGATCCGTGCGAAGTATAAAATTATAATTACATGTATGTGATTACAGAAATCCTAGATCTACCTTAGATCTAAGAGGTTAGAACGTTACCCTCGTAGCGACGCCCTTCACTTATCCCGCTCGTCCAAAAAGTTCGCCGGAACTCGAGAGTGTCAAGTGCACACTCCTATATGGTATCCAGACAAGCAATAGGTGGAGAAAACTCAACCTTGAGTGTGCTAGAACTCCTTGGTTGGTTCGGCCAAAGAGAGGGATGGGAGAGGGAGAGCTTGAGAGAAAAAGTTCCAAGGAAGAAGATGAAGTTAAGAGTGTAACTCACCCAAATGAATTTCATCTAATGAAACCCCTAAAGTGGCCGGCCACTTCAAGGAGAGGGAGTTACATGCATGCATGTAACTCCCATGTCCCTTGGTCTCCCTCATGAGGTGGCACCAATTGACAAAGTCAATGATGATGTGGAGCATCATCATTGGCCGGCCATGCCTAGTCATCATCATGACATGGCATTTGGTCAAGTCAAACTTGACCTTTCATCTTCCCTCTCAAGTCAAGTCAAACTTGACCTCTAATCTCCCATGGTTGATCAAATCTAACCACTTGACTCAAGTCAATTTAATATAATGAATCTCTATTCATTAATTTAAATTGATTTGGTGAATCAAATCTCAATTAGACTCATTCAACACTTGAATCAACTTGAGTCTAACTCAATTAGTCTAATTTGGATTACTCTTAATCCAATTTGGTTCATCCCATGAACCTAATCCTCATGGTTCATCATATGAACCTAATCTCCATCTAATTGCTATTATGTGTGTGACCCTATAGGTTCTTGTAACGTTGGCAATGTCCCTAAACCGATTTAGGAACATAAGCAATGAGCGGTATCTAGCAACACATTATTGCTACCCAAGTTACAAGAATGTTGAGCTCCAACATCTCCTTTGTGACTACTAATTGTGACTCTCACAATATGTGACAATGTTCCTCTATCCTTGACATCTAGATTGACCAATCGAGGCATAGACCGTGTCATCCTCGGTACAATCTAAATCTTGAACTCCAAGTAGACTCACTCGAATCAAATGAGCTCAATATCTCATATTGACTCATTTGGGTATGGCCATGCACTTCGTGGTCTCACTCTATCAAGAATATCGATGTCACCCCCGTCATATAGGAGGGATAGATCCCATCTACATCACTCACATCCCTCTGCATAATTTGTTACATACCCAGTAATCGCCTTTATAGTCCACCCATTTACGGGTGACGTTTGACGAAGCCAAAGTATGCAATTCATTATGTAGGGAACCATGGTGACTTCAGGTCTAAGGACTAATAGTCATACTAATAGCCACATGAGAAAGTATATGACACTCATATAACGATCCATGATACTTTCTCATGGCGGGTCACTCAGTATACATTCTCCAATGCATACCCATGTGTCAACTTGATATCTCATATCCATGACTTGTGAGATCAAGTCATCTTGTTGACCTACATGCTAGTCTCTACGCATTAACATTGTCCCTGAATGTCAATACTCGACTAGGAATGATTAAGAGTAGTGTTCTCTATATCATCTCATTATCGATTCAACCAATCGATTGATATAGATAAGAACCTACTACTCAAGGACATTATTATATTTAGTTATTTGGCACCAATACAAGTAAATATAATAACCATGCCTTTATAAATAGGAATATGATACAATAAAGTCCATACAACAATCATCACATGATTGACTCTAGGGCTTTCACTAACAATCTCCCACAAGCACTAGTTCCAATCACCATAGTATCTAATACCCAATGACCTAGTGTGACCATCATGCTTTTTCTGTGCCAAAGCCTTGGTCAAGGGATCTGCGATGTTAGCCTCTGTGGGTACTCTGCAAATCTTCACATCTCCTCGATCGACAATCTCACGAATGAGATGGAAGCACCGATATATTCGGCCTCTGTTGTAGAATCAATAACTGTGTCCTGCTTGGAACTCTTCCAGCTCACAGTGCTACCTATTCAAGCAAAACACGAACCCTGACTGCGATCTATAATCATCACAGTCGGTTTGGAAGGCGACATCATTGTAACCCTTCTGACTAGCTCCTCATCGCCTCCAAATATCAAGAAATATTCTTTAGTCCTTCTCAAGTACTTAAGAATATTCTTGACTGCTATCCAGTGACGCTCACCTGGATCTGACTGGTATCTACTCGTCATGCTCAAAGCATATGAGACATCGGAGGCGAGTACGGTACACAAAGATGGCGTGCATGATAGATCCTATAGGCGATCGTAAGGATCTTATCCATGCGGTCTCTCTCCTCTCTAGAAGAGGACTTTGAGTCTTGAAAGACTCACACCATGTGACATCGGCGAAGTCCTTTCTTGGAATTCGCATGGCAAACCAAGTAATACCGTGTCGATGTATGTACTCGACTTAGGCCAAGCAATCTCTTAGATCTATCTCTATAGATCTTGATGCCTAGAATACAGGCTGCTTCACCTAAGTCCTTCATTGAGAAGCACGTCCCCAGCCAAGTCTTCACAGACTGTAGCGAAGGGATGTCATTCCCAATGAGTAGTATGTCATCCACATACAATACAAGGAACACAACTGTGTTCCCATTAACCCTCTTGTAGACACAGGGTTCATCTTCATTCTTGATGAAACCAAACTGTTTGATCGCATCATCGAATGGAAGATTCCAGCTCCGAGAAGCTTGCTTTAGCCCATAAATGGACCTTTGCAGCTTGCATACCTTCCCAGTATGCTGTGGATCTACAAAACCCTCAGGTTGTGTCATGTACACATCCTCGAGTAAGTTTCCATTCAGAAACGCGGTTTTGACATCCATCTGCCAGATCTCATAATCGTGGTATGCTGCAATAGCAAGCAAGATCCGAATGGACTTAAACATCGCCACTGGAGAAAAGGTTTCATCATAGTCAATACCATGAATTTGCTTGAAACCTTTAGCCACCAATCGGCCCTTATAGGTATGCGCAAGTCCATCCATGTCAGTCTTTCTCCTAAAGACCCACTTACACCCGATGGGTTTGACCCCTTCAGGTGGATCAACCAAAGTCCATACTTGGTTAGTGTACATGGATTCCATCTCGGATCTCATGGCGTCTAGCCATTTCTCAGAATCTGGGCTCATCACAGCTTCCTGATAGGAGGTAGGCTCATTCTCAATAAGCATAACGTCATCATGGTCAGACAAGAGAAATGAGTATCTAGTATCTCTGCCCTATCGGACGAAGAGGTAGGTCTACTTGAACAGGTGGTTGTTCCACAACTCTTTGTGCAACAACCTCATCACTCACAACACTTTGTGGATCCTGTTCAACCTCCATCAAGGCCTCAGTGCTATGGTCCTTATCTTGAATTTCTTCAAGATCGAAGGTACTCCCATTAGTTTTTCTAGAAACAAAATCCCTTTCTAGAAAAACCCCAGTCTTTGCCACAAACACTTTGTGCTGACTGGGAATGTAGAAGTAATATCCCTTAGTATCCTTGGGATATCCAACAAAATAGCACCTATCGGATTTGGGTCCCAGTTTGTCTGAGACTTGACGTCGAACGTAAGCCTCACAACCCCAAATCCTCATAAAAGACATCTTGGGATTTTTCCCTGTCCATATCGTATATGGTGTCTTTACCACAGCCTTGGATGGTACACGGTTAAGGGTAAAGGCTGTTGTGTCCAGAGCATATCCCCAAAAGGATATAGGAAGATCTGTGTGACTCATCATAGATCGTACCATATCCAATAGGGTACGATTCCTCCTTTCGGATACACCATTCCACTGTGGTGTTCCAGGAGGAGTGAGTTGGGATAGAATCCCACACTCAGCTAGATAGTCACGAAACTCATGGCTAAGGTATTCACCACCTCTATCTGATCGAAGTATCTTAATACTCTTGCCAAGCTGGTTTTGTACTTCATTCTTGAATTCTTTGAACTTTTCAAAGGATTCAGATTTATGCGTCATAAGATACACATAACCATATCTACTGAAGTCATCAGTAAATGTAATGAAGTACCTGTAACCACCTCTAGCAGCAACATTGAAAGGACCACATACATCACTATGTATAAGTCCTAACAAATCTGTTGCTCTTTCGCTATGTCCACTAAAGGGAGTCTTGGTCATCTTGCCTAAAAGGCAAGACTCGCATGTCTCATATGATTCAAAATCAAATGAGTCTAGCAGCCCATCCTTATGGAGCTGATATAAGCGACTCTCATTTATGTGACCTAAGCGACAATGCCAGAGATAGGTTTGGTTTAACTCATTTGACTTGAATCTCTTGGTACTTATGTTATAGATAGGGCTCTCTAAGTCTAGAAAGTAGTGTCCGTTCATTAGAGGTGCACTACAATAGAACATATCATTTAAATAAACTGAACAACATTTGTTCTTTATTATAAATGAAAAACCTTTCTTGTCCAAACAAGAAACTGAAATGATATTCTTAGTTAAGGCAGGAACACAACAACATTCATCTAATTCTAGTACAAGCCCAGAGGGCAGAGATAGATCATAAGTTCCTACAGCAACAGTAGCAACCCTTGCTCCATTGCCTACTCGTAGGTCCACCTCGCCCTTTGTCAATGCCTGCTATTTCTTTTTGCACATTAGTACAAATGTGAGATGCACATCCGGTATCTAATACCCATGATGAAGAAATAGATAGATTGACTTCTATAACATTTATACCAAGTAGAAGTCTCACTTCTCTTCTTCTTAAGATCTTCAGTATGCCTTGCGATTCGCTTCAGTGTCTGCTTCCTTGCGATGGAAGCAAGCCCCTTCCTTGGCTACCCTCCTTTGGGTTTAAGTTCTTTGCCTTTGCCCTTGGCTTGGGACTTTCCCTTACCTTTAGGCTTGCCCTTGCCTTTCTTCTTACGCACCATCAAAATGGTGTCGATTTACCCTTCTTAAGGTTAAGCTCGTGAGTTCTCAACATCTTTGAGCATTTAGTAATGGCTTATCAATTTCATTCATGTTATAATTCATGACAAATTGATTGAAGGCTTGTGGCAAAGATTGCAAGATTAGGTCGTTGGCGACTCATGGCCAAGTGGGAATCCCACCTTTGTAGGTTTCTACGTACTCAATCATCTTGAGTACATATGTACCTACGGGAGTCCCTTCTTGCATTTTGGACCCAAATAATGCCTCAGAGACTTCATATCTCTCATGCCTAGCTTGTCCTTGATATAGTTGACGAAGATGTCCAACCATATTATAAGCATTCATTAACTCGTGTTTATACAGGCTCGAGTTCATGGTCGCAGCATTAGACATGACACATCTAATGCATCATCTTGATGCTTCTTGTAAGCATCTTTGTCCATCGCGAGGCATTGGCGGAGGTGCCTCGGAATGGGCTGCTCCGGGGACGTCGACTTCCTTTCTTGGGTGAGAACAATTCTCAAGTTCCTGTACCAGTCCAGGAAATTTGCTCCATTGAGCTTGTCCTTCTCAAGGACGGATCGGAGAGAGAGAGTGTTCGTGGTTGTCGACATAGTTATCTACAACATACAATGCAGAGAATTAATATCATGTTCCTTTTATCATTTAATTAGGCCTTTAATCAAATGATGCTCCCACTGAATTATAGGAATTTTGTAGAATCGAGTTATGGATGTGGTCAAACCACATTATTAGATTCAAACAAACTAGCTATAATTCTTGCGGGACAAGATCCACATCATACTAAGCCTTGAGTTAGCTTTGGCTAAATCGCCCAAGACTTAGTACGATCGGTGGGTAACACATTACCGATTACATCTCTATGCAACTCTTGTTTATAGGATTAAGACCCACATTTACAAAAGGCCTTGAGTTAGCTTTGGCTAAATCGCCCAAGATTTAGTGTAAATGCGATCTTAACCTATCTTTCCAACGATTGGAATATGCCTATAGTTCTACTCGATCCAATTGAGTTAACTAGTTTTGCTCAATCTAATTGAGCTTACTCTAACCCGAGTCGTGATAGGCGGGACCAAGATTGTCCCTCCGCACCCTACCAAGATAATATGTGTTGCTCTGCTTTGGCGGATTCAACAACGACAAATGATCGAGGTAGTGATGGGTATCAAGGCTCGGTAGGCATTTTCGAGTTGATTCGATTATGATCTAATCTAATCGTAATGTGTATCTTATACGCATTTAGGCCTTTATTATCCTATATTAGCATGCATCATATACATACATTAATTATTCTAGCATGCATCATATACATACAAGAAAATTAACCTATCATGCATGATATACATACAAACATTTTTCTGCTAGCATGCATCACATACATACAAGCAAAAAAATCAATTAAATATATATATATATATATATCAACATATATATATATAATTAAATGTGATATAGTCATGGCCCTACTACGATCTTCTCAAGCCAATGAGAAGATCGGACGGTCTACCTAAGGCTAGCGGCTTCTCTAAGCGCTTCCTTTGACCGCCATGTGTCGTCGTCACCCTTCTCGTAAGCTCGTCTTCAAGTGGACTTTCCACCGCTCCATTTTTGTACATTACAAATACGAAAATCGAGTTACATTCGAGTCTAAAACTATTTACAACTAGAATATTAAAAGAAGAGGTGCGATGCACATGTCGCAAACACTTTACAACACACACAACCACAAAACGGCACACAGGCCGTATTATGAATTACAACACACATAATCCAATCCAATTGGGTTATTGGGCCATGACAATCACAGAATTATACATAATTCTAAATTATGTATTTTTACAGAAAATTTCTATAATTCTTTCTAATTTATTTTGAATTTATGAGTCACCCCTCCGAAACGGTCCCGCTAAGCGGTTTCCGGGCGCGATCGCGGGACATGGCCCCTTTCGGGGATAGGGGCAGCGCCCCTACTCGCAAAATAAACTTCGCGAGTGTCCCTACAATGATCTTACAGCGACTTAAGTCGCTGTCCCAAAAACCTAAAGCGAGAACTCGCCGATTCGGAGAGTTTTTCTCGACGGTTGAAGCCTACGAGTGTCCCAACACTCGTTGCTTCGACTCTACAAGAAAAATACCCAAAAATTCTATAAAATAAGAAAATTTACAGAAACATATAAATCTGTAATTTTTATATCTAATATAAAAACTACAAAAACGAAACACATACATGCTTCGCACATGGCTCTGATACCACTGTTGGGATTTCCCGAGCCGCAAAAACCACTTTTTGCGTTGCGGAAACCTCAGAAGCCCCGGCCACGGATCCGTGCGAAGTATAAAATTATAATTACATGTATGTGCTTACAGAAATCCTAGATCTACCTTAGATCTAAGAGGTTAGAACGTTACCCTCGTAGCGACGCCCTTCGCTTATCCCGCTCGTCCAAAAAGTTCGCCGGAACTCGAGAGTGTCAAGTGCACACTCCTCTATGGTATCCACACAAGCAATAGGTGGAGAAAACTCAACCTTGAGTGTGCTAGCACTCCTTGGTTGGTTCAGCCAAAGAGAGGGATGGGAGAGGGAGAGCTTGAGAGAAAAAGTTCCAAGGAAGAAGATGAAGTTAAGAGTGTAACTCACCCAAATGAATTTCATCTAATGAAACCCCTAAAGTGGCCGGCCACTTCAAGGAGAGGGAGTTACATGCATGTAACTCCCATGTCCCTTGGTCTCCCTCATGAGGTGGCACCAATTGACAAAGTCAATGATGATGTGGAGCATCATCATTGGCCGGCCATGCCTAGTCATCATCATGACATGGCATTTGGTCAAGTCAAACATGACCTTTCATCTTCCCTCTCAAGTCAAGTCAAACTTGACCTCTAATCTCCCATGGTTGATCAAATCTAACCACTTGACTCAAGTCAATTTAATATAATGAATCTCTATTCATTAATTTAAATTGATTTGATGAATCAAATCTCAATTAGACTCATTCAACACTTGAATCAACTTGAATCTAACTCAATTAGTCTAATTTGGATTACTCTTAATCCAATTTGGTTCATCCCATGAACCTAATCCTCATGGTTCATCATATGAACCTAATCTCCATCTAATTGCTCTTATGTGTGTGACCCTATAGGTTCTTGTAACGTTGGCAATGTCCCTAAACCGATTTAGGAACATAAGCAATGAGCGGTATCTAGCAACACATTATTGCTACCCAAGTTACAAGAATGTTGAGCTCCAACATCACCTTTGTGACTACTAATTGTGACTCTCACAATATGTGACAATGTTCCTCTATCCTTGACATCTAGATTGACCAATCGAGGCATAGACCGTGTCATCCTCGGTACAATCTAAATCTTGAACTCCAAGTAGACTCACTCTAATCAAATGAGCTCAATATCTCATATTGACTCATTTGGGCATGGCCATGCACCGTGGTCTCACTCTATCAAGAATATCGATGTCACCCGTCATATAGGAGGGATAGATCCCATCTACATCACTCACATCCTCTGCATAATTTGTTACATACCCGATGTCGCCTTTATAGTCCACCCATTTACGGGTGACGTTTGTGAAACCAAAGTATGCAATTCATTATGTAGGGAACCATGGTGACTTCAGGTCTAAGGACTAATAGTCATACTAATAGCCACATGAGAAAGTATATGACACTCATATAACGATCCATGATACTTTCTCATGGCGGGTCACTCAGTATACATTCTCCAATGCATACCCATGTGTCAACTTGATATCTCATATCCATGACTTGTGAGATCAAGTCATCTTGTTGACCTACATGCTAGTCTCTACGCATTAACATTGTCCCTGAATGTCAATACTCGACTAGGAATGATTAAGAGTAGTGTTCTCTATATCATCTCATTATCGATTCAACCAATCGATTGATATAGATAAGAACCTACTACTCAAGGACATTATTATATTTAGTTATTTGGCACCAATACAAGTAAATATAATAACCATGCCTTTATAAATAGGAATATGATACAATAAAGTCCATACAACAATCATCACATGATTGACTCTAGGGCTTTCACTAACAATCTCCCACTAGCACTAGTTCCAATCACCATAGTATCTAATACCCAATGACCTAGTGTGACCATCATGCTTTTTCTGTGCCAAAGCCTTGGTCAAGGGATCTGCGATGTTAGCCTCTGTGGGTACTCTGCAAATCTTCACATCTCCTCGATCGACAATCTCACGAATGAGATGGAAGCACCGATATATTCGGCCTCTGTTGTAGAATCAATAACTGTGTCCTGCTTAGAACTCTTCCAGCTCACTGTGCTACCTATTCAAGCAAAACAGAACCACATTGCGATCTATAATCATCACAGTGGGTTTGGAAGTGACATCATTTGTAACCCTTCTGACTAGCTCCTCATCGCCTCCAAATATCAAGAAATATTCTTTAGTCCTTCTCAAGTACTTAAGAATATTCTTGACTGCTATCCAGTGACGCTCACCTGGATCTGACTGGTATCTACTCGTCATGCTCAAAGCATATGAGACATCAGGACGAGTACACAGCATGGCGTACATGATAGATCCTATAGCTGATGCGTAAGGGATCTTATCCATGCGGTCTCTCTCCTCTCTAGAAGAGGGACTTTGAGTCTTCGAAAGACTCACACCATGTGACATCGGCAGAAGTCCTTTCTTGGAATTCTGCATGGCAAACCGAAGTAATACCGTGTCAATGTATGTACTCTGACTAAGGACAAGCAATCACTTAGATCTATCTCTATAGATATTGATACCTAGAAAACATGCTGATTCACCTAAGTCCTTCATTGAAAGCACGTCCCGGCCAAGTCTTCACGTAAGCGAAGGGATGTCATTCCCAATGAGTAGTATGTCATCCACATACAATACAAGGAACACAAGTTGTGTTCCCATTTACCCTCGTGGAGACACTGGATTCATCTTCATTCTTCATGAATCCAAACGCTTTGATCGCATCATCGAATGGAAGATTCCAGCTCCGAGAAGCTTGCTTTAGCCCATAAATGGACCTTTGCAGCTTGCATACCTTCCCAGTATGCTGTGGATCTACAAAACCCTCAGGTTGTGTCATGTACACATCCTCGAGTAAGTTTCCATTCAGAAACGCGGTTTTGACATCCATCTGCCAGATCTCATAATCGTGGTATGCTGCAATAGCAAGCAAGATCCGAATGGACTTAAACATCGCCACTGGAGAAAAGGTTTCATCATAGTCAATACCATGAATTTGCTTGAAACCTTTAGCCACCAATCGGCCCTTATAGGTATGCGCAAGTCCATCCATGTCAGTCTTTCTCCTAAAGACCCACTTACACCCGATGGGTTTGACCCCTTCAGGTGGATCAACCAAAGTCCATACTTGGTTAGTGTACATGGATTCCATCTCGGATCTCATGGCGTCTAGCCATTTCTCAGAATCTGGGCTCATCACAGCTTCCTGATAGGAGGTAGGCTCATTCTCAATAAGCATAACGTCATCATGGTCAGACAAGAGAAATGAGTATCTCTCAGGCTGACGACGTACCCTATCAGACCTGCGAAGAGGTAGGTCTACTTGAACAGGTGGTTGTTCCACAACTCTTTGTGCAACAACCTCATCACTCACAACACTTTGTGGATCCTGTTCAACCTCCATCAAGGCCTCAGTGCTATGGTCCTTATCTTGAATTTCTTCAAGATCGAAGGTACTCCCATTAGTTTTTCTAGAAACAAAATCCCTTTCTAGAAAAACCCCAGTCTTTGCCACAAACACTTTGTCTTTGTTGGTAATGTAAATAATATCCCTTAGTATCCTTGGGATATCCAACAAAATAGCACCTATCGGATTTGGGTCCCGGTTTATGCGAGACTTGATGTCTAACGTAAGCCTCACAACCCCAAATCCTCATAAAAAGACATCTTGGGATTTTTCCTGTCCATATCATTATATGGTGTCTTTACCTGACCTTGGATGGTACGGTTAAGGGTAAAGGCATTTGTGTCGAGCATATCCCCAAAGGATATAGGAAGATCTGTGACTCATCATAGATCGTACCATATCCAATAGGGTACGATTCCTCCTTTCGGATACACCATTCCACTGTGGTGTTCCAGGAGGAGTGAGTTGGGATAGAATCCCACACTCAGCTAGATAGTCACGAAACTCATGGCTAAGGTATTCACCACCTCTATCTGATCAAGTATCTTAATACTCTTGCGTGGTTTTGTACTTCATTCTTGAATTCTTTGAACTTTTCAAAGGATTGATTTATGTGTCATAAGATACACATAACCATATCTGAAGTCATCAAGAAATGTAATGAAGTACCTGTAACCACCTCTAGCAGCAACATTGAAAGGACCACATACATCACTATGTATAAGTCCTAACAAATCTGTTGCTCTTTCGCTATGTCCACTAAAGGGAGTCTTGGTCATCTTGCCTAAAAGGCAAGACTCGCATGTCTCATATGATTCAAAATCAAATGAGTCTAGCAGCCCATCCTTATGGAGCTGAGATAAGCGACTCTCATTTATGTGACCTAAGCGACAATGCCAGAGATAGGTTTGGTTTAACTCATTTGACTTGAATCTCTTGGTACTTATGTTATAGATAGGGCTCTCTAAGTCTAGAAAGTAGTGTCCGTTCATTAGAGGTGCACTACAATAGAACATATCATTTAAATAAACTGAACAACATTTGTTCTTTATTATAAATGAAAAACCTTTCTTGTCCAAACAAGAAACTGAAATGATGTTCTTAGTTAAGGCAGGCACATAACAACATTCATCTAATTCTAGTACAAGCCCAGAGGGCAGAGATAGATCATAAGTTCCTACAGCAACAGCAGCAACCCTTGCTCCATTGCCTACTCGTAGGTCCACCTCGCCCTTTGTCAATGCCCTGCTATTTCTCAGCCCCTGCACATTAGTACAAATGTGAGATGCACATCCGGTATCTAATACCCATGATGAAGAAATAGATAGATTGACTTCTATAACATTTATACCTGAAGTAGAAGTCTCACTTCTCTTCTTCTTAAGATCTTCCAGGTATGCCTTGCGATTCACGCTTCCGGTGTCACTCGCTTCCTTGCGTGGAAGCAAGCCCTTCCTTGGCTACCCTCCTTTGGGTTTAAGTTCTTTGCCTTTGCCCTTGGCTTGGACTTTCCCTTACCTTTAGGCTTGCCCTTGCCTTTCTTCTGCACCATCAAAATGGTGTCGATTTACCCTTCTTAAGGTTAAGCTGTGATTCTCAACATCTTTGAGCATTTTGTAATGGCTTATCAATTTCATTCATGTTATAATTCATGACAAATTGATTGAAGGCTTGTGGCAAAGATTGCAAGATTAGGTCAGTGGCCAGCTCATGGCCAAGTGGGAATCCCAGCCTTTGTAGGTTTTCTACGTACCCAATCATCTTGAGTACATATGTACCTACGGGAGTCCCTTCTTGCATTTTGGACCCAAATAATGCCTCAGAGACTTCATATCTCTCATGCCTAGCTTGTCCTTGATATAGTTGACGAAGATGTCCAACCATATTATAAGCATTCATGAACTCGTGTTGCTTCTGAAGCTCAGAGTTCATGGTCGCGAGCATTAGACATGACACATCTAATGCATCATCTTGATGCTTCTTGTAAGCATCTTTGTCAGCTCGCGAGGCATTGGCAGGAGGTGCCTCCGGAATGGGCTGCTCCAGGACGTACAACTTCCTTTCTTGGGTGAGAACAATTCTCAAGTTCCTGTACCAGTCCAGGAAATTTGCTCCATTGAGCTTGTCCTTCTCAAGGACGGATCGGAGAGAGAGAGTGTTCGTGGTTGTCGACATAGTTATCTACAACATACAATGCAGAGAATTAATATCATGTTCCTTTTATCATTTAATTAGGCCTTTAATCAAATGATGCTCCCACTGAATTATAGGAATTTTGTAGAATCGAGTTATGGATGTGGTCAAACCACATTATTAGATTCAAACAAACTAGCTATAATTCTTGCGGGACAAGATCCACATCATACTAAGCCTTGAGTTAGCTTTGGCTAAATCGCCCAAGACTTAGTACGATCGGTGGGTAACACATTACCGATTACATCTCTATGCAACTCTTGTTTATAGGATTAAGACCCACATTTACAAAAGGCCTTGAGTTAGCTTTGGCTAAATCGCCCAAGATTTAGTGTAAATGCGATCTTAACCTATCTTTCCAACGATTGGAATATGCCTATAGTTCTACTCGATCCAATTGAGTTAACTAGTTTTGCTCAATCTAATTGAGCTTACTCTAACCCGAGTCGTGATAGGCGGGACCAAGATTGTCCCTCCGCACCCTACCAAGATAATATGTGTTGCTCTGCTTTGGCAGATTCAACAACGACAAATGATCGAGGTAGTGATGGGTATCAAGGCTCGGTAGGCATTTTCGAGTTGATTCGATTATGATCTAATCTAATCGTAATGTGTATCTTATACGCATTTAGGCCTTTATTATCCTATATTAGCATGCATCATATACATACATTAATTATTCTAGCATGCATCATATACATACAAGAAAATTAACCTATCATGCAAGATATACATACAAACATTTTTCTGCTAGCATGCATCACATACATACAAGCAAAAAAATCAATTAAATATATATATATATATATATCAACATATATATATATAATTAAATGTGATATAGTCATGGCCCTACTACGATCTTCTCAAGCCAATGAGAAGATCGGACGGTCTACCTAAGGCTAGCGGCTTCTCTAAGCGCTTCCTTTGACCGCCATGTGTCGTCGTCACCCTTCTCGTAAGCTCGTCTTCAAGTGGACTTTCCACCGCTCCATTTTTGTACATTACAAATACGAAAATCGAGTTACATTCGAGTCTAAAACTATTTACAACTAGAATATTAAAAGAAGAGGTGCGATGCACATGTCGCAAACACTTTACAACACACACAACCACAAAACGGCACACAGGCCGTATTATGAATTACAACACACATAATCCAATCCAATTGGGTTATTGGGCCATGACAATCACAGAATTATACATAATTCTAAATTATGTATTTTTACAGAAAATTTCTATAATTCTTTCTAATTTATTTTGAATTTATGAGTCACCCCTCCGAAACGGTCCCGCTAAGCGGTTTCCGGGCGCGATCGCGGGACATGGCCCCTTTCGGGGATAGGGGCAGCGCCCCTACTCGCAAAAATAAACTTCACGAGTGTCCCTACAATAATCTTACAGCGACTTAAGTCGCTGTCCCAAAAACCTAAAGCGAGAACTCGCCGATTCGGAGAGTTTTTCTCGACGGTTGAAGCCTACGAGTGTCCCAACACTCGTTGCTTCGACTCTACAAGAAAAATACCCAAAAATTCTATAAAATAAGAAAATTTACAGAAACATATAAATCTGTAATTTTTATATCTAATATAAAAACTACAAAAACGAAACACATACATGCTTCGCACGTGGCTCTGATACCACTGTTGGGATTTCCCGAGCCGCAAAAACCACTTTTTGCGTTGCGGAAACCTCGGAAGCCCCGGCCACGGATCCGTGCGAAGTATAAAATTATAATTACATGTATGTGCTTACAGAAATCCTAGATCTACCTTAGATCTAAGAGGTTAGAACGTTACCCTCGTAGCGACGCCCTTCGCTTATCCCGCTCGTCCAAAAAGTTCGCCGGAACTCGAGAGTGTCAAGTGCACACTCCTCTATGGTATCCACACAAGCAATAGGTGGAGAAAACTCAACCTTGAGTGTGCTAGCACTCCTTGGTTGGTTCAGCCAAAGAGAGGGATGGGAGAGGGAGAGCTTGAGAGAAAAAGTTCCAAGGAAGAAGATGAAGTTAAGAGTGTAACTCACCCAAATGAATTTCATCTAATGAAACCCCTAAAGTGGCCGGCCACTTCAAGGAGAGGGAGTTACATGCATGCATGTAACTCCCATGTCCCTTGGTCTCCCTCATGAGGTGGAACCAATTGACAAAGTCAATGATGATGTGGAGCATCATCATTGGCCGGCCATGCCTAGTCATCATCATGACATGGCATTTGGTCAAGTCAAACATGACCTTTCATCTTCCCTCTCAAGTCAAGTCAAACTTGACCTCTAATCTCCCATGGTTGATCAAATCTAACCACTTGACTCAAGTCAATTTAATATAATGAATCTCTATTCATTAATTTAAATTGATTTGATGAATCAAATCTCAATTAGACTCATTCAACACTTGAATCAACTTGAATCTAACTCAATTAGTCTAATTTGGATTACTCTTAATCCAATTTGGTTCATCCCATGAACCTAATCCTCATGGTTCATCATATGAACCTAATCTCCATCTAATTGCTCTTATGTGTGTGACCCTATAGGTTCTTGTAACGTTGGCAATGTCCCTAAACCGATTTAGGAACATAAGCAATGAGCGGTATCTAGCAACACATTATTGCTACCCAAGTTACAAGAATGTTGAGCTCCAACATCACCTTTGTGACTACTAATTGTGACTCTCACAATATGTGACAATGTTCCTCTATCCTTGACATCTAGATTGACCAATCGAGGCATAGACCGTGTCATCCTCGGTACAATCTAAATCTTGAACTCCAAGTAGACTCACTCTAATCAAATGAGCTCAATATCTCATATTGACTCATTTGGGCATGACCATGCACTTCGTGGTCTCACTCTATCAAGAATATCGATGTCACCCCCGTCATATAGGAGGGATAGATCCCATCTACATCACTCACATCCCTCTGCATAATTTGTTACATACCCAGTAATCGCCTTTATAGTCCACCCATTTACGGGTGACGTTTGACGAAGCCAAAGTATGCAATTCATTATGTAGGGAACCATGGTGACTTCAGGTCTAAGGACTAATAGTCATACTAATAGCCACATGAGAAAGTATATGACACTCATATAACGATCCATGATACTTTCTCATGGCGGGTCATTCAGTATACATTCTCCAATGCATACCCATGTGTCAACTTGATATCTCATATCCATGACTTGTGAGATCAAGTCATCTTGTTGACCTACATGCTAGTCTCTACGCATTAACATTGTCCCTGAATGTTAATACTCGACTAGGAATGATTAAGAGTAGTGTTCTCTATATCATCTCATTATCGATTCAACCAATCGATTGATATAGATAAGAACCTACTACTCAAGGACATTATTATATTTAGTTATTTGGCACCAATACAAGTAAATATAATAACCATGCCTTTATAAATAGGAATATGATACAATAAAGTCCATACAACAATCATCATATGATTGGCTCTAGGGCTTTCACTAACAATCTCCCACTAGCACTAGTGCCAATCACCGTAGAATCTAATACCCAATGACCTAGTGTGACCATCATGCTTTTACGTGCCAAAGCCTTGGTCAAGGGATCTGCGATGTTAGCCTCTGGGTACTCTGCAAATCTTCACATCTCCTCGATCGACAATCTCACGAATGAGATGGAAGCACCGATATACTCGGCCTGTTGTTGTAGAATCAGTAACTGTGTCCTGCTTGGACCTCTTCCAGCTCACCGTGCTACCTATTCAAGCAAAACACGAACCCTGACTGCGATCTATAATCATCACAGTGGGTTTGGAAGGCGACATCATTGTAACCCTTTACGGCTAGCTCCTCATCCCCTCGAATATCAGAAATATTCTTTAGTCCTTCTCAAGTACTTAGAATATTCTTGGTACTATCGATGGCGCTCACTGGATCATTAGTATCTACTCGTCATGCTCAAAGCATACGAGACATCGGAGAACAGTACGGCATGGCGTACATGATAGATCCTATAGCGGATCGTAAGGATCTTATCCATCGGTCTCTCTCCTCTCTAGAAGAGGACTTTGAGTCTTGAAAGACTCACACCATGTGACATCGTGAAGTCCTTTCTTGGAATTGCATGGCAAACCAAGTAATACCTGTCTCGACTTAGGCCAAGCAATCTCTTAGATATATCTCTATAGATCTTGATGCCTAGAATACGGTGCTTCACCTAAGTCCTTCATTGAGAAGCACGTCCCGACCAAGTCTTCACGGTAGCGAAGGATGTCATTCCCAATGAGTAGTATGTCATCCACATACAATACAAGGAACACAAGCTGTGTTCCCATTAACCCTCTTGTAGACACGGGGTTCATCTTCATTCTTGATGAAACCAAAGCTGTTTGATCGCATCATCGAATCGAAGATTCCAGCTCAAGCTTGCTTTAGCCCATAAATGGACCTTTGCGGCTTGCATACCTTCGGTATCTTTGTGGATCTACAAAACCCTCGGGTTGTGTCATGTACACATCCTCGAGTAAGTTTCCATTCGAGCGCGGTTTTGACATCCATCTGCGGATCTCATAATCGTGGTATCTTTGCAATAGCAAGCAAGATCCGAATGGACTTAAACATCGCCCTTTGGAGAAAAGGTTTCATCATAGTCAATACCATGAATTTGCTTGAAACCTTTAGCCAATCGGCCCTTATAGGTATCGTAAGTCCATCCATGTCAGTCTTTCTCCTAAAGACCCACTTACACCCAATGGGTTTGACCCCTTGGTGGATCAACCAAAGTCCATACTTGGTTAGTGTACATGGATTCCATCTCGGATCTCATGGCCTCTAGCCATTTCTCAGAATCTGGGCTCATCACAGCTTCCTGATAGGAGGTAGGCTCATTCTCAATAAGCATAACGTCATCATGGTCAGACAAGAGAAATGAGTATCTCTCGGTGACGTGCCTGCTATCGGACACTGCGAAGAGTAGGTCTACTTGAGCAGTGGTTGTTCCACAACTCTTTGTGCAACAACCTCATCACTCACAACACTTTGTGGATCCTGTTCAACCTCCATCAAGGCCTCAGTGCTATGGTCCTTATCTTGAATTTCTTCAAGATCGAAGGTACTCCCACTAGTTTTTCTAGAAACAAAATCCCTTTCTAGAAAAACCCCAGTCTTTTGAAACACTTTGTCCGCGGGAATGTAGAATAATATCCCTTAGTATCCTTGGGATATCCAACAAAATAGCACCTATCGGATTTGGGTCCCGGTTTATGCGAGACTTGGCGTCGAGCGTAAGCCTCACAACCCCAAATCTTCATAAAGACATCTTGGGATTTTTCCCTGTCCATATCGTATATGGTGTCTTTACCATGACCTTGGATGGTACGGTTAAGGGTAAAGGCTGCTTTGTGTCGAGCATATCCCCAAAGGATATAAAAGATCTGTGACTCATCATAGATCGTACCATATCCAATAAGGGCGATTCCTCCTTTCGGATACACCATTCCACCTTTGTGGTGTTCCGGGAGGAGTGAGTTGGGATAGAATCCACACTCGGCTAGATAGTCATGAAACTCATGGCTAAGGTATTCACCACCTCTATCGATCAGTATCTTAATACTCTTGCCAAGTGGTTTTGTACTTCATTCTTGAATTCTTTGAACTTTTCAAAAAGTTGATTTATGATGTCATAAGATACACATAACCATATCTCTAAGTCATCATAAATGTAATGAAGTACACCTTAACCACCTCTAGCAAAGAATATGAAAGGACCACATACATCACTATGTATAAGTCCTAACAAATCTGTTGCTCTTTCGCTATGTCCACTAAAGGGAGTCTTGGTCATCTTGCCTAAAAGGCAAGACTCGCATGTCTCATATGATTCAAAATCAAATGAGTCTAGCAGCCCATCCTTATGGAGCTGAGATAAGCGACTCTCATTTATGTGACCTAAGCGACAATGCCAGAGATAGGTTTGGTTTAACTCATTTGACTTGAACCTCTTGGTACTTATGTTATAGATAGGGCTCTCTAAGTCTAGAAAGTAGAGTCCGTTCATTAGAGGTGCACTACAATAGAACATATCATTTAAATAAACTGAACAACATTTGTTCTTTATTATAAATGAAAAACCTTTCTTGTCCAAACAAGAAAATGAAATGATGTTCTTAGTTAAAGAAGGCACATAACAAAATTCATCTAATTCTAGTACAAGCCCGGAGGCGCGAGATAGATCATAAGTTCCTCTGACATAGCAACCCTTGCTCCATTGCCTACTCGTAGGTCCACCTCGCCCTTTGTCAATGCCCTGCTATTTCTCAGCCCCTGCACATTGGTACAAATGTGAGATGCACATCCGGTATCTAATACCCATGATGAAGAAATAGATAGATTGACTTCTATAACATTTATACCACAGTAGAAGTCTCACTTCTCTTCTTCTTAAGATCTTCGGTATGCCTTGCGATTCACGCTTCCGATGTCTGCTTCCTTGCGATGGAAACAAGCCCCTTCATAGCTACCCCTCCTTTGGGTTTAAGTTCTTTACCTTTACACATGGCTTGGGACTTACCCTTACCTTTAGGCTTGCCCTTGCCTTTCTTCTTCTGTACCATCAAAATGGTGTCAGATTTACCATTCTTAAGGTTAAGCTCGTGATTCTCAACATCTTTGAGCATTTCACTAATGACTTATCAATTTCATTCATGTTATAATTCATGACAAATTGATTGAAGGCTTGTGGCAAAGATTGCAAGATTAGGTCAGTGGCCAACTCTTGGCCAAGTGGGAATCCCAGCCTTTGTAGGTTTTCTACGTACCCAATCATCTTGAGTACATATGTACCTACGGGAGTCCCTTCTTGCATTTTGGACCCAAATAATGCCTCAGAGACTTCATATCTCTCATGCCTAGCTTGTCCTTGATATAGTTGACGAAGATGTCCAACCATATTATAAGCATTCATGAACTCGTGTTGCTTCTGAAGCTCAGAGTTCATGGTCGCGAGCATTAGACATGACACATCTAATGCATCATCTTGATGCTTCATGTAAGCATCTTTGTCATTTCATGAGCATTGGCGGGAGGTGCCTCGGAATGGGCTGCTCGGGGCGTACAACTTCCTTTCTTGGGTGAGAACAATTCTCGAGTTCTGTGCGATCCAGGAAATTTGCTCCATTGAGCTTGTCCTTCTCAAGGATGGATCGCAGAGAGAGAGTGTTCGTGGTTGTCGACATAGTTATCTACAACATACAATGCAGAGAATTAATATCATGTTCCTTTTATCATTTAATTAGGCCTTTAATCAAATGATGCTCCCACTGAATTATAGGAATTTTGTAGAATCGAGTTATGGATGTGGTCAAACCACATTATTAGATTCAAACAAACTAGCTATAATTCTTGCGGGACAAGATCCACATCATACTAAGCCTTGAGTTAGCTTTGGCTAAATCGCCCAAGACTTAGTACGATCGGTGGGTAACACATTACCGATTACATCTCTATGCAACTCTTGTTTATAGGATTAAGACCCACATTTACAAAAGGCCTTGAGTTAGCTTTGGCTAAATCGCCCAAGATTTAGTGTAAATGCGATCTTAACCTATCTTTCCAACGATTGGAATATGCCTATAGTTCTACTCGATTCAATTGAGTTAACTAGTTTTGCTCAATCTAATTGAGCTTATTCTAACCCGAGTCGTGATAGGCGGGACCAAGATTGTCCCTCCGCACCCTACCAAGATAATATGTGTTGCTCTGCTTTGGCAGATTCAACAACGACAAATGATCGAGGTAGTGATGGGTATCAAGGCTCGGTAGGCATTTTCGAGTTGATTCGATTATGATCTAATCTAATCGTAATGTGTATCTTATACGCATTTAGGCCTTTATTATCCTATATTAGCATGCATCATATACATACATTAATTATTCTAGCATGCATCATATACATACAAGAAAATTAACCTAGCATGCATGATATACATACAAACATTTTTCTACTAGCATGCATCACATACATACAAGCAAAAAAATCAATTAAATATATATATATATATATATCAACACATATATATATAATTAAATGTGATATAGTCATGGCCCTACTACGATCTTCTCAAGCCAATGAGAAGATCGGACGGTCTACCTAAGTATAGCGGCTTCTCCAAGCGCTTCCTTTGACCGCCATGTGTCGTCGTCACCCTTCTCGTAAGCTCGTCTTCAAGTGGACTTTCCACCGCTCCATTTTTGTACATTAAAAATACGAAACTCGAGTTACATTCGAGTCTAAAACTATTTACAACTAGAATATTAAAAGAAGAGGTGCGATGCACAGGTCGCAAACACTTTACAACACGCACAACCACAAAACGGCACATGAATTACACACACATAATCCAATCAATTGGGTTATTGGGCCATGACAATCACAGAATTATACATAATTCTAAATTATGTATTTTTACAGAAAATTTCTATAATTTTTTCTAATTTATTTTGAATTTATGAGTCACCCCTCCGAAACGGTCCCGCTAAGCGGTTTCCGGGCGTGATCGCGGGACATGGCCCCTTTCGGGGATAGGGGCAGCGCCCCTACTCGCAAAATAAACTTCGCGAGTGTCCCTACAATGATCTTACAGCGACTTAAGTCGCTGTCCCAAAAACCTAAAGCGAGAACTCGCCGATTCGGAGAGTTTGTCTCGACGGTTGAAGCCTACGAGTGTCCCAACACTCGTTGCTTCGACTCTACAAGAAAAATACCCAAAAATTCTATAAAATAAGAAAATTTACAGAAACATATAAATCTGTAATTTTTATATCTAATATAAAAACTACAAAAACGAAACACATACATGCTTCGCACGTGGCTCTGATACCACTGTTGGGATTTCCCGAGCCGCAAAAACTACTTTTTGCGTTGCGGAAACCTCGGAAGCCCCGGCCACGGATCCGTGCGAAGTATAAAATTATAATTACATGTATGTGCTTACAGAAATCCTAGATCTACCTTAGATCTAAGAGGTTAGAACGTTACCCTCGTAGCGACGCCCTTCGCTTATCCCGCTCGTCCAAAAGTTCGCCGGAACTCGAGAGTGTCAAGTGCACACTCCTCTATGGTATCCACACAAGCAATAGGTGGAGAAAACTCAACCTTGAGTGTGCTAGCACTCCTTGGTTGGTTCGGCCAAAGAGAGGGATGGGAGAGGGAGAGCTTGAGAGAAAAAGTTCCAAGGAAGAAGATGAAGTTAAGAGTGTAACTCACCCAAATGAATTTCATCTAATGAAACCCCTAAAGTGGCCGGCCACTTCAAGGAGAGGGAGTTACATGCATGCATGTAACTCCCATGTCCCTTGGTCTCCCTCATGAGGTGGCACCAATTGACAAAGTCAATGATGATGTGGAGCATCATCTTTGGCCGGCCATGCCTAGTCATCATCATGACATGGCATTTGGTCAAGTCAAACTTGACCTTTCATCTTCCCTCTCAAGTCAAGTCAAACTTGACCTCTAATCTCCCATGGTTGATCAAATCGAACCACTTGACTCAAGTCAATTTAATATAATGAATCTCTATTCATTAATTTAAATTGATTTGATGAATCAAATCTCAATTAGACTCATTCAACACTTGAATCAACTTGAGTCTAACTCAATTAGTCTAATTTGGATTACTCTTAATCCAATTTGGTTCATCCCATGAACCTAATCCTCATGGTTCATCATATGAACCTAATCTCCATCTAATTGCTCTTATGTGTGTGACCCTATAGGTTCTTGTAACGTTGGCAATGTCCCTAAACCGATTTAGGAACATAAGCAATGAGCGGTATCTAGCAACACATTATTGCTACCCAAGTTACAAGAATGTTGAGCTCCAACATCACCTTTGTGACTACTAATTGTGACTCTCACAATATGTGACAATGTCCCTCTATCCTTGACATCTAGATTGACCAATCGAGGCATAGACCGTGTCATCCTCAGTACAATCTAAATCTTGAACTCCAAGTAGACTCACTCTAATCAAATGAGCTCAATATCTCATATTGACTCATTTGGGCATGGCCATGCACTTCGTGGTCTCACTCTATCAAGAATATCGATGTCACCCCCGTCATATAGGAGGGATAGATCTCATCTACATCACTCACATCCCTCTGCATAATTTGTTACATACCCAGTAATCGCCTTTATAGTCCACCCATTTACGGGTGACGTTTGACGAAGCCAAAGTATGCAATTCATTATGTAGGGAACCATGGTGACTTCAGGTCTAAGGACTAATAGTCATACTAATAGCCACATGAGAAAGTATATGACACTCATATAACGATCCATGATACTTTCTCATGGCGGGTCACTCAGTATACATTCTCCAATGCATACCCATGTGTCAACTTGATATCTCATATCCATGACTTGTGAGATCAAGTCATCTTGTTGACCTACATGCTAGTCTCTACGCATTAACATTGTCCCTGAATGTCAATACTCGACTAGGAATGATTAAGAGTAGTGTTCTCTATATCATCTCATTATCGATTCAACCAATCGATTGATATAGATAAGAACCTACTACTCAAGGACATTATTATATTTAGTTATTTGGCACCAATACAAGTAAATATAATAACCATGCCTTTATAAATAGGAATATGATACAATAAAGTCCATACAACAATCATCACATGATTGACTCTAGGGCTTTCACTAACAATCTCCCACTAGCACTAGTTCCAATCACCGTAGTATCTAATACCCAATGACCTAGTGTGACCATCATGCTTTTTCTGTGCCAAAGCCTTGGTCAAGGGATCTGCGATGTTAGCCTCTGTGGGTACTCTGCAAATCTTCACATCTCCTCGATCGACAATCTCACGAATGAGATGGAAGCACCGATATATTCGGCCTCTGTTGTAGAATCAATAACTGTGTCCTGCTTGGAACTCTTCCGACACGCTACCTATTCAAGCAAAACACGAACCCCATTGCGATCTATAATCATCTGTGGGTTTGGAAGTGACATCATTGTAACCCTTTACACTAGCTCCTCATCCTCGAATATCAAGAAATATTCTTTAGTCCTTCTCAAGTACTTAAGAATATTCTTGTACTATCGATGGCGCTCACTGGATCATTTAGTATCTACTCGTCATGCTCAAAGCATACGAGACATCAGAACAGTACACGGCATAGGCGTACAAGATAGATCCTATAGCGGATCGTAAGGGATCTTATCCATGCGGTCTCTCTCCTCTCTAGAAGAGGGACTTTGAGTCTTCGAAAGACTCACACCATGTGACATCAGCAGAAGTCCTTTCTTGGAATTCTGCATGGCAAACCGAAGTAATACCGTGTCAATGTATGTACTCTGACTTAGGCCAAGCAATCTCTTAGATCTATCTCTATAGATCTTGATGCCTAGAATACAGGCTGCTTCACCTAAGTCCTTCATTGAGAAGCACATCCCGACCAAGTCTTCACGGTAGCGAAGGATGTCATTCCCAATGAGTAGTATGTCATCCACATACAATACAAGGAACACTGTTCCCATTAACCCTCTTGTAGACACAGGTTCATCTTCATTCTTGATGAAACCAAATTTGTTTGATCGCATCATCGAATCGAAGATTCGACTCAGAAGCATGCTTTAGCCCATAAATGGACCTTTGCGGCTTGCATACCTTGATATCTTTGTGGATCTACAAAACCCTCAGGTTGTGTCATGTACACATCCTCGAGTAAGTTTCCATTCAGAAATGCGGTTTTGACATCCATCTGCCAGATCTCATAATCGTGGTATGCTGCAATAGCAAGCAAGATCCGAATGGACTTAAACATCGCCACTGGAGAAAAGGTTTCATCATAGTCAATACCATGAATTTGCTTGAAACCTTTAGCCACCAATCGGCCCTTATAGGTATCATGAAGTCCATCCATGTCGTCTTTCTCCTAAAGACCCACTTACACCGATGGGTTTGACCCTTCGTGGATCAACCAAAGTCCATACTTGGTTAGTGTACATGGATTCCATCTCGGATCTCATGGCGTCTAGCCATTTCTCAGAATCTGGGCTCATCACAGCTTCCTGATAGGAGGTAGGCTCATTCTCAATAAGCATAACGTCATCATGGTCAGACAAGAGAAATGAGTATCTCTCAGGCTGACGACGTACCCTATCAGACCTGCGAAGAGGTAGGTCTACTTGAACAGGTGGTTGTTCCACAACTCTTTGTGCAACAACCTCATCACTCACAACACTTTGTGGATCCTGTTCAACCTCCATCAAGGCCTCAGTGCTATGGTCCTTATCTTGAATTTCTTCAAGATCGAAGGTACTCCCACTAGTTTTTCTAGAAAAAAAATCCCTTTCTAGAAAAACCCCAGTCTTTGCCACAAACACTTTGTGCTGACTGGGAATGTAGAAGTAATATCCCTTAGTATCCTTGGGATATCCAACAAAATAGCACCTATCGGATTTGGGTCCCAGTTTGTCTGAGACTTGACGTCGAACGTAAGCCTCACAACCCCAAATCCTCATAAAAGACATCTTGGGATTTTTCCCTGTCCATATCGTATATGGTGTCTTTACCATGACCTTGGATGGTACACGGTTAAGGGTAAAGGCTGTGTCGAGCATATCCCCAAAAGGATATAGGAAGATCTGTGACTCATCATAGATCGTACCATATCCAATAGGGTACGATTCCTCCTTTCGGATACACCATTCCACTGTGGTGTTCCAGGAGGAGTGAGTTGGGATAGAATCCCACACTCAGCTAGATAGTCACGAAACTCATGGCTAAGGTATTCACCACCTCTATCTGATCGAAGTATCTTAATACTCTTGCCAAGCTGGTTTTGTACTTCATTCTTGAATTCTTTGAACTTTTCAAAGGATTCAGATTTATGTGTCATAAGATACACATAACCATATCTACTGAAGTCATCAGTAAATGTAATGAAGTACTTGTAACCACCTCTAGCAGCAACATTGAAAGGACCACATACATCACTATGTATAAGTCCTAACAAATCTGTTGCTCTTTCGCTATGTCCACTAAAGGGAGTCTTGGTCATCTTGCCTAAAAGGCAAGACTCGCATGTCTCATATGATTCAAAATCAAATGAGTCTAGCAGCCCATCCTTATGGAGCTGAGATAAGCGACTCTCATTTATGTGACCTAAGCGACAATGCCAGAGATAGGTTTGGTTTAACTCATTTGACTTGAATCTCTTGGTACTTATGTTATAGATAGGGCTCTCTAAGTCTAGAAAGTAGAGTCCGTTCATTAGAGGTGCACTACAATAGAACATATCATTTAAATAAACTGAACAACATTTGTTCTTTATTATAAATGAAAAACCTTTCTTGTCCAAACAAGAAAGCTGAAATGATGTTCTTAGTTAAAGCGGGGCACATAACAACATTCATCTAATTCTAGTACAAGCCCGGAGGGCGAGATAGATCATAAGTTCCTACAAAGACAACCCTTGCTCCATTGCCTACTCTCGTAGGTCCACCTGCGCCCTTTGTCAATGCCTGCTATTTCTCACGCACATTAGTACAAATGTGAGATGCACATCCGGTATCTAATACCCATGATGAAGAAATCGATAGATTGACTTCTATAACATTTATACCTGAAGTAGAAGTCTCACTTCTCTTCTTCTTAAGATCTTCCAGGTATGCCTTGCGATTCGCTTCCGATGTCTGCTTCCTTGCGATGGAAGCAAGCCCCTTCCTTAGCTACCCCTCCTTTGGGTTTAAGTTCTTTGCCTTTGCCCTTGGCTTGGGACTTTCCCTTACCTTTAGGCTTGCCCTTGCCTTTCTTCTTACGCACCATCAAAATGGTGTCGATTTACCCTTCTTAAGGTTAAGCTCGTGATTCTCAACATCTTTGAGCATTTCAGTAATGGCTTATCAATTTCATTCATGTTATAATTCATGACAAATTGATTGAAGGCTTGTGGCAAAGATTGCAAGATTAGGTGGTGGCGGCTCATGGCCAAGTGGGAATCCCAACCTTTGTAGGTTTCTCGTACTCAATCATCTTGAGTACATATGTACCTACTGAGTCCCTTCTTGCATTTTGGACCCAAATAATGCCTTAGAGACTTCATATCTCTCATGCCTAGCTTGTCCTTGATATAGTTGACGAAGATGTCCAACCATATTATAAGCATTCATGAACTCGTGTTGCTTCTGAAGCTCAGAGTTCATGGTCGCGAGAATTAGACATGACACATCTAATGCATCATCTTGATGCTTCTTGTAAGCATCTTTGTCACCACAGGTAGTGGCAGAGGTGCCTCCTGAATGGCCGCCTCCAGACGATGCCTTCCTTTCGGGTGAGAACAATAATTCTCGTGTTCCTGCACTACCAGAAATTTGCTCCATCGAGCTTGTCCTTCTCAAGGACAGATCGCAGAGAGAGTGTTCGTGGTTGTCATTGACATAGTTATCTACAACATACAATGCAGAGAATTAATATCATATTCCTTTTATCATTTAATTAGGCCTTTAATCAAATGATGCTCCCATCAATTATAGGAATTTTTGTAGAATCGAGTTATGGATGTGGTCAAACCACATTACTAGATTCATACAAACTAGCTATAATTCTTGCGGGACAAGATCCACATCATACTAAGCCTTGAGTTAGCTTTGGCTAAATCGCCCAAGACTTAGTACGATCGGTGGGTAACACATTACCGATTACATCTCTATGCAACTCTTGTTTATAGGATTAAGACCCACATTTACAAAAGGCCTTGAGTTAGCTTTGGCTAAATCGCCCAAGATTTAGTGTAAATGTGATCTTAACCTATCTTTCCAACGATTGGAATATGCCTATAGTTCTACTCGATTCAATTGAGTTAACTAGTTTTGCTCAATCTAATTGAGCTTACTCTAACCCGAGTCGTGATAGGCGGGACCAAGATTGTCCCTCCGCACCCTACCAAGATAATATGTGTTGCTCTGCTTTGGCAGATTCAACAACGACAAATGATCGAGGTAGTAATGGGTATCAAGGCTCGGTAGGCATTTTCGAGTTGATTCGATTATGATCTAATCTAATCGTAATGTGTATCTTATACGCATTTAGGCCTTTATTATCCTATATTAGCATGCATCATATACATACATTAATTATTCTAGCATGCATCATATACATACAAGAAAATTAACCTAGCATGCATGATATACATACAAACATTTTTCTGCTAGCATGCATCACATACATACAAGCAAAAAAATCAATTAAATATATATATATATATCAAAATATATATATATAATTAAATGTGATATAGTCATGGCCCTACTACGATCTTCTCAAGCCAATGAGAAGATCGGACGGTCTACCTAAGGCTAGCGGCTTCTCCAAGCGCTTCCTTTGACCGCCATGTGTCGTCGTCACCCTTCTCGTAAGCTCGTCTTCAAGTGGACTTTCCACCGCTCCATTTTTGTACATTACAAATACGAAACTCGAGTTACATTCGAGTCTAAAACTATTTACAACTAGAATATTAAAAGAAGAGGTGCGATGCACAGGTCGCAAACACTTTACAACACGCACAACCACAAAACGGCACACAGGCCGTATTATGAATTACAACACACATAATCCAATCCAATTGGGTTATTGGGCCATGACAATCACAGAATTATACATAATTCTAAATTATGTATTTTTACAGAAAATTTCTATAATTTTTTCTAATTTATTTTGAATTTATCCCCGCTAAGCGGCTCGGGCGCGATCAAGGGACATGGCCCCTTTCGGGATAGGGCAGCGCCCCTACTCACAAAATAAACTTTGTGAGTGTCCCTACAATGATCTTACAGCGACTTAAGTCGCTGTCCCAAAAACCTAAAGCGAGAACTCGCCGATTCGGAGAGTTTTTCTCGACGGTTGAAGCCTACGAGTGTCCCAACACTCGTTGCTTCGACTCTACAAGAAAAATACCCAAAAATTCTATAAAATAAGAAAATTTACAGAAACATATAAATCTGTAATTTTTATATCTAATATAAAAACTACAAAATGAAACACATACATGCTCGCGCGTGGCTCGATACCCTTTGTTGGGTTTTTCCGAGCCGCAAAAACCGCTTTTTGCGTTGCGGAAACCTCGGAAGCCCCGGCCACGGATCCGTGCGAAGTATAAAATTATAATTACATGTATGTGCTTACAGAAATCCTAGATCTACCTTAGATCTAAGAGGTTAGAACGTTACCCTCGTAGCGACGCCCTTCGCTTATCCCGCTCGTCCAAAAGTTCGCCGGAACTCGAGAGTGTCAAGTGCACACTCCTCTATGGTATCCACACAAGCAATAGGTGGAGAAAACTCAACCTTGAGTGTGCTAGCACTCCTTGGTTGGTTCGGCCAAAGAGAGGGATGGGAGAGGGAGAGCTTGAGAGAAAAAGTTCCAAGGAAGAAGATGAAGTTAAGAGTGTAACTCACCCAAATGAATTTCATCTAATGAAACCCCTAAAGTGGCCGGCCACTTCAAGGAGAGGGAGTTACATGCATGCATGTAACTCCCATGTCCCTTGGTCTCCCTCATGAGGTGGCACCAATTGACAAAGTCAATGATGATGTGGAGCATCATCATTGGCCGGCCATGCCTAGTCATCATCATGACATGGCATTTGGTCAAGTCAAACTTGACCTTTCATCTTCCCTCTCAAGTCAAGTCAAACTTGACCTCTAATCTCCCATGGTTGATCAAATCTAACCACTTGACTAAAGTCAATTTAATATAATGAATCTCTATTCATTAATTTAAATTGATTTGATGAATCAAATCTCAATTAGACTCATTCAACACTTGAATCAACTTGAGTCTAACTCAATTAGTCTAATTTGGATTACTCTTAATCCAATTTGGTTCATCCCATGAACCTAATCCTCATGGTTCATCATATGAACCTAATCTCCATCTAATTGCTCTTATGTGTGTGACCCTATAGGTTCTTGTAACGTTGGCACTGTCCCTAAACCGATTTAGGAACATAAGCAATGAGCGGTATCTAGCAACACATCATTGCTACCCAAGTTACAAGAATGTTGAGCTCCAACATCACCTTTGTGACTACTAATTGTGACTCTCACAATATGTGACAATGTCCCTCTATCCTTGACATCTAGATTGACCAATCGAGGCATAGACCGTGTCATCCTCGGTACAATCTAAATCTTGAACTCCAAGTAGACTCACTCTAATCAAATGAGCTCAATATCTCATATTGACTCATTTGGGCATGGCCATGCACTTCGTGGTCTCACTCTATCAAGAATATCGATGTCACCCCCGTCATATAGGAGGGATAGATCCCATCTACATCACTCACATCCCTCTGCATAATTTGTTACATACCCAGTAATCGCCTTTATAGTCCACCCATTTACGGGTGACGTTTGACGAAGCCAAAGTATGCAATTCATTATGTAGGGAACCATGGTGACTTCAGGTCTAAGGACTAATAGTCATACTAATAGCCACATGAGAAAGTATATGACACTCATATAACGATCCATGATACTTTCTCATGGCGGGTCACTCAGTATACATTCTCCAATGCATACCCATGTGTCAACTTGATATCTCATATCCATGACTTGTGAGATCAAGTCATCTTGTTGACCTACATGCTAGTCTCTACGCATTAACATTGTCCCTGAATGTCAATACTCGACTAGAAATGATTAAGAGTAGTGTTCTCTATATCATCTCATTATCGATTCAACCAATCGATTGATATAGATAAGAACCTACTACTCAAGGACATTATTATATTTAGTTATTTGGCACCAATACAAGTAAATATAATAACCATGCCTTTATAAATAGGAATATGATACAATAAAGTCCATACAACAATTATCACATGATTGGCTCTAGGGCTTTCACTAACACTATCAACCTTTGAATTATGCTTAGGTTAATATGACCAAGCCTAAGATCCCAAAGATATGTTTGGTTCATCTTCGAAGGTTCTTTTCTCTTATCGAAGTTAGAAGATGAGTTGTAAACTTCAATTTGCATCGTGGGAGCTTGTGGTTCAAGTTATAAATTTCCTATCTATGTACCTGAATAGATAATGTCCCTATTCCTTTTATAACATATCTGTCATCAAAAGAAATAGATTATCCATCCATAATTTAGAAATCGAAATCAATTCTTTCTAAATAAAGGTACATAAAAAAAATTTCTAAGAACCAAAAACTTTATTTTTCTCAAAAGATAAATAAAACATCTCCCACTGCAATAGCCGCCATCTTCATGACATTGCCCAAGTAAATGGTAATATCCTTTTTAGCTAGTCGTCGGGGTTCCTGGAACCCCTGCAAAGTATTGCAGACATGATTAGTGGCTCTCATACCTACTCACCAGGTGCAGGTAGATAAGACCGCTAATCATGTTTCAACGACTAGTTCAAAGAATATATCTTTGTTCTTCTTTCGATTGGGACAGTCTTTCTTCCAATGTCCATCCTATAACACCCGTAAAATTTCTAGCAATTTTACAAGAATTGTTGGCTTGATGATAATGGGCTTTATGTGGGCTTTTTCAAAAATAAAAGAAAATAAGCCAAAAGGGATGCAAGGCCTAGGAATTGAACCCCAAACCTCTAGAGATAGCTAAGCCCTATAGATGCACCCAATAACCAGAAGCCCAATAAGATTTTATCATTAGAGGAATAGGGGAAATTATGGTTAAGTGTTAGGGAGATTAAGGGACTCTTCAAGTGGATAAATAGGGGCAATGAGGGGGCATGAGTTACAAAATTTATTTTCTCCTCCTCTCTTCTTCTTCATCACCGAAATCTATTCCTCTCCCTCTCCATTTTCATCCTTTGGCTGAACCCCATCCAAGCAAGGAGAAGGCTAGGTTTGGCTTTTTCTTAGATCATCTTCCCACTAAAAGCAAAGCGAAGGAAGTAAGTATCCCTCACCTGCATACGAGTAGCTTTCGGTTGATTGTTTTGTGTAGAAATCCCTATGATATATTCGGCCAAGCATAGTTTTGATGTTCCAAGGAAGTTCTATATCATGTTTTGTAAGAAGAAGATGATGTTAGGATGTAAAATGAATTAGGTTAAAAGATAACCCTAGAAACCCCTATGGACTATTCGGCCAACATATGTTTTTGAGTGTTTTATTGAAGTTCTATACCTTGTTTCATAGGCATATGATGATGTTAGGATGTAGAATGAATTAGGTTAAAAGTTATCCCTAGAAACCTCTATAAACCATTCGGCCATCATGGGTTTTTGGTGTTTTATTGAAGTCCTATATCTTGTTCTACATGCACATGATGAAGTTAAGATGTACAATGAATTAGGTTAAAAGTTAAATCCAGGAACCCCTATGAACCATTCGGCCAACATGGATTTTTGGTGTTTTATTGAAGTTCTATATCTTGTTTTACATGCAAATGATGATGTTAGGAGGTAGAATGAATTAGGTTAAAAGTTAAACCTAGAAACCTCTAAGGACTATTCGGCCAACATGTGGTTTTTGGTGATTAAATGAAGTTTAATCCATGTTTTGTATGCATATGATGTTGTTAGTATGTTAATTGGATTAGGTTAAAAGTCTAACCCTAAAAGCTCCTTGAACCATTCGGCCACCCCTTTATTTTGATGATTCAATGAAGTTTTAATCCATGTTTTGTATGCATATGATGTTGTTAGTATGTTAATTGAATTAGGTTAAAAGACTAGCCCTAAAAACCTACATGGACCATTCGGCCACCCCCCCCCCTTGTATTGATGCTCCAATGAAGTTTTATTCCATGTTTTGTATGCATATGATGTTGTTAGTATGTTAATTGAATTAGGTTAAAAGACTAGCCCTAAAAACCTACATAAACCATTCGGCCAACCATTGTCCTTTAACATGCTCTAGGTTAGGTTAACATGTGTTTTATGTTGGGTGAATTCATGTTGACGTGTGATATTAAATGATGCTAGATGAAGATAACATGCTTTAGGTTAGTGTTTACTTACTCTTGATGTTTATGCCTTATGCCATGCCCTATGTGTATGTGATTTAAGATATGTTGTGAAATGAAATACGATATGATTATGAAATGAAAAACGATATGTTCATGAAATGAATATGATATGATTATGAAAATGAAGTATGATATGTTATGAAATGAAAAATGATATGTTCACGAAGTGAAGTATGATGTGTTAGGAAATGAAGTATGCTATGTTTGCAAAATGAAATAAGCTATGTGATAATAAAAGCATATAAGTATTTTACCTTCTGCATGACTTGTACCAAGACCTTAACAAGGTCCAAAGGGATGGGCTCCTAAGATGCCCTAGGTCGATGGAGTAAGACTCGGGCCTAGGATGGGCCTCTATGTATGATTGCCCCTAGGTCGACGGACTAAGATCGGGCCTAGTACGGGATGGGCTCCAAGATGCCCTAGGTCGATGGAGTAAGACTCGGGCCTAGGATGGGCTTCTACGCTATGACGATTTCCCTTGGTCGACGGACTAAGATCGGGCCTAGTAACCTAGTAGGTTCAAGACTTGCTACCTCGGGTCTATTTAGGGATGTGCGCTATTATGAAGAAGAAGTGGTACAATGCCGGGCCCAAATATGTTAAGATTTATGTTACGTACCTATAATATATGTTTTAAAAAACCATCCTACATATCTTTACATGATTTGATTGTTAGGTTCACATGCTATGTTGATATTTCATATATATATGTTGCATTTTATGTTTGATATGTCATGTTTATGCTGCTATGTTACATGTGATGTATGTTATGTTTGATATGTCATATATAGGTTGTATGTTATGTTGATATGACATGTATATGTTGCTATGTTACATATGTTGTATGTCATGTTTGATTAAGTCTTACTTATACCATGTTAAGTTGCTTATGCCATGTATGTTACATGTTATGTTGCTTATATGTTATGAATGTTACATGCCATGATTAATGTCGATGTATGGTTTTTGTGAGTGGGACAGGATCTTACTAAGCCTATGTTCTTATAGTTTATCTTTCCCTCGTACTGCAGATAAGGGTAAGGGATGGATAAACTAAAAGGGAGCAGCAGGAGGGGCCAAATGTGTGTGGTAGTGGCATGGTGGAGAAGATTCGTTATGTCCTTATATATATATTTCCCTATGGTGATGACGTTTATGGATGTTCTTATTTATGTCTCCTTATGAAGATGATGTTTATGAACTTTAACTAAACACTAAGTATCTATATATGTTATGATGCATGCTCTATGTTAATAAGAAGAAGTAAGGAAGAAGTAAGAAGAAGTATCTATATATGTTATGATGCATGCTCTATGTTAAGAAGAAGAAGTATCTATATATGTCAATGCATGTTTATGTTTTAAAAGAAAAAAAAATGTGTCTAAAGTCTTCCGCTGTAAGTAGTAAGAAGTGTATGTATGTACGGTCGTGTCACGCGCCGCCCCTCCGGACTTCTGGTCCAAAAAGGGCGGGCGTGACAGGTTGGTATCAGAGCGGATCTGCCTTTCCACTACACACACATCAAGCTCCAAATCCTGCCGCTCCAAGTAAGAATTCTATGTCTACTCTAATTTAGCATATTTTGTTCATTTATGATATGAAATGCCTTTAGCTTATTTTGTTCATGTATGATATGAAATTCCTTTAGCTTAAATATGCATGAATTCATGTAGGATAATCTTATGCTAGCCTAGCCTTAGTTTAAGTAATGCATGAATATACAAATGATAACTTTATGCTGGCTTTAGTTTAATTACGCGTAGAGAAACGAACGAAAAACTTATACTAGCTTCACAAGAAGTACTTGTGATTTGGTCAAAGGTAGACAAATTAGGTAAATCAAAATTGATCAGCGAAAAAAAATTGACGATGGTCAATTTAAATAATAACCCAAGTGTCAAATAGTTGTTAATACAACTTGAATTCGGAAAAAAAGAACTAAGGAAGTCGATTGTTCAGTTGAACTCATCAACAAAAAAAAAACTCCTAAAATTGTGAAGAATTGATTTTCGCAATTATTTGTGTAAGGTCTATGCTCATATAAATTGAATTAAGCCGGTTTCGTACTGGTTAGTCGGTTTTGTACTGACTTCATTTATTTCAATTTCAGATGGCACGGACGATGACTACAATGACCCGTCGTGATGTGCTACGAAACCAATTGAGGGAAGCTATTGAAGAGATAGTTTATAAACCTGATGGTGGGGTCATCGGACACATGAGAAGGCTCGATGGTCTTTTTAGGAGACTCGAGCAGTAGGAGTTTCCGTTACTGGACAATTATCGGATATGGGCCTTGGTACGCTCTTTGCCAAATGATTTCATGGTAGTTGCACATCACGTATGGGGCCGCTATGAAGGGTGGATAACATATGTTGAGTTGTGCTGGGAAATACTAGAGCACAAGGTTCAAGAGTCTCCTGTGGTAGAGAATCCTGTGGTAGCTGGCCTCGAAAAGAATGAAGAGAGTTCTATATACAGTCAACTTATGGGCCAGCCTGAGACTACCCTAGTGAGGCCAAGGAAGATAGGACTAAAAATAATTACAACAGCACTAGGGTTTGTCCTAGTGGGAGTCGTAATGAACTATCTTCTCAAGTAGTTTTGTTTAGATTAGAACTAAGGAATGTTATATGTTAACATTTTTTTTTCTTTTCTGAAAGTATGAATAAGAAATGATAAGTTTGTTTCTTCTGAAATTAATGATTAGTTCATTGCATGGGATGTATATGGTATAGTTGATCAATGTCGGTTAGATTGGAACATACGAATGATGAGTGGAAACAAAGTTGCCACTTGATTTTGTAAACCAATTCAAATTTACATTGAGTCAATTAGAAACTGCATGTGACCTATCAGTCAGCGAAGCCGTGAAGAAATTCAACCGACTCGCACGCCTATGCCCAGAGTTGGTCAGCACGGAAAGAGAAAGGGTCAGACTCATGCTGAAGATGCTCTGACCAGAAATAGCTCTGAATGTGGCCGGTGGAGTTCATAGACCGCAGAGGAGCTATTCAGTAGTGCCCTGATTACCGAGCATTACCTGAACATGAGACAACACAGATGGCTCGAGCTCGTCAAGGATTATGACTGCGAGATCTTCTACCATCCAGGGAAAGCAAACAAGGTGGCGGATGCACTCAGCAGAAAGTCCTGCGCCACCTTGATGTCTCTATCAGTGTTACCTCGGCCCTTAGAAAAGGAGATTATGCGTTACGGGGTTGAAATCATTTCCGGACAGCTCTCGACCATGACGATAGCACCGACGATGTTCGATGATATACTGGAGAAGCAAGCCCGTGACCCAAGCATTCAGAGGATCAAGCAAGAGGTCTTAGAAGGAAAGGACGACGGGTTTCGTATCTTTGAAAGTGGAGTACTCTACCTCAGGGATCGCCTGTGTATTCCCGACGATCCAGAATTACGGAAGAAGATATTTGAGGAAGCTCACGGAACTCCTTATGCGATGCATCCTGGAACCACCAAGATGTACCAAGACCTGAAAAGAAAATTCTGGTGGTTCGGAATGAAAAGAGATGTGGCTCAGTATGTCAGTACTTGCCTGACCTGCCAGAGGGTTAAAGCAGAACACCAGAGACCTGGAGGAACACTGCAGCCGATCCAGATTCCAGAATGGAAATGGGAAGACATTTCTATGGATTTCATCTCAGGATTGCCCAAGACAACAAATGGTTATGATGCTATATGGGTAATTGTGGACAGATTGACGAAGTCCGCCCACTTCCTAGCAATCAAGATGACCTATTCGACGGAGCAACTGGCTCAGTTATATGATAGGGAAATTATCAGACTACATGGAATTCCTAAGACCATCATTTCTGACAGAGATGGTGGCTTTATTTCTCATTTTTGGGAATGTGTCTGTAAGGCTCTAGGCACGGTTATTGTTCAAGATCGCCTTCCATCCCTGCACGACGGATGCACGAAAGAGTAAATCAAGCATCGAGGATATGTTACGAAGCCATACCGGATTTCAAAGGTAGCCGGTGCCGATACTTATATGTTTGGCAGACCACCACAAATAATAGCTACTAAGCTACTATTGGAATGGCACCCTACGAGGCTCTATACAGGAGGAAATGTAGATCTCCCATATGATGGTACGAGGGTGGTGAAAAGAAGAGGATGGGACTCCAGACGGACTTCATCGATGACACCACCCGAGCTATACAGAACATCCGTCAGAGAATTGAAACTGCTTAGAGCCGACAAAAGAGCTATGCGGATATGCGGCGTAGACCGTTAGAATTCGAAGTCGAGGACCTGGTATTCCTCAAATTGGCCCCTACGAAGGGAGTGATGAGATTCGGAAGGAAGGGTAAACTGAGTCCATGCTACGTGGGACCGTATCCGATATTGCAGAGGGTTGGCAAGGTAGCTTACAAGCTGGAGCTGCCTCAGGAGATGTCGGCTATACACAACGTGTTCCATGTTTCAGTGCTCAAGAAATGCATTTCCAGTGCGGACCAAGTGATCGAGCCACAAACAATACAAGTTCAAGAGGACCTGAGTATTGAAAGTCGGCCTATCCAGATACTAGATCGAGAAGTCAAGAGACTAAGGAACAAAGAGGTGCCCTTAGTAAAGGTCCTGTGGCAGAATCAACGGTACAAAGAAGCTACCTGGGAACGCGAGGAGGACATGAAGCAGAAGTACCCAGAATTGTTCTAAGTTTTGAGGATGAAACTTTTAAAAGGTATGAAGGATTGTAACGCCCGTAAAATTTCTAGCAATTTTACAAGAATTGTTGCCTTGATGATAATGGGCTTTATGTGGGCTTTTTCAAAAATAAATGAAAATAAGCCAAAAGGGATGCAAGGCCTAGGAATTGAACCCCAAACCTCTAGAGATAGCCAAGCCCTATAGATGCACCCACTAACCAAAAGCCCAATAAGATTTTATCATTAGAGGAATAGGGGAAATTATGGTTAAGTGTAAGGTAGATCAAGGGACTCTTCAAGTGGATAAATAGGGGGGATGAGGGGGCATGAGTAACAAAATTTATTTTCTCCTCTTCTCTTCTTCTTCCTCACCGAAATCTATTCCTCTCCCTCTCCATTTTCATCCTTTGGCCGAACCCCATCCAAGTAAGGAGAAGGCTAGGTTTGGCTTTTCCTTAGGTCATCTTCCCACTAAAAGCAAAGCGAAGGAAGTAAGTATCCCTCACCTGCATACGAGTAGCTTTCGGTTGATTATTTTGTGTAGAAATCCCTATGATATATTCGGCCAAGCTTAGTTTTGATGTTCCAAGGAAGTTCTATATCATGTTTTGTAAGAAGAAGATGATGTTAGGATGTAAAATGAATTAGGTTAAAAGATAACCCTAGAAACCCCTATGGACTATTCGGCCAACATATGTTTTTGAGTGTTTCATTGAAGTTCTATACCTTGTTTTATAGGCATATGATGATGTTAGGATGTAGAATGAATTAGGTTAAAAGTTAACCCTAGAAACATCTATAAACCATTCGGCCATCATGGGTTTTTGGTGTTTTATTGAAGTCCTATATCTTGTTCTACATGCACATGATGAAGTTAAGATGTAGAATGAATTAGGTTAAAAGTTAACCCTAGGAACCCCTATGAACCATTCGGCCAACATGGATTTTTGGTGTTTTATTGAAGTTCTATATCTTGTTTTACATGCAAATGATGATGTTAGGAGGTAGAATGAATTAGGTTAAAAGTTAAACCTAGAAACCTCCAAGGACTATTCGGCCAACATGTGGTTTTTGGTGATTAAATGAAGTTTAATCCATGTTTTGTATGCATATGATGTTGTTAGTATGTTAATTGGATTAGGTTAAAAGTCTAACCCTAAAAGCTCCTTGAACCATTCGGCCACCCCTTTATTTTGATGATTCCATGAAGTTTTAATCCATGTTTTGTATGCATATGATGTTGTTAGTATGTTAATTGAATTAGGTTAAAAGACTAGCCCTAAAATCCTACATGGACCATTTGGCCACCCCCCCCCCCCCCCCTTGTATTGGTGCTCCAATGAAGTTTTATTCAATGTTTTGTATGCATATGATGTTGTTAGTATGTTAATTGAATTAGGTTAAAAGACTAGCCCTAAAAACCTACATGAACCATTCGGCGAACCATTGTCCTTTAACATGCTCTAGGTAAGGTTAACATGTGTTTTATGTTAGGTGAATTCATGTTGACGTGTGATATTAAATGATACTAGATGAAGTTAACATGCTTTAGGTTAGTGTTTACTTACTCTTGATGTTTATGCTTTATGTCATGCCCTATGTGTATGTGATTTAAGATATGTTGTGAAATGGAATACGATATGATTATGAAATGAAAAACGATATGTTCATGAAATGAATATGATATGATTATGAAAATGAAGTATGATATGTTATGAAATGAAAAATGATATGTACACGAAGTGAAGTATGATGTGTTAGGAAATGAAGTATGCTATGTTTGCAAAATGAAATAAGCTATGTGATAATAAAAGCATATAAGTATTTTACCATCTGCATGGCTTGTACCAAGACCTTAACAAGGTCCAAAGGGATGGGCTCCTAAGATGCCCTAGGTCGATGGAGTAAGACTCGGGCCTAGGATGGGCCTCTATGTATGATTACCCCTAGGTCGACGGACTAAGATCGGGCCTAGTACAGGATGGGCTCCAAGATGCCCTTGGTCGATGGAGTAAGACTCGGTCCTAGGATGGGCTTCTACGCTTTGACGATTGCCCTAGGTCAACGGACTAAGATCGGGCCTAGTAACCTAGTAGGTTCGAGACTTGCTACCTCGGGTCTATTTAGGGATGCGCGCTATTATGAAGAAGAAGTGGTACAATGCCAGGCCCAAATATGTTGAGATTTATGTTACGTACCTATAATATATGTTTTCAAAAAGCATCCTGCATATGTTTACATGATTTGATTGTTAGGTTCACATGCTATGTTGATATGTCATATATATATGTTGCATGTTATGTTTGATATGTCATGTTTATGCTGTTATGTTACATGTGATGTATGTTATGTTTGATATGTCATATATAGGTTGTATGTTATTTTGATATGACATGTATATGTTGCTATGTTACATATGTTGTATGTCATGTTTGATTAAGTCATATATTTACATGATATGCTGCTATGATATGTATGTTACATGTTATGTTACTTTTGTTACTTGTGCTACATGTTAAGTTGCTTATGCCATGTATGTTACATGTTATGTTGCTTATATGTTATGAATGTTGCATGCCATGATTAATGTCGATGTATGGTTTTTGTGAGTAGGACAGGATCTTACTAAGCCTATGTGCTTATAGTTTATCTTTCCCTCGTACTGCAGATAAGGGTAAGGGATGGATAAACTAAAAGGGAGCAGCAGGAGGGGCCAAATGTGTGTGGTACTGGCATGGTGGAGGAGATCCGTTATGTCCTTATATATATATTTCCCTATGATGATGACGTTTATGGATGTCCTTATTTATGTCTCCTTATGATGATGATGTTTATGAACTTTAACTAAGCACTAAGTATCTATATATGTTATGATGCATGCTCTATGTTAATAAGAAGAAGGAAGGAAGAAGTAAGAAGAAGTATCTATATATGTTATGATGCATGCTCTATGTTAAGAAGAAGAAGTATCTATATATGTCAATGCATGTTTATGTTTTAAAAGAAAAAAAAAATTTGTCTAAAGTCTTCCTCTGTAAGTAGTAAGAAGTGTATGTATGTATGGTCGCGTCACGCGCCGCCCCTCCGGACTTCTGGTCCAAAAAGGGCGGACGTGACACATCCTGCTAGTAAGTGAAGTACTTGCCTTTCGGCTTCTTCACTCCTCCCTGAGATCCTCCCACCACATTTGGTCCACCTTGTTTCTCCTTCTTCTTGCCTTTCGGCTTAGAAGTAGAAACGTTTTTGAGCAACCATGGCTTGAGGACACTCTTTGAAGAGTGCATACTTGTACTTCTTAGAAGATAAGACAATATCTAGATTCTTTCCAATCAACATTATTTGGGTACAGTAAGTTTATTTCCTTTAGTATCATAGTAAGTGGACTGAAAGTCATTTTTGAAAATCCTAAGAATCACATAGATCATTACTTTAGATTTCAAATATTATTGATTCGTCAAAACAATAAAATTCCGAAATCAACCAACACCTCAAAACACCGAGAATATTGCATGCCACGCTGTGTGGACGTATACGAATTCTACATTTGTAAGAGGAGGTTTTACCCATTAATTTTATTATCTTGTCAACCTTACTTTTTGACAAATAAAATTAATTGTTGGTTCCTCTTTGGCCCTACAAATAAAAGCAGTGACTCCGATGGGGAGGATACCATTATTTGCATCTAAGAGTGCACCATTACACGATACTAAGGGAATTATTTCGGATTATGTGCCTTACCGCTGTGGAAGTACACACGCTCCTAGATAATTTCCTATAACCATTATTCAACCTAGTGATTTGCAAACAAACTCATCCGCAGGGAGGAAGTCACTCAGAGCTGACACGCAAGTTTGTTGCATCACACGTCAAATTGTAATGGAGGCTGCGGGAATTAATTAAAATATCCCTCTCCCACTTAGTAAATTGAAAATGAGGAATTGTCTAGCACACACAACATGCATATAAAACAAATCAGCAATAAATATGGAAAAAATAGAATTTTTTCAACTATTATGGCTTTGTTCTCCAATATGCGTCCCGCCGTGTCGCCACCTCGTCCGCTCCACCTTTTCCATGTACAAGCCACATAAAGAGATCCGAGTCGAGATATATCATTTTAATTTACATCCATCGATCCTATACTCCACGAAGGAGTGTACAAACGATCTAGATCGAAAGTAAACTAAAATGAGCGGCTAAACAATGCCGTATTTAATTACAAAAATTAAATACTAATCTAGCCTCGTCAACCCCGAGGATTCAAATAATAAATATTTACACACATACAATCACATACACACATATGACCATAATAGTCGGATCTTACGCCTGCAACCAAAGAGTTAAACTACGCATATCCTACTATTATCCGGCACATATACTATATGAAAAAGTGCATAAAAATAACTGAATCCAAAACACACAAAACCGGAAACCGTGGCTCTGATACCAATTGTTGGGAATCATCATGCTTCTCGGGAGGCTCATTGGCTCCCATGTCCCCGGATTAAAATTTTCACTAATGAAAACTAATCCGGATGGGATGAGTTTCCTAAGCACAACCAATTCATCGTCGTGCTAACAACTTGAGCGATCGCTTGAACAAACTAGTTGTTCAAGCAACACAACTCTTCTAGTTTGTTAGCCGCGGAAGAGACGATGGACGAATCGTCGGTTTTTGTGTTTATCTTCGGGGTCCATGATTATACAAATACATACAAATGTAAACTAGTATAATCAACACATACTAACATAAAGAACATAAGCTAGCATATCAATAAGAACATGCAAAGATCAATAATAAAAGTTATAAAACTTTTATACCTCTTGATCTTCTATCGTATGTCCTAACCTCCTTGTAGACTTCGTGTGGGCGAAGATCCTCCACAAGTTGAAGCTTCCTAGATCTTCTTCAATCCAAGAAAGAAGAACTCTCCTTCCCTTCTTGCTTGAGCCAACCACCAATCAACAAAGGATTGATGCCGCCGGCCCCAAGAATAGAGAGAACTAAATGGAAACCACCAAGGAACCAAACTAGGGACAAACCCTAGCTTCTAGTTCCGTCGGCCAAGATGGAGTGAAGAAGAGAAAGGGAATATGTTGGGCGCCGGTCAACGTGGAGGGAATAGAGGAAGGAGCCGGCCACACCCTAGGAAGAAGAAGAGCTCCTCTCCTATAGTTGCCGCCCACCTTCTTGCAAACCCTAGCCGCCCAACCATAGGAGCCAAACCCTAATTAGGGTTTCCTCCTTAGGCTTTCTTGCCGCCCAACCAAGGTGGAAGGAAGAGATCTAGGAACTGTTAGGGTAATCTCTTGCCATGATAAGGTTTTGAGGTGTGACAATCCGTTTAAGTTAGGTAACAACATTTGATATAAATTTCTAAGGTAAGAAAGCATGTAAACATAAATATGATATAACAACATGCAACTCCCCCTTAATCCATGAAACTCTCTCCACAAATTCTCCCCCTATCATAATTTACTTAAACATAATTATTTCTCCCCCTTTGACACCATCAAAAAGATTAATACTAAGTTATAAACCCATGGCATCAAGTCTAATAGAAGGAAAATACCAAAAACATGCTTAAAATCTGAAATCAGAAAATATTAGGATCATTGCTATCAAGATATATGATGACTAGCACAATGGTTTCCGAAATTCTAATTTTCTGGGTGAATTTCAGAAATGCATTAAAAATTCTAGAAAATTCAAAAAATCATGAAATTTGGGGAACATATTTCTTGTGAGATTATTTATCAGTGAAAATTAGTTTTTCATGAAAAGGCATTATATTTCTAGAGATTTGACAAAAATCCAAAAGTTTTAAAAACCACTAGGTTGTTGATCATTCTAGTATCAAGTTTAACACCTAGTTTTGCATCCAATTGTTTCAAAACATGAATACATAGATTTTAAAGTAAGAAATTATTTTGAAAACATATGAAATATCCAACCATGATCTTTGGGCAATATGTCTATGGATTAAACATAAGCCTTCCCCATGATTGGTCTATTATTGCTATTTTGATACTTTAAATGACCATTTAAATGCCATAGGCATTGGTGGACATTTGTATCATCCTAACATCTCACCCATGCTAAGTTTTCAATCAAAGTAGCCTATGGTGAGTGTGAGATGCATCCTAGGGGGTATTTGTATATACTTAACCATTATATTCATACAATTCTCTCAAGGTTAAGTATCATCCTAACAATCCACATGATCATAAAGACATATATGACTTAATTTTACATTATGATCATGAAACACAGGTATTCATTGAATTGTTATCATGCATTAGGTATTATGTCATGATAATAAACAAAATATCACCTAAGGCATGATTTAAACCCTATTTCTCATGATGATGTACCAAATTTCAAAATCATAAATCATGATTGCACATATACATAGAAATTACATTGATTATCATGATTTAAGCATTATTAACTATTTATAGGCACGTTATCATCACCTAACACTATTTAAAAATGTTGTCCCGCCATCCTAAGTCAACCAAAATATGATATAAGTCAATTGCATATGGTTGACTACCCAAGGGTTATCCTAACCCTTAAGGATGGATTTTGGAACCCAAAATAAGTTCTTGCCTATGGGGTTTATTAGATACTCCTTGGGGATCCATTTCCTAACTATTACCTTCTTTTTATCTTGTCCCCTAGCAATTAGGCATTTATAGGCCTTTTCATTTTTCTTTTCTTTATAACCTAGTCCTTTCTTATTAAAATTTGCCCTTTGGCTCCCTATAATCATGTTCAAGGTGTTGGAGCCAATTGTGAATTTTTCTAGGGCTTTTGTCAAATAGTCTACCTTTTCCCTTAAAGCCCTATTTTCATCCATGCATGCATCACTAACATTAAATGACATATATTCATGTGAGCATGCATCATCATGGCAAGAAGAAATATTATCATCATTTAAGCATGCTTTTTCTAGTTTATTTTCTAAGTCCTTAATTCGATCTAGCATGCTTTTGTTCTTCCTCTTAGCTCTAAATAAATCCCTAGTTAAGCTAGAAACCATGGAAACTATTTTCTTAGGAGTTAGATTCGTTACCATAGTTTCCATGTCCTCTTCTTCTTCTTCGGATGAGGAGGATGATGATGTGGAGGAGACTCCCCCTTCATTTGAGCTTTCTCCACTTGAGCTTGATCCTTCATTTTCGGTGGAGGAGCAATCCAAGTCATCAAAGGCCATTAAGGCCAAATTGGTGACAAAGGCATTCTCCTCTTCCGATGATGATGAAGAGGATGAGGAAGGGTCATCCCATGTCTTGGCCTTGAATGCTTTGGCCTTCCCCTTTTCCTTTGCCTTCTTTTCTTCTTCCTTTTTCTTCTTGCTACCCTTTTTCTTCTTCTTTTCTTCTTTCTTTCTCTTCTCCTCCTTGCTTCTGTTCAAGAGGGGACAATTATCCCTTATGTGTCCCTCACCTTGGCAATTGTAGCAAATGATTTTCCCCCTTGGTCTTCTATTCCTATCATTAGATATATTAAAATGAAAATCCTTTAAAGCATGCCATACCCTCCTTACCATATACGCTTCTTCCATGCTATCCATGGAGGAGGAGGAGGATGCTTCATCATCATCGGAGGAGGAGGGGATCTCTATCTTCTTCTTCCCCTTGTTTGCCAAGAATGCTACTCCTCTTGAAGGTTGGATTCTTGGCTCTTCTTGTATTCCTTCAAGCCTCATTTCGTGGAGCTCCATTGTTGAAAAGAACTCCTCCAAAGTGCTCACTTCTAAATTCTTGGAGATGTAGAATGAATCCACCATGGAGCTCCACTTTGAGGACCAGGGAAAGGCATCTATGGCCTTCATTATCATATCCCGGTTGGAGAGCCTTTCACCTACACTTGTTAGTCCAATCAAAATTTCCTTAAACCTAGAATGTAAGGAAGTTACCTTTTCTCCCTTTTCAAGCTTGATATTTGAAAGTTGGGAGCGGAGGAGGTCTCTTCTTGCTAGCTTTGCCTCCGAAGTGCCTTCATGAAGCTCTACTAGCTTCTCCCACATCTCCTTGGCACTTAGGCATTCTCCAATACTATTTATTTCTTGTTGAGGAAGCACATTGTATAGATGGTGCTTGGCTTTTGAGTTTGCAAGGTGCTCCTCTCTTTGCCTCTTGGTCCATCTTGACTTTTCTATTGGCTTCCCCTCTTCATCCCTAGGCAAAATGAAACCGGATTCCATTTTAATCATAATATCAAAATTCGTTTCGAAAAATACCTCCATTCGCTTCTTCCACCAAGTGAATTCTCCTTCAAACTTCGGTGGATGAATGTTGGAGCCGGCCATTTTGAATGTTGCTTGTTGTGGTGGTTAGTCCTCGACAAGCTTTCCTTGGCTCTGATACCACTTGTTGGGGATCGATTGGCCGGCTAGAGAGGGGTGAATAGCCCTCTTACGATGGATATCGTATTTGCTTGTCTTTATTTGCATATTCCGCTTGCGCTAATCTTTTGTAGACGAGCAAAATACGATATCCATCGTAAGAGGGCTATTCACCCCCCTCTAGTCGGCCAATCGATCCCCAACAGAAACCGGCCACCTTACCTAGGAAGAAGAAGAGCTCTTCTCCTATAGTTGCCGCCCCTCTCCTTCCAAACGTTGCCGCCCAACCAAAGGAGCCAAACCCTAATCTAATTAGGGTTTCCTCCTTAGGGTTTCTTGCCGCCCAAGCCATTGATGGGCAAAACCCTAATCTCCAAAATACCAAATCCTTGTTGCCGCCTAACCCATTCTCCCATATATATAGAGTTAGGTTTAGGCCTAGGTTTAATCTCCTCCATTGGTTCTAGAGATTTAATCTCAACCGTCGGTTCTAGAGATTTAATCTCCACCGTCGGTTCTAGAGATTTAATCTCAATCGTCGGTTCTAGAAATTTAATCTCCACCGTCGGTTCTAGAGATTTAATCTCAACCATCGGATCAAGAGATTTAATCTCAACCGTCGGATCTAGAGATTTAATCTCAACCGTCGGATCTAGAGATTTAATCTCAACCGTCGATTCTAGAGATTTAATCTCCACCGTCGGTTCTAGAGATTTAATCTCAACCATCGGTTCTAGAGATTTGTTTTCCATCATTTGATCTAGACTTCATGAGGTTTATATTAGGCTACGATAGGGACCATGAGGAGGAGTTGGATCTTGGCCACCCGATGGATCGGAACCACACAAACTTGATCCATCAATGATGTTCCATTCCACTAGAGGATCATCATTGAATTACCTCACCAACCCCCATATGATAATATGGGCTCCATATATTATTTGTACATCCATCTCCCCGTGTTTAAGATATCGAATGTCCGTAATTTAATTGATTTACTTACCATCAATTAATTAACATCTAACTCCTCGAGTAGTACCACTCAACCTTATCATCATGTTGACTAAGTCAACCTGCAGGGTTTACATGATGAACCTTATGAGCTCCTCAAGGGGACATCATCAACCTAATATATAGGACACGGTTTCCTCCTATAATCAACGACACACCATGTAAATAATATCATTTCCCAATTTACCAGGCATATTGATTTAATCCATAGAAATCTCACCCTTTGGTAAATCAAAGAAATAAATACTAAGTACATTTGCCCGTTATTATATCGGGATTAAGAGCATGTACAACATAATATCCGAGGTCCGATTCAATTATGTAGTCAGCAATAAATTGAATCACCTCTATGTCGGTCCTGCTCAATACACCAAAGTGTACTAGTGTAACTCTATGTTCAAGACAAAACAATACCAAGCTACACTACAACCATGCCAATGGTTTGTCCAAAACCATCTTGGTTGTGAGCCTCTACTTATATTCTACAAGGGACTGATACCATGATCTTCTGTGCCACACAAAGCACCATGTTATCTACAATGTAAAATATTAGACAATATGCACACATATAATAAATATAAAGTATAAACAATGATCATGTGATTCTTATTTCAAAATAAAAATGTTCATACAAAAAGAGCTAGGCTTTCAGTATACATTCCAACACCATGATCGATGCCTACAAGGTCTCTAAGGACCATTCGAAGCTTAGGTTAGACGAATTATTTTTCGAGTTTGAACTTCACGAGCAAACTAACATGGTCCGGGCCGAGAGAGGTATTGCTCTACTTGCATGAGAAAGAGGCAAGCTACCTACCAGGCAAGAAGATGGACTCGAACCCGACAATGAATTAGAGTCCGAATCCGAAAAGGTGGAAGCAATAGTGAACATAGTGCGGAAGATCGTTCAGAAGGAAAGGAGGCTACTAAAGAATCAAAAGAGGGCACAATTCAAATCAAATCAAAAGAAGACTTTTCATGCAACATGGGACAATGAAGAAGGCGGCGGCATAGCATGCATGGCAAGACCCGAAGAGTCCAAGTCAGAGTCCGAATCCGAATTCAATTACAACATCGACACCGAACTCGAGGACTACTTCGAGAAGCAACTCAAAGCCGGACCAAAAGAGAAAATTAAGGTTAGCCGCTCACTAATTCATACGCTTTACAATACAATTAAAATGCTTAATAGGAAATTAACTAAGTCCGAGTCTAGGGTTGAGTCGTTACTTGAGGAGGTTGAAACCCTCAAGCAAGAGGCTACTCTAACCTCTTCAACTAGTCAAGTTCAAGAGAGAAACTCAACCCAAATTGAAAAACTTGAGGAGGAGAATTCTCTCTTGAAAGACCGAGTTCAAGAGGTTGAGGCTACGTTGGAAACGTTCACGTTGAGATCTAAGAATCTTAATCGACTACTTGGAACCCAAAGAGCCATGTACAACAATGTCGGACTCAGATTTAGGTCAACGACTACAAATAGCTCATATATGTCTATCGTAAATCGTAGTCATCAAAGAGTCCAAGCATGGGTCCCAAAGGTTTTATTGAATTCACATATAAGGACTAATAAGTTTTGGATTCCCCAGGATCAAATTCATTATTTGAATAGACCATATTGGTTCAATGGTCCAGGGGGAGCTAACACTAAAATAGTATACCTGCTTACTTAGCAAAACCATTGAATATTTTACTTTAATTTGTAGAACGGCTAGATAGGGAAAATAGTTAGTCAACTCTTGACAACATAGTATCAGGATGCGGCGAGATGATAGTACGTTAGGGAAACAAAGTCTCGTGTATTCAAGCTAGATAAGGCATATCTAGCTTGGTGCACTTGACTGAGTGGAACTTGCTGAAGCTACCTCGCCGTATCCTAAACTAGTTAGACCAGGAAGTAACCCTAAGTGACTTAAGTGATATTTTCTTGAATTTGGCTTTGTCTAAGGAAGTGGTCGTTGTTCCGATCAAAGAAGGCCCCAGTGCCTCGCCTACCTGAAAGCCAATTTCTCGAAAAGTTACTTAACGATCTAAAGGTTAAATCCGAATCTAATCCAAGGTTGACTATCTTTAATAAATTTAAAATCATCTCACAAAACATATAAGGTGAACAAATTTTGAGACACATAGAATGGGTGAGATGTTAAGGATAATTGAAATATAACCTCTTCAAAAGACTACTTATTTTTCCAACTATTGTACTTAACAACTCTTAGGCCAAAGTTTAGCGCCCCCTACATCTCTTATACTTCATATATTTGACTAAGGGGGAAAGCAAACTAACCCTAAGGGTTATATTACAAACCATTAGATTATTGGTGCAGAGGGACACACCTCGAACCAATCTATCTAATTACTGCTAGACGCATGCATGGACTCATAGTTGATTTATCTTGATGCATGCATATATCATATTGTTTTTAAACCTCTATTTTATATAACAAACATCAATTTTACATAACAAACCCCAACATACTTTTTGACTTATGGTAAAAGGGGGAGAAGAGAGAAAGTTAAGGGGGAGTAACACAAAATTTACTTAATTTTGAAAACAAAAGTATCTCTTTCAAAACTCACCTAGGGTTAAGGGGGAGTTTTGGAAAATGACATTCATCATTTACTATACTTGTTTTATGCTTTAATTTCCCTTAACTTTGTGTTGTTGGTTTGCCATAGATCAAAAAGGGGGAGATTGTTGGTGCAGAGGCACCAGATAATCGAACCTGTATTTTGATTATGGAAAAGACACAAAGTTAAGTTTACATCATTATCTCACGAGCTAAATCGAGTGTGCAGAAAAGTACTAAAGCTAGAGCTGAAGGCTAACGACACCCAGAGGAAGCCGTGGTGGTCGGGCGACACTCGAGTGACTTCGGAGGGAGCCGAAGGAATCGAGTGGAAGGCCAAAAGCGAAAGCGACACAGTAAGAATCGAGGTAAGCTCGTGTGAGTGTGAGATGGTAAGGTCGTGTCCTCTGTACGGGGATGACCGTAGGCGGCTATCCGACTAAGACTTCTTGTGGAAGGTCTAGGTCGAGATTGGACGGTTAGAAACCGTCATATTTATCATTTTCCAAGCTAACCTCTCACTGCAAAGAAGTGGCCAGCCGGCGATGATTGTTGGACATTGGGTCGTGATGCTCATCACGATCGATGAGTCATCGGATCGATGGGAGTCATCAGTCGACTGATGGCGATGAATTAGCCCTTGCGCTAGGTCAAAACGGATAAGGTTTGACGCGACCACTTAGCGATAAAAATTATACAACTTCATGATCTATTCCGAAAAAAGAGGAGACATATTCAGAGGGCAAACTCTATAAAAGGAGGGGTGGATTCCAACTCCAAACATCATCAAGTGCTCCTACAACGCCAACACTCCAACGCCATCATAACGCCGACGCGACGACAAGTTCAAATCTCCTTCGTCGGCAGCAATAGCAAGTAATTGTTTTTATTGTATTCTTTGTTTTAATCGTAACGAGGTGAGGTAGGCTTGTTGCCTCATCCTCGTACTTCCGGTTTTGTAATCGTTGTCTCCTACCTCCAACGAGGAGGAGACATTATAGTGCTTTGCCCTCCGTACGCGGTCTAGGACCGATAGGGCCTTGGAGTAGCAACCGCTGGGTTGTGAACCAAGTAAAATAAACGTGTTTCTTTATTTTCCGCTGTGCTTACTCGTTTAATTGTCTACTCGAACGAAACAAACGAAAAGATTTACAATCGCTATTCACCCCCCCCCCCTCTAGCGACGCTTCTCGATCCAATAGTACAAGCGACCAACCTCTATTCTACGAGTACCCGCAGAATAGACGATGTCCGGATCGCCAATTTTTATGTTTATGTTCGGGGTCCATGTTATATTAGCCACATACATAAAGTAAACATCCACACAAAACATGCATATAATTGAAAAGCAATTATAAACACAATACAAAAGAACACTAATCAAAATAAACAAGATTATACCTCTTGTTATACCTCTTGATCTTCTATTGTATGTCCTCCCTCCTTTTGGACGTCGTGTGGGCGACGATCTTCCAAAAGTCGAAACTCCTAGATCGCCAATCTTCCTTCCTTGTTCACTCCGAACAAAGGAAGATCATAAAACAAAACTCTTCTTCCTATCTAGAACCGGCCACCATGTCAATAAACTAGATGTTGCCGCCGGCCAATGAAGAGAACATGGAGTATGGGAACCAGCCAAAGGAGAATCAATGAGGGCATGGGCACCAGCCAATACTTGGAGAAGAGAAAGGAAAGCAATCCTTCTCCTTGTTGCCGCCCAAACCCAAAACCTAGTTCTCCTAATTTCCAGCCAAGGATGAAGGGAAGAAGAATAGGTTGAGCTCCAACCAAGGTAGAGGGAAGAAGGAAGGTTGCCGGCCAAACCATGAAAGAAGAAGAAAAGCCTTTCTCCTCATGTTGCCGCCCACAACCAACACCCAAACCCTAACCCTAGCCGCCCACTCCTAATCCTACCCCAACTAGGAATTCTTGCCGCCATAGGGAAGCCACCCTAATGCCATCCATCATAAGCCATAGATGAAGGGGAGAAGGTTGGGCGCCGACCAAACCAAGGAGAGAAGAAGAAGGAAGGGTGTCGGCCACCTAAGGAAGAAGAAGAAGAAAAAACATCTTTCCTTAATTGTGGCCACCCAAAACCCTAAGCCTCCCTTGCTCTTGCGGTCCAAAACCCTAGCCCCCTTTCCTCTAATTCAATTCTTGCCGCCCACCCTCAAGCCCATATTTATAAAGTTAGGCTTAAGGCTTGATTTAATCTCCACCATTGGTTCTAGGGATTTAATCTCAACCGTCGGATCTAGAGATTTAATCTCAACCGTCGGATCTAGAGATTTAATCTCTACCTTTGGATCTAGAGTGTTTTTTTTCATCCATTGGATCTAAGCTTCATGAGGTGTTAATAGGCTACAATAGGGACTTTGAGGAGGAGTTGGATCTTGGCCACCCCTGGATCAAGCCCACATAAAGTCCGATCCATTAATGATTATCCATTCCACTAGAGGATTATCATTGATCTACCTCACCAACCCCCATAAATTAATATGAGCTCCATATATTATTTGTACATTTTCTCCCTGTTGGAATGTATACTGAAACCTAGCTTTTTTGTATGTACATTTTTATTTTGAAATAAGAATCACATGATCATTGTTTGTAATTTATATTTATTATATGTGTGCATATTGTCTAATACTTCACAATGTAGATAACATGGTGTTTGGTGTGGCACAGAAGATCATGTTATCAGTCCCTGGTAGAATATAAGTAGAGGCTCACAACCAAGATGGTTTTAGACAAACCATTGGCATGGTTGTAGTGTAGCTTGGTATTGTTTTGTCTTGAACATAGAGTTACACTAGTACACTTAGGTGTATTGAGCAGGACCGACATAGAGGTGAATCAATTTATTGAAAAATACATAATTGAATCGGACCTCGGATATTATGTTGTACATGCTCTTAATCCCGATATAATAACGGGCACATGTACTTGTATTTATTTCTTTGATTTACCAAAGGGTGAGATTTATATGGATTAAATCAATATGCCCGGTAAGTTGGGAAATGATATTATTTACATGGTGTGCCGTTGATTATAGGAGGAATTTGTGTCCTATATATTAGGTTGATGATGTCCCCTTGAGGAGCTTGTAAGGTTCATCATGTAAACCCTGCAGGTTGACTTAGTCAACATGATGATAAGGTTGAGTGGTACTACTCGAGGAGTTAGATGTTAATTGATTGATGGTCAGTAAATCAATTAATTGACGGACATTCGATATCTTAAACACGGGGAGATGGATGTACAAATAATGTATGGAGCCCATATTAATTTATGGGGGTTGGTGAGGTAATTCAATGATGATCCACTAGTGGAATGGAACATCATTGATGGATCAAGTTTGTGTGGTTCCAATCCATCGGGTGGCCAAGATCCAACTCCTCCTCATTGTCCCTATCGTAGCCTAATAAAACCTCATGAAGCCTAGATCCAATGATGGAAAACAAAACTCTAGATCCGATGGTGGAGATTAAATCTCTAGATCTGACGGTTGAGATTAAATCTCTAGATCCGACGGTTGAGATTAAATCCCGAGAACCGACGGTGGAGATTAAATCTCTAGATCCGACGGTTGAGATTAAATATCTAGATCTGACGGTTGCGATTAAATCCCTAGAACCGACAGTGGAGATTAAATCTCTAGATCCGACGGTTCAGATTAAATCTCTAGATCCGACGGTTGATATTAAATCCCTAGAACCAACGGTGGAGATCAAAACAAGGCTTAAGCCTAACTCTATAAAAAGGGGCTTATGGTGGGCGGCAAGAGTGTTGTTGAAGGTTGGAGGTTTTTGGATATTAGGGTTTTGCCTTTCATTGGCTTGGGCAGCAAGAAACCCTAGGGAGGTTAGGGTTTGGTTGGGCGTCTAGGGTTTGGAAGGTGGAGTGGTTGGCAACCATAGGAGAGGTTCTCTTCTTCTTCCTTGGGGTTGCTGGCACCTATCTTTTTCCCTCTACCTTGGTCGGCGATCAACCTATTCCTCTTCTCCTCTTCTCCTCTTCTTTTCCTCTTGGCCAGCGGCACAAAGGAGCTAGGGATTGTTCCCTTGTTCGGTTCCTTAGTTGGCCATCTTGTTCTCTCTATTCTTGGGACCGGCAGCATCAAGCCTTTGTGGCTTGGTGGTTGGCTCAAGCAAGAAGGGAAGGAGGGTTCTTCTTTCTTTTGATTGAATAAGATCTAGGAAGCTTCAACTTGTGGAGGATCTTCGCCCACACGAAGTCTACAAGGAGGTTAGGACATACGATAGAAGATCGAGAGGTATAAAAGTTTTACAAGTTTTATTATTGATCTTTGCATGTTCTTATTAATATATTTTTATGTGTTGATTATACATGTCTACATCCATATTTATTTGTATAATCATGGACCCCGAAGATAAACACAAAAACCGGCGATCCGTCCGTCGTCTCTTCCGCGGCTAACCGACTAGAAGAGTTTGGTTGCTTGAACAACTAGTTTGTTAAAGCGATCGCTCAAGTCGTTAGCATGACGATGAATTGGTTGAGCTTAGGAAACTCATCCCATCTGGATTAGTTTTCATTAGTAAAAATTTTAATCAGGAGACATGGGAGCCAATGAGCATCCGAGCAATGCCATCAAAATAGTATCAGAGCCACGGTTTCCGGTTTTGTGTGTTTTGGATTCGGTTACTTTCACACACTTATCATATATTGTGTATGCCAGATGATAGTAGGATGTGCGTAGGATAACTTTTTGGTTGCAGGCATAAGTTCCAACTATTATGGCTATATATGTGTGTATGTGATTGCATGTGTGTGTGATTGTATATTATTTGAATCCTCGGGGATGACGAAGCTAAATTAGTATTTAATTTTTGTAATTAAATATGACATTGTTTAGCAACTCATTTTAGTTTACTTTCGATCTAGATTATTTGTACACTCCTTCGTGGAGTATAGGATCAATGGATGAAATTAAAATAGTTTATCTCGGCTCGGATCTCTTTGGTGACTTGTGCACGGGAAAAGGTGGAGCGGACAAGGTGGCGACACAACGGGACACATATTGGAGAACAATGCCATAATAGTTGTGAAAATTCTGATTTTTTTTCATATTTATTGCTGATTTGTTTTATATGCATGTTGTGTGTGCTTGAAAATTCCTCACTGTCAATTTACTAAGTGGGAGAGGGACATTTTAATTAATTCCCGCGGCCTCCATTACAATTTGACGTGTGATGCAACAAACTTGCGCGTCGACTCTGAGTGCCTTCCTCCCCATCGGATGAGTTTGTTTGTGGATCACTAGGTCAAATAATGGTTATAGGAAATTATTTAGGAGCGTGTGTACTTCCCCATCGGTAAGGCACATAATCCAAGATAATTCCCTTAGTATCGTGTAATGGTGCACACTTAGATGCAAATAAAAAGTATCCTCCCCATCGGAGTCACTGCTTTTATTTGTAGGGCCAAAGAGGAACCGACTATTAATTTTATTTATCAAAAAGTAAGGTTGACAAGATAATAAAATTAAAGGGTTAAACCTCCTCTTACAAATGTAGAATTCGTATACGTCCACACTATCGTGGCATGCGATATTCTCGGTGTTTTAAGGTGTTGGTTGATTTTGAAATTTTATTGTTTGAGGAATCAATGATATTTGAAATCTAATATTTTGATCATTGTGATTCTTAGGTTTTTTCAAATGGCTTTCAACCCACTTGCTATGATATTAAAAGAAAATAAACTTACTGGAACAAATTATATTGATTGGAAAAGAAATTTGGATATTGTCTTAACTGCAGAGGAGTACAAATTTGTACTCTTCGAGGTCTGTCCTCCTAAGCCACCGATGACTCTGATGAAAAGGAGAAATAAAGTTATAAGAAATAGATCAAGGCAGATGAGATGGCGCGGTGTTACATTTTGGCATCTATGTCAAATGTGCTGCAACATCAACATCAGGCCATGGCCATGGCTTATGACATGATGTTCAATCTCAAGAAATTTTCGGACATCAGAGTAGGGTGGCCAGACAGGAGGCTATGAGGAACTTGATGACGACCACCATGATCGAGGGAAAACCCGTCAGGGACCATGTTCTCAAGATGATGGCTCATCTGAATGAGATGGAAGTCCTCGGAGCTGAGATCGATGGGGAAACCCAGGTCGATATCATTCTCCAGTCTCTGCCTAGGAGTTTTGAGCAGTTCCGCCTCAACTACAACATGAACAAGAGGTTGTATTCGTTGGCGGAGCTTCTGACAGAACTCCAGGCGGCAGAGGGGCTTTTTCATCAAAGCGCTCAAGCCATGGTTGCTCAGAAGGTTTCTACTTCTAGACCGAAAGGTAAGAAGAAGAAGAAGCAAGGTGGAGCAAAGAAAGTGGCAGTAAGACCTCAGGCAGGAGTGAAGAAGCCAAAAGGCAAGTGCTTCACTTGCAAGCAGACTGAACATTGGAAGGCGGACTGTCCTCGCCGAAAGAACAAAGGTATATCTTCTTGTTTAGTTGTTGAAACATGTTTAGCGGTGTTATCTACCAGTGCCTGGTGTGTAGATACAGGAGCCACTGATCATGTCTGCAATACTTTGTAGGGGTTCCAGGAAACCCGACGACTAGCTGAGGGAGAGATTACCGTCTTCATGGGCAATGCTTCAAAGGTGGCGGCTATTGCAGTGGGAGACGTTTATTTATCTTTTGATAGGAATAAAGTTTTGGTTTTGAGAAATTGTCTTTATGTACCTACTTTTAGAAAGAATCTAATTTCAGTTTCTAAATTGTTTCTGGATGGATATTCTGTTTCTTTTAATGACAAAGTTGTTATAAAAAGGAATAGGGAGATTATCTGTTCTTGTACATTGGTTGGCAATTTGTACACTCTTGAACCGAAAACTCCCACGATACATATAGAAGTGAATAACTCATCTTCTAAGTCTAATAAGAGAAAAGAACCTTCGAAAATGAACCAGACATATCTTTGGCACCTAAGACTTGGTCATATTAACCTGAGTAGAATTCAAAGGTTGATAGCTGGTGGACCCTTGGGTTCATTAGTGGTGGAAGATCTCCCAACCTGCAAGTCTTGCTTGGAAGGTAAGATGACCAAGAGGCCTTTTAAGGCTAAGGGGTATAGAACCAAAGATGTATTGGAATTGGTTCATTCTGATTTGTGCGGTCCTATGTCTATCCAGGCTAGAGGTGGCTTTGAATACTTTATCTCTTTTATAGACGATTATTCATGGTATGGATACATTTACTTGATGCGTCGCAAGTCTGAATGCTTTGACAGGTTCAAAGAATTCAAGGCTGATGTGGAGAACCATCAAGGTAAAAGTATCAAGACACTATGATCTGATCGTGGTGGCGAGTACCTCTTGGGAGAGTTTAGGAGTTACTTATCAGAGGCTGGGATTCAATCCCAATTGTCCGCACCTGGCACACCCCAGCAGAATGGTGTGGCGGAGTGAAGGAATAGGACTCTTATGGAGATGGTCAAATCGATGATGAGTTATTCTGAGTTACCTGATTTGTTCTGGGGTTTGCTCTGGAAACGACAGCACACATTCTGAACATGGTTCCATCTAAGTCAGTACCCTCTACTCCCACAGAATTGTGGACTGGGCGAAAGCCTAGTCTAAGACATATTCGGATTTGGGGTAGTCCAGCACATGTGCTGAAGGGAGATGCTGGTAAGTTAGAATCTCGTACAGAAGTACGCTTGTTTGTTGGCTACCCTAAGGGAAAGAAGGGTGGTTTGTTCTATAGTCTTAGAGATCAGAAGGTGATCGTGAGTACGAATGCCAGATTTCTAGAGGAGGACTATGTGATGAACCACAAGCCCACGAGTAGGATTGTTCTTGAGGAGTTGACAGGGGAAGTCCCGACTTCAGTACCACCGGTACAATAAGAAATACCACAAGTCACTGCACCGCGTGTCACAGAGCATACACAGGAGGCACCTCATCATAGTGGGAGGGTTGTTAGTCAACCTGAGAGATTCATGTTCTTGGAAGAGTCTTCGGACTTAGTCCCTAGTAAACATGAACCTGATCCCTAGACATATGACGAAGCACTCCAAGATAGAGATGCGGTATCTTGGCAAAGAGCGATGAATTCAGAGATAGAATCTATGGATTCTAATCATGTCTGGGAGCTAGTAGAACCACCTGATGGTGTGAAAGCCATTGGATGCAAGTGGATCTACAAGAGAAAGAGTGGAGTAGACGGGAAGGTTGAGACCTTCAAAGCTAGGCTTGTTGCGAAAGGGTATACTCAGAAAGAGGGTATCGATTATGAGGAGACATTTTCACCGGTAGCTATGCTTAAGTCTATCCAGATTCTCTTATCTATTGCTGCTCATGAGGATTATGAGATTTGGCAGATGGATGTCAAGATAGCTTTCATTAACGGAAGTCTTGAGGAAAACATCTATATGAAGCAACCAGAGGGATTCATTGCAAAGGGCAAAGAGCATCTTGTGTGCAAGCTTAATCGGTCCATTTATGGATTGAAGCAAGCTTCTAGATCTTGGAACATCCGCTTTGATGAGGTAATCTAGCCATATGGATTTATTCAAAGTCCGGATGAGCCTTGTGTATACAAGAGATGTGATGGAAACGTAGTGGTATTTCTTGTACTATACGTAGATGAAATTTTGTTAGTTGGCAACAATATCAGAGTATTATCAGACGTAAGGGTATGGTTGTCCAAACAGTTTGATATGAAGGACTTGGGAGAAGTGGGACACATCCTTGGGATCAAGGTAATAAGGGATCGCAAGAAAAGGATGTTGTGCTTATCTCAAGCTTCATACATTGACACTATTCTTGATCGTTTTAGCATGCAGAACTCCAAGAAAGGTTCTCTACCTTTTAGGCATGGAGTACCTTTATCTAAAGAGATGTGTCCCAAAACATCAAAGGAGATAGAGGAGATGAAAGCGGTTCCTTATGCTTCGGCAGTAGGAAGCCTCATGTATGCTTTGCTATGTAGGAGACCAGATATCTACTTTGCCGTGGGCATGGTTAGCAGATATCAGAGTAATCCTGGACAGGGACATTGGACTGTGGTAAATCATATATTGAAGTACCTGAGAAAGACTAGGGATTATATGCTAGTTTACCGGGCAGATCAATTAGTCCCTGTGGGTTACATGGATTCTGATTTCCAATCAGATATGGACAACAGTAAGTCTACCTCGGGGTATGTGTTTACTTTTGGAGGTGGAGCCATAGTATGGAGGAGTGTCAAGCAGAAATGCGTGGAGGACTCTACCATGGAAGCTGAGTATGTGGCAGCCTCTGAGGCAGCCAAGGAAGTTGTATGGCTCAGGAACTTCTTGATGGACTTGGATGTGATTCCTGGTTTGCCCAGAACTATCACAATTTATTGTGATAACAGTGGTGCAGTTGCAAACTCGAAGGAACCACGAGCCCATAAGGCGAGTAAACACATAGAGCGCAAGTACCACTTGATACGAGAGATCGTAAAGCGAGGAGAAGTAGCTATGACCAAGATTGCATCAGAGGATAACCTGGCGGATCCATTCACTAAGGCCCTTCCAGCAAAAGCGTTTGATAGGCATGTGGAGGACATGGGGTTCAGATGTATGGCAGTATGATCACAGCATAGTCTTTTAGTATAAGTGGGAGATTGTTGAAATGTATACTGAAAGCCTAGCTTTTTTGTATGAACATTTTTATTTTGAAATAAGAATCACATGACCATTTTTTGCACTTTATATTTATTATATGTGTGCATATTGTCTAATACTTTACATTGTAGATAACATGGTGCTTGGTGTGGCACAGAAGATCATGTTATTAGTCCCTTGTAGAATACAAGTAGAGGCTCACAACCAAGATGATTTTGGACAAACCATTGGCATGGTTGTAGTGTAGCTTGGTATTGTTTTATCTTGAACATAGAGTTACACTAGTACACTTAGGTGTATTGAGCAGGACCGACATAGAGTGATTCAATTTATTGCTGACTACATAATTGAATCAGACCTCGGATATTATGTTGAACATGCTCTTAATCCCGATATAATAACGGGCACATGTACTTAGTATTTATTTCTTTGATTTATCAAAGGGTGAGATTTATATGGATTAAATCAATATGCCCGGTAAGTTGGGAAATGATATTATTTACATTGTGTGTCGTTGATTAGAGGAGGAAACCGTGTCCTATATATTAGGTTGATGATGTCCCCTTGAGGAGCTCATAAGGTTCATCATGTAAACCCTGCAGGTTGACTTAGTCAACATGATGATAAGGTTGAGTGGTACTACTCGAGGAGTTAGATGTTAATTGATTGATGGTCAGTAAATTAATTAATTGACGGACATTCGATATCTTAAACACGGGGAGATGGATGTACAAATAATGTATGGAGCCCATATTAATTTATGGGGGTTGGTGAGGTAATTCAATGATGATCCTCTAGTGGAATGGAACATCATTGATGGATCAAGTTTGTGTGGTTCCGATCCATCGGGTGGCCAAGATCCAACTTCTCCTCATGGTTCCTATCGTAGCCTAATAAAACCTCATGAAGCCTAGATCCAATGATGGAAAACAAAACTCTAGATCCGATGGTAGAGATTAAATCTCTAGATCCGACGGTTGAGATTAAATCTCTAGATCCGATGGTTGAGATTAAATCCCTAGAACCGACGGTGGAGATTAAATCTCTAGATCCGACAGTTGAGATTAAATCTCTAGATCCAACGGTTGAAATTAAATCCCTAGAACCGACGGTGGAGATTAAATCTCTAGATCCGACGGTTGAGATTAAATCTATAGATCCGACGGTTGAGATTAAATCCCTAAAACCAACGGTGAAGATCAAAACAAGGCTTAAGCCTAACTCTATAAAAAGGGTCTTAAGGTGGGCGGCAAGAGTGTTGTTGAAGGTTGGAGGTTTTTGGAGATTAGGGTTTTGCCTTTCATTGACTTGGGCGGCAAGAAACCCTAGGGAGGTTAGGGTTTGGTTGGGCGGCTAGGGTTTGGAAGGTTGAGTGGGCGGCAACCATAGGAGAGGTTCTCTTCTTCTTCCTTGGAGTTGCCGGCACCTATGTTTTTCCCTCTACCTTGGTCGGCGATCAACCTATTCCTCTTCTCCTCTTCTTTTCCTCTTGGCCAGCGGCACAAAGGAGCTAGGGATTGTTCCCTTGTTCGGTTCCTTGGTTGGCCATCTTGTTCTCTCTATTCTTGGGGTCGACGGCATCAAGCCTTTGTGGCTTGGTGGTTGGCTCAAGCAAGAAGGGAAGGAGAGTTCTTCTTTCTTTTGATTGAAGAAGATCTAGGAAGCTTCAACTTGTGGAGGATCTTCGGCCACACGAAGTCTACAAGGAGGTTAGGACATACGATAGAAGATCGAGAGGTATAAAAGTTTTACAAGTTTTATTATTGATCTTTGCATGTTCTTATTAATATATTTGTATGTGTTGATTATACATGTCTTCATCCATATGTATTTGTATAATCATGGACCCCGAAGATAAACACAAAAATCGGCGATTCGTCCGTCGTCTCTTCCGCGGCTAACCGACTAGAAGAGTTTGGTTGCTTGAACAACTAGTTTGTTCATGCGATCGCTCAAGTCGTTAGCATGACGATGAATTGGTTGAGCTTAGGAAACTCATCCCATCCGGATTAGTTTTCTTTAGTGAAAATTTTAATCCGGGGACATGGGAGCCAATGAGCCTCCGAGCAATGCCATCACTCCCTGTATTTAAGATCTCGAATGCCCGTCGATTAATTAATTTACTGAACATTAATTAATCAACATTTAACTCCATGAGTAGTACCACTCAACCTTTTCATCATGCCGGACCAAGTCCACTTGCAGGGTTTACATGATGAACCTTATGAGCTCCTCAAGGGGACATCATCATCCTAATATATAGGACACGGTTTCCTCCAATAATCAACGACACATCATATAAATAATATCATCTCCCAATTTACCGAGCCTATCGATTTAATCTATAAATCTCGCCCATTGGTAAATCAAAGAGATGAATACTAAGTATATGTGCTCGTTATTATATCGGGATTAATAGCAAGTACTAAATAATATCTAAGGTCCGATTCGATTATGTAGTCAGCAATAAATCGAATCACCTCTATGTCAGTCCTTCTCAATACACACAAAGTGCACTAGTGTGATTCTATGGTCAAGACAAACCAATACCAAATCACACTACAACCATTCCGATGGTTTGTCCAAAGTCATCTCGGTTGTGAGCCTTTACTTATACGTAAGAAGGAGCTAATAACATGATCTCCCGTGTGACACCACACACCATGTTATCTACAATGTAATGTATTAGACAATATGCATTGCCATAAAAGTATGCAAACAATGATCATGTGATTCTTATTTCAAAAATAAAGATGTTCATACAAAAGATAGACTTTTCAGTATACATCCCAACAGTTTGAACTTCACGAGAAAACTAACGTGGTCCGGGCCGAGAGAGGTATTGCTCTACTTGCAGGACAAAGAAGCAAGCCACCTACTAGGCAAGTAGATGAACTCGAACCCGAAAACGAATCAGAGTCTGAATCCGAAGAGGTGGAAGCAATAGCGAACATAGTGCGGAAGATCGTTCGGAGGGAAAGGAGGCTACTAAAGAACCAAAAGAGGGCACAATTCAAATCAAATCAAAAGAAGGCTTTCCATGCAACTTGGGACAACGAAGAAGGCGGCGGCATAGCATGCATGGCAAGACCCGAAGAGTCCGAGTCAGAGTTTGAATCCGAGTCCAATTACAACACCGACTCCAAACTCGAGGACTACTTCAAGAAGCAACTCAAAGCCGGACCAAAAGAGAAAATTAAGGTTAGCCGCTCACTAATTCATACGTTTTACAATACAATTAAAATGCTTAATAGTAAATTAACTAAGTCCGAGTCTAGGGTTGAATCGTTACTTGAGGAGGTTGAAACCCTCAAGCAAGAGGCTACTCTAACCTCTTCAACTAGTCAAGTTCAAGAGGGAAACTCAACCCAAATTAAAAAAACTTGAGGAGGAGAATTCTCTCTTGAAAGACCGAGTTCAAGAGGTTGAGGCTAGGTTGGAAAGGTTCACGTTGGGATCTAAGAACCTTAATCGACTACTTGGAACCCAAAGAGTCATGTACAACAAAGCCGGACTTGGATTTAAGTCAAAGACTACGAATAGGTCTTATATGTCTATCGCAAATCGTAGTCATCAAAGAGTTCAAGCATGGGTCCCAAAGGTTTTATTGAACTCACATATAATGACTAATAAGTTTTGGGTTCCCCAGGATCAAATTCATTATTTGAATAGACCATATTGGGTCAATGGTCCAGGGGGAGCTAACACTAAAAGAGTATACCCGCTTACTTAGCAAAACCATTGCATATTTTACTCTAATTTTTAGAACGGCTAGATATGGAAAATAGTTAGTCAACTCTTGACAACATAGTATCAGGATGCGACGAGATGATAGTACGTTAGGGAAATAAAGTATCGTGTATTCGAGCTAGATAAGGTGTATCTAGCTTGGTGCACTTGACCGAGTGGAACTAGGTGAAGCTACCTCGCCGTATCCTAAACTAGTTAGACCAGGAAGTAACCCTAAGTGACTTAAGTGATATTTTCTTGAATTTGGCTTTGTCTAAGGAAGTGGTCATTGTTCCGATCAAAGAAGGCCCCTGTGCCTCACCACGACCTGGAAGCCAATTTCTCGAAAGTTACTTAACGATCTAACGGTTAAATCTGAATCTAACCCAAGGTTGACTATCTTTAATCAATTTAAAATCATCTCACAAAACATATATGGTGAATAAATTCTGAGACACATAGAATGGGTGAGATGTTAAGGATAATTGAAATATACTTAAAACAATCTTTTCAAAATACTACTTATTTTCTCAACAATTATACTTAACAACTCTTAGGCCAAAGTTTAGCGACCCCTACATCTCTTCTACTTCATATATTTGACTAAGGGGGAAAGTAAACTAACCCTAAGGGTTATATTACAAACCATTAGATTATTGGTGCAGAGGGACACACCTCGAACCAATCTATCTAACTACTGCTAGATGCATGCTTGGACTCATATTTGATTTATCTAGATGCATGCATATACGATATTGTTTTAAACCCCTATTTTATACAAAAAACCCCAACATTTTTTTTTATTTATGGAAAAAGGGGGAGAAGAGCAAAAGTTAAGGGGGAGTAACAAAAAATTTAATTTTGAAAATTAAATTATCTCATTCAAAACTCACCTAGGGTTAAGGGGGAGTTTTGGTTGAGGGGGAGTTTTTGGAAATGACATTCATCTTCTACTATACCTGTTTTATGCTTTAATTTCCCTTAACTTTGTGTTGGTTTGCCATAGATCAAAAAGGGGAAGATTGTTGGTGCAGGGGCACTAGATAATCGAACATGTGTTTTGATTATGGCAAAGACACAAAGTTAAGTTTACATCGTTATCTCACGAGCTAAATTGAGTGTGCAGAAAAGTACTAAAGCTGGAGCTGAAGGCTATCGACACCCAGGGGAAGCCGTGGTGGTCGGGTGACACTCGAGTGACTTCGAAGGGAGCCGAAGGAATCAAGTGGAAGGCCGGAAACGAGAGCTACAAAGTAAGTATCGAGGAAAGCTCGTGTGAGTGAGAGATTGTATGGTCGTGTCCTCTTTACGGGGATGACCATAGGCGGCGATCCGACTAAGACTTCCTGTGGTGTTGGTGCAGTAGGAACCTAAGTCGAACCTGAGTTTTGATTATAGCAAACGATGCAAAGTTAAGCTCATGTCGTTATCTCATGAGCTGAATCGAGTGTGTAGAAAATTGTTATAGCTGGAGTTGAAGGCTAGCGACACCCGGAGGAAGCCGCGGTGGTCGAGTGACACTCGAGTGACTTCGGAGGGAGCCGAAGGAATCGAGTGGAAGGCCGGAAGCAAAAGCAACACAGTGAGTATCGAGGTAAGCTCGTGTGTGCGAGCGTAAGTGAGGTCGTATCCTCTTTATGGGGATGATCTTAAGCGTAGATCCGACCAAAGACATCCTATAGGTGGTCTAGGTCGAGATCGGACGGTCGGAGGCCGTCAAAATAATATTTTTGTTAAGATAACTTTGCCTTGTAGCTAGCATCAGTCGACTGCCAGCTTGGAGGACTTGACTGCCTAAGGTCAGCATTCGACTGATGCTACCATCAGTCGACTGATGGTCAAGGATCAGCCTCGAGGAGTCAAGCCTTATCACTATTTTTCAAGGAGCCATGTGCCAAAACTCTATTGGGTGAAGTTCCTCTCGAAAAGGGGCTCAAAGGCTATAAAAGGAGGGTCAATCCTAGGGTTTCATCATCAATTCTAAACTTCCAAAAGCCTATGCCAAGCAACAACCTTCCGACAACGAAGTGCTTCTTCTCCGACATCTAGGTTTATTTGTTTTCATTTTATTACATCGATTAAAGTTTTTATTTCAGTTTAGTACTTTCATTTCTGTCAGAGGAGAGGGGGAGTGTCCCTCTACGTCAAGCTTTGTGCTTCACTTGTATCGATTAAACTCCTACCTCTAACGGGGAGGAGTTCTTTAGTGTTTTTGCCCTCCGTACATGGTCAAGGACCGCTAGGGCCTTGGAGTAGTAGCCGAAGGCTACGAACCAAGTAAAATTTCCTTGTCTCTTTTTACTTTACATTTACATTTCCGCTGCGTATAAGTGTTTTTGAATCGTCTACCAAAAGAAAAGAAAAAAAAGGTTTATCGCTATTCACCCCCCCCCCCTCTAGCGATTCGCTTCGATCCAACAATTGGTATAAGAGCCGGGGGCGCTTTGATTTGGTGAAACCACCAATCTAGCATTTTTTTACAGATTTGTTTTTCGTTCGTTTAAATTTTTCTCCCGTACTACTAATCTAAGACGAAGTCTTGGTACTCTTCGTTTGGTTTTGTTTTGCAAGTATTCGCTTTTGGAATAGCCGACGGTAAAATGGGCATAACTTTTCGTACAAGTTGACCCACGAAACGGTCTACCTACCAAAACGAAGCTCTCGGTGTCGGTTGGATGCTTCGGAGGCTCATTGGCTCCCATGTCCCCGGATTAAAATTTTCACCAATGAAAGAATTAATCCGGATGGGATGAGCTTCCTTAGCACAACCTTTTCATCGTCGTGCTAACAACTTGAGTGGTCGCTTGAACAAACTAGTTGTTCAAGCAACACAACTCTTCTAGTTGGTTAGCCGCGGAAGAGACGATGGACGGATCGCCGGTTTTTGTGTTTGTCTTCGGGGTCCATGATTATACAATATATATTCATACACACACATGCATAATCAAAACAAATAAGAACATGCTCAGATCTGTACATAAAGTTAAAATAACTTTATACCTTACGATCTTCTACCGTATGTCCTATCCTTCTCGTGGACGATGTGTGGACGAAGATCCTCCACGAGTAGAAGCCTTCTAGATCACTTTCTTCTCTACCTTGTCCGTTGCGAACAAAGAGAAGAAACCACAAATACCATCCTATCTAGAACCGGCCACCAAATTATGGAACTTGGTGTAACCGCCGGCCAAGGAACTATGCCAACTTCATATGTTTGGCCACTTTGGAGAATGGGGAGGAGGAAGAGAACCGGCCACCAATGGGAGAGAACCGCCCGGCCAAGGAAGAAGGTAGAGGCTCTATGATGGGCGCCCGGCCAAGGAATGATGGGAGGATGGCGGCGGCAATCAACTTGAAGGAAGAAGATGGTTGCTCGCCCACGCCCAATGAACCTAGCCGCCCACTTGTGGATGAAGCCAAACCCTAACTCCAATTCCTTGATCCTTGATCTTCTTGCCGCCCAACCCTAAGCATCTATTTATAGAATAGGGCTTAAGCCTCCTTTAATCTCCACCATCGGATCTAGGGATTTAATCTCCACCGTCGGATCTAGGGTTTTATCCCAACCGTCGGATCTGGGGTTTAATCCCAACCATCGGATCAGGATTTCATCCCAACCGTCGGATCTAAGGTTTCATCCCAACCGTCGGATCTAGGGTTTTATCCCAACCGTCGGATCTAGGGATTTAATCCCAGCGTCGATTCTAGGATTTCATCTAACCATCGGATCTAGGGATTTAATCCCAGCGGGTTGGTTCTAGGGTTTCATCCAACCATCGGATCTAGGGATTTAATCCCAACCGTTGGTTCTAGGTTTTGTTTTACATTCTTGGATCTAGACTTCACAAGGATTATATTAGGCTACGATAGGGACCATAAGGAGGAGTTGGGTCTTGGCCACCCGATGGATCGGAACCACACAAACTTGATCCATCAATGATGTTCCATTCCACTAGAGGATCATCATTGAACTACCTCACCAACCCCATAAATTAATATGGGCTCCATATATTATTTGTACATTAATCTCCCGTGTTTAAGATATCGAATGTCCATCGATTAATTGATTTCTTGACCATCAATTAATTAACATCTAATTCCTCAGTAGTACCACTCAACCTTATCATCATGTTGACTAAGTCAACCCGGTGAGTTTACATGATGAACCTTATGTCGAGGGACATCATCAACCTAATATATAGGACATGGTTTCCTCCTATAATCAACACACCATGTAAATAATATTATTTCCCAACTTACGATTTAATCCATCTAAATCTCACCTTTGGTAAATCAAAGAAATAAATACTAAGTACATGTGCCCGTTATTATATCGGGATTAAGAGCATGTACAACATAATATCCGAGGTCCGATTCAATTATGTAGTCAGTACTAAATTGAATCACCTCTATGTCGGTCCTACTCAATACACCTAAGTGTACTAGTGTAACTCTATGTTCAAGATAAAACAATACCAAGCTACACTACAACCATGCCAATGGTTTGTCCAAAACCATCTTGGTTGTGAGCCTTTACTTATATTTTACAAGGTACTGATAACATGATCTTCTGTGCCACACCAAGCACCATGTTTTCTACAATGTAAAATATTACACAATATGCACACATATATAATGAATATATAAAATGCAAATAATGATCATGTGATTCTTATTTCAAAATAATATGTTCATACAGAAAGAGCTAGGCTTTCAGTATACATTCCAACAATCTCCCACTTATACTAAAAGACTATGCTGTCATCACTCTGCCATACATCTGATCCCCATGTCCTCCACATGCCTATCAAATGCTTTCGCTGGAAGGGCCTTAGTGAATGGATCTACCAGGTTATCCTCTGATGCAATCTTGGCGACAGCAACTTCTCCTCGCTTTACGATCTCTCGTATGAGGTGGTACTTGCGCTCTATGTGTTTACTCGCCTTATGGGCTCGTGGTTCCTTCGAGTTTGCAACTGCACCACTGTTATCACAATAAATTGTGATAGTTACCGGCAAACCGGAATCACATCCAAGTCCATCAAGAAGTTCTGAGCCATCTGACTTCTTGCCTCAGAGGCTGCCACATACTCAGCTTCCATGGTAGAGTCCGCCACGCATTTCTGCTTGACACTCCTCCATACTATGGCTCCACCTCCAAAAGTAAACACAAACCCCGAGGTAGACTTACTCTTGTCCCTATCTGATTGGAAATCCGAATCCGTGTAACCCACAGGGACTAATTGATCTGCCCGGTAAACCAGCATATAATCCCTAGTCCTTCTCAGGTACTTCAATATATGCTTTACCGCAGTCCAATGTCCCTGTCCAGGATTACTCTGATATCTGCTAACCATTCCCACGGCAAAGCAGATATCCGGTCTTGTACATAGCATAGCATGCATAAGGCTTCCTACTACCGAAGCTTAAGGAACCGCCTTCATGTCCTCTATCTCCTTTGATGTTTTGGGACACATCTCTTTAGATAAAGGAACTCCATGCCTAAAAGGTAGGAAACCTTTCTTGGAGTTCTGCATGCTAAAACGAGCAAGGATAGTGTCAATGTATGAAGCTTGAGATAAGCACAACATCCTTTTCTTGCGATCCCTTATAACTTTCATCCCAAGGATGTGTCCCACTTCTCCCAAGTCCTTCATGTCAAACTTTTTGGACAACCATACCCTTACGTCTGATAACACTTTGATATTGTTGCCAGCTAACAAAATGTCATCTATGTATAGTACAAGAAACACCACTACGTTTCCGTCACATCTTTTGTATACACAAGGCTCATCCGGACTTTGAATAAATCCATATGATTGGATTACCTCATCAAAGCGGATGTTCCAAGATCTAGAAGCTTGCTTCAATCCATAAATGGACCGATTAAGCTTACATACAAGATGCTCTTTGCCTTTAGCAATGAATCCCTCTGGTTGCCGCATATAGATGTTCTCCTCAAGACTTCCGTTAAGGAAAGCTGTCTTGACATCCATCTGCCATATCTCATAATCCATATGAGCTGCTATAGATAAGAGAATCCGGATAGACTTAAGCATAGCTACCGGCAAAAAAGGTCTCCTCATAATCGATACCCTCTTTCTGAGTATACCCTTTCGCAACAAGCCTAGCTTTGAAGGTCTCAACCTTCCCGTCTACTCCTCTCTTTCTCTTGTAGATCCACTTGCATCCAATGGTTTTTACACCATCGGGTGGCTCTACTAGCTCCCTGACCTGATTAGAATCCATAGATTCTATCTCTGAATTCATCGCTCTTTGCCAAGATATTGCATCTCTATCTTGGATTGCCTCGTCATATGTCCAGGGATCAGGTTCATGTTCACTAGGGACTAAGTCCGAAGACTCTCCCAAAAACATGAATCTATCGGGTTGTCTAACAACCCTCCCACTACGACGAGGTGCCTCCTGTGTATGCTCTGTGACACGCGGTGCAGTGACTTGTGGTGTCTCCTCTTGTACCGGTGGTACTGAAGTCGAGACTTCCCCTGTCATCTCCTCAAGAACAATCCTACTCGTGAGCTTGTGGTTCATCACATAGTCCTCCTCTAGAAATCTGACATTCGTACTCACGATCACCTTCTGATCTCTAGGACTATAGAATAAACCACCCTTCGTTCCCTTAGGGTAGCCAACAAACAAGCGCACTTCTGTACGAGATTCCAACTTACCAGCATCTCCCTTCAGCACATGTGCTGGACTACCCCAAATCCGAATATGTATTAGACTAGGCTTTCGCTCAGTCCACAACTCTGTGGGAGTATAGGGTACTGACTTAGATGGAATCAAGTTCAGAATGTGTGCTGCTGTTTCCAGAGCAAACCCCCAGAATGAATCAGGTAACTCAGAATAACTCATCATAGATCTGACCATCTCCATAAGAGTCTTGTTCCTTCGCTCCGCCACAACATTCTGTTGGGGTGTGCCAGGTGCGGACAATTGGGATTGAATCCCAGCCTCTGATAAGTGACTCCTAAACTCTCCCAAGAGGTACTCTCCACCACGATCAGATCGTAATGTCTTGATACTTTTACCTTGACGGTTCTCCACATCAGCCTTGAATTTGTTTGAACCTGTCAAAGCATTCAGACTTGCGGCGCATCAAGTAAATGTATCCATATCTTGAATAATCGTCTATAAAAGAGATGAAATATTCAAAACCACCTCTTGCCTGGATAGACATAGGACTGCACAAATCAGAATGAACCAATTCTAACACATCTTTGGCTCTATACCCCTTGGCCTTGAAAGGCCTCTTGGTCATTTTACCTTCCAAGCAAGATTCGCAGGTTGGGAGATCCTCCACCACTAATGAACCCAAAGGTCCATCAGCTATCAACCTTTGAATTCTACTTAGGTTAATATGACCAAGCCTTAGGTGCCAAAGATATGTTTGGTTCATTTGCGAAGGTTCTTTTCTCTTATTAGATTTAGAAGATGAGCTATTTACTTCTATTTGCATCGTGGGAGTTTTTGGTTCAAGAGTATATAAATTGCCAACCAATGTACCAGAACAGATAATCTCCCTATTCCTTTTTATAACCACCTTGTCATTAAAAGAAACAGAATATCCATCCATAAACAATTTAGAAACTGAAATTAAATTCTTTCTAAAAGTAGGCACATAAAGACAATTTCTTAAAACCAAAAATTTATTCCTATCAAAAGATAAATAAACGTCTCCCACTGCAATAGCCGCCACCTTTGAAGCATTGCCCATGAAGACGGTAATCTCTCCCTCAGCTAGTCGTCGGGTTTCCTGGAACCCCTGCAAGGTATTGCAGACATGATCAGTGGCTCCTGTATCTACACACCAGGCACTGGTAGATAACACCGCTAAATATGTTTCAACAACTAAACAAGAAGATATACCTTTGTTCTTTCGGCGAGGACAGTCCGCCTTTCAATGTCCAGTTTGCTTGCAAGTGAAGCACTTGCCTTTCGGCTTCTTCACTCCTGCCTGAGGTCTTGTTTGCCACCTTCTTCGCTCCACCTTGCTTCTTCTTCTTCTTACCTTTCGGTTTAGAGGAAGAAACCTTCTGAGTGACCATGGCTTGAGAACTCTGACGAAAAAGCCCCTCTGCCGCCTGGAGTTCTGTCAGAAGCTCCGCCAACGAATACAACCTCTTGTTCATGTTGTAGTTGAGGCAACTCAAAACTCCTAAGCGGCGGAGAATGATATCGACCTGGGTTTCCCCATCGATCTCAGCTCCGAGGACTTCCATCTCATTAAGATGAGCCATCATCTTGAGAACATGATCCCTAACGGGTGTTCCCTCGACCATGGTGGTCGTCATCAAGTTTCTCATTGCCTCCTGCCTAGCCACCCTACTCTGATGTCTAAAAAGTTCCTTGAGATTGAACATCATGTCATAAGCAGTGGCTATGGCCTGATGCTGATGTTGCAGCACATTTGACATAGATGCCAAAATGTAACACCGCGTCATCTCATCTGCCTTAACCCATTTCTTATAACGTTCTTTCTCCTTTTCATCAGAGTCATCGGTGGGCTTAGGAGGACAGACCTCGAAGAGTACAAATTTGCAGTTAAGCCAATATCCAGGTTTCTTTTCCAATCAATGTAGTTTGGACCAGTAAGTTTGTTTTCTTTTAAAATCACAGCAAGTGGGTTGAAAGCCATTTGAAAATCCTAAAAATCACAATGATCAAAATATTAGATTTCAAATATTATTGATTCCTCAAAACAATAAAATCCCGAAATCAACCAACACCTCAAAACACCGAGAATATCGAATGCCACGATAGTGTGGACGTATACGAATTCTACATTTGTAAGAGGAGGTTTTACCCATTAATTTTATTATCTTGTCAACCTTACTTTTTGACAAATAAAATTAATAGTTGGTTCCTCTTTAGCCCTACAAATAAAAGCAATGACTCCGATGGGGAGGATACTTTTATTTGCATCTAAGTGTGCACCATTACACGATACTAAGGGAATTATTTCGAATTATGTGCCTTACCGATGGGGAAGTACACACGCTCCTAAATAATTTCCTATAACCATTATTTGACCTAGTGATCCGCAAACAAACCCATCCGATGGGGAGGAAGTCACTTAAAGCCAACGCGCAAGTTTGTTGCATCACACGTCAAATTGTAATGGAGGCCGCGGGAATTATTTAAAATATCCCTCACCCACTTAGTAAATTACAATCGAGGAATTTTAAACATACACAACATGCATATAAAACAAATAAGCAATAAATATGGAAAAAAACAGAATTTTTCCAAATATTATGGCATTGTCCTCCAATATGCATCCCGTCGTGTCGCCACCTCGTCCGCTCTATCTTTTCCCGTGCGCAAGTCACCAAAGAGTTCCGAGCCGAGATAAAACATTTTAATTTACATCCATCGATCCTATACTCCACGAAGGAGTGTACAAATCATCTAGATCGAAAGTAAACTAAAATGAGAGGCTAAACAATGTCGTATTTAATTACAAAAATTAAATACTAATCTAGCCTCGTCAACCCCGAGGATTCAAATAATAAATTTTTACACACATCCATTTACATACACACACATGGCCAAAATAGTCGGATCTTATGCCTGCAACCAAAGAGTTAAACTACGCATATCCTACTTTTATCCGGCACATATAATATATGAAAAAGTGCATAAAAAATTAACCGAATCCAAAACACACAAAACCGGAAACCGTGGCTCTGATACCAATTGTCGGTTGGATGCTTCGGAGGCTCATTGGCTCCCATGTCCCCGGATTAAAATTTTCACCAATGAAAGAATTAATCCGGATGGGATGAGCTTCCTTAGCACAACCTTTTCGTCGTCGTGCTAACAACTTGAGTGGTCGCTTGAACAAACTAGTTGTTCAAGCAACACAACTCTTCTAGTTGGTTAGCCGTGGAAGAGACGGCGGATGGATCGCCGGTTTTTGTGTTTGTCTTTGGGGTCCATGATTATACAATATATATTCATACACACACATGCATAATTAAAACAAATAAGAACATGCTCAGATCTGTACATAAAGTTAAAATAACTTTATACCTTACGATCTTCTATGATGGGCGCCGGCCAAGGAATGATAGAGGAGGATGGGCGCCGGTAATCAACTTGAAGGAAGAAGCTTGCCGCCCAAGCTTTGCTCCAAAACCCTAGCCGCCCAATGAACCCTAGCCGGCCACTTGTGGATGAACCAAACCCTAACTCCAATTCCTTGATCCTTGATGCCGCCCAACCCTAAGCATCTATTTATAGAATAGGGCTTAAGCCTCCTTTAATCTCCACCGTCGGATCTAGGGATTTAATCTCCACCGTCGGATCTAGGGTTTTATCCCAACCGTCGGATCTAGGGTTTAATCCCAACCGTCGGATCTAGGATTTCATCCCAACCGTCGGATCTAAGGTTTCATCCCAACCGTCGGATCTAGGGTTTTATCCCAACCGTCGGATCTAGGGATTTAATCCCAACCGTCGATTCTAGGATTTCATCCTAACCATCGGATCTAGGGATTTAATCCCAACCGTTGGTTCTAGGGTTTCATCCAACCATCGGATCTAGGGATTTAATCCCAACCGTTGGTTCTAGGTTTTGTTTTACATTCTTGGATCTAGACTTCACAAGGATTATATTAGGCTACGATAGGGACCATAAGGAGGAGTTGGGTCTTTGCCACCCGATGGATCGAAACCACACAAACTTGATCCATCAATGATGTTCTATTCCACTAGAGGATCATCATTGAACTACCTCACCAACCCCCATAAATTAATATGGGCTCCATTTATTATTTGTACATTAATCTCCCCGTGTTTAAGATATCAAATGTCCATCAATTAATTGATTTACTGACCATCAATTAATTAACATCTAATTCCTCGAGTAGTACCACTCAACCTTATCATCATGTTGACTAAGTCAACCAGCTGGGTTTACATGATGAACCTTATGAGCTCCTCAAGAGGACATCATCAACCTAATATATAGGACATGGTTTCCTCCTATAATCAACGGCACACCATGTAAATAATATTATTTCCCAACTTACCGGGCATATTGATTTAATCCATCTAAATCTCACCCACTGGTAAATCAAAGAAATAAATACTAAGTACATGTGCCCGTTATTATATCGGGATTAAGAGCATGTACAACATAATATCAGAGGTCCGATTCAATTATGTAGTCAGTACTAAATTGAATCACCTCTATGTCGGTCCTACTCAATACACCTAAGTGTACTAGTGTAACTCTATGTTCAAGATAAAACAATACCAAGCTACACTACAACCATGCCAATGGTTTGTCCAAAACCATCTTGGTTGTGAGCCTCTACTTATATTTTACAAGGGACTGATAACATGATCTTCTGTGCCACACCAAGCACCATGTTATCTACAATGTAAAATATTAGACAATATACACACATATATAATGAATATATAAAATGCAAATAATGATCATGTGATTCTTATTTCAAAATAAAATGTTCATACAAAAAGAGCTAGGCTTTCAGTATACATTCCAACAATCTCCCACTTATACTAAAAGACTATGCTGTCATCACTCTGCCATACATCTGATCCCCATGTCCTCCACATGCCTATCAAATGCTTTCGCTGGAAGGGCCTTAGTGAATGGATCCGCCAGGTTATCCTCTGATGCAATCTTGGCGACAACAACTTCTTCTCGCTTTACGATCTCTCGTATAAGGTGGTACTTCGCTCTATGTGTTTACTCGCCTTATGGGCTCGTGGTTCCTTCGAGTTTGCAACTGCACCACTGTTATCACAATAAATTGTGATAGTTACGGGCAAACCGAGAATCACATCCAAGTCCATCAAGAAGTTCTGAGCCATCTGACTTCCTTAGTGCCTCGGGTGCCACATACTCGACTTCCATGGTAGAGTCGCCCACGCATTTCTACCTTGACACTCCTCCATACTATGGCTCCACCTCCAAAGTAAACACAAACCCGAGGTAGACTTCCTGTTGTCCCTATCTGATTGGAAATCAGAATCCGTGTAACCCCAAGGACTAATTGATCTGCCCGGTAAACCAGCATATAATCCCTAGTCCTTCTCGGGTACTTGATATATGCTTTCAGCGATCCAATGTCCTGTCGATTACTCGATGTCACGCTAACCATGCCCCTTGCAAGCGGATATCGGTCTTCTTCTACATAGCATAGCATGCATAAGGCTTCCTACTGCCGAAGCATAAGGAACCGCCTTCATGTCCTCTATCTCCTTTGTTGTTTTGGGACACATCTCTTTAGATAAAGGAACTCCATGCCTAAAAGGTAGAAAACCTTTCTTGGAGTTCTGCATGCTAAAACGAGCAAGGATAGTGTCAATGTATGAAGCTTGAGATAAGCACAACATCCTTTTCTTGCGATCCCTTATAACTTTGATCCCAAGGATGTGTCCCACTTCTCCCAAGTCCTTCATGTCAAACTTTTTGGACAACCATACCCTTACGTCTAATAACACTTTGATATTGTTGCCAGCTAACAAAATGTCATCTATGTATAGTACAAGAAACACCACTACGTTTCCGTCACATCTCTTGTATACACATGGCTCATCCGGACTTTGAATAAATCCATATGATTGGATTACCTCATCAAAGCGGATGTTCCAAGATCTAGAAGCTTGCTTCAATCCATAAATGGACCGATTAAGCTTACATACAAGATGCTCTTTGCCTTTAGCAATGAATCCCTCTGGTTGCCGCATATAGATGTTCTCCTCAAGACTTCCGTTAAGGAAAGCTGTCTTGACATCCATCTGCCATATCTCATAATCCATATGAGCTGCTATAGATAAGAGAATCCGGATAGACTTAAGCATAGCTACCGACGAAAAGGTCTCCTCATAATCGATACCCTCTTTCTGAGTATACCCTTTCGCAACAAGCCTAGCTTTGAAGGTCTCAACCTTCCCGTCTACTCCTCTCTTTCTCTTGTAGATCCACTTGCATCCAATGGTTTTTACACCATCGGGTGGCTCTACTAGCTCCCAGACCTAATTAGAATCCATAGATTCTATCTCTGAATTCATCGCTCTTTGCCAAGATATTGCATCTCTATCTTGGATTGCCTCATCATATGTCCAGGGATCAGGTTTATGTTCACTAGGGACTAAGTCCGAAGACTCTCCCAAAAACATGAATCTATTGGGTTGTCTAACAACCCTCCCACTACAACGAGGTGCCTCCTGTGTATGCTCTGTGACACGCGGTGCAGTGACTTGTGGTGTCTCCTCTTGTACCGGTGGTACTGAAGTCGAGACTTCCCCTGTCATCTCCTCAAGAACAATCCTACTCGTGAGCTTGTGGTTCATCACATAGTCCTCCTCTAGAAATCTGGCATTCGTACTCACGATCACCTTCTGATCTCTAGGACTATAGAATAAACCACCCTTCGTTCCCTTAGGGTAGCCAACAAACAAGCGCACCATGCGAGATTCCAACTTACGGCATCTCCCTTGACATGTCTTTGGACTACCCCCAAATCCGAATATGTCTTAGACTAGGCTTTCGCCCGATCCACAACTCTGTGGGAGTAAAGTCTTGACTTAGATGGAATCAAGTTCGGAATGTGTCTTCTTGTTTCGAGCAAACCCGAGCGAATCGGGTAACTCGAATAACTCATCATAGATTCGACCATCTCCATAAGAGTCTTGTTCGCCGCTCGCTCCGCACACCATTCTGGGGTGTGCGGTGCGGACAATTGGGATTGAATCCCGACCTCGATAAGTAACTCCTAAACTCTCCCAAGAGGTACTCGCCACCACGATCGGATCGTAATGTCTTGATACTTTTACCTTGGAGTTCTCACATCACCTTGAATTTGTTTGAACACATCAAAGCATTGACTTGCATCAGGTAAATGTATCCATATCTTGAATAATCGTCTATAAAAGAGACGAAATATTCAAAACCACCTCTTGCCTGGATAGACATAGGACCGCACAAATCAGAATGAACCAATTCTAACACATCTTTGGCTCTATACCCCTTGGCCTTGAAAGGCCTCTTGGTCATTTTACCTTCCAAGCAAGATTCACAGGTTGGGAGATCCTCCACCACTAATGAACCCAAAGGTCCATCAGCTATCAACCTTTGAATTCTTCTTAGGTTAATATGACCAAGCCTTAGGTGCCAAAGATATGTTTGGTTCATTTGCGAAGGTTCTTTTCTCTTATTAGATTTAGAAGATGAGCTATTTACTTCTATTTGCATCGTGGGAGTTTTTGGTTCAAGAGTATATAAATTGCCAACCAATGTACCAGAACAGATAATCTCCCTATTCCTTTTTATAACCACCTTGTCATTAAAAGAAACAGAATATCCATCCATAAACAATTTAGAAACTGAAATTAAATTCTTTCTAAAAGTAGGTACATAAAGACAATTTATTAAAACAAAAAATTTATTCCTATCAAAAGATAAATAAACGTCTCCCACTGCAATAGCCGCCACCTTTGAAGCATTGCCCATGAAGACGGTAATCTCTCCCTCAGCTAGTCGTCGGGTTTCTGGAACCCTGCAAGAGTATTGCTGCAGACATGATCGATGGCTCTGTATCTACACACGAGGTCTTAGATAACACGCTAAACATGTTTCAACAACTAAACAAGAAGATATACCTTTGTTCTTTCAATGAGGGCAGTCCTTCCAATGTCGATCTGCAAGTGAAGCACTTGCCTTTCGGCTTCTTCACTCCTGCCTGAGGTCTTGTTGCCACCTTCTTCGCTCCACCTTGCTTCTTCTTCTTCTTACCTTTCGGTTTAGAGGAAGAAACCTTCTGAGTGACCATGGCTTGAGAACTCTGACGAAAAAGTCCCTCTGCCACCTGGAGTTCTGTCAGAAGCTCCGCCAATGAATACAACCTCTTGTTCATGTTGTAGTTGAGGCGGAACTGCTCAAAACTCCTAGGCAGAGACTGGAGAATGATATCGACACAGGTTTCCCATCGATCTCAGCTCAGGACTTCCATCTCATTAAGATGAGCCATCATCTTGAGAATATGATCCTAACGGTGTTCCCTCGACCATGGTGGTCGTCATCAAGTTTCTCATTGCCTCTGCCTAGCCCTACTCGATGTCCGAAAAGTTCCTTGAGATTGAACATCATGTCATAGCGATGGCTATGGCACGATCTTTGATGTTGCAGCACATTTGACATAGATGCCAAAATGTAACACCGCGCCATCTCATCTGCCTTAACCCATTTCTTATAACGTTCTTTCTCCTTTTCATCAGAGTCATCGGTGGGCTTAGGAGGACAGACCTCGAAGAGTACAAATTTGCAGTTAAGACAATATCCAGGTTTCTTTTCCAATCAATGTAGTTTGGACCAGTAAGTTTGTTTTCTTTTAAAATCACAGCAAGTGGGTTGAAAGCCATTTGAAAATCCTAAAAATCACAATGATCAAAATATTAGATTTCAAATATTATTGATTCCTCAAAACAATAAAATCCCGAAATCAACCAACACCTCAAAACACCGAGAATATCGAATGCCACGATAGTGTGGACGTATACGAATTCTACATTTGTAAGAGGAGGTTTTACCCATTAATTTTATTATCTTGTCAACCTTACTTTTTGACAAATAAAATTAATAGTTGGTTCCTCTTTAGCCCTACAAATAAAAGCAATGACTCCGATGGGGAGGATACTTTTATTTGCATCTAAGTGTGCACCATTACATGATACTAATGGAATTATTTCGAATTATGTGCCTTACCGATGGGGAAGTACACACGCTCCTAAATAATTTCCTATAACCATTATTTGACCTAGTGATCCGCAAACAAACCCATCCGATGGGGAGGAAGTCACTTAAAGCCAACGCGCAAGTTTGTTGCATCACACGTCAAATTGTAATGGAGGCCGCGGGAATTATTTAAAATATCCCTCTCCCACTTAGTAAATTGCAATCGAGGAATTTTAAACATACACAACATGCATATAAAACAAATAAGCAATAAATATGGAAAAAAAACAGAATTTTTCCAAATATTATGGCATTGTCCTCCAATATGCATCCCGTCGTGTCGCCACCTCGTCCGCTCTATCTTTTCCCGTGCGCAAGTCACCAAAGAGTTCCGAGCCGAGATAAAACATTTTAATTTACATCCATCGATCCTATACTCCACGAAGGAGTGTACAAATCATCTAGATCGAAAGTAAACTAAAATGAGCGGCTAAACAATGTCGTATTTAATTACAAAAATTAAATACTAATCTAGCCTCGTCAACCCCGAGGATTCAAATAATAAATTTTTACACACATCCATTTACATACACACACATGGCCATAATAGTCGGATCTTATGCCTGCAACTAAAGAGTTAAACTACCCATATCCTACTATTATCCGCCACATATAATATATGAAAAAGTCCATAAAAAATTAACCGAATCCAAAACACACAAAATCGGAAACCGTGGCTCTGATACCAATTGTCGGTTGGATGCTTCGGAGGCTCATTGGCTCCCATGTCCCCGGATTAAAATTTTCACCAATGAAAGAATTAATCCGGATGGGATGAGCTTCCTTAGCACAACCTTTTCGTCGTCGTGCTAACAACTTGAGTGGTCGCTTGAACAAACTAGTTGTTCAAGCAACACAACTCTTCTAGTTGGTTAGCCGCGGAAGAGACGACGGATGGATCGCCGGTTTTTGTGTTTGTCTTCGGGGTCCATGATTATATAATATATATTCATACACACACATGCATAATTAAAACAAATAAGAACATGCTCAGATCTGTACATAATGTTAAAATAACTTTATACCTTACGATCTTCTATGATGGGCGCCGGCCAAGGAATGATAGAGGAGGATGGGCGCCGGTAATCAACTTGAAGGAAGAAGCTTGCCGCCCAAGCTTTGCTCCAAAACCCTAGCCGCCCAATGAACCCTAGCCGGCCACTTGTGGATGAACCAAACCCTAACTCCAATTCCTTGATCCTTGATGCCGCCCAACCCTAAGCATCTATTTATAGAATAGGGCTTAAGCCTCCTTTAATCTCCACCGTCGGATCTAGGGATTTAATCTCCACCGTCGGATCTAGGGTTTTATCCCAACCGTCGGATCTAGGGTTTAATCCCAACCGTCAGATCTAGGATTTCATCCCAACCGTGGGATCTAAGGTTTCATCCCAACCGTCGGATCTAGGGTTTTATCCCAACCGTCGGATCTAGGGATTTAATCCCAACCGTCGATTCTAGGATTTCATCCTAACCATCGGATCTAGGGATTTAATCCCAACTGTTGGTTCTAGGGTTTCATCCAACCATCGGATCTAGGGATTTAATCCCAACCGTTGGTTCTAGGTTTTGTTTTACATTCTTGGATCTAGACTTCACAAGGATTATATTAGGCTACGATAGGGACCATAAGGAGGAGTTGGGTCTTGGCCACCCGATGGATCGGAACCACACAAACTTGATCCATCAATGATGTTTCATTCCACTAGAGGATCATCATGGAACTACCTCACCAACCCCCATAAATTAATATGGGATCCATTTATTATTTGTACATTAATCTCCCCGTGTTTAAGATATCGAATGTCCGTCAATTAATTGATTTACTGACAATCAATTAATTAACATCTAATTCCTCGAGTAGTACCACTCAACCTTATCATCATGTTGACTAAGTCCCCCAGCTGGGTTTACATGATGAACCTTATGAGCTCCTCAAGGGGACATCATCAACCTAATATATAGGACACGGTTTCCTCCTATAATCAACGGCACACCATGTAAATAATATTATTTCCCAACTTACCGGGCATATTGATTTAATCCATCTAAATCTCACCCACTGGTAAATCAAAGAAATAAATACTAAGTACATGTGCCCATTATTATATCGAGATTAAGAGCATGTACAACATAATATCCGAGGTCCGATTCAATTATGTAGTCAGTACTAAATTGAATCACCTCTATGTCGGTCCTCCTCAATACACCTAAGTGTACTAGTGTAACTCTATGTTCAAGATAAAACAATACCAAGCTACACTACAACCATGCCAATGGTTTGTCCAAAACCATCTTGGTTGTGAGCCTTTACTTATATTTTACAAGTGACTGATAACATGATCTTCTGTGCCACACCAAGCACCATGTTATCTACAATGTAAAATATTAGACAATATGCACACATATATAATGAATATATAAAATGCAAATAATGATCATGTGATTCTTATTTCAAAATAAAATGTTCATACAAAAAGAGCTAGGCTTTCAGTATACATTCCAACACTCGGAGAGATCTACACTTCTTACCAGGGTAAACCCTCGTAACAAGCTGTCTTCATCCCCAAAAGCCATCGTTTAGTACCATTTCTGGGACATCGAAGGTTGTAAGTGCTCATCTTTTATTTTAGTTGGTTATTTCTTGTTTATTCCTTTTTTTTCTTTTCATTTCCTACATTACTAATCCAAGGCGAAGTCTTGGAACCTTTTTTGTGTTTTCTTGGTATTTTTTTGTGCAAGGTTTCCCTTCCAAATGGCCCATCTCGAGGGTTTTAGCACCGTCCGACCTCCGTTTTACAATGGAGATGATTTTTGTTACTGGAAAGGTCAGATGGAGTGCTTTCTTAAAACCCAAATCGAGATGTGGATCTTAATCCAAATGGGATTCACACTTCCGACTAACGAAGTGGGTGAATCCTTGGATTATGACCAATGGACCATTGCGACAAAATGACAAGTCGAAGCTGACACCAAGGCAACTCAAATCCATCAATGCAGCTTGTCTAAGGAGGAATTAAATCGCATCGGCCCCTTCATAAGGGCAAAGGACCTATGGACAAAGCTAGTGGAGCTACACGAAGGGACCGATGAAGCCAAGGTATGTAAGCGTGATCTTTTATTTAATAAACTATATAATCTAAAAATGTTGGAACACGAGTCCGCGATGCAACTTCACGCTCGCGTCCAAGACATAGTCAACAATCTACACGCGATCGGGCAAAAGGTCGAAAACCATGACCTTATAAGGTATGTCCTAAACTCCTTTCCGAGGACTACCTTGTGGGCATCCATGGTCAATGCCTACAAGGTCTCCAAGGATCTTTCGAAACTTAGGTTAGATGAACTATTTTTTGATTTTGAACTTCATGAGCAGTCTAACTCAGAACCCGAGAAGGGTATAGCACTTTTTACAGGTTCAAGGAAGAAAACGGCAAGCAAGCCCCCCCCCGAAGGAAGAAGAGGATGAGCCCGATTCGGAGGTCGACTCGGAAATTGAGGCCGAACTAGTCAACCTAGTTCGGAGGATAGTCAAGGGCCGAAAATGAACCGTCACTCGACCCAACGAAGGTAAGCATAAAAGTTCAAATATTAGATGTTATGAATGCAACAGGTTTGGACATATCAAGTCCGAATGCCCAAAACTCAAGAGAAAAGCACCAAAACACAAAAAGGCACTCAACGCTACTTGGGAAGAAGCATCCAAGGAAGAAGATAATGATCATGTTCTCATGGCTAAACCAGTGGAATCGGAGACGGAGTCAGAACCGGAACCTGAATCAGAAATCGAAGACGAGTCGGACTGCGAAGCACTATTCAAGACAAGCCACGGATACACATCCGGTTCAAAAGATACACTCAAGGTAAGTCGGTCTCTCATTAGTACACTTAATAGTGCAATTAAGTTTTTAACTAGAAAGTTAGCTAAGTCCTGTTAGGGCAATCTCTTGCCGTGATATGGTTTTGATGGTGTGGCAAAGGGTTTAAGTTAGTTTGATATGTTGATGTGATATGTGCGTTGAAGTCGTGCAGGACTTAGTAATTCGCACATGGAGCCGTGGCAAGTTTCACATCTCATGACTCGTGCCTTGAGTCGGTGAAGGATAGCTTTGCGGAAGCCGTGCGCTTGGAGCATCCAAGGGACCGCCGGACGAGAAGCTTGGAGTGAAGCCGGAGGAAGTAGACTTCGAGGCAAGAGACGCGAAGGAGCATTGCAGAGCCATGCGCTGATCGCCAGAGGCGTGGCGAACGAAGAACTTCGAGGCGAGGACTCAGAAATGAGAGTGGCGATTGTAACCCGGGAAGGGTAGCTCTTAGGTGAAACTTGGCCATTTGGCCAAGTGTCGGATGGGTTTTCGACACGGATCATTGCCATGTCATGGCGATCGCTCAATCGATAAGTTCGGGTATCATTCGGATTGTGGCCAGCGATCGGCGCCATCGTGTGGGCGATCATTGCCAGACCACCGATCGGCTACGGCGGCGATCGGTAGTAGATAAGGGTTCGCCGCGAGCCGTTCGTAGCCGCCAGGCGATCGACTACGGAGGCGTGATCGTGATGAGGTCCATCGATCGCCAAGAGTTCCGTTGGACTACAGCGGTCGGGATCCGGCGTGTTCGAGGCCGTTGTAGTAAACGATCGGCGCCAAGCGGCGGTCGGTGATGGCGCAAGCGGAAGAAGTTAGCCCTCTCTATAAAAGAGAGGTGTAAGCCTTTGAGAGGCTAATGCTTAAGTTCCAAACGATCTTCCTAGTGCCCCACAAGCTCTAAACTCTTCTTACTTGTCTTTACTTCAATCCTATTGTAAGAAGAGTGATCTTGGTTGTAAAGGTTACCTCCACCTAGCTTTGTGCAAAGGAGAGACCGATAGTGATTGGTTTTGGCGGAGTGATTCACCGTGGACGAATCGGACCGTGGATTAGCGGCGTAGCCGTGAACCACGTTATATCTCGGTGTTTGTATTGCTTGCTTATATCTTGCTTGTCTTTTGCTTTGTATTTGTATATTCCGCTTGCGCTAACGTTTTGTAGACGAGCAATTTACGACGTCCAACGTACGAGGGCTATTCACCCCCCTCTAGCCGGCCATATCGATCCCTTACAAGTGGTATCAGAGCCAAGGTTGCTTGTCACCGGACTAACCGCCGCAACAAGCCCTACATCAAAAATGGTCGGCTCCAACATCCATCCTCCGAAGTTTGAAGGAGAATTCGCAGTGGAAGAAGCGAATGGAGGTATTTTTCGAAACGGATTTTGATATAATGATTACAATGGAATCCGGTTTCGTTTTGCCTAGGGATGAAGAGGGGAAGCCAATAGAGAAATCTAGGTGGACCAAGAGGCAAAGAGAGGAGCACCTTGCAAACTCGAAAGCCAAGCACCATCTCTACAATGTGCTCCCTCAACAAGAGATCAACCGGATCGGAGAATGTGCTAGCGCCAAAGAGATGTGGGAGAAGCTTATAGAACTCCATGAAGGCACATCCGAGGCCAAGCTAGCAAGGAGAGACCTCCTCCTCTCCCAATTATCCAATATAAAACTAGAAAAGGGAGAAAAGGTAACCTCACTACACTCTAGGTTTAAAGAAATTTTAATTGGGCTAACAAGTGTAGGTGAGAAGCTATCAAACCGGGATATGGTAATGAAGGCCATAGATGCCTTTCCCCGGTCCTCAAAGTGGAGCTCCATGGTGGACTCATTCTATATCTCAAAGAATTTAGAAGTGAGCACCTTGGAGGAGTTCTTCTCAACAATGGAACTCCACGAAACTAGGCTTGAGGGAATACAAGAGGAACCTAAAATTCAACCCTCAAGAGGAGTAGCATTATTGGCAAGTAAGGGGAAGAAGGAGATGGAAATCCCCTCCTCCTCCGATGACGAAGCGTCTTCCTCCTCCTCCATGGATAGCACCGAAGAAGCCTATATGGTAAGGAGGGTAAGACGTGCATTTAAGAATTTTAGATTTGATAAATCTAATGATAGGATGAGAAGACCAAGGGGGAAGGTTATATGCTACAATTGCCAAGGAGAAGGGCACATAAGGGACAATTGCCCCCTCCTAAACAAAAGCAAAGAAGAGAAGAAAAAGAAAGAAGAGAAGAGGAAGAAGAAGAAGGGGAGCAAGAGAAAGGAAGAGGAGAAGAAAACAAAGGAAAAGGGAAAGGCTAAGGCTCTCAAGGCAAGGACTTGGGATGATCCATCCTCATCCTCCTCCTCATCATCGGATGAGGAGAATGCCTTTGTCACCAATTTGGCCTTGATGGCCTTTGATGACTTGGATTGCTCTTCATCCGAAAATGAAGGATCAAGCTCAAATGGGGAAAGCTCAAATGAAGGGGGAGCTTCCACATCCTCATCATCCGAAGAAGAAGAGGACATGGAAACTATGGTAAAAAATCTAACCCCTAAGAAAATAGTTTCCATGGTTTCTAGCTTAACTAGAGATTTATTTAGGGCAAAGAAGAAAAATAAATGCATGCTTGAACAAATTAAGGAATTAGAACAAAAATTAGAAAAGGCATGCTTAAATGATAATATTTCTTCTAGCTTAGATGATGCATGCTCACATGATTATATGCCTTTGGATGTTAATGATGCATGCATAGAGGAAAATAGGGCCTTAAGGGAAAAGGTAGATTATTTAACCAAAGCCCTAGAAAAATTCACTATAGGCTCCAACACCTTAAATATGATCTTAGGGAGCCAAAGGGCAAGTTTTAACAAGAAAGGCCTAGGATACAAAGAGAAGAAAAATGAGAAGGCCTATAAATGCCTAATAGCTAGGGGACAAGATAAAAAGAAAGCAATAGCTAGGAAATGGATCCCCAAGGAGTTTTTAGTGAACCCAATAGGAAAGAACTTATTTTGGGTTCCAAAATCCATCCTTAAGGGTTAGAACAACCCTAGGGTAGTCAACCATATGAACTTGACCTATATCATATTTTGGTTGACTTAGGATGACGGGACAACTTTTTTAGATAGTGTTGGGTGATGATAACGTACCCATAAATAGGTAATAATGCTTAAATCATGATGATTGTTGTAATTCCTATGTATGTCTTAAATCATGATTTATAATTTTGATATTTGGCATGTTATCATGAGAAATAGGTTTAAATCATGCTTTAGGTGATAATTTGCTTATTATCATCACATATTACCTAATGCATGGTTATAAATTGATGAAAACATGTAATTCATGATCATAATGTAGAATTAATTTATATATGTCATTATGATCATGTAGGATGTTAGGTTGATACTTAACCATGATAGAATTGCATGAATATATGGGTTAAGTATATACAAATACCCCCTAGGATACATCTCACACTGACTATAGGCTAACTTGATTACAAACTTAGCATGGGTGAGATATTAGGATGATACAAATGTCCACTAATGCCTATGGCATTTAGATGGTCATTTAAAGTATCAAAATAGCAATAATAGACCAATCATGGGGAAGGCTTATGTTTAATTCATAGACATATTGCCCAAAGATCATGGTTGGATATTTCATATGTTTTCAAAACAATTTTTTACCCTAAAATACATGTATTCATGTTTTGAAACAATTGGATGCAAAACTAGGTAGCTAACTTGACACTAGAATGATCAAAAACCTAGTAGTTTTTAGAACTTTTGGATTTTTGGCAAAAACAAGAAAATATAATGAGTTTTCATGAAAAACTATTTTTCATTGATAGATATACTTAAAAGAAATATTTTCCCCAAATTTCATGATTTTTCAAAATTTCTGGAATTTATAATGCATTTCTGAAATTCGTCCAGAAAATCAGAAATATGGATTCATTTGTGCCAGTCGACTGCCATACTGATAGCAGTCGACTGGTGGCCTGTAAATCAGAATATTGAAGGCCGAATTCAGTTTATAAACCTCCTAGAAGTGGTAGAAATATACTTGATGCCACCAACAAATGGTACCCAATTTTTTAATCAACTTGACATATTTTTCCTCCATTATACTTGATGCCATGAGCTTATAACTTAGTGTTAATCTTTTTGATGGTGTCAAAGGGGGAGAAATAAGTATGTTTAAGTTAATCACATTAGGGGGAGAAATATATGTAGGGGGAGAAATATATTGTAGTGGGAGAAATATATGATAGGGGGAGAAAATTTGCATAGAGAGTTTCATGGATTAAGGGGGAGTTGCATGTTGCTATATCATGTTTATCTTTACATGCTTTCTTACCTTAGAATTTATATCAAATGTTTTTACCTAACTTAAACGGATTGCCACACATCAAAAAGGGGGAGATTGTTAGGGCAATCTCTTGCCGTGATATGGTTTTGATGGTGTGGCAAAGGGTTTAAGTTAGTTTGATATGTTGATGTGATATGTGCGTTGAAGTCGTGCAGGACTTAGTAATTCGCACATGGAGCCGTGGCAAGTTTCACATCTCATGACTCGTGCCTTGAGTCGGTGAAGGATAGCTTTGCGGAAGCCGCGGCGCGCTGAGCATCCGAGGGACCGCGGACGAGAAGCTTGGAGTGAAGCCGAGGAAGTAGACTTGAGGCAAGAGACGCGAAGGAGCATTGCAGAGCCGCGGCGCGGCCGCCGAGGACGTGGCCGAGAACGAAGAGAACCGGCGCGAGGGACTCCGAGAAATGAGAGTGAGCGATTGTAACCCGGGAAGGGTAGTCTTAGGTGAAACTTGCCATTTGGCCAAGTGTCGGATGGGTTTTCGACACCGCCGATCGCCATGTCGCGGCTGATCGCTCGATCCAGTAAGTTCGACCGTATATGATCGATCGGATTGTGGCGCAATGATCGCCATACGTGGGCCGATCCAAGACGCCGATCACGGCGCAATGATCGTAGATAAGGGTTCGACCATTAAATCGGCTCGTAGCCGATCGATCCGATGACGGAGGCGAGCCGATGATCGATGAGGTCCATCACCGACCGCCAAGAGTTCCGATTGGACTACGGCCGGGATCCGACGTGTTCGGAGGCCGCTAGTAATGACGCCGTCGCCAAGCGGCAGTCGACTGATGGCGGCAAACGGGAAGAAGTTAGCCCTCTCTATAAAAAGAGAGGGTGTAAGCCTTTGAGAGGCTAATGCTTAAGTTCCAAACGATCTTCCTAGTGCCCCACAAGCTCTAAACTCTTCTTACTTGTCTTTACTTCAATCCTATTGTAAGAAGAGTGATCTTGGTTGTAAAGGTTACCTCCACCTAGCTTTGTGCAAAGGAGAGACCGATAGTGATTGGTTTTGGCGGAGTGATTCACCGTGGACGAATCGGACCGTGGATTAGCGGCGTAGCCGTGAACCACGTTATATCTCGGTGTTTGTATTGCTTGCTTATATCTTGCTTGTCTTTTGCTTTTTATTTGTATATTCCGCTTGTGCTAACGTTTTTGTAGACGAGCAATTTACGACGTCCAACGTACGAGGGCTATTCACCCCCCTCTAGCCGGCCATATCGATCCCTTACAAGTCCGAGTCCAAGGTCGAGACCCTGGTTGAGGAAGTTAAACTCCTCAAACACGAGGTCTCCCTAACCTCTTCGACTAGTCGAGTTCAAGAGGAGGACTCAACTCGAGTTGAAAAACTCGAAGTTGAGAACTCACTCTTGAAGAGTCAAGTCGAAGATCTTAGGAATACGTTGGAAAGGTTTACTTTGGGATCCAAAGGACTTGACCTCCTACTTGGATTGCAAAGGGCCGTGTACAACAAGGCTGGGCTAGGGTTTAGCTCAAATACGACCAACAAGTCGTATATGTCGATTGTAAGTCGACATAAAAAACATGTCCAAGCATGGGTCCCTAAGACCACCTTAATTTCAAACTTAGGATCGAACCAGTACTGGGTTCCCAAGGACCAAATCCACTATGTGGAGAGACCGAATCGATTCAATGGTCCAGGGGGAGCTAGTACGAAACTTGTTTGTGTTTTAACCTAGAAATTGCATGCTTAGGTTTTTATTTAGTTTGATTTTCCTTTTTAGAATGGTTAGATAGGATTATAACTCGTCAATACTTGATAATATAGTACCAGGACGTGGCGAGATGATAGTACGCTAGGAAAGCGGAGTCTTGTGTATTCGGGCTAGATAAGGTGTATCTAGTTCGGTGCACTTGACCGAGCGGAACTAGCTGAAGCTACCTCGCCGTATCCTAGACTAGTTAGGCCAGGAAGTGGTCTTAGGTAAGTCAAGTCTCTATTTTCTTGAAAATGGCTTTGTCTAAGGAAGTGGTCGTTGTTCTCATCAAAGAAGGCCTCTGTACCTCGCCACGACCTGGAAGCCATGATCTTGAAAAGGTGACTTGATAAGCCTAAGGTCAAATCCAAATCTAGCGCAAGGTTGACAAGTGTTTAAGTCATTAAATTTAAATCAAGTAAAATTGGAAGTCATCTCACAAGAACATATAGGGTTAACGTATTTGATCATGTAGACATGGGTGAGATGATTTAGGTTAATAATTTTCAACCAATCTTTAATAAATCCAATATCCGATCCAACTTCCTTACGTGTAGGATCAATGGATGTTGGACAGTGGTTGCTCCCGACACATGACCGGGGATCAACTCAAGTTTTCAAAGCTTCGATTCAAACGACAAGGATCGGTAGCCTTCGAAAATAACGGCAAGCTCAAAATCATCGGATCAGGTGATATTGAGCTTAACTCAAATTTTGTTATTCAAAATGTTTTATTAGTAGAAAATTTTCAATATAATTTACTTAGTGTAAGCCAATTGTGTGATAATAACTATAAGGTCATATTTCTAGAAAATGAATGCGTAATTAATACAAATGAAACTTCTAAAACAATTCTTAAGAACTAGAAATAACAATATTTACACCATTAACTTTACTAACTCCTCAACTAAGTGTCTTATGACACAGGAAGAGAAATCATGGTTGTGGCACCGACAACTCGGTCACTCACACCCAAGACTCATCCACAAGATGAGTCAGAGTGACTTAGTCAGAGGTTTGCCTAACCTCAATAACTTGGATAATAAAATATGTAATGCTTGTCAACAAGGTAAACAATATAGGACACAACATCAACTAACTAATCAAGAACGAACCAAAAGTGTGCTTGAGCTCCTACACATGGATCTATTTGATTCACACGGAGCTAAGTCACTTAATGGAAGTAAATTCTGCTTAGTCATAATTGATGACTATTCTAGATTTACTTGGGTTAGGTTCATCAAACACAAAAGTGATACCCTAGATCAATTAATCAATCTATTTAAATTTATAGAAAATCAACAAAGCATTAAAATCAAAAGACTTAGGACTGATCATGGTGGTGAATTCGAGAAGCATAGGTTTACAGAATTCTATAACCTAAATGGATACCACCATGAGTTCTCATGTCTAGTAGAACGTAAAAATAGAACCCTACAAGAAGCCGCTAGGACAATGTTAAATGAGTATAACCTACCCGATAGGTTTTGGGCGAAAGTCGTGAGTACGACATGCTATGTCCAAAATAGGATCCTTATGGTAAAGAGGCACCTTAAGACCTCATACGAGATTTATCACGATAAAATACCTAACATCAAGTACTTTAGGGTATTTGGGTGTAAGGTACATATCCTAAACACTAAGGATTACCTAGGGAAATTTACATCCAAAACCACGACCGAAATCTTTCTAGGATACTCGACTAAAAGTAGAGCTTATAGAGTATATAATCATGACACCCTTAGAGTCGAGGAAACTATCAATGTAGTGTTTGATGAAGGACACGAACCTACAAATCCCCCGGCAACCCCAATTAGCGAGTCAATTCATACTAGATCTAACTCTGATCCGGAGATCATGTCTAGTGTTAATCCTAACCTAAGTCAACCAAGTCACTCTATCGACCAAGTAATAGATGACTCCAACAAAACTAGAACTCAAACGAGTCATCCTATGGATCAAGTTGTAGACTCAAACCCAAATCCAACTAGGACTCAAACGAATCATCCTATCAACCAAGTGATAGGTGATCCAAGTCTAGGAGTTCGAACTAGAGCCTCATACAGAAACCTTAGTCAAATCTCCTTGATTTATAAAATTGAACCCAAAACTATTGACCAAGCTCTTCTTGATCCCGATTGGATTATTTCAATGCAAGAAGAGCTGGCTCAATTCACTAGGAACGAAGTATGGGAATTAGTACCACCACCTAAAGATAAAACAATCGTTGGAACAAGGTGGGTGTTTAGAAATAAACTTGATGATAAAGGTGAAATAGTTATAAACAAAGCCTGACTAGTTGTTAAAGGGTTTAGTCAAGTTGAAGGTTTAGATTACGACGAGACCTATGCCCCAGTAGCTAGATTAGAGTCCATTCGAATGCTATTAGCGTATGCAGCACATCGGGGATTTAAGTTGTTTCAAATGGATGTGAAATCTGTGTTCTTAAATGGATACATTAAAGAAGAAGTTTATGTTAGTCAACCCCCTAGTTTCGAAAGTTTAGATAAACCCGACCATGTCCTTAGGTTAAAGAAAGCTCTCTATGGACTTAAACAAGATCCTCGAGCTTGGTACAAGAGACTTTCGATTTATCTTAAGTCTAAAGGATTTAACCAAGGTATAGTTGACCCAACCCTTTTCGTAAAAACCTTAGGTAAAGACATATTCATAGCCCAAATCTACGTAGATGATATTATTTTCGGAACCACCAACTCGATCCTACTGAATGAGTTCATTTCACTTATGGAAAGTGAATTTGAAATGAATTTAGTAGGAGAGTTGAGTTTCTTCTTAGGTCTACAAATTAAACAAACTAAAGATGGAATATACCTACATCAATGTAAATATACTAGGGAATTAATCAAACACTTTGGAATGCAAGATGCTAAAATTAATAATACCTCAATGGCAACTAATGTGAATATAGAAGAAGATTTAATCGAAAACTCAATTGATTTAAAATACTATAGGAGCATAATAGGTAGTCTCCTTTACTTAACTGTGAGCCGACCTGATATCTTATTTGCAGTAAGTATGTGCGCAAGGTTCCAAACCTGTGCCAAGGAGTCTCACCTAACTCTAGTCAAGAATATCCTTAGATATCTAAAGGGTACACTTAATGTCGGTATTTGGTACCCTAGATCTACCGAGTTCGAACTAATCAGCTACTCCGATTCAGACTATGCCGATAGTAAGCTCGATAGAAAGAGTACGAGTGGTTGTTGTCAACTTCTTGGCTCGAGTCTAGTGAGTTGGTGCAGTAGGAAGCAACACTGTGTTGCCTTATCTACCACCGAAGATGAATACATCACGATGGGTGAGTGTGTCACTCAGCTTCTTTGAATGAAGCACACTCTCCGCGACTTTAAGTTAGACTTTAAGAACACAACTCCACGTAGATAACATTAGTTCAATTAACCTTACTAAGATCCGATATGTCACTCTAGGACCAAACATATAGAGGTCAAACACCATTTCATTCGAGAACATGTGGCCAACGGAGCCATACAACTCGAATACGTCAAATCGAAGTCTAACTTGGCAGACCTATTTACTAAACCCCTACCCGAAGCCGAATTTAGTCTATTAAGATGAAAATTGGGCATGCGTGTAGTAGAATAGGACTTTGCAAATTATATTACTACTATTTCTTACTTTTCATTTTTCATGGAACTAGTATAGGACATACCTTAGATATCATGCACCTATAGATTTAAGGAGCCAATACATCTCACAACACATAGGACTAATGTGTTTGTGTACTTAGCCACGTAGATGGGCGTGAGATGTTAGGACCTTACTCCTGGTTCCAGATGTAGAGCTAGTGCATCGCAATAAACCACGGAGTATAATCATACATACTAACCGACTCTGACCAGGACTAGTTGATCTTTCATATCAATCAAGCCAAATATGAGTCGAACATTTTATAGATGAACTTATTTTCAGTATATTATTTTCAAAATAATGTGGAACATGCTTGGACTTTAAAATTAATACTTATTTTTTATTCCACACACACCCTCACTCTTTTCGATATATGGCAAAAGGGGGAAAAAAGGTCAAAGTTAAGGGATCAATTTTTTTTATGGCTAAGGCTTACTTAACTTTAAGTTAACAAAACAAGTTAAGAGAATTCTTAACTTAAACAAATTTAGTCAACTTGTTAACAAAATAGTAATTTACTTAACTTTAAGTTAACTTGTTAACAAAACGGAAGTAAAGGCCAAGGTTAAGAAATCAATTTTTTGATTTCTTAACTTAAAACTTATTTTAAACACTATGACCAATATTAAGTAATTTCGGTTACTTAATTCTTTTTAGTAGCAAACATCAAGGGGGAGAGTTAAAACTTTTTCTCAAGTACTCACCCTCGGTCAAGGGGGAGGATTCCTCAAGGGGGAGCACTTGAAAAAGAGTTTTTATATACTCCTGCTCATTCATGCATATCTCATACTAATTTTGCTTAATGCACTTAATTTATTTCTCTTAACTTTGTATGTGGGTTTGCCATAAATCAAAAATGGGTAGATTGTTGGTGCAGTAGGCACCTAAGTCGAACCTCAGTTTTGATTATAGCAAACGATACAAAGTTAAGCTCATGTCGTTATCTCACGAGCTGAATCGAGTGTGCAGAAAATTGCTATAGCTGGAGCTAAAGGCTAGCAACACTCGGAGGAAGCCGCGGTGGTCAGGTGACACTCGAGTGACTTCGGAGGGAGCTGAAGGAATCGAGTGGAAGGCCGGAAGCAAAAGCAACACAGTGAGTATCGAGGTAAGCTCGTGTGTGCGAGCGTAAGTGAGGTCGTATCCTCTTTATGGGGATGATCTTAAGTGTAGATCCGACCAAAGACATCCTATAGGTGGTCTAGGTCGAGATCGAATGGTCGGAGGTCATCAAAATAATGTTTTTGTTAAGCTAACTTTGCCTTGCAGCTAGCATCAGTCGACTGCCAGCTTGGAGGACTCGACTGCCTGAGGTCAACATTCGACTGATGCTACCATCAGTCGACTGATGGTCAAGGATCAGCCTCAAGGAGTCAAGACTTATCACCATTTTTCAAGGAGCCATGTGCCAAAACTCTATTGGGTGAAGTTCCTCTCGAAAAGGGGCTCAAAGGCTATAAAAGGAGGGCCAATCCTAGGGTTACATCATCAATTCTAAGCTTCCAAAAGCCTCCGCCAAGCTACAACCTTCCGACAACGAAGTGCTTCTTCTCCGACGTCTAGGTTTATTTGTTTTCATTTTATTACGTCAGTTAAAGTTTTTATTTCAGTTTAGTAATTTCATTTCTCGGAGCTTTTATCATAACGAGGAGAGGGGGAGTGTCCCTCTACCTCAAGCTTTGTGCTTCACTTGTATCGATTAAACTCCTACCTCTAATGGGGAAGAGTTCTTTAGTGTTTTTGCCCTCCGTACGTGGTCAAGGACCTCTAGGGCCTTGGAGTAGTAGCCGAAGGCTACGAACCAAGTAAAATTTCCTTGTCTCTTTTTACTTTACATTTACATTTCCGCTGCGTATAAGTGTTTTTGAATCGTCTACCAAAAGAAAAGAAAAAAAAGGTTTATCGCTATTCACCCCCCCCCCTCTAGCGATTCGCTTCGATCCAACATGTGGAAGGTCGAGGTCGAGATTGAACTGTTAGAAACCGTCACATTTATCATTTTCCGAGCTAACCTCTTACTGTAGGGAAGTGGCCAGGCTGCCAGTCGACTGCTGGACATTGGGCAATCGATTGATGCTCATCAGTTGATTGATGGCGACGAATCAGCCTTTGCGCTAGGTCAAAACGAATAAGGATTGATGCGACCACTTCGTGATCTATTCCGAAAATTGAGGAGACAAATTTAGAGGCCAAAATCTATAAAAGGAGGGGTGGATTCCAACTCCAAGCATCATCAAGTTTATTCTCAAGTGCTCCTACAACGCCAACGCTCCAACACCGTCATAACGCCGACGCGACAACAAGTTCTCATCCTCTTCATCGGCAGCAGCAACAAGTAAACATATTCTATTGTAATAGTTTTTATTCGTAACGAGGTGAGGTAGGCTTGTTGCCTCATCCTCGTACATTCGGTTTTGTGATCGTTGTCTCCTACCTCCAACGAGGAGGAGATGTTATAGTGCTTTGCCCTCCGTACGCGGTCTAGGACCGATAGGGCCTTATAGTAGCGACCGCTGGGTTGTGAACCAAGTAAAATAAACGTGTCTCTTTATTTTCCACTGTGCTTACTCATTTAATTGTCTACCCGAACGAAACGAACGAAAAGATTTACGCTTGCTATTCACCCCCCCCCTCTAGTGACGCTTCTCGATCCAACAGGTCGCTCGTGCATAGCGATCCTTTCTACGTCCCTGGATTAACAAAAATTAATCCTTGATGAAGATGGATTACCCAAGCAACCGATCCATCATCGTGCTATTCGATTTGAGTGGTCTCTTAAACAAACTTATTGTTCAAGCAACCTAACTATTTTCCTCGATTAGCCTCGGAATAGATGATGTACAGATCGGCAGTTTTTGTGTTTATCTTCGGAGTCCAAATAAATTAGCCACATACATAATATGTAAAAGAACTAAATCAAAACAAACAAGATTATACCTCTTGTTTGCCTCTTGATCTTCTATTCTATGTCCTATTCTCCTCTTGGACATTGTGTAGGCAATGATCCTCCAAGAGTCGAAGATTCCTAGATCATGTTCTTCCCTTCCTTGCTCGCTCCGAACAAAGGGAAGAATACTAGAACCCTTCTTCTCCTATCTAGTGCCGACCACCAAGCTCCAAGCTAGGTAGTTGTCGCCGGCCAAGGATAGTCAGAAGGAGATGGTGCCGACCCTTTCCAATGGAGAAGGAACCGCCGGCCACTTGGGGAGAAAGAAGAACCACCAGCCTTTCCTTCAAGGAAGAAGTGCCGACCCCCAAGGGAAGGAGAAGTTGCGTCGGCCAAACCTTAGGAAGAGAGGTAGAAGAACCCTAAGACCTCCTCCACTTCTTGTCGCTGCCCAAACCAATCTCCAAACCCTAATTCTCCTAGTGCTTCTTGCCGCCCAAGCCAAGGAGAGCAAACCCTAGAATCCAATTGCTTAGCCTTGCTGCCCAAGCCTTGGTTCCTCTTTATAGATTTCTCCCAAGCCTCCTTTTAATCGTGTCCATCGAATCTAGGCTTCATGAGGTTTTTAATAGGCTATAATAGGGACCATGAGGAGGAGTTGGATCTTGGCCACCCAATGGATCCGACCCATATAAAATCCGATCCATTAATGATAATCCATTCCGCTAGAGTATTATCATTGATCTACCTCACCAACCTCCATAATTAAATATGGGCTCCATATATTAATTGTACAAATTTCTCCCCGTGTTTAAGATATCGAATGTTCATCAATTAATTAATTTATTGATAATTAATTAATCAACATCTAACTCCATGAGTAGTACCACTCAACCTTATCATCATGCCGGACCAAGTCCACCTGCAGGGTTTACATGATGATCCTTATGAGCTCCTCAAGGGGACATCATCATCCTAATATATAGGACACGGTTTCCTCCTATAATCAACGGCACACTATGTAAATAATATAATTTCCCAACTTACTGAGCCTATCGATTTAATCTATAAATCTCGCCCATTGGTAAATCAAAGAAATAAATACTAAGTACATGTGCCCGTTATTACATCGGGATTAAGAACATGTACACCATAATATTCGAGGTCTGATTCAATTATGTAGTCAGCAATAAATTGAATCACCTCTAAGTCGGTCATGCTTAATACACATAAAGTGTACTAGTGTAATTCTATGGTCAAGACAAACCAATACTAAATTACACTACAACCATACCAATGGTTTTTCCAAAACCATCTCGGTTGTGAGTCTCTACTTATACTCTACAAGGGACTGATAACATGATCTTCCGTGTGACACCACACACCATGTTATCTACAATCTAATGTATCAGACAATATGCATAACCATAAATATGCAAACAATAATCATGTGATTCTTATTTCAAAAATAAATATGTTCATGCAAAAGATAGACTTTTCAGTATACATCCCAACATCTACAAGCTCTCGAGATGATGATGATGATTCTTCCTCTTCAGATGTTGAGCATCTCTCAACTTCTGAGTCTTCTTGAGCTTGAGATGAGGAGCACTCCTCTTTTTCTGGCTCCTTTTCTACTTGTGCCAGTGAGAAATTTTCATGGAACTTTGTCAATTCACTCCAAAACTCCTTGGCATCCTTAGGGTTACCTAATTTTGTCAATACACCATTAGGAATTAAATTACTTAGCATTTGAATTACATTAAGGTTTGTCTTAAATTTCTTGAGTTGCTCTTTGGTCCATTTCTCCATCTTGAGGATTCCTTCCTTCTTAGCTCTTGAAAATTGCAACCTTCTATCAAGGCGGACCATACCTTGATGTCCATCATCAGGAAGTTCTCAATCCTCGCGTTCCATTGATCAAAACCCCCAAATCCATAGACTTCATAGGACGATGGTATGTTGATGTCATGGTCCAATCCAATGTTTGGCAACTCCATCCCTTCCTCTTCTCCTCTAGCACTTGTGCTCTCGCTATTATGAATTCGGTGAAGAGTGACCTCACTCTGATACCAATTGTATAGTTGGTAATCAGAGCGACTTGTCCTTCTGAGTGAACTGACCTCTGATATCAATTGTAGAGGAATCGTTGACGCGCTAAAGGGGGGTGAATAGCATTTTCACTTTGTTTGATTGCGATCGCGTGCTTTTCTACAAAACTTATTAATGCACAGTGAAATATACAAGAATAAATATGAATAACAAGCATAGACAACAAGAACATACAATACACAAGAGCAATTTAACATGGTTCAAAACTAGGGTTCCTACTCCACGGGTCGAGCTCTACTGATGCACACCACAACTAACAAACTTCTCCTTCTCAGTATGACACTAGAGGTAGAGAAACCTCTTAGAAGGTTCTTACAATAATAAGAAACAAATATAAGAAAATACAATGAAATACAAGTAAAGAAGACTTTACAAAGAAGATCGCTTTTGTTTGCTTATTGGTTTCTTGGAGATGCCTTTGAAGACCCTGAAATGCACCGACACTTCGCCTCAAAATTGCCCAAGAAATCCTTGCTTTAATTCTTCCCATCAAGCTCTTCTTTTCCCGGGTTGGATTTTTACCTAGCAATCGACTGAACATACCCCCAGTCGACTGCTCATGTATTTGTTGTCTCATAACGGACTAATCCATGTCAGATTAGGGCACACCAATCAACTACTCTGACCCAATAGTCGACTTCCCATAGCTGTTAGTCGATTGCTCTTATATAGCAGTCGACTACGGGCCTTTCTATGCTCGTGTCCACAATTTCCAATAGACTGCCCATCCATGGCAGCTGACAACTAAAGGCCAATCGACTGCTAGTGGCACACAATAGCAGTCGAGCCTCCAGTTGACTACTGACTAGTCAACTGGGGCATGACCCTAGTCGACTGCTCCGAGTCAACTAGGCTTTCAAGTATCAAAAACTCATCCAGTCGATTAGTCCATAACCCTAGTCGACTGGTAAACCTCAAACATGAGATTTAACCCAAGTACATGTTGGTGCAGGGGCACCAGATGATCTAACCTGTGTTTTGATTATGGAAAAGATACAAAGTTAAGATTACATCGTTATCTCATGAGCTGAATCGAGTGTGTAGAAAAGTGCTAAAGCTGGAGTTGAAGGCTAGTGACACCCGGAGGAAGCTGCGGTGGTCGGTCGACACTCGAGTGACTTCGGAGGGAGCCGAAGGAATCGAGTGGAAGGCCGAAAGCGAGAGCTACAAAGTAAGTATCGAGGTAAGCTCATGTATGTGAGTGTAAGTGAGGTCGTATCCTCCTTACGGGGATGATCTTAAGCGTAGATCTGACCAAAGATATCCCATGGATGGTCTAGGTCGAGATTGGATGGTCGGCGACCGTCGAAATTATGTTTTTATTGAGCTATCTTTGACTTGCAGCAAGCATCAGTCGACTGCCAGCTTAGAGCACTAGACTGTTGTCCATTAATCGACTACCCACGATCAGCACTCGATTGATGCTACCATCAGTCGACTGATGGTTAAGGATCAGCATCAAGGAGTCAAGCCTTATCACCTCATTCAAAGGAACTTTGTGCCCATTTGTGATTGGTTGAAGACCCATTCGATGAGGGGCTCAAAGGCTATAAAAGGAGGGCTTGTCCTAGGGTTTTTCATCAATTCAAAAGCTTCCAAGTGCTTCCGATATGCTACGAGTCTCCGACATCCCTACGACGAAGCGCTGCCGAGATGACGACTCAAGCTCCATGATTCAAGTCTTCAAAAGTCATCGGTATAAGCTTTAATTTGTATAAGTTATTCTTTTTATTTTTAGCTTTAAATCATATCAAGGAGAGGGGGAGTGTCCCTCTACCTTGAGTCCTTCTTGAGTTTTGTATTCGTTTAACTCCTACCTCCAACGAGGAGGAGTTCGTTTAGTGTTTTGCCCTTCGTGCGTGGTCAAAGACCACTAGAGCCTTGGAGTAGTAGTCGTAGGCTACGAACCAAGTAAAAAACTCATTGTCTCTTCTGTTTTAGATTTACTTTCCGCTGTGTTTACTCGTGTCTCAACGAACGATTTCGAAAAAGGGTTTTATCGCTATCCACCCCCTCTAGCGATCCGCTCAATCCAACAGTGCACTCCACTCATACTTTATCACCATTCATAGACAAAACCTATGCCTTCTAATCACGTCCATCAATCTCACGCCTCTCGGATCCCTTGAGTCAACGACTCTTCATCCTTCGAGTTAGCCTTCAGGTGCTTCCATTGGCTATTGTCATGATTGTTGGGTTTCCGGCACCGCGGCGAGTGTGTGTTCGAACATGTTTCGTAAACATGTACACAGTGGAAGGAATAAAAAATAATAAATCTAATTTATTACAACACACACATCACACGCATGCATAGTACAATATGTGTAGACATAACCGTAAATTTAAATTTTGCAATAAAAGGAAATTTAACTACGTATACCTTACGTATCACGTGTAGCGGGAACGGCATCAACCGGAACGATCCTCGCTAGAATCATCTCTATCCGTGTCCACGCTGAGTATCTTCGGGATGACTTCACTAAGTCACGAGCCTCGTCTTCGTACGGGTTACTAGCCTCGTGTTCAAGACGATGTGATCGAGAGAAGATCACGATCCGAATCCAAATTCGGATCCAAAGATGAGTCCTCAAAACTCGCTTCTCCGGAGAGGTATTCGTCAACCGTTTGACGAATCCTTCGTCCTCCACCTATGAGAATTACCGGAGATCGAATCCCCGGCAAGGCTACCACTTTCGGATCTCCAAACGTCGTCCAAACGATGCTCCGACGAGAGGGAAACAAGCTGTCCAGAAAACTGGACAGCTTTTGGTAGAGGAGTAGGGGCCGGCCAAAGGAAAGGTGGAAGCTCACCTTATTACCAAACCCAAGGGAGATCACCGGAGCTCCTCCGGCAGCAGCTCGACACCGGAAAGTGGAGAAGATGGAAGCAGCTGGTCGCTGGTTGGAGGAGAAGGGGCGGCGGCACTAGGGTTGGCGCCGACTTCTTCAAAGGGGAGAGGTGGGCGGCAACTCTAGGTTAGGGTTTTTGGATTAGGGCTTAACAAACCCTTAAGCCCTCTTTTATAGAGAACTAATTCTCTTAATGGTTAATGGATCATAACCATAAGGCCCATTAACCCTCTCCATTAATATAAGTTAAAATAAACCAAACCATGATGGTTTATTTTAAGTTAAATCGAACCGAACCAACTTTGGTTCATTCGTTTAAAATAAACCAAATCCTTTGGTTTATTCTCCTCCATTGGATTAGAACCAAACCATTTTGATTCATCCATTATGTCTTCATAAGACAAGGCCCATCCTCGCTTCCATTGCGACTGAAACAATTTCATGCTCGCTTCTTGTTTGGTCCAACCAAACCTAGTTTCTCTCGGTCTGAGAATCTCATTCTCAAGCTCATTTTAAATCCTTCGGATTACGCTCGTTGTGCGTGTGACCAAATAGGTTCTCGGTTTATGTTGGCCGTCTATAATTAACTATTAATTATAGAATGATCATGAGTGGCACCTAGTAGTACATCATGATCCCCAATTAACCGAAAAGATCAACGGTTGATCCAGAACAATTTCTGAAACCCTTCAGCAGCTCAAATGAATCGTGCCCCATTCCCTTCACTCATCTTATACCCACTTGGTTCAGGACATGGTCTATAGTGTCAGTCCCCACTAGGCTGACTACGTCACACCTAGCCCAAGTATCATTTCCTCGTCCTACGGATTCTAGTTACTGCACATGTATCGAAGAGTACCTTACTCTAAACATGTAATGCTTTGGCCAAAGACTTTAGTAACAATCCGACGAGAGGCCATGGGTATACATCTCCTTGCAAGATGTGGTGAATCCTTTATAGGCTATTCAAACACCTTCGATCACTTCGACTTATACCCAATCATCCCGAGTCCACATCTCCTCAGAGATGCTTGCTTAAGATGTCAAAGCATAAGTCTTCATGATCAAGATGACTTGAATACTGCAAGTCAAAGGAACATCGCACTTAAGCTGCAGTAAGAACTTCATTGACATATCTATATATGCAGAGAATCATATGAAGTCTTACGGTTGGTCACTCCAATGAACTAGTTACCATAACTAGCATCCACGATTAACTCCGGACATCACAATGTCTCCAGCTAGTGAGAATCAGCTGCTTGGATACACCAAGGAGTATACCTCGTGCTAGTCTCGACAGAATTGATGGTGTCCAAATCCATCAATTCATCGACTAGGGATAATTCTGATACATCACAATTACACATGTAGAGATACTCACTAGTTGTGATCCAATCACAAATTCTCTCATGTTGTGAGTCGTATCGCGGACATTCAGTAAATGAGTTTAAGATTCAATCAAATACATGAAACCATGTATACTCAAATAGTGAATCTTCATTTATCATATAAATGGTTCATACATAAGGCGATTGCCTTAGGACATCTCTTATATATTACTAACAATGATAACCGAGTCCTTTGCCAAGGTTTATTTGGACTTATGCCACCAAGACCCATGCTTGGACTTTACACCGCCAAACATATACCCTTGGACTTTCAGATTGCCAAGATCCATTTGGACTTATGCCACCAAGGCCCAAGCTTGGACTTTATGCCTCCAAACCTACCCTTGGACTTTCCCTTTGCAAAAGTACCCATGACTTAGACTTTCAATTGCCAAGTACCCATGACTTGGACTTCGAATTTCCAAGTACCCATGACTTTGACTTTCCAATTTCCAAGACCATGCTTGGACTTTCCTTAGCAACTCCATGATGGACATTCCAATTGTCAAAGTTCACTTGGAATTTACACAGCCAAGACTACACACTTAGACTTATGCAGTAAAGACTATACCTTTAGACTATACCGTTGTTCTTTCCATGTCATGTATCTAAACTTGGACTTTCGAGGTTCATTGCAACAATAATCTCCCTCAAATAATCTCTCCCATATGACTTTGGATATCCCAATCATCCACTCATTATATGGTCAACATATGGCCAAATCATATTATCAAACAATGGACAAATCCATTGTCAACCCATTGTCAAACATCAAAATACTACTTGAGTCTCACTTGAGTTTTGTCAACATTAACCTGGGGCATATTTCACCAATAGGTGCCTCCTGCTAGAATAGTCCTTGTAGATCAACCCCCCCCCCCCCCCCCGCCATAAGAGGTCCTATCAGTATGATTTTTGGAGGTTCCACTACTAGGGTTTCTAATAGAGCTCGAAAAAGACATAGATGAGAAGAATGTTTAGCAATGACAGCCCTGCCTAGGACAGGAGGACCTATTTTAAGTTTTGGTCCTAGCGATTTAGAAGGAGTGATGACTCCTCATACGGATGCCTTAGTGATTCAGGCTCTTATTGCTAATTTTGATGTGGGAAGAGTATTTTTGGATCAGCGTAGTTTAGTAGATATTCTATATTAGTCTACTTTAGAGAAAATGGGAGTGGGAGTAGAGGATTTGCAACCTATAGTTACTTCATTGTTTAGATTTTCTGGGTATGAGGTACAACCAATGTGGCAGATAAAGTTACCTCTATCATTGGGGGTAGAGTCGAGAAGAAAAATAGTACTTATTAATTTTATAGTGGTAGATATGCCCTCTTCTTATAATGTTATTTTGAGCTGACCAACTTTAGGGAGTTTGCAGCCAGTTGCCTCTCCTTATCATCAAAATATTAAATTCCCTGTCGGAAATGAAGTAGGAGAGGTTAAAGGGGATCAACAACTTTCTAGAAAATGTTATGTAGATGTCATTCGAACAGGAAAGAAGAGGAAGACTTTGAATAAGTCTTTGCAGAAATATGGTTGGTATATGGACACAATATGTGTTATTCAGAAAGGTGGCTCTTATGATATAGGAGAAGCTAATAAAGAAATAGTTATAATTGACTCTAAGTGAGTTGAGCACACGTACTACATTTATAGCTAAAGAGATTTAGGTATAGCTTAAAGCTTCTTTGATAGAATGCCTTATTAAGAATGTTGATGTTTTTGCATGGTCACCTCAAGATTTGATAGGGATTGTGTCGGTGAAATCGGCCTAGGTCACAATTGACCGGACTCGAGTTTGACTCAAGTAGTATTTTGATGTTTGACAATGGGTTGACCATTGTTTGACAATGGGTTGACTATATGGTTGACATGGGGTTGACTATATGATGGAGAAGTCCAAGTGGGACACTTGGCATGGAAAGTCCAAGTCTTTAGTACTTGGCATGGAAAGTCCAAGCATGGGTCTTAGCAATTGGAAAGTCCAAGCATGGTTCATGGCATTTGGAAAGTCCAATATGGAGTTGGCAAGGGAAGTGATGTGAGCAAAACATATAAGATTTTAGAAGTAGTTTTCGCTCACATCTTGCTGCATTTTATATTTGTTTCATGCATATAGTACTTTGTTTTGCATGTATTTCCTATTTTCTTGTTTGGAGATATGCTCTTTGTGCTTTTATTTGCAAAATAACATTTTACGAGATAAACGACACACTTTTGGAGAAAAAAGAAGGCATTCGACAAGCGGAACGAAGGGAGGCACGACCCAGCCGTGTGAAATCACATGGGCGTGCCCAACCAGCCCAGCGCCACACACAGCCTGGCCGTGTGGATCCACACAATCATGTGGCGCTGGCATTTTTCGGCACGACTAGGGTTTTTTCATGGATTCAGGCGACGCCGACCTCAAGTCTATATAAGGAAGGTCATGCCCAAACTCCAAGGGAGAGGCTCGACTTCTAGGATTACACACCGATGCCACAAAAAGCACCGAAAACTCACAACGGAGAGAAAGGAAGAGACCCGAGGACCAAATTTTGTGCTCCAACGCCGGATAGAAGAACTAAAGAGCATTGTAATTTATTTTCTATACATCTTCTACATTGTAATGATGAATTCAATCATGCCTCGTGTTTCTTCTCTTTCGTTTATGGAGTAGATACTTTGATTCTAGGATTAGGGAGTAGCTTGTGTGCATAGAACATGCTAGTTCAATATATGTTTCATCTTTGAATTTATATTCGCAGTTTGTGTTGTTTGGATTGATGATGATTGTGTTTTGGTTTTCTGTCTATTGTGCATAGTCGATACAAGGGGTGACAGCCCTTGTATCAAAGATCTAGGAGAACTAAGGAGGAACCTAGTGGTTGTCCTCTCTCCAGTAACTGTAGATAGAAGGGTATGATGGAGTAGGAAATGGGATACGTTTCAACTCTTCATAGAGATTGATTTGGCATCTTCTTCCTATCTATCCTATCATAACAATATAGGGTAGCCACCGTAGGAGAAATTAACTCTAGAAGGGTTGAGGGATGTTAGTGATAGGGGGCTCCCAACGGTATCAACCCCTTGAGCTTTGATGATCCGAAAGGTTTGCTTATTAGGAGCAGGTAGTTCTCGATAGACGTGAGAGCTCATTGGGAAAGTGTATGATGTCCCTTCCACAAGATTATGATTAGATCTAGACAACATTTAATTTATTAGCATGTTCCATGTTGCACAAGTGAAACCGAAGTCCTAGGATCCCTTTTTGAACCTCGAACTAACCTTCCCTTCCTCCGTGTGACACCGTATTTGAGTTAGGACCACCATTAACCTCATCACGACAACCCATAGAACTAAACTCCAAATAATAATGTCCACCAAACAATTGGTAATCGAATCTCAGTCTATGTGGGATCGATAATATATTTATTACTTAACGACATCCGTGCACTTGCGGGCATTGAGCGCGAGTGCACACTTCGAGTCCTCGATGGTTCCCGTTGCGAGATTTGAGGTCGCATTCATGTGCATCAAGTTTTTGGCTCCATTGCCGGGGACTGATTGATTCGATATCAAATCAAAAGTGGACAATTGGATCGAACCTAGAGGAGATTTACTTTCTAGTTTTACTTTATTTTAGTTTATATAGTTTTAAATTTTTGTTATCTCTATTCAATTTAGGGTTATTTTTCTAGTCTTTATTAATTTCTAATTTAATTTAGTACTAAGTTTAAATATCAGTTTTCTTCTTGCTTCAGTTATTTTCTAGTAGTTTTTCTTTTCAGTTTTTCTTTTAGTTTAATCATAGTTCTAGCAGCTTTAGTCTCTTGCTGTGGCACTGTTGTTCCTTTCCTTATTTATATTTTCTTGCATATAAACATGCATGTTTTTTCTCATGATTATGGTCAATTTAATGATATGAGTTTTGGTAACATTTATTATGAGCATTGTGGTGAAACATGACATACCATTAATGATTGTCTAGATATATTTGAACCTTCGCAATCTGAACAAGAAGATGTCACCTATGATTACAACCAGTGGCCACGAGATGATTCTTATTCATATAGTTAAGGACCTGGCTACTTGAACCCTCATATTGTTTCCCAAGTGAACAACAGCTACGAATCACCATGTAAATTTTATCTAGAACCATGTCCCCACTTAGAAGCCTTGCTAGATAATTTTACTAGGGAATGCGAGGAGCATAGCCAACAATTCGCGGAGCTCATGCAATGAGATATAGCAAGAGAAGCAACCAAACGACGAGAAGGTGGCTTTGACGACTGGATTACACCTAATATAGCGAAGACTCACTTTGAACGAACGGATGAGGAGGATGTAGATGACATAAGAAGTGAAGAAGGACAATCCATTCAATTGCCACGTGAAGGAGAACTTGAGGATTATATAATTGATACTTTAATCGAGGAGTGCATTGCTTCAATTAAAATACCTCCTAACCTCAAGGACCCGGAAGAGCCTGTCTTAACCCTCACCGAAACATCAGTTACCAATAGCGAAGCTCTTTTAGTGATTTGTAATGATAAAATTTCATTCATCATAATAGAATCTACTAATCAATCTTTTGGTGAGGATGTCCGTGGTGAGTTATGTTATTTACAGCATTTGGACAAAATGGGATATTATGATCAAACTCCTGATAATTCTGTGAAGATAATCATGTTCAATCTTGAACCAAGGAAGGCAGCTAGTAAATATCTTACCCCTCCACGAGCAAGATTTAAGAGATGTGGTGATGAGGGACCACAGGGGAAGAGGCATAAAGTGAGAAAATATCTTGCTCCCCCACTAGCAAGATTCAAACACATCAAGAAGGGAAGGAAGAAAAATCTCCTTGGGCCACTAGAGCCAGGATGAGACATAGGAGTATAGTCGAGCTAAAGACCTTAAACAAGCGCTTCTTGGGAGGCAAGCCAAGTTAAATTTTAGATTTTTAATCTTTTTGCATTCATGTGTATAGTTTAAACTTAGATTTTTGTCCATTAGCATCTTTGCAAGTAGTTTAGAGTCGGATAGAACTTGCTAGGTAGAAACAAAAATCATTTTGAGCCTACATGGTGGGGCGTGTGGGAGAATTCGGATCGTAGTGCACTTCGGGAGAGAAATAGGGGAGCACACGGCCGGGCCGTGTGGTTTCACACGGTCGTGCCGCAAGTCGAATCATCTCCCAGTGGTGCACATGTCCATGTCGTGTGTTGGCACACGACCGTGTCGTGCAAGGGAAAAAAGGGCCACACAGTGTGTTTATTTTTATAGGTATAGGTGTTGGATCAAAATGAATCGCTAGAGGGGGGTGAATAGCAATCATGAAAACTTTTTTTTTTCGATGATTAAAACCAAGTACGCAGTGGAAAACTAAAAGACACAAATCTTTTTTACTTGGATCACAGCCCACCGGTTGCTAATCCAAGGCCCTGCAATCCTTGATCGCTTCCGAAGGGCAATCACTAAAAGTATCTTCCTCATTGGAGGTAAGAGACAAGACGATTACAATGAGGCCGGTAACAACCTTACCGGTCCATAAACAAATTAAGTATAGAAAGATAATAATAATACCGATAATTAATTAGAATATGGTGCACGGTCGGAGTAGCGTTGTAGAGAGCATGAGCACTTAGGAGATTCTTGAATTTGGGTTTGAGTCCTCCCCTCCTTTTATAGATTTGTGGCTTGGAATTTGTCCCAATCCATGTCCAAAACTCGTGGATCTTATCTTGAGGTGGCGGCTTATCTTATCGTGAGGTGGCAACATCAATCTCTATCTCTTTGACCTTGTGCATTGGGCTGATTCATCAACATCAGTCGACTGATCCTCTTAGCAGTTGACTGCTAACATCTCCAGTCGACTGCTGCACTTGAGAATTCCTGCAACACAAGATTAGCACAATAGATGCATAATGCCATGCAGTGTGACATTCCTTTGACTGTCCGATCTCGACTTCGGCATTCCTCCAGAAGCCTTAGTCGGATTGACATCTAGGATTGTCCTCTAACCAAGGACGCATCCTTACCACCGCTCGACACACAGAGCTTACCTTTGGTCCTCTTGACATTTTGCTTAGCTTTCGGTCACCACTGAGGTTCCTCGACTCCCTGAGGTTCTCCTGGTGTCGCCCGACCACCACGATTTCTCGACTTGAGATTCTCCGGGTGTCACTCGACCTTTGGCTTAGCTTAAACACTTCCTGCACACTTAGCATATCACATGAGATAACAAAATAACTTAACTTTGAATCTTTGTCATCATCAAAACTAAGGTTCGATTATCTAGTGCCCCTGCACCAACAATCTCTCACTTTTTGATCTATGGCAAACCAATTCAAAGTTAAGAGAAAATAAGCAGTAAGTATTGAACAATCATTTTTCAAAACTCAGTAAGTATTGAACAATCATTTTTCAAAATCTGCCCCTTAAGGGTACCTCCCCCTTAACCCTAGGTGAGTTTTGAAAAAAAAAATTACTTTTTTGAAAAAAAAAAGTAAGTAACCTCTTAACTTTATCGTAGGTGAGTTTTGAAAAACAATTATTTTTTTGAAAAAAAAAAAGTAAGTAAGCTCTTAACTTTATCCTCTCTCCCCCTTTGACATATATCAAAAAACAACTTTATAAGGGGTGCATTGTTAAGGTTAACATTTGCAAAGAAATAGAATTTTTAAACATTCTAATCAATTTAATTTCATATGTTCAACTCCCTTGAATACTTAAGGGTTTAGGTTTCTAGATCCTGCACCAACAATGTATATCCTAGGTTACGATGTGACCCTGTAACCTTTAACATTGTTATAAAATTTTGAGAAAGAATTTAAAAAAAACATTTTAAAGGTTGATGTCTATTGGGTTTTATGCCAAACTAGAGGTAGCTAGATACTAAGTTTGTCCAACTTAAGTCTTCTCTCCCCCTTGGCATATTACCAAAAGAAGGATTTAAATTTAGAAAGTATTGGCAATTTTTTTTAAAAAAAATATTTTTTTTAGCAACTTCTATGATGATTATCCATTAGAACCTCCCCCTTAACCTAACATCCTTGTTAGCCACAAGGAAGGCTTATCTAGAGGGTCTCCCCTTTTGTCTGATAAACTCTTAGGATATCCTTGTTGACCACAAGGAAGGCTCACCAAAGTGTCCAGAGGGTCTAGGTGTCTAAAGTTGACCTAAGGATTTAGACATTCAGTATTGGTCAACTAACCATCATTTTAAGAAGTATAGTTGTTTTGAAAATTACATATAACTACACACAACAATCATGACAACCAATAAAAATAGTTTTAAGAATCTATTTATGTGTATATAAATTTTGAAATTGTTTTCAAAACCATTTTCAATGTGTTGTCCTTACCATCTCACCCATTCTACATAATCAACAAAGTTATCCTTATAGGTATTGTGAGATGAATTTAATTTAATGCCTTAGAAATTAATTAACCTTGGGTTAGATTCAGATTTAACCTTTAGTTAGTTAAGTGAACATTTCAAAAGAGGGCTTCCAGGTCGTGGTGAGGCACAGGGGTCTTCTTTGATCGGAACAACGACCACTTCCTTAGACAAAGCCAACTTAGAAAATTACACACTTAATTCACTTAGGGTTATGTCCTGATCTAACTAGTTTAGGATGTGATTGTAGGGATGTATACTGAAAAGTCTACCTTTTGTATGAACATTTTTATTTTGAAATAATAATCACATGATCATTGTTTGCATTTTTATGGTTATGCAATATTGTCTAATACATTACATTGTAGATAACATGGTGTGTGGTGTCACACGGGAGATCATGTTATCGGCTCCTTGTAAAGTATAAGTAAAGGCTCACAACCGAGATGGCTTTGGACCAACCATCGGAATGGTTGTAGTGTGATTTGGTATTGGTTTGTCTTGACCATAGAATCACCCTAGTGCACTTTGTGTGTATTGAGCAGGACCGACTTAGAGATGATTCGATTTATTACTGACTACATAATTGAATCAGACCTCAGATATTATTTAGTACATGCTCTTAATCCCGATATAATAACGTGTACATATACTTAGTATTCATCTCTTTGATTTACCAATGGGCGAGATTTATAGATTAAATCGATAGACTCGGTAAGTTGGGAGATGATATTATTTATATGGTTTGCCGTTGATTATAGGAGGAAACCGTGTCCTATATATTAGGATGATGATGTCCCCTTGAATAGCTCATAAGGTTCATCATGTAAACCCTGCAGGTGGACTTAGTCCGGCATGATGAAAAGGTTGAGTGGTACTACTCAAGGAGTTAGATGTTGATTAATTAATGGTCAGTAAATTAATTAATCGACGGACATTCGAGATCTTAAACACGGGGAGAAAATGTACAAATAATATATGGATCCTATATTAAGTTATGGGGGTTGGTGAGGTAGATCAATGATAATCCTTTAGTGGATTGGATTATCATTAGTGGATCGGACTTTATGTGGGCTTGATCCATAGGTGGCCAAGATCCAACTCCTCCTCATGGTCCCTAATGTAGCCTATTAATACCTCATGAAGATTAGATCCAATGGATAGAAACAAAACTCTAGATCCATAGGTAGAGATTAAATCTCTAAGATCCGACGGTTAAGATTAAATCTCTAGATCCGACGGTTGAGATTAAATCCCTAGAACCAATGGTAGAGATTAAAAGGAGGCATATCCCTAACTCTATAAAAGGAGCTTGATGGGTTGGCATGGAGAATAATCCAAGGAGAGCTAGGGTTTTGGGCGGCAAGAGAGGAATCCTAGTTGAGATAAGATTAGGGTTTGGAGGCTTGGGCGGCACCAAATAAGGAAGTTGTTCCTTTTCTTCTTCTTCCTTCAACTTGGCCGGCATCCAGCAGCCTCTCAAGCTCTTTTCCAACCCTTGGCTGGCACCCAAAGACTCTCCTCTCTTCTCCTTGAGTGGTGGAAACAAGACTTAGGGGTCTCCCTTAGTGTCTTGGTCGGTTTCCATCATCATCTCCTCCTCCTAGTTGGCCGGCGGCAAGGATTCCTTTTGTTCCTTGTTGGTTGGTTTTAGGGAGGAGAAGAACCTTGTTTCTATTCTTCCTTTTGCTTTGGAAGAGCAAGGAAGGAAGATTTGCGATCTAGGAGCTTCAACTTTTGGTAGATTGTCGCCAACACGACGTCTGAAAGGAGGAAGGTCATACATTAGAAGATCGAGAGGTATATCGATTCTCTAATTTTTATATGTTACATGTTTGTATTTGTTTTTCAATTATGAGCATGATATAAATCTGTTTGTGGCTAAATAATACTTGGATCCCGAACATGAACACAAAAATTGGCTATCCGGACATCGTCTATTCCGCGGCTACTCGTAGAATAGAGGATGGTCGCTTGAACAACGAGTTTGTTCAAGTGACCTCTCTAAACGAATAGCACGATGATTACTTGGTTGTTTGGGCAATCCCTTTTGTCTAGGATTAAATTTTTTTTAATCCGGGGACATCGAAGGGATCGCCATGATCAAGCAACCGAGGTGAAGTGGGAAGCGAAGTTTCCCCTCACAGACTCGATAAGAAAAACCCCTTCAATTGGTATCAGAGCTTCCGGGCAAAACCCTTCAGTGATGAGGTAGCTTCAGTTAGTTCCATTTAGTTAAATGAACCAAGCTAGATACTCCTTATCCAACTTGGATACACTTGACTTTGTTTCCTTAACGTACTATCATCTCACCACGTCCTGATACTATCTTGTCAAGATTAATAAATTATTTCTTATCTAACCATTCTATGAGAGTTAATTTAAAACTAGTATGTATGACATGAAAAAATAAGCATGATAATGATATGTATGCATGAGAAAGCTACATTCAATCAATTTAAAGAAATGGTTGTTTTCTTGGGTAGACTTTTATTTGTTCCTTAAATATAAGATACTTTATTATAATTAGGTTTACAATTTTTAGTGTCTTGATTTTTGGTTAGCTTTGACTTGTAACCCAAGTCTACATATTTATTAGTTGAATTTTTAAAAGTTGAAGGTTTAATTACTAGATTATTAATTTGTGTATAATCAAATAGTACTCTATTATAATTAATTTTATTGGTTTGATTATCTAATTTTGAATTTTTAATTAAGTTAGATTGTGAATTATTTAAAATAGAATTATTAGAATTTTTCAAAATATTATTAGACTTTTTCAAGATAAGATTATTAGACTTTTTAAAAGTAGAATTATTAGAATTTTTTAAAATAAGATTATTAAACTTTTTAAAGGTAGAATTATTATTAGAATTATTTAAGATAAGATTGTTAGAGTTTTTAAAGGTAAAATTATTATTAGAATTATTTAAGATAAGATTGTTAGAGTTTTTAAAGGTAAAATTATTATTAGAATTATTTAAGATAAGATTGTTAGAGTTTTTAAAGGTAGAATTATTATTAGAATTATTTAGATTATATTTGGAATTTTTTAAAGTTAATTTCGAATTTTTTATGGTTGAATTTTTCAAAATAGAATTTTTTAATTCGGAATTATCTAGATTAATCAGATCAAGGGTTCGATTATTCTGATCAAGGGCTTGATTATTCTGATCAAGGGTTTAATTATTCTGATTAAGTCCTAGGTTGGTTTTATACTTGACTTGATCAAGATCTATTTTGATTAAACTAAATATTTGATTAATCTCTTGGTTAATTTTATCAAATGTTAGATTAATTTGATCATTTTCTTCCATGATATTGTTATTATTATTATTTAAACTAATTAAATCTAAATTGATTAATTTTTTATTAGTTGAATTATTAATTGTATTAATTAATTGACAACAATTACACAAATTATCTAAATTATCAACTATTCTAAAATTCAAAATTTCAAAATTATTAACTTTACTAACCTTTTTTTCTGGACACCGATTTTTGTAGTTACCGAATCTTCCGCACCCGAAGAACATGATGTGCACCTTGTTCTTCCGGGCTCCTGGTAATGGTGTCTCCTTTGTCGTCGATTGCGTCATTCGAGTCTTATGAGTAGGATACTTATTTTTATAGTGTCCTCTCTCCCTGCACTTGAAGCAAATAATATGCAATTTAAAATTTAAATTGACATTATTACCTTTAGGCCTTGTGGGAGACTCTTTCATGGTTAGCTCGGTCAATGATTTGCTAAAACTCGCAAAAAAAAACAAGCCAAAAAGTCCCAAGACTTGGTCTTGGATTAGTAGTGCGGGAGATATTTAAAAATAAAAATAAAGAAAAGAAAATGCTCAATCGGTGGTTGCACCGAATCTGAGTGCCCCCGCTCTGATACAAATTATTGGATCGAAACGAATTGCTAGAGGGGGGTGAATAGCGATCATGAAAACTTTTATTTTTCGATGATTAAAACCAAGTATGCAGCAGAAAACTAAAAGACAAACACAAGAAAGACACAAAGTTGTTTTACTTGATTCACAACCCACCGGCTGCTAATCCAAGGCCCTGCGATCCTTGATCGCTTCCGAAGGGCAATCACTAAAAGTATCTTCCTCGTTGGAGGTAAGAGACAAGACAATTACAATGATTATAAGGTCGATAAAAACCTTACCGGTCCTTATAAAAATAAAGTACAGAAAGATAATAATAATACCGATAATTAATTAGAAGATGACGCACGGTCGGAGTAGCATTGTAGAGAGCACGAGCATTTAGGAGATTCTTGAATTTGGGTTTGAGTCCTCCCCTTCTTTTATAGGTTTGAGCCTTGGAATTTGTCCCAATCAAATTCCAAAACTCGTGGATCTTATCTTGAGGTGGCGGCTTATCTTATCGTGAGGTGGCGACATCAATCTCTATCTCTTTGACCTTGTGCACTGGGTTGATTCGTCGACATCAGTCGACTGATCCTCGTGTAGGTTATCGATTGGACGTTAGAGGGGGGTGAATAGCGTCAAGCTAGTGCGTGATGGAAATCGTTCACGTGCTTGTCTACAAATTTCGTTAGCGCAGCGGAAACAAAGATAATAAAGCAATAACGAAAACACAAACGCAAGGATATAACGTGGTTCGGAACCGAATGGTTCCTACTGAAGGGGATCGAACGGGCGCCTAGAGGGGGGTGAATAGCCCTCTTACGATGGATATCGGTATTTGCTCATCTACAAAGAGATTAGCGCAACGGAAATAATAAAGCAAGACAAGCAAATAGAAATACAAGAAATCAAACGCTAACAAGATGGTGTAACGTGGTTCACGACTACGCCGCTAATCCACGGTCCCCGATTCGTCCTCGGTGAATCACTCTGCCAAAACCAATCCACTAATGGTCTCTCCTTTGCACCAAGCTAGGTGGAGCCAACCTTTACAACCAAGATCACTCTTCTTACAATAAGATTGAAGTAAAGACAAGTAAGAAGAGTTTAAAACTTGTGGGGCACTAGGAAGATCACTTAGAGCATAAGCATTAGCCTCTCAAAGGCTCACACCCTCTCTTTTTATAGAGAGGGCTGATTTTTTCCCGTTGCCTGCCACCAGTCGACTGCTGCCCTTGGCAGTCAACTGCCGTCACTACAACGGCCTCCGAACACGTCGGATCCCGACCATTGTAGTCCAACGGAACACTTGGCAGTCGACTGATGGACCTCACCAGTCGACTGCTGCCTCCGTAGTCGACTGCCCAGTCGGCTACGAGCGGTTCTGTGCCCGCGACATCCTCTGGCAGTCGACTGCTGGGCATAAACCCATCAGTCGGATACCAGTCGAACCCACTCGACTCAGAGCAGTCGACTGCCATTACATGGCAGTCGACTAGTGCCGTGTGAAACTCAAACTTAACATAAGTTTGAGCTTCCGGCGGTCGGGTAAACCTTAACCCTTGCGGTCAAGTCTCCGACACTCAGCCATTCGGCCAAGTTCACCTAATGAGCTACTTACATTTCACTCATTCTCTCATCTCACTCGAAGTCCCTCGCCGATGCTCTCTTCGTTCGTGGCCACGTCCCTCGGCAGCATCAGGCGCACGGCTCTGCAATGCTCCTTCGCGTCTCTTGCCTCCCAAGTATGCTTCCTTGGCTTCACTTCAAGTCATCTCGTCCGGCGGTCCCTCGGATGCTCCAAGCGCACGGCTTCCGCAAAGTCATCCTTCACCGACTCAAGGACCGAGATTGTGAGGGTGAACCCCCCAAGACTCCATGTGCGAATTACTAAGTCCTGCAAGACTCAAACGCACATATCAAATAACAATACCAATCTAACTTAAACCCTTTACCACACACATCAAAACCTTATCATGGCAAGAGATTTCCCTAACAATCTCTCCCTTTTTGATGTGTGGCAATCCGTTTAAGTTAGGTAAAAACATTTGATATAAATTTCTAAGGTAAGAAAGCATGTAAACATAAACATGATATAGCAACATGTAACTCCCCCTTAATCCATGAAACTCTCTCAACAAATTCTCTCCCTATCATAATTTACTTAAACACAATTATTTCTCCCCCTTTGACACCATCAAAAAGATTAATACTAAGTTATAAATCCATGGCATCAAGTCTAATAGAAGGAAAATACCAAAAACATGTTTAAAATCTAAAATAAGAAAATATTAGACTGTTTTTCAGGTGAGCAGTCGACTGCTATCAGTATGGCAGTCGACTGGCACAATGGTTTCCGAAATTCTGATTTTCTGAGCGAATTTCAGAAATGCATTAAAAAATCTAGAAAATTCAAAAAATCATGAAATTTGGGAAACATATTTCTTGTAAGATTATTTATCAGTGAAAATTAGTTTTTCATGAAAAGGCATTATATTTCCAGAGATTTGACAAAAATCCAAAAGTTTTAAAAACCACTAGGTTGTTGATCATTCTAGTATCAAGTTTAACACCTAGTTTTGCATCCAATTGTTTCAAAACATGAATACATATATTTTAAGGTAAGAAATTGTTTTGAAAACATATGAAATATTCAACCATGATCTTTGGGCAATATGTCTATCAATTAAACATAAGTCTTCCCCATGATTGGTCTATTATTGCTATTTTGATACCTTAAATGACCATCTAAGTGCCATAGGCATTAGTGGACATTTGTTGTTGGATCGAAAGTGTCGCTAGAGGGGGGGGGGTTAATAGCGATACGGTGTCGTTAAAAACTTTTGCAATAAGTAAAAAGCAAGTAGAGAATGCACAGCGGAAATATAAAGTAGACAAGATATTTTTACGTGGTTCACAATCTTTCGATTGCTAATCCACGGCCCTAGTGATCCTTGATCACGTACGGAGGGCAATTCACTAAAACCACTCCTCCTCGTTGGAGGTAGGAGCAACGATTACAAAAAGAAATCAAGGCAAAGGGACACTCCCCCTTTCCTTGTTACGATTAAAGCACAAAGACAATTTAAAGAAGTAGAACTTAAATAAATATACCGACAACTCTTATAAGTAGAAGATGTAGCTTTCGTTGTCGGCGGCACTTCGTCGTAGCAAATGTGAGTAGTAGTAGCGGCGTTACGACGGCGTGTTGAGAGCTCTTGAATACTTGTTATTTGCTTGGCTTGAACATGTCTATTTATGGATATTGATCTATGAATTTAGACATAGGTAGTGTCCAAGGTGAGGTTCTTATCCCCCAAGACTTGTTCATCCACATCCTTTTGCGCCAACTCAAGGATGAGGTGTTTCATCCAACCACCTTGTGCCACCTCCAACCTCCTTGTGCGCCAACTCAAGGATGAGGTGTTTCATCCAACCACCTTGTGCCACCTCCAACCTCCTTGTGCGCCAACTCAAGGATGAGGTGTTTCATCCAACCACCTTGTGCCACCTCCAACCTCCTTGGGCGCCAACTTGAGGATGAGGTGTTTCATCCAACCACCTTGTGCCACCTCCAACCTCCTTGGGCGCCAACTTGTTGGAGCCATTCAACTTGTGCCACATCATGGGAGCCAACCATCTTGTGCCAACTCACCTTATTTTGGGCGTCCACCACAAGGAAGCTTGGTGATGGTTTGGATGTCCACCTTGATGCCACATCACCCTTTGTACCAAAACACGAGTCAAGTCCAAATTCACCCCCTTGAAATTCGAGCTCTTCTCGAGGCTGGAACTTGACTAGCAGTTGACTGTAGTCAAAGGGTTTTGGACTGCAGTACAAGTTAGCTTAAAATATAGAGTACGATGGTTCTAACCATCTGATCTCGACCTAGACCTTCCATTGGAGGTATTGGGTCGGATCTACGCTTAACGACCTTGCTTCGCTTTCACACGAGCTTACCTTGTAGCCTCGCTTCCGGTCTTCACCCGAGTACCTCGGCTTCCTCCAAGTCACTCTGGCGTTGCCCGACCACCTCGGTTCCCACCGGGTGTCGCAGACCTTCCGCTCAACTTTAGCATTTCTGCACACTTAATTGAGCTCGTAAGATAACAAATATACCCTTAACTATTGAGCCTTTTGCCATAATCAAAATACCGGTTCGACTTTGGTGCCCACTGCACCAACAATCTCCCCCTTTTTGATTCATGGCAAACCGACACAAAAGTTAAGGAAAAATTAAGCATAACAGTAAGCTAGCATAATGATTAAGCATGAATGAGCTAGCATAAAGATTAAATATGAATGAGCTAGCATAATGATTAAGCATGAATGAGCTAGCATAAAGATTAAATATGAATGAGCTAGCATAATGATTAAGTATGAATGAGAAATATTATTGTTTCAAGTTCTCCCCTTTGAGGTAACCTCCCCCTTGACCGAAGGTGAGTTCTTGAAAAATAATTTTTACTCCCCCTTAATAGTTGCTTAAGTAAACGGAATTACTTAATATAAAAGGTAATAATTTTGTTTACTTTCTTCCTTACTTTTGTGACTTTCTCCCCCTTTTGCCTTAACTCAAAAAGTTTGTAAATATATTTTAGGGTTTGTAAGTTTAAGCAAGTTCCCAATATAAATATATTTTTTTTTTAAAATAATAATAAGCTTGAAAATATGTTCATCTAAAATGTACAACTCCGGTTGGACTTGATTGATATAATGATTTGTTTGAGTCTTAGTGTGACTCGGGTTAGGGTCATCTATCACTTGGTCGATAGGATGACTTGGGTGAGTTCTAGTTTGACTTGGGTTAGAGTCATCTATCACTTGGTCGATAGGATGACTTGGGTTAGGACGAGATTCAAGTTCAAGATCAGAGTCGGGTTCGCTATAAGTTGATTTGCTAGTTGGTTTTGTTAAGGATTGAACGGGTTCGTGTCCTTCGTCGAAAACTATATTAATGGTTTCTTCGACTCTAAGAGTGTCGTGATTGTATACCCTATAAGCTCTACTGGTGGTTGAGTATCCTAGAAAGGTTCCAGTAGAGGTTTTGGATTTGAATTTCCCTAGGTAATCCTTAGTGTTTAAGATATGTACCTTGCATCCAAATACCCTAAAGTACTTGATGTTTGGTATTTTATCGTGATAAATCTCGTACGAGGTCTTTTGGTGCCTCTTTACCATAAGGATCCTATTTTGGACATAGCAAGCCGTACTAACGGCCTCTGCCCAAAATCTATCGGGTAGGTTATACTCGTTTAACATTGTCCTAGCGGCTTCTTGTAGGGTTCTATTTTTCCGACTAACCCATTTTGTTGTGGGGTTCTAGGACATGAAAACTCATGGTGGTATCCGTTTAGGTTACAATCAGTAAACTGTGGTTTTCAATTCACCACCATGATAAACGCTTCTAAGTCTTTTAATCTTAAGGTTCTTTTGATTTTCGATTAACCTACAAAGATTGATTAGTTGGTCTAGGGTATCATTTTTATGTTTGATAAACCTAACCCAAGTAAATCTAGAATAGTCGTCAATTATGACTAAGCAAAATTGACTACCATTGAGTGACTTAGCTCCATGTGAATCAAATAGATCCATGTGTAGGAGCTCAAGAACACTTTTGGTTCGCTTCTTGATTAGTTAATTGATGTTGTGTCCTAGATTGTTTACCTTGTTGACAAGCATTACATATTTTATTATCCAAGTTGTTTAGTTTAGGCAAACCTATAACCAAGCCACTCTTACTCATCTTGTGGACGAGTCTTAGGTGCGAGTGTCCGAGTCTTGATTGCCATAACCAAGATTCCTCTTCGTGTCATAAGATACTTGGTTGAGGAGTTGGGTAAATTTATTGTGTAGATGTTGCTACTCCTAGTTCCTTTAAGTATTATTTTAGATGTTGCATTTATTTTGATTACGCATTCATTTTCTAGAAATATGACCTTATAATTGTTATCACACAATTGGCTTACACTAAGTAAATTATATTGAAAGTTTTCTACTAATAAGACATTTTGAATTGTAAAGTTAGAGTTGAGCTCAATATCACCCGATCCGATGATTTTGAGCTTGCGCTATTTCCGAAGGCTACCGATCCTTGTCGTTTGAATCGTAACCGAAAATTTGAGTTGATCCCCGGTCATGTGCCGAGCAACCACCGCCCAACATCCATTGATCCTACACATAAGGTAGTTGGATCGGATATTGGAATTACTAAAGGGTTGTTTGTAAGTTTTAAACCTAAATCATCTCACCAATATCTACATGATCAAAACATGTTATTCCTATGTGTTATTGTGAGATGACTTTCAATTTTACTTGATTAATTTTAATGAATTTAAATTAACCAACATTAGGTTAGATTCGATTTAGTCTAAGCTCATCAAGTAATCTTTTCAAGAGATTAGCTTCGTGTCGTGGCGAGGCACGAGGCCTTCTTTGATCGGAACAACGACCACTTCCTTAGACAAAGCTAATTTCAAGAAATTGATAACTCGACTTACTTGAGACTACGCCTTGGTCTAACTAGTTATTTTTGAAAAGAGGCTCCTGAGGCTCAATCTTTCGTAGGATTTTAGTTGGTTTATTTTGAAAAGAGGCTCCCGAGGCTCAATCTTTTCGCAGGATTTTAGTTGGTTATGAGTCCTATCTAACCATTCTAAAAATAAAGGAAAAACTAAGCATGCAATTTCTAAGACTTAACAAAAATACATTTTGTATTGGCTCCCCCTGGACCATTGAATCGAGTGGGTCTATTCACATAGTGAATTTGGTCCTTGGGAACCCAATACATGTTAGATCCTAAAGTTGAAATCAAAGTGGTCTTAGGGACCCATGCTTGGACATTTTTCTTATGTTGGTTTACTATAGACATATATGACTTATTGGTTGTATTTGAGTTAAACCCGAGTCCGCCTTGTTGTACCACGGCCCTTTGTGATCCAAGTAAGAGGTCAAGTCCCTTGGATCCCAAAGTGAACCTTTCCAACGTGTTCCTAAGGTCTTCGACTTGTGTTTTCAAAAGCGAGTTCTCAACTTCAAGCTTTTCAACTTGAGTTGAGTCCTCCTCTTGAATACGAGTAGTCGAAGATGTTAGGGAGACCTCATGTTTGAGAAGGTTAACCTCCTCAATTAGGGTCTCGACCTTGGACTCGGACTTAGCTAGTTTCTTATTTAAAAATTTAATTGCACCATACAAAGTATTAAGTAACGACCGACTTACCCTTAATGATTCTTTTGAACCGGATACGTATCCGTGTCTTGTCTTGAATGGAAGCTCATCATCGGATTCGGACTCGACTCTTCTTCTGCTTCGAGTCGCTCGGCCGGCTTGGCCATTAGAGCTTGGATATCGCCTTCTTCCTCCGACAACTCCTCCCAAGTAGCGCTTAGCGCTTTCTTGGTCTTTGATGCGTTATTCTTTAGCTTTGGGCACTTGACTTGATGTGACCGAACTCGCTGCACTCATAGCATCTAAAATTAGAAGTATTTGAATTAGGTTTAGGCTTACCTTGAGTTGTTGGTCGTTTCGTCTCTTGATCATCTTCCGAACTAGATTGACTAGTTCGGATTCTATTTCGAGTCTACTTCCGATTCGGACTCGCCTTCTTCCTTCGGGGTGGCTTGCTTCATGCGGGCTTCTTCTTCTTGGAACCTCGCAACTAACGCAATACTCTTCTCGGCCCGACCACGTTAGTTTGCTCATGTAATTCAAGTTCAAAACAATTGCCTAACCTAATTTTAGAAAGGTCCTTGGAGACCTTGTAGGCATCGACCATGGATGCCCACAAGGTGGTCCTAGGAAACGAGTTAAGAGAACACCGATAAGGTCGCGATTCTCGACCTTTGTCCGATGGCATGGAGTTGGTTGACGATGTTTTGGATACGAGCATGTAGTTGAGTTGCGGTCTCGCTTTTCCTGCATTTTCAAGTTATACAATTTATTTAAAAGTAAATCTCTTTTACATACCTTCGTGTCGCCGGTGCCTTCGTGTAGTTCCACTAGCTTGGTCCATAAGTCCTTTGCACTAATGAAGGGCCGACGCGGTTGAGCTCTTCCTTGACAACCCACATTGCAAGATTTGAGTTGCCTTGGCATCGGCTTCTACTTGTTTTTCATGGAATTTGACCATTGATCGTAACCCAAAGATTCACCATCTTCATTAATAGGAAGTGTGAAACCGGTTTGATTACGATCCACATCTCGATTTGGGTTTTAAGAAAGCATTCCATCCGACCCTTCCAATAACGAAAGTCATTACCGCTTGTAAAACGGGGGTCGGGCAAGTGCTAAACCCTTCGAGATGGGCCATTTAAAACAAGAAGAAGAACGATTAAAAGAATCTTGCAAAACACACGAAAGAATATTCCAAGACTTTCGCCTTGGATTAGTAGGGAAGTAAAAAGATATATAAAATGTAACTTGCAAAAAGAAATAAACAATCAAATGCGAATGTCGTTGAAGTTCCGGAGGACAACCTTACTCGGATCTAACCCAAGGACAACCTTATCCGATCCTAAAGCCTCTAATGCAATTCTATATGTAGGAGAAGATAAGCAAGTGAAATAATTATACGAAAACAGAAATAAATAAATAAAAATCTGTAAAAAAAGAAAACAAAGCTAGATTGGTGGTTTCACTGAATCTTAGCGCCCGCCTCGATACCAATTGTTGGATCGAAAGTGTCGCTAGAGGGGGTGAATAGCGATACGGTGTCGTTAAAAACTTTTGCAATAAGTAAAAAGCAAGTAGAGAATGCACGGAAATATAAAGTAGACAAGATATTTTTACGTGGTTCACAATCTTTCGATTGCTAATCCACGCCCTAGTGATCCTTGATCACGCACGGAGGGCAATTCACTAAAACCACTCCTCCTGGAGGTAGGAGCAACGACATAAAAGAAATCAAGGCAAAGGACACTCCCTTTCCTTGTTACGATTAAAGCACAAAGACAATTTAAAGAAGTAGAACTTAAATAAATATACCGACAACTCTTATAAGTAGAAGATGTAGCTTTCGTTGTCGTGACGACTTCGTCGTAGCAAATGTGAGTAGTAGTAGCGGCGTTACTGGCGTGTTGAGAGCTCTTGAATACTTGTTATTTGCTTGGCTTGAACATGTCTATTTATGGATATTGATCTATGAATTTAGACATAGGTAGTGTCCAAGGTGAGGTTCTTATCCCCAAGACTTGTTCATCCACATCCTCGCCAACTCAAGGATGAGGTGTTTCATCCAACCACCTTGTGCCACCTCCAACCTCCTTGTGCGCCAACTCAAGGATGAGGTGTTTCATCCAACCACCTTGTGCCACCTCCAACCTCCTTGTGCGCCAACTCAAGGATGAGGTGTTTCATCCAACCACCTTGTGCCACCTCCAACCTCCTTGGGCGCCAACTTGAGGATGAGGTGTTTCATCCAACCACCTTGTGCCACCTCCAACCTCCTTGGGCGCCAACTTGTTGGAGCCATTCAACTTGTGCCACATCATGGGAGCCAACCATCTTGTGCCAACTCACCTTATTTTGGGCGTCCACCACAAGGAAGCTTGGTGATGGTTTGGATGTCCACCTTGATGCCACATCACCCTTTGTACCAAAACACGAGTCAAGTCCAAATTCACCCCCTTGAAATTCGAGCTCTTCTCGAGGCTGGAATTTGACTAGCAGTTGACTGTAGTCAAAGGGTTTTGGACTGCAGTACAAGTTAGCTTAAAATATAAAGTACGATGGTTCTAACCATCTGATCTCGACCTAGACCTTCCATTGGAGGTATTGGGTCGGATCTACGCTTAACGACCTTGCTTCGCTTTCACACGAGCTTACCTTGTAGCCTCGCTTCCGGTCTTCACCCGAGTACCTCGGCTTCCTCCGAAGTCCCTCTGGCGTTGCCCGACCACCTCGGTTCCCACCGGGTGTCGCAGACCTTCCGCTCAACTTTAGCATTTCTGCACACTTAATTGAGCTCGTAAGATAACAAATATACCCTTAACTATTGAGCCTTTTGCCATAATCAAAATACCGGTTCGACTTTGGTGCCCACTGCACCAACATTTGTATCATCCTAACATCTCACTCATGCTAAGTTTTCAATCATGGTAGCCTATAGTGAATGTGAGATGTATCTTAGGGGGTATTTGTATATACTTAACCATTATATTCATACAATTCTATCAAGGTTAAGTATCAACCTAACAATCCTCATGATCATAAAGGCATATATCAATTAATTCTACATTATGATCATGAAACACATGTATTCATTGAATTGTTATCATGCATTAGGTATTATGTCATGATAATAAATAAATTACCACCTAAGGCATGATTTAAACCCTATTTCTCATGATGACGTGCCAAATTTCAAAATCATGATTGCAAACATACATAGCAATTCCATTAATTATCATGATTTAAGCATTATTAACTATTTATAGGCACGTTATCATCACCTAACACTATTTAAAAAAGTTGTCCCGCCATCCTAAGTCAACCGAAATATGATATAGGTCAATTGCATATGGTTGACTACCCTAGGGGTTTTCTAACCCTTAAGGATGGATTTTGGAACCCAATACAAATTATTTCCTATGGGGTTCACAAGATACTCCTTGGGGATCCATTTCCTAGCTATTACCTTCTTTTTATCTTGTCCCCTAGCAATTAGGCATTTATAGGCCTTTTCATTTTTCTTTTCTTTATAACCTAGGCCTTTCTTATTAAAACTTTCCCTTTGGCTCCCAATTATCATATTCAATGTGTTGGAGCCAATTGTGAATTTTTCTAGGGCTTTTATCAAATAGTCTACCTTTTCCCTTAGAGCCCTATTTTCATCCATGCATGCATCACTAACATTAAATGGCATATATTCATGTGAGCATGCATCATTTAAGCTAGAAGAAATATTTTCATTTTCATTTAAGCATGATTTTTCTAGTTTATTTTCTAGATCCTTAATTTGATCTAGCATGCTCTTATTCTTCTTCTTAGCTCTAAATAAATCCCTAGTTAAGCTAGAGACCATGGAAACTATTTTCTTAGGAGTTTGATTTGTTACCATAGTCTCCATGTCCTCTTCTTCTTCTTCGGATGAGGATGTAGAGGAGGCTCCCCCTTCACTTGAGCTCTCTCCACTTGTGCTTGATTCTTCATTTTCGGTGGAGGAGCAATCCAAGTCGTCAAATGCCATCAATGCTAGGTTGGTGACAAATGCATTTTCTTCCTCGGATGATGATGAAGATGAGGAGTAAGGGTCATCCCAAGTCTTTGCTTTGAATGCCTTGGCCTTCCCCTTTTCCTTTGCCTTCTTCTCCTCTTCCTTTTTCTTCTTGCTCCCCTTCTCCTTCTTCTTTTCTTCTTTCTTTTTCTTCTCTTCCTTGCTCTTGTTTAGGAGGGGACAATTATCCCTTATATGTCCCTCTCCTTGGCAATTGTAGCATATGATCTTCCCCCTTGGTCTTCTATTCCTATCATTAGATTTATTAAAATGAAAACCCTTTAAAGCACGCCTTACCCTCCTTACCATATACGCTTCTTCCGTGCTATCCATGGAGGAGGAGGAAGAGGCTTCATCATCGGAGGAGGGGATCTCCATCTTCTTCTTCCCCTTGTTTGCCATCAAAGCTACTCCTCTTGAAGGTTGGATTCTTGGCTCTTCTTGTATTCCTTCAAGCCTCGTTTCGTGGAGTTCCATTGTTGAGAAGAACTCCTCCAAGGTACTCACTTCTAAATTCTTTGAGATATAGAATGAGTCCACCATGGAGCTCCACTTTGAGGACCGGGGAAAGGCATCTATGGCCTTCATTACCATATCCCAGTTGGAGAGCTTTTCACCTACACTTGACAAACCGGTTATAATTTCCTTGAAACGAGAATGTAAGGAAATTACCTTTTCTCCCTTTTCTAGTTTAATGTTGTTGAGTTGGGAGCGGAGGAGGTCTCTCCTTGCTAGCTTCGCCTCGGATGTGCCTTCATGAAGCTCAATTAGCTTCTCCCACATCTCCTTGGCACTTAGGCATTTTCCAATTCGGTTGATCTCTTGTTGGGGGAGCACATTGAAAAGATGATGCTTGGCTTTTGAGTTTGCAAGGTGCTCTTCCCTTTGATTTTTGGTCCACCTAGATTTCTCTATTGGCTTCCCTTCTTCATCCCTAGGCAAAACGAAACCGGATTCCATTGTAATCATAATATCAAAATCTGTTTCGAAAAATACCTCCATTCTCTTTTTCCACCAAGAGAATTCGCCGTCGAACTTCGGTGGGTGGATGTTGGAGCCGGCCATTTTGAATGTTGCTTGTTGTGGCGGTTAGTCCTCGACAAGCTTTCCTTGGCTCTGATACAAAGATAATAAAGCAATAACGAAAACACAAACACACAAATGCAAGGATATAACGTGGTTCAGAACCGAATGGTTCCTACTGTAGGGGATCGAACGGCCGGTTAGAGGGGGGTGAATAGCCCTCTTACGATGGATGTCGGTATTTGCTCGTCTACAAAGAGATTAGCGCAACGGAAACAATAAAGCAAGACAAGAAAATAGAAATACAAGAAATAAAACGCTAACAAGATGGTGTAACGTGGTTCACGGCTACGCCGCTAATCCACGGTCCCCGATTCGTCCTTGGTGAATCACTCTGCCAAAACCAATCCACTAATGGTCTCTCCTTTGCACCAAGCTAGGTGGAGGTAACCTTTACAACCAAGATCACTCTTCTTACAATAAGATTGAAGTAAAGACAAGTAAGAAGAGTTTAAAACTTGTGGGGCACTAGGAAGATCACTTAGAGCATAAGCATTAGCCTATCAAAGGCTCACACCCTCTCTTTTTATAGAGAGGGTTGATTTCTTCCCGTTGGCCGCCACCAGTCGACTGCTGCCCTTGGCAGTCAACTGCCATCACTACAACGGCCTCCGAAAACGTCGGATCCCGACCGTTGTAGTCCAACGGAACACTTGGCAGTCGACTGATGGACCTCACCAGTCGACTGCTGCCTCCGTAATCGGCCGCGGCTACGAGCTCTGCTTGCGTGACATCCTCGGCGAATGATTGCCATTCCATGGCGATCATTTGCCATATTACATGGCGCGATTGGTAGTGCGTGTGAAACTCAAACTTAACATAAGTTTGAGCTTCGTGATCGGGTAAACCTTAACCCTTGCGGTCAAGTCTCGACACTCACCATTCGGCCAAGTTCACCTAATGAGCTACTTACATTTCACTCATTCTCTCATCTCACAAGTCCCTCACGGCTCTCTTCGTTCGCGCCACGCCCCTCGACAAAGATCGGCGACGCGGCTCTGCAATGCTCCTTCGCGTCTCTTGCCTCCGAAGTCTGCTTCCTTTGCTTCACTTCAAGTCATCTCATCCGGCGGTCCCTCGGATGCTCCAAGCGCACGCCTTCCGCAAAGTCATCCTTCACCGACTCAAGGACCGAGGTTGTGAGGGTGAACCCGCCAAGGCTCCATGTGCTAATTACTAAGTCCTGCAAGACTCCAACGCACATATCAAATAACAATACCAACCTAACTTAAACCCTTTGCCACACACATCAAAACCTTATCATGGCAAGAGATTGCCCTAACACCTACTCCACGGATCGAGCTCTAGCGATGCCAATCATACACCACTATGCAAACACTCCTTCTCGACACAAGTCGGAGGTGGAGAAACCTTGTACAAATGATTAGAACAGTAATTCTATGTACAACAAGCAAATACAAGTGAATACAACAAAAGAAATGTAAAGGAAACTTTACAATCAATCTTTTGAGAGCTTGCTTGTTTGGTTGTTTGAGTGGCACTTGGAGACCCTGAATTGCAGCAACAATTTGCCCCAAAAACTCCTCAAAGAACCATACCATTTTCCTCCATCACGAGCTCTTTATAAAGCTTCAACCTATGCTGGAAAAAGTCGATCAGTCTATTGGTCGGGACAATGGCTAGATTCACGCTGGATAAGTCCAACGGATCCATCATCAGTCGACTGATGATACCCATCAGTCGACTGATGGAGCCTTCACTCGACCAGTCGAGTCTCGACTCAATTCTGTGCCCAATTTTACGAGCACCAGTCGACTGATCACAAGATCAGTCGACTGCTCAGCTAATCAGTCGACTGCCTACCTATGGCCTTCCTGCAGTCAAACCCTAGTTGACTCAGTCTAGTCGACTGCCACATTACACCAGTCGACTGGCACACCTCAAACATGAGGTTTTAGCTTAAGTATGGTTCCCCCATACTTGTTAGACCACCCTTAGCCAAGACCTAAGCCTTCTAGCCACCTCCATCAGCCTCATGCCTCTCGGATCCCTCCAAGTCATCCATGACTTGTTCATCCATCGCGCTAGCCTTCAGGTGCTTCTATCGGCTATGTCATGCTAACGGTGTCTACACCGCCATGGCACATTGGACTTACGCCACTAAGACTCCGCTTAGACTTTACGCCACCAACCATTGGACTTATGTTGCCAAGACTCCTGCTTGGACTTTACGCCGCCAATATCAAACCCCTTGGACTTCTCAAATGCCAAGACTCAATCTTGGACTTTCCCTTGCCAACCCATGTTGGACTTTCCATGCCAAGACCCATGCTTGGAATTTCCCAAATGCCAAGTGTCCCACTTGGACTTTCCATGCCAAGTACCCATGACTTGGACTTTCCATAATCACATGGTCAACCCTAGTCAACAATCAAAGTCTCCCTCGAGTCAAACTTGAGTCCAGTTAAATATAACCCGGGTTGATTGTATAAACAATCTCCCCAAAACATCAACAGACATTAATGTCAAACATCAATGTCAACTTACTTTGTCAAACATCAAAACATCACTCGAGTCAAACTCGAGTCTGGTCAATCGTGACCTTGGCCGATTGCACCAACACCTCTTAGTAGTCGTCTGCTGACATCTCCAATCGACTGATGCACTTGACAATTCCTGCAACAGAAGATTAGCACAATAGATGCATAATGTCATGCAGTGTGATAGTCCTTTTACTGTCCGATCTCGACTTCGGCATTTCTCCAAAAACCTTAGTCGGATCGATGTCTAGGATTGTCCTCTAATCGAGGACGCGTCCTTACCACCGCTCCACACACAGAGCTTACCTTTGGTCCTGTTGACATGTCGCTTAGCTTTCGGTCACCACCGAGGTTCCTCGACTCCCTGAGGTTCTCCTGGTGTCGCTTGACCACCACGGTTTCTCGACTTGAGATTCTCCGGGTGTTGCTCGACCTTTGGCTTAGCTTAAACACTTCCTGTACACTTAGCATATCACATGACATAACAAAATAGCTTAACTTTGAACCTTTGCCATCATCAAAACCAAGGTTTGATTATCTAGTGCCCTTGCACCAATAATAGGAGCCCACCTATTCCACGTAGAGAGCTTGCACCTGCACCACCTTCTTTTCCTACTTTTGAGCAGGATGTAGGTACATCCACCTATGATTTCTTCGAGTTTCGATTATGCCTCGACGACATATATGCCGAACAGTAGACGCAGAGACAGCGATGGGAGGAGCAAAGTGCCTATATGCAGGCGGAGTTTTAGGGCTTACGGGAGCACTTCCAGCAGGCCGAGGTGTTCTACGATGAGGCCCGTATCTATTTCTAGGAGGAGGCTGCCCATCGCTAGGAGGCCATTGTTGGTGCCTATAAGATTCACATATCTCCACAATGGTATGATATTGTCCACTTTGGGCCTAAGCCCTCATGGTTTTGTTTTTGGGCTTCACCCAAAAGGCCTCATTCTAATGGAGATATCTTTTCATCTTATAAGCATATGATATTTTTCATGTCTTACCAATGTGGGACTTTGATTGTATTCTCAATACTCCAATAATCCTCCCCTCAAACGAAGGACCACATTGACCCCCTTTAAGCTTATCCATCCTCCAAGGACATCATCTGCTTGATGTCCAATCCTCAACCCACCAGGACTTCCTGCCAACTGTCTGGTTCTCTTGGCCCAGTTGGATTTCCTGCCAGTTGTTCGGTCCTCCCGACTCAACCTGACTTCCTGCCAGTTGTTCGGTCCTCCCGACCCAACTGGACTTCCTGACTAGTGTCTGGTTCTCTTAATCCAGACATGGGAGCTCAACTTCCTTCGTTCGAGGTTCATGGCTTGACATGGACCATGGCTCTAATACCAATTGTTAGTGCCTATAAGAATCCAAATATCTCCACAATAGTATGATATTGTCCACTTTGGGCCTAAGCCCTCATGGTTTTGTTTTTGGGCTTCACCTAAAAGGCCTCATTCCAATGGAGATATCTTTTCATCTTATAAGCACATGATCTTTTCCATGTCTTACCAATGTGGGACTTTGATTGTATTCGCAATACTCCAATAGCCATATATCGCCAGGAGGTTCGACAACACATGAGTGCCTAGCAAGCACAGTGGGTCTGGGTGGAGGAGCATAAAGCATCCGCTGCATTCACCAACTCTCATATCGACCACATGTACATGTGGCATCAGCGACTGAGCACTAGGTTTTTCCAACAGCTCGACATGCCAAGACTATTGGACTTCCCACCTCGACCGCCATATTAGAGGTATAACTTCATACAAGTCTGGGGGGAGACCCCAAGTTTTGATTTATTTTGTTTCTAGCAGTAGTTTCTTTCTTGATACTTGCATTTTTAGTTTTAGTTTGCATTCATCTGTTCATGTATAGAGTGTTTAGTTTCTTTTAGCACTTAGTTTTTGCTATCTTTAAGCTACCTCAGTAGTATTTTTAATATCTCTTTGCGAATTGTTTCCATAGGTAGCTTAACTTTATTTATCTCATGGTATTTTACTTTATATACTCTAATGAATGTTCTAGACTTGCATTGGTTAGCTTTTATTTTTACACTTACACTTGATGAATATTCTGAAAGGAAGAATCTAGTACATACATAGTTATGATTCATCCCAGTAGTCTAGTACTTTGGAATCCATAGGTGACTCTAGGTTTAGCACTTTAGTTACTGGAGATGCTCGGATTGTGTAAGCCCATTCGAAAAAATCAAAATTCCTGTGAGCGGGAGAAGAACAAAGTTCTAAAAAATATATATATATGAGGGATAAAAAATAGTTGTCGTGGGTGGAAATGACTAAGTGCCCCTTTGAGACCGAGTTAGGTTACTGGGTAAACACCTACTAATTTCTCTCAATACCGAGCACGCCTTTGAGACTTTGTGCTAGATCTAGGGAACGACCCTTGCTTTGGGCTAGTAAGTGCCTAAGAGTCGGAGACCTTAGGAAAGCTATAAGATGATGACTTGACTTATTATGGAATGAGTATACCTTAAGAAGATTCGCTTAACACGTGCACGAGAAGCTAACTTAGTAAATTTTTAGAACATATCTATTGTGCTTTTATTGAAAATACCACTTGATAAATCTAGTTGACATGCTAAGTATGGAAAAATGCTTTTTAAAATTTCATGGCACTGAGGTTTGCTTGAGGACAAGCAAAGATTTAAGTCTGGGGGAATTGATGTGAGCAAAACATATAGGATTTTAGGAGTAGTTTTCGCTCACATCTCACTGCATTTTATACTTGTTTAATGCATATAGTACTTTGTTTTGCATGCATTTCCTATTTCCTAGTTTGGAGATCTGGTCTTTGTGCTTTGATGGACAGGACAACATTTTACGGGATAAACGACACACTTTTAGAGCAAAAGGAAGGCATTCGGCAAGCGGAACGAAGGGAGGCACGACCCGCTTGTGTGAAATCACATGACCGTGCCCAACCAGCCCATCACCACACACGTCCTGGCCGTGTGGATCCATACGGCTGTATGGCGCAGCCATTTTTTAGCGCGACTAGTGTTTTTCATGGATTTGGGTGGCATCGGCCTCAAGTCTATATAAGGAAGGCCACACCCAAACCCCAAGGGAGAGGCCCAACGGTCAAGACGACACACTAGTGCCCTAAAAAGCACTGGAAACTCACAGCGGGGTGAAAGGAAGCGGCCCAAGGACCAAATTATGTGCTCCAATGCCAGAGAGAAGAACCAAAGAGCACTATAATTTATTTTCTATACATCTTCTGTATTGTAATTATGAATTCAAGCATGCCTTGTGTTTCTTCTCTTTCGTTTGTGGAGTAGATACTCTGATTCTAGGATTAGGGAGTAGTTTGTATGCATAGAACATGTTAGTTGAATATATGTTTCGTCTTTGAATTTATATTCGCAGTTTATGTTGTTTGGATTGATGACGATTGTGTTTTGATTTTCTATCTATTGTTCATAGTCGATACAAGGGGTTATAGCCCTTCTATCAAAGATCTAGGAGAACTAAGGAGGAACCTAGTGGTTGTCCTCTCTTCGATAACCGAAGATAGAAGGGTATGATGAAGTAGGAAACATGATACGTTTCGACTCTTCATAGGGATTGATTTGGCATCCTCGTACCATCTATCCTATCTTAACAATATAGGGTGGCCACAATAAGAGAAATTAACTCTTGAAGTGTTGAGGGACCTTAGTGACAAGGGGCTCCCAACGGTATCAACCCCCTGAGCTCTGATGATCCGAAAGGTTCGCTTGTTAGGAGCAGGTAGTTCCCGATAGATGCAAGAGCTCATCGAAAAAGTGTATGATGTCCCTTTAACAAGATTATGATTAGAGATCTAGACATCATTTAATTGATTAACATGTTCCATGTTGCACAAGGGAAACCGAAGTCTTAGGATCCCTTTTTGAACCTCGAACCAACCTTCCCTTCCTCCATGTGACACCGTACTTGAGTTAGGACCACTGTTAACCTCATCACGACAACCCTTAGAACTAAACTTCAAACAATAATGTCCACCAAACAATCAGTAATCGAATCTCAGTCTCTATGGGATAGATAATCTATTTATTAATTGACGACATCCGTGCACTTGCAGACATTGAGCGTGAGCGCGCACTTCGAGTCCTCGATGGTTCCTATCGCGAGATTTAAGGTCGCGTTCGCATGCATCAGAAAGTCCAAGGGTGTGATATTGGCGGCGTAAAGTTCAAGCTGTAGTTTTGGCAGCATAAGTTCAATGTTTGACGGTGTAAAGTCCAAGTATGTGTCTTGGCAGCGTAAGCCCAAATGTACATTGGCGATGTAGACTCGGTTAGTATGACAATACCAATGGAATCATGTGAAGACTAGTGTATGGATGAACAAATCATGGATGACTTGGAGGGATTCGATAGGTATGAGGGTGATGGAGGTGGCTAGAAGGCTTAGGTCTAGGCTAAATGTGGTCTAGCAAGTATGAGGGGATCACACTTATGGTAAACCTCATGTTTGAGGTTTAGCAGTCGACTCGGGTTATGGATCAGTCGATTGGTCAAGTGTTTTGACAATTAGCAGCCGAGTCGACTCTGAGAAGTCGATTGGGATTATGACCAGTCGACTGGTCGAGAGTGGACTGGTGCTCAACTGTGGTCGTGTGGCCTTGGCATTCAACTGCTAGCTTTGTGTAGTCGATTGGCCTTGAGTAGTCGACTATCATAGAGGGTAGTCGACTACTGTTTGCGGCCACTAGCACAGAAAGCTTGGTAGTTGACTAAGAGTTTGGCAGTCGATTGATGATAATGCAGTCAACTACTAGTGCATCCGTTAGCTGGAATGCCAACGTGGATTAAGTCCATTGTGAGACAACCGTACTGTAGGGAGTCGACTGGTGCCTTTGAGCAGTCCACTGCCAGGCGGAAATCCAGGTCACACGGAGGCATAAAAGGAGTTGTTCGTGGAGGATTTCGGCCATGGTTTCTTGAGCAGTTCTAGGGTCGATTTGAGGTGAAGTGCTGGTGCATTTCAGGGTTCTTCAAGCTCGTCCAAGCAACCACATCAACAATCATTGAAAATCCCTATTTTGTAAAATGCTATTTACATTTCATTAGTACTCTTGTTGTATTTGGTTGTATCTTCATTCTTATTGCCGTAAGAACTATTGTAAGAGGTTTTCTCCACCTCCGAAGTGTTTTCCAAGAAGGAGAGGTTAATTAGTGGTGGTGTGTATCACTATAGCTCATTTGAGCTCAACTCGTGGAGTAGGAACCCTAGGTTCTGAACCACGTTATATCATTTGTGTTTGTGTGCTTGTTGTGTTTTGTTTATACTATTATATATATTTTGCTGGGCATAACAAGTTTTGTAAACGAACTCAATGAATTCCATCAAATGAATCGAAATCGCTATTCATCCCCTCTTTAGCGCGTCATCAATGGTCCTGCAAGTGGCATCAGAGTCCAATGGTTCTCAGAAGAAGAAGATGCTTCGATACCCTACAAGTGGTATCAGAGTCTAGTGGTTCTCAGAAGAAGAAGATGCTTCGATACCCTACAAGTGGTATCAAAGCTGATAGGCTCTCAGAAGAATAGGTCGCTCTTCATTTGGACTAACCGCCAATGAGCAAAAGCGCTAGAGGATGGAGTTGCCGAACGATGGATTTGGATGGGGCATCAACACTCCAATTCCATACACCTTCTATGGACAAGAAGGGTCCGATCAATGAAAGGCACGAATGGAGAATTTCTTCATGATGGACTTCGAAGATTGGGTCATCCTAATGAAGGGATTCAAATTTTCAAGGGGTCCAAAAGGTAGATACCTCAAGAAGAAGGGATGGATCGAAGAGCAAGCTCAAGCCTTCGAAAGAAATGATAAGGTCATGCAAATGATATTAAATTCGTTACCTAATGATGTCGTGTCTAGATTAGGTGAATTTCAAGATTAGGGAGTTATGGAGCAAATTGGCAAAGCTTCTTGAAAATTCCCCATCGGCCTCAAGTGAAGAATCATCCTCACAAGAGTGTGAGAATTCAGAGGTTGAAAGGGAGTCAACATCTGGATTGGTAGAAGTGGTGAAAGAATTGGAGGAAGCCTCTACCGCTAGGATTGAGGGGGAGGAGAGACCTTTCATGCTGGAGGAAGAGCAAGAAGAAGCTTCAACTTCTGGGAGCCATGAAGAATCCGACCAAATTCATCCCACCACCAACCTAGGTAACTCAAACACTATGATTAAAAATAAAGATCACGTAATATGTTTTGAGTATAGGAAAGCCAAGCATTATAAGAGTAAGTGCCCAAAAAGAGTCAAGAAGACTCAACCAGCACCAAAGGTCAAGGAAGTCGATGCCCAAAGTCAAAAGAGCAAGGAGCATATCATTTGCTTCAAATGCCATCAAAAGGGGCACTATAGAAGCCAATGCTCTAAGGGAAGACAACATTTTCAAAAGGGGCACTATATGTAGGGGAAGCTAAGGAAAACCCTAAGGTAAATTTAAATATTACTCATTTTCATATAATAATCAAAAGCACACTGGGAGTAATTTTAATTCTCTTGCAATTGTGCATAATCATGAAAGGCATGCAAATAGCAATAAATATATTTGCTTAGGTGCTAAATCTTGCAATGTTAGGGGTAAGGACAAATCTAGAACAAATAACCCTAGAACAATTCTACCTAAGGAAGCAATTAGAAAGGTAGAAAATCATTTAGGCATTAACCCTAAGAAGGGTAGGCATATGCCTAAGAGAAAGAATATGGCCAAAGAATTGATGAAAGATAAAATATTGGGCAATTAAAGTTTGAAAATCAAGCCTTGAGGTCAAGGCTTGAGAAATTAGAGGAGACTCTTAGAAAGATGCAAAATCCAAGTCAAGGGTCAAATCGACAAAATTTAGGGTCTAGAAGACAAAAAACATCTAGGGGCGAGAAAGGTTTGGGTCACAAACCTAAGCCCAAGAAGACCTATCACAATATTTCATTTGATTATGGAAGCATTTCTAGGTCTAGAAAAACCAAGGTTAATAGGGAAGTCATCCCTAAGGTTAACCATGGTAGATTCCTAGTGGCAAAGGATTCTATGGAACCTAGAAAAGCCACTAAGAAGGTCACAAGGGAAGTTATCCCTAGAGTTGACCTAGGCATGACCCAATTGACCAAGGCTTCCAAGCGTAAGCGGGTCATTAGGAAGAAACTAAGGGAGGATATCCCTAGTGAGTAACTAGTAAACCCAAGGAGCTCCAATAGGTATTGGGTTCCTAGGAGCATGATTCCATCATGCTAAATGGGTTAGGTTTTGTCAACCTTGAATGGATGGGTAGTTAACCTAACCATAGCAAAGTTAGCACTTTAAGTTATTTCCAAAGTTATTGGATACTTTGGAAATGAGGGTTGAATTTATATCCTAAAAGATTTTAGGATGTGCCAATATAATTTGAGAAGTATGGAAAATTGATCAAAATTGACACAGTTAGGTTTTAGAGTCATGATGTGCCATTTTGAGTTTTTGGCACACTTGGGAGATGAGTGGTTATGGAAAATTAGTGTAAGTTTTAGAAAATGGCAATTTGAGCTTAACACTTAGGTCTTATATGTTGGTGCAACAATGCCCCAAACATTTATGTATTTTGATGTTTGGAGAATCATTTATAGTTAGACAATATTTGTGATCTAACTGTGAATGTGTTAAGTGATAGGAAAATCTAAGTGTGATCTTGGCAAGGGAAGTCCAAGGGAAGGTCTTGGTAGCATAAGTCCAAGCATGTAGTCTTGGCGATGTAAAGTTCAAGAGGACCTTGGTAAGGAAGTCCAAAGGCAAGGTTTTGGCAGCGTAAGTCCAAGCATGTAGTCTTGGTGGCATAAAGTCCAAGAGGACTTTGACAAAAGAGAAACCCAAGACATGATGAAACCGAGGGAAGATCTTGGAAGCAAGCACAAGGATGAAGGAGTCGCGGACTCAGAGGAATCCTGGAGGCGAAAGGCTGAAGAAAGAGCTAGAAGGTTGAGTCTAGGTCTAGGGAATCGATTTCAGGTATGATTTGATCATACTTGAAGTGTGTCAGTCACTTGGTGCTTTATCCCAGTCGACTGATCAGTTAGTCAACTGAAGACGACTGAATTCTATGGTCCAACAGTCGATTGCTTTGTTTGGAAGTCGACTGGTCCACCATCAGTCGACTGCTATACCCTAGCAGTCGACTGTTATAAAGTGGATGTTGATGCAATCGGCCCATGTCATGATTGACTAGACTTGAGTTTGACTCGAACTGTATTTTGATGTTAGACAAAACGTATGACATGGGATTGTCATGGGAAGTCCAACATGGGATGACCACGTAAATCCAAGTGTGTAGCCTTAGTGATGAAAATTCCAAGCATGGGGCTTGGTGTTGGTAAGTCAAAGTGTGTAGCCTTGGCAATGGGAAGTCTTAAGGACTTGGCAAGTTCACTAGTCTCGTAGGCTCAGGGTCTTTGAGTCGGTGAAGGATGGCATTACGAAGCCATGCGTTTGATGCATCCGAGGGACTGCCGGATGGGGAGCGAATGGAGTGAGGGCCAAGGGAAGTAGACTTCGAGGGAAAGAGACGCGAAGGATGGCATTGCGAAACCATGCGCTTGGTGCATCCGAGGGACGTAGGCCGAGGGAAGAAAGCTTCGGTGGGAAACTCCATGAGAGGATGAGGTGGACTTGGCCAAGTGGCTAAGACTGAGTGTCGGATGCTCAAACATGGTGTTTGAGATTTTACCCGATGGTCGGATGCTCAAACAACTTGGTGTTTGAGGTTTTACTCGACATCAGTCGACTAGCATAGGTGCCAGTTGACTGCTCCAGGTCGATAGCAATCGACTGGTGTTCGACTGATGTGCTTCTAGCTGAATAGTCGACTGCCAAGGGTTGGCAGTCGACTTCCGACACCTTCAATCAACTACCAAGGGATGGCAGTCGATTGATCAAGGTAAATTCGGGCACAAAAGTTTTCCAATCGAGTGATCGCGTCGAGCACTCGACTAATGGCTTGACCAGTTGACTAATTAGTGCGAAATCTGCTCGATGCGAGGTTATAAATGGAGCTCGAGATGGAGGATTTTGCAACCGTTTTTGAGGCGATTTTGGAGGGGAATTGCTACTGCATTCCAGTCCTTCAAGAGCCAAACCAAAGCTAGCATCAAGAAAAAGCGATCAAAGCCCTTAGTGTAAAGTTCTCTTTCTTATTGTCTTTGTATTTGCTTGTACTTTTGTATTACGTTTGTAATTGCTTGTACGAGATTTCTCTGTTAGTTATAGCCCTAGAGCCAATCATGTGATGGTTGAAAAGGGAACATTTTGTATCATATTCAATAAAGGCAAAGGATTGGTTATTATATTTACATCTTGCTTGTGCCAGCTAAATTAAATATAATAATGCCCTAGAAAAGTAGGTTCTTATCTACAGCACATCAATTGGCAGAATTGATTATGAGAGGCTGTAGAGAACACTTTCCTAAATGTTCCTAGTCAAGTATTAATATGCAAGGGCAATATTAATACATAAAGACTAGCATGTAGGTCGATTGATGACTTGATCTCACAAGTCATGGATATATGATATCAAGTTGACACATGGGTATGTATTAGAGAATATATACTGAACTGACCCGCCATGAGAAAGTTTCATGGATCGTTATATGAGTGTCATAAACTTTCTCATGTGACTATTGGTATGAATAGTCCTCGAACCTGAAGTCACTACGGTTCCCTACATAAGGAATTATGTACTTTGGTATCGTCAAACGTCACCCGTAGTGGTGGACCATAAAGGCGACATCGGGTATATAACAAATTATACGGAGGGATGTGAGTGATGTAGATGGGATCTATCCCTCTCATATGACGAGAGTGATATCGGTGGGCCCCTTGATTGAGTAGAACTACTAAAACGCATGGCTATGCTCAAATGAGTCAATATGAGATATTGAGCTCATTTGTTTGAGTTAGTTTACTCAGGGATCAAGAAACACATAGATTGATCGAGGATGACACGGTCTATGCCTCATTGGTCAATCTGATATCAAGGATAGAAGGACACGGTCATACATTATAGTAGTCATGGAAAGGTTAGTCGGATCTTGACTTATTTCGTAACTTGGGTAGCAATGATGTATTGCTAGATGCCGCTCATTGCTTGTATATCTAAAAGAGTTTAGATCCACTGCCAACGTTATGAGAGCCTATAGGGTCACACACAAAGAGCATGATGATTAGAAGAATTAGTGCATTCTAGTTTGACTAGAATAATTTGGGAATAAGCTTAAGTACAAAATGGTTTTTGGACTTTAAGCTTAATGAGAATTTTTAGCTAATTGATTTAATGAGATTAATTCAATATGTTACCTTATTGATTCAATGAGATTAATTCAATATGATAACATAAGCTTAATTGAATTAATAAGATTAATTCAACATACAAGAATGCCACATAAGCATGCCACCTAAGCTAGATAAGGTGGGCTTATTGAATTAATAAGATTAATTCAACATGCATGAATGCCACACAAGCATGCCACATAATCATGCCACCTAAGCTAGATAAGGTGGAAGGAGACAAAGTGGTTTTTGTCTCCTTAAAGTGGCCGGCCAAACAAGGTGTCTCAATGCAATGGATTGCATTGAATGGTAGGAGGTGAAAGGGTTTTTCCAACCCTATAAAAGACTCCATGGAGTGGCCGGCCATAGAGTGATTGTGGTTGTGTGAGAGCTTGAGAGCTTGGTGGAAGCTTTGGTTGTGTGGTTTTATGAGTGTAGGCTAGCAAGAAGAGTAGTCTTCTTCTTCCCTTCTCTTTTTCCCTAGCTTCTTCTCCTTTAGGGACTTCTCTAGCAAGAAGTAAAGGAGAGCCCTTCTAGTTTTTCTTTTGTGAGACAAGAGCTTGCTCGTGTGGATACGTATAGAGGCACGGACATTTGAACGTGCTAAAGATCCAACAAACCAAAAGGAAAAGCGGGATTAACAAGGGCACGCAACAAAGGTAATCCTCTCCTATAAGATAGGTTTGGTTTTAGAGAAATTTATTTTGTACGAGGTTTTCTTTCGCAAGGATCACTAGGAAGGGATCCTAATTTTTCCGTTGCGCATATACTATTTGGCATATAGAAATCCCTACAGTGGTATCAGAGCCACTTGCGAAAGATCGTATAAAAATAGTTTTTCTCTATTTTATATATGATATAGAAGTAGGATGAATTTTATTATGAGTTGATAATTGCATTAGCAAATTTTCAAACATAATAAAATATCCGATGTCTTTTAAAAGTTAAAATTGACATGGTGCATGGTTATGGCCTAGTCCCAAAAGGTTTGTGATTGTGTGTTGTAATTCTTAATACGACCTGCGTGTCGTGCCTTTCTCCTAAAATTCTTGTTGTAAAATTAGCTTTAGACTTGAATGTAACTCGAGTATTTCTCCTTTTGTAATATACAACAAAGATGGAGGGTCCATTGGAAGATAATGTTACAAGGAGGAAGTCAACAACACAAGACAACCAAAAGGAAGCACTTGGGAGAAGATGCTATCCCTAGGTTGACCAATCAATCTTCTCATTGGCTTGAGAAGATTGTAGAATAAGGGCCATAACCATGACACACTTAGTTTAACTTGTATGTGATGCATGTTAATTTAGCTTATATGTGATGTATGCTAATATGTATGTGATGCATGTTTAAGTATATATCTTAATAAGTCAAATACGATATGCCTACCAAAGTTTGGTACTCACTACTTCCTCGATCATTTGTTATTGGGTTTGCCAAAGCAAAGCAATGCATTTTATCTTGGAAGAGTGCGAGTGGACAATCGTGATGTCCCGCTATCAAACTTGGTTAAGACTTAATTAAGTTTTTCTTAATTAGTTAAGAAAGTAGAGGCATATATTAGCTTTGAGCATAAGTTTTAAAATTAGTTTTATGTGATTTCAAACATCACTTTGTCTTAGAAGTGGTCGCTGTCTGATATCCAAGAAGGCCTGCTCGCCACACCTGAAGTCGGTTTAGGAATAAACACTAAACTAATCTAAACTTAACCAAAGCTATTAAAGAGTTACATCAGATGTAATTGGCAAAAGATTGCCTACCTAATCATACTACGCCTTGGGCGATTAGCCAAAGCTAACTCAAGGCAATTATGATGTGGATCTTTATCCCATATAAATTTATAGCTAAATAGTAGCTAATGATGTAAAAAGTGTTTGCCTACATCAATGATTAGCTCATATCAAAGCTATGAGAATTTAGTGGGAGCCTCATTTAATTAAAGGTCTAATTAAATGACTTAGGTATGATACTTAATTTTGCATTTTATTGTTGTAGATCACCATGTCATCTAACACGACACCCCTCAACTTGCGATCCGTCCTTGAGAAGGACAAGCTCAATGGAGCGAACTTTCTTGATCGGTATAGGAACTTGAGGATTATCCTCAAGCAAGAACGCAAATCGTATGTCCTAGAGCAGCCTACCCAAATACCTACCTCGCGGCCACTCGTCGAAAAGGATGCTTATAAGAAGCATCAAGATGACGCATTAGATGTGTCATGCCTTATGCTTGCAACCATGAACTCGAGCTGTAAGCAACATGAGAACATGGATGCCTATGATATGGTTGAGCATTTGAAACAACTATATCAAGGACAAGCCAGCACGAGCGTTTTGAAGTGTCTAAGGCTCTTTTGCATGCAAGATGCAAGAAGGAACACTGTAGGAACTCACGTACTTAAAATGATTGGGTACGCTTGAGAACCTTGAAAGACTAGGTTTTCCATCGAGCCAAGAATTGGCAACCGATGTTATCCTCGCAATCGCTGGAAGCATATAATCAATTCGTCATGAATTATAACATGAATGAAATTGATAAACCTTTGCTCGAGATTCTCAAAGATGTTAAGAATCACGAATCAATCTCAAAAAGAAAGTTAGTAACGTACTAATGGTCAACAAGGGCAAAGGTAAGCGCAAAGGCAAGGGTAAGACCCAAGCCAAAGGCAAGGCCAATTCATCCACTTCAAAGGGTAAAGGTAAAGTACCTAAGGAAGGGGACTGTTTCCATTGCGGTGAGACTGGACACTGGAAGCGGAACTGCAAAGTCTACCTTAAGGAAGTAAAGAAGAAAAGAAGTGGGACTTCTGCCTCAGGTATACACATTATAGAAGTTAATCTATCTATTTCTTCTACATGGGTATTAGATACCGGATGTGCATCTCACATTTGTACTAATGTGCAGGGACTGAGAAATAGTAGACTAATGGCAAAAGGCGAAGTGGACCTACGAGTAGGCAATGGCGCAAAAGTTGTCTCAGAGTGTAGAGGAACATATTCCTTGTCTTTGCCCACGGGCTTATCTTAGAACTAGAGGAGTGCTTATATGTACTGCATTGACAAAGAACATAATTTCTGTATCTTGTTTAGACAAGAAAAACTTTTCTTTATAATAAAGGACAAATGTTGTTCCATTTATTTGAATGAAATGTTCTATTGTAATGCACCACTTATGAATGGTCTCTATGGTCTAGATTTAGAAAACCCAATTTATAACGTAAAGACCAAACGGTTCAAATCGAATGATTTGAACCAAACATATCTCTGGCACTGTCGCCTAGGTCACATAAATGAAAAACGCATATCCCAACTCCATAAAGATGGATTATTGGACTCATTTGATTTTGAATCATATGAGGTATGTGAATCTTGTCTTTTAGGAAAGATGACTAAAACTCCATTTAGTGGACATGGCGAGAGAGCGACGGACTTGTTAGGACTCATACATACTGATGTATGTGGCCCTTTCAATGTCGGGCAGAGGAGGCTATAAATACTTTATTACTTTCACCGATGATATGAGTAGATTGCTACTTATATTTGATGAGACATAAGTCGAATCCTTTGAAAAGTTCAAAGCATTCAAGAATGAAGTACAAAACCAACTTGGTAAGCGTGTTATAAGCTACTTCGATCGATCGAGGTGGTGAATACCTTAGTCAAGAGTTTCATGATCACTGAGTGTGGGATAATATCCCAACTCACTCCAGAACACCACAATGGAATGGTGTATCTGAGAGGAGAAATCGTACTCTATTAGATATGGTACGATCAATGATGAGCCAGACTGATCTACCTACTTCCTTTTGGGGACTAGCTCTAGAGACAGCCGCTTTCACACTTAATCGCGTCCCATCAAAAGCCGTAGAAAAGACACCATATACGATATGGACTGGGAAGAGTCCCAAAATATCTTTTATAAAGATTTGGGGTTGTGAAGCTTATGTAAGATGTCAAGTCTCAGATAAACTAGGACCCAAATCAGATAAGTGTTATTTTGTAGGATATCCCAAGGAAACTAAGGGATATTACTTTTACAATCCCACACTTGGCAAGGTGTTTGTTGCCAGAAATGCTGTCTTTCTAGAAAGAGAATTTATTTCTAGAAAAACTAGTGGGAGTAAAATTCATCTTGAAGAAGTTCAAGATGACGATAACACTAAGGCTTCGATAAAAAATGAACAGGAACCACAAAGTGTTGTGGATGAGGAAAGTGTTGCCCAAAGAGTTGTAGAGCAGACACCTGTTCAAGTAGACCAACCTCTTCGTAGATCTGATAGGATCCGTCGTCAACCCGAGAGATATTCTTTTCTCTTGACTGACAACGGTGAGGTATTGCTTGTCGATCTTGACGAGCCTACATCCTATCAAGAAGCTATGATGAGCCCAGATTCCGAGAAATGGCTAGAGGACATGAGATCCGAAATGGAATCCATGTACACTAACCAAGTATGGACTTTGGTTGATCCACCTGAAGGGGTAAAACCCATTGGGTGTAAGTGGGTCTTTAAAGTAAAGACTGACATGGATGGTAATAAGCATACCTATAAAGGTAGATTGGTGGCTAAAGGATTCAAACAAATTCATGGTATTGACTATGATGAAACCTTTTCACCGATTCGAGGCTTAAATCCATTCGGATCATACGTGCTATTGCAGCCTACCACGATTATGAGATCTGGCAGATGGATGTCAAAACCGCTTTTCTGAATGGAAAGCTACTCGAGGATGTGTACATGACACAACCTGAGGGTTTTGAAGATCCAAAGCATCCTGGAAAGGTATGCAAACTGCAAAGGTCCATTTATGGACTAAAGCAAGCCTCTCAAGGAATCTTCGATTCGATGATGCAATCAAGGAGTTTGGTTTCATCAAGAATGAAGATGAACCTTGTGTCTACAAGAGAAATAGTGGGAGCACAGTTGTATTTCTTGTCTTGTATGTAGATGACATACTTCATCGGAAATGATATTCCCTCACTCCAAATCGTGAAGATGTGGTTAGGGAATTGTTTCTCGATGAAAGACTTAGGTGAAGCCGCTATATTCTAGGCATCAAGATCTATAGAGATAGATCTAAAAGATTACTTGGCCTAAGTCAGAGTACATACATAGATAAAGTGCTAGATCGTTTTGCTATGCAAAATTCCAAGAAAGGATTTCTGCCTTTATCACATGGTGTGAGTCTTTCGAAGACTCAATGTCCCTCTTCTAAGGAGGAGAGAGATCGCATGGATAAGATCCCTTATGCATCTTTCATAGGGTCTATCATGTACGCCATGCTTTGTACTCGTCCTGACGTCTCGTATGCTTTGAGCATGACGAGTAGATACCAGTCGGATCCAGGTGAAAGTCACTGGATAGCAGTCAAAAATATTCTTAAATACTTACGAAGAACGAAAGAATATTTCCTGATATTTGGAGGCAATGAGGAGCTAGCTGTAAAGGGTTACAGTGATGCAAGCTTCCAAACAGACAAGGATGACTATAGATCGCAATCGGGGTACGTGTTTTGCCTGAATGGTGGAGCCGAGTGGAAGAGTTCAAAGCAGACACGATTCCGATTCTACAATGGAAGCCGAGTATATTGCTGCGTCTGATGCAACAAAGGAGGCTGTTTGGCTCCGCAAGTTCATCAGTGAACTTGGGGTAGTTCCTAGCATTACAGATCCAATAGACCTCTATTGTGACAACAATGGGGCTATTGCACAGGCTAAGGAACCTCGATCACATCAGCGGACCAAACACATACTGCGGCGCTTCCATCTCATTCGAGAGATCATCGATAGAGGAGATGTGAGGATATACAGAGTACCGACAGAAGCTAACATCGCAGATCCATTGACCAAGGCTTTGGCACAGAGGAAGCATGATGGTCACACTAGGTCACTAGGTATTAGATATCATAGTGATTGGTACTAGTGCTAGTGGGAGATTGTTAGTTATAGCCCTAGAGCCAATCATGTGATGGTTGAAAAGGGAACATTTTGTATCATATTCAATAAAGGCAAAGGATTGGTTATTATATTTACATCTTGCTTGTGCCAGCTAAATTAAATATAATAATGCCCTAGAAAAGTAGGTTCTTATCTACAGCACATCAATTGGCAGAATTGATTATGAGAGGCTGTAGAGAACACTTTCCTAAATGTTCCTAGTCAAGTATTAATATGCAAGGGCAATATTAATACATAAAGACTAGCATGTAGGTCGATTGATGACTTGATCTCACATGTCATGGATATATGGTATCAAGTTGACACATGGGTATATATTAGAGAATATATACTGAACTGACCTGCCATGAGAAAGTTTCATGGATCGTTATATGAGTGTCATAAACTTTCTCATGTGACTATTGGTATGAATAGTCCTCGAACCTGAAGTCACTACGGTTCCCTACATAAGGAATTATGTACTTTGGTATCACAAACGCCACCCGTAATAACAGGTGGACCATAAAGGCGACATCGGGTATATAACAAATTATGCGGAGGGATGTGAGTGATGTAGATGGGATCTATCCCTCATATGACGAGAGTGATATCGATGGGCCTTCTTGATTGAGTAGAACTACTAAAATGCACCATGCTCAAATGAGTCAATATGAGATATTGAGCTCATTTGTTTGAGTTAGTTTACTCGGGATCAAGAAACACATAGATTGATCGAGGATGACACGGTCTATGCCTCATTGGTCAACTGATATCAAGGATAGAAGGACACGGTCATACATTATAGTAGTCACGGAAAGGTTAGTCGGATCTTGACTTATTTCAGAACTGGGTAGCAATGATGTATTGCTAGATGTCGCTCATTGCTTGTGTATCTAAAAGAGTTTAGATCCACCGCCAACGCTATGAGAGCCTATAGGGTCACACACAAAGAGCATGATGATTAGAAGAATTAGTGCATTCTAGTTTGACTAGAATAATTTGGGAATAAGCTTAAGTACAAAATGGTTTTTGGACTTTAAGCTTAATGAGAATTTTTAGCTAATTGATTTAATGAGATTAATTCAATATGTTACCTTATTGATTCAATGAGATTAATTCAATATGATAACATAAGCTTAATTGAATTAATAAGATTAATTCAACATACAAGAATGCCACATAAGCATGCCACCTAAGCTAGATAAGGTGGGCTTATTGAATTAATAAGATTAATTCAACATGCATGAATGCCACACAAGCATGCCACATAATCATGCCACCTAAGCTAGATAAGGTGGAAGGAGACAAAGTGGTTTTTGTCTCCTTAAAGTGGCCGGCCAAACAAGGTGTCTCAATGCAATGGATTGCATTGAATGATAGGAGGTGAAAGGGTTTTTCCAACCCTATAAAAGACTCCATGGAGTGGCCGGCCATAGAGTGATTGTGGTTGTGTGAGAGCTTGAGAGCTTGGTGGAAGCTTTGGTTGTGTGGTTTTGTGAGTGTAGGCTAGCAAGAAGAGTAGTCTTCTTCTTCCCTTCTCTTTTTCCCTAGATTCCTCTCCTTTAGGGACTTCTCTAGCAAGAAGTAAAGGAGAGCCCGTCTAGTTTTTCTTTTATGAGACAAGAGCTTGCTCGTGTGGATACGTATAGAGGCACGGACATTTGAACGTGCTAAAGATCCAACAAACCAAAAGAAAAAGCGGGATTAACAAGGGCACGCAACAAAGGTAATCCTCTCCTATAAGATAGGTTTGGTTTTAGAGAAATTTATTTTGTACGAGGTTTTCTTTCGCAAGGATCACTAGGAAGGGATCCTAATTTTTCTGTTGCACATATGCTATTTGGCATATAGAAATCCCTACATAAAGTCCAAGCGTGTGTCTTGGAAGCGTAAGCCCAAATATACCTTAGCAATGTAGACACGATTAGCATGACAATAGCCGATGGAAGCACATGAAGGCTACCATATGGATGAACAAGTCATGAATGACTTGGAGGGATCCAATAGGTGTGAGGCTGATGGAGGTGGCTAGAAGGCTTAGGTTTAGGCTAAGGGTGGTCTAGCAAGTATAAGGGGATCATACTTGGGGTAAACCTCATGTTTGACATTTAGCAGTCGATTGGGGTTATGGACCAGTCAACTGGTCAAGTGTTTTGACACTTGGCAGTCGAGTCGACTCTGAGCGGTCGACTGGGATTATGACTAGTCGACTGGTCAGGAATTGACTGGCACACAAGTGTGGTCGCGTAGCCTTGGCAGTCTACTGCCAGCTTTAAGCCGTCGACTAGCCTTGAGTAGTTGACTACCATGGAGGGCAGTCAACTGTTGTTTGCGGCCACAAGCACAGAAAGCTTGATAGTCAACTAGGGGCTTGGCAGTCGACTATCAGTGTATCCGTTGGCTGGAATGCCAACGTGCATCAAGTCCGTTGTGAGACAACGACACTATAGGCAGTCGACTGGTGCCTTTGGGAAGTTGACTTCCAGGCGGAAATCCAGGTAGCACAAAGGCATAAAAGGATAAGTTCATGGAGGATTTTGACCATGGTTCTTGGGGCGATTTGAAGGGGAATAATTGGTGCTTTCCAGTCCTTCAAAGGCATTCCAAAGCAATCAACAAGCAAGCAATCCAAAGTTCTTTGTTTAAAGTTTTCTTTACTTGTATTTGTGTATTGCTTAGTTTACTTGTTGTATTTCATTGTATTACTTTTGTAATCACTTGTACGAGGTTTCTCCACCTCCGGATTGTTCCGAGAACGAGTAGTTTGATTAGTGGTGGGGTCATCACTGGAGTTGAAACTAGGGTTCCAAATCACGTTACATCTTGTGTCTTTTTGCTTATATATTCGTGTTTGTATTTGTATTTCCTCTGAGTACTAGCGATTGTAAACAAGCACGATTGAATTCTATCGAGCAACGCAAAATGCTATTCACCCCCCCCCCTCTAGCGCAACCATCGATTCTCAACACCAGTCTCTCTCTTTTTGTATGAATTTCTGAATTTCTGAGTGTTGGGAGGTTGTTTGCCATTTTAATAGCTCATTGTGTTCTCGCAATAGTCTGATGTTAGTATCTTTGAGGGAATTTCCCCCTCTAATTTTTTGCCTATACTGAGTAGAAGTTTTTTTCTTTATCTGCCATAGTTGAGCCCACTCGACAGTTAAAGTTTCTATATGAAATTGTAATTCTTGTAGTTTTTGTTGTTACTCAGCTTCTTTTTCTTCCCGAATAGGAGAAACAGGAGGGCTGGTCTGTATTCCTAGAGAAAGGATTGAATATTCATCAGGGCTAGTCTGGGTAGCCTTAGTTGCAATCGAAGGTGCAGCTAGCATTATAGAGGGTTGTGGTATCCCTGTATAGGAGGTTGAAGGTTTGCACTATTGGTTCTGAAATTTAGAAAGCAATTGGTCGAAGCTATGAAGTTTGGAGGTACTTAGAAAATGGAATAAAAGCAATATAAAATAGTTTATTTGTACAAGTTAAGTCAGTTAGTAGAAGGAGGAAATTTACTGTATGGAAGATTTATTGCAATTCTTGTAAGACCAAGGGAATTTCAGAAGATGAAGGGAGTGTAGGATCGATCAGATCGCTAGAGGGGGGGTGAATAGCGATAGAAAATTTTCTTTTCGAATTCGTTTCAAGACAAATATACACAGCGGAAAAATAAACAAAAATAAAAGACAATAGACACAAAGGATTTACTTGGTTCGTAGCCGAAGGCTACTGCTCCAAGGCCCTAGTGGTCCTTGACCACGTACGGAGGGCAATCTACTAAAAAACTCCTCCTCGTTGGAGGTAGGAGTTAGATGGATACACAAAATGAAAAAGCTCAAGGTAGAGGGACACTTCCCCTCTCCTTGATATGATTTAAAGCTTGAAAAGAAGAACAACTTATAAACTGAATTACAATTCAAACTTTTCATTACCGACGACTTCAAAGGTTGGAGGTTGAAGCTCTAGTCGTTGTCTCGGCAGCGCTTCGTCGTAGGGATGTCGGAGAGTCGGAGAGTATCGGAAGCACTTGAAAGTTGTTTGATTGATGAAAAAACCCTAGGACAAGCCCTCCTTTTATAGCCTTTGAGCCCCTTTTCGAGAGGAACCCTAGCCAATCACAAATGAGAACCACTCCCCTTTAAATTTGGTGATAAACCTTAACTCCTCGAGGCTGATCCTTTGACCATCAATCGACTGATGGCCATCATCGATCGTGATGGCGGCGACATCGATCAGTCTTGACCTTCAGGCGATCGGTGATTGACGGCATCGAGTCCTCCAGTAGCGGTCGTGATGCTTGCTGCAGGTCAAAATTAGCTCAACAAAAACATAATTTCGATGGTCGTCGACCATCCGATCTCGACCTAGACCACCTATGAGATGTCTTGGGTCGGATCTACGCTTAAGTCTCTCCCCGTAAAGAGGATACGACCTCACTTACGCTCGCACACACAAGCTTACCTCGATACTTATGTGTTGCTTTTGCTTCCGGCCTTCCACTCGACTCCTTCGGCTCTCTCCGAAGTCACTCGAGTGTCGCCCGACCACCACGGCTTTCTCCGGGTGTCGCTAGCCTTCACTCAACTATAGCAATCTTACACTCGATTCAAATTTCGTGAGAAAACGATATGATCTTAACTTTGTATCGTTTGCTATAATCAAAACTCAGGTTCGACTTAGGTGCCTACTGCACCAACAATCTCCCCCTTTTTGATTTATGGCAAACCCACATACAAAGTTAAGAAAATTAAGCGCATTGAGAAAAATGAACAAGAGATATGAATGAGTTAGAGTATAAAAACTCTTTTCAAGTGCTCGAGGAATCCTCCCTTGACCGAGGGTGAGTACTTGAGACAGAGTTTTAACTCTCCCCCGCGCTGATTGCTACTAACCAAAAGAAAGTAACCGGAATTACTTAATATTGGCCATAGTATTTAAAATAAGTTTTAAGTTAAGAAATCAAAGGATTGATTTCTTAACCTTGGCCTTTACTTCCGTTTTGTTAACAAGTTAACTTAAAGTGTTTAAATTGACCCCTTAACTTTGGCCTTTTTCTCCCCCTTTTGCCGTATATCGAAAAGAGTGAGGGGTGTGTAAAAAAAAGTATTAATTTTAAAGTCCAAACATGTTCCACATTATTTTGAAAATAATATACTGAAAATAAGTTCATCTATAAAATGTTCGACTCATATTTGGCTTGATTGATATGAAAGATCAACCAGTCCTGGTCAGAGTCGGTTAGTATGTATGATTATACTCCGTGGTTCATACCGATGCACTAGCTCTACATCTGGAACCAGGAGTAGGGTCCTAACATCTCACGCCCATCTACGTGGCTAAGTACACAAACACATTAGTCCTATGTGTTGTGAGATGTACTGGCTCCTTAAATCTAGAGGTGCATGATATCTAAGGTATGTCCTATGCTAGTTCCATCAAAATGAAAATTAAGAAATAGTAGTAAGAAAATATAGTTTGCAAGTTCCTATTCTATTATGCACATGCCCAATTTTTGTCTTAATAGACTAAATTCAGCTTCGGGTAGGGGTTTAATAAATAGGTCTGCTAGGTTAGACTTCGATTCGACGTACTCGAGTTGTATGGCTCCGTTGGCCACATGTTCTCGAATGAAATGGTGTTTGACTTCTATATGTTTGGTCCTAGAGTGACATATTGGATTCTTTGTAAGATTAATTGAACTAATGTTATCTACGTGAAGTTTAGTATTCGTAAAGTCTAACTTAAAGTCGCGGAGGGTGTGCTTCATCCAAAGAAGCTGAGTGACACACTCACCCATCGCGATGTATTCGGGCTGGTGGTAGATAAGGCAACACAATGTTGCTTCCTACGCACTAACTCACTAGACTGGCCGAGTAGTTGACAACAACCACTCGTGCTCTTTCTGTCGAGTTTACTACCGGCATAATCCGAATCGGAGTAGCCGATTAGTTCGAACTCGGTAGATCTAGGATACCAAATACCGACATTAAGTGTACCCTTTAGATATCTAAGGATATGCTTAACTAGGGTTAGGTGAGACTCCTTGGAACAGGTTTGAAACCTGGCGCACATACTTACTGCAAATAAGATATCAGGTCGGCTTGCAGTTAAGTAAAGGAGACTCCCTATTACGCTCCTATAGTATTTTAAGTCAATGGACTTACTTTCTAGGTCTTCTCCTATGTTAACATTAATCGCCATTGGGGTGTTTATTATCTTAGCGTCTTGCATTCCAAATCTTCTAATTAACTCCTTAGTGTATTTTTGTTGATATAGGTATATACCATCCTTAGTTTGTTTAATTTGTAGACCTAAAAAGAAACTTAACTCGCCTACCAAGTTCATTTCGAACTCACTTTCCATGAGTGAAACGAACTCGTTTAGTAAGGTTGAGTTAGAGGTTCCAAAAATTATATCGTCTACGTAAATTTGAGCTATGAATATTTCTTTACCTAAGGTTTTTACGAAGAGAGTTGGGTCAACTAAGCCTTGGTTAAACCCTTTTGACTTAAGATGGATTGAAAGTCTCTCGTACCAAGCTCGAGGAGCTTGTTTAAGTCCATAGAGAGCTTTCTTAAGTTTTAGAACATGGTCGGGTTTATCTAGATTTTTGAATCTGGGGGGTTGGCTAACATAAACTTCTTCTTTAATGTATCCATTTAGGAATGCCGACTTAACATCCATTTGAAACAGCTTAAATCCTCGATGTGCGGCATAAGCTAGCAACATTTGAATGGATTCGAGTCTAGCTACTGGGGCATAAGTTTCGTCGTAATCTAAGCCTTCGACTTGACTAAACCCTTTGGCGACTAACCTAGCCTTGTTTCTAACTACTTAACCTTTATCATCAAGCTTATTTCGAAACACCCACCTTGTTCCAATTATCGTTTTGTCTTTAGGTGGTGGTACTAATTCCCACACTTCATTCCTAGTAAATTGAGCTAGCTCTTCTTCCATTGCAATAATCCAATCGGGATCAAGAAGAGCTTGTTCAATTGATTTGGGTTCTATCTTTGAAATTAAGGAAATTTGACTAAGGTTCCTATAGGATGCTCTGGTTCGAACTCCTAGGTTAGGATCTCCTATCACTTGATCGATAGGGTGGTTAGTCTGAATCCTAGATTGGGTTGGGTTTGTGTTACCTAATGCTTGATCAATGGGGTGACTTGGTTGAACACTAGTTTGACTCGGATCACTTGTCACTTGGTCAACAAGAGAAGTTGGTTGATGTGGATTAGACTCGATCTCAGGGTCGAAGACGAGTTTGGTATCAGTGGGCTCAACACTTGGGGTCATTAAGGGTTTTGTAGGTTCGGGTACTTCATCAAATACTACATTGATAGTCTCCTCGACTCTAAAGGTGTCGTGGTTATATACTCTATAAGCTCGACTTGTAGTCGAGTATCCTAGAAAGATTCCGGTCGTGGTTTTGGATGTAAATTTCCCTAGGTAATCCTTAGTGTTTAGGATATGTACCTTACACCCAAATACCTTAAAGTACTTGATGTTAGGTATTTTATCGTGATAAATCTCGTATGAGGTCTTAAGGTGCCTTTTTACCATAAGGATCCTATTTTGGACATAGCATGTCGTACTCACGGCTTCTGCCCAAAACCTATCGGGTAGGTCGTATTCGTTCAACATGGTCCTAGCGGCTTCTTGTAGAGTTCGGTTTTTCCGCTCCATTAGGCCATTTTGCTGAGGGGTCCTAGGGCAAGAGAATTCATGGTGGTATCCGTTTAGGTTACAGAAGTCGGTTAACCTTTGATTTTCGAATTCACCACCATGATCGCTTCTAAGTCTTTTAACCTTAAGGTCTTTTTGATTCTCGATTAATTTGAATAGATTGATTAATTGATCTAGGGTATCATTTTTATGTTTGATGAACCTAACCTAGGTAAACCTGGAGTAGTCGTCAATTATGACTAAGCAATATTGACTTCTATTGAGTGACTTGGCTCCATGTGAATCGAATAGATCCATATGCAGGAGCTCAAGTACACTTGAGGTTCGTTCTTTGTTAGTTAACTTGTGTTGTGTCCTAGGTTGTTTTCCTTGTTGACAAGCATTACAGATTTTATTAACCAAGTTGTTGAGGTTGGGTAAGCCTCTGACTAAGCCACTCTGACTCATCTTGTGGACGAGTCTTGGGTGCGAGTGACCGAGTCGTCGGTGCCACAACCATGATTCCTCTTCCTGTGTCATAAGACATTTGGCTGAGGATTTGATTAAGTTAATTGTATAAATGTTATTTGTCCTAGTTCCTTTGAGTATTGTTTTAGCTGTTTTATTTGTTTTAATTACACATTCATTATCTAAAAATACGACCTTATAGTTATTGTCACATAATTGGCTTACGCTAAGCAGGTTATATTCAAAATTCTCTACAAGTAATACATTTTTAATAACAAAATTCGAGTTAAGCTCGATATCACCTGATCCGATGATTTTGAGCTTGTCGTTATTCCCAAAGGCTACCGATCCTTGTCGTTTGAATCGAAGCTTTGTAAATTTGAGTTGATCCTCGGTCATGTGTCGGGAGCAACCGCTGTCCAACATCCATTGATCCTACACACAAGGTGGTTGGATTGGATGTTAGATTTTTTTTTTAAAAAAAAAAATTGGTTGTAAGTTGTTAAACCTAGGTCATTTCACCTGTGTCTATATGATCAAGCATGTTATACTTATGTGTTTTTTGTGAGATGACTTCCAATTAAGTTGATTAAGTGGATTTAGGTTCAAGTAATTTTATGTTAGATTTGGATTTAACCCTAGGCTTGTCAAGTTTACCTTTTCAAGATCATGGCTTCCATGTCGTGGCGAGGCACAGGGGCCTTCTTTTATCGGATCATCGACCACTTCCTTAGACAAAGCCATTTTCAAGAAAAAGATGACTTGACTCACCTAAGACTATTCCTAGTCTAACTGGTTATTTTTGAAAAGAGGCTCCCCGAAGCTCAATCTTTTCGAAGAATTTTAGTTGGTTATGTTTTTGAAAAGAGGCTCCCCGAGGCTCAATCTTTTCGAAGAATTTTAGTTGGTTATGTTTTTGAAAAGAGGCTCCCCGAGGCTCAATCTTTTCGAAGAAATTTAGTTGGTTATGTTCATGTTCTAAGTGAGTTCACAAGTTTTAAAGCACAAACTTTCTAAGTTAAAGCATGCAATTTCTAAGTTAAAGCACAAACTTTCTAAGTTAAAACATGCAATTTCTAAGTTAAAGCACAAACTTTCTAAGTTAAAACATGCAATTTCTAAGTTAAAGCACAAACATGTTTTGTACTGGCTCCCCCTAGACCATTGAATCGGTTCGGTCTATCCACATAGTGGATTTGGTCCTTGGGAATCCAGTACGGGTTGGATCCTAGAGTTGAAATCAAAAGGTTCTTAGGGACCCATGCTTGGACATGTTTCCTATGTCGACTTACAATCGACATATACGACCTATTAGTCATGTTTGAGTTAAACCCTAGTCCAGCCTTATTGTACACGGCCCTTTGAGATCTAGGAGGTCAAGTCCTTTGGATCCCGAAGTGAACCTTTCCAACGTGTTGCTAAGATCTTCGACTTGACTTTTCAAGAGTGAGTTCTCAACTTCGAGTTTTTCAACCCGAGTTGAGTCCTTCTCTTGAACTCGACTAGTCGAAGAGGTTAGGGAGACCTTGTGTTTGAGGAGTTTGACCTCCTCAACCAGGGTCTCGACCTTGGACTCGGACTTAGCTAACTTCCTAGACAAAAACCTAACTGTATTATGTAAAGTATTAAATAAAGTCCAACTTACTTTAAGGGTATCTTTTGAACCGGATGCGTATCCGTGGCTTGACTTGAAGGTAGCTTCGTAGTCCGAGTCATCCTCAGGTTCTGACTCAAGTTCAGGTTCGGTCTCCGTGTCTGACTCAATCGATCTTGCCATGAAGACGTGGTCTTCGTCTTCTTCGGATGACGCTTCTTCCCATGTCGCGTTGAGGGCCTTCTTGTGCTTAGGTGCTCGGTGGTTGAGCTTGGGGCACTCGGACTTGATATGTCCAAACCTGTTACACTCATAACACCTAATATTAGAACTTTTAGGCTTACCTTGGTTGGGTCAAGTCGTGGTTCGCTTTCGTCCCTTGGCTATCCTTCGAGCTAGGTTCATTAGTTCGGCAGTCAATTCCGGGTCAACTTCTTCTTCGGACTCGTCTTCCTCCTCGGTTGGTGGTGGCTTGCTTGCGATTTTCTTCTTCTTTGAATCTGCAAACAAGGCTATACCCCTCTCGGGTTCCGAGTTGGACTGCTCATGTAATTCAAAAATGGAAAAGAGTTCATCTAACCTAATTTTAGAAAGATCCTTGGAGACCTTGTAGGCATCGACCATGGATGCCCACAAGGTAGTCCTCGGAAACGAGTTTAGAACATACCTTATAAGGTCGTGGTTTTCGCCCTTTTGCCCGATTGCGTGTAGGTTGTTGACTATATCTTGGACACGGGCGTGGAGTTGCGTCGCAGACTCGTGTTCCTGCATTTTTAGTGTGTACAATTTATTGAACAACAAATCACGTTTGCAAACCTTAGCTTGATCCAATCCTTCGTGTAACTCGATTAGTTTCGTCCAAAGATCCTTTGCGCTTATGAAGGGGCCGACGCGATTTAGGTCCTCCTTGGATAGGCCGCATTGGAGGATTTGTGTTGCCTTGGCGTCGGCTTCGACTTGTCGTTTTGTTGCAATGGTCCATTGATCATAATCCAAGGAGTCACCCACTTCATTAGTCGGAAGTGTGAAACCCGTTTGGATTATGATCCACATCTCGATTTGGGTTTTGAGAAAGCATTCCATCCGACCCTTCCAATAACGGAAGTCATCTCCATTGTAAAACGGAGGTCGGACGGTGCTAAAACCCTCGAGATGAACCATTAGAACAAAAGACTGAAGAAGACGAAGACGAAGAAACTAGCAATGACAAAAACAAGAAAGCAAGTACCAAGACTCGCGTCTTGGATTAGTAGTGCGGGAGAGAAACTTAACAAAGCGAAATAAAATAAAAAAACAGAATTAAAAGAAAAAATAAATATGTAAAAAAGGCTAGATTGGTGGTTTCACCAAATCTTAGCAACCCCCGCCTCTGATACCAATTGTTGGATCGATCGGATCGCTAGAGGGGGGGGGGGTGAATAGCGATAGAAAATTTTCTTTTCAAATTCGTTTCAAGACAAATATACGCAGTGGAAAAATAAACAAAAATAAAAGACAATAGACACAAAGGTTTTACTTGGTTCGTAGCCGAAGGCTACTACTCCAAGGCCCTAGTGGTCCTTGACCACGTATGGAGGGCAATCTACTAAAAAACTCCTCCTCGTTGGAGGTAGGAGTTAGACGGATACACAAAATGAAAAAGCCCAAGGTAGAGGGACACTTCCCCTCTCCTTGATATGATTTAAAGCTTGAAAAGAAGAACAACTTATAAACTGAATTACAATTCAAACTTTTCGTTACCGACGACTTCAAAGGTTGGAGGTTGAAGCTCTAGTCGTCGTCTCGGCAGCGCTTCGTCGTAGGGATGTCGGAGAGTCGGAGTGTATCGGAAGCACTTGGAAGCTGTTTGATTGATGAAAAAACCCTAGGACAAGCCCTCCTTTTATAGCCTTTGAGCCCCTTTTCGAGAGGAACCCTAGCCAATCACAAATGAGCACCACTCCCCTTTAAATTTGGTGATAAACCTTAACTCCTCGAGGCTGATCCTTTGACCATCAGTCGACTGATGGCCATCATCGATCGTGATGGCAAATCGGTCGAGTCGACCTTCTGCCGATCGGCGATTGACGGCAGTCGAGTCCTCCAAGCTGGCAATCGACTGATGCTTGCTGCAGGTCAAAATTAGCTCAACAAAAACATAATTTCGATGGTTGTCGACCATCCAATCTCGACCTAGACCACCTATGAGATGTCTTGGGTCGGATCTACGCTTAAGTCTCTCCCCGTAAAGAGGATACGACCTCACTTACGCTCGCACACACAAGCTTACCTCGATACTTACGTGTTGCTTTTGCTTCCGGCCTTCCACTCGACTCCTTCGGCTCTCTCCGAAGTCACTCGAGTGTCGCCCGACCACCGTGGCTTCCTCCGGGTGTCGCTAGCCTTCAGCTCCAGCTATAGCAATCTTCTGCACACTCGATTCAGCTCGTGAGAAAACGATATGATCTTAACTTTGTATCGTTTTCTATAATCAAAACTCAGGTTCGACTTAGGTGCCTACTGCACCAACAGGGAGGGGAGTAGTTTGCGTTAATGCAGAGTCTGATACGAGAAGAGGAGTATTAGAAGGGATGATTGTGGAAGGAGGTGTAGGAGGAGAATCCAGGGTAGAAGGAGGTATATGAAGTATAGGAAGAGAAGAAAGAGAGTGGATAGGGTAGGAATCTGATTTGGCTTGTACCAGAAAGTCTAATGGAGAGGAGGTTGTAAATGCTGGAGCTATAGGACTGAAAGGAGGTACGGGCTATTGTTGGTGTCTAGTGGGAAATAAGGAGGCTAGTGGAATGTCATCGGTAGAGGAGGAAGGAGAAAGAGATGAAGAAAGTTCAATAAGATCATTGGAGGGATCAGGAGGGGGACTATGTGTAAGTGTATCAGAAGGGGGCAATGGTTGTTGGGGATATGAAGAGAAGGGCTATATGGTATCAAAAGGGGGAATTAGGCCAGTTGCAAGGAGAGTAAGGCTTGGTTGGTCGGGTTCGGCGATGGTTATATTGGAGAGTTGGGGGAGTTCAGAGGGAACCTGTGATATAGAAGTATAAGTCACTCTTTATGAAATTGAATCAAGGTAATTATAAAAAGAAATAGTGGATGAGTAAGGGTTAATTACTGATAAAGAGGCCTCGGGGATGGAAGTGGAGGTGGAGGTTGCTTGAGCTCTTTTTCTCTTCTTCTGTTGAGTTTTTGCCAGAGTTCTTGCAATAGCAATATGCATCATATTTTATGCTAAGGGAAGTATCAATATAAATTTAAAGGTAAAGTTAGTAACTAAACATGGTAAAGTATTAATATGCACTGATAGATAAAAGTGGTGAGTATGTGGTATAGAGTATCAGTATGCATTTACAAATAAATTCAGGGCTTATGCAGGTTAGAGTACCAGTTGATATTTAAAAGTAAATTCAGTGAGCATGCAAAGTAAGACATTAGTATGTATTTGATGGAAAAATTAATGAGTATGCAGAATATAGTGTTACTATACATTCAAAGGTAAATGTAGTAAATGTGCAGTTAAGTAAAACATACCTATAGGATGAGCTTCTTGTGATTGGATGGGGGACAATTCGTAATAGGATAAAATTAGTTCTTGGAGTATTTATTTGATATTAAAGTATTTATTTTTTAGTATAGCTTCAATGGAGGGGAAATTTATTGCAGCTTTAACGCTCTTGAGGTCGGGAATATGGCAAAGAGTAGTTTTCCATGAATAGGAGAATTGAAGGATAGGATATAGTGGAACATAGAAATACAATTCCTTCCAACCCTTGTGAGAAGTAGGCATGTCAGTTAGGAATTGGTGGTCTTAGCGTGCCATAAAATAGAACACGTATGTGTCAGCCATTTTTAGCTGGTAGAGACAATGGAAAATATGTGGGGTTTAGGGGATGTTTAGGTGTTGGAATACAATAAGGGTGACGATCAGAATGCGAATGGAATTGGGGGTTAGTTGATTGATGGGGAGGCCATAATAGGTTAGGATGTGAAATAGGGGCTTCGTAACAGGAAGGCACAGACCTTCTTCTAGTTGACCTGTGAAGAAGGTGCTGGTACCAATCGGGGGTTGATGAGGGTGTTGATTGGGGGTTGGGATGATGGCGGTGAAGCCGTCTGGGATGTATTTGGCCTCATGAAGAAATAAAAGGTGTTCGAGAGTTAGTTGGCTGGGGGTTGTTTCGTACCAGGATGGATCGGAGGAGGAAGAAGCAATGATGGGAGACTTGTTGCAGAAGGGTTTAAGGAGTCGAGGAAGAAGGAAGCTAGGGTTTTCGAGAAAAGGTGAAGCAGTGTTAATGGTATGTGCAAAAATATGGGGGAACTCTTTAAAGACGAAGGGAAAAGTGAAGTTAAGGGGAATGATTTGTATTCTTCTCAATTTTTTCTATGGAAGGGGATATTAGTGTGTCTAAGGCATTTCACACCTAATACAGAGCTTAGGGGCTAACTAATGTGTTTTTGCAGGGGTCATTGAAGTTTCTAGGGATTTTGAATGCTAAACAAATTCTCTTTGGCGATAATCAATGGCATTTATTCTAGGGGGTTTCTATACTTGATCAGAATTTCTTCTTGCATACTTCAATGATATTTTTTCTAAGGTCTTGCAAGCCTGTTACAATTTTCTTGTAGGGTCAGTAGTATTCTTTCTAAGTGTTGTGGGGTGCGAAACTAACTCAAGGCTCTTACTCCTCATATAACATCCTATGGGCTAGGTAGCTACATTCCCTCACGAAGACTATAACGCCACCTATATGACATATGCAAAATGTTCTCAAGGCTCTTACACCTATTATAACAGTCTATGGGCTAGGTAGCTATATTCCTCCATGAGGACAATAACACCACCTATATGGCATATGTAAAAGTTTCTTAAGGCTCTTACGTCTCCTATAACAGTCTATAAACTAGATAGCTATATTCCCCCACCGGAAACTATAACACCAGCTATAATGGGGAAGTAAATTGTCAACATTCAAGGCCCTGGGCCTCATATAATCATTAAGACCTTGTGACTCATATAACAGTCTAAGGCCCAACGCCTATTAATCTAATGGTCTATAGCATAATCTATATCAGTAAATACTTGTGAAACTTCATTCCACTTTGCTCTTCAGTTTCACTAAAGAGGGGTAACTTATGATCGGTGTGGGGTTTTCAGCTAAGACAGAGAAGTTTTGGTTGTTTTCAGTTAAGTCAGAGAAATTTTTTGTTGTTTTCAGCTAAGGCAGAGAAGTTTTCGTTTTTGCTTTGTTAGCAAGGGCAGTTTTAAAAGAATACTTGTAAAAGATCATTCGACTTCGCTTTTCAATTTTACTAAAGAGGAGAACTTATGATGGGGTCGGGGTTTTCTTATCAAGAAGAAGGTTTCTTGAGCTATTTGAGTAGTTCCCGAGCAGTGTATGTGTGGTTCGAGGTGGGAACAGTGTGGGTGTTTGCAGAGTAGTTGGGGTGTTGGCAGAGGAATCTATGTAATTCTCGAACAGTATATGTATTTCCCGAGCCCAGTAGGGTGACAGAGAGCAGTGAGGCTCAGAGTTGAATATTGCATTGCAGAGTAGTTTATGTAATTCCCGAGCAATCAATGTGTTTCTCGAGTAGTATATGCATTTTCTGAGCCTAGTAGGGTGACAGAGGGTAGTGAGGCTCAGAGTTGAGTATTGCATTGGCAGAGTAGTCTATGTGTTTCCCGAGCAGTATATGTATTTCTGATGCGCACGAACGCGACCCTAAATCTCGCGACGGAGACCGTCGAAGACTCAAAGAGCGCGCTCGCGCTCAACGCCCGCAAGTGTACGGATGTCGTCAAGTAATAAAGATTATCGATCCCACCACAACTGGGATTCGAATATTGATATATTCAGTGGTTGTAATTGTTCGGACATAACTCTAATAGGATTCGATTGGTGAGGGCTGCCGGTGGACTTTACTCTATACGGTGTCACACGGAGGAGGAAGGGAGTATGCCGAGGTCTTCAAAGGTGATTCTATGACTTCGGTTTCGCTTGTGTATCACAAAATAATGCTGTCAATTGGTGTTGTCTAGACATTTATCTATGGTTTTGTGGAAGGGACATCATACACTCTCCCGATGAGCCGCCGCGTCTACCGGGAGCTATCTCTGCCTAAAAAGACGGGATAGATGGTACGAGGATGCCAAATCAATCCCTACGATGAACCTTTTCCGATTCCACCGCACCCTTCTACCCATAGTTACAGGAGATCAGGTTTACCCCTAGGTTCCTTATATAAAATCCCCTAAATCTTAAATACGAGGGTTGTCACACCTCATATCGCCTAAGCACAACAAATAGAAAACCAAACACACATAGATATAGTAAAAACAACTACCGATCGTCAAATCAAATTCAAAGGCAGAATTTAACATGAACCAACATTGTAATGTACACACAAGCTACTCCCTAATCCTAGAATCGAAAGTACTACTCCATGTATATGAAGGAAGAATCACAAAGCATGTTTATGTTCGAATACATAAGGAATAAAATGCAGGAACAAATGATTACAATGCTTTCGTGGTCTTCTCTCCAGCATTGAAGTACAAGGCATGGACCTCCGACGGCATTCCTCCTCCCCGTTGTGAGTTCCCGAAGCTTTTTAGGGCTTCGATGTGTCATCCTAGCCATTGTGCCTCCCTCCTAGGGTTTGGGCGGAGCTATCCTTATATAGACATCGCCTCGGACCGCTGTAAAATCTAGAAAAAGCCCTAGTCACGCAAATATGGTGGGCCTCCATACAGTCGTGTGTTTCCACACGGCCAAACCGTGTGTGGCCCTGGGGTGCTGATCTCGCCCATTGGGCATGGTCGTGTGAATCCACATGCCCTGGCCATGTCCCACTCTGCGTCTAGCTACGAAATGTCCTTCTTTTGCTCTGAAAGTGCTTCTTTTTAACCCAAAATGCTAACCGGCACACAAAAGTCCAACGAGCAGACCTCCGATCATAAAAATAGGAAATGCATGCAAAATACAGTAACATATGCATGAAACTAACATGAAATATAACAAGATGTGAGCAAAAACTACTCCTAAAACCCTATATGTTTTTCTCACATCACTTCCCCCAGACTTAAATCTTTGCTTGTCCTTAAGCAAACCTTAGTACCATGAAATTTAAAAGACATTGTTTCATACTTAGCATGACAACTAAATTTATCAAGTGGTATTTACAATCAAAGCAGAAAAATATGTTCTAGAAATTCACTAAGTTAGCTTCTCGTTCACGTGCTAAGCGAATCTTCTTAGGGGATACTCGTTCCATGGTAAGTTAAATCATTATCCTATAGCTTTCCTAAGGTCTCCGGCTCTTAGGCACTTACCTACCTGAAGCGAGGGGCGTTCCCTAGATCTAGCACAAAGTCTCAAAGGCATGCTCGATATTGAGAGAAATTGATAGGTGTTTCCCCAGTAACCTAACTCGGTCTCAAAGGGGCACCTAGCCATTTCCACCCACGAAAACTGTTTTTTTATCCCTCATAATCTTCTCTCTCTCTTTTTTCTTTGTTTTCTTTTTCATTTCTTTTTTTCTCTCTCTTTTATTTCTCTTTTCTTTTCTCTCTTTTATTTTTCGGCTCACTGGGATTTTGATTTTTCTGAATGGGCTTACACAATCCGAGTATCTCCAGTAACTAAAATTCTAAACCTAGAGTCACCTATGGATTCCAAAGTACTAGACTACTGAGATGAATCATAACTAGGTATGTACTAGATTCTCCCTTTCAGAGTGTTCGACATGTGTAGGTGTAAAAATAAAAACTAACTAGTGTAAGTCTAGAACATTCATTAAAGCAAATAAAATAAAATACCACGAGATAAATGAAGTTAAGCTACCTATGGAAACAACTCATGTAAGCAACTTTTTTTATAAATACTACTGATGCAGCTTTACAGATAACAAAAACTAAGTGCTGAAAGAAGTTTAACAACCCATGCATGAATAAATGAATAAAAATACCAGAAAAGAAACTACTGCTAGGAAACAAAATAAAATAAACTTTGGGGTCTCCCCTCCAAACAAAATATATCTCTAGTATGGTGGACGAGGTGGAAAATCTGGGAGCCTGGGCATCTCTAGATCCTGGGAGAACCTACTACTGAGCCGCTGATGCTACATGTACATGTGGTCAATCTGGGAGCTGGTGGATGCAGCGGCTGCTCGGTCCTCCTCCTCCCTAGCCCACTGCGCCTGCTAAGCGTGCATGTGCTATCACATCTCTATGCGGTAGGCGGCCTCATCCTGGTGACTAGCAGTCTCCTCCTAGAAGTATATGAGGGCCTCGTCGTAGAACTCCTCAGCCCACTAGAAATGCTTTCGGAACTCTGCCTGCCGGTAGGCACCCTGCTCCTCCCATCACTGCCTCAATGTCTGTTGCTCAGTGTAAATGTCATCGAGGCGCAATCAGAACTCCGAGAAATCATAAGTCGACGTACCTGCATCTTGCTCAAAGGTGGAAAAATGTGGTGGTGCAGGTGTAGACTCATGTTGGCGTGGACTAGGTGGGCTCCTATGCATGTGTGGACTAGAGGGAGAGTGATATAAAGGTGGAGAGATGGGCACCGATGTGAAGGGTCCCTCATATGGAGGGGACTCCACTATCAGGTCCAAGCGCCAGTTGACGCGTGTAGTGATGGTGGTACAATCAGGGTCGGGGAGCCTAAGGGTCATCAGATTTTTTCCTTACAAAGAATAAGAAGTCTCCTTCTCTCACAATCATCTTCATGGCCATGCACACTCCTAGGTCGATTCTAAGGCTCCCCTCTATACTCTCTAATGTAGTGTAATCGTACCCCATCCTATGGCAAATGTGGGTAAGTAGGCCTCCCACATTAATCTCTCCTCGTGCTGCTTTGCTCATCTTCACTATGTATCTGATGAAGTGGGACCCTACATCGATGCTACTCCTTTCTTGTATCATGTCTCATAGGTAAAGCAGCTCGCTAGCTCTAACTACACCGTCACTCTCCCCACGACCAAATATAGTAATGGCCATGATGCGGTGGAGGTATCGAAAGATGGGGTTTTGGAGGCATGATGCTTTGGCCCTAGATGGGTCATAAGTGTGCTCCCCCGTCAACTCAGTCCAAACTATCCGAGAGTTAAACCCAATAGGGAGTCTTCTCTCTCCCCCACTGGCAAGCCAAAGCATGAGTTCCATTGATGAAGGGTCCACTCATGCTCAATGTTAAAAAGCCTAAAAGTTATCCTACCCTCCTCGCTCTCTCTACCCGTTAAAATTTCCACCTCTAAGGAACTTAAAAATTCTAGAACTATCCTAGGGTAGGTTGGGTGCCTTATTCCCATCATCTCTTCCCACCCCATTTTTGCAAATAGGGCTTGAATATCACCCAACAACCCTAAAGACTCTAGCAAATCTTCATCTAAGTACCTAGTAGCAATGAGCTTACGAGTAGAGAGCACATTATATCTATCTCTATGTTCATTATTGTGAAAAAGAAGAGTGGGTAGGGCGTTACCCTCCTCCGGAGCTTGAGGGGCGTTGGCTCTCCTTGGTCGTCACTCTGAAATGCCAGATTGAGGTGCTACTTGCTTGGTCCTCCTCATCCTTACTCCTTTTGGCTTCCTTTGAGGTCAAAAGTGCTTCTAGATGGTGGGGAAGACGAAATCACACAGCTAGGGAAAGAGCTTTCAAAGCACACGATGCAAATGGGGTGAAAACACATGGTTCGCCCCTTTTAACCTCGTGTGACACGGCCGTGTGAAAACACACAACCAGATCATTTTCACCTTGGGTCAGTCAGGCACGACCGTGGGAAAACACACGGCCAAGCCGTGTGTCCCCATTTCTCTCCCCGTTTTGCGTTAGGGTTCAAATTTTCTCATACATTTTGCCTTGTAGGCTAATATGGATTTTATTTTTGCCTAGCTAAGTTCTTTCCCAGTCCTAACTCTAAATGGGATGGAAATCAAAACTAAAATAAAAAAAATGAAATGCAAATCAAAGGGAAATCTAAAACTAAACTTGGGTTGCCTCCGAAGAAGCACTTTGTTTAAGGTCGTTTAGCTTGACCTTATTTCTACGTTTCATTTGAGGCATTTGAATCTTGCTCGTGGGGGAGCAAGATATTTTCTCACCTTATGCCTCCTCCCTTGTGATCCCTTATCACCATATCTCTTAAATCTTGCTCATGGAGGGGTAAGATATTTATTGGCTGCCTTCCTTGGTTTGAGAGTGAACATGCTTATCTTTAAAGAATCATCAGGAGTTTGTTCATGATATTCTGTTTCATCTATATGTTGTAAATAATATAACTCACCATAAATATTCTCACCAAAAGATTTATTAGCAGATTCTATCATGTCGAATGAAAATTTATCATTACAAATCACTAGGTGGGCTTTGTTATTGGTAACTAAAGTTTTGGTGAGGGTTAAGGCAAGCTCTTCTTGACCCTTGAGGTTAGGAGGTGTTTTGATTAAAGCAATGCACTCCTCGATTAAAGTATCAATTATATAATCCTCAAGTTCTCCTTTTAGTGGTGATTGAATGGATTGTCCTTCTTTACTTCCAATGTCATCTACGTCCTCCTCATCCATTCGCTCAAAGTGAATCTCTGTCATATTAGGTTTAATCCAGTCATCAAAGCTACCTTCTAGTCATTTGGTTTCTTCTCTTGCTAGATCTCGTTTCATAATCTCCGCAAATTGTTGGCTATGCTCCTCGCATTCCCTAGTAAAATTATCTAGCAGGGCTTCTAAGTGGGGACTTGGTTCTGGATAAAATTTGCATGGTGACTCATAGCTCTCGTTCTCATTTTGGAAACAATATTGAGTCTCTGTCTGGGAATGCCACCATTGGAATTCAGCGTTCGCCGCTTGTTTCGTTCAAATGAAATCTTCCATCATCTGCTCAAGTCGAGATTTAGGCGGACAATATCGAGGGTTTAAGTACCCAGGGTCATAACTATATGAATAGGAATCATCTTGTGGCCACTGGTTGTAATTGTAGGTGACATCTTGTTGTTTAAATTGTGAAGGTTCGAATATATCCAGACAATCGTTAATGGTATGCCATGTTTCACCACAATGTTCACAATAAATATTACCAAAACTTATAGCATTCAATTGACCATAATCATGAGTAAAAGCATGCATCGTTATATGCAGGAAATTATAAATAAGGAAAGAGAAACTGAATAAACAAAACTGAAATAAAATAAAATAAAATAAAATAAAATAAAACAAGAAAAGTAAATCTATCCAAAGTTTGATCCAATTATCCACTTCTCGATTCGATATCGAATCGATCAATCCCCGGCAACGACGCCAAAAACTTGATGCGCACGAACGCGAACCTAAATCTCGCGATGGAGACCGTCGAAGACTCAAAGAGCATGCTCGCGCTCAATGCCCGTAAGTGCACGGATGTCGTCAAGTAATAAAGATTATCAATCCCATAGGGACTGGAATTCGAATATCGATATATTCAGTGGTTGTAATTGTTTGGACATAACTCTAAGAGGTTTCGATTGGTGAGGGCTGTCGGTGGACTTTATTCTATACGGTGTCACACGGAGGAGAAAGGGAGTGTGCCGAGGTCTTCAAAGGTGATTCTAGGACTTCGGTTTCGCTTGTGTATCACAAAACAATGTTGTCAATTGATGTTGTCTAGACATTTATCTATGGTTTTGTGGAAGGGACATCATACACTCTCCCGATGAACCGCCGCATCTACCGAGAGCTATCTCTGCCTAAAAGGACGGGATAGATGGTACGAGGATGTCAAATCAATCCCTACGATGAACCGTTTCCAATTCCACCGCACCCTTCTACCCACAGTTACACGAGATCAAGTTTACCCCTAGGTTCCTTATATAAAATCCCCTAAATCTTAAATACGAGGGTTGTCACACCTCGTATCGCCTAAGCACAGCAGATAGAAAACCAAACACACATAGATATAGTAAAAACAACTACCAATTGTCAAATCAAACTCAAAGGCAAAATTTAACATGAACCAACATTGTAATGTGCACACAAGCTATTCCCTAATCCTAAAATCGAAAGTAATACTCTATGTATATGAAGGAAGAATCACAAAGCATGTTTATGTTCGAATACATAAGGAATAAAACACAGGAACAAAGGATTACAATGCTTTCGTGGTCTTCTCTCAGGTGTTGAAGTGCAAGGCATGGACCTCTAGCGGCGTTCCTCCTCCCCATTACGAGTTCCCGAAGCTTTTTAGGGCTTCGGCGTGCCATCCTAGCCGTCGTGCCTCCCCCCTAGGGTTTGGGCGGAGCCATCCTTACATAAACATCACCTCGGACCACTGCAAAATTCAGAAAAAGTCCTAGTTGCGCAAATATGCCAGGCCACCACACGACCGTGTGTTTCCACATGGCCAGGCTGTGTGCGGCCCTGGGGTGCTGATCTCGCCCATTGGGCACGGCCGTGTGAATCCACACGCCCTAGCCGTGTCCTACTCTATGTCTAGCTGCGAAATATTCTTCTTTTTCTCTAAAAGTGCGTCTTTTTAACCCAAAATGCTAATCTACACACAAAAGTCCAACGAGCAGACCTCCGAATCAGAAAATAGGAAATGCGTGCAAAATAGAGTAACATATGCATGAATCTAAGATGAAATGTAACAAGATGTGAGCAAAAACTACTCCTAAAACCCTATACATTTTGCTCACATCAATTTCCCGAGCCTAGAAGGGTGATAGAGAGCAGTGAGGCGCAAAGTTGAGTATTGCATTGGCAGAGCAGTCTATGTGTTTGCCAAGCCCAATAGGGTGATAGAATGCAATGAGGCTCAGAATTGTGTATTGCATTGACAGAGTAGTCTATATGTTTCCCGAGCAGTATATGTATTTTCCAAGCCCAGTAGGGTGACAGAGAGTAGTGAGCCTTAAAGTTGAGTATTGTATTGGTAGAGAAGTTTGTGTAATTCTTGTTGGTGCAATCGGCCTAGGTCACGATTGATCAGACTCGATTTTGACTCGAGTAATGTTTTGATGTTTGACAAAGTAAGTTGACATTGATGTTTGACATTAATGTCTGTTGATGTTTTGGGGAGATTGTTTATACAATCAACCCAGATTATGTTTAACTGGACTCGAGTTTGACTCGAGGGAGACTTTGATGGTTGACTAGGGTTGACCATGTGATTATGAAAGTCCAAGTCATGGGTACTTGGCATGGAAAGTCCAAGTAGGACACTTGGCATTTGGGAAAGTCCAAGCATGGGTCTTGGCATGGAAAGTCCAACATGGGTTGGTAAGGGAAAGTCCAAGCTTGAGTCTTGGCATTTGAGAAGTCCAAGGGGTTTGATATTGGCGGCGTAAAGTCCAAGGGTGAAGTCTTGGCAGCATAAGTCCAATGTTTGGTGGCGTAAAGTCCAAGGGTGAAGTCTTGGCAGCATAAGTACAATATTTGGCGGCGTAAAGTCCAAGTGGAGTCTTGGTGGTGTAAGTTCAATGTGCCTTAGCGGTGTAGACACCGTTAGCATGACATAGCCGATGGAAACACCTGAAGGCTAGCGCGATGGATGAATAAGTCATGGATGACTTGGAGGGATCCGAGAGGCGTGAGGATGATGGAGGTGGCTAGAAGGCTTAGGTCTAGGCTAAGGGTAGTCTAGCAAGTATGGGGGCACTATACTTGGGCTAAAACCTCATGTTTGAGGTGTGCCAATCGACTGGTGTCATGTGGCAGTCGACTGGCATAGTCAACTAGGGTTTGACTGTGGGATTTGGCCTAGCAGTCGACTGCCATATGTGGGCAGTTGACTGATTGGCTGATCAGTCGACTGATCTTGTGATCAGTCGATTGGTGCTCGTGAAATCTAGCACAGAATGGAGTCGAGACTCGACTGGTCGAGTGAAGGCTCCATCAGTCGACTGATGGGTATCATCAGTCGACTGATGATGGATCCGTTGGACTTATCTAGCGTGGATCTTGATGTTGTCTCACGACAACAGTGGCATCAGTCGACTGATGGTCCCGAGCAGTCGACTGATCAACTTTTTCTAGTACAGGTTGAAGATATAAAAGGAGCCCGTGATGGAGAAAAATGGATCCGGTTCTTGAGAGATATTGGGGCGATTTGTTGCTGCAAATCAGGTCTCCAAGTGCAAGCAAGCAACCAAGCATTCAAGCAATCAAAAACAAGTGTTGTAAAGTCTTTTCTTTACTTGTCTTTCGTATTTGCATTGTATATTACTTGTATTTTGTTCTTGCTGTTGTAAGATCGTTTGTACGAGGTTTCTCCACCTCCAACTTGTGTCGAGAAGGAGTTATTGTGATTAGTAGTGTGTGTTTGCATTGCTAGGGCTTTTAGTGCCCGATCCGTGGAGTAGGAACCGTTCGGTTCCGAACCACATTAAATACTTGTGTATTTGTGTTTATCTATTTCGTATTGCTTCATTATTATTCCGCTGCGTGCTAACAAAATTTGTAGACGAACGCGAAATGAATTCCATCACGCGATGCTATTCACCCCCCTCTAGCGGCCTCAATTCCCTTACAATTGGTATCAGAGCCCGGGGCTCTTCTACAGATTAACCGCCGGGAGCTAAAGAAGCTAGAGGGAAGATGGAATTCCAAGACAAGCTTGGATGGGACATCAACACTCCACCACCATATGATCGAGAAGACTTTTCAGCGTGGAAAGCAAGAATGGAGACATTCTTGATGATGGATATAGAAGATTGGTTCATCCTCGTAGAAGGTTTTGAACCTCCTCGGGATAAGAATGGAAACATCTTGAAATTGAAGAAGTGGACACAAGAGCAACGTCTCAAGTTCAAGACCGAAGTCAAGGTAACAAAGATTTTAGAAGATTTGATACCTAATGACATTTTGTCGAGTTTAGGTGAATTTCAAGATGCCAAGGAGCTATGGGACAAATTGTCCAAGTTCCATGAGAAGCCTCACTTGGCACAAGTAGAAGAAGAAGAATCTTCATCGGCTCAAGAAGAGGAAGAAGTCGAGGAAGAATCATCATCATCTTCACAAGCGAGTGAGGACTCGGAAGTTGAGAAGGAATCAACTTCCGGATTGGTGAAAGAAGAGGAGACCTCCACCTCTAGGATTGAGGGGGAGGAGATTAGAGCATCTACACCGGAGCAATCTCAAGAAGAATCATCTACATCCGATAGAGAAGGAGAGCAAGCTCAAGAGAACCTCACCACCACCCTAGGTAACTCAAGCATGTCAATTAATAACAAAATTCATATAATATTCTTTGAGTGTAGGGAATCCGGACACTACAAGAGTAAGTGTCCAAAAAGGGTTAAGAAAGCTCCTCCGACACCAAAAGTCAATGGAAAAGTCAAGGATGCTGGCGTCCCCACCAAGAAGAGCAAGGAGCACGTGATATGCTTCAAATGCGGACAACTGGGACACTATAGGAGCCAATGTCCTAGAAGAAAGGAGGGAGCTTTACAAGTAGGGGGAGTCTCTAAGACTAACCCTAAGGTATATTTTCATAATGCTCATTCCTTAAATTCTAAGCAAAAGCATGCTAGAATTAATTTAAATAATTTTGCTATTACTCATGAATCAAAGCATGCTAGAAATAATGATTATGGTTGTCTAGAAGCTAAACATGTTGGTTTTAGGACTAAGGAGAAATCTAGAAATGATAACTCTTGACCTATTTCAAAGAAGGAGAAATTTGGGACTAATGTCCCTAGAAATGTCCTTCCTAAGAAAACAATTAAGAAAATCGAAAACCATTTAGGCATCAATCCTAGTAAAGGTAGACATATGCCTAAAGAGAATGGTAATGCCCAAAAATCTAATCAAAAATCAATTGGGCAATTAGAGTTAGAAAATCAAGCATTGAGGTCAAGGCTTGAGAAATTGGAAAAGACCATTGCAAGTATACAAAATCAATTTAAAGAGTCAAATTGTCAAACTCTAGGATCTAAAAGTCAACAAAAAGGGTGTAAGAGGCAAGAATCATCTAGGAGACAAGGTTTGGGTCACAAGCCTATGTCTAAGAAAGTAATGCCTACTTATCACAATGTTCCATTTGATTATGGAACTAAACCTAAATCTAAGAAAACCAAAGTCTCTAGGGAAATTATCCCTAAGGCCAACCATAGTATGTGCCTAGTGGCTAGGGTTTCTAAGAAACCTAAGGAAGTCACTAAGAAGGTTACTAGTGAGGCAATCCCTAAGGCTAACCATGACATGACCATAATGACCAAGGCTAACAGGCCTAGAAGGGTCATTAGACAGATATCTAGGGAAGTCATCCTTAAGGAATACCTAATTAATCCAATGAGCTCAAATAGATTTTGGGTTCCAAGGAGTGTGATTAACTCACGCTAAATGGGTTAGGATGTGTCAACTTTGATTGGATGGGCAGTTAACTCAACCATAGCAAAGTTGACATTTTAGGTTATTTTCAAGGTTATGGATACCTTGGAAATAGGTTTGATTTTATATCCTAAAAGGTTTTAGGATGTTTTATATATTTTTGGAATCATGAAAAATCAATAAAATTGGCACAATCTAGATTTAAAGGTCATGGTGTGCCATTTTAGGATTTTGACACACTTTAGGAATTAATGTATCAAGAGAAGTGCTTAAAGTTTATATGTCACATCAACAGTGATATTTAAGTGCCACACACCTTGATGTCTTACACTTACCATGCTTCATGTGTTTTACCATATGTTTGCATGGAAGAAATATTTATGGTATATTGCATCTCACAAAATAGGTCATTCATCTTGATTGTGTATTTCCACACTCAGAAAGGGTGAGATGTTAGGATTTTAAAATCATTGGATGCTAATGATTGTTAAAATGAAATAAAATATCAAAATACATTAACAAATACATGAATATAAGCATAACATTAATATATTCGACATACAAGAGTAAACAAGATAAAATGAAACAAATTGAGTGAAGAAATCGAAATTCACTCAATTTCAGAACTGGAAATCAGAGATCAGTCAACTGTTACTATTGTAGCACGATACAGTGAGTCCGGCAGTCGAGTGTTGTTTCTAAGGACTCGACTGTTTTGTACATCAGTCGACTGATGGTACTGTTCATCGAGGTAGAAGGATCACCAGTCGAGTGGTCGTTGTGCAGTCGAGTGTTGATCGCATCAGTCGACTAATTACCAACATCAGTCGACTGATGTTACTGTAGCATGACACAGATTACTCAGCAATCGAGTGCTGAGCCGGAGCAGTTGACTGCCGGTTCAGTAAACCGCTCATAACCCACCATCAGTCGACTGATGTCACATATCAGTCGACTGGAGTCGCAATTTTATAACGCCGAACCGCTAGGGTTCGACATCTTCATGCTCGTTTCCCTCGCAATTTTTGCTCCGATCAGCGCTCATCGTCTCCGATCAACCTTTCCTCGTCCACGCCGGCGACCAAAGCCCTAGGGTTGGTAGTCTTCTCTTCCGGTTGTGTCTTTCATCTCTCTATAACCCTAATGGTATCTCACAACCCTAATTTTTTCTTCTCCAAACGATTAGGGTTCCGGCGAGACCCTTTCTCCAGCGATCTTTCCGGCGTTCCCTTCAGCAGCTGCCTTGTGCCTTCCCTTCATCACCTTCAAATGGCACCAAAGTATAACTTCTATACCCCTTAAACCCTAGATTTTTGTCTTTACAACTCATTGTGATTTAATCGTGTATTTTTTGTATCATTGCATTTCATTCCACTGCATTGCATTCATATAGACGACAACATAGGAACGACCCGACTGAGGTCGCATCACGATTGTACCAACCCATGTCGGTTAGGTACATCAATATTGACTTCTTTAGGCATTATTGTGGTGATATCATGGAGATTCTAGCATACTATCAACTCATGAAGGTAGTCCTTTGCACTCATGCCATAAATGATGATATCCTTAAGGAGTTCTATCAAAACTTAAGGAAGGTAGACGATGGTCCTACCTACACTACTCGCGTTGCAAAATGCGACTTAGAGTTCACTCCTGTGATATTGCAGGAGTTTCTTGAGTGTAGGCCATTGGATGATACTTTCATCTTCTATCCTACCTTCGATGCCCCTCCTCCTGAGCCGTTTAATCATATTTCTTTGGACTCCATGCATGAGGACATTTTTCATCATCCTCGCCCACCAGCTCAGAACCTATTCCCAATCACTGAGCTATCTGCCCATGACAATATACTTTACAAAGTCATTGTTGGGTGTTTTTGTTAGTAATATATGAGAGATGTCCTAAGGCAATCGCCTTATGTATGAACCATTTATATGATAAATGAAGATTCACTATTTGAGTATACATGTTTTATGTATTTGATTGGATCTTAAACACATTTACTGAATGTCCACGATACAATTCACAGCATGAGAGAATTTGTGATTGGATCACAACTAGTGAGTATCTCTACATGTGTAATTGTGATGTATCGAAATTATCCCTAGTCGATGAATTGATGGATTTGGACACCATCAATTCTGTCGAGACTAGCACGAGGTATACTCCTTGGTGTATCCAAGCAGCTGATTCTCACTGGCTGGAGACATAGTGATGTCCGGAGTTAATCGTGGATGCTAGTTATGGTAACTAGTTCATTGGAGTGACCAGCCGTAAGACTTCATATGGTTCTCTGCAAATATAGATATGTCAATGAAGTTCTTACTGTGGCTTAAGTGCGATGTTCCTTTGACTTGCGGTATTCAAGTCATCTTGATCATGGAGACTTATGCTTTGACATCTTAAGCAAACATCTCTAAGGAGATGTGGACCCGTGATGATTGGGTATAAGTCAAAGTGATCGAAGGTGTTTGAATAGCCTATAAAGGATTCACCACTCCTTGCGAGGAGATGTATACCCATGGCCTCTCGTCGGATTGTTACTAAAGTCTTTGGCCAAAGCATTACATGTTTAGAGTAAGGTACTCTTCGATACATGTGGAGTAACTAGAATCCGTAGGACGAGGAAATGATACTTGGGCTAGGTGTGACGTAGTCAGTCTAGTGGGGACTGACACAATAGACCATGTCCTGAACCAAGTGGGTATAAGATGAGTGAAGGGAATGGGGTACGAATCATTCGAGCTGCTGAAGGGTTTCAGAAATAGTTCTGGATCAACCGTTGATCTTTTCGGTTAATTGGGGATCATGATGTACTACTAGGTGCCACTCATGATCGTTCTATAATTAATGGTTAATTATAGATGGCCAACATAAACCGAGAACCTATTTGGTCACACGCACAACGAGCGTAATCCAAAGGATTTAAAACGAGCTTGAGAATGGGATTCTCAGACCGAGAGAAACTAGGTTTGGTTGGACCAAACATAAAGCGAGCATGAAATCGTTTCAGTCGCAATGGAAGCGTGGATGGGCCGAGTCTTATGAAGACGTAATGGATAAACCAAAATGGTTTGGTTCTAATCCAATGGAGGAGAATAAACCAAAGGGTTTGGTTTATTTTAAACGAATGAACCAAAAGTTGGTTCGGTTCGTTTTAACTTAAAATAAACCATCATGGTTTGGTTTATTTTAACTTATCTTAATGGAGTGGGTTAACGGGCCTAATGGTTATGATCCAATAACCATTAAGAGAATTAGTTCTCTATAAAAGAGGGCTTAATGGATAATTAAGCCCTAATCCAAGCCCTAGCAAGGAGTTGCCGCCCAACCCTCATTGCCGCCCAACTCCATTGCCGCCCAGCTTCTTGTGCCGCCGTCCAAGTCCTTGCCGGCGTCCAAGCTTCAGCCGGTGATCCTCCGGCGACCCTCCGGTGATCTTCCTAGGCCTCGGTGAAAAGGTGAGCACTTGGCTTCCTTGTTTTGGCCGGCGCCTACTCCTCCACCAAGCTGTCCAGTTTTCTGGACAGCTTCTTCTCCTCTCGTCGGAGCGTCGTTTGGACGACGGTTTAAGCTCCGACAGTGGCTAAACTACCGGGGATTCGATCTCCGGTAATCCTCTGAGGTGGAGGACGAAGGATTCGTCAATTGGTTGACGAATACCTCTCCGGAGAAGCGAGTTTTGAGAACTCGTATTAGGATCCGAATTTGGATTCGGATCGTGATCATCTCTCGATCACGTCGTCTTCAACACGAGGCTAGTAACCCGTACGAAGACGAAGCTCGTGGCTTAGCGAAGTCATCCCGAGGAACTCGGCGTGGATACGGATAGAGATGATTCTAGCGAGGATTGTTCCGGTTGATGCCGTTCCCGCTACACGTCATACGAAAGGTATAACGTAGATAAATTTCCTTTTATCGCAAATTTAAATTTACGGTTATGTCTACACTTGTTGTAATATGCATGCGTGCATTGTGTGTGTTGTAATAAATGTAGATTTATTATTTTTATTGCTTCCGCTGTGTTCATGTTTACGAAACGTGATCGAACACACACACGCTGCGGTGCCGGAAACCCAACAGTGGTATCAGAGCCCAGGTTGTGTTTCGACATAATCGTAAAAATCGTTTTGCGATAGTCATAATGTATTTCTGGAAATTTTCTAATTTTGGAAATTTAGAAGTATTTATGGAAATTTTTCAATTTTGGAAAGTCTAGAAGTATTTATGGAAATCTTCCACTTTTGGAAAGTTGGAAGTATTTATGGAAATTGATATTTTCCATAAATAAAATATTTGATTAGATTCTGGAAATTTGTTTCCTAATTTAATCATGATTTGATTTGGGAAATAAAATCTTAAAATATTTTAATTTCCATAAGTAGTTTTAATGATTTAGGAAATTGGCTTCCTAAATAGATTTTCCTTAATCAAATAATTCCATGAATAAAATATGTGATTAGATTTGGAAATTTGTTTCCTAATTTAATTATGATTTGATTTGGAGAATCAAATCTTAAACATATTTTATTTCCATAAATAGTTATGACATATAAGGAAATATATACATGACATAATTGTATGCCATGTCATTGCATTAGATGCATAACATTATGCCATGTGTGTCGTGACATGTAGATGTATGCCATGTATGCTATGCCATGTAGATAATAGTTATTTGCATGCAAAGAGGATGAGACATAAAAACCCTTAAACAATATTAAAGCCTACACCTTCCATTAATATGGTTAGAACCAGAGTTCCGTTTCTTGTTTGGGTTGTTGGACTCTCTCCAAGCCCGGCTCGAACCCGAACATGTTCAAACCATGGAATAGTTTAATACTAATATGGTAAGAGTTAGAGGTCAATCATTAGCTTTGGTTGTTGGACTCTCTCCAAGCTGGGCTAATTGGTTGAATGCGCTCTAACCATATTAAAACTATTTCCCGATTAATGGGTTGGCTTTAACCTGGAGCATCGTCTTGTTGGACTCTCTCCAAGGTCGATGTAAAGGGAGGTGAAGTTGGGTGCTATGCATATGATGCATACTTGTTAATGTGTTAACAACCCGATGTATGTGTGAACATTCAATTAGTTGATAGCACATTGTGATAGTTGCATATACGTGATATACAATCGGTATAGACGATACCTACCGTCGTAGTTATGAATGACTTGTTGGACTCTCTCCAAGGTTGTTCATAACTATGATGGATATCAGCCCATTCAGAGATGGACCTACGATCTCCCGAAGTGATTTTGGGGTTTTTGAAATTCGAAAAATGAATGGGATTTATAAATGTATATTGATGAATTTTAAAATCATTTTCTCATATATGCTCGTTTTGTATTTCTAGGTCAATAAATTGATCATGACGTCTTTGAATTTGCGCACTATTTTGGATTCGAACAAACTGACTGGGCTTAACTTCCTGGACTGGCTTAGAAACCTGAGAGTTGTTCTCAAGGCGGAAAAGCTTGCATATGTCCTTGAAGAGCCTCTTCCTGACCGTCCTAAGGACGATGCAACTCCAGACCAAATGTTGGTCTATCAGAAGCATGTGCGGTCGAAATGGCGAGTTGCATCATGCTAGCGGCGATGGTACCTGAGCTGCAAAAGCAGCATGAGCATATGGATGCTAATACTATAGTCTTCCATCTTCATGAGTTGTTCGATGAGCAAGCGAGATCCGAAAGGTTCGAGGTCTCTAGGCTCCTCTTCACCACGAAGATGCAAGAAGGTTCATCTGTAGTGCAGTTTGTGCTAAAGATGAACGGGTACATCGAGCGGCTAGCCACCCTCGGTTTTGTGATGGATCATGAGTTAAGTATTGACTTAATTCTGCATTGTTTGCCCAAGAGTTTCTCACAATTTGTGATGAACTATCGGATGAACAAATTAGAATCCACCATTCCCGAGCTCCTCAATATGCTAAAGACTGTGGAGCCTTCTGTGAAGTATGAGGAGAAGGCGGTTCTGTTAGTTGATTCCTCAAAGAAAGGTTCTAAGAGGAAGGCAAAAGAACAGAAGAAAGGAAAGAAGAAAAAGACAAAGAAGGCGGAACCAGCGCAAAAGGGCACTTGCCATCACTGTGGCAAGGAAGGCCACTAGCGAAGAAACTGCAAGATTTATCTTGAGTCCATGAAGAAGAAGAAGGCATCCGATGCCCCATCCTCTTCAGGTATCTTCGTTATTGATTGTCATTATATTTCCTTGGACACTTGGGTATTGGATACTGGGTGTAGCTCACATATATGTAATGACATACAGGGGATAAGGAATAGAAGAAGACTTGTCAAAGGGGAGTCAAATTTGTGAGTTGGCAATGGAGCAAAGGTTGCTGCAGTCGCCATCGGAACTTATTTGCTGAAGCTCCCTAGTGGACTAGTCTTAGAACTGGACAATTGCTATTATGTTCCTTCTCTAATAAAGAACATTGTTTCTATTTCCTGTTTAAATAGAAATGGTTTCCATTTGACGTTTAGTAACAATTGTTGTTATATAACTTTAAATGGCGTACTTTATGGAACTGGAACCTGTTGGGTTTCCGGCACCGCGGCGGGTGTGTGTTCGATCATGTTTTGTAAACATGAACACAGCGAAAGCAATTAAAAATAATAAATCTATATTTATTACAACACACACAACACACACATGCATATTACAACAAGTGTAGACATAACCGTAAATTAAAATTTGCAATAAAAGGAAATTTATCTACGTTATACCTTTCGTATGACGTATAGCGGGAACGACATCAACCGGAACGATCCTTGTAAGAATCGTCTCTATCCGTATCCACGCTGAGCTCCTCGGGATGACTTCACTAAGCCACGAGCTTCGTCTTCGTATGGGTTACTAGCCTCGTGTTGAAGACGACGTGATCGAGAGATGATCACAATCCGAATCCAAATTCGGATCCAAAACCGAGTCCTCAAAACTCGATTCTCCGGAGAGGTATTCGTCAACCGTTTGACTAATCCTTCGTCCTCCACCTCAGAGGATTACCGGAGATCAAATCCCCGGTAAGTTAGCCGATGTCGGAGCACTAACCGTCGTCCAAACGACGCTCCGACAACAAAGAAACAAGCTGTCCAGAAAAACTGGAGAGCTTTTGGTGGAGGAATAGAGGCCGGCCAAAGGAGATGTGGAGCTCACCTTATCACCGAACCCACAAGAGATCACCGGAGGGTCGCCGGAGCATCGCCGGCTGAAGCTTGGATGCCGGCGGCAAGGAGGTGGCAGCAGCTCCATGAAGTTGGTGGCAACACCATTTTGGGCGGCAACAACAAAAGGAGGCTAGGGTTGGGCGGCCAAAACTTCATTAGTGTTTTTGGGTTAGGGTTTAACCCCTATTTTATAGAGAACTAAATCTCTTAATGGTTAATGGATCATATCCATAAAGCCCATTAACTCGCTCCATTAAGATAAGTTAAAATAAACCAAACCATGATGGTTTATTTTAAGTTAAAACGAACCGAACCAACTTTTGGTTCATTCGTTTAAAATAAACCAAACCCTTTGGTTTATTCTCATCCATTGGATTAGAACCAAACCATTTTGGTTCATCCATTACGTCTTCATAAGACGCGGCCCATCCACGCTTCCATTGCGACTGAAACGATTTTATGCTTGCTTTATGTTTGGTCCAACCAAACATAGTTTCTCTCGGTCTGAGAATCCCATTCTCAAGCTCGTTTTAAATCCTTTGGATTACACTCGTTGTGCGTGTGACCAAATAGGTTCTCGGTTTATGTTGGTCGTCTATAATTAACCATTAATTATAGAACGATCATGAGTGGCACCTAGTAGTACATCATGATCCCCAATTAACCGAAAAGATCAACGGTTGATCCAGAACTATTTCTGAAACCCTTCAGTAGCTCGAATGAACCGTGCCCCATTCCCTTCACTCATCTTATACCCACTTGGTTCAGGACATGGTCTATAGTGTCAGTCCCCACTAGGCTGACTACGTCACACCTAGCCCAAGTATCATTTCCTCGTCCTACGGATTCTAGTTACTCCACATGTATCGAAGAGTACCTTACTCTAAACATGTAATGCTTTGGCCAAAGACTTTAGTAACAATCCGACGAGAGGCCATGGGTATACATCTCCTCGCAAGGAGTGGTGAATCCTTTATAGGCTATTCAAACACCTTCGATCACTTCGACTTATACCCAATCATCCCGGGTCCACATCTCCTTAGAGATGTTTGCTTAATATGTCAAAGCATAAGTCTCCATGATCAAGATGACTTGAATACCGCAAGTCAAAGGAACATCGCACTTAAGCCACAGTAAGAACTTCATTGACATATCTATATATGCAGAGAACCATATGAAGTCTTACTACTGGTCACTCCAATGAACTAGTTACCATAACTAGCATCCACGATTAACTCGGACATCACTATGTCTTCACGAGGAGAATCACCGCTTGGATACACCAAGGAGTATACCTCGTGCTAGTCTCGGCGTAATTGATGGTGTCCAAATCCATCAATTCATCGACTAGGATAATTCCGATACATCACAATTACACATGTAGAGATACTCACTAGTTGTGATCCAATCACAAATTCTCTCATCGTGAATCGTATCGTGGGCATTCAAGATAAATGAGTTTAAGATCCAATCAAATACATAAAACATGTATACTCAAATAGTGAATCTTCATTTATCATATAAATGGTTCATACATAAGGCGATTGCCTTAGGACATCTCTCATATATTACTAATAGACTCCCACTTGGCCTAATGCCAATCGCTACGGTATCCAATACCATAAGCTCGAACATGACCCTCAAACTTATTTTGAGGTAATGCCTTAGTCAAGGGATCCGCTAAGTTCCTTTCAGTGGGAATTTTCTCGATTTGTATTTCGTTCCTACTGATGATCTCTCTGATAAGATGATAGCGGCGAAGCACATGTTTGGATCATTGATGAGACTACATCAAGTTCATAGATGAACTACTTGATCCAAACCGCTTCCTTTGCTACTTCCAAAGCTGCAACGTATTCTGCCTTAGTGGCAGAATCCGCTATAGTGTCAAGCTTGGAACCTTTCCAACTTATTGCGCCTCCATTCTAGGTGAATACGTATCCAGACTGAGACCTGGAATCATCCTTGTCTGTCTGGAAGCTGGCATCCGTATACCCGCATATCACCATGTCCCCTTCTCCATATATTAGGAACACATCCTTAGTTCTTCTCAAGTACTTAAGGATCGTCTTAACAGCCGCCCAATGATCCATTCCTAGATCGGTGATCGTATCTGCCGTGACACTCGAGCATACGATACATCGGGCCTCGTACATAACATAGCATACATGATAGATCCTATTGCGGATGCATAGGGAATCTTACTCATGCAAATCCTCTCGTCTTCTGTGCGCGGACACATAGACTTCGAAAGGTGTACCCCATGCCTGATGGGCAGATAACCTTTCTTGGATTCCGACATGCTAAACCTCTTTAGCACTCGGTCTATATATGTAGACTGCGAAAGACCAAGCAACCGTTTCGATCTATCTCTATAGATCTTAATCCCAAGGATGTAGGTTGCTTCTCCCAGGTCTTTCATGGAGAATGTCTTGGATAACCAAACCTTAACTGACTGTAAGATTGACACATCGTTTTCAATAAGTAATATGTCATCGACATACAATACTAGGAACACGACTGCACTCCCACTAACCTTCTTGTACACACAAGGTTCGTCTGGATTTTGCGAGAAATCAAACTTTTTGATCGTCTCATCAAAACGGATATTCCAGCTCCTTGATGCTTGCTTCAATCCATAAATGGACCGTCGCAATTTGCATACCTTGGTTTTATCGACCGATGTGAAACCCTCAGGTTGTATCATATACACGTCCTCGAGCAGGTTTCCATTAAGGAAAGCTATTTTCACATCCATCTGCCATATCTCATAATCATAATGAGCCGCTATGGCCAAGAGCATCCGAATAGATTTAAGCATAGCTACAGGCGAATAGGTTTCGTCATAATCAACACCTTGTTTTTGACGATATCCTTTCGCCACTAATCTAGCCTTATAGGTAATCACATTACCATCCATGTCGGTTTTCTTCTTGAAAACCCACTTGCACCCTATAGGCTTTATGCCTTCAGGTGGGTCAACCAAGTTCCAAACTTGGTTTTCGTACATGGAATCCATTTCCGACTTCATGGCACCAAGCCACTTATCCCTTTCTGAACTTGTCAGGACTTCTTCATAACTGGTAGGCTCCTCATCATCAATGAGTAACACGTCGTTCGATTCACTTACGAGAAATCCATATCTCTCAGGAATATTGCGTGTTCTACCAGATCTACGAAGATGTGGTGTTATAATAGGTCCAGCCGATTGCTCATCACTATGAGTTGTCGGCTGTTGTGCTTCACCAGGTATCTCATCAATGTCTATTTGAGTCTCTCGAGCCTCCTCAAGCTCGACGACACTCCCACTGTTTTCTTGCAAGAGAAACTCTTTCTCTAGAAACACAAAGATGCCTTGAAACAAACACCTTTTGTTCCACAGGATGATAGAATTGGTAACCCCTTGTTTCCTTAGGGTATCCAATAAATAGACATTTATCAGACTTAGCATCCAATTTGTCTGATACAGTCCGCTTCACATAAGCAGGACAACCTCATATCTTTAAGTAAGATACATGAGGTTTCTTACTATTCCATATCTCATATGGAGTAGTTGAGACTACCTTGGTAGACATTCTGTTTAACAAGTAAACATCTGTCTGAAGTGCATAGCCCCAAAAGGACTTGGGAAGAGTTGCATGATTCATCATTGACCTGACCATGTCCAACAAGGTCCGGTTACGCCTCTCAGATACACCATTATGCTGTGGTGTATAGGGCGGAGTCCATTGAGACAATATATCATTGTCTCTTAGATAATCAAGAAACTCTTGACTTAAGTATTCACCACCTCGATCCGATCGAAGTATTTTAATATTCTTGTCATGTTGTTTCTCTACTTCATTTCTGAATTCTTTGAACCTTTCAAAGGCTTCAGACTTGTGTTTCATCAAGAACACATACCCAAACCGTGAGTGATCATCGGTGAAGGTAATGAAGTAGCTATAGCCTCCTAAAGCGTGAGTTGACATAGGTCCATATACATCAGTATGTATTAGACCTAGTAACTCTCCCACTCGTTCACCTTTTCCCGTAAAAGGTAACTTAGTCATCTTGCCTTTTAAGCATGGTTCGCATGTATCGTATGAATCCAATTCAAACGATTCCAGAATTCCACATCGGTGTAATTCGGACATGCGTTTCTTGCTTACATGGCCAAGACGACAATGCCAAATGTAGGAGTCTATTTGATTATCCTTTCGAGCATGCTTGTTGCTCGCTTCGATATTGCAAATGTCACTGGATACATCCAACGTATAAACACCATTGCTTAAAGTTCCAGTCCCATAAAGAACCTCATTCAAAGTTATGTAACAACAATTGTTACTAAACGTCAAATGGAACCCATTTCTATAGAAATGATGTTCTTTATCAACAAAGGAACATAAAAGCAATTGTCCAGTTCTAAGACAAGTCCTACAGGGAGTTCCAACAAATACGTTCCGATGGCGAGTGCAGCAACCGTTGCTCCATTCCCAACACGTAAATTTGACTCTCCCCTTGACGAGTCTTCTTCTATTCCTTAGCCCATGTATGTCATTACATATATGTGAGCCACACCCAGTATCAAATACCCAAGTGTCTGAGGAAATAGAATGACAATCAATAAAGAAGATTTCTGAAGAAGATGGGGCATCCGATGCCTTATCCTTCTTCACGGACTCAAGATAAATCTTGCACTTTCTTCGCAAATGGCTCTCCTTGCCATAATGATGGCAAGTTTCCTTTTGTGCTAGTTCTACCTTCTTAGCCCTTATCTTCTTTCCCTTTTGCTATTCCTTTGACTTCCTCTTAGAACCTTTCTTCGAGGAATCAACTAACAACACCGTCCCCTGCTCATGCTTCTCAGAAGACTCCACAGTCTTCAGCATATTGAGCAGTACCACAAATGAACCTCCTAGCATCTCAGAGGTGAAGAGGAGCTTTGAGACTTCGAACCTTTCGAATCTCACTTGCTCATCAACCAACTCACAAAGATGAAGGACTACGATATGAGCATCCATATGCTCATGCTGCTTTCGTAGCTTGGGTTCCATCGCGGCTAGCATGATGCAACTCACCATTTCAGAATCATTCACATGTTTCTGATAGGCCAACAATTGGTCCAGAGTTGCATTGTCACTAGGACGGGCGGGAAGAGACGCTTCGAGGACATTCGCAAGCTTTTCCACCTTGAGAACAATTCTCAAGTTTCTAAGCCAGTCCAAGAAGTTCGGCCCAGTCAATTTATTCGAATCCAAAATGGAACGCAATTCAAAGACATCATGATCAATCTTAGAAATACAAAATGAGCATATATGAGAAAGATGATTTTAAAATGCATAAATATCCATTTATAAATCCCATTCATTTTTTGAATTTCAAAAACCCCAAAATCACTTCGGGAGATCGTAGGTCCATCTCTGAATGGGCTGATATCCATCATAGTTATGAACAACCTTGGAGAGAGTCCAACAAGTCATTCATAACTACGACGGTAGGTATCTTCTATACCGATTGCATATCCCGTATATGCAACTATCACAATGTGCTATCAACTAATTGAATGTTCACACATACATCGGGTTGTTAACACATTAACAAGTATGCATCATATGCATAGCACCCAACTTCACCTCCCTTTACATCGACCTTGGAGAGAGTCCAACAAGCCGATGCTCCAGGTTAAAGCCAACCCATTAATCGGGACATAGTTTTAATATGGTTAGAGCGCATTCAACCAATTAGCCCAGCTTGGAGAGAGTCCAACAACCAAAGCTAACGATTGACCTCTGACTCTTACCATATTAGTATTAAACTATTCTATGGTTTGAACATATTCAGGTTCGAGCCGGGCTTGGAGAGAGTCCAACAACCCAAACAAGAAACAGAACTCTGGTTCTAACCATATTAATGGAAGGTGTAGGCTTTAATATTGATTTAGGGTTTTATGTCTCATCCTCTTTTCATGCAAATAACTATTATCTACATGGCATGGCATACATGGCATACATCTACATGTCACGACACGCATGGCATAATGTTATGCATCTAATGCAATTACATGGCATACAATTATGTCATGTATATAATTTCCTTATATGTCATAACTATTTATGGAAATAAAATATGTTTAAGATTTGATTCTCCAAATCAAATCATAATTAAATTAGGAAACAAATTTCCAAATCTAATCACATATTTTATTCATGGAATTATTTGATTAAGGAAAATCTATTTAGGAAACCAATTTCCTAAATCATTAAAACTACTTATGGAAATAAAATATTTTAAGATTTGATTTCCCAAATCAAATCATGATTAAATTAAGAAACAAATTTCCAGAATCTAATCAAATATTTTATTTATGGAAAATATCAATTTCCATAAATACTTCCAACTTTCCAAAAGTGGAAGATTTCCATAAATACTTCTAGACTTTCCAAAATTGAAAAATTTCCATAAATACTTCTAAATTTCCAAAATTTAGAAAATTTCCAGAAATACATTATGACTATCGCAAAACCATTTTTACGATTATGTCGAAACACAACCTGGGCTCTGATACCACTGTTGGGTTTCCGGCACCGCGGCGTGTGTGTGTTCGATCATGTTTTGTAAACATAAACACAGCGGAAGCAATTAAAAATAATAAATTTATATTTATTACAACACACACAACACACGCATGCATATTACAACAAGTGTAGACATAACCGTAAATTAAAATTTGCAATAAAAGAAATTTATCTACGTTATACCTTTCGTATGACGTATAGCGGGAACGGCATCAACCGGAACGATCCTCGTAAGAATCGTCTCTATCCGTATCCACGCCGAGCTCCTCGGGATGACTTCGCTAAGCCACGAGCTTCGTCTTCGTACGGGTTACTAGCCTCGTGTTGAAGACGACGTGATCGAGAGATGATCACAATCCGAATCCAAATTCGGATCCAAAACCGAGTCCTCAAAACTCAATTCTCCGGAGAGGTATTCGTCAACCGTTTGACTAATCCTTCGTCCTCCACCTCAGAGGATTACCGGAGATCAAATCCCCGGTAAGTTAGCCGCTGTCGGAGCACTAACCGTCGTCCAAACGACGCTCCGACAACAAAGAAACAAGCTGTCCAGAAAAACTGGACAGCTTTTGGTGGAGGAATAGAGGCCGGCCAAAGGAGATGTGGAGCTCACCTTATCACCGAACCCACAAGAGATCACCGGAGGGTCGCCGGAGCATCGCCAGCTGAAGCTTGGATGCCGGCGGCAAGGAGGTGGCAGCAGCTCCATGAAGTTGGCGGCAACACCATGTTGGGCGGCAACAACAAAAGGAGGCTAGGGTTGGGCGGCCAAAACTTCATTAGTGTTTTTGGGTTAGGGTTTAACCCCTATTTTATAGAGAACTAATTCTCTTAATGGTTAATGGATCATATCCATAAAGCCCGTTAACCCGCTCCATTAAGATAAGTTAAAATAAACCAAACCATGATGGTTTATTTTAAGTTAAAACGAACCGAACCAACTTTTGGTTCATTCGTTTAAAATAAACCAAACCCTTTGGTTTATTCTCATCCATTGGATTAGAACCAAACCATTTTGGTTCATCCATTACGTCTTCATAAGACGCGGCCCATCCATGCTTCCATTGCGACTGAAACGATTTCATGCTTGCTTTATGTTTGGTCCAACCAAACATAGTTTCTCTCGGTCTGAGAATCCCATTCTCAAGCTCGTTTTAAATCCTTTGGATTACACTCGTTGTGCGTGTGACCAAATAGGTTCTCGGTTTATGTTGGTCATCTATAATTAACCATTAATTATAGAACGATCATGAGTGGCACCTAGTAGTACATCATGATCCCCAATTAACCGAAAAGATCAACGGTTGATCCAGAACTATTTCTGAAACCCTTCAGTAGCTCGAATGAATCGTGCCCCATTCCCTTCACTCATCTTATACCCACTTGGTTCAGGACATGGTCTATAGTGTCAGTCCCCACTAGGCTGACTACGTCACACCTAGCCCAAGTATCATTTCCTCGTCCTACAGATTCTAGTTACTCCACATGTATCGAAGAGTACCTTACTCTAAACATGTAATGCTTTGGCCAAAGACTTTAGTAACAATCCGACGAGAGGCCATGGGTATACATCTCCTCGCTAGGAGTGGTGAATCCTTTGTAGGCTATTCAAACACCTTCGATCACTTCGACTTATACCCAATCATCCCGGGTCCACATCTCCTTAGAGATGTTTGCTTAAGATGTCAAAGCATAAATCTCCATGATCAAGATGACTTGAATACTGCAAGTCAAAGGAACATCGCACTTAAGCCACAGTAAGAACTTCATTGACATATCTATATATGCAGAGAACCATATGAAGTCTTACGGCTGGTCACTCCAATGAACTAGTTACCATAACTAGCATCCACGATTAACTCCGGACATCACTATGTCTCCAAACCCGGTGAGAATCACCGCTTGGATACACCAAGGAGTATACCTCGTGCTAGTCTCGTAATTGATGGTGTCCAAATCCATCAATTCATCGACTAGGGATAATTAGATACATCACAATTACACATGTAGAGATACTCACTAGTTGTGATCCAATCACAAATTCTCTCATCTTGTGAATCGTATCGTGGGCATTGATAAATGAGTTTAAGATCCAATCAAATACATAAAACATGTATACTCAAATAGTGAATCTTCATTTATCATATAAATGGTTCATACATAAGGCGATTGCCTTAGGACATCTCTCATATATTACTAACAAAAACACCCAACAATGACTTTGTAAAGTATATTGTCATGGGCAGATAGCTCAGTGATATGGAATAGCTTCTGAGCTGGTGGGCGAGGATGATGAAAAATGTCCTCATGCATGGAGTCCAAAGAAATATGATTAAACGGCTCAGGAGGAGGGGCATCGAAGGTAGGATAGAAGATGAAAGTATCATCCAATGGCCTACACTCAAGAAACTCCTGCAATATCACAGGAGTGAACTCTAAGTCGCATTTTGCAACGCGAGTAGTGTAGGTAGGACCATCGTCTACCTTCCTTAAGTTTTGACATATTACTTATTGAAAACGATGTGTCAATCTTACAGTCAGTTAAGGTTTGGTTATCCAAGACATTCTCCATGAAAGACCTGGGAGAAGCAACCTACATCCTCGGGATTAAGATCTATAGAGATAGATCGAAACGGTTGCTTGGTCTTTCGCAGTCTACATATATAGACCGAGTGCTAAAGAGGTTTAGCATGTCGGAATCCAAGAAAGGTTTCCTACCCATCAGGCATGGAGTACACCTTTCGAAGTCTATGTGTCCGCGCACAGAAGACGAGAGGATTTGCATGAGTAAGATTCCCTATGCATCCGCAATAGGATCTATCATGTATGTTATGTTATGTACGAGGCCCGATGTATCGTATGCTCTGAGTGTCACGAGCAGATACCAGTCCAATCTAGGAATGGATCATTGGGAGGCTGTTAAGACGATCCTTAAGTACTTGAGAAGGACTAAGGATGTGTTCCTAATATATGGAGAAGGGTACATGGTGATACATGGGTATACGGATGCCAGCTCCAGACAGACAAGGATGATTACATTTCTTAGTCTGGGTATGTATTCACCTAGAATGGAGGCGCAATAAGTTGGAAAGGTTCCAAGCTTGACACTATAGCGGATTCTGCCACTAAGGCAGAATACATTGCAGCTTTGGAAGCAGCAAAGGAAGCGGTTTGGATCAAGAAGTTCATCTCTGAACTTGATGTGGTCTCATCAATGATCCAAACATGTGCTTCGCCGCTATCATCTTATCAGAGAGATCATCAGTAGGAACGAAATACAAATCGAGAAAATTCCCACTGAAAGGAACTTAGCGGATCCCTTGACTAAGGCATTACCTCAAAATAAGTTTGAGGGTCATGTTCGAGCTTATGGTATTGGATACCGTAGCGATTGACATTAGGCCAAGTGGGAGTCTGTTAGTAATATATGAGAGATGTCCTAAGGCAATCGCCTTATGTATGAACCATTTATATGATAAATGAAGATTCACTATTTGAGTATACATGTTTTATGTATTTGATTGGATCTTAATCTCATTTACTGAATGTCCACGATACGATTCACAGCATGAGAGAATTTGTGATTGGAACACAACTAGTGAGTATCTCTACATGTGTAATTGTGATGTATCGAAATTATCCCTAGTCGATGAATTGATGGATTTGGACACCATCAATTCTGTCGAGACTAGCACGAGGTATACTCCTTGGTGTATCCAAGCAGCTGATTCTCACTGGCTGGAGACATAGTGATGTCCGGAGTTAATCGTGGATGCTAGTTATGGCAACTAGTTCATTGGAGTGACCAGCCGTAAGACTTCATATGGTTCTCTGCATATATAGATATGTCAATGAAGTTCTTACTGTGGCTTAAGTGCGATGTTCCTTTGACTTGCGGTATTCAAGTCATCTTGATCATGGAGACTTATGTTTTGACATCTTAAGCAAGCATCTCTAAGGAGATGTGGACCCGGGATGATTGGGTATAAGTCGAAGTGATTGAAGGTGTTTGAATAGCCTATAAAGGATTCACCACTCCTTGCGAGGAGATGTATACCCATGGCCTCTCGTCGGATTGTTACTAAAGTCTTTGTCCAAAGCATTACATGTTTAGAGTAAGGTACTCTTCGATACATGTGGAGTAACTAGAATCCGTAGGATGACGAAATGATACTTGGGCTAGGTGTGACGTAGTCAGCCTAGTGGGGACTGACACAATAGACCATGTCCTGAACCAAGTGGGTATAAGATGAGTGAAGGGAATGGGGTACGAATCATTCGAGCTGCTGAAGGGTTTCAGAAATAGTTCTGGATCAACCGTTGATCTTTTCGGTTAATTGGGGATCATGATGTACTACTAGGTGCCACTCATGATCGTTCTATAATTAATGGTTAATTATAGACGGCCAACATAAACCGAGAACCTATTTGGTCACACGCACAACGAGCGTAATCCAAAGGATTTAAAACGAGCTTGAGAATGTAATTCTCAGACCGAGAGAAACTAGGTTTGGTTGGACCAAACATAAAGCGAGCATGAAATCGTTTCAGTCGCAATGGAAGCGTGGATGGGCCGAGTCTTATGAAGACGTAATGGATAAACCAAAATGGTTTGGTTCTAATCCAATGGAGGAGAATAAACCAAAGGGTTTGGTTTATTTTAAACGAATGAACCAAAAGTTGGTTCGGTTCGTTTTAACTTAAAATAAACCATCATGGTTTGGTTTATTTTAACTTATCTTAATGGAGCGGGTTAACGGGCCTAATGGTTATGATCCAATAACCATTAAGAGAATTAGTTCTCTATAAAAGAGGGCTTAATGGATAATTAAGCCCTAATCCAAGCCCTAGCAAGGAGTTGCCGCCCAACCCTCATTGCCGCCCAACTCCATTGCCGCCCAGCTTCTTGTGCCGCCGTCCAAGTCCTTGTCGGCGTCCAAGCTTCATCCGGTGATCCTCCGGCAACCCTCCGGTGATCTTCCTAGGCCTCGGTGAAAAGGTGAGCACTTGGCTTCCTTGTTTTGGCCGGTGCCTACTCCTCCACCAAGCTGTCCAGTTTTCTGGACAGCTTCTTCTTCTCTCGTCGGAGCGTCGTTTGGATGACGGTTTGAGCTCCGACAGTGGCTAAACTACCGGGGATTCGATCTCCGGTAATCCTCTGAGGTGGAGGATGAAGGATTCGTCAATTGGTTGACGAATACCTCTCCGGAGAAGCGAGTTTTGAGAACTCGTATTAGGATCCGAATTTGGATTCGGATCGTGATCATCTCTCGATCACGTCGTCTTCAACACGAGGCTAGTAACCCGTACGAAGACGAAGCTTGTGGCTTAGCGAATTCATCCCGAGGAACTCGGCGTGGATACGGATAGAGATGATTCTAGCGAGGATTGTTCCGGTTGATGCCGTTCCCGCTACACGTCATACGAAAGGTATAACGTAGATAAATTTCCTTTTATCGCAAATTTAAATTTACGGTTATGTCTACACTTGTTGTAATATGCATGCGTGCGTTGTGTGTGTTGTAATAAATGTAGATTTATTATTTTTATTGCTTCCGCTGTGTTCATGTTTACGAAACGTGATCGAACACACACACGCCGCGGTGCCGAAAACCCAACAGTTTTCTCCCTATCATGACTCGGGGTCTGGCCAAGATTCGGCCTCCCCATCTTTTTCTTATGTATGCCTTGTGTCATAGATTAGATATAAATATTGCATTGAACATGTTTCATGACATTGTACATTTCATATCCCCTGTGCAAGGGAAAGTGCATATGCCTTTTGGCCATCTCATCACTGCATGGCTAGAGTCTATAGGCATTAACATTAATAGGGGATCTCTGAGGGCGCTTTTCGAGGTTTACGACTGTATATCAGTTCGTAACTTCTCATTGGCGAAGCTGCGGATCGAACATGGGCAGATGGAGCTGGCACCTCGACCTCCGCCCAGGCCACGTAGGGAGCCACCTCTAGTACTGGGGGAGCCTGCAGACCGGCATGAGGATCCAGCTGCTACTGACGAGGAGAACCAGATGCCAACAGATGCATCAGCGGTAGGTCCTTCAGATCCGATTTCCCAGCTAGAGTCCAGCTTCCAAGATTATCAGCAGATGATGGACTCCCGACTAGCAGAGCTTATATCAGGGTAATTCTCCATGGGTGAGCATCTCAGTCGGATGGAGGAGCACTACATTCGGATTGAGGAGTAACAGAGCCGCATTGAGCAGCGTTAGCTCGATATGTACGAGATGATGCGAGCATGGACTTTGGGTCAGCAGCCACCTCCGCCTCCACCTTCCGCAGAGGACTAGCGCTATTAGGATGTTTAGCGATTTAGGATGTCTCTTTGTTTGAACACTTCATATTTTGGATGTAAAAAACTTGAAGTTTTTAATGAAATATTTTGTTTCTAAAATTATTGGTGTCTAATTGCCTGTTTGGTTGAAATGTGTTTGTTTGTGTAAGCTTGCTATATCATGGCATCTAATTCCGTTTTCTCATATACCATATCATGTTGTTGATTAGGACTTTTGTAGATGTCATGTTTACTTTTTTTAAAAAGCTTATTGATATATCATGACATCATGATCATTGCCATGCTTTATTATTGTTATCATCTATGCCATGATCATTCATGCATTTAACTTGATTAAAATTGAGTTAAGAACAATGGCATAACTTGGACTCCAATTCATAAGGGAATCAAGTAGGGTTGCCTAGAAAATGCATGAGGCCATATTAATCCTAACTCCACATCTCACATCTAAATTGACATGTATGTGTGTGTATACACCTTAGATAACATGTGAGATGTTAGGATAATAAGTTAGGTTCAAGGTGCATAGGTAGTGCATCTAGATGAACTTAACTTATTTCAATCATCACTAAGAATCATGAGGAAAGCTAATATACAAGTTATGTATTTTTAGCCAATAATCCATGGTTCAAAATATGTTTTCAAAAACATTTTAAAATCACTTTAGAAAACCTTAATGAAGTCTATCTTTTGATAGCCATCATCATTGTAGAAGTTGATACAAAGTAGATCAAAAACTTTAAAGTTTTAATAGTTTTTGAACTTTGTACCAATATTTTATTTTAATGGTTAAAATATTTTTCCAAGATTTTTCACCGATTGTATGTGTGATAAGTATTATACATGAGAAATTTCGTGATTTTTCAAGCTATATATATTTAGTTACGACTTTTCAAAGTTGGAGTCTGATAGCTGAAAATCAAGTTTTTTAGTTATTAGTCGACTGCATCTACAGGATCGGTGATCAAACGATGGTTGGAACTGTCCTCGCGCAGTATCACTCATTCTTTGCCGTGCTAGTCGACTGATGGGCACATCAGTCGACTGGTTTCTGTAGGACTCGACTGATAGTCTGATTTCAGGATAAACAAGCTTGTTTAACCTGATTTCAGCTATGGTTAAGGTCCCTAATCACTCCTAACCCTAGGATATGCTTTGGGGAGCATTATAAAGGGTGAAAATCCATTGGATATGGATTAGGAGAGTTGTTTAGGGCTTGTATCAAATTTAAGGTGTTGGAAAGTTCAATGTTGAATTTCTAACCTTATCTTTGATGGTTTAAAGTTTTTATTGGCTTAGGGACTTCCCAAAGACATTGTTGGTGCAATGGTCAAGGGGGAGCAAGCCTTTAAGGGGAGGTATCCATCATGGGATGATGGATGGTAATTTTCCTCATGAGAGGAAAAAATGAGATTTTTACATACCCAATTTGGAAATTGGGAGAGAGTATAGGATTGCTTCTCTTGCGTGATATGGGACTTATCACTAGGAAGATGGTAGACATCCTAGGTATCTTTGGACCAAGGGGGAGATTGTAAGATCTCATTGGGACAAGACACAATGACCTCCTTGGAGAGTACACCTTTTTGATGTATGTCAAAAAGGGGGAGACCATAAGATTACCAATTTATGAAATTGGTAAGCGAATTTGAGGTAGGGGCCTAACTCAAGGTTTGTTTTGCCAAACATCAAAAAGGGGGAGATTGTTGGTGCAATCGGCCCAGGTCACGATTGACCGTATACAATCAACACGGGTTATGTTTAATTGGACTCGAGTTTGACTCAAGGGAGACTTTGATGGTTGACTAGGGTTGACCATATGATTATGGAAAGTCCAAGTCATGGGTACTTGGCATGGAAAGTCCAAGAAGGACACATGGCATTTGGGAATGTCCAAGCATGGGTCTTGGCATGGAAAGTCCAACATGGGTTGGTAAGGGAAAGTCCAAGCTTGAGTCTTGGCATTTGAGAAGTCCAAGGGGTTTGATATTGGCGGCGTAAAGTCCAAGGGTGAAATCTTGGCAGTATAAGTCCAATGTTTGGCGGCGTAAAGTCCAAGGGTGAAGTCTTGGCAGCATAAGTACAATGTTTGGCGGCGTAAAGTCCAAGCGGAGTTTTGGCGGTGTAAGTCCAATGTGCCTTGGCGGTGTAGACACTGTTAGCATGACATAGTCGATGGAAGCACCTGAAGGCTAGCGCGATGGATGAACAAGTCATGGATGACTTGGAGGGATCCGAGAGGCGTGAGGTTGATAGAGGTGGCTAGAAGGCTTAGGTATAGGCTAAGGGTGGTCTAGCAAGTATGGGGGCACTATACTTAGGCTAAAACCTCATGTTTGAGGTGTGCCAGTCGACTGGTGTCATGTGGCAGTCGACTGGCATAGTCAACTAGGGTTTGACTACGGGATTTGGCCTAGCAGTCGACTGCCATATGTGGGCAGTCAACTAATTGGTTGATCAGTCGACTGATCTTGTGATCAGTCGACTGGTGCTCGTGAAATTGAGCACAGAATGGAGTCGAGACTCGACTGGTCGAGTGAAGGCTCCATCAGTCGACTGATGGGTATCATCAGTCGACTGATGATGGATCCGTTGGACTTATCCAAAGTGGATCTAGCCATTGTCTCACGACAATAGTGGCATCAGTCGACTGATGGTCCCGAGCAATCGACTGATCGACTTTTTCTAGCAAAGGTTGAAGCTATAAAAGGAGTCGACTGTTCTTGAGAGCTATTGGGGCAATTTGTTGCTGCAAATTAGGTCTCCAAGTGCAAGCAAGCAACCAAGCATTCAAGCAATCAAAAACAAGTGTTGTAAAGTCTTTTCTTTACTTATCTTTCGTATTTGCATTGTATATTGCTTGTATTTTGTTCTTGCTGTTGTAAGATCGTTTGTACGAGGTTTCTCCACCTCTGACTTATGTTGAGAAGGAGTTATTGTGATTAGTAGTACGTGTTTGCATTGCTAGGGCTTTTAGAGCCCGACCCGTGGAGTAGGAACCGTTCGGTTCCGAACCACATTAAATACTTGTGTATTTGTGTTTGTCTATTTTGTATTGCTTCATTATTATTCCGCTGCGCACTAACAAAATTTATAGATGAACGCAAAACGAATTCCATCACGCGACGCTATTCACCCCCTCTAGCGGCCTCAAATCCCTTACAATTCCTAAGTAGCCAGTGTGTTTCCTAAGCTATATGCTTATGTCCCAAGCAATACGCCTATTTCTCGAGCCATGTATAAGCTCTAGGGGTTCTTTCTAAATATGGTGAAATAAGTAGGAATGAGTATTCTGGAGTTTGGAAAGTAGTAGGAAGGGCTTGGGGATGATAACTGTGATTAATATAAGATATTTTGTCATTTGTTTTTATATTTTATTTAATTAATATTTAATAGGGAAATATAAAGCATTTGAAGCATTTGGAGAAGATATTTTGAAATGGGGCAAGAAAAGCAGTTACACTTGACAGCTTGGCAAGGGTATTAGGGTAAATTCCCTTCAAGAAATAAAGGTGGGATGAATCTCCTATAAAAGGGGTTGAAGCTGAAGGAAAGGAGGATGGTTGTTTCTTCGCTATTTGGTACCTCAAAGATCTTCTTCTCACTTCTTCTTCATTCCTTCTGCATTTCTACTTTCTTCGTCCTATTGTTGCTGACTTGAGCATCGGAGGGGTCGTGCCGGGAAGTCGACCCACTGGTAACGGTATTTGTCTTGGTACCATTCCAAATTAATTACCAAACCCTCTCTATGCTAATATAGCATAGTGAACGGTCAGGATCATTTCCCAACGAGTGTAATTGATAGAACAATAGTCTTATAATCGCTAATTATTACTTTGGATTTTCTATTTTAAATGAGGGGTTGGAATTTAAAAGGCTAATCCTACTGAATGGACGATAATGCACATAATCAAATTCTAAACTAATTAAACTATGATTGCAAAGAAATTAAACAAAACATAAAGTAAGCATTCAAAAGCATAAAAGAAGTACAGGAACTAAGAGGACAATTCAAATGCAGAAATTAAACCTAATCTAACCCATTACAACTACGGAGAATTAAAGAAAACATAAAAGAATCCTCCTAATCTACTTGCATCTAATTAAAGAAAATAAACTCAACATTCAACCCAATTAAGATTCGCAAGACATTAATCTAACTCATTCAAGCATTTCATCAAATGCTACATCAGCATAAAACAACCTAAACCAAATCCGTGCAATTCAAAACATGGAAGTAACTTTGATTACAAACAATAAGTAAACATGAAAAGCAATCAACACATCAATGAAACATTGGAAGAGCTTGCATATGGCTATTTGGAATCTGAAATTGAAGCTCGCCGGAGATGGAATAGATGCTACCGTGAAGGTGTTGGCCGGAAGAAATGGAGAAGGAGGGTTACCGATGGTGTTGATGGAGTTGCAATGAAGAACAAAACCGCCGGAGCTGTGGAAGTGGAAGAAGATAAAGTGGAAGACCAAGAAGACCACCACCGATCAGAGAGGAACCCCCTTCTCCGACGGCGGAGCTTGGATGGAAGAAGCGGCGGACTCGGTGCGGAGGAAGAAGGCGATGACGAAGCTTGGGAAGGGAGAAGATGATGATGCTGGTGGTGTTGGGTTTCCGGCACCGCGGCATGTGTGTGTTCGATCATGTTTCATAAACATGAGCACAGCGGAAGCAATTAAAAATAATAAATCTATATTTATTACAACACACACAACACACGCATGCATATTACAACAAGTGTAGACATAACCGTAAATTAAAATTTGCAATAAAAGAAATTATCTACGTTATACCTTTCGTATGACGTGTAGCGGGAACGGCATCAACCGGAACGAAACTCGTAAGAATCGTCTCTATCCGTATCCACGCCGAGCTCCTCGGGATGACTTCGCTAAGTCACGAGCTTTGTCTTCGTACGGGTTACTAGCCTCGTGTTGAAGACGACGTGATCGAGAGATGATCACGATCCGAATCCAAATTCGGATCCTAAAACGAGTTCTCAAAACTCGCTTCTCCGGAGAGGTATTCGTCAATCGTTTGACGAATCCTTCGTCCTCCACCTCAGAGGATTACCGGAGATCAAATCCCCGGTATGTTAGCCGCTGTCGGAGCACTAACCGTCGTCTAAACGACGCTCCGACGAGAGGAGAAGAAGCTGTCCAGAAAAACTGGACAGCTTGGTGGAGGAGATAGGCGCCGGCCAACAAAGGAAGCCAAGTGCTTACCTTGATGCCAAACCTAAGGAGGATCGCCGGAACTCTTCCGGCAGCAGCTCGACGCCGGCGAGGAGGAAGGAAGCCGCCATATACGGGCCGGTTGGAGGAGAGCTGTGGTGGCGGCAACACAAGGTGGCGGCAACTTTGTGTTGGCGGCTAGGGTTTGGATGATTGGATTAGTTAGGGTTTAACAATCCCTTAAGCCCACTTTTATAGAGAACTAATTCTCTTAATGGTTAATGGATCATATCCATAAAGCCCGTTAACCCGCTCCATTAAGATAAGTTAAAATAAACCAAACCATGATGGTTTATTTTAAGTTAACACGAACCGAACCAACCTTTGGTTCATTCGTTTAATATAAACCAAACCCTTTGGTTTATTCTCATCCATTGGATTAGAACCAAACCATTTTGGTCCATCCATTATGTCTTCATAAGACATGGCCCATCCACGCTTCCATTGCGACTGAAACAATTTCATGCTCGCTTTATGTTTGGTCCAACCAAACATAGTTTCTCTCGGTCTGAGAATCCCATTCTCAAGCTCGTTTTAAATCCTTTGGATTACACTTGTTATGCGTGTGACCAAATAGGTTCTCGGTTTATGTTGGCCATCTATAATTAACCATTAATTATAGAACGATCATGAGTGGCACCTAGTAGTACATCATGATCCCCAATTAACCGAAAAGATCAACGGTTGATCGAACTATTTACAAACCCTTGAGGCTCGAATGAATCGTGCCCCATTCCCTTCACTCATCTTATACCCACTTGGTTCAGGACATGGTCTATTGTGTCGATCCACTAAGTGACTCGTCACACCTAGCCCAAGTATCATTTCCTCGTCCTCACGGATTCTAGTTACTCCACATGTATCGAAGAGTACCTTACTCTAAACATGTATTGCTTTGGCAAAGACTTTAGTAACAATCCGACGAGGCCATGGGTATACATCTCCTCGCAAGGAGTGGTGAATCCTTTATAGGCTATTCAAACACCTTCGATCACTTGACTTATACCCAATCATCCCGGGTCCACATCTCCTTAGAGATGTTTGCTTAAGATGTCAAAGCATAAGTCTCCATGATCAAGATGACTTGAATACATGCAAGTCGAAGGAACATCGCACTTAAGCTACGATAAGAACTTCATTGACATATCTATATATGCAGAGAACCATATGAAGTCTTACGGTGGTCACTCCAATGAACTAGTTACCATAACTAGCATCCACGATCAACTCGGACATCACTATGTCTCCACGGCCCGGTGAGAATCATGCTTGGATACACCAAGGAGTATACCTCGTGCTAGTCTCGGCGAATTGATGGTGTCCAATCCATCAATTCATCGACTAGGATAATTTCGATACATCACAATTACACATGTAGAGATACTCACTAGTTGTGATCCAATCACAAATTCTCTCATCTTTGTGAATCGTATCGTGGACATTGATAAATGAGTTTAAGATCCAATCAAATACATTAAACATGTATACTCAAATAGTGAATCTTCATTTATCATATAAATGGTTCATACATAAGCGATTGCCTTAGGACATCTCTCATATATTACTAACAGACTCCCACTTGGCCTAATGCCAATCGCTACGGTATCCAATACCATAAGCTCTAACATGACCCTCAAACTTACTTTGAGGTAATGCTTTAGTCAAAGGATCCGCTAAGTTTCTTTCAGTGGGAATTTTCTCGATTTGTATTTCGTTCCTACTTATGATCTCTCTGATAAGATGATAGCGGCGAAGCACATGTTTGGATCATTAATGAGACAACATCAAGTTCAGAGATGAACTTCTTGATCCAAACCGCTTCCTTTGCTGCTTCCAAAGCTGCAATGTATTCTGCCTTAGTGGCAGAATCCGCTATAGTGTCAAGCTTGGAACCTTTCCAACTTATTGTGCCTCCATTCTAGGTGAATACATACCCAGACTAAGACATGGAATCATCCTTATGCATGCCGGATCTGGCATCCGTATACCCACGTATCACCATGTACCCTTCTCCATATATTAGGAACACATCCTTAGTTCTTCTCAAGTACTTAAGGATCGTCTTAACAGCCGCCCAATGATCCATTCCTGGATCGGATTGGTATCTGCTCGTGACACTCAGAGCGTACGATACATCGGGCCTCGTACATAACATAGCATACATGATAGATCCTATTGCGGATGCATAGGGAATCTTACTCAAGCAAATCCTCTCGTCTTCTGTGCGCGGACACATAGACTTCGAAAGGTGTACCCCATGCCTGATGGGCAGATAACCTTTCTTGGATTCCGACATGCTAAACCTCTTTAGCACTCAGTCTATATATGTAGATTGCGAAAGATCAAGCAACCGTTTCGATCTATCTCTATAGATCTTAATCCCAAGGATGTAGGTTGCTTCTCCCAGGTCTTTCATGGAGAATGTCTTGGATAACCAAACCTTAACTGACTGTAAGATTGACACATCGTTTCCTATAAGTAATATGTCATCGACATACAATACTAGGAACACGACTGCACTCCCACTAACCTTCTTGTACACACAAGGTTCGTCTGGATTTTGTGAGAAATCAAACCTTTTGATCGTCTCATCAAAACGGATATTCCAGCTCCTGGATGCTTGCTTCAATCCATAAATGGATCGTCGCAATTTGCATACCTTGGTTTTATCAACCGATGTGAAACCCTCAGGCTGTATCATATACACGTCCTCGGCGGAGTTTCCATTAAGGAAAGCTGTTTTCACATCCATCTGCCATATCTCATAATCATAATGGTAGCCCTTGGCGGGGGCATCGAATGGATTTAAGCATAGCTCTGACGAATAGGTTTCGTCATAATCAACACCTTGTTTTTGTGATATCCTTTCGCCACCAATCTAGCCTTATAGGTAATCACATTTACCATCCATGTCGGTTTTCTTCTTGAAAACCACTTGCACCCTATAGGCTTTATGCCTTCAGGTGGGTCAACCAAGTTCCAAACTTGGTTTTCATACATGGAATCCATTTCCGACTTCATGGCACCAAGCCACTTATCCCTTTCTGAACTTGTCAGCACTTCTTCATCACTGGTAGGCTCCTCATCATCAATGAGTAACACGTCGTTCGATTCACTTACGAGAAATCCATATCTCTCAGGAATATTGCGTGTTCTACGGATCTCTGAAGATGTGGTGTTACAATAAGTCGGCCGATTGCTCATCACTATGAGTTGTCATTGTTGTGCTTCACCGGTATCTCATCAATGTCTATTTGAGTCTCTCGAGCCTCCTCAAGCTCGTGACACTCCCCTATTTTCTTGCAAGAGAAACTCTTTCTCTAGAAACACACATGCCTTGAAACAAACACCTTTTGTTCCACGGGATGATAGAATTAGTAACCCCTTGTTTCCTTAGGGTATCCAATAAATAGACATTTATCGGACTTAGCATCCAATTTATGCGTCTGATCACTTCACATCAGCAGGACACCCCCCTATCTTCAAGTAAGATACATGAGGTTTCTTACCATTCCATATCTCATATGGAGTAGTTGAGACTACCTTAGTAGGCATTACATTTTAACAAGTAACAATTGTATGCATGAGTGCATAGCCCCAAAGGACTTGGGAAGAGTTGCATGATTCATCATTGACTGACCATGTCCAACAAGTCGATTCGCCTCTCGGATACACCATTATCTTTGTGGTGTATAGGGCGGAGTCCATTGAGACAATATGCCATTGTCTCTTAGATAATCAAGAAACTCTTGACTTAAGTATTCACCACCTCGATCCGATCGAAGTATTTTAATACTCTTGTCATGTTGTTTCTCTACTTCATTTCTGAATTCTTTGAACCTTTCAAAGGCTTGGACTTGTGTTTCATCAGAACACATACCCAAACCGTGAGTGATCATCGGTGAAGGTAATGAAGTAGCTATAGCCTCCTAATGCTTGAGTTGACATAGGTCCACATACATCAGTATGTATTAGACCTAGTAACTCTCCCACTCGTTCACCTTTTCCCGTAAAAGGTAACTTAGTCATCTTGCCTTTTAAGCATGATTCGCATGTATCGTATGAATCCAATTCAAACGATTCCAGAATTCCACATCGGTGTAATTCGGACATGCGTTTCTTGCTTATATGGCCAATACGACAATGCCACATATAGGAGTCTATTTGATTATCCTTTCGAGCATGCTTGTTGCTCGCCGATATTGCAAATGTCCTTTGAATCGTCCAGCGTATAAACACCATTGCTTAAAGTTCGATCCATAAAGAACTCCATTCAAAGTTATGTAACAACAATTGTTTCTAAAAGTCAAATGGTACCCATTTCTATTTAAACAAGAAATAGAAATGATGTTCTTTATCAACGAAGGAATATAAAAGCAATTGTCCAGTTCTAAGACAAGTCCTGCAGGGAGTTTCAACAAATACGTTCCGATGGCGAGTGCAGCAACCTTTGCTCCATTCCCAACACGTAAATTTGACTTTCCCTTGACGAGTCTTCTTCTATTCCTTAGCCCATGTATGTCATTACATATATGTGAGCCACACCCAGTATCCAATACCCAAGTGTCTAAGGAAATAGAATGACAATCAATAAAGAAGATTTACGAAGAAGATGGGGCATCCGATGCCTTATCCTTCTTCACGGACTCAAGATAAATCTTGCACTTTCTTCGAATGGCTCTCCTTGCCATAATGATGGCAAGTTTCCTTTAATGCTAGTTCTACCTTCTTAGCCCTTCTCTTCTTTCCCTTCTTTGTTCCTTTGACTTCCTCTTAGAACCTTTCTTGAGGAATCAACTAATAGCACCCGTCCTGCTCATGCTTCTCGAGAAGACTCCACTGTCTTTAGCATATTGAGCAGTACCACAGATGAACCTTCTAGCATCTCAGAGGTGAAGAGGAGATTTGAGACTTCGAACCTTTCGAATCTCACTTGCTCATCAACCAACTCACAAAGATGAAGGACTACGATATGAGCATCCATATGCTCATGCGCTCGTAAGCTTGGGTTCCATCGTGGCTAGCATGATGCAACTCATTTGTTCGAGAATCACTCACATGTTTACGATAGGCCAACAATTGGTCCGAGTTGCATAAATCACTAGGATAGCGGGAAGAGGCGCTTCGAGGACATTAAGCTTTTCCACCTTGAGAACAATTCTCAAGTTTCTAAGTCGATCCGAAGTTCGGCCCGATCAATTTATTTGAATCCAAAATGGAGCAAATTAAAGAAAACATGATCAATTTTAGAAATACAAAGCGAGCATATATGAAAGATGATTTTTTTAAATGCATCAATATACATTTATAAATCCCATTCATTTTTGAATTTCAAAAACCCCAAAATCACTTGGAGATTGTAGGTCCATCTCGAATGGGCTGATATCCATCATAGTTATGAACAACCTTGGAGAGTCCAACAAGCCATTCATAACTACGACGGTAGGTATCATCTATACCGATTGCATATCCCGTATATGCAACTATCACAATGTGCTATCAACTAATTGAATGTTCACACATACATCGGGTTGTTAACACATTAACAAGTATGCATCATATGCATAGCACCCAACTTCACCTCCCTTTACATCGACCTTGAGAGAGTCCAACAAAGCCGATGCTCCGGGTTAAAGCCAACCCATTAATCGGGACATAGTTTTAATATGGTTAGAGCGCATTCAACCAATTAGCCCGGCTTGAGAGAGTCCAACAACCAAAGCTAACGATTGACCTCTCGTCTTACCATATTAGTATTAAACTATTCCATGGTTTGAACATATTGAGGTTCGAGCGGGCTTGGAGAGAGTCCAACAACCCAAACAAAGCGAACTCTGGTTCTAACCATATTAATGGAAGGTGTAGGCTTTAATATTGATTAAGGGTTTTATGTCTCATCCTCTTTGCATGCAAATAACTATTATCTACATGGCATGGCATACATGGCATACATCTACATGTCACGACACGCATGGCATAATGTTATGCATCTAATGCAATTACATGGCATACAATTATGTCATGTATATAATTTCCTTATATGTCATAACTATTTATGGAAATAAAATATGTTTAAGATTTGATTCTCCAAATCAAATCATAATTAAATTAGGAAACAAATTTCCAAATCTAATCACATATTTTATTCATGGAATTATTTGATTAAGGAAAATCTATTTAGGAAACCAATTTCCTAAATTTTTAAAACTACTTATGGAAATTAAATATTTTAAGATTTGATTTCCCAAATCAAATCATGATTAAATTAGGAAACAAATTTCCAGAATCTAATCAAATATTTTATTTATGGAAAATATAAATTTCCATAAATACTTCCAACTTTCCAAAAGTGGAAGATTTCTATAAATACTTCTAGACTTTCCAAAATTGAAAAATTTCCATAAATACTTCTAAATTTCCAAAATTTAGAAAATTTCCAGAAATACATTATGACTATCGCAAAACCATTTTACGATTATGTTGAAACACAACCTGGGCTCTGATACCACTGTTGGGTTTCCGGCACCGCGGCGTGTGTGTGTTCGATCATGTTTCATAAACATGAGCACAGCGGAAGCAATTAAAAATAATAAATCTATATTTATTACAACACACACAACACACGCATGCATATTACAACAAGTGTAGACATAACCGTAAATTAAAATTTGCAATAAAAGAAATTATCTACGTTATACCTTTCGTATGACGTGTAGCGGGAACGGCATCAGCGGAGCGATCCTCGTAGAATCGTCTCTATCCGTATCACGCCGAGCTCCTCGGGATGACTTCGCTAAGTCACGAGCTTCGTCTTCGTACGGGTTACTAGCCTCGTGTTGAAGACGACGTGATCGAGAGATGATCACGATCCGAATCCAAATTCGGATCCTAAAATGAGTTCTCAAAACTCGCTTCTCCGGAGAGGTATTCGTCAACCGTTTGGCCAATCGCCGTCCTCCACCTCAGAGGATTACCGGAGATCAAATCCCGGTATGTTAGCCGCTGTCGAGCACTAACCGTCGTCCAAGCGGCGCTCCGACTAGAGAAGAAGCTGTCAGAAAAACTGGACAGCTTGGTGGAGGAGATAGGCGGCCAACAAAGGAAGCCAAGTGCTTACCTTGATGCCAAACCTAAGGAGGATCGCCGAACTCTTCCGGCAGCAGCTCGACGCCGCGAGGAGGAAGGAAGCCGCCTTTCGACGGTTGGAGGAGCTGGGTGGCGACAACACAAGTGGCGGCAACTTTGTGTTGGGCGGCTAGGGTTTGGATGATTGGATTAGTTAGGGTTTAACAATCCCTTAAGCCCTCTTTTATAGAGAACTAATTCTCTTAATGGTTAATGGATCATATCCATAAAGCCCGTTAACCCGCTCCATTAAGATAAGTTAAAATAAACCAAACCATGATGGTTTATTTTAAGTTAAAATGAACTGAACCAACCTTTGGTTCATTCGTTTAATATAAACCAAACCCTTTGGTTTATTCTCATCCATTGGATTAGAACCAAACCATTTTGGTCCATCCATTATGTCTTCATAAGACACGGCCCATCCACGCTTCCATTGCATGAAACAATTTCATGCTCGCTTTATGTTTGGTCAACCAAACATAGTTTCTCTCGGTCTGAGAATCCCATTCTCAAGCTCGTTTTAAATCCTTTGGATTACACTCGTTGTGCGTGTGACCAAATAGGTTCTCGGTTTATGTTGGTCGTCTATAATTAACCATTAATTATAGAACGATCATGAGTGGCACCTAGTAGTACATCATGATCCCCAATTAGCGAAAAAATCAGCGGTTGATCAGAACTATTTACAGAAACCCTTGGCTCGAATGAATCGTGCCCCATTCCCTTCACTCATCTTATACCCACTTGGTTGGGACATGGTCTATTGTGTCGATCCCCACTAGGTGACTCGTCACACCTAGCCCAAGTATCATTTCCTCGTCCTCACAGTTCTAGTTACTCCACATGTATCGAAGAGTACCTTACTCTAAACATGTAATGCTTTGGCCAAAGACTTTAGTAACAATCCGACGAGAGGCCATGGGTATACATCTCCTCGCAAGGAGTGGTGAATCCTTTATAGGCTATTCAAACACCTTCGATCACTTCGACTTACACCCAATCATCCCGGGTCCACATCTCCTTAGAGATGTTTGCTTAAGATGTCAAAGCATAAGTCTCCATGATCAAGATGACTTGAATACCGCAAGTCAAAGGAACATCGCACTTAAGCCACAGTAAGAACTTCATTGACATATCTATATATGCAGAGAACCATATGAAGTCTTACGGCTGGTCACTCCAATGAACTAGTTACCATAACTAGCATCCACGATCAACTCCGGACATCACTATGTCTCCAGCCAGTGAGAATCAGCTGCTTGGATACACCAAGGAGTATACCTCGTGCTAGTCTCGACAGAATTGATGGTGTCCAAATCCATCAATTCATCGACTAGGGATAATTCGATACATCACAATTACACATGTAGAGATACTCACTAGTTGTGATCCAATCACAAATTCTCTCATCTTGTGAATCGTATCGTGGACATTCAGTAAATGAGTTTAAGATCCAATCAAATACATTAAACATGTATACTCAAATAGTGAATCTTCATTTATCATATAAATGGTTCATACATAAGGCGATTGCCTTAGGACATCTCTCATATATTACTAACAGGTGGTAGGGGAGATGGAGTGGCATTTCCTCTCCGACGACCGGCGGGGAAGGTGAGGAGCTCGGCGATGAAGAAGGCGGAGGAGGAAATCGTGTGAGAAAGAAAAGCCGGCCACTGGAAAAAATCTGCTCAAGCTTAATTAACCCAAATCCTAGATCTAATCCGACGGTTGAAATTGCACCAATTTAGAATGGACGGATCTGATCAATCTGAATGGACAATCACGATCAACTTGATCTAGATGGAAGGTTGAGATGTATAGATCTGAGTGTATGGACTATATCTCTCTAGATTTAGATGGATGGCTCAGAATCAATCAGATATCATCGGATGGTCAGGATTAAATAAATCTGAACCCTTTGATTAAACTGCTTCTGATCTTGATGAAAGGCTCAGATTAATCCAGCTTGAAATTCCCTTTTATGACCTTAGATGAAGCCACATTTGATCCAACTTGAGTCTAATCCATTGACTCATCTTGATCTCCTACAAACCAGAAATAAAAAATTACATATAAATCCAAAATTTAGAAGAATTTATAATAAAGTCCAAAATAGATCCCAACTCATAAAACATGATAATAATCAATAAATAATCATACGAGAGGATTAAAAACATCAAAATTAAGGATCAAAATAATATACTAAAATGTTGTTATCAAATTCCCCCACACATATGTTGGTGCAATCGGCCCAGGACTCAAGTTTGACTCGAATTATATTTTGATGTTAGACAAAAAGCATGACATGGGATTGTCATGGAAAGTCCAACATGGGTTGGCCACGTAAGTCCAAGTGTGTAGCCTTGGTAGTGAAAGTCCAAGCAAGAGGCTTGGCATGGAAAATCCAAGCATGAGGCTTGGTGTGGGAAGTCTTGAGGACTTGGAAAGTTCACTAGGCTCGGGGTCCATGAGTCGGTGAAGGATGACATTGTGAAGTCGTGCGCTTGGTGCATCCGAGGGACCATTGGACAGGGAGCGAATGGAGTGAGGCCCAAGGGAAGCATACTTCGAGGGCAAGAGACGCGAAGGATGGAGCTACGAAGTCATGCGCTTGGCGCATCCGAGGGACGTAAGCCAAGGGAAGAGAGCTTCGGTGGGGAACTCCATGAGAGGATGAGGTGGACTTGGCCAAGTGGCTAAGACTGAGTGTCGGAGGCTCAAATGTGGAGTTTGAGGGTTTACCTGACGGTCGGATGCTCAAACAACTTGGTGTTTGAGGTTTTACCCGACATCAGTTGACTACTCTAAGTCGACTAGGGTTCAACTGGTGTCCGACTAACCAGGATGTGGCTGAGCAGTCGACTCCCAACACCATCAGTCGACTGATCGGGGTGTTTGCGGCCATAGAAGGTCTTCCAGTCTAGTCGTCGCCGCGACCACTCGACTGATGGGATCATCACTCGACTGATGGGCTTGATCAGTCGACTGTTGATGGATCTGTTGGCTTTTGGCCAGTGTGGATCTAGATGTTATGAGACAACGACTATAGGACCAGTCGACTGATGATCATGATCAGTCAACTGATGGGCGCGAAATCAGCTTGATGCAGGTTATAAATGGAGCTCAAGATGGAGGATTTCGCCAAGACTTTTGGGGTGACTTTGGAGGGGAATTGCTGTTGCATTCCAAACCTTCAAGAGCAAACAAATGCAAGCAACAAACAAGTGATCAAAAGCAATCGGTGAAAAGTATTTCTTTTGTATTGCATTTGTATTCTTGTTTGAATTTCTATATTACTTTGTAATTGCTTGTACGAGGTTTCTCCACCTCCGACGTGTTGTCAAGAAGGAGTGTTAGTTAGTGTCGTGCGCATAACTAAAGCTCGGTGAGCTCGCCCGTGGAGTAGGAACCATTCGGTTCCGAACCAATTATATCTTGTGTTTTGTTGTGTGCTTGTGTTGTTGTTTGCATTTCTATTTGTTTCTATTATTTCCGCAGTGCTAACAACAATCGTAGACAAGCGACGCACGACAAACGATCGTATTCCATCGTACGACGATTGAGGGCTATTCACCCCCCTCTAGCCGGCCACCTAGGTTCCGACAAGTGGTATCAGAGCTAGGAGCTTGTCGAGGACTAACCGCCGACACAAGCACTACAAGATGGCCAACAACAACCTCCAACCACCAAAATTCGAAGGAGATTTTCAATGGTGGAAAAGAAAAATGGAGGTATATCTAGAAACTGATTTTTACTTTATGCTAATCTTAGAAAATGGTTTCGAATTGCCTAGGGATGAAAGCAATAGACAAATTGAGAAGTCAAGGTGGACCCAAGACCAAATCAAGGACTTCAAGACTGAAGGTAGGAAACTTCACTTCCCACTTCATCTCGGTCACTTGTTCATGGCGATCCCTTCTACGTCCCTGGATAAAAAAAATTTATCCTTGACACGAGGGATTACCCAAGCAACCATTTCATCGTCGTGCTATTCAATTAGAGTGGTCACTTGAACAAACTTGTTGTTCAAGCCACCAACCTCTATTCTATGAATAGCCGCGAAATAGACGATGTACGGATCGCCGGCTTTTGTGTTTATGTTTGGGGTCCAAGTATATTTAGCCACAAAACAGAATATATAACATTCATATAATTGAAGAACAAATATAGACAACTTACAAAAGAATATAAAAAAACGTTATACCTCTTGGTCTTCTATTGTATGTCCTTCCTCCTTTTGGACATCGTGTGGGCGACGATCTACCAAAAGTTGAAGCTCCTAGATCACCAATCTTCCTTCCTTGCTCGCTCCGAACAAGAGGAAGACTAAGAAACAAAACCCTTCTCCTTCCTTTAGCCAACTAACAAACACCAGCCTAGGTGCTTGCTGCCGGCCAACAAGGAGAAGATGATGAAGATAGTTGTCGGCCAAGAGCTCTAAGGGAAGACCCTAAGCCTTGTTTCCACCGGCCAAGGAGAGGAGAAGGACTAGTTTTGGATGTCGGCCAAGGGAGGGAAGAAAGAGATGGGCGCCAGTCACCAAGGAGGAAGAAGAAGAAAGGAAATAATTTCCTTATTTGGTGCCGCCCAAGCCTTCAAACCCTAGGCCTCCCAAACCCTAATCCTATCTCAATTGGGATTCTCCTTGCCGCCCACCCCATGCTCTCCTTTCATAGAGTTAGGGATATGCCTTGTTTTAATCTCCACCATTGGTTCTAGGGATTTAATCTCAACCGTCGGATCTCGAGAATTAATCTCAATCGTCGGATCTAGAGATTCAACCTCTACCATTGGTTCTAGGGTTTTGTTATCATCCATTGGATCTAAGCTTCATAAGGTATTAATAGGATACAATAGGGACCATGAGGAGGAGTTGGATCTTGGCCACCCAATGGATCAAGCTCACATAAAGTCCGATCCATTAATGATAATCCAATCCACTAAAGGATTATCATTGATCTACCTCACCAACCCCCATAAGTTAATATGGGCTCTATATATTATATGTACATTTTTATCCCCGTGTTTAAGATCTCGAATGCCCATCGATTAATTAATTTACTGACCATTAATTAATCAACATCTAACTCCATGAGTAGTACCACTCAACCTTATCATCATGCCGGACCAAGTCCACCTACAGGGTTTACATGATGAACCTTATGAGCTCCTCAAGGGGACATCATCATCCTAATATTTAGGACACGTTTTCCTTCTATATGGCACACCATATAAATAATATCATTTCCCAACTTACCGAGCCTATCGATTTAATCTATAAATCTTGCCCATTGGTAAATCAAAGAAATGAATACTAAGTATATGTGCCTGTTATTATATCGGGATTAAGAGTATGTACAATATAATATATGAGGTCTGATTCGATTATGTAGTCAGCAATAAATCGAATCACCTCTAAGTCGGTCCTGCTCAATACACACAAAGTGTACTAGTGTGATTCTATGGTCAAGACAAACCAATACCAACTCACACTACAACCATACAAATGGTTTGTCCAAAGCCATCTTGGTTGTGAGCCTATACTTATACTTTACAAGGAGCCGATAACATGATCTCCCGTGTGACACCACACACCATGTTATCTATAATGTAATGTATTAGACAATATGCATAACCATAAATATGCAAACAATGATCATGTGATTCCTATTTCAAAATAAAGATGTTCATACAAAAGATAGACTTTTTAGTATACATCCCAATAATCTCCCACTTATACTAAAAGACTATGCTGTCCTCAAACTGTCATACATCTGATTCCCATTCCCTCCACATGCCTATCAAAAGCTCTCACCGGAAGGGCTTTAGTGAAAGGATCTGTCAGGTTGTCCTCCAATGCAATCTTGGCCACAACAACTTCTCTTCTCTTTACGATTTCTCATATCAGGTGGTACTTGTGCTCTATGTGTTTACTTGTCTTATGGGCTCATGGTTCCTTCGAGTTTGCAACTGCACCACTATTATCACAATAAATTATGATAGTTCTGGGCAAACCAAGAATAACATCCAAGTCCATCAGGAAGTTCCTGAGCCACACAGCTTCTTTGGCTGCCTCAGAGGTCGCCACATACTCAGCTTCTATGGTAGAGTCTGCCATGCATTTCTGCTTGACACTCCTCTATAAAATGGCTCCACCTCCCAAAGTAAACACAAAACCTAAGGTAGACTTACTGTTATCCCTATCTGATTGATAGTCAGAATCTGTATAACCCACAGGGAGTAATTGGTCTACCTGGTAAACTAGCATATAATCCCTAGTCCTTCTCAGGTACTTCAATATATGCTTTACTGCAGTCCAATGTCCCTGTCCTGGATTACTCTGATATCTACTGACCATGCCCACGACAAAGAAGATATCCGTCTCGTACATAACATCGCATACATAAGGCTTCCTACTGCCGAAGCATAAGGAACCGCCATCATCTCCTCTATCTCCTCAGATGTTTTAGGACACATCTCCTTAAATAAAGGAACTCCATGCCTGAAAGGTAGAAAACCTTTCTTAGAGTTTTGCATGCTAAAATGATCCATAATAGTGTCTATGTATGAAGCTTGAGATAAGAACAACATCGTTTTCCTGCGATCCCTTATAACCTTGATCCCAAGGATGTGTCCCACTTCTCCCAAGTCATTCATATCAAAATGTTTGGACAACCATACCCTTATGTCCGATAACACTTTGACATTGTTGCCAATTAACAAAATGTCATCTACGTATAGTACAAGAAATACCACTATGTTTCCGTCACATCTCTTGTATATACAAGACTCATCCGGACTTTGAATAAATCCATAAGACTGGATTACCTCATCAAAGCAGATGTTCCAAGACCTCGAAGCTTGCTTTAATCCATAAATGGACCGATTAAGCTTACACACAAGATGTTCTTTTCCCTTTTCAATGAATCCCTTTGCTGCTTCATATAGATGTTTTCCTCAAGACTTCCATTAAGGAAAGTTGTCTTGACATCCATCTGCCACACCTCATAATCCATATGAGCTGCAATGCATAAGAGAATCTGGATAGACTTAAGCATAGCTACCAGCGAAAAGGTCTCCTCATAATCGATACCCTCTTTCTGAGTATACCCTTTCGCAACAAGCCTTACTTTGAAGGTCTCAACCTTCCCGTCTTTTCCTCTCTTTCTTTTGTAGAACCACTTGCAACCAATGGTGTTTACACCATCGGGTGGTTCTACTAGCTCCCAGACCTAATTTGAATCCATAGATTCAATCTCAGCATTCATTGCACTTTTCCAAGATACTGCATCTTTATCTTGGATTACCTCGTCATATGTCCAGGGATCAGGTTCATGTTCGCCAGGGATCAAATCAGAAGATCCTACCAAGAACATGAATCTATCAGGCTGTCTAACAACCCTCCCACTATGATGAGGTATCACCTGTGTATCCTCTGTGACACGCGGTGCAGTGACTTGTGGTATATCCTCTTGTACCGGTGGTACTGAAGAAGTGACTTCCCCTTTTAATTCCTCCAGAACAATCTTACTTATGGGCTTGTGGTTCATTACATAGTCTTCCTCTAAAAATCTGGCATTCGTGCTAATGATCACCCTCTGATATCTAAGACTATAAAATAAACCTCCTTTCGTTCCTCTAGGATAGCCAACGAACATGCATACTTCTGTACGAGGTTCCAACTTACCAGCATCTGCCTTCAGCACATGTGCTAGACTCCCCCAAATCCGAATATGTCTTAGACTAGGTTTTTGCCCAGTCCACAATTCTATGGGAGTAGAAGGCACTGATTTAGATGGAACCAAGTTCAGAATGTACACCGTCGTATCTAGAGCATATCCCCAGAACGAATCTGGTAACTCAGAGTAACTCATCATCGATCTAACCATCTCCATAAGAGTCATATTCCTTTGCTTTGCTACACCATTCTGCTGGGGTGTGCCAGGTGCAGACAATTGGGATTGAATCCCAGCCTCTGATAAGTAAATCCTAAACTCTCCCAAGAGGTACTCACCACCACGATCAGATTGTAGTGTCTTGATAATTTACCTTGATGTTTCTCCAATCAACCTTGAATTCTTTGAACTTGTCAAAGTATTCAGACTTGCGGCGCATCAAGTAAATGTATCCATATCTCGAATAATCATCTATAAAAGAGACGAAATACTCAAAACCACCTCTAGCCTTGATAGACATAGGACCACACAAATCAGAATGAACTAATTCTAACACATCTTTAGCTCTATACCCCTTGGCCTTAAAAGGCCTCTTGGTCATTTTACCTTCTAAGCAAGGTTCACAGGTTGGGAAATCTTCCACCACTAATGATCCCAGACGTCCATCAGCTATCAACCTTTGAATTCTTCTTTGGTTAATATGACCAAGCCTAAGATGCCAAATATATGTTTAGTTCATCTTCGAAGGTTCTTTTCTCTTATTGGAATTAGAAGATGAGTTATTAACTTCTATTTGCATCGTAGGAGCTTTTGGTTCAAGTGTATACAAATTTCCTATCAATGCACCAGAACAGATAATCTCCCTATTCCTTTTTATAACAACTCTGTCATTAAAAGAAATAGAATATCCATCCATAAACAATTTAGAAACCAAAATTAAATTCTTTCTAAATAAAGATACATAAAGGCAATTCTTAAGAACCAAAACTTTATTTTTCTCAAAAGATAAATAAATATCTCCCACTTCAACAGCCACCAGCTTCGTGGCATTGCCCAAGTAAACAGTAATCTCCCCTTTAGCTAGTCGTCGGGTTTCCTAGAACCCCTACAAAGTATTGCAGACATGATCAGTGGTTCCCGCATCTACACACCAAGTGTCGGTAGATAACACCTCTAAACATGTTTCAACGACTAGACCAAAGGATATACCTTTGTTCTATTTCGAATTGGGGCAGTCCTTCTTCCAATGTCCAGTCTGCTTGCAAGTGAAGCACTTGCCTTTCCGCTTCTTCACTCCTCTCTGAGATACTCCCACCAGCTTTGCTCCACCTTGTTTCTTCTTCTTCTTGCCTTTTGGCTTAGAAGTAGAAACCTTTTGGGAAACCATGGCTTGTTCCTGAGCACTCTGACAAAATAGCCCCTCTGCCACCTAGAGTTCTGTCAGAAGCTCCACCAACGAATACAACCTCTTGTTCATGTTGTAGTTCAGGCGAAACTGCTCAAAACTCCTAGGTAGAGACTGGAGAATGATATCGACCTGGGTTTCCCCATCGATCTCAGCTCCAAGGACCTTCAGCTCATTCAAATGAGTCATCATCTTGAGAACATGATCCCTCACAGGTGTTCCCTCGATCATGGTGGTCGTCATCAAGCTCCTCATGGATTCCTGCCTAGCAGCCCGATTCTGGTGTCCGAAAAGCTCTTTGAGATTGAGCATCATGTCATAAGCAGTGGGCATGGCTTGATGATGATGTTGCAGTACATTTGACATAGATGCCAAAATGTAACACCACGCCATCTCATCGATCTTAATCCACTTCTTATAACCCTCTTTCTCCTTTTCCCCAGAATCATCCGCAGGCTTAGGAGGGCACTCTTTGAGGAGTACATATTTGTATTCCTCAGCAGTCAAGACAATGTCAAGATTCCTCTTCCAATCAACATAGTTGGGTCCAGTAAGTTTATTTTCTTTCAGTATCACAGCAAGCGGATTGAAAGTCATTTTGAAAGAAAACCTAAGAATCACATAGATCAAAATATTAGATTTCAAAAAAATTATTGATTCCTCAAACAATAAAATTTTAAAATCAACCAACACCTCAAAACACCGAGAATATCGTATGCCATGATAGTGTGGACATATACGAATTCTACATTTGTAAGAGGAGGTTTTACCCATTAATTTTACTATCTTGTCAACCAAACTTTTTGACAAGTAAAATTAATAGTTGGTTCCTCTTTGGCCCTACAAATAAAAGCAGTGACTCTGATGGGGAGGATACTTATATTTGTATCTAAGTGTTCACCATTACTCGGTACCAAGGTAATTATCTCGGGTTATGTGCCTTTCGATGGGGAAGTACACACGCTCCTTAATAATTTCCTATAACCATATTCGACCTTGTGATCTGCAAACAAACCCATCTGATGGGGAGGAAGGCACTCAGAGCCGACACGCAAGTTTGTTTGCATCACATGTCAAATCGTAATGGAGGCCGTGGGAATTTATAAAAATATCCCTCTCCCACTTAGTAATTTGAAATTGAGGAATTTTCTAGCCTACGACATGCATATCAAACAATAAGCAATAAATATGAAAAATAATAATTTTCCAACTATTATGGCTTTTGTCTTCAATATGTCTCCCGTCGTATCGTTATCTCGTCCGCTCCTCCCTACGCCATGTACAAGCCATCCGGAGATCCGAGCCGAGAAAAAAATATTTTAATTTACATCCATCGATCCTATACTCCACGAGGGAGTGTACATGAAATCTAGATCGAAAGTAAACTAAAATAAAAAGAGTGGCTAAACAATGTCGTATCTAATTACAAAAATTAAATACTAGCCTCGTCAACCCCGAGGATTCAACAAAATATACAATTACACACATACAATCACATACACACATATGGCCATAATAGTTGGATCCTATGCCTGCAACAAAAGAGTTAACCTACGCACATCCTACTATTATCCGACACATAATATATGAAAAGTGCATAAAAGTAACCGAATCCTAAACACACAAAACTGGAAACCGTGGCTCTGATACCACTTGAAGGTAGGAAACTTCGCTTCCCACTTCAACTCGATAACTTGTTCATGGTGATCCCTTCTACGTCCCTGGATAAAAAAAATTTATCCTTGACACGAGGGATTACCCAAGAAACCATTTCATCATCGTGCTATTCGATTAGAGTGGTCACTTGAACAAACTTGTTGTTCAAGCCACCAACCGCTATTCTACGAATAGTCACGAAATAGACGATGTACAAATCACCGGCTTTTGTGTTTATGTTCGGGGTCCAAGTATATTTAGCCACAAAATAGAATATATAACATTCATATAATTGAAGAACAAATATAGACAACTTACAAAAGAATATAAACAAACGTTATACCTCTTGGTCTTCTATTGTATGTCCTTCCTCCTTTTGGACGTCGTGTGGGCGACGATCTACCAAAAGTTGAAGCTCCTAGATCACCAATCTTCCTTCCTTGCACACTCCAAACAAGAGGAAGACTAAGAAACAAAACCCTTCTCCTTCCTTTAGCCAACTAACAAACACCAACCTAGGTGCTTGCCGCCGGCCAACAAGGAGAAGATGATGAAGATAGTTGCCGACCAAGAGCTCTAAGGGAAGACCCTAAGCCTTGTTTCCACTGGCCCAGGAGAGGAGAAGGACTAGGTTTGGACGCCGGCCAAGGGAGGGATGAAAGAGATGGGTGTCGGCCACCAAGGAGGAAGAAGAAGAAAGGAAATAATTTCCTTATTTTGTGCCGCCCAAGCCTTCAAACCCTAAGCCTCCCAAACCCTAATCCTATCTCAATTGGGATTCTCCTTGCCGCCCACCCCATGCTCTCCTTTTATAGAGTTAGGGATATGCCTTGTTTTAATCTCCACCATTGGTTCTAGGGATTTAATCTCAACCATCGGATCTCGAGAATTAATCTCAACCGTCGGATCTAGAGATTCAATCTCTGTCATTGGTTCTAGAGTTTTGTTTTCATCCATTGGATCTAAGCTTCATGAGGTATTAATAGGCTACAATAGGGACCATGAGGAGGAGTTGGATCTTGGCTACCCAATGGATCAAGCCCACATAAAGTCCGATCCATTAATGATAATCCAATCCACTAAAGGATTATCATTGATCTACCTCACCAACCCCCATAAGTTAATATGGACTTCATATATTATATGTACATTTTTCTCCCCGTGTTTAAGATCTCGAATGTCCATCGATAAATTAATTTACTGACGATTAATTAATCAACATCTAACTCCATGAGTAGTACCACTCAACCTTATCATCATGTCGGACCAAGTCCACCTATAGGGTTTACATGATGAACCTTATGAGCTCCTCAAGGGGACATCATCATCCTAATATATAGGACACGGTTTCCTCCTATAATCAATGGCATGCCATATAAATAATATCATTTCCCAACTTACCGAGCCTATCGATTTAATCTATAAATCTCGCCCATTGGTAAATCAAAGAAATGAATACTAAGTATATGTGCCCGTTATTATATCTAGATTAAGAGTATGTACAATATAATATCTGAGGTCTGATTCGATTATGTAGTTAGCAATAAATCGAATCACCTCTAAGTCGGTCCTGCTCAATACACACAAAGTGTACTAGTGTGATTCTATGGTCAAGACAAACCAATACCAACTCACACTACAACCATACCAATGGTTTGTCCAAAGCCATCTTGGTTGTGAGCCTATACTTATACTTTACAAGGAGCCAATAACATGATCTCCTGTGTGACACCACACACCATATTATCTACAATTTAATGTATTAGACAATATGCATAACCATAATTATGCAAACAATGATCATGTGATTCCTATTTCAAAATAAAGATGTTCATATAAAAGATAGACTTTTCAGTATACATTCCAACAAAGACAAATCTCAAGGTAATCGAATTACTTAGTGATTTGATTCATAACAACATTTGGTCTAGGCTAGGTAATTTTAGGGATGCTAAGGACCTATGGGACAAGGTGATAAGATTTCATGAAGAGCCCACATTGGTCCATGAAGAGGAAGAATGCCCATCAACATCCGAATCCGAGGATGTTGAAGAATTGCCCACCACATTCGAATATGTTGATGATTTGGTGGAGACCTCCACCTCTAGCATTGAGGGGGAGGAATGGCCTTCTATCCTGGAACAAGTTCAAGAAGAAGTTTCAACATCCGAGAGAAGCGAAAATTCTCTAGGTAACTCAAGTGTTGTTATTATAAATAAAAATCATATAACATGCTTTGAGTGTAGGGAACAATGACACTATAGAAGTAAGTGTCCTAAGAAGGTGAAGAAGGTTCAATCGGCACCAAAAGTCAAAATTGTCGGAATCCCTACAATTAAGAGCAAAGAGCACATTGTGTGCTTCAAATGCAACCAACGAGGACACTACCGAAGCCAATGCCCTATGGGGAAGAAAATGCAAGAAGGGGCATCTCATGTAGGGGGAGCTTCTAAAGCTAACCCTAAGGTAAATTTAATTAATGCACCTTCAATTTCTAGGGTTAACAAGCATGCTAGGAATTGTTTTAGTTCTCTTGCAATTATTAATGAAAAGCATGATATTAGAAATAATAAGGTTTAATGTTTAGGTGTTAAGTATGTAAATTTATCTAAGGATAAACCTAGGACCAATAACACTAGAACTATTTTACCTAGGGAATCAATTAGGAGAATAGAAAAAAATTTGGGTATTAATCCCAAAAGGTCTAGGCACATGCCTAAGAAGAAGAGGCCTTCCCAAAAACCTAATGAACAATCAAAATTGGAAAAATTAGAATTAGAAAACCAAGTCTTGAGATCAAGACTTGAGAGAATGGAAAAGACCCTTAAGATTATAGAAAATTCTATTCAAGGGTCAAATGTCCAAAAGTCAAGACCTAGGGTTCAAGAACAGTCTAAGGGCAAGGAAGGTTTTGGTCACAAACCTAAGCCCAAGAAGACTTATCATAATATTCCCTTTAATTATGGAACAATTTCTAGGACTAAGAAAACCAAGGCTAATAGGGAAGTTATCACTAAGACTAGCCATGGTGTGTGCTTAGTGGCTAAGGACTTAAGAAAAATCAAGAAAGCCACTAAGAAGGTCATTAGGGGAGTCACCTCTAGAGTTGACCTAGGAAAGACCCATTTGACTAAGGCTTCAAAGCCAAAAAGGGTCATTAAGAAGATATCTAGGGAAGTTATCCCTAGTGAATACCTTGTTAACCCAAGGAGCTCTAATAGGTATTGGGTTCCTAGGAGTGTGATCGATTCACGCTAGATGGGTTAGGGTGTGTCAACCCTAAGTGGATGGGTAGTTAACCTAACCATGGTGAGTTGACACATTAGGATGTGCCAATGTGCTTGAGAAGTTAAAAAATGATTAAATTGGCACAAATAGGTCTTAGAGGTATTGGTGTGTCATTTTGGGTTTATGGCACACTTGGGAGATAATGGTATTAAGGCAAAATAGAATTAATTCCTAGAAATGGAAATTTGGATTTAACACTTAGGTATTTTATACCTTAGTATATTTTACTTGCCATGATTTATTTGCCTTGCCATGACATGACATCATTTTCATTTTTATCTCTAAAAATGTCATGATCATGTTTTAGACTTAGTTTTATATGTCATGTATGCTAAAATTTCATTCACATGTCATGACATCATGATTTTGGCACATGCTTAGTTATATCATATATATGCCATAATCATATCATGCATAAGATAAAATCGATTTAAGGACCATTGGCTTGACTTGAAGTCCCATGCATAAGTGAATCAAGTAGAGTTGCCTTATAATATGCATGAGACCATTAAAGAACAAAAACCCACATCTCACTAGAATATTTGACTTGAATGTGTTTTGCACATTTAGATACAAGTGAGATGTTTAGAAAAAAGGAATTAAAGATTTCAAAAATATTTTGAAAAATTTGGTGAAGTCTATCTTTTAATAGCTATCACTATTGAATGGGATGATACAAAGAGGTCTCATTATTGAACATTTCTAAACTTTTGAACTTTGTATCAATCTCATTATTTTGTGGGTAAAATAATTTTCCAATATTTTTCACCCATTATGATTGTAATAAGTAATATACATACAAAATTTCAAGATTTTTCAACTTATGTATATTTACTTATGAATTTCAAAACTTCATTTCTGAAAATCAAAAAATTGCAGTTATCGATGCGGGAGGCGCAATGATGATGTGAAAGGAGTCGATCGATATCCGATTCAGATCGACATCGATGATTTCGAGTAAACCTTGGTGGTTAGGCCCATGTTCAGCTATGTTTTGGTCTCATAACCACTCCTAACCCTAGGACATGCTATGGAGAGCATTAGAAAGGGTGGAAATCCATTGAATATAGATTAGGAGAAGTGTTTAGGGAGAGTATCAATTTTATGGTGGATGAGAGTTCATTGTGGAACTTTGCCTTAATTTTGATTGTTTAAATGCTCCTATTGGCTTAAGGACTCTCCAAGGACATTGTTGGTGCAATGGTCAAGGGGGAGCAAGCCTTTAGGGGGAGGCATTCATCATGGAAAGATGGATGTGTACTTTTCCTCATGGGAGAAAAATTGGGTTGCCTCTCTTTAAATAATATGAGACTTATCACTAGAAAGATTGTAGGCATGTGTTCCTCCAAGAGAGAGATTGTCAGATCTCATTTGGATATGAGACATTCATACCCTTGGGGAGAACCTTTTTGATGTATGTCAAAAAGGGAGAGAAGTTACCAATTGATAGTTGGAATTCTCATTGGGATGTGAGAATTGCCAATTGGTGGATAATTGGTAGACTTGGGTTTGAGGTTTTGTCCAACATAAAAAAGGGGGAGATTGTTGGTGCAATCGGCCCATCACTCGAGTTTGACTCAAACTATATATTGATGTTAGACAAAACGCATGACATGGGATTGTCATGGAAAGTCCAACATGGGTTGGCCACGTAAGTCCAAGTGTGTAACCTTGGCGGTGAAAGTCCAAGCACGCATGGAAAATCCAAGCATGAGGCTTGGTGTGGGAAGTCTTGAGGACTTGGCAAGTTCACTAGGCTCAGGGTCCTTGAGTCGGTGAAGGATGGCATTGCGAAGCCATGCGCTTGGTGCATCCAAGGGACCGCCGAACGGGGAGCGAATGGAGTGAGGTCCAAGGGAAGAATACTTCGAGGGCAAGAGACGCGAAGGATAGTGCTGCAAAGTCATGCACTTGGTGCATCCGAGGGACGTAGGCCGAGGGAAGAGAGCTTCGGTGGGGAACTCCATGAGAGGATGAGGTGGACTTGGCCAAGTGGCGAAGACTGAGTGTCGGAGGATCAAACGTGGGGTTTGAGGGTTTATCCGACGGTTGGATGCTCAAACAACTTGGTGTGTGAGGTTTTACCTGACATCAGTCGACTGGCATAGGTGTCTGTCGACTTCTCTAAGTTGACTAGGGTTCGACTGGTGTCCGACTAACCAGGATGTGGCCGAGCAGTCAACTGCCGAAGGATGGCAGTCGACTGATGAGGGATATCAATTGACTGATCGGGGTGTTTGCGGCCACAGAAGGTCTTCCAGTCGAGTCATCGCCATGACCACACGACTGATGGGATCATCAGTCGACTGATGGGCATGATCAGTCAACTGATGATGCATCCGTTGGCTTTTGGCCAGCATGGATCTGGTCGTTGTGAGACAACGGCTACAGGATCGGTCGACTGATGGTCACGATCAGTCGACTGATGGGCACGAAATCAGTTTGATGCAGGTTATAAATGGAGCTCAAGATGGAGGATTTCGCTAAGACTTTTTGGGTGATTTTGGAGGGGAATTGTTGTTGCATTCCAAACCTTCAAGAGCAAACAAAAGCAAGCAATAAACAAGTGATCAAAAGCAATCGGTGAAAAGTGTTTCTTTTGTATTCTTGTTTGTATTTCTATATTACTTTGTAATTTCTTGTACGAGGTTTCTCTACCTCCGACGTGTTGTCGAGAAGGAGTGTTAGTTAGTGTCGTGTGCATAACTAGAGCTCGGTGAGCTCGCCCGTGGAGTAGGAACCATTCGGTTCCGAACCACATATATCTTGTGTTTTGTTGTGTGCTTGTGTTGTTGTTTGCATTTCTATTTGTTTCTATTATTTCCGCTGTTCTAACAACAATCGTAGACAAGCGACGCATGACGAACGATCGTATTCCACCGTGCGACGATTGAGGGCTATTCACCCCCCCCCCCCCTTCTAGCTGGCCACCTACGTTCCAACAACTTATTCTTGCACGTCCTGAGTAAGTAAAGAAAACTAAAAGTAAACTCAAAAATATTTCCCTAGCAATTCCCAATCATAACATAGAACATCGTAAAAGAAAATTACCTACGATTGTCAAATCTCAAAGACTCAAGCAATCATGGACTCAAATCTTACATAGGTTAACAAACATGGTGACTTCAACCCATCCTGAATAGAGTAAGAATGATTAAGCCTCACAAGGTAAGTGGTGATTTCTCTCACTCTCATAAGCATGTAATAGTGGAGTTCAAGCTACTCATGGTTTATGCACTACCATATATTTGCTTTTCTTCTACCTTCACCACTATATACACATAAGAATGCACAATCATTGAAGGCTTATTTGGAATGTAAAAGAAAATGAATAAAAGCAAATAATAGTATGTGTGTAAAAAAGGAAAGGTAGGAAATGAAATTGCTAAAGAAATGCAAGAAGACATAGAAATAATGGAATGCTACATAGATAAGTACATGAAAGCATTGCCCCAAAAGTTTTCATCCAAGCTAGCTTTTCACAATTCATTAAACATATAAACAACCCCTATCACTTTCACAATATAAATCCACACGATATACAATAAATTTCTCAATGATTGTAACAAGGGATGTCCATCACAAAAATACTATCGCACAAATAAAAAAATGGCACAACATATCAAAGAATTTTTTTATTGCCTTTATTCATTTGGCCAAATGTTTTTTTCAACTATTTCTTTCAAAAATAATTTTCAATCATTTTTTTAATTTTTTTTTTGACATGTAGTGCACTTCCCTATGCTCTAAAAAAACCAATCTCAGCTATAAAAATAAAAAAAACGACAAGTTCATGGTGATCAAGTACGACATGCCTATGCTTTCCCTGAATTCTCCTGAGCTACTCTCTCCCCCACACTTAAACTTTTGTTCGTCCCGGACAAAACACTCATCATGGCACATCTAATATTCCACATCCAAAAGAACAATGGAGAAGAAATGGCATGATGAAAATGTAGGAAAGACAATGGAATGAATAATAAAAATAACATGACGTATGATAAGAAAATTATTCGAATAGCATGTGACAACAAAAGAAGTAAAGGGAAACAAGTGAGATTGCCTTCATAATAATCATGCAAACCTATGGTTGTGTAGTCTCGAAAGAATTAAAGTAAGTTCTAGAGTCACAATGTCCATAAGTGCACCACACACAAGCAATAAACATAGGCACAATCCTCACTAGGAATGAAACAAAATCATCTCAATCTATCAACACATAATCCATCACCAAGAAGTAACCATATGCAATCAAATAATCCATTCATGACAATAAATCTCAAAACTCGACAATCAAATTTAACTAGCTTTCACGACTTCTAAGATGATATAAAAGAATGTATAGAAAATTTATTTCAAAAAAATAACAAAACAAAGACTCAACAAAAAGAACTTAACAACTAAAACAAAAGAAGACAATGTATATACAAGGAAAAAGAAAGAGATGGAACAAACTCCCTTGAGTTCCTGGTGGTTGGAGAGTGTTCAGTAGTAGTAGCTAGGCTGGGAGTGGAGTGGATCGAGTGGAAGTGAGCGCCTTTTTTATGTGGTCTATATCGTAAAGTCTAGCTCCCTCCATCATCATCTTCTTGAAGGTTCTTCTAGGTGGATGAGAATAATTCCAATGTAAAATCCAACCCAAAAGTAGAATAATCAAAGCTAAGATGAGCTCCACTCCTTTGACTATAGTCTCCTTGAAGGCTATATCAGGCGGTCAGAGGCAATTTATTTGAAGCAACTAGTCTGGAAGTTGGATTGTTATATTTGGTGTTGGGGTCTTGTTAAGCAGAAATATTAGAGGCTTAGCTATAATAGGAGTGTCCAGTCTGGGGCTCTCCAGCTATCCATCACTCCTATGGAAATCATCTTGTTATCTTCAAAGCAATTCTGGTCAGGCTTATCAGGTAGTTGCATAGCTGAACATAACAATTTTGTAGACACTATCTCCTTTACAACATCATCAACTTCAATATAAGGAACAATATCTACTACATCTAGAATATTATGTTCAACATCAACAATGCCATAAGCAGGAGTAATAATATCTGCACTCTTATCAACAACATACACATCATCCACAGCTTCACTACCATAGCACATAGAAATATCGGAGTCATGTAGAGCAATAGAATCATAAACTTGTCTATTATGTACTCCACAATCCATCTCCTCTAGCACGTCAATATCCATAGAAATGGTCTTTGATGAAGGCTGAATGAATCCTTGTGCTTGCATCTACTAGGACTGCTGTGAGCTATTAAGCATTGGGTTATTCTGGAACTCAAGTGATGACCTCTGAAATTATGGTAGGGGTTGATAAGAATGTTGTGAATTTGCAGCCATGACCTCAATAAGTTCTCTAGCCTGAGTAGGAGTCTTGTTGATGAGGGCCCCTCCACTAGCTACATCAAGTATACATCTGTCCATGGGAAGTAGTCCATCATAGAAGTGCAGGATGAGCATGTGATCGCTAATCTGGTGTTGGGGGCAACTAGCACACAACCTTTTGAATCTCTCCCAATACTCATGTAGAGTCTCTCCTATCATTTGCTCTATGCCACAAATGCTCTTCCGAATTGTAATGGTCCTGGATATAGGAAAAAACTTTTCCAAAAAGGATTTCTTCATTTCACTCCAACATGTAATAGAACCAGGAGGAAGATAATAGATCCAATCCTTTGCCATGTCCGATAAAGAGAATAGAAATACTCTGAGCATAATTTCCTCCTGTAATATACCCCCGTTGCTTCATTGCTGAGCATACCATATGAAATTCTTGCAAGTGCCTAATTGGATCTTCACTAGCATGACCATGGAATTTCAAAAGCAAATGTATAATTTCAAAGAGTTCAACATTCGCATTTAATTCAAGAAACTGAATGCAAAAAAGATTGACAAGTAACATCTGGTACAGTGAGTTCCCTGATAGTTCTATTAATTCCTGAATCATAAGCCTAATGAAAGCCTCCTAATCTCTGATAATAGACATCCATGATCAAAGAAATTTTCTATTTTTATCTTGAAACACTGGCAAACAAAATCAAAATATACAGGAAACAAGCAAAATATAACATATGGATATACAAGACATAAAAGAATTAAGCCCTCAACAAAAGTTTTGAATTTTGATTTTTTTTTTTTAGAAAAATGGATAAACAATCCAAAGTCTACCAAACATCATTACACTCCCCGGCAACAACGCCAAAATTTGGTAACGAAATTTGTCATGGTACCATTCCAAATTAATTACCAAACTCTCTCTATGCTAATATAGCATAGTGAATGGCCCGGATCGTTTCCCAACGAGTGTAATTGATAGAATAGTAGTCTTAGAATCGCTAATTATTACTTTGGATCTTCTATTTTAAATGAGGGGTTCGAATTTAAAAGGCTAATCCTACTGAACGGAAGATAATGCACATAATCAAATTCTAAACTAATTAAACTACAATTGCAAAGAAATTAAACAAAGCATAAAGTAAGCATTCAAAAGCATAAAAGAAGTGTAGGAACTAAGACAACAATTCAAATGTAGAAATTAAGCCTAATCTAACCCATTACAACTACAGAGAATTAAAGAAAACATAAAATAATCCTCCTAATCTACTTGCATCTAATTAAAGAAAATAAACTCAACATTCAACCCAATTAAGATTCACAAGACATTAATCTAACCCATTCAACATTTCATCAAACACTACATAAGCATAAAACAACCTAAACCAAATTCGTGCAATTCAAAACATGGAAGTTACTTTGATTAAAAACAATAAGTAAACATGAAAAGCAATCAACACATCAATGAAACATTGGAAGAGCTTGCATATGGCTGTTTGGAATCTAATATTGAAGCTGGTCGGAGTTGGAATAGATGCTGCTGTGAAGGTGCTGATGTGAGCGAAACATATAGGGTTTTAGGAGTAGTTTTCGCTCACATCTCATTATATTTTTATGTTAGTTTCATGCATATGTTACTCTGTTTTACACGCATTTCCTATTTTCTAGTTCAGAAGTCTGCTCTTTGTACTTTTGCATGTAGGACAACATTTTGGAGTAAAAGGCGCACTTTCGAAGCAAAAGGACATTTTACAGCTAAACGCAGAGTGAGACACGACCAGGGCATGTGGCTACACACGGTCATGTCCAATGGGCGAGATCAGCCACCCCAGGGCCGCACACGGCCTGGCCGTGTGGAAACACACGACTGTGTGGTGGCCCGCCAGATTTGCGTGACTAGGGCTTTTTTCGGATTTTGCAGTGGTCCGAGGTGATGTCTATATAAGGATGGCTCCGCCCAAACCCTATAGAGGGAGGCACGACGGCTAGGATGGCACACCGAAGCCCTAAAAAGCTTCAATAACTCGCAACGGGGAGGAAGAACGCCGCAGGAGGTCCACGCTTGCACTTCAACGCCGGAGAGAAGACCACGAAGGCATTGTAATCCCTTGTTCCTGTGCTTTATTTCTGATGTATTCGAACTTGTACATGCCTTATGATTCCTCCCTCATATACATGGAGTAGTTCCTTCAATTCTAGGATTAGGGAGTAGCTTGTGTGCACATTACATGTTGGTTCACGTTAAATTTTGTCTTTGAGTTTAATTTGGAAATTGGAAGTTGTTTATACTATATCTATGCGTGTTTGGTTTTCTACCTGCTGTGCTTAGGCGATACAAGGGGTGACAACCCTCGTATCTAAGATTTAGGGGATTTTATACAAGGAACCTAGGGGTAAACCTGATCTCCTGTAACCGTGGGTAGAAGGATGCGATGGAACCGGAAACAATTCATCGTAGGGATTGATTCGGCATCCTCGTACTGTGTATCCCGTCCTTTTAAGGTGGAGATAACTCCCGGTAGATGCGGTGTCTCATCGGGAGAGTGTATGATGTCCCTTCCACAAAACCATAGCTAAACATCTAGACAATGTCAGTTGACAGCATTGTTTTGCGACACACAAGCGGAACCGAAGTACTAGAATCACCTTTGAAGACCTCAGCACGCTCCCTTCTTCCTCCGTGTGACACCATATAGAGTATAGTCCACCGACATCCCTCACAAATCGAAATCTCTTAGAGTTTACTTCCGAACAATTTCAACCACTGAACATATCGATATTCGAATCCCAGTCCCTGTGGGATCGATAATCTTTTATTACTTGACGACATCCGTGCACTTGCGGGTGTTGAGCACAAGCGCGTGCTTCGAGTCCTCGACGGCCTCCGTCGTGAGATTTGAGGTCACGTTCGCGTGCATCACATTTTTGGCACCATTGCCGGGGACTGATCGATTCGATATCGAACCGAACAGTGGAAAATTAGATCAGAATTAGGATTAGATTTATTTACTTGCTTTATTTCCTTTCTAGTTTGCTTTATTTACATTAGTTTTATATTTTCCATATTTAGATTTAGTTTTTAATTTTTATTTTTAGCAGTAGTTTTCCATTTCCTTATTGCATCTTAGGTTTAATTAGCTAGATTGTTTTATTTTCTGCCTCCTAGGATTAGGTAGCACTCCTAATTTTTTTTGTGGCTCGGTTCATCATATGCTTAGACACTTAGGATCGGAAGGCCTGATTCCGATCGACTTAGAAATCGAATGAACCTTTCATCATCGAAAAGCAGAGCAGCGAAGGATGGAGGATCAAGCCGCATCCGAAGTGAACATAGGTAGCCAACCTCTGTGGGACTACGCAGCTTTTAGTGCTAGAGGATTTAGGCCGAGTATAGTTGGACCATCTATTTTGGCAAATAACTTTGAGCTGAAATCGGCACTCATACATATGGTCCAGCAGAGTCAATTCGGGGGAGCTACGACTGAAGACCCGAACTGACACCTTGAGGCATTTCTAGAAACTTGCTCGACAATGAAAATGAACAGAGTCCCTACTGACGCGATTCGCCTGAGTCTATTCCCATTCTCATTGCGGGATAAGGCTAAGGTATGGCTTCACTCCCTACCTTCGGGGAGCATCACTACATGGGAGCAATGCAAGCAGTAGTTTCTGAACAAATACTTCCCACCAAGCAAGACTGCTCACATGCTCCATCTCATCACGAGCTTCCACCAGAAGGAGGGGGAGTCCTTATTCGAATCTTGGGATCGCTACAAGGGGATACTCTACCAATGCCCTCACCACGGACTGGAGAGGTGGCTGGTGATCCACATCTTCTATAATGGGATCGTGTACGCCACGAAGATGTCCCTGGATTCTGCTGCAAGAGGATCACTGATGAACAAGACCATAGAGGAAGTAGAGGAGCTGATAGAAGAGGTGCCCATAACCACCATCAATGGGCTTCCAAACATCGTCAACCTATGCCTGCACTGGGACGATACACTGTCAACTCCATGGATCACCTGGCAGCAAGGATGGACGCGCTCAGCAGACGGTTCGAATCTTTGAATCCTTCATTTGCATGCGCGTCCATTGACTTTGGAGAGGGAGTGGCAGCGTATCGAGAGGACCACTATGGAGGGTAGGGAACCTCAGGGGAGCAGATTGAGTATATTGACGCGGTTGGGGACTACGACCAAAGGCCCAACAACCCATACTCCAATACCTACAATCCCGGATGGAGGAATCACTCAAATTTCTTCTATAAGAATAAATCGGAAAACTCACAACCATCAGGGGGTATGGGAAGTAGCAGGGCAATGGGCAGCGACCACAGAAGTCCAGACTGGAACTGATGATGGAGGACTTCATTGCTACCCAAACTAAGGCCAATGAGGAATTTCGTCGCCAACATCAGAAGTCTGAAGAATCACTCAGAGACTTGAAGGCCACTGTTGATGGCCTTGCAAGTCACACCAGGATGTTGGAGACGCAAGTGGCACAGATAGCTCAAACCGTGTCACAACCTGTGAAGAGCTCTCTGGTGAGTCAAGCTAAAGAGGAAGGAGTGGGGCAGAGTAGCAAATTCGCCAAGGAGTGTGCAGCCATGATTACCACCCTACCTAACCAAGCTAAAATTGAAGATAAGACTCCACTACAGCTTGAGGACCCCGGTGAATTTATTATCACCTACTCAATTTACGGGGAGAGCTTTGATGAAGCTCTATGTGAATTGGGGTCATCAGTCAGTGTGATGCCCTATGCATACTATCTGAAGATGGGACTGAATGGGCTCCAACCAGCGAATCTTGGTATTCATATGGGGGATGACTCAGTCAAGGAACCCGTAGGCTAGCTGGCACACGTGCCTGTGGTGATTGAGGATTTTGTGATACCCACAGACTTCATTATACTGGACACAAGACCAGATCCCCAGAATTCCATCATTCTGGGAAGGCCTTTTCTAGCAACTGCGGGGGAGTGCATAGACGTGAAGGCACACCAGATCTCCCTGGAGGTAGATGGGGAGATCATCCACTTCAGCCTTTTGGAGCACAAAGCCCCATACCTCGATAGCTTCACATTTAGCAGAATAAAGCTGGAACCACTAGATGAAGCTTCCAAGATGGATGAATGGAGGTTCACTGAACCTCCAAAGCCAAGTTGATAGTGGAGTGTGGTCGATCTAAACGACCTTAAACAAAGCGCTTCTTGGGAGGCAACCCAAGTTTAGTTTTAGATTTCCCTTTGATTGTATTGCCTATATTTATTTAATTTTAATTTTGATTTCCATCCCATTTAGAATTAGGACTAGAAAAGAACGTTGCTAGGCAAAAATAAAATCCATATTAGCTTACACAGCGAAGTGTATGAGGAAATTCGGACCGTGGTACATAAATGGGCGAAAAAATAGGGACACACGGCCTAACCGTGTGTTTTCCCACGGCCGTGCCCGACTGACCCGAGGCATACACGACCTGGCCGTGTGTTTTCACACGGCTGTGTCGTGCAAGGTTAAAAGGAGTGAGCCGGCGCCGTGTGCTTCGAGTGCTCTTGCCCTAGCCATGTTCTTTCGTCTTCCCCGCCACCTAGAAGCACTTCTAACCTCAAAGGAAGCCAAAAGAAGCAAGGATGAGGAGGACCAAGCATGTAGCACTTTGATCCGATGCTTCGGAGCAACGAACAAGGAGAGTCGATGTCTCTTAAGCTTCGGAGGAGGGTAACACCCTACCCACTCTTCTTTTTCGCAATAATGAACATAGAGATAGATATAATATGCTTTCTACTCGTAAACTCACTGCTACTAGGTACTTATATGAAGATTTGCTAGAGTCTTTAGGGTTGTTGGGTGATATTCAAGCCCATATTTGCAAAAATGGGGTGGGAAGAGATGATAGGAATAAGGCACCCAACCTACCCTAGGATAGTTCTAGAATTTTTGAGTTCCTTAGAGGCGAAAATTTTAACGGGTAGAGAGAGCGAGGAGGGTAGGATAAATTTTAGGCTTTTTAATGTTGAGCATGAATGGACCCTTCACCCGTGGAACACATGCTTTGGCTTGCCGAGTGAGGGAGAGAGAAGAATCTCTATTGGGTTCAACGCTTGAGTATTTTGGACCCAATTGACGGGGGAGAACTCTTATGACCCTTCTAGGGCCAAAGCGTTGCGCCTCCAAAACCCCGTCTTTCGATACCTCCACCGCATCATGGCCAGTACTATATTTGGTCAAGAGGAGAGTGATGGTGTAGTTAGAACTAGCGAGCTACTTTGCCTCTGGGACATGCTACAAGAAAAGAGCATTGATGTAGAGTCCCACTTCATCAGACACTTAGTGAAGATGGGCAAAGCAGCACGAGGAGAGATTAATGTGGGGGGCCTACTTACCCACATTTGCCCTAGGATGGGGTACGATTACACTGCATTAGAGAGTATAGACGGGGAGCCCTAGGATCCACCTAGGAGTGTGTTGTAGATGAAATGTTGACCGCTAGAGGGGGTGAATAGCATTGATTCATTGCGTGATGGAAATTGTTCACGTTTGTCTCTACACAATCATTAGTACGCAGTGGAATATAGAAGTACAATATAAAGACAAATACGAATACACAATCACAAGACAAAGATGTAATGTGGTTCGGAACCTCAAGGTTCCTACTCCACGGATCAGGCTCAAACAAGCCCTAGCGATGCCAATCACACACTACTAATAAACACTCCTTCTTGGAACAAACCGGAGGCGGAGAAACCTTGTACAATAGTTTACAACAATAAACTAAATACAATCAAGCAAATACAATATGAAATACAACAAGAGATGCAAAGAGAACTTTACACAAAACTCTTTTGAATGCTCACTTGTTTGATCGCTTGAATCGTGGTTGAAGACCCTGATTTGCAGCAGCAAATCGCCTCAACAAAGCTCAAGAAATCGGTGTTGATTTCCTCCTCCATGAGCTCCATTTAAAGCGTCTGCCTGGGCTAGAAATCGCTGATCAGTCGACTGCTCGGGACTATCAGTCGACTGATGCCACTGTTGTCGTGAGACAACGGCTAGATCAACGCTGAAAAAATCCAACGGATCCATCATTAGTCGACTGATGGAGCCTTCACTTGACTGCTTCCCCAGAAGTTGAGTCTCGACTCGATTTTGTGCCCAATTCCTCGAGCACCAGTTAACTGATCACATGATCAGTCGACTACTCGAGCCAGCAGTCGACTGCCCACCTCTGGTAGTCGACTGTTGGGACACTTCCCATAGTCAAACCATAATTGACTCACACCAGTCGACTGCCACATGGTCCCAGTCGACTGATACACCTCAAACATGAGGTTTAACCCAAGTATGGTACCCCTATACTTGCTAGACCACCCATAGCCTAGACCTAAGCCTTCTAGCCACCTCCGTCAGCCTCGCGCCTATCGGATCCCTCCAAGTCATCCATGACTTGTTCATCCATACGCTAGCCTTCAGGTGCTTCCATCTGCTATGTCCTACTAACGGTGTCTACACCACCAAGGCACATTGGACTTACGCTGCGAAGACTCCTCTTGGACTTTACGTCGCCAACCATTGGACTTATGCTGCCAAGACTCCCGCTTGGACTTTACGTCGCCAATATCAAACCCCCTTGGACTTCTCAAATGCCAAGACTCAAGCTTGGACTTTCCCTTGTCAACCAATGTTTGACTTTCCATGCCAAGACCCATGCTTGGACTTTTCCTTGCCAAGACCCATGCTTGGACTTTACATGCCAAGTACTCAAGACTTGGACTTTCCATGACATGGTCAACTCCAGTCAACCATCAAAATCCTCCTCGAGTCAAACTCGAGTCCGGTCAATCATGACCCGGGTCGATTGTGCCAACAATCTCCCCAAAACATTATCAGAAATCAATATCAAACATCAAAACATCATTCGAGTCAAACTCTAGTCCGATCAATCGTGACCTGGGCCGATTGCACCAACAATCTCCCCCTTTTTGATGTTCGACAAAAACACATACCTTTGAGTTAGAACACTAACTCAAATCTCCTTACCAATTATCCCAAATTGATAATCCCAAACATTTTCCCCAATTCTCCGAATTGACAATTGATAACATCAATTGACAACACTCTCCATACCATTCTCCTCCAAAACATTTTGGAGAAAGGTAAGATTACCAATTTCCATAACATTCTCCCCCTTTTTGACTAACATTAAAAAGGTTCTCTCCAAGGAGGTCAATGTCTCATGTCCCAATGAGATCTTAATTGCAATTTCCCCCTTGGTCCAAAAATACCTAGGATGCCTACCATCTTCCTAGTGATAAGTCCCATATCACTCAAGAGAGACAATCCTATACACTCTCCCAATTTCCAAATTGGGTATCTCAAAATCCCATTTTTTCTCCTCATGAGAAAAAATACCATCCATCATCCCATGATGGATACCTCCCCCTTGACCATTGCACCAACAATGTCCTTGGGAAGTCCCTAAGCCAATAGGAACTTTAAACCATCAAAATTAAGGCCTAAAGTTCAACATTGAACTTTTCCTCACCTTAAAATTGATACAAATCCTAAACAACTCTCCTAATTCATATCCAATGGATTTTCACCCTTTCTAATGCTTCCCAAAGCATATCCTAGGGTTAGGAGTGGTTAGGGAACCTTACCATAGCTGAAATGGGGTTAAACATCCTTGTTTTACCCGAAATCAGCATAGGCAGTCGAGTCCTTCAGAAATCAGTCGACTGTCATGCCCATCAATCGGCACCGCACCAAGCGCGATCGGTGATAATGCGCGGCGATTCTACCAAGGCACTTCGCCAGCGGTATGGCCATTACTGCCGTGCGCCAAGGCGCCAGGGTGGTTTTGTTGCCAGGGCAGTTTTGCCAGGGCGGTTTTGTCGCCAGGGAAGTTTTCGCTAGGACAGTTGCCGCCAGGGCAGCTGCCACCCCATCAGTCGACTGCCAAACAGTGGCAGTCGACTGATAACTGAAAACTCAGTTTTTCAATTATCAGAATCAGATTTTGAAAAATCATAAGTAATTATACATAGCTTGAAAAATCACGAAATTTCATATGTATAATACTTATAACACATACAATTTGTGAAAAATGTTGGAAAATAATTTATCCATTAAATAAGAGATTGATACAAAGTTCAAAACCATTGAAATTTTCAATGTTTTTTCCCTACTTTGTATCAACTTTATCGATGGTGATTGCTATCAAAAGATAGACTTCACCAAGGTTTTCTAAAGTGATTTAAAAATGTTTTTGAAAACCTATATTGGATCATATTCCTTGGGCTCAATGTACATGATTTATACACAAGCTTTTCCAATGATCCACCTTTAGTTAAAGATGAGTTTTAGTTCATCTAGATGCAAAAACTATGCACCTTGAACTTAACTCATATCCTAGCATCTCATATGTATCTAGGGTGTATAAATACACATACATGTCAATTTAAATGTGAGATGTGGGTTTTGGTTATCCTAATCTAAGGCCTCATGCATTTTCTAAGGCAACCCTACTTGATTCCCTTATGAATGGGACTCCAAGTCATGCCAAAGTCCTTAACTCAATTTTAATCAATTTAAATGCATGAATGATCATGGCATAAATGATAACAATAATTAAGCATGACCAATGATCATAATGTCATGGCATATGATATAATCTAAAAACACATGACATTAAACCTTAATCCTAAACATGATCATGACATATTAAATGATTAAACATAGATATGATGTCATGGCATGTTATATGGCAAATCAAGCATGGCATATAAAATGTATAGGTATAACAATACCTAAAATTTAATATTAATTGTCATTTGATATAATTAAGTATATTTTGCCATAATACTAATTTTCTCCCAAGTGTGCCAAAAACCCAAATTGACACACTAAGACTTCTAAACCTAATTTGTGCCAATTTAATTGATTTTTCATATTTCCAAAAGTGTATTGGCACATCCTAAAATCTTTTAGGATCATAATATCAAATCTATTTCCAAGGTATCCATAACCTTGAAAATTACTTAAAGTGCCACCTTTACTATGGTTAGGTTAACTATCCTTCCATTTAAAGTTGGCACACCCTAAACCTATCTAGCGTGAATCAATCACGCTCTTAGGAACCCAAAACCTATTTGAGCTCCTAGGGTTTACTAGATATTCCTTAGGGATAACCTCCCTAGATACCTTCCTAATGACTCTTCTAGGCTTGTTAGCCTTGGTCATTTGGGTCTTGCCTAGGTTAACTCTAGGGGTAACTCCCCTTGTAACCTTCTTAGTGGCCACCCTAGGTTTCTTAGAAACCCTAGCCACTAGGCAAACACCTTGGTCAACCTTAGGGATGACTTCCCTATTGACCTTGGTCTTCCTAGATCTAGTTTGTGTTCCATAATCAAATGGAACACTATGATAAGCCACCTTAGGCTTAGGTTTGTGACCCAAACCCTTCTTGCCCTTGGTTGAGTTTTGTCTCTTAGGTCCTAGGTGTTGACTCTTGGTCCTAGACTCTTGACTTTGACCATTTGACCCTTTTATTTGGTTTTGCATAATCTTAAGGGTCTTTTCAAGTTTCTCAAGCCTTGACTTCAAGGCTTGATTTTCAACCTCTAATTGCCCAATTTTAGAATTTTGATTTAATCCTTGGGCATGGTTCTTCCTAGGTATATGCCTAGTCTATTTGGGGTTAAAACCTAGGTGCTCTTGTACCTTTCTAATTGTCTCCCTAGGTAGAATTGGTCTAGAATTATTTGACCTAGATTTGTCTCTAGATAAATTACTTTTAGGGACATTAGTCCCAAATTTCTCCTTATTATTGAAATGAATATTCTTAGCTCCTAGACAAAATTATTTATTGTTCCTAGCATGCTTTTCATGATAAATAGCAAGTGAATTGAAATTCCTAGTATGCTTTTGTCTATTAAAACTTGAAGAATGAGCATCATTGAAATGATATACCTTAGGGTTTGCCTTAGTGGCTCCACCTACTTGTGATGCTCCCCTTTGCCCCTTCTTCTCCCCCTTCAGGCATTGACTCTGGTAGTGTCCCAGTTGTCAACATTTGAAGCAAATCACTTGCTCCTTGCTTTTGATTGTTGGAAGGCTGGCATCCTTGATCTTTGGTGCCGGTTGAGGCTTCTTGATCTTCTTTGGGCACTTGCTCTTGTAATGCCCACTTTCCCTACACTCAAAGCCAATTATATTTTTTTATTTAAAACCAAATTTCTTGAGTTACCTAGGTCGATGGTGGCCGGATTTTGAGCTCCTTCACTTCTTCTGGAGGTTGAAGGCTCCTCTTGAGATTTCTCCGGTGTAGATGGTCTCTCCTCCCCCTCAATCCTTGAAGTGGAGGCTTCTTTTACTTTTTCTTCCTCTTCCACCGATTCGGAGGTTGACTTCCTATCAACTTCCGAATCCTCACTCACTTGTGAGGATGAGGATTCATCTTTGGCCTTCTCTTCTTGAGTCGGTGATGGGTCTTCATGGAGCTTGGCCAATTCCCTCCAAAGCTTCTTGGCATCCATGCAATCACCTAGGCTACACAAGAAGTCATTAGGTATCAAATCAAAGATAAATTTGACTACCTTCTTATTTTTCTCGAATTGTTGGAGTTGCTCTTCACTCCATCTCTTCTTTTTGAGGAAGCCACCTTTTGGTCCTCTTGGATATTCAAATCCATCCATTAAGATGGACCACTCCTCAAAGTCTCTCATCATGATAAAATCTTCAATTCTTCTCTTCCAAGAATTGAAGCCTTCTTGTCCATATAGGGTGTAGGGCACCGGTGTGTTGATGTCCCAACCTAGTTGTTCTTCCAACTCCATCTTCACCCTCTAGCGTCTTTGTCTTTGCTCCCGATGGTTAGTCCGTAGAAGAGCCCCAGGCTCTGATACCAATTGTAGAGGAAATGTTGACCGCTAGAGGGGGTGAATAGCGTTGATTCGTTGCGTGATGGAAATTGTTCGCATTTGTCTCTACACAGTCGTTAGTGTTGGTGCAGTGAGGCACCAAAATCGAACCTGTGTTTTGATTATAGCAAAGACACAAAGTTAAGTCTATTTTGTTTTCTCACGAGCTGAATCGAGTGTGCAGAAGATTGATATAGCTGGAGTTGAAGGCTAGCGACACCCGGAGAAAGCCGCGGTGGTCGAGCGACACTCGAGTGATTTCGGAGGGAGCCGAAGGAATCGAGTGGAAGGCCGGAAGCAAAAGCAACATGTAAGCATCGAGGTAAGCTCGAGTGTGCGAGAGTAAGTAAGGTCGTATCCTCTTTACGGGGATGATCTTAAGCGTATATCCGACCAAAGACTTCTTATAGATGGTCTAGGTCGAGATCGGATGGTCGACGACCATCGAAATTATGTTTTTGTTGTGCTAACTTTGACTTGCAGCAAGCATCGTCATTGCCCGGCTTGGAGGACTCATTGCCGTCAAGCGATCATTGCCTGAAGGTCGGATCAATCGGATCTTTGCCATCATCGATTGATGATGGCCATCGGTCGTGATGGGCAATGATCGGTCGAGAGTCAAGGATTATCACCAAATTTCAAGGAAGATGTGCTCAAATTTGATTGGCTAGGGTTCCTCTCGAAAAGGGGCTCAAAGGCTATAAAGGAGGGCCAAACCTAGGGTTTCATCAACAATTCTAAGCCTCCAAAAGTCTCCACAAAGCTACAATTCTCGACAGCGAAGTCCTTCCTTAAGCGTCTAGGTTTAATTTTTCTTATTTGTCTTTATGCATTGGTATTATTTTATTGTCAGTTGTTCATCTACTTTTGGCTTTTATCATATACGAGGAGAGGGGGATTGTCCCTCTACCTTAAAGTTTTTTTGTATCGATTAACTCCTACCTCCAACGAGGAGGAGTTCCTTTAGTGCTTCTGCCCTCCGTACGTGGTCAAGGACCACTAGGGCCTTGGAGTAGTAGCCTTCGGCTACGAACCAAGTAAAACCCTTGTGTCGATTGTCTCTTCTTTTTTATATTTACATTTCTGCTACAATTAATTTATTTTCTCTAGAGTTTTAACGAACGAAAGAAAAAGAAAAGGTTTTTTCGCTATTCACCCCCCCCCTCTAGCGAACCGCATCGATCCAACAATTGGTATCAGAGCCGGGGGCGCTTAGATTTGGTGAAACCACCAATCTAACATTTTTTTTTCAGATTTGTTTTTCGTTCGTTTAAATTTTTCTCCCGCACTACTAATCCAAGACGAAGTCTTGGTACTCTTCGTTTGATTTTGTTTTGCAAGTATTCGCTTTTGGAGTAGCTGACGGTCAAACGGGTATAACTTTTTGTACAAGTTGACCCACGACACGGTCTACCTACCAAATCAAAACCCTCGCAGAGATCTACACTTCTTACAAGGGTTTACCCCCGTAACAAGTTGTTTTCGTCCTCAAAAATCGACGTTTAGTAGCCTTTCGGGGACATCGAAGGTTGTGAGTACTTACTTTTTATTTAGTTTCTCATTTCTTTGCTTAAATTTCTATTTTTCGTTTGTTTCTTTTTATTTCCCACACTACTAATCCAAGACGCAAGTCTTGGTACTTTCGTGTGTTTTTTTTCGTTGCTAGGTCTTCCTTTTAGTCTCCTTGTTTTTTTGTTCTAATGGCCCATCTCGAGGGTTTTAGCACCGTCCGACCTCCATTTTACAACGGAGATGATTTCCGTTATTGGAAAGGTCGGATGGAATGCTTTCTCAAAACCCAAATCGAGATGTGGATCATAATCCAAACGGGTTTCACACTTCCGACTAATGAAGTGGGTGACTCCTTGGATTATGATCAATGGACCGTTGCAACAAAACGACAAGTCGAAGCCGATGCCAAGGCAACACAAATACTCCAATGCGGCTTGTCCAAGGAGGAGCTAAATCGCGTCGGCCCCTTCATAAGCGCAAAGGATCTTTGGACAAAGCTAATCGAGTTACACGAAGGATCGGATCAAGCTGAGGTTTGCAAACGTGATTTGTTATTCAATAAATTGTACACACTAAAAATGCAGGAACACGAGTCCGCGACGCAACTCCACGCCCGTGTCCAAGACATAGTCAACAACCTACACGCAATCGGGCAAAAGGTCAAAAACCGCGACCTTATTAGGTATGTCCTAAACTCTTTTCCGAGGACTACCTTATGGGCATCCATGGTTGATGCCTATAAGGTCTCTAAGGACCTTTCTAAACTTAGATTAGATTAGCAGTCCAACTCGGAACCCGAGAGGGGTATAGCCTTGTTTGCAGGTTCAAAGAAGAAGAAAATCGCAAGCAAGCCACCACCACCCGAGGAGGAAGATGAGTCCGAAGAAGAAGTTGACCCGGAATTGATCACGAACTAATGAACCTAGCTCGAAGGATAGCCAAGGGAATGGCGAACCACAACTCGACCCAACCAAGGTAAGCCTAAAAGTTCTAATATTAGGTGTTATGAGTGTAACAGGTTTGGACATATAAAGTCCGAGTGCCCCAAGCTCAACCACCAAGCACCTAAGCACAAGAAGGCCCTCAACGCGACATGGGAAGAAGCGTCATCCGAAGAAGACGAAGACCACGTCTTCATGGCAAAATCAATTGAGTCAGACACGGAGACCGAACTTGAGTCAGAACCTGAGGATGACTCGGACTACGAAGCTACCTTCAAGTCAAGCCACGGATACGCATCCGGTTCAAAAGATACCCTTAAGGTGAGTCGAACTTTATTTAATACTTTACATAATACGGTTAGGTTTTTGTCTAGGAAGTTAGCTGAGTCCGAGTCCAAGGTCGAGACCCTTGTTGAGGAGGTTAAACTCCTCAAACACGAGGTCTCCCTAACCTCTTCGACTAGTCGAGTTCAAGAGAAGGACTCAACTCGAGTTGAAAAGCTCGAAGTTGAGAACTCTCTCTTGAAAAGTCAAGTCGAAGATCCTAGGAACACGTTGGAAAGGTTCACTTCGGGATCCAAAGGACTTGACCTCTTACTTGGATCTCAAAGGGCCGTGTACAACAAGGCTGGACTCGGGTTTAACTCAAACACGACTAATAGGTCGTATATGTCGATTTTAAGTCGACATAAGAAACATGTCCAAGCATGGGTCTCTAAGAACTTTTTGATTTCAACTCTAGGATCCAACCCGTACTGGGTTCCCAAGGACCAAATCCACTATGTGGATAGACCGAACCGATTCAACGGTCTAGGGGGAGCCAGTACAAAACATGTTTGTGCTTTAACTTAGAAATTGCATGTTTTAACTTAGAATGTTTATGCTTTAACTTAGAAATTGCATGCTTTAACTTAGAAAGTTTGTACTTTAAAACTTGTGAACTCACTTAGAACAAAAATATAACCAACTAAAATTTTTCGAAAAGATTGAGCCTCAGGGAGCCTCTTTTCAAAAACATAATCAACTAAAATTCTTCGAAAAGATTGAGCCTCGGGGAGCCTCTTTTCAAAAATAACTAGTTAGACGAGGAAATAATTATAGGTAAGTCAAGTCATCATTTTCTTGAAAATGGCTTTGTCTAAGGAAGTGGTCGATGATCCGATAAAAGAAGGCCCTGTGCCTCGCCACGACTGAAGTCATGATCTTGAAAAGGTAAACTTGACAAGCCTAGGTTAAATCCAAATCTAACATAAAATTACTTGAACCTAAATCCACTTAATCAACTTAGAAGTCATCTCAAAATAAACACATAAGTATAACATGCTTGATCATATAGACTCGGTGAGATGACCTAGGGTTAACAACTTACAACCAATTTTCTTAACAAAAATCTAACATCCAATCCAACCACCTTGTGTGTAGGATCAATGGATGTTGGACAGTGATTGCTCGACACATGACCAGGGGATCAACTCAAATTCAAAGCTTGATTCAAGCGACAAGGATCGGTAGCCTTTGGGAATAACGGCAAGCTCAAAATCATCGGATCGGGTGATATCGAGCTTAACACAATTTTGTTATTAAAAATGTATTACTTGTAGAGAATTTTGAATATAACTTACTTAGTGTAAGCCAATTGTGTGATAATAACTATAAGGTTATATTTCTAGAAAATGAATCGTAATTAATACCAACGAAACCTCTAAAACAATTCTTAAAGGAACTAGAAATAACAACATTTATACGATCAACTTAACCAACTCCTCAACTAAGTGTCTTATGACGGCAAGAGGAATCATGGTTGTGGCACCGATGACTCGGTCACTGCACTTTTAAGACTCGTCCACAAGATGAGTCGAGTGGCTTAGTCGAGGCTTACCCAACCTCAACAATTTGGTTAATAAAATCTGTGCTTGTCAACAAGGAAAACAACCTAGGACACAAAACAAGTTAACTAACCAGAGCAGACCTCAAGTGTACTTGAGCTCACGCATATGGATCTATTCGATTCACATGGAGCCAAGTCACTCAATAGAAGTCAATATTGCTTAGTCATAATTGGCTACTACTCGAGTTTACAGGTTAGGTTCATCAAACATAAAAATGATACCTAGATCAATTAATCAATCTATTCAAATTAATCGAGAATCAAAAAGACCTTAAGGTTAAAAGACTTAGAAGCGATCATGGTGGTGAATTCGAAAATCAAAGGTTCACCGACTTACGTAACCTAAGCGGATACCACCATGAATTCTCTTGCCCTAGGACCCCTCAACAAAATGGCCTAGCGGAGCGAAAAACCGAACTCTACAAGAAGCCGCTAGGACCATGTTGAATGAATCGACCTACAGATAGATTTTAGGCGGAAAGGTATGTAGCACGGAAAATAGGATCCTTATGGTAAAGAGGCACCGTAAGACCTCGTGCGAGATTTATCACGATAAAATACCTAACATCAAGTACTTTAGGGTATTTGGGTGTAAGGTACATATCCTAAACACTAAGGATTACCTAGGAAATTTACATCCAAAACCACCGGAATCTTTCTAGGATACTTGACTACAAGTAAAGCTTATAGAGTATATAACCACGACACCCTCAGAGTCGAGGAGACTATCAATGTAGTATTTGATGAAGGACATGAACCTACAAAACCCCCGGCAACCCCAATTAGCGAGCCGATTCATACTAGACCTAACTCTGATCCGGAGATCAGGTCTAGTGTTAATCCTAACCTAGGTCAACCTAGTCACTCTATTGATCAAGTGATAGATGACTCCAACCAAACTAGTGTTCAACCAAGTCACCCCATTGATCAAGCATTAGGTGACACAAACCCAACCCAATCTAGGATTCAGACTAACCACCCTATCGATCAAGTAATAGGAGATCCTAATCTAGGAGTTCGAACTAGAGCATCCTATAGGAACCTTAGTCAAATTTCCTTAATTTCAAAGATAGAACCCAAATCAATTGAACAAGCTCTTCTTGATCCCGATTGGATTATTGCAACGCAAGAAGAGCTAGCTCAATTTACTAGGAATGAAGTGTGGGAATTAGTACCATCACCTAAAGACAAAACGATAATTGGAACAAGGTGGCTGTTTCGAAACAAGCTTGATGATAAAGGTGAAGTAGTTAGAAACAAGGCTAGGTTAGTCGCCAAAGGATTTAGCCAAGTCGAAGGCTTAGATTACGACGAAACCTATGCCCCAGTAGCTAGATTCGAATCCATTCGAATGTTGCTAGCTTATGCCGCACATCGAGGATTTAAGCTGTTTCAAATGGATGTTAAGTCGGCATTCCTAAATGGATACATTAAAGAAGAAGTTTATGTTAGCCAACCCCCCGGATTCGAAAATCTAGATAAACCCGACCATGTTCTAAAACTTAAGAAAGCTCTCTATGGACTTAAACAAGCTCCTCGATCTTGGTACGAGAGACTTTCAATCCATCTTAAGTCAAAAGGGTTTAACCAAGGCTTAGTTGACCCAACTCTCTCCGTAAAAACCTTAGGTAAAGAAATATTCATAGCTCAAATTTACGTAGACGATATAATTTTTGGAACCTCTAACTCAGCCTTACCAAACGAGTTCGTTTCACTCATGGAAAGTGAGTTCGAAATGAACTTGGTAGGCGAGTTAAGTTTCTTTTTAGGTCTACAAATTAAACAAACTAAGGATGGTATATACCTATATCAACAAAAATACACTAAGGAGTTAATTAAAAGATTTGGAATGCAAGACGCTAAGATAATAAACACCCCAATGGCGATTAATGTTAACATAGGAGAAGACCTAGAAAGTAAGTCCATTGACTTAAAATACTATAGGAGTGTAATAGGAGTCTCATACTTAAGCTGCAGTGATGATATCTTATTTGCAGTAAGTATGTGCGCCAGATTTCAAACCTGTGCCAAGGAGTCTCACCTAACCCTAGTTAAGCATATCCTTAGATATCTAAAGGGTACACTTAATGTCGGTATTTGGTATCCTAGATCTACCGAGTTCGAACTAATCGGCTACTCCGATTCGGATTATGCCGGTAGTAAACTCGACAGAAAGAGCACGAGTGGTTGTTGTCAACTACTCGGCTCGAGTCTAGTGAGTTGGTGCAGTAGGAAGCAACATTGTGTTGCCTTGTCTACCACCGAAGCCGAATACATCGCGATGGGTGAGTGTGTCACTCAGCTTCTTTGGATGAAGCACACCCTCCGCGACTTTAAGTTAGACTTTACGAATACTAAACTTCACGTAGATAACATTAGTTCAATTAATCTTACAAAGAATCCAATATGTCACTCTAGGACCAAACATATAGAAGTCAAACACCATTTCATTCGAGAACATGTGGCCAACGGAGCCATACAACTCGAGTACGTCGAATCGAAATCTAACCTAGCAGACCAGTCTATTAAGACGAAAATTGGGCATGTGCGTAATAGAATAAGAACTTGCAAACTATATTTTCTTACTACTATTTCTTATTTTTCATTTTGATGGAACTAGCATAGGACATACCTTAGATATCATGCACCTATAGATTTAAGGAGCCAGTACATCTCACAACACATAGGACTAATGTGTTTGTGTACTTAGCCACGTAGATGGGCGTGAGATGTTAGGACCCTACTCCAGGTTCCAAGATGTAGATCAAGTGCGTCAATATGACCCTCGGAGTATAAATATGCAACTAATATTAACCAACTCTAATCAGGACTTGTTGATAATATCATTTCAATCAAGTCAAACTAGAGTTGAACATTTAGATGAATTATTTTCACATACTATTTTTAAAATCATCATGCTTGGACTTAGGGTTTTCTTAAAACCCCCCCACTTTTTCCTTGATTTATGTCAAAAGGGGGAGAAAAGGCCAAAGTTAAGGTTCAAGAAAAGGCCAAAGTTCAATTTCAAATTTTTGAAATTGATAACTTAACTTAAAACTTTGATTCTGGCCTAAGTTAAGGGGGAGTAAGGTTTAGGTTTCAACTCTTCGGAATTGAAAACTTTAAAGGCCCAAGTTAAGAAATCAAAAGTTAAACCTTTTGAATAATTAACCTTTTGACTTAACTTTTGATTACTTAACTTGCACTTATTTTTGTCTCTAAGAAGCCTAAGTTAAGTAATGCCATTTACTTAACTCATTATCTTTTGTGTTTGGAGAACTAAAAGTCTTTTTCAAGTACTCACCCTCGGTCAAGGGGGAGGGTTCCTCTAAGGGGAGAACTTGAGAAATATTTTTACTACTCCTACTTTTGCTTCTTGTCTTTACTGTTTCATGCACTTAATTTCCTTAACTTTGTGTGTTTTTGCCATATATCAAAAAGGGGGAGATTGTTGGTGCAGTGAGGCACCGAATCGAACCTGTGTTTTGATTATAGCAAAGACACAAAGTTAAGTCTATTTTGTTTTCTTACGAGCTGAATCGAGTGTGCAGAAGATTGATATAGCTGGAGCTGAAGGCTAGCGACACCCGGAGAAAGCCGCGGTGGTCGAGCGACACTCGAGTGATTTCGGAGGGAGCCGAAGGAATCGAGTGGAAGGCCGGAAGCAAAGCAACACGTAAGCATCGAGGTAAGCTCGAGGTGAGTAAGTAAGGTCGTATCCTCTTTGCGGGGATGATCTTAGCGTAGATCCGACCAAAGACTTCTTATAGATGGTCTAGGTCGAGATCGGATGGTCGACGACCATCGAAATTATGTTTTGTTGTGCTAACTTTGACTTGCGGCAAGCATCGATCATTGCCGGCTTGGAGGACTCATTGCCACGTCAAATAGTCATCGCTAGAAGGTCGTGATCGGCCCGATCTTGCCATCGGATCGTGATGATGGCCATCGATCGTGATGGTCAATGATCAGATTCGAGGAGTCAAGGATTATCACCAAATTTCAAGGGAAGATGTGCTCAAATTTGATTGGCTAGGGTTCCTCTCGAAAAGGGGCTCAAAGGCTATAAAAGGAGGGCCAAACCTAGGGTTTCATCAACAATTCTAAGCCTCCAAAAAGTCTCCGCAAATCTACAATTCTCTGACAACGAAGTCCTTCCTTCCGACGTCTAGGTTTAATTTTTCTTATTTGTCTTTGTACGTCGGTATTATTTTGTTATCAGTTGTTCATCTACTTTTCGGAGCTTTTATTGTATACGAGGAGAGGGGGATTGTCCCTCTACCTTAAAGTTTTTTTGTATTAATTAACTCCTACCTCCAACGAGGAGGAGTTCCTTTAGTGCTTCTGCCCTCCATACGTGGTCAAGGACCACTAGGGCCTTGGAGTAGTAGCCTTCGGCTACGAACCAAGTAAAACCCTTGTGTCGATTGTCTCTTTTATTTTATATTTACATTTCCGCTGCAATTAATTTATTTTCTCTAGAGTTTTAACGAACGAAAGAAAAAGAAAAAGTTTTTTCGCTATTCACCCCCCCCTCTAGCGAACCGCATCGATCCAACAGTTAGTACGCAGCGGAATATAGAAGTACAATATAAAGACAAATACAAATACACAATCACAAGACAAAGATGTAATGTGGTTCGGAACCTCAAGGTTCCTACTCCACGGATCGGGCTCAAACGAGCCCTAGCGATGTCAATCACACACCACTAATAAACACTCCTTCTCGGAACAAACCGGAGGCGGAGAAACCTCGTACAATAGTTTACAACAATAAACTAAATACAATCAAGCAAATACAATATGAAATACAACAAGAGATGCAAAGGAACTTTACACAAAACTCTTTTGAATGCTCGCTTGTTTGATCGCTTGAATAGTGGTTGAAGACCCTGATTTATAGCAACAAATCGCCTCAACAAAGCTCAAGAAATCGCTGTTGATTTCCTCCTCCACGAGCTCCATTTAAAGCTTCTTCCTGGGCTGAAAATCACCGATCAATCGACTGCTCGGGACCATCAGTCGACTGATGTCACTGTTGCCGTGAGACAACGGCTAAATCCATGCTGGAAAAATCCAACGGATCCATCATTAGTCGACTGATTAAACCCATCAGTCGACTGATGGAGCCTTCACTCAACTGCTTCCCCAACAGTTGAATCTCGACTCAATTCTGTGCCCAATTCCTCGAGCACCCGATCGGTGATCACGCGATCGATCGACATCTCAACCATAGTTGACTCACACCAGTCGACTGCCACATGGTCCCAGTCGACTGATACACCTCAAACAGGAGGTTTTAACTTCAAACATGAGGTTTAACCAAAGTATGGTGCCCCTATACTTGCTAGACAACCCGTAGCCTAGACCTAAGCCTTCTAGCCACCTCCGTCAGCCTCGCGCCTATCGGATCCCTCCAAGTCATCCATGACTTGGAGATCCATACGCTAGCCTTCAGGTGCTTCCATCGGCTATGTCATGTTAACAGTGTCTACACCACCAAGGCACATTGGACTTACGCTGCCAAGACTCCGCTTGGACTTTACGCCGCCAACCATTGGACTTATGCTGCCAAGACTCCCGCTTGGACTTTACGCCACCAATATCAAATCCCTTTGGACTTCTCAAATGCCAAAACTCAAGCGTGGACTTTCCCTTACCAACCCATGTTGAACTTTCCATGCCAAGACCCATGCTTGGGCTTTTCCTTGCCATGACCCATGCTTGAACTTTACATGCCAAGTACTCAAGACTTGGACTTTCCATGACATGCTCAACTCCAGTCAACCATCAAAATCCCCCTCAAGTCAAACTCGAGTCCGGTCAATCATGACCCGGGTTGATTGTGCCAACAATCTCCCCAAAATATTATCAGACGTCAATATCAAACATCGATGTCAAACTTCCATGTCAAATACAAAACATCACTCGAGTCAAACTCGAGTTCGGTCAATCGTGATCTGGGTCGATTGCACCAACATGTGCATGGCCATGAAAATGATTGTGAGAGAAGGGCACTCCTTATACTTTATAAGGAAAAATCTGACGGCTCTTAGGCTCCCCGACCTTGATCATACCACCATCACTACACGCACCAACTGGCACTTAGACCTGAGAGTGGATTCCCCTCCACATGAGGGACCACCCACATCGGCGCCCATCTCTCCCACTTTACAACACTCTCCCTCTAGTCCACACATGCATAGGAGCCCACCTAGTCCACGCCGACATGAGTCTGCACCTGCACCACCACATTTTTCCAACTTTAAGCAAGATGTAGATACGTCGACTTATGATTTCTCGGTGTTCCAATCGCACCTCGATGACATATACATCGAGCAGAAGACGCAGAGGCAGCGATGGGAGGAGCAAAGCGCCTACATGCAGGCGGAGTTCTAGGTCTTCCGGGAGCACTTCCAGCGGGCTGAGGAGTTCTATGATGAGGCCCGCATATACTTCTAGGAGGAGACTACTCATCGCCAGGATGAGGCCGCCTACCGCCAGGAGATGCGGCAGCACATGCATGCCTAGCAGGCACAGTGGGCTAGGGAGGAGGAGCACCGAGCAGCCGCTGCATACACCAGCTCTCAGATCGACCACATGTACATGTGGCATCAGCGGCTCACAGCAGGTTCTCCCAAGATACAGAGATGCCGAGGCTCCCAGACTTTCCACCTCGTCCTCCATACTAGAGGTATATTTTCATTTAAGTTTGGGGGAACCCTAAAATTTATTTTGTTTATTTCCTAGCAGTAGTTTCTTTTCTAGTATTTTCATTTATTTATTCATGCATAGGTTGTTGAGTTTCTTTCAGTACTTAGTTTTTGTCATCTGTAAAGTTGCCTCAGTTGTATCTTTTTTTTAAAAAAAAAAGTTACTTACACGAGCTATTCCCATAGGTAGCTTAACTTCATTTATCTCGTGGTATTTTTTTTATTTGCTCTAATGAATGTTCTAGACTTACACTGATTAGCTTTTATTTTTACACCTATACATGTCGAACATTCTGAAAGGGAGAATATAGTACATACCTAGTTATGATTCATCTCAGTAGTCTAGTACCTTGGAATCCATAGGTGACTCTAGGTTTAGCATTTTAGTTACTCGAGATGCTCGGATTGTGTAAGCCCATTTGGAAAAATCAAAATCCCAGTGAGAAGAAAAAAAAAAGAGAGAAGAGAAATAAAAGAGAGAAAAATATGAAAAAGAAAACAAAGAACAAGAAAAAAAATAGAGAGAGAGAGAAGATTACGAGGGATAAAAAAATAGTTATCATGGGTGGAAATGACTAGGTGCCCCTTTGAGACCGAGTTAGGTTACTGGGGAAGCACCTACCAATTTCTCTCAATACCGAGCATGCCTTTGAGATTTTATGCTAGATCTAGGGAACGCCCCTCGCTTTGGGCAGGTAAGTGCCTAAGAGCCGGAGACCTTAGGAAAGCTATGGGATGACGACTTAACTAACCATGGAATGGGCATCCCCTAAGAATGATTCGCTTAGCACAAGCACGAGGAGCTAACTTAGTGAATTTCTAGAGCATATTTATTTTGTTTTGATTGTAAATACCACTTGATAAATTTAGTTAACATGCTAAGTATGGAACAATGTCTTTTTAAATTTCATGGAACTTAGGTTTGCTTGAGGACAAGCAAAGATTTAAGTCTGGGGGAAATGATGTGAGCGAAATATATAGGGTTTTAGGAGTAGTTTTCACTCACATCTCATTACATTTTATGTTAGTTTCATGCATATGTTACTCTGTTTTACACGCATTTCCTTTTTTCTAGTTTAGAAGTCTGCTCTTTGTACTTTTGCGTGCAGGATAGCATTTTGTAGCTAGACGCTGAGTGGGACACGGCCAAGGCATGTGGCTACACACGACCATGTCCAATGGTCAAGATCAGCCACCCTAGGGATGCACACGGCCTGGCCATGTGGAAACACACGGCTATGTGGTGGCCCGCCAGATTTGCGCAACTAGGGATTTTTTTGGATTTTGCAGCAGTCCGAGGTGATGTCTATATAAGGATGGCTTCGCCCAAACTCTAGAGGGGGAGGCACGATGGCTAGGACGACACACCGAAACCCTAAAAAGCTTCGGGAACTCGCAACGGGGAGGAAGAACGTCGCCGGAGGTCCACGCTTGCACTTCAACGCCAAAGAGAAGGCCACGAAGGCATTGTAATCCCTTGTTCCTGCACTTTATTTCTGATGTATTAGAACATATACATGCCTTGTGATTCCTCCCTCATATACATGGAGTAGTTCCTTCAATTCTAGGATTACGGAGTAGCTTGTTTGCACATTACATTTTTGTTCACGTTAAATTCTGTCTTTGAGTTTAATTTGGCAATTGAAAGTTGTTTATACTATATCTATGCATGTTTGGTTTTCTACCTGCTGTGCTTAGGCAATACGAGGAGTGACAGCCCTCGTATCTAAGATTTAGGGGATTTTATACAAGGAACCTAGGGGTAAACCTGATCTCCTGTAACCGTGGGTAGAAGGATGCGATGGAACCGGAAACGGTTCATCTTAGGGATTGATTCGACATCCTCGTACCGTCTATCCCATCCTTTTAAGGCGGAGATAGCTTCCGGTAGATGCGGTGGCTCTTCGAGAGAGTGTATGATGTCCCTTCCACAAAACCATAGCTAAACGTCTAGACAACGCCAATTGACAGCATTGTTTTGTTAGTAATATATGAGAGATGTCCTAAGGCAATCGCCTTATGTTTGAACCATTTATATGATAAATGAGGATTCACTATTTGAGTATACATGCTCACATGTATTTGATTAGATCTTAAACTCATTTACTGAATGTCCACGATACGATTCACAGCATGAGAGAATTTATGATTGGATCACAACTAGTGAGTATCTCTACATGTGTAATTGTGATGTATCGAAATTAACCCTGGTCGATGAATTAATGGATTTGGACACCATCAATTCTGTCGAGACTAGCACGAGGTATACTACTTGGTGTATCCAAGCAGCTGATTCTCACTGGCTGGGGACATTGTGATGTCCGGAGTTAATCGTGGATGCTAGTTATGGTAACTAGTTCATTGGAGTGACCAGCCGAAAGACTTCATATGGCTCTCTGCATATATAGATATGTCAATGATGTTCTTACTGCAGCTTAAGTGTGATGTTCCTTTGACTTGTCATATTCAAGTCATCTTGATCATGAAGACCTATGCTTTGACATCTTAAGCAAGCATCTCTGAGGAGATGTGGACCCGGGATGATTGGGCATAAGTCGAAGTGATTGAAGGTGTTTTAATAGCCTATAAAGGATTCATCACTCCTTGCGAGGAGATGTATACCCATGGCCTCTCGTCGGATTGTTACTAAAGTCTTTGGCCAAAGCATTACATGTTTAGAGTAAGGTACTCTTGGATACATGTGTAGTAACTAGAATCCGTAGGACGAGGAAATGATACTTGGGCTAGGTGTAACGTAGTCAATCAAGTGGGAACTGACACTATAGACCATGTCCTGAACCAAGTGGATATAAGATGAGTGAAGGGAATGGGGCACGAATCATTATAGCTGTTGAAGGGTTTCAGAAATAGTTCTGGATCAATCGTTGATCTTTTCGATTAATTGGGGATCATGATGTACTACTAGGTGTCACTCATGATTGTTCTATAATTAATGGTTAATTATAGACAGCCAACATAAATCGAGAACCTATTTGGTCACACGCACAATGAGCATAATCTGAAGGATTTAAAACGAGCTTGAGAATGAGATTCTCCGACCGAGAGAAACTAAGTTTGGTTGGACCAAACAAGGAGCGAGAATGAAATCGTTTCAGTCGCAATGGAAGCATGGATGGGTCATGTCTTATGAAGACATGATGGATGAACAAAATTGGTTTGGTTCTAATCCAATGGTGGAGAATAAACCAAAGGGGTTTGGTTTGTTTTAAACGAATGAACCAAAAGTTGGTTCGGTTCATTTTAACTTAAAATAGACCAAATTGGTTTGGTTTATTTTAACTTAAATTAATGGAGCGGGTTAACAGGTTTTGGTTATGAACCAATAACCATTAGGAGAATTTGTTCTCTATAAAATAGGGTTTAAGGGTTTAATGAGAGCCTTAATCCAAAGTTGCCGCCCCTCTCCCTCCTCTCCTCTTGTGGTCGCCGCCCAAACCCTAGCCGCCACCCACCTCTTGTGCCACCGTCCAAGTTGTTGTCGGCATCCAAGCTTCAGTCGGCGACCCTCCGGTGATCTTCCTTGGCTCCGGTGACAAGGTGAGCATCTAGCTTCCTTATTTGGCCAGTGCTAATCCTCCACTAAAGCTGTCCAGTTTTATGGACAGCTTGTTTACTTTGTGTCGGAGCATCATTTGGACGACATTTGGAGCTCTGACAGTGGCTTCCTTGCTAGAGATTCAATCTCCAGTAATCCTCATAAGTGGAGGATGAAGGATTCGGCAAACGGTGGGCGAATACCTCTCCGTGAAGCGAGTTTTTGAGGACTCGTTTTGAATCCGAATTTTGATTTGGATTGTGATCTTCTCTTGATCACATCATCTTCGACACGAGGCTAGTGACTCGTACGAAGACGAGGCTCGTGACTTTGTGAAGTCATCCCGAAGATACTCGGTGTGAATACGGATAGAGGCGATTCTAGCGAGGGTCGCTCCGTTTGACGCCTTTGCCGCTACATGTGATACGCCAGGTTTATGTAGAATAAATTTCCTTTTATTGAAAAATTGGAAACTATGGTTATGTCTACACATGTTGTACTATGTATGCGTGTGGTGTGTGTAATGTAATAAATTAGATTTATTGCTCTTTATTTCTTCCGCTGTGCACATGTTTACAAAACATGTTCGAACACACACTCGCCGCGGTGCCAGAAACCCAACAGTGGTATCAGAGCCCAAGTTGTGTTTCGACATAATCATAAAATTGTTTTGCAATAGTCATAATTGTATTTATAGAAATTTTTTACTTTTGGAAAGTTAGAAGTATTTTTGAAAATTTTTAGTTTTGGAAAGTCTAGAAGTATTTATGGAAATATTCCACTTTTGGAAAGTTAGAAGTATTTGTGGAAATTGACATTTTTCATAAATAAAATATTTGATTAGATTTGAAAATTTGTTTCCTAATTTAATCATGATTTGATTTGGGAAATCAAATCTTAAATATATTTTATATCCATAAATAGTTTTGACAATTTAGGAAATTTATTTCCTAAATTAAATTTGACTTTCCTTAATTGAGACCTTCCATAAATAAAATATGTGATTAGATTTGGAAATTTGTTTCCTAAATTAATCATGATTTGATTTTGGGAATCAAATATTAAACATATTTTATTTCCATAAATAGTTATGACATATAAGGAAATTAAGTACATGTCATAATTGTATGTCATGTAATTGCATTAGATGCATATCATTATGTCATGCGTGTCGTGACATGTAGATGTATGTCATGTCATGTAGATAATAGATATTTGCATGTAAAGAGGATTAGACATAAAACCCTTACTCAATATTAAAGCCTACACCTTCCATTAATATGGTTAGAACCAGAGTTTTGTTTTGTTGGGTTTCTGACACCGCGACGAGTGTGTGTTCGAACACGTTTCGTAAACATGTGCACAGCGGAAGAAATAAAAATAATAAATCTAATTTATTACAACACACACACCACATGCATGCATAGTACAACATGTATAGACATAACTGTAAATTCAAATTTTACAATAAAAGGAAATTTATACTACGTATACCTGACGTATCACGTGTAGCGGGAAAGGCATCAACCGGAGAGATCCTCGCTAGAATCGCCTCTATCCGTATCCACACCGAGTATCTTCGGGATGACTTCACAAAGTCATGAGCCTCATCTTCGTACGAGTTACTAGCCTCGTGTTGAAGACGATGTGATTGAGAGAAGATCACGATCCGAATCAAAATTTGGATCCAAAATGAGTCCTCAAAAACTCGCTTCTCCGGAGAGGTATTCATCAACCGTTTGACGAATCCTTCGTCCTCCACCTATGAGGATTACCGGAGATCGAATCTCCGGCAAGGAAGCCACTGTCGGAGCTCCAAACGTCGTCCAAATGATGCTCCGACATGAAATAAACAAGCTGTCCAGAAAACTGGACAACTTTGGTTGAGGAATAGGGCCATCCAAATAAGGAAGCTTGATGCTCACCTTGTCGCCGGACCCAAAGAAGATCACCGGAGGGTCGCTGGAGGATCACCGGCTGAAGCTTGGATGCTGGCAACTAGCTTGGATTGCGGCACAAAGCTGGGCAGCGGCTAGGGTTGGGTGCCGACCACTGGAGGAGAGGAGGGGTGGGCAGCAACTTGTGGATTGCTTGGATTAGGGCTTAACAAAACCCTTAAGCCCTATTTAATAGAGAGCAAATTATCTTAATGGTTATCGGATCATAACCAAAAGTCTATTAACCCTCTTCATTAATTTAAGTTAAAATAAACCCCTTAAGCCCTATTTTATAGAGAACAAATTCTCTTAATAGGTTCTTGGTTTATGTTGGCCGTCTATAATTAACCATTAATTATAGAATGATCATGAGTGGCACCTAGTAGTACATCATGATCCCCAATTAATCGAAAGATCAAAGGTTGATCCAGAACTATTTCTGAAACCCTTCAGTAGCTACAATGAATCGTGCCCCATTCCCTTCACGCATCTTATACCCACTTTGTTCAGGACATGGTCCATAGTGTCAATCCCCACTAGGTTGACTACGTCACACCTAGCCCAAGTATCATTTCCTCGTCTTGCGGATTCTAGTTATTGCACATGTATCGAAGAGTACCTTACTCTAAACATGTAATGCTTTGGCCAAAGACTTTAGTAACAATCCGACGAGAGGCCATGGGTATACATCTCCTCGCAAGGAGTGGTGAATCCTTTATAGGATATTCAAACACCTTCGATCACTTCGACTTATACTCAATCATCCCGGGTCCACATCTCCTCAGAGATGCTTTCTTAAGATGTCAAAGCATAAGTCTTTATGATCAAGATGACTTGAATACCGCAAGTCAAAGGAACATCGCACTTAAGCTGCAGTAAGAACTTCATTGACATATCTATATATGCAGAGAACCATATGAAGTCTTACGGCTGGTCACTCCAATGAACTAGTTACCATAACTAGCATCCACGATTAACTCTGAACATAACAATGTCTCCATCCAGTGAGAATCAGCTGCTTGGATACACCAAGGAGTATACCTCATGCTAGTCTCGACAGAATCAATGGTGTCCAAATCCATCAATTCATCGACTAGAGATAATTCCGATAAATCACAATTACACATGTAGAGTTACTCACTAGTTGTGATCCAATCACAAATTCTCTCATGCTGTGAATCGTATCGTGGACATTCAGTAAATGAGTTTAAGATCTAATCAAATACATAAAAACATATATACTCAAATAGTGAATCTTCATTTATCATATAAATGCTTCAAACATAAGGCGATAGCCTTAGGACATCTCTCATATATTACTAACAAACTCCCACTTGGCCTAATGTCAATCGCTACGGTATCCAATACCATAAGCTCTAACATGACCCTCAAACTTACTTCGAGGTAATGTCTTAGTCAAAGGATCCGCTAAGTTTCTTTCAGTGGGGTTTTTCTCGATTTATATTTCCTTCCTACTAATGATCTCTCTGATCAGATGATAGCGGTGAAGCACATGTTTGGATCATTGATGAGACCACATCAAGTTTAGAGATGAACTTCTTGATCCAAACCGCTTCCTTTGCTCCTTCCAAAGTTGCAATGTATTCTGCCTTAGTGGCAGAATCCGCTATTGTGTCAAGCCTGGAACCTTTCCAACTTATTGCGCCTCCATTCCAGGTGAATACATACCCAGACTGAGACTTGGATTCATCCTTGTCTCTCTGGAAGCTGGCATCCGTATACCCGCGTATCACCATGTCCCCTTCTCCATATATTAGGAATGTAGGGATGTATACTGAAAAGTCTACCTTTTGTATGAACATCTTTATTTTGAAATAAGAATCACATGATCATTGTTTGCATATGTTTATGGTTATGCATATTGTCTAATACATTACATTGTAGATAATATGGTGTATGGTGTCACACGGGAGATCATGTTATCGGCTCCTTATAAAGTATAAGTAAAGGCTCACAACCGAGATGACTTTGGACAAACCATCAGAATGGTTGTAGTGTGATTTGGTATTGGTTTGTCTTGACCATAGAATCACACTAGTGCACTTTGAGTGTATTGAGTAGGATCAACTTAGAGGTGATTCGATTTATTGCTGAGTACATAATCGAATCGGACCTCAGATATTATTATGTACATGCTCTTAATCCCGATATAATAACGGGCACATATACTTAGTATTCATCTCTTTGATTTACCAATGGGCGAGATTTATAGATTAAATCGATAGGCTCAGTAAGTTGGGAGATGATATTATTTATATGGTGTGTCATTGATTATAGGAGGAAACTGTGTCCTATATATTAGGATGATAATGTCCCCTTGAGGAGCTCATAAGGTTCATCATATAAACCCTGCAGGTGGACTTGGTCCGGCATGATGAAAAGGTTGAGTGGTACTACTCATGGAGTTAGATGTTGATTAATTAATGGTCAGTAAATTAATTAATCGACGGACATTCGAGATCTTAAACACGGGGAGAAAATGTACAAATAATATATGGAGCTCATATTAGCTTATGGGGGTTGGTGAGGTAGATCAATGATAATCCTTTAGTGGATTGGATTATCATTAATAGATCGGACTTTATGTGGGCTTGATCCATGGGTGGCCAAGATCCAACTCCTCCTCATGGTCCCTAATGTAGCCTATTAACACCTCATGAAGCTTAGATCCAATGGATAGAAACAAAACTCTAGATCCATAGGTAGAGATTAAATCTCTATGATCCAACGGTTGAGATTAAATCTCTATATCCGACGGTTGAGATTAAATCCCTAGAACCAATGGTAGAGATTAAAAGAAGGCTTATCCCTAACTCTATAAAAGGAGCTTGAATGGTTGGCGTGGAAAAATGATCAAGAGAGGCTAAGGTTAGGGTTTTGGAGGCTTGGGCGGCACCAAATAAGGAAGGTAATTCCTTTCTTCTTCTTCCTTCAAGGTGGTCGGTGTCCAGCTTGTTTTCCCAGCCTTTTCCAGCCATTGTCCGACATCCAAACCTCTCTTCTCCTTTTCCTTGAGTGGTGAAAACAAGGGGTTTCCCTTGGTGTCTTGGTTGGTTTCCATCATCATCTCCTTCTCCTTGTTGGCCGGCGGCAAGGATTTTCTTTGTTCCTTGTTGGTTGGCTTTAGGAAGGAGAAGAACCTTGTTTCTATTCTTCCTCTTTATTTGGAAGAGAAAGGAAGGAAGATTTGCAATCTTGGAGCTTCGACTTTTGGTAGATCGTCGCCCACACGACGTCCGAAAGGAGGAAGGTCATACATTAGAAGATCGAGAGGTATATCTATTATCTATTCTCTTTTGTTACTTGCTTGTTTTTGTTTTTCAACTATGAGCATGATATAAATCTATATATGGCTAAATAATACTTGGATCCCAAGCATAAACACAAAAACCGGCGATCCGGACATCGTCTATTCCGCGGCTACTCGTAGAATAGAGGATGGTCGCTTGAACAACGAGTTTGTTCAAGTGACCTCTCTAAACGAATAGCACGATGATGACTTGGTTGTTTGGGCAATCCCTTTTGTCTAGGATTAAATTTTTTTAATCTGGGGACATCGAGGGGATCGCCATGAACAAACGACCGAGGTGAAGTGGGAAACGAAGTTTCCCCTCACGGACTCAATAAGCAAAACCCTTCAACTGGTATCAGAGCCAATGTTTCCGATTTTGTGTGTTTAGGAATCGGTTAATTTTTTTTATACACTTTTCATATATTATATGTTCTGGATAATAGTAGGATATGCGTAGTTTAACTCTTTGGTTGCAGGCATAAGATCCGACTATTATGGCCATATGTGTGTATGTGATTGTATGAGTGTAAATGTGTATTTTGTTGAATCCTCGGGGTTGACGAGGCTAGTATTTTATTTTTTGTAAATTAGATACGACATTTTTTAGCCACTTTTTATTTTATTTTACTTTCGATCTAGATTTCATGTACACTCCCTCGTGGAGTATAGGATCGATGGATGTAAATTAAAATAGATTTTAGTCTCAGCTCGGATCTCTTGATGGCTCTTACATGGCATAGGAGGAGCGGACGAGATGGCGATGTGACGGGAGACATATTGAAGACAAAAGCCATAATAGTTGGAAAATAATTTATTTTTCATATTTATTACTTTTTATTTGATATCCATGTCGTAGGCTAGGAAAATTCCTCAATTTCAAATTACTAAGTGGGAGAGGGAAATTTTTTTTAAATTCCCAAGGCCTCCATTACGATTTGACAAGTGATGTAAATAAACTTGCGCGTCGGCTCTGAGTGCCTTCCTCCCCATTGAATGAGTTTGTTTGCGGATCATAACGTCAAATATGGTTATAGGGAATTATCAAGGAGCATGTGTACTTCCCCATCGGAAGGCACATAACCCGAGATAATTACCTTGGTACCGAGTAATGGTGAACACTTAGATACAAATATAAGTATCCTCCCCATCGAAGTCACTGCTTTTATTTGTAGGGCCAAAGAGGAACCAACTATTAATTTTACTTGTCAAAAAGTTAGGTTGACAAGATAGTAAAATTAATGGGTAAAACCTCCTCTTACAAATGTAGAATTCGTATACGTCCACACTATCGTGACATACGATATTCTCGGTGTTTTGAGGTGTTGGTTGATTTTAAAATTTTATTGTTTGAGGAATCAATAATTTTTTGAAATCTAATGTTTTGATTTATGTGATTCTTAGGTTTTCTTTCAAAATGACTTTCAACCCACTTGCTGTGATACTGAAAGAGAACAAACTTACTGGACCCAACTATGTTGATTGGAAGAGGAATCTAGACATTGTCTTGACTGCTGAGGAATACAAATATGTACTCCTCGAACAGTGTCCTCCCAAGCCTACAGATGATTCTGGGGAAAAGGAGAGAGAGAGCTATAATAAGTGGATCAAGGCCGATGAGATGGCGCGGTGTTACATTTTGGCATCTATGTCAAATGTACTCCAACATCAGCATCAAGCCATGCCCACTGCTTATGATATGATGCTCAATATCAAGGAGCTTTTCAGACACCAGAATCAGGCTGCGAGGCAAGAAGCCATGAGAAACTTGATGACGACCACCATGATCGAGGGAACACCCGTGAGGGATCATGTTCTCAAGATGATGGCTCATTTGAATGAGCTGGAGGTCCTTGGAGCCGAGATCGATGGGGAAACCCAAGTCGATATCATACTCCAGTCTCTACCTAGGAGTTTTGAGCAGTTTCGCCTGAACTACAACATGAACAAGAGGTTGTATTCGTTTGTGGAGCTTCTGACATAACACCAGGCGGCAGAGGGGTTATTTCGTCAGAGTGCTAAGGCACATGCCATGGTGACCCAAAAAGTTTCTACTTCTAAGCCGAAAGGCAAGAAGAAGAAGAAACAAACTGGGGCGAAGGCGGTGGGTGGTACTCAGGGAGGAGTGAAGAAGCCGAAAGACATGTGCTTCACTTGTAAGCAGACTGGACACTGGAAGAAGGACTGCCCCAACCACAAGAACAAAGGTATATCTTTTGGTCTAGTCGTTGAAACATGTTTAGCGGTGTTATCTACCGACACCTGGTGTGTAGATATGGGAGCCACTGATCATGTCTACAATACTTTGTAGGGGTTCCAGGAAACCAGACGACTGGCTGAGGGGGAGATTACCATGTACTTGGGCGATGCCACGAAGGTGGCGACTGTTGCAGTGGGAGATATTCATTTATCTTTTGAGAAAAATAAACTTTTGGTTCTTAAGAATTGCCTTTATGTACCCTTAATTAGAAAGAATTTAATTTCAGTTTCTAAATTGTTTATGGATGGATATTCTATTTCTTTTAATGACAGAGTTGTTATAAGAAAGAATAGGGACATTATCTGTTCGGGTGCATTGATAGGAAATTTGTACACACTTGAACCAAAAGCTCCCACGATGCATATTGAAATTAATAACTCATCTTCTAATTCCAATAAGAGAAAAGAACCTTCGAAGATGAACCAAACATATCTTTGGCATCTTAGGCTTGGTCACATTATCCTAAGCAGAATTCAAAGGTTGATAGCTGATGGACCTTTGGGTTCATTAGTGGTGGAGGATCTCCCAACCTGCGAATCTTGCTTTGAGGGTAAGATGACAAAGAGGCCTTTTAAGGCCAAGGGGTATAGAACCAAAGATGTGTTAGAATTGGTTCATTCTGATTTGTGTGGTCCTATGTCTATCCAGTCTAGAGGTGGTTTCGAGTATTTTGTCTCTTTTATAGATCATTACTCGAGATATGGATACATTTACCTGATGCACCGAAAGTCTGAATGCTTTGACAAGTTCAAAGAATTCAAGGCTGATGTGGAGAAACGTCAAGGTAAACGTATCAAGACACTACGATCTGATCGTGGTGGTGAGTACCTCTTGGAAGAGTTTAGGAACTACTTATCAGAGGTTGGGATTCAATCCCAATTGACTGCACCTGGCACACCCCAACAGAATGGTGTAGCAGAGCGAAGGAATAGGACTCTTATAGAGATGGTTAGATCGATGATGAGTTATTCTGAATTGCCAGATTCGTTCTGGGGATATGCTCTAGATACGGCGGTGTACATTCTGAACTTGGTTCCATCTAAATCAGTGTCTTCTACTCCCATAGAGTTGTGGACTGGGCGAAAGCCTATTCTAAGACATATTCGGATATGGGGGAGTCAAGCATATGTGCTGAAGGCAGATGCTGGTAAGTTTGAACCTCGTACAAAAGTACGCATGTTCGTTGGCTATCCTAGAGGAACAAAGGGTGGTTTGTTTTATAGTCCTAGAGATCAGAGGGTGATCGTTAGCACGAACGCTAGATTTCTAGAGGAAGACTATGTGATGAGCCACAAGCCCAAGAGTAAAATTATTCTGGAGGAATTAAAAGGGGAAGTCACTTCTTTAGTACCACCGATACAAGAGGATATACCACATGTCACTGCACCGTGTGTCACAGAGGATACACAGGTGATACCTCGTCGTAGTGGAAGGATTGTGAGACAGCCTGAATTCATGTTCTTGGGAGAATCTTCTGATTTGGTCCCTAGGGAACACGAACCTGATCCCTGGACATATGACGAGGCAATCCAAGATAAAGATGCAGTATCTTGGCAAAGTGCAATGAATGCTGAGATTGAATCTATGGATTCAAATCAGGTCTAGGAGCTAGTAGAACCACCCGATGGTGTAAAAACCATTGGATGCAAGTGGATCTACAAGAGAAAGAGAGGAATAGATGGGAAGGTTGAGACCTTCAAAGCGAGGCTTGTTGCAAAGGGGTATATTCAGAAAGAGGGTATCGATTATGAGGAGACCTTTTCGCCGGTAGCCATGCTTAAGTCTATCCGGATTCTCTTATGCATACCAGCTCATATGGATTATGAGGTGTGGCAGATGGATGTCAAGATAGCTTTCCTTAATGGAAGCCTTGAGGAAAACATCTATATGAAGCAACCAGAGGGATTCATTGCTAAAGGCAAAGAGCATCTTGTGTGTAAGCTTAATCGGTTCATTTATGGATTGAAGCAAGCTTCGAGGTCTTGGAACATCCGCTTTGATGAGGTAATCCAGCCTTATGGATTTATTCAAAGTCCGGATGAGTCTTGTGTATACAAGAGATGTGACGGAAACGTAGTGGTATTTCTTGTACTATACATAGATGACATTTTGTTGATTGGCAACAATATCAAGGTGTTATCGGACGTAAGGGTATGGTTGTCCAAACAGTTTGATATGAAGGACTTGGGAGAAGTGGGACACATCCTTGGGATCAAGGTTATAAGGGATTGCAGGAAAAGGATGTTGTGCTTATCCCAAGCTTCATACATAGACACGATTATGGATCGTTTTAGCATGCAGAACTCCAAGAAGGATTTTCTACCTTTCAGGCATAGAGTTCCTTTATCTAAGGAGATGTGTCCTAGATCATCTGAGGAGATAGAGAAGATGAAGACGGTTCCTTATGCTTCGGCAGTATGAAGCCTCATGTATGCGATGCTCTGCACGAGACCAGATATCTGCTTTACCATGGGCATGGTCAGCAAATATCAGAGTAATCCAGGACAGGGACATTGGACTGCAGTAAAGTATATATTGAAGTACCTGATAAGGACTAGGGATTATATGCTAGTTTACCGGGCAGACCAATTACTCCCTATGGGTTACATGGATTTCTACTTCCAATCTGATAGGGATAACAGTAAGTATACCTCAGGTTTTGTGTTTACTTTGGGAGGTGGAGCCATTGTATAGAGGAGTGTCAAGCAGAAATGCGTGGCGGACTCCACCATGGAAGCTGAGTATGTGGCAGCCTTTGAGACGGCCAAAGAAGCTGTGTGGCTCAAGAACTTCCTGATGGACTTGGATGTGATTCCTGGTTTGCCCAGAACTATCACAATTTATTGTGATAGTATTGGTGCAGTTGCAAACTCGAAGGAACCACGAGCCCATAAGGCTAGTAAACACATAGAGCGCAAGTACCACCTGATACGAGAAATCGTAAAGAGAGGAGAAGTTGTTGTGGCCAAGATTGCATCAGAGGATAACCAGGCAGATCCTTTCACTAAGGCCCTTCTGGCGAGAGCTTTTGATAGGCATGTGGAGGGAATGGGGATCATATGTCTGGCAGTTTAAGGACAGCATAGTCTTTTAGTATAAGTGGGAGATTGTAGGAATGTATACTAAAAAGTCTACCTTTTGTATGAACATCTTTATTTTAAAATAAGAATCACATGATCATTTTTTGCATATTTTTATGGTTATGCATATTGTCTAATACATTACATTGTAGATAACATGGTGTGTGGTGTCACACGGGAGATCATGTTATCGGCTCCTTGTAAAGTATAAGTAAAGGCTCACAACCGAGATGGCTTTGGACAAACCATCGGAATGGTTGTAGTGTGATTTGGTATTGGTTTGTCTTGACCATAGAATCACACTAGTGCACTTTGAGTGTATTGAGCAGGACCGACTTAGAGGTGATTCGATTTATTGCTGAGTACATAATCGAATCGGACCTCAGATATTATTATGTACACGCTCTTAATCCCGATATAATAACGGGCACATATACTTAGTATTCATCTCTTTTAATTTACCAATGGGCGAGATTTATAGATTAAATCAAGGCTCGGTAAGTTGGGAGATGATATTATTTATATGGTGTGTCGTTGATTATAGGAGAAAATTGTGTCCTATATATTAGGATGATGATGTACCCTTGAGGAGCTCATAAGGTTCATCATGTAAACCCTGCAGGTGGACTTGGTCCAGCATGATGAAAAGGTTGAGTGGTACTACTCATGGAGTTAGATGTTGATTAATTAATGGTCAGTAAATTAATTAATCGACGGACATTCAAGATCTTAAACACGGGGAGAAAATGTACAAATAATATATGGAGCCCATATTAGTTTATGGGGGTTGGTGAGGTAGATCAATGATAATCCTTTAGTGGATTGGATTATCATTAATGGATCGGACTTTATGTGAGCTTAATCCATGGGTGGCCAAGATCCAACTCCTCCTCATGGTCCCTAATGTAACCTATTAACACCTCATGAAGCTTAGATCCAATGGATAGAAACAAAACTCTAGATTCATAGGTAGAGATTAAATCTCTAAGATCCGACGGTTGAGATTAAATCTCTAGATCTGACGGTTGAGATTAAATCTCTAGATCCGACAGTTGAGATTAAAAGGAGGCTTATCTCTTACTCTATAAAAGGAGCTTGAGGGGTTGGCGTGGAAAAATGATCAAGAGAGGCTAAGGTTTTGGAGTTGGCGGCAAAGCTAGGGTTAGGGTTTTGGAGGCTTGGGCGGCACCAAATAAGGAAGGTAATTCCTTTCTTCTTCTTCCTTCAAGGTGGCCGGCGTCCAGCTTGTTTTCCTAGCCTTTTCTAGCCATTGTCCGGCATCCAAACCTCTCTTCTCCTTCTCCTTGAGTGGTGGAAACAAGACTTAGGGGTTTCCCTTGGTGTCTTGGTTGGTTTCCATCATCATCTCCTTCTCCTTGTTGGCCGGTGGCAAGGATTTTCTTTGTTCCTTGTTGGTTGGCTTTAGGAAGGAGAAGAACCTTGTTTCTATTCTTCCTCTTGCTTTAGAAGAGCAAGGAAGGAAGATTTTCAATCTTGGAGCTTTGACTTTTGGTAGATCGTCGCCCACACGACGTCCGAAAGGAGGAAGGTCATACATTAGAAGATCGAGAGGTATATCTATTCTCTATTCTCTTTTGTTACTTGCTTGTTTTTGTTTTTCAATTATGAGCATGATATAAATCTGTATATGGCTAAATAATACTTGGATCCTTAGCATAAACACAAAAACCGGCGATCCGGACATCGTCTATTCCGTGGCTACTCGTAGAATAGAGGATGGTCGCTTGAACAACGAGTTTGTTCAAGTGACCTCTCTAAACAAATAGCACGACGACGACTTGGTTGTTTGGGCAATCCCTTTTGTCTAGGATTAATTTTTTTTAATCCGGGGACATCGAGGGGATCGCTATGAACAAATGACCGAGGTGAAGTGGGAAGCGAAGTTTCCCCTCACGGACTCGATAAGCAAAACCCTTAAAGGAACACATCCTTGTTGGGTTTCCGGCACCGCGGCAAGTGTGTGTTCGAACATGTTTCGTAAACATGTGCACAGCGGAAGAAATAAAAATAATAAATCTACATTTATTACAACACACACATCACACGCATGCATAGTACAACATGTGTAGACATAACCGTAAATTTAAATTTGCAATAAAAGGAAATTTAACTACGTATACCTTTCATATCACGTGTAGCGGAAACGGCATCAACCGGAATGATCCTCGCTAGAATCGTCTCTATCCGTATCCACGCCGAGTATCTTCGGGATGACTTCACAAAGTCACGAGCTTCATCTTTGTATGGGTTACTAGCCTCGTGTTGAAGATGACGTGATCGAGAGAGGATCACGATCCGAATCCAAATTCGGATCCAAAGACGAGTCCTCAAAACTCGCTTCTCCGGAGAGGTATTCGTCAACTGTTTGACGAATCCTTCATCCTCCACCTCTGAGGATTACCGGAGATCGAATCCCCGGTAAGTAAGGTGTTGTCAGAGCTCCAAACGTCGTCCAAACGATGCTCCGACGAGAAGAAAACAAGCTGTCCAGAAAACTGGACAGCATTGGTAGAGAAGTAGGCGTCGGCCAAAAAGGGTAAGCTGAAGCTCACCTTGATGCCGAACCCAAAGGAGATCACCGGAGAGTTGCCGGAGGATCACCGGCTGAAGCTTGGACGCCGGCAACAAGTTGGACGACGGCACAAGGGGTTGGGCGGCGGCACAATGGTGTTGGCGCCGAATAACCAAGGAGAGGAGGGAGAGGTGGGCGGCCAAAACTAGGTTAGGGTTTTGGATTAGGGCTTAACAAACCCTTAAGCCCTCTTTTATAAAGAACTAATTCTCTTAATGGTTATTGGATCATAACCATAAGGCCTGTTAATCCGCACCATTAATATAAGTTAAAATAAACCAAACCATGATGGTTTATTTTAAGTTAAAACGAACCGAACCAACTTTGGTTCATTCGTTTAAAATAAACCAAACCCTTTGGTTTGTTCTCCACCATTGGATTAGAACCAAACCATTTTGGTTCATCCATTATGTCTTCATAAGACACGGCTCATCCATGCTTCCATTGCGACTGAAACGATTTCATGCTCGCTTCTTGTTTGGTCCAACCAAACTTAGTTTCTCTCGGTCTGAGAATCTCATTCTCAAGCTCGTTTTAAATCCTTCGGATTACGCTCATTGTGCGTGTGATCAAATAGGTTCTCGGTTTATGTTGGTCGTCTATAATTAACCATTAATTATAGAACGATCATGAGTGGCACCTAGTAGTACATCATGATCCCCAATTAATCGAAAAGATCAACGGTTGATCCAGAACTAGTTCTGAAACCCTTCAGTAGCTCGAATTAGTCGTGCCTCATTCCCTTCACTCATATTATACCCACTTGGTTCAGGACATGGTCTATAGTGTCAGTCCCCACTAGGCTGACTACGTCATACCTAGCCCAAGTATCATTTCCTCGTCCTGCGGATTCTAGTTACTGCACATGTATCGAAGAGTACCTTACTCTAAACATGTAATTCTTTGGCCAAAGACTTTAGTAACAATCCGACGAGAGGCCATGGGTATACATCTCCTCGCAAGGAGTGGTAAATCCTTTATAGGCTATTCAAACACCTTCGATCACTTCGACTTATACCCAATCATCCCGGGTCCACATCTCCACAGAGATGCTTGCTTAAGATGTCAATGTTGGCAATCTGCTATACCTCGGAATGCTCATATGCTCCCATGTCCCCGGATTAAAATTTTCACTAATGAAAACTAATCTGGATGGAATGAGTTTCCTAAGTACAACCAATTCGTCGTCGTGCCAACGACTCGAGCGATCGCTTGAACAAACTAGTTGTTCAAGCAACCAAACTCTTCTGGTCGATTAGCCGCGGAAGAGACGACGGACGGATCACCGGTTTTTGTGTTTCTTATCGGGGTCCATGATTATACAAATACATGCAAATGTAAACTAGTATAATCAACATATACTAACATAAAGAACATAAGCTAGCATATCAAATAAGAACATGCAAAGAACAATAATAAAAGTTATAAAACTTTTATACCTCTTGATCTTCTATCGTATGTCTTAACCTCCTTGTAGACTTCGTGTGGGCGAAGATCCTCCACAAGTTGAAGCATCCTAGATCTTCTTCAATTCAAAGAAAGAAGGACTCTCTTTCCCTTCTTGCTTGAGCCAACCACCAATCCACAAAGGATTGATGCCGCCGGCCCCAAGAATAGAGAGAACAAAATGGAAACAAAACTCTTCTCTTATCTAGGACCAACCATCAAGCTCCAAGCATGATGTTTGCATGATCCAAAGAGAAGATGGAATGGAGTATGGAAGCCAACCGAAAGAGAAACACCAAGGGTATGGGCGCCGGCCAACACTTGGAGAAAGGAAAGGAAAACAATCCTCCTCCTTGTTGCCGCCCAAACCCTAGACAAAGCTTTCCTAATTTCCGGCCAAGGATGAAGGGAAGGAGAATAGGTTGAGCACCGGCCAAGGTATAGGGAACATGGATAGTGGCCGGCCAACACTTAGAAGGAAGAAGAAGAAGATCTTCATCTCCATGTTGCCGCCCAACCTAATCCCAAAACCCTAACCCTAGCCGCCCAACCCCAATCCTATCCCATCTAGGTTTTGGTTGCCGCCCAAGGGAAGCCATCCTAATTCCATCCAACCTAAGCCATAGAAGGAAAGGAAAAGCTTGGATGCCGGCCAAACCAAGAAGGAAAAGGGGGAAAGGGTTGCCGGCCATCAATGGGAAGAAGAGGAAGCCTTGCCGCCCAACCCAATGAACCAAACCCTAACCCTAATCTCCCTTTTTTTTCTTGCCGCCCAAGCCACCTTGTTTCAATTAGGTTTTTTTCATCTCTTTTGCCGCCCAAGCCTAAGCCCATATATATAGAGTTAGGTTTAGGCCTTGGTTTAATCTCCTCCATTGGTTCTAGAGATTTAATCTCAACCGTCGGATCTAGAGATTTAATCTCAACCGTCGGTTCTAGGGTTTTAATCCCAACCATCGGATCTAGAGATTTAATCTCCACCGTCGGTTCTAGGGTTTTAATCCCAACCATCGGATCTAGAGATTTAATCTCAACCGTCGGTTCTAGGGTTTTAATCCCAACCATCGGATCTAGAGATTTAATCTCCACCTTCGGTTCTAGGGTTTTAATCCCAACCATCGGATCTAGAGATTTGTTTTCCATCATTTGATCTAGACTTCATGAGGTTTATATTAGGCTACGATAGGGACCATGAGGAGGAGTTGGGTCTTGGCCACCCGATGGATCGAAACCACACAAACTTGATCCATCAATGATGTTCCATTCCACTAGAGGATCATCATCGAACTACCTCACCAACCCCCATAAATTAATATGGGCTCCATATATTATCTGTACATCCATCTCCCCGTGTTTAAGATATCGAATGTCCGTCAATTAATTGATTTACTGACCATCAATCAATTAACATCTAACTCCTCGAGTAGTACCACTCAACCTTATCATCATGTTGACTAAGTCAACTTGCAGGGTTTACATGATGAACCTTATGAGCTCCTCAAGGGGACATCATCAACCTAATACATAGGACACGGATTCCTCCTATAATCAACGGCACACCATGTAAATAATATCATTTCCTAACTTACCGGGCATATTGATTTAATCCATAGAAATCTCACCCTCTGGTAAATCAAAGAAATAAATATTAAGTACATGTGCCCGTTATTATATCGGGATTAAGAGCATGTACAACATAATATCCGAGGTCCGATTCAATTATGCAGTCAGCAATAAATTGAATCACCTCTATGTCAGTCCTGCTCAATACACCGAGGTGTACTAGTGTAACTTTATGTTCAAGACAAAACAATACCAAGCTACACTACAACCATGCCAATGGTTTGTCCAAAACCATCTTGGTTGTGAGCCTTTACTTATATTCTACAAGGGACTGATAACATGATCTTCTGTGCCGCACCCAGGCACCATGTTATCTACAATGTAAAATATTAGACAATATGCACACATATAAATATGACGTGCAAACAATGATCATGTGATTCTCATTTCAAAATAAAGATGTTCATACAAAAGAGCTAGGCTTTCAGTATACATCCCAACAATCTCCCACTTATACTAAAAGACTATGCTGTCATCATACTGCCATACATCTGATTCCCCTTCCCTCCAAATGCCTATCAAAGCTCTCACTAGAAGGGCCTTAGTGAAAGGGTCTACCAGGTCATCCTCTGATGCATGCTAGGCGACAGCAACTTCTACCTCCTTTACGATTTCTCGTATCAGGTGGTACTTGCACTCTATGTGTTTACTAGCCTTATGGGCTCGTGGTTCCTTCGAGTTTGCAACTGCACCATTATTATCACAATAAATTGTAATATTTCTGGGCAAACCAGGAATCACATCCAAGTCCATCAGAAAGTTCCTGAGCCATACAGCTTCTTTGGCCGCCACAGGAGCTGCCACATACCCAGCTTCCATGGTAGAGTCCGCCACGCATTTCTGCTGACACTCTTCCATACTATGGCTCCACCTCCCGAAGTAAACACAAACCCTGAGGTAGACTTACTATTATCCCTATCAGATTGGAAATCAGAATCCATGTAACCGACAGAGAGTAATTGGTCTGCCCGGTGAACTAGCATATAATCCCTAGTCCTTCTCAGGCACTACAATATATGCTTTACCGCAGTCTAATGTCCCTGTCTTGGATTACTCTGATATCTGCTGACCATGCCTACGGCAAAGCAGATATCTGGTTTCGTACATAGCATACATGAGGCTTCCTACTGCCAAAGCATAAGGAACCGCCTTCAGCTCCTTTATCACCTCAGATGATCTAGGACACATCTCCTTAGATAAAGGAATTCCATACCTGAAGGGTAGAAAACCCTTCTTGGAGTTTTGTATGCTAAAACAATCCAAAACCATGTCTATGTATGAAGCTTGGGATAAGCACAACAACCTTGATCCCAAGGTTGTGACCCACTTCTCCTAAGTTCTTCAAAACTGTTTGGACAACCATACCCTTACGTCTGATAACACTCTGATATTGTTGCCAACTATCAAAATATTATCTACGTATAGTACAAGAATACCACTACGTTTCCGTCACATCTCTGATATACACAAGACTCATCCGAACTTTGAATAAATCCATAAGACTGGATTTACTTCCTCAAAGCGGATGTCCCAAGACTTCAAAGCTTGCTTCAGTCCATTAACGGACTGATTAAGCTTATATACAATATGCTCTTTGCCCTTAGCAATGAATCCCTCTGGTCGCTTCATGTAGATGGATTCCTCAAGACTTCCACTAAGGAATGCTGTCTTGACATCCATCTGTCACACCTCATAATCCATATGAGTTGCTATGCATAAGAGCTCCCAGACCTGTCTTGAATCCATAGATTCAATCTCAGTATTCATTGCACTTTGCAAAGATGGTGTATTTATATCTTGGATTGCCTCGTCGTATGTCTAGGGATCAGGTTCCTGTTTGCTAGGGAGCAAATCAGAAGATTTGTCCAAAAACATGAATCGGAGAGGTTGTCTAACAACCCTCCCACTACGACGAGGTATCATCTGTGTATCCTTTGTGACACGCAGTGCAGTGACATGTGGTATATCCTCTTGTACCGGTGGTACTAAAGAAGTGACTTCCCTTTTAACTCCTCTAGAACAATTTTACTCTTGGGCTTGTGGCTTATCACATAGTCTTCCTCTAGAAATCTGGCATTCGTGTTAACGATCACCCTCTGATCTCTAGGACTACAAAACAAGTCAGAATAACTCATCATCGATCTAACCATCTCCATAAGAGTCCTATTCCTTCGTCTTTGCTACATAATCGCTCACTGGGTGTGCCGATTGAATCCCAACTTCTGATAAGTAGTTCCTAAACTCTCCCAAGAGGTTGTCACCACCACGATCAGATCGTAGTGTCTTGAATAATCGTCTATCAAAGAGACGAAATATTCAAGATTACCTCTTGCCTAGATAGTCATAGGACCTTACAAATCAGAATGAACCATTTCTAACAAATCTTTGGCTCTATACCCCTTGGCCTTAAAAAGGCCTCTTGGTCATCTTACCCTCCAAGCAAGATTCGTAGGTTGGGAGATCCTCCACCACCAATGAACCCAAAGGTCCATCGGCTATCAACCTTTGAATTCTGCTTAGGTTAATGTGACCAAGCCTAAGAAGCCAAAGATATGCTTGGTTCATTTTCGAAGGTTCTTTTCTCTTATTGGAATTAGAAGATGAGTTATTAACTTCTATTTGCATCGTGGGAGCTTGTGGTTCAAGTTATAAATTTCCTATCTATGTACCTGAATAGATAATGTTCCTATTCCTTTTATAACAAATCTGTCATGAAAAGAAATAGATTATCCATCCAAAAACTATTTAGAAACCGAAATCAATTCTTTCTAAATAAGGGTACATAAAGGAAATTCTTAAGAACCAAAACCTTTATTTTTCTCAAAAGATAAATAAAACATCTCCCACTGCAATAGCCGCCATCTTCATGGCATTGCCCAAGTAAATGGTAATATCCCCTTTAGTTAGTCATCGGGTTTCCTGGAACCCCTGCAAAGTGTTGCAGACATGATTAGTGGCTCTCGTATCTACACACCAGTCAGATAATGCCTCTAACCATGTTTCAACGACCGACCAAAGGATATACCTTTGTTCTTCTTTGGATTGGGGACAGTCTTTCTTCCAATGTCCATCCCGCTAGTAAGTGAAGTACTTGCCTTTCGGCTTCTTCACTCCTCCCTGAGATCCTCCCACCACATTTGCTCCACCTTGTTTCTCCTTCTTCTTGCCTTTCGGCTTAGAAGTAGAAACCTTTTTGAGCAACCATGGCTTGAGGATACTCTTCGAAGAGTGCATACTAGCAGATAAGACAATATTTGGATTCATTTCCAATCAATATAATTTGGGTACAGTAAGTTTATTTCCTTTAGTATCAAAATAAGTGGACTGAAAGTCATTTTGAAAATCCTAAGAATCACATAGATCATTACTTTAGATTTCAAAAAATTATTGATTCCTCAAACAATAAAATTTCGAAATCAACCAACACCTCAAAACACCGAGAATATCGCATGCCACGATAGTGTGGACGTATACGAATTCTACATTTGTAAGAGGAGGTTTTACCCATTAATTTTATTATCTTGTCAACCTTACTTTTTGACAAATAAAATTAATAGTTGGTTCCTCTTTGGCCCTACAAATAAAAGCAGTGACTCCGATGGGGAGGATACTTTTTATTTGTATCTAAGTGTGCACCATTACACGGTACTAAGGGAATTATTTCGGATTATGTGCCTTACCGATGGGGAAGTACACACGCTCCTAAATAATTTCCTATAACCATTATTTGACCTAGTGATCCGCAAACAAACTCATCCGATGGGGAGGAAGGCACTCAGAGCCGACGCGCAAGTTTGTTGCATCACATGTCAAATTGTAATGGAGGCCGCGGGAATTAATTAAAATATCCCTCTCCCACTTAGTAAATTGATAATGAGGAATTTTTAAGCACACACAACATGCTTATTATTACTGTAGATTTCAATAAAAAATTATTGATTCCTCAAACAATAAAATTTGAAATCAACCAACACCTCAAACACCGAGAATATCGCATGCCACGATAGTGTGGACGTATACGAATTCTACATTTGTAAGAGAAGGTTTTACCCATTAATTTTATTATCTTGTCAACCTTACTTTTTGACAAATAAAATTAATAGTTGGTTTCTCTTCGGCCCTACAAATAAAAGCAGTGACTCCGATGGGGAGGATACTTTTTATTTGTATCTAAGTGTGCACCATTACACGGTACTAAGGGAATTATTTCGGATTATGTGCCTTACCGATGGGGAAGTACACACGCTCCTAAATAATTTCCTATAACCATTATTTGACCTAGTGATCCGCAAACAAACTCATCCGATGGGGAGGAAGGCACTCAGAGCCGACGCGCAAGTTTGTTGCATCACATGTCAAATTGTAATGGAGGCCGCGGGAATTAATTAAAATATCCCTCTCCCACTTAGTAAATTGATAATGAGGAATTTTTAAGCACACACAACATGCATATAAAACAAATCAGCAATAAATATGGAAAAATAAGAATTTTTCCAACTATTATGGCATTGTTCTTCAATATGTGTCCCGTCGTGTCGCCACCTCGTCCGCTCCATCTTTTCCCGTGCGCAAGTCACCAAAGAGTTCCGAGCCGAGATAAAACATTTTAATTTACATCCATCGATCCTATACTCCACGAAGGAGTGTACAAATAATCTAGATCGAATGTAAACTAAAATGAGCGGCTAAACAATGTCGTATTTAATTACAAAAATTAAATACTAATCTAGCCTCGTCAACCCCGAGGATTCAAATAATATACAATCACACACACATGCAATCACATACACACATATATAGCCATAATAGTTGGATCTTATGCCTGCAACCAAAAAGTTAGCCTACGCACATCCTACTATTATCCGGCATACACAATATATGATAAATGCGTGAAAGTAACCGAATCCAAAACACACAAAACTGGACACCGTGGCTCTGATACCATTTGTTGGCAATCTGCTATACCTCGGAATGCTCATAGGCTCCCATGTCCCCGGATTAAAATTTTCACTAATGAAAACTAATCTAGATGGGATGAGTTTCCTAAGCACAACCAATTCGTCGTCGTGCCAACGACTCGAGCGATCGCTTGAACAAACTAGTTATTCAAGCAACCAAACTCTTCTGGTCGATTAGCCACAGAAGAGACGACGGACGGATCACCGGTTTTTGTGTTTCTTATCGGGGTCCATGATTATACAAATACATGCAAATGTAAACTAGTATAATCAACATATACTAACATAAAGAACATAAGCTAGCATATCAAATAAGAACATGCAAAGAACAATAATAAAAGTTATAAAACTTTTATACCTCTTGATCTTCTATCGTATGTCCTAACCTCCTTGTAGACTTCGTGTGGGCGAAGATCCTCCACAAGTTGAAGCATCCTAGATCTTCTTCAATTCAAAGAAAGAAGAACTCTCTTTCCCTTCTTGCTTGAGCCAACCACCAATCCACAAAGGATTGATGCCGCCGGCCCCAAGAATAGAGAGAACAAAATGGAAACAAAACTCTTCTCTTATCTAGGACCAACCATCAAGCTCCAAGCATGATGTTTGCCGCCGGTCCAAAGAGAAGATGGAATGGAGTATGGAAGCCAACCGAAAGAGAAACACCAAGGGTATGGGCGCCGGCCAACACTTGGAGAAAGGAAAGGAAAACAATCCTCCTCCTTGTTGCCGCCCAAACCCTAGACAAAGCTTTCCTAATTTCTGGCCAAGGATGAAGGGAAGGAGAATAGGTTGAGCACCGGCCAAGGTATAGGGAACATGGATAGTGGCCGGCCAACACTTAGAAGGAAGAAGAAGAAGATCTTCATCTCCATGTTGCCGCCCAACCTAATCCCAAAACCCTAACCCTAGCCGCCCAACCCCAATCCTATCCCATCTAGGTTTTGGTTGCCGCCCAAGGGAAGCCATCCTAATTCCATCCAACCTAAGCCATAGAAGGAAAGGAAAAGCTTGGACGCCGGCTAAACCAAGAAGGAAAAGGGGGAAAGGGTTGCCGGCCATCAATGGGAAGAAGAGGAAGCCTTGCCGCCCAACCCAATGAACCAAACCCTAACCCTAATCTCCCTTTTTTTTCTTGCCGCCCAAGCCACCTTGTTTCAATTAGGTTTTTTTCATCTCTTTTGCCGCCCAAGCCTAAGCCCATATATATAGAGTTAGGTTTAGGCCTTGGTTTAATCTCCTCCATTGGTTCTAGAGATTTAATCTCAACCGTCGGATCTAGAGATTTAATCTCAACCGTCGGATCTAGAGATTTAATCTCAACCGTCGGTTCTAGGGTTTTAATCCCAACCATCGGATCTAGAGATTTAATCTCCACCGTCGGTTCTAGGGTTTTAATCCCAACCATCGGATCTAGAGATTTAATCTCAACCGTCGGTTCTAGGGTTTTAATCCCAACCATCGGATCTAGAGATTTAATCTCCACCTTCGGTTCTAGGGTTTTAATCCCAACCATCGGATCTAGAGATTTGTTTTCCATCATTTGATCTAGACTTCATGAGGTTTATATTAGGCTATGATAGGGACCATGAGGAGGAGTTGGGTCTTGGCCACCCGATGGATCAGAACCACACAAACTTGATCCATCAATGATGTTCCATTCCACTAGAGGATCATCATCGAACTACCTCACCAACCCCCATAAATTAATATGGGCTCCATATATTATTTGTACATCCATCTCCCCGTGTTTAAGATATTGAATCTCCGTCAATTGATTGATTTACTGACCATCAATCAATTAACATCTAACTCCTCGAGTAGTACCACTCAACCTTATCATCATGTTGACTAAGTCAACCTGCAAGGTTTACATGATGAACCTTATGAGCTCCTCAAGGGGACATCATCAACCTAATACATAGGACACGGATTCCTCCTATAATCAACGACACACCATGTAAATAATATCATTTCCCAACTTACCGGGCATATTGATTTAATCCATAGAAATCTCACCCTCTGGTAAATCAAAGAAATAAATATTAAGTACATGTGCCCGTTATTATATCGGGATTAAGAGCATGTACAACATAATATCCGAGGTCTGATTCAATTATGCAGTCAGCAATAAATTGAATCACCTCTATGTCGGTCCTGCTCAATACACCGAGGTGTACTAGTGTAACTTTATGTTCAAGACAAAACAATACCAAGCTACACTACAACCATGCCAATGGTTTGTCCAAAACCATCTTGGTTGTGAGCCTTTACTTATATTCTACAAGGGACTGATAACATGATCTTCTGTGCCGCACCCAGGCACCATGTTATCTACAATGTAAAATATTAGACAATATGCACACATAAAAATATGACGTGCAAACAATGATCATGTGATTCTCATTTCAAAATAAAGATGTTCATACAAAAGAGCTAGGCTTTCAGTATACATCCCAACAGTCAAAGCATAAGTCTTTATGATCAAGATGACTTGAATACCGCAAGTTAAAGGAACATCACACTTAAGCTACAGTAAGAACTTCATTGACATATCTATATATGCAGGGAACCATATGAAGTCTTACGGTTGGTCACTCCAACGAACTAGTTACCATAACTAGCATCGACGATTAACTCCGGACATCATAATGTCTCCAGCTAGTGAGAATCAGCTGCTTGGATACACCAAGGAGTATACCTCGTGCTAGTCTCAACAGAATTGATGGTGTCCAAATCCATCAATTCATCGACTAGGGATAATTCTGATACATCACAATTACACATGTAGAGATACTCACTAGTTGTGATCCAATCACAAATTCTCTCATGTTGTGAATCGTATCGTGGACATTCAGTAAATGAGTTTAAGATCCAATCAAATACATGAAGACATGTATACTCAAATAGTGAATCTTCTTTTATCATATAAATGGTTCATAGATAAGGTGATTGCCTTAGGACATCTCTCATATATTACTAACAGACTCCCACTTGGCCTAATGCCAATCGCTATGGTATCCAATACCATAAGCTCTAACATGACCCTCAAACTTACTTTGACGTAATGCTTTAGTCAAAGGATCCGCTAAGTTCCTCTTAGTGGGAATATTCTCGATTTGTATTTCATTCCTACTGATGATCTCTCTGATAAGATGATAGCGGCGAAGCACATGTTTGGATCGTTGATGAGACCTTGGCTCTTTCGCCTGTGCAATTGCTCCATTGTTGTCGCAGTAGACCAGTATTGCTTCAACAATGGCTGGAATCACACCAAGTTCATAAACGAACTTCTTGATCCAAACCGCTTCCTTTGCTGCTTCCGAAGTTGCAATGTATTCTGCCTCAGTGGTAGAATCCGGTACAGTGTCTTGTTTGGAACTTTTCCAACTCACTGCGCCCCCATTCAGGGTGAACACGTATCCAGACTGAGACCTAGAATCATCCTTGTCTGTCTGGAAGCTGGCATCCGTATACCGGCGTATCACCATGTCCCCTTCTCCATATATTAGAAACACATCCTTAGTTCTTCTTAAGTACTTAAGGATCGTCTTAACAGCCACCCAATGATCCATTCCAGGATCAGACTGGTATCTGCTCATGACACTCAGAGCATACGATACATTGGGCCTCGTACATTACATAGCATACATGATAGATCCTATTGAGGATGCATAGGGAATCTTACTCATGCAAATCCTCTCGTCTTCTATGCACGGACACATAGACTTCGAAAGGTGTACCCCATGCCTGATAGGTAGGAAACCTTTCTTGGATTCCGACATGCTAAACCTCTTTAGCACTCGATCTATATATGTAGACTGCGAAAGACCAAGCAACTGTTTCGATCTATCTCTATAGATCTTAATCCCGATGATGTAGGTTGCTTCTCCCAGGTCTTTCATGGAGAATGTCTTGGATAACCAAACCTTAACTGACTGTAAGATTGAAACATCGTTTCCTATAAGTAATATGTCATCGACATACAATACTAGGAACACGACTGCACTCCCACTAACCTTCTTGTACACACAAGGTTCGTCTGGATTTTGTGAGAAATCAAACTTTTTGATTGTCTCATCAAAACGGATATTCCAGCTCCTGGATGCTTGCTTCAATCCATAAATGGACCGTCACAATTTGCATACCTTGGTTTTATCAACCGATGTGAAACCCTCAGGCTGTATCATATACACATCCTCGAGCAGGTTTCCATTCAGGAAAGTTGTTTTCACATCCATCTGCCAGATCTCATAATCATAATGAGCCGCTATGGCCAGAAGCATCCGAATGGATTTAAGCATAGATACAAACGAATAGGTTTTGTCATAATCAACACCTTGTTTTTGACGATATCCTTTCGCCACCAATCTAGCCTTATAGGTAATCACATTACCATCCATATCGGTTTTCTTCTTGAAAACCCACTTGCACCCTATAGGCTTTATGCCTTCAGGTGGGTCAACCAAGTTCCAAATTTGGTTTTCATACATGGAATCCATTTCTGACTTCGTGGCTTCAAGCCACATATCCCTTTCTGAACTTATTAGCACTTCTTCATAACTGGTAGGCTCCTCATCATCAATGAGTAACACGTCGTTCGATTCACTTACGAGAAATCCATATCTCTCAGGAATGTTGCGTGTTCTACAAGATCTACAAAGATGTGGTGTTACAATAGGTCCAGTCGATTGCTCATCACTATGAGTTGTCGGCTGTTGTGCTTCATCAAGTATTTCATCAATGTCTATTTGAGTCTCTCGAGCCTCCTCAAGCTCGACGACACTCCCACTGTTTTCTTGCAAGAGAAACTCTTTCTCTAGAAACATAGCATGCCTTGAAACAAACACCTTTTGTTCCACAGGATGATAGAATTGGTAACCCCTTGTTTCCTTAGGGTATCCAATAAATAGACATTTATCAAACTTAGCATCCAATTTGTCTGATGGAGTCCACTTCACATAAGCAGGACAACCCCATATCTTCAAGTAAGATACATGAGGTTTCTTACTATTCCATATCTCATATGGAGTAGTAGAGACTACCTTGGTTGGCATTACATTTAACAAAGTAACATTGTGAAGTGCATAGCCCCAAAAGGACTTGGGAAGATTCGCATGATTCATCATTGACCTGACCATGTCCAACAAGGTCTGATTACGCCTCTCAGATATACCATTATGCTGTGGTGTATATGGCGGAGTCCATTGAGACAATATGCCATTGTCTCTTAGATAATCAAGAAACTGTTGACTTAAGTATTCACCACCTCGATCTGATCGAAATATTTTAATACTCTTGTCATGTTGTTTCTCTACTTCATTTCTGAATTCTTTGAACCTTTCTAAGGCTTCAGACTTGTGTTTCATCAAGAACACATACCCAAACCGTGAGTGATCATCGGTGAAGGTAATGAAGTAGCTATAGCCTCCTAAAGCTTGAGTTGACATAGGTCCACATACATCAGTTTGTATTAGGCCTAGTAACTCTCTCACTCGTTCACCTTTTCCAGTAAAAGGTAACTTAGTCATCTTGCCTTTTAAGCATGATTCGCATGTATCGTATGAATCCAATTCAAACGATTCAAGAATTCCACATCTGTGTAATTCGGACCGTTTCTTGCTTACATGGCCAAGACGACAATGCCACATATAGGAGTCTAATTGATTACCCTTTCGAGCACGTGTGTTGCTCGCTTCGATATTGAAAATGTCACTGGATACGTCCAACGTATAAATGTCATTACTCAAAGTTCTAGTTCCATAAAGTACGCCATTCAAAGATATATAACAACAATTGTTACTAAACGTCAAATGGAAACCATTTCTATTTAAACAGGAAATAGAAACAATGTTCTTTATTAGAGAAGGAACATAATAGTAATTGTCCAGTTCCAAGACTAGTCCACTAGGGAGCTTCAGCAAATAAGTTCCGATGGCGACCGCAACAACCTTTGCTCCATTGCCAACTCGCAAATTTGACTCCCCTCTGATGAGTCTTCTTCTATTCCTTAGCCCCTGTATGTCATTACATTTATGTGAGCCACACCCAGTATCCAATACCCAAGTGTCTAAGGAAATAGAATGATAATCAATAACGAAGATACCTGAAGAGGATGGGGCATCGGATGCCTTCTTCTTCTTCATGGACTCAAGATAAATCTTACAGTTTCTTCGCCAGTGGCCTTCCTTGCCACAATGATGGCAAGTGCCCTTTTGTGCTGGTTCTGCCTTCTTTGTCTTCTTGTTCTTCCCTTTCTTATATTCTTTTGCCTTCTTCTTAGAACCTTTCTTTGAGGAATCAACTAACAAAACCGCCTTCTCCTCATGCTTTACAGAAGGCTCCATAGTCTTCAGCATGTTGAGGAGCTCAGGAATAGTGGATTCCAATTTGTTCATCCGATAGTTCATCACGAATTGTGAGAAACCCATGGGCAAACAATGCAGAATTAAGTCAATACTTAATTCATGATCCATCACAAACCCGAGGGTAGCTAGCCACTCGATGTACCCGTTCATCTTTAGCACAAATTGCACTACATACGAACCTTCTTGCATCTTCGTGGTGAAGAGGAGCCTGGAGACTTCGAACCTTTCGGATCTCGCTTGCTCATCAAAAACTCATGAAGATGGAAGACCATAGTATTAGCATCCATATGCCCATACTGCTTTTGCAGCTCAGGTACCATCGCCGCTAGCATGATGCAACTCGCCAGCTCAGAATCTGCCACATGCTTCTGATAGACCAACATTTGGTCTGGAGTTGCATCGTCCTTAGGACGGTTGGGAAGAGGCTCTTCAAGGACATATGCTAGCTTTTCCGCCTTGAGAACAATTCTCAGGTTTCTAAGCCAGTCCAGGAAGTTAGGCCCAGTCAGTTTGTTTGAATCCAAAATAGTGCGCAAATTCAAAGACGTCATGGTCAATCGATTGACCTAGAAATACAAAACGAGCATATATGAGAAAATGATTTTAAAATGCATTAATATACATTTATAAATCCCATTCATTTTTCGAATTTCAAAACCCCAAAATCACTTCGGGAGATCGTAGGTCCATCTCCGAATGGGCTGATATCCATCATAGATATGAAAAACCTTGGAGAGAGTCTAACAAGCCATTCATAACTACGACGGTAGGTATCAACTATACCGATTGCATATCACGTATTTGCAACTATCACAATGTGCTATCAACTTATTGAATGTTCACACATACATCGGGTTGTTAACACATTAACAAGTATGCATCATATGCATAGCACCCAACTTCACCTCCATTTGCATCGACCTTGGAGAGAGTCCAACAAGCCGATGCTCCAGGTTAAAGCCAACCCATTAATCGAGAAATAGTTTTAATATTGTTAGAGTGCATTCAACCAATTAGCCTGGCTTGGAGAGAGTCCAACAACCAAAGCTAACGATTGACCTCTGACTCTTACCATATTAGTATTAAACTATTCCATGGTTTGAACATGTTCGGGTTCGAGCCGGTCTTGGAGAGAGTCCAACAACCCAAACAAGAAACGGAACTCTGGTTCTAACCATATTAATGGAAGGTGCGTTCGATTACGTATTGCTGAGCCTCAAACGCACTTGCGCCAATGCCGGTGGTTATATTTCCCTTTACATGAGCCATCTAATGCAATTACATGGCATACAATTATGTCATGTATATAATTTCCTTATATGTCATAACTATTTATGGAAATAAAATATGTTTAAGATTTGATTCTCCAAATCAAATCATGATTAAATTAGGAAACAAATTTCCAAATCTAATCACATATTTTATTTATGGAAATGGTTGATTAAGGAAATTCAATTTAGGAAACCAATTTCCTAAATCATCAAAACTACTTATGGAAATAAAATATTTTAAGATTTGATTTCCCAAATAAAATCATGATTAAATTAGGAAACAAATTTCCAAAATATAATCAAATATTTTATTTATGGAAAATATCAATTTCCATAAATACTTCCAACTTTTCAAAAGTGGAAGATTTCCATAAATACTTCTAGACTTTCCAAAATTGAAAAATTTTCATAAATACTTCTAACTTTTCAAAAGTAGAAAATTTCCAGAAATATCATTATGACTATCGCAAAACCATTTTACGATTATGTTGAAACACAACCTGGGCTCTGATACCACTGTTGGGTTTCCGGCACCGCGGCGAGTGTGTGTTCGAACATGTTTCGTAAACATGTGCACAGCGGAAGAAATAAAAATAATAAATCTAAATTTATTACAAAACACACATCACACGCATGCATAGTACAACATGTGTAGACATAACCTTAAATTTAAATTTGCAATAAAAGGAAAATTCACTACGTATACCTTTCGTATCACGTGTAGCGGAAACGGCCTCAACCGGAACGATCCTCGCTAGAATCGTCTCTATCCGTATCCACGCAAAGTATATTCGGGATGACTTCACAAATTCACGAGCTACGTCTTCATACGGGTTACTAGCCTCGTGTTGAAGATGACGTGATCGAGAGAGGATCACAATCCGAATCCAAATTCAAATCCAAAGACGAGTCCTCAAAACTCGCTTCTCCGGAGAGGTATTCGTCAACCGTTTGACGAATCCTTCGTCCTCCACCTCTGAGGATTACCGGAGATCGAATCCCCGGTAAGTAAGGCACTGTCAGAGCTCCAAACGTCGTCCAAACGACGCTCCGACGAGAAGAAAACAAGCTGTCCAGAAAACTGGACAGCTTTGGTGGAGGAGTAGGCGTCGGCCAAAAAGGGTAAGATGAAGCTCACCTTGATGCCGAACCCAAAGGAGATCACCGGAGAGTTGCCGGAGGATCACCGGCTGAAGCTTGGATGCCGGCAACAAGTTGGACGGCGGCACAAGGGGTTGGGCGGCGGCACAATGGTGTTGGCGCCGAATCACCAAGGAGAGGACGGAGAGGTGGGCGGCCAAAACTTGGTTATGGTTTTGGGTTAGGGCTTAACAAACCCTTAAGCCCTCTTTTATAGAGAACTAATTCTCTTAATGGTTATTGGATCATAACCATAAGGCCCGTTAACCTGCTCCATTAATATAAATTAAAATAAATCAAACAATGATGGTTTATTTTAAGTTAAAACGAACCGAACCAACTTTGGTTCATTCGTTTAAAATAAACCAAACCCTTTGGTTTATTCTCCTCCATTGGATTAGAACCAAACCATTTTGGTTCATCCATTATGTCTTCATAAGACACGGCTCATCCAAGCTTCCATTGCGACTGAAACGATTTCATGCCCGCTTCTTGTTTGGTCCAACCAAACTTAGTTTCTCTCGGTCTGAGAATCTCATTCTCAAGCTCGTTTTAAATCCTTCGGATTACGCTCGTTGTGCGTGTGACCAAATAGGTTCTCAGTTTATGTTGGCCGTCTATAATTAACGATTAATTATAGAACGATCATGAGTGGCACCTAGTAGTACATCATGATCCCCAATTAACTGAAAAGATCAACGGTTGATCCAGAACTATTTCTGAAACCCTTCACTAGCTCGAATGAATCGTGCCCCATTTCCTTCACTCATCTTATACCCACTTGGTTCAGGATATGGTCTATAGTGTCAGTCCCCACTAGGCTGACTACGTCACACCTAGCCCAAGTATCATTTCCTCGTCCTACGGATTCTAGTTACTGCACATGTATCGAAGAGTACCTTACTCTAAACATGTAATGCTTTGGCCAAAGACTTTAGTAACAATCCGACGAGAGACCATGGGTATACATCTCCTCGCAAGGAGTGGTGAAACCTTTATAAGGTATTCAAACAGCTTCCATCACTTCGACTTATACCCAATCATCTCGGGTCCACATCTCCACAGAGATGCTTGCTTAAGATGTCAAAGCATAAGTCTTTATGATCAAGATGACTTGAATACCGCAAGTCAAAGGAACATCGCACTTAAGCTACAGTAAGAACTTCATTGACATATCTATATATGCAGGGAACCATATGAAGTCTTACGGCTGGTCACTCCAATGAACTAGTTACCATAACTAGCATCCACGATTAACTCCGGACATCACAATGTCTTCAGCCAGTGAGATTCAGTTGCTTGGATACACCAAGGAGTATACCTCGTGCTAGTCTCAACAGAATTGATGGTGTCCAAATCCATCAATTCATCGACTAGGGATAATTCTGATACATCACAATTACACATGTAGAGATACTCACTAGTTATGATCCAATCACAAATTCTCTCATGCTGTGAATCGTATCGTGGACATTCAGTAAATGAGTTTAAGATCCAATCAAATACATGAAGACATGTATACTCAAATAGTGAATCTTCATTTATCATATAAATGGTTCATACATAAGGCTATTGCCTTAGGACATCTCTCATATATTACTAACAGACTCCCACTTGGCCTAATGCCAATCGCTACGGTATCCAATACCATAAGCTCTAACATGACCCTCAAACTTACTTTGAGGTAATGCTTTAGTCAAAGGATCTGCTAAGTTCCTTTCAGTGGGAATTTTCTCGATTTGTATTTCATTCCTACTGATGATCTCTCTGATAAGATGATAGCGGCGAAGAACATATTTGGATCATTGATGAGACCTTGGCTCTTTCGCCTGTGCAATTGCTCCATTGTTGTCGCAGTAGACCGGTATTGCTTCAACAATGGCTGGAATCACACCAAGTTCATAAACGAACTTCTTGATCCAAACCGCTTCCTTTGCTGCTTCCGAAGCTGCATTGTATTCTGCCTCAGTGGTAGAATCCGCTACAGTGTCTTGTGTGGAACTTTTCCAACTCACTGTGCCCCCATTCAGGGTGAACACATATCCAGACTGAGACCTGGAATCATCCTTGTCTGTCTGGAAGCTGGCATCCGTATACCCGCGTATCACCATGTCCCCTTCTCCATATATTAGGAACACATCCTTAGTTCTTCTTAAGTACTTAAGGATCGTCTTAATAGCCACCCAATGATCCCTTTTTGGATCAGACTGGTATCTGCTCGTGACACTCAGAGCATACGATACATCGGGCCTCGTACATAACATAGCATACACGATAGATCCTATTGCGGATGCATAGGGAATCTTACTCATGGAAATCCTCTCGTCTTCTGTGCGCGGACACATAGACTTCGAAAGGTGTACCCCATGCCTGATGGGTAGGAAACCTTTCTTGGATTCCGACATGCTAAACCTCTTTAGCACTCGGTCTATATATGTAGACTGCGAAAGACCAAGCAACCGTTTCGATCTATCTCTATAGATCTTAATCCCGATGATGTAGGTTGCTTCTCCCAGGTCTTTCATGGAGAATGTCTTGGATAACCAAACCTTAACAGACTGTAAGATTGAAACATCGTTTCCTATAAGTAATATGTCATCGACATACAATACTAGGAACACGACTGCACTCCCACTAACCTTCTTGTACACACAAGGTTCGTCTGGATTTTGTGAGAAATCAAACTTTTTGATTGTCTCATCAAAACTGATATTCCAGCTCCTGGATGCTTGCTTCAATCCATAAATGGACCGTCGCAATTTGCATAACTTGGTTTTATCAACCGATGTGAAACCCTCAGGCTGTATCATATACATGTCCTCGAGCAGGTTTCCATTAAGGAAAGTTGTTTTCACATCCATCTACCATATCTCATAATCATAATGAGCCGCTATGGCCAGGAGCATCCGAATGGATTTAAGCATAGCTACAGGCAAATTGGTTTCGTCATAATCAACACCTTGTTTTTGATGATATCCTTTCGCCACCAATCTAGCCTTATAGGTAATGACATTACCATCCATGTCGGCTTCCTTCTTGAAAACCCACTTGCACCCTATAGGCTTTATGCCTTCAGGTGGGTCAACCAAGTTTCAAACTTGGTTTTCATACATGGAATCCATTTCCGACTTCATGGCTTCAAGCCACTTATCCCTTTCTGAACTTGTCAGTACTTCTTCATAACTGGTAGTCTCCTCATCATCAATGAGTAACACATCGTTAGATTCACTTACGAGAAATCCATATCTCTCAAGAATGTTGCGTGTTCTACCAGATCTACGAAGATGTGGTGTTACAATAGGTCCAGTCGATTGCTCATCACTATGAGTTGTCAGCTTTTGTGCTTCATCAGGTATTTCATCAATTTGAGTCTCTCGAGCCTCCTCAAGCTCGACGACACTCTCACTGTTTTCTTGCAAGAGAAACTCTTTCTCTAGAAACACATCATGCCATGAAACAAACATCTTTTGTTCCACAGGATGATAGAATTGGTAACCCCTTGTTTCCTTAGGGTATCCAATAAATAGACATTTATCAGACTTAGCATCCAATTTGTCTGATGCAGTCCGCTTCACATAAGCAGGACAACCCCATATCTTCAAGTAAGATACATGAGGTTTCTTACTATTCCATATCTCATATGGAGTAGTAGAGACTACCTTGGTTGGCATTCTGTTTAACAAGTAAATAGTTGTCTGAAGTGCATAGCCCCAAAAGGACTTGGAAAGATTCGCATGATTCATCATTGACCTGACCATGTCCAACAAGGTCCGGTTACGCCTCTCAGATATACCATTATGCTGTGGTGTATATGGCAGAGTCCATTGAGACAATATGTCATTGTCTCTTAGATAATCAAGAAATTGTTGACTTAAGTATTCACCACCTCGATCTGATCGAAGTATTTTAATACTCTTGTCATGTTGTTTCTCTACTTCATTTCTGAATTCTTTGAACCTTTCAAAGGCTTCAAACTTGTGTTTCATCAAGAACACATACCCAAACCGTGAGTGATCATCGGTGAAGGTAATGAAGTATCTATAACCTCCTAAAGCTTGAGTTGACACAGGCCCACATACATCAGTATGTATTAGACCTAGTAACTCTCCCACTCGTTCACCTTTTCCAGTAAAAGGTAACTTAGTCATCTTGCCTTTTAAGCATGATTCGCATGTATCGTATGAATCAAATTCAAACGATTCCAGAATTCAACATCTATGTAATTCGGACATGCGTTTCTTGCTTACATGGCCAAGACGACAATGCCACATATAGGAGTCTAATTGATTACCGTTTCGAGCACGCGTGTTGCTCGCTTCGATATTAAAAATGTCACTGGATATGTCCAACGTATAAATGTCATTACTCAAAGTTCCAGTTCCATAAAGTACGCCATTCAAAGTTATATAACAACAATTGTTACTAAACGTCAAATGGAAACCATTTCTATTTAAACAGAAAATAGAAACAATGTTCTTTATTAGAGAAGAAACATAATAGTAATTGTCCAGTTCCAAGACTAGTCCACTAGGGAGCTTCAGCAAATAAGTTCCGATGGCGACCGCAACAACCTTTGCTCCATTGCCAACTCGCAAATTTGACTCCCCTCTGACGAGTCTTCTTCTATTCCTTAGCCCCTGTATGTCATTACATATATGTGAGCCACACCCAGTATCCAATACCCAAGTGTCTAAGGAAATAGAATGACAATCAATAACGAAGATACCTGAAGAGGATGGGGCATCGGATGCCTTCTTCTTCTTCATGGACTCAAGATAAATCTTGCAATTTCTTCACCAGTGGCCTTCCTTTGCACAATGATGGCAAGTGCCCTTTTGTGCTGGTTCTGCCTTCTTTGCCTTCTTGTTCTTCCCTTTCTTCTGTTCTTTTGCCTTCTTCTTAGAACCTTTCTTTGAGGAATCAACTAACAGAACCGCCTTCTCCTCATGCTTCACAGAAGGCTCCATAGTCTTCAGCATGTTGAGGAGCTCAGGAATAGTAGATTCCAATTTGTTCATCCGATAGTTCATCACGAATTGTGAGAAACTCTTGGGCAAACAATGCAGAATTAAGTCAATACTTTGTTGGAATGTATACTGAAAGCCTAGCTCTTTTTGTATGAACATTTTATTTTGGAATAAGAATCACATGATCATTGTTTGCACTTTATATATTTACTATATATGTGTGCATATTGTCTAATATTTTACATTGTAGATAACATGGTGCTTGGTGTGGCACAGAAGATCATTTTATCAGTCCCTTGTAAAATATAAGTAGAGGCTCACGACCAAGATGGTTTTGGACAAACCATTGGCATGGTTGTAGTGTAGCTTGGTATTGTTTTGTCTTGAACATAAAGTTACACTAGTACACTTAGGTGTATTGAGCAGGACCGACATAGAGGTGATTCAATTTAGTATTGACTACATAATTGAATCGGACCTCGGATATTATGTTGTACATGCTCTTAATCCCGATATAATAACGGGCACATGTACTTAGTATTTATTTCTTTGATTTACCAGTGGGTGAGATTTAGATGGATTAAATCAATATGCCCGGTAATTTGGGAAATAATATTATTTACATGATGTGCCGTTGATTATAGGAGGAAACCGTGTCTTATATATTAGGTTGATGATGTCCCCTTGAGGAGCTCATAAGGTTCATCATGTAAACCCAGCTGGTTGACTTAGTCAACATGATGATAAGGTTGAGTGGTACTACTCGAGGAATTATATGTTAATTAATTGATGGTCAGTAAATCAATTAATTGACGGACATTCGATATCTTAAACACGGGGAGATGAATGTACAAATAATATATGGAGCCCATATTAATTTATTGGGGTTGGTGAGGTAGTTCAATGATGATCCTCTAGTGGAATGGAACATCATTGATGGATCAAGTTTGTGTGGTTCCGATCCATCGGGTGGCCAAGATCCAACTCCTCCTTATGGTCCCTATCGTAGCCTAATATAATCCTTATGAAGTCTAGATCCAAGAATGTAAAACAAAACCTAGAACCAATGGTTGGGATTAAATCCCTAGATCCGATGGTTAGGATGAAACCCTAGAACCAACGGTTGGGATTAAATCCCTAGATCCGATGGTTAGGATGAAACCCTAGATCCGACGATTGGGATGAAATCCTAGATCCGACGATTGGGATAAAACCCTAGAATCCGACGGTTGGTATGAAACCCTAGATCCGACGGTTGGGATGAAATCCTAGATCCGACGGTTGGGATGAAATCCTAGATCCGACGGTTGGGATAAAACCATAGATCCAACGGTGGAGATTAAATCCCTAGATCCGACGGTGGAGATTAAAGGAGTCCTAAGCCTAACTCTATAAAAGGAAAGCTTAGGGTTGGGCGGCAAGGATTAATTGGATTGGAGTTAGGGTTTGGCTCTTCTCGAAGTGGGCGGCTAGGGTTTGGAGCAAAGGCTTGGGTGGCAACCATCTTCCTTCTCCTTGTTGTCGGTGCCCATCTTCCTCCATCTAGACTTGGCCGGCGCCCATTCTCAAGGCCTCTCTCTAATTCCTTGGCCGGCGGTTCTCCTTTCATTGGTGTCTGGTGCTCTTCCTCCTCCCTTTCTCCTTGGTGGCCGGCGGCAACCCCTCTTCAAGTTGGCCGGTGCTTCATCCACTTGCTCCTTGGTCGGCGGTTGCACCAAATTCCCTAATTTGGTGGCCGGTTCTAGAAAGGATAGGTATTTGTTGGTTCTTCTCTTTGTTCGCAGCGGACAAGGAAGGGAAGAACGCGATCTAGAAGGCTTCTACTCGTGGAGGATCTTCGTCCACACGTCGTCCACGAGAAGGATAGGACATACGGTAGAAGATCGTAAGGTATAAAGTTTTTTAACTTCATTTACAGATCTGAGCATGTTCTTTTATGTTTTGATTATACATGTATGCGTATGAATATATATTGTATAATCATGGACCCCGAAGACAAACACAAAAACCGGCGATCCATCCGTCGTCTCTTCCGCGGCTAACCAACTAGAAGAGTTGTGTTGCTTGAACAACTAGTTTGTTCAAGCGACCACTCAAGTTGTTAGCACGACGATGAAATGGTTGTGCTAAGGAAGCTCATCCCATCCGGATTAATTCTTTCATTAGTGAAAATTTTAATCCGGGGACATGGGAGCCAATGAGCCTCTGAAACAACGACCTACAACTGGTATCAGAGCCATGGTTTTCGATTTTGTGTGTTTAGGATTCGGTTAATTTTTTATGCATTTTTCATATATTATATGTGCCGGATAATAGTAGGATATGCGTAGTTTAACTCTTTGGTTGCAGGCATAAGATCCGACTATTATGGCCATGTGTGTGTATGTGAATGGATGTGTGTAAAAATTTATTATTTGAATCCTCGGGGTTGACGAGGCTAGATTAGTATTTAATTTTGGTAATTAAATACGACATTGTTTAGCCGCTCATTTTAGTTTACTTTCGATCTAGATGATTTGTACACTCCTTCGTGGAGTATAGGATCGATGGATGTAAATTAAAATATTTTATCTCGGCTCGGAACTCTTTGGTGACTTGCGCACGGGAAAAGATGGAGCGAACGAGGCGGCGACACGACGGGATGCATATTGGAGGACAATGCCATAATAGTTGGAAAAATTCTATTTTTTCCATATTTATTGCTTATTTGTTTTATATGCATGTTGTGTATGATTTTAAAATTCCTCATTTTCAATTTACTAAGTGGGAGAGGGATATTTTAATTAATTCCCGCGGCCTCCATTAAAATTTGACGTGTGATGCAACAAACTTGCGCGTTGGCTTTGAGTGCCTTCCTCCCCATCGGATGGGTTTGTTTGCAGATCACTAGGTCAAATAATGGTTATAGGAAATTATTTAGGAGCGTGTGTACTTCCCCATCGGTAAGGCACATAATCCGAAATAATTCCCTTAGTATCGTGTAATGGTGCACACTTAGATGCAAATAAAATGTATCCTTCCCATCGGAGTCATTGCTTTTATTTGTAGGGCTAAAGAGGAACCAACTATTAATTTTATTTGTCAAAAAGTAAGGTTGACAAGATAATAAAATTAATGGGTAAAACCTCCTCTTACAAATGTAGAATTCGTATACGTCCACACTATCGTGGCATGCGATATTCTCGGTGTTTTGAGGTGTTGGTTGATTTCGGAATTTTATTATTTTGAGGAATCAATAATATTTGAAATCTAATATTTTGATCATTGTGATTTTTAGGATTTTCAAATGGCTTTCAACCCACTTGCTATGATTTTAAAAGAAAACAAACTTACTGGACCAAACTACATTGATTGGAAAAGAAACCTGGATATTGTCTTAACTGCGGAGGAGTACAAATTTGTACTCTTCGAGGTCTGTCCTCCTAAGCCCACCGATGACTCTGATGAAAAGGAGAAAGAACGTTATAAGAAATGGGTAAAGGCAGATGAGATGGCGCGGTGTTACATTTTGGCATCTATGTCAAATGTGCTGCAACATCAGCATCAGGCCATAGCCACAGCTTATGACATGATGTTCAATCTCAAGGAACTTTTCGGACATCAGAGTAGGGAGGCTAGGCAGGAGGCAATGAGAAACTTAATGATGACCACCATGATCGAGGGAACACCCGTTAGGGATCATGTTCTCAAGATGATGGCTCATCTTAATGAGATGGAAGTCCTCGGAGCTGAGATCGATGGGGAAACCCAGGTCGATATCATTCTCCAGTCTCTGCCTAGGAGTTTTGAGCAGTTCCGCCTCAACTACAACATGAACAAGAGTTTGTATTCGTTGGCGGAGCTTCTGACAGAACTCCAGGCGGCAGAGGGGCTTTTTTGTCAGAGTGCTCAAGCCATGGTCGCTCAGAAGGTTTCTTCCTCTAAACCGAAAGGTAAGAAGAAGAAGAAGCAAGGTGGAGCGAAGAAAGTGGCAGTAGGACCTCAAGCAAGAGTGAAGAAGACGAAAGGCAAGTGCTTCACTTGCAAGCAGACTGGACATTGGAAGGCGGACTGTCCTCGCCGAAAGAACAAAGGTATATCTTCTTGTTTAGTTGTTGAAACATGTTTAGCGGTGTTATCTACCAAAGGCTCGTGTAGATACAGGAGCCACTGATCATGTCTGCAATACTTTGCAGGGGTTCCAGGAAACCCGACGACTAGCTGAGGGAGAGATTACCGTCTTCATGGGCAATGCTTCAAAGGTGGCGGCTATTGCAGTGGGAGACGTTTATTTATCTTTTGATAGGAATAAAGTTTTGGTTTTAAGAAATTGTCTTTATGTACCTACTTTTAGAAAGAATTTAATTTCAGTTTCTAAATTGTTTATGGATGGATATTCTATTTCTTTTAATGACAAAGTGGTTATAAAAAGGAATAGGGAGATTATCTGTTCTGGTACATTGGTTGGCAATTTATATACTCTTGAACCAAAAACTCCCACGATGCATATAGAAATCAATAACTCATCTTCTAAGTCTAATAAGAGAAAAGAACCTTCGCAAATGAATCAAACATATCTTTGGCATCTAAGGCTTGGTCATATTGACCTAAGCAGAATTCAAAGGTTGATAGTTGATGGACCTTTGGGTTCATTAGTGGTGGAGGATCTCCCAACCTGCGAATCTTGCTTGGAAGGTAAAATGACCAAGAGGCCTTTCAAGGTCAAGGGGTATAGAGACAAAGATGTGTTATAATTGGTTCATTCTGATTTGTGCGGTCCTATGTCTATCCAGGTAAGAGGTGGTTTTAAATATTTCGTCTCTTTTATAGACAATTATTCAAGATATGGATACATTTACTTGATGCGCCGCAAGTCTGAATGCTTTGACAGGTTCAAAGAATTCAAGGCTGATGTGGAGAACCGTCAAGGTAAAAGTATCAAGACACTACGATCTGATCGTGGTGGCGAGTACCTCTTGGGAGAGTTTAGGAATTACTTATCAGAGGCTGGGATTCAATCCCAATTGTCTGCACCTGGCACACCCCAGCAGAATGGTGTAGCAGAGCGAAGGAATAGGACTCTTATGGAGATGGTCAGATCGATGATGAGTTATTCTGAGTTACCTGTTTCGTTCTGGGGGTATGCACTGGATACGGCAATGTATACTCTGAACTTGGTTCCATCCAAATCAGTACCTTCTACCCCTGTAGAATTGTGGACTGGGCGAAAGCCTAGTCTAAGACATATTCGGATATGGGGGAGTCCAGCACATGTGCTGAAGGCTGATGCTGGTAAGTTGGAACCTCGTACAGAAGTGTGCATGTTTGTTGGCTACCCTAAGGGAACGAAAGGTGGTTTGTTTTATAATCCTAGAGATCAGAGGGTGATCGTTAGCACGAACGCCAGATTTCTAGAGGAGGATTATGTAATGAACCACAAGCCCAAGAGTAGGATTGTTCTTGAGGAGTTGGCAGGGGAAGTCCCGACTTCAGTACCACCGGTACAAGAGGAGACACCACAAGTCACTGCACCACGTGTCACAGAGCATACACAGGAGGCACCTCATCATAGTGGGAGGGTTGTTAGACAACCCGATAGATTCATATTTTTGGGAGAGTCTTTGGACCTAGTCCCTGGTGAACATGAACCTGATCCCTGGACATATGACGAGGCAATCCAAGATAGAGATGCGGTATCTTGGCAAAGAGCAATGAATTCAGAGATAGAATCTATGGATTCTAATCAGGTCTGGGAGCTAGTAGAGCCACCCGATGGTGTAAAAACCATTGGATGCAAGTGGATCTACAAGAGAAAGAGAGGAGTAGACGGGAAGGTTGAGACCTTCAAAGCTAGGCTTGTTGTGAAAGGGTATACTCAGAAAGAGGGTATCGATTATGAGGAGACCTTTTCGCCGGTAGCTATGCTTAAGTCTATCCGGATTCTCTTATCTATAGCTGCTCATATGGATTATGAGATTTGGCAGATGGATGTCAAGACAGCTTTCCTTAACAGAAGTCTTGAGGAGAACATCTATATGTGGCAACCAGAGGGATTCATTGCTAAAGGCAAAGAGCATCTTGTATGTAAGCTTAATCGGTCCATTTATGGATTGAAGCAAGCTTCTAGATCTTGGAACATCCGCTTTGATGAGGTAATCCAGTCATATAGATTTATTCAAAGTCCGGATGAGCCTTGTGTATACAAGAGATGTGACGGAAACGTAGTGGTGTTTCTTGTACTATATGTAGATGACATTTTGTTAGTTGGCAACAATATCAAAGTGTTATCAGACGTAAGGGTATGGTTGTCCAAACAGTTTGATATGAAGGACTTGGGAGAAGTGGGACACATCCTTGGGATAAAAGTTATAAGGGATCGCAAGAAAAGGATGTTGTGCTTGTCTCAAGCTTCATACATTGACACTATCCTTGCTCATTTTAGCATGCAGAACTCCAAGAAAGGTTTTCTACCTTTTAGGCATGGAGTTCCTTTATCTAAAGAGATGTGTCCCAAAACATCAAAGGAGATAGAGGACATGAAGGCGGTTCCTTATGCTTCGGCAGTAGGAAGCCTTATGTATGCTATGTTATGTACGAGACCGGATATCTGCTTTGTCGTGGGCATGGTTAGCAGATATCAGAGTAACCCTGGACAGGGACATTGGACTGTGGTAAAGCATATATTGAAGTACCTGAGAAGGACTAGGGATTATATGCTGGTTTACCGGGCAGATCAATTAGTCCCTGTGGGTTACACGGATTCGGATTTCCAATCAGATAGGGACAAGAGTAAGTCTACCTCGGGGTTTGTGTTTACTTTTGGAGGTGGAGCCATAGTATGGAGAAGTGTCAGCGAATGCGTGGCGGACTCTACCATGGAAAGTGAGTATGTAGGCACCTCGAGGCGTAATTTCTTGATGGACTTGGATGTGATTCCTGGTTTGCCCAGAACTATCACAATTTATTGTGATAATAGTGGTGCAGTTGCAAACTCGAAGGAACCACGAGCCCATAAGGCGAGTAAACACATAGAGCGCAAGTACCACCTTATACGAGAGATCGTAAAGCGAGGAGAAGTTCTTTGCCACCAAGATTGTATCGTGAGGATAACTGTGGATCCATTCACTAAGGCCCTTCCAGTGAAAGCGTTTGATAGGCATGTGGAGGACATGGGGATCAGATGTATGGTAGTGTGATGACGGCATAGTCTTTTAGTATAAGTGGGAGATTGTTGGAATGTATACTGAAAGCCTAGCTCTTTTTGTATGAACATTTTATTTTGGAATAAGAATCACATGATCATTGTTTGCACTTTATATATTTACTATATATGTGTGCATATTGTCTAATATTTTACATTGTAGATAACATGGTGCTTGGTGTGGCACAGAAGATCATGTTATCAGTCCCTTGTAAAATATAAGTAGAGGCTCACGACCAAGATGGTTTTGGACAAACCATTGGCATGGTTGTAGTGTAGCTTGGTATTGTTTTGTCTTGAACATAAAGTTACACTAGTACACTTAGGTGTATTGAGCAGGACCGACATAGAGGTGATTCAATTTAGTACTGACTACATAATTGAATCGGACCTCGGATATTATGTTGTACATGCTCTTAATCCCGATATAATAACGGGCACATGTACTTAGTATTTATTTCTTTGATTTACCAGTGGGTGAGATTTAGATGGATTAAATCAATATGCCCGGTAATTTGGGAAATAATATTATTTACATGGTGTGCCGTTGATTATAGGAGGAAACCGTGTCCTATATATTAAGTTGATGATGTCCCCTTGAGGAGCTCATAAGGTTCATCATGTAAACCCAGCTGGTTGACTTAGTCAACATGATGATAAGGTCGAGTGGTACTACTCGAGGAATTAGATGTTAATTAATTGATGGTCAGTAAATCAATTAATTGACGAACATTCGATATCTTAAACACGGGGAGATGAATGTACAAATAATATATGGAGCCCATATTAATTTATGGGGGTTGGTGAGGTAGTTCAATGATGATCCTCTAGTGGAATGGAACATCATTGATGGATCAAGTTTGTGTGGTTCCGATCCATCGGGTGGCCAAGATCCAACTCCTCCTTATGGTCCCTATCGTAGCCTAATATAATCCTTGTGAAGTTTAGATCCAAGAATGTAAAACAAAACCTAGAACCAACGGTTGGGATTAAATCCCTAGATCCGATGGTTAGAATGAAACCCTAGAACCAACGGTTGGGATTAAATCCCTAGATCCGATGGTTAGGATGAAACCCTAGATCCGACGGTTGGGATGAAATCCTAGATCCGACGGTTGGGATAAAACCCTAGATCCGACGGTTGGGATGAAACCCTAGATCCGACGGTTGGGATGAAATCCTAGATCTGACGGTTGAGATGAAACCCTAGATCCGACGGTTGGGATAAAACCCTAGATCCGACGGTGGAGATTAAATCCCTAGATCCGACGGTGGAGATTAAAGGAGTCCTATGCCTAACTCTATAAAAGGAAAGCTTAGGGTTGGGCAGCAAGGATTAATTGGATTGGAGTTAGGGTTTGGCTCTTCTCAAAGTGGGCGGCTAGGGTTTGGAGCAAAGGGTTGGGCGGCAACCATCTTCCTTCTCCTTGTTGCCGGCGCCCATCTTCCTCCATCTAGACTTGGCCGGCGCCCATTCTCAAGGCCTCTCTCTAATTCCTTGGCCGGCGGTTCTCCTTCCATTGGTGGCCGGTGCTCTTCCTCCTCCCTTTCTCCTTGGTGGTCGGCGGCAACCCCTCTTCAAGTTGGCCGGCACTTCATCCACTTGCTCCTTGGCCGGCGGTTATACCAAATTCCCTAATTTGGTGGCCGGTTCTAGAAAGGATAGGTATTTGTTGGTTCTTCCCTTTGTTCGCAGCGGACAAGGAAGGGAAGAACGCGATCTAGAAGGCTTCTACTCATGGAGGATCTTTGTCCACACGTCGTCCACGAGAAGGATAGGACATACGGTAGAAGATCGTAAGGTTTAAAGTTTTTTAACTTCATTTACAGATCTGAGCATGTTCTTTTATGTTTTGATTATACATGTATGCGTATGAATATATATTGTATAATCATGGACCCCGAAGACAAACACAAAAACCGACGATCCGTCCGTCGTCTCTTCTGTGGCTAACCAACTAGAAGAGTTGTGTTGCTTGAACAACTAGTTTGTTCAAGCGACAACTCAAGTTGTTAGCACGACGACGAAATGGTTGTGCTAAGGAAGCTCATCCCATCCGGATTAATTCTTTCATTAGTGAAAATTTTAATCCGGGGACATGGGAGCCAATGAGCCTCTGAAGCAACGACCTACATACTTAATTCGTGATCCATCACAAACCCGAGGGTAGCTAGCCGCTCGATGTACCCGTTTATCTTTAGCACAAATTGCACTACATACGAACCTTCTTGCATCTTTGTGGTGAAGAGGAGCTTGGAGACTTCGAACCTTTCCGATCTCGCTTGCTCATCAAACAACTCATGAAGATGGAAAACCATAGTATTAGCATCCATATGCTCATGCTACTTTTGCAGCTCAGGTACTATCGCCGCTAGCATGATGCAACTCGCCAGCTCAGAATCTGCCACATGCTTCTGATAGACCAACATTTGGTCTGGAGTTACATCGTCCTTAGGACGGTTGGGAAGAGGCTCTTCAAAGACATATGCTAGCTTTTCCGCCTTGAGAACAATTCTCAGGTTTCTAAGTCAGTCCAGGAAGTTAGGCCCAGTCAGTTTGTTTGAATCCAAAATAGTGCGCAAATTCAAAGACGTCATGGTCAATCGATTGACCTAGAAATACAAAATGAGCATATATGAGAAAATGATTTTAAAATGCATTAATATACATTTATAAATCCCATTCATTTTTCGAATTTTAAAACCCCAAAATCACTTCGGGAGATCATAGGTCCATCTCCGAATGGGCTGATATCCATCATAGATATGAACAATCTTGGAGAGAGTCCAACAAGCCATTCATAACTACGACGGTAGGTATCAACTATACCGATTACATATCACGTATATGCAACTATCACAATGTGCTATAAACTTATTGAATGTTCACACATACATCGGGTTGTTAACACATTAACAAGTATGCATCATATGCATAGCACCCAACTTCACCTCCCTTTACATCGACCTTGGAGAGAGTCCAACAAGCCGATGCTCTAGGTTAAAACCAACCCATTAATCGAGAAATAGTTTTAATATGGTTAGAGAGCATTCAACCAATTAGCCCGTCTTGGAGAGAGTCCAACAATCAAAGCTAACGATTGACCTCTGACTCTTACCATATTAGTATTAAACTATTCCATGGTTTGAACATGTTCGGGTTCGAGCCGGGCTTGGAGAGAGTCCAACAACCCAAACAAGAAACGGAACTCTGGTTCTAACCATATTAATGGAAGGTGTAGGCTTTAATATTGAGTAAGGGTTTTTATGTCTCATCCTTTTTGCATGCAAATAACTATTATCTACATGGCATGGCATACATGGCATACATCTACATGTCACGACACGCATGGCATAATGATATGCATCTAATGCAATTACATGGCATAGAATTATGTCATGTATATAATATCCTTATATGTCATAACTATTTATGGAAATAAAATATGTTTAAGATTTGATTCTCCAAATCAAATCATAATTAAATTAGGAAACAAATTTCCAAATCTAATCACATATTTTATTTATAGAAATGGTTGATTAAGGAAAGTCAATTTAGGAAACCAATTTCCTAAATCATCAAAACTACTTATGGAAATAAAATATTTTAAGATTTGATTTCCCAAATAAAATCATGATTAAATTAGGAAACAAATTTCCAAAATATAATCAAATATTTTATTTATGGAAAATATCAATTTTCATAAATACTTCCAACTTTCCAAAAGTGGAAGATTTCCATAAATACTTCTAGACTTTCCAAAATTGAAAAATTTTCATAAATACTTCTAACTTTTCAAAAGTAGAAAATTTCCAGAAATATCATTATGACTATCACAAAACTATTTTACAATTATGTTGAAACACAACCTGGGCTCTAATACCACTGTTGGGTTTCCGGCACCACGGCGAGTGTGTGTTCGAACATGTTTCGTAAACATGTGCACAGCGGAAGAAATAAAAATAATAAATCTATATTTATTACAACACACACATCACACGCATGCATAGTACAACATGTGTAGACATAACCGTAAATTTAAATTTGCAATAAAAGGAAAATTAACTACGTATACCTTTCGTATCACGTTTAGCGGAAACGGCCTCAACCGGAACGATCCTCGCTAGAATCGTCTCTATCCATATCCACGCCGAGTATCTTCGGGATGACTTCACAAAGTCATGAGCTTCGTCTTCGTACGGGTTACTAGCCTCGTGTTGAAGACGACGTGATCAAGAGAGGATCACGATCCGAATCCAAATTCGGATCCAAAGACGAGTCCTCAAAACTCGCTTCTCCGGAGAGGTATTCGTCAACCGTTTGATGAATCCTTCGTCCTCCACCTCTGAGGATTACCGGAGATCGAATCCCCGGTAAGTAAGGCACTGTAGGATCTCCAAACGTCGTCCAAACGACGCTCCGACGAGAAGAAAACAAGCTGTCCAGAAAACTGGACAGCTTTGGAGGAGGAGTAGGCGTCGGCCAAAAAGGGTAAGATGAAGCTCACCTTGATGCCGAACCCAAAGGAGATCACCGGAGAGTTGCCGGAGGATCACCGGCTGAAGCTTGGATGCCGGCAACAAGTTGGACGGCGGCACAAGGGGTTGGGCAGCGGCACAATGGTGTTGGCGCCAAATCACCAAGGAGAGGAGGGAGAGGTGGGCAGCCAAAACTAGGTTAGGGTTTTGGATTAGGGCTTAACAAACCCTTAAGCCCTCTTTTATAGAGAACTAATTCTCTTAATTGTTATTGGATCATAACCATAAGGCCCGTTAACCCGCTCCATTAATATAAGTTAAAATAAATCAAACCATGATGGTTTATTTTAAGTTAAAACGAACCGAACCAACTTTGGTTCATTCGTTTAAAATAAACCAAACCCTTTGGTTTATTCTCCTCCATTGGATTAGAACCAAACCATTTTTGTTCATCCATTATGTCTTCATAAGACACGGCTCATCCACGCTTCCATTGCGACTGAAACGATTTCATGCTCGCTTCTTGTTTGGTCCAACCAAACTTAGTTTCTCTCGGTCTGAGAATCTCATTCTCAAGCTCGTTTTAAATCCTTCGGATTATGCTCGTTGTGCGTGTGACCAAATAGGTTCTCGGTTTATGTTGGCCGTCTATAATTAACCATTAATTATAGAACGATCATGTGTGGCACCTAGTAGTACATCATGATCCCCAATTAACCGAAAAAATCAACGGTTGATCCAGAACTATTTCTGAAACCCTTCAGCAGCTCGAATGAATCGTGCCCCATTCCCTTCACTCATCTTATACTCACTTGGTTCAGGACATGGTCTATAGTGTCAGTCCCCACTAGGCTGACTACATCTCACCTTGCCCAAGTATCATTTCCTCGTCCTACGGATTCTAGTTATTGCACATGTATCGAAGAGTACCTTACTCTAAACATGTAACGCTTTGGCCAAAGACTTTAGTAACAATCCGACGAGAGGCCATGGGTATACATCTCCTCGCAAGGAGTGGTGAATCCTTTATAGGCTTTTCAAACACCTTCGATCACTTCGACTTATACCCAATCATCCTGAGTCCACATCTCCACAGAGATGCTTGCTTAAGATGTCAAAGCATAAGTCTTTATGATCAAGATGACTTGAATACCGCAAGTCAAAGGAACATCGCACTTAAGCTACAGTAAGAACTTCATTGACATATCTATATATGCAGGGAACCATATGAAGTCTTACGGCTGGTCACTCCAATGAACTAGTTACCATAACTAGCATCCACGATTAACTCCAGACATCACAATGTCTCCATCCAGTGAGAATCAGCTGCTTGGATACACCAAGGAGTATACCTCGTGCTAGTCTCAACAAAATTGATGGTGTCCAAATCCATCAATTCATCGACTAGGGATAATTCTGATACATCACAATTACCCATGTAGAGATACTCACTATGTTGGATCGAAAGTGTCGCTAGAGGGGGGGGTGAATAGCGATACGATGTCGTTAAAAAACTTTTGCAATAAGTAAAAAGCAGGTAGAGAGTGCACAGCGGAAATATAAAGTAGACAAGATATTTTTACGTGGTTCACAATCTTTCGATTGCTAATCCACGGCCCTAGTGATCCTTGATCACGTACGGAGGGCAATTCACTAAAACCACTCCTCCTCGTTGGAGGTAGGAGCAACGATTACAAAAAGAAATCAAGGCAAAGGGACACTCCCCCTTTCCTTGTTACGATTAAAGCACAAAGACAATTTAAAGAAGTAGAACTTAAATAAATATACCGACAACTCTTATAAGTAGAAGATGTAGCTTTCGTTGTCGGCGGCACTTCGTCGTAGCAAATGTGAGTAGTAGTAGCGGCGTTACGACGGCGTGTTGAGAGCTCTTGAATTCTTGTTATTTGCTTGGCTTGAACATGTCTATTTATGGATATTGATCTATGAATTTAGACATAGGTAGTGTCCAAGGTGAGGTTCTTATCCCCCAAGACTTGTTCATCCACATCCTTTGCGCCAACTCAAGGATGAGGTGTTTCATCCAACCACCTTGTGCCACCTCCAACCTCCTTGTGCGCCAACTCAAGGATGAGGTGTTTCATCCAACCACCTTGTGCCACCTCCAACCTCCTTGGGCGCCAACTTGAGGATGAGGTGTTTCATCCAACCACCTTGTGCCACCTCCAACCTCCTTGGGCGCCAACTTGTTGGAGCCATTCAACTTGTGCCACATCATGGGAGCCAACCATCTTGTGCCAACTCACCTTATTTTGGGCGTCCACCACAAGGAAGCTTGGTGATGGTTTGGATGTCCACCTTGATGCCACATCACCCTTTGTACCAAAACACGAGTCAAGTCCAAATTCACCCCCTTGAAATTCGAGCTCTTCTCGAGGCTGGAACTTGACTAGCAGTTGGATCTGTAGTCAAAGGGTTTTGGACTGCAGTACAAGTTAGCTTAAAATATAAAGTACGATGGTTCTAACCATCTGATCTCGACCTAGACCTTCCATTGGAGGTATTGGGTTGGATCTACGCTTAACGACCTTGCTTCGCTTTCACACGAGCTTACCTTGTAGCCTCGCTTCCGGTCTTCACCCGAGTACCTCGGCTTCCTCCGAAGTCCCTCTGGCGTTGCCCGACCACCTCGGTTCCCACCGGGTGTCGCAGACCTTCCGCTCAACTTTAGCATTTCTGCACACTTAATCGAGCTCGTAAGATAACAAATATACCCTTAACTATTGAGCCTTTTGCCATAATCAAAATACCGGTTCGACTTTGGTGCCCACTGCACCAACAATCTCCCCTTTGATTCATGGCAAACCGACACAAAAGTTAAGGAAAATTAAGCATAACAAAGAAGCTAGCATAATGATTAAGCATGAATGAGCTAGCATAAAGATTAAATATGAATGAGCTAGCATAATGATTAAGCATGAATGAGCTAGCATAAAGATTAAATATGAATGAGCTAGCATAAAGATTAAATATGAATGAGCTAGCATAATGATTAAATATGAATGAGCTAGCATAATGATTAAGTATGAATGAGCTAGCATAAAGATTAAGCATGAGTGAGCTAGCATAAAGATTAAGCATGAGTGAGCTAGCATAAAGATTAAGCATGAGTGAGAAATATTATTGTTTCAAGTTCTCCCCTTTGAGGTAACCTCCCCCTTGACCGAAGGTGAGTTCTTGAAAAATAATTTTTACTCCCCCTTAATAGTTGCTTAAGTAAACGGAATTACTTAATATAAAAGGTAATAATTTTGTTTACTTTCTTCCTTACTTTTGTGACTTTCTCCCCCTTTTGCCTTAACTCAAAAAGTTTGTAAATATATTTTAGGGTTTGTAAGTCCAAGCAAGTTCCCAATATGATTTCTAAGGTAAGATTTAGGCTAATTTCATAAAAAGAAGCAAAAATAGAGTACATATATAGAAAAATTTAAATCCTACTCTATTACGCACATACCTAACTTTCGTCTTAATAAACTAAATTCGGCTTCGGGTAGTGGTTTGGTGAAGATGTCCGCTAGGTTTGATTTGGACTCAACATACTCTAGTTGTATAGTTCCATTAGTTACATGTTCCCTAATGAAGTGGTGTTTAACTTCTATATGTTTTGTCCTAGAATGACATATTGGAATTTTAGTTAAGTTAATTGAACTAATGTTATCTATGTAGGTTTTAATGTTGTTAAAGATTAAGCTCAAGTCTTGGAGAGTGTGCTTCATCCACAGGAGCTGAGAGACACACTCACCCATCGCAACGTATTCGACTTCGGTGGTAGATAAGGCAACGCAATGCTGCTTCCTACTGCACCAACTTACTAGACTCGAGCCGAGGATTTGACAACAACCACTCGTGCTCTTTCTATCGAGTTTACTACCGGCATAGTCGGAGTCGGAGTAGCCGATTAGATTAAACTCGGTAGATCTAGGGTACCAAATACCTACGTTTAGCGTGCCCTTTAGATATCTAAGGATACGCTTGACTAGGGTTAGGTGAGACTCCTTGGCACAGGTTTGTAACCTTGCGCACATACTTACCGCTAATAAAATGTCGGGTCGGCTCGCGGTTAAGTATAGGAGACTTCCTATTGCGCTCCTATAGTATTTTAGGTCAACGGGTTTTCCTTCTACATCTTCGTTTATATTAACATTAGTTGCTATAGGTGTATTAATTATTTTAGCATCTTGCATTCCAAATCGATTTATTAAGTCCTTAGTATATTTTTGTTGATGTAAATATATTCCATCTTTAGTTTGTTTAATTTGTAAACCTAAGAAGAAACTTAACTCTCCTACTAAATTCATTTCAAATTCACTTTCCATAAGTGAGATGAATTCGTTTAGCAGGATCGAGTTGGTAGTTCCAAAAATTATATCATCTACATAGATTTGGGCTATAAAGATTTCTTTTCCTACGGTTTTTACGAATAAGGTTGGGTCGACTAAACCTTGGTTGAATCCTTTGGACTTAAGATAGATCGAAAGCCTTCGCATTTTAAGCTCTTGGGGCTTGTTTGAGTCCATATAGGGCTTTCTTAAGTCTAAGGACATGGTCAGTTTATCTAGATTTTGAATCCGGAGGTTGGTAGCGTAAACTTCTTCCTTAATGTATCCATTCAAAAATGCTGACTTGACATCCATTTGAAACAATTTAAAACCTCGATGTGCAGCATATGCTAACAACATTCGGATGGACTCTAGTCTTGCTACGGGGGCGTAGGTCTCATCGTAATCTAAACCTTCGACTTGACTAAACCCTTTTGCGACTAACCTGGCTTTATTTCTAACTACTTCACCTTTATCATCAAGTTTATTTCGAAATACCCACCAATAATTGATTTTTCTTTAGGTGGTGGTACTAATTCCCAGACTTCATTTCTAGTGAATTGAGCTAGCTCTTCTTGCATAGCAATAATCCAGTCGGGATCAAGAAGTGCTTGTTCAATAGTTTTGGGTTCGATTTTGGAAATTAACGAGATTTGATTAAGGTTTCGATATGAAGCTCTAGTTCGAACCCCTAAATTTGGATCACCTATAACTTGATTGATAGGATGATTTGTTTGAGTCTTAGTGTGACTCGGGTTAGGGTCATCTATCACTTGGTCGATAGGATGACTTGGGTTAGGACGAGATTCAAGTTCAAGATCAGAGTCGGGTTCGCTATAAGTTGATTTGCTAGTTGGTTTTGTTAAGGATTGAACGGGTTCGTGTCCTTCGTCGAAAACTATATTAATGGTTTCTTCGACTCTTATGTGTAGGATCAATGGAATTACTAAAGGGTTGTTTGTAAGTTTTAAACCTAAATCATCTCACCAATATCTACATGATCAAAACATGTTATTCCTATGTGTTCGTGAGATGACTTTCAATTTTACTTGATTAATTTTAATGAATTTAAATTAACCAACATTAGGTTAGATTCGGATTTAGTCTAAGCTCATCAAGTAATCTTTTCAAGAGATTAGCTTCGTGTCGTGGCGAGGCACGAGGCCTTCTTTGATCGGAACAACGACCACTTCCTTAGACAAAGCTAATTTCAAGAAATTGATAACTCGACTTACTTGAGACTACATCTTGGTCTAACTAGTTATTTTGAAAAGAGGCTCCCGAGGCTCAATCTTTTCGTAGGATTTTAGTTGATTTATTTTTGAAAAGAGGCTCCCGAGGCTCAATCTTTCGAGGATTTTAGTTGGTTATGAGTCCTATCTAACCATTCTAAAAATAAAGGAAAAACTAAGCATGCAATTTCTAAGACTTAACAAAATACATTTTGTATTGGCTCCTGGACCATTGAATCGAGTGGGTCTATTCACATAGTGAATTTGGTCCTGGGAACCCAATACCATATTAGATCCTAAAGTTGAAATCAAAGTGATCTTAGGGACCCATGCTTGGACATTTTCTTATGTTGGTTTACTATAGACATATATGACTTATTGGTTGTATTTGAGTTAAACCCGAGTCAGGCCTTGTTGTACCACGGCCCTTTGTGATCCAAGTAAGAGGTCAAGTCCCTTGGATCCCAAAGTGAACCTTTCCAACGTGTTCCTAAGGTCTTCGACTTGTGTTTTCAAAAGCGAGTTCTCAACTTCAAGCTTTTCAACTTGAGTTGAGTCCTCCTCTTGAATACGAGTAGTCGAAGAGGTTAGGGAGACCACATGTTTGAGGAGGTTAACCTCCTCAATTAGGGTCTCGACCTTGGACTCGGACTTAGCTAGTTTCTTATTTAAAAATTTAATTGCACCATACAAAGTATTAAGTAACGACCGACTTACCCTTAATGATTCTTTTGAACCGGATACGGATCCGTGGCTTGTCTTGAATGGAAGCTCATCGCCGGATTCGGACTCGGACTCTTCTTGATTTTTGAGTCGTGCTCGGTCGGCTTGGCCATAATAGCTTGGATAACGTCTTCCTCCGGGGGTGGCTTGCTTGGGGGCTTCTTCTTCTTGGAACCTGCAACTAACGCAATACACTTCTCGGCCTGGACCACGTTAGTTTGCTCATGTAATTCAAGTTCCGAAAACAATTCGTCTAACCTAATCTTAGAAAGGTCCTTGGAGACCTTGTAGGCATCGACCATGGATGCCCACAAGGTGGTCCTAGGAAACGAGTTAAGAGAATACCTGATAAGGTCGCGATTCTCGACCTTTTGTCCGATGGCATGGAGTTGGTTGACGATGTCTTGGATCTACGAGCATGTAGTTGAGTTGCGGTCTCGTTTTCCTGCATTTTCAAGTTATACAATTTATTTAAAAGTAAATCTCTTTTACATACCTTCGTGTCGTCGGTGCCTTCGTGTAGTTCCACTAGCTTGGTCCATAAGTCCTTTGCACTAATGAAGGGGCCGAGGCGGTTGAACTCTTCCTTGGACAACCCACATTGCAAGATTTGAGTTGCCTTGGCATCGGCTTCTACTTGTTTTTTCATGGAATTTGACCATTGATCGTAACCCAAAGATTCACCATCTTCATTAGGAAGTGTGAAACCGGTTTGGATTACGATCCACATCTCGATTTGGGTTTTAAGAAAGCATTCCATCCGACCCTTCCAATAAGGAAAGTCATTACCGTTGTAAAGCGAATTGAGCGGTGCTAAACCCTTCGAGATGGGCCATTTAAAACAAGAAGAAGAAACGGAAAAGAATCTTGCAAAACACACGGAAAGAATATTCTAAGACTTTCGTCTTGGATTAGTAGTCTTGAGGAAGTAAAAAAAGATATATAAAATGTAACTTGCAAAAAAGAAATAAACAATCAAATGCGAATGTCGTTGAAGTTCCGGAGGACAACCTTACTCGGGATCTAACCCGAAGGACAACCTTATCCGGATCCTAAAGCCTCTAATGCAATTCTATATGTAGGAGAAGATAAGCAAGTGAAATAATTATCGAAAACAGAAATAAATAAATAAAAAATCTGTAAAAAAGAAAAACAAAGCTAGATTGGTGGTTTCACGAATCTTAGCGCCGACTCGATACCAATTGTTGGATCGAAAGTGTAAGCTAGAGGGGGTGAATAAGCGATCGATGTCGTTAAAAACTTTTGCAATAAGTAAAAGCGGTAGAGAGTGCAGTGAAATATAAAGTAGACAAGATATTTTTCGTGGTTCACAATCTTTCGATTGCTAATCCACGGCCCTAGTGATCCTTGATCACGTCACGGAGCAATTCACTAAAACCACTCCTCCTCGTTGGAGGTAGAACCGATTACAAAAGAAATCAAGGCAAAGGACACTCCCCTTTCCTTGTTACGATTAAAGCACAAAGACAATTTAAAGAAGTAGAACTTAAATAAATATACGACAACTCTTATAAGTAGAAGATGTAGCTTTAGTTGTCAGTGACACTTCGTCGTAGCAAATGTGAGTAGTAGTAAGCGGCGTTACGAGCGTGTTGAGAGCTCTTGAATTCTTGTTATTTGCTTGGCTTGAACATGTCTATTTATGGATATTGATCTATGAATTTAGACATAGGTAGTGTCCAAGGTGAGGTTCTTATCCCCCAAGACTTGTTCATCCACATCCTTTGCGCCAACTCAAGGATGAGGTGTTTCATCCAACCACCTTGTGCCACCTCCAACCTCCTTGTGCGCCAACTCAAGGATGAGGTGTTTCATCCAACCACCTTGTGCCACCTCCAACCTCCTTGGGCGCCAACTTGAGGATGAGGTGTTTCATCCAACCACCTTGTGCTACCTCCAACCTCCTTGGGCGCCAACTTGTTGGAGCCATTCAACTTGTGCCACATCATGGGAGCCAACCATCTTGTGCCAACTCACCTTATTTTGGGCGTCCACCACAAGGAAGCTTGGTGATGGTTTGGATGTCCACCTTGATGCCACATCACCCTTTGTACCAAAACACGAGTCAAGTCCAAATTCACCCCCTTGAAATTCGAGCTCTTCTCGATTTGGAACTTGACTAGCGATTTTGTAGTCAAAGGGTTTTGAGTATGATACAAGTTAGCTTAAAATATAAAGTACGATGGTTCTAACCATCTGATCTCGACCTAGACCTTCCATTGGAGGTATTGGGTTGGATCTACGCTTAACGACCTTGCTTCGCTTTCACACGAGCTTACCTTGTAGCCTCGCTTCCGGTCTTCACCCGAGTACCTCGGCTTCCTCCGAAGTCCCTCTGGCGTTGCCCGACCACCTCGGTTCCCACCGGGTGTCGCAGACCTTCCGCTCAACTTTAGCATTTCTGAACACTTAATTGAGCTCGTAAGATAACAAATATACCCTTAACTATTGAGCCTTTTGCCATAATCAAAATACCGGTTCGACTTTGGTGCCCCTTTGCACCAACAATCTCCCCCTTTTGATTCATTCATGGCAAACGACAAAGTTAAGGAAAAATTAAACATAACGATGGCTAGCATAATGATTAAGCATGAATGAGCTAGCATAAAGATTAAATATGAATGAGCTAGCATAATGATTAAGCATGAATGAGCTAGCATAAAGATTAAATATGAATGAGCTAGCATAAAGATTAAATATGAATGAGCTAGCATAATGATTAAATATGAATGAGCTAGCATAATGATTAAGTATGAATGAGCTAGCATAAAGATTAAGCATGAGTGAGCTAGCATAAAGATTAAGCATGAGTGAGCTAGCATAAAGATTAAGCATGAGTGAGAAATATTATTGTTTCAAGTTCTCCCCTTTGAGGTAACCTCCCCCTTGACCGAAGGTGAGTTCTTGAAAAATAATTTTTACTCCCCTTAATAGTTGCTTAAGTAAACGGAATTACTTAATATAAAAGGTAATAATTTTGTTTACTTTCTTCCTTACTTTTGTGACTTTCTCCCCCTTTTGCCTTAACTCAAAAAGTTTGTAAATATATTTTAGGGTTTGTAAGTCCAAGCAAGTTCCCAATATGATTTCTAAGGTAAGATTTAGGCTAATTTCATAAAAAGAAGCAAAAATAGAGTACATATATAGAAAAATTTAAATCCTACTCTATTACGCACATACCTAACTTTCGTCTTAATAAACTAAATTCGACCCGGGTAGTGGTTTGGTGAAGATGTCCGCTAGGTTTGATTTGGACTCAACATACTCTAGTTGTATAGTTCCATTAGTTACATGTTCCCTAATGAAGTGGTGTTTAACTTCTATATGTTTTGTCCTAGAATGACATATTGGAATTTTAGTTAAGTTAATTGAACTAATGTTATCTATGTAGGTTTTAATGTTGTTAAAGATTAAGCTCAAGTCTTGGAGAGTGTGCTTCATCCCACGGAGGAGAGACACACTCACCCATCGCATAGCGTATTCGACTTGGTGGTAGATAAGGCAGCGCAATCTTTGCTTCCTACTGCACCAACTTACTAGACTCGAGCCGAGGATTTGACAACAACCACTCGTGCTCTTTCTATCGAGTTTACTACCGGCATAGTCGGAGTCGGAGTAGCCGATTAGATTAAACTCGGTAGATCTAGGGTACCAAATACCTACGTTTAGCGTGCCCTTTAGATATCTAAGGATACGCTTGACTAGGGTTAGGTGAGACTCCTTGGCACAGGTTTGTAACCTTGCGCACATACTTACCGCGAATAAAATGTCGGGTCGGCTCGCGGTTAAGTATAGGAGACTTCCTATTGCGCTCCTATAGTATTTTAGGTCAACGGGTTTTCCTTCTACATCTTCGTTTATATTAACATTAGTTGCTATAGGTGTATTAATTATTTTAGCATCTTGCATTCCAAATCGATTTATTAAGTCCTTAGTATATTTTTGTTGATGTAAATATATTCCATCTTTAGTTTGTTTAATTTGTAAACCTAAGAAGAAACTTAACTCTCCTACTAAATTCATTTCAAATTCACTTTCCATAAGTGAGATGAATTCGTTTAGCAGGATCGAGTTGGTAGTTCCAAAAATTATATCATCTACATAGATTTGGGCTATAAAGATTTCTTTTCCTACGGTTTTTACGAATAAGGTTGGGTCGACTAAACCTTGGTTGAATCCTTTGGACTTAAGATAGATCGAAAGCCTTTCGTACTAAGCTCTTGGGGCTTGTTTGAGTCCATATAGGGCTTTCTTAAGTCTAAGGACATGGTCAGGTTTATCTAGATTTTCGAATCCGGAGGTTGGTAGCGTAAACTTCTTCCTTAATGTATCCATTCAAAAATGCTGACTTGACATCCATTTGAAACAATTTAAAACCTCGATGTGCAGCATATGCTAACAACATTCGGATGGACTCTAGTCTTGCTACGGGGGCGTAGGTCTCATCGTAATCTAAACCTTCGACTTGACTAAACCCTTTTGCGACTAACCTGGCTTTATTTCTAACTACTTCACCTTTATCATCAAGTTTATTTCGAAATACCCACCAATAATTGATTTTTCTTTAGGTGGTGGTACTAATTCCCAGACTTCATTTCTAGTGAATTGAGCTAGCTCTTCTTGCATAGCAATAATCCAGTCGGGATCAAGAAGTGCTTGTTCAATAGTTTTGGGTTCGATTTTGGAAATTAACGAGATTTGATTAAGGTTTCGGTATGAAGCTCTAGTTCGAACCCCTAAATTTGGATCACCTATAACTTGATTGATAGGATGATTTGTTTGAGTCTTAGTGTGACTCGGGTTAGGGTCATCTATCACTTGGTCGATAGGATGACTTGGGTTAGGACGAGATTCAAGTTCAAGATCAGAGTCGGGTTCGCTATAAGTTGATTTGCTAGTTGGTTTTGTTAAGGATTGAACGGGTTCGTGTCCTTCGTCGAAAACTATATTAATGGTTTATTCGACACTTATGTGTAGGATCAATTGAATTACTAAAGGGTTGTTTGTAAGTGTTTAAACCTAAATCATCTCACCAATATCTACATGATCAAAACATGTTATTCCTATGTGTTCTGTGAGATGACTTTCAATTTTACTTGATTAATTTTAATGAATTTAAATTAACCAACATTAGGTTAGATTCGGATTTAGTCTAAGCTCATCAAGTAATCTTTTCAAGAGATTAGCTTCAGTGTCGTGGCGAGGCACGAGGCCTTCTTTGATCGGAACAACGACCACTTCCTTAGACAAAGCTAATTTCAAGAAATTGATAACTCGACTTACTTGAGACTACATCTTGGTCTAACTAGTTATTTTTGAAAAGAGGCTCCCCGAGGCTCAATCTTTTCGTAGGATTTTAGTTGATTTATTTTTGAAAAGAGGCTCCCGAGGCTCAATCTTTTATGAGATTTTAGTTGGTTATGAGTCCTATCTAACCATTCTAAAAATAAAGGAAAAACTAAGCATGCAATTTCTAAGACTTAACAAAAATACATTTTGTATTGGCTCCCCTGGACCATTGAATCGAGTGGGTCTATTCACATAGTGAATTTGGTCCTTGGGAACCCAATACATGTTAGATCCTAAAGTTGAAATCAAAGTGATCTTAGGGACCCATGCTTGGACATTTTTCTTATGTTGGTTTACTATAGACATATATGACTTATTGGTTGTATTTGAGTTAAACCCGAGTCCGCCTTGTTGTACCACGCCCCTTTGTGATCCAAGTAAGAGGTCAAGTCCCTTGGATCCCAAAGTGAACCTTTCCAACGTGTTCCTAAGGTCTTCGACTTGTGTTTTCAAAAGCGAGTTCTCAACTTCAAGCTTTTCAACTTGAGTTGAGTCCTCCTCTTGAATACAAGTAGTCGAAGAGGTTAGGGAGACCTCATGTTTGAGGAGGTTAACCTCCTCAATTAGGGTCTCGACCTTGGACTCGGACTTAGCTAGTTTCTTATTTAAAAATTTAATTGCACCATACAAAGTATTAAGTAACGACCGACTTACCCTTAATGATTCTTTTGAACCGGATACGGATCCGTGGCTTGTCTTGAATGGAAGCTCATCATCGGATTCGGACTCGGACTCTTCTTTGGTTTCGGAGTCGTGCTCGGTCGGCTTGGCCATTAGAGCTTGGATATCGTCTTCTTCCTCCGGGGGTGGCTTGCTTGGGGGCTTCTTCTTCTTGGAACCTGCAACTAACGCAATACTCTTCTCGGCCTGGACCACGTTAGTTTGCTCATGTAATTCAAGTTCCGAAAACAATTCGTCTAACCTAATCTTAGAAAGGTCCTTGGAGACCTTGTAGGCATCGACCATGGATGCCCACAAGGTGGTCCTAGGAAACGAGTTAAGAGAATACCTGATAAGGTCGCGATCCTCGACCTTTTGTCCGATGGCATGGAGTTGGTTGCGATGTCTTGAATCTGAGCATGTAGTTGAGTTGCGGTCTCGTTTTCCTGCATTTTCAAGTTATACAATTTATTTAAAAGTAAATCTCTTTTACATACCTTCGTGTCGTCGGTGCCTTCGTGTAGTTCCACTAGCTTGGTCCATAAGTCCTTTGCACTAATGAAGGGGCCGACGCGGTTGAGCTCTTCCTTGGACAACCCACATTGCAAGATTTGAGTTGCCTTGGCATCGGCTTCTACTTGTTTTTTCATGGAATTTGACCATTGATCGTAACCCAAAGATTCACCATCTTCATTAGGAAGTGTGAAACCGGTTTGGATTACGATCCACATCTCGATTTGGGTTTTAAGAAAGCATTCCATCCGACCCTTCCAATAAGGAAAGTCATTACCGTTGTAAAACGGGGTCAAGTGATGCTAAACCCTTCGAGATGGGCCATTTAAAAACAAGAAGAAGAACGACGAAAAGAATCTTGCAAAACACACACGGAAAGAATATTCCAAGACTTTCGTCTTGGATTAGTAGTGCGGGAAGTAAAAAAAGATATATAAAATGTAACTTGCAAAAAGAAATAAACAATCAAATGCGAATGTCGTTGAAGTTCCGGAGGACAACCTTACTCGGGATCTAACCCGAAGGACAACCTTATCCGGATCCTAAAGCCTCTAATGCAATTCTATATGTAGGAGAAGATAAGCAAGTGAAATAATTATACGAAAACAGAAATAAATAAATAAAAAATCTGTAAAAAAAAACAAAGCTAGATTGGTGGTTTCACCGAATCTTAGCGCCCCCGGCTCTGATACCAATTGTTGGATCGAAAGTGTCGCTAGAGGGGGGGGTGAATAGCGATACTATGTCGTTAAAAAACTTTTGCAATAAGTAAAAAGCAAGTAGAGAGTGCACAGCGGAAATATAAAGTAGACAAGATATTTTTACGTGGTTCACAATCTTTCGATTGCTAATCCACGGCCCTAGTGATCCTTGATCACGTACGGAGGGCAATTCACTAAAACCACTCCTCCTCGTTGGAGGTAGGAGCAACGATTACAAAAAGAAATCAATGCAAAGGGACACTCCCCCTTTCCTTGTTACGATTAAAGCACAAAGACAATTTAAAGAAGTAGAACTTAAATAAATATACCGCCAACTCTTATAAGTAGAAGATGTAGCTTTCGTTGTCAGCGGCACTTCGTCGTAGCAAATGTGAGTAGTAGTAGCTTCGTTACGACGGCGTGTTGTGAGCTCTTGAATTCTTGTTATTTTCTTTGCTTGAACATGTCTATTTATTGATATTTATATAAGAAATTAGAAATATGTATTTTCCAAGGTGAGGTTATTATACCCCAACACATGTTCATACACATCCTTTGCCAACTCAAGGATGAGGTGTTTCATCCAACCACCTTGTGCCACCTCCAACCTCCTTGTGCGCCAACTCAAGGATGAGGTGTTTCATCCAACCACCTTGTGCCACCTCCAACCTCCTTGGGCGCCAACTTGAGGATGAGGTGTTTCATCCAACCACCTTGTGCCACCTCCAACCTCCTTGGGCGCCAACTTGGAGCCATTCAACTTGTGCCACATCATGGGAGCCAACCATCTTGTGCCAACTCACCTTATTTTGGGCGTCCACCACAAGGAAGCTTGGTGATGGTTTGGATGTCCACCTTGATGCCACATCACCCTTTGTACCAAAACACGAGTCAAGTCCAAATTCACCCCTTGAAATTCGAGCTCTTCTCGAGGTCGAACTTGACTAGCGTTGGTATGTAGTCAAAGGGTTTTGGAGATACAAGTTAGCTTAAAATATAAAGTACGATGGTTCTAACCATCTGATCTCGACCTAGACCTTCCATTGGAGGTATTGGGTCGGATCTACGCTTAACGACCTTGCTTCGCTTTCACACGAGCTTACCTTGTAGCCTCGCTTCCGGTCTTCACCCGAGTACCTCGGCTTCCTCCGAAGTCCCTCTGGCGTTGCCCGACCACCTCGGTTCCCACCGGGTGTCGCAGACCTTCCGCTCAACTTTAGCATTTCTGCACACTTAATTGAGCTCGTAAGATAACAAATATACCCTTAACTATTGAGCCTTTTGCCATAATCAAAATACCGGTTCGACTTTGGTGCCCACTGCACCAACACACTAGTTGTGATCCAATCACAAATTCTCTCATGCTGTGGATCATATCGTGGACATTCAGTAAATGAGTTTAAGATCCAATCAAATACATGAAGACATGTATACGCAAATAGTGAATCTTCATTTATCATATAAATGGTTCTTACATAAGGCGATTGCCTTAGGACATCTCTCATATATTACTAACAATCCTTAGTTCTTCTCAAGTACTTAAGGATTATCTTAACAGCCGCCCAATGATCCATTCCTGGATAAGACTTGTATCTACTGGTGACACTCAGAGCATACGATACATCGGGCCTCGTACATAACATAGCATACATGATAGAACCTATTGCGGATGCATAGGGAATCTTACTCATGTAAATCCTCTCGTCTTCTGTGTGCGGACACATAGACTTAGAAAGGTGTTTCCCATGCCTGATGGTAAGGAAACCTTTCTTGGATTCCGACATGCTAAACCTCTTTAGCACTCGGTCTATATATGTAAACTGCGAAAGACCAAGCAACCATTTCGATCTATCTCTATAGATCTTAATCCCGAGGATGTAGGTTGCTTCTCCCAAGTCTTTCATGGAGAATGTCTTGGACAACCAAATCTTAACTGACTGTAAGACTGAAACATCATTTCCTATAAGTAATATGTCGTCGACATAAAATACTAGGAACACGACTGCACTCCCACTAACCTTCTTGTACACACAAGGTTCATCTAGATTTTGTGAGAAATCAAACTTTTTGATTGTCTCATCAAAACGGATATTCCAGCTCCTGGATGCTTGCTTCAATCAATATATGGACCGTCGCAATTTGCATAACTTGATTTTTTCAACCGATGTGAAACCCTCAGGCTATATCATATACACGTCCTCGAGCAGGTTTCCATTAAGGAAAGTTGTTTTTACATCCATTTGCCATATCTCATAATCATAATGAGCTGCTATGGCCAGGAGCATCCGAATGGATTTAAGCATAGCTACAGGCGAATAGGTCTAGTCATAATCAACACCTTGCTTTTGACGATATCTTTTCACCACCAATCTAGCCTTATAGGTAATCACATTATCATCCATGTCAATTTTCTTCTTGAAAACCCACTTGCACCCTATAGGATTTATGCCTTCAGATCGGTCAACCAAGTTCCAAACTTGGTTTTCATACATGGAATCCATTTCCGACTTCATAACTTCAAGCCACTTATCTCTTTCTGAACTTGTCAGAACTTCTTCATAACTGGTAGGCTCCTCATCATCAATGAGTAACACGTCATTCGATTCACTTACGAGAAATCCATATCTCTCAGGAATATTGCATGTTCTACTAGATCTACGAAGATGTGGTGTTTCAATAGGTCCAGTCGATTGCTTATCACTATGAGTTATCGGCTGTTGTTCTTCACCAGGTATCTCATCAATGTCTATTTGAGTCTCTCGACCCTCCTCAAGCTCGACGACACTTCTACTGTTTTCTTGCAAGAGAAACTCTTTCTCTAGAAACACAGCATGCCTTGAAACAAACACTTTTTGTTCCACATGATGATAGAATTGGTAACCCCTTGTTTCCTTAGGGTATCCAATAAATAGACATTTATCAGACTTAGCATTCAATTTGTCTGATACAGTCCACTTCACATAAGCAGGACAACTCCATATCTTCAAGTAAGATACATGAGGTTTCTTACTATTCCATATCTCATATAGAGTAGTATAGACTACCTTGATTGACATTCTGTTTAACAAGTAAACAACTATCTAAAGTGCATAGCCCCAAAAGGACTTGGGGAGATTCGCATGATTCATCATTGAACTGGCCATGTCCAACAAGGTCCAGTTACGCCTCTCAGATACACCATTATGTTGTGGTGTATATGGCGGAGTCCATTGAGACAATATACCATTGTCTCTTAGATAATCAAGAAACTCTTGACTTAAGTATTCACCACCTTGATCCGATCGAAGTATTTTAATACTCTTGTCATATTGTTTCTCTTCTTCATTTCTGAATTCTTTGAACCTTTCAAAGGCTTCAGACTTGTGTTTCATCAAGAACACATACCCAAATTGTGAGTGATCATCGGTGAAGGCAATGAAGTAGCTATAGCCTCCTAAAGCTTGAGTTGACATAGGTCCACATACATCAGTATGTATTAGACATGTAGGGGATCGATATGGCCGGCTAGAGGGGGGTGAATAACCCTCGTACGTTGGACGTTGTAAATTGCTCATCTACAAAAACGTTAGCGCAAGCGGAAGCAATAAACTAAGACAAGCAATAAATGAAAATACAAACGCTAACAAAGAATGTAACGTGGTTCACGGCTACGCCGCTAATCCACGGTCCCTGATTCGTCCTCGGTGAATCACTCCGTTAAACCAATCCACTAAATGGTCTCTCCTTTGCACCAAGCTAGGTGGAGGTAACCTTTACAAATCAAGCACACTCTTCTTACAAATAGAATGGAGTAAGAACAGGTAAGAAGAGTGTAGAGCTTGTGGGGCACTAGGAAGATTGTTTTGAGTATGAGCATTAGCCTCTCAAAGGCTCACACCCTCTCTTTTTATAGAGAGGGCTAACTTCTTCCCGTTTGCGCCATCGATCGATCACGCCCTTGGCGATCATTGCCCGTCCTACAACGGCCTCCTCGAACACGTCGGATCCCGACCGTTGTAGTCCAGCAGAACTCTTAGCGATCGATGGACCTCATCGGATCGGCCTAGTCGACCTCGTAATCGCCCGGTCGGCTCGCGGATGGCGAACCCTTATTGACGATCATCGGCTGCGCCGATCGGTGATGGTCTTGGCGATCGGCCCACGTATGGCGATCACGCCAATCCGATCGGTCGTATACGGTCGAACTCACTCGACTCGGAAGCGATCATTGCCGCGACATGGCGATCGGCGGTGTGTCGAAAACCCATCCGACACTTGGCCAAATGGCCAAGTTTCACCTAAGAGCTACCCTTCCACGGGTTACAATCGCTCACTCTCATTTCTCGAGTCCTCGCCTTGAAGTTCTCTTCGTTCTCGGCCACGTCCTCGGCGGCATCAGCGCCACGACTGCAATGCTCCTTCGCGTCTCTTGCCTCGAAGTCTACTTCCTCCGGCTTCACTCCAAGCTTCTCGTCCGGCGGTCCCTCGGATGCTCCAAGCGCACGGCTTCCGCAAAGCTATCCTTCACCGACTCAAGGCACGAGTCATGAGATGTAAAACTCGCCACGGCTCCATGTGCGAATTACTAAGTCCTGCACGACTTCAACGCACATATCACATCAACATATCAAACTAACTTAAACCCTTTGCCACACCATCAAAACCATATTACGGCAAGAGATTGCCCTAACAATCTCCCCCTTTTTGATGTGTGGCAATCCATTTAAGTTAGGTAAAAACATTTGATATAAATTCTAAGGTAAGAAAGCATGTAAAGATAAACATGATATAACAACATGCAATTCCCCCTTAATCCATGAAACTCTCTATGCAAATTTTCTCCCCTTATCATATATTTCTCCCCCTAAAATATATTTCTCCCCCTAAAGTGATTAACTTAAACATACTTATTTCTCCCCCTTTGACACTATCAAAAAGATTAACACTAAGTTATAAGCTCATGGCATCAAGTATAATGGAGGGAAAATATGACAAGTTGATTTAAAATTGGGTACCACTTGTTGATGGCATCAAGTATATTTCTACCACTTGTTGTAGGTTTACAAACTGAATTCGGCCTTCAATGTTCTGATTTACAGGCCACCAGTCGACTGCTATCAGTATGGCAGTCGGTAGCACAAAGAATCAATTTTGATTTTTACGATGAATTTGAAATGCATTATAAATTCCAGAAAATTCGAAAAATCATGAAATTTAGGGAACATATTTCTATTAAGTATATCTATCAAGGAAAAATAGTTTTTCATGAAAACTCATTATATTTTCTTGTTTTTTCCAAAAATCCAAAAGCTCTAAAAACCACTAGGTTTTTTATCATTCTAGTATCAAGTTAGCTACCTAGTTTTGCATCCAATTGTTTCAAAACATGAATACATGTATTTTAAGGTAAGAAATTGTTTTGAAAACATATGAAATATCCAACCATGATCTTTGGACAATATGTCTATGAATTAAACATAAGCCTTCCCCATGATTGGTCTATTATTGCTATTTTGATACTTTAAATGACCATCTAAATGCCATAGGCATTAGTGGACATTTGTATCATCCTAATATCTCACCCATGCTAAGTTTGCAATCAAGTTAGCCTATAGTGAGTGTGAGATGTATCCTAGGGGGTATTTGTATATACTTAACCCATATATTCATGCAATTCTATCATGGTTAAGTATCAACCTAACATCCTACATGATCATAATGACATATATCAATCAATTCTACATATTGATCATGAAACTCATGTATCCATCAAATAATAGTCATGCATTAGGTATTATACGATGATAATAAACAAATTATCACCTAAAGCATGATTTAACCCTATTTCTCATGATAACATGCCAAATATCAAAATCATAAATCATGATTTAAAACATACATAGGAATTACATCAATCATCATGATTTAAGCATTATTACCTATTTATGGGCACGTTATCATCACCCAACACTATCTAAAAAATGTTATCCCGTCATCCTAAGTCAACCAAAATATGATATAGGTCAAGTTCATATGGTTGACTACCCTAGGGTTATTCTAACCCTTAAGGATGGATTTTGGAACCCAAAATAAATTCTTTCCTATTGGGTTCACTAAATACTCCTTGGGGATCCATTTCCTAGCAATTACCTTCTTCTTATCTTGTCCCCTAGCTATAAGGCATTTGTAGGCTTTTTCATTTTTCTTTTCTTTGTATCCTAGGCCTTTCTTGTTGAAACTAGCTCTTTGGCTCCCTAAGATCATATTTAATGTGTTGGAGCCAATTGTGAATTTCTCTAAGGCTTTGGTTAAATAATCTACCTTTTCCCTTAATGCCCTATTTTCCTCTATGCATGCATCATTAACATTTAAAGGCATATAAAGGTCATGTGAGCATGCATCATCTAAGCTAGAAGAAATATTATCATTTAAGCATGCCTTTTCTAATTTTTGTTCTAATTCCTTAATTTGTTCAAGCATGCATTTATTTTTCTTCTTTGCCCTAAATAAATCCTTAGTTAAACTAGAAATCATAGAAACTATTTTACTAGGTGAGAGATTGGTTACCATAGTTTCCATGTCCTCTTCTTCTTCGGATGATGAGGATGATGAAACTCCCCCTTCACTTGAGCTCTCTCCTCTTGAGCTTGAACCTTCATTTTCGGAGGAAGAGCAATCCAAGTCATCAAAGGCCATCAAGGCCAAATTGGTGACAAAGGCATTCTCCTCATCCGATGATGAGGAGGAGGATGAGGATGGATCATCCCAAGTCCTTGCCTTGAGAGCCTTAGCCTTTCCCTTCTCCTTTGTCTTCTTCTCCTCTTCCTTCTTTTTCTTGCTCCCCTTCTTCTTCTTCTTTTCTTCTTTCTTTTTCCTTTCTTCCTTGCTCTTGTTTAGGAGAGGACAATTGTCCCTTATGTGCCCTTCTCCTTGGCAATTGTAGCATATGACCTTCCCCCTTGGTCTTCTATTCCTATCATTAGATTTATCAAATCTAAAATTCTTAAATGCACGTCTTACCCTCCTTACCATATAGGCTTCTTCGGTGCTATCCATGGAGGAGGAGGAAGATGCTTCATCATCGGAGGAGGAAGGGATTTCCATCTTCTTCTTTCCCTTGTTTGCCAACAAGGCTACTCCCCTTGAAGGTTGAATTCTAGGCTCCTCTAGTATTCCTTCAAGCCTAGTTTCGTGAAGCTCCATGGTTGAAAAGAATTCCTCCAAGGTGCTCACTTCTAGGTTCTTGGAGATATAAAATGAGTCCACCATGGAGCTCCATTTTGAGGACCGGGGAAAGGCATCTATGGCCTTCATTACCATATCCCGGTTTGATAGCTTCTCACCTACACTTGTTAGCCCAATTAAAATTTCTTTAAACCTAGAGTGTAGTGAGGTTACCTTTTCTCCCTTTTCTAGTTTTATATTGGATAGTTGGGAGCGGAGGAGGTCTCTCCTTGCTAGCTTGGCCTCGGATGTGCCTTCATAGAGTTCTATAAGCTTCTCCCACATCTCTTTGGCGCTAGCACATTCTCCGATCCGGTTGATCTCTTGTTGAGGGAGCACATTGTAGAGATGGTGCTTGGCTTTGGAGTTTGCAAGGTGCTCCTCTCTTTGCCTCTTGGACCACCTAGATTTCTCTATTGGCTTCCCCTCTTCATCCCTAGGCAAAACGAAACCGGATTCCATTGTAATCATTATATCAAAATCCGTTTCGAAAAATACCTCCATTCGCTTCTTCCACCAAGCGAATTCTCCTTCAAACTTCGGAGGATGGATGTTGGAGCCGGCCATTTTGAAAGTTGCTTGTTGTGGTGGTTAGTCCTCGGCAAGCTTTCCTCGGCTCTGATACCACTTGTAGGGGATCGATATGGCCGGCTAGCGGGGGGTGAATAGCCCTCGTACGTTGGACGTTGTAAATTGCTCATCTACAAAAACGTTAGCGCAAGCGGAAGCAATAAACTAAGACAAGCAATAAATGAAAATACAAACGCTAACAAAGAATGTAACGTGGTTCACGGCTACGCCGCTAATCCACGGTCCCTGATTCGTCCTCGGCGAATCACTCCGTTAAACCAATCACCTAAATGGTCTCTCCTTTGCACCAAGCTAGGTGGAGGTAACCTTTACAAATCAAGCACACTCTTCTTACAAATAGAATGGAGTAAGAACAGGTAAGAAGAGTTTAGAGCTTGTGGGGCACTAGGAAGATTGTTTTGAGTATGAGCATTAGCCTCTCAAAGGCTCACACCCTCTCTTTTTATAGAGAGGGCTAACTTCTTCCGTTTGCGCCATCGATCATTGTCGCCCTTGGCAGCGATCATTGCCGTCCTACCTAACGGCCTCCGAACACGTCGGATCCCGTTGTAGTCCAACGAACTCTTGGCGGTCGGATGATGGACCTCATCGATCATTGCTACCTCCGTAATCGCGCGCCCGACGGCTACGGCCTGGCGAACCCTTATTGACGATCACGCGCCTTGATGATCGATGATCTTGCGGTCGCCCACGTATGGCGATCGACTCGCCACAATCCGGCCGATCGTATACGGTCGAACTCACTCGACTCGAGCGATCGCCATGACTATGATCGGCGGTGTCGGGAAAACCCATCCGACACTTGGCCAAATGGCCAAGTTTCACCTAAGAGCTACCCTTCCCTGGGTTACAATCGCTCACTCTCATTTCTCGGAGTCCCTCGCCTTCGAAGTTCTCTTCATTCTCGGCCACGTCCCTCGGCAGCATCAGGCGCACGGCTCTGCAATGCTCCTTCGCGTCTCTTGGCTCGAAGTCTACTTCCCCCGGCTTCACTCCAAGCTTCTCGTCCGGCGGTCCCTCGGATGCTCCAAGCGCACGGCTTCCGCAAAGCTATCCTTCACCGACTCAAGGCACGAGTCATGAGATGTGAAACTCGCCACGGCTCCATGTGCGAATTACTAAGTCCTGCACGACTTCAACGCACATATCACATCAACATATCAAACTAACTTAAACCCTTTGCCACACCATCAAAACCATATTATGGCAAGAGATTGCCCTAACAAGACATAGCAACTCTCCCACTCGTTAACCTTTCCTATAAAAGGTAACTTAGTCATCTTGCCTTTTAAGCATGATTTGCATGTATCGTATGAATCCAATTCAAACGATTCCAGAATTCCACATTGGTGTAATTCGGACATGCATTTCTTGCTTGCATGGCCAAGACAACAATGCCACATGTAGGAGTCTAATTCATTATCCTTTTGAGCATGCTTGTTGCTCGCTTCGATATTGAAAATGTCACTGGACACATCCAATGTATAAATATCATTGCTTAAAGTTCCAGTCCCATAAAGAACTCCATTCAAAGTTATGTAACAACAATTGTTACTAAAAGTCAAATGGTACCCATTTCTATTTAAACAAGAAATAGAAATGATGTTCTTTATCAATGAAGGAACATAAAAGCAATTGTCCAGTTCTAAGACAAGTCTTGCAGAGAGTTTCAACAAATACGTTCCGATGGCGAGTGCAGCAACCTTTGCTCCATTCCCAACACGTAAATTTGACTCTCCCTTAACGAGTCTTCTTCTATTCCTTAGCCCATGTATGTCTTTACATATATGTGAGCCACACCCAGTATTCAATACCCACGTATTTGAGGAAATAGAATGACAATCAATAACGAAGATATCTGAAGAAGATGGGGCATCCGATGCCTTATTCTTCTTCACGAACTCAAGATAAATCTGGTAATTTCTTCGCCAATGGCCCTCCTTGCCATAATGATGGCAAGTGCCCTTTTGAGCTGATTTTGTCTTTTTAGCCTTTTTTTCTTCCCCTTCTGCTATTCCTTTGACTTCCTCTTAGAACCTTTCTTCGAGGAATCAACTTACAACATCGTCCCCATACTCATGCTTCATAGAAGACTCCACAGTCTTCAGCATGTTGAGCAGTACCACAGATGAACCTTCTTGCATCTCAGAGGTGAAGAGAAGCTTGGAGACTTCGAACCTTTCGAATCTCACTTGCTCATCAACCAACTCATAAAGATGAAAGACTATGGTATGACCATCCATATGCTCATGTTGCTTCCACAGCTCAGGTATCATCATGGCTAGCATGATGCAACTCGCCATTTCAGAATCAGTCACATGTTTTTGATAGACCAACAATTGGTCCAGAGTTGCATTGTCACTAGGACGGGCGGGAAGAGGCACTTCGAGGACATTTGCAAGCTTTTAAACCTTGAGAACAATTCTCAAGTTTCTAAGCCAGTCCAAAAAGTTCGGCCCAGTCAATTTATTTGAATCCAAAATGGAACGTAAATTCAAAGACATCATGATCAATAGATTAACTTAGAAATACAAAATGAGCATATATGAGAAAGATGATTTAAAATGCATCAATATACATTCATAAATCTCATTCATTTTTCGAATTTCAAAAACCCCAAAATCACTTCAGGAGATCGTAGGTCCATCTCTGAATGGGTTGATATCCATCATTGATATGAACAACCTTAGAGAGAGTCCAACAAGTCATTCATAGATATGATGGTAGGTATCAAATATACCGATTGCATATCACATATATGCAACTATCACAATGTGCTATCAACTAATTGAATGTTCACACATACATCGGGTTGTTAACTCATTAACAAGTATGCATCATATGTATAGCACCCAACCTCACCTCCCTTCACATCGACCTTGGAGAGAGTCCAACAAGCCGATGCTCCAGGTTAAAGCCAACCCATTAATCAAGACATAGTTTTAATATGTTTAGAGCGCATTCAACCAATTAGCTCGGCTTGGAGAGAGTTAAACAACCAAGGCTAACGATTGACCTCTGACTCTTACCATATTAGTATTAAACTGTTTCATGGTTTGAACATGTTCGGGTTCGAGCCGGGCTTGGAGAGAGTCCAACAACCCAAACAAGAAACGGAACTCTGGTTCTAACCATATTAATGGAAGGTGTAAGCTTTAATATTGAGTAAGGGTTTTTATGTCTCATCCTCTTTGCATGCAAATAACTATTATCTACATGGCATAGCATACATCTACATGTCACGACATGCATGGCATAATGATATGCATCTAATGCAATTACATGGCATACAATTATGACATGTACAAAATTTTCTTATATGTCATAACTATTTATGGAAATAAAATATCTTTAAGATTTGATTCTCCAAATCAAATCATGATTAAATTAAGAAACTTATTTCCAAATCTAATCACATATTTTATTTGTGGAAAGTGTTGATTAAGGAAAGTCAATTTAGGAAACAAATTTCCTAAATCATCAAAACTACTTATGAAAATAAAATATTTTAAGATTTGATTTCCCAAATCAAATCATGATTAAATTATGAAACAAATTTCCAAATCTAATCAAATATTTTATTTATGGAAAATATCAATTTCCATAAATACTTCTAACTTTCCAAAAGTAGAAGATTTCCATAAATATTTCTAGACTTTCCAAAATTAAAAATTTCCAAAAATACTTCTAACTTTCCAAAAGTAGAAAATTTCCATAAATATCATCACGACTATCACAAAATAATTTTATGATTATGTCGAAACACAACCTGGGCTCTGATACCACTGTTGGGTTTCCGGCACCGCGACGAATGTGTGTTCGAACATGTTTCGTAAATATGTGCACAGCGGAAGAAATAAAAATAATAAATCTAATTTATTACACCACACACACCACACGCATGCATAGTACAACATGTGTAGACATAATCGTAAATTTAAATTTTGTAATAAAAGATAATTTATACTACATAGGGAAAGGCATCAACCGGAGCGATCCTCGCTAGAATCGCCTCTATCCGTATCCACGCCGAGTATCTTCGGGATGACTTCACAAAGTCACGAGCCTCGTCTTCGTACGATTTACTAGCCTTGTGTTGAAGACGATGTGATCGAGAGAAGATCACGATCCGAATTAAAATTCGGATCCAAAATGAGTCCTCAAAAACTCGCTTCTCCGGAGAGGTATTCGTCAACCATTTGACGAATCCTTCGTGTTCCACCTATGAGGATTACCGGAGATCGAATCCCCGGCAAGGAAGCCTCTGTCGGAGCTCCAAACGTCGTCCAAACGACGCTCCGACACAAAATAAACAAGTTGTTCAGAAAACTGGACAACATTGGTGGAGGAATAGGGCCGGCCAAATAAGGAAGCTTGATACTCACCTTGTCGCCGAACCCAAAGAAGATCACCGGAGGGTCGCTGGAGGATCACCGGCTGAAGCTTGGACGCCGACAACTAGCTTGGACGGCGGAACAAAATCTAGGCGGCAGCTAGGGTTGGGCGCCGACCACTAGAGGAGAGGAGGGGTGGGCGGTAACTTGTGGATTTCTTGGATTAGGGCTTAACAAAACCCTTAAGCCCTATTTTATAGAGAACAAATTCTCTTAATGGTTATCGGATCATAACCAAAAGCTTGTTAACCCGATCCATTAATTTAAGTTAAAATAAACCAAACCATGTTGGTCTATTTCAAGTTAAAACGAACCGAACCAACTTTGGTTCATTCGTTTAAAACAAACCAAATCCCTTTGGTTTATTCTCCTCCATTGGATTAGAACCAAACCAATTTGGTTCATCCATCATGTCTTCATAAGACACGGCCCATCCACGCTTCCATTGCGACTGAAACGATTTCATGCTCGCTCCTTGTTTGGTCCAACCAAACCTAGTTTCTCTCGGTCTGAGAATCTCATTCTCAAGCTCGTTTTAAATCCTTCGGATTACGCTCGTTGTGCGTGTGACCAAATAGGTTCTCGGTTTATATTGGCCGTCTATAATTAACCATTAATTATAGAACGATCATGAGTGGCACCTAGTAGTACATCATGATCCCCAATTAACCGAAAAGATCAACGGTTGATCCAGAACTATTTCTGAAACCCTTCAGCAGCTCGAATGAATCATGCCTCATTCCCTTCACTCATCTTATACCCACTTGGTTCAGGACATGATCTATAGTGTCGGTCCCCACTAGGTTGACTACGTCACACCTAGCCCAAGTATTATTTCCTCGTCCTACGGATTCTAGTTACTGCACATGTATCGAAAAATACCTTACTCTAAACATGTAATGCTTTGGCCAAAGACTTTAGTAACAATCCAACGAGAGGCCATGGGTATACATCTCCTCGCAAGGAGTGGTGAATCCTTTATAGGCTATTCAAACACCTTCGATCACTACGACTTACACCCAATCATCCCGGGTCAACATCTCCTTAGAGATGCTTGCTTAAGATGTCAAAGCATAAGTCTTTATGATCAAGATGACTTGAATACCACAAGTCAAAGGAACATCGCACTTAAGCTGCAGTAAGAACTTCATTGACATATCTATATATGCAGAGAACCATATGAAGTCTTACGACTGGTCACTCAAATGAACTAGTTACCATAACTAGCATCCAGGATTAACTCTGGACATCACAATGTCTCCAGTCAATGAGAATCAGCTGCTTGGATACACCAAGGAGTATACCTCGTGCTAGTCTCAACAGAATAAATGGTGTCCAAATCCATCAATTCATCGACTAGGGATAATTCCGATACATCACAATTACACATGTAGAGTTACTCACTAGTTGTGATCCAATCACAAATTCTCTCATGCTGTGAATCGTATCGTGGACATTCAGTAAATGAGTTTAAGATCTAATCAAATACATGAAAACATGTATACTCAAATAGTGAATCTTCATTTATCATATAAATGGTCCAAACATAAGGCGATTGCCTTAGGACATCTCTCATATATTACTAACATGTTTCTTGTTTGGGTTGTTGGACTCTCTCCAAGTCCGACTCAAACCCGAACATGTTCAAACCATGGAATAGTTTAATTCTAATATGGTAAGAGTCAAATGTCAATCATTAGCTTTGGTTGTTGGACTCTCTCCAAGCTGGGCTAATTGGTTGAATGCACTCTAACCATATTAAAACTATTTCTCGATTAATGGGTTGGCTTTAACCTGGAGCATCAGCTTGTTGGACTCTCTCCAAGGTCGATGTGAAGGGAGGTGAAGTTGGGTGCTATGCATATGATGCATACTTGTTAATGAGTTAACAACCCGATGTATGTGTGAACATTCAATTAGTTGATAGCACATTGTGATAGTTGCATATATGTGATATGCAATCGGTATATTTGATACCTACCATCGTAGCTATGAATGGCTTATTGGACTCTCTCCAAGGTTGTTCATATCTATGTTGGATATCAGCCCATTCGGAGATGGACCTACGATCTCCCGAAGTGATTTTGGGGTTTTTGAAATTTGATAAATGAATGGGATTTATAAATGTATGTTGATGCATTTAAAAATCATTTTCTCATATATGCTCATTTTGTATTTCTAGTTTAATCGATTGATCATGACGTCTTTGAATTTGTGCACTATTTTCGATTCAAACAAATTGACTAGGCCTAACTTCCTGGACTGGGTTAGAAACATGAGAATTGTTCTCAAGGCGGAAAAGCTAGCGTATATCCTAGAAGAGTCTCTTCCCAACCATCCTAGGGACGATGCAACTCCAGACCAATTGTTGGCCTATCAGAAAAATATGGCAGATTCTGAACTGGCGAGTTGCATCATGCTAGCTGCGATGGTACTTGAGCTGCAAAAGTCGCATGAGCATATGGATGCTAATACCATAGTCTTCCATCTTCATGAGTTGTTTGATGAGCAAGCGAGATCCGAAAGGTTCGAAGTCTCCAGGCTCCTTTTCACCTCTAAGATGCAAGAAGGTTCATCTGTAGTACAGTTTGTGCTAAAGATGAACGGGTACATCGAGCGGCTAGCCACTCTCGGGTTTTTTATGGATCATGAAGTAAGTATTGACTTAATTCTGCATTATTTGCCCAAGAGTTTCTCACAATTTGTGATGAACTATCGGATGACTAAATTAGAATCCACTATTCCTGAGCTCCTCGATATGCTTAAGATTTTGGAGCCTTCTATGAAGCATGAGGAGAAGGCGGTTTTGTTAGTTGATTCCTCGAAGAAAGGTTCTAAAAGGAAGGCAAAAGAACAGAAGAAAGGGAAGAACAAGAAGGCTAAGAAGGCAGAACTAGCACAAAAGTGCACTTGCCATCATTGTGGCAAGGAAGGCCACTGGCGAAGAAACTATAAGATTTATCTTGAGTCCGTGAAGAAGAAGAAAGCATCTGATGCCCCATCCTCTTCAGGTATCTTCGTTATTGATTGTCATTCTATTTCCTTAGACACTTGGGTATTGGATACTGGGTGTGGCTCACATATATGTAATGACATACATGGGCTAAGGAATAGAAGAAGACTCGTCAGAGGGGAGTCAAATTTGCGAGTTGGCAAAGGAGCAAAGGTTACTGCAGTCGCCATCGGAACTTATTTGCTGAAGCTCCCTAGTGGACTAGTCTTAAAACTAGACAATTGCTATTGTGTTCCTTCTCTAATAAAGAACATTGTTTCTATTTCCTGCTTAAATAGAAATGGTTACCATTTGACGTTTAGTAACAATTATTGTTATATAACTTTGAATGGTGTACTTTATGGGACTGGAACCTTGAGCAATGGTATTTATACGTTGGACGTATCCAGTGACATTTTCAATATCGAAGCGAGCAACAAGTGTGCTCGAAAGGATAATCAATTAGACTCCTATATGTGGTATTGTTGTCTTAGCCATGCAAGCAAGAAATGCATGTCCGAATTTCACCGATGTGGAATTCTTGAATCGTTTGAATTGGATTCATACGATACATGTGAATCATGCTTAAAAGGCAAGATGACTAAGTTACCTTTTACAGGAAAAGGTGAACGAGTGGGAGAGTTGCTAGGTATAATACATACTGATGTATGTGGACCTATGTCAACTCAAGCTATGGGAGGCTATAGCTACTTCATTACCTTCACCGATGATCACTCACGGTTTGAGTATGTGTTCTTGATGAAACACAAGTCTGAAGCCTTTGAAAGGTTCAAAGAATTCAGAAATAAAGTATAGAAACAACATGACAAGAGTATTAAAATACTTCGATCGGATTGAGGTGGTGAAAACTTAAGTCAAGAGTTTCTAGATTATCTAAGAGACAATGGTATATTGTCTCAATGAACTCTGCCATATACACCACATCATAATGGTGTATCTGAGAGGCGTAACCGAACCTTGTTAGAAATTGTCAGGTCAATGATGAATCATGTGAATCTTCTCAAGTCCTTTTGGGGCTATGCACTTCAGAGAGTTGTTTACTTGTTAAATAGAATGTCAACCAAGGTAGTCTCTACTATTCCATATGAGATATGGAATAGTAAGAAACCTCATGTATCTTACTTGAAGATATGGGGTTGTCCTGCTTATGTGAAGCGGACTGCATCAGACAAATTGGATGCTAAGTCTGATAAATGTCTATTTATTGGATACCCTAAGGAAACAAGGGGTTACCAATTCTATCATCCTGTGGAACAAAAGGTATTTGTTTCAAGGCATGCTATGTTTCTAGAGAAAGAGTTTGTCTTGCAAGAAAACAGTGGGAGTGTCGTCGAGCTTGAACAGGCTCGAGAAACTCAAATAGACATTGATGAGATACCTGGTGAAGCACAACAGCCAATAACTCATAGTGATGAGCCATCGGCTGGACCTATTGTGACACCACATCTTCGTAGATCTGGTAGAACACGCAATATTCCTGAGAGATATGGATTTCTCATAAGTGAATCGAACGACGTGTTACTCATTGATGATGAAGAGCCTACTAGTTATGAAGATGTTCTGACAAGTTCAAAAAGGGATAAGTGACTTAAAGCCATGAAGTTAGAAATGGATTCCATGTATGAAAACCAAGTTTGGAACTTGGTTGACCCACCTGAAGGCATAAAGCCTATAGGGTGCAAGTGGGTTTTCAAGAAGAAAACCGACATGGATGGTAATGTGATTACCTATAAGGCTAGACTGGTGGTGAAAGGATATCATCAAAAGTAAGGTGTTGATTATGACAAAACCTATTCGCTTGTTGCTATGCTTAAATCCATTCGGATGCTCCTAGCCATAGCGGCACATTATGATTATGAGATATGGCAGATGGATGAGAAAACAGCTTTCCTTAATGGAAAGTTGCTCGAGGATGTGTATATGATACAACCTGAGGGTTTCACATCGGTTGATAAAACCAAGGTATGCAAATTGCGACGGTCCATATATGGATTGAAGCAAGCATCCAGGAGCTAGAATATCTGTTTTGATAAGACAAGCAAAAAGTTTGATTTCTCACAAAATCCAGACGAACCTTGTGTGTACAAGAAGGTTAGTGGGAGTGCAATCATGTTCCTAGTATTGTATGTCGATGACATATTACTTATAGGAAATGATGTTTCAGTCTTACAGTCAGTTAAGATTTGGTTGTCCAAGACATTCTCCATGAAAGACCTGGGAGAAGCAACCTACATCCTCGGGATTATGATCTATAGAGATAGATCGAAACAGTTGCTTGGTCTTTCGCAGTCTACATATATAGACCGAGTACTAAAGATGTTTAGTATGTCGAAATCCAAGAAAGGTTTCCTACCCATTAGGCATGGGATACACCTTTCGAAGTCTATGTGTCCACCCACAGAAGATGAGAGGATTTGCATGAGTAAGATTCTCTATGCATCCGCAATAGGGTCTATCATGTATGCTATGTTATGTACAAGGCCTGATGTATCATATGCTCTGAGTGTCACGAGTAGATACCAGTCTGATCCAGGAATGGATCATTGGGCGACTGTTAAGACAATCCTTAATTACTTGAGAAGAACTAAGGATTTGTTCCTAATATATGGAGAAGGGGACATGGTGATACGCGGGTATACGGATGCCAGCTTCCAGACAGACAAGGATGATTCTAGGTCTCAGTCTGGATACGTGTTCACCTTGAATGGAGGCGCAGTGAGTTGGAAAAGTTCCAAACAAGACACCGCAGCGGATTCTACCACTGAGGTCAGAATACATTGCAGCTTCGGAAGCAGTAAAGGAAGTGATTTGGATCAAGAAGTTCAATTATGAACTTGGTGTGGTTCCAACCATTGTTGAAGCAATACCAGTCTACTGCGACAACAATGGAGCAATTGCATAGGCAAAAGAGCCAAGGTCTCATCAACGATTCAAACATGTGCTTCGCCGCTATCATCTGATCAGAGAGATCATTAGTAAAAAGGAAATACAAATCGAGAAAATCCCTACTGAAAGGAACTTAGCGGATCCTTTGACTAAGGCATTACCTCAAAGTAAGTTTGAGGGTCATGTTAGAGCCTTTGGTATTGGATACCGTAGCGATTGGCATTAGGCCAAGTGGGAGTTTGTTAGTAATATATGAGAGATGTTCTAAGGCAATCGCCTTATGTTTGAACTATTTAGATGATAAATGAGGATTCACTATTTTAGTATAAATGCTCACATGTATTTGATTATATCTTAAACTCATTTACTGAATGTCCACGATACGATTCACAGCATGAGAGAATTTGTGATTTGATCACAACTAGTGAGTATCTCTACATGTGTAATTGTGATGTATCGGAATTATCCCTGGTCGATGAATTGATGGATTTGGACACCATCAATTCTGTCGAGACTAGCACGAGGTATACTCCTTGGTGTATCCAAGCAGTTGATTCTCACTGGCTTGGGACATTATGATGTCCGGAGTTAATCGTGGATGCTAGTTATGGTAACTAGTTCATTCGAGTGACCAGCCGTAAGACTTCATATGGTTCTCTGCATATATAGATTTGTCAATGAAGTTCTTACTGCAACTTAAGTGCGATGTTCCTTTGACTTGCGGTATTCAAGTCATATTGATCATGAAGACGTATGCTTTGACATCTTAAGCAAGCATCTCTGAGGAGATGTGGACCCGGGATGATTGGGCATAAGTTGAAGTGATCGGAGGTGTTTGAATAGCCTATAAAGGATTCACCACTCCTTGCAAGGAGATGTATACCCATGGCCTCTCGTCGGATTGTTACTAAAGTCTTTGGCCAAAGCATTACATGTTTAGAGTAAGGTACTCTTGGATACATGTGTAGTAACTAGAATCTGTAGGACGAGGAAATGATACTTGGGCTAGGTGTGACGTAGTCAACCCAGTGGAGACTGACACTATAGACCATGTCCTGAACCAAGTGGGTATAAGATAAGTGAAGGGAATGGAGCACGAATCATTATAGCTGCTGAAGGGTTTCAGTAATAGTTCTGGATCAATCTTTTGTTGGGATGTATACTGAAAGCCTAGCTCTTTTGTATGAACATCTTTATTTTGAAATAAGAATCACATGATCATTGTTTGCATATTTTTATGGTTATGCAATATTGACTAATACGTTACATTGTAGATAACATGGTGTGTGGTGTCACATGGGAGATCTTGTTATCGGCTCCTTGTAAAGTATAAGTAAAGGCTCACAACCGAGATGACTTTGGACAAACCATTGGAATGGTTGTAGTGTGATTTGGTATTGGTTTGTCTTGACCATAGAATCACACTTGTGCACTTTGTGTGTATTGAGCAGGACCGACACAGAGGTGATTCGATTTATTGCTGACTACATAATCGAATCGGACCTCAGATATTATTTAGTACATACTCTTAATCCCGATATAATAACGGGCACATATACTTGGTACTCATCTCTTTGATTTACCAATGGGCGAGATTTATAGATTAAATCGATAGACTCGGTAAGTTGGGAGATGATATTATTTATATGGTGTGCCGTTGATTATAGGAGGAAACCGTGTCCTATATATTAGGATGATGATGTCCCCTTGAGGAGCTCATAAGGTTCATCATGTAAACCCTGCAGGTGGACTTGGTCCGGCATGATGAAAAGGTTGAGTGGTACTACTCAAGGAGTTAGATGTTGATTAATTAATGGTTAGTAAATTAATTAATCGACGGACATTCGAGATCTTAAACACGGGGAGAAAATGTACAAATAATATATGGAGCCCATATTGTCATATGGGGGTTGGTGAGGTAGATCAATGATGGACCTTTAGTGGATTGGATCATCATTAGTGGATCAGACTTTATGTGGGCTTGATCCATGGGTGGCCAAGACCCAACTCCTCCTCATGGTCCCTAATGTATCCCATTAACACCTCAAGATGCTTAGATCCAATGGATAGAAACAAAACACTAAGATCCATTGGTAGAGATTAAATCTCTAAGATCCGACGGTTGAGATTAAATCTCTAGATCCGACGGTTGAGATTAAATCCCTAGAACCAATGGAGGAGATTAATTCATGGCTTATCCCCAAACTCTATAAAAGGTGGCATTGGGTTGGCGTGAAGATCAGAATAGGGAGGGAGCAAGGCTTGGGCGGCAAGAATAGGGCAATCCTAGTTGAGATAGGATTGGAATTAGGGTTAGGGTTTGGAAGCAAGGGTGGCACCAAATAAGGCAAGTTTTCCTTCTTCTTCCTTGCCTTGTGGCCAATGTCCAGCAGCTATTCCAGCCCTTCCCAGCCCTTGGCCGGCACCCAAAACACTCCCCTCTCTTCTCCTTAGGTGGTGGAAACAAGATATAGGGTTTCCCTTGGTGTCTTGGTAGTTTTCCATCATCTTCTTCTCCTTCTAGTTGTGGCAAGAACTTCTATAGTTCTTTGTTGGTTGAGTTTTGAAGGAAAAACATTGTTTCTCTTCTTCCTCTTGCTTGGGAAAAGCAAGGAAGGAAGTTTTTGCGATCTAGGAGCTTGACTTTTGGTGGATCGTCGCCACACGACGTCAAGGAGGAGGGTCATACATTAGAAGACCAAGAGGTATAACTATTCTTCTATCTCTTTTATTCATTGCTTGTGTTTGTTTTTCAAAATATAAGCATGTTATATTTCTGTAAATAGGCTAAATAATACTTGGATCCCGAGTATAAACACAAAAACCCGCGATCCGGACATCGTCTATTCCGCGGCTACTCGTAGAATAGAGGATGGTCGCTTGAACAACTTGTTTGTTCAAGTGACCTCTCTAAACGAATAGCACGACGATGACTTGGTTGCTTTGGGAATCCCTTTTGTCTAGGATTAAATTTTTAATCCGAGGACATCGAAGGGATCACCATGGTCAAGCAACCGAGGTGAAGGGGAAGCGAAGTTTCCCCTCACGGACTCGACAAGGGAAAACCCTTCAATTGGTATCAGAGCTTCCGGGCAAAACCCTTCAATTGGTATCAGAGCTTCCGGGCAAAACCTTTCAATTGGTATCAGAGCCAAGGTTTCCGGTTTTGTGTGTTTAGGATTCGGTTAATTTTTATACACTTTTTCATATATTATATGTGCTGGATAATAGTAGGATATGCGTAGTTTAACTCTTTGGTTGCAGGCATAAGATCCGACTATTATGGGCATATGTGTGTATGTGATTGTATGTGTGTAAATGTTTATTTTGTTGAATCCTCGGGGTTGACGAGGCTAGTATTTAGTTTTTGTAAATTAAATACGGCATTGTTTAGCCGCTCTTTATTTTATTTTACTTTCGATCTAGATTTCATGTACACTCCCTCGTGGAGTATAGGATCGATGGATGTAAATTAAAATAGGATTTAGTCTCGGCTCGGATCTCCGGATGGCTCGTACATGGCGTAGGAGGAGCGGACGAGATGGCGATGCGACAGGAGTCATATTGAAGACAAAAGCCATAATAGTTGGAAAATAATTTATTTTTCATATTTATTGCTTTTTGTATGATATGCATGTCGTAGGCTAGGAAAATTCCTCAATTTCAAATTACTAAGTGGGAGAGGGATATTTTTTAAATTCCCGCGGCCTCCATTACAATTTGACAAGTGATGCAAACAAACTTGCACGTCGACTCTGAGTGCCTTCCTCCCCATCGGATGGGTTTGTTTGCGGATCACAAGGTCGATAATGGTTATAGAAAATTATTTAAGAGCGTGTGTACTTCCATATCGGTAAGGCACATAATCCGAGATAATTCCCTTAGAATCGTGTAATAGTGCACACTTAGATACAAATAAAAAGTATCCTCCCCATCGGAGTCACTACTTTTATTTGTAGGGCCAAAGAGGAACCAACTATTAATTTTATTTGTCAAAAAGTAAGGTTGACAAGATAATAAAATTAATGGGTAAAACCTCCTCTTACAAATGTAGAATTCGTATACGTCCACACTATCGTGGCATGCGATATTCTCGGTGTTTGAGGTGTTGGTTGATTTCAAAATTTTATTGTTTGAGGAATCAATAATTTTTATTGAAATCTACAGTAATAATAAGCATGTTGTGTGTGCTTGAAAATTCCTCATTTTCAATTTACTAAGTGGGAGAGGGATATTTTAATTAATTCCCACGACCTCCATTACAATTTGACATGTGATTCAACAAACTTGCGCGTCGGCTCTGAGTGCCTTCCTCCCCATCGGATGAGTTTGTTTGCGGATCACTAGGTCAAATAATGGTTATAGGAAATTATTTAGGAGCTTGTGTACTTCCCCATCGGTAAGGCACATAATCCGAAATAATTCCCTTAGTACCGTGTAATGGTGCACACTTAGATGCAAATAAAAGTATCCTCCCCATCGGAGTCACTGCTTTTATTTGTAGGGCCAAAGAGGAACCAACTATTGATTTTATTTGTCAAAAAGTAAGGTTGACAAGATAATAAAATTAATGGGTAAAACCTCCTCTTACAAATGTAGAATTCGTATACGTCCACACTATCGTGGCATGCGATATTCTCTTTTTCGAGGTGTTGGTTGATTTCGAAATTTTATTGTTTGAGGAATCAATAATTTTTTGAAATCTAAAGTAATGATCTATGTGATTCTTAAGATTTTCAAAAATGACTTTCAGTCCACTTACTATGATACTAAAGGAAATAAACTTACTGTACCTAAATAATGTTGATTGGAAAAGATTCAAGATATTGTCTTATCTGCTAAGGAGTACAAGTATGCACTCTTCAAGAGTTCTCAAGCCATGGTTGCTCAAAAGGTTTCTACTTGCCGAAAGGCAAGAAGAAGAAGAAACAAGGTGAAGCAAAGATGGTGGGAGGATCTCTAGGAGGAGTGAAGAAACCGAAAGGCAAGTACTTCACTTGCAAGCAGGATGGACATTGGAAGAAGGACTGTCCCAATTCAAAACAGAACATAGGTATATCTTTTGGACTAGTCATTGAAACATGATTAGCGGTGATATCTACCGACACCTGGTGAGTAGATACTTGGGCAATGCCATGATGGTGGCGGCTATTGCAGTGGGAAGAGTTTTATTTATCTCTTGAAAATAATAAAACTTTGGTTCTGGAAAATTCCCTTTATGTACCTTTATTTATAAAGAATTTAGTTTTAGTTTCTAAATTATTATGGATGGATATTCTATTTATTTTAATGACATAGTTGTTATAAAAAGGAATAGGGAGAATATCTATTCAGGTACATTAATAGGAAATTTGTACACACTTGAACCAAAAGCTCCCACGATGCAAATTGAAGTTAATAACTCATCTTCTAATTCCAATAAGAGAAAAGAACCTTCGAAGATGAACCAAACATATCTTTGGCATCTTAGGCTTGGTCACATTAACCTAAGCAGAATTCAAAGGTTGATAGCTGATGGACCTTTGGGTTCATTAGTGGTGGAGGATCTCCCAACCTGTGAATCTTGCTTGGAGGGTAAGATGACCAAGAGGCCTTTTAAGGCCAAGGGGTATAGAGCCAAAGATGTGTTAGAAATGGTTCATTCTGATTTGTGTGGTCCTATGGCTATCTAGGCAAGAGGTAATCTTGAATATTTCGTCTCTTTTGTAGATGATTATTCAAGATGTAGATGACACTACGATCTGATCGTGGTGGTGACAACCTCTTTGGAGAGTTTAGGAACTACTTATCAGAGGTTGGGATTCAATCCCAAATTGACTGCACCTGGCACACCCCAGCAGAACGGTGTAGCAGAGCAAAGGAATAGGACTCTTATGGAGATGGTTAGATCGATGATGAGTTATTCTGACTTGTTTTATAGTCCTAGAGATCAGAGGGTGATCGTTAACTCGAATGCCAGATTTCTAGAGGAAGACTATGTGATAAGCCACAAGCCCAAAGGTAAAATTGTTCTGGAGGAGTTAAAAAGGGAAGTCACTTCTTTAGTACCACCGGTACAAGAGGACATACCACATGTCACTGCACCGCGTGTCACAGAGGATACACAGAAGATACCTCGTCGTAGTGGGAGGGTTGTTAGACAACCTCTTAGATTCATGTTTTTGGACAAATCTTCTGATTTGGTCCCTAGCAAACATGAACCTAATCCCTAGATGTACGACAAGGCAATCCAAGATATAAATACAGCATCTTTGCAAAGTGCAATGAATACTGAGATTGAATCTATGGATTCAAGACAGGTCTGGGAGCTCTAATGCATAGCAACTCATATGGATTATGAGGTGTGACAGATGGATATCAAGACAGCATTCCTTAGTGGAAGTCTTGAGGAATCCATCTACATGAAGTGACCAGAGGGATTCATTGCTAAAGGCAAAGAGCGTATTGTATGTAAGCTTAATCGGTCCGCTGATGGACTGAAGCAAGCTTTGAGGTCTTGGAACATCTGCTTTGATGAGGTAAATCCAGACTTATGGATTTATTCAAAGTCCGGATGAGTCTTGTGTATACAATAGATGTGACGGAAACGTAGTGGTATTTCTTGTACTATACGTAGATGACATTTTGTTGATTGGCAACAATATCAAGGTGTTATCGGACGTAAGGGTATGGTCATCCAAACAGTATGATATGAAGGACTTGGGAGAAGTGGGTCACAACCTTGGGATCAAAGTTGTTGTGCTTATCCCAAGCTTCATACATAGACATGGTTTTGGATCGTTTTAGCATACAAAACTCCAAGAAGGGTTTTCTACCTTTCAGGTATGGAGTTACTTTATCTAAGGAGATGTGTCCTAGATCATCTGAGGTGATAAAGGAGCTGGAGGCGGTTCCTTATGCTTCGGCAGTAGGAAGCCTCATGTATGCTATGTACGAGACAAGATATTTGCTTTGCCGTGGGCATGGTTAGCAGATATCAGAGTAATCCAGGACAGGGACATTGGACTGCGATAAAGCATATATTGAAGTACCTGAGAAGGACTAGGGATTATATGATGGTTTACCGAGCAGACCAATTACTCCCTGTGGGTTATACGGATTCCGACTTCCAATCTGATAGGGATAACAGCAAGTCTACCTCAGGTTTTGTGTTTACTTTGGGAGGTGGAGCCATTGTATGGACGAGTGTCAAGCAAAAGTGCGTGGCGGACTCCACCATGGAAGCTGAGTATGTGGCGGCCTCTGAGGCGGCCAAAGAAGTTGTATGGCTCAGGAACTTCCTGATGGACTTGGATGTGATTCCTGGTTTGCCCAGAACTATCACAATTTATTGTGATAATAGTGGTGCAGTTGCAAACTCGAAGGAACCATGAGCCCATAAGGCTAGTAAACACATAGAGTGCAAGTACCACCTAATACGAGAAATCGTAAAGAGAGGAGAAGTTGTTGTGGCCAAGATTGCATCGGAGGATAACCTGGCAGATCCTTTCACTAAGGCCCTTCCGGTAAGAGCTTTTGATAGGCATGTGGAGGGAATGGGAATCAGATGTATGGCAGTATAAGAACAGCATAGTCTTTTAGTATAAGTGGGAGATTGTTGGGATGTATACTGAAAGCCTAGCTCTTTTGTATGAACATCTTTATTTTGAAATAAGAATCACATGATCACTGTTTGCATATTTTTATGGTTATGCAATATTGTCTAATACGTTACATTGTAGATAACATGGTGTGTGGTGTCACATGGGAGATCTTGTTATCTGCTCCTTGTAAAGTATAAGTAAAGGCTCACAACCGAGATGACTTTGGACAAACCATCGGAATGGTTGTAGTGTGATTTGGTATTGGTTTGTCTTGACCATAGAATCACACTTGTGCACTTTGTGTGTATTGAGCAGGACCGACACAGAGGTGATTCGATTTATTGCTGACTACATAATCGAATCGGACCTCAGATATTATTTAGTACATACTCTTAATCCCGATATAATAACGGGCATATATACTTGGTACTCATCTCTTTGATTTACCAATGGGCGAGATTTATAGATTAAATCGATAGACTCGGTAAGTTGGGAGATGATATTATTTATATGGTGTGCCGTTGATTATAGGAGGAAACCGTGTCCTATATATTAGGATGATGATGTCCCCTTGAGGAGCTCATAAGGTTCATCATGTAAACCCTGCAGGTGGACTTGGTCCGGCATGATGAAAAGGTTGAGTGGTACTACTCAAGGAGTTAGATGTTGATTAATTAATGGTTAGTAAATTAATTAATCGACGGACATTCGAGATCTTAAACACGGGGAGAAAATGTACAAATAATATATGGAGCCCATATTGTCATATGGGGGTTGGTGAGGTAGATCAATGATGGACCTTTAGTGGATTGGATCATCATTAGTGGATCAGACTTTATGTGGGCTTGATCCATGGGTGGCCAAGACCCAACTCCTCCTCATGGTCCCTAATGTATCCCATTAACACCTCAAGATGCTTAGATCCAATGGATAGAAACAAAACACTAAGATCCATTGGTAGAGATTAAATCTCTAAGATCCGACGGTTGAGATTAAATCTCTAGATCCGACGGTTGAGATTAAATCCCTAGAACCAATGGAGGAGATTAATTCATGGCTTATCCCCAAACTCTATAAAAGGTGGCATGGGGTTGGCGTGAAGATCAGAATAGGGAGGGAGCAAGGCTTGGGCGGCAAGAATAGGGCAATCCTAGTTGAGATAGGATTGGAATTAGGGTTAGGGTTTGGAAGCAAGGGTGGCACCAAATAAGGCAAGTTTTCCTTCTTCTTCCTTGCCTTGTGGCCAATGTCCAGCAGCTATTCCAGCCCTTCCCAGCCCTTGGCCGGCACCCAAAACACTCCCCTCTCTTCTCCTTAGGTGGTGGAAACAAGATATAGGGTTTCCCTTGGTGTCTTGGTAGTTTTCCATCATCTTCTTCTCCTTCTAGTTGGCCGGCAGCAAGAACTTCTATAGTTCTTTGTTGGTTGAGTTTTTGAAGAAGAAAAACATTGTTTCTCTTCTTCCTCTTGCTTGGGAAAATCAAGGAAGGAAGTTTTGCGATCTAGGAGCTTCGACTTTTGGTGGATCGTCGCCCACACGACGTCCAAAAGGAGGAGGGTCATACATTAGAAGACCAAGAGGTATAACTATTCTTCTATCTCTTTTATTCATTGCTTGTGTTTGTTTTTCAAAATATAAGCATGTTATATTTCTGTAAATAGGCTAAATAATACTTGGATCCCGAGTATAAACACAAAAACCGGCGATCCGGACATCGTCTATTCCGCGGCTACTCGTAGAATAGAGGATGGTCGCTTGAACAACTTGTTTGTTCAAGTGACCTCTCTAAACGAATAGCACGACGATGACTTGGTTGCTTTGGGAATCCCTTTTGTCTAGGATTAAATTTTTAATCCGGGGACATCGAAGGGATCACCATGGTCAAGCAACCGAGGTGAAGGGGAAGCGAAGTTTCCCCTCACGGACTCGACAAGGGAAAACCCTTCAATTGGTATCAGAGCTTCCGGGCAAAACCCTTCAATTGGTATCAGAGCTTCCGGGCAAAACCTTTCATCTTTGATCTTTTCAATTAATTGGGGATCATGATGTACTACTAGGTGTCACTCATTATCATTCTATAATTAATGGTTAATTATAGATGGCCAACATAAATCGAGAATTTATTTGGTCACACGCACAACGAGCGTAATCCGAAGGATTTAAAACGAGCTTGAGAATGAGATTCTCCGACCGAGAGAAACTAAGTTTGGTTGGACCAAACAAGGAGCGAGCATGAAATCGTTTCAGTCGCAATGGAAGCGTGGATGGGTCGTGTCTTATGAAGATATGATGGATGAACCAAATTGGTTTGGTTCTAATCCAATGGTGGAGAATAAATCAAAGGGGTTTGGTTTGTTTTAAACGAATGAATCAAAAGTTGGTTCGGTTCGTTTTAACTTAAAATAGACCAAATCGGTTTGGTTTATTTTAACTTAAATTAATGGAGCGGGTTAACGGGTTTTGGTTATGAACCAATAACCATTAGGAGAATTTGTTCTCTATAAAATAGGGCTCAAGGGTTTAATGAGAGCCCTAATCCAAAGTTGCCGCCCCTCTCCCTCCTCTCCTCTTGTGGTCGGCGCCCAAACCCTAGCCGCTACCCACCTCTTGTGTCGCCGTCCAAGTTGTTGCCGGCGTCCAAGCTTCAGCTGGCGATCCTCCGGTGACCCACCGGTTATCTTTCTTGGCTCCAGCGACAAGGTGAGCATCTAGCTTCCTTATTTGGCCAGCGCTAATCCTCCACCAAAGCTGTCCAGTTTTCTGGACAGCTTGTTTACTTCATGTCGGAGCGTCATTTGGACGACGTTTGGAGCTCCAACAGTGGCTTCCTTGCCGGAGATTCGATCTCCGGTATGTTGGGGTGTATATTGAAAGCCTTGCTCTTTTGTATGAAAGAATCACATGATCTTTGTTTGCATATTTTTATAGTTATGCAAAATTGTCTAATATTTTACATTGTAGATAACATGGTGCTTGGTGTGGCACAGAAGATCATGTTATCAGTCCCTTGTAGAATATAAGTAGAGGCTCACAACCAAGATGGTTTTGGACAAACCATTGGCATGGTTGTAGTGTAGCTTGGTATTATTTTATCTTGAACATAGAGTTACACTAGTACACCTCGGTGTATTGTGCAGGACCGACATAGAGGTGATTCAATTTATTGCTGACTACATAATTGAATCGGACCTCGGATATTATGTTGTACATGCTCTTAATCCCGATATAATAACGGGCACATGTACTTAGTATTTATTTCTTTGATTTACCAAAGGGTGAGATTTCTATGGATTAAATCAATATGCCCGGTAGGTTGGGAAATAATATTATTTACATGGTGTGCCGTTGATTATAGGAGGAAACCGTGTCCTATATATTAGGTTGATGATGTCCCCTTGAGGAGCTCATAAGGTTCATCATGTAAACCCTGCAGGTTGACTTAGTCAACATGATGATAAGGTTGAGTGGTACTACTCGAGGAATTAGATGTTAATTAATTGATGGTCAGTAAATCAATTAATTGACGGACATTCGATATCTTAAACATGGGGGGGATGGATGTACAAATAATATATGGAGCCCATATTAATTTATGGGGGTTGGTGAGGTAGTTCGATGATGATCCTCTAGTGGAATGGAACATCATTGATGGATCAAGTTTGTGTGGTTCCGATCCATCGGGTGGCCAAGACCCAACTCCTCCTCATGGTCCCTATCGTAGCCTAATATAAACCTCATGAAGTCTAGATCAAATGATGGAAAACAAATCTCTAGATCCGACGGTTGAGATTAATTCTCTAGATCCGACGGTTGAGATTAATTCTCTAGAACCGACGGTTGAGATTAATTCTCTAGAACCGATGGTTGAGATTAATTCTCTAGATCCGACGGTTGGGATTAAATCTCTAGAACCGATGGTGGAGATTAAAATCTCTAGAACCAACGGTTGAGATTAAATCTCTAGATCCGACGGTTGAGATTAAATCTATAGAACCAATGGAGGAGATTAATCCAAGGCAAAAACCCAACTCTATATATAAGGCTTATTGGGTTGGGCGGCAAGGATGATGGATGGTTTAGGGGATTAGGGTTTGCTTCCTTTGGAGGCTAAGAAACCCTAGTTTGTTTAGTTTTTTTGGGCGGCTAGGGTTTGGGAGCAAGGATGGGCGGCAACAAGTGGAAGATGAGTTTCTTCTTCTTCCTAAGGCATGGCCGGTCCCTTCCTTCTACCCTCTACCTTGGTCGGTCCACACTCTATCCTTATTCCCCTCTTCCATGGACGACACATAGAAGATGGTTTTCAAAGAGATTAGGGTTTTTCCTTTCCTTTGGTTGGGCGGCAAGAAATCCTAGGTTAGGGTTTGGTTGGGCGGCTAGGGTTTGGAAGTTGGAGTGGGCGGCAACTATAGGAGAGGTTCTCTTCTTCTTCCTAAGGTGTTGCCAGGACCTATCTCTCTTCCCTCTACCTTGGTCGGCGCTCAACTCATTCCTCTTCTCCTCTTTATTTCATCTTGGCCGGCGGCACTAGAAGCTAGGGTTTGTCCGTAGTTTGGTTCCTTGGTGGTTTCCATTATGTTCTCTCTATTCTTGGGGTCGGCGGCATCAATCCTTTGTGGATTGGTGGTTGGCTCAAGCAAGAAGGGAAAGAGAGTTCTTCTTTCTTTAGATTGAATAAGATCTAGGAAGCTTCAACTTGTGGAGGATCTTCGCCCACACGAAGTTTACAAGGAGGTTAGGACATACGATAGAAGATGAAGAGGTATAAAAGTTTTACAACTTTTATTATTGTTCTTTACATGTTCTTATTGATATGCTAGCTTATGTCCTTTATGTTAGTATGTGTTGATTATACTAGTTTACATTTGTATGTATTTGTATAATCATGGACCCCGAAGATAAACACAAAAACCGGCGATCCGTCCGTCGTCTCTTCCGTGGCTAACCGACTAGAAGAGTTGATTGCTTGAACAACAAGTTTGTTCAAGCGATCGCTCGAGTCATTGGCACGACGACAAATTGGTTGTGCTATGGAAACTCATCCCTTCCGGATTAGTTTTCATTAGTGAAAATTTTAATCCGGGGACATGGGAGCCGATGAGCCTCCGAGGAATAGCACATTGCCAACAATTGGTATCAGAGCCACGGTTTCCGGTTTTGTGTGTTTTGGATTCGGTTACTTTCATGCACATATCATATATTGAGTATGTCGGATAATAGTAGGATGTGCGTAGGCTAACTTTTTGGTTGCAGGCATAAGATCCGACTATTATGGCTATATGTGTGTATGTGGTTGTGTGTGTGTGATTGTATATTATTTGAATCCTCGGGGTTGATGAGGCTAAATTAGTATTTAATTTTTGTAATTGAATACGACATTGTTTAGCCACTCTTTATTTTATTTTACTTTCGATCTAGATTTCATGTACACTCCCTCGTGGAGTATAGGATCGATGGATGTAAAATAAAATAGGTTTTATTCTCGGCTCGGATCTCCGGATGGCTCGTACATGGCGTAGGAGGAGCGGACGAGGAGGCGACACGACGGGACGCATATTGGAGAACAATGCCATAATAGTTGGAAAAAATTCTATTTTTTTTTCATATTTATTGCCGATTTGTTTTATATGCATGTTGTGTGTGCTTGAAAATTCCTCATTTTCAATTTACTAAGTGGGAGAGGAATATTTTAATTAATTCCCGCGGCGTCCATTACAATTTGACGTGTGATGCAACAAACTTGCGCGTCGGCTCTGAGTGCCTTCCTCCCCATCGGATGAGTTTGTTTGCGGATCACTAAGTCAAATAATGGTTATAGGAAATTATCTAGGAGCGTGTGTACTTCCACAGCGGTAAGACACATAATCCGAAATAATTCCCTTAGTACCGTGTAATGGTGCACATTTAGATGCAAATAAAAAGTATCCTCCCCATCGGAGTCACTGCTTTTATTTGTAGGGACAAAGAGGAACCAACTATTAATTTTATTTGTCAAAAAGTAAGGTTGATAAGATAATAAAATTAATGGGTAAAACCTCCTCTTACAAATGTAGAATTCGTATACGTCCACACTACCGTGGCATGCGATATTCTCGGTATTTTGAGGTGTTGGTTGATTTCAAAATTTTATTGTTTGAGGAATCAATAATTTTTTGAAATCTAAAGTAATGATCTATGTGATTCTTAGGATTTTCAAAATTGACTTTCAGTCCACTTGCTGTGATACTAAAGGAAATAAACTTACTGTACCTAAATAATGTTGATTGGAAAAGATTCTAGATATTGTCTTTTCTGCTAAGGAGTACAAGTATGCGCTCTTCAAATAGTGTCCTCAAGCCATCGTTGCTCAAAAAGGGTTTCTACTTCTAAGCGGAAAGGTAAGAAGAAGAAGAAACAAGGTGGAGCAAAGATGGTGGAAGGATCTCAGGGAAGAGTGAAGAAGCCGAAAGGCAAGTACTTCACTTGCAAGCAGGATGGACATTGGAAGAAGGATTGTCCCAATCCAAAACAGAACAAAGGTATATCTTTTGGACTAGTCATTGAAACATGATTAGCGGTGATATCTACCGGCACCTGGTGAGTTGATACGGGAGCCACTAATCATATCTGCAATAATTTGCAGAGGTTCGTGAAACCCATGACTAGCTAAAGGAGATTACCATTTACTTGGGCAATGCCATGATGGTGGCCTATCAAAGGGGAGAAGTTTTATTTATCTCTTGAGAATAATAAAACTTTGGTTCTGGAAAATTCCCTTTATGTACCTTTATTTAGAGAGAATTTAGTTTCAGTTTCTAAATTATTATGGATGGATATTCTATTTCTTTTAATGACAAAGTTGTTATAAAAGGAATAGGGAGAATATCTATTCAGGTATATTGAAAGAAAATTTGAACCAAAACCTCCCACGATGCAAATTGAAGTTAATAACTCATCTTCTAATTCCAATAAGAGAAAAGAACCTTCAAAGATGAACCAAACATATCTTTGGCTTCTTAGGCTTGGTCACATTAACCTAAGCAGAATTCAAAGGTTGAAAGCTGATGGACCTTTGGGTTCATTAGTGGTGGAGGATCTCCCAACCTACGAATCTTGTTTGGAGGGTAAGATGACCAAGATGCCTTTTTAAGGAAAAGGGGTATAGAGCCAAAGATGTGTCAGAGATGGTTCATTCTGATTTGTGTGGTCCTATGGCTATCTAGGCAAGAGGTAATCTTGAATATTTTGTCTCTTTTGTAGATGATTATTCAAGATATGGATGACACTACGATCTGATCGTGGTGGTGACAACCTCTTGGGAGAGTTTAGGAACTACTTATCAGAGGTTGGGATTCAATCCCAATTGACTGCACCTGGCACACCCCAGCAGAACGGTGTAGCAGAGTGAAGGAATAGGACTCTTATGGAGATGGTTAGATAGATGATGAGTTATTCTGACTTGTTTTATAGTCCTAGAGATCAGAGGGTGATCGTTAACACGAACACCAGATTTCTAGAGAAAGACTATGTGATAAAGCCACAAGCCCAAGAGTAAAATTGTTCTGGAAGAGTTAAAAAGGGAAGTCACTTCTTTAGTACCACCGGTATAAGAGGATATACCACATGTCACTGCACCGCGTGTCACAAAGGATACACAGATGATACCTCGTCGTAGTGGGAGGGTTGTTAGATAGCCTCTTAGATTCATGTTTTTGGGTGAATCTTTTGATTTGGTCCCTAGCAAACATGAACCTGATCCCTAGACATACGACGAGACAATCTATGGATTCAAGTCAGGTCTGGGAGCTCTTATGCATAGCAACTCATATGGATTATGAGGTGTGGCAGATGGATGTCAAGACAGCTTTCCTTAATGGAAGTCTTGAGGAGAACATCTATATGAAGCAACCAGAGATTCATTGTTAAGGGAAAAGAGCATCTTGTATGTAAGCTTAATCGGTCCGTTTATGGACTGAAGCAAGCTTTGAGGTCTTGGAACATCCGCTTTGATGAGGTAAATCCAGACTTATAGATTTATTCAAAGTCTGGATGAGTCTTGTGTATACAAGAGATGTGACGGAAACGTAGTGGTACTTCTTGTACTATACGTAGATAATATTTTGGTAGTTGGCAACAATATCAGAGTATTATCAGACGTAAGGGTATGGTTGTCTAAACAGTTTTGAAGGACTTGGGAGAAGTGGGTCACAACCTTGGGATCAAGGTTGTTGTGCTTATCCCAAGCTTCATACATAGACATGATTTTGGATCGTTTTAGCATGCAGAACTCCAAGAAGGGTTTTCTACCTTTCAGGTATGGAGTTACTTTATCTAAGGAGATGTGTCATAGATCATTTGAGGTGATAAAGGAGCTGAAGGCGGTTCCTTATGCTTCGGCAGTAGGAAGCCTCATGTATGCTATGTACGAGACAAGATATCGCAAGTGGGCATGGTTAGCAGATATCAGAGTAATCCAGGATAGGGACATTGGACTGCGGTAAAAGCATATATTGTAGTGCCTGAGAAGGACTAGGGATTATATGCAAGTTTATCAGGCAGACCAATTACTCCCTGTGGGTTGCATGGATTACGATTTCCAATCAGATAGGGATAACAGTAAGTCTACCTCGGGGTTTGTGTTTACTTTTGGAGGTGGAGGCATAGTATAGAGGAGTGTCAAGCAGAAATGCGTTGCGGACTCCACCATGGAAGCTGAGTATGTGGCAGCCCCTGTGGCGGCCAAAGAAGCTGTGTGGTTCAGGAACTTTCTGATGGACTTGGATGTGATTCCTGGTTTGCCCAGAACTATCACAATTTATTGTGATAATAATGGTGCAGTTGCAAACTCGAACGAACCACGAGCCCATAAGACTAGTAAACACATAGAGTGCGAGTACCACCTGATACGAGAAATCGTAAAGGAAGTAGAAGTTGTTGTCGCCTAGATTGCATCAGAGGATGACCTGGTAGACCCTTTTCACTAAGGCCCTTCTAGAGAGAGCTTTGATAGGCATGTGGAGGGAAGGGGAATCAGATGTATGGTAGTGTGATGACAGCATAGTGTTTTAGTATAAGTGGGAGATTGTTGGGATGTATACTGAAAGCCTTGCTCTTTTGTATGAACATCTTTATTTTGAAATAAGAATCACATGATCATTGTTTGCATATTTTTATAGTTATGCAAAATTGTCTAATATTTTACATTGTAGATAACATGGTGCTTGGTGTGGCACAGAAGATCATGTTATCAGTCCCTTGTAGAATATAAGTAGAGGCTCACAACCAAGATGGTTTTGGACAAACCATTGGCATGGTTGTAGTGTAGCTTGGTATTGTTTTATCTTGAACATAGAGTTACACTAGTACACCTCGGTGTATTGAGCAGGACCGACATAGAGGTGATTCAATTTATTGCTGACTACATAATTGAATCGGACCTCGGATATTATGTTGTACATGCTCTTAATCCTGATATAATAATGGGCACATATACTTAGTATTTATTTCTTTGATTTACCAAAGGGTGAGATTTCTATGGATTAAATCAATATGCCCGGTAGGTTGAGAAATAATATTATTTACATGGTATGCCGTTGATTATATGAGGAAACCGTGTCTTATATATTAGGTTGATGATGTCCCCTTGAGGAGCTCATAAGGTTCATCATGTAAACCCTGCAGGTTGACTTAGTCAACATGATGATAAGGTTGAGTGGTACTACTCGAGGAATTAGATGTTAATTAATTAAAGGTCAGTAAATCAATTAATTGACGGACATTCGATATCTTAAACACGGGGGGATGGATGTACAAATAATATATGGAGCCCATATTAATTTATGGGGGTTGGTGAGGTAGTTCGATGATGATCCTCTAGTGGAATAGAACATCATTGATGGATCAAGTTTGTGTGGTTCTGATCCATCGGGTGGCCAAGACCCAACTCCTCCTCATGGTCCCTATCATAGCCTAATATAAACCTCATGAAGTCTAGATCAAATGATGGAAAACAAATCTCTAGATCCGACGGTTGAGATTAATTCTCTAGATCCGACGGTTGAGATTAATTCTCTAGAACCGACGGTTGAGATTAATTCTCTAGAACCGATGGTTGAGATTAATTCTCTAGATTCGACGGTTGGGATTAAATCTCTAGAACCGATGGTGGAGATTAAAATCTCTAGAACCAACGGTTGAGATTAAATCTCTAGGTCCGACGGTTGAGATTAAATCTATAGAACCAATGGAGGAGATTAATCCAAGGCAAAAACCCAACTCAATATATAAGGCTTATTGGGTTGGGCGGCAAGGATGATGGATGGTTTAGGGGATTAGGGTTTGCTTCCTTTGGAGGCTAAGAAACCCTAGTTTGTTTAGTTTTTTTGGGCGGCTAGGGTTTGGGAGCAAGGATGGGCGACAACAAGTGGAAGATGAGTTTCTTCTTCTTCCTAAGGCATGGCCGGTCCCTTCCTTCTACCCTCTACCTTGGTCGGTCCACACTCTATCCTTATTCCCCTCTTCCATGGCCGGAACATAGAAGATGGTTTTCAAAGAGATTAGGGTTTTGCCTTTCCTTTGGTTGGGCGGCAAGAAATCCTAGTTTAGTGTTTGGTTGGTCGGCAAGGGTTTGGAAGTTGGAGTGGGCGGCAACTATAGGAGAGGTTCTCTTCTTCTTCCTAAGGTGTTGCCGGGACCTATCTCTATTCCCTCTACCTTGGTCGGCACTCAACTCATTCCTCTTCTCCTCTTTATTTCATCTTGGCCGGCGGCACTAGAAGCTAGGGTTTGTCCCTAGTTTGGTTCCTTGGTGGTTTCCATTATGTTCTCTCTATTCTTGGGGCTGGCGGCATCAATCCTTTGTGGATTGGTGGTTGGCTCAAGCAAGAAGGGAAAGAGAGTTCTTCTTTCTTTGGATTGAAGAAGATCTAGGAAGCTTCAACTTGTGGAGGATCTTCGCCCACACGAAGTTTACAAGGAGGTTAGAACATACGATAGAAGATCAAGAGGTATAAAAGTTTTACAACTTTTATTATTGTTCTTTACATGTTCTTATTGATATGCTAGCTTATGTCCTTTATGTTAGTATGTGTTGATTATACTAGTTTACATTTGTATGTATTTGTATAATCATGGACCCCGAAGATAAACACAAAAACCGGTGATCCATCCGTCGTCTCTTCCGCGGCTAACCGACTAGAAGAGTTGATTGCTTGAACAACAAGTTTGTTCAAGCGATCGCTCGAGTCGTTGGCACGACGACAAATTGGTTGTGCTAAGGAAACTCATCCCATCCGGATTAGTTTTCATTAGTGAAAATTTTAATCCGGGGACATGGGAGCCGATGAGCCTCCGAGGAATAGCACATTGCCAACAAGGTAATCCTCATAGGTGGAGGATGAAGGATTCGTCAAACGGTGGGCGAATACCTCTCCGGAGAAGTGAGTTTTTGAGGACTCGTTTTGAATCCGAATTTTGATTCGGATTGTGATCTTTTCTCGATCACATCGTCTTCGACACAAGGCTAGTGACTCGTATGAAGACGAGGCTCGTGACTTTGTGAAGTCATCCCAAAGATACTCGGCGTGGATACAGATAGAGACGATTCTAGCGAGGGTCGCTCTGGTTGATGTCTTTCCCGCTACACGTGATACGTCAGGTATACGTAGAATAAATTTTCTTTTATTGCAAAATTTGAAACTACGGTTATGTCTACACATGTTGTACTATGTATGCATGTGGTATGTGTGATGTAATAAATTAGATTTATTGCTCTTTATTTCTTCCGCTGCGCACGTGTTTACCAAACATGTTCGAACACACACTCGCCGCAGTGCCGAAAACCCAACATGTTTTGCGACACATAAGCAAAACCGAAGTTCTAGAATCACCTTTGAAGACCTCGGCACGCTCCCTTCTTCCTCCATGTGACACCGTATAGAGTATAGTCCACCGACAGCCCTCACAAATCGAAACCTCTTAGAGTTTACTTCCGAACAATTTCAACCACTGAATATATCGATATTTGAATCTCAGCCCCTGTGGGATCGATAATCTTTTATTACTTGACGACATCCGTGCACTTGAGAGCATTGAGCATGAGCGCACGCTTCGAGTCCTCGACTGCCTCCATCGCGAGATTTGAGATCGCGTTCGCATGCATCAGGTGTTGGCTGGAAGAAATGGAGAAGGAGGGCTATGGGCGGTGCTGATGGAGCTGTGATGAAGAACAAAACCGCTGGAGCTGTGGCAGTGGAAGAAGATGAAGTGGAAGACCAAGAAGACCACCACCGATCGAAGAGGAACCCCCTTCTCTGATGGGGGAGCTTGGATGGAAGAAGCGGCGAACTCGGTACGGAGGAAGAAGGCGATAACGGAGCTTGGTAAGGGAGAAGATGATGCTACTAGTGGTAGAGGAGATGGAGTTGCACCGGTCCCCGGAGAAGGAGGGAATCCCCTTTCCTCTCCGACGACCAGCGGGGAAGGTGAAGAGCTCAGCGATGAAGAAGGCGGAGGAGGAAATCACGTGAGAAAGAAAAGTCGATCATTGGAAAAAATATGCTCAAGCTTAATTAACGCAAATCCTAGATCTGATTCGACGGCTAAAATTGCTCCGATTTAGAATGGATGGATCTAATCAATCTGAATGGACGATCACGATCAACTTGATATGGATGGAAGGTTAAGATGTATAGATTTGAGTGTATAGACCAGATCTCTCCAAATTTAGATGGATGACTCAGATTCAATCATATCTCATCGGACGGTCAGGATTAAACAGATCTGAACCCTTTGATTAAACTGTTTCTGATCTTGATGAAAGGCTCAGATTAATCCAGCTTGAAATTCCCTTTATGACCCTAGATGAAGCCACATTTGATCCAATTTGAGTTTAGTCCATTGACTCATCTTGATCTCCTATAAACAAGAGATAAAGAATTGCATATAAATCCAAAATTTATAAGAATTTTTAATAAAATCCAAAATAGATCCCAACTCATAAAACATGATAATAATCAATAAATAATCATATGAAAGGATTAAAAATATCAAAATTAAGGATCAAAATAATATACTAAAATGTTGTTATCGCCCACCTCTAATACTCTCTTATGAAGTGGTAGATCTAGAGTTTATTCCAAGGATACAAGGTAATCGAAGAAGAAGTTGTTCATTATTGGATTCTTAACACTCTTTAGTGATTGATCTAGCTAGGAGCTTCTGGATCTGAGATGATCGGAGGAGATCCGTAAGAAGGGGAGGGAGATCTTGGCAGGGCGAAGAGGTGAACACCATCACCTGTAAATAGCCAAATTTGAGATCTCAAATATCACCTATAATTTGTGATATTGTCTTTGAGAAACTCTTTCTGAGATCTCTGGATAAAGTATTATGTGTAGACTGAGTCTCATACTTGTACAGTGTTGGAAAAATCCAACATATGCCTTTATAAGAAATGGTGGATCAATACTGTGGCACGTGTTTCATACCATGAGTGATAAATTGACTAGAGAATGTAAAAGTCATATTACTTGAGACAGTAAATAAATATCCCCGAGCCTTATTGTGTGAGATATGAGATCCTCTAGGTGGACTCTCTTGCACCCTTATTACTTTCGAACATTTCTTGAGGTTTTAATTCACTTTTTACTATCTTGGTCTGTTTATCGATGGCCTAGAAAATAAATTGATGTATGAGGGATAGATCTAGGAAAACAACTAAGTTGAGATTGATAGATTCGTATTTGGGAAAAGAAAGATCAATCGACAATGCATCATTATCATATATTCACCGACTAATCTTTTATGTTCATCTATGAAAGGATTAAACATATTAGTTAATATAATATCGAGCAAAATTTAGGGATTATTTTTTACGAGGAAAGTAACTCGATTGGATGTAATTAGTCATGGATCTGGGGTGCAACGAGATTTTGTATCTTATGATACAATGATGACTACTCAATCATCTTAATAGGTGTGTTGAGCATGTTTATATTTGCAGGTGTACTCGCAAGTCGCACGACATCTAATCCTGTATAAAAATCTAGTAGGGTGATGTGATGAATCACATGAGATGTGATTTAATGATAGAAGTTAAATGTTTGCATTTGCAAGTGGAAGATGTTGGTTATGCCCAAGTTGGGGCATGTTATCATGGGTAATGTGTAACCATCCATTATACCAAGTTGATAACTTCCCATATAATGGCAAGACTACAAAGAAGAGCAGGATAAGCATAAACGATGAAGTGTTTATGTTGTTCGTGTATTCGAGAGAAGAAACGAGTGTGCTGTTAGTAGGCAGTTGTGAGATTTCTTGTGTGCAAGTGTTGTGCGTGAAGATAGGCAGTGCAAAGCTCGCATCTCTTGTTGAGAAGAAGTGAAGGTAGGAAACTTCGCTTCCCAATTCAACTCGGTCGCTTGTTCATGGCGATCCCATCGATGTCCCCGGATTAAAAAAAATTTAATCCTAGACAAAAAAGGAACACCCAAGCAATCGTTTCATCGTTGTGTTATTCGATTAGAGTGGTTACTTGAACAAACTTGTTGTTCAAGCGACCAACCTCTATTCTACGAATAGCCACGGAATAGACGATGTACGGATCACCGGCTTTTGTGTTTATGTTCGGGGTCCAAGTATATTTAGCTACAAAACAGAATATATCATGCATATATAATTGAAAACAATTACAAACATGTTACATATGATGATAGATAAGTGTTATACCTCTCGATCTTCTATTGTATGACCTTCCTCCTTTCGGACGTCGTGTGGGCGACGATCTACAAAAAGTTGAAGCTCCTAGATCACCAATCTTTCTTCCTCGCTCGTTCCGAGCAAGAGGAAGAATAGAAACAAGACTCTTCTTCTTTCTTTAGCCAACCAACAAACAACAAGCAAGTTGCTTGCCGCCGGCCAATAAGGATAAGATGAGAAAGATGAATGCCGGCCAAGAGCTCCAAGGGAGGACCCTAAGCCTTGTTTCCACCGGCCAAGGAGAAGAGAAGAGCTAGGTTTGGACGCCGGCCAAGGGAGGAGAGGGGTTGTATGGGCGCCGGCCACCAAGGAAGAAGAAGAAGATAAGGAAAAGGTTTCCTTATTTGGTGCCGCCAACTCCAAACCCTAACTCAAAGCCTCTTGCCGCCAACTCCAAAACTCCCTTGCTTCTCATTTATCTCCACGCCAACCCTTAAGCCCCTTTTTATAGAGTTAAGGATAAGCCTTGTTTTAATCTCCACCATTGGTTCTAGGGATTTAATCTCAACCGTCGGATCTAGAGATTTTAATCTCAACCGTCGGATCTAGAGATTTAATCTTTACCTTTGGATCTAGAGTTTTGTTTTCATCCATTGGATCTAGGCTTCATGAGGTATTAATAGGCTACAATAGGGACCATGAGGTGGAGTTGGATCTTGGACACCCAATGGATCAAGCCCACATAAAGTCCGATCCATTAATGATAATCCAATCCACTAAAGGATTATAATTGATCTACCTCACTAACCCCCATAGGTTAATATGGGCTCCATATATTATATGTACATTTTCTTCCCATGTTTAAAATCTCGAATTTCCATCGATTAATTAATTTACTGACCATTAATTAATCAACATCTAACTCCATGAGTAGTACCACTCAACCTTTTCATCATGCCGGACCTAGTCCACCTACAGGGTTTAATGATGAACCTTATGAGCTCCTCAAGGGGACATCATCATCCTAATATATAGGACACGGTTTCCTCCTATAATCAACGGCACACCATATAAATAATATCATTTCCCAACTACTGAGTCTATCGATTTAATCTATAAATCTCTCCCATTGGCAAAACAAAGAAATGAATACTAAGTATATGTGCCCGTTATTATATCGGGATTAAGAGCATGTACAATATAATATCTGAGGTCCGATTCGATTATGTAGTCAGCAATAAATCGAATCACCTCTAAGTCGGTCCTGCTCAATACACATAAAGTGTACTAGAGTGATTCTATGGTCAAGATAAACCAATACCAAAACACACTACAACCATACCAATGGTTTGTCCAAAGTCATCTCGATTGTGAGCCTATACTTATACTTTACAAGGAGCCGATAACAAGATCTCCCGTATGACACTACACACCATGTTATCTACAATGTAATGTATTAGACAATATGCATCACCATAAAAATATGCAAACAATGATCATGTGATTCTTATTTCAAAATAGAGATGTTCATACAAAAGATAGACTTTTCAGTATACATCCCAACAATCTCCCACTTATACTAAAAGACTATACTGTCCTCAAACTGTCATACATCTGATCCCCATTCCCTCCACATGCCTATCAAAAGCTCTCGCCGGAAGGGCCTTAGTGAAAGGATCTGTCAGGTTATCCTCCGATGCAATCTTGGCCACAGCAACTTCTCCTCTCTTTACGATTTCTCGTATCAGGTGGTACTTGTGCTCTATGTGTTTACTTGCCTTATGGGCTCGTGGTTTCTTCGAGTTTGCAACTGCACCACTATTATCACAATAAATTGTGATAGTTTTGGGCAAACTAGGAAACACATCCAAGTCCATCAGCAAGTTCCTGAGCCACACAGCTTCTTTAGCCGCCTCAGAGGCTGCCACATACTCAGTTTCCATGGTGGAGTCCGCCACGCATTTCTGCTTGACACTTCTCCATACAATGGCTCCACCTCCCAAAGTAAACACAAAACCTGAAGTAGACTTACTATTATCCCTATCTGATTGGAAGTCGGAATCCGTGTAACCCACAGGGAGTAATTGGTCTGCCTGGTAAACTAGCATATAATCCCTAGTCCTTCTCAGGTACTTCAATATATGCTTTACCGCAGTCCAATATCTCTATCCTGGATTACTCTGATATCTGCTGACCATGCTCACGGCAAAGCAGATATCTGGTCTCGTACATAGCATCGCATACATGAGGCTTCCTACTGCCGAGGTATAAAGAATCGCCTTCATATACTCTATCTCCTCAGATGTTCTAGGACACATCTTCTTAAACAAAGGAACTCCATGCCTAAAAGGTATAAAACCCTTCTTGGAGTTCTGCATGCTAAAACGATCCATAATGGTGTCTATGTATAAAGCTTGAGATAAGCACAACATCCTTTTCCTGCGATCCCTTATAACCTTGATCCCAAGGATATGTCCCACTTCTCCCAAGTCTTTCATATCAAACTGTTTGGACAACCATACCCTTATGTCCGACAACACCTTGACATTATTGCCAATTAACAAAATGTCATCTACGTATAATACAAGAAATACCACTATATTTCCATCACATCTCTTGTATACACAAGACTCATCCGGACTTTGAATAAATCCATAAGACTGGATTACCTCATCAAAGCGGATGTTTCAAGACCTCGAAGCTTGCTTCAATCCATAAATGGACCGATTAAGCTTACATACAAGATGCTCTTTGCCCTTCGCAATGAATCCCTCTAGTTGCTTCATATAGATGTTTTCCTCAAGACTTCCATTAAGGAAAGCTGTCTTGACATCCATCTGTCACACCTCATAATCCATATGAGTTGCAATGCATAAGAGAATCTGGATAGACTTAAGCATGGCTACCGGCGAAAAGGTCTCCTTATAATCGATACCCTCTTTCTGAGTATACCCCTTCGCAACAAGCCTCGCTTTGAAGGTCTCAACCTTTCCATCTATTCCTCTCTTTCTTTTATAGATCCACTTGCATCCAATGGTTTTTACACCATCGGATGATTCTACTAGCTCCCAGACCTGATTTGAATCCATAGATTCGATCTCAGTATTCATTGCATTTTGCCAAGATACTGCATCTTTATCTTGGATTGTCTCGTCATATGTCCAGGGATCAGGTTCATGTTCGCTAGGGACCAAATCAGAAGATTCTCCTAAGAACATGAATCTATCAGGATGTCTCACAACCCTCCCACTATGACGACGTATCACCTGTGTATCCTCTGTGACACGCGGTGCAGTGACTTGTGGTATATCTTCTTGTACCAGTGGTACTGAAGAAGTGACTTCCCCTTTCAATTCCTTCAGAACAATCTTTCTCATGGGCTTGTGGTTCATCACTTAGTCTTCCTCTAGAAATCTAGCGTTCGTGCTGATGATCACCCTCTGATCTCTAGGACTATAAAATAAACCACCTTTCGTTCCTCTAGGATAGCCAACAAATATGCGTACTTCTGTACGAGGTTCCAACTTACCAGCATCTGCCTTCAGCACATGTGCTGGACTCCCCCATATCCGAATATGTCTTAGACTAGGCTTTTACCCAGTCCACAATTATGTGGGAGTAGAAGGCACTGATTTAGATGGAACCAAGTTCAGAATGTACACCGTCGTATCTAGAGCATATCCCTAGAACGAATCTGGCAACTCAGAATAACTCATCATCGATCTAACCATCTCCATAAGAGTCCTGTTCCTTCGCTCTGCTATACCATTCTGCTGGGGTGTGCCAGGTGGAGACAATTGGGATTGAATCCCAGCCTCTGACAAGTAATTCCTAAACTCTCCCAAGAGGTACTCACCACCACGATCAGATCGTAGTGTCTTGATACTTTTACCTTGACGTTTCTCCACATCAGCCTTGAATTCTTTGAACTTGTCAAAGCATTCAGACTTGCGGCGCATCAAGTAAATGTCTTCATATCTCGAATAATCGTCTATAAAAGAGACAAAATACTCAAAATCACCTCTAGCCTGGATAGACATAGGACCACACAAATCAGAATGAACCAATTCTAACACATCTTTAGCTCTATACCCCTTGGCCTTAAAAGGCCTCTTGGTCATTTTACCCTCCAAGCAAGATTCGCAGGTTGGGAAATCTTCCACCACTAATGAACCCAGAGGTCCATCAACTATCAACCTTTGAATTCTGCTCAGGTTAATACGACCAAGCCTAAGATGCCAAAGATATATTTGGTTTATCTCCGAAGGTTCTTTTCTCTTATTAGAATTAGAAGATGAGTTATTAACTTCTATTTGCATCGTGGGAGCTTTTGGTTCAAGTGTGTATAGATTTCCTATCAATGCACCCGAACAGATAATGTCCCTATTCCTTTTTATAACAACTCTGTCATTAAAAGAAATAGAATATTCATCCATAAATAATTTAGAAATCGAAATTAAATTCTTTCTAAATAAAGATACATAAAGGCAATTCTTAAGAACCAAAACTTTATTTTTCTCAAAAGATAAATAAACGTCTCCCACTGCAATAGCCACCACCTTCGTGGCATCGCCCAAGTATACGGTAATCTCCCCCTCAGCCAGTCGTCTAGTTTCTTGGAACCCCTGCAAAGTATTGTAGACATGATCGGTGGCTCCTGTATCTACACACCAGGTGCTGGTAGATAACACCGCTAAACATGTTTCAACGACTAGACCAAAAGATATACCTTTGTTCTGCTTGCGGTTGGGGCAGTCCTTCTTCTAGTGTCCAGTCTGTTTACAAGTGAAGCACTTGCCTTTCGGCTTCTTCACTCCTCCCTGAGTTCCTCCCACCGCCTTTGCCCCAGTTTGTTTCTTCTTCTTCTTGCCTTTCGGCTTAGAAGTAGAAACCTTTTGGGTCACCATGGCATACGCCTGAGCACTCTGACGAAATAGCCCCTCTGCCGCCTGAAGTTCTGTTAGAAGCTCCGTCAACGAATACAACCTCTTTTTCATGTTGTAGTTCAGGAGAAACTACTCAAAACTCCTAGGTAGAGACTGGAGAATGATATCGACCTGGGTTTCCCCATCGATCTCAACTCCGAGGACTTCCAACTCAATTAAATGAGCCATCATCTTGAGAACATGATCCCTCACGGGTGTTCCCTCGATCATGGTGGTCGTCATCAAGTTCCTCATGGCTTCCTACCTTGCAGCCCGATTCTGGTGTCCAAAAAGCTCTTTGAGATTGAGCATCATGTCATAAGCAGTGGGCATGACTTGATGCTGATGTTGCAGTACATTTGACATAGATGCCAAAATGTAACACCGCGCCATCTCATCGGCCTTGATCCATTTCTTATAACTCTCCTTCTCCTTTTCCCTAGAATCATCCGCAGGCTTAGGAGGGCACTCTTCGAGGAGTACATATTTGTATTCCTCAGCAGTCAATACAATGTCAAGATTCCTCTTCCAATCAACATAGTTGGGTCCAGTAAGTTTATTCTCTTTCAGTATCACAGCAAGCGGGTTGAAAGTCATTTTGAAAGAAAACCTAAGAATCACATAGATCAAAACATTAGATTTCAAAAAATTATTGATTCCTCAAATAATAAAATTTTAAAATCAACCAACACCTTAAAACACCGAGAATATCGTATGCCATGATAGTGTGGACATATACGAATTCTACATTTGTAAGAGGAGATTTTATCCATTAATTTTACTATCTTGTCAACCTAACTTTTTGACAAGTAAAATTAATAGTTGGTTCCTCTTTGGCCCTACAAATAAAAGCAGTGACTCCGATGGGGAGGATACTTATATTTGTATCTAAGTGTTCACCATTACTCGGTACCAAGGTAATTATCTCGGGTTATGTATCTTCTGATGGGGAAGTACACACGCTCCTTAATAATTTCCTATAACCATATTTGACCTTGTGATCCGCAAACAAACTCATCCGATGGGGAGAAAGGCACTCAGAGCCGACGTGCAAGTTTGTTTGCATCACTTGTCAAATCGTAATGGAGGTCATGGGAATTTTTTTTAAAAAAAAAAATATCCCTCTCCTACTTAGTAATTTAAAATTGAGAAATTTTCTAGCCTACGACATGCATATCAAACAATAAGAAATAAATATGAAAAATAAATATTTTCCAACTATTATGGCTTTTGTCTTCAATATGTCTCCCATCGTATCGTCATCTCGTCCGCTCCTCCTACGCCATGTACGAGCCATCTGGAGATCCGAGCCGAGAAAAAAATATTTTAATTTACATCCATCGATCCTATACTCCACGAGTGAGTGTACATGAAATCTAGATCGAAAGTAAACTAAAATAGAAAGAGTGGCTAAACAATGCCGTATCTAATTTACAAAAATTAAATACTAGCCTCGTTAACCCCGAGGATTCAACAAAATATACAATTACACACATACAATCATATACACACATATGACCATAATAGTTGGATCCTATGCCTGCAACCAAAGAGTTAACCTACGCATATCCTACTATTATCCGACACATATAATATATGAAAAGTACATAAAAGTAACCGAATCCTAAACACACAAAACTGGAAACCGTGGCTCTGATACCACTTGAAGGTAGGAAACTTCGCTTCCCAATTCAACTCGGTCGCTTGTTCATGATGATCCCATCGATGTCCCCAGATTAAAAAAAATGTAATCCTAGACAAAAAGGGAACACCCAAGCAATCGTTTCATCGTCGTGCTATTCGATTAGAGTGGTTACTTGAACAAACTTGTTGTTCAAGCGACCAACCTCTATTCTAGGAATAGCCGCGGAATAGACGATGTACGGATCGTCAGCTTTTGTGTTTATGTTCGGGGTCCAAGTATATTTAGCCACAAAACAGAATATATCATGCATATATAATTGAAAACAATTACAAACATGTTACATATGAAGATAGATAAGTGTTATACCTCTCGATCTTCTATTGTATGACCTTCCTCCTTTCGGACATCGTGTGGGCGACGATCTACCAAAAGTTGAAGCTCCTAGATCACCAATCTTCCTTCCTTACTCGTTCCGAGCAAGAGGAAGAATAAAAACAAGACCCTTCTTCTTTCTTTAGCCAACCAACAAACAACAAACAAGTTGCTTGCCGCCGGCCAACAAGGAGAAGATGAGAAAGATGAATGTCGGCCAAGAGCTCCAAGGGAGGACCCAAAGCCTTGTTTCCACCGGCCAAGGAGAGGAGAAGAGCTAGGTTTGGATGTCGGCCAAGGGAGGAGAGGGGCTGTATGGGTGCCGACCACCAAGGAAGAAGAAGAAGATAAGGAAAAGGTTTCCTTATTTGGTGCTGCCAACTCCAAACCCTAACTCTAAGCCTCTTGCCGCCAACTCCAAAACTCCCTTGCTTCTCATTTATCTCCACGCCAACCCTTAAGCCCCTTTTTATAGAGTTAAGGATAAGCCTTGTTTTAATTTCTACTATTGGTTCTAGGGATTTAATCTCAACCGTCAGATCTAGAGATTTTAATCTCAACCGTCGAATTTAGAGATTTAATCTTTACCTTTGGATCTAGAGTTTTGTTTTCATCCATTGGATCTAGGCTTCATGAGGTATTAATAGGCTACAATAGGGACCATGAGGAGGAGTTTGATCTTGGCCACCCAATGGATCAAGCCCACATAAAGTTCAATCCATTAATGATAATCCAATCCACTAAAGGATTATCATTGACCTACCTCACCAACCCCCATAGGTTAATATAGGCTCCATATATTATATGTACATTTTCTCTCCGTGTTTAAGATCTCGAATGTCCGTCGATTAATTAATTTACTAACCATTAATTAATCAACATCTAACTCCATGAGTAGTACCACTCAACCTTTTCATCATGCCGGACCTAGTCTACCTGCAGGGTTTAATGATGAACCTTATGAGCTCCTCAAGGGGACATCATCATCCTAATATATAGGACACGGTTTCCTTTTATAATCAATGACACGCCATATAAATAATATCATTTCCTAACTTACCGAGCCTATCGATTTAATCTATAAATCTCGCCCATTAGCAAATCAAAGAAATGAATACTAAGTATATGTGTCTGTTATTATATCGGGATTAAGAGCATGTACAATATAATATCTGAGGTCTGATTCGATTATGTAGTCAGCAATAAATCGAATCACCTCTAAGTCGGTCCTACTCAATACACACAAAGTGTACTAGAGTAATTCTATGGTCAAGACAAACCAATACCAAATCACACTACAACCATACTAATGATTTGTCCAAAGCCATCTCGGTTGTGAACTTATACTTATACTTTACAAGGAGCCGATAACATGATTTCCCGTGTGACACCACACACCATGTTATCTACAATGTAATGTATTAGACAATATGCATCACCATAAAAATATACAAACAATGATAATGTGATTCTTATTTCAAAATAGAGATGTTCATACAAAAGATAGACTTTTCAGTATACATCTCAATAAGAAGAAGGTATTGTCATCACAAACATCACCGAGTTTTGATTGCGATGTTGTGAAGTTGCGGTGAAATTCGAATTTAGATTCATGATTTTCATCTGACTACGTGGTTGTTCATATGATCAGACTTTTAAGTTTCTAGATTTATAAGCAGTTTTAGAAAGATCTACATCTACGATTTAAGGTATATATTTATTATTCCGCATAGTATTCCCTTTTAGAAGTAGATTGACAACTATAAACAAAAGGAGCTGCCATTAGGAGGAAAATGGGGGTGGGCCCTAATCATACCTTTCTTAGGGCACGGTGCAACGATAAAAATAAAAAGACATCCCTCAGAAGAATGCAGTTCGATCCTCTGTTACGACATTATTCGATGACAATTTTAGAAAAAATTCATTCGGAGTGCCCTTGGAGTCTAAGAGTTTGCTCAGTGGATGAAGTATAACTTCAGCGTTGGATCGTCGTTCAATGATAGTGCGATTGCGGAGTCCGAACTGAACCATAAAAAAACTATGAGTGCTTCCTTGATTTATACTTGATGGTCGATGGAGGTCACTTAGACTTCGACTTTATCCGACTCAACTGTTAGTGAAACATCTCGAAGATCTATGGAATAGGTCTAATCACGTCTAAGAATTAATCGGATCGAAATTTCAAATATCCCAATGTCAATAAATAAATAAATAATAATAATAATAAAAAGTAACATCGCCCATCTAAATTTGAATCCCCTCCGCTGCTACACGCGCACCATCCTCGGTCGACCAATAGATGCAGGTGACTGCTGTCGTAATCGTCGCAGCGGCAGCGGCAGCGGCAGCACCAGCTGCAGCAGCAACTGCCTGCACTACCAACTCTTTTGGCCATTTGCGTCTCTCACAGCTCACAAAACCTCTCTTCTCCCACTATAAAATGATTCCTCTGTCACGTTTCTCATGCTTCCTCACACCGCAAGACAACCGCTGCTAACGCTAACAAAAAGGTAGAATAAACCACTCCCTTTCCCTACCCGAATTAAAGATCGAGTCTTGGACCGAAAAGACAGGAACCAGTTGGCGAGGCGCTCGTCCGATGTGCTGTGTTTCTTTCGTTAGGTTTGTTTCTATTTGAGAAATTTTTGGCATCTTGTTTGTTCCGACCGGAGACATTGTCGTCGTTATGTTTTATGATATGATTTCGTGGGGTTATGTTCCGAAGTTATTTCTTTGCTAAGTTTTCGGCCTTATTCTTTTATCGTCTGTTAATTCTACTTGGAAAAGGATTTTTTCTGCTCTCGAAGCGCAAACTCCGTCCGTTGATTTTTTTTTTTGCCTGTTCATGCCGTATCCTCCTATATTTTAATCCAGTAGTGCGCGTTATAAAAACCCTAAACGATACCCACTTTTTTGTGTTGCAGCTTATTATTGTTACCCAAAACAAAAAGAAGCTGTTTTTCCTTATCGTTTTCGCTATTAATATTATACTATACAAAAGGTCGTTCCTTTGCCATCCCAACGCCTCCACCTCAAATCCCAAGTCTTCGAGAACCGCAACCCTACTCGAGTTACTACTTGGTGTCTACCAATTGCGGTGCGCCAATTCCTTGAGTCCCGATGCTTTCCTGGAGGATGCACTGGTCGATCTACATTCACCTCCGTCTGCCACTTTCTACTTCTTCCGGTCGTCCCGTTCATATTTGGAGGTCTCTGAATAGTGGTGTCAGATTACTCTCTCACTCTGTCTATGAGCTTGTGGTCTTCTTTTATTACTTTCCCTATGAGGTTTGCGGCAGGGGTAAAAGTTTGGTTGGGATTTAAAGCGATCCCAGTTTTGCAGTAAAAGTTCGGCCTCAAAATCTCCTTTTGTTCTCCGGCATAGAAGCAGTGATTGGTTCATATAGAGCTGTTACTTTGCCTCTTGTTTCTTTAATCTTTAAAAAAAAAATTTAATGCTTGCGTGGGTGATTTTATGGTCGCGGGTTTTGTTCCAAATGATAGCGCAAAGCTGTTCCAAAATCCTCTGTCTAGCCACCGTTTGTCTCATGGGGCCCTCGTGCTGTCGATATCTTTTTTTATCATGAAAGCTTTACTTTCACTCGATTCTTTTAGCGACCATCTCCTTCCAGGCTTTAAGGCGGAGTTCTTGTGAGGAACACAAAATTTTGAGGTGGAAAGTAGAGAATAAAGACGTTCACGTTCTTCTGGCTGCTTGTCTCTCTATTGAAAGTGATATTTGGTTCTTCGAGCTTAAGAGGTTGTCCTGCATGCTATTTCTCTGGCGCTTTTAATCTCATGCTATCACGTTAGTTTTCTCAGCTAGGACGTTGGTCAATATACGTATTTTCTGTAGACCGATGCATATTTTTAGTTCGTACTCATCCTTTTTCTTCTCTGCTTCCTCTCAGACTAGCTTTTAGTTACTGATAGGTCTGTGTTTTAAAGCCATCTGGAGCCCTACTTTCGTATCAGATATAAGGTTTACTTCGCACTGCATTTTTTTTTTATCTATTGGCTAACAACATAATTTGTTTGTTTGCTTACAAAATATTCATGTTAGAACCCTTTGAGCGATTCATTTCGCGGCTTCATTAGAACTTTTGAGGACAATATTGAACTAATGAGACAACTATCTATTAACTTGCATTAATTAAATTTATTAATGGTTGTAATAAATTGTTTGCTTGTTAAATCAACCAACTAAAAATTAGTAGTTCGCCAATAGTTAGCTCTGTTTGCCTTCTGATCTATGTAATTATGAACGATAGGGAGTGTTCTACTATTTAATGTTGTATATAAATATTATTCTGTATATTTTTCTTTTCCTTTGGATTCCTTAATTTTACCTTTTGTGTCCAAGTGATCTTGTTCTTGTTGTAGGGAACTGATCTTTTGTTCTATGAAATTCTTTCTTGCTTTCTGTTTAATTTGTTGAGTCCTTTTTTTTTTTGGAGGGAGATTAGTCTGACACTAAGCTACAGGTTAATCAAATGTCACTTTCCGGTAATGCTGACGCTCTAGGTCTATTATGACTAGGTGGTACTTCTAGTACAGTGTTGATATTTGTTTCTACATGCTTTGACATTCATACTAAAGTGCAAGCATTTATGACTAGCTGATTCTTCTAGTACAGTGTTGATATTTATGGCTACATGCTTTGCCATTCATACTAAAATGCAAACTTGTATGAGTTCAAACATTGGATACACATTTCCTTTCTTTCGATCTAGCTAGGCGTTGTAAATGATCATTTTGTTTGGAAATTCCTGCAAGATTTTGGTGTGTATTCAATTTTACAGATTATTTCCTTCAACTTCATGCATAACAAGTTTTTGTAATCCACAAACTTAATGATCTAAATGCTAAAGGCAAACAAGGTAATTCTGTAAAATATATTAATTTCTTATGCTTTATCAATGCAGATAGGTTCTCTTAGATCCAAAGACTGAAATCTACTATATCCAGAATCTGCAAGTTATCTGAGGATGCAACCAAGTGGGAAGAAACCCAAGATGCTTGTTGCCTTCTTATTTGTCATGAATTTCTTTTTCCTTTTTATGCCCAACTCAGGTGCAACCTATACTGGTGAGATGGAGAAATTGTACACCTTGAGAGACTCGCTTGCTCCAGGAAGAGGCTTATTACCAAGCTGGTTTACTGCAGGAACTCCTTGTGATTGGACAGGCATAACATGCGCTGGTTCAATTGTTGAGGCTATCGACTTATCTAATGTAGGCTTTGATGTCCATATTCCAAGCTGTATAGTGGAGTTTAGCCATCTCAGATTACTCAACCTTAGCACCTGCAGATTCACTGGCCAAATACCGGAAACATTGGGGGATTTGCAAATGCTGGAGTCACTGGACTTGAGTGTGAATCATCTCTTTGGAGTTCTTCCTTCTTCACTTGCTAGCCTGAACAAGCTTACGGTACTTGTGCTCGACTCGAATTCCCTCACTGGAGACATAAGCACCATAGTTGGCCATCTTAAAGGTCTCAAAAAGCTTTCAATCTCTGGCAATTCTTTCACAGGTAGCATTCCCCCTGACATTGGGAACTTGCTTGATCTGGTGTATCTGGACTTGAGCTTCAATTCTTTCTCTGCATCATTACCTTCCAGCATGGAAAATCTCAGGAGCCTCTTGCATTTGGATGTCAGCCGAAATAGGCTCTCTGGTTCCATCTTTCCTGGCATTGGATTGCTTCAAGGAATCATAACGCTTGACCTTTCTTCAAACAGTTTTACAGGGCCTCTGCCAAGCACCATTGGCAAATTGACAAGCATAGAATCCCTTTGGCTGGGACAAAATAGCTTCACTGGGAACCTTCCAGTAGAAATTGGCAGCATGAAGCAGCTCAAAGAGTTCTCTTTGCAAAGTTGCAAGTTCACAGGAGCTATTCCTGAGGAAATCTCTAACCTGAAGAACTTAACGGATTTAGACATTTCTGAGAACAATTTCAAAGGAGAAATGCCTCAAGCAATTGGAGAATTGGTGAACTTGAAATATTTCGTTGCTGCTGATGCTGGGTTAAGTGGCCCAATACCTAAACAATTGGGCAACTGCAAGAATCTAAGGATTGTAGATTTGTCATTTAATTCGTTTTCAGGTCCTCTGCCTAACACTCTTGCTGGGCTGCAAGCTATCACTACATTTATCTTGGAAGATAATCATCTGGAAGGTCCCATTCCCACCTGGATCTCAAATTGGAAGACGGTAAATTCCTTAAGATTGGGTAAGAACCAATTTAATGGATCTTTGCCACCACTAAACCTGCCAAATTTGATCTCATTCTCTGCTGATGCAAATCAACTCTCTGGAGTAATTCCCTCGAGTATTTGTTCTTCCAATTCCCTATCCTCACTTTCGTTATCAGAGAACAAACTAACTGGCACCATTACGAGAGCCTTCAAAGAATGCTCTAAGCTTACTGATTTGGTCCTTATGGGCAACACCTTGTATGGTGAAATACCAGGATACCTTGGTGAGCTTCCGCTCGTTACACTGGAATTGTCTCAGAATAACTTCTCTGGAATGGTTCCACAGAAGCTGTGGAAATCTCCAACCATACTCGAAATATCCTTGAGCAATAATAGACTAACTGGCCTGATTCCTATGATCATTGGTGATATGTTGAATTTGGAGAGGTTACAACTTGATAATAATTTCTTTGAGGGTACCATTCCTACTTCAATTGGCAAACTGGGAAATCTCACCAATTTGTCTCTTCATGGAAACCAATTATCAGGGGAGATACCAGCAAAGCTTTTCAACTGTAGGAACCTGGTGGCACTAGATCTGAGTTCCAACAATCTAACAGGGAGCATTCCTAGCGCCATATCACAGTTGAAGTTGCTTGACAATTTGGTCCTGTCTAAGAACCGAATATCTGGGCATATTCCTGGTGACATTTGCACTGGTTTTCAGATGGTTGCTTATCCAGATTCAGAATTCACGCAGCACTATGGTATGCTTGATCTTTCTTACAACATTCTAACAGGTGAAATTCCCGCTTCCATTAAGAACTGCACTGTGCTAAGGGAGCTAAGGTTGCAAGGCAACATGCTCACTGGCAGCATCCCTCCTGAGCTGGCCGACCTAGCAAATCTCACCTTCGTTGATCTGTCCTTCAACTCTTTTAGAGGTCAGATTCTGCCTAGTCTTTCTCCTCTGCGGAGCCTACAAGGTCTTCTCGTGTCAAACAATCAATTTGATGGTACAATTCCAAGTGAGATAAGTTGGATGCTGCCCAACTTAGTCAAGCTGAATTTGTCATCCAACCACCTTACTGGTACAATTCCAAGATCTATTTTTGACATCCAGACCCTTACTGATGTTGATTTCAGCCAGAACTTGCTTTCTGGGCAAATTCCATTCTCCACCAAGGATCTCAGTTCCCTCCTCATATTCAAGGCCAGCAACAACAACTTAAATGGAAGCTTATCCGAGTCAGTGTCAAACATAAGCTCCCTCGCTGTCCTAGATCTCCATAACAACAATCTTATTGGAGGTTTGCCATCATCACTTTCCAGACTCGATTGCTTGACTTATCTTGACCTTTCCAATAATAAGTTTATTGGTGCCATCCCTTGTGATATCTGTAGCATTGTTGGACTTTCCTTTGCCAACTTCTCTGGCAACAGGTTATACAGGTACTCAGGTGATTGTGCTTCTGCCACTCCTTGCTTAACACACCAATTTCTTTCTCCTCTCCTTGTTCCTTATCCATCTTCTCGAGCTCTGACCCAAGTTTCAGTGTGGTGCATTACTCTTGGTATTGCCATTGGATTGGTGGCGTTTCTTAGCTTCTTTCTTAGGTGGAGGGCCATGAGAAAGAAATCTATGGCTTCTGTATCTCTTGACAAGTCCAGCACTGCAGCTCTCGAACTAGCCTCCAGCGATGAGCTGCTGGAAAAGAAGTTGAAGGAGCCATTGAGCATAAATCTAGCCACATTCCAACATGCTCTGCTGCGGCTAACTCTCAGTGACATTCTAAAAGCAACAGAAAACTTCAGCAAGGCTCGAATCATCGGCGACGGTGGCTTTGGTGCAGTATATAAAGCAGCTCTTCCTGGTGAATGCATGGTAGCGGTCAAGAGGCTTTATGGCGGAGGCCAGTTCCAGGGCGACCGTGAATTTCTGGCTGAGATGGAGACCATTGGCAAGGTGAAGCACCGGAACCTTGTCCCACTGCTTGGATACTGTGTCTTCGGCGATGAGCGGTTTCTCATCTATGAGTACATGGAAAATGGAAGCCTGGAGGTGTGGCTCAGGAGGCGAGCTGATGCAATGGACACCCTCCAGTGGCCAGTGAGGCTCAAGATTTGTGTCGGCGCTGCCCATGGCTTGGCATTCTTGCACCATGGCTTCATTCCCCATATCATCCATCGGGACATGAAGTCAAGTAACATTCTATTGGACAAGGACTTTGAGCCAAGGGTCTCTGACTTTGGACTTGCGCGCATAATTAGTGCGTGTGAAACTCATGTCAGCACCGACCTTGCTGGGACTTTTGGTTACATCCCGCCAGAGTACGGACTGACCATGAAGGCTACCGAGAAGGGGGATGTCTACAGCTTTGGGGTGGTGATGTTGGAGCTGCTCACTGGGCGGCCACCAACAGGGCAAGAGGAGAGGGAAGGTGGTGGGAACTTGGTGGGATGGGTGAGGTGGATGGTGGCACTGGGGAAGGAGGCTGAAGTGATTGATGCATGGTTGACTTTTCATGGACAATGGAGGGAGCAGATGATGTCGGTGCTAAAGGTTGCTTCGCAGTGCACAGCCGATGAGCCGTGGAAGAGGCCTACCATGTTTGAGGTGGTGAGGATGCTCAAGGAGATCAAGATGGAGGAGGCTGGCGATGTGTCAGTTAGATGCCTGAAGCTTGAAGAGAATTCTAAGTCTTATAAATGATTAGATGTAACTTTGCCTATGGTATGTACGTGGTAGATTTGGTTTATGGAATTGTCACTTAGCTTGCATTGATATGACAGAAGGCCAATGATCTTCAACACTTAACTTTGCATTGTAGTTCAATGGTATGTTTATGTAATCAAGCTTGAAGAATCATGATTTCCAACTCATGGTTGTTTCTGTGTGAAATTCAAAAAGGCTTCTATCATTTGGTAAATATCACCAGAATAGCTTTTTGAAAATTTGTCCAAGTCATGTTTCTCATATTCTATATATGTTTGTTTCTTTATTATGTTCTTTGGAATAATAATCTAGAATCATTATTATTATTTCTTATGAAATTATAATTTCTACGCTAACCTTTGTATTTTAAATTATATAGTGTTTTGGATTTTTAAGGATCTGAACGTATACATATTTTGTAAAGATATTTTATGGCAAAGTTACTGAATTGCCTAATATATTTTATTTTAAATAAAAAATATTGTTTTGTCGCCTTTACCATCACAAATTTAATGATATTTTTGTCTAAAATAATAAGTTTTTTTTTATAAATGGTAATGATACTGCTATAATATGGCTTAGGAGATAGAGAAAGAAATCATGATTTGGAGGGTGAAATCGGAGGGAAAAGATCACAATATAGGATATACGGTCGAGTCAAGTGAGACCCAGTTCATAGAGTTGGGCCGAGTCAGTGAGGTGCCGACTCGAAAAGGTAAGAGTATGTCAGTCCGGTGGTTAAAGTGAACCGGATAGTGACTTGGAGAAATAAGCCGAGTCAGTGAGATAACAACTCCGGAGGGGAAGAGAAGGTAAGAGTATATTAGTCCGGTGGTTAGAGTGAAATCAAATAGTGACTTGGGGAAATGAGTCAAGTTAGTAAAAGGGTAACTCGGGAAATAGAGCGGAGTTTGGGTAGGGATAAGAAGGATTGATTAAGGGAAAGAGGGGCCCAGTGGTAAAATGAAGGTAGGGGGGAGGGTCCCTACTACGCTTTCTCATGAGAGTTTGTTACGCAACATAACAAACCAAAGCACCTGGTAGACCCCACAGAAGATTCTTGTTAGGGATCCTTGGAAGGCTAGAGGGGGGTGAATAATCTCTTTTCGTTTCTACAAGAAATGATTAGCGGAAACAAAATAAATATAAACGAAAAACAAAAGCAAGCACTAACAAGATTGTTTAACGTGGTTCGGAGATTATGCTCCTACTCCACGACGATCTATAAGGTGGATCAACCCTAGCAAGTCTTCATTGAGAGCTCCTTTTGATGATCAATCAAGGTGGATAAGCCTTCTTTACAATGCACTCCTCTTCTTACAAATGATATCAAGATTGATTAAATATTTATCCTATCTAACCGTTCTAACAATTAAAACAAGGATTAACTAGGTATGCAAAGCTTTAACTAAGAAAATGGGTACACTATTTTAGTACTAGCTCCCCCTAGACCATTGAACCAATATGGTCTACATACATAGTGGACTTTATTCTGAAAAATTCAATACTTATTGGTCCTTATATGTGAATTTAATAAAATGTTTGGGATCCATGCTCAGACTCTTTGATGACTACGTTTCACAATAGACATGTACAATTTGTTCGTAGTCATTGACCTAAATCCGAGTCTGGCTTTGTTGTACACGACTCTTTGAGTTCCAAGTAGTCGGTTAAGATTCTTGGATCCCAATGTGAACCTTTCCAACCTAGCCTCGACCTCTTGAACTCGTCTTTTCAAGAGAGAATTCTCTTCCTCATGTTTTTCAACTTGAGTTGAGTTTCCCTCTTGAACTTGACTAGTTGAAGAGGTTAGAGTAGCCTCTTGCCTGAGGGTTTCAACTTCCTCAAGTAACGACTCAACTCTAGACTCGGACTTAATCAATTTCCTATTTAGTAACTTAATTGCATGATATAAGTTTGCAATTAATGAACGACTTACCTTAATCTTTTCTTTTGATCCGGCTTTGAGTCTTAACTCGAATTCATCCTTGGAGTTGGAGTCGGAATTGGATTCGAAGTCAGCTTTGGACTCGGACTCGAACTCTACTGTCTTTGCCATGAATGCTAAGTCATCGTCTTGATCTTTTTGTTCCTCCCACATCACTTGAAATGCTTGCTTTGGTTGCTTGTGTTTTGGCTTCATTTTTGAGCAGTTTGACTTGTAATGCCCCTTCTTGTTGCACCCATAGCATGTGTATATTTGTGAGAGTTTCTTGTTCTTCAATTGTTCCCTTTTCTTTTTGATGATTCTCCGAACTAGATTGACTAGTTCGGCCTCCATCTCCTCTTTGGATTCCGATTCGGATTCTTCTTCTTCGGGAGGTATCTTGCTCTTTGCTTTTCGTCTTCGTCCTACAAACAACGATACACCTTTCTCAATCGAGACCGCGTTAGTTTGTTCATGTAACTCAAATTCCGAAAAGAATTTGTCTAACCTAATCTTAGATAAATCTTTAGATACCTTGTAGGCATCAACCATGGACGCCTACAAGATGGTCCTAGGAAATGCATTGAGTGCGTACCTTATTATGTCTCGATTGTCTACCTTTTGTCCGATGGCATGTAGACCATTCAAGATGTCTTGGATTCGCGCATGGAATTGTGAAGCGGTCTCGTGATCCTGCATCTTTAGATTATACAATTTATTCAATAGTAAGTCTCTTTTGCATACCTTAGCATCAAATGTCCCTTCGTGTAGCTCGATTAATTTGGTCCAGAGGTCTTTGGCGCTAATGAACGGTCCAATTTAGTTGAGCTCCTCCTTTGATAAGCCACATTGTAACATTTGGGTTGCTTTTGCATCAGCTTCGATTTGCCTCTTGGTTGAGTTGGTCCATTTGTCGAAGTCCAAAGGCTCCCCTTGATCATTGGTGGGTAGAGCAAAGCCGGTTTGGATTATTATCCAAGTCTCGACTTGTGTTTTCAAGAAACACTCCATCCGACCTTTCCAATAATGGAAATAATTTCCGTTAAAGAACGGAGGTCGGGTGGTGCTATACCCCTCAATGTGAGCCATTAATTATCTTGCAAAACATGAATAAAAACCAAAAGGAATTCCAAGACTTGGTCTTGGATTAGTAATGCAGGAAATAATAAAAAAAAATAAATGAAAAAACAAAAGGCTAAACAAAAACTAGAAACTTACAACCTTTGATGTCCCTGAAAGGCGACTAAACATCATTTTTTAGGGATGAAAATATCTTGTTACGAGGGTAGACCCTCGTAAGAATGTAGATCTCTGAGAGAGCTACGATTCGGTGGGTAGCACGCTTTGTGGGTCCACTTGTATGAAAAGTTATTCTCGTTTTACCGTGAGCTACTCCCGAGGCAAAGAGATACTTGCAAACACAAAAACAAAAACGCAAATTACCAAGACTTCGTCTTGGATTAGTAGTGCGGGAGAAGAATTAACCAAAAGCCCAAAAACAAAATGAAAAGAAAATCAAAAATTTGCTAGATTGGTGGTTACACCAAATCTTAGTGCCCCCGCTCTGATATCAATTGTTAGATCGAGAAGTGTCGCTAGAGGGGGGGGGGCGGTGAATAGCGAACGTGAAATCTTCGTTTCTTTTCGTTCGTTCAATTAATAATATGAGTAATGCAGCAGAAAAATAAATATGACAAATTTATTTTTACTTGGTTCACAACCTAGCGGTTGCTACTCCAAGGCTCCGCGATCCTTGATCGCGTACGAAGGGGCAATCCACTATAGAGTCTCTTCCTCGTTGGAGGTAGGACACAACGATCACAAAAACCGAGAGACAAAAACTTGAGGATGAGGAAACAAGCCTACCTCACCTTGTTATGATGAAAACACCAATTACAAATTAAACAAACTAATACTATCGACGAATATGAATCTGAGATGAAGAACTCATCGTCAGCGTGTTGGCATCGTAGTGTCGTCGTCGAAGCGTAGCATTGTTGGAGCACTTGGGAGCAAAGAATTGATGATTTTTGGGTTAGAGTCCTACCCTCCTTTTATAGACTCGTGCCTTGGAATTAGTCTGGATCCAGATCCTCAATTTGTGGAACTTATCACGAGGTGGCACCTTATCTTATCACGAAGTGGAGACGTCAAATGTTATCCTTTTTGACCTAGCGCACAAGGCTGATTCATCGCCATCAGTCGACTGATGTGCAACAGTCGACTGCGAATAGCCAACAGTCGACTGTCAGCCTAGCCACTTCCCTACAATAAGAGGTTAGCATGGAATATGGTAAATATGATGGTTCCTTACCATCTGATCTCGACCTAGACCTTCCACTGGAAGTCTTAGTCGGATCACCGCCTACGGTCATCCCCGTACAGAGGACACGACCTTACCATCTCTTTTCGCATTCGCGCTTACCTCTGGTCCTTTATGACCTGTTGCTTTGCTTCTGGTCTTCACCTGAGTTCTTCGACTTTCACGAAGTTCTCTCGGTGTCGTCCGACCACCACAGTTTCCCGACTCAGGATTCTCCGGGTGTCATTGACCTTCGGCTTAGCTTAACCATTTCCTTCACACTTAATTCAGCTCATGAGATAACAATATAACTTTAACTTTGGATCTTTGCCATAATCAAAACCTAAGTTTGATTATCTGGTGCCCCTACACCAACACATCGCACTTAAGCTGCAGTAAGAAATTCATTGACATATCCATATATCCAGAGAACCATATGAAGTCTTACAACTAGTCACTCCAATGAACTAGTTACCATAACTAGTATCCAAGGTTAACTCCGGACATCCCAATGTCTCCAACCAGTGAGAAACACTGCTTGGATAAACCAAAGAGTATAACTCGTGCTAGTCTCAACAAAATTGATGGTGTCCGAATACATCAATTCATCGACTAGGGATAATTCCATTACATCATAATTACACATGTAGAGATACTCACTAGTTGTGATCCAATCATAAATTCTCTCATGTTGTGAATCGTATTACGGATATTCAGTAAATGAGTTTAAGATCCAATCAAATACATGAAAGCATGCACACTCAAATAGAGAATCTTCATTTATCAAATAAATGGTATAACCATAAGGCGATTGTCTTAGGACATCTCTCATTGATGCGGCACGAATTATTTTTCTCCTCGATCTTGTGCTACCGAGGAAGGAGTCCTCTCTGACCGCATCAGTAAATTTGAATGTGTCCTGAAAAAGTTAACACGGGTTAAACCGTCGCCGGCCTACCCGGCGACGATACTCCGATGCTTAAGTTAGGCCGGACATTAATGGAAGAAAAATATATGAAATGCGATCAAAGTAATATAAAAGAGGAGTGATAGAACTTATCTCATATGTAGCTCATATGTAGCTTGAAAACATGTAAAAGCTTGTGAGAGAGTGCTTAGATAAGACCATAAGACTTAACCTCCATGTCGTCAAACAGTAATCTCATTTTCGTTGCTCGTCCATATTAGATGTAAACTGAGATAAGTGAGACCAAAATGAATGAATCCTTCTCCAAGCTATCCCTTGTGACATAACCATGGAGATACTTTCCCTCGGGAGGATCCCAAAGATTGGTACAAACAAGCAACAAACTTTCTATGATATACCAAATAGGTTGTATGCTGGAGGATGACATTTGAAGGAATAATTGGATGGCTTTGTTGGCATCAACATTATGTGCATAACTTCCACGTTTTGAATAAGCTCTACTTGAATTTATTCCACAAGATGAGCTTCCTTCAACCTTTGTAATATAATTCTCCATTCTCTATGCCCAACCTTTCTGTAGGCCAGAGACTTTTTACTGTCTAATATAACAAGAAACTTTTCACAGACTTCTTCCTTCACGATACTTGTTCAAGATCTTCAACTATATAAGTAATTAGAAGGCAACATTGTCTCATCGGGGAATGGACAATTAATGCACCAGGGCAAAAATCACTATTCACATGTCCCGGGAATGGAGATTCGGGAGCCAAACGTTGACTTTGATGAGTTCTTGTAGAGCAGGGACAGAGGCGATGACGGAGCCAAGGATGAATGAAAGAGCGCCACAATCCCTCCTTGTTGTCATCCTCGAAGGGAGAAAAAAGATGGTCCGAAGCTTGCAGTAGAGATTGGGGAATCGACAAAGACAAAGCGACGGTGGTGAGGAGGTGAGGAAGTGGTGGTGGGAGCTCGGTGAAGAAGTGGCGGCCTCAATCGAGTGCGTGACCTCCCTAGCCGAAGAAGACGTGGAAAAAAGATTCCCCCCAGAGAGACACCATCCCTCTCTTCCCTCAGCTTAAGCCCCCCTCCTCCTTGCAGTCGATGGCCCAGACAAAAGATCCCTCCCAGACTAGAAGCCTCCCTCCTTGGGAGAAAAAAGATCCCCTCCTTTAAACCCTAGTCACCCCTTTTATATCTCCTCTCATGGGTCGGGCCCTTATTTCCGTATATGGGCTAATATTTATCCCATATCATAGGTAACCCCCCTAAACAGTCAGACGAGTCACTCTGACAAGTCTGACTTCAGCCTTATCACTTCATCGTCTCGAATCAGATCATATCTCCTCTCCTTGTTCATATATTCAGGAATATTATACACATCTATAACGTCCGAAGATCTGTCTCGGCTGAATGAAAAATTTACAGGTTCGAGGATTTATGAAAAATAACCTCGGATGAATAAGAGAATACCCGAAGCGAGGGCTTACGAATCGCCTCGAATAGATATAAGAGAAGGACCTCCAAATCCTGACTGAATAAAATGATACTCCTCTCAAAATACTTAGGTTGAATAAAATGAGAGAATACCGAGAACACCTTAACCAAATAATATAATGTCCATTTCAGAATACCTCGGAGGAATAAAATAAGAGCTAGCTGGGAACGCCCCAATCGAATAACATAAGATCCACTTTAGAACACCTCCGAACCGCCCGAGTTCAGACCACTTCAGACCAAAGAAATAAAATAACCCCAACCAGATACGTCTCAGTGCTAGATGACATAATAGCAAATTCAAGAACACCTCGGCCTAATAGAATAAGAGCTGACCCGAGATACATCGGATGAATAAAATAATATCCGCCTCATAACACTTAGCTACATAGAATAAGAGCTGACACAAAAATGCCTTGACCGAATGACATAATACCCCTTTGAGAACCATCCGGATGAATAAAATAAAAGCTGGCTAAGAATGCCTCGACTGAATGAAATAATATTCACTTCAGAATACCTCGGATGAATAAAATAATGTCTGACTCAAAGTGCCTCGCCGAAATGAAATAAGACCTCCTTCAATTCAGTTTGGTTGAATAAAATAAGTGTAAATCTAGAACGATTCGACTCTGAGCAATTTGGCTTAAAGAAATAAAATACCAACTGGCCTGATATATCTCAGCTAAACTGAGTAAAATAATGTCCGCCTCACAATACTTCCATAAAATAAGAATTAGCTAGCTTCACCTGGACTGTATTGAATAAAATAATATACACCTCCCAACACTTCAATAAAATAAGAATTGATCCGACAACGCCTGAGCTGCCTCAAAACATACTCATAAAATGAAGTAATAACCACATTGAAATGCCTCGGCTGAATAAAAATAAAAACTCCTTCCATATCAACACTTCATAAATAGGCAAATGAATACCCCTCTCCTCGATCGACTAAATATAAAATCATACTCCTCCTACTTTGCCAGTGCCCGGGGAATGTAAACTTCAGTTAATGTCGAGCTGAATAAGAACGTAGACCGATTGGAGGACTTACGAATTGCCTCTGCACGCCGTGATATTAAACTCCGTCGTTCTTCTGAAGTGCATCTTATCTTAAACCCAACTCCTCCGATCCGCCATCACACGGGGATAATAATAATACAGTTGAGTGAAGACTCAACTCTTCTGATTCACCACCACACGGGGATAATAATAATATATAGCCGAAGAAATGTTCAACTCTTTCGATCCACCACTACACGGCGATAAAATAAATAATATATAGCTGAAGAAATGTTCAGCTCTTCTGTTCCGCCGTCGCACAGGGATAAAATAATATATAGCTGAAGAAATGTTCAGCTATTCCGTTCCGCCACCACACGGGGATAAAATAATATATAGCTGAAGAGATATTCAGCTCTTCCGATCTGCCACCACACGGGGATAAAATAATATATAGCTGAACAAATGTTCAACTCTTCCGTTCCGCCACTGCACAGGGATAAAATAATATATAGCTGAAGAAAAATTCAGCTCTCCCGATCCACCACCACACGGGGATAAAATAATATATATAGCTGAAGAAATGTTCAGCTCTTCCGTTCCGCCACCGCACGGGGATAAAATAATATATAGCTGAAAAAATATTCAGCTCTTCCGATCCGCCACCACACGGGGATAAATAATATATAGCTAAAGACATGTTCAGCTCTTCCGTTCCGCCACCGCATAGGGATAAAATAATATATAACTGAAGAAATATTCAGCTCTTCCGATCCGCCACCACACGGGGATAAAATAATATATAGATGAAGGAATGTTCAGCTCTTCCGATCCGCCACCATACAGGGATAAAATAATATATAGCTGAAGAAATATTCAGCTCTTCCGATCCGCCACCACAAGGGGATAAAATAATATATAGATGAAGACATGTTCAGCTCTTCCATTCCGCCACCGCACGGGGATAAAATAATATATATAGCTGAAGAAATGTTCAGCTTTTCCGTTCCGCCACCGCACGGGGATAAAATAATATATAACTGAAGAAATATTCAACTCTTCCAATCCGCCACCACACGGGGATAAAATAATATATAGCTGAAGACATGTTCAGCTCTTAGTTCCATACCTTGCGCGGATAAAATAATATATAGCGAAGACATGTTCACTCTTCCATTCCGCCACCGCAGATAAAATAATATATAGTGAAGAAATATTCACTCTTAGATCCGCCACCACGGGATAAAATAATATATAGCTGAAGAAATATTCAGCTCTTCCGATCCGCCACCACACGGGGATAAAATAATATATAGCTGAAGACATGTTCAGCTCTTCCGTTCCGCCACCGCACGGGGATAAAATAATATATAGCTGAAGACATGTTCAGCTCTTCCGTTCCGCCACCGCACGGGGATAAAATAATATATAGCTGAAGACATGTTCAGCTCTTCGTTCTTAATATATATAGTGAAGAAATGTTCGGCTCTTAGTTCATCACTTGAGATAAAATAATATATAGTGAAGAAATATTGGCTCTTAGATCCGCCACCACACGGGGATAAAATAATATATAGCTGAAGACATGTTCAGCTCTTCCGTTCCACCACCGCACGGGGATAAAATAATATATAGCTAAAGAAATATTCATCTCTTCCGATCCGCCACCAAACAGGAATAAAATAATATATAGTAGAAGGCATGTTCAGCTCTTCCATTCCGCCACCGCACGGGGATAAAATAATATATAGTTGTAATATGAATTCAACTATTCCGCTTCGTGGGGATAAAAATGATATATAACTAAGGAAATCTCGGTTCTTCCGTTCCACCACCACACGGGCATAAAATAATATATAGTTGAAATATGAATTCAACTCTTCCGCTTCGTGGGGATAAAAATGATATAATATATAACCGAGGAATCTCGGTTCTTCCATTCCACCACCACACGGGGATATCTTCTGCTTCGCGGGGATAAAAATGATATAATATATAATCGAGGAAATCTCAGTTCTTCCATTCCGCCACCACACGGGGATATCTTCCGCTTCTCTGGGATAAAAATAATATAATATATAACCGAGGAAATCTCAGTTCTTCCGTTCCACCACCACACGGGGATATTTTCCGCTTCGCGGGGATAAAAATAATATAATATATTAACGAGGAATCTCGGTTCTTCCGTTCCACCACCACACGGGGATATCTTCCGCTTCGCGGGGATAAAAATAATATAATATATAACCGAGGAATCTCGGTTCTTCCGTTCCACCACCACACGGGGATATCTTCCGCTTCGCGGGGATAAAAATGATATAATATATAACCGAGGAAATCTCGGTTCTTCCGTTCCGCCACCACACGGGGATATCTTCCACTTTACGGGGATAAAAATGATATAATATATAACCGAGGAAATCTCGGTTCTTCCGTTCCCCCACCACACGGGGATATCTTCCGCTTCGCGGGGATAAAAATAATATAATATATAACCGAGGAATCTCGGTTCTTCCGTTCCACCACCACACGGGGATATCTTCCGCTTCGCGGGGATAAAAATAATATAATATATAACCGAGGAATCTCGGTTCTTCCGTTCCACCACCACATGGGGATATCTTCCGCTTCGCGGGGATAAAAATGATATAATATATAACCGAGGATATATCGGTTCTTCCGTTCCACCACCACACGAGGATATCTTCCGGTTCGCGGGGATAAAAATAATATAATATATAACCGAGGAATCTCGGTTCTTCCGTTCCACCACCACACCGGGATATCTTCCGCTTCACGGGGATAAAAATGATATGATATATAACCGAGGAAATCTTGGTTCTTCCGTTCCACCACCACACGGGGATATCTTCTGCTTCGCGGGGATAAAAATAATATAATATATAACCGAGGAATCTCGGTTCTTCCGTTCCACCACCACACGGGGATATCTTCCGCTTCGCGGGGATAAAAATGATATAATATATAATCGAGGAAATTTCGGTTCTTCCGTTCCACCACCACACGGGGATATCTTCTGCTTCGCGGGGATAAAAATAATATAATATATAACCGAGGAATCTCGGTTCTTCCGTTCCACCACCACACGGGAATATCTTCCGCTTCGCGGGGTTAAAAATAATATAATATATAACCGAGGAAATCTCGGTTCTTCCGTTCCACCACCACACGGGGATATCTTCCCCTTCGCGGGGATAAAAATAATATAATATATAACCGAGGAATCTCGGTTCTTCCATTCCACCACCACACGGGGATATCTTCCGCTTCGCGGGGATAAAAATAATATAATATATAACCGAGGAATCTCGGTTCTTCCGTTCCACCACAACACGGGGATATCTTCCGCTTCGGGGGGATAAAAATGATATAATATATAACCGAGGAAATCTCGATTCTTCTGTTCCACCACCACACGGGGATATCTTCCGCTTCGCGGGGATAAAAATAATATAATATATAACCGAAGAATCTCGGTTCTTCCGTTCCACCACCACATGGGGATATCTTCCGCTTCGCAGGGATAAAAATAATATAATATATAACCGAGGAATCTCGGTTCTTCCGTTCCACCACCACACGGGGATATCTTCCGCTTCGCGGGGATAAAAATGTTATAATATATAACCGAGGAAATCTCGGTTCTTTCGTTCACGGATATCGTGGATAAAAATAATATAATATATAACCGAGGAATCTCGGTTCTTCCGTTCCACCACCACACGGGGATATCTTCCGCTTCGCGGGGATAAAAATAATATAATATATAACCGAGGAATCTCGGTTCTTCTGTTCCACCACCACACGGAGATATCTTCCGCTTCGTGGGGATAAAAATGATATAATATAAATTGAGGAAATCTCCGTTCTTCCGTTCCTCCACCACACGGGGATATCTTCCTCTTCGCGGGGATAAAAATAATATAATATATAACCGAGGAATCTCGGTTCTTCCGTTCCACCACCACACGGGGATATCTTCTGCTTCGCGGAGATAAAAATAATATAATATATAACCGAGGAAATCTCGGTTCTTCCGTTCCACCACCACACGGGAATATCTTCCGCTTCGCGGGGATAAAAATAATATTATATATAACCGAGGAATCTCGGTTCTTCCGTTCCACCACCACACGGGGATATCTTCCGCTTTGCGGGGATAAAAATAATATAATATATAACCGGAGAATCTCGGTTCTTCCGTTCCACCACCACACGGGGATATCTTCTGCTTCGCGGGGATAAAAATGCTATAATATATAACCGAGGAAATCTCGGTTCTTCCGTTCCACCACCACACGGGCATATCTTCCGCTTTGCGGGGATAAAAATAATATAATATATAACCGAAGAATCTCGGTTCTTCCGTTCCACCACCACACGGGGATATCTTCCGCTTTGTGGGGATAAAAATAATATAATATATAACCGAGGAATCTCGGTTCTTCCGTTCCACCACCACACGGGGATATCTTTCGCTTCGCGGGGATAAAAATGATATAATATATAACCGAGGAAATCTCGGTTCTTCCGTTCCACCACCACACGGGGATATCTTCCGCTTCGCGGGGATAAAAATAATATAATATATAACCGAGGAATCTCGGTTCTTCCGTTCCACCACCACACGGGGATATCTTCCGCTTCGCGGGCATAAAAATGATATAATATATAGCCGAGGAAATCTCGGTTCTTCCGTTCCGCCACCACACAGGGAATTCTTCCGCTTTGCGGGGATAAAAATAATATAATATATTACCGAGGAATCTCAGTTCTTCCATTCCACCACCACACGGGGGATATCTTCCGCTTCGCGGGGATAAAAATAATATAATATATAATCGAGGAATCTCGGTTCTTCTGTTCCACCACCACACTGGGATATCTTTCGCTTCGCGGGGATAAAAATGATATAATATATAACCGAGGAAATCTCGGTTCTTCCGTTCCACCACCACACGGAGATATCTTCCGCTTCGCGGGGATAAAAATAATATAATATATAACCGAAGAATCTCGGTTCTTCCGTTCCACCACCACACGGGGATATCTTCCGCTTTGTGGGGATAAAAATACTATAATATATAACCGAGGAATCTCGGTTCTTCCGTTCCACCACCACACAGGGATATCTTCCGCTTCGCGGGGATAACGACTCCGGCTGAGTAGTTAAGTGCAAATACTTACCCTAGCCGAGTGGTCGGATAGGATGAAGTATGTTAACTCAGTCGGATGACCGAGTACAAGTAATGACCTTGACCATGTAGTCGAAAGGGATGAAGTATATTTTAACCCAGCCAAAGGACGTGGTTTAAGTAATTACCCTGACCAAATGGTCAAAAGGGATGAAGTATGTTCTCGGATGAGCTACCGAGTGAAACAACTTACCTCGGCCAAGTGGCCGGAGAGAATGAAGTATGCTCTCGGTCGAATGACTGAGTGCAAATATCTACCCTGATCGAGTGGTCAGCTTGATATGCGGTCGAGTGATCAACTAAGTATGTATGACTAAGAAACACTAGAATGTTGAACTAAATGTAAACTTGAAAGATGAGCATTAAATGATGAGATAATTAAATTTGAGCTTTTAAGATATTCTAAGTGCATATATAACCATATTGTTTGTTCTCTACATATGTCTCATGTGATATATCTTCAATGGAGAAAATTTTAAACATAGCTAGTGAAATGACAAGGTATAAGAATGCAACAAGATGTTAAAGGTAAGTATTTATATACATACTTACTGAATTTAACAACATGGAGGATTGATGTCTTCCTCCCATCGCAGAGTCATATCCAATAAAAAAGCTCTGATGAGAAATTGATCATCCTAATCAGATGATTGTATTATTATCTCAACGTCTTGCTCAGAAGTTCCAACAAACGGCGCCAACTGATGCGGCACGGATTATTTTTCTCCTCGATCTTGTGCCACCGAGGAAGGGGTCCTCTCCGACCACATCAGTAAATTTGAATGTGTCCTGAAAAAGTTAACACGGGTTAAACCGTCGCCGGCCTACCCGGCGACGATACTCCGATGCTTAAGTTAGGCCGGACAATAATGGAAGAAAAATATATGAAATGCAATCAAAGTAATATAAAAGAGGAGTGATAGAACTTATCTCATATGTAGCTCATATGTAGCTTGAAAACATGTAAAAGCTTGTGAGAGAGTGCTTAGATAAGACCATAAGACTTAACCTCCATGTCATCAAACAGTAATCTCATTTTCGTTGCTCGTCCATATTAGATGTAAACTGAGATAAGTGAGACCAAAATGAATGAATCCTTCTCCAAGCTAACCCTTGTGACATAACCATGGAGAGACTTTCCCTCGGGAGGATCCCAAAGATTGGTACAAACAAGCAGCAAACTTTCTATGATATACCAAACAGGTTGTATGCTGGAGGATGACATTTGAAGGAATAATTGGATGGCTTTGTTGGCATCAACATTATGTGCATAACTTCCACGTTTTGAATAAGCTCTGCTTGAATTTATTCCACAAGATGAGCTTCCTTCAACCTTTGTAATATAATTCTCCATTCTCTATGCCCAACCTTTCTGTAGGCCAGAGACTTTTTACTGTCTAATATAACAAGAAACTTTTCACAGACTTCTTCCTTCACGGTACTTGTTTAAGATCTTCAACTATATAAGTAATTAGAAGGCAACATTGTCTCATCGGGGAATGGACAATTAATGCACCAGGGCAAAAATCACTATTCACATGTCTCGGGAATGGAGATTCGGGAGCCAAATGTTGACTTTGATGAGTTCTTGTAGAGCAGGGACAGAGGAGATGACGGAGCCAAGGATGAATGAAAGAGCGCCACAATCCCTCCTTGTTGTCATCCTCGAAGGGAGAAAAAAGATGGTCCGAAGCTTGCAGCAGAGATTGGGGAATTGACAAAGACAAAGCAACGATGGTGAGGAGGTGAGGAAGTGGCGGTGGGAGCTCGGTGAGGAAGCGGCGGCCTCGATCGAGTGCGTGACCTCCCTAGCCGAAGAAGACGTGGAAAAAAGATTCCCCCCAGAGAGACACCATCCCTCTCTTCCCTCAGCTTAAGCCCCCCTCCTCCTTGCAGTCAATAGCCCAGACAAAAGATCCCTCCCAGACTAGAAGCCTCCCTCCTTGGGAGAAAAAAGATCCGCTCCTTTAAACCCTAGTCACCCCTTTTATATCTCCTCTCATGGGTCGGGCCCTTATTTCCGTATATGGGCTAATATTTATCCCATATCACTCATATATAACTAACATGTGCTAGATCTAGGGAACGACCCTTGCTTTGGGCAGGTAAGTGCCTAAGATTTGAAGATCTTAGGAAAGATATAACATGACGACTTAACTTGTGGAACTAGTATCCCTTAAGAAGATTTGCTTAACACGTGCACGAGAAGCTAACTTAGTGAATTTTTAGAACATATCTATTTTGCTTTTATTGAAAATACAACTTGATAAATCTAGTTGACATGCTAAAAATTTCATCGCACTGAGGTTTGCTTGAGGACCAGCAAAGATTTAAGTCTGGGGGAATTGATGTGAGTGAAATATATAGGGTTTTAGGAGTAGTTTTGCTCACATCTCACTGCATTTTATACTTGTTTCATGCATATCGTACTTTGTTTTGCATGCATTTCCTATTTTCTAGTTCGGAGATCTTCTTTTTGTGCTTTTGTATGTAGGACAACATTTTACGGGATAAACGACACACTTTTGGAGCAAAAAGAAGGCATTCGGCAAGTGGAACGAAGGGGGGCATGACCCAGGCATGTGAAATCACACGATCGTGCCCCACTAGCCCAGCGCCACACACGGACGTGTGGCACTGGAGTTTTTCAGCGCGACTAGAATTTTTTCATGGATTCGGGCAGCGCCGGCCTCAAGTATATATAAGGAAGGCCACGCTCAAACCCTAGGGGGGAGGCACGATGGCCGGGACGACACACCGAGGCCTTAAAAAACTTCGGAAACTCTCAACGGGGAGGAAGAAGATGGCTAGAGGATCATATCCTACGCTTCGACGTCGAAGAGAAGAACCAAGAGTACTGAAATTTACTTTCTATTCATCTCCTACATTGTAATGATCTATTCTAATATGGATTGTGTTCATTCTTTTCCATCTATGGAGTAGAATCTTCGATTCTCGGATTAGGGAGTAACTTGTGTACGTAGAACTTGCTATATCGAATGTAAATTCTGTTTTAGGATTTCTATTCATAGTTCATGTTTGTTTGATTCGATGAAAATTGTGTTTTGGTTTTCTATCTATTGTGCATAGCCAATACAAGGGGTGACAACCCTTGTATCAAAGATCTAGGGGAATTAAAGAGGAACCAAGGGGTTGTCCTCATCTCCGGTAACCGTAGGTAGAAGGGTACGATAGAGTAGGGAACGAGACACGTTTCGACTCCTCGTAGGGATTGATTTGGTATCCTCGTACCATCTATCCCATCTTAACAAAAGAGTCAGCCTGGTTAAGGATAGGTAGTTCCCGATAGACGCGAAAGCTCATCAGAAAAGGGTATGATGTCCCTTCCACAAGACCTTAATTAGAGAACCAAACTACATTTAATTGATTAGCATGTTCCATGTTGCACAAGTGAAACCAAAGTCCTAGGATCTTTTTTTGAACCTCGACCAACCTTCTCTTCCTCCGTGTGACACCGTACTAGAGTTAGGATTGTCGACAATCCTCGTAATCATAACCCTTAGAACTAAACTCCGAACAATAACGTCCACTGAACAATCGGTACTTGAATCTTAGTCTCTATGGGATTGATAATCTATTTATTACTTGACGACATCCATGCACATACAGGTGTTGAGCGTGAGTACGCGATTCGAGTTCGCGACGGCTCCCATCGTGAGATTTGAGGTCATGTTCGCTTGCATCATCAACCTCCAACAGAAACTGATATACCCCAATCTTACCTCACTACAAGCTGAATTCTCATTTATCCTTTACCTATAACAAATGTCCTACTTTATGATCCAATACATGATTATTCATTTTCCAAACTTTCTCCTTATAATTTGCATACATGTCCTATAATGAAACTCACAAAAACTAATACATCATCTGTCGTATCAGAAACTATCCGCACAACTCATCCTCCAACAGAAACAGATATACGCCAATCTTACCTCACTACAAGCTGAATTCTTTACTTACCCATCATTTCCACCCTAACAAACTTATGTCATATGATTCCATAATTCCACTTCTCCCCAACGGAGCGGGAAAAGTTATTATTTCCCACCTTTTTAGCCCCTTTCTCCACTATAAATACAGAAGCAATCCTTGCTAACCCTCACCTTATACTTTCAAGAAAATGCAGCCACTTTCTTCACTACCCCATCCTTGGTTTGCTTCTACAAGTTAAAAAATGATAGGAGAGCACTGCTGATCCCTTTCCTCCCATAAACAACATCCCTTCGACTACCACATTATTGCAGATAACTCCACCGAGCGTCCTCATCTACCTCCTAGACGTACCAAAGCCTTCTTCTTAGAGCAAGTAGAGACTGGCCTATTCTTCCCCATTCATCCCTTCCTCTTGGAAGTTTCTGAATATTTCTCTATCCCAGTAAATCAACTAAGTCCTAACTCCTTACATTTTCTTCTAGGCTTTTATCTTATCACCTCCTTCCTATCAATTACCCCTTCGGCCTTTCTCTTTCACTATTTTTTCCAAGTAAAATCATCATAAATAGTCATTTTCTACTTCCAAGCCCAGTCGAACTTTCAATTTCTTACCGACATCCCTTCCTCACACAAAGGATGGAAGGAGAATTACTTCTTTGCACATTCTCCCTCTCCCTTTCCTTTTTCCTCTATATGGTTAACCACTCTTCCTCCTTATCCTTCTTTAGGTTCTTACCGAGATAATGAAAAGTATCAAATGATGACATTAAAACTATCAAAAAAATGCTTCAACTTGAACCAGCTATTGACAAGATCGAAACTATCATTAATCAGAGCCAATTATTCTCTACTGTCGTTTGACACACTCAGTAATATCTTCCTTTGACTGGATCTCCGCATACCTATTATGAAATATGTAAGTTTTACTTGTCTCTCCTTTTTTTTCAGAATCATTGCTACTACAAGTTGTCGACCATGCTCACCCACCTTCCTGCATAAATCCTATTCAACTCCATCCCCCTCAGCACCACTTTTCACTCAACCTCTACCCATTTGTCAAACTCCACAAACTCCTCTCTCTTCCCCCACAATACCCGACCTACTAGATTCTCTACTATCCAACATTAAAGAGGTTAGCATATAATTTTCTTTACCTTCTTTTCTTGATATTGACATCTATTTTTGCAGGGAGTCACAAGCATAAATCATTTAAATAATCAATGGGTGCAATATACTAACAATCTCAAAAAAGAATTACAAGAATGTCAAACTAGAGAATTGGCATTACAATAAGCTTATCAAAGACTTGAATGAGAACTGCAAGCTTCTTATATAAAAGCACAAGCCGACTGGGCAGAACTATTAGCTCTTCATTTCCAAATTTCTTTCTTACAGAATACTCTAGATATTTTAAAAGCCCGACCACTTCAAGAAGGAACCAGTGCTTCTCATGAAAACTCCTGGACTTCAGCCGCTATCAATGATATGTTCCTAGATAGAGGCTTTGCCTTCCTTCAATGGGATTTCCAAGATTGTATCAATCAATTCAAGGCAGACAGCTATCCACCTCCCGAGCACTCTTCCAACTTCTTAGACATTGGCAATACCATTGACCGCACTCCTCCTGATTTACTATCTTTTCCTTTCCCTTCCGATGTTGAAAAAATGTAACTTGCATTTACCATAATATTTGCAATACAATACATGACTTGCCTACACAGTACTATTCTTAAAAGAACAAAAACTTAGATTTTACAATACTTTATCTACTGAAATAAGGGTCCAAGTGATAAACATTTTAGGGCCTTGCTAAAAACCTCCCTAGAGTGTCTTTCAAATGGTAAGCTCTTGTTCCTGCTCGGCTCTCCCCATGGAAGGGTCCTTCCCATTTGGGTCCCAGCTTACCCTTAGATCCCTCGGATAGTACTTTCCTTAGCACTAAGTTTCCTACCTGAAGAAAAAATTGAGGGACTACCTTTTTATTATAAGATTTAATTACTTGCGATCTATATCTTTCCACATTATGGAAAGCAGCATACCTCCTTTCTGGTATCAAGTCTAACTCAAATCGCTCTATTATCGCTCGAGAAACAAGTCAATGCTCGAGCAAACTCTATTCTGATTTCCATAGGTAACCCTGCCTTAATAATAGCTTTACTGTTAAAGAAAAGTAACAACATGCTTATACCCCCCCCCCCCCCTCAATCTGACTGTCATAGAAACTTCCCGAGCGACCTCCTCCCTCCTCCCTCTATTAAAGTTGGTTGACCCTTCCCCTTACCTGTATTAATACTTTAAACCTCCTCGGTAACAACCTCAACCGCGGGGAATCCATACTTCATCTCGTCTTCTCCCCCAACTTCTCTATAAAATTTAAACTCTATCCTTCCCCTCCCCTCATCTCCACTCTCTATCTTTTCATGGCGTCCCCCTCACACCCTATCCTCATAAGCACTAACACCACCCAAACCTCTGATTCAGATACTCATTCCACAACGACCTCAGCATACCACCCACTTCCCCTAGAGAATGCAATAGTTCCAGCCCCAAGAGGACCTTTTCGATCCCCTTTTCCTTCCTTCGGAAATCGTCTGTTCAATCCTCACGCTCTTCAACGACAACTCCAGATGGCTCCCCCTTCTCCACCGACTATGATCCCTCCTTCGATAATTCCACCACCCTACCTAGAAGGGGAGTCTTCTTTGGATTCTTTTCCCCCTTAACCCATTGCAAATGAGAATGTTTTCCTTATATCATAGGTATTTTTAGTTATTTATATAAAGAATCATATATTCTCCTCACACGCAAACTAAGTATTATAAACGAAAAAGAAATATCAAGTAATGAGAACATAAGAACAACTTTACGGGGGTATACAAATCAAACCAATAGCAATATGGATTACGTTGTGGAATTCCATTTGCCTTCAACTCATCTATATGCGAATCAGAAAAGCAACAAGGACTATGAATAACAAATAACCCAAAACAATCAATACAATAGGTTGATACATCCGAGAAAAATATAACCTTGCATTTCCTTTTCCCCCAAAAAATAGTGAAATTCCAAAGACAACAACATACTTTATTATTATTTTTTCCTTAACTCTGAAATTCCTCTGAAATTAAGGAAAGACCCACTACCAATAACCATCTCCTAACAATATTCTCCCTGATAACTACTTCAGAAATACCACAGAACACCCCCTCCCCCCATGCCAAGTTTGATTAAAGAAATATTTACTTGCATAATTCAGACTCAGCATCCTTCCCTTGGATGATACATACTACACCCCCATATGGATTAGATTTCTAAAAAGATTTACCCATAAATTTGTAGGAGATTTGAGGCCGCTAGAGGGGGGGGGGGTTGAATAGTGTCGCACTCGTTCGATAATGGAATTCGTTGCGTTTGTTGGTGCAGTAGGCACCTAAGTCGAACCTGAGTTTTGATTATGGCAAATGATACAAAGTTAAGCTCATGTCGTTATCTCACGAGTTGAATCGAGTGTGCAGAAGATTGCTATAGCTGGAGCTAAAGGCTAGCGACACCCGGAGGAAGCCGCGGTGGTCGGGCGACACTGGGAGGACTTCGGAGGGAGCCGAAGGAATCAGGTGGAGACCGAAAGCAAGGCTTCAAAGGTAAATGTTGAGGTAAGCTCGTGTGAGTGAGCGTAAGTAAGGTCGAGTCCTCCATACGGGGACATCCTTAGGCGACGATCCGACCAAGACTTCCCATGGAAGGTCTATGTTGAGATCGGATGGCAAGTGGCCGTCGAATTCACTTATATTTCGAGCTAACTCTTTATTACAGTCGAAAAGTCTAAAAATCAGTTCAACCGGCCAAAAATCAGTTCAACTGCTAAGCCATCAATTCAACCGGCCAAGGATCAATTCAACTGCTGAGCCATCAGTTCAATCGGCCAAGAAATCAGTTCAACCGATGGTTAAAAATCAGCCTCGAGGAGTCAAGCTTTATCACCATTTTTCAAGGAGTTTTGTGCCCAATTCCTATTGGTTGAAGACCCATTCGATGAGGGGCTTAAAGGCTATAAAAGGAGGTCCTAACCTAGGGTTTCATCATCAATTCTAAGCCTCCAAAAGCCTCCGCAAAGCTACAACTTCTCCGACAACGAAGTGTTTCTTCTCCGACGTCTAGGTTTATTTGTTTTCATTTTATTACGTCGGTTAGAGTTTTATTTCAGTTTAGTACTTTCATTTTCGGAGCTTTTATCGTAACGAGGAGAGGGGGAGTGTCCCTCTACCTCAAGCTTTGTGCTTTACTTGTATCGATTAAACTCCTACCTCTAAAGGGGAGGAGTTCTTTAATGTTTTTGCCCTCCGTCGTGGTCGAGGACCGCTAGGGCCTTGGAGTAGTAGCCGAAGGCTACGAACCAAGTAAAACTCCTTTGTCTCTTTTTACTTTACATTTACATTTCCGCTGCAATTAATTATCTCTCGAGTTTTAACGAATGAAAAGAAAAGAAAAAGGTTTTATCGCTATTCACCCCCCCTCTAGCGATCCGCTTCGATCCAACAATTGGTATCAGAGCCGGGGGTTGCTAAGATTTAGTGAAACCACCAATCTAGCCATTTTACAGATTTTGTTTCTTTTTAATTCTGTTTATTTCAGATTTATTTCGCTTTGTTATTTTTTCTCCCGCACTACTAATCCAAGACGCAAGTCTTGGTACTTTTTTTTTATGTTTTTGTCGTTGCTAGTTTCTTCGTCTTCGTCTCCTTGTGTCTTTTGTTCTAATGGCCCATCTCGAGGGTTTTAGCACCGTCCGACCTCCGTTTTACAACGGAGATGACTTCCGTTATTGGAAGGGTCGGATGAAATCCTTTCTCAAAACCCAAATCGAGATGTGGATCATAATCCAAACGGGTTTCACACTTCCGACTAATGAAGTGGGTGACTCCTTGGATTATGATCAATGGACCATTGCGACAAAACGACAAGTCGAAGCCGACGCCAAGGCAACACAAATCCTCCAATACGGCTTATCCAAGGAAGAGCTAAATCGCGTCGGCCCCTTCATAAGCGCAAAGGACCTTTGGACAAAACTAGTGGAGCTACACGAAGGGACCGATGAAGCCAAGGTATGTAAGCGTGATCTTCTATTCAATAAACTATATAACCTAAAAATGCAGGAACACGAGTCCGCGACGCAACTTCACGCCCGAGTCCAGGACATAGTCAACAACCTACACGCAATCGGGCAAAAGGTCGAAAACCGCGATCTTATAAGGTATGTCCTAAACTCCTTTCCAAGGACTACCTTGTGGGCATCCATGGTCGATGCCTACAAGGTCTCCAAGGATCTTTCTAAACTTAGATTAGATGAACTTTTTTCTGATTTTGAACTTCATGAGCAGTCTAATTCGGAACCCGAGAAAGGTATAGCTTTATTTGCAGGTTCAAAGAAGAAAACCGCTAGCAAGCCACCTCCGAAGGAAGAAGAGGATGAGTTGGATTCGGAGGTCGACTCGGAAATGGAAGCCGAACTAGTCAACCTAGTTCGGAGGATAGTCAAGGGCTGAAAATGAGCCGTCACTCGACCCAACGAAGGTAAGCCTAAAAGTTCAAACATAAGATGTTATGAATGCAACAGGTTTGGACACATTAAGTCCGAATGCCCAAAACTCAAGAGCAAGGTACCAAAATACAAAAAGACACTCAACGCTACTTGGGAAGAAGCTTCCGAGGAAGAAGACAACGATCGAGTCCTTATGGCTAAACCGGTGGAATCGGAGATGGAGTCAGAACCGGAACTTGAATCGGAAATCGAAGAGAGTCGGACTGCGAAGCACTATTCAAGACAAGCCACGGATACGCATCCGGTTCAAAAGATAAACTCAAGGTAAGTCGCTCTCTTATTACCACACTTTATAGTGCAATTAAGTTTTTAAATAGAAAGTTAGCTAAGTCCGAGTCTAAGGTCGAGACCCTTGTTGAGGAAGTTAAACTCCTCAAACACGAGGTCTCCCTAACCTCTTCGACTAGTCAAGTTCAAGAGAAGGACTCAACTCGGGTTGAAAAACTCGAAGTTGAGAACTCACTCTTGAAAAGTCAAGTCGAAGATCTTAGGAATACGTTGGAAAGGTTTACTTTGGGATCCAAAGGACTTGACCTCCTACTTGGATCGCAGCGGCCGTGTACAACAAGGTCGGGCTAGGGTTTAGCTCAAACACGACCAATAAGTCGATATGTCAATCGTAAGTAGACATAAAAATGTGTCCAAGCATGGGTCCCTAAGACCACCTTGATTTCAAACTTAGGATCAAACCAAGATCGGGTTCCCATGACCAAATCCACTATGTGGAGAGACCAATCGATTCAACGGTCCAGGAGCTAGTACGAAATTTGTTTGTGTTTTAACTTAGAAATTGCATGCTTAGGTTTTTATTTTTCTTTTAGAATGGTTAGATAGGACTATAACTCCAATACTTGATAACATAGTACTGTGGACGCGGCGAGATGATAGTACGCTAGGAAAGCGAGTCTTGTGTATTCGGGCCAGATAAGGCGATCTAGTTCGCACTTGACCGAGCGGAACTAGTCAAGCTACCTCACCGTATCCTAGACTAGTTAGACCAGAAGTGGTCTTAGGTGAGTCAAGTCTCTATTTTCTTGAAAATGGATTTGTCTAAGGTGGTCGTTGTTCCGATCAAAGAAGGCCTCAGGCCTCGCCACGACTGGAAGCCATGATCTTGAAAAGGTGACTTGATGAGCCTAAGGTCAACCAATCTAATGCAAGGTTGACAAGTGTTTAAGTCATTAAATTTAATTCAACTAAAATTGAAGTCATCTCACAAGAACATATAGGATTAACATGTTTGATCATGTAGACATGGGTGAGATGATTTAGGTTAATAATTTTCAACCAATTTTAATAAATCCAATATCCGATCCAACTACCTCATGTAGGATCAATGGATGCTGGTTTCTCCCGGCACACGACCGGATCAACTCAAGTTTTCAAGCTTCGATTCAAACGACAAGGATCGTAGCCTTCGTAAATAACGACAAGCTCAAAATCATCGGATCAGTGATATTGAGATTAACTCAAATTTTGTCATTCAAAACGCTTTTATTAGTAGAAAATTTTCAATATAATCTTCTAGTAAGCCAATTGTGTGATAATAACTATAAGGTCATATTTCTAGAAAACGAATGCGTAATTAATACAAACGAAACCTCTAAAACAATTCTTAAGGGAACTAGAAATAACAACATTTACACTATTAACTTAACTAACTCCTCAACTAAGTGTCTTATGACACGGCAAGAGGAATCATGGTTGTGGCACTGGTCACTGACACCCAAGACTCATCCACAAGATGAGTCAGAGTGACTTAGTTAGAGGTTTGCCTAACCTCAATAACTTGGATTATAAAATATGTAATGCTTGTCAACAAGGTAAACAATCTAGGACACGACATCAACTAACTAGTCAAGAACGAACCAAAAGTGTGCTTGAGCTCCTACACATGGATCTATTTGATTCACACGGAGCTAAGTCACTTAACGGAAGTAAATTCTGCTTAGTCATAATTGATGACTATTCTAGATTTACTTGGGTTAGGTTCATCAAACACAAAAGTGATACCCTAGATCAATTAATCAATCTATTTAAATTAATAGAAAATCAACAAAGCATTAAAATCAAAAGACTTAGGACTGATCATGGTGGTGAATTCGAAAACCATAGGTTTGCTACAGACTCAGAACCTAAATGGATACCACCATGAGTTCTCTTGCCCTAGAACTCCACAACAAAATGGCCTAGTAGAACGCAAAAATAGAACCCTACAAGAAGCCGCTAGGACAATGCTTAATGAGTATAACCTTCCCGATAGGTTTTGGGCCGAAGCCGTGAATACGACATGCTATGTCCAAAATAGAATCCTTATGGTAAAGAGGCACCTTAAGACCTCATACGAGATTTATCACGATAAAATACCTAACATCAAATACTTTAGGGTATTTGGGTGTAAGGTACATATCCTAAACACTAAGGATTACCTAGGGAAATTTACATCCAAAACCACGACCGGAATCTTTCTAGGATACTGGACTACAAGCAGAGCTTATAGAGTATATAACCACGACACCCTTAGAGTCGAGGAGACTATCAATGTAGTATTTGATGAAGGACACGAACCTACAAAACCCCCGGCAACCCCAATTAGCGAACCGACTCATACTAGACCTAACTCTGATCCGGAGATTAGGTCTAGTGTTAATCCTAACCTAAGTCAACCAAGTCACTCTATCGACCAAGTGATAGATGACTCCAACCAAACTAGAACTCAAACGAGTCATTCTATGGATCAAGTTGTAGACTCAAACCCAAATCCAACTAGGACTCAAACGAATCATCCTATCAACCAAGTGATAGGTGATCCAAGTCTAGGAGTTCGAACTAGAGCCTCATACAGAAACCTTAGTCAAATATCCTTGATTTCTAAAATTGAACCCAAAACTATTGACCAAGCTCTTCTTGATCCCGATTGGATTATTGCAATGCAAGAAGAGTTGGCTCAATTCACTAGGAACGAAGTATGGGAATTAGTACTACCACCTAAAGATAAAACAATCATTGGAACAAGGTGGGTGTTTAGAAATAAAATTGATGATAGAGGTGAAGTAGTTAGAAATAAAGCTAGACTAGTTGCTAAAGGGTTTAGTCAAGTCGAAGGTTTAGATTACGACAAGACCTATGCCTCAGTAGCTAGATTAGAGTCCATTCGAATGCTATTAGCATATACAGCACATCGAGGATTTAAGTTGTTTCAAATGGATGTGAAATCTGCATTCTTAAATGGATACATTAAAGAAGAAGTTTATGTTAGTCAACCCCCCGGTTTCGAAAGTTTAGACAAACCCGATCATGTCCTTAGGTTAAAGAAATCTCTTTATGGACTTAAACAAGCTCCTCGAGCTTGGTACGAGAGACTTTCGATTTATCTTAAGTCCAAAGGCTTTAACCAAGGTGTAGTTGACCCAACTCTTTTCGTAAAAACCTTAGGTAAAGACATATTCATAGCCCAAATCTACGTAGATGATATTATTTTCGGAACCACCAACTCAATCCTACTAAATGAGTTCATTTCACTTATGGAAAGTGAATTTGAAATGAATTTAGTAGGTGAGTTAAGTTTCTTTTTAGGTCTACAAATTAAACAAACTAAAGATGGAATATACCTACATCAACGCAAATATACTAGGGAATTAATTAAACGCTTTGGAATGCAAGACGCTAAAATTATTAATACCCCAATGGCAACTAATGTGAATATAGAAGAAGATGTAATCGGAAATTCAATTGATTTAAAATACTATAGGAGCATAATAGGGAGTCTCCTTTACCTAACTGCAAGCCGACCTGATATCTTATTTGCAGTAAGTATGTGCGCAAGGTTTCATACCTGTGCCAAGGAGTCTCACCTAACTCTAGTCAAGCGTATCCTTAGATATCTAAAGGGTACACTTGTTAGTAATATATGAGAGATGTCCTAAGGCAATCGCCTTATGTACGAACCATTTATATGATAAATGAAGATTCACTATTTGAGTATACATGTTTCATGTATTGATTGGATCTTAAACTCATCTACTGAATGTCCACGATACGATTCACAGCATGAGAGAATTTGTGATTGGATCACAACTAGTGAGTATCTCTACATGTGTAATTGTGATGTATCGAAATTATCCCTAGTCGATGAATTGATGGATTTGGACACCATCAATTCTGTCGAGACTAGCACGAGGTATACTCCTTGGTGTATCCAAGTAGCTGATTCTCACTGGCTGGAGACATAGTGATGTCCGGAGTTAATCGTGGATGCTAGTTATGGTAACTAGTTCATTGGAGTGACCAGCCGTAAGACTTCATATGGTTCTCTGCATATATAGATATGTCAATGAAGTTCTTATTGTGGCTTAAGTGCGATGTTCCTTTGACTTGCGGTATTCAAGTCATCTTGATCATGGAGACTTATGCTTTGACATCTTAAGCAAACATCTCTAAGGAGATGTGGACCCGGGATGATTGGGTATAAGTTGAAGTGATCGAAGGTGTTTGAATAGCCTATAAAGGATTCACCACTCCTTGCGAGGAGATGTATACCCATGGCCTCTCGTCGGATTGTTACTAAAGTCTTTGGCCAAAGCATTACATGTTTAGAGTAAGGTACTCTTCGATACATGTGGAGTAACTAGAATCCGTAGGACGAGGAAATGATACTTGGGCTAGGTGTGACGTAGTCAACCTAGTGGGGACTGACACTATAGACCATGTCCTGAACCAATTGGGTATAAGATGAGTGAAGGGAATGGGGCACGATTCATTCAAGTTGCTGAAGGGTTTCAGAAATAGTTCTGGATCAACCGTTGATCTTTTCGGTTAATTGGGGATCATGATGTACTACTAGGTGCCACTCATGATCGTTCTATAATTAATGGTTAATTATAGACGGCTAACATAAACCGAGAACCTATTTGGACACACACACAACGAGCGTAATCCAAAGGATTTGAAACGAGCTTGAGAATGAGATTCTCAGATCGAGAGAAACTAGGTTTGGTTGGACCAAACATAAAGCGAGCATGAAATCGTTTCAGTCGCAATGGAAGCGTGGATGGGCCGTGTCTTATGAAGACATAATGGATGAACCAAAATTGTTTGGTTCTAATCCAATGGATGAGAATAAACCAAAGGGTTTGGTTTATTTTAAACGAATGAACCAAAAGTTGGTTCGGTTCGTTTTAACTTAAAATAAACCATCATGGTTTGGTTTATTTTAACTTATCTTAATGGAGCGGGTTAACGGGCCTAATGGTTATGATCCAATAACCATTAAGAGAATTAGTTCTCTATAAAAAAGGGTTTAATGGATAATTAAGCCCGAATCGAAGAGCCCTAAACCTAGTTGCCGCCCACCCCATTGAAGGAGTTGGCGCCAACTCCATTGCCGCCGCCCATTGCTCCTCCAACCGGCATCCAGAAGGTTGCTTCCTTCCCCCTCGCCGGCGTCGAGCTGCTGCCGGTTAGTGCTCCGGTGATCTCCTTCAAGTTTGGCATCAAGGTGAGCTCTATCTCCCTTGGTTGGCCGGCGCCTATCACCTCCACCAAAGCTGTCCAGTTTTCTGGACAGCTTGTTCTCCTCTCGTCGGAGCATCGTTTGGACGACGGTTAGAGCTCTGACAGTGGCTAACTTACCGGGGATTCGATCTCCGGTAATCCTCTGAGGTGGAGGACGAAGGATTCGTCAATCGGTTGACGAATACCTCTCTGGAGAAGCGAGTTTTGAGGACTTGTCTTAGGATCCGAATTTGGATTCGGATCGTGATCATCTCTCGATCACGTCGTCTTCAACACGAGGCTAGTAACCCGTATGAAGACGAAGCTCGTGGCTCAGCGAAGTCATCCCGAGGAACTCGGCGTGGATACGGATAGAGACGATTCTAGCGAGAATCGTTCCGGTTGATGCCGTTCCCGCTACACGTCATACGAGAGGTATAACGTAGTTAAATTTCCTTTTATTGCAAATTTAAATTTACGGTTATGTCTACACTTATTGTAATAAGCATGCGTGTGTTGTGTGTGTTGTAATAAATAGGAGTATTTATTATTTTTATTGCTTCCGCTGTGTTCATGTTTACGAAACATGATCGAACACACACACGCCGCGGTGCCGGAAACCCAACAGTGGTATCAGAGCCCAGGTTGTGTTTCGACATAATCGTAAAAATCGTTTTGCGATAGTCATAATATATTTCTGGAAATTTTCTAATTTTGGAAATTTATAAGTATTTATGGATATTTTTCAATTTTGGAAAGTCTAGAAGTATTTATGGAAATCTTCCACTTTTGGAAAGTTGGAAGTATTTATGGAAATTGATATTTTCCATAAATAAAATATTTGATTAGATTCTGGAAATTTGTTTCCTAATTTAATCATGATTTGATTTGGGAAATCAAATCTTAAAATATTTTATTTCCATAAGTAGTTTTAATGATTTAGGAAATTGGTTTCCTAAATAGATTTTCCTTAATCAAATAATTCCATGAATAAAATATGTGATTAGATTTGGAAATTTGTTTCCTAATTTAATTATGATTTGATTTGGAGAATCAAATCTTAAACATATTTTATTTCCATAAATAGTTATGACATATAAGGAAATATATACATGACATAATTGTATGCCATGTAATTGCATTAGATGCATAACATTATGTCATGCGTGTCGTGACATGTAGATGTATGCCATGTATGCCATGCCATGTAGATAATAGTTATTTGCATGCAAAGAGGATGAGACATAAAAACCCTTAAACAATATTAAGGCCTACACCTTCCATTAATATGGTTAGAACCAGAGTTCCGTTTCTTGTTTGGGTTGTTGGACTCTCTCCAAGCCCGGCTCGAACCCGAATATGTTCAAACCATGGAATAGTTTAATACTAATATGGTAAGAGTCAGAGGTCAATCGTTAGCTTTGGTTGTTGGACTCTCTCCAAGCTGGGCTAATTGGTTGAATGCGCTCTAACCATATTAAAACTATGTCCCTATTAATGGGTTGGCTTTAACCTGGAGCATCGGCTTGTTGGACTCTCTCCAAGGTCGATGTAAAGGGAGGTGAAGTTGGATGCTATGCATATGATGCATATTTGTTAATGTGTTAACAACCCGATGTATGTGTGAACATTCAATTAGTTGATAGGACATTGTGATAGTTGCATATACGTGATATGCAATCGGTATAGTTGATACCTACCGTCGTAGTTATGAATGGCTTGTTGGACTCTCTCCAAGGTTGTTCATAACTATGATGGATATCAGCCCATTCGGAGATGGACCTACGATCTCCCGAAGTGATTTTGGGGTTTTTGAAATTCGAAAAATGAATGGGATTTATAAATGTATATTGATGCATTTTAAAAATCATCTTTCTCATATATGCTCGTTTTGTATTTCTAAGTTAATATATTGATCATGATGTGTTTGAATTTGTGTTCCATTTTGGATTCAAATAAATTGACTGGGCCGAACTTCTTGGACTAGCTTAGAAACTTGAGAATTGTTCTCAAGGTGGAAAAGCTTGCGTATGTCCTCGAAGCGCCTCTTCCCGCCCATCCTATTGACAATGCAACTCTGGACCAATTGTTGGCCTATCAGAAACATGTGAGTGATTCTGAACAAATGAGTTGCATCATGCTAGCCATGATGGAACCCAAGCTACGAAAACAGCATGAGCATACGGATGCTCATATCGTAGTCCTTCATCTTTATGAGTTGGTTGATGAGCAAGTGAGATTCGAAAGGTTCGAAGTCTTCAAGCTCCTCTTCACCTCTGAGATGTAAGAAGGTTCATCTGTGGTACTGCTCAACATGCTGAAGACTGTGGAGCCTTCTGAGAAGCATGAGCAGGGGACGGTGTTGTTAGTTGATTCCTCGAAGAAAGGTTCTAAGAGGGAGTCAAAGGAACAGCAGAAGGGAAAGAAGAGAAGGGCTAAGAAGGTAGAACTAGCACAAAAGGAAACTTGCCATCATTATGGCAAGGAGAGCCATTTGCGAAGAAAGTACAAGATTTATCTTGAGTCCGTGAAGAAGGATAAGACATCGGATGCCCCATCTTCTTCAGAAATCTTCTTTATTGATTGTCATTCTATTTCCTCAGACACTTGGGTATTCGATACTGGGTGTGGCTCACATATATGTAATGACATACATGGGCTAAGGAATAGAAGAAGACTCGTCAAGGGGAGAGTCAAATTTACGTGTTGGGAATGGAGCAACGGTTGCTGCACTCGCCATCGGAACGTATTTGTTGGAACTCCCTGTAGGACTTGTCTTAGAACTGGACAATTGCTTTTATGTTCCTTCGTTGATAAAGAACATCATTTCTATTTCTTGTTTAAATAGAAATGGGTATCATTTGACTTTTAGTAACAATTGTTGTTACATAACTTTGAATGGAGTTCTTTATGGGACTGGAACTTTAAGCAATGGTGTTTATACGTTGGACGTATCCAGTGACATTTTCAATATCGAAGCGAGCAACACGCGTGCTCGAAAGGATAATCAAATAGACTCGTATATGTGGCATTGTCGTCTTGGCCATATAAGCAAGAAACGCATGTCCGAATTACACCGATGTGGAATTCTGGAATCGTTTGAATTGGATTCATACGATACATGCAAATCATGCTTAAAAGGCAAGATGACTAAGTTACCTTTTACTGGAAAAGGTGAACGAGTGGGAGAGTTACTAGGTCTAATACATACTGATGTATGTGGACCTATATCAACTCAAGCATTAGGAGGCTATAGCTACTTCTTTACCTTCACCGATGATCACTCACGGTTTGGGTATGTGTTCTTGATGAAACACAAGTCTGAATCCTTTGAAAGGTTCAAAGAATTCAGAAATGAAGTAGAGAAACAACATGACAAGATTATTAAAATACTTCGATCGGATCGAGGTGGTGAATACTTAAGTCAAGAGTTTCTTGATTATCTAAGAGACAATGACATATTGTCTCAATGGACTCCGCCCTATACACCACAGCATAATGGTGTATCTGAGAGGCGTAACCGGACCTTGTTGGACATGGTCAGGTCAATGATGAATCATGCAACTCTTCCCAAGTCCTTTTGGGGCTATGCACTTCAGACAGCTGTTTACTTGTTAAACAGAATGCCAACCAAGGTAGTCTCAACTACTCCATATGAGATATGGAATAGTAAGAAACCTCATGTATCTTACTTGAAGATATGGGGTTGTCCTGCTTATGTGAAGCGGACAGTTTCAGACAAATTGGATGCTAAGTCTGATAAATGTCTATTTGTTGGATACCCTAAGGAAACAAGGGGTTACCAATTCTATCATCCTGTGGAACAAAAGGTGTTTGTTTCGAGGCATGTTGTGTTTCTAGAGAAAGAGTTTTTCTTGCAAGAAAACAGTGGGAGTGTCGTCGAGCTTGAGGAGGCTCGAGAGACTCAAATAGACATTAATGAGATACCTGGTGAAGCACAACAGCCGACAACTCATAGTGATGAGCAATCGACTGGATCTATTGTAACACCACATCTTCGTAGATCTGGTAGAACACGCAATATTTCTGAGAGATATGGATTTCTCGTAAGCGAATCGAACGATGTGTTACTCATTGATGATGAGGAGCCTACCAGTTATGAAGAAGTGCTGACAAGTTCAGAAAGGGATAAGTGGCTTGGTGCCATGAAGTCGGAAATGGAGTCCATGTATGAAAACCAAGTTTGGAACTTGGTTGACCCACCTGAAGGGATAAAGCCTATAGGGTGCAAGTGGGTTTTCAAGAAGAAAACCGACATGGATGGTAATGTGATTACCTATAAGGCTAGATTGGTGGCGAAAGGATATCATCAAAAACAAGGTGTTGATTATGACGAAACCTATTCGCCTGTAGCTATGCTTAAATCCATTCGGATGCTCCTGGCCATAGCGGCTCATTATGATTATGAGATATGGCAGATGGATGTGAAAACAGCTTTCCTTAATGGAAACCTGCTCGAGGACGTGTATATGATACAGCCTGAGGGTTTCACATCGGTTGATAAAACCAAGGTATGCAAATTGCGACGATCCATTTATGGATTGAAGCAAGCATCCAGGAGCTGGAATATCCGTTTTGATGAGACAATCAAAAAGTTTGATTTCTCACAAAATCCAGACGAACCTTGTGTGTACAAGAAGGTTAGTGGGAGTGCAGTCGTATTCCTAGTATTGTATGTCGATGACATACTACTTATAGGAAATGATGTTTCAATCTTACAGTCAGTGAAGGTTTGGTTATCCAAGACATTCTCCATGAAAGACCTGGGAGAAGCAACCTACATCCTCGGGATTAAGATCTATAGAGATAGATCGAAACGGTTGCTTGGTCTTTCGCAGTCTGCATATATAGACCGAGTGCTAAAGAGGTTTAGCATGGCGGAATCCAAGAAAGGTTTCCTACCCATCAGGCATGGGGTACACCTTTCGAAGTCTATGTGTCCGCGCACAGAAGACGAGAGGATTTGCATGAGTAAGATTCCCTATGCATCCGCAATAGGATCTATCATGTATGCTATGTTATGTACGAGGCCCGATGTATCGTATGCTCTGAGTGTCACGAGCATATACCAGTCCGATCCAGGAATGGATCATTGGGCGGCTGTTAAGACGATCCTTAAGTACTTGAGAAGAACTAAGGATGTGTTCCTAATATATGGAGAAGGGTACATGGTGATACGTGGGTATATGGTTGTCAGCTCCAGACAGACAAGGATGATTCCATGTCTTTGTCTGGGTATGTATTCACCTGGAATGGAGGAGCAATAAGTTCGAAAGGTTCCAAGCTTGACACTATAGCGGATTCTGCCACTAAGGCAGAATACATTGCCGCTTTGGAAGCAGCAAAGGAAGCGGTTTGGATCAAGAAGTTCATCTCTGAACTTGATGTGGTCTCATCAATGATCCAAACATGTGCTTTGCTGCTATCATCTTATCAGAGAGATCATCAGTAGGAACGAAATATAAATCGAGAAAATTCCCACTGAAAGGAACTTAGCGGATCCTTTGACTAAGGCATTACCTCAAAAATAAGTTTGAGGGTCATGTTCGAGCTTATGGTATTGGATACCGTAGCGATTGGCATTAGGCCAAGTGGGAGTCTGTTAGTAATATATGAGAGATGTCCTAAGGCAATCGCCTTATGTACGAACCATTTATATGATAAATGAAGATTCACTATTTGAGTATACATGTTTCATGTATTGATTGGATCTTAAACTCATCTACTGAATGTCCACGATACGATTCACAGCATGAGAGAATTTGTGATTGGATCACAACTAGTGAGTATCTCTACATGTGTAATTGTGATGTATCGGAATTATCCCTAGTCGATGAATTGATGGATTTGGACACCATCAATTCTGTCGAGACTAACACGAGGTATACTCCTTGGTGTATCCAAGCAGCTGATTCTCACTGGCTGGAGACATAGTGATGTCCGGAGTTAATCGTGGATGCTAGTTATGGTAACTAGTTCATTGGAGTGACCAGCCGTAAGACTTCATATGGTTCTCTGCATATATAGATATGTCAATGAAGTTCTTACTGTGGCTTAAGTGCGATGTTCCTTTGACTTGCGGTATTCAAGTCATCTTGATCATGGAGACTTATGCTGACATCTTAAGCAAACATCTCTAAGGAGATGTGGACCCGGGATGATTGGGTATAAGTCGAAGTGATCGAAGGTGTTTGAATAGCCTATAAAGGATTCACCACTCCTTGCGAGGAGATGTATACCCATGGCCTCTCGTCGGATTGTTACTAAAGTCTTTGGCCAAAGCATTACATGTTTAGAGTAAGGTACTCTTGATACATGTGGAGTAACTAGAATCCGTGGGACGAGGAAATGATACTTGGGCTAGGTGTGGCGTGAGTCGACCTAGTGAGGGGTGACACAATAGACCATGTCCTGAACCAAGTGGGTATAAGATGAGTGAAGGAATGGGGCCACGAATCATTCGATCTTGAAGGGTTTGAAATAGTTACGGATCAACCGTTGATCTTTTAGGTTAATTGGGGATCATGATGTACTACTAGGTGCCACTCATGATCGTTCTATAATTAATGGTTAATTATAGACGGCCAACATAAACCGAGAACCTATTTGGTCACACGCACAACGAGCGTAATCCAAAGGATTTAAAATGAGCTTGAGAATGGGATTCTCAGATCAAGACAAACTAGGTTTGGTTGGACCAAACATAAAGCGAGCATGAAATCGTTTCAGTCGCAATGGAAGCGTGGATGGGCCGAGTCTTATGAAGACGTAATGGATGAACCAAAATGGTTTGGTTCTAATCCAATGGAGGAGAATAAACCAAAGGGTTTGGTTTATTTTAAACGAATGAACCAAAAAGTTGGTTCGGTTCATTTTAACTTAAAATAAACCATCATGGTTTGGTTTATTTTAACTTATCTTAATGGAGCGGGTTAACGGGCCTAATGGTTATGATCCAATAACCATTAAGAGAATTAGTTCTCTATAAAAAAGGGCTTAATGGATAATTAAGCCCGAATCGAAGAGCCCTAAACCTAGTTGCCACCCACCCCATTGAAGGAGTTGGCGCCAACTCCATTGCCGCCGCCCATTGCTCCTCCAACCGGCGTCCAGAAGGTTGCTTCCTTCCCCCTCGCCGGCATCGAGCTGCTGCCGGTTAGTGCTCCGGTGATCTCCTTCAAGTTTGGCATCAAGGTGAGCTCTATCTCCCTTGGTTGGCCGGCGCCTATCACCTCCACCAAAGCTGTCCAGTTTTCTGGACAGCTTGTTCTCCTCTCGTCGGAGCATTGTTTGGACGATGGTTAGAGCTCCGACAGTGGCTAACTTACCAGGGATTCGATCTCCGGTAATCCTATGAGGTGGAGGACGAAGGATTCGTCAATCGGTTGACGAATACCTCTCCGGAGAAGCGAGTTTTGAGGACTCGTCTTAGGATCCGAATTTGGATTCGGATCGTGATCATCTCTCGATCACGTCGTCTTCAACACGAGGCTAGTAACCCGTACGAAGATGAAGCTCATGCCTTAGCGAAGTCATCCCGAGGAACTCAGCGTGGATACGGATAGAGACAATTCTAGCGAGAATCGTTCCGGTTGATGCCGTTCCCGCTACACGTCATACGAGAGGTATAACGTAGTTAAATTTCCTTTTATTGCAAATTTAAATTTACGGTTATGTCTACACTTGTTGTAATAAGCATGCGTGTGTTGTGTGTGTTGTAATAAATAGGAGTATTTATTATTTTTATTGCTTCCGCTGTGTTCATGTTTACGAAACATGATCGAACACACACACGCCGCGGTGCCGGAAACCCAACAACACTTAATGTCGGTATTTGGTATCCTAGATCTACCGAGTTCGAACTAACCGGCTACTCCGATTCGGACTATGCTGGTAGTAAGCTCGATAGAAAGAGTACGAGTGGTTGTTGTCAACTTCTCGGCTCGAGTCTAGTGAGTTGGTGCAGTAGGAAGCAACACTGTGTTGCTTTATCTACCACCGAAGCCGAATACATCGCGATGGGTGAGTGTGTCACGCAGCTTCTTTGGATGAAGCACACTCTCCGCGACTTTAAGTTAGACTTTACGAATACTAAACTTCACGTAGATAACATTAGTTCAATTAATCTTACAAAGAATTCGATATGTCACTCTAGGACCAAACATATAGAGGTCAAACACCATTTCATTCGAGAACATGTGGCCAACGGAGCTATACAACTCGAATACGTCGAATCAAAGTCTAACTTAGCAGACCTATTTACTAAACCCCTACCCGAAGCCGAATTTAGTCTATTAAGACGAAAATTGGGCATGTGTGTAGTAGAATAGGAACTTGCAAATTATATTTTCTTATTACTATTTCTTAACTTTCATTTTTTATGGAACTAGTATAGGACATACCTTAGATATCATGCACCTATAGATTTAAGGATCCAATACATCTCACAACACATAGGACTAATGTGTTTGTGTACTTAGCCACGTAGATGGGCGTGAGATGTTAGGACCTTACTCCTGGTTCCAGATGTAGAGCTAGTGCATCGCTATGAACCACGGAGTATAATCATACATACTAACCGACTCTGACCAGGACTGGTTGATCTTTCATATCAATCAAGCCAAATATGAGTCGAACATCTTATAGATGAACTTATTTTCAGTATATTATTTTCAAAATAATGTGGAACATGCTTGGACTTTAAATTTAACACTTATTTTTGTTTTCCACACACACACTCACTCTTTTCGATATATGGCAAAAGGGGGAGAAAAAGGCCAAAGTTAAGGGGTCAAAATTTTTTTTGATAACTTAACTCTTACTTTATATTTAAACCAAAAGTTAACTTTAAGTTTTGAAAACTTATTAAAGGCCAAGTTAAGAGAATTCTTAACTTAAATTTATTTGTGGCGTCAACTTTTTACTTATTTTTTATTATGCCCTTAATGTTTTACTTAAGGGGGAGAAAGGGCCAAGTTAAGAAGAACTCTTAACTTAAACGTTTTACTAAGGCCAACTTTAAGTAATGTTAATTACTTAAAGAAACCCTCAAAGGGGAGGATTAAGGTCTTTCTTCAAGACTCACCCTCGGTCAAGGGGGAGTACTTGAAGAAATTCCTTACTACTCCAACTTAATCTTCTTTATTTCTTGTTTCTAATGCACATTATTCTTCATGCTTGCTATTTACTTAACTTTGTATGTGGGTTTGCCATAAATCAAAAAGGGGGAGATTGTTGGTGCAGTAGGCACCTAAGTCGAACCTGAGTTTTGATTATAGCAAATGATACAAAGTTAAGCTCATGTCGTTATCTCACGAGTTGAATCGAGTGTGCAGAAGATTGCTATAGCTGGAGCTAAAGGCTAGCGACACCCGGAGGAAGCCGCGGTGGTCGGGCGACATCGGGAGGACTTCGGAGGGAGCCGAAGGAATCAGGTGGAGACCGAAAGCAAGGCTTCAAAGGTAAATGTTGAGGTAAGCTCGTGTGAGTGAGCGTAAGTAAGGTCGAGTCCTCCATACGGGGACATCCTTAGGCGATGATCCGACCAAGATTTCCCATGGAAGGTCTATGTTGAGATTGGATGGCAAGTGGCCATCGAATTCACTTATATTTCGAGCTAACTCTTTAATACAGTCGAAAAGTCTAAAAATCAGTTCAACCAGCCAAAAATCAGTTCAACTGCTAAGCCATCAGTTCAACCGGCCAAGGATCAGTTCAACTGCTGAGCCATCAGTTCAACCGGCCAAGAAATCAGTTCAACCGATGGTCAAAAATCAGCCTCGAGGAGTCAAGCTTTATCACCATTTTTCAAGGAGTTTTGTGCCCAATTCCTATTGGTTGAAGACCCATTCGATGAGGGGCTTAAAGGCTATAAAAGGAGGTCCTAACCTAGGGTTTCATCATCAATTCTAAGCCTCCAAAAGCCTCCGCAAAGCTATAACTTCTCCGACAACGAAGTGCTTCTTCTCCGACGTCTAGGTTTATTTGTTTTCATTTTATTATGTCGGTTAGAGTTTTATTTCAGTTTAGTACTTTCATTTTCGGAGCTTTTATCGTAACGAGGAGAGGGGGAGTGTCCCTCTACCTCAAGCTTTGTGCTTTACTTGTATCGATTAAACTCCTACCTCTAAAGGGGAGGAGTTCTTTAGTGTTTTTGCCCTCCGTACGTGGTCGAGGACCGCTAGGGCCTTGGAGTAGTAGCCGAAGGCTACGAACCAAGTAAAACTCCTTTGTCTCTTTTTACTTTACATTTACATTTCCGCTGCAATTAATTATCTCTCGAGTTTTAACGAACGAAAAGAAAAGAAAAAGGTTTTTTCGCTATTCACCCCCCCTCTAGCGATACGCTTCGATCCAACAGCGTTTATCTCTACAATTTTGTTAGCGCAGCGGAAATAGAAGTAATACGATAACGAAATATGACAAACACAACAATAACACAAGAATGTAATGTGGTTCGGAACCGCACGGTTCCTACTCCACGGATCGGACTCTAAAATCCCTAACAACGCAAACACACACTACTAATCTCAATAGCTCCTTCTCGACATAAGTCGGAGGTGGAGAAACCTCGTACAAACGATCTTACAATAGCAAGAATGAAATACAAGCAATATACAATGCAAATACGAAAGATAAGTAAAGAAAAGACTTTATAACACTTGTTTTTGATTGCTTGAATGCTTGGTTGCTTGCTTGCACTTGGAGACCTGATTTGCAACAACAAATCGCCCCAATAGCCCTCAAGAACCGAATCCATTTTTCTCCATCACGAGATCCTTTTATAGCTTCAACATGTGCTGGAAAATGTCGATCAGTTGACTGCTCGGGACCATCAGTCGACTGATCACACTGTTGCTATGAGACAACGGTGTAATCCACGCTGGAAACATCCAACGGCTAGGACATCAGTTGACTGATCATGAGCATCAGTCGACTGTTCAAGCATCACTTGACTGCTCATCCCAATGGTCGAGTGAGACTCCATTCTGTGCCCCAAAATCCGAGCATCAGTCGACTGATCACAAGATCAGTCAACTCGTAGACCAATCAGTCAACTGTCCATCTATGGCAGTCGACTGCTAGGGCAATTCCCGTAGTCAAACCCTAGTTGACTACGCCAGTCGACTGCCACATGACACCAGTCGACTGACACACCTCAAACATGAGGTTTTAGCCCAAGTATGATGCCCCCATACTTGCTAGACCACCCTTAGTCTAGACCTAAGCCTTCTAGCCACCTCCATCAGCCTTACGCCTCTCGGATCCCTCTAAGTCATCCATGACTTGTTCATCCATCGTGCTAGCCTTCAGGTGCTTCCATCGGCTATGTCATGCCAACGGTGTCTACACTGCCAAGGCATATTGGACTTACGCCGCCAAGACTCCGCTTGGACTTTACGCCGCCAACCACTGGACTTATGCTTCCAAGACTCCCGCTTGGACTTTACGCCACCAATATCAAACCCCTTGGACTTCTCAAATGCCAAGACTCAAGCTTGGACTTTCCTTTGCCAACCCATGTTGGACTTTCCATGCCAAGACTCATGCTTGGACTTTCCCAAATGTCAAGTGTCCCACTTGGACTTTCCATGCCAAGTACCCATGACTTGGACTTTTCATAACCACATGCTCAACCCTAGTCAACCATCAAAGTCTCCCTCGAGTCAAACTCGAGTCTAGTTAAACATAACCCGGATTGATTGTATAAACAATCTCCCCAAAACATCAACAAACATTAATGTCAAACATCAATGTCAACTTACTTTGTCAAACATCAAAACATCTCTCGAGTCAAACTCGAGTCTGGTCAATCGTGACCTGGGCCGATTGCACCAACAATCTCTCCCTTATTAATGTTTGACAAAACAAACCTTGAGTTAGGCCCCTAACTCAAATTCCCTTACCAATTTTCCAAATTGGTAATTTAATGTTCTCCCCCTTTTTGACATACATCAAAAAGGTTATCTCTCCAAGGAGGTCAATGTCTCATGTCCCAATGAGATCTTACAATCTTCCCCTTTGTCCAAAGATACCTAGGATGCCTACCATCGTCCTAGTGATAAGTCCCATATCACTCAAGAGAGGCAATCCTATACTTTCCCCCAATTTCCAAATTGGGTATGTGAAAATCTCATGTTTCCTTCCCATGAGGAAAAATACCATCCATCATCCCATGATGGATACCTCCCCCTAAAGGCTTGCTCCCCCTTGACTATTGCACCAACAATGTCTTTGGGAAGTCCCTAAGCCAATAGGAACTCTAAACCATTAAAGATAAGGTTAGAAATTCAACATTGAACTTTCCAACACCTTAAATTTGATACAAACCCTAAACACCTCTCCAAATCCATATCCAATGGATTTTCACCCTTTACAATACTTTCCAAAGAATATCCTAGGGTTAGGAGTGATTAGGGACCTTAACCGTAGCTGAAATCGGGCTAAACAAACCTAGTTTTCCCGAAATCAGCATTAGCGATCGACTCAGATAGCTACGATCGACATTCACACTCACATCGATCGCCACCAAGGGTAGTCGACTGATAACTGAAATTTCCAAATTTCAGTTATTTGAATCTAATTTCAGAAAATCATAAGTAATTCTATGTATATCAAAAATCATGAAATTTGATACGTATAATACTTATCACACATACAATCGGTGAAAAATCTTGGAAAAATATTTTAACCATTAAAATAGGAGATTGGTACAAAGTTCAAAAACTATTAAAACCTTAAGGTTTTTGATCTACTTTGTATCAACTTCTACAATGATGATGGCTATCAAAAGATAGACTTCACCAAGGTTTTCTAAAGTGATTTTAAAATGTTTTTGAAAACCTTTTTTGAACCATGATTTATTGGCTAAATATACATAACTTGTATATTAGCTTTCCTCATAATTCTTAATGATGATTGAAATAAGTTAAGTTCATCTAGATGCACTACTTATGCACCTTGAACCTAACTTATTATCCTAACATCTCACATGTTATCTAAGATGTAAACACACACATACATGTTAATTTAGATGTGAGATGTGGAGTTAGGATTATTATGGCCTCATGCATTTTCTAGGCAACCCTACTTGATTCCCTTATAAATGAGACTCCAAGTCATGCCATTTTTCCATAAATCAATTTTAATTAAAATAAATGCATGATCATGACATAAATGATATCAATAATAACGCATGACCAATGATCATGATGTCATGACATATGATATAATCTAAAAACAAACATAACATCTAAAATAATTCTAAACAATGGCATGACATATTATATGATAAGATGAAATTTCATGTCATGATATGATAATTTTCCATAAACCAATACATTAATACAAGCATATAATCAGACACAAATGATTTTCATAAACATAATATTTCATTCAATTTAAGAAAACTTCAGTTTTTACATCCAAAATAGAGATTTGAGATGCTCAATCTCACTATAAAAACTAAAAACAAAAATCCTAACATCCTCTAGCTCTAATCATCTGCAAAAGGTGGAGGTGGAGGTGGAGGAGGTTGCTGGCTCAAGGTCCAGGCTCGCATCATCTCGTACATATCAAGCTGACGCTGCTCAATCCGACTCTGTGACTCCTCAATCCGAATGTAGCGCTCCTCCATCCGACTGAGATGCTCTCCCATGGAGGATTGCCCCACTATAAGCTCTGACAGCCGAGAGTCAACTGTCTGCTGGTAGTCCCGAATCGCCTCTAGCCGCCAAACCGATCCAAGGACTCGATGCATCCTTGTCCTCCTCATCAGCAGCATCTGGATCCTCATATTCCTCTGCAGCCTCTCTAGGCACTAGAGGTGGCTCCCCACGTGCCCTGGGCGGAGGTCGAGGTGGCAGCTCCATCTACCCATGTCCCATCCACAACTTTGCCAATGAGAAGTTACGAACTGATATAATAAACAGAATCTTCGATAATGCCTAAAGACTCTAACCATGTAGTGATGATGTGGCCAAAAGGCATATGCACTTTCTCATGCACAGGGGATATGAAATGTACAATGCAATGTTTATATCTAGTCTATGACGCATGGCGTACAGGAGAAAGAGATGGGGAGGCTGAATCTTAGCCAGACCCCGAGTCACAATCAGAAGAAGGCACCCAACAATGACTTTGTAGAGTACATTGTCAGGCGCAGATAGCTCATTGATGGGAAATAGGTTCTGAGATGGTGGGCGAGGCTGGCGAAAGACATGCTCATGCAAGGAGTCCAAGGAGATATGATCAAAGGGCTCAGGTAGAGGGGCATCGAAGGTAGGGTAAAATATGAAAGTATCATTTGATGGTTTACACTCTAAGAACTCCTGCAAGATTGCAGGAGTGAACTCTAGGTCATGTTTTGCGACCCGAGTGGTGTATGTCGGACCTGTTGGTGCAATCGACCCAGGTCACGATTGACCAGGACTCGAGCTTGGCTCGAGAGATGTTTTGATGTTAGACAAAAACATATGACAATGTAATTGTCATGGTAAAGTCCAAGTCATGGGTACTTGGCATGGAAAGTCAAAGTAGGACACTTGGAATTTGGAAAAGTCCAAGTCTTGAGTACTTGGCACATGGAAAGTCCAACATGGGTTGGCATGGAAAGTCCAACATGGGTTGGCAAGGGAAAGTCCAAGCATGGGTCTTGGCATGGAAAGTCCAACATGGGTTGGCAAGGGAAAGTCCAAGCTTGAGTCTTGACATTTGAGAAGTCCAAGGGGTTTGATTTTGGCGGCGTAAAGTCCAGGGGTGAAGTCTTGGCAGAATAAGTCCAATGGTTGGCAGCGTAAAGTCCAAGCGGAGTCTTGGCGGCGTAAGTCCAATGTGCCTTGGCGGTGTAGACACCGTTAGCATGACATAGCCGATGGAAGCACCTGAAGGCTAGCGCGATGGATGAACAAGTCATGGATGACTTGGAGGGATCCGAGAGGCATGAGGCTAATGGAGGTGGCTAGAAGGCTTAGGTCTAGGCTAAGGGTGGTCTAGCAAGTATGGGGGAACCATACTTGGGTTAAAACTTCATTTTTGAGGTTGGCAGTCGACTGACATTATGACCGGTTCAATTGTCGTGAGTCGACTTGAGTTCGACTGCCATTTAAGAGCTGAAATTGCTCAGCGATCGCTCATTGGAGCGGCCCGGTGATGTTGACGACGACGATCGAGCGAGGATGAGATCATTGCCGGTGAGATCGAAACGCGAGAATGCCGTGGCCACTAAGCGATCGACTACGGGCATTAGCGATCGGCCGAAAATGTTGGCGATCAGTGGAGTATCGTTGGAACTTGTCCAACGTGGATTGGGCCGTTGTCTCACGGCTACAGTGTTGGCAGTCGACTGCCAGGCAAAAATCCAGCCCCATGGAGGATAAAAGCAGTTGTTCGTGGAAGGCTCAAGCAGCGGTTTTCTTGGGCGATTTGAAGGGGAATTGTTGGTGCTCTTCCAGTCCTTCAAGGCTAGTTCAAGACAACCAAAGATCAAGCAACCAAAGTGCTCTTGTAAAGTGTTTTTCTTTACTTGCATTGTATTTCTTACTTGTATTAGCTTGTATCTTTTGTATTACGTAGTGTAATCCTTGTACGAGGTTTCTCCACCTCCGACTTGTGTCGAGAAGGAGTTATTTATGATTAGTGAGTGCGTGTGCATCACTAGAGCTCTTTAGAGCTCGATCCGTGGAGTAGGAAACATTCGGTTCCGAACCACGTTATATGACCGTGTTGTGATTGTGTATCTTGTTATATTTATTTGTTATTACTATTCCGCTATGCTAACAAGATTGTAGACGATCAAACGCGAAAGAATTCCATTATCGTACCATCACGCGACGCTATTCACCCCCCTCTAGCGGCCTCAAATCTCCTACAATTGGTATCAGAGCACGGGGCTCTTCTACGGATTAACAACCTGGAGTCAAGATGCTAGAGGAACAAGATGGAATTCAAGGAGAGATTGGGTGACGACATCAACGTTCCGCCTTCCTTCAACCGCGAAGATTTCACGTATTGGAAAGGTAGAATGATGCATTTTCTAATGTGTGATTTTGATAATTGGATTAGTGTCTTAGTAGGTTTTGACACTCTAAAAGACGAAGAAGGAAGAAAAATCAAGAAGAAGAATTAGAGTCAAGAACAACTCTGATACTATAACATCAACAATAAGGTAATGGGTATTTTGCTTAATATAATCCCTAATGATATTTTGATCAAGATAGGGGATTGTAAAGACGCCAAGGAGGTTTGGAACAAATTGGAAAAATTCTATGAAGAGCCTCACTCAATCCAAGAAGATGAGGAGGATGAGGAAGAGAGCTCATCCTCACAAGAAGGTGAGGATTCGGAGGTCGAGGAGTGTTCGACATCTGAGGAGGAAGAAGTGGTGGAAGAGGTAGAATTAGAAGAAACCTCAACCTATAGGATTGAGGGGGAGGGGATTAGAACATCTACACCGGAGCAACCCCAAGAAGAAGCTTCAACATCCGGTCAAGATGAAGAAGCTCAAAATCCGATTCCGGCACCTACAACCACCCAAGGTAACTCAAGCATATGTGTTAATAATAAAATGCATATAATATGTTTTGAGTGTAGGGAAACCGGACACTACAAAAGCAAGTGCCCAAAGAAGGTTAGAAAAGCTCCACCGACACAAATAGTCAATGAAGCCGGTACCCCCACTAGAAGAAGAAAAGAGCATGTCATTTGCTTCAAGTGCCAACAACCGGGACATTACTGGAATCAATGCCCGAAGGGGGAAAGGAAGAGGCAAAATGGAGCATCAGGGGGAGCCTCTAAGGCAAACCCTAAGGTATATCTAAATAATGCTCCTTATAATTTAAATGTTAAAAAGCATGCTAGGAATTTTAATTCTCTTGCAATTCATTATGAAAAGCATGCTAGAGATAAATATTTGTGTTTAGGAGCTAAGAATGTCCACTTAGATAATAAGAAGAAATTTGGGACTAATGTCCCTAAAAATATTCTACCTAGGGAATCAATTAGGAAAATAGGAGAACACCTAGGTTTTAACCCTAAATGGACTAGGCATATGCCTAGAAAGTCCCATGCCCAAGAATTTAATCAAAAAATAATTGGGCAATTAGAGGTTGAAAATCAAGCCTTGAGGTCAAGGCTTGAAAAACTTGAAAAGACCCTTAAGGTTATGCAAAATCAAATGCAAGGGTCAATTAGTCAAACTTCTAGGTCAAAATCTCAAAGTCAACACTTAGGACCCAAGAAGCAAAAGTCATCAAAGGGAAAGAATGGTTTGGGTCACAAACCTAAGCCTAAAGTGGCTTATCATAGTGTTCCATTAGATTATGGAGCACTAACTAGGTCTAGAAAGACCAAGGTCAATAGGGAAGTCATCCCTGGAGTTGACCATGGTGTGTGCCTAGTGGCTAGGGTTTCAAGGAAACCTAGGCTTAAGAAGGTTGCAAGGGGAGTTACCCCTAGAGTCAACCTAGGTAAGACCCAAATGACCAAGGCTAACAAGCCTAGGAGGGTCATTAGGAGGGTATCTAGGGAGGTCATCCCTAAGGAATACCTAATTAACCCAATGAGCTTAAATATATTTTGGGTTCCTAGGAGCGTGATAGATTCACGCTAAATGGGTTAGGGTGTGCCAACTTTAAATGGAAGGGTAGTTAACTCAACCATGGTAAAGGTGACATTTTAGGCAATTTTCAAGGTTATGGGTACCTTGGAAATAGGTTTGATGTTTAATCCTAAAAGATTTTAGGATGTGCCAATATACCTTGAAGATTATGAAAAATCAATTGAATTGACACAATTTAGGTTTAGAGGTTAGTGTGCCAATTTGGGTTTTTGGTATACTAGGGAGAAAAGTAGAAATATGACAATTAGTATTAAAATTTAGGTATTATTATACCTATATATTTTATATGTCATGCTTTGTTTGCCATATGCCATGTCATGACATCATGCCTATTTTTATCATTTATATGTCATGATTATGTTTAGGAATTATGATTGAATGTCATGAGTTTAAGTTTTATATCATATGCCATGACATCATGATCATTGGCCATGTTTTTATTTTGCTATTATTATGCCATGATCATTTCATGCATTTAATTGATTAAAATTGATTTAAGGACAATAACATGACTTGGAGTCCCATTCATAAGGGAATCAAGTAGAGTTGCCTTAGAAAAGTGCATGAAACCCTAGATTATATGAACCAAAACCCACATCTCACATTAAATTGACTTGTATGTGTATTTTATACACCCTAGATACATGTGAGATGCTAAGATATGAGTTGAGTTCAAGGTGCATAGTTTTTGCATTTAGATGGACTATAACTCATCTAATTTCATTAGTGGATCATTGGGAAAGGTTGTGTACAAGTCATGTACATTGAGCCCAAGGAATATGATCCAATATAGGTTTTCAAAATCACTTTAAAATCCATTTAGAAAACCTTGGTGAAGTCTATTTTTTGATAGCAAACACCATTGATGAAATTGATACAAAGTGAGCTAAAACATTGATGTTTTTCTTCACTTTTGAATTTTGTATCAATTTCGATATTTTATGGGTAAAATATTTTTCACCCATTGTATTGACTATAAGTAATATACGTATCAAATTTCGTGATTTTTTGATATACGTAGAATTACTTATGATTTTTTGAAATTTAATTCTGATAACTGAAATTCGAAAATTTCAGTTATCAGTCGACTGCCCTTGGTGGCAGTCGACTGATGTGACCAATAGTCGACTGATTACTGTCAGGAGTCGACTGCCAGGTCTGATTTCGGGTTAACAAAGTTTGTTTAGCCTGATTTCAGCTATGGTAAGGTTTCCTAACCACTCCTAACCCTAGGATATGCTTTGGGAAGCATTATAAAGGGTGAAAATCCATTGGATATGGATTAGGAGAGTATTTAGGATAATGTATCAAATTTAAGGTGGGGAGAGTTCTTGTTTGAACTTTTAACCTTAATTTTGATGGTTTAGAGTTTCTATTGGCTTAGGGACTTCCTAAGGACATTGTTAGTGCAATGGTCAAGGGGGAGCAAGCCTTTAAGGGGAGTTATCCATCTTGGGATGATGGATGTGTTTCTCTTCTTGAAGGGGGAGAAGTTATTGGGAGAGTATCATCAATTGGGAAAATTGATGGGTTTTTGATACCCAATTTGGAAATTGGGAGAGTAAATAGGATTGCCTCTCTTGAGTGATATGGGACTTATCACTAGGAAGATGGTAGACATCCTAGGTATTTTTAGACCAAGGGGGAGATTGTAAGATCTCATTGGGACATGAGACATTGACCTCCTTGGAGAGATAACCTTTTTGATGTTAGTCAAAAAGGGGGAGAATATTTGGGGAAGAATGTTTTGGAGAAAGTTAAATTACCAATTTGGGATAATTGGTAAGAAGTTTTTGAGTTAGATGGTCTAACTCAAATGGTTTGTTTGGTTTTTGTCAAACATCAAAAAGGGGGAGATTATTGGTGCAATTGGCCCAGGTCATGATTGACCAGGACTCGAGCTTGGCTCGAGAGATGTTTTGATGTTAGACAAAAACATATGACAATGTAATTGTCATGGTAAAGTCCAAGTCATGGGTACTTGGCATGGAAAGTCCAAGTCTTGAGTACTTGGCATATGGAAAGTCTAACATGGGTTGGCATGGAAAGTCCAACATGGGTTGGCAAGGGAAAGTCCAAGCATGGGTCTTGGCATGGAAAGTCCAACATGGGTTGGCAAGGGAAAGTCTAAGCTTGAGTCTTGACATTTGAGAAGTCCAAGGGGTTTGATTTTGGCGGCGTAAAGTCCAAGGGTGAAGTCTTGGCAGCATAAGTCCAATGGTTGGCGGCGTAAAGTCCAAGCGGAGTCTTGGCGGCGTAAGTCCAATATGCCTTGGCGGTGTAGACACCGTTAGCATGACATAGCCGATGGAAGCACTTAAAAGCTAGCGCGATGGATGAACTAGTCATGGACGACTTGGAGGGATCCGAGAGGCGTGAGGCTGATGGAGGTGGCTAGAAGGCTTAGGTCTAGGCTAAGGGTGGTCTAGCAAGTATAGGGGAACCATACTTGGGTTAAAACCTCATTATACTCATTGGGCGATCGGTGATATCGGCAAACGATCATTGCCGAGAGCAATGATCGGTGCCGGTGAGATGCGAGCACGAGAATGCTCCGTAGTCGTAGGCGTCGGCTACGGCGTTGATGATCGGCGCCAATGTTGGCAGTCATGTGGTGAGAGTACGGTTGGAACTTGTCCAATGTGGATTGAGCCGTTGTCTCACAGCTACAGTGTTGGCAGTCGACTGGTGACTTATGGCAGTCGACTACCAGGTGGAAATCCAGCTCGATGGAGGATAAAAGTAGCTGTTCGTGGATGGCTCAAGAAGCGGTTTTCTTGGGCGATTTGAAGGGGAATTGTTGGTGCTCTTCCAGTCCTTCAAGGCTAGTCCAAGGCAACTAAAGATCAAGCAACCAAGTGCTCTTGTAAAGTGTTTTTCTTTACTTGCATTGTATTTCTTACTTGTATTAGCTTGTATCTTTTGTATTACGTAGTGTAATCCTTGTACGAGGTTTCTCCACCTCCGACTTGTGTCAAGAAGGAGTTATTTGTGATTAGTGAGTGCGTGTGCATCACTAGAGCTCTTTAGAGCTCGATCCGTGGAGTATGAATCATTCGGTTCCGAACCACGTTATATGACCGTGTTGTGATTGTGTATTTTGTTATATCTATTTGTTATTACTATTCCACTGTGCTAAAAAGATTGTAGACGATCAAACGTGAAAGAATTCCATCATCGTACCATTACGCGATGCTATTCACCCCCCTCTAGCGGCCTCAAATCTCCTACAGGATCATCATAAACTTTCTTCAGATTTTGATTAACTCCTTAAGGAGATCATCATTTATGGCATGAGTGCATAATACTATCTTCATGAGATGATAATATGATAAAATTTCCATGACATCACCGCAGTAATGAGTAAAGAAATCCCTATCAATATACCTAACCAACATGGTTTGGTACAACCGTGATTCAACCTCAATCGAGTCATTTCTATGGGATCGCCTATATGAATGCAATGCAGTGACATGAAATGCAAAGACACAAATGCGCGATTAGATTATAATGAGTTATAATGAAAAAATTAGGGTTTTAGAGGAGTAAAAAGTTATACTTTGGCGTCATTGAAGATGATGAGGAGCCGTTCCAGTTACGTATTGCTTCAGGAGTTCGCCGGGCCTTTTCATTCCCGGAACCCTAATCGAAGAAGAAAAAATCACCGGAGATGAGTAGATTAAGGCTGTGAGATGCTAAAAATGTGAGTAGAGGAGTTTGGCTGTCAAACCTAGGGCTTAGGTGGCCGGTGCGGTCAAAAAAGTTGGTTGGAGAAGGAGGCGACGACCGGAGAGGAGGAAGAAGGCGAGAGATCGAGTCGTGAAGACACTAAACTGTTGGATCAATGCGGTTCGCTAGAGGGGGGGTGAATAGCGAAAGAAAAAAACTTTTTCGAATTCGTTTCAAAAGAAATATACGCAGCGGAAAGATAAGCAAAACAAAAAGTAAAGGAGACAATAGAAACAAGATATTTACTTGGTTCGTAGCCGAAGGCTACTACTCCAAGGCCCTAGTGGTCCTTGACCACGCACGGAGGGCAAATCACTAAACAAACTCCTCCTCGTTGGAGGTAGGAGTTAATCGATACAAAAAAACTTGAGGTAGAGGGACACTCCCCCTCTCCTCGTATACGATAAAAGCTCCAAAAATATAAATGACAAACTGATAACAAAAACTAAGACCGACGTACAATAATAAAGAAAGTTAAACCTAGACGTCGGAATGGAAGGTCTTCGTTGTCGTAGAGTTGCAGCGTAACGGAGGCTTTTGAGCACTTAGAATTGTTGATGAAACCCTAGGTTTGGCCCTCCTTTTATAGCCTTTGAGCCCCTTTTCGAGTGGGTCTTCAACCAATCACAAATGGACACCAAACCGCTTTGAGGTGGAGTGATAAGCCTTGACTCCTCGAATCTGATCATTGACCATCAGTCGACTGATGGCCATCATCGATCGTGATGGCGACATCGGTCGATTGATAACCTTCGGCGATACGATACGGCGGTCGAGTCCTCAAAGCGATCGTGATGCTTGCTGCAAGTCAAAGTTAGCTCAATAAAAACATAATTTCGATGGTCGTCGACCATCTGATCTCGACCTAGACCATCTATAAGATGTCTTTGGTCGGATCTACGCTTAAGATCATCCCCGTAAAGAGGATACGACCTTACTTACTCTTGCACACACGAGCTTACCTCGATACTTACGTGTCGCTTTTGCTTCCGGCCTTCCACTCGATTCCTTCGGCTCCCTCCGAAGTAACTCGAGTATCGACCAACCACCGCGGCTTCCTCCGGGTGTCGCTAGCCTTCAGCTCCAGCTATATCAATCTTCTGCACACTCGATTCAGCTCGTGAGAAAACAAAAATAGACTTAACTTTTGTGTCTTTGCTATAATCAAAACACAGGTTCGATTTCGGTGCCTCACTGCACCAACAATCTCCCCCTTTTTGATATATGGCAAAAACACACAAAGTTAAGGAAATTAAGTGCATGAAACAGTAAAGACAAGAAGCAAAAGTAGGAGTAGTAAAAATATTTCTCAAGTTCTCCCCTTAGAGGAACCCTCCCCCTTGAAAAAGACTTTTAGCTCTCCAAACACAAAAGATAATGAGTTAAGTAAATGACATTACTTAACTTAGGCTTCTTAGAGTCAAAAATAAGTGCAAGTTAAGTAATCAAAAGTTAAGTCAAAAGGTTAATTATTCAAAAGGTTTAACTTTTGATTTCTTAACTTGGGCCTTTAAAGTTTTCAATTCCGAAGAGTTGAAACCTAAACCTTACTCCCCCTTAACTTAGGCCAGAATCAAAGTTTTAAGTTAAGTTATCAATTTCAAAAATTTGAAATTGAACTTTGGCCTTTTCTTGAACCTTAACTTTGGCCTTTTCTCCCCCTTTTGACATAAATCAAGGAAAAAGTGGGGGGGTTTTAAGAAAACCCTAAGTCCAAGCATGATGATTTTAAAAATAGTATGTGAAAATAATTCATCTAAGTGTTCAACTCTAGTTTGACTTGATTGAAATGATATTATCAATAAGTCCTGATTAGAGTTGGTTAATATTAGTTGCATATTTATACTCCGAGGTTCATATTGACGCACTTGATCTACATCTTGGAACCTGGAGTAGGGTCCTAACATCTCACGCCCATCTACGTGGCTAAGTACACAAACACATTAGTCCTATGTGTTGTGAGATGTACTGGCTCCTTAAATCTATAGGTGTATGATATCTAAGGTATGTCCTATGCTAGTTCCATCAAAATGTAAGAAATAGTAATAAGAAAATATAATTTGTAAGTTCCTATTCTATTACGCACATGCCTAATTTTCGTCTCAAGAGACTAAATTCGGCTTCGGGTAGTGGTTTAGTAAATATGTCTGCTAGGTTAGACTTCGAGTCAACATATTCGAGTTGTATGGAGCCGTTGGCTACATGTTCTCGAATGAAATGGTGTTTTACCTCTATATGCTTTGTCCTAGAGTGACATATAGGGTTCTTAGTCAGATTTATCAAACTTATGTTGTCTACAAAAATTTTAGTTTTGGTGAAGTCCAACCTAAAGTCTCGGAGAGTGTGCTTCATCCAAAGAAGCTGAGTTACACACTCACCCATCGCAACGTATTCGGCTTCGGTGGAAGATAAGGCAACACAATGTTGCTTCCTACTGCACCAACTCACTAGACTCGAGCCGAGTAGTTGACAACAACCACTCGTGCTCTTTCTGTCGAGTTTACTACCGGCATAATCCGAATCGGAGTAGTCGATTAGTTCGAACTCGGTAGATCTAGGATACCAAATACCGACATTAAGTGTACCCTTTAGATATCTAAGGATACGCTTAACTAGGGTTAGGTGAGACTCCTTAGCACAGGTTTGAAACCTGGCGCACATACTTACTGCGAATAGGATGTCGGGTCGACTCGCAGTTAAGTATAGAAGACTTCCTATTAGCTCTATAGTACTTTAAGTCAATGGACTTACTTTCTAGGTCTTCTCCTATGTTAACATTTATCGCCATTGGGGTGTTTATTACCTTAGCGTCTTGCATTCCAAATCTTTTAATTAACTCCTTAGTGTATTTTTGTTGATATAGGTATATACCATCCTTAGTTTGTTTAATTTGTAGACCTAAAAAGAAACTTAACTCGCCTACCAAGTTCATTTTGAACTCACTTTCCATGAGCGAAACGAACTCGTTTAGTAAATTTGAGTTAGAGGTTCCAAAAATTATATCATCTACGTAAATTTGAGCTATGAATATTTCTTTACCTAAGGTTTTACAAAGAGAGTTGGGTCAACTAAGCCTTGGTTAAACCCTTTTGACTTAAGATGGATTGAAAGTCTCTCGTACCAAGCTCGAGAGCTTGTTTAAGTCCATAGAGCTTTCTTAAGTTTTAGAACATGGTCGGGTTTATCTAGATTTTGAATCACTGGGGTTGGCTAACATAAACTTCTTCTTTAATGTATCCATTTAGGAATGCCGACTTAACATCCATTTGAAATAGCTTAAATCCTCGATGTGCGGCATAAGCTAGCAACATTCGAATGGATTCGAGTCTAGCTCTTTGGGGCATAGGTTTCGTTGTAATCTAAGCCTTCGACTTGGCTAAAACCTTTGGCGACTAACCTAGCCTTGTTTCTAACTACTTCACCTTTATCATCAAGCTTATTTCGAAACACCCACCTTGTTCCAATTATCGTTTTGTCTTTAGGTGGTGGTACTAATTCCCACACCTGTTCCTAGTAAATTGAGCTAGCTCTTCTTGCATTGCAATAATCCAATCGGGATCAAGAAGAGCTTGTTCAATTGATTTGGGTTCTATCTTTGAAATTAAGGAAATTTGACTAAGGTTCCTATAGGATGCTCTAGTTCGAACTCCTAGATTAGGATCTCCTATCACTTGATCGATAGGGTGGTTAGTCTGAATCCTAGATTGGGTTGGGTTCGTGTCACCTAATGCTTGATCAATGTGGTGACTTGGTTGAACACTAGTTTGGTTGGAGTCATCTATCACTTGATCAATAGAGTGACTAGGTTGACTTAGGTTAGGATTAACACTAGACCGATCTCGGATCGAGTAAGGTCTAGTATGAATCGGCTTGCTAATTGGGGTTGCCGGGGGTTTTGTAGGTTCATGTCCTTCATCGAACACTACATTGATAGTCTCCTCGACTCTAAGGGTGTCGTGGTTATATACTCTATAAGCTCTACTTGTAGTCGAGTATCCTAGAAAGATTCCGGTCGTGGTTTTGGATGTAAATTTCCCTAGGTAATCCTTAGTGTTTAGGATATGTACCTTACACCCAAATACCCTAAAGTACTTGATGTTAGGTATTTTATCGTGATAAATCTCGTACGAGGTCTTAAGGTGCCGCTTTACCATAAGGATCCTATTTTGGACATAGCAAGCCGTGCTAACGGCTTCTGCCCAAAACCTATCGGGTAGGTCGTATTCGTTCAACATGGTCCTAGCGGCTTCTTGTAGCATTCGGTTTTTCCGCTCCACTAGGCCATTTTGCTGAGGGGTCCTAGGGCAGGAGAATTCATGGTGGTATCCGTTTAGGTTACAGAAGTCGGTGAACCTTTGATTTTCGAATTCACCACCATGATCGCTTCTAAGTCTTTTAACCTTAAGGTCTTTTTGATTCTCAATTAATTTGAATAGATTAATTAATTGATCTAGGGTATCATTTTTATGTTTGATGAACCTAACCCAGGTAAACCTGGAGTAGTCGTCAATTATGACTAAGCAATATTGACTTCTATTGAGAGACTTGGCTCCATGTGAATCGAACAAATCCATATGCAGGAGCTCAAGTACACTTGAGGTTCGTTCTTGGTTAGTTAACTTGTGTTGTGTCCTAGGTTGTTTTCCTTGTTGACAAGCATTACAGATTTTATTAACCAAGTTGTTGAGGTTGGGTAAGCCTCTGACTAAGCCACTCTGACTCATCTTGTGGAGCGAGTCTTGGGTGTGAGTGGCCGAGTCGTCGGTGCCACAACCATGATTCCTCTTCTTGTGTCATAAGACACTTAGTTGAGGAGTTGGTTAAAGTGATCGTATAAATGTTGTTATTTCTAGTTCCTTTAAGAATTGTTTTAGAGGTTTAGTTGGTATTAATTATGCATTCATTTTCTAGAAATATAACCTTATAGTTATTATCACACAATTGGCTTACACTAAGTAATTTATATTCAAAATTCTCTACAAGTAATACATTTTTAATAACAAAAAACGTGTTAAGATCGATATCAACTGATCCTATGATTATGAGCTTGCAATTATTCACAAAGAATACCGATCCTTGTCTTTTGAATCGAAGCTTTGCGAATTTGATTTGATCCCCGGTCATGTTTATTGAGCAACTGCTCTCCAACATCCATTGATCCTACACACAAGGTGGTTGGATTGGATGTTAGATTTTTTGTTAAGAAAATTGGTTGTAAGTTGTTAACCCTAGGTCATCTCGCCGGAGTCTATATGATCAAGCATGTTATACTTATGTGTTTTTTTTTTTTTGAGATGACTTTCAATTAAGTTGATTGAGTGGATTTAGGTTCAAGTAATTTTATGTTAGATTTGGATTTAACCCTAGGCTTGTCAAGTTTACCTTTTCAAGATCATGGCTTCCAGGTCGTGGCGAGGCACAGGGGCCTTCTTTTATCGGATCATCGACCACTTCCTTAGACAAAGCCATTCTCAAGAAAATGATGACTTGACTTACCTAAAATTATTTCCTCGTCTAACTAGTTATTTTTGAAAAGAGGCTCCCTGAGGCTCAATCTTTTGAAAAATTTTAGTTAGTTATGTTTTTGAAAAGAGGCTCCCGAGGCTCAATCTTTTCGAGAAATTTTAGTTGGTTATGTTTTTGTTCTAAGTGAGTTCACAAGTTTTAAAGTACAAACTTTCTAAGTTAAAGCATGCAATTTCTAAGTTAAAGCATAAACATTCTAAGTTAAAACATGCAATTTCTAAGTTAAAGCATAAACATTCTAAGTTAAAACATGCAATTTCTAAGTTAAAGCACAAACATGTTTTGTATTGACTCCCCCTAGACCGTTGAATCGGTTCGGTCTATCCACATAGTGGATTTGGTCCTTGGGAACCCAGTACGAGTTGGATCCTAGAGTTGAAATCAAAAAGTTCTTAGGGACCCATGCTTGGACATGTTTCTTATGTCGACTTACAATCGACATATACGACCTATTAGTCGTGTTTGAGTTAAACCCGAGTCCAGCCTTGTTGTACACAGCCCTTTGAGATCCAAGTAGGAGGTCAAGTCCTTTGGATCCTGAAGTGAACCTTTCCAGCGTGTTCCTAAGATCTTCGACTTGACTTTTCAAGAGAGAGTTCTCAACTTCGAGCTTTTCAACTCGAGTTGAGTCCTTCTCTTGAACTCGACTAGTCGAAGAGGTTAGGGAGACCTCGTGTTTGAGGAGTTTAACCTCCTCAACAAGGGTCTCGACCTTGGACTCGGACTTAGCTAACTTCCTAGACAAAAACCTAACCGTATTATGTAAAGTATTAAATAAAGCTCGACTCACCTTAAGGGTATCTTTTGAACCGGATGCGTATCCGTGGCTTGACTTGAAGGTAGCTTCATAGTCCGAGTCATCCTCAGGTTCTGACTCAAGTTCGGTCTCCGTGTCTGACTCAATCGACTTCGCCATGAAGACGTGGTCTTCGTCTTCTTCGGATGACGCTTCTTCCCATGTCGCGTTGAGTGCCTTCTTGTGCTTAGGTGCTTGGTGGTTGAGCTTGGGGCACTCGGACTTGATGTGTCCAAACCTGTTACACTCATAACACCTAATGTTAGAACTTTTAGACTTACCTTGGTTGGGTCGAGTCGTGGTTCGCTTTCGTCCCTTGGCTATCCTTCGAGCTAGGTTCATTAGTTCGGCAGTCAACTTCTTCTTTGGACTCGTCTTCCTCCTCGGGTGGTGGTGGTTTGCTTGCGATTTTCTTCTTCTTTGAACCTGCAAACAAGGCTATACCCCTCTCGGGTTCCGAGTTGGATTGTTCATGTAATTCGAAATCCGAAAAGAGTTCGTCTAACCTAATTTTAGAAAGGTCCTTGGAGACCTTATAGGCATCAACCATGGATGCCCATAAGGTAGTCCTCGGAAAAGAGTTTAGGACATACCTAATAAGGTCGCGGTTTTCGACCTTTTGCCCGATTGCATGTAGGTTGTTGACTATGTCTTGGACACGGGCGTGGAGTTGCGTCGCGGACTCGTGTTCCTGCATTTTTAGTGTGTACAATTTATTGAATAACAAATCACGTTTGCAAACCTTAGCTTGATCCGATCCTTCGTGTAACTCGATTAGTTTTGTCCAAAGATCTTTTGCGCTTATGAAGGGGCCGACGCGATTTAGCTCCTCCTTGGATAGGCCACATTGGAGGATTTGTGTCGCCTTAGCGTCGGCTTCGACTTGTCGTTTTGTTGCAACGGTCCATTGATCATAATCCAAGGAGTCACCCACTTCATTGGTCGGAAGTGTGAAACCCGTTTGAATTATGATCCACATCTCAATTTGGGTTTTGAGAAAGCATTCCATCCGACCTTTCCAGTAACGGAAATCATCTCCATTGTAAAACGGAGGTCGGACGGTGCTAAAACCCTCGAGATGGGCCATTAGAACAAAAAGACAAGGAGACTAAAATGAAAATCTAGCAACAACAAAAACACACGAAAGTACCAAGACTTGCGTCTTGGATTAGTAGTGCGGGAAATAGAAAGAAATAAACGAAAAATAGAAAGTTAAGCAAAGAAATAAGAAACTAAATAAAAAGTAAGTACTCACAACCTTCGATGTCCCCGAAAGGATACTAAACGTCATTTTTTGAGGATGAAAACAGCTTGTTACGGGGGTAAACCCCCGTAAGAAGTGTAGATCTCTGCGAGAGCTTCGATTTGGTAGGTAGACCATGTCGTGGGTCAACTTGTACGAAAAGTTATGCCCGTTTGACCGTCGGCTACTCCAAAAGCGAATACTTGCAAAACAAAATCAAACGAAGAGTACCAAGACTTCGTCTTGGATTAGTAGTGCGGGAGAAAAATTTGAACGAACGAAAAATAAATCTGTGAAAAAAAGTTAGATTGGTGGTTTCACCAAATCTAAGCGCCCCCGGCTCTGATACCAATTGTTGGATCAATGCGGTTCGCTAGAGGGGGGGGTGAATAGCGAAAGAAAAAAACTTTTTCGAATTCGTTTCAAAAGAAATATACGCAGCGGAAAGATAAGCAAAACAAAAAGTAAAGGAGACAATAGAAACAAGATATTTACTTGGTTCGTAGCCGAAGGCTACTACTCCAAGGCCCTAGTGGTCCTTGACCACGCACGGAGGGCAAATCACTAAACAAACTCCTCCTCGTTGGAGGTAGGAGTTAATCGATACAAAAAAACTTGAGGTAGAGGGACACTCCCCCTCTCCTCGTATACGATAAAAGCTCCGAAAATATAAATGACAAACTGATAACAAAAACTAAGACCGACGTACAATAATAAAGAAAGTTAAACCTAGACGTCGGAATGGAAGGTCTTCGTTGTCGTAGAGTTGCAGCGTAACGGAGGCTTTTGAGCACTTAGAATTGTTGATGAAACCCTAGGTTTGGCCCTCCTTTTATAGCCTTTGAGCCCCTTTTCGAGTGGGTCTTCAACCAATCACAAATGGACACCAAACCGCTTTGAGGTGGAGTGATAAGCCTTGACTCCTCGAATCTGATCATTGACTATCGATCGGTGATGGCCATCATCGATCGTGATGGCGACATCGATCGATTGATAACCTTCGGCGATCGGCCCGATACACGGCGTCGAGTCCTCCAAGTGATCGTGATGATGCTTGCTGCAAGTCAAAGTTAGCTCAATAAAAACATAATTTCGATGGTCGTCGACCATCTGATCTCGACCTAGACCATCTATAAGATGTCTTTGGTCGGATCTACGCTTAAGATCATCCCCGTAAAGAGGATACGACCTTACTTACTCTCGCACACACGAGCTTACCTCGATACTTACGTGTCGCTTTTGCTTCCGGCCTTCCACTCGATTCCTTCGGCTCCCTCCGAAGTAACTCGAGTATCGCCCGACCACCGCGGCTTCCTCCGGGTGTTGCTAGCCTTCAGCTCCAGCTATATCAATCTTCTGCACACTCGATTCAGCTCGTGAGAAAACAAAATAGACTTAACTTTTGTGTCTTTGCTATAATCAAAACACAGGTTCGATTTCGGTGCCTCACTGCACCAACACAAACCCTAGCGATTCGGCGTTATAAAATCGCGACTCTAGTCGACTGATTACGGCTTATGAGCGATTTTACTCGGACCTTGACTGCTGATCATACGGCTTAGCACTCGATCACGTGCATTCTCAGATCGCAACATCGACTGATGTTGCTCATCAGTCGACTGATGCGATCACCACTCGACTTCTCATCGAGCACTCGACTGATGATCCTCTGCCTCGATGAACAGTACTATCAGTCGACTGATGTATAAAATAGTCGAGTCCTGGAAACAACACTTGACTGTCGGACTCACCGTATCGTGCTACAGTAGTAACAGTCGACTGATAAACTGTATCAGTCGACTGATCTCTGATTTCCAATTCTGAATTTCAGAAAATCTCGATTTTTTTATCCAACTTGTTTCATTTTCTCATGTTTAATCTTGTATATCGAATATATTAATGTTATGCTTATATTCATGTATTCGTTAATGTATTTTGATATTTTATTTCATTTTTGCAAACATTAACATCCAATGGTTTTAAAACCCTAACATCTCACCCTTTCTAAGTGTTGAAATACACAATCAAGATAAAAGACTTGTTTTGTGAGATGCAATCCACCCTAGACATTCCTTCCATGCAAACACATGGTGAAACACATGAAGCATGGTAAGTGCAAGACATCAAGGTGTGTGACACTTGAGTATCACTCTTGATGTAACTTCTACACCTTAAAAATACTTCTCTTGATACATTAATTCCTAAAGTGTGCCAAAGATCAAAATGACACACTATGACCTCTAAATCTAGATTGTGCCAATTTTATTGATTTTTCATGATTCTAAATATATATGACACATCCTAAAACCTTTTAGGATATAAGATCAAACCTATTTTCAAGGTATCCATAACCTTAAAAATAACCTAAAATGTCAACTTTGCTATGGTTGAGTTAACTACCCATCCAATCAAAATTGACACATCCTAACCCATTTAACGTGAAACAATCACGCTCTTGGAAACCCAAAATCTATTTGAGCTCATTGGATTAATTAGGTATTCCTTAGGGAAGACTTTCCTAGATACTCTTTTAATGACCCTTCTAGGTTTGTTAGCCTTGGTCATTATGGTCTTACCATGGTTAGTCTTAGGGATTGCCTCCCTAATAACCTTCTTAATGGCTTCCTTAGGTTTCTTAGAAACCCTAGCCACTAAGCACACACTATGGTTGGCCTTAGGAATAATTTCCTTAGAGACCTTGGTTTTTTTAGATTTAGGTTTAGTTCCATAATCAAATGGAACATTGTGATAAGTAGACATTACTTTCTTAGACATAGGTTTGTGACCCAAACCTTGTCTCCTAGATGATTCTTGCCTCTTACACCCTTTTTGTTGACTTCTAGATCCTAGAGTTTGACACTTTGACCCTTTAAATTGATTTTGCATATTTGCAAGAGTCTTTTCCAATTTCTCAAGCCTTGACCTCAAGGCTTGATTTTTTAACTCTAATTGCCCAAATAATTTTTAATTAGATTTTTGGGCATTACCATTCACTTTAGGCATATGTCTACCCTTATTGGGATTGATGCCTAAATGGTTTTCAATTTTCTTAATGGTTTTCTTAGGAAGGACATTTCTAGGGACATTAGTCCCAAATTTCTCCTTCTTTGAAATAGACCTAGAGTTATCATTTCTAGATTTCGCCTCAGACCTAAAACCAACATGTTTAGCTTCTAGACAACCATAATTATTATTTCTAGCATGCTTTGATTCATGAGTAATAGCAAAATTATTTGAATTAATTCTAGCATGCTTTTGTTTAGAATTTAAAGAATGAGCATTATGAAAATATACCTTAGGGTTAGTCTTAGAGACTCCCCCTACTCGTGAAGCTCCCTCCTTTCTTCTAGGACATTGGCTCCTATAGGGTCCCGGTTGTCGGCATTTAAAGCACACCACGTGCTCCTTGCTCTTCTTGGTGGGGACACCGGCATCCTTGAATTTTTCATTGACTTTTGGTGCCGGAGGAGCTTTCTTAACCTTTTTTGGACACTTACTCTTGTAGTGTCCGGATTCCCTACACTCAAAGCATATTATATGAATTTTGTTATTAATTGACATGCTTGAGTTACCTATGATGGTGGTGAGGTTCTCTTGAGCTTGCTCTTCTTCTCTACCGGATGTAGATAATTCTTCTTGAGATTGTTCCGGTGTAGATGCTCTAATCTCCTCCCCCTCAATCCTAGAGGTGGAGGTCTCCTTTTCTTCCACCAATCCGGAAGTTGATTCCTTCTCAACTTCCGAGTCCTCACTCGATTGCGAAGATGATGATGATTCTTCCTCGACTTCTTCCTCTTCTTGAGCCGATGAAGATTTTTCTTCTTCTACTTGTGCCAAGTGAGACTTCTCATGGAACTTGGCCAATTTGTCCCATAGCTCCTTGGTGTCTTGAAATTCACCTAAACTAGACAAAATGTTATTAGGTATCAAATCTTCTAAAAGCTTTGTTACCTTGACTTCGGTCTTGAACTTGAGACGTTGCTCTTGTGTCCACTTCTTCAATTTCAAGACGTTTCCGTTCTTATCTCGAGGAGGTTCAAAGCCTTCTACGAGGATGAACCAATCCTCTATATCCAAGAACAAGAATGTCTCCATTCTTGTTCTCCACGCCGAAAAGTCTTCTCGATCATATGGCGGTGGAGTGTTGATGTCCCATCCAAGCTTGTCTTGGAATTCCATCTTCCCTCTAGCTTCTTTAGCTCCCGGCGGTTAATCCGTAGAAGAGCCCCAGGCTCTGATACCAATTGTAGGAGATTTGAGGCCGCTAGAGGGGGGGGGGTGAATAGCGTCGCGCTCGTTCGATAATGGAATTCGTTGCGTTTGTCTCTACAATTTTGTTAGTACAGCGGAAATAGAAGTAATATAATAACAAAATATGACAAACACAACAAGAACACAAGTATGTAACGTGGTTTAGAACCGCACGGTTCCTACTCCACGGATCGGGCTCTAAAAGCCCTAGCAATGCAAACACGCACTACTAATCTCAATAACTCCTTCTCGACACAAGTCGGAGGTGGAGAAACCTTGTACAAATGATCTTACAACAACAATAACGAAATACAAGCAATATACAATGCAAATACGAAAGACAAGTAAAGAAAACACTTTACAACACTTGTTTTTGATTGCTTGAATGCTTGGTTGCTTGCTTGCACTCGGAGACCTGATTTGCAGCAACAAATCGCCCCAATAGCCCTCAAGAACCGGATCCATTTTTCTCCATCACGAGCTCCTTTTATAGCTTCAACATGTGTTGGTGCAGGGGCACTAGATAATCGAACCTGTGTTTTGATTATGGCAAAGACACAAAGTTAAGTTTACATCGTTATCTCACGAGCTAAATCAAGTGTGCAGAAAAGTGCTAAAGCTCGAGCTGAAGGCTAGCGACACCCGGAGGGAGCCGCGGTGGTTGAGCGACACTCGAGTGACTTCGGAGGGAGCCGAAGGAATCGAGTGGAAGGCCGGAAGCGAGAGCTACTATCGAGGTAAGATCGTGTGAGTGAGAGATTGTAAGGTCGTGTCCTCTTTACGGGGACGACAGTAGGCGGCGATCCGATTAATACTTCCCGTGGAAGGTCTAGGTCGAGATCGGACGGTCAGAAACCGTCGCATTTATCATTTTCCTAGCTAACCTCTTACTGTAGGGAAGTGGCCAGACTGGTAGTCGACTGCTGGACATCAAGCAGTCGACTGATGCTCATCAGTCGACTGATGGTGACGAATCAGCCTTTGTGCTAGGTCAAAACGGATAAGGTTTGACGCGGCCACTTCGCGATAAAATTTGGACAACTTCGTGATCTGTTCCGAAAAAAGAGGAGACATATTCAGAGGCCAAAATCTATAAAAGGAGGGGAGGATTCCAACTCCAAGCATCATCAAGTTTATTCATCAAGTGCTCCTACAACGCCAACGCTCCAACGCCGTCATAACGCCGATGCGACGACAAGTTCAAATCTCCTTCGTCGGCAGCAGTAGCAAGTAATTATTTTTATTGTATTCTTTATTTTAATCATAACGAGGTGAGGTAGGCTTGTTGCCTCATCCTCGTACATTCGGTTTTTGTGATTGTTGTCTCCTACCTCCAACGAGGAGGAGACGTTATAGTGTTTTGCCCTCCGTACACGGTCTAGGACTGATAGGGCCTTGGAGTAGCAACCGCTGGGTTGTGAACCAAGTAAAAATAAATGTGTTCCTTTATTTTCCGTTGCTCTTACTCGTTTAATTGTCTACTCGAACGAAATGTTGAAAAGATTTACGATCGCTATTCACCCCCCCTCTAACGACCCTTCTCGATCCAACAACATGTGCTTGAAAATGTCGATCAATCGACTGCTCGGGACCATCAGTCGACTGATCACACTGTTGTTGTGAGACAACGGTGTAATCCACGCTGGAAACATCCAACGGCTAGGACATCAATCGACTGATCATGAGCATCAGTCGACTGTTCAAGCATCACTCGACTGCTCGTCCCAGCAGTCGAGTGAGACTCCATTCTGTATACCAAAATCCGAGCATCAGTCGACTGATCACAAGATCAGTCGACTATCCGTCTATGACAGTCGACTGCTAGGGCAATTCCCGCAGTCAAACCCTAGTTGACTACGCCAGTCGACTGCCACATGACACCAGTCGACTGACACACCTCAAACATGAGGTTTTGCCCAAGTATGGTGCCTCCATACTTGCTAGACCACCCTTAGCCTAGACCTAAGCCTTCTAGCCACCTCCATCAGCCTTACGCCTCTCGGATCCCTCCAAGTCATCCATGACTTGTTCATCCATCGCGCTAGCCTTCAGGTGCTTCCATCGACTATGTCATGCTAACGGTGTCTACACCGCCAAGGCACATTGGACTTACGCCGCCAAGACTCCGCTTGGACTTTACGCCGCCAACCATTGGACTTATGCTTCCAAGACTCCTGCTTGGACTTTACGCCGCTATCAAACCCCTTGGACTTCTCAAATGCCAAGACTCAAGCTTTGACTTTCCCTTGCCAACCCATGTTGGACTTTCCATGCCAAGACTCATGCTTGGACTTTCCCAAATGCCAAATGTCCCACTTGGACTTTCCATGCCAAGTACCCATGACTTGGACTTTTTTTAACCACATGGTCAACCCTAGTCAACCATCAAAGTCTCCCTCGAGTCAAACTCGAGTCCAGTTAAACATAACCCGGATTGATTGTATAAACAATCTCCCCAAAACATCAACAGACATTAATGTTAAACATCAATGTCAACTTACTTTGTCAAACATCAAAACATCTCTCGAGTCAAACTCGAGTCTGGTCAATCGTGACCTGGGCCGATTGCACCAACAAAATTTTCCCTTATGCCTTATCTTGATAATATCAACATAAGACCTTCGAGAGAGTTTCTGATCACTCTTGACTTCCCCCACCTCATTCCCAACAGGAAACTTAATTTTCTGATGATAAGGAGAAGTCACTGCTTGTAAACTGCCTAGGACAGGCCTTCCCAATATAGCATTATTGGAAGGAGGCATGTCAACTACTGTAAAATTGATAAGTACTGTTCTTCTTTTTGGCTCTTCCCCTAAAGATAGAGGAAACTTAATCTGACCCATTGGTTGTACCTCATGACCAAGAAATCCAAATAAGGAAGTACCGACCGATTGCAAGTCATTGATATTAACTCCCATTTGTTCTAATGATGACCAATATAGAATATCCACCGAGCTGCCCAGGTCTACAAAAACTCTTCCTATATTAAAATGAGAAATAAGGGCTCAGATAACTAAAGCATCAGTGTGAGGGGTCATTACTCCCTCTAAGTCACTAGGGCCAAAACCCAAGAGAGGTCCCCTTGCTCTAGGTAGAATGGATATGACTGCACATTCTTCACGACTATGCCTCTTTCTAGCCCTGTTTGAATCTCCATTAGTGGAACCACCAGAAATCATATTAATAAAGCCTCTTACAAAAGGATAATTAGCATGCATTACTCTGTTAGGAATTGCTTCTCCTACATGTTGCATAGGCTGAGTAGGTCGGTTAATAGGAAGCCTTAATTGATTCCCCCTACCATAATTTCTGACTCAAGGACTTGGTTGATAAGGAACTGGATTCATCATCATATTTCTTACACGAGGATTAGATCCCATAATTCTTTGTAGTTCAAAATCTAACTACTGACATTCCTGAGTACTATGCCCGTAATCCTGATGATAAGAGCAGAAAGTAGTAGATGACAATCTTCTAGGCCCTCTAGCAGCTCCAAAAGGCCTTCTCAGTAACTGCTACTCCTCACAAATATTCATAGCCCTCCCTTTAGAAATTCTTAATTGAGGAGCATATAAAGGTCTCTCACAAACAGGTCTTGCCCATTCAACCCGTCTCTCTGCAACTTCTACCAACTGAGAACCTTGAGAATTCTAACGAGATTTCTGAGAATCTTCCAGATTAATAAATTTCTCTGCTCGAGATAATAAATCATCAAAATTTATAGGAGGCCTTTTAGCTAAAGATTTAAAGAAATCCCCTTCTCTGAGCCCTTAAGTGAAGGCTCCTACCATCATACCATCTCTTATAGCAGGAATTTCCCGCGCTGACTGTGTAAATCTCTGCTCATACTGTTGTAGACTTTCTTGGTCTCTCTGCTTAAGACAAAAAAAACTTAATGGTTGAGGCAAATATTTTTTAGAGCTAGAAAAATGTATTATAAATAGTGTTGAGAAATCCTTAAACGAAGTAATACTTTGAGCTTTCAAATCACTAAACCATTGTTGAGTTGTTCTTACTAATGTAGTAAGAAACACCCAACATTTAACTCCATCAGTATAATAGTATAATAAAGTAGAATTTTCAAATCTACTTAAATGATACTTAGGATCAGAGGAATCAGTATATTTGGGCATTTGAGGAATTCTAAAGTGCCAGGGTAACTCTTCGTTCAGGATATCCTCAATAAAGGGATTTGACTCTTCTACATTTACAATAGTACTTACAAAAAGAACATCTTCCTCAGGCTGTGCTTTCTCAAGATGAGCTATACACTTCTTTTTCTTCCCCTTGACTTGTTTACAGACACGAGAAGAATCATTTTTCAAGTGAGAGACTCTGACTACCTCTTCTTCAGAGTTATCATCAGATGCATCCTCCTCCTTTACCTTCTTCGGGGTGGCTTTCTGTGACATCTGATCCATCACAACGTCCACCACTTGCATAAGATCTTCTCTATATAAGGGCTCGCGATGCCTTTTGCTGGTGTCCCCTTTAGAAGTACTGGACACAAATTTCTCCTCCTCCATCAGCTCTTTCAGTGTCCTCCTAGTGTTCACCAACATGACTTTTTGTTCATATTACCACATTTGGTGCCAATTTGATGGTGTTCACTTCATCGGCTTGCCAAGATCTCCCTCCTCCTTCTTGTGGATCACCGGATCTGTCACCAAAGAGGATTAAGGATGGGATAAAGAAATATCTTCTTTTTGAGTCACCTTGGATCCTTGAAGTAGAGTTAGATCTGCCACATTGTGAGAAGGAATGTTAGAGATAGGTCGGCTTCCCGGTGCAGTCACTCTGATGCTCAAGTTAGTAACAATATAAAGAAAGTAATAATGCAGAAAAAATGAAGAAGAAGAAGTGAGAAGAAGATCTTTGAGGTACCGAATAGCGAAGAAACAACCATCCCTGTTTCCTTCTACTTCTGCCCCTTTTATAGATGCTTTATCCCGCCACCTTAAAGTGAATTTACTCTAATACCCTTGCCCAACTGTCAGGTGTAACCACTTTTCCTGCCTATATTCAAAATATCTCTTTCAAATGTTTCATGTGCCTTATATTTCTCTGCCAAATATTAATTAAATAAAATATATAAACAAATGATCAAATATATTAGATTAATCATATTTATCATCTTCAACCACCTCCTGCTACTTCCCATACCCCGAAATACCCCTTCCTCCTTATTTCATCATATTCAGAAAGAAACCCTGAAACCCATAGGTGGCTCAGGAAATGAACATACTACTCGAAAAATGAACATACTACTCGGGAAATACACTAACCGCTAGGGAAATACATAAACCGCTCGGAATTTCACATAGACTTCTTTACCGATGCGATACTAAACACTGAGAAACACTGCACTCCTCAGCCCTACTGGGCTCGGAAATTCTATATACTTATCGGGAAACATATATACTGCTCAAGAATAGCACACACTGCCCTGTCAATACTTATACTTGAGCAATACTGCGCTACTTACCCTACTGAGCTCGAGAATTCTATATTCTACTCGGGAAACATATAGACTGCTGAGGAACAGTACATACTACCCTGTCAATACTTATACTTGAGCAATACTACGCTACTCACCCTACTGAACTCGAAAATGCTATATACTAATTGAGAAACATATAGACTGCTCGGGAAAAGCACACACTACCCTATCAATACTTATACTTGAGCAATACTGTGCTACTCACCCTACTGAGCTTGAGAATTCTATATACTGCTCGGGAAACATATAGATTTCTCCAGAAAAGCATACATTGCTCTGTTAATACATATACTTGAGCAATACTGCACTACTCACCCTAATGAGCTCGGGAATTCTATATACTACTCAGGAAACATATAGACTTCTCGGGAAAATCATACACTGCCCTGCCAACATTATACTTCACTTCTGAACACCTCTACTACTTCAGTAATACTGATCAGGAAAAAAGCATAAACTTCTTGGGAAGTGCTCATACTGCTCATCAAACACATAAACTGCCTGGGAAAAGCTTAATCTGATAAAAAATAACTCGACTCCATCATAAGTCCCCCCTCTTTAGTAAAACTGAAGAGCAAAGTCGGGGGGCGATGGTTAGTGAAGTAAAATACACCAACATCAGAGGACTTTAATAAGTTGTGGAATAATAGTGGGGATAAGGGAAGCCCTAGATGTTTGTAAAAGATGATTGTCCTCACTAGAATTCAAAATGCATTGAGGGTTAACTGATTTATAAATATTTTGTAAAACTCTAAGAGTTCAAAATAAATAGGTGGTAGAGGAAGGCGGAGGCCATTTCCTAGTTGATCTAGGAAAGAGAGTTGGTGTTGAGAGGGAGGATGGTGAGGTTGATGGTTAAGTAAGGCGAAGAAGCATTTGATATTATTATCCATATACATCTTCCTAACATCACGAAAGTAATGGAGACCATCTATCTAGGTGGGGGTAGTTTCGAACCAAGGAACCTTGCTAGGGTTTTGAGAAGGAGGAGCTGTTTGTAGAGGATGACAAGGAAACGGAGATACCACTTACTTGGGACTTAGAAGTGATGACTAAAAGAGGGAAAGTAACTTCTTAATGCTGAAGAAAAGACCTAGGAGTGAAGCGTCCACTAGCAGAGGTTATCGAGTAGGGTGATGAATTTAAAATCGGGGAAGACGATTGAAGCTGCAACAAAAGTATGAAGTTTTGTGAGTTTTGACATTAAAATAATCTATCTAAGAAGATAAAGGGGTTGGACTCGTTAGGAAGACATTTGGATATGCCATTCCATTTAAGTAAATAGAAAAGGCTGTAATCATGTACCAAGAGTGAAGGTAGCCCAGGAATGGGCATTAAATCATCTAAGTCATCGTTGAGCTAGAAGAAAAAGCATTGAAGGGAGGTATTCACATTATAACGTTAGACAAAATGATTAGTCTGACTATTTTGAAGGGGTGGCTAATGATACTGATATAAGATGACTAGGGGAGGAATAAAGTGAAGTTGAGTTCGGAGGGTAGCAGCTCGGAAGGTAAAGCTGAGTCAGGAGGGTAGCAGCTCGAAAAGTAAAGTCGAGTCAGGGGGTAGCAGCTCTGAAAGTCAAGTCGAGTAAAGAGGGAAGCAACACGGAAAGTAAAGCCGAGTTAGGAGGGTAGCAACTCGAAAAGCAAAGTTGAGTTGGGAGGATAGTGACTCGGGAGGTAGGTAGGGCATTAAGCAGCTCGGGGCGTAAGTTGAATGTTGAGTAAGAAGGAAGTATCTTAGGGTGTAAGTTTAATGTTGAGCTGGAAGGAAGCAGCTCGGGAAGTAGGCTAAGTATGAAGTGGGAAAAGATGGCTTAGGAAATTAACAAAAAACCAAGCTGAAGAGAGGAATAATAAAGCAACCTAGGGGGACCTCACAAATTATTCCCTGGACAGTTTGTTAGAATTCCTGTGTACACGTCACCATCCTTAATAATGGATTGAAGATGCCTCATAGGCTTAACAAAAGATTCCCCACGTAGTAATTCTCTAACAACATAACAATATCATCACCTGGATCCACATGACTTTCCATGTGGACGGTGATCTTTGTAGTTTGTTACACTACAACTTTCCCTAATACTTTAAGAGATAAAAGGCGAAGAAGGAGGAAGAAAAAAAGATACGGTCTCTCATTCTTTTTACACTTACTATTTTCTTTACTGCATTCATCTTTCTCACTTCTATTGCTTGCTTCTCTCCCTTATACAAGCTCTAACTTAAGCATTGGAGGACTTTCGTCGAGTACGCCGATGGTGGTTTTAACGTGTGTTAAATTTCATAGGAAGGGAGCAAGGAGATTCTTATTGTTACGGTCAGAGAGAACCTATCCTTGACGACCTAATCTCGAGGAGAAAAATCTTTGCCGCATCATGGTTGATTTTTGAGATTCTTTTCATTTTCTACCCTTTTGCTAAAACCTATGATTATCATTAGGTTATCATCCATATCTTTCATGAAGTAAACCCAAGTATATCTATAAAAATCATCAACTATCACTAAACAATATTTATTAACATCTAATGAAGGAGTACTATGACAATCAAAAAGATATAGATACAATAGTTCTAAAGGTAATGAAGTATTAGTTAGAGTTCTACCCTTGTGTGATGACTTTGATTGTTTTTCTTCTTGGCACACATCACACATTTTGTCTTTTTTATACTTGATTTTTGGTAGTCCCTTTACAAGCTCTAATTTGGCTACTTTGACTATGTTCTTCATATTAATGTGACCAAGTCATCTATGTCATAGTCACCCTTCTTCTTTTGATATAAGACACTTAGTAGAAATGTTAAAAGCATTGGAAAGATCAACATAATAAATATTTATTTTCCTATATCCAACTAACATGAAATCTTCTAAGCTCTTATGTCTAATCAAACACTTGGTCGATTTAAACTCTACAATATAGCTTGCATCACATAGTTGACTTACACTAAGTAAGATATATATCATGCTCTTAACTAATAAAACTTTATGAATGATAATTTCAGTTGATACCTTAATTGTACCTTTACCTAAAATTTTGAGCTTTCCACTATTCCCAAATGATACGGTTCCCTTCTTAACGTAGTCAACTGTGGAGAACTTGCTCACATCTTTAGTCATATGTCTTGAGCAACCGCTATCCACAATCCACATACTTGGTTATCTACCTAAACAACACAAAAAATAACATTCTTTGGTACCAAAATATTTGGACTAGAAACATCATTTAAAAATATCTATGGTACCCTTCTTCACCTTACCTTTAATGGTTGCCTTTCTATTTATGAGGGAAATATAAGAAACTTCCTTATCCTTAGGCTTATATCCTATAGCAGACTTGTTGTAAACGACTCTTTGGTGTCTAAGGATCATATCAAGGTACTTTGAGCCATTAATAAATGACTCTTTGGTGTCTAAGGATCATATCAAGGTACTTTGAGCCATTAATAAACTTCTCTAAGCATGTCCTTAATTCAAGTAGTTGATTCATAAGATTTTCATTTTCCTCTCTAAGCATGCATGATTGACTAAATATAGATTCTTCATTTCTAATTACTTTAATTTCGACCTTTAGGTCCTTATCCTTAGATTTTGACTTAACTAAATCATTTATAATATAAACAATAGTTTTATAAAAAAAATTCTACTCAAGGAGATTCCTTTACCTCATCGTCACTAAATGATGATTCGTCTCTTGACTCCTCTCTTTGGCTTGAGCTTTCGGTGTCATTCTCAAGGGCCTTGAAAGTCATGTGTCGAGTGATGTGGCATAGCTCCTTCCTCATCCGATGAGTCCTCAATGCTTTGAGTGTCCCATGTTGCTTGTGCCACCATGACCTCTTTCTTCTTCTCCTTCTTTTCTTTCTTCTTCTTTTCCTTTTCCTTCTTCTTTAATTCCGGGCAATTTGGCTTGATGTGCCCCTTTTTGTTGGATTCATAACACATGACATTAGTGTTAGAATTTAAATTTTTACTAGATTTACCTTTTGAAGATTGAAAAATATTCTTCACATCCTTCCTCTTGAATCTTTTTGATCTTCCCATCAACTTCTTGACATAATGAGCCATTTCGCTAGCTGAAATTTCCCCATCACTACTTGATGACTCATGCTCCAACTCGAATGATGAAGAAGCTTCCTTCTTCTCCTTCTTCTCTACAAAAAAGAGCTAGACTTTTCTCCTTGGAAGACATGTTAGCTTGCTCGTGTAATTCGAATTCACAAAATAATTCATCTAATTTAACCAATTAAAGATATCTAGAGACCTTATAAGCATCAACTATTGATGTCCATAAGGTGTTTCTAGGGAAGGATTGGAGAACATACCTTATGAAGTCCTGATTGTCTATTTTCTCACCTATAGCATGGAGTCTGTTGATGATCTCCTTGAACCTACCATGCATTTGACTTACCGTCTCATTTGTATTCATGGAGAATGTTTGAAGTTGACCTATCAATAGATCCCTTTTGGCTCTCCTTGATTCCTTTGACCCTTCATTTAGCTCAATGAGCTTTTCCCAAAGCTCCTTGGAAAAATTGAATGTTCCCACCTTGCTAAGGCTCCTTTGATAATTCACATTGGAGTGTGGTTGTTGCTTTATCATTTGCTTGTGCCTTCTTAGCCATTTCTGTAGTCAAATCTTTTGTTGGAAGAGACACTCCAAACTCGTCCATGGTCTTCTCAAAGCCATCTACTACACATAAATAATTATCAATATCATTCATAAGGTAACATTCCATCTTACCCTTCCAATAGGCAAAGTTATTGTTATCGAAGAAGGGTGGTCGAGCGGTGCTATATCCCTCTTGAAAAGCCATCTTAATGTTAGTATTAGCCCTTAGTGTCAATCAATTATGAGATGATTAGTAAGGGAAAATCATATTTCATAATAAAGGCAAAGTTTATGGTTATTGTATTTACTTCATTGATGTGCCATTTGAATAAATATGAATTATCCTAAAGTAGTTGGTTTAAGTCTACAACATATTGATAACTACCATTTTGTCATATTATTTTGGTCCTTAATCTTATTGTTTTTATCCCATCAAGTGATTAATTTTTTATTATTATTGTCTTTTACGAGTTGAGATCTATTTTGGACATTATTATAAATTCTCCTTAATTTTGGACTTATATGCAAATTTTATCTCTTGTTTATAGGAGATCGAGATGAGACAAAGGACTAGACTGGAGTTGAATCAAAGATGGCAACATCCAGGGTCATAAAGGGCATTTTAAGCTGGATCAATCTAAACCGTTCATCAAGATCGAAGGTCATTTAATCAAGGGACAAGATCTGATCAATCTGGATTGTCCAATGAAAGTGGCTTGATTCTGAGCCATCTATCTAGATCTGGAACAATCTGGCCCATACATTAAGATCCACACATCTTGTCCATTCTTCCGGATCGAATTGATCTCGATAATTTTTTCAGATCTAATTAGATCCCTTCTTTACAAATCAAAGCAATATGAGGATTTGGGTTTAAATAAGCCAATTTCTTCACCTCCATAGCTTCCCCGATCCGCGACGCACAACTCCTTCCTCACCGCACCTCTTCCTTCCACTTATCCTCACTAACGACCACTCCTCTCCTCCACCAAGGCTGGTGGTAATCGACCACTCCATCTCTTCTACCACAATAAGCTCCACCACATCCGCTATGCTTCTTCTTCTCTGCCAAGCTCCAACGCCGCCTACTCAATCAAACTGACCGCATCCACCAATTTTGTCATTGACTGTTGGGATGTATACTGAAAGCCTAGCTCTTTTGTATGGACATCTTTATTTTGAAATAAGAATCACATGATCATTGTTTGCACGTTATATTTATATGTGTGCATATTGTCTAATATTTTACATTGTAGATAACATGGTGCCTGGGTGCGGCACAGAAGATCATGTTATCAGTCCCTTGTAGAATATAAGTAGAGGCTCAAAACCAAGATGGTTTTGGACAAACCATTGGCATGGTTGTAGTGTAGCTTGGTATTATTTTATCTTGAACATAGAGTTACACTAGTACACCTCGGTGTATTGAGTAAGACCGACATAGAGGTGATTCAATTTATTGCTGACTACATAATTGAATCGGACCTCGGATATTATGTTGTACATGCTCTTAATCCCGATATAATAACGGGCACATGTACTTAGTATTTATTTCTTTGATTTACCAGAGGGTGAGATTTCTATGGATTAAATCAATATGCCCGGTAAGTTGGGAAGTGATATTATTTACATGGTGTGCCGTTGATTATAGGAGGAATTCGTGTCCTATATATTAGGTTGATGATGTCCCCTTGAGGAGCTCATAAGGTTCATCATGTAAACCCTGCAGGTTGACTTAGTCAACATGATGATAAGGTTGAGTGGTACTACTCGAGGAGTTAGATGTTAATTAATTGATGGTCAGTAAATCAATTAATTGATGGACATTCGATATCTTAAACACGGGGAGATGGATGTACAAATAATATATGGAGCCCATATTAATTTATGGGGGTTGGTGAGGTAGTTCGATGATGATCCTCTAGTGGAATGGAACATCATTAATGGATCAAGTTTGTGTGGTTCCGATCCATCGGGTGGCCAAGACCCAACTCCTCCTCATGGTCCCTATCGTAGCCTTATATAAACCTCATGAAGTCTAGATCAAATGATGGAAAACAAATCTCTAGATCCGACGGTTAGGATTGAATCCCTAGAACCGACGGTGGAGATTAGATCTCTAGATCCGACGGTTGGGATTAAATTCCTAGAACCGACGGTTGAGATTAAATCTCTAGATCCGACGGTTGGGATTAAATTCCTAGAACCGACGATTGAGATTAAATCTCTAGATCCGACGGTTGGGATTATTTCCTAGAACCGACGGTTGAGATTAAATCTCTAAATTGAGTTGAGATTAAAATCCTAGAACCGACGGTGGAGATTAAACCAAGGCCTAAACCTAACTCTATATAACAGGGAGAGGAAAGGTTGGATAAGGTGGGCGGCAAGAAAATTGGGAATTAGTTCCTATATTTTTGGCTACCTCATCAATAACCAATTTTCTCCTAAGTTCTATATAAGGGAGCATGGGTTGGCACTAAGTTTTTGGATGGTTCATGATGGATGCTAAGGAAATTAGGGTTTTGCCTAGCATTACTTGGGCGGCAAGCAACCTCAAGGAAAAACCCTAATTAGGGTTTTGGTTCCTTAGGTTGGCGGCCAGGTGGTGGAGCTAGAGGCGGCAACCTATGGATGAGCTTGTCTTCTTCCTTGGAGGTGGCTAGCTCCTAGATCTCTCCTCTCCACCATGCTTAGGTGGCAAGAAACCTATGGAGGAAACCCTAATTAGATTAGGGTTTGGCTCTTTGGATTAGGCGTCTAGGTTTGGAAGTTATTGTTGGGCGGCAACTATAGGGGAATGGCTAATCTTCTACCGTATAAGGGTTGGCCTGCCACTCCCTTCTCTTCCTCTACCTTAGTGTAAGAAATCCAAAGGAAGCTTGGTTAGGCGGCTAGGGTTTGGAAGGTAAGGTAGGTGGCAACTATAGGGAAGTGTTCTTCTTCTTCCTAGGGTGTTGGCGGTTCCTATCCTTTTCCTATACCTTTGGTGGTGCCCAACCTATTCCTCTTTTCCCTTTGTTTTCCTCTTGGCGTGGCACTAGGAGCTAGGGTTTGTCCCTAGTTTGGTTGTAGTTGTTTCCATTATGTTCTCTCTATTCTTGGGGCCGGCGGCATCAATCCTTTGTGGATTGGTGGTTGGCTCAAGCAAGAAGGGAAAGAGAGTTCTTCATTCTTTGGATTGAAGAAGATCTAAGAAGCTTCAACTTGTGGAGGATCTTCGCCCACACGAAGTCTACAAGGAGGTTAGGACATACGATAGAAGATCAAGAGGTATAAAAGTTTTATAACTTTTATTTATGATCTTTGCATGTTTCTATTCTTAATTGATATGCTAGCTTAAGTTCTTTAGGTTAGTATATGTTGATTATACTAGTTTGCATTTGCATGTATTTGTATAATCATGGACCCCGAATAAGAAACACAAAAACCGGCGATCCGTCCGTCGTCTCTTCCGCGGCTAACCGACTAGAAGAGTTGTGTTGCTTGAACAACTAGTTTGTTCAAGCGATCGCTCGAGTCGTTAGCACGACGACGAATTGGTTGTGCTTAGGAAACTCATCCCATCCGGATTAGTTTTCATTAGTGAAAATTTTAATCCGGGGACATGGGAGCCTATGAGCATTCCGAGAAATAGCACGGTTGCCAACAATTGGTATCAGAGCCACGGTTTCCGGTTTTGTGTGTTTTGGATTCGGTTACTTTCATGCACTTATCATATATTGTGTATGCCGGATAATAGTAGGATGTGCGTAGGCTAACTTTTTGGTTGCAGGCATAAGATCCAACTATTATGGCTATATATGTGTGTATGTGATTGCATGTGTGTGTGATTGTATATTATTTGAGTCCTCGGGGTTGACGAGGCTAGATTAGTATTTAATTTTTGTAATTAAATACGGCATTGTTTAGCTGCTCATTTTAGTTTACTTTCGATCTAGATTATTTGTACACTCCTTCGTGGAGTATAGGATCGATGGATGTAAATTAAAATGTTTTATCTCGGCTCGGAACTCTTTGGTGACTTGCGCACGGGAAAAGATGGAGCGGACGAGGTGGCGACACGACGGAACGCATATTGGAGAACAATGCCATAATAGTTGGAAAAATTCTGTTTTTTCCATATTTATTGCTGATTTGTTTTATATGCATGTTGTGTGTGCTTGAAAATTCCTCATTTGCAATTTACTAAGTGGGAGAGGGACATTTTAATTAATTCCCGCGGCCTCCATTACAATTTGACGTGTGATGCAACAAACTTGTGTGTCGGCTCTGAGTGTCTTCCTCCCCGAGGACGGGTTTGTTTGCGGATCACTAGGTCAAATAATGGTTATAGGAAATTATCTAGGAGCGTGTGTACTTCCACAGCGGTAAGGCACATAATCCGAAATAATTCCCTTAGTACCGTGTAATGGTGCACAATTAGATGCAAATAAAAAGTAGTTTTATTTGTAGGGCCGAAGAGAAACCAACTATTAATTTTATTTGTCAAAAGTAAGGTTGACAAGATAATAAAATTAATGGGTTAAACCTCCTCTTACAAATGTAGAATTCGTATACGTTCACACAGCGTGGCATGCGATATTCTCGGTGTTTGAGGTGTTGGTGGATTTCAAAATTTTATTGTTTGAGGAATCAATAATTTTTATTGAAATCTACAGTAATAATAAGCATGTTGTGTGTGCTTGAAAATTCCTCATTTTCAATTTACTAAGTGGGAGAGGGATATTTTAATTAATTCCCGCGGCCTCCATTACAATTTGACGTGTGATGCAACAAACTTGCGTGTCGGCTCTGAGTGCCTTCCTCCCTGCGGATGAGTTTGTTTGCGGATCACTAGGTCAAATAATGGTTATAGGAAATTATCTAGGAGTGTGTGTACTTCCACAGCGGTAAGGCACATAATCCGAAATAATTCCCTTATTATCGTGTAATGGTGCACACTTAGATGCAAATAAAAAGTATCCTCCCCATCGGAGTCACTGCTTTTATTTGTAGGGCCAAAGAGGAACCAACTATTAATTTTATTTGTCAAAAAGTAAGGTTGACAAGATAATAAAATTAATGGGTAAAACCTCCTCTTACAAATGTAGAATTCAGTATCGTCCACCTTTGCGTGGCATGCGATATTCTCGGTGTTTTGAGGTGTTGGTTGATTTCGAAATTTTATTGTTTGAGGAATCAATAATTTTTTGAAATCTAAAGTAATGATCTATGTGATTCTTAGGATTTTCAAAATTGACTTTCAGTCCACTTATTTTGATACTAAAGGAAATAAACTTATTGTACCCAAATTATATTGATTGGAAATGAATCCAAATATTGTCTTATCTGCTAGTATGCAATCTTCAAAGAGTGTCCTCAAGCCATCATTGCTCAAAAGGGTTTCTACTTCTAAGCCGAAAGGCATGAAGAAGGAGAAACAAGGTGGAGCAAATGTGGTGGGAGGATCTCAGGGAGGAGTGAAGAAGCCGAAAGGCAAGTACTTCACTTACAAGTAGGATGGACATTGGAAGGAGGACTATCCCAATCCAAAACAAAACAAAAGTATATCTTTTGGTCTAGTCGTTGTAACATGGTTAGCGGTGTTATCTACCGGTACCTGGTGTGTAGATACGAGAGCCACTAATCATGTCTGCAATACTTTGCAGGGGTTCCAGGAAACTCGACAACTAGCTAAAGGGGATATTACCATTTACTTGGACAATGCCATGAAGATGGTAGCTATTGCAGTGGGAGATGTTTTATTTATTTTTTGAGAAAAATAAAGTTTTCTGGTTCTTAAGAATTTCCTTTATGTACCCTTATTTAGAAAGAATTGATTTCGGTTTCTAAATAGTTTTTGGATGAATAATCTATTTCTTTTCATGACAGATTTGTTATAAAAGGAATAGGGAAATTATCTATTCAGGTACATAGATAGGAAATTTATAACTTGAACCACAAGCTCCCACGATGCAAATAGAAGTTAATAACTCATCTTCTAATTCCAATAAGAGAAAAGAACCTTCGAAGATGAACCAAACATATCTTTGGCTTCTTAGGCTTGGTCACATTAACCTAAGCAGAATTCAAAGGTTGATAGCTGATGGACCTTTGGGTTCATTAGTGGTGGAGGATCTCCCAACCTACGAATCTTGCTTGGAGGGTAAGATGACCAAGAGGCCTTTTTAAGGTCAAGGGGTATAGAGCCAATGATTTGTTAGAAATGGTTCATTCTGATTTGTGAGGTCCTATGACTATCTAGGCAAGAGGTAATCTTGAATATTTCGTCTCTTTCATAGACGATTATTCAAGATATGGATGACACTACGATCTGATCGTGGTGGTGACAACCTCTTGGGAGAGTTTAGGAACTACTTATCAGAGGTTGAGATTCAATCCCAATTGACTGCACCTGGCACACCCCAGCAGAACGGTGTAGCAGAGCGAAGGAATATGACTCTTATGGAGATGGTTAGATCGATGATGAGTTATTCTGACTTATTTTATAGTCCTAGAGATCAGAGGGTGATCGTTAACACGAATGCTAGATTTCTAGAGGAAGACTATGTGATAAGCCACAAGCCCAAGGGTAAAATTGTTCTGGAGGAGTTAAAAAGGGAAGTCACTTCTTTAGTACCACCGGTACAAGAGGACATACCACATGTCACTGCACCGCGTGTCACAGAGGATACACAGAAGATACCTCGTCGTAGTGGGAGGGTTGTTAGACAACCTCTTAGATTCATGTTTTTGGACAAATCTTCTGATTTGGTCCCTAGCAAACATGAACCTGATCCCTAGACATACGACGAGGCAATCCAAGATATAAATACAGCATCTTTGCAAAGTGCAATGAATACTGAGATTGAATCTATGGATTCAAGTCAGGTCTGGGAGCTCTCATGCATAGCAACTCATATGGATTATGAGACGTGACAGATGGATGTCAAGACAGCATTCCTTAGTGGAAGTCTTGAGGAATCCATCTACATGAAGCGACCAGAGGGATTCATTGCTAAGGGCAAAGAGCGTATTGTATATAAGCTTAATCGGTCCGTTAATGGACTGAAGCAAGCTTTGAAGTCTTGGGACATCCGCTTTGAGGAGGTAAATCCAGTCTTATGGATTTATTCAAAGTTCGGATGAGTCTTGTGTGTTGGGAATTTGACGCCCGCTAGAGGGGGGGGGTGAATAGCGTGATACCGTACGTAGATGAAATTCTTTCGCGTTCGATCGTCTACAATCTTGTTAGCACAGCGGAATAGTAATAACAAATAAATATAACAAGACACACAATCACAACACGATCACAACACAAGGATATAACGTGGTTCGGAACCGTAACGGTTCCTACTCCACGGATCGAGCTCTAACGAGCTCTAGCGACGCCAATGCAATCACTAATCAATAAACTCCTTCTCGACAACAAGTCGGAGGCGGAGAAACCTCGTACACAAGATTACAACAATAATCTAAGGAAATACAAGCAAATACAAAGGAAATGTAAAGAACACTTTACAAAACTAGGGTTTGAGCGCTTTGCTTGTTGGTTGCTTGGATGAGGTTGAAGGGCCCTGAAATGCACCTGCAAATCGCCTTCAAATCGCCTCAAGAAAGCTCCCCAAGAACTGATGCCGCAATCTCCACGAACAACTTCCTTTTATCTCGCGTCGGGCTGGATTTCCGCGCGATCATTGCCATAAATCACGATCATTGCCGATCGCTAACATCAGATGTGAGACAACGGCTCAATCCACGTTGGACAAGTTCTAACGGGACTCTCACTACCGATCGCCAACATTGGCGGTCGGTCGACAACGCCCGTAGTCGATCGCCCGATCGGCTACGAGTGTTCTGCGGTTTCATTGATCGGCAATGATCGCATCCTTTGGCGGTCGATCGCTGGCCGACATCACCGATCGCTTCCCATGAGCCTAAAGCTCTCAAAGCCATAATGCAATGAGGTTTTAACCCAAGTATGGTGCCCCCATACTTGCTAGACCACCCTTAGCCTAGACCTAAGCCTTCTAGCCATCTCCATCAGCCTCACGCCTCTCGGATCCCTCCAAGTCATCCATGACTTGTTCATCCATCGCGCTAGCTTCCCGGTGCTTCCATCGGCTATGTCATGCTAACAGTGTGTTCACCGCCAAGGCACATTGGACTTACGCCGCCAAGACTCCGCTTGGACTTTACGCCGCCAATATCAATCCCCTTGGACTTCCCAAATGCCAAGACTCAAGCTTGGACTTTCCCTTGCCAACCCATGTTGGACTTTCCATGCCAAGACCCATGCTTGGACTTTCCATTTGCCAAGACCCATGCTTGGACTTCTCATTTGCCAAGACCCATGCTTGGACTTCTCATGCCAAGTGCTCAAGACTTGGACTTTCCCAATTGCCAAGTGTCCCACTTGGACTTTCCATGTGCCAAGTACCCATGACTTGGACTTTACCTTGCCAAGACCCATGCTTGGACTTTCCCATAATCACATGGTCAACCCTGGTCAACCATCAAGTCAATTATAACCTGGATCGATTGTATAAACAATCTCCCCAACATATTAACCGACATCAATGTCCAACATCAATGTCAATCATATGTCAAACATACTTTGTCAAACATCAAAACATCACTCGAGTCAAACTCGAGTCCTGGTCAATCGTGACCTGGGCCGATTGCACCAACAATCTCCCCCTTTTTGATGTTTGACAAAAACCAAATAAAACCATGAGTTAGAACACTAACTCAAATCCCTTACCAATTATCCCAAATTGGTAAACACTCACCAAATGTTCTCCCCCAAACATTTAACTGAAAATGTAAATCAAATGTTCTCCCCCAAACATTCTCCCCCTTTTTGACTAACATCAAAAAGGTTTTCTCTCCAAGGAGGTCAATGTCTCATGTCCCAATGAGATCTTACAATCTCCCCCTTGATCAAAAATACCTAGGATGTCTACCATCTTCCTAGTGATAAGTCCCATATCACTCAAGAGAGGCACTCCTATCTCACTCTCCCAATTTCCAAATTGGGTATCAAACACCCATCAATTTTCAATTGATAACATTCTCCCCATAAAAAACATCCATCATCCCAAGATGGATACCTCCCCCTAAAGGCTTGCTCCCCCTTGACCATTGCACCAACAATGTCCTTGGAAAGCCCCTAAGCCAATAGGAACTCTAAACCATCAAAATTAAGGTTCTAAGTTCAACATAGAACTTTTACTCACCCTAAATTTGATACTTTGACCTAACACAACTCCTAATCCATATCCAATGGATTTTCACCCTTCATAATGCTTCCCAAAGCATATCCTAGGGTTAGGAGTGGTTAGGAACCTTTACCATAGCTGAACACGGGCTAAACAAACCTTGTTAACCCGAATCGGACTGTGATCGACTTGGCGATGTCGATCATTGCCACTCTCATCAGTCGACTGCCACCAAGTGGCAGTCGACTGGTAGCTGAAATTCCCGAATTTCAGCTATCAGAACGAAATTCAAAAATTCATAAATAATTATACGTACATCGAAAAATCACGAAATTTGATACGTATAATACTTATGACCAAAACAATGGGTGAAAAATGTTTGAAAAATATTTTACCCATAAAATAGCGAAATTGATACAAAATCCAAAAGTGACTAAAAACTTTAAAGTTTAAGCTCACTTTGTATCAATCTCATCAATGGTGATTGCTATCAAAAGATAGACTTCACCAAGGTTTTTCAAAATGATTTGAAACCGTTTTCAAAATCTTATTTTGGATCATATTCCTTGGGCTCTATGTACATGACTTGTACACAAGCTTTCCCAATGATCCACGAGTCATATAAGATGAGTTTTAGTTCATCTAGATGCAAACACTATGCACCTTGAACTTAACTCATATCCTAGCATCTCACATGTATCTAGGGTGTATAAATACACATACATGTCAATTGGATGTGAGATGTGGGTTTTGGTTCATTTAATCTAGGGTTTCATGCATTTTTCTAAGGCAACCCTACTTGATTCCCTTATAAATGGGACTTCAAGTCATGTCATTGTCCTTAAATCAATTTCAATCAAATTATCTTAAATGCATGAGTGATTATGGCATTAGAGATGATATAGATAAACACATGCTCATAATCATGACGTCATGACATAATATGAAATCTAAAAACACATGACATTTAATCCTTAATCCTAAACATGTACATGACATATAAATGATGAGAATGAACATGATGTCATGTCATGGCATATGGCAAATCAAAGCATGGCAAATAAGATATAAAGGTATGTAATACCTAAATTTTAATATTAATTGCCATTCTATATAATTAGATATATTTTGCCATATTTCTATTTTTCTCCCAAGTGTGCCAAAAACCCAAAATGGCACACTAACCTCTAAACCTAAATTGTGCCAAAATGATCATTTTATCAAACTTCATAATTAATATTGGCACATCCTAAAATCCTTTTAGGATTAATTCAAATCTATTTCCAAGGTAACCATAACCTTGAAAATATCCTAACGTGCCACCTTACCATGGTTGAGTTAACTACTCATCCAATCAAGGTTGACACACCCTAAACCCACTTAGCGTGAATCAATCACGCTCTTAGGAACCCAAAATTTATTTGAGCTCCTAGGGTTGATTAGGTATTCCCTAGGGATAACCTCCCTAGATACCTTTCTAATGACCCTCCTAGGCTTGTTAGCCTTGGTCATTTGGGTCTTACCTAGGTTGACTCTAGGGGTGACTCCCCTTGCAACCTTCTTAGTGGCCACCCTAGGTTTCCTAGAAACCCTAGCCACTAGGCACACCCTTTGGTCAACTCTAGAGATGACTTCCCTATTGACCTTGGTCTTCCTAGACCTAGTTTGTGTTCCATAATCTAATGGAACACTATGGTAAGCCACCTTAGGCTTAGGTTTGTGACCCAAACCTTGTTTGCCCTTGGTTGACTTTTGACTCTTAGGTCCTTGGTGTTGACTTTGACTTTTGGACCTTGACTTTTGATCGTTTGACCCTTTAAATTGATTTTGTATAATTTTAAGGGTCTTCTCAAGTTTTTCAAGCCTTGACCTCAAGGCTTGATTTTCGATCTCTAATTGCCCAATTGATTTTTGATTAAATTCTTGGGCATAGGACTTTCTAGGCATATGCCTAGTCCACTTAGGATTGAAACCTATGTGCTCTTGCACCTTACTAATGGTCTCCCTAGGTAAAATTGGTCTAGTGTTATTTGACCTAGGTTTGTCCTTACATGAATTATTTTTAGGGACATTAGTCCCAAATTTTTCTCTATTATCTAAATGGACACTTTTAGCTCCTAAGCAAAAATATTTATTCCTATTAGCATGCTTTTCATAAATTGCAAGAGAATTTAAATTCCTAGCATGCTTTTTAACATTTAAGTTAGAAGGTGCATTATTGAAATATACCTTAGGGTTTACCTTGGAGGCTCCCCCTACATGTATAGCTCCCTCTTTGACTTTCTTACTCCCCCTAGGGCATTGGCTTCTATAGTGCCCCTTTTGATGGCACTTGAAACATATGATATGCTCCTTACTCTTTTGACTTGGGGAACCGGCATCCTTGATCTTTGGTGCCGGTGGAGCTTTCTTAACCCGTTTAGGACATTTACTCTTGTAATGCCCTTGCTCCCTACACTCAAAGCATATAATATGAATTTTATCATTATTTGAAATGTTCGAGTTACCTAGGTCCGTGGTAGGTGCCAGAGTTGAATTTTGGGCTTCTTCATCTTGTCCGGATGTCGAAGCTTCTTCTTGATGCTCCGGTGTTGAGGAAACTCTAATCTCCTCCTCAATCCTAGAAGCGGATGCTTCTTCCACTTCCTCCACCAACCCGGAAATTGACTCCCTATCAACTTCCGGTTCTACTTCCTCTTCCTCTTTGGATGTTGATGATCTCTCAACCTCCAAGTCCTTACTTCCTTGTGAGGATGATGCATTAGCCTCTTCGGTCTCTTCCTCTTGGACCATTGATGGGCTTTCATGGAGCTTTGCCAAATCGCTCCATAGCTCCTTAGCATCCATGCATTCACCTAGGCTACACAAGAATTCATTTGGAATTAAATCAAAAATGAATTTGATTACCTTCTTGTTTTTCTCGAATCTTTGGAGTTGATCTTCACTCCATCTCTTCTTCTTGAGGAAGCCACCTTTTGGTCCTCTAGGATACTCAAATCCTTCCATTAATAGAGACCATTCCTCGAAGTCCCTCATCATCAAAAAATCTTCAATTCTTCTCTTCCAAGAATCGAAGTCTTCTTGTCCATATAATGAATACGGGACCGGTGTGTTGATGTCCCAACCTAATTGATCTTGGACTTCCATCTTTTACCCTCTAGCGTCTTGCTCCCGGTTGTTAATCCGTTGAAGAGCCACCAGGCTCTGATACCACTTGTTGGGAATTTGACGCCCGCTAGAGGGGGGGTGAATAGCGTGATACCATACGTAGATGAAATTCTTTCGCGTTCGATCGTCTAAAATCTTGTTATCACAGTGGAATAGTAATAACAAATAAATATAACAAGACACACAATCACAACACGATCACAACACAAGGATATAACATGGTTCGGAACCGTAACGGTTCCTACTCCACGGATCGAGCTCTAACGAGCTCTAGCGACGCCAATGCAATCACTAATCAATAAACTCCTTCTCGAGAACAAGTCGGAGGCGGAGAAACCTCGTACACAAGATTACAACAATAATCTAAGGAAATACAAGCAAATACAAAGGAAATGTAAAGAACACTTTACAAAACTAGGGTTTGAGCGCTTTGCTTGTTGGTTGCTTGGATGAGGTTGAAGGGCCCTGAAATGCACCTGCAAATCGCCTTCAAATCGCCTCAAGAAAGCTCCCCAAGAACTGATGCCGCAATCTCCACGAATAGCTTCCTTTTATCTCGCGTCGGGCTGGATTTCCGCCTGGCAGTCGACTGCCATAAATCACCAGTCGACTGCCAACACTGTAGATGTGAGACAACGGCTCAATCCACGTTGGACAAGTTCCAACGGGACTCTCACCGATCGCCAACATTGGCGGTCGATCGATAACGCTCGTAGTCGATTATCGATCGGCTACGGAGCGATCGTGCTCATAACTCGGTAGCGGTCATTGCCATCCTTAGCGGTCATTGCCGTCGACATCGATCGGCTGCTCCCATGAGCGATCATTGCGAGCCTAAAAGCTCTCAAAGCGGTCGAACTCGAGTCGACTCACGGCAGTCGAACCGGCCATAATGCCAGTCGACTGCCAACCTCAAGACTGAGGTTTTAACCCAAGTATGGTGCCCCCATACTTGCTAGACCACCCTTAGCCTAGACCTAAGCCTTCTAGCCACCTCCATCAGCCTCACGCCTCTCGGATCCCTCCAAGTCATCCATGACTTGTTCATCCATCGCGCTAGCTTCCCGGTGCTTCCATCGGCTATGTCATGCTAATGGTGTGTTCACCGCCAAGGCACATTGGACTTACGCCACAAGACTCTGACTTTACGCCAGCCAATATCAATCCTTGACTTCTCAAATGCCAAGACTCAAGCTTGGACTTTCCCTTGCCAACCCATGTTGGACTTTCCATGCCAAGACCCATGCTTGGACTTTCCATTTGCCAAGACCCATGCTTGGACTTCTCATTTGCCAAGACCCATGCTTGGACTTCTCATGCCAAGTGCTCAAGACTTGGACTTTCCCAATTGCCAAGTGTCCCACTTGGACTTTCCATGTGCCAAGTACCCATGACTTGGACTTTACCTTGCCAAGACCCATGCTTGGACTTTCCCATAATCACATGGTCAACCCTGGTCAACCATCAAGTCAATTATAACCTAGATCGATTGTATAAACAATCTCCCCAACATATTAACCGACATCAATGTCTAACATCAATGTCAATCATATGTCAAACATACTTTGTCAAACATACTTTGTCAAACATCAAAACATCACTCGAGTCAAACTCGAGTCCTGGTCAATCGTGACCTGGGCCGATTGCACCAACATTGTGTATATCAAAGATGTGATGGAAACGTAGTGGTATTTTTGTACTATACGTAGATGACATTTTGGTGGTTGGCGACAACATCGAAGTGTTATCAGACGTAAGGGTATGGTCGTCCAAACAGTATGATATGAAGGACTTGGGAGAAGTGGGTCACAACCTTGGGGATCAAGGTTGTTGTGCTTATCCCAAGCTTCATACATAGACATGGTTTTGGATCGTTTTAGCATGCAATACTCCAAGAAGGGTTTTCTACCTTTCAGGTATGGAGTTCCTTTATCAAAGGAGATGTATCCTAGATCATCTGAGGAGATAGAGGAGATGAAGGCGGTCCCTTATGCTTCGGCAGTAGGAAGCCTCATGTATGCGATGCTCTGTACAAGACCAGATATTTGCTTTGCCGTGGGCATGGTCAGCAGATATCAAAGTAATCCAGGACAGGGATATTGGACTGCGGTAAAGCATATATTGTAGTGCCTGAGAAGGACTAGGGATTATATGCTAGTTTACCGAGCAGACCAATTACTCCCTGTGGGTTACACGGATTCTGATTTCCAATCTGATAGGGAAAACAGTAAGTCTACCTCAGGGTTTGTGTTTACTTTTGGAGGTGGAGCCATAGTATGGAGGAGTGTCAAGCAGAAATGCGTGGCGGACTCTACCATGGAAGCCGATGTATGATGCCTCTAAGGCGGCCAAAGAAGCTGGGTGGCTCAGGAATTTCCTAATGGACTTGGATGTGATTTCTGGTTTGCCCAGAACTATCACAATTTATTATGATAATAATGGTGCAGTTGCAAACTCGAAGGAACCACGAGCCCATAAGGTTAGTAAACACATAGAGTGCAAGTACCACCTGATACGAGAAATCGTTAAGGAGGTAGAAGTTGCTATCGCCAAGATTGCATCAGAGGATGACCTGGTAGACCCTTTCACTAAGGCCCTTCTGGCGAGAGCTTTGATAGGCATGTGGAGGGAAGGGGAATCAGATGTATGACAGTAAGAGGACAGCATAGTCTTTTAGTATAAGTGGGAGATTGTTGGGATGTATACTGAAAGCCTAGCTCTTTTGTATGGACATCTTTATTTTGAAATAAGAATCACATGATCATTGTTTGCACGTTATATTTATATGTGTGCATATTGTCTAATATTTTACATTGTAGATAACATGGTGCCTGGGTGCGTACGTAAGATCATGTTATCACCCCTTGTAGAATATAAGTAGAGGCTCACAACCAAGATGGTTTTGGACAAACCATTGGCATGGTTGTAGTGTAGCTTGGTATTGTTTTATCTTGAACATAGAGTTACACTAGTACACCTCGGTGTATTGAGTAGGACCGACATAGAGGTGATTCAATTTATTGCTGACTACATAATTGAATCGGACCTCGGATATTATGTTGTACATGCTCTTAATCCCGATATAATAACGGGCACATGTACTTAGTATTTATTTCTTTGATTTACCAGAGGGTGAGATTTCTATGGATTAAATCAATATGCCCAGTAAGTTGGGAAGTGATATTATTTACATGGTGTGCCGTTGATTATAGGAGGAATCCGTGTGCTATATATTAGGTTGATGATGTCCCCTTGAGGAGCTCATAAGGTTCATCATGTAAACCCTGCAGGTTGACTTAGTCAACATGATGATAAGGTTGAGTGGTACTACTCGAGGAGTTAGATGTTAATTAATTGATGGTCAGTAAATCAATTAATTGATGGACATTCGATATCTTAAACACGGGGAGATGGATGTACAAATAATATATGGAGCCCATATTAATTTATGGGGGTTGGTGAGGTAGTTCGATGATGATCCTCTAGTGGAATGGAACATCATTGATGGATCAAGTTTGTGTGGTTCCGATCCATCGGGTGGCCAAGACCCAACTCCTCCTCATGGTCCCTATCGTAGCCTTATATAAACCTCATGAAGTCTAGATCAAATGATGGAAAACAAATCTCTAGATCCGACGGTTAGGATTGAATCCCTAGAACCGACGGTGGAGATTAGATCTCTAGATCCGACGGTTGGAATTAAATTCCTAGAACCGACGGTTGAGATTAAATCTCTAGATCCGACGGTTGGGATTAAATTCCTAGAACCGACGGTTGAGATTAAATCTCTAGATCCGACGGTTGGGATTATTTCCTAGAACCGACGGTTGAGATTAAATCTCTAAATCCGACGCGTTGAGATTAAAACCCTAGAACCGACGGTGGAGATTAAACCAAGGCCTAAACCTAACTCTATATAAAGGGAGAGGAAAGGTTGGATAAGGTGGCAAGAAAATTGGGAATTAGTCCCTATATTTTTGGCTACCTCATCAATAACCAATTTTCTCCTAAGTTCTATATAAGGGAGCATGGGTTGGTGGCAACTAAGTTTTTTGGATGGTTCATGATGGATGCTAAGGAAATTAGGGTTTTGCCTAGCATTACTTACGGCAAGCAACCTCAAGGAAAAACCCTAATTAGGGTTTTGGTTCCTTAGGTTGGGCGGCCAAGGTGGTGGAGCTAGAGGGGCGAACCTATGGATGAGCTTGTCTTCTTCCTTGGAGGTGGCTAGCTCCTAGATCTCTCCTCTCCACCATGCTTAGGCAAGAAACCTATGGAGGAAACCCTAATTAGATTAGGGTTTGGCTCTTTGGATTAGGCGGCTAGGTTTGGAAGTTATGGTTGGGCGGTAACTATAGGGGAAGGGCTCATCTTCTTCCTTCTAAGGGTTGGCCACTACCTTCTCTTCCTCTACCTCGCAAGAAATCCAAAGGAAGCTTGGGCTGGCTAGGGTTTGGAAGGTAAGGTAGGTGGCAACTATATGGGAAGTGTTCTTCTTCTTCCTAGGGTGTTGGCGGTTCCTATACTTTTTCCTATACCTTTGGGGTGGTATGACCTATTCCTCTTTTCCCTTTGTTTTCCTCTTGGCGTGGCACTAGGAGCTAGGGTTTGTCCCTAGTTCGGTTGTAGTTGTTTCCATTATGTTCTCTCTATTCTTGGGGCGTGGCATCAATCCTTTGTGGATTGGTGGTTGGCTCAAGCAAGAAGGGAAAGAGAGTTCTTCATTCTTTGGATTGAAGAAGATCTAAGAAGCTTCAACTTGTGGAGGATCTTTGCCCACACGAAGTCTACAAGGAGGTTAGGACATACGATAGAAGATCAAGAGGTATAAAAGTTTTATAACTTTTATTTATGATCTTTGCATGTTTCTATTCTTAATTGATATGCTAGCTTAAGTTCTTTAGGTTAGTATATGTTGATTATACTAGTTTGCATTTGCATGTATTTGTATAATCATGGACCCCGAATAAGAAACACAAAAACCGGCGATCCGTCCGTCGTCTCTTCCGCGGCTAACCGACTAGAAGAGTTGTGTTGCTTGAACAACTAGTTTGTTCAAGCGATCGCTCGAGTCGTTAGCACGACGATGAATTGGTTGTGCTTAGGAAACTCATCCCATCCGGATTAGTTTTCATTAGTGAAAATTTTAATCCGGGGACATGGGAGCCTATGAGCATTCCGAGAAATAGCACGGTTGCCAACAGCCGATCACATAAGGGGTTTCCCCTCTCATAGCTCTGCCAGTCATCTTCTTTGATCCGTTGGGGTTTTCCATGGTTCTGGATAGTAGGCCAGTCATCAGCTTCTTCCCGATAGCCCAACACAATTTCTCTTCACCGCTCGATCGCCATCTCCACAACCACATCGGTCGCTAGAGAGGAAAGGGGATTCCCTCCTTCTTCGGTGACTGATCCCGAGCCACCTCTTCTGCCATTGACGGTCCATCGGAGAAGGGGTTTCCCCTCCAATTAGTCGATTCACTATTTTTTTCACTGGCAGTTTCGATCCTCTTCAGTTGTGGCACCACAGGTTCAAATCTGGCAGCTCCTCCTTCCAATCCAACTCCGAAAACCCATTTCCAACATTTGACAACCATCTTCACAACCCTATTGTCGGTGCCTTGTTCTTTTCCTGTTCTTCTCCGATTACATCCGATTTCAAGCTAAGGGGTTGCCCTATCTTGATTCTTTTGATGCCTTCTTACCTTAGTGTGCTTGATTTGTTAGATGTGTAGTTTAAATTCCCTGCTCTTGAATTGTGTCGTTGTTATGTTTTGGGTTCAATAGATTTTACAATGTTGTGAATTAGCTTTAATATGTCAATTTCAATAGTTTCTTCATTGTTGTTGATGGTACCTAGGAATTCTTGAAGGGGAAGTTTTTTCCCGACCACCTTACGAATCTCTCGAGCACTTTTTTTCTAGCTGAGTTAATTAATTCTCTTTATATACTTTTTAAACTTCAATCGACTTTGCTATTTAGTTTGACTCGAAGGTGAGACTTATGATGGTACCTAGGAGTTCTGGTAGAGCATATGGGCTTATTCTTAATCGTATGGCTTATTTCTGAGCACTCTATACAATTCTTGACTACTCTATGCAGTTCTCGACTGGTCTATGTAATTCCCAACTGACTTATGTAATTACAGAGCTATCTATGTAATTCTTGACTGACCTCATTACAGACCTCGTCCTCAGACTTTCTCAATCGCCCGATTACCAATTTCTTCCTCATTATTTATAACAGTTATTTCTTAATATCTCAAAGGGCATTTTAGTCAATTAAGCTGGAGAGAAAGGCGGTGGCTACTCCTATATAAAGGGGTCGAAATGAGGAAGCGGCGATGGGTTTTTTTTGGATATGGTACGCAGAGATAACTCTTCTTCCTACTTAAGTTGCTTCCTTTACTCTCTTGTCTTTTACTGTACTCTTCTTATCTCTTTGATGGACACTAACTTGAGCGTCGGAGGGGCCGTATTGGGAAGCCCACCCATGCCTAATCACTCACTTCTATTGCAGATCAAGATCCTTAATATCATCTTCACAGATCTTATGTATCTCGCCTCTTACCAGCACAAGAAGAGAAGGGATCCGAGCGTGCCGAAAAAAGAAACCCCATCAGCTATGATTTAGCTTTAATAGATCTATTAATGTAGAAATGCTTTCACTACAAAAAAAATGCTAAAAGACAACACCTCTAAGACAACGGTTTCAGGGGAAACCGTTGTCTTTTTGTTAAAAGACAATGATTTTTGACAAAACCGTTGTCTTTGAGCGCCCATATAATACAAAAGACAACGGTTTGACAGTATCCGTTGTCGTTGAGCATTTTTTTTTAAATCAACAATACATTTTACAACGGTTTTCCAGAACTGTTGTCTTTAAGGTTTTTTTTATCTCAACAACAGTTGGGACAACGGTGCAATCAACCGTTATCAATGAGAATTTTTTTGTTGTCGTTGTGATAATATTACAACGGTTTTAAACCGTTGTCAATGAAATTTTAAAAGTTTATAATACTATTAATACTATTTTATTATTATAATACAACAGTGAAATTATTTTTTTAATTATTAATACTATTTTTTTTTAAATTATTGGAAATAATTTTTTTTTAAAAAAAATTATAAATATATACGTTTACAACAATATATTTAAAAGTTTATATATATTTTTTAAACAATATTTACAAAAATATTTTTTTTAAAAGTTGTTATATATATTTAAAAATTTGTTAGGTTAAATAAATCTTCCCTAAACTTCTTCGCTGTTCTTACTTTCCAAAAACCTCCGCGGTTTCTACTTCCCAAAAAACCTCTCCCGTTCTCCGTTGCGCGCTCGTCCATCCCATCTTCTTCCGTGCCACATTCTCACGGTTGGTCGCCCTCTATTCATTCTCTTTCTTTTCCGTCAGCCATTGCTCGACCTCCGTCCATCGACCTTCATCCATCGTTCAACGTCCTGATTCCGTCCCAACAGGTTCAGCATCATAAACTCTTGGTTTAGGGTTATCATGTTGTGCAAGTGTTAATAAATAATTCTCTGAAGCACAGTCAAATATTGCTTTTGCTCCGTTCAAAGTCTCTCATGTCTACCAGTCAAGATGGTTCAAGGAAATTTCCAAGAAATTTTAAATTTTAAATTAATTTAGAATTTGAATAGAAGCTGTGTGTGTGTTTTAAATTAATTTGTCTATAAACAATGCGTGTGTTTTGAGTCGAGGAAACTTATATTTGAAAGAGAGATCCGACCTGACTGACCTTTCCTTTCTTGTTGCTCCATTTATATCTCCCAATCCCTAGCGACCTTCTTCCAGTCCCGTTGCTCTTCGCCATGGTGTTCTCCTCGTCGATGGTGGCGGCGATCGACGCCTGCACGGGCCTCGCACCTGCCTCCTTCTTCACCATCCTCGCCCTCGTGGCCTGCGTCTACCACCTCCTTTCCGCCTTCTTCGTCTACCCAGACGATGAAGCTGCCGTCAATAGGTCACTGGCACCGCCGATTCCCTCGACGGAGGAGGCGCTCGTTCCGCCGCCTGAGCCTTTTCGACTGGGGGGCATTACGCTGGAGGAGCTAAGGGCGTACGACGGATCCGACCCCAAGAAGGCCCTACTGATGGCGATCAAGGGTGTGGTCTACGACGTCTCGATCGGGAGGTACACTTTCTTATGCCAATCTTCTTTTTTTCGCACTTCCATCTGCTTCTCATTCTTCCCTTTTTTTATTTCGTTGTCAACGGTTGATTTATTCCCCCCCTTTTTATCTTGACATAGAGAAAGTTAGAAAGCGTCTCACAATATACCTATATCGAAATTTTCAAAATGAGATGTTATTCTAATCGTTTTTCCCATTATAATCTCATAACTATGGCAAATTGTTCTTCTTCACATAACTTTTGGGGGTATAGCCTTATAGGCTTAGACTAAAATGAGGATCAGATAGATTTATTTATTTTTGCAAGCTTTGAGTTTTTTTGGTTCTTCAGTCATTTACTCTTGTGAATAAGAAAGTATGTTATGCTAGGCATATGCTTTAAACTTTCACTATCTATGTAAACAATTCAAAATAAGGCTTGAGCTAGGCTTGTCTGCCATGCCCTATAGCATAAAATGAAGATCAGCCGGCTTCATTTATTTTGCAAGTTATGATTTTTAGTTCTACAATAATTTACTCTCAGGAAATAACAAAGTTAGTTATGCTAGGTATATGTTTTAAATAGGACTTGAGTTTAGCTTGTTGGTTGGTTTCAATGATGAACTTATTCATTTAGTGCCCTTCCTTTATTTTTCTTTGTATCCCCAGTTTGTGAGACTTTTGCGAAGCTTTGTTTAGTTTTCCATGGTGGTTGGTACCTATTTCTATTTCGTGAAGCTATATATCATTTGAAGAAGCAGATGTATTGGATAACGTCCGAAGGAAATTGATTTACTAACTAGTCTTCTAATTAGTGTGCACACTGTTGGCTCAGACTACCTGTTTAATGTGCACACTGTTGGCATCCCAACAAGGAATCGTCAATTGGAGTTTACCAGACCTTTATCATGAGATCGAGTGCACTCCACCAATCATGAGGAGTGGGAGCAAGCACATCGTCATGTATTAGAAAATAATGATGAGATAGAGCCATATATCGAGTAATTTCTCCAACTCATTGATACTTTCAAATGCGACATTAAATTCTAGTATCTAATCGTTTCTTCAACAGCAAACACATGGCTCATTTGAAGGCAACATTTCATCAGAAAGCAAAGTCAAAAAAGTGGTTACAAGATGAGCACAATCAGACTTTTATTCCGTGGTTGCGTGATACTGTAAGTTACATGCAAATTAATGGGGGTATTTATAATTTATGAAGATTAATATATAATTCAACTTTTGCATTTTGCAATTTATAGGTTGCAAATGCAATTAACCATTCGACACATCAAATCTCTGAACAATTAAAGTGGTTGGCGCATGGACTTAACACACGAGTATTCAAGTATTCTGCATATTTAATTGCTGGGGCTACTTATCACACAAAAGAGCGTGATGACGTACGGGTAGTGTAAAATTCTGAAGTAAGCTTAGTTGCAAAGACTATGCAACTTTCTAGTGCAAAGGATAGGAATCCAATTGTGTCAGACATGGTATTCTATGGCGTTATTGATGAAATATGGGAGCTCGATTACCATCTCTATCGAATTCCAGTGTTTAAATGTAGTTGGATTGATAATAATGGTGGTATTAAAGTAGATGAACATGGTTTCACATTAGTAAACCTCAAAAGGATAGGGTTTAAATCTGATTCATTCATCTTAGATAGTCAAGCGAAACAAGTTTTTTACCTTGAAGACCCTGAAGATCCCATAGTGCATTGCACTTGCAACTCCTAGTAGAGACTACTTTGAAAATATTATTGGTGATAATTTGGAAACTGCAACCAACTATCAATGTTTTTCCGAGGGCTCCCAATAATGGATGTTGAATTAGATGACAATGAACCACCGATGCGTGAAGATTGTGAGAACTTGGGTTGATGATGTTTTACCTTAGTGTGGAAATTATATTTAAATTTAAATCCTACGTTAATGTTTTGGTTTGTCTTTGTGTCACCTTGTGTTACTTTGGATTGGAATTATATTTTTTTCCCATAAATTTGCTATATCTTATGGGATTGCTTTATTTTATTTGTCACTCGATTATTTCTGTTTTGGTAGATGATACTGCTTTATCTATTATCTGTTATCTGTAAATGATACTCTTTATCCCATAAATTTGATGATGGTTTACCACACCGGCATCAAATCTGGTTTGGTAAATGATACTGCTTTATATGTCAGATAATTTTGCAACACAATAATGAAATGCCAGTTTGATCCTTTGTGATAGTCGCTGCACCTCCAAATTTATCAACCCTTATAGGAGATTGTAAGAATTTCAACTTTGTGTTGCTTACTTGTTATTTGTTTTTCTTAATATTTGCACATATTTTAGCAATCTCAACTACGTGTGGACTACAACATGATTATATTCCTATTGAAAATAAACTTTCTTATTTGTATATGAGTTCTGTTCATGAACTTTATTTGTTATTTAGTGACATTTATATAATCAAGTTATTTGTGAATTATTTAGTGACATTTTGATAATCTTTAGATAACTCCGATCTATTCTGAAATTGGCTGAGGTGGGTATCAAATTAGTTCGAGTTAGATATACAAATTCCTTATTTTTTGTTAAGCATAACCTAATCTGACCTCCTCCCCGACATTTTGTTTTGCCTTCATCTGCTTCTTGATTGTGGCTAAATTGACATTGTGCTCTGATCGGCCTACTTACTCCAATCTATTCTGGAGTGTTTTGCCAATCGACATTGTTTTCTGGAGCAAATTGACATTGTGCTCTAAATTGGCTGCGATGCTGATTCCTGGAGCAAAATGACAGTGTGCTCTGAATTTCCTGCGATACTGGTAGTACCCTTCTAATTTGCATTGCAATAATTTTCTCACTATCGCTCTTAATTGTTGCATTTTTTAAAATAGAATCCAGCTTGAAAATCATCATGTGATCAGGTGACTTTATGGCACAAGGAATTTCGGGAAAGATCATGTAAACTGTTTACATCCTGTATTCTCCTGCAAGAGGAAAAAAAACAAATGATAAAAGTTGTGTAGGACTATCGTAAAAGTAAATTCTTATTACAAATTTATTATTACTTCAATGTAAGCAAAGGTTGTGTAGGCCTGTCATAACTTTTACTAAATCATTAAAAGAAATATGCAAATCTTCTTCTTTGCTCTAGATCTTGTCATTAGTTATTCTATTAAAATCAGATAAATCTCACTTTGCTGTTAATGACAATTGAAATTAAATGACAATTTTTTTTCCCTTATGCCAACTTTTTTTATGTCGTGTATAATTTATGTATCAAATTTTACTATCAGAATAACTACTATAATTTTTTTCCATCACAGGTTCCCCTTCAACCGGATGGAGCTCAATGCGGGTATTTTGTTTTACGATATATGAGAGAGATAATTGAAGGCGCCGCATCCTTTGACAAGTCTTCCCTACGATCAATAGTAATATTAGATATATTTTTAAATTTTCTTATTGATACCATAGTGTTTAATTACATTTTCATTTCTTCACATGCAGTTCGCAAATTCTGTGATAGGTGCAAAGGAAATTGATGAGGTACGTTCGGAGTGGGCTGATTGCATACAAGATCACATATCTGATGATTAGGAGAGATTTAAGTGCATGTACATACATCTTTTGGTTCTGGTCTTGACTGGAGTTCTCCCTGCTCTGATACTATCTTTAATCAATTCTTCCCCGCGAAGGACTAGTCTGAGTGTTTTGCTATGCAAATACTTTTGGTGCATATGATGTGTAGTTGTTTTGCCACAGTACTTTTTAATATATATCGGTAAAAGTGATCATTTAAAATGTAATGTGACCTTGTACTTTACATTGCTACAAGTGAGAGTGTATATATGTGTTTTCTATAATTCTTTTTGATGTTGTATGATTTATATTAAAAATGCAACACTATAAATCTACAACGGTTTATTATGTTATAGAGTAACCGTTGAGAAATGACAACGCTGAAAAACCGTTGTCTATGAGCAAAAAAAAACCGTGGTAAATCGGGGGTCGATCAAAGACAACGGTGAAAACCCATTGTAGATTTAAGGAAAAGACAACGGTGAAAAACCGTTGTCTATTGGCAAAAAAATCCGTGGTAAATCGCCCCGTTGTGAATAGTAGTTTGGTCAAAGAAAACGGTTAAAAACCATTGTCTTATCTTTGAAACGACAATGGTTTTTCACCGTTGTCTTTGCCCAAACCACTTTTCACAACGGGTCGATTAACCACATATTTTTTGGCTAATAGACAATGGTTTTTCACCGTTGTCTATTCGATTTTTTGTTGTAGTGTTTGAATGAATTGTAGTTGTTAATTGGGTTCTTAGTTGATTTCTCAATGTAGTAGTTTATGTAGGACCGTTGGTGTCACTAGAAGGGGGGGTGAATAGTAATTCGTCGATGGAATTAGTCATGCTTGTCTACATTCGTTATTATGCTGGGGAAATACAAGTACAAATACAAATACAATACAAATAATACACCATGACACATGGATTTTACATGGTTTGAAATCCTAATTCCTACTCCATGGCCGAGCCCTAGCGAGCTCTAGTGCTGCACACCACCACTAAATCTTCTCCTTCTCAGAAACAATCTGGAGGTAGAGAAACCTCTTACAATAGAGCTAACAACAATAGCAACCAAATACAAGATGTAAATGAAATGAAGAAACTAAAACACTTTACACAAATGCCTTTTCTTGATTGCTTGTTTTGGTTGTGTTGGAGAAACCCTAGAAGGTTTAAATGCAACAACACTTTGCCCACTTTTCCTCCAAGAACCAGAGCTAAAAAATGTCCATAATCTTCCCTCTTATAAACCCCTTCGAAGCCTCAAAGATACCCTGTCGAAGCTCGCGATTTCGAACATTGCAACACAATAGTCGCCTCGCCAGTCGAGGCGTCGCCTCGACTGATACTCTAGTCGAGGTGCTAGTTGAGTCTGCCTTGCTTTTGATCAGCTATTTTCATACCTATGCTGGGACCAGTCAAGGTGCCAGTCGAGTGAAATAGTCGATGCGCCGCCTCGACTAGGCCTTAGTCGAGGCACCGCCTCGACTAGGCCCTAGTCGAGGCACCAGTCGAGTGCACCTTGCATCTGTGCCTCCATCAGAACGAACAGTCGAGGCACCAATCTAGTGGTCCAGTCGAGGTGCCACCTTAATTGGACTCTAGTCGAGGCACTGGTTGAGTGCTTCCATAGCACCATCTTGACTTCCCAAGTGTCATTGCCCGACTCCACCTCACCAGTTGATGTGTCACCTCGACTACAACCAAGTTGAGGCGTTGGTCGATGTCACTTGCTACTTTTTGCCTACAAACAAAGCCCAGTCAACTAAACAGAACTGGTAGTCTACTGTTATACCTCAACACTGAGGTTTAACACCCCAAGTATGATCCTTTCATACTTGATACTCACCCTAGGCCTAGACCTAAGCTTTCAACCCACTTCCATCAGCCTCATGCCTCTCAGATCCCTCGAGTCTGTGACTCTTCATCTTTGCACTAGCCTTCAAGTGCTTCCATTAGATATCATCATGCTCTAGGGTCTACCTTTACAAAGAGGACTCGCCTCTGGAACTTTCCCTTTGCCAAGCTCGATCTCCCTGATCAGCCGGGTCTTCCCTTGCCAAGACTCCTTATCCGAGACTTCATTGCCAAGAGGCCACGCTTCCGGGACTTCACTACTAAGACTCCTCGTCCGGGACTTCACTGCCAAGAGGCCATGCCTCCGAGACTTCACTAGCAAGACTCCTCATCCAGGGCTTCACTTGCTAAGAACGGTCTCCCATACCTGTCGGGACTTTCCTCGCTAACTCCTCGTTAGTCTTTCCAACACCAAGTGTTCGGTCTTTCTTGACCGACTTGGATTTTCCCTTGCCATGTAATGCCCGTAAAATTCTAAACTATGCCAAGTAATTATATAGGTTTTAAGGTCATAAAAGGTTTAGAATAAAATAAAAATAAAAGATGGTTATAGGTAGGATTTGAACCATGAACCTCCTAATAGGGAGGTAGCCTTGACACCACTAGACCCTAGGATAATTTATGGATAAGATATATAAAGAATATACAAAGAATATAAATGGGAAGATGAGGAGTTGGTTCATCCCCTCCCATGAAAGGATGGAGAGTGTTCATTCCCTAGGTATTAAAGAGGAGAATTAAGAAAAGAGAGGAAGTAAAACCCCACTTTCCTTCTTCATTCTCCTTCTTCCTCATCCTTGGCCGAATTCCCCATTTCCCTTTCCTCTCTTTTCATCCCAAGCTCTAGAAATTTTATAATAATTTTTGTATGATTATAATGGGCTTTATGTGGGCTCTTTCAAAAATAAAAGAAAATGAGCCAAAAAGGATGCAAGGCCTAGGAATTGAACCTCAAACCTCTAGAGATAGCCAAGCCCTATAGATGCATCCACTAACCAGAAGCCCAATGAGATGTTATTAGTAGAGGAATAAGGGAAATGATAGTTAAGGGTAAGGGAGGCTAAGGGACACTTCAAGAGAATAAATAGGGAATGAAGGGACAAGAGAAAGGCCACTTCTCTACTTCTCCCTCTTCTCTTCTTCTTCCTCACCGAATTCTAGAGCTCCCTCTTCATCCTTTGGCCGAAACCCTATCAAAGCAAGGAGAAGGCTAGGTTTTGTTTCCTTAGGTCATCTTCCCACTCAAAGCAAAGCGAAGGATGTAAGATTCCCTCACCTACAGTATATTAGTTCTTGTAGGACCTGATACATGAAAGAAATATGATGCTTGATACCTTACAAGTTTCGGCCAAACAAGGTTGTTGGGCTAGGGTTGCATGAAAATGATTCTAAGGAAATTTTTATAGGTCGTATGCTTCATGTAGGAATTTTAGGTGACAAAAATACAAGTCTTGGTGCCCTTACATGTTTCGGCCAACCAAGGTTTTTGGGGCTAGGGTTGCATGAAAATGCTTTTAAGGAAATTATGAGATGTTGTATGCTTCAAGTAGGAATTTTAGGTGACAAAAATACAATGCTTGATACCTTACAAGTTTCGGCCAAACAAGGTTGTTGGGCTAGGGTTGCATGAAAATGATTCTAAGGAAATTTTTATAGGTTGTATGCTTCATGTAGGAATTTTTTGGTGACAAAAATCCAAGTTTTGTGCCCCTACATGTTTCGGCCAACCAAGGTTTTTGGGCTAGGGTTTCATGAAAACACCCCTTATGAAGTTATGTTATGTTGTATGCCTTCATGTATGAATTTATGTAACAAGAATCAAATTTTGGTACCCTCCAAGTTTCGGCCAACAATGGTTTTAGGGCTAGGGTTGCATGAAAACACCCCTTAGGAAATTAGGATATGTTGTATGCCTATGTGATGAACATGGTTTATGATTTTAATATGCCTATGTGATGAACATGTTTATGATTTTAATATGTCATGAACTATGCCTATGTGATGAATATGTTTATGATTCAATATGTCATGAAATATGCCTATGTGATGAACATGTTTATGATTTTAATATGTCATGAACTATGCCTATGTGATGAATATGTTTATGATTCAATATGTCATGAAATATGCCTATGTGATGAACATGTTTATGATTTTCATATGTCATGAAGTATGCCTATGTGATGAACATGTTTATGATTTTAATATGCCATGAAATATGCTTATGTGATGAACATGATTATGCTTTAAGACCCCTTTAGGGTATTCTTATGTTATGAATGCATACATGCTATGAAATGTCTAATTCAAGTAGGGATTAAGAGCTCTCCTTATGATAAGATAAGACGGAGATGCTTCCCTTTCAAGTAGGGATTAAGAGCTCTCCTTATGATAAGATAAAGGAGGCCTTCCCTTTCAAGTAGGGATTAAGAGCTCTCCTCATGATAAGATAAGACGGAGACGCTTCCCTTTCAAGTAGGGATTAAGAGCTCTCCTTATGATAAGATAAGACGGAGATGCTTCCCTTTCAAGTAGGGATTAAGAGCTCTTCTTATGATAAGATAAGACGGAGATGCTTCCCTTTCAAGTAGGGATTAAGAGCTCTCCTTATGATAAGATAAGACGGAGATGCTTCCCTTTTTAAGTAGGGATTAAGAGCTCTCCTTATGATAAGAATGCTTATGATTATGTCCTTTATGCATGTTTAGGATTTTATGATATTATGAATGCTTAGGTTTAAGTTTAAGAATGCTTATGATTATGTCCTTTATGCATGTTTAGGATTTTATGATATTATGAATGTTTAGGTTCAAGTTTAAGAATGCTTATGATTATGTCCTTGATGCATGTTTAGGATTTATGAAATTATGAATGCTTATGTTCAAGTTTAAGAATGCTTATGATTATGTCCCTTATGCATGTTTAGGATTTATGATATTATGAATGCTTATGTTCAAGTTTAAGAATGCTTATGATTATATCCTTTATGCATGTTTAGGATTTACGATATTATGATTGCTTATGTTCAAATTTAAGAATGCTTATGATTATGTTCTTGATGCATGTTTAGGATTTACGATATTATGATTGCTTATGTTCAAGTTTAAGAATGCTTAGGATTATGTCCTTTATGCATGTTTAGGATTTATGATATTACGAATGCTTATGTTCAAGTTTAAGAATGCTTATGATTATGACCTTTATGCATGTTAGAATTGAGGATGTTATGAATGCTTATGGTTAAGTTTAAGAATGCTTATGATTATGACCTTTATGCATGTTTAGGTTTGATGATGTCATGTATGCTTATGTAAATTTTATGCCATGCTTATGTTTCATTACGTTAGTATGCTGATGTGTAGTGTTGTTATGCACTACTTATGTTGTTTATGCTAGTATGCTCATGTTGTCTAATTATTTGATGAATTTTGTGGCTTTTGTGAGTAGGCAAGAATCTTACTAAGCTATATGCTTATAGTTTATGTTGTCCATATACTGTAGACGAAGGAAACATGAACTAGAGGAAGTAGCAGGAGGGGCCAAGTGTGTGTGATAGTGGCATGGTGGAGAAAGACCCTATTACTATCTGCTTATATTTATGTGCTCAATGAACAACTTAAGACATTGCTTCCGCTTATAAGACTTGTGATTTATTAGTACCATGTTGGATGTTGCTTAGTTATATTACTGTTCAATTACTTAAGAAAGTTTGATATGTTAGAACTCATGAATGAATCTTCATGTTATGCATGTATAAAAGAAGGTTTAAGCCATGATAACATGTTTAAGTATGTAGATTGTGAAATGATCCATATATGTTATGTTAAAAAAAAAAAAAAAAAGTAGCGTCGCCCTGAGGGCAGATAAGGGTGGGTGTTACATGCCAAGTATCCATATTTGGACTTTTCCTTGCCAAGTCTCCATACTTGGACTTCTCCACACCAAGTGTACGGTCAACCTTGATCGACTTGGATTTCTTCAATAGTCTCCCTCATATGACCTTGGATGTCCCATACCATCCGCTAGTCATGTGGTCAAACCACATTATAAACCATTATCGAATATCAAAACCCTACTCGAGTACCACTCGAGTCTGGTCAAAAGTGACCTGGGTCGATTGTACCAACAATCTCCTCCTTTTTGATGTTTGACAATACCATTAAGTTAGGTTATCCCATAAACTCAACTTGACTCTTCTTATGCCAAAGCATAACGAAGTGTTCCCAATTCAGAATTTCAAATTTTTGGAGTTTAGTGTATATTTGGTAAAATACCTTCTAACTTAACCCCTTCCATTTCTCCCCCTTCTTGACACACATCAAAAAGTCCACCCAGGTTTACCATGTCTCATTTTCAATAAGATTCTTCCTTCTCCCCCTTGATCAAAAAGCATCTTGAATGCCTTCATTTTCCTTAGTGATCTATCACTAAATGAAAAATAATCCTCCATTTCCCCCCTTGTGATAACTCATCATCCATCATACCTAGATGGATAATCTCCCACTAAAAGCTTACTCCCCCAAGACCATTACACCAACAACATCCTTGGAGAGTTCCTAAGCCAATAGGAACCTTAAAAAAAATAAAAAATAAGGATAAAAGTTCAAACTTGAACTTTAAGCTCCTTTAACATTTGATTTTTACTCTAATTAACTCTTCAATTCATTTCCAATGAAAATCTCACCTTTTCAATGCTTGTCTAAGCATATTAGAGGTGTAGGAGTAGTTATCTAGCCTAGAGTTATAGTCAGATGGCTTAACCCAACATTAGTAAGCCAAAAATAGTGCTAATAGTCGATTGAGAATGATCCAGTCGAGTGGTAGCAGCTCCAGTCGAGGTGCTGCCTTGACTGGTTTCTGACTTTTCTCAAACTGAGTTTCCAAACAAAATTCAGAAATACATAAATAATTCTAAAAAATTCGAAAAATCATGAAATTTTAACCACACATTACTTATTCCAAACACTATAGGGGAAAAATAGTTTTCTATAAAAATAACTTTTAAATTCAAAGAATGAAACAAAGTTCAAGAGCATTGAAACTTTCAATGTTTTAATTCAACTTTGTTCCAATCTTCTCAATGGTGATTGCCATCAAAAGATAGGCTTCACTATGGTTTTTCCAAATTATTTTAAAATATTTTCAAAACCTTAATTTCAATCATGGTCTATGGGCTAAGTGTACATGACTTGTATACTAGCTTTCCTCATGATTTATACCTATGTTTGAGATGAGTTTGAGTTCATCTAGATGCAACATCTATGCACCTTGAACTTGACTCACTTCCTAGCATCTCACATGTATCTAGATTTCTACAATGATACCAAGTTCTTGGTTATAGATTCCCATCACATGAAGACCTCATCAAAGTGCCTACGTTGGGTTGGAATAATGAATATTGCACCAGTCTGGTGAAACGTTGAAGGTAAGTTGCACCATTCATTTTTCTCCTTTCGTTTGAATCTGCCACCACCATAGCTTTCAAATGTTGGACGTGTACTTGGTCTAGCTTCCAGATTTGTTGCAGGAGGATAATTTGAGGGACCCATGGTTGTATCAGGGGGAGGCCTATAGTTTGAGACTGCAGAGGATGAATATAAAGTTTCACCTGACTGGTGCAATATTCGTTATTCCAAACCAACTTAGGTACTTTGATGATGTCTTCATGCGATGGGAATCTATAACCAAGAACTTGGTATCATTGTAGAATTTCATAGACCCACAAACAAAAATTGAATTTATAGAAAATCTTCTGGGAAAAGCAGAGAAATTGGCCTGGATACAATGGCGTATGAGTTTCCCTGAGGAATCAATACACATCCAAGTCAAGTGTTCTTGTGAGATATGGGTTTTCATTTTCTTTATTTATGATCTCATGCATTTTCCTAGACAACTCTATTTGATTCCCTTATACATGAGACTTCAAATCATGTCATAGTCCTTAAATCAATTTTAATTAATCCTAAATGCATGAATGATGATTATGACATTATAGATAGCATGAATTAGCACATAGCCAATAATCATGATGTCATGACATATAAATAAAATTTAAACACTAAGATGACATAAAAATTAAACCTAAACATTATCATGATATTTTATATGATTAAATGAAATATGATGTCATGACATGACAATGCAAACAAGGCATGACAAGTATAAAATACAAGAGTATATAATACCTAGGTGTTAAGCTCAAATTGTCATTTCTAGGATTAAGACAACATTTGCTATAATCGATCATTCTCCCAAGTGTGCCAAAAACCCAAAATGACACACCGTGACCTCTAAACCTAATTGTGGCAATTTTGATCAAATTTTCAAGTTCCACACAATTCATTGGCACATCCTAAAATCTTTTAGGACTTAATTCAACCTCATTTCCAAGGAATCCCAAAACCTTGAAAATGTCCTAAAGTGTCACCTTTACCATGGTTAGGTTAACTACCTATCCATTCAAGGTTGGCACACCCTAAACCCATCTAGCATGAGGGTATCACACTCCTAGAAACTCAATACCTATTGGAGCTCCTTGGGTTTACTAGATACTCACTAGGGATAACTTCCCTTAGTACCTTTCTAATGACCCTCCTAGGCTTGGAAGCCTTGGTCATTTTGGTCTTGTCAAGGTTAACCCTAGGGATTGCTTCCCTTGTAACCTTGTTAGTGGCTTTCCTAGGTTTCATTGAAATCTTAGCCACTAGACACTTGCCATGATCAACTCTAGGGATGACTTCCCTTGTCACCTTGGTACTCCTAGACTTAGAACTTGTTCCATAACTATATTGAACATTATGGTAGGTAGGCTTATCTACCTTGGACCTAGGCTTGTGACTCAAGACTTGCTTGTCCTTAGATGCACCTTGCCTCCTAGAACCTACACTTTGACCATTTGACCCCTAAATTGAAATTTTCATCTTATAAAGGATCTTTTCTAATTTTTCAAGCCTTGACATCAAGGCTTGATTTTCAATTTCTAAGATCTCAAGTTTTGATTTTTCATTGACTCTTGAGATGTTCTTCTTCCTAGGCATATGTCTAGTCCATTTAGGATTGATGCCTAAATTGTTGTTCTCTACTTCCTATCCTTAGGTAAGATTGATCTAGAATTGTCCTTAGATAAATTGACATGCTTAGTACCTAAGCAATAAAATCTATTTTTAACATGCTTTTTGTCATGATGGATAGCAATAAAATTATGAGCATGCTTTCTAACATTACATAAAGGAAGAGCATTATTTAAATTTATCTGAGGGTTTGCTTTAGCTTCTCCTACATTTGAACTCTCTCCTTTGCCTTCTGAGGGTGACTCCTCCTAGGACATTGACTCCGGTAATGTCCCCGTTTGTTGCACTTGAAGCATACTATATGATCCTTGCTCTTGCAAATTGGGACTCCGATTTCCTTTGACTTTTCTTTGACCCTTGGTGTCATTTGAGCCTTTTTGACTCTTTTTGGCCATTTACTCTTATAATACCCTACTTCCCTACACTCAGAGCTTGTTATATGATTTTTTATTTCTAACAATTGCATTTGAGTTACCTTCTTGAATGGTAGGTGAATCTTGGCATTCTTCTTCATTTCTCACGAAGGTAAAAGGCTCCTCCTCTTGCTCTTTTTTCGGGGTTGAACATCTAACCTCCCCCTCAATTCTTGACGTGGAGACTTCAATAATTTCTTTTATCTCAGAATTTGAACATTTATCATCTTACGAATCATCACCGTCTTGAGAAGATGAACATTCCAATTCTTTTGATTTATCCTCATCTTCATGAATCATGGAAGTTTCACCATTGAACTTAGCAAGTTTGCTCCATAATTCTTTAACATCCATGAACTTCCATAATTTGCACAAAATATTATTAGGTATTAATTTAACTAAAATGTCCATTACCTTTTCATTAGCTTCGAATCTTTGGACTTCCCCCTCAATCCATTTACTCCGGTCTAGAGTTCTCCCCTTCTTGTTCATTGGAGTCTTGAACTCTTCCATTAGTGCGAACCACTCCTCTATGTTCATTTAGAAGTAGAATTCAGTCATCATCTTCCATTGAGCAAATCCTTCAAATCCATAGGGTGGTGGAAATTGAACATCATGCCCAAATCCATCTTTAAATTTCATCGCCTCTAGCTTTAGCTCCATCGGCGGTTAGTCCGATTGAAGAGCGACTTGTAGATATCGGAGCGTCTTCTTCTTCTTAGAGCCAACCGGGCTTTGATACCACTTTTAGGACCATTGGCGTCGCTAGAGGGAGGGGGTGAATAGCAATTCGTCGATTTCATTGATAGAATTCGTCATGCTTGTCTACATTCGTTAGCACGCATCGAAAATACAAGTACAAATACAAATATAATGCACACAATACACCACGACACATGGATTTTATGTGGTTCGGAACCCTAATTCCTACTCCACTGTCGAGCCCTAGTGAGCTCTAAAGATGCACACCACACTAAATCTTTTCTTTCTTAGGAACAATCTGGAGGTGGAGAAACCTCTTACAATAGAGCTAACAACAATAACAACCAAATACAAGATGTAAATGAAATGAAGAAACAAGAACACTTTGCACAAATGCCTTTTCTTGATTGCTTGTTTTGGTTATGTTGGAGAAACCCTAGAAGGTTGGAATGCAATAGCACTTTGCCCTCTTTTCCTCCAAGAACCGATGCCCAAAAACAACCATAAGCTTCCTTCTTATAAGCCCCTTCAAAGCCTCAAAAATCCCCTGTCGAAGCTCGCAATTCCGAATGTTGCAGCACAATGGTCGCCTCGCTAGTCGAGGCACCACCTCGATTGATACTCCAGTCGAGACACTAGTCGAATCTGCCTTGCTTCTGATCAATTGTTTTCATACCTATTCTAGAAAAAGTTGAGTCACCATTCGAGTGAAACAATCGAGGCACCGCCTCGACTAGGCCCTAGTCGAGGCACCGCCTCGAGTGCATCTTGCTTTTGTGCCTCTATAAAAATGACCAGTCGAGGCGCTAGTCGAGTGGTCCAGTCGAGCTACCACCTCCACTAGACTTTAGTCGAGGCACTGATCAAGTGCTTCCATAACACTCTCTTGACTTCTCAAGTCTCAATGCACAACTCCACCTCACTAGTCGAGGTGCTGCCTCGACTATAACCCAGTCGAGGTGTTGGTCGAGGTCACCTTGCTTCTATTTGCCTACAAACAAAGGCCAGTCAACTGAACTAAACTTGTAGTCGACTGTTATACCTCAACACTGAGGTTTAACACCCCAAGTATGATCCCTTCATACTTGATACTCACCCTAGTCCTAGACCTAAGCCTTCAACCCACTTCCATTAGCCTCACGCCTCCCGGATCCCTCGAGTCCATGACTCTTCATCCTTGTGCTAGCCTTCAAGTGCTTCCATCAGCTATTGTCATGCTCTAAGGTCTAACTTTGCTAAGAGGCCTCGCCTATGGTACTTCCCCTTTGCCAAGCTCGATCTCCCTGATCAGTCGGGTCTTCCCTTGCCAAGACTCCTCGTCCGAGACTTCACTGCCAAGAGGCCACACTTCCGGGACTTCACTGCCAAGATTCCTCGTCTGGGACTTCACTGCCAAGAGGCCATGCCTCTGGGACTTCACTGCCATGACTCCTCATCCGGGACTTTACTTGCCAAGCATGGCCTCATAGACCTATCGGGACTTCCCTCGCCATCTCTCCGTTTGTCTTTCCAACACCAAGTGTCTGGTCTTTCTTGACCGACTTGGATTTTCTCTTGTCAAGTCTCCATACTTGGACTTTTCCTTGCCAAGTCTTCATACTTGGACTTCACCACACCAAGTGTCTAGTCGACTTGGATTTCTTCAATAGTCTCCCTTATATGACCTTGGATTTCCCATACCATCCGCTAGTCATGTGGTCAAACCACATTGTAAACCATTGTCGAACATCAAAACCCTACTCGAGCCCCACTCAAGTCTGGTCAATCGTGACCTGAGTCGATTGTACCAACAGTTTATGATAGCTTTAAATTCTTGTTTTCAAGTTCATGAATCATTTTTCATTTAGAGAATTAGTTGTTAGAATCTTCATTAAGAGCACATGTTTAGTTCTTTTTTTCAATTGTTATTTCATGACCTTTGATCATGAATAATTGATCCTAAGTTTATTATCCTATCGTTACATTCGTTGACTAATGATCTAAGTCATTCCTATACTGTATTAGTGTAGTTAGGGCATTCGGTAATTTATTTTGATATATCATATTGCGATGATGCGTTATCAAAAATGGTGTCATTGTCAGGGAAAGTTAATCGTGTTTTATAATCTTAGGATTGCTTTTCTCTTTTGTTAAAAAAAAATCTTGGGTGCCTTATGTTTTGTATCCATGTGGTTTGCTTTATATATTTCCTATGTCTTTGATTTTGTTTCCTAGTGTTTCAACATAAGAATAGGAAACTTCTTTAATTATGGATCCTTATTATCGACAATTTGGAGGTTTTGTTGATTTTTATAATACAAGCACTGGATATTATATTAGGAGTAATTCAGATACATATTCTCAGTATTATCAATATGACTATCAGCATCTCCAATACAAGTCTTAGTATAATCAGCATGTGCCTCAGTATCATCAATTATATCAACAGGACATGTATAATTCATTTTCTAGTACACATGCTTACAATTCAGATTTTAGATATGGGCACGTGCATCAGTAAATTCCTGAGCAATCCTAGTGTTATTCATCCCCACCATCTACTAATTCTTACATGCCTAGTCGAGGAGATCAATCATGTTACACATATGAGGTAGCACAACATCAAGATGCTCAGAACTCTTCTGCATATCAGAGTTCATTAGGGTTTCAAGATGATTTTGTATTAAATGGACCACAACAATTTCAACAATTTTCTAGTCAACCAGATATGCAAGACCTTAAGGATTTTATGCAGCAACTGTTGGTGCAGGGGCACCAGATAATCAAACCTAGGTTTTGATTAAGGCAAAGGTTCAAAGTTAAGCTATTATTGTTATCTCATGTGTTGTGTTGAGTGTGAAGGAATTGTATTAAGCTAATCCCAAGGTCAGAGACACCCGGAGAATCTCGAAACGAGAAACCATTATGGTCGGGTGACACCAGGAGAACCACATTGGAGTCAAGGAACCTCAGCGGTGACCGGAAGCTAAGCGACATGTCAAGAAGGACCAGAGGTAAGCACTGAGTGCAGAGCTATGGTAAGGTTGTGTCCTCCATATGGGGACTCCGTAGTCGGCGATCCGACTAAGACTTTCAGAGGAAGGTCTAGGTCGAGGTCGGAAGGTCAGGACCATCATATTTACCATTAATCTATATTTCTGTGCTAACTCTATCTTGCAGGTGAGTGATCAAGCTAACAGTCAACTGAAGGCTAGTAGCAGTCGAATAATCCTACCATTAGTCGACTGTTGAAGGGCATCAGTCGATTGATGGTCAAGCTGATCATCTCGAAGAAAGTCAAGGTAAGCTCCACCAAAAATGGGGGGATGAGGAGCTTTGACACAGATCCAAATCTCAACGAGCTAGGGTTTGAAGGGCTATAAAAGAAGAGACTTTTCACCTCTTTGGATCATCTAAGTTTGCTCCCAAGTGCTCCAACCATTCCAAGCTTCCGACAACAACACTACACCATCGTAATGCAGACAATGCACGTCAACTCCATCTACTTCTAAGTTGGTAGCTTTTATTTTAGTTGTTGTCATTCTTGTACTTGTGTTTTTAATTGCAAAGAGGAGAGGTAGGCTTGTTGCCTCTTCCTCTACTTTTGATTTGTAATCGTCGCCTCTTACCTCCAACGAGGAAGAGACTCTTAGTGGATTGCCCCATCGTATGCAGTCTAGGATCATGGGGCCTTAGATCAGCAACCTTTTGGTTGTTAACCAAGTAAAAATAAAAAGTGTTATTTTCTTTTATTGCCTTTACTGTCGTTATGCTTACTCATGTTTTAACGACGAAAAGATGTTTTTAAGTACGCTATTCACCCCCTCTAGCGTATTCACTCGATCCAACAATTGATATTAGAGTGGGGGCACTCAGATTTAGTGCAACCACCGATCTAGAAAATTTTCTTATTTCATGTTTTGTAATTTCGTAATTTAATTTCAGTTTTTCTTTTATCCTGAACTACTAATCCAAGACCAAGTCTAGGCAATTCGTGTATTTTTCATGTTTTTCAATGGCCCATCTCAAAGGGTTTAGCATCGCTCGACCTCTATTTTTCAACGGAGATGACTTCCATTATTGGAAGGGTCAGATGGAGTGTTACCTCAAGACCTAAGTCGAGATGTGGATAGTCATCTAGACCGATTTCACTCTACCACCCAATGAAGACGGTGAGTTCTTGGACTACAACAAGTGGACGAATGCCATGAAGCGACAAGTGGAGGTTGATGCGAAAGCTACACAAATCCTGCAGTGTGGCCTCTCCAAGGAAGAACTCAACCGTGTCGGCCCCTTCATCAGCGTAAAAGACTTATAGAACAAGCTCATCGAGCTACACGAAGGGATGGCCAACACAAAGGTATGCAAATGGGACCTTCTTTTAAATAAATTATTTAATCTAAAAATGTCGGACAACGAGACGGTGACGCAACTCCACGCAAGGATCAAGACGTAATGAATGGTCTCCATTCAATTGGGCAAAAGGTGGAGAATCGAGTTGTAATAAGCTACCCGTTAAATGCATTTCCTAGGACCACTTTGTGGGCATCTATGGTTGATGCCTACAAAGTATCTAGAGATTTATCAAAAATTAGATTAGACGAGTTATTTTCAAAATTTAAGTTGCAAGAGCAGTCTAACTCGACCCTGGTCGAGAGAGGTGTTGCTTTGGTTACAGGTCAAAGAAGAAAGGGAAAGAGCAAGACATCTCCCGAAGAAGAAGAGTCCGAATCCGATGGCGAATCCAAGTCATAATCGGAGGAAGAAATAGAGACCAAACTAGTCAACCTAGTTCGAAGAATGATCAGAAAAGAAAGAAAGCAATCGAAGGACAAGAAACCCCCACAGAACTACAAGTGCTATGAGTGCAACAAGAAGGGGTACTTTAGGTCAAACAACCCAAAAATGAAGCCAAGACAAAAGAAACCAAAGAAGGCGTTTCAAGAGACATGGGACGAGGAAGAAGACACTCAAGGCGACAACTATGTGTTCATGGCAAGACCGTCCGAGTCCGAAGCCGACTATGAATCCAAGTCCGACTCCGACTCCGATGATGAATTCGAGTCAAGAGTCAAATCCGGCTCAAAGGAGAAGATCAAGGTAAGACGTTCATTAATCGGTAATTTATATCGTGCAGTTAAATTATTAGATAAGAAGTTAGCTAAATCCGAGTCTAGGGTCGAGTCATTACTTGAGGAAGTTAAACTTCTCAAGCATGAGGCCACCCTAACCTCTTCAACAAGTCAAGTTCAAGAGGGAAACTCAACTAAAGTCAAAAAACTTGAGGAAGAGAATTCTCTCTTGAAAGGGTAAGTTCAAGAGCTCAAGGCTAGGTTGGAAAAGTTCACATTGGGATCCAAGGGTCTTAACTTACTTCTTGGATCACAAAGAGCCGTGTACAACAAGGCCGGACTCTAGTTTAGGACAACAACTACGAACAAATCTTATATATCAATTGTTAATCGTAGTAATCGAAGAGTCCAGGCATGGGTCCCTAAGGTCTTGTTAAATTCACATATAAGTACTACTAAGTATTGGATTCCCAAGGATCAAATCCACTATGCGGATAGACCGTATTGGTTCAATGGTCTTGGGGGAGCTAATACTAAAATTTTATACCCAATCTCTTAGTGAAACTTTACATGCTTAGTCCTTCTTTTAATTTCTAGAATGAATAGATAGGACCAATGATTAATCAAACTTGATAATATAGTATCAGGACATGGTGAGATGATAGTACGTTAGGGAAACAAGGTCTTGTGTATCCGAGTTAGATAAGGCGTGTCTAGCATGGTGCACTTGGCTAAGTGGAACTAGCTGAAGCTACCTCACCACATCCTAAAATAGTTAGACTAGGATGTAACCTCAAGTGAATTAAGTGTGCAAATTCTCAAAGTTGGCTTTGTCTAAGGAAGTAGTCATTGTTCCGATCAAAGAAGGCTTCTGTGTCTCGCCATGACCTAGAAGGCACTTTTTGAAAGGCCCACTTAACGACCTAAAGGTTAAATCCGAATCTAACCCAAGGTTGATTAATTTTTAAATCACTAAATTTAATCAAGTAAAATTGAAATCATCTCACAAGAACATATAAGGTGAATATGCTTTGAGACACATACAATGGGTGAGGTGCTAAGGACAATTAAAATGAGAATAGCATAATTTTTGAAATATTTTCAAAACTTCTAAGAATATGTATTTTCATGATTGTTGCATTTAATATATATTTGATTGGCCAATATTAAACATATAAGTTAGGCTAAGTTTAGACCCCTAAAACCTTCTAGGTTCCGTGTGATTGTCGAAGGGGGAAATACAAATATCAATGGCTAAAACTTGCTATATTACAACTTTTTAAACTCTTCAAGGTATTTTTGAAATCATACTTATGTTTATAAGATTTAAGTATTTTTAATTTTTAGATTATGTTTGTAATAGCTTCAAAAATTTACTTTACCAAAACTAGCTATTATACACTTTCTCACAAAAATAAAGCTAGTTTAAGATTGTTGGTGCAGAGGAATAAAAAAACTTACATTAATCCAACACCTAGGGTGTTATACGATCCTTAGGACTCAAATTAATAAGTCAAGAGTTATTTCTTCTATTTTTTTGTTAAAAATGAAATTTCTTTTCTCTTGAATCTTATAAATATACCCCTTGTTTTTCGATATATGAAAAAGGGGGAGAAGAGGCTAAAAGTTAAGGAACAGAGTCAAAACTCAAAGTTTATTTTTCAAAGTTTTTTAAGTTTAAACTCATAAGTTTCTTTTTCAAAAACTTACCTAAGGTTAAGGGGGAGGTAACCTCGAGGGGCAGGGTTTGAAAAATAACTTGTTCAAACTTACTCATACTAATTTACTACATGTTTACTACATACATGCTTACTACATCTTACTACATTCTTACTACATGTTTACTACGTGCTTATTTACTCATGCTTATTTATGCTTAATTTTTATTAACTTTGAATCGATTTGTCATAGATCAAAAAGTGGGAGATTGTTGGTGCAGGGGAACTAGATAATCGAACATAGGTTTTGATTATGGCAAAGATTCAAAGTTAAGCTATTATTGTTATCTCATGTGTCGTGTTGAGTGTGCAAGAATTGTATTAAGCTAAGCCCAAGGTCAGCGACACCCTGAGAATCTCAGGACGAAAAATCGTGGTGGTTGGGCGACACCAAGAGAACCTATTGGAGTCGAGGAACCTTAGTGGTGACCAGAAGCTAAGCGACAGGTCAGGAAGGACCAGAGGTAAGCACCAAGTACGGAGCGTGTTGGGTTTCTGTAACACCGACGTGTTCATCTGTTCGAACATGTTTCGTAAACATGCACAGTGGAAGCAAAATAAAACGATAATAAACTATTTATTACAACACACACACACCACGCATACAGGATACAACAATGTAGATATAATTGCATATTTAAAATTTTACAATAAAGGAAATTTATACTAGGTATACCTGACGAATTATGTGTAGCGGAAATGACATTAACCTTAGCGAGCCTCACCAGTTTCGCCTCTATCTGAGTCCACGCCGAGTATCGTCGGGATAGCTTCACTAAGCTACGGGCCCCATCTTGACGAGAGATACTAGTCTTGCATCGAAGATGTTGTGATCCGAGAGACGATCACAAAACAAGTTTAACAAACTTGTTTTCTCAGAAGAAGTTTTGTCAACAATTGACAAAACCCTTTGTCCTACATCGAAGAGGATTGTCGGAGATCCAATCCCTGGCAAAGAGGTCACTGCCAGAGATCCAAACGATGGCCAAATGAGCTTTCCTCACAATGGACAAAAAATTGTCCAAAAGGAGGTGGGCGGTGCAAGGAGTGCAATGGCTAAGATTTCTTTGGGTCGGGAGGATGGCCGACAGCTTGTGGCTAGCTGACGGCTAGAGGAGGAAGGGCGGCCAAGCTTAGGCGACGACAACTAGGTTGGGCGGCGCACAAGCAAGGAGAGGAAGAGAAAGCAGCTAGGGTTTCACAAACCTTAACTCATCCACGAAATTTGTCTCAAACCTTTTATTTATAGAGAACATGTTTCTTAACCATCAAGAAACCCTATATCAACGATTATTGCTTCACACCCAAAACCCGTTAACTTGCTCCATTAAGTTAAGTTAAAATAAACCAAACTGCATTGGTCTATTTTAAGTTAAAATAAACCCAACCAATTTTAGTTCATTCATTTAAAACAAACCAAACCCTTTGGTTTATTTTCCACCATTGGATTAGAACCAAATCAATTTGGTTCATCCATCATATCTTCAAAAGACTCGGCCCATTCATACTTCCGATGCGACTGAAACAATTTCATGATTGCTCCTTGTTTTATCCAACCAAACCAAGTCTCTATTTATCTGAGAATCTCATTCTCAAACTCATTTTAAATCCTTCGGATAACACTCATAGTGCGTGTGACCAAATAGATTCCTGGTCTATGTTGGCCGTCTATAATTAACCATTAATTATAGAATGATCATGAGTGACACCTAGTAGTACATCATGATCCTTAATTAATCAGAAAATCAACGGTTGACCTAAGAACAACTTCTAAAAACTTTCAATAGCTACAGTGAATAGTGCCTCATTCCCTTCACTTATCTTATACCCACTTGGTTCAGGACATGGGCTATTGTGTCAGTTCTCACTAGGCTGACTACGTCACACCTAGCCCAAGTACCATTTTCTCGTACTGCAAATTCTAGTTACTGTACATGTATCCAAGAGTACCACACTCTAAACATGTGATGCTTTGGCAAAAAATTTTAGTAACAATTCGACGAGTGGCCACAGGGTATACATCTCCTTGCAAGGTGTGGCGAATCCTTTGCAAGCTATTCAAAAACCTTCGGGCACTTCGACTTATACCGAATCATCTCGGGTCCACATCTCCTTAGAGATGCTTGCTTAAGATGTCAAAGCATAAGTCTCCATGACTAAGATGACTTGAACACCGCAAGTCGAAGGAAGATCGCACTTAAGTTACAGTAAGAACTTCATTGACATATCTGTATATGTAGAGAACCATATGAAGTCTTACAGCTGGTCACTCCATTGTACTAGTTACCATAACTAGCATCCACAGTTAACTCCAGACATCCCAATGTCTCCAACCAGTGAGAAATAGCTGCTTGGATAAACCAAAGAGTATAACTCGTGCTAATCTCAACAGAATTGATGGCGTCCGAATGCATCAATTCATCGACTAGGGATAATTCCAATACATCACAATTACACATGTAGAGATACTCACTAGTTATGATCCAATCACAAATTTTCTCATGCTGTGAATCGTATTGCGGACATTCAGTAAATGAGTTTAAGATCTAATCAAATACATGAAAACATGTATACTCAAATAGTGAATCTTCATTTATCAAATAAATGGTACAACTATAAGGCGATTGCCTTAGGACACCTCTCATATATAACTAACAAACTCCCACTTGGCCTAATGCCAATCGCCACGGTATCCAATACCATATGCTCTAACATGGGCCTTAAACTTAGTTTGAGGTAAGGCCATAGTTAAAGGGTCCACTAAATTCCTTTCAGTGGGAATCTTCTTGATTTGTATTTTCTTCCTACTTATGATCTCTCTGATCAGATGATAGCGATGAAGCACATGTTTGGATCGTTGATGAGACCACACCAAGTTTAGAAACGAACTTCTTGATACAAACCGCTTCCTTTTCTGCTTCCGAAGCTACAATGTATTCTGCCTCAATAGCAAAATTTGCTATAGTGTCTTGCTTGGAACCTTTCTAACATATTGCGCCTCCATTTAAGGTGAATATGTACCCAGACTAAGACCTAGAATCATTCTTGTCTATCTGAAAGCTGGCATCCATATACCCGCGTATTACCACATTACCTTCTTCATATGTTAGGAACTCATCCTTAGTTCTTCTCAAGTACTTAAGGATTGTCTTAACAACCACCCAATGATCCATTCCTGGATCAGACTGGTATTTTCTCGTGACACTCAAAGCTTGTGATACATCGGGCCTCATACATAACACAACATATATGATAGATCCTATTACAGATGCATAGGGGATCTTACTCATGCAAATCCTCTCGTCTTCTGTGTGCAGACACATAGACTTTGAAAGGTGTATCCCATGCCTGATGGGTAGGAAACCTTTCTTGGATTTTGATATGCTAAACCTCTTTAGCACTTAGTCTATATATGAAGACTGCGAAAGACCAAGCAACCGATTCGATCTATCTCTATAGATCATAATCCCGAGGATGTAGGTCACTTCTCTCAGGTCTTTCATGGAGAATGTTTTGGATAACCAAATTTTAACTGGCTGTAAGACATATATATCATTTTCTATAAGTAATATGTCATCGACATACAACACTAGGAACATGACTGCACTCCCACTAACCTTTTTGTACACATAGGGTTTGTCCATCCATGTCGGTTTTCTTCTTGAAAACCCACTTGCACTCTATAGGTTTAATGCCTTTAGGTGGGTCCACCAAGTTCCTAACTTGATTTTCATACATGGAATCTATTTCCGACTTCATGGTATCAAGCCATTTGTCCCTTTCTAAACTTTTTAGAACTTCTTCATAACTGGTAGGCTCTTCATCATCAATGAGTAACATGTTCAATTCACTTATGAGAAATCCATATTGTTGGGAGTATGGGGAATACAATCAAAGTCCCACATTGGTAAGACATGGAAAAGATCATGTGCTTATAAGAAAAAAGATATCTCCATTGGTATGAGGCCTTTTGGGTAAAGCCCAAAAACAAAAATCATGAGGGCTTGGGCCCAAAGTGGACAATATCATGCCATTGTGGAGATATGTGGAGCTTATAAGCACTAACAATTGGTATCAGAGCCATGGTCCATGTCAAGCCATGAACCTCGAACGAAGGAAGTTGAGCTCCCACGTCCGGATCAAGAGAACCAGACATCAGGAAGGAAGTCTAGTTGGGTCGGGGGGACCGAACAACTGGCAGGAAGTCCTGGTGGGTTGAAGATCGGACATCAAGCAGAGAAAATCCTTCGAGGAGGGATAGGCTTGAGGGGGGGCCCAATGTGGTCCTTCGTTTGAGGGGGGGATTGTTGGGAGTATGGGGAATACAATCAAAGTCCCACATTGGTAAGACATGGAAAAGATCATGTGCTTATAAGAAAAAAGATATCTCCATTGGTATGAGGCCTTTTGGGTAAAGCCCAAAAACAAAAATCATGAGGGCTTGGGCCCAAAGTGGACAATATCATGCCATTGTGGAGATATGTGGAGCTTATAAGCACTAACACATATCTCTCAGGAATGTTGTGTGTTCTACAAGATCTATGAAGATGTGGTGTCACAATAGGTTCAGCTAATGGCTCATCACTATGAGTTATCGGTTGTGGTGCTTGACTAGGTATCTCTTCAATGTCTATTTGAGTCGCTTGAACCTCTTCAAGTTCAATGACACTCCTACCTTTTTCTTGTAAGAGAAACTCTTTCTCTAGAAACACATTATGCCTTGAAACAAACACCTTTTGTTTCACAGGATGATAGAATTGGCAACCCCTCATTTCCATAGGGTATCTAATAAATAGATATTTATCAGACTTAGCATTCAATTTATTTGATACAATCCGCTTTACATAAGCAGGATAACCCAATATCTTCAAGTAAGACAAATGAGGTTTCTTACTATATCATATCTCATATCGAGTAGTAGAGACTACCTTGGTCGGAACTCTATTTCAGCAAGTAAACAGCTGTCTAAAGTGCATAACCCCAAAAGGACTTGGAAAGATTCACATGATTCATCATCGACCTAACCATGTCCAACAAGGTTCGGTTTCTCCTCTCAGATACACCATTATGTTGTGGTGTATACGGCGGAGTCCATTGAGGCAATATACCTTTGTCCCTTAGATAATCCAAATACTCTTGACTCAAGTATTCACTGTAGGAACTTTGATGGGTGCTAAAGGGGGGGGGGTGAATGGCGTGTTCTCGTTGTTTGATAGAATTCGTTCGTTCTTGTGTGCTTGTCTACAATTCTTGTTAATATACATAGCAGAAATAATAATGAAGTATAAACAAAATATACAAACACACAATACACAAGAACATGACGATATAAAGTGGTTCGAAACCTTATGGTTCTTACTCCACGGATTGAGCTCAAATGAGCTCTAGCGATGCAAATACCACCACTAATCAAAAACACTCCTTCTTGACAATAAGTCGGAGGCAGAGAGATCTCGTACAAGGATTACAAAAGTAATACAAGAAATTACAAGCAAATACAAAGATGAAATGCAATAAAAGTAAAGAAAAAAACCTTATAAGAAGACTTTGAATGCTTGCTTTTGGTTGCTTGAGAAGAGCTTTGAAGGTCTGGATTGCAGTAGCAAATTCCCTCCAAATCGCCTCAAAGAACCATACCAAATTCCTCCTCAAGCTCCTTTTAAAGCTACAACTCGGGCTGATTTCCGCCTAGCAGTCGACTGCACATACCCATCAATCGACTGCTCCTATAGCCGTTGTCTCACAATGACTAGATCCACACTGGAAAAACTCCAACGGATACCTCATCACGATCGCTTAGCGGTCGATCGATGCTTCGATAGAGCCGATCGATCACTAGTTTTACCGAAGGTTCGAAGCTTGACTATTAACTAGCAGTCGACTTCCCTCCATGGCAGTCGACTTCTCAAAGGTAGTTAAGGTGCCACCTTGACTGGGTCTCCAGTCGAGGCGCCAGTCGAGCCCCCTTGCATCTGCTCGGTCGCAATTGAGGCCAGTCGAGGCACCGCCTTGACTAGGACTCCAATCGAGGCGCCAATTGATTCGCCTTGCATCTGTGGCTACAATTCAGCCGCAGTCGATTGCCAATGGACTCCCATCAGTCGGCTGGTCATAATCCCAATCGACTGCTCAATGTCGACTCGACTGCCAAGTATCAAAACACTTAACCAGTCGACTGGTCCATGACCCCAGTCGACTGATACACTTCAACCATGAGGTTTAACTCAAGTATGATGCCCTCATACTTGCTAGACCACCCTTATCCTAGACCTAAGCCTTCTAGCCACCTCCATTAGCCTCATGCCTATTGGATCTCTCGAAGTCATCCATGACTTGTTCATCCATACGCTAGCCTTCAGGTGCTTCTATCGGCTATTGTCATGCTAAGCTAGTCTACACCGCCAAGGCACATTGGGATTACGTTGCCAAAACACACGCTTGGACTTTATGCCGCCAACCATTGGACTTATGCTACCAAGACTCCACCCTTGGACTTTACGTTGCCAATATCAACCCTTGGATTTTACGTTGCCAATATCAACCCTTGGACTTCCCTTGCTAACCTATGTTGGACTTTTTATTTTCCAAGACTCAAGCTTGGACTTTCCCTTGCCAAGACCCATGCTTGGACTTTCCATGCCAACCCATGTTGGACTTTTCAATTACCAAGACTCAAGCTTGGACTTTCCCTTGCCAAGACCCATGCTTGGACTTTCCATGCCAAATACTCAAGACTTGGACTTTACCATCATATGGTCAATCTTATGTCAACTGTATAGTCAACCCATTGTCAAACAATGATCAACTCATCGTCAAACATCAAAACACAACATCAAAACACTACTCGAGTCAAACTCGAGTCTGGTCAATCGTGACATGGGCCGATTGTACCAACAATCTCTCCCTTTTTGATGTTTGACAAAAACCAAATACCTTTGAGTTAGAACACTAACTCAATCTAATTCTCTCAATTGTCCAAATTGGGAACTCCACTCGAATTCTCCCCCTTTTTTACATACATCAAAAAGGCTCTCCCCAAGGGTATTAATGTCTCATATACTAATGAGATATTACAATCTCCTTCTTTGTCCAAAAACATCTAGGATGCCTTCACTCTTCCTAGTGATAAGTCCCATATCACTAAAGAGAGGCAATCCTTCAAACTCTAAACTTTCTCCCAATTCTCTCTCTCATGAGGAAGAACACATCCATCGTCCCATGATGGATAACCTCCCCCTAAAGGCTTGCTCGCCCTTGACCATTACACCAACAATGTCCTTGGAGAGTCCCTGAGGCTATAGGAACACTAACCCTTCAAAATTAAGGGCAAAAGTTCAACCTTGTACTTTCACACACCTTAAAATTGATACACACCCTAAATAACTCTCTTAATCAATATCCAATAGATTTTCACCCTTTATAATACTTTTCAAAATATATCTTAGCATTAGGAGCAGTTAGGGTAGCCTAACATAGCTGAAATCAAGCTAAACAAACCTTGTTTACCCGAAATCAGCATTGACAGTTGACTAGTTCAGTAAATAGTCGACTTCCCTATGCATCAGTCGACTGAGAAAGCTTCCAGTTGAGTGATAGCAGCTCCATTCGAGGCGGCGCCTTGACTGGTTTCTGACTTTGTCGAAACTGCATTTTCATACCATCTTTAGAAATGCATAAATAATTTTAAAAAATTCGAAAAATCGTGAAATTTTGATCACACATTACTTATGCCAAAAACTATGGGTGAAAAATAGTTAGAAAATAAAATACCCATAAAATAGTGAGATTAATACAAAGTTCAAAACCATTAAAATTTTCAATGTTTGATCCTACTTTGTATCACCTCTTTCAATGGTGATTACTATCAAAAGATAGAATTCACCAAGGTTTTTTTTCAAAATGATTTTAAAATATTTTCAAAATCTTATATTGAACCATGGTCTATGGGTTTAATGCACATGACTTGTACATAAACTTTCCTCATGATTCATCCATGGTATAAGATGAGTTTGAGTTCATCTAGATGCAAAAACTATGCACCTTGAATTTAACTCATTTTCTAGCATCTCACATGTGTCTAGGGTGTTTGAAAACACACACATGTCAATTTGATGTGAGATGTAGATTTTTTTCATCCTAATCTAAGGTCTTTGCATTTTCTAAGGCAACTCTATTTGATTCCCTTATACATGAGACTTCAAATCATGTCATAGTCCTTAAATCAATTTTAATTAATGCATGAATGATCATGGCATAAATGATAACATAAATAAGCATTGCCAACAATTATGATGTCATGGAATATAAATAAGATCTAAATATACATGACATAAAAACTTAAACCTAAGCATTATCATGACATATTAAATGATAAAAATGAATATGATGTCATGACATGACATATGATAAACAAGTCATGACAAATAAAATGTGAAGGTAAAGAAATACCTAAGTTTTAGTATTGATTGTCATTTATTATGATTAAGTCCATTTTTTCATATTACTACTTATCTCCCAAGTGTGCCAAAACCTAAAATGGCACACTATGACCTCTAAATCTATTTTGTGCCAATTTGATTGTTTTTTCAACTTTCATAAATTATATTGGTACATCCTAAAAACCTTTAGTATATAAAATTAAACTTCATTTCCAAGGTATCACATAACCTTTAAAATGTCCTAATGTGCCAACTTTGCTATGGTTGGGTTAACTACCCATCCAATCAAGGTTGACACATCCTAACCCCTTTAGCGTGAATCGATCACGCTTCTAGGAACCCAATACCTATTTGAGCTCCTTGGGTTTACTAGGTATTCCTTAGGGATAACTTCCCTAGATACCCTCCTAATGACCCTTCTAGGCTTAGAAGCCTTAGTCATTATGGTCTTGCCTAGGTTAACTCTAGGGGTGTCTCCTTTTGTAATCTTCTTAGTGGCTTCCCTAGGTTTCTTCGAAACCTTAGACACTAGGCACTTGTCATGGTCAACCTTAGGGATGACTTCCCTAGTAACCTTGTCTCTCCTAGACCTAGGTTGAGTTCCATAATCAAATGGAACATTGTGGTAGGTCTCCTTGGGCTTAGGTTTGTGACCCAAACCTTTCTTGCCCTTGGATGCTTCTTGTTTCCTAGGCCTTAGTCTTTGATCATTAGACCCTTGAATTTGACTTTGCATCTTCCTAAGGGTCTTTTCAAGTTTCTCAAGACTTAACCTCAAGGCTTGGTTTTCTAACTCTAATCTTCCGAATTTTGATTTTTCATTTATCCTTTGGGAAGGATTCCTCCTAGGCATATGCCTACCCTTCTTAGGGTTAATGCCTAGGTGATCTTATATCTTCCTAATGGACTCCTTAGGTAGAATGGGTCTAGAGTTGTCATTTCTAGATTTGTTCTTAAGTAAAATAGACCCAGTATGATCCTTAGACCTATAATTACAACTCTTATCACCTAGGCAAAAATATTTGTTATTCCTAGCATGATTTTCATGAACAATAACAAGAGTATTTAAATTATTTCTAGCTGCTTTTTGATATTAAAACTAGAACGTGCATTACTAAAATATATCTTAGGGTTTGCCTTAGAGGCTCCCCTACATGTGATGCTCCTTCTTGAGTCTTCTTCCTCCCCCTAGGGCATTGACTTCTATAATACCTCCTTTGATTGCACTTGAAGCACACCACATGCTCCTTGCTCTTATGTGTTGGGGCACCGACATCTTTGACCTTTGGCACCGATTGAGGCTTCTTGACTCTTTTCGAGCACATACTCTTGTAATGCCCGGCTTCCCTACACTCAAAGAAAATTATATGAATTTTATTTTTAACTAAATTGTTTGAGTTACCTAGGTCAATGGTGGGCAGAATTGGTTCTTCATCTCTCCCGGAGGTTGAAGCTACTTCTTGATTTTGTTATGACTCCGGTGATCTAATATCTTCCCCCTCAATCCTAGAGGTGGAGGCTTCCTCTAGTTCTTCCTCTTCCACCGATCCGTATGTTGACTCCTTCTCAACATCTGAATCCTCACTTTCTTGTGAGAATGAGCTTGCTTCTTCGACCTCTTCCTCCAATTGAGCCGATGATGGTTCTTGTTCCTTGGGCTTCTCTATTTCTTGAGCCGTTGAGGGTTATTCATGGAGCTTAGCTAGCTTGCTCCAAAGTTCCTTTGCATCCTTACAATCTCCTAATCTACACAAAACATCATTAGGAATTGCATTAAGAAATATACCCATTACCTTGTTGTTTATGTTGAAGTATCAGAGTTGTTCTTTGCTCCAATTCTTCTTCTTGAGTTTTCTTCCTTCTTCGTCCTTTGAAGCGTCGAACCCTACAATTACACTAATCCAATTATCAAAGTCGCACATTAGAAAATATTTCATTCTTACCGCCCATAGGTTAAAATCCTTGGCTCCATAGAGTTCGTATGGTGGTAGCACATTGATGTCATCACCCAATCTTTCTTCAACTGTCATTTTCCTTCCTCTAGCATGCTCCCTTAGTTGTTAAACTTTGAAGAGCGGCCTCACTTTGATACCAATTGTAGAAACTTTGATGAGCACTAGAGGGGGGGGGGGGTGAATGGCGTGTTCTCGTCATTTGACGGAATTCGTTTGTGCTTGTGTGCTTGTTTACAATTGTTGTTAATATGCACAGCAGAAATAATAATGAAGCAAAAAAAAAAATACAAACACACAATACACAAGAACACGACGATATAACGTGGTTCGGAATCTTAGGGTTCCTACTCCATGGATTGAGCTCAAATGAGCTCTAGCGATGCAAATACCACCACTAATCAAAAACACTCCTTCTTGACAATAAGTCAGAGGCACAGAAACATCGTACAAGGATTACAAAAGTGATACAAGAAATTACAAGCAAATATAAAGATGAAATGAAATACAAGTAAAGAAAAATACTTTATAAGAAGACTTTGAATGCTTGCTTTTGGTTGCTTGAGAAGAGCCTTGAAGGTCTGGATTGCAGCAGTAAATACCCTCCAAATCACCTCAAAGAACCATACCAAAATCCTCCTTCTCGAGCTCCTTTTAAAGTTGCAACTTAGGCTGATTTCCGCCAAGGAGTCGCCTACTCCTATAGCCGTTGTCTCTCAATGACTCGATCCAAACTGGAAAAACTCCAATTGATACCTCATCAGTCGACTGATGCTTCGGTAGCTAACTGATTAGTCGTTTATCGAAGGTTCTGAGCCCATGACCACAACTAGCAGTCGAGGCATTGCCTTGACTGGGTCTCAAGTCGAGGTGCCAATCGAGCCTCCTTGCATCTGCTCGGCCGCGGTCGAGGCTAGTGGAGGCACCGCCTCGACTAGGACACCAGTCGAGGTGCCAGTCAAGCTGCCTTGCATCTGTGGCCACAATTCGACCATAGTCGATCGCCAGTCGACTCCCATCAGTTGACTGGTCATAATCTCAGTCGACTGTTCAGTGTCGACTCAGTTGCCAAGTGTTAAAACACTTGACCAATTGACTTGTCCATGACCCCAGCCGACTGATACACCTCAACCATGAGATTTAACTCAAGTATGATGCTCTCATACTTGTTAGACCACCTTTAGCCTAGACCTAAGCCTTCTAGCCACCTCCATTAGCCTCATGCCTATTGGATGCCTCCAAGTCATCCATGACTTGTTCATCCATACGCTAGCCTTCAGGTGCTTCCATCGGCTATTGTCATGCTAAGCTGGTCAACACCGCCAAGGTACATTGGGCTTACACTGCCAAGACACACGCTTGGACTTTACACCATCAACCATTAGACTTATGCTGCCAAGACTCCACCCTTGGACTTTACGCTACCAATATCAACCCTTGGACTTTCCTTGCCAACCCATGTTGGACTTTCCATTTGCCAAGATTCAAACTTGGACTTTCCCTTGCCAAGACCCATGCTTGGACTTTCCATGCCAACCCATGTTGGACTTTCCAATTTCCAAGATTCAAACTTGGACTTTCCCTTGCCAAGACCCATGCTTGGACTTTCCATGCCAAGTATTCAAGACTTGGACTTTACCATCATATAGTCAACCCATTGTCAAACAATGGTCAACTCATCGTCAAACATCAAAACACAACATCAAAACACTACTCGAGTCAAACTTGAGTCTGGTCAATCGTGACTTGGGCCGATTGCACCAACATTCACCACCTTGATCTGATCGAAGTATTTTAATACTTTTGCCAAGTTGTTTCTCTATTTCATTTTTGAATTCTTTAAACTTTTCAAAGGCTTCAAACTTGTGTTTCATCAAGAACACATACCCAAATCATAAGTGATCAACAATAAAGGTAATGAAGTAGCTATATAGCCTTCTAGAGCATGAGTTGACAAAGGTCCGCATACATCAGTATATATTAGACCAAACCACTCTCCCACGAGTTCACCCTTTCCAGGAAAAGGTAACTTAGTCATCTTGCCTTATAAGCATGATTTATTGGGATGTATACTAAAAAGTCTATCTTTTGTATGAACATCTTTATTTTTGAAATAAGAATCACATGATCATTATTTGCATATTTATGGTTATGCATATTGTCTGATACATTACATTGTAGATAACATGGAGTGTAGTGTCACATGGGAGATCATGTTATCAGTTCCTTGTAGAGTATAAGTAGAGGCTCACAACCAAGATGTTTTTGGACAAACCATTGGTATGGTTGTAGTGTGATTTGGTATTGGTTTGTCTTGACCATAGAATTACACTAGTATACTTTGTGTGTATTGAGCAGGACCGACTTAGAGGTGATTCGATTTATTGCTGACTATATAATTGAATCGGACCTCGGATATTATGGTGTACATGCTTTTAATCCTGATATAATAACGGGAACATGTACTTAGTATTTATTTCTTTGATTTACCAATGGGCGAGATTTATAGATTAAATCGATAGGCTCGGTAAGTTGGGAAATGATATTATTTACATGGTGTGCCGTTAATTATAGGAGGAAACCGTGTCCTATATATTAGGATGATGATGTCCCCTTGAGGAGCTCATAAGGTTCATCATGTAACCCGTGCAGGTGGACTTGGTCAGGCATGATGATAAGGTTGAGTGGTACTATTCATGGAATTAGATGTTGATTAATTAATCGTCAGCAAATTAATTAATTGACGAACATTCGAGATCTTAAACATGGGGAGATATTTGTACAATTAATATATGGATCCCATACTTATTTATGGGGGTTGGTGAGGTAGATCAATGATAATCCTCTAGTGGAATGGATTATCATTAATGGATTGGACTTTATGTGGGCTAGATCCATTGGGTGGACAAGATCCAACTCCTCCTCATGGTCCCTATTGTAGCCTATTAAAACCCTCATGAAGCCTAGATCCGATGGTGAAAAATGGAAGTCTAGATCCAACGGTGGAGGTTAAATCTTTAGATCTGACGGTTGAGATTAAATCTCTAGATCCGACGGTGGAGATTAAATCTCTAGATCCGACGGTGGAGATTGAAAGGAGGCTTAAGCCTAACTCTATAAATAAGGCTTAGGAGTGGGCGGCAAGATATACTTGGAGATTAGGATTAGGCTTGGGCTGCTAGGGTTTGGGATTAGGCTTGGGCGGCAATCTTTGGAAGGATTAGGGTTTATTTCCTTCTCTTCCTAATAGGTAGTCGGCGCCCATCTTCTTCCACCTTGCTTTGGCTGGTGCCCATACCTCCTCCTATTCTTCTCCTTGGCAAGTGGCAACAAGGGTGAAGGTTCTTCCTTTGCAGCTCTTGGCCAACACCCATTATTCCTTCTCCCTCTCCTTGGTGGCCGGCGGCAACAACAAAGAGGAGAAGGTGGCTTGATCTTGATCTTTCTCCAAAGGGATTGTGTCCGAAACTAGAAAAGAGAAAAAGGGAGCTTATTATCTTCCTTTGTTCGGAGTGTCACGCCCGCCCTTTCCTAGGGTCCGGAAGGGCGACGCGATGCGATCGTACATACATACATCGTACTACTTACAGCGGAAGACTTTAGACACATTTTTTTCTCTTTTAAACATAAACATGCATCGTCATTTTATAGATACTTCTTCTTAACATAGAGCATGCATCATTATTTCATAAGTACTTAGTGCTTAGTTCAAGTCCATAAACATCATCATCATAGGGAAAATATACATAAAGAACATAACAGATCTCCTCCACCATGCCACTACCACACACACTTTTGCCCCTCCTGCTGCTCCCTTTAGTTTATCCACCCCTTACCCTTATCTGCAGTACAAGGGAAAAATAAACTATAAGTACATAGGCTTAGTAAGATCCTGTCCTACTCACAAAAACCATACATCGACATTAAGCATGACATGTAACATTCATAACATATAAGCAACATAACATGTAACATATATGACATAAGCAAACATAACATGTAGCATAAGTAACATAAGCAAATATAACATGTAACATATATAACATAACAACATATCATGTACATATATGACATAATCAAACATAACATGCAACCTATATATCATAGCAACATATCATGTACATATATGGCAAAATCAAACATAACATGCAACATATATATCATAGCAACATATCATGTACATATATGGCATAATCAAACATAACATGCAACATAGGTAACATAGCAACATATCATGTACATATATGACATAATCAAACATAACATGCAACCTATATAACATAGCAACATATCATGTACATAGATGGCATAATCAAACATAACATGCAATATATATATCATAGCAACATATCATGTACATATATGGCATAATCAAACATAACATGAAGCATAGGTAACATAGCAACATATCATGTAGATATATGACATAATCAAACATAACATGCAACATATATATCATAGCAACATATCATGTACATATATGACATAATCAAACATAACATGCAACCTATATAACATAGCAACATAGCATGTAAACATAACAATCATAACATGTGAACATAACAATCATATCATGTAAACATATGCAGGATTCTCTTTGAAAACATATATTATAGGTACGTAAACATAAATCTCAACATATTGGTCCCGACATTGTACCACATCATCATCATCATAGCGCGCATCCCTAAATAGACCCGAGGTAGCTAGTCTCGAACCTACTAGGTTACTAGGCCCGATCTTAGTCCGTCGACCTAGGGGCCATCGTCGTAGCATAGAAGCCCATCCTAGGCCCGATCTTAGTCCATCGACCTAGGGCATCTGGGAGCCCATCCCGTACTAGGCCCGATCTTAGTCCGTCGACCTAGGGGCTATCATACATAGAAGCCCATCCTAGGCCCGATCTTAGTCCGTCGGCCTAGGGCAACTTAGGAGCCCATCCCTTTGAACCTTGTTAGGGTCCAGGTACAAGCCATGCAGAAGGTAAAATACTTATATGCTTCTTATCATAACATATCATATTTCATTTCATAACATATCATATTTCACTTCATGAACATATCATATTTCATTTAATAAACATATCATACTTCATTTCATAACATATCATATTTCACTTCATGAACATATCATATTTCATTTCATAAACATATCATATTTCACTTCATAATATATCATATTTCATTTCATAATCACATCATATTTCATTTCATATCATATCTTAAATATCACACACATATAGGGCATGGCATAAGGCATAAACATCAAGAGTGAGTAAACACTAACCTAGAGCATGTTATCTTCATCTAGCATCATTTAACATCACAAGTTAACATGAACTCACCTAAGCATAAAACACATGTTAACCTAACCTAGAGCATGTTATCTTCATCTAGCATCATTTAACATCACAAGTTATCATGAATTCACCTAAAGCATGGCATAAGGAACACCTTTGGGGTCTTGGCCGAATGGTTCAATGGGTTCCATGGATCAACCACTTAACTAACTCATCTAAAAAAATCCCTCATCATCATATTAATACAAGATATAGCATGGATCATCATGGTAAGCCCTAGTTATGGTCTTGGCCGAATGTTTCATGGGGAATTTAGGGTTAAACTCTTAACCTAATCCATCTAGCATCCTAACATCATCAAATTCATACAAGATATGGTTTAGAACTTCATTGAAAACTCAAGAAAAAGGTTTGGCCGAATGGTTCATGGAGAGTTTAGGGTTAAACTCTTAACTTAATCCATCTAGCATCCTAACATCATCATATTCATACAAGATATGGTTTAGAACTTCATTGAAAACTCAAGAAAAAGGTTTGGCCGAATGGTTCATGGAGAGTTTAGGGTTAAACTCTTAACCTAATCCATCTAGCATCCTAACATCATCATATTCATACAAGATATGGTTTAGAACTTCATTGAAAACTCAAGAAAAGGGTTTGGCCGAATGGTTCATGGAGAGTTTAGGGTTAAACTCTTAACCTAATCCATCTAGCATCCTAACATCATCATATTCATACAAGATATGGTTTAGAACTTCATTGAAAACTCAAGAAAAGGGTTTGGCCGAATGGTTCATGGAGAGTTTAGGGTTAAACTCTTAACCTAATCCATCTAGCTGTTGGGGATCGAAACGGCCGGCTAGAGGGGGGTGATGTAATGCCCGCAAAAATTCTAAACTATGCAAAAGTAATTATATAGGTTTTAAGGCTATAAAAGGTTTAAAATAAAATAAAATAAAAGATGGTTATAGGTAGGATTTGAACCCTGAACCTCCTAATAGGGAGGTAGCCTTGACACCACTAGACCATAGGATGATTCATGGATAAGATTTACAAAGAATATAGATGGAAAGATGAGGAGTTGGTTCATCCCCCCCATGAAAGGATGATGGGTGTTCATTCCCTAGGTATTAAAGAGGATAATTAAGAGAAGAGAGGGAGTAAAACCCCACTTCCCTTCTTCATTCTCCTTCTTCCTCATCCTTGGCCGAATTCCCCATTTCCCTTTCCTCCCTTTTTCATCCCAAGCTCTAGAAATTTTATAAGAATTTTTGGCTTTACGATAATGGGCTTTATGTGGGCCTTTTCAAAAATAAAAGGAAATAAGCCAAAAAGGGATGCAAGGCCTAGGAATTGAACCTCAAACCTCTAGAGATAGCCAAGCCCTATAGATGCACCCACTAACCAGAAGCCCAATAGAATTATATCATTAGAGGAATAGGGGAAATTATGGTTAAGTGTAAGGGAGATCAAGGGACTCTTCAAATGAATAAATAGGGAATGAAGGGACAAGAGAAGAACCACTTCTCCCTCTTCTCTTCTTCTTCCTCACCGAATCCTAGAGCTCTCCCTCTCCATTTTCATCCCTTGGCCGAAACCCATCCAAGCAAGAAGCAAGGGCTAGGTTTGGTTTCCTTAGGTCATCTTCCCACTCAAAGCAAAGTGAAGGATGTAAGTATCCCTCACCTGCATACGAGTAGCTTCGATCGAAGTTTTGTAAAAGAAATCCATATGTTATATTCGGCCAAGCTATGTTTTTGGTGTATCTAAAGTCTCCATGATCCATTCGGCCAAGCTATGTTTTGGATGTTTCAATGAAGTTCTATGCTATGTTTTGTAAGTATATGATGATGTTAAGAGGTAAAAGGGATTAGGTTAAAAGTTAACCCTAAAAGTCTCCATGATCCATTCGGCCAAGCCATGTTTTGGATGTTTCAATGAAGTTCTATGCTATATGATGATATTAAGATGTAAAAGGGTTTAGGTTAGAAGTTAACCCTAGGAACCCCCCCCCATGGACCATTATTACCCCTAGATCTTGATGATTCAATGAAGTTTTAATCCATGTTTTTGTAGGATCATGATGTTGTTGTTATGTTAAATGAATTAGGTTAAAAGATAACCCTAGAAACCCTATGGACCATTCGGCCATCATGTATTTTTGGGTGATTAAATGAAGTTTAATTTATGTTCTATATGCAAATGAAGTTGTTGTTATGTTAAATGAATTAGGTTAAAAGATAACCCTAGAAACCCCTATGGACCATTCGGCCATCATGTATTTTTGGGTGATTAAATGAAGTTTAATTCATGTTCTATATGCAAATGAAGTTGTTGTTGTGTTAAATGAATTAGGTTAAAAGATAACCCTAGAAACCCCTATGGACCATTCGGCCATCATGTATTTTTGGGGATTAAATGAAGTTTTAATTCAAGTTTTATATGCATATGAAGTTGTTGTTATGTTAAATGAATTAGGGTAACATGTGTTTTATGTTTGGGTGAATTCATGTTGACTTGTGATATTAAATGATGCTAGATGAAGATAACATGCCTTAGGTTAGTGTTTACTTACTCTTGATGCCATGCCTTATGCCATGCCCTATGCGTATGTGATATTTAAGATATGTTATGAAATGGAATACGATAAGATTATGAAATGAAACAAAATGATATGTTCACGAAATGAATATGATATGATGATGAAATGAAGTATGATATGTTATGAAATGAGGTATGGTATGTTTATGAAATGAAAGATGATATGTTCATGAAGTGAAGCATGATATGTTATGAAATGAAGTATGCTATGTTGCAAAATGAAATAAGTTATGTTATAAAATAAGCATATAAGTATTTTACCTTCTGCATGGCTTGTACCAAGACCTTAACAAGGTCCAAGAAGGGATGGGCTCCTATGATGCCCTAGGTCGATGGAATAAGACTCGGGCCTAGTACGGGATGGGCTCCAAGATGCCCTAGGTCGATGGAGTAAGACTCGGGCCTAGGATGGGCTTCTACGCTATGACGATTGCCCTAGGTCGACGGACTAAGATCGGGCCTAGTAACCTAGTAGGTTCGAGACTTGCTACCTCGGGCCTATTTAGGGAGGCACGCTATGATAATGAAGAAGTGGTACAATGTCGGCCCCAAATATGTTGAGATTTATGTTGACGTACCTATAATATATGTTTTCAAAAGCATCCTGCATATGTTACATGATTAGATTGTTATGTTCACATGCTATGTTAATATGTTACATATGAAGTATGTTATGTTTGATATTCCATGTTTATGCCACTATGTTACATATGATGTATGTTATGTTTGATATGCTATGTTTATGCCACTATGTTACATATGATGTATGTTATGTTTGATATGTCATACATATATGTTGTATGTTATGTTGATTTGCTATGTTACGTATGTTATATGTTATGTTTGATTAAGTCATATATTTACATAATATGCTGCTATGTTATAGATGATACATGTTATGCTGCCATGTTATGGATGATACATGTTATGTTTACTCACGTTACTTATGCTACATGTTAAGTTGATTACGCCATGTATGTTACATGTTATATTGCTTATATGTTATGAATGTTACATGCCATGATTAATGTCGATGTATGGTTTTTGTGAGTAGGACAGGATCTTACTAAGCCTATGTGCTTATAGTTTATCTTTCCCTCATAATGCAGATAAGGGTAAGGGATGGATAAACTAAAGGGAGCAGCAGGAGGGGCCAAATGTGTGTGGTAGTGGCATGGTGGAGAAGATCCGTTAGGTCTATATATATATGTTTACCTATGATGATTATGTCTATAGATGTCCTTACTTATGTCTCCTTATGATGATGATGTTTAAGAACTTGAACTAAGCACTAAGTATCTATATATGTTATGATGCATGCTCTATGTTAATAAGAAGAAGTAAAGAAGAAGTAAGAAGAAGTATCTATATATGTTATGATGCATGCTCTATGTTAAGAAGAAGAAGTATATATATACGTCAATGCATGTTTATGTTTTAAAAGAAAAAAAAAAATATGTCTAAAGTCTTCCACTGTAAGAAGTACGAAATATGTATAAAGTCTTCCGCTGTAAGTAATGTATGTATGTACGGTCGCGTCACGCGCCGCCCTTCCGAACTTCCGGATTCTGGGTCCGTAAAGGGCGGGCGTGACAGGTGAATAGCCCTTTGTCATTGGATGTTGGTATTTGCTCGTCTACAAAACTAATTAGCGCAACGAAAGCAATAAAGACAAGAAAATACAAATACAAGAAAACAAACGCTAACACAATAGTATAACGTGGTTCACGGCTACACCGCTAATCCACGGTCCCCGATTCGTCCTCAGTGAATCACTCCGCCAAAACCAATCCACTAATGGTCTCTCCTTTGCACCAAGCTAGGTGGAGGTAACCTTTACAATCAAGATCACTCTTCTTACAATAAGAATGAAGTAAAAGCAAGTAAGAAGAGTTTAAAGCTTGTGGAGCACTTGGATGGTCGTTTGGAGTAAGAGCATTAACCATTCAAAAGCCCACACCCTCTCTTTTTATAGAGAGGAAGCTTTTCTTCCCGTTGGCCGCCACTAGTCGACTGCCGCCACTCCAACGACCTTCGAACACGTCGGATCCCGACCGTTGTAGTCCAACGGAACACTTGGCAGTCGACTGATGGACCTCATCAGTCGACTGCTACCTCCTTAGTTGACTGCCTAGTCGGCTACGAGTGGTTCTGTGGCCAAACCCTTTCGACCAGTCGACTGCTGCCTTCAGCAGTCGACTGATGGTCTTGGCAGTCGACTGCCCACATATGGCAGTCGACTGCTGGCCTCAAAACAACCAGTCGAACCATGTTCGACTCAGAGCAGTCGACTGCCATTCCAAGGCTGTCGACTGATGTCGGGAAATTCCATCCGACACTTAGCCAAATGGCCAAGTTTCACCTTAGAGCTACTACCCCTTCCCGGGTTACATTCGCTCACTCTCATCTCTCGGAGTCCCTCTCCTTCGAAGTTATCTTCGTCCTCGGCCACATCCCTCGGCAGCATCAGGCGCACGGCTCTGCAATGCTCCTTCGCGTCTCTTGCCTCGAAGTCTACTTCCTCCGACTTCACTCCAAGCTCCTCGTCCGGCGGTCCCTCGGATGCTCCAAGCGCACGACTTCCGCAAAGCCATCCTTCACCGACTCAAGGACCGAGTCATGAGTTGTGAAACTCGCCACGGCTCCATGTGCAAATTACTAAGACCTGCAAGACTCCAACGCACATATCAAATCATACTAACACCCTAACTTAAACCCTTTGCCACACACATCAAAACCTTATCATGGCAAGAGATTGCCCTAACAATCTCCCCCTTTTTGATGTGTGACAATCCGTTTAAGTTAGGAAAAAACATTTGATAGAAATTCTAAGGTAAGAAAGCATGTAAACATAAACATGATATAGCAACATGCAACTCCCCCTTAATCCATGAAACTCCCCATACAAATTTCTCCCACTATCATAATTATCATAATTAACTTAAACATAATCATTTCTCCCCCTTTGACACCATCAAAAAGATTAACACTAAGTTATAAACTCATGGCATCAAATATAATAGAAGGAAAATACCAAAACTTGATTTAAAACCTGAATTTGGCCTTTAATGTTCTGATTTTCAGGTCACCAGTCGACTGGTTCAGACTACCAGTCGACTGGCACGCGATTTTCAGAAATTTATGATTTTCGGACCGAATTTCAGAAATGCATTAAAAATTCCAAAAAATTCAAAAAATCATGAAACTTGGGGAACATATTACTTTTAAGCATATCTATCAGTGAAAATTAGTTTTTCATGAAAAATCATCATATTTTCAAGTATTTGCCAAAAAATCCAAAAGCTTTAAAAACCACTAAGTTTTTTATCCATTTTAACACCTAGTTCTGGTTTGAATTGTTTCAAAACATGAATACACAGATTTTAAAAACCACTAAGTTTTTTAAGCATATCCATTTTAACACCTAGTTCTGGTTTGAATTGTTTCAAAACATGAATACACAGATTTTAAAGTAAGAAATTATTTTGAGAACATATGAAATATCCAACCATGATCTTTGGGCAATATGTCTATGAATTAAACATAAGTCTTCCCCATGATTGATCTATTATTGCTATTTTGATACTTTAAATGACCATCTAAATGCCATAGGCATTAGTGGACATTTGTATCATCCTAACATCTCACTCATGCTAAGTTTTCAATCAAAGTAGCCTATAGTGAGTGTGAGATGCATCCTAAAGGGTATTTGTATATACTTAACTATTATATTCATGCAATTCTATCAAGGTTAAGTATCATCCTCACAATCCTCATGATCATAAAGGCATGTATGAACTAATTTCACATTATGATCATGAAACACATGTATTCATTGAATTGTTATCATGCATTAGGTATTATATCCTGATAATAAATAAAGTATCACCTCAAACATGATTTAACCCTATTTCTCATGATGATGTGCCAAATTTCAAAATCATAAATCATGATTGCACATATACATAGCAATTACATTGATTATCATGATTTAAGCATTATTATCTATTTATAGGTGCATTATCATCACCTAACACTATTTCAAAAATGTGTCCCGACATCCTAAGTCAACCAAAGATATGATATAGGTCAAGTCCATATGGTTGACTACCCTAGAGTTTTCCTAACCCTTAAGGATGAATTTTGGAACCCAAAATAGATTCTTGCCTATGGGGTTCACAAGAAATTCCTTAGAAATCCATTTCCCAGCAATTACTTTCTTCTTATCTTGTCCCCTAGCAATTAGGCATTTGTAGGCCTTTTCATTTTTCTTTTCTTTATAACCTAGGCCTTTCTTATTAAAACTAGCTCTTTGGCTCCCTATAATCATGTTCAATGTATTTGAGCCAATTGTAAACTTTTCTAGGGCTTTGGTTAAATAATCTACTTTCTCTCTTAAAGCCCTATTTTCTTCTATACATGCATCACTAACATCCAAAGGCATATAGTTATCATGTGAGCATGCATCATTTAAGCTAGAAGAAATATTATCATCATTTAATCATGCTTTTTCTAGTTTATTTTCTAAGTCCTTAATTTGCTCAAGCATGCTCTTATTTTTCTTCTTAGCTCTAAATAGGTCCTTAGTGAGGCTAGAAATCATAGAAACTATTTTACTAGGTGAAAGATTAGTTACCATAGTTTCCATGTCCTCTTCTTCTTCTTCGGATGAGGATGTAGAGGCTCCCCCTTCACTAGAGCTCCCTCCACTTGAGCTTGATTCTTCATTTTCGATGGAGGAGCAATCCAAGTCATCAAATTCCATTAGAGCAAGGTTGGAGACGAAAGCGTTCTCCTCTTCCGATGATGATGAAGAGGAAGAGGAAGGGTCATCCCACGTCTTTGCTTTGAATGCCTTGGCCTTCCACTTTTCCTTTGCCTTCTCCTCTTCCTTTTTCTTCTTGCTCCCCTTTTTCTTCTTCTTTTCTTCTTTCTTTCTCTTCTCCTCCTTGCTTTTGTTCAAGAGGGGACAATTGTCCCTTATGTGTCCCTCTCCTTGGCAATTGTAACAAATGATCTTCCCCCTTGGTCTTCTATTCCTATCATTTGATTTGTTAAATCTAAAACCTTTTAATGCATGCCTTACCCTCCTTACCATATAGGCTTCTTCCGTTCTATCCATGAGGGAGGAGGAGGAAGCTTCGTCATCGGAGGAGGAGGGAATCTTTATCTTCTTCTTCCCCTTGTTTGCCAACAATGCTACTCCCCTTGAAGGTTGAATTCTAGGCTCTTCTTGTATACATTCAAGCCTTGTTTCATGAAGCTCCATGGTTGAGAAGAATTCCTCCAAGGTGCTTACTTCTAAGTTCTTGGAGATATAAAATGAGTCCACCATGGAGCTCCATCTTGACGACCGGGGAAAGACATCTATGACCTTCATTACCATATCCCGGTTGGAGAGCTTTTCTCCTACACTTGTTAGCCCAATTAATATTTCTTTAAACCTAGAATGTAATGATGTTACCTTTTCTCCCTTTTCATATTTGATATTTGATAGTTGGGAGCGGAGGAGGTCTCTCCTTGCAAGTTTTGCTTCCGAAGTGCCTTCATGAAGTTCAACCAATCTCTCCCACATCTCCTTGGCACTTGAACATTCCCCAATTCGGTTGATCTCTTGTTGGGGGAGCACATTAAAGAGATGGTGCTTGGCTTTTGAGTTTGCAAGGTGCTCTTCCCTTTGCTTTTTGGTCCACCTAGATTTCTTTATTGGCTTCCCTTCTTCATCCCTAGGCAAAACGAAACCGGATTCCATTGTAATCATGATATCAAAATCCGTTTCGAAAAATACTTCCATTCGCTTCTTCCACCAAGCGAATTCTCCTTCAAACTTCGGTGGATGGATGTTGGAGCTGGCCATTTTAAAAGTTGCTTGTTGTGGCGGTTAGTCCTCGACAAGCTTTTCTTGGCTCTGATACCACTTGTTGGGGATCGAAACGGCCGACTAGAGGGGGGTGAATAGCCCTTTGTCGTTGGATGTCGGTATTTGCTCGTCTACAAAACTAATTAGCGCAACGGAAGCAATAAAGACAAGCAAATACAAATACAAGAAAACAAATGCTAACATAATAGTATAACATGGTTCACGGCTACGCCACTAATCCACGGTCCCCGATTCGTCCTTGGTGAATCACTCTGCCAAAACCAATCCACTAATGGTCTCTCCTTTGTACCAAGCTAGGTGGAGGTAACCTTTACAATCAAGATCACTCTTCTTATAATAAGAATGAAGTAGAAGCAAGTAAGAAGAGTTTAAAGCTTGTGGGGAACTTGGATGGTCATTTGGAGTAAGAGCATTAACCATTCAAAAGCCCACACCCTCTCTTTTTATAGAGAGGAAGCTTTTCTTCCCGTTGGCCGCCACTAGTTCGCCCTTGGCGATCGGTATCGTCGCCACTCCAACGACCTCAAACCGCGTCGGATCGGCCGGTAGTCCAACGGAACACTTGGCGATCGGTGATGGACCTCAGGTCCCGCTGCTGCCTCGTGTCGTCGGCGGTCGACTACGAGTGGTTATGTGGCCAAACCCTTTCGACGGTCATTGCGCCTTGAATCGATCGGTGATGGTCTTCTGATTGATTTGCCCACTTATGGCGATCGGTGGCAACCTCAAAACAACCAGTCGAACCACGTTCGACTCAAAGCAGTCGACTGTCGTTCCATGGCAGTCGACTGATGTCGGGAAATCCCATCTGACACTTAGCCAAATGGCCAAGTTTCACCTTAGAGCTACTACCCCTTCCTGGGTTACATTCGCTCACTCTCATCTCACGGAGTCCCTCGCCTTCGAAGTTATCTTCGTCCTCGGTCACGTCCCTCGGCAGCATCAGGCGCACGGCTCTGCAATGCTCCTTCGTGCCTCTTGCCTCGAAGTCTGCTTCCTCCGGCTTCACTCCAAGCTCCTCGTCCAGCGGTCCATCGGATGCTCCAAGCGCACGACTTTCGCAAAGCCATCCTTCACCGACTCAAGGACCGAGTCATGAGTTGTGAAACTTGCCACAGCTCCATGTGCGAATTACTAAGCCCTGCAAGACTCCAACGCACATATCAAATCACACTAACACCCTAACTTAAACCCTTTGCCACACACATCAAAACCTTATCATGGCAAGAGATTTCCCTAACACTAGCATCCTAACATCATCATATTCATACAAGATATGGTTTAGAACTTCATTGAAAACTCAAGAAAAGGGTTTGGTCGAATGGTTCATGGAGAGTTTAGGGTTAAACTCTTAACCTAATCCATCTAGCATCCTAACATCATCATATTCCTACAAGATATGGTTTAGAACTTCATTGAAAACTCAAGAAAAAGGTTTGGCCGAATGGTTCATGGAGAGTTTAGGGTTAAACTCTTAACCTAATCCATCTAGCATCCTAACATCATCATATTCATACAAGATATGGTTTAGAACTTCATTGAAAACTCAAGAAAAAGGTTTGGCCGAATGGTTCATGGAGGATTTGACATAACAACTTAAATCGAAAAGCTACTTGTATGCAGGTGAGGGGATACTTACATCCTTCGCTTTGCTTTTTGGTTGGAAGATGACCTAAGGGAAGCAAACGTAGCCCCCTTCTTGCTTGGATGAATTTCGGACAAGGATGAAAAGGAGGAGCTCTAGGGTTCGGTGAGGAAGAAGAAGAGGAGGAGAAAAACAATTTGATCCCTTATGTCTCCTCATTCCCCCTATTTATTCACTTGAAGAGTCCCTTAGTCTCCCTTACCCCTAACTATAATTTCCCACATTCCTCTAATAATACAATCTTATTGCGCTTTTGGTTATTAGATGCACCCTTAGGGCTTGGCTATCTCTAGAGGTTTGGGGTTCAATTCCTAGGCCTTGCATCCTTTTTGGCTCATTTTCTTTTATTTTTGAAAAGCCCACATAAAGCCCATCATAATCAAGCCAAAAATTCTTGTAAAATTACTAGAAATTTTACGGGCATTACAATCCTTCATACCTTTTTAAAAGTTTTGTCCTCGAAACTTAGAACAATTCTGGGTACTTCTGCTTCATGTCCTCCTCGCGTTCCCAGGTAGCTTCTTCGTACCGTTGATACTGCCACATGACCTTTACTAAGGGCACCTCTTTGTTCCTTAGTCTCTTGACTTCTCGGTCGAGTATCTGGATAGGCCAACTTTCATAACTCAGGTCCTCTTGAACTTGTACTGTTTGTGGCTCGATCACTTGGTCCGCACTGGAAATGCATTTCTTGAGCACAGAGACATGGAACACGTTGTGAATAGCCGACATCTCTTGAGGCAGCTCCAGCTTGTAAGCTACTTTTCCAACCCTCTGCAATATCGGATACGGTCCCACATAGCGCGGACTCAGCTTACCCTTCCTTCCGAATCTCATCACTCCCTTCATAGGGGCCACTCTGAGGAATACCAGGTCCCTGACTTCGAATTCTAACAGTCTACGTCGCATATCTGCATAGCTCTTTTGTCGGCTCTGAGCAGTTTCAATTCTCAGACGGACGTTCTGTATAGCTCGGGTGGCGTCGTCGATAAAGTCCATCTGGAGTCCCATCCCCTTCTTTTCACCACCCTCGTACCAGCATATGGGAGATCTACATCTCCTCCCGTATAGAGCCTCGTAGGGTGCCATTCCAATAGTAGCTTGGTAGCTATTGTTGTAGGCGAATTCTGCCAAACATAAGTATCGACACCAACTACCTTTGAAATCCAGGGCACAAGCGCGTAACATGTCCTCTAGTACTTGATTTACTCTTTCGGTCTGTCCGTCCGTCTGGGGATGAAAGGCAGTACTGAAAAATAGCTTCGTGCCTAGGGCCTTCTGAACACATTCCCAGAAATGGGAAATAAAGCGACCATCTCTGTCAGAAATGATGGTCTTAGGAATTCCATGTAATCTGATAATTTCCCTAGCATATAACTGAGCCAGTTGCTCCGTCGAATAGGTCATCTTGATTGCTAAGAAGTGGGCGGACTTCGTCAATCTGTCCACAATTACCCATATAGCATCATAATCGTTTGTCGTCTTGGGCAATCCTGAGATGAAATCCATAGAAATGTCTTCCCATTTCCATTCTGGAATCTGGATCGGCAGCAGTGTTCCTCCAGGTCTCTGGTGTTCTGCTTTAACCCTCTGGCAGGTACTGACATACTGAGCCACATCTCTTTTCATTCCGAACCACCAGAATTTTCTTTTCAGGTCTTGGTACATCTTGGTGGTTCTAGGATGCATCGCATAAGGAGTTCCGTGAGCTTCCTCAAATATCTTCTTCCGTAATTCTGGATCGTTGGGAATACACAAACGATCCCTGAGGTAGAGTACTCCACTATCAGAGATATGAAACCCGTCGTCCTTTCCTTCTAGGACCTCTTGCTTGATCCTCTGAATGCTTGGGTCACAGGCTTGCTTTTCTAGTATATCATCGAATAGCGTCGGTGCTATCGTCATGGTCGAGAGCTGTCCGGAAATGATTTCAACCCCGTAACGCATAATCTCCTTTTCTAAGGGCTGAGATAACACTGATAGAGACATCAAGGTGGCGCAGGACTTCCTGCTGAGTGCATCAGCCACCTTGTTTGCTTTCCTCGGATGGTAGAAGATCTCACAGTCATAATCCTTGACGAGCTCGAGCCATCTGCATTGTCTCATGTTCAGGTCCTTCTGTGTGAAGAAATATTTCAGACTTTGGTGGTTTGTATAAATTCTACACTGAGCTCCATATAGATAATGCCTTCATGTTTTGAGAGCAAAGACCACGGACGCTAGCTCTAAATCGTGGGTGGGATAATTCCTTTCATGTTCCTTGAGTTGCCTAGAGGCGTAGACAATGACCTTGCCATTCTGCATGAGTACAGCTCCGAGTCCCAACTTGGAAGCGTCACTGTACATGTCGAAGCCTTCGCATCGTCCCGGAAGAGCAAGGATTGGAGCGCTGGTCAGTCTCCTTTTCAATTCTGTGAAACTCCTCTCGCAGGCGTCCGTCCATTCATATTTCTTGTTCTTTCTAGTGAGGACTGTCATAGGGGCTGCAATCTTAGAGAAGTTCTCTACAAACTTCCTGTAGTAGCTTGCTAGCCCAAGAAAGCTTCTGATCTCGCTGGCATTCTTTGGTCGGTTCCAGTTACTCACGGCTTCAATCTTTATTGGGTCTACCATCACTCCGTGCTTGGATATAACATGACCCAAAAATGATACTTGTTCGAGCCAGAACTCGCATTTGGAGAACTTTGCATACAACTGCTTTTCCCGAAGAATCTGTAATACCACATTCAGGTGTTCTGCGTGCTCTTTTGGTCGAATATATCAGTATGTCATCGATGAAGATGATCACAAACTTGTCGAGAAATGCCGAGAATACCCGATTCATTAAATCCATGAACAGAGCAGGTACATTCGTCACTCCGAAGGGCATAACTACGAACTCGTAATGTCCGTATCTTGTCCGGAAGGCCGTCTTTGGTATATCATATGATTTCACTTTTACTTGGTGATAGCCAGACCTCAGGTCAATCTTAGAGAAGACGGTGACACCCTTTAGTTGGTCGAACATGTCATCAATCCGCGGTAAAAGCGTACCGGTTCTTGATCGTCACATTATTCAGCGCTCGGTAGTCCATGCACATTCGCAAAGACCCATCTTTCTTCTTCACCAACAGTACTGGAGCTCCCATGGAGAGCGAAATACTGTCTTATCGACTCTATTACTACGTCTTCCATATATTACTGTCTCATTGACTCTATTACTACGTCTCCCAACCATGTTTATCTTCACGTATTAGAGTAAGGCTAGTATAAGGTTATCGTCTATTTATCTGTGCATAGTTAAACTAAAAGCTAGCATAAGGTTATCATACATATTTTCATGCATATTTAAGCTAGAGGCATTTGTTATCATACATGAAAGAAATAAAGTAGGCATAGAAATTCTTACTTGGAGCAACATGATTTGGAGCTTGATGTGTGTGTAGTGGAAAGGCAGATCTGCTCTGATACCAACCTGTCATGCCCGCCCTTTCCTAGGGTCCAGAAGGGCGGCGCGATGCGATCGTACATACATACATCGTACTACTTACAGCGGAAGACTTTAGACACATTTTTTTTTCTTTTAAACATAAACATGCATCGTCATTTTATAGATACTTCTTCTTAACATAGAGCATGCATCATTATTTCATAAGTACTTAGTGCTTAGTTCAAGTCCATAAACATCATCATCATAGGGAAAATATACATAAAGAACATAACAGAGCTCCACCACCATGCCACTACCACACACACTTTTGCCCCTCCTGCTGCTCCCTTTAGTTTATCCACCCCTTACCCTTATCTGTAGTACAAGGGAAAAATAAACTATATGCACATAGGCTTAGTAAGATCCTGTCCTACTCATAAAAACCATACATCGATATTAAGCATGGCATGTAACATTCATAACATATAAGCAACATAACATGTAACATATATGACGTAAGCAAACATAACATGTAACATAAGTAACATAAGCAAACATAACATGTAACATATATAACATAGCAACATATCATGTACATATATGACATAATCAAACATAACATGCAACCTATATATCATAGCAACATATCATGTACATATATGGCAAAATCAAACATAACATGCAACATATATATCATAGCAACATATCATGTACATATATGACATAATCAAACATAACATGCAATGTAGGTAACATAGCAACATATCATGTACATATATGACAAAATCAAACATAACATGCAACCTATATAACATAGCAACATATCATGTACATAGATGGCATAATCAAACATAACATGCAACATATATATCATAGCAACATATCATGTACATATATGGCATAATCAAACATAACATGCAACATAGGTAACATAGCAACATATCATGTACATATATGACATAATCAAACATAACATGCAACATATATATCATAGCAACATATCATGTACATATATGACATAATCAAACATAACATGCAACCTATATAACATAGCAACATAGCATGTAAACATAACAATCATAACATGTGAACATAACAAACATATCATGTAAACATATGCAGGATGCTTTTTGAAAACACATATTATAGGTACGTAAATATAAATCTCAACATATTGGGCCCGACATTGTACCACATCATCATCATCATAGCGCGCATCCCTAAATAGACCCGAGGTAGCTAGTCTCGAACCTACTAGGTTACTAGGCCCGATCTTAGTCCGTCGACCTAGGGGCCATCGTCGTAGCATAGAAGCTCATCCTAGGCCCGATCTTAGTCCATCGACCTAGGGCATCTAGGAGCCCATCCCGTACTAGGCCCGATCTTAGTCCGTCGACCTAGGGGCTATCATACATAGAAGCCCATCCTAGGCCCGATCTTAGTCCGTCGGCCTAGGGCAACTTAGGAGCCCATCCCCTTGGACCTTGTTAGGGTCCAGGTACAAGCCATGCAGAAGGTAAAATACTTATATGCTTCTTATCATAACATATCATATTTCATTTCGCAAACATATCATACTTCATTTCATAACATATCATATTTCACTTCATGAACATATCATATTTCATTTCATAAACATATCATACTTCATTTCATAACATATCATATTTCACTTCATGAACATATCATATTTCATTTCATAAACATATCATATTTCACTTCATAATATATCATATTTCATTTCATAATCACATCATATTTCATTTCATAACATATCTTAAATATCACACACATATAGGGCATGGCATAAGGCATAAACATCAAGAGTGAGTAAACACTAACCTAGAGCATGTTATCTTCATCTAGCATCATTTAACATCACAAGTTAACATGAACTCACCTAAGCATAAAACACATGTTAACCAAACCTAGAGCATGTTATCTTCATCTAGCATCATTTAACATTACAAGTTATCATGAATTCACCTAAAGCATGGCATAAGGAACACCTTTGGGGTCTTGGCAATCAATGGGTTCCATGGATCAACCACTTAACTATCTCATCTAAAAAAATCCCTCATCATCATATTAATACAAGATATAGCATGGATCATCATGGTAAGCCCTAGTTATGGTCTTGGCCAAATGTTTCATGGGGAATTTAGGGTTAAACTCTTAACCTAATCCATCTAGCATCCTAACATCATCATATTCATACAAGATATGGTTTAGAACTTCATTGAAAACTCAAGAAAAAGGTTTGGCCGAATGGTTCATGGAGAGTTTAGGGTTAAACCCTTAACTTAATCCATCTAGCATCCTAACATCATCATATTCATACAAGATATGGTTTAGAACTTCATTGAAAACTCAAGAAAAAGGTTTGGCCGAATGGTTCATGGAGAGTTTAGGGTTAAACTCTTAACCTAATCCATCTAGCATCATAACATCATCATATTCATACAAGATATTGTTTAGAACTTCATTGAAAACTCAAGAAAAAGGTTTGGCCGAATGGTTCATGGAGAGTTTAGGGTTAAACTCTTAACCTAATCCATCTAGCATCCTAACATCATCATATTCATACAATATATAGTTTAGAACTTCATTGAAAACTCAAGAAAAGGGTTTGGCCAAATGGTTCATGGAGAGTTTAGGGTTAAACTCTTAACCTAATCCATCTAGCATCCTAACATCATCATATTCATACAAGATATGGTTTAGAACTTCATTGAAAACTCAAGAAAAGGGTTTGGCCGAATGGTTTATGGAGAGTTTAGGGTTAAACTCTAACCTAATCCATCTAGCATCCTAACATCATCATATTCCTACAAGATATGGTTTAGAACTTCATTGAAAACTCAAGAAAAAGGTTTGGCCGAATGGTTGATGGAGTGTTTAGGGTTAAACTCTTAACCTAATCCATCTAGCATCCTAACATCATCATATTCATACAAGATATGGTTTAGAACTTCATTGAAAACTCAAGAAAAAGGTTTGGCCGAATGGTTCATGGAGGATTTGACATAACAACTTAAATCGAAAAGCTACTTGTATTCAGGTGAGGGGATACTTACATCTTTCGTTTTGCTTTTTGGTTGGAAGATGACCTAAGAGATGCAAACCTAGCCCCCATCTTGCTTGGATGAATTTCGGACAAGGATGAAAAGGAGGAGCTCTAGGGTTCGGTGAGGAAGAAGAAGAGGAGGAGAAAAAAAATTTGATCCCTTATGTCTCCTCATTCCCCCTATTTATTCACTTGAAGAGTTCCTTAGTCTCCCTTACCCCTAACTATAATTTCCCACATTCCTCTAATAATACAATCTTGTTGGGATTCTGGTTATTGGATGCACCCTTAGGGCTTGGCTATCTCTAGAGGTTTGGGGTTCAATTCCTAGGCCTTGCATCCTTTTTGGCTCATTTTCTTTTATTTTTGAAAAGCCCACATAAAGCCCATCATAATCAAGCCAAAACTTCTTGTAAAATTACTAGAAATTTTACGGGCGTTACACGGAGTGAGCATGGAAAGGAAGATATGTGATCTAGGAGGCTTCATCTCTTGGAGGATCGTTGCCCACACAACGTCCAAGAGGAGGATAGGACATACTATATAAGACCAAGAGGTAAACAAGAGGTATAATTCTTTTTTTGGTTTCCTTTTGTTTCTTTATATTATGTATGTAATTGCATGTGACTAATTTACTTGGACCCCGAAGACAAACACAAAAACCGGCGATCTGTACATCATCTATTCCGTGGCTAATCGAGGAAAAGAGTTAGGTTGCTTGAACAACTAGTTTGTTCAAGAGACCACTCTAATCGAATAGCACGATGATGGATCAGTTGCTTGGGTAATTTGTCTTCATCTTGGATTAATTTTTTTAATCCAGGGATGTAGATGGGATCGCCATGCACAAGCGACCAAGTTGAAGTGGGAAGCGAAGCTTCGGCTCCGCAAAACCTTTAAAGTGGTATCAGAGCCATGGTTTCCGATGTTGTGTTTAGGATTTGGTTACTTTTATGCACTTATCATATATTTTATGTGCCGGATGATAGTAGGATGTGCGTAGGCTAACTTTTTGGTTGCAGACATAAGATCCAACTATTATGGCCATATATGTGTGTATGTGATTGGATGTGTGTAATTGTATTATTATTTGAATTCTCAGGGTTGACGAGGCTAGTATTTAATTTTTATAATTAAGTACGACATTGTTTAGCCACTCTTTTATTTTAGTTTACTTTCGATCTAGATTTCTTGTACACTCCTTCGTGGAGTATAGGATCGATGGATGTAAATTAAAATAATTATTCTCGGCTCGGATCTCCGGATGGCTTGTACATGGCGTAGGGAGGAGCAGACAAGATGACAATACGACGGGAGGCATATTGGAGAATAAAAGCCATAATAGTTGAAAACTATTTTTTTTTCATATTTATTGCTTCTTGTTTGATATGCATGTCGTGTGCTAGGAAAATTCCTCAATTTTAAATTACTAAGTGGGAGAGGGATATTTTTTATAAATTCCCATGGCCTCCATTACGATTTGACATGTGATGCAAACAAACTTGCATGTCGGCTCTGAGTGCCTTCCTCCCCATCGGATGAGTTTGTTTTGCGAATCACAGGGTCGAATATGGTTATAGGAAATTATTTAAGAGCGTATGTACTTCCCCATCGGAAGTCACATAACCCGAGATAATTGCCTTGGTACCAAGTAATGGTGCCCACTTAGATGCAAATAGGAGTATCCTCCCCATCGGAGTCACTTCTTTTATTTGTAGTGCCAAACAGGAACCAACTATTAATTTTATTTGTCAAAAAGTTATGTTGACAAGATAGTAAAATTAATGGGTAAAACCTCTTCTTACAAAATGTAGAATTCGTATACGTCCACACGATCGTGACATACGATATTCTTGGTATTTTGAGGTGTTGGTTGATTTTAAAATTTTATTATTTGAGGAATCAAAAATATTTTGAAATCTAATGTTTTGATTTATGTGATTCTTAGGTTTTTTAAAAATGACTTTCAACCTGCTTGCTGTGATATTAAAAGAGAATAAACTTACTGGACCCAATTATGTTGATTGAAAAAGGAATCTTGATATTGTCTTGACTGCTGAGGAGTACAAGTATGTACTCTTCGAAGAGTGTCCTCCTAAGCCTGCGGCTGATTCTGGGGAAAAGAAGAAGGAGAGTTATAAGAAGTGGATAAAGGCTGATGAGATGGCGCGGTGTTACATTTTGGCTTTTATGTCAAATGTATTGCAACATCAACATCAAGCCATGTCCACTGCTTATGACATGATGCTAAATCTCAAGGAGCTTTTTGGACACCAGAATCGGGCTGCTAGGCAGGAAGCCATGAGGAACTTGATGACGACCACAATGATCGAGGGAACACCCGTGAGAGATCATGTTCTCAAGATGATGGCTCATTTGAATGAGCTAAAAGTCCTTGGAGCTGAGATCGATGGGGAAACCCAGGTCGATATCATTCTCCAGTCTCTACCTAGGAGTTTTGAGCAGTTTCGCCTAAACTACAACATGAATAAAAGGTTGTATTCGTTGGCGGAGCTTCTGATAGAAATCCAGGCGACACAGGGGCTTTTTCATCAGAGTGCTCAGACTCAGGCCATGGTTGCCCAAAAGGTTTCTACTTCTAAGCCGAAAGGCAAGAAGAAGAAGAAATAAGGTGGGGCAAAGGTGGTGGGAGGATCTTAGGGAGGAATGAATAAGCCGAAAGGCAAGTGCTTCACTAGCAAGCAGACTGGACATTGGAAGAATGACTGCCCCAACCGGAAGCAGAACAAAGGTATATCTTTTGGTTTAGTCGTTGAAACATGTTTAGCGGTGTTATCTACCATCACCTGGTGTGTAGATACGGGAGCCACTGATCATGTCTGCAATACTTTACAGGGGTTCCATGAAACCAGAAAATTAGCTGAGGGGGAGATTACCGTTTACTTGGGTGATGCTACAAAGGTGGCAGCTGTTGCAGTGGGAGATGTTTATTTATCTTTTGATAGGAATAAAACTTTGGTTATGAAAAATTGCCTTTATGTACTTTATTTAGAAAGAATTTGATTTCAGTTTCTAAATTATTTTTGGATGGATATTCTATTTCTTTTAATGACAGAGTTGTTATAAAAAGGAATAGAGAGATTATCTGTTCTGGTACATTGATAGGAAATTTATATACCCTTGAACCAAAAGCTCCCACGATGCAAATAGAAGTAAATAACTCATCTTCTAAATTTAATAAGAGAAAAGAACCTTCGAAAATGAACCAAACATATTTTTGGCATCTAAGGTTAGGTCATATTAACCTAAGTAGAATTCAAAGGTTGATAGTTGATGGACCTCTGGGTACATTAGTGGTGAAAGATTTCCCAACCTGTGAATCTTGCTTGGAAGGTAAAATGACCAAGATACCTTATAAGGCCAAGGGGTATAGAGCCAAAGATGTGTTGGAATTGATTCATTCTGATTTGTGTGGTCCTATGTCTATCCAGGCTAGAGGTGGTTTTGAATATTTCGTCTCTTTTATAGACGATTATTCAAGATATGGATACATTTACTTGATGTGCCACAAGTCAGAATGCTTTGACAGGTTCAAAGAATTCAAGGCTAATGTGGAGAAACGTCAAGGTAAAAGTGTTAGGATCTTTGTAACGGCTAGAGGGGGTGAATAGCGGTTAACCATTTGTAGATGGAATTCAATCTCGTTCGTGTGTACAATTTCGTTAGCGCAGCGGAATATAGATAATGATAACAATAACGAATTAGACAATTACACACGAACACAAAGATATAACGTGGTTCGGAACAGCACGGTTCCTACTCCACGGATCGAGCTCTACGAGCTCTAGTGATGCGCACGCAACCACTAATAACACTCCTTCTCGGAACAATCCGGAGGCGGAGAAACCTTGTACAATAATGATTACAACAATAGTCAAATGAATACAAGCAAATACAATGAAATACAAATGCAAGTAAAGGAAAACACTTTACAAGAGCTTTGGATTGCTTGATCTTTGATTGCCTTGAACTAGCTTTGAAGGACTGGAAAGCACCAAGTTCCCCCTTCAATTTCGCTCAAGAAAACCGCTATCTTTTCCTCCATCATGTGCTCCTTATAGCTTCGGGACCATCGATCGTTGATCACTGCTATTCTGTGAGACAACGATGTAATCCACGCTAGAAAAATCCAACGGCCAGGACATCAGTTGACTGATCATGACCATCAGTCGACTGATGAGCCATCACTCGACTGCTCGTCTCAGCAGTCGAGTGAGACTCCATTCCGTGGTCGAAAATCCGAGCATCAGTTGACTGATCACATGATCGATCGGGCCGTCTATCGATCGGCCCGCCCAATAGTGGCGATCATTGCTAGGCCACTTTCGTAGTCAAACCCTAGTTGACTCAAAGCGATTATCGCCATATGGCACGATCCGGCACACCTCAAACATGTAGTTTTAACCCAAGTATGGTGTCCCCATACTTGCTAGACCACCCTTAGCCTAGACCTAAGCCTTCTAGCTACCTCCATCAGCCTCACGCCTCTCGGATCCTTCCAAGTCATCCATGACTTGTTCATCCATCGCGCTAGCCTTCAGGTGCTTCCATCGGCTATGTCATGCTAACGGTGTCTACACCGCCAAGGCACATTGGACTTATGCCGCCAAGACTCCCGCTTGGACTTTACGCCGCCAATATCAAACCCCTTGGACTTCTCAAATGCCAAGACTCAAGCTTGGACTTTCCCTTGCCAACACATGTTGGACTTTCCATGCCAAGACCCATGCTTGGACTTTCCCTTGCCAACCCATGTTGGACTTTACATGCCAAGTACTCAAGACTTGGACTTTACCAAATGCCAAGTGTTCAACTTGGACTTTCCATGCCAAGTACCCATGACTTGGACTTTACCTTGACAATTTCATTTGTCATATATTTTTGTCGAACATCAAAACATCATTCGAGTCAAACTTGAGTCCTGGTCAATCGTGACCTGGGCCGATTGCACCAACAAAAAGTATCAAGACATTACGATCTGATCGTGGCGGTGAGTACCTCTTGGGAGAGTTTAGGAATTACTTATCAGAGGCTGAGATTCAATCCCAATTGTCTACACCTGGCACACCCCAGCAGAATGGTGTAGTGGAGCGAAGGAATAGGACTCTTATGGAGATGGTTGGATCGATGATGAGTTATTCTGAGTTGTCAGATTTGTTCTGGGGGTATGCTCTGGATACGACAATGTATATTCTAAACTTGGTATCATCTAAATCAGTGCCTTCTACTCCCACAGAATTGTGGACTGGGCGAAAGCCTAGTCTGAGACATATTCTAATTTGGGGGAGTCCTGCACATGTGTTGAAGGCAGATGCTGGTAGGTTGGAACCTCGTACAGAAGTGCGCAAGTTCGTAGGCTATCCTAGAGGAATGAAAGGTGATTTGTTCTATAGTCCTAGAGATCAGAGGGTGATCGTTAGCATGAACACCAGATTTCTATAGGAAGACTATGTGATGAACCACAAGCCCATGATTAAGATTGTTCTAAAGGAATTGAGAGGGGAAGTCACTACTTCAGTACCACCGGTACAAGAGGATATACCACAAGTGACTGCACCATGTGTCACAGAGGATACACAGGTGATACTTCGTCGTAGTGGGAGGGTTGTTAAACAGCCTGATAGATTTATGTTCTTGGGAGAATCTTCTGATTTGGTCCCTGGCGAACATGAACATGATCCCTGGACATATGACGAGGCAATCCAAGATAAAAATCAGGTATCTTGGCAAAGTGCAATGAATTCTGAGATAGAATCTATGGATTCAAATCAGGTCTGGGAGCTAGTAGAACCACCCAATGGTGTAAAAACCATTGGATGCAAGTGGATCTACAAAAGAAAGAGAGGAATAGATGGGAAGGTTGAGACCTTCAAAGCAAGGCTTATTGCGAAAGGGTATACTTAGAAAGAGGGCATCGATTATGACGAGACCTTTTTGTCGGTGGCTATGCTTAAGTCTATCCGGATTCTCTTATGTATTGCTGCTCATATGGATTATGAGGTGTGGCAGATGGATGTCAAGACAGCTTTCCTTAATGGAAGTCTTGAGGAAAACATCTATATGGAGCAACCAGAGGGATTCATTGCAAAGGGCAAAGAGCATCTTGTGTGCAAGCTTAATCGGTCCATTTATGGATTGAAGCAAGCTTCGACATCTTGGAACATCTGCTTTGATGAGGTAATCCAGTCTTATAGATTTATTCAAAGTCCGGATGAGTCTTGTTTATGTTAGTAATATATGAGAGATGTCCTAAGGCAATCGCCTTATGTATGAACCATTTATATGATAAATGAAGATTCACTATTTGAGTATACATGGTTTCATGTATTTGATCGGATCTTAAACTCATTTACTGAATGTCCACGATACGATTCACATCATGAGAGAACTTGTGATTGGATCACAACTAGTGAGTATCTCTACATGTGTAATTGTGATGTATCGGAATTATCCCTAGTCGATGAATTGATGGATTTGGACACCATTGATTCTGTCAAGACTAGCACGAGGTATACTCTTTGGTGTATCCAAGCAGCTGATTCTCACTGGCTGGAGACATTGTGATGTCCGGAGTTAATCGTGGATGCTAGTTATGGTAACTAGTTCATTGGAGTGACCAGCCGTAAGACTTCATATGGTTCTCTGCATATATAGATATGTCAATGAAGTTCTTACTGCAGCTTAAGTGCGATGTTCCTTTGACTTGCGGTATTCAAGTCATCTTGATCATGAAGACTTATGCTGTGACATCTTAAGCAAGCATCTCTGAGGAGATGTGGACCCGGGATGATTGGGTATAAGTCGAAGTGATCGAAGATGTTTGAATAGCCTATAAAGGATTCACCACTCCTTGCGAGGAGATGTATACCCATGGCCTCTCGTCGGATTGTTACTAAAGTCTTTGGCCAAAGCATTACATGTTTAGAGTAAGGTACTCTTCGATACATGTGCAGTAACTAGAAACCGTAGGACGAGGAAATGATACTTGGGCTAGGTGTGACGTAGTCAGCCTAGTGGGGACTGACACTATAGACCATCTCCTGAACCAAGTGGGTATAAGATGAGTGAAGGGAATGGGGCACGATTCATTCGAGATGCTGAAGGGTTTCAGAAATAGTTTTGGATCAACCGTTGATCTTTTTGGTCAATTGGGGATCATGATGTACTACTAGGTTCCACTCATGATCGTTCTATAATTAATGATTAATTATAGACGACCAACATAAACCGAGAACCTATTTTGTCACACGCACAACGAGCGTAATCCGAAGGATTTAAAATGAGCTTGAGAATGAGATTCTCAGACCGAGAGAAACAAGGTTTGGTTGGACAAAACAAGAAGCGAGCATGAAATCATTTCAGTCGCAATGAAAGTGTGGATGGGCCGTGTCTTATGAAGACATGATGGACGAACCAAAATGGTTTAGTTCTAATCCAACAGAGGAGAATAAACCAAAGGAGTTTGGTTTGTTTTAAACGAATGAACCAAAGTTGGTTCGGTTCGTTTTAACTTAAAATAAACCATCATGGTTTGGTTTATTTTAACTCAAATTAATGGAGCGGGTTAACGGGCATTTGGTTATGATCCAATAACCATTAAGAGAATTTGTTCTCTATAAAATAGGGCTTAAGGGTTTTTGTTAAACCCTAATTTAGGCAACCCTAGTTTTTGGCCGCCCACCATCTCCCTCTAGTCGGCGCCAACCCAATTGCCGCCACCCACCTCCTCCAACCGGCGACCAGCTGCTGTCGTCTTCTCCACTTGCCGGCGTCGAGTTGCTGCTGGAGGAGCTACGGTGATCATCCTTGGCTCCAACGACATGGTGAGCACATTGCTTTCCTTATTTGGCCGGCGCAAGGTTTCCACCAAAGCTGTCCAATTTTCTGTACAACTTGTTTCCCTCTTGTCGGAGCATCGTTTGGACGACGTTTGGAGCTCTGACAATGCCTTCCTTACCGGGGATTCGATCTCCGATAATCCTCATAGGTGGAGGACGAAGGATTCGCCAAACGGTTGACGAATACCTCTCCGGAGAAGCGAGTTCTTGAGGACTCGGTTTGGATCCGAATTTTGATTCGGATCATGATCTTCTCTCGATCACGTCGTCTTCAACACGAGGCTAGTAACCCGTACGAAGACGAGGCTCGTGACTTAGTGAAGTCATCCCGAAGATAATTGGCCTGGATACGGATAGAGACGATTCTAGCGAGAATCGTTTCGGTTGATGCCTTTCCCGCTACACGTGATACGTCAGGTATGCGTAGTGTAAATTTCCTTTTATTGCAAAATTTGAATTTACAGTTATGTCTACACATGTTGTACTTTGCATGCGTGTGATGTGTGTGTTGTAATAAATTAGATTTATTATTTTATTCCTTCCGCTGTGCACATGTTTACGAAACATGTTCGAACACACACTCGCCGCGGTGCCGGAAACCCAACAGTGGTATAAAAGCCCAGGTTGTGTTTCGACATAATCGTAAAATTATTTTGCGATAGTCATAATGATATTTCTAGAAATTTTCTACTTTTGGAAAGTTAGAAGTATTTATGGAAATTTTGGAAAGTCTAGAAGTATTTGGGAAATCAAATCTTTAAATATTTTATTTCCACAAGTAGTTTTGATGATTTAGGAAATTGGTTTCCTAAATTTACTTTCCTTAATCAACTATTTCCACAAATAAAATATGTGATTAAATTTGGAAATTTGTTTCCTAATTTAATCATGATTTGATTTGGAGAATCAAATCTTAAACATATTTTATTTCTATAAATAGTTATGACATATAAGGAAATATTGTACATGACATAATTGTATGTCATGTAATTGCATTAGATGCATATCATTATGCCATGCGTGTCGTGACATGTAGATGTATGCCATGTATGCCATGCCATGTAGATAATAGTTATTTGCATGCAAAGAGGATGAGACATAAAAACCCTAACTCATTATTAAAGCCTACACCTTCCATTAATATGGTTAGAACCAGAGTTCCGTTTCTTGTTCGGGTTGTTGGACTCTCTCCAAGCCCGGCTCAAACCCGAACATGTTCAAACCATGGAATAGTTTAATACTAATATGGTAAGAGTCAGAGGCAAATCGTTAGCTTTGGTTGTTGCACTCTCTCCAAGCTGGGCTAATTGGTTGAATGCACTCTAACTATATTAAAACTATTCCTCGATTAATGGGTTGGCTTTAACCTGGAGCATCAGCTTGTTGGACTCTCTCCAAGGTCGATGTAAAGGGAGGTGAAGTTGGGTGCTATGCATATGATGCATACTTGTTAATGTGTTAACAACCCGATGTATGTGTGAACATTCAATTAGTTGATAGCACATTGTGATAGTTGCATATACATGATATGCAATCGGTATATTTGATACCTACCATCGTAGTTATGAATGGCTTGTTGGACTCTCTCCAAGGTTGTTCATATCTATGATGGATATCATCCCATTCGGAGATGGACCTACGATCTACCGAAGTGATTTTGGGGTTTTTGCAATTCTAAAAAATGAATGGGATTTATAAATGTATATTGATGCATTTTAAAAATCATTTTCTCATATATGCTCATTTTGTATTTTTAGGTTAATCGATTGATCATGACGTCTTTGAATTTGCGCACTATTTTGGATTCAAACAAATTGACTGGGCCTAACTTCCTGGACTGGCTTAGAAATCTGAGAATTGTTCTCAAGGTGGAAAAGCTAGCATATGTCCTTGAAGAGCCTCTTCCCAACCGTCCTAAGGACGATGCAACTCCATACCAAATGTTGGTCTATTAGAAGCATGTGGCAGATTCTGAGCTGGCGAGTTGCATCATGCTAGCTGCGATGGTACCTGAGCTGCAAAAGCAGCATGAGCATATGGATGCTAATACTATGGTCTTCCATCTTCATGAGTTGTTTGATGAGCAAGCAAGATCCGAAAGGTTCGAAGTCTCCAGGCTCCACTTCACCATGAAGGTGCAAGAAGGTTCGTCTGTAGTGCAGTTTGTCCTAAAGATGAACGGGTACATTGAGCGGCTAGCCACCCTCGGTTTTGTGATGGATCATGAATTAAGTATTGACTTAATTCTGCATTGTTTGCCCAAGAGTTTTTCACAATTTGTGATGAACTATCGGATGAACAAATTAGAATCCACTATTCTTGAGCTCCTCAATATGCTGAAGACTGTGGAGCCTTCTGTGAAGCATGAGGAGAAGGCGGTTCTGTTAGTTGATTCCTTAAAGAAAGGTTCTAAGAGGAAGGCAAAGGAACAGAAGAAAGGGAAGAACAAGAAGGCAAAGAAGGCAGAACCAGCACAAAAGGGCACATGCCATCATTGTGGCAAGGAAGGCCACTGGCGAAGAAACTACAAGATTTATCTTGAGTCCATGAAGAAGAAGAAGACATCCGATGCCCCATCCTCTTCAGGTATCTTCATTATTGATTGTCATTCTATTTCCTTAGACACTTGGGTATTGGATACTGGGTGTGGCTCACATATATGTAATGACATATAGGGGCTAAGGAATAGAAGAAGACTCATCAGAGGGGAGTCAAATTTGCGAGTTGGAAATGGAGCAAAGGTTGATGCGGTCGCCATCGAAACTTATTTGCTGAAGCTCCCTAGTGGACTAGTCTTGGAACTGGACAATTGCTATTGTGTTCCTTCTCTAATAAAGAACATTGTTTCTATTTCCTGCTTAAATAGAAATGGTTTCCATTTGACGTTTAGTAACAATTGTTGTTATATAACTTTGAATGGTGTACTTTATGGAACTGGAACTTTGAGCAATGGTATTTATACATTGGACGTATCCAGTGACATTTTCAATATCAAAGCGAGCAACAAGCGTGCTCGAAAGGATGATCAATTAGACTCTTACATGTGGCATTGTCGTCTTGGCCATGTAAGCAAGAAACGCATGTCCGAATTACACCGATGTAGAATTCTGGAATCGTTTGAATTGGATTCCTACGATACATGCGAATCATGCTTAAAAGGCAAGATGACTAAGTTACCTTTTTCAGGAAAAGGTGAATGAGTGGGAGAGTTGCTAGGTCTAATACATACTGATGTATGCAGACCTATGTCAACTCAAGCTTTAGGAGGCTATAGCTACTTCATTACCTTCACCGATGATCACTCACGGTTTGGGCATGTGTTCTTGATGAAACACAAGTTTGAAGCCTTTGAAAGGTTCAAAGAATTCAGAAATGAAGTAGAGAAACAACATGACAAGAGTATTAAAATACTTCAATCGGATCGAGGTGGTGAATACTTAAGTCAAGAGTTTCTTGATTATCTAAGAGACAATGGTATATTGTCTCAATGGACTCCGCCATATACACCACAGCATAATGGTGTATCTGAGAGGCGTAACCGGACCTTGTTGGACATGGTCAGGTCAATGATGAATCATGCGAATCTTCCCAAGTCCTTTTGGGGCTATGCACTTCAGACAGCTGTTTACTTGTTAAACAGAATGCCAACTAAGGTAGTCTCTACTACTCCATATGAGATATGGAATAGTAAGAAACCTCATGTATCTTACTTGAAGATATGGGGTTGTCCTGCTTATGTGAAGTGAACTGTATCAGACAAATTGAATGCTAAGTCTGATAAATGTCTATTTATTGGATACCCTAAGGAAACAAGGGGTTACCAATTCTATCATCCTGTGGAACAAAAAGTGTTTGTTTCAAGGCATGCTGTGTTTCTAGAGAAAGAGTTTCTCTTGCAAGAAAACAGTGGGAGTGTCGTCGAGCTTCAGGAGGCTCGAGAGACTCAAATAGACATTGATGAGATACCTGGTGAAGCACAACAGCCGATAACTCATAATGATGAGCAATCGACTGGACCTACTGTAACACCACATCTTCGTAGATCTGGTAGAACACGCAACATTCCTGAGAGATATGGATTTCTCATAAGTGAATCGAACGACGTGTTACTCATTGATGATGAGGAGCCTACCAATTATGAAGAAGTGCTGACAAGTTCAGAAAGGGATAAGTGGCTTGATGCCATGAAGTCGGAAATGGATTCCATGTATGAAAACCAAGTTTGAAACTTGGTTGCCCCATCTGAAGGCATCAAGCCTATAGGGTGCAAGTGGGTTTTCAAGAAGAAAACCGACATGGATGGTAATGTGATTACCTATAAGGCTAGATTAGTGGCGAAAGTATATCGTCATAAACAAGGTGTTGATTATGATGAAACCTATTCGCCTGTAGCTATGCTTAAATCCATTCGGATGCTCCTGGCCATAACGGCTCATTATGATTATGAGATATGGAAAATGGATGTGAAAACAACTTTCCTTAATGGAAACCTTCTCGAGGACGTGTATATGATACAACCTGAGGGTTTCACATCGGTTGATAAAACCAAGGTATGCAAGTTGTGACGGTCAATATATGGATTGAAGCAAGCATCCAGGAGCTGGAATATCCGTTTTGATGAGACAATCAAAAAGTTTAATTTCTCACAAAATCCAGACGAACCTTGTGTGTACAAGAAGGTTAGTGGGAGTGCAGTCGTGTTCCTAGTATTGAATGTCGATGACATATTACTCATAGGAGACGATGTTTCAATCTTACAGTCAGTGAAGATTTGGTTATCCAAGACATTCTCCATGAAAGACCTGGGAGAAGCAACCTACATCCTCGGGATTAAGATCTATAGAGATAGATCGAAACGGTTGCTTGGTCTTTCGTAGTCTACATATATAGACCGAGTGCTAAAGAGGTTTAATATGTCGAAATCCAAGAAAGGTTTCCTACCCATCAGGCATGGGGTACACCTTTCAAAGTCTATGTGTCCGCGCACAGAAGACGAGAGGATTTGCATGAGTAAGATTCCCTATGCATCCGCAATAGGATCTATCATGTATGCTATGTTATGTACAAGGCCCGATGTATCGTATGCTCTGAGTGTCATGAGTAGATACCAGTCTGATCCAGGAATGGATCATTGGGTGGCTGTTAAGATGATCCTTAAGTACTTAAGAAGAACTAAGGATGTGTTCCTAATATATGGAGAAGGGGACATGGTGATATGCGGGTATACGGATGCCAGCTTCCAGACAGACAAGGATGATTCCAGGTCTCAGTCTGGATATGTGTTCACCTTGAATGGGGGTGCAGTGAGTTGGAAAAGTTCCAAAAAAGACACTGTAGCGAATTCTACCACTGAGGCATAATACATTGCAGCTTCAGAAGCAACAAAGGAAGCAGTTTGAATCAAGAAGTTCATTTATGAACTTGGTGTGATTCCAGCCATTGTTGAAGCAATATCGGTCTACTACGACAACAATGGAGCAATTGCATAGGCGAAAGAGCCAAGGTCTCATCAACAATCCAAACATGTGCTTCGCCGCTATCATCTTATCAGAGAGATCATCAGTAGGAAGGAAATACAAATCGAGAAAATCCCCACTGAAAGGAACTTAGCAGATCCTTTGACTAAGGCATTACCTCAAAGTAAGTTTGAGGGTCATGTTAGAGCCTATGGTATTGGATACCGTAGCGATTGGCATTAGGCCAAGTGGGAGTTTGTTAGTAATATATGAGAGATGTTCTAAGGCAATCGCCTTATGTTTGAACTATTTATATGATAAATGAGGATTCACTATTTGAGTATAAATGCTCACATGTATTTGATTATATCTTAAACTCATTTACTGAATGTCCACTATACGATTCACAGCATGAAAGAACTTGTGATTGGATCACAACTAGTGAGTATCTCTACATGTGTAATTGTGATGTATCGAAATTATCCCTAGTCGATGAATTGATGGATTTGGACACCATTGATTCTGTCGAGACTAGCATGAGGTATACTCTTTGGTGTATCCAAGTAGTTGATTCTCACTGGCTGGAGACATTGTAATGTCCGGAGTTAATCGTGGATGCTAGTTATGGAAACTAGTTCATTGGAGTGACCAGCCGTAAGACTTCATATGGTTCTCTGTATATATAGATATGTCAATGAAGTTCTTACTGCAGCTTGAGTGCGATGTTCCTTTGACTTGCGGTAGTCAAGTCATCTTGATCATGAAGACTTATGCTTTGACATCTTAAGCAAACATCTATGAGGAGATGTAGACCCGGGATGATTGGGTATAAGTCGAAGTGATCGAAGATGTTTGAATAGCCTATAAAGGATTCACCACTCCTTGCGAGGAGATGTATACCCATGGCCTCTCGTCGAATTGTTACTAAAGTCTTTGGCCAAAGCATTACATGTTTAGAGTAAGGTACTCTTCGATACATGTGCAGTAACTAGAATCCGTAGGACGAGGAAATGATACTTGGGCTAGGTGTGACGTAGTCAGCCTAGTGGGGACTGACACTATAGACCATGTCCTGAACCAAGTAGGTATAAGATGAGTGAAGGGAATGGGGTACGATTCATTCGAGCTGCTGAAGGGTTTCAGAAATAGTTCTGGATCAACCGTTGATCTTTTCGGTCAATTGGGGATCATGAAGTACTACTAGGTGCCACTCATAATCGTTCTACAATTAATGGTTAATTATAGACGGCCAACATAAACCGAGAACCTATTTGGTCACACACACAACGAGCGTAATCCGAAGGATTTAAAACGAGCTTGAGAATGAGATTCTCAGATCGAAAGAAACTAGGTTTGGTAGGACCAAACAAGAAGCGAGCATGAAATCGTTTCAGTCGCAATGGAAGTGTGGATGGGCCGTGTCTTATGAAGACATGATGGACGAACCAAAATGGTTTGGTTCTAATCCAATGGAGGAGAATAAACCAAAGGGGTTTGGTTTGTTTTAAACGAATGAACCAAAGTTGGTTCGGTTCGTTTTAACTTAAAATAACCATCATGGTTTGGTTTATTTTAAACCAAAGGGGTTTGGTTTGTTTTAAACGAATGAACCAAAGTTGGTTCGGTTCGTTTTAACTTAAAATAAACCATCATGGTTTGGTTTATTTTAACTTAAATTAATGGAGCGGGTTAACGGGCGTTTGATTATGATCCAATAACCATTAAGAGAATTTGTTCTCTATAAAATAGGGCTTAAGGGTTTTTGTTAAACCCTAATTGAGGCAACCCTAGTTTTTGGCCGCCCACCATCTCCCTCTAGTCGGCGCCAACCAAATTGCTGCCGCCCACCTCCTCCAACCGGTGACCAGATGCTTCCGTCTTCTCCACTTGCCGGCGTCGAGATGCTGCCGGAGGAGCTCCGGTGATCATCCTTGGCTCCGGCGACAAGGTGAGCACATTGCTTTCCTTATTTGGCCGGCGCAAGGTCTCCACCAAAGCTGTCCAGTTTTCTGGACAGCTTGTTTCCCTCTTGTCGGAGCGTTGTTTGGACGACGTTTGGAGCTCCGACAGCACCTTCCTTACTGGGGATTCGATCTCCGGTATTCCTCATAGGTGGAGGACGAAGGATTCGTCAAACGGTTGACGAATACCTCTCCGGAGAAGCGAGTTTTTGAGGACTCGTTTTGGATCCGAATTTTGATTCGGATCGTGATCTTCTCTCGATCAGGTCGTCTTCAACACGAGGCTAGTAACCCATACGATGATGAGGCTCGTGACTTAGTGAAGGTATCCCGAAGATACTCGGCGTGGATACGGATAGAGACGATTCTAGCGAGAATCGTTCCGGTTGATGCCTTTCCCGCTACACGTGATACGTCAGGTATACGTAGTGTAAATTTCCTTTTATTGCAAAATTTGAATTTACGGTTATGTCTACACATGTTGTACTTTGCATGCGTGTGATGTGTGTGTTATAATAAATTAGATTTATTATTTTATTCCTTCCCCTGTGCACATGTTTACGAAACATATTCGAACACACACTCGCCGCGTTGTCGGAAACCCAACATTGTATAGAAGAGATGTGAGGGAAACATAGTGATATTTCTTGTACTATACGTAGATGACATTTTATTAATTGGCAACAATGTCAAGGTGTTATCAGACATAAGGGTATGGTTGTCCAAACAGTTTGATATGAAGGACACATCCTTTGGATCAAGGTTATAAGGGATCGCCGAAAAAGGATGTTGTGCTTGTCTCAAGCTTCATACATAGACACCATTTTTGCTCGTTTTAGCATGCAGAACTCCAAGAAAGGTTTTCTACCTTTTAGGCATGGAGTTCCTTTATCTAAATAGATGTGTCCTAGAACATCAAAGGAGATAGAGGAGATGAAGGCGATTCCTTATGCTTCGGCAGTAGGAAGCCTCATGTATGCTATGTTATGTATGAGGCCGGATATCTGCTTTGCCATGGGCATGGTTAGAAGATGTCAGAGTAATCTAGGATAGGGACATTGGACTACAGTAAAGCATATATTGAAGTACCTGAGAAGGACTAGGGATTATATGCTGGTATACCAGGCAGATCAATTACTCCCTGTGGGTTACATAGATTCCCACTTCCAATCAGATAGGGATAATAGAAAGTCTACCTCAAGTTTTGTATTTACTTTGGGAGGTGGAGCCATTGTATGGAGGAGTGTCAAGCAAAAATGCGTGGCGGACTCTACCATGGAAGCTGAGTATGTGGCAGCCTCTGAGGTGGCCAAAGAAGTTGTATGGCTCAGGAACTTCTTGATGGACTTGGATGTGATTCCTGGTTTGCCCAGAACTATCATAATTTATTGTGATAACAATGGTACAGTTGTAAACTCGAAGGAACCACGAGCCCATAAGGCAAGTAAACACATAGAGCGCAAGTACCACCTGATACGAGAAATCGTAAAGCGAGGAGAAGTTGTTGTAGCCAAGATTGCATCAGAGGAAAACCTGGCAGATCCATTCACTAAGGCCCTTCCAACGAGAGCTTTTGATAGGCATGTGGAGGGAATGAGAATTAGATGTATGGTAGTATGAGGACAACATAGTCTTTTAGTTTAAGTGGGAGATTGTTGGGATGTATACTGAAAAGTCTATCTTTTGTATGAATATCTTTATTTTTGAAATAAGAATCACATGATCATTGTTTGCATATTTATGGTTATGCATATTGTCTGATACATTACATTGTAGATAACATGGTGTGTAGTATCACACGGGAGATCATGTTATCAGTTTCTTGTAGAGTATAAGTAGAGGCTTACAACCGAGATGTCTTTGGACAAACCATTGGTATGGTTGTAGTGTGATTTGGTATTAGTTTGTCTTGACCATAGAATTACACTAGTACACTTTGTGTGTATTGAGCACGATCGACTTAGAGGTGATTCGATTTATTGATGACAACATAATTAAATCGAACCTCGGATATTATGGTGTACATGCTCTTAATCCCGATATAATAACGGACACATGTACTTAGTATTTATTTCTTTGATTTACCAATGGGCGAGATTTATAGATTAAATCGATAGGCTCGGTAAGTTGGGAAATGATATTATTTACATGGCGTGCCAATGATTATAGGAGGAAACCGTGTCCTATATATTAGGATGATGATGTCCCCTTGAGGAGCTCATAAGGTTCATCATGTAAACCCTACAGGTGGACTTGGTCCGGCATGATGATAAGGTTGAGTGGTACTACTCATGGAATTAAATGTTGATTAATTAATAGTTAGTAAATTAATTAATTGATGGACATTCGAGATCTTAAACACAGGGAGATATTTGTACAATTAATATATGGAGCTTATATTTATTTATGGGGGTTGGTGAGGTAGATCAATGATAATCCTCTAGTGGAATGGATTATCATTAATGGATCGGACTTTATGTGGGCTAGATCCATTGGGTGGCTAAGATCCAACTCCTCATGGTCCCTATTGTAGCCTATTAAAACCCTCATGAAGTCTAGATCCGATGGTGAAAAATGGAAGTCTAGATCCGACGGTGGAGGTTAAATCTCTAGATCCGACTGTTGAGATTATATCTCTAGATCCGACGGTGGAGATTAAATCTCTAGGTCCGACGGTGGAGATTAAAAGGAGGCTTAAGCCTAACTCTATAAATAAGGCTTAGGAGTGGGCGGCAAGATATACTTGGAGATTAGGTTTAGGCTTGGGCGGCTAGGGTTTGGGATTAGGCTTGGGCGGCAATCTTTGGAAGGATTAGGGTTTGTTTCCTTTTCTTCCTAATTGGTAGCCGGTGTCCATCTTCTTCCTCCTTGCTTTGGCTGGCGCCCATACCTCCTCCTATTCTTCTCCTTGGCCGGCGACAACAAGGGTGAAGGTTCTTCCTTTCCAGCTCTTGGCCGACACCCATTATTCCTTCTCCCTCTCCTTGGTGGCCGACGACAACAACAAAGAGGAGAAGGTGGCTTGATCTTTTTCCAAAGGGATTGTGTCCGGAACTAGAAAGAAGAAGAAGGGAGCTTATTATATTCCTTTGTTCGGAGCGAGCAAGGAAAGGAAGATATGTGATCTAAGAGGCTTCATCTCTTGGAGGATTGTTTCCCACACAACGTCAAAGAGGAGGATAGGACATACGATAGAAGACCAAGAGGTATAATTCTTGTTTTGGTTTTCTTTTGTTTCTTTATATGATGTATGTAATTGCATGTGGCTAATTTACTTGGACCCCGAAGACAAACACAAAAACCGACGATTCGTACATCATCTACTTCGTGGCTAATCGAGGAAAAGAGTTAGGTTGCTTGAACAACTAGTTTGTTCAAGAGACCACTCTAATTGAATAGCACAATGAAGGATCGGTTGCTTGGATAATCCGTCTTTGTCTTGGATTATTTTTTTTAATCCAAGGACGTAGATGGGATTGCCATGCACAAGCGACCGAGTTGAAGCGGGGAAGCGAAGCTTCGGCTCCGCAAAACCTTCATGATTCACATTTATTGAATGAATCAAATTCAAATGCTTCCAGAATTTCACATCAATATAATTCGGACATGCATTTCTTGTTAGGGCAATCAACCCATGATATGGTTTTGATGTGTGTGGCAAAGGGTTTAAGTTAGAATGATTGGATTTGATATGTGCGTTGGAGTCTTGTAGGACTTAGTAATTCGGACATGGAGCATAGGCAAGTGTCACCACTCACAACCTCGTGCTTGAGTCGAAGAAAGAGCATTGTAGAGTCGTGCACTTGATGCTGCCAAGGGACCGCCGGATGAGATGACTTGAAGCGAAGCCAAGGAAGCAGACTTCGAGGGCAAGAGACGCGAAGGAGCATTGCAGAGTCGTGCTCCTGATGCTGCCGAGGGACGTGGCTGCAAACGAAGAGAGCTTCGGCGAGGGACTTCGAGTGAGATGAGAGAATGAGTGAATTCTAAGTAGCTCATTAGGTGAACTTGGCCGAATGGTTGAGTGTCGGAGGTTCGACCGCAAGGGTTGAGGTTTATCTGACCATCGAAAGCTCAAACAGATGTTAAATTTGGGTTTTATCCGGCACTAGTCGACTGCCATGTCATGACAGGCGACTTCTCCAAGTCGATCAACAATCGACTAGTGTTAACTGCTGAATCAAGTCGACATCAGTCGACTGATCGCACTGTGCACGGGGACAGAAGCTAGTCGAGCTCGCGGGTCACTCGACTAGAAGTCGACATCAGTCGACTGATCATATGCCTGTTGGAGAATCGACTGCGGATCTCGCAAATCTAGCCTGGTCAGAAGCCATTGGAGTCGACATCAATCGACTGATGAAGGCATCAGTCGACTAATAGTGTACAACGAGAATAATTGCTTCCTCTCTATAAAAATAGAGGGTGGGGGCTTGTAGATGGTTAATCTTCATGCTCAAAACATTCTACTAAGTGCCCCACAAAGCTTAAACTCCTTCTTCTAGTTTTCTTTCATATTTATTATAAAAGAAGGAGTGATCTCTTATTGTAAAGGTTTACCTCCACCTTGATTGGGCTAAAGGGAGAGACCAATAGTGGATTGGTTGCGGAGTGATTCACCGGAGACGAATCAGACCGTGGATTAGCGGCGAGGCTGTGAACCATGTTATATTGTCTTGTTAGCATTGTTTATCCTTTTGTTTGTTCTTAATTGTCTTTTCTTTGTATTTTCCGCTTGCACTAACGTTATTGTAGACAATTAAGAATGACTTCCACTCATACGATGAAAGAGGGCTATTCACCCCCCTCTAGCCAGCCAACATCATTCCTACAAGTGGTATCAGAGCCAAGGAAGCTTGTCGAGGACTAACCGCCGCAACAAGCCCAATCATGGATGGTCGACTCTAACATTCACCCACTGAAGTTTGAGGGAGAATTCTCTTGGTGGAAAATGAGAATGGAGGTATTCTTCAAAACCGATTTTGAAATTTTATTAATAATAGAAAATGGTTTCTAGATACCTAGGGATGAGGATGGAGAGCAAATAGAGAAGACAAGATGGACCAAGAGACAAAGAGAGGAGTACTTGGCAAATTCGAAGGCCAAGCATCACTTGTACAATGTGCTCCCCCAACAAGAGATCAACCGGATAGGGGAATGTACAAGTGCTAAAGAGATGTGGGAGAAGCTAGTAGAGCTTCATGAAGGTACCTCGGAGGCCAAGCTTGTAAGGAGAGACCTTCTCCGCTCCCAACTAACCAATATTAAACTTGAAAAGGGAGAAAAGGTAACCTCATTACATTATAGATTTAAAGAAATTTTAATTGGGCTAATAAGTGTAGGAGAAAAACTTTCGAACAGGGATATGCTTATGAAAGCAATTGATTTTTTTCCCCGGTCATCGAAATGGAGCTCAATGGTGGACTCCTTCTACATGTCAAAGAACCTAGAAGTGAGCACCTTAGAGGAGTTCTTCTCAACCATGGAGCTCCGTGAAACAAGGCTTGAAGGAATAAGTGAAGAATCAAATATCAAGCCATCAAGAGGAGTAGCCTTGGTAGCCAACAAGGGAAAGAAGAAGAAGATAGAGACTTCCTCCTCCTCCGATGAAGCATCTTCCTCATCCTCCATCAATAGCAATGAAGATGCTTATATGGTAAGGAAGGTAAGGCGTGCCTTAAGAAATTTAAAATTTAATAAATCTTATGATAGGAGAAGGCACAAGAGGAAGATCATATGCTACAATTGCCAACAAGAGGGACATATAAGAGATGAGTGTCCCCTCTTGAACAAGAGAAAAGAAGAGAGAAAGAAGAAAGAGGAAAAGAAGAAGGAGAGCAAGAAGAAGAAGGAAGAAGAGAAGAAGGCCAAAGAAAAAGAGAAGGCCAAAGCACTCAAAGCAAGGACTTGGGATGACCCTTCCTCCTCATCATCATCATCGGAGGAAGAAAACGCTTTTGTGACAAACCTTGCATTGATGGCGTTTGATGATCTAGACTCTACCTCCTCCTCTGAAGGTGAAAAATCAAGCACAAGTGAGGAGAGCTCTAGTGAAGGGGGAGGCTCATCATCATCCGAAGAAGAAGACATGGAAACTATGGTAACGAATCTCTCACCCAATAAAATAGTTTCCATGATTTCTAGTCTTACTAAGGATTTATTTAGGGCTAAGAAAAAGAACAAGTGCATGCTTGATCAAATTAAGGACTTAGAAGAAAAACTAGAAAAAGCATGCTTAAATATTAATGATAATATTTCCTCTAGTCTCAATGATGCATGCTCACATGATAACTATATGTCTTTTAATATTAGTGATGCATGTATGGATGAAAATAGGGTGTTAAGGGAAAAGGTAGATCATTTGACCAAAGCCCTAGAAAAATTCACAATTGGCTCCAACACCCTTAACATGATCATAGGGAGCCAAAGGGCAAACTTCAATAAGAAAGACCTAGGATATAAGGGAAAGACTAATGAAAAGGCCTATAAATGCTTGATTGTTAGGGGTCAAAGCAAAAATAAGACAATTGCTAGAAAATGGATCCCTTAGGAATATTTAGTGAACCCCATAGAAAAGAACTTGTATTAGGTTCCTAAATCCATCCTTAAGGGTTAGGAAAACCCTAGGTTAGTCAACCATAGTGGACTTCACTTATATCATATGTTTTGGTTGACTTAGGATGGCAGGACTAAATTTTTGAAATAGTGTTGGGTGATGATAATGCACCCATAAATAGTTTAAATCATGCTTGATTTATTGTCATGTTTTTAATATCTAATGCATGATTACAAATTGATTGATACATGAGTTTCATGATCATAATATGAAATCAATACATATATGTTTTTATGATCATGTGGTATCTTAGGATGATACTTAACCATGGGTAGAATTGCATGAAATTAAAGGTTAAGTACATAAATACCTTTAGGAACATCTCACATTCACCATAAGGATAACTTTGATTGAAAACATAGTATGGGTGAGATGATAGGATGATACAAATGGTCCACTAATGCCTATGACATTTAGATGGTCATTTAAAGTATCAAAATAACAATAATAGATCAATCATGGGGAAGACTTATGTTTAATTTATAGATATATTGCCCAAAGATCATGGTTGGATATTTCAAATGTTTTGAAAAACATCAAGGCAAAACTAAGCTTTAAAATTGATACAAACTTTAGATATTTTCCAACTTTTGAGATTTTGCCTAAGTTTCGAAAATATAATGATTTATCATGGAAAACTATTTTTCATTGATAAAGGAACTTACAAAAAATGTGTTCATGATTTTTTGAATTTTATAGAATTTTTTATGCATTTTTGAAATTCAGCCCGGAAATAAAAAAATCCTGAAATCAGAGTGTCAGTCGACTGGTAGTCTGAACCAGTCGGCTGATCGACTGAAAACATGCCCAATAACCTTCTTTTATCAGATTTTAAGGCATGTTTTGGTGATTTTTGTTTTCTAGACTTGATGCCATGTTTGAACAACTTAGTTTAATCTTTTTGATGGTGTCAAAGGGGGAGAAATATGTATGTTTAAGTAAGTTATATTAAGGGGGAGAATTGCATTTAGGGGGAGTTTCATGTATTAAGGGGGAGAGTTGATAATCATGTTTATTCACATGCTTTCTTACCTTAATATTTTTATCAAATGTTTACCTAACTTAAACGGATTGTCACACATCAAAAAGGGGGAGATTGTTAGAGCAATCAACCCGTGATATGATTTTGATGTGTGTCGCAAAGGGTTTAAGTTAGGATGATTGGATTTGATATGTGCGTTAGAGTCTTGCAAAACTTAGTAATTCGCACATGGAGCATAGACAAGTGTCATCCCTCACAACCTCGTGCTTGAGTCGGAGAAGGAGCATTGCAGAGTCATACGCTTGATGCTGCCGAGGGACTGCCGGACGAGATGACTTAAAGCGAAGCCAAGGAAGCAGACTTCGAGGGCAAGAGATGCAAAGGAGCATTGTAGAGTCGTGCGCCTGATGCTGCCGAGGGACGTGCCGCGAACGAAGAGAGCTTCGACGAGGGACTTCGAGTGAGATTAGAGAATGAGTGAATTGTAAGTAGCTCATTAGGTGAACTTGGCCAAATGGCTGAGTGTCAGAGGCTCGACTGCAAGGGTTGAGGTTTACCTGACTATCGGAAGCACAAACGGATGTTAAGTTTGGGTTTTACCTGACACCCGGTCATTGCCATGTCATAGCGATCGCTTCCAAGTCGATCGACAATCGGTGTTAATCTCTGGATCAAGTCGACATCGATCATCGCAAGGAAGCGATCGATTGATCGTGACTGCCGCAGCACGAAGCTAGTCCAACTCGTGGGTCACTCGACTGGAAGTCGATATCAGTCGACTGATCATATGACTATTGGAGAATTGGCCGCGGTGTAACATCCCAAATTTTAGTTACTATATTTTTATTTAAAGGAAATATATATATATATATATATATATATATATATATATATATATATATATATATATATATATATATATAGAAATAAGAATAAAAAAAATGAATAAATAGTTTGTAGTCGAGGCTTGAACCATGAACCGTTGATTTGGGGGAATAGGCTTCCCACCACTAAGTCATAAGATTACCAATGAGTAGGATATAACAGAATATATCTATTGGTAGAAAAAAAATAAAGAAGTTGATTAATCTAGATGATTATTTAAAGGGATAATTTGGTTAAGAAAAATCCTAATTTATATATATATTTCTTTTCTTTCCTCTCTCTAAAACCTCACGTCGACCAATCTCTCTCTCTCTCACTCGTTTTTCCTCCAGTCGCCGAATAGACTTCTCCCCTCTCCTTCCCTAACCCTCCGACCTTATCTGTGTGGTGCTGCGCCGATTGCGAGAGCAAAAGGTTCCTGCGTGGTGCGCCGACGAGGACGAGGGAACGATTCCGATAAAGGACGGTGATGAAGAGGGGGATTGGAAAGAAGGAAGCCGCCGAAGCAAGGAAGAAGGTTTTCTTCTCTTTAGATAATTCAAGAGGGGATTTTCAAGAGGGACTTGGTAGAGGATCACGCTAAAGCAAGGAAACACGTAGGAGGTCTTCTCTTCATAAGTCTAATCTATAAATTGGTGAAAAAGCGTAGGATGTAAGTATCCCCTCACCTGCAGTATAAGTGTTTACGATGTAATATTGTTTGCTTGATTTTGACCGAAAGAATCTAGAACTATGTGTAGAAGGTTCGGCTAATTGGATTAGAGAAATTATTATTGTTGAAATTCTTCCACGTTATGCATGTTAGATGATGATTTCTATTTATGTTAGCTTAATTTTCCTTATGTCACTACCTTATGCCATGTTAAATTGTACTCATGCCGATTTATGCTATGCTACATGCTTATGTTTTCACCCATGTTAGGCATGACTCACGTATATGAAATGTCTAAGAAATGTTTCCCTAAGAGTGGGGACAAGAACACTCTTTAGGACAAAAAACATGTATGTTATTTTACTTTATGCATGGCTTGTACCGGACCCTAACAAGGTCCACGGGATGGGCTCCAAGATTGCCCCTAGGTCGACGGACATAGTACGGACCTAGTAACCTAGTAGGTTCGGGATTAGCTACCTCGGATCTATTTAGGATGCGCACAAATGATGTATGTGGTACAATGTCGGGCCCAATATGTTGAGATTATGTTTAAGTATATAAACTATATGTTTTCAAAGAGCATCCTGCATATACCATTTTATGTTCATCGAATTATCATGTTTAGAGACAATGTATTGTTGCAACGAAAATGCTAAGTTTATGTTCTTTTCCTAAATTGATCATGTCTCTACTTTAAATAAATGTCGTGCTCATATGTTGTTTAAACGAACATGTCATTACTTTACGTTTAATTCATGATGCATGTTTTTGTGAGTAGGAAAGGACCTTACTAAGCCTATGTGCTTACAGTTTACTTTCCTTGTACTGCAGAAAAGGGCAAGAAATGGATAAATTAAAGGGAGCAGTAGGAGGGGCAAAGATGTGTGTGGCAGTGGCATGGTGGACAAGATCATTTTTCATATACAGACTTATGCATGATTTTCAGTTTATGTGTAAACTGTTAGGAGACGTTAATGCTTTCTATGGTTGTTACTCATGTTTATTTTTATGAACCTTGAAATGGTTAATACATGTTTAGTTATATAAATTGCTAAGACCTTTTGCCATGATTAAATTGTTAGGTTGATTGGGTTAATGTAATTAGAGTTAAAAGTTGTAAAGTTTTGAAATGCTTCCGCTGTTATATGCATGAATGTATGATCGTGTAGCGCCGCCGTCCGTCTATAGGATGTGTGTTAGGAGGACGGGAAGGGTGGGCATTACAGGTGGTATCAGAGCCAGGTTCTGCCTTTCCACTACACACACATCAAGCTTCCATCCTGCCGCTCCAAGTAAGACATTCTATGCCTACTCTATTTATTTCATGTATGATATATATATGCTAAGAAATGTTTTAGTTGGGTATGCATGAATATAAGTAAGGATGATAAACTTATGTTGGCATTTTTTTTATCATTTATGAAGATAAGCATGGCCAGAAGACGCGGTAATGGAGTCAATGAGACAGAATCTCCACCAGATCTTATGCAGGTGGTTACTGAACTCTAGCATCAAGTCGCTGAACAACAGAAAGTGATAAATACCTTAATGACTCAGTAGGGAAACCCTAGTGGACCACTAGGGGACCAGCAGGCGCATCCAGATAGGCCTGCAGCTACACCAGTACCACCAGGAGGCTCTGGCCAGATAGTTCGACCAGAAGCTTACATGATCCAGTGGCAAAGGTTGAAACTGGAGAAATTCTCGGGTAATTGTGAACCATGGGATACCCAGTCCTGGTTCAAAACGGTGGAAAGCATAGTAGAGCTGCTGGATTGGCCTGAACATGAAAAGATTAAGTGTGCATCCTTTTGCCTTTCTGGAGATGCTCGAATGTGGTGGGAAAGAATTAAAGTAAAGAGGCAAGTAAACCAAATGAGATGGATGGACTTCGAAGCTGAATTTTTCGAAGAATTCTTCCATATGCGAGTGACCAACAAGCACTACGATGATTTCACCGGGTTCAGGCAAGGTGACCTATCAGTTAACGAAGCGGTGAAAAGATTCAACCGACTCACACGCCTATGCCCAGAGTTGGTCAGCACAGAAAAAGAAAGGGTCAGACTTATGCTGAAGATGCTCCGACCTGAGATAGCTCTGAATGTGGCCGGTGGAGTGAATAGATCATAGACCGCAGAGGAGCTGTTCAGTAGTGCCCTAATCACCGAGCACTACCTGAACAATATTAACCAGGAAAAGAAGGTGCTGAGTGAAGGCAAGAGTCAAGGCCAGCCAGGAGGTCAGAAAGCTCAAGGTAATTGGAAAGGAAACCACAGTGGCATGAGGAAACAATGGAACAACTCTAAAGGTGGTCCAGCGAATAAACAAGCCAAGATTCCCCAATGTACTACATGTGAGAAACCACATACCGGGGTGTGCTACAAGGGCACGAATAGATGCTACCGCTGTGGACTGGAAGGACACAGAGTCAAGGACTGCTCTACCTAGGTTCAGGCACCTCCTCAGCAGTATGCCCAGTACAAGGGTGCTCCTTCATAGCTACACCAGATGCAAGCTGCAATAGAAGGTACCCGGATAAGCCAAGGGAGATTGGAAGCCCCGCCAATTGTGATGAATGCCAGGGTTTTCTCTCTCACTAAGGAAGACATTACGAACGATTCTACTGTTGTCACAGGTCAGAAAATTATTTTCTATCAGCATGCTACTGTATTATTTGATACTGGTGCAACACACTCGTTTGTCTCTACGTCTTTCACAAAGAAGATTGACATACCCCCGCAAGTTTTGGATTGCGAGTTCTTAACGACCCTGCCCTCGGGAGAAGTGATGCCTTCTACTCATATGTTGCGAGCCGCACCCATCAGAATTGCAGACAGAGGACTCTACTGTGATCTGATAGTGCTCGACATGCAGGATTATAATGTCATATTGGGCATGGATTTCTTAAGCAAGTACGGTGCTTCGATCGAGTGTCGTAAGAGAAAAGTGGTCTTTCAGCCTGAGGCAGAACCTATGTTTGAATTCATTGGAGAGCCAAGGAATAGAACCTATAAATTCTTATCAGCTCTAAAGGCATGCAAGATGTTAGACAGGGGATGCACTGGGTTTCTAGCACATGTGGTTGATACAAGTCAAGTCGAGGACCAAAAGCTAGAAGATGTCAGAGTGGTATGCCACTACCCAGAGGTATTTCCTGATGAACTACCAGGGTTAGCCCCTGATAGGGAAATTGAATTTGAGATTGAATTAATTCCTGGTACTCACCCGATCTCTAAAGCACCTTACCGGATGGCGCCGACCGAATTGAAGGAACTTCAGGGACAGCTACAGGAGTTACTCGACAAGGGTTTTATTCGCCCTAGTCACTCTCCATGGGGAGCTCTGGTACTGTTCATAAAGAAGAAGGATGGGACTATGCGCCTGTGCATAGACTACCGAGCGCTAAATAATGTGACGATCAAGAATAGATACCCTTTACCACGGATTGACGATTTGTTCGACCAGTTAAAAGGTGCCACCATCTTTTCAAAGATTGACCTCAGATCTGGCTATCATCAAGTGAAAGTGAAACTAGATGATATACCAAAGACTGCTTTCTAAACAAGATACGGACATTATGAGTTCATAGTCATGCCTTTCGGAGTGACGAATGCTCCTGCTATGTTCATGGACCTGATGAATCGGGTATTCTCGACGTTTCTTGACAAGTTCATGATCGTCTTCATTGACGATATCCTCGTCTATTCGAGAAATCAAGAAGGGCATGTCGAACACCTGAAGATGGTATTATAGATTCTTCGAGAAAAGCAACTATATGCCAAGTTCTCCAAATGTGAATTCTGGCTTGATCAAGTATCTTTTCTGGGTCATATTATATCCAAAGACGGAGTTATGGTAGACCCAAAAAGATTGAAGCTGTGAGTAACTGGAGCAGGCCAAAGAATGCTAGCGAAGTGAGGAGTTTTCTCGGATTAGCGGGCTATTACCGGAAATTCGTAGAAGACTTCGCCAGAATAGCAAAGACTTGACAGCTTCTCACCCTAAGAACAAGAAGTATGTATGGACGGAGGAATGTGAGAAGAGTTTCTTGGAGCTGAAAAGGAGACTTACAAGTACTCCAATCCTTACTCTCCCAGAGAACGACAAGAGCTTCGACATGTACAGTGATGCCTCCAGATTGGAACTCGGAGCTGTACTTATGCAGAGGGGTAAAGTTATTGCCTATGCCTCTAGGCAACTCAAGGAACATGAAAAGAACTATCCCACTCATGATTTAGAGCTAGCAGCTGTGGTCTTCGCTCTCAAGGTATGGAGGCACTATCTGTATGGAGCATAGTGCAAGATTTATACGGATCACCGGAGTCTGCGGTATTTCTTCACTCAGAAGGACCTCAATATGAGACAACGCAGATGGCTGGAGCTCGTGAAGGACTATGACTGTGAGATCTTTTACCATCCTGGCAAGGCAAACAAAGTGGCCGATGCACTCAGCAGGAAGTCCAGTGCCACCCTGATATCCTTATCGGTATTGTCTCGACCGCTGGAGAAGGAAATTATGCGCTATGGAATCGAGGTTATTTCCGGGCAGCTTTCGACCATGGTAATAATACTAGAACTATTCGATGACATATTAGCAAAACAAAGTGATGATCCAAGTCTCCAGAGGATCAAGCAGGAGATCCTAGAAGGAAAAGGCGAGGGTTTCCGTATCGCCAATAGCGGAGTATTATACCTTAGGAATCGGTTATGTATCCCTAACGATCTGGAACTACGCAAAAAGATATTAGAGGAGGCTCACGAAACCCCCTATTCTATGCATCCAGGATCCACCAAAATGTATCAAGACCTGAAAGAGAAGTTCTGGTGGTCCGGTATGAAGAGGGACGTAGCTCAGCACGTCAGTACTTGCCTGACCTGCCATCAAGTTAAAGCAGAACACCAGAGGCCTGGAGGAGTTCTGCAACCAATCCAAATTCCGGAGTGAAAATGGGAAGACATCTCTATGGATTTCATTTCAGGTCTTCCTAGGACTACGAACAGATATGACGCTATATGGGTTATCATCGACAGATTGACAAAGTCAGCTCATTTCCTAGCGATCAAGATGACATATTCGATTGAGCAACTGGCTCAATTATATGCTAAGGAAATCATCAGACTGCATGGTATTCCCAAGACCATCATTTCAGATAGGGATGGTCGCTTCACTTCACAGTTTTGGGGATGCATTCATAAGGCACTTGGCACGGTCGCATTTCAAGATCGCTTTCATCCTCGTATGATGGGGAAACAGAAAGGGTGAACCAAGTACTGGAAGACATGTTACGAGCTTGTGCCTTGGATTTCAAAGGGAGTTGGTGCCGCTACTTATGTTTAGCAGAATTTGGTTACAATAATAGCTACCAAGCTACCATCAGAATGGCACCTTATGAAGCATTATATGGGAGGAGATGTAGGTCTCCGATCTGTTGGTACGAAGGTGGTGAGAAGAAAGAGATGGGACATCAGACGGATTTCATCGACGACACTACCCGAGCAATACCGAATATCCGCCAAAGAATAGAGACTGCTCAGAGACGACAGAAGAACTATGCGGATCAACGACGTAGACCTTTGGAATTCAATGTCGGAGATTTGGTATTTCTCCGGGTAGCTCCTATGAAAGGAATAATGAGATTCGGGAAGAAAGGAAAGCTAGGTCCGCGATACGTAGGACCGTACAAGATCCTGAAAAGAGTTGGCAAGGTAGCTTATGAGCTAGGACTACCTTAGGAGATGTTTGCTATTCACAACGTGTTCCATGTCTCGATGCTTAAGAAGTGCATTTCCAGTACTGACCAAGTGGTCGAAGCATAGACAGTGCAAATTCAAGAGGACCTGAGCTATGAAAGTCGACCTATCTGGATACTAGACCGAGAAGTCAAAAGACTAAGGAATAAAAAAGTACCCTTAGTGAAGATCCTATGGCAAAGTCAACGATAGGAATAAGCCACCTGGGAACGTGAGGATGACATGAAGTAAAAGTACCCCGAGTTGTTCTAAGTTTCGAGGACGAAACTTTTATAAGGTATAAGGGATTGTAATATCCCAAATTTTAGTTAATATATTTTTATTTAAAGAAAAAATATATATAGAAATAAGAATAAAAAAAATAAATAAATAGTTCGTAGTCGAGGCTTGAACCATGAACCGTTGATTTGGGGGAATAAGCTTCCCACCACTAAGTCATAAGATTACCAATGAGTAGGAAATAACAGAATATATCTATTGGTAGAAAAAAAGAAAGAAGTTGATTAATCTAGCTGATCATTTAAAGGGGATAATTAGGTTAAGAAAAATCCTAATTTATATATATATTTCTTTTCTTTCCTCTCTCCAAAACCTCACGCCGACCTCTCTCTCTCTCTCGCTCATTTTTCCTCCAGCCGCCGAATAGCCTTCTCCCCTCTCCTTCCCTGACCCTCCGACCTTATCTACGTGGCACTGCGCCGATTACGAGAGCAAAAGGTTCCTGCATGGTGCGCCGCCGAGGACGAGGGAACGAGTCCGATAAAGGGCGGTGACGAAGAGGAGGATTGGAAAGAAGGAAGTCGTCGAAGCAAGAAAGAAGGTTGTCTTCTCTTTAGATAATTCAAGAGGGGATTTTCAAGAGGGACTTGGTAGAGGATCATGCTAAAGCAAGGAAACACATAGGAGGTTTTCTCTTTGCGAAGTCTAACGGTATAAATTGGTGAAAAAGCATAGGATGTAAGTATCCCCTCAGCTGCAGTATAAGTGCTTACGATGTAATGTTGTATGCTTGATTTTGAACGAAAGAATCTAGAACTATGTGTAGAAGGTTCGGCTAATAGGATTAGAGAAATTATTCTTGTTGAAATTCTTCCACGTTATGCATGTTAGATGATGATTTCTATTTATGTTAGCTTAATTTTACTTATGTCACTACCTTATGCCATGTTAAATTGTACTCATGCCGATTTATGCTATGCTACATGCTTATGTTTTCACCCATGTTAGGCATGACTCACGTATATGAAATGTCTAAGAAATGTTTCCCTAAGAGTGGGGACAAGAACACTCTTTAGAACAAAGAACATGTATGTTATTTTACTTTATGCATGACTTGTACCGGACCCTAACAAGGTCCACGGGATGGGCTCCAAGGTTGCCCCTAGGTCGACGGACATAGTACGGACCTAGTAACCTAGTAGGTTCGGGATTAGCTACCTCGGATCTATTTAGGATGCACACAAATGATGTATGTGGTACAATGCCGGGCCCAATATGTTGAGATTATGTTTAAGTATATAAACTATATGTTTTCAAAGAGATCCTGCATATACCATTTTATGTTCATCGAATTATCATGTTTAGAGACAATGTATTGTTTTGACGAAAATGCTAAGTTTATGTTCTTTTCTTAAATTGATCATGTCTCTACTTTAAATAAATGATGTGTTCATATGTTGTTTAAATAAACATGTCATTACTTTACGTTTAATTCATGATGCATGTTTTTGTGAGTAGGAAAGGACCTTACTAAGCCTATGTGCTTACAGTTTACTTTCCTTGTACTGCAGAAAAGGGAAAGGAATAGATAAATTAAAGGGAGCAGCAGGAGGGGCAAAGATGTGTGTGGCAGTGGCATGGTGGATGAGATCATTTTTCATATACGGACTTATTCATGATTTTCAGTTTATGTGTAAACTGTTAGGAGACGTTAATGCTTTCTATGGTTGTTACTCATGTTTATTTTTATGAACCTTGAAATGGTTAATACATGTTTAGTTAAATAAATTGCTAAGACCTTTTGCCATGATTAAATTGTTAGGTTGATTGGGTATTGTAATTAGAGTTAAAAGTTGTAAAGTTTTGAAATGCTTCCGCTGTTATATGCATGAATGTATGATCATGTAGCACCACCGCCCGTCTATAGGATGTGTGTTAGGAGGACGGGAAGGGCGGGCATTACACGCGGATCCTGTGAATCCGACCTGGTCAGAAGCCGTTGGAGTCAACATCAGTCGACTGATGAAGGCGTCAGTCGATTGATAGTGCTCAACAGGAAAAATTTCTTCCTCTCTATAAAAAGAGAGGGTGGGGGCTTGTAGATGGTTAATCTTCATGCTCAAAACATTCTACTAAGTTCCCCACAAAGCTCAAACTCCTTATTCTAGTTTTCTTTTATATTTATTGTAAAAGAAGGAGTGATCTCTTGTTGTAAAGGTTTACCCCCACCTTGCTTGGGCTAAAGGGAGAGACCAATAGTGGATTGGTTGCGGAGTGATTCACCGGAGACGAATCAGACCGTGGATTAGCGGCGAGGCCGTGAACCATGTTATATTGTCTTCTTAGCATTGTTTATTCTTTTGTTTGTTCTTAATTGTCTTTGCTTTGTATTTTCCGCTTGCTCTAACGTTAATTGTAGACGATTAAGAACGACTTCCGCTCATACGACAAAAGAGGGCTATTCACCCCCCTCTAGTCGGCCAACATCGTTCCTACATTTCTTGCTTACATGGCCAAGACAACAATGCCACATGTAAGAGGCTAATTGATTATCTTTTAGAGCATGCTTGTTGCTCGCTTCGATATTTAAAATGTCACTGAATACATCTAATGTATATATACCATTGTATAAATAACGCCATTCAAAGTTATGTAACAACAATTGTTACTAAAAGTCAAATGGTACCCATTTCTATTTAAGAAGGAAATAGAAACAATGTTCTTTATTAATGAAGAAACATAATAGCAATTATCCATTTCTAAGACCAGTCCTATAGGGAGCTTCAACAAATATGTTTCGATGGAGACTGCAGCAACCTTTGCTTTATTGCCAACTCGCAAATTTGATTCTCCCTTGATAAGTCTTCTTCTCTTCCTTGGTCCCTGTATGTCATTACATATATGTGAGTCACACTCAGTATCCAATACCCAAGTGTCTAAGGAAATAGAATGACAATCAATAATGAAGATACCTAAAGAGGATGGGGCATTGGATGCCTTCTTCTTCTTCATGGACTCAAGATAAATCTTGTAGTTTCTTCACCAATGTCTCTCCTTGCCACAATAATGGCAAGTGCCCTTTCGAGCTGGTTCTACCTTCTTAGCTGTCTTCTTCCCCTTATGTTATTCCTTTGATTTCCTCTTAGAATCTTTCTTTGAGGAATCAACTAACAACACCATCTTACCCTCATGCTGCACAGAAGGCTCCACAGTCTTTATCATGTTGAGGAGTTCAAGAATGGTGGATTCAAGTTTGTTCATCCGGTAGTTCATCACAAACTGTGAGTAACTCTTGGGCAAACAATATAGAATTAAGTCAATACTTAATTCATGATCCATCACAAACCCGAGTGTAGCTAATCGCTCGATATACCCATTCATCTTTAGCACAAATTGCACCATAGATGAACCTTCTTGCATCTTAGAGGTGAAGAGAAGCTTAGATACTTCGAACCTTTCGGATCTCGCTTACTCATCAAACAACTCATGAAGATGAAAGACTATTGTATTAGCATCCATATGTTCATGCTACTTCTGAAGCTCGGGTACCATCGTGGCTAGCATGACGCAACTCATCAGTTCAGAATCAGTCACATGTTTCTGATAGGCCAACAATTGATCTACAGTTGCATCATCCTTAGGACGATTGGGAAGAGGCTCTTCGAGGACATACGCAAGCTTTTCTACCTTGAGAACAATTCTCAGGTTTCTAAGCCAGTCCAAGAAGTTGGGCCCAGTCAACTTATTTGAATCCAAAATAGAGCGCAAGTTTAAAGACGTCATGATCAAGTGATTATTCTAGAAATACAAATCGAGCATATATGAGAAAGATGATTTAAAATGCATCAACATACATTTATAAATTCCATTCATTTTTCGAATTCAAAAACCCTTAAAATCAATTTGGGAGATCATAGGTCCATCTCCGAATGGGTTGATATCCAACATAGATAAGAACAACCTTGGAGAGAGTCCAACAAGTCATTCATAGCTATGATGGTAGGTATCAAATATACCAATTACATATCACGTATATGTAACTATCACATTGTTCTATCAACTAATTGAATGTTCGCACAAACATCGGGTTGTTAATATATTAACAAGTATGCATCATATGCATAGCACCCAACTTCACCTCTCTTCACATCGACCTTGGAGAGAGTCTAACAAGCTGATGCTCCAAGTTAAAACCAACCAATTAATTGAGAAATAGTTTTAATATGGTTAGAGCGCATTCAATCGTTTGGTCAGACTTGGAGAGAGTCCAACAACCAAAACTAAAGATTGACCTCTGACTCATACCATATTAGTATTAAACTATTTCAATGGTTTGAACATGTTCAGGTTTAAGCTGACCTTAGAGAGAGTCCAACAACCCAAACAAGAAACGGAACTTCGGTTCTAATCATATTAATGGAAGGTGTATGCTTTAATATTGTGTAAGGGTTTTGAGGTCTCATCCTCCTTTCCATGCAAATAACTATTATCTAAATGTCATGACACACATGACATACATATGTGCAACTAATGCATCTACATATCACAGCACGCATGACATAATGATATGCATATAATGCAATTACATGACATATAATTATGACATGTTCAAGTAATTTCCAAATTGTCATAATTAATTTTTGAAATAAAATATGTTTGTGATTTGATTTCTCAAATCAAATCTCATTGATTAAATTAGGAAACAAATTTTCAAATCTAATAAATAAATTATTTATGGAAAATATTAATTAAGAAAATTCAAATTTTATTTAGGAAACAAATTTCCTAAATTCTAATTTCCTAATCACATTAGGAAATTCCTAATTTGAATTTCTTAACTAATTGAAATTTCCATAATTTTTCTAAACTTTCCAAAAGTAGAAAATATCCAAAATTACAATTATGACAAAACATTTATCGCAAAATAATTTTATGATTATGTCGGAACATAGTCAGGCTCTGATACCACTGTTGGGTTTCTGTAACACCGACGTGGGCTTGTGTTCGAATATGTTTCGTAAACATGCACAATGGAAGCAAATAAAACGGTAATAAGCTATTTATTACAACAAACACACACACACACACACCACACATACAAGATACAACAGTGTAGACATAATCACATATTTGAAATTTTGCAATAAAGGAAATTTATATTAGGTATACCTGACGAATTATGTGTAATGGAAATAACATCAATCTTAGTGACCCTCACAAGTTTCGCCTCTATCCGAGTCCACGTCGAGTATCGTCAGGATTGCTTCACTAAGCTTTGAGCCCCATCTTGACGAGAGATACTAGTCTCACATTGAAGTCATTTTGATCTGAGAGACAATCACAAAACAAGTTTCACAAACTCATTTTCTTGGAAGTAATTTTGTCAACAAATGACAAAACCCTTTGCCCTCCACCGAAGAGGATTGTCGGAGATCCAATCCCTGGCAAAGAGGTCACTACCAAAGTTCCAAATGCTAGACAAACGAGTTCTCCTCACAATGGACAAAAAGTTGTCCAAAAGGAGGTGGGCGGTGGAGGAGTTGTTGGCCAAACAAGTTGGTCGGTGGTAGCTTTGTGGCCGGTGGATGCAAGGGCCGGTGGCTGGGTTGCTGGATGAAGGATGGTCGACGATTGGTGGCTGGCCAGCGGCTAGAGAATGAGGGGCGGCCAATCTTTGGCAGTGGCAACTAGGTTGGGAGGCGCACAAGCAAGGAGAGGAAGACAAAGCGGCTAGGGTTTCACAAACCTTAACTCGTCCAAGAAATTTGTCTCAACCCTTTTATTTATAGAGAACATGTTTCTTGACAATCAAGAAACCCTCTCTCAATTGTTATTGGTTCACAACCAAAACCTGTTAACCCAATCCATTAATTTAAGTTAAAATAAATCAAACCGCGTTGGTCTATTTTAAGTTAAAATAAACCAAACCAATTTTGGTTCATTCGTTTAAAACAAACCAAACTTCTTTGGTTTATTTTCCACCATTGGATTAGAACCAAACCAATTTGGTTCATCCTGTAGGGAAATCTCGTATGCCAAATGGCATATGCGCAATGGAAAATAGGATACCTTCCAAGTGATCCATGCGAAAGCAAACTCGTATAAAATAAATTTCTCTAAACCAAACCTATCTTATAGGAGAGGATTACCTTTGTTGCGTGCCCTTGTTAATCCCGCTTTTCCTTTCGGTTTGTTGGATCTTTAGCACGTTCAAGTGTCCGTGCCTCTATACGTATCCACACGAGCACGCTCTTGTCTCACAAAAGGAAAACTAGAAGAGCTCTCCTTTACTTCTTGCTAGAGAAGTCCCTAAAGGAGAGGAAGAGAGAGAAAAGGAGAAAGGAAGAAGAAGACTCCTCTTCTTGCTAGCCTACACTCACAAACCCACACAACTAAAGCTTCCACCAAGCTCTCTCACAACCACAACACCAAAAACTCACTATGGCCGGCCACTCCATGGAGCCTTTATAGGGTTGGAAAAACCCTTCCACCTCCTTCACATTCAATGCAATCCATTGCATTGAGACACACTCAAAAAGGATTTGGCTTCCTTGTTTGGCCGGCCACTTAAGGAGACAAAACCATTTTGTTTCCTTCCACCTTAACTAGCTTAGGTGGATGCTTAGGTGGCATGCTTATGTGGCATGCTTATGTGGCATTCTTATGTGGCATTCATGCATGTTGAATTAATCTTATTAATTCAATTAAGCTTATGTTATCATATTGAATTAATCTTATTAATTCAATTAAGCTTATGTTATCATATTGAATTAATCTTATTAAATCAATAAGGTAACATATTGAATTAATCTCATTAAATCAATTAGCTAAAATTCTCATTAAGCTTAAAGTCCAAAAACCATTTTGTACTTAAGCTTATTCCCATATTATTCTAGTCAAACTAGAATACTCTAATTCCTCTAATTATCATGCTCTTTGTGTGTGACCCTATAGGCTCTCATAACGTTGGCAGTGGACCTAAACTCTTTTAGATACACAAGCAATGAGCGGCATCTAGCAATACATCATTGCTACCCAAGTTACGAGATAAGTCAAGATCCGACTAACCTTTCCGTGACTACTATAATATATGACCGTGTCCTTCTATCCTTGATATCAGATTGATCAATGAGGCATAGACCGTGTCATCCTTGATCAATCTATGTGTTTCTTGATCCCTGAGTAAACTAACTCAAACAAATGAGCTCAATATCTCATATTGACTCATTCGAGCATGGCCATGCGTTTTAGTAGTTCTACTCAATCAAGGGGCCCACCGATATCACTCTGGCCATATGGAAGGGATAGATCCCATCTACATCACTCACATCCCTCCGCATAATTTGTTACATACCCGATGTCGCCTTTATGGTCCACCCTGTTACGGGTGACGTTTGACGATACCAAAGTACATAACTCCTTATGTAGGGAACCGTAGTGACTTCAGGTCTAAGGACTATTCATACCAATAGTCACATGAGAAAGTTTATGACACTCATATAACAATCCATGAAACTTTCTCATGGCGGGTCAGTTCAGTATATATTCTCCAATATATACCCATGTGTCAACTTGATATCATATATCCATGACTTGTGAGATCAAGTCATCAATTGACCTACATGCTAGTCTTTATGTATTAATATTGCCCTTGCATATTAATACTAGAACATTTAGGAAAGTGTTCTCTCTGACCTCTCATAATCAATTACGCAATTGATGTCTTTGTAGATAAGAACCTACTTTTCTAGGGCATTATTATATTTAAATTAGGCACAAGCAAGATGTAAATATAATAACCAATCCTTTGCCTTTATAGAATATGATACAAAATGTTCCCTATTCAACCATCACATGATTGGTTCTAGGGCTTTAACTAACAATCTCCCACTAGCACTAGTACCAATCACTATGATATCTAATACCTAGTGACCTAGTGTGACCATCATGCTTCCTCTGTGCCAAAGCCTTGGTCAATGGATCTGCGATGTTAGCTTCTGTCGGTACTCTGCATATCCTCACATCTCCTCTATCGATGATCTCTCGAATGAGATGGAAGCACCGCAGTATGTGTTTGGTTCGCTGATGTGATCGAGGTTCCTTAGCCTGTGCAATAGCCCCATTGTTGTCACAATAGAGGTCTATTGGATCTGCAATGCTAGGAACTACCCCAAGTTCATCGATGAACTTGCGAGCCAAACAACCTCCTTTCGCATCGGATCGCAATATACTCGGCTTGTTGTAGAATCGGCAATCGTGTCCTCGCTTCAACTCTTCCACCACACTCCACCATTCGTGCAAAACACGCACTCCCGATCTAGAGTCATCCTTGTCTGTTTGGAAGCTTGCATCACTGTAACCCTTTACAGTTAGCTCCTCATTGCCTCCAAATATCAGGAAATATTCTTTCGTTCTTCGTAAGTACTTAAGAATATTTTTGACTGCTATCCAGTGACTTTCACCGATCCGAGTATCTACTCATGCTCAAAGCATACGAGGACGCCAGAGAGTACAAAGCATGGCGTACATATGATAGACCCTATAGCTGATGCATAAGGGATCTTATCCATGCGATCTCTCTCCTCCTTAGAAGGGACATTGAGTCTTGAAGACTCACACCATGTGATAAAGCGTAAACCCTTTCTTAGAATTTTGCATAGCAAAACGATCTAGCACTTTATCAATGTACTCGACTTAGGCCAAGTAATCTTCTAGATCTATCTCTATAGATCTTGATGCCTAGAATATAGGCAGCTTCACCTAAGTCTTTCATCGAGAAACAATTCCCTAACCACATCTTCATAGACTGGAGTGAGGGAATATCATTTCCGATGAGAAGTATGTCATCTACATACAAGACAAGAAATACAACTGTGCTCCCACTATTTCTCTTGTAGACACAAGGCTCATCTTCATTTTTGATGAAACCAAACTCTTTGATTGCATCATCGAATCGAAGATTCCAGCTTCGAGAGGCTTGCTTTAGTCCATAAATGGACCTTTGCAGTTTGCATACCTTTCCAGGATGCTTTGGATCTTCAAAACCCTCAGGCTGTGTCATGTACACATCCTCAAGTAGCTTTCCATTCAGAAAAGCGGTTTTGACATCCATCTGCCAGATCTCATAATCGTGGTAGGCTGCAATAGCAAGTATGATCCGAATGGATTTAAGCATCGCAACTGGTGAAAAGGTTTCTTCATAGTCAATACCATGAATTTGTTTGAATCCTTTAGCCACCAATCTACCTTTATAGGTATGCTTATTACCATCCATGTCAGTCTTTACTTTAAAGACCCACTTACACCCAATGGGTTTTACCCCTTCAGGTGGATCAACCAAAGTCCATACTTGGTTAGTGTACATGGATTCCATTTCGGATCTCATGGCCTCTAGCCATTTCTCGGAATCTGGGCTCATCATAGCTTCTTGATAGGATGTAGACTCGTCAAGATCGACAAGCAATACCTCACCGTTGTCAGTCAAGAGAAAAGAATATCTCTCAGGTTGACGACGGATCCTATCAGATCTACGAAGAGGTTGGTCTACTTGAACAGGTGTTTGCTCCACAACTCTTTGGGCAACAATTTCCTCATCCACAACACTTTGTGGTTCCTGTTCATTTTCCATCGAAGCCTTAGTGTTATCATCATCTTGAACTTCTTCAAGATGAATTTTACTCCCACTAGTATTTCTAGAAATAAATTCTCTTTCTAGAAAGAGATTTCGCAACAAACACCTTGCCAAGTGTGGGATTGTAAAAGTAATATCCCTTAGTTTCCTTGGGATATCCTACAAAATAACACTTATCGATTTGGGTCCTAGTTTATCTGAGACTTGACGTCTAACATAAGCTTCACAACCCCAAATCTTTATAAAAGACATTTTGGGACTCTTCCCAGTCCATAACGTATATGGTGTCTTTTCTACGGCTTTTGATGGGACGCGATTAAGTGTGAAAGCGACTGTCTCTAGAGCTAAACCCCAAAAGGAAGTAGGTAGATCAGTCTGGCTCATCATTGATCGTACCATATCTAATAGAGTACGATTTCTCCTCTCAGATACACCATTCCATTGTGGTGTTCCAGGTGGAGTGAGTTGGGATATTATCCCACACTCAGCCATGTGATCACGAAACTCTTGACTAAGGTATTCACCACCTCGATCTGATCGAAGTAGCTTAATACGCTTACCAAGTTGGTTTTGTACTTCATTCTTGAATTCTTTGAACTTTTCAAAGGATTCTGACTTATGTCTCATCAAATATAAGTAGTCAAATCTACTCATATCATCAGTGAAAGTAATAAAGTACTTATAGCCTCCTCGGCCGACATTGAAAGGGCCACATACATCAAGATGTATGAGTCCTAACAAACTGTCGCTCTCTCGCCATGTCCACTAAATGGAGTTTTAGTCATCTTTCCTAAAGGACACGACTCGCATACCTCATAGGATTCAAAATCAAATGGGTCCAATACTCCCTCGTTCTGGAGTTGGGATATCGTTTTCATTTATGTGACCTAGGCGATGCTGCGAGATATGTGTTCAAATCATTCGATTTGAACCGTTTGGTATTTACGTTATAAATTGGGTTATCTAAATCTAGAACATAGAGACCATTCATAAGTGGTGCATTACAATAGAACATTTCATTTAAATAAATGGAACAACATTTGTCCTTTATTATAAAAGAAAAGTTTTTCTTGTCTAAACAAGATACAGAAATTATGTTCTTTGTTAATGCGGGTACATAGAAGCACTCCTCTAGTTCTAAGATAAGCCCAGTGGGCAAAGACAAAGAATATGTTCCTACATCTACAGCAGCAACTTTTGCGTCATTGCCTACTCGTAGGTCCACTTCACCCTTTGCCATTATTCTACTATTTCTCAGTCCCTGCACATTAGTACAAATGTGAGATGCACATCCGGTATCTAATACCCATGTAGAAGAAATAGATAGATTAACTTCTATAATGTGTATACCTGAGGCAGAAGTCCCACTTCTCTTGTTCTTTACTTCCTCAAGGTAGACTTTGCAGTTCCGCTTCGGTGTCCGGATCTCACGCAATGGAAGCAGTCCCCTTCCTTAGGTACTTTACCTTTACTCTTTGAAGTGGATGAATTGGCCTTGCCTTTGGCTTGGGTCTTACCCTTGCCTTTGCGCTTACCTTTGTCCTTCTTGACCATTAGTACATTACTAACTTTCTTCTTGAGATTTGGTTCAGCAGTTCTCAACATGCTGAGAATCTCAGGCAAAGGTTTATCAATTTCATTCATGTTATAATTCATGACGAATTGATTGTATGCTTCCGGCAACGATTGCAGGATAACATCAGTTGCCAATTCTTGGCTCAGTGGAAAACCTAGTCTTTCAAGGTTCTCAACGTACCCAATCATTTTGAGTCGTGAGTTCCTACAGTGTTCCTTCTTGCATCTTGCATGCAAAAAGAGCCTTAGACACTTCAAAACGCTCGTGCCTAGCTTGTCCTTGATATAGTTGTTTCAAATGCTCAACCATATCATAGGCATCCATGTTCTCATGTTGCTTCTGAAGCTCAGAGTTCATGGTGGCAAGCATAAGGCATGACACATCTAATGCGTCATCTTGATGCTTCTTATAAGCATTCTTTTTAAAGACGAGTGGTGAGGCGGGTATTTCAGGTAGCCTAGGACATATAGTTTGCGTTCTTGCTTGAGGATAATCCTCAAGTTCCTATACCGATCAAGAAAGTTTGCTCCATTGAGCTTGTCCTTCTCAAGGACGGATCGCAAGTTGAGGGTGTGTCGTGTTAGATGACATGGTGATCTACAACATTAAAATGCAAAGTTAAGTATCATACCTAAATCATTTAATTAGGCCTTTAATTAAATGAGGCTCCCACTAAATTCTCATAGCTACTATTTAGCTATAAATTTATATGGGATAAAGATCCACATCATAATTCGTCTTGAGTTAGCTTTGGCTAATCGCCCAAGACGTAGTATAATTAGGTAGGCAATCTTTTGCCAATTACATCTGATGTAACTCTTTAATAGCTTTGGTTAAGTTTTAGATTAGTTTAGTGTTTATTCCTAAACCACTTCGGTATGGCGAGGCACAGGGCCTTCTTGGATATCGCAACGACCACTTCTAAGACAAAGTGATGTTCTAAATCACACAAAACTAATGTTAACACTTATGTTCAAAGCTAATATATGCCTCTACTTTCTTAACCAATTAAGAAAACACTTAATTAAGTCTTAACTAAGACGATAGCGGGACATCACGATTGTCCACTCGCACTCTCCAAGATAAAATGCATTGCTTTGCTTTTGGCAATAACAAATGATCGAGGAAGTAGTGAGTACCAACTTTGGTAGGCATATCGTTTAGACTTATTAAGAAATAAACATGTATCATATACATATTAGCATACATCACATATAAGCTAAACTAATCATGCATCACATACAAGCTAAACTAACATGCATCACATACATATTAAACTAACGTGTCATGGTTATGGCCCTTATTCTACAATCTTCTCAAGCCAATGAAAAGATTGATTGGTCAACCTAGGGATAGCATCTTCCCCTAAGTGCTTCCTTTTGGTTGTCTTGTGTGTTGACTTCCTCCTTGTAACCTCATCTTCCAATGGACCCTCCATCCTTGTTTTGTACATTACAAAAGGAGAAATACTCGAGTTACATTCGAGTCTAAAACTAATTTTACAACAAGAATATTAGGAGAAAGGCACGACACGCAGGCCGTATTAAGAATTACAACACACAATCACAAACTTTTTGGGACTAGGCCATAACCATGCACCATGTCATTTTAACTTTTAAAAGACATTGGATATTTTATTATGTTTGAAAATTTGCTAATGCAATTATCAACTCATAATAAAATTTATCCTACTTCTATATCACATATAAAATAGAAAACCTATTTTTATACGATCTTTATAAGTGGCTCGATACCCTTTGTAGGGAAATCTCGTATGCCAAATGGCATATGCGCAACGGAAAATAGGATCCCTTCCAAGTGATCCATGCGAAAGCAAACTCGTATAAAATAAATTTCTCTAAACCAAACCTATCTTATAGGAGAGGATTACCTTTGTTGCGTGCCCTTGTTAATCCCGCTTTTCCTTTCGGTTTGTTGGATCTTTAGCACGTTCAAGTGTCCGTGCCTCTATACGTATCCACACGAGCACGCTCTTGTCTCACAAAAGGAAAACTAGAAGAGCTCTCCTTTACTTCTTGCTAGAGAAGTCCCTAAAGGAAAGGAAGAGAGGGAAAAGGAGAAAGGAAGAAGAAGACTCCTCTTCTTGCTAGCCTACACTCACAAACCCACACAACTAAAGCTTCCACCAAGCTCTCTCACAACCACAACACCAAAAACTCACTATGGCCGGCCACTCCATGGAGCCTTTTATAGGGCTGGAAAAACCCTTCCACCTCCTTCACATTCAATGCAATCCATTGCATTGAGACACACTCAAAAAGGATTTGGCTTCCTTGTTTGGCCGGCCACTTAAGGAGACAAAACCATTTTGTTTCCTTCCACCTTAACTAGCTTAGGTGGATGCTTAGGTGGCATGCTTATGTGGCATGCTTATGTGGCATTCTTATGTGGCATTCATGCATGTTGAATTAATCTTATTAATTCTATCATATTGAATTAATCTTATTAATTCAATTAAGCTTATGTTATCATATTGAATTAATCTTATTAAATCAATAAGGTAACATATTGAATTAATCTCATTAAATCAATTAGCTAAAATTCTCATTAAGCTTAAAGTCCAAAAACCATTTTGTACTTAAGCTTATTCCCATATTATTCTAGTCAAACTAGAATACTCTAATTCCTCTAATTATCATGCTCTTTGTGTGTGACCCTATAGGCTCTCATAACGTTGGCAGTGGACCTAAACTCTTTTAGATACACAAGCAATGAGCGGCATCTAGCAATACATCATTGCTACCCAAGTTACGAGATAAGTCAAGATCCGGCTAACCTTTCCGTGACTACTATAATATATGACCGTGTCCTTCTATCCTTGATATCAGATTGATCAATGAGGCATAGACCGTGTCATCCTCGATCAATCTATGTGTTTCTTGATCCCTGAGTAAACTAACTCAAACAAATGAGCTCAATATCTCATATTGACTCATTCGAGCATGGCCATGCGTTTTAGTAGTTCTACTCAATCAAGGCCCACCGATATCACTCCCGTCATATGGAAGGGATAGATCCCATCTACATCACTCACATCCCTCCGCATAATTTGTTACATACCCAGTAATCGCCTTTATGGTCCACCCTGTTACGGGTGACGTTTGACGATACCAAAGTACATAACTCCTTATGTAGGGAACCGTAGTGACTTCAGGTCTAAGGACTATTCATACCAATAGTCACATGAGAAAGTTTATGACACTCATATAACGATCCATGAAACTTTCTCATGGCGGGTCAGTTCAGTATATATTCTCCAATATATACCCATGTGTCAACTTGATATCATATATCCATGACTTGTGAGATCAAGTCATCAATTGACCTACATGCTAGTCTTTATGTATTAATATTGCCCTTGCATATTAATACTCGACTAGGAACATTTAGGAAAGTGTTCTCTACAGCCTCTCATAATCAATTCTGCCAATTGATGTGCTGTAGATAAGAACCTACTTTTCTAGGGCATTATTATATTTAAATTAGCTGGCACAAGCAAGATGTAAATATAATAACCAATCCTTTGCCTTTATAGAATATGATACAAAATGTTCCCTATTCAACCATCACATGATTGGTTCTAGGGCTTTAACTAACACATCCATCATGTCTTCAAAATACTCGGCCCATCTATGCTTCTGATGCGACTGAAACAATTTCATGCTCTCTCCTTGTTTGGTCCAACCAAACCAAGTCTCTCTCGATCTAAGAATCTCATTCTTAAAATTGTTTTAAATCCTTCGGATAACACTCGTAGTGCGTGTAACCAAATAGGTTCCCGGTTTATGTTGGTCGTCTATAATTAACCATTAATTATAACTATGATGAGTGGCATCTAGTAGTACATCATGATCCCCAATTAATCGAAAAATCAACGGTTGACCCCAGAACAACTTCTGAAATCTTTCAGCAGCTACAATGAATTGTTCCTCATTCCCTTCACTTATCTTATACCCACTTGGTTTGGGACATAGGCTATTTTGTCAGTTCCCACTATGCTGACTACGTCACACCTAGCCCAAGTTTCATTGCATCATCCTATGGATTCTAGTTACTGTACATGTTTCTAAGAGTACCATACTCTAAACATGTGATGCTTTGGACAAAGACTTTAGTAACAATCCGATGAGTGGTCACACGGTATACATCTCCTCGTAAGGAGTGGTGAATCCTTGTAGGCTATTCAAACACATTCGGGTACTTTGACTTATACCCAATCATCTCGGGTCCACATATCCTTGGAGATGCTTGCTTAAGATGTCAAAGCATAAGTCTCCATGACCAAGATGACTTGAACATCGCAAGTCAAAAAAACATCGCACTTAAGCTACAGTAAGAACTTCATCGACATATCTATATATGGAGAGAACTATATAAAGTCTTACAGCTGGTCACTCCAATGTACTAGTTACCATAACTAGCATCCAGGGTTAACTCTGGACATCCCAATGTCTCTAGTCAGTGAGAAACAACTTCTTGGATAAACCAAAGAGTATAACTCATGCTAGTCTAAATAGAATTTATGGTGTCCGAATGCATCAATTCATTGACTAGGGATAATTCCAATACATCACAATTACAGATGTAGAGATACTCACTAGTTATGATCCAATCACAAATTCTCTCATGCTATGAATCGTATTGCGGACATTCAGTGAATGAGTTTAAGATCCAATCAAATACATGAAAATATGTATACTCAAAAAGTGAATCTTCATTTATCAAATAAATGGTACAATCATAAGGAGATTGCCTTAGGACAACTCTCATATATAACTAATAGAGCGATGGTAAGGTCATGTCCTCTATATGGGAACTACCGTAGGCGACAATTCGACTAAGACTTTCTGAGGAAGGTCTAGGTTAAGGTCGGATGATAAGGACCGTCTTATTTACCATTAATCTACATTTTTGTGCTAACTCTATCTTGCAAATGAGTGATCAAACTAACAGTCAACTGAAGGCTAGTAGTTGTCGACTGATCCTACCATCAATCGACTGCTAAGGGGCATCAGTCGACTGATGGTCAAGCTGATCATCTCGAAGAAAGTCAAGATAAGCTCCACCAAAAATGGGGGGATGAGGAGCTTTGACCCAGATCCATATCTCAATGAGCTAGGGTTTGAAGGGCTATAAAATAAGAGGCTTTCCACCTCTTTGGATCATCTAAGTTTGCTCCCAAGTGCTCCAACCATTCCAAGCTTCCGACAACAATGTTACGCCGTTGTAATGCCAATAATGCATGTCAACTCCATCTACTTCTAAGTCGGTAGCTTTTATTTTAGTTGTTGTCATTCTTGTACTTGTGTTTTTAGTTTCAAAGAGGAGAGGTAGGCTTGTTGCCTCTTCCTCTACTTTTGATTTGTAATCGACATCTCTTACCTCCAATGAGGAAGAGACTCTTAGTGGATTGCCCCATTGTACGTGGTATAGGATCGCGGGGCCTTGGATTAACAACCTTTTGGTTGTGAACCAAGTAAAAACAAAAAATATTATTTTCTTTTATTGTCTTTACTTCCGCTATGCTTACTCAAGTTTTTACGACGAAAAGAAAGTTTTTAAGTATGTTATTCACCCCCCTCTAGCATATTCACTCGATCCAATGACAACTACTTGAATAAGTTAGACAATTTCAATAAAAAGAACAATTGCAACATCAACTATTTGAACAACAACTGTAGTTGCAACAACAACTGTTTAAGGAAGAACAACAACAACATATGGACCAACTTGCATCATTTTTTAGGCAGCAGATGCAAGCACAAGAAGTCATTCGACCTCTATTAGAGGATATTCCTTGTTGCTTTTTGCCGAGGCAGATTGACATGCTTGAGGAGATGGATTTTAGAGTTGAGGATACGCTAGTTTCTACGTTTACAACTCTATAGGACTCCACTGTTGTGAGTTGTGATGATGTACATTGTGATGTTCTAGATATTGATGTGAATACTGATTTTGTGTACTTTTATAATAATATTGATGCATGCAAAACTTGGAATGAGAGTGCTATTATTACATATATTATTGTTGATAAGGTTTCATGTGAAATTTATAATGAAGCTTCTATTGTTTCTGATGTGGATGATAATGTTAGTGTATTGATTGGTGATTCTATTGAAAATTTTGATGTAGAAGAGACAGTAGAAGTAGAGATAGCGCCCATCAAATTTCTTCCTTCAATTGTAAAGTCACCTGAATTTAAGTTTGAGTTGATCTTTTTCAATTTAAAGGATGTGTGTTTAGAGGGAGTGAAGGACAGCTATGTCACGCCTGCACTTTTTAAAGGCGGCGCGACGCGATCATACATACATACATCTACAGCGGAAGGCTACATGCATTTACAGCGGAAGACTTTAGACTTCTTTTTTTTTTCTTTTTAAAACATAAGGCATGAAACATGGAGCATGCGTAATCATCTCATAAGTACTTAGTTCAAGTTCATGATAATCAACTTAAAGAACACTAAGTAGCAACCATTCATCATCAAGTAGAGTTCGACTCTTAACACCTAACATGCAAAACTTAAAGGGAAACATGCATAAGTCTTGGAATAATAACAGATCTCCTCCACCATACCACTACCACACACACTTTGCCCCTCCTGCTGCTCCCTTTAGTTTAGCCATTCTTTACCCTTATCTGCAGTACAAGGGAATGTGAAACTATAAGCACATAGGCTTAGTAAGATCCTTTCCTACTCACAAAAGCCATACATCAAGAATTAGACCTAGAGTAGTGACATGATCATTTAAGAACATATAAGCATAGCATACATATAAACATTCAAGAACATATAAGAATAACATTCATATAAACATTCAAGAATATATAAGCATAGCATTCATATAAACATTCTAGAACATATAAGCATAGCATTCATATAAACATTCAAGAACATATAAGCATAGCATTCATATAAACATTCAAGAACATATAAGCATAGCATTCATATAAACATTCAAGAACATATAAGCATAGCATTCATATAAGGATAATGACATGATCATTCAAGAACATATAAGCATAGCATACATATAAATATCATAATCACATAGACATGAAATAAAGGTATATGCAAGATGCTCTTTGAAAACATATATTCTTATAGGTACTTAAATATAATCTCAACATATTGGGCCCGACATTGTACCATATTCATCATCATCATTGCGCGCATCCCTAAATAGACCCGAGGTAGCTAATCCCGAACCTACTAGGTTACTAGGCCCGTACTATGTCCGTCGACCTAGAAGCAATCATAACATAGAAGCCCATCCTAGGCCTGTACTATGTTCGTCGGCCTAGGGCAACTTAGGAGCCCATCCCGTACTAGGTCCGTACTATGACCATCGATCTAGGGGAACGTAGGAGCCCATCCCTTGGACCTTGTTAGGGTCCGGTACAAGCCATGCAAAAAGTAAAATAGCATATCATGTTCCTTATCATAACATATCATATTTCTTTTCATAACATATCATATTCCTTGTCATAGCATATCATGTTCCTTCTTTATAACATATCATATTTCTTTTCATAACATAAAGAGTGCTCTTAGTCCCCATTCATAGGGAAGCATCTCTTAGGCATTTTCATCATACATACTTGTTCATCATGATGCAATGAGCATAACATAATCATACATTCATACAATTAACATGGCAATGAGCATAACATAATCATACATTCATACAATTAACATGGACATAAGGTAGTGGCATAAACCAATCATGCTATCATAAAGTCTAACTAACATCATATTAACATCTTATATATATATATCATGGCATGGAGGATTATTAGAGGGCATGAGCATGGGTTGCCCGAAACCCTAAGGGAGGGTTCTTAAGAATTTAAACCCTAAACACTTGTACAAGATCTAACTAACCACATGTTAACATCCATTACCTATAGATCATGACATGGAAGACCATTAGGAGCACAACTAGGACTTGGCCGAAAGTTTCAAGGGGCCTTGGGTTCAAACACTCAAACCAAACCTAGCTATCAACATGTCATCTTCATCTACATACAAAACATGGCATGGGAACATATAGATCATAGCATGAAAGGCCATTAGAAGCATATATAGGGCTTGGTCGAAAGTTTCAAGGGGTCTTGGGATCAAACACTCAAACGAAACCTAGCTATCAACATGTCATCTTCATCTACATACAAAACATGGCATGGAGACATATAGATCATAACATGAAAGACCATTAGGAGCATATATAGGTCTTGGCCGAAAGTTTCAAAGGGTCTTGGGATCAAACACTCAAACCAAACCTAGCTATCATGTCATCTTCATCTACATACAAAACATGACATGGAGACATATAGATCATAGCATGAAAGACCATTAGGAGCATATATAGGTCTTGGACGAAAGTTTCAAGGGGTCTTGGGATCAAACACTCAAACCAAACCTAGCTATCAACATGTCATCTTCATCTACATACAAAACATGGCATGGAGACATATAGATCATAGCATGAAAGACCATTAGGAGCATATATAGGTATTGGCCGAAAGTTTCAAGGAGAGCTTTGGAATTAAACACTCAATCAAGCCTATCTATCAACATATTATCATCATATTCATACAAAACATGGCATGGAAAAATCATTTGAAGCATGAAGGAGTCTTGGCCGAGAGTTTCAAAAAGATTTCTAAGCAATCAAAAACTGAAACAACTTGTACTGCAGGTGAGGGGATACTTACATCCTTTCTCTTGTTTAGTAATAGAATATACCCTAGGTTGTGATGCCAAGACTAGAGCTTTCTTCTTTCTTGGTTGGTTTGTTGGGTCTCCGGCACCGCGGCGTGTGTGTGTTCGATCATGTTTCGCAAACATGAGCACAGCGGAAGCAATAAAAATAATAAATACTCCTATTTATTACAACACACACAACACACGCATGCTTATTACAACAAGTGTAGACATAACCGTAAATTTAAATTTGCAATAAAAGGAAATTTAACTACGTTATACCTTTCGTATGACGTGTAGCGGGAACGGCATCAACCGGAACGATTCCCGTAAGAATCGTCTCTATCCGTATCCACGCCGAGCTCCTCGGGATGACTTCGCTAAGTCACGAGCTTCGTCTTCGTACGGGTTACTAGCCTCGTGTTGAAGACGACGTGATCGAGAGATGATCACGATCCGAATCCAAATTCGGATCCTAAAATGAGTTCTCAAAACTCGCTTCTCCGGAGAGGTATTCGTCAACCGTTTGACGAATCCTTCGTCCCCCACCTCAGAGGATTACCGGAAATCAAATCCCCGGTATGTTAGCCGCTGTCGGAGCACTAACCGTCGTCCAAACGACGCTCCGACGAGAGGAGAGGAAGCTGTCCAGAAAACTGGACAGCTTGGTGGAGGAGTAGGCACCGGCCAAAACAAGGAGAGAAAAGACTCACCTTGATGCCGAACCTATAGGAGATCACCGGAGGGTCGCCGGAGGTTCACCGGCTGGAGCTTGGACGCCGGCAAGGGTCTTGGACGGCGGCACAAAGTTGGGCGGCGGCAGCTTGTAGTTGGGCGCCAAAAATTCCTCCAAGGGGTGGGCGGCAACTTCAAGCTAGGGTTTTGGATGATTTGGGTTTAACAATCCCTTAAGCCCTCTTTTATAGAGAACTAATTCTCTTAATGGTTAATGGATCATATCCATAAAGCCCGTTAACCCGCTCCATTAGGATAAGTTAAAATAAACCAAACCATGATGGTTTATTTTAAGTTAAAACGAACCGAACCAACTTTTGGTTCATTCGTTTAAAATAAACCAAACCCTTTGGTTTATTCTTATCCATTGGATTAGAACCAAACCATTTTGGTCCATCCATTACATCTTCATAAGACGCAGCCCATCCACGCTTCCATTGCGACTGAAACGATTTCATGCTCGCTTTATGTTTGGTCCAACCAAACCTAGTTTCTCTCGGTCTGAGAATCCAATTCTCAAGCTCGTTTTAAATCCTTTGGATTACACTCGTTGTGCGTGTGACCAAATAGGTTCTCGGTTTATGTTGGCCGTCTATAATTAACCATTAATTATAGAACGATCATGAGTGGCACCTAGTAGTACATCATGATCCCCAATTAACCAAAAGATCAAGCGGTTGATCGAACTATTTTTGAAACCCTTGAGCTCGAATGAATCGTGCCCCATTCCCTTCACTCATCTTATACCCACTTGGTTGAGGACATGGTCTATTGTGTCAGTCCCCACTAGGCTGACTACGTCACACTTAGCCCAAGTATCATTTCCTCGTCCTACGGATTCTAGTTACTCCACATGTATCGAAGAGTACTTTACTCTAAACATGTAATGCTTTGGCCAAAGACTTTAGTAACAATCCGACGAGAGGCCATGGGTATACATCTCCTCGCAAGGAGTGGTGAATCCTTTATAAGCTATTCAAACACCTTCGATCACTTCGACTTATACCCAATCATCCCGGGTCCACATCTCCTCGGAGATGTTTGCTTAAGATGTCAAAACATAAGTCTCCATGATCAAGATGACTTGAATACCGCAAGTCAAAGGAACATCGCACTTAAGCCACAGTAAGAACTTCATTGACATATCTATATATGCAGAGAACCATATGAAGTCTTACGGCTGGTCACTCCAATGAACTAGTTACCAGAACTATCATCCACGATTAACTCCGGACATCACTATGTCTCCAGCCAGTGAGAATCAGCTGCTTGGATACACCAAGGAGTATACCTCGTGCTAGTCTCGACAAAATTGCTGGTGTCCAAATCCATCAATTCATCGACTAGGGATAATTCCGATACATCACAATTACACATGTAGAGATACTCACTAGTTGTGATCCAATCACAAATTCTCTCATGCTGTGATTCGTATCGTGGACATTCAGTAAATGAGTTTAAGATCCAATCAAATACATTAAACATGTATACTCAAATAGTGAATCTTCATTTATCCTATAAATGGTTCATACATAAGGCGATTGCCTTAGGACATCTCTCATATATTACTAACAGACTCCCACTTGGCCTAATGCCAATCGCTACGGTATCCAATACCATAAGCTCTAACATGACCCTCAAACTTACTTTGAGGTAATGCTTTAGTCAAAGGATCCGCTAAGTTCCTTTCAAAGGGGAATTTTCTCGATTTGTATTTCGCTCCTACCGATGATCTCTCCGATAAGATGATAGCGGCGGCTACATGTTTGGATCATCGATGAGACCACATCAAGTTCATAGATGAACTTCTTGATCCAAACCGCCTTTGTCGCCTAAAGTCGCAATGTATTCTGCCTTAGTGGCAGAATCCGCTATAGTGTCAAGCTTGGAACCTTTCCAACTTATTGCGCCTCCATTCCAGGTGAATACATACCCAGACAAAGACATGGAATCATCCTTGTCTGTCTGGAGCTGGCATCCGTATACCCACGTATCACCATGTACCCTTCTCCATATATTAGGAACATATCCTTAGTTCTTCTTAAGTACTTAAGGATCGTCTTAACAGTCACCCAATGATCCATTCCTGGATCAGACTGGTATCTGCTCGTGACACTCAGAGCATACGATACATCGGGCCTCGTACATAACATAACATACATGATAGATCCTATTGCAGATGCATAGGGAATCTTACTCATGCAAATCCTCTCGTCTTCTGTGCGCGGACACATAGACTTCGAAAGGTGTACCCATGCCTGATGGGCAGATAACCTTTCTTGGATTCCGACATGCTAAACCTCTTTAGCACTCGGTCTATATATGTAGACTGCGAAAGACCAAGCAACCGTTTCGATCTATCTCTATAGATCTTAATCCCAAGGATGTAGGTTGCTTCTCCCGTGTCTTTCATGGAGAATGTCTTGGATAACCAAACCTTAATCGATCAGAAGATTGACACATCGCTTCCTATAAGTAATATGTCATCGACATACAATACTAGGAACACGATCGCACTCCCACTAACCTTCTTGTACACACAAGGTTCGCTCGATTTTGTGAGAAATCAAACTTTTGATCGTCTCATCAAAACGGATATTCCACCTCGATGCTTGCTTCAATCCATATATGGATCGTCGCAACTTGCATACCTTGGTTTTATCAACCGATGTGAAACCCTCAGGCTGTATCATATACACGTCCTCGAGCAAGTTTCCATTAAGGAAAGCTGTTTTCACATCCATCTGCCATATCTCATAATCATAATGAGCCGCTATGGCCAGGAGCATCCGAATGGATTTAAGCATAGCTACAAAGTAATAGGTTTCGGCCATAATCAACACCTTGCTTTTGACGATATCCTTTCGCCACCAATCTAGCCTTATAGGTAATCACATTACCATCCATGTCGGTTTTCTTCTTGAAAACCCACTTGCACCCTATAGGCTTTATGCCTTCAGTGGGTCAACCAAGTTCCAAACTTGGTTTTACATGGAATCCATTTCCGACTTCATGGCACCAAGCCACTTATCCCTTTCTGAACTTGTCAAGACTTCTTCATAACTGTAGGCTCTCATCATCAATGAGTAACACGCTGCTCGATTCACTTACGAGAAATCCATATCTCTCAGAATGTTGTGTTCTACCAGATCTACGAAGATGTGGTATTTAATAGGTCCAAAGATTGCTCATCACTATGAGTTGTCACCCAGCTTCACCGTATCTCATTAATGTCTATTTGAGTCTCTCGAGCCTCCTCAAGCTCGACGACACTCCCACTGTTTTCTTGCAAGAGAAACTCTTTCTCTAGAAACACAACATGCCTTGAAACAAACACCTTTTGTTCCACAGGATGATAGAATTGGTAACCCCTTGTTTCCTTAGGGTATCCAATAAATAGACATTTATCAGACTTAGCATCCATTTGTCTGATACAGTCCGCTTCACATAAGCAGGACAACCCCATATCTTCAAGTAAAATACATGAGGTTTCTTACCATTCCATATCTCATATGGAGTAGTTGAGACTACCTTGGTAGGCATTCTGTTTAACAAGTAAACAGCTGTCTGAAGTGCATAACCCCAAAAGGACTTGGGAAGAGTCGCATGATTTCATCATTGACCTGACCATGTCCAACAAGGTCCGGTTACGCCTCTCAGATACACCATTATGCTGTGGTGTTTAGGGCGGAGTCCATTGAGACAATATGCCATTGTCTCTTAGATAATCAAGAAACTCTTGACTTAAGTATTCACCACCTCGATCCGATCGAAGTATTTTAATACTTTTGTCATGTTTTTTCTCTACTTCATTTCTAAATTCTTTGAACCTTTCAAAGGCTTCAGACTTGTGTTTCATCAGGAACACATACCCAAACCGTGAGTGATCATCGGTGAAGGTAATGAAGTAGCTATAGCCTCCTAAAGCTTGAGTTGACATAGGTCCATATACATCACTATGTATTAGGCCTAGCAACTCTCCCACTCGTTCACCTTTTTCCGTAAAAGGTAACTTAGTCATCTTACCTTTTAAGCATGATTCGCATGTATCGTATGAATCCAATTCAAACGATTCCAGAATTCCACATCGGTGTAATTCAGACATGCGTTTCTTGCTTATATGGCCAAGACGACAATGCCACATATAGGAGTCTATTTGATTATCCTTTCGAGCACGCGTGTTGCTCGCTTCGATATTGAAATCGTCACTGGATACGTCCAACATATATACACCATTGCTTAAAGTTCCAATCCCATAAAGAACTCCATTCAAAGTTATGTAACAACAATTGTTACTAAAAGTCAAATGGAACCCATTTCTATTTAAACAAGAAATAGAAATAATGTTCTTTATCAACGAAGGAACATAAAAGCAATTGTCCAGTTCTAAGACAAGTCCTACAGGGAGTTCCAACAAATACATTCCGATGGCGAGTGCAGCAACCGTTGCTCCATTCCCAACACGTAAATTTGACTCTCCCCTTGACGAGTCTTCTTCTATTTCTTAGCCCATGTATGTCATTACATATATGTGAGCCACACCCAGTATCAAATACCCAAGTGTCTGAGGAAATAGAATGACAATCAATAAAGAAGATTTCTGAAGAAGATGGGGCATCCGATGCCTTATCCTTCTTCACGGACTCAAGATAAATCTTGCACTTTCTCCGCAAATGGCTCTCCTTGACATAATGATGGCAAGTTTCCTTTTGTGCTATTTCTACCTTCTTAGCCCTTCTCTTCTTTCCCTTCTGCTGTTCCTTTGACTTCCTCTTAGAACCTTTCTTCGAGGAATCAACTAACAGCACCGTCCCCTGCTCATGCTTCTCAGAAGACTCCACAGTCTTCAGCATATTGAGCAGTACCACAGATGAACCTCCTAGCATCTTAGAGGTGAAGAGGAGCTTTGAGACTTCGAACCTTCAATCTCACTTGCTCATCAACCAACTCACAAAGATGAAGGACTACGATATGAGCATCCATATGCTCATGTGCCGCTGTAGCTTGGGTTCCATCGTGGCTAGCATGATGCAACTCATTTGTTCAGAATCACTCACATGTTTCTGATAGGCCAACAATTGGTCCAGAGTTGCATTGTCACTAGGATGGGCGGGAAGAGGCGCTTCGAGGACATTTGCAAGTTTTTCAACCTTGAGAACAATTCTCAAGCTTCTAAGCTAGTCCATGAAGCTCGGCCCAGTCAATTTATTCGAATCCAAAATGGAACGCAAATTAAAAGACAACATGATCAATTTTAGAAATACAAAACGAGCATATATGAGAAAGATGATTTTTAAAATGCATCAATATATATTTATAAATCCCATTCATTTTTCGAATTTCAAAAACCCCAAAATCACTTCGGGAGATCGTAGGTCCATCTCCGAATGGGCTGATATCCATCATAGTTATGAACAACCTTGGAGAGAGTCCAACAAGCCATTCATAACTACTACGGTAGGTATCAACTATACCGATTGCATATCACGTATATGCAACTATCACAATGTGCTATCAACTAATTGAATGTTCACACATACATCGGGTTGTTAACACATTAACAAGTATGCATCATATGCATAGCACCCAACTTCACCTCCCTTTACATCGACCTTGAGAGAGTCCAACAAGTCGATGCTCGTTAAAGCTAACCCATTAATCGACATAGTTTTAATATGGTTAGAGCGCATTCAACCAATTAGCCCAGCTTGGAGAGAGTCCAACAACCAAAGCTAACGATTGACCTCTGACTCTTACCATATTAGTATTAAACTATTCCATGGTTTGAACATATTCAGGTTCGAGCCGGGCTTGGAGAGAGTCCAACAACCCAAACAAGAAACAAAACTCTGGTTCTAACCATATTAATGGAAGGTGTAGGCTTTAATATTGATTAAGGGTTTTTATGTCTCATCCTCTTTGCATGCAAATAACTATTATCTACATGGCATGGCATACATGGCATACATCTACATGTCACGACACGCATGGCATAATGTTATGCATATAATGCAATTACATGGCATACAATTATGTCATGTATATAATTTCCTTATATGTTATAACTATTTATGGAAATAAAATATGTTTAAGATTTGATTCTCCAAATCAAATCATAATTAAATTAGGAAACAAATTTCCAAATCTAATCACATATTTTATTCATGGAATTATTTGATTAAGGAAAATCTATTTAGGAAACCAATTTCCTAAATCATTAAAACGACTTATGGAAATAAAATATTTTAAGATTTGATTTCCCAAATCAAATCATGATTAAATTAGGAAACAAATTTCCAGAATCTAATCAAATATTTTATTTATGGAAAATATCAATTTCCATAAATACTTCCAACTTTTCAAAAGTGGAAGATTTCCATAAATACTTCTAGACTTTCCAAAATTGAAAAATTTCCATAAATACTTCTAAATTTCCAAAATTTATAAAATTTCCAGAAATACATTATGACTATCGCAAAACCATTTTACGATTATGTCGAAACACAACCTGGGCTCTGATACCACTGTTGGGTCTCCGGCACCGCGGCGTGTGTGTGTTCGATCATGTTTCGCAAACATGAGCACAGCGGAAGCAATAAAAATAATAAATACTCCTATTTATTACAACACACACAACACACGCATGCTTATTATAACAAGTGTAGACATAACCGTAAATTTAAATTTGCAATAAAAGGAAATTTAACTACGTTATACCTTTCGTATGACGTGTAGCGGGAACGGCATCAACCGGAACGATTCCCGTAAGAATCGTCTCTATCCGTATCCACGCCGAGCTCCTCGGGATGACTTCGCTAAGTCACGAGCTTCGTCTTCGTATGGGTTACTAGCCTCGTGTTGAAGACGACGTGATCGAGAGATGATCACGATCCGAATCCAAATTCGGATCCTAAAACGAGTTCTCAAAACTCGCTTCTCCGGAGAGGTATTCGTCAACCGTTTGACGAATCCTTCGTCCCCCACCTCAGAGGATTACCGGAGATCAAATCCCCGGTATGTTAGCCGCTGTCGGAGCACTAACCGTCGTCCAAACGATGCTCCGACGAGAGGAGAGGAAGCTGTCCAGAAAACTGGACAGCTTGGTGGAGGAGTAGGCGCCGGCCAAAACAAGGAGAGAAAAGGCTCACCTTGATGCCGAACCTATAGGAGATCACCGGAGGGTCGCCGGAGGTTCACCGGCTGGAGCTTGACGCCGCAAGGGTCTTGGACGTGCACAAAGCTGGGCGGCGGCAGCTTGTAGTTGGGCGCCGAAAATTCCTCCAAGGGGTGGGCGGCAACTTCAAGCTAGGGTTTTGGATGATTTGGGTTTAACAATCCCTTAAGCCCTCTTTTATAGAGAACTAATTCTCTTAATGGTTAATGGATCATATCCATAAAGCCCGTTAACCCGCTCCATTAGGATAAGTTAAAATAAACCAAACCATGATGGTTTATTTTAAGTTAAAACGAACCGAACCAACTTTTGGTTCATTCGTTTAAAATAAACCAAACCCTTTGGTTTATTCTTATCCATTGGATTAGAACCAAACCATTTTGGTCCATCCATTACGTCTTCATAAGACGCAGCCCATCCATGCTTCCATTGCGACTGAAACGATTTCATGCTCGCTTTATGTTTGGTCCAACCAAACCTAGTTTCTCTCGGTCTGAGAATCCAATTCTCAAGCTCGTTTTAAATCCTTTGGATTACACTCGTTGTGCGTGTGACCAAATAGGTTCTCGGTTTATGTTGGTCGTCTATAATTAACCATTAATTATAGAACGATCATGAGTGGCACCTAGTAGTACATCATGATCCCCAATTAACCGAAAAGATCAACGGTTGATCCAGAACTATTTCTGAAACCCTTGATGCTTCGAATGAATCGTGCCCCATTCCCTTCACTCATCTTATACCCACTTGGTTGAGGACATGGTCTATTGTGTCGATCCCACTAGGTGACTCGTTACACCTAGCCCAAGTATCATTTCCTCGTCCTCTACAGTTCTAGTTACTCCACATGTATCGAGTACTTTACTCTAAACATGTAATGCTTTGGCAGACTTTAGTAACAATCAGCGAGAGGCCATGGGTATACATCTCCTCGCAAGGAGTGGTGAATCCTTTATAGGCTATTCAAACACCTTCGATCACTTCGACTTATACCCAATCATCCCGGGTCCACATCTCCTTAGAGATGTTTGCTTAAGATGTCAAACATAAGTCTCCATGATCAAGATGACTTGAATACCGCAAGTCAAAGGAACATCGCACTTAAGCCACAGTAAGAACTTCATTGACATATCTATATATGCAGAGAACCATATGAAGTCTTACGGCTGGTCACTCCAATGAACTAGTTATCATAACTAGCATCCACGATTAACTCCGGACATCACAATGTCTCCAGCCAGTGAGAATCAGCTGCTTGGTTACACCAAGGAGTATACCTCGTGCTAGTCTCGACAGAATTGATGGTGTCCAAATCCATCAATTCATCGACTAGGGATAATTTCGATACATCACAATTACACATGTAGAGATACTCACTAGTTGTGATCCAATCACAAATTCTCTCATGCTGTGAATCGTATCGTGGACATTCAGTAAATGAGTTTAAGATCCAATCAAATACATTAAACATGTATACTCAAATAGTGAATCTTCATTTATCATATAAATGGTTCATACATAAGGCGATTGCCTTAGGACATCTCTCATATATTACTAACATGGTTTTCGGAAATGGAAGAAGGAAGAGCTAGGGTTTCGGTGGGGAAGAAGAAGAGAAAGAGGAGAATGCCAACTTGGGTTCTCTTGTCTCCTCATACTTCTATTTATTCACTTGAAGGTGTCCCTTAGCCTCCCTTACCCTTAACTATTATTTTCCATGTCCTTCTAATAGCACAACCCTGTTGGGATTCTGGTTATTGGATGCATCCTAAGGTTTAGTTATCTACTTTGGAGGTTTAGGGTTCAAACCCTGGGCCTTGCATCCTTTTTGGCTCTATTTTCTTTTATTTTTGAAAGAGCTCACATGAAAAGCTCATATGATCATGAAAAAATTCTTATAAAATTTTTAGGAATTTTACGGGCGTTACAAGCTGGAGGTTTTTAGACTAGACATACCCATTGCAGTTAGAGCTTCTTTTATGTCGCTTTAGTCTTTACAATGTTTCATGCACCTTCCACAGTTTTCTGGTTAGTATGTTTGCGCATCTTTTAGAAAATTTCATGGCAGTACCTATAGTTGATTTTATTGCATATGATTTGATATAAACCATTCAAGGATTGATGTTAGTTATTCTTGTAGGATCATAATATTACAAGAGAGGGGGGTGAATCTCGGAGTTTATAATTTTCTTTAATTTTAAAGCTTATTTTATATTTTCAAATATGAGAACATAGTGAAAATTAAATAAAATTTAGACATAATCAGTTTACTTGGTTCACAACCCTAACTGGGTTGCTACTCCAAGGCCCGTAGCTCTTCCTAGAGCTACCTCGGCGGGCAATCACTATAGTACCCTTCGATTTGAGAACTCTCGACTTCGAAGGAATTCACTTTTTACAAAAATGAGAGAAAGGTAACACTCTACCTTCTCTTGAAATTGAGTACAACAAGCAAATATGAATAGAAAGAATACAAGCTAAATTATACCGACACTTTTGAGGAGTTTGATGTAGGCACGGAGTGTCGGAAATGTGCCTTCATGAGGAAGTAGAGCTCTTGTGAATGAGATTGAATTTTAACAGCACTTTGTCGTAGTAGTAGTGTTCTACTCGGATCTGGTCGAGCACTTATTTTATAAACCTTTTCCAGTCGACTAGAATGCCTTCCAGTCGACTCCACATCAGCCCGTCGATATAGAACTTCTGGTCTTCCAGTCAACTCCAAGTCACCCAACTCCGCATCAGGAAGTTTCCCACTTCAGTCGACTGAAACACTTTCCAACTATGGTGCTAGATCTTCGATCAATCACAGCTAATCCTTCCAAGTGTGTATCCAGTCGATTGAACCAAACAGAGTCGACTGAACTTCAGTCGACTGATCCCTGCAAAACGAGATTAGCACAAATAGATAAAATCAAATATGATAGCAGTAGTAATACTGCTCTATCTCGAATTCTAAGTCCCACGCGAACTTTCCATCGGATCGACGCCTAGCTTTGTCCCCTACAGAGGACTCGACCACACCTCTTCACTCGAGGCTTACCTACCAGCTACCTGTCGGACTTACCACTCTTGACATCCGATCTGACCCACCAAGGCTTCCACCAACTGTCCGGTCTGCCTGACCCAGCTGGACTTTTTACCGATTGTTCGGTCTCCTTACCCAACCGATCTTCATGCCAAATGTCTGGTCCATATGATCCATCTAGACTTCATGTCTGGTGTCCGATCCTCCTAATCTGTCAAGTCAATTGCCTAATATCCGGTCAACACGACCTACTAGGACTTCTTGTTAAGTCTGCACACTTAACACTGTTATTAGAATATAAGTAATTCCTAACTTTAACTATGGTTCATACATCAAAATCAAAGAGTGATGCTCACTGCATCAACAATCTCTTCCTTTTTGATGTATGACAATACATCAGTTAAAGTTAGGAGAATAAGACAACAATATTCAAATTTTGACATATATAAGAAATGCATTAAGTTAAACATGTATGAGATGCATATATAAATTTTTACATTTCCCTTTCCATAAGTCTCTTCTCTTTAACTTTATATCTCCTCTCCCCCCTTTGACATACATCAAAATCAAAATTAAGTTTAAAATGCCACAACTTTAAATTAAATATTAAGCTAAAAAATGATTAAGTTTTGAAATCAATCCTCCCCGTATATTCAATAAGGTTTTCTTCATTTAGAAATAGAATCTCTCCCTTTATAAAAATTTTCAAAAGATAACAAAATTTTTTCCAAAAGTTTAATTTTCAAAAGTTTAACAACCCCTAAACATATTTCTAAATTCAAAGATTTAAAATTATAACTTCTCATAAATAAAAACATATTTTCAAATTCCAATTTTTTTTTTCAAAATTTTCAAAATTTTCTTTGAAAAATTTCAAAATTTTCTAACTCCCCTGAATAATAACATATTTTCAAATTCCAATTTTTTTTTAAATTTTTAAAATTTTCTAACTCCCCCTGAATAATAACATATTTTTAAATTCCAAAATTTTTAAAATTTTTCAAAATTTTCTAACTCTCCCAGAATAATAACATATTTTCAAATTCCAAAACAAATTTTCAAAATTTTCTAACTCCCCTTAAAAATAACTAAAAAATTAAGTGAATCTTAAATTTTTCAAAAATTTTAAGATGATGCAAATATGATAGAAAATATGTCCAAGCATGAATTTTCAAATATTATTTTAATATTTAAAAATATACATCTAAAAATCATCCTTAAAGCAAATGTCCAACTCTTTACTAGCTTAAACGATATAGAATTAATTATCAAGCTTTGAATTAGAGTTAGTCACCGAAGTGATTGAGTTGCTCTTGTAAACCCTGTGTTGGTTCATGTCGATGCACTGGATTTACATCTGGAGCCAGGGGTGCAGTCCTAACATCTCACGCCCATCTTCGTGGCTCAATACACAAACAGGTAATCTTAGGTGTTTGTGAGATGCAAAGGCTTACTTAAATCTATAGGATCATGAAATCTAAATTGTCCTAGATTGATTTTTAATTTTTCTTTAAAAATAATATAATATTACTTTTCAAAATAAATTTGAGTAATGAGTATGAAACATCCTAGTCTACCAAGCATAAAACAATCTACATACAAGATTTAAAAATTGTTAAATTTATTAAGTTCAAATAGTAACAAGTGACATAACTAAAACACTCCTAGTCAGAAGATGGAGGAGGTGGATGATCCATGCCCCAAGACCTAAGAAGCTCCATCATCTCTTGATGATCCTCTCTCTGCGCCTGCAACATCTACATCATCTCAAGATGCTACTGCTCCTGGCGCTTCATCACATCCTCTAATCTGGATAATCTCTCTGCTATTGTAGGAGGTGTTGGAATCCCAAGAAAAGGTGATAGACTATCGAATCCTGGGTCTTCCTGATGCTCTAACTCGGAGTGGTGCTCAGGGTCAATCTCAGGGTTAGGCTCCTGCTCTGGCTCAGGCTGGGGTTGGGGCTGAGGACCATCTCTCTTCCGTGCAAGGAAATTATTTTCATCTAGACCTATTTTCGCTAAACCAAACTGCCTAGAACCTATCATGTCGTACTCAGTAAGTTGTTTGATGTTACCTGTGGTAACATCAAACCCTAATATAGCTAAGAGGGATGTGATAATATGGAAGTAAGGCAAATGAGCCTTCCTGCTAGTAACTGACCTAGAATGATGAATGATGGAGTGGAACATCTGTATACTAATGTCTAACTCTAATCTATGACTAAGTCCATAAAGTAAAAATTAATGATAGGGGTGCATCATAGCGATGTCCCTAGTGGTGAGTGGCGGAATTCAGTTCACTATGACTCGGTACAGGGCATAGTCCCTTACTCTGAGTCTAGTGGAACTAAAGATACTCACAGACGTAGTTCTCTCCTCACTAAATAGATGCATATGTATTCTATCTAATGTAATGTGCGAGTAGGGGTCACCGTATGGTAACTCTGTGGATGGGAAACATGCAACCAGACATGATGAATGCATGATTCCTAGATGCTTTCTCAACATAGAGGGGGTAAAAATAAAATCCTTAACATGTACTCTAGTCGAATATGCAAGATCATCAATTTTACAAAAGTTATTGAAAAACTCTACACATATCTTTGTTAATAGAGTTTTTACAATGCACTAATTTCTCTAACTCGTAATGCGTTATGACTTCCATACTAAGCATGCATGAATTACTAAAAAATGATTTGCTAAAGTATCTAGTAGGCATAGGAGTATAAAGTGTGTTCTCAAACCTAATCCTATGCCCCTCAGTAGGGAACCTAATATCTAAGCATGGAGTAGATGACTCAATCTCAATAGCACTTCTTTTACCCCTAATTGAATTATAATTATTCAATATTTATTAAAAGTAATTGAAACTAAAGTTTTAGATTTATTACCTTGGCATTATGGATGATTTTAAAGAGATATGATGACCTAGATGTTTCGGAAGGCTAAAAATAGAGTTTTCGCGGTGGATTGTGGTGGATGTGAGTCTTTTTGACGTTTGCTTGGCGTTGTTCTTATAGACAGGATCCAGTCAACTGAAAATAGTCCAGTCGACTAAATTAGAGTCAACTGAACCTGTTTTAGTGAACTGTAATTAATTTTACCATTTACTTCACCCCCTAAACTTTATCTACCATTTCATTTCACCAATCAATCAATTTCATTGATCAAGTCGATTTACCTTCCCGAGGCTCTGAGGCAATCAAGTTTATTCAAATACTCTTTTCCAAATGTATTTAATTTTGGTTAATTTTTATGTTTAATTAGATTTAATTGATTTTATTAGGCTAATTCCATTGATTTACTTAATTGATTTGAGTTGATTAAATTTGTTGGATTGAATTGATTAGATGATTAAGTTTAATTTAGTAGGTTAATTAAGTTTAGTTTAGTGGGTCAATTAAGTTAATTTATTGAGTTTGAGTTGAGTATATTAAGTTGAGTTAAGTTAAATTAGTTTAAGTAAAGTTATTAAGTAAGTTCTTAAGTTAGTTGAATTGTATTTAACTAATTAAGCTTGATTAAATTCTAAATCATCTCATCCAAACTAGATTTTCAATACACGTTAATCCTATGATTTCTTTTTATCTTAATTAAGTTTAATGAGCAATTTTAAAGTTTTTAAACTTGTATTAGATTCAAGCTTACTTTGAGCTAGTTAAGTAGGTTTTTCTAGAATTGACTTATAGGTCGTGGCGAGGCACATGACCTTCTTGTATATCGGAGCAACGACCACTTCCTAGACAAAGTCAATGAAGGAATCAAGTACTTGATTCACTTTGGACTAAGCCTTGGTCTAACTAGTCAAAGACTTAGTGAGTTAGCTTCGGTCAGTTCCACTCGACTTAGTGCACCAGGTCGTGCTGAGGCACATGACCTTCTTGGATATCGGAGCAACAACCACTTCCTAGACATGCACTTTGAAGGGTTTCCCTAACTTACTATCAGTTCACTTCGTCTTAGTACTAAGTTGTTCAAGTTTAAACTACTTTGTTTCCTATCTAGTCCATTCTAAATTAAGCAAGTAAAGTAAACTAAAGCATGCAAGAGTTTAACTAAACAAGGAAACAAGCAAGGTTTTAGCTCCCCCTAAGTGGTAGGCAGGTTGAGTTTTGTTCACTAAGTGAACTTGATTTTTGGGAATCCAAAATTGATTTGGTCCAACTTGGTTGACTAAGCTAAACTTAGGAACCCATGCTTGGACTTGATTCTTAGCGTTTCGGCTAAGTAATGACATGTAAGATTTATAGGAGGATTTAGCTTTGTATCCGAGTCTGGATTTGTTGTACACGACTCGCTGAGATGCAAGCATCATGTTGAGATACTTGGAGCCCGAAGTAAACCTTTCCAATGATCCAATTAGATCTTCTGTCACGCCCCGAGAGTATGCTGAGCCGAAAAACGGACAACATCTCCCCTGTACGTGATACAATATCCTATTGATACAAGCCTTTCGGCCACAACCACATAACATATATATGGATATAATCCATAAATCATAGTGGAATATACTGACAAATAATAAAAATACAAAGACTCAAATACATGCCTACTGGTACGACTTTGACACAACAATAAAACTTTATCGAAACCAAATACATAACAACATAACCGATTACCAAACAACGGAAACAATATAGGATAAAAATCCAAAACATACAATCCAAAATATACAACACCAATATGGATTACAATACAAATACTCGAGGTGAGATGGGATCAGCTGGCAGAGTTCCGAGCACACCAAGGAATCTTCTACCTATGACCTGGGCGACAAGAAAACCCAGAGTCTGTGGTGGTGAGTATAAAATTCAGTGGTAATATGAAAGATAGTGCATGATCAACAAATATAAAGTACGAAGAGCAACATGTATACATATGGAAATGAATAGGTATACCGAGGGAGATCAACAAGTTTGCAGTCTTAAAGGAAACAAAAAAACTATCAATATAATACTAATCAGTGCATATACCAAACCAACTGATCAACTGTACATAATGTAAGGTACTAACATACCTGAAGATTTGCAACGATACAACTAATACACCCTGAACACATATACCACACTATAACACATACAACATAAAGGAACAATACTCTATCAATAATCAACACACTGCTATATGAACAACATATAAACAAGTACAAAACGAACCTGGTCCATCCTATACCACATGACGTTGATCAAATGCGTGCAACGGTCTTATCCACTCGTACACTGTACTCCACACATAACAGTATAAAATATGCAAATAGTATGCAAAATGATGAATAAATATATACAACAAACATAGTTCAAACAAATGCAACATCACAACTAGCATATACAAACTATATCTATATATCTTGATCACACACACACACACACACACACACACACACACACACATATATGTAGACGACATCATATATGGCAATGTAAATGGATGGTTATGCCTGGGCACTCCACTCGCTACCACGTCCCTAGTGTGGCCAAGGTGGCATGACATGACAACTGTCACAACTCAACAACAACCATTGTACTCCAGTGGCTGAGTGGGCAGTATAAATAAGTAGCGATAAGCTAAAGAGCTACAAGCTACACAACGGGGGTCCCTACTGTTGGCCACTCTGACTATCACTACCCAGGAGTGGTCAAGTGTCACACACCTAGGACAAACTACATGCAACTCTAACTACCACCATTAATAGTGGCCGAGTGTGGCACAACAGATGCACTGCCCTCACACGAGCTACTACTACAACGAGTAACCGTGGAGGCAGGATGACTGATGACCCTCTCAACCACAAGGGAGACCAAGTCGCTAGTATGCATGTAAATGGAATGAATGCATAACCACACAACAACACATACACAACACACTCTCCATCCAACAAAGAGTCATACACAACTGACAATCAACCATGCTAGGACCTCCAGTTCATAGCAACCTACTATCGACAATCAACCATGCTAGGAACTCCAGTCCATAACGTCACACTATTGACAACCCATACAACATACACAAATACATGATCTATAGTGGATATACAACAAAAGGAAGATGAAACGATCATCCTCTCTACCTTAAGGACATCACCCACCCTCGGATGATTAATCCTGATGACACAAGTCAAGACTACAACCATACTCAACTACGTATATATAGTTAAGTGTGTTGGAATTGCTTCGAAGGCTCGTCGGCTCCCATGTCCCCGGATTAAAATTTTCACTAATGAAAACTAATCCGGATGGGATGAGTTTTCTAAGCACAACCAATTCGTCATCGTGCTAACGACTTGAGCGATCGCTTGAACAAAATAGTTGTTCAAGCAACAAAACTCTTCTAGTCGGTTAGCCGCGGAAGAGACGACGGACGGATCACCGGTTTTTGTCTTTATCTTCGGGGTCCATGATTATACAAATACATATGGATATAGACATGTATAATTAACACACAAACATATTAATAAGAACATGCAAAGATCAATAATAAAAGTTGTAAAACTTTTATACCTCTCGATCTTCTATCGTATGTCCTAACCTTCTTGTAGACTTCGTGTGGGCGAAGATCCTCCACAAGTTGAAGCTTCCTAGATCACGTTCTTCCCTTCCTTGCTCGCTCCGAACAAAGAGAAGAACCAAACAAAACTTCTTCTCCTATCTAGAACCGACCACCAAGCCAAGGAGCTTGATATAGCCACCGGCTAAGGAGAAGAGGAGGAATAGGTTGAGCGTCGGCCAAGGTAGAGAGGAAGATGGAGTGGGCACCAGCTACACCTTAGGAAGAGAAAGGAAGCAAACCCTAATCTCCCACCTTGTTGCCGCCCAAGCCAAAACCCTAACATTAATCCTTTGGGCGCCGGCCAAAGCAAGGAGGAAGATGGAGTGGGTGCCGGCTACACCTTAGGAAGAGAAAGGAAGCAAACCCTAATCTTCCACCTTGTTGCCGCCCAAGCCACAAGCCAAACCCTAGCCGCCCAAGGGACAAACCCTAATCCCTCCTTGGATTTCTTGCCACCCAAACTCTTGAGAGGCAAAACCCTAATCTTCCAAGCATTAGGTTGCCGCCCAAGCCTTAGCCCTCTATTTATAGAGTTGGGCTTAAGCCTCCTTTAATCTCCACCGTCAGATCTAGGGATTTAATCTCCACCGTCGGATCTAGGGTTTCATCTCAACCGTCGGATCTAGGGTTTCATCCCAACCGTCGAATCTAGGGTTTCATCCCATTCGTCGGATCTAGAGATTTAATCTCAACCGTCGGATCTAGAGATTTAATCTCAACCGTCGGATCTAGAGATTTAATCTCAACCGTCGAATCTAGGGTTTCATCCCAACCGTCGGATCTAGGGTTTCATCCCAATCGTCGGATCTAGGATTTCATCCCATCCGTCGAATCTAGAGATTTAATCTCAACCGTCGGATCTAGAGATTTAATCTCAACCGTCGGATCTAGAGTTTTATGTTCCATCAATGGATCTAGGCTCCATGAGGTTTATGTTAGGTTACAATAGGGACCATGAGGAGGAGTTGGATCTTGGCCACCCGATGGATCGGAACCACACAAATTTGATCCATCAATGATGTTCCATTCCACTAGAGGATCATCATTAAATTACCTCACCAACCCCCATAAATTAATATGGGCTCCATATATTATTTGTACATCCATCTCCCCGTGTTTAAGATATCGAATGTCCGTCAATTAATTGATTTACTGACCATCAATCAATTAACATCTAACTCCTCGAGTAGTACCACTCAACCTTATCATCATGTTGACTAAGTCAACCTGCAGGGTTTACATGATGAACCTTATGAGCTCCTCAAGGGGACATCATCAACCTAATATATAGGACACGATTTCCTCCTATAATCAACGACACACCATGTAAATAATATAATTTCCCAACTTACCGGGCATATTGATTTAATACATAGAAATCTCACCCTTTGGTAAATCAAAGAAATAAATACTAAGTACATGTGCCCGTTATTATATCGGGATTAAGAGCATGTACAACATAATATCCGAGGTCCGATTCAATTATGTAGTCAGCAATAAATTGAATCACCTCTATGTCGGTCCTGCTCAATACACCTAAGTGTACTAGTGTAACTCTATGTTCAAGACAAAACAATACCAAGCTACACTGCAACCATGTTAATGGTTTGTCCAAAACCATCTTGGTTGTGAGCCTCTACTTATATTCTATAAGGGACTGATAACATGATCTTCTGTGCCACACCAAGCACCATGTTATCTACAATGTAAAATATTAGACAATATGCACACATATAATAAATATAAAGTGCAAACAATGATCATGTGATTCTTATTTCAAAATAAAAATGTTCATACAAAAAGGGCTAGGCTTTCAGTATACATCCCAACAATCTCCCACTTATACTAAAAGACTATGTTGTCATTACACTGCCATACATCTGATTCCCTTTCCCTCCACATGCCTATTAAAGCTCTCACTAGAAGGGTCTTAGTGAAAGGGTCTACTAGGTCATCCTCTGATGCAATCTAGGGGACAACAACTTCTACCTCCTTTACGATTTCTCGTATCAGGTGGTACTTACGCTCTATGAATTTACTTACCTTATGGGCTCGTGGTTCCTTCGAGTTTGCAACTGCACCATTATTATAACAATAAATTGTGATATTTCTGGGCAAACCAGGAATCACATCCAAGTCCATCAGGAAGTTCCTGAGCCACACAACATCTTTGGCCGCCTAAGAGGCTACCACATACTCAGCTTCCATGGTGGAGTCTGCCACGCATTTCTGCTGGACACTCCTCCATACAATGGCTCCACCTCCCAAAGTAAATACAAAACCCGAGGTAGACTTACTGTTATCCCTATCAGATTGGAAATCGGAATCCGTATAACCCACAGGGAGTAATTGGTATGCCCGGTAAACTAGCATATAATCCCTAGTCCTTCTCAGGCACTATAACATATGCTTTACCGCAGTCCAATGTCCCTATCCTGGATTACTCTGATATCTGCTGACCATGCTCACAACATAGCATATATCGGGTCTCGTACATAGCATCGTATATATGAGGCTTCCTACTGCCGAAGCATAAAGAACCGCCTTCATCTCCTCTATCTCCTCAGATGATTTAGGACACATCTCCTTAGATAAAGGAACTCCATGCCTGAAAGGTAGAAAACCTTTCTTGGAGTTTTGCATGCTAAAACGATCCATAATCATGTCTATGTATGAAGCTTGGGATTAGCACACTAACCTTGATCTCAAGGATGTGTCCCACTTCTCCCAAGTCCTTCAAAACTGTTTGGACAACCATACCCTTACGTCCGATAACAATCTGATATTGTTGCCAACTAACAAAATGTCATCTACGTATAGTACAAGAAATACCACTACGTTTCCGTCACATCTCTTGTATACACAAGACTCATCCGGACTTTGAATAAATCCATAAGTCTGGATTTACCTCATCATAGAGGATGTTCCAAGACCTCGAAGCTTGTTTCAATCCATAAATGGACCGATTAAGCTTACATACAAGATTCTCTTTTCCCTTAGCAATGAATCCCTCTGGTTGCTTCATATAGATGTTCTCCTCAAGACTTCCATTAAGGAAAGTTGTCTTGACATCCATCAGCCACACCTCATAATCTACATGAGCTGCTATGCATAAGAGCTCCCAGACCTGATTTGAATCAATAGATTCAATCTCAGTATTCATTGCACTTTGCAAAGATGCTGCATCTATATCTTGGATTGCCTTGTCATATGTCCAGGGATCAGGTTCATGTTTGCCAAGGACCAAATCGGAAGATTCTCCCAAGAACATGAATCTATCAGGCTGTCTCACAACTCTCCCACTACGACGAGGTATCATCTGTGTATCCTCTGTGACACGCGGTGCAGTAACATGTGGTATATCCTCTTGTACCGGTGGTACTGAAGTCGGGACTTCCCCTGTCAACTCCTCGTGAACAATCCTACTCGTGGGCTTGTGGTTCATCACATAGTCCTCCTCTAGAAATCTGGCATTCGTACTAAAGATCACCCTCTGATCTCTAGGACTATAAAACAAACCACCCTTTGTTCCCCTAGGATAGCCAACAAACAAGCGCACTTCTGTATGAGGTTCCAACTTACTAGCATCAGCCTTCAGCACATGTGCTGGACTCCCCATATCCGAATATGTCTTAGACTAGGCTTTCGCCCAGTCCACAACTCTGTGGGAGTAGAAGGCACTGATTTAGATGGAACCAAGTTCAGAATGTACACCGCCGTATCTAGAGCATATCCCCATAACGAATCTGGCAAGTCATATAATTCATCATCGATCTAACCATCTCCATAAGAGTCCTATTCCTTCGCTCTGCTACACTGTTCTGCTGGGGTGTGCCAGGTGCAGACAATTGGGATTGAATCCCAACCTTTGATAAGTAGTTCCTAAACTCTCCCAAGAGGTACTTACCACCACGATCAGATCGTGGTGTCATCCATATCTTGAATAATCATCTATGAAAGAGACAAAATATTCGAGACTACCTCTTGCCTAGATAGTCATAGGACCACACAAATCAGAATGAACCATTCCTAACACATCTTTGGCTCTATACCCCTTGGCCTAAAAAGGCCTCTCGGTCATTTTACCTTCCAAGCAAGATTTGCATGTTGGGAGATCCTCCACCACTAATGAACCCAAAGGTCCATCAGCTATTAACCTTTGAATTCTACTCAGGTTAATATGACCAAGCCTTAGATGCCAAAGATATGTTTGGTTCATTTTCGATGGTTCTTTTCTCTTATTAGAATAATAAGATGAGTTATAAACTTCAATTTGCATCGTGGGAGGTTTTTGGTTCAAGTGTTTACAAATTTCCTATCAATGTACCTGAACAGATATTTTCCCTATTCCTTTTTATAACAACTATGTAATTAAAAGAAATAGAATATCCATCCATAAACAATTTAGAAACCGAAATTAAATTCTTTCTAAATAAAGGTACATAAAGGGAATTTTCCAGAACCAAAATTTTATTTTTCTTAAGAGATAAATAAAACTTCTCCCACTGCAATAGTCACCACCTTCATGGCATTGCCCAAGTAAATGGTAATCTCCCCTTTAGCTAGTCGTCGGGTTTCCTGGAACCCCTGCAAAGTGTTGCAGACATGATTAGTGGCTCTCGTATCTATACACCAGGTGCCGGTAGATAATGCCTCTAACCATGTTTCAATGACTGGACCAAAGGATATACATTTGTTCTTGCTTTGGATTGGGATAATCCTTCTTCTTATGTCCAGTCTGCTTACAAGTGAAGTACTTGCCTTTCGGCTTCTTCACTCCTCCCTGAGATCCTCCCACCACCTTTGCTCCACCTTGTTTCTCCTTCTTCTTGCCTTTCGGCTTAGAAGTAGAAACCTTTTTGAGCAACCATGGCTTGAGGACACTCTTTGAAGAGTGCATACTTGTACTTCTTAGCAGATAAGACAATATGTAGATTCTTTTCCAATCAACATTATTTGGGTACAGTAAGTTTATTTCCTTTAGTATCATAGTAAGTGGACTGAAAGTCATTTTTGAAAATTCTAAGAATCACAATGATCAAAATATTAGATTTCAAATATTATTGATTCCTTAAAACAATAAAATTCCGAAATCAACCAACACCTCAAAACACCGAGAATATCGCATGCCATGATAGTGTGGACGTATACGAATTCTACATTTGTAAGAGGAGGTTTTACCCATTAATTTTACTATCTTGTCAACCTTACTTTTTGACAAATAAAATTAATAGTTGGTTCCTCTTTGGCCCTACAAATAAAAGCAGTGACTCCGATGGGGAGGATACTTTTTATTTGCATCTAAGTGTGCACCATACACGATACTAAGGGAACTATCTCGGATTATGTGCCTTACCGATGTGGAAGTACACATGCTCCTAAATAATTTCCTATAACCATTATTTGACCTAGTGATCCACAAACAAACTCATCCGATGGGGAGGAAGGCACTCAAAGCCGACACGCAAGTTTGTTGCATCACACGTCAAATTGTAATGGAGGCCGCGGGAATTAATTAAAATATCCCTCTCCCACTTAGTAAATTGAAAATGAGGAATTTTCAAGCACACACAACATGCATATAAAACAAATCAGCAATAAATATGGAAAAAATCAGAATTTTCCCAACTATTATGGCATTGTTCTAAATCAACCAACACCTCAAAACACCGAGAATATCGCATGCCACGATAGTGTGGACGTATACGAATTCTACATTTGTAAGAGGAGGTTTTACCCATTAATTTTATTATCTTGTCAACCTTACTTTTTGACAAGTAAAATTAATAGTTGGTTTCTCTTTGGCCCTACAAATAAAAACAGTGACTCCAATGGGGAGGATACCTTTATTTGCATCTAAGTGTTTACCATTACTCGGTACTAAGGCAATTATCTCGGATTATGTGTCTTACCGATGTGGAAGTACACACGCTCCTAAATAATTTCCTATAACCATATTTGACCTAGTGATCCGCAAACAAACCCATCCGTTGGGGAGGAAGGCACTCAGAGCCGACACGCAAGTTTGTTGCATCACATGTCAAATTGTAATGGAGGCCGCGGGAATTAATTAAAATATCCCTCTCCCACTTAGTAAATTGAAAATGAGGAATTTTCAAGCACACACAACATGCATATAAAACAAATCAGCAATAAATATGGAAAAAATCAGAATTTTTCCAACTATTATGACATTGTTCTCCAATATGCGTCCCGTCGTGTCGCCACCTCGTCCGCTCCACCTTTTCCGTGCGCAAGCCACAAAAGATATCCGAGTTGAGATATATCATTTTAATTTACATCCATCGATCCTATACTCCAATAAGGAGTGTACAAACTATCTAGATCGAAAGTAAACTAAAATGATCGGCTAAACAATGCCGTATTTAATTACAAAAATTAAATATTAATCTAGCCTCGTCAACCCCGAGGATTCAAATGATATACATAAAATCACACACAAACAATCACATACACACATATAGCCATAATAGTCGGATCTTATGCCTGCAACCAAAAAAGTTAGCCTACGCACATCCTACTATTATCCGGCATACTCAATATATGATATGTGCATGAAAGTAACCGAATCCAAAACACACAAAATCGGAAACCGTGGCTCCGATACCATTTGTTGGAATTGCTTCGGAGGCTCGTCGACTCCCATGTCCCCGGATTAAAATTTTCACTAATGAAAAATAATCCGAATGGGATGAGTTTCCTAAGCACAATCAATTCGTCGTCATGCTAACGACTTGAATCACCTCTATGTTCAATTATGTAGTCAGTAATAAATTGAATCACCTCTATGTCGGTCCTGCTCAATACACCTAAGTGTACTAGTGTAACTCTATGTTCAAGACAAAACAATACCAAGCTACACTACAACCATGCCAATGGTTTGTCCAAAACCATCTTGGTTGTGAGCCTCTACTTATATTCTACAAGGGACTGATAACATGATCTTCTGTGCCACACCAAGCACCATGTTATCTACAATGTAAAATATTAGACAATATGCACACATATAATAAATATAAAGTGCAAACAATGTTCATGTGATTCTTATTTAAAAATAAAAATGTTCATACAAAAAGGGCTAGGCTTTCAGTATACATCCCAATAAAGTGTCTATAGTTCCACATACCATAGCATCGGGAATTCATAACAACGATGAATGAAATATAACATCATCAATAGTGCATCTCAAAGTACAAAGACTAAGGTGGCATTTGGTTGGAAGGTGGGAATAGGAATGGGAATGAGTTTGATAGTAGACGGGAATGAAAATGGGTTTTACCATTCCAATAATGTTGTTTGGTACACCGGCGAGGAATGGCGCGGCGCCGACGCCGGGCGGCCGGCGGCCGGCGATCGGCGACGCGGCGACGGCCAGCGACGGTGGCCGTGACGGCAAGCGATGGCCGTGATCAGGCGACCAGCAGCGACCGGCAATGACCGATGGCCGTGATCGGCGATCGACGACGGCCGGCGTGATCGGGCGGCGGCGGCAGATTGGAGCGAACGACGGACGACGGCGAACGGGAATGAAACCCAAACCCTCCATGCGAGATGGGTTTTGTCGATTCCCAATTATTTAGAATTCATTCCCAAACCCTCCTTCCTAAAACCATTAACCAAACACTTGATTTGATTCCCATTCCCATTCCCTCATTCCAAACCCACCAACCAAACGCCACCTAAGTATCAAGTATAGAATAATAGGAGTGGAGTCAAGGTCATGAAGTCATAAATATATATAATATCATGCACTAAGATTACAAACTATGTGACCATGGTAGAAATATTACCCACCTGATATATAGCTCATGACGATAATCCTCAAGCCCGTGAACCTGCCTTGAATCAGAGTCCTAAAACATAGTATATGAATTATATAGAATTCTATCACAATCCAATATCCCTTGTAACTAGTTTAAATCCGATTATCATAGAAGATACTTCTACAACTCTACCATGTTATACCCAATAGATCCACTCAACCCATCACATAGATAAATAACTATAATTCAACCAATTGTAAGTCAGATACCAAATTTATAATATTCAGATCCAGACTTACCCATTCTTGCTTCAATCCTCCACCACGGATCTAGAACCAAGTTTACTGTCGAATATGAACAACACTACTCAAGTCTTATCCATCGCCTGCAATCTATCACCAATACATGAAATAAAACAGGAAAATATTACCTGCTATAGATCTAATATCACATACATATAATTAACCATATCAAACTCACCTCGCACCGATTGACTGAACTGCAATCAAATCCAATTCCAATAACCCTAGACACTTATTACCAATAAAATTGTAGAATATCCAAAGAACAAAGAAATGGTTAATGAAATTACCCAAAGGTAGAACGGTAGCTCACCGAAAGCAATCAACACAGAGTTTTCACATGTATCAAAGGCGCTGAGTAGAGGAAAGGAGATCCGACAATCTCGACTGTCAGTGGAGGCGTCCGATTGCCGTTGTGGCCGAAGAAAACAAAGCTCTCGCTGCTCGTTCGTGATGTATGGACGGAAGGAAACAAACAAGGTGTGGCGGCAATGCTTTGCTGCTAGCCAGATCAGATCGCTGTAGAGATCATGAGAAGGCCACGACGGATCACGAAACTAAGGGCGACGCATGACAACAGAGGGTAGGGTGGTGAGTATGTGGATGCCACAGCTGCTGGCTACGTTGATCGGTTGTGACCCGTGAGCAGGAGGGTCAGCAACCACTGTGGCATGTCGGTGGGAGGAACTTGGGCGGATCGGGATAAAGGAGGAGTGACGACGATGGAGAAATCGGGAAGATGCAATTGGCAAAGAGAAGCAAAGAAATTGCTAGGTCGCGATGAGCAAAGGAAGAAATCGCGATGGAGGAAAAAAATGGGAACTTGCAAACAGGTTGGGTTCGAGCATTAAAAATCGGCCCTTTATGGTTAAGCTAGCTTAGGTTAAGTCCAAGCCAGCCTAAGTTGACCCAACCACTTATTTAAACTTTAATCTTCCTCCTAAGCGGTCATATGAACTCCATTTGAATCGAGAAAAATTTCTAAAAATTCCCATAAAATCATATAAGATAATTTCTTAATTAACAAGAGATATTTTATTCTTATTTTATTTTCCGATATCTTACATTCTCCTCCACTAATGAAAATTTGGTCTCCAAATTTCTGACTCATGTACGAGTACGGGATGTCATAACAACCATCTCAAGTATCTGGAGATAAGTCCACACCTCAAGTGTCAAAGTGGGGTACTGAGCTTGAATATTATTTTTCAACTCTCACAGGACCTCTAAAATCTATCACGCATGCCTTCAACATCCCTTCTAAAGTATGAATAATACCTTCATATCGACCTCCTGTTAATGAAGGGTGGATTCGAAGCTTCGCTTCGCACCTCGGTCACTTGTGCATGGCGATCCCATCTACGCCCCCCGGATTAAAAAAATTAATCCTTGATGAAGAGGGATTACCCAAGCAACCGATCCATCGTCATGCTATTCGATTAGAGTGGTCACTTGAACAAACATATTGTTCAAGGAACCTACCTCTTATCTATGATTAGCCGAGGAATAGACGATGTACGGATCGTCGGTTTTTGTGTTTGTCTTCAGGGTCCAAGTAAATTAGCGACATGCAATTAATTACATCATACAAAGAAACAAAAGGAAACCAAAATAAGAATTATACCTCTTGTTTACCTCAAGGTCTTCTATTGTATGTCCTATCCTCCTCTTGGACGTTGTGTGGCCAATGATTTTCCAAGAGTTGAAACCTTCCTAGATCACGTTCTTCCCTTCCTTGCTCACTCTGAACAAAGGGAAGAATATCAAACACTTCTTCTCCTATCTAGTGCCGACCACCAAGCCACCAACTTGGTTGTTGCTGCTGGCCAAGGAGAGGAAGAAGAAGATGGTGTGGGCGTCGGCCAAGAGCTCCAAGGGAAGAACCCTAACCCTTGTTGCCGCCGGACAAGGAGGAGAGGAAGAAGATTGGGGCGCTGACCAAGAAGAGAAGGGAGAAGAGGGGCGCCGGCCAAACCCTAGGAAGATAGGAAAACCTTCCACTTGTTGCCACCCAAGACTTCTCCAAACCCTAGACGCCCAATCCTTGAAGCAAAACCTAATCTCCTTGAGTTATCCTTGCCGCCCAACCCTTAAGCCTTATTTATAGAGTTAGGCTTAAGCCTCCTTTTAATCTCCACCGTTAGATCTAGAGATTTAATCTCAACTGTCATATCTAGAGATTTAATCTCCACCTTCGGATCTAGAGATTTAACCTCCACCGTCGGATCTAGAGTTCCATTTTCCACCATCGGATCTAGGCTCCATGAGGGTTTTAATAGGCTACAATAGAGACCATGAGGAGGAGTTGGATCTTGTCCACCTAATGGATCTAGCCCACATAAAGTATAATCCATTAATGATAATATATTCCACTAGAGGTTTATCATTGATTTACCTCACCAACCTCCGTAAATAAATATGGGCTCCATTTGTTAATTGTACAAATATCTTCCCGTGTTTAAGATCTCGAATGTCCGTCAATTAATTAATTTATTGACAATTAATTAATCAACATCTAACTCCATGAGTAGTACCACTCAACCTTATCATCATGTCGGACCAAGTCCACCTGTAGGGTTTACATGATGAACCTTATGAGCTCCTCAAGGGGACATCGTCATCCTAATATATAGGACACGGTTTCCTCCTATAATCAACGACACACCATATAAATAATATCATTTCCCAACTTATCGAGCCTATCGATTTAATCTATAAATCTCGTCTATTGATAAATCAAAGAAATAAATACTAAGTACATGTGCCCGTTATTATATTGGGATTAAGAGTATGTACACCATAATATCCGAGGTCTGATTCAATTATGTAGTCAGCAATAAATCGAATCACCTCTAAGTCGGTCCTGCTCAATACACACAAAGTGTACTAGTGTAATTCTATGGTCAAGACAAACCAATCCCAAATCACACTACAACCATACCAATGGTTTGTCCAAAACCATCTCGGTTGTGAACCTTTACTTATACTCTACAAGGAACTGATAACATGATCTCCCGTGTGACACTACACATCATGTTATCTACAATGTAATGTATTATACAATATGCATAACCATAAATATGCAAACAATGATAATATGATTCTTATTTAAAAAATAAAGATGTTTATACAAAAGATAGACTTTTCATTATATATCCCAACAATCTCCAACTTATACTAAAAGACTATGTTATCCTCATACTGTCATACATCGTATTCCCATTCCCTCCACATGCCTATCAAAAGCTCTCGCTGGAAGGGCCTTAGTGAAAGGATCTGCCGGGTTATCCTCTGATGCAATCTTGGCCACAGGAACTTCTCCTCGCTTTATGATTTATCGTATCAGATGGTACTTGTGCTCTATGTGTTTACTTGCCTTTTGGGCTCGTGGTTCCTTCGAGTTTGCAACTGCACCACTGTTATCACAATAAATTGTGATAGTTCTAGGCAAACCAGGAATCACATCCAAGTTCATCAAGAAGTTCCTGGGCCATACAACTTCTTTGGCCACCTCAAAGGCTGCCACATACTCAGCTTCCATGGTAGAGTCCGTCACGCATTTCTTCTTGACACTCCTCTATACAATGGCTCCACCTCCCAAAGTAAAAAAAAACTTGAGGTAGACTTACTGTTATCCCTATCTGATTGGAAGTCAGAATCTGTGTAATCCACAGGGAGTAATTGATCTGCCTGGTACACTAGCATATAATCCCTAGTCCTTCTCAAGTACTACAATATATGCTTTACGGCAATCCAATGTCCCTATCCATGATTACTCTGATATCTGCTAACCATGCCAATGGCAAAGCAGATATCCGACCTCATACATAGCATAACATACATAAGGCTTCCTACTGTCGAAGCATAAGGAACCGTCTTCATCTCCTCTATCTCCTTTGATGTTCTAAGACACATCTCTTTAGATAAAGGTACTCCATGCCTAAAAGGTAGAAAACCTTTTTTGAAGTTCTGCATGCTAAAATGAGCCAAAATGGTGTCTATGTATGAAGCTTGAGATAAGCACAACATCCTTTTCCTGCGATCCCTTATAACCTTGATCCCAAGGATGTGTCCCACTTCTCCCAAATTCTTCATATCAAACTGTTTAGACAACCATACCCTTACGTCTGATAACACCTTGACATTGTTGCCAATTAACAAAATGTCGTCTACGTATAATACAAGAAATACCACTACATTTCCGTCACATCTCTTGTATACACAAGACTCATCCGGACTTTGAATAAATCCATAAGACTGGATTACCTCATCAAAGAAGATGTTCCAAGATCTCGAAGCTTGCTTCAATCCATAAATGGACCTATTAAGCTTGCACACAAGATGCTCTTTGCCCTTTGCAATGAATCCCTATGGTTGCTTCATATAGATGTTCTCCTCAAGACTTCCATTAAGGAAAGCTGTCTTGACATCCATCTGCCACACCTCATAATCCATATGAGCAGCAATACATAAGAGAATCTGGATAGACTTAAGCATGGCTGCCGGTGAAAAGGTTTCCTCATAATCGATACCCTTTTTCTGAGTATACCCTTTTGCAACATGCCTTGCTTTGACGGTCTCAACCTTCCCGTCTATTCCTCTATTTCTTTTGTAGATCCACTTGCATCCAATGATTTTTACACCATTGAGTGGTTCTACTAGCTCCCAGACCTGATTTGAATCCATAGATTCTATCTCAAAATTCATTGCACTTTGTCAAGATACTGCATCTTTATCTTGGATTGCCTCGTCATATGTCCAGGGATCAGGTTCATGTTCGCCTGGGACAAAATTAAAAGATTCTCCCAAGAACATAAATCTATCAGGTTGTCTAACAACCCTCCCACTATGATGAGGTATCACCTGTGTATCCTCTGTGACATGCGGTGCAGTCACTTATGGTATATCCTCTTATACCGGTGGTACTGAAGTAGTGACTTCCCCTCTCAATTCCTCTAGAACAATCTTACTCATGGGCTTGTGGTTCATCACATAGTCTTCCTCTAGAAATCTGACATTCGTGCTAACGATCTACCTCTGATCTCTAGGACTATAAAACAAACCACCTTTCGTTCCTCTAGGATAGCCAACGAACATGCGCACTTCTGTACGAGGTTCCAACTTACCTACATCTGCCTTTAGCACATGTGCTCGACTCCCCTAAATATGAATATGTCTCAGACTAGGCTTTCGCCCAGTCTACAATTCTGTGGGAGTAGAAGGCACTGATTTAGATGGTACCAAGTTCAGAATATACACTGTCGTATCTAGAGTATACCCCTAGAACGAATCTGGCAACTCAGAATAACTCATCATCGATCTAACCATCTCCATAAGAGTCCTATTCCTTCACTCCGCTACACCATTCTGCTAGGGTGTGCCAGGTGTAGACAATTGGGATTGAATCCCAACCTTTGATAAGTAATTCCTAAACTCTTTCAAGAGGTACTCACCACAACGATCAGATCGTAGTGTCTTGATACTTTTACCTTGACGTTTCTCCACATCAGCCTTGAATTCTTTGAACCTATCAAAACATTTAGACTTATGGCGCATCAAGTAAATATATCCATATCTTGAATAATCGTCTATAAAAGAGACAAAATATTCAAAACCACCTCTAGCTTGGATAGACATAGGACCACACAAATCAGAATGAACCAATTCCATCACATCTTTGACTCTATACCCCTTGGCCTTAAATGGCCTCTTGGTCATTTTACCTTCCAAGCAAGATTCGCAAGTTGGGAAATCTTCCACCACTAATGAACCCAAAGATTCACCAGCTATCAACCTTTATATTCTACTCAGGTTAATATGACCTAACCTTAGATGACAAAGATATATTGGTTCATTTTCGAAGGTTCTTTTCTCTTATTTGATTTAGAAGATGAGTTATTTACTTCTATTTGCATCGTGAGAGCTTTTGGTCAAGGGTATATAAATTTTCTATCAATGCACTAGAACAAATAATCTCCCTATTCCTTTTTATAACAACTCTATCATTAAAAGAAATAGAATATTCATCCAAAAATAATTTAGAAATCGAAATCAAATTCTTTCTAAATAAAGGTACATAAAGGCAATTTCTCAGAATCAAAGTTTTATTTCTATCAAAAGATAAATAAACATCTCGCACTGCAACAGTTGCCACCTTCGTAGCATCGCCCAAGTAAACGGTAATCTCCCCATCAGCCAGTCGTCTGGTTTCCTGGAACCCCTGCAAAGTATTGCAGACATGATCAGTGGCTCCCGTATCTACACACCAGGTGCCGGTAGATAACACCGCTAAACATGTTTTAATGACTAGACCAAAAGATATAACTTTGTTCTGCTTTTGGTTGGGGCAGTCCTTCTTCCAATGTCCAGTCTGCTTGCAAGTGAAGCACTTGCCTTTCGACTTCTTCACTCCTCCCTGAGATCCTCTTGCCACCTTTGCCCCACCTTGTTTATTCTTCTTCTTGCCTTTCAGCTTAGAAGTAGAAACCTTCTGAGCAACCATGGCCTGAGCCTAAGCACTCTGACGAAAAAGCCACTCTGCCACCTGGAGTTCTGTCAGAAGCTCTGCCAACGAATACAACCTCTTATTCATGTTGTAATTTAGGTGAAACTGCTCAAAACTCCTAGGTAGAGACTGGAGAATGATATCGACCTGGGTTTCCCCATCGATATTAGCTCCAAGGACTTCCAGCTCATTCAAATGAGCCATCATCTTGAGAACATGATCCCTCACGGGTGTTCCCTCGATCATGGTGGTCGTCATCAAGTTCCTCATGGCTTCTTGTCTAGCAGCCCGATTATGGTGTCCGAAAAGCTCCTTGAGATTGAGCATCATGTCATAAGCAGTGGGCATGGCTTGATGCTGATGTTGCAATACATTTGACATAGAAGCCAAAATGTAACACCACGTCATCTCATCAACCTTTATCCACTTCTTATAACTCTCTTTCTCCTTTTCCCCAGAATCATCTGCAGGCTTAGGAGGAGACTCTTCGAAGAGTACATACTTATACTCCTCAGCAGTCAAGACAATATAAAGATTCCTTTTCCAATCAACATAATTGGGTCCAGTAAGTTTATTCTCTTTTATTATCACAACAAGTGGGTTGAAAGTCATTTTTGAAAAACCTAAGAATCACATAGATCAAAACATTAGATTTCAAAAAATTATTGATTCCTCAAACAATAAAATTTTAAAATCAACCAACACCTCAAAACACTGAAAATATCATATGCCATGATCGTGTGGACATATACGAATTCTACATTTGTAAGAGGAAGTTTTACCCATTAATTTTACTATCTTGTCAACCTAAATTTTTGACAAATAAAATTAATAGTTGGTTCCTTTTCGTCCCTACAAATAAAAGCAGTGACTCCGATGGGGAGGATACTCCTATTTGCATCTAAGTGTTCACCATTACTCGGTACCAAGGCAATTATCTCGGGTTATGTAACTTCCGATGGGGAAGTACACACGCTCCTAAATAATTTCCTATAACCATATTCAACCCTGTGATCCACAAAACAAACTCATCCGATGGGGAGGAAGGCACTCAGAGCCAACGCGCAAGTTTGTTTGCATGACATGTCAAATCGTAATGGAGACCGTGGGAATTTATAAAAAATATCCCTCTCCCACTTAGTAATTTAAAATTGAGGAATTTTTTTAGCACATGACATGCATATCAAACAAGAAGCAATAAATATGAAAAAAATATTTTCCAACTATTATGGCTTTTGTTCTCCAATATGCCTCCTGTCGTATCACCATCTCGTCTGCTCCTCCCTACACTATGTATAAGCCATCCGGAGATCCGAGCCGAGAATAATTATTTTAATTTACATCCATCGATCCTATACTCCACGAAGGAGTGTACATGAAATCTAGATCGAAAGTAAACTAAAATAAAAGAGTGGCTAAATAATGCCGTACTTAATTACAAAAATTAAATACTAGCCTCGTCAACCCCGAGGATTCAAATAATATTACACACATCCAATCACATACACACACATATGGCCATAATAGTTGGATCTTATACCTGCAACCAAAAAGTTAGCCTACGCACATCCTACTATCATCCGGCACATACTATATATGACAAGTGCATAAAAGTAATCGAATCCTAAACACACAAAACTGGAAATCGTGGCTCTGATACCATTTGAAGGGTGGATTCGAAGCTTCGCTTCGCACCTCGGTCGCTTGTGCATGGTGATCCCATCTACATCCCCGGATTAAAAAAATTAATCCTTGACGAAGAGGGATTACCTAAGCAACCGATCCATCGTCGTGCTATTCGATTAGAGTGGTCACTTGAACAAACTTGTTGTTCAAGCAACCTACCTCTTATTTATGAATAGCCATGGAATAGACGATGTACGGATCGCCGGTTTTTGTGTTTGTCTTCGGGGTCCAAGTAAATTAGCCACATGAAATTAATTACATCATACAAAGAAACAAAAGGATACCAAAACAATAATTATACCTCTTATTTACCTCAAGGTCTTCTATTGTATGTCCTATCCTCCTCTTGGACGTTTTGTGGGCAACGATCCTCCAAGAGTTGAAACCTTCTTAGATCACGTTCTTCCCTTCCCTGCTCGCTCCGAACAAAGGGAAGAATATCAAACACTTCTTCTCCTATCTAGTGCTGACCACCAAGCCACCAACTTGGTTGTTGCCGCCGACCAAGGAGAGGAAGAAGAAGATGGTGTGGGCACCGACCAAGAGCTCCAAGGGAAGAACCCTAACCCTTGTTGCTGTCGGGCAAGGAGAAGAGGAAGAAGATTGGGGCGCCGACCAAGAAGAGAAGGGAGAAGAGGGGCGTCGGCCAAACCCTAGAAAGATAGGAAAACCTTCCACTTGTTGCCGCCCAAGACTTCTCCAAACCCTAGCCGCCCAATCCTTGAAGAAAAACCTAATCTCCTTGAGTTATCCTTGTCGTCCAACCCTTAACCCTTATTTATAGAGTTAGGCTTAAGCCTCCTTTTAATCTCCACCATCAGATCTAGAGATTTAATCTCAATCGTCGGATCTAGAAATTTAATCTCCACCGTCGGATCTAGAGATTTAACCTCCACCGTCGGATCTAGAGTTCCATTTTCCACCATCTAGGCTCTATGAGGGTTTTAATAGGCTACAATAGGGACCATGAGGAGGAGTTGGATCTTGGCCACCCAATGGATCTAGCCCACATAAAGTCTGATCCGTTAATAATAATCCATTCCACTAGAGGATTATCATTGATCTACCTCACCAACCCCCATAAATAAATATGGGCTTCATTTATTAATTGTACAAATATCTCCCCGTGTTTAAGATCTCGAATGTCCGTCAATTAATTAATTAACATCTAACTCCATGAGTAGTACCACTCAACCTTATCATCATGCCGGACCAAGTCCACCTGTAGGGTTTACATGATGAACCTTATGAGCTCCTCAAGGGGACATCATCATCATAATATATAGGACATGGTTTCCTCCTATAATCAACGACACACCATGTAAATAATATCATTTTTCAACTTACCGAGCCTATCGATTTACTCTATAAATCTCGCCCATTGGTAAATCAAAGAAATAAATACTAAGTACATGTGCCCGTTATTATATCGGGATTAAAAGTATGTACACCATAATATCCGTGGTCCGATTCAATTATGTAGTCAGCAATAAATCGAATCACCTCTAAGTCGGTCCTGCTCAATACACACAAAGTGTACTAGTGTAATTCTATGGTCAAGACAAACCAATACCAAATCACACTACAACCATACCAATGGTTTGTCCAAAACCATCTCGGTTGTGAGCCTTTACTTATACTCTACAAGGAACTGATAACATGATCTCCCGTGTGACACTACACACCATGTTATCTATAATGTAATGTATTAGACAATATGCATAACCATAAATATGCAAAAAATGATCATGTGATTATTATTTCAAAAATAAAGATGTTCATACAAAAGATAGACTTTTTAGTATACATCCCAACAGTTAAAAGGTAAATAATCGTACTAGAGTGGAGCTCAATATCCACGACTTGTTGGAGACTTTTTCATAATCTTGAGGTGAACTGAAAATCTCTATCAGATATGATATTCAAGGATACTCCATAACATATGGAAACCCCCTTGCAGTATCATTCCATCAAGAGATTCAACAAATTCATCTTACGGATTGGAAGAAAATGCACAAACTTAGCTAATCGATCACTAATTACCCAAATCACATCACATCCTTTCCGAACTCTAGATAATCTCCCAATGCATTCCATCGTACCAGGCTACCACTCCTAAGGTGACCATGCTGATCACTAATATTTCACCCTTTACATACTAAACTCTAAGCTACTAATCCAACCATATTCCACATGTCATTCCACCAGAAGGAACATTTCAAAACTCACTTTTTTTGGATACACTCCGAATAAATCTTCAATCTCGAATGACGAGTCTCCTGAAATAACTCTTCCTAAATCTAATACAGCTCTATAAATCACTATCCTCCTCAGAGACGGAGAATTTCTCTCTCACAAAAGAAATGAATCTACTTTCTAAAATCTGCTCTACCACATAAAGTGACTGGGAGACTATAATGACCAATCTCCCTAGTTGTAACTATCCGTGTTCCAACAACTCTATAGTAGCTACCCACTAGCTAACCAAAACCCCATGAGCAATCCTACTCCATACATCTACAAATCAGGATAATAACTGGTAAGTCCACATCATGTGTATGACAACTTATCTCGTAGTTCTTTAACTGGCGTAAGCATGAGATACATTTGATTCAACTGCATTGGGATCGCTCCAATCCCTGAAATGATGCATCCGTGTACGGTACCCTTCCATCCACACCGAAAGGATTGACTAACACTGGTACAAAAGTTAGCCACAGTCTAAGCCTTGAAAACTAGTTTCATAAGCTTCTAACCAAGTGATTTTCACCACCTACTTCGTCAAATAAATTTGCGGGATAGTAACGCTAAAAGCATCCTATCCACATCTATGGTAATAATCAAATCAATACAAGGAAACCACTATCCATGGTAGCCGAGTGCGCAACTCCAACTACCACCATCAACAGTGGCCAAGTTACGCAACTCCAATAACCACAAACTGACCCAACCGCTTCCAGGATACTCGATTCCTCAAGTTCATGGATGACTAACTAATAATATTATCACAAGCTCTTAAAGTTCATACCAAGTATAAAATGCCATCTTCTACATGCTTGTATCCTTTTTACTGTAAGCTGATGATATCTCAATCTTCACACCGACAATGATAACTGTATGACGCCAAACCATTACAATATCAACCCTAGAGTATACACAAGTGTCTTTTAATTGATCTAAACAGATCATCTATCCACAATGAAGGATATTCATTCTCAACATCTACTGCCTTCCATCATTAATAATCGATGCATGACCTCAAAGGTTCGTCTTTCTTTTAACAAAGAGTTTCGGATCTTCTCAAGAAAAATTACTAGAATAGATAAATATCCCATCCAACAGCTACTATAATCGCAACTTACCTTCTTCCAATTCCATAGTGTTTAGCCATACTGACACTTGTAGGGGATCCTTGGAACCTAGAGGGGAGGTGAATAGCTCATTTTTGTTCGTTGATGGAATTCAATTGCGTTCGTCTACACAAATAGAACAAACATGCAAACACAAATATTTAACGTGGTTCGAAACCGAATGGTTCATACTCCACGGATCGAGCTCTAAAGAGCTCTAGCAAAGCCAATGTAATCACTAATCACAAATACTCCTTCTCGACACAAGTCGGAGGCGGAGAAACCTCGTACAAGTTATCTTACAACAATAAGGAATGAATACAAGCAATTACAATACAAATATGAAAGACAAGTAAAGAAAACTTTACAATACTTTGATTTTGATTGCTTGAATGCTTGGTTGCTTGACTTGCACTTGGAGACCTTGATTTGTAGCGGCAAATCGCCCCAAAAGCTCTCAAGAAATGATGGTAAAATCCTCCTCCATGAGCTCCATTTAAAGCTTCAACCTGGGCTAGAAATCATCGATCAGTCGACTGCTCGGGACCATCAGTCGACTGATGCTACTGTTGTCGTGAGACAACGGCTAGATCCACGCTGGAAAAATCTAATGGATCCATCATCAGTTGACTGATCATGACCATCAGTCGACTAATCAAGCCTCCACTCGACTGCTAACCCCAGCAGTCGAGTCAGACTCCATTCTATGCCCGAAAAATCGAGCACCAGTCGACTGATCACACGATCAGTCGACTGCTCGGCCAATTAGTTGACTATCCACCTCTGGCAGTCGACTGTTAGGCTAATTCCCACAGTCAAACCCTAGTTGACTCATGTCAGTCGACTGCCACATGGCACCAGTCAACTGGCACACCTCAAACATGAGGTTTTAACTCAAGTATGGTTCTCCCATACTTGCTAGACCACCCTTAGCCTAGACCTAAGCCTTCTAGCCACCTCCGTCAGCCTCATGCCTCTCGGATCCCTCCAAGTCATCCATGACTTGTTCATTCATTGCGCTAGCATTCAGGTGCTTCCATCGGCTATGTCATGCTAACGTTGTCTACACTGCCAAGGCACATTGGACTTACACTGCCAAGACTCCGCTTGGACTTTACGCCGTCAACCATTGGACTTATGCTGCCAAGACTCCCGCTTGGACTTTACGCTGCCAATATCAAACTCCTTGGACTTTCCAAATGCCAAGACTCAAGCTTGGACTTTCCCTTGCCAACCCATGTTGGACTTTCCATTCCAAGACCCATGCTTGGACTTTTCCTTGCCAACCCATGTTGGACTTTCCATTGCCAAGACCCATGCTTGGACTTTCCCTTGCCAACCCATATTGGACTTTCCTAAATGCCAAGTGTCCCACTTGGACTTTCCATGCCAAGTACCCAAGACTTGGACTTTCCCATGACACTCATATTGTCATATATTTTTGTCGAACATCAAAACATCTCTTGAGTCAAGCTCAAGTCCAGGTTAATTGTGACCTAGGCTGATTGCACCAACAATCTCTCCCTTTTTGATGTTTGACAAAAACCAAACAAACCATTGAGTTAGACCATCTAACTCAAACTAATCATCCCCATCAATTTTCCCAATTGATGTCATTCACCCAATAAGTTCTCCCCCAAAACATTCTCCCCCTTTTTGACTAACATCAAAAAGGTTCTCTCCAAGGAGGTCAATGTCTCATGCCCCAATGAGATCTTACAATCTCCCCCTTGGTCCAAAAATATCTAGGATGCCTACCATCTTTCTAGTGATAAGTCTCATATCACTCAAATGAGGCAATCCTATACACTTTCCCAATTTCCAAATTGGGTATCTCAAAATCCCATTTTTCCCCTCATGAGGAAAAAAAATATCATCCATCATCCCATGATGGATACCTCCCCCTAAAGGTTTGCTCCCCCTTGACCATTGCACCAACAATGTCCTTGGGAACTCCCTAAGCCAATAGTAACTCTAAACTATCAAAAATAAGGTTAGAAATTCAACATTGAACTTTCCAACACCTTAAATTTGATACATCACCCTAACAACTCTCCTAATCCATATCCAATGGATTTTCACCCTTTCTAATGCTTCCCAAAGCATATCCTAGGGTTAGGAGTGGATAGGGAACTTTATCATGGCTGAAAATGGGCTAAACAACCTTATTTTCCTGAAATCATCCTTGCCAGTCGACTTTATCAGAGATCAGTTGACTGCCACCAAGAGCAGTCGACTGATAACTGAAATTTCCGAATTTCAGTTATCAGAGTTGAGTTTCAGAAATACATAAATAATTATACGAATATCAAAAATCATGAAAATTCATATGTATAATACTTATGACCAATACAATGGGTGAAAAATATTTGAAAATTATTTTACTCATAAAATAGTGAAATTGACACAAAGTTCAAAACCATTGAAATTTTCAATGTTTTGGCCCTACTTTGTATCAACTTCATCAATGGTGATTGCTATCAAAACATAAACTTCACCAAGTTTTTCTAAAATGATTTTAATATGTTTTTGAAACCTTATTTTGGATCAAATTCCTTGGGCTCAATGTACATGACTTGTATAAAATCTTTCCCAATGATCCACATTTAGTTAAAGATGAGTTTTAGTTCATCTAGATGCAAAAACTATGCACCTTGAACTTAACTCATATCCTAGCATCTCACATGTATCAAGGGTGTATAAATACACATACATATCAATGTGATTTGAGATGTGGATTTTGTTCTCCTAAACTAGGGTTTCATGCATTTTTCTAAGACAACACTACTTAATTCCCTTATAAATGGGACTCCAAGTCATGCCATTGTCCTCAAATCAATTTTGATCAAATTAAATTCATGAATGATCATGGCATTAATGATAGCAGAAGTAAAGCATGGCCAATGATCATGATGTCATGGCATATGATATAATTTAAAAACACATGACATTAAAACCTTAATCCTAAACATGAACATGATATATTAAATGATTAAACATAGATATGATGTCATGGAATGTAATATGGCAAATCAAGCATGGCATATAAAATGTATAGGTATAATAATACCTAAATTTTAGTATTAATTGTCATTTGATATAATTAATTATATTTTTCCATATTGTCACTAATCTCCCAAGTGTGCCAAAAACCCAAAATGGCACACTATAACCTCTAATCCTAAATTGTGCCAATTTAATTGATTTTTCATAATTCTAAAAATGTATTGGCACATTCTAAAATCTTTTAGGATCATAATATCAAATCTATTTCCAAGGTATCCATAACCTTGAAAATAACCTAAAGTGTCACCTTTACTATGGTTATGTTAGCTACCCTTTCATTTAAAGTTGGCACACCCTCAACCCATCTAGCGTGAATCAATCATGCTCTTAGAAACCCAAAACCTATTTGAGCTCCTAGGGTTAATTAGGTATTCCTTAGGGATAACCTCCCTAGATACCTTCCTAATGACCCTTCTAGGCTTGTTAGCCTTGGTCATTTGGGTCTTGCCATGGTTAACTCTAGGGGTGACTCCCCTTGTAACCTTCTTAGTGGCTTCCCTAGGTTTCTTTGAAACTTTAGCCACTAGGCACATACCTTGGTCAACCTTAGGGATGACTTCCCTATTGACCTTGGTCTTCCTAGACCTAGTTTGTGTTCCATAATCAAATGGAACACTATGATAAGCCACCTTAGCCTTAGGTTTGTGACCCAAACTCTTCTTGCCCTGTGTTGACTTTTGTCTCTTAAGGCCTGGTGTTGACTCTTGGTCCTAGACTCTTTACTTTGATCATTTGACCCTTTAACTTGATTTTGCATAATTCTAAGGGTCTTTTCAAGTTTTTCAAGCCTTGACCTCAAGGCTTGATTTTCAATCTCTAATTGCCCAATTTCAGAATTTTGATTTGGTCTTTGGGCAATGTTCTTCCTAGGCATATGCCTAGTCCAATTGGGGTTTAAGCCTAGGTGGTCTTCTATTTTATTGATAGATTCTCTAGACAAGGTCTTTCTAGGGACATTAGTCCCAAATTTCTCCTTATTTGAAAAGTTGACCTTCTTAGCTCCTAAACAAAAATATTTATTGTTTCTAGCATGCTTTTCATCATAAATTGCAAGAGAATTAAAATTCCTAGCATGCTTTTTGATATTTAATTTAGAAGAAGCATTACTAAAATGTACCTTAGGGTTAGCCTTAGTGGCTCCCCCTACTTGTGATGCTCCCCTTTGAGTCTTCTTCTCCCCCTTTGGGCATTGATTCCGGTAGTGTCCCAGTTGCCGGCATTTGAAGAAAATCACTTGCTCCTTGCTTTTGGTTGTTGGGGGACCGACATCTTTGACTTTTGGTGCCGAAAGAGACTTCTTGATCCTTTTAAAACACTTACTCTTGTAGTGTCCTTGCTCCCTACACTCAAAACATATTATATGATTTTTGATTTTAGCCACAATGTTTGAGTTACCTAGGTCAATGGTGGAATTTTGGATTTGTTCTTCTTCTCGACCAGAGGTGGAGACTTCTTCTTGATTTTGCTCCGGCTCCGGTGTGGATGGTCTCTCCCCCTCAATCCTTGAAGTGGAGGCTTCTTCCACTTCTTCAACCGATCTGGAAGTTGATTCCTTCTCAACTTCTGAATCCTCACTTGAGACCGGTGATGGTCCCCCTTCTTGAACCGGTAATGAATCTTCATGGAGCTTTGCCACTTGGCTCCATAGCTCCTTGGCATCTATATAATTACCTAACATACACAAGATATTGTTAGGTATCAAGTCAATCAAAAATTTCATTACCTTATCATTTTTCTCGAAGCCTTGGACTTGCTCTTCGGTCCATTTCTTTTTCTTGAGGAACCCTTCCTTTGGTCCTATTGGATATCTATATCCCTCCATCAAAATGGACCATTCTTCGAAGTCCCTCATCATGATAAAATCTTCAATTCTTCTCTTCCAAGAATTGAAGCCTTCTCGTCCATATAAGGTGTAAGGGACAGGTGTGTTGATGTCCCAACCTAGTTGCTCTTGAACTTCCATCTTCACCCTCTAGCGTGCTCCCTTAGTTGTTAAACTCGAAGAGCGGCCTTGCTCTGATACCACTTGTAGGGGATCCTTGGAACCTAGAGGGGGGGGCATGAATAGCTCTTTTTCGTTCGTCGATGGAATTCAATTGCGTTCGTCTACACAAAACTCATTATACGCAGTGGAAATAGGAATAATGCAATAAAAAAATAGAGCAAACACGCAAACATAAATATTTAACGTGGTTCGGAACTGAACGGTTCACACTCCACGGATTGAGCTCTAAAGAGCTCTAGCGATGCCAATGCAATCACTAATCACAAATACTCCTTCTCGACACAAGTTGGAGGTGGAGAAACCTCGTACAAGTTATCTTACAAAAGTAAGGAATGAATACAAGCAATTACAATACAAATATGAAAGACAAGTAAAGAAAACTTTACAACACTTTGCTTTTGATTGCTTGAATGCTTGGTTGCTTAACTTGCACTTGGAGACTCTGATTTGCAGCAGCAAATTGCCCCAAAAGCTCTCAAGAAACGCTAGTGAAATCCTCCTCCACGAGCTCCATTTAAAGCTTCAACCTGGGATGGAAATCGCCAATCAGTCAACTACTCGGGACCATCAGTCGACTGATTCCACTGTTGTCATGAGACAACGACTAGATTCACACTGGAAAAATCCAATGGATCCATCATTAGTCGATTGATCATGACCATCAGTCGACTGCTAACCCCAGCAGTCGAGTCAGACTCCATTCTTTGCCCGATAAACCGAGCACCAGTCGACTGTGTTAGGGCAATCTCTTGCCATGATAAGGTTTTGATGTGTGTGGCAAAGGGTTTAAGTTAGGATGATATTGTTATTTGATATGTGCGTTGGAGTTTTGTAAGACTTAGTAATTCGCACATGGAGCCTTGGCAGGTTCACCCTCACAACCTTGTGCCTGAGTCGGAGAAGGAGCATTGCAGAGTTGTGCGCTTGATGCTGCCGAGGGACCGCCGGACGAGATGACTTGAAGTGAAGCCAAGGAAGCAGACTTCGGAGGCAAGAGACGCGAAGGAGCATTGCAGAGCCGTGCGCCTGATGCTGTCGAGGGACGTGGCCGCGAACGAAGAGAGCTTCGGCGAGGGACTTCGAGTGAGATGAGAGAATGAGTGAAATGTAAGTAGCTCATTAGGTGAACTTGGCCGAATGGCTGAGTGTCGGAGACTTGACCGCAAGGGTTAAGGTTTACCCGATCACAAGCTCAAACTTATGTTAAGGACCGTATCCTATGCCCGTGAGTCGATCGCTATGGAATGCCGATCGCCAGAGAGGAGTCGCGCACGAACCGGGCCGATCGCCAGTTCCGCTGACTACCGGTTGGGATCCGACGTGTTCGGCCGAGATGAGTGGCGACCGATCGCCAAGGTCGCAGAAATAACGGGTGGCAGCCAACGGGAAGAAAAGCCTCCTCTCTATAAAAAGAGAGGGTGTGGAGCTTTGGGGGGCTAAATGCTTATGCTCTAAGTGATCTTCCTAGTGCCCCACAAGTTTTAAACTCTTCTTACTTGTCTTTAATTCAATCTTATTTTAAGAAGAGTGATCTTGATTGTAAAAGTTACCTCCACCTAGCTTGGTGCAAAGGAGAGACCAATAGTGATTGGCTTGGAAGGAGTGATTCACCTCGTATGAATCGGGATCGTGGATTAGCGGCGTAGCCGTGAACCACGTTACATCTTGCGTTAGCGTTTTGATTCTTGTCTTGTATATTTACTTGTCTTGTCTTATTATATTCCGCTTGCGCTAACCTTTTGTAGACGAGTAAATTACAACATCCAACATTTGAGGGCTATTCACCCCCCTCTAGCCAGCCAATCGATCTCTAACAAGTGGTATCAGAGCCAAGGAAAGCTTGTCGAGGACTAACCACCACAACAAGCAACATTCAAAATGGTTGGCTCAAACATTCACCCACCAAAGTTCGAAGGCGAATTCGCTTGGTGGAAGAAGCGAATGGAGGTATTTTTCGAAACGGATTTTGATATTATGATTACAATGGAATCCGGTTTCATTTTGCCTAGGGATGAAGAAGGGAAGCCAATAGAGAAATCTAGGTGGACCAAAAAGCAAAGGGAAGAGCACCTTGCAAATTCAAAAGCCAAGCATCATCTCTTCAATGTGCCCCCCAACAAGAGATCAACCGAATAGGAGAATGCCTAAGTGCCAAGGAGATGTGGGAGAAGCTAGTTGAGCTTCATGAAGGCACATCCGAGGCGAAACTAGCAAGGAGAGATCTTCTTCGCTCCCAACTCAACAACATTAAACTAGAAAAGGGAGAAAAGGTAATTTCCTTACATTCTCATTTCAAGGAAATTATAACCGGTTTGTCAAGTGTAGGTGAGAAGCTATCAAAACGGGATATGGTTATGAAGGCTATAGATGCCTTTCCGCGATCGTCAAAGTGGAGTTCCATGGTGGACTCCTTCTATATTTTGAAGAACTTAGAAGTGAGCACCTTGGAGGAGTTCTTCTCAACAATGGAGCTCCATGAAACGAGGCTTGAAGGAATACAAGAAGAGCCAAAGTTTCAACCTTCAAGGGGAGTGGCACTAATAGCAAACAAGGGGAAGAAGAAGATAGAGATCCCCTCCTCCTCCGATGATGAAGCATCCTCCTCCTCCTCCATGGATAGCACGGAAGAAGCCTATATGGTAAAGAGGGTAAGGCGTGCATTAAAAGGTTTTAGATTTAACAAATCAAATGATAGGAATAGAAGACCAAGGGGGAAGATCATTTGTTACAATTGCCAAGGAGAGGGACAAATAAGGGACAATTGTCCCCTCTTGAACAAAAGCAAGGAGGAGAAGAGAAAGAAAGAAGAAAAGAAGAAGAAAAAGGGGATCAAGAAGAAAAAGGAAGAGGAGAAGAAGGCAAAGGAAAAGGGGAAGGCCAAGGCTTTCAAAGCAAAGACGTGGGATGACCCTTCCTCTTCCTCTTCATCATCATCGGAAGAAGAGAACGCTTTCGTCACCAACCTTGCTCTAATGGCCTTCGACGACTTGGATTGCTCCTCCACCGAAAATGAAGAATCAATCTCAAGTGGAGAGAGCTCAAGTGAAGGGGGAGCCTCCTCTACATCCTCATGCGAAGAAGAGGACTTGGTAAGTGAGGTAACTAATCTACCCCCTAAACAAATTATGTCCATGATTTCTAGCCTCACTAAGGACTTATTTAGAGCCAAGAAAAAGAACAAATGCATGCTTGAACAAATTAAGGATTTAGAACAAAAACTAGAAAAAGCATGTGTTAATGATGATAATGATGATGCTTGCTCACATGATAATTACATGCCATTAGATGTAAATGATGCATGCATAGAAGAAAATAGGGCATTAAGGGAAAAGGTAGATTATTTGACAAAAGCCCTAGAAAAATTCACAATTGGCTCAAATACATTGAATATGATTATAGGGAGCCAAAGAGCTAGCTTTAACAAAAAGGGTCTAGGATACAAAGAAAAGAAAAATGAAAAGGCCTATAAATGCCTAATAGCTAGGGGACAAGATAAAAAGAAAGTAATTGCTAGGAAATGGATCCCCAAGGAGTATCTTGTGAACCCCATAGGAAAGAACCTATTTTGGGTTCCAAAATCCATTCTTAAGGATTAGGAAAACCCTAGGGTAGTCAACCATATGCAATTGACTTATATCATATTTTGGTTGACTTAGGATGGCGGGACAACATTTTTAAATAGTGTTAGGTGATGATAACGTGCCTATAAATAGTTAATAATGCTTAAATCATGATAATCAATGTAATTGCTATGTATATGTGCAATCATGATTTATGATTTTGAAATTTGGTACATCATCATGAGAAATAGGGTTTAAATCATGCCTTAGGTGATATTTTGTTTATTATCATGACATAATACTTAATGCATGATAAAAATTCAATGAATACATGTGTTTCATGATCATAATGTAAAATTAAGTCATATATGTCTTTATGATCATGTGGATTGTTAGGATGATACTTAACCTTGAGAGAATTGTATGAATATAATGGTTAAGTATATACAAATACCCCCTAGGATGCATCTCACACTCACCATAGGATACTTTGATTGAAAACTTAGCATGGGTGAGATGTTAGGATGATACAAATGTCCACTAATGTCTATGACATTTAGATGGTCATTTAAAGTATCAAAATAGCAATAATAGACCAATCATGGAGAAGGCTTATGTTTAATTCATAGACATATTGCCCAAAGATCATGGTTGGATATTTCATATGTTTTCAAAACAATTTCTTGGTCTAAAATCTATGTATTCATGTTTTGAAACAATTGGAACCAAAACTAGGTGTTAAACTTGATACTAGAATGATAAAAAATCTAGTGATTTTTAAAGCTTTTGGATTTTTGGCAAATACGTGGAAATATAATGATTTTTCATGAAAAACTATTTTTCACTGATAGATATACTTAAAAGAAATGTGTTCGCCAAATTTCATGATTTTTTGAATTTTCTAGAATTTTTAATGCATTTCTGAAATTCGCCCAGAAAATCAGAATTTCGAAAACCATTGTGCCAGTCGACTGCCATACTGATAGCAGTCGACTGATCACCTGAAAAACAGTCTAATATTTTCTGATTTCAGATTTTAAACATGTTTTTGGTATTTTCCTTCTATTAGACTTGATGCCATGGGTTTATAACTTAGTATTAATCTTTTTGATGGTGTCAAAGGGGGAGAAATAATTGTGTTTAAGTAAATTATGATAGGGGGAGAATTTGTAGAGAGATTTTCATGGATTAAGGGGGAGTTGCATGTTGCTATATCATGTTTATGTTTACATGCTTTCTTACCTTAGAATTTACATCAAATGTTTTTACCTAACTTAAACGGATTGCCACACATCAAAAAGGGGGAGATTGTTAGGGAAATCTCTTGCCATGATAAGGTTTTGATGTGTGTGGCAAAGGGTTTAAGTTAGCATGATATTGTTATTTGATATGTGCATTGGAGTTTTACAGGACTTAGTAATTCGCACATGGAGCCTTGGCAGGTTCACCCTCCCAACCTCGTGCCTGAGTCGGAGAAGGAGCATTGCAGAGCTGTGCGCTTGATGCTGCCGAGGGACCGCCGGACGAGATGACTTGAAGTGAAGCCAAGGAAGCAGACTTCGGAGGCAAGAGATGCGAAGGAGCATTGCAGAGCTGTGCACCAGATGCTGCCGAGGGACGTGGCCGCGAACGAAGAGAGCTTCAGCGAGGGACTTCGAGTGAGATGAGAGAATGAGTGAAATGTAAGTAGCTCATTAGGTGAACTTGGCCGAATGGCTGAGTGTCGGAGACTTGACCACAAGGGTTAAGGTTTACCCGACCGCCGGAAGCTCAAACTTATGTTAAGTTTAAGTTTCACATGGCACCAGTCGACTGCCATGTAATGGCAGTCGACTGCTCTGAGTCGAGTAGGATTCGACTGGTATCCGACTGATGGGTTTATGCCCGTGATCGCGCCATGGAATGACAATCGATCGGAGGATGTCGCGGCGAACCGCAGAACCGCTGAGCCGGGGTCGACTACGGAGCGATAATCGTCGTGGTGAGGTCCATCGATCGCCAAGTGTTCCGCTGATCGCAATAGTCGGGATCCGACGTGTTCGGAGACCGTTGTAGTGGTGGCAGTCGACTGCCAAGGTCAGCAGTCGACTGGTGGCGGCCAACGGGAAGAAAAGCCTCCTCTCTATAAAAAGAGAGGGTGTGGAGCATTGGGGGGCTAATTGCTTATGCTCTAAGTGATCTTCCTAGTGCCCCACAAGTTTTAAACTCTTCTTACTTGTCTTTACTTCAATCTTATTGTAAGAAGAGTGATCTTGATTGTAAAGGTTACCTCCACCTAGCTTGGTGCAAAGGAGAGACCAATAGTGATTGGCTTGGAAGGAGTGATTCACCTCGGACGAATCGGGATCTTGGATTAGCGGCGTAGCCGTGAACCACGTTACATCTTGCATTAGCGTTTTGATTCTTGTGTTGTATATTTACTTGTCTTGTGTTATTATATTCCGCTTGCGCTAACCTTTTGTAGACGAGTAAATTACAACATCCAACGTTTGAGGGCTATTCATCCCCCTCTAGCCGGCCAATCGATCTCCAACAGACTGATCACATGATCAGTCGACTGCTCGGCCAATCAGTCGACTGTCCACCTCTGGCAGTCCACTGCTAGGCCAATTCTCACAGTCAAACCCTAGTTGCCTCACACCAGTCGACTGCCACATGGCACCAGTCGACTGACACACCTCAAACATGAGGTTTTAACCCAAGTATGGTTCCCCCATACTTGCTAGACCACCCTTAGCCTAGACCTAAGCCTTTTAGCCACCTCCGTTAGCCTCACGCCTCTCGGATCCCTCCAAGTCATCCATGACTTGTTCATCCATTGCACTAGCCTTCAGGTGCTTCCATCGGCTATGTCATGCCAACAGTGTCTACACCGCCAAGGCACATTGGACTTATTCTACCAAGACTCCGCTTGGATTTTACGCCGCCAACCATTGGACTTATGTTGCCAAGACTCCCATTTGGACTTTACGCCACCAATATCAAACCCCTTGGACTTTCCCTTGCCAACCCATGTTGGACTTTCCATGTCAAGACCCATGCTTGGACTTTTCCTTGCCAACCAATGTTGGACTTTCCATTGCCAAGACCTATGCTTGGACTTTCCCTTGCCAACCCATGTTGGACTTTCCCTTGCCAACCCATGTTGGACTTTCCCAAATGCCAAGTGTTCCACTTGGACTTTCCATGCCAAGTACCCAAGACTTGGACTTTCCCACGACACTCACATTGTCATATGTTTTTGTCGAACATCAAAACATCTATCGAGTCAAGCTTGAGTCCTGGTCAATCGTGACCTGGGTCGATTGCACCAACAACACTAATAAAATTATCTCCCAGTATGAGGTCTTCAATATCGACACTATCCCCGAAATTACTCCGATCGCATACTCCACTTGCCTATGTAGTGGTAAGCCTGCGAGTTCTTCCGAAATTACATCCGAATACTCTCGAATTATACTCACATCCGAGAGACATAACATACCATCATTTCAACAATTAACCATCCGTAAGGATATGTCTATAGTAAAGGTATGTCTATCAAAGTCTAAGGACGTCCTTTAACTTCTTGGTTGTTGGTCAACATCTCACCTGACGGTAGAGATACCACCAACCCGCAAGTCGATATATAGGAACCCTTCTAATCCTATCTAAGAATGGTGTAGACATAGATACCTGTAACCTACCAGTACCTCTCAATATATCAACACATAGGGTAAACTAAAATAATACCTCGAATGATCAATACTTCAGTCCTCTATACTTCCTCTCGAGTAAAGATGTAACCCATCCAACTCCTGTTCTTAACGGCTGAGTTCCTGTAGGTGCAAAAGACTACCATAGAGGAACTAAAATCAATCAAGCTAAAGCGAGATACAAAAGATGGTAAACAACATTTGTCTTGTGGAGTACACCACCAACTATAAATCTTGAATGACTTCGGCCATCATTAGAGCGTTTCATACTACTACGCGATGGTATACACATTGCTAGAAAGTACTTGTTGTTGTCTGCATGAGTCTTCTGAGATGTCTTCTGCTGATGTTGCTTAGTAAATTGCTTCTTACAGATGGAAGTATCTAGGAACTCCAACTATGCTTGAGGTAGTAGATCGCTGCTGGTATGATAAACCAATTTTCTGTGATGATCTCTTCTATTGAGATTGTGCATCATCCTCTCAAAACAATATTGACAGTCTTCAACTGAGTCTTCAAAGTACACCCCCTCAAATGTACTGGTTGCTTACAATAGCAACAGATGAACTAATCCAACGGATAATCTGACTTCGTGTGTCATCGTGATCCGCACTGCACGCACATAATCTAGAGTCTTTCCTCTGATTTCGCTGATGTGCACGAGAACCTCTTGATGCTTTGCGATTGGTCTTCCATGGTCGGAAAGTAGCTCATGACCCATGACTCCGATCTTTCTCCTTTTGTCCAACATTCGGAGGCTTCTCATTCCAACATCTGACTTGCAATATCTGCTTATCGATCTTCAACTCTTACAACACTTGTACGGAGTCATTTCTAAACTCATGACTCGATCCAATGTCTTCCAGCAGGATCTGATAGAAGATCCAGACATCCTAATCCAAATGTAAGCTAATAAACCGTGGGTGACTTAAAACATCCATTCACATTCTTGAGCTATTAGGTGGTCGTAATCTCTACAAGTCTAATGACTCTGCATGGTATTCCCGTTACCGATGATCACCCTACTTGAAGCTTAAGAATTCCCTGATAACGAGTCAAAGAAAGTGATGTGGGGAAATACTCTCTCACAACATCACTAAATCGTGATCAAGTTATATGTTATTTTCTACATCTTCCACTAAGTACTAGCTTGATCCCGATAATGGTATACAACTAACTCTACTTTCTGTGTATAACACGTTTTAAGTACTCAAAAGTACCTTCAAAGTTATACAACCTAGCACAACCAACTCAGGGATCAAAATCCCTATGAAATATCATATACTAATCCTCTACTATCAAAAATAGTATACACTCTTGTCCATTACTCAACAGATAATGATCTAAATAGCATAGTTAGTAAAAATCCCTAAGACTATAATCTTGATCTTCACAAGAAGTGTGACTACCTGACCTCTGTTATCCGACTCGGTATCAGTCAGCTCTCAAAGGAATTTCACCTTTTCGAAAGTAGGTATATGTTTAATAAACTCAACATGTCGTTCTTCATGGTCAACCCACACCACGGTTACAAATAATGTCTAACACACTACATGTCATTTCCTATTATAAACAACTAAATGCATAGGCAACATAATGATATGTGATGACAATTAGCATACCTTAAACCTTGTAGCTCGGAGATGTCCTGCAACAGTCAGATCCCATAACTCACCAAATCAAAATTGAGTAAAACAAAACTCAATGTCCAAACGAAATAAAATCCGAAAGTGGACTTCGCAACCTAGGGCTCTGATACCAATAAAATTGTCATGCCCCGAGAGTATGCCGAGTCGAAAAACGGACAACATCTCCCTTGCACGTGATACAATATCTTGTTGATACAAGCCTTTCGGCCACAATTGCATAACATATATATGGATATAATCCATAAATCACAGTGGAATATTCTGACAAATAATAAAAAAACAAAGACTCAAATACATGCGTACCGATACGACTTTGACACAACAAGAAAACATGATCGAAACCAAATACATAACACAACAACCGATTACTAAACAACGGAAACAATATAGGATAAAAATCCAAAACATACAATCCAAAATATACAACACGAATATAGATTACAATCCAAATACTCGAGGTGAGATGGGATCAGTTGGCAAAGCTCCAAGCACACCAAGGAATCTTCTACCTATGACTTAGGCGATAAGAAAACCTAGGGTCTGTGGTGGTGAGTTTAAAACTCAGTGGTAATATGAGAGATAGTTCATGATCAACAAATATAAAGTACGAAGAAAAATAGGTATAAATATGGAAATGAATAGGTATACCAAGGGAGATCAACAAGTTTACAGTCTTAAAGGAAACAATGAAACTATCAGTATAATACTAATCAGTGCATATACCAAACCAACTGATCAATCGTACATAATGTAAGGTACTGACATACCTGAAGATCTGCAACGATACAACTCATACACCCTGAAAACATATACCACACTATAACACATACAAGATATAGGAATAATACTCTATCTATAATCAACACACTACTATATGAACAACATATAAACAAGTACATAAATGAACTTGGTCCATCGTATACCACAACATGACGCTAATCAAATGCGTACAATGGTGTGATCCACTTGTACACTATACTCCACACACAACAGTATAAAATATCCAAATAGTATGCAAAATGATGAACAAACATATGCAGCAAACATAGCTCAAACAAATGCAACATCACAACTAGCATATACAGACTATATCTATATATCTTGATCTCACACACACACACACACACACACACACACACACACACACACACACATGTAGATGCCATCATACATGACAATGCAAATGCATGGTCATGCCTACGCACCCCACTCGCTACCACGACACCAATGTGGCCTAGGTGGCACGACATGACAACTATCCCAACTCAACAACAACCACTGCTCTCGAGTGACCGAGTGGGCAATATGAATAAGTAGCGATAAGCTAAAGAGCTATAAGCTATACAATGGGGGTCCCTGCTACTGGCCACTCCGATTGTCACTACCCATGAGTGGTCGAGTGGCACACACCTAGGACAAACTACACATAACTTCAACTGGCACCATCATTAGTGGTCAAGTGTGGCACAACAGATGCACTGCCCTCACAACAGCTGCTACTACAACAAGTAACCATGGACCCCCTCAACCACAAGGGAGACCAAGTAGCCAGTATGCATGTAAATGGAATAAATGCACAACACCACATACACAACACACTCTCCATTCAACAGAGAGTCATACACAACTAACAGTCAACCATGCTAGGACCTCTAGTCTGTAGCAACCCACTATCGACAATCAACCATGCTAAGACCTCCGGTTTGTAGCATCACACTATTGACAACCAACACAACCATACACAAATACATGATCCATAGTTGATATATAACAAAAGGAAGATGAAATGATTATCCACTCTACCTTAAAGATATTATCCACCCCTGGATGATTAATTCTGATGACACAAGTCAAGACTACAACCATACTCAGCTACGTACAGATAGTTAAGTGTCTATTGGTCCACATACCATAGCGTTGGGAATTCATAACAACGATGAATGAAATATAACATCATCAACAGTGCATCTCAAAGTGCAAAGACTAAGTATCAAGCATAGAATAATAGGAGTGGAGTCAAGGTCATGAAGTCATAAATATATATAATATCATGTACTACGATTACAAACTACTTGACCAGGGTAGAAATATTACCCACCTGATATATAGCTCATGACGAAAATCCTCAAGCTCGTGAACCTACCTTGAATCAGAGTCCTGAAACATAGTATATGAATTATATAGAATTCTATCACAATCCAATATCCCTAGTAACCAGTTTAAATCCGATTATCGTAGAAGATACTTCTACAACTCTACCGTGTTATACCCAATAGATCCACTCAACCCATCACATAGATAAATAACTATAATTCAACCAATTGTAAGTCAGATACCAAATTTATAACATTCAGATCTAGACTTACCCATTCTTGCTTCAATCCTCCACCATAGATCTGGAACCAAGTCTACTGTCGAATAGGGACAACACTACTCAAGTCTTATCCATCGCCTTCAATCCATCACCAATACATGAAATAGAATAGGATAATATTTGATGCATACGAATATGACCTCAAATCTCACGACGGAGACCGTTGAGGACTCAAAGCATGAACTTGCACTCAATGCCAACAAGTGCACAGATGTCGTCATGTAATAAATAGATTATCGATCCCACAGGGATTGAGATTCGAGTATCGATCTGTTCAGTGGACGTTATTATTCAGAGTTCAGTTAAAATGGTTGTGATTAAGAGGGTTATCCGCAGTCCTAAAACTAGTACGGTGTCACACGGAGGAAGAGAAGGGTTGCTACGAATCCTTTGAGGGCATTCTAGGATTTCAGTTTCGCTTGTGCGTCGCAAAACACACTACCAATTGGGTGTCATCTAAACTTCTAGCTACAGTTTTATGGAAGGGACATCATGTTAGTAATATATGAGAGATGTCCTAAGGCAATCGCATTATATTTGAACCATTTATATGATAAATGAAGATTCACTATTTGAGTATACATGTTTTCATGTATTTGATTAGATCTTAAACTCATTTACTGAACATCTACGATACGAATCATAGTATGAGAGAATTTGTGATTGGATCACAACTAGTGAGTATCTCTACATGTGTAATTGTGATGTATCAGAATTATCTCTAGTCGATGAATTGATGGATTTGGACACCATCAATTCTGTCGAGACTAGCACGAGGTATACTCTTTGGTGTATCCAAGTAGCTGATCTCACTCGCTGGTGACATTGTGATGTCCGGAGTTAATCGTGGATGCTAGTTATGGTAACTAGTTCATTGAAGTGATCAGCTGTAAAACTTCATATGGTTCTCTACATATATAGATATGTCAATGAAGTTATTACTGCAGCTTAAGTGTGATGTTCCTTTGACTTGCGGTATTCAAGTCATCTTGGTAATGAATACTTATGCGTTGACATCTTAAGAAAGCATCTCTGAGGAGATGTGGACCCGGGATGATTGGGAATAAGTCGAAGTGATCGAAGGTGTTTGAATAGCCTATAAAGGATTCACCACTCCTTGCGAGGAGATGTATACCCATGGCCTCTCGTCGGATTGTTACTAAAGTCTTTGGCCAAAGCATTACATGTTTAGAGTAAGGTACTCTTGGATACATGTGCAGTAACTAGAATCCAAAGGATGAGGAAATGATACTTAGGCTAGGTGTGACGTAGTCAACCTAGTGGGGACTGACACTATAGATCATGTTCTAAACCAAATGAGTATAAGATGAGTGAAAGAAATGGGGCACGATTCATTGTAGCTGCTGAAGGGTTTCAAAAATAGTTCTGGATCAACCGTTGATCTTTCGATTAATTGGGGATCATGATGTACTACTAGGTGTCACTCATGATCATTCTATAATTAATGGTTAATTATAGATGCCCAACATAAATCGAGAACCTATTTGGTCACACGCACAATGAGCATAATCCGAAGGATTTAAAATGAGCTTGAGAATGAGATTCTCAGACCGAGAGAAACTAGGTTTGGTTGGACCAAATAAGGATCGAGCATGAAATCATTTCAGTCGCAATGGAAGCGTGGATGGGCCGTGTCTTATGAAGATATGATGGATGAATCAAATTGGTTTGGTTTTAATCCAATGGTGAAGAATAAACCAAAGGGGTTTGGTTTGTTTTAAACGAATGAACCAAAAGTTGGTTCGGTTCATTTTAACTTAAATTATGTTGGTGCAATCGACCCAAGTCACGATTGATTGGACTCGAGTTTGACTCGAGTGATGTTTTGATGTTTGACATCGATGTGTGACATTGATGTCTGATATTATTTTAGGGAGATTGTTGGCACAATTGACCCGGGTCATGATTGACCGGACTCGAATTTGACTCGAGGGGGATTTTGATGGTTGACTGGAGTTGACCATGTCATGGGAAAGTCCAAGTCTTGAGTACTTGGCACGAGAAGTCCAAGCATGGGTCTTGGCATGGAAAGTCCAACATGGGTTGGCAAGGGAAAGTCCAAGCTTGAGTCTTGGCATTTGGAAAGTCCAAGGGGTTTGATATTGGCGGCGTAAAGTCCAAGCGGGAGTTTTGGCAGCATAAGTCCAATGGTTGGCGACGTAAAGTCTAAGCGGAGTCTTGGCAGAGTAAGTCCAATGTGCCTTGACGGTGTAGACACCGTTAGCATGACATAGCCAATGGAAGCACCTAAAGTCTAGCGCAATGGATGAACAAGTCATGGATGACTTGGAGGGATCCGAGAGGCGTGAGGCTGACGGAGGTGGCTAGAAGACTTTGGTCTAGGCTAAGGGTGGTCTAGCAAGTATGGGGGAACCATACTTGGGTTAAAACCTCATGTTTGAGGTTTACCCGATCGCCCAGTGCCATGTGGCGATCGGTGCGTGAAATCAACTAGGGTTTGGTGTAGGAATTAGCCTAGCGATCATTTGCAGGTGGGCGTCGACTTATTAGCCCGATCGTGATCGTGTGATCGATCGGGTGCTCTTGATTTTCGGGCCTGAGAATGGAGTATGATTCGACTACTGGGGTTAGCAGTCAAGTGGAGGCTCGATCAGTCGACTGATGGTCATGATCAGTCGACTGATGATGAATCCGTTGGATTTTGTCAGCGTGGATCTAGCTGTTGTCTCACGACAACAATAGCATCAGTCGACTGATGGTCCTGAGTAGTCGATTGATCGACGATTTCCAGCCTAGGCAGAAGCTTTAAATGGAGCTCGTGGAGGAGGATTTCACCAAGGTTCTTTGAGGTGTTTTGGGGCGATTTGCTGCTGCAATTCAGGGTTTCCAAGTGCTACTCGATCAATCTAGCAAGCAATCATTTAAAAGAGTTTTGTGTAAAGTTTTCTTTGCATCTCTTGTTGTATTTCATATTGTATTTTCTTGTTGTATTTAGTTTATTATTGTAAACTATTGTACGAGGTTTCTCCACCTCTGACTTGTGTCTAGAAGGAGTTATTGCATAGTGGTGTGTGATTCGCATCGCTAGAGCTCTTTAGAGCTCGATCCGTGGAGTAAGAACCGTTCCGTTTCGAACCACATTAAATACTTATGTAATTGTGTGTTTGTATTTGTGTTTGTTTTATTTCTGCTGCGCTAACATGAATTGTAGACAAGCACGCAATTTAAATCCATCACGCAACGTCTCGACGCTATTCACCCCCCTCTAGCGGTCAACTTTTCCCCAACAAAATTGACCAACGCGGTTTGGTTTATTTTAACTTAAGTTATTGGAGCGGGTTAACGGATTTTGGTTATGAACCAATAACCGTTAGAAGAATGTGTTCTCTATAAAACATGGCTTAAGGGTTTTTCATGGAGAACTTTTGGTTGTTGGAAAAGCCTAGCCGCCCAACCCCTCTCCCTCTCTTCTCCTTGCGCCTCCCAACCTTGTTGCTGCCCAGCTTTTGTGCCACCGTCCTAGCTGCTGTCGGCATCCAAGCTGCTGCCGGCCATCCTCCAGCGACCCTACGACGACTCACCTTGGTTCCGGCGACCAAGGGTTGGCCGGCCATCCTCTTTGGCCGGCGCAACATCCTCCACCAAGCTGTCCAGTTTTCTGGACAGCTTGTTTCCTTATGTGTCGGAGCGTCGCTTGGATGACGTTTTGAGCTCCGACAGCGGCTACTTTACCGGGGATTCGATCTCCGGTAATCCTCATAGGTGGAGGATGAAGGATTCGTCAAACGGTTGACGAATACCTCTCCGGAGAAGCGAGTTATTGGGACTCGATTTCTAATCCGAATTTTGATTCGGATTGTGATCTTCTCTCGATCACATCATCTTTGACACGAGGCTAGTGACTCCTACGAAGACAATGCTCGTGGCTTTGTGAAGCCATCCCGATGATACTCGGCGTGGATATGGATAGAGGCGATTCTAGTGAGAGCCACTCTGGTTGATGTCATTCTCGCTGCACGTGATATGTCTGGTATAACTAGAGTAATCTCCTTTATTGCAAAATTTGAAATTGCGATTATGTCTACACATGTTGTACTATGCATGCGTGCGATGTGTGTATTGTAATAAATTAGATTTATTGTTTTTTAATTCTTTCACTATGCACATGCTTACGAAATATGTTCGAACATACACTTGCCGCTGTGCCGGAAACCCAACAGTGGTATTAGAGCCCAGGTTGTGTTTCGACATAATCATAAAAATGTTTTGCGATAGTCGTAATTATATTTATGGAAATTTTTTACTTTTGGAAGTTTAGAAGTATTTAAGAAAATTTTCTAATTTTGGAAAGTCTAGAAGTATTTATAGAAATCTTCTACTTTTGGAAAGTTAGAAGTATTTATGGAAATTAATACTTTCCATAAATAAAATATTTAATTAAATTTGGAAATTTTTTTCCGAATTTAATTATGATTTGATTTGGGAAATCAAATCTAAAATATATTTTATTTCCATAAATAGTTTTGACAATTTAGGAAATTTGTTTCCTAAATTAAATTTGACTTTCTTTAATTGAGACCTTCCATAAATAAAATATGTGATTAGATTTGGAAATTTTTTTCCTAATTTAATCATGATTTGATTTTGGGAATCAAATCTTAAACATATTTTATTTCCATAAATAGTTATGACATATAAGGAAATTAAGTACATGTCATAATTGTATGTCATGTAATTGCATTAGATGCATATCATTATGTCATGCGTGTCGTGACATGTAGATGTATGCCATGTATGTCATGCCATGTAGATAATAGTTATTTGCATGCAAAGAGGATGAGACTTTAAAACTCTTATACAATATTAAAGACTACACCTTCCATTAATATGATTAGAACAAGAGTTCTGTTTCTTGTTTGGGTTGTTGGACTCACTCCAAGCCCGGCTCGGACCTGAACATGTTCAAATCATTGGAATAGTTTAACACTAATATGGTAAGAGTCAGAGGTCAATCGTTAGTTTGGGTTGTTGGACTCACTCCAAGCCTGACTAATTCGTTGAATGCGCTCTAACCTTATTAAAACTATTTCGCGATTAATGGGTCGGCTCTAAATTGGAGCATCGATTTCTTGGACTCACTCTAAGGTCGATGTGAAGAGAGGTGAAGTTGGGTGCTATGTATATGATGCATACTTGTTAATGTGTTAACAACCCAATGTATGTATAAACATTCAATTAGTTGATAGCACATTATGATAGTTACATATACGTGATACGTAATTGGTATACTTGATACCCACCATCATAGCTAAGAATGGCTTGTTGGACTCACTCCAAGGTTGTTCTTATCTATATTGGATATCAACCCATTCGGAGATTGATCTACCATCTCCCGAATTGATTTTGAGTGTTTTTGAATTCAAAAAATGAATGGGATTTTGTAAATGTATGTGGATGAATTTTAAATCATCTTTCTCTTATATTCTTGTTTTGTATTTCTAGGTTAATCTCTTGATCATAATGTCTTTGAATTTGTGCTCTATTTTGAATTTGAATAAATGGACTGGGCTGAACTTCTCTGACTTTCTTAGAAACTTGAGAATTATTCTCAAGGTGGAAAAGCTTGAGTATGTCCTCGAAGCGTCTCTTCCCTTCCGTCCTAGTTATGATGCAACACCGAACCAATTATTGGCCCATCAGAAACATGTGAGTGATTCTGAGCAAGTGAGTTGCATCATGCTAGCCGCGATGGTACCCAAGCTGCAGAAGCAGCATGAGCATATGGATGCTCATACCATAGTCCTTCATCTTTATGAGTTGTTTGATGAGCAAGTGAGATTCGAAAAGTTCAAAGTCTCCAAGCTCCTCTTCACCTCTGAGATGCAAGAAGGTTCATCTATGGTACTGCTCAACATGCTGAAGATTGTGGAGCCTTCTAAGAAGCATGAGCAGGGGACAGTGTTGTTAGTTGATTCCTCGAAGAAAGGGTCTAAGAGGGAGTCAAAGGAACAGCAGAAGGGGAAGAAGAAAATGGCTAAAAAGGCAGAATCAGCTTAAAAGGGCACTTGCCATCATTATGGCAAGGAGGGCCATTGGTGAAGAAATTGCAAGATTTATCTTGAGTCCGTAAAGAAGAATAAGACATCAGATGCCCCATCTTCTTCAGATATCTTCGTTATTGATTGTCATTCTATTTCCTCAGACACTTGGGTATTGGATACTGGGTGTGACTCACATATATATAATGACATACATGGGCTAAGGAATAGAAGAAGACTCATCAAGGGAGAGTCAAATTTACGTGTTGGGAATGAAGCAAAGGTTGCTGCACTGGCCATCGAAACGTATTTATTGAAACTCCCTACAGGACTTGTATTAAAACTGGACAATCGCTTTTATGTTCCTTCGTTGATAAAGAACATCGTTTATATTTCTTGTTTAAATAGAAATGGGTACCATTTAACTTTTAGTAACAATTGTTGTTACATAACTTTGAATGACATTCTTTATGGGACTGGAACTTTAAGTAATGGTATTTATACGTTGGACGTATCCAGTGACATTTTCAATATTGAAGCGAGCAACAAGCATGCTTGAAAAGATAATCAATTAGACTCCTACATGTGGCATTGTCGTCTTGGCCATGTGAGCAAGAAACGCATGTCCGAATTACACCGATGTAGAATTCTAGAATCGTTTGAATTAGATTCATACGATATATGCGAGTCATGCTTAAAAGGCAAGATGACCAAGTTACCTTTTACTGTAAAAGGTGAATTGGTGGGTGAGTTGCTTGGTTTAATACATATTGATGTATATGGACCTATGTCAACTCAAGCCTTAGGAGGTTATAGCTACTTCATTACCTTCACCGATGATCACTCATGGTTTGGGTATGTGTTCTTAATGAAACACAAGTCTGAAGCCTTTGAAAGGTTCAAAGAATTCAGAAATGAAGTAGAGAAAAAACTTGGCAAGAGTATTAAAATACTTCGATCGGATCGAGGTGGTGAATACTTGAGTCAAGAGTTTCTAGATTATCTGAGGGACAATGGTATATTGTCTCAATGGACTCCGTCGTATACACCACAATTTAATGGTGTATTTGAGAGGCAAAACCAGACCTTGTTGGACATGGTTAAGTCAATGATGAATCATGCGAATCTTCCCAAGTCCTTTAGGGGCTATGCACTTCAGACAGCTATTTACTTGTTAAACAGAGTCCCGACCAAGATAGTCTCTACTACTCCATATGAGATATGGGCTAGTAAGAAACCTCATTTATCTTACTTGAAGATATGGGGTTGTCCTGCTTATGTGAAGCAAATTGTGTCAGACAAATTGGATGCTAAGTCTGATATATGTCTATTTATTGGATACCCTAAGGAAACGAGGGGTTACCAATTCTATCATCTCTTGGAACAAAAGTGTTTGTTTCGAGGAATGCTGTGTTTCTAGAGAAAGAGTTTCTCTTGCAAGAAAATAGTGGGAGTGTCGTTGAACTTGAGGAGGTTCAAGAGACTCCAGTAGACATTGAAGAGATACCTGGTCAAGCACCTTGATCAATGAATCATAGTGATGAGACATCGGCTGAACCTATTGTGACACCACATCTTCATAGATCTGATAGGACACGCAACATTTCTAAGAGATATGGATTTCTCGTAAGTGAATCGAACGACATGTTACTCATTGATGATGAGGAGCCTACCAATTATGAAGAAGTTCTGAAAAGTTCAGAAAGGGACAAATGGCTTGAAGCCATGAAGTCGGAAATGGATTCCATGTATGAAAATCAAGTTTGGAACTTGGTTGATCCACCTCAAGGCATAAAGCCTATAGGGTGCAAGTGTGTTTTCAAGAAGAAAACCCACATGGATGGCAATGTGATTACCTATAAGGCTAGATTGGTGGCGAAAGGATATCGTCAAAAGTAAGGTGTTGATTATGACGAAACCTATTCGCCTGTTGCTATGCTTAAATCCATTCGGATGCTCCTGGCCATAGCAGCTCATTATGATTATGAGATATGACAAATGGATGTGAAAATAGCTTTCCTTAATGGAAACCTGCTCGATGACGTGTATATGATACAACCTGAGGGTTTAACATCAGTTGATAAAACCAAAGTATGCAAATTGTGACGGTCCATATATGGATTGAAGCAAGCATCCAGGAGCTGGAATATCCGTTTTGATGAGACAATCAAAAAGTTTTATTTCTCACAAAATTCAGACGAACCTTGTGTGTACAAGAAGGTTAGTGGGAGTGCAGTCGTGTTCCTAGTATTGTATGTCGACATATTACTTATAGGAAATGATGTTTCAGTCTTACAGACAGTTAAGATTTGGTTGTCCAAGACATTCTCTATGAAAGACTTTGGAGAAGCAACCTACATCCTCGGGATTAAGATCTATAGGGATAGATCGAAACAGTTGCTTGGTCTTTCACAGTCTACATATATAGACCGAGTGCTAAAGAGGTTTAGCATGTCAGAATCCAAGAAAGGTTATCTTCCCATCAGGCATGGGATACACCATTTGAAGTCTATGTGTCCGCGCATAGAAGATGAGAGGATTTGCATGAGTAAGATTCTCTATGCATCCGCAATAAGATCTATCATGTATGCTATGTTATGTATGAGGCCCGATGTATCGTATGCTCTGATTGTCAAGAGTAGATACCAGTCTGATCCAGGAATGGATTATTGGGCGGCTGTTAAGACTATCCTTAAGTACTTAAGAAGAACTAAGGATGTGTTCCTAATATATGGAGAAGGGGACATGGTGATACGTGGGTATATAGATGCCAACTTTCAGACAGACAAGGATGATTTCAGGTCTCAGTCTAGGTACGTGTTCACCTTGAATGGGGGCACAGTGAGTTGGAAAAGTTCCAAACAAGACACTATAGCGGATTCTACCACTGAGGCAGAATACATTGCAGCTTTGGAAGTAGCAAAGGAAGCGGTTTGGATCAAGAAGTTCATTTATGAACTTGGTGTGGTTCCAGCCATTGTTGAAGCAATAATGATTTACTGCGACAACAATGGAGCAATTGCATAGGCAAAAGAGCCAAGATCTCATCAACGATTCAAACATGTGCTTCGCCACTATCATTTGATTAGAGAGATCATAAGTAAAAAAAATATACAAATCAAGAAGATTCCCACTGAAAGGAACTTAGTGGATCCTTTAACTAAGGCATTATCTCAAAGTAAGTTTGAGGGTCATGTTAGAGCTTATGGTATTGGATACCGTAGCGATTGGCATTAGGTCAAGTGGGAGTTTGTTAGTAATATATGAGAGATGTCCTAAGGCAATCGCCTTATGTTTGAACCATTTATATGATAAATGAAGATTCACTATTTGAGTATACATGTTTTCATGTATTTGATTAGATCTTAAACTCATTTACTAAACATCCACGATACGATTCACAGTATGAGTGAATTTGTGATTGGATCACAACTAGTGAGTATCTCTACATGTGTAATTGTGATGTATTGGAATTATCCCTAGTCGATGAATTGATGGATTTGAGCACCATAAATTCTGTCGAGACTAGCATGAGGTATACTCCTTGGTGTATCCAAGCAGCTGATTCTCATTGGCTGATGACATTGTGATGTCCAGAGTTAATCGTGGATGCTAGTTATGGTAACTAGTTCATTGAAGTGACCAGTTGTAAAACTTCATATGGTTCTCTACATATATAGATATGTCAATGAAGTTCTTACTGCAGGATAAGTGCAATGTTCCTTTGACTTGTGGTATTCAAGTCATCTTGGTCATGAAGACTTATTTTTTGATATCTTAAGCAAGCATCTCTGAGGAGATGTGGACCCGGGATGATTGGGAATAAGTCAAAGTTATCGAAGGTGTTTGAATAGCCTATAAAGGATTCACCACTCCTTGCGAGGAGATGTATACCCATGGCCTCTCATCGGATTGTTACTAAAGTCTTTGGCCAAAGCATTACATGTTTAGAGTAAGGTACTCTTGGATACATGTGTAGTAACTAGAATCCGTAGGACGAGGAAATGATACTTGGGCTAGGTGTGACATAGTCATCCTAGTGGGGACTGACACAATAGACCATGTCATGAACCAAGTGGGTATAAGATGAGTGAAAGGAATGGGGGATGATTCATTGTAGCTGCTGAAGGGTTTCAGAAATAGTTCTGGATCAACAGTTGATCTTTCGGTTAATTGGGGATCATGATGTACTACTAGGTGCCACTCATGATCATTCTATAATTAATGGTTAATTATAGACGGCCAACATAAACCGAGAACCTATTTGGTCACACGCACAACGAGCATAATCCGAAGGATTTAAAATGAGCTTGAGAATGAGATTCTCAGACAAAGAGAAACTAGGTTTGGTTGGACCAAACAAGGATTGAGCATGAAATTGTTTCAATCGCAATGGAAGCATGGATGGGTCGTGTCTTATGAAGACATGATGGATGAACAAAATTGGTTTGGTTCTAATCCAATGGTGAAGAATAAACCAAAGGGGTTTGGTTTGTTTTAAACGAATGAACCAAAAGTTGGTTCGATTCGTTTTAACTTAAAATAGACCAACGCAGTTTGGTTTATTTTAACTTATGTTATTGGAGCAGGTTAACAGGTTTTGGTTGTGAACCAATAACCGTTAGGAGAATGTGTTCTCTATAAAACATGGCTTAAGGGTTTTTCGTGGAGAACTTTTGGTTGTTGGAAAAACCTAGCCGCCCAACCCCTCTCCCTCTCTTCTCCTTGCTGCCGCCCAACCTTGTTGCCGCCCAGCTTTTGTGCCACCATCCTAGCTGTTGCCGATGTCCAAGCTACTGTCGGCCATCCTCCGGCGACCAAGGGTTGGCCGACCATCCTCTTTGGTTGGCACAACATCCGCCAGCAAGCTGTCCAGTTTTCTGGACAACTTGTTTCCTTACGTGTCGGAGCGTCGTTTGGATGATGTTTTGAGCTCCGACAATGGCTACTTTACCGGGGATTCGATCTCCATTAATTCTCATAGGTGGAGAATGAAGGATTCGTCAATTGGTTGACGAATACCTCTCTGGAGAAGCGAGTTATTGGGACTTGATTTCTAATCCGAATTTTGATTCGGATTGTGATCTTCTCTCGATCACATCATCTTCGACACGAGACTAGTGACTCCTACGAAGATGAGGCTCGTGGCTTTGTAAAGCCATCCCGATGATACTCGGCGTGGATACGGATAGAGGCGATTCTAGCAAGAGTCGCTCCGGTTGATGTCATTCTCGCTGCACGTGATACGTCAGGTATAACTAGAGTAATCTCCTTTATTGCAAAATTTGAAATTGTGATTATGTCTACACATGTTGTACTATGCTTGCGTGTGATGTGTGTGTTATAATAAATTAGATTTATTATTTTTTAATTCTTCTGTTGTGTACATGTTTACGAAACATGTTCGAACATACACTCGTCGCACTGCCAGAAACCCAAAAGTGGTATCAAAGCCCAGGTTGTGTTTCGACATAATTGTAAAATTATTTTACGATCGTCGTAATTATATTAATGGAAATTTTCTAGTTTTGGAAGTTTAGAAGTATTTAAGAAAATTTTCTAATTTTGGAAAGTCTAGAACTATTTATGGAAATCTTCTACTTTTGGAAAGTTAGAAGTATTTATGGAAATTAACACTTTCCATAAATAAAATATTTTATTAGATTTGGAAATTTGTTTCCTAATTTAATTATGATTTGATTTGGGAAATCAAATCTAAAATATATTTTATTTCCATAAATAGTTTTGACAATTTAGTAAATTTATTTCCTAAATTAAATTTGACTTTCTTTAATTGAGACCTTCCATAAATAAAATATGTGATTAGATTTGGAAATTTTTTTTCCTAATTTAATCAAGATTTTATTTTGGGAATCAAATCTTAAACATATTTTATTTCCATAAATAGTTATGACATATAAGGAAATTAAGTACATGTCATAATTGTATGTCATGTAATTGCATTAGATTCATATCATTATACCATGCATGTCGTGACATGTAGATATATGTCATGTATGTCATGCCATGTAGATAATAGTTATTTGCATGCAAAGAGGATGAGACTTTAAAACCCTTATACAATATTAAAGCCTACACCTTCCATTAATATAATTAGAACCAGAGTTATGTTTCTTGTTTGGGTTGTTGGACTCACTCCAAGCCCGGCTTGAACCTGAACATGTTCAAATCATTGGAATAGTTTAACTCTAATATGGTAAGAGTCAGAGGTCAATCGTTAGTTTGGGTTATTGGACTCCAATCTTGACTAATTGGTTGAATGCGCTCTAACCATATTAAAATTATTTCGCGATTAATGGGTCGACTCTAACTTGGAGCATCGATTTCTTGGACTCACTCCAAGGTCGATGTGAAGAGAGGTGAAGTTGGGTGCTATGCATATGATGCATACTTGTTAATGTGTTAACAACCCAATGTATGTGTAAACATTCAATTAGTTGATAACACATTGTGATAGTTACATATACGTGATATGTAATCGGTATACTTGATACCCACCATCATAGCTAAGAATGACTTGTTGGACTCACTCCAAGGTTGTTCTTATCTATATTGGATATCATCACATTTAGAGATTGACCTACGATCTCCCGAATTGATTTTGAGGGTTTTTGAATTCGAAAAATGAATGGGATTTTGTAAATGTATGTGGATGCATTTTAAATCATCTTTCTCATATATGCTCGTTTTGTATTTCTAGGGTAATCGCTTGATCATGATGTTTTTGAATTTTTGCTCTATTTTGAATTTGAATAAATTGACTAGGCCGAACTTCTTGGACTGGCTTAGAAACTTGAGAATTATTCTCAAGGCGGAAAAGCTTGAGTATGTCCTCGAAGCGTCTCTTCCCGCCCGTCCTAGTGATGATGCAACACCGGACCAATTCTTGGCCCATCAGAAACATGTGAGTGATTCTAAGAAAGTGAGTTGCATCATGCTAGCCGTGATGGTACCCAAGCTGCGGAAGCAGCATGAGCATATGGATGCTCATATCATAGTCCTTTATCTTTATGAGTTGTTTGATGAGAAAGTGAGATTCGAAAGGTTCGTAGTCTCCAAGTTCATAGTCTCCAAGCTCGTCTTCACCTCTGCGATGCAAGAAGGTTCATCTGTGGTACTGCTCAACATGCTGAAGACTGTGGAGCCTTCTGAGAAGCATGAGTAGGGAACGGTGTTGTTAGTTGATCCCTCGAAGGAAGGTTCTAAGAGGGAGTCAAAGGAACAGTAGAAGGGGAAGAAGAAAATGGCTAAAAAGACAGAACCAGCTCAAAAGGTCACTTGCCATCATTATGGCAAGGAGGGCCATTGGCGAAGAAACTGTAAGATATATCTTGAGTCCGTAAAGAAGAATAAGGCATCAGATGCCTCATCTTCTTCAGATATCTTCATTATTGATTGTCAGTCTATTTCCTCAGACACTTGGGTATTGGATACTGGGTGTGGCTCACATATATGTAATGACATACATGGGCAAAGGAATAGAAGAAGACTCATCAAGGGAGAGTCAAATTTACGTGTTGGGAATGGAGCAAAGGTTGCTGCACTCGCCTTCGGAACATATTTATTGAAACTCCCTACAGGACTTGTCTTAAAACTGGACAATTACTTTTATGTTCCTTCGTTGATAAAGAACATCATTTATATTTCTTTTTTAAATAGAAATGGGTACCATTTAACTTTTAGTAATAATTGTTCTTACATAACTTTGAATGGGGTTCTTTATGGGACTGGAACTTTAAGCAATGGTATTTATACATTGGACGTATCCAGTGACATTTTCATTATCGAAGCGATCAACAAGCGTGCCCAAAAAGATAATCAATTAGACTCCTACTTGTGGCATTGTCATATTTATACGTTGGACATATCCAGTGACATTTTCAATATTGAAGCGAGCAACAAGCATGCTCGAAAAGATAATCAATTAGACTCCTACATATCGGTCGGGAATTCATAACAACGATGAATGAAATATAACATCATCAACAGTGCATCTCAAAGTGCAAAGACTAAGTATCAAGCATAGAATAACAGGAGTGGAGTCATGGTCATGAATTCATAAATATATATAATATCATGCACTAAGATTACAAACTACCTAACCAGGGCAGAAATATTACCCACCTGATATATAGTGTTGGACTTTTTGAGTCACAAAAACTGCTTTTTGCGTTGCGGAAACCCCGGAAGTCCGACCATGGATCCGTGCAAAGATATATTAAAATAAAAATATGTATGTGCTAAGTAAACCTAGATCTACCTTAGATCTAGAAGTTGAGAGTATTACCCTTGTAGCGACGCCCTTCGCTTATCCCTCTCGTCCAAATTGCTTGCCAGAACTCGAGAGTGTCAAGTGTACACTCCTCTATTGGTATCCACACAAGAAATAGGTGGAGAAAAGAAACCTAGAGTGTGCTTGCACCCTTAGAAGTTTCGGCCAAGGAGAGGGATGGGAGAGCAAGCTTGAGAGGAAGATGATCCAAGGAAAAAGATGAAGTTCTAGTAACTCACCAAAATCAATTCTCATCTAAATGAGAATAGTGGTCGGACACTTCATGTCTTGGGGGGTTACATGCATGCATGTAACTCCAAGAGCCAATAGCTCTTGGTGTCCCTCATGAGGTGGCACCACATGAAAAGTCAATGATGATGTGGAGCATCATCATTGGCCGGCCATGCCAAGTCATCATCATTACATGGCATTTGGTTGACCTTTCATCTTCCCTCTCAAGTCAATTCAAACTTGACTTCTTATCTCCCATGGTTGATCAAATCCAACCATTTGATTCAAGTCAATTTAATTTAATGAATCTCTATTCAATAATTTAAATTGATTTGATGAATCAAATCTAAATTAGACTCATTCAACACTTGAATCAAATTAAGTCCAACTCAATTAGTCTAATTAGGATTACCCTTAATCCAATTTGGTTCATCACATGAACCTAATCCTCATGGTTCATCATATGAACCTAATCTCCATCTAATTGCCCTTTGTGTGTGACCCTATAGGTTCTTGTAACATTGGAAATGTCCCTAAACCGATTTAGGAACATAAGCAATGAGCGGTATCTACAACACATCATTGCTACCCAAGTTACAAGAATGTTGAGCTCCAACATCACCTTTGTGACTACTAATTGTGACTCTCACAATATGTGATTATGTCCCTCTATCCTTGACATCTAGATTGACCAATGGAGGCATAGACCATGTCATCCTCGGTACAATCTATATCTTGAACTCCAAGTAGACTCACTCTAATCAAATGAGCTCAATATCTCATATTGACTTATTTGGGCATGGCCATGCACTTCGTGGTCTCACTCTATCAAGAATATCGATGTCACCCCCATCATATAGGAGGGATAGATCCCATCTACATCACTCACATCCCTCCGCAAAATTTTTCACATACCCAGTAATTGCCTTTATAGTCCACCCATTTACGGGTGACGTTTGACGAAGCCAAAGTATGCAACTCCTTATGTAGGGAACCATGGTGACTTCAGGTCTAAGGACTAATAGTCATACTAATAGTCACATGAGAAAGTATATGACACTCATATAATGATCCATGATACTTTCTCATGGCGGGTCATTCAGTATACATTCTCCAATGCATACCCATGTGTCAACTTGATATCTCATATCCATGACTTGTGAGATCAAGTCATCGTGTTGACCTACATGTAAGTCTCTACGCATTAACATTGTCCTTGAATGTTAATACTTGACTAGGAATGATTAAGAGTAGTGTTCTCTATATCATCTCATTATCGATTCAACCAATCGATTGATATAGATAAGAACCTACTACTAAAGGACATTATTATATTTAGTTATTTGGCACCAATACAAGTAAATATAATAACCATGCCTTTATAAATAGGAATATGATACAATAAAGTCTATACAACAATCATCACATGATTGGCTCTAGGGCTTTCACTGTTGGGATTTCCGAGCCATAAAAACCGCTTTTTGCGTTGCGAAAACCTCGGAAGCCCCGGCCATGGATCCGTGCGAAGTATAAAAATAAAACCTACATGTATGTGTTTAATACCTTTAGATCTACTCTAGATCTACATGATAAGAAGTTACCCTTGAAGTGATGCCCTTCGCTTATCCCGCTCGTCCAAATGGATTGCTAAAATTCGAGAGTGTCAAGTGCACACTCCTCTATTTGTATCCACACAAGCAATAGGTGGAGCAAAGACAATCTTGAGTGTGCTAGCACTCCTTGAAGGTCTCGAAAATGGAGGTTTGGGAGAGCAAGAGAGGAAGAGAGCCAAGGAAGAAGATGATCCAAGGAAGAAGAAGATGGAGTTACCCAAAATAAAATCACTCATCATCAAGAAGTGGTCGGCCACTTTAACCTTGGGGGGGTTACATGCATGCATGTAACTCCAAGAGCCAATGGCTCTTGGTCTCCCTCATGAGGTTGCACCACATGATAAGTCAATGATGATGTGGAGCATCATCATTGGCCGGCCATGCCAAGTCATCATCATGACATGGCATTTGGTCAAGTCAAACTTGACCTTTCATCTTCCCTCTCAAGTCAAGTAAAACTTGACCTCTTATCTCTCATGGCTGATCAAATCCAACCATTTGATTCAAGTCAATTTTAATTTAATGAATCTCTATTCATTAATTTAAATTGATTTGATGAATCAAATCTAAATTAGACTCATTCAACACTTGAATCAAATGTATTCCAACTCAATTAGTCTAATTAGGATTACTCTTAATCTAATTTGGTTCATCACATGAACCTAATCCTCATGGTTCATCATATGAACCTAATCTCCATCTAATTGGCCTTTGTGTGTGACCCTATAGGTTCTTGTAACGTTGGCAATGTCCCTAAACCGATTTAGGAACATAAGCAATGAGCAGTATCTAGCAACACATCATTGCTACCCAAGTTAAAAGAATGTTGAGCTCCAACATCACCTTTGTGACTACTAATTGTGACTCTCACAATATGTGACAATGTCCCTCTATCCATGACATCTAGATTGACCAATCGAGGCATAGACCGAGTCATCCTCGGTACAATCTATATCTTAAACTCCAAGTAGACTCACTCTAATCAAATGAGCTCAATATCTCATATTGACTCATTTGGGCATGGCCATGCACTTCGTGGTCTCACTCTATCAAGAATATCAATGTCACTCCCGTCATATAGGAGGGATAGATTCCATCTACATCACTCACATCCCTCTGCATAATTTGTTACATACCCAGTAATTGCCTTTATAGTCCACCCATTTACGGGTAACGTTTGACGAAGCCAAAGTATGCAACTCCTTATGTAGGGAACCATGGTGACTTTAGGTCTAAGGACTATTAGTCATACTAATAGCCACATGAGAAAGTATATGACACTCATATAACGATCCATGATACTTTCTCATGGCGGGTCATTCAATATACATTCTCCAATACTTACCCATGTGTCAACTTGATATCTCATATCCATGACTTGTGAGATCAAGTCATCGTGTTGACCTACATGCTAGTCTCTACGCATTAACATTGTCCCTAAATGTTAATACTTGACTAGGAATGATTAAGAGTAGTGTTCTCTATATCATCTCATTATCGATTCAACCAATCGATTGATATAGATAAGAACCTACTACTCAAGGACATTATTATATTTAGTTATTTGGCACCAATACAAGTAAATATAATAACCATGCCTTTATAAATAGGAATATGATACAATAAAGTCCATACAACAATCATCACATGATTGACTCTAGGGCTTTCACTAACAATCTCCCACTAGCACTAGTGTCAATCACCGTAGTATCTAAGACCCAATGACCTTTTGTGACCATCATACTTTTTCTATGCCAAAGCCTTGGTCATGGGATCTGCGATGTTAGCCTCTGTGGGTACTCTGCAAATCTTCACATCTCCTCTATCGATAATCTCTCGAATGAGATGGAAGCGCCGTAGTATGTGTTTGGTCCGCTGGTGTGAGCGAGGTTCCTTAGCTTGTGCAATCGCTCCATTGTTGTCACAATAGAGCTCTATGGAATCTACTATGCTAGGAACCACCCCAAGCTCAGTAATGAACTTGCGGATCCAAACTGCCTCAGATGCAGCAATATACTCAGCTTCTGTTGTAGAATCAACAACTGTGTCCTGCTTCGAACTCTTCTAGCTCACAGCGCCACCATTCAAGCAAAACATGAACCCTGACTGCGATCTATAATCATCCTGGTCAGTTTGGAAGCTGACATCACTGTAACCCTTTATTGCTAGCTCCTCATCGCCTCTAAATATCAAGAAATATTCTTTAGTCCTTCTTAATTACTTAAGAATATTCTTGACTGCTATCCAGTGACGCTCACCTGGATCTGACTGGTATCTACTCGTCATGCTCAAAGCATACGAGACATGAGGATGAGTACACAGCATGGCGTACATGATAGATCCTATAGCAGATGCGTAAGGGATCTTATCCATGTGGTCTCTCTCCTCTCTAGAAGAGGGACTTTGAGTCTTCCAAAGACTCACACCATGTGACATCGGCAGAAGTCCCTTCTTGGAATTCTGCATGGCAAACCGTAGTAATACCATATCAATGTATGTACTCTGACTTAGGCCAAGTAATCTCTTAGATATATCTCTATAGATCTTGATGCCTAGAATATAGACTGCTTCACCTAAGTCCTTTATTGAGAAGCACGTCCCCAGCTAAGTCTTCACAGACTGTAGCAAAGGGATGTCATTCCCAATGAGTAGTATGTCATCCACATACAATACAAGGAAGACAACTATGTTCCCATTAACCCTCTTGTAGACACAGGGTTCATCTTCATTCTTGATGAAACCAAACTATTTGATCGCATCATCGAATCGAAGATTCCATCTCCGAGAGGCTTGCTTTAGCCCATAAATGGACCTTTGCAGCTTGCATACTTTCCCAGTATGCTGTGGGTCTTCAAAACCCTCAGGTTGTGTCATGTACACATCCTTAAGTAAGTTTCCATTTAGAAATGCAATTTTGACATCCATCTGTCAGATCTCATAATCGTGGTATGCTGCAATAGCAAGCAAGATCCGAATGGACTTAAACATCGCCACTGGAGAAAAGGTTTCATCATAGTCAATACCATGAATTTTCTTAAAACCTTTAGCCACCAATCGACCCTTATAGGTATGCGTAAGTCCATCCATGTCAGTCTTTCTCCTAAAGACCCACTTACACCCAATGAGTTTGACCCCTTCAAGTGGATCAACCAAAGTCCATACTTGGTTGGTGTACATGGATTCCATCTCGGATCTCATGGCCTCTAGCCATTTCTCAGAATATGGGCTCATCACATCTTCTTGATAGGAGGTAGGCTCATTCTCAATGAGCATAATGTCATCATGGTCAGACAAGAGAAATGAGTATCTCTCAAGCTGACAACGTACCCTATCAGACCTGCAAAGAGGTAGGTCTACATGAACAGGTGATTGTTCCACAACTCTTTGTGCAACAATCTCATCACCCACAACACTTTGTGGTTCCTGTTCAACCTCCATCAAGGCCTCAGTGCTATGATCCTTATCTTGAATTTCTTCAAGATCGAACATACTCCCACTAGTTTTTCTAGAAACAAAATCCCTTTTTAGAAAAACCCCAGTCTTTGCCACAAACACTTTGTGCTGATTGGGAATGTAGAAGTAATATCCCTTTATATCCTTAAGATATCCAACAAAATAGCACCTATCGGATTTGGGTCCCAGTTTGTCTGAGACTTGACGTCGAACGTAAGACTCACAACCCCAAATCCTCATAAAAGACATCTTGGGATTTCTCCCTATCTATATCGTATATGGTGTCTTTATCACAGCCTTGGATGGTACACGGTTAAGGGTAAAGGCTACTGTGTCTAGAGCATATCCCCAAAAGGATATAGGAAGATCTGTGTGACTCATCATAGATCATACCATATCTAATAGGGTACGATTCCTCCTTTCGGATACACCATTCCACTGTGGTGTTCTAGGAGAAGTGAGTTGGGATAGAATCCAACACTCAACTAGATAGTCACGAAACTCATGGCTAAGGTATTCACCACCTCGATCTGATCGAAGTATCTTAATACTCTTGCCAAGCTGGTTTTGTACTTCATTCTTGAATTCTTTGAACTTTTCAAAGGATTCTGATTTATGTGTCATGAGATACACATAACCATATCTACTGAAGTCATCAGTAAATGTAATGAAGTACCTGTAACCACCTCTAGCAAAGAATAGGGCCACATACATCACTATGTATAAGTCCTAACAAGTCTGTTGCTCTTTCGCTGTGTCCACTAAAGGGAGTCTTGGTCATCTTGCCTAAAAGGCAAGACTCGCATGTCTCATATGATTCAAAATCAAATGAGTCTAGCAGTCCATCCTTATGGAGATGAGATAAGCGACTCTTATTTATGTGACCTAAGTGACAATGCCAGAGATAGGTTTGGTTCAACTCATTTGACTTGAACCTTTTGGTACTTATGTTATAGATAGGGCTCTCTAAGTCTAGAAAGTAGAGTCCGTTCATTAGAGGTGCACTACAATAGAACATATCATTTAAATAAACTAAACAACATTTGTTCTTTATTATAAATGTAAATCCTTTCTTGTCCAAACAAGAAACTGAAATGATGTTCTTAGTTAAGGCAGACACATAACAACATTCATCTAATTCTAGTACAAGCCCAGAGGGCAGAGATAGATCATAAGTTCCTACAGCAACAGTAGCAACCCTTGCTCCATTGCCTACTCGTAGGTCCACCTCGCCCTTTGTCAATGCCTTGCTATTTCTCAGCGCCTGCACATTGGTATAAATGTGAGATGCACATCCAGTATCTAATACCCATGATGAAAAAATAGATAGATTGACTTCTATAACATTTATACCTGAAGTAGAAGTCTCACTTCTCTTCTTCTTAAGATCTTCCAGGTATGCCTTGCAGTTACGATTCCAGTGTCCAACTTCCTTGCAGTGGAAGCAAGCCCCATCCTTGGCCACCCCTCCTTTGGGTTTCAGTTCCTTGCCTTTTCCCTTGGCTTGGGACTTTCCCTTACCTTTAGGCTTGCCCTTGCCTTTCTTCTTTTGCACCATCAAAATGGTGTCAGATTTTCCCTTCTTAAGGTTGAGCTCAGCAGTTCTCAACATGCTGAGCATCTCAGGAAGTGGCTTATCAATTTCATTCATGTTGTAATTCATGACAAATTGATTGTAGCTTTGTAGCAAAGACTGCAAGATTAAGTCAGTGGCCAACTCTTGGCCAAGGGGAATCCCAATCTCTGTAGGTTTTCTACGTACCCAATCATCTTGAGTACATATGGACCTACGGGAGTCCCATCTTGCATTTTGGAACCAAACAATGTCTTAGAGACTTCATATCTCTCGTGCCTTGCTTGTCCTTGATATAGTTGATGAAGATGTTCAACCATATCATAAGCATTCATGAACTCGTGTTGCTTCTGAAGTTCAGAGTTCATGGTCGCGAGCATTAGACATGACACATCTAATGCATCATTTTGATGCTTCTTGTAAGCATCTTTGTCAGCTCGTGAGGCAGTGGCAGGAGGTGCCTCCGGAATGGGCTGCTCTAGGACGTACAACTTCCTTTCTTGGGTGAGAATGATTCTCAGGTTCCTATACCAGTCCAGAAAATTTACTCCATTGAGCTTGTCCTTCTCAAGGACAAAATGCATAGAGAGAGTGTTCATGTTTGTTGACATAGTAATCTACAGCATACAATGCAGAGAATTAATATCATATTCCTTTTATCATTTAATTAGGCCTTTAATCAAATGATGCTCTCACTGAATTATAGGAATTTTGTAGAATCGAGTTATGGATGTGGTCAAACCACATTACTAGATTCATACAAACTAGCTATAATTCCTGCGGGACAAGATCCACATCATACTAAGCCTTGAGTTAGCTTTGGCTAAATCACCCAAGACTTAGTACAATCGGTGGGTAACACATTACCGTTTACATCTCTATGCAACTCTTGTTTATATGATCAAGACCCACATTTACAAAAGACCTTGAGTTAGCTTTGGCTAAATCGCTCAAGATTTAGTGTAAATGTGATCTTATCCTATCTTTTCAACGATTGGAATATGCCTATAGTTCTACTCGATCCAATTGAGTTAACTAGTTTTACTAAATCTAATTGAGCTAAAAAGAAAAAAAAAAAAAGCTTATGAAGTGCGGTTTGATTTACGTATTGCTCTACGATAATATGCATTGCTCTGCTCGGTTCAATTGAGTGATCGAGGTAGTGATGGGTATCAAGGACTTGGTAGGCATTTATTGGTGCAATAATGCCCCAAGCATTTATATGTTTTGATGTTTGGATAATCATCTAAGTTAGGCAACAATTTATGATCTAATTGTTACAATGTTCAAGTGACAGGGAAATCCAAGTATGAAGACTTGGTAAAGGCAAAGTCCAAGTATGATCTTGGCAAGAGAAGTCCAAGGTAAAGGTTTGGCGGCATAAGACCAAGCATGTTGTCTTGGCGGCATTAAGTCCAAACGGACCTTGGCAAAGGAAGTCCAAAGGCAAGTCTTGGCAGTGTAAGTCCAACCATGTAGACTTGGTGGCGTAAAGTCCAAGCACGCTTTGGCAAAGGTAAACCCAAGACATGACAAAACCAAAGGAAGCTCTTGGAAGCAAAGTGCAAAGGATGAACAAGTCGCGAACTCGGAGGGATCCTGGAGGCGCAAGGCTTAAGGAAGAGCTAGAAGGTTGAGTCTAGGTCTAGGGGGTGAAATCAAGTATGAATTACTCATACTTGATGAGTATCAGTCGACTGGTCAGGTGCTCGACTGAGTCAGGATTAAACCCTGACGATCAGTCGACTACTTTAGCAGTGGCAGTCGACTGATGTTGTGATTAGTCGACTACCAATAGTGGCAGTCGACTGATCAAGTTAAATACGGGCACAGAGTGGAGTCACACTCGACTGCGTCTTGTGATCACTTGATTGATGGATGGATCAGTCGACTGATGAGAGTGTCGTTGGAGGTAACGACTCTGAATCCTACGAATCCGACTATTCAAAAGTCGTTAACCGCGTTGGCAGTCGACTGATGCTGTGCATCAGTCGACTGATGGTACTCCGACGGGAAAATCAGTCTTCTCTCTCTAAAAAGAGGGTTGGTGGAGGTTTTTGGGGTTAATGCTTATTCTCTGATAATACTCTCAAGCCTCCATGAGTTTTTAAGCTTTCTAGTGATTTTAAATCCCCTCCTCCTCTCTCTAAGCTCAAGTTTCATTCTTTGTAAGAAGAGGAGGATTGTTGTAAAGGAAGGCTTCATAGTGATTTTGATTAGGGTTGATCCACCTCAAGGATCACCATGGAGTAGGAGCGCTATCTCCGAACCACGTAAAAGAATCGTGTTAGCATTGTTTTTCATTTGTGTTATTATTATTTTTGTTGTGCTTCCACTAATCTTTTTGTAGAGACGAAAAATAAGCTATTCACCCCCCTCTAGCTTCCAATCGATCACCAACAAGTGGTATCAGAGCCCGGATCACATCGGAAGATCTAACAATCAACCGGAGCAAAATGGCTTTTCAAGAGGGGTATAGCACGGCGAGGCCTCCGTTCTTCGACGGCAATGACTTCGGCTATTGGAAAGGTAGGATGGAGTATTATTTAATGAATGATATTGAAAATTGATTTAGTGTTGTAGATGGTTTCGAGAAGTCGGTCGATGAACACGGAGCACCTATACCGACGAAGGATTGGACGAGAGACATAGCCAAGAAGGCTCAAGCCAATGCCAAGGCAACAACCACACTTCAATGTGGTTTGTCAAAAGGGCAATTAAGCAAAGTGGGGCCATTTGAATCAGCAAAGGAGCTTTGGGAGAAGTTGATAGAGCTCAACGAAGGATCCAAGGAAACAAGAAGGGCCAAGAGAGATCTCCTAATTGGCCAACTTCAAAGCTTCTCCATGAAGATAAATGAGACCATGAGCCAAATGCACGGTCGCTTCAAAGAAGTAGTCAACAGACTACATGTAATAGGTGAGAAGGTCGACAACCGAGACCTCATAAGGTATGTGCTCCAAGCTTTGCCTAGAACAACCCTATGGGCTTCAATGGTAGATGCCTATAAGGTCTCTAGGGATCTCTCATTGGTTAAGTTAGATGAGTTATTTTGTAAATTTCAATTACATGAACAAGCTAACACTTCATCCAAAGAGAAGGGTATAGACAAAAAGAAGAAGGAGAAGAAAGAAGTTTTCTCCTCATCCGAATCCGAGGAAGACTCGTCGAGTAGTGAAGATGAGTTATCGGCAAGCGAGGTGGCTCATTATGTCAAGAAAATTTGTGGGAAGTCAAGGAAACTCACCAAGAAAGATGTGAGGAGGATGTTCCAATCCTCAAGAGGTAAGTCTTCAAATAGTTCAAATTCTATACCTAACGTAACTTGCTTTGGTTGCAACAAGAAAGGGCATATAAAGCCAAATTGCCCGGAACTAAAGAAGAAGGAGGAGAAGGAAAAGAAAAAGAAGGAAAAGAAGGAAAAGAAGGAAAAGAAGAAGGAGGCAATGGTGGCACAAACATGGGACACCCTAAGCATGGAGGATTCTTCCGACGATGAAGATGTATGTCATGCCACCCGGAATCTAGCCCTCATGGCATTGGAGGAAGAAGCCGGGAGCTCAAGTGAGGAGTCCTCATCTTCCTCTTCAAGTGACGAATCATCATCAAGTGATGATGATGAGGTAAACAACTCCCCTAGGGTAGATTTACTTTACAAGACAATTGCATGTCTTCAAAATGCATTGAATAGATCGAAAACTAGAATTAAGGACTTAAAAGTAGAGATTAAATCACTTAAAGAGTGTAGAACCGTCTTGTAGTAAATTATCTTGTGATGATGATGCATGTGCCCTTAGGGATGAAAATGATGAATTGAGAAAAGAAATAGGTAACTTAAGAGCATGCTTAGAAAAATTTACTAATGACTCTAAATACCTAGACATGATAATTAAGGATCAAAGGGCTATTTACAACAAGGTCGGACTAGGATATAGGCCTAAGGAAAAGGAGGTAGCATTTACATCCCTTGTTAGTAGATAAACCATAATTAAAAGCAAGGGTAGAAAGGCTTGGGTTCCTAAGAAATTTCTAATTGATGCTAGTGGTCCTAAGATTTGGGTACCTAAGGATTGTATTTTTCGTGTGATATAGGTAGAAGAACCAAGCTTGTGGATCATTGATAGTGGGTGCTCAAAACACATGACCGGTAATGAGAGAAAATTCTCCACTATCAACCACACTAGCAAGGGAAAGGTATCATTTGGTAATAGCGGCAAACTTAAGATTCTAGGAAAGGGCACAATTTGTTGGTTTTCGGCACCGCGGCGTGTGTGTGTTCGATCATGTTTCGTAAACATGAGCACAGCGGAAGCAATTAAAAATAATAAATCTATATTTATTACAACACACACAACACACGCATGCTATTACAACAAGTGTAGACATAACCGTAAATTAAAATTTGCAATAAAAGGAAATTAAACTACGTTATACCTTCCGTATGACGTGTAGCGGGAACGGTATCATCCGGAACGATCCTCGTAAGAATCGTCTCTATCCGTATCCACGCCGAGCTCCTCGAGATGACTTCACTAAGTCACGAGCTTCATCTTCATATGGGTTACTAGCCTCGTGTTGAAGACAACGTGATCGAGAGATGATCACGATCCGAATCCAAATTCGGATCCTAAAACGAGTTCTCAAAACTCGCTTCTACGGAGAGGTATTCGTCAACCGTTTGACGAATCCTTCGTCCTCCACCTCAGAGGATTACCGGAGATCAAATCCCCGGTAAGTTATCCGCTGTCGGAGCACTAACCGTCGTCCAAACGACGCTCCGACGAGAGGAGGAGAAGCTGTCCAGAAAACTGGACAGCTTTGGTGGAGACCTTGCGCCGGCCAAATAAGGAAAGCGACTTGCTCACCTTGTCGCGGGAGCCAAGGAAGATCACCGGAGCTCCTCCGGCAGCAGCTTGTCGCCGGCAAGAGGAGGAAACGGCAGCAGCTGGTCGCCGGTTGGAAGAGATGGTTGGCGGCAATAGAGTTGGCGCCAACAAGAGGAGGAGGGTGGGCGGCCAAATTAGGTTTGCCTCTTCATTAGGGCTTAACAAACCCTAATGCCCTCTTTTATAGAGAACTAATTCTCTTAATGGTTAATGGATCATATCCATAAAGCCCGTTAATCCGCTCCATTAAGATAAGTTAAAATAAACCAAACCATGATGGTTTATTTTAAGTTAAAACGAACCGAACCAACCTTTGGTTCATTCGTTTAATATAAACCAAACCCTTTGGTTTATTCTCATCCATTGGATTAGAACCAAACCATTTTGGTCCATCCATTATGTCTTCATAAGACACGACCCATCCACGCTTCCATTGCGACTGAAACAATTTCATGCTCGCTTTATGTTTGGTCCAACCAAACATAGTTTCTCTCGGTCTGAGAATCCCATTCTCAAGCTCGTTTTAAATCCTTTGGATTACACTCGTTGTGCGTGTGACCAAATAGGTTCTCGATTTATGTTGGCCGTCTATAATTAACCATTAATTATAGAACGATCATGAGTGGCACCTAGTAGTACATCATGATCCCAATTAACCGAAAAGATCAACGGTTGATCCAGAACTATTTCTGAAACCCTTCAGCAGCTCGAATGAATCGTGCCCCATTCCCTTCACTCATCTTATACCCACTTGGTTCAGGACATGGTCTATTGTGGTCCCACTAGTGACTACGTCACACCTAGCCCAAGTATCATTTCCTCGTCCTACGGATTCTAGTTACTCCACATGTATCGAAGAGTACTTTACTCTAAACATGTAATGCTTTGGCCAAAGACTTTAGTAACAATCCGACGAGAGGCCATGGGTATACATCTCCTCGCAAGGAGTGGTGAATCCTTTATAGGCTATTCAAACACCTTCGATCACTTTGACTTATACCCAATCATCCCGGGTCCACATCTCCTTAGAGATGTTTGCTTAAGATGTCAAAGCATAAGTCTCCATGATCAAGATGACTTGAATGCCGCAAGTCAAAGGAACATCGCACTTAAGCCACAGTAAGAACTTCATTGACATATCTATATATGCAGAGAACCATATGAAGTCTTACGGCTGGTCACTCCAATGAACTAGTTACCATAACTAGCATCCACGATTAACTCCGGACATCACTATGTCTCCAGCCAGTGAGAATCAGCTGCTTGGATACACCAAGGAGTATACCTCATGCTAGTCTCGACAGAATTGATGGTGTCCAAATCCATCAATTCATCGACTAGGGATAATTCCGATACATCACAATTACACATGTAGAGATACTCACTAGTTGTGATCCAATCACAAATTCTCTCATGCTGTGAATCGCATCGTGGACATTCAGTAAATGAGTTTAAGATCCAATCAAATACATTAAACATGTATACTCAAATAGTGAATCTTCATTTATCATATAAATGGTTCATACATAAGGCGATTGCCTTAGGACATCTCTCATATATTACTAACAGACTCCCACTTGGCCTAATGCCAATCGCTACGGTATCCAATACCATAAGCTCTAACATGACCCTCAAACTTACTTTGAGGTAATGCTTTAGTTAAAGGATCCGCTAAGTTCCTTTCAGTGGGAATTTTCTCGATTTATATTTCGTTCCTACTGATGATCTCTCTGATAAGATGATAGCGGTGAAGCACATGTTTGGATCATTGATGAGACCACATCAAGTTCAGAGATGAACTTCTTGATCCAAACCGCTTCCTTTGCTGCTTCCAAAGATGCAACGTATTCTGCCTTAGTGGCAGAATCCGCTATAGTGTCAAGTTTGGAACCTTTCCAACTTATTGCGCCTCCATTCTAGGTGAATACATACCCAGACTGAGACATGGAATCATCCTTGTCTGTCTGGAGTTGGCATCCGTATACCCACGTATCACCATGTACCCTTCTCCATATATTAGGAACACATCCTTAGTTCTTCTCAAGTACTTAAGGATCGTCTTAGCAGCCACCCAATGATCCATTCCTAGATCAAACTGGTATCTGCTCGTGACACTCAGAGTGTACGATACATCGGGCCTCGTACATAACATAGCATACATGATAGATCCTATTGCGGATGCATAGGGAATCTTACTCATGCAAATCCTCTCGTCTTCTGTGCGCGGACACATAGACTTCGAAAGGTGTACCCCATGCCTGATGGGTAAGAAACCTTTCTTGGATTCCGACATGCTAAACCTCTTTAGCACTCGGTCTATATATGTAGACTGCGAAAGACCAAGCAACCATTTCGATCTATCTCTATAGATCTTAATCCCGAGGATGTAGGTTGCTTCCCCCAGGTCTTTCATGGAGAATGTCTTGGATAACCAAACCTTCACTGACTTTAAGATTGAAACATCGTTTCCTATAAGTAGTATGTCATCGACATACAATACTAGGAATACGACTGCACTCCCACTAACCTTCTTGTACACACAAGGTTCGTCTGGATTTTGTGAGAAATCAAACTTTTTGATTGTCTCAACAAAATGGATATTCCAGCTCCTGGATGCTTGCTTCAATCCATAAATGGACCGTCGCAATTTGCATACCTTGGTTTTATCAACCGATGTGAAACCCTCAGGTTGTATCATATACACGTCCTCGAGCAGGTTTCCATTAAGGAAAGCTGTTTTCACATCCATCTGCCATATCTCATAATCATAATGAGCCACTATGGCCAGGAGCATCCGAATGGATTTAAGCATAGCTACAGGCGAATAGGTTTCGTCATAATCAACACTTTGTTTTTGACGATATCCTTTCGCCACCAATCTAGCCTTATAGGTAATCACATTACCATCCATGTCGGTTTTCTTCTTGAAAACCCACTTGCACCCTATAGGCTTTATCCCTTCAGGTGGGTCAACCAAGTTCCAAACTTGGTTTTCATACATGGAATCCATTTCCGACTTCATGGCACCAAGCCACTTATCCCTTTCTGAACTTGTCAGCACTTCTTCATAACTGGTAGCCTCCTCATCATCAATGAGTAACACGTCGTTCGATTCACTTACGAGAAATCCATGTCTCTCAGGAATATTGCGTGTTCTACCAGATCTACGAAGATGTGGTGTTACAATAGGTCCAGCCGATTGCTCATCACTATGAGTTTATCATGAATGTCTATTTGAGTCTCTCGAGCCTCCTCAAGCTCGACGACACTCCCACTGTTTTCTTGCAAGAGAAACTCTTTCTCTAGAAACACAGCATGCCTTGAAACAAACACCTTTTGTTCCACAGGATGATAGAATTGGTAACCCCTTGTTTCCTTAGGGTATCCAATAAATAGACATTTATCAGACTTAGCATCCAATTTGTCTGATACTGTCCGCTTCACATAAGCAGGACAACCCCATATCTTCAAGTAAGATACATGAGGTTTCTTACTATTCCATATCTCATATGAAGTAGTTGAGACTACCTTGGTAGGCATTCTGTTTAACAAGTAAACAATGCAAGTGCATAACCCCAAAAGGACTTGGGAAGAGTTGCATGATTCATCATTGACCTGACCATGTCCAACAAGGTCCGGTTACGCCTCTCAGATACACCATTATGTTGTGGTGTATAGGGCGGAGTCCATTGAGACAATATGCCATTGTCTCTTAGATAATCAAGAAACTCTTGACTTAAGTATTCACCACCTCGATCCGATCGAAGTATTTTAATACTCTTGTCATGTTGTTTCTCTACTTCATTTCTGAATTCCTTGAACCTTTCAAAGGCTTCAGACTTGTGTTTCATCAAGAACACATACCCAAACCGTGAGTGATCATCGGTGAAGGTAATGAAGTAGCTATAGCCTCCTAATGCTTGAGTTGACATAGGTCCATATACATCAGTATGTATTAGACCTAGTAACTCTCCCACTCGTTCACCTTTTCCAGTAAAAGGTAACTTAGTCATCTTGCCTTTTAAGCATGATTCGCATGTATCGTATGAATCTAATTCAAACGATTCTAGAATTCCACATTTGTGTAATTCGGACATGTGTTTCTTGCTTACATGGCCAAGACGACAATGCCACATATAGGAGTCTATTTGATTATCCTTTCGAGCACGCGTGTTGCTCGCTTCGATATTGAAAATGTCACTGGATACGTCCAACGTATAAACACCATTGCTTAAACTTCCAGTCCCATAAAGAACTCCATTCAAAGTTATGTAACAACAATTGTTACTAAAATCCAAATTGTACCCATTTCTATTTAAACAAGAAATAGAAATGATGTTCTTCATCAACGAAGGAACATAAAAGCAATTGTCCAGTTCTAAGACAAGTCCTATAGGGAGTTCTAACAAATACGTTCCGATGGCGAGTGCAGCAACCGTTGCTCCATTCCCAACACATAAATTTGACTCTCCCTTTGACGAGTCTTCTTCTATTCCTTAGCCCATGTATGTCATTACATATATGTGAGCCACACCCAGTATCGAATACCCAAGTGTCTGAGGAAATAGAATGACAATCAATAAAGAAGATTTTTTTTTTTTTGAAGAAGATGGGGCATCCGATGCCTTATCCTTCTTCACAGACTCAAGATAAATCTTGTACTTTCTTCGCAAATGGCTCTCCTTGCCATAATGATGGCAAGTTTCCTTTTGTGCTAGTTCTACCTTCTTAGCCTTCTTCTTTCCCTTCTCATTTCCTTTGACTTCTCCTCTTAGAACCTTTCTTCGAGGAATCAACTAACAAGACCGCCCCTCGCCATGCTTCTAAGACTCCACAGCCTCAAAGATATTGAGCAAGACTACAGATGAACCTCCTAGCATCTCAGAGGTGAAGAGGAGCTGAGACTTCAACCTTTCAATCTCACTTGCTCATCAACCAACTCACAAAGATGAAGGACTACGATATGAGCATCCATATGCTCATGCCGCCAGAGCTTGGGTTCCATCGTGGCTAGCATGATGCAACTCATTTGTTCGTAATCACTACATGTTTCGATAGGCCAACAATTGGTCCAAAGTTGCATCGCTACTAGGATCAAGTGAAGAGGCGCTCGAGGACATACACAAGCTTTTCACCTTGAGAACAATTCTCAAGTTTCTAAGCCACCCAAGAAGTTCTACTACCAATTTATTCAATCCAAAATGGAACGCAAATTCAAACACATCATGATCAATATATTAACTTAGAAATACAAAATGAGCATATATGAGAAAGATGATTTTAAAAATGCATCAATATACATTTATAAATCCCATTCATTTTTCGAATTTCAAAAACCCCAAAATCACTTCGGGAGATCGTAGGTCCATCTCCGAATGGGTTGATATCCATCATAGTTATGAACAACCTTGGAGAGAGTCCAACAAGCCATTCATAACTACGACGGTAGGTATCAACTATACCGATTGCATATCACGTATATGCAACTATCACAATGTGCTATCAACTAATTGAATGTTCACACATACATCGGGTTGTTAACACATTAACAAGTATGCATCATATGCATAGCACCCAACTTCACCTCCCTTTACATCGACCTTGGAGAGAGTCCAACAAGCCGATGCTCCAGGTTAAAGCCAACCCATTAATCGAGACATAGTTTTAATATGGTTAGAGCGCATTCAACCAATTAGCCCAGCTTGGAGAGAGTCCAACAACCAAAGCTAACGATTGACCTCTGACTCTTACCATATTAGTATTAAACTATTCCATGGTTTGAACATATTGTTCGAGCTGGATTGAGAGAGTCCAACAACCCAAACAAGAAATGTAACTCGTTCTAACCATATTAATGGAAGGTGTAGGCTTTAATATTGATTAAGGGTTTTTATGTCTCATCCTCTTTGCATGCAAATAACTATTATCTACATGGCATGACATATATGACATACATCTACATGTCACGACACGCATGGCATAATGTTATGCATCTAATGCAATTACATGGCATACAATTATGTCATGTATATAATTTCCTTATATGTCATAACTATTTATGGAAATAAAATATGTTTAAGATTTGATTCTCCAAATCAAATCATAATTAAATTAGGAAACAAATTTCCAAATCTAATCACATATTTTATTCATGGAATTATTTGATTAAGGAAAATCTATTTAGGAAACCAATTTCCTAAATCATTAAAACTACTTATGGAAATAAAATATTTTAAGATTTGATTTCCCAAATCAAATCATGATTAAATTAGGAAACAAATTTCAATCTAATCAAATATTTTATTTATGGAAAATATCAATTTCCATAAATACTTCCAACTTTCTAACAGTGGAAGATTTCCATAAATACTTCTAGACTTTCCAAAATTGAAAAATTTCCATAAATACTTCTAAATTTCCAAAATTAGAAAATTTCCAGAAATACATTATGACTATCGCAAAACCATTTTACGATTATGTGAAACACAACACAGGCTCTGATACCCTTTGTTGGGTTTTTAGGCCTTGCATGGCGTGTGTGTGTTCGATCATGTTTCGTAAACATGAGCACAGCGGAAGCAATTAAAAATAATAAATCTATATTTATTACAACACACACAACACACGCATGCTATTACAACAAGTGTAGACATAACCGTAAATTAAAATTTGCAATAAAGGAAATTATCTACGTTATACCTTCCGTATGACGTGTAGCGGGAACGGCATCAACCGGAACGATCCTCGTACGAATCGTCTCTATCCGTATCCACGCCGAGCTCCTCGGGATGACTTCGCTAAGTCACGAGCTTCGTCTTCGTACGGGTTACTAGCCTCGTGTTGAAGACGACGTGATCGAGAGATGATCACGATCCGAATCAAATTCGGATCCTAAAGCGAGTTCTCAAAACTTCGCTTCTCGGAGAGGTATTCGTCAACCGTTTGTGAATCGCCGTCCTCCACCTCAGAGGATTACCGGAGATCAAATCGGTAAGTTAGCGCTGTCGGGCACTAACCGTCGTCCAAGCGCGCTCCGGCGAGAGGAAGCTGTCAGAAAACTGGACAGCTTTGGTGGAAGAACCTTCGCCGGCCAAATAAGGAAGCTCACTTGCTCACCTTGTCGCCAGCCAAGGAAGATCACCGGAGTTCCTCGGGGAGGTTCGCCCGGCAAGAGGAGAAGCGGCAGCAGCTGGCGCGGAAAGATGGTTGGCGGCAATAGAGTTGGCGCCAAGGAGGAGGGTGGGCGGCCAAATTAGGTTTGCCTCTTCATTAGGGCTTAACAAACCCTAATGCCCTCTTTTATAGAGAACTAATTCTCTTAATGGTTAATGGATCATATCCATAAAGCCCGTTAATCCGCTCCATTAAGATAAGTTAAAATAAACCAAACCATGATGGTTTATTTTAAGTTAAAACGAAGAACCAACCTTTGGTTCATTCGTTTAATATAAACCAAACCCTTTGGTTTATTCTCATCCATTGGATTAGAACCAAACCATTTTGGTCCATCCATTATGTCTTCATAAGACCACGGCCCATCCACGCTTCCATTGCATTGAAACAATTTCATGCTCGCTTTATGTTTGGTCCAACCAAACATAGTTTCTCTCGATGCGAGAATCCCATTCTCAAGCTCGTTTTAAATCCTTTGGATTACACTCGTTGTCGTGTGACCAAATAGGTTCTCGGTTTATGTTGGCCGTCTATAATTAACCATTAATTATAGAGCGATCATGAGTGGCACCTAGTAGTACATCATGATCCCCAATTAACCAAAAGATCAGCGGTTGATCGAACTATTTACGAAACCCTTCAGTGCTCGAATGAATCGTGCCCCATTCCCTTCACTCATCTTATACCCACTTGGTTCGGGACATGGTCTATTGTGTCATCCCACTAAGGTGACTCGTCACACCTAGCCCAAGTATCATTTCCTCGTCCTCACAGTTCTAGTTACTCCACATGTATCGAAGAGTACTTTACTCTAAACATGTAATGCTTTGGCCAAAGACTTTAGTAACAATCCGACGAGAGGCCATGGGTATACATCTCCTGCAAGGAGTGGTGAATCCTTTATAGGCTATTCAAACACCTTGATCACTTGACTTATACCCAATCATCCGGGTCCACATCTCCTTAGAGATGTTTGCTTAAGATGTCAAAGCATAAGTCTCCATGATCAAGATGACTTGAATACCGCAAGTCAAAGAACATCGCACTTAAGCCACGATAAGAACTTCATTGACATATCTATATATGCAGAGAACCATATGAAGTCTTTACTGGTCACTCCAATGAACTAGTTACCATAACTAGCATCCACGATTAACTCGGACATTACTATGTCTCCGGCCGGTGAGAATCGGTGCTTGGATACACCAAGGAGTATACCTCGTGCTAGTCTCGACAGAATTGATGGTGTCCAAATCCATCAATTCATCGACTAGGGATAATTCCGATACATCACAATTACACATGTAGAGATACTCACTAGTTGTGATGCAATCACAAATTCTCTCATGCTGTGAATCGCATCGTGGACATTCAGTAAATGAGTTTAAGATCCAATCAAATACATTAAACATGTATACTCTAATAGTGAATCTTCATTTATCATATAAATGGTTCATACATAAGGCGATTGCCTTAGGACATCTCTCATATATTACTAACAGACTCCCACTTGGCCTAATGCCAATCGCTACGGTATCCAATACCATAAGCTCTAACATGACCCTCAAACTTACTTTGAGGTAATGCTTTAGTTAAAGGATCCGCTAAGTTCCTTTTAGTGGGAATTTTCTCGATTTGTATTTCGTTCCTACTGATGATCTCTCTGATAAGATGATAGCGGTGAAGCACATGTTTGGATCATTGATGAGACCACATCAAGTTCAGAGATGAACTTCTTGATCCAAACCGCTTCCTTTGCTGCTTCCAAAGATGCAACGTATTCTGCCTTAGTGGCAGAATCCGCTATAGTGTCAAGTTTGGAACCTTTCCAACTTATTGCGCCTCCATTCTAGGTGAATACATACCCAGACTGAGACATGGAATCATCCTTGTCTATCTGGAGTTGGCATCCGTATACCCACGTATCACCATGTACCCTTCTCCATATATTAGGAACACATCCTTAGTTCTTCTCAAGTACTTAAGGATCGTCTTAGCAGCCACCCAATGATCCATTCCTAGATCAAACTGGTATCTGCTCGTGACACTCAGAGCGTACGATACATCGGGCCTCGTACATAACATAGCATACATGATAGATCCTATTGCGGATGCATAGGGAATCTTACTCATGCAAATCCTCTCGTCTTCTGTGCGCGGACACATAGACTTCGAAAGGTGTACCCCATGCCTGATGGGTAAGAAACCTTTCTTGGATTCCGACATGCTAAACCTCTTTAGCACTCGGTCTATATATGTAGACTGCGAAAGACCAAGCAACCGTTTCGATCTATCTCTATAGATCTTAATCCCGAGGATGTAGGTTGCTTCTCCCAGGTCTTTCATGGAGAATGTCTTGGATAACCAAACCTTCACTGACTGTAAGATTGAAACATCGTTTCCTATAAGTAGTATGTCATCGACATACAATACTAGGAACACGACTGCACTCCCACTAACCTTCTTGTACACACAAGGTTCGTCTGGATTTTGTGAGAAATCAAACTTTTTGATTGTCTCATCAAAACGGATATTCCAGCTCCTGGATGCTTGCTTCAATCCATAAATGGACCGTCACAATTTGCATACCTTGGTTTTATCAACCGATGTGAAACCCTCAGGCTGTATCATATACACGTCCTCGAGCAGGTTTCCATTAAGGAAAGCTGTTTTCACATCCATCTGTCATATCTCATAACCATAATGAGCCACTATGGCCAGGAGCATCCGAATGGATTTAAGCATAGCTACAGGCGAATAGGTTTCGTCATAATCAACACTTTGTTTTTGACGATATCCTTTCGCCACCAATCTAGCCTTATAGGTAATCACATTACCATCCATGTCGGTTTTCTTCTTGAAAACCCACTTGCACCCTATAGGCTTTATCCCTTCAGGTGGGTCAACCAAGTTCCAAACTTAGTTTTCATACATGGAATCCATTTCCGACTTCATGGCACCAAGCCACTTATCCCTTTCTGAACTTGTCAGCACTTCTTCATAACTGGTAGCCTCCTCATCATCAATGAGTAACACGTCGTTCGATTCACTTACGAGAAATCCATATCTCTCAGGAATATTGCATGTTCTACCAGATCTACGAAGATGTGGTGTTACAATAGGTCCAGTCGATTGCTCATCACTAATATCTGTAGGCTTTTGTTCTTCACCAGGTATCTATTAAAAGTCTATTTGAGTCTCTCGAGCCTCCTCAAGCTCGACGACACTCCCACTGTTTTCTTGCAAGAGAAACTCTTTCTCTAGAAACACAGCATGCCTTGAAACAAACACCTTTTGTTCCACAGGATGATAGAATTGGTAACTCCTTGTTTCCTTAGGGTATCCAATAAATAGACATTTATCAGACTTAGCATCCAATTTGTCTGATACTGTCCGCTTCACATAAGCAGGACAACCCCATATCTTCAAGTAAGATACATGAGGTTTCTTACTATTCCATATCTCATATGGAGTAGTTGAGACTACCTTGGTAGGCATTCTGTTTAACAAGTAAACAGCTGTCTGAAGTGCATAACCCCAAAAGGACTTGGGAAGAGTTGCATGATTCATCATTGACCTGACCATGTCCAACAAGGTCCGGTTACGCCTCTCAGATACAACATTATGCTGTGGTGTATAGGGCGGAGTCCATTGAGGCAATATGCCATTGTCTCTTAGATAATCAAGAAACTCTTGACTTAAGTATTCACCACCTCGATCCGATCGAAGTATTTTAATACTCTTGTCATGTTGTTTCTCTACTTCATTTCTGAATTCCTTGAACCTTTCAAAGGCTTCAGACTTGTGTTTCATCAAGAACACATACCCAAACCGTGAGTGATCATCGGTGAAGGTAATGAAGTAGCTATAGCCTCCTAATGCTTGAGTTGACATAGGTCCACATACATCAGTATCTATTAGACCTAGTAACTCTCCCACTCGTTCACCTTTTCCAGTAAAAGGTAACTTAGTCATCTTGCCTTTTAAGCATGATTCGCATGTATCGTATGAATCTAATTCAAACGATTCCAGAATTCCACATTTGTGTAATTCGGACATGTGTTTCTTGCTTACATGGCCAAGACGACAATGCCACATATAGGAGTCTATTTGATTATCCTTTCGAGCACGCGTGTTGCTCGCTTCGATATTGAAAATGTCACTGGATACGTTCAACGTATAAACACCATTGCTTAAACTTCTAGTCCCATAAAGAACTCCATTCAAAGTTATGTAACAACAATTGTTACTAAAATCCAAATGGTACCCATTTCTATTTAAACAAGAAATAGAAATGATGTTCTTCATCAACGAAGGAACATAAAAGCAATTGTCCAGTTCTAAGACAAGTCCTACAGGGAGTTCTAACAAATACGTTCCGATGGCGAGTGCTGCAACCGTTGCTCCATTCCCAACATGTAAATTTGACTCTCCCTTTGACGAGTCTTCTTCTATTCCTTAGCCCATGTATGTCATTACATATATGTGAGCCACACCCAGTATCGAATACCCAAGTGTCTGAGGAAATAGAATGACAATCAATAAAGAAGATTTTTTTTTTTGAAGAAGAAGATGGGGCATCCGATGCCTTATCCTTCTTCACAGACTCAAGATAAATCTTGTACTTTCTTCGCAAATGGCTCTCCTTGCCATAATGATGGCAAGTTTCCTTTTGTGCTAGTTCTACCTTCTTAGCCCTTCTCTTCTTTCCCTTCTGCTGTTCCTTTGACTTCCTCTTAGAACCTTTCTTCGAGGAATCAACTAACAGCACTGTCCCCTGCTCATGCTTCTCAGAAGACTCCACAGTCTTCAGCATATTGAGCAGTACCACAGATGAACCTCCTAGCATCTCAGAGGTGAAGAGGAGCTTTGAGACTTCGATCCTTTCGAATCTCACTTGCTCATCAACCAACTCACTAAGATGAAGGACTACGATATGAGTATCCATATGCTCATGCTGCTTTCGTAGCTTGGGTTCCATCGTGGCTAGCATGATGCAACTCATTTGTTCAGAATCACTCACATGTTTCTGATAGGCCAACAATTGGTCCAAAGTTGCATCGTCACTAGGACGGGCGGGAAGAGGCGCTTCGAGGACATACACAAGCTTTTCACCTTGAGAACAATTCTCAAGTTTCTAAGCCAGTCCAAGAAGTTCGGCCCAGTCAATTTATATGAATCCAAAATGGAATGCAAATTCAAACACATCATGATCAATATATTAACTTAGAAATACAAAATGAGCATATATGAGAAAGATGATTTTAAAAATGCATCAATATACATTTATAAATCCCATTCATTTTTCGAATTTCAAAAACCCCAAAATCACTTCGGGAGATCGTAGGTCCATATCCGAATGGGTTGATATCCATCATAGTTATGAACAACCTTGGAGAGAGTCCAACAAGCCATTCATAACTACGACGGTAGGTATCAACTATACCGATTGCATATCACGTATATGCAACTATCACAATGTGCTATCAACTAATTGAATGTTCACACATACATCGGGTTGTTAACACATTAACAAGTATGCATCATATGCATAGCACCCAACTTCACCTCCCTTTACATCGACCTTGGAGAGAGTCCAACAAGCCGATGCTCCAGGTTAAAGCCAACCCATTAATCGGGACATAGTTTTAATATGGTTAGAGCGCATTCAACCAATTAGCCCAGCTTGGAGAGAGTCCAACAACCAAAGCTAACGATTGACCTCTGACTCTTACCATATTAGTATTAAACTATTCCATGGTTTGAACATATTGAGTTCGGTAGGGCTTAGAGAGAGTCCAACAACCCAAACAAGAAACAGAACTCTGGTTCTAACCATATTAATGGAAGGTGTAGGCTTTAATATTGATTAAGGGTTTTTATGTCTCATCCTCTTTGCATGCAAATAACTATTATCTACATGGCATGACATACATGGCATACATCTACATGTCACGACACGCATGGCATAATGTTATGCATCTAATGCAATTAATTATGTCATGTATATAATTTCCTTATATGTCATAACTATTTATGGAAATAAAATATGTTTAAGATTTGATTCTCCAAATCAAATCATAATTAAATTAGGAAATAAATTTCCAAATCTAATCACATATTTTATTCATGGAATTATTTGATTAAGGAAAATCTATTTAGGAAACCAATTTCCTAAATCATTAAAACTACTTATGGAAATAAAATATTTTAAGATTTGATTTCCCAAATCAAATCATGATTAAATTAGGAAACAAATTTCCAGAATCTAATCAAATATTTTATTTATGGAAAATATCAATTTCCATAAATACTTCCAACTTTCCAAAAGTGGAAGATTTCCATAAATACTTCTAGACTTTCCAAAATTGAAAAATTTCCATAAATACTTCTAAATTTCCAAAATTAGAAAATTTCCAGAAATACATTATGACTATCACAAAACCATTTTTACGATTATGTCGAAACACAACCTGGGCTCTGATACCACTGTTGGTTTTCGGCACCGCGGCGTGTGTGTGTTCGATCATGTTTCGTAAACATGAGCACAGCGGAAGCAATTAAAAATAATAAATCTATATTTATTACAACACACACAACACACGCATGCTATTACAACAAGTGTAGACATAACCGTAAATTAAAATTTGCAATAAAAGGAAATTAAACTACGTTATACCTTCCGTATGACGTGTAGCGGGAACGGCATCATCCGAAACGATCATCGTAAGAATCGTCTCTATCCGTATCCACGCCGAGCTCCTCGAGATGACTTCACTAAGTCACGAGCTTCGTCTTCGTACGGGTTACTAGCCTCGTGTTGAAGACAACGTGATCGAGAGATGATCACGATCCGAATCCAAATTCGGATCCTAAAACGAGTTCTCAAAACTCGCTTCTCCGGAGAGGTATTCGTCAACCGTTTGACGAATCCTTCGTCCTCCACCTCAGAGGATTACCGGAGATCAAATCCCCGATAAGTTAGCCGCTGTCGGAGCACTAACCGTCGTCCAAACGACGCTCCGACGAGAGGAGGAGAAGCTGTCCAGAAAACTGGACAGCTTTGGTGGAGACCTTGTGCCGGCCAAATAAGGAAAGCGACTTGCTCACCTTGTCGCGGGAGCCAAGGAAGATCACCGGAGCTCCTCCGGCAGCAGCTCGTCGCCGGCAAGAGGAGGAAACGGCAGCAGCTGGTCACCGGTTGGAAGAGATGGTTGGCGGCAATAGAGTTGGCGCCAACAAGAGGAGGAGGGTGGGCGGCCAAATTAGGTTTGCCTCTTCATTAGGGCTTAACAAACCCTAATGCCCTCTTTTATAGAGAACTAATTCTCTTAATGGTTAATGGATCATATCCATAAAGCCCGTTAATCCGCTCCATTAAGATAAGTTAAAATAAACCAAACCATGATGGTTTATTTTAAGTTAAAACGAACCGAACCAACCTTTGGTTTATTCGTTTAATATAAACCAAACCCTTTGGTTTATTCTCATCCATTGGATTAGAACCAAACCATTTTGGTCCATCCATTATGTCTTCATAAGACACGGCCCATCCACGCTTCCATTGCGACTGAAACAATTTCATGCTCGCTTTATGTTTGGTCCAACCAAACATAGTTTCTCTCGGTCTGAGAATCTCATTCTCAAGCTCGTTTTAAATGTAGGGAATTCTCGTATGCCTAATGGCATATGCGCAACGGAAAATAGGATCCCTTCCAAGTGATCCATGCGAAAGCAAACTCGTATAAAATAAATTTCTCTAAACCAAACCTATCTTATAGGAGAGTTCTACCTTTGTTGCGTGCCCTTTGCAATCCCGCTTTTCCTTTCGGTTTGTTGGATCTTTAGCACGTTCAAGTGTCCGTGCCTCTATACGTATCCACACGAGCACGCTCTTGTCTCACAAAAGGAAAACTAGAAGAGCTCTCCTTTACTTCTTGCTAGAGAAGTCCCTAAAGGAGAGGAATCTAGGGAAGAAGAGAAAGGAGGAAGAAGACTACTCTTCTTGCTAGCCTACACTCACAAAGCCACACAACCAAAGCTTCCACCAAGCTTCTCAAGCTCTCTCTCACAACCACACCACAATCACAATCCAAATGATGCTTTGGCCGGCCACTCCATGGGGCCTTTTATAGGGTTGGCAAAACCCTTTCACCTCCTACAATTTAATGCAATCCATTGCATTGAGACCCCTTTTGTTTTGGCCGGCCACTTAAGGAGACAAAAACCATTTTGTCCCCTTCCACCTTATCTAGCTTAGGTGGATGCTTAGGTGGCATGCTTATGTGGCATGCTTATGTGGCATTCATGCATGTTGAATTAATCTTATTAATTCAATTAAGCTTATGTTATCATATTGAATTAATCTTATTAATTCAATTAAGCTTATGTTATCATATTGAATTAATCTTATTAAATCAATAAGGTAACATATTGAATTAATCTCATTAAATCAATTAGCTAAAATTCTCATTAAGCTTAAAGTCCAAAACCATTTTGTACTTAAGCTTATTCCCAAATTATTCTAGTCAAACTAGAATACTCTAATTCCTCTAATTATCATGCTCTTTGTGTGTGACCCTATAGGCTCTCATAACGTTGGCAGTGGATCTAAACTCTTTTAGATACACAAGCAATGAGCGGTATCTAGCAATACATCATTGCTACCCAAGTTACGAGATAAGTCAAGATCCGACTAACCTTTCCGTGACTACTATAATATATGACCGTGTCCTTCTATCCTTGATATCAGATTGATCAATGAGGCATAGACCGTGTCATCCTCGATCAATCTATGTGTTTCTTGATCCCTGAGTAAACTAACTCAAACAAATGAGCTCAATATCTCATATTGACTCATTCGAGCATGGCCATGCGTTTTAGTAGTTCTACTCAATCAAGGGGCCCACCGATATCACTCCCGTCATATGGAAGGGATAGATCCCATCTACATCACTCACATCCCTCCGCATAATTTGTTACATACCCAGTAATCGCCTTTATGGTCCACCCTGTTACGGGTGACGTTTGACGATACTAAAGTACATAACTCCTTATGTAGGGAACCGTAGTGACTTCAGGTCTAAGGACTATTCATACCAATAGTCACATGAGAAAGTTTATGACACTCATATAACGATCCATGAAACTTTCTCATGGCGGGTCAGTTCAGTATATATTCTCCAATATATACCCATGTGTCAACTTGATATCATATATCCATGACTTGTGAGATCAAGTCATCAATTGACCTACATGCTAGTCTTTATGTATTAATATTGCCCTTGCATATTAATACTCGACTAGGAACATTTAGGAAAGTGTTCTCTACAACCTCTCATAATCAATTCTGCCAATTGATGTGTTGTAGATAAGAACCTACTTTTCTAGGGCATTATTATATTTAAATTAGCTGGCACAAGCAAGATGTAAATATAATAACCAATCCTTTGCCTTTATAGAATATGATACAAAATGTTCCCTATTCAACCATCACATGATTGGTTCTAGGGCTTTAACTAACAATCTCCCACTAGCACTAGTACCAATCACTATGATATCTAATACCTAGTGACCTAGTGTGACCATCATGCTTCCTCTGTGCCAAAGCCTTGGTCAATGGATCTGCGATGTTAGCCTCTGTCGGTACTCTGCATATCCTCACATCTCCTCTATCGATGATCTCTCGAATGAGATGGAAGCGCCGCAGTATGTGTTTGGTCCGCTGATGTGATCGAGGTTCCTTAGCCTGTGCAATAGCCCCATTGTTGTCACAATAGAGGTCTATTGGATCTGCAATGCTAGGAACTACCCCAAGTTCACTGATGAACTTGCGGAGCCAAACATCCTCCTTTCTTTGCATCGGATCTTTGCAATATACTCGCTCTGTTGTAGAATCAAAGCTGTGTCTGCTTGAACTCTTCGACTCACGGCTCCACCATTCGAGCAAAACCACGTACCGATTGCGATCTATAGTCATCCTTGTCTGTTTGGAAGCTTGCATCACGTAACCCTTCTGATTAGCTCCTCATTGCCTCCAAATATCGGAAATATTCTTTCGTTCTTCGTAAGTACTTAAGAATATTTTGGCTATCCGATGACTTTCACGATCCTGTAGTATCTACTCGTCATGCTCAAAGCATCTACGAGGCGTCGAGAGCAGTACAAAGCATAGGCGTACATGATAGACCCTGGATCTTATCCATGCGATCTCTCTCCTCCTTAGAAGAGGGACATTGAGTCTTCGAAAGACTCACACCATGTGATAAAGGCAGAAACCCTTTCTTAGAATTTTGCATAGCAAAACGATCTAGCACTTTATCAATGTATGTACTCTGACTTAGGCCAAGTAATCTTCTAGATCTATCTCTATAGATCTTGATGCCTAGAATATAGGCAGCTTCACCTAAGTCCTTCATCGAGAAACAATTCCCTAACCACATCTTCACAGACTGGAGTGAGGGAATATCATTTCCGATGAGAAGTATGTCATCTACATACAAGACAAGAATTACAACTGTGCTCCCACTATTTCTCTTGTAGACACAAGGCTCATCTTCATTCTTGATGAAACCAAACTCTTTGATTGCATCATCGAATCGAAGATTCCAGCTTCGAGAGGCTTGCTTTAGTCCATAAATGGACCTTTGCGGTTGCATACCTTTCCAGATGCTTTGGATCTTCAAAACCTCGCCATGTCATGTACACATCCTCGAGTAGCTTTCCATTCGTAAAAGCGGTTTTGACGCCCATCTACCGTGATCTCATAAATCGTGGTAGGTCGCAATAGCAAGTATGATCCGAATGGATTTAAGCATCGCAACTGGTGAAAAGGTTTCATCATAGTCAATACCATGAATTTGTTTGAATCCTTTAGCCACCAATCTACCTTTATAGGTATGCTTATTACCATCCATGTCAGTCTTTACTTTAAAGACCCACTTACACCCAATGGGTTTTACCCCTTCAGGTGGATCAACCAAAGTCCATACTTGGTTAGTGTACATGGATTCCATTTCAGATCTCATGGCCTCTAGCCATTTCTCGGAATCTGGGCTCATCATAGCTTCTTGATAGGATGTAGGCTCGTCAAGATCGACAAGCAATACTTCACCGTTGTCAGTCAAGAGAAAAGAATATCTCTCGGGTTGACGATGGATCCTATTAGATCTACGAAGAGGTTGGTCTACTTGAACAGGTGTTTGCTCCACAACTCTTTGGGCAACAAATTCCTCATCCACAACACTTTGTGGTGCCTGTTCATTTTCCATCGAAGCCTTAGTGTTATCATCATCTTGAACTTCTTCAAGATGAATTTTACTCCCACTAGTATTTCTAGAAATAAATTCTCTTTCTAGAAAGACAGCATTTCTGGCAACAAACACCTTGCCAAGTGTGGGATTGTAAAAGTAATATCCCTTAGTTTCCTTGGGATATCCTACAAAATAACACTTATCTGATTTGGGTCCTAGTTTATACGAGACTTGGCGTCTAGCTTCTAAACCACTTTATAAAAGACATTTTGGGACTCTTCGGTCCATATCGTATATGGTGTCTTTTCTCTGCTTTTGATGGGAGCGATTAAGTGTGGCGGTCTCTCTAGAGCTAAACCCCAAAAGGAAGTAGGTAGATCGATGTCTGGCTCATCATTGATCGTACCATATCTAATAGAGTCACGATTTCTCCTCTCGGATACACCATTCCATTGTGGTGTTCGGTGGAGTGAGTTGGGATATTATCCCACACTCGGCCGGTGATCACGAAACTCTTGACTAAGGTATTCACCACCTCGATCTGATCGAAGTAGCTTAATACGCTTACCAAGTTGGTTTTGTACTTCATTCTTGAATTCTTTGAACTTTTCAAAGGATTCTGACTTGTCTCATCAAATATAAGTAGCCAAATCTACTCATATCATCAGTGAAAGTAATAAAGTACTTATAGCCTCCTCGGCCCGACATTGAAAGGGCCACATACATCAGTATGTATGAGTCCTAACAAATCCGTCGCTCTCTCGCCATGTCCACTAAATGGAGTTTTAGTCATCTTTCCTAAAAGACAAGACTCGCATACCTCATATGATTCAAAATCAAATGAGTCCAATAATCCATCTTTATGGAGTTGGGATATGCGTTTTTCATTTATGTGACCTGGCGGATGCGAAGATATGTTTAGTTCAAATCATTGATTTGAACCGTTTGTATTCACGTTATAAATTGGGTTATCTAAATCTAGAACATAGAGACCATTCATAAGTGGTGCATTACAATAGAACATTTCATTTAAATAAATGGAACAACATTTGTCCTTTATTATAAAAGAAAAGTTTTCTTGTCTAAACAAGATCTGAAATTATGTTCTTTGTTAATGCGGTACATAGAAGCACTCCTCTAGTTCTAAGATAAGCCCGATTGGGCAAAGACAAAGAATATGTTCCTACTCTGACTCTGACAACTTTTGCGCCATTGCCTACTCGTAGGTCCACTTCGCCCTTTGCCATTATTCTACTATTTCTCAGTCCCTGCACATTAGTACAAATGTGAGATGCACATCCAGTATCTAATACCCATGTAGAAGTAATAGATAGATTAACTTCTATAACGTGTATACCTGAGGCAGAAGTCCCACTTCTCTTGTTCTTTACTTCCTCAAGGTAGACTTTGCGATTCCGCTTCAAAGTGTCGATCCTCACCGCAATGGAAGCATCCCTTCCTTAGGTACTTTACCTTTACCCTTTGAAGTGGATGAATTGGCCTTGCCTTTGGCTTGGGTCTTACCTTGCCTTTGCGCTTACCTTTGTCCTTCTTGATCCATTATAGTACACACAACTTTCTTCTTGAGATTTGGTCTGCCAGCTTCAACATGCCGAGAATTCAAAAAGGTTTATCAATTTCATTCATGTTATAATTCATGACTTAATTGATTGTATGCTTCCTAACGATTGCAGATAACATCGCTGCCAATTCTGGCCTGGAAAACCTAGTCTTCAAGGTTCTCAACGCACTCCAATCATTTTGAGTACGTGAGTTCCTACAGTGTTCCTTCTGCATCTTGCATGCAAAAAGAGCCTTAGACACTTCAAAACGCCGTGTTTAGCTTGTCCTTGATATAGTTGTTTCAAATGCTCAACCATATCATAGGCATCCATGTTCTCATGTTGCTTCAAGCTCAGTTCATGGTGGCAAGTATAAGGCATGACACATCTAATGCGCCATCTTGATGCTTCTTATAAGCATCCTTTTCAAAGACGAAAGTGGCCGAGGGGCGTATTTCAGGGGTAGACGCTTCTAGGACATATAGTTTATGCTTTGCTTGAGGATAATCCTCAAGTTCCTATACTACCAAGAAAGTTTGCTCCATTGAGCTTGTCCTTCTCAAGGACAGATCGCAAGTTGAGGGGTGTGTCGTGGTTAGATGACATGGTGATCTACAACATTAAAATGCAAAGTTAAGTATCATACCTAAATCATTTAATTAGGCCTTTAATTAAATGAGGCTACTAAATTCTCATAGCTACTATTTAGCTATAAATTTATATGGGATAAAGATCCACATCATAATTGCCTTGAGTTAGCTTTGGCTAATCGCCCAAGACGTAGTATAATTAGGTAGGCAATCTTGCCAATTACATCTGATGTAACTTTAATAGCTTTGGTTAAGTTTTAGATTAGTTTAGTGTTTATTCCTAAACCAGCTTCCAGTCTGTGGCGAGGTACAGGGGCCTTCTTGGATATCGGAGCAACGACCACTTCTAAGACAAAGCTGATGTTCGGAAATCACACAAAACTAATGTTAACACTTATGTTCAAAGCTAATATATGCCTCTACTTTCTTAACCAATTAAGAAAACACTTAATTAAGTCTTAACCAAGATCGATAGCGGGACATCACGATTGTCCACTCGCACCTCCAAGATAAAATGCATTGCTTTGCTTTGGCAAACCCAATAACAAATGATCGAGGAAGTAGTGAGTACCAACTTTGGTAGACATATCGTTTAGACTTATTAAGAAATAAACATGTATCATATACATATTAGCATATATCACATATAAGATAAACTAATCATGCATCACATACAAGCTAAACTAACATGCATCACATACATATTAAACTAACGTGTCATGGTTATGGCCCTTATTCTACAATCTTCTCAAGCCAATGAAAAGATTGATTGGTCAACCTAGGGATAGCATCTTCTCCTAAGTGCTTCCTTTTGGTTGTCTTGTGTGTTGACTTCCTCCTTGTAACCTCATCTTCCAATGGACCCTCCATCCTTGTTTTGTACATTACAAAAGGAGAAATACTGAGTTACATCGAGTCTAAAACTAATTTTACAACAAGAATATTAGGAGAAAGGCACGCACAGCCGTATTAAGAATTACAACACACAATCACAAACTTTTTGGGACTAGGCCATAACCATGCACCATGTCATAATAAAATTTATCCTACTTCTATATCACATATAAAATAGAGAAAACCTATTTTTATACGATCTTTCGCAAGTGGCTCTGATACCACTGTAGGGAATTCTCGTATGCCTAATGGCATATGCGCAACGGAAAATAGGATCCCTTCCAAGTGATCCATGCGAAAGCAAACTCGTATAAAATAAATTTCTCTAAACCAAACCTATCTTATAGGAGAGTTCTACCTTTGTTGCGTGCCCTTGTTAATCCCGCTTTTCCTTTCGGTTTGTTGGATCTTTAGCACGTTCAAGTGTCCGTGCCTCTATACGTATCCACACGAGCACACTCTTGTCTCACAAAAGGAAAACTAGAAGAGCTCTCCTTTACTTCTTGCTAGAGAAGTCCCTAAAGGAGAGGAATCTAGGGAAGAAGAGAAAGGAGGAAGAAGACTATTCTTCTTGCTAGCCTACACTCACAAAGCCACACAACCAAAGCTTCCACCAAGCTTCTCAAGCTCTCTCACAACCACACCACAATCACAAAAATGATGCTTTGGCCGCCACCCATGGGGGCCTTTTATAGGGTTGGCAAAACCCTTTCACCTCCTACAATTTAATGCAATCCATTGCATTGAGACCCCTTTTGTTTTGGCCGGCCACTTAAGGAGACAAAAACCATTTTGTCCCCTTCCACCTTATCTAGCTTAGGTGGATGCTTAGGTGGCATGCTTATGTGGCATTCATGCATGTTGAATTAATCTTATTAATTCAATTAAGCTTATGTTATCATATTGAATTAATCTTATTAATTCAATTAAGCTTATGTTATCATATTGAATTAATCTTATTAAATCAATAAGGTAACATATTGAATTAATCTCATTAAATCAATTAGTTAAAATTCTCATTAAGCTTAAAGTCCAAAAACCATTTTGTACTTAAGCTTATTCCCAAAGTATTCTAGTCAAACTAGAATACTCTAATTCCTCTAATTATCATGCTCTTTGTGTGTGACCCTATAGGCTCTCATAACGTTGGCAGTGGACCTAAACTCTTTTAGATACACAAGCAATGAGCGGCATCTAGCAATACATCATTGCTACCCAAGTTACGAGATAAGTCAAGATCCGACTAACCTTTCCGTGACTACTATAATATATGACCGTGTCCTTCTATCCTTGATATCAGATTGATCAATGAGGCATAGACCGTGTCATCCTCGATCAATCTATGTGTTTCTGATCCCCGAGTAAACTAACTCAAACAAATGAGCTCAATATCTCATATTGACTCATTCGAGCATGGCCATGCTTTAGTAGTTCTACTCAATCAAGGCCCACCGATATCACTCCCGCCATATGGAAGGGATAGATCCCATCTACATCACTCACATCCCTCCGCATAATTTGTTACATACCCAAGAATCGCTTTATGGTCCACCTCTTACATGTGACGCTTGACGATACCAAAGTACATAACTCCTTATGTAGGGAACCGTAGTGACTTCGTGTCTAAGGACTATTCATACCAATAGTCACATGAGAAAGTTTATGACACTCATATAACGATCCATGAAACTTTCTCATGGCGGGTCAGTTCAGTATATATTCTCCAATATATACCCATGTGTCAACTTGATATCATATATCAATGACTTGTGAGATCAAGTCATCAATTGACCTACATGCTAGTCTTTATGTATTAATATTGCCCTTGCATATTAATACTCGACTAGGAACATTTAGGAAAGTGTTCTCTACAGCCTCTCATAATCAATTCTGCCAATTGATGTGCTGTAGATAAGAACCTACTTTTCTAGGGCATTATTATATTTAAATTAGCTGGCACAAGCAAGATGTAAATATAATAACCAATCCTTTGCCTTTATAGAATATGATACAAAATGTTCCCTATTCAACCATCACATGATTGGTTCTAGGGCTTTAACTAACATTAAATCCTTTGGATTACACTCATTGTGCGTGTGACCAAATAGGTTCTCGGTTTATGTTGGCCGTCTATAATTAACCATTAATTATAGAACGATCATGAGTGGCACCTAGTAGTACATCATGATCCCCAATTAACCGAAAAGATCAACGGTTGATCCAGAACTATTTCTGAAACCCTTCAGCAGCTCGAATGAATCGTGCCCCATTCCCTTCACTCATCTTATACCCACTTGGTTCAGGACATGGTCTATTGTGTCAGTCCCCACTAGGCTGACTACGTCACACCTAGCCCAAGTATCATTTCCTCGTCCTACGGATTCTAGTTACTCCACATGTATCGAAGAGTACTTTACTCTAAACATGTAATGCTTTGGCCAAAGACTTTAGTAACAATCCGACGAGAGGCCATGGGTATACATCTCTCGCATGAGTGGTGAACTTTATAGGCTATTCAAACACCTTCGATCACTCACTTATACCCTAATCATCTCCGGTCCACATCTCCTTAGAGATGTTTGCTTAAGATGTCAAAGCATAAGTCTCCATGATCAAGATGACTTGAATACCGCAAGTCAAAGGAACATCGTGACTTAAGCCACAAGAAGAACTTCATCGACATATCTATATATGCAGAGAACCATATGAAGTCTTACTACCGGTCACTCCAATGAACTAGTTACCATAACTAGCATCCACGATTAACTCCGACATCACTATGTCTCCAAACCAAAGTGAGAATCACCGCTGATACACCAAGGAGTATACTCGTGAGTCTCGATGTAATCGATGGTGTCCAAATCCATCAATTCATCGACTAGGATAATTCCGATACATCACAATTACACATGTAGAGATACTCACTAGTTGTGATCCAATCACAAATTCTCTCATGCCGTGAATCGATCGTGACATTCAAGAAATGAGTTTAAGATCCAATCAAATACATTAAACATGTATACTCAAATAGTGAATCTTCATTTATCATATAAATGGTTCATACATAAGGCGATTGCCTTAGGACATCTCTCATATATTACTAACACAATTGAGGTATCCCTCAATCTTGCCATTCATAAAGTGCTATTAGTTAAAAATATGAAATTTAATTTACTTAGTGTAAGCCAACTATGTGATGCAAACTTTGATGTTAAATTTGATTCCTCAAAATATTTTATAAGACACAAAACTCTAAATGATTGCATGTTAGTAGGTTTTAGAAAATCAAATATCTATTATGTTGATTTATTCTATGCTACTAATGCTTCTACTAAGTGTCTTATTGCAAAAGAGGAAGAAAGTGGGCTTTGGCATAGGAGACTAGGACACATAAACATGAAGAACATAGCCAAAATAGCAAAAATGAAGTTAGTCAAAGGGTTGCCTAAAGTCAAATTTCTCAAGGACAAAATGTGTGATGCATGCCAAGAAGGGAAACAATCAAAAACATCACACAGAGGTAAAAATTTACTTAGTACCGCTTTACCTTTAGAACTTTTACATATGGACTTATTTGATTGTCATAGTACCCCTTCTATGATTGGTAGTAGATATTGCCTAGTAATAGTAGATGATTTCTCTAGGTTTACTTGGGTATTTTTCTTGAAAAATAAAGATGAAACCCTAGGAATAATCATAGGATTTAGTAAGAGAGTATAGAATGAAAGAAAACTCAAAATCAATCGGATCCGTAGTGATCATGGTGGAGAATTTGAGAATTCAAATTTCTCAACTTTTTGTCCAGAATAAGGGTACAAGCACGAATTTTCTTGTCCTAGAACACCCCAACAAAATGGGGTTATGGAAAGGAAGAATCGTGCCCTACAAGAAGCGGCTAGGACAATGCTTAATGCATACTCCTTACCTAGCTACTTGTGGGCGGAAGCAGTTAATACCGCTTGCTATATCCAAAATAGGGTATTAATTCATAGGTTTGTAGGAAAAACTCCATTTGAATTGTGGAATGGTACAATTCCAACAATTCATTATTTTAAGATCTTTGGATGCAAAGTCTATATTTTAAATACCAAAGATAACCTAGGTAAGTTTGAGTCCAAAGCGGATGAGGGAATCCTAGTTGGATACTCATCCACTAGTGTAGGGTATAGAGTTAACAATAAAAGGACTCAAAAGATTGAGGAATCTTCAAATGTCCATTTTGATGAAACTTCCAATACATACCCTAGGAAATCCCCTATTGATGATGATATTAATAATGAAAATCAAGAAATTACCCAACAATTTCAAGATTTAACCTTAGGGGGTAATGATCAAGGGGGAGGATTGAATCAAGGGGGAGTAAAAGGTGATTCCGATCATGAGCAAAGGATTGAGATTAATTATGATCAAACTCAAATTAATACACCTTCTAGAACCATAAGAGTTCATCAAAATCACCCCTTAGATCAAATTGTGGGTGAATTATCTCAAGGTGTTAGGACTAGGTCATTTCATAGGGATCCCACTAGTCATATAGCTCTAATTTCTCAAATTGAGCCCAAAACAATCAAAGATGCATTACTTGATCTGGATTGGATCTTAGCAATGCAAGATGAATTAGCTCAATTTAAAAGGAGTCAAGTATGAGAGTTAGTTCCTAGACCTAATGAAAACACCATCATTACTACAAGATGGGTCTTTAGGAACAAACTAGATGACCAAGGGAATATTACTAGGAATAAGGCAAGATTAGTTGCAAGGGGCTTTAATCAAGTTGAAGGACTTGACTATGATGAAACATATGCCCCGGTTGCTAGGTTAGAGTCTATTAGAATACTATTAGGGTATGCCTCCTATATGGGTTTCAAACTCCATCAAATGGATGTTAAATCGGCATTCCTAAATGGATTTATTAAGGAAGAGGTATATGTAGAACAACCTCCCGGGTTTGAAAATATGGACTATCCAAACCATGTATACAAGCTTAGGAAAGCTTTGTATGATTTGAAACAAGCTCCCCGGGCTTGGTATGAAAGATTATCATCTTTCCTAATCTCTAAGGACTTTAAGAGGGGTAGTGTAGATCAAACTCTATTTATAAAGTCAACATCAACGGACATCTTTGTAGCCCAAGTATATGTTGATGACATTATCTTTGGGTCAACAAATGATGAACTTCTCCAAGACTTTATTAAGAATATGGAAAAAGAGTTTGAAATGAGTCTAGTTGGGGAATTAAATTTCTTCCTAGGATTACAAGTTAAACAAACAAGTGAAGGAATTTATATTTATCAAACCAAATATGCTAAGGAAATGATTAAGTAATTTGGTTTGGAAAATGCTAAGGTAGTTTCAACTCCAATGGCAACAAATACTAAAATAGATAGTGATAATGAAGGAAAACAAATTGATCTTACACTCTATAGGAGCATGATTGGTAGCCTTTTGTACTTAACCGCTAGTAGACCCGACATATTATTTGCGATTGGTATGTGTGCTAGGTATCAATCTTGTGCAAAAGAATCTCATTTAGTTGCCGTTAAGAGAATCTTAAGATATATTAAAGGCACACTAAATGTAGGACTATGGTATCCTAGGACTAGATCTTTTGATTTGGTTGGGTACACCGATTTCGATTATGCCAGTTGCAAATTGGATCGGAAGAGTACTAGTGGTGGATGCCAATTCCTTGGGTCCTCCCTAGTTAGTTGGAGTAGTAGGAAGCAACCTTGTGTTGCCCTATCCACCACCGAGGCCGAGTATGTGGCTATGGGTGATTGTGTAGCTCAACTACTATGGATGAAACATACCTTAGAAAATTATGAGCTATCTTACTCCAACATGAAACTATTTTGTGATAACGTGAGCACCATAAACTTAACCAAAAATCCGGTGCATCACTCTAGGACTAAGCACATTGAAGTGAAACATCACTTCATTAGAGATCATGTGGCTAAGGGGGACATTGAGCTTAATTACATTGAATCCAAGTCCAACCTAGCCGACATATTTACCAAGGCTCTCCCCGAGGTAGAATTTTCATCACTTAGGAGAGAACATGGAATGTGCTTGGTTGAATAAAGGTGTAGGTTTGCATGATCCTATAGAAATCCTAGGATTTATACCTTTAAGCATCTCACAAAATACCTAAGAAACCATGATTTTTGTATTGAGCCACTTAGACAACATGTGAGAAGTTAGGAAGATGCACTTGGTTCATCATGCTTGTTATGATGCATTACTATGAACCAAAGTGTCATCTAGAGACATTAATCCTTCATTGGACCAATCATTGGGAAGACTTATACACAATTGATGTGCATATAGCTCCAAGAACATGATTGGAAATGTCAAATAAAACATGTTTTAAACTATGTTTATCATATTTTGAAAAACAGTTTTCAAGTGGAACACAAAAGTGATATAAAGTTTGCAAATATTTTAGAACTTTTGTTAGTTTCCAAGTTTGTATCAATCTTGAAATCTAGAAAACATATATTTTTCAAATTATTTTTCCTTGATAAAGTATGATCTCAGAAATGTGTACACAAAATTTCGTGATTTTTCGAGGTTTCTATAATTTTTAACGCATTTCTGAAGTTGGGCTGAAAAGGTTGAAATTCGGATTTCAGGCATAGCAGTCGACTGGTTCAGAAACCAGTCGACTGATACACTGTGTTTTCTAATAAATAGCTCCATTTTCTGATATTTAGTGTATCTTTGATGTCCTAAAACTATAGCATGATAATATTGAGTATAAACAAATTTTTAGGACTGTTTAATGCGGTGTTTTAGGAGGAGTTTCATAAAATATATTTTTTTCATCCCAAAATTTACATTGTTGATGCAAAGTTAGGATTTAATCTTCAAATTGGTTGTGAGGCTTTTTCTCCACATGTCTTTTACTCATCATCAACTATATCTTGGATTAAGGGGGAGCTAAATTTCAATTCTATACCTTAGTTCAAGATTACAACACATTCAATTCTTTTATGAAATATATGATTTTTCTTTCTTCTCTTTTTGATGTATGTCAAAGGGGGAGAAGAAATGTTTAAGTTAGAATTGGATATATGATTTGGAAATATGGTTATGTGCGTATCTTTGAAAGACCTAACTTAAATGATTGTCAAACATCAAAAAGGGGGAGATTGTTGGTGCAACAATGCCCCAAGCATTTATATGTTTTGATGTTTAGATAATCATCTAAGTTAGGCAACAATTTGTGATCTAATTGTTACAATGTTCAAGTGACAGGGAAATCCAAGTATGAAGACTTGGTAAAGGCAAAGTCCAAGTATGATCTTGGCAAGAGAAGTCCAAGGTAAAGGTTTGGCGGCATATGACCAAACATGTTGTCTTGGCGGCATTAAGTCCAAACGGACCTTGGCAAAGGAAGTCCAAAGGCAAGTCTTGGCAGTGTAAGTCCAAGCATGAAGACTTGGCAGCGTAAAGTCTAAGCACGCTTTGGCGAAGGGAAACCCAAGACATGACAAAACAGAAGGAAGCTCTTGGAAGCAAAGCACAAAGGATGAACAAGTTGCGGACTCGGAGGGATCCTAGAGGCGTAAAGCTTAAGGAAGAGCTAGAATGTTGAGTCTAGGTCTAGGGGGTGAAATCAAGTATGAATTACTCATACTTGATGAGTATCAATCGACTGATACGATGTATCACCGACCGGTCAGTGCTCGACGAGTCGATGAAACCACGACGATCATCGACTACTTTACGCAAAGGGCGATGATGATGCGATCACCGATCGCCAATAGTGGCAATGATCGATCAAGTTAAATACGGCACAGCAGTGGAGTCACACTCGATCGCGGGCCGTGATCGATCGATCGATCACCATCACCGACCGATGGATGGATCGATCGGCCCGATGAGAGTGTCGTTGAGGTAATGACTCAATCACGTGAATCCGGCTATTCGGCGTTAATCAAGCGCGATGTGATCGATGTCTGTGCATCACAATGGGAAAATCAGCCTTCTCTCTATAAAAAGAGGGTTGGTGGAGGTTTTTGGGGTTAATGTTTATTCTCTGATAATACTCTCAAGCCTCCACGAGTTTTCAAGCTTTCTAGTGATTTTAAATCCCCCCTCCTCTCTCTAAGCTCAAGTTTCATTCTTTGTAAGAAGAGGAGGATTGTTGTAAAGGAAGGCTTCTTAGTGATTTTGATTAGGGTTGATCCACCTCAAGGATCACCGTGGAGTAGAAGCGCTATCTCCAAACCACGTAAAAGAATCGTGTTAGCATTGTTTTTCATTTGTGTTATTATTATTTTTGTTGTGCTTCCGCTAATCTTTTTGTAGGGACGAAAAACAAGCTATTCACCCCCCCTCTAGCTTTCAATCGATCACCAACACCATTTACTAGTTTGTTCGATTAAGATCTAATCTAATCGTATTGTGTATCATATACGCATTAAGGCATTTGTTATCCTATATTAGCATGCATCACATACATACAAGCATTATTCTAGCATGCATCATATACATACAAGCATTATTCTATTAGCATGCATCACATACATACAAGTAAAATCAAATATATATATATATATATATATATATATATATAATTAACTGTGATGTGGTCATGGCCCTACTACAATCTTCTCAAGCCAATGAGAAGATTGGACGGTCAACCTAGGGCTAGCGGCTTCTCCAAGCGCTTCCTTTGACCGTCATGTGTCATCGGTACACTTCTCGTAACTTCGTCTAAAAGTGGACTTTCCACCGCTCCATTTTGTACATTACAAATATGAAACTCGAGTTACATTCGAGTCTAAAACTATTTACAACTAGAATTTCAAAAGAAGAGGCACGACGTGCAGGTCGCATACACTATACAACACGCATAACCACAAAAACGGCACGCAGGCCATATTATTAATTACAACACATTAACGTCCAATCAAATTGGGGTTCTTGGGCCATGACCATCACAGAATTATACATAATTCTAAATTTTATATTTTATAGAAAATTTCTATAAGTTTTCCTATTTTTTCAATTTTATGAGTCACCTCTCCGTAACGATCCCGCTAAGCGGTTTCCGGGCGCGATCGTGGGACAAGGCACCTTTCGGGGTTAGGGGTAGCGCCCATACTTGCAAAATAAACATTGCGAGTGTCCCTACTATGATCTTACAGTGACTTAAGTCGCTATCCCAAAAACCTAAAGCGAGAACTCGCTGTTTCGGAGAGTTTTTCTCGATGGTTGAAGCCTACAAGTGTCCCAACACTCGTTGCTTCAACTCTTCGAGAAAAATACCCAAAATAGGAAATTTACAGAAACATAAAATTCTCTAATTTTTATATCTCATACAAAAACTACAAAAATGAAAACACATATATACTTCGCACGTGGCTCTGATACCACTGTTGGGATTTCCGAGCCACGAAAACCGCTTTTTGCGTTGCGGAAGCTCGGAAGCCCCGGCCACGGATCCGTGTGAAGTATAAAAATAAAACTAACATATATGTGTTTAATACCTTTAGATCTACTCTAGATCTACATGATAAGAAGTTACCCTTGAAGCGATGCCCTTCGCTTATCCCGCTCGTCAAAATGGATTGCCGGAACTCGAGAGTGTCAAGTGCACACTCCTCTATTAGTATCCACACAAGAAATAGGTGGAGAAAAGACAATCTTGAGTGTGCTAGTACTTCTTGAAGGTCTCGGCAATGGAGGTTTGGGAGAGCAAGAGAGGAAGAGAGCCAAGGAAGAAGATGATCCAAGGAAGAAGAAGATGGAGTTACCCAAAATATAATCACTCCTCATCAAGAAGTGGCCGGCCACTTTAACCTTGGGGGGTTACATACATGCATGTAATGTTAGTAATATATGAGAGATGTCCTAAGGCAATCGCCTTATGTATGAACCATTTATATGATAAATGAAGATTCACTATTTGAGTATACATGTTTCATGTATTTGATTGGATCTTAAACTCATTTACTGAATGTCCACGATGCGATTCACAGCATGAGAGAATTTGTGATTGGAACACAACTAGTGAGTATCTCTACATGTGTAATTGTGATGTATCAGAATTATCCCTAGTCGATGAATTGATGAATTTGGACACGATCAATTCTGTCGAGACTAGCACGAGGTATACTCTTTGGTGTATCCAAGCAACTGATTCTCACTGGCTGGAGACATTGTGATGTCCGGAGTTGATCGTGGATGCTAGTTATGGTAACTAGTTCATTGGAGTGACCAGCCATAAGACTTCATATGGTTCTCTGCATATATAGATATGTCAATGAAGTTTTTACTGTAGCTTAAGTGCAATGTTCCTTTAACTTGCGGTATTCAAGTCATCTTGATCATGGAGACTTATGCTTTGACATCTTAAGCAAACATCTCTAAGGAGATGTGGACCCGGGATGATTGGGTATAAGTCGAAATGATCGAAGGTATTTGAATAGCCTATAAAGGATTCACCACTCCTTGCGAGGAGATGTATACCCATGGCCTCTCGTCGGATTGTTACTAAAGTCTTTGGCCAAAGCATTACATGTTTAGAGTAAGGTACTCTTCGATACATGTGGAGTAACTAGAATCCGTAGGACGAGGAAATGATACTTGGGCTAGGTGTGACGTAGTCAGCCTAGTGGGGACTGACACTATAGACCATGTCCTGAACCAAGTGGGTATAAGATGAGTGAAGGGAATGAGGCACGAATCATTCGAGCTGCTGAAGGTTTTCAGAAATAGTTCTGGATCAACCGTTGATCTTTTCGGTTAATTGGGGATCATGATGTACTACTAGGTGCCACACATGATCGTTCTATAATTAATGATTAATTATAGATGGCCAACACAAACCGAGAACCTATTTGGTCACACACACAACGAGCATAATCCGAAGGATTTAAAATGAGCTTGAGAATGGGATTCTCAGACCGAGAGAAACTAGGTTTGGTTGGACCAAACATAAAGCGAGCATGAAATCATTTCAGTCGCAATGGAAGCGTGGATGGGTCGTGTCTTATGAAGACATAATGGATGAACCAAAATGGTTTGGTTCTAATCCAATGGAGGAGAATAAACCAAAGGGTTTGGTTTATTTTAAACGAATGAACCAAAAGTTGGTTCAGTTCGTTTTAACTTAAAATAAACCATCATGGTTTGGTTTATTTTAACTTATCTTAATGGATCGGGTTAACGGGCCTAATGGTTATGATCCAATAACCATTAAGAGAATTAGTTCTCTATAAAAGAGGGCTTAAGGGAAAATTAAGCCCTAATCCAAGAGCCCTAAACCTAGTTGCCGCCCACCTCCTCTCCTTGGAGTTTTTGCCGCCAACTCCATTGCCGCCCAGCCCTTGTGCCGCCGTCCAGCTCCTTGCCAGCGTCCAAGCTTCAGCCGGTGATCCTCCGGCGACCCTCCGGTGATCTTCCTAGGCTTCGGTGAAAAGGTGAGCACTTGGCTTCCTTTGTTGGCCGGCGCCTATCTCCTCCACCAAAGCTGTCCAGTTTTCTGGACAGCTTGTTCTCCTCTCGTCGGAGCGTCGTTTGGACGACAGTTAGAGCTCCGACAGTGGCTAACTTACTGGGGATTCGATCTCCGGTAATCCTCTGAGGTGGAGGACGAAGGATTCGTCAATCGGTTGACGAATACCTCTCCGTAGAAGCGAGTCTTGAGGACTTGTCTTAGGATCCGAATTTGGATTTGGATCGTGATCATCTCTCGATCACGTCGTCTTCAACACGAGGCTAGTAACCCGTACGAAGACGAAGCTCACGGCTTAGCGAAGTCATCCTAAGGATACTCGGCGTGGATACGGATAGAGACGATTCTAGCGAGGATCGTTCCGGTTGATGCCGTTCCCACTACACGTGATACGAAAGGTATACGTAGTTAAATTTCCTTTTATTGCAAATTTAAATTTATGGTTATGTCTACACATGTTGTACTATGCATGTGTGTGATGTGTGTGTTATAATAAATGTAGATTTATTAATTTTATTGCTTCCGCTGTGCTCATGTTTACGAAACATGATCGAACACACACACGCCGTGGTGCCGGAAACCCAACAGTGGTATCAGAGCCCAGGTTGTGTTTCGACGTAATCGTAAAAATGGTTTTGCGATAGTCATAATGTTATTTCTGGAAATTTTCTAATTTTGGAAATTAGAAGTATTTATAGAAATTTTTCAATTTTGGAAAGTCTAGAAGTATTTATGTAAATCTTCCACTTTTGGAAAGTTGGAAGTATTTATGGAAATTGATATTTTCCATAAATAAAATATTTGATTAGATTTTAGAAATTTGTTTCCTAATTTAATCTTGATTTGATTTGGGAAATCAAATATTAAAATATTTTATTTCCATAAGTAGTTTTGAAGATTTAGGAAATTGATTTCCTAAATTGACTTTCCTTAATCCACTATTTCCACAAATAAAATATGTGATTAGATTTAGAAATTTGTTTCCTAATTTAATCATGATTTGATTTGGAGAATCAAATCTTAAATATATTTTATTTCCATAAATAGTTATGACAAATAAGGAAATTATGTACATGACATAATTGTATGCCATGTAATTGCATTAGATGCATAACATTATGCCATGCGTGTCGTGACATGTAGATGTATGCCATGTATGCTATGCCATGTAGATAATAGTTATTTGCATGCAAAGAGGATGAGACATAAAAACCTTAAACAATATTAAAGCCTACACCTTCCATTAATATGGTTAGAACCAGAGTTCCGTTTCTTGTTTGGGTTGTTGGACTATCTCCAAGCCCGGCTCGAACCCGAACATGTTCAAATTATGGAATAGTTTAATACTAATATGGTAAGAGTCAGAGGTCAATCGTTAGCTTTGGTTGTTGGACTCTCTCCAAGCTGGGCTAATTGGTTGAATGCGCTCTAACCATATTAAAACTATTTCTCGATTAATGGGTTGGCTTTAACCTCGAGCATCGGCTTTGTTGGACTCTCTCCAAGGTCGATGTAAAGGGAGGTGAAGTTGGGTGCTATGCATATGATGCATACTTGTTAATGTGTTAACAACCCGATGTATGTGTGAACATTCAATTAGTTGATAGCACATTGTGATAGTTGCATATACGTGATATGCAATCGGTATAGTTGATACCTATCATCATAGTTATGAATGGCTTGTTGGACTCTCTCCAAGGTTGTTCATATCTATGATGGATATCAGCCCATTCGGAGATGGACCTACGATCTCCCGAAGTGATTTTGGGGTTTTTGAAATTCGAAAATGAATGGGATTTATAAATGTATATTGATGCATTTTAAATCATCTTTCTCATATATGCTCGTTTTGTATTTCTAAAATTGATCATGATGTCTTTGAATTTGTGTTCCATTTTGGATTCGAATAAATTGACTGGGCCGAACTTCTTGGACTGGCTTAGAAACTTGAGAATTGTTCTCAAAGTGAAAAGCTTGTGTATGTCCTCGAAGCGCCTCTTCCCGCCTATCCTAGTAACGATGCAACTCCGGACCAATTGTTGGTCTATCAGAAACATGTGACTGATTCTGAACTGACAAGTTGCATCATGCTAGCCGCGATGGAACCCAAGCTACGAAAGCAGCATGAGCATATGGATGCTCATATCGTAGTCCTTCATCTTTATGAGTTGTTTGATAAGCAAGTGAGATTGAAAGGTTGAAGTCTCAAGCTCCTCTTCACCTACGAGATGCTAGAAGGTTCATCTGTGATCTTGCTCAACATCTTTGAAAGGCTGTGGAGCCTTAGAAGCATGAGAGGGGCGGTGTTGTTAGTTGATTCCTCGAAGAAAGGTTCTAAGAGAAGTCAAAGGAACAACAGAAGGAAGAAGAAGAAGGCTAAAAAGGCAAAACTAGCTCAAAGGGCACTTGCCATCATTATGGCAAGGAGGGCCATTAGAAGAAATCAAGATTTATCTTGAGTCAGTGAAGAAGGATAAGGCATAAGATGCTCCATCTTTTCATATATCTTCTTTATTGATTTTCATTCTATTTCCTCGGACACTTGGGTATTGGATCTTGGGTGTGGCTCACATATATGTAATGACATACATGGGCTAAGGAATAGAAGAAGACTCGTCAAGGAGAGTCAAATTCGTGTTGGGAATGGAGCAAAGGTTCTTTTGCACTATCGCCGGAGCGTATTTGTTGAAACTCCCTGCAGGACTTGTCTTAGAACTGGACAGTTTCTTTTATGTTTCTTCATTGATAAAGAACATCGTTTCTATTTCATGGTTAAATAGAAATGGGTACCATTTGACTTTTAGTAACAATTGTTGTTACATAACTTTGACTGGAGTTCTTTATGGGACTGGAACTTTAAGCAATGGTGTTTATACGTTGGACGTATCCAGTGATGTTTTCAATATCGAAGCGAGCAACAAGCGTGCTCGAAAGGATAATCAATTAGACTCCTACATGTGGCATTGTCGTCTTGGCCATGTAAGCAAGAAATGCATGTCCGAATTACACCGATATGGAATTCTGGAATCGTTTGAATTGGATTCATACGATACATGCGAATCATGCTTAAAAGGCAAGATGACTAAGTTACCTTTTACTGGAAAAGGTGAACGAGTGGGAGAGTTACTAGGTCTAATACATACTGATGTGTGTGGACCTATGTCAACTCAAGCTTTAGGAGGCTATAGCTACTTCATTACCTTCACCGATGATCACTCACGGTTTGGGTATGTGTTCTTGATGAAACACAAGTCTGAAGCCTTTGAAAGGTTCAAAGAATTCAGAAATGAAGTAGAGAAACAACATGACAAGAGTATTAAAATACTTCGATCAAATCGAGGTGGTGAATACTTAAGTCAAGAGTTTCTTTATTATCTAAGAGACAATGGCATATTGTCTCCATGGACTCCGCCATATACACCACAGCATAATGGTGTATCTGAGAGGCGTAACCGGACCTTGTTTGACATAGTCAGGTCAATGATGAATCATGCGAATCTTCCCAAGTCCTTTTAGGGCTATGCACTTCAGACAGCTGTTTACTTGTTAAACAGAATGTCTACCAAGGTAGTCTCAACTACTCCATATGAGATATGGAATAGTAAGAAACCTCATGTATCTTACTTGAAGATATGGGATTTTCCTGCTTATGTGAAGCGGACAGTATCAGACAAATTGGCTGCTAAGTCTGATAAATGTCTATTTATTGGATACCCTAAGGAAACAAGGGGTTACCAATTCTATCATCCTGTGGAACAAAAGGTGTTTGTTTCAAGGCATGCTGTGTTTCTAGAGAAAGAGTTTCTCTTGCAAGAAAGCAGGGAATGTCGTCGATTGAGGAGGCTCGAGAGACTCAAATAGACATTGACGATGAGATACGGTGAAACAGCCGACAACTCATAGTGATGAGCAATCGGCTGGACCTATTGTAACACCACATCTTCGTAGATCTGGTAGAACACGCAATATTCCTGAGAGATATGGATTTCTCGTAAGTGAATCAAACGACGTGTTACTCATTGATGATGAGGAGCCTACCAGTTATGAAGAAGTGCTGACAAGTTTAGAAAGGGATAAGTGGCTTGGTGCCATGAAGTCAGAAATGGATTCCATATATGAAAACTAAGTTTGGAACTTGGTTGACCCACCAGAAGGCATAAAGCCTATAGGGTGCAAGTGGGTTTTCAAGAAGAAAACCGACATGGATGGTAATGTGATTACCTATAAGGCTAGATTGGTGACGAAAGGATATCGTCATAAGCAAGGTGTTGATTATGACAAACCTATTCGCCTGTAGCTATGCTTAAATCCATTCGGATGCTCTTGGCCATAGCGGCTCATTATGATTATGAGATATGGCAGATGGATGTGAAAACAACTTTCCTTAATGGAAACCTGCTCGAGGACGTGTATATGAAACAGCCTGAGGGTTTCACATCGGTTGATAAAACCAAGGTATGCAAATTGCGACGGTCCATTTATGGATTGAAGCAAGCATCCAGGTGATGGAATATCTGTTTTGATGAGACAATCAAAAAGTTTGATTTCTCACAAAATCCAGATGAACCTTGTGTGTACAAGAAGGTTAGTGGGAGTGCAGTCGTGTTCCTAGTATTGTATGTCGATGACATATTACTTAAAGGAAACGATGTTTCAATCTTACTGTTAGTTAAGGTTTGGTTATCCAAGACATTCTCCATGAAAGACCTGGGAGAAGCAACCTACATCCTTGGGATTAAGATCTATAGAGATAGATCGAAACGGTTGCTTGGTCTTTCACAGTCTACATATATAGACCGAGTGCTAAAGAGGTTTAGCATGTCGGAATCCAAGAAAGGTTTCATACCTATTAGGCATGGGGTACACCTTTCAAAGTCTATGTGTCCGCGCACAGAAGACGAGAGGATTTGCATGAGTAAGATTCCCTATGCATCCGAAATAGGATCTATCATGTATGCTATGTTATGTACGACGCCCGATGTATCGTATGCTATGAGTGTCACGAGCAGATACCAGTCTGATCTAGGAATGGATCATTGGGTGGCTGTTAAGACGATCCTTAAGTACTTGAGAAGAACTAAGGATGTGTTCCTAATATATGGAGAAGGGTACATAGTGATACGTGGGTATACGGATGCCAGCTCCAGACAGACAAGGATGATTCCATGTCTCAGTCTGGGTATGTATTCACCTGGAATGGAGGCGCAATAAGTTGGAATGGTTCCAAGCTTGACACTATAGCGGATTTTGCCACTAAGGCAGAATACATTGCAGCTTAGGAAGCAGCAAAGGAAGCGATTTGGATCAAGAAGTTCATCTCTGAACTTGATGTGGTCTCATCAATGATCCAAACATGTGCTTCACCGCTATCATCTTATCAGAGAGATCATCAGTAGGAACGAAATACAAATCGAGAAAATTCCCACTAAAAGGAACTTAGCGGATCCTTTGACTAAAGCATTACCTCAAAGTAAGTTTGAGGGTCATGTTAGTGCTTATGGTATTGGATACCGTAGCGATTGACATTAGGCCAAGTGGCAGTCTGTTAGTAATATATGAGAGATGTCCAAAGGCAATTGCCTTATGTATGAACCATTTATATGATAAATAAAAATTCACTATTTGAGTATACATGTTTCATGTATTTGATTGGATCTTAAACTCATTTACTGAATGTCCACGATGCGATTCACAGCATGAGAGAATTTGTGATTGGATCACAACTAGTGAGTATCTCTACATGTGTAATTGTGATGTATCAGAATTATCCCTAGTCGATGAATTGATGAATTTAGACACCATCAATTCTGTCGAGACTAGCACGAGGTATACCCCTTGGTGTATCCAAGCAGCTGATTCTCACTGGCTGGAGACATTGTGATGTCCGGAGTTGATCGTGGATGCTAGTTATGGTAACTAGTTCATATGGTTCTCTGCATATATAGATATGTCAATGAAGTTCTTACTGTAGCTTTAGTGCGATGTTCCTTTGACTTGCGGTATTCAAGTCATCTTGATCATGGAGACTTATGCTTTGACATCTTAAGCAAACATCTCTAAGGAGATGTGGACCCGGGATGATTGGGTATAAGTCGAAATGATCGAAGGCGTTTGAATAGCCTATAAAGGATTCACCACTCCTTGCGAGGAGATGTATACCCATGGCCTCTCGTCGGATTGTTACTAAAGTCTTTGGCCAAAACATTACATGTTTAGAGTAAGGTACTCTTCGATACATGTGGAGTAACTAGAATCTGTAGGACAAGGAAATGATACTTGGGCTAGGTGTGACGTAGTCAGCCTAGTGGGGACTGACACTATAGACCATGTCCTGAACCAAGTGGGTATAAGATGAGTGAAGGGAATGGGGCACGAATCATTCGAGCTGCTGAAGGGTTTCAGAAATAGTTCTGGATCAACCGTTGATCTTTTCGGTTAATTGGGGATCATGATGTACTACTAGGTGCCACTCATGATCATTCTATAATTAATGGTTAATTATAGACGGCTAACATAAACCGAGAACCTATTTGGTCACACGCACAACGAGCGTAATCCGAAGGATTTAAAACGAGCTTGAGAATGGGATTCTCAGACCGAGAGAAACTAGGTTTGGTTGGACCAAACATAAAGCGAGAATAAAATCATTTCAATCGCAATGGAAGCGTGGATGGGCCGTGTCTTATGAAGACATAATGGATGAACCAAAATGGTTTGGTTCTAATCCAATGGAGGAGAATAAACCAAAGGGTTTGGTTTATTTTAAACGAATGAACCAAAAGTTGGTTCGGTTCATTTTAACTTAAAATAAACCATCATGGTTTGGTTTATTTTAACTTATCTTAATTGAGCGGGTTAACGGGCCTAATGGTTATGATCCAATAACCATTAAGAGAATTAGTTCTCTATAAAATAGGGCTTAAGGGATAATTAAGCCCTAATCCAAGAGCCCTAAACCTAGTTGCCGCCCACCTCCTCTCCTTGGAGTTTTCGGCGCCAACTCCATTGCCGCCCAGCCCTTGTGCCGCCGTCCAGCTCCTTGCCGGCGTCCAAGCTTCAGCCGGTGATCCTCCGGCGACCCTCCGGTGATCTCCCTAGGCTTCGGTGAAAAGGTGAGAACTTGGCTTCCTTTGTTGGCCGGCGCCTATCTCCTCCACCAAAGCTGTCTAGTTTTCTGGACATCTTGTTCTCCTCTCGTCGGAGCATCGTTTGGACGACGGTTAGAGCTCCGACAACGGCTAACTTACCGGGGATTCGATCTCCGGTAATCCTCTGAGGTGGAGGACGAAGGATTCATCAATCGGTTGACGAATACCACTCTGGAGAAGCGAGTCTTGAGGACTTGTCTTAGGATCCGAATTTGGATTCGGATCGTGATCATCTCTCGATCACGTCGTCTTCAACACGAGGCTAGTAACCCGTACGAAGACGAAGCTCGTGGCTTAGCGAAGTCATCCTAAGGATACTCGGCGTGGATACGGATAGAGACGATTCTAGCGAGGATCGTTCCGGTTGATGTCGTTCCCGCTACACGTGATACGAAAGGTATACGTAGTTAAATTTTCTTTTATTACAAATTTAAATTTACAGTTATGTCTACACATGTTGTACTATGCATGCGTGTGATGTGTGTATTGTAATAAATGTAGATTTATTAATTTTATTGCTTCCGCTGTGCTTATGTTTACGAAACATGATCGAACACACACACGCCGCGGTGCCGGAAACCCAACATGTAACTCCATGAGCCAATGACTCTTGGTCTCCCTCATGAGGTGGCACCACATGATAGGTCAATGATGATGTGGAGCATCATCATTGGTCGGCCATGCCAAGTCATCATCATGACATGGCATTTGGTCAAGTCAAACTTGACCTTTCATCTTCCCTCTCAAGTCAAGTCAAACTTGACCTCTTATCTCCCATGGTTGATCAAATCCAACCATTTGATTCAAGTAAATTTTAATTTAATGAATCTATATTCATTAATTTAAATTGATTTGATGAATCAAATCTAAATTAGACTCATTCAACACTTGAATCAAATTGAGTCCAACTCAATTAGTCTAATTAGGATTACTCTTAATCCAATTTGGTTCATCACATGAACCTAATCCTCATGGTTCATCATATGAACCTAATCTCCATCTAATTGCCCTTTGTGTGTGACCCTATAGGTTCTTGTAAAGTTGGCAGTGTCCCTAAACCGATTTAGGAACATAAGCAATGAGCGGTATCTAGCAACACATCATTGCTACCCAAGTTACAAGAATGTTGAGCTCCAACATCACCTTTGTGACTACTAATTGTGACTCTCACAATATGTGACAATGTACCTCTATCTATGACATTTAGATTGACCAATCGAGACATAGACCGTGTCATCCTCGATACAATCTATATCTTGAACTCCAAGTAGACTCAGTCTAATCAAATGAGCTCAATATCTCATATTGACTCATTTGGGCATGGTCATGCTCTTCGTGGTCTCACTCTATCAAGAATATCGATGTCACTCCCGTCATATAGGAGGGATAGATCTCATCTACATCACTCACACCCCTCCGCATAATTTGTTACATACCCAGTAATCGCCTTTATAGTCCACCCATTTACAGGTGACGTTTGACGAAGCCAAAGTATGCAACTCCTTATGTAGGGAACCAAGGTTACTTCAGGTCTAAGGACTAATAGTCATACTAATAGACACATGAGAAAGTATATGACACTCATATAACGATCCATGATACTTTCTCATGGCGGGTCATTTAGTATACATTCTCCAATGCATACCCATGTGTCAACTTGATATCTCATATCCATGACTTGTGAGATCAAGTCATCGTGTTGACCTACATGCTAATCTCTACGCATTAACATTGTCCCTGAATGTTAATACTTGACTAGGAATGATTAAGAGTAGTGTTCTCTATATCATCTCATTATCGATTCAACCAATCGATTGATATAGATAAGAACCTACTACTCAAGGACATTATTATATTTAGTTATTTAGCACCAATACAAGTAAATATAATAACCATGCCTTTATAAATAAGAATATGATACAATAAAGTCCATACAACAATCATCACATGATTGACTCTAGGGCTTTCACTAAGATTCACTAACAAATAGCTCATGATGAAAATCCTCAAGCTCATGAACCTGCCTTGAATCAGAGTCCTAAAACATAGTATATGAATTATATAGAATTCTATCACAATCCAATATCCCTAGTAACCAGTTTAAATCCGATTATCGTAGAAGATACTTCTACAACTCTACCGTGTTATACCCATTAGATCCACTCAACCCATCACATAGATAAATAACTATAATTCAACCAATTGTAAGTCAGATACAAAATATATAACATTCAAATCTAGACTTACCCATTCTTGCTTCAATCCTCCACCACAGATCTGGAACCAAGTCTATTATCGAATAGGGATGTTGGAATGTATACTGAAAGCCTAGCTCTTTTTGTATGAACATTTTTATTTTGAAATAAGAATCACATGATCATTGTTTTCACTTTATATTTATTATATGTGTGCTTATTGTCTAATATTTTACATTGTAGATAACATGGTGCTTGGTATGGCACAGAAGATCATGTTATCAGTCCCTTGTAGAATATAAGTAGAGGCTCACAACCAAGATGGTTTTGGACAAACCATTGGCATGGTTGTAGTGTATCTTGGTATTGTTTTGTCTTGAACATAGAGTTACACTAGTACACTTAGGTGTATTGAGCAGGACCGATATAGAGGTAATTCAATTTATTGCTGACTACAAAATTGAATCGGACCTCAGATATTATGTTGTACATGCTCTTAATTCCGATATAATAACGGGCACATGTACTTAGTATTTATTTCTTTGATTTACCAAAGGGTGAGATTTAGATGGATTAAATCAATATGACCGGTAAGTTGGGAAATGATATTATTTACATGGTGTGTCGTTGATTATAGGAGGAAACCGTGTCCTATATATTAGGTTGATGATGTCCCCTTGAGGAGCTCATAAGGTTCATCATGTAAACCCAGCTGGTTGACTTAGTCAACATGATGATAAGGTTGAGTGGTACTACTCGAGGAGTTAGATGTTAATTGATTGATGGTCAGTAAATCAATTAATTAACGGACATTCGATATCTTAAACACGGGGAGATGGATGTACAAATAATATATGGAGCCCATATTGATTTATGGGGGTTGGTGAGGTAATTCAATGATGATCCCCTAGTGGATTGGAACATCATTGATGGATCAAGTTTGTGTGGTTCCGATCCATCGGGTGGCCAAGATCCAACTCCTCCTCATGGTCCCTATCGTAGTCTAATATAATCCTCATGAAGTCTAGATCCAAGGATGGAAAACAAAACTTTAGAAATGACGGTTGGGATGAAACCCTAGATCCGATGGTTGGGATGAAACCCTAGATCCGATGGTTGGGATGAAATCCTAGATCCGACGGTGGAGATTAAATCCCTAGATCCGACGGTGGAGATTAAAGGAGGCTTAAGCCATACTCTATAAATAAAGGGCTAAGGCTTGGGCGGCAAACTAAGGCTTGGGAGATTAGGGTTTTGCCTATCTAAAAGGGGGCGGCAACAAACCCTAATGAAGTTAGGGTTTTGGGCGGCTAGGGTTTTGGAGAAGTTGGGCGGCTAGAAGTGGGCGGCAAAGCTTTGTTCTCCCTAGGGTTTTGGCTGGCGCCCCTCTTCCTCTTCTCATCCTTTGCCGGCGCTCTTCCCTTCTTTCTTTTCTCCTTGGCCGGTGGAAACAAGGGCTAGGTTTTATCCTTGGAGCTCTTGGCCAGCGCCCTCTTGCTTTCTCCTTGGTGGCCGGTGGCAACTCTTCTTGAAGGTTGGCCGGCGCTCAAGAAGCTACTCCTTGGCCGGCGGTTATATCAAACTCCTTGGCTTGGTGGCCGGTTCTAGATAAGGAGAAGGAGTTTTTGTTTGGTTCTTGTCTTTTTTCGGATAGAGCAAGGAAAGGAAGAACGTGATCTAGGAGCCTTCTACTCGTGGAGGATCTTCACTCACACGACGTCCACGAGGAGGATAGGACATACAATAGAAGATCGAGAGGTATAAAAGTTTTACAACTTTTATTGATCTTTACATGTTCTTATCTTTATGTTAGTTTGTGTTGATTATACTAGTTTGCATTTGTATGTATTTGTATAGTCATGGACCCCGAAGACAAACACAAAAACCGGGGATCCGTCCGTCGTCTCTTCCGCGGCTAACCAACTAGAAGAGTTGGGTTGCTTGAACAACTAGTTTGTTCAAGCGATCACTCAAGTTGTTAGCACGACGACGAATTGGTTGTGCTTAGGAAACTCATCCCATCCGGATTAGTTTTTTCATTAGTGAAAATTTTAATCCGGGGACATGGGAGCCAATGAGCCTCCGAAGCAATTCCTACAAATGGTATCAGAGCCATGGTTTCCGTTTTTGTGTGTTTTTGATTCGGTTACTTTCATGCACATATCATATATTGAGTATGTCGGATAATAGTAGGATGTGCGTAGGCTAACTTTTTTGTTGCAGGCATAAGATCCGACTATTATGGCAATATGTGTGTATGTGATTGTTTGTGTGTGATTGTATGTATATTATTTGAATCCTCGGGGTTGACGAGGCTAGATTAGTATTTAATTTTTGTAATTAAATATGACATTGTTTAGCCACTCATTTTAGTTTACTTTCGATCTAGATTATTTGTACACTCCTTCGTGGAGTATAGGATCGATGGATGTAAATTAAAATAATTTATCTCAGCTCAGATCTCTTTGGTGACTTACGCACGGGAAAAGGTGGAGCGGACGAGGTGGCGACACGACGGGATACATATTGGAGAACAATGGCATAATAGTTGGAAAAATTCTGTTTTTTCCATATTTATTGCTGATTTGTTTTATATGCATGTTGTGTGTGCTTGAAAATTCCTCATTGTCAATTTACTAAGTGGGAGAGGGACATTTTAATTAATTCCCGCGACCTCCATTACAATTTGACATGTGATACAACAAACTTGCGAGTCGGCTTTGAGTGCCTTCCTCCCCATCGGATGGGTTTGTTGGAGATCACTAGGTCAAATAATGGTTATAGGAAATTATTTAAGAGCGTGTGTACTTCCTCATCGCTAAGGCACATAATCCGAGATAATTCCTTTAGTATCGTGTAATGGTGCACACTTATATGCAAATAAAAAGTATCCTCCCCATCGGAGTCACTGCTTTTATTTGTAGGGCCAAAGAGGAACCAACTATTAATTTTATTTGTCAAAAAGTAAGGTTGACAAGATAATAAAATTAATGGGTAAAACCTCCTCTTACAAATGAAGAATTCGTATGTCACGCCCGCCCTTTCCTAGGGTCCGGAGGGGCGGCGCGTGACGCGACCGTACATACATACATCATACTACTTACAGCGGAAGACTATACATAGCGTACTTCTTACAGCAGAAGACTTAAGACATTTTTTTTTTCTTTTAAACATAACATGCATCATCATTTCATAGGTACTTCTTCTTAACATAGAGCATGCATCATTATTTCATAAGTACTTAGTGCTTAATTCAAAACCATAAACAAAACATCTTAAGGAAAACATGCATAAGGGACATAACAGATCTCTTCCACCATGCCACTGCCACACACACTTGCCCCTCCTGCTGCTCCCTTTAGTTTATCCACCCTTTACCCTTATATGAAGTACAAGGGAAAATAAACTATAAGCACATAGGCTTAATAAGATCCTGTCCTACTCACAAAACCATACATCGACATTAAGCATAGCATGTAACACTCATAACATATAAGCAACATAACATGTATCATATGTGACATAAGCAAACATAACATGTAGCATAAATAACATAAGCAAACATAACATGTAGCATAAGTAACATAAGAAAACATAACATGTGACATATATAACATAAGCAAACATAACATGTAGCATAAGTAACCTAAGCAATCATAACATGTAACATATACAACATAGCAACATATCATGTACATATATGGCATAATCAAACATAACATGCAACATATATATCATAGCAACATAACATGTAAATATATGACATAATCAAACATAACATACAACGTATGTAACATAGCAACATATATATGACATATCAAACATAACATGCAATATATATAACATAGCAACATAGCATGTACATATATGACATAATCAAACATAACATACAACGTATGTAACATAGCAACATATATATGACATATCAAACATAACATGCAACATATATAACATAGCAACATAGCATGTAAATATAACAATCATAACATGTGATCAAAACAATCATATCATGTAAACATATGCATGATGCTCTTTGAAAACATATATTATAGATACGTAAACATAAATCTCAACATATTGGGCCCGACATTATACCACATCATCATCATCATCATAGTGCGCATCCCTAAATAGACCCGAGGTAGCAAGTCTCGAACCTACTAGGTTACTAGGCCCGATCTTAGTCCGTCGACCTAGGGGCCATCGTAATAGCGTAGATGTCACGCCCGCCCTTTCCTGGACCCTAAATGTCCGGAGGGTCGGCGCGTGACGCGACCGTGCATACTTACATTACATACAGCGGAAGACTTTAGGCATTGTTTTTTTTTTTCTTTTAAACATAAACACGCATTGACATACATATATATATATACTTCTTCTTCTTCATAAACATAGAGTGTGCTTCATAACATGTATAAATACTTCTTCTTACTTCTTCCTTACTTCTTCTTATCATCATAGAGCATGCATCATATATAAATAGATACTTCTTCTTTACTTCTTCTTATCAACATAGAGCATGCATCATATATAAATAGATACTTAGTGTTTGGTAGGTTCATGGCATCATCATCATAAGTAAACATAGGTAAGGACCTCCATAGACATCATCATCATAGGTAAACATGTATATGTATATAGACTTAACGGATCGTTTCCACCATGCCACTACCACACACATTGGCCCCTCCTGCTGCTCCCTTTAGTTTATCCATCCCTTACCCTTATTTGCAGTACGAGGGAAAGACAACTATAAGCACATAGGCTTAGTAAGATCCTGTCCTACTCACAAAAGCCATTAATCACCATTAATCATAGCATGTAGCATTCATAACATATAAGCAATATAATAGGCGACATACATGGCATCATCAACTTAACATGTAACATAACATCATACATATCATGTAACGTATATAACATAAGCATGTAAACATTCCTAACATCTCATCAAACGCAACATGTGAACATACACATCATATCATATCATCAAACATAACATGTGACACATATAACAGAAACATGTAAACATAACAACCTATCATCAAACATAACATGTGACATATATAACAGAAACATGTAAACATAACAACATATCATCAACATAACATGTGACATATATAACAGAAACATGTAAACAACATATCATCTAATCAGGTAAACATATGCAGAATGCTTTGAAAACATATATATTTTAGGTACGTAAACATAAATCTCAACATATTTGGGCTCGGCATTGTACCACTTCTTCATTATCATAGCGCGCATCCCTAAATAGGCCCGAGGTAGCAAGTCTCGAACCTAATAGGTTTCTAGGCCCGAGTCTTATTCCATCGTCCTAGGGGCAATCGTTATAGCGTAGAAGCCTATCCTGGGCCCGAGTCTTACTCCATCGACCTAAGGCATCTTGGAGACCATCCCGTACTAGGCCCGAGTCTTATTCCATCGACCTAGGGGCAATCATACATAGAAGCCCATCCTAGGCCCGAGTCTTATTCCATCGACCTAGGGCATCTTAGGAGCCCATCCCTTCTTGGACCTTGTTAAGGTCTTGGTACAAGCCATGCAGAAGGTAAAATACTTATATGCTTATTTGTACGACATAGCTTATTTCGTTAACATAGCATAGCCTACTTCATTTCATAACACATCATGCTTTATTTCATTAACATAGCATAGCATACTTCATTTCATAACACATCATGCTTCATTTCATTAACATGGCATAGCATACTTCATTTCATAACACATCATGCTTCATTGCATTAACATAGCATAGCATACTTCATTTCATAACACATCATGCTTCATTTCATTAACATGGCATAGCATACTTCATTTCATAACACATCATGCTTCATCGCATTAACATGGCATAAGGCATGGCATCAAAGGAAGTAAACACCTATGTATTTAACTTAGCAACAACTTCATATGCACATAAGACTTAAATTAAAACTTCATCTAGTTACCCAAAAAAAACCTAGGTTGGCCGAATGGTTCATAGTAGGGTTTTAGGGTTAACCTTTAACCTAATTCATGAAACATAACAATAACTTCATTTGCATATACAACATGGGTTAAGACTTCACTTAGTCACCCAAAACCTAGGTTGGCCGAATGGTCCAAATAAGGTTTAGGGTTAGTCTTTTAACCTAATTCCTTAAACATAACAATAACTTCACTTGCACATAAAACATGGGTTAAGACTTCACTTAGTCACCCAAAAACCTAGGTTGGCCGAATGGTCCAAATAAGGTTTAGGGTTAGTCTTTTAACCTAATTCCTTAAACGTAACGATAACTTCACTTGCACATAAAACATGGGTTAAGACTTCACTTAGTCACCCAAAAACCTAGGTTGGCCGAATGGTCCAAATAAGGTTTAGGGTTAGTCTTTTAACCTAATTCCTTAAACATAACAATAACTTCACTTGCGCATAAAACATGGGTTAAGACTTCACTTAGTCACCCAAAAACCTAGGTTGGCCGAATGGTCCAAATAAGGTTTAGGGTTAGTCTTTTAACCTAATTCCTTAAACATAACAATAACTTCACTTGCACATGAAACATGGGTTAAGACTTCACTTAGTCACCCAAAAACCTAGGTTGGCCGAATGGTCCAAATAAGGTTTAGGGTTAGTCTTTTAACCTAATTCCTTAAACATAACAATAACTTCACTTGCACATAAAACATGGGTTAAGACTTCACTTAGTGACCCAAAAACCTAGGTTGGCCGAATGGTCCAAGTAGGGCTTAGGGTTAGTCTTTTAACCTAATTCCTTTTAACATACTTATAACATCATATGCATACCAAACATGGATTAAACTTCATTAGGACATCAATATAAGGGGGGTGGCCGAATGGCCTATGTAGACTTTCAGGGTTAGATCTTTATCCTAATCCCTCTAACATGTTAACATCATCATTTGCAAGTAAAACAAGATATAAAACTTCAATAAAACACCAAAAATCCATGTTGGCCGAATGGTTCATAGGGTTTCCTAGGGTTAACTTTTGACCTAATCCATTTTTAACCCTAGCATCATCATATAGTTTCAAAAGCATGGCATATAACTTCATGGAGACCCTAAATCATAGTTTGGCCGAATACAACAATATAGGTTTCTTTTATAAAACATCAATCGGAGCTACTCGTATGCAGGTGAGGGATACTTACATCCTTCGCTTTGATTTGGGTGAGGAAGATGACCTAAGGAAGACCAACACCTAACCTTCTCTTGCTTGGATGGGGTTCGGCCAAGGGGTGGAAAAAAGGGGGAGAGCTCAAGGATTTTCGGTGAGGAGAAGGAAAGAAGAGAGGAAGTGACCAAATTCAATCTTCCCTCTTCTTTATAAAGGGGAGGAAGAGAAGTTCCTCTTTTCTTTTCTATGCCTCTTCATTTACCCTTAGTCCTACTTATCTATAGTTTCCTCCTCTTCCTTAATCATATAATCCTATTGGTCTTCTGGTTAGTGGGTGCATCTATAAGGCTTGGCTATCTCTAGAGGTTTGGGGTTCAATTCCTAGGCCTTGCACCCCTTTTTGGCTTATTTCCTTTTATTTTTGAAAAGGCCCACATAAAGCCCATGATCATCAAGCCAAAAATTCTTGTAAAATTGCTAGGAATTTTACGGGCGTTATAGTAGAAGCCCATCCTAGGCCCGATCTTAGTCCATCGACCTAGGTCATCTTGGAGCCCATCCCGTACTAGGCCCGATCTTAGTCCGTCGACCTAGGGGCAATCATACATAGAAGCCCATCCTAGGCCCGATCTTAGTCTGTCGGCCTAGGGCATCTTAGGAGCCCATCCCTTTGGACCGTGTTAGGGTCCTGGTACAAGCCATGCAGAAGGTAAAATACTTATATGCTTTTTATTATAACATATCTTATTTCATTTCGCAAACATATCATACTTCATTTCATAACATATCATATTTCACTTCATGAACATATCATATTTCATTTCATAAACACATCATACTTCATTTCATAACATGTCATATTTCACTTCATGAACATATCATATTTCATTTCATAAACATATCATACTTTATTTCATAACATGTCATATTTCACTTCATGAACATATCATATTTCATTTCATAAACATATCATTTTTCATTTCATAATCATATCATATTCATTTCATAACATATCTTAATATCCCACACATATAGGGCATGGCATAAGGTATAAACATCAAGAGGAAGTAAACACTAACCTAGAGCATGTTATCTTCATCTAGCATCATTTAATATCACAAGTTAACAAGAATTCACCTAACCATAAAACACATGTTAACCTAACCTAGAGCATGTTAAAGAACAATGTTTGGCCGAATGGTTCATGGGGGCTTTTAGGGTTAAACTTTTAACCTATTCCATCTAACATCCTAACATCATCATATGCATACAAAACATGGTATAGAACTTCCTTGAACCATAAAAAACAAGGGTTGGCCGAATGGTTCATGGGGGCTTTAGGGGTTAACTTTTAACCTAATCCATTTTACATCCTAACATCATCATATGCTTACAAAACATGGTATAGAACTCCATTGAAACATCAAAAAACAAAGCTTGGCCGAATGGATCATGGAGACTTTTAGGGTTAATTTTTAACCTAATCCATTTTACATCCTAACATCATCTTATGCTTACAAAACATGGCATAGAACTTCATTGAATCATCAAAAACAAAGCTTGGTCGAATGGATCATGGAGACTTTTACGGTTAATTTTTAACCTAATTCATTTTACATCCTAACATCATCTTATGCTTACAAAACATGGCATAGAACTTCATTGAATCATCAAAAACAAAGCTTGGGCGAATGGATCATGGAGACTTTTAGGGTTAATTTTTAACCTAATCCATTTTATATCCTAACATCATCTTATGCTTACAAAACATGGCATAGAACTTCATTGAATCATCAAAACAAAGCTTGGCCGAATGGATTATGGAGACTTTTAGGGTTAATTTTTAACCTAATCCTTTTTACATCCTAACATCATCTTATTCATACAAGTAGGGTATAGAACTTCATGCAGAACTCAATTAAAAGGGCTTGGCCGAATGTATCATGGAAAATTGACATAAAACATCAATCGAAAAGCTACTCGTATGCAGGTGAGGGGATACTTACATCCTTCGCTTTGCTTTTTTGTTGGAAGATGACCTAAGGGAAGAAACCTAGCCTTTCTTCTTGCTTGGATGGCTTTTGGACAAGGGATGAGAAGGGGGAGGAGAAGTGGATCTCGGTGAGGAAGAGGATGAGAGGAGAGAAAATCAACTTGATAACTCATGTCTCTTCATCCCCCCCTATTTATTCATTTGAAGAGTCCCTTAGTCTCCCTTACCCCTAACTATAATTTCCCATATTCCTCTAATAATACAATCTTGTTGGGCTTCTGGTTAGTGGATGCATCTACAGGGCTTGGCTATCTAGAGGTTTGGGGTTCAATTCCTAGGCTTTGCATCCTTTTTGGCTTATTTTCTTTTATTTTTGAAAGAGCCCACATAAAGCCCATTATCATCAAGCCAAAAATTCTTGTAAAATTTCTAGAAATTTTACAGGCGTTACAATCCTTCATACCTTTTAAAAGTTTCGTCCTCGAAACTTAGAACAATTCTGGGTACTTTTGCTTCATGTCCTCCTCGCGTTCCCAGGTAGCTTTTTCGTACCGTTGATTCTGCCATAGGACCTTTACTAAGGGCACCTCTTTGTTCCTTAGTCTCTTGACTTCTCGGTCGAGTATATGGATAGGCCGACTCTCATAACTCAGGTCCTCTTGAACTTTTACTGTTTGTGGCTCGATCACTTGGTCCACACTGGAAATGCATTTCTTGAGTACAGAGACATGGAACACGTTGTGAATAGCCGACATCTCTTAAGGCAGCTCCAGCTTGTAAGCTACTTTGCCAACCCTCTACAATATCGGATACGGTCCCACGTAGCGCGGACTCAGCTTACCCTTCCTTCCGAATCTCATCACTCCCTTCATAGGGGCCACTCTGAGGAATACCAAGTCCCCAACTTCGAATTCTAACAGTTTACGCCGCATATCCGCATAGCTCTTTTGTCGACTCTGAGCAGTTTCAATTCTCCGACGGATGTTCTGTATAGCTCGGGTGGTGTCGCCGATGAAGTCCATCTGGAGTCCCATCCCCTTCTTTTCACCACCCTCGTACCAGCATATGGGAGATCTATATTTCCTCCCGTATAGAGCCTCATAGGGTATCATTCCAATAGTAGCTTGGTAGCTATTGTTGTAGGCGAATTCTGCCAAACATAAGTATCGGCACCAGCTACCTTTGAAATCCAGGGTGCAAGCTTGTAACATATCCTCCAGTACTTGATTTACCCTTTCTCGCCGTCGTGCGGGGATGGAAGGCGATCTTGAACAATAACCGTGCTAGGGGCCTTCTGAACACATTCCCAGAAATGGGAAATAAAGCGACCATCTCTGTCAGAAATGATGGTCTTAGGAATTCCATGTAGTCTGATAATTTCCCTAGCATATAACTGAGCCAGTTGCTCTGTCGAATAGGTCATCTTGATTGCTAAGAAGTGGGCGGACTTCGTCAATATATCCATAATTACCCATATAGCATCATAACCGTTTGTCGTCTTGGGCAATCCTGAGGTGAAATCCATATAAATGTCTTCCCATTTCCATTCTGGAATCTGGATCGACTGCAGTGTTCCTCCAGGTCTCTGGTGTTCTGCTTTAACCCTCTAGTAGGTCAGGCAGGTACTGACATACTGAGCCACATCTCTTTTCATTCCGAACCACTAGAATTTTTTTTTCAGGTCTTGGTACATCTTGGTGGTTCCAGGATTCATCGCATAAGAAGTTCCGTGAGCTTCCTCAAATATCTTCTTCCGTAATTCTAGATCGTCGGGAATACATAAGTGATCCCTGAGGTAGAGTACTCCACTATTAGAGATACGAAACCCGTCATCCTTTCCTTCTAGGACCTCTTGCTTGATCCTCTGAATGCTTGGGGTCACGGGCTTGGTTTTCCAGTATATCATCGAACAGCGTCGGTGCTATCGTCATGGTCGAGAGCTGTCAGGAAATGATTTCAACCCCGTAACGCATAATCTCCTTTTCTAAGGGCCAAGATAACACTGATAGAGACATCAAGGTGGCGCAGGACTTCCTGCTGAGTGCATCAGCCATCTTGTTTGCTTTCCCCGGATGGTAGAAGATCTCGCAGTCATAATCCTTGACGAGCTCGAGCCATCTGCGTTGTCTCATGTTCAGGTCCTTCTGTGTGAAGAAATATTTCAGACTCTGGTGGTCTGTATAAATCCTACACTGAGCTCCATATAGATAATGCCTCTATGTTTTGAGAGCAAAGACCACGACCGCTAGGTCTAAATCGTGGGTGGGATAATTCCTTTCATGTTATTTGAGTTGCCTAGAGGCGTAGGCAATGACCTTGCCATTCTGCATGAGTACAACTCCGAGTCCCAACTTGGAAGCGTCACTGTACATGTCGAAGCCTTCGTTACTGTCCGGAAGAGCAAGGATTGGAGCGCTGGTCAATCTCCTTTTCAATTCTGTTAAACTCCTCTCGCAGGTGTCCGTCCATTCATATTTCTTGTTTTTTCTGGTGAGGACTGTCATAGGGGCTGCAATCCTAGAGAAGTTCTCTACAAAATTCCTGTAGAGCTTGCTAGCTCAAGAAAGCTTCTGATCTCGCTGGCATTCTTTGGTCAGTTCCAGTTACTCACGGCTTCAATCTTTATTGGGTCTACCATCACTCTGTGCTTGGATATAACATGACCCAAAAATGATACTTGTTCGAGCCAGAACTCGCGTTTGGAGAACTTTGTATACAGCTGCTTTTCCTGAAGAATTCGATTCAGCAGATCATAGCAGGTGCATTCGTCACTCCGAAAGGCATAACTACGAACACATAACGTCCGTATCTTGTTCGAAAAGCCGTCTTCGATATATCATCTAGTTTCACTTTTACTTGATGATAGCCAGACCTCAGATTAATCTGAGAGAAGACGGTGACACCCTTTAACTGGTCGAACAGGTCGTCAATCCGTGGTAAAGGGTACCTATTCTTGATCGTCACATTATTTAGCGCACGGTAGTCTATGCACATTCGCATAGACCCATCTTTCTTCTTTACCAATAGTACTGGAGTTCAGTAACCACATGCATAAGGGCAGGTGGGGGTACTGTCTCATTGACTCTATTACTACGTTTTTCATATATTACTATCTCATCGACCCTATTACTACATCTTCTAGCCATGTTTATCTTCATATATTAAAGTAAAGCTAGTATAAGTTTATCGTTCGTTTATCTATGCATAGTTAAACTATAAGCTAGAATAAGGGTATCATTCATATTTTCAGGCATACATAATTTCAGGCATATTTAAGATAGAGGCATTTGTTATCATACATGAAAGAAATAAAGTAGGCATAGAAATTCTTACTTGGAGCTGCAGGATTTAGAGCTTGATGTGTGTGTAGTGGAAAGGCAGATCTGCTCTGATACCAACCAGTCACGCCCGCCCTTTCCTAGGGTCCGAGGGGCGGCGCGTGATGCGATCGTACATACATACATAGTACTACTTACAGCAGAAGACTATACATAGCGTACTTCTTACAACGGAAGGCTTTAGACATATTTTTTTTTCTTTTAAACATAACATGCATCGTCATTTCATAGGTACTTCTTCTTAACATAGAGCATGCATCATTATTTCATAAGTACTTAGTGCTTAATTCAAAACCATAAACAAAACATCTTACAGAAAACATGCATAAGGGACATAACAGATCTCTTCCACCATGCCACTGCCACACACACTTGCCCCCCCTACTGCTCCCTTTAGTTTATCCACCCTTTATCCTTATATGCTGTTGGGGTTGATCCGTGAGGGGAAACTTCGCTTTCCCTTCACCCCGGTTGCTTGACCATGGTGATCCCTTCGATGTCCCCGGATTAAAAAATTTAATCCTAGACAAAAGGGATTCCCAAAGCAACCAAGTCATCGTCGTGCTATTCGTTTAGAGAGGTCACTTGAACAAACTAGTTGTTCAAGCGACCATTCTCTATTCTACGAGTAGCCGCGGAATAGACGATGTCCGGATCGCCGGTTTTTGTATTTATACTCGGGATCCAAGTATTATTTAGCCATTCACAGAAATATATCATGCTCATAAATGAAAAACAAATACAAACATGTAACATATAAATAAGAGAATCGATATACCTCTCGATCTTCTAATGTATGTCCTTCCTCCTTTCGGACGTCGTGTGGGCGACGCTCTACCAAAAGTCGAAGCTCCTAGATCACACATCTTCCTTCCTTACTCATCCAAAGCAAGAGGAAGAATAGAAACAAGGCTCATCTCCTTCCTATTGCCAACCAACAAGCAACAAAAGAAATGCTTGCCGCCGGCCAACAAGGAGAAGGAGATAATGGTGGAAACCGACCAAGACATCAAGGGAAACCCCTTAGTCTTGTTTCCACCACCCAAGGAGAGGGAGAAGGGGTCTTTAGATGCTGTCCAAGGGTTGGAGAAGGTGATATGGGCGCCGGCCACCAAACCATGAAGAAGAAAGGAAGAAACTTTCCTTATTTGGTGCCACCCAAACCTCCTAAACCCTAAGCTTCCAAACCCTAATCCAAGCTCACCTTGTGGCCGGCCATGGAAGTGAGGAAGAAGATTAGGATGAGCTCAAGCCAAGGTAAAGAGGAGAACCATAGTGGCCGGCCAACCCTTAGGAAGAAGAAGAACATCTCCTATAGTTGCCGCCCACCCTTTTCTCCCAAAAACCTAGCCACCCAAAACCTTAATCCTAACTTACCTTATATCCGGCCAAGGAAGAGGGGAAGAAGAATAGGATAAGTTCAAGCTAAGGTAGATAGGAGCAACATAGTGGCCGGCCAACCCAAGGAAGAAGAAGAACAACCTCCATTAGTTGCCGCCCACCCTTGCTCCAAAACCCTAGCCACCAAACCCAATCCTAAACCAACTAGGATTCCTAGCCACCAAAAGAAGCAAACCCTAATCCCCTCATCCCTTGTGTTCTCCACGCCAACAATCCCTAAGCCACCCTTATATAGAGTTTAGGGATAAGTCTTGGTTTAATCTCCACCATTGGTTCAAGGGATTTAATCTCAACCGTCGGATCTAGAGATTTAATCTCAACCGTCGGATCTTAGAGATTTAATCTCTACCAATGGATCTTAGAGTTTTGTTTCTATCCATTGGATCTAAGCATCATGAGGTGTTAATAGGTTACATTAGGGACCATGAGGATGAGTTGGGTCTTGGCCACCCATGGATCAAGCCCACATAAAGTCCGATCCACTAATGATGGTCCAATCCACTAAAGGTCCATCATTGATCTACCTCACCAACCCCCATATGATAATATGAGCTCCATATATTATTTGTACATTTTCTCCCCGTGTTTAAGATCTCAAATGTCCTTCGATTAATTAATTTACTAACCATTAATTAATCAACATCTAACTCCATGAGTAGTACCACTCAACCTTTTCATCATGCCGGACCAAGTCCACCTGCAGGGTTTACATGATGAACCTTATGAGCTCCTCAAGGGGACATCATCATCCTAATATATAGGACACGGTTTCCTCCTATAATCAACGACACACCATATAAATAATATCATCTCCCAACTTACCGAGTCTATCGATTTAATCTATAAATCTCGCCCATTGGTAAATCAAAGAGATGAGTACCAAGTATATGTGCCCGTTATTATATCGGGATTAAGAGCATGTACTAAATAATATCTGAGGTCCGATTCGATTATGTAGTCAGCAATAAATCGAATCACCTCTGTGTCGGTCCTGCTCAATACACACAAAGTGCACTAGTGTGATTCTATGGTCAAGACAAACCAATACTAAATCACACTACAACCATTCCGATGGTTTGTCCAAAGTCATCTCGGTTGTGAGCCTTTACTTATACTTTACAAGGAGCCGATAACAAGATCTCCCGTGTGACACCACACACCATGTTATCTACAATGTAACGTATTAGACAATATTGCATAACCATAAAAATATGCAAACAATGATCATGTGATTCTTATTTCAAAATAAAGATGTTCATACAAAAGAGTTAGGCTTTCAGTATACATCCCAACAATCTCCCACTTATACTAAAAGACTATGTCCTTATCGCCATACATCCGATTCCCTTTCCTCCACCGCCTATCAAAGCTCTCGCTAGAAGGGCCTTAGTGAAAGGGTCTACGGTCATCCTCCGATGCAATCTAGGCGACAGCAACTTCTACCTCCTTTACGATTTCTCGTATCAGGTGGTACTTGCGCTCTATGTGTTTACTAGCCTTATGGGCTCGTGGTTCCTTCGAGTTTGCAACTGCACCACTATTATCACAATAAATTGTGATAGTTCTGGGCAAACCAGGAATCACATCCAAGTCCATCAGGAAGTTCCTGAGCCATACAGCTTCTTTGGCCGCCTCATAGGCTGCCACATACTCAGCTTCCATGGTGGAGTCCGCCATGCATTTCTGCTGGGCACTCCTCCATACAATGGCTCCACCTCCCAAAGTAAACACAAACCTTGAGGTAGACTTACTATTATCCCTATCAGATTGGAAATCAGAATCCGTGTAACCCACAGGGAGTAATTGGTCTGCCCGGTAAACTAGCATATAATCCCTAGTCCTTCTCAGGCACTACAATATATGTTTTACCGTAGTTCAATGTCCCTGTCCTGGATTACTCTGATATCTGCTGACCATGCCTACGGCAAAGTAGATATCTGGTCTCGTACAGAGCATCGCATACATGAGGCTTCCTACTGCCAAAGCATAAGGAACCGCCTTCATCTCCTCTATCTACTCAAATGATCTAGGACATATCTCCTTAGATAGAGGTACTCCATGCCTGAAAGGTAGAAAACCCTTCTTGGAGTTCTGCATGCTAAAACGCTCCATAATCGTGTCTATGTATGAAGCTTGGGATAAGCACAACATCCTTTTCCTGCGATCCCTTATAACTTTGATCCCAAGGATGTGTCTCACCTCTCCCAAGTCCTTCATATCAAACTGTTTGGACAACCATACCCTTACGTCCGATAACACTTCGATGTTGTTGCCAACCACCAAAATGTCATCTACGTATAGTACAAGAAATACCACTACGTTTCCGTCACATCTCTTGTATACACAAGACTCATCCGGACTTTGAATAAATCCATAAGACTGGATTATCTCATCAAAGCGGATGTTCCAAGATCTTGAAGCTTGCTTCAATCCATAAATGGACCGATTAAGCTTACACACAAGATGCTCTTTGCCCTTAGCAATGAATCCTCCGTTGCTTCATATAGATGGTTTCCTCAAGACTTCCATTAAGGAAAGCTTTCTTGATATCCATATGCCACACCTCATAATCCATATGAGCTGCTATGCATAAGAGCTCTCAAACCTGACTTGAATCCATAGATTCAATCTCAGTATTCATTGCACTTTGCCAAGATAGTGCATCTTTATCTTGGATTGCCTCGTCATATGTCCAGGGATCAGGTTCATGTTCGCCAGGGACCAAATCGAAAGATTCTCCCAAGAACATGAATCTATCAGGCTGTCTCACAACCCTCCCACTACGACGAGACATCACTTGTGTATCCTCTGTGACACGCGGTGCAGTGACATGTGGTATATCCTCTTGTACCGGTGGTAATAAAGAAGTGACTTCCCCTTTTAACTCCTCCAGAACAATTTTACTCTTGGGCTTGTGGCTCATCACATAGTCTTCCTCTAGAAATCTAGTGTTCGTGCTAACGACCACTCTCTGATCTCTAGGACTATAAAACAATCCACCCTTCGTTTATCTAGGATAGCCAACGAACAAGCGCACTTTTGTACGAGGTTCCAACTTACCATCATCTGCCTTCAGCACATGTGCTGGACTCTCCCATATCCGAATATGTCTTAGACTAGGCTTTCGCCCGGTCCACAACTCTGTGGGAGTAGAAGGCACTGATTTAGATGGAACCAAGTTCAGAATGTACACCGCCGTATCTAGAGCATATCCCCAGAACGAGTCTGGCAAGTCAGAATAACTCATCATCGATCTAACCATCTCTATAAGAGTCCTATTCCTTCGCTCTTCTACATCATTCTGCTGGGGTGTGCCAGGTGCAGACAATTGGGATTGAATCCCAACCTCTGATAGGTAATTCCTAAACTCTCCCAAGAGGTACTCATCACCACGATCAGATCGTAGTGTCATCTTGAATAATTGTCTATGAAAAAGACGAAATATTCAAAACTACCTCTTGCCAGGATAGACATAGGACCATACGAATCAGAATGAACCATTTCTAACATATCTTTGGCTCTATACCCCTTGGCCTTGAAAGGCCTCTTGGTCATCTTACCCTCCAAGCAAGATTCGTAGGTTGGGAGATCCTCCACCACTAATGAACCCAAAGGTCCATCAGCTATCAACCTTTGAATTCTGCTTAGGTTAATGTGACCAAGACTAAGATGGCAAAGATATGTTTGGTTCATCTTCGAAGGTTCTTTTCTCCTTTTGGAATTAGAAGATGAGTTATTAACTTCAATTTGCATCGTGGGAGGTTTTGTATACAAATTTCCTTTCAATGTACCTGAACAGATATTCTCCCTATTCCTTTTTATAACAACTCTGTCATTAAAAGAAATAGAATATCCATCCATAATAATTTAGAAACTGAAACTAAATTCTTTCTAAATAAAGATACATAAAGGGAATTTTCCAGAACGTTAGTTTTATTTTTCTCAAGAGATAAATAAAACATCTCCCACTGCAATAGCCGCCACCTTCATGGCATTGCCCAAAATGGTAATCTCCCCTTTAGCTAGTCGTTGGGTTTCGAAACCCCAGTAGTGTTGCACATGATTAGTGACTCTCATATCTACACACCAGTGGTAGATAACACCGCTAATCATGTTTCAACGACTAGTCCAAAGGATATACCTTTGTTCTGTTTTGGACTGGGACAGTCCTTCTTCCAATGTCCATCCTACTTAAAGTACTTGCCTTTCGGCTTCTTCACTCCTCCCTGAGATCCTCCCACCACCTTTGCTCCACCTTGTTTCTTCTTCTTCTTGCCTTTCGGCTTAGAAGTAGAAACCTTTTTGAGCAACCATGGCTTGAGGACACTCTTCGAAGAGTGCATACTTGTACTCCTTAGCAGATAAGACAATATCTAGATTCTTTTCCAATCAACATTATTTGGGTACAGTAAGTTTATTTCTTTTAGTATCACAACAAGTGGACTGAAAGTCATTTTGAAAATCCTAAGAATCACATAGATCATTACTTTAGATTTCAAAAAATTATTGATTCCTCAAACAATAAAATTTTGATATCAACCAACACCTCAAAACACCGAGAATATCGCATGCCACGCAAAGGTGTGACGATATCTGAATTCTACATTTGTAGAGGAGGTTTTACCCATTAATTTTATTATCTTGTCAACCTTACTTTTGACAAATAAAATTAATAGTTGGTTCCTCTTTGGCCCTACAAATAAGCGGTGACTCGATGGGAGGATACTTTTAATTTGCATCTAAGTGTGCACCATTACACGATACTAAGGAATTATTTGGATTATGTGCCTTACTTGTGGAAGTACACATGCTCCTAGATAATTTCCTATAACCATTATTTGACCTAGTGATCCGCAAACAAACTCATCCGCAGGGAGGAAGGCACTCAGAGCCAACACGCAAGTTTGTTGCATCACACGTCAAATTGTAATGGAGGCCGTGAATTAATTAAAATATCCCTCTCCCACTTAGTAAATTAAAAATGAGGAATTTTCCTACGACATGCATATCAAACAAAAAGCAATAAATATGAAAAATAAATTATTTTCCAACTATTATGGCCTTTGTCTTCAATATGGCTCCCGTCGCATCGCCATCTCGTCCGCTCCTCCTACGCCATGTACAAGCCCTCCGGAGATACGAGCCGAGACTAAAACCTATTTTAATTTACATCCATCGATCCTATACTCCACGAGGGAGTGTACATGAATCTAGATCAAAAGTAAAATAAAATAAAGAGCGGCTAAACAATGCCGTATTTAATTTACAAAAAAAACTAAATACTAGCCTCGTCAACCCCGAGGATTCAACAAAATAAATATTTACACACATACAATCACATACACACACGGCCATAATAGTCGGATCTTATGCCCCAAAGAGTTAAACTACGCATATCCTACTATTATCCGACACATATAATATATGAAAAAGTGCATAAAATTAACCGAATCCTAAACACACAAAACCGGAATCCTTGGCTCTGATACCAATTGTTGGGGTTGATCCGTGAGGGGAAACTTCGCTTCCCCTTCACCCCGGTTGCTTGACCATGGTGATCCCTTCGATGTCCCCGGATTAAAAAATTTAATCCTAGACAAAAGGGATTCCCAAAGCAACCAAGTCATCATCGTGCTATTCGTTTAGAGAGGTCACTTGAACAAACTAGTTGTTCAAGCGACCATTCTCTATTCTACGAGTAGTCGCGGAATAGACGATGTCCGGATCGCCGGTTTTTGTATTTATACTCGGGATCCAAGTATTATTTAGCAATTCACAGAAATATATCATGCTCATAAATGAAAAACAAATACAAACATGTAACATATAAATAAGAGAATCGATATACCTCTCGATCTTCTAATGTATGTCCTTCCTCCTTTCGGACGTCGTGTGGGCGACGCTCTACCAAAAGTCGAAGCTCCTAGATCACACATCTTCCTTCCTTACTCATCCAAAGCAAGAGGAAGAATAGAAACAAGGCTCATCTCCTTCCTATGGCCAACCAACAAGCAACAAAAAAAAATGCTTGCCACCGGCCAACAAGGAGAAGGAGATAATGGTGGAAACCGACCAAGACATCAAGGGAAACCCCTTAGTCTTGTTTCCACCACCCAAGGAGAGGGAGAAGGGGTCTTTAGATGCTGTCCAAGGGTTGGAGAAGGTGATATGGGCGCCGGCCACCAAACCATGAAGAAGAAAGGAAGAAACTTTCCTTATTTGGTGCCACCCAAACCTCCTAAACCCTAAGCTTCCAAACCCTAATCCAAGCTCACCTTGTGGCCGGCCATGGAAGTGAGGAAGAAGATTAGGATGAGCTCAAGCCAAGGTAAAGAGGAGAACCATAGTGGCCGGCCAACCCTTAGGAAGAAGAAGAACATCTCCTATAGTTGCCGCCCACCCTTTTCTCCCAAAAACCTAGCCACCCAAAACCTTAATCCTAACTTACCTTATATCCGGCCAAGGAAGAGGGGAAGAAGAATAGGATAAGTTCAAGCTAAGGTAGATAGGAGCAGCATAGTGGCCGGCCAACCCAAGGAAGAAGAAGAACAACCTCCATTAGTTGCCGCCCACCCTTGCTCCAAAACCCTAGCCACCAAACCCAATCCTAAACCAACTAGGATTCCTAGCCACCAAAAGAAGCAAACCCTAATCCCCTCATCCCTTGTGTTCTCCACGCCAACAATCCCTAAGCCACCCTTATATAGAGTTTAGGGATAAGTCTTGGTTTAATCTCCACCATTGGTTCAAGGGATTTAATCTCAACCGTCGGATCTAGAGATTTAATCTCAACCGTCGGATCTTAGAGATTTAATCTCTACCAATGGATCTTAGAGTTTTGTTTCTATCCATTGGATCTAAGCATCATGAGGTGTTAATAGGCTACATTAGAGACCATGAGGAGGAGTTGGGTCTTGGCCACCCATGGATCAAGCCCACATAAAGTCCGATCCACTAATGATGGTCCAATCCACTAAAGGTCCATCATTGATCTACCTCACCAACCCCCATATGATAATATGGGCTCCATATATTATTTGTACATTTTCTCCCCGTGTTTAAGATCTCGAATGTCCGTCGATTAATTAATTTACTAACCATTAATTAATCAACATCTAACTCCATGAGTAGTACCACTCAACCTTTTCATCATGCCGGACCAAGTCCACCTGCAGGGTTTACATGATGAACCTTATGAGCTCCTCAAGGGGACATCATCATCCTAATATATAGGACACGGTTTCCTCCTATAATCAACGACACACCATATAAATAATATCATCTCCCAACTTACCGAGTCTATCGATTTAATCTATAAATCTCGCCCATTGGTAAATCAAAGAGATGAGTACCAAGTATATGTGCCCGTTATTATATCGGGATTAAGAGCATGTACTAAATAATATCAGGTCAGGATTCGATTATGTAGTCAGCAATAAATCGAATCACCTCTATGTCGGTCCTGCTCAATACACACAAAGTGCACTAGTGTGATTCTATGGTCAAGACAAACCAATACCAAATCACACTACAACCATTCCGATGGTTTGTCCAAAGTCATCTCGGTTGTGAGCCTTTACTTATACTTTACAAGGAGCCGATAACAAGATCTCCCGTGTGACACCACACACCATGTTATCTACAATGTAACGTATTAGACAATATTGCATAACCATAAAAATATGCAAACAATGATCATGTGATTCTTATTTCAAAATAAAGATGTTCATACAAAAGAGCTAGGCTTTCAGTATACATCCCAACATATGCAGTACAAGGGAAAATAAACTATAAGCACATAGGCTTAGTAAGATCTTGTCCTACTCACAAAACCATACATCGACATTAAGCATAGCATGTAACACTCATAACATATAAGCAACATAACATGTAACATATGTGACATAAGCAAACATAACATGTAGCATAAATAACATAAGCAAACATAACATGTAGCATAAGTAACATAAGCAAACATAACATGTGACAGATATAACATAAGCAAATATAACATGTAGCATAAGTAACCTAAGCAATCATAACATGTAACATATACAACATAGCAACATATCATGTACATATATGGCATAATCAAACATAACATGCAACATATATCTCATAGAAACATAACATGTAAATATATGACATAATCAAACATAACATACAACGTATGTAACATAGCAACATATATATGACATATCAAACATAACATGCAACATATATAACATAGCAACATAGCATGTACATATTGTTGGAATGTATACTGAAAGCCTAGCTCTTTTTATATGAAAATTTTATTTTGAAATAAGAATCACATGATCATTGTTTTCACTTTATATTTATTATATGTGTGTATATTGTCTAATATTTTACATTGTAGATAACATGGTGCTTGGTGTGGCACAGAAGATCATGTTATCAGTTCCTTGTAGAATATAAGTAGAGGCTCACAACCAAGATGGTTTTGGACAAACCATTGGCATGGTTGTGGTGTAGCTTGGTATTGTTTTGTCTTGAACATAGAGTTACACTAGTACACTTAGGTGTATTGAGCAGGACTGACATAGAGGTGATTCAATTTATTGCTGACTACATAATTGAATCGGACCTCGGATATTATGTTGTACATGCTCTTAATCCCGATATAATAACGGGCACATGTACTTAGTATTTATTTCTTTGATTTACCAGAGGGTGAGATTTCTATGGATTAAATCAATATGCCCGGTAAGTTGGGAAATGATATTATTTACATGGTGTGCCGTTGATTATAGGAGGAAACCGTGTCCTATATATTAGGTTGATGATGTCCCCTTGAGGAGCTAATAAGGTTCATCATGTAAACCCTGCAGGTTGACTTAGTCAACATGATGATAAGGTTGAGTGGTACTACTCGAGGAGTTAGATGTTAATTGATTGATGGTCAGTAAATCAATCAATTGACGGACATTCGATATCTTAAACACGGGGAGATGGATGTACAAATAAAATATGGAGCCCATATTAATTTATGGGGGTTGGTGAGGTAATTCAATGATGATCCTCTAGTGGAATGGAACAACATTGATGGATCAAATTAGTGTGGTTCCGATCCATCGGGTGGCCAAGATCCAACTCCTCCTCATGGTCCCTATCATAGCCTAATATAATCCTCATGAAGCTCTAGATCCAAGGATGTAAAACAAAACTCTAGAACCGACGGTTAAGATTAAATCTCTAGATCCAACGGTGGGGATTAAATCTCTAGAACCGACGGTTGAGATTAAAACCCTAGATCCGACGGTTGGGATGAAACCCTAGATCCGACGGTTGGGATGAAAACCCTAGATTCGACGGTTGGGATGAAACCCTATATCCGACGGTTGGGATAAAACCCTAGATCCGACGGTTGGGATGAAACCCTAGATCCGACGGTTGGGATGAAACCCTAGATCCGACGGTGGAGATTAAATCCCTAGATCCGACGGTGGAGATTAAAGGAGGCTTAAGCCTAACTCTATAAATAAGGCTCTATAGGTTGGGCGGAAAAAGAAAATAAGAGTTAGAGGTTGGTTTTGGAAACTAGGGTTTGGCCTTCCATTAGTGGGCGGCAAGAAACCCTAGAGCTTTCCTTTCCTTGGTTGGGCGGCTACGTTTTGGAGGGGAAAGTGGGCGGCAACTATAGGAGAGGATCTCTTCTTCTTCTTCCTAGGGTGTGGCCGGCTCCTAGATCTCTTCCCTCTACCTTTGTCGGCGCTCAACCTATTCCTTTTCTCCCCTTCTTTTTCTCTTGGCCGGCGGAATTAGGAGCAAGGGTTTGTCCCTTGTTCGGTTCCTTGGTTGTTTCCATTTTGTTCTCTCCATTCTTGGGGTCGGTGGCATCAATTCTTTGTGAATTGGTGGTTGGCTCAAGCAAGAAGGAAAGGAGAGTTCTTCTTTCTTTGGATTAAAGGAGATCTAGGAAGCTTCAACTTGTGGAGGATCTTCGCCCACACGGAGTCTACAAGGAGGTTAGGACATACGATAGAAGATCGAGAGGTATAAAACTTTTACAAGTTTTATTATTGATCTTTGCATGTTCTTATTTATATGTTTGTATGTGTTGATTATACTAGTTTACATTTCTATGTATTTGTATAATCATGGACCCCGAAGATAAACACAAAAACCGGCGATCCGTCCCTCGTTTCTTCCGCGGCTAATCGACTAGAAGAGTTTGGTTGCTTGAACAACTAGTTTGTTCAAGCGATCACTCAAGTCGATAGCACGACGACGAATTGGTTGAGCTTAGGAAACTCATCCCATCCGGATTAGTTTTCATTAGTGAAAATTTTAATCCGGGGACATGGGAGCCAATGAGCCTCCGAAGCAATTCCCTACAATTTGGTATCAGAGCCACTGTTTCAGATTTTGTGTGTTTTGGATTCGGTTACTTTCATGCACATATCATATATTGAGTATGCCGGATAATAGTAGGATGTGCGTAGGCTAACTTTTTGGTTGCAGGCATAAGATCCGACTATTATGGCTATATGTGTGTATGTGATTGTTTGTGTGTGATTGTATGTATATCATTTGAATCCTCGGGGATGACGAGGCTAGATTAGTATTTAATTTTTGTAATTAAATACGACATTCTTTAGCCGATCATTTTAGTTTACTTTCGATCTAGATTATTTGTACACTCCTTCGTGGAGTATAGGATCGATGGATGTAAATTAAAATAGATTATCTCGGCTCGGATTGCTTTGGTGACTTGCGCACGGGAAAAGGTGGAGCAGACGAGGTGGCAACACGACGGGACGCATATTGGAGAACAAAGCCATAATAGTTGGAAAAAATTCTGTTTTTTCCATATTTATTGCTGATTTGTTTTATATGCATGTTGTGTGTGCTTGAAAATTCCTGATTTTCAATTTACTAAGTGGGAGAGGGATATTTTAATTAATTCCCGCGGCCTCCATTACAATTTGACGTGTGATGCAACAAACTTGCGTGTCGGCTCTGAGTGCCTTCCTCCCCATCGAATGAGTTTGTTTGCGGATCACTAGGTCAAATAATGGTTATAGGAAATTATTTAGGAGCGTGTGTACTTCCCCATCGGTAAGGCACATAATCCGAGATAATTCCCTTAGTATCATGTAATGGTGCACACTTAGATGCAAATAAAAAGTATCCTCCCCATCGGAGTCATTGCTTTTATTTGTAGGGCCAAAGAGGAACCAACTATTAATTTTATTTGTCAAAAAGTAAGGTTGGCAAGATAATAAAATTAATGGGTAAAACCTCCTCTTACAAATGTAGAATTCGTATACGTCCACACTATCGTGGCATGCGATATTCTCGGTGTTTTGAGGTGTTGGTTGATTTCGGAATTTTATTGTTTTGAGGAATCAATAATATTTGAAATATAATATTTTGATCATTGTGATTCTTAGGATTTTCAATTGGCTTTCAACCCACTTACTATGATGCTAAAGGAAACAAACTTACTGTACCCAAATAATAATGATTGGAAAAGAAATTTGGATAGTGTCTTAACTGTCGATGAGTGTCCTCCTAAGCCTGCAGATGATTCTTGGGAAAAGGAACTTTTCGGATACCAGAATTGAGCTGCTAGGCAGGAAGCCATGGTTGCTCAGAAGGTTTCTACTTCTAAGCCGAAAGGCAAGAAGAAGAAGAAACAAGGTGGAGCAAAGGTGGTGGGAGGATCTCAGGGAGGAGTGAAGAAGTCGAAAGGCAAGTGCTTCACTTGTAAACAGACTGGACATGGGAAGAAAGACTTCCCCAACCTTAAGCAGAACAAAGGTATATCTTCTGCCTTAGTCGTTGAAACATGTTTAGTGGTGTTATCTACCGGTACCTGGTGTGTAGATACGGGAGCCACTGATCATGTCTGCAATTCTTTGCAGGGGTTCCAGGAAACCCGACGACTAGCTGAAGGAGAAATTACTGTCTACGTGAGCAATGCTACAAAGGTAGAGGCTATTGCAGTGGGAGACGTTTATTGATCGTTTGATAGAAATAAAGTTTTGGTTTTGAGAAATTGTCTTTATGTACCTACATTTAGAAAGAATTTGATTTCGGTTTCTAAATTGTTTATGGATGGATATTCTGTTTCTTTTAATGACAGAGTTGTTATAAAAAGAAATAGAGAGATTATTTGTTCAGGTACATTGGTTGGCAATTTGTATACTCTTGAACCAAAAGCTCCCACGATGCATATAGAAGTGAATAACTCATCTTCTAAGTCCAATAAGAGAAAAGAACCTTCGAAAATGAACCAGACATATCTTTGGCACCTAAGACTTGGTCATATTAACCTGAGTAGAATTCAAAGGTTGATAGCTGATGGACCTTTGGGTTCATTAGTGGTGGAGGATCTCCCAACCTGCGAATCTTGCTTGGAAGGTAAAATGATCAAGAGGCCTTTCAAGGCCAAGGGTTATAGGGCCAAAGATGTGTTAGAATTGGTTCATTCTGATCTATGCGGTCCTATGTCTATCCAGGCTAGAGGTGGCTTTGAATACTTCGTCTCTTTTATAGATGATTATTCAAGGTATGGATACATTTACTTGATGTGCCGCAAGTCTGAATGCTTTAACAGATTCAAAGAATTCAAGGCTGATGTGGAGAACCGTCAAGGTAAAAGTATCAAGACACTATGATCTGATCGTGGTGGCGAGTACCTCTTGGGAGAGTTTAGGAGTTACTTATCAGAGGCTGGGATTCAATCCCAATTGTTCGCACCTAGCACACCCCAGCAGAATGGTGTGGCGGAGTGAAGGAATAGGACTCTTATAGAGATGGTCAGATCGATGATGAGTTATTCTGAGTTACCTGATTCGTTTTGGGGGTTTGCTGTGGAAACGGCAGCACACATTCTGAACTTGGTGAAGGGAGTTGCTTCGGAGGCTCATTGGCTCCCATGTCCCCGGATTAAAATTTTCACTAATGAAAAAACTAATCCGGATGGGATGAGTTTCCTAAGCACAACCAATTCGTCGTCATGCTAACAACTTGAGTGATCGCTTGAACAAACTGGTTGTTCAAGCAACACAACTCTTCTAGTTGGTTAGCCGCGGAAGAGACGACGGACGGATCACCAATTTTTGTGTTTGTCTTCGGGGTCAATGATTATACAAAATATATACATATGCAAACTTGTATAATCAACACATAAAAGAACATGCTAAGATCAGAAAATAAAGTTGTAAAACTTTTATACCTCACGATCTTCTACCGTATGTCCTATCCTCCTCACGGACGACGTGTGGGCGAAGATCCTCCATGAGTAGAAGGCTTCTAGATCACGTTCTTCCCTTCCTTGTTCACTGCGAACAAATAGAAGAACCAACAAAACTTTTCCTTTATAGAACCGGCCACCAAGCAAGGGAGTTTGATGTAACCGCCGGCCAAGGAATGAATGGATGAAGCGCCGACCACCAATGTATGGAGAACCGCCAGCCACCTTGGAGAGAATGGAGGAATGAACGCCGGCCAACCTTGAAGAGAGGTTGCCGCCGGCCAAGGAATGAGAGAGGGAACAAAGAGGATGGGCGCCGGCCACAACTTGATGGAAGAAGATGGGCGCCGGCCACACTTTGTTGGAAGAAGATGGGCGCCGACTTCTTGTCCAAGAGTTGCCGCCCAAGCCAAAGCTTCCAAACCCTAGCCGCCCAACATAAAACCCTAACTCCAATTGAACCATCTCTTGCCACCCAACCTAAGCCCTCTATTTATAGAATTTGGCTTAAGCCTCCTTTAATCTCCACCGTCGGATCTAGGGATTTAATCTCCACCGTCGGATCTAGGGTTTTATCCCAACCGTCGGATCTAGGGTTTCATCCCAACCGTCGGATCTAGGATTTCATCCCAACCTTCGGATCTAGGGTTTCATCCCAACCGTCGGATCTAGGGTTTTATCCCAACCGTCGAATCTAGGGATTTAATCCCAACCGTCGATTCTAGGGTTTCATCCTAACCATCAGATCTAGGGATTTAATCCCAACCATTGGTTCTAGAGTTTTGTTTTACATCCTTTGATCTAGACTTCATGAGGATTATATTAGGCTACGATAGGGACCATGAGGAGGAGTTGGATCTTGGCTACCCGATGGATCGGAACCACACAAACTTGATCCATCAATGATGTTCAATTCCACTAGAGGATCATCATTGAACTACCTCACCAACCCCCATAAATTAATATGGGCTCCATATATTATTTGTACATTCATCTCCCCGTGTTTAAGATATCAAATGTCCGTCAATTAATTGATTTACCGACCATCAATTAATTAACGTCTAACTCCTCGAGTAGTACCACTCAACCTTATCATCATGTTGACTAAGTCAACCAGCTGGGTTTACATGATGAACCTTATGAGCTGTTCAAGGGGACATCATCAACCTAATATATAGGACACGGTTTCCTCATATAATCAATGGCACACCATGTAAATAATATCATTTCCCAACTTACCGGGCATATTGATTTAATCCATCTAAATCTCACCCTCTGGTAAATCAAAGAAATAAATACTAAGTACATGTGCCCGTTATTACATCGGGATTAAGAGCATGTACAACATAATATCCGAGGTCCGATTCAATTATGTAGTCAGCAATAAATTGAATCACCTCTATGTCGGTCCTACTCAATACACCTAAGTGTACTAGTGTAACTCTATGTTCAAGACAAAACAATACCAAGCTACACTACAACCATGCCAATGGTTTGTCCAAAACCATCTTGGTCGTGAGCCTCTACATATATTCTATAAGGGACTGATAACATAATCTTCTGTGCCACACCAAGCACCATGTAATCTACAATGTAAAATATTAGACAATATGCACACATATAATAAATATAAAGTGCAACCAATGATCATGTGATTCTTATTCCAAAATAAAATGTTCATACAAAAAGAGCTAGGCTTTCAGTATACATTCCAACAATCTGCCACTTATACTAAAAGACTATGCCGTCATTACACTGTCATACATCTGATCCCCATGTCCTCCACATGCCTATCAAATGCTTTCGCTAGAAGGGCCTTAGTGAATTGATCCTTCAGGTTATCCTCTGATGCAATCTTGGCGATAGCAACTTCTCCTCGCTTTACGATCTCTCGTATAAGGTGGTACTTGCGCTTTATGTGTTTACTCGCCTTGTGGGCTTGTGGTTCCTTCGAGTTTGCAACTGCACCACTGTTATCACAATAAATTGTGATAGTTTTGGGCAAACCAGGAATCACATCCAAGTCCATCAAGAAGTTCCTGAGCCATACAGCTTCCTTGGCTGCCTCAGATGCTGCCACATACTCAGCTTCCATGGTAGAGTCTGCCACGCATTTCTGCTTGACACTCCTCCATACTATGGCTCCACCTCCAAAAGTAAACACAAACCCCAAGGTAGACTTACTGTTGTCTCTATCTGATTGGAAATCTGAATCCGTGTAACCTACAGGGACTAATTGATCTGCTCGGTAAACCAGCATATAATCCCTAGTCCTTCTCAGGTACTTCAATATATGCTTTATCGCAGTCCAATGTCCCTGTCCAAGATTACTCTGATATCTGCTAACCATGCCCACGGCAAAGCAGATATCTGGTCTCGTTCATAGCATAACATACATGAGGCTTCCTACTGCCGAAGCATAAGGAACCACCTTCATGTCCTCTATCTCCTTTGATGTTTTGGGACACATCTCTTTAGATAAAGGAACTCCATGCCTAAAAGGTAGAAAACCTTTCTTGGAGTTCTGCATGCTAAAACAATCAAGGATAGTGTCAATGTATGAAGCTTGAGATAAGCACAACATCCTTTTCTTGCGATCCCTTATTACTTTGATCCCAAGGATGTGTCCCACTTCTCCCAAGTCCTTCATGTCAAAATGTTTGGACAACCATACCCTTACGTATGATAACACTTTGATATTGTTGCCAACTAACAAAATGTCATCTACGTATTGTAAAAGAAACACCACTATGTTTTCGTCACATCTCTTGTATACACAAGGCTCATCCGGACTTTGAATAAATCCATATGACTGGATTACCTCATCAAAGCGGATGTTCCAAGATCTAGAAGCTTGCTTCAATCCATAAATGGACCGATTAAGCTTACATACAAGATGCTCTTTGCCTTTAGCAATGAATCCCTCTGGTTGCCGCATATAGATGTTCTCCTCAAGACTTCTGTTAAGGAAAGCTGTCTTGACATCCATCTGCCAAATCTCATAATCCATATGAGCAACTATAGATAAGAGAATCCAGATAGACTTAAGCATAGCTACCGGCGAAAAGGTCTCCTCATAATCGATACCCTCTTTCTGAGTATACCCTTTCGCAACAAGCCTAGCTTTGAAGGTCTCAACCTTCCCGTCTACTCCTCTCTTTCTCTTGTAGATCCACTTGCATCCAATGGCTTTTACACCATCGGGTGGCTTTACTAGCTCCCAGACCTGATTAGAATCCATAGATTCTATCTCTGAATTCATCGCTCTTTGGCAAGATACCGCATCTCTATCTTGGAGTGCCTCGTCATATGTCCAGGGATCAGGTTCATATTCACCAGGGACTAAGTCCGAAGACTCTCCCAAAAACATGAATCTCTCGGGTTGTCTAACAACCCTCCCACTACAACGAGGTGCCTCCTGTGTATACTCTGTGACACGCGGTGCAGTGACTTGTGGTATCTCCTCTTGTACCGGTGGTACTGAAGTCGGGACTTCCCCTGTCAACTCCTCAAGAACAATCCTACTTTTAGGCTTGTGGTTCATTACATAATCCTCCTCTAGAAATCTGTCGTTCGTGCTAACGATCACCCTCTGATCTCTAGGATTATAAAACAAACCACCTTTCGTTCCCTTAGGGTAGCCAACAAACATGCACACTTCTGTACGAGGTTCCAACTTACGGCCTTGACCTTGGCACATGTCTTTGGACTCCCCATATCCGAATATGTCTTAGACTAGGCTTTCGCCCGATCCACAATTCTCTGAGGTAGAAGGTCTTGATTTAGATGGAACCAAGTTCGAGTATACATTTGTCGTATCGAGCGCATACCCCGAGCAAGCGGGTAACTCAGAATAACTCATCATCGATCTGACCATCTCAATAAGAGTCCTATTCCTTCGCTCCGATACACCATTCTGCTGGGGTGTGTCAGGTGCAGACAATTGGGATTGAATCCCAGCCTCTGATAAGTAATACCTAAACTCTCCCAAGAGGTACTCACCACCATGATCAGATCGTAGGGTCTTGATACTCTTACCTTGATGGTTCTCCACATCAGCCTTGAATTCTTTGAACCTGTCAAAGCATTCAGACTTACGGCGCATCAAGTAAATGTATCCATATCTTGAATAATAGTCTATAAAAGAGACGAAATATTCAAAACCACCTCTTGCCTGGATAGACATAGGACCGTACAAATCAGAATGAACCAATTCTAACACATCTTTGGCTCTATACCCCTTGGCCTTGAAAGGCCTCTTGGTCATTTTACCTTCCAAGCAAGATTCGTAGGTTGGGAGATCCTCCACCACTAATGAACCCAAAGGTCCATCAGCTATCAACCTTTGAATTCTGCTTAGGTTAATATGACCAAGCCTTAGATGCTAAAGATATGTCTGGTTCATTTGCGAAGGTTCTTTTCTCTTATTAGACTTAGATGATGAGTTATTGACTTCTATATGTATCGTGGGAGTTTTTGGTTCAAGAGTATATAAATTGCCAACCAATGTACCAGAACAGATAATCTCCCTATTCCTTTTTATAACCACTTTGTCATTAAAAGAAACAGAATATCCATCCATGAACAATTTAGAAACTGAAATTAAATTCTTTCTAAAAGTAGGTACATAAAGACAATTTCTCAAAACCAAAACTTTATTCCTATCAAAAGATAAATAAACATCTCCCACTGCAATAGCCGCCACCTTTGAAGCATTGCCCATGAAGACGATAATCTCTCCCTCAGCTAGTCATCGGGTTTCCTGGAACCCCTGCAAAGTATTGCAGACATGATCAGTGGCTCCTGTATCTACACACCAGGCACTGGTAGATAACACTGCTAAACATGTTTCAACAACTAAACAAGAAGATATACCTTTGTTCTTTCGGCGATGATAGTCCGCCTTCCAATGTCCAGTCTGCTTGCAAGTGAAGCACTTGCCTTTCGGCTTCTTCACTCCTGCCTGAGGTCCCACTGCCACTTTCTTCGCTCCACCTTGCTTCTTCTTCTTCTTACCTTTCGGTTTAGAGGAAGAAACCTTCTGAGCAACCATGGCTTGAGCCCTTTGACGAAAAAGCCCCTCTGCCACCTGGAGTTCTGTCAGAAGCTCCGCCAACGAATACAACCTCTTGTTCATGTTGTAGTTGAGGCGAAACTGCTCAAAACTCCTAGGCAGAGACTGGAGAATGATATCGACCTGGGTTTCCCCATCGATCTCAGCTCCAAGGACTTCCATCTCATTAAGATGAGCCATCATCTTGAGAACATGATTCCTAACGGGTGTTCCCTCGATCATGGTGGTCGTCATCAAGTTTCTCATCGCCTCCTGTCTAGCCGCCCTACTCTGATGTCCGAAAAGTTCCTTGAGATTGAACATCATGTCAAAAGCTGTGGTCATGGCTTGATGCTGATGTTGCAGCACATTTGACATAGATGCTAAAATGTAACACCGCGCCATCTCATCTGCCTTGATCCATTTCTTATAACGTTCTTTCTCCTTTTCATCAGAGTCATCGGTGGGCTTAGGAGGACAGACCTCGAAGAGTATAATCTTGTACTCCTCCGCAGTTATGACAATATCCAGATTTCTTTTCCAATCAATATAGTTTGGTCCAGTAAGTTTATTTTCTTTTAATATCACAACAAGTGGGTTGAAAGTCATTTGAAAATCCTAAAAATCACAATGATCAAAATATTAGATTTCAAATATTATTGATTCCTCAAAACAATAAAATTCCAAAATCAACCAACACCTCAAATCACCGAGAATATCGCATGCCACGCTGTGTGGACGTATACAAATTCTACATTTGTAAGAGGAGGTTTTACCCATTAATTTTATTATCTTGTCAACCTTACTTTTTGACAAATAAAATTAATAGTCTTTGGCCCTACAAATAAAAGCAGTGACTCCGATGGGGAGGATACTTTTATTTGCATCAAAGTGTGCACCATTACACGATACTAAGGGAATTATTTCGGATTATGTGTCTTACCGTTGTGGAAGTACACATGCTCCTAGATAATTTCCTATAACTATTATTTGTCCTAGTGATCCGCAAACAAACCCGTCCGCAGGGAGGAAGGCACTCAGAGCCGACACACAAGTTTGTTGCATCACACGTCAAATTGTAATGGAGGCCGCGGGAATTAATTAAAATATCCCTCTCCCACTTAGTAAATTGAAACGGAGGAATTTTAAAGCATACATAACATGAATATAAAACAAATAAGCAATAAATATGGAAAAAACAGAATTTTTCCAACTATTATGGCATTGTTCTCTAATACGCATCCCGTCGTGTCGCCACCTCGTCCGCTCCACCTTTTCCCGTGCGCAAGTCACCAAAGAGATCCGAGCCGAGATATATCATTTTAATTTACATCCATCGATCCTATACTCCACGAAGGAGTGTACAAATAATCTAGATCGAAAGTAAACTAAAATGAGCGGCTAAACAATGTTGTATTTAATCACAAAAATTAAATACTAATCTAACCTCGTCAACCCCGAGGATTCAAATAATATACATACAATCACACACAAAACAATCACATACAACCAAATAGCCATAATAGTCAGATCTTATGCCTGCAACCAAAAAGTTAGCTTACGCACATCCTACTATTATCCGGCATACTCAATATATGATATGTGCATGAAAGTAACCGAATCCAAAACACACAAAACCGGAAACCATGACTCTGATACCACTTGAAGGGAGTTGCTTCGGAGGCTCATTGGCTCCCATGTCCCTGGATTAAAATTTTCATTAATGAAAAAAATAATCCAGATGGGATGAGTTTCCTAAGCACAACCAATTCGTCGTCATGCTAACAACTTGAGTGATCGCTTGAACAAACTAGTTGTTCAAGCAACACAACTCTTCTAGTTAGTTAGCCGCGGAAGAGACGACGGACGGATCGCCAGTTTTTGTGTTTGTCTTCGGGGTCAATGATTATACAAAATATATACAAATGCACACTTGTATAATCAACACATAAAAGAACATGCTAAGATCAGAAAATAAAGTTGTAAAACTTTTATACCTCACGATCTTCTACCGTATGTCCTATCCTCCTCGCGGACGACGTGTGGGCGAAGATCCTCCACGAGAAGAAGGCTTCTAGATCGCGTTCTTCCCTTCCTTGTTCGCTGCGAACAAAGAGAAGAACCAACAAAACTTTTCCTTTCTCGAACCGGCCACCAAGCAAGGGAGTTTGATGTAACCGTCGGCCAAGGAATGAATGGATGGAGCGCCGACCACCAATGTATGGAGAACCGCCGACCACCTTGGAGAGAATGGAGGAATGAACGCCAGCCAACCTTGAAGAGAGGTTGTCGCCGGCCAAGGAATGAAGGAGGGAACAAAGAGGATGGGCGCCGGCCACAACTTGATGGAAGAAGATGGGCGCCGGCCACACTTTGTTGGAAGAAGATGGGCGCCGACTTCTTGTCCAAGTGTTGCCGCCCAAGCCAAAGCTTCCAAACCCTAGCCACCCAACCTAAAACCCTAACTCCAATTGAATCATCTCTTGCCGCCCAACCTAAGCCCTCTATTTATAGAATTGGGCTTAAGCCTCCTTTAATCTCCACTGTCAGATCTAGGGATTTAATCTCCACCGTCGGATCTAGGGTTTCATCCCAACCGTCGGATCTAGGATTTCATCCCAACCTTCGGATCTAGGGTTTCCTCCCAACCGTCGGATCTAGGGTTTCATCCCAACCGTCGGATCTAGGGTTTTATCCCAACCATCAGATCTAGGGATTTAATCCCAACCGTCGATTCTAGGGTTTCATCCTAACCATCAGATCTAGGGATTTAATCCCAACCGTTGGTTCTATAGTTTTGTTTTACATCCTTGGATCTAGACTTCATGAGGATTATATTAGGCTATGATAGGGACCATGAGGAGGAGTTGGATCTTGGCCACCCGATGGATCGGAACCACACAAACTTGATCCATCAATGATGTTCCATTCCACTAGATGATCATCATTGAACTACCTCACCAACCCCCATAAATTAATATGGGCTCCATATATTATTTGTACATTCATCTCCCCGTGTTTAAGATATCGAATGTTCGTCAATTAATTGATTTACTGACCATCAATCAATTAACGTCTAACTCCTCGAGTAGTACCACTCAACCTTATCATCATGTTGACTAAGTCAACCAACTGGGTTTACATGATGAACCTTATGAGCTCCTCAAGGGGACATCATCAACCTAATATATAGGACACGGTTTCCTCCTATAATCAATGACACACCATGTAAATAATATCATTTCCCAACTTACCGGGCATATTGATTTAATCCATAGAAATCTCACCCTCTGGTAAATCAAAAAAATAAATACTAAGTACATGTGCCCGTTATTATATTGGGATTAAGAGCATGTACAACATAATATCCGAGGTCTGATTCAATTATGTAGTCAGCAATAAATTGAATCACCTCTATGTCGGTCCTGCTCAATACACCTAAGTGTACTAGTGTAACTCTACGTTCAAGACAAAACAATACCAAGCTACACTACAACCATGCCAATGGTTTGTCCAAAACCATCTTGGTTGTGAGCCTCTACTTATATTCTATAAGGAACTGATAACATGATCTTCTGTGCCACACCGATCACCATGTTATCTACAATGTAAAATATTAGACAATATGCACACATATAATAAATATAAAGTGGAACCAATGATCATGTGATTCTTATTCCAAAATAAAATGTTCATACAAAAAGAGCTAGGCTTTCAGTATACATTCCAACACTTGGTTCCATCTAAGTCAGTACCTTCTACTCCCACAGAATTGTGGACTGAGCGAAAGCCTAGTCTAAGACATATTCGGATTTGGGGTAGTCCAGCACATGTGCTGAAGGTTGATGCTGGTAAGTTGGAACCTCGTACAGAAGTGTGTATGTTCGTGGGGTACCCTAAAGGAACGAAAGGTGGTTTGTTTTATAATCCTAGACATCAGAAGGTGATCGTGAGTACGAATGCCAGATTTTCTAGAGGAGGACTATGTGAGGAACCACAAGCCCACGAGTAGGATTGTTCTTGAGGAGTTGACAGGGGAAGTCCCGACTTCAGTACCACCGGTACAAGAGGAGATACCACAAGTCACTGCACCGCGTGTCACAGAGCATACACAGGAGGCACCTCGTCGTAGTGGGAGGGTTGTCAGACAACCCGAGAGATTCATGTTCTTGGGAGAATCTTCTGATTTGGTCCCTGGTGAACATTAACCTGATCCCTGGACATATGACTAGGCACTCCAAGATAGAGATGCGGTATCTTGGCAAAGAGCGATGAATTCAGAGATAGAATCCATGGATTCTAATCATGTCTGGGAGCTAGTAGAACCACCCGATGGTGTGAAAGCCATTGGATGCAAGTGGATCTACAAGAGAAAGAGAGGAGTAGACAGGAAGGTTGAGACCTTCAAAGCTAGGCTTGTTGCGAAAGGTTATACTCAGAAAGAGGGTATCGATTATGAGGCGACTTTTTCGCCAGTAGCTATGCTTAAGTCTATCCGGATTCTCTTATCTATAGCTGCTCATATGGATTATGAGATTTGGCAGATGGATGTCAAGACAGCTTTCCTTAACGGAAGTCTTGAGGAGAACATCTATATGCGGCAACCAGAGGGATTCATTGCTAAAGGGAAAAAGCATCTAGTGTGTAAGCTTAATCGGCCCATTTATGGATTGAAGCAAGATTCCATATCTTGGAACATCCGTTTTGATGAGGTAATCCAGTCAAATGGATTTATTCAAAGTCTGGATGAGCCATGTGTATACAAAAGATGTGATGGAAACGTAGTGATATTTCTTGTACTATACGTAGATGACATTTTGTTAGTTGGCAACAATATCAAAGTGTTATCAGACATAAGGGTATGGTTGTCCAAACAGTTTGACATGAAGAACTTGGGAGAAGTGGGACACATCCTTGGGATCAAAGTTATAAGGTATCACAAGAAAAGGATGTTGTGCTTATCTCAAGCTTCATACATAGACACGGTCCTAGCTCGTTTTAGCATGCAGAACTCCAAGAAGGGTTTTCTACCTTTCAGGCATGGAGTTCCTTTATCTAAAGAGATGTGTCCTAAAACATCAAAGGTGTGGTTCCGATCCATCGGGTGGCTAAGATCTAACTCCTCCTCATGGTCCCTATTGTAGCCTAATATAATCCTCATGAAGCTCTAGATCCAAGGATGTAAAACAAAAATCCAGAGTTAGGTTGGGCGGCAAAAGAAAATAAGAGTTAGAGGTTGGTTTTGGAAACTAGGGTTTGGCCTTCCATTAGTGGGCGGCAAGAAACCCTAGAGCTTTCCTTTCCTTGGTTGGGCAGCTAGGTTTTTGAGGGGAAAGTGGGCGTCAACTATAGGAGAGGATCTCTTCTTCTTCTTCCTTGGGTGAGGACGACTCCTAGATCTCTTCCCTCTACCTTGGTCAGCGCTCAACCTATTCCTCTTCTCCTTTTCTTTTTCTCTTGGTCGGCGACATTAGGAGCAAGGGTTTGTCCCTTGTTTGGTTCCTTGGTTGTTTCCATTTTGTTCTCTCCATTCTTGGGGCCGACGGCATCAATTCTTTGTGAATTGGTGGTTGGCTCAAGCAAGATGGAAAGGAGAGTTCTTCTTTCTTTGGATTGAAGGAGATCTAGGAAGCTTCAACTTGTGGAGGATCTTCGCCCACACGGAGTCTACAAGGAGGTTAGGACATACGATAGAAGATCGAGAGGTATAAAACTTTTACAAGTTTTATTATTTATCTTTGCATGTTCTTATTTATATGTTTGTATGTGTTGATTATACTAGTTTACATTTGTATGTATTTGTATAATCATGGACCCCGAAGATAAACACAAAAAACAGCGATCCGTCCGTCGTCTCTTCCGCAGCTAATCGACTAGAAGAGTTTGGTTGCTTGAACAACTAGTTTGTTCAAGTGATCGCTCAAGTTGATAGCACGACGACGAATTGGTTGAGCTTAGGAAACTCATCCCATCCGGATTAGTTTTCATTAGTGAAAATTTTAATCCGGGGACTTGGGAGCCAATGAGCCTCCGAAGCAATTCCCTACACATATATGACATAATCAAACATAACATACAACGTATGTAACATAGCAACATATATATGACATATCAAACATAACATGCAACATATATAACATAACAACATAGCATGTAAACATAACAATCATAACATGTGAACAAAACAATCATATCATGTAAACATATGCAGGATGCTCTTTGAAAACATATATTATAGGTACGTAAACATAAATCTCAACATATTGGGCCCGGCATTGTACCACATCATCATCATCATAGCGCGCATCCCTAAATAGACCCGAGGTAGCAAGTCTCGAACCTACTAGATTACTAGGCCCGATCATAGTCCGTCGACCTAGGGGCCATCGTCATAGCGTAGAAGCCCATCCTAGGCCAGATCTTAGTCCATCGACCTAGGGCATCTTGGAACCCATCCCGTACTATGCCCGATCTTAGTCCGTCGACCCAGGGGCAATCATACATAGAAGCCCATCCTAGGCCCGATCTTAGTCCGTCAGCCTAGGGCATCTTAGGAGCCCATCCCTTTGGACTGTGTTAGGGTCCTGGTACAAGCCATGCAGAAGGTAAAATACTTATATGCTTTTTATTATAGCATATCTTATTTCATTTCGCAAATATATCATACTTCATTTCATAACATATCATATTTCACTTCATGAACATATCATATTTCATTTCATAAACATATCATACTTCATTTCATAACATGTCATATTTCACTTCATGAACATATCATATTTCATTTCATAAACATATCATTTTTCATTTCATAATCATATCATATTCATTTCATAACATATCTTAATATCCCACACATATAGGGCATGGCATAAGGTATAAACATCAAAAGGAAGTAAACACTAACCTAGAGCATGTTATCTTCATCTAGCATCATTTAATATCACAAGTTAACATGAATTCACCTAAACATAAAACACATGTTAACCTAACCTAGAGCATGTTAAAGAACAATGTTTGGCCGAATGGTTCATGGGGGCTTTTAGGGTTAAACTTTTAACCTATTCCATCTAACATCCTAACATCATCATAAGCATACAAAACATGGTATAGAACTTCCTTGAACCATCAAAAACAAGGGTTGGCCGAATGGTTCATGGGGGCTTTAGGGGTTAACTTTTAACCTAATCCATTTTACATCATAACATCATCATATGCTTACAAAACATGGTATAGAACTCCATTGAAACATCAAAAAACAAAGCTTGGCCGAATGGATCATGGAGACTTTTAGGGTTAATTTTTAACCTAATCCATTTTACATCCTAACATCATCTTATGCTTACAAAACATGGCATAGAACTTCATTGAATCATCAAAAACAAAGCTTGGGCGAATGGATCATGGAGACTTTTAGGGTTAATTTTTAACCTAATCCATTATACATCCTAACATCATCTTATGCTTATAAAACATGGCATAGAACTTCATTGAATAATCAAAAACAAAGCTTGGCCGAATGGATCATGGAGACTTTTAGGGTTAATTTTTAACCTAATCCTTTTTACATCCTAACATCATCTTAATCATACAAGTAGGGTATAGAACTTCAAGAAGAACTCAATTAAAAGGGCTTGGCCGAATGGATAATGGAAAATTGACACAAAACATCAATCGAAAAGCTACTCGTATGCAGGTGAGGGGATACTTACATCCTTCGCTTTGCTTTTTGGTTGGAACAAAGCTTGGACGAATGGATCATGGAGACTTTTAGGGTTCATTTTTAACCTAATCCTTTTTACATCCTAACATCATCTTATTCATACAAGTAGGGTATATAACTTCATGGAGAACACAATTAAAAGTGCTTGGCCGAATGGATCATGGAAAATTGACACAAAACATCAATCGAAAAGCTACTCGTATGCAGGTGAGGGGATACTTACATCCTTCGCTTTGCTTTTTGGTTGGAAGATGACCTAAGGGAAGCAACCTAGCCTTTCTTCTTGCTTGGATGGCTTTTGGACAAGGGATGAGAAGGGGGAGGAGAAGTTGATCTCGGTGAGGAAGAGGATGAGAGGAGAGAAAATCAACTTGATAACTCATGTCTCTTCATCCCCCCCCTATTTATTCATTTGAAGAGTCCCTTAGTCTCCCTTACCCCTAACTATAATTTCCCATATTCCTCTAATAATACAATCTTGTTGGGCATCTGGTTAGTGGATGCATCTATAGGGCTTGGCTATCTAGAGGTTTGGGGTTCAATTCCTAGGCCTTGCATCCTTTTTGGCTTATTTTCTTTTATTTTTGAAAGAGCCCACATAAAGCTCATTATCATCAAGCCAAAAATTCTTGTAAAATTGCTAGAAATTTTACGGGCGTTACATCGTATACGTCCACACTATCGTGGCATGCGATATTCTCGGTGTTTTGAGGTGTTGGTTGATTTCGAAATTTTATTGTTTGAGGAATCAATGATATTTGAAATCTAATATTTTGATCATTGTGATTCTTAGGTTTTTCAAATGGCTTTCAACCCACTTACTGTGATATTAAAAGAAAATAAACTTACTGAAACAAATTATATTTATTGGAAAAGAAATTTGGATATTGTCTTAACTGCAGAGGAGTACAAATTTATACTCTTCGAGGTCTGTCCTCCTAAGCATGCAGAACTCCAAGAAAGGTTTTCTACCTTTTAGGCATGGAGTTCCTTTATCTAAAGAGATGTGTCCCAAAACATTAAATGAGATAGAGGAGATGAAGGCGGTTCCTTATGCTTCGGCAGTAGGAAGCCTCATGTTTGCTATGCTATGTACGAGACCAGATATCTGCTTTTTCGTAGGCATGGTTAGCAGATATCAGAGTAATCCTGGACAGGGACATTGGACTGCGGTAAAACATATATTGAAGTATCTGAGAAGGACTAGGGATTATATGCTGGTTTATCGGGCAGATCAATTAGTCCCTGTGGGTTACACAGATTTTGATTTCCAATTAGATAGGGATAACAGTAAGTCTACCTCGGGGTTTGTGTTTACTTTTGGAGGGGGAGCCATAGTATGGAAGAGTGTCAAGTAGAAATGCGTGGCGGACTCTACCATGGAAGATGAGTATGTGGCAGCCTCTGAGGCAGCCAAGGAAGCTGTATGACTCAGGAACTTCTTGATGGACTTGGATGTGATTTCTGGTTTGCCCAGAACTATCACAATTTATTGTGATAACAGTGGTGCAGTTGCAAACTCGAAGGAACCACGAGCCCATAAGGCGAGTAAACACATAGAGTGCAAGTACCACCTGATACGAGAGATCGTAAAGCGAGGAGAAGTAGCTGTCGCCAAGATTGCATCAGAGGATAACCTGACGGATCCATTAACTAAGGCTCTTCCAGCGAAAGTGTTTGATAGGCATTTGGAGGACATGGGGATCAGATGTATGGCAGTGTGATGACAGCATAGTCTTTTAGTATAAGTGGGAGATTGTTGGAATGTATAATGAAAGTCTAGCTCTTTTTGTATGAAGATTTTTATTTTAAAATAAGAATCACATGATCATTGTTTGCACTTTATATTTATTATATGTGAGCATATTGTCTAATATTTTACATTGTAGATAACATGGTGCTTGGTGTGGCACAGAAGATCATGTTATCAGTCCCTTGTAGAATATTAGTAGAGGCTCACAACCAAGATGGTTTTGGATAAACCATTGGCATGGTTGTAGTGTAGTTTGGTATTGTTTTGTCTTGAACATAGAGTTACACTAGTACACTTAGGTGTATTGAGCAGGACCGACATAGAGGTGATTCAATTTATTGCTGACTACATAATTGAATCGGACCTCGGATATTATGTTGTACATGCTTTTAATCTCGATATAATAACGGGCACATGTACTTAGTATTTATTTCTTTGATTTACCAAAGCGTGAGATTTAGATGGATTACATCAATATGCCCGGTAAGTTGGGAAATGATATTATTTACATGGTGTGACGTTGATTATAGGAGGAAACCGTGTCCTATATATTAGGTTGATGATGTCCCCTTGAGGTGCTCATAAGGATCATCATGTAAACCCAGCTGGTTGACTTAGTCAACATTATGATAAGGTTGAGTGGTACTACTCGAGGAGTTAGATGTTAATTGATTGATGGTCAGTAAATCAATTAATTAATGGACATTCGATATCTTAAACACGGGGAGATGGATGTACAAATAATATATGGAGCCCATATTGATTTAAGGGGGTTGGTGAGGTAATTCAATGATGATCCTCTAGTGGAATGGAACATCATCGATAGATCAAGTTAGTGTGGTTCCGATCCATCGGGTGGCCAAGATCCAACTCCTCCTCATGGTCCCTATCGTAGCCTAATATAATCCTCATGAAGTCTAGATCCAAGGATGGAAAACAAAACTCTAGAACCGACGGTTGGGATGAAACCCTAGATCTGACGGTTGGGATGAAACCCTAGATCCGACGGTTGGGAAGAAACCCTAGATCCGACGGTTGGGATGAAACACTAGATCCGACGGTGGAGATTAAATCCCTAGATCCGACAGTGGAGATTAAAGGAGGCTTAAGCCATACTCTATAAATAAAGGGCTAAGGCTTGGGTGGCAAACTAAGGCTTGGGAGATTAGGGTTTTGCCTATCTAAAAGGGGGCGGCAACAAACCCTAGAGAAGTTAGGGTTTTGGGTGGCTAGGTTTTTGGAGAAGTTGGGTGGCTAGAAGTGGGCGGCAAAGCTTTGTTCTCCCTAGGGTTTTGGACGGCGCCCCTCTTCCTCTTCTCATCCTTTGGCGGCGCTCTTCCCTTCTTCCTTTTCTCCTTTGCTGGTGGAAACAAGGGCTAGGTTTTATCCTTGGAGCTCTTGGTCGGCGCCCTCTTGCTTTCTCCTTAGTGGCCGGCGGCAACTCTTCTTGAAGGTTGGCCGACGCTCAAGAAGCTACTCCTTGGCCGGCGGTTATATCAAGCTCCCTGGCTTGGTGGTCGGTTCTAGATAAGGAGAAGGAGTTTTTGTTTGGTTCTTCTCTTTGTTCGGATAGAGCAAGGAAAGGAAGAACGTGATCTAGGAGGCTTCTACTCGTGGAGGATCTTCGCCCACACGACGTCCACGAGGAGGATAGGACATACGATAGAAGATCGAGAGGTATAAAAGTTTTACAACTTTTATTGATCTTTGTATGTTCTTATCTTTATGTTAGTATGTGTTGATTATACTAGTTTGCATTTGTATGTATTTGTATAATCATGGACCCCGAAGACAAACACAAAAATCGGGGATTCGTCCGTCGTCTCTTCCGCGGCTAACCAACTAGAAGAGTTGGGTTGCTTGAACAACTAGTTTGTTCAAGCGATCATTCAAGTTGTTAGCACAACGACGAATTGGTTGTGCTTAGGAAACTCATCCCATCCGGATTAGTTTTTTCATTAGTGAAAATTTTAATCCGGGGACATGGGAGCCAATGAGCCTCCGAAGCAATTCCTACAAGGGACAACACTACTCAAGTCTTATCCATCGCCTTCAATCCATCACCAATACATGAAATAGAACAGGATAATATTTGATGCATATGAACATGACCTCAAATCTCGCGATGAAGACCACCGAGGACTCAAAGCGTGAACTTGCACTCAACGCCCGCAAGTGCACGGATGTCGTCAAGTAATAAATAGATTATCGATCCCATAGGGATTGAGATTCGAGTACTGATCTATTCAGTGGGCGTTATTGTTCAGAGTTCAGTTAAAATTGTTGTGATTAAGAGGGTTGTCGGTGGTCCTAACTCTAGTACGGTGTCACACGGAGGAAGAGAAGGGTTGCTACAAATCCTTTAAGGGCATTCTAGGATTTCAGTTTCGCTTGTGCGTCACAGAACACACTACCTATTGGGTATCATCTAGACTTCTAGCTACGGTTTTGTAGAAGGGACATCATACACTCTCCCGATGACCTTTCGCATCTATCGGAAGCTACCTCTGCCATACCAGGTCGACCCCTGACTTTAGGATGGGATAGGTCGTACGAGGATGCTGAATCAATCCTTATGATGAGTCAGAATGTGTCCCGTTTCCGACTCTATCACACCCTTCTATCTACGGTTACCGGAGATGAGGCCAACCCCTAGGTTCCTCCTTAATTCTCCTAAATCTTTGATACGAGGGTTGTCGCCCTTCATATCGCCTTCACACAGTAAATAGAAGACTAAAACAAATAGCTATAAATCTAAACAATCATCAATTGTAAATATGAATTCAAGAACAAAAATAATATTTGAAATAACATGTTTTACGCACACAAACTACTCCCTAATCCTAGAATAGGTGAATCTACTCCATGAATATGAGAAGAAAAACACAAGGCATGACTAAATTCATAAATACAAAATAAATCATGCAGAGAATGCAAATTATGGTGCAATGTGGCTCTTCTCTCTTGCATTGAGGTGTAGAACTTGGATCTTAAGCGGTTTCCTTCCTTCCCGTTGCGAGTTCCCGATGCTTTTTAGAGCACCGATGTGTTGTCCCAACCGAAATGGCCCCCCCCCTTGGGTTTGGGCATAGCTTTCTTTATATAGACATGAGGCTGGCTCTTCACGAAATCCGAAAAAAGACCTAATCGCGTCAAAACGGTGGGATGCCACACGGCCATGTGTTTCTGTTGGTGCAATTGGCCCAGGTCACGATTGACTAGGACTCGAGCTTGGCTCGAGAGATATTTTGATGTTAGACAAAAACATATGACAATGTAATTTTCATGGTAAAGTCCAAGTCATGTGTACTTGGCATGGAAAGTCCAAGTGGGACACTTAGCATTTGGGAAAGTCCAAGTCTTGAGTACTTGGCACAAGGGAAGTCCAAGTATGGGTCTTGGCATGGAAAGTCCAACATGGGTTGGCAAGGGAAAGTCCAAGCTTGAGTCTTGGCATTTGAGAAGTCCAAGGGGTTTAATATTGGCGGCGTAAAGTCCAAGGGTGAAGTCTTGGCAGCATAAGTCCAATGGTTGGCGGCGTAAAGTCCAAGCGGAGTCTTGGCGGCGTAAGTCCAATGTGCCTTGGCGGTGTAGACACCGTTAGCATGACATAACCGATGGAAGCACTTGGAGGCTAGCGCGATGGATGAACAAGTCATGGATGACTTGGAGGGATCCGAGAGGCGTGAGGCTGATGGAGGTGGCTAGAAGGCATAGGTCTAGGCTAAGAGTGGTCTAGAAAGTATGGGGGCACCATACTTGGGCTAAAACCTCATGTTTGAGGTGTGCTAGTTGACTGGTGCCATGTGGCAGTCAACTGGCATAGTCAACTAGGGTTTGATCATGAGTGAGTCTAGCGATCAGCCAGAGGTGGGCAATCATTCGGCTGGCTGAGCAAATGATCGATCGTGTGATCAGTCGACTGGTGCTCAAAAAATCGGCCACAGAATGGAGTCGAGACTTGACAGGTCGAGTAAGGGCTCCATCAGTCGACTGATGTGTATGATCAGTTGACTGATGATGGATTCGTTGGACTTATCCAATGTGGATCTAGCCGTTGTCTCATGACAACAGTGGCATCAGTCGACTGATGGTCCCGATCAGTCGACTGATCGACTTTTTCCAGCACAGGTTGAAGCTTTATAAGGAGCTTGTGATGGAGGAAAATGGAATGGTTTCTTGAGGTCTTTTGGGGCGATTTGCTACTGCAAATCAGGGTCTCCAAGTTGATATCAAGCAACCAAGCGATCAAGCATTCAAAAGCATTTGTAAAGTGTTTCCTTTACTTGTATCGCTTTGTATTTCATTGTATTTGCTTGTAGCATTTTGATTATTGTTGTAATCATATTGTACGAGGTTTCTTCGCCTCCGGATTGTTCCAAGAAGGAGTGTTTATTAGTGGTTGCGTGTGCATCACTAGAGCTCGTAGAGCTCGATCCGTGGAGTAGGAACCTTGAGGTTCCGAACCACGTTAAACAATTGTGTTTGCGTGTTTGTCTTGCTTTTCGTTATTACTATTATTATTCCACTGCGCATAATGAGTTTTGTAGAGACGAACGCGAATGAATTCCATCATCAAAGAAGCACGACGCTATTCATCCCCCCCTCTAGCGGCCTCAAATATCCTATAGTTTCCACATGACTAAGCCGTGTGTGGCCCTGTGGTGGCCAATCTCGGGCTTCGGACATGGCCGTGTGTAGCCACATGCCCTGGGCATGTCCCCTACTGCATCCAGCTGCCAAATGCCTTTCTTTCACTCCAAAAGTGCACTGTTTTCCCCATGAAATGCTATCCCGCATAAAAAAGTACAAAGAGCATATCTCCGAACCAGAAAATAGGAAATACATTCAAAACAAAGTACGATATGTTGGGATGTATACTGAAAAGTCTATCTTTTGTATGAACATCTTTATTTTTGAAATAAGAATCACATGATAATTGTTTTCATATTTATAGTTATGCATATTGTCTTATACATTACATTGTAGATAACATGGTGTGTAGTGTCACACAGTAGATCATGTTATCAGCTCCTTGTAGAGTATAAGTAAAGGCTCACAACGGAGATGACTTTGGACAAACCATTGGTATGGTTGTAGTGTGATTTGGTATTGGTTTGTCTTGACCATAGAATCACACTAGTACACTTTGTGTGTATTGAGCAGGACCGACTTAGAGGTGATTCGATTTATTACTGACTACATAATCGAATCGGACCTCAGATATTATATTGTATATGCTCTTAATCCCGATATAATTGTTGGGTTTCCGGCACCGCGGCGTGTGTGTGTTCAATCACGTTTCGTAAACATGAGCACAGCGGAAGCAATAAAAATAATAAATCTATATTTATTACAACACACACATCACACGCATGCATATTACAATAGGTGTAGACATAACCGTAAATTTAAATTTCCAATAAAAGGAAATTTAACTACGTTATACCTTTCGTATGACGTGTACGGGAACGGCATCAACCAGAACGATCCTTGCTAGAATCGTCTCTATCCGTATCCACGCCGAGTTCCTCGGGATGACTTCGCTAAGCCACGAGCTTCGTCTTCGTACGGGTTACTAGCCTCGTATTGAAGACGACGTGATCGAGAGATGATCACGATCCGAATCCAAATTCGGATCCTAAGACGAGTCCTCAAAACTCGCTTCTCCGGAGAGGTATTCGTCAACCGATTGACGAATCCTTCGTCCTCCACCTCAGAGGATTACCGAAGATCGAATCCCCGGTAAGTTAGCCGCTGTCGGAGTTCTAACCGTCGTCCAAACGACGCTCCGACGAGAGGAGAACAAGCTGTCCAGAAAACTGGACAGCTTTGGTGGAGGAGATAGGCGCCGGCCAACCAAGGGAAGATAAAGCTCACCTTGATGCCAAACCAAAAGGAGATCACCGGAGTACCAACCGGCAGCAGCTCGACGCTGGCGAGGGGGAAGGTCAGCACCTTCTGGATGCCGGTTGGAGCCTCAAGGTGGGCGGCGGCAAGGAGGAGGAGAGTTGGCTCCGAATTTCTCCAAGGAGAGGTGGGCGGCAACTTAGGGTTGTGGAGTAGGGCTTATACCATCCCTTAAGCCCTCTTTTATAGAGAACTAATTCTCTTAATGGTTATTGGATCATAACCATTAGGCCCGTTAACCCGCTCCATTAAGATAAGTTAAAATAAACCAAACCATGATGGTTTATTTTAAGTTAAAACGAACCGAACCAACTTTTGGTTCATTCGTTTAAAATAAACCAAACCCTTTGGTTTATTCTCCTCCATTGGATTAGAACCAAACCATTTTGGTTCATCCATTACGTCTTCGTAAGACTCGGCCCATCCACGCTTCCATTGCGACTGAAACGATTTCATGCTCGCTTTATGTTTGGTCCAACCAAACCTAGTTTCTCTCGGTCTGAGAATCCCATTCTCAAGCTCGTTTTAAATCCTTTGGATTACGCTCATTGTGCGTGTGACCAAATAGGTTCTCGGTTTATGTTGGCCATCTATAATTAACCATTAATTATAGAACGATCATGAGTGGCACCTAGTAGTACATCATGATCCCCAATTAACCGAAAAGATCAACGGTTGATCGAACTATTTACGAAACCCTTTCAACTCGAATGATTCGTGCCCCATTCCCTTCACTCATCTTATACCCACTTGGTTCAGGACATGGTCTATTGTGTCAGTCCCCACTAGGCTGACTACGTCACACCTAGCCCAAGTATCATTTCCTCATCCTACGGATTCTAGTTACTGCACATGTATCGAAGAGTACCTTACTCTAAACATGTAATGCTTTGGCCAAAGACTTTAGTAACAATCCGACGAGAGGCCATGGGTATACATCTCCTCGCAAGGAGTGGTGAATCCTTTATAGGCTATTCAAACACCTTCGATCACTTCGACTTATACCCAATCATCCCAGGTCCACATCTCCTTAGAGATGTTTGCTTAAGATGTCAAAGCATAAGTCTCCATGATCAAGATGACTTGAATACCGCAAGTTAAAGGAACATCGCACTTAAGCCACAGTAAGAACTTCATTGACATATCTATATATGCAGAGAACCATATGAAGTCTTACGGCTGGTCACTCCAATGAACTAGTTACCATAACTAGCATCCACGATTAACTCCGGACATCACTATGTCTCCAGCCAGTGAGAATCAACTGCTTGGATACACCAAGGAGTATACCTCGTGCTAGTCTCGACAGAATTGATGGTGTCCAAATCCATCAATTCATCGACTAGGGATAATTCCGATACATCACAATTACACATGTAGAGATACTCACTAGTTATGATCCAATCACAAATTCTCTCATGCTGTGAATCGTATCATGGACATTCAGTAAATGAGTTTAAGATCCAATCAAATACATAAAACATGTATACTCAAATAGTGAATCTTCATTTATCATATAAATGGTTCATACATAAGGCGATTGCCTTAGGACATCTCTCATATATTACTAACAGACTCCCACTTTGCCTAATGCCAATCGCTACGGTATCCAATACCATAAGCTCTTAATCTCGATATAATAACTGGCACATATACTTAGTATTCATTTCTTTGATTTACTAATGGGCGAGATTTATAGAGTAAATCGATAAGCTCGGTAAGTTGGGAAATGATATTATTTATATGGTGTGTCGTTGATTATAGGAGAAAACCGTGTCCTATATATTAGGATGATGATGTTCCCTTGAAGAGCTCATAAGGTTCATCGTGTAAACCCTGCAGGTGGACTTGGTCCGGCATGATGATAAGGTTGAGTGGTACTACTCATGGAGTTAGATGTTGATTAATTAATTATCAGTAAATTAATTAATTGACGGATATTCGAGATCTTAAACATGGGGAGATAAATGTACAAATAATATATGGAGCCCATATTAACTTATGGGGGTTGGTGAGGTAGATCAATGATAATCCTCTAGTGTAATGGATTATCATTAATGGATCGGACTTTATGTGGGCTTGATCCATTAGGTGGCCAAGATTCAACTCCTCCTCATGGTCCCTATTGTAGCCTATTAAAACCTCATGAAGCCTAGATTCAATGGTTGAAAACAAAACTCTATATCCGACGGTGGAGATTAAATCTCTAGATCCGACAGTTGAGATTAAATCTCTTGAACTGACGGTTGAGATTAAATCCCTAGAACTGACGGTGGAGATTAAAGGAGGCTTAGGCCTAACTCTATAAAATGAGGCAAGGGGGGTGGGCAGCAAGAGCAATTGAAGAGGGACTAGGGTTTGGGCAGCTAGGGTTTAGAGGCTTGGGCGGCTACTTTTAACTTCCTTCCTTTCTTCTTGGCCAGCGCCCAACTTGTCTCTCCTATTCCTTGGCCGGCGTCCAACCTCCTCATCTCTTCTCCTTGGCTAGTGGAAACAAGGGTTAGGGTGATTCCTTGGAGCTCTTGGTCGGCGCCCACTTCCTCATCTCTTCTTCTTGTTGGCCGGTGGCAAGCATCAAGGTTGGTGCTTGGTGGTTGGCTAAAGGAAGGAGAAGAGTTTTGTTTCTATACTTCCTCTTGTTCGGAGTGAGCAAGGAAGGAAGATTGGTGATCTAGGAGGCTTCAAATTTTGGAAGATCATCGCCCACGCGACGTCCAAAAGGAGGAAGGACATACAATAGAAGATCGAGAGGTATAACGCTTGCTTATATTCTTTTGTAACATGTCTGTAATTGTTTTTCAATCATATACATGTTGTATGTTTTATTTTATGATTAAATTTACTTCGACCCCGAATATAAACACAAAAGTCGGCGATCCATACATCGTCTATTCCGTGGCTATTCGTAGGATAGAAGTTGGTGGCTTGAACAATAAGTTTGTTTTAGTGACCACTCTAATTGAATAGCACGACGATGAAATGGTAGCTTGGGTAATCCCTCTTGTCAAGGATAATTTTTTTTTCTGGGGATGTAGAAGGGATCGCCATGAACAAGCGACTGAGTTGAAGTGGGAAGTGAAGTTTCCTCCCTTCACGATATGCATGAAACAAGTATAAAATGCAACAAGTGTTAGAGCAATCAACCCATGTGATGTGGTTTTGATGTGTGTGGCAAAGGGTTTAAGTTAGGATTGATATGGATTTGATATGTGTGTTGAAGTCATGCAGGACTTAGTAATTCGCACATGGATGTAGCATTGGCAAGATTCACCATCTCATGACTCGGTCCTTGAGTCAGTGAAAGATACATTGCGGAAGTCGTGCATTTGGTGCATCCGAGGGACCGCCAGATGAGGACCATTGGAGTGAAGCCGAAGGAAGTAGACTTCAGGGCGAGATGCGAAGGATGGCACTGCAAAGCCGTGCGCTTGGCGCATCTGAGGGACATGGCAGGATGAAGAGAACTTCAAAGGCGAGGGACTCCAAGGGAATGAGAGGTAGCAAATATAACCCGGGATGGGGTAGTTTGTTAGGTGAACTTGGCCAATTGGCTAAGTGTTGGATGGGTTTTTCGACACGGATCATTGCTATAGGTAGCGATCGGTGATCCAATCTCGGAGACTCGTGGTGTTCGAGTCCAAGTTTTTTAACTGATCGCAAGCTTGTGGCGGATCGATAGCTTCATCGATCAGCCTAGGGGAGTAGTCGACTGATGTCGAGGCTTTCGAGCATAGAAGCTTCAGCATTCGAGTGATCGCGTCGACCACTCAACTGATGGCTCCATCAATCGATTGATGGGAAGATCAGTCGATTGATGTGGGAGTCGTTGATTAAAATCTAACGTGGAAGAAGTCGTTTGAGGGCAACGACTATAGCAACAATTTACTGATCGGGGCATCAGTCAACTGCTGCTGGCTCAACGGGAAGAATGGCCTCTTCCCTATAAGAGGAGGCCTTTGGACACTTGGGGAGGCTAATGCTTTAACTCCAAACAACACCCAAGTTCCCAAAACATTTTCCCACTCTTCTTACTTGCATTTATCTCAATCCTATTGTAAGAAGAGTGATCTTGTAAGAAAAGATTACCTCCACCTTGCTTGGTGCCAAGGAGAGAATAGTGAAGGTTTAGGCTATTGGAATTGTGCTAGTCCTCGGAATGCTCATCGGCTCCCATGTCCCTGGATTAAAATTTTCACTAATAAAAACTAATCCGGATGGGATGAGTTTCCTAAGCACAACCAATTCATCGTCGTGCTAACGACTCGAGCGATCGCTTGAACAAACTAGTTGTTTAAGCAACACAACTCTTCTAGTCGGTTAGCCGCGGAAGAGACGACAGACGGATCGCCGGTTTTTGTGTTTCTTATCGGGGTCCATGATTATACAAATACATGTAAATGTAAACTAGTATAATCAACATATACTAACATAAAGAACATAAGCTAGCATATCAAATAAGAACATGCAAAGAACAATAATAAAAGTTATAAAACTTTTATACCTCTTGATCTTCTATCGTATGTCCTAACCTCCTTGTAGACTTCGTGTGGGCGAAGATCCTCCACGAGTTGAAGCATCCTAGATCTTCTTCAATCCAAAGAAAGAAGAACTCTCTTTCCCTTCTTGCTTGAGCCAACCCCCAATCCACAAAAGGGTTGATGCCGTCGGCCCCAAGAATAGAGAGAACATAATGGAAACAACTAAGGAACCGAACTAGGGACAAACCCTAGTTTTGGTGCCCCCGGCCAAGATGGAATGAAGAGGAGAAAGGGAATTCGGTTGAGCCCCGACCAAGGTAGAAGGAATAGAGATAGGTCCCGACAACACCTTAGGAATAAGAAGAGAACTTCTCCTATAGTTGCCGCCCACTCCAACTTCCAAACCCTAGCCGCCCAACCAAACCCTAATCTCATTGAAAACCATCTTCTATGTGCCGACCATGGAAGAGGGGAAGAAGGATAGAGTATAGACCGACCAAGGTAGAGGGTAGAAGGAAGGGACCGGCCATGCCTTAGGAAGAAGAAGAAACTCATCTTCCACTTGTTGCCGCCCATCTTCTTTCCCAAACCTTGTCCGCCCATGCAAAGGAACCAAACCCTAATCAAATTAGGGTTTCTTCCTTAGGGTTTCTTGCCGCCCAACCATAGTGGAGAGAAGAGATCTAAGAGCTAGCCACCTTCAAGGAAGAAGAAGAGATCTTCCTCAAGTTGCCGCCCACCCTTCTTTCCTCACCTTGGCCGCCCAACCCAAGGAGCCAAAACCCTAATTAGGGTTTCCTCCTTAGGGTTACTTGCCGCCCAAGCAAAGAGAGGCTAAACCCTAATTTCCATCATCCATTCAAAACTTAGTTGCCGCCCAACCCATGCTCCCTTATATACAGAGTTAGGTTTAGGCCTTGGTTTAATCTCCACCGTCGGTTCTAGGGTTTTAATCTCAACCGTCGGATTTAGAGATTTAATCTCAACCGTCGGTTCTAGGGTTTTAATCCCAACCGTCGGATCTAGAGATTTAATCTCAACCGTCGGTTCTAGGGATTTAATCCTAACGGTCGGATTTAGAGATTTAATCTCAACCGTCGGTTCTAGGGATTTAATCCTAACCGTCGGATTAAGAGATTTAATCTCAACCGTCGGTTCTAGGGATTTAATCCTAACCGTCGGATCTAGAGATTTAATCTCCACCGTCGGTTCTAGACTTCATGAGGTTTATATTAGGCTACGATAGGGACCATGAGGAGGAGTTGGGTCTTGGCCACCCGATGGATCGGAACCACACAAACTTGATCCATCAATGATGTTCCATTCCACTAGAGGATCATCATCGAACTACCTCACCAACCCCCATAAATTAATATGGGCTCCATATATTATTTGTACATCCATCTCCCCGTGTTTAAGATATCGAATGTCCGTCAATTAATTGATTTACTGACCATCAATTAATTAACATCTAACTCCTCGAGTAGTACCACTCAACCTTATCATCATGTTGACTAACTCAACCTGCAGGGTTTACATGATGAACCTTATGAGCTCCTCAAGGGGACATCATCAACCTAATACATAGGACACGGTTTCCTCCTATAATCAACGACACACCATGTAAATAATATCATTTCCCAACTTACCGAGCATATTGATTTAATCCATATAAATCTCACCCTCTGGTAAATCAAAGAAATAAATATTAAGTACATGTGCCCGTTATTATATCGGGATTAAGAGCATGTACAACATAATATCCGAGGTCCGATTCAATTATGTAGTCAGCAATAAATTGAATCACCTCTATGTCGGTCCTGCTCAATACACCGAGGTGTACTAGTGTAACTCTATGTTCAAGACAAAACAATACCAAGCTACACTACAACCATGCCAATGGTTTGTCCAAAACCATCTTGGTTGTAAGCCTCTACTTATATTCTACAAGGGACTGATAACATGATCTTCTGTGCCACACCAAGCACCATGTTATCTACAATGTAAAATATTAGACAATATGCACATATATAATATGCAAACAATGATCATGTGATTCTTATTTCAAAATAAAGATGTTCATACAAAAGAGCTAGGCTTTCAGTATACATCCTAACAATCTCCCACTTATACTAAAAGACTATGTTGTCATCATACTGTCATACATCTGATTCCCCTTCCCTCCACATGCCTATCAAAGCTCTCGCCAGAAGGGCCTTAGTGAAAGGGTCTACCAGGTCATCCTCTGATGCATGCTAGGCGACAGCAACTTCTACCTCCTTTACAATTTCTCGTATCAGGTGGTACTTGCACTCTATGTGTTTACTAGCCTTATGGGCTCGTGGTTCCTTCGAGTTTGCAACTGCACCATTATTATCACAATAAATTGTGATAGTTCTGGGCAAACCAGGAATCACATCCAAGTCCATCAGGAAGTTCCTGAGCCATACAGCTTCTTTGGCCGTCTCATAGGCTGCCACACACTCAGTTTCCATGGTAGAGTCCGCCTGGCATTTCTGCTTGACACTCTTCCATACTATGGCTCCACCTCCAAAAGTAAACACAAAACCTGAGGTAGACTTACTTTTATCCCTATATGATTGGAAATCACAATCCATGTAACCGACAGAGAGTAATTGGTCTACCCGGTAAACTAGCATATAATCACTAGTCCTTCTCAGGCACTACAATATATGCTTTACCGTAGTCCAATATCCCTGTTCTGGATTACTCTGATATCTTTTGACCATGCCTACGGCAAAGCAGATATCTGGTCTCGTACATAGCATACATTAGGCTTCCTACCGCCGAAGCATAAGGAACTGCCTATGTCTCCTCTATCTATTCAGATGATCTAGGACACATCTGCTTAGATAAAGGAACTCCATGTCTGAAGGGTAGAAAACCCTTCTTGGAGTTTTGTATGCTAAAACGATCCAAAACCATGTCTATGTATGAAGCTTGGGATAAGCACAACAACCTTGATCCCAAGGTTGTGACCCACTTCTCCCAAGTCCTTCATATCATACTGTTTGGACAACCATACCCTTATGTCTGATAACACTTCGATGTTGTCGCCAACCACCAAAATGCCATCTACGTATAGTACAAAAATTCCACTACGTTTCCGTCACATCTCTGATATACACAAGACTCATCCGAACTTTGAATAAATCCATAAGACTGGATTTACCTCCTCAAAGCGGATGTCCCAAGACTTCAAAGCTTGCTTCAGTCCATTAACGGACCAATTAAGCTTATATACAATACGCTCTTTGCCCTTAGCAATGAATCCCTCTGGTCACTTCATGTAGATGGATTCCTCAAGACTTCCACTAAGGAATGTTGTCTTGACATCCATCTGTCACAGCTCATAATCCATATGAGTTGCTATGCATAAGAGCTCCCAGACCTGTCTTGAATCCATAGATTCAATCTCAGTATTCATTGCACTTTGCAAAGATGCTGTATTTATATCTTGGATTGCCTCGTCGTATGTCTAGGGATCAGGTTCATGTTTGTTAGGGACCAAATCAGAAGATTTGTCCAAAAACATGAATCTTAGAGGCTGTCTCACAACCCTCCCACTATGACGAGGTATCATCTGTGTATCCTCTGTGACACGCGGTGCAGTGACATGTGGTATATCCTGTTGTACCAGTGGTACTAAAGAAGTGACTTCCCTTTTAACTCCTCCAGAGCAATTTTACTCTTGGGCTTGTGGCTTATCACATAGTCTTCCTCTAGAAATCTGGCGTTCGTGTTAACGATCACTCTCTGATCTCTAGGACTATAAAACAAGTCAGAATAACTCATCATCGATCTAATCATCTCCATAAGAGTCCTATTCCTTCGCTCCTCTGCTAATTCGCTCACTGGGTGTGCCATGAATCCCAACCTCTGATAAGTAGTTCCTAAACTCTCCCAAGAGGTTGTCACCAACACGATCAGATCGTAGTGTCATCCATATCTTGAATAATCGTCTATAAAAGAGACGAAATATTCAAGATTACCTCTTGCCTAGATAGTCATAGGACCTCACAAATCAGAATGAACCATTTCTAACACATCTTTGGCTCTATACCCCTTGGCCTTAAAAAGGCCTCTTGGTCATCTTACCCTCCAAGCAAGATTCGTAGGTTGGGAGATCCTCCACCACTAATGAACCCAAAGGTCCATCAGCTATCAACCTTTGAATTCTGCTTAGGTTAATGTGACCAAGCCTATGATGCCAATGATATGTTTGGTTCATCTTCGAAGGTTTTTTTCTCTTATTGGAATTAGAAGATGAGTTATTAACTTCAATTTTGTATGAGGTTCCAACTTATCATCATCTGCCTTCAGCACATGTGCTGGACTCTCCCATATCCGAATATGTCTTAGACTAGGCTTTCGCCTGGTCCACAACTCTGTAGGAGTAGAAGACACTGATTTAGATGGAACCAAGTTCAGAATGTACACCACCGTATCTAGAGCATATCCCTAGAACGAATCTGGCAAGTCAGAACAACTCATCATCGATCAAACCATCTCCATAAGAGTCCTATTCCTTCGCTCTGCTACACCGTTCTGCTGGGGTGTGCCAGGTGCAGTCAATTGGGATTGAATCCCAACCTCTGATAAATAGTTCCTAAACTCTCCCAAGAGGTTCTCACCACCACAATCAGGTCGTGGTGTCATCCATATCTTGAATAATCGTCTATAAAAGAGACAAAATATCCAAGACCACCTCTTGCCTAGATAGTCATAGGACCACACAAATCAGAATGAACCATTCCAAACACATCTTTGGCTCTATACCCCTTGGCCCTAAAAAGGCCTCTTGGTCATCTTACCCTCCAAGCAAGATACGTAGGTTGGGAGATCCTCCACCACTAATGAACCCAAAGGTCCATCAGCTATCAACCTTTGAATTCTGCTTAGGTTAATGTGACCAAGCCTAAGAAGCCAAAAGATATGTTTGGTTCACCTTCGAAGGTTCTTTTCTCTTATTGGAATTAGAAGATGAGTTATTAACTTCTATTTGCATCGTGGGAGCTTGTGGTTCAAGTTATAAATTTCCTATCTATGTACTTGAATAGATAATGTCCCTATTCCTTTTATAACAAATCTGTCATGAAAAAAAATAGATTATCCATCCAAAAACTATTTAGAAACCGAAATCAATTCTTTCTAAATAAGGGTACATAAAGGAAATTATTAAGAACCAAAAAACCTTTATTTTTCTCAAAAGATAAATAAAACATCTCCCACTACAATAGCCGCCATCTTCATGGCATTGCCCAAGTAAATGGTAATATCCCCTTTAGCTAGTCGTCGGGTTTCCTGGAACCCCTGCAAAGTATTGCAGACATGATTAGTGGCTCTCGTATCTACACACCAAGTGCCGGTAGATAACACCGATAACCATGTTACAATGACTAGACCAAAGGATATACTTTTGTTCTGTTTTGAATTGGGACAGTCCTCCTTCCAATGTCCATCTTGCTTGTAAGTGAAGTACTTGCCTTTCGGCTTCTTCACTCCTCCCTGAGATCCTCCCACCATATTTGCTCCACCTTGTTTCTCCTTCTTCTTGCCTTTCGGCTTAGAAGTAGAAACCTTTTTGAGCAACCATGGCTTGAGAATACTCTTCGAAGAGTGCATACTATACTTCCTAGCAGATAAGACAATATCTGGATTCATTTCCAATCAATATTATTTGGGTACAGTAAGTTTATTTCCTTTAGTATCAAAATAAGTGGACTGAAAGTCATTTTGAAAATCCTAAGAATCACATAGATCATTACTTTAGATTTCAAATATTATTGATTCCTCAAAACAATAAAATTCCGAAATCAACCAACACCTCAAAACACCGAGAATATCGCATGCCACGCAGTGTGGACGTATACGAATTCTACATTTGTAAGAGGAGGTTTTACCCATTAATTTTATTATCTTGTCAACCTTACTTTTTGACAAATAAATTTAATAGTTGGTTTCTCTTTGGCCCTACAAATAAAAGCAGTGACTCCGATGGGGAGGATACTTTATATTTGCATCTAAGTGTGCACCATTACACGATACTAAGGGAATTATTTCGGATTGTGTGCCTTACCGCTGTGGAAGTACACACGCTCCTAGATAATTTCCTATAACCATTATTTGACCTAGTGATCCGCAAACAAACTCATCCGCAGGGAGGAAGGCACCCAGAGCCGACACGCAAGTTTGTTGCATCACACATCAAATTGTAATGGAGGCCGCGGGAATTAATTAAAATATCCCTCTCCCACTTAGTAAATTGAAAATGAGGAATTTTCAAGCACACACAACATGCATATAAAAAAAATCAGCAATAAATATGGAAAAACCTGAATTTTTCCAACTATTATGGCATTGTTCTCCAATATGCGTCCCGTCGTGTCGCAACCTCGTCCGCTCCTACGCCATGTACGAGCCATCCGGAGATCCGAGCCGAGAATAAAACCTATTTTATTTTACATCCATCGATCCTATACTCCATGAGGGAGTGTACATGAAATCTAGATCGCAAGTAAAATAAAATAAAGAGTGGCTAAATAATGCCGTATTCAATTACAAAAATTAAATACTAATTTAGCCTCGTCAACCCCGAGGATTCAAATAATATACAATCACACACACATGCAATCACATACACACATATATAGCCATAATAGTTGGATCTTATGCCTGCAACCAAAAAGTTAGCCTACACACATCCTACTATTATCCGGCATACACTATATATGATAAGTGCGTGAAAAGTAACCGAATCCAAAACACAAAACCGGAAACCGTGGCTCTGATACCATTTGTTGGAATTGTGCTAGTCCTCGGAATGCTCATCGGCTCCCATTGTTGGGATGTATACTGAAAGCCTAGCTCTTTTGTATGAACATCTTTATTTTGAAATAAGAATCACATGATCATTGTTTGCACGTTATATTTATATGTGTGCATATTGTCTAATATTTTACATTGTAGATAACATGGTGCCTGGGTGAGGCACAGAAGATCATGTTATCAGTCCCTTGTAGAATATAAGTAAAGGCTCACAACCAAGATGGTTTTGGACAAACCATTGGCATGGTTGTGGTGTAGCTTGGTATTGTTTTGTCTTGAACATAGAGTTACACTAGTACACTTAGGTGTATTGAGCAGGACCGACATAGAGGTGATTCAATTTATTGCTGACTACATAATTGAATTGGACCTCGGATATTATGTTGTACATGCTCTTAATCCCGATATAATAACGGGCACATGTACTTAATATTTATTTCTTTGATTTACCAGAGGGTGAGATTTCTATGGATTAAATCAATATGCCCAGTAAGTTGGGAAATGATATTATTTACATGGTGTGTCATTGATTATAGGAGGAAACCATGTCCTATATATTAGGTTGATGATGTCCCCTTGAGGAGCTCATAAGGTTCATCATGTAAACCCTGCAGGTTGACTTAGTCAACATGATGATAAGGTTGAGTGGTACTACTCGAGGAGTTAGATGTTAATTGATTGATGGTCAGTAAATCAATCAATTGATGGACATTCGATATCTTAAACACGGGGAGATGGATGTACAAATAATATATGGAGTCCATATTAGTTTATGAGGGTTGGTGAGGTAGTTCGATGATGATCCTCTAGTGGAATGGAACATCATTGATGGATCAAGTTTGTGTGGTTTCGATCCATCGGGTGGCCAAGACCCAACTCCTCCTCATGGTCCCTATCGTAGCCTAATATAAACGTCATGAAGTCTAGATCAAATGATGGAAAACAAATCTCTAGATCCGACGGTTAGGATTAAATCCCTAGAACCGACGGTTGAGATTAAATCTCTAGATCCGACGGTTGGGATTAAAACCCTAGAACCGACGGTTGAGATTAAATCTCTAAATCCGACAGTTGAGATTAAAACCTTAGAACCGACAGTGGAGATTAAACTAAGGCCTAAACCTAACTCTATATAAAAGGGAGAGGAAATGTTGGATAAGGTGGGCGGCAAGTTTAAAAGATTGATAAAAATTTTTTCCTAATTCTATGCCACCTTGGGCGGCAAGATTAGAATTAGTTAAAAAAAAAATTTAAGATTAGAATTGGTGAAAAAAAATTTTTTACCTATGCCACCTTGGGCGGCAAGATTATAGGAAGAAATTTTTTTTTTTACTAATTACTTGCTACCCTTGGGCGGCAAGAAAATTGGGAATTAGTTCCTATATTTTTGGCTACCTCATCAATAACCAACTTTCTCCTAAGTTCTATAAATAGGGGCTTAGGTTTGGGCGGAAAAAAAGAAGATATGGATTGGGGTTAGGGTTTGGTTGATGGGGTTGGGCGGCTAGGGTTAGGGTTTTGGGATTAGGTTGGGCGGCAACATGGAGATGAAGATCTTCTTCTTCTTCCTTCTAAGTGTTGTCCGGCCACTATCCATGTTCCCTATACCTTGGCCGGAGCTCAACCTATTCTCCTTCCCTTCATCCTTGGCCGGAAATTAGGAAAGCTTTGTCTAGGGTTTTGGCGGCAATAAGGAGGAGGATTGTTTTCCTTTCCTTTCTCCAAGTGTTGGCCAGCGCCCATACCCTTGGTGTTTCTCTTTCGGTTGGCTTCCATACTCCATTCCATCTTCTCTTTGGACCGGCGGCAAACATCATGCTTGGAGCTTGATGGTTGGTCCTAGATAAGAGATGAGTTTTGTTTCCATTTTGTTCTCTCTATTCTTGGGGCCGGCGGCATCAATCCTTTGTGGATTGGTGGTTGGCTCAAGCAAGAAGGGAAAGAGAGTTCTTCTTTCTTTGGATTGAAAAAGATCTAGGAAGCTTCAACTTGTGGAGGATCTTCGCCCACACGAAGTCTTCAAGGAGGTTAGGACATACGATAGAAGATCAAGAGGTATAAAAGTTTCACAACTTTTATTATTTTCTTTTCATGTTCTTATTTGATATGCTAGCTTATGTTCTTTATGTTAGTATATGTTGATTATACTAGTTTGCATTTGCATGTATTTGTATAATCATGGACCCCGAATAAGAAACACAAATGCGATCTGTCTGTCGTCTCTTCATGCTAATCGACTAGAAGAGTTTGGTTGCTTGAACAACTAGTTTGTTCAGCGATCGCCGAGTCGTTATACGACGACATGGGTTGTGCTTAGGAAACTCATCCCATCCGGATTAGTTTTCATTAGTGAAAATTTTAATCCGGGGACATGGGAGCCTATGAGCATTCCGAGAAATAGCACATTGCCAACACCCATGTCCCCGGATTAAAATTTTCACTAATGAAAACTAATCCGGATGGGATGAGTTTCCTAAGCACAACCAATTCGTTGTCGTGCTAACGACTCGAGCGATCGCTTGAACAAACTAGTTGTTCAAGCAACACAACTCTTCTAGTCGGTTAGCAGCGGAAGAGACGACGGACGGATCGCCGGTTTTTGTGTTTCTTATCGGGGTCCATGATTATACAAATACATGCAAATGTAAACTAGTATAATAAACATATACTAACATAAAGAACATAAGCTAGCATATCAAATAAGAACATGCAAAGAACAATAATAAAAGTTATAAAACTTTTATACCTCTTGATCTTCTATCGTATGTCCTAACCTCCTTATAGACTTCGTGTGGGCGAAGATCCTCCACAAGTTGAAGCATCCTAGATCTTCTTCAATCCAAAGAAAGAAGAACTCTCTTTCCCTTCTTGCTTGAGCCAACCACCAATCCACAAAAGGGTTGATGCCGCCGGCCCCAAGAATAGAGAGAACATAATGGAAACAACCAAGGAACCGATCTAGGGACAAACCCTAGTTTTGGTGCCGCCGACCAAGATGGAATGAAGAGGAGAAAGGGAATTCGGTTGAGCCCCGACCAAGGTAGAAGGAATAGAGATAGGTCCCGGCAACACCTTAGGAATAAGAAGAGAACTTCTCCTATAGTTGCCGCCCACTCCATCTTCCAAACCCTAGCCGCCCAACCAAACCCTAATCTCATTGAAAACCATCTTCTATGTGCCGGCCATGGAAGAGGGGAAGAAGGATAGAGTATGGACCGACCAAGGTAGAGGGTAGAAGGAAGGGACCGGCCATGCCTTAGGAAGAAGAAGAAACTCATCTTCCACTTGTTGCCGCCCATCTTCTTTCCCAAACCTTGTCCGCCCATGCAAAGGAACCAAACCCTAATCAAATTAGGGTTTCTTCCTTAGGGTTTCTTGCCGCCCAACCATAGTGGAGAGAAGAGATCTAGGAGCTAGCCACCTTCAAGGAAGAAGAAGAGATCTTCCTCAAGTTGCCGCCCACCCTTCTTTCCTCACCTTGGCCGCCCAACCCAAGGAGCCAAAACCCTAATTAGGGTTTCCTCCTTAGGGTTACTTGCCGCCCAAGCAAAGAGAGGCTAAACCCTAATTTCCATCATCCATTCAAAACTTAGTTGCCGCCCAACCCATGCTCCCTTATATATAGAGTTAGGTTTAGGCCTTGGTTAAATCTCCACCGTCGGTTCTAGGGTTTTAATCTAAACCGTCGGATTTAGAGATTTAATCTCAACCGTCGGTTCTAGGGTTTTAATCCCAACCGTCGGATCTAGAGATTTAATCTCAACCGTCGGTTCTAGGGATTTAATCCTAACGGTCGGATTTAGAGATTTAATCTCAACCGTCGGTTCTAGGGATTTAATCCTAACCGTCGGATTAAGAGATTTAATCTCAACTGTCGGTTCTAGGGATTTAATCCCAACCGTCGGATCTAGAGATTTAATCTCCACCGTCGGTTCTAGACTTCATGAGGTTTATATTAGGCTACGATAGGGACCATGAGGAGGAGTTGGGTCTTGGCCACCCGATGGATCGGAACCACACAAACTTAATCCATCAATGATGTTCCATTCCACTAGAGGATCATCATCGAACTACCTCACCAACCCCCATAAATTAATATGGGCTCCATATATTATTTGTACATCCATCTCCCCGAGTTTAAGATATCGAATGTCCGTCAATTAATTGATTTACTGACCATCAATTAATTAACATCTAACTCCTCGAGTAGTACCACTCAACCTTATCATCATGTTGACTAAGTCAACCTGCAGGGTTTACATGATGAACCTTATGAGCTTCTCAAGGGGATATCATCAACCTAATACATAGGACACGGTTTCCTCCTATAATCAACGGCACACCATGTAAATAATATCATTTCCCAACTTACCGGGCATATTGATTTAATCCATAGAAATCTCACCCTCTGGTAAATCAAAGAAGTAAATATTAAGTACATGTGCCCGTTATTATATCGGGATTAAGAGCATGTACAACATAATATCCGAGGTCCGATTCAATTATGTAGTCAGCAATAAATTGAATCACCTCTATGTCGGTCCTGCTCAATACAACGAGGTGTACTAGTGTAACTCTATGTTCAAGACAAAACAATACCAAGCTACACTATAACCATGCCAATGGTTTGTCCAAAACCATCTTGGTTGTAAGCCTCTACTTATATTCTACAAGGGACTGATAACATGATCTTTTGTGCCACACCAAGCACCATGTTATCTACAATGTAAAATATTAGACAATATGCACATATATAATATGCAAACAATGATCATGTGATTCTTATTTCAAAATAAAGATGTTCATACAAAAGGGCTAGGCTTTTAGTATACATCCCAACATAGGCATGATTCACCTGGAACGAATCGGTCCGTGGATTAGCGGTAAGGCCGCGAACCACGTTTCATCTTCGTGTTTATGTTTGCCTTCCTTTGTGTTAATTTTTTTACTTTAACTTTATATTTCTTCTTGAGATAATCATATTCGTAGGCAATCAATGAACGAATTCTACCGTACGACTATAAAAACATATTCACCCCCCTCTAGCCAGCCACCGACGTTCCAACAAGTGGTATCAGAGCCAAGTTGCTTGTCACCGAACTCACCGCCGCAACAAGCACGACAACTACAATGGCTGGCTCCAACATCCATCCCCCAAAGTTCAAGGGGGAATTTGCATGGTGGAAGAAGCGCATGGAGGTATTTTTTGAAACGGATTTTGATATCATGTTAATAATGGAATCCGGTTTCGATATACCTAGGGATGATGAGAGGATGCCAATAGAGAAATCAAGGTGGACCAAGAAGCAAAGGGAGGAGCACCTTGCAAACTCAAAGGCCAAGCACCACCTTTTCAACGTGCTCCCCCAACAAGAAATAAACCGAATTGGAGAGTGTGCAAGCGCCAAGGAAATGTAGGAAGATTGGTAGAACTTCATGAAGGCACTTGCGAGGCGAAGCTTGCAAGAAGAGACCATCTCCGCTCCCAACTCAAAAACATCAAACTCGATAAAGGGGAGAAGGTATTATCACCACACTCTAGATTCAAAGAAATAATTAATGGATTGTCTAGTGTAGGTGAAAAGCTCTCCAACCGGGATATGATCATGAAGGCTATAGATGCCTTTTCCCGATCCTTAAAGTGGAGCTCCATGGTGGACTCCTACATTTCCAGGAATCTAGAGGTAAGTACTCTAGATGAAGTTTTCTCTACTATGGAATTGCATGAAACACGACTTGAAGGCATAGTAGAAGAGCCAAGGAGCCAACCAAAGGGACTGACACTAATAGCCGAGAAGGGAAAGAAGAAGAAGATGCCTTCACCCTCCTCATCTGATGAAGATTCATCTTCCTCCTCCATGGATAGCACGGAAGAGGCCTACATGGTAAGGAAGGTAAGACGTGCACTTAAAAATTTTAAATTTAACAAATCTAATGATAGGAGGAGAAGCCCGAGGTGAAAAATCATTTGCTATAATTGCCAAGGAGAGAGACATATAAGGGATGATTGTCCCCTCTTGAACAAGAGTAAATAAGAAAGGAGGAAGAAAGAAGAAAAGAAGAAGGGGAGCAAGAAGAAGGAGGATGGAAAGAAAACCAAGGAGAAAGGGATGGCTAAGGCACACAAGGCTACATGGGATGATCTGTCATCATCATCCAAAGAAGAAGAAGCCTTCACAAACCTTTCCTTAATTGGGATAGATGATTTGGACTCCACCTCCTCCGAGGAAGAAGAAAAAAGCATTGCGAGGAGGAGAGCTCAAGTGAAGGGGGAGCGTCCTCATCTTCATCCTCATCATCGGAAGGGGATTGGGTGAGTAAGGTAACGAAAATACCCTCCCATGAAGTAATTTCAATGATTACTAGTTTAACTAAGGACTTGTTTAGGGCTAAAAAGAGAAATAAATGCATGCAAAATGAAATTAAAGCCCTAGAGGAAAAACTAGAAAATTCATGTTCTCAAAATGATTACATTCCTCTTAATGTTAGTGATGCATGTATGGATGAAAACAAGGCCTTAAGGGAAAAGGTAAACCATTTAACTAAGGCCCTAGAAAAATTCACTATTGGCTCCAACACATTGAACATGATCATAGGGAGCCAAAGAGCAAGTTTCAATAGGAAAGGCCTAGGTTACAAGGGGAACAAAAATGAAAATGCCTACCATTGCCTAATTGCTTGGGGTCAAGCTAAAAATAAAATGATAGCTAGAAAATGGATCCCTAAGGAATTTTTAGTGAACCCTATAGGGAAGAATTTATATTGGGTTCCCAAATCCATCCTTAAGGGTTAGGAAAACCTTAGGATAGTCAATCATGAGTGGAATTTACTTATATCATATTGAATGGTTGACTTAGGATGGTGTGGGTTATAAATTTTTAATATAGTGTTGGGTGATGATAATGGATAACCCATAAATTGAATGCTTGAATCATGATTTATGCTTAATTCTATATTTTATGATCATGGTATGTAATTAGTGATCTATACTCATGATATGCAATAATTGATGATTTATGATCATGATTGATAATTCTTGATGCATGTTCATGATTGGGTTTTTTAGGAAGATACTTAACCATGGGTAGAATTGCATGAAATTTTGGTTAAGTATAAATACCTTTAGATACATCTCACATTTCACTATAAGGCTTACTTGATTGAGAACAAAGCAATGGGTGAGATGATAGGATGATACAAATGGTCCACTAATGCTTATGACATTTAGATGGGTCATTAAGTGTATCATTAGAGCAATCATAGACCAACTATGGGGAAAGCGAATGTTTAATCAATGGACATATTGCCCATAGATCATAGTTGGATATTTTAAATGTTTTAAAACCATTTTATACTTTGCAAATAGTGAGTTCATGTTTTGAAAAGTTTCAAGGAAAAACTAGCTTTTAAAGTGGATACAAACTTTAGACATTTTTGCAACTTTTGAATTTTTGCCAAAGTTTCAAAAATAAAATGAATTTTTATGAAAAATCATTTTTCTCTAATAAAGAAACTCACTGGAGATATGTACTTCAAATTTTATGATTTTTTGAATTTCTTATAATTTTTAATGCATTTTTGAATATGGACTTCAAAAATCAAAAATCCTGAAAACTGAGTGTCAGTCGATTGATTCTCTAATTTAGTCGACTGATGAACTGTGCACGAGCACAGTAACCTGTTTTATCAGGTTTTGAGTGGTTTTTGGGTATTTTTCTTCCTTAGATTTGATGTCATGCGTATATAACATTTGTACAATATTTTTGATAGTATCAAAGGGGGAGAAATGATGGGTTTAAGTTAATCATGCTAAGGGGGGAAATTTAGCATGTCTTAAGGGGGAGTTGCATGTTTAAGGGGGAGTTTTGATACTCATATTATTTACATGCTTTCTTGCCTTATGTTTTATGTTATTGTTTTTACCTAACTTAAACAGATTGCCACACATCAAAAAGGGGGAGATTGTTAGAGCAATCAACCCATGTGATGTGGCTTTGATGTGTGTGGCAAAGGATTTAAGTTAGGATTGATATGGATTTGATATGTGCGTTGAAGTCATGTAGGACTTAGTAATTCGCACATGGATGTAGCATTGGCAAGATTCACCATCTCATGACTCGGTCCTTGAGTCGGTGAAAGATGCATTGCAGAAGCCGTGCGCTTGGTGCATCCGAGGGACCGCCGAATAAGGAGCATTGGAGTGAAGACGAATAAAGTAGACTTCAGGAGGAGACGCGAAGGATGGCGCTGCAAAGTCATGCGCTTGGTGCATCCGAGGGATGTGGCAGGACGAAGAGAACTTCGAAGGCCAGTGACTCCAAGGGAACGAGAGTGAGCGAATGTAACCCAGGATGGGGTAGCTCGTTAGGTGAACTTGGTCAATTGGCTAAGTGTCGGATGGGTTTTCCCGACATTAGTTGACTGTTATAGGTAGCAGTCGACTGATCCAAGTCTACTAGAGACTCGACTGGTGTTCGAGTCCAAGTTATGGCCGAACAGTCGACTGCTAGCTCCATTAGTCAACTGCCAAGGGGAGCAGTCGATTGATGTCAAGGGTTTCGGGCACAAAAGCTTCAGCAGTCGAGTGATCACGTTGACCACTTGACTGATGGGAAGATCAGTTGACTAATGTGGGAGACTTTGGTTAAAATCCAATGTGGAATAAGCCATTAGAGGGCAACGACTACAACAACAGTCAACTGATAGGGGCATTAGTCGACTGCTATTGGCTCAACAGGAAGAATGACCTCTTCCCTATAGGTGGAGGGCTTTGGACACTTGGGGAGGCTAATGCTTTAACTCCAAACAACACCCAAGTGCCCAAAATATTTTCCTACTCTTCTTACTTGCATTTATCTCAATCCTATTGTAAGAAGAGTGATCTTTTAAGAAAAGGTTACCTCCACCTTGCTTGGTGCCAAGGAGAGAATAGTGAAGGTTTAGGCATAATTCACCTGGAACGAATTGGTCCGTGGATTAGCGGCAAGGCCGTGAGCCACGTTACGCCTTCGTGTTTGTGTTTGCCTTCCTTTGTCTTAATTGTTTTACTTTAACTTTATATTTCTACTTGTTCTAATCATATTCGTAGGCAATCAACGAATGAATTCCACTGTACGATGATAAAAGGCTATTCACCCCCCTCTAGCCGGCCACCAACGTTCAACAACAAGATGTGAGCAAAAACTACTCCTAAAACCCTATATGTTTTGCTCACATCAATTCCCCTAGACTTAATCCTTTGCTTGTCCTCAAGCAAATCTCAGTGTCATGAAATTTTAAAATGTATTGTTCCATACTTAGCTTGTCAACTAAATTTATCAAGTGGTATTTGCAATCAAAGCAAAATAGATATGTTCTAAAAATTCACTAAGTTAGCTTCTTGTTCCATGGTAAGTTAAGTCATCATCATATAGCTTTGCTAAGGTCTCCAGCTCTTAGGCACTTACCTGCCCAAAGCGAGGGTCGTTCCCTAGATCTAGCACAAAGTCTGAAAGACATGCTCGGTATTGAGAGAAATTGATAGGTGTTTCCCCAGTAACCTAACTCGGTCTCAAAGGGATACCTAACCATTTCTACCCACGACAACTATTTTTTTATCCCTCATAATCTTTTTCAATTTTTCTTACTCTCTTTTTTCTTCCCTTTTTTTCTTTTCCTTTTTTCTCTCTCTTGGGATTTTGATTTTTCCGAATGGGCTTCCACAATCTGAACATCTCCAGTAACTAAAATGCTAAATCTAGAGTCACTTATGGATTCCAAAGTACTAGACTACTGAGATGAATCATAACTATGTACGTACTAGATTTTCCCTTTCAGAATGTTCGTCATGTGTAGGTGTAAAATAAAAGCTAACCAGTGTAAGTCAAGAACATTCATTAGAGCAAATAAAATAAAATACCACGAGGTAAATGAAGTTAAGCTACCCATGGAAACAACTCATGAAGAAAACTTTTAAAAATACTACTGAGATAGCTTATAGATAGTAAGAACTGAGTGCTGAAAGAAACTAAACAACCTATGCATAAACAAATGAATGCTAACTAAAATGCAAATATCAGGATAGAAACTACTGCTAGAAACAAAATAAATCCAAAACTTGGGGTCCCCCCCAGACTTAAGAGAAGCATACCTCTAATACTGTAGTCGAGGCGGGAAGTCTTGTAGCCTCGACATGTCTTGCTGCTGGGAGAACCTAGTGCTCAGCCGCTGATGCCACATGTACATGAGGTCGATTTGAGAGCTGATGGATGCAGTGGCTGCTCTGTGCTCCTCCTCCCTAGCCCACTGTACCTGCTGGGCATGCATGTGCTGCCTGACCTCCTGACGGTAGGCAGCCTCCTCCCACAAATGAACTCGGGCCTCATTGTATAACTCCTCGGCCCGTTGGAAGTGCTCTTGTAGGCCCTGAAATTCCACCTGCGTGTAGGTGCTCTACTCCTCTCATCACTACCTCTGCATCTGCTGCTCAGTGTATATGTCATCGAGGCACGATCGAAACTCGGAGAAATCATAGTCGGATGTACCTATATTTTGCTTGAATGTAGAAAAAGATGGTGGTGCAGGTGCGGACTCTCATCGTGGACTAGGTGGGCTCAAAATGATTTTTGCTTCTACCTGGCAAGTTCTTTCTAATCCTAAACTATTTGCAAAAACATAATTGACCATAAATCAAAGTCTAAATTATACACATGAATGAAATAAAATCAAAAACATATATAAAACTACACTTGGGTTGCCTCCCAAGAAGCGCTTTGTTTAAGGTCTTTTAGCTCGACCATACCCCAACATTTCATGTTAGCTCTAGTGGCCCAAAGATATTTTTCTTCCTCCCCTTCTTGATGCGTTTGAATATTGCTCGTGGGGGAGCATGATATTTGCTCACTTTACGCCTCCTCCCTTGTGGTCCCTCATCACCATATCTCTTAAATCTGGCTCATGGAGGGGCAAGATACTTACTCTCTTTATCCCTTCTACCTTGGAATCCTCTATCACCACATCTCTTAAATCTTGCTCATGGAGGGAAAAGATATTTACTAGCTGCCTTCCATGGTTCAAGATTGAACATGCTTATCTTCACAGAATTATCAGAAGTTTGATCATAGTATTTCATTTTGTCCAAATGCTGTAAATAACATAACTCACCACGGACATCCTCACCAAAAGATTGATTAGCAGACTCTATTAGGTCAAATGAAATTTTAACATCACAAATCACTAGATGAGCTTCGTTATTGGTAACTAAAGTTTCGGTAAGGGTTAAAGCAGACTCTTCTGGGTCCTTGAGGTTAGGAGGTGTTTTGATTGAAGCAATGCACTCCTCGATTAAAATATCAATTATATAATGCTCAAGTTCTCCTTCAAGTGGTGATCAAATGGATTGTCCTTCTTCACTTCCCATGCCATCTACGTCTTCCTCATCCATTTGTTAAAAGTGACTCTCCGTCATATTAGGTGTAATCTAGACATCAAAGCCACCTTCTCGTCATTTGGTTTCTTCTCTTCCTAGATCTCTGCAAATTGTCGGCTATGCTCCTCACATTCCCTAGTAAAATCGGCTAGCAAGGCTTCTAAGCGGGGACGTGGTTCTGGATAAAATTCACATGGTGATTCATAGCTCTTGTGCTCACTTGGGAAATAATATTGAGGGTTCAAATAGCCAGGGTCATAACTATATAAATAGGATTAATCTCGTGGCCACTGGTTATAATCATAGGTGACATCTTCTTGTTCAAATTGCGAAGGCTCAAATATATTTGTACAATCATTAATGGTATGTCATGTTTCACCAAAATTATCACAATAAATGTTACCAAAACTCATAGCATTAACTTGACCATAATCATGAGAAAAAGCATGCATGTTTATCTACGAGAAAATATGAATAAGGAAAGGAACAACAATGCCACAGCAGGAGACCTAAGCTGCTAGAACTATGATTAAACTAAAAGAAAAAATTGCTAGAAAATAACCAAAGTTAGAAGAAAATTAAAATCTAAATTATAACCAAATTAAATTGATAAGCAATAAAAACTAAGGAAATAAACCTAAACTAGGTCCGATCCAACTGTCCACTTTCGATTTGATATTGAATCAACATTTCCCGACAACGGTGCTAAAAACTTGATGCACGCGAATGCAACCACAAATCTTGCGATGGAGATCGTCGAGGACTCGAAGCGCAGGCTCGTGCTCAACGCCCGAAAGTGCATAGATGTCATCAAGTAATAAATAGATTATCGATCCCACAGGGACTGAGATTCGAGTACCGATCTGTTCAGTGGATGTTATTGTTCGGAGTTCAGTTCAAATAGTTGCGATTAAGAGGGTTGTCAGCGGTCCTAACTCTAGTACGGTGTCACACGGAGGAAGAGAAGGGTTGCAACGAATCCTTTGAGGGCATTCTAGGATTTCAGTTTCGCTTGTGCATCGTAGAGCACGCTACCAATTGGGTGTCATCTAGTCTTCTAGCTACAGTTTTGTGGAAGGGACATCATACACTCCCCCAATGAGCTTTCGCGTCTATCGAAAGTTACCTCTGCCATACCAGGTCGACCCCTGGCTTTAGGACAGGATAGGCAGTATAAGGATGTTGAATCAATCCCTATGATGAGTCGGAACGTGTACTGTTTTCGACTCTATCACACCCTTCTATCTACGGTTACCAGAGACGAGGCCAACCCCTAGGTTCCTCCTTAATTCTCCTAAATCTTTGATACGAGGGTTGTCACCCCTTGTATTAGCTTCACATAGTAAATAAAAGACCAAAACAAATAGCTATAGATCTAAACAATCACCAATTGCAAATATAAATTCAAGAACAGAAATAATATTTGAAATAACATGTTCTATGCACACAAACTACTCCCTAATCCTAGAATAGGAGAATATACTCCATGAATACGAGAAGAGAAACACAAGGCATGATCGAATTTATAAATACAAAATAAATCATGTAGAGAATGCAAATTATGGTGCAATGTGGCTCTTCTCTCTGGCGTTGAGGTACAGAACTTGGATCTCGAGGTGCTCTCTTCCTCCCTGTTGTGAGTTCCCGGTGCTTTTTAGGACACCGGTGTGTTGTCCCAACTGAAATTGCCTCCCCTAGGGTTTGGGCGTAGCTTTCTTTATATAGAAATGAGGTTGGCTTTTCACGAAATCTGGAAAAAGACCTAATCGCATCAAAACTGTGGGCTGCCACATGGTCGTGTGTTTCCATATGGCCAGACCATGTGTGGCCCTGTGGTGGCCAATCTCGAGCTTCGAACACGGTCGTGCGTAGCCACATGCCCTGGCTGTGTCCCCTATTGCATCTAGCTACCAAATGCCTTTCTTTCGCTCTGAAAGTAGGCCATTTTTCCCATTAAATTCTATCTTCCACACAAAAGTACAAAGAGTAGATCTCCGAACTAGAAAATAGGAAATGCATACAAAACAAAGTACTACATGCATGAAACAAGTATAAAATGTAGCAAGATGTGAGCAAAAACTACTCCTAAAATCCTATATATTTTGCTCACATCAATATTACTTGCTATAGATATAATATCACATACATATAATTACCCAGATCAAACTCACCTCGCACCGATTGACTGAACTGCAATCAAATTTAATTCTAATAACCCTAGACACTTATTACCAATAAAATTGTAGAGTATCCAAAGAACAAAGAAATGGTTAAAGAGATTACCCAAAGGTAGAAGGGTAGCTCATCGAAAGCAATCAACACAGAGTCATCGCCTATATCAAAAGCGCTGATCAGAGGAAAGGAGATCCGGCAATCTTGACTGTCGGTGGAGGCATCTGATTGCCACTATGGTCGAAGAAAACAAAGCTCTCACTGCTCGTTCGTGATGCTTGGATGGAAGGAAATGGAGAAGGTGTGGCGGCAATGCTTTGCTATTACCCAGATCAGATCACTGTAGAGATCGGGAGAAGGCGGCGGCGGATCAAGAAACTAAGGGTGATGTGCGACAACAGAGGGCAAGGCGGTGAGTATGCAGAGACCGCGCTACTGGCCACGTTGATCGGCTGTGACCCATGAGGAGGAGGGTCAGCAACCACTGTGGCATGCCGATGGAAGGAACTTGGGCAGATCTGGAGAAAGGAGGAGCGGCAGTGATGGAGAAATTGGGAGGATGCGATCAGCGGAGAGAAGCAAAGAAATTTCTAGGTCGTGATGAGCAAAGGAAGAAATCGCTATGGAGGAAAGAAATGGGAACTTGCAAACAGGTCGGGTTTGAGCTTTAAAAACCGGCCCTTTATGGTTAAGCTACCTTAGGTTAAGTCCACGCTAGCCTATGTTGACCCAACCACCTATTTAAACTTTAATCTTCCTCCTAAGCGGTCATATGAACTCCATTTGAATCTAGAAAAATTTCTGAAAATTCTCATAAAATCATATAAGATAATTTATTAATTAACAAGAGATATTTTATTATTATTTTATTTTCCGATATCTTACATCTTCTACTTGCCTTTTTAGAACCGAGTTCTCTTCCTCAAGCTTTGCAACTTTAGTTGAGTCTCTATCCTTAATTTTGCAAGTCGAACTTGCTCCTTAAGTACTTAGACTTCCTTAAGTAGCGAGTTGACTCAATTCTCGGACTTAGCTAACTTCCTAACTAAGCATGCAATTATATTGTACAACTTATCTTCTAAGGGAGAAGTTACCTCATCTAGTCCTTCGAAAATGGATGCAGGTCTGTGGCTTCTCTCGGACTCGGAATCGGACTCGTACTCGGAATTTGACTCGGCTCCGGAGCTCAATTCGTCCATGAACGCCACGAAACTTCTCTTCATTTCTTCTCCGTCCGACTTTTCGGATGATTACTCGTCCCAAGTTGCTTTAAGTGCTTTCTTCTTCTTTTCTTTTTTTGGTTTTCCTTCCTTTTTTAGGCTTGCACACTCCAACTTGTAGTGTCTCTTTCCATTGCATTCGTAGCATATCACTTCCGATCGGGGTCTCGGCTTGTTATCAACAACTTTCTTAGCGTCCTTCTTCGTAAACCTCTTTCTCTGGTTGAACATCTTCTGGACCATGTTTACTATTTCCTCTTCTCTATTTGACTCCAACTCCGACTCATCTTCGGATTCACTTTTTGCTTTTCTTTCCTTTTTCGTCGAACCTGCCATTAAAGTAATATGATTCTCGGTTTAACCTGAGTTAGCTTGTTCGTGTAGTTCAAGTTCGCAAAATAATTCGTCTAGTCTAATTGTGGAAAGATCCCTAGAAACCTTATAGGCATCGACAATCGATGTCCATAAGACATTTCTCGGGAATGCCTTAAGTGTATACCTAATTAAGTCCCTATTTTCTATTTGGTGTCCTATTAAATGTAATCCATTTAAAATGCCTTTTATTCTCGTATGAAGTTGACTAGCATTTTCATTTTCATTCATTTTACAATTAAATAATTTATTTAGTAACATGTCCCATTTAGCTATCCTAGTGTCATTTGTACCTTTATGCAATTTGATGCGATGGGGAAAATCTGTTCACTCCTTTTTCAATGCAGTGAAGCACTGAGGGAGATCTCAGAGAGTTCTCACAGGCCGCAATCAGTAGAGAATAAGAATATGAAGTAGATGAAATGCAAAAACCAGCACCAGCAATCGAAACTCAGACACAAGATGTAACGTGATTCGGAATAAGGATTCCTACTCCACGGAGGTGAGCTTTCTCACCGGGGGCAGTGCCCAAGCACTTTCACTATGAAGATCCTCCTTTATAGAAAAGAAATTTCCGGAGGTGGAGGAAAAGAACCTCTTACAATGATATCACCAGACGAGAAAAAACACAAAAGATGTAACAAAAACAAATCACTACCCTTCTTCTCCGGCGAGATGGTTGTCCCCTTTTTTTCTCTGGCGTCTTCTTCCCTCTTGCTGGGTTGGAATAATTGCGGATCCCCTCCCTCCTCCTTGCTTCCTCCCTTTTATCCTCCTTTCTTCCCCCATCGTAGCGTCGTGGGCTATCTCCATCGTACACATGGCCACCACCTCCACGTGGAGAATAATTCTGTTGCAGATATGAGGAACGAAGGCTCCTTGGAATATTGTGTGGGGGCCTCCCAAGCCATTGCATAACGCCTCTTCTATACTTTCCAGGTAACTAGGTTAGACTGTCTCCCTCAACCATCCACTTTAGGTGAAGCTAGCTTAGGTCTATAGCCCACGGGTGACCTAGCCTAGGGTTCCTCATCAACCCGAACCAATTCCTCTTTTTCCTGTGCCAAACTTCCTTCGGATCGATCAGGTTGAGCCGGCCCCTTAGCGACGTGCCTTCCGCCTCTTCCTTGCCATGCCAATTACTTCTGCTAACTCTCCCGTGCAAATTGCTTCTGCTAACTCTCCCGTGCCAATTGCTTCTGCTAACTCTCCCGTGCCAATTGCTTCTGCTATTCGCGTCCGAATCATTCTTCCTTTTTTCCCTTCGCCAAGCTGAATATTTTGGATCGGATCCGGGGTTACACGTTATCCCTTTTATCTGGATTTATATGAAAAAGTTGCCAGTAGTATCATTAGTCAACTCCGAAAAATAGTCAAGCGAAGTTATAAGCTTGACTTTCCAAATGTATATAAAGTTTCGGCCCTATTCTTTATTTCTTAACTTGAATTTACTCCCTCCCTTATAGCTCCCCTATGTATACCCGAGGCAGCCCGACGGGCCCATGGGCCCCGCTTCTCCTTCTCCTTTCGCGCAGTCGAATCGTCATTAAAAATCCTATATAAACCCCCGCCTTCTCCTTTTAGGTATCATTTTAGTGTGTTTAACAATCCAGTCTGTTCTTCTTCTTCCGTGATCTTCACCGGCGATGTTTCGGCGACTCAGTCCTTCTTTTCCCACACGATTCTTCCTTAACCTCCGAGTAAGTGCTCTGCTTTGTTCACACCCATGGCTCCTAGCACTATCCCTTCACCCGCCTGGTATGAACATACCGTAACTTAGTTATATTGCAACAATTATTTCTTTACTATTAAGAACGACTACATAGACCCTTCCATAAAGTGCTGTTTCACTACTAAACTACATCGACCTAATAATCCTCCTCCCGGTTCGACGTGTTTTTTCTCTGAACAATTTCTTAATGGTCTATGTCTACCAACGCCTTCCAGTTACCTAGATATCCTGCATTTTTACAAACTTCCTTTAAACCAATTCACCCCTAATTCCTTCCGCATCTTATCAAGAGCTTCCATGGTGTTTCGACACCTAAACCTTCCCCTAACCCCTGAAATATTCCACTGCTTTTTCCAATTGAAATCTTCCAAGGCAGGTCTCTTCTATTTATCTAGCCGTTCAGATTGCCAATTTTTAGTGAACCTGCCTACTTCCCATAAGGGATGGGAAGAATTCTACTTTTTTGCACAGCTTCCAGAATCTCTACCCTATTCTGATACTTGGAAGGTAGATCTTCCCGAATTGCCTCCTTTCCGAGAAATGAGGACCAAATGCCCCTTCCCGGAGGTTTATAGAGTATTAGGAGAGTTACATTACTGCTCAAACCACCTGATAGAAATTCCTCTTTTGAGCCACTTTGGATTGTCTCCTCTACCTTTGACGACTTTGGTTGCTGTAGGTAGGGTGATACTTACCCTGCAATATGATTTCCTTTCTATATTATTCATCTTTCTTACCAGTATACTTTGCAGATAATCTAATGCAGAAGGCTTTGGTGGAAGGAGAGGCAATTGAGGCTGCCAAAAAGAAGAAACCCTCGACTAAAAGAGGTAAATCAATAGCCGCGTCGTCCTCCCCTCGAAAAAAACTGCGGCTCACTAAGAAAGGAGCCTCAAGTTCATCGACTCTTCTCCCCTCATCTTCCGACCAGCCAGGGTCTCAATCCCTAGCCATTTATGAGCCAAGAAGAGGAGGCAATACCTCCCCTGTCCCTTCTCCATCTCCTCAAGGAGGGGATTCTCCCTCCCATTTTCTTCATTCCTCCCCATCTACACAAAATTCACCCCCACCTTCTCATACGGAGTTCCTCCAAGCTCCTATACCTTCCGACTCAAGAGCTTCTTCTACCCCCCTTCGTCATATCAGACCCCCATCTTCCTCTGAAGGGGAGGATCCTTCCCTTCCCGTTCCTCCGAGGGCCACGTTGGGATCCCTGCTGAAGATTCGGCACCCCTCAGAGGTTAAATTTTTCAATCAGTCGAGTGTACAAGGCCCCTGCGAGCAAGTGAGCAAGCTATTGGAGGAGGTATCTCTTATCTCTTTCTTATCTCTAACATACATCTTTATACATCGGCTTATACTAACATTGATTTCCTTCTTCCAGGCTTCATCCCAACACCACAACATGGTGGTCCAGCTGGCTCGGTTCCAATCCAGCGTGGAGACTCGCCACTTCGCCGCCGTAACGCAACAAAAAGAGCTCGTTCGGCGGTTAAGCGAGCAAGAGGCCAAGGATGCGGACCTAAGAGGCCAGTGTGAAGATGCAATGATGCAATTGGCCCTGGTCCACAACGAGAAGGAAGAGCTACAATGAAAAAATGAAGAACTGAAACAGCGACTCTTCTTACAATCCAGTGAGCTGCAACAGGTAGACGTCCTGACCCGGGAACTGAAGGAGTATAAGGAGTATCTTGGGGACGCTCTGATCAAGGTTGCTGACTCCTCGACTACTATTATACAACTTCAACAAGAACACCACCAGCTTAATCTGGAGCGTCAAGCCTGGGAAGTTACCAGGAAATCTTGTACAGAGAAGTGTCAGGAGCTTTCCTCCATGGTGGCGGCTCTTCCTTAAACTTTATCGCCGGTGGCTCGGCAACAATCTACCCTCCACCAGGAGTACTTTGAAGCTCTTTCAGCCTTAGGACAGCAAGCTATAAAGGCAGCCACCGAAAGAGATGCTTTGGTGGCTAAATTGGCGGAAAGTCAAGCTCAGGTGGTTCAATATCAAGACCAACTGAAGGAGCAAGAAACTGACCTTAAAGGACACTATGTCAAGAAGGGGGTGGATTTATTTATACTAGGTTTTGAGGGGTCCTCAGCTCAAAATGATGAACAAGGATACCCACCTCCTGGCACGGACACTAGCTATTTAGATCCCACGGAGGCGCTAGCTAAGTGTCCGCCCGAACTCTTTGAGTTGTAATTTCTACTATTCTCTTCTTTAGTAATTTTGTCCATAGCTTCTTTTTTGCTTCTGAATGATGAATTTGTCCATATGTTTAGCTGTCATCATCTTGTCATGTTTCTTGGCGGGTCGAGAATTCTGGACCAATTTTAAACTACTCCCTTTTTATACCGTTATTTCTTTTCTCGTGTCGTATGACACAATCACCTTGTTAGTTTGGGAGACTTATTGGGGAGGTTTTGAACGACATTATTCATATTCGACCCGATTTTGGTTCGGGGATTTACTTGAAGGGTTTGACCCGATATCATTCATATCCATCCCGATTTTGGCTCGGGGATTTGCTTTAAATGACTCTTGCCTGTTGGTTTTCCCCATTCCTTTTACTGCTTCGGAAACTATATCAATCTCTTCGTCTTCTTCCCCTTCCCAAGAACTTCTGCCGTCGCTTCCCTTCCATTATAAATCATTGCCCTCCATGTCTTCGTCCTCCTATCTCACTATCATGGCTTCAGAGGGGCACCCCATCGAAATTTCTTCAAATTCAGAATCTTTCGAGTTGCAAAACTGGGTTTATGAAGACACTGAAGATTCGGAGACCCGCTCAACTGCCACTTCAGCTTTTCATCCTCTTACTTTTCCGCTTCACACTCCAACTCCAACCCCTCCTACAGGGAGGTCCTTTCATGCTCCCTTCCCTTCCTTCTGCAATAGAGTGTGGAATCCTCCCTTCACATGGGAGTATACAGTGGGAGACCCCCGTGCCGCAGCCGAACTTCCTCCACTTCCACTGGCGCTGGCTTTCATCCCAGTCCCCCCGGCGGAAGCTCATCCTTCTACGTTCGATGAAGGTCCATCAGCCATTCCTCCGTCTCAAGGCGAGCGCTTCAAGGTCATCTTGGCTCCCTCTCCCCTCAAAGAGACCTCTCCCGCTTCGTCTGTTAGGAGTAATCAGAGAAAATCTGTATAGATCAAGTTAATGCAATCATTTCAAATATATCAATAAAAATGAGGGAGGGAACTTGATGTTTGCTTTTGTCTTTTTCTCGTAGAAGTAAGGTTTCTATCTTCAAAAGGACTGTAATCTGGTCCGAACATACCTTCTTCTATCATCGCCCGGGGATTCGGACCCTCTTAATTACAGTTATAGTCCCGTCAACCTTCCCCCTACTGCCCCCACGTTTCCTCTTCTTTACTGGCATTTATTGTCCCTATTTCTTCTACCAATAAATGCACTCTTCCCCTTCATCGCTATAAAAACCTCCGCCCCTTACCTGATAGCTTCCATCCTTTCCCTTTCCTTTTATTTACCATGGACATAATATCTGAACAGGGCAGCAGTTCCTTTCCTGCTGAAGAATAGATAAATGAACACCGCTACATATCTAGCCTGGTGGAGCAAGTGAAGTATTTACAACAACGATTGAAGGAAACTTCCGCCAGTAATCGCTCCCTGCGTCAACAACTGGTCGGGTCCCAAAAGGAACTTGCCAAGCAAATCTTCCTGCAACAATCTTACCGTCGGCAATTACTGTGCCAACCTCGACCAAACAAAGGAGCTCCATCTGTTCCTCCCAACAAAGAACTGTAATACCCTAGATGTATAAGGGTTTCTTTTTGTTATTTCCCTCTTGTCAATGACTTGAAATATGTAATTTTTCCGCATCAAAGAACTTTTCCCTGTTTATCTTCTTCTTCCCGTATCTTCTGAGTTGTGTCGTGCTTTACTTCTTTTCGTATTGACATATAGTTGAAGCATATTTTGGTTCTCCTGCCTTTTCACCCTACCAGGAATATAGAACCATTAAATGAATTGACTCTGCTATTTTACCGGAATAAAACAATATAAAGTTAAACGAGGACTTCAACTTCTCCCACTTTACGGGGACAAAAATATAACTGAGGAGATCTCAGTTCTTCCGTTCCGCCACCACACGGGGATATCTTCCGCTTTGCGGGGATAAAATTTTTGAGTATAACCGAATGCATTTCAGTTCTTCCGTTCCACCACCACACGGGGATTTCTTCCGATTTGCGGGGATAAAAAATTTAAGTATAACCGAATGAATTTTGGTTCTTCCGTTCCACCACCACACGGGGATATCTTCCGCTTCGCGGGGATAAAAATTTAAGTATAACATACAACCGAGGTATTTCGGTTCTTCCGTTCCACCACCACACGGGGATATCTGTCACTTTGCGGGGATAAAAATTCAAGTATAACTGAATGAATTTCGGTTCTTCCGTTCCACCACCACACGGGGATATCTTCCGCTTCACGGGGATAAAAATTCAAGTATATATGGCTCAAAGACCATCAGCATAAAGGAGACAAGGCCTTCATATCATTCCTATTTTGGCTTTCCTCCTGAAGGGGAACACCTATACCCACCCCTTCCCAAGCAAATGAGGGCTTTAGTACATAATGGGCCATTTAGAAAAATAAACCCTTTTTTCCCTTTCACTTAGGGCCTTCTTTACCACAGATGAGGGGCCCAATAATGGTTATAGGCCCATTCTTCCTTCCTTTTATAGGGGATCCTTTGTCTTCGTTTCTCTTGCTATCTTCATCCCTTCGCCTTTTCGTTTCCCTATTCTTTGCTTGTTCGTTCCTCCGCCGCCACGCTCCTTGGCTTCGATCCCTTTTTCCAGCCCTCCTTCCTTATTCTCAGACCCTCAAAATGCATTCTTCCTTCTTCCAGGAGATAGCGGGCCGTTATCCACACCGCAAGAGGAGTGCCGATCAGCCGTCAGCTCCGTCTTCCTCTTCACCTCCTCCAATCACCACCACACCTGCTTCACCTAGTTTTTCTTCTCCTCCTCCTCCTACAACCCTTGTTATCTCCTCCTCAGAGGAAACCGGGATGATTATTCCTTCCTCACTCCCTCCGGCATTCACAAACCCTAGCTCTCCTACTCTTTCTCCTTCTGCCTCTGCTGCTCAGAAGTCACCTTCCCCTTCCCTGCAACCTGAGGACGAACTCGGGGAGGATGTACCTCCATGTCAGCCAATGACAGAGGCTGGCTCATCCCTGCCTTCTCTTACCCCTGAATACAATTCCTCTTCCGAACCCATGGCGGTTGATATCCCTTTCCACTCAACTTTCCCCTCCCCTCATCGCTTGAAGAGCCCTTCTCCTCCCATAGATATCACCCCCACTCTCCCCATTATAAGCGAGCTTCCCACCTCAGTATCATCCGTCCCATTTTCTTCCCTTTCTCCCAGGAGTCTTCGGATCCTGAACTTAGAGGAAGTGGTTCCTCGCATGGAAGGCCTACGCCATGCTCTGGATTTGGTATGTTTCCTCAATCAGCCTCCTTATCTTTGTCTTATTAACCCATTTCTTTTCTACGACTGGCATGCAGGCTATGACCAACCATCAAGAGTTGGATCGTTCCCTTCATCAATATCGAGCTCATGCTCTGGAATGGGAGCGACAGCAAAGGGAAGATTTGGCGAAGGCTCAGAATCAATAATGGCTCCTGTTACAACAACTGCACCTGTGCCAGGAGCAATTAGCCGAGGCTCGCCAACGCATTCGAAAGGATGTTGATATCATTGTAGCATTACAGGGACAACAACGAGTGGGTATGGAGCCACCCGTTCCCCAGCGGGAAGTCCAACCGGCTCCTTTTGATGAGGGGTCTTCATCCGCTCGGCAATTAATACGTCTTCAAGGGCAGGTAGCAGAGCTCCTCCAGGGGAAGCAACAAGACTCTGACACCATTGCTCGTCTTCAGGTTCAACACTGGCAAGCACAGGATAAGATAGGGGACCTCCGCACCCGTTTATGCAAGGAGGTAAAAGAAAACTCATCCCTCATAAATTCCCGGGCGCATGCTCACGCCCGTCTACGAAGGCAAGAGACTTCCCTCCAAAGACTGAGCACTGAACTCGCCCGAACCAAATCTTATTCTGAAGCAGTGGAGGGAATTTCAGCCTCAATGCGCCAAAATATGGTGGAGATGACGCACCTTGTATAGCAGGACAAAAGTTCCTGAGCCGACGATGTTTCCATCCTAGCCGATGCTATTATGGAGGTGTCACGACGCTATGTGGACGTGTGCCGAAATCTTCAAGAACAACAAGAAAAATGCTAGAGGCTGCATCGGGATCAGAGCCCTAATCGTCCGAACCGCCAGGAGCGACTCGTCATTTTGTTGTGTGCTACTTATCAAGATGGATTTAATGAAGCGGTTCGGCAATATGCTGATCAAGGATTACCTCCTCCCACTTATCCTTCATTCTCTTTAAATTGGGAGGCTGGCTTCCGTCGTTATCCTCCCCACCGTTTTAAGCTGTAATTCGATGTATTATTTTGAAACGGGAGTTTCCTTTCCATTTTCTTTCTCTTTTTCAGGATTTATCAATTAGTACTGCATTGCACTGACAAATGACTTATTAATGAAATTCGAAGGGTACTTTGCGTCTAATTAATGCAACCAAGTCAATAAGTACACCCCTTCGGAGTCTCATAATTCTTCTTCTTCTATTCTCGACTTCTCATACAGTGTGAAAAAGATTTAAATGAATGGCATTCAAGGGTCGCGGAAGTTCTTTGCCTTGGTCATCTTTCAGATAATATGCGGACCCCGCTACACGGCGCGTTACTTCATAGGGTCCTTCCCAATTCGGAGCTAGCTTTCCTGGGTCTCCAGTGGGATTAACTTTACGCAAAACCCAATCCCCTTCTTGAAATCTTCGAGGCATCACTTTCTTATTATAGGCTCGCCTCACTCTTTGCTTGTAAAATTCAGCCTGCCTCCATGCCATCTCCCTCTTTTCTTCCACCAAATCCAATTCAATGATCCGGATAAGTTGGTTCTGATTTGGTTCGTACGCCTTTATTCGAGCGCTATTTAATAGAACTTCGACCGAAATAACAGCTTCCGTCCTGTACACTAAACTGAAGGGAGTTTCCCCTGTTGCTGTCTTGGGTGTTGTTCGATAGGCCCACAGGACTCCTGGCAATTCTTCTACCCAATTTCCCCTCTGAGCCCCCAATTTGGTCTTTAATCCTTGAACAAGAATTCTTTTAGTCACCTCCACTTGTCCGTTAGCCTGAGGGTGAGCTACTGAAGTGAAAGCCTGCTATATGTTGAGACTTTGGCACCACTCTTGGATCTTTTTCCCTTGGAACTGTCGTCCGTTGTCACTGACTATTTTCCGAGGAATACCGTATCGATAAACAATATTTCTCCATAAGAACTGTATCACAGCATTCTCAATAATTTTGGCTAGGGGCTCTGCCTCCACCCATTTGGAAAAATAATCTACAACCACCAACAAAAACTTCTTCTGTAATGGTGCCACTGGCATCGGACCCACTATATCCATTCCCCATTGATCAAAAGGACATGAAGAGACCACGACTTTCATTAACTCAGCCGGCCGTTCGGAACGGTTGCTATGCTTCTGACAAGCAATGCAGGCTTGCACTATGCGAGCAGCATCTTGCTGGAGAGTAGGCCAAAAATATCCTGCTAATAAGGCCTTCCTTGCTAAAGCTCTTCCTCCTAAATGATTGCTACAACAACCTTCATGAATCTCTCGGAGTACCCATTCCGCATCCTCACTTCCCAAGCACTTCAATAAGGGTCGTCCGAAAGAAGTCTTGTATAAGTCCCCATTTAGAAGGGTAAACCATTTTGCTCAGCTCATTAAAATGGATGTTGCTACTTTTTCTTCAGGGACCTTCCCATGCTGTAAATAAGATATGATGTCAGTCCTCCAATCAGGAATTAGGCTTGATTCGGGTGCCTCTTCCTCCACGTTGCATACTGCGAAGGAAGTATGGATTTTCGCATGGATCGTTTCCCGGGACTTCACTCCTTCCATAGCACTAGCCATCCGAGCCAATTCATCTGTCTTCCCATTATTCTCCCGCGGGATTTGCTTTAAGATGACTTGACGAAATTGAGCTTTTTCTTTTTCAAAAGCCTTCAAGTACCTACGCAGCCTTTCCTCTCGGACCGCGAAAGAACCTTGAAGTTGTGATATTACCAACTGGGAATCCAAATGGATTACAATTGAAGAAGCCCCTACTGCTTTAGCAGCCTGCAATCCCGCTAGAATGGCTTCATATTCCGCTTCATTATTGGATGCCCGATATCCCAAGCGAACGGCTAGGCGAGTTTCTTCACCATAAGGGGAAATTAATAGAACACCGATGCCGCTGCCTGTAGACCCTGAAGAACCATCTACGAATATATTCCATGCATCTGATCCCTCATCTTTTGTTGCCGATCCATCTTCCGAGCCGCAAGGTACCTCTGCCAAAAAATCAGCAAGCGCTTGAACCTTGATAACCGTTCGGGGTTGGTAGTGAATATCATACTCGCTTAGTTCTACCACCCATTTGGCCAATCTTCCGGAGAAATTGGGCTTAGTGACGACCCTGCCCAATTCGCTATGAGTTAAAATGGTGATGGGATGAGCCAAAAAGTACGACCTCAATTTGCGGGCGGTTAACACTAGGATATATGCCAGCTTCTCTAACTCGGTATAACGGAATTCAGCCCCCTTCAGGATGTGGCTGGTATAATAAATAGGCTGCTGGTGAGAGCCTTCTTGTTTCAATAAAATCGAAATAATAGCTCCCTCCGAGACAGCCAAATACATCCATAATGGTTCTCCAGCTATTGGTTTGGCTAGCAATGGGAGTCCAGCCAAATATTTCTTCAACTCCTGGAAAGCCTGTTCGCATTGATCATCCCACTGAAATTTAGTAGCTTTATGCAAAATCTTGAAGAAAGGCAGCCCTTTGTTCGCCGATCTAGCTATAAATCGGGATAAAGAAACAATCCTGCCCACCAACTTTTGGGTTTCTCACAAATTAGCAGGTGATTTCATGTTGCATAACGCTTGTACCTTCTCAGGGTTGGCTTGCAACCCCTTCTCAGTCACTATGTACCCCAAGAACTTGCCACTTTTTACCCCGAACAGGCATTTGTTAGGGTTTAGCTTCATATTAAACCGTCTCAATGTAGCGAGGGTTTCATTTAAGTCCTTGACTAGATCCCGAGTGGTCTTCAATTTGACTAATATATTGTCCACATAGACTTCCACATTTTTCCCTTTTTGCTCCGCAAAGATCTTGTCCATGAGGCGCTGATTGGTTGCCCCTGTGTTCTTTAATCCGAACGACATTACCACGTAAGCGTATAACCCTCCTGCAGTCACAAAGCTAACCTTCTTTTGATTTTTTTTGGCCAAAGGTATTTGATGATATCCTTGATAGGTATCCATTAGGGACACCACTTCATATCCCACAGTAGAGTCTACCAATTGATTAATACGAGGCAAGGGGTAGCAGTCTTTAGGGCACGCTTTATTTAAATCACGGAAATCGATACACATCCTCCACTGCCCTGAGGGCTTGGGGACCAAGACTACATTGGAAACCCACTCAGGAAACTGGATTTCCTTTACATTACCCACTTTTAGCAATTTTTCCACTTCTTCGGCTATGACTTTGTCCTTTTCTGGTCCAAAATGTCGCCTTTTCTGTTGGACGGGTCGAGCTCCTTTGGTGATATTGAGATGGTGTTCAGCCACTCGAGGGTTGATCCCTGTGAGATCATGCACATCTCTCGCAAAGATGTCCTCGTTATTCTTCAGGCAAGCCACCAACTCTTCCTTGGCTTCTAGCTGTTGTGCTATCCGTGTGGCCTTTCCTGGGGCAATTTCCACCAGTTATCCTTCCTCCCCTTTGCCAGTCTTGGGTGGGGATTCCTCTAGGATGCAGACATCCAAAATGATAATAGCTTTTCTTTTGAGGTCATCGGTTTGGGCTTTCTTTTGATCATCCCGAACCATTTGTACGTAGCAGCTTCTGAAGGCCTTTTGTTCTCCATGAACTTCTCCCACCAATTGTCCCACCAGAAATTTCAACTTTTGGTGATACGGGGAAGCTATCACCTGAAAAAGGGTGAGGAAAGGGTGCCCAAGAATAGCATTATAAGTGGGCGGAGTGTCCACAATAAGGAAAGGGATTATACTAGTTTTTTGGCTGGGTTTTACACCCAGAGTCAGGGGCAATGAAATCTTCCCTACAGGGTAGACCACATGCCCTGCGAATCCAAAGAGGGGGGTGACCACATCTTTTAGCTGGGCATTTCCCAGCTGCATCTGTCCGAAAGCTTCCTGAAAGAGGATATTGACGGAGCTTCCCGAGTCGACCAGTACCCTAGCCACCTCATAATTGGCTAGGGAGATACGAATAACTAAGGCATCTGTGTGTGGCAGCAGGACACCTCGTAGATCTTTTGGCCCGAATGAAACGGGCGGTGCAACTTGAATAGTTTTGTCGGTGACGATGGCCAAACTCTCCATGAGGCGGGCATAGGATTTCCTCGCCCGGTTAGAGTCCCCGTCGGTAGGTCCTCCAGCTATAACATGGATAACCCTCCGTGTGGGGACGTTATCTAGATTGGATGAAGGGCCCTCACCAGATGGGCCTCCTTGAGAAACAACCTCCTGGGACGGCGTTTGGGGGAAGGTGACTTTAGGCGGTTGATTATACGACCCTGGACGGGTTACATTGGGTCGGGGGCCTCGCCGTGCCGGTCCTCCTGCTTGGAACCGCATTTGCGGATATGCAGTGTGGAGGCGATCCAACTCCTCCTGTAACTTAAAACATCGGCCACTAGTGTGGCCATATTCCGTATGATATTGACAGAAGAATGGGGTGGGGCGGGGGGGGGGGGGTTACGTGGGATCCCCCTGTACCCTAAGGGTCGTTGTAGCAGACCCTGTTGATCATAGAATTCCATCTCTTGTTCCTTCCAAGTCCTCACAGAAGGAAGCGCTTCAGCGGCCATGATTTGTAACGGTGGCACAGGGCGAACACCCTGCGGCATGGGACGAGGCCTCGGAGCCTCCTGTCGAAAAGGTCGCACATATTCCCGTAGGCGCTGAGCGTGGGGTGAGCTCTTTCAGTTGGGACTACTGTGACAACCCGTTCAGCTCTCCGCACCCTTAATCCTTCTTCTTCGTGGATAAATTGTTCCATACGGCTTAGTAGCTCCTCATAACTGTTCGCGGGTTGTCTTAACAAAAAAATGAGGAAGGGGCCGTCCTTCAGCCCGTGCTGAACAACGCCTCTGAAAGATTCGGATCTGGCCGAGGGGATTCCCTAGCCGTAGAAGTGAATCAGTGGAGGTACCCTCTAAGGGATTCTGAGGGTCCCTGGGTGATATGCATTAACATGGAGGCGTCATGTTTATACGCCTTCGGTGACAAACTCATTTGAACATTCCCCGGAAATCAGCGAAACAAGTGATGGATCCTGGGGGCAGAGTATTAAACCACTTTTGTGCCGAGCCGGTTAAGGTGGTCAAGAAAACTCAACATTTGAGAGCATCGGTATAACAGTGGAGCGAGGCCGCTCCGTCGAACTGAGATATGTGCTCTTTGGGATCCGTCGAACCATCATACTTATCGATCTGAGGATTCCGGAAGTAGGACGGAAGGACCTCAGAGAGAATGCCCATTGTAAAGGGATTGGGCTCATATACTTCCGGAGGTCTGGTTGATTGACTTTCACCCTGTTCTTCCCTGCGCGTTTGGGTGAAGGGCATAGTGTTCTGAGGTGTTCTTCCCCTAAGTCCTCCTCCAGGCAATATTTCCACATTGACGGTTGTACGAGATGGAGGAGGCATTTCTGGGGGTGGGCCTCTGGAAGAAGGTTCACCGGAATGCGGATGCAGAAACCTGGTCCTTCTCCTTTCCCTAGCGAGGGCTTCTGTAATAGCGTCATCCATCAGGGCCTTCAGCTGCGATGGTAGAAGGGTGATGGGGCGCTCCTCTGCTGAAGAGGTAGCAGGTTGTTGTACTTCTTCAGGTTGCATCTCAACGTCCAGCTCAATGTTTCCTGACAGGCGCCAACTCGATCGACGGAAAAATCTGTTCACTCCTTTTTCAATGCAGTGAAGCACTGAGGGAGATCTCAGAGAGTTCTCACAGGCTGCAATCAGTAGAGAATAAGAAGATGAAGTAGATGAAATGCAAAAACCAGCACCAGCAATCGAAACTCAGACACAAGATGTAACGTGGTTCGGAATAAGGATTCCTACTCCACGGAGGTGAGCTTTCTCACCGGGGGTAGTGCCCAAGCACTTTCACTATGAAGGTCCTCCTTTACAGAAAAGAAATTTCTGGAGGTGGAGGAAAAGAACCTCTTACAATGATATCACCAGACGAGAAAAAACACAAAAGATGTAACAACAACAAATCACTGCCCTTCTTCTCCGGCGAGATGGTTGTCCCCTTTTTTTCTCTGGCGTCTTCTTCCGTCTTGCTGGGTTGGAATAATTGCGGATCCCCTCCCTCCTCCTTGCTTCCTCCCTTTTATCCTCCTTTCTTCCCCCATCGTAGCGTCGTGGGCTATCTCCATCGTACACGTGGACACCACCTCCACCTGGAGAATAATTCTGTTGCAAATATGAGGAACGAAGGCTCCTCGAAATATTGTGTGGGGGCCTCCCAAGCCATTGCATAACGCCTCTTCTCTACTTTCCAAGTAACTAGGTTAGACTGTCTCCCTCAACCATCCACTTTAGGTGAAGCTAGCTTAGGTCTATAGCCCACAGGTGACCTAGCCTTAGGGTTCCTCATCAACCCTAACCAATTCCTCTTTTTCCCGTGCCAAACTTCCTTCGGATCGATCAGGTTGAGCCGACCTCTTAGCGACGTGCCTTCTGCCTCTTCCTTGCCATGCCAATTACTTCTGCTAACTCTCCCGTGCCAATTGCTTCTGCTAACTCTACCGTGTCAATTGCTTCTGCTAACTCTCCCGTGCCAATTGCTTCTGCTATTCGAGTCCGAATCATTCTTCCTTTTTCCCTTCACCAAGCAGAATATTTTGGATCGGATCCGGGGCTACACGTTAACCCTTTTATCTGGATTTATATGAAAAAGTTGCCAGTAGTATCACAATTCAATTAATTTATCCCATAATTCCTTAGAGTTTTCGAATGGACCCACCCTATTGAGTTGTTCTTTGGTAAGTCCGTATTGCAAGGTGTTAAGCGCCTTGTAATCGGCTTGAGCCCATTTTTTAATGTCTGCAATCCATTTTTCCGATTCTAACAACTCACCCGAGTCGTCTACATGATCTACACATCCTTTGCTAATCGAAAATCAAACCTCTAGGTTGGTTTTCAAGTAACACTCCATTCTCCTTTTCCAGTAGGAAAAGTCCTCTCCGTTCAAGAGAGGAGGGCAAACGGTGTGATACCCTTCTAAGTGTGACATTCCTAAATAAATATTTTAATAATAAATTTTTATTTAAATTAATTAAAGTTGAGGATTATAAAATATAAAAAATTAATTTAATTAATTTAAAATGCAGAAAAATTAATTTAATTATTCTAATATGTAGAAAATTAATTTAATAAATCTAAAATACATAAAATTATTTTAATTAATCTAAAATGTAGAAAATTAATTTAATTATTCTAATATGTAGAAAATTAATTTAAAATACATAAAATTAATTTAATTAATCTAAAATATAGGAAATTAATTTAATTCTAGAACAAATATTAAAAATTAATCTAATGCTAGAATAAATATTAAAAATTAATCTAATGCTAGACAAATAAAGAAAACTATCCTAATGTTCACGATGGTGGTTGCACCAAATTCGGAGCGCCCTCGCTCTAATACCAATTGTAGGATCGCAATATTCCGAGAGAGGGGGGTGACTCTTAGAGTTTATAATTTTCTTTAATTTTAAAGCTTATTTTATATTTTCAAATATGAGTATGCAGCAGAAATTAAATGAATTTAGACATAATCAATTTACTTAGTTCACAACCCAAACTGGGTTGCTACTCCATGGCTCTTAGCTCTTCCTAGAGCTACCTCGACGAACAATCACTATAGTACCCTTCGTTTCAAGTACTCTCGACTTTGGAGGGATTCACTTTTTACAAAAATGAGAGAAAGGTAACACTCTACCTTCTCTTGAAATTAAGTACAATAAGCGAATATGAATAGAAAGAAGACATGCTAAATTATACCGACACTTTTGAGGAGTTTGAAGTAGGCACGGAGCATCGGAAATGTGCCTTCGTGAGGAAGTAGAGCTCTTATGAACGAGATTGAATTTTGACAGCACTTTGACGTAGTAGTAGTGTTCTACTCAGATCAGGTCGAGCACTTGTTTTATAAACCTTTTCCAGTCGACTGGAATGCCTTCTATTCGACTCCACATCAACCCATCGATATGGAACTTCTGGTCTTCCAGTCGACTCCAGGTCACCTAGCTCCACATCGGGAAGTTTCCCACTTCAGTCGACAAAAACTCCCCAATCGACTGAAACACTTTCCAACTACGGTGCCAAATCTTCGACAAATCACCAGCTAATCCTGCCAAGTGTGTATTGAGTCGACTAAACCAAATAGAGTCGACTGAACTTCAGTCGACTGATCCCTGCAAAATGAGATTAGTAAAATAGATAAAATCATATATGATAGAAGTAGTAATACTACTCGATCTGGACTTCTAAGTCTCATGCGGACTTTCCGTTGGATCGATGCCTAACTTTGCCCCCTACAGAGGACTCAGCCTCACTTCTTCACTTGAGGCTTACCTACTAGCTCCCTACCAGACTTACCACTTTTGACATCCGATCTGACCCGTCAGGGCTTCCACTAGCTGTCCAATCTGCCTGACCCAGTTGGACTTTTTGTCGATTATCCGGTCTCCTGACCCAATTGATCTTCATGCCAAATGTCTGGTCCACATGATCCATCTGGACTTCATGCCCGGTGTTCGGTCCTCCTGAACTGTCAAGTCAACTGCCTAGTATCCAGTCAACATGACCTACTAGAACTTCCTATTAAGTTTATACACTTAACACTGATATTAGAACACAAGTAATTCCTAACTTTAACTACGGTTCATACATCAAAACCAAGGAGTGATGCTCACTGCATCAACAATGCTTTATCTTACCCTACACTTGTGTGGGAAATGCACCCTTTCTATGTCCATGCTCCAGAGTGGATTATGCAATTAAATCATCTCCAACCACCTGGAAGAACTTTCAAAGAAATGATATTGGAGGTAGTGGGCGCTAAAGATATTAATCATATAAGGAAGGCCTTTACCTATTTTTTGATCATTCCACCCCCGACGTGGATCTTAAAGTTGAATCATCTTCGACCACCAAGGAAGACTTATTCTTATTTCATTCCACCTCCCACTTTGCTCCTCTTACTGAACAGTCTTCAACCACTGGGGAGGCCTCTTACTCTACTCCCAACCTGACTGCTTCTACTGAACCACCTTCAATCGCCAAGAGATCAGGGGAGTTTGTTCCTTTCTATATCTTTTGTTTTTCATTTTCTTGTTGTACATATTCTTGATTGCTTTTACTTGTTTTCTTTTTCCTCGCACTTTATTTGGTTTTTCTTGCCTTGTTGAGTGGTTGTAATAATTCCTTACATTCCCTTTCGTAGTTCTTTGAGAATTGTAAAACATAATTAAGTTTGACTATCGAGTTTTGGATTCATTGGTATGATTTAGTACATTGCTTGCATGTAGTCATTTGTTATGGTGATGGACTCTATCTTGAAAGATTAAGCTTGATATTCTTATTCACATAGTGAGGTTTATTTCCATGCTATCCTTTATCCTCTTGTTTGTGATAACACTTGTGATACTTGACACTCTAGAACTTGGTTTGATTCTTTTTGAAATTACAATAATATAAGCTGGCATAAATATAATGGAGGCATTTTCTCTTGTTATTTTTTTTATATCTCCTCTTTCCTTTGTCATTGTTACTCGTCATACATTCCACCTGATACTTTCATGACATTATAGTTTCCTTTATATATCTTCTCATTGTCATTATATTATCACTTTCACATTTTTATTGGGTTTTCTTTCCTTATCATATGATGAGAGTTTTGGGGGATTACATGATGAGTACATTGTCCGGGACTGACAAGTTAAGTGTGGGGGAGAGTGTTATGTGTGAAAGAAAAAAAAGTGATGAACTATTGTTACATTCTATTGATTTATTTCGAGAGGAGATTTCCATGAGTTGCAACATGGGAAGCAAAGTTTATTATCATCACAATCACGGATCTTTTGTTTGATTTCAACAAAAAAAAAGGGGAAAGAACAACCATGTTGTAAAAAAAACAAAGAAAAGAAGAAAAAAAAAGTTTCAAATGTTGTATCTTTGCATGATATGTGATTGATGAATATAAACATTGCTATGGTTTCTAAATTGTCTTGCATTAGTGGAATAAAGTTTTGAAGAGATTATTTCTCTTCATTTGATTTTGTCATGTGCAAGTACTTGTGGATTGAGAACTTATTGAAGATATGTATTTTTGGAGAGGTAGGAATGTTTAGTTTGTGTACTACATTGAAAAGTTTCAAGGAAGTTGAGTGTTGGATGTTTTTAGTGATTTCATGCTTATTATTTTATTATAGTCATCATGTGATTACTCCAATTCTCTCATGTTCTTTTAGTCTTCCTTGTTGCCTATCTTTCTTGTTCTTTTGAATTTATCTTGGCTTTATAACTACTCTTGATATGTCCTCTTGATTTATGTGTGTTATGTTCATAGTAGTGGAGAAGTAGAAAATAAGCAATCATATTGTAGCGCAATATCATAAGTTGTTTTGAGTGAGCTCCATTTCTATATTTGTTATGTGTATCAGTGCATATATCTATTGTTGGGTTTCCCCGACACCGACGTGGGTGTGTGTTCGAACATATTTCGCAAACATGCACAGCGGAAGCAAATAAAACGAGTAATAACTAACTTATTACAACACACACCACACAGATGCAAGAATATATCAAGTGTAGACATAATTGCTATTTAAAATTTTGCAATAAAGAAACTAATCTAAGTATACCTGACGAATTACGTGAAGCGGAAATGACATCAACCAAGCGACCCTCGCGAGTTTCGCCTCTATCTATATCCACGCCGAGTATCGTCGATATAGCTTCACAAAACCACGAGTCCCAACTTCACAAGAGGTACTAGCTTCGCGTTGAAGTCGTTGTGATCTGAGAGATGATCACAATCCGAATCAAATTCGGATCCAAAAATCGAGTTCCACGAACTCGCGTCTCGGAAGTGGTTTTCGTCAACCAATTGATGAAACATTGGTCCTCCACCAAAGGGGATTGCCAGAGATCCAATCCCCGGCAAGTAGGTCTCTGTCGGAGCGCAAAACGTCGACCAAACGACATCTCCACGAAGAGGACAACAAGCTGTCCAAAATTGGACACCTTGTTTTGGTGGAGGAGATGGTCGGTCAAAGACTTGGCCGACTGCCCTTGATGGCCGGCAACCAAGGTGTTGGGATGTATACTGAAAGCCTAGCTCTTTTGTATGAACATCTTTATTTTGAAATAATAATCACATGATCATTGTTTGCATATTTTTATGATTATGCAAAATTGTCTAATATTTTACATTGTAGATAACATGGTGCTTAGTGTGGCACAGAAGATCATGTTATCAGTTCCTTGTAGAATATAAGTAGAGGCTCACAACCAAGATGGTTTTGGACAAACCATTGGAATGGTTGTAGTGTAGCTTGGTATTGTTTTGTCTTGAACATAAAGTTACACTAGTACACTTAGGTGTATTGAGCAGGACCGACATAGAGGTGATTCAATTTATTACTGACAACATAATTGAATCGGACCTCGGATATTATGTTGTACATGCTCTTAATCCCGATATAATAATGGGCACATGTACTTAGTATTTATTTCTTTGATTTACCAGAGGGTGAGATTTCTATGGATTAAATCAATATGCTCGGTAAGTTTGGAAATGATATTATTTACATGGTGTGCCGTTGATTATAGAAGGAAACCGTGTCCTATATATTAGGTTGATGATGTCCCCTTGAGGAGCTCATAAGGTTCATCATGTAAACCCTGCAGGTTGACTTAGTCAACATGATGATAAGATTGAGTGGTACTACTCGAGGAGTTAGATGTTAATTAATTGATGGTCAGTAAATTAATAAATTGACGGACATTCGATATCTTAAACACGGGGAGATGGATGTACAAATAATATATGGAGCCCATATTAATTTATGGGGGTTGGTGAGGTAGTTCGATGATGATCCTCTAGTGGAATGGAACATCATTGATGGATCAAGTTTGTGTGGTTCCGATCCATCGGGTGGCCAAGACCCAACTCCTCCTCATGGTCCCTATCGTAGCCTAATATAAACCTCATGAAGTCTAGATCAAATGATGGAAAACAAATCTCTAGATCCAACGGTTGGGATTAAATTCCTAGAACCGACGGTGGAGATTAAATCTCTAGATCCGACGGTTGGGATTAAATTCCTAGAACCGACGGTGGAGATTAAATCTCAAGATCCGACGGTTGGGATTAAATTCCTAAGAACCGACGGTAGAGATCAAATCTCTAGATCCGACGGTTGGGATTAAAACCCTAGAACCGACGGTTGAGATTAAATCTCTAGATCCGACGGTTGAGATTAAAACCCTAGAACCAACAGTGGAGATTAAACCAAGGCCTAAACCCTAACTCTATAAAAGGGTGTTTATGGGTTGGGCGGCAACAAGTTTTTGGTTGATGATGGATGCTAAGAAAATTAGGGTTTTGCCTAGCATTGCTTGGGCGGCAAGCAACCTTAAGGAGGAAACCCTAATTAGGGTTTTGGCTCCTTAGGTTGGGCGGCCAAGGTGAGGATGAAGAGTGGGCGGCAACTTGTGGAGGAGCTTGTCTTCTTCCATGGAGGTGGCTAGCTCCTAGATCTCTTCTCTCCACCATGCTTGGGCGGCAAGGAACCTTATGGAGGAAACCCTAATTTGATTAGGGTTTTGGCTCCTTTGCATGGGCGGCCATGGATGGGAATGAAGAGTGGGCGGCAACTTGTGGAGGAGTTTGTCTTCTTCTATGGAGGTGGATAGCTCCTAGATCTCTTCTCTCCACCATGGTTGGGCGGCAAGAAAGCCTAAGGAGAAACCCTAATTAGGGTTTCCTCCTTAGGTTGGGTGGCTAGGGATTGCAAGGAAGTTGGGCGGCAACTATAGGAGAGGAGGTCTTCTTCTTCCTAGGGTGTGGCCGGCTCCTTCCTCTATTCCCTCCACCGTGGCCGGCGCCCAACATATTCCTTTTCTCCTATTCCCTCCATCTTGGCCGGCGGCACCAAAACTAGGGTTTGTCCCTAGTTCGGTTCCTTGGTTGTTTCCATATTATTCTCTCTATTCTTGGGGCCGGCGGCATCAATCCTTTATGGATTGGTGGTTGGCTCAAGCAAGAAGGGAAAGAGAGTTCTTCATTATTTGGATTGAAGAAGATCTAGGATGCTTCAACTTGTGGAGGATCTTCGCCCACATAAAGTCTACAAGGAGGTTAGGACATACGATAGAAGATCAAGAGGTATAAAAGTTTTATAACTTTTATTATTGTTCTTTGCATGTTCTTATTTGATATGCTAGCTTATGTTCTTTATGTTAGCATATGTTGATTATACTAGTTTACATTTGCATGTATTTGTATAATCATGGACCCCGATAAGAAACACAAAAACCGACGATCCGTCCGTCGTCTCTTCCGCGGCTAACCGACTAGAAGAGTTGTGTTGCTTGAACAACTAGTTTGTTCAAGCGATCGCTCGTGTCGTTAGCACGATGACGAATTGGTTGTGCTTAGGAAACTCATCCCCTCCGGATTAGTTTTCATTTGTTGAAAATTTTAATCCGGGGACATGGGAGCCAATGTGCATTCCGAGGTATAGCACATTGCCAACAAATGGTATCAGAGACATGGTTTCCGGTTTTGTGTGTTTAGGATTCGGTTACTTTCATGCACATATCATATATTGAGTATGCTGGATAATAGTAGGATGTGCGTAGGCTAACTTTTTGGTTGCAGGCATAAGATCCGACTATTATGGCTATATGTGTCTATGTGGTTGTTTGTGTGTGATTGTATGTATATTATTTGAATCCTCGGGGTTTACGAGGCTAGATTAGTATTTAATTTTTGTAATTAAATACAGCATTGTTTAGCCACTCTTTATTTTATTTTACTTTCGATCTAGATTTCATGTACACTCCCTCGTGGAGTATAGGATCGATGGATGTAAAATAAAATAGGTTTTATTCTCGACTCGGATCTCCGGATGGCTCGTACATGGCGTAGGGGGAGCGGACGAGGTGGCGACATGACGGGAAGCATATTGGAGAACAATGCCATAATAGTTGGAAAAATTCTGATTTTTCCATATTTATTGCTGATTTGTTTTATATGCATGTTGTGTGTGCTTGAAAATTCCTCATTTTCAATTTACTAATTGGGAGAGGGATATTTTAATTAATTCCTGCGGCCTCCATTACAATTTGACATGTGATGCAACAAACTTGCGCGTCGGCTCTGAGTGTCTTCCTCCCCATCGGATGAGTTTGTTTGCGGATCACTAGGTCAAATAATGGTTATAGGAAATTATTTAGGAGCGTGTGTACTTCCCCATCGGTAAGGCACATAATCGGAGATATTTCCCTTAGTATCGTGTAATGGTGCACACTTAGATGCAAATAAAAAGTATCCTCCCCATCGGAGTCACTGCTTTTATTTGTAGGGCCAAAGAGGAACCAACTATTAATTTTATTTGTCAAAAAGTAAGGTTGACAAGATAATAAAATCAATGCGTAAAACCTCCTCTTACAAATGTAGAATTCGTATACGTCCACACTATAGTGGCATGCGATATTCTCGGTGTTTTGAGGTGTTTGTTGATTTCGGAATTTTATTGTTTTGAGGAATCAATAATATTTGAAATCTAAAGTTTTGATCATTGTGATTCTTAGGATTTTCAAAATTACTTTCAGTCCAATTATTATGATACTAAAGGAAATAAACTTACTGTACCTAAATAATGTTGATTGGAAAAGATTCTAGATATTGTCTTATCTGCAAGGAGTACAAGTATACACTCTTCAAAGAGTGTCCTCAAGCCATCATTGCTCAAAAGGGTTTCTACTTCTAAGCCGAAAGGCAAGAAGAAGAAGAAACAAGGTGAAGCAAAGATGGAGGGAGGATCTCAGGGAAGAGTGAAGAAGCCGAAAGGCAAGTACTTCACTTACAAGCAGGATGGACACTGGAAGGAGGATTGTCCCAATTCTAAATAGAACAAAAGTATATCTTTTGGTCTAGTCGTTGTAACATGGTTAGCGGTGTTATCTACCGGCACTTGGTGTGTAGATACGAGAGCCACTAATCATGTCTGCAATACTTTGCAGGGGTTCCAGGAAACCCGACGACTAGCTAAAGGGGATATTACCATTTACTTGGGCAATGCCATGAAGATTGCGGCTATTGCAGTGGGAGATGTTTTATTTATCTTTTGAGAAAAATAAAGGTTTTTGGTTCTTAAGAATTTCCTTTATGTACCCTTATTTAGAAAGAATTGATTTCGGTTTCTAAATAGTTTTTGGATGGATAATCTATTTCTTTTCATGACAGATTTGTTATAAAAGGAATAGGGACATTATCTATTCAGGTACATAGATAGGAAATTTATAACTTGAACCACAAGCTCCCACGATGCAAATAGAAGTTAATAACTCATCTTCTAATTCCAATAAGAGAAAAGAACCTTCGAAGATGAACCAAACAAATCTTTGCCTTCTTAGGCTTGGTCACATTAACCTAAGCAGAATTCAAAGGTTGATAGCTGATGGACCTTTGGGTTCATTAGTGGTGGAGGATCTCCCAACCTACGAATCTTGCTTGGAGGGTAAGATGACCAAGAGGCCTTTTTAAGGCCAAGCGGTATAGAGCCAATGATTTGTTAGAAATGGTTCATTCTGATTTATGAGGTCCTATGACTATCTAAGCAAGAGGTAATCTTGAATATTTCGTCTCTTTCATAGACGATTATTCAAGATATGGATGACACTACGATCTGATCGTGGTGGTGACAACCTCTTGGGAGAGTTTAGGAACTACTTATCAGAGGTTGGGATTCAATCCCAATTGATCGCACTGCACACCCTAAACAAATGTTGTAGCAGTACGAAGGAATAGGACTCTTATGGAGATGGTTAGATCGATGATGAGTTATTCTGACTTGTTTTGTAGTCCTAGAGATCAAAGGGTGATCGTTAACACGAATGCCAGATTTCTAGAGGAAGACTATGTGATAAGCCACAAGCCCAAGAGTAAAATTGTTCTGGAGGAGTTAAAAGGGAAGTCACTTCATTAGTACCACCGGTACAAGAGGATATACCACATGTCACTGCACTGCGTGTCACAGAGGATACACAGATGATACCTCATCATAGTGGGAGGGTTGTGAGACAACCTCTCAGATTCATGTTTTTGGACAAATCTTCTGATTTGGTCCCTAGCAAACATGAACCTGATCCCTAGACATACGAAGAGCCAATCCAAGATATAAATACAGCATCTTTGCAAAGTGCAATGAATACTGAGATTAAATCTATGGATTCAAGATAGGTCTGGGAGCTCTTATGCATAGCAACTCATATGGATTATGAGGTGTGATAGATGGATGTCAAGACAGCTTTCCTTAATGGAAGTCTTGAGGAAAACATCTATTTGAAGCAACCAGAGGGATTCATTTCTAAGGACAAAGAGTGTATTGTATATAAGCTTAATCGGTCCGTTAATGGACTGAAGCAAGCTTTGAAGTCTTGGGACATCCGCTTTGAGGAAGTAAATCCAGTCTTATGGATTTATTCAAAGTTCGGATGGGTCTTGTGTATATCAGAGATGTGACGGAAACGTAGTGGTATTTTTGTACTATACGTAGATGACATTTTGGTGGTTGGCGACAACATCGAAGTGCTATCAGACGTAAGGGTATGGTCATCCAAACAGTATGATATGAAGGACTTGGGAGAAGTGGGTCACAACCTTGGGGATCAAGGTTGTTGTGCTTATCCCAAGCTTCATACATAGACATGGTTTTGGATAGTTTTAGCATACAAAACTCCAAGAAGGGTTTTCTACCCTTCAGGCATGGAGTTCCTTTATCTAAGCAGATGTGTCCTAGATCATCTGAGGAGATAGAGGAGATATAGGCAGTTCCTTATGCTTCGGCGGTAGGAAGCCTAATGTATGCTATGTACGAGACAAGATATCTGCTTTGCCGTGAGCATGGTTAGCAGATATCAGAGTAATCCAGGACAGGGACATTGGACTGCGGTAAAAGCATATATTGTAGTGCCTGAGAAGGACTAGGGATTATATGCTAGTTTACGCAAGGCACTAATTACTCCTCGTGGGTTGCATGGATTGCGATTTCCAATCATATAGGGATAAGAAGTCTACCTCGTTTTGTGTTTACTTTAGGAGGTGGAGCCATTGTATGGAGGAGTGCCCACAGAATGCATGGCTGACTCCACCATGGAAGCCGAGTATGTGCGGCACCATGAGGCGCCAAAGAAGGTGTGGCTCAGAACTTCGATGGACTTGGATGTGATTCTGGTTTTCCGTAAATATCACAATTTATTGTGATAATAATGGTGCAAATGGTAAACTCAAGGAACCACGAGCCCATAAGGCTAGTAAACACATAGAGTGCAAGTACCACCGACACGAGAAATCGTAAAGGAGGTAGTAGTTGTCGCCGCCTAGCATGCATCGAGGATGACCGCAGACCCTTTCACTAAGGCCCTTCTAGCGAGAGCTTTGATAGGCATGTGGAGGGAAGGGGAATCAGATGTATGGCAGTATGAGGATAGCATAGTCTTTTAGTATAAGTGGGAGATTGTTGGGATGTATACTGAAAGCCTAGCTCTTTTGTATGAACATCTTTATTTTGAAATAAGAATCACATGATCATTGTTTGCATATTTTTATGATTATGCAAAATTGTCTAATATTTTACATTGTAGATAACATGGTGCTTGGTGTGGCACAGAAGATCATGTTATCAATTCCTTGTAGAATATAAGTAGAGGCTCACAACCAAGATGGTTTTGGACAAACCATTGGAATGGTTGTAGTGTAGCTTGGTATTGTTTTGTCTTGAACATAAAGTTACACTAGTACACTTAGGTGTATTGAGCAGGACCGACATAGAGGTGATTCAATTTATTGCTGACTACATAATTGAATCGGACCTCGAATATTATGTTGTACATGCTCTTAATCTCGATATAATAACGGGCACATGTACTTAGTAATTATTTCTTTGATTTACCAGAGGGTGAGATTTCTATGGATTAAATCAATATGCTCGGTAAGTTGGGAAATGATATTATTTACATGGTGTGTCGTTGATTATAGGAGAAAACTGTGTCCTATATATTAGGTTGATGATGTCCCCTTGAGGAGCTCATAAGGTTCATCATGTAAACCCTGTAGGTTGATTTAGTCAACATGATGATAAGGTTGAGTGGTACTACTCGAGGAGTTAGATGTTAATTAATTGATGGTCAGTAAATCAATTAATTGACGGACATTCGATATCTTAAACACGGGAGATGGATGTACAAATAATGTATGGAGCCCATATTAATTTATGGGGGGCAGGAGGTAGTTCGATGATGATCCTCAGGAATGGAACATCATTGATGGATCAAGTTTGTGTGGTTCCGATCCATCGGTGGCCAAGACCCAACTCCTCCTCATGGTCCCTATCAGAGCTTCAATATAAACCTCATGAAGTCTAGATCAAATAATGGAAAACAAATCTCTAGATCCCATTTGCTGGGATTAAATTCCTAGAACCGATGGTGGAGATTAAATCTCAAGATCCGACGGTTGGGATTAAATTCCTAAGAACCGACGGTAGAGATCAAATCTATAGATCCGATGGTTGGGATTAAAACCCTAGAACCGACGGTTGAGATTAAATCTCTAGATCTGACGGTTGAGATTAAAACCCTAGAACCGACGGTGGAGATTAAACCAAGGCCTAAACCCTAACTCTATAAAAGAGTGTTTATGGGTTGGGCGGCAACAAGTTTTTGGTTGATGATGGATGCTAAGAAAATTAGGGTTTTGCCTAGCATTGCTTGGGCGGCAAGCAACCTTAAGGAGGAAACCCTAATTAGGGTTTTGGCTCCTTAGGTTGGGCGGCCAAGGTGAGGATGAAGAGTGGGCGGCAACTTGTGGAGGAGCTTGTCTTCTTCCATGGAGGTGGCTAGCTCCTAGATCTCTTCTCTCCACCATGCTTGGGCGGCAAGGAACCCTAATTTGATTAGGGTTTTGGCTCCTTTGTATGGGCGGCCATGGATGGGAATGAAGAGTGGGCGGCAACTTGTGGAGGAGTTTGTCTTCTTCCATGGAGGTGGCTAGCTCCTAGATCTCTTCTCTCCACCATGGTTGGGCGGCAAGAAAGCCTAAGGAGAAACCCTAATTAGGGTTTCCTCCTTAGGTTGGGCAGCTAGGGATTGCAAGGAAGTTGGGCGGCAACTATAGGAGAGGAGGTCTTCTTCTTCCTAGGGTGTGGCCGGCTCCTTCCTCTATTCCCTCCACCGTGGCCGGCGCCCAACATATTCCTTTTCTCCTATTCACTCCATCTTGGCCGGCGGCACCAAAACTAGGGTTTGTCCCTAGTTCGATTCCTTGGTTGTTTCCATATTATTCTCTCTATTCTTGGGGTCGGCGACATCAATCCTTTATGGATTGGTGGTTGGCTCAAGCAAGAAGGGAAAGAGAGTTCTTCATTCTTTGGATTGAAGAAGATCTAGGATGCTTCAACTTGTGGAGGATCTTCGCCCACACGAAGTCTACAAGGAGGTTAGGACATACGATAGAAGATCAAGAGGTATAAAAGTTTTATAACTTTTATTATTGTTCTTTGCATGTTCTTATTTGATATGCTAGCTTATGTTCATTATGTTAGCATATGTTGATTATACTAGTTTACATTTGCATGTATTTGTATAATCATGGACCCCGATAAGAAACACAAAAACCGGCGATCCGTCCGTCGTCTCTTCCGCGGCTAACTGACTAGAAGAGTTGTGTTGCTTGAACAACTAGTTTGTTCAAGCGATCGCTCGAGTCGTTAGCACGACGACGAATTGGTTGTGCTTAGGAAACTCATCCCCTCCGGATTAGTTTTCATTTGTTGAAAATTTTAATCCGGGGACATGGGAGCCAATGAGCATTCCGAGGTATAGCACATTGCCAACACAAGGGAGGATGCCCGGAGGAGTTTCTGGCAACTGGTGGATGGTCGACAGCAAGGAAGAGGAGCGGCAACTCCAATGGGCGGCGACACGAGGAGCTTGGGTGGCAACCACACCTCTCCTAGGGTTGGGCGGCAACAATAAGGGAGGAGAAGATAAAAATGGCTAGGGTTTGCAAAACCTTGAACCAATTAAATCACAAAAACCCTTAAGTCGTGTTTTTATAGAGAGTATATTCTCCTAACGATTATTAGTTCATAACCAAAACCCGTTAAACCGCTCCAATAACTTAAGTTAAAATAAACCAAACCGCATTGGTCTATTTTAAGTTAAAACAAACCAAACTAATTTTGGTTCATTCGTTTAAAACAAACCAAACCCCTTTGATTTATTTTCACCATAGGATTAGAACCAAACCAATTTGGTTCATCCATCATGTCTTCATAAGACTCGGCTCATCCATGCTTCCGATGCAACTGAAACAATTTCATGCTCGCTCTTCGTTTGGTCCAACCAAACCATGTCTCTCTTGATCTGAGAATCCTATTCTCATGCTCGTTTTAAATCCTTCGGATACCACTCGTAGTGCGTGTGACCAAATAGGTTCCCAGTTTATGTTGGTCGTCTATAATTAACCATTGATTATAGAACGATCATGAGTAGCACCTAGTAGTAGATCATGATCCTCAAATAATCGAAAAATCAACAGTTGATCCCAGGACATGGTCTATTGTGTCAGTCCCCACTAGGCTGACTACGTCACACCTAGCCCAAGTATTTACTTCCTCATTTTGTGGATTCTAGTTACTGCACATGTATCCAAGAGTACCATACTCTAAACATGTAATGTTTTGGCTAAAGACTTTAATAACAATCCGACGAGAGGTCATAGGGTATACATCTCCTCACAAGGAGTGGTGAATCCTCTGTTGGCTATTCAAACACCTTCGGACACTTCGAATTATGCCCAATCATCCCGAGTCCACATCTCCTCGGAGAGGCTTACTTAAGATGTCAAAGCATAAGTCTCCGTGACCAAGATGACTTGAATACCTCAAGTCGAAGGAATATCACACTTAAGCTGCAGTAAGGACTTCATTGACATATCTGTATATGTAGAGAACCATATGAAGTCTTACAGCTTGTCACTCCAATGAACTAGTTACCATAACTAGCATCCACGATCAACTCCGTGTTAGTTATAGCCCTAAGAACCAATCATGTGATGGTTGAATAGGGAACATTTTGTATCATATTCTATAAAGGCAAAGGAATGGTTATTATATTTAAGTTTTGCTTGTGCCAGCTAAATTAAATATAGTAATGCCCTAGAAAAGTAGGTTCTTATCTACAGCACATCAATTGGCAGAATTGATTATGAGAGGCTGTAGAGAACACTTTCTAAATGTTCCTAGTCAAATATTAATATGCAAGGGCAGTATTAATACATAAAGACTAGCATGTAGGTCAATTGATGACTTGATCTCACAAGTCATGGATATATGATATCAAGTTGACACATGGGTATATATTAGAGAATATATACTGAACTGACCCGCCATGAGAAAGTTTCATGGATCGTTATATGAGTGTCATAAACTTTCTCATGTGACTATTGGTATGAATAGTCCTCAGACCTGAAGTCACTACGGTTCCCTACATAAGGAGTAATGTACTTTGGTATCGTCAAACGTCACCCGTAACAGGGTGGACCATAAAGGCGATTACTGGGTATATAACAAATTATGCGGAGGGATGTGAGTGATGTAGATGGGATCTATCCCTCTCATATGACGAGAGTGATATCGGTGGGCCTCTTGATTGAGTAGAACTACTAAAACGCATGGCCATGCTCGAATGAGTCAATATGAGATATTGAGCTCATTTGTTTGAGTTAGTTTACTCAGGGATCAAGAAACACATAGATTGATCGAGGATGACACGGTCTATGCCTCATTGATCAATCTGATATCAAGGATAGAAGGACACGGTCATATATTATAGTAGTCATGGAAAGGTTAGTCGGATCTTGACTTATCTCGTAACTTGGGTAGCAATGATGTATTGCTAGATGTCGGTCATTGCTTGTGTATCTAAAAGAGTTTAGGTCCACTGCCAACGTTATGAGAGCCTATAGGGTCACACACAAAGAGCATGATAATTAGAGGAATTAGAGTATTCTAGTTTGACTAGAATAATTTGGGAATAAGCTTAAGTACAAAATGGTTTTTGGACTTTAAGCTTAATGAGAATTTTAGCTAATTGATTTAATGAGATTAATTCAATATGTTACCTCATTGATTTAATAAGATTAATTCAATATGATAACATAAGCTTAATTGAATTAATAAGATTAATTCAATATGATAACATAAGCTTAATTGAATTAATAAGATTAATTCAATATGATAACATAAGCTTAATTGAATTAATAAGATTAATTCAACATGCATGAATGCCACATAAGAATGCCACATAAGCATGCCACCTAAGCTAGATAAGGTGGAAGGAAACAAAATGGTTTTGTCTCCTTAAGTGGCCGGCCAAACAAGGAAGCCAAATCCTTTTTAGGTGTGTCTCAATGCAATGGATTGCATTGAATGTGAAGGAGGTGGAAGGGTTTTTCCAACCTATAAAGGCTCCATGGAGTGGCGGCCAAAGTAGAATTTTGGTGGAGTGTGGTTGTTGGGAGCTTGAGGCTTGGAGAGGCTTGAGCTTATTGTTGTGTGGCTTTTGTGAGTGTAGCAAGAAGAGTAGTCTTCTTCTTCCCTTCTCCTTTTCCCTAGCTTCCTCTCCTTTAGGGACTTCTCTAGCAAGAAGTAAAGGAGAGCTCCTCTAGTTTTCTTTTGTGAGACAAGAGCTTGCTCGTGTGGATACATATAGAGGCACGGACACTTGAACGTGCTAAAGATCCAACAAACAAAAGGAAGAAGCGGGATTAACAAGGGCACGCAACAAAGGTAATCCTCTCCTATAAGATAGGCTTGGTTTAGAGAAATTTATTTTATACGAGTTTGCTTTCGCATGGATCACTTGGAAGGGATCCTAATTTTTCCGTTGCGCATATGCCATTTGGCATAAAGAATTCCCTACAGTGGTATCAGAGCCACTTGCGAAAGATCGTATAAAATAAGTTTTCTCTATTTTATATGTGATATAGAAGTAGGATAAATTTTATTATGAGTTGATAATTGTATTAGCAATTGTCAAACATAATAAAATATCCAATGTCTTTTAAAAGTTAAAATGACATGGTGCATGGTTATGGCCTAGTCCCAAAAGATTTGTGAATGTGTGTGTGTTGTAATTTTTAAATACGGCCTGCGTGTCGTGCCTTCCTCCTAAAATTCTTGTTGTAAAATTAGTTTTAGACTCGAATGTAACTCGAGTATTTCTCCTTTTGTAATGTACAAAACAAAGATGGAGGGTCCATTGGACGAAGAGGTTACAAGGAGGAAGTCAACACACAAGACACCCAAAAGGAAGCACTTAGGAGAAGATGCTATCCCTAGGTTGACCAATCAATCTTTTCATTGGCTTGAGAAGATTGTAGAATAAGGGCCATAACCATGACACGCTTAGTTTAATATGTATGTGATGCATGTTAGTTTAGCTTGTATGTGATGCATGATTAGTTTAGCTTATATGTGATGTATGCTAATATGTATATGATACATGTTTATTTCTTAATAAGTCAAAAACGATATGCCTACCAAAGCTTGGTACTCACTACTTCCTCGATCATTTGTTATTGGGTTTTCCAAAGCAAAGCAATGCATTTTATCTTGGAAGAGTGCGAGTGGACAATCGTGATGTCCCGCTATCAAACTTGGTTAAGACTTAATTAAGTTTTCTTAATTAGTTAAGAAAGTAGAGGCATATATTAGCTTTGAACATAAGTTTTAAAATTAGTTTTATGTGATTTCCGAACATCAGCTTTGTCTTAGAAGTGGTCGTTGCTCCGATATCCAAGAAGGCCCTGTGCCTCGCCACAGCCTGGAAGCTGGTTTAGGAATAAACACTAAACTAATCTAAAACTTAACCAAAGCTATTAAAGAGTTACATCAGATGTAATTGGCAAAAGATTGCCTACCTAATTATACTACGTCTTGGGCGATTAGCCAAAGCTAACTCAAGACGAATTATAATGTGGATCTTTATCCCATATAAATTTATAGCTAAATAGTAGCTATGAGAATTTAGTGGGAGCCTCATTTAATTAAAGGCCTAATTAAATGATTTAGGTATGATACTTAACTTTGCATTTTAATGTTGTAGATCACCATGACATCTAACACGACACACCCTCAATCTTGCAATCTGTCCTTGAGAAGGACAAGCAATGGAGCGAACTTTCTTGGTAGTATAGGAACTTGAGGATTATCCTCAAGCAAGAACGCAAACTCGTATGTCCTAGAGCAGTCTACCCTCAAAACACCCGCCCATGCGTACTCGTCTTGAAAAGGATGCTTATAAGAAGCATCAAGATGACGATTAGATGTGTCATGTCTTATGCTTGCCACCATGAACTCTGAGCTTCTGAAGCAACATGAGAACATGGATGCCTATGATATGGTTGAGCATTTGAAACAACTATATCAAGGACAAGCTAGGCACGAGCGTTTTGAAGTGTCTAAGGCTCTTTTTGCATGCAAGATGCAAGAAGGAACACCTGTAGGAACTCACGTACTCAAAATGATTGGATACGTTGAGAACCTTGAAAGACTAGGTTTTCCACTGAGCCAAGAATTGGCAACCGATGTTATCCAGCAATCGTTGCCGGAAGCATATAATCAATTCGTCATGAATTATAACATGAATGAAATTGATAAACCTTTGCCTGAGATTCTCAGCATGTTAAGAACTGCTGAACCGAATCTCAAAAAGAAAGTTAGCAATGTACTAATGGTCAAGAAGGGCAAAGGTAAGCGCAAAGGCAAGGGTAAGACCCAAGCCAAAGGCAAGGCCAATTCATCCACTTCAAAGGGTAAAGGTAAAGTACCTAAGGAAGGGGACTGCTTCCATTGCGGTGAGACTGGACACTGGAAGCGGAACTGCAAAGTCTACCTTGAGGAAGTAAAGAATAAAAGAAGTGGGACTTCTGCCTCAGGTATACACGTTATAGAAGTTAATCTATCTATTTCTTCTACATGGGTATTAGATACCGGATGTGCATCTCACATTTGTAATAATGTGCAGGGACTGAGAAATAGTAGACAAATGGCAAAAGGCGAAGTAGACCTACGAGTAGGCAATGGCGCAAAAGTTGCTGCTGTAGCTGTAGGAACATATTCTTTGTCTTTGCCCACTGGGCTTATCTTAGAACTAGAGGAGTGCTTATATGTACCTGCATTGACAAAGAACATAATTTCTGTATCTTGTTTAGACAAGAAAAACTTTTCTTTTATAATAAAGGACAAATGTTGTTCCATTTATTTGAATGAAATGTTCTATTGTAATGCACCACTTATGAATGGTCTCTATGTTCTAGATTTAGAAAACCCAATTTATAACGTAAATACCAAGCGGTTCAAATCGAATGATTCAACCAAACATATCTCCGCATCGCGCCTAGGTCACATAAATGAAAAACGCATATCCCAACTCCATAAAGATGGATTATTGGACTCATTTGATTTTGAATCATATGAGGTATGCGAATCTTGCCTTTTAGGAAAGATGACTAAAACTCCATTTAGTGGACATGGAGAGAGAGCGACAGACTTGTTAGGACTCATACATACTGATGTATGTGGGCCTTTCAATGTCGAAGCCAGAGGAGGCTATAAGTACTTTATTACTTTCACTGATGATATGAGTAGATTTGGCTACTTATATTTGATGAGACATAAGTCAGAATCCTTTGAAAAGTTCAAAGCATTCAAGAATGAAGTACAAAACCAACTTGGTAAGCGTATCAAGCTACTTTGATCAGATCGAGGTGGTGAATACCTTAGTCAAGAGTTTCGTGATCACCTGGTTGAGTGTGGGATAATATCCCAACTCACTCCCCCTGGAACACCACAATGGAATGGTGTATCTGAGAGGAGAAATCGTACTCTATTAGATATGGTACGATCAATGATGAGCCAGACTGATCTACCTACTTTTATAGAGATATTGCCAACATTAAGAGAATCTATTGGTGTTAGTTATAGCCCTAGAACCAATCATGTGTTGGTTGAATAGGGAACATTTTGTATCATATTCTACAAAGGCAAAGGATTGGTTATTATATTTACATCTTGCTTGTGCCAGCTAAATTAAATATAATAATGCCCTAGAAAAGTAGGTTCTTATCTACAGCACATCAATTGACAGAATTGATTATGAGAGGCTGTAGAGAACACTTTCCTAAAGGTTCCTAGTCAAGTATTAATATGCAAGGGCAATATTAATACATAAAGACTAGCATGTAGGTCAATTGATGACTTGATCTCACAAGTCATGGATATATGATATCAAGTTGACACATGGGTATATATTAGAGAATATATACTGAACTGACCCGCCATGAGAAAGTTTCATGGATCGTCATATGAGTGTCATAAACTTTCTCATGTGACTATTAGTATGAATAGTCCCCAAACCTGAAGTCACTACGGTTCCCTACATAAGGAGTTATGTACTTTGGTATCGTCAAACGTCACCCGTAACAGGGTGGACCATAAAGGCGATTACTGGGTATATAACAAATTATGCGGAGGGATGTGAGTGATGTAGATGGGATCTATCCCTCCCATATGACGGGAGTGATATCTGTGGGCCCCTTGATTGAGTAGAACTACTAAAATGCATGACCATGCTCGAATGAGTCAATATGAGATATTGAGCTCATTTGTTTGAGTTAGTTTACTCAGGGATCAAGAAACACATAGATTGATCGAGGATGACACGGTCTATGCCTCATTGGTCAATCTGATATCAAGGATAGAAGGACACGGTCATACATTATAGTAGTCACGGAAAGATTAGTCGGATCTTGACTTATTTCGTAACTTGGGTAGCAATGATGTATTGCTAGATGCCGCTCATTGCTTGTGTATCTAAAAGAGCTTAGATCCACTGCCAACGTTATGAAAGCCTATAGGGTCACACACAAAGAGCATGATGATTAGAAGAATTAGTGCATTCTAGTTTGACTAGAACAATTTGGGAATGAGCTTAAGTACAAAATGTTTTTTGGACTTTAAGCTTAATGAGAATTTTAGTTTATTGATTTAATGAGATTAATTCAATATGCTAAGCTTAATTGATTTAATAAGATTAATTCAATATGTTACCTTATTGATTTAATGAGATTAATTCAATATGACAACATAAGCTTATTAGATTAATAAGATTAATTCAACATGCATGAATGCCACATAAGCATGCCACATAAGCATGCCACCTAAGCTTGATGAGGTGGAAGGAGACAAAGGGTTTTGACCTTTGGATTTCCCCCACATGTGGCCGGCCAAACAAGGAGTGTAACTCCTTGTTTGATTATGTTTCAATGCAATTGATTGCATTGAATGTGTTAGGAGGTGAAAGGTTTTTCAATCCTATAAAACACCCCATGGGGTGGCCGGCCAAATGGTTGAAGCTTGAGGCTTGGAGAGAGCTTGGTGGTGAGAGCATTTGGTTGTGTGGCTTTTGTGAGTGTAGCAAGAAGAGTAGTCTTCTTCTTCCTTTCTCTTTTTCCCTACTTTCCTCTCCTTTAGGGACTTCTCTAGCAAGAAGTAAAGGAGAGCTCTTCTAGTTTCTTTTATGAGACAAGAGCTTGCTCGTGTGGATACATATAGAGGCACGAACATTTGAACGTGCTAAAAGATCCAACAAACCCAAGGAGAAGCGGGATTACAAAGGGCACGCAACAAAGGTAATATTCTCCTATAAGATAGGTTTTGAGAAATTTATTTTTGTACGAGGTTTTCTTTCACAAGGATCACTTGGAAGGGATCCTATTTTTCCGTTGCGCATATGCTATTTTGCATACGAGATCCCTACAGTGGTATCAGAGCCACTTGCGAAAGATCGTATAAAAATAGGTTTTCTCTATTTTATATATGATATAGAAGTAGGATAAATTTTATTATGAGTTGATAATTGCATTAGCAATTTTTCAAACATAATAAAATATCCGATGTCTTTTAAAAGTTAAAATTGACATGGTGCATGGTTATGGCCTAGTCCCAAAAAGTTTGTGAATGTGTGTGTTGTAATTCTTAATATGGCCTGCGTGTCGTGCCTTTCTCCTAAAATTCTTGTTGTAAAATTAGTTTTAGACTCGAATGTAACTCGAGTATTTCTCCTTTTGTAATATACACAACAAAGATGGAGGGTCCATTGGAAGATGATGTTACAAGGAGGAAGTCAACAACACAAGACAACCAAAAGGAAGCACTTGGGAGAAGATGCTATCCCTAGGTTGACCAATCAATCTTTTCATTGGCTTGAGAAGATTGTAGAATAAGGGCCATAACCATGACACGCTTAGTTTAATATGTATGTGATGCATGTTAATTTAGCTTGTATGTGATGCATGTTAATTTAGCTTATATGTGATGTATGCTAATATGTATGTGATGCATGTTTAAGTTTATATCTTAATAAGTCAAAAACGATATGCCTACCAAAGTTTGGTACTCACTACTTCCTCGATCATTTGTTGTTGGGTTTGCCAAAGCAAAGCAATGCATTTTATCTTGGAAGAGTGCGAGTGGACAATCGTGATGTCCCGCTATCAAACTTGGTTAAGACTTAATTAAGAAAGTAGAGGCATATATTAGCTTTGAACATAAGTTTTAAAAATTAGTTTTGTGTGATTTCCGAACATCAGCTTTGTCTTAGAAGTGGTCGTTGCTCCGATATCAAAGAAGGCCTCTGTGCCTCGCCACGACCTGGAGGTTGGTTTAGGAATAAGCACTAAACTAATCTAAACTTAACCAAAGCTATTAAAGAGTTACATCAGATGTAATTGGCAAAAGATTGCCTACCTAATCATACTACGTCTTGGGCGATTAGCCAAAGCTAACTCAAGACGAAGTATGATGTGGATCTTTATCCCATATAAATTTATAGCTAAATAGAAGCTAATGATGTAAGCAAAATGTGTTTGCCTACATCAATAATTAGCTCATATCAAAGCTATGAGAATTTAGTGGGAGCCTCATTTAATTAAAGGCCTAATTAAATGACTTAGGTATGATACTTAATTTTGCATTTTAATGTTGTAGATCACCATATCATCTAACACGACACACCCCCTCAACTTGCGATCTGTCCTTGAGAAAGACAAGCTCAATGGAGCTAACTTTCTAGACTGGTATAGGAACTTGAGGATTATCCTCAAGCAAGAACGTAAACTGTATGTCCTAGAGCAGTCTATCCCTGAAACACCCGCCCCTGCGGCCACTCGTGCTGAAAAGGATGCTTATAAGAAGCATCAAGATGACGCATTAGATGTGTCATGTCTTATGCTTGCCACCATGAACTCTGAGCTTCAGAAGCAACATGAGAACATGGATGCCTATGATATGGTTGAGCATTTGAAACAACTATATCAAGGACAAGCTAGGCACGAGCGTTTTGAAGTGTCTAAGGCTCTTTTTGCATGCAAGATAAAAGAAGGAACACCTGTAGGAACTCATGTACTTAAAATGATTGGGTACGTTGAGAACCTTGAAAGACTAGGTTTTCCATTGAGCCAAGAATTGGCAATCACGTTATCCCGCAATCGAAGCATATAATCAATTTGTCATGAATTATAACATGAATAAAATTGATAAACCTTTGCCTGAGATTCTCAGCATGTTAAGAACTGCTGAACCGAATCTCAAAAAGAAAGTTAGTAATGTACTAATTGTCAAGAAGGGAAAAGGTAAGCGCAAAGGCAAGGGTAAGACCCAAGCCAAAGGCAAGGCCAATTCATCCACTTCAAAGGGTAAAGGTAAAGTACCTAAGGAAGGGGACTGTTTCCATTGCGGTGAGACTGGACACTAGAAGCGGAACTGCAAAGTCTACCTTGAGAAAGTAAAGAATAAAAGAAGTGGGACTTCTGCCTCAGGTATACACGTTATAGAAGTTAATCTATCTATTTCTTCTACATGGGTATTAGATACCGGATGTGCATCTCACATTTGTACTAATGTGCAGGGATTGAGAAATAGTAGACTAATGGCAAAGGGCAAAGTAGACCTACGAGTAGGCAATGACGCAAAAGTTGCTGCTGTAGCTGTAGGAACATATTCTTTGTCTTTGCCCACTGGGCTTATCTTAGAACTAGAGGAGTGCTTTTATGTACCTGCATTAACGAAGAACATAATTTCTGTATCTTGTTTAGACAAGAAAAACTTTTCTTTTATAATAAAGGACAAATGTTGTTCCATTTATTTAAATGAAATGTTCTATTGTAATGCACCACTTATGAATGGTCTCTATGTTCTAGATTTAGAAAACCCAATTTATAACGTAAATACCAAATGGTTCAAATCGAATGATTTGAACCAAACATATCTCTGGCACTGTCGCCTAGGTCACATAAATGAAAAACGCATATCCCAACTCCATAAAGATGGATTATTGGACTCATTTGATTTTGAATCATATGAGGTATGCAAATCTTGTCTTTTAGGAAAGATGACTAAAACTCCATTTAGTGGACATGGCGAGAGAGCGACAGACTTGTTAGGACTCATACATACTGATGTATGTGGCCCTTTCAATGTCGAAGCCAGAGGAGGCTATAAGTACTTTATTACTTTCACTGATGATATGAGTAGATTTGGCTACTTATATTTGATAAGACATAAGTCAGAATCCTTTGAAAAGTTCAAAGAATTCATGAATGAAGTACAAAACCAACTTGGTAAGCGTATTAAGCTACTTCGATCAGATCGAGGTGGTGAATACCTTAGTCAAGAGTTTCGTGATCACCTGGCTGAGTGTGGGATAATATCCCAACTCACTCCACCTGGAACACCACAATGGAATGGTGTATCTGAGAGGATAAATCGTACTCTATTAGATATGGTACGATCAATGATGAGCTAGACTGATCTACCTACTTCCTTTTGGAGTTTAGCTCTAGAGACAGTCGCTTTCACACTTAATCGCGTCCCATCAAAAGCCATAGAAAAGACACCATATACGTTATTGACTGGGACGAGTCCCAAAATGTCTTTTATAAAGATTTATGGTTGTGAAGCTTATGTGAGACGTCAAGTCTCAGATAAACTTGGACCCAAATCAGATAAGTGTTATTTTGTAGGATATCCCAAGGAAACTAAGGGATATTACTTTTACAATCCCACACTTGGCAAGGTGTTTGTTGCCAGAAATGCTGTCTTTCTAGAAAGAGAATTTATTTCTAGACAAAATAGTGGGAGTAAATTCATCTTGAAGAAATTCAAGATGAAGATAACACTAAGGCTTCGATGGAAAATGAACAGGCACCACAAAGTGTTGTGGATGAGGAAATTGTTGCCCAAAGAGTTGTGGAGCAAACACCTGTTCAAGTAGACCAACCTCTTCGTAGATCTGATAGGATCCGTCGTCAACCCAAGAGATATTCTTTTCTCTTGACTGACAACGGTGAAGTATTGCTTGTCGATCTTGACGAGCCTACATCCTATCAAGAAGCTATGATGAGCCCAGATTCCGAGAAATGGCTAGAGGCCATGAGATCCGAAATGGAATCCATGTACACTAACCAAGTATGGACCTTGGTTGATCCACCTGAAGGGGTAAAACCTATTGGGTGTAAGTGGGTCTTTAAAGTAAAGACTGACATGGATGGTAATAAGCATACCTATAAAGGTAGATTGGTGGCTAAAGGATTCAAACAAATTCATGGTATTGACTATGATGAAACCTTTTCACCAGTTGCGATGCTTAAATCCATTCGGATCATACTTGCTATTGCAGCCTACCACGATTATGAGATCTGGCAGATGGATGTCAAAACCGCTTTTCTGAATGGAAAGCTACTCGAGGATGTGTACATGACACAGCCTGAGGGTTTTGAAGATCCAAAGCATCCTGGAAAGGTATGCAAACTGCAAAGGTCCATTTATGGACTAAAGCAAGCCTCTCGAAGCTGGAATCTTCGATTCGATAATGCAATCAAGGAGGTTGGTTTCATCAAGAATGAAGATGAACCTTGTGTCTACAAGAGAAAGAGTGGGAGCACAGTTGTATTTCTTATCTTGTATGTAGATGACATACTTCTCATCGGAAATGATATTCCCTCACTCCAATCTGTGAAGATGTGGTTAGGGAATTGTTTCTCGATGAAAGACTTAGGTGAAGCTGCCTATATTTTAGGCATCAAGATCTATAGAGATAGATCTAAGAGATTACTTGGCCTAAGTCATAGTACATACATTGATAAAGTGCTAGATCGTTTTGCTATGCAAAATTCCAAGAAAGGATTTCTACCTTTATCACATGGTGTGAGTCTTTTGAAGACTCAATGTCCCTCTTCTAAGGAGGAGAGAGATCGCATGGATAAGATCCCTTATGCATCTGCTATAGGGTCTATCATGTACGCCATGCTTTGTACTCGTCCTGACGTCTCGTATGCTTTGAGCATGATGAGTAGATACCAGTCGGATCCAGGTGAAAGTCACTGGATAGCAGTAAAAAATATTCTTAAATACTTACGAAGAACGAAAGAATATTTCCTGATATTTGGAGGCAATGAGGAGCTAACTGTAAAGGGTTACAGTGATGCAAGCTTCCAAACAGACAAGGATGACTATAGATCATAATTGGGGTACGTGTTTTGCCTGAATGGTGGAGCTGTAAGCTGGAAGAGTTCGAAGCAGGACACAATTGCTGATTCTACAACAGAAGCCGAGTATATTGTTGCGTCTGATGCATCAAAGGAGGCTGTTTGGCTCCGAAAGTTCATCAGTGAACTTGGGGTAGTTGCTAGCATTGCAGATCCAATAGACCTCTATTGTGACAACAATGGGGCTATTGCACAGGCTAAGGAACCTCGATCACATCACCGGACCAAACACATACTACGGCACTTCCATCTCATTCGAGAGATCATCGATAGAGGAGATGTGAGGATATGCAGAGTACTGACAGAAGCTAACATCGCAGATCCATTGACCAAGGCTTTGGCATAGAGGAAGCATGATGGTCACACTAGGTCACTAAGTATCATATATTATAGTGATTGGTACTAGTGATAGTGGGAGATTGTTAGTTATAGCCCTAGAACCAATCATGTGTTGGTTGAATAGGGAACATTTTGTATCATATTCTACAAAGGCAAAGGATTGGTTATTATATTTACATCTTGCTTGTGCCAGCTAAATTAAATATAATAATGCCCTAGAAAAGTAGGTTCTTATCTACAGCACATCAATTGACAGAATTGATTATGAGAGGCTGTAGAGAACACTTTCCTAAATGTTCCTAGTCAAGTATTAATATGCAAGGGCAATATTAATACATAAAGACTAGCATGTAGGTCAATTGATGACTTGATCTCACAAGTCATGGATATATGATATCAAGTTGACACATGGGTATATATTAGAGAATATATACTGAACTGACCCGCCATGAGAAAGTTTCATGGATCGTCATATGAGTGTCATAAACTTTCTCATGTGACTATTGGTATGAATAGTCCTCAAACCTGAAGTTACTACGGTTCCCTACATAAGGAGTTATGTACTTTGGTATCGTCAAACGTCACCCGTAACAGGGTGGACCATAAAGGCGATTACTGAGTATATAACAAATTATGCGGAGGGATGTGAGTGATGTAGATGGGATCTATCCCTCCCATATGACGGGAATGATATTTGTGGGCTCCTTGATTGAGTAGAACTACTAAAACGCATGGCTATGCTCAAATGAGTCAATATGAGATATTGAGCTCATTTGTTTGAGTTAGTTTACTCAGGGATCAAGAAACACATAGATTGATCGAGGATGACACGGTCTATGCCTCATTGGTCAATCTGATATCAAGGATAGAAGGACACGGTCATACATTATAGTAGTCACGGAAAGGTTAGTCGGATCTTGACTTATTTCGTAACTTGGGTAGCAATGATGTATTGCTAGATGCCGCTCATTGCTTGTGTATCTAAAAGAGCTTAGATCCACTGCCAACGTTATGAGAGCCTATAGGGTCACACACAAAGAGCATGATGATTAGAAGAATTAGTGCATTCTAGTTTGACAAGAACAATTTGGGAATGAGCTTAAGTACAAAATGGTTTTTGGACTTTAAGCTTAATGAGAATTTTAGCTTATTAATTTAATGAGATTAATTCAATATGCTAAGCTTAATTGATTTAATAAGATTAATTCAATATGTTACATTATTGATTTAATGAGATTAATTCAATATGACAACATAAGCTTATTGGATTAATAAGATTAATTCAACATGCATGAATGCCACATAAGCATGCCACCCAAGCATGCCACATAAGCATGCCACATAAGCATGCCACATAAGCTTGATGAGGTGGAGGGAGACAAAGGGTTTTGACCTTTGGATTTCCCCCACATGTGTAACTCCTTGTTTGATTATGTTTCAATGCAATTGATTGCATTGAATGTGTTAGGAGGTGAAAGGTTTTTCAATCCTATAAAACACCCCATGGGGTGGCCGGCCAAATGGTTGAAGCTTGAGGCTTGGAGAGAGCTTGGTGGTGAGAGCATTTGGTTGTGTGGCTTTTGTCAGTGTAGCAAGAAGAGTAGTCTTCTTCTTCCTTTCTCTTTTTTCCCTACTTTCCTCTTCTTTAGGGACTTCTCTAGCAAGAAGTAAAGGAGAGCTCTTCTAGTTTCTTTTGTGAGACAAGAGCTTGCTCGTGTGGATACATATAGAGGCACGAACATTTGAACGTGCTAAAAGATCCAACAAACCCAAGGAGAAGTGGGATTACAAAGGGCACGCAACAAAGGTAATATTCTCCTATAAGATAGGTTTTGAGAAATTTATTTTTGTACGAGGTTTTCTTTCGCAAGGATCACTTGGAAGGGATCCTATTTTTCCATTGCGCATATGCTATTTTGCATACGAGATCCCTACAATTGGGTCACACACAAAGAACATATTATTTTAAAGATGAGTTCATTTTAGTTTGACTAAATGAACCATTAGGCTATTGAATTGGAATCATTGAGTTAGACTCATTGAAAGGGTTGAATTTGAGTTAGACTCAAATAGATTGGCCAAAATTGAGTTAGATTCAAATTTGTTTAATTTAAGTTGGACTCAAATTAATTAGAAGAAGATGAATGGATTCATCATGATTAATTGGATAAATTATGCATTAAAGGTGGAATACAAAAGGATGCAAAAACTTTGGTATTCATAGGATGGATATAAAAGGTTTTTGGATGATGATTTGGGATTGAGCTTTTTGTTGTTCTTCTTCTTCTTCATTTTGATCAGACCTCATCTTTAGTCAAGACGCCTTGTGTGGTATTGCTAGTGCAACTTTGATTCTCTAAAGTGTGTTCATGTAGATACCATAGAGGTGCAACCATCTGTTGGTGCAGTAGACACCTAATTCGAGCCTGAGTTTTGATTATAGCAAAAGACACAATGTTAAGCTCTTATTGTTATCTCACGAGCTGAATCAAGTATGCAGGAATGCTAAGCTAAGCTGAAGGTCAGCAACACTCAGAGGGAACCGTGGTAGTCGGGCGACACCGGGAGGACTTTGGAGGGAGGCGAAGAAATCAGGTAGAGACCGAAAGCGAAGCTTCAAAGGTTGAGGTTTGCTCGTGTGAGTGAGAGTAAATAAGGTTGTGTCCTCCGTACGGGGATGTTCTTAGGCGACGATCCGACCAAGACTTCCCATAGAGGGGCTAAGTCAAGATCGGATGGTAAATGACCATCAAATTTACTTATATTAACTATATTTTCGAGCTAACTCTTCATTGCAGTTAGAAACCCTAACAACAGTCAACTTTCGGCTGTTGGCAGTCGACTGTTGCCTCCATCAGTCAACTGCTAGGGTTGATCAGTCGATTGTTGGTCAAGGATCAGCCTCGAGGAGAGTCAAAGCTTATCACCATTTCTCAAGGGCTAGGTGACATCACCTCATGAAACTTCATCTCAACGATTAGGATTTCTCAAGGCTATAAAAGAAGGGGTTCTCCACACCATTTTCATCATAAAAAAGCTCTCCAAAAGTCTTCGTAATGTCATGACTCTCCGACGACTCTACGATGACGAAGTTCTACTACTCCGACGATCAAAGCTTGAGTTCTTATCCTTCTTTCATCAGTATAAGTTTAATTTAGTTCATCTCTTTCAAATTCTTGTATTGCTCTTTTTGTCTCGGAGCTTTTTATTGTAACGAGGAGAGGGGGAGTGTCCCTCTACCTCGAGTCTTTGTTTTTTCTTGTACTCGCTTACTCCTACCTTCAACAAGGAGTATTTTAGTGATTTTCCCTCCGTACACAATCTAGGACCGTTAGGGCCTTGGATTAATAGCCGAAGGCTGTGAACCAAGTAAAAACAAAAGTGTTTTATTTACTTTTCCGCTACGTACTCTTTTCTTAATTAAACGAATTCGAAAAATTGTTTTGCGCTATTCACCCCCCTCTAGCACTCAAATCGATCCAACAATTGGTATCAGAGCCGGTGACGCTATGATTTGGTGAAACCACAAATCTAGCAAATTTCTTATAGATTTTTATTTTTTTTTTACAGGAATTTCATTTAGCTTAAATTCGTTCTCCCACACTACTAATCCAAGACGAAAGTCTTGGTACATTTTGGTTGTTTGTGTTTTTGCGAGGTACTCATTTTCCTTCTTTGTCTAAAAGGCCCATCTCGAAGGGTTTAGCACTGTCCGACCTCCGTTTTACAATGGAGATGACTTCCGTTACTAGAAGGGTCAGATGGAGTGCTTCATAAAGTTCCAAATCGAGATGTGGATCATAATCCAAATCGAATTCACACTTCCTACTAATGAAGTGGGTGAATCGTTGGATTACAATTAATGGACAAACGCCATGAAAAGACAAGTGGAAATCGACACCAAGGCAACCCAAATCTTACAATGTGGCTTGTCCAAAGAGGAGTTAAACCGCGTTGGTCCCTTCATTAGCGCAAAAGATCTATGGACTAAACTCGTAGAGCTACACGAAGAAATCGACGACGCGAAAGTATGTAAACGTGACTTGCTTTTCAATAAGTTATATAATCTTAAGATGCAGAAACACGAGACGACAACATGATGTGAGCAAAACATATAGGGTTTTAGGAGTAGTTTTCGCTTACATCTCATTACATTTTATGTTAGTTTCATGCATATGTTACTCTATTTTGTAAGTATTTCCTATTTTCTAGTTCGGAGGTTTGCTCTTTGTACTTTTGGGTGCAGGTTAGCATTTGGGGAGAAAAGGCGCACTTTCGGAGCAAAAAACAGATATTTTGCAGCTAGATGCAGAGTGGGAAACGGCCAGGGCGTGTGGCTACACACGGTCGTGTCCAATGGGCGAGATCAGCCACCTTAGGGCCACACACGGCCTGGCCGTGTCGAAACACATGGTCGTGTGGTGGCCCGACAAATTTGCATGACTAGGGCTTTTTTTCGGATTTTGCAGCCGTTCGAGGTGATGTCTATATAAGGATGGCTCCACCCAAAACCTAAGGGGGAGGCACGATGGCTAGGACGGCACACCAAAGCCCTAAAAAGCTTCGAGAACTCGCAACGGGGAGGAGGAACGCCGTCGAAGGTCCACACCTTGCACTTTAATGCCGGAGAGAAGACCACGAAAGCATTGTAATCCCTTATTCCTACGTTTTAATTCTGATGTATTCGAACATGTACATACTTTGTGATTCCTTCTTCATATACATGGAGTAGTTCTTTTGATTTTAGGATTAGGGAGTAGCTTGTGTGCACATTACAATGTTGGTTCATGTTAAATTCTGTCTTTCAGCTTAATTTAGTAATTGGTAGTTGTTTTTACTATATCTATGCGTGTTTGGTTTTCTACCTGCTGTGCTTAGGCGATACGAGGGGTGACAACCCTCGTATCTAAGATTTAGGGGATTTTATACAAGGAACCTAGGGGTAAACTTGATCTCTTATAACCGTGGATAGACGGATACGATGGAACCGAACATGCACGGTTCATCGTAGGGATTGATTTCGCATTCTCGTACCGTCTATCCCGTCCTTTTAGGCGGAGATAGCTCCCGGTAGATACGGTGGCTCATCGAGAGAGTGTATGATGTCTCTTCCACAAAACCATAGCTAAACGTCTAGACAACGCCAATTGACAGCATTGTTTTCTGACACACAAGTGAAACCGAAGTCTTAGAATCACTTTTGAAGACCTCGGCACGCTCCCTTTTTCCTCCATGTGACACCATATAGAGTATAGTCCACCGACAACCCTCACAAATCAAAACCTCTTAGAGTTTACGTCCGAACAATTTCAACCACTGTACATACCGATATTCGAATCCCAATCCCTATGGGATCGATAATCTTTTATTACTTGATGACATCTGTGCACTTGTGGGTGTTAAGCACGAGTGCGCGCTTCGAGTCCTTGATGGCCTCCGTCGTGATATTTGAGGTCGCGATCGCGTGCATTAAGTTTTTGGCGCTATTGCCGGGGACTGATCAATTTGATATCGAATCGAATAGTGGAGAATTGGATCGGACTTAGGATTAGATTTATTTACTTTCTTTATTTTTCTATTTTTAGTTTGCCTTATTTACTTTAGTTCTAAACTTTCCATATTTAGATTTAATTTTTAATTTTATTCTAGCAATAGTTGTTTTTATTTTTTTTTTTTTGCATCTTAGATTTTATTAGCTAGATTGTTTTATTTTTTGCCTCTTAGGATTAGTAGCACTCCTAATTTTTGTGGCTCAGTTCGTCGTATGCTTAGACGCTTAGGATCGGAAGGTCTGATTCCGATCAACTTAGAGATTGAACGAACCTTTCATCGCTGGAGAGCAGAGCAGCGAAGGATGGAGGATAAAGCCGCATCCGAAGTGAACATAGGTAGACAACCTCTGCGGGACTACGCATCTCCTAGCGCTAGAGGATTTAAGCCGAGTATAGCTTAACCATCTATTTCGGCAAATAACTTTGAGCTGAAACTGAAACTTATACATATGGTCCTACAGAGTCAATTCGGGGGAGCTGCGACTGAAGATTCGAACCGGCACCTTGAGGCATTTATAGAAATCTGCTCGACAATGAAAATGAGCAGAGTCCCAACTGATGCGATCCACCTGAGCCTATTCCCGTTCTCACTATGGGATAAGGCTAAGGCATGACTTCACTCCTTACTTTCGGGGAGCATCACTACATGAGAGCAATGTGAGCAACAGTTTCTAAACAAATACTTCCCACCAAGCAAGACTGCTCACATGCACCATCTTATCACGAGCTTTCACCAGAAGGAGGGGGAGTCCTTATTCGAAGCTTGGGATCGCTACAAGGGGCTACTTTACCAATGCCCCCACCATGGACTGGAGAGGTGGCTGGTGATCCACATCTTTTACAATGGGATCGCGTACGCCATGAAGATGTCCTTGGATTCTGCTATAGGAGGAGCACTGATGAATAAGACAATAGAGGAAGTAGAGGAGATGATAGAAGAGGTGACCCAGAACCACCATCAATGGGCTTCCGAACGTGGTCAACCTACGCCTACAGTGGGACGATACACTGTCAACTCCATGGACCATTTGGCAGTAAGGATGGACGCGCTCAACAGATGGTTCGAATCTTTGAATCCTTCATCTACATGCGCGACCATTGACTTTGGAGAGGGAGCGGTAACGTATCGAGAGGACCAATATGAAGGGCAGGGAACCTCAGAGGAGCAGATTGAGCATTGTAATGTGGTTGGGGACTACGACCAAAGGCCCAACAACCCATACTCCAACACCTACAATCCCGGATGGAGGAATCACCCGAATTTCTCTTATAAGAATAACTCGGGAAACTCACAACCATGGGGGGGGGGGTATGGGCGACAGCAGGGCAATGGGCAGCGACCATAGAAGTCCAAATTGGAACTGATGATGGAGGACTTCATTGCTACCCAAAACTAAGGCCAATGAGGAATTTCGTCGCCAGCATCAGAAGTATGAAGAATCACTCAGGGACTTGAAGGCCATCGTTGATGACCTTGCAAGTCACAGCAGGATGTTGGAGACGCAAGTGACCCAAATAGCCCAAACCGTGTCCTAACCTGTGAAGAGCTCTTCGATGAGTCAAGCTAAAGAGGAAGGAGTGGGGCATAGTAGAAAATTCGCTAAGGGGTGTGCAGCCATGATTACCACCCTACCTGACTAAGCTGAAATTGTAGAGAAGATTCCACTACAGCTTGAGGACCCCGGTGAATTTGTTATCCCCTGCTCAATTTATGGGGAGAGCTTCGATGAAGCTCTATATGACTTGGGTTCATCAGCCAGTGTGATGCCCTACACATACTATCTGAAGATGGGACTGAGCAGGCTCCAACCAGTGAATCTTGGTATTCATATGAGGGATGATTCAGTCAAGGAGCCCGTTGGCAGCTACCACATGTGCCTGTGGTGATTGAGGATTTCGTGATACCCACGGACTTCATCATACTGGACACAGGACCCAATCCCTAGAATCCCATCATTCTGGGAAGGCCTTTTCTGGCAATTGCAGGGGTGTGCATAGACGTAAAGGCACACCAGATCTGTTTGGAGGTAGATGGGGAGATCATCCTCTTCAGCCTTTGGGAGCACAGAGCCCCCTACCTCGACGACTTCACGTTTAGCAGAATGAAGTCGGAACCGCCAGATGAAGCTTCCGAGATGGATGAATGGAGGTTCACTGAACCTCCAGCGCCGAGTTGATAGTGGAGTGAGGTCGAGCTAAACGACCTTAAATAAAGCGCTTCTTGGGAGGCAACCCAAGTTTTGTTTTAGATTTCCCTTTGATTGTATTGCATGCATTTATTTAACTTTAGTTTTGATTTCCATCTCATTTAGAGTTAGGACTAGAAAATAACCTTGCTAGGCAAAAATAAAATCCATATTAACCTACACGGTGAAATATATGAGAAAATTCGAACCCTAACGCAAAACGGGGAGAGAAATGGGGACACATGACCTGGCCATGTGTTTTCCTACGGTCGTGCCCGACCAACCCGAGGTGCACACGGCCTGGCCATGTTTTTTCACACGGCCGTGTCATGCAAGGTTAAAAGGGGCAAGCCATGTGTTTTCACCCCATTTGCGTCGTGTGCTTTGAGTGCTCTTGCCCTAGCCATGTGGTTTCATCTTCCCCGCCATCTAGAAGCACTTTTAACCTCAAAAGAAGCCAAAAGAAGCAAGGATGAGGAGGACCAAGCAGGTAGCACCTCGATCCGGTGCTTCGGAGAGACAAAAAAGGAGAGCCGACGCCCCTCAAGCTCCGGAGGAGGGTAACTCCCTACCCACTCTTCTTTTTTGCAATAATGAACATAGAGATAGATATAATGTGATTTCTACTCGTAAACTCACTGCTACTAGGTACTTAGATGAAGATTTGCTAGAGTCTTTAGGGTTGTTGAGTGATATTCAAGCCCTATTTGCAAAAATGGGGTGGGAAGAGATGATGGGAATAAGGCACCCAACCTACCGTAGGATAGTTCTAGAATTTTTGAGTTCCTTAGAGGCGGAAATTTTAACAGGTAGAGAGAGCGAGGAGGGTAGGATAACTTTTAGGCCTTTTAACATTGAGCATGAGTCGACCCTTCACCAATGGAACTCATGCTTTGGCTTGCCGAGTGGGGGAGAGAGAAGAATCCCTATTGGGTTCAACTCTCGGGTATTTTAGACCGAGTTAATGGGAGAGTACGCTTATGACCCTTCTAGGGCCAAAGCGTCGTGCCTCCAAAACCCCGTCTTCCGATACCTCCACCACATCATGACCAATACTATATTTGGTTGTGGGGAGAGTGACGGTGTAGTTAGATCTAGCGAGCTGCTTTGCCTCTGGGATATGCTACAAGAAATGAGTAGCATCGATGTAGGGTCCCACTTCATCAGACACATAGTGAAGATGGACAAAGCAGCACGAGGAGAGATTAATGTGGGAGGCCTACTTACCTAAATTTTCCATAGGATGGGGTACAATTACACTGCATTAGAAAGTATGGAGGGGGGACCTAGGATCGACCTAGGAGTGTGCATGGCCATGAAGATGATTGAGAGAAGGAGACTCCTTATGCTTTGTAAGGAAAAATCTGACGACCCTTAGGCTCCCCGACCCTGATCGTACAACCATTACTACATGTGCCAACTAGCGCTTGGACCTGATAGTGGAGTCCCCTCCACATGAGGGACCACCCACATCGGTGCCCATCTCTCCACCTTTATATCACTCTCCCTCCAGTCCACACATGCAAAGGAGCCCACCTAGTCCATGCCGACATGAGTCTACACCTGCACCACCATATTTTTCCACCTTTGAGCAAGATGCAGGTACGTCGGCCTATGATTTTTCGGAGTTTCGATCATGCCTTGATGACATATACACTGAGCAGCAGACGCAGAGGCAACGATGGGAAGAGAAGAGCACCTACACGCAGGCAGAGTTCTAGGGCTTCCGGGAGCACTTCTAGCGGGCTTAGAAGTTCTACGACGAGGCCCGCATATATTTCCAGGAGGAGATTGCTCGTCGCTAGGATAAAGTCGCCTACCGCCAGGAGATGCGGCAACACATGCATGCCCAGCAGGCACAATGGGCCAGGGAGGAGGAGCACCGAGCAGCCGTTGCATCCACCAGCTCCTAGATCGACCACATGTACATGTGGCATCAGCGGCTCCACAGCAGGTTCTCCCAGGATCCAGAGATGCTGAGGCTCCCAGACTTTCCACCTCGTCCACCATACTAGAGGTATATTTTCATTCAAGTCTGGGGGGGACCCCAAAGTTTATTTTGTTTTGTTTCCTAGCAGTAGTTTCTTTTTAGGTATTTTCATTCATTTATTCATTCATGGGTTGTTGAGTTTCTTTCGGTACTTAGTTTTGGTTATCTGTAAAGCTGCCTCAGTAGTATTTATAAAAAGTTGCTTACATGAGTTGTTCCCATAGGTAACTTTGTTGGGATGTATACTGAAAGCCTAGCTCTTTTGTATGAACATCTTTATTTTGAAATAAGAATCACATGATCATTGTTTGCATATTTTTATGATTATGCAAAATTGTCTAATATTTTACATTGTAGATAACATGGTGCTTGGTGTGGCACAGAAGATCATGTTATCAGTTCCTTGTAGAATATAAGTAGAGGCTCACAACCAAGATGGTTTTGGACAAACCACTGGCATGGTTGTAGTGTAGCTTGGTATTGTTTTGTCTTGAACATAAAGTTACACTAGTACACTTAGGTGTATTGAGCAGGACCGACATAGAGGTGATTCAATTTGTTGCTGACTACATAATTGAATCGGACCTCGGATATTATGTTGTACATGCTCTTAATTCCGATATAATAACGGACACATGTACTTAGTATTTATTTCTTTGATTTACCAGAGGGTGAGATTTCTATGGATTAAATCAATATGCCCGGTAAGTTGGGAAATGATATTATTTACATGGTGTGCCGTTGATTATAGGAGGAATCCGTGTCCTATGTATTAGGTTGATGATGTCCCCTTGAGGAGCTCATAAGGTTCATCATGTAAACCCTGCAGGTTGACTTATTCAACATGATGATAAGGTTGAGTGGTACTACTCGAGGAGTTAGATGTTAATTAATTGATGGTCAGTAAATCAATTAATTGATGGACATTCGATATCTTAAACACGGGGAGATGGATGTACAAATAATATATGGAGCCCATATTGATTTATTGGGGTTGGTGAGGTAGTTCAATGATGATCCTCTAGTGGAATGGAACATCATTGATGGATTAAGTTTGTGTGGTTCCGATCCATCGGGTGGCCAAGATCCAACTCCTCCTCATGGTCCCTATCGTAGCCTAATATAAACCTCATGAAGTCTAGATCAAATGATGGAAAACAAATCCCTAAATCTGACGGTTGGGATTAAATCCCTAGATTCGACGGTTGAGATTAAATCTCTAGATCCGACGGTTGGGATTAAAACCCTAGAATCAACGGTTGAGATTAAATCTCTAGATTCGACGGTTGAGATTAAAACCCTAGAACCGACGGTGGAGAATAAACCAAGGCCTAAACCTAACTCTATATATAAGGGAGCATTGGTTGGGCGGAAAAAAGTTTTTTTTTGGATGATGGAAATTAGGGTTTAGCCTCTCTTTGCTTGGGCGGCAAGAAACCCTAAGGAGGAAACCCTAATTAGGGTTTGGCTCCTTGGGTTGGGCGGCCATGGTGAGGAAAGGAGAGTGGGCGACAACTTGTGGAAGAGTTCTTCTTCTTCCTAGGGAAGGTGGCCGGTTCTAGATCTCCCCCTTCCACCATGGTTGGACGGCAAGAAATAGGAAGAGGCTAGGGTTAGGGTTTAGTCCATGATGGTGGGCGGCAACCCTTCTTCCTCCTTCCTCCTTGGTTTGGCCGGCGCCCAAGCTTCACCCTTCTTTCTATGGATTAGGTTGGTTTGGGAAATTAGGGTTTGCCCTTCCATTAGTGGACGGCAAGAAACCCTAGAGTTTTCCTTTCCTTGTTTGGGCGGCAAGAAACCCTAGAGTTTTCCTTTCCTTGGATGGGTGGCTAGGTTATGGAGGGGAAAGTGGGCGGCAACTATAGGAGAGGATATCTTCTTCTTCTTCCTAGGGTGTTGCCGGCTCCTAGATATTTTCCCTCTACCTTGGTCGGTGCTCAACCTATTCCTCTCATCCTCTTCTTGTTCTCTTTGGACCGGCGGCAAACATCATGCTTGGAGCTTGATGGTTGGTCCTAGATAAGAGATGAGTTTTGTTTCCATTTTGTTCTCTCTATTCTTGGGGCCGGCGGCATCAATCCTTTGTGGATTGGTGGTTGGCTCAAGCAAGAAGGGAAAGAGAGTTCTTCTTTCTTTCGATTGAAGAAGATCTAGGATGCTTCAACTTGTGGAGGATCTTCGCCGACACGAAGTCTACAAGGAGGTTAGGACATACGATAGAAGATCAAGAGGTATAAAAGTTTTATAACTTTTATTATTGTTCTTTGCATGTTCTTATTGATATGCTAGCTTATGTTCTTTATGTTAGTATATGTTGATTATACTAGTTTACATTTGTATGTATTTGTATAATCATGGACCCTGAAGATAAACACAAAAACCGGCGATTCGTCCGTCATCTCTTCCGCAGCTAACCGACTATAAGAGTTGATTGCTTGAACAACAAGTTTGTTCAAGTGATTGCTCGAGTCGTTGGCACGACGACAAATTAGTTGTGTTTAGGAAACTCATCCCATCAGGATTAGTTTTCATTAGTGAAAATTTTAATCCGGGGACATGGGAGCCAATGAGCCTCCGAGGAATAGCACATTGCCAACAATTGGTATCAGAGCCACGGTTTCCGGTTTTGTGTGTTTTGGATTCGGTTACTTTCACGCACTTATCATATATTGTGTATGTCAGATAATAGTAGGATGTGCGTAGGCTAACTTTTTGGTTGCAGGCATAAGATCCAACTATTATGGCTATATATGTGTGTATGTGATTGCATGTGTGTGTGATTGTATATTATTTAAATCCTGGGGGTTGACGAGGCTAAATTAGTATTTAATTTTTGTAATTGAATACGACATTGTTTAGCCACTCTTTATTTTATTTTACATTCGATCTAGATTTCATGTACACTCCCTCGTGGAGTATAGGATCGATGGATGTAAAATAAAATAGGTTTTATTCTCGGCTCGGATCTCTGGTTGGCTCGTACATGGCGTAGGAGGAGCGGACGAGGTGGGGACACGACGGGACGCATATGGGAGAACAATGCCATAATAGTTGGAAAAATTCTGATTTTTCCATATTTATTGCTGATTTGTTTTGTATGCATGTTGTGTGTGCTTGAAAATTCCTCATTTTTAATTTACTAAGTGGGAGAGGGATATTTTAATTAATTCCCGCGGCCTCCATTACAATTTGACGTGTGATGCAACAAACTTGCGCGTCGGCTCTGAGTGTCTTCCTCCCCATCGGATGAGTTTGTTTGCGGATAACTAGGTCAAATAATGGTTTTAGGAAATTATTTAGGAGGGTGTGTACTTCCCCATCGGTAAGGCACATAATCCGAGATAATTCCCTTAGTATCGTGTAATGGTGCACACTTAGATGCAAATAAAAAGTATCCACTCCATCGGAGTCACTGCTTTTATTTGTAGGGCCAAAAAGGAACCAACTATTAATTTTATTTGTCAAAAAGTAAGGTTGACAAGATAATAAAATTAATGGATAAAACCTCCTCTTACAAATGTAGAATTCGTATACGTCCACACTATCGTGGCATGCGATATTCTCGGTGTTTTGAGGTGTTGGTTGATTTCGGAATTTTATTGTTTTGAGGAACCAATAAAATTTGAAATCGAAAATTTTGATCATTGTGATTCTTAGGATTTTCAAAATGACTTTCAGTCCACTTATTATTATACTAAAGGAAATAAACTTACTGTACCCAAATAATGTTGATTGGAAAAGAATCTAGATGTTGTCTTATCTGCTAAGAAGTACAAGTATACACTCTTCAAAGAGTGTCCTCAAGCCATGGTTGCTCAAAAGGTTTCTACTTCTAAGCTGAAAGGCAAGAAGAAGGAGAAACATGGTGGAGCAAACGTGGTGGGAGGATCTCAGGGAGGAGTGAAGAAGCCGAAAGGCAAGTACTTCACTTACTAGCAGGATGGACATTGGAAGAAAGACTATCCCAATCCAAAGAAGAACAAAGGTATATCCTTTGGTCCAATCGTTGAAACATGGTTAGAGGCATTATCTACCGGCACCTGGTGTGTATATACGAGAGCCACTAATCATGTCTGCAACACTTTGCAGGGGTTCCAGGAAACCCGACGACTAGCTAAAGGGGATATTACCATTTACTTGGGCAATGCCATGAAATGGCGGATATTGCAGTGGGAGATGTTTTATTTATCTTTTGAGAAAAATAAAGGTTTTGGTTCTTAAGAATTTCCTTTATGTACCCTTATTTAGAAAGAATTAATTTCGGTTTCTAAATTTGTTCTAGATGGATAATCTATTTCTTTTGATGACAGATATGTTATAAAAGGAATAGGGACATTATCTATTCAGGTACATAGATAGGAAATTTATAACTTGAACCACGAGCTCCCACGATGAAAATAGAAGTTATTAACTCATCTTCTAAGTCTAATAAGAGAAAAGAACCTCCGAAGATGAACCAAACATATCTTTGGGATCTTAGGCTTGGTCATATTAACCTAAGTAGAATTCAAAGGTTGATAGCTGATGGACCTTTGGGTTCATAAGTGGTGGAGCATCTCCCAACCTGCGAATCTTGCTTGGAGGGTAAGATGACCAAGAGGCCTTTCAAGGCCAAGGGGTATAGATCCAAAGATGTGTTAGAATTGGTTCATTCTGATTCGTATGGTCCTATGTCTATCCAGGCAAGAGGTAGTTTTGAATATTTTGTCTTTTTCATAGACAATTATTCAAGATGACAATACAATCTGATCGTGGTTGTGAGTACCTCTTGGGAGAGTTTAGGAACTATTTATCAGAGGCTGGGATTCAATCCCAATTGACTGCACCTAGCACACCCCAGCAGAACGGTGTAGCAGAGTGAAGGAATAGGACTCTTCTGGAGATGGTTAGATCAATGATGAGTTATTCTGACTTGCCAGATTCATTCTGGGGATATGCTATAGATACGACGGTATACATTCTGAACCTGGTTCCATCTAAATCAGTGCCTTCTACTCCCACAGAATTGTGCACTGGGCGAAAGCCTAGTCTAAGACATATTCAAATATTGGAGTCCAGCACATGTGCTGAAGGCAGATACTGGTAAGTTGGAACCTCGTACAGAAGTACGCATGTTCATTGGCTATCCCAGGGAAACGAAGGGTGGATTGTTTTATAGTCCTAGAGATCAGAGGGTGATCGTTAACACGAACGCCAGATTTCTAGAGGAAGACTATGTGATGAGCCACAAGCCCAAGGGTAAAATTATTCTGGAGGAGTTAAAAGGGAAGTCACTTCTTTAGTACCACCGGTACAAGAGGATATACCACATGTCACTGCACCGTGTGTCACAGAGAATACGCAGATGATACCTCGTCTAAGTGGGAGGGTTGTTAGACAACCTTATTGATTCATGTTCTTGGGTGAATCTTTTGATTTGGTCCCTAGCAAACATGAACCTAATCCCTAGACATACGACGAGGCAATCCAAGATATAGATACAACATCTTGGCAAAGTGCAATGAATACTGAGATTGAATCCATGGATTCAAGTCAGGTCTGGGAGCTCTTATGCATAGCAGCTCATATGGATTATGAGGTGTGGCATATGGATGTCAAGACAGCTTTCCTTAATGGAAGTCTTGAGGAAAACATCCAAATGAAGCGACCAGAGGGATTCATTGCTAAGGGCAAAGAGCATTTTGTATGTAAGCTTAATCGGTCCATTTATGGATTGAAGCAAGCTTCGAGGTCTTGGAACATCCGCTTTGTGGAGGTAAATCAGTCTTATGAATTTATTCAAAGTCTAGATGAGTCTTGTGTATACAAGAGATGTGACGGAAACGTAGTGGTATTTCTTGTACTATACGTAGATAATATTTTGGTAGTTGGCAACAATATCAGAGTGTTATCAGACGTAAGGGTATGCTTGTCCAAACAGTTTTGAAGGACTTGGGAGAAGTGGGTCACAACCTTGGGATCAAGGTTGTTGTGCTTATCCCTAGCTTCATACATAGACATGATTTTGGATCGTTTTAGCATGCAGAACTTCAAGAAGGGTTTTCTACCTTTCAGGTATGGAGTTCCTTTATCTAAGGAGATGTATCCTAGATCATCTGAGGTGATAAAGGAGCTGAAGGCGGTTCCTTATGCTTCGGCAGTAGGAAGCCTCATGTATGCTATGTACGAGACAAGATATCTGCTTTGCCATGGGCATGGTTAGCAGATATCAGAGTAATCCAGGACAGGGACATTGGACTGCGGTAAAAGCATATATTGTAGTGCCTGAGAAGGACTAGGGATTATATGCAAGTTTACCGGGCAGACCAATTACTCCCTGTGGGTTGCATGGATTGCGATTTCCAATCAGATAGGGATAACACTAAGTCTACCTCGGGGTTTGTGTTTACTTTTGGAGGTGGAGCCATAGTATGGAGGAGTGTCAAGCAGAAATGCGTGGCGGACTCCACCATGGAAGCTGAGTATGTGGCAGCCTATGAGGCAGCCAAAGAAGCTGTGTGGCTCAGGAACTTCCTGATGGACTTGGATGTGATTCCTGGTTTATGCAAAACTATCACAATTTATTGTGATAATAATGGTGCAGTTGCAAACTCGAAGGAACCTTGAGCCCAAAAGGCTAGTAAACACATAGAGTGCAAGTACCACCTGATACGAGAAATCGTAAAGGAGGTAGAAGTTGTTGTCGCCTAGATTGCATCAGAGGATGACCTGGTAGACCCTTTCACTAAGCCCCTTCTAGCGAGAGCTTTGGTAGACATGTGGAGGGAAGGAGAATCAGATGTATGGCAGTATGATGACAGCATAGTCTTTTAGTATAAGTGGGAGATTGTTGAGATGTATACTGAAAGCCTAGCTCTTTTGTATGAACATCTTTATTTTGAAATAAGAATCACATGATCATTGTTTGCATATTTTTATGATTATGCAAAATTGTCTAATATTTTACATTGTAGATAATATGGTGCTTGGTGTGGCACAGAAGATCATGTTATCAGTTCCTTGAAGAATATAAGTAGAGGCTCACAACCAAGATGGTTTTGGACAAACCATTGTCATGGTTGAGTGTAGCTTGGTATTGTTTTGTCTTGAACATAAAGTTACACTAGTACACTTAGGTGTATTGAGCAGGACCGACATAGAGGTGATTCAATTTGTTGCTGAATACATAATTGAATCGGACCTCAAATATTATTTTGTACATGCTCTTAATCCCGATATAATAACGGACACATGTACTTAGTATTTATTTCTTTGATTTACCAGAGGGTGAGATTTCTATGGATTAAATCAATATGCCCGGTAAGTTGGGAAATGATATTATTTACATGGTGTGTCGTTGATTATAAGAGGAATCCGTGTCCTATGTATTAGGTTGATGATGTCCCATTGAGGAGCTCATAAGGTTCATCATGTAAACCCTGCAGGTTGACTTAGTCAACATGATGATAAGGTTGAGTGGTACTACTCGAGGAGTTAGATGTTGATTAATTGATGGTCAGTAAATCAATTAATTGACGGACATTCGATATCTTAAACACGGGGAGATGGATGTACAAATAATATATGGAGCCCATATTGATTTATGGGGGTTGGTGAGGTAGTTTAATGATGATCCTCTAGTGGAATGGAACATCATTGATGGATAAAGTTTGTGTGGTTCCGATCCATCGGGTGGCCAAGATCCAACTCCTCCTCATGGTCCCTATCGTAGCCTAATATAAACCTCATGAAGTCTAGATCAAATGATGGAAAACAAATCTCTAAATCCGACGGTTGGGATTAAATCCCTAGATCCGACGGTTGAGATTAAATCTCTAGATCCGACGGTTGGGATTAAAACCCTAGAATCAACGGTTGAGATTAAATCTCTAGATCCGACGGTTGAGATTAAAACCCTAGAACCGACGGTGAAGATTAAACCAAGGCCTAAACCTAACTCTATATATAAGGGAGCATGGGTTGGGCGGCAAAAAGTTTTTTTTTGGATGATGGAAATTAGGGTTTAGCCTCTCTTTGCTTGGGCGGCAAGAAACCCTAAGGAGGAAACCCTAATTAGGGTTTGGCTCCTTGGGTTGGGCGGCCATGGTGAGGAAAGGAGAGTGGGCGGCAACTTGTGGAAGAGTTCTTCTTCTTCCTAGGGAAGGTGGCCGGTTCTAGATCTCCCCCTTCCACCATGGTTGGACGGCAAGAAATAGGAAGAGGCTAGGGTTAGGGTTTAGTCCATGATGGTGGGCGGCAACCCTTCTTCCTCCTTCCTCCTTGGTTTGGCCGGCGCCCAAGCTTCACCCTTCTTTCTATGGATTAGGTTGATTTGGGAAATTAGGGTTTGCCCTTCCATTAGTGGGCGGCAAGAAACCCTAGAGTTTTCCTTTCCTTGGTTGGGCGGCTAGGTTATGGAGGAGAAAGTGGGCGGCAACTATTGGAGAGGATATCTTCTTCTTCTTTCTAGGGTGTTGCCGGCTCCTAGATATTTTCCCTCTACCTTGGTCGGAGCTCAACCTATTCCTCTCATCCTCTTCTTGTTCTCTTTGGACCGGCGGCAAACATCATGCTTGGAGCTTGATGGTTGGTCCTAGATAAGAGATGAGTTTTGTTTCCATTTTGTTCTCTCTATTCTTGGGGCCGGCGGTATCAATCCTTTGTGGATTGGTGGTTGGCTCAAGCAAGAAGGGAAAGAGAGTTCTTCTTACTTTGGATTGAAGAAGATCTAGGATGCTTCAACTTGTGGAGGATCTTCGCCGACACGAAGTCTACAAGGAGGTTAGGACATACGATAGAAGATCAAGAGGTATAAAAGTTTTATAACTTTTATTATTGTTCTTTGCATGTTCTTATTGATATGCTAGCTTATGTTCTTTATGTTAGTATATGTTGATTATACTAGTTTACATTTGTATGTATTTGTATAATCATGGACCCCGAAGATAAACACAAAAACCGGCGATTCGTCCGTCGTCTCTTCCGCGGCTAACCGACTAGAAGAGTTGATTGCTTGAACAACAAGTTTGTTCAAGCGATTGCTTGAGTCGTTGGCACAACGACGAATTGGTTGTGCTTAGGAAACTCATCCCATCCGGATTAGTTTTCATTAGTAAAAATTTTAATCCGGGGACATGGAAGCCAATGATCCTCCGAGGAATAGCACATTGCCAACAATTGGTATCAGAGCCACTGTTTCCGGTTTTGTGTGTTTTGGATTCGGTAACTTTCACGCACTTATCATATATTGTGTATGCCGGATAATAGTAGGATGTGCGTAGGCTAACTTTTTGGTTGCAGACATAAGATCCAACTATTATGGCTATATATGTGTGTATGTGATTGCATGTGTGTGTGATTGTATATTATTTGAATCCTCGGGGTTGACGAGGCTAAATTAGTATTTAATTTTTGTAATTGAATACGGCATTGTTTAGCCACTCTTTATTTTATTTTAATTTCGATCTAGATTTCATGTACACTCCCTCATGGAGTATAGGATCGATGGATGTAAAATAAAATAGGTTTTATTCTTGGCTCGGATCTACGGTTGGCTCCTACATGGCGTAGGAGGAGCGGACGAGGTGGCGACACGACGGGACGCATATGGGAGAACAATGCCATAATAGTTGGAAAAATTCTGATTTTTCCATATTTATTGCTGATTTGTTTTGTATGCATGTTGTGTGTGCTTGAAAATTCTTCATTTTCAATTTACTAAGTGGGAGAGGGGTATTTTAATTAATTCCCGCGGCCTCCATTACAATTTGACGTGTGATGCAACAAACTTGCGCGTCGGCTCTGAGTGCCTTCCTCCCCATCGGATGAGTTTGTTTGCGGATCACTAGGTCAAATAATGGTTATAGCAAATTATTTAGGAGCGTGTGTACTTCCCCATCGGTAAGGCACATAATCCGAGATAATTCCCATAGTATCGTGTAATGGTGCACACTTAGATGCAAATAAAAAGTATCCTCCCCATCGGAGTCACTGCTTTTATTTGTAGGGCCAAAAAGGAACCAACTATTAATTTTATTTGTCAAAAAGTAAGGTTGACAAGATAATAAAATTAATAGATAAAACCTCCTTTTACAAATGTAAAATTCGTATACGTCCACACTATCGTGGCATGCGATATTCTCGGTGTTTTGAGGTGTTGGTTGATTTCGGAATTTTATTGTTTTGAGGAATCAATAAAATTTGAAATCTAATATTTTGATCATTGTGATTCTTAGGATTTTCAAAATGACTTTCAGTCCACTTATTATGATACTAAAGGAAATAAACTTACTGTACCCAAATAATGTTGATTGGAAAAGAATCTAGATGTTGTCTTATCTGCTAAGAAGTACAAGTATACACTCTTCAAAGAGTGTCCTCAAGCCATGGTTGCTCAAAAGGTTTCTACTTCTAAGCCGAAAGGCAAGAAGAAGGAGAAACAGGGTGGAGCAAACGTGGTGGGAGGATCTCAGGGAGGAGTGAAGAAGCCGAAAGGCAAGTACTTCACTTACTAGCAGGATGGACATTGGAAGAAAGATTGTCCCAATCCAAAGAAGAACAAAGGTATATCCTTTGGTCCAGTCGTTGAAAAATGGTTAGAGGCATTATTTACCGGCACCTGGGGTGTAGATACGAGAGCCACTAATCATGTCTGCAACACTTTGCAGGGGTTCCAGGAAACCCGACGACTAGCTAAAGGGGATAATACCATTTACTTGGGCAATGCCATGAAGATGGCGTATATTGTAGTGGGAGATGTTTTATTTATCTTTTGAGAAAAATAAAGGCTTTGGTTCTTAAGAATTTCCTTTATGTACCCTTATTTAGAAAGAATTAATTTCGGTTTCTAAATTTGTTCTAGATGGATAATCTATTTCTTTTGATGACAGATATGTTATAAAAGGAATAGGGACATTATCTATTCAGGTACATAGATAGGAAATTTATAACTTGAACCACGAGCTCCCACGATGAAAATAGAAGTTATTAACTCATCTTCTAAGTCTAATAAGAGAAAAGAACCTTCAAAGATGAACCAAACATATCTTTGGGATCTTAGGCTTGGTCATATTAACCTAAGTAGAATTCAAAGGTTGATAGCTGATGGACCTTTGGGTTCATAAGTGGTGGAGCATCTCCCAACCTGCGAATCTTGCTTGGAGGGTAAGATGACCATGTTGGGTTTTTCCGAACCGCAAAAACCGTTTTTTGCGTTGCGGAAACCTCGGAAGCCCCGGCCACGGATCCGTTCGAAGTATAAAAAAAATATAAAAACATGTATGTGCTTACAAAAACCCTAGATCTGCCTTAGATCTAAGAGATTAGAACATTACCCTCGTAGCGATGCCCTTCTCTTATCCCGCTCGTCCAAAAGTTCGCCGGAACTCGAGAGTGTCAAGTGCACACTCTTCTATGGTATCCACACAAGCAATAGGTGGAGAAAAATGCCTTAGAGTGTGCTTGCACTCCTTTAGGAATTTCGGCCAAGGAGAGGTTGGGAGAGGTAGAGCTTGAGAGAGAAGAGCACCAAGGTTGAAGATGAAGTTATTAAGCCACCAAAAATCAATTACCCCATCTAATGGAGTGGTCGGCCACTTCATGGAGAGGAGGTTACATGCATGCATGTAACTCCCATGACCCTTGGTCTCCCTCATGATGTGGCACCAATTGACAAAGTCAATGATGATGTGGCCGGCCATGCCAAGTCATCATCATGACATGACATTTGGTCAAGTCAAACTTGACCTTTCATCTTCCCTCTCAAGTCAAGTCAAACTTGACCTCTAATCTCCCATGGTTGATCAAATCTAACCACTTGACTCAAGTCAATTTAATTTAATGAATCTCTATTCATTTAATTTAAATTGATTTGATGAATCAAATCTAAATTAGACTCATTCAACACTTGAATCAACTTGAGTCTAACTCAATTAGTCTAATTTGGATTACTCTTAATCCAATTTGGTTCATCCCATGAACCTAATCCTGATGGTTCATCATATGAACCTAATCTCCATCTAATTGCTCTTATGTGTGTGACCCTATAGGTTCTTGTAACGTTGGCAATGTCCCTAAACCGATTTAGGAACATAAGCAATGAGCGGTATCTAGCAACACATCATTGCTACCCTAGTTACAAGAATGTTGAGCTCCAACATCACCTTTGTGACTACTAATTGTGACTCTCACAATATGTGACAATGTCCCTCTATCCTTGACATCTAGATTGACCAATCGAGGCATAGACCGTGTCATCCTCAGTACAATCTAAATCTTGAACTCCAAGTAGACTCACTCTAATCAAATGAGCTCAATATCTCATATTGACTCATTTGGGCATGGCCATGCACTTCGTGGTCTCACTCTATCAAGAATATCGATGTCACCCCCGTCATATAGGAGGGATAGATCCCATCTACATCACTCACATCCCTCCGCATAATTTGTTACATACCCAGTAATCGCCTTTATAGTCCACCCATTTACGGGTGATGTTTAACGAAGCCAAAGTATGCAACTCCTTATGTAGGGAACCATGGTGACTTCAGGTCTAAGGACTAATAGTCATACTAATAGCTACATGAGAAAGTATATGACACTCATATAACGATCCATGATACTTTCTCATGGCGGGTCATTCAGTATACATTCTCCAATGCATACCCATGTGTCAACTTGATATCTCATATCCATGACTTGTGAGATCAAGTCATCTTGTTGACCTACATGTTAGTCTCTCGCATTAACATTGTCCCCGAATGTTAATACTGACTAGGAATGATTAAGAGTAGTGTTCTCTATATCATCTCATTATCGATTCAACCAATCGATTGATATAGATAAGAACCTACTACTCAAGGACATTATTATATTTAGTTATTTGGCACCAATACAAGTAAATATAATAACCATGCCTTTATTAATAGGAATATGATACAATAAAGTCCATACAACAATCATCACATGATTGGCTCTAGGGTTTTCACTAACAATCTCCCACTAGCACTAGTGTCAATCACCGTAGTATCTAATACCCAATGACCTAGTGTGACCATCATGCTTTTTCTGTGCCAAAGCCTTGGTCAAGGGATCTGCGATGTTAGCCTCTGTGGGTACTCTGCAAATCTTCATATCTCCTCTATCGATAATCTCTCGAATGAGATGGATGCACCGTAGTATGTGTTTGGTCCGCTGGTGTGAGCGAGGTTCCTTAGCCTATGCAATCGCTCCATTGTGTTCACAATAGAGCTCTATGTGATCTGCAATGCTAGGAACTACCCCAAGCTCAGTAATGAACTTGTGGATCCAAACTGCCTCCTTTGCTGCCTCAGATGCAGCGATATACTCGGCTTCTGTTGTAGAATCAGCAACTGTGTCCTGCTTCGAACTCTTCCAGCTCACAGCGCCACCATTCAAGCAAAACACGAACCCTGACTGCGATCTATAATCATCCTGGTCAGTTTGGAAGCTGGCATCACTGTAACCCTTTACAGCTAGCTCCTCATCGCCTCCAAATATCAAGAATTATTCTTTAGTCCTTCTCAAGTACTTAAGAATATTCTTGACTGCTATCCAGTGACGCTCACCTGGATCTGACTGGTATCTACTCATCATGCTCAAAGCATACGAGACATCAGGACGAGTACATAGCATGACGTACATGATAGATCCTATAGCAGATGCATAAGGGATCTTATCCATGCGGTCTCTCTCCTCTCTAGAAGAGGGACTTTGAGTCTTCGAAAGACTCACACCATGTGACATCGGCAGAAGTCCTTTCTTGGAATTCTGCATAGCAAACCGAAGTAATACCGTGTCAATGTATGTACTCTGACTTAGGCCAAGCAATCTCTTAGATCTATCTCTATAGATCTTGATGCCTAGAATACAGGCTGCTTCACCTAAGTCTTTCATTGAGAAGCACGTCCTGAGTCAAGTCTTCACAGACTGTAGCGTAGGGATGTCATTCCCAATGAGCAGTATGTCATCCACATACAATACAAGGAAGACAATTGTGTTCCCATTAACCCTCTTGTAGACACAGGGTTCATCTTCATTCTTGATGAAACCAAATTGTTTGATCGCATCATCGAATCGAAGATTCCAGCTCCGAGAAGCTTGCTTTAGCCCATAAATGGACCTTTGCAGCTTGCAAACCTTCCTAGTATGCTGTGGATCTACAAAACCCTCAGGTTGTGTCATGTACACATCCTCGAGCAAGTTTCGATTCAGAAATGCGGTTTTGACATCCATCTGCCAGATCTCATAATCGTGGTATGCTGCAATAGCAAGCAAGATCCGAATGGACTTAAACATCGCCACTGGAGAAAAGGTTTCATCATAGTCAATACCATGAATTTGCTTGAAACCTTTAGACACCAATCGACTCTTATAGGTATGCGTAAGTCCATCCATGTCAGTCTTTCTCCTAAAGACCCACTTACACCCAATGGGTTTGACCCCTTCAGGTGGATCAACCAAAGTCCATACTTGGTTGGTGTACATGGATTCTATCTCGGATCTCATGGCCTCTAGCCATTTCTCAGAATCTGGGCTCATCACAGCTTCCTGATAGGAGGTAGGCTCATTCTCAATGAGCATTACGTCATCATGGTCAGATAAGAGAAATGAGTATCTCTCTGGCTGACGACGTAGCCTATCAGACCTGCGAAGAGGTAAGTCTACATGAACAGGTGGTTGTTCCACAACTCTTTGTGCAATAACCTCATCACCCACAACACTTTGTGGTTCCTGTTCAACCTCCATCAAGGCCTCAGTGCTATGGTCCTTATCTTGAATTTCTTCAAGATCGAAGGTACTCCCACTAGTTTTTCTAGAAACAAAATCCCTTTCTAGAAAAACTCCAGTCTTTTCCACAAACACTTTGTGCTGACTGGGAATGTAGAAGTAATATCCCTTTGTATCCTTGGGATATCCAACAAAATAGCACCTATCAGATTTGGGTCCCAGTTTGTCTAAGACTTGACGTCGAACGTAAGCCTCACAACCCCAAATCCTCATAAAAGACATCATGGGATTTCTCCCTGTCCATATCGTATATGGTGTCTTTATTATAGCCTTGGATGGTACACGGTTAAGGGTAAAGGCTGCTGTGTCTAGAGCATATCCCCAAAAGGATATAGGAAGATCTGTGTGACTCATCATAGATCGTACCATATCCAATAGGGTACGATTCCTCCTTTCGGATACACCATTCCACTATGGTGTTCCAGGAGGAGTGAGTTGGGATAGAATCCCACACTCAGCTAGATAGTCACGAAACTCATGGCTAAGGTATTCACCACTCCAATCTGATCGAAGTATCTTAATACTCTTGCCAAGCTGGTTTTGTACTTCATTCTTGAATTCTTTGAACTTTTCAAAGGATTCTGATTTGTGTGTCATGAGATACACATAACTATATCTACTGAAGTCATCAGTAAATGTAATGAAGTACCTGTAACCACCTCTAGCAGCAACATTGAAAGGACCACATACATCACTATGTATAAGTCCTAACAAATCTGTTGCTCTTTCGCTGTGTCCACTAAAGGGAGTCTTGGTCATCTTGCCTTAAAGGCAAGATTCGCATGTCTCATATGATTCAAAATCAAATGAGTCTAGCAGCCCATCCTTATGGAGCTGAGATAAGCGACTCTCATTTATGTGACCTAAGCGACAGTGCTAGAGATAAGTTTGGTTCAACTCATTTGACTTGAACCTCTTGGTACTTATGTTATAGAAAGGGCTCTCTAAGTCTAGAAAGTAGAGTCCGTTCATTAGAGGTGCACTACAATAGAACATATCATTTAAATAAACTGAATAACATTTGTTCTTTATTATAAATGAAAATCCTTTCTTGTCCAAACAAGAAACTGAAATGATGTTCTTGGTTAAGGCAGGCATATAACAACATTCATCTAATTCTAATACAAGCCCAGAGGGTAAAGATAGATCATAAGTTCCTACAGCAACAGCAGCAACTCTTGCTCCATTGCCTACTCGTAGGTCCACCTCGCCCTTTGTCAATGCCCTGCTATTTCTCAACGCCTGCACATTGGTACAAATGTGAGATGCACATCTGGTATCTAATACCCATGATGAAGAAATAGATAGATTGACTTTTATAACATTTATACCTGAAGTAGAAGTCTCACTTCTCTTCTTCTTAAGATCTTCCAGGTATGCCTTGCAGTTACGCTTCCAATGTCCTGCTTCCTTGCAGTGGAAACAAGCCCCTTCCTTGGCTACCCCACCTTTGGGTTTAAGTTCTTTGCCTTTGCCCTTGGCTTGGGACTTTCCCTTACCTTTAGGCTTGCCCTTGCCTTTCTTCTTCTGCACCATCAAAATGGTGTCAGATTTACCCTTCTTAAGGTTAAGCTCGTGATTCTCAACATCTTTGAGCATTTTGGTAATGGCTTATCAATTTCATTCATGTTATAATTCATGACAAATTGATTGAAGGCTTGTGGCAAAGATTGCAAGATCAGTCGGTGGCGACTCTTGGCCAAGTGGGAATCCCGGCCTTTGTAGGTTTTCACGTACCCAATCATCTTGAGTACATATGTACCTCGAGTCCCTTCTTGCATTTTGGACCCAAATAATGCCTTAGAGACTTCATATCTCTCATGCCTAGCTTGTCCTTGATATAGTTGATGAAGATGTCCAACCATATCATAAGCATTCATGAACTCATGTTGCTTCTGAAGCTCAGAGTTCATGGTCGCGAGCATTAGACATGACACATCTAATGCATCATCTTGATGCTTCTTGTAAGCATCTTTGTCACCGCGAGGCAAGGCGTGGAGGTGCCTCCGAATGGGCTCCCTGGACGCATACTTCCTTTCTTGGGTGAGAACAATTCTCAGGTTCCTGTACCAGTCCAGGAAATTCGCTCCATTGAGCTTGTCCTTCTCAAGGACAGAACGCAGAGAGAGAGTGTTCGTGTTTGTCGACATAGTTATCTACAACATACAATGCAGAGAATTAATATCATATTCCTTTTATCATTTAATTAGGCCTTTAATCAAATGATGCTCCCACTGAATTATAGGAATTTTGTAGAATCGAGTTATGGATGTGGTCAAACCACATTACTAGATTCATACAAACTAGCTATAATTTTATGGGACAAGATCCACATCATACTAAGCCTTGAGTTAGCTTTGGCTAAATCGCCCAAGACTTAGTATGATCGGTGGGTAACACATTACCGATTACATCTCTATGCAACTCTTGTTTATAGGATCAAGACCCACATTTACAAAAGACCTTGAGTTAGCTTTGGCTAAATCGCCCAAGATTTAGTGTAAATGCGATCTTGACCTATCGTTCCAACGATTGGAATATGCCTATAGTTCTACTCGATCCAATTGAGTTTAACTAGTTTTGCTCAATCTAATTGAGCTTACTCTAACCCAAGCGTGATAGGCGGGACCAAGATTGTCCCTCCGCACCCTACCAAGATAATATGTGTTGCTCTCGCGGTGATTCAACAACAACAAATGATCGAGGTAGTGATGGGTATCAAGGCTCGGTAGGCATTTTCGAGTTGATTCGATTATGATCTAATCTAATCGTAATGTGTATCTTATACGCATTTAGGCCTTTATTATCCTATATTAGCATGCATCATATACATACATTCATTATTCTAGCATGCATCATATACATACAAGAAAATTATCCTAGCATGCATCATATATATACAAGCATTATTCTACTAGCATGCATCACATACATACAAGCAAAATTAATTAAATATATATATATATATATATATCAACATATATATATATATAATTAAATGTGATATAGTCATGGCCCTACTACGATCTTCTCAATCCAATGAGAAGATCGGACGGTCAACCTAAGGCTAGCGGCTTCTCCAAGCGCTTCCTTTGACCGCCTTGTGTCGTCGTCACCCTTCTCGTAATCTCGTCTTCGAGTGGATTTTCCACCGCTCCATTTTGTACATTACAAATATGAAACTCGAGTTACATTCGAGTCTAAAAACTAATTACAACTAGAATATCAAAAGAAGAGGTACGACGCGCAGGTCGCATACACTATACAACACGCACAACCACAAAACGGCACGCAGGCCGTATTATGAATTACAACACACATAATCCAATAAAATTGGGGTCATTGGGCCATGACAATCACAGAATTATACATAATTCTAAATTATGTATTTTTACAGAAATTTCTATAATTTTTCCTAATTTATTTCAAATTTATGAGTCACCTCTCCGTAACGGTCCCGCTAAGCGATTTCCGGGCGCGATCGCGGGACAAGGCCCCTTTCGGGGATAGGGGCAGCGCCCCTACTCGCAAAACAAACTTCGCGAGTGTCCCTACAATGATCTTACAGCAACTTAAGTCGATGTCCCAAAAACCTAAAGTGAGAACTCGCCGATTCGGAGAGTTTTTCTCGACGGTTGAAGCCTACGAGTGTCCCAACACTCGTTGCTTAGACTCTACGAGAAAAATACCCAAAAATTCTATAAAATTAGGAAATTTACAGAAACATATAAATCTGTAATTTTTATATCTAATATAAAAACTACAAAAATGAAACACATACATGCTTCGCACGTGGCTCTGATACATCAAGTTGGGTTTCCGAGCCGCAAAACCGCTGCATGAAACCTCGGAAGCCCTACCACGGATCCGCAAGCAAGTATAAAAAATATAAAAACATGTATGTGCTTACAAAAACCCTAGATCTACCTTAGATCTAAGAGATTAGAACATTACCCTCGTAGCGATGCCCTTCGCTTATCCCGCTCGTCCAAAAGTTCGCCGGAACTCGAGAGTGTCAAGTGCACACTCCTCTATGGTATCCACACAAGCAATAGGTGGAGAAAAATGCCTTAGAGTGTGCTAGCACTCCTTTAGGAATTTCGGCCAAGGAAAGGTTGGGAGAGGTAGAGCTTGAGAGAGAAGAGCACCAAGGTTGAAGATGAAGTTATTAAGCCACCAAAAATCAATTACCCCATCTAATGGAGTGGCCGGCCACTTCATGGAGAGGAGGTTACATGCATGCATGTAACTCCCATGACCCTTGGTCTCCCTCATGATGTGGCACCAATTGACAAAGTCAATGATGATGTGGCCGGCCATGCCAAGTCATCATCATGACATGGCATTTGGTCAAGTCAAACTTGACCTTTCATCTTCCCTCTCAAGTCAAGTCAAACTTGACCTCTAATCTCCCATGGTTGATCAAATCTAACCACTTGACTCAAGTCAATTTAATTTAATGAATCTCTATTCATTTAATTTAAATTGATTTGATGAATCAAATCTAAATTAGACTCATTCAACACTTGAATCAACTTGAGTCTAACTCAATTAGTCTAATTTGGATTACTCTTAATCAAATTTGGTTCATCCCATGAACCTAATCCTCATGGTTCATCATATGAACCTAATCTCCATCTAATTGCTCTTATGTGTGTGACCCTATAGGTTCTTGTAACGTTGGCAATGTCCCTAAACCGATTTAGGAACATAAGCAATGAGCGGTATCTAGCAACACATCATTGCTACCCAAGTTACAAGAATGTTGAGCTCCAACATCACCTTTGTGACTACTAATTGTGACTCTCACAATATGTGACAATGTCCCTCTATCCTTGACATCTAGATTGACCAATCGAGGCATAGACCGTGTCATCCTCGGTACAATCTAAATCTTGAACTCCAAGTAGACTCACTCTAATCAAATGAGCTCAATATCTCATATTGACTCATTTGGGCATGGCCATACACTTCGTGGTCTCACTCTATCAAGAATATTGATGTCACCCCCGTCATATAGGAGGGATAGATCCCATCTACATCACTCACATCCCTCCGCATAATTTGTTACATACCCAGTAATCGCCTTTATAGTCCACCCATTTACGGGTAATGTTTAACGAAGCCAAAGTATGCAACTCCTTATGTAGGGAACCATGGTGACTTCAGGTCTAAGGAATAATAGTCATACTAATAGCCACATGAGAAAGTATATGACACTCATATAACGATCCATGATACTTTCTCATGGCGGGTCATTCAGTATACATTCTCCAATGCATACCCATGTGTCAACTTGATATCTCATATCCATGACTTGTGAGATCAAGTCATCTTGTTGACCTACATGCTAGTCTCTATGCATTAACATTGTCCCTGAATGTTAATACTCGACTAGGAATGATTAAGAGTAGTGTTCTCTATATCATCTCATTATCGATTCAACCAATCGATTGATATAGATAAGAACCTACTACTCAAGGACATTATTATATTTAGTTATTTGGCACCAATACAAGTAAATATAATAACCATGCCTTTATTAATAGGAATATGATACAATAAAGTCCATACAACAATCATCACATGATTGGCTCTAGGGCTTTCACTAACAGACCAAGAGGCCTTTCAAGGCCAAGGGGTATAGATCCAAAGATGTGTTGGAATTGGTTCATTCTGATTCGTATGGTCCTATGTCTATCCAGGCAAGAGGTAGTTTTGAATATTTTGTCTTTTTCATAGACAATTATTCAAGATGACACTACGATCTGATCGTGGTGGTGAGTACCTCTTGGGAGAGTTTAGGAACTACTTATCAGAGGCTGGGATTCAATCCCAATTGACTGCACCTGGCACACCCCAGCAAAACGGTGTAGCAGAGCGAAGGAATAGGGCTCTTCTGGAGATGGTTAGATCGATGATGAGTTATTCTGACTTGCCAGATTCATTCTGGGGATATGCTATAGATACGACGGTATACATTCTGAACATGGTTCCATCTAAATCAGTGCCTTCTACTCCCACAGAATTGTGCACTGGGCGAAAGCCTAGTCTAAGACATATTCAGATATGGGAGTCCAGCACATGTGCTGAAGGCAGATACTAGTAAGTTGGAACCTCGTACAGAAGTACGCATGCTCATTGGCTATCCCAGGGAAACGAAGGGTGGATTATTTTATAGTCATAGAGATCAGAGGGTGATTGTTAACACGAACGCCAGATTTCTAGAGGAAGACTATGTGATGAGCCACAAGCCCAAGAATAAAATTGTTCTGGAGGAGTTAAAAGGGAAGTCACTTCTTTAGTACCACTGGTACAAGAGGATATACCACATGTCACTGCACCGCGTGTCACAGAGGATACTCAGATGATACCTCATCAAAGTGGGAGGGTTGTTAGACAACCTTATTGATTCATGTTCTTAGGTGAATCTTTTGATTTGGTCCCTAGCAAACATGAACCTAATCCCTAGACATATGACAAGGCAATCCAAGATATAGATACAACATCTTGGCAAAGTGCAATGAATACTGAGATTGAATCCATGGATTCAAGTCAGGTCTGGGAGCTCTTATGCATAGCAGCTCATATGGATTATGAGGTGTGGCATATGGATGTCAAGACAGCTTTCCTTAATAGAAGTCTTGAGGAAAACATCCAAATGAAGCGACCAGAGGGATTCATTGCTAAGGGCAAAGAGCATCTTGTATGTAAGCTTAATCGGTCCATTTATGGATTGAAGCAAGCTTCGAGATCTTGGAACATCCGCTTTGAGGAGGTAAATCAGTCTTATGGATTTATTCAAAGTCTGGATGAGTCTTGTGTATACAAGAGATGTGACGGAAACGTAGTGGTATTTCTTGTACTATACGTAGATAATATTTTGGTAGTTGGTAACAATATCAGAGTGTTATCAGACGTAAGGGTATGGTTGTCCAAACAGTTTTGAAGGACTTGGGAGAAGTGGGTCACAACCTTGGGATCAAGGTTGTTGTGCTTATCCCAAGCTTCATACATAGACATGATTTTGGATCGTTTTAGCAAGCAGAACTCCAAGAAGGGTTTTCTACCTTTCAGGTATGGAGTTCCTTTATCTAAGGAAATGTGTCCTAGATCATCTGAGGTGATAAAGGAGCTGAAGGCGGTTCCTTATGCTTCGGCAGTAGGAAGCCTCATGTATGCTATGTACGAGACAAGATATCTGCTTTGCCATGGGCATGGTTAGCAGATATCAGAGTAATCTAGGACAGGGACAATGGACTGCGGTAAAAGCATATATTGTAGTGCCTGAGAAGGACTAGGGATTATATGCAAGTTTACCGGGCAGACCAATTACTCCCTGTGGGTTGCATGGATTGCGATTTCCAATCATATAGGGATAACACTAAGTCTACCTCGGGGTTTGTGTTTACTTTTGGAGGTGGAATATGGAGTGAATGTCGTGGCGGCCAAAACCAGAAGCCGAGAATGTGTTGGAGAACTTTTTGATGGACTTGGATGTGATTCCTGGTTTGCCCAGAACTATCACAATTTATTGTGATAATAATGGTGCAGTTGCAAACTCGAAGGAACCATGAGCCCATAAGGCTAGTAAACACATAGAGTGCAAGTACCACCTGATACGAGAAATCGTAAAGGAGGTAGAAGTTGCTGTCGCCTAGATTGCATCAGAGGATGACCTTGTAGACCCTTTCACTAAGGCCCTTCTAGCGAGAGCATTGATAGGCATGTGGAGGGAAGGGGAATCAGATGTATGGAAGTATGATGACAACATAGTCTTTTAGTATAAGTGGGAGATTGTTGGGATGTATACTGAAAGCCTAACTCTTTTGTATGAACATCTTTATTTTGAAATAAGAATCACATGATCATTGTTTGCATATTTTTATGATTATGCAAAATTGTCTGATATTTTACATTGTAGATAACATGATGCTTGGTGTGGCACAGAAGATAATGTTATCAGTTCCTTGTAGAATATAAGTAGAGGCTCACAATCAAGATGGTTTTGGACAAACCATTGGCATGGTTGTAGTGTAGCTTGGTATTGTTTTGTCTTGAACATAAAGTTACACTAGTACACTTAGGTGTATTGAGCAGGACCGACATAGAGGTGATTCAATTTGTTGCTGATTACATAATTGAATCAGACCTCGGATATTATGTTGTACATGCTCTTAATTCCGATATAATAACGGACACTTGTACTTAGTATTTATTTCTTTGATTTACCAGAGGGTGAGATTTCTATGGATTAAATCAATATGCCCGGTAAGTTGGGAAATGATATTATTTACATGGTGTGTCGTTGATTATAGGAGGAATCCGTGTCCTATGTATTAGGTTGATGATGCCCCCTTGAGGAGCTCATAAGGTTCATCATGTAAACCCTGCAGGTTGACTTAGTCAACATAATGATAAGGTTGAGTGGTACTACTCGAGGAGTTAGATGTTAATTAATTGATGGTCAATAAATCAATTAATTGATGGACATTCGATATCTTAAACACGGGGAGATGGATGTACAAATAATATATGGAGCCCATATTGATTTATGGGGGTTGGTGAGGTAGTTCAATGATGATCCTCTAGTGGAATGGAACATCATTGATGGATCAAGTTTGTGTGGTTCCGATCCATCGGGTGGCCAAGATCCAACTCCTCCTCATGGTCCCTATCGTAGCCTAATTTAAACCTCATGAAGTCTAGATCAAATGATGGAAAACAAATCTCTAAATCCGATGGTTGGGATTAAATCCCTAGATCCGACGGTTGAGATTAAATCTCTAGATCCGACGGTTGGGATTAAAACCCTAGAATCAACGGTTGAGATTAAATCTCTAGATCCGACGGTTGAGATTAAAACCCTAGAACCGACGGTGGAGATTAAACCAAGGCCTAAACCTAACTCTATATATAAGGGAGCATGGGTTGGGCGGCAAAAAGTTTTTTTTTGGATGATGGAAATTAGGGTTTAGCCTCTCTTTGCTTGGGCGGCAAGAAACCCTATGGAGGAAACCCTAATTAGGGTTTGGCTCCTTGGGTTGGGCGGCCATGGTGAGGAAAGGAGAGTGGGCGGCAACTTGTGGAAGAGTTCTTCTTCTTCCTAGGGAAGGTGGCCGGTTCTAGATCTCCCCCTTCCACCATGGTTGGACGGCAAGAAATAGGAAGAGGCTAGGGTTAGGGTTTAGTCCATGATGGTGGGCGGCAACCCTTCTTCCTCCTTCCTCCTTGGTTTGGCCGGCGCCCAAGCTTCACCCTTCTTTCTATAGATTAGGTTGGGTTGGGAAATTAGGGTTTGCCCTTCCATTAGTGGGCGGCAAGAAACCCTGGAGTTTTCCTTTCCTTGGTTGGGCGGCTAGGTTATGGAGGGGAAAGTGGGCGGCAACTATAGGAGAGGATATCTTCTTCTTCTTCCTAGGGTGTTGCCGGCTCCTAGATCTTTTCCCTCTACCTTGGTCGGCGCTCAACCTATTCCTCTCATCCTCTTCTTGTTCTCTTTGGACCGGCGGCAAACATCATGCTTGGAGATTGATGGTTGGTCCTAGATAAGAGATGAGTTTTGTTTCCATTTTGTTCTCTCTATTCTTGGGGCCGGCGGCATCAATCCTTTGTGGATTGGTGGTTGGCTCAAGAAAGAAGGGAAAGAGAGTTCTTCTTTCTTTCGATTGAAGAAGATCTAGGATGCTTCAACTTGTGGAGGATCTTCGCCCACACGAAGTCTACAAGGTGGTTAGGACATACAATAGAAGATCAAGAGGTATAAAAGTTTTATAACTTTTATTATTGTTCTTTGCATGTTCTTATTGATATGCTAGCTTATGTTCTTTATGTTAGTATATGTTGATTATACTAGTTTACATTTGTATGTATTTGTATAATCATGGACCCCGAAGATAAACACAAAAACCGGCGATTCATCCGTCGTCTCTTCCACGGCTAACCGACTAGAAGAGTTGATTTCTTGAACAACAAGTTTGTTCAATCGATTGCTCGAGTCGTTGGCATGACGACGAATTGGTTGTGCTTAGGAAACTCATCCCATCCGGATTAGTTTTCATTAGTGAAAATTTTAATCCGGGGACATGGGAGCCAATGAGCCTCCGTGGAATAGCACATTGCCAACAAACTTGACTTCATTTATCTCGTGGTATTTTATTTTATTCGCTCTAATGAATGTTCTAGACTTACACTGGTTAGCTTTATTTTTACACTTACACATGTCGAACATTCTGAAAGGGATAATCTAGTACATACCTAGTTATGAGTCATCTTAGTAGTCTAGTACTTTGGAATCCATAGGTGACTCTAGGTTTAGCATTTTAGTTATTGGAGATGCTTGGATTGTGTAAGCCCATTTGGAAAAATCAAAATCGTAGTGAGAAGAAAAAAAGGAGAGAAAGAGAAAAAGTTGAAAAAGAAAACAAAGAAAAGAAAAAAAAGAGGAGAGAGAGAGAAGATTATGAGGGATAAAAAATTAGTTATCGTGGGTGGAAATGGCTAGGTGCCCCTTTGAGAACAAGTTAGGTTACTGGGGAAATGTAGGAACGATGTTGGTCGGCTAGAGGGGGCTGAATAGCCCTCTTTCGTCGTATGAACGTAATTCATTCGTTCTTGCGTGCTTATCTACAATTGTCGTTTACATACGTAGCGGAAACAATAGAAATAATAACAACAATACAATCACACAACAAAACATAAGATATATGTGTTTCGGAACCGAATGGTTCCTACTCCATGGGCGAGCTCACCGAGCTCTAGTTATGCGCACGATACTAACTAACACTCCTTTTCGACAACACGTCAAAGGTGGAGAAACCTCTCACAAGCAATTACAACAGTAATATAACAAGATTAGAGCTAATACAAAGACACTAAGAAATACAAGTAAAGAATGCTTTATAACCCTTTGCTTTGAATGCTTTCTTGTTGCTTGCTTTGGTTGGCACTTGAAGGACTGGAATGCAGCAGCAATTCCCCTTCAAAGTCTCCCTTAAAGTCTTGGCGAAATCCTCCCTCTTGAGCTCCATTTATAACCTGCATCAAGCTGATTTCGCGCCCATCAGTCGACTGATCGTGACCATTAGTCTACTGGTCCTGTAGCCATTGTCTCACAACGGCCAGATACATGTTGGTTAAGTTCCAACGGATCACCCATCAGTCGACTGATGATACCTATCAGTCGACTAATAACACCATCAGTTGAGTGCTGGTGCGAGCCTCGACTGGAAACCATTCTGTGGCTGAAAACACCCCGATCAGTCGACTGATGGTGTCAACAGTCGACTGATCACCCAGACCCTGTTCAGTCGAACACCAGTCGAACCCTAGCCAACTTAGAGCAGTCGACTGACACCTATGCCAGTCGACAGATGTCGGGTAAAACCTCAAACCCAAGTTTTTTTAGCATCCGACACTCAGTCTTAGCCACTTGGCCAAGTCCACCTCATCCCTCATGGAGTTCCCCACCGAAGCTCTCTTCCCTCGGCCTACGTCCCTCGGATGCGCCAAGCGCACGACTTCACAACGCCATCCTTCGCATCTCTTGCCCTTGAAGTATGCTTCCCTTGGGTCTCACTCCATTCGCTCCCCGTCCAACAGTCCCTCGAATGCACCAAGCGCACGACTTCGAAATGTCATCCTTCACCTTCTCAAGGACCCAAGTCTAGTGAACTTGCCAAGTCCTCAAGACTTACTAAATGCACCAAGCACACGACTTCGCAATGCTTTGGACTTTTCCACACCAAGGCCCATGCTTGAATTTTCCCATGCCAACTCCATGTTGGACTTTCCTATGACAATCTCATGTCATAAGTTTTGTCTGTCATCAAAATACTGCTCGAGTCAAACTCGAGTCAACTTGGGCCGATTGCACCAACAATCTTTCCCTTTTTGATGATTGACAAAACTACCATCTCAAGTCTACCAATTCTCCCATATTGGCAATTCTCATATCCAAATGAGAATTTCAACGAACCCTAATTGGTAACTTGGTAACGTCTCCCCCTTTTTGACATAACATCAAAAAGGTCCTCAAGAGTGTCAATATCTCATATCCCAATGAGATCTTATAATCTTCCCCTTGGCATGCCCTCAATCTTTCTAGTGATAATCCCATATCACTTAAGAGAGGCGCAATCCCTCAATTTTCCTCCAATGAGGAAAAATACACATCCATCTTTCCATGATGGATACCTCCCTCTAAAGGCTTGCTCCCCCTTGACCATTGCACCAACAATGTCTTTGGAAAGCCCCTAAGCCAATAGGAATACAAAACCATCAAAATTAAGGCAAAGTTCAACGATGAACTCTCTTCTACCTTAAAATTGATACTCTCCCTAAACACTTCTCCTAATCCACATCCAATAGATTTCCACCCTTTCTAATGCTCTCCCAAGCATGTCCTAGGGTTAGGAGTGGTTAGGGGACCAAAACCTAATTGAACATGGGCCTAACCACCAAGGTTTACCCGAAATCAGCAGTATCAGTCGACTCTCTCAGCTACTAGTTGACTCCTTCCCACATCAGTCGACTGGCCTCCCTGGCAATCGACTGATAACTGCATTTGCAATTTTCTGATTTTCAGAAATGAATTTCTGAAATTCATAAGTAAATATACATACGTTGATAAATTATGAAATTTTTTACGTATATTACTTATTACAATCATTATGGGTGAAAAATATTAAAAAATTATTTTACCCACAAATTAGTGAGATTGACACAAAGTTCAAAAGTTTAAAAAAGCTTCAATATTGAGCCCTCTTTGTATCATCCCATTCAATGGTGATAGCTATCAAAAGATAGACTTCACCAAGGTTTTTCAAAATGTTTTCAAAACCTTTAATTCATTTTTCCTAATCATCTCACTTGTATCTAAATATGTAAAACACATTCAAGTCAAATATTCTAGTGAGATGTGAGTTTTTGTTCTTTAATGGTCTCATGCATATTCTAAGGCAATTCTACTTGATTCCCTTATGCATGGGACTTCAAGTCATGCCAATGGCCCTTAAATCAATTTTATTTTATGCATGATATGATTATGGCATATATATGATATAACTAAGCATGTGCCAAAATTATGATGTCATGACATGTGAATGAAATTTAGCATACATGACATATAAAAATAAGTCTAAACATGATCATGACATTTTTAGAGATAAAAATGAAAATGATGTCATGTCATGGCAAGACAAATAAATCATGACAAGTAAAATATACTAAGGTATAAAATACCTAAGTGTTAAATCCAAATTTCCATTTCTAGGAATTAACTCCATTTTGCCTTAATACCATTATCTCCCAAGTGTGCCATAAACCCAAAAGGGCACACCCATACCTCTAAGATATATTTGTGTCAATTTAATTATTTTTCAACATCTCAAAGCATATTGGCACATCCTAATATGTCAACTCACCATAGCTAGGTTAACTACCCATCCACTTATGGTTGACACACCCTAACCCATCTAGCGTGAATCAATCATGCTCCTAGGAACCCAATACCTATTGGAGCTCCTTGGGTTAACAAGGTATTCACTAGGGATGACTTCCTTAGATACCTTCCTAATGACCCTTTTAGGCTTTGAAGCCATAGTCTTTTGGGTCTTTCTTAGGTCAACTCTAGAGGTAACTCCCCCAATGACCTTCTTAGTGGCTTTCTTGGTTTTTCTTAAGTCCTTAGCCACTAAGCAAACACCATGGCTAGTCTTAGGGATAACTTCCCTATTAGCCTTGGTTTTTCCAGACCTAGAAATTGTTTCATAATTAAATGGGACATTATGATAAGTCTTCTTGGGCTTGGGTTTGTGACCCAAACCTTTCTTGCCCTTAGACCGTTCTTGAACCCTAGGTCTTGACTTTTGGACATTTGAGCCTTGAATAAAATTTTCTATAATCCTAAGAGTCTTTTCCATTCTCTCAAGTCTTGACCTCAAGGCTTGGTTTTCTAATTCTAATTTTCTCAATTTTGATTGTTCATTAGGTTTTTGGTAATTATTTTTCTTCTTAGGCATGTGTCTACCCTTCTTAGGGTTAATGCCTAGATTTTCTTTTATTCTCTTAATGCTCTCCCTAGGCAAGATAGGTCTAGTGTTATTGGTCCTAGGTTTATCCTTAGATATATGAACATGCTTGGCACCTAGACAAACATAATTCTTCCTACTAGCATGCTTTTCATTAATAATTGCAAGAGAGCTAAAATAATTCTTAGCATGCTTATTAATCCTAGAAATTGAAGGTGCATTAATTAAATTTACCTTAGGGTTAGCTTTGGAAGCTCCCCCTACATGAGATACACCTTCTTGCCCTTTCTTCCTCCACCTAGGGCTTCTATAATGCCCCCTTTGGTTGCATTTGAAGCACACAATGTGCTCCTAGCTTCTAATTGTGGGGACTCCGACATTTTTGTCTTTTGGTGCTAGTTGAGCCTTCTTCACCTTCTTAGGACACTTACTTTTATAGTGCCCTTGTTCCCTACACTCAAAGCATATTATATGATTTTTATTTATAATAACAACACTTGAGTTACCTAAGAAATTTTCTTCTTGCTCTTCATTTCTCCCGTATGTGGATGTTTCTTGTTGAAATTGCTCCGGGATGGAAAGCCTCTCCTCCACCTCAATGCTAGAGGTGGAGGTCTCCACCATATCATCAACATCTTCGAATGTGATGGGATATTCTTCAACATCCTCAGATCCGGATGTTGATGGGCATTCTTCCTCTTCATGAACCAAAGTGGGCTCTTCATGAAATCTTATCACCTTGTCCCATAGGTCCTTAGCATCCCTAAAATTACCTAATCTAGACAAAATATTGTTAGGTAACAAATCACTAAGTAATTCGATTACCTTGAGATTTGTCTTGAAGTCCTTGATTTGGTCTTGGGTCCACATTGACATCTCAATTTGCTTATTGCTTTCATCCCTAGGCATTTGGAAACCGTTTTCTATAATTAACATGAAATCAAAATCGATTTCTAGATATACCTCCATTTTTCTTCTCCACCATTGAAAATCTCCTTCGAATTTCGGTGGTTGGAGGTTGTAACCGGCCATCTCATAGTGCTTGTTGTGGCAGTTAGTCTGTTGACAAGCGCCTTGGCTCTGATACCACTTGTAGGAACTATGTTGGCTAGCTAGAGGGGGTGAATAGCCCTCTTTCGTCGTATGAACGGAATTCATTCGTTCTTGCGTGCTTGTCTACAATTGTCGTTAATATACGCAGCGGAAATAATAGAAATAATAACAACAATACAATCACACAACAAAACACAAGATATACGTGGTTCAGAACCGAATGGTTCCTACTCCACGGGCAAGCTCACCGAGCTCTAGTTATGCACACGACACTAACTAACACTCCTCGACAACACGTCGGAGGTGGAGAAACCTCTCACAAGAAATTAAAATTGTAATATAACAAGATTAAAGATAATACAAATACACTAAGAAATACAAGTAAAGAACGCTTTACAACTCTTTGCTTTGAATGCTTTCTTGTTGCTTGCTTTGGTTGGCCCTTGAAGGACTGGAATGCAGCAGCAATTCCCCTTCAAAGTCTCCCTTAAAGTCTTGGCGAAATCCTCCCTCTTGAGCTCCATTTATAACCTGCATTAAGCTGATTTCGCGGCCATCAGTCGACTGATCGTGACCATCAGTCGATTGGTCCTGTAGCCATTGTCTCACAATAGTCAGATCCACGTTGGTTAAGTTCTGACGGATCACCCATCAGTAGACTGATGATACCCATTAGTCGACTGGTAACACCATCAGTCGAGTGCTAGTGTGAGTACTCAACTGAAAACCATTCTGTGGCTGAAAATACCCCAATCAGTCGACTGATCTCCCTCATCAGTCGACTGCCATCCCTCGGTAGTCGACTGATCAGCTAGACCCTGTTTAGTTGAACACCAGTCGAACCCTAGTCGACTTAGAGCAGTCGACTGGCACCTATGTCAATCGACTGATGTCGAGTAAAACCTCAAACCCAAGTTGTTTGAGCATACGACACTCAGTCTTAGCCACTTGGCCAAGTCCACCTCATCCCTCATGGAGTTCCCCACCGAAGCTCTCTTCCCTCGGCCTACATCCCTTGGATGTGCCAAGCGCACGAATTCGCAATGCCTTCCTTCACATCCCTTTCCCTCGAAGTATGCTTCCCTTGGGCCTCACTCTATTCACTCCCCGTCCGATGGTCCCTCGGATGCACCAAGCACACGACTTCGAAATGCCATCCTTCATCGACTCGAGGACCCCGAGCCTAATGAACTTGCCAAGTCCTCAAGACTTCCTAAATGCACCAAGAGCACGACTTCGCAATGCTTTGGACTTTTCCACACCAAGCCCCATGCTTGGATTTTCCCATGCCAACTCCATGTTGAACATTCCTATGACAATCCAATGTCATAAGTTTTGTCTATCATCAAAATACTGCTCGAGTCAAACTCGAGTCAACCTGGGCCGATTGCACCAACAGGAAACACCTACCAATTTCTCTCAATGCCGAGCATGCCTTTGAGACTTTATGCTAGATCTAGGGAACGACCCTCGCTTTGGGCAGGTAATGCTTAAGAGCCGAAAACCTTAGGAAAGCTATGGGGTGATGACTTAACTCACCATGGAACGGGCATCCCCTAAGAATGATTCGCTTAGCACAAGCACGAGGAACTAACTTAGTGAATTTCTAGAACATATTTATTTTGCTTTGATTGTAAATACCACTTGATAAATTTAGTTGACATGCTAAGTATGGAACAATGTCTTTTTAAATTTTATGGCCCTGAGGTTTGCTTAAGGATAAGCAAAGATTTAAGTCTGAGGGAAGTGATGTGAGCAAAACATATAGGGTTTTAGGAGTAGTTTTTGCTCACATCTCATTACATTTTATGTTAGTTGTAGGGATGTATACTGAAAAGTCTATCTTTTATATGAACATCTTTATTTTTGAAATAAGAATCACATGATCATTGTTTGCATTTTCATGGTTATGCAATATTGTCTAATACATTACATTGTAGATAACATGGTGTGTGGTGTCACACGGGAGATCATGTTATCTGCTCCTTGTAAAGTATAAGTAAAGGCTCACAACCGAGATGGCTTTGGACAAACCATCGGAATGATTGTAGTGTGATTTGGTATTGATTTGTCTTGACCATAGAATCACACTAGTGCACTTTGTGTGTATTGAGCAGGAACGACTTAGAGGTGATTCAATTTATTACTGACTATATAATTGAATCGGACCTCAGATATTATTTTGTGCATGCTCTTAATCCCGATATAATAACGGGCACATATACTTAGTATTCATCTCTTTGATTTACCAATGGGCGAGATTTATAGATTAAATCGATAGACTCGGTAAGTTGGGAGATGATATTATTTATATGGTGTGTCGTTGATTATAGGAGGAAACCGTGTCCTATATATTAGGATGATGATGTCCCCTTGAGGAGCTCATAAGGTTCATCATGTAAATCTTGCAGGTGGACTTGGTCCGGCATGATGAAAAGGTTGAGTGGTACTACTCAAGGAGTTAGATGTTGATTAATAATGGTCAGTAAATTAATTAATCGACGGACATTCGAGATCTTAAACACGGGGAGAAAATGTCCAAATAATATATGGAGCCCATATTAATTTATGGGGGTTGGTGAGGTCGATCAATGATAATCATCTAGTGGAATGGATAATCATTAATGGATCAGACTTTATGTGGGCTTGATCCATGGGTGGCCAAGATCCAACTCCTCCTCATGGTCCCTAATGTAGCCTATTAACACCTCATGAAGCTTAGATCCAATGGATAGAAACAAAACTCTAGATCCAATGGTAGAGATTAAATCTCTAAATCTGACGGTTGAGATTAAATCTCTAGATCCGACGGTTGAGATTAAATCCCTAGAATCAATGGTGGAGATTAATCTAAGGCATAAACCCAACTCTATAAATAAGGCTTATTGTCTTGGGCGGCAACTTAATGGATGGCTTAGGGGATTAGGGTTTGCTTCCTTTGGAGGCTAGGAATCCTAGTTTGTTTAGGATTAGGTTTGGGCGGCTAGGGTTTGGGAGAAGGGGGTGGGTGGCAACATGAGGAAGAGCTCTTTTCTTCTTCTTCCCATGTTGTTGCCGACACATATACTTCTCCCTTCTACCTTTGCCGGTGCTCATCCTATTCTTCTTCCCCTCTTCCATGGCCGGAAATTAGGAGAGTAAGGATTAGGGTTTGGAGGCTTAGGGTTTTGGAGGCTTGGGCGGCACCAAATAAGGAAGTAGTTTCCTTTCTTCTTCCTCTCCCTTGGTGGCCGGCGCCCACAACCTTCTTTCTAGCCCTTGGCCGACGTCCAAACTCCCTCTTCTCCTTCTCCTTGGTTGGTGGAAACAAGATTTAGGGCTTTCCCTTGGTGTCTTGGCCGGTTTCCACCTTAATCTCTTCTTCCTTCTTGGCCGGTGGCAAGCTCCAACATTGGATGTTGGTGGTTGGTTGAAAGAAGGAAAGGAGCTTTGTTTCTATTCTTCCTCTTGCTTGGAACGAGCAAGGAAGGAAGATTGGCGATCTAGGAGCTTCAACTTTTGGTAGATCATCGCCCACACGACGTCCGAAAGGAGGAAGGTCATACATTAGAAGATCGAGAGGTATATCTATTCTCTATTCTCTTTTGTCACTTGCTTGTATTTGTTTTTCAATTATGAGCATGATATATTCTGTTTGTGGATAAATAATACTTAGAACTAGAACATAAACACAAAAACCGACGATCCGTACATCGTCTATTCCGCGGCTACTCGTAGAATAGAGGTTGGTCACTTGAACAACGAGTTTGTTCAAGTGACTGTTAGGGCAATCTCTTGCCGTAATATGGTTTTGATGGTGTGGCAAAGGGTTTAAGTTAGTTTGATATGTTGATTTGATATGTGCGTTGAAGTCGTGCAGGGCTTAGTAATTCGCACATAGAGCCGTGGCAAGTTTCACATCTCATGACTCGTGCCTTGAGTCGGTGAAGGATAGCTTTGCGGAAGCCATGCGCTTGGAGCATCCGAGGGACCGCCGGACGAGAAGCTTGGAGTGAAGCCGGAGGAAGTAGACTTCGAGGCAAGAGACGCGAAGGAGCATTGCAGAGCCGTGCGCCTGATGCTGCCGAGGGATGTGGCCGAGAATGAAGAGAACTTCGAAGGTGAGGGACTCCGAGAGATGAGAGTGAGCGATTGTAACCCGGAGAAGGGTAGCTCTTAGGTGAAACTTGGCCATTTGGCCAAGTGTCGGATGGGTTTTTTCCCGACACGATCGCCATGTCATGCGGCGGCCGCTAAGTCGAGTGTAGTTCGGTATATCTGACGATTGTAGCGTGATCGCGCATCGATGGGCGATCGCGAACCATCGATCACAAGGTAGCGATCGGTCAATAGGGTTTCGACCGCAGAACCGTTCGTGGCCGTGAAGCGTCGACTACGGAGGCGTCGATCGGATAAAATCCATCGTCAGCGCCAAGAGTTCCGTTGGACTACAACGGTCGGGATCCGACATGTTCGGAGGCCGTTGTAGTGACGGCAGTCGACTGCCAAGGGCGGCAGTCGATTGATGGCGGCCAACGGGAAGAAATCAGCCCTCTCTATAAAAAGAGAGGGTGTAAGCCTTTGAGAGGCTAATGCTTATGCTCCAAGTGATCTTCCTAGTGCCCCACAAGCTCTAAACTCTTCTTACTTGCTTTTACTCCATTCTATTTGTAAGAAGAGTGATCTTGATTGTAAAGGTTACCTCCACCTAGCTTGGTGCAAAGGAGAGACCAATAGTGATTGGCTTTGGAGGAGTGATTCACCTCGGACGAATCAGGATCGTGGATTAGCGGCGTAGCCGTGAACCACGTTACATTCTTTGTTAGCGATTGTTTTCTCATATTTCTATTTGTTTGTCTTTATTAGTCTTCCGCTTGCGCTAATCAATTTTGTAGACGAGCAAATACCGGCATCCAAACGAAAAGGGCTATTCACCCCCCTCTAGCCGGCCGTACCGATCCCTACAGTGACCTTTCTAAATGAATAGCACGACAATGACATGGTTGTTTGAGCAATCCCTTTTGTCTAGGATTAAATTTTTTAATCCTGGGACATCGATGGGATAGCCATGAACAAATAACCAAGGTGTAGTGGGAAGCGAAGTTTCCCCTCACGGACTCGATAAGCGAAACCCTTCAATTGGTATAAGAGCCAAGGTTTCCGGTTTTTTGTGTTTAGGATTCGGTTAATTTTTATGAACTTTTCATATATTATATGTGCCGGATAATAGTAGGATATGCGTAGTTTAACTCTTTGGTTGCAGGCATAAGATCCGACTATTATGGCCATATGTGTGTATGTGATTGTATGTGTATATTTTGTTGAATCCTCGGGGTTGACAAGGCTAGTATTTAATTTTTTGTAAATTAGATATGACATTGTTTAGCCACACTTTATTTTAGTTTACTTTCGATCTAGATTTCATGTACACTCCCTCGTGGAGTATAAGATCGATGGATGTAAATTAAAATAGATTTTAATCTCGGCTCGGATCTCCGGATGGCTCGTACATGCCGTAGGAGGAGCGGACGTGAAGGCGATGCAACGGGAGACATATTGAAGACAAAAGCCATAATAGTTGGAAAATATTTTATTTTTCATATTTAATGCTTTTTGTTTGATATGCATGTCATAGCCTAGAAAATTCCTCATTTTCAAATTACTAAGTGGGAGAGGGAATTTTTTTTAAAAAATTCCCACGGCCTCCATTACGATTTGACATGTGATGCAAGCAAACTTGCGCGTTGGCTCTGAGTGCCTTCCTCCCCATCAGATGAGTTTGTTTGTGGATCACAGGGTCGGATATGGTTATAGGAAATTATTTAGGAGCGTGTGTACTTCCCCATCGGAAGGCACATAACCCGAGATAATTTCCTTGGTATCGAGTAATGGTGAACACTTAGATGCAAATAGGAGTACCCTCCCCATCGGAGTCACTGCCTTTATTTGTAGGGCCGAAGAGAAACCAACTATTAATTTTATTTGTCAAAAAGTTAGGTTGACAAGATAGTAAAATTAATGGGTAAAACCTCCTCTTACAAATGTAGAATTCGTATACGTCCACACGATCGTGGCATGCGATATTCTCGGTGTTTTGAGGTGTTGGTTGATTTTAAAATTTTATTGTTTGAGGAATCAATAATTATTTGAAATCTAAAGTAATGATCTATGTGATTCTTAGGATTTTCATAAATGACTTTCATTCCACTTGTTGTGATACTAAAGGAAAATAAACTTACTGTACATAATTATGTTGATTGAAAAAAAGAATCTTGATATTGTCTCAACTGGTGATGTGCACAAGTATGTATTCTTCGAAGAGTGTCCTCCTAAGCCTGCGAATGAGCTGAAAGTCCTTGGAGCTGAGATCGATGGGGAAACCCAGGTCGATATCATTTCTCCAGTCGACAGAAAGGCTTGCTCAGGCTCAGGCCATGGTTGCTCAAAATGTCTCTACTTCTAAGCCGAAAGGCAAGAAGAAGAAGAAATAAGGTGGAGCAAAGGTGGTGGGAGGATCACAGGGAGGAGTAAAGAAGCCGAAAGACAAGTACTTCACTTGTAAGAAGGATGGACATTGGAAGAAGGACTATCCCAATCCAAAACAGAACAAAGGTATATCCTTTGTTCTAGTCATTGAAACATTGTTAGCGGTGTTATCTACCAGCACCTGGTGTGTAGATACGGGAGCCTCTGATCATGTCTGCAATACTTTGCAGGGGTTCTAGGAAACTTGATGACGAGCTGAGGGAGAGATTACCGATTACTTGGGCAATGCCACTAAAGTGGCGGCTATTGCAGTGGGAGATGTTTTATTTATCTTTTGAGAAAAATAAAAACTTTGGTTCTGGAAAATTCCCTTTATGTACCTTTATTTAGAAAGAATTTATTTTTAGTTTCTAAATTGTTTATAGATGGATATTCTATTTCTTTTAATGATAGAGTTGTTATAAAAAGGAATAGGGAGAATATATGTTCAGGTACATTGATAGGAAATTTGTACGCACTTAAACTACAAGCTCCCACGATGCAAATGGAACTTAATAACTCATCTTCTAATTCCAATAAGAGAAAAGAACCTTCGAAAATGAACCAAACATATCTTTGGCATCTTAGGCTTGGTCACATTAACATAAACAGAATTCAAAGGTTGATAGTCGATGGACCTTTGGGTTCATTAGTGGTGGAGGATCTCCCAACATGCAAATCCTGCTTGGAGGGAAAGATGACCAAGAGGCCTTTTAAGGCCAAGGGGTATAGAGCCAAAGATGTGTTAGAATTAGTTCATTCTGATTTGTGTGGTCCTATGTCTATCCAGCCTAGAGGTGGTTTTGAGTATTTCGTCTCTTTTATAGACGATTACTCAAGATATGGATACATTTACCTGATGCGCTGCAAGTCTGAATGCTTTGACAAGTTCAAAGAATTCAAGGCTGATGTGGAGAAACGTCAAGGTAAAAGTATCAAGACATTACGATCTGGTCGTGGTGGTGAGTACCTCTTGGGAGAGTTTAGGAACTACTTATTAGAGGCTGGGATTCAATCCCAATTGACTTCACCTGGCACACCCCAGCAGAACGGTGTAGCAGAGCGAAGGAATAGGACTCTTATGGAGATGGTTAGATCGATGATGAGTTATTCTGAATTGCCAGATTTGTTCTGGGGATATGCTCTAAATACAGCGGTGTACATTCTGAACTTGGTTCCATCTAAATCAGTGCCTTCTACTCCCACAGAATTGTGGACTGGACGAAAGCGTAGTCTAAGACATATTCAGATATGGGGGAGTCCAGCACATGTGCTGAAGGCAGATGCTAGTAAGTTGGAACCTTGTATAGAAGTACGCATGTTCGTTGGCTATCCTAGAGGAATGAAGGGTGGTTTGTTTTATAGTCCTAGATATCAGAGGGTGATCGTTAGCACGAACGCCAGATTTCTAGAGGAAGACTATGTGATGAGCCACAAGCTCAAGAGTAAAATTGTTTTGGAGGAATTAAAAGGGGAAGTCACTTCTTTAGTACCACCGGTACAAGAGGATATACCACATGTCACTGCATCGCGTATCGCAGAGGATACACTGAAGATACCTCGTCGTAGTGGGAGGGTTGTGAGACAGCCTGATAGATTCAAGTTCTTGAGAGAATCTTCTGATTTGGTCCTTGGCGAACATGAACCTGATCCTTGGACATATGAAGAGGCAATCCAAGATAAAGATGTAGTATCATGGCAAAGTGCAATGAATGCTGAGATTGAATCTATGGATTCAAATCAGGTCTGGGAGCTAGTAGAACTACCTGATGGTGTAAAAACCATTGGATGGAAGTGGATCTTCAAGAGAAAGAGAGGAATAGATGGGAAGGTTGAGACCTTCAAATCAAGGCTTGTTGCGAAGGGGTATGCTCAGAAAGAGGGTATCGATTATGAGGAGACCTTTTCGCCGGTAGCCATGCTTAAGTCTATTCGGATTCTCTTATGCATAGTAGCTCATATGGATTATGAGGTGTGGTAGATGGATGTCAAGACAGCATTCCTTAATGGAAGTCTTGAGGAAAACATCTATATGAAGCAACCAGAGGGATTCATTGCTAAAGGCAAAGAACATCTTGTGTGTAAGCTTAATCGGTCCATTTATGGATTGAAGCAAGCTTAGAGGTCTTGGAACATCCGCTTTGATGAGGTAATCCAATCTTATGGATTTATTCAAATTCCGGATGAGTCTTGTATATACAAGAGATGTGACGGAAACATAGTGGTATTTCTTGTACTATACATAGATGACATTTTGTTGATTGGCAACAATATCAAGGTGTTATCGGACGTGAGGGTATGGTTGTTCAAACAGTTTGATATGAAGGACTTGAAAGAAGTGGGACACATCCTTGGAATCAAGGTTATAAGGGATCACAGGAAAAGGATGTTGTGCTTATCCCAAGCTTCATACATAGACACGATTATGGAATGTTTTATCATGCAGAACTCCAAGAAGAGTTTTTTTACCTTTCAGGCATGGAGTTCCTTTATCTAAGGAGATGTGTCTTATAACATCTGAGGAGATAGAGGAGATGAAGGTGGTTCCTTATGTTTCGGCAGTAGGAAGTCTCATGTATATGATGCTATGTACAAGACCAGATATCTTCTTTGCCGTGGGCATGGTCAGCAGATATAAGAGTAATCCAGGACAGGGACATTGGACTGCGGTAAAGCATATATTAAAGTACCTGAGAAGGACTAGGGATTATATGCTGGTTTACTGGGTAGACCAATTACTCCTTGTGGGTTACACGGATTTTGACTTCTAATATGATAGGGATAACAGTAAGTCTACCTCCGGTTTTGTGCTTACTTTGGGAGGTGGAGCCATTGTATGGAGGAGTGTCAAGCAGAAATACGTGGCGGACTCCACCATGGAAGCTGAGTATGTGGCAGCCTCTGAGGCGGCCAAAGAAGTTGTGTGGCTCAGGAACTTCCTGATGGACTTGGATGTGATTCCTGGTTTGCCCAGAACTATCACAATTTATTGTGATAATAATGGTGCAGTTGCAAACTCGAAGGAAACACGAGCTCATAAGGCAAGTAAACACATAGAGCGCAAGTACTACCTGATACGAGAAATCGTAAAGGAGGTAGAAGTTGTTGTCGCCTAGATTGCATCAGAGGATGACCTGGTACACCCTTTTCACTAAGGTCCTTCTAGCGAGAGCATTGATAGGCATGTGGAGGGAAGGGGAATCAGATGTTTGGTAGTATGAGGACAGCATAGTCTTTTAGTATAAGTGGGAGATTGTAGGGATGTATACTAAAAAGTCTATCTTTTGAATGAACATCTTTATTTTTGAAATAAGAATCACATGATCATTGTTTGCATTTTTATGGTTATGCAATATTGTCTAATACATTACATTATAGATAACATAGTGTGTGGTGTCACACAGGAGATCATGTTATCGGCTCCTTGTAAAGTATAAGTAAAGGCTCACAACCGAGATGACTTTGGACAAACCATCGGAATGGTTGTAGTGTGATTTGGTATTGGTTTGTCTTGACCATAGAATCACACTAGTGCACTTTGTGTGTATTGAGCAGGACCGACTTAGAGGTGATTCGATTTATTGCTGAATACATAATCGAATCGGATCTCAGATATTATTTTGTGCATGCTCTTAATCTCGATATAATAACGGGCACATATACTTAGTATTCATCTCTTTGATTTACCAATGGGCGAGATTTATAGATTAAATTTATAGGCTCGATAAGTTGGGAGATGATATTATTTATATGGTATGTCGTTGATTATAGAAGGAAACCGTGTCCTATATATTAGGATGATGATGTCCCCTTGAGGAGCTCATAAGGTTAATCATGTAAATCCTGCAGGTGGATTGGTCTGGCATGATGAAAAGGTTGAGTGGTACTACTCATGGAGTTAGATGTTGATTAATTAATGGTCAGTAAATTAATTAATCGACGGACATTCGAGATCTTAAATACGGGGAGAAAATATATAAATAATATATGGAGCCCATATTAATTTATGGGGGTTGGTGAGGTAGATCAATGATAATCCTCTAGTGGAATGGATAATCATTAATGGATCAAACTTTATGTGGGCTTGATCCATGGGTGGCCAAGATCCAACTCCTCCTCATGGTCCCTAGTGTAGCCTATTAACACCTCATGAAGCTTAGATCCAATGGATAGAAACAAAACTCTAGATCCAATAATAGAGATTAAATCTCTAGATCCGACGGTTGAGATTAATTCTCTAGATCCGACGGTTGAGATTAAATCCTTAGAACCAATGGTGGAGATTAATACAAGGCATAAATCCAACTCTATAAATAAGGCTTATTGTCTTGGGCGGCAACTTAATGGATGGCTTAGGGTATTAGGGTTTGCTTCCTTTGGAGGCTAGGAATCCTAGTTTGTTTAGGATTACGTTTGGGCGGCTAGGGTTTGGGAGAAGGGGGTGGGCGGCAACATGAGGAAGATCTCTTTTCTTCTTCTTCCCAAGTTGTTGCCGACACATATACTTCTCCCCTCTACCTTGGTCGGTGCTCATCCTATTCTTCTTCCCCTCTTCCATGGCCGGCAATTAGGAGAGTAAGGATTAGGGTTTGGAGGCTTAGGGTTTTGGAGGCTTGGGTGGCACCAAATAAGGAAGTAGTTTCCTTTCTTCTTCCTCTCCCTTGGTGGCCCGCGCCCACAACCTTCTTTCTATCCCTTGGCCGTCATCTAAACTCCCTCTTCTCCTTCTCCTTGGTTGGTGGAAACAAGATTTAGGGCATTCCCTTGGTGTCTTGGCCGGTTTCCACCTTAATCTCTTCTTCCTTCTTGGCCGGCGGCAAGCTCCAACATTGGATGTTAGTGGTTGGTTGAAAGAAGGAAAGGAGTTTTGTTTCTATTCTTCCTCAGAAGATTGGTGATCTAGGAGCTTCAACTTTTGGTAGATCGTCACCCACACGACGTCCGAAAGGAGGAAGGTCATACATTAGAAGATCGAGAGGTATATCTATTCTCTATTCTCTTTTGTCACTTGCTTGTATTTGTTTTTCAATTATGAGCATGATATATTCTGTTTGTGTCTAAATACTACTTGGATCCTGAACATAAACATAAAAACTGGTGATTCGTACATCGTCTATTCCGTGGCTACTCGTAGAATAGAGGTTGGTCGCTTGAACAACAAGTTTGTTCAAGTGACCTCTCTAAACGAATAGCACGACGATGACATGGTTGTTTGAGCAATCCCTTTTGTCTAGGATTAACTTTTTTAATCCGGGGACATCGATGGGATCGCCATGAACAAACAACCAAGGTGTAGTGGGAAGCGAAGTTTCCCCTCACGGACACGATAAGCAAAACCCTTCATTAGTTTCATGCATATGTTACTCTATTTTGCATGCATTTCCTATTTTCTGGTTCTGAGGTATGCTCTTTGTACTTTTGGGTGCAGGTTAGCTTTTCGAGAAAAAAAGGCACACTTTAGGAGCAAAAGACGGACATTTTATAGCTAGATGTAGAGTGGGACATGACCAGGGCGTGTGGTTATACACGGCCGTGTCCAATGGGTGAGATGAGCCACCTTAGGGTTGCACATGGCCTGGCCGTGTGGTGGCCCACCATATTTGCACGACTAGGACTTTTTTCGTATTTTGTAGTGGTCCGAGGTGATGTGTATATAAGGATGGCTCCGCCCAAACCCTAGGGGGAGGCACGATGGCTAGGATGGCACACTGAAGCCCTAAAAAGCTTCAGGAACTCACAATGGGGAGGAGGAACGCCACCGGAGGTCCATGCCTTGCACTTCAACGCCGGAGAGAAGACCACGAAAGCATTATAATGCCTTGTTCCTACGTTTTAATTCTAATGTATTCGAACATGTACATGCTTTGTGATTCCTCCTTCATATACATGGAGTAGTTCTTTTGATTATAGGATTAGGGAGTAGCTTGTGTGCACATTACAATGTTGGTTCATGTTAAATGCGGTCTTTGAGTTTAATTTGGCAATTGGTAGTTGTTTTTAGTATATCTATGCGTGTTTGGTTTTCTACCTGTTGTCCTTAGGCAAAACGAGGGGTGACAGCCCTTGTATCTAAGATTTAGGGGATTTTATACAAGGAACCTATTGGGATATATACTGAAAAAGTCTATCTTTTGTATAAACATTTTTATTTTTGAAATAAGAATCACATGATCATTGTTTGCATATTTATGGTTATGCATATTGTCTAATACATTACATTATAGATAACATGGTGTGTAGTGTCACACGGGAGATTATGTTATCAGTTCCTTGTAAAGTATAAGTAAAGGCTCACAACTGAGATGGTTATGGACAAACCATTGGAATGGTTGTAGTGTGATTTGGTATTGGTTTGTCTTGACCATAGAATTACACTAGTATACTTTGTGTGTATTGAGCAAGACCGACTTAGAGGTGGTTCGATTTATTGTTGACTACATAATTGAATCGGACCTCAGATATTATGGTGTACATGCTCTTAATAGCGGGCACATATACTTAGTACTTATTTCTTTGATTTACCAATGGGCGAGATTTATAGAGTAAATCGATAGGCTCGGTAAGTTGGGAAATGATATCATTTATATGGTGTGCCTTTGATTATAGGAGGAAATCGTGTCCTATATATTAGGATGATGATGTCCCCTTGAGGAGCTCATAAGGTTCATCATGTAAACCCTGCAGGTGGACTTGGTCCGACATGATGATAAGGTTGAGTGGTACTACTCATGGAGTTAGATGTTGATTAATTAATTGTCATAAAATTAATTAATTGACAGACATTCGATATCTTAAACACGGGGAGACATTTGTACAAAAAATATGTGGAGCCCATATTTATTTATGGGGTTGGTGAGGTAGATCAATGATAACCCTCTAGTGGAATGGATTATCATTAATGGATTGGACATTTTGTGGGCTTGATCCATTGGGTGGCCAAGATCCAACTCCTCCTCATGGTCCCTATTGTATCCTATTAAAACCCTCATGGAGCCTACATCCGATGATGGAAAATGAAACTCTAGATCTGACGGTGGAGATTAAATCTCTAGATCCAATGTTGGAGATTAAATCTTTAGATCCGACGGTGGAGATTAAATCTCTAGATCCGACGGTTGAGATTAAATCCCTATATCTTACGGTTGAGATTAAATCCCTAGATCCGACGGTGGAAATTAAAAGGAGGCTTAAGCCTAACTCTATAAAAGGATGGCCAAGGCTCGGGCGTGAGATACATCTTGGGAGATTAGGGTTTTGGGCGGCAAGACATTAGGGTTTAGAACCTTGATTTGAGCGGCGCCTATTCTTCTATTTCTAGGGCCGGCGGCAAGAAGGTAAGGGATAGTCTCTCTTCTTCCTCTCTTGGCCAGAGAACCCTTCTCTTCCTCTCCTTTGGCCGGCGGCAGCCCTTCATTCAAGGTTGGCTGACGCCCTTCTTCTATTCCTTGGCCAGTGGCAACATCAAGTCTCTTGACTTGGTGGTCGGTCCTAGATAGGAAAGAGTTTCGTTTCATTCTTCCCTTTGTTCGGAGCAAGCAAGGTAAGGGAAGAACGTGTTCTACGAGGCTTCGACTTTTGGAAGATCGTTGCCCACACGACGTCCAAAAGGAGGAAGGACATACAATAGAAGATCAAGAGGTATAATTCTTGTTTATGAATGTTTTCTTATTCTATGCATGTTGTATATTTTATATGTGGATAATTTACTTGGACCCCGAAGACAAACACAAAAATCGGTGATCCTCACATCGTCTATTCCACGGCTAATCAAAGGAAAGAGGTAGGTTACTTGAACAACAAGTTTGTTCAAGTGACCACTCAAATCGAATAGCACGACGATGGATCGGTTGCTTGGGTAATCCCTCTTCATCAAGGATTATTTTTTTTAATCCGGGGACGTAGATGGGATCGCTATGCACTAGCGACCAAGTTGAAGTGGGAAGCGAAGTTTCTCCCTTCAAGTTGTATCAGAGCCACAGTTTCCGATTTTGTGTGTTTTAGATTTGTTTAATTTTATGTACTTATCATATATTGTATGTGCCGGATGATAGTAGGATGTGCGTAGGCTAACTTTTTGGTTACAGGCATAAGATCCAACTATTATGGCCATATGTGTGTGTATTAGATTGCATGTGTGTAATATTATTTGAATCATCGGGGTTGACGAGGCTAGTATTTAATTTTTGTAATTAAGTCCGACATTGTTTAGCCACTCTTTTTATTTTAGTTTACTTTCGATCTAGATTTCATGTACACTCCTTCATGGAGTATAGGATCGATGGATGTAAATTAAAATAGTTATTCACGGCTCGGATCTCCGGAAGGCTTGTACATGGTGTAGGGAGGAGCGGACGAGATGGTGATACGACGGGAAGCATATTGGAGAACAAAAGTCATAATAGTTGGAAAATATTATTTTCATATTTATTGCTTCTTGTTTGATATGCATGTCGTGTGCTAGGAAAATTCCTCAATTTTAAATTACTAAGTGGGAGAGGGATATTTTTTTAAATTCCCACGGCCTCCATTACGATTTGACATGTGATGCAAACAAACTTGCGCGTCGGCTCTGAGTGTCTTCCTCCCCATCGAATGAGTTTATTTTGTAGATCACAGGGTCGAATATGGTTATAGGAAATTATTAAGGAGCGTGTGTACTTTTCCATCGGAAGGCACATAACCCGAGATAATTGCCTTAGTACCAAGTAATGGTGAACACTTAGATGCAAATGGAAGTATCCTCCCCATCGGAGTCACTGCTTTTATTTGTAGGGCCGAAGAGGAACCAACTATTAATTTTATTTGTCAAAAAGTTAGGTTGACAAGATAGTAAAATTAATGGGTAAAACCTCCTCTTACAAATTTAGAATTCGTATATGTCCACACGATCGCGGCATATGATATTCTCGGTATTTTGAGGTGTTGGTTGCTTTTAAAATTTTATTGTTTGAGGAATCAATAATTTTTTGAAATCTAATGTTTTGATCTATGTGATTCTTAGGTTTTTCAAAAATGACTTTCAACCCACTTGCTGTGATACTAAAAGAAAATAAACTTATAGGACCCAATTATGTTGATTGGAAGAGGAATCTTGATATTGTCTTGACTGCTGAGTACAAATATGTACACTTCGAAGAGTGTCCTCCTAAGCCTGCAGATGATTCTGTAGAAAAGGAGAAGGAGAGTTATAAGAAGTGGATAAAGGTGTTGGCAATGTTCTAATCCACGGAATGCTCATCGGCTCCCATGTCCCCGGATTAAAATTTTCACTAATGAAAACTATTCCGGATGAGATGAGTTTCCTAAGCACAACCAATTCGTCGTCCTGCCAACGACTTGAGTGATCGCTTGAACAAACTTGTTATTCAAGCAACTAAACTCTTCTAGTCGATTAGCCGCGGAAGAGACGACGGACGGATCGCCGGTTTTTGTGTTTCTTATTTGGGGTCCATGATTATACAAATACATGCAAATGTAAACTAGTATAATCAACATATACTAACATAAAGAACATAAGCTAGCATATCAATAAGAACATGCAAAGAAAAATAATAAAAGTTGTAAAACTTTTATACCTCTTGATCTTCTATCGTATGTCCTAACCTCCTTGTAGACTTCGTGTGGGCGAAAATCCTCCACAAGTTGAAGCTTCCTAGATCTTCTTCAATCCAAAGAAAGAAGAACTCTATTTCCCTTCTTGCTTGAGCCAACCACCAATCCATAAAAGGATTGATGCCGCCGGCCCCAAGAATAGAGAGAACATAATGAAACAACCAAGGAACCGAACTAGGGACAAACCCTAGCTTCTTGTGCCGCCGGCCAAGATGGAGTAAAGAGGAGAAAGGGAATATGTTGGGCGCCGGCCACGGTGGAAGGAATAGAGGAAGGAGCCGGCCACAACCTAGGAAGAGGAAGAGCTCCTCTCCTATAGTTGCCGCCCAACTTCCTTGCAATACCTAGCCGCCCAACCATAGGAGCCAAACCCTAATTAGGGTTTCCTCCTTTGGTCTTCTTGCCGCCCAACCAAGGTGGAAGGAGGAGATCTAAACCGGCCACCTTTTCTAGGAAGAAGAAGAACTCTTCCACAAGATGCCGCCTACCCTCCTTCCAAACCTTGGCCGCCCAACCCTAAAGGAGCCAAACCCTAATTAGGGTTTCCTCCTTAGGGTTGCTTGCCGCCCAAGCCATCCAACTCCATCAACTATGCGCCGGCCATGGAAGAGGGGATAGAAGAATAGAATGTGGACCAATGAATGTAGAAGGGTAGAAGGAAGGGACCGGCCATGCCTTAGGAAGAAGAAGAAACTCTTCTTCAACTTGTTGCCGCCCCATACCTTTCTCCCAAACCCTAGCCGCCCAAAAGATTCTAAACCAACTAGGGTTCCTAGCCTCCAAAGGAAGCAAACCCTAATCCCCTAAACCATCCATGATCAATTGCTCTTGCCGTCCACTTTAAGCCTATATATATATAGAGTTAGGTTTAGGCCTTGGTTTAATCTCCACCGTCGATTCTAGGGTTTTAATCCCAACCGTCGGATCTAGAGATTTAATCTCAACCATCGGTTTTAGGGTTTTAATCCTAACCATCAGATCTAGAGATTTAATCTCAACCGTCGGTTCTAGGGTTTTAATCCTAACCATCGGATCTAGAAATTTAATCTCAACTGTCGGTTCTAGGGTTTTAATCCCAACCGTCGGATCTTGAGATTTAATCTCCACCGTCGGTTCTAGAGATTTAATCCCAACCGTTGGATCTAGAGATTTGTTTTCCATCATTTGATCTATACTTCATGAGGTTTATATTAGGCTACGATAGGGACCATGAGGAGGAGTTGGGTCTTGGCCACCCGATGGATCGGAACCACACAAACTTGATCCATCAATGATGTTCCATTCCACTAGAGGATCATCATCGAACTACCTCACCAACCCCCATAAATCAATATGGGCTCCATATATTATTTGTACATCCATCTCCCCGTGTTTAAGATATCGAATGTCTGTCAATTAATTGATTTGCTGATCATCAATTAATTAACATCTAACTCCTCGAGTAGTACCACTCAACCTTATCATCATGTTGACTAAGTCAACCTGTAGGGTTTACATGATGAACCTTATGAGCTCCTCAAGGGGACATCATCAACCTAATACATAGGACACGGATTCCTCCTATAATAAATGGCACGTCATGTAAATAATATCATTTCCCAACTTACCGGGCATATTGATTTAATCCATAGAAATCTCACCCTCTGGTAAATCAAAGAAATAAATACTAAGTACATGTGTCCATTATTATATCGGGATTAATAGCATGTACAACATAATATCCGAGGTCCGATTCAATTATGTAGTCAGCAAAAAATTGAATCACCTCTATGTCGGTCCTGCTCAATACACCTAAGTGTACTAGTGTAACTTTATTTTCAAGATAAAACAATACCAAGCTACACTACAACCATGCTAATGGTTTGTCCAAAACCATCTTGGTTGTGAGCCTCTACTTATATTCTACAAGGGACTGATAACATGATCTTCTGTGCCACACCAAGCACCATGTTATCTACAATGTAAAATATTAGACAATTTTGCATAATCATAAAAATATGCAAACAATGATCATGTGATTCTTATTTCAAAATAAAGATGTTCATACAAAAGAGCTAGGCTTTCAGTATACATCCCAACAATCTCCCACTTATACTAAAAGACTATGCTGTCATCATACTGCCATACAACTGATTCCCCTTCCCTCCACATGCCTATCAAAGCTCTCGCTAGAAGGGCCTTAGTGAAAGGGTTTACCAGGTCATCCTCTGATGCAACCTAGGCGACAGCAACTTCTACCTCCTTTACGATTTCTCGTATCAGGTGGTACTTGCACTCTATGTGTTTGCTAGCCTTATGGGCTCGTGGTTCCTTCGAGTTTGCAAATGCACCATTATTATCACAATAAATTGTGATAGTTCTTGGCAAACCAGGAATCATATCCAAGTCCATCAGAAAGTTCCTGAGCCACACAACTTCTTTGGCTGCCTCATAGGCTGCCACATACTCAGCTTCCATGGTGGAGTCCGCCATGCATTTCTGCTGGGCACTCCTCCATACAATGGCTCCACCTCCTAAAGTAAACACAAAACCTGAGGTAGACTTACTGTTATCCCTATCTGATTGGAAATCGCAATCCATGCAACCCACAGGGAGTAATTGGTCTGCACGGTAAACTAGCATATAATCCCTAATCCTTCTCAGGCACTACAATATATGATTTTACCGCAGTCCAATGTCCCTGTCCTGGATTACTCTGATATCTGCTAACCATGCCCACGACAAAGCAGATATCTTGTCTCGTACATAGCATACATGAGGCTTCCTACTGCCGAAGCATAAGGAACCGCCTTCACCTCCTTTATCACCTCAGATGATCTAGGACACATCTCCTTAGATAAAGGAACTCCATACCTGAAAGGTAGAAAACCCTTCTTGGAGTTCTGCATGCTAAAATGATCCAAAATCATGTCTATGTATGAAGCTTGGGATAAGCACAACAACCTTGATCCCAAGGTTGTGACCCACTTCTCCCAAGTCCTTCAAAACTGTTTGGACAACCATACCCTTACGTCTGATAACACTCTGATATTGTTGCCAACTACCAAAATGTTATCTATGTATAGTACAAGAAATACCACTATGTTTCCGTCACATCTCTTGTATACACAAGACTCATCCGTACTTTGAATAAATCCATAAGTCTGGATTTACCTCATCAAAGCGGATGTTCCAAGACCTCAAAGCTTGCTTCAGTCCATAAACGGACCGATTAAGCTTACATAAAATACACTCTTTGCCCTTAGCAATGAATCCCTCTGGTTGCTTCATATAGATGTTTTCCTCAAGACTTCCATTAAGGAAAGTTGTCTTGACATCCATCTATCACACCTCCTAATCCATATGAGCTGCAATGCATAAGAGCTCCCAGACCTGACTTGAATCCATAGATTCAATCTCAGTATTCATTACACTTTGCCAAGATGCTGTATTTATATCTTGGATTGCCTCGTCGTATGTCTAGGGATCAGGGTCATGTTTGCTAGGGACCAAATCAGAAGATTTGTCCAAAAACATGAATCTAAGAGGTTGTCTAACAACCCTCCCACTACGACGAGGTATCATCTGTGTATCCTTTGTGACACACGGTGCAGTGACATGTGGTATATCCTCTTGTACCGGTGGTACTAAAGAAGTGACTTCCCTTTTAACTCCTCCAGAACAATTTTACTCTTGGACTTGTGGCTTATCACATAGTCTTCCTCTAGAAATCTGGCATTCGTGTTAACGATCACTCTCTGATCTCTAGGACTATAAAATAATCCACCCTTCGTTCCCCTGGGATAGTCAACGAACATGCGTACTTCTGTACGAGGTTCCATCTTACCAGTATCTGCCTTCAGCCAATGTGCTGTACTCCTATATCTAAATATGTCTTAGACTAGGCTTTCGCCCAATCCACAATTCTGTGCGAGTAGAAGGCACTGATTTAGATTGAACCAGGTTCAAAATGTATACCGTCGTATCTAGAGCATATCCCTAGAACGAATCTGATAAGTCAGAATAACTCATCATCGATCTAATCATCTCCATAAGAGTCCTTTTCCTTCGCTCTGCTACACCGTTCTGCTGGGGTGTGCCAGGCGCTGTCAATTGAGATTGAATCCCAACCTCTGATAAGTAGTTCCTAAACTCTCCCAAGAGGTACTCATCACCACGATCAGATCGTAGTGTCATGCGTATCTTGAACAATCATCTATGAAAAAGATGAAATGTTCAAAACTACCTCTTGTCTGGATAGACATAGGACCATACGAATCAGAATGAACCAATTCCAACATATCTTTGGATCTATACCCCTTGGCCTTGAAAAAGGTCACTTGGTCATCTTACCTTCCAAGCAAGATTCGTAGGTTAGGAGATCCTCCACCACTAATGAACCCAAAGGTCCATCAGCTATCAACCTTTGAATTCTGCTTAGGTTAATGTGACCAAGCCTAAGAAGCCAAAGATATGTTTGGTTCATCTTCGAAGGTTCTTTTCTCTTATTGGAATTATAAGATGAGTTATTAACTTCAATTTGCATCGTGGGAGGTTTTGGTTCAAATTTCCTTTCAATGTACCTGAATAGATATTCTCCCTATTCCTTTTATAACAACTCTATCATTAAAAGAAATAGAATATCCATCCATAATAATTTAGAAACTGAAACTAAATTCTTTCTAAATAAAGGTACATAAAAAGAATTTTCCAGAACCAAAGTTTTATTATTTTCAAGAGATAAATAAAACTTCTCCATCGCAATAGCTCCACCAAAGATGGCATTGCCCAAGTAAATGGTAATCTCCCCTTTAGCTAGTCATCGGGTTTCCTGGAACCCCTGCAAATTATTGTAGACATGATTAGTGGCTCCCGTATCTACTCACCAGGTGCCGGTAGATATCACCGCTAATCATGTTTCAATGACTAGTCCAAAAGATATACCTTTGTTCTGTTTTGGATTGGGACAGTCCTTCTTCCAATGTCCATCCTGCTTGCAAGTGAAGTACTTGCCTTTCGGCTTCTTCACTCTTCCCTGAGATCCTCCCACCATCTTTGCTTCACCTTGTTTCTTCTTCTTCTTGCCTTTCGGCTTAGAATTAGAAACCCTTTTGAGCAATGATGGCTTGAGGACACTCTTTGAAGAGTGCATACTTGTACTCCTTAGCAGATAAGACAATATCTAGAATCTTTTCCAATCAACATTATTTAGGTACAGTAAGTTTATTTCCTTTAGTATCACAGTAAGTGGACTGAAATTCAATTTTGAAAATCCTAAGAATCACATAGATCATTACTTTAGATTTCAAAAAATTATTGATTCCTCTAACAATAAAATTTCGAAATCAACCAACACCTCAAAACACCGAGAATATCGCATGCCACGCAGTGTGAACGTATACGAATTCTACATTTGTAAGAGGAGGTTTTACCCATTAATTTTATTATCTTGTCAACCTTACTTTCTGACAAATAAAATTAATAGTTGGTTCCTCTTTGGCCCTACAAATAAAAGCAGTGACTCCTATGGGGAGGATATTTTTATTTGCATCTAAGTGTGCACCATTACACGATACTAAGGGAATTATTTTGGATTATGTGCCTTACCTCTGTGGAAGTACACATGCTCCTAGATAATTTCCTATAACCATTATTTGATCTAGTGATCCACAAACAAACCCGTCCTCAGGGAGGAAGGCACTCAGAGCCGACACACAAGTTTGTTGCATCACACGTCAAATTGTAATGGAGGCCGCAGGAATTAATTAAAATATCCCTCTCCCACTTAGTAAATTGAAAATGAGGAATTTTCAAGCACACACAACATGCATATAAAACAAATCAGCAATAAATATAGAAAAATCAGAATTTTTCCAACTATTATGGCATTGTTCTCCAATATGCTTCCCGTCGTGTCGCCACCTCGTCCGCTCCTCCTGCGCCATGTACGAGCCAATCGGAGATCCGAGCCGAGAATAAAACCTATTTTATTTTACATCCATCGATCCTATACTCCACAAGGGAGTGTACATGAAATCTAGATCGAAAGTAAAATAAAATAAAGAGTGGCTAAACAATGCCGTATTCAATTACAAAAATTAAATACTAATTTAGCCTCGTCAACCCCGAGGATTCAAATAATACACATAAAATCACACACAAACAACCACATACACACATATAGCCATAATAGTCGGATCTTATGCCTGCAACCAAAAAGTTAGCCTACGCACATCCTACTATTATCCGGCATACACAATATATGATAAGTGTGTGAAAGTAACCGAATCCAAAACACACAAAACCGGAAACCGTGACTCTGATACCAATTGTTGGCAATGTTCTAATCCTCGGAATGCTCATCGGCTCCCATGTCCCCGGATTAAAATTTTCACTAATGAAAACTAATCCGGATGAGATGAGTTTCCTAAGCACAACCAATTCGTCGTCGTGCCAACGACTCGAGCGATCGCTTGAACAAACTAGTTGTTCAAGCAACCAAACTCTTCTAGTCGATTAGCCGCGGAAGAGACGACGGACGGATCGCCGGTTTTTGTGTTTCTTATTCGGGGTCCATGATTATACAAATACATGCAAATGTAAACTAGTATAATCAACATATACTAACATAAAGAACATAAGCTAGCATATCAATAAGAACATGCAAAGAAGAATAATAAAAGTTGTAAAACTTTTATACCTCTTGATCTTCTATCGTATGTCCTAACCTCTTTGTAGACTTCGTGTGGGCGAAGATCCTCCACAAGTTGAAGCTTCCTAGATCTTCTTCAATCCAAAGAAAGAAGAACTCTCTTTCCCTTCTTGCTTGAACCAACCACCAATCCATAAAAGGATTGATGCCGCCGGCCCCAAGAATAGAGAGAACATAATGAAACAACCAAGGAACCGAACTAGGGACAAACCCTAGCTTCTTGTGCCGCCGGCCAAGATGGACTAAAGAGGAGAAAGGGAATATGTTGGGTGCCGGCCACGGTGGAGGGAATAGAGGAAGGAGCCAGCCACAACCTAGGAAGAGGAAGAGCTCCTCTCCTATAGTTGCCGCCCAACTTCCTTGCAATACATAGCCGCCCAACCATAGGAGCCAAACCCTAATTAGGGTTTCCTCCTTTGGTCTTCTTGCCGTCCAACCAAGGTGGAAGGAGGAGATCTAAACCGGCCACCTTTCCTAGGAAGAAGAAGAACTCTTCCACAAGATGCCGCCTACCCTCCTTCCAAACCTTGGCCGCCCAACCCTAAAAGAGCCAACCCCTAATTAGGGTTTCCTCCTTAGGGTTACTTGCCGCCCAAGCCATCCAACTCCATCAACTATGCGCCGGCCATGGAAGAGGGGATAGAAGAATAGAATGTGGACCAACCAAGGTAGAAGGGTAGAAGGAAGGGACCGGCCATGCCTTAGGAAGAAGAAGAAACTCTTCTTCCACTTGTTGCCGCCCCATACCTTTCTCCCAAACCCTAGCCGCCCAAAAGATTCTAAACCAACTAGGGTTCCTAGCCTCCAAAGGAAGCAAACCCTAATCCCCTAAACCATCCATGATCAATTTCTCTTGCCGCCCACTTTAAGCCTATATATATATAGAGTTAGGTTTAGGCCTTGGTTTAATCTCCACCGTCGGTTCTAGGGTTATAATCCCAACCGTCGGATCTAGAGATTTAATCTCAACCGTCGGTTCTAGAGTTTTAATCCTAACCATCGGATCTAGAGATTTAATCTCAACCGTCGGTTCTAGGGTTTTAATCCTAACCATCGGATCTAGAGATTTAATCTCAACCGTCGGTTCTAGGGTTTTAATCCCAACCGTCGGATCTAGAGATTTAATCTCCACCGTCGGTTCTAGGGATTTAATCCCAACCGTTGGATCTAGAGATTTGTTTTCCATCATTTGATCTATACTTCATGAGGTTTATATTAGGCTACGATAGGGACCATGAGGAGGAGTTGGGTCTTGGCCACCCGATGGATCGGAACCACACAAACTTGATCCATCAATGATGTTCCATTCCACTAGAGGATCATCATCGAACTACCTCACCAACCCCCATAAATCAATATGGGCTCCATATATTATTTATACATCCATCTCCCCGTGTTTAAGATATCGAATGTCTGTCAATTAATTGATTTACTGATCATCAATTAATTAACATCTAACTCCTCGAGTAGTACCACTCAACCTTATCATCATGTTGACTAAGTCAACCTGCAGGGTTTACATGATGAACCTTATGAGCTCCTCAAGGGGACATCATCAACCTAATACATAGGACACGGATTCCGCCTATAATCAATGGCACGCCATGTAAATAATATCATTTCCCAACTTATCGGGCATATTGATTTAATCCATAGAAATCTCACCCTCTGGTAAATCAAAGAAATAAATACTAAGTACATGTGTCCATTATTATATCGGGATTAAGAGCATGTACAACATAATATGCGAGGTCCGATTCAATTATGTAGTCAGCAACAAATTGAATCACCTCTATGTCGGTCCTGCTCAATACACCTATGTGTACTAGTGTAACTTTATGTTCAAGACAAAACAATACTAAGCTACACTACAACAATGCCAATGGTTTGTCCAAAACCATCTTGGTTGTGAGCCTCTACTTATATTCTACAAGGGACTGATAACATGATCTTCTGTGCCACACCAAGCACCATGTTATCTACAATGTAAAGTATTAGACAATTTTGCATAATCATAATAATATGCAAACAATGATCATGTGATTCTTATTTCAAAATAAAGATGTTCATACAAAAGAGCTAGGCTTTCAGTATACATCCCAACAAAAGGCTAATGAGATGGCATGGTGTTACCTTTTGGCTTCTATGTCAAATGTATTGCAACATCAGCATCAAGCCATGTCCACTGCTTATGACATGATGCTCAATCTCAAAGAGCTTTTTGGACACCAGAATTGGGCTGCGAGGCAGGAAGCCATGAGGAACTTGATGATGACCACCATGATCGAGGGAACACCCGTGAGGGATCATGTTCTCAAAATGATGGCTCATTTGAATGAGCTGGAAGTCCTTGGAGCTGAGATCGATGGGGAAACCCAAGTCGATATCATTCTCCAGTCTCTACCTAGGAGTTTTCAACAGTTTTCGCCTGAATTACAACATGAACAAGAGGTTGTATTCGTTAGTGGAGTTTATGATAGAATTCCAGGCAGCAGAGGGGCTTTTTCGTCAGAGTACTCAGGCTCAGGCCATGGTTGCCGAAAAGGTTTCTACTTCTAAGCCGAAAGGCAAGAAGAAGAAGAAACAAGGTGGGGCAAAGGTGGCGGGAGGATCTCAGGGAGGAGTGAAGAAGCCGAAAGGCAAGTGCTTCACTTACAAGCAGACTGGACACTGGAAGAAGGACAGCCCCAATCGGAAGCAAAACAAAGGTATATCTTTTGGTCTAGTCGTTGAAACATATTTAGCGGTGTTATCTACCGGCACCTGGTGTGTAAATACAGGAGCCACTGATCATGTCTGCAATACTTTGCAGGGGTTTCAGGAAACTAGACGTCTGGCTGAGAGGGAGATTACCGTTTACTTGGGCGAAGCTACGAAGGTGGAGACTGTTGAAGTGGGAGATGTTTATTTACCTTTTGAGAGAAATAAAGTTTTGGTTCTAAAAAATTTCCTTTATGTACCTTTATTTAGAAAGAATTTGATTTCGGTTTCTAAATTGTTTATGGATGGATATTCTATTTCTTTTAATGACAGAGTTGTTATAAAAAGGAATAGGAAGATTATCTATTCTGGTGCATTGATAGAAAATTTATATACCCTTGAACCAAAAGCTCCCACGATGCAAATAAAAGTAAATAACTCATCGTCTAATTCTAATAAGAGAAAAGAAACTTGGAAAATAAACCAAACATATCTTTGACATCTAAGGTTAGGTCATATTAACCTAAGCAGAATTTAAAGGTTGATAGCTGATGGACCTCTGGGTTCATTAGTGGTAGAAGATTTCCCAACCTGCGAATCTTGCTTAGAGGGTAAAATGACAAGGAGGCCTTTTAAGGCCAAGGGGTATAGAGCCAAAGATGTGTTAGAATTGGTTCATTTTGATTTGTGTGGTCCTATGTCTATCCAAGCAAGAGGTGGTTTTGAATATTTCATCTCTTTTATAGACGATTATTCAAGATATGGATACATTTACTTGATGCGCCGCAAGTCTGAAATGTTTTGACAAGTTCAAAGAATACAAGGCTGATGTGGAGAAACGTCAAGGTAAAAGTATCAAGACACTACAATCTGATCATGGTGGTGAGTACCTCTTGGAAGAGTTTTGGAATTACTTATCAGAGGCTAAGATTCAATCCCAATTGTTTGCACCTGGCATACCCCAGCAGAATGGTGTAGCGAAGCGAAAGAATAGGACTTTTATGGAGATGGTTAGATTAATGATGAGTTATTCTGAGTTGCCAGATTCATTTTGGGGGTATGCTCTGGATACGGCAATGTATATTCTAAACTTGGTACCATCTAAATTAGTGCCTTCTACTCTCACAGAATTGTGAACTAGGTGAAAACCTAGTATGAGACATATTCGGATTTGGGATAGTCCAGCACATGTTCTGAAGGCAGATACTAGTAAGTTGGAACTGAAGGGTTTTTCTTATCGAGTCCGTGAGGGGAAACTTCGGTTCCCACTTTACCTTGGTTGGTTGTTCATGGCGATCCCATTGATGTCCCCGGATTAAAAAAAATTTAATCCTAGACAAAAGGGATTGCCCAAACAATCAAGCCATCGTCGTGCTATTCGTTTAGAGAGGTCACTTGAACAAACTCGTTCAAGCGACCAACCTCTATTCTACGAGTAGCCGTGGAATAGACGATGTCCGGATCGCCGGTTTTTGTGTTTATGTTCAGGATCAAAGTATTATTTAGCCATAAACAGAATATATCATGCTCATAATTGAAAAACAAATACAAGCAAGTGACAAAAGAGAATAGAGAATAGATATACCTCTCGATCTTCTAATGTATGACCTTCCTCCTTTTGGACGTCGTGTGGGCGACGATATACCAAAAGTTGAAGCTCCTAGATCACCAATCTTCCTTCCTTGCTCATTCCAAGCAAGAGGAAGAATAGAAACAAAGCTCTTTTCCTTCTTTCAACCAACCACCAACATCCAATGTTGGAGCTTGCCGCCGGCCAAGAAGGAAGAAGAGATTAAGGTGGAAACCGGCCAAGACACCAAGGGAAAGCCCTAAATCTTGTTTCCACCAACCAAGGAGAAGGAGAAGAGGGAGTTTGGATGCCAGCCAAGGGCTGGAAAGAAGGTTGTGGGCGCCGGCCACCAAGGGAGAGGAAGAAGAAAGGAAACTACTTCCTTATTTGGTGCCGCCCAAGCCTCCAAAACCCTAAGCCTCCAAACCCTAATCCTTACTCTCCTAATTGCCGGCCATGGAAGAGGGGAAGAAGAATAGGATGAGCACCGACCAAGGTAGAGGGGAGAAGTATATGTGCCGGAAACAACTTGGGAAGAAGAAGAAAAGAGCTCTTCCTCATGTTGCCGCCCACCCCCTTCTCCCAAACCCTAGCCGCCCAAACCTAATCCTAAACAAACTAGGATTCCTAGCCTCCAAAAGAAGCAAACCCTAATCCCCTAAGCCATTCATTAAGTTGCCGCCCAAGCCAATAAGCCTTATTTATAGAGTTGGGTTTATGCCATGGATTAATCTCCACCATTGGTTCTAGGGATTTAATCTCAACCGTCGGATCTAGAGATTTAATCTCAACCATCGGATCTAGAGATTTAATCTCTACCATTGGATCTAGAGTTTTGTTTCTATCCATTGGATCTAAGCTTCATGAGATGTTAATAGGCTACATTAGGGACCATGAGGAGAAGTTGGATCTTGGCCACCCATGGATCAAGCCCACATAATGTCCGATCCATTAATGATTATCCATTACACTAGAGGATTATCATTGATCTACCTCACCAATCCCCATAAATTAATATGGGCTCCATATATTATTTGTACATTTTCTCCCCGTGTTTAAGATCTTGAATGTCCGTCGATTAATTAATTTACTGACCATTAATTAATCAACATCTAACTCCATGAATAGTACCACTAAACCTTTTCATCATGCCGGACCAAGTCCACCTGCAGGGTTTACATGATGAACCTTATGAGCTCCTCAAGGAGATATCATCATCCTAATATATAGGATACAGTTTCCTCCTATAATCAACGACACACTATATAAATAATATCATCTCCCAACTTACCGAGCATATCGATTTAATCTATAAATCTTGTCCATTGGTAAATCAAAGAGATGAATACTAAGTATATGTGCCCATTATTATATCGAGATTAAGAGAATGCACAAAATAATATCTGAGGTCCGATTCGATTATGTAGTCAGCAATAAATCGAATCACCTCTAAGTCGGTCCTGCTCAATACACACAAAGTGCACTAGTGTGATTCTATGGTCAAGACAAACTAATACCAAATCACACTACAACCATTCCGATGGTTTGTCCAAAGTCATCTCGGTTGTGAGCCTTTACTTATACTTTACAAGGAGTCGATAACATGATCTCCCGTGTGACACCACACACCATGTTATCTACAATGTAATGTATTAGACAATATTGCATAACCATAAAAATGCAAACAATGATCATGTGATTCTTATTTTCAAAATAAAGATGTTCATACAAAAGATAGACTTTTTAGTATACATCCCTACAATCTCCCACTTATACTAAAAGACATTGTTGTCCTCATACTATCATATATTTGATTCCCCTTCTCTCCACATGCCTATCAAAGCTCTCGCTAGAAGGGCCTTAGTGAAAAGGGTCTACCAGGTCATCCTCTGATGCAATCTAGGCGACAACTATTTCTACCTCCTTTACGATTTCTCGTATCAGGTAGTACTTGCGCTCTATGTGTTTACTTGCCTTATAAGCTCGTGTTTCCTTTGAGTTTGTAATTGCACCATTATTATCACAATAAATTATGATAGTTCTGGGAAACCAGGAATCACATCCAAGTCCATCAGGAAGTTCCTGAGCCACATAGCTTCTTTGGCCGCCTCAGAGGCTGCCACATACTCAGCTTCCATGGTGGAGTCCGCCATGTATTTTTGCTTGACACTCCTCCATACAATGGCTCCACCTCCCAAAGTAAACACAAAACCTGAGGTAGACTTACTGTTGTCCCTATCAGATTGGAAGTCGAAATCCGTGTAACCCACAGGGAGTAATTGATCTACTTGGTAAACCAGCATATAATCCCTAGTCGTTCTCAGGTACTTCAATATATGTTTTACCATAGTCCAATGTCCCTGTCATGGATTACTCTGATATCTGCTGACCATTCCCACGGCAAAGCAAATATCTAGTCTCGTACATAGCATCGCATACATAAGGCTTCCTACTGCCGAAGCATAAGGAACCGCCTTCATCTCCTCTATCTCCTCAGATGATCTGGGACACATCTACTTAGATAAAGGAACTCCATGCCTAAAAGGTAGAAAACCCTTCTTGGAGTTCTGCATGCTAAAATGATCCATAATCGTGTCTATGTATGAAGCTTGGGATAAGCACAACATCCTTTTCCTGCGATCTCTTATAACCTTGATCCCAAGGATGTGTCCCACCTCTCCCAAGTCCTTCATATTAAACTATTTGGACAACCATACCCTTACGTCCGATAACACCTTGATATTGTTGCCAATTAACAAAATGTCATCTACATATAGTACAAGAAATACCACTATGTTTCCGTCACATCTCTTGTATACACAAGACTCATCCGGACTTTGAATAAATCCATAAGACTGGATTACCTCATCAAAGCGGATGTTCCAAGACCTCGAAGCTTGCTTCAATCCATAAATGGACCGATTAAGCTTACACACAAGATGCTCTTTGCCTTTAGCAATGAATCCCTCTGGTTGCTTCATATAGATGTTTTCCTTAAGACTTCCATTAAGGAAAGTTGTCTTGACATCCATCTGCCACACCTCATAATCCATATGAGCTGCTATGCATAAGAGAATCCGGATAGACTTAAGTATGGCTACCGGCGAAAAGGTCTCCTCATAATCGATACCCTCTTTCTGAGTATACCCCTTCGCAACAAGCCTCACTTTGAAGGTCTCAACCTTCCCATCTCTTCCTCTCTTTCTCTTGTAGATCCACATGCATCCAATGGTTTTTACACCATCGGGTGGTTCTACTAGCTCCCAGACCTGATTTGAATCCATAGATTCAATCTCAACATTCATTGCACTTTGCCAAGATACTACATCTTTATCTTGGATTGCCTCGTCATATGTCCAGGGATCAGGTTCATGTTCGCCAAGGACCAAATCAGAAGATTCTCCAAAGAACATGAATCTATCAGGCTGTCTCACAACCCTCCCACTATGACGAGGTATCTCCTGTGTATCCTCTACGACATGCGGTGCAGTGACATATGGTATATCCTCTTGTACCAGTGGTACTAAAGAAGTGACTTCCCCTTTTAATTCCTCCAGAACAATTTTACTCTTTGGCTTGTGGCTCATCACATAGTCTTCCTCTAGAAATCTGGCATTCGTGCTAACGATTACCCTCTGATCTCTAGGACTATAAAACAAACCACCCTTCATTCCTCTAGGATACCCAACAAACATGCGTACTTCTATACGAGATTCTAACTTACCAGTATCTACCTTCATCACATGTGCTGGACTCCCCCATATCTGAATATGTCTTAGACTAGGCTTTCGCTCAGTCCATAACTCTATGGGAGTAGAAGGCACTGATTTAGATGGAACCAAGTTCAGAATGTACACCGTCGTATCTAGAGCATATCCCCAGAACGAATCTGGCAACTCAGAATAACTCATCATCGATCTAACCATCTCCATAAGAGTCCTATTCTTTCGCTCTGCTACACCGTTCTGTTGGGGTGTGACAGGTGCAGTCAATTGAGATTGAATCCCAGCCTCTGATAAGTAGTTCCTAAACTCTCCCAAGAGGTACTCACCACCACGATCAGATCGTAGTGTCTTGATACTTTTACCTTGATGTTTCTCCACATCAGCCTTGAATTCTTTGAACTTGTCAAAGCATTCAGACTTACGGCGCATCAGGTAAATGTATCCATATCTCGAGTAATCATCTATAAAAGAGACGAAATAATCAAAACCACCTCTAGCCTAGTTAGACATAGGACCACACAAATCAGAATGAACCAATTCTAATACATCTTTGGCTCTATACCCCTTGGCCTTAAAAGGCCTCTTGGTCATCTTACCCTCCAAGCAAGATTTGCAGGTTAGGAGATCCTCCACCACTAATGAACCCAAAGGTCCATCAGCTATCAACCTTATGGAGCTAAGATAAGAGACTCTCGTTTATGTGACCTAAGCGACAATGGCAGAGATAGGTTTGATTCAACTCATTTGACTTGAATCTTTTGGTACTTATGTTATAGATAGGGCTCACTAAGTCTAGAAAGTAGAGTTCGTTCATTAGAGGTGCACTACAATAGAACATATCATTTAAATAAACTGAACAACATTTGTTCTTTATTATAAATGTAAATCCTTTCTTGTCCAAACAAGAAACTGAAATGATGTTCTTAGTTAAGGCAAGCACATAACAACATTCATCTAATTCTAGTACGAGCCCAGAGGGCAGAGATAGATCATAAGTTCTTACAGTAACAACAGCAACTCTTGCTCCATTGCCTACTCGTAGGTCCACCTCGCCCTTTGTCAATGGCCTGCTATTTCTCAGCGCCTGCACATTGGTACAAATGTGAGATGCACATCCGGTATCTAATACCCATGATGAAGAAATAGATAGATTGCCTTCTATAACATTTATACCTGAAGTAGAAGTCTCACTTCTCTTCTTCTTAAGATCTTCTAGGTATGCCTTGCAGTTACTCTTTCAGTGTCCATCTTCCTTGCAGTGGAAGCAAGCCCCTTCCTTGGCCACCCCTCCTTTGGGTTTCAGTTCCTTGCCTTTGCCCTTGTCTTTGGACTTTCCCTTACCTTTAGGTTTGCCCTTGCCTTTCTTCTTTTGCACCATCAAAATTGCATCAGATTTTCCCTTCTTAAGATTGAGCTCAGCAGTTCTCAACATGCTGAGCATCTCAAGCAGTGGCTTATCAATTTCATTCATGACAAATTCATTGTAGCTTTGTGGCAAAGACTGCAAGATCAAGTCAGTGGCCAGCTCTTGGCGAAGGGGGAATCCCAATCTTTGTAGGTTTTCTACGTACCCAATCATCTTGAGTACATATGGACCTACGGGAGTCCCATCTTGCATTTTGGAACCAAACAATGCCTTAGAGACTTCATATCTCTCGTGCCTTGCTTGTCCTTGATATAGCCCTTCGCTTATCTCGCTCGTCCAAATGGATTGCCGGAACTCGAGAGTGTCAAGTGCACACTCCTCTATTGGTATCCACACAAGCAATAGGTGGAGAAAAGATAATCTTGAGTGTGCTAGCACTCCTTGAAGGTCTCGGTAATGGAGTATTGGGAGAGCAAGAGAGGAAGAGAGCCAAGGAAGAAGATGATTCAAGGAAGAAGAAGATGGAGTTACCCAAAAACAATTCACTCCTCATCAAGAAGTGGCCGACAACTTTTACCTTGGGGGGTTACATGCATGCATGTAACTCCAAGAGCCAATGGCTCTTGGTCTCCCTCATGAGGTGGCACCACATGATAAGTCAATGATGATCTTGACCTTTCATCTTCGCTCTCAAGTCAAGTCAAACTTGACCTCTTATCTCCCATGGTTGATCAAATCCAACCATTTGATTCAAGTCAATTTTAATTTAATGAATCTCTATTCATTAATTTAAATTGATTTGATGAATCAAATCTAAATTAGACTCATTCAACACTTGAATCAAATTGAGTCCAACTCCATTAGTCTAATTAGGATTACTCTTAATCCAATTTGGTTCATCCCATAAACCTAATCCTCATGGTTCATCATATGAACCTAATCTTCATCTAATTGCCCTTTGTGTGTGACCCTATAGGTTCTTGTAACGTTGGCAATGTCCCTAAACTGATTTAGGAACATAAGCAATGAGCGGTATCTAGCAACACATCATTGCTACCCAAGTTACAAGAATGTTGAGCTCCAACATCACCTTTGTGACTACTAATTGTGACTCTCATAATATGTGACAATGTCCCTCTATCCTTGACATCTAGATTGACCAATTGAGGCATAGACCGTCTCATCCTCGGTACAATCTATATCTTGAACTCCAAGTAGACTCACTCTAATCAAATGAGCTCAATATCTCATATTGACTTATTTGGGCATGACCATGCACTTCGTGGTCTCACTCTATCAAGAATATCGATGTCACCCCCGTCATATAGGAGGGATAGATCCCATCTACATCACTCACATCCCTCCTCATAATTTGTTACATACCCAGTAATCGCCTTTATAGTCCACCCATTTACGGGTGACGTTTGACGAAGCCAAAGTATGAAACTCCTTATGTAGGGAACCATGGTGACTTCAGGTCTAAGGACTAATAGTCATACTAATAGCCACATGAGAAAGTATATGACACTCATATAATGATCCATGATACTTTCTCATGGCGGGTCATTCAGTATACATTCTCCAATGCATACCCATGTGCAAACTTGATATCTCATATCCATGACTTGTGAGATCAAGTCATCGTGTTGACCTACATGCTAGTCTCTACGCATTAATATTGTCCCTGAATGTTAATACTTGACTAGGAATGATTAAGAGTAGTGTTCTCTATATCATCTCATTATCAATTCAACCAATCAATTGATATAGATAAGAACCTACTACTCAAGGACATTATTATATTTAGTTATTTGGCACCAATACAAGTAAATATAATAACCATGCCTTTATAAATAGGAATATGATACAATAAAGTTCATACAACAATCATCACATGATTGGCTCTAGGGCTTTCACTAACAGTTTTAGCATGCAAAACTCCAAGAAAGGTTTTCTACCTTTCAGGCATGGAGTTCCTTTATCTAAGGAGATGTGTCCTAAAACATCCGAGGAGATAGAGGAGATGAAGGTGGTTCCTTATGCTTTGACGGTAGGAAGCCTCATGTATGCGATGCTATGTACGAGACCAGATATCTACTTTACCGTGGGCATAGTCAGCAGATATCAGAGTAATCTAGGATAGGGACATTGGACTACGGTAAAGAATATATTGAAGTACCTGAGAAGGACTAGGGATTATATGCTAGTTTACCAGGTAGATCAATTACTCCCTGTGGGTTATACAGATTCTGACTTCCAATCAGATAGGGATAACAGTAAGTCTACCTCAGGTTTTGTGTTTACTTTGGGAGGTGGAGCCATTGTATGGAGGAGTGTCAAGCAGAAATGTGTGGCGGACTCTACCATGGAAGCTGAGTATGTGGCGGCCTCTGAGGCGACCAAAGAAGCTGTGTAGCTCAGGAACTTCCAGATGGACTTGGATGTGATTCCTAGTTTGCCCAGAACTATCACAATTTATTGTGATAATAGTGGTGCAGTTGCAAACTCGAAGGAACCATGAGCCCATAAGGCAAGTAAACACATAGAGCGCAAGTACCACCTGATACGAGAAAACGTAAAGAGAGGAGAAGTTGTTGTGGTCAAGATTGCATCGGAGGATAACCTGGCAGATCCTTTCACTAAGGCCCTTTCGGCGAGAGCTTTTGATAGGCATGTGGAGGGAATGAGAATCAGATGTATAGCAGTTTGAGGACAACATAATATTTTAGTATAAGTGGGAGATTGTTGGGATGTATACTGAAAAGTCTATCTTTTGTATGAACATCTTTATTTTGAAATAAAAATCTCATGATCATTGATTGCATATTTATGGTTATGCATATTGTCTAATACATTACATTGTAGATAACATGGTATGTGGTGTCACACGGGAGATCATGTTATCAGCTCCTTGTAAAGTATAAGTATAGGCTCACAACCAAGATGGCTTTGGACAAACCATTGGTATGGTTGTAGTGTGAGTTAGTATTGGTTTGTCTTGACCATAGAATCACACTAGTACACTTTGTGTGTATTGAGCAGGACCAACTTAGAGATGATTCGATTTATTGCTGACTACATAATCGAATCGGACCTCAGATATTATATTGTACATACTCTTAATCCCGATATAATAACAGACACATATACTTAGTATTCATTTCTTTGATTTACCAATGGGCGAGATTTATACATTTAATCGATAGGCTCAGTAAGTTGGGAAATGATATTATTTATATGGTGTGTCGTTGATTATAGGAGGAAACCATGTCCTATATATTAGGATGATGATGTCCCCTTGAGGAGCTCATAAGGTTCATCATGTAAACCCTGCAGGTGGACTTGGTCCGGCATGATGATAAGGTTGAGTGGTACTACTCATGGAGTTAGATGTTGATTAATCATTGGTCAATAAATTAATTAATCGATGGACATTTGAGATCTTAAACACGGGGAGAAAAATGTATATATAATATATGGAGCCCATATTAACTTATGGGGTTGGTGAGGTAGATCAATGATAAACCTTTAGTGGATTGGATTATCATTAATGGATCGGACTTTATGTGGGCTTGATCCATTGGGTGGCTAAGATCCAACTCCTTCTCATGGTCTCTCTTGTAGCCTATTAATACCTCATGAAGCTTAGATCCAATGAATGAAAACAAAACTCTAGAACCAATGGTAGAGATTGAATCTCTAGATCCGATGGTTGAGATTAATTCTCGAGATCCGACAGTTGAGATTAAATCCCTAGAACCAATGGTGGAGATTAAAACAAGGCATATCCCTAACTCTATAAAAGGAGAATTCTAATAGAGATAGGATTAGGGTAAGTGGCGGCAAGCTTTGGGGATTAGGGTTTGGGGTGTAGGGGACACCAAATAAGGAAAGTTTTTCCATTTCTTCTTCTTCCTTGGTGGCCGGCGCCCAAAACCAGCCTTTCCTCCCTTGGCCGGCGTCCAAACTCTTTCATCCCCTTCTCCTTGGCCTTGGAATCTTGGCTGGTTTCAATCTTATTCATCTTCTCCTTCTTGGCCAGCGGCAAGCACCAAGCTTGGAGCTTGGTGGTTGGTTGAAAGAAGGAGAAGTGCCTTGTTTCTTATTCTTCCTCTTGTTCGGAGTGAGCAAGGAAGGAAGATTGGTGATCTAGGAGTTTCGACTTTTGGTAGATCGTTTCCCACACGACGTGTAAAAGGAGGGAGGACATACGATAGAAGATCGAGAGGTATAATACTTGTCTATTTTCTTATGTAACATGTTTATAATTGTTTCTCAATTATATATGCATGATATATTCTATTTTGTAGCTAATATAACTTGGACCCCGAATATAAACACAAAAGCTGGCGATCCGTACATCGTCTATTCCGCGGCTATTCGTAGAATAGAGGTTGGTGGCTTGAACAATAAGTTTGTTCAAGTGACCACTCTAATCGAATAGCACGACGATGAAACGGTTGCTTGGGTGATCCCTTTTGTCTAGGATTAAATTTTTTTAATCCGGGGACATCGATGGGATCGCCATGAACAAGCGATCGAGTTGAAGTGGGAAGCGAAGTTTCCTACCTTCAGAGGGAACAAGATGGAATTCAAGTACAAGCTAGGATGGGACATCCACACACCGCCACCTTACGGTCAAGAGGATTTTCCAGCATGGAGGGCTAGAATGGAGAATTTCTTGATGATGGACATAGAGAATTGGTTCATCATCATGGAAGGCTTTGAACCTCCTAGGGACAATAAGGGAGATGCCCTCAAGTTAAAAAGGTGGACCCAAGAGCAATGCCAAAAGTTCAAGACTGAAGTAAAGGTAACAAAACTTTTAGAAGATTTGATACCTAATGATGTCTTGTGCAAGTTAGGTGAATTTCAAGATGCCAAGGAGCTATGGGACAAATTGACCAAGTTCCATGAGAAGCCTCACTTGGCACAAGTAGAAGAAGATAAGGAAGAGGAAGAAGAGAGCTCTTCCTCAAGTGAAAGTGAGGAATCAGAAGTTGAGATGAGTCAACTTCCTAATCGGAGGAAGAAGAAGTAGAAGAGGTAGAAGAAGCATCCACCTCTAGAATTGAGGGGGAGAGACCATCCACACCAGAGACGGAACAAAATCAAGAAGAAGCCTCAACCTTTGGGAGGGATGAAGAACCCACTCTGATCACCATCACCCTAGGTAACTCAAGTAATTCGGTTTAAAATAAAAGTCATATAATTTTCTTTAAGTGTAGGGAAACTGAGCACTATAAGAGCAAGTGCCCAAAGAGGGTCAAGAAAAGTCCACCAGTGCCAAAGGTCAAGGATGTCGATGCCCAAAGTCAATGGAGCAAGGAGCACATCATTTTCTTCAAGTGCCATCAAAAGGAGCACTATAGGAATCAATGCTCTAGGGGGAGCAAGAACACTCAAAAGGGAGCATCACATGTGGGGGGAGTCTCTAAGACTAACCCTAAGGTATATTTTCATAATGCTCATTCTTTAAATTTTAGGCAAAAGCATGTTAGAAATAATTTAAACAACTTTGCTATTACTCATGAATGAAAGCATGCTAGAAATAATAAGTATGTTTGTCTAGAAGCTAAACATGTTGGTCTTAGGTCTAAAGAAAAATCTAGAAATAATAACTCTAGACCTATTTCAAAGAAAGAGAAATTTTGGACTAATGTCCCTAGAAATGTCCTTCCTAGGGAAATAATTAAGAAAATCAAAAACCATTAAGGCGTTAACCCTAATAAGGGTAGGCATATGCCTAAAGAAAATGGTAACGCCCAAAAACCTAATCAAAAATCAATTGGGAAATTAGAGTTAGAAAATCAAGCCTTGAGGTCAAGGCTTGAGAAATTGGAAAAGACCCTTGCAAATATGCAAAATCAATTTAAAGGGTCAAATGGCCAAACTCTAGGATCTAGGAGTCAAAGTAAAGGGCGTAAGAGGCAAGAATCATCTAGGAGGCAAGGTTTGGGTCACAAGCCTATGTCCAAGAAAGTAATGCCTACTTACCACAATATTCCATTTGATTATGGAACTAAACCTAGGTCTAAGAAAATCAAGGTTTCTAGGGAAGTTATCCCTAAGGCCAACCATGGTGTGTGCCTAGTGGCTAGGGTTTCTAAGAAACCTAGGGCAGCCACTAAGAAGGTTACAAGAGGAGTCACCCCTAGAATTAACCATGGCAAGACCACAATGACCAAGGCTAATAAGCCTAGAAGGGTCATTAGGAGGGTATCTAGGAAGGTTATCCCTAAAGAATACCTAATTAACTCAATGAGCTCAAATAGATTTTGGGTTCCAAGGAGCGTGATTGACTCACGCTAAATGGGTTAGGATGTGCCAACTTTCATTGAATGGGTAGTTAACTCAACCATAGCAAAGTTAACATTTTAGGTTATTTTCAAGGTTATGGATACCTTGGAAATAGGTTTGATCTTATATCCTAAAAGATTTTAGGATGTGTCAATACATCCTTGGGATCATGAAAAATCAATAAAAGTGGCACAATCTAGATTTAGAGGTCATAGTGTGCCATTTTGGGTTTGACACACTTTGGGAATTAGTGTATCAAGAGAATTATCTTAAGGCTTAGAAATTACATTAAGATTGATACTCAAGTGCTACACACCTTGATGTCTCAAACTTACCATGCTTCATGTGTTTTACCATATGTTTGCATGGAAGGAATGTTTATGGTGTATTGCATCTCACAAAATAGGTCATTCACCTTGATCGTGTATTTCAACACTTAAAAAGGGTGAGATGTTAGGATTTGAAACTATTGGTTGTTAATGTTTGTAAAAATGAAATAAAATACCAAAATACATTAACAAATACATGAACATAAGCATACCATTAATATATTCGATACACATGAATAAACATGGTAAAATGAAACAAATTGAGTGAAGAAATCGAAATTCACTCAATTTTAGAACTAAAAATCAAATATCAATCGACTGATACAGTATATCAGTCGACTGGTAACACTGTACCACGACACCATGAGCCCAGCGGTCGAGTGCTGCTTCTAGGACTCGACTGATTTGTCCATCAATCGACTGATGGTACTGTTCATCGGGAAAGAATAGCGAACAGTTGAGTGGCTCGTCCAACAGTTGAGTGTTGGTCACATCAGTCGACTGACGACCACTATCAGTCGACTGATGTTACTGTAGCTCATCACAGAATACTCAGCAGTCGAGTGTCGAGCCGGAGTAGTCGACTGCCGATTTGATGAGCCACTCACTAACCCACTATCAGTCGACTGATGTCACACATCAATCGACTGACATCGCGATTTTATAACGTCGAACCGCTAGGGTTCAGCATCTTCACGCCCTCTTCACTCGATTTCTTCTCTCCGATCGTCGCCAACCTTCTCCGAACAGTCGTTCCCCGTCCATGCCGGTGACCAAAAGCCCTAGGTTTGGAAGTCATCTCTCTCATTCATGTTTTTGATCTCTCTATAGCCCTAATGGAATCTCATAGCCTTAAGGTTCTTCTCCAGCGTTAGGGTTTCGACGAGATCATCATTCTGGCGACCCTCCGATGTTTTCTCCGACAAACCAACTGTCCGTTAGGTTCTCACAACCATCGACTGTGTAATGGCACTAAAGTATATCTCTATACCCCTTAAACCCTAATTTTTTCACCACATTATTGATCTAATCACGTATTTATTTGTGTCATTCCATTGCATTGCATTGCATTAATCATTCATCATGTAGGAGACAGTGTAGGAATGACCCAAATGAGGGTGGGTCACGATTGTACCAACCGATGGCGGTTAGGTACATAGATAACCAATTCTTTACACACTACTGTAGCGACATCATTGAGATTCTACTGCATTATCAACTAATGAAGGTCGCTCTATGTACTCATGCCATCAATGATGATCTCCTTAAAGAGTTTTATCAAAATTTAAGGAAGGTAGACGATGGTCCTACCTACACTACTCGCGTTGCAAAACGTGACTTGGAGTTCACTCCTGCGATCTTGCAGGAGTTCCTTGAGTGTAGGCCATCAGATGATACCTTCATCTTCTATCCTACCTTTGATGCCCCTCTTCCTGCTCCATTTGATCACATCTCTTTAGATTCCATGCATGAGCATCTTTTTCGCCATCCTCGCCCACCAGCTCAGAACCTTTTCCCCATTAGTGAGTTATCTACACCTGACAATGTGCTTTACAAAGTCGTTCTTAGGTGTTTTCTTCCTATTGTGACTCGGGGTTTGGCCAAGATTTGGCCTCCCCATCTCTTCCTCATGTATGCCATGCGTCATAGATTAGATGTGAACATTGCAATGAACATGTTTCATTGCATTGTCCATTTCATATCCCCTGTGCAAGGGAAAGTTCATATACCTTTTGGACATATCATCACTGCATGGTTAGAGTCCATAGGCATTAACATTTCCAGGGGATCTTTGAGGGCGTTATCCGAGGTTTACGACTGTATATCAGTACATAACTTCACATTGGCGGGCCTGCAGATCGGAGATGGGCAGATGGAGCTGATACCTCGGCCTTAGCCCAGGGCACATGAGGAGCCACTTCTAGTGCCTGGAGAGACTGCAAGACGGTATGAGAACCCCAATGCTGCTGATGAGGATGACCATATGCCAGCAGATGCATCAGCAGCATGTCCTTCAGATCAGGTTACACAACTAGAGGCCAGATTCAAGGATTACCAGCAGACGATTGACTCTCGACTGGCGGAGATCATATTGGGGCAGTCCTCCATGGGTCAGCACCTCAGCCGGATGGAGGAGCGCCACACCCGGATGGAGGAGCACCACACCCGGATGGAGGAGTGCTAGAGCTGCATGGAGCAGCGTCAGCTCGATATGTACAAGATGATGCGGGTCTGGACCCTGAGCTAGCAGCCTCCTCCGCCTCCACCTTTTGCAGAAGATTAGAGCTAGAGGATGTTTAGGAATTCTGTTTTTAGTTGAGCGTTTCAAACTTCTATTTTGGTTGTAAAAAACTGAAGTTTTAATTGAATGAAATGTTTTGGTTATAAAAAATGTGTTTGTCTAATTATATGTGTGTATTAATGTTCTTGTTTATACAAATTTGACATGCCATGACATCATACTTATATTTATCATTAATATGTCAAGATTATGTTTAGGATTAAGGACTAATGTCATGTGTTTTTAGATTATATCTTTTAGTTATAGCCCTAAGAACCAATCATGTGATGGTTGAATAGGGAACATTTTGTATCATATTCTATAAAGGCAAAGGATTGGTTATTATATTTAAGTTTTGCTTGTGCCAGCTAAATTAAATATAGTAATGCCCTAGAAAAGTAGGTTCTTATCTACAGCACATCAATTGGCAGAATTGATTATGAGAGGCTATAGAGAACAATTTCTAAATGTTCCTAGTCAAGTATTAATATGCAAGGGCAATATTAATACATAAAGACTAGCATGTAGGTCAATTGATGACTTGATCTCACAAGTCATGGATATATGATATCAAGTTGACACATGGGTATATATTAGAGAATATATATCGAATCGACCCGCCATGAGAAAGTTTCATGGATCGATATATGAGTGTAAAAATCTTTCTCATGTGACTATTGGTATGAATACTCCTCAAACCAGAAGTAACTACGCATCCCTACAAAAGGAGTAATGTACTATGGTATCGTCAAACGTCACCCGTAACAGGGTGGACCATAAAGGCGATTACTGGGTATGTAACAAATTATGCGGAGGGATGTGAGTGATGTAGATGGGATCTATCCCTCTCATATGACGAGAGTGATATCGGTGGGCCCCTTGATTGAGTAGAACTACTAAAACGCATGGCCATGCTCGAATGAGTCAATATGAGATATTGAGCTCATTTGTTTGAGTTAGTTTACTTAGGGATCAAGAAACACATAGATTGATCGAGGATGACACGGTCTATGCCTCATTGATCAATCTGATATCAAGGATAGAAGGACACGGTCATATATTATAGTAGTCACGGAAAGGTTAGTCGGATCTTGACTTATCTCATAACTTAGGTAGCAATGATGTATTGCTAGATGCCGCTCATTGCTTGTGTATCTAAAAGAGTTTAGGTCCATCACGCCAGCGTTATGAGAGCCTATAGGGTCACACACAAAGAGCATGATAATTAGAGGAATTAGAGTATTCTAGTTTGACTAGAATAATTTGGGAATAAGCTTAAGTACAAAATGGTTTTTGGACTTTAAGCTTAATGAGAATTTTAGCTAATTGATTTAATGAGATTAATTCAATATGTTACCTTATTGATTTAATAAGATTAATTCAATATGATAACATAAGCTTAATTGAATTAATAAGATTAATTCAATATGATTGAATTAATAAGATTAATTCAACATGATAACATAAGCTTAATTGAATTAATAAGATTAATTCAACATGCATGAATGCCACATAAGAATGCCACATAAGCATGCCACATAAGCATGCCACCTAAGCATCCACCTAAGCTAGATAAGGTGGAAGGAAACAAAATGGTTTTGTCTCCTTAAGTGGCCGGCCAAACTTGTGTCCCAATGCAATGGATTGCATTGAATGTGTGGAGGTGAAAGGGTTTTTCCAACCCTATAAAAGACCCCATGAAGTGGCCGGCCAAAGCAAGTGTTGTTGTGGTTGTGAGAGAGCTTGGTGGAAGCTTTGGTTGTGTGGGTTTGTGAGTGTAGGCTAGCAAGAAGAGGAGTCTTCTTCTTCCTTTCTCCTTTTCCCTCTCTTCCTCTCCTTTAGGGACTTCTCTAGCAAGAAGTAAAGGAGAGCTCCTCTAGTTTTTCTTTTGTGAGACAAGAGCTTGCTCGTGTGGATACATATAGAGGCACGGACACTTGAACGTGCTAAAGATCCAACAAACAAAAGGAAGAAGCGGGATTAACAAGGGCACGCAACAAAGGTAATCCTCTCCTATAAGATAGGTTTGGTTTAGAGAAATTTATTTTATACGAGTTTGCTTTCGCATGGATCACTTGGAAGGGATCCTAATTTTTCCATTGCGCATATGCCATTTGGCATAAAGAATTCCCTACAATATCCTATGTCATGACATCATGATCATTGGCTATGCTTTATTATTGCTATCATTTATGCCATGGTCATTCATGCATCTAAATTGATTAAAATTGAGTTAAGGACTTTGGCATGACTTGGAGTCTCATTTATAAGGGAATCAAGTAGAGTTGCCTTAGAAAATGCATGAGGCCTTAGATTAGGATAACAAAAACCCACATCTCACAATCACATTGACATGTATGTGTATTTATACACCCTAGAGACATGTGAGATGTTAGGAAAATAAGTTAAGTTCAAGGTGCATAGATAGCAAATCTAGATGAACTTAAACTTATCTCAATCATTAATATGAATCATGAGGAAAGCTAATGTACAATTCATATATATCTAGCCAATAATCCATGGTTCAAAATAGGTTTTCAAAACCATTTTATAATCACTTTAGAAAACCTTGGTGAAGTCTATCTTTTGATAGCAATCACCATTGATGAAGTTGATACAAAGTAGGGCCAAAATATTGAAAATTTCAAAGGTTTTGAACTTTGTATCAATCTCCTATTTTAATGGATAAAATATTTTTTCCAATATTTTTCACCAATTGTATGTGTTATGAGTACTATACATATGAAATTTCATGATTTTTCAAGCTATGTATAATTAGTTATGATATTTCAAAGTCTGTTTCTGATAACTGAAAAACTGAGTTTTCAGTTATCAGTCGACTTCCATTGTTTGACAGTCGATTGATTGGCGACAACTACCCTGGTGGAAACTGCCCTCCTAGCAAATCGCCTTAGCGTAAAACCGCCGCACTGCACATGGCGGCACTTCCTCGGGCCAAAACCGCCTGTGGAAACCACTCGCGAAACTACCTTGGCGAAACCGCCTCGTGGAAGTGCTCGCGGAATCGCCTTTAGCGAGCTTATCGACGACTACTACTTGGCACCAGTCGACTGATGGGCACGACAATCGACTGGTTTATGAAGGACTCGACTGCCTTTGCTATTTTCAGGTAAACCAAGGGTATTTAACCCCATTTCAGCTATGGTAAGGTTCCTTAACCACTCATAACCCTAGGATATACTTTGGAAAGCATTAAAATGGGTGAAAATCCATTGGATATGGATTAGGAGATTTGTTTAGGGTTTGTATCAATTTTAAGGTGAAGAAAAGTTCAATGTTGAGCTTTAGGCCTTAATTTTGATGGTTTAAAGTTCCTATTGGCTTAGGGACTTCCCAAGGACATTGTTGGTGCAATGGTCAAGGGGGAGCAAGCCTTTAGGGGGAGGTATCCATCAAGGGATGATAGATGTTACTCTTCCGCATGAAGAGGAGAAATGGGATTTTGAGATACCCAATTTGGAGATTGGGAGAGTGAATAAGACTGTCTCTCTTGAGTGATATGAGACTTAGCACTACGAAGATGGTAGCCATCCTAGGTATTTTTGGACCAAGGGGGAGATTGTAAGATCTCATTGAATATGAGACATTGACCTCCTTGGGTGAACCTTTTTTATGTATGTCAAAAAGAGGGAGAAAGGTAAGATTACCAATTTGGGAAATTGGTAAGGGAATTTGGGTTAGTGTTCTAACTCAAAGGTAAGTGTTTTTTTGTCAAACATAAAAAAGGCGGAGATTGTTGGTGCAATCGGTCCAGGTCACAATTGATCAGACTCGAGTTTGACTCAAGTGATGTTTTAATGTTTGACATAGTGAGTTGACATTGATGTCTTGGAGAGATTGTTGTAATAATCGACCCGGGTTATGATTAACCGGACTCGAGTTTGACTCGAGGGGATTTTGATGGTTGACTGGAGTTGACCATGCTATTGAAAGTCCAAGTCTTGAGTACTTGGCATGTAAAGTCCATGCATGGGTCTTGGCAAGGTAAAGTCCAAGTCTTGAGTACTTGGCATGGAAAGTCCAACATGGGTTGGCAAAGGAAAGTCCAAGCTTGAGTCTTGGCATGTGAGAAGTACAAGGGGTTTGATATTGGCGGCGTAAAGTCCAAGCAGGAGTCTTGGCAGCATAAGTCCAATGTTTGACGGCGTAAAGTCCAAGCGGAGTCTTGGCAGCGTAAGTCCAATGTGCCTTAGCGGTGTAGACACCGTTAGAATGACATAGCCGATGGAAGCATATGAAGTCTAGCGCAATGAATGAACAAGTCATGGATGACTTGGAGGGATCCGAGAGGCATGAGGTTGATGGAGATGGCTAGAAGGCTTAGGTCTAGGCTAAGGATGGTCTAGTAAGTATGGGGGAACCATACTTGGGTTAAAACCTCATGTTTGAGGTGTGCCAATCAACTGGTGCCATGTGGCAGTCGATTGGCGTGAGTCAACTAGCGTTTGACTGCGAGAATAGGCCCAACAGTCGATTGCCAGAGGTAAGAAATCGGGATTGCACCTGGCGATCGTGATCATGTGATCGATCGAGGTACTCAATTTTTTTCGCACGAGAATGGAGTCGGCTCATTGCTGGGGTTAGCGATCAGTGGAGGCTCGAAATGATCGATGGTCATGATCAGTCGACTGATGATGGATTCGTTGGATTTTTCCAGCATGGATCTAGCCGTTGTCTCACGACAACTGTGGCATCAGTCGGCTGATGGTCCTGATTAGTTGACTGATCAACAATTTCCTGCCCAGGTTGAAGCTTTAAATGGAGCTCGTGGAGGAAGAAATCACCACCGATTTTCTTGGACGTTTTGAAGCGATATGTTGTTGCAAATCAGGGCCTTCAGCTGTTAGTCCAAGGCAATCAACAAGCAATCTTCCAAAAGATTTGTGTAAAGTTTTCTTTGCTTTCTTTTCTTGTATTCACTTGTAATTGCTTGTTATTCACTTGTATTACTGTTGTAATATTTTGTAAGAGGTTTCTCCACCTCCGACTTGTGTCGAGGAGTTATTGCATAGTGGCGTGTTTGTGGCATCGCTAGAGCTCTTTAGAGCTCGATCAGTGGAGTAGGAACCGTTCAGTTCCGAACCACGTTAAATACTTGTAAATACTTGTGTATTTGTTGTTTGTCTATTTCGTTATTGCATTATTTCTATTATTCCGCTGCGCACTAACTAACATTATAGACTCTATCATGAACGATTTCCATCACGAAACGAAAAGAAGATATCACCCCCCTCAAGCTTCCAAGGATCCCCTATAAAGATTGCATCAGAGGATTACCTGGCAGATCCTTTCACTAAGGCCCTTCCAGTGAGAGCTTTTGATAGGCATGTGGAGGGAATGGGAATCAGATGAATGGCAGTATGAGGACAATATAGTCTTTTAGGATAAGTGGAAGATTGTTGGGATATATACTGAAAAGTCTATCCTTTGTATAAACATCTTTATTTTTGAAATAAGAATCACATGATCATTGTTTTCATATTTATCATTATGCATATTGTCTAATACATTACATTGTAGATAACATGGTGTGTAGTGTCACACGGGAGATCATGTTATCAGTTCCTTGTAAAGTATAAGTAAAGGATCACAACCGAGATGGTTATGGACAAACCATTGGAATGGTTGTAGTGTGATTTGGTATTGGTTTGTCTTGACCATAGAATTACACTAGTATAATTTGTGTGTATTGAGCAGGACCGACTTAGAGGTGATTCGATTTATTGCTGACTACATAATTGAATCAGACCTCGGATATTATGGTGTACATGCTCTTAATCCCGATATAATAGCGGGCACATATACTTGGTACTTATTTCTTTGTTTTACCAATGGGCGAGATTTATAGAGTAAATTGATAGACTCGGTAAGTTGGGAAATGATATCATTTATATGGTGTTCCATTGATTATAGGAGGAAACTGTATCCTATATATTAGGATGATGATGTCCCTTTGAGGAGCTCATAAGGTTCATCATGTAAAATCGGCAGGTGGACTTGGCCCGGCATGATGATAAGGTTGAGTGGTACTACTCATGGAGTTAGATGTTGATTAATTAATTGTCAGCAAATTATTTAATTGACGAACATTCAAGATCTTAAACACGGGGAGACATTTGTACAAATAATATGTGGAGCCCATATTTATTTATGGGGTCGGTGAGGTAGATCAATGATAATCCTCTAGTGGAATAGATTATCATCAATGGATCGGACATTATGTGGGCTTGATCCATTGGGTGGCCAAGATCCAACTCCTCCTCATGGTCCCTATTGTATCCTATTAAAACCCTCAAGGAGCCTAGATCCGATGATGGAAAATGAAACTCTAGATCCAATGGTGGAGATTAAATCTCTAGATCCAACGGTGGATATTAAATCTTTAGATCCGATGGTGGAGATTAAATCTCTAGATCCGACGGTTGAGATTAAATCCCTAGATCCGACGATTGAGATTAAATCCCTAGATCCGACGGTGGAAATTAAAAGGAGGCTTAAGCCTAACTCTATAAAAGGATGGCCAAGGCTTGGGCGTGAGATACATCTTGGGAGATTAGGGTTTTGGGCGGAAAGAAATTAGGGTTTAGAACCCTAATTTGGGCGGCGCCTATTCTCTTATTGCTAGGGTCGGCGGAAAGAAGGTAAGGGATAATCTCTCTTCTTCCTCTCTTGGCTGAAGAACCCTTCTCTTCCTCTCCTTTGGCCGGTGGCAGCCCTTCATTCAAGGTTGGCCGGTGCCCTTCTTCTATTCCTTGGCCGGCGGCAACATCAAGTCACTTGACTTGGTGGTCGGCGCCTAAAACAGTTTCATTTCATTCTTCCCTTTGTTCGGAGCGAGAAAGGTAAGAGAAGAACATGTTCTAGAAGGCTTCGACTTTTAGAAGATCGTGGCCCACACGACGTCCAAAAGGAGGAAGGACATACAATAGAAGATCGAGAGGTATAACAAGAGGTATAATTCTTGTTTATGAATCTTTTCTTATTCTATGCATGTTGTATATTTTATATTTGGCTAATTTACTTGGACCCCAAAGAAAAACACAAAAACCGGCGATACGCACATTGTCTATTCTGCGGCTAATCGAAGAAAAGAGGTAGGTTACTTGAACAAGAAGTTTTTTCAAGTGACCACTCAAATCGAATAGCATGACGATGGATCGGTTGCTTGGGTAATCCCTCTTCGTCAAAGATTAATTTTTTTTAATCCGGGGATGTAGATGGGATCGCCATGCACTAGCGACCAAGTTGAAGTGGGAAGCGAAGTTTCTCCCTTCAGAACCTAGGGGTAAACCTGATCTCCTGTAACCGTGGGTAGAATGATGTGATGGAACCGGACACGGTTCATCGTAGGGATTAATCCAGCATCCTCGTACCGTCTATCCCATCCTTTTAGGTGGAGATAGCTCCTGGTAGATACGGTGGCTCATCGGGAGAGTGTATGATGTCCCTTCCACAAAACCATAGCTAAACGTCTAGACAACGCCAATTGACAATATTGTTTTGTGACACACAAGCGAAACTGAAGTCCTAGAATCACTTTTGAAGACCTCGACACGCTCCCTTCCTCCTTAGTGTGACACCGTATAGAGTATAGTCCACCGAAAACCCTCACAAGTCAAAACCTCTTAGAGTTTATGTCAGAACAATTTCAACCACTGAACATACCGATATTCGAATCCCAATCCCTGTGGGATCGATAATCTTTTATTACTTGATGACATCCGTGCACTTGCGGGCGTTGAGCGCGAGTGCGCGCTTTGAGTCCTCAATGGCCTCCATCATGAGATTTGAGGTCGCGATTGCGTGCATCGCAACACAACTACACGCTCACATTCAAGATATCATCAATAGCTTGCATGCCATCGGACAAAAGGTTGAAAATCGAGACCTTATAAGGTATGCTTTAATGCTTTCCCTAGGACTACCTTATGGGTATCCATGGTCGATGCCTACAAGGTCTCTAAGGACCTTTCAAAAATTAGACTAGATGAATTATATTCTGAATTTGAACTCCATGAAAAGTCTAATTCGGTTCCTGATAAAGGTATTGCCTTACTTCCAGGTTCGAAGAAGAAGCTCGCAAACAAACAACCCCCCAAGGAAGAGGACGAGTACGAGTCGGAGGTAGACCCTGAGATGGAAACCGAACTAGTGAATCTAGTTCGGAAGATGATCAAGAGCCGAAGATGACCCATCAATCAAGATAAATCTAAATCTAATTCTAATTTTAGATGTTTTGAATGTAACAGGTTAGGACACATCAAGTCGGAGTGTCCGAAACTCAAGAACAAAGCACCCAAGTCCAAGAAAGTGCTTAACGCTACTTGGGAAGAATTGTAGGAGTAGGAAGATGACGATCTCATCTTCATGGCCAAGCCGACCGAGCCCGAACAAGACTCTGAACCCGAGGAAGAGTCCGAGTCCGGATCTGACGACGAGTCGCTATTCAAGATAAGCCATGGATACACATCCAGTTCAAAAGGGTCACTTAAGGTAAGTCAATCTTTACTTAGCACATTATATAATGCAATTAAATTCTTAACTAGAAAATTAGCTAAGTCCGAGTCCAAGGTTGAGACCTTAGTTGAGGAGGTTAAACTCCTTAAACACGAGGTCTTCCTAACCTCTTTGACTAGTCAAGTTCAAAAGGAGGACTCAACTCGAGTTGAAAAGATCGAAGTTGAGAACTCACTTTTGAAAAGTCAAGTTGAAGATCTTAGGTATACATTGGAAAGGTTAACTTTGGGATCCAAGGGACTTGACCTCTTACTTGGATCGCAAAGGGCCATGTACAACAAGGTCGTGCTTGGGTTTAGCTCAAATACGACTAATAAGTCGTATATGTTGATTGTAAGTCGAAATAAAAAATATGTCCAAGCATAGGTCCCTAAGACTGTTTTGATTTCTAAATTAGGATCTAACAAGTACTGGGTTCCCAAGGACCAAATCAACTATGTGGAGAGACCGAACCAATTTAATGGTCCAAGGGGATCTAGTACAAAATTTATTTGTGCTATTAATTAGACTTTGCATGCTTAGGTATTTTTCTTTTTATTTTTAGAATGGTTAGATAGGATCTATAACTAGTCAATTCTTGACAACAAAGTACTAGGACGTGGCGATATGATAGTATGCTAGGGAAGTGAAGTCCCATGTGTCCAAGTTAGATAAGGCATATCTAGCTTGATGCACTCGACTAAGTGGAACTAGCTGAAGCTACCTCGCCATATCCTTAACTAGTTAGACCAGGAGGTGATCCAGGTGAATCAAGTTATTATTTTCTTGAACTTGGCTTTGTCTAAGGAAGTGGTCATTGTTTTGATCAAAGAAGGCCTCTGTGCCTCACCACGACCTGGAAGCCAATTTCTTGAAAAGGTGACTTGACGAGCTGAGGTTTAAATCTGAATATAACCCAAGGTTGACTAGTTTCAATTCATTAAAATTAATCAAGTAAAATTAAAGTCATCTGATAAGAACACATAAGGATAACGTGTTTGATCATGTATAAATGGGTGAGATGATTTAGGACTAATAATCTTCAACAAACCTTTAAAATTCTAATATCCGATCCAACTACTATATGTGTAGGATCAATGGATGTTGGACAGTAGGTGCTCCCGACATAAGACCGGAGACCAACTTAAATTTTCGAAGCTTAGATTTAAACGACAAGGATCGGTAGCTTCCGGAAACAATGACAAGTTCAAAATCATCTGATCAGGTGATATTGAGCTAAATTCTAATTTCACAATTCATAATGTTTTATTAGTTGAAGATTTTCAATACAATTTACTTAGTGTAAGTCAATTGTGTGATAATAACTATAAGGTCATATTCCTAGAAAATGAATGCTTAATTAAAACAAATGAAACCTCTAAAACAATACTTAAAGGAACTAGGAATAGCAACATCTACATAATTAACTTACCCAACTCCTCATCCTAGTGTCTTATGACACAGCAAGAGGAATCTTGGTTGTGGCACCGATGACTTGGTCACTCGCACCCAAGACTCATTCACAAGATGAGTCAGAGTGGCTTAGTCAGAGGTTTGCCTAACCTTAACAACTTAGACAATAAAATTTGTAATGCTTGTCAATAAGGTAAACAACCTAGGGCACAACATCAACTAACTAATCAAGAATGAACCAAAAGTGTGCTTGAGCTTCTTCACATGGATCTATTTGATTCTCTTGGAGCCAAGTCACTTAATGGGAGTCAATTTTGCTTAGTCATAATTGACGACTATTGTAGGTTTACCTGGGTTAGGTTCCTTAAACACAAAAGTGATAACTTAGACCAACTCATCAACTTTTTTAAATTAATGAAAAACCAAAAGAACTTTAACATTAAAAGACTTAGAAGCGATCATGGTGGTGAATTTGAAAACCACCGGTTCACAGATTTCTATAACCTAAATGGATACCACCATGACTTCTCATGTCCTAGAACCCCACAATAAAATGGCCTAGTTGAGAGAAAAAATAGAACCCTACAAGAAGCCACTAGGACCATGTTGAATTAATACGACCTACCCGATAGGTTTTGGGCAGAAGTCATTAGTACGACTTGTTATGTCCAAAATTGAATCCTAATGGTAAAGAGGCACCTTAAGACCTCATACGAAACCTACGATGACAAAGTACCTAACATAAAAAACTTTAGGGTATTTGGGTGTAAGGTACATATCCTAAACACTAAGGACTACCTAGAAAAGTTTACATCCAAAACCTCCATTGGAATCTTTTTAGGTTACTCAACTACGAGTAGATCCTATAGAGTATATAACAATGACACCCTTAGAATTGAGGAAACCATTAATGTAGTATTCGATGAAGGACATGAACCCACAAAACCTATAGTAAAACCAACTAATGAACCAGTTCATACCATACTCGACTCTGACCTTGAAATTGAGTCTAGTGTTAATCCTAACTCAAGTCAACCTAGGGTTCAAACAAATCATCCTATCGACCAAGTGATAGGTGATCCTAATCCAAGAGTTCAATCAAATCATCCTATCGACCAAGTGATAGGTGATCCTAACCTAGGGGTTTGAACTAGAGCGTCATATCGAAACCTTAGTCAAATTTCCTTGATTTCGAAAATCGAACCCAAGTCAATTCAACAAGCTCTTTTTGATCACGATTGGATTATTGCAATGCAAGAAGAGCTAGCTCAATTTACTAGGAACAAAGTTTGGGAATTAGTACCACCACCTAAAGATAAATCAATTATTGGAACAAGGTGGGTCTTCCGAAACAAACTTGATGACAAAGGTGAAGTAGTTAGAAACAAAGCAAGATTGGTCGCGAAAGGGTTTTGTCAAGTAGAAGGGTTAGATTATGATGAAACCTATGCTCTCGTAGCTAGATTAGAATCCATCTGAATGTTGTTGGCATACGCTGCACATCGAGGATTTAAATTATTTCAAATGGATGTCAAGTCGGCCTTCTGGAATGGACTTATTAAGGAAGAAGTATACGTTAGTCAACCCCCAAGATTTGAAAGCCTTGACAAACCCAACCATGTCTTTAGACTCAAGAAAGCGTTATATGGACTAAAACAAGCTCCTAGAGCTTGGTATGAGAGGTTTTCTATATACTTTAAGTCAAAAGGGTTTAGCCAAGGCTTAGTTGACCCACCCCTTTTAGTAAAATCCGTAGACAAAGAAATTTTTATAGCCCAAATCTACGTAGATGACATAATATTTGGAACCACTAATTTGATCCTACTAAACGAGTTCATTTCACTCATGGAAAGTGAATTTAAAATGAACTTAATAGGAGAATTAAATTTTTTTCTAGGATTACAAATTAAACAAACTAAAGAAGGAATCTATTTACATCAACAAACATATGCTAAGGAATTAATTAACCGATTCAGGATGCAAAATGCTAAAATCATTAATACACCCATGACAACAAATGTTAAGATAGGAGAAGATGTAGACGGAAAACCTATTGACCTAAAATACTATAGGAGCGCGATAGGGAGTCTCCTTTACTTAACTACAAGTCGACCCAATATATTATTCACAGTAAGTATGTGCGCAAGGTTCCAAACCTGTGCTAAGGAGTCTCACCTAACATTAGTTAAGTGTATCCTTAGATATCTAAAGGGCACGCTAAGCGTAGATATTTAGTACCCTAGATCTACCGAGTTAGAACTAATCGGCTACTCCGACTCCGACTATGCCGGTAGTAAACTCGATAGAAAGAGCACGAGTGGTTGTTGTCAACATCTCAGCTCGAGTCTAGTGAGGTGCAGTAGGAAGCAACACTGTGTTGCCTTATCTACCACCGAAGCCGAATACGTCGCAATGGGTGAGTGTGTGGCTCAACTTCTTTGGATGAAGCACACTCTCCAAGACTTTAACTTAAACTTCAACAATATTAAAACTCACATAGATAATATTAGCTCAATCAACTTAACCAAGAACCCTATATGTCACTCTAGGACCAAACATATAGAAGTTAAACACCACTTTATTCGAGAACACATAGCTAACGGAACCATTCAACTCGAATATGTGGAATCCAAGTCATACCTAGCCGATCTTTTTACCAAGCCACTACCCAAAGCCAAATTTAGTCTACTAAGATGAAAATTGAGCATGTGCATAATAGAGTAGGACTTACATTTTTGTTTTATATACTCTAATATTTACTTTTCATGTTATTGGAACTATCTTAGGGCTTATCTTGTTGGGATGTATACTGAAAAGTCTATCCTTTGTATGAACATCTTTACTTTGGAAATAAGAATCACATAATCATTGTTTGCATATTTATGGTTATGCATATTGTCTGATACATTACATTGTAGATAACATGTTGTGTGGTGTCACACGGAAGATCATGTTATCAGTTCCTTGTAGAGTATAAGTAGAGGCCCACAACCGAGATGGTTTTGGACAAACCATTGGTATAGTTGTAGTGTAATTTGATATTGGTTTGTCTTGACCATAGAATTACACTAGTACACTTTGTGTATGTTGAGCAGAACTGACTTAGAGGTGATTCAATTTATTGCTAACTACATAATTGAATCGGACATCGGATATTATGGTGTACATGCTCTTAATCCCGATATAATAACGGGCACATGTACTTAGTATTTATTTCTTTGATTTACCAATGGGCGAGATTTATAGATTAAATCGATAGGCTCAGTAAGTTGGGAAATGATATTATTTACATAGTGTGCCCTTGATTATAGGAGGAAATTGTGTCCTATATATTAGGATGATGATGTCCCCTTGAGGAGCTCATAAGGATTATCATGTAAACCCTGCAGGTGGACTTGGTGTGACATGATGATGAGGTTGAGTGGTACTACTCATGGAGTTAGATGTTGATTAATTAATTATCAGTAAATTAATTAATTGACAGACATTCGATATCTTAAACACGGGGAGATATTTGTACAATTAATATATGGAGCCCATATTTATTTATGGGGGTTGGTGAAGTAGATCAATGATAATCCTCTAGTAGAATGGATTATCATCAATGGATCGGACTTTATGTGGGCTAGATCCATTGGGTGGCTAATATCCAACTCCTCCTCATGGTCCCTATTATAGCCTATTAAAACCCTCATGAAACCTAGATCCAATGGAGACGATTAAAAGGAGGCTTGGGCGAAATCTATAAATAAGGGTCCAAGGCTTGGGCGTGGGATATCTTTTGGAGATTAGGTTTTTGGAGTTGGGCGGCAAGATTCTAGGAGAGGCTAGGGTTTGGAGTTGGCATTTAGAGGCTTGGGCGGCACAAGGAATTAGGGTTTTCCTAGGATTTCCTTGTCTTCTTCTCTAGTGGCCAGCGGCAATAAACCTCTTCTTCTTTCCCTCTTGGCCGGCGCCCACACCATATCTCTTCTTCCCTCAAGTCTTGGCTGACAGCAAGGGTTAGGGTTCTTCCCTTTGAGCTCTTGGCCAGCGCCCACACCATCTCCTTCATCCTCTCCTTGGTCGACGGCAACAACAAGTTTGGTGGCTTGGTGGTCGGCACTAGATAGGAGAAGAAGTCTTTGATTATCTTCCTTTGTTCGGAGCGAACAAGGAAAGAAGATACACAATCTAGGAGGTTTCAACTCTTGGAGGAGCGTTTCCCACACAATGTTCAAGAGGAGGAAAGGTAATACAATAGAAGATCAAGAGGTATACAAGAGGTATAATTCTTGTTTTGGTTTCCTTGTGTTCCTGTGCAATTTGTTTATAATCGTATGTGGCTAATTTACTTGGACCCCAAAGATAAATACAAAAACCAGTGATCCGTACATCATCTATTCCGCGACTAATCGAGGAAAAGAGTTACGTTGCTTGAACAACAAGTTTGCTCGAGAGACCACTCGAATCAAATAGCACGAGGATGGATCGGTTGCTTGGGTAATCCATCTTCATCAAGGATTAATTTTTTTAATCCGGGGACATAGATAGGATCACCATGCACAAGCGGCCGAAGCAAAGCGAGAAGCAAAGCTTCGTCCCTTCAAGTGGTATCAAAGCCATGGTTTTCGATTTTGTGTGTTTAGATTCGGTTACTTTTATGCACTTATCATATATTGTATGTGTCGGATAATAGTAGGATGTGCGTAGGCTAACTTTTTGGTTGCAGACATAAGATCCAACTATTATGGCCATATGTGTGTGTATGTGATTAGATGTGTGTAATTGTAATATTATTTTAATCCTCGGGGTTGGCGAGGCTAGTATTTAATTTTTGTAATTAAGTATGACATTGTTTAGTCACTCTTTTATTTTAGTTTACTTTCGATCTAGATTTCATGTACACTCCTTTGTGGAATATAGGATCGATGGATATAAATTAAAATAATTATTCTCGACTCGGATCTCTGGATGGCTTGTACATGGCGTAGGGTAGAGCGAACGAGATGGCGACACGACTGGAGGCATATTGGAGAACAAAAGCCATAATAGTTGGATTTTTTTTTAATAATTATTGCTTCTTGTTTGATATGCATGTAGTGTGCTAGGAAAATTCCTCATTTTAAATTACTAAGTGGGAGAGGGATATTTTTTTAAAATTCCCATGGCCTCCATTACAATTTGACATGTGATGCAAACAAACTTGCACGTCGGCTCTGAGTGCCTTCCTCGACATTGGATGAGTTTGTTTTGCAGATCACAAGGTCAAATATGGTTATAGGAAATTATTTAGGAGCATGTGTACTTCCCCATCGGAAGGCTCATAATTCGAGATAATTGCCTTAGTATCGGGTAATGGTGAACACTTAGATGCAAATATGAGTATCCTCCCCATCGGAGTCACTGCTTTTATTTGTAGGGCTGAAGAGGAACCAACTATTAATTTTATTTCTCAAAAAGTAAGGTTGACAGGATAATAAAGTTAATGGGTAAAACCTCCTCTTACAAATGTAGAATTCGTATACGTCCACACTATCTGAAGGTGGAACCGAAGCTTCCCACTTCAACTTGGTCGCTTGCGCATGGCGATCCCATCTACGTCCCCGGATTATAAAAATAATCCAAGATGATGACGGATTACCCAAGCAACCGATCCATCATCGTGCTATTCGATTAGAGTGGTCTCTTGAACAAACTAGTTGTTCAAGCAACCTAACTCTTTTCCTCAACTAGCCGCGGAATAGATGATGTACGGATCACCAGTTTTTGTATTTATCTTCGAGGTCCAAGTAAATTAGCCACATTCTACATACAAATTGCATAGAACAAGATAGAAACTTAAACAAGAATTATACCTCTTGTTTATCTCTTGAACTTCTATTGCATGACCTATCATCTTCTTGGACGTTGTGTGGGAAATGATCCTCCAAGAGTTGAAGCCTCCTAGATTGCGTATCTTCCTTTCCATGTTCGCTCCGAACAAAGGAAGATAACAAAGCACTTCTTCTCCTATCTAGAGCCGACCACCAAGCTCCTAGCTAGGTTGTTGTCGCTGGCCAAGAGAGGTCTCTTGTTGCCGCTGGCCAAAAGAGAGAAAGAGAGTGAGGAGCCGCCGGCTAAGCTAGAGAGAGAGAGGGAGGTACCACCCAAAACAAGAGCCAACCCCTAGGTTATGTTGCCGCCGCCCACAAGGAGAAGCCAAAACCTAAGTTGCCGCCCAAGCCTCCAAAGCCAACTCTAAAACCCTAAACCACAACTCTCTTCTTGTTTTGCCGCCCATGCCTTGGATCTTATTTATATATTTTGTGCAAGCCTCCTTTTAATCGTGTCTGTTGGATCTAGGTTTCATGAGGGTTTTAATAGGCTACAATATGGACCATGAGGAGGAGTTGGATCTTAGCCACCTAATAGATCCGGCCGACATAAAATCCGATCCATTAATGATAATCCATTCCACAAGAGGATTATCATTGATCTACCTCACCAACCCCCATAAATAAATATGGGCTCTATATATTAATTGTACAAATGTTTCTCCATGTTTAAGATATCGAATGTGTATTAATTAATTAATTTACTGATAATTAATTAATCAACATCTAACTCCATGAGTAGTACCACTCAACCTTATCATCATGCCAGACCAAGTCCCTCTGCAGGGTTTACATGATGATCCTTATGAGCTCCTCAATGGGACATCATCATCCTAATACATAGGACACGGTTTCCTCCTATAATCAATGACACACCATGTAAATAATATCATTTTCCAACTTATCGAGCCTATCCATTTAATCCATAAATCTCGCCCATTGGTAAATCAAAGAAATAAATACTAAGTACATGTGTCCGTTATTATATCGGGATTAAGAGCATGTACACCATAATATCTGCGGTCCGATTCAATTATGTAGGCAGCAATAAATTTAATCACCTCTAAGTCGGTCTTGCTCAATACACACAAAGTGTACTAGTGTAATTCTATGGTCAAGATAAACCAATACCAAATTACACTACAACCATGCCAATGGTTTGTCCAAAATATTCTTGGTTGTGAGCCTTTACTTATACTCTACAAGGAACTGATAACATGATCTTCCGTGTAACACCACACACCATGTTATCTACAATGTAATGTATTAGACAATATGCATAACTATAAATATGCAAACAATGATCATGTGATTCTTATTTCAAAAATAAAGATGCTCATATAAAGGATAGGCTTTTAGTATACATTCCAACAATCTCCCACTTATACTAAAAGACTATGTTGTCCTCATACTACCATACATCTGATTCTCATTCCCTCCACATTCCTATTAAAAGCTGTCACTAGAAGGGCCTTAGTGAAAGGATCTGCCAAGTTATCCTCTAATTCAATCTTGGCTACAATAACTTCTCCTCACTTTACGATCTCTCGTATCAGGTGGTCCTTGTGCTCTATGTGTTTACTTTCCTTATGGGCTCGTGGTTCCTTCGAGTTTGCAACTGTACCACTGTTATCACAATAAATTGTGATAGTTCTGGGCAAACCAAGAATCACATCCAAGTCCATCAAGAAGTTCCTAAGCCATACAGCTTCTTTGGCTGCCTCAGAGGCTCCGACATACTCAGCTTCCATGGTGGAGTCCACCATGCATTTCTGCTTGACACTCCTCTATACAATGGCTCCACCTCTCAAAGTAAACACAAAACCTAAGGTATTCTTACTGTTATCCCTATCTGATTGGAAGTCAGAATCTGTGTAACCCACAGGAAGTAATTGATCTGTCTGGTATTCCAACATATTATCCCTAGTCCTTCTCAGGTACTTCAATATATGCTTTACCGCAGTCCAATGTATTTGTCCTGGATTACTCTGATATCTGCAAACCATGCCCATGACAAAGCAGATATCCGACCTCGTACTTAACATAACATACATGAGGCTTCCTACCGCCGAAGCATAAGGAACCGCCTTCATCTCCTCTATATCCTTTGATGTTCTAGGACACATCTCTTTAGATAAAGGAACTCCATGCCTTAAAGGTAGAAAACCTTTCTTGGAGTTCTGCATGCTAAAATGAGCCAAAATAGTGTCTATGTATGAAGCTTGAGATAAGCACAACATCTTTTATCAGTGATCCCTTATAACCTTGATCCCAAGGATGTGTCTCACTTTTCCTAAGTCCTTCATATCAAACAGTTTATACAACCATACCCTTACGTCTGATAACACCTTGACATTGTTGCCAATTAACAAAATGTCATCTACGTATAGTACAAGAAATATTACTACGTTTCCGTCACATCTCTTGTATACACAAGACTCATCCGGCCTTTGAATAAATCCATAAGACTGGATTACCTCATCAAAGCAGATGTTCCAAGATCTCGAAGCTTGCTTCAATCCATAAATGGACCGATTAAGCTTGCACACAAGATGCTCTTTGCCCTTTGTAATGAATCCCTCTAGTTGCTCCATATAGATGTTTTCCTCAATACTTCCATTAAGAAAAGTTGTCTTGACATCTCTCTGCCACACCTCATAATCCATATGAGTAGCAATACATAAGAGAATCCGGATACACTTAAGCATGGCTACCAGTGAAAAGGTCTCCTCATAATTGATACCCTCTTTCTGAGTATACCCTTTCGCAACAAGCCTTACTTTGAAGGTCTCAACCTTCCTGTCTATTACTCTCTTTCTTTTGTAGATCCACCTGCATCCAATGGGTTTTACACAATTGGATGGTTCTACTAGCTCCCAGACCTAATTTGAATCAATAGATTCTATCTCAGAATTCATTGCACTTTGCTAAGATATCACATCTTTATCTTGGATTGCCTCGTCATATGTCCAAGGATCAGGTTTATGTTCGCCATGGACCAAATCAGAAGATTCTCCCAAGAATATAAATCTATCAGGTTGTCTAACAACCCTCCCACTATGATGAGGCATCACCTGTGTATCCTCTGTGACACGTGGTGCAGTCACTTGTGGTATATCCTCTTGTACTGGTGGTACTGAAGTAGTGACTTCCCCTCTCAATTCCTCCAAAACAATCTTATTCATCGGCTTGTGGTTCATCACATAGTCTTCCTCTAAAAATCTGGCATTTGTCTTAACGATCACCCTTTGATCTCAAGGACTATAGAACAAATCACCTTCGTTCCCCTAAGATAGCCTACGAACATGCGCACTTTTGTACGAGGTTCCAACTTACTAGTATCTGCCTTCAGCACATGTGTTGGACTTCCCCAAATCCGAATATGTCTCAGACTAGGCTTTCACCCAGTTCACAATTCTGTGGGAGTAGAAGACACTGATTTAGATGGTACCAAGTTTAGAATATACATTGTCGTATCCAGAGCATACCCACAGAACGAATCTGGCAACTCAGAATAACTCATCATCAATCTAACCATCTCCATAAGAGTCCTATTCTTTCACTTCGCTACACCATTCTGCTGGGGTGTGCCAGATGCAGACAATTGAGATTGAATCCTGGCCTCTGATAAGTAATTCCAAAACTCTTCCAAGAGGTACTCACCACCACGATCAGATCGTAGTGTCTTGATACTTTTACCTTGATGTTTCTCCACATTAGCCTTGAATTCTTTGAACCTGTCAAAGCATTCAGACTTATGGTGCATCAAGTAAATGTATCCATATCTTGAATAATGATCTATAAAAGAGATGAAATATTCAAAACCACCTCTAGCCTGGATAGACATAGGACCACACAAATCAGAATGAACCAATTCCAATACATCTTTGGCTCTATAACCCTTGGCCTTAAAAGGCCTCTTGGTCATTTTACCTTCCAAGCAAGATTCGCAGGTTGGGAAATCTTCCACCACTAATGAACCCAAAGGTCCATCAGCTATCAACCTTTGAATTTTACTTAGGTTAATATGACCTAACCTTAGATGCCAAAGATATGTTTGGTTCATTTTTGAAGGTTCTTTTCTCTTATTGGATTTAGAAGATGAGTTATTTACTTCTATTTGCATCGTGGGAGCTTTTGGTTTAAGGGTATATAAATTTTCTATCAATGCACTAGAACAGATAATCTCCATATTCCTTTTTATAACAACTCTGTCATTAAAAGAAATACAATATCCATCCAAAAATAATTTAGAAACTGAAATCAAATTCTTTTTAAATAAAGGTACATAAAGGAAATTTCTCAGAACTAAAGTTTTATTCCTATCAAAAGATAAATAAACATCTCCCACTGCAATAGCCGTCACCTTCGTAGCATCGCCCAAGTAAACAACAATCTCCCCTTCAGCTAGTCGTTTGGTTTCCTGGAACCCCTGTAATGAATTGTAGACATGATCAGTGGCTCCCGTATCTACACACCAAGTGTCGGTAGATAACACCGCTAAACATGTTTCAACGACTAGACCAAAGATATACCTTTGTTCTACTTCAGGTTGGGGGAGTCCTTCTTTCAATGTCCAGTCTGCTTGTATGTGAAGCACTTGCCTTTCGGCTTCTTCACTCCTCCCTGAGATCCTCCCGCCACCTTTGCTCCATCTTGTTTCTTCTTCTTCTTGCCTTTCGGCTTAGAAGTCGAAACCTTCTAAGAAACCATGGCCTGAGCCTGAGCACTCTGACGAAAAAGCCCCTCTGCCACCTGGAGTTCTGTCAGAAGCTCCGCCAACAAATACAACCTCTTATTCATGTTGTAGTTTAGGCGAAACTACTCAAAACTCCTAGGTAGAGATTGGAGAATCATATCGACCTGTGTTTCCCCATCGATCTTACCTCCAAGGATTTCCAGCTATTTCAAATGAGCCATCATCTTGAGAACATGATCCCTCACGGGTCTTCCCTCAACCATGATGGTCGTCATCAAGATCCTCATGGCTTCCTGCCTAGCAGTCGGATTCTGGTGTCCGAAAAGTTCCTTGAGATTGAGCATCATGTCATAAGAAGTAGGCATGGCTTGATGCTGATGTTACAATACATTTGACATAGAAGATGATGTGAGCAAAACATATAGGATTTTAGGAGTAGTTTTCGCTCACATCTCATTACATTTTTATGTTAGTTTCATGCATATGTCACTCTATTTTGCATGCATTTCCTATTTTCTGGTTCGGAGGTCTGCTCTTTGTACTTTTGTGTGCAGGATAGCATTTCGGGGGAAAAAGCACACTTTCAGAGAAAAAGAAGAACATTTTGCAGCTAGACACAGAATGGGACACGACCAGGGTGTGTGGCTACACACGACCATGTCCAATGGGCGAGATCAGCCACCCTAGGGCCGCACACAGTCTGGTCATGTGTTTCCACACGATCATGTGGCGACCCGCCAGATTTGTGCGACTAGGGTTTTTTCGGATTTTGCAGCGGTTCGAGGTGATGTCTATATAAGGATGGCTTTGCCCAAACCCTAGGGGGAGGCATGACAGCTAGGACGGCACCCCGAAGCCCTAAAAAGCTTTGGGAACTCGCAACGGGGAGGAGGAACACCGCCAAAGGTCCACACCTTGCACTTCAATGCCAGAGAGAAGACCACGAAAGCATTGTAATCCATTGTTCTTGCATTTTATTCCTTATGTATTCGAACATAAACATGCTTTGTGATTCTTCCTTCATATACATGGAGTAGTACTTTCGATTCTAGTATTAGGGAGTAGCTTGTGTGCACATTACAAAGTTGGTTCATGTTAAATCCTTCCTTTTGTTGGAATCGTGCTATATCTCGGAATGCTCATAGGCTCCCATGTCCCCGGATTAAAATTTTCACTAATGAAAACTAATCCGGATGGGATGAGTTTCCTAAGCACAACCAATTCGTCGTCGTGCTAACGACTTGAGCGATCGCTTGAACAAACTAGTTGTTCAAGCAACCCAACTCTTCTAGTCGGTTAGCCGCGAAAGAGACGACGGACGGATCGCCGGTTTTTGTGTTTCTTATCGGGGTCCATGATTATACAAATACATGCAAATGCAAACTAGTATAATCAACATATACTAACATAATGAACATAAGCTAGCATATCAAATAAGAACATGAAAAGAACAATAATAAAAGTTGTGAAACTTTTATACCTCTTGATCTTCTATCGTATGTCCTAACCTCCTTGTAGACTTCGTGTGGGCGAAGATCCTCCACAAGTTGAAGCTTCCTAGATCTTCTTCAATCCAAAGAATGAAGAACTCTCTTTCCCTTCTTGCTTGAGCCAACCACCAATCCACAAAGGATTGATGCCGCCGGCCCCAAGAATAGAGAGAATAATATGGAAACAACCAAGGAACCGAACTAGGGACAAACCCTAGTTTTGGTGCCGCCGGCCAAGATGGAATGAAGAGGAGAATAGGAAATCGGTTGAGCCCCGACCAAGGTAGAAGGAAGAGAAGGTAGGAGCCGGCCAAACCTTAGGAGGAAGAAGAACCCTCCTCCTATATTTGCCGCCCACCTTAGCTTCCATAACCTAGCCGCCCAACCTCCTAACCTCCTAGGGTTTCTTGCCGCCCAACCAAAGATAGGCAAAACCCTAACTCCCTTAGGGTTTCTTGCCGCCCACTTTAGGATTGGCAAAACCCAAATCTCCAAAACCAAATCATCAACCTAGATCAAAAGGAGAAGCATGGGCGCCGGCCAAACCATGGAGGAAGGAGGAAGAAGGATGCCGGCCACCATTAGGAAGAAGAAGAAGAAGCTCCCTCTCCTTTTGTGGCAACCCAAAAACCCTAGCTCCTCCACTTTCTTGCCGCCCAAGCCAAAGCCCCTCAATTAGGTTTTTCATATTCCATCATCCTCTTTTTCCCCCACCCTAAGCCACCCTTTTATAGAGTTAGGGTTTAGGCCTTGGTTTAATCTCCACCGTCGGTTCTAGGGTTTTAATCTCAACCGTCGGATCTAGAGATTTAATCTCTACCGTCGGTTCTAGGAATTTAATCCCAACCGTCGGATCTAGAGATTTAATCTCTACCGTCGGTTCTAGGGATTTAATCCCAACCGTCGGATCTAGAGATTTAATCTCAACCATCGGTTCTAGGGATTTAATCCTAACCGTCGGATCTAGAGATTTGTTTTCCATCATTTGATCTAGACTTCAAGAGGTTTATATTAGGCTACGATAGGGACCATGAGGAGGAGTTGGGTCTTGGCCACCCGATGGATCGGAACCACACAAACTTGATCCATCAATGATGTTCCATTCCACTAGAGGATCATCATCGAACTACCTCACCAACCCCCATAAATTAATATGGGCTCCATATATTATTTGTACATCCATCTCCCCGTGTTTAAGATATCGAATGTCCGTCAATTGATTGATTTACTGACCATCAATCAATTAACATCTAACTCCTCGAGTAGTACCACTCAAACTTATCATCATGTTGACTAAGTCAACCTGTAGGGTTTACATGATGAACCTTATGAGCTCCTCAAGGGGACATCATCAACCTAATATATAGGACACGGTTTCCTCCTATAATCAACGACACACCATGTAAATAATATCATTTCCCAACTTACCGGGCATATTGATTTAATCCATAGAAATCTCACCCTCTAGTAAATCAAAGAAATAAATATTAAGTACATGTGCCCGTTATTATATCGGGATTAAGAGCATGTACAACATAATATCCGAGGTCCGATTCAATTATGCAGTCAGCAATAAATTGAATCACCTCTATGTCGGTCCTGCTCAATACACCGAGGTGTACTAGTATAACTCTATGTTCAAGACAAAACAATACCAAGCTACACTACAACCATGCCAATGGTTTGTCCAAAACCATCTTGGTTGTGAGCCTCTACTTATACTCTACAAGGGACTGATAACATGATCTTCTGTGCCACACCCAAGCACCATGTTACCTACAATGTAAAGTATTTAGACAATATGCACATATATAAATATAAAGTGCAAACAATGATCATGTGATTCTTATTTCAAGATAAAATGTTCATACCAAAGAGCTAGGCTTTCAGTATACATCCCAACACCTTTGAGCTTGATTTGATAATTGGTAGTTGTTTTTACTATATCTATGTGTGTTTGGTTTTCTATTTGTTGTGCTTAGGCAATACGAGGTGTGACAACCCTCGTATTTAAGATTTAGGGGATTTTATACAAGGAACCTAGGGGTAAACCTGATCTTCTGTAACTGTGGATAGAAGGGTGTGGTGGAATCAGAAACGGTTCATCGTAGGGATTGATTTGGCATCCTCATACCATCTATCCCGTTCTTTTAGGTGTAGATAGCTCCCAGTAGATGCGGCGGCTCATCGGGAGAGTGTATGATGTCCCTTCCACAAAACCATAGATAAATGTCTAGACAACACCAATTGACAGCATTGTTTTGTGATACACAAGAGAAACCGAAGTCCTAGAATCACCTTTGAAGACCTCGACACACTCCCTTCCTCCTCTGTGTGACACCGTATAGAGTAAAGTCCACCGATAACCCTCACCAATCGAAACCTCTTAAAGTTACGTCCGAACTGTTAGTAATATATGAGAGATGTCCTAAGGCAATCGCCTTATATATGAACCATTTATATGATAAATGAAGATTCACTATTTGAGTATACATGTTTTATGTATTTGATTGGATCTTAAACTCATTTACTGAATGTCCACGATACGATTCACAGCATGAGAGAATTTGTGATTGGATCACAACTAGTGAGTATCTCTACATGTGTAATTGTGATGTATCGAAATTATCCCTAGTCGATGAATTGATGGATTTGGACACCATCAATTCTGTCGAGACTAGCACGAGGTATACTCCTTGGTGTATCCAAGCAACTGATTCTCACTAGCTGGAGACATAGTGATGTCCGGAGTTAATCGTGGATGCTAGTTATGGTAACTAGTTCATTGGAGTGACCAGTCGTAAGACTTCATATGGTTCTCTGCATATATAGATATGTCAATGAAGTTCTTACTGTAGCTTAAGTGCGATGTTCCTTTGACTTGCGGTATTCAAGTCATCTTGATCATGGAGACTTATGCTTTGACATCTTAAGCAAACATCTCTAAGGAGATGTGGACCCGGGATGATTGGGTATAAGTCGAAGTGATCGAAGGTGTTTGAATAGCCTATAAAGGATTCACCACTCCTTGCGAGGAGATGTATACCCATGGCCTCTCGTCGGATTGTTACTAAAGTCTTTGGCCAAAGGATTACATGTTTAGAGTAAAGTACTCTTAGATACATGTGCAGTAATTAGAATCCGTAGGACGAGGAAATGATACTTGGGCTAGGTGTGACGTAGTCAGCCTAGTGGGGACTGACACTATAGACCATGTCCTGAAACAAGTGGGTATAAGATGAGTGAAGGGAATGGGGCACGAATCATTCGAGCTGCTGAAAGGTTTCAGAAATAGTTCTGGATCAACCGTTGATCTTTTCGGTTAATTGGGGATCATGATGTACTACTAGGTGCCACTCATGATCGTTCTATAATTAATGGTTAATTATAGACGGCCAACATAAACCGAGAACCTATTTGGTCACACGCACAACGAGCGTAATCTAAAGGATTTAAAACGAGCTTGAGAATGGGATTCTCAGACCGAGAGAAACTAAGTTTGGTTGGACCAAACATGGAGCGAGCATGAAATCGTTTCAGTGGCAATGGAAGCGTGGATGGGCCGTGTCTTATGAAGACATAATGGATGGACCAAAATGGTTTGGTTCTAATCCAATGGAGGAGATTAAACCAAAGGGTTTGATTTATTTTAAACGAATGAACCAAAAGTTGGTTCGGTTCATTTTAACTTAAAATAAACCATCATGGTTTGGTTTATTTTAACTTATCTTAATGGAGCGGGTTAACGGGCCTAATGGTTATGATTCATTAACCATTAAGAGAATTAGTTCTCTATAAAAGAGGGCTTAAGGGATAATTAAGCCCTAATCCAAAACCCTAGCCCTAAGTTGCCGCCCACTTCATCCTCTCTAAGAGTTGGCGCCAACCTCCATTGCCGCCCAGCCCCTTGTGCCGCCGTCCATCTCCTTGCCGACGTCCAAGCTTCAGCCGGTGATCCTCCGGCGACCCTCCGGTGATCTCCTTTAGGTTTGGCATCAAGGTGAGCTTTATCTTCCCTTGGTTGGCCGGCGCCTATCTCCTCCACCAAAGCTGTCCAGTTTTCTGGACAGCTTGTTCTCCTCTCGTCGGAGCGTCGTTTGGACGACGGTTAGAGCTCCGACAGTGGCTAACTTACTGGGGATTCGATCTCCGGTAATCCTCTGAGGTGGAGGACGAAGGATTCGTCAATCGGTTGACGAATACCTCTCCGGAGAAGCGAGTTTTGAGAACTCGGTATTGGATCCGAATTTGGATTCGGATCGTGATCATCTCTCGATCACGTCGTCTTCAACACGAGGCTAGTAACCCGTACGAAGACGAAGCTCGTGGCTTAGCGAAGTCATCCTAAGGATACTCGGCGTGGATACGGATAGAGACGATTCTAGCGAGTATCGTTCCGGTTGATGCCGTTCCCGCTACATGTCATACAAAAGGTATAACGTAGTTAAATTTCCTTTTATTGCAAATTTAAATTTACGGCTATGTCTACACATGTTGTACTATGCATGCGTGTGATGTGTGTGTTGTAATAAATATAGATTTATTATTTTTATTGCTTCCGCTGTGCTCATGTTTGCGAAACGTGATCGAACACACACACGCCGCGGTACCGGAAACCCAAACAGTGGTATCAGAGCCAGGTTGTGTTTCAACATAATCGTAAAATGGTTTTGCGATAGTCATAATGATATTTCTGGAAATTTTCTACTTTTGGAAAGTTAGAAGTATTTATGGAAATTTTTCAATTTTGGAAAGTCTAGAAGTATTTATGGAAATCTTCCACTTTTGGAAAGTTGGAAGTATTTATAGAAATTAATATTTTCATAAATAAAATATTAGATTAGATTTTGGAAATTTGTTTCCTAATTTAATCTTGATTTGTTTTGGGAAATCAAATCTTAAAATATTTTATTTCCATAAGTAGTTTTGAAGATTTAGTAAATTGGTTTCCTAAATTGATTTTCCTTAATCAAATATTTACACAAATAAAATATGTGATTAGATTTGGAAATTTGTTTCCTAATTTAATCATGATTTGATTTGTAGAATCAAATCTTAAACATATTTTATTTCAATAAATTGTTATGACATATAAGGAAATTATGTACATGACATAATTGTATGACTTGTAATTGCATTAGATGCATAACATTATGCCATGCGTGTCGTGACATGTAGATGTATGCCATGTATGTCATGCCATGTAAATAATAGTTATTTGCATGCAAAGAGGATGAGACATAAAACTCTAACTCAATATTAAAGCCTACACCTTCCATTAATATGGTTAGAACCAGAGTTCTGTTTCTTGTTTGGGTTGTTGGACTCACTCCAAGCCCGGCTCGAACCTGAACATGTTCAAATCATTGGAATAGTTTAACTCTAATATGGTAAGAGTCAGAGGTCAATCGTTAGTTTGGTTGTTGGACTCACTCCAAGCCTGGCTAATTGGTTGAATGCGCTCTAACCATATTAAAACTATTTCGCGATTAATGGATCGGCTCTAACTTGGAGCATCGATTTGTTGGACTCACTCCAAGGTCGATGTGAAGAGAGGTGAAGTTGGGTGCTATGCATATGATGCATACTTGTTAATGTGTTAACAACCCAATGTATGTGTAAACATTCAATTAGTTGATAGCACATTGTGATAGTTACATATACATGATATGTAATCGGTATACTTGATACCCACCATCATAGCTAAGAATGGCTTGTTGGGCTCACTCCAAGGTTGTTCTTATCTATATTGGATATCAGCACATTCGGAGATTGACCTACGATCTCTCGAATTGATTTCAAGGGTTTTTGAATTCGAAAAATGAATGGGATTTATAAATGTATATTGATGCATTTTAAAAATCATCTTTCTCATATATGCTCGTTTTGTATTTCTAAAATTGATCATGATGTCTTTTAATTTGCGTTCCATTTTGGATTCGAATAAATTGACTGGGCCGAACTTCTTAGACTGGCTTAGAAACTTGAGAATTGTTCTCAAGGTGAAAAGCTTGTGTATGTCCTCGAAGCGCCTCTTCCCGCCCATCCTAGTGACGATGCAACTCCGGACCAATTGTTGGTCTATCAGAAACATGTGACTGATTCTGAACTGACAAGTTGCATCATGCTAGCCACGATGGAACCCAAGCTACGAAAGCAGCATGAGCATATGGATGCTCATATCGTAGTCCTTCATCTTTATGAGTTGTTTGATAAGCAAGTGAGATTTGAAAGGTTCGAAGTCTCCAAGCTCCTCTTCACCTCTAAGATGCAATGCAAGGGTTCATCTGCGTAGTCTTGCTCAACATGAAGACTGTGGAGCCCTCGAGAAGCATGAAGCGGGACGGTGTTGTTAGTTGATTCCTCGAAGAAAGGATCTAAGAGAGTCAAAGGAACAACAAAGGGAAGAAGAAAAGGCTAAAAAGGTAGAACTAGCTCAAAGGGCACTTGCCATCATTATGGCAAGTAGGGCCATTCGAAGAAAGTGCAAGATTTATCTTGAGTCCGTGAAGAAGGATAAGGCATCGGATGCCCCATCTTCTTCAATCTTCTTTATTGATTGTCATTCTATTTCCTCGGACACTTGGGTATTTGATCTTTGGGTGTGGCTCACATATATGTAATGACATACATGGGCTAAGGAATAGAAGAAGACTCGTCGAGGAGAGTCAAATTTACGTGTTGGGAATGGAGCAGTTCTTTGCACTCGCCATCGGAACGTATTTGTTGAAACTCCCTGCAGGACTTGTCTTAGAACTGGACAATTGCTTTTATGTTCCTTCGTTGATAAAGAACATCATTTCTATTTCTTGTTTAAATAGAAATGGGTACCATTTGACTTTTAGTAACAATTGTTGTTACATAACTTTGATTGGAGTTCTTTAAGGGACTGGAACTTTAAGCAATGGTGTTTATACGTTGGACCTATCCAGTGATATTTTCAATATCGAAGCGAGCAACAAGCGTGCTCGAAAAGATAATCAATTAGACTCCAACATGTGGGATTGTCGTCTTGGCCATGTAAGCAAGAAACGTATGTCCGAATTACACCGATGTGGAATTCTGGAATCGTTTGAATAGGATTCATACGATACATGCGAATCATGCTTAAAAGGCAAGATGACTAAGTTACCTTTTACTGGAAAAGGTGAACGAGTGGGAGAGTTACTAGGTCTAATACATACTGATGTATGTGGACCTATGTCAACTCAAGCTTTAAGAGGCTATAGCTACTTCATTACCTTCACCGATGATCACTCACGATTTGGGTATGTGTTCTTGATGAAACACAAGTCTGAAGCCTTTGAAAGGTTCAAAGAATTAAGAAATGAAGTAGAGAAACAACATGACAAGAGTATTAAAATACTTCAATCGGATCGAGGTAGTGAATACTTTAGTCAAGAGTTTCTTGATTATCTAAGAGACAATGGCATATTGTCTCAATGGACTCCGCCATATACACCATAGCATAATGGTGTATCTGAGAGGCGTAACTGGACCTTGTTGGACATGGTCAGGTCAATGATGAATCATGCGACTCTTCCCAAGTCCTTTTGGGGCTATGCACTTCAGACAGCATTTTACTTGTTAAACAGAATGCCTACCAAGGTAGTCTCAACTTCTCCATATGAGATATGGAATAGTAAGAAATCTCATGTATCTTACTTGAAGATATGGGGTTATCCTGCTTATGTGAAGCGGACAGTATCAGACAAATTGGATGCTAAGTCTGATAAATGTCTATTTATTGGATACCCTAAGGAAACAAGGGGTTACCAATTCTATCATCCTGTGGAACAAAAGGTGTTTGTTTCAAGGCATGCTGTGTTTCTAGAGAAAGAGTTTCTCTTGCAAGAAAACAGTGGGAGTGTCGTCGAGCTTGAGGAGGCTCAAGAGACTCAAATAGACATTGATGAGATACCTGGTGAAGCACAACAGCCGACAACTCATAGTGATGAGCAATCGACTGGACCTATTGTAACACCACATCTTCGTAGATCTGGTAGAACACGCAATATTCCTGAGAGATATGGATTTCTCGTAAGTGAATCGAATGACGTGTTACTCATTGATGATGAGGAGCCTACCAGTTATGAAGAAGTGCTGACAAGTTCAGAAAGGGATAAGTGGCTTGGTGCCATGAAGTCGGAAATGGATTCCATGTATGAAAACCAAGTTTGGAACTTGGTTGACCCACCTGAAGGCATAAAGCCTATAGGGTGCAAGTTGGTTTTCAAGAAGAAAACCGACATGGATAGTAATGTGATTACCTATAAGGCTAGATTGGTGGTGAAAGGATATCGTCAAAAGCAAGGTGTTGATTATGATGAAACCTATTCGCCTGTAGCTATGCTTAAATCCATTCGGATGCTCCTGGCCATAGCGGCTCATTATGATTATGAGATATGGCAGATGGATGTGAAAACAGCTTTCCTTAATGGAAACCTACTCGAGGACGTGTATATGATACAGCCTGAGGGTTTCACATCGGTTGATAAAACCAAGGTATGCAAATTGCGACGATCCATTTATGGATTGAAGCAAGCATCCAGGAGCTGGAATATCCGTTTTGATGAGACAATCAAAAGTTTGATTTCTCACAAAATCCAGACAAACCTTGTGTGTACAAGAAGGTTAGTGGGAGTGCAATCGTGTTCCTAGTATTATATGTCGATGACATATTACTTATAGGAAATGATGTTTGATCTTCTGATATTAAGGTTTGGTTATCCAAGACATTCTCCATGAAAGACCTGGGAGAAGCAACCTACATCCTCGGGATTAAGATCTATAGAGATAGATCGAAACGATTGCTTGGTCTTTCGCAATCTACATATATAGACCGAGTGCTAAAGAGGTTTAGCATGTCAGAATCCAAGAAAGGTTTCCTACCCATCAGGCATGGGATACACCTTTCGAAGTCTATGTGTCCGCGCACAGAAGACGAGAGGATTTGAATGAGTAAGATTCCCTATGCATCCGCACTAGGATCTATCATGTATGCTATGTTATGTACGAGGCCCGATGTATCGTATGCTCTGAGTGTCACGAGCAGATACCAGTCTGATCCAGGAATAGATTATTGGGTGGCTGTTAAGACGATCCTTAAGTACTTGAGAAGAACTAAGGATGTGTTCCTAATATATGGAGAAGGGTGTTAGGGAAATCTCTTGCCGTAATATGGTTTTGATGGTGTGGCAAAGGGTTTAAGTTAGTTTGATATATTGATTTGTATGTGCGTTGAAGTCGTGCAGAACTTAGTAATTCGCACATGGAGCCATGGCGAGTTTCACATCTCATGACTCCTGCCTTGAGTCGGTGAAGGATAGCTTTGCGGAAGTCGTGCGCTTGGAGCATCCGAGGGACCGCCGGACGAGAAGCTTGGAGTGAAGCCGGAGGAAGTAGACTTCGAGGAAAGAGACGCGAAGGAGCATTGCAAAGCCGTGCGCCTGATGCTGCCGAGGGACGTGGCCGCGAACAAAGAGAACTTCGAAGGCGAGGGACTCCAAGGGATGAGAGTGAGCGATTGTAACCCGGGAAGGGGTAGCTCTTAGGTGAAACTTGGCCATTTGGCCAAGTGTCGGATGGGTTTTCCCGACACCAGTCGACTGCCATGTCATGGCAGTCGACTGCTCTGAGTCGAATGTAGTTCGACTGGTATCCGACTGATGGGTTTATGCCCAGCAGTCGACTGCCAGAGGATATCGCGGGCACAGAACCGCTCGTAGCCGACTGGGCAGTCGACTACGGAGGCAGCAGTCGACTGGTGAGGTCCATCAGTCGACTGCCAAGAGTTCCGTTGGACTACAACGGTCGGGATCCGACGTGTTCGGAGGCCGTTATAGTGACGGCAGTCGACTGGTGGCGGCCAACGGGAAGAAATTAGTCGTCTCTATAAAAAGAGAGGGTGTGAGCCTTTGAGAGGCTAATGCTTATGCTCTAAGTGATCTTCCTAGTGCCCCACAAGCTCTAAACTCTTCTTACTTGTTTTTACTCCATTCTTATTGTAAGAAGAGTGATCTTGATTGTAAAGGTTACCTCCACCTAGCTTGGTGCAAAGGAGAGACCAATAGTGATTGGCTTTGGAGGAGTGATTCACCTTGGACGAATCGGACCGTGGATTAGCGGCGTAGCCGTGAACCACGTTACATCTTCTTTGTTAGCATTTGTATTTTCATTTATTGCTTTATCTTTATTGTTTATGCTTCCTCTTGCGCTAACGATTGTGTAGACGAGCAAACGAACGAGAGAATTCCGACATCCATCGTAAGAGGGCTATTCACCCCCCTCTAGCCGGCCGTTCGATCCCCAACAAGTGGTATCAGAGCCAAGGAAAGCTTGTCGAGGACTAACCGCCACAACAAGCAATTTTCAAAATGGCCGGCTCCAACATCCATCCTCTAAAGTTTGAAGGAGAATTCGCTTGGTGGAAGAAGCGAATGGAGGTATTTTTTGAAATGGATTTTGATATTATGATTACAATGGAATCCGGTTTCGTTTTGCCTAGGGATGAAGAGGGGAAGCCAATAGAGAAATCTAGGTGGACCAAAAGGCAAAGGGAAGAGCACCTTGCAAATTCAAAAGCCAAGCATCATCTCTTCAATGTGCTTCCCCAACAAGAAATCAACCGAATAGGAGAATGCCTAAGCACCAAGGAGATGTGGGAGAAGCTAATTGAGCTTCATGAAGGCACATCCGAGGCGAAGCTAGCAAGGAGAGATCTCCTCCGCTCCCAACTATCCAACATTAAATTAGAAAAGGGAGAAAAGGTAACCTCTTTGCATTCTAGATTCAAAGAAATTTTAAATGGACTAACAAGTGTAGGAGAAAGGCTCTCCAATCGCGATATAATAATGAAGGCCATAGATGCTTTCCCCCGATCATCTAAGTGGAGTTCAATGGTGGACACATTTTACATTTCAAAGAATCTAGAGGTAAGTACTCTAGATGAATTTTTCTCCACTATGGAATTACATGAATCTAGGCTTGAAGGAATACAAGAAGAGCCAAAAATACAACCTTCAAGGGGAGTAGCATTGTTGGCAAATAAGGGGAAGAAGAAGATAGAGATCTCCTCCTCCTCCGATGACGAAGCGTCTTCCTCCTCCATGGATAGCACCGAAGAAGCCTATATGGTAAGGAGGGTAAAACGTGCTTTAAAAGGTTTTCATTTTCATAAATCAAATGATAGGAATAGGAGACCAAGGGGGAAGGTCATATGCTACAATTGCCAAGGAGACAATTGTCCTCTCCTAAACAAGAGCAAGGAAGAGAGGAAAAAGAAAGAAGAAAAGAAGAAGAAAAAGGGGAGCAAGAAAAAGAAGGAAGAGGAGAAGAAGACAAAAGAAAAGGGGAAGACCAAAGCTCTAAAGGCAAGGACTTGGGATGACCCATCCTCATCCTCCTCATCATCATCGGATGAGGAGAATGCCTTTGTCACCAATTTGGCCTTGATGGCCTTTGATGACTTGGATTGCTCTTCATCCGAAAATGAAGGATCAAGCTCAAGAGGAGAGAGCTCAAGTGAAGGGGGAGCTTCTACATCCTCCTCATCCGAAGAAGAAGAGGATATGGAAACTATAGTAGCCTCTCCTAAGAAAATAGTTTCCATAATTTCTAGTTTAACTAAGGACTTATTTGGAATGAAAAAGAAAAATAAAAGCATGCTTAATCAAATTAAGGCATTGGAAAATAAGCTAGAAAATGCATGCTTAAATGATAATATTTCTTCTAGCTTAAATGATGCATGCTCACATGACCTTTATGTGCCATTAGATGTTAGTGATGCATGTATAAATGAAAATAGGGTCTTAAGGGAAAAGGTAGATTATTTAACAAAAGCCCTAGAAAAATTCACAATTGGCTCCAACACATTGAACATGATCTTAGGGAGCAAAAGAGCTAGCTTCAACAAAAAGGGCCTAGGCTACAAGGAAAAGAACAATGAGAAGGCGTACAAATGCCTAATAGCTAGGGGACAAGATAAGAAGAAAGTAATAGCTAGGAAATGGATTCCAAGGAATACTTAGTGAACCCAATAGGAAAGAACTTATTTTGGGTTCCAAAATCCATCCTTAAGGGTTAGGATAACCCCTAGGGTAGTCAACCATATGCAATTGACTTATATCATATTTTGGTTGACTTAGGATGGCGGGACAACATTTTTAGAATAGTGTTGGGTGATGATAACGTGCCCATAAATAGATAACAATGCTTAAATCATGATGATTAATGTAATTGCTATGAATGTTTAAAATCATGATTTATGATTTTAATATTTGGCATGTAATCATGAGAAATAGGGTTGAATCATGCTTTAGGTGATACTTTGTTTATTATCATCATATAATACCTAATGCATGACTATTATTTGATGAATACATGAGTTTCATGATCATAATATAGAATTCATTCATATATGCCCTTATGATCATGAGGATTATTAGGTTGATACTTAACCTTGATAGAATTGCATGAATATATTGGTTAAGTATACACAAATACCCCCCCTAGGATGCATCTCACACTCACCATAGGCTACCTTGATTGAAAACTTAGCATGAGTGAGATGTTAGGATGATACAAATGTCCACTAATGCCTATGACATTTAGATGGTCATTTAAAGTATCAAAATAGCAATAATAGACCAATCATGGGCAAGGCTTATGTTTAATTCATAGACATATTGCCCAAAGATCATGGTTGGATATTACATATGTTTTCAAAACAATTTCTTAATCTAAAATCTAAGTATTCATGTTTTGAAACAATTGGATGCAAGACTAGGTGTTAAAATGGATACTCTTATGATAAAAAACCTAGTAGTTTTTAAAGCTTTTGGATTTTTAACAAATATGTGGAAATATAATGATTTTTCATGAAAACCTATTTTTCACTGATATATATACTTAAAATAAATGTGTTCCCAAAATTTCATGATTTTTCGAATTTTTTGGAATTTTTAATGCATTTCTGAAATTTGCCCAGAAAATCAGAATTTCGGAATCCATTGTGCTACCGATCGCCATATCGATAATAGCGATCGATAACTCAAAACAGTCCAATATTTTCTGATTTCAGATTTTAATCAAGTTTTTGGTGTTCTCTTTCTACTATACTTGATGCCATGAGTTTATAAATTAGGATTAATCTTTTTGATGGTGTCAAAGGGGGAGAAATGTATGTTTAAGTAAAGGGGAACATATTTAGGGGGAGAAATGATTATGCTTATTATAGGGGGAGAACATTTTTATGGGGAGTTTCATGGATTAAGGGGGAGTTGCATGTTGCTATATCATGTTTATGTTTACATGCTTTCTTTCCTTTAAAATTTATATCAAATGTTTTTACCTAACTTAAACGGATTGCCACACATCAAAAAGGGGGAGATTGTTAGGGCAATCTCTTGCCGTAATATGGTTTTGATGGTGTGGCAAAGGGTTTAAGTTAGTTTGATATATTGATTTGATATGTGCGTTGAAGTCGTGCAGGACTTAGTAATTCGCACATGGAGCCGTGGCGAGTTTCACATCTCATGACTCGTGCCTTGAGTCGGTGAAGGATAGCTTTGCGGAAGTCATGCGCTTGGAGCATCCGAGGGACCGCCGGACGAAGCTTGAGTGGAGGAAGTAGACTTCGAGGCAAGAGACGCGAAGGAGCATTGCAGAGCCGTGCGCCTGATGCTGCCGAGGGACGTGGCCGCGAACGAAGAGAACTTCGAAGGCGAGGGACTCCAAGGGATGAGAGTGAGCGATTGTAACCCGGGAAGGGGTAGCTCTTAGGTGAAACTTGGCCATTTGGCCAAGTGTCGGATGGGTTTTCCCGACACCGCGATCGCGCCATGTCATGGTAGTCGATCGCTCTAGTCGAATGAAGTTCGATGTATCCGATCGATGGGTTTATGCCCAGCGATCATCATGGAATGGCGATCGCGAAGGATATCGCGGCCAGACCGCCGTGGCCGATCGGGCGATCGACTACGAGGCGTGATCGGGTGAGGTCCATCAGTCGACTGCCAAGAGTTCCGTTGGACTACAAAGGTCGGGATCCGACGTGTTCGGAGGTGAGCCTTTGAGAGGCTAATGCTTATGCTCTAAGTGATCAGCCGTCGACTGGTGGCGGCCAACGGGAAGAAATCAGCCCTCTCTATAAAAAGAGAGGGTGTGAGCCTTTGAGAGGCTAATGCTTATGCTCTAAGTGATCTTACTAGTGCCCCACAAGCTCTAAACTCTTCTTACTTGTTTTTACTCCATTCTTATTGTAAGAAGAGTGATCTTGATTGTAAAGGTTACCTCCACCTAGCTTGGTGCAAAGGAGAGACCAATAGTGATTGGCTTTGGAGGAGTGATTCACCTTGGACGAATCGGACCGTGGATTAGCGGTGTAGCCGTGAACCACGTTACAACTTCTTTGTTAGCGTTTTTATTTTCATTTATTGCTTTGTCTTTATTGTTTATGCTTCCGCTTGCGCTAACGATTGTGTAGACGAGCAAACGAACGAGAGAATTCCGACATCCATCGTAAGAGGGCTATTCACCCCCCTCTAGCCGGCCGTTCGATCCCCAACAAAGGGTACATGGTGATACGTGGGTATACGGATGTCAGCTCCAGACAAACAAAGATGATTCCATGTCTAAGTCTGGGTATGTATTCACCTAGAATGGAGGCGCAATAAGTTGGAAAGGTTCAAAGTTTGATGCTATAGCGGATTCTGCCACTAAGGCAGAATACATTGCAGCTTTGGAAGCAGCAAAGCAAGCGGTTTGGATCAAGAAGTTCATCTCTGAACTTGATGTAGTCTCATCAATGATCCAAACATGTGCTTCGCCGCTATCATCTTATCAGAGAGATCATCAGTAGGAACGAAATACAAATCGAGAAAATTCCCACTGAAAGGAACTTAGCGGATCCTTTGACTAAGGCATTACCTCAAAGAAAGTTTGAGGGTCATGTTAGAGCTTATGGTATTGGAAACCGTAGCGATTGTTATTAGGCCAAGTGGGAGTCTGTTAGTAATATATGAGAGATGTCCTAAGGCAATCGCCTTATGTATGAACCATTTATATGATAAATGAAGATTCACTATTTGAGTATACATGTTTTATGTATTTGATTGGATCTTAAACTCATTTACTGAATGTCCACGATACGATTCACAGCATGAGAGAATTTGTGATTGGATCACAACTAGTGAGTATCTCTACATGTGTAATTGTGATGTATCGAAATTATCCCTAGTCGATGAATTGATGGATTTGGATACCATCAATTCTGTCGAGACTAGCACGAGGTATACTCCTTGGTTTATCCAAGTAGCTGATTCTCACTAGCTGGAGACATAGTGATGTCTGGAGTTAATCGTGGATGCTAGTTATGGTAACTAGTTCATTGGAGTGACCAGCCGTAAGACTTCATATGGTTCTCTGCATATATAGATATGTCAATGAAGTTCTTACTGTAGCTTAAGTGCGATGTTCCTTTGACTTCATGTATTCAAGTCATCTTGATCATGGAGACTTATGCTTTGACATCTTAAGCAAACATCTCTAAGGAGATGTGGACCCGGATGATTGGGTATAAGTCGAAGTGATCGAAGGTGTTTGAATAGCCTATAAAGGATTCACCACTCCTTGCGAGGAGATGTATACCCATGGCCTCTCGTCGGATTGTTACTAAAGTCTTTGGCCAAAGCATTACATGTTTAGATTAAAGTACTCTTCGATACATGTGCAGTAATTAGAATCCGTAGGACGAGAAAATGATACTTGGGCTAGGTGTGACGTAGTCAGCCTAGTGGGGACTGACACTATAGACCATGTCCTGAACCAAGTGGGTATAAGATGAGTGAAGGGAATGGGGCACGAATCATTCGAGCTGTTGAAGGGTTTCAGAAATAGTTCTGGATCAACCATTGATCTTTTCGGTTAATTAGGGATCATGATATACTACTAGGTGCCACTCATGATCGTTCTATAATTAATGGTTAATTATAGACGTCCAACATAAACCGAGAACCTATTTGGTCACACACACAATGAGCGTAATCCAAAGGATTTAAAACGAGCTTGAGAATGGGATTCTCAGACCGAGAGAAACTAAGTTTGGTTGGACCAAACATGGAGCGAGCATGAAATCGTTTCAGTCGCAATGGAAGTGTGGATGGGCCGTGTCTTATGAAGACATAATGGATGGACCAAAATGGTTTGGTTCTAATCCAATGGAGGAGATTAAACCAAAGGGTTTGATTTATTTTAAACGAATGAACCAAAAGTTGGTTCGGTTCATTTTAACTTAAAATAAACCATCATGGTTTGGTTTATTTTAACTTATCTTAATGGAGCGGGTTAACGGGCCTAATGGTTATGATTCATTAACCATTAAGAGAATTAGTTCTCTATAAAAGAGGGCTTAAGGGATAATTAAGCCCTAATACAAAACCCTAGCCCTAAGTTGCCGCCCACTTCATCCTCTCTAAGAGTTGGCGCCAACCTCCATTGCCGCCCAGCTCCTTGTGCCGCCGTCCAGCTCCTTGCCGGCGTCCAAGCTTCAACCGGTGATCCTCCGGCGACCCTCCGGTGATCTCCTTTAGGTTTGGCATCAAGGTGAGCTTTATCTTCCCTTGGTTGGCCGGCGCCTATCTCCTCCACCAAAGCTGTCCAGTTTTCTGGACAGCTTGTTCTCCTCTCGTCGGAGCGTCATTTGGACGATGGTTAGAGCTCCGACAGCGGCTAACTTACCGGGGATTTGATCTCCAGTAATCCTCTGAGGTGGAGGACGAAGGATTCGTCAATCGGTTGACGAATACCTCTCCGGAGAAACGAGTTTTGAGAACTCGGTTTTGGATCCGAATTTGGATTCGGATCGTGATCATCTCTCGATCATGTCGTCTTCAACACGAGGCTAGTAACCCGTACGAAGACGAAGCTCGTGGCTTAGCGAAGTCATCCTAAGGATACTCGGCGTGGATACGGATAGAGACGATTCTAGAGAGGATAGTTCCGGTTGATGCCGTTCCCGCTACACGTCATACAAAAGGTATAACGTAGTTAAATTTCCTTTTATTGCAAATTTAAATTTACGGTTATGTCTACACATGTTGTACTATGCATGCGTGTGATGTGTGTGTTGTAATAAATGTAGATTTATTATTTTTATTGCTTCCGCTGTGCTCATGTTTGTGAAACGTGATCGAACACACACGCCGCGGTACCGGAAACCCAAACACGAACAATTACAACCACTGAATATATGATATTCGAATCCCAGTCCATGTGGGATCGATAATTTTTATTACTTGACGACATCCGTGAAGGTAGGAAACCCCTTCTACGTCCCCGGATAAAAAAAATATCCTTGACAAGAGGGATTACCCAAGCAACTGTGTCATCGTCGTATTATTCGATTAGAGTAGTCACTTGAACAAACTTGTTGTTCAAGTAACCAACCTCTATTCTACGAATAGCCGCGGAATAGACGATGTACGGATCGCCAACTTTTGTGTTTATGTTGGGGGTCCAAGTTATATTAGCCACAAAATAGAATATATCATGCATATATAATTGAAAAACAATTACAATCATGTTACATATGAAGATAGATAAGTGATATACCTTTCGATCTTCTATTGTATGACCTTCCTCCTTTTGGACGTCATGTGGGCGACGATCTACCAAAAGTCGATGCTCATAGATCACCAATCTTCCTTCTTTGCTCGCTCCGAACAAGAAGAAGTATAGAAACAAGGCACTTCTCCCTCTTTCAACCAACCACCAAGCTCCAAGCTAGGTGCTAGCCGTCGGCCAAGAAGAAGAGGAGGAAAGGAAGTGGGCACCGGCCAAGGACTCCAAGGAATTACCCTAACCCTTGTTTCCACCGACCATGGAGAAGAGATTGAGGGACTTTGGATGCCGGCCAAAGGAGGGAAGAGCTTGTATGGACGTCAGACACCAAGGGAGAAGAAGAAGATAAGGAAAAACTTTCCTTATTTGGTGCCGCCAACCCCAAACCCTAATCTCCAAGCTTACTGCCCACCTTAACCCTAATCCTATCTCTAATAGGAATCCTTCTTGCCGCCCACCCCCTCCTCTCCTTTTATAGAGTTAGGGATAAGCCTTGTTTTAATCTTCACCATTGGTTCTAGGGATTTAATCTCAACTGTCGGATCTAGAGATTTAATCTCAACCGTCGGATCTAGAGATTTAATATCTACCTTTGGATCTAGAGTTTTTTTTTCATCCATTGGATCTAAGCTTCATGAGGTATTAATAGGCTACAATAGGGACCATGAGGAGGAGTTGGATCTTGGCCACCCAATGGATCAAGCCCACATAAAGTCCGATCCATCAATGATAATCCAATCCACTAAAGGATTATCATTGATCTACCTCACATATTATTTGTACATTTTTCTCTCCTTGTTTAAGATCTCGAATGTCTGTCGATTAATTAATTTACCGACCATTAATTAATCAACATCTAACTCCATGAGCAGTACAACTCAACCTTTTCATCATGCCGGACCAAGTACACCTGCAGGGTTTACATGATGAACCTTATGAGCTCCTCAAGGGGACATCGTCATACTAATATATAGGACACGGTTTCCTCCTATAATCAACAACACACCATATAAATAATATCATTTCCTAACTTACCGAGCCTATCGATTTAATCTATAAATCTCACCCATTGGTAAATCAAAGAAATAAATACTAAGTATATGTGCCCGTTATTATATCGGGATTAAGAGTATGTACAATATAATATCTGAGGTCCAATTCGATTATTTAGATAGCAATAAATCGAATCACCTCTAAGTCGGTCCTGCTTAATACACACAAAGTGTACTAGTGTGATTCTATGGTCAAGACAAATTAATACCAAATCACACTACAGCTATACCAATGGTTTGTCCAAAGCCATCTCGGTTGTGAGCCTATACTTATACTTTACAAGGAGCCGATAACATGATCTCCTGTGTGACAGCACACACCATGTTACCTACAATGTAATGTATTAGACAATATGCATCACCATAAATATGCAAACAATGATCATGTAATTCTTATTTCAAAATAAAGATGTTCATACAAAAGATAGACTTTTCAGTATTCATCCAACAATCTCCCACTTATACTAAAAGACTATGTTGTCCTCAAACTGCCATACATCTGATTCTCATTCCCTCCACATGTCTATCAAAAGCTCTCGCCGGAAGGGCCTTAGTGAAAGGATCTGCCAGGTTATCCTCTGATGCAATCTTGGCCACAGCAACTTCTCCTCTCTTTATGATTTCTCGTATCATGTGGTACTTATGCTCTATGTATTTACATGCCTTAGAGGCTCGTGGTTCCTTCGAGTTTGCAACTGCACCACTATTATCACAATAAATTTTGATAGTTCTAGGCAAACCAGGAATCACATCCAAGTCCATCAAGAAGTTCCTGAGCCACACAGCTTCTTTGGCCGCCTCAGAGGCTGCCACATACTCAGCTTCCATGGTAAAGTCTGCCATACATTTTTGCTTGACACTCCTCCATACAATGGCTCCACTGTTGGGGTTGATCCGTGAGGGGAAACTTCGCTTCCCCTTCGCCTCGGTTGCTTGACCATGGTGATCCCTTCGATGTCCCTGGATTAAAAATTTAATCCTAGATAAAAGGGATTCCCAAAGCAACCAAGTCATCGTCGTGCTATTCGTTTAGAGAGGTCACTTGAACAAACTAGTTGTTCAAGCGACCATCCTCTATTCTACGAGTAGTCGCGGAATAGACGATGTCCGGATCGCCGGTTTTTGTGTTTATACTCGGGATCCAAATATTATTTAGCCTATTTACAGAAATATAACATGATCATAAATCAAAAATAAATACAAGCAATGAATAAATGAGAAAGAAGAATAGGTATACCTCCTAGTCTTCTAATGTATGACCTTCCTCCTTTTGGACGTCGTGTGGGCGACGATCCACCAAAAGTTGAAGCTCCTAGATCACAACACTTCCTTCCTTGCTCTTCCAAAGCAAGAGAAAGAATAGAAACAAGGATATTTACCTCCCTAAAACCAGCCAACAAGAAGCAAGGAGTATCCTTGCCGCCGGCCAACAAAAGAAGGAAAGAGAAGGAGTTTTGGGTGTGGCCGGCCAAAAGCTCCAAGGGAAGACCCTAAACCTTTGTTCCACCGGCCAAGGAGAAGGAGAAGGCTTGTTTTGGACGCTGGCCAAGGTCTGGAAGGAAGAAGATGGGCGCCGGCAGCTTGGGGAAGAAGAACAACTAACGAAAGACTTTCCTTAATAGGTGCCGCCCAAGCTCCAAACCCTAATTCCTAACCTTGCCGCCAACTCCAAAAACCCTAGCTCTCTTCAAAAAATTCTCCACGCCAACTCCATGCCATCCTTTTATAGAGTTAGGGATAAGCCATGAATTAATCTCATCCATTGGTTCTAGGGATTTAATCTCAACCGTCGGATCTAGAGTTTTAATCTCAACCGTCGGATCTAGAGATTTAATCTCTACCTTTGGATCTTGAGATTTGTTTCTATCCTTTGGATCTAAGCATCATGAGGTGTTAATAGGCTACATTAGGGACCATGAGGAGGAGTTGGGTCTTGGCAACCCATGGATCAAGCCCACATAAAGTCCGATCCACTAATGATGATCCAATCCACTAAAGGTCCATCATTGATCTACCTCACCAACCCCCATATGATAATATGGGCTCCATATATTATTTGTACATTTTCTCCCCGTGTTTAAGATCTCGAATGTCCGTCGATTAATTAATTTACTAACCATTAATTGATCAACATCTAACTCCTTGAGTAGTACCACTCAACCTTTTCATCATGCCGGACCAAGTCCACCTGCAGGGTTTACATGATGAACCTTATGAGCTCCTCAAGGGGACATCATCATCCTAATATATAGGACACGGTTTCCTCCTATAATCAACGGCACACCATATAAATAATATCATCTCCCAACTTACCGAGTCTATCGATTTAATCTATAAATCTCGCCCATTGGTGAATCAAAGAGATGAGTACCAAGTATATGTGTCCGTTATTATATCGGGATTAAGAGCATGTACTAAATAATATCTGAGGTCCGATTCGATTATGTAGTCAGCAATAAATCGAATCACCTCTTTGTTGGTCCTGCTCAATACACACAAAGTGCACTAGTGTGATTCTATGGTCAAGACAAACCAATACCAAATCACACTACAACCATTCCGATGGTTTGTCCAAAGTCATCTCGGTTGTGAGCCTTTACTTATACTTTACAAGGAGCCGATAACATGATCTCCCGTGTGACACCACACACCATGTTATCTACAATGTAACGTATTAGACAATATTGCATAACCATAAAAATATGCAAACAATGATCATGTGATTCTTATTTCAAAATAAAGATGTTCATACAAAAAAATAGACTTTTAAGTATACATCCCTACAATCTCCCACTTATACTAAAAGACTCTGCTGTCCTCAAAGTGCCATACATCTGATCCCCATTCCCTCCACATGCCTATCAAAAGCTCTCGCCGGAAGGCCCTTAGTGAAAGGTTCTATCAGGTTATCCTCCGATGCAATCTTGGCCACAGCAACTTCTCCTCGCTTTACGATTTCTCGTATCAGGTGGTACTTGCGCTCTATGTGTTTACTAGCCTTATGGGCTCGTGGTTCCTTCGAGTTTGCAACTGCACCACTATTATCACAATAAATCGTGATAGTTTTGGGCAAACCAGGAATCACATCCAAGTCCATCAGGAAGTTCCTGAGCCATACAGCTTCTTTGGCTGCCTCTGAGGCTGCCACATACTCAGCTTCCATGGTGGAGTCTGCCACGCACTTCTGCTTGACACTCCTCCATACAATGGCTCCACCTCCCAAAGTAAACACAAAACCTGAGGTAGACTTACTGTTATCCCTATCAGATTGGAAGTCGAAATCTGTGTAACCCACAGGGAGTAATTTGTCTGCCCGGTAGACCAGCATATAATCCCTAGTCCTTCTCAGGTACTTCAATATATGCTTTACCGCAGTCCAATGTCCTTGTTCTGGATTACTCTGATATCTGCTGACCATGCCCACGGCAAAGCAGATATCTGGTCTTGTACAGAGCATCGCATACATGAGGCTTCCTACTGTCGAAGCATAAGGAACCGCCTTCATCTCCTCTATCTCCTCAGATGATCTAGGACACATCTCCTTAGATAGAGGTACTCCATGCCTGAAAGGTAGAAAACCCTTCTTGGAGTTCTGCATGCTAAAACGCTCTATAATCGTGTCTATGTATGAAGCTTGGGATAAGCACAACATCCTTTTCCTGCGATCCCTTATAACCTTGATCCCAAGGATGTGTCTCACCTCTCCTAAGTCCTTCATATCAAACTGTTTGGACAACCATACCCTTACGTCTGATAACAACTTGATATTGTTGCCAATCAACAAAATGTCATCTACGTATAGTACAAGAAATACCACTACGTTTCCGTCACATCTCTTGTATACACAAGACTCATCCGGACTTTGAATAAATCCATAAGACTGGATCACTTCATTAAACCGGATGTTCCAAGATCTCGAAGCTTGCTTCAATCCATAAATGGACCGATTAAGCTTACATACAAGATGCTCTTTGCCTTTAGCAATGAATCCCTCTGGTTGCTTCATGTAGATGTTTTCCTCAAGACTTCCATTAAGGAAAGCTGTCTTGACATCCATCTGCCACACCTCATAATCCATATGAGCTGCTATGCATAAGAGAATCCGGATAGATTTAAGCATGGCTACCAGCGAAAAGGTCTCCTCATAATCGATACCCTCTTTCTGAGTATACCCCTTCGCAACAAGCCTCGCTTTGAAGGTCTCAACCTTCCCATCTATTCCTCTCTTTCTTTTGTAGATCCACTTGCATCCAATGGTTTTTACACCATCGGGTGGTTCTACTAGCTCCTGCACTGATTTGAATCCATGGATTCAATCTCAGCATTCATTGCACTCTGCCAAGATACTGCATCTTTATCTTGGATTGCCTCATCATATGTCCAGGGATCAGGTTCATGTTCGCTAGGGACCAAATCAGAAGATTCTCCCAAGAACATGAGTCTATTAGGTTGTCTCACAACCCTCCCACTACGACGAGGTATCACCTGTGTATCCTCTGTGACACGCGGTGCAGTGACATGTGGTATATCCTCTTGTACCGGTGGTACTAAAGAAGTGACTTCCCCTTTTAGCTCCTCCAGAACAATTTTACTCTTGGGCTTGTGGCTCATCACATAGTCTTCCTCTAGAAATCTGGCGTTCGTGCTAACGATCACCCTCTGATCTCTAGGACTATAAAACAATCCACCCTTCGTTCCTCTGGGATAGCCAACGAACAATCGTACTTCTGTACGAGGTTCCAACTTGCCAGCATCTGCCTTCAGCACATGTGCTGGACTCCCCCATATCCGAATATGTCTTAGACTAGGCTTTCGCCCAGTCCACAACTCTGTGGGAGTAGAAGGCACTGATTTAGATGGAACCAAGTTTAGAATGTATACCGCCGTATCTAGAGCATATCCCCAGAACGAATCTGGCAAGTCAGAATAACTCATCATCGATCTAACCATCTCCATAAGAGTCCTATTCCTTCGCTCTGCTACACCATTCTGCTGGGGTGTGCCAGGTGCAGTCAATTGGGATTGAATCCCTGCCTCTGATAAGTAGTTCCTAAACTCTCCCAAGAGGTACTCACCACCACAATCAGATCGTAGTGTTTTGATACTTTTACCTTGACGTTTCTCCACATCAGCCTTGAATTCTTTGAACTTGTCAATGCATTCAGACTTGCAGCGCATCAGGTAAATGTATCCATATCTTGAGTAATCGTCTATAAAAGAGACGAAATACTCAAAACCACCTCTAGCCTGGATAGAGATAGGACCACACAAATCAGAATGAACCAATTCTAACACATCTTTGGCTCTATACCCCTTGGCCTTAAAAGGCCTCTTGGTCATCTTACCCTCCAAGCAAGATTCACAGGTTGGGAGATCCTCCACCATTAATGAACCCAAAGGTCCATCAGCTATCAACCTTTGAATTCTGCTTAGGTTAATGTGACCAAGCCTAAGATGCCAAAGATATGTTTGGTTCATCTTCGAAGGTTCTTTTCTCTTATTGGAATTAGAAGATGAGTTATTAACTTCAATTTGTATCGTGGGAGATTTTGGTTCCAGTGTGTACAAATTTCTTATCAATGTACCAGAACAGATAATGTCCCTATTTCTTTTTATAACAACTCTGTCATTGAAAGAAATAGAATATCCATCCATAAATAATTTAGAAATTGAAATTAAATTCTTTCTAAATAAGGGTACATAAAGGCAATTCTTAAGAACCAAAAGTTTATTTTTCTCAAAAGATAAATGAACATCTCCCACTGCAACAGCCGCCACCTTTGTGGCATCGCCCAAGTACACGGTAATCTCACCCTCAGCCAGTCGTCTGGTTTCTTGGAACCCCTGCAATATATTGCAGACATGATCAGTGGCTCCCGTATCTACACACCAGGTGCCGGTAGATAACACCGCTAAATATGTTTCAATGACTAGACCAAAAGATATACCTTTGTTCTTGCGGTTGGGGCAGTCCTTCTTCCAGTGTCCAGTCTGCTTACAAGTGAAGCACTTGCCTTTCGGCTTCTTCACTGCTCCCTGAGTACTTCCCATCGCCTTTGCCCCGATTTGTTTCTTCTTCTTCTTGCCTTTCGGTTTAGAAGTAGAAACTTTCTAGACCGAGCACTCGACGAAATAGTCCTCTGCGCTGAGTTCTCACGTGGAAGTTCCGCCAATGAATACAACCTCTTGTTCATGTTGTAGTTGAGGCTAAACCGCTCAAAACTCCTAGGCAGACTGAGTATGATATCGACTGGTTTCCCCATCGATCTCGGCTCCTAGGACCTCCAAACTCATTCAAATGAGCCATCATCTTGAGAACATGATCCCTCACGGGTGTTCCCTCGATCATGGTGGTCGTCATCAAGTTTCTCATGGCTTCTTGCCTCGCAGCCCGATTCTGGTGTCCGAAAAGATACTTGAGATTGAGCATCATCTCATAGGCAGTGGGCATGGCTTGATGCTGATGTTGAAGTACATTTGACATAGATGCCAAAATGTAACACCGTGCCATATCATCGGCCTAGTTCCACTTCCTATAGCTCTCTCTATCCTTTTCCCTGCACTATCTCTGCAGCTTGGGAGGGCACTCTTCGAGGAGTACATATTTGTATTCCTCAGTCAAGACAATATCTAGATTCCTCTTCCAATCTACATAGTTGGGTCCAGTAAGTTTGTTCTCTTTCAGTATCACAGCAAGTGGGTTGAAAGTCATTTTGAAAGAAAACCTAAGAATCACATAAATCAAAACATTAGATTTTAAAAAATTATTGATTCCTCAAACAATAAAATTTTTAAAATCAACCAACACCTCAAAACACCGAGAATATCATATGCCACGATAGTGTGGACGTATACGAATTCTACATTTGTAAGAGGAGGTTTTTAGCCATTAATTTTACTATCTTGTCAACCTAACTTTTTGACAAGTAAAATTAATAGTTGGTTCCTCTTTGGCCCTACAAATAAAGGCAGTGACTCCGATGGGGAGGATACTTATATTTGTATCTAAGTGTTCACCATTACTCGGTACCAAGGTAATTGTCTTGGGTTATGTGCCTTACGATGGGCAAGTACACACGCTCCTTGATAATTTCCTATAACCATATTCGACCTTGTGATCCGCAAACAAACCCATCCGATGGGGAGGAAGGCACTCAGAGCCGACGCGCAAGTTTGTTTGCATCACTTGTCAAATTGTAATGGAGGCCGCGGGAATTTATAAAAATATCCCTCTCCCACTTAGTAATTTAAAATTGAGGAATTTTCCTAGCCTACGACATGCATATCTTAACAAAAAACAATAAATATGAAAAATAAATTATTTTCCAACTATTATGGCTTTTGTCTTCAATATGACTCCCGTCACATCGCCATCTCGTCCGCTCCTCCTACGCCATGTACGAGCCATCCGGAGATCCGAGCCGAGACTAAATCCTATTTTAATTTACATCCATCGATCCTATACTCCACGAGGGAGTGTACATGAAATCTAGATCGAAAGTAAAATAAAATAAAGAGCGGCTAAACAATGCCGTATTTAATTTACAAAAACTAAATACTAGCCTCATCAACCCCGAGGATTCAACAAAATAAACATTTACACACATACAATCACATACACACACATGCCATAATAGTCGGATCTTATGCCTGCAACCAAAGATTTAAACTACGCATATCCTACTATTATCCGACACATTTAATATATGAAAAAGTGCATAAAAATTAACCGAATCCTAAACACACAAAACCGGAAACCTTGGCTCTAATACCAATTGTTGGGGTTGATCCGTGAGGGGAAACTTCGCTTCCCCTTCGCCTCGGTTGCTTGACCATGGTGATCCCTTCGATGTCCCCGGATTAAAAATTTAATCCTAGACAAAAGGGATTCCCAAAGCAACCAAGTCATCATCGTGCTATTCGTTTAGAGAGGTCACTTGAACAAACTAGTTGTTCAAGCGACCATCCTCTATTCTACGAGTAGTCGCGGAATAGACGATGTCCGGATCGCCGGTTTTTGTGTTTATACTCGGGATCCAAGTATTATTTAGCCTATTTACAGAAATATAACATGCTCATAAATCAAAAATAAATACAAGCAATGAATAAATGAGAAAGAAGAATAGGTATACCTCCGAGTCTTCTAATGTATGACCTTCCTCCTTTTGGACGTCGTGTGGGCGACGATCCACCAAAAGTTGAAGCTCCTAGATCGCAACACTTCCTTCCTTGCTCTTCCAAAGCAAGAGAAAGAATAGAAACAAGGATATTTACCTCCCTAAAACCAGCCAACAAGAAGCAAGGAGTATCCTTGCCGCCGGCCAACAAAAGAAGGAAAGAGAAGGAGTTTTGGGTGTGGCCGGCCAAAAGCTCCAAGGGAAGACCCTAAACCTTTGTTCCACCGGCCAAGGAGAAGGAGAAGGCTTGTTTTGGACGCTGGCCAAGGTCTGGAAGGAAGAAGATGGGCGCCGGCAGCTTGGGGAAGAAGAAAAACTAACGAAAGACTTTCCTTAATACGTGCCGCCCAAGCTCCAAACCCTAATTCCTAACCTTGCCGCCAACTCCAAAAACCCTAGCTCTCTTCAAAAAATTCTCCACGCCAACTCCATGCCATCCTTTTATAGAGTTAGGGATAAGCCATGAATTAATCTCATCCATTGGTTCTAGGGATTTAATCTCAACCGTCGGATCTAGAGTTTTAATCTCAACCGTCGGATCTAGAGATTTAATCTCTACCTTTGGATCTCGAGATTTGTTTCTATCCTTTGGATCTAAGCATCATGAGGTGTTAATAGGCTACATTAGGGACCATGAGGAGGAGTTGGGTCTTGGCCACCCATGGATCAAGCCCACATAAAGTCCGATCCACTAATGATGATCCAATCCACTAAAGGTCCATCATTGATCTACCTCACCAACCCCCATATGATAATATGGGCTCCATATATTATTTGTACATTTTCTCCCCGTGTTTAAGATCTCGAATGTCCGTCGATTAATTAATTTACTAACCATTAATTGATCAACATCTAACTCCTTGAGTAGTACCACTCAACCTTTTCATCATGCCGGACCAAGTCCACCTGCAGGGTTTACATGATGAACCTTATGAGCTCCTCAAGGGGACATCATCATCCTAATATATAGGACACGGTTTCCTCCTATAATCAACGGCACACCATATAAATAATATCATCTCCCAACTTACCGAGTCTATCGATTTAATCTATAAATCTCGCCCATTGGTGAATCAAAGAGATGAGTACCAAGTATATATGTCCGTTATTATATCGGGATTAAGAGCATGTACTAAATAATATCTGAGGTCCGATTCGATTATGTTGTCAGCAATAAATCGAATCACCTCTTTGTTGGTCCTGCTCAATACACACAAAGTGCACTAGTGTGATTCTATGGTCAAGACAAACCAATACCAAATCACACTACAACCATTCCAATGGTTTGTCCAAAGCCATCTCGGTTGTGAGCCTTTACTTATACTTTACAAGGAGCCGATAACATGATCTCCCGTGTTACACCACACACCATGTTATCTACAATGTAACGTATTAGACAATATTGCATAACCATAAAAATATGCAAACAATGATCATATGATTCTTATTTCAAAATAAAGATGTTCATACAAAAAAATAGACTTTTAAGTATACATCCCTACATCCACCTCCCAAAGTAAACACAAAACCTGAGGTAGACTTACTGTTATCCCTATCTGATTGGAAGTCGGAATCCGTATAACCCATAGGGAGTAATTGGTCTGCCTGGTAAACTAGCATATGATCCCTATTCCTTCTCAGGTACTTCAATATATGCTTTACCGCAGTCCAATGTCCCTTTCCTGGATTACTCTGATATCTGTTGACCATACCCACGGGAAAGCAGATATTTGGTCTCGTACATAGCATCACATACATGAGGCTTCCTACTGCTAAAGCATAAGGAACCACCTTCATCTCCTCTATCTCCTCAGATGTTCTAGGACACATCTCCTTAGATAAAGGAACTCCATGCCTGAAAGGTAGAAAACATTTCTTGGAGTTTATCATGCTAAAACAATCTATAATAGTGTCTATGTATGAAGCTTGAGATAAGCACAACATCCTTTTCCTGCGATCCCTTATAACCTTGATCCCAAGGATGTGTCCCACTTCTCCCAAGTCCTTCATATCAAACTGTTTGGACATCCATACCCTTACGTCCAATAACACCTTGACATTGTTGCCAATTAACAAAATGTCATCTATGTATAGTACAAGAAATACCACTATGTTTCCATCACATTTCTTGTATTCACAAGACTCATCCAGACTTTGAATAAATCCATAAGACTGGATTACCTCATCAAAGTGGATGTTCCAAGACCTCGAAGCTTGCTTCAATCCATAAATGGACCGATTAATCTTACATACAAGATGCTCTTTGCCCTTCGCAATGAATCCCTCTGGTTGCTTCATATAGATGTTTTCCTCAAGACTTCCATTAAGGAAAGCTATCTTGACATCCATCTGCCACACCTCATAATCCATATGAGCTGCAATACATAAGAGAATCCGGATAGACTTAAGCATGGCTACCGGCAAAAACGTCTCCTCATAATCGATACCCTCTTTCTGAGTATACCCCTTCGCAACAAGCCTTGCTTTGAAGGTCTCAACCTTCCCATCTATTCCTATCTTTCTTTTGTAGATCTACTTGCATCCAATGGTTTTTACACCATCGGGTGGTTCTACTAGTTCCCATACCTGATTTGAATCCATAGATTCAATCTCAGCATTCATTGCACTTCGCCAAGATACTGCATCTTTATCTTGGATTGCCTCGTCATATATCCAGGGATCAGGTTCATGTTCGCCAGGGACCAAATCAGAAGATTCTCCCAAGAACATGAATCTATCAGGCTGTCTCACAACCCTCCCACTACGATGAGGTATCACTTGTGTATCCTCTGTGACACGCAGTGCAGTGACTTGTGGTATATCCTCTTGTACCGGTGGTACTGAAGAAGTGACTTCCCCATTTATTTCCTCCAGAACAATCTTACTCATGGGCTTGTGGTTCATCACATAGTCTTGCTCTAGAAATCTGACATTCGTGCTAACGATCACCCTCTAATCTCTAGGACTATAAAACAAACCACCTTTCCTTCCTCTAGGATAGCCAATGAACAAGCGTACTTCTATACAAGGTTCCAACTTACCAACATCTGCCTTCAGCACATGTGTTGGACTCCCCCATATCCAAATATGTCTTAGACTAGGTTTTCGCCCAGTCCACAATTCTGTGGGAGTAGAAGGCACTGATTTAGATGGAACAAGTTCAGAATGTACACCGTCGTATCTAGAGCATATCCCCAGAACGAATCTGGCAACTCAAAATAACTCATCATCGATCTAACCATCTCCATAGGAGTCCTATTCCTTCGCTCTGCTACACCATTCTGCTGGGGTGTGCCAGGTGCAGACAATTGGGATTGAATCCCAGCCTCTGATAAGTAATTCCTAAACTCTCCCAAGAGGTACTCACCACCACGATCAGATCGTAGTGTCTTGATACTTTTACCTTGACGTTTCTCCACATCAACCTTGAATTCTATGAACTTGTCAAAGCATTCAGACTTGCGGCACATCAAGTAAATATATCCATATCTCAAATAATCGTCTATAAAAGAGACGAAATACTCAAAACCACCTCTAGCCTGGATAGACATAGGACCACCCAAATCAGAACGAACCAATTCTAACACATCTTTGGCTCTATACCCCTTGGCCTTAAAAGGCCTCTTGGTCATTTTACCCTCCAAGCAAGATTCGCAGGTTGGGAAATCTTCCACCACTAATTAACCCAGAGGTCCATCAGCTATCAACCTTTGAATTTTGCTTAGGTTAATATGACCAAGCCTAAGATGTCAAAGATATGTTTGGTTCATCTTCGAAGGTTCTTTTCTCTTATTGGAATTAGAAGATGAGTTATTAACTTCTATTTGCATCATGGGAGCTTTTGGTTCAAGTGTGTATAAATTTCCTATAAATGCACCCGAACAGATAATGCCCCTAATCCTTTTTATAACAACTCTATCATTAAAAGAAATAGAATATCCATCCATAAACAATTTAGAAACCAAAATTTAATTCTTTCTAAATAAAGGTACATAAAGGTAATTCTTAAGAACCAAAACTTTATTTTTCTCAAAAGATAAATAAATGCCTCCCACTACAATAGCCGTCACCTTCGTGGCATCACCCAAGTATACGGTAATCTCCCCTTCAGCCAGTCGTCTGGTTTCCTAGAACCCCTGCAAAGTATTGCAGACATTATCAGTGGCTCCCGTATCTACACACTAGGTGCCGGTAGATAACACCGCTAAACATGTTTCAACGACTAGACCAAAAGATATACCTTTGTTTTGCTTGCGGTTGGGACAGTCCTTCTTCCAGTGTCCAGTCTGCTTACAAGTGAAGCACTTGCCTTTCGCCTTCTTCACTCCTCCCTGAGTTCCTCTCACCGCCTTTGCCCCAGTTTTCTTCTTCTTCTTGCCTTTCGGCTTAGAAGTAGAAACCTTTTGGGTCACCATGGCATGAGCCTGAGCACTCTGACGAAATAGCCCCTCTGCCGTCTGGAGTTATGTCAGAAGCTCCGCCATTGAATACAACCTTTTCTTCATGTTGTAGTTCAGGCGAAACTGCTCAAAACTCCTAGGTAGAGACTGGAGAATGATATCGACCTGGGTTTCCCCATCGATCTCAGCTCCAAGGACTTCCAACTCATTTAAATGGCGAAACTGCTGAGGAATACAAATATGTACTCCTCGAAGAGTGCCCTTCTAAGCCTGGAGATGATTCTGGGGAAAAGGAGAAAGAGAGTTATAAGAAGTGGATCAAGGCCGATGAGATGGCACGGTGTTACATTTTGGCATCTATGTCGAATGTACTACAACATCAGTATCAAGCCATGCCCACTGCTTATGACATGATGCTCAATCTCAAAGAGCTTTACGGACACCAGAATCGGGCTGCTAGGCAGGAAGCCATGAGGAACTTGATGACGACCACCATGATCGAGGGAACACCCGTGAGGGATCATGTTCTCAAGATGATGGCTCTACCTAGGCTCAAAACTCCTAGGTAGAGACTGGAACATGATCCCTCATGGGTGTTCCCTCGATCATGGTGGTCGTCATCAAGTTCCTCATGGCTTCCTGCCTAGCAGCCCGATTCTGGTGTCTGAAAAGCTCTTTGAGATTGAGCATCATGTCATAAGCAGTGGGCATGGCTTGATGTTGATGTTGTAGTACATTTGACATGGATGCCAAAATGTAACACCGTGTCATCTCATCGGCCTTGATCCACTTCTTATAACTCTCCTTCTCCTTTTCCCCAGAATCATCCCCAGGCTTAGAAGGGCACTCTTCGAGGAGTACATATTTGTATTCCTCAGCAGTCAAGACAATGTCAAGATTCCTCTTCCAATCAACATAGTTGGGTCCAGTAAGTTTATTCTCTTTCAGTATCACAGCAAGCGGATTGAAAGTCATTTTGAAAGAAAACCTAAGAATCACATAGATCAAAACATTAGATTTCAAAAACTTATTGATTCCTCAAAAAATAATATTTTAAAAATAACCAACACCTTAAAACACCGAGAATATCGTATGCCACGATAGTGTAGATGTATATGAATTCTACATTTGTAAGAGGAGGTTTTACCCATTAATTTTACTATCTTGTCAACCTAACTTTTTGACAAGTAAAATTAATAGTTGGTTCTTCTTTGGCCCTACAAATAAAAGCAGTGACTCTTATGGGGAGGATACTTATATTTGTATCTAAGTGTTCACCATTACTCGGTACCAAGGTAATTATCTCGAGTTATGTGCTTTCTGATGGGAAGTACACACGCTCCTTAATAATTTCCTATAACCATATTTGACCTTGTGATCCACAAACAAACCCATCCGATGGGGAGGAAGGCACTCATATCCGACGTGTAAGTTTGTTTGCATCACATGTCAAATTGTAATGGAGGTCGTGAGAATTTATAAAAATATCCCTCTCCCACTTAGTAATTTGAAATTGAGGAATTTTCTAGCCTACGACATGCATATCAAACATTAAGCAATAAATATGAAAAATAAAAATTTTCCAACTATTATGGCTTTTGTCTTCAATATGTCTCCAATCGTATCGTCATCTCGTCCGCTCCTCCTACGCCATGTACGAGCCATCCGGAGATCCGAGCCGAGAAAAAAAATATTTTAATTTACATCCATCGATCCTATACTCCACGAGGGAGTGTACATGAAATCTAGATCGAAAGTAAACTAAAATAGAAAGAGTGGCTAAACAATGTCGTATCAAATTTACAAAAATTAAATATTAGCCTCGTCAACCACGAGGATTCAACAAAATATACAATTACACACATACAATCACATACACACATATGGCCATAATAGTTTGATCATATGCCTGCAACAAAAGAGTTAACCTATACATATCCTACTATTATCTGACACATATAATATATGAAAAGTGCATAAAAGTAACCAAATCCTAAACACACAAAACTGGAAACCATGGCTCTGATACCACTTGAAGGTAGGAAACTTCGCTTCCCACTTCAACTCGGTCACTTGTTCATGGCAATCCCTTCTACGTCCCCGGATAAAAAAAAATTATCCTTGACAAGAGGGATTACCCAAGCAACCGTGTCATCATCGTGCTATTCGATTAGAGTAGTCACTTGAACAAACTTGTTGTTCAAGTAACCAACCTTTATTCTATGAATAGTCGCGGAATAGACGATGTACGGATCACCGACTTTTGTGTTTATGTTCGGGGTCCAAGTTATATTAGCCACAAAATAGAATATATCATGCATATATAATTGAAAAACAATTACAATCATGTTACATATGAAGATAGATAAGTGATATACCTCTCGATCTTCTATTGCATGACCTTCCTCCTTTTGGACGTCGTGTGGGCAACGATATACCAAAAGTCGAAGCTCCTAGATCACCAATCTTCCTTCCTTGCTCACTCCGAACAAGAGGAAGTATAGAAACAAGGCACTTCTCCTTCTTTTAACCAACCACCAAGCTCCAAGCTAGGTGCTAGCCGCCGGCCAAGAAGAAGAGGAGGAAAGGAAGTGGGTGCCTGCCAAGGACTCCAAGGAATTACCCTAACCCTTGTTTCCACCGGCCAAGGAGAAAAGATTGAAGGAGTTTGGATGATGGCCAAAGGAGGAAAGAGCTTGTATGGGTGCCGGTCACCAAGGGAGAAGAAGAAGATAAGGAAAAGCTTTCCTTATTTGGTGCCGCCAACCCTAAACCCTAATCTCCAAGCTTGCCGGCCACCTTAACCCTAATCCTATCTCTAATGGGATTCCTTCATGCCACCCACCCCCTCCTCTCCTTTTATAGAGTTAGGGATAAGCCTTGTTTTAATCTCCACCATTGGTTCTAGGGATTTAATCTCAACCGTCGGATCTAGAGATTTAATCTCAACCTTTGGATCTAGAGTTTTGTTTTCATCAATTGGATCTAAGCTTCATGAGGTATTAATAGGCTACAATAGGGACCATGAGGAGGAGTTGGATCTTGGCCACCCAATGGATCAAGCCCACATAAAGTCTGATCCATTAATGATAATCCAATCCACTAAAGGATTATCATTGATCTACCTCCCCAACCCCCATAAGTCAATATGGGCTCCATATATTATTTGTACATTTTCCTCCCCGTGTTTAAGATCTCGAATGTCCATCGATTAATTAATTTACTGACCATTAATTAATCAACATCTCACTCCATGAGTAGTACCACTCAACCTTTTAATCATGCCGGACCAAATACACCTGGAATGTTTACATGATGAACCTTATGAGTTCCTCAAGGGGACATCGTCATACTAATATATAGGACATGGTTTCCTCCTATAATCAATGACTCACCATATAAATAATATCATTTCCTAACTTACCGAGCCTATCGATTTAATCTATAAATCTCTCCCATTGGTAAATCAAAGAAATGAATACTAAGTATATGTGCCCGTTATTATATCGGGATTAAGAGTATGTACAATATAATATTTAAGTTCCGATTCGATTATGTAGTCAACAATAAATCGAATCACCTCTAAGTCGGTCCTACTCAATACACACAAAGTGTACTAGTGTGATTCTAAGTTCAAGACAAACCAATACCAAATCACACTACAACCATACCAATGGTTTGTCCAAAGCCATCTCAGTTGTGAGCCTATACTTATACTTTACAAGGAGCCGATAACATGATCTCCCGTGTGACACCACACACCATGTTATCTACAATGTAATGTATTAGACAATATGCATCACCATAAATATGCAAACAATGATCATGTGATTCTTATTTCAAAATAAAGATGTTCATACAAAAGATAGACTTTTCAGTATACATCCCAACAATCCGTGCACTTGCAAGCATTGAGCGCGAGCGCGTCCTTTGAGTCTTCGATGGTCTCCATCGGGATATTTGAGGTCGCATTCGTGCGCATCAAGTTTTTTGCGCCGTTGTCGAGGACTAATCAATTCGATATCAAATCAAACAGTGGTAAATTAGATCGGATTTAGGATTAGATTTATTTACTTGCTTTATTTTCTTTTTAGTATTGCTTTATTTGCTTTAGTTCTAAATTTTCCATATTTACATTTAGTTTTTACTTTTAGCAGTAGTTTTCTATTTCCTTATTGCATCTTAGATTTTGCTTAGCTAGATTGTTTTGTTTTCTGCTCTTAGAATAGGGTAGCACTCCTAATTTTTGTGGCTCGGTTCTTTGTATGCTTAGACGCTTAGGATCGGGAGGCCTGATTCCGATCAACGTAGAAATCAAATGGACCTTTCATCGCCGGAAAGCAGAGCAACGAAGGATGGAGGATCAAGCTGCATCCGAAGTGAACATAGGTAGCCAACCTCTGTGGGATTACACAGCTCATAACGCTAGAGGATTTAGGCCAAGTATAGTTGGACCATTTATTTTGGCGAATAACTTTGAACTTAAACCAGCACTTATACATATGGTCTAGTAGAGTCAATTTGGGAGAGTTGCGACTGAAGACTCGAACCAGCACCTAGAGGCATTTTTAGAAATCTGCTCAACAATGAAGATGAACGGAGTCCCTGCTGATATGATCCGCCTAAGCCTATTCACGTTTTCATTGTGGGATAAGGCTAAGGCATGGCTTCACTCCCTACCTTTGAGAAGCATCACTACATGGGAGCAATGTGAGCAGCAATTCGTGAACAAATACTTCCCACCAAGCAAGACTGCTCACATGCGCCATCTTATCACGAGCTTCTGCCAGAAGGAGGGGGAGTCCTTATTCAAGGCTTGGGATCGCTACAAGGGGCTACTCTACCAATGACCCCACCACTGACTGTTGGCTGGTGATCCACATTTTCTACAATGGGATCACTTATGCCATGAAGATATCCATAGATTCTGTCGCAGGAGGAGCACTGATGAATAAGACCATAGAGGAAGCGAAAGAGCTGATTGAAGAAGTGGCTCATAACCACCATCAATGGGCTTCCAAACATGGTCAACCAACACCTGCAGCGGGACGATACACTGTCAACTCCATAGACCACCTAGCAGCAAGGATGGACGTGCTCAACAAATGATTCGAATCTATGAATTCTTCATCTGCATGTGCTGCCATTAATTTCAAAGAGGGAGCGATAGCATATTGAGAGGACCACCATGGAGGGCAGGGAACCCTAGACGAGCATATCGAGCACTGCGATGTGGTTGGGGACTATGACCAAAGGCTCAACAACTCATACTTCAATACCTACAATCCCGGATGGAGGAATCACTCGAATTTCTCCTATAAGAATAACTCGGGAACCTCCCAACCATCAGGGGGGTATGGGCAGTAGCAGGGCAATGGGCAGCGACCACAGAAGTCCAGACTGGAACTGATGATAAAGGACTTCATTGCTACCCAGACTAAGGCCAATGAGGAATTTCATCACCAACATCAGAAATCTGAAGAATCACTCAGAGACTTGAAGGCCACCGTTGACGGCCTTGCAAGTCACACAAGGATGTTGAAGACACAAGTGGCCCAGATAGCCCAATCCGTGTCGCAACCTGTGAAGAACTCTCAGTTATCACCTGAGCGGAGTCAAGCTAAAGAGGAAGTAGTGGGGCAGAGTAACAAATTCTCCATGGGATGTGCAACCATGATTACCACCCTACCTGATCAAGCTGAAATTGAAGATAAGATTCCACTACAGCTTAAGGACCCTGGTGAATTTGTTATCCCCTTCTCAATTTATGGGGAGAGTTTCGATGAAGCGCTATGCAACTTGGGGTCATCAGTCAGTGTGATGCCCTATGCATACTATCTGAAGATGGAATTGAATGGGCTCCAACCAGTGAATCTTGATATTCGTATGGGGGATGACTCAATCAAGGAGCCTGTCGGCTTTGCAGTCACATGTGCTTGTGGTGATTGAGGATTTCGTGATACCCACGGACTTCATCATACTGGACACAGGACTAGATTCCTAGAATTCTATCATTCTGGGAAGGCCTTTTCTAGCGACTGCAGGGGCATGCATAGATGTGAAGGCACACCAGATCTCCCTAGAGGTAGATGGGGAGATCATCCTCTTCAGCCTTTCGGAGCACAGGGCTCCCTACCTCAACGGCTTCACATTTAGCATAATGAAGCCAGGGCCACCGGATGAAGGTCCCGAGATGGATGAATGGAGGTTCACTAAACCTCCAGAGCCAAGTTGATAATGGAGTGCGGTCAAGCTAAACGACCTTAAACAAAGTGCTTCTTGAGAGGCAACCAAAGTTTAGTTTTAGATTTCCCATTGATTGTATTTCATGCATTTGTTAGATTTTAGTTTTGATATCCATCTCATTTAGAGTTAGGACTAGAAAATAACTTTGCTAGGTAAAAATGAAATCCATATTAGCCTACATGGTGAAGTGTATGAGAAAATTCAGACCGTGGTGCATAAAGGGGCGAAAAATGGGGACACACGGCTTGGTCATGTGTTTTCCCATGGTCGTGCCCGATCGACTCGAGGTGCACACGGCCTACCCATGTGTTTTCACACGACCGTATCGCGCGAGGTTAAAAGGTATGAGTCGTGTGTTTTCATCCCATTTGCGTCGTGTGCTTCGAAAGCTCTTTCCCTAGTTGTGTGGTTTCGTCTTCCCCACCATCTAGAAGCACTTTTAACCTCTAAGGAAGCCAAAAGAAGCAAGGATGAGGAGGACCAAGCATGTAGCACCTCAATCCGATGCCTCGAAGCAACGAACAAGGAGAGCCGACGCCCCTCAAGCTCCGGACCCTACCCACTCTTCTTTTTCGCAATAATGAACATAGAGATAGATATAATATGCTTTCTACTCGTAAACTCATTGCTACTAAGTACTTAGATGAAGATTTGCTAGAGTCTTTAGGGTTGTTGGTTGATATTCAAGCCCTATTTGCAAAAGTGGGGTGGGAAGAGATGATGGGAATAAGGCACCCAACCTACCCTAGGATAGTTGTAGAGTTTTTGAGTTCCTTAGAGGCAAAAATTTTAACGGGTAGAGAGAGCGAAGAGGGTAGGATAACTTTTAGGATTTTTAACATTAAGCACGAATGGACCCTTCACCAATGGAATTCATGTTTTGGCTTGCCAAGTGGGGGAGAGAGAAGAATCCCTATTGGGTATAACTCTTAGATAATTTGGACTGAGTTGATGGGGGAGCATGCTTATTACCCATCTAGGGCCAAAGCATCGTGCCTCCAAAACCCCGTTTTCCAATACCTCCACCGCATCATGGCTAGTACTATATTTGGTCGTGGAGAGAGTGACAGTGTAGTTAGAGCTAGTGGGTTGCTTTGCCTCTGGGACATGCTACAAGAAAGGAGTAGCATTGATGTAGGGTCCCACTTCATCAAACACTTAGTGAAGATGGGCAAAGCAACACGAGGAGAGATTAATGTGGGAGGCCTACTTACCCACATTTACCATAGGATGGGGTACGATTATACTGCATTAGAGAATATAGAGGGGAGCCCTAGGACCGACCTAGGAGTATGCTTGGCCATGAAAATGATTGTGAGAGAAGGAGACTCCTTATTCTTTGTAAGGAAAAATCTGATGCCCCTTAGGCTCCCCGACCCGGATCATACCACCATCATTATACACGCCAACTGGCGTTTGGACCTGATAGTAGAGTCCCCTTCACATGAGGGACCATCCACATTGATGCCCATCTCTCCACCTTTATATCACTCTCCCTCTAGTCCACACATGCATAGGAGCCCACCTAGTCCACGCCGACATGAGCCTGCACCTGCACCACTACCTTTTTCTACTTTTGAGCAGGATGTAAGTATGTCGGCCTATGATTTCTGAGAGTTTTGATCGTGTCTCGACGATATATACGCCGAGCAACAGACACAGAAGCAGCGATGGGAGGAGCAGAGCACCTACACACAGGCAGAGTTCTAGGGTTTCCAGGAGCACTTCTAGCGGGCTGAGGAGTTCTACGATGAGGCCAGCATATACTTCTAGGAGGAGGTTGTTCGTCGCTAGGATGAAGCCGCCTACCGCAGGGGCGGCAGTACATGCATGCCCAACATGCACAGTGGGCTAGGGAGGAAGAGCACCGAGCAGTCGCTGCATCCACCAGCTCCCAGATCGACCACATGTACATGTGACATCAGTGGCTTAGCAGCAGGTTCTCCCAGGATCCAGAGATGTCGAGGCTCCCAGACTTTCCACCTCATCCACTATACTAGAGGTATATTTTCATTTAAGTCTAGAGGGGGCCCCAAAGTCTATTTTGTTTTGTTTCCAAGCAGTAGTTTCTTTTCTGGTGTTTTCATTCATTTATTCATGCATGGGTTGTTGAGTTTCTTTCAGTACTTAGTTTTTGTTATTTGCAAAGTTGCCTTAGTAGTATTTTTAAAAGTCTTCTTCATGAGTTATTTCCATGAGTACTGTAACTTCAATTATCTCATGGTATTTTATTTTATTTGCTCTAATGAATGTTCTAGACTTACATTGGTCAGCTTCTATTTTTACACCTACATATATCGAACACTCTAAAAGGAAAAATCTAGTACATACCTAGTTATGATTCATCTCAGTAGTCCAGAACTTTGGAATCCATATGTGACTCTAGGTTTAGCATTTTAGTTACTGGAGATGCTCGGATTGTGTAAGACCATTCGGAAAAATCAAAATCCCGGTGAGTAAAAAAAATGAAAGGAAAGAAGGAAAAGAGATTATGAGGAAAAAAATAGTTGTTGTGGGTGGAAATGGTTAGGTGCCCCTTTGAGAATGAGTTAGGTTACTATGGAAACACCTACCAATTTCTCTCAATACCGAGCATGCCTTTGAGACTTTGTGCTAGATCTAGGGAACGACCCTCGCTTTGGGCAGGTAAGTGCCTAAGAGCTGGAGATCTTAGGAAAGCTATAGGATGACGATTTAACTTACCATGGAATGAGTATCCCCTAAGAAGATTCACTTAGCACGTGCACGAGAAGCTAACTTAGTGAATTTCGTAGAACATATCTATTTTTCTTTGATTAAAAATACCACTTGATAAATTTAGTTAGCATGCTAAGTATGGAACAATATCGTTTTAAAATTTCATGGCACTGAGGTTTGCTTGAGGACAAGCAAACATTTAAGTATGGGGGAAGTGATGTGAGCAAAATATATAGGGTTTTAGGAGTAGTTTTTGCTCACATCTCATTACATTTTTATGTTAGTTTCAAGCATATGTCACTCTATTTTGTATGCATTTCCTATTTTCTGGTTCGGAGGTATGCTCTTTGTACTTTTGTGTGCAGGATAGCATTTCGAGGGAAAAAGGTGCACTTTCAAAGCAAAAGAAGGACATTTTGCAGCTAGACGCAGAATGGGACACGGCCAGGGAATGTGGCTACACACGACCATGTCTAATGGGCGAGATCAGCCACCCCAGGGCCGCACATGGCCTGGCCATGTGTTTCCACACGGCCGTGTGGCGGCCAACCAGATTTGTGCGACTAGGGTTTTTTCAAATTTTGTAGAGGTCCGAGGTGATGTCTATATAAGGATGGCTCTGCCCAAACCCTAGGGGGGAGGCACGACGGCTAGGATGACATGTCGAAGCTCTAAAAAGCATTGGGAACTCACAACGGGGAGGAGGAATGCCACTGGAGGTCCACACCTTGCACTTCAACGCCGGAGAGAAGACCACAAAAGCATTGTGATCCTTTATTCCTGCATTTTATTCCTTATGTATTCGAACATAAACATGCTTTGTGATTCTTCCTTCATATACATGGAGTAGTACTTTCGATTCTAGGATTAGGGAGTAGCTTGTGTGCACATTACAATGTTGGTTCATGTTAAATTTTGCCTTTGAGTTTGATTTGACAATTGGTAGTTGTTTTTATTATATCTATGCGTGTTTGGTTTTCTATCTGTTGTGCTTAGGCGATACGAGGTGTGACAACCCTCATATTTAAGATTTAGGGGATTTTATACAAGGAACTTAGGGGTAAACCTGATCTCCTGTAACTCTGGGTAGAAGGGTGCGGTGGAATCGGAAACGGTTCATCGTAGGGATTGATTTGACATCCTCGTACCGTTTATCCCATCCTTTTAGGCGGAGATAGCTCCCGGTTGATGCGGCAGCTCATCGCAAGAGTGTATGATGTCCCTTCCACAAAACCATAGATAAACATCTAGACAACACCAATTGACAGTATTATTTTGTGATACACAAGCGAAACCGAAGTCCTAGAATCACCTTTGAAGACCTCGGCACACTCCCTTCCTCCTCCGAGTGACACCGTATAGAGTAAAGTCCACCGACAACCCTCACCAATCGAAACCTCTTAGAGTTACGTCCGAACAATTACAACCACTGAATATATTGATATTCGAATCCCAGTCCATGTGGAATCGATAATCTTTATTACTTGACAACATCCGTGCACTTGCGGGCGTTGAGGACGAGCGCGCGCTTTGTGTCTTCGACGGTCTCCATCGCAAGATTTGAGGTCGCATTCGTGCGCATCAGAAGCCAAAATGTAACACCGCGCCATCTCATCATGCTTTATCTACTTTTTATAAATCTCTTTCTCCGTTTCCCCAGAATAATTTGTAGGCTTAGGAGGACACTCTTCGAGAAGAACATACTTGTACTCCTCAGCACTCAAGACTATATTCAGATTCCTTTACCAATCCACATAGTTAGGTCCAGTAAGTTTATTTTCCTTTAGTATCACAGCAAGTCAGTTGAAAGTCATTTTTGAAAAACCTAAGAATCAGATAGATCAAAACATTAGATTTCAAAAAATTATTGATTCCTCAAACAATAAAATTTTAAAATCAACCAACACCTCAAAACACCGAGAATATCATATGCCACGATAGTGTGGACGTATATGAATTCTATATTTATAATAGAAGGTTTTACCCATTAATTTTATTATCCTGTCAACCTAACTTTTTGACAAATAAAATTAATAGTTGGTTCCTCTTCGGCCCTACAAATAAAAGCAGTGACTCCGATGGGGTGGATACTCTTATTTGCATCTAAGTGTGCACCATTACTCGATACCAAGGCAATTATCTCAGATTATGTGCCTTCCGATGGGGAAGTACACACGCTCCTAAATAATTTCCTATAACCATATTTGACCCTGTGATCCGCAAAACAAACTCATCCGATGGGAAGGAAGGCACTCATAGCTGACGCACAAGTTTGTTTGCATCACATTTCAAATCGTAATGGAGGCCATGGGAATTTAAAAAAAATATCCCTCTCCCACTTAGTAATTTAAAATTGAGGAATTTTCCAAGCACACAACATGGATATCAAACAAGAAGCAATAAATATGAAAAAAATATTTTCCAACTATTAAGACTTTTGTTTTCCAATATCCCTCCCGTCGTGTCGCCGTCTTGTCCGCTCCTCCCTACCCCATGTACAGGTCATCCGGAGATCCGAGCCGAGAATAATTATTTTAATTTACATCCATCGATCCTATACTCCACAAAGGAGTGTACATAAAATCTAGATCGAAAGTAAACTAAAATAAAAGAATGGCTAAACAATGCCGTATTTAATTAGAAAAATGAAATACTAACCTCGTCAACCCCGAGGATTCAAATAATATTACAATTACACACATCCAATCACATACACAAACATATGACCATAATAGTTGGATCTTATGCCTGCAACAAAAAGTTAGCCTACGCACATCCTACTATCATCTGACACATACAATATATGATAAGTGCATAAAAGTAACTGAATCATAAACACAAAAAATCGGAAACAATGGCTCTGATACCTCTTGATGGTGGAACCGAAGCTTCCCACTTCAACTTGGTCGCTTGTGCATGGCAATCCCATCTATGTCCCTCAATTAAAAAAATAATCCAAGACGATGACGAATTACCCAAGCAACCAATCCATCATCGTGTTATTCGATTAGAGTGGTCTCTTGAACAAACTAGTTGTTCAAGCAACCTAACTCTTTTCCTCAACTAGCCGCGGAATAGATGATGTACGGATCGCCGGTTTTTGTGTTTATCTTCGAGGTCCATGTAAATTAGCCACATACTACATACAAATTGCATAGAATAAGATAGAAACTTAAACAAGAATTATACCTCTTGTTTACCTCTTGATCTTCTATTGTATGACCTATCCTTCTCTTGGATGTTGTGTGGGAAACGATCCTCCAAGAGTTGTAGCCTCCTAGATCACGTATATTCCTTTCCATGTTCGCTCCGAACAAAGGAAGATAATCAAGCACTTCTTCTCCTATCTAGAGTCGACCACCAAGCTCCTAGCTAGGTTGTTGCTGCCGGCCAAGGAGAGGAAGAAGGAAGAGTGGAACCGGCCAAGAGAGGTCTCTTGTTGCCGCCGGCCGAAAGAGAGAAAGAGAGGGAGGAGCTGCCAGCCAAGCTAGAGAGAGAGAGGGAGGCACCGCCTAAAACAAGGGATAAACCCTAGGTTATGTTTCCGCCGCCCACAAGGAGAAGCCAAAACCTAAGTTGCCGCCCAAGCCTCCAAAACCCTAAACCACAACTCTCTTCTTGTTTTGCTGCCCAAGCCTTGGATCTTATTTATAGATTTTATCCAAGCCTCCTTTTAATCGTGTCTGTTGGATCTAGGTTTAATGAAGGTTTTAATAGGCTACCATAGGGACCATGAGGAGGAGTTGGATCTTGGCCACCTAATGGATTCGGCCCATATAAAATCTGATCCATTAATGATAATCCATTCCACTAGAGGATTATCATTGATCTACCTCACCAACCCCCATAAATAAATATGGGATCTATATATTAATTGTACAAATGTCTCCCCGTGTTTAAGATATCGAATGCCCATTAATTAATTAATTTACTGACAATTAATTAATCGACATCTAACTCCATGAGTAGTACCACTCAACCTTATCATCATGCCGGACCAAGTCCACCTGCAGGGTTTACATGATGATCCTTATGAGCTCCTCAAGGGAACATCATCATCCTAATACATATGACAAGGTTTCCTCCTATAAACAATGACACACCATGTAAATAATATTATTTCCCAACTTACCGAGCCTATTGATTTAATCCAAAAATCTCACCCATTGGTAAATCAAAGAAATAAATACTAAGTACATGTGCCCGTTATTATATCGGGATTAAGAGCATGTACACCATAATATCCGAGTTCCGATTCAATTACGTAGTCAACAATAAATTGAATCACCTCAAAGTCGGTCCTACTCAATACACACAAAGTGTACTAGTATAATTCTATGGTCAAGATAAACCAATACCAAATTACACTATAACCATGCCAATGGTTTGTCCAAAACCATCTTGGTTGTGAGCCTCTACTTATACTCTACAAGGAACTGATAACATGATCTTCTGTGTGACACCACACACCATGTTATCTACAATATACGGTATTAGACAATATATATAACTGTAAATATGCAAACAATGATCATGTGATTCTTATTTCAAAAATAAAGATATTCATACAAAGGTAGGCTTTTAAATATACATCCCAATACTATCGTGGCATACAATATTCTTAGTGTTTTGAGGTGTTGGTTGATTTTAAAATTTTATTGTTTGAGGAATCAATAAATTTTTTAAATCTAATGTTTTGCTCTATGTGATTCTTAGGTTTTTCAAAAATGACTTCCAACCCACTTGCTGTGATACTAAAAGAAAATAAACTTACTAGACCCAATTAAGTTGATTGGAAAAGGAATCTAGATATTGTCTTGACTGCTGAGGAGTACAAGTATGTACTCTTCGAAGAGTGTCCACCTAAGCTTGCGAATGATTATGGGGAAAAGGAGAATGAGAGTTATAAGAAGTGGATAAAGGCTGATGAGATGGCGTAGTGTTACATTTTGGCTTCTATGTCAAATGTATTACAACATCAGCATCAAGCCATGCCTACTGCTTATGACATGATGCTCAATCTCAAGGAACTTTTCAAACACCAGAATCGGGCTGCTAGGCAGGAAGCCATGAGGAACTTGATGACGACCACCATGGTCAAGGGAACACTCGTGAGGGATCATGTTCTCAATATGATGGCTCATTTGAATGAGCTAGAAGTCCTTGGAGCTGAGATCGAGGGGGAAATCAAGGTCGATATCATTCTCCAATCTCTACCTAGGAGTTTTGAGCAGTTTCGCCTGAATTACAACATGAATAAGAGGTTGTATTCATTGGCGGAGCTTCTGATAGAACTCCAGGCGACAGAGGGGCTTTTTTGTTAGAGTGCTCAAGCTCAGGTCATGGTTGCTCAAAAGGTTTTGACTTTTAAGCTGAAAGGTAAGAAGAAGAAGAAACAAGGTGGAGCAAAGGTAGCGGGAGGATCTCAGGGAGGAGTGAAGAAGTCGAAAGGCAAGTGCTTCACTTACAAGCAGACTTGACATTGGAAGAAGGACTGCCCCAACAGGAAGCAGAACAAGGTATATCTTTTGGTCTAGTTGTTGAAACATGTTTAGCGATGTTATCTACCGGTACCTGGTGTCTAGATACGGGAGCCACTGATCATGTTTGCAATACTTTATAGGGGTTCCAGGAAACCAGATGACTAACTGAGGGGGAGATTAACATTTACTTGGGCGATGCTACGAAGGTGGCTGCTATTGTAATGGGAGATGTTTATTTATCTTTTGATAGGAAGAAAACTTTGGTTCTGAAAAATTGCCTTTATGTACCTTTATTTAGAAAGAATTTGATTTCGGTTTCTAAATTATTTTTAGATGGATATTCTATTTCTTTTAATGATAGAGTTGTTATAAAAAGGAATAGAGAGATTATCTGTTCTGGTGCATTGATAGGAAATTTATATAGCCTTGAACCAAAAGCTCCCACGATGCAAATAGAAGTAAATAACTCATCTTCTAAATCTAATAAGAGAAAAGAACCTTCAAAAATGAACCAAACGTATCTTTGGAATCTAAGGTTAGGTCATATTAACCTAAGTAGAATTCAAAGGTTGATAGCTGATGGACCTCTGGGTTCATTAGTGGTGGAAGATTTACCAACCTACGAATCTTGCTTGGAAGGTAAAATGACCAAGAGGCCTTTTAAGGCCAAGGGGTATAGAGCCAAAGATGTGTTGGAATTGGTTCATTCTAATTTGTGTGGTCCTATGTCTATCTAGGCTAGAGGTGGTTTTGAATATTTTGTCTCTTTTGTAGATGATTATTCAAGATATGGATATATTTTCTTGATGCGCCGCAAGTCTGAATGTTTTGATAGGTTCAAAGAATTCAAGGATGATATGGAGAAACGTCAAGGTAAAAGTATCAAGACACTACGATCTGATCGTGGTGGTGAGTACCTCTTGGGAGAGTTTAGGAATTACTTATCATAGGCTGGGATTCAATCCCAATTGTCTGCACCTGGCACACCCCAACAGAATGGTGTAGCGGAGCGAAGGAATAGAACTCTTATGGAGATGGTTAAATTGATGATGAGTTATTCTGAGTTACCAGATTCATTTTGGGGGTATGCTCTGGATACGACAGTGTATATTCTGATCTTGGTACCATCTAAATCAGTGCCTTCTACTCCCACAAAATTATTGACTGGGCGAAAGCCTAGGCTAAGACATATTCGGATTTGGGGGAGTCCAACACATGTGCTAAAGGCAAACGCTGGTAAGTTGGAACCTCGTACAGAAGTGCACATGTTCGTAGGCTATCCTAGAGGAACGAAAGGTGGTTTATTCTATAGTTCTAGATATCAGAGGGTGATCGTTAGCACGAACGCCAGATTTTTAGAGGAAGACTATGTGATGAACCACAATCCCATGAGTAAGATTGTTCTGGAGGAATTGAGAGGGGAAGTCACTACTTTAGTACCACTGGTACAAGAGGATATACCATAAGTGACTGCATTGTGTGTCACAGAGGATACACAGGGGATACCTTGTCATAGTGGGAGGGTTGTTACACAACCTGATAGATTTAAGTTCTTGGGAGAATCTTCTAATTTGGTCTCTGGTGAACATGAACCTGATCCCTGGACATATGACGAGGCAATCCAAGATAAAGATGTAGTATCTTGACAAAGTGCAATGAATTCTGAGATAGAATCTATGGATTCAAATCAGGTTTGGGAGCTAGTAGAACCACCCAATGGTGTAAAAACCATTGGATGCAAGTGGATCTACAAAAGAAAGAGAGGAATAGACGGGAAGGTTAAAACCTTCAAATCAAGGCTTGTTGCGAAAGGGTACACTCAGAAAGAGGGTATCGATTATGAGGAGACCTTTTCGTCGATAGTCATGCTTAAGTCTATCCGGATTCTCTTTTGTATTGTTGCTCATATGGATTATGAGGTGTGGAAGATGGATGTCAAGACAGCTTTCCTTAATGGAAGTCTTGAGGAAAACATTTATATGGAGCAACCAGAGGGATTCATTGCAAAGGGAAAAGAGCATCTTGGTTCATCATGTAAACATTCCAGGTGTCCTTGGTCCGGCATGATTAAAAGGTTGAGTGGTACTACTCATGGAGTTAGATGTTGATTAATTAATGGTTAGTAAATTAATTAATCGACAAACATTCGAGATCTTAAACACGGGGAGAAAAATGTACAAATAATATATGGACCCCATATTAACTTATGGGGGTTGGTGAGGTAGATCAATGATAATTCTTTAGTGGATTGGTTTATCATTAATGGATCGAACTTTATGTGGGCTTGATCCATTGGGTGGCCAAGATCCAACTCCTCCTCATGGTCCCTATTGTAGCCTATTAATACCTCATGAACCTAGATCCAATGGATGAAAACAAAACTCTAGATCCAACAGTAGAGATTAAATCTCTAGATCCAACGGTTGAAATTAAATCTCTAGATCTGACAGTTGAGATTAAATCCCTAGAACTAATGGTGGAGATTAAAAAAAGGCTTATCCCTAACTCTATAAAAGGAGGCTTTAGGGTGGGCGGCAAGGAGGAATTCCAATTAGAGAAGGAATAGGATTAGGGTTTGAGAGGCTTAGGGTTTGGAGGTGTTGGGCGGCCACAAATAAGGAAGTTTGTTCCTTTTCTTCTTCCTCTTCCTAGTTGGCTGGCGCCCAAGGTTTGCTTCCTCTCCCTTTGTCGGCATCCAAACCTCCTCCTCTCTTCTCCTTGGCCGGTGGAAAGAAGTCTAGGGTCTCTTCCCTTAGAGTCTTGGCCGGCGTTCACTCTCCTTGTTCTCCTTCTTGGCCGGCGGCAAGCGCCAAGCTTGGAGCTTGGTGGTTGGTTGAAAGAAGGAGAAGTTCTTTGTTTCTTATTCTTCCTCTTGTTCGGAGCGAGCAAGGAAGGAAGATTGGTGATCTAGGAGCTTCGACTTTTGGTAGATCATCGCCCACACGACGTCCAAAAGGAGGAAGGACATACAATAGAAGATCGAGAGGTATATCGATTGTCTATATTCTTTTGTAACATGTCTATAATTGTTTTTCAATTATATATACATGTAGTATTCTATTTTTATGGCTAAAATAACTTGGACCCTGAATATAAATACAAAAGTCGGCGATCCATACATCGTCTATTCCGTGGCTATTCGTAGAATAGAGGTTGGTGGCTTGAACAACAAGTTTATTCAAGTGACTACTCTAATCGAATAGCATGACGATGAAACGGTTGCTTGGGTGATCCCTTTTGTCTAGGATTAATTTTTTTTTAATCCGGGAACATCGATGGCATCGCCATGAACAAGCGACCGAGTTGAAGTGGGAAGCGAAGTTTCCTACCTTCAATATGCTGGTATACCAGGCAGATCAATTACTCCCTATGGGTTACACAAATTCCAACTTCCAATCAGATAGGGATAACAGTAAGTCTACCTCGAGTTTTGTGTCTACTTTGGGAGGTGGCGCCATTGTATGGAGGAGTGTCAAGAAGAAATATGTGGCAGACTCCACCATGGAAGCTGAGTATGTGGCAGCCTCTAAGGCAGCCAAAGAAGTTGTATGGCTCAGGAACTTCTTGATGGACTTGGATGTGATTCTTGGTTTGCCCAAAACTATCACAATTTATTGTGATAACAGTAGTGCAGTTGCAAACTCGAAGGAACCACGAGCCCATAAGGCAAGTAAACACATAGAGCGCAAGTACCACCTGATACGAGAGATCATAAAGCGAGGAGAAGTTGTTGTAGCCAAGATTGCATCAGAGAATAACCTGGTAGATCCTTTCACTAAGGCCCTTCCAGCGAGAGCTTTTGATAGGCATGTGGAGGGAATGAGAATCAGATGTATGGCAGTATGAGGACATCATAGTCTTTTAGTATAAGTGGGAGATTATTGGGATGTATACTGAAAAATCTATCTTTTATATGAACATCTTTATTTTTGAAATAAGAATTACATGATCATTGTTTGCATATTTATGGTTTTACATATTGTCTGATACATTACATTGTAGATAACATGGTGTGTGGTGTCACACGGAAGATCATGTTATCAGTTCCTTGTAGAGTATAAGTAGAGGCTCACAATCGAGATGGTTTTGGACAAACCATTGGTATGCTTGTAGTGTAATTTGGTATTGGTTTGTCTTGACCAAAGAATTACACTAGTACACTTTGTGTGTATTGAGCAAGACTGACTTAGAGGTGATTCAATTTATTGCTGACTACATAATTGAATCGGACCTCAGATATTATGGTGTACATGCTCTTAATCCCGATATAATAACGGGCACATGTATTTAGTATTTATTTCTTTGATTTACCAATAGGCGAGATTTATAGATTAAATTGATAGGCTCGATAAGTTAGAAAATGATATTATTTACATGGTGTGTCATTGATTATAGGAGGAAACCGTGTCCTATATATTAGGATGATGATGTCCCCTTGAGGAGCTCATAAGGATCATCATGTAAACCCTGCAGGTGGACTTGGTCCGGCATGATGATGAGGTTGAGTGGTACTACTCATGGAGTTAGATGTTGATTAATTAATTATCAGTAAATTAATTAATTGACGGACATTCGATATCTTAAACACGGGGAGATATTTGTACAATTAATATATGGAGCCAATATTTATTTATGGGGGTTGGTGAGGTAGATCAATAATAATCCTCTAGTGGAATGAATTATCATTAATGGATCGGACTTTATATGGGCTAGATCCATTGGGTGGCCAAGATCCAACTCCTCCTCATGGTCCCTATTGTAGGCTATTAAAACCCTCATGAAACCTAGATCCAACGGACACGATTAAAAGGAGGCTTGGGCGAAATCTATAAATAAGGGTCCAAGGCTTGGGCATTGGATATCTTTTGGAGATTAGGTTTTTTGAGTTGGGCGGCAAGATTCTAGGAGAGGCTAGGGTTTGGAGTTGGCATTGAGAGGCTTGGGCGGCACACAAGGAATTAGGGTTTTCCTAGGGTTTCCTTGTCTTCCTCTCTAGTGGTCGGCGACAACAAACGTCTTCCTCTTTCCCTCTTGGCCGGTGCCCACACCATATCTCTTCTTCTCTCAAGTCTTGGTCGGTGGCAAGGGTTAGGGTTCTTCCCTTGGAGCTCTTGGCCAGCGCCCAGACCATCTCCTTCATCCTCTCCTTGTCCGACGGCAACAACAAGTTTGGTGGCTTGGTGGTCGGCACTAGATAGGAGAAGAAGTCTTTGATTATCTTCCTTTGTTCGGAGCGAACAAGGAAAGAAAGATACGCAATCTAGGAGGTTTCAACTCTTGGAGGATCATTGCCCACACAACGTTCAAGAGGAGGAAAGGTCATACAATAGAAGATCAAGAGGTATATAAGAGGTATAATTCTTGTTTTGGTTTCCTTTTGTTCCTTTGCAATTTGTTTATAATTGTATGTGGCTAATTTACTTGGACCCCGAAGATAAACACAAAAACTGGCGATTCGTACATCATCTATTCCGTGGCTAATCGAGGAAAAGAGTTAGGTTGCTTGAACAACAAGTTTGTTCAAGAGACCACTCGAATTGAATAGCACGATGATGGATCAGTTGCTTTGGTAATCCATCTTCGTCAAGGATTAATTTTTTTTAATCCGGGGATGTAGATAGGATCGCCATGCACAAGCGATCGAAGCGAAGCGAGAAGCGAAACTTTGTTCCATCATATCCTAGATATCATGTACCTATAGATTTAAGGAGCCAATACATCTCACAACACATAGGAGTAATGTATTTATGTACTTAGCCACGTAGATGAGCATGAGATGTTAGGACCTTACTTTTGGTTCCAGATGTGGATTTAGTGCATCGACATGGACCACAGAGTATAATTACCTATATTAACCAACTCTAATCTAAACTTGTTGATCATTCCATATCAATCAAGTCAAATAGAGTTGAACATCGAAATAGATGAGCTTTTGTTTAAACTACTATTTTCAAAATTTATTTGGAACATGCTTGGACGTAAAACTTATTTTACGACAAAATTCAAAAAACTATGTTTTTCCAAACCCCCTACTCTTTTCGATTTATGGCAAAAGCGGGAGGAAAGGCCAAAGTTAAGGGATCAAATTTTTGATACCTTAACTTAATACACATATTATGTATCTTTTAATGGCCCGAATACTTATTTAACTTAAACTTAACTTTTATGGTTAAACTTTCTTAATTGAAAAAGGAGAAGAAAAGGCCAAAGTTAAGAGATCAAAAGTTAACTTTTGATCACTTAACTTAAACTTCATATAAATTATTTGACCTATGTTAAGTAATTTTGATTACTTAACCTTTTAAAGTAGCAAACATTAAGGGGGAGGGTTAAAGTCTTTTTCAAGTACTCACCTTCGGTCATGGGGGAGTACTTGAAAAAGACTCTTACTCGTACTCCTACTTAACTTGAGAAGTTAAGAATACTTTTTCAAATTTCATGTTTATGATAGTCAATTCACTTAATACATTCAGTTTATTTTCTTAACTTTGTGTGGGTTTGCCATAGATCAAAAAGGGAGAGATTGTTGGTGCAGTAGGCACCTAAGTCGAACCTGAGTTTTGATTATAGCAAAAGAAACAAAGTTAAGCACTTATTTTTATCTCACGAGCTGAATCAAGTATGCAGGAATGCTAAGCTAAGCTGAAGGTCAGTGACACCTAGAGGGAACTATGGTAGTTGGGCGACACCGGGAGGACTTCGGAGGGAGCCGAAGAAATCTGGTGGAGAGCAGAAGCGAAGCTTCAAAGGTTGAGGTAAGCTCGTGTGAGTGAGCATAAGTAAGGTCGTGTCCTCCGTAGGGGGACGTCCTTAGGCGATGATCCGACGAAGACTTTCCATAGAAGGTCTAAGTCGAGATCGGATGGTAAATGACCATCAAATTTACTTATATTAACTGTATTTTTGAGCTAACTCTTCATTGCAGCTGGAAACCCTAACAACAGTCGACTGTCGACTATTGGTAGTCGACTGCTACCTCCATCAGTCGACTGCTAGAGTTGATCAGTAGACTGCTGGTCAAGGATCAGCCTCAAAGAGAGTCAAAGCTTATCACCATTTCTCGAGAGCTAGGTGGCATCACCTCATGAAACTTCATCTCAACGATTAGGGTTTCTCAAGGATATAAAAGAAGGGGTTTTCCACACCATTTTTATCATTAAAAAGCTCTCCAAAAGCCTCCGTAATGCCACGACTCTCCGACGACGAAGTTCTACTACTCCGACGATCAAAGCTTGAGTTCTTATCCTTCTTTCATCGGTATAAGTTTAATTTAGTTCGTCTCTTTCAAATTCATGTATTACTCTTTTTGTCTCGGCGCTTTTTATCATAATGAGGAGAGGGGGAGTGTCCCTCTACTTCGAGTCTTTGCTTTTTCTTATACTTGCTTACTCCTACCTTTAACGAGGAGGAGTATTTTAGTGATTTGCCCTCCGTACACGGTCTAGGAATGTTAGGGCCTTGGATTAGCAACCGAAGGTTGTGAACTAAGTAAAAAAAAAGTGTTTTATTTACTTTTCTGCTACGTACTCTTTTCTTAATCGAACTAATTCGAAAAATTGTTTTGCGCTATTCACCCCGTCTAACGCTCAAATCGATCCAACACCATCTTGATCGCATTGAGATCCATCTGAAAACTTGCTACCAGGATTGTGAAGGGCTACACATCAAGGGTAATCTCTCAATTAGATCTAGTAGTAAGAACAATCAGTATTGTGTATACACATGGATCTCTGGAGGGATCCAATTTCCACTGCATTTTGCGATGTGTTTTTCGCAATAGATTCCTACACTTGATGCTCTGGTTGATGATTAGTTCTTTCGAGCGATCTGGGCTCTGATACTACTTGTTAGGGATCTTAAGATGTCTATGGGGGGGGAGGGGCGAATAGCCTTTCATTGATTTCTACAAGAATTGTTAGCAGAAGCAAAACAAAAACACAATCGAAAATGAACAAACAATAAGGACAAGGATAACACAATAGATGTAACGTGGTTCGGAGATCCACTCCTACTTCACAACAATCCTTAAAGTGGATCACTTCTTGCTATCCTTCACGAAACTTCTCCTTTTGATGAGTACATGATGTGAGAAAAATATATAGGGTTTTAGGAGTAGTTTTAGCACATATCTCATGAAATTTTATACCTGTTTTAGGCACATTCTTCTTTGTTTTGCATTCATTTCCTATTTTTTTATTTGAAGATCTACTCTTTCTGTTTTAAGTGTAGGAGGACATTTTGAGAGATAAAATGGCACAAAATTGAAGCCAAAGGAAGGCAAGCATGCTTTGGATCAAGAGACGATGTTCATATGACGATTCAGAGGAAGACACGCTTGACCATTTGAATTTCACATAGTCTTGCCCGACCCCAAAGCTAGATTCAGGGGAAGGTTTTTAGCATGCCACACGGCCAGTCGTGTGGATTCCACACAGTAGTGTGGGATCAGCACGATTTGACATAGATTAGGGTTTCACGGGATTTTAATGAAAGTCGTCTTCTCTTCTATAAATAGGAAGACACGCCCAAACCCTAGGGGGAGGCCCGACGACTAGGATGGCCAGAAGGTGTCGTAAGAAGCACTGGAGACTCGTAGTGGGGAGGGAGGAAGCGGCTTGAAGATCCAAATCAACGCTCTGGCACCGTGGAGAAGATCCAAGACACCACATCAGATAGAACAGAAAGTATTGCTTTTATTTTTCATTCTATTCATATTTTAATGATTCACCTTGAGATGTCTTGCATTATTTCTCATTCAATTATGGAGTAGATACTTCGATTCTAGAATTAGGGTGTAGTGTGTGTATATGAACATGCTAGTTCAAATAGTTATTCATTCCCTTTGAATCTATTTGCAATTTATGTTTATATAAAAGAGAATTATGTCTTAGGTTTATTTCTACTCCACGTAGCTGATACAAGCATGGAAAGCCTTCATATCGATAATCTAAAAGAACCAAAGAGAAACCCTAGTGGTCATCCTCCCTCTCATAACTGTAGAAAGTAGAATATGATAGAGTAGTATATAAAATACAATCCATTTCTTCATAGGGATTACTAGGACATCCTCGTACCTCAATAACCTATCTTAGCAGAAGGTCCAAAGTAGGAGACACCAACTCTAGAAGGATTGGGGGACCCTAGTGACAGGGGGCTCCCAACAGTATCAACCCCCTGAGCTCGGACGATCCGAAAGGGAAACTTGGTTAGGAATACATAGTTCCTGGTAGAAGAAAAAGTTTATCGGGCAAATACATGATGATCCTCCCGCAAGATCATAGATATAGATCCTAATGGCATTAAATTGATAGCATGTTCAACAACGCACAAGTGAAAATCGAAGTCCTAGAATCCTTTAATGGAACTTTTAACCTACTTTCGCTTTCTCCAAGTGATACCGTAGTTGAGTTAGGACTACCATCGACCTCGCAAACCTTAGTCTCAGAAGATTTATTCCGAAAAATGACATCCACTAGACAGAAGGTATTCGAATCTCAGTCTCTATGGGATCGATACATCTTTTATTACTTGACGATATCCGTGCACTTGCGGCCATTGAGCGCGAGCACGCCTTCGAGTTCTTGGTGATTTGTGTTGGAGATTTGAGGTTGTGTTCATGTGCAACAAGTTTTTTGCACCATTTGCGGGGACTATAGATTTGATATCGAATCAAAAGTGGATAGGTTGGATCGGACCTAGACTAGATTTGCATTCTTTTTTTATTTCATTTCAGTTTATTTAATTTTGGGGTTTTATGGTGAATATTCAGTCTAGATTGATTTTATTAGTCATATTGCATTTTGCCTTAGTTCAGTTTTCTAAGTTTACTTTTTTCAGTGCATTACTTTTAGGTTAATTGATTTCATCTCAATAAGTACTATACACTCTTGATTGCGTAGTTTGGATTATTGTATGCATAGATGTTTAGGGTCGAAAAATCTTCTTCTGATTGACCAAGAAATAGAAAGAACCTACCATCGAAAGAGGGTTGAACAGAGAGATATGGAGGAGCACGACAGCCCATTGGCAAACATAGGTAGTCATCCTCTGCGGGATTATGCAACTCCCAGTGCTAGAGGGTATAGGCCTAGAATAGCTGGATTGTCCATCACAGCTAAAAATTTTGAACAGAAACCTGCACTTATACATATGATCCAGCAGAGCCAATTCGGAGGAGCTGCAACTGATGACCCAAACTGGCACCTAGAAACATTCTTAGAGATATGCTCGACCTTGAAATTCAATGGAGTGCCCACTGATGCAATCCATCTGAGCCTATTCCCGTTCTCATTGAGGGATAAGGTGAAGACATGGCTTCACTTCCTTCCTTCAAGAAGCATCACCACATGGGAGCAGTGTGAGCAACAATTCATGAATAAATTCTTCCCACCAAGTAAGACTGCTCACATGTGCCACTTGATCACTAGCTTCCACCAGAAGGAAGGAGAGTCCCTTTTCAAAGCCTGGGATCACTAGAAGGGGCTACTATATCAATGCCCCCATCACAGTCTCGAGAGGTGGCTGGTGATCCACATATTCCATAATGGGATTACATACGCCACGAAGGTTTCTTTAGATTCTTCTACAGGAGGAGCGTTGATGAACCAGACCATTGAGGAAGCTGAAGAACTAATTGAGGAGATGTCTCAAAACCACCATCAATGGGCTTCCGAACATAGTCACCCTGCGCTTGCAGTCAGTAGATTGTCGTTAACTCAATTGATCATCTAGTGGCAAGAATGGGCGCACTAAGTAGATGGTTTGACTCCCTAACCCCTTCTTCTGTATGTACTGCCAATTCCTTTGAAGATGGAGTAGCAGAATATTAGGAAGACCACTATAGAGGGTGATGCAAGTAAATGCGACCTCAAATCTTGCGATGGAGATCGTCGAGGTCTCGAAGTGCACACTTACGCTCAACGCCCGCAAGTGCACGGATGTCGTCAAGTAATATAGAATATCGATCCCACATGGGACTGAGATTTCGAGTATTGGTTTTTCCATTGGATGTGTTGTTGTTCGGATTGGTAATCCTAGGGTTCACGAATGAGAGGTCTCGGTGGTCCGAACTCAGTACGGTGTCACACGGAAGAAGAGAAAGGTTGCTATGAGGATTTGGAAGAGATTCTAGGACTTTAGTTTCGTTTGTGTGTCGCAGAACATGCTATCAATTGAATGTATCCAAATTTTCTAGCTAGGGTTTTGTGGAAAGGACATCATACACTATGGTACGAGGATGCTAAATCGATCCCTGCAACGAGCCGAAAACGAGACACATTACCGACTCTATTGCATCCTTCTATACACAGTTGCAGGCAATGAGGCCAACCTCTAGGTTCCTCCTAATATCCCCTAAATCATAGATACGAGGACTGTCACTCCTCATATCATCTACGCATATAAGATAGAAAACCAAACAACAAATCTATAGATCTCAACAATCATTCAACTGCAAATACAATTTCAAGAACGGAAACATATTTGAAATAGCAATGTTCTACTCAACACAAACTACTCCCTAATCATAGAATTGGAGAATCTACTCCATGAATATAAGAAGAGAGTCACAAAACATTATGGAATTCATGAATATAATAATAAACATGTAAGAAATATGAATTACAATGTAAATGCAGCTCTTCCCTCTGGCATTGTGGTGCAGATCTTGATCCTGGAGCGGCTCTCTCCTTCCCCGATGCGAGTTCCTGAAGCTTTTTAGGACTTCGTAGTGTCGTCCAGGCTGGCGTGCCTCTTCCCTAGGGTTTGGGAGCCCTAGGGTGGTTCCCTCATGATCCCCAACCTCTTAGACAAGTTTCCTATATATAAAGGTGGTTTCGGCTTTCCATAAATGCTTGAAAAACACTATTTCATCGAATTTGCAGTGCCGCCACATGGCCGTGTGAATTTCACATGGCCTGGCCATGTGGAAGGCTGGAAAATAGATGAAATCTCAGCTGGAAAAAAGGTACGGCCATATATTTTCACATGGCTTGGCCGTGTCTTTTCTTGGAGCCTCCGTTTTGATCTGTTTTGCTTCGGAAACATGCCCAAGTCTTGGGACATGGCCAGTGCGTGTTCCCTAAGGTCCGTGCTCCACAAATTGCTCCATTTTTCTCCAAAAATGTCACCCTACATATAAATTAACAAAAGTAGATCTCCGAACTAGAAAATAGAAAATGCATGCAAAACAAAGTAAAATATACATGAAACAAACATAAAATGAAATAAGATGTGAGTGAAATCTACTCCTAAAACCCTATATATTTTGCTCATATCAATTCCCCTAGACTTAGATCTTTGCTTGTCCTTAAGCAAACCTCAGTGCCATGAAATTTTAAAAAGGTATTGTTCCATACTTAGCATGTTGACTAGATTTATCAAGTGGTATTTACAATCAAAGAAAAATAGATATATTCTAGAAATTCACTAAGTTAGCTCCTCGTGCTAGTGCTAAGCAAATCTTCTTAGGGGATACTCATTCCATGGTAAGTTAAGTCATCATCCTATAGATTTCCTAAGGTCTTTGGCTCTTAGGCACTTACTTGCCCAAAGCAAGGGTCGTTCCCTAGATCTAGCACAAAGTCTCAAAGGCATGCTCAGTATTGAGAGAAATTGGTAGGCGTTTCTCCAGTAATCTAACTCGGTCTCAAAAGAACACTTAACCATTTCCACCCACGACAACTATTTTTTTTATCCCTCATAATTTTTTTTTCAATTTTTTTTTCTTACTATCTTTTTTTCTTTCTCTTTCTTTTTTTTTTCTTTTCTTATTCCATTTTTTTCTCTCTCTTTTGGGATTTTGATTTTTTCAAATGGGCTTCCACAATCCGAGCATCTCCAGTAACTAAAATGCTAAATCTAGAGTCACCTGTGGATTCCAAAGTACTAGACTACTTAGATGAATCATAACTAGGTATGTACTAGATTCTCTATTTCAGAAAGTTCGTCATGTGTATGTGTACAATAAAAGCCAACCAGTGTAAGACTAGAACATTCATTAGAGCAAATAAAATACCACGAGGTAAATAAAGTTAAGCTACCCATGGAAACAACTCATAAAAGAAAACTCTAAAAATACTATTGAGGTAGCTTAAAGATAGAAAAAATTAAGTACTGACGAAACTAAAAAACCTATGTGTGAACAAATGAATGCTAACTAAAACAAATGCAAATGACAGGAAAGAAACTACTGCTTGAAACAAAATAAATCAAAATTCGGGCCCCCCCCAGACTTAAGCGAAGCATACCTCTAGTATGGTGGACGAGGTGGAATGTCCAATAGCCTTGGCATCACGGGGTCCTGGGAGAACCTTCTATTGAGCCGCTGATGTCACATGTACATGTGGTCGATCTGAGAGCAGGTGGATGCAGCAGCTGCTCAGTGTTGGGTTTCCAGCACTGCGGCGTGTGTGTGTTCGATCACGTTTCGCAAACATGAACACAGCGGAAGCAATAAAATAATAAATCTACATTTATTACAACACACACAACACACGCATGCATATTACAACAAGTGTAGACATAACCGTAAATTTAAATTTGCAATAAAAGGAAATTTATCTACGTTATACCTTTCGTATGACGTGTAGCGGGAACGGCATCAATCGGAACGATCCTCGCTAGAATCGTCTCTATCCGTATCCACGCCGAGTTCCTCGGGTTGACTTCACTAAGCCACGAGCTTCGACTTCGTACGGGTTACTCTCGTGTTGAAGACGACGTGATCGAGAGATGATCACGATCCGAATCCAAATTCGGATCCTAATACGAGTTCTTAAAACTCGCTTCTCCGGAGAGGTATTTGTCAACCAATTGACGAATCCTTCGTCCTCCACCTCAGAGGATTACCGGAGATCGAATCTCCGGTAAGTTAGCCGCTGTCTCTAGCCCGTCGTCAAAGCGAGCGGCCTTTCAGGCGAGAGGAACAAAGCTGTCCAGAGAAAACTGGACAGCTTTGAGGTGGAGAAGATAGGCGCCCGGCCAACCAAGGAAGATAAAGCTCACCTTGATGCAAACCTAAAGGAGATCACGGAGAGTCGCGGAGATCACGGCATGAAGCTTGAGTACAGCCCGACAAGAGGTACTTGGGCCAGCGACACAAGGAGCTGGGCGTGACAAAGCTTGAGGTTGGCGCCGAAAACTCCAGGGATGAAGGGTGGCGGCCAACTCAAGGCTAGGGTTTTTTGGATTAGGGCTTAGGTATTATCCCTTAAGCCCTCTTTTATAGAGAACTAATTCTCTTAATGGTTATTGGATCATAACCATTAGGCCCGTTAACCGCTCCATTAAGATAAGTTAAAATAAACCAAACCATGATGGTTTATTTTAAGTTAAAACGAACCGAACCAACTTTTGGTTCATTCGTTTAAAATAAACCAAACCCTTTGGTTTATTCTCCTCCATTGGATTAGAACCAAACCATTTTGGTTCATCCATTACGTCTTCATAAGACTCGGCCCATCCACGCTTCCATTGTGACTGAAACAATTTCATGCTCGCATTATGTTTGGTCCAACTAAACCTAGTTTCTCTCAGTCTGAGAATCCCATTCTCAAGCTCGTTTTAAATCCTTTGGATTACGCTCGTTGTGCGTGTGACCAAATAGGTTCTCGGTTTATGTTGGCCGTCTATAATTAACCATTAATTATAGAACGATCATGAGTGGCACCTAGTAGTACATCATGATCCCCAATTAAGAAAAGATCAGCGGTTGATCGAACTATTTACGAAACCCTTGTGACTCGAATGATTCGTGCCCCATTCCCTTCACTCATCTTATACCCACTTGGTTCAGGACATGGTCTATTGTGTCAGTCCCCACTAGGCTGACTACGTCACACCTAGCCCAAGTATCATTTCCTCGTCCTACGGATTCTAGTTACTCCACATGTATCGAAGTGTACCTTACTCTAAACATGTAATGCTTTGGCCAAAGACTTTAGTAACAATCCGACGAGAGGCCATGGGTATACATCTCCTCGCAAGGAGTGGTGAATCCTTTATAGGCTATTCAAACACCTTCGATCACTTGACTTATACCCAATCATCCGGGTCCACATCTCCTTAGAGATACTTGCTTAAGATGTCAAAGCATAAGTCTCATGATCAAGATGACTTGAATACCAAGTCGAAGGAACATCGCACTTAAGCCACGATAAGAACTTCATTGACATATCTATATATGCGAGAGAACCATATGAAGTCTTACTGGTCACTCAATGAACTAGTTACCATAACTAGCATCCACGATTAACTCGGACATCACTATATCTCGGCCGGTGAGAATCATTTGCTTGGATACACCAAGGAGTATACCTCGTGCTAGTCTCGTGAATTGATGGTGTCCAAATCCATCAATTCATCGACTAGGGATAATTCTGATACATCACAATTACACATGTAGAGATACTCACTAGTTGTGATCCAATCACAAATTCTCTCATGCTGTGAATCGTATCGTGGACATTCAGTAAATGAGTTTAAGATCCAATCAAATACATAAAACATATATACTCAAATAGTGAATCTTCATTTATCATATAAATGGTTCATACATAAGGCGATTGCCTTAGGACATCTCTCATATATTACTAACAGACTCCCACTTGGCCTAATGTCAATCGCTATGGTATCCAATACCATAAGCTTGAACATGACCCTCAAACTTATTTTGAGGTAATGCCTTAGTCAAGGGATCCGCTAAGTTCCTTTCAGTGGGAATTTTCTCGATTTGTATTTCGTTCCTACTAATGATCTCTCTGATAAGATGATAGCGGCGAAGCACATGTTTGGATCGTTGATGAGACCTTGGCTCTTTCGCCTGTGCAATTGCTCCATTGTTGTCGCAGTAGACCGGTATTGCTTCAACAATGGCCGGAATCACACCAAGTTCATGAACGAAATTCTTGATCCAAATCGCTTCCTTTCTGCCGCAATGTATTGCCTCGATGGTAGAATCCGCTCTGATCTCTTGTTTGGAACTTTTCCAACTCACGCACCCCATTCAAGGTGAACACATATCGGTGAGACACAGAATCATCCTTATGCATCGGAAGCTAGCATCCTGTATACCGCAATCACCATGTCCCCTTCTCCATATATTAGGAACACATCCTTAGTTCTTCTCAAGTACTTAAGGATCGTCTTATGACCACCCAATGATCCATTCCGGATCGGTGGTATCTGCTCGTGACACTCGGGCGCATCGATACATCGGGCCTTGTACATAACATAGCATACATGATAGATCCTATTGCGGATGCATAGGAATCTTACTCATGCAAATCCTCTCGTCTTACGTGCGCGAACACATAGACTTGAAAGGTGTACCCCATGCACGATGGGTAGAAACCTTTCTTGGATTGACATGCTAAACCTCTTTAGCACTCGGTCTATATATGTAGACTGCGAAAGACCAAGCAACCGTTTCGATCTATCTCTATAGATCTTAATCCCGAGGATGTAGGTTGCTTCTCCCAGGTCTTTCATGGAGAATGTCTTGGATAACCAAACCTTCACTGACTGTATGATTGAAACATCATTTCCTATAAGTAGTATGTCATCGACATACAATACTAGGAACACAACTGCACTCCCACTAACCTTCTTGTACACACAAGGTTCATCTGGATTTTGTGAGAAATCAAACTTTTTGATTGTCTCATCAAAACGGATATTCCAGCTCCTGGATGCTTGCTTCAATCCATAAATGGACCGTCGCAATTTGCATACCTTGGTTTTATCAACCGATGTGAAACCCTCAGGCTGTATCATATACACCTCCTCGAGCAGGTTTCCATTAAGGAAAGCTGTTTTCACATCCATCTGCCATATCTCATAATCATAATGAGCCGCTATGGCCAGGAGCATCCGAATGGATTTAAGCATAGCTACAGGGGAATAAGTTTCGTCATAATCAACACCTTGCTTTTGACGATATCCTTTCGCCACCAATCTAGCCTTATAGGTAATCACATTACCATCCATGTTGGTTTTCTTCTTGAAAACCCACTTGCACCCTATAGGCTTTATCCCGTCAGGTGGGTCAACCAAGTTCCAAACTTGGTTTTCATACATGGAATCTATTTCCGACTTCATGGCACCAAGCCACTTATTCCTTTCTGAACTTGTCAGCACTTCTTCATAATTGGTAGGCTCCTCATCATCAATGAGTAACACATTGTTCGATTCACTTACGAGAAATCCATATCTCTCAGGAATATTGCGTGTTCTACCAAATCTACGAAGATGTGGTGTTACAATAGGTCCAGCCGATTGCTCATCACTATGAGTTGTCGGCTGTTGTGCTTCACCAGGTATCTCATTAATGTCTATTTGAGTCTCTCGAGCCTCCTCAAGCTCGACGACACTCCCACTGTTTTCTTGCAAGAGAAACTCTTTCTCTATAAACACAGCATGCCTTGAAACAAACACCTTTTGTTCCAGAGGATGATAGAATTGGTAACCCCTTGTTTCCTTAGGGTATCCAACAAATAGACATTTATCAGACTTAGCATCCAATTTGTCTGATACAGTCCGCTTCACATAAGCAGGACAACCCCATATCTTCAAGTAAGATACATGAGGTTTCTTACCATTCCATATCTCATATGGAGTAGTTGAGACTACCTTTGTAGGCATTCTGTTTAACAAGTAAACAGCTGTCTGAAGTGCATAACCCCAAAAGGACTTGGGAAGAGTTGCATGATTCATCATTGACCTGACCATGTCCAACAAGGTCCGGTTACGCCTCTCGGATACACCATTATCTTTGTATATTGTATATGGCGGAGTCCATTGAGACAATATACCATTGTCTCTTAGATAATCAAGAAACTCTTGACTTAAGTATTCACCACCTCGATCCGATCGAAGTATTTTAATACTCTTATCATGTTGTTTCTCTACTTCATTTCTGAATTCTTTGAACCTTTCAAAGGCTTCAGACTTGTGTTTCATCAAGAACACATACCCAAACCGTGAGTGATCATCAGTGAAGGTAATGAAGTAGCTATAGCCTCCTAATGCTTGAGTTGACATAGGTCCACATACATCAGTATGTATTAGTCCTAGTAACTCTCCCACTCATTCACCTTTTCCAGTAAAAGGTAACTTAGTCATCTTGCCTTTTAAGCATGATTCGCATGTATCGTATGAATCCAATTCAAATGATTCCAGAATTCCACATCGGTGTAATTCGGACATGCGTTTCTTGCTTATATGGCCAAGACGACAATGGCACATATAGGAGTCTATTTGATTATCCTTTCAAGCACACTTGTTGCTCGCTTCGATATTGCAAATGTCACTGGATACGTCCAACGTATAAACACCATTGCTTAAAGTTCCAGTCACATAAAGAACTCCATTTAAAGTTATGTAACAACAATTGTTACTAAAAGTCAAATGGTACCCATTTCTATTTAAACAAGAAATAGAAATGATGTTCTTTATCAACGAAGAAACATAAAAGCAATTGTCCAGTTCTAAGACAAGTCCTGCAGGGAGTTTCAACAAATACGTTCCGATGGCGAGCACAGCAACCTTTACTCCATTCCCAACACGTAAATTTGACTCTCCCTTGACGAGTCTTCTTCTATTCCTTAGCCCATGTATGTCATTACATATATGTGAGCCACACCCAGTATCCAATACCCAAGTGTATAAGGAAATAGAATGACAGTCAATAACGAAGATACCTGAAGAGGATGGGGCATCGGATGCCTTCTTCTTCTTCATGGACTCAAGATAAATCTTGCAGTTTCTTCGCCAGTGGCCTTCCTTGCCACAGTGATGGCAAGTGCCCTTTTGCGCTGGTTCTGCCTTCTTTGCCTTTTTCTTCTTTCCTTTCTTCTGTTCTTTTGCCTTCCTCTTAGAACCTTTCTTTGAGGAATCAACTAACAGAACCGCCTTCTCCTCATGCTTCACAGAAGGCTCCACAGTCTTCAACATATTGAGGAGCTCGGGAATGGTGGATTCTAATTTGTTCATCCGATAGTTCATCACAAATTGTGAGAAACTCTTGGGCAAACAATGCAGAATTAAGTCAATACTTAACTCATGATCCATCACAAAATCGAGGGTGGCTAGCCGCTCGATGTACCCGTTCATCTTTAGCACAAACTGCACTACAGATGAACCTTCTTGCATCTTCGTGGTGAAGAGGAGCCTAGAGACCTCGAACCTTTCGGATCTCGCTTGCTCATCGAACAACTCATGAAGATGGAAGACTATAGTATTAGCATCCATATGCTCATGCTACTTTTGCAGCTCAGGTACCATCGCCGCTAGCATGATGCAACTCGCCAGCTCAGAATCTGCCACATGCTTCTGATAGACCAACATTTGGTCTGGAGTTGCATCGTCCTTAGGACGGTCAGGAAGAGGCTCTTCAAGGACATACGCAAGCTTTTCACCTTGGGAACAATTCTCAAGTTTCTAAGCCAGTCCAAGAAGTTCGGCCCAGTCAATTTATTCGAATCCAAAATGGAACGCAAATTAAAAAACAACATGATCAATTTTAGAAATACAAAACGAGCATATATGAGAAAATGATTTTAAAAATGCATCAATATACATTTATAAGTCCCATTCATTTTTCGAATTTCAAAAACCCCAAAATCACTTCGGGAGATCGTAGTTCCATCTCCGAATGGGCTGATATCCATCATAGATATGAACAACCTTGGAGAGAGTCCAACAAGTCATTCATAACTACGACGGTAGGTATCAACTATACCGATTGCATATCACGTATATGCAACTATCACAATGTGCTATCAACTAATTGAATGTTCACACATACATCGGGTTGTTAACACATTAACAAGTATGCATCATATGCATAGCACCCAACTTCACCTCTCTTTACATCGACCTTGGAGAGAGTCCAACAAGCCGATGCTCCAGGATAAAGCCAACCCATTAATCGAGAAATAGTTTTAATATGGTTAGAGTGCATTCAACCAATTAGCCCAGCTTGGAGAGAGTCCAACAACCAAAGCTAACGATTGACCTCTGACTCTTAGTATATTAGTATTAAACTATTCCATGGTTTGAACATGTTCGGGTTCGAGCCGGGCTTGGAGAGAGTCCAACAACCCAAACAAGAAACGGAACTCTGGTTCTAACCATATTAATGGAAGGTGTAGGCTTTAATATTGTTTAAGGGTTTTTATGTCTCATCCTCTTTGCATGCAAATAACTATTATCTACATGGCATACATGGCATACATCTACATGTCACGACACGCATGGCATAATGTTATGCATCTAATGCAATTACATGGCATACAATTATGTCATGTATATATTTCCTTATATGTCATAACTATTTATGGAAATAAAATATGTTTAAGATTTGATTCTCCAAATCAAATCATAATTAAATTAGAAAACAAATTTCCAAATCTAATCACATATTTTATTCATGGAATTATTTGATTAAGGAAAATCTATTTAGGAAACCAATTTCCTAAATCATTAAAACTACTTATGGAAATAAAATATTTTAAGATTTGATTTCCCAAATCAAATCATGATTAAATTAGGAAACAAATTTACAGAATCTAATCAAATATTTTATTTATGGAAAATATCAATTTCCATAAATACTTCCAACTTTCCAAAAGTGGAAGATTTCCATAAATACTTCTAGACTTTCCAAAATTGAAAAATTTCCATAAATACTTCTAAATTTCAAAAATTAGAAAATTTCCAGAAATACATTATGACTATCGCAAAACCATTTTTACGATTATGTCGAAACACAACCTGTGCTCTGATACCACTGTTGGGTTTCCGGCACCGCGGCGTGTGTGTGTTCGATCACGTTTCGCAAACATGAACACAGCGGAAGCACTAAAATAATAAATCTATATTTATTACAACACACACAACACACGCATGCATATTACAACAAGTGTAGACATAACCGTAAATTTAAATTTGCAATAAAAGGAAATTTATCTACGTTATACCTTTCGTATGACGTGTAGCGGGAACGACATCAACCGGAACGATCCTCGCTATAATCGTCTCTATCCGTATCCACGCCGAGTTCCTCGGGATGACTTCGCTAAGCCACGAGCTTCATCTTCGTACGGGTTACTAGCCTCGTGTTGAAGACGACGTGATCGAGAGATGATCACGATCCGAATCCAAATTCGGATCCTAATACGAGTTCTCAAAACTAGCTTCTCCGGAGAGGTATTCGTCAACCAATTGACGAATCCTTCGTCCTCCACCTCAGATGATTATCGGAGATCAAATCTCCGGTAAGTTAGCCGCTGTCGGAGCTCTAACCGTCGTCCAAACGACGCTCCGACGAGAGGATAAGAAGCTATCCAGAAAACTGGACAGCTTGGTGGAGGAGTAGGCGCCGGCCAAAACAAGGAAGCCAAGTGCTCACCTTTTCACCAAGGCCTAGGAAGATCACCGGAGGGTCGCCGGAGGGTTCACCGGCTGAAGCTTGGACGCCGACAAGGAGCTGGACGGCGGCACAAGGAGCTGGGCGGCAAGCTTAGGGTTGGCGCCGAAAACTCCTTCAATGGGGTGGGCGGCAACTTTTGATAGGGCTTGGATTAGGGCTTAATTATCCCTTAAGCCCTCTTTTATAGAGAACTAATTCTCTTAATGGTTATTGGATCATAACCATTAGGCCCGTTAACCCGCTCCACTAAGATAAGTTAAAATAAACCAAACCACAATGGTTTATTTTAAGTTAAAATGAACCGAACCAACTTTTGGTTCATTCGTTTAAAATAAACCAAACCCTTTGGTTTATTCTCCTCCATTGGATTAGAACCAAACCATTTTGGTTCATCCATTACGTCTTCATAAGACTCGGCCCATCCACGCTTCCATTGCGACTGAAATGATTTCATGCTCGCTTTATGTTTGGTCCAACCAAACCTAGTTTCTCTCGGTCTGAGAATCCCATTCTCAAGCTCATTTTAAATCCTTTGGATTACGCTCGTTGTGCGTGTGACCAAATAGGTTCTCGGTTTATGTTGGCCGTCTATAATTAACCATTAATTATAGAACGATCATGAGTGGCACCTAGTAGTACATTATGATCCCCAATTAACCGAAAAGTTCAACGGTTGATCCAGAACTATTTCTGAAACCCTTCAGGAACTCGAATGATTCGTGCCCCATTCCCTTCACTTATCTTATACCCACTTGGTTCAGGACATGGTCTATAGTGTCAGTCCCCACTAGGCTGACTACGTCACACCTAGCCCAAGTATCATTTCCTCGTCCTACGGATTCTAGTTACTCCACATGTATCAAAGAGTACCTTACTCTAAACATGTAATGCTTTGGCCAAAGACTTTAGTAACAATCCGACGAGAGGCCATGGGTATACATCTCCTCGCAAGGAGTGGTGAATCCTTTATAGGCTATTCAAACACCTTCGATCACTTCGACTTATACCCAATCATCCCGGGTCCACATCTCCTTAGAGATGTTTGTTTAAGATGTCAAAGCATAAGTCTCCATGATCAAGATGACTTGAATACCGCAAGTCAAAGGAACATCGCACTTAAGCCACAGTAAGAACTTCATTGACATATCTATATATGCAGAGAACCATATGAAGTCTTACTACCGGGTCACTCCAATGAACTAGTTACCATAACTAGCATCCACGATTAACTCCGGACATCACTATGTCTCCAGCCAGTGAGAATCAGCTGCTTGGATACACCAAGGAGTATACCTCGTGCTAGTCTTGACAAATTTGATGGTGTCCAAATCCATCAATTCATCGACTAGGGATAATTCCGATACATCACAATTACACATGTAGAGATACTCACTAGTTGTGATCCAATCATAAATTCTCTCATGTTGTGAATCGTATCGTAGACATTCAGTAAATGAGTTTAAGATCCAATCAAATACATAAAACATGTATACTCAAATAGTGAATCTTCATTTATCATATAAATGGTTCATACATAAGGCGATTGCCTTAGGACATCTCTCATATATTACTAACACTCAGTGCTCCTCCTCCCTAGTCCACTGCGCTTGCTAGGCATGCATGTGCTGCCGCATCTCCTGGCGCTAGGTGGCTTTCTCCTGGCGACGGGCAGCCTCCTCCTGGAAGTAGACATGGGCCTCGTCGTAGAACTCCACGGTTTGTTGGAAGTGCTCCCGGAAGCCCTAAAACTCCACATGTGTGTAGGCACTCTGCTCCTCCCATCGCTACCTCCGCATCTGCTGCTCGGCATATTTGTCATCAAGGCGCGATCAGAACTCCAAAAAATCATAGGCAGATGTACTTGCATCCTACTCAAAAGTAGAAAAATGTGGTGGCACAGGTGCAGGTTCATGTCGACGTGGCTAGGTGGGCTCCTATAAATGCGTGGACAGGAGGGAGAGTGATGTAAAGGGGAGAAATGCATGGTGCAGTGCCCTTTATCCCTTGTGCAACATGACCGTGTGAAATCACATGGCCAGGCCATGTGCGTTGATGGAATTTGGGGCACGACCGTGTGGAAACACACGGCTAGGTCGTGTGCCCCCTTGTTTCTCTCTCATGGTGTACAATCATTCGAATTCTCCTTACACGCTCAGTCGTGTAGGTTCAAAATGGTTTTTGTTTATACCTAGCAAGTCCTTTCTAGTCCTAATTTATTTGCAAAATGCTAAATGTTATAAATTGAAGTTCAAATTACACAAATGAATGCAATAAAATAAAAAGAGAACATAAAAACTAAACTTGGGTTGCTTCCCAAGAAGCGCTTTGTTTAAGGTCTTTTAGCTTGACCTTATTCCTACATTTCATTTGATGTGTTTGAATCTTGCTCGTGGGGGAGCAAGATATTTGCTCACCTTATGCCTCCTCCCTTGTGATCCCTTATCACCATATCTCTTAAATCTTGCTCATGGAGGGGCAAGATATTTATTAGCTTCCTTCTTTGCTTCGAGAGTGAACATGCTTATCTTTAAAGAATCATGAGGAGTTTGATCATTATATTATGTTTCATCCATATGCTATGAATAATGTAACTCACCACAAATATCCTCACTAAAAGATTGATCAGCCGATTCTATTATGTCAAATGAAATTTTATCATTACAAATCACTAAATGGGATTCATTATTGGTAACTAAAGTTTTGGTGAGGGTTAAGGCAGACTCTTTTATGTCCTTGAGGTTAGGAGGTGTTTTTGTTAGGACCTGTGCGCCCGCTAGAGGGGGTGGGGGTGAATAGCGTTTGTTCGTTCGTTGATGGAATTCGATCATGATCATCTCTACAATTTCGTTAGTATGCAGCAGAATAGTAATGAAAGCAATAACGAAATAAACAATCACACATGAACACAATTGTTTAACGTGGTTCGGAACCGAACAGTTCCAACTCCACGGATCGGGTTCGTACGAACCCTAGCGATGCCAATCACACACCACTATAATAAACACCCCTTCTCGGAACAATCCGGAGGCGGAGAAACCTCGTACAAGATGATTACAACAATAATCAAAAGCTACAAGCAAATACAATGAAATACAAAGCAAGACTAGTAAAGAAAAACACTTTACAAATGCTCTTGAATGCTTGATCGCTAGGTTGATCGAGTAGCACTTGGAGACCCTGAATTGCAGCAGCAACTCGCCCCAAATCGCCACAAAGAACCATGCCAATTTCCTTCATCACGAGCTCCTTATAAAGCTTTAACCTGTGCTGGAAAAAGTCGATCAGTCGACTTATCGGGACCATCAGTCGACTGATGCCACTGTTGTCGTGAGACAATGGCTAGATCCACGCTAGATAAGTCCAACGGATCTACCATCAGTCGACTGATCATACCCATCAGTCGACTGATGGAGTCCTTATTCGACAAGTCAAGTCTCGACTCCATTCTGTGGCCAATTTCTCGAGCACCAGTCGACTGATCACACGATCAGTGTTGGAGATTTGACGCCGCTAGAGGGGGGGTGAATAGCGTAGATGACCGTACGTTGATGGAAATCGTTCGCGTGCTTGTCTACAATTTTCGTTAGCGCAGCGGAAACAAAGATAATAAAGCAATAACGAAAATACAAACACACAAACGCAAGGATATAACGTGGTTCGGAACCGAACCGGTTCCTACTCCACGGATCGGGCTCAAATGAGCCCTAGCGATGCCAATCACACACCACTATCAAATAACTCCTTCTCGGAACAATCCGGAGGTGGAGAAACCTCGTACAATAGTGATTACAACAATAATCAAAAGCTACAAGCTAAGACAATGAAATACAAAGCAATACAAGTAAAGAAAACACTTTACAAATGCTCTTGGATGCTTGATCGCTTGGTTGCTTGATGTCAACTTGGAGACCCGATTTGCGCACAAATCGCCCCAAAAGCCTCAAGAAACCGATACCAAAATCCTTCCGTCGAGCTCCTTTTATCCTTGCGCGCGACCTGTATTTCCGCCTATCAGTCGACTGCCATAAGTCACCAGTCGACTGATGCCACTGTTGTCGTGAGACAACGGCTCGATCCACGCTGGAAAAACTCCAACGGATCTCTTGGCGATCGCCAACATTGTCGGGCCGATCGCTAACGCCAGCGCCGTAGTCGGGCCCATCGGCTACGGGCGTTACGCTCGACACTTTCGGGCGATCAATGATCGCCATCCCTTAGCGATCGCAGAGCTATCACCGATCCGCCAGAGCAATCCTAGCTCTAACCGCGGTCGAACTCGTGTCGACTTTCACGGCGGTCGAACCGCCATAATGCGGTACCGCCAACCTCAAGAATGAGGTTTTAACCCAAGTATGGTGCCCCCATACTTGCTAGACTAACCTTAGCCTAGACCTAAGCCTTCTAGCCACCTCCATCAGCCTCACGCCTCTCGGATCCCTCCAAGTCATCCATGACTTGTTCATCCATCGCGCTAGCTTCCAGGTGCTTCCATCGGCTATGTCATGCTAACGATGTCTACACCGCCAAGGCACATTGGACTTACACTGCCAAGACTCCGCTTGGACTTTACGCCGCCAAAATCAATCCCCTTGGACTTCCCAAATGCCAAGACTCAAGCTTGGACTTTCCCTTGCCAACCCATGTTGGACTTTCCATGCCAAGACCCATGCTTGGACTTTCCATTTGCCAAGACCCATGCTTGGACTTCTCATTTGCCAAGACCCATGCTTGGACTTCTCATGCCAAGTGCTCAAGACTTGGACTTTCCCCAATTGCCAAGTGTCCCACTTGGACTTTCCATGCCAAGTACCCATGACTTGGACTTTACCTTGCCAAGACCCATGCTTGGACTTTCCATTTGAACTCATGGTCAACCCTGGTCAACCATCAAGTCAATTATAACCTGGGTCGATTGTGTAAACAATCTCCCCAACATATTAACCGACATTAATGTCAAACATCAATGCCAAAACACTTTGTTCAAATATACTTTGTCAAACATCAAAACATCACTCGAGTCAAACTCGAGTCCATGGTCAATCGTGACCTGGGCCGATTGCACCAACAATCTCCCCCTTTTTGATGTTTGACAAAAACCAAACAAATCATTTGAGTTAGACCACTAACTCAAATCCCTTACCAATTATCCCAAATCGGTAAACACTCACCAAATGTTCTCTCCCAAACATTTCCAAAACATTCTCCCAAACATTCTCCCCCTTTTTGACTAACATCAAAAAGGTTTACTCTCCAAGGAGGTCAATGTCTCATGTCCCAATGAGATCTTACAATCTCCCCCTTGATCAAAAATACCTAGGATGCCTACCATCTTCCTAGTGATAAGTCCCATATCACTCAAGAGAGGCAATCCTATCTCACTCTCCCAATTTCCAAATTGGGTATCAAACACCCATCAATTTTTAATTGATAACATTCTCCCCATATAAAAAAAACATCCATCATCCCAAGATGGATACCTCCCCCTAAAGGCTTGCTCCCCCTTGACCATTGCACCAACAATGTCCTTGGGAAGTCCCTAAGCCAATAGGAACTCTAAACCATCAAAATTAAGGTTCTAAGTTCAACATAGAACTTTTACTCACCCTAAATTTGATACTTTGACCTAACATAACTCCTAATCCATATCCAATGGATTTTCACCCTTCATAATGCTTCCCAAAGCATATCCTAGGGTTAGGAGTGGTTAGGAACCTTACTATATGAACACGGGTTAAACAAACCTTGTTAACCTGGCAATGACTCGACAAGAATCACCGATCACACTTATCACCGATCGCCACCAAGTGGCGGCCGATCGTAGCGTAAATTCTAATTTCAACTATCACAATTTAAATTCATAAATAATTATAATGATATCGAAAAATCATGAAAATTCATACGTATAATACTTATGACCAATACAATGGGTGAAAAATGTTTTAAAATTATTTTACCCATAAAATAGCGAAATTGATACAAAATCCAAAAGTGACTAAAAACTTTAAAGTTTAAGCTCACTTTGTATCAATCTCATCAATGGTGATTGCTATCAAAAGATAGACTTCACCAAGGTTTTTCAAAATGATTTTAAATTGTTTTCAAAACCTATTTTGGATCACATTCCTTGGGCTCTATGTACATGACTTGTACACATGCTCTCCCAATGATCCACCAATAAAATTAGATGAGTTTTAGTTCATCTAGATGCAAAAACTATGCACCTTGAACTCAACTCATATCCTAGCATCTCACATGTATCTAGGGTATATAAATACACATACATGTCAATTGGATGTGAGATGTGGGTTTTGTTCTCCCTAAACTAGGGTTTCATGCATTTTTCTAAGGCAACTTTACTTGATTCCCTTATAAATGGGACTCCAAGTCATGTCATAGTCCTTAAATCAATTTTAATCAATTTAGATGCATGAAGATGATCATGGCATAATGATAGCAAAGTAAATCATGGCCAATGATCATGATGTCATGACATATGATAAAATTTAAAAACACATGACATTTTAAAACTTAATCCTAAGCATGATCATGACATTTAGATGATAAAAGTAAACATGATGTCATGTCATGGCATATGGCAAACAAATCATGGCATATAAAATATATAGGTATAATAATACCTAAATTTTAATATTAATTGCCATTTGTTGAGACTTGTTGAGATTTAAACATATTTTGCCATATTAACCTAATCTCCCTAGTGTGCCAAAAACCCAAAATGGCACACCAACCTCTAAACCTAAATTGTGCCAAAATGATCATTTTATCAAACTTCATAATTAATATTGGCACATCCTAAAATCTTTTAGGATTAAGGACTCAAATGTATTTTCAAGATAACCATAACCTTGAAAATAACCTAAAGTGTCACCTTTGTTATGGTTGAGTTAACTACCCATCCAATTAAGGTTGACACACCCTAACCCATCTTAGCGTGAATCAATCACGCTCTTAGGAACCCAAAAACGATTTGAACTCCTAGGGTTACTTAGGTATTCCTTAGGGATAACTTCCCTAGATACCTTCCTAATGACCCTCCTAGGCTTGTTAGCCTTGGTCATTTGGGTCTTACCTAGGTTGACTCTAGGGGTGACTCCCCTTGCAACCTTCTTAGTGGCCACCCTAGGTTTCCTAGAAACCCTAGCCACTAGGCATACCCTTTGGTCAACTCTAGGGATGACTTCCCTAGTGACCTTGGTCTTCCTAGACCTAGTTTGTGTTCCATAGTCAAATGGAACACTATGGTAAGCCACCTTAGGCTTAGGTTTGTGACCCAAACCCTGTTTGCCTTTGGTTGACTTTTGACTCTTAGGTCCTAAATGCTGACTTTGAGATTTTGACCTAGGAGTTTGACCAATAGACCCTTGCATTTGATTTTGCATAATTTTGAGGGTCTTTTCCAATTTCTCGAGCCTTGACCTCAAGGCTTGGTTTTCTAATTCTAATTGCCCAATTTTAGAATTTTGATTTAAATCATGGGCATGGGACTTTCTAGGCATATGCCTAGTCCACTTAGGATTGAACCCTAGGTGCTCTTGCACCTTTCTAATGGTCTCCCTAGGTAACATTGGTCTAGTGTTATTTGACCTAGGTTTATCCTTAGATAAATTGTTTTTAGGGACATTAGTCCCAAATTTCTCCCTATTATCTAAGTAGACATTCTTAGCTCCTAAGCAAAAATACTTGTTCCTATTAGCATGCTTTTCATAAATTGCAAGTGAATTGAAATCCCTAGCATGCTTTTGCTTATAAATTGAAGAAGGAGCAAAATTAGAAGTTACCCTAGGGTTTGCCTTAGCTCCCCCTACATGTGATGCTCCATTTTGTGCCTTTTTCTCCCTTTCTTGCATTGACTCCGGTAGTGTCCCGGTTGTCGGCACTTGAAGCATATGATATGCTCCTTGCTCTTGATATTTGGGGAACCGACATCCTTAACTTTTGGAGCCGGTGGAGCTTTCCTAATCTTCTTTAGGCATTTGCTCTTGTAATGCCCAAATTCCCTACACTCAAAACACATAATATTATTTTTATTTGAGATTGATGTGTTTGAGTTACCTAGTTCGGTGGTAGGTGCCGGAGTTGTATTTTGAGCTTCTCATCTTGATTGGATGTTGAAGCTTCTTCTTGTGTCTGCATATGGAAGTTCTCTCCTCCCCCTCAATCCTTGAGGTGGATGCTTCTTCCACTTCCTCCACATCTTCCGATCCGGATGTTGATTCCCTATCAACCTCCGAATCCTCACTTCCTTGTGAGGATGATCTCTCTTCTTCACCCTCCTTATCTTCTTGAATTGATGGTGAAAACTCCTCTTCTTCTTCTTCTTGAACCGATGATGAATTTTCATGGAGCTTTGCCACTTGGCTCCATAACTCTTTAGCATCTACATAATTACCTAACATACACAAGATATTGTTAGGTATTAAATCAATTAAAAATTTTATCACCTTATCATTTTTCTCGGATGCTTGAATTTGCTCTTCGGTCCACCTCTTCTTTTTGAGGAATCCACCTCTTGGTCCTCTTGGATATTCAAATCCATCCATCAAAATGGACCATTCCTCAAAATCTCTCATCATAATAAAATCCTCAATTCTTCCCTTCCAAGAATTGAATCCTTCTCGTCCGTATAGGGTGTAGGGCACCGGTGTGTTAATGTCCCATCCAAGCTTGTCTTGGAATTCCATCTTCCCTCTAGCCTTTTAGCTCCCGGCGGTTAGTCCGTAGAAGAGCCCCGGGCTCTGATACCACTTGTTGGAGATTTGACGCCGCTAGAGGGGGGGTGAATAGCGTAGATGACCGTACGTTGATGGAAATCGTTCGCGTGCTTGTCTACAATTTTCGTTAGCGCAGCGGAAACAAAGATAATAAAGCAATAACGAAAATACAAACACACAAACGCAAGGATATAACGTGGTTCGGAACCGAACCGGTTCCTACTCCACGGATCGGGCTCAAATGAGCCCTAGCGATGCCAATCACACACCACTATCAAATAACTCCTTCTCGGAACAATCCGGAGGTGGAGAAACCTCGTACAATAGTGATTACAACAATAATCAAAAGCTACAAGCTAAGACAATGAAATACAAAGCAATACAAGTAAAGAAAACACTTTACAAATGCTCTTGGATGCTTGATCGCTTGGTTGCTTGATGTCAACTTGGAGACCCTGATTTGCGTGACAAATCGCCCCAAAAGCCTCAAGAAACCGATGAAATCCTTTCGTCGAGCTCCTTTTATCCTTGCGCGCGCCCTGGATTTCCGCCTATCAGTCGACTGCCATAAGTCACCAGTCGACTGATGCCACTGTTGTCGTGAGACAACGGCTCGATCCACGCTGGAAAAACTCCAACGGATCTCTTGGCAGTCGACTGCCAACATTGTCGATCGGCGCTAACGCCCGTAATCGATCGCCCGGCGTTACGAGCTCTCGGGCGTTCGACACTCATCGGTAGCGATCATTGCCATCCCTTAGCGATCGTGCGAGCCATCGATCATTGCCAGAGCAATCCCAGCTCTAACCTGGCAGTCGAACTCAAGTCGACTCACGGCAGTCGAACCGGCCATAATGCCAGTCGACTGCCAACCTCAAGAATGAGGTTTTAACCCAAGTATGGTGCCCCCATACTTGCTAGACCACCCTTAGCCTAGACCTAAGCCTTCTAGCCACCTCCATCAGCCTCACGCCTCTCGGATCCCTCCAAGTCATCCATGACTTGTTCATCCATCGCGCTAGCTTCCAGGTGCTTCCATCGGCTATGTCATGCTAACGGTGTCTACACCGCCAAGGCACATTGGACTTACACTGCCAAGACTCCGCTTGGACTTTACGCCGCCAAAATCAATCCCCTTGGACTTCCCAAATGCCAAGACTCAAGCTTGGACTTTCCCTTGCCAACCCATGTTGGACTTTCCATGCCAAGACCCATGCTTGGACTTTCCATTTGCCAAGACCCATGCTTGGACTTCTCATTTGCCAAGACCCATGCTTGGACTTCTCATGCCAAGTGCTCAAGACTTGGACTTTCCCCAATTGCCAAGTGTCCCACTTGGACTTTCCATGCCAAGTACCCATGACTTGGACTTTACCTTGCCAAGACCCATGCTTGGACTTTCCATTTGAACTCATGGTCAACCCTGGTCAACCATCAAGTCAATTATAACCTGGGTCGATTGTGTAAACAATCTCCCCAACATATTAACCGACATTAATGTCAAACATCAATGCCAAAACACTTTGTTCAAATATACTTTGTCAAACATCAAAACATCACTCGAGTCAAACTCGAGTCCATGGTCAATCGTGACCTGGGCCGATTGCACCAACAATCAGTTGACTGCTCGAGCCATCAGTCGACTCCCCACCTCTAGCAGTCGACTGCTAGGCAATTTCCCGCAGTCAAACCCTAGTTGACTCAGGCCAGTCGACTGCCACATAGCACCAGTCGACTGGCACACCTCAAACATGAGGTTTTAGCCCAAGTATGGTTCCCCCATACTTGCTCGACCACCCTTAGCCTAGACCTAAGCCTTCTAGCCACCTCTATCAGCCTCACGCCTCTCGGATCCCTCCAAGTCATCCATGACTTGTTCATCCATCGCGCTAGCCTTCAGGTGCTTCCATCGGCTATGTCATGCTAACGGTGTCTACACCGCCAAGGCACATTGGACTTACGCCGCCAAGACTCCGCTTGGACTTTACGCCGCCAACCATTGGACTTCTCAAATGGCAAGACTTAAGCTTGGACTTTCCCTTGTCAACCCATGTTGGACTTTTCATGCCAAGACCCATGCTTGGACTTTCCCAAAGGCCAAGTGTCCCACTTGGACTTTCCATGCCAAGTACCCAAGACTTGGACTTTCCCATGACAATTACATTGTCATATATTTTTGTCGAACATCAAAACATCACTCGAGTCAAACTCGAGTCCTGGTCAATCGTGACCTGGGCCGATTGCACCAACAATCTCCCCCTTTTTGATGTTTGACAAAAACCAAACAAAACATTATGTTAGAACACTAACTCAAATCCCTTACCAATTATCCCAAATTGGTAATCTTAAACATTCTCCAAATGTTCTCCCCCAAACATTCTCCCCCTTTTTGACTAACATCAAAAAGGTCTTCTCTCCAAGGAGGTCAATGTCTCATGTCCCAATGAGATCTTACAATCTCCCCCTTGGTCTAAAAATACCTAGGATGTCTACCATCTTCCTAGTGATAAGTTCCATATCACTCAAGAGAGACAATCCTATTCACTCTCTCAATTTCCAAATTGGGTATCAAAAAAACCCATCAATTTTCTCAATTGATGATACTCTTCCAATAACTTCTCCTCTTCAAGGAGAAAAACACATCCATCATCCCAAGATGGATACCTCTCCCTAAAGGCTTGCTCCCCCTTGACCATTGCACCAACAATGTCCTTGGGAAGTCCCTAAGCCAATAGGAACTCTAAGCCATAAAAATTAAGGTTAGAAATTCAACATTGAACTTTCCAACACCTTAAAATTGATATAAACCCTAAACACCTCTCCTAATCCATATCCAATGGATTTTCACCCTTCATCATGCTTCCCAAAGCATATCCTAGGGTTAGGAGTGGTTAGGGACCTTAACCGCAACTGAAATCGGGTTAAACAACCTTGGTTACCTCAGATCGGCTATCGATCGAGTGATTCAGAAATCACGCACGACACGCTATCACCGATCGCCACCAGGGCAATCGATCGACATCAAAATCTCGATTTTCAATTATCAGAAATGAGTTTTGGAAAATCATAACTAATTATACGTATATCGAAAAATCACAAAATTTGATACGTATAATACTTATGACCAATACAATGGGAGAAAAATGTTTGAAAAATATTTTACCAATAAAATATCAGAATTGATACAAAATCCAAAAGTGACTAAAAATTTTAAAGTTTAAGCTCACTTAGTATCAATCTCATCAATGGTGATTGCTGTCAAAAGATAGACTTCACCAAGGTTTTTCAAAATGATTTTAAAATGTTTTCAAACCCCTATTTTGGATCATATTCCTTGTGCTCTATGTACATGACTTGTACACAAGCTTTCCTAATGATCCACATGTTGAGTTAAGATGAGTTTTAGTTCAACTATATGCAAAAACTATGCACCTTGAACTCAACTCATATCCTAGCATCTCACATGTATCTAAGGTGTATAAATACACATACATGTCAATTAGATGTGAGATGTGGATTTTGTTCTTCCTAATACTAGGGTTTCATGCATTTTTCTAGGCAACCCTACTTGATTCCCTTATGAATGTGACTTCAAGTCATGTCATTGTCCTTAAATCAATTTTCAATCAAATTAATGCATGAATGTATGATCACGGAATAAATAATAGCATTATTAAAATATGGCCAATGATCATGATGTCATGACATAAGATGAAATCTAAAAACTAATGACATTTAAAACCTTAATCCTAAACATGAACATGACATATAAAATGATTAAAAGTAAGCATGATGTTATGACATGTTATATGGCAAACAAAGCATGGCATATAAAATATATAGGTATAATAATACCTAAATTTTAATATTACTTGCCATTTGATATAATTAAATATATTTTTCCATATTATCACTAATCTCCCTAGTGTGCCAAAAACTCAAAATGGCACACTAACCTCTAAACCTAAATTGTGCCAATTTGATCATTTTATCAAACTTCTCAAATAATATTGGCACATCCTAAAATATTTTAGGATTAAGACTCAAATGTATTTCCAAGGTTACCATAACCTTGAAAATAACCTAAAGTGCCACCTTTGCCATGGTTGAGTTAACTACCCATCCAATCAAGGTTGGCACACCCTAACCCCATCTAGCGTGAATCAATCACGCTCTTAGGAACCCAAAACCGATTTGAGCTCCTAGGGTTAATTAGGTATTCCTTAGGGATAACTTTCCTAGATACCCTCCTAATGACCCTCCTAGGATTATTAGCCTTGGTCATTTGGGTCTTACCTAGGTTGACTCTAGGGGTAACTCTTCTTTGAACCTTCTTAGTGGCCACCCTAGGTTTCCTAGAAATCCTAGCCACTAGGCACAACCTTTGGTCAACCTTAGGGATGACTTCCCTATTGACCTTGGTCTTCCTAGACCTAGTTTGTGTCCCATAATCAAATGGAACACTATAGTAAGCCACCTTAGGCTTAGGTTTGTGACCCAACCCTTGCTTGCCCTTGGTTGACTTTTGACTTTGAGGTCCTAGGTGTTGACTTTGAGTCTTGGACCTTTGACTTTGACAATTAGACCATGTAGATTTTGGATCAAAAGCTACAAGCAAATACAATGAAATACAAAGCAAGACTAGTAAAGAAAAACACTTTACAAATGCTCTTGAATGCTTGATCGCTAGGTTGATCGAGTAGCACTTGGAGACCCTGAATTGCAGCAGCAACTCGCCCCAAATCGCCACAAAGAACCATGCCAATTTCCTTCATCACGAGCTCCTTATAAAGCTTCAACCTGTGCTGGAAAAAGTCGATCAGTCGACTTATCGGGACCATCAGTCGACTGATGCCACTGTTGTCGTGAGACAATGGCTAGATCCACGCTAGATAAGTCCAACGGATCTACCATCAGTCGACTGATCATACCCATCAGTCGACTGATGGAGTCCTTATTCGACCAGTCAAGTCTCGACTCCATTCTGTGGCCAATTTCTTGAGCACCAGTCGACTGATCACACGATCAGTCGACTGCTCGAGCCATCAGTCGACTCCCCACCTCTAGCAGTCGACTGCTAGGCCATTTCCCGCAGTCAAACCCTAGTTGACTCAGTCCAGTCGACTGCCACATGGCACCAGTCGACTGGCACACCTCAAACATGAGGTTTTAGCCCAAGTATGGTTCCCCCATACTTGCTTGACCACCCTTAGCCTAGACCTAAGCCTTCTAGCCACCTCTATCAGCCTCACGCCTCTCGGATCCCTCCAAGTCATCCATGACTTGTTCATCCATCGCGCTAGCCTTCAGGTGCTTCCATCGGCTATGTCATGCTAACGGTGTCTACACCGCCAAGGCACATTGGACTTACGGCGCCAAGACTCCGCTTGGACTTTACGCCGCCAACCATTGGACTTCTCAAATGCCAAGACTTAAGCTTAGACTTTCCCTTGCCAACCCATGTTGGACTTTTTATTCCAAGACCCATGCTTGGACTTTCCCAAATGCCAAGTGTCCCACTTGGACTTTCCATGCCAAGTACCCAAGACTTGGACTTTTCCATGACAATTACATTGTCATATATTTTTGTCGAACATCAAAGCATCACTCGAGTCAAACTCGAGTCCTGGTCAATCGTGACCTGGGCCGATTGCACCAACAGTTTTGATTGAAGCAATGCACTCCTCGATTAAAGTATCAATTAAATAGTCCTCAAGTTCTTCTTCAAGTGGTGATTGAATGGATTGTCCTTCTTCACTTCCTGGTAATCAACTTGGTGTTCTAGCAAATTGACTGGCGATCTGTGCTATCTGAATCTCCAGCTTCTTTTGTCGGCTAGCAATGTCATTCACAGACGTCCTTAATTCTTCATTCATTGTTTCTGTTTGCGAATGTCGCTGCTGAAATTCAGCGTTCGCCTCTTGTTGCGTAAGAATAAAGCTTTCTATCATCTGCTCTAGTCAAGATTTGGGTGGACAATATTGAGGGTTTAAGTGGCCAGGGTCATAACTATATTAATAGGAATCATCTTGTTGCCACTGGTTGTAATAATAAGTGATATCTTCTTGTTCACATTGTAAAGGATCAAATATATCCGGACAATTATTAATGTTATGCCATGTTTCACCATAATGCTCACAATAAATGTTACCAAAACTCACAGCATTAAATTTACCATAATCATGAGTAAAAGCATGCATTATTATATGCAGAAAATTATAAATAAGGAAAGAGCAACTGAATAAAAAAAACTAAAATAAAATAAAATAAAAAAAAGTAAATCTAGCCTAGTTCCGATCATATTATCCACTTCTTAATTCGATATCGAATCAATAAGTACCCGATAACGACACCAAAAACTTGATGCACGCAAACGCGACCTCAAGTCTCACGACGGAGACCATCGAGGACTCGAACTTCGTGCTCGCGCTCAATGCCCGCAAGTGTACGGATGTTGTCAAGTAATAAAGAATATCGATCCCACAGGGATTGAGATTTTGAGTATCGATTTGTCTAGTGGATGTGTTGTTGTTCGGATTGGTAATCCTAGGGTTCACAAATGAGAGGTCGTCGATGATCCGAACTCAGTACGGTGTTACATGGAAGAAGAGAAAGGTTGCTACGAGGATTTAGATGGGATTCTAGGACTTCAGTTTCGTTTGTGTGTCGCAGAACATGCTATCTATTGAATGTATCCAAATTTTTTAGCTAGGGTTTTGTGGAAAGGACATCATACACTATAGTATGAGGATGCCAAATTGATCCTTGCGATGAGCCAAAAATGAGACACATTACCGACTCTATCGCATCATTCTATCCACAGTTGCAGGCGATGAGGCAAACCTCTAGGTTTCTCCTAATATCCTCTAAATCTTAGATATGAGGACTATCACTCCTCGTATCGTCTACGCACAGAAGATAGAAAACCAAAACACAAAGCTATTGATCTCAATAATCATTCAACTGCAAATACGATTTCAAGAATGGAAACATAATTGAAATAGCAATGTTCTACTCAACAAAAACTACTCCCTAATCCTAGAATTGGAGAATCTACTCCATGAATACGAGAAGAGAGTCACAAAACATTATGGAATTCATGAATATAATGATAAATGTGTAAGAAATATGAATTACAATGTAAATGTAGCTCTTCCCTCTGGAGTTGTGGTGCAGATCTTGATCCTTGACCGGCTCTCTCCTTGTTCGATGTGAGTTCCCGAAGCTTTTTAGGGCTTTAAAGTGACGTCCCAGTCGGCATGCCTCTTTCCTAGGGTTTGGGAGCCCTAGGGTGGCTCCCTCGTGATCCCCAACCTCTTAGACAAGTTTCCTATATATAGAGTTGGTTTCGGCTTTCCAAAAATGCTTGAAAAACCCTATTTCATCGAATTTGCGGTGCCGCCACATGACCGTGTGAATTTGTCACGGCCTGGCCGTGTACAAGAATGGAAAATAGATGAAATCTCAGTTGGAAATTGATCTGGAAAAAAGGCACGACCGTGTATTTTCACATGCCCTAGTCGTGTCTTTTCCTGGAGCTTCCGTTTTGATCCGTTTCGCTTCAAAAACATGCCCAAGTCTTGGGACATGGCCAGTGCATGTTCCCTAAGGTTCGTGCTCCATTTTTTCTCCAAAAATGTCGCTCTACACATAAATTAACAAAAGTAGATCTCCGAACTAGAAAATAGGAAATGCATGTAAAACAAAGTAAAATATGCATGAAACAAACATAAAATGAAATGAGATATGAGCGAAAACTACTCCTAAAACCCTATATGTTTTGCTCACATGAGAAAGCAGAGCAGCTCTGAGGAGCGGGTTGAGCACGTCAATGTGGTGGGTGAGTAAAATCAGAGGCCTAATAACCCATATTCTAGAACATACAATCCCGGATGGAGGAACTGCCCAAACTTTTCCTATAAGAATAATTCAGGAAATTTCCATCAATCGGGAGGATACTGTTGGGTTTCCTGCACCGCGGCATGTGTGTGTTCGATCATGTTTCATAAACATGAACACAGCGGAAGCAATAAAAATAATAAATCTATATTTATTACAACACACGCATGCATATTACAACAAGTGTAGACATAACCGTAAATTTAAATTTGCAATAAAAGGAAATTTATCTACGTTATACCTTTCGTATGACGTGTAGCGGGAACGGCATCAACCGGAATGATCCTCGCTAGAATCGTCTCTATCCGTATCCACACCGAGTTCCTCGGGATGACTTCGCTAAGCCACGAGCTTTGTCTTCGTACGGGTTACTAGCCTCCTGTTGAAGATGACGTGATCGAGAGATGATCACGATCCGAATCCAAATTCGGATCCTAATACGAGTTCTCAAAACTTGATTCTCCGGAGAGGTATTCGTCAACCAATTGATGAATCCTTCGTCCTCCACCTCAGAGGATTACCGGAGATTGAATCCCCGGTAAGTTATCCGCTGTCGGAGCTCTAACCGTCGTCCAAACGACGCTCCGACGAGAGGAGAAGAAGCTGTCCAGAAAACTGGACAGCTTGGAGGAGGAGTAGGCGCCGGCCAAAACAAGGAAGTCAAGTGCTCACCTTTTCACCGAAGCCTAGGAAGATCACCGGAGGGTCGCCGGAGGATCACCGGCTGAAGCTTGGATGCCGGCAAGGACTTGGACGGCGGCACAAGAGCTGGGCGGCAATGGAGTTGGCGCCGAAAACTCCAAGGAGACGAGGTGGGCGGCAACTAGGTTTAGGGCTCTTGGATTAGGGCTTAATTATCCCTTAAGCCCTCTTTTATAGAGAACTAATTCTCTTAATGGTTAATGGATCATAACCATTAGGCCCGTTAACCCGCTCCATTAAGATAACTTAAAATAAACCAAACCATGAAGGTTTATTTTAAGTTAAAACGAACCGAACCAACTTTTGGTTCATTCGTTTAAAATAAACCAAACCCTTTGGTTTATTCTCCTCCATTGGATTAGAACCAAACGATTTTGGTTCATCCATTATGTCTTCATAAGACACGGCCCATCCACGCTTCCATTGCGACTGAAATGATTTCATGCTCGCTTTATGTTTGGTCCAACCAAACTTAGTTTCTCTCGGTCTGAGAATCCCATTCTCAAGCTCGTTTTAAATCCTTCGGATTACGCTCGTTGTGCGTGTGACCAAATAGGTTCTCGGTTTATGTTGGCCGTCTATAATTAACCATTAATTATAGAACGATCATGAGTGGCACCTAGTGGTACATCATGATCCCCAATTAACCGAAAAGATCAACGGTTGATCCAGAACTATTTCTGAAACCCTTCAGCAGCTCGAATGATTCGTGCCCCATTCCCTTCACTCATCTTATACCCACTTGGTTCAGGACATGGTCTATTGTATCAGTCCCCACTAGGCTGACTACGTCACACCTAGCCCAAGTATCATTTCCTCGTCCTACGGATTCTAGTTACTCCACATGTATCGAAGAGTACCTTACTCTAAACATGTAATGCTTTTGCCAAAGACTTTAGTAACAATCCGACGAGAGGCCATGGGTATACATCTCCTCGCAAGGAGTGGTGAATCCTTTATAGGCTATTCAAACACCTTCGATCACTTCGACTTATACCCAATCATCCCGGGTCCACATCTCCTTAGAGATGTTTGCTTAAGATGTCAAAGCATAAGTCTCCATGATCAAGATGACTTGAATACAAGTCAAAGGAACATCGCACTTAAGCCACAGTAAGAACTTCATTGACATATCTATATATGCAGAGAACCATATGAAGTCTTACGGCTGGTCACTCCAATGAACTAGTTACCATAACTAGCATCCACGATTAAGTCCGGACATCACTATGTCTCCAGCCAGTGAGAATCAGCTGCTTGGATACACCAAGGAGTATACCTCGTGCTAGTCTCGACAGAATTGATGGTGTCCAAATCCATCAATTCATCGACTAGGGATAATTCTGATACATCACAATTACACATGTAGAGATACTCACTAGTTGTGATCCAATCACAAATTCTCTCATGCTGTGAATCACATCATGGACATTCAGTAAATGAGTTTAAGATCCAATCAAATACATGAAACATGTATACTCAAATAGTGAATCTTCATTTATCATATAAATGGTTCATACATAAGGTGATTGCCTTAGGACATCTCTCATATATTACTAACAGACTCTCACTTGGCCTAATGCCAATTGCTACGGTATCCAAGACCATAAGCTCGAACATGACCCTCAAACTTATTTTGAGGTAATGCCTTAGTTAAAGGATCTACTAAGTTCCTTTCAGTGGGAATTTTCTCGATTTGTATTTCGTTCCTACTGATGATCTCTCTGATAAGATGATAGCGGCGAAGCACATGTTTGGATCGCTGATGAGACCTTGTCTCTTTCGCCTGTGCAATTGCTCCATTGTTGTCGCAGTAGACCGGTATTGCTTCAACAATGGCCGGAATCACACCAAGTTCATGAACAAACTTTTTGATCCAAACCGCTTCCTTTCTTTGCTTAGGCCGCAATGTATTCGCCTCGATGGTAGAATCGCTCTGATCTCTTGTTTGGAACTTTTCCAACTCACTTTGATTCAAGGTGAACACATATCGGTGAGACACGGAATCATCCTTATCTGTCTGGAAGTGCATCCGTATACCCGCGTATCACCATGTCCCCTTCTCCATATATTAGGAACACATCCTTAGTTCTTCTCAAGTACTTAAGGATCGTCTTAACAGCCGCCCAATGATCCATTCCTGGATCGGACTGGTATCTGCTCGTGACACTCAGAGCATACGATACATCGGGCCTCGTACATAACATAGCATACATGATAGATCCTATTGCGGATGCATAGGGAATCTTATGTTGGATCGAGAAGCGTCGCTAGAGGGGGGGTGAATAGCGATCGTAAATCTTTTCTTTTTCGTTCGTTCGATACGCAAAGTAAGCACAGCGGAAAATAAATGAACATGTTTATTTTACTTGGTTCACAACCCAGCGGTTGCTACTCCAAGGCCCTATCGGTCCTAGACCGCGTACGGAGGGCAAAGCACTAAAACGTCTCCTCCTCGTTGGAGGTAGGAGACAACGATTACAAAAACCGAATATACGAGGATGAGGCAACAAGCCTACCTCACCTCGTTATGAAGATAAAAATACAGAATATAATATCAAAAATATTACTTGAATCTGCTGAAAGAAGATCAAAACTTGGCGTCGCGTCGGCGTTATAATGTGTTGAGCGTTGGCGTTGTAGGAGCACTTGATGAATAATTGATGTGATTTGGAGATGAATCCTCCTCCTTTTATAGACTTTAGCCTCTGAATTTGTCTCCTATTTCTTTGGAGCGGATCATGAATTTTTCCAAATTTTTATCGCGAAGTGGCGCGTCAAACGCGTTATCCGTTTTGACCTAAGCGCAAAGTTGAATCGTCGCCATCGATCGGATGATGCCTCTCATCGATCGGTGATGACGATCGATGCATCTCATCGATCGTGATAACGATGATCGCCTAATGTCCAAAGTGATCATTGCCCGGCTGGCCACTTCCCTGCAGTAAGAGATTAGCTCGGAAAATGATAAATACGACGGTTTCTAACCGTCCGATCTCGACCTAGACCTTCCACAGGAAGTCTTAGTCGAATCGTCGCCTACGGTCGTCCCCGTAAAGAGGACACGACCTTACAATCTCTCACTCACACGAGCTTACCTCGATAGTAGCTCTCGCTTCCGGCCTTCCACTCGATTCCTTCGGCTCCCTCCGAATTCACTCAAGTGTCGCCCGACCACCACGGCTTCCTCCGGGTGTCGCTAGCCTTCAGCTCCAGCTTTAGTACTTTTCTGCACACTTGATTTAGCTCGTGAGATAACAATATAAACTTAACTTTGTGTCTTTGCCATAATCAAAACACAGGTTCGATTATCTAGTGCCCCTGCACCAACATCTTACTCATGCAAATCCTCTCGTCTTCTGTGCGCGAACACATAGACTTCGAAAGGTGTACCCCATGCCTGATGGGTAGGAAACCTTTCTTGGATTCCGACATGCTAAACCTCTTTAGCACTCGGTCTATATATGTAGACTGCGAAAGACCAAGCAACCGTTTCGATCTATCTCTATAGATCTTAATCCCGAGGATGTAGGTTGCTTCTCCCAGGTCTTTCATGGAGAATGTCTTGGATAACCAAACCTTCACTGACTGTAAGATTGAAACATCGTTTCCTATAAGTAGTATGTCATCGACATACAATACTAGGAATACGACTACACTCCCACTAACCTTCTTGTACACACAAGGTTCGTCTGGATTTTGTGAGAAATCAAACTTTTTGATTGTGTCATCAAAACGGATATTCCAGCTCCTGGATGCTTGCTTCAATCCATAAATGGACTGTCGCAATTTGCATACCTTGGTTTTATCAACCGATGTGAAACCCTCAGGCTGTATCATATACACGTCCTCGAGCAGGTTTCCATTAAGGAAAGTTGTTTTCACATCCATCTGCCTTATCTCATAATCATAATGAGCCGCTATGGCCAGGAGCATCCGAATGGATTTAAGCATAGCTATAGGCGAATAGGTTTCGTCATAATCAAAACCTTGCTTTTGACGATATCCTTTCGCCACCAATCTAGCCTTATAGGTAATCACATTACCATCCATGTCGGTTTTCTTCTTGAAACCCCACTTGCACCCTATAGGCTTTATCCCTTCAGGTGGGTCAACCAAGTTCCAAACTTGGTTTTCATACATGGAATCCATTTCCAACTTCATGGCACCAAGCCACTTATCCCTTTCTGAACTTGTCAGCACTTCTTCATAACTGGTAGGCTCCTCATCATCAATGAGTAACACGTCATTCAATTCACTTACGAGAAATCCATATCTCTCAGGAATATTGCGTGTTCTACCAGATCTACGAAGATGTGGTGTTACAATAGGTCCAGCCGATTGCTCATCACTATGAGTTGTCGGCTGTTGTGCTTCACCAGGTATCTCATCAATGTCTATTTGAGTCTCTCGAGCCTCCTCAAGCTCGACGATACTCCCACTGTTTTCTTGCAAGAGAAACTCTTTCTCTAGAAACACAGCATGCCTTGAAACATACACCTTTTGTTCCACAGGATGATAGAATTGGTAACCCCTTGTTTCCTTAGGGTATCCAATAAATAGATATTTATCAGACTTAGCATCCAATTTGTCTGATATTGTCCGCTTCACATAAGTAGGACAACCCCATATCTTCAAGTAAGATACATGAGGTTTCTTACTATTCCATATCTCATATGGAGTAGTTGAGACTACCTTGGTAGGCATTCTGTTTAACAAGTAAACAGCTGTCTGTAGTGCATAGCCCCAAAAGGACTTGGGAAGAGTCGCATGATTCATCATTGACCTGACCATGTCCAACAAGGTCCGGTTACGCCTCTCAGATACACCATTATGCTATGGTGTATATGGCGGAGTTCATTGAGACAATATACCATTGTCTCTTAGGTAATCAAGAAACTCCTGACTCAAGTATTCACCACCTCGATCCGATCAAAGTATTTTAATACACTTGTCATGTTGTTTCTCTACTTCATTTCTGAACTCTTTGAACCTTTCAAAGGCTTCAGACTTGTGTTTCATCAAGAACACATACCCAAACCGTGAGTGATCATCGGTGAAGGTAATGAAGTAGCTATAGCCTCCTAATGCTTGAGTTGACATAGGTCCACATACATCAGTATGTATTAGACCTAGTAACTCTCCCACTCGTTCACCTTTTCCAGTAAAAGGTAACTTAGTCATCTTGCCTTTTAAGCATGATTCGCATGTATCGTATGAATCCAATTCAAATGATTCCAGAATTCCACATCGGTGTAATTCGGACATGCGTTTCTTGCTTATATGGCCAAGACGACAATGCCATATATAGGAGTCTATTTGATTATCCTTTCGAGCACGCGTGTTGCTCGCTTCGATATTGAAAATATCACTGGATACGTCCAACGTATAAATGCCATTGCTTAAAGTTCCAGACCCATAAGGAACTCCATTCAAATTTATGTAACAACAATTGTTACTAAAAGTCAAATGGTACCCATTTCTATTTAAACAAGAAATAGAAATGTTCTTTATCAATGAAGGAACACAAAAGTAATTGTCCAGTTTTAAGACAAGTCCTGCAGGGAGTTTCAATAAATACGTTTCGTTGGCGAGTGCAGCAACCTTTGCTTCATTCCCAACACGTAAATTTGACTCTCCCTTGACGAGTCTTCTTCTATTCCTTAGCCCATGTATGTCATTACATATATGTGAGCCACACCCATTATCCAATACCCAAGTGTCTAAGGAAATAGAATGACAATCAATAAAGAAGATTTCTGAAGAAGATGGGGCATCCGATGCCTTATCCTTCTTCACGGACTCAAGATAAATCTTGCAATTTCTTCGCCAATGGCCCTCCTTGCCATAATGATGGCAAGTGCCCTTTTTAGCTGGTTCTGCCTTTTTAGCCTTTTTCTTCTTCCCCTTCTGTTGTTCCTTTGACTCCCTCTTAGAACCTTTCTTCGAGGAATCAACTAACAACACCATCTCCTACTCATGCTTCTCAGAAGGCTCCACAGTCTTCAACATGTTGAGCAGTACCACAGATGAACCTCCTTGCATCTTAGAGGTGAAGAGGAGCTTGGAGACTTCGAACTTTCGAATCTCACTTGCTTATCAAACAACTCATAAAGATGAAGGACTACGATATGAGCATCCATATGCTCATGCTGCTTTTCGTAGCATGGGTTCCATCGCGGCTAGCATGATGCAACATGTCAGTTCAGAATCAGTCACATGTTTCTGATAGACCAAAAATTGGTCCGGAGTTGCATCGTCACTAGGATGGGCGGGAAGAGGCGCTTCGAGGACATACGCAAGCTTTTCACCTTGAGAACAATTCTCAGGTTTCTAAGCTAGTCCAGGAAGTTAGGCCCAGTTAGTTTGTTTGAATCCAAAATAGTGCGCAAATTCAAAGACATCATGATCAATATTAGAAATACAAAATGAGCATATGTGAGAAAGATGATTTTAAAATGCATCAATATACATTTATAAATCCCATTCATTTTTCGAATTTCAAAAATCCCAAAATCACTTCGGGAGATCGTAGGTCCATCTCCGAATGGGATGATATCAATTATAGTTATGAACAAGCTTGGAGAGAGTCCAACAAGTCATTCATAACTACGACGGTAGGTATCAACTATACCGATTGCATATCACGTATATGCAACTATCACAATGTGCTATCAACTAATTGAATGTTCACACATACATCGGGTTGTTAACACATTAACAAGTATGCATCATATGCATAGCACCCAACTTCACCTCCCTTTACATCGACCTTGGAGAGAGTCCAACAAGCCGATGCTCAGGTTAAAGCCAACCCATTAATCGAGAAATAGTTTTAATATGGTTAGAGCGCATTCAACCAATTAGCCCAGCTTGGAGAGAGTCCAACAACCAAAGCTAACGATTGACCTCTAACTCTTACCATATTAGTATTAAACTATTCCATGGTTTGAACATGTTCGGGTTTGAGCTGGGCTTGGAGAGAGTCCAACAACCCAAACAAGAAACGGAACTCTGGTTCTAACCATATTAATGGAAGGTGTAGGCTTTAATATTGTTTAAGGGTTTTATGTCTCATCCTCTTTGCATGCAAATAACTATTATCTACATGGCATGGCATACATGGCATACATCTACATGTCACGACACGCATGACATAATGTTATGCATCTAATGCAATTACATGGCATACAATTATGTCATGTATATATTTCCTTATATGTCATAACTATTTATGGAAATAAAATATGTTTAAGATTTGATTCTCCAAATCAAATCATAATTAAATTAGGAAACAAATTTCCAAATCTAATCACATATTTTATTTATGGAATTATTTGATTAAGGAAAATCTATTTAGGAAACCAATTTCCTAAATCATTAAAACTACTTATGGAAATAAAATATTTTAAGATTTGATTTCCCAAATCAAATCAAGATTAAATTAGGAAACAAATTTCCAAAATCTAATCAAATATTTTATTTATGGAAAATATCAATTTCCATAAATACTTCCAACTTTCCAAAAGTGGAAGATTTCCATAAATACTTCTAGACTTTCCAAAATTGAAAAATTTCCATAAATACTTCTAAATTTCCAAAATTAGAAAATTTCCAGAAATAACATTATGACTATCGCAAAACCATTTTACGATTATGTCGAAACACAACCTTGCTCTAATACCATCAAGGGTTTCAGATCGCAAGATGTGTGTTCGATCATGTTTCGTAAACATGAACACAGCGGAAGCAATAAAAATAATAAATCTACATTTATTATAACACACACAACACACACATGCATATTACAACAAGTGTAGACATAACCGTAAATTTAAATTTGCAATAAAAGGAAATTTATCTACGTTATACCTTTCGTATGACGTGTAGCGGGAACGGCATCAACCGGAACGATCCTCGCTAGAATCGTCTCTATCCGTATCCACGCCGAGTTCCTCGTGATGACTTCGCTAAGCCACGAGCTTCGTCTTCGTATGGGTTACTAGCCTCGTGTTGAAGACAACGTGATCGAGAGATGATCACGATCTGAATCCAAATTCGGATCCTAATACGAGTTCTCAAAACTCGCTTCTCCGGAGAGGTATTCGTCAACCAATTGACGAATCCTTCGTCCTCCACCTCAGAGGATTACCGGAGATCGAATCCCCGGTAAGTTATCCACTGTCGGAGCTCTAACCGTCGTCCAAATGACGCTCCGACGAGAGGAGAAGAAGCTGTCCAGAAAACTGGACAGCTTGGAGGAGGAGTAGGCGCCGGCCAAAACAAGGAAGCCAAGTGCTCACCTTTTCACCGAAGCCTAGGAAGATCACCGGAGGGTCGCCGGAGGATCACCGGCTGAATCTTGGACGCCGGCAAGGACTTGGACGGCGGCACAAGAGCTGGGCGGCAATGGAGTTGGCGCCGAAAACTCCAAGGAGAGGAGGTGGGCGGCAACTAGGTTTAGAGCTCTTGGATTAGGGCTTAATTATCCCTTAAGCCCTCTTTTATAGAGAACTAATTCTCTTAATGGTTAATGGATCATAACCATTAGGCCCGTTAACCCGCTCCATTAAGATAAGTTAAAATAAACCAAACCATGATGGTTTATTTTAAGTTAAAACGAACCGAACCAACTTTTGGTTCATTCGTTTAAAATAAACCAAACCCTTTGGTTTATTCTCCTCCATTTGATTAGAACCAAACCATTTTGGTTCATCAATTATGTCTTCATAAGACACGGCCCATCCACGCTTCCATTGCGACTGAAACGATTTCATGCTCGCTTTATGTTTGGTCCAAACAATCTTAGTTTCTCTTGGTCTGAGAATCCCATTCTCAAATTCGTTTTAAATCCTTCGGATTACGCTCGTTGTGCGTGTGACCAAATAGGTTCTCGGTTTATGTTGGCCGTCTATAATTAACCATTAATTATAGAACGATCATGACTGGCACCTAGTAGTACATCATGATCCCCAATTAACCGAAAAGATCAACGGTTGATCCAGAACTATTTCTGAAACCCTTCAGCACCACGAATGATTCGTGCCCCATTCCCTTCATTCATCTTATACCCACTTGGTTCAGGACATGGTCTATTGTGTCAGTCCCCACTAGGATGACTACGTCACACCTAGCCCAAGTATCATTTCCTCATCCTAAGAATTCTAGTTATTCCACATGTATCGAAGAGTACCTTACTCTAAACATGTAATGCTTTGGCCAAAGACTTTAGTTACAATCCGACGAGAGGCCATGGGTATACATCTCCTCGCAAGGAGTGGTGAATCCTTTATAGGCTATTCAAACATCTTCGATCACTTCGACTTATACCCAATCATCCCGGGTCCACATCTCCTTAGAGATGTTTGCTTAAGATGTCAAAGCATAAGTCTCCATGATCAAGATGACTTGAATACCGCAAGTCAAAGGAACATCGCACTTAAGCCACAGTAAGAACTTCATTGACATATCTATATATGCAGAGAACCATATGAAGTCTTACCGCTGGTCACTCCAATGAACTAGTTACCATAACTAGCATCCATGATTAACTCCGGACATCACAATGTCTCCAGCCAGTGAGAATCAGCTGCTTGGATACACCAAGGAGTATACCTCGTGCTAGTCTCGACATAATTGATGGTGTCCAAATCCATTAATTCATCGACTAGGGATAATTCCGATACATCACAATTAAACATGTAGAGATACTCACTAGTTGTGATCCAATCACAAATTCTCTAATGCTGTGAATCACATCGTGGACATTCAGTAAATTAGTTTAAGATCCAATCAAATACATGAAACATGTATACTCAAATAGTGAATCTTCATTTATCATATAAATGGTTCATACATAAGGCGATTGCCTTAGGACATCTCTCATATATTACTAACAGATACGTGCAATAGGGCAGTGGGCAGCAACAACCACCTCAGTCTAGGCTTGAGTTAATGATTGAAGGTTTCATTGCTACCCAGACTAATGTTAATGAAAAATTCCAATGGCAACAACAAGAAATCGAAGACGCACTGAGGGAGTTGTAAGGGATCCTTGGAAGCTAGAGGGGGGGTGAATAGCTTGTTTTCGTTTCTACAAAAATGATTAGCGGAAGCACAACAAAAAAATAATAATAGAAATGAAAATACAATGCTAACACAAAGCTTTTACATGGTTCGGAGATAATGCTCCTACTCCACGGCGATCCTTAAGGTGGATCAACCCTAATAAATCTCACTAAAAAGCTTTCTCTTTTACAACAACCCTCCTCTTCTTACAAAAGATGAAGATGAAGTTTAGAGAGGAGGAGGGGAATTAAAACACTAGGAAAGCATTAAAATTTGTGGAGGCTTGAGAGGATATCAGAAAGTAAGCATTAACCCTCTCAAACACAACAAGCCCTCTTTTTATAGAGAGAGGGTTGTTTTTCCCATTGGGCCTCGATCAATCGACTGATGTATAACATCAATCGACTGTCACCGTGGTTAACGGCTTCTGAATAGCAAGATTCATAGGATTCATAATCATCATCATCCAACAACATGCTCATCACGATCGATCCTCCATCATCGGGATGGAGTGATCGATCAGTGAGGATCACGGTGCGAAATGAGTGAGACTTCATTCTATGCCCGTGTTCACCTTGATCAGTCGACTGTCGCTAATTGGCAATTGACTAATGGCGATATTAGTCGACTGCCACAACACGGCAGTCGACTGTTCATCAACTTTTCAGCCAGACTCAGTCGAGTACCCTAACAGTCGATTGATACAAGGCAGTCGACTGTTCATCAACTTTTCAGTCTGACTCGTCAAGTATGAATAATTCATACTTGAATTGACTCCCTAGACCTAGACTCAACCTTCTATCTCTTCCTTAAGCCTTGCACCTCCAGGATCCCTCCGAGTTCGTGACTTGTTCATCCTTTGCGCTTTGCTTCCAAGAGCTTCCTTCGGTTTTGTCATGTCTTGGGTTTTCCTTTGCCAAAGTGTGCTTGGATTTTACGCCGCCAAGACTACATGCTTGGACTTACGCTGCCAAGACTTGCCTTTGGACTTCCTTTGCCAAGGTTCATTTGGACTTAATGCCGCTAAGTCTACATGTTTGGTCTTACGCCACCAAACCTTTTCCTTGGACTTCTCTTGCCAAGATCACACTTGGACTTTGCTTTTACCAAGTCATCATACTTGGATTTTCCTGTCACTTAAACACGTTCACAATTAGATCATAAAATATTGCCTAACTTAGATGATTATCCAAACATCAAAACATATAAATGCTTGGGGCATTGTTGCACCAATAGGAGTTGAAGGCCTTTGTCGATAGCCTCACAAGCCACACCAAATTGCTAGAAACATAGGTAGCCCAAATAGCTAAAACCGTATCACAACCCAAGGAAAGATCATCCCAGCTAGCCGAGGAAAACTTGGCTAAGGGAGATGGAGCGTTCAGTGAATCAGAGGGCCAGGAAAAAAAGTCACTAAGGGGTGCACAACCATGATTTCACCGTTGCCAAACCAAGTAGAAATTGAAGACAAGATTCCACCCAAGTTTGATGACCTTGGTGATTTTTTCATACTCTGTGCAATCTAAAGGAGAGCATCGATGAAGCATTATGTGACCTAGGATTGTCCCTTAGCATTATGCCCTATGCGATCTATAGGGAGATGGGAATGAGTGGGTTATAATCATTTGGCCTGGCTATTCATATGGCGGATGGCACGGTCAGGGAACAAATTGGAATTCTAGTGGACGTACCTATTGTAATAAAAAGTTTTGTGATACCCACAAACTTCATCATATTAAACACAGAATCAAACTCTCAGTGTTGGGATGTATACTGAAAGCCTAGCTCTTTTGTATGAACATCTTTATTTTGAAATAAGAATCACATGATCATTGTTTGCATATTTTTATAGTTATGCAAAATTGTCTAATATTTTACATTGTAGATAACATGGTGCTTGGTGTGGCACAGAAGATCATGTTATCAGTCCCTTGTAGAATATAAGTAGAGGCTCACAACCAAGATGGTTTTGGACAAACCATTGGCATGGTTGTAGTGTAGCTTGGTATTGTTTTATCTTGAACATAGAGTTACACTAGTACACCTCGGTGTATTGAGCGAGACCGATATAGAGGTGATTCAATTTATTGCTGACTACATAATTGAATCGGACCTCGGATATTATATTGTACATGCTCTTAATCCCGATATAATAACGGGCACATGTACTTAGTATTTATTTCTTTGATTTACCAAAGGGTGAGATTTAGATGGATTAAATCAATATGCCCGGTAAGTTGGGAAATGATATTATTTACATGGTGTGTCGTTGATTATAGGAGGAAACCGTGTCCTATATATTAGGTTGATGATGTCCCCTTGAGGAACTCATAAGGTTCATCATGTAAACCCTGCAGGTTGACTTAGTCAACATGATGATAAGGTTGAGTGGTACTACTCGAGGAGTTAGATGTTAATTGATTGATGGTCAGTAAATCAATCAATTGACGGACATTCGATATCTTAAACACGGGGAGATGGATGTACAAATAATATATGGAGCCCATATTAATTTATGGGGGTTGGTGAGGTAATTCAATTATGATCCTCTAGTGTAATGGAACATCATTGATGGATCAAGTTTGTGTGATTCCGATCCATCGGGTGGCCAAGATCCAACTCCTCCTCATGGTCCCTATCATAGCCTAATATAAACCTCATGAAGTCTATATCAAATGATGGAAAACAAATCTCTAGATCCGACGGTTGGGATTAAATCCCTAGAACCGACGGTTGAGATTAAATCTCTAGATTCGACGGTTGGGATTAAATCCCTAGAACCGACGGTTGAGATTAAATCTCTAGATCCGACGGTTGGGATTAAATCCCTAGAACCGACGGTTGAGATTAAATCCCTAGATCCGACGGTTGGGATGAAACCCTAGATCCGACGGTTGGGATGAAACCCTAGATCTAACGGTTGAGATTAAAACCCTAGAACCGACGGTGGAGATTAAACCAAGGCCTATCCCTAACTCTATAAAAGGGTGGCTTAGGGTGGGCGGCAAAGATTGATGTTGGTTGATGATGATGGATGCTAAGGAGATTAGGGTTTTGCCTAGCATTGCTTGGGCGGCAAGAAACCCTAAGGAGGAAACCCTAACTAGGGTTTTGCTCCTATGGTTGGGCGGCCAAGGTATGGAAAGAAAGTGGGCGGCAACTTGTGGAAGAGTTCTTCTTCTTCCTAGGAAAGGTGGCCAGTTCCTAGATCTCTTCCTTCCATCTTGGTTGGGCGGCAACTTGTGGAAGAGTTCTTCTTCTTCCTAGGAAAGGTGGCCGGTTCCTAGATCTCTTCCTTCCATCTTGGTTGGGCGGCAACTTGTGGAAGAGTTCTTCTTCTTCCTAGGAAAGGTGGCCGGTTCCTAGATCTCTTCCTTCCATCTTGGTTGGGCGGCAAGAAAGCCTAAGGAGGAAACCCTAATTAGGGTTTGGCTCCTATGGTTGGGCGGCTAGGGTTTGCAAGAAGGTGGGCGGCATCTATAGGATAGGAGCTCTTCTTCTTCCTAGGGTGTGGCCGGCTCCTTCCTCTATTCCCTCCACCTTGGCCAGCGCCCAATGTATTCCTCTTCTCCTCTTCATTCCATCTTGGCCGGCGGCACTAGAAGCTATGGTTTGTCCCTAGTTTGGTTCCTTGGTGGTTTCCATTTTGTTCTCTCTATTCTTGGGGCCGGCGGCATCAATCCTTTGCGGATTGGTGGTTGACTCAAGCAAGAAGGGAAGGAGAGTTCTTCTTTCTTTGGATTGAAGAAGATCTAGGAAGCTTCAACTTGTGGAGGATCTTCGCCCACACGAAGTCTACAAGGAGGTTAGGACATACGATAGAAGATCAAGAGGTATAAAAGTTTTACAACTTTTATTATTGTTCTTTACATGTTCTTATTGATGTGCTAGCTTATGTTCTTTATGTTAGTATATGTTGATTATACTAGTTTACATTTGCATGTATTTGTATAATCATGGACCCCGAAGATAAACACAAAAACCGGCGATCCGTCCGTCGTCTCTTCTGCGGCTAACCGACTAGAAGAGTTGTGTTGCTTGAACAGCTAGTTTGTTCAAGCGATCGCTCAAGTCGTTAGCACGACGACGAATTGGTTGTGCTTAAAAAACTCATCCCATCCGGATTAGTTTTCATTTGTTAAAAATTTTAATCCGGGGATATGGGAGTCGATGATCCTCCGAGCGAGCATGATTCCCAACACTCAGAACCCAATCATCTTAGGGAGACCCTTTCTAGCAACTGCAGGAGCATGCATAAACGTGAAGGAGCACAAATTCTCCTTGGAAGTGGATGGAGAGATTATCATATTTAACTTATCAGGGTGTAATGATCCATTCTCAGATGGGTATACTTCTTGTTGGATAGCAAATATCCCACTGGAAGATAGAGATTTCGAAACAGATGGATGGAGGTTCATGGAGCCACTGGAGCCGAGCTGAAGCAAAGGAGTGTGGTCAAGCTAAAGACCTTAAATAAGTGCTTCTTGGGAGGCAACCCAAGTTTTATTTTCTTGACTTTCACATTTATGCATGTTGAGTTTAGATATGAATTTTTTCCCATTACAATCCATTCAAGTAGTTTAGAATTATGTAGAACTTTCTTGGTAGAAGAGAGATTCCTTTTTAGAACCCTAGAAGGGAGCATGGACGACCGTGTGGATTCCACATAGCCATGCCCAACGATTAGTAGGGCCCACAGTAGGGTGTGTAGAGAGAATCAGACCGTGTGACACTCTGGGAAAAATCCAGAGTCGCACACTATCGGCCATGTGAATTTCACACAACCATGCCAAATCCCGAACTTTTTCCAAGCGCCTAGGTCAGTCTCGCATTCCTTTAAAAAGGCAAAAGCCATGTGATTTGCCCTAAATCATCCATGCGACTCAAACATTCTGCCCAAGCCCATGCAAAATCTTCTTCTCCAACCTCTAAGGAGACTCTCCAACCTTCAAGAAGCTCCCAAGAAGCAAGGATGAGGAGGACAAAGCATTGTGCAACAAGATCTGCTTCTTCAAGGGCAAGGTCAAGGAGAAGAAGCACTGCACAAGCTTCGAAGGAAGGTAATGCTCCTCCAAGCGTTATATTTTTTAATGATGAGCATAGAGATAGATTTAATATGCTTTCCAACTGCAAAATCACAGCTACTAGGTATTTAGATGTAGATCTTTTAGAAACCTTAGGTTTGCTTGGGGATGTGCAAGGCCTCTTTACAAAAATGGGTTGGGGAGAGATTATGGGGGTAAGATACCCAACTTACCCTAGGATTATTTTAGAATTTTTAAGCTCAGTAGATGCAGAGATTTTAACAGGGGTAGATAGGCAACATGGAAAGATCACCTTTAGGTAATTTAATATAGAACATGAATGGACCTTGCACCAATGGAACTTATTCTTTGGATTACCTAGTGGGGAATAGAGAAGGATCCCTGTTGACTTTAGTGCATGAACCTTTTGGTTTGATTTGATGGGGGAGAATGCATATGACCCTTTTAGGGAAAAAGCCTCACGCCTCCAAAATCCTATCTTTCGGTATATTCACCATGTCATGGTGAGCACTATTTTTGGGAGAGGTGAGAGCAATGGAGTGGTGAGGATGAGTGAGCTTCTTTGCCTTTGGGGCATGCTACAAGAGAGAAATACCATTAATGTAGGGTCCCATTTCATTAGGCATTTAGTAAAAATGGGCTAGGCTGCGAAGGGAGAAATTATTATATGGGGTTTAATCACTCTTATTTGTAATAAGATGGGGTACCACTATAAAGGGTTGACAGAATAGAGGGGAGCACTAGTATAGATTTAGGGGTGTACATAGCTGTGAAAATGATAGTTAGGGAAGGATATTCATTTGGTTTTGTAAGGAATAATTTGCCACCTCTTAGGCTCTCCAACACCAATCGTACCACCATCACCAACCATGCCAAGTGGCGGTTGGATAGGGTAGTGGAGTCCCCACCAAATGAGGGACCCTCTACCCATGCACCCCATTCGTCGCCCGCACAACACTCACCTTCGATTCCACCTATGGACAAGAGTCCCCCTAGTCCACACCGAGAGACTACACCTGCACCTCTTTCTTTTTCTACTTATGAGCAGAATGCATATACGTCCACCTACGATTTCTTCAAGTTCTGATCGCACCTCTACAACATTTACACCGAGCAGCAGACACAGGGGAAGCGATGGGAGGAGTACAACTCCTAGATGTAGACAGAGTTTCAGGGCCTCCTAGAGCATTTCCAGTAGGCCAAGGAGTTCTACGACAAGGCCTGAGCCTATTTTCAGGAGGAGACTGCCTATCGTCAGGAGGTTCAGCACCACATGCATGACACACGATCACAATGGGCTAGGGAGGAGGAGCACAGAGCCATCACTGCATCCACCAGTTCCCAGATTGACCACATATAGATGTGGCATCAGCGGTTGAGCAACAGATTCTCCCAGGAGAAGACATGCTGAGATTATCGAATTTCCCTCCTCGACCGCCACGCTAGAGGTATGGTTTATATAAGTCAAGGGGAGACCCATGTTTTGACATACTCTTCTACTCATATTAGTTTTCTTTGACATTTAAGTTTAGTTTTAGATTAGCTACATTTATTTGTCCATGCATATATTGTTTAGATCCCTTCCAACACCTAGTTGTTAGTCACTTTAAGCTGCCTCAGTGATGTTTTCAAAATTTCTCCTTTATCTTGTGGTATTTTGTTTTTGGATGCTTTGATGGTTGTTCTATATTTTCACTTGTTAGATTTTATGTTTCATCTACACTTATCGAATATTCCAAAAGGGAAAAATCTAGTACATACGTAGTTATGATTCATCCCAGTAGTCTAGTACTTTGGAATCCATAAGTGACTCTAGACTTAGCATTTTAGTTACTGGAGATGCTCAGATTGTGTAATCCCATTTGGAAAAATCAAAATTTTAAGGAGGATGATAAAATGAAAAGAGAAAAAAAAAAGAGAGCAAGAAGAAATCGAAAAAAAAAGAAAAAAAAAGAAAAAAAAAGAGAGGAAAAAAAATGAGTTGAAAAAAAATAGTTATCTTGGGTGGAAATGGCTAGGTGCTCCTTTGAGACCGAGTTAGGTTACTAGGGAAACACCTACCAATTTCTCTCAATACCGAGCACTCCTTTAAGACTTTATGCTAATTCTAGGTAACGACCCTCGCTTAGGGCAGGTAAGTGCTTAAAAGCTGGAGACCATAGGAAAGCTATTGGATGACGACTTGACTCACCATGGAACGAGTATCCACTAGAAAATTCTCTGAGCACCCGCATGAAAAGTTAACCTAGTGAATCTTTAGAACATATCTATTTGCTTTGATTTAAAATACCACTTGATAATTTTAGTTAGCATGCTAAGTAGGGAACAATACTTTTAAAATTTCATGGCACTGAGGTTTGCTTAAGGACAAGCAAAGATCTAACTCTGGGGGAATTGATGTGAGAAAAATATATAGGGTTTTAGGAGTAGTTTTAGCACACATCCCATGACATTTTATACTTGTTTTATGCACATTCTTCTTTGTTTTGCATTCATTTCCTATTTTCCATTTTGGAGATCTGTTCTTGTCATTTTATGTGTAGGATGACATTTTGGGTGATAAAATGACAAATTTTAAGTCAAAGGAAGGCAAGCATGCTCCGGATTAAGAGACGACATTCATATGATGATTCAGAGGAAGACACGATCGTACCCGAACCTGAAGCCAGATTCAGGGCAAGGCTTCCAGCATGCCACACGGCTGGCTGTGTGGATTCCACACGACCATGTGGCGTCAGCCCGATTTGAAGCAGATTAGGGTTTTGTGGGGTTTTAATGAAAGTTGATTTCTCTTCTATAAATAGGAAGGCACGCCCAAACCCTAGGGGGAGGCCTAACAAATAGGATGGTAAGAAGGTGCCCTAAGAACCACTAGAGGCTCGTAGCAGAGAGGAAGGAAGCTGCTTGAAGATCAAAATCAATGCTTCGACACCGTGGAGAAGAACCAAGACACCACATCAGATAGAACAGAAAGTATTGCCTTTATTTTTCAATCTATTCATATTGTAATAATTCACCTTGTGATGTCTTGTGTTATTTCTCATTCAATTATGGAGTAGATACTTCGATTCTAGGATTAGGGAGTAGCTTGTGTATATGGACATGCTAGTTCAAATAGTCATTCATTCCCTTTGAATCTATTTTAAATTTTTGTTGTTTAGATCAATGAAATTGTCTTTGGTCTATTTCTACTAAACATAGTTGATACAACGGTGGAAAGCCTTCGTATCGATAATCTAGGAGAACTAAAGAGGAAGCCTAGTGGTCATCCTCCCTCTTATAACCATAGAAAATAGAATATAATAGAGTAGGATATGAAATATGATCCATCTCTTCATAGGGATTACTAGGACATCCTCGTACCTCAATAACCTATCTTAGCAGAAGGCCCAAAGTAGGAGACATCAACTCTAGAAAGGTTAAGGGACCCTAGTGATAGGGGGCTCCCAATAGTATCAATCCCCTGAGCTTGGACGATCTGAAAGGGAAACATGGTTAGGAATAGGTAGTTCCTGGTAGAAGAAAATGTTCAACGAGCAAATACATGATGATCCTCCTGCAAGATCATAGCTAGATATCCTAAAGGCCTTAAATTGATAGCATGTTCAACAATGCACAATTGAAACCGAAGTCCTAGAATCCTTTAAGGTAACTTTGAACCTACCTTTGCTTTTTCCATTTGACATCGTAGTTGAGTTAGGACTACCTTCGACCTCACAAACCTTATTCTTAGGAGATTTATTCCGAACAATGACATCCACTGGACAGACGTTATTCGAATCTCAGTCTTTGTTGGATCGATACATCTTTTATTACTTGAAAATATTCGTGCACTTGTGGGCGTTGAGCGCGAGTGCACACTTCAAGTTTCTGGTGATTTTCGTCAGAGATTTGAGTTCGTATTCGTTTGCATAAGTACACCAACGTGGAGAAACCTTCTTTACAAGATAATCTCTTCTTCTTACAAGATGGTAAAGGTAAACTTAGGAAGAAGAGATTTGGAGATTAAAGACTTAGGAGAAGGCTTGGGGAGCTTAGAAGACAAGAATTTTTTATGAAAGCATTAGCCTCTTCAAGCCCACAAACCTCCCTTTAAATAGATTTTTGGGTGTTTCCCCATTTTTGTCCATTGAGTCCATTGCCAATCAACTTCTGGATACTAGAAGTTGACTGGTGCGACTATTGACCAAATCCAATGTCTTCTGACACAATATGATCGCGATTGTCATCGCCCAAAGGACTCCTGATCATTCAACTACTCTTAACACCAGTCGACTGCCCGAGTCATCAGTCGACTGCCACAAGCCAATAGTCAACTCAAAGACATTCTGTGCTCTTGTCCACTAAAACTAGTCAACTACTTAACTCTAGTAGTCGACTGCCAATGGTCATTCGACTAGTCCAAACAACCAGTCGACTACTATAACATAGTTTTATTTCCGACTACTATAACCTAATTGCCCGAGGCCAGTCGACTACCATGCCATGGTAGTTGACTTGCCGAGTATAGAGTCTGAGTGTCAAGTCATTGTTCGGACTTCCTGAGTGTTGAGAACTCAAGACCAGTCGACTGGTCAAAGTGTTAGTCGACTGTTAAAAAATCTGTTTGATTATTTTTATCTCACTAGTCGACTGATTCAAACATCAGTCGACTGGTACACCTCAAGTATGACTATTTCATACTTGAACCCAAACTCTAAGCTAGACTCCACCTTCAAGCTCTTCGATCAGCCTAGCGCCTTCAGGATCCCTCCGAGTCCATGACTCCTTCATTCTTGTGCTTGCCTTCAAAAGCTTCCTTCATCTTTGTCATGCTTTTGGGTCTTCCTTTGCCAAGGTTCAATTGGACTTATGCTGCCAAGACTACACACTTGGACTTATGATGCCATGACCTCTTCCTTGGACTTCCTTTGCCAATATTTACTTGGACATATGCCGCAAAGACTACACACTTGGACTTGCATTGCCAAGCCCTCATCTTTGGACTTTCCTTGCCAAGTCTTCACTCTTTGAATTTTCTTGTAAAGTCTTCACTCTTGGACTTTCTTTATACTTGATACTTAACATCCATGTTAGATTACAAACATTTCCTAACTTAATCTAGATTATCCAAACATTAAAATATTTAATACTTGGGGTATTCTTGCACCAACACTGTCGATTGCCCTTAGGCAGTCAGGATGACTGAGGTGCTCAAGAAGTTATTAAACAGTGCTCCAATGAAGTATTCAACTACTGTTGTGAAGTATTCGACTAGCTTTAAACTGGCAAAGCACAAAATGTTTCTGAGTTGATTGATGGCTCATGTCAGTCGACTGATGACTCTGGCAGTCAACTGATGACTCATGTCCATCGACTGATCGGTTGAAATCTGACGTGGATTAAGCCATTGTGAGACAATGGATAAGTGACCAGTCGACTGGGGGGTAAGGTATGTCGAATGATCAACAAAAACCAACCTGAAATAGAGCTTATAAAAGAAGGACTTCAGATGGAGATTCGACCTTAGTTCTTGGGAGGTTTTGAAGGGAATTGATGTTGTATTCTAGGTCTTCAAACCCACTCCAAAGCAACCAAATCAACTACGATCAAAAGCTTACAAGTAATTTCATTTGTTTGTATTTGGTTGTACTCTTTTAAGCTCTAGGTATTTGTAAAAGGTTTCTCCATCTTCAAAGCGATTCCGAGAAGGAGAAAGTTATAGTAGTGGTGCATCGTTAGAGCTAGGTCGTGGAGTAGGAATCAAGGATTATGAACCATGTAAAATCCTAGTGTTGTGGTTGTGAATGTGCTTGTATTATTTATTAGTTTATATTATTTTGTTTTTGCTACGTAGAACCCTTGTACACATGCGACACAATCGAGAGCAAACGAGATAAAGCTGGACACTATTCTCCCCTCTAGCGAATGTCAAGGTCCCATTAATTGGTATCAAAGCAAGGTTGCTCTTCATCGGACTAATTGTTGAGGGAGCATGAGCTAAAGGAGTAGAAGGTCCATCGGGAGCATCAAGAGCAATGGAGTTCAATGATGGATTGGAATATAGCATTGTACAACCACCTCTCTTCGATTGTGAAGATTTTGTTTACTGGAATGGAAGAATGGAGTATTACTTGATGAACACCATAGAGAATTGGTTCATTGTGATGGAAGGATTCGAAGCTCCTATGGACAAGAAGGGAAGGATTCTCAAGAAAAAGAAATGGATGGAGAAGCAACTTCAAAAATTCGAGACAAATGATAAAGTAATGAAAATGTTAGTTAGTTTAATACCTAATGATATCTTGTGTAGATTAGGTAAATATAACGATGTTAAGTGTTGGTGCAGGGAGCACCACTCCTTAGTTTTGATGTGTGAACAATGATTTAAACTTAGAAATTACATGTGATTTAATTTGATATGAATGTTAAGTGTGCAAGCTTAATGAGAAAACCCTAGTAAGTCAGGCTGACCGGATACTAGGTAGAAATCTTGACAGATCAGGAGTATTGAACACCAAGCAAAAAGTCCAGATGGGTCGAGTAGACCGGACATTTGGCAGATGACCTATTGGGTCAGGAGACTAGACAACTAACAAGAAACCCAGCTAGATTAGGAGACCGAAAAACTATCATGAAGTCCTAGTGGGTCAGATCAGACGTCAAGCATGGTATGTCTAGTTGGGTCAGCAATACTGAACAACTGGCAATTAAGCTCTCATGTAGAGAGGTGAGACTGAGTCCTTGGTTGAGGACAAGGTAGGCATTGATCCGACGAAGGGTCCAAGTTGGACTCAGAAGTCGAGATCAGACAGTATTACTACTGGCAATTTATTTTATAATTTTCTTGTGCTTACATTGTATTGCAGATCTCTAGTCGACTGGATTGGGTCTAGGTGACTGGGATGCTGAGTTGGCAAGGCGAGCTGTCGTTCTACTGGAGATGTGTGACCGAGATGGCAGGTATTCCAATTGACTAGATTTGGTCTCGATAACTGGGATAGGAAAATTTTAAAATAGTAGCAGAGCGGATCAGACTGGCATGGAGTCTCCTTGACTAAGTCCAGATGCCTAGGAAAGCCATAATTCCATATCAATGGGTTGATGTGGAAGTGACTTGGAGCTAGTATAGGCGCCTGGAGAAGGTTTATAAAAGAAATGGAGAGCCAACTCTGAACAAGAACTTTGGAATTACACATCCTCTTGTTCATTGTGTGCTTTGCCGAGATTTGTTCTTCGCTCCAACACTATGATACTCCGACATTAAGCTCCATCTCTCATTTTTTCATGTCGGTATAAGCTTTATTTATTTGTATTTCATTTTCTCACTTATACATAAACTTACGAGGGAAGGTAGTGTGTTACCTTTCCCTCAACTTTTGTATGCAAGAAACCCCCTTCGAAGTCAAGAGTTCTCGAGTCGGAGGGATCTTAGTGGATTGCCCGATGAGGTAGCCCTAGGAAGGGTTACGAGCCTTGAAGCAGCAATCCAGCTCGGATTGCGAACTAAGTAAAAAACCTTGCTCACTTGTCTTTATCTTAATTACATTTCCACTTCAATAACTCGAGATTTAAAAGATAAGAAAAATAGTTTTTAAAATTAAATAAAAGAAAATTTTTACATAGCGAGATTCAACCACCTCTGTCAGTCTTATCGATCATAAAATTGGTGTCATAGCAAGGGGAGCTCGAAATTTGGTGCAACCACCAAATCGAGCAAAAAGCAATTTTCTTTAATTTTTAGTATTTTAATTTTTGTCTTAGTTTTTAATTTTTGTAAAAGTTTAATTTACAAAAAATGTTGATGTCGCATCAAGAAGGGTATAACACCATCCACCCTCCTCTCTTTAACGGAAAGGAATTTATTTACTTGAAGAGGCGGATGGAGTGCTTCATTAAGACCAACCTCGATGTATGGTTTAGCATTAGGAAAGGTTTCATTGCTCCAGTCATGACTATAGAGAGTTATTAGATTTGGAGAAATGGACCGTAGAAGCTAGGAGAAAAGTTAAAGTCAATTACATGGCCTTGAACACCTTGCAATGCAGACTTACAAAAGAAGAGCTTAATAGAGTCGGATCATTTGAAAACTCAAAAGAATTATGGAAAAAATTAATTGAGTTGCATGAAGGGACTAATGACACTAGAATACCAAAAAGAGACATTCTATTAAATAAACTTTTTAATTGTAAAACGTTAGATGGAGAAAGTTTGAGTCAACTTCACACTAGATATAAGGACATCCTAAATGATCTACACCTAATTGACCATCAAGTAGAAAACCTGGTTGTAATTAGATATGCACTCAAAGCATTCCTTCAGAACAACTTGTGGGCCTCAATTGTAGATGCACACAAGATGTCTAGAGACCTTTCCTTAATTAAATTATATGAGTTGTTTTGTGAACTTAAACTGCACGAACAAGATAACTCGGTTAAAAGCAAGAATGGTATAGCCTTGATTGCAGGTTAAAACAAAACCAAAGAAGGAAAGAAATCCAAGGCGAAACATGAGTCCGATAATGAATCGGAATCACAGTCAATTGGAGAAGAGGAGATGGTAAACATGGTACGAAAGTTATTCAATAAGAACAAAAAGTTTACAAAGAGGGATGCCAAATGTGTGGTGGATGTAGGGGATCAATACGGCCGGCTAGAGGGGGGTGAATAGCCCTTTTCGTTTGGATGCCGGTATTTGCTCGTCTACAAAACTAATTAGCGCAAGCGGAAGACTAATAAAGACAAGCAAATAGAAATACGAGAAAACAAACGCTAACAAAGAATGTAACGTGGTTCACGGCTACGCCGCTAATCCACGGTCCCCGATTCGTCCTCGGTGAATCACTCCGCTAAACCAATCCACTAAATGGTCTCTCCTTTGCACCAAGCTAGGTGGAGGTAACCTTTACAATCAAGATCACTCTTTTTACAAATAGAATGGAGTAAAAGCGAGTAAGAAGAGTTTAGAGCTTGTGGGGCACTAGGAAGATCACTTAGAGCATATGCATTAGCCTCTCAAAGGCTTACACCCTCTCTTTTTATAGAGAGGGCTGATTTCTTCCTGTTGGCCGCCATCGATCGCCTCCCTTGGCGATCATTGCCCTCTCTGCGGCCTCCGAACACGTCGGATCCCGACCGTTGTAGTCCAACGCGGAACTCAAGCCTCCGTCCGTAATCCGGCCGCCCGATCGGCTACGAGCGGTCTAATGGCGAAACCCTATTGACGGATCGGCTGCCTTGGCGGTTGGTCGATGGTCTTAGCGATCGCGCCCGTATGGCGATCCTGGCCTAATCCGATCGATCGTATACTAGTCGAACTCACTCGACTCAGAGCAGTCGACTGCCATGACATGGCAGTCGACTGGTGTCGGGAAAACCCATCTTACACTTGGCCAAATGGCTAAGTTTCACCTAAGAGCTACCCTTCCCCGGGTTACAATCGCTCACTCTCATCTCTCGGAGTCCCTCGCCTTCGAAGTTCTCTTCGTTCTCGGCCACGTCCCTCGGCAGCATCAGGCGCACGGCTCTGCAATGCTCCTTCGCGTCTCTTGCCTCGAAGTCTACTTCCTCCGGCTTCACTCCAAGCTTCTCCAAGCGCACGGCTTCCGCAAAGCTATCCTTCACCGACTCAAGGCACGAGTCATGAGATGTGAAACTCGCCACGGCTCTATGTGCGAATTACTAAGTCCTGCACGACTTCAACGCACATATTACATCAACATATCAAACTAACTTAAACCCTTTGCCACACCATCAAAACCATATTACGGCAAGAGATTGCCCTAACAATCTCCCCCTTTTTGATGTGTGGCAATCCGTTTAAGTTAGGTAAAAACATTTGATATAAATTTTAAGGTAAGAAAGGCATGTAAAGATAAACATGATTTAGCAACATGCAACTCCCCCTTAATCCATGAAACTCTCTATGCAAATTTTCTCCCCCTATCATATATTTCTCCCCCTAAAATAATTAACTTAAACATAATTATTTCTCCCCCTTTGACACCATCAAAAAGATTAACACAAAGTTATAAACTCATGGCATCAAGTATAATGGAGGGAAAATACCAAAAACATGAATAAAATCTGAAATCAGAAAATTGCAGGCTGATTTTCAGGTGAGCAGTCGACTGCTATCAGTATGGCAGTCGACTGGCACAATTGATTCCGAAATTCTGATTTTCTGGGCGAATTTCAGAAATGCATTAAAAATTCCAGAAAATTCGAAAAATCATGAAATTTGAGGAGCATATTTCTATTAAGTATATCTATCAAGGAAAAATAGTTTTTCATGAAAAATCATTATATTTTCTGAGATTTGCCAAAAATCCAAACACTTGAAAAACCACTAGTTTTTGAGCATGTTAGTATCCATTTTAACACCTAGTCTTGCTTTGAATTGTTCCAAAACATGAATACATAGATTTTAGATTAAAGAATTGTTTTGAAAACATATGAAATATCCAACCATGATCTTTGGGCAATATGTCTATGAATTAAACATAAGCCTTCCCCATGATTGGTCTATTATTGCTATTTTGATACTTTAAATGACCATCTAAATGCCATAGGCATTAGTGGACATATGTATCATCCTAACATCTCACTCATGCTAAGTTTTCAATCAAGGTAGCCTATGGTGAGTGTGAGATGCGTCCTAGGGGGTATTTGTATATACTTAACCAATATGTTCATGCAATTCTATCATGGTTAAGTATCAACCTAACAACCTACATGATCATAATGACATATATGATTTAATTTCACATTATGATCATGAAATGCATGTTTTCATCAATTTATAACCATGCATTAGGTAATATGTGATGATAAGAAACAAATTATCACCTAAAGCATGATTTAAACCTATTTCTCATGATGATGTGCCCAATATCATAAATCATAAATCATGATTGTACATATGTGTAACAATTACATTAATCATTATGATTTAAGCATTATTACCTATTTATGGGCACGTTATCATCACCCAACACTATTCTAAAAATGTTGTCCCGCCATCCTAAGTCAACCAAATATGATATAGGTCAATTGCATATGGTTGACTACCCTAGGGTTTTCCTAACCCTTAAGGATGGATTTTGGAACCCAAAATAAGTTCTTGCCTATTGGGTTCACTAGATACTCCTTGGGGATCCATTTCATAGCTATTACCTTCTTCTTATCTTGTCCCCTAGCTATAAGGCATTTGTAGGCCTTTTCATTTTTCTTTTCCTTGTAGCCTAGGCCCTTTTTGTTGAAACTAGCTCTTTGGTTCCCTAAGATCATGTTCAATGTGTTGGAGCCAATTGTGAATTTTTCTAGGGCTTTTGTTAAATAATCTACTTTTTCCCTTAAGGCCCTATTTTCATTTATACATGCATCACTAACATCTAATGGCACATAAAGGTCATGTGAGCATGCATCATTTAAGCTAGAAGAAATATTATCATTTAAGCATGCATTTTCTAGCTTATTTTCCAATGCCTTAATTTGATTAAGCATGCTTTTATTTTTCTTTTTCATTACAAATAAGTCCTTAGTTAAACTAGAGATTATGGAAACTATTTTCTTAGGAGAAGCTTTCGTTACCATAGTTTCCATGTCCTCATCTTCTTCGGATGATGAGGATGTAGAAGCTCCCCCTTCATTTGAGCTCTCCCCGCTTGAGCTTGATCCTTCATTTTCGGATGAGGATCAATCCAATTCATCAAAGGCCATCAAGGCCAAATTGGTGACAAAGGCATTCTAATCCGATGATGATGAGGAGGATGAGGATGGGTCATCCCAAGTCCTTGCCTTTAGAGCTTTGGTCTTCCCCTTTTCTTTTGTCTTCTTCTCCTCTTCCTTCTTTTTCTTGCTCCCCTTTTTCTTCTTCTTTTCTTCTTTCTTTTTCCTCTCTTCCTTGCTCTTGTTTAGGAGAGGACAATTGTCCCTTATGTGCCCCTCTCCTTGGCAATTGTAGCATATGACCTTCCCCCTTGGTCTTCTATTCCTATCATGAGATTTATCAAATCTAAAATTCTTAAATGCACGTCTTACCCTCCTTACCATATAGGCTTCTTCGGTGCTATCCATGGAGGAGGAGGAAGACGCTTCGTCATCGGAGGAGGAGGGGATTTCCATCTTCTTCTTCCCCTTATTTGCCAACAATGCTACTCCCCTTGAAGATTGTATTTTTGGCTCTTCTTGTATTCCTTCAAGCCTAGATTCATGTAATTCCATAGTGGAGAAAAATTCATCTAGAGTACTTACCTCTAGATTCTTGGAAATGTAAAATGAGTCCACCATTGAACTCCACTTGGATGATCGAGGGAAAGCATCTATGACCTTCATTATCATATCGCGATTGGAGAGCCTTTCTCCTACACTTGTTAGTCCATTTAATATTTCTTTAAATCTAGAATGTAAAGAAGTTACCTTTTCTCCCTTTTCTAATTTAATGTTGGATAGTTGGGAGCGGAGAAGATCTCTCCTTGCTAGCTTTGCCTCGGATGTGCCTTCATGAAGCTCAATTAGCTTCTCCCACATCTCCTTGGCGCTTAGGCATTCTCTTATTCGGTTGATTTCTTGTTGGGGGAGCACATTGAAGAGATGATGCTTGGCTTTTGAATTTGCAAGGTGCTCTTCCCTTTGCCTTTTGGTCCACCTAGATTTCTCTATTGGCTTCCCCTCTTCATCCCTAGGCAAAACGAAACCGGATTCCATTGTAATCATAATGTCAAAATCCATTTCGAAAAATACCTCCATTCGCTTCTTCCACCAAGCGAATTCTCCTTCAAACTTCGGAGGATGGATGTTGGAGCTGGCCATTTTGAAAGTTGCTTGTTGTGGCGGTTAGTCCTCGACAAGATTTCCTCGGCTCTGATACCACTTGTAGGGGATCGATACGGCCGGCTAGAGGGGGGTGAATAGCCCTTTTCGTTTGGATGCCGATATTTGCTCGTCTACAAAACTAATTAGCGCAAGCGGAAGACTAATAAAGACAAGCAAATAGAAATACGAGAAAACAAACACTAACAAAGAATGTAACGTGGTTCACGGCTACGCCGCTAATCCACGGTCCCCGATTCGTCCTCGGTGAATCACTCCGCTAAACCAATCCACTAAATGGTCTCTCCTTTGCACCAAGCTAGGTGGAGGTAACCTTTACAATCAAGATCACTCTTCTTACAAATAGAATGGAGTAAAAGCGAGTAAGAAGAGTTTAGAGCTTGTGAGGCACTAGGAAGATCACTTAGAGCATATGCATTAGCCTCTCAAAGGCTTACACCCTCTTTCTTGGCAATGATCGATGGACCTCATCCGCCGATCACGCCTCGTAGTCGACCGCCTATCGGCTACGAACGCCTCGCGGTCGAAACCCTATCACCCGATTGCCGCTTTCACAATGACCGCTCGATGGGTAGTCGCATCGCCGCATACAATCCGGGCCGATACCACCGAACTCACTGATTCGAGCGGAAGCCGAATGCGCCATGACATGGCAATGACCGTGTGTCGAAAAACCCATCCGACACTTGGCCAAATGGCCAAGTTTCACCTAAGAGCTACCCTTCCCCGGGTTACAATCGCTCACTCTCATCTCTCGGAGTCCCTCGCCTTCGAAGTTCTCTTCGTTCTCAGCCACGTCCCTCGGCAGCATCAGGCGCACGGCTCTGCAATGCTCCTTCGCGTCTCTTGCCTCGAAGTCTACTTCCTCCGGCTTCACTCCAAGCTTCTCGTCCGGCGGTCCCTCGGATGCTCCAAGCGCACGGCTTCCGCAAAGCTATCCTTCACCGACTCAAGGCACGAGTCATGAGATGTGAAACTCGCCACGGTTCTATGTGCGAATTACTAAGTCCTGCACGACTTCAACGCACATATTACATCAACATATCAAACTAACTTAAACCCTTTGTCACACCATCAAAACCATATTACGGCAAGAGATTGCCCTAACAGTGGAGAACTAGCCAACCTTACCAAGATCCGAAGTCACTTGCTACAAATGCAATGGAAAAGGCCATTACAAGTCCAAGTGCGCCAATCTAAAAAAGGAAGGGAAGCCAAAGAAGGAAAAGAAAAAGAAGGCACTAAAAGCGACTTGGAACGAGTAGTCATCGGAAGAGTTGGATGCGGAGATACCAAAGACAAGCTTTGTAGCTTTCATGGTGACCGAAGAGTCTGATTTTGAGTCAAGCCAAGGATCCGAGTCAAGCCACATATCCACATCCATTTCCGAATGACCAAAATGAGGTAACTTCTCCCTTAAAAGACAGGATGTATAAAATAATAGCATGCTTAAGTAAGAAATTAGTTAAATTTGAGGATCAAGTTGAAGCCCTCATTAAGGAGGTCCAAGTACTTAAAGAGCAAGTCAACTCGAAGTCTTTAACTTGCCAATTTCAAAATAGAGACTCAACTCAAGTTGTGAAGCTTGAGTAAGAGAACTCTGACTTGAAAAGTTAAGTAGAATAACTCAAATTTTGGAAAGGTTCACTTCTGGTTCAAAGTATCTCAATATGATGTTTGGGTCCCAACAAGTCATGTACAACAAGTCCGGACTCGGATACAAGGCCAAGTCAACAAACAAGTCATACATGTCTTTACTTAGCTAAAATGCTAAAAGTCAAGTCCAAGCATGGGTCCCTATGACTTTTCTAGTGTATCAAGTTGTACCAAATCAATTTTAGATTTCCAAGGGTCAAATTCACTTTGTGAACAAAATACAACTAAGCTATCACTTAGGGGGAGCCAATAACTTGTATGTTTTGTTAATTAAATAAGGAAATTGCATGCTTAGTTATTTACATGCTTAATCTAGAATGGCCTAGATAGGAAAGAAAGTATTTTAAACTTGAAACACATAGTATTAAGATGAAGTGAACTCATAGTAAGTTAGGGAAACTCTTTGAGGTCTAGGTCTAGGCTGGATGAAAGACGTCCTTCCTAGCGTACTAAGTTGAGTGGAACTAATTGAAGCTAACTCACCAAGCCTTAAACTAGTTAGACCAAAGCTTGAAGGTAGTCAAGTACTTGGTTCCTAAATTAGCTTTGTCTTAGGAAGTGGTCCGCCCGATATCCAAGAAGGCCTCTGCCTTGCCACTACCTTCAAGCTAATTTAGGAAACACTTATTTGACTAGTCTAAGAACTAAACTTGAATCTAACACAAGTTTAAACACTTTCAATATTCTTTAAAATTCATCAAGTAAAAATGTTTACTCATCTCACAAAACACATAAGGTTACCATGTATTGAAAACCAAGATTGGTGAGATAACTAAGGATAATTCAACCTATGATCTGTTTAAGAAAATCCTAGAATAATTTGCTTTACAAAAACTATTATACTTATTATCTTCAAAATAGTTTTTGAAAAACTCATATTAAGTTTATATTTAGCTATTAGAAAAATTTTGAAAATCGCATAATCCAGACACCTGGACTAGGTCAAGACGACTAGACATGCCTCAGGCGACTAGACAAGGTCAAGTTTCTTGAAGAACGACATAATTAATTACGATGGCAAAAACGACGATCCCAATCAACTAGACTAGGTCCAGTTGCCTGGGATGCACCCGCAGTTAAGAGATAAGACCGATGCAGTCAACTTGACGAAGTCGAGTTGCCTCCTGTTTGCTCCGTAATAATTGGTAAAAGTCATCTCAAGCGACTAGACCAAGTCCAGACGCCTCTAACCTAGATGACCGGACCAAGTCCAAGTGCCTCAATTCCCTTTATAAAACCAACGTTGAAGAACAACCCCAAGGTGCCTCAAAACCCTTTTCCTCTATCTAAAATCCTTTCTTTTCACTATCAGCATATGGTTTGATCATCTATTCTTGTATAAGTATCCTACGATGCCTAGGTAACGACTCTAATCAATTCTCTTTATGTTGAAATTATTCTTATAAATTTTTATAATTCAATTAGGGTTAAAATAAGAGCTCATGAGGCTGACAAATCTCTGGTCCTAAACATTAGATTTCCTACAGAGGGTCTTAGGCTTAGGTTTCATAGTACCATTTTTACACCTATGCCCACTAGGTATTTGAGTAGATCCTTTTTCTCTAGATCATGCATACCTAGTGTAGAAGTTATAGATTTTTATGGACTAGAAAAGTTAGTTTATTGTATGATTTCAGTTAAAATAGACGTATGTGCTGAATTCTATGATAACTTTATTACGATAGATGATCTCACTTACTCCACTAGAGTACAGGGTAGCGATATTATCTTTACCCCTTCTATGTTGAGACTTCACTTAGGTCTCATGCATTCATCTTATCCATATGTTTGCTTTCCACCTAGGGAATTACCTTTCGGTGTTTCCTACTCACATATTACCTTGGATAGGATACATTTATACTTTTTTTTTGGAGAGGAGAGGACTCCATCTATGAGTCGATTCAACCCCACTAGACTTAAGATACATGAGTATGTTATGTACAGAGTTATAGTAAACTACATTCTTCCACTTAGCACTAGAGACATCGCTATGATGCGTCCCTTTCATTCCTTTTTGCTTTATGCATTCATTCATAGGTTAGATATAGACATCAGTCTTCACATATTTCATTCCATCATTTATCATTCTAGAATTATTACTAGTGGTAGGGATCACATGTCATATTTCCACTTTTTAACATCATGGTTAGCCGCATTAGAGTTTGACATTATCTCAGATAATGTCAAACAACTTATAGAGTATGACATGATAGGACATAGGTAGTTTGCACTAGATAAGAGAGGTTTAGATGAGAACGATGTCCTTACTTGGAAGAGATATTGACCTCAGCCTCAGCCTGAGCCCCAACCTAAGCCTCAGCCAACTAGGAGTGAGGAGATGTCAGACTATCACATGTCAGGATTCTCACCATTTCTTGCACTTCCTCCACCTCTAGTAGCTCCTATATTAGAAGATAGAGTATCTAGGCTAGAGGAGACTATTCATCATCAGGAGGAGCAGCAAATGTGTCACCTAGAGATGATACAGTTACAAAGAGACCAACATAGAGATATGGTGGAGATGCATTGATCTTGGTGCATGAGCCATCCTTGATGGGGATCGTTTGGTGTGCTAGAGGGGGTGAATAGAATTTCGTTGATTTGATTCATCGTGCTTGTCTACAAACACTAGTATGCAGTGGAAATACAAATACAAATACACAACACATGAGCACAACAACAAGATTTTATGTGGTTCAGAACCCTAATTCCTACTCCATAAACGATCCTTAGTGTCCACACCACTAAAACTTGTCTTCTCGGAATATAATCCAGAAGTGGAGAAATCTCTTACAAGAGCATATACAAATGAAAAGGCAACCAAATACAAGAATACAAAATAAGGAAGTCAAAACACTTTACAAATGAGAGCTTTTGATTGTTTGATCTTTTGATTTCTTTGAGATGCTTTAAAGGTCTAGAAAGCAACAACATTTCCCCTTCAAAAGCTCCAAGAACCAACTGTGGAAGAGCTCCTTCATCCTATATTTAAAGCTCTGCATGGGCTAATTTTTTGCCTAGCAATCAACTGGCCTTACCCACCAGTTGACTATCCATTATCCATTGTCTCACAATGTTATAATTCATGTCAAATTCTTCCAGACAAGTTGACTTCCTTGACCTAGTAGTCGACTACAAGACATTCTGTGCCCTATCCACTTATAGTTAGTTGACTGCTCGATTATCAGTGGCCAGTCGACTGGTGCAAGCCACCGGTAGACAGCCAGAGCTATAGGTCAACAGTCGAGCTTCAGTCTACTACTTCACAAGTCGACTGAGTCATAACCCCAATTGACTTCTGGAGTCAACTAAGCCTCTCAAATGTCGTGCACTTGACCAATCGACTGGTCAATATCGTCAGTCAACTAGTAAACCTCAAAACTCAGGTTTACTCCAAGTATGATCCCCTTTTACTTGATACTTACCCTAGGCCTAGACCTAAGCCTTCAAGCCACCTCCATCAGCCTCACACCCTCAGGGTCCATCCGAGTCCTCCACGACTCCTTCACCTTTCGTGCTAGCTTTCAGGTTCTTCCATCATCTTCATCATGTCATCTGTTAACCTTAGCCTAGACCTAAGCCTTCAATCCACTTCCATCAGCCTCAAACCCTTCGTTCAAGTCCACGATTACTCACCCATGGCCCTAGCCTTCAAGTGCTTTCATCGACTTTATCATGCTAACGGGTATACTTTGCTAAGAGGTCATGCCTCCAAGACTTCTCAATTGCCAAACCTCAATGCTTGGACTTTCGCCGCCAAGACTACACCTTTGGACTTACACAATCAAGACTACACCCTTAGTCTTTTCCCTTTGACAAGTATCCATACTTGGACTTTTGCTGCTAAGACTATACACTTGGACTTACATGGCCAAGACTACACCCTTGGACTTTTTCCTTTGCTAAGTATCCATACTTGGACTTTTGCCGCCAAGACTACACACTTGGACTTACACGATCAAGACTACACCCTTGGGCTTTTCCCTTTGCCAAATATCCATATTTAGACTTTCCCTTGCCAAGAATTCATTCTTGGACTTCTCGATTGCCAAGAATCCAATGTTGGACTTCCCATCGAGTCTCACTTGAGCTTGGTCAACCTTGATATGAGGTTGATTGCTCCAATAATCTTCCTCATGACAATCTCTCCCATATGACCTTAGATATCCCAATCATTCACTAGTCATTTGGTCAACATATGTTCAAACCATATTATCAAACAATATGTCAATCCATTGTCAAACATCAAAATCCTACTCGAGTCCCACTTGTCTCTGGTCAATTGTGATCTGGGTTGATTACACTAACAATATGCCCCTTTTTTATGTTTGACAATAACTTTAAGTTAAGCTAACCCATAAGCCCAACTTGACTCTTCTTATGCCATAGCATAATGAAAGTTTACCTTACTTAAACCTTTCATTTATCCCCCTTTGGCATACATCAAAAAGTCTACTAAGATTTTCAATGTCACATCTACCAATGAGATCATTCATTCTCCCCCTTGGTCCAAAATCATCTTAGCTTCCTTCACTCTTCTTAGTGACAAAACCTTTATAACTAAATGGGAGGAAATCTGTCATTCTCCCCTTTTAACATCCATCATTCCTTGATGGACAAACACCCCCTAAAAGCTTGCTCCCCCTTGGCCATTGCACCAACAATGTCCTTGGAGAGTTCCTAAGCCTATAGGAAATCTAAATCATCAAAAATAAAGGTAAACGTTCAAACTTGAACTTTAACCTCCCTTAAAGTTTGATCTTCACCCTAATCAACTCTCCAATTCATTTTCAATGAACATTTCCCCCTTCCAATGCTTCTCTAAGCATATGATAGGGTTAGAAGACATTAGTGTACATAGGGGTGTTGATAAATAGCTAAACAACCCTTGTTTAGTCAAATCAATATCAACAGTCGACTGTGTCAGCAACCAGTCGACTATCATTGCCACTAGTTGACTGCCTACATGCAGCAGTCGACTGGAGTCTGATTCTCCATAAATTAGACTTTTAGAAATGAGATTTGAAAATACATAAGTAAATATATATTTTTCAAAAAATCTTGAAATTACATACGTATATTACTTATGTCAAATACAATGGGTAAAAAAAAATTATATGAAAATACCTATTATTTTGAAAGAGTGAAACAAGATTCAAAAGCATTGAAACTATCTATGTCAAGTGTTGAGTGTCAAGTGTGTTTTTCAAGTACCTTACATGCACTTCCCGAGAACCTTATGTATTTCAAGGGCACCTTGTGTATTTCCTGAGCACTGTACGCTTTTTCTAGAGCACCCTATATATTCCCTAAGCACCATATACTTTTCCAGAGCACAGAGGGGCTTAGTATTATGGTTGGGTTAGATTTTTTATGGTGTTGTTTGTGTCGAGTACTCTATGTATTTTCATAGCATCTTCCATATTTCTTGAGCTCCCTATATATTTTCTGAGCATAGTATGCTTTTCCATAGCACAAAGGTGCTTAGTATTATGGTTGGGTCAGATTCTTATGTCATTGTCTATGCCGAGCACTCTGTGTATTTCTAGAGCACTATGTATTTCTTGAGCATCGTATGTTTTTTCAGAGCACACAGGGGCTTAGTGTTATAGTTGGGTCATATTCTTATGTCGTTGTTTGTGTCGAGCACTCTATGTATATTTCCTGAGTATCATGTATATTTCTTGAGCACCATGTATTTCTCAAGCACAATACGATCAGACAATGTAGTTGATTCAAGGCTCAGTATTGTAATATCTGGGTCGAGCACCTATGTATTTCTCGAGTACCGTGTATATTTCCTAAGCACCATGTGTATTTCCTGAACATAGTAGATTAGATAGTGTAGTTGAGTCAGAGGTCAGTATTCTAGTATTTGTGCTGAGCACTTATGTATTTCCTGAGCACCATGTGTATTTACCAAGTACAGTAGGGTGAGACAGTGTAAGTGAGGCAAAACTCAGTATTGTAGTATCTGCTGAACACCTTATGTATTTCCTGAGCACCTTATACATTTCCTGAGAATCTTATGTGTTTTCGGAGCACCTTATGTATTCCCTGAGCACCTATTTATTTCCTGAGTATTATGTGTGTTTACCAAGCATAGTAGGGTGAGACAGTGTAATTGAGTCAGAGCTCAATATTATAGTATTTGTTGAAAACCATATGTGTTCTCGAACATCTTATACATTTCCTGAGCATCTTATGTGTTTCCTGAGTACCTTATGTATTTCCCGAGCACCTTGTTTGTTTTCTAGGTACCATGGGTTTCTCCTGAATTTAATAAGGATCAATGGTATGAGTATTTTGGAGTACAATAAGATGGGATTCCAAGGAATCTTTTGAATAAAGAATATGATGGGAAAAAAATATTTATTGTTGTTTATTTATTTGAAATTTGTGTGTGGTTTATTTCTAGATAATTAATGAAAAGGAGAAGGGACACATGAAGGATGCAGAGAGAACTATTTTAAAAGAAGGTGCAAAAAGTAGTTACACCTCAACAATTTTGTAGGAGTATTAAGGTAAATTCCTCTTGAAGTAAGGCAATGCTAGTCTTCAATAAAAGGGGTAGAAATATGAGGAAGAAGGAGATGGATTTTTTTCTCTCTATTCGATACACATAGACGATCTTCTCATCTCTTCTTGTCATTTCATTAGTCAATTCTAATTTGAGCGTCAGAGGGGTCATGCCAGAAATGCCAGGACACCTTTAAAATTCCTTTTTGTGATAGATCTAGCATTCAAGAAGGAGATCTAAGGTCTTCATGGTGGTTCAAAAGAGAGGGAAGGAAGTTTGACGGTACTGAAAAAGAGGGCACTATCAAATTGGTATTGTCTATGGGAAATTGAACAAAAGTTGTGATGGTTAATACTAGGAGAGTAAGGAAGGAGCAATTAAAAGAGGAAAAATCAGTAACTAGTACATTCCGAGGAGGTACTAGTAGGAGGATGTCGGGGTCTATGTGTAAGGAGGATCTCATGCAGGTAGTTGCCACTATGATGGATCATATCTCATTGTGGGCTATGCCTAAAGAAGTGAAGGAGGATGATACATCTGAGGGCGATTCTAATGGAGTTCTGATTAGGGTATCTAAGCAAAAGATAAATCTCCTCATTTCTGTGAACATTCAAAGGGAAAGGAGGAATATACAACTCATCAGATGAAAGAGCAAGCTGGTTGGGGATGCCCTTTTGTGGGAGGTAATGTTGTAAGGAGCGGGGAGGAGCAGAGGTCCTTCATAGAAAATATTTCGAATGATGAGTTACCTCGTCATTTTTGAGTTTCTCATATTCATGAGTATAATGGCTCTTCATATCCTCAGGATCATTTGCGTCGATTTGAACATGTTGCTTTATTACATCAGTATACCAACGGAGTTAAGTGTTGGGTTTTCTTACTACTTTGATTGGTCATGCTCAGCAGTGGTTTGATACTTAGGCCACAAAGTATTGCTTCATATAAGGATTTTGCCACATTATTTTTATGACATTTGTCTAGTTCTAAGCGTTATCCTCCTCTTCCACTTAGTCTCTTCAATATTCACCAAAGGGTCAAGAAACATTGCGACAATATGTGCAAAGGTTCACTCAGGCTGCCCAGGGATTTCCTGCAAAAGCACTGGGAATGTTGGTAGGAGCATTTACTCAAGGATTGCAGGAAGTAGATTTTTTCAATCTTTAACTAAGACACTATCTATGGATTTTGATTTCCTATTAACTAGGGAAGAGAAATTTACTAATCCGGAGATAGCTCAGAAGGCTTGTCACGAGCTCAGGTGTATAGAATGATGGAAATGTCTTAACGTCAAGCCGATTGGGGAAGGGCCACTCGCTTATTGAATGGAAAACATTCTGCATATGCTCCCCAATTGAAATTTTCTAAGGAATGAGCTATGAATATCTGTGTAGAACATCAGTTGTTAAAATAGGGCAGTAGGTAATGTTCGGGGCCTCAGAGGCCACATGCTCCTACTTTATGTTCTTATTATCAGGAATATGAGCATAGTACACAAGAATGCCAGCAACTGGATTATGAGTTATAGAGGGTAATGGGAGTTTATCCGAGAGTTAAAGCGATGGTTATGAATCAAGCTCCATATCAATAGAAACCTTGCGTTAGAAATTATTCCAAAGGAAATCAATCGGGACCTCCTATTAATTGAGTTCCTCCGTCTTATCAGTCAAGAGGAAAATCCTCTGCTGGAATCGTGCCTATGGATCAATCTCATGTAAGTGGGGCTATTAACATGATTTTTTGGGGTTCTACTAAAGGGGATTCTAATAGAGCTCGAAAGTGGCATAGTCACGAAGAATATTTAGTGGTAACCACCTTGCCTAATCGAGCAGGACCTATACTGGGATTTGACCCTAGTGATCTTGAGGGAGTAAAGACTCCTCATACATATGCTTTGGTAATTAGGACTCTCATTGCTAATTTTGATGTGAGGAGACTATTTGTGGATCGAGTAGTTCAGTAGATATCTTGTATTAGTCGACTTTAGAGCAAATAGGGGTGGGGGTGAAGGATTTGTTGGTGCAGGGGCACTAGATAATCGAACCTAGGTTTTGATTATAGCAAAGATCCAAAGTTAAGGTCATATTGTTATCTCATGAGCTGAATTAAGTGTGTAAGAAATGGTTAAGCTAAGCCCAAGGTCAGTGACACCTAAAAAATCCTGAGTTGGGAATCCGTGGTGGTCGGGCGACACCGAAGGAATTTCGTGGTAGTTGAAGAACCAAGGTGGAAGACCGAAAGCAAAGCGACAGGTCATAAAGGACCAGAGGTAAGCATGAGTGTGAAGAGAGATGGTAAGGTCGTGTCCTCTGTACGGGGACAACCGTAGGCGGTGATCCGACTAAGACTTCCAGTGGAAGGTCTAGGTCGAGATCGGATGGTAAGGAACCATCATATTTATCATTTTTGGTGCTAACCTCTTACTGTAGGGAAGTGGCTAGGTTGGCAGTCGACTGCTGGCTATTGGGCAGTCGACTGATGCTCATCAGTCGACTGTTGGAAGGCATCAGTCGACTGATGGCAACGAATCTGTCTTTTGTGCTAGTTCAAAACGAATAATATTTGATGCGGCCACTTCACGATAAGATAAAGTGCCACCTCGTGATTAGTTCCAAAAGTTGAGGATTTCTATCAAGACTTATTCCAAGGTAAAAATCTATAAAAGGAGGGGAGGACTCCAACCCAAAGATCATCCATCTTGCTCTCAAAGTTCTCCCGCAATGCTAAAGCTCTAAACGTCGTAACGCCGATGCAATGCCAAGTTCAGAATCTCTTCATCAGCAACAAGTATTCTTTCTATTTACTGTATTCATGGTTTTAATCGTAACAAGGTGAGGTAGGCTTGTTGCCTCATCCTCGTGCTTTCGTTTTTGTTATCGTTGTCACCTACCTCCAACGAGGAGGAGACTTTATAGTGGATTGCCCCTTCGTACGAGGTCAAGGATCGCAGGGCCTTGGAGTAGCAACCGCTGGGTTGTGAACCAAGTAAAAATAAAGTGTCTATTTATTTTTTGTTATTTTACTTTCCGCTGCATTTAAGTTTAATCGAACGAAAAGACGAAAAGTTTTATGCTCGCTATCCACCCTCCCCCCTCCTCTAGCGACGCTTTCGATCCAACATGATTTGCAACCGGTAGTTACTTCTTTGTTTGGGTTTTCTAGACTTGAGGTACAACCCATGGGGTTAATCAAGTTACCCTTGTCATTAGGGGTAGAACCCAGAAGGAAAACAATACTAATTAATTTTACAATAGTAGATATGCCCTCATCTTATAATACTATTTTAGGTCAAACAACTTGGAAGCTTACAAGTAGTTGCCTCCCCTCATCATCAAAAGATTAAATTTCCGATTGAAAATGAGGTAGGAGTGTTAGTAATATATGAGAGGTGTCTGATAGTCACATTTTTATTGTGTCATTTTTACTTAGAGTTTGAATATTTTAGGCTCTTTGATGGGGTAATTATGGCTATTCAGGATGTTTTCACATATTTGATTTATTTGAATTAATTGTTTAATTCCTATAATTTTAGTATTATTTTTCATGGGTTTAATGTAATTTTATAGGGAACATAAAAAGAGCCTAATTGGAGCAATCGCAGTCGTTGATCCGGATCAAATCGATCGCAGCCGTTGGATTAGTTGATCACCACTTAGGGAAGATTAATTGGAATTATTGAACCCTAGATCAAAATGGGTGGCAGAGATTAGGAAGAGCTCGATCGAGCGGCTGAGAAAAATCAACCATAAAAGCCAACTTCTTCCCATCGCGATGAAACAGTAGCAGCGCGACAGCAGAATCACCGCTTCCTCCTCACAATCGGCGGCGGCGACCTCTCCTTCTGCGCGCAAAAGAGGGATCACATGGGAATCACCGGCGACGAACTAGGAAGAAGATCCTCAGAAGAAGTCACGGCACAGAATAGAACAGTGCGGCGTCTTATTATTCCTCGCAAGCGCAGCGACAAAGCTCCACTCTAGCACTTCCGACGACTCCAGAGGTTTTCCTCGATTCCATTCCATCCTGTTGGAATGTATACTGAAAGCCTAGCTCTTTTTGTATGAACATTTTTATTTTGAAATAAGAATCACATGATCACTGTTTGCACTTTATATATTTATTATATGTGTGCATATTGTCTAATATTTTACATTGTAGATAACATGGTGCTTGGTGTGGCACAGAAGATCATGTTATCAGTATCTTGTAGAATATAAGTAGAGGCTCACAACCAAGATGGTTTTGGACAAACCATTGGCATGGTTGTAGTGTAGCTTGGTATTGTTTTGTCTTGAACATAGAGTTATACTAGTACACTTAGGTGTATTGAGCAGGACCGACATAGAGGTGATTTAATTTATTGCTGACTACATAATTGAATCGGACCTCGGATATTATGTTGTACATGCTCTTAATCCCGATATAATAACGGGCACATGTACTTAGTATTTATTTCTTTGATTTACCAAAGGGTGAGATTTAAATGGATTAAATCAATATGACCGGTAAGTTGGGAAATGATATTATTTACATGGTGTGTCGTTGATTATAAGAGGAAACTGTGTCCTATATATTAGGTTGATGATGTCCCCTTGAGGAGCTCATAAGGTTCATCATGCAAACCCAGCTGGTTGACTTAGTCAACATGATGATAAGGTTGAGTGGTACTACTGGAGGAGTTAGATGTTAATTAATTGATGGTCAGTAAATTAATTGACGGACATTCGATATCTTAAACACGGGGAGATGGATGTACAAATAATATATGGAGCCCATATTGATTTATGGGGGTTGGTGAGGTAGTTCAATGATGATCCTCTAGTGGAATGGAACATCATTGATGGATCAAGTTTGTGTGGTTCCGATCCATCGGGTGGCCAAGATCCAACTCCTCCTTATGGTCCCTATCGTAGCCTAATATAATCCTCAAGAAGCCTAGATCCAAGAATGTAAAACAAAACCCTAGATCCGACGGTTGGGATTAAATCCCTAGATCCGACGGTTGGGATTAAATCCCTAGATCCGATGGTTGGGATTAAATCCCTAGATCCGACGGTTGGGATCAAATCCCTAGATCTGATGGTTGGGATCAAATCCCTAGATCTGACGGTTGGGATGAAACTCTAGATCCGACGGTTGGGATGAAACTCTAGATCCGACGGTTGGGATAAAACCCTAGATCCGACGGTGGAGATTAAATCCCTAGATCCGACGATGGAGATTAAAGGAGGATTAAGCCCAATTCTATAAATAGAGGGCTAAGGCTTGGGCGGCAATTATGGTTCTCTTGGATTAGGGTTTTACCTCTCAAGTGTTTTAGGCGGCTAGGGTTTTGGAAGTGGTTTGGGCGGCAACAAGAAAAGAGATTAGGGTTTCCTTCTTTTCTCCTTGGTGGCCAGCGCTCACTCCCTCTTCTTCCTTGCTTTGGCCGGCCCTCTTCCTCCTCCTTTGCTCCTTGGTGGCCGGCGGTTCTCCAACTTCTTGGTGGCCGGCGCTTCTCCAACTTCTAGGTGGTCGGCGACAACATTGTCACAAGGTTGGCCGGCGCTCAACCATTCACTCCTTGGCCGGCGGTTACATCGAGCTCCTTGGCTTGGTGGCCGGTTCTAGAAAGGAGAAGGAGTTTTGCTTGGTTCTTCTCTTTGTTCGCAGCGAACAAGAAAGGGAAGAATGCGATCTAGGAGGCTTCTACTCGTGGAGGATCTTCGCCCACACGACGTCCACGAGGAGGATAGGACATACGGTAGAAGATCGTGAGGTATAAAAGTTTTACAACTTTATTTTCTGATCTTAGCATGTTCTTTTATGTGTTGATTATACAAGTGTGCATTTGTATATATTTTGTATAATCATGGACCCCGAAGACAAACACAAAAACCGGCGATCCGTCCGTCGTCTCTTCCACGGCTAACCAACTAGAAGAGTTGTGTTGCTTGAACAACTAGTTTGTTCAAGCGATCACTCAAGTTTTTAGCACGATGATGAATTGGTTGTGCTAAGGAAACTCATCCCATCCGGATTGTTCTTTCATTAGTGAAAATTTTAATCCGGGGACAGTGGACCAAATGAGCCTCCGAACCAACTACCTTCAAGTGGTATCAGAGCCACGGTTTCCGGTTTTGTGTGTTTTGGATTCGGTTACTTTCATGCACATATCATATATTGAGTATGCCGGATAATAGTAGGATGTGCATAGGCTAACTTTTTGGTTGTAGGCATAAGATCCGACTATTATGGCTATTTGGTTGTATGTGATTGTTTTGTGTGTGATTGTTGTTGGATCGAGAAGCGTCGCTAGAGGGGGGGGGGTGAATAGCGATCGTAAATCTTTTCTTTTTCGTTCGTTCGATACGCAAAGTAAGCACAGTGGAAAATAAATGAACACATTTATTTTACTTGGTTCACAACCCAGCGGTTGCTACTCCAAGGCCCTATCGGTCCTAGACCGCGTACGTAGGGCAAAACACTATAACGTCTCCTCCTCGTTAGAGGTAGGAGACAACAATCACAAAACCGAATATACAAGGATGAGGCAACAAGCCTACCTCACCTTGTTATGAAGAAAAACAAAGAATACAATATCAAAAATATTACTTGATTCTGCTGCCGACGAAGAAGATCGAAACTTGGCGTTGCGTCGGCGTTATGACGATGTTGGAGCGTTGGCGTTGTAGGAGCACTTGATGAATAAACTTGATGTAATTTGGAGATGGAATCCTCCCCTCCTTTTATAGACTTTGGCCTCTGAATTTGTCTCCTCTTATTTCGGAATGGATCATGAAGTTGTCCAAATTTTATCGCGAAGTGGCCGCGTCAAACGTTATCCGTTTTGACCTAGCGCAAAAGCTGAATCGTCGCCATCAGTCGACTGATGCCTCCCATCAGTCGACTGATGGGCATCAGTCGACTGCTCCATGTCCAGCAGTCGACTGCCAGCTTGGCCACTTCCCTGCAATAAGAGGTTAGCTTGGAAAATGATAAATACGACGGTTTCTAACCGTCCGATCTCGACCTAGACCTTCCACAGGAAGTCTTAGTCGGATCGCCGCCTACGGTCGTCCCCGTAAAGAGGACACAACCTTACAATCTCTCACTCACACGAGCTTACCTCGATAGTAGCTCTCGCTTCCGGCCTTCCACTCTATTCCTTTGTCTCCCTCCGAAGTGTAGCGCCCGCCCTTATCTGCTCTCAGGGCGGCGCTACTTTTACCCCTTTCTTTTTTTTTCTTTTAAAACCTAACACACATGGATCCTTCCACCATCATACTTAAGCATGTTATCATGGCATAAACCTTCTTTTCTACATGCATCACCTATCTTATTCATAGTTAGCATGTTACCATATCTTATCTCATTTCATAACATGCCCAACATAAGGATCCATTCGTGAGTTCTATCATATCAACTTTCTTAAGTAAATGAACAATAACATAACTAAGCAACATCCAACATGGTGCTAATAATTCACAAGTCTTATAAGCGGAAGCAATGTCTTAAGTTGTTAATTGAGCATATAAATATAAGCAGATAGTAATAGGGTCTTTCTCCACCATGCCACTATCACACACACTGGGCCCTTCCTGCTACTTCCTCTAGTTCAGGTTTCCTTGATCTGCAGTATATGGACAACATAGACTATAAGCATATAGCTTAGTAAGATTCTTGCCTACTCACAAAAAAACCACGAACTTCATCAAGCAATTAGAAACATAAGCATGCTAGCATAAATGGCCTAAGTATTCCATAGTAACACTAATCAACAACATACCACGTAATGAAACCTAAGCATGGCATAGAGTTTACATCAGCATGCTAAGCATAATTAAAACCAAGCAGGGCATAATCTAAACATAAGCATTCATGATATAAATCTTAGACATGCAGGAAGTACATAAACCCAAATGTTCTTAACTTACTATAAGCATCATAACTTAGTAAAATCTAACATGCTTAAAGGACATAATCATAAGCATTTTTAACTTGAGCATAAACATTTGTAATGACATAAATCCTAAACATGCATAAGGCACATAATCACAAGTATTCTTAAACTACTGTAAGCATCATAACTTCATAGAGTCTAACATGCATAAAGGACATAATCATAAGCATTTTTAACTTGAGCATAAACATTTATAATGACATAAATCCTAAACATGCATAAGGTACATAATCACAAGTATTCTTAAACTAATCAGAAGCATCATAACTTCATAGAGTCTAACATGCATAAAGGACGTAATCATAAGCATTTTTAACTTGAGCATAAACATTTATAATAACATCAATCCTAAACATGCATAAGGTACATAATCACAAATATTCTTAAACTTAACCATAAGCATTCACGACATCATAAATTCGAAACATGCATAAAGTACATAGTCACCACATTCTTAAACTTAACTCTAAACATCATAACTTCATAACATCTAAAATGCATAAAGGACGAGTTCGTAAGCATTCATAATCTTTAACATAAGCATACACAATTTCATAAAAGTCTTTTCTTTTCAAAACATATACATATAGATACTTCAACATCATCATAACTTGTTTGGGGGCCCCAGGTTAAGTACCACATAATCACTGCGTTCCCTAATAGGTCAGTAGCGAGCCACAGACTACCACGAGCAAGACCTCTTACGTCTTACAGGCAAGACCTCTTACGTCTTCTTATGTCCCTATGGATTTGATTAACGACCACCGACGTGGTACTTAACCTCTTACAAAGTAAAATACTTAATTCCTTTCTTTTCTTGTCATATTATAAAGAATGCTCTTGATCCCCAACATAAAAAGGGAAGCATCTTAATCTTATCTTATCATAAGGAGAGCTCTTGATCCCTACTTGAAAGGGAAGCATCTCCATTTTATCTTATCTTAAGGAGAGCTCTTGATCCCTACTTGAAAGGGAAGCATCTCCATCTTATCATAAGGAGAGCTCTTGATCCCTACTTGAAAGGGAAGCATCTCCATCTTATCTCAAGGACACATGCATTCATAACATAAGAGTACCCTAAAGGGGGCCTAAAGTATAAACATGTTCATCACATAAGCATATTTCGTGGCACATTACATCATAAACATGAAGCATATTTCCTTGGCATATTCATGGCATATTAAATCACAAAACATGTTCATCACCTAAGCATATTTCATGGCACATTACATCATAAACATGAAGCATATTTCTTTGGCATATTCATGGCATATTAAATCACAAAGCATGTTCATCACCTAAGCATATTTCATGGCACATTACATCATAAACATGAAGCATATTTCCTAGGCATATTCATGGCATATTAAATCATAAAGCATGTTCATCACCTAAGCATATTTCATGGCACATTACATCATAAACATGAAGCATATTTCCTAGGCATATTCATGGCATATTAAATCATAAAACTTGTTCATCACATAGCCTAACTACATAAGGGGGGGGGGGGGGGTGTTTTCATGAAGCCCAAACCCCAAAACCAAAATTGGCCGAAACCAGTAAGGTATTCCAACATGGCAGTGTTTAGTCACCTAAAACTCCTACATGAGGCATACAACATCCCCTAGTTCCCTTAGAAGCCTTTTTCTTGCAACCCTAACCCTAGTTTCATTGGTTGGCCGAAACTTGTGAGGGGCTCAAGCTTGGGTTTGTCCCCTACAATTCATTCATGAAGTCTTATAACTTATCATAGTATCATTAGAAATATTTTTCATGCAGCCCTAACCCTAATTTCATGGGTTGGCCGAAACTTGTAAGGTTAAGATCTTTGGACTTTTGTCACCTAAATCTATTCATGTAGGCATATATCATAACCTAACTTCATAAGGGGGAGCTCTTCATGAAATCCTAACCCTAAACCCTTGGTGGCCGAAACATATAGGGTTAAAACCTTTGGACTTTTGTTACCTAAAGATCCCTACTTGGAGCATACAACCTATAAAAGGTTTCCCTAATAGCATTTTCATGAATCCTAGCCCAAAACATAGTTGGCCGAAACATATAAAGCTCCAAACTTCATATTTCTTTCATGTAATTTATCCTACAAAACTAATATACTGCAGGTGAGGAAATCTTACATCCTTCGCTTGCTTTTGGTGGGTAGTTGACCTTATGGAAGCCAAGAACTAACTTCTTCTTGCTTGGATGAAGTTCGGCCAAAGGTGCAAATGGAGAGGGGGAGCAAGATGGTTTTGGTGAGGATGAAGAGGAGAGGAAGAAGTGGCCAAATGGGAACTTCCTTCTTCTTTATAAAGGGAGGAAGAGAAGTTTCTCTTTTCTTTTCCATGCCCCTTCATTTACCCTCATCACCCTTATCTATAATTCCCCTCTTCTCTTAATGATATAATCCTATTGGGCTTATGGTTAGTGGGTGCATCTATAGGGCTTGGCTATCTCTAGAGGTTTGGGGTTCAATTCCTAGGCCTTGCATCTCTTTTTGGCTATTTCCTTTTATTTTCGGAAAACCCACATAAAGCCCATTATCGTAAAGCCAAAAATTCTCGTAAAATTACTGGAGACTTTTTACGGGCGTTACACGAAGTCACTCGAGTGTCGCCCGACCACCGTGGCTTCCTCCAGGTGTCGCTAGCCTTCAGCTCAAGCTTTAATACTTTTCTGCACACTCGATAGCTCGTGAGATAACGATGTAGACTTAACTTTGTATCTTTGCCATAATCAAAACACAGGTTCGATTATCTAGTGCCCCTGCACCAACAATCTCCCCCTTTTTAATCTATGGCAAACCAACACAAAGTTAAGGAAAATTAAAGCATAAAACAAGTATAGTAAATGATGAATGTCATTTTCAAAAACTCCCCCTTAACCAAAACTCCCCCTTAACCCTTGGTGAGTTTTGAAAGAGATACTTTAGTTCAAAATTAAATAAATTTTGTGTTACTCCCCCTTAACTTTCGCTCTTCTCCCCCTTTTGCCATAAATCAAAACAAATGTTGGGGTTTGTTATGTAAAAATGAAGTTTGTTATAAAAATAGGGGTTTAAAGACAATATGGTATATGCATGCATCAAGATAAATCAACTATGAGTCCAAACATGCGTCTAGCAATAGTTAGATAGATTGGTTCGAGGTGTGTCCCTCTGCACCAATAATCTAAAGGTTTATAATATAACCCTTAGGGTTAGTTTGCTTTCCCCCTTAGTCAAATATATGAAGTATAAGAGATGTAGGGGGCGCTAAACTTTGGCCTAAAGAGTCATTAAGTACAATAGTTGAGAAAATAAGTAGTATTTTGAAGATTGTTTTAAGTATATTTCAATTATCCTTAACATCTCACCCATTCTATGTGTCTCAGAATTTGTTCACCTTATATGTTTTGTGAGATGATTTTAAATTGATTAAAGATAGTCAACCTTGGGTTAGATTCGGATTTAACCTTTAGATCGTTAAGTAACTTTTCGAGAAACTGGCTTCCAGGTCGTGGCGAGGCACAGGGGCCTTCTTTGATCGGAACAACGACCACTTCCTTAAACAAAGCCAAATTTAAGAAAATATCACTTAAGTCACTTAGGGTTACTTCCTGGTCTAACTAGTTTAGGATACGGCGAGGTAGCTTCAGCTAGTTCCACTCGGTCAAGTGCACCAAGCTAGATACGCCTTATCTAGCTCGAATACACGAGACTTTGTTTCCCTAACGTACTATCATCTCGCCGCGTCCTGATACTATGTTGTCAAGAGTTGACTAATCATTTACCCTATCTAGCCATTCTAAAAATTAAAGTAAAATATGCAATGATTTTGCTAAGTAAGCGGGTATACTATTTTAGTGTTAGCTCCCCCTGGACCATTGAACCAATATGGTCTATTCAAATAATGAACTTGATCCTGAGGAATCCAATACTTATTAGTCCTTATATGTGAGTTCAATAAAACCTTTGGGACCCATGCTTGGACTATTTGATGACTACGATTTACGATAGACATATAAGACCTATTCGTAGTCTTTGACTTAAATCCGAGTCCGGCTTTATTGTACAAGGCTCTTTGGGTTCCAAGTAGTCGATTAAGGTTCTTAGATCCCAACGTGAACCTTTCCAACCTAGCCTCAACCTCTTGAACTTGGTCTTTCAAGAGAGAATTCTCCTCCTCAAATTTTTCAATTTGAGTTGAGTTTCCCTCTTGAACTTGACTAGTTGAAGGGGTTAGAGTAGCCTCTTGCTTGAGGGTTTCAACCTCCTCAAGTAACGACTCAACCCTAGACTCGGACTTAGTTAATTTCCTATTAAGCATTTTAATTGTATTGTAAAGCGTACTAATTAAAGAGCGATTAACCTTGACTTTCCCTTTTGGTCCAGCTTTGAGTTTTCTCTCGATTCTCTCGAAATAATCTTCGGGGTCGGAGTCGGAGTTGTAGTTGGACTCAGCTTTGGATTCTGACTCGGACTCTTCCGTTCTTGCCATGTAAGCTATGTCTTCTCTGTTGTCCCAAGTTGCATGGAAGGCTTTCCTTGCTCCCTTTTTCTTTTGGTTCTCATTCTTCAATTTCCTTCTTTCTTTTTGAACTATTCTCTGCACAATGTTGACTATTATGGCCTCCTCTTCGGATTCGGATTCGTCTTTGGGTTCGAGTTTATCTACTTGCTTAGTAGGTGACTTCCTTCTTTGTCCTGCAAGTAGAGCAATACCTCTCTCGGCCCGGACCACATTAGTTTGCTCATGAAGTTCAAACTCGGAAAATAATTCATCTAACCTAAGCTTCGAAAGGTCCTTAGAGACCTTGTAGACATCGACCATGGATGCCCATAAGGTAGTCCTAGGGAAAGCATTTAAAGCGTACCTTATAAGGTCCCGGTTCTCTATGGCTTGCCCGATCGAAGACCGTTGACGATATCTTGGATCCGCGCATGTAGTTGGGTGACGGTCTCATGATCCTGCATCTTTATATTGTACAATTTATTTAAAAGTAAATCTCTTTTACATACCTTAGCATCAGCCGTCCCTTCGTGTAAATCAATCAATTTGTTCCAGAGGTCTTTGACGCTAATGAATGGTCCGATGCGGTTGAGTTCCTCCTTGGACAAGCCGCATTGCAATATTTAGGTTGCTCTTGCATCGGCTTCGATTTGCCTCTTGGTTGCATTTGTCCATTTGTTGAAATCCAAGGGCTCTCCTTGATCATTGGTGGGTAGAGCAAAGCTAGTTTGGATTATTATCCAAGTCTCGACTTGTGTTTTCAAGAAACACTCCATCCGACCTTTCCAATAACGGAAATCATCTCTGTTAAAGAACGGAGGTTGGGTGGTGCTATATCCCTCAATGTGAGCCATTAAGTATCTTGCAAAACACGAATAAAAACCAAAGGGAATTCCAAGACTTGGTCTTGGATTAGTAGTGTGGGAAATAAATAGGAAATAAACAGAATTAAATGAGAAAAATAAAAAACTAACAAAAACTAACAACTTACGACCTTCGATGCCCCCGAAAGGGTACTAGACGTTGGATTTTGGGGCTGGAAATGGCTTGTTATGAGGGCAAACCCTAGTAAAAAATGTAGATCTCTCAGAGAGCTTCGATTTGGTAGGTAGATCGTTATGTGAGTCCACTTGTACGAAAAGTTATGGCCGATTTACCGTCGGCTACTCCAAGAGAGAAAAACTTGCAAGCACACAACCAAAAGAAACGTACCAAGACTTCATCTTGGATTAGTAGTGCGGGAGGAGAAAGACCCAAAAAAAATACGAACAGAAAACCAAAACATGCTAGATCGGTGGTTTCACAAAATCTGAGCGCCCCCGCTCTGATACCAATTGTTGGATCGAGAAGCGTCGCTAGAGGGGGGGTGAATAGCGATCGTAAATCTTTTCTTTTTCGTTCGTTCGATACGCAAAGTAAGCATAGCGGAAAATAAATGAACATGTTTATTTTACTTGGTTCACAACCCAGCGGTTGCTACTCCAAGGCCCTATCGGTTCTAGACCGCGTACGGAGGTCAAAACACTATAACGTCTCCTCCTCGTTGGAGGTAGGAGACAACGATCACAAAACCGAATATACAAGGATGAGGCAACAAGCCTACCTCACCTTGTTATGAAGAAAAACAAAGAATACAATATCAAAAATATTACTTGATTCTGCTGCCGATGAAGAAGATCGAAACTTGGCGTTGCGTCGGCGTTATGACGATGTTGGAGCGTTAGCGTTGTAGGAGCACTTGATGAATAAACTTGATGTGATTTGGAGATGGAATCCTTCCCTCCTTTTATAGACTTTGGCCTCTGAATTTGTCTCCTCTTATTTCGGAACGGATCATGAAGTTGTCCAAATTTTATCGCGAAGTGGCCGCGTCAAACGTTATCCGTTTTGACCTAGCGCAAAAGCTGAATCGTCGCCATCGATCGCGATGCCTCCCATCGATCGTGATGGGCATCGATCAGCTGCTCCATGTCCACAATAAGAGGTTAGTTCGGAAAATGATAAATACGACGATTTCTAACCGTCCAATCTCGACCTAGACCTTCCACGGGAAGTCTTAGTCGGATCGCCGCCTACGGTCGTCCCCGTAAAGAGGACACGACCTTACAATCTCTCACTCACATGAGCTTACCTCGATAGTAGCTCTCGCTTCCGGCCTTCCACTCGATTCCTTCGGCTCCCTCTGAAGTCACTCGAGTGTCGCCCGACCACCGTGGCTTCCTCCGGGTGTCGCTAGCCTTCAGCTCAAGCTTTAATACTTTTCTGCACACTCGATAGCTCGTGAGATAACGATGTAGACTTAACTTTGTGTCTTTGTCATAATCAAAACACAGGTTCGATTATCTAGTGCCCCTGCACCAACAATTGTATGTATATTATTTGAATCCTCGGGGTTGACGAGGCTAGATTAGTATTTAATTTTTGTAATTAAATACGGCATTGTTTAGCCGCTCAGTTTAGTTTACTTTCGATCTAGATTATTTGTACACTCCTTCGTGGAGTATAGGATCAATGGATGTAAATTAAAATGATATATCTCGACTTGGATCTCTTTGGTGACTTGCGCACGGGAAAAGATGGAGCGGACGAGGTGGCGACACGACGGGATGCGTATTGGAGAATAATGCCATAATAGTTGGAAATATTCTATTTTTTCCCATATTTATTGCTTATTTGTTTTATATGCATGTTGTGTATGCTTTAAAATTCCTCATTTTCTATTTACTAAGTGGGAGAGGGATATTTTAATTAATTCCCGCGGCCTCCATTACAATTTGACGTGTGATGCAACAAACTTGTGTGTCGGCTCTGAGTGCCTTCCTCCCTGCGGACGGGTTTGTTTGCGAATCACTAGGTCAAATAATGGTTATAGGAAATTATCTAGAAGTATGTGTACTTCCACAGCGGTAAGGCACATAATCCGAAATAATTCCCTTAGTATCGTGTAATGGTGCACACTTAGATGCAAATAAAAGTATCCTCCCCATCGGAGTCACTGCTTTTATTTGTAGGGTCAAAGAGGAACCAGCTATTAATTTTATTTGTCAAAAAGTAAGGTTGACAAGATAATAAAATTAATGGGTAAAACCTCCTCTTACAAATGTAGAATTCGTATACGTCCACACAGCGTGGCATGCGACATCTCGGTGATTTGAGGTGTTGGTTGATTTCAGAATTTTATTATTTTGAGGAATCAATAATATTTGAAATCTAATGTTTTGATCATTGTGATTCTTAGGTTTTTCAAATGGCTTTCAACCCACTTGCTGTCATATTAAAAGAAAATAGACTTACTGGAACAAACTACATTGATTGGAAAAGAAATCTGGATATTGTCTTAACTGCAGAGGAGTACAAATTTGTACTCTTCGAGGTCTGTCCTCCTAAGCCCACCGATGACTCTGATGAAAAGGAGAAAGAAAGTTATAAGAAATGGATCAAGGCAGATGAGATGGCGCGGTGTTACATTTTGGCATCTATGTCAAATGTGCTGCAACATCAGCATCAGGCCATGGCCACAGCTTATGACATGATGTTCAATCTCAAGGAACTTTTCGAACATCAGAGTAGGGCGGCTAGACAGGAGGCTATGAGAAACTTGATGACGACCACCATGGTCGAGGGAACACCTGTTAGGGATCATGTTCTCAAGATGATGACTCATCTTAATGAGATGGAAGTCCTCAGAGCTGAGATCGATGGGGAAACCCAGGTCGATATCATTCTCCAGTCTCTGCCTAGGAGTTTTGAGCAGTTCCGCCTCAACTACAACATGAACAAGAGGTTGTATTCGTTGGCGGAGCTTCTGATAGAACTCCAGGCGACAGAGGGGCTTTTTCGTCAAAGCGCTCAAGCCATGGTTGCTCAGAAGGTTTCTTCTTCTAAACCGAAAGGTAAGAAGAAGAAGAAGCAAGGTGGAGCAAAGAAAGTGGCAGTGGGACCTCAGGCAGGAGTGAAGAAGCCGAAAGGCAAGTGCTTCACTTGCAAGCAGACTGGACATTGGAAGGCGGACTGTCCTCGCCGAAAGAACAAAGGTATATCTTCTTGTTTAGTTGTTGAAACATGTTTAGCGGTGTTATCTACCAGTGCCTGGTGTGTAGATACAGGAGCCACTGATCATGTCTGCAATACTTTGCAGGGGTTCCAGGAAACCTGACGACTAGCTGAGGGAGAGATTACCGTCTTCATGGGCAATGCTTCAAAGGTGGCGGCTATTGCAATGGGAGACGTTTATTTATCTTTTGATAGGAATAAAGTTTTGGTTTTGAGAAATTGTCTTTATGTACCTACTTTTAGAAAGAATTTAATATCAGTTTCTAAATTGTTTATGGATGGATATTATGTTTCTTTTAATGACAAAGTGGTTATAAAATGGAATAGGGAGATTATATGTTCTGGTACATTGGTTGGAAATTTATATACTCTTGAACCGAAAACTCCCACGATGCATATAGAAGTCAATAACTCATCTTCTAAGTCTAATAAGAGAAAAGAACCTTCGCAAATGAACCAGACATATCTTTGGCATCTAAGGCTTGGTCATATTAACCTAAGCAGAATTCAAAGGTTGATAGCTGATGGACCTTTAGGTTCATTAGTGGTGGAGGATCTCCCAACCTGCGAATCTTGCTTGGAAGGTAAAATGACCAAGAGGCCTTTCAAGGCCAAGGGGTATAGAGCCAAAGATGTGTTAGAATTAGTTCATTCTGATTTGTGCGGTCCTATGTCTATCCAGGCAAGAGGTGGTTTTGAATATTTTGTCTCTTTTATAGACGATTATTCAAGATATGGATACATTTACTTGATGCGCCGCAAGTCTGAATGCTTTGACAGGTTCAAAGAATTCAAGGCTGATGTGGAGAACCGTCAAGGTAAGAGTATCAAGACCCTACGATCTGATCGTGGTGGTGAGTACCTCTTGGGAGAGTTTAGGAATTACTTATCAGAGGCTGGGATTCAATCCCAATTGTGCGACTCGCACACCCCAACAGTAATGGTGTAGCGGAGCGGCGAATAGGACTCTGGAGATGGTCGATCGATGATGAGTTATTCTCGAAGTTACCCGTTTCGCTCGGGGTATGCACCGGATACGCAATGTATACTCTAACTTGGTTCCATCTAAATCGCACCTTCTACCTCAGAGAATTGTGGATCGGGCGAAAGCCTAGTCCGAGACATATTCGATATGGGGAGTCCAAAGACATGTGAAGGTCGATGCTGGTAAGTTGGAACCTCGTACAGAAGTGTGCATGTTTGTTGGCTACCCTAAGGGAACGAAAGGTGGTTTGTTTTATAATTCTAGAGATCAGAGGGTGATCATTAGCACGAACGCCAGATTTCTAGAGGAGGATTATGTAATGAACCACAAGCCCAAGAGTAGGATTGTTCTTGAGGAGTTAACAGGGGAAGTCCCGACTTCAGTACCACCGGTACAAGAAGAGATACCACAAGTCACTGCACCGCGTGTCACAGAGCATACACAGGAGGCACCTCGTCGTAGTGGGAGGGTTGTTAGACAACTCGAGAGATTCATGTTTTTGGGAGAGTCTTCGGACTTAGTCCCTGGTGAACATGAACCTGATCCCTGGACATATGACGAGGCACTCCAAGATAGAGATGTGGTATCTTGGCAAAGAGCGATGAATTTAAAGATAGAATCTATGGATTCTAATCAGGTCTGAGAGCTAGTAGAGCCACCCGATGGTGTAAAAGTCATTGGATGCAAGTGGAACTACAAGAGAAAGAGAGGGGTAGGCGGGAAGGTTGAGACCTTCAAAGCTAGGCTTGTTGCGAAAGGGTATACTCAGAAAGAGGGCATCGATTATGAGGAGACCTTTTCGCCGGTAGCTATGCTTAAGTCTATCCGGATTATCTTATCTATAGCTGCTCATATGGATTATGAGATTTGGCAGATGGATGTCAAGACAGCTTTCCTTAACGGAAGTCTTGAGGAGAACATCTATATGCGGCAACCAGAGGGATTCATTGCTAAAGGCAAAGAGCATCTTGTATGTAAGCTTAATCGGTCCATTTATGGATTGAAGCAAGCTTCTAGATCTTGGAACATCCTCTTTGATGAGGTAATCTAGTCATATGGATTTATTCAAAGTCCGGATGAGCCTTGTGTATACAAGAGATGTGACGGAAACGTAGTGGTGTTTCTTGTACTATACGTAGATGACATTTTGTTAGTTGGCAACAATATCAAAGTGTTATCAGACGTAAGGGTATGGTTGTCCAAACAGTTTGACATGAAGGACTTGGGAGAAGTGGGACACATCCTTGGGATCAAAGTTATAAGGGATCGCAAGAAAAGGATGTTGTGCTTATCTCAAGCTTCATACATTGACACTATCCTTGATCATTTTAGCATGCAGAACTCCAAGAAAGGTTTTCTACCTTTTAGGCATGGAGTACCTTTATCTAAAAAGATGTGTCCCAAAACATCAAAGGAGATAGAGGACATGAAGGCGGTTCCTTATGCTTCGGCAGTAGGAAGCCTCATGTATGTTATACTATGTACGAGACCAGATATCTGCTTTGTCGTGGGCATGGTTAGCAGATATCAGAGTAATCCTGGATAGGGACATTGGACTACGGTAAAGCATATATTGAAGTACCTGAGAAGGACTAGGGATTATATGCTGGTTTACCGGGCAGATCAATTATTCCCTGTGGGTTACACGGATTCGGATTTCCAATCAGATAGGGACAAGAGTAAGTCTACCTCGGGGTTTGTGTTTACTTTTGGAGGTGGAGCCATAGTATGGAGGAGTGTCAAGCAGAAATGCATGGTGGACTCTACCATGGAAGCTGAGTATGTGGCAGCCTCTGAGGCAGCCAAGGAAGTTGTATGGCTCAGGAACTTCTTGATGGACTTGGATGTGATTCCTGGTTTGCCCAGAACTATCACAATTTATTGTGATAACAGTGGTGCAGTTGCAAACTCAAAGGAACCACGAGCCCATAAGGCGAGTAAACACATAGAGCGCAAGTACCACCTGATACGAGAGATCGTAAAGCGAGGAGAAGTAGCTGTCGCCAAGATTGCATCAGAGGATAACCTGGCGGATCCATTCACTAAGACCCTTCTAGCGAAAGCGTTTGATAGGCATGTGGAGGACATGGGGATCAGATGAATGGCAGTGTGATGACAGCATAGTCTTTTAGTATAAGTGGGAGATTGTTGGAATGTAAACTGAAAGCCTAGCTCTTTTTGTATGAACATTTTTATTTTGAAATAAGAATCACATGATTATTGTTTGCACTTTATATATTTATTATATGTGTGCATATTGTCGAATATTTTACATTGTAGATAACATGGTGCTTGGTATGGCACAGAAGATCATGTTATCAGTATCTTGTAAAATATAAGTAGAGGCTCACAACCAAGATGGTTTTGGATAAACCATTGGCATGGTTGTAGTGTAGCTTGGTATTGTTTTGTCTTGAACATAGAGTTACACTAGTACACTTAGGTGTATTGAGCAGGACCGACATAGAGGTGATTCAATTTATTGCTGACTACATAATTGAATCGGACCTCGGATATTATGTTGTACATGCTCTTAATCCCGATATAATAACGGGCACATGTACTTAGTATTTATTTCTTTGATTTACCAAAGGGTGAGATTTAAATGGATTAAATCAATATGCCCGGTAAGTTGAAAAATGATATTATTTACATGGTGTGCTGTTGATTATAGGAGGAAACCGTGCCCTATATATTAGGTTGATGATGTCCCCTTGAGGAGCTCATAAGGTTCATCATGTAAACCCAGCTGGTTGACTTAGTCAACATGATGATAAGGTTGAGTGGTAATACTCGAGGAGTTAGATGTTAATTAATTGATGGTCAGTAAATCAATTAATTGACGGACATTAGATATCTTAAATACGGGGAGATGGATGTACAAATAATATATGGAGCCCATATTGATTTATGGGGGTTGGTGAGGTAGTTCAATGATGATCCTCTAGTCGAATGGAACATCATTGATGGATCAAGTTTGTGTGGTTCCGATCCATCGGGTGGCCAAGATCCAACTCCTCCTTATGGTCCCTATCGTAGCCTAATATAATCCTCAAGAAGCTTAGATCCAAGAATGTAAAACAAAACCCTAGATCCGACGGTTGGGATTAAATCCCTAGATCCGACGGTTGGGATTAAATCCCTAGATCTGACGGTTGGGATTAAATCCCTAGATCCGACGGTTGGGATCAAATCCCTAGATCCGACGGTTGGGATGAAACTCTAGATCTGACGGTTCGGATGAAACTCTAGATCGACGGTTGGGATAAAATCCTAGATCCGACGGTGGAGATTAAATCCCTAGATCCGATGGTGGAGATTAAAGGAGGCTTAAGCCCAATTCTATAAATAGAGGGCTAAGGCTTGGGCAGCAATTATGGTTCTCTTGGATTAGGGTTTTGCCTCTCAAGTGTTTTAGGCGGCTAGGGTTTTGGAAGTGGTTTGGGCGGCAACAAGAAAGGAGATCTCCTTCTTCCTTGGCCACGTTCTCCTCTTCTTGGTGGCCGGCCCTTCTCCTCCTCCTTTCTCCTTGGTGGCCGGCAAAGAACATTGTCACAAGGTTGGCCGGCGCTCAACCATTCACTCCTTGGCCGGCGGTTACATCGAGCTCCTTGGCTTGGTGGCCGGTTCTAGAAATGAGAAGGAGTTTTGCTTGGTTCTTCTCTTTGTTTGCAGCGAACAAGGAAGGGAAGAACGCGATCTAGGAGGCTTCTACTTGTGGAGGATCTTCACCCACACGACGTCCACGAGGAGGATAGGACATACGGTAGAAGATCATGAGGTATAAAAGTTTTACAACTTTATTTTCTGATCTTAGCATGTTCTTTTATGTGTTGATTATACAAGTGTGCATTTGTATATATTTTGTATAATCATGGAACCCGAAGACAAACACAAAAACCGGCGATCCGTCCATAGTCTCTTTCGTGGCTAACCAACTAGAAGAGTTGTGTTGCTTGAACAACTAGTTTCTTCAAGCGATCACTCAAGTTGTTAGCACGACGACGAATTGGTTGTGCTAAGGAAACTCATCCCATCCGGATTAGTTCTTTTATTAGTGAAAATTTTAATCCGGGGACATGGGAGCCAATGAGCCTCCGAAGCAACTACCTTCACATCCGACGTCCTCTCCTTCCTTTGGTCTGGCAGAGCTAGCAGCTGAAGTTGGGCAGCGGCAGTTCCATCGACCGAGCAACATTGGGTTCGTCCATCTTCACCGATGCTTCTCAGATGCCTCACCATCGGGGCTGAGCTACCCTAGCTGGACATGGTCGCAGAAGGCTAGGGGTGACCTGCTACTGTCGTGGTCACGACAACATCGATTTCCAGATTCTGGCGACTGTAATTTTTTTTATTCAGGCGGTGCTTTCCATTTCCAGTAGTTGGTGATGATCAGTGCCCGTTCACAGCTTCGATTCCTTCCACATTAGCGGTCGTGATTCGCGTCGCTTCATCTCCGCAGAGCCAACCATTGACTGACATGGTCGCGGCAGTCCCGAAGCCACCATCGGAGCTGTGAACTATCACCATCGATCCAGCTCTCGTAGGATTCTGAAAAGAGATCCGTACACTGAAGCCATAGGAGCTATTCGGCACCGTCGTGGGTCACTAGAGAGGGTGGTTCCTTTCCGGTGTTTGTGGATAACTGTTGGTTAATTTTTACACTATTGTTTCATTATTGTACTATGTTGTTTCAGTTATTTTTACATTGTTGACTTACTACTTTTTCACTATTTTTTTCAGTATTGATTCCCCAGTGTTCAGTTGTGTTTCAATGGTGTTTCAGTCGTATTTCATTTGTGTGGTATGGTGTGCATGTGGCAATTTATTTTGATTGTTTAGTTAGTCTTGTTAATCATTTACAGTGTTTACCTAGTGGTTAGATTTGTTTCTTGTAGTGTAATTGTTCTTCCTAATTTTCATTTACATTCGACCTGTGTACTGTATAGTGACAGTGTGGTGTTTGATTGAATTGCTTTAGTTGTTAGTTTAGTTTTCATTTACATTTGGCCAGTGTACCGTATAGTGACAGTGTAGTGCTTGGTTGAATTGCTTACTTTTCTTGCATTTAGTTTTCAGTTAATCTTCGACCACTGTGTTGTATAGTGACAGTGCAGTGCTTGGTTAAATTGTTTAAGTTTGTTAGTTTAGTTTTTACTCACTGTTTGACCATTGTGTCGTATAGTGACAGTGCGGTGCTTGGTTAAATTGTTCACATTTTTTAATTAATCTTTGATTATTGTATCGTATAGTGACAGTGCGGTGCGTGATTTACTTGCTTTTGCATATTAAGTTAGTTTCCCGGGAATTTATAATTGGTAGTTAGATTTACTTCTTGCAAGTTTAATTTCCATGTTTGTTTACCAGAATTGTTTGACCATTGTATCGTGTAGTGACAGTGCGGTGTAGGGTTGAATTGTTCTTGCATTAGGGTAGTTGTAAATAATTGTTTTGATATGTTATAAAAAGAACCCCAGTGTTTACTTCTGTTTAAAACAAACGTTCAACCATTAGATTCGTTGGGAGACGATCCGAGTCATTCCTATACTGTATTAGTATAGTTAGGGGGTTCGGTAAATAATTTGAGAAACGGTATCACGCGCGACACATAATTTACCAGTTCACCAAAATTTTGGCGTCGTTGCCGGGGACTAAAATGGTGTTCGTTTATCTTTAAACTGTAGTTAGTTAGTTTTGTTTTCTTTTATTATTTGTGTCTTTCTTTTCATTTCTATTTGTTACTCATTGTATTTGTTTGTGGTGATGACTAGGTCTTCAGGCGATAATCTGCTAATCTTATGAAACAACTTTTTGTACAGCAGAAGAAGCAATCTGTGCAGATTTTGCTGCTGCTCATGCTCGAGAAAAGAAAGTTTCTGAAGAAAGTTGGTCCCTCAGGCGAAGAATTCGAAAATCTATTCCTAAGACTGCAATTACTTGCCTTCTGAAAGTTGTTTATATTTGTACAATCAGCAGTCTTCATATGTTCACCCTACTTCTCTTCTATTGTACACGCTATTTTCTAGGATGATCATCCATAGTCCAATGAAGTTTGTTATCTGCTACCTAAATTTTACAAGCAAGGTTAAGAGAATGATATCGTCATTGCTTATGGAAGTACATCCTTTGTTCGTGAGTCTCTTTGGGCAGATATTCTTGGGCATTTGGAGAAAGGGTACATCTAGTTGTGATTTCCTAAATATAGCTGGTGGATGGTCACAAAGGATTAAGGTGTTAACTTGAACTACAACCTTTGCCTTTCTGAGGATGATTTTATGCTTCTACTTCCAACTGCTTTGTCATATGTCACCTCACATATAAAGGATCAGTTCTCTGGGCAACTCTGGATGGGGAACGACCAGAATCAAACTCGTTTGCTGCACCTGTTGTTGCATGACTTAAGAAGCTTCTCTTTGCACCTTATGAAGATGTTCAAACATCCAACCGTTTGGCTATATCATCTTGGTTGCCTCAAGTCCCTTTTCCAAGGCAGGCAATTATACCTTCTAATGATCCTGTAGAATGTCACGTAACCACACAGGTTCTTCTGTAAACACAACAAGTGGAAATTTACAAGTGGCATGGTAATAGTTGCCCAAATTTTGACTTGTGTAAAGTATGCTATGAAGTTTTTGATGTTGATCAGCTCCCTCAACCACATTCAAGAGATCATTCAATGATGTCAGCTATTCCAATTGACATTGATTCTATTGCTGGTGATGGTAATGAAATGCATTTAACCATGGATGAGTTGAGTGAGGCAAGTTTAGCTCCATTGTCTACAGAGATAAGCATGCAAAAACCATCATTTTCAATTCAGGGCTAGTTCTTGGCTTTGGATACTCTGTCGTCGCTCTCTATCACTTTGGTCTCTGTGATGCTGTGCTTAACGTTAAGGATTTAATGCTTTCATGGATTTCATATGATCTCTGTGGACATACTTTATCAGTTTTCAATGAGTCAGATATACCCCTATGTATGGGATCATGTATTGCCCTTCCATTTGTTGCAGTTTTTTTTTCCAAAGACACGAATTAGCAAACATTGACTTTGATCTTCTATATTCTCGTTATTGTTTGCTGATTTCTCAACTTTTGAATCTTAAAAATCTGGAGCTGTTTATCAAAATTTTCTGATGGCATCTTGTATTGGTGCTGGTTCATTTCTTTCCTGCATACTGGACATAGGGGTGCACACAGTGAAAATTGATGATGTAAATCATCTAATGGAAATTTTGAGAAGCACCTATAATCTTTCATATCCTTCTGCCTGCTTTGGTAGGATGCTTGGAGATTGTCAATGGCCTTGGTGCAGGTGTTAGCGATGTTTTTCACATGTATCCTCTGACAACCATATCACAGCTGAATCATGATCAGGAATCAAAATTTATCAGTGGACTTCTTCTTCCAATTCCTGCTTGTGAAATACTGGCAACATCAATGGTGCAAGAAATTTTTCTGATTGCCAAGGACTCAAGTGATTTGCAAATTAAAAAAATATGCTGCTTGGGCACTTTCACTTCTTAGACTCAGGTTGCGGTCAAGTGAGCTTCCTAATCTGAGTTGTTCACAAAATATTTCTACAAGTTCAAACTCACAAAATTTTGAGGAGGAAAGTTTAGTTTGGAGACTTTGCATGTAGCTAAGGGATATCAACAAAATTAAGGAAGAAGGTGAAGTTGTTGATGCAAATACAATTGCACGTGTTTTAAGATGCTTTTTAAAGCTCCTAGACTGCCTGCTTTTGATTGGGGAGTTATCATTAGACGATGCATGCAATATGATTTGAAATTGATTTCAGAAATGCACATGCCACATGCTATTCAATCACTTCGGATAGAATGCTTAAATCTATCTTTAGCTCATTCAAGCCATGTTGGCCCTTTCCTGCATCTTGTGGACGAGCTCTCTGACTCTTCTAGATTCGGGAGACTTGAACTAAATTTGCAAACTTTTCTATTACAACATGTCTCAGATATATGTAAAATATTCTCAAGTCAGAGGCTTGAGAAGTTGTTCAGTGATTTGGCTGAGTATTTTAGTTCATCTTATTCATCATACTTGACTTACGAACCAGAAAAGAAAAAAATTACTAAGAGTTTCATTTTGGAATGGTCTGCATCAATGTCTTTTTGAGGGCCCTAAAGAATTCATAATCATATCAAATGCTGAAACGTGCATGGTCTGTTTGTTTCACTTGTTGCCTACATTGATCTATGATGGCCAATCCTCTCTAGCCATGACATCTTATTATGAATTGGATGAAGATCAACAAAAAATGCTATTCATAGAGAATATACCAAGTTACTTCTTGAACGGTCTACGATTGGGAATGCAGCTGGAAACCATTTTCCATTTACAGGAAATGACCAACAGGGAATACTTGGAGGATCAAGATGCTGAAGAACTAGATGATTTTATTAATTCACTTGCAACTCAGATTATGCGAAGGGGAGGAATTGGCACCTTTTGTTTCAAAGTTGAAAAGAAATTATATTTTTGGTGGAATCTCTAGTATTGCAGCAAATGTTTCAATAAAGGCCCTGGCTGAGATAAGATCAATTAATCTTTTGAGTGTCCAACAGATATGCAGGAATTCAATTACACTGGAACAGGCTCTGGCAGCTATACCATCCATTAATAGTGAGGAAGTTCAGCAGAGATTAGATCATGTGCGTACATATTATGAGCTCTTAAATTTGCCTTTTGAGGCCTTGCTAGCATTCATTCAAGAACATGAATATTTCTTTACTCGAAAAGAGTATATGAGCCTTTTGAAGGATAACATACCACCTTTGAAATTCCTCCTGAAGAAGCCCGATGCGAATACCGAGACTCATTAGATGGATGCTTCTGCTTCAAGAATTTGACGTAGAGATACGCGATAGGAGTAAGAGGGAGAACCTGATAGCAGACCATTTGAGCAGGATAGTGAGGGAGATCGAGCCCACCCCCATAGCAGATTCTTTTCTAGATGAGAAGTGTTTCACCTGTAGGGTAAGACACCATGGTATGCAAATCTTGCTATTTATTTAGTTGTCTATGTTATACCTTCACATTTTACTCATGCACAAGTCCAGAAATTGAAAAGTGATGCTAAGTACTATGTATGGGATGATGCTTACCTTTGGAAATTTTGTAGTGATCAGATCATTAGACGATGTGTACCTGATTATGAGTTTCATTTCATACTTACTTTTTGTCATTCTCTGGGTTGTGGGGGGGGGGGGGGGGGGCATTTTGGACCACAAATGACTGCTAGGAAAGTTTTAGAGTTTGGTTTGTATTGGCCCACCCTATTTCATGATGCCTTTGAATTTTACAAGGTTGTGAGAGATGTCAACAAACAGGGAACATAGGACGTAGAAATGAAATGCCTTAACAACCCTTGCTATTCTGTGAGATTTTCAATGTTTGGGGTATTGATTTTATGGGTCCATTTTTTGTATCTTTTGGATTTTCATATATTCTTTTGGCAGTAGATTATGTTTCTAAATGGGTGGAGGCCATCCCCACTAGGACTGATGTGTAACGGACGTAAAATTCTTAGCAATTTTACAAGAATTTTTGGCTTGATGATAATGGGCTTTATGTGGGTTTTTTCAAAAATAAAAGAAAATAAGCCAAAAAGGGATGCAAGGCCTAACAATTGAACCACAAACCTCTAGAGATAGCCAAGCCCTATAGATGCACTCACTAACCATAAGCCCAATAGGATATTATCATTAGAGGAATAGGGGAAATTATGGTTAAGTGTAAGGGAGATCAAGGGACTCTCTAAGTGAATAAATAGGGGAAATGAGGGGGCATGAGTTAGCAAATTTGTTTTCTCCTCTTCTCTTCTTCTTCCTCACCGAATCCTAGAGCTCTCCCTCCCCATTTTCACCCCTTGGCCGAACCTCATCCAAGCAAGAAAGCAAAGGCTAGGTTTGGTTCCTTAGGTTATCTTCACACTACAAGCAAAGCGAAGGATGTAAGTATCCCTCACCTGCATACGAGTAGCTTCGATTGATGGTTGTAAAAGAGATCTATATGTTATATTCGGCCAATCTATGTTTTTGGTTTATCAATGAAGTTATATGCTATGTTTAGTAAGTATATGATGATGTTAAGATGGAAAAAGGGATTAGGACAAAAGCTAACCCTAATAGCCACCAAGATCCATTCGGCCAAGCCATGTTTTAAGGTTTCAATGAAGTTCTATGCTATGTTTTTGTAACTATATGATGATGTTAGGATTTAAGATGGATTAGGACAAAAGCTAACCCTAATAGCCACCAAGGTCCATTCGGCCAAGCCATGTTTTTTAAGGTTTCAATGAAGTTCCATGCTATGTTTTTGTAACTATATGATGATGTTAGGATTTAAAATGGATTAGGACAAAAGCTAACCCTAATAGCCACCAAGGTCCATTCGGCCAAGCCATGTTTTTAAGGTTTCAATGAAGTTCCATGCTATGTTTTTGTAACTATATGATGATGTTAGGATTTAAAATGGATTAGGACAAAAGCTAACCCTAATAGCCACCAAGGTCCATTCGACCAAGCCATGTTTTTAAGGTTCCAATGAAGTTCCATGCTATGTTTTGTAACTATATGATGATGCTAGGATTTAAAATGGATTAGGTCAAAAGTTAACCCCAAAGCCAACAAGGACCATTCGGCCACCCCTATATTTTGATGATTCAATGAAGCTTTATTCCATGTTTCTATGCTTATGATGTTGTTAGTATGTTAATCGAATTAGGTAAAGGACTAGCCCTAAAACCTATAAAGACATTCGCCACCCCTATATTGTGGTGATTCAATGAAGCTTTGCATGCTTATGATGTGGTTAGTATGTTAAATGAATTAGGTTAAAAGATAACCCTAGAAACCCCTATGGACCATTCGGCCATCATGTATTTTTGGGTGATTAAATTAAGTTTTAATTCAAGTTTTATATGCTTATGAAGTTGTTGTTATGTTAGATGAATTAGGTTAACATGTGTTTATTGTTGGGTGAATTCATGTTGACTTGTGATATTAAATGATGCTAGATGAAGATAACATGCCTTAGGTTAGTGTTTACTTACTTTTGATGCCATGCCTTATGCCATGCCTATGTGTATGTGATATTTAAGATATGTTATGAAATGGAAAACGATAAGATTATGAAATGAAACAAAACGATATGTTCACGACATGAGTATGATATGATGATGAAATGAAGAATGATATGTTATGAAATGAAGTATGGTATGTTTATGAAATGAAAGATGATATGTTCACGAAGTGAAGCATCATGTGTTATGAAATGAAGTATGCTATGTTTGCAAAATGAAATAAGCTATGTTATAAAATAAGCATATAAGTATTTTACCTTCTGCATGGCTTGTACCAAGACCTTAACAAGGTCCAAGAAGGGATGGGCTCCTAAGATGCCCTAGGTCGATGTCATAGGACTCGGGCTTAGGACGGGCTTCTATGTATGATTGTCCCTAGGTCGATGGAGTAAGACTCGGGCCTAGTACGGGATGGGCTCCAAGATGCCTTAGGTCGATGGAGTAAGACTCGGGCCTAGGATGGGCTTCTACGCTATGATGATTGCCCTAGGTCGACGGACTAAGATCGGGCCTAGTAACCTATTAGGTTCGAGACTTGCTACCTCGGGCCTATTTAGGGATGCGCGCTATGATAATGAAGAAGTGGTACAATGTCGGGCCCAAATATATTGAGATTTATGTTTACGTACCTAAAATATATATTTTTAAAACATTCCTGCATATGTTCACCTGATTGATTGTTATGTTCTCATGTTATGATTGAAATGTCATGTTTACGCCATTATGTTACATAGGTTGTATGTTATGTTGATATGTCAGGTACATGTTGCTATGTTACATATGATGCATGTTATGTTTGATTAAGTATATATTCATGTTATGCCGCTAAGTTATGGATGATACATGTTATGTTTACTCATGTTACTTATGCTATATGTTAAGTTGATGACGCCGTGTATGTTACATGTTATATTGCAGTCATATATATATTCATGTTATGCTGCTAAGTTGTGGATTCTGCATGTTATGTTTACTCATGTTACTTATGCTACATGTTAAGTTGATTACGCTATGTATGTTACATGTTATATTGCTTATATGTTATGAATGTTACATGCCATAATTAATATTGATGTATGGTTTTTGTGAGTAGGACAGGATCTTACTAAGCCTATGTGCTTATAATTTATCTTTCCCTCGTACTGCAGATAAGGGTGAGGGATGGATAAACTAAAGGGAGCAGCAGGAGGGGCCAATGTGTGTGGTAGTGGCATGGTGGAGAGGATCCGTTAGGTCTATATATATATATGTTTACCTATGATGATGATGTCTATGGATGTCCTTACTTATGTCTCCTTATGACGATGATGTTTATGAACCTGAACTAAGCACTAAGTATCTATATATATATGATGCATGCTCTATGTTGATAAGAAGTAAGAAGAAGTATCTATACATGTTATGAAGCATACTCTATGTTAAAAAGAAGAAGTATATATATATATATATATGTCAATGAATGTTTATGTTTTAAAAGAAAAAAAAAATAGGTCTAAAGTCTTTCGCTGTAAGAATTAAGAAGTATGTATAAAGTCTTCTGCTGTATGTAATGTATGTATGTATGGTCATACACGCTACGCGCTTCTCCGGGTTCTGGGTCCGAAAAGGGCGGGCGTGACAGGTTGGTATCAGAGCGGATCTGCCTTTCCACTACACACACATCAAGCTCCAAATCCTGCCGCTCCAAGTAAAAATTCTATATCTACTCTAATTTTGTTAAAATTTTCTCATGTATGATAGGAAATGTTTCTAGCTTAAATATGCATGAAAATATGTATGATACCCTTATGCTTGTTCATGTATGATATAAAATACCTTAAGCTTAAATTATGCATGAGAACATGAATGATGCCTTAAGCTTAAAATGACTTTGCTTAAAATGACTTTATGCTAGCTTTAGTCTAATTATGCGTAGGTAAACGAACGAAAAACTTATACTAGCTTCACAAGAAATACTTGTGATTTGGTCAAAGGTAGACAAATTAGGTAAATCAAAATTGATCAGCGAAGAAATTTGACGATGGTCAATTTAAATAATAACCCAAGTGTCGAATAGTTGTTAGTACAACTTGAATTCGGAATAAAAACTAGGGGAGTCGATTGTTCAGTTGAACTCATCAACCAAAAAAAAAACTCCTAAAATTACGAAGAATTGATTTTCATAATTAATTGTGTAAGGTCTATGCTCATATAAATTGAATTAAGCTGGTTTCGTACTGGTTAGTCGGTTTTGTACTGACTTAATTTATTTCAATTTCAGATGGCACGGACAATCACTACGATTATCCGTCGTGATGTGTTACGAAACCAATTGAGGGAAGCTATTGAAGAAATAGTTTATAAACCTGATGGTGGGGTCATCGGACACATGAGAAGGCTCGATGGTCTTTTTAGGAGACTCGGCGTGAGAGTTTCCGTTACTGGACAATTATCGGATATGAGCCTTGGTACGCTCTCTGCCAAATGATTTCATGGTAGTTGCGCATCACGTATGGGGCCGCTATGAAGGGCGGATAACATATGCTGAGTTGTGCTGGGAACTACTGGAGCACAAGGTTCAAGGGAATCCTGTGGTAGCTAGCCTCGAAAAGAATGAAGAGAGTTCTACAAACAATCAACTTATTGGCCAGCCTGAGACTACCCTAATGAGGCAAAGGAGAATAGGACTAAAAATAATTACAACTGCACTAGGGTTTGTCCTAGTGGGAGTCGTAATAAACTATCTTCTCAAGTAGTTTTGTTTCGATTAGAAATAAGGAATGTTATATGTTAACATTTTTCTTTTCTGAAAGTATGAATAAGAAATGATGAGCTCGTTTCCTTTGAAATTAGTGATTAGTTCATTGCATGGGATGTATGTGGTATAGTTGATCAATGTCGGTTAGATTGGAACATACGAATGATGAGTGGAAACGAAGTTGCTGCTTGATGTTGTAAACCAATTCAAATTGACATTGAGTCAATCAGAGACTGCATGTGACCTATCGGTCAGCGAAGCCATAAAGAGATTCAACCGACTCGCATGCCTATACCCAGAGTTGGTCAGCACAGAAAGAGAAAGGGGCAGACTCATGCTGAAGATGCTCTGACCAGAAATAGCTCTGAATGTGGCCGGCGGAGCTCATAGACTGCAGACCGCAGAGGAGCTGTTCAATAGTGCTCTGATTACCGAGCATTACCTGAACATGAGACAGCGCAGATGGCTCGAGCTCATCAAGGATTATGACTGCGAGATTCTCTACCATCCGGGGAAAGCTAACAAGGTGGCTGATGCACTCAGCAGGAAGTCCTGCGCCACCTTGATGTCTCTATCAGTGTTATCTCGGCCCTTAGAAAAAGAGATTATGCATTACGGGGTTGAAATCATTTCCGGACAACTCTCGACCATGACGATAGCACCGACGTTGTTCGATGATATACTGAAAAAGCAATCCTGTGACCCAAGCCTTCAGAGGATCAAGCAAGAGGTCTTAGAAGGAAAGGACGACGGGTTTCGGATCTCTGATAGTGGAGTACTCTACCTTAGGGATCGCTTGTGTATTCCCGACGATCCAGAAGTACGGAAGGAGATATTTAAGGAAGCTCACGGAACTCCTTATGCGATGCATCCTGGAACCACCAAGATGTACCAAGACCTGAAACGAAAGTTCTAGTGGTTCGGAATGAAAAGAGATGTGGCTCAGTATGTCAGTACCTGCCTGACCTGCCAGAGGGTTAAGGCAGAACACCAGAGACCTGGAGGAACACTGCAGCTGATCCAGATTCCAGAATGGAAATGGGAAGACATTTCTATGGATTTCATCTCAAGATTGCCCAAGACGACAAACGGTTATGATGCTATATGGGTAATTATGGATAGATTGACAAAGTTCGCCCACTTCTTAGCAATCAAGATGACCTATTCGACGGAGCAACTGGCTCAGTTATATGCTAGGGAAATTATCAAACTACATGGAATTGTTAAGACCATCATTTCTGACAGAGATGGTCACTTTATTTCCCATTTCTGGGAATGTGTTCAGAAGGCCCTAGGCATGAAGCTATTGTTCAGTACTGCCTTCCATCCCCAGACGGACGGACAGACCGAAAGAGTAAATCATGTACTGGAGGATATGTTACGAGACTGCGCCCTGGATTTCAAAGGTAGCTGGTACCAATACTTATGTTTGGCAGAATTCGCCTACAATAATAGCTACCAAGCTACTATTGGAATGGAACCCTACGAGGCTCTATACGGGAGGAAATGTAGATCTCCCATATGCTGGTACGAGGGTGGTGAAAAGAAGAGGATGGGACTCCAGACGGATTTCATAGACGACACCACCCGAGCTATACGGAACATCCGTCAGAGAATTGAAACTGCTCAGAGCCGACAAAAGAGCTATGCGGATATGCGGCGTAGACCGTTAGAATTCGAAGTTGGGGACCTAGTATTCCTCAAAGTGGCTCCTATGAATGGAGTGATGAGATTCGGAAGGAAGGGTAAACTGAGTCCACGCTACATGGGACCGTATCCGATATTGCAGAGGATTGGCAAGGTAGCTTACAAGCTAGAGCTGCCTCAAGAGATGTCGGCTATTCACAAAGTGTTCCATGTCTCTGTGCTCAAGAAATGCATTTCCAGTACGGACCAAGTGATCGAGCCACAAACAGTACAAGTTCAAGAGGACCTGAGTATTGAAAGTCAGCCTATCCAGATACTAGACCGAGAAATCAAGAGGCTAAGGAACAAAGAGGTGCCCTTAGTAAAGATTTTGTGGCAGAATCAACGGTACGAGGAAGCTACCTGGGAACGCGAGGAGGACATGAAGCAGAAGTACCCACAATTGTTCTAAGTTTCGAGGACGAAACTTTTAAAAAGTATGAAGGATTGTAACGCCCGTAAAATTCCTAGCAATTTTACAAGAATTTTTGGCTTGATGATAATGGGCTTTATGTGGGCCTTTTCAAAAATAAAAGAAAATAAGCCAAAAAGGGATGCAAGGCCTAGGAATTGAACCCCAAACCTCTAGAGATAGCCAAGCCCTATAGATGCACCCACTAACCATAAGCCCAATAGGATATTATCATTAGAGGAATAGGAGAAATTATGGTTAAGTGTAAGGGAGATCAAGGGACTCTCTAAGTGAATAAATAGGGGAAATGAGGGGGCATGAGTTAGCAAATTTGTTTTCTCCTCTTCTCTTCTTCTTCCTCACCGAATCCTAGAGCTCTCCCTCCCCATTTTCACCCCTTGGCCGAACCTCATCCAAGCAAGAAAGCAAAGGCTAGGTTTGGTTCCTTAGGTTATCTTCACACTACAAGCAAAGCGAAGGATGTAAGTATCCCTCACCTGCATACGAGTAGCTTCGATTGATGGTTGTAAAAGAGATCTATATGTTATATTCGGCCAAGCTATGTTTTTGGTTTATCAATGAAGTTATATGCTATGTTTAGTAAGTATATGATGATGTTAAGATGGAAAAAGGGATTAGGACAAAAGCTAACCCTAATAGCCACCAAGATCCATTCGGCCAAGCCATGTTTTAAGGTTTCAATGAAGTTCTATGCTATGTTTTTGTAACTATATGATGATGTTAGGATTTAAGATGGATTAGGACAAAAGCTAACCCTAATAGCCACCAAGGTCCATTCGGCCAAGCCATGTTTTTAAGGTTTCAATGAAGTTCCATGCTATGTTTTTGTAACTATATGATGATGTTAGGATTTAAAATGGATTAGGACAAAAGCTAACCCTAATAGCCACCAAGGTCCATTCGGCCAAGCCATGTTTTTAAGGTTTCAATGAAGTTCCATGCTATGTTTTTGTAACTATATGATGATGTTAGGATTTAAAATGGATTAGGACAAAAGCTAACCCTAATAGCCACCAAGGTCCATTCGGCCAAACCATGTTTTTAAGGTTCCAATGAAGTTCCATGCTATGTTTTGTAACTATATGATGATGCTAGGATTTAAAATGGATTAGGTCAAAAGTTAACCCCAAAGCCAACAAGGACCATTCGGCCACCCCTATATTTTGATGATTCAATGAAGCTTTATTCCATGTTTGTATGCTTATGATGTTGTTAGTATGTTAATCGAATTAGGGTAAAGGACTAGCCCTAAAAACCTATAAAGACATTCAGCCACCCCTATATTGTGGTGATTCAATGAAGCTTTTGCATGCTTATGATGTGGTTAGTATGTTAAATGAATTAGGTTAAAAGATAACCCTAGAAACCCCTATGGACCATTCGGCCATCATGTATTTTTGGGTGATTATATTAAGTTTTAATTCAAGTTTTATATGCTTATGAAGTTGTTGTTATGTTAGATGAATTAGGTTAACATGTGTTTATTGTTGGGTGAATTCATGTTGACTTGTGATATTAAATGATGCTAGATGAAGATAACATGCCTTAGGTTAGTGTTTACTTACTTTTGATGCCATGCCTTATGCCATGCCTATGTGTATGTGATATTTAAGATATGTTATGAAATGGAAAACGATAAGATTATGAAATGAAACAAAACGATATGTTCACGACATGAGTATGATATGATGATGAAATGAAGAATGATATGTTATGAAATGAAGTATGGTATGTTTATGAAATGAAAGATGATATGTTCACGAAGTGAAGCATGATGTGTTATGAAATGAAGTATGCTATGTTTGCAAAATGAAATAAGCTATGTTATAAAATAAGTTTATAAGTATTTTACCTTCTGCATGGCTTGTACCAAGACCTTAACAAGGTCCAAGAAGGGATGGGCTCCTAAGATGCCCTAGGTCGATGGAATAAGACTCGGGCCTAGGACGGGCTTCTATGTATGATTGTCCCTAGGTCGATGGAATAAGACTCGGGCCTAGTACGGGATGGGCTCCAAGTCGATGGAGTAAGACTCGGGCCTAGGATGGGCTTCTACGCTATGACGATTGCCCTAGGTCGACGGACTAAGATCGGGCCTAGTAACCTATTAGGTTCGAGACTTGCTACCTCGGGCCTATTTAGGGTGCACGCTATGATAATGAAGAAGTGGTACAATGTCGGGCCCAAATATGTTGAGATTTATGTTTACGTACCTAAAATATATGTTTTCAAAAGCATCCTGCATATGTTTACCTGATTGATTGTTATGTTCTCATGTTATGATTGAAATGTCATGTTTACGCCATTATGTTACATAGGTTGTATGTTATGTTGATATGTCAGGTACATGTTGCTATGTTACATATGATGCATGTTATGTTTGATTAAGTATATATTCATGTTATGCCGCTAAGTTATGGATGATACATGTTATGTTTACTCATGTTACTTATGCTATATGTTAAGTTGATGACGCCATGTATGTTACATGTTATATTGAAGTCATATATATATTCATGTTATGCTGCTAAGTTGTGGATTGTGCATGTTATGTTTACTCATGTTACTTATGCTACATGTTATGTTGATTACGATATGTATGTTACATGTTATATTGCTTATATGTTATGAATGTTACATGCCATGATTAATGCTGATGTATGGTTTTTGTGCGTAGGACAGGATCTTACTAAGCCTATGTGCTTATAATTTATCTTTCCCTCGTACTGCAGATAAGGGTGAGGAATGGATAAACTAAAGGGAGAAGCAGGAGGGGCAAATGTGTGTGGTAGTGGCATGGTGGAGAGGATCCGTTAGGTCTATATATATATATGTTTACCTATGATGATGATGTCTATGGATGTCCTTACTTATGTCTCCTTATGACGATGATGTTTATGAACCTGAACTAAGCACTAAGTATATATATATATATATATGATGCATGCTCTATGTTGATAAGAAGAAGTAAAGAAGAAGTAAGAAGAAGTATCTATACATGTTATGAAGCATACTCTATGTTAAAAAGAAGAAGTATATATATATATATATATATATATATATATATATATATATATATATATATATATATATGTCAATGCATGTTTATGTTTTAAAAGAAAAAAAAAAGGTCTAAAGTCTTCCGCTGTAAGAATTAAGAAGTATGTATAAAGTCTTCCGCTGTATGTAATGTATGTATGTACGGTCGCGTCACGCGCCGCCCCTCCGGGTTCTGGGTCCGAAAAGGGCGGGCGTGACATGATGATTCTCCAGTTGTTGTGGATTTTGTTAGGTCTCACATATTTTTCAGATTTGGGCTACCCAGGGTAATCATTAGCGATCAAGGGTCTCACTTCCGCAATAGACACAAGCAATGTTTGTTAGGGCAATCTCTTGCCATGATAAGGTTTTGATGTGTGTGGCAAAGGGTTTAAGTTAGGTTGTTATTATGATTTGATATTTGCGTTGGAGTCTTGCAGGACTTAGTAATTCGCATCTGGAGCCTTGGCGAGTTTCACATCTCATGACTCGTCGGTGAAGGATAGCTTTGCGGAAGCCGTGCACTTGGAGCATCCGAGGGACCGCCGGACGAAGAGCTTGGAGTGAAGCCGGAGGAAGTAGACTTCAGGGCAAGACGCGAAGGATGGCGCTGCAGAGCCGTGCGCTTGGCGCATCTGAGGGACGTGGCCGGACGAAGACAACTTCGAAGGCGAGGGACTCCGAGGCATGAGAGGGAGTGAATGTAAACCGGGAAGGGGTAGTAGCTTCTAGGTGAAACTTGGCCATTTGGCTAAGTGTCGGATGAGTGTTCCCGATATCAGTAGACTGCCATGGAATGTCAGTCGACTGCTCTGAGTCGAATGGGTTCGACTAGTGTCCGACTCATGGGTATTTGGCCCAAGCATTCGACTGCCATGGACTAGCAGTCGACTGCCAAGGGACGGCAGTCGACTGATGGCACTGTGCACGGGCACAGAATGGAGTTGAGCTCATGGAGCACTCGACTGATGGTACATCAGTCGACTGATGGCAAGATCAGTCGACTGATGATGATACCGTTGGATGAAATCCAACGTGGAAAGTGTCCATTATTGGGCAACGACTATAGGACCAGTCGACTGATCGGGACATCAGTCGACTGCTCCTGTGTCAACGGGAAGAAACCCTCTTCCTCTATAAAAAGGAAGGGGATGAGGCTTTGGGAGGCTAATGCTTGAACTCCAATCTTCTCCCAAAGTGCCATAAACGTCTTCCCACTCTTCTTACTTGCTTTTACTTCATTCTTATTGTAAGAAGAGTGATCTTGGTTGTAAAAGTTACCTCCACCTAGCTTGGTGCAAAGGAGAGACCAATAGTGATTGGCTTTGGAGGAGTGATTCACCTTGGATGAATCGGACCGTGGATAAGCGGCGTAGCCGTGAACCACGTTACATTTTGTGTTAGCGTTTGTATTCTTCTTTGTTTTGTTTGCTTGTCTTGTTTTTGTTATTTCCGCTTGCGCTAATTAGTTTTGTAGACGAGCAAATACCGTCATCCATCAATCGAGGACTATTCACCCCCCTCTAGCCGGCCGTTCGATCACCAACAAGTGGTATCAGAGCAAGGTTGCTTATCAAGGACTAACCGCCGCAACAAGCACTTCTTCAAAAGATGGCCGGCTCCAACATTCATCCACCGAAGTTTGAAGGAGAATTTGCTTGGTGGAAGAAGCGAATGGAGGTATTCTTCGAAACTGACTTTGAAATTCTATTAATAATGGAAAACGATTTTGAGTTGCCTAGGAATGAAAATGGGGAGCCATTGGAGAAATCGAGATGGAGCAAAAGACAAAGAGAGGAGTATTTGGCAAATTCAAAGGCCAAGCACTACCTATACAATGTACTCCCTCAACAAGAAGTCAACCGGATAGGAGAGTGTGCTTGTGCCAAGGAAATGTGGGAGAAATTAATAGAGATCCATGAAGGCACATCCGAGGCAAAGCTAGCAAGGAGAGAAGTCCTTCGCTCCCAATTGTCCAATATCAAACTTGAAAAGGGAGAGAAGGTAAAATCCCTACACTCTAGATTTAAGGAAATTCTAACCGGTTTGACAAGTGTAGGTGAAAAGCTCTCCAACCGGGATATGGTAATGAAGGTCATAGATGCCTTTCCCTGGTCCTCAAGATGGAGCTCCATGGTGGACTCGTTTTACATCTCCAAGAACTTAGAAGTAAGCACCTTGGAGGATTTCTTTTCAACAATGGAGCTCCATGAAACAAGACTTGAAGGAGTAATAGAAGAGCCAAGAATTCAACCATCAAGGGGAGTGGCACTATTGGCTAACAAGGGGAAGAAGAAGATGGAGATCCCCTCCTCCGATGATGATGAAGCTTCCTCATCCTCCTCCATGGATAGCACGGAAGAAGCTTATATGGTAAGGAGGGTAAGACGTGCTTTAAAAGGTTTTCAATTTAATAAATCTAATGATAGGAGGAGAAGACCAAGGGGGAAGGTGATTTGTTATAATTGCCAAGGGGAGGGACATATAAGGGATAATTGTCCCCTCTTAAACAAGAGCAAGGAAGAGAGGAAAAAGAAAGAAGAAAAGAAGAAGAAAAAGGGGAGCAAGAAGAAAGAGGAGAAGAAGGCAAAGGAAAAGGAGAAGGCTAAGGCATTCAAAGCAAAGACATGGGATGACCCTTCTTCCTCTTCCTCATCCGAAGAAGAAGAACATGTCTACTCCAACCTTGCATTGATGGCCTTCGACAACTTGGATTGCTCCTCCACCGAAAATGAAGAATCAAGCTCAAGTGGAGAGAGCTCAAGTGAAGGGGGAGCCTCCTCTACATCCTCATCCGAAGAAGAAGAAGAGAACATGGAAACTATGGTAACTAATCTTTCACCTAGTAAAATAGTTTCTATGATTTCTAGCTTAACTAAGGATCTATTTAGAGCCAAGAAAAAGAACAAAAGCATGCTTGATCAAATTAAGGAATTAGAGCAAAAATTAGAAAAATCATGTTTTAATGATAATAATGATGATGCATGCTCACATGATAACTATATGCCATTAGATGTTAATGATGCATGCATAGAAGAAAATAGGGCTTTAAGGGAAAAAGTAGACTATTTGACAAAAGCCCTAGAAAAGTTTACAATTGGCTCAAACACTTTGAACATGATCATAGGGAGCCAAAGAGCTAGCTTCAACAAAAAAGGTCTAGGTTATAAAGAAAAGAAAAATGAAAAGGCCTATAAATGCCTAATTGCTAGGGGACAAGATAAGAAGAAATGAATTACTAGGAAATGGATTCCTAAGGAATTTCTAGTGAACCCCATAGGAAAGAATTTGTATTGGGTTCCAAAATCCATCCTTAAGGGTTAAGAAAACCCTAGGATAGTCAACCATATGGACTTGACCTATATCATATCTTTGGTTGACTTAGGATGTTGGGACACATTTTTGAAATAGTGTTAGGTGATGATAACGTGCCTATAAATTGGTAATAATGTTTAAATCATGATGATTAATGTAATTGCTATGTATATTTACAATCATGATTTATGATATTGATATTTGGCACATAATCATGAGAAATAGGTTTAAATCATGCCTTAGGTGATACTTTGTTTATTATCATGATGAAATACCTAATGCATGATTATTATTTAATGAATACATTTGTTTCATGATCATAATGTGAAATTAAGTCATATATGCCTTTATGATCTTGAGGATTGCTAGGTTGATACTTAACCTTGATAGAATTGCATGAATATAACGGTTAAGTATATACAAATACCTCTAGGATACATCTCACACTCACAATAGGCTACCTTGATTGAAAACTTAGCATGAGTGAGATATTAGGATGATACAAATGTCCACTAGTTCCTATGACATTTAGATGGTCATTTAAAGTATCAAAATAGCAATAATAGGCCAATCATGGGGAAGGCTTATGTTTAGTTCATAGACATATTGCCCAAAGATCATGATTGGATATTTCATATGTTTTCAAAACAATTTCTTACCCTAAAATCTATGTATTCATGTTTTGAAACAATTGGATGCAAAACTAGGTAGTAAACTTGATACTAGAATGATCAAAAATCTAGTGGTTTTTAAAGCTTTTGGATTTTCGGCAAAAACAAGAAAATCTAATGATTTTTCATGAAAAACTATTTTTCATTGATAGATATAATTAAAATAAATATGTTCTCCAAATTTCATGATTTTTCGAATTTTTTGGAATTTTTAATACATTTCTGAATTTCACCAAAATCGTAAATCTGAATGCACGTGCTACGACCGGTAGTCCGAACTGACCGTGGCTCAAAAATCAGACAAGAAAGGTCGAATTCAGTTTTTAAACAAATCTTTGGTATTTTCTTCTATTAGACTTGATGCCATGAGTTTATAACTTAGTATTAATCTTTTTGATGGTGTCAAAGGGGGAGAAATGATTATGTTTAAGTAAATTATGATAGGGGGAGAAATATGCATGGGGAGTATTATGGATTAAGGGGGAGTTGTATGTTGCTACATCATGTTTATGTTTACATGCTTTCTTACCTTTAAATTTTTATCAAATGTTTTTACCTAACTTAAACGGATTGCCACACATCAAAAAGGGGGAGATTGTTAGGGCAATCTACTGCCATGATAAGGTTTTGATGTGCGTGGCAAAGGGTTTAAGTTAGGTTGTTATTATGATTTGATATGTGCGTTGGAGTCTTGCAGGACTTAGTAATTCGCACCTGGAGCCTTGGCGAATTTCACATCTCATGACTCATCGGTGAAGGATAGCTTTGCGGAAGCGCTTGGAGCATCTGAGGGACCGCCGGACGAGGAGCTTGGAGTGAAGCCGGAGGAAGTAGACTTCAGGGCGAGATGCGAAGGATGGCGCTACAGAGTCGTGCGCTTGACGCATCCGAGGGACGTGGTCGGACGAAGACAACTTCGAAGGCGAGGGACTCCGAGGGATGAGAGGGTGCGAATGTAACCTGGGAAGGGGTAGTAGTTTCTAGGTGAAACTTGGCCATTTGGCTAAGTGTCGGATGAGTGTTCCCGACATCAGTCGACTGCCATGAAATGTCAGTCGACTGCTCTGAGTTGAATGGGTTCGACTAGTGTCTGACTCATTGGCATTTGGCCCAAGCAGTCGACTGCCATGGACTAGCATCGTGCCGACACCGCTGATCGCCAAGGGACGCATCGATCGATGACATCGCGACGCACGACGTATCGGAGTTGAGCTCGTGGAGCACTCGACTGATGGTACATCAGTCGACTGATGGCAAGATCAGTCGACTGATGATGATACCGTTGGATGAAATCCAACGCGGAAAGTGTCCGTTATTGGGCAACGACTACAGGACCAATCGACTGATCGGGACATCAGTCGACTGCTCCTGTGTCAACGGGAAGAAACCCTCTTCCTCTATAAAAAGGAAGGGGATGAGGCTTTAGGAGGCTAATGCTTGAACTCCAATCTTCTCCCAAAGTGCCATAAACGTCTTCCCACTCTTCTTACTTACTTTTACTTCATTCTTATTGTAAGAAGAGTGATCTTGGTTGTAAAGGTTACCTCCACCTAGCTTGGTGCAAAGGAGAGACCAATAGTTATTGGCTTTGGAGGAGTGATTCACCTTGGACGAATCGGACCGTGGATTAGCGGCGTAGCCGTGAACCACGTTACATTTTGTGTTAGAGTTTGTATTCTTCTTTGTTTTGTTTGCTTGTCTTGTTTTTGTTATTTTCGCTTGCGCTAATTAGTTTTGTAGATGAGCAAATACCGTCATCCATCAATCGAGGGCTATTCACCCCCCTCTAGCAGGCCGTTCGATCACCAACAATGTTAAGCAGAGAGATCAAGTCTATACTGAAATATACAGTGGGGTCAGACATGATGATGCTTCTTCTTCGACTTGAAAGGGGAGTGTGTTCTTTTATTTACTGCATTTATTTTCTTCCTTTCATGATCAAAATAATTTGTGTGGTTGATTGCTTGTTTGCCTATTTATCTAGGTTTGTTTGTCTATTGTTGAGTCAAATAATATTCCCTATGCATGTCGTAGTATCATTTCAGAGGTGGTAAAAATTAATTAAGTTTTATCATCAAGTTGTGGATTTTTGTGTATGGTAGGAGACTTCACCTGCATGCAGTCACTTGTTATGATGGTGAACTTTTTATTGGTAGACTAAGCTTGATTTTGATTCACCTAGTGAAGTTGTAAGTCATTCTTATCATTTACCCACTTTTGTGTGATAACACATGTGATACTTGTTACTCTAGAACTTTGATTTGAGTCTTTTCAAAACTACAGTACATTTACTTGCATGAATATGATGAAGGATTTCATTCTTGATTCTTTTCCTGACTTGGCTTAATTGTCTAATCCACTTGATACTTCCATATTCCATGTCTTACTTGTCATATCTCTTCATTTGTTATCTATTGTCTTTGTATCTTTGTGGATTATCTTTTGTATATCTATTGTTTTACATGTTGGAGGAATAGTTTGATGGGTTGTATTGTCTGAGACGGACAAAATTTTTAAGTGTTGGAGAGGAGCTATATTATTTTTGTTGGAAACATGATATGGAAGGCATAATTTTCAGAGGTCATTGGTCCTGAGATATATTTGCTTATGATTAGTACTTGATTTTCTGCACACAAAAAAATGGCGCCATTGATGTTTCTTTTGTAAAAAAAAAAGGTGCAATTGTAATGTAGGCAAATGGAATTGCAATGTGTTGGATAGAGCCATTTGATCCTGAATCCAATTCTAAAGTTTCCAATTGTCCTAGCCTCTTCCCGTATTGCTGGTTACTAAGCATTTCACAGAGCAACTCATCAGGTTTATTTCTCCAATTCTTCTATTGTTTCCTGTTCATTGTACCTTTGTTTTGTACTTCTCTTTGTATACTTTATCTGCGGTCCACTTCTGATCTTGTTTGATTTCCGATAAATCCTTTTGATTCATGTATGGAATGTATTGATAGCAGCAAAGAAGTAGATGATAAGCAAGCATATGGTAGGACAAGTTTACATGTTGTTTTAAGGGCGCCCCACTCCTACGATCATTATGTGAGCATTAGTGCAATTATCCATTTTGGGAGGTTTTGTATCAGGCTTGGTCTATTTGATTTGACTGTAAATCATCATACATGTTGACTGTTGTAGGAGTCGGATCTTTTGACTACTCTAGATTCGGATCAATTTGGTGATCCTAAGTAACTTATTTTTCTGTCTTTGAATTATTGATCTGGGTATTGTTTGGGGAATTAGTTAGAGAGTCAGTGTTTCTTTGTTTTTATTCTTCTCGGGACGCGTAAAAATAAGTGTGGGGGAATTTGATAGTCACATTTTTATTATGTCATTTTTACTTACAGTTTGAATATTTTAGGCTCTTTGATGGGGTAATTATGGATAATCAGGATGTTTTCACATATTGGATTTATTTGAATTAATTTTTTAATTCATATATTTTTAGTATTGTTTTTCATAGGTTTAATGTAATTTTATAGGGAACATGAAAAGAGGCTAATTGGAGCAATCACAGTCGTTGATCCGGATCAAATCGATTGCAGCCGTTGGATTGGTTGATCAACCACTTAGGGAAGATTAATTGGAATTATTGAACCCTAGATCAAAATGGGTGGCTGAGATCAGGAAGAGCTCGATCGAGCGGCTGAGAAAAATCAACCTTAAAAGCCAACTTCTTCCCATCGCGATGAAACAGTAGCAGCGCGATAGCAGAATCACCGCTTCCTCCTCACGATCGGTGGCGGCGACCTCTCCTTCTTCCCCACGCGAAAGAGGGATGGCATAGGAATCGCCGACGACGAAGAAGGAAGAAGATCCTCAGAAGAAGTTGAGGCACAGAATAGAACAGTGTGACGTCTTATTCTTCCTCGTGAGCGCAGCGATAGAGCTCCACTCCAACACTTCTGGGGACGATTCCACCGACTCCAGAGGTTTTCCCCGATTCCATTCCATCCGGCATCCTCTCCTTCCCTTGGTTCGGCGGAGCTAGTGGTTGAAGTTGGGCAGTGGTAGTTCCATCGATCGAGAAGTGTTGGGTTCGTCCATCTTCACCGACGCTTTTTAGATGCCTCACCATCGGAGCTGAGCTACCCTAGCTGGACGTGGTCGCAGAAGGCTAGGGGTGACCTGCTACTATCGTGGTCATGGCAGCCTCGATTTCTAGATTCCAGCAGTTGTAATTCTTCTAATTCAGGTGGCACTTTCCATTTCCAGTAGTTGGTGATGATCAGTACTCGTTCATAGCTTCGATTCCTTCCACATTAGCGGCCGTGATTTGCATCGCTTCATCTCTGTAGAGCCAACCATTGACTATCGTGGTCGCGGCAATCCCGAAGCCACCATCGGAGCTGTGAACTATCACCATCGATCCAGCTCTCATAGGATTCTGATGAGAGATTCGTACACTAAAGTCGTAGGAGCTGTTTGACACCGTCGTGGGCCACCAACGAGGGTGGTTCCTTTTTGGTGTTTGTGGATAACTGTTGGTTAATTTTTACACTGTTGTTTCATTATTGTACTCTGTTATTTCAGTTATTTTTACAATATTGACTCACTACTATTTCACTATTTTTTTTCAGTATTGTTTCAGTATTGATTCCCAGTGTTCAGTTGGTTTCAATGGTGTTTCAGTCGTATTTCATTTGTGTGGTATGGTGTGCATTTGGCAATTTATTTTGATAGTTTATTTAGTCTTGTTAATCATTTACAGTGTTTACCTAGTGGTTAGATTTGTTTCTTGTAGTGTAATTGTTCTTCATAGTTTTCATTTATATTCGAACTGTGTACCGTATAGTGATAGTGCGGTGCTTGGTTGAATTGCTCTAGTTGTTAGTTTAATTTTCATTTACATTTGGCCAGTGTACCGTATAGTGACAGTGCGGTGCTTGGTTGAATTGCTTACTTTCCTTGCATTTAGTTTTCAGTTAATCTTTGACCATTGTATCGTATAGTGACACTGCGGTGCTTGGTTGAATTGTTTAAGTTTGTTAGTTAAGTTTTTAGTGACTGTTTGACCATTGTGTCGTATAGTGACAGTGCGGTGCTTGGTTAAATTGTTCACATTTGTTTAGTTAATCTTTGATCATTGTACCATATAGTGATAGTACGGTGCGTGATTTACTTGCTTTTACACATTAGGTCAGTTTCCCGGGAATTGTTAATTGGTAGTTAGATTTACTTCTTGCAAGTTTAATTTCCATGTATGTTTACCAAAATTGTTTGACCATTGTATCTTATAGTGACAGTGCGGTGCAAGGTTGAATCGTTCTTGCATTAGGGTAGCTGCAAATAATTGTTTTGATAAGTTATAAAACCCCCCAATGTTTACTTCTGTTTAAAAACAAACGTTCAACCATTAGGTTCGTTGGGAGACGATCTGAGTCATTACTATACTGCATTAGTGTAGTTAGGGGGTTCGATAAATAATTTGGGAAATGGTATCACGCGCGACACATAATTTACCGGTTCACCAGTGTCCTAAGGCAATCGCCTTATGGTTGTACCATTTATTTGATAAATGAAGATTCACTATCTGAGTATACATGTTTTCATGTATTTGATTGGATCTTAAACTCATTTACTGAATGTCCGCAATACGATTCACATCATGAGAGAACTTGTGATTGGATCACAACTAGTGAGTATCTCTACATGTGTAATTGTGATGTATTGGAATTATCCTTAGTCAATGAACTGATGTATTCGGACGCCATCGATTATGTTGAGACTAGCAGGAGGTGTACTCTTTGGTTTATCCAAGCAGCTATTTCTCACTGATTGGAGACATTGGGATGTCCAGAATTGATCGTGGATGCTAGTTATGGTAACTAGTTCATTAGAGTGACCAGCTGTAAGACTTCATATGGTTATCTGCATATATGGATATGTCAATGAAGTCCTTATAGCAGCTTAAGTGCGATGTTCCTTCGACTTGCGGTAATCAAGACATCTTGGTCATGAAGACTTATGCTTTGACATCTTAAACAAGCATATCTGAATAGATGTGGACCCGGGATGATTGGATATAAGTCGAAGTGGTCGAAGGTGTTTGAATAGACTATAGAGGATTCACCGCTCCTTGCGAAGAGATGTATACCCTATGGCCTCTCGTCGGATTGTTACTAAAGTCTTTGGCCAAAGCATTACATGTTTAGAGTATGATATTTTTGGATACATGTGCAGTAACTAGAATCCAGAGGACGAGGAAGTAATACTTGGGCGAGGTATGACGTAGTAAACCTAGTGGGGACTGTTGGTGCAGTGGGCACCAAAGTCGAACCGATATTTTGATTATGGCAAAAGGCTCAATAGTTAAGAGTATATTTGTTATCTTACGAGCTCAATTAAGTGTGCAGAAATGCTAAAGTTGAGCGGAAGGTCTGCGACACCCGGTGGGAACCGAGGTGGTCGGGCAACGCCAGAGGGATTTCGGAGGAAGCCGAGGTACTCGGGTGAAGACCGGAAGCGAGGCTACAAGGTAAGCTCGTGTGAAAGCGAAGCAAGGACGTTAAGCGTAGATCCGACCCAATACCTCCAATGGAAGGTCTAGGTCGAGATCAGTTGGTTAGAACCATCGTACTTTATATTTTAAGCTAACTTGTACTGCAGTCCAAAACCCTTTGACCAATCGTCTACTACAGTCAACTGCTGGTCTAGTTCCAGCCTCGAGAAGAGCTCGAATTTCAAGGGGGTGAATTTGGACTTGACTCGTGTTTTGGTACAAAGGGTGATGTGGCATCAAGGTGGACATCCAAACCATCACCAAGCTTGGACCCCCAAAATTAGGTGATGTGGCATCAAGGTGGACATCCAAAACCATCATCAAGTTGGACGCCCAAAATGAGGTGAGTTGGCACAAGATGGTTGGCAAACCACCATCAAGCTTGGACGCCCAAAATAAGGAGAGTTGGCACAAGATGGTTGGCTCCCATGATGTGGCACAAGTTGGATGGCTCCAACAAGTTGGCGTGAAGGCCTCCTTGAGGTGGCACAAGGTGGTTGGATGAGCACCTCATCCTTGAGTTGTGGCACAAGGTGGTTGGATGAAGCACCTCATCCTTGAGTTGGCGCAAAGGATGTGGATGAGCAAGACTTGGGGGATAAGAACCTCACCTTGGACACTACCTATGTCTAAATTCATAGATCAATATCCATAAATAGACATGTTCACGGCAAGCAAAAAATATAAGAAATCAAGAGCTCTCAACACGCCGTCGTAACGCCGCTACTACTACTCACATTTGCTACGACGGCGTGCGACAACTAAAGCTACATCTTCTACTTATAAGAGTTGTCGGTATATTTATTTAAGTTCTACTTCTTTAAATTGTCTTTGTGCTTTAATCGTAACAAGGAAAGGGGAGTGTCCCTTTGCCTTGATTTCTTTTGTGATCGTTCTACTTCCAACGAGGAGGAGTGGTTTTAGTGAATTGCCCTCCGTGACGTGATCAAGGATCACTAGGGCCGTGGATTAGCAATCGAAAGATTGTGAACCACGAAAAATATCTTGTCTACTTTATATTTCGCTGTGCACCCTCTACTTGCTTTTACTTATTGCAAAAGTTTTTTTAACGACACAGACGCTTATTCACCCCCTCTAGCGACACTTTCGATCCAACAATTGGTATCGAGTCGGGCGCTAAGATTCGTGAAACCACCAATCTAGCTTTGTTTTTCTTTTTTACAGATTTTTATTTATTTATTTCTGTGATAATTATTTCACTTGCTTATCTTCTCCTACATATAGAATTGCATTAGAGGCTTTAGGATCCGGATAAGGTTGTCCTTCGGGTTAGATCCCGAGTAAGGTTGTCCTCCGGAACTTCAACGACATTCGCATTTGATTGTTTATTTCTTTTTGCAAGTTACATTTTATATATATATTTTTTTACTTCCTGCACTACTAATCCAAGACGAAAGTCTTGGAATATTCTTTTCGTGTGTGTTTTGCAAGATTCTTTTCGTCGTTCTTCTTCTTGTTTTTAAATGGCCCATCTCGAAGGGTTTAGCACCGCCCGACCCCCGTTTTACAACGGTAATGACTTTCGTTATTGGAAGGGTCGGATGGAATGCTTTCTTAAAACCCAAATCGAGATGTGGATCGTAATCCAAACCGGTTTCACACTTCCTATTAATGAAGATGGTGAATCTTTGGGTTACGATCAATGGTCAAATTCCATGAAAAAACAAGTAGAAGCCGATGCCAAGGCAACTCAAATCTTGCAATGTGGGTTGTCCAAGGAAGAGCTCAACCGCGTCGGCCCCTTCATTAGTGCAAAGGACTTATGGACCAAGCTAGTGGAACTACACGAAGGCACCGACGACACGAAGGTATGTAAAAGAGATTTACTTTTAAATAAATTGTATAACTTGAAAATGCAGGAAAACGAGACCGCAACTCAACTACATGCTCGAGATCCAAGACATCACAACCAACTCCATGCCATCGGACAAAAGGTCGAGAATCGCGACCTTATCGTATTCTCTTAACTCGCTTCCTAGGACTACCTTGTGGGCATCCATGGTCGATGCCTACAAGGTCTCCAAGGACCTTTCTAAAATTAGGTTAGACGAATTGTTTTCGAACTTGAATTACATGAGCAAACTAACGTGGTCCGTGCCGAGAAGAGTATTGCGTTAGTTGCGTGTTCCAAGAAGAAGAAGCCCGCAAGCAAGCCACCCCAAGGAAGAAGATTTAGTCGAATCGGAGTAGACTCCGAAATAGAATCCGAACTAGTCAATCTAGTTGGAAGATGATCAAGAGGCAACGACCAACAACTCAAGGTAAGCCTAAACCTAATTCAAATACTTCTAATTTTAGATGCTATGAGTGCAACAGGTTCGGTCACATCAAGTCCGAGTGCCCACAGCAAAAGAATAACGCATCAGAAGAAAGCGCTAAGCGCTACTTGGGAGGAGTTGTCGGAGGAAGAAGGCGATATCCAAGCTCTAATGGCCAAAGCCGACCGACGACTCGAAAGCGAAGAAGAGTCCGAGTCGAATCCGATGATGAGCTTCCATTCAAGACAAGCCACGGATCCGTATCCGGTTCAAAAGAATCATTAAGGGTAAGTCGGTCGTTACTTAATACTTTGTATGGTGCAATTAAATTTTTAAATAAGAAACTAGCTAAGTCCGAGTCCAAGGTCGAGACCCTAATTGAGGAGGTTAACCTCCTCAAACATGAGGTCTCCCTAACCTCTTCGACTACTCGTATTCAAGAGGAGGACTCAACTCAAGTTGAAAAGCTTGAAGTTGAGAACTCGCTTTTGAAAACACAAGTCGAAGACCTTAGGAACACGTTGGAAAGGTTCACTTTGGGATCCAAGGGACTTGACCTCTTACTTGGATCACAAAGGGCCGTGTACAACAAGGCGGACTCGGGTTTAACTCAAATACAACCAATAAGTCATATATGTCTATAGTAAACCAACATAAGAAAAATGTCCAAGCATGGGTCCCTAAGATCACTTTGATTTCAACTTTAGGATCTAACATGTATTGGGTTCCCAAGGACCAAATTCACTATGTGAATAGACCCACTCGATTCAATGGTCAAGGGGGAGCCAATACAAAATGTATTTTTGTTAAGTCTTAGAAATTGCATTCTTAGTTTTTCCGTTATTTTTAGAATGGTTAGATAGGAATAATAATCAACTAAAATCCTCTGAAAGATTGAGCCTCGGGGAGCCTCTTTTCAAAAATAACTAGTTAGACCAAGATGTAGTCTCAAGTAAGTCGAGTTATCAATTTCTTGAAATTAGCTTTGTCTAAGGAAGTGGTCGTTGTTCCGATCAAAGAAGGCCTCTGTGCCTCGCCACGACCTGGAAGCTAATCTCTTGAAAAGATTACTTGATGAGCTTAGACTAAATCCGAATCTAACCTAATGTTGGTTAATTTAAATTCATTAAAATTAATCAAGTAAAATTGAAAGTCATCTCACAATAACACATAGGAATAACATGTTTTGATCATGTAGATATTGGTGAGATGATTTAGGTTTAAAAACTTACAAACAACCCTTTAGTAATTCCAATATCCGATCCAACTACCTTATATGTAGGATCAATGGATGTTGGACAGTGGTTGCTCCCGACACATGACCGGGGATCAACTCAGATTTTCGAAGTTACGATTCAAACGACAAGGATCGGTAGCCTTCGGAAATAACGGCAAGCTCAAAATCATCGGATCAGGTGATATTGAGCTCAACTCTAACTTTACAATTCAAAATGTCTTATTAGTAGAAAACTTTCAATATAATTTACTTAGTGTAAGCCAATTGTGTGATAACAATTATAAGGTCATATTTCTAGAAAATGAATGCGTAATCAAGATAAATGCAACATCTAAAATAATACTTAAAGGAACTAGGAATAGCAACATCTACACAATAAATTTACCCAACTCCTCAACCAAGTGTCTTATGACACAGCAAGAGGAATCTTGGTTATGGCACCGAAGACTCGGACACTCGCACCCAAGACTCGTCCACAAGATGAGTCAGAGTGGCTTGGTTATAGGTTTGCCTAAACTAAACAACTTGGATAATAAAATATGTAATGCTTGTCAACAAGGTAAACAATCTAGGACACAACATCAATTAACTAATCAAGAACGAACCAAAAGTGTTCTTGAGCTCCTACACATGGATCTATTTGATTCACATGGAGCTAAGTCACTCAATGGTAGTCAATTTTGCTTAGTCATAATTGACGACTATTCTAGATTTACTTGGGTTAGGTTTATCAAACATAAAAATGATACTCTAGACCAACTAATCAATCTTTGTAGGTTAATCGAAAATCAAAAGAACCTTAAGATTAAAAGACTTAGAAGCGATCATGGTGGTGAATTCGAAAACCACAGTTTTACAGATTTCTGTAAACTAAACGGATACCACCATGAGTTTTCATGTCCTAGAACCCCACAACAAAATGGGTTAGTCGAACGGAAAAATAGAACCCTACAAGAAGCCGCTAGGACAATGTTAAACGAGTATAACCTACCCGATAGATTTTGGGCAGAGGTTAGGTCCAAAATAGGATCCTTATGGTAAAGAGGCACCAAAAGTCCTCGTACGAGATTTATCACGATAAAATACCGAACATCAAATACTTTAGGGTATTTGGATGCAAGGTACATATCTTAAACACTAAGGATTACCTAGGGAAATTCAAATCCAAAACCTCTACTGGAACCTTTCTAGGATACTCAACCACCAGTAGAGCTTATAGGGTATACAATCACGACACTCTTAGAGTCGAAGAAACCATTAATATAGTTTTCGACGAAGGACACGAACCCGTTCAATCCTTAACAAAACCAACTAGCAAATCAACTTATAGCAAACCCGACTCTGATCTTGAACTTGAATCTCGTCCTAACCCAAGTCATCCTATCGACCAAGTGATAGATGACCCTAACCCAAGTCATCCTATCAATCAAGTTATAGGTGATCCAAATTTAGGGGTTCGAACTAGAGCTTCATACCGAAACATTAGTCAAATCTCGTTAATTTCCAAAATCGAACCCAAAACTATTGAACAAGCACTTCTTGATCCCGACTGGATTATTGCTATGCAAGAAGAGCTAGCTCAATTCACTAGAAATGAAGTCTGGGAATTAGTACCACCACCTAAAGAAAAATCAATTATTGGAACAAGGTGGGTATTTCGAAATAAACTTGATGATAAAGGTGAAGTAGTTAGAAATAAAGCTAGGTTAGTCGCAAAAGGGTTTAGTCAAGTCGAAGGTTTAGATTACGATGAGACCTACGCCCCCGTAGCCAGACTAGAGTCCATCCGAATGTTGTTAGCATATGCTGCACATCGAGGTTTTAAATTGTTTCAAATGGATGTCAAGTCAGCATTTTTGAATGGATACATTAAGGAAGAAGTTTACGCTACCAACCTCCGGATTCAAAATCTAGATAAACGACCATGTCCTTAGACTTAAGAAAGCCCTATATGGACTCAAACAAGCCCCAAGAGCTTGGTACGAAAGGCTTTCGATCTATCTTAAGTCCAAAGGATTCAACCAAGGTTTAGTCGACCCAACCTTATTCGTAAAAACCGTAGGAAAAGAAATCTTTATAGCCCAAATCTATGTAGATGATATAATTTTTGGAACTACCAACTCGATCCTGCTAAACGAATTCATCTCACTTATGGAAAGTGAATTTGAAATGAATTTAGTAGGAGAGTTAAGTTTCTTCTTAGGTTTACAAATTAAACAAACTAAAGATGGAATATATTTACATCAACAAAAATATACTAAGGACTTAATAAATCGATTTGGAATGCAAGATGCTAAAATAATTAATACACCTATAGCAACTAATGTTAATATAAACGAAGATGTAGAAGGAAAACCCGTTGACCTAAAATACTATAGGAGCGCAATAGGAAGTCTCCTATACTTAACCGCGAGCCGACCCGACATTTTATTCGCGGTAAGTATGTGCGCAAGGTTACAAACCTGTGCCAAGGAGTCTCACCTAACCCTAGTCAAGCGTATCCTTAGATATCTATAGGGCACGCTAAACGTAGGTATTTGGTACCCTAGATCTACCGAGTTTAATCTAATCGGCTACTCCGACTCCGACTATGCCGGTAGTAAACTCGATAGAAAGAGCACGAGTGGTTGTTGTCAAATCCTCGGCTCGAGTCTAGTGAGTTGGTGCAGTAGGAAGCAGCATTGCGTTGCCTTATCTACCACCGAAGCCGAATACGTTGCGATGGGTGAGTGTGTCTCTCAGCTCCTGTGGATGAAGCACACTCTCCAAGACTTTAGCTTAATCTTTAACAACATTAAAACCTACATAGATAACATCAGTTCAATTAACTTAACTAAAAATCCAATATGTCATTCTAGGACAAAACATATAGAAGTTAAACACCACTTCATTAGGGAACATGTAACTAATGGAACTATACAACTAGAGTATGTTGAGTCCAAATCAAACCTAGCGGACATCTTCACCAAACCACTACCCGAAGCCGAATTTAGTTTATTAAGACGAAAGTTAGGTATGTGCGTAATAGAGTAGGATTTAAATTTTTCTATATATGTACTCTATTTTTGCTTCTTTTTATGAAATTAGCCTAAGTCTTACCTTAGAAATCATATACCTATAGATTTAAGGAGCCAACACATCTCACAACACATAGGACTAATGTGTTTGTGTACTTAGCCACGTAGACGGGCGTGAGATGTTAGGACCTTACTCCTGGTTCCAGATGTAGATTCAGTGCATCGATATGAACCATGGAGTATAATTATTTAAAATTAATCAACTCCTTCAAGACTTATTGATCATTCTATATCAATCAAGTCCAACCGAAGTTGTACATTTTAGATGAACATATTTTCAAGCTTATTATTATTTATATATATATATATATATATATATATATATATATATCTATATATATATATATATATATATATATATATATATTGGGCACTTGCTTGGACTTACATTCCAGTTACGTATTGCTATTAAGAGTTTTCTTTGGGAAAGACCACAGTGGACTATGTTCTGAAACCGAATGAAAAATGCGGTCGTAATATCGTCAGTGTTCGGGTAAGGTGAGGGTTGGTGGGCTGAGAGATACCTCATTTCTCTTAATAGAGCCATGATGATGTTTCAAGAACTCACCTTCGGTCAAGGGGAGGTTACCTCAAAGGGAGAACTTGAAACAATAATATTTCTCATTCATATTTAATCATTATGCTAGCTCATTCATATTTAATCATTATGCTAGCTCATTCATATTTAATCTTTATGCTAGCTCATTCATGCTTAATCATTATGCTAGCTTAATTTTTCCTTAACTTTTGTCGGTTTGCCATGAATCAAAAGGGAGATTGTTGGTGCGATGGGCACCAAAGTCGAACCGATATTTTGATTATGGCAAAAACTCAATAGTTAAGAGTATATTTGTTATCTTACGAGCTCAATTAAGTGTGCAGAAATGCTAAAGTTGAGCGGAAGGTCTGCGACACCCGGTGGGAACCGAGGTGGTCGGGCAACGCCAGAGGATTCTGGAGGCCGAGGTACTCGGGTGAAGACCGAGCGAGGCTACAAGGTAAGCTCGTGTGAAAGCGAAGCAAGGGCGTTAAGCGTAGATCCGACCCAATACCTCCAATGGAAGGTCTAGGTCGAGATCGGTTGGTTAGAACCATCGTACTTTATATTTTAAGCTAACATCTGCTGCGGTCCAAAACCCTTTGACGATGCGTCTACTGATCAGCTCACTGGTCTAGTTCCGACCTCGAGAAAGGCTCGAATTTCAAGGGGGTGAATTTGGACTTGACTCGTGTTTTGGTACAAAGGGTGATGTGGCATCAAGGTGGACATTCAAACCATCACCAAGCTTGGACCCCCAAAATTAGGTGATGTGGCATCAAGGTGGACATCCAAACCATCATCAAGTTGGACGCCCAAAATGAGGTGAGTTGGCACAAGATGGTTGGCAAACCACCATGAGTTGGCACAAGATGGTTGGCTCCCATGATGTGGCACAAGTTGGATGGCTCCAACAAGTTGGCGTGAAGGCCTCCTTGAGGTGGCACAAGGTGGTTGGATGAGCACCTCATCCTTGAGTTGTGGCACAAGGTGGTTGGATGAAGCACCTCATCCTTGAGTTGGCGCAAAGGATGTGGATGAGCAAGACTTGGGGATAAGAACCTCACCTTGGACACTACCTATGTCTAAATTCATAGATCAATATCCATAAATAGACATGTTCACGCCAAGCAAAAATATAAGAAATCAAGAGCTCTCAACACGCCGTCGTAACGCCGCTACTACTACTCACATTTGCTACGACGAAGTGCCGCCGACAACGAAAGCTACATCTTCTACTTATAAGAGTTGTCGGTATATTTATTTAAGTTCTACTTCTTTAAATTGTCTTTGTGCTTTAATCGTAACAAGGAAAGGGGGAGTGTCCCTTTGCCTTGATTTCTTTTTGTGATCGTTGCTCCTACTTCCAACGAGGAGGAGTGGTTTTAGTGAATTGCCCTCCGTACGTGATCAAGGATCACTAGGGCCGTGGATTAGCAATCGAAAGATTGTGAACCACGTAAAAATATCTTGTCTACTTTATATTTCCGCTGTGCACTCTCTACTTGCTTTTTACTTATTGCAAAAGTTTTTTTTTAACGACACCGTATCGCTATTCACCCCCCCCTCTAGCGACACTTTCGATCCAACAGGGACTGACACAATATATCATGTCCTGAACCAAGTGGGTATAAGATGAGTTAAGGGAATGGGGAACGATTCATTGTAGCTGCTGAAAGGTTTCAGAAAAGGTTCTGGGATCAACTACTGATTTTCCGATTAATTGGGGATCATAATGTACTACTAGGTGCCACTCATGATCGTTCTATAATTAATGATTAATTATAGACGACCAACATAAACCAGGAACCTATTTGGTCACACGTAAAATGAGTGTAATCTGAAGGATTTAAAACGAGCTTGAGAATAAGATTCTCAGATCGAGAGAGACTTGGTTTGGTTGGACGAAACAAAGAGCGAGTATGAAATTGTTTCAATCACATCGGAAGCATGGATGGGCCGAGTCTTATGAAGACATGATGGATGAACCAAATCGTTTTGGTTCTAATCCAATGGTGGAAAAATAAACCAAAGTAGTTTGGTTTGTTTTAATCAAATTAACCAAAGTGGCTTTGGTTCGTTTTAACTTAAAATAGTCCAATGCGGTTTGGTTTATTTTAACTTAAGTTATTGGAGAGGATTAACCTATTTTGGTTATGAAGCAATAAACATTAGGAGAATGTGTTCTCTATAAAAACACGGCTTAAGGGTTTTTTCGTGGACGACTTAAGAAGTTCAAACCCTAGCCGGCCACCTCCTCTCCTCTTCCTCTCCTTGCCGCCAAAGGAGATGCCGCCCAACCTTGGATGCCGCCTCTTGGAGCTGCTGCTCCTCCTCCTTGCCACCGGCTACCCACCAGCCGTCGAAAACTCCTCCGACCATCCTCTCTTGGCTATCGGCGACCAAGGAGCAGCCTACCTTTGATTGGCCGGCCATCTCTTCCACCGCAAACAAGCTGTCCAGTTTCTGGACAGCTTTTTGTTCTCTTCATGGAGAGGTCATTTGGTCGGCATTTTGCGCTTTGACAGCAACTTAATTGCTAGGGATTCGATCTCCGGAAATCCTCATAGGTGGAGGACCAAGGTTTCGTCAATTGGTTGAGGAAAACTGCTTCCAAGAATCGAGTTCGTGGAGCTCATTTTTAGATCCGAATTTGATTCGGATTGTGATCGTCTCTTGGATCACATCATCTTCGACTCGAGGCTAGTGACTTTTGCAAAGACGAGGCTCGTGGCTTTGTGAAGCTTTCCTGATGATACTCGGCGTGGATACGGATATAGGTGATTCTAGCGAGGGTCGCTACGGTTGATGTCATTCCCGCTACACATGATACGTCAGGTATAACTAGAATAAAATTTCTTTTTTAGCAAAATTTTAAATAGCGATTATGTCTACATATGTTGTATCATGCATGCATGTGATGTGTGTGTTGTAATAAAATTAGTTTATTACTTATTTTTTTTTCCATTGTGTGCATATTTAAGAAACGTGTTCGAACACACACTAGCCACGGCGCCGGGGAAACCCAACAGTGGTATCAGAGCCGACTGTGTTTCGACATAATCGTAAAATTATTTTGCGATAGTCATAATTGTATTTATGGAAATATTCTACTTTTGGAAAGTTTAGAAGTATTTATGGAAATTTTAATTTGTAAAGAAATTCAAATTGGAAGTTTCCTAATTTGATTAGGAAATTACAATTTAGGAAATTTGTTTCCTAAATTAGATTTGACTTTCCTTAATTAACATTTTCCATAAATAAAATATGTGATTAGATTTGGAAATTTATTTCCTAATTTAATTATGATTTGATTTGAGAAATCAAATCTCAAACATATTTTATTTTCAAAATAGTTATGACAAATAAGGAAATTTTTGTACATGCCATAATTGTATGACATGTAATTGCATTAGATGTATATCATTATATTATGCATGTCGTGACATGTAGATGTATGTCATGTGTGTCATGCCATGTAGATAATAGTTATTTGCATGACAAAGAGGATGAGGCATTAAAACCCTTACACAATATTAAAGCCTACACCTTCCATTAATATGGTTAGAATCAGAGTTCTATTTCTTGTTTAGGTTGTTGGACTCACTCCAAGCTTGGCTCGAACCTGAACATGTTCAAATCATTGGAATAGTTTAACACTAATATGGTAAGAGTCAGAGGTCAATCGTTAGTTTGAGTTGTTGGACTCACTCCAAGCCTGACTAATTGGTTGAATGCGCTCTAACCATATTAAAGACTATTTCACGATTAATGGGTCGGCTCTAACTTGGAGCATCGATTTGTTGGACTCACTCCAAGGTCGATGTGAAGAGAGGTGAAGTTGGGTGTTATGCATATGATGCATACTTGTTAATGTGTTAACAACCGAATGTAAGTGTGAACATTCAATTACTTGATAGCACGTGATAGTTACATATACATGATATGTAATCTGTATACTTGATACCTACCATCATAGCTAAGAATGACTTATTGGACTCACTCCAAGGTTGTTCTTATCTATGTTGGATATCATCCCATTCGGAGAAGGACCTACGATCTCCCGAATTAATTTTGAGGGTGTTTTATTTCGAAAAATTAATGGGATTTTATAAATGTATATGGATGCATTTTAAATCATCTTTCTCATATATGCTCGATTTGTATTTCTAGGTTAATCACTTGATCATGATGTCTTTGAATTTGTGCTCTATTTTGGATTCAAATAAATTGACTGGGTCGAACTTCTTAGACTGGTTTAGAAGCTTGAGAATTGTTCTCAAGGCTAAAAATCTTGCGTATGTCCTCGAAGAGCCTCTTCCCACCCGTCCTAGTGATGATGCAACTCCGGACCAATTGTTGGCCCATCAAAACATGTGAATGATTCTGAACTAGTGAGTTACATCATGCTAGCCGCGATGGTACCCGAGCTGCAGAAGCAACATGAGAATATGGATGCTCATACCATAGTCGTTCATCTTTATGAGTTGTTTAATGAGCAATGAGATCCAAAAGGTTCGAAGTCTTCAAGCTCCTCTTCACCTCTGAGATGCAAGAAGGTTCATTTGTGGTACTGCTCAACATGCTGAAGATTGTGGAGCCTTCTGTGAAGCATGAACAGGGGACGGTACTGTTAGAAAATTCCTCGAAGAAATGTTCTAAGAGGAAGTCAAAGGAACATCAAAAGGGGAAGAAGAAAAAGGCTAAAAAGGCAGAACTAACTCAAAAGGGCACTTGCCATCATTGTGGCAAGGAGGGCCATTGGCGAAGAAACTGCAAGATTTATCTTGAGTCTGTGAAGAAGAATAAGGCATCCGATGCCCCATCTTCTTCAGATATCTTCGTTATTGATTGTCATTCTATTTCCTTAGACACTTGGGTATTGGATACTGGGTGTGGTTTACATATATGTAATAACAAACATGGGCTAAGGAATAGAAGAAGACTCGTCAAATTTACGTGTTGGGAATGGAGCAAAGGTTGTTGCACTTGCCATCGGAACATATTTGTTGAAACTCCCTACAGGACTTGTCTTGGAACTGGACAATTGCTTTTATGTTCCTTCATTGATAAAGAACATCATTTCTATTTCTTGTTTAAATAGAAATGGATACCATTTAACTTTTAGTAACAATTGTTGTTACATAACTTTGAATGACATTATTTATGGGACTAGAACTTTAAGCAATGGTATTTATACGTTGGACATATCCAGTGACATTTTCAATATCAAAATGAGCAACAAGCGTGCTCAAAAAAATAATAAATTAGACTCCTACATGTGACATTGTCGTCTTGGCCATGTGAGCAAAAAACGCATGTCCAAATTACACTGATGAGGAATTCTACAATCGTTTGAATTAGATTCATACGATACATGCGAATCATGCTTAAAGGGCAAGATGACCAAGTTACCTTTTACTGGAAAAGGTGATCCAGTGGGAGAGTTGCTTGGTCTAATAGATACTGATGTATGAAAACCTATGTCAACTTAAGCTCTAGGAGGCTATAACTACTTCATTACCTTCACCGATGATCACTCATGGTTTGGGTATGTGTTCTTGATGAGACACAAGTATGAAGCCTTTGAAAGGTTCAAAGAATTCAGAAGTGAAGTAGAGAAATAACTTGGCAAGAGTATTAAAATACTTCGATCAGATCGAGGTGGTGAATACTTGAGTCAAGAGTTTCTAGATTATTTGAGGGGCAATGGTATATTGTCCCAATAGACTCCGCCGTATACACCACAACATAATGGTGTATCTAAGAGGCGAAACCGAATCTTATTGGGCATGGTTAGGTCGATAATGAATCACGCGAATCTTCCCAAGTCCTTTTGGGGATATACACTTCAGACTACTGTTTACTTGCTAAACAGAGTTCCGGCCAAGGTAGTCTCTACTACTCCATATGATATATGGAATAGTAAGAAATCTCATTTATCTTACTTTAAGATATGGGGTTGTCCTGATTATGTGAAGTGGATTGTGTCAAACAAGTTGGATGCTATGTCTGATAAATGTCTATTTATTAGATACCCTAAGGAAACGAGGGGTTACCAATTCTATTATCCTGCGAAACAAAAGGTGTTTGTTTCAAGGCATGCTGTGTTTCTGGAGAAAGAGTTTCTCTTGCAAGAAAATAGTGGGAGTGACGTTGAACTTGAGGAGCTTCAAGAGACTCCAATAGACATTGAAGAGATACCTGGTCAAGCACCTCAACCGATAACTCAGGGTGATGAGACATCGACTGAACCATTCTTCATAGATCTGGTAGAACACGCAATATTCCCGAGAGATATGGATTTCTCATAAGTGAATCGAATGACGTGTTACTCATTGACGATGAGGAGCCTACCAGTTATGAAGAAGTTCTGAAAAGTTCAGAAAGGGACAAATGGATTGAAGCCATGAAGTCGGAAATGGATTCCATGTATGAAAATCAAGTTTGGAACTTGGTTGACCCACTTGAAGGCATTAAGCCTATAGGGTGCAAGTGGGTTTTCAAGAAGAAGACTGACATGGATGGTTATGTGACTACCTTTAAGGCTAGATTAGTGTCGAAAGACTATCATCAAAAAGAAGGTGTTGATTATGACGAGACCTATTCATCGGTAGCTATGCTTAAATCCATTCGGATGCTCCTAGCCATAACGGCTCATTATGATTATGAGATATGACAAATGGATGCGAAAATGACTTTCCTTAAGGGAAACCTTCTGGAGGATGTGTATATGATACAACCCGAGGGTTTCACATCGGTTGATAAAACTAGCATCCAGGAGCTGGAATATCCATTTTGATGAGACAATCAAAAGGTTTGATTTCTCACAAAATCCAAACGAACCTTGTGTGTATAAGAAGGTTAGTGGGAGTGCAATCATGTTCTTAGTATTGTATGTCGATGATATATTACTTATAGGAAATGATGTTTCTATCTTATAGTTAATTAAAATGTAGTTATCCAAAACATTCTCCATGAAAGACCTGGGAGAAGTGACCTACATCCTCGAGATTAAGATCTATAGAGATAGATCGAAACGGTTGCTTGGTCTTTCGCAGTCTACATATATAGACCGAGTGCTAAAGCGGTTAGCATGTCAGAATCCAAGAAAGGTTTTCTTTCCATCAGGCATGAGATGCACATTTCGAAGTCTATGTGTCCACGCACAAAAGACGAAAGGATTTGCATGAGTAAGATTCCCTATGTATTCGCAATAGGATCTATCATGTATGTTATGTCATGTATGAGGCCCGATGTATCGTATGCTCTGAGTGTCACGAGAAGATATCAGTCTGATCTAGGAATAGATCATTGGGTGGTTGTTAAGACAATCCTTAAGTACTTAAGAAGAACTATAGATTTGTTCCTTAAATATGGAGAAGGTGATATGGTAATACCCGGGTATATGGATGATAGCTTCCAGACAGACAAGGATGATTCCAGGTCTCAGTCTGGGTACGTATTTACCTTAAATGGAGGCGCAATAAGTTGGAAAGGTTCCAAGCAAGACTCTATAACGGATTCTGCCACAGAGGCAGAATACATTGCACTTTCGGAAGAAGCAAAGGAAGCGGTTTGGATCAAGAAGTTCATCGCTGAACTTGATGTGGTCTCATCAATGATCCAAACATATGCATCGCTGCTATCATCTGATCAGGGAGATGATAAGTAGGAAGGAAATACAAATCGAGAAGATTCCCACTGAAAGGAACTTAGCGGACGCTTTAACTAAGGCCTTATCTCAAAGTAAGTTTGAGGGTCATGTTAGAGCTTATGGTATTGGGCACCATGGCGATTGACATTAGGCCAAGTGGTAGTTTGTTAGTAATATATGAGAGGTGTCCTACGACAATTGCCTTATGGTTGTACCATTTATTTGATAAATGAAGATTCACTATTTGAGTATACATGTTTTCATGTATTTGATCGGATCTTAAACTCATTTACTAAATGTCTGCAATACGATTAATAGCATGAGATAACTTGTGATTGTATGATAACTAGTGAGTATCGCTACATGTGTAATTGTGATGTATTGGAATTATCCCTAGTCGATGAATTGATGCATTCGGATGCCATCCATTATGTTGAGACTAGCACGAGGTGTACTCTTTGGTTTATCCAAGCAGCTATTTCTCACTGGCTGGAGACATTGGGATGTCCAGAGTTTATTGTGGATGCTAGTTATGGTAACTAGTTCATTGGAGTGACCAACTATAAGACTTCATATGGTTATTTGCATATATGGATATGTCAATAAAGTTCTTACAACAGCTTAAGTGCGATGTTCCTTTGACTTGCAGTATTTAAGTCATCTTGGTCATGAAGACTTATGCTTTGACATCTTAAGCAAGCATCTCTGAGGAGATGTGGACCCAGGATGATTGGGTATAAGTCGAAGTGGTCGAAGGTGTTTGAATAGCCTATAGAGGATTCACTGCTCCTTGTGAGGAGATGTATACCCTATGGCCTCTCGTCGGATTGCTACTAAAGTCTTTGGCCAAAGCATTACATATTTAGAGTATGGTACTCTTGGATACATATGCAGTAACTAGAATTCGAAGGACAAGGAAGTAATACTTGGACTAGGTGTGACATAGTCAACCTAGTGGGGACTAACACAATAGATCATGTTTTGAACCAAGTGGGCATAAGATGAGTGAAGGGAATGGGGCACCATTCATTGTAACTACTGAAGGGATTCAGAAAAGGTTCTGGGATCAACCGTTGATTTTTCGATTAATTGGGGATCATGATGTACTACTAGGTGCCACTCATGATCATTCTATAATTAATGGTTAATTATAGACGACCAACATAAATCGGGAACCTTTTTGGTCACATGCACAACGAGCATAATCCGAAGTATTTAAAATGAACTTAAGAATAGGATTCTTAGATTGAGAGAGACTTGGTTTGGTTGGATCGAACAAAGAGCGAGTATGAAATTGTTTTAGTCACATCGGAAGAATGGATGAGCTGAGTCTTATGAAGACATGATGGATGAACCAAATCAGTTTGGTTCTAATCCAATGGTGGCAAATAAACCAAAGTGGTTTGGTTTGTTTTAAATGAACGAACCAAAGTTGCTTCGGTTCGTTTTAACTTAAAATAGACCAACACGGTTTGGTTTATTTTAACTTAAGTTATTGGAGGGGGTTAATGAATTTTGGTTATGAACTAATAACCGTTAGGAGAATGTGTTGTCTATAAAAATACGAATTAAGGGTTTTTTCGTGGATGACTTAAGAAGTTCAAACTCTAGCCGCCCACCTCCTCTCCTCTTCCTCTACTTGCCGCCCAAGGAGTTGCCGCCCAACCTTGGATGCCGCCCATTGGAGTTGCTGCTCCTCCTCCTTGCCGCCGGCCACCCACCTGTTGGGATGTATACTGAAAAGTCTATTTTTTGTATGAACATCTTTATTTTGAAATAAGAATCATATGATCATTGTTTGCATATTTTTATGGTTATGCATATTGTCTAATACATTACATTGTAGACAACATGATGTGTGGTGTCACACGGGAGATCATGTTATCGACTCCTTGTAAAGTATAAGTAAAGGCTCACAACCGAGATGACTTTGGACAAACCATTGGAATGGTTGTAGTGTGATTTGGTATTGGTTTGTCTTGACCATAGAATCACACTAGTGCATTTTGTGTGTATTGAGCAGGACCGACTTAGAGGTGATTCGATTTATTGATGATTACATAATCGAATCGGACCTCAAATATTATATTGTACATACTCTTAATCCCGATATAATAACGGACACATATACTTAGTATTCATTTCTTTGATTTACCAATGGGCGAGATTTATAGATTAAATCGATAGGCTTGGTAAGTTGGGAAATGATATTATTTATATGGTGTATCGTTTATTATAGGAGGAAACCGTGTCCTATATATTAGGATGATGATGTCCCCTTGAGGAGCTCATAAGGTTCATCATGTAAACCCTGCAGGTGAACTTGGTCTGGCATGATGAAAAGGTTGAGTGGTACTACTCATTGAGTTAGATGTTAATTAATTAATGGTTAGTAAATTAATTAATCGACGGACATTCAAGATCTTAAACACGGGGAGAAAATGTACATATAATATATGGAGCCCATATTAACTTATGGGGGTTGGTGAGGTAGATCAATGATAATCCTTTAGTGGATTGGATTATCATTAATGGTTCGGACTTTATGTGGGCTTGATCCATTGGGTGGCCAAGATCCAATTCCTCCTCATGGTCTCTATTGTAGCCTATTAATACCTCATGAAGCCTAGATCCAATGGATGGAAACAAAACTCTAGATCCAAAGGTAGAGATTAAATCTCTAGATCCAACGGTTGAGATTAAATCTCTAGATCCGACGGTTGAGATTAAATCCCTAGAACCAATGGTGGAGATTAAAACAAGGCTTATCCCTAAACTCTATAAAAGGAGGCTTTAGGGTTGCCGTAGATGAGAAGAATCAAGGAGAGAGGCTAGGGTTTTGGGCGGCAAGAAGCATAGGGAGTTGGCGGCACAAAATAAGGAAACTCTTTCCTTATCTTCTTCTTCCTCAAGGTGGTCGGCGCCCATACAGCTTTTCCAGCCCTTGGTCGGCGTCCAAAGAATCTGTTCTCCTTCTCTTTGGCTGGTGGAAACATAGCTTAAGGTCTTCCCTTGGAGCTTTTGGCCGGTATTCATCTTTCTCACCCTTTTCCTTGTTGACTGGCGGCAAGCAACTTGCTTATTGCTTGTTGGTTGACTAAAGGAAGGAGAAGGGTCTTGTTTCTATTCTTCCTCTTGCTCAGAACGAGCAAGGAAGGAAGATTGGTGATCTAGGAGCTTCGACTTTTGGTAGATCGTCGCCCACACGACGTCTGAAAGGAGGAAGGTCATACAATAGAAGATCGAGAGGTATAACACTTATCTATCTTCATATGTAACATGTTTGTAATTGTTTTTCAATTATATATGCATGATATATTCTGTTTTGTGGCTAAATATTCTTGGACCCCGAACATAAACACAAAAGTCGGTGATCCGTACATCGTCTATTCCGTGGCTATTCGTAGAATAGAGGTTGGTCGCTTGAACAACAAGTTTGTTCAAGTGACTACTCTAATCGAATAGCACGACGATGACAAGGTTGCTTGGGCAATCCCTCTTGTCAAGGATAATTTTTTTTTATCCGGGGACGTAGAAGGGATCGCCATGAACAAGCGACCGAGTTGAAGTGGGAAGTGAAGTTTCCTACCTTCAAGTGGTATCAGAGCCACAATTTTCGGTTTTGTGTGTTTAGGATTCGATTACTTTTATGCATTTTTCATATATTATATGTGCCAGATAATAGTAGGATATGTGTAGGTTAACTCTTTTGTTGCAGGCATAGAATCCAACTATTATGGACATATGTGTGTATGTGATTGTATGTGTGTAAATGTATATTTTGTTGAATCCTCGGGGTTGACGAGGCTAGTATTTGATTTTTTGTAAATCAGATATGACATTGTTTAGCCACTATTTTTATTTTAGTTTACTTTCGATCTAGATTTCATGTACACTCCCTCGTAGAGTATAGGATCGATGGATGTAAATTAAATTAGATTTTAGTCTCGACTCGGATCTCCGGACGACTCGTACATGGCGTAGGAGGAGCGGACAAGATGGCGATACGACGGGAGACATATTGAAGACAAAAGCCATAATAGTTGGAAAATAATTATTTTTCATATTTATTGCTTATTGTTTGATATGCATGTCGTAGGCTAGAAAATTTCTCAATTTCAAATTACTAAGTGGGAGAGGGATATTTTTATAAATTCCCACGCCCTCCATTACGATTTGACATGTGATGCAAATAAACTTGCGCGTCGACTCTGAGTGCCTTCCTCCCCATCGGATGAGTTTGTTTGCGGATCACAAGGTCATAAGGAATTATTAAAGAGCGTGTGTACATCCCCATCGGAAGGCACATAACCTGAGATAATTACCTTGGTACCGAGTAATGGTGAACACTTAGATACAAATATAAGTATCCTCCCCATCGGAGTCACTACTTTTATTTATAGGGCCAAAAAGGAACCAACTATTAATCTTATTGGTCAAAAAGTTAGGTTGACAAGATAGTAAAATTAATGGGTAAAATCTCCTCTTACAAATGTAGAATTCGTATACGTCCACACTATCGTGGCATACGATATTCTCGGTGATTTGAGGTGTTGGTTGATTTTAAAATATTATTGTTTGAGGAATCAATAATTTTTGAAATCTAATGTTTTGATCTATGTGATTCTTAGGTTTTCTTTCAAAATGACTTTCAACCCGCTTGCTGTGATACTGAAAGAGAATAAACTTACTGGACCCAACTATGTTGATTGGAAGAGGAATCTAGACATTGTCTTGACTGCTGAGGAATACAAATATGTACTCCTCGAAGAGTGCCCTCCTAAGCCTCCAGATGATTCTGTGGAAGAGGAGAAAGAGAGTTATAAGAAGTGGATAAAGGCAGATGAGATGGCGCAGTGTTACATTTTGGCATCTATGTCAAATGTATTGCAACATCAGCATCAAACCATGCCCACTGCTTATGACATGATGCTCAATCTTAAAGAGCTTTTCGGACACCAGAATCGGGCTGCTAGGCAAGAAGCCATGAGGAACTTGATGATGACCACCATGATCGAGGGAACACACGTGAGAGATCATGTTCTCAAGATGATGGCTCATTTGAATGAGCTGGAGGTCCTTGGAGCTGAGATCGATGGGGAGACCCAGGTCGATATCATTCTCCAGTCTCTACCTAGGAGTTTTGAGCAGTTTCGCCTAAACTACAACATGAACAAGAGGTTGTATTCGTTGGCGGAGCTTCTGACAGAACTCCAGGCGGCAGAGGGGCTATTTCGTCAGAGTGCTCAGGCACATGCAATGGTGACCCAAAAGGTTTCTTCTTCTAAGCCGAAAGGCAAGAAGAAGAAGAAACAAACTGGGGCAAAGGCGATGGGAGGAACTTAGGGAGGAGTGAAGAAGCCGAAAGGCAAGTGCTTCACTTGCAAGCAGACTGGACACTAGAAGAAGGACTGCCCCAACCGCAAGCAGAACAAAGGTATATCTTTTGGTCTAGTCGTTGAAACATGTTTAGCGATGTTATCTACCGGCACCTGGTGTATAGATACGGGAGCCACAGATCATGTCTGCAATACATTGCAGGGGTTCCAAGAAACCAGACGACTGGCTGAGGGGGAGATTACCATGTACTTGGGCGATGCCATGAAGGTGGCGGCTGTTGCTGTGGGAGACGTTCATTTATCTTTTGAGAAAAATAAATTTTTGGTTCTTAAGAATTGCCTTTATGTATCTTTATTTACAAAGAATTTAATTGTGGTTTCTAAATTGTTTATGGATGGATATTCTATTTCTTTTAATGACAGAGTTGTTATAAAAAGGAATAGGGACATTATCTGTTCGGGTGCATTGATAGGAAATTTATACACACTTGAACCAAAAGCTTCCATGATGCAATTTAAAGTTAATAACTCATCTTCTAATTCCAATAAGAGAAAAGAACCTTCGAAGATGAACCAAACATATCTTTGGCATCTAAGACTTGGTCATATTAACCTAAGTAGAATTCAAAGGTTGATAGCTGATGGACCTCTGGATTCATTAGTGGTGGAGGGTTTCCCAACCTGTGAATTTTGCTTGGAGGGTAAAATGACCAAAAGACCTTTTCAGGCCAAGGGGTATAGAGCCAAAGATGTGTTAGAATTGGTTCATTCTAATTTGTGTGGTCCTATGCCTATCCAGGCTAGAGGTGGTTTTGAGTATTTTGTCTCTTTTATAGATGATTATTCGAGATATGGATACATTTACCTGATGCGCCGCAAGTCTGAATGCTTTGACAAGTTCAAAGAATTCAAGGCTGATGTGGAAAAATGTCAAGGTAAAATCATTAAGACACTACGATCTGATCGTGGTGGTGAGTACCTCTTGGGAGAGTTTAGGAATTACTTATCAGAGGCTGGGATTCAATCCCAATTGTCTTCACCTGGCACACCCCAGCAGAATGGTGTTGCACAGTGAAGGAATAGGACTCTTATGGAGATGGTGAGATCGATGAAGAGTTATTCTGAGTTGCCAGATTCGTTCTGGGGATATGCTCTAGATACGATGGTGTACATTCTGAACTTGGTTCCATCTAAATCAGTGCCTTCTACTCCCATAGAATTGTGGACTGAGCGAAAGCCTAGTCTAAGACATATTCGAATTTGGGGGAGTCCAGCACATGTGCTAAAGGCAGATGATGGTAAGTTGGAACCTCGTACAGAAGTACGCATGTTCGTTGGCTATCCTAAAGGAATGAAGGGTGGTTTGTTTTATAGTCCTAGAGATCAGAGGGTGATCGTTAGCACGAACGCCAGATTTCTAGAGGAAGACTATGTAATGAACCACAAGCCCATGAGTAAGATTGTTCTGGAGGAATTGAAAGGGGAAGTCACTTCTTCAGTACCACCGGTACAAGAAGATATACCACAAGTCACTCCACCGCGTGTCACAGAGGATACATAGGTGATACCTCGTCGTAGTGGGAGGGTTGTTAGACAACCTGATAGATTCATGTTCTTGGGAGAATCTTCTGATTTGGTCCCTGGCGAACATAAACCTGATCCCTGGACATATGACGAGGCAATCCAAGATAAAGATGCAGTATCTTGGCAAAGTGCAATGAATGCTAAGATTGAATCTATGGATTCAAATCAGGTCTGGGAGCTAGTAGAACCACCCAATGGTGTAAAAACCATTGGATGCAAGTGGATCTACAAAAGAAAGAGAGGAATAGATGGGAAGGTTGAGACCTTCAAAGAGAGGCTTGTTGCGAAGGGGTATACTCAGAAAGAGGGTATCGATTATGAGGAGACCTTTTCGCTGGTAGCCATGCTCAAGTCTATCCGGATTCCCTTATGCATTGTAGCTCATATGGATTATGAGGTGTGGCAGATGGATGTCAAGATAGCTTTCCTTAATGGAAGTCTTGAGGAAAACATCTATATGAAGCAACCAGAGGGATTCATTGTGAAGGGCAAAGAGCATCTTGTATGTAAGCTTAATCGGTCCATTTATGGATTGAAGCAAGCTTCGAGGCCTTGGAACATCCGCTTTGATGAGGTGATCCAGTGTTATGGATTTATTCAGAGTCCGAATGAGTCTTGTGTATACAAGAGATGTGACGGAAATGTAGTGGTATTTCTTGTACTATACGTAGATGACATTTTGTTAATTGGCAATAATGTCAAGGTGTTATCGGACGTAAGGGTATGGTTGTCCAAACAGTTTGATATGAAGGACTTAGGAGAAGTGGGACACATCCTTGGGATCAAGGTTATAAGGGATCACAGGAAAAAGATGTTGTGCTTATCCCAAGCTTCATACATAGACATGATTATGGATCGTTTTAGCATGCAAAACTCCAAGAAAGGTTTTTACCTTTCAGGCATGGAGTTCCTTTATCTAAGGAAATGTGTCCTAGAACATCTGAGGATATAGAGGAGATGAAGGCGGTTCCTTATGCTTCGGCGGTACGAAGCCTCATGTATGCGATTCTATGTACGAGACCAGATATCTGCTTTGTCGTGGGCTTGGTCAGTAGATATCAGAGTAATCCAGGATAGGGACAATGGACTGTGGTAAAACATATATTGAAGTACCTGAGAAGGACTAGGGATTATATGCTAGTTTACCAGGCAGACCAATTACTCCCTGTGGGTTACACAGATTCCGACTTCCAATCAAATAGGGATAACAGAAAGTCTACCTCAGGTTTTGTGTTTACTTTGGGAGGTGGAGCCACTGTACAGAGGAGTGTCAAGCAGAAATGCCTGGCGGACTCCACCATGGAAGCTGAATATGTGGCAGCCTCTGAGGCTGCCAAAGAAGTTGTGTGGCTCAAGAACTTCCTGATGGACTTGGATGTGATTCCTGGTTTGCACAAAACTATCACAATTTATTGTGATAATAGTAGTACAGTTGCAAACTCGAAGGAACCACGAGCCCATAAGGCAAGTAAGCACATAGAGTGCAAGTACCACCTGATACGAGAAATTGTAAAGAGAGGAGAAGTTGTTGTGGCCAAGATTGCATCGGAGGATAACCTGGCAGATCCTTTCAATAAGGCCCTTCCGGCGAGAGCTTTTGATAGCCATGTGAAGTGAATGGGGATCAGATGTATGGCAGTTTGAGGACATCATAGTCTTTTAGTGTAAGTGGGTGATTATTGGTATGTATACTGAAAAGTCTATCTTTTGTATGAACATCTTTATTTTGAAATAAGAATCACATGATCATTGTTTGCATATTTTTATGGTTATGCATATTGTCTAATACATTACATTGTAGACAACATGGTGTGTGATGTCACACGGGAGATCATGTTATCGGCTCCTTGTAAAGTATAAGTAAAGGCTCACAGCCGAAATGACTTTGGACAAACCATTGGAATGGTTGTAGTGTGATTTGGTATTGGTTTGTCTTGACCATAGAATCACACTAGTGCACTTTGTGTGTATTGAGCAGGACCGACATAGAGGTGATTGGATTTATTGCTGACTACATAATCGAATCGGACCTCAGATATTATATTGTACATACTCTTAATCCCGATATAATAATGGGCACATATACTTAGTATTCATTTCTTTGATTTACCAATGGACGAGATTTTTAGATTAAATCAATAGGCTCGGTAAGTTGGGAAATGATATTATTTATACGGTGTGCCGTTGATTATTGTTGGAATGTATACTGAAAGCCTAGCTCTTTTTGTATGAACATTTTATTTTGGAATAAGAATCACATGATCATTATTTGCACTTTATATATTTATTATATGTGTGTGCATATTATCTAATATTTTACATTGTAGATAACATGGTGCTTGGTATGACACAGAAGATCATGTTATCAGTCCCTTGTAAAATATAAGTAGAGGCTCACAACCAAGATGGTTTTGGACAAACCATTGGCATGGTTGTAGTGTAGCTTGGTATTGTTTTGTCTTGAACATAGAGTTACACTAGTACACTTAGGTGTATTGAGCAGGACCGACATAGAGGTGATTCAATTAATTGCTGACTACATAATTGAATCGGACCTCGGATATTATGTTGTACATGCTCTTAATCCCGATATAATAACGGGCACATGTACTTAGTATTTATTTCTTTGATTTACCAGAGGGTGAGAATTAGATGGATTAAATCAATATGCCCGGTAAGTTGGGAAATGATATTATTTACATGGTGTGCCGTTGATTATAGGAGGAAACCGTATCCTATATACTAGGTTGATGATGTCCCCTTGAGGAGCTCATAAGGTTCATCATGTAAACCCAGCTGGTTGACTTAGTCAACATGTTGATAAGGTTGAGTGGTACTACTCGAGGAGTTAGATGTTAATTAATTGATGGTCAGTAAATCAATTAATTGACGGACATTCGATATCTTAAACACGGGGAGATGAATGTACAAATAATATATGGAGCCCATATTAATTTATGGGGGTTGGTGAGGTAGTTCAATGATGATCCTCTAGTGGAATGGAACATCATTGATGGATCAAGTTTGTGTGGTTCCGATCCATTGGGTGGCCAAGATCCAACTCCTCCTTATGGTCCCTATCGTAGCCTAATATAATCCTCATGAAGTCTAGATCCAAGGATGTAAAACAAAACTCTAGAACCAACAGTTGGGATTAAATCCCTAGATCCGATGGTTGGGATGAAACCCTAGAACCAACGGTTGGGATTAAATTCCTAGATCCGATGGTTGGGATGAAACCCTAGATCCGACGGTTGGGATGAATCCCTAGATCCGATGGTTGGGATGAAACCCTAGATCTGACGGTTGGGATGAAACCCTAGACCCGACGGTTGGGATGAAATCCTAGATCCGACAGTTGGGATGAAACCCTAGATCCGACGGTTGGGATAAAACCCTAGATCCGACGGTGGAGATTAAATCCCTAGATCCGACGGTAGAGATTAAAGGAGGCTTAAGCCCAATTCTATAAATAGAGGGCTTAGGTTGGGCGGCAAGGATGGTTCAAGTGCTCTTGGAATTAGGGTTTTAGGTTGGGCGGCTAGGGTTTGGAAGCTAAGGCTTGGGTGGCAATTCTTGGAAAGTGGCCGGCGCCCATCTTCTTCCAACAAGTTGTGGCCGACGTCCATCTTCTTCAAACAAGTTGTGGCCGGCACCCATCCTCATTGTTCCCTCTCTTATTCCTTGGCCGGTGGCAACCTCTCTTCAAGGTTGGCCGGCATTCATTCCTCCATTCTCTCCAAGGTGGCCGGCGGTTCTCCATTCATTGGTGGCCGGCGCTTCATCCATTCATTCCTTGGCCGGCGGTTACATCGAGCTCTTTTGATTGGTGGCCGGTTCTAGAAAGGAAGAGTTTTGTTTTGTTCTTCTCTTTGTTCGCAGCGAACAAGGAAGGGAAGAACGCGATCTAGAAGGCTTCTACTTGTGGAGGATCTTCGCCCACACGTCGTCCACGAGGAGGATAGGACATACGGTAGAAGATCGTGAGGTATAAAAGTTTTACAACTTTATTTTCTGATCTTAGCATGTTCTTTTATGTGTTGATTATACAAGTGTGCATTTGTATATATTTTGTATAATCATGGACCCCGAAGACAAACACAAAAACCGGCGATCCGTCCGTCGTCTTTTCCGCAGCTAATCAACTAGAAGAGTTGTGTTGCTTGAACAACTAGTTTGTTCAAGATCACTCAAGTTGTTAGCACGACGACGAATTGGTTGTGCTAAGGAAACTCATCCCATCCGGATTAGTTCTTTCATTAGTGAAAATTTTAATCTGGGGATATGGGAGCCAATGAGCCTCCGAAGCAACTCCCTACAATTATAGGAGGAAACCGTGTCCTATATATTAGGATAATGATGTCCCCTTGAGGAGCTCATAAGGTTCATCATGTAAACCCTGCAGGTGGACTTGGTCCGGCATGATGAAAAAGTTGAGTGGTACTACTCATGGAGTTAGATTTTGATTAATTAATGATCAGTAAATTAATTAATCGACGGACATTTGAGATCTTAAATACGGGGAGAAAATGTACATATAATATATGGAGCCCATACTAACTTATGGGGGTTGGTGAGGTAGATCAATGATAATCCTTTAGTCGATTGGATTATCATTAATGGATCAGACTTTATGTGGGCCTGATCCATTGGGTGGCCAAGTTCCAACTCCTCCTCATGGTCCCTATTGTAGCCAATTAATACCTCATGAAGCCTAGATCCAATGGATGGAAACAAAACTCTAGATCCAAAGGTAGAGATTAAATCTCTAGATCCGACGGTTGAGATTAAATCTCTAGATCCAACGGTTGAGATTAAATCCCTAGAACCAATGGTGGAGATTAAAACAATGCTTATCCCTAAACTCTATAAAAGGAGGCTTTAGGGTTGGCGTGGATGAGAAGAATCAAGGGGAGAGGCTAGGGTTTTGGGCGGCAAGAAGCATAGGGAGTTGGCGGCACCAAATAAGGAAACTCTTTCCTTATCTTCTTCTTGCTCAAGGTGGCCGGTGCCCATACAACTTTTCCAGCCCTTGGTCGGCGTCCAAAGCATCCCTTCTCCTTCTCTTTGGCCGGTGGAAACATAGCTTAAGGTCTTCCCTTGGAGCTTTTGTTCGGAATTCATCTTTCTCACCCTTTTCCTTGTTGGCCGACAACAAGCAACTTGCTTATTGCTTGTTGTTTGACTAAAGGAAGGAGAAGGGTCTTGTTTCTATTTTTCCTCTTGCTCGGAATGAGCAAGGAAGGAAGATTAGTGATCTAGGAGCTTCGACTTTTGGTAGATCGTCGCCCACACAACGTCCGAAAGGAGGAAGGTCATATAATAGAAGATTGAGAGGTATAACACTTATCTATCTTCATATGTAACATGTTTGTAATTGTTTTTCAATTATATATGCATGATATATTCTGTTTTGTGGCTAAATATACTTGGACCCTGAACATAAACACAAAAGCCGGTGATCCGTACATCGTCTATTCCGCGGTTATTCGTAGAATAGAGGTTGGTTGCTTGAACAACAAGTTTGTTTAAGTGACTACTCTAATCGAATAGCACGACGATGACAAGGTTGCTTGGGAAATACCTCTTGTCAAGAATAATTTTTTTTTATCCGGGAACGTAGAAGGGATCGCCATGAACAAGTGACCAAGTTGAAGTGGGAAGCAAAGTTTCCTACCTTCACCACCAGCCGCTGACAACTCCTCCGGCCATCCTCTCTTGTCCACCGGCGACCAAGGAGCAGCCAACCATTGATTGGCCGACCATCTCTTCCACCGCAAACAAGCTATCCAGTTTCTGGACAGCTTGTTGTTATCCTCATGGAGAGGTCGTTTGGTCGGCATTTTGCACTCCGACAGTGACTTACTTGCTGGGTATTGGATCTTTGGCAATCCTCATAGGTGGAAGACCAAGGTTTCGTCAATTAGTTGAGGAAAACCGCTTCCGAGAAGCGAGTTCGTGGAGCTCATTTTTAGATCCGAATTTGATTCGGATTGTGATCGTCTCTTAGATCACATCGTCTTCGACTCGAGGCTCGTGAGTTTTGTGAAGACGAGGCTTGTGGCTTTGCGGAGCTATCCCGACGATACTCGGCGTGGATACGGATAGAGGCGATTCTAACGAGGGTCACTACGGTTGATGTCATTCCCGCTACAAGTGATACGTCAGGTATAACTAGAATAAATTTACTTTTATTGCAAAATTTTAAATAGCGATTATGTCTACACATGTTGTATCCTGCATGCGTGTGATATGTGTGTTGTAATAAAATTAATTTATTACTTGTTTTTCTTTCGCTGTGTGCATATATACGAAACGTGTTCGAACACACACTCGCCGCGGCACCGGGGGAACCCAACAAGGAGAAGTCTGAGGGATCAGCAGCATTCTAGAAGGTGTTTTGTAGATGCTATTCAGACTAGGCAAAAAGGGAAGGCTTTACAAAGACCATTAAAAACATTGGGTCAATATGGGGATACAATATGTGTGATTTTAAAAGGGGGTTCTGATGATATAGGGGAGTCAGATAAGGAAGTAATTATAATTGACTCTAGTCATCTTGAGCGTGTTACTTTTATAGCTAGGGAGCTTCCAATACAGCTCAAAGTTTCCTTAATAGAATGTCTCATTAAAAATGTGGATGTTTTTGCATGGTCGCCTCAAGATCTGACAGGAATTGACCCTATTATCATTGATCATAAGTTACACATTTTACCTACAAGGACACCAGTTAAACAAAAGTGTCATCACTTTGGAGCCGGAAAAGCAGCAATTATTAAAGAAGAGGTGCATAAATTGTTGATGTAGGACACATTTGGGCAGTGCATTATCCATCTTGGTTATCCAATGTGGTCTTAGTGCAGGGAGCTGTGTCATATCGCATGTGTTCATGGCCGAAACACTTCACACAACCGCAGCGGAAACAAAATACATGTCGGATCCCTCCAGAGATCCATGCAATACATATAAATCAATTATCCGTCTTTGTCTAGATCTTATCTAGAAGAAGAAGTATACCTTTTCTACGAAGCCCTTCGCAATCCCGCTAGCCAAACGTAGTTGGATCTCAATACGGTAAGGACAACTGTATCTCCAAGGTATCCACACAAATGCTATCTTAGAGAAGGAGATGAACCTTTGGTTGTGCTAGCAACCACACAAAGGCTCTCCACCAAAGACTATGGCTTGGCCAAAAGGAAGGAAAATGGAAAAATGGATGCCAAGCATAAAATGGGATACCTCCAGAACATGGAATGCACGACCACACAAAACCAAGGAAGAAAAATGAAAATTCCACTTCTTCATCCACCCTTCACGTTGAGAAGAGAAGAGACTAAATCCCATTTCATTTTTCCATCCATTAAATCTCTCTTAATGCATTAATCACCCATTTACATGAAACCTCATTTGCATCCATTAAATCCCATTTGCATGCAATACATCACATTTGTTTTGCATGCATTAGCCTCCATTTGCATGGAACGTTGAGAGATTTTGAAATCCCATTTCATGCAAGATTAATCATCATTAATCATGCTAATCTCATTTTGCATTAAATCCTATTTCATGCAAAACTCCCATTTGCATGCATGCATGCAACGTTGAGGCATTATATCCTATTACATGCACTTAATCCATTTCATGCATTAATCTATTTGCATGCATGATTAATTATCATTAATCATGCTTACCTTTTTCAATTGATTTCACTTGAGTCTAACTCAAAATAAACCAATTTGAGTCCAACTCAAATTTAGTCAAGCAATGAGTCTAACTCATTCTAGTCCATTTCAATTAACTAATGATTCATTTAGTCAACCTAAAATGAACACTTCTCCAAAACATGTTCTTTGTGTGTGACCCTATAGGCTCTCATAACATTGACAATGTATCTTAAACCATTTTAGATACATAAGCAATGAGCAGCATCTACCAATACATCATTGCTACCCAAGCTACAAGAAAGTCGAGATCCGACAATCTTTCCGTGACTATTATCATGTATGACGGTGTCGTTCTATCTTTGATATCATAGATCGATCAATGAGGAATAGACCATATCATCCCCTTATCGATCTTTGTGTTCTTGATCCACAAGTACACTCACTCAAACAAATGAGCTCAATATCTCATATTGACTCATTTGAGTATGGCCATGCATTTCGTGGTCATACTCTATCAAGAGGCCAAAAATATTACTCCCGTCATATGAGAAGGATATATCTCATCTACATCAATCACATCCCTCCGCATAATTTGTTACATACCCAGTGATCGCCGTTATAGTAAACCCTATTACGGGTGACATTAGACGATACCAAAGTACATAAGTCCTTATGTAGGGAACCGTAATGACTTCAGGTTTAAGGACTATTCATACCAATAGTCACATGAGAAAGTATATGACACTTAAATAATGATCCATGACACTATCTCATGCTGGGTCAATTCCGTATATCTATTCTCCAATATATATACCCATGTGTCAATGTGATATCACATATCCATGACTTGTGAGATCAAGTCATCCATTGACCTATAGGCTAGTCTCAATGTATCAATATATTCCTTTGTCTATTAATACAATACTTGACTAGGAATATTTAAGAGTAGTGTTCTCTATAGCTTCTCATAATCAATTCTACCAATTGATATACTGTAGATAAGAACCTACTATTCAAGTACATTATTATATTTATTTGGCTGGCACATGCATAAAGTAAATATAATAATTAATCTTTGCCTTTATTAATATAAGATATGACACAAAAGTTTCCATCATCAATGATCTCATAATTGACACTAAGGGCTCATACTAACAATCTCCCACTAGCACAAGTGTCAATCACTGTAATATCTAATACCCAGTGATCTGGTATGACCATTATGCTTCCTCTGTGCCAAAGCTTTGGTCAAGGGATCCACAATGTTAGCATCAGTATCTACTCTGTATATCCTCACATCTCCTCTATCGATGATCTCTCGAATGAGGTGAAACTGTCATAATATGTGTTTGGTCTTCTGATGAGAGCGAGGTGTTGGTGCAACAATGCCCCAATCATTTATATCTTTTAATGTTTGGATAATCATTTATAGTTACGCAATATTTTGTGATCTAACTATGAATATGTCAAGTGATAGGAAAATATAAGTGTGAAGACTTGGTAAAGGAAAGTCTAAGTATGAACTTGGCAAGGGAAGGTCTTGGCGGCATAAGACCAAGCATGTAGTCTTGGCAGCTTAAAGTCCAAGTGGACCTTGGCAAAGGAAGACCAAAGGCAAGGTCTTGGTAGCGTAAGTTCAAGCATGTCGTATTGGCAGCGTAAAGTCCAAGCGATCCTTTGGCAAAAGTAAAACCCAAGACATGACGAAACTGAGGGAAACTCTTAGAAGAAAGTGCAAGGATGAAGAAGTCGCGGACTTAAAGGGATCCTGGAGATACAAGGCTGAAGGAAGAGTTAGAAGGTTGAGTTTAAGTATATGGAGTTGATTTCAAGTATGATTTAATCATACTTGAAGTATCAGTCGACTGGAGCTTTGTCTCAGTCGACTGATCAGTCACTTGACTGAAGATGGATGAGTTTTGTGACCATTAGTCGACCGCTAGGGTTTGGTAGTTGATTGGTCCACCATCAGTCGACTGTTAATAGTTGACATAGGCACAGAAGGTTTTCCATTCAAGTGATCGCTTGGAGCACTCGACTGATTACTCAATCAGTCGACTGATCAGCTTTTCATTGGGTAGTGGCGAATCACGATCAGGCTTGTCAGAAGTTGTTGGATTGCATCGGCTACAACATTAGTCGACTGATGGAGACCATCAGTCGACTACTCCAGCCCCAATGGGAAAATTAGTCCTCTCTCTATAAAAAGAGGGCATGGGGTACTTGAGGAGGCCAGTGCTTATTTTCCAAACATACTCTCAAGCTCACCACATTTTCTTAAGCTTTCAAAGTGTTTTCAAGCCTCCTCTTCTCTAAACTTCATCTTCATCATTTGTAAGAAGAGGAGTGTTTTGTAAAAAAGCTTTCTTAGTGGAGATTTTCTTGGATTGATCCACCTTAAGGATCGCCGTGGAGTAGGAGCATGATCTCCGAACCACGTTAAATTGTTTTTGTTTGCGCTTGCATTCTTGTCTCTTATTTTCTTTAGTATTCGATTTTGCTTCCGCTAAATTTGTTTGTAGAATACAAGAGAAGCTATTCACCCACCTCTACCCTTCCAAAGATCCTCAACAAGTGGTATCAGAGCCCGGATTGCATCGGAGGATCTATCCATCAACCAAGGCATGGAATTTCAAGAGGAATATAGCACGGCGAGGCCTCCATTCTTCGACGGAAACGATTTTGGCTATTGGAAAGGTAGGATTGAGTACTACCTTGTGAATGATATTGATAATTGGTTTAGTATTGTAGATGGTTTCGAGAAGCTGGTCAATGAATTTGGAGCGCTAATACCAACGAAGAATTGGACTAAGGAGATGGCGAAGAAGGCCTAAGCTAACGCCAAAGCAACAACCACACTTCAATGTGGTTTGTCTAATGAGCAACTAAGCAAAGTAGGACCCTTCGAATCCACAAAGAAGCTTTGGGAGAAGCTCATCGAACTCAACGAAGGGTCAAAGGAGACAAGAAGAGCCAAAATAGACCTATTGATAGGTCAACTCCAAAGCTTCACCATGAAGACCAACGAGACCATGAGCCAAATGCACTGTCGATTCAAGGAGGTAGTCAACGGACTACACGTAATAGGTGAAAAGGTCAAAAACCTAGACCTTGTAAGGTATGTGCTTCAAGCTTTCCCTAGAACAACTCTATGAGCATCAATGGTAGATTCTTATAAGATTTCTAGGGACCTTTCTTTAGTTAAGTTAGATGAACTATTTTATGAATTTGAGTTACATGAGCAAGCTAACACTTCTTCGAAAGAAAAAGGTATAGCTCTTGTTGTAGGTAAGAAGGAGAAGAAGAAGAAGGAGAAGAAGGAAGTCTCTTCATCCTAGTCGGAGGAAGAGTCTTCAAGTAGCGATGAGGAGCTATCGGCTAGTGAGGTGGCTCACTATGTGAAGAGATTTGTTGGGAGATCAAGGAAGCTCACCAAGAAGGATGTGAGGAGGATGTTATAATCCTTAAAAGGTAAACCCTCTTGTAGTTCGATTTCTACTCCTAATGTTACTTGCTATGGTTACAATAAAAAGGGGCACATCAAGCCGAATTGTCCGGATCTAAAGAAGAAGGAGGAAAAGGAAAAGAAAAAGAAGGACAAGAAGGAGAAGAAAAAGAAGGAGGCCATGGTAGCACAAACGTGGGATACACAAAGCCTAGAAGATTCATCGGAAGAGGAGGAGTTTTGCCATGTCACACGCAACTTGGCACTCATGGCTTTGGAAGATGAAGCCAGAACCTCAAGTGAGGAGTCATTATCATTATCAAGCGACGAATCGTCCTCTAGTGACGATGAGGTAAAAGACTCCCCTAGGATAGGATTGTTGTACAAAACCATTGCATGTCTTCAAAATGCATTAAATAGATCAAAATCTAGGATTAAGGATTTGAAAATAGAAATCAAGGAAATAAAAAATGTAGAACCTTCTTGTAATGATGCATGTTCACTTAAGGATGAAAATGATGAACTTAAAAAGGAAATAGGTGAATTAAGAGCATGTTTAGAGAAATTTACAAATGGCTCAAAATACCTAGACATGATACTTAGTGACCAAAGGGCTATTTACAATAAGGCCAGAATAGGATATTGACCTAAGGAAAAGGAAGTAGCCTTTGCCTCCCTAATTAGTAGAAAAACAACACTTAGGAGCAAGGTTAGAACGGCTTGGGTTCCAAAGAAATTTCTAGTTGATGCTACCGGTCCTAAAATTTGGGTACCTAAGGCTTGTGTTTTTCATATTGTATTGGTAGGGTATGTGGATTGTGGATAGTGGATGCTCAAGACATATGATAGGAGATATGAGCAAGTTTTCCACAATCAACTACATTAGCAAGGGGACTGTGTCTTTTGGGAATAGTGGTAAACTCAAAATCCTAGGTAAAGGCACAATTGAGGTATCTCTAAACCTTATTATTCATAAAGTCCTTTTAGTCAACAACATAAAATTTAACTTGCTTAGTGTTAGTCAACATTGTGATGCAAATTTTAATGTTGAATTTAGTTCCACAAAGTGCTTTATTAGACACAAGGAATTAAATGATTGCATGTTAATAGGATATAGGAAATCAAATATTTATTATGTTGATTTATCTGATGCTTCTAACATTTCTCCTAAGTGTCTTATGGCAAAAGAAGAAGAAAGTTGGCTATGACATTAGAGATTAGGACATATCAACATGAAAAACATAGCTAAGGTAGCTAAATTGGAGCTAGTAAAGGGATTGCCTAAAGTGAAGTACATCAAAGACAAGATGTGTGATGCATGCCAAGAAGGAAAACAATCAAAGTCATCACACAAGGATAAAACTTTAACTAGTACTTTCTTACCTTTAGATCTTATTCATTTAGATTTATTTGATTGTCATAGTACTCCTTCCTTGAATGGTAGTGAATATTGCTTAGTTATAGTTGATGATTTTTCTAGATATACTTGGGTGTATTTTATGAAACATAAGGATAATACCCTAGAAATAATCATATGTTTTAGCAAAAGAGTAGAGAATGAAAGAAATCTCAAAATCAAACGGATCCGTAGTGATAATAGTGGAGAATTTGAGAATTCCAATTTCTCTAAATTTTGCTTAGAACAAGGGTACAAGCATGAATTCTCTTGTCCTAGAACACCCCAACAAAATGGGGTGGTGGAAAGAAGAAATCGTGCCCTACAAGAGGCGGCTAAGACTATGCTTAATGCATACTCATTACCTAGTTACTTGTGAGCGGAAGCGATAAATACCTCTTGCTATATCCAAAATAGAATCCAAATCCATAGGTTTCTAGGTAAAACTCCATTTGAATTATGGAATGATACAATTCCAACAATTCATTACTTTAAAGTCTTTGGATGCAAAGCTTACATCTTAAACACCAAGAACAATTTAAGAAAATTTGAGTCCAAAGCGGATGAGGGAATCCTAGTTGGATACTCATCCACTAGTAGAGGCTATAGAGTCTACAACAAGAGAACACAAATAGTTTAGGAATCTTCAAATGTTCAATTTGATGAAAACTCTACTACTTACCTTGGGAAATCCCCAATTGATAATGATATCAATGACAAAAATCAAGACATTACCCATAAGCTTCAAACCTTGACCTTAGGGGGTAATGATCAAGGGAGAGGATTAGTGAGTAATAATCAAGGGGGAGTAAGAGGAGATTCCGATGATGAGAGGAGGATTGAGAATAGTCATGATCAAAATCAACTTGATACACCTCCTAGAACAATAAGAGTTTATCAAAATCATCCTCTAGACCAAGTTGTAGGAGAATTATCTCATGGTGTTAGAACTAGCTCTTTTCATAGAGCTCCCTCTAGTCAAATAGCTCTCATCTCCCAAATTGAGCCCAAATCAATCAATGATGTATTACTTGATCCTGATTGGATTTTAACAATGCAAGATGAATTGGTTCAATTTGAAAGGAGTCTAAGTATGGGAGCTAGTCCCTAGACCCAATGATAGCACCATTGTTACTACAAGATGGGTCTTTAAGAACAAATTAGATGATCAAGGTAACATAACAAGAAATAAGGCAAGGTTAGTTGCAAGGGATTTTAATCAAGTTGAAGGACTTGACTATGATAAAACTTATGCCTCGGTTGCTAGGTTAGAATCAATTAGGATCCTATTAGGATATGCCTCTTACATGGGCTTTAAACTCCATCAAATGGATGTAAAATCGGCATTCCTAAACGACTTCATTAAGGAAGAGATATATGTAGAACAACCTCCTGGGTTTGAGAGTGTAGACTATCCAAACCATGTATACAAGCTTAGAAAAGCTTTATATAGGTTAAAACAAGCTTCCCGGGCTTGGTATGAAAGAATGTCATCTTTCTTAGTTTCTAAGGGGTTTAGAAGAGGCCAAGTATATCAAACTCTCTTCATAAAGTCAAAATCAAAGGATATCTTTGTAGCCCAAATATATGTTGATGACATCATTTTTGGGTCAACAAATGATGAGCTCCTTCAAGACTTCATCAAAAATATGGAGAATAAGTTTGAAATGAGTTTAGTTGGAGAATTAAATTTCTTCCTAAGTTTACAAGTCAAACAAACAAATGAAAGAATTTATGTATACCAAAACAAATATGCTAAAGAAATGATTAAGAAATTTGGTTTGGAAAATGCTAAGGTAGTATCAACTCCTATGACAACCAACACATACATAGATAATGATTAAGAAGGTAAATCAATTAACCTAAAGCTTTATAGAAGCATGATTGGTAGCCTTTTATACTTAACCTCTAGTAGACCTGACATTTTATTTACGGTAGGTATGTGAGCTAGATACCAATCATGTGCCAAAGAATCCTGTTTAGTGGCCATTAAGAGAATTTTAAGATATATCAAAGGCACACTAAATGTAGGACTTTGGTACCCTAGGACAAAATCTTTTGATTTGATTGGGTACACTGATTCCGACTATGCGGGTTGAAAGTTGGATCGGAAGAGTACTAGTGGTGGATGTCAATTTCTTGGATCCTCCCTAGTTAGTTGGAGTAGTAGAAAGTAATCTTGTGTTGCTTTGTCCACCACCGAGGCCAAATATGTGGCAATGGGTGGTTGTGTGGCTCAATTACTTTGGATGAGACACACTCTAGAGGACTATGAGCTACAATACTCCAATGTCAAAGTTTATTGTGATAACGTGAGTATAATAAATTTGACTAAAAATCTGGTACATCACTCTAGGACAAAACACATTGAAGTGAACCATCACTTCATTAGAGATCATATGGCCAAGGGGGACATTGAACTCAATTACATAGAATTGAAGTCCAACTTAGTCGACATTTTCACTAAGGCTCTCCCCGAAGTAGATTATTCATCACTTAGGAGAGAACTTGGAATGTGCTTGGTAGAGTAGAGGTTTAGTATTGCATGATCCTATAGAAACCCTAGAATTATACTTCTATAGCATCTCACAACATACCTAAGAAACCATGATTTTTGTATTAAGCCACATAGACATCATGTGAGATGTTAGGAAGATGCACTTGGTTCATCATGCTTGTTATGATGCATTACTATGAACCAAGGTGTCATCTAGAGACATTGATCCTTAATTAGACCAATCATTAGGAAGGCTTATGTACAATTGATGTGCATATAGCTCTAAGAACATGATTGTAAATGTCAAACAACACATAATTTAAACTATGTTTATCATACTTTGAAAAACAGTTTTCAATTGCTAAGAAAAAGTGATATAAAGTTTGCAAAATATTTAAAGCTTTTGCTACTTTTTAAATTTGTATCATTTTCGAAATTTGGAATATATATATATATTTCAAATTATTTTTCGTTGATAAATAATGATTTTAGAAATGTGTATACAAAATTTCGTGATTTTTCGATGATTTTGGAATTTTTCATGCATTTCTGAAGTTAGGCTTAAAAGGTTGAAATTGGCGTTTCAGGCTTTGTAGTCAACTACTTCAGATTTCAGTCGACTGTCACTCTGATTTTTCTGTAGATCAACTCTATTTCTTTGTCTTGAGTATAATATTAAGTGTTCTAACCCTATGGTATAGTAATTCAAGTAATTAAGAGGGTTTAGGACTGATTGATGCATTATTTTAGGGGGAGTTTCATTGTGCAAACTTTTCATTCCCTTAGTCTATATCATGTTTATTGTTGGTGCAAAGTTAGGTTATACTTCCTATATATTGTTTCATACTTTGCTCAACATGTTATTTACAAATCATGAACCATGTATTGGATTAAGGGGTAAGCCTTATATTTATCTTATACCTTAGTTCAAGACATAACTAATTTAATTCTTTAATTAAGCTATTTTGTATGAATCCTTCTCTTTTTGTTGTATGTAAAAGGGGGAGAAGGGAACTTTAAGTTAGAATTCATATTTGAAATATGATGTTTTCATTATGTGCATATTTTAAGACCTAACTTAAATAATTGCCAAACATAAAAAAGGGAGAGATTGTTGGTACAATAATGCCCCAAGCATTTATGTCTTTTGATGTTTGGATAATCATTTATAGTTAGGCAATATTTTATGATCTAACTATGAATATGTCAAGTGACAGAAAAATCCTAGTGTGAAGACTTGGTAAAGGAAAGTCCAAGTATGAACTTGGCAAGGGAAGTCCAAGGGAAGGTCTTGGCGACGTAAGACCAAACATGTAGTCTTGGCGACGTAAAGTCCAAGCGGACCTTGGCAAAGGAAGACCAAAGGCAAGGTCTTGGTAGCGTAAGTCCAAACATGTAGTCTTGGCAGTGTAAAGTCCAAGCAGTCCTTTGGCAAAAGAGAAATCCAAGACATGACGAAACCGAGAGAAGCTCTTGGAAGCAAGCGCAAGGATGAAGGAGTCACATACTCGGAGGGATCCTGGAGGAGCAAAGCTGAAGGAAGAGCTAGAAGGTTGAGTCTAGGTCTAGGGAGTTGATTTCAAGTATGATTTAATGATACTTGAAGTATCAGTCAACTGGAGCTTTTTCTCAGTCAATTGATCAGTCACTCGACTGAAGATGGCTGAGTTCTATGACCATCAATCGACTGCTAGGGTTTGGAAGTCGACTAGTCAACCATCAGTCGACTACTATACCCTAGTAGTCGACTATTAATAGTGGACATCAGCACAGAAGGTTTTCCAGTCGAGTGATCGCATGGAGCACTCGACTGAATACTCAATCATTCGACTGATGGTATGATCAGTCGGTTGATTAGCTTCCCGTTGGGTAGTGACGAATCACGATCAGGCTTGTCAGAAGCCATTGGATTTTGTCGACTACAGTATTAGTCGACTGATGGAGACCATCAGTCGACTACTCCAGCCCCAACGGGAAAATCAGCCCTCTCTCTATAAAAAGAGGGCATGGGGTGCTTGAGAAGGCCAATGCTTATTTTCCAAACATACTCTCAAGCTCCCCACATTTTCTTAAGCTTTCTAAGTATTTTCAATCCTCCTCTTCTCTAATCTTCAACTTCTTCATTTGTAAGAAGAGGAGTGTGTTGTAATGAAGCTTTCTTAGTGGAGATTTACTTGGATTGATCCACCTTAAGGATCGACGTGGAGTAGGAGCATAATCTCCAAACCACATTAAATTGTGTTTGTTAGCACTTGCATTCTTGTCTCTTGATTTCTTTAGTATTATATTTTGCTTCCGCTAACTTTGTTTGTAGAATTCAAGAGAGGCTATTCACCCCCTCTACCCTTCCAAAGATCCCCAACACGAGGTTCCTTAGCCTGAGCAATAGCCCCATTGTTGTCACAATAGAGGTATATAGGATCTGCTATGCTAGGAATCACCCCAAGTTCAGCAATGAACTTCGTGATCCAAACAACCTCCTTTGCTGCATCAGATGTAGCAATGTACTCAACTTCTATTGTAGAATCTGCCACTATTCTGATTTGAACTCTTCCAACTCACAATGCCACCATTCAGACAAAATACATACCCTAACTACAATCGCGAATCATCTCTATCGGTTTAGAAGCTTGCATCGCTATAACTCTTTATAGCTAGGTCCTCATCACCTCCAAAGATCAAGAAATATTTTTTCGTCCTTCTCAAGTACTTAAGAATATTCTTGATAGATGTTCAGTGACATTCACCGGGATCTGACTGGTACCTACTCGTCATGCTTAAAGCATACGAGACATCGGAGCGAGTATAAATCATGGCGTACATGATAGATCCTATAATAGATGTTGGTGCAATCGGCCCAGGTCATGATTGACCATACTCGAGTTTGACTCGAGTAGTGTTTTGATGTTTGACATTGATGTCTGACATTGATGTATGACAATGTGTTTGGGAGATTATTGGTACAATTGACCCATGTCATACTTGATGTTTGATGACCATTGTCATGGGAGAATTCCAAGTCTTGTGTACTTGGCATGGAAAGTCCAAGCTTGGGTCTTGGCAAGGAAAAGTCCAAGCATGAGTCTTGGCAAGGAAAAGTCCAAGCATGAGTCTTGGCATGGAAAGTCCAATATGGGTTGGCAAGGGAAAGTCCAAGCTTGAGTCTTGACAATTGAGAAGTCCAAGGGGAATATTGGCGGCGTAAAGTCTAAGGGTGAAGTCTTGGTAGCAAAAGTTCAATGGTTGGCGGTATAAAGTCTAAGCAGAGTCTTGGTAGCGTAAACCCAATGTGACTTGGAGGTGTATACCACATTAGCATGACAATAGCTGATGGAAGCACCTGAAGGCTAGCGTATGGATGAATAAGTCATGGATGACTTGGAGGGATCCGATAGGCATGAGGCTGATGGAGGTGGCAAAAAGGCTTAGGTCTAGGCTAAGGGTAGTCTAGCAAGTATGGGGGCACCATACTTTGGATAAAACCTCATGCTTGAGGTGTATCAGTTGACTGGGACTATGGGCAGTCGACTGATGTGAGTCGACTAGAGTTTGACTGAAGGAATTGGCCTAGTAGTCGACTGCCAGCATTGGGCAGTTGACTGATGGTCATAGCAGTCGACTGATCTGGAGATCAGTCGACTGCTGGTCAGGAATTCGGGCACAGAAGGTTCCCAAGTTGACTATTAGGGTTTGACAGTCGAGTGATGACTCGATCAGTCAACTGATAGGTATAATTAGTCAACTGATGATTTATCCATTGGAACTTATCCGACGTGGCTCATGTCGTTGTGAGACAACGGCTAAAGGAGCAGTCGACTGATGGTCTCGATCAGTTGACCGCTAGGTAAAAATCAACCCGAGTTGCAGGTTTAAAAGGAGCACGAAGGGAGGATTTTTGGCATCGATTTCTTGGACGTTCTTGAGGCCATTTACTGGTGCAAATCAGGGTCTTCAATCACTGTTTAAGAAATCAACAAGCAAGCATCTAAAAGCTCTTTGTAAAGTTTTCTTTACTTGCATTCTATTGTATTTACTTGTATTCTTATTGTATTACTATTTTAATCTTTGTACAAGGTTTCTCTGCCTCCGACTTATTGTCGAGAAGAAGTATTATTGTTATAGTTGTGTATGTTGGCATCGCTAGGGCTTTTAGAGCCAAATCCATGGAGTAGGAACCATTCGGATTTGAACCATGTTATATTCGGTGTTGTGATTGTGCTTGTGTGTATTTGTTTTTGTTATATATATATTCTGCTGCGTATAACACTTTTTGTAGCAAGCATGCGATCGCAAACGAAATCCATCGCACGACGACGACGCTATTCATCCTCCTCTAGCGGCTACCAAGGTCCTAACAATTGGTATCAGAGCTTGGAGCTCTTCTACGAACTAACACCCGGGAGCAAAAGCGCTAGAGGGAACAAGATGGATTTTGAAGAACAACTAGGATGGGATATCAACACGTCGGTCCCGTATGCGCTATATGGACGAGAAGGCTTCAATTCATAGAAGAGAAAAATTGAAGACTTCATTGTTGGATCGAGAAGCGTCGCTAGAGGGGGGGGTGAATAGCAATCGTAAATCTTTTCGACGTTTCGTTCGAGTAGACAATTAAACGAGTAAGAGCAGCGGAAAATAAAGGAACACATTTATTTTTACTTGGTTCACAATCCAGCGATTGCTACTCCAAGGCACTATCGGTCCTAGACCGCGTACGGAGGGCAAAATACTATAACATCTCCTCCTCGTTTGAGGTAGGAGACAACGATCACAAAAACCGAATGTACGAGGATGAGGCAACAAGCCTACCTCACCTTGTTACGATTAAAATAAAGAATACAATAAAAATAATTACTTGCTACTGCTGTCGACGAAGGAGATTTGAACTTATCGTCGCGTCGGCGTTATGACGGCGTTGGAGCGTTGGCGTTGTAGGAGCACTTGATGAATAAACTTGATGATTCTTGGAGTTGGAATCCTCCCCTCCTTTTATAGATTTTGGCCTCTAAATATGTCTCCTCTTTTTTCGGAACAGATCACGAAGTTGTCCAAATTTTATCGCGAAGTGGCCGCGTCAAACCTTATCCATTTTGACCTAGCACAAAGGTTGATTCGTCGCCATCAGTCGACTGATGTCTCCCATCGATCGGTGATGAGCATCGATCGGCGCTTGATGTCCGGTGATCATTGCCGCGGCTAGCCACTTCCCTGCAGTAAGAGGTTAGCTCGGAAAATGATAAATGCGACGGTTTCTGACCGTCCGATCTCGACCTAGACCTTCCACGGGAAGTCTTAATCGGATCGCCGCCTACGGTCATCCCCGTAAAGAGGACACGACCTTACAATCTCTCACTCACACGAGCTTACCTCGATAGTAGCTCTCGCTTCCGGCCTTCCACTTGATTCCTTCGGCTCCCTCCGAAGTCACTCGAGTGTCGCTCGACCACCGCGGCTTCCTCCGGGTGTCGCTAGCCTTCAGCTCCATCTTTAGCACTTTTCTGCACACTTGATTTAGCTCGTGAGATAACGATGTAAACTTAACTTTGTGTCTTTTCCATAATCAAAACACAGGTTCGATTATCTAGTGCCCCTGCACCAACAATCTCCCCCTTTTTGATCTATGGCAAACCAACACAAAGTTAAGGAAAATTAAAGCATAAAACAGGTATAGTAGAAGATGAATGTGAAGATGAATATCATTTACATAAACTCCCCCTCAACCAAAGGTGAGTTTTGAAAGAGATAATTTAATTTTCAAAATTAAATTTTATGTTACTCCCCCTTAACTTTTGTTCTTCTCCCCCTTTTGTCATAAATCAAAAAATTTGGGGTTTTTGTATAAAATAGGGTTTTGAAAACAATATTGTATATGCATGCATCTAGATAAATCAAATATGAGTCCAAGAATGCATCTAGCAGTAGTTAGATAGATTGGTTCGAGGTGTGTCCCTCTGCACTAATAATCTAAAGGTTTATAATATAACCCTTAGGGTTAGTTTGCTCTCCCCCTTAGTCAAATATATGAAGTATAAGAGATGTAGGGGGCGCTAAACTTTGGCCTAAGAGTTGTTAAGTACAATAGTTGAGAAAATAAGTAGTATTTTGAAGAGGTTGTTTTAAGTATATTTCAATTATCCTTAACATCTCACCCATTCTATGTGTCTCAGAATTTGTTCACCTTATATGTTTTGTGAGATGATTTTAAATTGATTAAAGATAGTCAACCTTGGGTTAGATTCGGATTTAACCTTTAGATCGTTAAGTAACTTTTCGAGAAACTGGCTTCCACGTCATGGCGAGGCACAGGGGCCTTCTTTGATCGGAACAACGACCACTTCCTTAGACAAAGCCAAATTCAAGAAAATATCACTTAAGTCACTTAGGGTTACTTCCTAGTCTAACTAGTTTAGGATACGACGAGGTAGCTTTAGCTAGTTCCACTCGGTCAAGTGCACCAAGCTAGATATGCCTTATCTAGCTCGAATACACGAGACTTTGTTTCCCTAACGTACTATCATCTCGCCGTGTCCTGATACTATGTTGTCAAGAGTTGACTAACCATTTACCCTATCTAGCCATTCTAAAAATTAAAGTAAAATATGCAATGGTTTTGCTAAGTAAGCGGGTATACTATTTTAGTGTTAGCTCCCCTTGGACCATTGAACCAATATTGTCTATTCAAATAATGAACTTGATCCTAGGGAATCCAAACCTTATTAGTCCTTATGTGTGAGTTCAATAAAACCTTTGGGACCCATGCTTGGACTCTTTGATGACTACGATTTACGATAGACATATAAGACCTATTCGTAGTCTTTGACTTAAATCCGAGTCCGGCTTTATTGTACACGGCTCTTTGGGTTCCAAGTAGTCGATTAAGGTTCTTAGATCCCAATGTGAACCTTTCCAACCTAGCCTCAACCTCTTGAACTCGGTCTTTCAAGAGAGAATTCTCCTCCTCAAGTTTTTCAATTTGGGTTGAGTTTCCCTCTTGAACTTGACTAGTTGAAGAGGTTAGAGTAGCCTCTTGCTTGAGGGTTTCAACCTCCTCAAGTAACGACTCAACCCTAGACTCGGACTTAGTTAATTTCCTATTAAGCATTTTAATTGTATTGTAAAGCGTATGAATTAGTGAGCGACTAACCTTAATTTTCTCTTTTGGTCCAGCTTTGAGTTGCTCCTCAAGTAGTCCTCGAGTTCGGAGTCGGTGTTATAGTTGGACTCGGCTTCGGATTCTGACTCGGACTCCTCCGGTCTTTCCATGTAAGCTATGTCTTCTTTGTTGTCCCAAGTTGCATGGAAGGCTTTCCTTGCTCCCTTTTTCTTTTGGTTCTCGTACTTCAATTTCCTTCTTTCTTTTCGAACTATTCTCCGCACGACGTTCACTATTGCTTCCACCTCTTCTGATTCGGACTCTGATTCATCTTCGGGTTCGAGTTCATCTACTTGCCTAGTAGGTGGCTTGCTTCTTTGTCCTGCAAGTAGAGCAATACCTCTCTCGGCCCGGACCACGTTAGTTTGCTCGTGAAGTTTAAACTCGGAAAATAATTCGTCTAACCTAAGCTTTGAAATGTCCTTAGAGACCTTGTAGACATCGATAATGGATGCCCACAAGGTAGTCCTAGGGAAAGCATTTAAAGTGTACCTTATAAGGTCCCGGTTCTCTACGGCTTGCCCGATCGAGTGAAGACCATTGACGATGTCTTGGATCCGCGCATGTAATTGGGTGGCGGTCTCGCGATCCTGCATCTTTAGATTGTACAGTTTATTTAAAAGTAAATCTCTTTTACATACCTTAGCATCGGGCGTCCCTTCGTGTAGATCAATCAATTTGTTCCAGAGGTCTTTGGCGCTAATGAATGGACCGATGCGGTTGAGTGTTGGGTTTTGCCCGGAAGCTCTGATACCAAATGTTGGGGTTGATCCGTGAGGGGAAACTTCACTTCCCCTTCGCCTGGGTTGCTTGACCATGGTGATCCCTTCAATGTCCCCGGATTAAAAATTTAATCCTAGACAAAAGGGATTCCCAAAGCAACCAAGTCATCGTCGTGCTATTCGTTTAGAGAGGTCACTTGAACAAACTAGTTGTTCAAGCGACCATCCTCTATTCTACGAGTAGCAGTGGAATAGACGATGTCCGGATCGCCGGTTTTTGTGTTTATACTCGGGATCCAAGTATTATTTAGCCATTTACAGAAATATAACATGCTCATAAATCAAAAATAAATACAAGCAATGAATAAATGAGAAAGAAGAATAGGTATACCTCCTAGTCTTCTAATGTATGACCTTCCTCCTTTTGGACGTCGTGTGGGCGACGATCCACCAAAAGTTGAAGCTCCTAGATCGCAACACTTCCTTCCTTGCTCTTCCAAAGCAAGAGAAAGAATAGAAACAAGGATATTTACCTCCCTAAAACTAGCCAACAAGAAGCAAGGAGTATCCTTGCCGCCGGCCAACAAAAGAAGGAAAGAGAAGGAGTTTTGGGTGTGGCCGGCCAAAAGCTCCAAGGGAAGACCCTAAACCTTTGTTCCACCGGCCAAGGAGAAGGAGAAGGCTTGTTTTGGACGCTGGCCAAGGTCTGGAAGGAAGAAGATGGGCGCCGGCAGCTTGGGGAAGAAGAACAACTAAGGAAAGACTTTCCTTAATAGGTGCCGCCCAAGCTCCAAACCCTAATTCCTAACCTTGCCGCCAACTCCAAAAACCCTAGCTCTCTTCAATTGTTCTCCACGCCAACTCCATGCCATCCTTTTATAGAGTTAAGGATAAGTCATGAATTAATCTCATCCATTGCTTCTAGGGATTTAATCTCAACCGTCGGATCTAGAGTTTTAATCTCAACCGTCGGATCTAGAGATTTAATCTCTACCTTTGGATCTCGAGATTTGTTTCTATCCTTTGGATCTAAGCATCATGAGGTGTTAATAGGATACATTAGGGACCATGAGGAGGAGTTGGGTCTTGGTCACCCATGGATCAAGCCCACATAAAGTCCGATCCACTAATGATGATCCAATCCACTAAAGGTCCATCATTGATCTACCTCACCAACCCCCATATGATAATATGGGCTCCATATATTATTTGTACATTTTCTCCCCGTGTTTAAGATCTCGAATGTCCGTCGATTAATTAATTTACTAGCCATTAATTAATCAACATCTAACTCCTTGAGTAGTACCACTCAACCTTTTCATCATGCCGGACCAAGTCCACCTGCAGGGTTTACATGATGAACCTTATGAGCTCCTCAAGGGGACATCATCATCCTAATATATAGGACACGGTTTCCTCCTATAATCAACGACACACCATATAAATAATATCATCTCCCAACTTACCGAGTCTATCGATTTAATCTATAAATCTCGCCCATTGGTGAATCAAAGAGATGAGTACCAAGTATATGTGCCCGTTATTATATCGGGATTAAGAGCATGTACTAAATAATATCTGAGGTCCGATTCGATTATGTAGTCAGCAATAAATCGAATCACCTCTGTGTCGGTCCTGCTCAATACACACAAAGTGCACTAGTGTGATTCTATGGTCAAGACAAACCAATACCAAATCACACTACAACCATTCTGATGGTTTGTCCAAAGCCATCTCGGTTGTGAGCCTTTACTTATACTTTACAAGGAGCCGATAACATGATCTCCCGTGTGACACCACACACCATGTTATCTACAATGTAACGTATTAGACAATATGCATAAATATATGCAAACAATGATCATGTGATTCTTATTTCAAAATAAAGATGTTCATACAAAAGAGCTAGGCTTTCAGTATACATCCCAACAATCTCCCACTTATACTAAAAGACTATGCTGTCCTTATACTGCCATACATCTGATTCCCCTTCCCTCCACATGCCTATCAAAGCTCTCGCTAGAAGGGCGTTAGTGAAAGGGTCTACCAGGTCATCCTCTGATGCAATCTAGGCGACAACAACTTCTACCTCCTTTACGATTTCTCGTATCAGGTGGTACTTGCGCTCTATGTGTTTACTATCCTTATGGGCTCGTGGTTCCTTCGAGTTTGTAACAACACCACTATTATTACAATAAATTGTGATAGTTCTGGGCAAACCAGGAATCACATCCAAGTCCATCAGGAAGTTCCTGAGCCATACAGCTTCTTTGGCCGCCTCATAGGCTGCCACATACTCAGCTTCCATGGTGGAGTCCGCCACGCATTTCTGCTGGGCACTCCTCCATACAATGGCTCCACCTCCCAAAGTAAACACAAACCCTGAGGTAGACTTACTATTATCCCTATCAGATTGGAAATCAGAATCCGTGTAACCCACAGGGAGTAATTGGTCTGCCCGGTAAACTAGCATATAATCCCTAGTCCTTCTCAGGCACTACAATATATGCTTTACCGCAGTTCAATGTCCCTGTCTTGGATTACTCTGATATTTGCTGACCATGCCTACGACAAAGTAGATATTTGGTCTCGTACAGAGCATTGCATACATGAGGCTTCCTACTGCCGAAGCATAAGGAACCGCCTTCATCTCCTCTATCTCCTCAGATGATCTAGGACACATCTCCTTAGATAAAGGAACTCCATACCTGAAAGGTAGAAAACCCTTCTTGGAGTTCTGCATGCTAAAATGATCCAAAATCATGTCTATGTATGAAGCTTGGGATAAGCATAACAACCTTGATCCCAAGGTTGTGACCCACTTCTCTCAAGTCCTTCAAAACTGTTTGGACAACCATACCCCTACGTCTGATAACACTCTGATATTGTTGCCAACTACCAAAATGTCATCTACGTATAGTACAAGAAATACCAATATGTTTCCGTCACATCTATTGTATACACAAGACTTATCCGGACTTTGAATAAATCCATAAGTCTGGATTTACCTCATCAAAGCGGATGTTCCAAGACCTCAAAGCTTGCTTCAGTCCTTAAGTGGACCGATTAAGCTTACATACAATACACTCTTTGCCTTTAGCAATGAATCCCTCTGGTCGCTTCATGTAGATGGATTCCTCAAGACTTCCACTAAGGAATGCTGTCTTGATATCCATCTGTCACACCTCATAATCCATATGAGTTGCTATGCATAAGAGCTCCCGGACACTCTTGAATCCATAGATTCAATCTCAGTATTCATTGCACTTTGCAAAGATGATGTATTTATATCTTGGATTGCCATGTCGTATGTCTAGGGATCAGGTTCATGTTTGCTAGGGACCAAATCAGAAGATTTGTCCAAAAACATGAATCTAAGAGGTTGTCTAACAACCCTCCCACTACGACGAGGTATCTTTTGTGTATCCTCTGTGACACGCGGTGCAGTGACATGTGGTATGTCCTCTTGTACCGGTGGTACTAAAGAAGTGACTTTTCTTTTTAACTCCTCCAGAACAATTTTACCTTTGGGCTTGTGGCTTAACACATAGTCTTCCTCTAGAAATCTGACATTCGTGTTAACGATTACCCTCTGATCTCTAGGACTATAAAACAAGTCAGAATAACTCATCATCGATCTAACCATCTCCATAAGAGTCCTATTCCTTCGCTCTGCTACACCGTTCTGCTTGGGTGTGCCAGGTGCAGTCAATTGGGATTGAATCCCAACCTCTGATAAGTAGTTCCTAAACTCTCCCAAGAGGTTGTCACCACCATGATCAGATTGTAGTGTCATCCACATCTTGAATAATCATCTACAAAAGAGATGAAATATTCAAGATTACCTCTTGCCTAGATAGCCATAGGACCACACAAATCAGAATGAACCATTTCTAACACATCTTTGGCTCTATACCCCTTGGCCTTAAAAAGGCCTCTTGGTCATCTTACCTTCCAAGCAAGATTCGTAGGTTGGGAGATCCTCCACCACTAATGAACCCAAAGGTCCATCAACTATCAACCTTTGAATTCTGCTTACGTTAATGTGACCAAGCCTAAGAAGCCAAAGATATGTTTGGTTCATCTTCGAAGGTTCTTTTCTCTTATTGGAATTAGAAGATGAGTTATTAACTTCAATTTGCATCGTGGGAGGTTTTGGTTCAAATTTCCTTTCAATGTACCTGAATAGATATTCTCCCTATTCCTTTTTATAACAACTCTGTCATTAAAAGAAATAGAATATCCATCCATAATAATTTAGAAACTGAAACTAAATTCTTTCTAAATAAAGGTACATAAAGGGAATTTTTCAGAACCAAAGTTTTATTATTTTCAAGAGATAAATAAAACTTCTCCCACTGCAATAGCCGCCATCATCATGGCATTGCCCAAGTAAATGGTAATCTCCCCTTCAACTAGTCATCGGGTTTCCTGGAACCCCTGCAAATTGTTGCAGACATGATTAGTGGCTCCTGTATCTACTCACCAGGTGTCGGTAGATATCACCGCTAATCATGTTTTAATGGCTAGTCCAAAAGATATACCTATGTTCTGTTTTGGATTGGGACAGTCCTTCTTCCAATGTCCATCCTGCTTGCAAGTGAAGTACTTGCCTTTCGGCTTCTTCACTCTTCCCTGAGATCCTCCCACCATCTTTGCTTCACCTTGTTTCTTCTTCTTCTTGCCTTTCGGCTTAGAAGTAGAAACTCTTTTGAGCAATGATGGCTTGAGGACACTCTTCGAAGAGTGCATACTAGCAGATAAGACAATATTTGGATTCATTTCCAATCAATATAATTTGGGTACAATAAGTTTATTTCCTTTAGTATCAAAATAAGTGGACTGAAAGTCAATTTTGAAAATCCTAAGAATCACATAGATCATTACTTTAGATTTCAAAAAATTATTGATTCCTCAAACAATAAAATTTCGAAATCAACCAACACCTCAAATCACCGAGAATATCGCATGCCATGATAGTGTGGACGTATACGAATTCTACATTTGTAAGAGGAGGTTTTACCCATTAATTTTATTATCTTGTCAACCTTACTTTTTGACAAATAAAATTAATAGTTGGTTCCTCTTTGGCCCTACAAATAAAAGCAGTGACTCCGATGGGGAGGATACTTTTTATTTGCATCTAAGTGTGCACCATTACACGGTACTAAGGGAATTATTTCGGATTATGTGCCTTACCGATGGGGAAGTACACACGCTCCTAAATAATTTCCTATAACCATTATTTGACCTAGTGATCCACAAACAAACTCATCTGATGGGGAGGAAGGCACTCAGAGCCGACGCGCAAGTTTGTTGCATCACATGTCAAATTGTAATGGAGGCCGCGGGAATTAATTAAAATATCCCTCTCCCACTTAGTAAATTGAAAATGAGGAATTTTCAAGCACACACAACATGCTTATTATTACTGTAGATTTCAATAAAAATTATTGATTCCTCAAACAATAAAATTTTGAAATCAACCAACACCTCAAACACCGAGAATATTGCATGCCACGATAGTGTGGACGTATACGAATTCTACATTTGTAAGAGGAGGTTTAACCCATTAATTTTATTGTCTTGTCAACCTTACTTTTTGACAAATAAAATTAATAGTTGGTTCCTCTTTGGCCCTACAAATAAAACTACTTTTTATTTGCATCTAAGTGTGCACCATTACACGGTACTAAGGGAATTATTTTGGATTATGTGTCTTACCGCTGTGGAAGTACACACGCTCCTAGATAATTTTCTATAACCATTATTTGACCTAGTGATCCGCAAACAAACCCATCCGATGGGGAGGAAGGGACTCAGAGCCGATGCGCAAGTTTGTTTGCATCACTTGTCAAATTGTAATGGAGGCCGCGGGAATTTATAAATTTATCCCTCTCCCACTTAGTAATTTAAAATTGAGGAATTTTCCTAGCCTACGACATGCATATTAAACAAAAAGCAATAAATATGAAAAATAAATTATTTTCCAACTATTATGGCTTTTGTTTACAATATGACTCCCGTCGCATCGCCATCTCGTCCGCTCCTCCTACGCCATGTACGAGCCATCCGGAGATCCGAGCCGAGACTAAATCCTATTTTAATTTACATCCATCGATCCTATACTCCACGAGGGAGTGTACATGAAATCTAGATCGAAAGTAAAATAAAATAAAGAGCGGCTAAACAATGCCGTATTTAATTTACAAAAACTAAATACTAGCCTCGTCAACCCCGAGGATTCAACAAAATAAACATTTACACACATACAATCACATACACATGCCATAATAGTCGGATCTTATGCCTGCAACCAAAGAGTTAAACTACGCATATCCTACTATTATCCGACACATTTAATATATGAAAAAGTGCATAAAAATTAACCGAATCCTAAACACACAAAACCGGAAACCTTGGCTCTGATACCAATTGTTGGGTTTTGCCCGAAAGCTCTGATACCAAATGTTGGGGTTGATCCGTGAGGGGAAACTTCGCTTCCCCTTCGCCTGGGTTGCTTGACCATGGTGATCCCTTCGATGTCCCCGGATTAAAAATTTAATCCTAGACAAAAGGGATTCCCAAAGCAACCAAGTCATCGTCGTGCTATTCGTTTAGAGAGGTCACTTGAACAAACTAGTTGTTCAAGCGACCATCCTCTATTCTACGAGTAGCATGAATAGGACGATGTCCGGATCGCGGTTTTGTGTTTATACTCGGGATCCAAGTATTATTTAGCCATTTACAGAAATATAACATGCTCATAAATCAAAAATAAATACAAGCAATGAATAAATGAGAAAGAAGAATAGGTATACCTCCTAGTCTTCTAATGTATGACCTTCCTCCTTTTGGACGTCGTGTGGGCGACGATCCACCAAAAGTTGAAGCTCCTAGATCGCAACACTTCCTTCCTTGCTCTTCCAAAGCAAGAGAAAGAATAGAAACAAGGATATTTACCTCCCTAAAACCAGCCAACAAGAAGCAAGGAGTATCCTTGCCGCCGGCCAACAAAAGAAGGAAAGAGAAGGAGTTTTGGGTGTGGCCGGCCAAAAGCTCCAAGGGAAGACCCTAAACCTTTGTTCCACTGGCCAAGGAGAAGGAGAAGGCTTGTTTTGGACGCTGGCCAAGGTCTGGAAGGAAGAAGATGGGTGCCGACAGCTTGGGGAAGAAGAACAACTAAGGAAAGACTTTCCTTAATAGGTGCCGCCCAAGCTCCAAACCCTAATTCCTAACCTTGCCAACTCCAAAAACCCTAGCTCTCTTCAATTGTTCTCCACGCCAACTCCATGCCATCCTTTTATAGAGTTAGGGATAAGCCATGAATTAATCTCATCCATTGGTTCTAGGGATTTAATCTCAACCGTCGGATCTAGAGTTTTAATCTCAACTGTCGGATCTAGAGATTTAATCTCTACATTTGGATCTCGAGATTTGTTTCTATCCTTTGGATCTAAGCATCATGAGGTGTTAATAGGCTACATTAGGGACCATGAGGAGGAGTTGGGTCTTGGCCACCCATGGATCAAGCCCACATAAAGTCCGATCCACTAATGATGATCCAATCCACTAAAGGTCCATCATTGATCTACCTCACCAACCCCCATATGATAATATGGGCTCCATATATTATTTGTACATTTTCTCCCCATGTTTAAGATCTCGAATGTCCGTCGATTAATTAATTTACTAACTATTAATTAATCAACATCTAACTCCTTGAGTAGTACCACTCAACCTTTTCATCATGCCAGACCAAGTCCACCTGCAGGGTTTACATGATGAACCTTATGAGCTCCTCAAGGGGACATCATCATCCTAATATATAGGAAGCGGTTTCCTCCTATAATCAACGGCACACCATATAAATAATATCATCTCCCAACTTATCGAGTCTATCGATTTAATCTATAAATCTCGCCCATTGGTGAATCAAAGAGATGAGTACCAAGTATATGTACCCGTTATTATATCGGGATTAAGAGCATGTACTAAATAATATCTGAGGTCCGATTCGATTATGTAGTCAGCAATAAATCGAATCACCTCTGTGTCGGTCCTGCTCAATACACACAAAGTGCACTAGTGTGATTCTATGGTCAAGACAAACCAATACCAAATCACACTACAACCATTCCGATGGTTTGTCCAAAGCCATCTCGGTTGTGAGCCTTTACTTATACTTTACAAGGAGCCGATAACATGATCTCCCGTGTGACACCACACACCATGTTATCTACAATGTAACGTATTAGACAATATGCATAAATATATGCAAACAATGATCATGTGATTCTTATTTCAAAATAAAGATGTTCATACAAAAGAGCTAGGCTTTCAGTATACATCCCAACAATCTCCCACTTATACTAAAAGACTATGCTGTCCTTATACTGCCATACATCTGATTCCCCTTCCCTCCACATGCCTATCAAAGCTCTCGCTAGAAGGGCCTTAGTGAAAGGGTCTACCAGGTCATCCTCTGATGCAATCTAGGCGACAACAACTTCTACCTCCTTTACGATTTCTCGTATCAGGTGGTACTTGCGCTCTATGTGTTTACTATCCTTATGGGCTCGTGGTTCCTTCGAGTTTGTAACAACACCACTATTATTACAATAAATTGTGATAGTTCTGGGCAAACCAGGAATCACATCCAAGTCCATCAGGAAGTTCCTGAGCCATACAGCTTCTTTGGCCGCCTCATAGGCTGCCACATACTCAGCTTCCATGGTGGAGTCCGCCACGCATTTCTGCTGGGCACTCCTCCATACAATGGCTCCACCTCCCAAAGTAAACACAAACCCTGAGGTAGACTTACTATTATCCCTATCAGATTGGAAATCAGAATCCATGTAACCCACAGGGAGTAATTGGTCTGCCCGGTAAACTAGCATATAATCCCTAGTCCTTCTCAGGCACTACAATATATGCTTTACCGCAGTTCAATGTCCTCGCCTTGGATTACTCGATTCACGACCATGCCACAACAAAGTAGATATTTGGTCTCGTACAGAGCATTGCATACATGAGGCTTCCTACTGCCGAAGCATAAGGAACCGCCTTCATCTCCTCTATCTCCTCAGATGATCTAGGACACATCTCCTTAGATAAAGGAACTCCATGCCTGAAAGGTAGAAAACCCTTCTTGGAGTTCTACATGCTAAAACGATCCAAAATCATGTCTATGTATGAAGCTTGGGATAAGCATAACAACCTTGATCCCAAGGTTGTGACCCACTTCTCTCAAGTCCTTCAAAACTGTTTGGACAACCATACCCCTACGTCTGATAACACTCTGATATTGTTGCCAACTACCAAAATGTCATCTACGTATAGTACAAGAAATACCAATATGTTTCCGTCACATCTATTGTATACACAAGACTTATCCGGACTTTGAATAAATCCATAAGTCTGGATTTACCTCATCAAAGCGGATGTTCCAAGACCTCAAAGCTTGCTTCAGTCTATAAGTGGACCGATTAAGCTTACATACAATACACTCTTTGCCTTTAGCAATGAATCCCTCTGGTCGCTTCATGTAGATGGATTCCTCAAGACTTCCACTAAGGAATGCTGTCTTGATATCCATCTGTCACACCTCATAATCCATATGAGTTGCTATGCATAAGAGCTCCCAGACCTGTCTTGAATCCATAGATTCAATCTCAGTATTCATTGCACTTTGCAAAGATGATGTATTTATATCTTGGATTGCCATGTCGTATGTCTAGGGATCAGGTTCATGTTTGCTAGGGACCAAATCAGAAGATTTGTCCAAAAACATGAATCTAAGAGGTTGTCTAACAACCCTCCCACTACGACGAGGTATCTTTTGTGTATCCTCTGTGACACGCGGTGCAGTGACATGTGGTATGTCCTCTTGTACCGGTGGTACTAAAGAAGTGACTTTTCTTTTTAACTCCTCCAGAACAATTTTACCTTTGGGCTTGTGGCTTAACACATAGTCTTCCTCTAGAAATCTGGCATTCGTGTTAACGATTACCCTCTGATCTCTAGGACTATAAAACAAGTCAGAATAACTCATCATCGATCTAACCATCTCCATAAGAGTCCTATTCTGCTGCAGATTCTGCTTGGGTGTGCAGTGCGATCAATTGGGATTGAATCCCAACCTCTGATAAGTAGTTCCTAAACTCTCCCAAGAGGTTGTCACCACCATGATCAGATTGTAGTGTCATCCACATCTTGAATAATCATCTACAAAAGAGATGAAATATTCAAGATTACCTCTTGCCTAGATAGCCATAGGACCACACAAATCAGAATGAACCATTTCTAACACATCTTTGGCTCTATACCCCTTGGCCTTAAAAAGGCCTCTTGGTCATCTTACCTTCCAAGCAAGATTCGTAGGTTGGGAGATCCTCCACCACTAATGAACCCAAAGGTCCATCAGCTATCAACCTTTGAATTCTGCTTACGTTAATGTGACCAAGCCTAAGAAGCCAAAGATATGTTTGGTTCATCTTCGAAGGTTCTTTTCTCTTATTGGAATTAGAAGATGAGTTATTAACTTCAATTTGCATCGTGGGAGGTTTTGGTTCAAATTTCCTTTCAATGTACCTGAATAGATATTCTCTCTATTCCTTTTTATAACAACTCTATCATTAAAAGAAATAGAATATCCATCCATAATAATTTAGAAACTGAAACTAAATTCTTTCTAAATAAAGGTACATAAAGGGAATTTTCCAGAACCAAAGTTTTATTATTTTCAAGAGATAAATAAAACTTCTCCCACTGCAATAGCCGCCATCATCATGGCATTGCCCAAGTAAATGGTAATCTCCCCTTCAACTAGTCATCGGGTTTCCTGGAACCCCTGCAAATTGTTGCAGACATGATTAGTGGCTCCTGTATCTACTCACCAGGTGCCGGTAGATATCACCGCTAATCATGTTTTAATGGCTAGTCCAAAAGATATACCTATGTTCTGTTTTGGATTGGGATAGTCCTTCTTCCAATGTCCATCCTGCTTGCAAGTGAAGTACTTGCCTTTCGGCTTCTTCACTCTTCCCTGAGATCCTCCCACCATCTTTGCTTCACCTTGTTTCTTCTTCTTCTTGCCTTTCGGCTTAGAAGTAGAAACTCTTTTGAGCAATGATGGCTTGAGGACACTCTTCGAAGAGTGCATACTAGCAGATAAGACAATATTTGGATTCATTTCCAATCAATATAATTTGGGTACAATAAGTTTATTTCCTTTAGTATCAAAATAAGTGGACTGAAAGTCAATTTTGAAAATCCTAAGAATCACATAGATCATTACTTTAGATTTCAAAAAATTATTGATTCCTCAAACAATAAAATTTCGAAATCAACCAACACCTCAAATCACCGAGAATATCGCATGCCATGATAGTGTGGACGTATACGAATTCTACATTTGTAAGAGGAGGTTTTACCCATTAATTTTATTATCTTGTCAACCTTACTTTTTGAAAAATAAAATTAATAGTTGGTTCCTCTTTGGCCCTACAAATAAAAGCAGTGACTCCGATGGGGAGGATACTTTTTATTTGCATCTAAGTGTGCACCATTACACGGTACTAAGGGAATTATTTCGGATTATGTGCCTTACCGATGGGGAAGTACACACGCTCCTAAATAATTTCCTATAACCATTATTTGACCTAGTGATCCACAAACAAACTCATCCGATGGGGAGGAAGGCACTCAGAGCCGACGCGCAAGTTTGTTGCATCACATGTCAAATTGTAATGGAGGCCGCGGGAATTAATTAAAATATCCCTCTCCCACTTAGTAAATTGAAAATGAGGAATTTTCAAGCACACACAACATGCTTATTATTACTGTAGATTTCAATAAAAATTATTGATTCCTCAAATAATAAAATTTTGAAATCAACCAACACCTCAAACACCGAGAATATTGCATGCCACGATAGTGTGGACGTATACGAATTCTACATTTGTAAGAGGAGGTTTAACCCATTAATTTTATTGTCTTGTCAACCTTACTTTTTGACAAATAAAATTAATAGTTGGTTCCTCTTTGGCCCTACAAATAAAACTACTTTTTATTTGCATCTAAGTGTGCACCATTACACGGTACTAAGGGAATTATTTTGGATTATGTGTCTTACCGCTGTGGAAGTACACACGCTCCTAGATAATTTCCTATAACCATTATTTGACCTAGTGATCCGCAAACAAACCCATCCGATGGGGAGGAAGGCACTCAGAGCCGACGCGCAAGTTTGTTTGCATCACTTGTCAAATTGTAATGGAGGCCGCGGGAATTTATAAATTTATCCCTCTCCCACTTAGTAATTTAAAATTGAGGAATTTTCCTAGCCTACGACATGCATATTAAACAAAAAGCAATAAATATGAAAAATAAATTATTTTCCAACTATTATGGCTTTTGTTTTCAATATGACTCCCGTCGCATCGCCATCTCGTCCGCTCCTCCTACGCCATGTACGAGCCATCCGGAGATCCGAGCCGAGACTAAATCCTATTTTAATTTACATCCATCGATCCTATACTCCACGAGGGAGTGTACATGAAATCTAGATCGAAAGTAAAATAAAATAAAGAGCGGCTAAACAATGCCGTATTTAATTTACAAAAACTAAATACTAGCCTCGTCAACCCCGAGGATTCAACAAAATAAACATTTACACACATACAATCACATACACACACATGCCATAATAGTCGGATCTTATGCCTGCAACCAAAGAGTTAAACTACGCATATCCTACTATTATCCGACACATTTAATATATGAAAAAGTGCATAAAAATTAACCGAATCCTAAACACACAAAACCGGAAACCTTGGCTCTGATACCAATTGTTGGGTTTTGCCCGAAAGCTCTGATACCAAATGTTGGGGTTGATCCGTGAGGGGAAACTTCGCTTCCCCTTCGCCTGGGTTGCTTGACCATGGTGATCCCTTCGATGTCCCCGGATTAAAAATTTAATCCTAGACAAAAGGGATTCCCAAAGCAACCAAGTCATCGTCGTGCTATTCGTTTAGAGAGGTCACTTGAACAAACTAGTTGTTCAAGCGACCATCCTCTATTCTACGAGTAGCCGCGGAATAGACGATGTCCGGATCGCCGGTTTTTGTGTTTATACTCGGGATCCAAGTATTATTTAGCCATTTACAGAAATATAACATGCTCATAAATCAAAAATAAATACAAGCAATGAATAAATGAGAAAGAAGAATAGGTATACCTCCTAGTCTTCTAATGTATGACCTTCCTCCTTTTGGACGTCGTGTGGGCGACGATCCACCAAAAGTTGAAGCTCCTAGATCGCAACACTTCCTTCCTTGCTCTTCCAAAGCAAGAGAAAGAATAGAAACAAGGATATTTACCTCCCTAAAACCAGCCAACAAGAAGCAAGGAGTATCCTTGCCGCCGACCAACAAAAGAAGGAAAGAGAAGGAGTTTTGGGTGTGGCCGGCCAAAAGCTCCAAGGGAAGACCCTAAACCTTTGTTCCACTGGCCAAGGAGAAGGAGAAGGCTTGTTTTGGACGCTGGCCAAGGTCTGGAAGGAAGAAGATGGGTGCCGGCAGCTTGGGGAAGAAGAACAACTAAGGAAAGACTTTCCTTAATAGGTGCCGCCCAAGCTCCAAACCCTAATTCCTAACCTTGCCGCCAACTCCAAAAACCCTAGCTCTCTTCAATTGTTCTCCACGCCAACTCCATGCCATCCTTTTATAGAGTTAGGGATAAGCCATGAATTAATCTCATCCATTGGTTCTAGGGATTTAATCTCAACCGTCGGATCTAGAGTTTTAATCTCAACTGTCGGATCTAGAGATTTAATCTCTACATTTGGATCTCGAGATTTGTTTCTATCCTTTGGATCTAAGCATCATGAGGTGTTAATAGGCTACATTAGGGACCATGAGGAGGAGTTGGGTCTTGGCCACCCATGGATCAAGCCCACATAAAGTCCGATCCACTAATGATGATCCAATCCACTAAAGGTCCATCATTGATCTACCTCACCAACCCCCATATGATAATATGGGCTCCATATATTATTTGTACATTTTCTCCCCGTGTTTAAGATCTCGAATGTCCGTCGATTAATTAATTTACTAACTATTAATTAATCAACATCTAACTCCTTGAGTAGTACCACTCAACCTTTTCATCATGCCAGACCAAGTCCACCTGCAGGGTTTACATGATGAACCTTATGAGCTCCTCAAGGGGACATCATCATCCTAATATATAGGAAACGGTTTCCTCCTATAATCAACGGCACACCATATAAATAATATCATCTCCCAACTTATCGAGTCTATCGATTTAATCTATAAATCTCGCCCATTGGTGAATCAAAGAGATGAGTACCAAGTATATGTGCCCGTTATTATATCGGGATTAAGAGCATGTACTAAATAATATCCGAGGTCCGATTCGATTATGTAGTCAGCAATAAATCGAATCACCTCTGTGTCGGTCCTGCTCAATACACACAAAGTGCACTAGTGTGATTCTATGGTCAAGACAAACCAATACCAAATCACATTACAACCATTCCGATGGTTTGTCCAAAGCCATCTCGGTTGTGAGCCTTTACTTATACTTTACAAGGAGCCGATAACATGATCTCCCGTGTGACACCACACACCATGTTATCTACAATGTAACGTATTAGACAATATGCATAAATATATGCAAACAATGATCATGTGATTCTTATTTCAAAATAAAGATGTTCATACAAAAGAGCTAGGCTTTCAGTATACATCCCAACATTGAGCTCCTCCTTGGACAAGCCACATTGTAATATTTGAGTTGCTATTGCATCGGATTTGCCTCTTGGTTATATTTGTCCACTTATTGAAATCCAAGGGCTCTCCTTGATCATTGATGGGTAGAGCAAAGCCAGTTTGGATTATTATCCAAGTCTCGACTTGTGTTTTCAAGAAACACTCCATCCGACCTTTCCAATAACGGAAATCATTTCCGTTAAAGAACGGAGGTCGGGTGGTGCTATACCCCTCAATGTGAGCAAATAAGTCTCTTGCAAAAACACGAATAAAAACCAAAGAGAATTCCAAGACTTGGTCTTGGATTAGTAGTGCGGGAAATAATAGGAAATAAATAGAAATAAATAAGAAGAATAAGAAACTAATAAAAACTAGAAACTCACGATCTTCGGTGTCCCCGAAAGGCTACTGAACGTTAGGTTTTGGGGCTGGAAACAGCTTGTTACAAGGGTAAACCCTTATAAGAAATGTAGATCTCTCAGAGGGCTTCGATTTGGTAGGTAGATCGTTACATGAGTCCACTTGTACGAAAAGTTATGGCCGTTTTACCGTCGGCTACTCCAAGGGAGAATACTTGCAAGCACACAACCAAAAGAAACGTACCAAGACTTCGTCTTGGATTAGTAGTGCGGGAGGAATAAAAACCTAAGAAAGATACGAATTGAAAAATACGAAAATAAAACCAAAACATGCCAGATTGGTGGTTTCACCAAATCTTAGCGCCCCCGCTCTGATACCAATTGTTGGATCGAGAAGCGTCACTAGAGGGGGGGTGAATATCGATCGTAAATCTTTTCGACGTTTCATTCGAGTAGACAATTAAACGAGTAAGAGCAGCAAAAAATAAAGGAACACATTTATTTTTACTTGGTTCACAACCCAGCGGTTGCTACTCCAAGGCCCTATCGGTCCTAGGCTGCGTACGGAGGGCAAAATACTATAACGTCTCCTCCTCATTGAAGGTAGGAGACAACGATCACAAAAACCGAATGTACGAGGATGAGGCAACAAGCCTACCTCACCTCATTACGATTAAAATAAAGAATATAATAAAAATAATTACTTGAAGCGAAGGAGATTTGAACTTGTCGTCGCATCGGCGTTATGACGGCGTTGGAGCGTTGGCGTTGTAGGAGCACTTGATGAATAAACTTGATGATGCTTGGAGTTGGAATCCTCCCCTCCTTTTATAGATTTTGGCCTCTGAATATGTCTCCTCTTTTTTAGGAACAAATCACGAAGTTGTCCAAATTTTATCGCATCCGTTTGACCTAGCTGATTCGCCATCCATCCGATTGATGCCTCCCATCGATCGTGATGAGCATCGATCAACGCTTGATGTCCATGATCATTGCCGGCTGACCACTTCCCTGCAGTAAGAGGTTAGCTCGGAAAATGATAAATGTGATGGTTTCTGACCATCCGATCTCGACCTAGACCTTCCACGGGAAGTCTTAATCGGATCGCCGCCTACGGTCGTCCCCGTAAAGAGGACACGACCTTACAATCTCTCACTCACATGAGCTTACCTCGATAGTAGCTCTCGCTTCCGGCCTTCTACTCGATTCCTTCGGCTCCCTCCGAAGTCACTCGAGTGTCGCCCGACCACCGTTGCTTCCTCTGGGTGTCGCTAGCCTTCAGCTCCAGCTTTAGCACTTTTCTGCACACTTGATTTAGCTCGTGAGATAACGATGTAAACTTAACTTTGTGTCTTTGCCATAATCAAAACACAGGTTCGATTATCTAGTGCCCCTGCACCAACATTCATCATGATGAGGGATTTTGAAGAATGGTCCATTTTGATGGAGTGATTTAACTATCCAAGAGGACCAAAGGAAGGTTTCCTCAAGATGAAGAGATTGACCGAGGAACAACTCCAAGGGTTTGAGAAAAATAAGAAGATAATAAATTTTTTGATTGATTTAATCTAATAATATTGTGTCTAGTGTAGGTGAATTTCAAGATTCCAAGGATCTATGGAGAAAATTGGTAATGCTTCACGAAAAATACAAACTGACAAAAGAAGAAGCTGTTGGGATCGAGGCTCGCTAGACGGGGGGGGGGGGGGGGTGAATAGCAAGTTTTAAAAAATTCTAACTCACTCTTGACTACAAAATAGAGAATTATGCAGTGGAAATAGAAAAAATAAGAACAAAATACACAATCACAACCAAATGTAGGTATTTACGTGGTTCGGAACTCAATAGTTCCTACTCCACGGGCATCTCAAAAAGAAAGTCTACTGTGTATGATCGGAATGGTTCCGGAGGTGAAAAACTTCACCCCTTACAAGCTTACAAGAAAATGAATATACTTTAAGAACAGTAAGCTAAGTATTAAAAACCAGTTATAGATTGCTGTTCATCTTCTTGCGATGAAGATGGAGTTGTAGCGCTTGCAAGAAAGTGATCGACAGCAGTTGGGAGCACTTGTTGGAGAGGAGGTGAGATGAGAGCAAAACTTTTTCACTTCTTCTCTTTCAGAATGAATCACTGGAAGCTTTTGCATGTTTTCTTTCTAAGTCTCTTCCTCTATTTTTCTTCCTTCTCATCTTATAGTTGTTTCTTCCAGTGTGCTATCTGTCTTCCGTCGTTGGAGCCATAGAGACCACGCCCGACCAAACTCTGGTCACCTAAGCTTGTCCCTATAACTGCCTCCAACTTCTAGTGGTTTGCCAAGAATGGAGCCTGTTCCTCCAATCGGAAGTCGGCGCATTTGAATCTTTACTCGAAACAGAATCATCTCGTTGCTGCATCCATTAGTCGAGCCCGCAGTCGAGTCTGACTCAAGTCTGTGCTTGAAAATACCTGTCAGTCAAGCCCACAGTTGAGTCGGGCTCGATTCTATGACTGAATTCATAGCTATCAGTAGAGCCGCTACCAAATCGACTTGACTAAAAACTTCTCTGGTGAAAGTGCCCTGGCGACAATCTGCCCCTGGCGACAAAGTGCCCTGGAGCAGTCGAGCTTGTAGTTGAGCTGGGCTCGGTTCTGTGCTGTACATAGTGAGCAGTCGAGCTAGCTCGATTTTGTGCCTTTGTGCAAGAGTGCCAATTGAGCTAATAGTCAAGCCAGCTCGATTCTGTGTCTTTGTGCAAGAGTGCCAGTCGAGCTGACCCCATGGTGGCTCGACTGACACTGGAAATATTTGAAGCACATGAGTATCTTTCCTAGTAACCTGCCATTTCAAGCACCCTAGTAAGAGACCAAGCACGTTACGGTGCCTTCTCCAACTAACGAATGCTCTAAGTACCCTAGGCAAAGAATGAGCGTGTTACTACGCCCTCTTTGCCTAACGAGTACTCCATGTACCCTAGATAAAGAACGAGCACGTTACTACGCCCTCCTTGCCTAACGAGTACTCCATGACCCTAGACAAAGAACGAGCGCGTTACTATGCCCTCCTTGCCTAACGAGTACTCCATGTACCCTAGATAAAGAATGAGCATGATACTATGCCCTCCTTGCCTAACAAGTTCTCCATGTACCCTAGACAAAGAACGAGCGTGTTACTACGCCCTCCTTGCCTAATGAGTACTCCCAGTACCCTAGATAAAGAACGAGCGCATTACTACGCCCTCCTTGCCTAATGAGTATTGGGCCCATGTACCCTAGTAAGAGACCGAGCACGTTACTGTGCCCTCTCTTACTAACGAGTACACTAGCTAGAGACTGAGCACTCCCTTGTGCCCTCTCTAACTTCAATGGAGAACGAGCACGTTACTATGCCCTCTCCATCACCAAGCTTCCGGGCCTCCGGCCAGCTTGTACTCTTCCTTTACCAAGGTTCCCCCTTGGATTTCTCAATTACCAAGACTCCAGATTGGACTTTCCCTTGCCAAGACCTAAGCTAGGACTTCCCATGCCAACTCCAGGTTGGACTTCCCATGCCAAGACCTAAGCTTGGACCTCCCATGCCAACCCCAGGTTGGACTTCCCATGTCAAGACCTACCCTTGGATTTCTCATCCATGGGTCTAATGTCACTCTAAACATCTAACTTAGTGACCTTAGGTTTGGAACAGTTGAGGTAATGTCTTGACTACACTCTAGCTCAAACTAGATTTCAATTTCCTAGACTTAAACCTTGTTGTTAAATATTGAAACATTCGATGGGCTTGACTGCACTAACAATCTCCCCCTTTTTGATGTTTGACAACATGATTTAAGTTTAGGTGATATAAATTCAGTTCATCTCAAATTCTGAAATATAGCATGAAGTGCAGAAATAGTTCATGTCAGAAACTTATCATGAGTCGCAGAAATATTTCATATCAGTAATTAAGCATGAGGTGCAAAAATATTTCATATCAGTAATTTAGCATGAGTTGCAGAAATATTTCATATCAGTAATTAAGCATGAGGTGAAGAAATATTTCATATCAGAAATTTAGCATGAGTTGCAGAAATATTTCATATCAGTAATTTAGCATGAGTTGCAGAAATATTTCATATCAGTAATTTAGCATGAGGTGCAGAAATATTTCATATAAGTAATTTAGCATGAGTTGTAGAAATATTTCATATCAGTAATTTAGCATGAGGTGCAGAAATATTTCATATCAGTAATTTATCATTCATGTAATAGGGATGATATAACTTGGAGTGCAGAAATTTTACAAGTTTGTTACACTTATAAAAAAAAACAAAGGCAATCGTCAATTTGAACAATATCACCAATATCACTAATAACATTAAAACCATACTCTCTCCCCCTTTATCACACATCAAAAATTTTCCCTAAGGAGGTCAACATTTCATATCCAAATTGAGTATTCCAAGTTTTTCAATTTCTCCCCCTTATGAGGAAGAACCACTTCCATCATCCCATGATGGATAGTTCCTCCTAAAGCCTTGCTCCCCCTTGACCATTGCATCAACAATATCCGTGGGAAGTCCCTAAGCCTATAGGAGCTTTAAAACATCAAGGTTAAGATTAAAGGTTCAACATTGAATTTTTCCTCACCTTGAGTTTGATACATCATTCTGAAAACCCTCCTAATCTATAACCAATGAATTTTAACCCTTTCTAATGCTTCCCAAAGTATATCTTAGGGATAGGAGTGGTTAGAGAGCTCAAACATAGGCAGTTGATTCTGACAGTAATCATTTGACTGCCACACACACATCAGTCGACTGAAACTCTGAGTTTCAGAGCAGTTTTTTGCCAGGGTAGTTCTCCGGTGCGGTTTGCCAGGGTGATTTTGTGTTGGATCGAAGCGGATCGCTAGAGGGGGGGGTGAATAGCGATAAAAACTTTTCTTTCATTTCTTTCGTTAAAACACGAGTAGACAATTAATTGCAACGGAAAGATAAATGATAAATAAAAGGAGACAAATGTTTTTTTACTTGGTTCTTAGCCTTCGGCTACTACTCCAAGGCCCTAACGGTCCTAGACCATGTACGGAGGGCAATTCACTAAAACACTCCTCCTCATTGGAGGTAGGAGTTAGACGATTACAAAAACCTTCGAAAGCAAAAGATAGAGAGACAAACCCTCTCTTCTATTAATGTAAAATGCAACGATATAAAACCTCGATCAAAAAGAATTGAAGTATTAAATAGATGACAAAATAAGATTATACCGACAACTAGGAAATATAAATTAAGCTAGGGTTGTTGGCGACTTCGCTGTAGAGTCGTGAGAGTCAGCGCTATGGAGGCTTTTGAGCACTTAGAGATTGATGAAAAACCCTAGGAGAGGCCCTCCTTTTATAGCCCTTGAGCCCCTTTTCGAATGAGTCTTCAACCAATAGGAATTGGGCACAAGACTCCTTGAAAAATGGTGATAAAGCTTGACTCCTCGAGGCTGATTATTGACCATCAGTTGAACTGATTTCTTGGCCGGTTGAACTGATGGCTTAGCAGTTGAACTGATCCTTGGTCGGTTGAACTAATGGCTCAGCAGTTGAACTGATCCTTGTCCAGTTGAACTGATTTCTAGACTTTTTGACTGTAAAGAGTTAGCTCAAAATATAAGTGAATTCGACGACCACTTGCCGTCCGATCTCAACATAGACCTTCCATGGGAAGTCTTCGTCGGATCGTCGCCTAAGGATGTCCCCGTATGGAGGACTCGACCTTACTTACGCTCACTCACACAAGCTTACCTCGATACTTACTTTGTCATTTTCGCTTTCGGCCTTCCACTCGATTCCTTAGGCTCCCTCCGAAGTCACTCGAGTGTCGCCCGACCACCGCGGCTTCCTCCGGGTGTCGCTAGCCTTCAGCTCCAGCTTTAACACTTTTCTGCACACTCGATTCATCTCGTGAGATAACTACATGAGCTTAACTTTGTATCATTTGCTATAATCAAAACTCAGGTTCGACTTAGGTACCTACTGCACCAACAATCTCCCCCTTTTTGATTTATGGCAAACCCACATACAAAGTTAAGAACATAGCATGCATGAAGAATAAAAATAGCATGCATGAAGAATAATAATGCGCATAAAATATCATGCATGAAAAATAATAATGTGCATGAAAAACAAAAATAAAGATTAAGTTGGAGTAGTAAGAATTTTCTTCAAGTACTCCCCCTTGAGGAAACCTCCCCCTTGACCGAGGGTGAGTCTTGAAAGAAGACCTTAGTCCTCCCCCTTGAGGATTGCTATTTAGGAAGAGTTTAAATAATTAACATTACATAAAGTTGGTCTTAGTACAACATTTAAGTTAAGAAGACTTCTTAACTTTGCCCTTTCTCCCTCTTTCTTAAGTAAAGCATTAGAATTTGGCCATAGTGTTTAAAAAAATAATAAGTTTAAGTTAAGAATTCTCTTAACTTGGCCTTTACTTCCTTTTAAGTAAATTTTTAAAACTTAAAGTTAAGTAAGTGGCCATGAAAATTTTTGATCCCTTAACTTTGGCCTTTTTCTCCCCCTTTTGCGATATATCGAAAAGTGGAAGGGTGTGTGGAAAATAAGTATTAAATTTAACGTCCAAGTATGTTCCACATTATTTTGAAAATAATATACTGAAAATAAGCTCATCTATAAAATGTTCGACTCATATTTAGCTTGATTGATATGAAAGATCAACCAGTCCTGGTCAGAGTCGGTTAGTATGTATGATTATACTCCGTGGTTCATGGCGATGCACTAGCTCTACATCTGGAACCAGGAGTAAGGTCCTAACATCTCACGCCCATCTACGTGGCTAAGTACACAAACACATTAGTCCTATGTGTTGTGAGATGTACTGGCTCCTTAAATCTATAGGTGCATGATATCTAAGGTATGTCCTATGCTAGTTCCATGAAAATGAAAAGTAAGAAATAGTAGTACGAAAATATAATTTGTAAATTCCTATTCTACTACGCACATGCCCAATTTTCATCTTAATAGACTGAATTCGGCTTCGGGTAGGGGTTTAGTAAATAGGTCTGCCAAGTTAGACTTCGATTCGACGTATTCGAGTTGTATGGATCCGTTGGCCACATGTTCTCGAATGAAATAGTGTTTGACCTCTATATGTTTGGTCATAGAGTGACGTATCGGATTCTTAGTAAGGTTAATTGAACTAATGTTATCTACGTGGAGTTTTGTGTTCGTAAAGTCCAACTTAAAGTCGCGGAGAGTGTGCTTCATCCAAAGAAGCTGAGTGACACACTCATCCATCGCAATGTATTCGTCTTCGGTGGTAGATAAGGCAACACAGTGTTGCTTCCTACTGGACCAACTCACTAGACTCGAGCCGAGAAGTTGACAACAACCACTCGTACTCTTTCTATTGAGCTTACTACCGGCATAGTCCGAATCGGAGTAGCCGGTTAGTTCGAACTCAGTAGATCTAGGGTACCAAATACCGACATTAAGTGTACCCTTTAGATATCTAAGGATACGCTTGACTAGAGTTAGGTGAGACTCCTTGGCACAGGTTTTGGAACCTTGCGCACATACTTATTGCAAATAGGATATCAGGTTGGCTCGCAGTTAAGTAAAGTAGACTCCCTATTATGCTCCTATAGTATTTTAAATCAATTGAGTTTCCGATTAAATCTTCTTCTATATTCACATTAGTTGACATTGGGGTATTAATAATTTTAGCGTCTTGCATTCCAAAGCGTTTGATTAATTCCCTAGTATATTTACGTTGATGTAGGTATATTCCATCTTTAGTTTGTTTAATTTGTAGACCTAAGAAGAAACTTAACTCGCCTACTAAATTCATTTCAAATTCAATTTCCATAAGTGAAATGAACTCATTTAGTAGGATTGAGTTGGTGGTTCCGAAAATAATATCATCTACGTATATTTGGGCTATGAATATGTCTTTACCTAAAGTTTTTACGAAAATGGTTGGGTCAACTACACCTTGGTTAAATCCTTTAGACTTAAGATAAATCGAAAGTCTCTCGTACCAAGCTCGAGGAGCTTGTTTAAGTCCATAGAGAGCTTTCTTTAACCTAAGGACATGGTCGGGTTTATCTAAACTTTCGAAACCAGGGGGTTGACTAACATAAACTTCTTCTTTAATGTATCCATTTAAGAACGCAGATTTCACATCCATTTGAAACAACTTAAATCCTTGATGTGCTGCATACGCTAATAGCATTCGAATGGACTCTAACCTAGCTACTGGGGCATAGGTCTCGTCGTAATCTAAACCTTCAACTTGACTAAACCCTTTAGCGACTAGTCTGGCTTTATTTCTAACTACTTCACCTTTATCATTAAGTTTATTTCTAAACACCCACCTTGTTCCAACGATTGTTTTATTTTTAGGTGGTGGTACTAATTCCCATACTTCATTCCTAGTGAATTGAGCCAGCTCTTCTTGCATTGCAATAATCCAATCGGGATCAAGAAGAGCTTGGTCAATAGTTTTGGGTTCAATTTTAGAAATCAAGGAGATTTGACTAAGGTTTCTGTATGAGGCTCTAGTTTGAACTCCTAGACTTGGATCACCTATCACTTGATCGATAGGATGATTCGTTTGAGTCCTAGTTGGATTTGGGTTTGAGTCTACAACTTGATCCATTGGATGACTCGTTTGAGTTCTAGTTTGGTTGGAGTCATCTATCACTTGGTCGATAGAGTGACTTGGTTGACTTAAGTTAGGGTTAACACTAGACATGATCTCCGGATCAGAGTTAGGTCTAATATGAATCGGCTCACTAATTGGGGTTGCCGGGGGATTTGTAGGTTCGTGTCCTTCATCAAATACTACATTGATAGTCTCCTCGACTCTAAGGGTGTCATGGTTATATACTCTATAAGCTCTACTTGTAGTCAAGTATCCTAGAAAGATTCCGGTCGTGGTTTTGGATGTAAATTTCCCTATGTAATCCTTAGTGTTTAGGATATGTACCTTACACCCAAATACCCTAAAGTACTTGATGTTAGGTATTTTATCGTGATAAATCTCGTATGAGGTCTTAAGGTGCCTCTTTACCATAAGGATCCTATTTTGGACATAGCACGCCGTACTCACGGCTTCCGCCCAAAACCTATCGGGTAGGTTATACTCATTTAACATTGTCCTAGTGGCTTCTTGTAGGGTTCTATTTTTGCATTTTACTAGGCCATTTTGTTGTGGAGTTCTAGGGCAAGAGAACTCATGGTGGTATCCATTTAGGTTACAGAATTCTATAAACCTATGGTTCTCGAATTCACCACCATGATCAGTCCTAAGTCTTTTGATTTTAATGCTTTGTTGATTTTCTATTAATTTAAATAGGTTGATTAATTGATCTAGGGTATCACTTTTGTGTTTGATGAACCTAACCCAAGTAAATCTAGAATAGTCATCAATTATGACTAAGCAGAATTTACTTCCATTAAGTTACTTAGCTCCGTGTGAATCAAATAGATCCATGTGTAGGAGCTCAAGCACACTTTTGGTTCATTCTTGATTAGTTAGTTGATGTTGTGTCCTAGATTGTTTACCTTGTTGACACGCATTACATATTTTATTGTTCAAGTTATTGAGGTTAGGCAAACCTCTGACTAAGTCACTCTCGCTCATCTTGTGGATGAGTCTTAGGTGTGAGTGACCGAGTCGTCGGTGCCACAACCATGATTCCTCTTGCCGTGTCATAAGACACTTAGTTGAGGAGTTAGTTAAGTTAATGGTGAAAATATTGTTATTTCTAGTTCCCTTAAGAATTATTTTAGAAGTTTCATTTGTATTAATTACGCATTCATTTTCTAGAAATATGACCTTATAGTTATTATCACACAATTGGCTTACACTAAGTAAATTATATTGAAAATTTTCTACTAATAAAACATTTTGAATAACAAAATTTGAGTTAAGCTCAATATCACCTGATCCGATGATTTTGAGCTTACCGTTATTTCCGAAGGCTACCGATCCTTGTCGTTTGAATCGAAGCTTCGAAAACTTGAGTTGATCCCCGGTCATGTGTCGGGAGCAACCACTGTCCAACATCCATTGATCCTACACGCTAGGTAGTTGGATCGAATATTGGATTTATTAATGATTGGTTGAAAATTATTAACCTAAATCATCTCACCCATGTCTACATGATCAAACACGTTAACCCTATATGTTCTTGTGAGATGACTTCCAATTTTACTTGATTTAAATTTAATGACTTAAACACTTGTCAACCTTGCGTTAGATTCGAATTTGACCTTAGGCTCATCAAGTCACCTTTTCAAGATCATGGCTTCCAGGTCGTGGCGAGGCACAGAGCCCTTTTTTGATCAGAATAATGACCACTTCCTTAGACAAAGCCATTTTCAAGAAAATAATAACTTGACTCACCTAAGACCACTTCCTTGTCTAACTAGTCTAGGATATGGTGAGGTAGCTTCAGCTAGTTCCACTCGGTCAAGTGCACCAAACTAGATACGCCTTATCTAGCCTGAATACACAAGACTCCGCTTTCCTAGCGTACTATCATTTCGCCACGTCCTGGTACTATGTTATCAAGTATTAACGAGTTATAGTCCTATCTAACCATTCTAAAAAGGAAAATCAAACTAAATAAAAAACCTAAGCATGCAATTTCTAGGTTAAAACACAAACAAGTTTCGTACTAGCTCCCCCTGGACCGTTGAATCGATTCGGTCTCTCCACATAGTGGATTTGGTCCTTGGGAACCCAGTACTGGTTCGATCCTAAGTTTGAAATTAAGGTGGTCTTAGGGACCCATGCTTGGACACGTTTTTTATGTCGACTTACAATCGACATATACGACTTGTTGGTCGTATTTGAGCTAAACCCTAGTCTGACCTTGTTGTACATGGCCCTTTGCGATCCAAGTAGGAGGTCAAGTCCTTTGCATCCCAAAGTAAACCTTTCCAACATATTCCTAAGATCTTCGACTTGACTCTTCAAGAGTGAGTTCTCAACTTCGAGCTTTTCAACCCGAGTTGAGTCCTCCTCTTGAACTCGACTAGTCGAAGAGGTTAGGGAGACCTCGTGTTTGAGGAGTTTAACTTCCTCAACCAGGGTCTCGACCTTGGACTCGGACTTAGCTAACTTTCTAGTTAAAAACTTAATTGCACTATAAAGTGTACTAATGAGAGACCGACTTACCTTGAGTGTATCTTTTGACCCGGATGCGTATCCGTGGTTTGTCTTGAATAGTACTTCGCAGTCCGACTCGTCTTCAGTTTCCGATTCAGGTTTCGATTCTGACTTCGTCTCCGATTCCACCGGTTTAGCCATGAGAACACGATCATTATCTTCTTCCTCGGATGCTTCTTCCCATGTAGCGTTGAGTGCCTTTTTGTGTTTTGGTGCTTTGCTCTTGAGTTTTGGGCACTCGGACTTGATGTGTCCAAACCTGTTGCACTCGTAACATCTAATATTCGAACTTTTAGGCTTACCTTCGTTGGGTCGAGTGATGGTTCGTTTTCAGCCCTTGACTATCCTCCGAACTAGGTTGACTAGTTCGGCCTCCATTTCAGAGTCGACCTCCGAATCGGACTCATCCTCTTCTTCCTTCGGGGGTGGCTTGTTTGCGGTTTTCTTCCTTGAACCTGCAAAAAGTGCTATACCCTTCTCGGGTTCCGAGTTAGACTGCTCATGAAGTTCAAAATCAGAAAATAGTTCATCTAACCTAAGTTTCGAAAGATCCTTGGAGACCTTGTAGGCATCGACCATGGATGCCCACAAGGTAGTCATCGGAAAGGAGTTTAGGGCATACCTTATAAGGTCGCGGTTTTCGACCTTTTGCCCGATCGCGTGTAGATTGTTGACTATGTCTTGGACGCGGGCGTGAAGTTGCGTCATGGACTCGTGTTTCTGCATTTTTAGATTATATAGTTTATTAAATAAAAGATCACGCTTACATACCTTGGTTTCATCGGTCCCTTCGTGTAGCTCCACTAGCTTTGTCCAAAGGTCCTTTGCACTTATGAAGGGGCGACACGATTTAGCTCCTCCTTGGAAAAGCCGCATTGAAGGATTTGAGTTGCCTTAGCGTCAGCTTCGACTTGTCGTTTTGTCGCAATGGTCCATTGGTCATAATCCAAGGATTCACCCACTTCGTTAGTCGGAAGTGTGAATCCCGTTTGGATTATGATCCACATTTCAATTTGGTTTTTGAGAAAGCATTTCATCCGACCTTTCCAGTAACGGAAATCATCTCCATTGTAAAACGGAGGTCGGACGGTGCTAAACCCCTCGAGACGGGTCATTTGGAAGGTAAACCTTGCACAAAAAAATACCAAAAAAAAACACGAAAAAGGTTCCAAGACTTCGCCTTGGATTAGTAATGTAGGAAATGAAAAGAAACAAAAGGAATAAACGAGAAATAACCAACTAAAATAAAAGATGAGCACTTACAACCTTCGATGTCCCGGAAATGGTACTAAATGATGGTTTTTGGGGATTAATACAGCTTGTTACGAGGGTTTACCTTGGTAATAAGTGTAGATCTCTCTGAGAGCTTCGTTTTGGTAGGTAGCCCATTTCATGGGTCAACTTGTACGAAAAGTTATGCCCGTTTTAGCATCGGCTACTCCAAAAGCGAATACTTGCAAAACAAAACCAAACGAAGAGTACCAAGACTTTGTCTTGGATTAGTAGTGCGGGAGAAAAATTTAAATGAACGAAAAAACAAATCTGTAAAAAATGCTAGATTGGTGGTTTCACCAAATCTAAGCGCCCCCGGCTCTAATACCAATTGTTGGATCAAAGCAGATCGCTAGAGGGGGGGTGAATAGCAATAAAAACTTTTCTTTCGTTTCGTTCGTTAAAACCTGATAGACAATTAATTGCAGCAGAAAGATAAATGATAAATAAAAGGAGACAAATGTTTTTTTACTTGGTTCGTAGCCTTTGGCTACTACTCCAAGGCTCTAACGGTCCTAGACCGTGTACGAAGGGCAATTCACTAAAACACTCCTCCTCGTTAGAGGTAGGAGTTAGACGATTACAAAAACCTTCGAAAGCAAAAGATAGAGAGACAAACCCTCTCTTCTATTAATGTAAAATGCAACGATAGAAAACCTCGATCAAAAAGAATTGAAGTATTAAAGAGATGAAAAAATAAGATTATACCAACAACTAGGAAATATAAATTAAGCTAGGGTTGTTGGCAGCACTTCGTCGTTGTAGAGTCGTCGGAGAGTCGTAGCGTTGCGAAGGCTTTTGAGCACTTAAAGATTAATGAAAAACCCTAGGAGAGGCCCTCCTTTTATAGCCCTTGAGCCCCTTTTCGAATGGATCTCAACCAATAGGAATTGGGCACAAGACTCCTTGAAAAATGGTGATAAAGCTTGACTCCTCGAGGTTGATTATTGACCATCGGTTGAACTGATTTCTTGGCCGATTGAACTGATGGCTCAGCAGTTGAACTGATCCTTGGCCGGTTGAACTGATGGCTCAGTAGTCGAACTGATCCTTGTCCGGTTGAACTGATTTCCAGACTTTTCGACTGTAATAAAGAGTTAGCTTGAAATATAAGTGAATTCGACGACCACTTGTCGTCCGATCTCAACATAGACCTTCCATGGGAAGTCTTCGTCGGATCGTCGCCTAAGGATGTCCTCGTATGGAGGACTCAACCTTACTTACTTTCACTCACACGAGCTTACCTCGATACTTACTGTGTCATTTTCGCTTTCGGCCTTCCACTCGATTCCTTCGGCTCCCTCCGAAGTCACTCGAGTGTCGCCTGACCATCGCGGCTTCCTCCGGGTGTCGCTAGCCTTCAACTCCAGCTTTAGTACTTTTCTGCACACTCGATTCAGCTCGTAAGATAACGACATGAGCTTAACTTTGTATCGTTTACTATAATCAAAAATCAGGTTCGACTTAGGTGCCTACTGCACCAACATTTTGTGCAAGGGAAGTTTGCCGCCAGGGAGGTTTTACCACGCCAGGGCGGTTTGCCACAGGCGATCTGCCAAAGCGATCTGTCACCCAAGGCAGTTTTGCGCGCTAGGCGATCTGCCTCCAAAGCGATCTGCCTCGAGGCGATCTACCACGGGGTAGTTTATCGCGTGCGAGGCGATCTGCCTCGGGGCATGCCGCTAGGGTAGTTTGCCTCGAGCGTCTGTCACGAGGCGGTTTGCCTCGGCGGATCGCGGTAGTTTGTCACCCATAGTAGTTTTGCCACATAAGGGCAGTTTTGCCTTGCCAGGGTGGTTTTGCCGCCCATTAGTCGAGTGACATGGATGGCACTCGATTGATAACTGAAATTTCTGAATTTCAATTTTCAAAAATCCAACTTCGAAAAAGCATAAGTTAATGTACGTAAATTGAAAAATCACAAAATTTTATACGTACATTACTTATCACAAATATAATGGGTAAAAAATATTTGAAAATTAATTTACCCATAAAATAGTGAGTTTGATACAAAACTCAAAACTTTTGAAAATTTCAATGTTTGTGTCCCTTTTTATATCAACTCTCCCAATGGTGATTGCTATCAAAAGATAGACTTCACCAAGGTTTTCTAAAATGATTTTGAAATATTATTCTAAGATGGTGACACTCAGATCTTAGGGTATTATTGGGCTTGGCATATAAAATATATGGAAACCTTCCACTAATTCTGTGTATTTCCCAAACTATAGTTTCCCCTCAATCAAACATTCTTTTAGGGTTGATTTGGTGCACACATAATGATTGCACTAACAATGGTGGGATGGAGTCAAGGTTTGAGTTGTTCGGGTGGCGCTAACAAGAATTGCATATTCAACAAGAAGTTTGATAGACACTAACCGACTCACCCACACATAATCAATAACAGATCACATAACAGAAAACAGAATGAACCAAAGGTTGACTTTCCAAAAACTGTTTCACAAGAACAATCATAGTTAGAAGTTTAAACACACAATCAAACATCCATAGTACAACCATCCTAGGTGAATTGACACAAATTGAGATCATTAACGTGATTCTATTTGTTGGGGGTTGATGTAGAAGGTTCCTCCGAGCTACTTCCCTAACTGATCATGATCTCATTGATTTCCTTTTGCTCTTGAATGATTTTATCTTGGGTGTCTTGTATTGGAGTCAATCATAGGTTGGTTTGTAGATGGAAATCTGATATTGTCGTTGTGATTGTGTTCACAAATGTCTCATGTGCTTCACGGAGTTGTGATAACTGCTCCGTGATAGAGGTCAATTGTTCAGCTTGGTTAGGAGCCGGATGGTGTGGTTCTTCAGCAGGAAGATCAGGTTCTTCCTCAAGATCCCTATGCTCCTCACCTTGATGACCATCCTTCCATTGAAATTCTCCTGTACACGTGCAAATCATGCCAGCTAAAGATAAATTCCTCCAATGGATATAGTCTAGCCTTTTCACCTGCCTTACTTTTCCCCTGGATGTATTTATGCCTAGGGACTCTAACCAGAATGTGAGGATGTGACCAAAAGACATATAAACCTTTTTCTTGACTAGAACGGAGAAATGGATAATAAACAAAAACATGTTCAAGGCTATGTTAAAATCAAGGTAGTTTTTGAGAAGGTGGAGAGTCAATAAATGATGTGGCCTAACTTTGGCTTGCCCTTTGGTGACTATGGGTAAAATGCATCCGACTATGACTTTGTATAAGATATTATCAGGAGTCGTTAGTGCCAGGGCTGACACCAAATTTACTCCTTCATCTCTAGGACATCTAAATAAGGATTCATGAATTGAATGAGGTCAAAGCCTTCCAAATTTTTAGGAAGAGTTGGATAGCATTCTAGGTTAGAGGAGGACTCTCTACATCCTAGAAATGATCTCCAGATGGCTGGAGTAAGAGTGACATCAGTTTTGGCTACCCTAGAATTATAAATAAGCCTATCTTCAGTGGATTGTAGGTTTTTATAGAATTCGATAAGTAAGTCTTCATTGATATCATGATCGCAGTAGACTAACTTACCGAGTCAATAGTGCTCAACCATCTCACTAACATATGGTGCATTATTTGAGAAGAAAGGGCCATCTATGGACCGGATGCTTAAGAGTTCAAACTCGTGGGTCCTAAAGGTGTGCAAATGATATTTCGAAGGGAACCGATGGTCCGAGCAAGGCCTCTCTCGTGAGGGCCTAGAGGTGGAGGACTCAAGTTCCTTTCTTTTTAGTCTAGAATGACATGTGTCAAATATGTCATGTGCACAAGATTGACCCATGAATGAATGCAAGGAATGAAATGATGCATGTCAAGTGGGGAAAGTGATTAGTTGCTTAGAAATTCTCTAAAATCACAAGGAAAGTAAGGAAGAAGTCTTACTTGGGTGCCATAGAACCAAGAACAAGTGCTTCGAGACAGATTTAATTTTTCTTTCTAGAACCCTAGTTGTGGGCGAGTGGTCAGAGATTAGGGTTAGGGTTAAGAGAAAATGGCAAGGAGAAGGAAGAAGATCCTTACCCTAGTCTAGAGAAGTCTTGTCTTGAGATTGTAAAGCTTGGATGGAGATGAAGAGCACAACTGGCGCTTGTTGCAGTCGGGAGAGCACGATTGTTGGGAAGAAAACATTGCGGAATGAAAGAGTTTAGGGTTTAAATCCACAAGACATCAGTCGAGGCGATGAGTGGGTGGGCTCGACTGGTAACACCAGTCGAGGCGACGGTCGAAGTGCACTCGATTCTGAGTGTGATTGGAATTGGCCAGTCGAGGCGCCAATCGAAGCGCACTCAATTTTGAGTGTGATCGGAATTAGCCAGTCGAGGCGCCAGTCGAAGCGCACTCGATTCTGAGTGTTAAAAACTCATGCCAGTCGGGGTGCTGGTCGAGTCTGTCTCGGTTATTAGGCTTAACAAATTGGATTTCAATATCTGAATCACTCCAACTGAGTTTCGTGTAATTCCTAATGCTTAGGTAAGTGTTAAAAACACTCGATACGATAACCTAACACATTTTTGATTGTTTTAAACAATTGGTATCTATGTTCTTGGTCTCAAAGAGGATCCAACCAATTTTACTTGGTTGGAATGTCTAGTTATGATCTTGGAACCACAAACACAAAAATGTGTAATGGTCTTCCCCATAACTAGTCACGTTAGTGATTTTTGTCTCGTCAACCTCTCTATCGCAGGGATGCAATGAGCATTTGAATTAGAGTGGTTGAATCTATCATCTCACCCCATTTCTAGCAATACAAAAATAGTTTTGTGATCCTTATCATTTTTGTGAGATGATCCCAGGTCTTCCCTTTTTTAATTCCCATTTCTCTTGTTAAATGGATTTTTATATTAACCTAAGATCATGGAGGGATCCTCCTTCATTGAGCAGTATACATGTCCAACTCTTTTCTCAAATGGCTAAACTCATTTTTGGGAAGAGGTTTTGTGAATAAGTCGGCTAGGTTAGACTTGGACTAAACATGGCTGAGTTCAATGTCTCCCCTAGCTACATGATCTCTAATGAAGTGATGCCTCACTTCAATGTGTTTGGTCCTTAGTGATGAACCAGATTTTTGGTGAGATGAATACTACTAATGTTATCACATAGCACTTGTACATTCCTATAGGTCAGTCCATAATCTTCTAAGGTGTGTGTTAGCAATAGAAATTGTGATACACATTCTCCCATAGCTACATATTCAGCTTCGGATGTGGAAAGTGCTACACAATGTTGTTTACGACTTGACCAACTAACCAAGGCCGAACCTAAGAAAGGGCAGCCCCCACTAGTGCTTTTCCTATCCAACTTGCATCTGGCATAGTCGGAATCGGTATAGCCAACTAAATCAAAAGATTCGGTCCGAGGGTACCACAATCTTACATCGATAGTGCCTTTTAAGTATCTCATGATTTTTTTTACAGCAATCATGTGAGACTCCTTAGCACAAGCTTGAAATATAGCATACATACCAACAGCGAATAAAATATCAGGTCGACTTGCCATTAAGTACAATAAACTACCTATTATACTCCTATAAATTTTCAAATCCACTGCCTTCGCTTTCTCATCACTATCTAGACGAGTATTGACAACAATAAGTGTGCTTACTTCCTTAGCTTCCTCCATATGAAACCTTTTCAGTAACTCTAATGCGTACTTAGATTGATGTATAAAAATTCCTTCCTTAGTTTGCTTTATCTTGAGTCCTAGAAAGAAGGTCAATTCTCTTACTAGACTCATCTCAAATTCACTTTCCTTGTGACCAATAAACTCATTGAGATAATCCCTATTGTTTGAGCCACAGATAATGTCATCAACATAAACCTGGGCTACAAATATGTATTCACCATCCCTTTTTAAGAATAGTGTGGGATCTATCTGTCCTCTCCTAAAACCTTTCTCAATTAGGAAAGTTGACAACCGCTCATACTAAGCATGAGGTGCTTGTTTAAGCCCATAAAGAGCCTTTTTTAGTTTGTACATGTGGTTTGGGATTTGTGCATTCTCAAACCCCAGGGGTTGTTCAACATAGACTTCCTCCTTGATGACTCCATTCAAGAAGGCTGACTTCACATCCATTTGATATAGTTTGAAGCCTTTGTATGCTGCATAAGTAAGCATTAGTCTTATGGATTCTAACCTTGCTACAGGGGCATAAGTCTCATCATAGTCTAACCCCTCAATTTGGTTGTACCCTTTGGCTACTAACCTTGCATTATTTCTAACTATTTCTCCTCTATGATTTCTCTTATTCTTAAACACCCATTTAGTCCCAATAATAGAGGTTTGACCAAGTCTAGGGATTAAATCCCAAACTTGATTTCTCTCAAATTGGCGTAACTCATCTTGCATTACAATGATCCATTCTAGATCGAGCAAAGCTTCATCCTCTAACTTGGGCTCAATCTCAGAAATCAAGGCAACTTCATTTCATTCATTTCTGAAAAATGATCTAGTCCTAACCCCATGTTGGATGCCTCCAATAATCTGGTTTTGGGGATGGCGAGAATCATTCCTAGTGGATCTTGTGACTTGAGATGGTTAGGGTACTACTGAAATTTGTTCAGGTTCTCCAACCTCAAGTGATGACCCTTGAGCTCTCACTCTCTCTTCATCAGAATCCACACTTGCTTCCCTTATAGGGTTGCTATCTCCCAATTCCAGCTTCCTTAATTCCAGCGCAAACTCAACCAATTTTTTGGCTGAATCAATATTCATTCCTTTTTCTTCAAACACAACATTAGTTGACTCTTCTATGAGCTTAGTCCTATGGTTGTAGACTCTATAAGCTTTGCTAGTGAGGGAATAACCAACAAGAATACCCTCATCAGCTTTTGCAAAAAAATTTCCTAAATGATCTTTGGTATTTAGGATATAAACCGTACAACCAAATACCCTAAGGTGCTTGATTGTTGGTGGCTTTCCAAACCAAAGTTCATGTGGTGTTTTTCTTAAGAATCTATGTATCAAAACTCAGTTTTTAACATAGCATGTAGTACTAACTGCTTTAGCCCATAGGTAGTTTGGTAATTGGTATTCGTTTAGCATACTTCTAGTTGCCTCTTGCAAGGCTCTATTTCTCCTTTCTACAACACCATTTTGCTATGGTGTTCTAGGTGTGGAGAATTCATGTTTGTATCCTTTCTCTAAACAAAAGTCCTTAAGTTTAGCATTTTCAAACTCTCCTCCATGATCACTTCTAATGATTTTAATTGTTGAGTTTTTCTCATTCTCAACTCTTTTACAAAAGAAAATGAATGTTTCTACTATTTGATCCTTCTGTTTAAGAGAATAAGTCCAAGTATATCTAGTGTAATCATCCATAATAACCAAACAATATCTACTACCATTGATAGATCTAATAGTGCTAGTATCAAACAAATCCATGTGTAGTAAATCTAATGCTTGTAAAGAACTTACAAAATTCTTCCCTTTGTTGGAAGATCTTACTTGCTTTCTTTTTTGGCACGCCCCACAAACTCTATCCTTCTCGTAGGTGATTGAGGGCAGTCCTCTTACAAGTTCCTTCTTGGCCAAATTCTTGATGTTCTTCATGTTGACATGGGCTAATCTCCTGTGCCATAACCAAGACTCTTCTTCCTTCAATATGAAACACTTAAAAGACATGTTAGTAGCACTACTAAATCTAACTTGATAAATATTTTCCTTCCTAGATCCTATTAGCATGGTTTCATTGGTGTCACTATGGATCACAAGGCATTGAGTTGAGTGAAAACTCAACCCTATACCCTGCATCACACAATTGACTTACACTTAACAAGTTAAATGTCATTCCTTTCACTAACAACACATTTCTAATTACAAATTTTTCAGAAATGCTAATGTTACCTACTCCTATAACCTTCAATTTACCACTATTATCGAAAGAAACTATACCTCAATCTTTGGCATGAATTGAGGAAAACAAAGAGGAGTTTCCTATCATATGTTTAGAGCATCCGCTGTCCACAAACCATGTAGTTGGATGCTCCCCCTTGACAGGTCCCTGCTAAACATAGAAAATTTGGTCTTTTGGAACCCACAAGTTGGGTCCCTCAGCATCTACTACAAATTTCCTAGGAATCCAAGCCTTAGAAGTTCTAATAAAAGGTGATCTAGTAGAAACAAAACCAGCAGTGATAGTTCTACCATTATCAAATTTAGATCTAGCAGTTCTTGCATTAACATATTTTCCTTTAGCTATTTTGGATCCACTAATTCCACTAAAAGAAACTTTGGATTTAGATGCAGGTTTCCTAGACACTAAGGACATATAACTAAGTTCCTTTTGTTGTGTATTGTACCCTAGTCCAGCCTTGTAATCGACTGCACGTTGGGCTCCTAGAATCATGTTTAATGTCTTTGATTCATTGGTGAATTTCTCAAGTGTGCACTTGAGATCTTCCACCTGAACTTTCAAGGATGTATTCTCATCCTTGATCTCCTCCAAATGAGGATTTCTTGCACCACTATCATCAGACAATGTATTAGAATTCTTAACTAATTCTAATTCAGTTTTCAGTAACTTAACCTTAGTTTTGGATTTTTTTCAGAGCATTTGTCAAACAAGCAATAGTTTCATATAATTTATATAGATGGGGAGAGTTTACCTGATCATTATCAGAAGATGATGATGAAGAGTCTGAACTTGGTTACTCCCCATCAGAATGGTTCAGTTCTCCATCTAATTTAGAATCTTCAGAATTCTCCAATGCCATGAGAGACTTTTGCTTTGCTCCCTTCTCCTCACTTTCTTCTTCCGATGAGGAGGATGAGAAAGAAGTATCATCCCAAGTAGCCTTCAATGCTTTCTTCCTCTTGGCCTTTTCTTCCTTCTTTTTGTACTTAGGGCATTCACTTTTGAAGTGGCCTTTCTTATGAAAATGAAAACACTCTACATTAGATTTATCCTGATTAATTTCTGAACTTTTACCTTTCTTGGTGAAGTATTTCTTCACATCCTTCTTGTTGTATTTTTGGCTTCTTCTCATCAATCTCCTCACAAAGTTAGCCATCTCGCTAGAGGATGACTCATCATCTCCATCCGAATCTGATGATGAAAAGGAGGAAGAAGCTTCCTTCTCCTTCTTCTTCTTCTTGCTCTCCTTGTTGCGATCTCTTGCAATAAAAGCTAGACCCTTCTCCTTTGGGCTTCGATTAGCTTGTTCATGCAATTCCAATTCACAAAACAATTCATCAATCTTAATTGTTGAAAGATCCCTTGATACTTTGTAAGCATCCACCATAGATGACCACAAAGTATTCATAGGGAAAGATTTGAGTACATACTTGGCTAAGTCTCTATTCTCAACAACCTCTCCAACAGAATGGAGGCCATTGAGTATTTCTTTGAACCTACCATGAAGTTCACTTACTGTTTCAGTCTCCTCTATGCTGAAATTCTAAAGTTGGTTCAAGTAGAGATCCCTCTTCGCTGTCCTTGAATCTCTGGTTCCTTCATGTAGCTCCATCAACTTCCTCCAAAGTTCCTGAGCACTACTGAAGGGGCCAACTTTGTTGAGTTAGTCCTTGGGTAGACCGCACTGTAGAGTTACGGTTGCTTTAGAATTGGCCTGGGCTCTTCTCCTTTTTCTGGCGACCACAGAGAGGACACCAAAACCCTTCCTTCGTCGTCAGTTGGTGGTGTGAATCTCTCTGAGACTAAGAACCACATATCCATGTCCATCATCAAGTAATATTCCATTCGGCTCTTCCAATACTGGAATTTTTGGCCGTCAAAATATGAAGGTCGTGTTGTGCTGAACTCCTCTTGCGCTGCCATTCCTTGATGCTCTGGTGGAGGTGAATCCGGTGTAAAGCCCTTGCTCTAATACCACTTGTTGGGATCGAGGCTCGCTAGAGGGGGGGGGGGTGGGTGAATAGCGAGTTTTAAAAAAATTCTAACTCACTCTTGACTACAAAACAAAGGATTATGCAGTGGAAATAGAAAAAATAAGAACACAAAACATAATCACAACCAAACGTAGGTATTTATGTGGTTCGGAACTCAGCAGTTCCTACTCCACGGGCAGCTCAAAAGGAAAGTCTACTATGTATGATCGGAATGGTTCCGGAAGTGAAAAACATCACCCCTTACAAGCTTACAAGAAAATGAATATACTTTAAGAACAGTAAGTTAAGTATTAAAAACCAGTTACATATTGTTGTTCAGCTTCTTGCGATGAAGATGGAGTTGTAGCGCTTACAAGAAGGTGATCGACAGCAGTTGGGAGCACTTGTTGGAGAGGAGGTGAGATGAGAGCAAGGCTTTTTCACTCCTTCAGAATGAATCACTGGAAGCTTTTATGTTTTTTCTTTCTAAGTCTCTTCCTCTATTTTTCTTCCTTCTCATCTTATAGCCGTTTCTTCTAGCGAGCTATCTGTCTTCTTCCATTGGAGCCCTAGAGACCACGCCCAACCAAACTCTGGTCACCTGAGCTTGTCCCCGTAACTACCTCCAACTTCTGGTGGTTTGCCAAGAACAGAGCCTATTCCTCCAACTGGAAGTCGATGCATTTAAATCTTTACTCGAAACGGGATCATCTAATTTCCACCTCAATCAGTTGAGCCCGCAGTCGAGTCTGACTCACGTCTGTTCATGAAAAATACCTATAAGTCAAGCCCACAATTGAGCCGGGCTCAGTTTTGTGACTGAATTCATAGCTATCAGTCGAGCCACTACCAAATTGACTCGACTAAAAACTGCTCTGGTGAAAGTGCCCTGGCGACAATTTGCCCTGGTGACAAAGTGCTCTGGAGCAGTCGAGCCTGCAGTTGAGCTGGGCTTGGTTCTGTGCTATACGTAGTGAGCAGTTGAGCTGGTAGTCGAGCCAGCTCGATTCTGTGCCTTTATGCAAGAGTGTCAGTTGAGCTGATAGTAGAGCCAGCTCGATTCTGTGCCTTTGTGCAAGAGTACCAGTCGAGCTGACCCCATTGTGGCTCGACTGACACTGGAAATATTTAAAGCACATGAGTATCTTTCTTAGTAAGCTGCCATTTCAAGCACCCTAGTAGGAGACCAAGCACGTTACGGTGCCTTCTCCAACTAACGAATGCTCTAAGTACCCTAGGCAAAGAACGAGCGTGTTACTACGCCCTCCTTGCCTAATGAGTACTCCATATACCCTAGACAAAGAATAAGCACGTTACTATGCCCTCCTTGCCTAACGAGTACTCCATGTACCCTAGACAAAGAACGAGTGCGTTACTACGCCCTTCTTGCCTAACGAGTACTCCATGTACCCTAGACAAAGAATGAGTGTGTTACTACGCCCTCCTTGCCTAACGAGTACTCCATGTACGCTAGACAAAGAATGAGCACGTTACTACGCCCTCCTTGCCTAACGAGTACTCCCAGTACCCTAGACAAAGAACGAGCGCGTTACTACGCCCTCCTTGTCTAACGAGTATTGAGCCCATGTACCCTAGTAAGAGACCAAGCATGTTACTGTGCCTTCTCTTACTAACGAGTACACTAGCTAGAGACTGAGCACTCCCTTGTGCTCTCTTTAACTTAAATGGAGAACGAGCACGTTACTATGCCCTCTTCATCACCAAGTTTCCGGGCCTCTGGCTAGCTTGTACTCTTCCTTTACCAAGGTTCCCCCTTGGATTTCTCAATTGCCAAGACTCAAGCTTGGACTTTCCCTTGCCAAGACCTAAGCTTGGACTTCCCATGCCAACTCCAGGTTGGACTTCCCATGCCAAGACCTAAGCTTGGACTTCCCATGCCAACCCCAAGTTGGACTTCCCATGTCAAGACCTACCCTTGGATTTCTCATCCATGGGTCAAATGTAACTCTAAACATCTAACTTAGTGACCTTAGGTTTGGAACAATTGAGGTAATGTCTTGACAACACTCTAGCTCAAACTAGATTTCAATTTCCTAGACTTAAACCTTGTTGTTAAACATTGAAATATTCGATGGGCTTGACTGCACTAATAGAAGCAAGCTCCTCCTCACAAGAAAGTGAGGATTCGGAGGTTGAAGAGGAGTCAACTTCCGGATCGGTGGAAGAGGAGGTGGAATTGGAAGAAGTCTCCACCTCTAGGATTGAGGGGGAGGAGAGATCACCCTCCATGCCGGAGCAAGAAGAAGAGCCTTCAACATCCGGTCAAGATGAAGAAGCTAAAAATCCAGCCGTCATTGACCTAGGTAACTCAAGCAATGTTGGTAAAATTAAAAATCACATAATTTTCTTTGAGTATAGGGAACAAGGGAATTATAAGAGTAAGTGCCCAAATAAGGTCAAGAAAAGTCCTATGGAACCAAAAGTCAACGAAAAGACCAATAAAGGTGGAGTCCCCACCAAGAAGAGCAAGGAGCACGTGGTGTGCTTCAAGTGCCATCAAAATGGGCACTATAGGAATCAATGCCCAAAGGGAGGGAAGAAGACTCATGAAGGAAGAGCTACACATGTAGGGGGAGCTAAGGCAAATCCTAAGGTAACTTCTAATTTTGCTCCTTCCTTAATTAATAGGCAAAAGCATGTTAGGAGTAATCTTGCTATTTATCGTAAAGAGCATGCTAGAAATAGGTTTTATTGTTTAGGGGCTAAGAATGTTAACATTAGAACTAAGGAGAAATTAGGGACTAATGTCCCTAGAAAAATCCTACCTAAGGAGACCATTAGAAAGGTAGAAGAGCACCTAGGTTTTAACCCTAAATGGACTAGGCATATGCCTAGGAAAAATGAATTCCCAAAGGACATATGAAAATTCAAAATTGGGAAGATTAGAATTAGAAAATCAAGCCTTGAGGTCAAGGCTTGAGAAGTTAGAAAAGACCCTTAAAAAATGCAAAATCAAATTAAAGGGTCAAATTCTCAAAATCTAGGGTCTAGGAGTCAAAACCTAGGGTCTAGGAAGCATGGTCCACCTAAGGGCAAGAAAGGTTTGGGTCACAAACCTATGCCCAAGGAGACCTACCATAGGGTTCCATTTGATTATGGAACTCAACCTAAGTCTAAGAAAACCAAGGTCACAAGGGAAGTCATCCCTAGGATTGATCATGGTGAGTGTTTAGTGGCTAAGGTTTCCATGAAACCTAGAAAGACCACTAAGAAGGTTACTAGGGAGGCAATTCCTAAGGTTAACCATGATAAGACCCAAATGACCAAGGCTTCTAAGCCTAGGAGGGTCATTAAGAGGGTATCTAGGGAAGTTATCCCTAGTGAATACCTAATTAACCCAAGGAGCTCCAATAAGTATTGGGTTCCTAAGAGCGTGATTCCATCACGCTAAGTGGGTTGGGGGTGTTAACTTGAATTGGTGGGTAGTTAACCTAACCATAGTAAAGTTAACACTTTATAACATTTTCAAGGTTATGTGATACCTTGGAAATAAGATTGAATGTTAATCCTAAAAGATTTTAGGATGTGCCAATAAGCCTTGAGAATTGTAAAAAATTGATTAAACTTGACACATTTAGACTTAGAGATATTAGTGTGCAATTTGGGGTTTTGGCACACTTTGGGAATTCATGTATCAAGAAAATTGTCTTAAGATTTAGAAATTACATTTAAGATTAATACTCAAGAACTATATATCTTGATGTCACATACTTGCCATGTTTCGTGTGTCTTACCATATGTTTGCATGGAAGGTATATTTATGGTGTATTGCATCTCATAAAATATATCATTCACCTTGATTGTGTATTTCAACACTTAGAAAGGATGAGATGCTAGGATTTAAAACTCTTGGATGTTAATGTTTGTGAAAATGAAATAAAATACTAAAATACATAAACACATGCATAACACTAATATATTTGATATACATGCCTAAACATGTTAAAATGAAACAAATTGAGTAAAGAAATCAAAATTCACTTAATTTCAGAACTGAAAATGAGATATCAGTCGATTGATAACACTGTAGCACAACACCGTGAGATCAGTAGTCGAGTGCTGCTTCCAGCACTCGACTGATTGTCCATCAGTCGACTGAAGACCCATAATAGTCGAGTGGCACCCAAAGAATGAGTGCTTATCACATCACCAATCGATGACCCATAATACCATCGATGCTATCGTAGCTGACGAAGCTTCAAGCAATGAGTGCCGAGCGGTTGATACCGATCGCTGGTTTTGTGAACCGTTCACTAGACCACTAATAGTCGACTGATATGGCATATCAGTCGACTAACGTCGCATTTTTATAAGGTCGAACTGCTAGGGTTCGGCTTCTTCACACCTTCTTCTTGCGCGATTTCTTCTCCAATCGATCCCGAAACCTCCGACCGACCTCCTCATGTCCACACCGGCGACTCAAGGCCTTAGGTTTGGAACCTTACCCTGTTTTTCATATTTTGAGTCCTTCTATCACACTAATGGCGTTTCCACTCTCCTCTGCGAGTTAGGGTTCCTGCGAAAGCTTCTTTCCGGCGATCCTCTGGCATCCTCTCTAGTAATCAGGTGGTTCAGTTCATCCCTCACAAGCCTAAACTAAAAAATGGCACCAAAGTATACTTCTAAACCTTAAACCCCATCTTTTTACATATACCACATTTTGATCTAACCATGTTATTTGTGTCATCACACTGCATTGCATTACATTAATTGCATTTATGTAGAAAATAACATAGGGGAGAATCTAGGGGTGAGTCTAGTGAAGCTGGGTCACTCGTGTACCAACCGATGCCGGTTAGGTACTTGGATGAGCAATTCTTTAGAACCTACTATGGCGATGTCATTCAGATTGTATGGCATTATCAGTCGATGAAGGTCATCTTTTGTACGCATTCTGTTAATGATGATCTACTCCAAGAGTTTTACCAAAATTTGAGGAAAGTCAACGATAGCCCGACCTACACCACTTGCATTACAAAATGTGACTTGGAGTTCACTCCTAGGATTTTGTAGGAGTTCTTGGAGTGTCGGGCATCAAATGACACTTTCGTGTTTTACCCTTCATTTGATGCACCTCTTTTTGCTCTATTTGACCATTTATCATTAGAGTCCATGCATCATCATTTCTTTCTTCGTCCTTGTCCACTAGCTCAAAATCTATTTCCTATCAATGACTTATTTGCACCTGACAATGTTCTTTACAAAGTCATTGTTGGGTGTATTATACCTATAGTGACTCAGGGTTAGGCCAAGATCCGACCTCCCTATCTTTTTCTTATGTATGCCATGTGTCATCATTTGGACATAAACATTACATTGAACATATTTCATTACATTATCCATTTTGTGACCAATGTACAGGAGAAAGTTCATATGTCATTTGGACAAGTCATTACAGGATGGTTAGAGTCCATCAACATTAACATATCCAGGGGATCACTGAGGCCGCTCTCAAATGCATATAACCGCATCACGGTGTAGAACTTTACACTGGCTGGGATGCGGACTAGACCTGGACAGATGGAGTGGGTGGCTCGACCTCAGCCCATGGAGCATGAGGAGCCCGCAATCGTGCATGAGGGGCCCGCTACTGAGGAGGATGACCAGATGATATCTGATGCTTCTTCAGAGAGCCTCTCGACACGGGTCACATGCTTGGAGGCTCGCTTCAAGGAGTTTTATGAGGAAATTGGCACTAGTTGGATGGAGCTCAGTTTAGAGCAGTCCACCATGGCCGATTACATGTCCTCCATGGGTCAGGAGTTGGGTCAACAGCTCAGTCGGATAGAGCAGCGCCAAAGTCAAATGGAGCAGTGCCAGATTAATATATATGAGATGATGCAGACCTGGACCCTGGGTCAGCATCCTCGACTACCTCCAGGAGATGGCTCCAGGGATGATAGTTAGGCGTAGATTAGGGATCTTGTTTTTATTTTCATAGTGAGGTTGAGAGCTTTTTAGACATCTATTTTGCTTGTAAAAACTGAATTTATATTTGAAAAATATTTTTTTATGAAAAATCATGTGTCTTTGTCTGATTGTGTGGGTGTTAATGTGTTTATATACCCCATTTTGTCGTGTCATGACATCATATCTACTTTTAATTATATAAAATGTCATGGTATTGCTTAGGGTTACTTTCTATGTCATGTTCATGTTTAGAGCCTATTTATATGCTATGACATCATGATCATTGGCCATGCTTATTTATGTTATCATTTATGCCATGATCATTCATGCATTAATAAAATTGATTTAAGGACAATGACATGATTTGAATTCCCTTGTATAAGGGAATCAAATAGAGTTGCCTAGAAAATGCATGAAGCCATAGTATTCTTAATTCCACATCTCACAATCACATTGACTTGTGTGTGGTTTATACACCCTAGATACATGTGAGATGTTAGGAAAATAAGTTAAGTTCAAGGTGCATAGATGTTGCATCTAGATGAACTTAAACTTATTTCAATCATAAATATGGATCATGAGGAAAGATAATGTACAAGTCATGTACATCTAGCCAATAGTCCATGGTTCAAAATAGGTTTTCGAAATCATTTTAAAATCCTTTTAGAAAACCTTGGTGAAGTCTATTTTTTGATAGCAATCACCATTGAAGAAGTTGATACAAAGTAGATCAAAACATTAAAGTTTTAATAGTTTTTGAACTTTGTATCAATCTCCTATTTTAATGAGTATTTTATTTTCAATCTATTTTTCGCCCATTATATTCCATGTAAGTAATGTACGTATGAAATTTCAAAATTTTTCGAAATACGTATATTTACTTATGCATTTTCAAACTTCATTTTTGAAAACCTAATTTTTGAAAATTAGGGATCAGTCGACTGTTATAGTTTATCAGTCGACTATGTTGGGAATTGCTTCCCGCTTCGGTTGCTTATGCATGGCGATCCTATCACACATCCCCGGATTAAAAATTTATCAACTAAAACTAATCCGAATGGAGATGGATTACCCAAGCAACCGATCCATCATCATGCTATTCGATTTGAGTAGTCGCTTGAACAAACTTTTTGTTCAAGCAACTAAACTCTTTTCCTCGATTAGCTGCGGAATAGATGATGAACGGATCGCCAGTTTTTGTGTTTATCATCGGGGTCCATGTTAATCAATAACATACAAAATACAAGAGAACTAGAATCAAAACTAAACAAGATTTTACCTCTTGTTTTACCTCTTGATCTTCTATTGTATTCCTATCCTCCTCTTGGACGTCGTGTGAGAGATGATCTTCCAAGAGTAGAAGCCTCCTAGATCTTGTATCTTCCCTTCCTTGCTCGCTCTGAACAAGGGAAGATAACCCTCCCTTCTTCTCCTTGCTTGTGCTAACCACTAAACACCAAGTAAGGTTGCCGCCAGCCCTAAGGAGAGGTAAGGATGTGCCGGCCAAAGGAGAGGGAGAGAAAATGTCGCTGGCCAAGGGGAGAGAGTGAAGGGGTGCCGGCCAAGTGAAGGGAAGGGAAGGAAAAACCAAAACCCTAGCCACCCTTGTGTTTCCGCCGATGCTAGAAGAAAAGCCACCAAACCCAGCCACCCAACCTTGCTTGCCGCCCAATCCTTTTCCACGCCAACAATAAACCCTAGGTTGTTCTTTTTTTTCACCCAAGCCTCTTCCCTTTCTTATATAGATCTAGGCTTCATGAGGTATTTATAATAGACTACAATAGGGAGCATGAGGAGGAGTTGGATCTTGGCCACCCAATGGATCCGACCCACATAAAACTGGATCCATTATTGATGATCCATTCCACTAGAGGATTATCATTGATCTACCTCATCAACCCCCATAATTAAATATGGGCTCCACATATTATTTGTACAAAATATCTCCCCGTGTTTAAGATATCGAATGTCCATTAATTAATTAAATTACTGACAATTTAATTAATTAATATCTAACTCCATGAGTAGTACCACTCATCTTTATCATCATGTTGGACCAAGTACACCTGTAGGATTTACATGATGAACTTTATGAGCTCCTCAAGAGGACATCATCATCCTAGTATATAGGACATGGTTTCCTCCTATAATCAAGGGCACACCATGTAAATAATATTATTTTCCAACTTATCAGGCCTATCGATTTAATACATAAATCTCGCCCATTGGTAAATCAAAGAAATAAATACTAAGTATATGTGCTCGTTATTATATCGGGATTAAGAGCATGTACACCATAATATCTGAGGTCCGATTCAATTATATAGTCAGTATAAATTGAATCACCTCTAAATCGGTCTTGCTCAATACACACAAAGTGTACTAGTGTAATTTGATGGTCAAGATAAACCAATACCAAATCACACTACAACCATGCCAATGGTTTTTCCAAAACGATCTTGGTTGTGAGCCTCTACTTATACTTTACAAGGAACTGATAACATGATCTTCTGTGCGATACCACACACCATGTTATCTATAATGTAAAGTATCAGACAATATGCATAAATATAAAATGCAAACAATGATCATGTGATTCTTATTTCAAAATGAAGATGTTCATACAAAGGCTAGGCTTTCAGTATACATTCCAACAGACTGATGGTGATTTTAGTCGACTGTTATATGGAAGAGTCGACTGATAGGATGATTTCGGGTAAACAACGAGGTTTAGCCCATGTTTCAGCTATGTTAGAGTTCTCTAACCACACCTAACCCTAGGATATGATTTGAAAAGAATTAAAAAGGGTGAAAATCCATTAGATATGGATTAGGAGAATTGGTTTAGGGTGTGTATCAATTTAAGGCATGGGAAAGTTCAATGTTGAACTTTTAACCTTATTTTTGATGGTTTAGTGTTCCTATTGGCTTAAGGACTCTCCAAGAACATTGTTGGTGCAATGGTCAAGGGAGAGCAAGACATTAGGGGGAGATATCCATCATGGGATGATGGATGTTATTTTTCCTCATGAGGGGGAGAAATGGAAATTTGAGATGCCCAATTTAGAAATTAGGAGACTTCATAGGAGTGCCTCTCTTGAGTGATATGAGACATATCACTAGGAAGATTGTAGGCATCCAAGGTGTCTTTGGACTAAGGAGGAGATTGTAAGATCTCATTGGGATATGAGACATTGACCTCCTTGGGGAAACCTTTTTGATGTATGTCAAAAAGGGGGAGAAAGTAAAATTACCAATTTGGGAAAATTGGTAAGGGAATTTGAGTTAGGGGCCTAACTCAAGGGTGTTTTAGTCAAACATCAAAAAGGGGGAGATTGTTGGTACAAGTGCCCTAGGTCACGATTGAAAAGACTCGAGTTTGACTCGAGTAGTGTTTTGATATTAGACATTGATGTCTGACAATGTGTTGGGGAGATTGTTGATATAATCGACCCAGGTCATACTTGATGTTTGACGATGGTTTGACCATTGTCATGGGAGAAGTCCAAGTCTTGTGTACTTGGCATGGAAAGTCCAAGCTTGAGTTTTGGCATGGAAAGTCCAACATGGGTTGGCAAGGAAAGTCCAAGCATGAGTCTTGGCAAAGGAAAGTCCAAGCATGGGTCTTAGCAAGGAAAAGTCCAAGTATGGGTCTTGCCAAGGAAAGTCCAACATGGGTTGGCAAGGGAAAGTTTAAGCTTGAGTCTTGACAATTGAAAAGTCCAAGGGGAATATTGGCAGCATAAAGTCCAAGGGTGAAGTCTTGGTAGCATAAGTCCAATGGTTGGCGGCATAAAGTTCAAGCGGAGACTTGGTAGCGTAGGCCCAATGTGCCTTGGCGGTGTAGACCACATTAGCATGACAATAGATGATGGAAACACCTGAAGGCTAGCGTATGCATGAACAAGTCATAGATGACTTGGAGGGATCTTATAGGCGTGAGGCTGATGGTGGTGGCTAGAAGGCTTAGGTCTAGGCTAAGGGTAGTCTAGCAAGTATGGGGGCACCATACTTGGGTTAAAACCTCATGTTTGATGTGTATCAGTCGACTGGGACTATGGGCAGTCAACTGATGTGAGTTGACTAGAGTTCGAATACAGGAATTGGCCTAGTAGTCGACTGTCACCATTGAGAAGTTGATTGATGACAATAGCAGTCGACTGATCTGTAGATGAGTCGACTGCTAGTCGAGAATTCAGGCATAGAAGATTCTTGAGTCGACTGTTAGGGTTTGACAGTCGAGTGATGACTCTATCAGTCGACTGATAGGTATAATAAGTCGACTGATGGTGTATCCGTTAAAACTTATCCGATGTGGCTCATGCTGTTGTGAGACAATGGCTACAGGAGCAGTCGACTGATAGTCTCGATCACTCGACTGCTAAGCAAAAATCATCCCGAGTTGTAGGTTTAAAAGGAGCACGAAGGGAGGATTTTTGGAATCGGTTTCTTGGACGTTCTTGAGGCGATTTGCTGGTACAAATCAGGGTCTTCAACCACGGTTCAAGCAATAAACAAGCAAGAATCTAAAAGCTCTTTGTAAAATTTTCTTTACTTGCATTCTATTGTATTTGCTTGTATTCTTACTGTATTACTGTTATAATCTTTGTACGAGTTTTCTCTGCCTCTGACTTGTTGTCGAGAAGGAGTATTATTGTTATAGTGGTGTGTGTTAGCATCGCTAGGGCTTTTAGAGCCCAATCCATGGAGTAGGAACCATTCCATTCCAAACCACATTATATTCGGTGTTGTGATTGTGCTTGTGTGTATTTGTTTTTGTTATATAAATATTCCACTACGTATAACACTTTTTGTAGTAAGCAAGCAATTGCAAACGAAATCCATCGCACGATGACGACGCTATTCACCCCCTCTAGCGACCACCAAGGTCCTAACAACAGATGCATAAGGGATCTGATCCATGCATTGTCACTCTTTCGTAGAAGAAGGACATTGAGTTTTCGAAAGTCTCACACCATGTGACATTGGTAGAAATCCCCTTTCTGAATTCTACATGGCAAAATACTTAAGCACCTTGTCAACATATGTACTCTGACTCAGGCTAAGCAATCTCTTAGATCTATCCCTATAGATTTTGATGCCTAGAATATAGGCAGCTTCACCTAAGTCCTTCATTGAGAAATAATTCCCAAGCCAAGTCTTCACAGACTCCATCATAGGGAAATCATTTTCGATGAGTAGTATGTCATCTACACACAAAATGAGGAAAACCACTGTGCTCCCACTAACCTTCTTGTAGACACAAGGTTCATCTTCATTCTTAAAGAAACCAAACATTTTGATCGCTTCATCGAATCGAATATTCCAACTTCTAGAAGCTTGCTTTAAACCATAAATGGACCTATGCAACTTACAGACCTTTCCAGCATCCTTTGGATCGACAAAACCCTCAAGTTGTATCATATTCACATCCTCGAGTAGATTTCTATTAAGAAATGCAGTTTTGACATCCATCTGCATGATCTCATAGTCATAGTAAGCAGCAATAGCAAGCATGATCCGAATGGATTTGAGCATTGCAATTGGAGAAAAGGTTTCATCATAGTTAATACCATGAATCTGCTTGAATCCTTTTGCTACCAATCCCCCTTTATAGCTATGCACATTTCCATCCATGTCAGTCTTTCTTTGAAAGACCCACTTTCACACAATGGGTTTGACCCCTTTTGGTGTATCAACCAAAGTCCATACTTGGTTAGTGTACATGGATTCCATTTCAGATCTCATGGCCTCAAGCCATTTCTCAGAATCTGGGCTTATTATAGCTTCCTGATAGGATGTCGGCTCATCAAGCATGACACCATCGTTGTCATCCAAGAGAAAAGAATATCTCTCAGGTTGACGACGTGCCCTATCATATTTGCACAGAGCTTGGTCTACATGAACAAGTTGTACCACAACTCCTTGTGTTGACCTTGATTCATAATCCTCATCACCTTGTGGTGCCTGTTCTTGTTCTATTAAGGCATCAGTGCTATTTTGTGTATATTGAACTTCTTCAAGATCAATTTTACTCCAACTAACTTTTCTAGAAATAAATTCCCTTTCTAGAAAAACACCATTTCTGGCGACAAATACTTTGCCAAGCATGGGGTTGTAAAAGTAATATCCCTTAGTTTCCTTGGGATATTCAACAAAATAGAATCTATTTGATTTAGGACCTAGTTTATCTGAAAAATGATGTCGTACGTAAGCCTCTCAACTCCAAATCTTCATAAAAGACATCTTGGTACTATTCCCAGTCCATATCTCATATGATGTCTTTACGACTACCTTAAATGGAACACAGTTAAGTGTAAGAGCAGTTGTCTCTAGAACATATCCCAGAAGGAAGGAGGAAGATTTGTATGACTCATCATTGATCTATCATATCTAATAGAGTACAACTTCTCCTCTCGAATACACCATTCCACTGTGGTGTTTTGGGTGGAGTGAGTTGAGATCGTATCCCAAACTCAACTAGATAGTCATGAAACTCTTGGCTAAGTTATTCCCCACATCGATTTGATCGAAGCATCTTAATACTCTTACCAAGTTGGTTATGTACTTCATTCTTGAATTCTTTGAATTTTTCAAAGGATTCTGATTTGTGTCTCATAAGATACACATATCCATATCTACTGAAATCATTAGTAAATATAAACTTATAACCTCCTCTGGCTGTGACTTTGAAAGGACCACAAACATCACTATGTATGAGGCCCAACAAATCTGTCGCTTGTTCGCCTTGTCCACTAAATGGAGTCTTGGTCATCTTGCCTAAAAGACAAGATTCGCATGTCTCATATGGTTCAAACACAAATGAGTCCAGTAATCCATCTCTATGGAGCTGGGATATGTTACTCTCATTTATGTGATCCAAGCGATAATGCCAAAGATATGTCTGATTTAAATCATTAGATTTGAATCGTTTGGTATTTATGTTATAGACTGGGGTTTCTAGATCTAGAACATAGAGTTCATTCATCAAATGTGCATTGCGATAGAACATTTCATTTAAATAAATAGAACAACATTTATCCTTTATGGTAAATGAAAAACCTTTCTTATCCAAACAAGAAATAGACATAATGTTCTTTGTTATTGTAGGTACAAAATAGCACTCATCAAGTTCTAAAATCAAACCACTTGGCAACGATAAGGAATATGTTCCTATAGCTATAGAAGCAACTCTTGCGCCATTGCCCACACGTAGGTCCACATATCCTTTCGTCAATGGTCTACTTCTTCTCAGGCCCTACACATTAGTACAAATGTGAGAAGCACGACCGATATCCAATACGCATGAAGAAGATATAGATAGATTAACTTCTATAACATATATACCTTAAGCAGAAGTCTCACTTTGCTTCTTCTTTACTTCCTCGAGATGCTTTTACAGTTCCTCTTCCAATGTCTAGCTTCCTTACAGTGAAAGCAATTCTCTTCCTTAGCCACCATACCTTTGGGCTTCAATGCTTTCTTGCCCTTTTCTTGTGCCTTGCCTTTAGACTTCTTCTTACCCTTGCCCATTTTAACCATAAATACATCACTAGTACTAGGTTTTATCTTCTTAAGATTGCTCTCATTAGTTCTCAACATGCTTAAGAGCTCATGTAACGGTTTGTCAATTTCACTCATGTAATAGTTCATGATAAATTGACTAAAGCCTCTAAGCAATGAATGTAGAATAAGGTTAGTGGCCAACTCTTAGCTTAAAGGAAATCCCAATCTCTCTAGGTTATCAACGTACCTAATCATCTTGAGTACATAAGTTCCTACAGGTGTTCTTTCTTGCATCTTGCATTGAAACAATGCCTTAGATACCTCAGATCTCTCGTGCCTCGCTTGCCCTTGATATAGTTGCTTCAGGTGTGCAACCATAGCAAAGGCATCCATGTTCTCATGTTGCTTATGAAGCTCAGAGTTCATGGTTACAAGCATAAGGTTGATGCATCTAATGCATCATCTTGATGCTTCTTGTAAGAATCCTTATCAACAGAAGTGGCATTGCCGGTCGGTGGTTCAGGAATGGGTTGCTCAAGGACATAGAGTTTTCGCTCCTGTTTGAGAACTATTCTCAAATTTCTATACCAGTCAATGAAGTTTGATCCATTGAGCTTGTCCTTCTCAAGGACTGATCATAGAGAGAGGGTAATTGACGTATTTGAAGACATAGTGATCTACAATAGAAATAAAATGCAGAATTGAGTATCATATCTTAAATCATTTAATTAGACCTTTAATTAAATGAGACTCCCACTCAATCATAGATACTTGTGGGACAAGATCCATATCATACTTCACCTTGAGTTAGCTTTGGCTTATCACCCAAGATTTAGTATGACTAGGTAGGTAACATTTTACAAATTGCATCATATGCAATTCTTGCAGAAAGAGGGGCCAAGATCCATATTACACATCATCTTGAGTTAGCTTTGGCTAATTACCCAAGACATAGTGTAGATGTTCTCTAACCCGTATTTCCTAACTATTATGAGATGCCTCTAAGTATTTCTCAATCTAATTGAGACACTTAATTAAGTCTCATCCAAAGTTTGATAGTGGGACATCACAATTGTCCTCTCGCACTCTACCAAGATAAAATGCGTTGCTTTGCTTTGGCAAACCCAACAACAAATGATCGAGGTAGTTTATGAGTACCAAACTTTGGTAGGCTTATTAAATTGACTTAATTTAAGATAAGGTTATTATTTAGCATGCATCACATACACACATAGCATACACATGTTTCATATACACACATACAAAATAATCTTGATCGTGACATGGTTATGGCTCAAATCTATGATCTTCTTAAGCCAATGAGAAGAGCGAATGGTTAACCTAGGGATGACATCTTCTCCAAGTGCTTCCTTCGGTCATCCTGTGTTGTCGGCATCCTCCTTGTAACTTCAACCTTCAATGGACTTTTCATTTCTTTATTTTGTACATTAAAAAATAAGAACACTTGAGTTACATTCGAGTCTAAATCTATTTTATAACGAAAAAAATAGAGATGAAGGCACGACACACAGGCCGTATTATGAATTATAACATGCACAAATATCACACAATCACAATCACATTGGGTCCTAGGGCATAACCATGCACCATATCATTCATAATGATTTGATTTTATAAAATTTATTATGAATACATACACAAATTTTAAGCCGCTATGCCAATAAGGCGCAACGCCACAGCGGTCCCACTGGCCGGTTAGCGGGCGGGGTTCAAGGATGCAGGGCCCCTTGCGGGATCGATGGGCAGCGCCCTCGGAGAAAAATTTATTTTCAACTCCTTGAATGATTTGCTGCCCTTATTCTCAAACACGACCGTGGTTGGTTCTGTTTGCCAAGCCATGGTCCCCTTTGTTTTGCCCCTTTGTGACAATTTCAAGTCTAAAATTCGTGTACTCATAATGCACATGTTTTATATCTTATATAAAACACGAAAATCTAAATTTTTATCACATATAAATCATCATAATAAAATATACATATTGAAAGTGGCTCTGATACCACTGCAGGGAGTCGTGTCATATCACATGTGTTCGCGGGCGAAACACTTTGCACAACTACAGCGGAAACAAAATACATGTCGGATCCCTCCAGAGATCCATGCAATACATATAAATCGATTATCCGTCTTTGTCTAGATCTTATCTAGAAGAAGAAGTATACCTTTGCTGCGAAGCCCTTCACAATCCCGCTAGCCAAACACAGTCGGATCTCAATACGGTAAGGACAACCGTATCACCAAGGTATCCATACGAAAGCTATCTTGGAGAAGGAGATGAACCTTTGGTTGTGCTAGCAACCACACAAAGACTCTCCACCAAAGACTATGGCTTGGCCAAAAGGAAGGAAAATGGAAAAATGGATGCCAAACATAAAATGGGATACCTCTAGAAAATGGGATGCACGACCACAAAAAACCAAGGAAGAAAAATGAAAAATCCACTTCTTCATCCACCCTTCACGTTGAGAAGAGAAGAGACTAAATCCCATTTCATTTTTCCATGCATTAAATCTCTCTTAATGCATTAATCTCCCATTTGCATCCATTAAATCCCATTGGCATGCAATAAATCACATTTGTTTTTCATGCATTAGTCTCCATTTTCATGTAACGTTGAGATATTTTGAAATCCCATTTCATGGAAGATTAATCATCATTAATCATGCTAACCTCATTTTGCATTAAATCCTATTTCATGCAAAACTCCCATTTGCATGCATGCATGCAACGTTGAGGCATTATATCCTATTACATGCATTTAATCCATTTCAAGCATTAATCTATTTGCATGCATAATTAATTATGATTAATCATGCTTACCTTCTTCAATTGGTTTCACTTGAGTCTAACTCAAAATAAACCAATTTGAGTTCAACTCAAATTTAGCCAAGCAATGAGTCTAACTCATTCTAGTCCATTTCATTTAACTAATGATTCATTTAATCAAACTAAAATCAACACTTCTCCAAAACATGTTCTTTGTGTGTGACCCTATAGGCTCTCATAACGTTGGCAATGTATCTAAAATCATTTTAGATACATAAGCAATGAGAGACATCTAGCAATACATCATTGCTACTTAAGCTACAAGAAAGTCGAGATCCGACAATCTTTCTTTGACTATTATCATGTATGACGGTGTCCTTCTATCCTTGATATCTTAGATCGATCAATGAGGCATAGACCATGTCATCCCATTATTGATATGTGTTTCTTTATCCCCAAGTAGACTCACTCAAACAAATGAGCTCAATATCTCATATTGACTCATTTGATCATGACCATGCATTTCGTGGTCATACTCTATCAAGAGGCCAAAAATATCACTCCCATCATATGAGAGGGATAGATCTCATCTACATCACTCACATCCCTCCGCATAATTCGTTACATACCCAGTGATCGCCGATATAGTGAACCCTGTTGCGGGTGACATTAGACGATACCAAAGTACATAACTCCTTATATAGGGAACCGTAATGACTTCAGGTCTAAGGACTATTCATACAAATAGTCACATGATAAAGTATATGACACTCATATAACGATCCATGACACTTTTTCATGGCGGGCAATTCCGTATATATATTCTCAAATATATATACCCATGTGTCAATGTGATATCACATATCCATGACTTGTGAGATCAAGTCATCCATTGACCTACAGGCTAGTCTCAATGTATCAATATAGCCCTTTGTCTATTAATACAATACTTGACTAGGAATATTTAAGAATAGTGTTCTCTACAGCTTCTCATAATCAATTCTACCAATTGATATACTATAGATAAGAACCTACTATTCAAGGGTATTATTATATTTATTTGGTTGGCACACGCAAAAAGTAAATATAATAATCAATTTTTGCCTGTATTAATATAGGATATGACACAAAAGTTTCCCTCTTCAATCATCTCATAATTGGCACTAAGGGCTCATACTAACACTTAGTGCCTAAACCATCAGGAAAATAGAGAATGTGTGTAGATTTCAAGGATTTAAATAAAGCATGTCCTAAGGATTATTATCCATTGCCTTGTATAGATAAATTGGAGGATTCCACAGTGTGACATCAATTTATTTTCATGATGGTCACTTATTAGCGATATCATCAGATACCTTTGGCATTAAAAGATCAGGATAAAGTTACTTTTATTACATCTGAAGGTACTTTTTGTTATATTGTTAGGTCATTTGGTTTAAAAAATGTTGGGGCTATTTATGAAAGATTGAGGGATAAATTTTTTGAGAAACAATTAGGGAAGAATGTGGAGATGTGTGTCGATGATATTCTTATTAAGACCTTGCAAGTTGAATAGTTAATATCTGATTTGGAAAAACTTTTGGTACTTTGTGTAGATTTAGGATGAAACTTAATCCAAAGAAGTGTGTGTTTTGGGTCATAGAAGGACGTTTTCTTGGATATGTTTTAACCGAGCAAGGTATAAAGGCTAATCCTGTGAAGATTGATGCTATTCAGCAAATGCAACCTCCAAAAAATTTGAGGGAAGTACAGAGATTGTTAGGAAGAATTACTACTTTGTCTCGATTTATTTCCTAGTCGGCAGATAAAAGTCTTCCCTTTTTTAGGATATTGAAAAGAGCCACTCAATTTCAGTGGGTTGAGCACAATGATAAGGCTTTTCAATCCTTAAAGGAATATCTATCTGAGTAACCTTTTTTGGCTAAGCCACAATCTGGAGAGGTATTGTGGAAATATTGTAGGATATTTGACGCCGCTAGAGGGGGGTGAATAGCGTTTGACCGTTCGTAGATGGAATTCAATCACGTGTTCGTCTCTACAATTTCGTTAGTGTGCAGTGGAAATAGATATAATACAATAACGAAATATGCAAACACAACAAGAACACGAGTATGTAACGTGGTTCGGAACCGCACGGTTCCTACTCCACGGATCGAGCTCTACGAGCTCTAGTGATGCACACGCAACCACTAATAAACACTCCTTCTCGGAACAATTCGGAGGTGGAGAAACCTCGTACAATAATGATTACAACAATAATCAAATAGATACAATGAAATAAAAATGCAAGTAAAGGAAAAACACTTTACAAGAGCTTTGGATTGCTTGATCTTTGATTGCCTTGAACTAGCTTTGAAGGACTGGAAAGCACCAACTTCCCCCTTCAATTTTGCTCAAGAAAATCGCTATCTTTTTCTCCATCACGAGCTCCTTTTATAGCTTCAACCTGCGCTGGAAAAGGTCGATCAGTCGACTACTCGGGACCATCAGTCGACTGATCACACTGTTGCTGTGAGACAACGGTGTAATCCACGCTGGAAAAAATCCAATGGCTAGGACATCAGTCGACTGATCATGAGCATCAGTCGACTGATGAGCCATCACTCGACTGCTCGTCACAGCGGTCGAGTGAGACTCCATTCTGTGGCCGAAAATCCGAGCACCAGTCGACTGATCACACGATCAGTCGACTGCTCGAGCCATCAGTCGACTGCCTACCTCTGGCAGTCGAATGCTAGACCACTTCCCGTAGTCAAACCCTAGTTGACTCGGTCCAGTCGACTGCTACATGGCACCATTCGACTGGCACACCTCAAACATGAGGTTTTAGCCCAAGTATGGTGCCTCCATACTTGCTAGACCACCCTTAGCCTAGACCTAAGCCTTCTAGCCACCTCCATCAGCCTCACGCCTCTTGGATCCCTCCAAGTCATCCATGACTTGTTCATCCATCGCGTTAGCCTTCAGGTGCTTCCATCGGCTATGTCATGCTAACAGTGTCTACACCGCCAAGGCACATTGGACTTACACCGCCAAGACTCCGCTTGGACTTTACGCCGCCAACCATTGGACTTACGCTGCCAAGACTCCCGCTTGGACTTTACGCAGCCAATATTAAACCCCTTGGACTTCTCATGCAAAGACACAAGCTTGGACTTTCCCTTTCCAACCCATGTTGGACTTTTACATTGCCAAGACCCATGCTTGGACTTTTCATGTGCCAAATGTCCCACTTGGACTTTTCATGCCAAGTACTCAAGACTTGGACTTTACCAAATGCCAAGTGTTCCACTTGGACTTTCCATGCCAAGTACCCATGACTTGGACTTTACCTTGACAATTACATTGTCATATATTTTTGTCGAACATCAAAACATCATTCGAGTCAAACTCGAGTCCTGGTCAATCGTGACCTAGGCCGATTGCACCAACAATCTCCCCCTTTTTGATGTTTGACAAAAACCAAACAAATCATCGAGTTAGAACACTAACTCAAATCCCTTACCAATTATCCCAAGTTGGTAATCTTAAACATTCTCTAAACATTCTCCAAATGTTCTCCCCCAAACATTCTCCCCCTTTTTGACATATATCAAAAAGGTTATATCTACAAGGAGATCAAAGTCTCACGTCCCAATGAGATCTTACAATCTCCACCTTGGTTTAAAAATACCTAGGATGCCTACCATCTTCTTAGTGATAAGTCTCATATCACTCAAGAGAGGCAATCCTATACACTCTCCCAATTTCCAAATTGGGTTTCTAAAAATCCATCAATTTTCCCAATTGATAACATTTTCCCCTTCAAGAAGAAAGAAAAACACATCCATCACTCCAAGATGGATACCTCCCCCTAAAGGCTTGCTCCCCCTTGACCATTGCACCAACAATGTCCTTGGGAAGTCCCTAAGCCATTAGGAACTCTAAACCATCAAAATTAAGGTTAAAAATTCAACATTAAACTTCCTAACACCTTAAAATTGATACAAACCCTAAACACCTCTCATAATCCGTATCCAATGGATTTTCACCCTTCATCATGCTTCCCAAAGCATATCCTAGGGTTAGGAGTGGTTAGGGACCTTAACCACAGCTGAAATCGGGTTAAACAACTTTGGTTACCCCGAAATTAGGCTATCGATCGACTGTTACTACCGGATCGGTGATGTGTCCATCGATCGGCCGCGAAGCAATAGTCGAGTGATCTGCTCGCACGATCGAGTCCAAGCGCTGCCCATCAGATCATGTAGAGGCTCGATAATCGAAAACCTGATTTTCAAAAATCAGACTCGACTTTTGGAAATTCATAAGTAATTCTACGTAAATCAAAAAATCACGAAACTTGATACGTATATTACTTATCACACATACAATTAGTGAAAAATTTTGGACCATGGTTTATTGGCTAAATATACATAACTTGTATATCAGCTTTCCTTATGATTCTTGGTGATAATTAAAATAAGTTTGAGTTCATCTAGATGCACTACCTATGCACCTTGAACCTAACTTATTATCCTAGCATCTCACATGTATCTAGGGTATATAAATACACATACATGTCAATGTGATGTGAGATGTGGGTTTTGATTCATTTTATCTAGGGTTTCATGCATTTCCTAGGCAACCCTACTTGATTCCCTTATAAATGAGACTTCAAGTAATGTCATTTTCCTTAAATCAATGTTCAATCAAATTAATGCATGAAATGATCATGGCATAGTGATAGCAAAATAAAAATATGACCAATGATCATGATATCATGGCATATGATGAAATTTAAAAACACATGACATTTAATGTAATCACAACCAATGACATGACATGTTATATAATAAGATGAAATTCCATGTCATGTCATGATATAACAATTTTCATAAACCAATACATTAATACAAATACACACTCAAACACACATGATTTTCACAAACAGAAATTTCATTCAATTTAAAAGGATTTCAGTTTTTACATTCAAAATGGAGATTTGATATACTCAATCTCACTACAAAAACTGAGAAACAAAAGAAAATCCTAACATCTTCTAGATCTAGTCGTCTGCAGGAGGTGGTGGTGGAGGAGGCTGCTGGCTCAAAGTCCAAGCCCGCATCATCTCATACATATCGTGTTTGCTCGATCTGACTACAGGACTCTGCAATCTGCATGTATCTCTCCTCCATCCGACCAAGACATGCGCCCATGGATGCTTGCCCTACTAAGAGCTCTGTCAGTCTAGAGTCGACCATCTGCTGATAGTCCTGGAATCTGGACTCCAGCTGGCCAAGATGATCTGATGGACCCGCCGTTGATGCATCTGCTGGTAGCTGATCCTCCTCATCAGCGGCGTCTGCATCCTCATAGTCCTCTGCCGCCTCTCTGGGTACCAGAGGAGGCTCTCTGTGTGCCCTGGGTGGTGGTCGAGGTGCCAACTCCATCTGTCCAGGCCCCATCCGCAGCTTCGCTAATGAGAAGTTGCGAATCGATATGCAGTCGTACACCTCAGAGAGTGCTCTCAGAGAACCCCTGTGAATGTTGATGCCTACTGACTCTAACCATGCTGTGATTATGTGACCATATGACATATGCACTTTTCCTTGTACAGGGGAAATGAAATGCACTATGCAATGAAACATATTTAGTGCAATGTTAATGTCTAATCTATTACGCATGGCGTAGTGTAGAAAGAGATGGGGAGGCCGAATCTTGGCCAGACCCCGAGTGATGATCGAAAGAAAACACCCAACAATGACCTTGTAGAGTACATTGTCAGGTGCAGATAACTTAGTAATAGGAAATAAATTCTGGGCTGGTGGACGAGGATGACAAAAAATATGCTCATGCATAGAGTCCAAAGAAATATGGTCAAATGGCTCGAGTAAAGGAGCATCAAAGGTGGGGTAAAAAATGAAGGTGTCATCCGAGGGCTTACACTCGAGAAACTCCTGCAGTATCGCAGGAGTGAACTCTAAATCGCATTTTGCAACGCGAGTAGTGTAGGTAGGGCCATCGTCTATCTTCTTTAGGTTCTGATAAAACTCCTTAAGGAGGTCATCGTTAATGGCATGTGTGCATAAGACAATTTTCATGAGATGATAATAGGCAAATATGTCAATGACATCACTACAATAACATTGGAAAATGTCCCTATCGATGTACCTAACCAACATAGGTTGGTACAATCGAGATTCACCCTCGGGTGGATCATTCCTACGGGTTCTCCTATATGTAATGCAATGATATGACATGCATGGGCACCAATACACAATTAGATTTAAAAGGATTATAATGGAAAGGAAAACAAAATTAGGGTTTTTGGGTAAAAAAAATTTACTTCGGTGCCATTTGGAGGTGCGACGAGGGAATGCTCAGATATTTGCTGAGGGGGTCGCCGGAAAGTTCACAGGAGGACTTAGATGTCGGAACCATAACCGGAAACAAGGAAACAAACGTTGGAAACGAATGAACTAGGGTTGTGAGATGAGTGAAAAAGCGAGAAGAAAGGCTTAGCTATCAAACCTAAGGCTTGGGTGGCTGGCACGGCCGGAAAGACTGGTCGGAGAAGAGTTGGCGATCGGAGAGGAGAAAGGAAAAACGAGAGGGCTTCGCGTGAAGACGCCGAACCCTAGCGGTTCGGCGTTATAAAATCGCGATGCCAGTCGACTGATGTGCAGCATCAGTCGACTGATCGCGGCTTATTAGCGGGTTTACCGAACCGGCAGTCGATCGCTTCGGCCAAAGAATCGATCGCTGAACCTTGACGTATCAATCGATTGATGTGGTTCATCGATCGGGGTGTTGTCACCACTCGATGATGGCGAGCACTCAACCGATGACCCTCACCTCGGTGAGCGGTACCATCGATCGATGTATCCCATCGATCGATCGATGTTCAAGATCGAGTCTGAGCCGACTCATTCTTTGGGCGCATCATATCGCGCTACGATGATCATCATCGATATCTGATTTCCTGTTCTGAAATTCAAAAAATCTCGATTTCTTCATCTAATTTATTCCATTTTATCATGTTTAATCTTGTATATCAAACATATTGATGTTATACTTATATTCATGTATTCGTTAATGTATTTTAATGTTTTATTTTATTTTGGCAAACATTAAGATCCAATGATTTCCAAATCCTAACATCTCACCCTTTCTAAGTGTTGAAATACACAATCAAGGTAAAATGGCTTGTTTTGTGAGATGCAATCTATCCTAGACATTCCTTCCATGCAAACACATGGTGAAACATATGAAGCATGGTAAGTACAAGACATCAAGTTGTGTGGCACTTGAGTATCACTCTAGATGTTACTTTTACATCTTAAACACACTTCTCTTGATACATGAACTTCTAAAGTGTGCCAACAATCAAAGTTACACACTATGACCTCTAAATCTAGAATGTGCCAATTTTATTGATTTTCATGTTTTCAAAAATATATTGACACATCCTAAAATCCTTTAGGATTAAGGCTCAAATGTATTTCCAAGGTAACCATAACCTTGAAAATAACCTAAAGTTCCACCTTTACCATGGTTGAGTTAACTACTCATCCAATCATGGTTGGCACATTCTAACCCATTTAACGTGAATCAATCATGCTCTTTGGAACCCAAAATCTATTTGAGCTCATTGAATTAATTAGGTATTCCTTAGGGATAACCTCCCTAGATACCTTCCTAATGACCCTCCTAGGCTTGTTAGCCTTGGTCATTGTGGTCTTACCTAGGTTGACTCTAGAGGTAACTCCCCTTGCAACCTTGGTCTTCCTAGACCTAGTTTGTGTTCCATAGTCAAATGGAACACAATGATAAGTCACCTTAGGCTTAGGTTTGTGACCCAAACCTTTCTTGCCCTTGGTTGACTTTTGTCTTTTGGGTCCTAGATGTTGACTTTGAGATCTTGACCCTTGACTTTGACAATTAGAGCCTTGAAATTGATTTTGTAGCTTATTTAGGGTCTTTTCTAGTTTTTCAAGCCTTGACCTTAAGGCTTGGTTCTCTAATTCTAATTGCCCAAATGATTTTTGATTAGGTTTTTGGGCATTACCATTTACCATAGACATATGCTTACCCTTATTGGAATTGATACCTAAATGGTTTTCGATTTTCTTAATTGCTTTCTTAGGAATGATATTTCTAGGGACATTAGTCCCAAATTTCTCCTTCTTTGAAATAGATCTAGAGTTATCATTCCTAGCATGCTTTGATTCATGAGTAATAGCAAAGTTATTTGAATTAACTCTAGCATGCTTTTGCTTAGAATTTAAGGAATGAGCATTATGAAAATATACCTTAGGGTTTGCCTTAGTAGCTCCCCCTACTTGTGATACTTCTTCTTGGGTCTTCTTGCTCCCCCTAGGACATTGATTTGTAATGTCGATTGCTTGAAGCAAATGATATGCTCCTTGTCTTTAGATGATGGGGAACCGGCATCCTTTGACTTTTGTTGACTTTTAGGCACCGGAGGAGTCTTCTTAACCTTCTTTGGGCACTGGCTCTTGTAGTGCCCATACTCCCTACACTCAAAACACAATATATGGATTTTATTTGAAATTGGAGTGTTTGAGTTACCTAGTTCGGTGGTGAGGATCTCTTGAGCTTGTTCTTCCTCTTGACCGGATGTAGATGGTACTTCTTGTTGCTCCAGTGTTGAGGATGCTCTAATCTCCTCAATCCTAGAAGTGGATACTTCTTCCACTTCTTCCACCTCTTCTTTCTCCGATCCGGAGGTTGACTCCTCACTTTCTTGTGAGGATAATGAAGCTTCCTCTTCGGTCTCCTCCTCTTCCAAGTCTTCTTGGACCGATTCGGGATTGTTGTGGAACTTGACCATCTTGTTCCACAACTCCTTGGCATCCCTATAGCTTCCTAATCTAGACAAAATGTCGTTAGGTATCAAATTAATTAACATTTTTGTTACCTTAACGGTTGTCTTGAATTTTTGCCGTTGCTTCTCGGTCCATCGCTTCATTTTGATGATTTCGCCGTTCTCTCCTCTTGGAGCATCAAAACCTATAATCACGGCAAACCAATTTTCTATGTTCGTCATTAGAAAATATTCCATCCTACCTTTCCAATACGCGAAATGTTCGTGGTCGAAGGAAGGCGGAATGTTGATGTCGTCACCCAATCTCTCCTCAAACTCCATCTTGTTCCTCTAGCGTCTTGACTCCGGGTTGTTAATCCGTAGAAGAGTCCCGGGCTCTGATACCAATTGTAGGATATTTGACACCGCTAGAGGGGGGTGAATAGCTTTTGACCGTTCATAGATGGAATTCGATCACGTGTTCGTCTCTATAATTTTGTTAGTGCGCAGCGGAAATAGATATAATACAATAACGAAATACGCAAACACAACAAGAACACGAGTATGTAACGTGGTTCGGAACCGCACGGTTCCTACTCCACGGATCGAGCTCTACGAGCTCTAGTGATACACACGCAACCACTAATAAACACTCCTTCTCGGAACAATCCAGAGGAGGAGAAACCTCGTACAATAATGATTACAATAATAATCAAATAGATACAAGCAAATATAATGAAATAAAAATTCAAGTAAAGGAAAAACACTTTACAAGAGCTTTGGATTGCTTGATCTTTGATTGTCTTGAACTAGCTTTGAAGGACTGGAAAGCACCAACTTCCCCCTTCAATTTTGCTCAAGAAAATCACTATCTTTTTCTCCATCATGAGCTCCTTTTATAGCTTCAACCTGTGCTGGAAAAGGTCGATCAGTCGACTACTCGGGACCATCAGTCGACTGATCACACTGTTGCTGTGAGACAATGGTGTAATCCACGCTGGAAAAATCCAACGGCTAGGACATCAGTCGACTGATCATGAGCATCAGTCGACTGATGAGCCATCACTCGACTGCTCGTCGCAGCGGTCGAGTGAGACTCCATTCTGTGGCCGAAAATCCGAGCACCAGTCGACTGATCACACGATCAGTCGACTGCTCGAGCCATCAGTCGACTGCCCACCTCTGGCAGTCGACTGCTAGACCACTTCCCATAGTCAAACCCTATTTGACTCGGTTCAGTCGACTGGCACACCTCAAACATGAGGTTTTAGCCCAAGTATGGTGCCCCCATACTTGCTAGACCACCCTTAGCCTAGACCTAAGCCTTCTAGCCACCTCCATCAGCCTCACGCCTCTCAGATCCCTCCAAGTCATCCATGACTTGTTCATCCATTTGCGTTAGCCTTCAAGTGCTTCCATCGGCTATGTCATGCTAACGGTGTCTACACCGCCAAGGCACATTGGACTTACGCCGCCAAGACTCCTCTTGGACTTTACACCGCCAACCATTGGACTTATGCTGCCAAGACTACCACTTGGACTTTACGCAGCCAATATCAAACCCCTTGGACTTCTCATGCCAAGACTCAAGCTTGGACTTTCCCTTGCCAACCCATGTTGAACTTTTACATTGCCAAGACCCATGCTTGGACTTTTCATGTGCCAAGTGTCCCACTTGGACTTTTCATGCCAAGTACTCAAGACTTGGACTTCACCAAATGCCAAGTGTTCCACTTAGACTTTCCATGCCAAGTACCCATGACTTGGACTTTACCTTGACAATTACATTGTCATATATTTTTGTCGAACATCAAAACATCATTCGAGTCAAACTCGAGTCCTGGTCAATCGTGACCTGGGCCGATTGCACCAACAAATATTTGGCTATTTCGGAAGTTATTGTAAGTTTAGTATTGGTATGACAAAAACAAGATAAACAACATCCGATTTATTATATTAGTTATCTCTTAAAAGGACCAGAAATTTGTTATACTAATTTGGAAAAATTAACTTGGGGATTAGTTTTAATTGCTCGAAGATTGCACCCTTATTTTTTATCACATCCATTGACAGTGCTCATTGATACTCCATTGGGTCATATACTTACTCATCCAGAAGCTTCTGGGAAACTTATTAAATTGGCTACCGATTTAAGTGAGTATGGCAATACATATCAACTTCGTATTTCTATTAAGACACATGCTTTGGATGATTTTTTAGATGAAACTATACGTAGAGAGGAGCATGATCCTTGTGTTGTGTATGAAGATGGGTCCTCTAAGAAAGAGGGTTGTGGAGTGGAATAATTTTGATTTCACCTCAAGGTGAGGAGGTTAAATTGGAAGTTTGATTGCATTTACAAGCTTCTAATAATGAAGCTAAGTATGAAGCTTTACTTATAACTCTTCAAGCTACTAGAAATGTGGGAGCGAAAAGAGTAATAATTCAAATGGATTCTTAGCTAATAGTGCAACAAAAGAGTGGAGGGTTTGAAGTTAGGGATGATAAGTGTCAAAATTATTGTGAGTTCGTGGAGAAGGCTAAGGAATATTTCACAAATGTGTTGTTGAAAAAGGTTACCCGACTAGAGAATCAGCGAGTGGATAAGCTTGCTCAGTTAGCCAGTTCTTTGTTAGGGCAATCAGCCCAAGTATGATCATAGTTTTGATGTGTATGTTAAAGGGTTTAAGTTAGGATGTTTATACTTTTGATGTGTGTGTTCAAGTTGTTCAGGACTTGGTGAATCACACATGAGTAGCTTGATGAAGCATTGGCGAGTTCATTCATCTCTTGGCTTGGGTCCTTGAGTCGGTGAAGGATGGCATGGGGAGAAACCATGAGCTTGGTGAATCCGAGAGACCGCCGGATGAGGAGCAATTGAGTTAAGCCAAAGGAAGCAGACTTCAGGGCAAGACACGAAGGATGGCATGGGGAGACGTCGTGAGCTTAGTGCATCCGAGGGACACAGGTCAAAGGAAGACTCCATGAGAGTTGAGCGATTGTAACCCGGGACGGGGTAGTTCAACTTAGGTGGACTTTGCCAAATGGCTAAGATCAAGTGTCTGATGCTAAAATACTTGTGTTTGAGATTTTACCCGATGTCAGTCGACTGATATAGGTATTAGTTGACTTGTACAAGTCGACAGCAGTTGATTGAAGTTGGCTGAGGATTTGTGGCCCAAAGTGGACTTCTAGGGTTTGGTAGTCGATTGGTCCACCATTAGTCGACTACAATGGATGGCAGTCGACTATTATAAGTGGACTCAGTCACAGAACATCTCATAACCAACTGAGCAGTCGAATTGATAGCAAATCAGTCGACTGACAATATGAGCAGTCGACTACATAGGTTATAGTTGAGCTCTGACGACTGAGGATCAGACTTGGTCAGAAGCCGTTGGAGTCAGTCCGTTACAGCAACAATCGACTGCTAGCATGGAGCAGTCGACTGTTGGCATGGAGCAGTCGACTACTGGCATGGAGTAGTCGACTGCTAACATGCAGCAGTCAATGCTGCATGCCCAATAGGAAAAATACTCTCTTCTTTATAAAAGGAGGGCTTGGGAGCCTTGGGGTTGCTAATGCTTACACTCCTAATCAACTCTAAAGATTCCCACGGTTTATAAGTGTTTTTACTCCTTTCTTATCTATTTCTACTTGTATTTTCTTGTGAGAAGATGAGTTTGTGTAAGAAGGTTTTTCTCCACCATGTGTTCATCTAAAGGAGAATATAATGGAAGGTTGAAGAAGTGATCTGCCTAATGGATTACCGCGGTAAGAGGCTGCGAACCACGTTAAAAGGGTTGTCTTCTATTTGCTTTATTTACTTTGTTTTAGCTTCAATTGTTTTCTTGATTGTATTATTATTATTCTGCTATGCTACAAGTGAGTAGACATCAAGCACGAATGAAATCCATCGAGCAATGTTTAGGCTATTCATACCCTCCCCCCTTCTAGCCGAACCATCGAACCTAACAAGTGGTATCAAAGCGAGGAGCTTTTCAACGGACTCATCACTGCGATAATCAATTCAAATGGCCGACATGAACATCCACCCACCGAAGTTCGAAGGAGATTTCTCATAGAGGAAGAAGAGAATGGAGGTATTTTTCGAAATCGATTTTGATATAATGATTATAATGAAAAATGATTTTGAGGTACGCAAGGATGAAGAAAACAAACCAATCGAAAAGTCAAGATGGACTAAGAAGCAAAAGTAGGAGCATCTAGAAAATTCTAAATACAAGCATCATCTCTTTAATATCCTTCCTCAACAAGAGATCAATCGGATTGGAGAATGCTCAAGTGCAAAGGAGATATGGGAGAAGCTAATTGAGCTTCATGAGGGTACATCCGAAGCAAAATTAGCAAGACGAGACCTTCTCCGATCACAACTCAACAACATAAAATTGGACAAAGGAGAAAAGGAATTGTCTTTACATTCTAGGTTAAAAGAGATTATTTATGGTCTGTCAAGTTTAGGGGAGAAGCTATCGAATCAGGATTGATCATGAAAGCAATTGATGCATTCCCTCGATCATCACAATGGAGCTCCAAGGTTGATTCCTTTTATACCTCAAGGAATCTAGAGGTTAGTACTTTAGAAGGATTTTTCTCAACTATGGAACTTCACGAAATTCACCTTGAAGGAATAGCTGAAGAACAAATCACTCAATCAATGGGAGTAGCACTTGTAGCACACTAAGGGAAGAAGAACAAGACAACAGCTCCTTCATCGAATGATGACTTACAATCTTCTATGGATACCGATGAAGAGGCATAAATGATAAAAAGGGTAAGATGTGCTTTAAAATGTTTTAAATTTAACAAGTCTAATGATAGGAGAAGGACAAGGAAGATTATTTGCTATAATTGCAAAGGAAAAGGACACATGAGGGACGAGTGTCCTCTATTGAATAAGAACAAGGAAGAAAAGAAGAAGAATGACAAGAAGAGAGAAAGCAAGAAGAAAGAAGAGAATAAGTCAAAATCCTCCCGTAACTTAAAAGCCACATGGGACGAATTATCTTCATCGAAGGAAGAGGAGGTTGTCTCACATTTTACGCTAATGGGAGTAGATGATGTAGCCTCCACCTCATCTGAACAAGAAGAAGGAAGCACAAGTGAGGAGGAGAGCTCAAGTGTAGGGGGAGCAAAAACTTTAGATTCGGAAGAAGATTGGGTAAGTGAGGTAAAGAATCTCCTTACTCAAGATGTTGTTTCTATGACTTCAAGTTTAACTAGGGATTTATTTAGAACTAAGAAGAAAAATAAATGCTTGCAAAATGATATTAGAAATGTAGAAGAAAAGATTAAGAATGCATGTTCACATGAAAATATTTCTTCTTCTAGTATAAATGATGCATGTTTAGAAGAAAATAGAATTTTAAGGGAAAAGGTAGAATATCTTAGCAAAGCCCTTGAAAAATTTACCATAGGCTCAAATACTTTGAAAATGATTATAGGCAGCCAAAGGGCAAGTTTCAATAAGAAGGGCTTAGGATATAAGGGATCAAAGAATGAAAAATTATACCATTGCATAATTGTTAGGGGACAATAAAAAACTACTATGGTAGCTAGAAAATGGATCCCCAAAGAATACTTGGTAAACCCTATTGGAAAGAATCTATATTGGATACCCAAGTCAATTCTTAAGGGTTAGAAAACCTTGGATAGTTAACCATAATTGAATTTATTTCATATCTTACTAAATGGTTGGCTTATGATTATGATGGGTGATACTTGACTTATGATCATGATGAGTAGTGATTTTAGATAATACTTAACCTTGGTAGGATTGCATGAAAATATTTGTTAAGTATAATTACCTTAGTTACATCTCACAACCCACTATAAGGATAACTTGATTGATAACATATAAATGGGTGAGATGTTAGATTGATACAAGTGATTCACTAATGCTTATGGCATTTTGATGAGTCATTGTATGTATCATAACATAGTAATCATTTGTTAGTGAACGCCCTAGAGCCAATCATGTGATGATTGTTGTATGGACTTTATTGTATCATATTCCTATTTATAAAGGCATGGTTGTTATATTTACTTGTATTGGTGCCAAATAACTAAATATAATAACGTCCTTGAGTAGTAGGTTCTTATCTATATCAATCGATTGGTTGAATCGATAATGAGATGATATAGAGAACACTACTCTTAATCATTCCTAGTCAAGTATTAACATTCAGGGACAATGTTAATGCGTAGAGACTAGCATGTAGGTCAACTCGATGACTTGATCTCACAAGTCATAGATATGAGATATCAAGTTGACACATGGGTATACATTAGAGAATGTATACTGAATGACCCGCCATGAGAAAGTATCGTGGATCGTTATATGAGTGTCATATACTTTCTCATGTGACTATTAGTATGACTATTAGTCCTTGACCTGAAGTCACCATGGTTCCCTACATAAGGAGTTGCATACTTTGGCTTCGTCAAACGTCACCCGTAAATGGGTGGACTATAAAGGCGATTACTGGGTATGTAACAAATTATGCGGAGGGATGTGAGTGATGTAGATGGGATCTATCCCTCCTATATGATGGGAGTGACATCATTATTCTTGATAAAGTGAGACCACGAAGTGCATGGCCATGCCCAAATGAGTCCATATGAGATATTGAGCTCATTTGATTAGAGTGAGTCTACTTGGAGTTCAAGATATAAATTGTACCGAGGATGACACGGTCTATGCCTCAATTGGTCAATCTAGATGTTAAGGATAGAGGGACATTGTCACATATTGTGAGAGTCACAATTAGTAGTCACAAAGGTGATGTTGGAGCTCAACATTCTTGTAACTTGGGTAGCAATGATGTGTTGCTAGATACCGTTCATTGCTTATGTTCCTAAATCGGTTTAGGGACATTGCCAACATTACAAGAACCTATAGGGTCACACACAAAGGGCAATTAGATGGAGATTAGGTTCATATGATGAACCATGAGGATTAGGTTCATGTGATGAACCAAATTGGATTAAGAGTAATCCAAATTAGACTAATTGAGTTAGACTCAAGTTGATTCAAGTGTTGAATGAGTCTAATTTAGATTTGATTCATTTAGGCAATTTAAATCAATGAATAGAGATTCATTAAATCAAATTGACTTGAATCAAGTGGTTGGATTTGATCAACCATGGGAGATAAGAGGTCAAGTTTGACTTGACTTGAGAGGGAAGATGAAAGGTCAAGTTTGACTTGACCAAATGTTATGTCATGATGATGACTTGGCATGACCGGCGAATGATGATGCTCTACATCATCATTGACTTATCATGTGGTGCCACCTCATGAGGGAGACCAAGAGCCATTGGCTCTTGGAGTTACATGCATGCATGTAACCCCCCAAGTCATGAAGTGGTCGGCCACTCCATTTGATGGGTGTAATTGATTTTGGTGAGTTACTAGAACTTCATCTTCTTCCTTGGATCATCTTCCTCTCAAGCTTGCTCTCCCATCCCTCATCTTGGCCGAACCATCCAAAGGGTGGTAGCACACTCAAGGTTGTGTTTATCTCCACCTATTGCTTGTGTGGATACCAATAGAGGAGTGTGCACTTGACACTCTCGAGTTCCGGCGAAGTTTTTGGATGAGCGGGATAAGCGAAGGGCGTCGCTACGAGGGCAATGCTCTCACCTTCTAGATCTAAGGTAGATCTAGGGTTTTATAAGCACATACATGTTTTATTTTAATATATCTTCGCACAGATCCGTGGTCGGACTTCTGGGGTTTCCGCAACGCAAAAAGCGGTTTTTGCGGCTCAGAAAGTCCAACATCATTGACCAGCTATGGGGAAAGCAAATGTTTAACTCATGAACATCTCGCTCAAAGATCATAGTTGGATATTCTTTATAATTTGAAAAAATTTCGTGTTTTGAAAACGTTGAGTTGTTGCATTGAAATATTTAAAGGCAAAACTAGTTTTCCAAGTTGATACAAAATTTAAGAATTTTAGAACTTTTGAATTTTTGACAAACTTTTGAGAATTATATGTATTTTCTTGAAAAATAAATTTTCCTTGATAAAATAACTCATAAGAAATGTGTTCCCAAAATTTCATGATTTTTCAAATTTTTATGAATTTTTAATGTATTTCTGAAGTTAGCTTCAGAAATCTGAATTCGGCATTATCAGACACCAGTCGATTGGTGGTTGTACCAGTCGACTGATGACACTGTGCACGAGCACAACAACTTGTTTTTGGGTGTTTCAAAATTGTTTTGAGTGTTTTATTCCCATAAATAATAATACCACATTGTATAAGAATATGTATGATCTTTTTGCTGGTGTCAAAGGGGGAGAAATGTTAAGGTTTAAGCTAAACACTTTAGAGCATGTGTTAAGGGGGAACTTTATATTCATGCCTTTTATTCATGCTCTTTGTTTCTTTAAGTATTTTTACCTAACTTAAACATATTGCCATACATCTAAAAGGGGGAGATTATTAGGGCAAATAACCCAAGTATGATCATGGTTTTGATGTGTGTGTCAAAGGGTTTAAGTTAGGATGTTTATGCTTTTGATGCGTGTGTTCAAGTTGTGCAGGACTTGGTGAATCACACATGAGTATCTTGATGAAGCATTTGCAAGTTCATTCATCTCAAGGCTCGAGTCCTTGAGTCAGTGAAGGATGGCACGAGGAGAAGCTATAAGCATGGTGCATTTGAGGGACTGCCGGACGAGGAGCAATGGAGTTAAGATAAAGGAAGCAGACATCAGAGAAAGACGCGAATGATGGAACAGGGACAAGTCATGAGCTTAGTGCATCTGAGGGACACAGGCCGAAGGAAGAGAGCTTCGATGGAAGACTACATGGGAGATGAGAGTTGAGCGATTGTAAACCAGCTCTGGGTAGTTCAACGTAGGTGGACTCGGCCAAATGGCTAAGATCAAGTGTTTGATGCTCAAACACTTATGTTTGATGTTTTATGTGACAGAAGTTGACTGATATATGTATAAGTCGACTGGTACAAGTCTATAGCAGTCGACTGAAGTTGGCTGAGGGTTATTGGCCCACCAATCGACTGCTGGGGTTTGGCAGTCGACTGACGTGAAAGGCAGTCGACAATTATAAGTGGACTGGGGCACAAAACTTCTCGTAGCTAACTGAGCAATCGAACTGATAGCTGATCAGTCAATTTCCAGTATGAGCAGTTGACTGCTCAAGTTACCATAGAGCTATGACGATCGAGGATCAGGCTTAGTCAGAAGCCGTTGGAGTCGGTCCGTTACAGTGACAGTCTACTGCTGGCATTCAGTAATCGATTGCTACATGTCCAATGGGAAAAAGGCCCTCTTCTCTATAAAATGAGGGCTTGGGCGCCTTGGGGTGGCTAATGCTTACTCTCCTAATCATACTCCAAAGCCTCCCACAGTTTCAAAGTGTTTTTACTCATTTCTTCTCTATTTCTACTTCTATTATCTTGTGAGAAGAGGAGTTTCTATAAGAAGGTTTTTCTCCACCTTATGTTCATCTAAAAGAGAATATAGTGGAAGGTTGAGGGAGTGATCCGCCTAATCAATTGTCGTGGACTAGCGGCAAGAGGTCGTAAACCACGTTAAAAGGCTTGTCTTTTATTTGCTTTGTTTACTTTGTTTTAGCTTCAATTGTTTTCTTGTTTGTATTATTATTATTCCACTTCGCTGACAAGTGTGTAGACATCAAGCACGAACAAAATCCATCGAGCAACTTTTAACCTATTCATACCCCCCTTCAAGTCGTGCCATCGATCCTAACAAGTGTTGGGTTTCCGGCACCGCGGCGTGTGTGTGTTCGATCATGTTTCGTAAACATGAACACAGCGGAAGCAATAAAAATAATAAATACTCCTATTTATTACAACACACACAATACACGCATGCATATTACAACAAGTGTAGACATAACCGTAAATTTAAATTTGCAATAAAAGGAAATTTATCTACGTTATACCTTTCGTATGACGTGTAGCGGGAACGGCATCAAACGGAACGATCCTCGCTAGAATCGTCTCTATCCGTATCCACGCCGAGTTCCTCGGGATGACTTCGCTAAGCCACGAGCTTCGTCTTCGTACGGGTTACTAGCCTCGTGTTGAAGACGACGTGATCGAGAGATGATCACGATCCGAATCCAAATTCGGATACAAAAAGAGTCCTCAAAACTCGCTTCTCCGGAGAGGTATTCGTCAACCGATTGACGAATCCTTCGTCCTCCACCTCAGAGGATTACCGGAGATCAAATCCCCGGTAAGTTATCCGCTGTTGGAGCTCTAACCGTCGTCCAAACGATGCTCCGACGAGAGGAGAAGAAGCTGTCCAGAAAACTGGACAGCTTGGTGGAGGAGTAGGCGCCGGCCAAAACAAGGAAGCCAAGTGCTCACCTTTTCACCGAGGCCTAGGAAGATCACCGGAGGGTTGCCGGAGGGTTCACCGGCTGAAGCTTGGACGCCGACAAGGAGATGAAGGCGGCACAACAAGCTGGGCGGCAGCCTAGGGTTGGCGCCGAGCAACTCCAAGGGTGGGCGGCAACTCAAAGGCTAGGGTTTTTGGATTAGGGCTTAATTATCCATTAAGCCCTCTTTTATAGAGAACTAATTCTCTTAATGGTTAATGGATCATATCCATAAAGCCCGTTAACCTGCTCCATTAAGATAAGTTAAAATAAACCAAACCATGATGGTTTATTTTAAGTTAAAACGAACCGAACCAACTTTTGGTTCATTCGTTTAAAATAAACCAAACCACTTTGGTTTATTCTCATCCATTGGATTAGAACCAAACCATTTTGGTTCATCCATTACGTCTTCATAAGACGCGGCCCATCAACACTTCCATTGCGACTGAAACAATTTCATGCTCGCTTTATATTTGGTCCAACCAAACCTAGTTTCTCTCGGTCTGAGAATCCCATTCTCAAGCTCGTTTTAAATCCTTTGGATTACGCTCATTGTGCGTGTGACCAAATAGGTTCTCGGTTTATGTTGGCCGTCTATAATTAACCATTAATTATAGAACGATCATGAGTGGCACCTAGTAGTACATCATGATCCCCAATTAACCGAAAAAATCAACGGTTGATCGAACTATTTGAAACCCTTGATGGCTCGAATGATTCGTGCCCCATTCCCTTCACTCATCTTATACCCACTTGGTTCAGGACATGGTCTATTGTGTCAGTCCCCACTAGGTTGACTACGTCACACCTAGCCCAAGTATCATTTTCTCGTCCTACGGATTCTAGTTACTCCACATGTATCGAAGAGTACCTTACTCTAAACATGTAATGCTTTGGCCAAAGACTTTAGCAACAATCCGACGAGAGCCATGGGTATACATCTCCTGCAGGAGTGGTGAATCCTTTATAGGCTATTCAAACACCTTGATCACTTCGACTTATACCCAATCATCCGGGTCCACATCTCCTTAGAGATGTTTGCTTAAGATGTCAAAGCATAAGTCTCCATGATCAAGATGACTTGAACACCGCAGTCAAAGGAACATCGACTTAAGCCACAAAGAAGAACTTCATCGACATATCTATATATGCAGAGAACCATATGAAGTCTTACTACCGTCACTCCAATGAACTAGTTACCATAACTAGCATCCACGATTAACTCCGACATCACTATGTCTCCCAAAGGAGAATCACCGCTGATACACCAAGGAGTATACCTCGTGCTAGTCTCGACGTAATCGATGGTATCCAAAATCCATCAATTCATCGACTAGGATAATTTCGATACATCACAATTACACATGTAGAGATACTCACTAGTTGTGATCCAATCACAAATTCTCTCATGCCGTGAATCGTATCGTGGACATTCAAGAAATGAGTTTAAGATCCAATCAAATACATAAAACATGTATACTCAAATAGTGAATCTTCATTTATCATATAAATGGTTCATACATAAGGCGATTGCCTTAGGACATCTCTCATATATTACTAACAGACTCCCACTTGGCCTAATGCCAATCGCTACGGTATCCAATACCATAAGCTCGAACATGACCCTCAAACTTACTTTGAGGTAATGCCTTAGTCAAAGGATCCGCTAAGTTCCTTTCAGTGGGAATTTTCTCGATTTGTATTTCGTTCCTACTTATGATCTCTCTGATAAGATGATAGCGGCGAAGCACATGTTCAAGGATCGCTGATGAGACCTTGGCTCTTTCGCCTGTGCAATTGCTCCATTGTTGTCGCAGTAGACCGGTATTGCTTCAACAATGGCCGGAATCACACCAAGTTCATGAACGAACTTTTTGATCCAAACCACTTCCTTTCGCCGCCGGCCGCAATGTATTCTCAGTGGTAGAATCCGCTATCTCTTGTTTGAAACTTTTCCAACTCATCGCCCCATTCAAGGTGAACACGATCCGCATCGAGACCGAATCATCCTTGTCCGTCTCGAAGCCGCATCCGTATACCCACGTATCACCATGTCCCTTCTCCATATATTAGGAACACATCCTTAGTTCTTCTCAAGTACTTAAGGATCATCTTAATACTACCCAATGATCCATTCTCGGATCGGACCGGTATCCGCCGCGTGACACTCGTGAGCATACGATACATCGGGCCTCGTACATAACATAGCATACATGATAGATCCTATTGCGGGATGCATAGGGAATCTTACTCATGCAAATCCTCTCGCTGCGGCGGACACATAGACTTCGAAGATGTACCCCATGCCCGATGGGTAGGAAACCTTTCTTGGATTCCGACATGCTAAACCTCTTTAGCACTCGGCCTATATATGTAGACTGCGAAGACCAAGCAACTGCTTCGATCTATCTCTATAGATCTTAATCCCGAGGATGTAGGTTGCTTCTCCCAGGTCTTTCATGGAGAATGTCTTGGATAACCAAACATTCACTGATCAGAAGATTGAAACATCATTTCCTATAAGTAGTATGTCATCGACATATACAATACTAGGAACACGATCGCACTCCCACTAACCTTCTTGTACACACAAGGTTCGCTCGATTTTGTGAGAAATCAAACTTTTGATTGTCTCATCAAAACGGATATTCCAGCTCGGATGCTTGCTTCAATCCATAAATGGATCGCCGCAATTTGCATACCTTGGTTTTATCAACCGATGTGAAACTCTCAGTCATATCATATACACGCCCTCGGCTGTTTCCATTAAGGAAAGCTGTTTTCACATCCATCCGCCATATCTCATAATCATAATGAGCCGCTATGGCCAGCATCCGAATGGATTTAAGATAGCTACAAAGTAATAGGTTTCGCCATAATCAACACCTTGTTTTTGACGCATATCCTTCGCCACCAATCTAGCCTTATAGGTAATCACATTACCATCCATGTCGTTTTCTTCTTGAAAACCCACTTGCACCCTATAGGCTTTATCCTTCAGTGGGTCAACCAAGTTCCAAACTTGGTTTTCATACATGGAATCCATTTCCGACTTCATGGCACCAAGCCACTTATCCCTTTCTGAACTTGTGACTTCTTCATAACTGTAGGCTCTCATCATCAATGAGTAACACGTCTCGATTCACTTACGAAATCCATATCTCTCGTGAATATTGCGTGTTCTACTGATCTACGAAGATGTGGTGTTACAATAGGTCCAAATTGATTGCTCATCACTATGAGTTGCTGTTGTGCTTCACCGTATCTCATTAATGTCTATTTGAGTCTCGAGCCTCCTCAAGCTCGACGACACTCCCACTATTTTCTTGCAAGAGAAACTCTTTCTCTAGAAACACAGCATGCCTTGAAACAAACACCTTTTGTTCCACAGGATGATAGAATTAGTAACCCCTTGTTTCCTTAGGGTATCCAATAAATAGACATTTATCAGACTTAGCATCCAATTTGTCTGATACAGTCCGCTTCACATAAGCAGGACAACCCCATATCTTCAAGTAAGATACATAAGGTTTCTTACTATTCCATATCTCATATGGAGTAGTTGAGACTACCTTGGTAGGCATTCTGTTTAACAAGTAAACAGCTGTCTGAAGTGCATAGCCCCAAAAGGACTTGGGAAGAGTTGCATGATTCATCATTGACCTGACCATGTCCAACAAGGTCCGGTTACGCCTCTCAGATACACCATTATACTGTGGTGTATAGGGCGGAGTCCATTGAGACAATATACCATTGTCTCTTAGATAATCAAGAAACTCTTGACTTAAGTATTCACCACCTCGATCCGATCGAAGTATTTTAATACTCTTGTCATGTTGTTTCTCTACTTCATTTCTGAATTCTTTGAACCTTTCAAAGGCTTCAGACTTGTGTTTCATCAAGAACACATACCCAAACCATGAGTGATCATCGGTGAAGGTAATGAAGTAGCTATAGCCTCCTAATGCTTGAGTTGACATAGGTCCACATACATCAGTATGTATTAGACCTAGTAACTCTCCCACTCGTTCACCTTTTCCAGTAAAAGGTAACTTAGTCATCTTGCCTTTTAAGCATGATTCGCATGTATCGTATGAATCCAATTCAAACAATTCCAGAATTCCATATCGGTGTAATTCGGACATGCGTTTCTTGCTTATATGGCCATGACGACAATGCCACATATAGGAGTCTATTTGATTATCCTTTCGAGCACGCGTGTTGCTCGCTTCGATATTGAAAATGTCACTGGATACGTCCAACGTATAAATGCCATTACTCAAGGTTCCAGTTCCATAAAGTACGCCATTTAAAGTTATATAACAACAATTGTTACTAAACGTCAAATGGAAACCATTTCTATTTAAACAGGAAATAGAAATAATGTTCTTTATTAGAGAAGGAACATAATAGCAATTGTCCAGTTCTAAGACTAGTCCACTAGGGAGCTTCAGCAAATAAGTTCCGATGGCGACCGCAGCAACCTTTGCTCCATTGCCAACTCGCAAATTTGACTCCCATCTGACAAGTCTTCTTCTATTCCTTAGCCCCTGTATGTCATTACATATATGTGAGCTACACCCAGTATCCAATACCCAAGTGTCCAAGGAAATAGAATGACAATCAATAACGAAGATACCTGAAGAGGATGGGGCATCAGATGTCTTCTTCTTCTTCATGGACTCAAGATAAATCTTGCAGTTTCTTCGCCAGTGGCCTTCCTTGCCACAGTGATGACAAGTGCCCTTTTGCGCTGGTTCCGCCTTCTTTGCCTTTTTCTTTCCTTTCTTCTGTTCTTTTGCCTTCCTCTTAGAACCTTTCTTTGAGGAATCAACTAACAGAACCGCCTTCTCCTCATGCTTCACAGAAGGCTCCACAGTCTTCAGCATATTGAGGAGCTCAGGAATGGTGGATTCCAATTTGTTCATCCGATAGTTCATCACAAATTGCGAGAAACTCTTGGGCAAACAATGCAGAATTAAGTCAATACTTAACTCATGATCCATCACAAAACCGAGGGTAGCTAGCCGCTCGATGTACCCGTTCATCTTTAGCACAAACTGCACTATAGATGAACCTTCTTGCATCTTCGTGGTGAAGAGGAGCCTAGAGACCTCGAACCTTTCGGATCTCGCTTGCTCATCGAACAACTCATGAAGATGGAAGACCATAGTATTAGCATCCATATGCTCATGCTGCTTTTGCAGCTCAGGTACCATCGCCGCTAGCATGATGCAACTCGCCAGCTCAGAATCTGCCACATGTTTCTGATAGACCAACATTTGGTCTGGAGTTGCATCGTCCTTAGGACGGTCAGGAAGAGGCTCTTCAAGGACATATGCAAGCTTTTCCGCCTTGAGAACAATTCTCAGGTTTCTAAGCCAGTCCAGGAAGTTAGGCCCAGTCAGTTTGTTCGAATCCAAAATAGTGCGCAAATTCAAAGACGTCATGATCAATTTATTGACCTAGAAATACAAAACGAGCATATATGAGAAAGATGATTTTAAAATGCATCAATATACATTTATAAATCCCATTCATTTTTCGAATTTCAAAAACCCCAAAATCACTTCGGGAGATCGTAGGTCCATCTCCGAATGGGTTGATATCCATCATAGTTATGAACAACCTTGGAGAGAGTCCAACAAGCCATTCATAACTACGACGGTAGGTATCTTCTATACCGATTGCATATCACGTATATGCAACTATCACAATGTGCTATCAACTAATTGAATGTTCACACATACATCGGGTTGTTAACACATTAACAAGTATGCATCATATGCATAACACCCAACTTCACCTCCCTTTACATCGACCTTGGAGAGAGTCCAACAAGCCGATGCTCCAGTTTAAAGCCAACCCATTAATCGGGACATAGTTTTAATATGGTTAGAGCGCATTCAACCAATTAGCCCAGCTTGGAGAGAGTCCAACAACCAAAGCTAACGATTGACCTCTGACTCTTACCATATTAGTATTAAACTATTCCATGGTTTGAACATATTCGGGTTCGAGCCGGGCTTGGAGAGAGTCCAACAACCCAAACAAGAAACGGAACTCTGGTTCTAACCATATTAATGGAAGGTGTAGGCTTTAATATTGTTTAAGGGTTTTATGTCTCATCCTCTTTGCATGCAAATAACTATTATCTACATGGCATGGCATACATGGCATACATCTACATGTCACGACACGCATGGCATAATGTTATGCATCTAATGCAATTACATGGCATACAATTATGTCATGTATATATTTCCTTATATGTCATAACTATTTATGGAAATAAAATATGTTTAAGATTTGATTCTCCAAATCAAATCATAATTAAATTAGGAAACAAATTTCCAAATCTAATCACATATTTTATTCATGGAATTATTTGATTAAGGAAAATCTATTTAGGAACCCAATTTCCTAAATCATTAAAACTACTTATGGAAATAAAATATTTTAAGTTTTGATTTCCCAAATCAAATCATGATTAAATTAGGAAACAAATTTCCAGAATCTAATCAAATATTTTATTTATGGAAAATATCAATTTCCATAAATACTTCCAACTTTCCAAAAGTGGAAGATTTCCATAAATACTTCTAGACTTTCCAAAATTGAAAATTTTCCATAAATACTTCTAAATTTCCAAAATTAGAAAATTTCCAGAAATACATTATGACTATCGCAAAACCATTTTACGATTATGTCAAAACACAACCTGGGCTCTGATACCACTGTTGGGTTTCCGGCACCGCGGCGTGTGTGTGTTCGATCATGTTTCGTAAACATGAACACAGCGGAAGCAATAAAAATAATAAATACTCCTATTTATTACAACACACACAACACACGCATGCATATTACAACAAGTGTAGACATAACCATAAATTTAAATTTGCAATAAAAGGAAATTTATCTACGTTATACCTTTCGTATGACGTGTAGCGGGAACGGCATCAACCGGAACGATCCTCGCTAGAATCGTCTCTATCCGTATCCACGCCGAGTTCCTCAGGATGACTTCGCTAAGCCACGAGCTTCGTCTTCGTACGGGTTACTAGCCTCGTGTTGAAGACGACGTGATCGAGAGATGATCACGATCCGAATCCAAATTCGGATACAAAATGAGTCCTCAAAACTCGCTTCTCCGGAGAGGTATTCGTCAACCGATTGACGAATCCTTCGTCCTCCACCTCAGAGGATTACCGGAGATCGAATCCCCGGTAAGTTATCCGCTGTCGGAGCTCTAACCGTCGTCCAAACGACGCTCCGACGAGAGGAGAAGAAGCTGTCCAGAAAACTGGACAGCTTGGTGGAGGAGTAGGCGCCGGCCAAAACAAGGAAGCCAAGTGCTCACCTTTTCACCGAGGCCTAGGAAGATCACCGGAGGGTCGCCGGAGGGTTCACCGGCTGAAGCTTGGACGCCGACAAGGAGATGAAGGCGGCACAACAAGCTGGGCGGCAGCCTAGGGTTGGCGCCGAGCAACTCCAAGGGTGGGCGGCAACTCAAAGGCTAGGGTTTTTGGATTAGGGCTTAATTATCCATTAAGCCCTCTTTTATAGAGAACTAATTCTCTTAATGGTTAATGGATCATATCCATAAAGCCCGTTAACCTGCTCCATTAAGATAAGTTAAAATAAACCAAACCATGATGGTTTATTTTAAGTTAAAACGAACCGAACCAACTTTTGGTTCATTCGTTTAAAATAAACCAAACCCCTTTGGTTTATTCTCATCCATTGGATTAGAACCAAACCATTTTGGTTCATCCATTACGTCTTCATAAGACGCGGCCCATCCACGCTTCCATTGCGACTGAAACGATTTCATGCTCGCTTTATGTTTGGTCCAACCAAACCTAGTTTCTCTCGGTCTGAGAATCCCATTCTCAAGCTCGTTTTAAATCCTTTGGATTACGCTCGTTGTGCGTGTGACCAAATAGGTTCTCGGTTTATGTTGGCCGTCTATAATTAACCATTAATTATAGAACGATCATGAGTGGCACCTAGTAGTACATCATGATCCCCAATTAACCGAAAAGATCAACGGTTGATCCAGAACTATTTCTGAAACCCTTGAGCAGCTCGAATGAATCGTGCCCCATTCCCTTCACTCATCTTATACCCACTTGGTTCAGGACATGGTCTATAGTGTCAGTCCCCACTAGGCTGACTACGTCACACCTAGCCCAAGTATCATTTCCTCGTCCTACGGATTCTAGGTACTCCACATGTATCGAAGAGTACCTTACTCTAAACATGTAATGCTTTGGCCAAAGACTTTAGCAACAATCCGACGAGAGGCCATGGGTATACATCTCCTCACAAGGAGTGGTGAATCCTTTATAGGCTATTCAAACACTTTCGATCACTTCGAATTATACCCAATCATCCCGGGTCCACATCTCCTTAGAGATGCTTGCTTAAGATGTCAAAGCATAAGTCTCCATGATCAAGATGACTTGAATACCGCAAGTCAAAGGAACATCGCACTTAAGCCACAGTAAGAACTTCATTGACATATCTATATATGCAGAGAACCATATGAAGTCTTACGGCTGGTCACTCCAATGAACTAGTTACCATAACTAGCATCCACGATTAACTCCGGACATCACTATGTCCCCAGCCAGTGAGAATCAGCTGCTTGGATACACCAAGGAGTATACCTCGTGCTAGTCTCGACAGAATTGATGGTATCCAAATCCATCAATTCATCGACTAGGGATAATTCCGATACATCACAATTACACATGTAGAGATACTCACTAGTTGTGATCCAATCACAAATTCTCTCATGCTGTGAATCGTATCGTGGACATTCAGTAAATGAGTTTAAGATCCAATCAAATACATAAAACATGTATACTCAAATAGTGAATCTTCATTTATCATATAAATGGTTCATACATAAGGCGATTGCCTTAGGACATCTCTCATATATTACTAACAACAAGAGGTATTAGAGTGAGGAGCTTATCAACTGACTCATCGCCGCGATAATCAAGTCAAATGGCCGGCATGAACATCCACCCACCGAAGTTTGAAAAAGATTTCTCATGGTGGAAGAAGAGAATGGAGGTATTTTTCGAAATCAATTTTGATATAATGATTATAATGGAAAATGATTTTGAGGTACGCAAGGATGAAGAAAACAAACCAATCGAAATGTCAAGATGGACTAAGAAGCAAATGGAGGAGCATGTAGCAAATTCTAAAGCCAAGCATTATCTCATCAATGTGCTTCCTCAACAAGAGATCAATCGGATTGGAAAATGCTCAAGTGCCAAGGAGATGTGGGAGAAGCTAATTGAGGTTCATGTGGGTACATCCGAAACCAAATTAGCAAGACGGGACCTTCTCCAATCACAACTCAACAACATAAAATTGGACAAAGGAAAAAAGGAATTGTCTTTACATTCTTGGTTTAAAGAGATTATTAATGGTTTGTCAAGTGTAGGGGAGAAGCTATCGAATCGGGATATGATCATGAAAGCCATTGACGCATTCCCTTGATCATCAAAATGGAGCTCCAAGTATGAATCCTTTTATTTCTCAAGGAATCTAGAGATTAGTACTTTAGAAGAATTTTTCTCAACTATGGAACTTCACGAAACTCGCCTTGAAGGAATAGTTGAAGAACCAATAACTCAATCAAGGGGAGTAGCACTTGTAGCAAACAAAGGAAAGAAGAAGAAGACCACACCTCTTTCATCGGATGACAACTAACAATCTTCTATGGATACCGATGAAGATATATATATGGTAAGAAGGGTAAGACATGCTTTAAAAGGTTTTAAATTTAACAAGTCTAGTGATAGGAAAAGGACAAGGAAGATTATTTGCTACAATTGCCAAGGAGAAGGACACATGAGAGATGAGTGTCCTCTATTGAATAAGAACAAGGAAGAAAAGAATAAAAATGACAAGAAGAGAGAAAGCAAGAAGAAAGAAGAGAAGTAGTCAAAAGAAAAGGAGAAGAAGTCAAAATCCTCCCGGAACTTAAAAGCCACATGGGACGACATATCTTCATCGGAGGAAGAGGAGGCCATCTAACATTTTTGCGCTAATGGGAGTAGATTATGTAGCCTCCACCTCATCCAAACAAAAAGAAGGAAACTCATGTGAGAAGAAGAGCTCAAGTGTAGGGGGACCACAAACATCGGATTCGGAAGATGATTGGGTAAGTGAGGTAAAGAATCTCCCTACTCAAGATGTTGTTTCAATGATTTCATGTTTAACTAGGGATTTATTTAGAACTAAGAAGAAAAATAAATGCTTGCAAAATGATATTAGAAATCTAGAAGAAAAGATTAAGAATGCATGTTCATATGACAATATTTCTTCTTCTAGTACAAATGATGCATGTTAAGAAGAAAATTGGAATTCAAGGGAAAAGGTAGAATACCTTAGCAAAACCCTTAAAAAATTTACCATAGGCTCAAATACTTTGAAAATTATTATAGGGTGCCAAAGGGAAAGTTTCAATAAAAAGGGCTTAAGATATAAGAGATCAAAGAATGAAAAATCATACCATTGCCTAATTGCTAGGGGACAATCAAAAATAACTATGGTAGCTAGAAAATGGATCCCAAAAGAATAATTGGTAAACCTTATTGAAAAAAATCTATATTGGGTACCCAAGTCAATTCTTAAAAGTTAGAAAACTTAGGATAGTCAACCATAATTGAATTTATTTCATATATTACTAAATGGTTGGCTTATGATTATGATGGGTGATACTTGACTTATGATCATTATGAGTAGTGATTTTGGATAATTCTTAACCTTGGTAGCATTGAATGAAAAATTTTGTTAAGTATAATTACCTTAGTTATATCTTACAACCCACTATAAGGATTACTTGATTGATAACATAGAAAAAGTGAGATGTTAGATTGATACAAGTGATTCACTAATGCTTATGACATTTTGATGAGTCATTGGATGTATCATAACATAGCAATCATTAACCAACTATGGGGAAAGCAAATATTTAACTCATTAACATCTTTCCCAAAGATTATAGTTGTATATTCTTTATAATATGAAAACATTTCATGTTTTGGAAACTTTGAGTGATGCATTAAAATATTTAAAGGCAAAACTAGTTTTCCAAGTTGATACAAAATTTGAGATTTTAGAACTTTTGAGAATTATATGTATTTTCACGAAAAATCAATTTTTTTTCATAGAGGAACTCATAAGAAATCTATTCCCAAAATTTCATGATTTTTCAATTTTTATGAATTTTTAATTCATTTCTGAATTTAGCTTCAGAAATTAGAATTCGACATTATCAGACACCAGTCGACTGATGACACTGTGCACTAGCACAGCAGCTTGTTTTTGGTTATTTCAAAATCGTTTTGAGTGTTTTATTCCCTTAAAACCTAATTCCACATTGTATAAGTATTTGTATGATCTTTTTGCTGGTGTCAAAGGGGGGAAAATGTTAAGGTTTAAGCTAAACACTTTAGAGCATGAGTTAAGGGGGAGTTTGAATGTATTAAGGGGGGAACTTGATATTCATGCCTTTTATTCATGCTCTTTGTTTCTTTAAGTATTTTTACCTAACTTAAACATATTGTCACACATAAAAAAGGAGGAGATTATTTGGGCAATCAACCCAAGTATAATCATGCTTTTGATGTGTGTATTAAAGGGTTTAAGTTAGGATGTTTATGCTTTTGATGTGTGTGTTCAAGTTGTGCAGGACTTTACGAATCACACATGAGTAGCTTGATGAAGCATTTGTGAGTTCATTCACCTCAAGGCTCAGGTCCTTGAGTCGGTGAAGGATGGCATGATGAGAAGTCGTGAGCTTGGTGCATTCGAGGGACCGTCGAACGAGGAGCAATAGAGTTAAGCCAAAGGAAGTAAACTTCAAAGAAAGACACGAAGGATGGCACAGGGAGAAGCTGTGAGCTTAGTGCATCTGAGGGACGCAGGCCGAAGGAAGAGAGCTTCGATGAAAGACTCCATGGGAGATGAGAATTGAGCGATTGTAATATGGGTTGGGGTAGTTCAACTTAGGTGGACTTGGCCAAATGGCTAAGATCAAGTGTTGGATGCTCAAACACTTATGTTTGAGGTTTTACGCGATAGAAGTTGACTGATATATGTATCAGTCGACTGGTACAAGTCGACAACTATTGACTGAAGTTGGTTGAGGGTTTATGGCCCACTAGTAGACTGCTAGGGTTTGATAGTCAACTAGTCAACCATCAGTCAACTGCTATGGAAGGCAGTCGACTATTATAAGTAGACTAGGGCACAGAACTTCTCGTAGCTAACTGAGCAGTCGAACTGATAGCTGATCAGTCGACTGCCAGTATGAGCAGTCAATTGCTCAGGTTACCATTAAGCTATAACAATGAAGGATCAGGCTTGGTCTAAAGTCGTTGGAGTCGGTCTATTATAGAGGCAGTCGACTGTTGGCATGCAGCAGTCGACTGCTGGCATGCTCAACAGAAAAAAAGTCCTCTTCTCTATAAAAGTAGGGGTTGGCAGCCTTGGGGTGGCTAATGCTTACACTCCTAATCATACTCTAAATACTCCCACGGTTTCTAAGTGTTTTTACTTTTTTCTTCTCTATTACTACTTCTATTATCTTGTGAGAAGAGGAGTTTGTGTAAGAAGGTTTTTCTCCACCTTGTGTTCATCTAAAGGAGAATATAGTGGAAGGTTAAGGGAGTAATCCGCCAAATAGATTGTCGTAGACTAGCGGCAAGAGGCCGTGAACCACATTAAAAGGCTTGTCTTCTATTTGCTTTGTTTACTTTATTTTAGCTTCAATTGTTTTCTTGTTTGTATTATTATTATTCTAGTGTGCTAACAAGTGTTTAGACATCAAGCACAAATGAAATCCATCGAGCTACATTTAGGCTATTCATACCCTCCTTCTACCCAGGCCATCGATCCTAACAAGTGGTATCATAGCGAGGAGCTTATCAACGGACTCATCGCCACGATAATCAATTCAAATAGCCGACATGAACATCCACCCACCGAAGTTCGAAAAAGATTTCTCATGGTGGAAGAAGAGAATGGAGGTATTTTTCGAAATCGATTTTGATATAATGATTATAATGGAAAATGGTTTCGAGGTACGCAAGGATGAAGAAAAAAACAGATTGAATTGTCAAGATGGACTAAGAAGCAAAAGGAGGAGCATCTAGCAAATTCTAAAGCCAAGCATCATCTCGTTAACGTGTTTCCTCAACAAGAGATCAATCAGATTGGAGAATGCACAAGTGCCACGAGAGGTGGGAGATGTTGGTTTTCCGGCACCGCAGAGAGTGTGTGTTCGAACATGTTTCGTAAACATATGCACAGTGGAAGAATTAAAAAGCAATAAATCTAATTTATTACAACACACACACCACACACATGCATAGTACAACATGTATAGACATAATCACAGTTTCAAATTTTGCAATAAAAGGAAATTACGCTAGTTATACCTGACGTATCACGTGCAGTGAAAATGACATCAATAAAAGAAATTCTCGCTAGAATTGCCTCTATCCGTATCCACGTAGTGTACCGTTAGGATATCTTTGCCAGACTACGAGCCTTGTCTTCGTAGGAGTCACTAGCCTCGTGTCAAAGACGATGTGATCGAGAGAAGATCACAATCCGAATCAAAATTCGGATTCGAAAATGAGTCCCCAAAAATCGCTTCTCTGGAGAGGTATTCGTCAACCGATTGACGAATCCTTGGTCCTACACCTATGAGGATTATCGGAGATCCAATCCCCAACAATAAAGTCACTGTCGGAGCTCCAAATACCGTCCAAATGATGCTCCGACAAGAAGGAAATGAGTTGTCCAAAAATTGGACAACTTAGTGGAGGACTTAGTGCCGACCAAAGGAGATGGCCGGCTAATCCTTGGTCACCAGAACCAAGGTGGGTCGCTGGAGGGTTGTCGGAGGAGTGGCCGACAACAGCTGGATGCTGACAGCTAGGGTGGATAGCGGCACAAAAGGGCTGGGCAGCATGAACTCCTTGGGCGGCGACAAAGAGAAAAGAGGGAGAGGAGAGGAAGAGTATTTCCAAAAATAAACTTAGGGCTCTCCAAACCTCTAGCTGCGCTTTTATAAAGCGCGTGTTTCTTAATCATCAAGAAACCTTCTCCTTAGAGATATTGGTTCATAACCAAAACCCGTTAACCCGCTCCAATAACTTAAGTTAAAATAAACCGAACCGAGTTGGTCTATTTTAAGTTAAAACGAACCGAACCAACTTTGGTTCATTCATTTAAAACAAACCAAACCCCTTTGGTTTATTCTCCACCATTGGATTAGAACCAAACCAATTTGATTCATCCATCACGTCTTCATAAGACTCGACCCATCCATGCTTCCATTACCACTGAAACGAATTCATGCTCGCTCCTTATTTGGTCCAACCAAACCTAGTTTCTCCCAATCTGAGAATCTCATTCTCAAGCTCGTTTTAAATCCTTCGGATTACACTCATTGTGCATGTGACCAAATTGGTTCTCGATTTTTGTTGGCCATCTATAATTAACCATTAATTGTAGAATGATAATGAGTGGCACCTAGTAGTACATCATGATCCCCAATTAATCGAAAAATCAATGGTTGATCCAGAACCATTTCTGAAACCCTTCAGCATCTACAATGAAACGTGCCCCATTCCCTTCATGCATCTTATACCCACTTGGTTCAGGACATGGTCTATAGGGTCAGTCCCCACTAGGTCGACTACGTCACACTTAGCCCAAGTATCATTTCCTCATCCTACGGATTTTAGTTACTACACATGTATCCAAGAGTACCATACTCTAAACATGTAATGCTTTGGCCAAAGACTTTAGTAACAATCCGATGAGAGGCCATGGGTATACATCTCCTCACAAGGAGTGGTGAATCCTTTATAGGCTATTCAAACACCTTTGGCCACTTCGACTTATACCCAATCATCCCGGGTCCACATCTCCTCAGAGATGCTTGCTTAAGATGTCAAAGCATAAGTCTTCATGACTAAGATGACTTGAATATCACACTTAAGCTGCAGTAAGAACTTCATTGATATATCCATATATGCAGAAAACCATACGAAGTCTTATAGCCTGTCACTCCAATGAACTAGTTACCATAACTAGTATCCACGATTAACTCCGGACAACACAATATCTCCAGCCAGTTAGAATCAGCTGCTTGGATACACCAAGGAGTATACCTCGTGCTAGTCTCGATAGAATTGATGGTGTCCAAATCCATCAATTCATCGACTAGGGATAATTCCAATACATCACAATTACACATGTAGAGATACGCACTAGTTGCGATCCAATCACAAATTCTCTCATGCTGTGAATCATATTGTGTACATTCAGTAAATGAGTTTAAGATCTAATCAAATACATGCAAACATGTATACTCAAATAGTGAATCTTCATTTATCAAATAAATGGATCAAACATAAGGCGATTACCTTAGGACATCTCTCATATATAACTAACAAACTCCCACTTGGCCTAATGCCAATCGCCACGGTATCCAATACCATAAGTTCTAACATGATCCTCAAACTTACTTTGAGGTAATGCCTTAGTTAATGGATCTGCTAAGTTCCTTTCAGTGGGAATCTTCTCGATTTGTATTTCCTTTCTACTAATGATCTCTCTCATCAGATGATAGCGGTGAAGCACATGTTTGGATCGTTGATGAGACCTTGGCTCTTTTGCCTGTGTAATTGCTCCATTGTTGTCACAACAAACTGGTATTACTTCAACAATGGCTGGAACCACACAAAGTTCATAACTGAACTTCTTGATCCAAACCACTTCCTTTGCTACTTCCAAAGCTGCAATGTATTCTGCCTCTGGTAGAATCTGCTACAGTGTCTTATTTGGATCTTTTCCATCACACTGCACCCCCATTCAAGGTGAACACGTACCCAGACTGAGACCTAGAATCATCCTTGTCTATCTGGAAGCTGACATCCGTATACTCACGTATCACCCTGTCCCCTTCTCCATATATTAGGAACACATCCTTAGTTCTTCTTAAGTACTTAAAGATCGTCTTAACAGCCACCCAATGTTCCATTCCTAGATTAGACTGGTATCTGCTCATGACACTCAGAGCATACGATACATCGGGCCTTGTACATAACATAACATACATGATAGATCATATTGTGGATGCATAGGAAATCTTACTCACGCAAATCCTCTCGTCTTCTGTACGCGACACATAGACTTCAAAAGGTGTATCCCATGCCTAATGGGTAGGAAACCTTTCTTGGATTCTGACATGCTAAACCTCTTTACCACTCGGTCTATATATGTAGACTGCGAAAGACCAAGCAACCATTTCGATCTATCCCTATAGATCTTAACCCTGAGGATGTAGGTTGCTTCTCCCAGGTCTTTCATGGAGAATATCTTGGACAACCAAATTTTAACTGACTGTAAGATAGAAATATCATTTCTTATATGTAATATGTTATCGACATACAATACTAGAAACACGACTGCACTCCCACTAACCTTCTTGTACACACAAGGTTCGTTCGGATTTTGTGAGAAATCAAACTTTTTGTTTGTCTCATCAAAATGGATATTCCAGCTTCTAGATTCTTGCTTCAGTGCATATATTGACAGTCGCAGTTTGCATACCTTGGTTTTTTCAATCGATGTGAAACCCTCAGGCTGTATTATATACACGTCCTCGAGCAGGTTTCCATTAAGGAAAGTTGTTTTCACATTCATCTGTCATATCTCATAATCATAATGAGCCACTATGGCCAGGAGCATCCGAATAGATTTAAGCATAGCAACATGTGAATAGGTCTCGTCATAATCAACACCTTGCTTTTGACGATATCCTTTCACCCTCAATCTAACCTTATAGGTAATCACATTACCATCCATGTCGGTTTTCTTCTTGAAAACCCACTTGCACCCTATAGGCTTTATGCCTTCAAGTGGGTCAACCAAGTTCCAAACTTGATTTTCATACATGGAATCCATTTCCGACTTCATGGCGTTAAGCCACTTATCCCTTTCTGAATTTTTCAGAACTTCTTCATAACTGGTATGGCCCTCATTATCAATGAGTAACACATCGTTTGATTCACTTACGAGAAATCCATATCTCTCGGGAATGTTGCATGTTCTACCATATCTACGAAGATGTGATGTCACAATAGGTCCAGCCGATGGCTCATCACTATGAGTTGTCAGTTGTGGTGCTTCACCAGGTATCTCATCAATTTCTATTTGCGTCTCTCGAGTCTCCTCAAGCTCAACGACACTCCCACTATTTTCTTGTAAGAGAAACTCTTTCTTTAGAAACATAGCATGCCTTGAAACAAACACCTTTTGTTTCACAGGATGATAGAATTGGTAACCCCTTATTTCCTTAGGGTATCCAATAAATAGATATTTATCAAACTTAGCATCCAATTTGTCTGATACATTCCCCTTCACATAAGTAGGACAACCCTATATCTTTAAGTAAGATAAATGAGGTTTCTTACTATTCCATATCTCATATGGAGTAGTGGAGACTACTTTGGTTGGCATTCTGTTTAGCAAGTAAACAACTTTTTGAAGTGCATAGCCCCAAAAGGACTTGGGAAGATTCGCATGTTCATCATTGACCTGACCATGTCCAACAAGGTCTGATTACGCCTCTCAGATACACTATTATGCTACGGTGTATATGGCAGAGTCCATTGAGACATTATACCATTGTCTCTTAGATAACTAGAAACTCTTGACTTAAGTATTCACCACCTCGATCCATCGAAGTATTTTAATACTCTTGTCATGTTGTTTCTCTACTTCATTTCTGAATTCTTTGAACTTTTAAAAGGCTTCAGACTTGTGTTTCATCAAGAACACATACCCAAACTGTAAGTGATCATCGGTGAAGGTAATGAAGTAGCTATAGCCTTTTAAAGCTTGAGTTGACATAGGTCCGCATACATCAGTATGTAATAGACTAAGCAACTCTCCCACCCATTCACCTTTTCCTGTAAAAGGTAACTTAGTCATCTTACCTTTTAAGCATGATTCGCATGTATCGTATGAATCCAATTCAAACGATTCCAGAATTCTAGATTAGTGTAATTCGGGCATGCATTTCTTCCTTGCATGGCCAAGATGACAATGACACATGTAGGAGTCTAATTGATTATCTTTTCGAGCACACTTGTTGTTCGCTTCGATATTGAAAACATCACTGGATACGTCCAACGTATAAATACTATTACTCAAAGTTTCAGTCCCATAAAGTACGCCATTCAAAGTTATATAACAATAATTGTTACTAAACGTCAAATGGTAAACATTTCTATTTAAACAGGAAATAGAAACAATGTTCTTTATTAGAGAAGGAACATAATAGCAATTGTCTAATTCTAAGACTAGTCTACTAGGGAGCTTTAGCAAATAAGTTCCGATGGTGGTCGCAGCAACCTTTGCTCGATTGCCAACTCGTAAATTTAACTCCTTTCTGATGAGTCTTCTTCTATTCCTTAGCCCCTGTATATCATTACATATATGTGATCTACACCCAGTATCCAATACCAAAGTGTCTAAGGAAATAGAATGACAATCAATAACGAAGATACCTGAAGAGGATGGGGCATCAGATGCCTTCTTCTTCTTCATGGATTCAAGATAAATCTTGTAGTTTCTTCGCCAGTGGCCCTCCTTGCCACAATGATGGCAAGTGTCCTTTTGTGTTGGTTCTGCCTTCTTAGCCTTTTTGTTCTTCCCTTTCTTCTGTTCCTTTGATTTCCTCTTAGAACCTTTCTTTGAGGAAACAACTAACAGAACCACTTTCTCCTCATACTTCACAGAAGGCTCCATAGATTTCAGCATATTGAGGAGCTTAGGAATAGTGGATTCAAGTTTGTTCATCCAGTAGTTCATCACAAATTGTGAGAAACTCTTGGGCAAACAATACAGAATTAAGTTAATAGTTAATTCATGATCCATCATAAACCCGAGGGTAGCCAGCCGCTTGATGTACCCATTCATCTTTAGCACAAACTATACTACATATCAACCTTCTTGCATCTTAGAGGTGAAGAGAAGCCTGGAGACTTCGAACCTTTTGGATCTCACTTGCTCATCAAACAACTCATGAAGATGGAAGACTATGGTATTAGCATCCATATGCTCATGTTGCTTTTGCAGCTCAGGTACCATTGTGGCTAGCATGATGCAACTCGCTAGTTCAGAATCAGTCACATGTTTCTGATAGGCCAACAATTGGTCTGGAGTTGCATCATCCTTAGGACGGTTGGGAAGAGGCTCTTTGAGGACATACGTGAGCTTTTCTGCCTTGAGATTAATTCTTAAGTTTCTAAGCCAGTCCAAGAAGTTAGACCCAGTCTATTTGTTTGAATCCAAAATTGTGCACAAATTCAAAGACGTCATGATCAATCGATTAACCTAGAAATACAAAACGAGCATATATGAGGAAGATGATTTAAAATGCATCAACATACATTCATAAATCCCATACATTTTTCGAATTTCAAAAACCCCAAAATCACTTTGGGAGATCGTAGGTCCATCTCCGAATGGGCTGATATCCAACATAGATGTGAACAACCTTGGAGATGGTCAAACAAGCCATTTATAGCTACAATGGTAGGTATCATGTATACCGATTGCATATCACATATATGCAACTATCACAATGTGCTATAAACTAATTGAATGTTCACACGTACATCGGATTGTTAACTCATTAACAAATATGCATCATATGCATATCACCCAACTTCACCTCCCTTCACATCAACCTTGGAGAGAGTCCAACAAGCTGATGCTCCAGGTTAAAGCCAGCCCATTAATCAAGAAATAGTTGTAATATGGTTAGAACGCATTCAACCAATTAGCCCAGCTTGGAGAGAGTCCAACAACCAAAGCTAACAATTGATCTCTGACTCTTACCATATTAGTATTAAACTATTCCATGGTTTAAACATGTATGGGTTTGAGCCGGGCTTGGAGAGAGTCCAACAACCCAAACAATAAATAGAACTCTGGTTCTAACCATATTAATGGAAGGTGTAGGCTTTAATATTGTGTAAGGGTTTTTAATGTCTCATCCTCTTTGCATTCAAATAACTATTATCTACATGACATGACATACATCTACATGTCACGACAGACATGACATAATGATATGCATCTAATGCAATTACATGACATACAATTAAGACATGTACAAAATTTCCTTATATGTCATAACTATTTATGGAAATAAAATATGTTTGAGATTTGATTCTCCAAATCAAATCATGATTAAATTAGGAAACAAATTTCCAAATCTAATCACATTTTATTTATGGAAAGTGTTAATTAAGGAAAGTCAAATTTAATTTAGAAAATAAATTTCTTAAATTGTCAAAACTATTTATGGAAATAAAATATATTTTAGATTTGATTCCCCAAATCAAATCATGATTAAATTAGGAAACAAATTTTCAAATCTAATCAAATATTTTATTTATGGAAAGTGTTAATTTTCATAAATACTTCTAAACTTTCCAAAAGTAGAAGATTTACACAAATACTTCTAAACTTTCCAAAATTAAAAAATTTCCATAAATACTTCTAAACTTTTCAAAAGTAGAAAATTTCCATAAATATAATTACGACTATCACAAAATAATTTTACGAATATGTCAAAACATAACCTGGGCTCTGATACCACTGTTGGGTTTCCGGCACCGCGGCGAGTGTGTGTTCGAACAAGTTTCTTAAACATGTGCACAGCGGAAGAATTAAAAAGCAATAAATCAAATTTATTACAACACACACACCACACGCATGCATAGTAGAATATGTGTAGACATAATCGCAGTTTCAAATTTTGCAATAAAAGGAAATTACACTGGTTATACCTGACGTATCACGTGCAATGGGAATGACATCAACCGGAGCAACTCTTGCTAGAATTGCCTCTATCCGTATCCACACCGAGTACCGTCGGGATAGCTTCACCAAGCTACGAGCCTCGTCTTCATAGGAGTCACTAGCCTCGTGTCAAAGACGATGTGATCGAGAGAATATCACAATCCGAATCAAAATTCGGATTCGAAAATGAGTCCCCAAAACTCGCTTCTCTGGAGAGGTATTCATCAATCGATTGACGAATCCTTGGTCCTCCACCTATGAGGATTTCCAGAGATCCAATCCCTGACAATAAAGTCGCTGTCAGAGTTGCAAATGTTGTCCAAACGACGCACCGACAAGAAGGAAACAAGCTGTCCAAAACTGGACAACTTGGTGGAGGACTTGGCGCCGGCCAAAGGAGATGGTCGACTAATCCTTGGTCGCCGGAACCAAGGTGGGTCGCCAGAGGGTCGCTGGAGGAGTGGCCGGTAGCATCTAGACTCCAGCAGCTAGGGTGGACGGTGGAACAAAAGGGCTGGGCGGCATGGACTCCTTTGTCCACGGCAAAGAGAAGAGAGGGAGAAGAGAGGAAGAGTATTTCCAAAATTAAACTTAGGGCTCTCCAAACCTCTAGCCGGGCTTTTATAGAGCGCGTGTTTCTTAATCATCAAGAAAACTTCTCCTTAGAGTTATTGGTTCATAACCAAAACCTGTTAACCCGCTCCAATAACTTAAGTTAAAATAAACCAAACCAAGTTGGTCTATTTTAAGTTAAAACGAATCGAACAAACTTTGGTTTATTCGTTTAAAACAAACCAAACCCCTTTGGTTTATTCTCCACCATTGGATTATAACCAAACCAATTTGGTTCATCCATCATGTCTTCATAATACTCGGCCCATCCATGCTTCCATTGTGACTGAAACGATTTCATGCTCGCTCATAGTTTGGTCCAAACAAACCTAGTTTCCCTCGATCTAAGAATCTTATTCTCAAACTCATTTTAAATCCTTCGGATTACACTCGTTGTGTGTGTGACCAAATAGGTTCTCGATTTATGTTGGCCGTCTATAATTAACCATTAATTATAGAACGATCATGAGTGACATCTAGTAGTACATCATGATCCTCAATTAATCGAAAAATCAACGGTTGATCCAGAACCATTTCTGAAAACCTTCAGCAGATACAATGAATCGTGTCCTGTTCCCTTCACGCATCTTATACCCACTTGGTTCAGGACATGGTCTAGAGTGTCAATCCCCACTACGTCGACTAGTCACACCTAGCCCAAATATCATTTCCTTGTCCTACGGATTCTAGTTACTGCACATGTATTCAAGAGTACCATACTCTAAACATGTAATGCTTTGGCCAAAGACTTTAATAACAATCCGACGAGAGGCCATGGGTATACATCTCCTCACAAGGAGTGATGAATCCTTTATAGGCTATTCAAATACCTTCGGCCACTTCGACTTATACCCAAATATCCCGGGTCCACATCTCCTCAGAGATGCTTGCTTAAGATGTCAAAGCATAAGTCTTCATGACCAAGATGACTTGAATACCACAAGTCAAAGAAACATTGCACTTAAGCTGCAGTAAGAACTTTATTGACATATCCATATATGCAGAGAACCATATGAAATCTTATAGCTGGTCACTCCAATGAACTAGTTACCATAACTAGCATCCACGATTAACTCCGGACATCACAATGTCTCCAGCCAATGAGAATCAGCTGCTTGGATATAGCAAGGAGTATACCTCATGCTAGTCTCGACAGAATTGATGGTGTCCAAATCCATCAATTCATCGACTAGGGATAATTCCAATACATCACAATTACACATGTAGAGATACTCACTAGTTATGATCCAATCATAAATTCTCTCATACTATGAATCGTATTGTAGACATTCAGTAAATGAGTTTAAGATCTAATCAAATATATTCAAACATGTATACTCAAATAGTGAATCTTTATTTATCATATAAATGAATCAAACATAAGGCGATTGCCTTTGGACTTCTCTCATATATAACTAACAGGAGAAGCTAATTGAGCTTAATGAGGGTACATCCAAAGCCAAATTAGCAAGACGAGACCTTCTCCGATCACAACTCAACTTCATAAAATTGGACAAAGGAGAAAAGGAATTGTCTTTACATTTTAGGTTTAAAGAGATTATTAATGGTTTGTCAACTGTAGTGGAGAAGCTATCAAATCTAGATATGATCATGAAAGTCATTGATGCATTCCCTCGATCATCAAAATCGAGCTCTATGGTTTATTCCTTTTATATCTCAAGGAATCTAGAGGTTAGTACTTTAGAAGAATTTTCTCAACTATGGAACTTCACGAAACTCGCCTTGAAGGAATAATTGAAGAACCAATCACTCAATCAAGGGGAGTAGGACTTGTAGAAAACAAAGGGAAGAAGAAGAAGAACACAACTCCTTCATTGAATGACGACTCACAATCTTCTATGGATACCGATGAAAAAGCATATATGGTAAGAAGGGTAAGATGTGCTTTAAAAGCGTTTTAAATTTAACAAGTCTAATGATAGGAGAAGGACAAGGAAGATTATGTACTACAATTGCCAAGGAGAAGGACACATGAGGCATGAGTGACCTCTAATGAATAAGAACATGGAAGAAAAGAAGAAGAATGACAAGAAGAGAGAAAGCAAGAAGAAAGAAAAGAAGAATTCAAAAGAAAAGTAGAAGAAGTCAAAATCCTCCCGGAACTTAATAGCCACATGGGATGACTTATCTTCATCGAAGGAAGAGAATGTTAGAAGATCGTGGCCCGGCAAGAAGGGGGGTTGAATAGCCCAATGTTGTAGATGGAAATCACTCACGTCTTAATCGTCCACAAGAGTAATTAGCGCAGTAGAAATGCAAAAACAAGACAAGTAAAACAATACATAAGAGTGAGGAAGAAGCAAATGCTAACACACCGATGTAACGTGGTTCACGACCCTTGTCGCAAGTCCACCGATGATTCGTAAGGCGAATCACTCCCCAACTCAAATCACTAATCTCTCCTTTAGCTTAAACAAGGTGGAGGTAACCTCTTTACAACAATTTCTCCCTCTTACAAAAAGATAGAGCTAAGAACAAGGAAGAGGAGAGAAAACAAGTTTAGGCCACTTGGGAGTCTGAATATGAGTGAAGCATTAGGTGCCCCAAGACCCCCCAACCTCTCTTTTTATAGGGAAGAGGGGTTTCTTCCCTTGGGCATGCAATAGTCGACTACTACATGCCATCAGTCGACTATTGTCGTTCCAACGACTTCTGACCATGCCAGATCATGACCGTTGCTGTCCAACAACACATTGGCCAATCGATTGATCATGCCCATTAGTTGACTGATAAAGCCATCAGTCGAGTGATCCAGGCAATCAATCGACTCAAAACCCTTCTGTGCCCGTGATGACCTTCAGTAGTCGACTACCATTCCTTGGCAGTCGACTAATGGTGTAGAAGTCGATTGCCAAACTCTAGCAGTCGATTGTCGGGCCAAAAATACTTCAGTTGAACACCAGTCGACAATCAGTCGACTCAGAGTAGTCGACTGCTATCTATAGAAATCGACTCAAATCGGTCAACTGCTATTTATAGCAGTCAACTGATGTTGGGTAAAACCACAAACAAACACTTATTTGAGCATCCAACTTGTCAAGTAAAACCTCAAACCTAAGTTTGAGCATCTGACACTTGACTTAGTCATTCGACCAAGTTCACCTATGAGCTATCCCGTCCCGGGATACAATCACTCAACTCTCATCTCCACATGGAGTCCCTCATCGAAACTTTCTATGTCCGGCCACGTCCCTCGGATGCACTAAGCCCATGACTCATCCAGTGCAATCTTTTGTGTCTCGCCCTGAAGTCTGCTTCCTTTGGCTTCATTCCAATGCTCCTCATCCAATGATCCCTCGGATGCACCAAGCACATGACTTCCACAATACCATCCTTCACCGACTCAAGGACCTGAGCCATGAGATGGTGAACTCGCCAATGCTTTATCAAGCTAACACGTGTGTGATTCACTTAAGTCCTTCACAACTTAAACACACACATTAAATCACATAAACAACCTAACTTAAATCCTTTGCCACACACATCAAAACTAAACCATACTTGGGTTGATTGCCCTAACAATCTCCCCATTTTTGATGTGTGGCAACACGTTTAAGTTAGGGAAAACATTAACAAAATACTAAGGCAAGGAAATCATTTAAACATAACATGAGTATCAAAACACTCCCCCTTAATACATGCAACTTCCCCTTAACAGATGCTAATTCTCCCCCTAGCATGATTCACTTAAACACTAACATTTCTCCCCTTTAACACTATCAAAAACATCTAACATATGTTATACAATAAGACATTAAAGTATAAACGAAGAAAGATACCAAAATTAGGCTTAAAATTATTTAAAATAGGTTACTGTGCTCATGCACAGTACATCAGTCGATTGTCACCTGAATTCTAGCATATCTGATTTCTGAATCAAATTTCAGAAATATATTAAAAATTCCAAAAAATTCCAAAAATTATAAAATTCGGGGAACATATTTCTTATGAGTCCCTCTATCAGTGAAAAATGATTTTTCATAACAATTCAATCAATTTTCGAAAATAAGGCAAAATCTCAAAAGTTTCAAAATGAGTAAAGTTTGTATCAACTTGAAAGCCTAGTTTTGCCTTAGAATGTTTCAAAACATAAACCCTTAGTATTCAAAATATGAAATGGTTTTAAAACATTTAAAATATCCATCCATGATCTTTGGGCAATATGTCCATGAATTAAGCATAAGATTTCCCCATGGTTGGTCTATGATTGCTATGTCATGATACTCTAAGTGACCCATCTAAATACCATAAGCATTAGTGAAACACTTGTATCAACCTAACATCTCACCCATTGCTATGTTTTCAATCAAGTTAGCCTTATGGTGAATGTGAGATGTGATTAAAGGTAATTATACTTAACCAAAATTTTATACAATTTCTACCAAGGTTAAGGATTATCAAAACACCCATCATGATCATAAAACAAATATTATCCATAATTGCACATCATGATCATAAATCAAATATTATCCCAACATCATCATAAAGATCATAAGTCAACCATTTATCATGATATGAAATAAATTCAAGTATGATTGACTATCCTAGGGTTCTCTAATCCTTGAGGATTTACTTGGGAACCCAATATAAATTCTTTCCAATGGGTTCACCAAGTACTCCTTTGGGATCCATTTCCTAGCTACCATTGTTGTTTTGGATTGTCCTCTAGCAATTAAACAATGGTAAGCTTTTTCATTTTTGGTTCCCTTATAACCTAGGCCCTTCTTGTTGAAACTAGCTCTTTGGCTCTCAATGATCATATTTAAAGTGTTTGAGCCAATTGTAATTTTTTTAAGGGCCTTGGTAAGGAAATCTACCTTTTCCCTTAGAATCCTATTCTCTTCTAAGCATGCATCATTAACACTAGAAGAAGAAATATTTTCATGTGAGCTTGCATTTTCATGTTTTTCTTCTAGGGCCTTAATTTCATTTAGCATGCATTTATTTTTCTTCTTAGCCCTAAATAAGACCTTAGTCAAGCTAGTAGTCATGGAAATAACATCATGGGAGGGTAGTTTATTTACCTCACTTACCCAATCTTCTTGTTTCGAAGTCGATGAAGATGATGCTCCCCCTACACTTGAACTCTCCTCCTCACTTGTACTTCCTTCTTGTTCGGATGAGGTGGAAGCTACATCTTCGATCCCCATGAGTGCAAGGTGCATGAAAATTTCTTCCTCCGATGAGGATGGGTCATCCCATGTGGCTTTCAAATTGTGGGCTTTTGACTTCCCTTTTTCTTTCTCCTTTGACTTCTTCTCTTCCTTCTTCTTACTTTCTTTCTTCTTATCATGCCTTTTCTTTTCTTCCTTGCTTTTGTTCAATAGTGGACACTCATCCCTCATGTGTCCATTTCCTTGGCAATTGTAGCATATGAGTTTTCTAGTCCTCCTTCTCCTATCATGAGACTTGTTAAATTTAAAAGTTTTTAATGTACATCTCACCTTTCTTACCAAGTAAGCCTCTTCATCGGTGTTCATAGAGGAAGATGAGTCATCATCCACTGAAGTGGGCGGAGTCTCCTTCTTCTTCTTTCCTTTGTCTGCCACTAATGGTACTCCCCTTGATTGCTTGATTGTTGGCTCTTCTACTATATCTTCAAGTCTAGTTTCGTGAAGCTCCAAAGTAGAGAAAAATTCTTCTAGAGTACTTACCTCTAGATTTCTTGAAATGTAGAAGGAGTCCACCATTGAACTCCACTTTAATGACCGGGGGAAGGCATCAATTGCTTTCATGATCATATCCCTATTGGATAGCTCCTCCCTACACTTGGCAATCCATTAATTATTTACTTAAATCTTGAGTGTAGAGATAATACATTTTCTCCTTTTTCTAGTTTGATATTGTTAAGTTGAGAGAGGAGAAGGTCTCTTCTTGCAAGTTTGGCTTCGGAGGTGCTTTCATGAAGCTCCACTAGCTTCTCCCACATCTTTTTAGCACTTGAGCACTCTTCAATCCTATTGATCTCTTGTTGAGGGAGCACATTGAAAAGATGGTGCTTGGCTTTTGAGTTTTTAAGTGCTCATCTCTTTGCTTCTTTGTCCATCTTGATTTCTCTAATAACCTCCCTTCTTGATCTTTAGGCACTTCAAAATCATTTTCCATAATCAATATAATTTCAAAGTCTGTTTCGAAAAATACCTCCATTCTCTTCTTCCACCAAGAGAAGTAGCCTTCGCATTTGGCTGGACGAATGTTGGAGGTGGCCATTTCATTGATTGTTGCGACGGTGAGTCTGGTGACAATCTCCTCGCTCTAATATGACTTGTTGGAGAATCGTGGCCTGGCTAGAAGGAGGGTTGAATAGCCCGATGTCATAGATGGAAATCGCTCACGTCTTAATCGTCTACAAGAGTAATTAGTGCAACGGAAATGCTAAAACAAGACATTTAAAACAATACAAAAAAGTGAAGAAGAAGCAAACGCTAACACACCGATGCAACATGGTTTACGGCCCTTGTCGCTAGTCCATGAACGATTCATAAGGCGAATCACTCCCCAACTCAAATCACTAATCTCTCCTTTAGCTTAAACAAGGTGGAGGTAACCTCTTTACTACAATTTCTCCCTCTTACAATAAGATAGAGCTAAGAACAAGGAAGAGGAGAGAAAATATGTTTAGGGCACTTGGGAGTATGAATATTGTAGGGGATCGGTATGGCCGGCTAGAGGGGAGTGAATAGCCCTTTTCGTTTGGATGTCGATATTTGCTCGTCTACAAAACTAATTAGCGCAAGCGGAAGACTAATAAAGACAAGCAAATAGAAATATGAGAAAACAAACGCTAACAAAGAATATAACGTGGTTCACGGCTACGCCGCTAATCCACGATCCCCGATTCGTCCTCGGTGAATCACTCCGCTAAACCAATCCACTAAATGGTCTCTCCTTTGCACAAAGCTAGGTGGAGGTAACCTTTACAATCAAGATCACTCTTCTTACAAATAGAATGGAGTAAAAGCGAGTAAGAAGAGTTTAGAGCTTGTGGGGCACTAGGAAGATCACTTGGAGCATGAGCATTAGCCTCTCAAAGGCTTACACCCTCTCTTTTTATAGAGAGGGCTGATTTCTTCCCGTTGGCCGCCATCGATCATTGCCACCCTTGGCGATCATTGCCACTCACTAGCGGCCTCGAACACGTCGGATCCCGGCCGTTGTAGTCAGCGGAACTCTTGGCGATCGTGATGGACCTCATCGATCATTGCTCTCCGTAGTTATTTGCCCGATCGACTCGAGCGATTCGAAGCCCTATTGACCCGATCATTCGCCTTGGCCGATCGATAATCTTCTTGATCGGCTGCAGCCACAATCCGATCGATCGTATACGGATCGAACTACACTCGACTCGGAAGCGATCATTGCCATGACATAACGATCGGTAGGTGTCGGGAAAACCCATCCGACACTTGGCCAAATGGCCAAGTTTCACCTAAGAGCTACCCTTCCCCGGGTTACAATCGCTCACTCTCATCTCTCGGAGTCCCTCGCCTTCGAAGTTCTCTTCGTTCTCGGCCACGTCCCTCGGCAGCATCAGGCGCACGGCTCTGCAATGCTCCTTCGCGTCTCTTGCCTCGAAGTCTACTTCCTCCGGCTTCACTCCAAGCTTCTTGTCCGGCGGTCCCTCGGATGCTCCAAGCGCACGGCTTCCGCAAAGCTATCCTTCACCGACTCAAGGCACGAGTCATGAGATGTGAAACTCGCCATGGCTCCATGTGCGAATTACTAAGTCCTGCACGACTTTAACGCACATATCAAATCAACATATCAAACTAACTTAAACTCTTTGCCACACCATCAAACCATATTACGGCAAGAGATTGCCCTAACAAATATGAGTGAAGCATTAGGTGCACCAAGCCCCCCAACCCCTCTTTTTATAGGGAAGAGGGGTTTCTTCCCGTTGGACATGCAACAGTCGATTGCTACCGTTCCAACGACTTCTGACAATGCCAGATCATGACCATTACAGTCCAATGACACATTGGGAAGTAGACTGATCATGCCCATCAGTTGACTGATCAAGCCATCAATCGAGTGATCTAGGAAATCAATCGACTCAAAACCCATACGTACGCGACCACCTTGTGATCGAATGTCGTTCCTTGGCGATCGTGATGGTCATCAATCAATCGTAGCCAAATCCTAGCGATCGATTGTTGCACAAAATACTTGATCGAACACGATCGACAATCGGTTGACTTCAGGCGATCAGCGATGTTAAAACCTCAAACAAACACTTGTTTGAGCATCCGACTTATCGGGTAAAACCTCAAACCTAAGATTGAGTGTCCGACACTTAACTTAGCCATTTGTCCAAGTTCACCTATAAGTTATCCCATCCCGGGTTATAATCGCTCAACTCTCATCTCCCCATGGAGTCCCTCACCAAAGCTCTCTTCGTCTGGCCATGTCCCTCGAATGCACTAAGCTCGTAACTCATCAAGTGTCATCCTTCGCGTCTCTCCCTGAAGTCTACTTCCTTCAGCTTCACTCCAATGCTCCTCATCCGACAGTCCCTCGGATGCACCAAGCACACGGCTTTCGCAATGCCATCCTTCACCGACTAAAGGACCCAAGCCATGATATGGTGAACTCACCAATGCTTTATCAAGATAACACATGTGTGATCCACTTAAGTCCTGCACAACTTAAACACACACATCAAATCACATAAACAACCTAACTTAAACCGTTTTCCACACACATCAAAACCAAACCATACTTGGGTTGATTGCCCTTACAGAGAAGGTCATCTCACGTTTTGCACTAATGGGAGTAGATGATGTAGCCTCCACCTCATCCAAACAAGAAGAAGGAAACCCAAGTGAGGAGGAGAGCTCAAGCATTGGGGGAGCACAAACTTCAGATTCGGAAGAAGATTGGGTAAGTGAGGTAAAGAATCTCCCTACTTAAGATGTTGTTTCAATGATTTCAAGTTTAACTTAGGATTTATTTAGAACTAAGCAGAAAAATAAATTCTTGCAAAATGATATTAGAAATCTAGAATAAAAGATTGAGAATGTATGTTCACATGACAATATTTCTTCTTCTAGTACAAATGATGCATGTTTAGAAGAAAATAGGATTTTAAAGGAAAAGGTAGAATACCTTAGCAAAGCCCTTGAAAAATTTACCATATACTCAAATACTTTGAAAATTATTATAGGGAGCCAAAGGGCAAGTTTCAATAAGAAGGGCTTAGGATATAAGGGATCAAAGAATGAAAAATCATACCATTGCCTAATTTCTAGGTGACAATAAAAAAATAACTATGGTAGCTAGAAAATGGATCCCCAAAGAATACTTGATGAACCCTATTGGAAAAAATCTATTTTGTGTACCCAGGTCAATTCTTAAGGGTTATAAAACCTATGATAGTTAACCATAATTGAATTTATTTCATATCTTACTAAATAGTTGGATTTTGATTTTGATGGATGATACTTGACTTATGATAATGATGAGTAGTGATTTTGGATAATACTAAACGTTGGTAGCATTGCTTGAAAATTTTGATTAAGTATAATTAACTTAGTTACATCTCACAACCCACTATAAGGTAACTTGATTGATAACATAGAAATGGGTGAGATGTTAGATTGATACAAGTGATTCACTAATTCATATGACATTTTGATGAGTCATTGGATGTATCATAACATAGCAATCATTGACCAACTATGGGGAAAACAAATGTTTAACTCATGAACATCTTGCCCAATGATCATAGTTGGATATTCTTTAATTTGAAAACATTTCATGTTTTGAAAACTTTGAGTTGATGCATTGAAATATTTAAAGGCAAAACTAATTTTCCATGTTGATACAAAATTAGAGAATTTTAGAACTTTTGAATTTTTGTCCAACTTTTGAGAATTATATGTATTTTCATGGAAATTTTTTTTCCCCTGATATAGGAACTCATAAGAAATGTGTTCCTAAAATTTCAAGATTTTTTAAAATTTTATGAATTTTTAATGCATTTTTGAAGTTGGCTTCAGAAATCAAAATTCAACATTATCAGACACCAGTCGACTGATGACATTGTATACGATCACAACAGCTTATTTTTTGAGTGTTTCATAACTGTTTTGAGTGTTTTATTCTCTTAAATCATGATACATCATTGTATAAGTATTTGTATGATCTTTTTGCTGGTGTTAAAGGGGGAGAAATGTTAAGGTATAAGCTAAACACTTTAGAGCATGTGTTAAGGCAGAGTTTGCATGTATTAAGGAGGAGCTTGATATTCATGCCTTTTATTCATTCTCATTGTTTCCTTAAGTATTTTTAGCTAACTTAAACATATTGCCACACATCAAAAAGGGGGAGATTGTTAGGGCAATCAACCAAAGTATGATCATGGTTTTGATGTGTGTGTCAAAGGGTTTAAGTTAGGATGTTTATGCTTTTGATGTGTGTGTTCAAGTTGTGTAGAACTTGGTGAATCTCACATGAGTAGCTTGATGAAGCATTTGCAAGTTCATTCATCTCATGGCTAGGGTCCTTGAATCGATGAAGGATGGCACAGGGAGAAGCCGTGAGCTTAGTCCATCTGAGAGACGCAGGCCGAACGAAGGGAGCTTCGATGGAAGACTCCGTGGGAGATGAGAGTTGAGTGATTGTAACCCTGGTCGGGGTTGTTCAACTTAGGTGGACTTGGCCAAATGGCTAAGATCAAGTGTCGGATGCTCAAACACTTGTGTTTGAGGTTTTTCCCGATAGTAGTCGACTGATATAGGTATTAGTCAACTGGTAGAAGTCGATAGCAATTGACTGAAGTTGGATAAGGGTTTGTGGCCTACCAGTCAATTGCTAGGGTTTAGCAGTTGACTGGTTCACAATGAGTCGACTGCCATGGAAGGCAGTCAACTATTATAAGTGGATTCGGGAAAAGAACTTCTTGTAGCCAAGTGAGATGTCGAATTGATAGTTGATCAGTCGACTGTCAGTAAGAGCAGTCGACTTCTCAGGTTACCATTGAGCTGTGATGGCTGAGGATCATGCTTGGTTAGAAGCCATTGGAGTCGGTCCGTTACAGCGATAGTCGACTATTGCATGCCCATTGGGAAAAAGGCCCTCTTCTCTATAAAAGAAGGGCTTGGGAGCCTTGGGGTGGCTAATGCTTACACTCCTAATCATACTCTAAAGGCTCCCATGGTTTCTAAGTGTTTTTACTCCTTTATTTTCTATTTATATTTCTATTATCTTGTGAGAAGAGGAGTTTGTGTAAGAAGGTTTTTCTCCACCTTGTGTTCTTCTAAAGGAGAATATAGTGGAAGGTTGAGGGAGTGATCCGCCTAACGGATTGTCGTGGACTAGTGGCAAGAGGTCATGAACCACGTTAAAAGGCTTATCTTCTATTTGCTTTGTTTACTTTGTTTTAGCTTTAATTTTATTCTTGTTAGTATTATTATTATTATGTTGTGCTAACAAGTGTGCAGACATTAAGCATGAACGAAATCCATCGAGCAACGTTTAGGTTATTCATCCCCCTCCCTTCTTGTCAAGCCATCGATCTTAACATTCTTTGGGTAATTGGAGTACTTGAGAGGTAATTGAGTAGATAGAGTTGTTGCCTCAGGGTGAGATGTCAGAAGAATCAGTAGAGGATTATTGGAGGAAGGTATTGTTGTTATTCTTTCAAACAAATAAAATGCCCAATGATCTTGTACGTACTCGTCAAATCATGCAGAAAATTACTAATTTTGTGTAATAAAAGATGTTATGTATAAAAAAAATCTAATGTCAGGCTTTTACTATGGTGTTTGGGAAAGAAAGAGGTTGATTATGTGTTGCGAGAGATACATGAGGGAGCTTGTGTGAGTCATATAGGAAGTAGATCATTTATTCAAAAAGTGTTATTGGTTGAATATTTTTGGCCTACACTCACAAGGGATGATACTCAATTGGTACAAAAATGTGAAACTTGTCAAAGGCATCATAATTGGAATTATCAACCGATTGAACAAATGAAGTTAGTAGTAATAGCTTGCCCTTTTGATCTATGGGGCATGGATATAGTAAGGCCATTTTCAATAGGAATAGGTCATAAAAAGTTTTTGTTAATAGCTATTGATTATTTTTCTAAGTGGGCAGAGGTTGAACATTTAGCTCATATCACATAACAAATAGTATTGAAATTTTTATGTAAAAATATAGTATGTCATTTTTGTATACCTAGACAATTAATATCAGGCAATGGGAGACAATTTCAAGGTAAAAAATTAGCAAAATGGTGTCAAGATTTTAAGATTGAACAAGTATTTACTTCAGTAGCTTATCCTCAGAGTAATGGACAAACCTAGTGATGTTTGCAAATCATGTAGGATTTTTTGCGAAGTTTTAGTACACATCTCATTGTGTTTCATACTTGTTTCATGCAAATTTCCCTTATTTTGCTCTTATTTACTATTTTTTTAGTTTAGAAATATTCTTTTGCTATTTTCATGTGCAGAGCGGCATTTTGGAGGCAAAGTGGCATGATAAATGGAGCTCAAGAAAGACAGCATGCTCTTGTCGTGCCCCCAAGACATGGGAATGCTTTGGACGAAAAGATAGCATCTGCCTAGAGTTGTATAGGAAGACACGGTCGACCATGAGAATTTCACATGGTCGTGCCATTTCCAAACGCATGGCCCAAGATGAAATTTCCAAACTTCCACACGGTTGGCTGTGTTGAATCCACATGCTCGTGTGGTGACCTCGCAACTTATAGAGATCCGTTTTTGTGCGCAATTAAGGAAAGTCGATTTCGCTCCTATAAAAAAAAGGAAGGCACACCTAAATCTAAAGGGGGAGACTTGACGACTTGAATGACAAGAAGGTGCCCTAAAAAGCATCAAAGGCTCGCAATGGGGAGGTGGAAGGCGACTCAAGGCCAGCGACAAAAGCTCCACAACACTAGAAGGATGCCAAGACAACTCAACAAACCAAATAGGGTATATTTCTTTTATTTTAATCATGGTTTTGTTTTAATTGTTAAGAATACAATGTCTTGCATTCTTCCTTCAGTATTTATGGAGTAGAGACTTCGATTATAGGACTAGGGAGTAGCTTGTGCTTGTTGGACATGTTCGAACAAATCTTTATTAATGTCTTTTAATTATATTTGTGATCTATGTTTTCTTGTTCAATTAAAATTACGACTTGGTTCTGTTTCTACTGTGCCTAGTCGATATAGAGGTCAAAAGCCTCTATGTCAAAACCTAGAAGAATCAACGAGGAACCGACTGGTCATCCTCCCTCCAAAACCATAGATAATAGGTCGTGAAAGAGTAGGGCATGAAACATGGTCCACCTATTCATGGGGGTAACATAAGACATCTTAGAACTCCATGAACCTAGTTTATCTAGAGGTCGAGAAGTAGGAGAAATCAATGATTGTGGGACCCATGAGAGGGGCTTCTTAGTGACAACAACTTCCAGAGCTCTGTGGATCCGAAAGGGATGCTCTAGAAAATTAGGTAAGTCTCATGTAGAAGCAAAAGTTCACCGGGATTACACTTGATGATCCTCCCACAAGAAGATAATTAAAGAACTCAGGAGCATAGAATTACAACATGTACAAACATAGCACAAGTGAAACTTAAATCCTAGAATCTCTTGATTGACCTTGAGCACACACCCCCTTTTCCTTTCTCCAAGTGACACCGTACTTGAGTTTGCCCACAGCCGACTACCTTAACTTGTGAAGAATCACTCCGAACAATCAACATTCACTAGACACCCGGTTGTCAAATCACATTTTCTGTGAGATCGATACATAATTTATTACTTGAAGATAACCGTGCACTTGTGGGCATTGAGCGTAAGCGCCTGTTGGTGCAATCGCCCCAGGTCATGATTGACTGGACTCGAGTTTGACTCGAGTAGTTTTTTGATATTTGACAATGTGTTGGGGAAATTGTTGGTGCAATTGACCCGGGTCATGATTGACCGGACTCGAGGGGTATTTTGATGGTTGACTAGCATTGACCATGTGATGAAGAAAGTCTAAGTCATAGGTACTTGGCATAGAAAGTCCAAGTGGAACACTTGGCAATGGGAAAGTCCAAGTCTTAAGTACTTGGCATAGAAAGTCCAAGCATGGGTCTTGGCAAGGGAAAGTTCATGCTTGAGTCTTGGCAATTGGAAAGTCGAACATGGAGTTGGCATGGAAAGTACAAGGGTGTAGTCTTGGTGGTGAAAGTCCAAGTCATGGGTACTTGGCATTTGGGAAGTCCAAGGGTTGATATTGGCAGCATAAAGTCTAAGGGTGGAGTCTTTGTAGCATAAGTCCAATGGTTAGTGGCGTAAAGTCCAAGCGTGGTCTTGGAAGCGTAAGTTCAATGTGCCTTGGCAGTGTAGACACCGTTAGCATGACAATAGCCAATGAAAGCACCTGAAGGCTAGCGTATGGATGAACAAGTCATGGATGACTTGGAGGGATCCAATAGGCGCGAGGCTATTGGAGGTGGCTAGAAGGCTTAGGTCTAGGCTAAGGGTGGTCTAGCAAGTATGGGGACACCATACTTGGAGTTAAACCTCATGTTTGAGGTTATCGGTTGACCGGGGCTTTATACCGATCAGATGGTCAAGTGTTTGACACTTGATAATGAGTCGACACTCAGCAGTCGACTGAGATTATGACCAGTTCGACTACTCTGAGTCGACTAGTGCTCGACTGCGGTTTAGGGCTGAAAGAGCCTTGATAGTCAACTGTTCATTGGAGCAGTCAACTGATGGTTCGACCGCAAGTATAGAATGCTCTGTAACTGACTGGGCAATCGTCTATGAGCGATGGCAGCCGACTGCCAATGTTGGCAGTCGACCGATGAGAGTCCCATTGGATTTTTCCAACATGGATCTATAGAGGATCCTTGGAAGCTAGAGGAGGAGTGAATAACTTGTTTTCGTTTCTACAAAAATGGTTAGCAGAAGCACAACAAATACAATAGTAATAGAAATGAAAACACAATGCTAACACAAAGCTTTTACACGGTTCGAAGATAATGCTCCTACTCCACGGCGATCCTTAAGGTGGATCAACCCTAATCAATCTCACTAAAAGGCTTTCTCTTTTTACAATAACCCTTCTCTTCTTACAAAAGATGAAGACGAAGTTTAGAGAGGAGGAGGGGAATTAAAATACTAGGAAAGCTTAGAAAATTCGTGGAGGCTTGAGAGGATGATCAGAATCTAAGCATGAACCCTCACAACTACCACAAGCCCTCTTTTTATAGAGAGAGGGCTATTTTTCTCAACAATCATGTGATCGATGTACAACATCACGATCGCGCGTCGCGAGCTTAATCAACAACCGGATTCACGGGATTTATAATCGTCATCATCCAATGACACACTCATCAGTCGATTGATCCCTCCATCAGTCGACTGATGGAGTGATCAGTCGAGTGATCATGGGGCGTAGTCGAGTGAGACTCCATTTTATGCCAGTGTTCACCTTAATCAGTCGATTGCCATTGTTTGGCATTCGACTGATGGTGACATCAGTCGACTGCCACGACTAGGCAGACGACTTTTCATCAGTTTTCCAGCCTGACTCAGTCGAGCACCCTAACGGTCGACTGATGCTCGTCAAGTATGAATAATTCATACTTGAATTGACTCCCTAGACCTAGACTTAACCTTCTAGCTCTCCCTTAAGCCTTTCGCCTCAAGGATCACTTCGAGTCCATGACTTATTCATCCTTTGTGCTTTGCTTCTAAGAGCTTCCTTCGGTTTTGTCATGTCTTGGGTTTCCTTTTGCCAAAGTGCGCTTGGACTTTACGCCGCTAAGACTACATGCTTGGACTTACGCTGCCAAGACTTGCATTTGGACTTCCTTTGCCAAGGTCCGCTTGGACTTTATGCCACCAAGACTACATGCTTGGTCTTATGCCGCCAAGCCTTTTCCTTGGACTTCTCTTGCCAAGATCACACTTGGACTTTGCCTTTACCAAGTCTTCATACTTGGATTTTCCTGTCACTTAAACATGTTCACAATTAGATCACAAAGTATTGCCTAACTTAGATGATTATCCAAACATCAAAACATATAAATGCTTGGGGCATTGTTGCACCAACAATCTCCCCCTTTTTGATGTTTGACAATCATTTAAGTTAAGTCTTTAACACATGCACATAATCATATTTCGAATATAAATTCTAACTTAAACATTTCTTCTCCCCGTTTGACATACATCAAAAAGAGAAGGATTCATAAATTTCATGAAAGAATAAAATTTGTTGTAATCTTGAACTAAGGTATAAGATTGAAATTAAGCTCCCCCTTAATCCAAGATATGGTTCATGATATGTGAATAACATGTGGAGCAAAACCTAACATAAAATTGGAGGTTAAATACTAACTTTGCACAAACAATATAAGTTATGGGGATGAAAAGATTACATTGCATCAAACAGTCCTAAAAACTTATTTATAATGAAGATTATAATGCCATAGATTTATAAAATCAAAGATACACTAAACACCAGGAAATAGAGCTTTTTTTCAAAAAATGCAGTGTATCAGTCGACTGGTTTCTGATGCAGTCGACTGCTACGCCCGAATTCATTTATCTGATTTTTCATCCCAACTTTAGAAATGGGTCAAAAATTCTAGAAACATCGAAAACTCACGAAATTTTGTGTCCACATTTTTGAAATCATTTTCTATCAAGGAAACATAATTTAAAAAATATATGTTTTCCAAATTTCGAAAATGATACAATTTCGAAACCTAGCAAAAACTCTAAGTATTTTGCAAACTTTGTATCACTTTTGTATTTCACTTGGAAACTATTTTTGAAAGTTTGATAAACATAGTTTAAATTATGTTTTATTTGACATTTCCAATCATATTCTTGGAGCTATATGGACATTAATTGTGCATAAGCCTTCCCAATGATTGGTCCAATGAAGGATTAATGTCTCTAGATGACACTTTGGTTCGAAGTAATGCATCATAACAAGCATGATGAACCAAGTGCATCTTCCTAACATCTCACATGTTGTCTAAGTGACTCAATACAAAAATTTGGTTTCTTAGGTATTTTGTGAGATGCTTAAAGGTATAAATCCTAGGATTTCTATAGGATCATACAAACCTACACCTTTATTCAACTAAGCACATCCCAAGTTCTCTCCTAAGTGATGAAAATTCTACTTCGGGGAGAGGCTTGGTAAAGATGTCGGCTAGGTTGGACTAAGATTCAATGTAATTAAGCTCAATGTCCCCCTTAGCCACAAGATCTCTAATGAAGTGATGTTTCACTTTAATGTGCTTGGTCCTAGAGTGATGCGCCGGATTTTTTGTCAAATTTATGGTACTCACATTATCAAAAAATACTTTTATATTGGAGTAAGATAGCTCATAGTCCTCTAAAGTATGTTTCATCCATAGTAGTTGAGCTACACAACCACCCATAGCTACATACTTAGCCTCGGTGGTGGATAGGGCAACACAAGGTTACTTGCGACTACTCTAACTAACTAGAAAGGACCCAAGGAATTTACATCCACTACTAGTACTCTTCTAATCCAATTTGCAACCGGCATAATCGGAATCGGTGTACCCAACCAAATAAAAAGACCTAGTCCTAGAGTACCATAGTCCTACATTTAGTATGTGTTGGATCGATGCGGTTCGCTAGAGGGGGGGGGGGGTGAATAGCGAAAAACCTTTTTCTTCGAGTTCGTATCAAAAGAATTGAGTGCAGCGGAAATGTAAATGAAACAAAAAGAGACAAGTTTATTTTTACTTGGTTCGTAGCCTTCGGCTACTACTCCAAGGCCCTAATGGTCCTAGACTGTGTAGGGAGGGCAATTCACTAAAACACTCCTCCACGTTGGAGGTAGGAGTTTGACGATTACAAAAAAAACTTTCGAAGCAAAATGATAGAGAGACAAACCCTCTCTTCTATTAAAGTAAAATGCAACGATAGAAAAACCTCGAGTAAAAGAGTTGCAATATTGAAAACAATAACAAGGATTATACCAACAACTAAAAAGAAAGACCTTAAGCTAGGGTTTTTGGCAGCACTTCATTGTCGTAGAGTCGTCGGAGAGTCGCAGCGTTGCGGAAGCTTTTGAGCACTTAGAATTGATGGTCAAACCCTAGGTTTGGCCCTCCTTTTATAGCCTTTGAGCCCCTTTTCGAGAGGAACCCTAGCCAATCACAATTGAGAACCACTCCCCTTGAAATTTGGTGATAAACCTTGACTCCTCGAGGCTGATCCTTTGACCATCAGTCGACTGATGGCCATAATCACCAATCGATGGCGATCGCTGAGTGTCGACCTTTCTAATCGATCGATTACGGCATGAGTCCTTCAAGCCGGGCAATGACTAATGCTAGCTCAAAGAAAACATTATTTCGACGGCTTCCGACCGTCCGATCTCGACCTAGACCATCTATAAGATGTCTTTGTTCGGATCTACGCTTAAGATTATCCCCGTAAAGAGGATACGACCTCACTTACGCTCACACACACGAGCTTACCTCGATACTTACGTGTCGCTTTTGCTTCCGGCCTTCCACTTGATTCCTTTGGCTCCCTCCGAAGTCACTCAAGTGTCGCCCGACCACCTCGGCTTCCTCCGGGTGTCGCTATCCTTCAGCTCCAGCTATAGCAATCTTCTGCACACTCGATTTAGCTCGTGAGAAAACGATATGATCTTAACTTTGTATCGTTTGCTATAATCAAAACTCAGGTTCGACTTAGGTGCCTACTGCACCAACAGTATGCCTTTAATATATCTTAAGATTCTCTTAATGGAAACTAAATGAGATTCTTTGGCACATGATTAGTACCTAGCACACATACCAACAGCAAATAATATATTGGGTCTACTAGCGGTTATGTACAAAAGGCTACCAATCATACTCCTATAGAGTGTAAGGTCAATTTGTTTTCCTTCATGATCACTATCTATTTTTGTATTACTTGCTATTGGAGTTGAAACTACCTTAGCATTCTCCAAAACAAATTTCTTAATCATATCTTTAGCATATTTGGTTTGGTAATATAAATTCCTTCACTTGTTTGTTTGAATTGTAATCCTAGGAAGAAATTTATTTCCCCAACTAGACTCATCTCAAACTCATTTTCTATATTCTTGATAAAGTCTTGAAGGAGTTCATCATTTGTTAACCTAAAGATAATGTCATCAACATATACTTGGGCTACAAAGATGTCCTTTGATGTTGACTTTATAAATAGAGTTTGATCTACATTTCCCCTCCTAAAGTCCTTAGAGATTAGGAAAGATGATAATCTTTCATACTAAGATCGGGGAGCTTGTTTCAAACCATATAAAGCCTTTTTAAGCTTGAATACATGGTTTGGATAGTCTATATTCTCAAACCCGGGAGGTTGCTCTACATATACCTCCTCCTTAATGAACCCATTTAGGAATGCTGATTTAACATCCATTTGATGGAGTTTGAAACCCATATAAGAGGCATACCCTAATAGGATCCTAATAGACTCTAACCTAGCAACCGGGGCAAATGTTTCATTATAGTCAAGTCCTTCAACTTGATTAAAGCCCCTTGCAACTAACCTTGCCTTATTCTTAGTAATATTTCCTTGGTCATCTAGTTTGTTCCTAAAGACCCATCTTGTAGCAATGATGGTATTGTCATTAGGTCTAGGAACTAACTCCCATACTTGACTCCGATCAAGTAATGCGCCATTGATTGTTTTGGGCTCAATTTGGGAGATTAGTGCTATATGACTTGAGGGATCTCTATGAAATGACCTAGTCCTAACTCCTTGAGATAATTCACCTACAATTTGATCTAGAGGGTGATTTTGATAAACTCTTATTGTTCTAGGAGGTGTATTATAATGATTTTGATCATGATTATCCTCAACTCTTCTTTCATCATCGGAATCACCTCTTACTCCCCCTTGATTCAACTCTCCCCCTTGATCATTACCCCCTAAAGTTAAATCTTGAATTTTTTTTGGCAATTTCTTGATTTTTGTCATTGATATCATGATCAATGGGGAATTTCTTAGGGTATGTGTTAGAGGTTTCATCAAATTGGACATTTGAAGATTCCTCAATCTTTTGAGTTTTTTTATTATAAACTCTATACCCTACACTAGTGGATGAGTATCCAACTAGGATTCCCTCATCCGCTTTGGTCTCAAATTTACCTAGGTTATCTTTGGTGATTAAAATATAAACTTTTCATCCAAAAACCTTAAAATAGTGAATTGTTGGAATTGTACCATTCCATAATTCAAATGGAGTTTTTCGTAAAAATCTATTAATTAAAACCCTATTTTGGATATAGCAAGCGGTGTTGACCGCTTTCGTCCAGAAGTAGCTAGGTAAAGAATATGCATTAAGCATAGCTCTAGCCGCTTCTTATAGGACACGATTTTTCCTTTCCACAACCCCATTTTGTCGTGGTGTTCTAGGCAAAAGTTTGAGAAGTTGGAACTCTCAAATTCTCCACCAAGATCACTACAGATCCGGTTGATTTTGAGTTTCCTTTCATTCTCTACTCTCTTGCTAAATCCTATAATTATTCCTAGAGTTTCATCTTTATTTTTCATGAAAAATACCCAAGTATATCTAAAAAAAATCATCTATAATCACTAAGCAATATTTACTACCAATCATGGAAGGAGTACTATGACAATCAAATAAGTCCTTATGCAATAGTTATAAAGGTAAAGCGGTACTAAGTAAAGTTTTACCTTTGTGTGATGATTTTGATTGCTTCCCCTCTTGGCATGCATTACACATTTTGTCCTTGAGATACTTGACTTTTGGCAACCCCTTGACTAACTTCATTTTGGCTATTTTGGCAATGTTCTTCATATTAATGTGGCCTAGCCTCCTATGCCAAAGCCAACACTCTTCTTCTTTTGCAATAAGACACTTGGTAGAAGCATTAGTAGCATAGGATAAATCAACATAGTATATATTTGATTTCCTAAAGCCTACTAACATGGAATCATTTAAAGTTTTGTGTCTTATGAAACATTTTGAAGAATCAATTTGAACATCAAAATTGGCATCACATAGTTGACTTACACTAAGAAAATTAAATTTCATATTTTTTAACTAATAACACTTTATGAATGGCAAGGTTGGGGGATACCTCAATTGTGCCTTTTCCTAGAATCTTAAGTTTACCACTATTTCTAAAATGTACCTTCCCCTTGCTAGTGTGGCTGATGGTGGAAAATTTTCTCTCATCACCGGTTATGTGTTTTGAGCACCCACTATCAAAAATCCATAAGCTTGGTTCTTCTACCTATACAACATGAAAAATGCAAGCCTTAGGCACCCAAATTTTGGGACCGATAGCATCAACTATATAACTTTTGGGGACCCAAGTCTTTTTAGCCTTGCTCCTAATGGTTGGTTTTCTATAAATTAGAGAGGTGAAGGCTACTTCTTTTTCCTTAGGCTTGTATCCTATGCCGACCTTATTATAAATGACCCTTTGGTCCCTAAGAATCATGTCAAGATATTTGGACCCATTTGTAAACTTTTCTAAACATGCATGGAAATCACCTATTTCTTTCCTAAGTTCATCATTCTCATTCCTAAGTGTTCATGCATCATCACAAGATGGTACTACATTTTTGAGTGATTTAATTTATACTTTTAAGTCCTTAATCCTAGATTTTGATCTATTTAAGGCATTTTGAAGGCATGCAATGGTTTTGTAAAGTAAATCTATCCTAGGGGAGTCTCTTACCTCATCATCACTTGATGATTATTCGTCGCTTGAGGATGAGGATGAAGAATCCTCACTTGAGCTCCCGGCTTCCTCCTCCAAGGCCATGAGAGCTAGGTTCCGGGTGGCATGACACATTTATTCATCATCGGAAGAGTCCTCCAAGCTTAGTGTGTCCCATGTTTGTGCCACCATTGCCTCCTTCTTCTTCTTCTCCTTCTTTCCTTCTTTTTCTTTTCCTTCTCCTCCTTCTTCTTTAGTTCCGGGCAATTTGGCTTGATATGCCCTTTCTTGTTGCAACCATAACAAGTTACATTAGATGTAGAAATTGAACTAGTTGAGGTTTTACCTTTGGAGGATTGGAACATCCTCCTCACATATTTCTTGGTGAGTTTCCTTGACCTCCCACCAAACTTCTTCACATAGTGAGCTACCTCACTAGCCGATAGCTCGTCATCTCTACTTGATGATTCCTCCTCGGATTCGGATGAGGAAGAGACTTCTTTCTTCTCCTTCTTCTTTTTTTACTTCTCCTTTACAAAAAGAGCTATACCTTTCTCTTTTGATGAAGTATTAGCTTGCTCGTGCAATTCAAATTCACAAAAGAGCTCATCTAATTTAACCAAAGAAAGATCCCTAGAGACCTTATAGGCATCTACCATTGAAGCCCACAAGGTTGTTCTAGGGAAGGCTTGGAGTACATACCTCACAAGGTCTCGGTTGTCGACCTTCTCACCTATCACATATAGTCCGTTGACTACTTCCTTGAAGAAATCATGCATTTGGCTCATGGTCTCATTGGTCTTCATGGCAAAGTTTTGGAGTTGGCCTATCAAGAGGTCCCTCTTTGCTCTCCTCATCTCTTTTGATCCTCCATTCAATTCGATGAGCTTCTCCCAAAGCTCTTTAGTGGAGTTGAAGGGTCCAACCATGGACAATTGCTCCTTTAAAAGACCACATTGGAGTGTGGTCATTGCCTTTGCATTTGCTTGTGCCTTCTTGGCCATATCCCTCCGCCAATCTTTGGTCGGTATTGGCACTCCATGTTCGTCGACCGATTTCTCGAATCTGTCTACAATACTAAACCAATTTTTGATGTCATTCATGAGGTAGTATTCCATCCTACCTTTCCAATAGCCGAAGTCATTGTCGTTGAAGAAAGGAGGCCTCACCATGCTATACCCCTCATGGAATACCATCGTGCTCCGATTGATTGTTAGATCTTCCGATGCGATCCGGACTCTGATACAACTTGTAGGGGATGTTTGGAAGCTAGAGGGAGGGGTGAATAGCTTGTTTTTGTTTCTACAAAAATGGTTAGCGGAAGCATAACAAATACAATAGTAATAGAAATGAAAACACAATGCTAACACAAAGCTTTTACGTGGTTTGGAGAAAACGCTCCTACTCCACAGCGATCCTTAAGGTGGGTCAACCCTAATCAATCTCACTAAAAGGCTTTCTCTTTTTACAACAACCCTCCTCTTCTTACAAAAGATGAAGATGAAGTTTAGAGAGGAGGGGAATTAAAACACTAGGAAAGCTTAGAAAATTGGTGGAGGCTTGAGAGGATGATCAGAATGTAAGCATTAACCCTCACAACCACCACAAGCCCTCTTTTTATAAAGAGAGGGCTATTTTTCCCGTTGGGCCACGATCAGTCGACTGATGTATAGCATCAGTCGACCACCACTGTGGTTAACGGCTTCTGAACATCCAGATTTGTAGGATTCATAATCGTCATCATCCAATGACATGCTCATCAGTCGATTGATGCCTCCATCAGTCGACTGATGGAGAGATCAGTCGAGTGATCACAGGGCGCAGTCGAGTGAGACTCCATTTTGTTCCCATGTTTGCATTGATAAGTCGACAACCATTGTTTGGCAGTCGACTGATGGCGACATCAGTCGACTGCCACGACGAGGAAGTCGACTGTTCATCAACTTTCTAGCCTAACTCAGTCGAGCACCCTAACAATCGACTGATACATTATATCAGTCGACTGATACTCATCAAGTATGAATAATTCATACTTGAATTGACTCCCTAGACCTAGACTTAACCTTCTAGCTCTCCCTTAAGCCTTGCGCCTCCAGGATCCCTCCGAGTCTACGACTTATTCATCCTTTGCGCTTTGCTTCCAAGAGCTTCCTTCGGTTTTGTCATGTCTTGGATTTCCTTTTTCCAAAGTGCACTTGGACTTTACACCGCCAAGACTACATGCTTGGACTTACGCTGCCAAGACTTGCCTTTGAAATTCCTTTGCCAAGGTCCACTTGGACTTTACGCTGCCAAGACTACATGCTTGGTCTTATGCCGCCAAGCCTTTTCCTTAGACTTCTCTTGCCAAGATCACACTTGGACTTTGCCTTTACCAAGTCTTCATACTTGGATTTTCCTGTCACTTAAACATGTTCACAATTAGATCACAAAGTATTGCCTAACTTAGATGATTATACAAACATCAAAACATATAAATGCTTGGGGCATTGTTGCACCAACAATCTCCCCCTTTTTGATGTTTGACAATCATTTAAGTTAGGTCTTTAACACATGCACATAATCATATTTCCAATATGAATTCTAACTTAAACATTCATTCTCCCCCTTTGACATACATCAAAAAGAGAAGGATTCATAAATTTCATGAAAGAATTAAATTTGATAAAATCTTGAACTAAGGTATAAGATTGAAATTAAGCTCCCCCTTAATCCAAGATATGGTTCATGATATGTGAATAACATGTGGAGCAAAGCCTAACAAAAAATTAGAGGTTAAATCCTAACTTTGCACAAAAAAAATAAGTTAAGGGGATGAAAAGATTTATATTATGAAACTCCCCCTAAAACATTGCATCAAACAGTCTTAAAAACTTCTTTGTAATGAAGATTATCATGCCCTAGATTTAGAACATCAAAGATACACTAAACACCAAGAAATAGAGTTGTTTTTCAGAAAACACAGTATATCAGTCGACTGGTTTCTGATGCAGTCGACTGCTATGCCCAAATTCATTTTTTTGATTTTTCATCCCAACTTCAGAAATTCGCCGAAAATTCTAGAATCATCGAAAATTCATGAAATTTTGTGTACACATTTGTGAAATCATTTTCTATCAAGAAAAAATAATTTAAAAAAATATATGTTTTCCAGATTTCAAAAATATACAATTTTGAAACCAAGCAAAAACTCTAAGTATTTTGCAAACTTTGTATCACTTTTGTACTTCACTTGGAAACTAATTTTCAAAGTTTGATAAACATAGTTTAAATTATGTTTTATTTAATATTTTCAATCATATTCTTGGAGCTATATGAACATTAATTATGCATAAGTCTTCCAAATGATTGGTCCAGTGAAAGATTAATGTCACTAGATGACACTTTGGTTTAAAGTAATGCATCATAACAAGCATGATGAACCAAGTTTATCTTCCTAACATCTCACATGTTGTCTAAGTTGTTCAATACAAAAATCATGGTTTCTTAGATATTTTGTGAGATGAATAAAGGTATAAATCCTAGGATTTCTATAGGATCATACAAACTTACACCTTTATTCAACTAAGCACATCCCAATTTCTCTCCTAAGTGATGAAAATTCTACTTCAGGGAGAGGCAAGGTAAAGATGTCGGCTAGGTTAGACTTAGATTCAATGTAATTAAGCTCAATGTTCCCCTTAGCCACATGATCTCTAATGAAGTGATGTTTCACTTCAATGTGCTTGGTCCTAGAGTGATTCACCGGATTTTTGGTCAAATTTATGGTGCTCACATTATCACAAAATACTTTTATGTTGGAGTAAGATAGCTCATAGTCCTCTAAAGTATGTTTCATCCATAATAGTTGAGCTACACAATCACCCATAGCCACATACGCGGCCTCGGTGGTAGATAGGGCAACACAAGGTTGCTTCCGACTACTCCAACTAACTAGGGAGGACCCAAGGAATTGACATCCACCACTAGTACTCTTCCGATCCAATTTGCAATCGGCATAATCAGAATCGGTGTACCCAACCAAATCAAAAGACCTAGTCCTAGGGTACCATAGGCCTACATTTTGTGTGCCTTTAATATATCTTAAATTCTCTTAACGGAAACTAAATGAGATTCTTTGGAACATGATTGGTACCTATCACACTTACCAACTGCAAATAATATATCGGGTCTACTAGCGGTAAGGTACAAAAGGCTACCAATCATACTCCTATAGCATGTAAGGTCAATTTGTTTTCCTTCATGATCACTATCTATTTTTGTATTGGTTCCCATTGGAGTTGAAACTACCTTAGCATTCTACAAACCAAATTTCTTAATAATTTCCTTAGCATATTTGGTTTGGTAAATATAAATTCCTTCACTTGTTTGTTTGACTTGTAATCCTCGGAAGAAATTTAGTTTCCCAACTAGACTCATCTCAAACTCATTTTTCATATTCTTGATAAAGTCTTGAAGGAGTTCATCATTTCTTTACGCAAAGATAATGTCATCAACATATACTTGGGCTACAAGGATGTCCTTTGATGTTGACTTTATAAATAGAGTTTGATCTACATTACCCCTCCTAAAGTCCTTAGAGATTAAGAAAGATGATAATCTTTCATACCAAGCTCGGGGAGCTTGTTTCAAATCATATAAAGCCTTTTTAAGATTAAATACATGGTTTGGATAGTCTATATTCTCAAACCCGGGAGGTTGCTATACATATACCTCCTCTTTAATGAACCCATTTAGGAATGCCGATTTAACATCAATTTGATGGAGTTTGAAACCCATATAAGAGGCATACCCTAATAGGATCCTAATAGACTCTAACCTAGCAACCGGGGCATATGTTTCATCATAGTCAAGTCCTTCAACTTGATTAAAGCCCCTTGCAACTAACCTTGCCTTATTCCTAGTAATATTTCCTTGGTCATCTAGCTTGTTCCTAAAGACCCATCTTGTAGTAATGATGGTATTGTCATTAGGTCTAGGAACTAACTCCCATACTTGACTCCATTCAAATTGAGTCAATTCATCTTGCATTGCTAAGATACAATCCGGATCAAGTAATGCGTCATTGATTGTTTTGGGCTCAATTTGGGAGATTAGTGCTATATGACTAGAGGGATCTCTATGAAATGACCTAGTCCTAACTCCTTGAGATAATTCACCTACAATTTGATCTAGAGGGTGATTTTGATGAACTCTTATTGTTCTAGGAGGTGTATTATATTGATTTTGATCATGATTATCCTCAACTCTAATTTCATCATTGGAATCACCTCTTACTCCCCCTTGATTCAACTCTCCCCTTTGATCAATACCCTCTAAAGTTAAATCTTGAATTTTTTGGGCAATTTCTTTATTTTTGTCATTGATATCATTATCAATGGGGTAATTCCTAGGGTATGTGTTAGAGGTTTCATCAAATTGGACATTTGAAGATTCCTCAATCTTTTGAGTTCTTTTATTATAAACTCTATACCCTACACTAGTGGATGAGTATCCAACTAGGATTCCCTCATCAACTTTGGACTCAAATTTACCTAGGTTATCTTTGGTATTTAAAATATAAGCTTTGCATCCAAAGACCTTAAAATAGTGAATTGTTGGAATTGTACCATTCCATAATTCAAATGGGGTTTTTCCTAAAAATCTATGAATTAAAACCCTATTTTGGATATAGCAAGCTGTGTTGACCGCTTCCGCCTAGAAGTAACTAGGTAAAGAATATGCATTAAGCATAGTCCTAGCCGCTTCTTGTAGGGCACGATTTCTCCTTTCCACAACCCCATTTTGATGGGGTGTTCTTGGATAAGAAAACTCGTGCTTGTACCCTTGTTCTAGGCAAAAGTTTGAGAAGTTGGAACTCTCAAATTCTCCACCATGATCACTATAGATCCGGTTGATTTTGAGTTTCCTTTCAGTCTCTACTCTCTTGCTAAATCCTATGATTATTCCTAGAGTTTCATCCTTATTTTTCATGAAAAATACCCAAGTAAATCTAGAAAAATCATCTACAATTACTAAGCAATATTTACTACCAATCATGGAAGGAGTACTATGACAATCAAATAAGTCCATATGCAATAGTTCTTAAGGTAAAGCGGTACTAAGTAAAGTTTTACCTTTGTGTGATGATTTTGATTCCTTCCCCTCTTGGCATGCATCACACATTTTGTCCTTGAGATACTTGACTTTTGACAACCCCTTGACTAACTTCATTTTGGCTATTTTGGAAATGTTCTTCATATTAATGTGGCCTAGCCTCATATGCCAAAGCCAACACTCTTCTTCTTTTGCAATAAGACACTTGGTAGAAGCATTAGTAGCATAGGATAAATCAACATAGTATATATTTGATTTCCTAAAGCCTACTAACATGCAATCATTTAAAGATTTGTCTTATGAAACATTTTGAAGAATCGCAAAGTTTTGGAGTTGGCCTATGAAGAGGTCCCTCTTAGCTCTCCTCGTCTCTTTTGATCCTTCATTCAATTCGATGAGCTTCTCCCAAAGCTCTTTAGTGGAGTTGAAGGGTCCGACCTTGGATAATTGCTCCTTTGATAGATTCCATTCTGTGCCCATGTTCGCCTTGATCAGTCGACTGCCATTGTTTGGCAGTCGACTGATGGCGACATCAGTCGACTGTCATGACTAGGCAGTCGATTGTTCCTCAACTTTCCAGCCTGACTTAGTTGAGCACCCTAACAGTCGACTGATACTCGTCAAGTATGAATAATTCATATTTGAATTGACTCCCTAGACCTAGACTTAACCTTCTAGCTCTCCCTTAAGCCTTGCGCCTCCAGGATCCCTCCGAGTTCGCGACTTGTTCATCCTTTGCACTTTGCTTCCAAGAGCTTCCTTCGGTTTTGTCATGTCTTAGGTTTCCTTTTGCCAAAGTGCGCTTGGACTTTACGCCGCCAAGACTACATGCTTGGACTTAGCTGCCAAGACTTGCCTTTGAACTTCCTTTTCCAAGGTCCGCTTGGACTTTACGCTGCCAAAACTACATGTTTGGTCTTATGCTGCCAAGCCTTTTCCTTGGACTTTTCTTGCCAAGATCACACTTGGACTTTGACTTTACCAAGTCTTCATACTTGAATTTTCCTGTCACTTAAACATGTTCACAATTAGATCACAAAGTATTGCCTAGCTTAGATGATTATCGAAACATCAAAAAATATAAATGCTTGGGGCATTGTTACACCAACAAGATCGGACCGTTGTCTCACAACAATAGTGTTAGCAGTCGAACTGATGTATTTGGCTGTCAACTGGCAAATGAAAATCCAGCCCGATGCAGGTTAAAAGGAGCGGTTCATGGGATATTTCGCCAATGGTTCTTAGGGAGGCTTCTTGAGACATTTTAAAGGCGAATTGCAGGTGCATTTCAGGGTCCTTCAAGCTTATCCAAGCAACCAACAAGCAAGCACTCAAAACCCTAATTTGTAAAGTGCTCTTTACATTTCATTCATATTTTTCTTGTATTTCTTTGTATTTCTTTTGTAATCATTTGTACAAGGTTTCTCTACCTTCGACATGTTGTCAAGAAGGAGTTATTGATTAGGGGTGTGTGTTTGCATCGCTAGGGATCGTTCGAGCCCAATCCATGGAGTATGAACCATACGGTTCGGAACCACGTTATATCATCATATTGTGATTATGTTTGTGCATTTTGTATTGTATTATTTCTATTTCTGCTGTGTATAACAAGTTTTATAGCAAGCACGATCGAGATCCATCTTCGACGATGAAATGCTATTCACCCCCCTCTAGCGGGCACATAGGTCCTAACAAGTGGCATCAGAGCTATGAGCTCTTCTACGGATTAACACTCGGGAGCAAGATCGCTAGAGGGAATATGGAATTTGAAGAACAATTAGGATGGGATATCAACACTTCGATCCCGTATGCACTCTATGGATGAGAAGGCTTCAATTCATGGAAGGCAAGGATTGAAGACTTCATGATGATGAGAGATATCAAAGAGTGGTCCGCTTTGATGGAAGGATTTGAATATCCTAAAGGACCAAAGGGAGGTTTCGTCAAGAGAAGAGATGGACTGAGGAACAACTCCAAGGGTTTGAGAAAAATAAGAACGTAATGAAATTTTTGATTGATTTAATACCTAACAATATTTTGTCTAGTTTAGAGGACTACATAGATGCCAAGGAGCCAAGTGGAAAGATTCCATGAGAACCCGCAATCGGTCCAAGAAGAAGAGGAAGAAAGCACATCCTCACAAGAAAGTGAGGATTTGGAGGTCGAGGAGTGTTCAACATCTGAGGTGGAAGAATCGGAGGTTGAAAGTCCATCAACTTCCAAGGAAGAGAAAGAATTGGAGGAGATCTCCACCTCTAGGATTGAGGGGGAGGAGAGGATTCCCACACTGGTGCAAATTCAAGAGAAACCATCTACCTCCGGTCGAGAAGATGAAGAACCATTTCATTCCACCACAACTCTAGGTAACTCAAGAAATTTAGTTCAAAATAAAATTCATATAATTTGCTTTGAGTGTAGGGAAGCCGGGCACTATAAGAGCAAGTGCCCAAAGAAGGTCAAGGATGTTGGTCCCCCAACAATTAAAAGCAAGGAGCATATCATTTGCTTCAAATGTCAACAAAAAGGGCATTATAGGAGTCAATTCCCTAGGGGGAGCAAGAAGGTCAAAGAAGGGGCCACACATGTAGGGAGAGCTTTAAAAGCAAACCCTAATGTATATTTTAATGTACCTTCTAGTTCTAGGAATAAAAAGCATGTTTTTAGTACTCTTGCTATTACTCATGAAAAGCATGATAGTAAAATTAGGTTTTATTGGTTAGGAGATAAAAATATCAACTTTAGAAATAAGGAGAAATTTGGGACTAATGTCCCTAAAAATATTCTACCTAAGGCAAGTATTAGGAATATTGAAGACCATCTAGGCTTTAACTCCAAGAATTCTAGACATATGCCTAGGAAATGGAAAAATACTCAAAGAAATAATTGGCCCACAAAATTTGAGCAACTATAGTTGGAAAATCAAGTCTTGAGGTCAAGACTTGAGAAATTAGAAATGACCCTTAGAATAATGTAAAGTCAAATGATCAAAAATCTAGGTCAAGGAGTCAAAACCTAGGGTTTAGAAATCAAGGTCTAACCAAGGGTAAGAAAGGTTTGGGTCACAAACCTAAGCCCAAGGAGACCTATCATAATGTTCCATTCGATTATGAAACTCAAGTTAGGTCTTGGAAAACCAAGGTCAATAGGGAAGTCATCCCTAAGGTTGACCAAGGTAGGTGCTTAGTGGCTAAGGTTTCAAGGAAACCTAGGGAAGCCATTAAGAAGGTTACAAGGGGAGTCACCCCTAGAGTTAACCTAGTCAAAACCACAATGACCAAGGCTTCTAAGCCTAGAAGGGTCATTAGGAGGGTATCTAGGGAAGTTATCTCTAGCGAATACCTAATAAACCCAAGGAGCTCCAATAGGTATTGGGTTCCTAGGAGCGTAATCAATTCACGCTAAATGAGTTTAGGTGTGCCAACCTTGAATGGATAGGTAGTTAATGTAACCATGGTAAAGGTGGCACTTTAGGTCATTTCCAAGGTAATGGGGTACTTTGGAAATAAGAATGATTTTTAATCCTAAAGGCCTTTAGGATGTGCCAATATATTTTTGAAGATTATGAAAAATCAATCAAATTGGCACAATTAGGGTTAGAGGTCATAGTATGCCATTTTGGATTTTTAGCACACTTGGGAGATAAATGGTAATATGACAAAATGAATTTAATCATAACAAATGGCAACTAATATTAAAGTTTAGGTATTTCTATGTCTTATATTTTATTTGTCATGCTTTGATTGTCATATAACATGTCATGATATCATATCTATTTTTATCACATAATATGTCATGATCATGCTTAGGGTTGTTTTTATGTCATGTATATTTAGATTTAATCATATGTCATGACATCATGATCATTGACCATACTTATTTATGCTATCATTTCTTCCATGATCATTTCATGCATTAATAAAATTGAGTTAAGGACTATGACATGACTTGAAGTCTCATGTATAAGGGAATCAAGTAGTTTTGCCATAGAAAAATGCATGAAACCCTCATTGGAATTATGACCAGTTTGACTACTGTGAGTCGACTAGTGCTTGACTGCGGTTTAGCGTCGAAACTGCCTTGGCAGTCGACTGCTCATTGGAGCAGTCGAGTGATGGTTCAGCTGTGAGTACAGAATGCTTCGTAGCCGATTGGGCAATCGGCTACGAGCAATGGCAGTCGACTGCCAATGTTGGCAGTCGACTGATGAGAGTTATGTTGGATTTTTCCAGCATGGATCGAACCATTGTCTCACAATAATAGTGTTAGCAGTCGAACTGATGTTTTTGGCTATCGATTGCCAGGTGGAAATCCAGCCCGATGGAGGTTAAAAGGAGTTGTTCGTGGGAGATTTCGCCAATGGTTCTTGGGGAGGCTTCTTGAGACATTTTAATAGCGAATTGCTGGTGCATTTTAGGGTTCTTCAAGCTCATCCAAGCAACCAACAAGCAAGCACTCAAAACCCTAGTTTGTAAAGTGGTTTTTACATTTCATTCATATTTTGCTTGTATTTCTTTGTATTACTTTTGTAATCATTTGTACAAAGATTCTCCACCTCCGACAAGTTGTCGAGAAGGAGTTATTGATTAATAATGTGTTTTTGCATCGCTAGGGCTCGTTCGAGCCCAATCTGTGGAGTAGGAACCATACGATTCCAAATCACGTTATATCGTCGTGTTGTGATTATTTTTGTGCATTTTGTATTTTATTATTTCTATTTCCGTCAAGACAAACCAATACCAAATTACACTACAACCATACAAATGGTTTGTCCAAAACCATCTCGATTGTGAGCCTCTACTTATACTCTACAAGGAACTGATAACATGATCTTCCGTGTGACACCACACACCATGTTATCTACAATGTAATGTATCAGACAATATGCATAACCATAAATATGCAAACATTGGTCATGTGATTCTTATTTCAAAAATAATGATGTTCATACAAAGAATAGACTTTTCAGTATACATCCCAACAATCTCCCACTTATACTAAAAGACTATGCTGTCCTCATACTGCCATACATCTGATTCTCATTCCCTCCACATGCCTTGTTGGGTTTCCGGCACCGCGGCGTGTGTGTGTTCGATCATGTTTCGTAAACATGTGCACAGCGGAAGCAACAAAAATAATAAATATTCCTATTTATTACAACACACACAACACACGCATGCTATTACAACAAGTGTAGACATAACCGTAAATTAAAATTGCAATAAAAGAAATTAAACTACGTTATACCTTCCGTATGACGTGTAGCGGGAACGGCATCAACCGGAACGATTCTCGTAAGAATCGTCTCTATCCGTATCCACGCCGAGCTCCTCGGGATGACTTCGCCAAGCCACGAGCTTCGTCTTCGTACGGGTTACTAGCCTCGTGTTGAAGACGACGTGATCGAGAGATGATCACGGTCCGAATCCAAATTCGGACCTAAAACAAGTCCTCAAGACTTGCTTCTCCGGAGAGGTATTCGTCAACCGATTGACGAATCCTTCGTCCTCCACCTCAGAGGATTACCGGAGATCAAATCCCCGGTATGTTATCCGCTGTCGGAGCACTAACCGTCGTCCAAACGACGCTCCGACGAGAGGAGAAGAAGCTGTCCAGAAAACTGGACAGCTTGGTGGAGGAGATAGGCGCCGGCCAAAACAAGGAGAGAAAAACTCACCTTGATGCCAAACCTATAGGGGATCACCGGAGGGTCGCCGGAGGTTCACCGGCTGGAGCTTGGACGCCGACAACGACTTGGACGGCTGCACACAAGCCGGCGGTGGTGTTGGCGCCGAAATCCTTCAACAAGGGTGGGCGGCAACACAAGGGGGGAGGCTAGGGTTTTGATTAATTAGGGTTTAACAATCCCTTAAGCCCACTTTTATAGAGAACTAATTCTCTTAATGGTTAATGGATCATATCCATAAAGCCCGTTAACCCGCTCCATTAAGATAAGTTAAAATAAACCAAACCATAATGGTTTATTTTAAGTTAAAACGAACCGAACCAACTTTTGGTTCATCCGTTTAAAATAAACCAAACCCTTTGGTTTATTCTTATCCATTGGATTAGAACCAAACCATTTTGGTCCATCCATTACGTCTTCATAAGACGCAGCCCATCCACGCTTCCATTGCGACTGAAACAATTTCATGCTCGCTTTATGTTTGGTCCAACCAAACATAGTTTCTCTCGGTCTGAGAATCCCATTCTCAAGCTCGTTTTAAATCCTTTGGATTACACTCGTTGTGCGTGTGACCAAATAGGTTCTCGGTTTATGTTGGCCGTCTATAATTAACCATTAATTATAGACGATCATGAGTGGCACCTAGTAGTACATCATGATCCCCAATTAACCAAAAGATCAACTGATTGATCGAACTATTTCAAACCCTTGAGAGCTCGAATGAATCGTGCCCCATTCCTTCACTCATCTTATACCCACTTGGTTCGTGACATGGTCTATTGTGTCACCCACTAGGTCGACTATGTCACACCTAGCCCAAGTATCATTTCCTCGTCCTACGGATTCTAGTTACTCCACATGTATCGAAGAGTACCTTACTCTAAACATGTATTGCTTTGGCCAAAGATTTTAGTAACAATCCGACGAGAGGCCATGGGTATACATCTCCTCGCAAGGAGTGGTGAATCCTTTATAGGCTATTCAAACACCTTCGATCACTTCGACTTATACCCAATCATCCCGGGTCCACATCTCCTTGGAGATGTTTGCTTAAGATGTCAAAGCATAAGTCTCCATGATCAAGATGACTTGAATACCGCAAGTCAAAGGAACATCGCACTTAAGCCACAGTAAGAACTTCATTGACATATCTATATATGCAGAGAACCATATGAAGTCTTACTACCGTCACTCCAATGAACTAGTTACCATAACTAGCATCCACGATCAACTCCGGACATCACTATGTCTCCAGCCAGTGAGAATCAGCTGCTTGGATACACCAAGGAGTATACCTCGTGCTAGTCTTGACAGAATTGATGGTGTCCAAATCCATCAATTCATCGACTAGGGATAATTCCGATACATCACAATTACACATGTAGAGATACTCACTAGTTGTGATCCAATCACAAATTCTCTCATGCTGTGAATCGTATCGTGGACATTCATAAAATGAGTTTAAGATCCAATCAAATACATAAAACATGTATACTCAAATAGTGAATCTTCATTTATCATATAAATGGTTCATACATAAGGCGATTGCCTTAGGACATCTCTCATATATTACTAACAGACTCCCACTTGGCCTAATGCCAATCGCTACGGTATCCAATACCATAAGCACCAACATGACCCTCAAACTTACTTTGAGGTAATGCTTTAGTCAAAGGATCCGCTAAGTTCCTTTCAGTGGGAATTTTCTCGATTTGTATTTCATTCCTCGATGATCTCTCCGATAAGATGATAGCGGCGAAGCACATGTTTGGATCGCTTGATGAGACCTTGGCTCTTTTTACTGCAATTGCTCCATTGTTGTCGCAGTAGACCGGTATTGCTTCAACAATGGCCGGAATCACACCAAGTTCATGAACGAACTTCTTGATCCAAACCGCTTCCTTTCGCCCGGCCGCAATATATTCGCCTCGATGGTAGAATCCGCTCTGATCTCTTGTTTGGAACTTTTCCAACTCATCGCGCCTATTCAAGGTGAACACGATCCGCATCGAGACACGAATCATCCTTGTCTGTCCGAAGGCGCATCTGTATACCCGCGTATCACCATGTCCCCTTCTCCATATATTAGGAACACATCCTTAGTTCTTCTCAAGTACTTAAGGATCGCCTTAATACCGCCCAATGATCCATTCTCGATCGGTGGTATCCGCCGTGACACTCAGAGCATACGATACATCGGGCCTCGTACATAACATAGCATACATGATAGATCCTATTGCGGATGCATAGGAATCTTACTCATGCAAATCCTCTCGCTCTTCGCGGACACATAGACTTGAAGGTGTACCCCATGCCGATGGGCGATAACCTTTCTTGGATTCCGACATGCTAAACCTCTTTGCACTTCGGCCTATATATGTAGACCTGCGAAGACCACAACCAGCTTCGATCTATCTCTATAGATCTTAATCCCAAGGATGTAGGTTGCTTCTCCCGTGTCTTTCATGGAGAATGTCTTGGATAACCAAACCTTAATCGATCAGAAGATGGACACATCGTTTCCTATAAGTAATATGTCATCGACATACAAAACTAGGAACACGACTGCACTCCCACTAACCTTCTTGTACACACAAGGTTCGTCTGGATTTTGTGAGAAATCAAACTTTTTGATCGTCTCATCAAAACGGATATTCCAGCTCCTGGATGCTTGCTTCAATCCATAAATGGATCGTCGCAACTTGCATACCTTGGTTTTATCAACCGATGTGAAACCCTCAGGCTGTATCATATACACGTCCTCGAGCAAGTTTCCATTAAGGAAAGCTGTTTTCACATCCATCTGCCATATCTCATAATCATAATGAGCCGCTATGGCCAGTAGCATCCGAATGGATTTAAGCATAGCTACAGGCGAATAGGTTTCGTCATAATCAACACCTTGTTTTTGACGATATCCTTTCGCCACCAATCTAGCCTTATAGGTAATCACATTACCATCCATGTCGGTTTTCTTCTTGAAAACCCATTTGCACCCTATAGGCTTTATGCCTTCAGGTGGGTCAACCAAGTTCCAAACTTGGTTTTCGTACATGGAATCCATTTCCGACTTCATGGCACCAAGCCACTTATCCCTTTCTGAACTTGTCAGCACTTCTTCATAACTGGTAGGCTCCTCATCATCAATGAGTAACACGTCGTTCGATTCACTTACGAGAAATCCATATCTCTCAGGAATATTGCGTGTTCTACCAGATCTACGAAGATGTGGTGTTACATTAGGTCCAGCCGATTGCTCATCACTATGAGTTGTCACCGGTAATTGTGCTTCACCGTATCTCATCAATGTCTATTTGAGTCTCTCGAGCCTCCTCAAGCTCCCCCTTTGTTTTTCTTGCAAGAAAACTCTTTCTCTAGAAACACGGCATGCCTTGAAACAAACACCTTTTGTTCCACGGGATGATAGAATTAGTAACCTTGTTTCCTTAGGGTATCGATAAATAGACATTTATCGGACTTAGCATCCGGTTTATGCGATCTGATCAGCTTCACATAAGCGAGACAACCCCATATCTTCAAGTAAGATACATGAGGTTTCTTACTACCATATCTCATATGGAGTAGTAGAGACTACCTTGGTAGGCATTACATTTAACAAGTAAGCGGTATGCGAAGTGCATAACCCCAAAGGACTTGGGAAGAGTCGCATGATTCATCATTGACGACCATGTCCAACAAGGTCGATTCGCCTCTCGGATACACCATTATCTTTGTGGTGTATAGGGCGGAGTCCATTGAGACAATATGCCATTGTCTCTTAGATAATCAAGAAACTCTTGACTTAAGTATTCACCACCTCGATCCGTCAGTATTTTAATACTTTTGTCATGTTGTTTCTCTACTTCATTTCTGAATTCTTTGAACCTTTCAAAGGCTTCAGACTTGTGTTTCATCAAGAACACATACCCAAACCGTGAGTGATCATCGGTGAAGGTAATGAAGTAGCTATAGCCTCCTAATGCTTGAGTTGACATAGGTCCACATACATCGGTATGTACTAGACCTAGTAACTCTCCCACTCGTTCACCTTTTCCAGTAAAAGGTAACTTAGTCATCTTGCCTTTTAAGCATGATTCGCATGTATCGTATGAATCCAATTCAAGCGATTCGAATTCCACATCGGTGTAATTCGGACATGCGTTTCTTGCTTATATGGCCAAGGCGACAATGCCACATATAAGTCTATGTGATTATCCTTTCGAGCACGCGTGTTGCTCGCCGATATTGAAAATGTCCTTTGGATCGTCCAGCGTATAAATGCCATTACTCAAAGTTCCGGTTCCATAAAGTCGCCATTCAAAGTTATATAACAACAATTGTTACTAAGCGTTAAATGGAAACCATTTCTATTTAAGCGAAATAGAAACAATGTTCTTTATTAGAGAAGGAACATAATAGCAATTGTCGATTCAAGACTAGTCCACTAGGAGCTTGACAAATAAGTTCCGATGGCGGCCGAGCAACCTTTGCTCCATTGCTCGACTCAAATTTGACTCCCCTCTGACAAGTCTTCTTCTATTCCTTAGCCCCTGTATGTCATTACATATATGTGAGCTACACCCAGTATCCAATACCCAAGTGTCTAAGGAAATAGAATGACAATCAATAACGAAGATACCTGAAGAGGATGGGGCATCGGATGCCTTCTTCTTCTTCATGGACTCAAGATAAATCTTGCGTTTCTTCGGATGGCCTTCCTTGCCACAGATGATGGCAAGTGCCCTTTTCCCTTTTCTTTCCTTTCTTGTTCTTTTGCCTTCCTCTTAGAACCTTTCTTTGAGAATCAACTATGAGAACCGCCTTCTCCTCATGCTTCATGAAGGCTCCACAGTCTTCAGCATATTGAGGAGCTCGGGAATGGTGGATTCCAATTTGTTCATCCGATAGTTCATCACAAATTGCGAGAAACTCTTAGGCAAACAATGCAGAATTAAGTCAATACTTAACTCATGATCCATCACAAAACCGAGGGTAGCTAGCCGCTCGATGTACCCGTTCATCTTTAGCACAAGCGTACTCTGAGACGAACCTTCTTTCATCTTCGTAGTGAAGAGGATCCTAGAGACCTCGAACCTTTCGGATCTCGCTTGCTCATCGAACAACTCATGAAGATGGAAGACCATAGTATTAGCATCCATATGCTCATGCTGCTTCTGCAGCTCAGGTACCATCGCCGCTAGCATGATGCAACTTCGCCCGGCTTAGAATCGCTTACATGCTTCGATAGACCAACATTTGATGCAGGTTGCATCGTCCTTAGGGCCATCGGGAAGAGGCTCTTCAAGGACATATGCAAGCTTTTCCGCCTTGAGAACAATTCTCGGAGTTTCTAAGCGATCCGAAGTTAGGCCCGGTCGGTTTGTTCGAATACAAAATAGTCGCCAAATTCAAAGGCGTCATGATCAATTTATTGACCTAGAAATACAAAGCGAGCATATATGAGAAAGATGATTTTAAAATGCATCAATATACATTTATAAATCCCATTCATTTTTCGAATTTCAAAAACCCCAAAATCACTTCGGGAGATCGTAGGTCCATCTCCGAATGGGCTGATATCCATCATAGTTATGAACAACCTTGGAGAGAGTCCAACAAGCCATTCATAACTACGACGGTAGGTATCATCTATACCGATTGCATATCACGTATATGCAACTATCACAATGTGCTATCAACTAATTGAATGTTCACACATACATCGGGTTGTTAACACATTAACAAGTATGCATCATATGCATAGCACCCAACTTCACCTCCCTTTACATCGACCTTGGAGAGAGTCCAACAAACCGATGCTCCAGGTTAAAGCCAACCCATTAATCGGGACATAGTTTTAATATGGTTAGAGCGCATTCAACCAATTAGCCCAGCTTGGAGAGAGTCCAACAACCAACGCTAACGATTGACCTCTGACTCTTACCATATTAGTATTAAACTATTCCATGGTTTGAACATATTCGGGTTCGAGCCGGGCTTGGAGAGAGTCCAACAACCCAAACAAGAAACGGAACTCTGGTTCTAACCATATTAATGGAAGGTGTAGGCTTTAATATTGTTTAAGGGTTTTATGTCTCATCCTCTTTGCATGCAAATAACTATTATCTACATGGCATGGCATACATGGCATACATCTACATGTCACGACACGCAAGGCATAATGTTATGCATCTAATGCAATTACATGGCATACAATTATGTCATGTATATATTTCCTTATATGTCATAACTATTTATGGAAATAAAATATGTTTAAGATTTGATTCTCCAAATCAAATCATAATTAAATTAGGAAACAAATTTCCAAATCTAATCACATATTTTATTCATGGAATTATTTGATTAAGGAAAATCTATTTAGGAAACCAATTTCCTAAATCTTTAAAACTACTTATGGAAATTAAATATTTTAAGATTTGATTTCCCAAATCAAATCATGATTAAATTAGGAAACAAATTTCCAGAATCTAATCAAATATTTTATTTATGGAAAATATAAATTTCCATAAATACTTCCAACTTTCCAAAAGTGGAAGATTTCCATAAATACTTCTAGACTTTCCAAAATTGAAAAATTTCCATAAATACTTCTAAATTTCCAAAATTTAGAAAACTTCAGAAATACATTATGACTATCGCAAAACCATTTTTACGATTATGTGAAACACAACACAGGCTCGATACCACTATTGGGTTTTAACACTTGCAGCGTGTGTGTTCGATCATGTTTGTAAACATGTGCACTGTGAAGCAACAAAATAATAAATACTCCTATTTATTACAACACACACAACACACGCATGCTATTACAACAAGTGTAGACATAACCGTAAATTAAAATTGCAATAAAAAGAAATTAAACTACGTTATACCTTCCGTATGACGTGTAGCGGGAACGGCATCAACCGGAACGATCCTCGTAAGAATCGTCTCTATCCGTATCCACGCCGAGCTCCTCGGGATGACTTCGCTAAGTCACGAGCTTCGTCTTCGTACGGGTTACTAGCCTCGTGTTGAAGACGACGTGATCGAGAGATGATCACGGTCCGAATCCAAATTCGGACCTAAAACAAGTCCTCAAGACTTGCTTCTCCGGAGAGGTATTCGTCAACCGATTGGCCGAATCGCCGTCCTCCACCTCAGAGGATTACCGGAGATCAAATCGGTATGTTATCCGCTGTCGGAGCACTAACCGTCGTCCAAAGCGGCGCTCCGGCGAGAGGAGAAGAAGCTGTCCAGAAAACTGGACAGCTTGGTGGAGAGATAGCGCCCGGCCAAAACAAGGAGAGAAAAACTCACCTTGATGCCAAACCTATAGGGGATCACCGGAGGGTCGCGGAGGTTCACCGGCTGGAGCTTGACGCCGATAACGACTTGGGCGGCTGCACAACAAGGCTGGCGGTGGAGGTTGGGTTGGCGCCAAATCCTTCAACAAGGGTGGCTTTTGATTAATTAGGGTTTAACAATCCCTTAAGCCCACTTTTATAGAGAACTAATTCTCTTAATGGTTAATGGATCATATCCATAAAGCCCGTTAACCCGCTCCATTAAGATAAGTTAAAATAAACCAAACCATAATGGTTTATTTTAAGTTAAAACGAACCGAACCAACTTTTGGTTCATCCGTTTAAAATAAACCAAACCCTTTGGTTTATTCTTATCCATTGGATTAGAACCAAACCATTTTGGTCCATCCATTACGTCTTCATAAGACACGGCCCATCCACGCTTCCATTGCGACTGAAACAATTTCATGCTCGCTTTATGTTTGGTCCAACCAAACATAGTTCTCTCGATGCGAGAATCCCATTCTCAAGCTCGTTTTAAATCCTTTGGATTACACTCGTTGTCGTGTGACCAAATAGGTTCTCGGTTTATGTTGGCCGTCTATAATTAACCATTAATTATAGAACGATCATGAGTGGCACCTAGTAGTACATCATGATCCCCAATTAACCGAAAAGATCAACGGTTGATCGAGAACTATTTCTGAAACCCTTCAGTAGCTCGAATGAATCGTGCCCCATTCCCTTCACTCATCTTATACCCACTTGGTTCAGGACATGGTCTATTGTGTCAGTCCCCACTAGGCTGACTATGTCACACCTAGCCCAAGTATCATTTCCTCGTCCTACGGATTCTAGTTACTCCACATGTATCGAAGAGTACCTTACTCTAAACATGTATTGCTTTGGCCAAAGACTTTAGTAACAATCCGACGAGAGGCCATGGGTATACATCTCCTCGCAAGGAGTGGTGAATCCTTTATAGGCTATTCAAACACCTTCGATCACTTCGACTTATACCCAATCATCCCGGGTCTACATCTCCTTAGAGATGTTTGCTTAAGATGTCAAAGCATAAGTCTCCATGATCAAGATGACTTGAATACCGCAAGTCAAAGGAACATCGCACTTAAGCCACAGTAAGAACTTCATTGACATATCTATATATGCAGAGAACCATATGAAGTCTTACGGCTGGTCACTCCAATGAACTAGTTACCATAACTAGCATCCACGATCAACTCCGGACATCACTATGTCTCCAGCCAGTGAGAATCAGCTGCTTGGATACACCAAGGAGTATACCTCGTGCTAGTCTTGACAGAATTGATGGTGTCCAAATCCATCAATTCATCGACTAGGGATAATTCCGATACATCACAATTACACATGTAGAGATACTCACTAGTTGTGATCCAATCACAAATTCTCTCATGCTGTGAATCGTATCGTGGACATTCAGTAAATGAGTTTAAGATCCAATCAAATACATAAAACATGTATACTCAAATAGTGAATCTTCATTTATCATATAAATGGTTCATACATAAGGCGATTGCCTTAGGACATCTCTCATATATTACTAACATGCCTATCAAAATCTCTCGCTTGAAGGGCCTTAGAGAAAGGATCTGTCAGGTTATCCTCTGATGCAATCTTGGCTACAACAACTTCTCCTCGCTTTACGATCACTCGTATCAGGTGGTACTTATGCTCTATGTGTTTACTTGCCTTATGGGTTTGTGGTTCCTTCGAGTTTACAACTGCACCACTGTTATCACAATAAATTGTGATAGTTCTGTCCAAACCAGGAATCACATCCAAGTCTATCAAGAAGTTACTGAGCCATACAACTTCTTTGGCTGCCTCAGAGGCTGCCACATACTCAGCTTCCATGGTGGAGTCTGCCATGCATTTCTTCTTTACACCCCTCCATACAATGGCTCCACCACCTAAAGTAAACACAAAACCCGAGGTAGACTTACTGTTATCCCTATCTGATTGGAAGTCAGAATCTGTGTAACCCACAGGGAGTAATTGATATGCCTGGTATACCAGCATATAATCCCGAGTCCTTCTCAGGTACTTCAATATATGCTTTACCGCAGTCCAATGTCCCTATCCTGGATTACTTTGATATCTTCTAACCATGCCCACGACAAAGCAGATATCCGACCTCGTACATAACATAGCATACATGAGGATTCCTACCGCCGAAGCATAAGGAACCACCTTCATCTCCTCTATCTTTTTTGATGTTCTAGGACACATCTCTTTAGATAAAGGTACTCCATGACTAAAAGGTAGAAAACTTTTCTTGGAGTTCTGCATGCTAAAACGAGCAAAAATAGTGTCTACGTATGAAGCTTGAGATAAGCACAACATTCTTTTCTTTCGATCCCTTATAACCTTGATCCCAAGGATGTGTCCCACTTCTCCCAAGTCCTTCATATCAAACTGTTTGGACAACCATACCCTTACATTTGATAACACTTTGACATTGTTGCCAATTAACAAAATGTCATCTATATACAGTACAAGAAATACCACTACGTTTCCGTCACATCTCTTGTATACACAAGACTCATCCGAACTTTGAATAAATCCATAAGACTGGATTACCTCATCAAAGTGGATGTTCCAAGATCTCGAAGCTTGCTTCAATCCATAAATGGACTGATTAAGCTTGCACACAAGATGCTCTTTGCCCTTTGCAATGAATCCCTCTGGTTGCTCCATATAGATGTTTTCCTCAAGATTTCCATTAAAGAAAGTTGTCTTGACATCCATCTACCATACCTCATAATCCATATGAGCAGCAATAGATAAGAGAATCCGGATAGACTTAAGCATGGCTACCCGCAAAAAGGTCTCCTTATAATCGATACCCTCTTTCTGAGTATACCCTTTCACTACAAGCCTTGCTTTGAAGGTTTCAACCTTCCTGTCTATTCCTCTCTTTCTTTTGTAGATCCACTTGCATCCAATGGTTTTTACACCATTGGGTGGTTCTACTAGCTCCCAGACCTGATTTGAATCCATAGATTCTATCTCAGAATTCATTGCACTTTGCCAAGATACCGCATCTTTATCTTGGATTGCCTCATCATATGTCCAAGGATCAGGTTCATGTTCATCAGGGACCAAATCAGAAGATTCTCCCAAGAACATAAATCTATCAGGTTGTCTAACAACCCTCCCACTACGATAAGGTATCACTTGTGTATCATCTGTGACATGCAGTGCAATCACTTGTGGTATATCCTCTTGTACCGGTGTTATTGAAGTAGTGACTTCCCCTCTCAATTCCTCTAGAACAATCTTACTCATGGGCTTGTGGTTCATCACATAGTCTTTTTCTAAAAATCTGGCATTCGTGCTAACGATCACCCTCTGATCTCTAGGACTATAGAACAAACCACCTTTCGTTCTTCTAGGATAGCCTATGAACATGCACACTACTATACGAGGTTCCAACTTACCAGCATCTACCTTCAGCACATGTGTTGGACTCCCCCAAATCCGAATATGTCTCAGACTAGGCTTTGGTCCAGTCCACAATTTTATGGGAGTAGAAGGCACTAATTTAGATGGTACCAAGTTTAGAATATACACTGTCGTATCCAGAGCATACCCCCAGAATGAATCTGGTAACTCAGAATAACTCATCATCGATTTAACCATCTCCAAAAGAGTCCTATTCCTTCGCTCCACTACACCATTCTACTGGGGTGTGCTAGGTGCAGACAATTGAGATTGAATCCTAGCCTCTGATAAGTAATTCCTAAACTCTCTCAAGAGGTACTCACCACCACGATCAGATCGTAGTGTCTTAATACTTTTACCTTGACGTTTCTCCACATCAGCCTTGAATTCTTTGAACCTGTCAAGACATTCAGACTTGCAATGCATCAAGTAAATGTATTCATATCTTGAATAATTGTCTATAAAAGAGACAAAATATTCAAAACCACCTCTAGCCTGGATAGACATAGGACCACACAAATCATAATGAACCAATTCCAACACATCTTTGGTTCTATACCCCTTGGCCTTAAAAGGCCTCTTGGTCATTTTACCTTCCAAGCAAGATTCGCAGGTTGGGAAATCTTCCACCACTAATGAACCCAAAGGTCCATCAGCTATCAACCTTTGAATTCTACATAGATTAATATGACCTAACCTCAGATGCCAAAGATATGTTTGGTTCATTTTCGAAGGTTCTTTTCTCTTATTAGATTTAGAAGATGAGTTATTTACTTCTATTTGCATCGTGGAAGCTTTTTGTTCAAGTATATATAAATTGCCTACCAATGCACCAGAACAGATAATCTCCCTATTCTTTTTTATAATAATCTGTCATTAAAAAAAATAGAATATCCATCCAAAAACAATTTAGAAACCGAAATCAAATTCTTTCTAAATAAAGGTACATAAAGTCAATTTCTCAGAACCAAAGTTTTATTCTTATCAAAAGATAAATAAACATCTCCCACTGTAATAGCTGCCACCTTCATAGCATCGCCCAAGTAAATGGTGATCTCCCCCTCAGTTAGTATCTGGTTTCCTGGACTGCCTGCAAAGTATTACAGACATGATCAGTGGCTCCCGTATCTACACACCAGGTGTCGGTAGATAACACCACTAAACATGTTTCAATGACTAGACCAAAAGATATTCCTTTATTCTGCTTCCGGTTGGGGTAGTCCTTCTTCCAATGTTCAGTCTGCTTGCAAGTGAAGCACTTCCCTTTTGGCTTCTTCACTCCTTCCTGAGATCCTCTCGCCACCTTTGATCTACCTTGTTTCTTCTTCTTCTTGCCTTTCGGCTTAGAAGTAGAAACCTTCTGAGCAACCATGGCATGAGCTTGAGCACTCAGACGAAAAAGCCCCTATGCCACCTGGAGTTATGTCAGAAGCTCCGCCAATGAATACAACCTCTTGTTCATGTTGTAGTTCAAGCGAAACTACTCAAAACTCCTAGGTAGAGATTGGAGAATGATATCGACCTAGGTTTCCCCATTGATCTCAGCTCCAAGGACTTCCAGCTCATTCAAATGGGCCATCATCTTGAGAACATGATCCCTCACGGGTGTTCCCTCAACCATGGTGGTCGTCATCAAGTTCCTCATGGCTTCCTGCCTAGCAGGCCGATTCTGATGTCAAAAAGGTCCTTGAGATTGAGCATCATGTCATAAGCAGTAGGCATGGCTTGATGCTGATGTTGCAATACATTTGACATAGAAGCAAAAATGTAACACCGTGCTATCTCATCAGCCTTTCTCCACTTCTTAAAACTCTCTTTCTCCTTTTCCCCAGAATCATCCATAGGCTTAGGAGGACACTCTTCGAGAAGTACATACTTGTACTCCTCAGCAATAAAGACTATATCCAGATTCATTTTCCAATCCACATAGTTAGGTCCAGTAAGTTTATTTTCCTTTAGTATCACAGCAAGTGGGTTGAAAGTAATTTTTGAAAAACCTAAGAATCACATAGATCAAAACATTAGATTTCAAAAATTTATTGATTCCTTAAACAATAAAATTTTAAAATCAACCAACACCTCAAAACACCGAGAATATCGTAGCCATGATAGTGTGGATGTATATGAATTCTACATTTGTAAGAGGAGGTTTTTTGCCCATTAGTTTTATTATCCCATCAACCTTACTTTTTGACAAATAAAATTAATAGTTGGTTCCTCTTCAGCCCTACAAATAAAAGCAGTGACTTCGATGGGGAGGATACTTTTATTTGTATCTAAGTGTTCACCATTACCCGATACTAAGGTAATTATTTCGGATTATGTGCCTTCCGATGGGGAAGTACACACGCTCCTAAATAATTTCCTATAACCATATTTTACCTAGTGATCCGCAAAACAAACTCATCCGATGTGGAGGAAGGCACTCAGAGCCAACACGCAAGTTTGTTCGCATCACATGTCAAATTCTAATAGAGGGCGCAGGAATTTTTAAAAAATATCCCTCTCCCATTTAGTAATTTAAAATTGAGGAATTTTAACTATGCAACCACAACAAGCATATAAATCAAAAGCAATAAATATGAAAAACATATTTTCCAACTATTATGGCTTTTGTTCTCCAATATGCCTCCAGTCATGTTGCCACATCGTCCACTCCTCCCTACGCCATGTACAAGCCATCCGGAGATCCGAGCCGAGAAAAATTATTTTAATTTACATCCATCGATGCTATACTCCATGAAGGAGTGTACATGAAATTTAGATCGAAAGTAAACTAAAATAAAAGAGTGGCTAAACAATGTCGTATTTAATTACAAAAATTAAATACTAGCCTCGTCAACCCCGACGATTCAAATAATACAATTACACACATCCAATCACATACATAGACATATGTCCATAAAAGTTGAATCTTATGCCTGCAACTAAAAAGTTAGCCTACGCACATCCTACTATTATTCGGCACACATAATATATGATAAGTGTATAAAAGTAACCGAATCCTAAACACACAAAACAGGAAACCTGGCTCTGATACCACTTGTAGGGAATTACTTTCTGCTTCGGCCGCTCATGCATGGAGATCCTATCTATGTCCCCAGATTAAAAAATAATTAATCCTTGACGAAGACGGATTACCTAAGCAACCGATCCATCATCGTGCTATTCAATTCGAGTGGTCTCTTGAACAAACTTGTTGTTCAAGCAACCTAACTCTTTTCCTCAATTAGCCACGGAATAGATGATGTACGGATCGCCAGTTTTTGTGTTTATCTTCGGAGTCCAAGTAAATTAACGACATGCATTATACAAAAGAATTAAATCAAAACAAACAAGATTATACCTCTTGTATACCTCTTGATCTTCTATTGTATGACCTATCCTCCTCTTGAACGTTGTGTGGGCAATGATCCTCTAAGAGTTGAAACTTACTTGATCGCGTTCTTCCCTTCCTTGCTCACTCTGAACAAAGAGAAGAATATCAAATACTTTTTCTCCTATCTAGTGCCGATCACCAATCCACCAACTTGGTTGTTCCCGCCGGCCAAGGAGAGGAAGAAGGAGATGGTGAGGGCGCCGGCCAAGAGCTCCAAGGGAAGAAACCCTAACACTTGTTCCGCCGACCAAAGGAGAAGAAGAAGAGATATGGGTGTCGGCCAAGAGAGAAAGAAGAAGAGGGGCGCCAGCTAAACCTTAGGAAGAGAGGAAAAACTTCCACTTGTTGCCGCCAAAAAAACTTCTCCAAACCCTAGCCGGTCAACCCTTTGAAGCAAACCCTAATCTCTAATGATTAGTTGTCGCCCAAGCCAAGGAGCAAACCCTATAATTCCAAATCTTTATTGCCGCCCAAGCCAAGGCCTCCTATTTATAGATTTTCCCAAACCTCCTTTTAATCGTGTCTATTGGATCTAGGTTTCATGAGGGTTTTAATAGGCTATAATAGGGACCATGAGGAGGAGTTGGATCTTGGCCACCCAATGGATCTGGCCCACATAAAATCTGATCCATTAATGATGATCCATTCCACTAGAGGATTATCATTGATCTACCTCACCAACCCCCATAAATAAATATGAGCACCATATATTAATTGTACAAATATCTCCCCGTGTTTAAGATATTAAATGTCCGTCAATTAATTAATTTACTGACAATTAATTAATCAACATCTAACTCCATGAGTAGTACCACTCAACCTCATCATCATGTGGGATCAAGTCCACTTGTAGGGTTTACATGATGATCCTTATGATCTCCTCAAGGGGACATCATCATCCTAATACATAGGACATGGTTTTCTCCTATAATCAACGGCACACTATGTAAATAATATTATTTTCCAACTTACCGAGCCTATCGATTTAATCTATAAATCTCGCCTATTGGTAAATCAAAGAAAAAAATACTAAGTACATGTGCCCGTTATTATATCGGGATTAATAGCATGTACACCATAATATCCGAGGTCTGATTCAATTATGTAGTCAGCAATAAATTGAATCACCTCTCAATCGGTCCTGCTCAATACACACAAAGTGTACTAGTGTAATTCTATGGTCAAGACAAACCAATACCAAATTACACTACAACCATACCAATGGTTTGTCCAAAACCATCTCAGTTGTGAGCCTCTACTTATACTCTACAAGGAACTGATAACATGATCTTCCGTGTGACACCACACACCATGTTATCTACAATGTAATGTATCAAACAATATGCATAACCATAAATATGCAAACAATGATCATGTGATTCTTATTTCAAAAATAAAGATGTTCAAAGAAAGAATAGACTTTTCAGTATACATCCCAACACAAACCGTGAGTGATAATCGGTGAAGGTAATGAAGTAGTTATAGCCTCCTAGAGCTTGAGTTGACAAAGGTCTGCATACATCAGTATGTATTAGACCATTCCACCAGTTCACCTTTTCCCATAAAAGGTAACTTAGTTATCTTTCCTTTTAAGCATGATTCACATGTATCGTATGAATCTAATTCAAACAATTTAAGAATTCCACATCGGTGTAATTTGGACATGCATTTCTTGCTCACATGGCCAAAATGACAATGCCACATGTAGGAGTCTAATTGATTTTCTTTTCAAGCATGCTTGTTGCTCGCTTCGATATTGATAATGCCACTCGATACGTCTAACATATATATACCATTGTACAATGTTCCAGTCCCATAAAGCACGTCATTCAAAGTTATGTAACAACAATTGTTACTAAAAGTCAAATGGTACCAATTTATTTAAACAAGAAATAGAAATGATGTTCTTTATCAATGAAGGAAGATAAAAACAATTGTCCAGTTCTAAGACAAGTCCTATGGGGAGTCTCAACAAATATGTTCCGATGGCGAGTGCACAACCTTTGCTCCATTCCCAACACATAAATTTGACTCTCCCTTGATGAGTCTTCTTCTATTCCTTAGCCCATGTACGTCATTACATATATGTGAGTCACACCTAGTATCCAATACCCAAGTGTTTGAGGAAATAGAATGACAATCAATAACGAAGATATCTGAAGAAGATGGGGCATCTGATGCCTTATTCTTCATCACGAACTCAAGATAAATCTTGTAGTTTCTTTGCTAATGGCCCTCCTTGCCACAATGATGGCAAGTGTCCTTTTGAGCTGGTTCTGCATTTTTAACCTTTTTCTTCTTCCCCTTCTATTATTCCCTTGACTTCCTCTTAGAACGTTTGTTGGAGGAATCAACTAACAGCACCGTCCCCTGCTCATGCTTCACATAAGGCGATTGCCTTAGGCCACCTATCATATATAGCTAACAAACTCCCACTTGGCCTAATGCCAATCGCCACGGTATCCAATACCATAAGTCCAAACATGGGCCTCAAACTTAGTTTGAGGTAAGGCCTTAGTTAAAGGATCCGCTAAGTTCTTTTCATTGGGAATCTTCTCGATTTGAATTTTGTTTCTATTGATAATCTCTCTGATCAGATGATAGTGGCGAAGAACATGTTTAGATCATTGATGAGACCACATCAAGTTCAGAGACAAACTTCTTGAACCAAACCGCTTCCTTTGCTGCTTCCGAAGTTGCAATATATTCTACCTCAGTGGTAGAATCCGATACAGTGTCTTGGTTGGAATTTTTCCAGCTTATTGCGCCTCCATTTAAGGTAAATATGTACCCAGACTGAGACCAGGAATCATCCTTGTCTGTCTGGAAGCTGGCATCCTTATACTCGCGTATCACCATGTCTCCTTCTTCATATATTAGGAACACATCCTTTGTTCTTCTCATGTACTAAGGATCGTCTTTAACAACCACCCAATGATCCATTCCTGGATCAGACTGGTATATGCTCGTGACACTCAAAGCATATGATACATCGGGCCTCGTACATAACATAACATACATGATAGATCCTATTGCGGATGCATAGGGAATCTTATTCATGCAAATCCTCTCATCTTCTTTTCACAAATACATAGACTTCAAAAGGTGTATCCCATGCCTGATGGGTAGAAAACCTTTCTTTGATTCCAACATGCTAAACCTCTTTAGCATTCGGTCTATATATAGACTGTGAGAGACCAAGCAATTGATTCGATCTATCCCTAGAGATCTTAATCCCAAGGATGTAGATTGCTTCTCCCAGATCTTTCATGGAGAATGTCTTGGACAACCAAATTTTAATTTACTGTAAGATAGATATATCATTTCCTATAAGTAATATGTCATCGACATACAACACTAGGAACATGACTGCACTCCCACTAACCTTCTTGTACACACAAGGTTCTTCCTGATTTTGTGAGAAATCAAACCTTTTGATTGTCTCATCAAAATGGATATTCCATCTCCTGGATGCATGCTTCATTCTATAAATGGCCCATCGAAGTTTGCATACCTTGGTTTTATCAACCGATGTGAAACCCTCAGGTTGTATCATATACACTTCCTCGAGTAGATTTCTATTAAGGAAAATTATTTTCACATCTATCTGTCATATGTCATAATCATAATGAGCCGTTATGCCCAGGAGCATCCGAATGGATTTAAGCATAGCAATAGGTGAATAGGTCTCGTCATAATCAACACCTTGCTTTGACGATACCATTTCACTACCAATCTAGCCTTATAGGTAATCACATTACAATCCATGTTGGTTTTATTCTTGAAAACCCACTTGCACCTTATAGGCTTTATGCCTTCAGGTGGGTTAACCAAGTTCCAAACTTGATTTTCATACATGGAATCCATTTTCGACTTCATGGCTTCAAGCCATTTGTCCCTTTCTGAACTTTTCAGAACTTCTTCATAATTGGTAGGCTCCTCATTGTCAATGAGTAACACATCATTCGATTCACTTAGGAGAAATCCATATCTCTTAGGAATGTTGCATGTCATACCAGATCTACGAAGATGTGGTGTCACAATAGGTTCAATTGATGTCTCATCACTATGAGTCATCGGTCGAGGTGCTTGACTAGGTATCTCCTCAATGTCTATTGGAGTCTCTTAAATCTCTTCAAGTTCAATGCCACTCACACTATTTTCTTGCAAGAGAAACTCTTTCTCCAGAAACACAGCATGCCTTGAAACAAACACATTTTGTTCCACAAGATGATAGAATTAGTTACCCCTCAATTCCTTAGGGTATCCAATATATAGACATTTATCAGACATAACATCCAATTTGTCTGATACAGTCTGCTTCACATAAGTAGGATAACCCCATATCTTCAAGTAAGATAAATAAGGTTTCTTACTATTCCATATCTCATATGGAGTAGTAGAGAATACCTTGGTCGGGACTCTGTTTAACAAGTAAACAATAGTCTGAAGTGCATAGCCCCAAAAGGACTTGGGAAGATTCGCGTGATTCATCATCGACCTAACCATGTCCAACAAGGTTCAGTTTCGCCTCTCAGATACACCATTATGATGTGGTGTATACGGTGGAGTCCATTGAGATAATATACCATTGTCCCTTAGAAAATTTAGAAACTCTTGACTCATGTATTCACCACCTCGATCCGATTGAAGTATTTTAATACTCTTGCCAAGTTGTTTTTCTACTTCATTTCTGAATTCTTTGAACCTTTCAAAGGCATCAGACTTGTGTTTCATCAAGAACACATACCCAAACCGTGAGTGATCATCGGTGAAGGTAATGAAGTAGTTATAGCTTTCTAGAGCTTGAGTTGACATAGGTCCGCATACATCAGTATGTATTAGACCAAGCAACTCTTCTACCGGTTCACCTTTTCCCATTAAAGGTAACTTAGTCATCTTGCCTTTTAAGCATGATTCGCATGTATCGTATGAATCTAAATCAAACTATTCATGAATTCCACATCAGTGTAATTCGGACATGCTTTTCTTGCTCACATGGCCAAGACGAAAATGCCACACGTAGGAGTCTAATTGAATATCTTTTCGAGCATGCTTGTTGCTCGCTTCGATATTGAGAATGTCACTGGATACGCCTAACGTATATATACCATTGCACAATGTTTCAGTCCCATAAAGCATGCCATTCAAAGTTATATAACAACAATTGTTACTAAAATTCAAATTGTACCCATTTCTATTTAAACAAGAAATAGAAATGATGTTATTTATCAACGAAGGAACATAAAAGCAATTGTCCTGTTCTAAGACAAGTCCTGTAGGGAGTCTCAACAAATACTTTCTGATGGCGAGTGCAACAACCTTTGCATCATTCCCAACACGTAAATTTGACTCTCCCATGATGAGTCTTCTTCTATTCCTTAGCCCATGTATGTAATTACATATATGTGAGCCACATCCAGTATCCGATACCCAAGTGTTTGAGGAAATAGAATGACAATCAATAACGAAGATATTTCAAGAAGATGGGGCATATGATGCCTTATTCTTCTTCACGGACTCAAGATAAATCTTATAGTTTCTTCGCCAATGGCCCCCCGTGCCACAATGATGGCAAGTGCCCTTTTGAGATGGTTCTGCCTTTTTAGCCTTTTTCTTCTTCCCCTTCTACTGTTCCTTTGACTTCCTCTTAGAATCTTTCTTCGAGGAATCAACTAATAGCATCATCCCTTGCTCATGCTTCACAGAAGGCTCCACAAGCTTTGGCATATTGAGCAGTACCATAGATTAACCTTCTTGCATCTCAAGAGTTTGGAGACTTCGAACCTTTCGGATCTCACTTGCTCATCAAACAACTCATAAAGATGAAAGACTATGGTATGAGCATCCATATGCTCATTCTGCTTCCGTAGCTCGGGTACCATCGCGACAAGCATGATGCAACTCGCTAGTTTAGAATCACTCACATGTTTTTGATAGGTCAACAATTAGTCCAAAGTTGTGTCATCACTAGGACGGGCGGGAAGAGGCTCTTCGAGGACATACACAAGCCTTTCCACTTTGAGAACAATTCTCTAGTTTCTAAGCTAGTCTAAGAAGTTCTGCCCAGTCAATTTATTCGAATTCAAAATAGAGTGCAAATTCAAAGACATTATGATCAAGCGATTAACCTAGAAATACAAATTGAGCATATATTATAAAGATGGAAAAATGCATCAACATACATTTACAAATCCCATTCATTTTTTGAATTTAAAAAACCAAAAATTACTTTGGGAGATCGTAGGTCCATCTTCGAATGGGCTGATATCCAACATAGATATGAACGACCTTGGAGAGAGTCCAACAAGTCATTCAAAGCTACGATGGTAGGTATCAAGTATACCAATTGAAAGCACAGCGGAATAAATAAAAGCAATAAATCTAATTTATTACAACACACACACCACACGCATGAAAGATACATCATGTGTAGACATAATCATAGTTTCAAATTTTAAAATAAAAGAAAATTACGCTAGTTATATGTGACATATCACATGCAGTGGGAATGACATCAACCAAAGCAACTCACTCTAGAATTGCCTCTATCCATATCCATGCCGAGTACCGTCGGGATAGCTTCGCCAAGCTACGAGCCTCGTCTTCATATGAGTCACTAGCCTCGTGTCGAAGACGATGTGATCGAGAGAAGATCACAATCAGAATCAAAATTTGGATTCAAAAATGAGTCCCCAAAAGTTGCTTCTCCGAAGAGGTATTCATCAACTGATTGACGAATCCTTGGTCCTCCACCTATGAGGATTGCCGGAGATCCAATCCATGACAAAAAAGTTGCCATCAAAACTCCAAACGCCATCCAAACAATGCTCTGACAAGAAGGAAGCAAGCTGTCTAAAAACTGGACAGCTTGGTGGAGGACTTGGCGTCGACCAAAGGAGAAGGGACGGCTGGTTCTTGGTCATCGTAGCCAAGGAGGGTCGCCGGAGGATTACCGGTAGCAGCAAGAGGCCGACAGTAATAGGTGCCGCTGGCGGCAAGAGATGGCGTCGACGACATCACCTCTTGGGTGGCAATGGCTTGGGTAGCAAGAGCAAGGAGGAGAAGGAAAGGAGGCTAGGGTTTCCAAAACCCTTGAACCAATTCATTTTCTTCGAAAAACCCTTAAGCCGTGATTTTATAGAGAACAAATTCTCCTAACGGTTATTGGTTTATAACCAAAACCCGTTAACCCGCTCCGATAACTTAATTTAAAATAAACCAAATTGTGTTGGTCTATTTTAACTTAAAACGAACCGAACTAACTTTGGTTCATTAGTTTAAAACAAACTAAACCCCTTTATTTTATTTTCCACAATTGGATTAGAACCAAACCAATTTGGTTTATCCATCATGTCTTCAAAAAACACGACCCATCCATGCTTCCATTGTGACTGAAATGATTTCATGCTCGCTCCTTGTTCGGTCCAACCAAATCTTGTTTCTCTCGTTCTGAGAATCTCATTCTCAAGTTCATTTTATATCCTTTGGATTACGCTTATTGTGCGTGTGACCAAATAAGTTCCCGATTTATGTTGGCTGTTTATAATTAACCATTCATTATAGAATGATCATGAGTGACATCTAGTAGTACATAATGATCCTCAATTAATCGGAAAATCAACGGTTGACTCCAGAATGAATTCTGAAACCTTTCAGCAGCCACAGTGATTTGTGCCCCATTCTCTTCACGCATCTTATATCCACTTGGTTTAGGACATGGTCTATTTGTGTCAGTCCCTACCAGGCTGACAATGTCACACCTAGCCCAAGAATGATTTCCTCGTCCTTCAGATTCTAGTTACTGCACATGTACCCAAGAGTACATTACTCTAAACATGTAATGCTTTGGCCAAAGACTTTAGTAACAATCTAACGAGAGGCCCTGGGTATACATCCCCCCACAAGGAGTGGTGAATCCTTTATATGATATTCAAACACCTTCGGACACTTCGACTTATACCCAATAATCTCAGGTCCACATCCCCTTGGAGATGCTTTCTTAAGATGTCAAAGCATATGTCTCCATGACCAAGATGACTTGAATAGTGCAAGTCAAAGGAACATCACACTTAAGCTGTAGTAAGAACTTCATTGACATATCCATATATACAGAGAACCATATGAAGTCTTACGGCTGGTCATTCCAATGAACTAGTTACCATAACTAGCATCAACGATTAACTCCGGACATCACAATGTCTTCAGCTAGTGAGAATCTGCTGCTTGGATACACCAAAGAGTATACCTCGTGCTAGTCTTGACAGAATTGATGGTGTCCAAATCCATCAATTCATCGACTAGGGATAATTCCAATACATCACAATTACACATGTAGAGATACTCACTAGTTGTGATTCAATCACAAATTCTCTCATGCTGTGAATCGTATTCTGGACATTCAGGAAATGAGTTTAAGATTTAATCAAATACATAAAAACATGTATACTTAAATAGTGAATCGTCATTTATCATATAAATGGTTTAAACATAAGGCGATTGCCTTAGAACACCTATCATATATCACTAACAAACTCCCACTTGGCCTAATGCCAATCGCCACGGTATCTAATACCATAAGCCCTAACATGGCTCTCTAACTTACTTTGAGGTAAGGCCTTAGTTAAAGGATTTGCTAAGTTCTTTTCATTGGGAATCTTCTCGATTTGAATTTCTTTCCTACTGTAATCTCTCTTATAAGATGATAGCGGCGAAGCACATGTTTGGATCATTGATGAGACCACATCAAGTTTAGAGACGAACTTCTTGATCCAAATCGTTTCCTTTGCTGCTTCCAAAGTTGCAATATATTCTGCCTCAGTGGTATAATCCGATACAGTGTCTTGCTTGGAACTTTTCAAACTTATTGCGCCTCCATTTAAGGTAAATACGTACCAAAACTAAGACCTGGAATCATCCTTGTCTGTCTGGAAGCTGGCATCCTTATACTCGCGTATCACCATGTCTCCTTCTCCATATATTAGGAACACATCCTTTGTTCTTCTCAAGTACTTAAGGATCATCTTAACAACCATCCAATGATCCATTCCTGGGTCAGATTGGCATCTGCTCATGACACTCAGAGCATATGATACATCGGGCCTCGTACATAACATAACATACATGATAAATCCTATTGCGGATGTATAGGGAATCTTATTCATGCAAATCCTCTCATCTTCTGTGCACTGACACATAGACTTCGAAAGTTGTATCCCATGTCTGATGGGTAGAAAACCATTCTTGGATTCCAACATGCTAAACCTCTTTAGCACTCGGTCTATATATGTCGACTGTGAAAGATCAAGCAACCGATTCGGTCTATCCCTATAGATCTTAATCCCGAGGATGTAGGTTGCTTCTCCTAGGTCTTTAATGGAGAACATCTTGGACAACAAAATTTTAATTTACTTTAAGATAGATATATCGTTTCCTATAAGTAATACTTCATCAACATACAACACTAGGAACACACTGCACTCCCACTAACCTTCTTGTACACACAAGGTTCTTCCGAATTTTGTGAGAAATCAAACCTTTTGATTGTCTCATCAAAATAGATATTTCAGCTCCTAGATGCTTGCTTCAGTCTATAAATGGACCATCGAAGTTTGCATACCTTGGTTTTATCAACCAATGTGAAACCCTCGGGCTGTATCATATACACGTCCTCGAGTAGGTTTCCATTAAGGAAAACTATTTTCACATCCATCTGCCATATCTCATAATCATAATGAGCCGCTATGGCAAGAAGCATCCGAATGGATTTAAGCATAGCAATAGGCGAATATGTCTCGTCATAATCAACACCTTGCTTTTGACGATACCATTTCGCCATCAATCTAGCCTTATTGGTAATCACATTACAATCCATGTCAGTTTTCTTCTTGAAAACCCACTAGCACCTTATAAGCTTTATGCCATCAGGTGGGACAACCAAGTTCCAAACTTGATTTTCATACATGGAATCAATTTTTGACTTCATGGCTTCAAGCCATTTGTCCCTTTCTGAACTTTTCAGAACTTCTTCATAATTGGTAGACTCCTCATTGTCAATGAGTAACACATCATTCGATTCACTTACGAGAAATCCATATCTTGTAGAAAAAAAAGGTTTCTACAAAAATGATTAGTGGAAGCACAACAAAAATAATAATAAAAACAATGCTAACACAATTCCTTTACATGGTTCGAAGATAGCGCTCCTACTCCACGGTGATCCTTGAGGTGGATCAACCCTAATCAATATCACTATGAAGCTTTCCTTTACAACAACCCTCCTCTTTTTACAAAGGATGAAGATGGAGCTTAGAGAGAAGGAGGAGATTTAAAAGCACTAGAAAGCTTGGAAAAATTGTGGAGGCTTGAGAGTATGATCAGAGAATAAGCATTAACCCTCAAAACCACCACAAGCCCTCTTTTTATAGAGAGAGGGCTGATTTTTCCGTTGGAGCACTATCAGTCGACTGATGTACAACATCAGTCGACTGCTGGCGTGGTTTGTTGGTTCAGTAGGCACCTAAGTCGAACCTGAGTTTTGATTATAGCAAACGATACAAAGTTAAGCTCATGTCATTATCTCACGACCTGAATCGAGGGTGAAGAAAATTGTTATAGCTAGAGCAGAAGGCTAGCAACACCCGGAGGAAGCCGTGGTGGTCGGGCGACACTTGGGTGACTTTGGAGGGAGCCGAAGGAATCGGGTGGAAGGCCGAAAGTGAAAGCGACATAGTATTATCGAGGTAAGCTCGTGTGTGTGTGAGCGTAAGTGAGGTTGTATCCTCTTTACGGGGAAGATCTTAAGCGTAGATCTGACCTAAGACATCCTATAGATGGTCTAGGTCGATATCGAACGGTCGACGACTGTCAAAATTATGTTTTTGTTGAGCTAACTTTGACTTGCAGCAAGCATCAGTTGACTGCCAGCTTGGAGGACTCGACTGCCGTCAATCAGTCGACTACCGGAGTTTAGCACTCGACTGATGCTGCCATCAATCGACTGATGATGGCCATCAGTCGACTGATGGTCAAAGGATCAACTTCAAGGAGTCAAGGCTTATCACCAAATTTCAAGGGGAGTGGTGCTCAAATATGATTGGCTAGGGTTCCTCTCGAAAAGGGGCTTAAAGGCTATAAAAGGAGGTCCTAACCTAGGGTTTCTTCATCAATTCTAAGTGCTCAAAAGCCTCCGCAATGCTGTGACTCTCCGACGACTCTACAACAATGAAGTGCTGCCAACAACCCTAGCTTAAGTTCTTTTTTTTCTAGTTGTTGGTATAATCTTACTTTGTTATTGCTTTCAATATTGCAATTCTTTTTAATCGAGGTTTTCTATCGTTGCATTTTACTTAAATAGAAGAGAGGGTTTGTCTCTCTATCTTTTTGCTTCGAAGGTTTTTGTAATCGTCAAACTCCTACCTCCAACGAGGAGGAGTGTTTTAGTGAATTGCCCTCTGTACACGGTCTAGGACCATTAGGGCTTTGGAGTAGTAGCCGAAGGCTACGAACCAAGTAAAAAAATATCTTGTCTCTTTTTGTTTCATTTATCTTTGCGCTGCACTTAATTATTTTGATACGAACTCAAAAAGAAAAAAAAGGTTTTTCGCTATTCACCCCCCCCCTCTAGACAACCGCTTTGATCCAACACGGTTAATGACTTCTGAATAGCCGGATTCATGGGATTCAGAGTCGTTACCTCCAATGACACTTTCATCAGTCGATTGATCCATCCATCAGTCGACTGATAGAGTGATCAGTCGAGTGATCATGGGCTGCAGTCGAGTGAGACTCCATTTTGTGCTCGTGTTTAGCTTGACTAGTCGACTGCCACTATTTGCCAGTCAACTGATAACAACATCAGTCGACTAATCGTCAGGGTTTCATCCTGACTCAGTCGAGCACCTGACCAGTCGACTGATACATCGTATCAGTCAACTGATATTCATCAAGTATGAATAATTCATACTTGATTTTACCCCCTAGACCTAGACTCAACTTTCTACCTCTTCCTTAAGCCTTGTGCCTCCAGGATCCCTCTGACTCCGCAACTTGTTCATCCTTTGCGCTTTGCTTCCAAGAGCTTCCTTCAGTTTTGTCATGTCTTGGGTTTCCCTTTGCCAAAGAGTGCTTAGACTTTACGCCGCCAAATCTACATGCTTGGACTTATGCTACCAAGACTTGCCTTTGGACTTACTTTACCAAGATCACACTTGGACTTTGTCTTTACCAAGTCTTCATACTTGGATTTTCCTGCCACTTAAACATGTTCACAATTAGATCACAAATCATTGCCTAAATTAGATGATTATCCAAACATCAACACATATAAATGCTTGGGGCATTGTTGCACCAATAGTCTCCCCCTTTTTGATGTTTGACAATCATTTAAGTTAGGTCTTTAAAATATGCACATAATCATATTTCCAATATGAAATCTATCTTTAGACATTTATGCACATAATCATATTTTCAATATGAATTCTAAATTAAACATTTCTTCTCCCCCTTTGACATACATCAAAAAGAGAAGGATTCATAAATTTCATAAGAGAATTGAATTTGTCGTAATCTTGAATTAAGGTATAAGATTGAAATTATGTTAGTAATATATGAGAGATGTCCTAAGACAATCGCCTTATGTATGAACCATTTATATGATAAATGAAGATTCACTATTTGAGTATACATATTTTATGTATTTGATTGGATCTTAAACTCATTTACTGAATGTCCACGATACGATTCACAGCATGAGAGAATTTGTGATTGGATCACAACTAGTGAGTATCTCTACATGTGTAATTGTGATGTATCGGAATTATCCCTAGTCGATGAATTGATGAATCTGGACACCATCAATTCTGTTGAGACTAGCATGAGGTATACTCCTTGGTGTATCCAAGCAGCTGATTCTCACTGGCTGGAGACATAGTGATGTCCGGAGTTAATCGTGGATGCTAGTTATGGTAACTAGTTCATTGGAGTGACCAGCCGTAAGACTTCATATGGTTCTCTGCATATATAGATATGTCAATGAAGTTCTTACTGTGGCTTAAGTGCGATGTTCCTTTGACTTGCGGTATTCAAGTCATCTTGATCATGGAGACTTATGCTTTGACATCTTAAGCAAACATCTCCGAGGAGATGTGGACCCGGGATGATTGGGTATAAGTCAAAGTGATCGAAGGTGTTTGAATAGCCTATAAAGGATTCACCACTCCTTGCGAGGAGATGTATACCCATGGCCTCTCGTCGGATTGTTACTAAAGTCTTTGGCCAAAGCATTACATGTTTAGAGTAAAGTACTCTTTGATACATGTGGAGTAACTAGAATCCGTAGGACGAGGAAATGATACTTGGGCTAGGTGTGACGTAGTCAGCCTAGTGGGGACTGACACAATAGACCATGTCCTGAAGCAAGTGGGTATAAGATGAGTGAAGGGAATGGGGAACGATTCATTCGAGCTACTGAAGGATTTCAGAAATAGTTCTGGATCAACCGTTGATCTTTTCGGTTAATTGGGGATCATGATGTACTACTAGGTGCCACTCATGATCGTTCTATAATTAATGGTTAATTATAGACGGCCAACATAAACCGAGAACCTATTTGGTCACACGCACAACGAGTGTAATCCAAAGGATTTAAAACGAGCTTGAGAATGGGATTCTCAGACCGAGAGAAACTATGTTTGGTTGGACCAAACATAAAGCGAGCATGAAATTGTTTCAGTCGCAATGGAAGCGTGGATGGGCAGTGTCTTATGAAGACATAATGGATGGACCAAAATGGTTTGGTTCTAATCCAATGGATGAGAATAAACCAAATGGTTTGGTTTATATTAAACGAATGAACCAAAGGTTGGTTCGGTTCGTTTTAACTTAAAATAAACCATCATGGTTTGGTTTATTTTAACTTATCTTAATGGAGCGGGTTAACGGGCTTTATGGATATGATCCATTAACCATTAAGAGAATTAGTTCTCTATAAAATAGGGCTTAAACCCTAACCCTAACACCTAATTTTTTTTTTTGGCCGCCCAACACATAGTTGCCGCCCACCTCCTTGGTGAATTCGGCGCCAACAGCCTTGTGCCGCCGCCCAACCACTTGTGCCGCCGTCCAACTTGTTGCCGGCGACCAAGCTTCAGCCGGTGAACCTCCGGCGACCCTCCGGTGATCTCCTATAGGTTTGGCATCAAGGTGAGGCTTTTCTCTCCTTGTTTTTGGCCGGCGCCTACTCCTCCACCAAGCTGTCCAGTTTTCTGGACAGCTTCTCCTCCTCTCGTCGGAGCGTCGTTTGGACGACGGTTAGTGCTCCGACAGTGGCTAACTTACCGGGGATTTGATCTCCGGTAATCCTCTGAGGTGGAGGACGAAGGATTCGTCAAACGGTTGACGAATACCTCTCCGGAGAAGCGAGTTTTGAGAACTCGTTTTGGATCCGAATTTGGATTCGGATCGTGATCATCTCTCAATCACGTCGTCTTCAACACGAGGCTAGTAACCCGTACGAAGACGAAGCTCGTGACTTAGCGAAGTCATCCCGAGGAGCTCGGCGTGGATACGGATAGAGACGATTCTTACGAGGATCGTTCCGGTTGATGCCGTTTCCCACTACACGCCATACTGGAAGGTATAACGTAGTTTAATTTCCTTTATTGCAAATTTTAATTTACGGTTATGTCTACACTTGTTGTAATAGCATGCGTGTGTTGTGTGTGTTGTAATAAATAGGAGTATTTATTATTTTTATTGCTTCACGTGCTCATGTTTACGAAACATGATCGAACACACACACGCCATGCGGCGAAACCCAACAAAGGGTATCGAGCCCAGTTGTGTTTCGACATAATCGTAAAAATGGTTTTGCGATAGTCATAATGTATTTCTGGAAGTTTTCTAAATTTTGGAAATTTAGAAGTATTTATGGAAATTTTTCAATTTTGGAAAGTCTAGAAGTATTTATGGAAATCTTCCACTTTTGGAAAGTTGGAAGTATTTATGGAAATTTATATTTTCCATAAATAAAATATTTGATTAGATTCTGGAAATTTGTTTCCTAATTTAATCATGATTTGATTTGGGAAATCAAATCTTAAAATATTTAATTTCCATAAGTAGTTTTAAAGATTTAGGAAATTGGTTTCCTAAATAGATTTTCCTTAATCAAATAATTCCATGAATAAAATATGTGATTAGATTTGGAAATTTGTTTCCTAATTTAATTATGATTTGATTTGGAGAATCAAATCTTAAACATATTTTATTTCCATAAATAGTTATGACATATAAGGAAATTATATACATGACATAATTGTATGCCATGTAATTGCATTAGATGCATAACATTATACTATGCGTGTCGTGACATGTAGATGTATGCCATGTATGCCATGCCATGTAGATAATAGTTATTTGCATGCAAAGAGGATGAGATATAAAAATTCTTAATCAATATTAAAGCCTACACCTTCCATTAATATGGTTAGAACCAGAGTTCTGTTTCTTGTTTGGGTTGTTGGACTCTCTCCAAGCCCGGCTCGAACCTGAATATGTTCAAACCATGGAATAGTTTAATACTAATATGGTAAGAGTCAGAGGTCAATCGTTAGCTTTGGTTGTTGGACTCTCTCCAAGCTGGGCTAATTGGTTGAATGCGCTCTAACCATATTAAAACTATGTCCCGATTAATGGGTTGGCTTTAACCCGAGCATCGGCTTTGTTGGACTCTCTCCAAGGTCGATGTAAAGGAGGTGAAGTTGGGTGCTATGCATATGATGCATACTTGTTAATGTGTTAACAACCCGATGTATGTGTGAACATTCAATTAGTTGATAGCACATTGTGATAGTTGCATATACGTGATATGCAATCGGTATAGTTGATACCTACCATCGTAGTTATGAATGGCTTGTTGGACTCTCTCCAAGGTTGTTCATAACTATGATGGATATCAGCCCATTCGGAGATGGACCTACGATCTCCCGAAGTGATTTTGGGGTTTTTGAAATTCGAAAAATGAATGGGATTTATAAATGTATATTGATGCATTTTAAAATCATTTTCTCATATATGCTCGTTTTGTATTTCTAGGTCAATAAATTGATCATGACGTCTTTTAATTTACATTCCATTTTGGATTCGAATAAATTGACTGGGCCGAACTTCTTGGACTGGCTTAGAAACTTGAGAATTGTTCTCAAGGTGAAAAGCTTGCGTATGTCCTCGAAGCGCCTCTTCCCGCCCATCCTAGTGACGATGCAACTCCGGACCAATTGTTGGTCTATCAGAAACATATGACTGATTCTGAACTGACAAGTTGCATCATGCTAGCCGCGATGGAACCCAAGCTACGAAAGCAGCATGAGCATATGGATGCTCATATCGTAGTCCTTCATCTTTGTGAGTTGGTTGATGAGCAAGTGAGATTCGAAAGGTTCGAAGTCTCAAAGCTCCTCTTCACCTCTGAGATGCTAGAAGGTTCATCTGTGATACTGCTCGATATGCTGAAGACTGTGGAGTCTTCTGAGAAGCATGAGCAGGGGACGGTGCTGTTAGTTGATTCCTCGAAGAAAGGTTCTAAGAGGAAGTCAAAGGAACAACAGAAGGGAAAGAAGAGAAGGGCTAAGAAGGTAGAACTAGCACAAAAGGAAACTTGCCATCATTATGGCAAGGAGAGCCATTTGCGAAGAAAGTGCAAGATTTATCTTGAGTCCGTGAAGAAGAATAAGGCATCGGATGCCCCATCTTCTTCAGATATCTTCGTTATTGATTGTCATTCTATTTCCTCAAACACTTGGGTATTGGATACTGGGTGAGGCTCACATATATGTAATGACATACATGGGCTAAGGAATAGAAGAAGACTCGTCAAGGGAGAGTCAAATTTACGTGTTGGGAATGGAGCAACGGTTGCTGCACTCGCCATCGGAACGTATTTGTTGGAACTCCCTGTAGGACTTGTCTTAGAACTGGACAATTGCTTTTATGTTCCTTCGTTGATAAAGAACATCATTTCTATTTCTTGTTTAAATAGAAATGGGTACCATTTGACTTTTAGTAACAATTGTTGTTACATAACTTTGAATGGAGTTCTTTAAGGGACTGGAACTTTAAGCAATAGTGTTTATACGTTGGACGTATCCAGTAATATTTTCAATATCGAAGCAAGCAACAAGCGTGCTCGAAAAGATAATCAATTAGACTCCTACATGTGGTATTGTCGTCTTGGCCATGTAAGCAAGAAACGCATGTCCGAATTACACCGATGTGGAATTCTGGAATCGTTTGAATAGGATTCATACGATACATGCGAATCATGCTTAAAAGGCAAGATGACTAAGTTACCTTTTACTGGAAAAGGTGAACAAGTGAGAGAGTTACTAGGTCTAATACATACTGATGTATATAGACCTATGTCAACTCAAGCATTAGGAGACTATAGCTACTTCATTACCTTCACCGATGATCACTCACGGTTTGGGTATGTGTTCTTGATGAAACACAAGTCTAAAGCCTTTGAAAGGTTCAAAGAATTCTGAAATGAAGTAGAGAAACAACATGACAAGAGTATTAAAATACTTCGATCGGATCGAGGTGGTGAATACTTAAGTCAAGAGTTTCTTGATTATCTAAGAGACAATGGTATATTGTCTCAATGGACTCCGCCCTATACACCACAGCATAATGGTGTATCTGAGAGGCGTAACCGGACCTTGTTGGACATGGTCAGGTCAATGATGAATCATGCGACTCTTCCCAAGTCCTTTTGGGGTTATGCACTTCAGACAGCTGTTTACTTGTTAAACAGAATGCCTACCAAGGTAGTCTCTACTACTCCATATGAGATATGGGCTAGTAAGAAACCTCATGTATCTTACTTGAAGATATGGGGTTGTCCTGCTTATGTGAAGCGGACTGTATCAGACAAACTAGATGCTAAGTCTGATAAATGTCTATTTATTGGATACCCTAAAGAAACAAGGGGTTACCAATACTATCATCCTGTGGAACAAAAGGTGTTTGTTTCAAGGCATGCTGTGTTTCTAGAGAAAGAGTTTCTCTTGCAAGAAAACAGTGGGAGTGTCGTCGAGCTTGAGGAGGCTCGAGAGACTCAAATAGACATTGATGAGATACCTGGTGAAGCACAACAGCCGACAACTCATAGTGATGAGCAATCGGCTGGACCTATTGTAACACCACATCTTCGTAGATCTGGTAGAACACGCAATATTCTTGAGAGATATGGATTTCTCGTAAGTGAATCGAACGACGTGTTACTCATTGATGATGAGGAGCCTACCAGTTATGAAGAAGTGCTGACAAGTTCAGAAAGGGATAAGTGGCTTGGTGCCATAAAGTCGGAAATGGATTCCATGTATGAAAACCAAGTTTGGAACTTGGTTGACCCACCTGAAGGGATAAAGCCTATAGGGTGCAAGTGGGTTTTCAAGAAGAAAACCGACATGGATGGTAATGTGATTACCTATAAGGTTAGATTGGTGGCGAAAGGATATCGTCAAAAGCAAGGTGTTGATTATGACGAAACCTATTCGCTGTAGCTATGCTTAAATCCATTCGGATGCTCCCGCCATAGCGGCTCATTATGATTATGAGATATGGCAGATGGATGTGAAAACAGCTTTCCTTAATGGAAACCTGCTCGAGGACGTGTATATGATACAGCCTGAGGGTTTCACATCGGTTGATAAAACCAAGGTATGCAAATTGCTACGATCCATTTATGGATTGAAGCAAGCATCCAGGAGCTGGAATATCCGTTTTGATGAGACGATCAAAAAGTTTGATTTCTCACAAAATCCAGACGAACCTTGTGTGTACAAGAAGGTTAGTGGGAGTGCAGTCGTGTTCCTAGTATTGTATGTCGATGACATATTACTTATAGGAAACGATGTGTCAATCTTACTGATCGATTAAGGTTTGGTTATCCAAGACATTCTCCATGAAAGATTCGGGAGAAGCAACCTACATCCTTGGGATTAAGATCTATAGAGATAGATCGAAACGGTTGCTTGGTCTTTCGCAGTCTACATATATAGACCGAGTGCTAAAGAGGTTTAGCATGTCGGAATCCAAGAAAGGTTATCTGCCCATCAGGCATGGGGTACACCTTTCAAAGTCTATGTGTCCGCGCACAGAAGACGAGAGGATTTGCATGAGTAAGATTCCTTATGCATCCGCAATAGGATCTATCATGTATGCTATGTTATGTACGAGGCCCGATGTATCGTATGCTCTGAGTGTCACGAGCAGATACCAGTCTGATCCAGGAATGGATCATTGGGCGGCTGTTAAGACGATCCTTAAGTACTTGAGAAGAACTAAGGATGTGTTCCTAATATATGGAGAAGGGGACATGGTGATACGGGTATCAGATGCGGCTTCGAGCAGACAAGGATGATTCCAGGTCTCAGTCTGGATACGTGTTCACCTTGAATGGGGGCGCAGTGAGTTGGAAAAGTTCCAAACAAGAGACTGTAGCGGATTCTACCACTGAGGCAGAATATATTGCAGCTTCGGAAGCAACAAAGGAAGCGGTTTGGATCAAGAAGTTCGTTCATGAACTTGGTGTGATTCCGGCCATTGTTGAAGCAATACCGGTCTACTGCGACAACAATGGAGCAATTGACAAAGCGAAAAGAGCCAAGGTCTCATCAACGATCCAAACATGTGCTTCGCCGCTATCATCTTATCAGAGAGATCATCAGTAGGAATGAAATACAAATCGAGAAAATTCCCACTGAAAGGAACTTAGCGGATCCTTTGACTAAAGCATTACCTCAAAGTAAGTTTGAGGGTCATGTTGGTCCTTATGGTATTGGATACCGTAGCGATTGGCATTAGGCCAAGTGGGAGTCTGTTAGTAATATATGAGAGATGTCCTAAGGCAATCGCCTTATGTATGAACCATTTATATGATAAATGAAGATTCACTATTTGAGTATACATGTTTTATGTATTTGATTGGATCTTAAACTCATTTATCAATGTCCATTTATACGATTCACAAAGATGAGAGAATTTGTGATTGGATCACAACTAGTGAGTATCTCTACATGTGTAATTGTGATGTATCGGAATTATCCCTAGTCGATGAATTGATGAATCTGGACACCATCAATTCTGTTGAGACTAGCACGAGGTATACTCCTTGGTGTATCCAAGCAGCTGATTCTCACTGGCTGGAGACATAGTGATGTCCGGAGTTAATCGTGGATGCTAGTTATGGTAACTAGTTCATTGGAGTGACCAAGTAAGACTTCATATGGTTCTCTGCATATATAGATATGTCAATGAAGTTCTTACTGTAGCTTAAGTGCGATGTTCCTTTGACTTGCGGTATTCAAGTCATCTTGATCATGGAGACTTATGCTTTGACATCTTAAGCAAACATCTCAAAGGAGATGTGGACCCGGATGATTGGGTATAAGTCGAAGTGATCGAAGGTGTTTGAATAGCCTATAAAGAATTCACCACTCCTTGCGAGGAGATGTATACCCATGGCCTCTCGTCGGATTGTTACTAAAGTCTTTGGCCAAAGCATTACATGTTTAGAGTAAAGTACTCTTCGATACATGTGGAGTAACTAGAATCCGTGAGGACGAGGAAATGATACTTGGGCTAGGTGTGACGAGTCGACCTAGTGGGGACCGACACAATAGACCATGTCCTGAACCAAGTGGGTATAAGATGAGTGAAGGGAATGGGGCAGATTCATTCGAGCATCAAGGGTTTCGTAAATAGTTCTGGATCAACCGTTGATCTTTTCGGTTAATTGGGGATCATGATGTACTACTAGGTGCCACTCATGATCGTTCTATAATTAATGGTTAATTATAGACGACCAACATAAACCGAGAACCTATTTGGTCACACGCACGAGTGTAATCCAAAGGATTTAAAACGAGCTTGAGAATGGGATTCTCTGACCGAGAGAAACTATGTTTGGTTGGACCAAACATAAAGCGAGCATGAAATTGTTTCAGTCGCAATGGAAGCGTGGATGGGCAGTGTCTTATGAAGACATAATGGATGGACCAAAATGGTTTGGTTCTAATCCAATGGATGAGAATAAACCAAATGGTTTGGTTTATATTAAACGAATGAACCAAAGGTTGGTTCGGTTCGTTTTAACTTAAAATAAACCATCATGGTTTGGTTTATTTTAACTTATCTTAATGGAGCGGGTTAACGGGCTTTATGGATATGATCCATTAACCATTAAGAGAATTAGTTCTCTATAAAATAGGGCTTAAACCCTAACCCTAACACCTAATTTTTTTTTTTGGCCGCCCAACACATAGTTGTCGCCCACCTCCTTGGTGAATTCGGCACCAACAGCCTTGTGCCACCGCCCAACCACTTGTGCCGCCGTCCAACTTGTTGCCGGCGACCAAGCTTCAGCCGGTGAACCTCCGGCGACCCTCCGGTGATCTCCTATAGGTTTGGCATCAAGGTGAGGCTTTTCTCTCCTTGTTTTTGCCGGCGCCTACTCCTCCACCAAGTGTCGGTTTTACCGGACAGCTTCTCCTCTCTCGTAGCGGTTAGTGCTCCGACAGCGGCTAACTTGGGGATTTGATCTCCGGTAATCCTCTGAGGTGGAGGGACGAAGCGATTAAATCAAGCGGTTGACGAATACCTCTCGGAGAAGCGAGTTTTGAGAACTCGTTTGGATCCGAATTTGGATTCGGATCGTGATCATCTTCGATCACGCCGTCTTCAACACGAGGCTAGTAACCCGTGACGAAGACGGCTCGTGACTTAGCGAAGTCATCCCGAGGAGCTCGGCGTGGATCACGGATAGAGACGATTCTTACGAGGATCGTTCGGTTGATGCCGTTCCGCTACACGTCCATCTGGAAGGTATAACGTAGTTTAATTTCCTTTATTGCAAATTTTAATTTACGGTTATGTCTACACTTGTTGTAATAGCATGCGTGTGTTGTGTGTGTTGTAATAAATAGGAGTATTTATTATTTTTATTGCTTCCGCTGTGCTCATGTTTACGAAACATGATCGAACACACACACGCCGCGGTGCCGGAAACCCAACAAATTAAGCTCCCCCTTAATCCAAGATATGGTTCATGATGAATGACTAACTTGTGGAACAAAGCCTAACAAAAGATTGAAGGTTAAATCCTAACTTTGCACCAACAATGTAAGTTTGGGGATGAAAAGATATATGTTATGAAACTCCCCCTAAAACATTGCATAGATCAGTCCGAAAAACTTCATTATAATGAATATTATCATACCATAGCATTAGGACATACACAGATACATTCAAATCCAACAAATAGAGCTTTTTATCAGAAAACACAGTGTATCAGTCGACTGGTTTCTGACGTAGTCGACTGCTACGCCTGAAATCCGAATTTTAGCCTTTTCAACCTAACTTCAGAAATGTGTTAGAAATTCTAGAAACAAAAGTCACGAAATTTTGTGTACACATTTCTGAAATCATTGTTTATCAAGGAAAAATAATTTGAAAAATATATGTTTTCCAGATTTTAAGATTGATACAAACTTGGGAACTAACAAAAGTTCTAATACTTTTGCAAACTTTGTATCACTCTTGTGTTCCACTTGAAAACTATTTTTCAAAATATGATAAACATAGTTTAAAATATGTTTTATTTGATATTTCTAATCTTGTTCTTGGATCTATATGCACATCAATTGTGTATAAGCCTTCCCAATGATTGGTCCAATGAAGGATTAATGTCTCTAGATGACACTTTGGTCAATAGTAATGCATCATAACAAGCATGATGAACCAAGTGCATCTTCCTAACATCTCACATGTTGTCTAAGTGGCTCAATAAAAAAATCATGGTTTCTTAGGTATTTTTTGAGATGCTTAAAGGTATAAATCCTAGGATTTCTATAGGATCATGCAAACCTACATCTTTATTCAACTAAGCACATCCCAAGTTCTCTCCTAAGTGCTGAAAATTCTACTTTGGGGAGAGCCTTGGTAAATATGTCAGCTAGGTTGGACTTGGATTCAATGTAATTAAGCACAATGTCCCCCTTAGCCACATGATCTCTAATGAAGTGATGTTTCACTTCAATGTGCTTGGTCCTAGAGTGATGCACCGTATTTTTAGTCAAATTTATGGTGCTCACATTATCACAAAATACTTTCATGTTGGAGTAAGATAGCTCATAATCCTCTAAGGTATGCTTTATCCATAGTAGTTGAGCTACACAACCACCCATAGCCACATACTCGGCCTCGGTGGTGGATAGAGTAACACAAGGCTGCTCCCTACTACTCTAACTAACTAAGGAGGACCCAAGGAATTGGCATCCACCACTAGTACTCTTCCGATCCAATTTGCAACCGGCATAATCAGAATCGGTGTACCCAACCAAATCAAAAGACCTAGTCCTAGGGTACCATAGTCCTACATTTAGTGTGCCTTTAATATATCTTAAGATTCTCTTAACGTCAACTAAATGTGATTCTTTGGCACATGATTGGTACCTAGCACACATACCCACCACAAATAAGATATCGGGTCTACTAGCGATTAGGTATAAGAGACTACCAATCACACTCCTATAGAGTGTAAGGTCAATTTGTTTTCCTTCATTATCACTATCTATTTTTGTATTAGTTGTCATAGGGGTTGACACTACTTTAGCATTTTCCAAACCAAATTTCTTAATCATTTCCTTAGCATATTTGGTTTGGTAAATATAAATTCCTTCACTTGTTTGTTTGACTTGCAATCCTAGGCAAAAATTTAATTCCCCAACTAGACTCATTTCAAACTCTTTTTTTCCATATTCTTAATAAAGTCTTGAAGAAGTTCATCATTTGTTGACCCAAAGATAATGTCATCAACATATACTTGGGCTACAAGGATGTCCTTTGATGTTGACTTTATAAATAGAGTTTGATCTACACTACCCCTTTTAAAGTCCTTAGAAATTTAGAAAGATGATAATCTTTCATACCAAGCCTGGGGAGCTTGTTTCAAACCATACAAAGCTTTCCTAAGCTTGTATATATGGTTTGGATAGTCCATATTCTCAAACCCAGGAGGTTGTTCTACATATACTTCTTCCTTAATAAACCCATTTAGGAATGCCGATTTAACATCCATTGGATGGAGTTTGAAACCCATATAGGAGGCATACCCTAATAGTATCCTAATAGACTCTAATTTAGCAACCGGGGCATATGTTTCATCATAGTCAAGTCCTTCAACTTGATTAAAGCCCCTTGCAACTAATCTTGCTTTATTCCTAGTAATATTTCCTTGGTCATCTAGTTTGTTCCTAAAGACCCATCTTGTAGTAATAATGGTGTTTTCATTTAGTCTAGGAACTAACTCCCATACTTGACTCCTTTCAAATTGAGCAAATTCATCTTGCATTGCTAAGATCCAATCCGGATCAAGTAATGGATCTTTGATTGTTTTGGGCTCAATTTGAGAAATTAGAGCAATGTGACTAGTGGGATCCCTATGAAATGACCTAGTCCTAACACCTTGAGACAATTCACCCACAATTTGATCTAAGGGGTGATTTTGATGAACTCTTATGGTTCTAGGAGGTGTATTAATTTGAGTTTGATCATAATTAATTTCAATTTTTTGCTCATCATCAGAATCATCTCTTACTCCCCCTTGATTCAAACCTCCCCCTTGATCATTACCCACTAAGGTTAAATCTTGAAATTGTTGCGTAATTTCTTGATTTTTCATTATTAATATCATCATCAATAGGGGATTTCCTAGGGTATGTATTGGAAGTTTTATCAAATTTGACATTTGAAGATTCCTCAATCTTTTGAATCCTTTTATTATAAACTCTATATCCTACACTAGTGGATGAGTATCCAACTAGGATTCCCTCATCCGCTTTGGACTCAAATTTACTTAGGTTGTCTTTGGTATTTAAAATATAAACTTTGCATCCAAAAACCTTAAAATAATGAATTGTACCATTCCACAATTCAAATGGGATTTTTCCTAAAAACCTATGAATTAACACCCTATTTTGGATATAGCAAGCGGTATTAACCGCTTCAGCCCACAAGTAGCTAGGTAAAGAATATGCATTTAGCATAGTCCTAGCCGCTTCTTGTAGGGCATAATTTTTTCTTTCCACAACTCCATTTTGTTGGGGTGTTCTAGGACAAGAAAACTCATGCTTGTACCCTTGTTCTAAGCAAAAGGTTGAGAAATTAGAATTCTCAAATTTTCCAACATGATCACTACGGATCCGGTTGATTTTGAGTTTTCTTTCATTCTCTACTCTCTTGCTAAATCCTATGATTATTCCTAGGGTTTCATCTTTATTTTCATGAAAAATACCCAAGTAAACCTAGAGAAATCATCTACTATTACTAAGCAATATCTACTACTGATCATGGAAGGGGTACTATGACAATCAAATAAGTCCATATGTAAAAGTTCTAAAGGTAAAGAGGTACTAAGTAAAGTTTTACGTTTGTGTGATGTTTTTGATTGTTTCCCTTCTTGGCATGCATCACACATTTTGTCCTTGAGAAATTTTACTTTAGGCAACCCTTTGACTAACTTCATTTTTGCTATTTTGGCTATGTTCTTCATGTTTATGTGTCCTAGCCTCCTATGCCAAAGCCAACTCTCCTCTTCTTTTGCAATAAGACACTTAGTAGAGGCATTAGTAGCATAGGATAGATCAACATAGTATATGTTTGATTTCCTAAAATCTAATAGCATGCAATCATTTAAAGTTTTGTGTTTTATAAAACATTTTGAAGAGTCAAATTTAACATCAAAATTTGCATCACATAGTTGGCTTACACTAAGTAAATTAAATTTCATATCCTTAACTAATAATACTTTATGAATGGCAAGGTTGGAGGATACCTCAATTGTGCCCTTTCCTAGAATCTTAAGTTTTCCATTATTACCAAATGATACCTTTCCCTTGCTAGTGTGGTTGATAGTGGAGAATTTTCTCTCATGACCGGTCATGTGTTTTGAACACCCACTATCAACAATCCACAAGCTTGGTTCTTCTACCTATATCACATGAAAAATACAATCCTTAGGCACCCAAATTTTAGGACCACTAGCATCAATTAGAAATTTCTTAGGGACCCAAGCCTTTCTACCCTTGCTTCTAATTATGGATCTTCTACTAACAAGAGATGTAAATGCTACCTCCTTTTCCTTAGGCCTATATCCTAGTCCGACCTTGTTGTAAATAGCCCTTTGATCCTTAATTATCATGTCTAGGTATTTAGAGCAATTAGTAAATTTTTCTAAACATGCTCTTAGATTACCTATTTCTTTTTTCAATTCATCATTTTTATCTCTAAGGGTACATGCATCATCACAAGATGGTTCTTCATTCTTAAGTGATTTAATTTCTACTTTTAAGTCCTTAATCCTAGTTTTTGATCTATTCAATGCATTTTAAAGGCATGCAATTGTCTTGTAAAGTAAATCTATCCTATGGGAGTTGTTTACCTCATCATCATCACTTGATGATGATTCGTCGCTTGAGGAAGAGGATGAAGACTCCTCACTTGAGCTCCTAGCTTCTTCCTCCAAGGCCATGAGGGCTAGATTTCGGGTGGCATGACACACTTCTTCATCATCGGAAGAGTCCTCCATGCTTAGGGTGTCCCATGTTTGTGCCACCATTGCCTCCTTCTTCTTCTTCTCCTTATTTTCCTTCTTTTTCTTTTCCTTCTCCTCCTTCTTTAATTCCGGGCAATTTGGCTTGATATGCCCTTTCTTGTTGCAACCATAGCAAGTTACGTTAGGTGTAGAATTTGAACTATTTGAAGACTTACCTCTTGAGGATTGGAACATCCTCCTCACATCTTTCTTGGTGAGTTTCCTTGACTTCCCACCAATCTTCTTGACATAATGAGTCACCTCGCTTGCCGATAGCTCATCTTCACTACTAGATGAGTCTTCCTCGGATTCGGATGAGGAGGATACTTCTTTCTTCTCCTTCTTTTTGTCCTTCTTTCCTACAAAAAGAGCTATACCCTTCTCTTTGGATGAAGTGTTATCTTGTTCATGCAATTCAAATTCACAAAATAACTCATCTAACTTAACGAAAGAGAGATCCCTAGAGACCTTATAAGCATCTACCATTGAAGCCCATAAGGTTGTTATAGGGAAGGCTTGGAGCACATACCTTACAAGGTCTCGGTTGTCGACCTTCTCACCTATTACATGTAGTCTGTTGACTACTTCTTTGAAGCGACCGTGCATTTGGCTCACTGTCTCATTGGTCTTCATGGAGAAACTTTGAAGTTGGCCAATTAGGAGATCTCTCTTGGCTCTTCTTGTTTCCTTGGATCTCTCGTTGAGCTCTATCAACTTCTCCCAAAGCTCCTTCACCGATTCAAATGGCTCCACCTTGCTTAGTTGCTCTTTTAACAACCCACATTGAAGTGTGGTTGTTGCCTTGGTGTTGGCTTGAGCCTTCTTGGCCATGTCTCTCGTCCAATCCTTGGTCGGTATGGGCGCTCCGTGTTCATCGACCGGCTTCTCGAAACCATCTACAACACTAAACCAATTTTCAATATCATTCATAAGATAATACTCCATCCTACCTTTCTAGTAGCTGAAACGTTGTCGTCGAAGAACGGAGGCCTCGCCATGCTATACCCTTCTTGGAAAGTCATCTTGCTCCGGTTGATTGTTAGATCTTCCGATGCGATCCGGGCTCTGATACCACTTATAGGAGATCGTTGAAAGCTAGAGGGGAGGTGAATAGCTACTTTTCGTTTCTACAAAGATGATTAGCGGAAGCACAACAAAAATAATAATAAAAACAATGAAAACAATGCTAACACAATTCCTTTACGTGGTTCGGAGATAGCGCTCCTACTCCATGGTGATCCTTGAGGTGGATCAACCCTAATCAATATCACTATGAAGCTTTCCTTTACCACAACCCTCCTCTTCTTACAAAGGATGAAGATGGAGCTTAGAGTGAAGGAGGGAATTTAAAAGCACTAGAAAGCTTGGAAAAATCGTGGAGGCTTGAGAGTATGATCAGAGAATAAGCATTAAACCTCAAAACCACCACAAACCCTCTTTTTATAGAGAGAGGGCTGATTTTCCCATGGATCACTATCAATCGACTGATGTACAACATCAGTCGACTGCTGGCACGGTTAATAGCTTATGAATAGCCAGATTCGTGGGATTCAGAGTCGTTACCTCCAACGACACTTTCATCGATCGATCCATCCATCCATCGGGCCGATGGAGTGATCGATCAAGTGATCACGGGCCGCGATCGGCGAGACTCCACATGTCCATGTTTAACTTGATCGATCTCATAGCTGGCGATCGGCGATAACAACATCGATCGAATGCCACGACTAAGCGGGTTGGTGATCGATCGTGGTTTCATCCCGACTCGATCCGAGCACTGACGATCCGATCGATACATCGTATCAGTTGACTGATATTCATCAAGTATGAATAATTCATACTTGATTTTACCCCATAGACCTAGACTCAACCATCTAGCTCTTCCTTAAGCCTTGCGCCTCCAGGATCCCTCCGAGTCTGCGACTTGTTCATCCTTTGCGCTTTGCTTCCAAGAGCTTCCTTCGATTTTGTCATGTCTTGGGTTTCCCTTTGCCAAAGTGTTCTTGGACTTTACGCTGCCAAGTCTACATGCTTGGACTTACGCTGTCAAGACTTGCCTTTGGACTTCCTTTGCCAAGATCACACTTGGACTTTGTCTTTACCAAGTCTTCATACTTGGATTTTCCTGTCACTTAAACACGTTCACAATTTGATCACAAAGCATTGCCTAACTTAGATGATTATCCAAACATCAACACATATAAATGCTTGGGGCATTGTTGCACCAACATATCTCTTAGGAATGTTGCGTATCCTACAAGATCTACGAAGATGTGGTGTCACAATCGGTTCAATCGACGTCTCATCACTATGATTCATCGGTCGAGGTGCTTGACAAGGTATCTCCTCAATGTCTATTGGAGTCCCTTAAAGCTCCTCAAGTTCAATGCCACTCACACTATGTTCTTGCAAGAGAAACTCTTTCTCCAGAAACACAACATGCCTTGAAACAAACACCTTTTAGTCCACAGGATGATAGAATTTGTAACCCCTCATTTCCTTAGGGTATCCAATAAATAGATATTTATCAGACTTAACATCCAGTTTGTCTGATACAGTCTGCTTCACATAAGCAGGATAACCCCATATCTTCAAGTAAGATAAATAAGGTTTCTCACTATTTCATATCTCATATGGAGTAGTAGACTCTACCTTGGTCGGGACTCTATTTAACAAGTAAACAACAGTCTGAAGTGCTTAGCCCTAAAAGGACTTGGAAAGATTCGCGTGATTCATCATTGACCTAACCATGTCCAACAAGATTTGATTTTGCCTCTCAGATACACCATTATGTTGTTGTGTATACGACAGAGTCCATTGAGACAATATATCATTGTCCCTTAGATAATCCAAAAACTCTTGACTCAAGTATTCACTGTTGGAACGTAGGTGGCTGGCTAGAGGGGGTGAATAATCCTCAATCGTCATATGATGGAATTTCTTCTTTGATTATCTACAAATTCTATTAGTGCAAGTGAAAATATAAAAGCTAAACAACAATAAAGATAAAACAATGCTAACACCAATATGTAACGTGGTCACAGCCTCGCCGCTAATCCACGGTCCGATTTGTCTCTGAATCACTCCGAAACCAATCCAATATCGGTCTCTCCCTTTAGCCAAAGCAAGGTGGAGGTAAACCTTCTTACAATACAAATACTCTTTCTTACAATAGATTTGAAATAAGAACTAGAGAAAGAGTTGGGAGCTTGTGGAGCACTTGGATGATCACTTAGAGCATAAGCATTAGCCATCCAAAACCCCACACCTTCTCTATAAATAGAGAAGGTAGTTTTTTTCCCGTTGGTCACTAGCAGTCGATTGATGCCTCGATTAGTCGAGTGCTCCTATAGCCGTTTCTCAACAATGGCTTCTTCCACGTTGGATTTCATCCAATGGCTCCCACATCAGTTGACTGATCGTCCCATCAGTCGACTGATGGAGCTAACAGTCGAGTGCCGAAAGCGAGCACTCGACTGATCACCATTCTGTGCCTGAAACCCTTGCGACCAGTCGACTGATGCCATCATCAGTTGATTGGTGGTCTCAGCAGTCGACTGCCACCTTGTGGCAGTCGACTGATGGCATATAATCCAGATTCGAACACCAGTCGAGTCACAGTCGACTTAGAGCAGTCGACTGCAATGTCATGGCAGTCGACTGATGCCGAGTAAACCTCAAACTTTACATCCGTTTGAGCATCCGGCGATCGGGTAAACCTCAACCCTTGTGGTCGAGCCTCCGACACTTAGCCATTCGACCAAGTTCACCTAATGAGCTACTTACATTTCACTCATTCTCTCAAATCACTTGAAGTCCCTCGCCGAAGCTCTCTTCGTTCGCAGCCACGTCCCTCGGCAACATCAAGCGAACGACTCTGCAATGCTCCTTCGCGTCTCTTGCCCTCGAAGTCTTCTTCCTTGGCTTCGCTTCAAGTCATCTCGTTCGGCGGTCCCTTGGATGCATCAAGTGCATGGCTTCGCAATGCTCCTTCGCCGACTCAAGCATGAGGTTGTGAGTTGGTGAAACTTGCCAAAGCTCCATGTGCGAATTACTAAGTCTTGCAAGACTCCAACGCACATATCAAAACAATAACAATCTAACTTAAACCCTTTTCCACAGACATCAAAACCATATCACATGGGTTGATTGCCCTAACAATCTCCCCCTTTTTGATGTGTGGCATTCCGTTAGTTAGGTAAAACAAATAACAATAACAACATAAGGAAGGAAAACATATAAATAATATGAGCATCAAAACTCCCCATTAAACATGCAACTCCCCATTAAGATATGCTAAATTTTCCCCTTTTAGCATGATTAACTTAAACCTATCAATTCTCCCCCTTTGACACCATCAAAAATATTATCTAAATGTCATACACACATGGCATCAACTCTAAGGAGGAAAAAATACCCAAAAACCAAACAAAACCAGATAAAATCAGGTTACTGTGCTCGTGCACAGTACATTAGTCGACTGGTTCAGACCACCAGTCAACTGGCACACAAATTTCAGATTTTTTAATTTTTGAAATCCAATTTCAGAAATGCGTTAAAAATTCTAGGAAATTCGAAAAATCATGAAATTTGAAATACACATTTCTTGTGAGCTCCTTTATCAGTGAAAAATTATTTTACAAGAAAAATCATTTTATTTTTGAAATTTTGGTAAAAACTCAAAAGTTACAAAAATATCAAAACTTTGTATCCACTTTTAAAACTAGTTTTGCCTTGTAACTTTTAAAAACATGAACTCACTGTTTGAAAAGTATAAAATGGTTTTAAAATCATTTGAAATATCCAACCATGATCTTTAAGAAATATGTCTATAAATTAAACATATGCTTTCCCCATGATTGGTCTATTATTGCTATTTTGATACTTTAAATGACCATCTAAATGCCATAGGCATTAGTGGACCATTAGTATCATCCTAACATCTCGCCCATGCTATGTTTTCAATCAAAGTTATCCTTATGGTGAGTGTGAGATGTTCCTAAAGTTATTTGTACTTAACCAAAATTTTCATGCATTTCTCCCATGGTTAAGTATCATCCTAAAATACCACATGATCATAAAGACATATATGCATTGATTTCACATTATGATCATGAAACAAATGTATCAATCAATTTGTAATCATGCATTAGATATAAACTCAGGATAATAAGTCAAGTATCACCCAAAGCATGATTTAAGATATTTATGGGTGCATTATCATCACCCAACACTATTTCAAAAATTAAGTCCTGATCATCCTAAGTCAACCATATAATATAATATAAGTAAAATCCTTATGTAGGGTTTTCCTAACTCTTAAGGATGGATTTAGGAACCCAATACAAGGTCTTTCCTATGGGGTTCACTAAATATTCTTTGGGGATCCATTTTCTAGCTATCATGGTTGTTTATGTTTGCCCCCTAGCAATCAAACATTTATAGGCCTTTTCATTTGTCTTTCCCTTATAACCTAGGCCTTTCTTATTAAAGATTGCCCTTTGGCTTCCTATGATCATGTTCAATGTGTTGGAGCCCATTGTAAATTTTTCTAGGGCTTTAGTCAAATGGTCTACCTTTTCCCTTAAAACCCTATTTTCTTCAATGCATGCATCATTTACATCAAAAGGCATATAATGATCATGTGAGCATGCATTATCAAAACTAGAAGAAATATTATCATTAATATTTAAACATGCTTGTTCTAATTTTTCTTCTAGGGCCTTAATTTCATCTAGCATGCTCTTATTTTTCTTTTTGGCCCTAAATAAATCCCTAGTTAAGCTAGAAATCATGGCAACTACTTCTTGAGTGGGAAGATGTTTTACCATAGTTACCATGTCTTCTTCTTCGGATGATGAGGATGATGAGGATGATGAAGAGCCTCCCCCTTCACTTGAGCTCTCCTCACTTAAGCTTCTTTCTTCTTTTTCCAAGGAGGAGGTGGTGTCCACATCTTCTATTGCCATTAGAGCCAAATTTGTGACAAAGGCATTTTCTTACTCGGATGATGAGGAGGAGGAAGGATCATCCCATGTCCTTTCTTTGAGTGCCTTGACCTTCCCCTTTTCCTTGGCCTACTTTTCTTCTTCCTTCGTCTTGCTCCCCTTCTTTTTTTCTTCTTTTCTCCTCCTTTCTTCTTTACTCTTGTTCAAGAGGGGACAATCATCTCTTATATGTCCCTCTTGTTGGCAATTATAGCATATGATATTCCTCTTGTGCCTTCTCCTATCATAAGATTTGTTAAATTTTAAATTTATTAAGGCACGCCTTACCTTCCTTACCATATAAGCATCTTCTTTGCTATTCATGGAGGATGAGGAGGATGCTTCATCGGATGAGGAGGGAGTCTCTATCTTCTTCTTCTTCCCCTTGTTGGCTACTAAGGCTACTCCTCTTGATGGCTTGATACTTGATTCTTCAATTACTCTCTCAAGCCTTGTTTCATGGAGCTCCATGGTTGAGAAGAACTCCTCTAAGGTGCTAACTTCTAAATTTTTAGAGATGTAGAAGGAGTCCACCATTCATCTCCACTTCGAGGACCAGGGAAAGGCATCTGTAGCCTTCATTATCATGTTCCGATTGTAGGGTTTTGCTTATCGAGTCCGTGAGGGGAAACTTCGCTTCCCACTTCACCTCGGTCGTTTGTTCACGGCGATCCCCTCGATGTCCCCGGATTAAAAAAAATTTAATCCTAGGCAAAAGGGATTTACCAAACAACCAAGTCATCGTCGTGCTATTCGTTTAGAGAGGTCACTTGAACAAACTCGTTGTTCAAGCGACCATCCTCTATTCTACGAGTAGCCGTGGAATAGACGATGTCCGGATCGTTGGTTTTTGTGTTTATGCTCGGGATCCAAGTATTATTTAGCCATATACAGATTTATATCATGCTCATAGTTGAAAAACAAAAACAAGCAAGTAACAAAAGAGAATAGAGAATAGGTATGCCTCTCGATCTTCTAATGTATGACCTTCCTCCTTTCGGATGTCGTGTGGGCAATGATCTACCAAAAGTAGAAGCTCCAAGATTGCAAATGTTCCTTCCTTGCTCTTCCAAAGCAAGAGGAAGAATAGAAACAAGGTTCTTCTCCTTCCTAAAGACAACCAACAAGGAGCAAAGACAATCCTTGTCGTTGGCCAACAAGGAGAAGGAGATGATGATGGAAACCAACCAAGACACCAAGGGAAACTCCTAAGTCTTGTTTCCACCACTCAAGGAGAAGGAGAGGAGAGGTTTGGATGCCAGACAATGGCTGGAAAAAGTTGGGAAAACAAGCTGGATGCCGGCCACCTTGAAGGAAGAAGAAGAAAGCAATCACCTTCTTTATTTGGTGCCGCCACCCTCCGAAAACCCTAACCCTAGCTTTGCCGTCAACTCCAAAACCATAGCATCTCTTGATTGATTCTCCATGCCAACCCATCAAGCTTCTTTTATAGAGTTAGGGATAAGCCTCCTTTTAATCTCTACCATTGGTTCTAGGGATTTAATCTCAACCGTAGGATCTAGATATTTAATCTCAACCGTCGGATCCTAGAGATTTAATCTCTACCTATGGATCTAGAGTTTTGTTTCTATCCGTTGGATCTAAGCTTCATGAGGTGTTAATAGGCTACATTAGGGACCATGAGGAGGAGTTGGGTCTTGGTCACCCATGGATCAAGCCCACATAAAGTCCGATCCACTAATGATAATCCAATCCACTAAAGGATCATCATCGATCTACCTCACCAACCCCCATATGATAATATGGGCTCCATAAATTATTTGTATATTATCTCCACGTGTTTAAGATCTCAAATATCCGTCGATTAATTAATTTACTGACCATTACTTAATCAACATCTAACTCCCTGAGTAGTACCAATCAACCTTTTCATCATGCCGGACCAGGTCCACCTGCAGGGTTTACATGATGAACCTTATGGATCAAGCCATGGACACCATGAGCTCCTCAAGGGGACATCATCATCCTAATATATAGGACACGATTTCCTCCTATAATCAACGGTACACCATATAAATAATATCATCTCCCAACTTACCGAGCCTATCGATTTAATCTATAAATCTCGCCCATTGGTAAATCAAAGAGATGAATATTAAGTATATGTGCTCGTTATTATATCGGGATTAAGAGCATGTACATAATAATATCTGAGGTTCGATTCGATTATGTAGTCAGCAATAAATCGAATCACCTCTAAGTCAGTCCTGCTCAATACACTCAAAGTGCACTAGTGTGATTCTATGGTCAAGACAAACCAATATCAAATCACACTACAACCATTCCGATGGTTTGTCCAAAGTCATCTCGGTTGTGAGCCTTTACTTATACTTTACAAGGAGCCGATAACATGATCTCCCGTGTGACACCACACACCATGTTATCTACAATGTAATGTATTAGACAATATTGCATAACCATAAAAATACAAACAATAATCATGTGATTCTTATTTCAAAATAAAGATGTTCATACAAAAGGTAGACTTTTCAGTATACATCCCTACAATCTCCCACTTATACTAAAAGACTATGCTGTCCTCAAACTACCATACATTTGATCCCCATTCCCTCCACATGCCTATCAAAAGCTCTCGCCGGAAGGGCCTTAGTGAAAGGATCTGCCAGGTTATCCTCTGATGCAATCTTTTCCACAACAACTTCTCCTCTCTTTACGATCTCTCGTATTAGGTGGTAGTTGCGCTCTATGTGTTTACTAGCCTTATGGGCTTGTGGTTCCTTCGAGTTTGCAACTGTACTACTATTAATAAATTGTGATAGTTCTGGGAAAACCAGGAATCACATCCAAGTCCATCAGGAAGTTCCTGAGCCACACAACTTCTTTGGCCGCCTTAGAGGCTGCCACATACTCAGCTTCCATGGTGGAGTCCGCCACGCATTTTTGCTTGACACTCCTCCATACAATGGTTCCACCTCCCAAAGTAAACACAAAATCGAAGGTAGACTTACTGTTATCCCTATCAGATTGGAAGTCCGAATCCGTGTAACCCACAGGGAGTAATTGTCTTTCCGGTAAACCAGCATATAATCCCTAGTCCTTCTCAGGTGCTTCAATATATGCTTTACCGCAGTCCAATGTCCATGTCCTGGATTACTCTAATATCTGCTGACCATGCCCACGACAAAGCAGATATCTGGTCTCGTACATAGCATCGCATACATGAGGCTTTCTACTGCTGAAGCATAAGGAACCGCCTTCATCTCCTCTATCTCCTCAGATGATCTAGGACACATCTCCTTAGATAAAGGAACTCCATGCCTGAAAGGTAGAAAACTCTTCTTAGAGTTCTGCATGCTAAAACGATCCAAAATTGTGTCTATATATGAAGCTTGGGATAAGCACAACATCCTTTTCCTGTGATCCCTTATAACCTTGATCCCAAGGATGTGTCCCACCTCTCCCAAGTCCTTCATATCAAACTGTTTGGACAACCATACCCTTACGTCCGATAACACCTTAATATTGTTGCCAATCAACAAAATGTCATCTATGTAAAGTACAAGAAATACCACTATGTTTCCGTCACATCTCTTGTATACACAAGACTCATCCAGACTTTGAATAAATCCATAAGACTGGATTACCTCATCAAAGCGGATGTTCCAAGACCTCGAAGCTTGCTTCAATCCATAAATGGACCGATTAAGCTTACATACAAGATGCTCTTTGCCCTTAGCAATTAATCCCTCTGGTTGCTTCATATAGATGTTTTCCTCAAGACTTCCATTAAGGAAAACTGTCTTGACATTCATCTGCCACACCTTATAATCCATATGAGCTGCTATGCATAAGAGAATCCGGATAGACTTAAGCATAGCTACCTACGAAAGCCTCGCTTTGAAGGTTTCAAGCTTCCCATCTATTCCTCTCTTTCTCTTGTAGATCCACTTGCATTCAATGGTTTTTACACCATCGGGTGGCTCTACTTGCTCCCAAACCTGATTTGAATCCATAGATTCAATCTCAACAATCATTGCACTTTGCCAAGATGCTGCATCTTTATCTTGGATTGCCTCGTCATATGTCCAGGGATCAGGTTCATGTTTGCCAAGGACCAAATCAGAAGATTCTCCCAAGAACATGAATCTATCAGGCTGTCTCTCAACCCTCCCACTACGACGAGGTATCACTTGTGTATCCTCTGTGACACGCGGTACAATGACATGTGGTATATCCTCTTGTACCGGTGGTACTAAAGAAGTGACTTCCCCTTTTAATTCTTCCAGAACAATTTTAATCTTGGGCTTGTGGCTCATCGCATAGTCTTCCTCTAGAAATCTGGCGTTCGTGCTAACGATTACCCTCTGATCTCTAGGACTATAAAACAAGCCATCCTTCATTCCTGTAGGATAGCCAACGAACAAGCGTACTTCTGTACGAGGTTCTAACTTACCAGCATCTGCCTTCAGCACTTGTGCTGGACTCCCCCATATCCGAATATGTCTTAGACTAGACTTTCGCCCAGTCCACAATTCTGTGGGAGTAGAAGGCACTGATTTAGATGGAACCAAGTTCAGAATGTACACCGCCGTATCTAGAGCATATCCCAGAACAAATCTGGCAAGTCAGAATAACTCATCATCGATATAACCATCTCCATAAGAGTCCTATTCCTTCGCTCTGCTACACCATTCTACTGGGGTGTGCCAGGTTCAGTCAATTGGGATTGAATCCCAGCCTCTGATAGGTAATCCCTAAACTCTCCCAAGAGGTACTCGCCACCACGATCAGATCGTAGTGTCTTGATACTTTTACCTTGACGTTTCTCCACATCAGTCTTGAATTCTTTGAACTTTTCAAAGCATTCAGACTTGCGACGCATCAGGTAAATGTATCCATATCTTGAGTAATCGTCTATAGAAGAGATGAAATACTCAAAACCACCTCTAGCCTAGATAGACATAGGACCACACAAATCAGAATGAACCAATTCTAATACATCTTTGGCTCTATACCCCTTGGCCTTAAAAGGCCTCTTGGCCATCTTACCCTCTAAGCAAGATTCAAAGGTTGGGAGATCCTCCACCACTAATGAACCCAAAGGTCCATCAGCTATCAACCTTTGAATTCTTCTTAGGTTAATGTGACCAAGCCTAAGATGCCAAAGATATGTTTGGTTCATCTTCGAAGGTTCTTTTCTCTTATTGGAATTAGAAGATGAGTTATTAACTTTAATTTTCATCGTGGGAGGTTTTGGTTCAAGTGTGTACAAATTTCCTATCAATGCACCCGAACAGATAATGTCCCTATTCCTTCTTATAACAACTCTGTCATTAAAAGAAATAGAATATCCATCCATAAACAATTTAGAAACCGAAATTAAATTCTTTCTAAATAAGGGTACATAAAGGCAATTCTTAAGAACCAAAAGTTTATTTTTCTCAAAAGATAAATGAACATCTCCCCTTCACATTGACCGCCACCTTCGTGGCATCGCCCAAAGTACGAGTAATCTCCCCCTTCCCGGTCGATCTGGTTTCCTGGAACCCCTGCAAAGTATTGCAGACATGATGAGTGGCTCCGGTATCTACACACCAGGTGTCGGTAGATAACACCGCTAAACTTGTTTCAACGACAAGACCAAATGATATACCTTTGTTCTTGCGGTTGGGGCAGTCCTTCTTCCAGTGTCCAGTCTGCTTACAAGTGAAGCACTTGCCTTTCGACTTCTTCACTCCTCCCTGAGTACCTCCCACCGCCTTCGCCCCAGTTTGTTTCTTATTCTTCTTTCCTTTCAGCTTAGAAGTAGAAACCTTTTAGTTCACCACGGCATGCGCCTGAGCACTCTGACGAAATAGCCCCTCTGCCGCCTGGAGTTCTGTCAGAAGTTCCACCAACGAAGACAAACTCTTGTTCATGTTGTAGTTCAGGCGAAACTGCTCAAAACTCCTAGGTAGAGACTAGAGTATGATATCGACTTGGGTTTCCCCATCGATCTCAGCTCCAAGGACCTCCAACTCATTCAAATGAGCCATCATCTTGAGAACATGATCCCTTACGGGTGTTCCCTTGATCATGGAGGTCGTCATCAAGTTTCTCATGGCTTCTTACCTCGCAGCATGATTCTGGTGTCCGAAAAGTTCCTTGAGATTGAGCATCATATCATAAGAAGTGGACATGGCTTGATGCTGATGTTGCAGTACATTTGACATAGATGCCAAAATGTAACACCGCGCCATCTCATCGGCCTTGACCCACTTCTTATAGCTCTCTCTCTCCTTTTCCCCAGAATCATCTGCAGGCTTGAGAGGACACTCTTCGAGGAGTACATATTTGTATTCCTCATCAGTCAAGACAATGTCTAGATTCCTTGTCCAATCAACATAGTTGGGTCCAGTAAGTTTGTTCTCTTTCAGTATCACAACAAGTGGGTTGAAAGTCATTTTGAAAGAAAACCTAAGAATCATATAAATCAAAACATTAGATTTCAAAAAATTATTGATTCCTCAAACAATAAAATTTTAAAATCAACCAACACCTCAAAACATCGGTATGCCACGATAGTGTGGACGTATACGAATTCTACATTTGTAAGAGGAGGTTTTACCCATTAATTTTACTATCTTGTCAACCTAACTTTTTGACAAGTAAAATTAATAGTTGGTTCGTCTTTGGCCCTACAAATAAAAGTAGTGACTCCGATGGAGATGATACTTATATTTGTATCTAAGTGTTCACCATTACTCGGTACCAAGGTAATTATCTCGGGTTATGTGCCTTCCGATGGGGAAGTACACATGCTCCTTGATAATTCCCTATAACCATATTTGACCTTGTGATCCGCAAACAAACCCATCCGATATGGAGGAAGGCACTCAGAGCCGACGTGCAAGTTTGTTTTCATCACTTGTCAAATCATAATGGAAGCTGTGGGAATTTATAGAAAATTCCCTCTCCCACTTAGTAATTTGAAATTGAGGAATTTTCCTAGCCTACGACATGCATATCAAACAAAAAGCAATAAATATGAAAAATAAATTATTTTCCAACTATTATGGCTTTTATCTTCAATATGTCTCCCGTCGCAATGCCTTCTCGTCCACTCCTCCAACACCATGTACAAGCCATCCAGAGATTCGAGCCAAGACTAAAACCTATTTTAATTTACATCCATCGATCCTATACTCCACGAGGGAGTGTACATGAAATCTAGATCGAAAGTAAAATAAAATAAATAGTGACTAAACAATGCCATATCTAATTTACAAAAAATAAAATACAAGCCTCGTCAACCCCGAGGATTCAACAAAATATACACATACAATCACATACACACATATGACCATAATAGTCGGATCTTATGCCTGCAACCAAAGGGTTAAACTACGCATATCCTACTATTATCTGGAACATATAATATATGAAGAGTGCATAAAAATTAACCAAATCCTAAACACACAAAATCGGAAACCTTGGCTCTGATACCAATTGTAGGGTTTTGCTTATCGAGTCCGTGAGGGGAAACTTCGCTTCCCACATCACCTCGGTCGTTTGTTCACGGTGATCCCCTCGATGTTCCCGGATTAAAAAAAAATTAATCCTAGGCAAAAGGGATTTCCCAAACAACCAAGTCATCGTCGTGCTATTCGTTTAGAGAGGTCACTTGAACAAACTCGTTGTTCAAGCGACCATCCTCTATTCTACGAGTAGCCGCGGAATAGACGATGTCCAGATCGTTGGTTTTTGTGTTTATGCTTGGGATCCAAGTATTATTTAGCCATATACATATTTATATCATGCTCATAGTTGAAAAACAAAAACAAGCAAGTAACAAAAGAGAATAGAGAATAGGTATATCTCTCGATCTTCTAATGTATGACCTTCCTCCTTTCGGACGTCGTGTGGGCGACGATCTACCAAAAGTAGAAGCTCCAAGATCGCAAATCTTCCTTCCTTGCTCTTCCAAAGAAAGAGGAAGAATAGAAACAAGGTTCTTCTCCTTCCTAAAGCCAACCAACAAGGAGCAAAGACAATCCTTGCTCGCGGCCAACTAGGAGAAGGAGATGATGATGGAAACCAACCAAGACACCAAGGGAAACCCCTAAGTCTTGTTTCCACCACTCAAGGAGAAGGAGAGGAGAGGTTTGGACGCTGGACAATGGCTGGAAAAAGTTGGGAAAACAAGTTGGATGCCGGCCACCTTGAAGGAAGAAGAAGAAAGCAATCACCTTCTTTATTTGGTGCCGCCACCCTCCGAAAACCCTAACCCTAGCTTTGCCGTCAACTCCAAAACCTTAGCATCTCTTGATTGATTCTCCACGCCAACCCATCAAGCTTCTTTTATAGAGTTAGGGATAAGCCTCCTTTTAATCTCTACCATTGGTTCTAGGGATTTAATCTCAACCGTAGGATCTAGATATTTAATCTCAACCGTCGGATCCTAGAGATTTAATCTCTACCTATGGATCTAGAGTTTTGTTTCTATCCATTGGATCTAAGCTTCATGAGGTGTTAATAGGATACATTAGGGACCATGAGGAAGAGTTGGGTCTTGGCCACCCATGGATCAAGCCCACATAAAATCCGATCCACTAATGATAATCCAATCCACTAAAGCATCATCATCGATCTACCTCACCAACCCCCATATGATAATATGGGCTCCATATATTATTTGTACATTTTCTCCCCGTGTTTAAGATCTCGAATGTCCGTCGATTAATTAATTTACTAACCATTAATTAATCAACATCTAACTCCTTGAGTAGTACCACTCAACCTTTTCATCATGCCGGACCAAGTCCACCTGCAGGGTTTACATGATGAACCTTATGAGCTCCTCAAGGGGACATCATCATCCTAATATATAGGACACAATTTCCTCCTATAATCTACGACACACCATATAAATAATATCATCTCCCAACTTACCGAGCCTATCGATTTAATCTATAAATCTCGCCCATTGGTAAATCAAAGAGATGAATATTAAGTATATGTGTCCGTTATTATATCGGGATTAAGAGCATATACATAATAATATCTGAGGTCCGATTCGATTATGTAGTCAGCAATAAATCGAATCACATATAAGTCAGTCCTGCTCAATACACTCAAAGTGCACAAGTGTGATTCTATGGTCAAGACAAACCAATATCAAATCACACTACAACCATTCCGATGGTTTGTCCAAAGCCATCTCGGTTGTGAGCCTTTACTTATACTTTACAAGGAGCCGATAACATGATCTCCCGTGTGACACCACACACCATGTTATCTACAATGTAATGTATTAGACAATATTGCATAACCATAAAAATACATACAATGATCATGTGATTCTTATTTCAAAATAAAGATGTTCATACAAAAGGTAGACTTTTCAATATACATCCCTACACCGGTTTGATAGCTTTTCTCCTAAACTTCTTAGTCCAATTAAAATTTCTTTAAACCTAGAATGTAAAGAATTTATCTTCTCTCCCTTTTCGAGTTTGATGTTGCTTAATTGGGAGCGAAGGAGATCTCTTCTCGTAAGCTTGGCCTCGGAAGAGCCTTCATGGAGTTCCGCCAACCTCTCCCACATTTCCTTGGCGCTTGCACATTCCCCTATCCGATTCACTTCTTGTTGGAGGAGTATAGTGTAGAGGTGGTGCTTTGCCTTTGAGTTCGCCATGTACTCTTTCCTTTGCTTTTAAGTTCATCTAGACTTCTTGATTGGCTTCCCTTCTTCATCCCTAGGTATCTCGAAACCATTTTCCATTATTAATAAAATTACAAAGTCAGTTTTGAAGAATACCTCCATGAGTTTCTTCCACCATGCAAATTCTCCTTCAAACTTTGGCGGATGAATATTAGAGCTGGCCATCCTTAATGTAGTGCATGTTGCGGCAGTTAGTCCTCGACAAGCTACCTTTGTTCTGATACGACTTGTTGGAACGTAGGTGGCCGACTAGAGAAGGGTGAATAGCCCTTAATCGTCGTATGATGGAATTGCTTCTTTGATTGTCTACAAATTCTATTAGCGCAAGCATAAATATAAAAGCTAAACAACAATAAAAATAAAATAATGCTAACACCAATATGTAATGTGGTTCACGGCCTCGCCGCTAATCCACGGTCTAATTCATCTTCGGTGAATCACTCTGAAACCAATCCAATATCGGTCTCTCCCTTTAGCCAAAGCAAGGTGGAGGTAAACCTTTTTACAAGACAAACACTCTTTCTTACAATAGATTTGAAATAAGAACTAGAGAAAGAGTTGGGAGCTTATGGGGCACTTGGATGATCACTTAGGGCATAAGCATTAGCCATCCAAAAGCCCACACCTTCTCTATAAATAGAGAAGGCTATTTTTTTTCCCGTTGGCCACAAGCTCCTGTATTCATTGCCCAATAATGGCTTCTTCCATGTTGGATTTCATCCAACGGCTCCCACATCAGTCGACTGATCGTCCCATCAGTCGACTGATGGAGCTAACAGTCGAGTGCCGAAAGTCAACACTCAACTGATCAGCATTCTATGGCCAAAACCCTTGTGACCAGTCGACTGATGCCATCATCAATCGACTGGTGGTCTCAGTAGTCGACTGCCACCTCGTGACACTCGACTGATGGCACATAATCTAGACTCGAACACCAATTGAGTCATAGTCGATTTGGAGCAGTCGACTACCATGTCATGACAGTTGACTGATGTCGTGTAAACCTCAAACTTTATATCTGTTTGAGCGTTCGGCGATCAGGTAAACCTCAACCCTTGCGGTCGAGCCTCCGACACTTAGCCATTCGGCCAAGTTCACCTAATGAGCTACTAACATTTCATTCATTCTCTCATCTCACTTGAAATCCCTCACCGAAGCTCTCTTCGTTCGCGGCCACATCTCTCAGCAGCATCAAGCGTACGACTCTGCAATGCTCCTTCGCATCTCTTTCCCTCGAAGTCTGCTTCCTCAGCTTTGCTTCAAGTCATCTCGTCCGACGGTCCCTCGGATGCATCAAGCGCACGGCTTCGCAATGCTCCTTCGCCGACTCAAGCAAAAGGTTGTGAGTTGGTGAAACTTGCCAAAGCTCCATGTGCAAATTACTAAGTCCTTCAAGACTCCAACGCACATATCAAAATAATAACAACCTAACTTAAACCCTTTGCCACACACATCAAAACAATATTACATGGGTTGATTTCCCTAACATTCACCACCTCGATCTGATTGAAGTATTTTAATACTCTTGCCAAGTTGTTTCTCTACTTCATTTCTGAATTCTTTAAACCTTTCAAAGGCTTCAGACTTTTGTTTCATCAAGAACACATACCCAAACCTTGAGTGATCATCGGTGAAGGTAATGAAGTAATTATAGCCTCCTAGAGCTTGAGTTGACATAGGTCTGCATACATCAGTATGTAATAGACCAAGCAACTCTTCCACCGGTTCACCTTTTCCCATTAAAGGTAACTTAGTCATCTTGCCTTTTAAGTATGATTTGGATGTATCATATGAATCTAAATCAAACGATTCATGAATTCCACATCAGTGTAATTCAGACATGCATTTCTTGCTCACATGGCCAAGAAGACAATGCCACACGTAGAAGTCTAATTGATTATCTTTTCGAGCATGCTTGTTGCTCGCTTAACTATTGAGAATGTCACTGGATACACCTAACATATATATACCATTGTACAATGTTCCAGTCCCAGAAAGCACGTCATTCAAAGTTATGTAACAACAATTGTTACTAAAAGTCAAATGGTACCCATTTCTATTTAAATAAGAAATAGAAATGATGTTCTTTATCAACGAAGGAACATAAAAGCAATTGTCCAATCCTAAGACAAGTCCTATAGGGAGTCTCAACAAATACTTTCCGATGGTGAGTGCAGCAACCTTTACGCCTTTCCCAACACGTAAATTTGACACTCCCTTGATGAGTCTTCTTCTATTCCTTAGCCCATGTATGTAATTACATATATGTGAGCCACACCCAGTATCCAATACCCAAGTGTTTGAGGAAATAGAATGATGATCATTAACGAAGATCTCTCAAGAAGATGGGGCATCTGATGCCTTATTCTTTTTCACGGACTCAAGATAAATCTTACAGTTTCTTCGCCAATGGCCCTCCTTGCCACAATGATGGCAAGTGCCCTTTTGAGCTGGTTCTGCCTTTTTAGCCTTTTTCTTCTTTCCCTTCTATTGTTCCTTTGACTTCCTCTTAGAACCTTTCTTCGAGGAATCAACTAACAACACCATCCCCTGCTCATGCTTTACAGAAGGCTCCACAGTCTTCAACATGTTGAGCAGTACCACAGATGAACCTTCTTGCATCTCAAAGGTGAAGAGAAGCTTGGAGACTTCGAACCTTTTGGATATCACTTGCTCATCAAACAACTCATAAAGATGAAAGACTATGGTATGAGCATTCATATACTCATGCTACTTCCGTAGCTTGGGTACCATCACAGCGAGCATGATGCAACTCGGTAGTTCACAATCACTCACATGTTTTTGATAGGCCAACAATTAGTCCAGAGTTGTGTCATCACTAGGACGGGCGGGAAGAGACTCATGGAGGACATACACAAGCTTTTCCACTTTGAGAACAATTCTCAAGTTTCTAAGCCAGTCCAAGAAGTTTGGCCCAGTCAATTTATTCAAATTTAAAATAGAGCACAAGTTCAAAGACATTATGATTAAGCGATTTACTTAGACATACAAATCAAGCATATATGAGAAAGATGGAAAAATGCATCAACATACATTTATAAATCCCATTCATTTTTCGAATTTAAAAACCTCAAAATCACTTCGGGAGATCGTAGGTCCATCTCCGAATGGGCTGATATCCAATATAGATATGAACGACCATGGATAGAGTCTAACAAGCCATTCAAAGCTACGATGGTAGGTATCAAGTATACCAATTGCATATCACATATATGCAACTATCACAATGTGCTATCAGCTAATTGAATGTTCACACATACATCGGGTTGTTAACTCATTAACAAGTATGTATCATATGCATAACACCCAACTTCACCTCCCTTCACATCGACATTGGAGAGAGTCCAAGAAGCTGATGCTCCAGGTTAAAGCCAACCCATTAATTGTGAAATAGTTTTAATATGGTTATAGCGCATTCAACCAATTAGCCAGGCTTGGAGAGAGTCCAACAACCAAAACTAACGATTGACCTCTGACTCTTACCATATTAGTAATAATCTATTCCAATGGTTTGAACATGTTCAGGTTTGAGCCGAGCTTGGAGAGAGTCCAACAACCCAAACAAGAAATGAAACTCTAGTTCTAACCATATTAATGGAAGGTGTAGGCTTTAATATTGTGTAAGGGATTTAATGTCTCATGCTCTTTGCATGCAAATAACTATTATCTACATGGCATGGCACAAATGACATACATCTAAATGTCACGACACGCAAGGCATAATGATATGCATCTAATGCAATTACATGGCATGTAAAAAAATTTCCTCATTTGTCATAACTATTTATGTAAATAAAATATGTTTGAGATTTGATTCCCCAAATCAAATCATGATTAAATTAGGAAATAAATTACCAAATCTAATCACATATTTTATTTATGGAAAGTGTTAATTAAGGAAAGTCAAATTTAATTTATGAAATAAATTTCCTAAACTGTCAAAACTATTTATGAAAATAAAATATGTTTTAGATTTGATTCCCCAAATCAAATCATGATTAAATTAGGAAATAAATTTCCAAATCTAATCACATATATTATTTTTGTAAAGTGTAAATTTCCATAAATACTTCTAAACTTTCCAAAAGTTGAAGATTTCCATAAATACTTCTAAACTTTCCAAAATTAGAAAATTTCAATAAATACTTCTAAACTTTCCAAGAGTAGAAAATTTCCATAAATACAATTATGACTATCGCAAAATAATTTTACGATTATGTCGAAACACACTTGGCTCTGATACCACTGTTGGGTTTCCCCGACACTGCGGCAGGTGTGTGTTCGAACATATTTCGTAAACATGTACACAATGGAAGAAATAATAGCAATAAATCTAATTTATTACAACACACACACCACACGCATGCAAGATACATCATGTTTAGACATAATCACAGTTTCAAATTTTACAATAAAAGGAAATTACGCTAGTTATACCTGACATATCACGTGCAGCGGGAATGACATCAACCGGAGCAATTCACGCTAGAATTGCCTCTTTCCATATCCACGCTGAGTACCATCAAGATAGCTTCGCCAAGCTACGAGCCTCATCTTCGTAGGTGTAACACCCCCCCTATCTTTACTCTAATAAAGAAGGTGTTACCATCATACTTTAATTATAACCCAAACATGTCTCAATTATTCCATGAACTCACTTACACTATTTAATAATTTAACGAATACTTGATTTAAACAGAATGGTGTCAACAACTCGTAATAAGATCTAAACATGGTTTTGATAACAAGCATCATAATACTCTTAACTTGAAATAGCGGAATATAGAGAAATAACTCAACCCATAAAATAGCGACACACGACCGTGTTGAAAAACACGGCCTGAACGTGATCACCACCCACGACCATGTTGAAAAATACGCCCTGGCCATGTGTGCCTCTATTCACTCTAGAACGATAGTCAAGTGTTGGTCCAATCGGCCCGGACTCGAGTTTGACTTGAACTGTATTTTGATGTTAGACAAAACGAATGACATGGGATTGTCATGGGAAGTCCAACATGGGTTGGCCACACAAGTCCAAGTGTGTAGCCGGGGCGGGGAAAGTCCAAGCATGGGGCTTGGCATGGAAAATCCAAGCATGAGGCTTGGTGTGGGAAGTCTTGAGGAGTTGGCAGGTTCACTAGGCTCAAGGTCCTTGAATCGGTGAAGGATGGCAATGCGAAGCCATGCACTTGGTGCATCAGAGGGACCGTCGGACGGGGAGCGAATGGAGTGAGGCCCAAGGGAAGCAGACTTCTAGAGCAAGAGATGCGAAGGATGACATTGCGAAGCCGTGCGGTTGGTGCATCTAAGGGATGTAGGCCGAGGGAAGAGAGCTTCCGTGGGGAACTCCATGAGATGATGAGGTGGACTTGGCCAAGTAGCTAAGACTGAGTGTCGGAGGCTCAAACGTGGTGTTTGAGGGTTTACCCGACGGTCGGATGCTCAAACAACTTGGTGTTTGAGGTTTTACCCGATATCAGTCGACTGGTATAGATACCAGTTGACTGCTCTAGGTCGATTGGACTCGACCGGTGTTCAACTTACCAAGTTCTAGCTGAACAGTTGACTGTCGAGGGAGAGCAGTCGACTGTCGACACCATCAGTCGACTGATGAGGGATATCAATCGACAGATCGGGGTGTTTTCAGCCACAGAAGATCTTCCAGTCGAGTGATCACGGCGACCACTCGACTGATGGGATCATCAGTCGATTAATGGGCATGATCAGTCGACTGATGATGGATTTGTTGAAACTTGACCAGCGTGGATCGAGTCTTTGTGAGACAACGGCTACAGGACCAGTCGACTGATGGTCACGATCAGTCGACTGATGGGCACGGAATCAACTCGATGCAGGTTATAAATGGAGCTCGTGATAGAGGATTTTGCCAAGAGTTTTTGGGGAGATTTTGGAGGGGAATTGCTACTACATTCCAGTCCTTCAAGAGCCAAACCAAAGCAAGCAACAAGAAAAAGCGATCAAAGCCATTTATGTAAAGATTTAATTTGTGTTTTTGTATTTTGCTTGTATTTTTATATTACTTGTGTAATTGCTTGTACAAGGTTTCTCCACCTCCGACTTGTAGTCAAGGAGTTTTGTTAGTGTTGTGCGCATAACTCGAGCTCATTGAGCTCACCTCGTGGAGTAGGAACCCTAAAGTTCCGAACCATGTATATTGTCATGTCTTGTGTGTTGTATTGTATTCATTTTGTATTTCTATCATTTCTGCTGCGCTAACGATAATCGTAGACAAGCGACACGCAAGAACGAGCAAATTCCACCGCACACGCGATTAAGGGCTATTCACCCCCCTCTAGCCGACCACCAACGTTCCAACAAGTGGTATCAGAGTGAGGAGCTTGTCGAGGACTAACCACCAAAACAAGCATGATAAGATGGCCGACTTCAACATCCATCCACCAAAATTTGATGGAGACTTTTCTTGGTGGAAGAAAAGGATGGAGGTATATTTCGAAACCGATTTCAATATTATGCTTATTATAGAAAATGGTTTCAAAATGCCTAGGGATGAAGAAAATAAGCCAATAGAGAAGTCAAGATGGACCAAGGTCCAAATCAAGGAATTCAAGACAAATCTTGAGGTAATCAAATTGCTAAGTGATTTGATAACTAACCATATTTGGTCTAGATTAGGTAATTATAGGGACGCAAAGGAATTATATAATAAGGTAATGAAATTCCATGAAAATTCTGAACCGGCACAAGTAGAAGTGGAGGTCGAGGAAGAACGTCCATCAACATTCGAAGATGTGGATGACTTGGAGGAAACCTCCACCTCTAGCATTGAGGGGGAGGAGAGGGTTTCTATTCCGGAGCAAGATCAAGAAGAAGCATCCACCTCTGGGAGAAGTCATGAACTAGCTCAAGAGACTTCCACTACTTCCCTAGGTAACTCATGCATTATAATTAAGGATAAAAATCATATAATATTCTTTGGGTGTTGGGAGAAAGGGCATTACAAGAGTAAATGCCCAAAATTGGCTAAGAAGAAGGTATCGACATCAAAAGTCAACCAAAAGTCGAAAGATGTCGGAGTCCTCGCTAAGAAGAGTAAAGAGCACATTGTGTGCTTTAAATGCAACCAAAGAGGACACTACCTAAGCCAATGCCCTAGGGGGAGGAAGAAAGGGAAAGAAGGAGCATCTCATATAGGGGGAGCTTCCAAAGCTAACCCTAAGGTAAATTTAGTTAATGCACCTTCAATTCCTAAGGTTAACAAGCATGCTAGAAAATATTTTAGTTCACTTGCCATTATCAATGAAAAGCATGCTAGTAGGAATAAATATTTTTGTTTAGGTGCCAAGCATGTTAGTTTACCTAAGGACAAACCTAGACATCATCACTCTAGACCAATCCTACCTAGGGAGTCCATAAGGAGAATAGAAGAGAACTTGGGCATTAACCCCATGAAATCTAAGCATATGCCTAAAAGGAAAAACAATTCCCAAAAATCTTATGATAAATCAAAATTGGGAAAGTTAGAGTTAGAGAATCGAGCCTTGAGGTCAATGCTTGAGAAACTTGAAAAAACGCTAGCAATAATTACAAATTCAGTTAAGGGGTCAAAGGATCAAAATTTAAGACCTAGGAGACAAGAATTGGTAAAGCGCAAGAGAGATTTGGGTCACAAACCTATGTCCTATCACAATGTTCCATTCAATTATGGAACAATTTCTAGGTCTAGAAAAACCAAGGTTAATAGGGAAGTTATCCCTAAGACTAACTATGGTGTTTGTTTAGTGGCTAAGGACTTAAGAAAAAACAAGAAAGCCACTAAGAAGGTCAAAGGAGGAGTCACCTCTAGAGTTGACCTAGGAAAGACCCAAAGGACTAAGGCTTCAAAGCCAAAAAGGGTCATTAGGAAGGTATCTAGGGAAGTTATCCCTAGTGAATACCTTGTTAACACAAGGAGCTCTAATAGGTATTGGATTTCTAGGAGCGTGATCAATTCAGGCTAGATGGGTTAGGGTGTGTCAACTCTAAGTGGATGAGTAGTTAACCTAGCCATGATAGAGTTGACACATTAGGATGTGCCAATGTGGTTTGAGAAGATGAAAAATGATTGGATTGACACAATTAGGTCTTAGGAGTAATGGTGTGCTATTTTGGATTTTTGACACACTAGGGGGATAATTGGTATTAAGGCAAAAATGGACTTAATCCTAGAAATGACAATTTGGGTCTAACACTTAGGTATTCTATACCTTAGTATTTTATAATTTCCATTCTTTGTTTTCCTTGCCATGACATGACATAATATTTATTTTAATCATATAAAATGTCAAGATCGTTTTTAGGGTTATGTCATGTATGCTTAGATTTCATTCGCATGCCATGACATCATGATTATATGGCACATACTTATTCATGTTATCATTATGCCATAATGATCATTCATGCATAAATAAAATGGATTTAAGTACTAAGGCATGATTTGAAGTCCCATGCATAAGGGAATCAAATAATGTTGCCTAGAAAAATGCATGAGACCCTAAATGAACAAAGCCCACATCTCACTAATATTTGACTTGAATGTGTTTTACACATCTAGATACAAGTGAGATATTTAGGAAAATAAAATTAAAGGTTTTAAAAACATTTCAAAATCATTTTGAAAAACCATGGTGAAGTCTATGTAGGGAAATCTCGTATGCCAAATGGCATATGCGCAACAGAAAATAGGATCCCTTCCAAGTGATCCATGCGAAAGCAAACTCGTATAAAATAAATTTCTCTAAATCAAACCTATCTTATAGGAGAGGATTACCTTTGTTGTGTGCCCTCGTTAATCCCGCTTCTTGCTTTTGTTTGTTGGATCTTTAGCACGTTCAAGTGTCCATGCCTCTATATGTATCCACATGAGCAAGCTCTTGTCTCACAAAAGAAAAACTAGAGGAGCTCTCCTTTACTTCTTGCTAGAGAAGTCCCTAAAGGAGAGGAAGAGAGGGAAAAGGAGAAAGGAAGAAGAAGACTCCTCTTCTTGCTAACCTACACTCACAAACCCACACAACCAAAGCTTCCACCAAGCTCTCTCACAACCACAACACCAAAAACCCTCAATGGCCGGCCACTCCATGGAGCCTTTTATAGGGTTGGAAAAACCCTTCCACCTCCTTCACATTCAATGCAATCCATTGCATTGAGACACACTCAAAAAGGATTTGGCTTCCTTGTTTGGCCGGCCACTTAAGGAGACAAAACCATTTTGTTTCCTTCCACCTTAACTAGCTTAGGTGGATGCTTAGGTGACATGCTTATGTGGCATTCTTATGTGGCATTCATGCATGTTGAATTAATCTTATTAATTCAATTAAGCTTATGTTATCATATTGAATTAATCTTATTAATTCAATTAAGCTTATGTTATCATATTGAATTAATCTTATTAAATCAATAAGGTAACATATTGAATTAATCTCATTAAATCAATTAGCTAAAATTCTCATTAAGCTTAAAGTCCAAAAACCATTTTGTACTTAAGCTTATTCCCATATTATTCTAGTCAAACTAGAATACTCTTATTCCTCTAATTATCATGCTCTTTGTGTGTGACCCTATAGGCTCTCATAACGTTGGCAGTGGACCTAAACTCTTTTAGATACACAAGCAATGAGCGGCATCTAGCAATACATCATTGCTACCCAAGTTACGAGATAAGTCAAGATCCGACTAACCTTTCCGTGACTACTATAATATATGACCGTGTCCTTCTATCCTTGATATCAGATTGATCAATGAGGCATAGACCGTGTCATCCTCGATCAATCTATGTGTTTCTTAATCCCTGAGTAAACTAACTCAAACAAATGAGCTCAATATCTCATATTGACTCATTCGAGCATGGCCATGCGTTTTAGTAGTTCTACTCAATCAAGGGGCCCACCGATATCACTCCCGTCATATGGAAGGGATAGATCCCATCTACATCACTCACATCCTCCACATAATTTGTTACATACCCAGAATCGCTTTATGGTCCACCTCATTACGTGACGCTTTGACGATACCAAAGTCAATAACTACTTATGTAGGTAACCGTAGTGACTTAAGGTATAAAGTCTATTCATACCAATAGTCACATGTGAAAGTTTATGACACTCATATAACGATCCATGAATCTTTCTCATGGCGTCGATTCAGTATATATTCTCAATATATACCCATGTGTCAACTTCGATATCATATATCCATGACTTGTGAGATCAAGTCATCAATTGACCTACATGCTAGTCTTTATGTATTAATATTGCCCTTGCATATTAATACTCGACTAGAACATTTAGGAAAGTGTTCTCTCTGACCTCTCATAATCAATTACGCGCAATTGATGTCTGTAGATAAGAACCTACTTTTCTAGGGCATTATTATATTTAAATTAGTACACAAGCAAGATGTAAATATAATAACCAATCCTTTGCCTTTATAGAATATGATACAAAATGTTCCCTATTCAACCATCACATGATTGGTTCTAGGGCTTTAACTAACAATCTCCCACTAGCACTAGTACCAATCACTATGATATCTAATACCTAGTGACCTAGTGTGACCATCATGCTTCCTCGTACAAAGCCTTGGTCAATGGATCTGCGATGTTAGCTTCATCGGTATTCTGCATATCCTCACATCTCCTCTATCGATGATCTCTCAAATGAGATGGAAGCGCCAAGATATGTGTTTGGTCCGGATGTGATCGAGGTTCCTTAGCTCGCAATAGCCCCATTGTTGTCACAATGAGGTCTATTGGATCTGCAATGCTAGGAACTACCCCAAGTTCAGCGATGAACTTGCGGAGCCAAAAATGACCTCCTTTCTTTGCATCGGATCTTTGCAATATACTCCATTGTAGAATCGGCCAAGCTGTGTCTGCTTGAACTCTTCCGACTCACGGCTCCACCATTCGGGCAAAACACGTACCCGATTGCGATCTATAGTCATCCTTATGCATTTGGAAGCTTGCATCACTGTAACCCTTCTGATTAGCTCCTCATTGCCTCGAATATCAGGAAATATTCTTTCGTTCTTCGTAAGTACTTAAGAATATTTTTATTTGCTATCCGATGACTTTCACTGGATCAGGTATCTACTCGTCATGCTCAAAGCATCACGAGGCGTCGGAACAGTACAAAGCATGGCGTACATGATAGACCCTATAGGATGCATAAGGGATCTTATCCATGCGATCTCTCTCCTCCTTAGAAGAGGGACATTGAGTCTTGAAAGACTCACACCATGTGATAAAGCGAAACCCATTCTTAGAATTTTGCATAGCGATCTAGCACTTTATCAATGTATGTACTCGACTTAGGCCAAGTAATCTTCTAGATCTATCTCTATAGATCTTGATGCCTAGAATATAGGCACTTCACCTAAGTCCTTCATCGAGAAACAATTCCCTAACCACATCTTCACAGATTTGGGTGAGGGAATATCATTTCGATGAGAAGTATGTCATCTACATACAAGACAAGAAATACAATTGTGCTCCCACTATTTCTCTTGTAGACACAAGGCTCATCTTCATTCTTGATGAAACCAAACTCTTTGATTGCATCATCGAATCGAAGATTCCGGCTTGAGAGGCTTGCTTTAGTCCATAAATGGACCTTTGCGGTTTACATACCTTTCAGATGCTTTGGATCTTCAAAACCCTCAGGCTGTGTCATGTACACATCCTCGAGTAGCTTTCCATTCAGAAAAGCGGTTTTGACATCCATCTGCCAGATCTCATAATTGTGGTAGGCTGCAATAGCAAGTATGATCCGAATGGATTTAAGCATCGCAACTGGTGAAAAGGTTTCATCATAGTCAATACCATGAATTTGTTTGAATCCTTTAGCCACCAATCTACCTTTATAGGTATGCTTATTACCATCCATGTCAGTCTTTACTTTAAAGACCCACTTACACCCAATGGGTTTTACCCCTTGGTGGATCAGCAAAGTCCATACTTGGTTAGTGTACATGGATTCCATTTCGGATCTCATGGCCTCTAGCCATTTCTCGGAATCTGGGCTCATCATAGCTTCTTGATAGGATGTAGGCTCGTCAAGATCGACAAGCAATACCTCACCGTTGTCAGTCAAGAGAAAAGAATATCTCTCAGGTTGACGACGGATCCTATCAGATCTACGAAGAGGTTGGTCTACTTGAACAGGTGTTTGCTCCACAACTCTTTGGGCAACAATTTCCTCATCCACAACACTTTGTGGTGCCTGTTCATTTTCCATCGAAGCCTTAGTGTTATCATCATCTTGAACTTCTTCAAGATGAATTTTACTCCCACTAGTATTTCTAGAAATAAATTCTCTTTTTAGAAAGACAGCATTTCTGGCAACAAACACCTTGCCAAGTGTGGGATTGTAAAAGTAATATCCCTTAGTTTTCTTGGGATATCCTACAAAATAACACTTATCTGATTTGGGTTCTAGTTTATCTGAGACTTGACGTCTAACATAAGCTTCACAACCCCAAATCTTTATAAAAGACATTTTGGGACTCTTCCCGGTCCATATCGTATATGGTGTCTTTTCTACTGCTTTTGATGGAACGCGATTAAGTGTGAAAGCGGCTGTCTCTAGAGCTAAACCCCAAAAGGAAGTAGGTAGATCAGTCTGGCTCGTCATTGATCGTACAATATCTAATAGAGTACGATTTCTTCTCTCAGATACACCATTCCATTGTGGAGGTGGAGTGAGTTGGGATATTATCCTACACTTAGCCAGGTGATCACGAAACTCTTGACTAAGGTATTCACCACCTCGATCTGATCGAAGTAGCTTAATACGCTTACCAAGTTGGTTTTGTACTTCATTCTTGAATTCTTTGAACTTTTCAAAGGATTCTGACTTATGTCTCATCAAATATAAGTAGCCAAATCTACTCATATCATCAGTGAAAGTAATAAAGTACTTATAGCCTCCTCTGGCCCGACATTGAAAGGGCCACATACATCAAGTATGTATGAGTCCTAACAAATCCGTCGCTCTCTCGCCATGTCCACTAAATGGAGTTTTAGTCATCTTTCCTAAAAGACAAGACTCGCATACCTCATATGATTTAAAATCAAATGAGTCCAATAATCCATCTTTATGGAGTTGGGATATGCGTTTTTCATTTATGTGACCTAGGCGACAGTGCCAGAGATATGTCTGGTTCAAATCATTCGATTTGAACGTTTATTTACGTTATAAATTGGGTTATCTAAATCTAGAACATAGAGACCATTCATAAGTGGTGCATTACAATAGAACATTTCATTTAAATAAATGGAACAACATTTGTCCTTTATTATAAAGAAAAGTTTTCTTGTCTAAACAAGATCTGAAATTATGTTCTTTGTTAATGCGGTACATAGAAGCACTCTCTAGTTCTAAGATAAGCCCAAAGGCAAAGACAAAGAATATGTTCCTACAAATACAAAGAAGAACTTTTGCGCCATTGCCTACTCGTAGGTCCACTTCACCTTTGCCATTATTCTACTATTTCTCAATCCTCGCACATTAGTACAAATGTGAGATGCACATCCAGATCTAATACCCATGTAGAAGAAATAGATAGATTAACTTCTATAACGTGTATACCGGTGCGTAAGTCCCACTTCTCTTGTTCTTTACTTCCTCAAGGTAGACTGGCCTAAAGGTGTCCCCTCACTCGCAATGGAAGCACCCTTCCTTAGGTACTTTACCTTTACCCTTCAAGTGGATGAATTGGCCTTGCCTTTGGCTTGGGTCTTACCCTTGCCTCGCGCTTACCTTTGTCCTTCTTGACCATTAGTACATTACTAACTTTCTTCTTGAGATTTGGTTCAGCTAGCTTCAACATTCCGAGAATCTCAGCAAAGGTTTATCAATTTCATTCATGTTATAATTCATGACGAATTGATTGTATGCTTCCTAACGATTGCGATAACATCGATTGCCAATTCTTGGCTCTGGAAAACCTAGTCTTCAAGGTTCTCAACGCGTACCCAATCATTTTGAGTACGTGAGTTCCTACAGTGTTCCTTCTTGCATCTTGCATGCAAAAAGAGCCTTAGACACTTCAAAACGCGCGTGCCTAGCTTGTCCTTGATATAGTTGTTTCAAATGCTCAACCATATCATAGGCATCCATGTTCTCATGTTGCTTCAAGCTCGAGTTCATGGTGGCAAGCATAAGACATGACACATCTAATGCGTCATCTTGATGCTTCTTATAAGCATCCTTTTCAAAGACGAGTGGCGCATGGGCGGTGTTTGTGGGTAGCCTGCTCTAGGACATATAGTTTATGCTTCTTGCTTGAGGATAATCCTCAAGTTCCTATACTACCAAGAAAGTTTGCTCCATTGAGCTTGTCCTTCTCAAGGACAGATCGCAAGTTGAGGGGTGTGTCGTGTTAGATGACATGGTGATCTACAACATTAAAATGCAAAGTTAAGTATCATACCTAAATCATTTAATTAGGCCTTTAATTAAATGAGGCTCACTAAATTCTCATAGCTACTATTTAGCTATAAATTTATATGGGATAAAGATCCACATCATAATTGCCTTGAGTTAGCTTTGGCTAATCGCCCAAGACGTAGTATAATTAGGTAGGCAATCTTTTGCCAATTACATCTGATGTAACTCTTTAATAGCTTTGGTTAAGTTTTAGATTAGTTTAGTGTTTATTCCTAAACCAAATTCCAGCCGTGGGCGAGGCACAGGCCTTCTTGGATATCTGAGCAACGACCACTTCTAAGACAAAGTCGATGTTCTAAATCACACAAAACTAATGTTAACACTTATGTTCAAAGCTAATATATGCCTCTACTTTCTTAACCAATTAAGAAAACACTTAATTAAGTCTTAACTAAGACTGATATGCGGGACATCACGATTGTCCACTCGCACTCTTCCAAGATAAAATGCATTGCTTTGCTTTGGCAAACCCAATAACAAATGATCGAGGAAGTAGTGAGTACCAACTTTGGTAGGCATATCGTTTAGACTTATTAAGAAATAAACATGTATCATATACATATTAGCATACATCACATATAAGCTAAACTAATCATGCATCACATACAAGCTAAACTAACATGCATCACATACATATTAAACTAACGTGTCATGGTTATGGCCCTTATTCTACAATCTTCTCAAGCCAATGAAAAGATTGATTGGTCAACCTAGGGATAGCATCTTCTCCTAAGTGCTTCCTTTTGGTTGTCTTGTGTGTTGACTTCCTCCTTGTAACCTCATCTTCCAATGGACCCTCCATCCTTTGTTTTGTACATTACAAAAGGAGAAATACTCGAGTTACATTCGAGTCTAAAACTAATTTTACAACAAGAATATTAGGAGAAAGGCACGACACGCAGGCCGTATTAAGAATTACAACACACAATCACAAACTTTTTGGGACTAGGCCATAACCATGCACCATGTCATTTTAACTTTTAAAAGACATTGGATATTTTATTATGTTTGAAAATTTGCTAATGCAATTATCAACTCATAATAAAATTTATCCTACTTCTATATCACATATAAAATAGAGAAAACCTATTTTATACGATCTTTCGCAAGTGGCTCTGATACCACTGTAGGGAAATCTCGTATGCCAAATGGCATATGCGCAACGGAAAATAGGATCCCTTCCAAGTGATCCATGCGAAAGCAAACTCGTATAAAATAAATTTCTCTAAACCAAACCTATCTTATAGGAGAGGATTACCTTTGTTGCGTGCCCTCGTTAATCCCGCTTCTTGCTTTTGTTTGTTGGATCTTTAGCACGTTCAAGTGTCCGTGCCTCTATATGTATCCACACGAGCAAGCTCTTGTCTCACAAAAGAAAAACTAGAGGAGCTCTCCTTTACTTCTTGCTAGAGAAGTCCCTAAAGGAGAGGAAGAGAGGGAAAAGGAGAAAGGAAGAAGAAGACTCCTCTTCTTGCTAGCCTCACAAACCCACACAACCAAAGCTTCCACCAAGCTCTCTCACAACCACAACACCAAAAACCCTCAATGGCCGGCCACTCCATGGAGCCTTTTATAGGGTTGGAAAAACCCTTCCACCTCCTTCACATTCAATGCAATCCATTGCATTGAGACACACTCAAAAAGGATTTGGCTTCCTTGTTTGGCTTAAGGAGACAAAACCATTTTGTTTCCTTCCACCTTAACTAGCTTAGGTGGATGCTTAGGTGGCATGCTTATGTGGCATTCTTATGTGGCATTCATGCATGTTGAATTAATCTTATTAATTCAATTAAGCTTATGTTATCATATTGAATTAATCTTATTAATTCAATTAAGCTTATGTTATCATATTGAATTAATCTTATTAAATCAATAAGGTAACATATTGAATTAATCTCATTAAATCAATTAGCTAAAATTCTCATTAAGCTTAAAGTCTAAAAACATTTTGTACTTAAGCTTATTCCCATATTATTCTAGTCAAACTAGAATACTCTAATTCCTCTAATTATCATGCTCTTTGTGTGTGACCCTATAGGCTCTCATAACGTTGGCAGTGGACCTAAACTCTTTTAGATACACAAGCAATGAGCGGCATCTAGCAATACATCATTGCTACCCAAGTTACGAGATAAGTCAAGATCCGACTAACCTTTCCGTGACTACTATAATATATGACCGTGTCCTTCTATCCTTGATATCAGATTGATCAATGAGGCATAGACCGTGTCATCCTCGATCAATCTATGTGTTTCTTGATCCCTGAGTAAACTAACTCAAACAAATGAGCTCAATATCTCATATTGACTCATTCGAGCATGGCCATGCGTTTTAGTAGTTCTACTCAATCAAGGGGCCCACCGATATCACTCCCGTCATATGGAAGGGATAGATCCCATTTACATCACTCACATCCCTCTGCATAATTTGTTACATACCCAGTAATCGCCTTTATGGTCCACCCTGTTACGGGTGACGTTTGACGATACCAAAGTACATAACTCCTTATGTAGGGAATCGTAGTGACTTCAGGTCTAAGGACTATTCATACCAATAGTCACATGAGAAAGTTTATGACACTCATATAACGATCCATGAAACTTTCTCATGGCGGGTCAGTTCAGTATATATTCTCCAATATATACCCATGTGTCAACTCGATATCATATATCCATGACTTGTGAGATCAAGTCATCAATTGACCTACATGCTAGTCTTTATGTATTAATATTGCCCTTGCATATTAATACTCGACTAGGAACATTTAGGAAAGTGTTCTCTACAGCCTCTCATAATCAATTCTGCCAATTGATGTGCTGTAGATAAGAACCTACTTTTCTAGGGCATTATTATATTTAAATTAGCTGGCACAAGCAAGATGTAAATATAATAACCAATCCTTTGCCTTTATAGAATATGATACAAAATGTTCCCTATTCAACCATCACATGATTGGTTCTAGGGCTTTAACTAACAGTCTATCTTTTGATAGCAATCACCATTGAATGAGTTGATACAAAGAAGGCTCAATATTGAAGCTTTTCTTAACTTTTGAACTTTGTATCAATCTCGCTATTTTATGGGTAAAATAATTTTCTAATATTTTTCACCCATAATGATTGTAATAATTAATATACATATGAATTTTCATGATTTTTCAACTTATGTATATTTACTTGCGAATTTCAGAAATTCATTTTTGAAAGCTAAAAAACTGCATTTTGCAATTATCAGTCGACTGCAATGGATGGCACTCGACTGATGTGGGAAGGAGTCGACTGATCTTTGAGAGAGTCAACTGATAATGTTGATTTCGGGTAAACCATGATTGTTAGGCTTATGTTCAGCTATGTTTTGGTCCCCTAACCACTCCTAACCCTAGGACATGCTTGGGAGAGCATTAGAAAAGGTGAAAATCCATTGGATATGGATTAGGAGAAGAGTTTAGGGTGAGTATCAATTTTAAGGTGTGTGAGAGTTCATTGTTGAACTTTGCCTTAATTTTGATTGTTCAAATGTTCCTATTGGCTTAGGGACTCTCCAAGGACATTGTTGGAGCAATGGTCAAGGGGGAGCAATCCTTTAGGGGGAGGTATCTATCATGGGAAGATGGATGTCTTTTTCCTCATGGGATGAAAATTGGGAGATTGCCTCTCTTAAGTGATATGGGAATTATCACTAGAAATATTGTAGGCATATGTTTCTCCAAGAGAGAGATTGTAAGATGTCATTGGGATATGAGACAATCATACCCTTGGGGAGGACCTTTTTAATGTATGTCAAAAAGGAGAAGAAGTTACCAATTGTAATAGTTGGAATTCTCATTGGGATGTGAGAATTGTCAATTGAGGATAATTGGTAGACTTGAGTTTGAGGTTTTGTCAAACATCAAAAAGGAGGAGATTGTTGGTGCAATCGGACCGGACTCAAATTTGACTCGAACTGTGGCTAAGACTATGTGTCGGAGGCTCAAATGTGGTGTTTTAGGGTTTACCCGATGGTCGGATGCTCAAACAACTTGGTGTTTGAGGTTTTACCCGACATTAGTCGAATAGTATAGATACCAGTCGACTGCTCTAGGTCGATTGGACTCGACCGGTGTTTGACTTACCAGGTTCTGGCCGAAAAGTCGACTACCGACACAATCAGTCAACTGATGAGGGATATCAGTCGACTGATCGGGGTGTTTTCGGCCACAGAAGGTCTTCCATTCGAGTGATCACGGTGACCACTCGACTGATGGGATCATCAGTCGACTAATGGGAGTGTTCAGTCGACTGATGATGGATCCGTTGGAACTTGTCCAGCGTGGATCGAGTCATTGTGAGACAACAGCTACAGGGCCAGTCTACTGATGGTCACGATCAACCGACTGATGGGCACGGAATCAGCTCGATGTAGGTTATAAATGGAGCTCGAGATAGAGAATTTCGCCAAGAGTTTTTGGGGAGATTTTGGAGGGGAATTGCTGCTGCATTCCAGACCTTCAAGAGCCAAACCAAAGCAAGCAACAAGCGAAAGCGATCAAATCCATTTATGTAAAGATTTAATTTGTGTTCTTTGTATTTTGCTTGTATTTTTATATTACTTGTGTAATTGCTTGTACGAGGTTTCTCCACCTCCGACTTGTAGTCGAGAAGGAGTTTGGTTAGTGTCGTGCGTATAACTTGAGCTCGTTGAGCTCACCCCATAGAGTTGTTGGAATGTATACTGAAAGCCTAGCTCTTTTTGTATGAACATTTTATTTTGAAATAAGAATCACATGATCATTGTTTGCACTTTATATATTTATTATATGTGTGCATATTGTCTAATATTTTACATTGTAGATAACATGGTGCTTGGTGTGGCACAGAAGATCATGTTATCAGTCCCTTGTAAAATATAAGTAGAGGCTCACAACCAAGATGGTTTTGGACAAACCATTGGCATGGTTGTAGTGTAGCTTGGTATTGTTTTGTCTTGAACATAGAGTTACACTAGTACACATAGGTGTATTGAGCAGGACCGACATAGAGGTGATTCAATTTATTGCTGACTACATAATTGAATTGGACCTCGGATATTATGTTGGACATGCTCTTAATCCTGATATAATAGCGGGCACATGTACTTAGTATTTATTTCTTTGATTTACCAGAGGGTGAGATTTAGATGGATTAAATCAATATGCCCGGTAAGTTGGGAAATAATATTATTTACATGGTGTGCCGTTGATTATAGGAGGAAACCGTGTCCTATATATTAGGTTGATGATGTCCCCTTGAGGAGATCATAAGGTTCATCATGTAAACCCAACTGGTTGACTTAGTCAACATGATGATAAGGTTGAGTGGTACTACTCGAGGAATTAGATGTTAATTAATTGATGATCAGTAAATCAATTAATTGACGGACATTCGATATCTTAAACACGGGGAGATTAATGTACGAATAATATATGGAGCCCATATTAATTTATGGGGGTTGGTGAGGTAGTTCAATGATGATCCTCTAGTGGAATGGAACATCATTGATGGATCAAGTTAGTGTGGTTCCGATCCATCGGGTGGCCAAGACCCAACTCCTCCTTATGGTCCCTATCGTAGCCTAATATAATCCTTGTGAAGTCTAGATCCAAGAATGTAAAACAAAACCTAGAACCAACGGTTGGGATTAAATCCCTAGATTCGATGGTTAGGATGACACCCTAGAACCAATGGTTGGGATTAAATCTCTAAGATCCGATGGTTAGGTGAAACCCTAGAATCGACAGTTAGGATTAAATCCCTAGAGCCGACGGTTGGGATAAAACCCTAGATCCGACGGTTGGGATGAAACCCTAGATCCGACGGTTGGGATAAAACCCTAGATCCAACGGTTGGGATGAAACCCTAGATCCGACGGTTGGGATGAAATCCTAGATCCGACGGTTGGGATAAAACTCTAGATCCGACGGTTGGGATAAAACCCTAGATCCGACGGTGGAGATTAAATTCCTAGAACCGACGGTGGAGATTAAAGGAGGCTTAAGCCCAATTCTATAAATAGGGGGCTTAGGCTTGGGCGGCAAGATTGATTTTTTTGAATTGGGATTAGGGTTTGGAGCAAATCTGGGCGGCTAGGGTTTGGAGCAAAAGTGGGCGGCAACCATCTTCCATCAATTGTTGCCGGCGCCCACTTCCTTCCATCAACACTTGGCCGGCGCCCATCCTAGAGCCCTCTCCCTTCTTCCTTGGCTGGCGGTTCTCCTTCCAAAGGTGACCGACATTCATCTTCCTCCCTTCATCCTAGAGTGGCCGGTGGCAACACTTCTTGAAGTTGGCCGGCGAATCATCCAATTGTTCCTTGGCTGGCGGTTGCACCAAATTCCCTAATACGGTCGAAGATCGTGAGGTATAAAGTTATTTTAACTTTATTTACAGATCTGAGCATGTTCTTTTATGTTTTGATTATGCATGTGTGAATTAGTAAATATATTGTATAATCATTGACCCCGAAGACAAACACAAAAACCGGCGATCCGTCCGTCGTCTCTTCCGCGGCTAACCAACAAGAAGAGTTGTGTTGCTTGAACAACTAGTTTGTTCAAGCGACCACTCAAGTTGTTAGCATGACGACGAAATGGTTGTGCTAAGGAAGCTCATCCCATCCGGATTAATTATTTCATTAGTGAAAATTTTAATCCGGAGACATGGGAGCCAATGAGCCTCCGAAGCGACTCCCTACAAGAGTAGGAACCCTAAGGTTCCGAACCACGTATATTGTCGTGTCTTGTGTGTTGTATTGTATTCATTTTGTATTTCTATCATTTCCGCTGTGCTAACGATAATCGTAGACAAGCGACATGCAAGAACGAGCAAATTCCACCGCACACGCTATTAAGGGCTATTCACCCCCCTCTAGCCGGCCACCGACGTTTCAACATCAAGCACATAACATGAACTCTAGCACATTAGCACGCTCCAAATTCTTAACATAACATAATACTAGCACGTTCAAAAGTCTTAATATAACATGATACTAGCAAGTTCGACATTCTTAGATACAATATGCTCACGCACATAACATGGACACTAACACACTAGCATGTTCAAAGGTCTTAACATAACCTAATACTAGCAAGTTCAGCATTCTTAAACACAACATAACCATTATTAAATTCAGAGTTCTTGACATAACATAAATTTTAGCAAGTTCATAATCATAATCCACTGTTCTGCCGCCACACACACCAATCACTTCATCCGCTGCCCCCTCTTGCTCAAGCCTTGCTTTACCTTTATCTATAGTATAAGGAATGCAAACTATAAGTAATGAAGCTTAGTAAGTACCTCCTATTCTCACAAAACACCACATTAAGAAAAACATGCTATAAGAATACTTGCATGCAACATATGCTCATACTTGCCATTAAGAAAATTTTTCACTAACCATTTAGAAACACTTGTACATAACACAATGGTTCAACTTGAAATGCCTGAACTTTCTATATTAGACATTTAGAAACCCATGTACATATCACAATGGTTCAACCTGAAATGCATGAACTTGAAATACACAACTTGCAAAATATGCTTCGCTTGTAGAAACATGCACATGAGATATACTTAAGCTTGTAACCCTTGTGCTTTGGTTAACTTTAGAAACCATATATACATATATACTTTAAAATACTAATCATCCTTGTTTGGGCAGCCCATCATAGTACCAATTTGTGTGCAACCCTAATAGAATTCGGGGTAGCTAGCTACCGAATTTATTAGGGCAACTTACTAAGGGCGGTCTAGGGCCCATGGGCGATCTAAGGGCCCGGTACATGCCACTTTAAAGTAAAATACTTTCTTTATATATGACATACTGATTTTGCCATATAATCACATTTAACATGATCATACTCCAAAAACTCATATAGGAAGCCTTTCAAGACATTTGATCATTGTCTTTGTCCCCAAAACTTGTAGACGAACCATCCTTCCGATCTTATGTCTTGCTTCCAAAGAAATATACCTAAACTACCCATAAATCCGAACAACCATAATCTAAACAGAAACATGTAAATCTGAACAAAACGTGATAATATAAGCAAGGTGCTCAAATCGAAAGTTACTTATACTATAGGGGAGAAATAGCATCTTTGTGATCTTATATCTTGTCTAAAACGAAATATACCTTTCTTATAAATCTGAACACACACATATAATCTGATCAAAACATGTAATCTAACAAAACATAGGAAAAAGAAGTTAGATAAAACAATCGAAGAACTCCTTATACTGCAGGTGAGAGATACTTACATCCTCTCGCAATCTTACTAATATACCACTAGGGTTTTTGTAAGATAAAGACCTTCCCTTGTTCCTTAGCCTTAGGAGTGATCCTCTAGCATATACTAAGCCCTTGAAACCTCTCTTGAGAACCCCAACCAAGAGCTCTAAGGGATCGGATGAGAAGGTAAAACAAGGAGATGGAGTTTCTTGGTTTAGGTGGAGAAGGAGGAAGAAGGATGAAGAGAATTTTTGGTGGAGAGGGGAGAAGGAGGAAGAAAATTTCAGTTTTTTCTCTCTTAATTCCCCTTTAATACTTAGGGAGATGAAAATAAAACTCCTCATCTTCTCATACTTTTATTATATAATCTTTGTACATTCGAGACAAGAATTCTCCTATGGCCTAATGCTATCAAGGCTATCTCACAATTATGAGGTTCATGGTTCGAATCCTAGCTATAACGAACCATATTTTATTTTTATTTTATTTTATTCTGAACCTTTTTCGATCATTCAAAATCTACATAACCACTTTGAACAACTTAGAATTTTACGGGCGTTAAAATCCTTCATACCTTATAAAAGTTGCGTCCTCGAAACTTAAAACAACTCTGGATACTTTTGTTTCATGTTGTCCTCGCGTTCCCAAGTTGCTTCTTCGAACTTTTGATTTTACCATATGACTTTCACTAAGGGTACATCTTTGTTTCTCAATTTCTTGATTTCTCGATCTATTATCTGAATAGGTCGACTTTCATAACTCAAATCTTCTTGAACTTGTATCGTCTGTGGCTCAATCACATTCGGCATCAAGAACGTACTTTTTTAGCATTGAGACATGAAATACGTTGTGAATCGCTGACATTTCTTGAGGTAGCTCTAACTCATAAGCTACTTTGCCAACTCTTTTTATGATCCGGTAAGGTCCTACTTAATGTGGACTCAGCTTGCCTTTCTTCCCAAATCTCATAACCCCATTCATAGAAGCTACTTTAAGAAATACAGAATCTCCAGCTTCGAATTCAAGTGGCCTACGTCGTACATCGACATAACTTTTCTGCCAACTCTGAGCAGTCTCTATTCTTTGGTGGATGCTCTTTATAGCTTTGGTGGTGTCATCTATAAAGTCTGTCTTGAGCCACATATCTTTCTTCTCACCACCTTCATACCAACAAATGGAAGACCTATACTTTCTTCCATATAAAGCTTCATAGGGTGCCATTCCAATTGTAGCTTGGTAGTTGTTATTGTAAGCAAACTCTGCCAAACATAGGTATTTGCACCAGCTTCCTTTAAAATCTAAGGAACAAGATCATAGCATGCCCTCTAGAATTTGATTTACTCGTTCAGTTTGTCCATCTGTTTGAGGATGAAATGTTGTGCTGAATCATAACTTAGTGCCAAGGGCCTTCTGAACACACTCCCAAAAGTGTGAAGTCAATTGACAATCCCTATCAGAAATGATGGTCTTAGGAACTCCATGCAATCTAATCACTTCCTTAACATACAACTGAGCTAGTTGTTCCATCGAGTACGATATTTTGATTGCCAGAAAATGAGCAGATTTTGTCAATCTATCAACAATCACCCAAATAACATCATAACTATTAGTTATTTTGGGTAGTCCTACTATGAAATCCATAGCTATATTTTCCCACATCCATTCTGGGATCTGAATAGGCTACAGAACTCCTCCAGGTCTCTGATGTTCTGCTTTGACTCTTTGACACGTCAGACAGGTGTTGACATATTTAGCCACATCGCTTTTCATACCGAACCACCAGAACTTTTCTTTCAAATCTTGATACATCTTGGTAGATCAAGGATGCATTGAATATGGGGTCCCATGAGCTTCTTCTAAAATTCTCTTTCTTAATTCTAGATCATTGGGAATACATAAGCGTTCACTGAGATATAGTACCCCACTATTAGAGACACGAAATCCTTCATCCTTTCCTTCTTGGATCTCTTGCTTGATCCTTTGGATGCTTGGATCTTCATCTTGCTTTTCTAGTATATCATCAAACAGTGTTGGCGCTATTGTCATGGTAGAAAGCTGTCCTGAAATATTCTCAACTCCAAAATTCAACATCTCTTTCTCTAATGGTTGGGATAATGAAGATAAGGACATTAAGGTGGCACAGGATTTTCTACTTAGTGTGTCTGCTACTTTGTTTGCCTTTCCAGCATGGTAGAAGATTTCACAGTCATAATCTTTAACAAGCTCAAGCCATCTACATTGTCTCATGTTTAAATCCTTTTGAGTGATGAAATATTTTAGACTCTGGTGATCTGTATAAATCTTGCACTGGACTCCATACAAATAATGTCTCCATATTTTGAGAGCGAAGACCACTGCTGCCAACTCAAGGTCATGAGTGGGATAATTTTTTCATAATCCTTGAGTTGTCTAGATTCATAGGCAATGACTTTACCATTTTACATAAGCACAGCTCCAAGTCCCATTTTGGATGCATCACTATACATATCAAACCTTTCATTACTTTCTAGAAGAGTAAGAATTGGACCACTTGTTAATCTCCTCTTTAGCTCAAGGAAACTTTTCTCACAATCCTCAGTCCATTCAAACTTTCTGTTCTTTCTGGTAAGAACCATCAGTGGTGAAGCTATCCTTGAGAAGTCTTCTATAAATTTTCTATAGTACTCTGCTAATCCAAGGAAATTTCTGATTTCACTGACATTCTTTGGTCGACTCCAGTTACTAACAACTTCTATCTTTGCTGGATCTACCATAACCCCATCTTTCGAAATAATGTGACCTATGAAGGATACTCGATCGAGCCAAAATTCACACATGGAGAACTTTGCATACAACTCTGCTGAAGGGTCTGTAACATTGTATTCAAGTGTTTAGCATGTTCTTCTTGAGTTCTCAAGTAAATAAGGATATCATCAATGAAGGCAATCACAAACTTGTCAAGGAATGCCTTAAATACCCGATTCATTAAGTCCATAAATGTTGCTGGAACATTTGTCACTCCGAAAGGCATGACAACGAACTCATAGTGTCCATACCTCGTTCGAAAAGTCATTTTCGGTACATCATTCTCTTTAAATTTTACTTGATGATAACTGGACACCATGTCAATCTTGGAAAAAATGGTGGGTCCATTCAATTGATCAAACAAATCATCAATCCTTGGCAAAGGATATCTGTTTTTGATTTTCACTTTATTCAGTGCTCGGTAGTCTATACACATTCTCATAGACCCATCTTTCTTCTTCACGAACAATACCGGAACTCCCCATGTTGAGTGACAAGGGAGAATGAATCCCTTATCGAGTAACTCCTGTAATTGTTCCTGAAGCTCTTTCAGTTCTACCGGAGCCATACGATAGGGTGCTTTTGAGATTGGTTTGGTACTAGGAATAAGTTCAATCTCAACCTCGATTTCTCTATTAAAAGCTAACCCTGACAACTCATCAAGGAATACTTCTACGTAGTCACATACCACTCGGACCTCTTCGAGCTTTTGGCCTCTCTCTTGCTTTGTATCCACCACATGTGCTAGATACCCAGTGCATCCACTGACTAACATCTTTTGAGCTTTTATGGCAGATAATAACTTCTTAGTTCTTTTCTTTGGTTCTCCTATAAATTCAAATTTAGACTCTGCCTCAGGTTGGAATACGACTCTTCGCTTACGACACTCAATGGAAGCACCGTACTTGCTCAGAAAGTCCATTCCCAAAATGACATCATAATCATGCATGTCCAGCATTATCAGATCACTATAAAGTTCTCTTTCTAAAATTTTGACTGGCGCGGCACATAACCAATGCGTAGAAGTCATTACCTCTCCCAAAGGCAATGACGTTACAAACTTAAGACCCAGGACATCCGGAGGTATATTTATCTTCTTAGCAAATATCATGAAAATAAATGAATGGGTTGCCCCAGTATCAAATAGCATAGTAGCATACTGATTAAAGATAAATATCTGACTTGTGACAACAGTAGAAGCATTTGCTACCTCTTCTTTAGTGAGAGAGAAGATCCGAGCATTCGGTGTAACTGGTCGGGGCTCCAATCTTCCTTGACTAATGTGAGGACCCTCCAGTACTGCTTGCATTTCGTGTAACTGAGCAGGTTTACCCCCATACTAATTTGATTGTGGTGGAGGTGGATTGGACTCGGTAGGGCAATTTCTAGCCAAGTGTCCCTCTAAGCCACATGTATAACACTAGCTCGTGCCCTGGCGGCAAACTCCTGGATGCATCTTTCCACATTTAGAACATGTAGGATACTTAGGCAGCTTGCTTGCTGAACCTCCCTTTGGGTTATTCCATTGCTTCCTTTTTCCATTGTTATTTCCCTTCCAGTTAGAATTATTGTTCTAAGATTTCAAACCTCTAGAAATTCCATGACTTCTTCTTTCAGTCGAGGCCTGATTCTGTCGCTTAATGCTATTCAGGTATTGTTCTACGATTAAAGCACTACTGATTAACTCCTCTACAGTCTGCAGTCTATTAATTCCGTTGGCCACATTTAGAGCTATCTCAGGTCTAAGCATTTTGAGCATAAGTCTAACCCTTTGTCGTTCCGTGTTGACTAGTTCTGGACACAAGCGAGCTAGTCTATTGAATTTATTCACGGCTTCATTAACTGACAAGTCCCCTTGTCAGAATTCCGTGAACTCATCGTAGTGCCTATTTGTGACTCGCATATGGAAGAACTCTTCAAAGAACTTTGTTTCAAAGTCAGCTCAAGTCATCTGATTAATCACTCTTTTTGTCTTTACACGTTCCCACCACATTCTGGCATCTCCATTCAAGCAAAATGACGCACATTTGACTTTCTCATTTTCAGGCCAATTCAACAATTCTAAAATACTTTCTAACATCTTGAACTAGGCCTGAGCATCCCATGGTTACTCGTACTAGCAAAACTCTCTGGCTTCAGCTTTTTCCATTGAATTAAGTACGCCTCTTGCCTCACCCCCACCGCTGGGGCTATCGGGGGAACTGGTGGGGCAAGGGGTGCAACCGGTATGACATTCTAAGTAGCTGGTCGAGTAACAGGATAATCTTGTTGGTTGATCATTAAGGTATTGATAATATGTTGCTGCTCTGCAACTTGATGTTGAAGCTGAGTGACTACCTGCATCAAGTCAGGTGGTGGTACTGCTTCTTTTGTCCTCTGATTTCCATTGGTCCATGTTCTAGCCATTTTTTTCATAAAGTAAGACTAATATAAGATGACTACTATTACTTACTTTCTATCACACCTAAACATGTAACCATGTTTAACAAAACATTCTTTACTAGCATAGAAGGAGGTAAAACATATATGTACTTTCTTACTTGGAAGCGATAGGATTGATGGTTGATGTGTATGTGGTGGAAGCACGGAACTGGCTCTGATACCATACTGTAACCCCCCCCCCTCTCTTTACTCTAGTAAAGGAGGTGTTACCATCATACTTTCATTATAACCCAAACATGTCTCAATTATTCCATGAACTCACTTACACTATTTACTAATTTAACGAATACCTGATTTAAACATAAGGGTGTCAACAACTCGTAACAAGATCTAAACATGGGTTTGATAACAAGCATCATAATACTCTTAACTTGAAACAACGAAAGATAGAGAAATAACTCAACCCATGAAACAGCGACACATGACCGTGTTCACCACCCACGACCGTGTTGAAAAACACAGCCTGGCCGTGTGCACCTCTATTCACCCCAGAACGATAGTCAAGCACATAACATGAACTCTAGCACACTGGCATGTTCCAAGGTCTTAACATAACATAATACTAGCATGTTCAAAGGTCTTAACATAACATGATACTAGCAAGTTCGACATTCTTAGACACAATATGCTCACGCACATAACATGGACACTAACACACTAGCATGTTCAAATGTCTTAACATAACATAATACTAACAAGTTCAGCATTCTTAAACACAGCATAAGCATTAGTAAATTCAGAGTTCTTAACATAACATAAATTCTAGCAAGTTCAGAATCGTAATCCACTATTCCGCCGCCACACACACCAATCACTTTATCCGCTGCCCCCTCTTACTCAAGCCTTGCTTTACCCTTATTTGCAGTATAAGGAATGCAAACTATAAGCAATGAAGCTTAGTAAGTACCTCCTATTCTCACAAAACATCACATTAAGAAAAACATGCTATTAGAATACTTGCAGGCAACATATGCTCCTACTTGCCATTAAGAAAATTCTGCACTAACCATTTAGAAACACTTGTACATAACACAATGGTTCAACTTGAAATGTCTGAACTTTCTATATTAGACATTTAGAAACCCTTGTGCATATCACAATGGTTCAACCTGAAATGCATGAACTTGAAATACACAACTTGCAAAATATGCTTCACTTGTAGAAACATGCACATGAGATATACTTAAGCTTGTATCCCTTGTGCTTTGGTTAACTTTAGAAATCATATATACATATATACTTTAAAATACTAATCATCCTTGTTTGGGCAGCCCGGCATAGTACCAATTTGCGTGCAACCCTAATAGAATTCGGGGTAGCTAGCCACCGAACTTATTAGGGTAACTTACTAAGGGCGGTCTAGGACCCGTGGGCCATCTAAGGGCCCGGTACATGCCACTTTAAAGTAAAATACTTTCTTTATATATGACATACTAATTTTTCCATATAATCACATTTAACATGATCTTACTCAAAAAACTCATATAGAAGCCTTTCAAGGCATTTGATCATGCTCTTTGTCCCCAAAACTTGTAGGGTAAACATCCTTGCGATCTTATGTTTGCTTCCAAAGAAATATACCTAAAATACCCATAAATCCGAAAAACCATAATCTGAACAGAAACATATAAATCTGAACAAAACATGATAAAGGAATCAAGATGCACAAATCAAAAGTTACTTATACTATAGGGGAGAAATAGCATCTTTGTGATCTTATGTCTTGTCTAAAATGAAATATACCTTTCCTATAAATCTGAACACACACATATAATCTGATCAAAACATGTAATCTTACAAAACATAGGAAAAAGAAGCTAGATAAAACAATCAAAGAGCTACTTATACTGCAGGTGATAGATACTTACATCCTCTCGCTATCTTACTAATATACCGCTAGGGTTTTTGTGAGATGAAGACCTTCCCTTGTTCCTTAGGCTTCGGAGTGATCCTCTAGAATATACTAAGCCCTTGAAACCTCTCTTGAGATCCCCAACCAAGAGCCCTAAGGGATCGGATGAGAAGGCAAAACAAGAAGATGGAGTTTCTTGGTTTCAGTGGAGAAGGAGGAAGAAGAATGAAGAGAATTTTCGGTGGAGAGGGGAGAAGGAGGAAGAAAATTTCAGTTTTTTCTCTCTTATTTCCCCTTTAATACTTAGGGAGATGAAAAGAAAACTCCTCATCTTCTCATACTTTTATTATATAATCTTTGTTCATTCTAGACAATAATTCTTTTATCGCCTAATGGTATCAAGACTATCTCACAATTAGGAGGTTCATGGTTCGAATCCTAGCTATAACGAACCATATTTTATTTTTTTTGTGAACCTTTTTCGGGCATTCAAATTCTACATAACCACTTTGAACAACTTATAATTTTACGGGCATTACAGTAGGATTCACTAGCCTCGTGTCAAAGACGATGTGATCGAGAGAAGATCACAATCCAAATCAAAATTCGGATGCAAAAATGAGTCCCCAAAACTCGCTTCTCCGAAGAGGTATTCGTCAACCGATTGCCGAATCCTTGTTCCTCCAACTATTAGGATTGTCGGAGATCCAATCCCTGGCAAGAAAGTTGCTGTCGGAGCTCCAAACGCCATCCAAACGACGCTCCTACAAGAAGGAAGCAAGCAGTCCAAAAATTAGACAGCTTGGTGGAGGACTTAGTGTCGGCCAAAGGAGAAGGGTCAGCTGGTCCTTGGTCACCAGAGGATCGTCGACAGCAGCAGGAGGCCGACGGCAGCAGGTGGCTTCGACGGCAGCACCTCTTGTGCGGCAAGAGCAAGGAGGAGAAGGAAAGAAGGCTAGGGTTTCCAAAACCCTTGAACCAATTCATTCACTTCGAAAAACCCTTAAGTAGTATTTTTATAGAGAACACATTCTCCTAACGGTTATTGGTTCATAACCAAAACCCGTTAACCCGCTCCAATTACTTATGTTAAAATAAACCAAACCGCGTTGGTCTATTTTAAGTTAAAACGAACCGAACTAACTTTGGTTCATTCGTTTAAAACAAACCAAACCGCTTTGGTTTATTTTACACCATTGGATTAGAACCAAACCAATTTGGTTTATCCATCATGTCTTCAAAAGACACGACCCATCCATGCTTCTGTTGCGACTGAAATGATTTCATGCTCGCTCCTTTTTTGGTCCAACCAAATCTTGTTTCTCTCGTTCTGAGAATCTCATTCTCAAGCTCGTTTTAAATCCTTCGAATTACTCTCGTTGTGCGTGTGACCAAATAGGTTCCCGATTTATATTGGTCATCTATAATTAACCATTAATTATAGAACGATCATGAGTAGCACCTAGTAGTACATCATGAACCCCAATTAATTGGAAAATCAATGGTTGACTCCAGAATGACTTCTGAAACCTTTCAGCAGCCATAGTGAATTGTGCCCCGTTTCCTTCACGCATCTTATACCCACTTGGTTCAGGACATGCTCTATTGTGTCAATCCACATCCAGACTGACTACGTCACACCTAGTCCAAGTATGATTTCCTCGTCCTTCGGATTCTAGTTACTGCACATGTACCCAAGAGTACATTACTCTAAACATGTAATGCTTTGTCCAAAGACTTTAGAAACAATCCAATGAGAGGCCCTGGGTATACATCCCCCACAAGGAGTGGTGAATCATTTATAGGCTATTCAAACACCTTCGGGCACTTCGACTTATACCCAATCATCCCGGGTCCACATCCCCTTGGAGATACTTGCTTAAGATGTCAAAGCATAAGTCTCCATGACCAAGATGACTTGAATACCGCAAGTCAAAGGAACATCTCACTTAAGCTGCAGTAAGAACTTCATTGACATATCCATATATGTAGAGAACCATATGAAGTCTTATAGCTAGTCATTCCAATGAACTAGTTACCATAACTAGCATCCACGATTAACTCCGGACATCACATGTCTCCAGCCAGTGAGAATCAGCTACTTGGATACACCAAAGAGTATACCTCGTGCTAGTCTCGACAAAATTGATGGTGTCCAAATCCATCAATTCATCGACTAGGGATAATTCCAATACATCACAATTACGCATGTAGAGATACTCACTAGTTGTGATCCAATCACAAATTCTCTCATGCTATGAATCGTATTGTGGACATTCAATAAATGAGTTTAAGATCTAATCCAATACATGAAAACATGTATACTCAAATAGTAAATCTTCATTTATCATATAAATGGTTTAAACATAAGGCGATTGCCTTAGGACACCTCTCATATATAACTAACATGGTCTCCCAGTCACTTCTAGTTTTGTGTGGAGTGGATTTTGGATAGTAGATTCATTTCTCTTGTGAGAGAATAATTTTACATCTCTGAGGAGGATAGTGGTTTCCAACATTGTATTAGATTTAGGAAGAGTTGTTCCAGGAGACTCATCATTCGAGATCGGTGATGTATTTGGAGTGTATATGAAAATAGCTAGTTCTGAAACGTTCTTGTTGGTGGAATAATACATGTAGGACATGGTTGAGTTCGTAGCTTGGTGTTAGTGATCAACTAGTAAAAGTGGAATACTAGTGACCAGCAGGGTTATGTACTGAGATGAAATGGGGAGCTCAGTATGATGGACAGTGTTGGGGGATTATCTAGAATTCAGAAAGGACTTGATGCAATTTGGATAATCAGAGGTCAATTAGTCAAGTCCACTCATTTTCTTTCAAGTCGTAAGATGGGATTTCGTTGGATCGCTTGATGGAATTATATCCATGGAGTATTCTTGAGTATCATTTCTGATGGTGATTCATGATTCACTTTACGATTCTGGCAAAGTCTCCAACAGGTCACGGATATAGAGCTCCACTCTGGTACGAATATTTACCTTTTAATAGGCCTATTGAGAGTATATATATGAGAGCTAAAAAATAATAATATTCAAGCTCAGTACATCATTTAGTCAATTGAGGTGTGTGACTTTCCTCTAGATATTTTAGATGGTTGTTGTGACATCTTGTACTCGTACATGAGTCGAAAATTTAGGGAGAAAATTTTTATTAGTGGGGGAGAATGTAAGATACCTGAAAAATAATAATAATAATAATATCCCTTGCTAATTAAGAAATCAGCTTATGGGATTTTTCAGAAATTTTTTGAAATTTTTCTATATTCAAAAGGAGTTCATATGACAGCTTAAGAGGAAGATTTAAAGCTTAAATGGGAGATTGGGTTAAACCTAGGTTAGCTTTGGGTTAGACTTGTGTTAGCGGAACCCATTCCACCGAATTTTAAAAAACCTCCCGAATCTAAACCCGATCTCATTTTTTTTCTCGACCGCGATTTCCTTCTCCCTTCCTCTATTTCATCGCACGATTCTCTTCTCTCCTAATCCCTAGTTTTTTATCACTCCAGTCGTTGCACCGACAGCGTTCCCCCTCGTGATTCTTCTCCCCTGTGCTCCATTGCCGATGCCTCTCCATCTCGATCTCGGTGGCAGCGAACTCCTCCAGCCAATGAGTTTGCCTCGGTGCAAGGGATGGCCTCCGTGGCCACCGAGCCAGCTTATCGTCAACCTTTTGTTGTGCTATGCTCAAATTTGGACGAGGGGTGCTTCCGGCTGACTCTGCACTGCGAACAGCAGTGTCAATCACCATAACTCAGATCCTTTCAATTGCTGACTTTCCCTTCTGCTCGCGCATCACATCCATGAGCTTGCGTTGCCTTCGGCCTCATCTGCCATCAATCTTAATTGTGAGCACACAGCATCACTGATCGCTGTTGGTAGCCACCGTCCGCTGGCCAACCTTGGTTGCGAGTGACAACACCATCGTCACCTCTTGTGATTTTGTTGTGTATCTATCAGTGTCTTCTTTCAACCGTGAACCACAACTATCGACCATTGATATTACTAAAGAAGGGAAGAATGCCATCAATCCAGGTTGTGAACATCTAAAGGTGGGTAATATTCCTACACAGGTCAGGTAGCTGATAACCTTAGTGCATGAGATTTTATATTGATGACTTTATTACCTTGACTCCACTCATGTTATTCTGTGCTTGATTCCTAGTCTTTGCACTTTGAAATATATTGTTGTTGTTGTCATATTTCGTTCATCGTTGCTATAAATTACTGATGTTATGATATGTGGATCTTAAGATGTTTAACCATGTGTAGGTAGCTGAGTATAGTTGTTGATTTGACTCGTGTCATCAGGAACAATCATCCGGGGGTGGGTGATGTCCTTAATATAGAGTTGGTGGTTGTATCATCTTACCTTTCATTGTATAACTTACGGATCATATGTCTATACATGGTAGTGTGGGTTATCGATGGTGTGTCGCTATGCACTGGAAGTCCTATCATGGTCGATTGTTAGTTGTATACGACTCTCTATGAGATAGAAAGTGTGTTATGGATGTATGTATGTGTGATCGAGCATTCATTCCATTTACATGCATGTTGGTGACTTGGTCTCCCTTGTGGTTGAGAGGGTCGTTAGTCGTCCTACCTCCATGGTTACTCATGGTAGTAGTAACTGGTGTGAGGGAAGTTCATTTGTTGTGCCACACTCGACCACTATTGATAGTGGTAGTTGGAGTTGCGTGCAGTTGTCCTGTGTGTGTGGCACTCGACCACTCATGGGTAGTGTCAGTCGGAGTGGCTAGTAGCAGGGACCCCCATTGTATAGCTTATAGCTCTTTATCTTATCGATACTTATTCATACTGCCAACTCGATGACTCGAGAGCAGTAGTTGTTGTTGAGTTGGGACAGTTGTCATGTCATGCCACCTAGGCGACATTGGGGTCGTGGTAGCGAGTGGGGTGTGCAGGCATGACCATGCATTTGCATGGCCATGTGTGAGGGCATTTTCATATATATACATATACATATTTATGTATAAATATGTGTGTGAGTGCGATCAGTATATATAGATATAGTCTATATATGCTTGTCGTATTGTTGCTTTTGTTTGTGCTATGTTTTCTGCATTTGGTTATACATCATCCTGCTGTTGGGATGTATACTGAAAAGTCTATCTTTTGTATGAACATCTTTATTTTGAAATAGGAATCACATGATCATTGTTTGTATATTTATGGTTATGCAAATTGCCTAATACATTACATTGTAGATAACATGGTGTGTGGTGTCACACGGGAGATCATGTTATCGACTCCTTGTAAAGTATAAGTATAGGCTCACAACCAAGATGACTTTGGACAAACCATTGGTATGGTTGTAGTGTGAGTTGGTATTGGTTTTTCTTGACCATAGAATCACACTAGTACACTTTGTGTGTATTGAGTAGGACCGACTTAGAGGTGATTCGATTTATTACTGACTACATAATCAAATCGAACCTCAAATATTATATTGTACATACTCTTAATCCCGATATAATAACGAACACATATACTTAATATTCATTTCTTTGATTTACCAATGGGAGAGATTTATAGATTAAATCGATAGGCTCGGTAAGTTGGGAAATGATATTATTTATATGGTGTGTCGTTGATTATAGGAGGAAACTGTGTCCTATATATTAGGATGATGATGTCCCCTTGAGGAGCTCATAAGGTTCATCATGTAAACCCTGCAGGTGGACTTGGTCCGGCATGATGATAAGGTTGAGTGGTACAACTCATGGAGTTAGATGTTGATTAATTAATGGTCAGTAAATTAATTAATCGACGGACATTCGAGATCTTAAACACGGGGAGAAAAATGTACATATAATATATGGAGCCCATGTTAACTTATGGGGGTTGTTGAGGTAGATCAATGATAATCCTTTAGTGGATTGGATTATCATTAATGGATCAGACTTTATGTGGGTTTGATCCATTGGGTGGCCAAGATACAACTCCTCCTCAAGGTCCCTATTATAGTCTATTAATACCTCATGAAGCTTAGATCCAATGGATGAAAACAAAACTCTAGAACCAATGGTAGAGATTGAATCTCTAGATCCGACAGTTGAGATTAATTCTCGAGATTCGATGGTTGAGATCAAATCCCTAGAATCAATGGTGGAGATTAAAACAAGGCATATCCCTAACTCTATAAAAGGAGAGCATGGGGTGGGTGGCAAGTAGAATCCCAATTGAGATAGGATTAGGGTTTGGGAGGCTTAGGGTTTGAAGGCTTGGGCGGCACCAAATAAGGAAATTATTTCCTTTCTTCTTCTTCCTCCTTGGTGGCAGCGCCCATCTCTTTCTTCCCTCCCTTGGCTGGCATCCAAACCTAGTCCTTCTCCTCTCCTTGGCCAGTGGAAACAAGGCTTAGGATCTTCCCTTAGAGCCCTTGGCCAGCAACTTTCTTCATCATCTTCTCCTTGTTGGCCGGCGGCAAGCACCTAGGTTGGTGGCTTGAACAATAAGTTTGTTCAAGTGACCACTCTAATCGAATAACACCACGATGAAATGGTTGCTTGGGTAATCCCTCGTGTCAAGGATAATTTTTTTTTATCCGGGGATGTAGAAGAGATCACCATGAACAAGTGACCGAGTTGAAGTGGGAAGCGAAGTTTCCTACCTTCAAGTGGTATCAGAGCCACGGTTTTCGGTTTTGTGTGTTTAGGATTCGGTTACTTTTATGCACTTTTCATATATTATATGTGCCGGATAATAGTAGGGTATGCGAAGGTTAACTCTTTGGTTGCAAGCATAGGATCCAACTATTATTGTCATATGTGTGTATGAGATTGTATGTGTGTAATTGTATATTTTGTTGAATCCTCGGGGTTGACGAGACTAGTATTTAATTTTTGTAATTAGATACGACATTGTTTAACCACTCTTTTTATTTTAGTTTACTTTCGATCTAGATTTCATGTACACTCCCTCGTGGAGTATAGGATCGATGGATGTAAATTAAAATATTTTTTCTCGGCTTGGATCTCCAGATGGCTTGTACATGGCGTAGGGAGGAGCGGACGAGATGGTGATACGACGGGAGACATATTGAAGACAAAAGCCATAATAGTTGGAAAATTTTTTATTTTTCATATTTATTGCTTATTGTTTGAAATGCATGTCGTAGGCTAGAAAATTCCTAAATTTCAAATTACTAAGTGGGAGAGGGATATTTTTATAAATTCCCACGGCCTCCATTACGATTTGACATGTGATGCAAACAAACTTGCGCGTCAGCTCTGAGTGCCTTCCTCCCCATCGGATGAGTTTGTTTGCATATCACAGGGTCGAATATGGTTATAGGAAATTATTAAGAAGCGTGTGTACTTCCCATTCTGAAGGCACATAACCCAAGATAATTGCCTTGGTACCGAGTAATGGTGAACACTTAGATGGAAATAGAAGTATCCTCCCCATCGGAGTCACTCCTTTTATTTGTAGGGCCAAAGAGGAACCAAGTATTAATTTTATTTGTCAAAAAGTTAGGTTGAAAAGATAGTTAAATTAATGGGTAAAACCTCCTCTTATAAATGTAGAATTAGTATACGTCCACACAATCATGGCAAACGATATTCTCGGTGTTTTGAGGTGTTGGTTGATTTTAAAATTTTATTGTTTGAGGAATCAATAATTTTTTGAAATCTAATGTTTTGATCTATGTGATTCTTAGGTTTTTCAAAAATGACTTTTAACTCGCTTGCTGTGATACTGAAAGAAAATAAACTTATTGTACCCAATTATGTTTATTGGAAGAGGAATCTTGATATTGTCTTGACTGCTGAGGAGTACAAATATGTACTCTTGGAAGAGTGCCCCCCTAAGCCTGCGGATGATTCTGGGGAAAAGGAGAAGGAGAGTTATAAGAAGTGGATTTAGGCTGATGAGATTGCGCGGTGTTACATTTTGGCATTTATGTCAAATGTACTACAACATCAGCATCAAGCCATGCCCACTGCTTATGACATGATGCTCAATCTCAAAGAGATTTTTGGACACCAGAATCGGGCTACTAGGCAGGAAGCCATGAGGAACTTGATGACGACCACCATGATCGAGGGAACATCCGTGAGGGATCATGTTCTCAAGATGATGGCACATTTGAATGAGCTGGAGGTCCTTGGAGCTGAGATCGATGGGGAAACCCAGGTCGATATCATTCTCCAGTCTCTACCTAGGAGTTTTGAGCAGTTTCACCTGAACTACAACATGAACAAGAGGTTGTATTCGTTGGTGGAGCTTCTGACAGAACTCCAGGCGGTAGAGGGGCTATTTCGTCAGAGTGCTCAGGTACAAGCCATGGTTGCCCAAAAGGTTTCTACTTCTAAGCCGAAAGGCAAGAAGAAGAAGAAATAAGCTGGGGCAAAGGTGATGGGAGGAACTCAGGGAGGAGTGAAGAAACCGAAAGGCAAGTGCTTCACTTGTAAGTAGACTGGACACTGGAAGAAGGATTGCCCCAATCGCAAGCAGAACAGAGGTATATCTTTTGGTCTAGTCGTTGAAACATGTTTAGCGGAGTTATCTACCGGCACCTGGTGTGTAGATACGGGAGCCACTGATCATGTATACAATACTTTGCAGGGGTTCCAGGAAACTAGACGATTGGCTGAAGGGGAGATTACCGTATACTTGGACGATGCCACGAAGGTGGCGGTTCTTGTAGTGGGAGATGTTTATTTATCTTTTGACAAAAATAAAGTTTTAGTTTTTAAGAATTGCCTTTATGTACCTTTATTTAGAAAGAATTTAATTTCAGTTTCTAAATTGTTTATGGATGGATATTCTATTTCTTTTAAAGACAGAGTTGTTATAAAAAGGAATAGGGAGATTATCTGTTCGGGTGCATTGATAGGAAATTTATACACACTTGAACCAAAAGCTCCCACGATGGAAATAGAAGCTAATCACTCATCTTCTAATTCCAATAAGAGAAAAGAACTTTCGAAGATGAACCAAACATATCTTTGGCATCTTAGGCTTGGTCATATTAACCTAAGCAAAATTCAAAGGTTGATAGCTGATGGACCTCTGGGTTCATTAGTGGTGGAAGATTTCCCAACCTGCGAATCCTACTTGGAGGTTAAAATGACCAAGAGGCCTTTTAAGACCAAGGGGTATAGAGCCAAAGATGTGTTAGAATTAGTTCATTCGGATTTGTGTGGTTTTATGTTTATCCAGGCTAGAGGTGGTTTCGATATATGGAAACATTTACTTGATGCACCGCAAGTCTGAATGCTTTGACAAGTTCAAAGAATTCAAGGTTGATATGGAGAAACGTCAAGGTAAAAGTATCAAGACACTACGATCTGATCGTGGTGGTGAGTACCTCTTGGGAGAGTTTAGGAATTACTTATCAGAGGCTGGGATTCAATCCCAATTGACTGCACCTTGCACACCCCAGCAGAATGGTGTAGCAGAGCGAAGGAATAGGACTCTTATGGAGATGGTTAGATCGATGATGAGTTATTCTGAGTTTCCAGATTCATTCTGGGGATATGCTCTAGATACGACAGTGTACATTCTGAACTTAGTTCCATCTAAATCAGTGCCTTCTACTCCCATAGAATTGTGGACTGGGCGAAAGCCTAGTCTAAGACATATTCGGATTTGGGGGAGTCCAGCACATGTGCTGAAGGCAGATGCTGGTAAGTTGAAAACTCGTACAGAAGTACGCATATTAAAGGAGATGAAGGAGGTTCCTTATGCTTCGGCAGTAGGAAGCCTCATGTATGCGATGCTATGTACGAGACCAGATATCTGCTTTGCCATGGCATGGTCAGCATATATTAGAGTAATCTAGGACAGGGACATTGGACTGTGGTAAAACATATATTGAAGTACCTAAGAAGGACTAGGGATTATATGCTAGTTTACCAGGCAAACAAATTACTCCCTATGGGTTATACAGATTATGACTTTCAATCAAATAGGGATAACAGTAAGTCTACCTCAGGTTTTGTGTTTACTTTGGGAGGTGTTCCATTGATTATAGGAGGAAATCGTGTCCTATATATTAGGATGATTATATCTTCTTGAGGAGCTCATAATGTTCATCATGTAAACCCTGCAGGTGGACTTGGTTCGGCATGATGATAAGGTTGAATGGTACTACTCATGGAGTTAGATGTTGATTAATTAATTGTCAATAAATTAATTAATTTATGGACATTTGAGATCTTAAACACGGGAAGATATATGTACGAATAATATATGAAGCCCATATTAACTTATGGGGGTTGGTGAGGTAGATCAATGATAATCTTCTAGTGGAATGGATTATCATTAATGGATTGGACTTTATGTGGGTTTGATCCTTTGGGTGGCCAAGATCCAACTCCTCCTTATGGTCCCTATTGTAGCCTATTAAAACCCTCATGAAGCTTAGATCCAATAGTGGTATTAGAGCCACGGTTTTCGGTTTTGTGTGTTAAGATTCGGTTACTTTTATGCACTTTTCATATATTATATGTGTCGGATAATGGTAGGATGTGTGTAGGTTAACTTTTTGGTTGCAGGAATAGGATCCAACTATTATGGTCATATGTGTGTATGTGATTGTATGTGTGTAATTGTATATTATTTGAATCCTCAGGGTTGACGAGGCTAGTATTTAATTTTTTGTAATTAAGTACGACATTGTTTAGCCACTCTTTTATTTTAGTTTACTTTCGATCTAGATTTCATGTGCACTCTCTTGTGGATTATAGTATCGATGGGTGTAAATTAAAATAATTATTCTCGGCTCGGATCTCCGGATGGCTTGTACATGACGTAGGGAGGAGCAGACGAGATGGCAATACAATGGGAGGCATATTGGAGAACAAAAGCCATAATAGTTGGAAAATATTTTTTTCATATTTATTGTTTCTTGTTTGATATGCATGTCGTGTACTAGGAAAATTCCTCAATTTTAAATTACTAAGTGGGAGAGGGATATTTTTATAAATTCCCATGGCCTCCATTACGATTTGACATGTGATGCAAAAAAACTTACGCGTCGGCTCTGAGTGCCTTCTTCCACATCGGATGAGTTTGTTTGCATATCACAGGGTCGAATATGGTTATAGGAAATTATTAAGAAGCGTGTGTACTTCCCCATCTGAAGGCACATAACCCAAGATAATTGCCTTAGTACCGAGTAATGGTGAACACTTAGATGCAAATAGAAGTATCCTCCCCATCGGAGTCACTCCTTTTATTTGTAGGGCCAAAGAGGAACCAACTATTAATTTTATTTGTCAAAAAGATAGGTTGAAAAGATAGTAAAATTAATGGGTAAAACCTCCTCTTACAAATGTAGAATTAGTATACGTCCACACAATCGTGGCATATGATATTCTCGGTGTTTTGAGTTATTGGTTGATTTAAAAATTTTATTGTTTGAGGAATCAATAATTTTTTGAAATCTAATGTTTTGATCTATGTGATTCTTAGGTTTTTCAAAAATGACTTTTAACTCGCTTGCTGTGATACTGAAAGAAAATAAACTTATTGTACCTAATTATGTTTATACGAAGAGGAATCTTGATATTGTCTTGACTACTGAGGAGTACAAATATGTACTCTTGGAAGAGTGCCCCCCTAAGCCTGCGGATGATTCTGGGGAAAAGGAGAAAGAGAGTTATAAGAAGTGGATTAAGGCTGATGAGATTGCGCGGTGTTACATTTTTGCTTCTATGTCAAATGTATTGCAACATCATCATCAAGTCATGCCCACTGATTATGACATGATGCTCAATTTCAAAGAACTTTTTGGACACCATAATCGGGCTGCTAAGAAGGAAGCCATGAGGAACTTGATGACGATCACCATAATCGAGGGAACACCTGTGAGGGATCATGTTCTCAAGATGATGGCTCATTTGAATGAGCTGGAAGTCATTGGAGCTGAGATCAATGGGGAAACCTAGGTCGATATCATTCTCCAGTCTCTACCTAGGAGTTTTGAGCTGTTTCGCCTGAATTACAACATGAATAAAAGGTTGTATTCGTTGGCGGAGCTTCTGACAAAACTCCAAGTAGCAGAGGGGCTTTTTCGTCAGAGTGCTCAAGCTCAGTCCATGGTTACCCAAAAGGTTTTTACTTCTATTCGAAAGGCAAGAAGAAGAAGAAACAAGGTGGGACAAAGGTGGTGGGAGGACCTCAGGGAGGAGTGAAGAAGCCGAAAGGCAAGTGCTTCACTTGCAAGCAGACTGGGCACTGGAAGAAGGACTACCCCAACCGGAAGAAGAATAAAGGTATATCTTTTGGTCTAGCCGTTGAAACATGTTTAGCGGTGTTATCTACCGGCACCTGGTGTTTAGATACGGGAGCCACTGATCATGTCTACAATACTTTGTAGGGGTTCCAAGAAACTAGACGACTGGTTGAAGGGGAGATTATTGTCTACTTGGGTGATGCTATGAAGGTAGCGGTTGTTGCAGTGGAAGATGTTTATTTGTTTTTTGAGAGGAATAAAGTTTTGGTTCTAAAAAATTGCCTTTTGTACCTTTATTTAGAAAGAATTTGATTTCAGTTTCTAGATTGTTTATGGATGGATATTCTATTTCTTTTAATGACAGAGTTGTTATAAAAAGGAATAGGGAGATTATCTGTTCTGGTGCATTGATAGGAAATTTATAAATACTTGAACCAAAAGCTCCCACGATGCAAATAGAAGTAAATAACTTATCTTCTAATTCCAATAAGAGAAAAGTGAAGGGTTTTGCTTATCGAGTCCATAAGGGGAAACTTCGCTTCCCACTACACCTTAGTTGTTTGTTCATGGTGATCCCATCGATCTCCCCGGATTAAAAAATTTAATCCAAGACAAAAGGGATTGCCCAAACAATCAAGTCATCGTCGTGCTATTCGTTTAGAGAGGTTACTTGAACAAACTCGTTGTTCAAGCGACCATCCTCTATTCTACGAGTAGCTGCGGAATAGACGATGTACGGATCGCTGACTTTTGTATTTATGATCGGGATCCAAGTATTATTTAGCCACAAATAGAATATTACATGCTCATAATTGAAAAACAAAAACAAATATGTTACAAAAGAGAATGAAGAATAGGTATACCTCTCGATCTTCTAATGTATGACCTTCCTCCTTTTGGGCGTTGTGTGGGAGGCGATCTACCAAAAGTCGAAGCCTCCTAGATCACCAATCTTCCTTTCCTTGTTCACTCCGAACAAAGGAAGATCATCAAACAAAACTCTTCTTCCTATCTAGAACCGACCACCAAGTCAATAAACTCGATGTTGCCGCCGGCCAAGGAAGAGAACATGGAGTATAGGAACCGGCCAAAAGAGAAAACATGAGAGCATGGGCATCGGCCAACACTTGGAGAAGAGAAAGGAAAGCAATCCTTCTCCTTGTTGTCACCCAAACCCTAAACTAAGCTCTCCTAATTTCCGGCCAAGGATGAAGGGAAGAAGAATAGGTTGAGCTCCGGCCAAGGTAGAGGGAAGAAGAAGAGGGGTCGGCCAACCTTAGGAAGAAGAAGAAGAATCCCTCCTCCACTTGTTGCCGCCCACCACAACCCCAAAAACCCTAGCCGCCCACTCCCAATCCTATCCCAACTAGGATTGTTGCCGCCCAAGGGAAGCAAACCCTAACCTCATCCATCAAGTTGCCGCCCACCCCTATCACCTCCTTTTATAGAGTTAGGGATAAGCCGTGATTTAATCTCCTCCATTGGTTCTAGGGATTTAATCTCTACCGTCGGATCTAGAGATTTAATCTCAACCATCGGAACTAGTGATTTAATCTCTACCTTTGGATCTAGAGTTTTTTTGTCATCCATTGGATCTAAGCTTCATGAGGTGTTAATAGGCTACAATAGGGACCATGAGGAGGAGTTGGATCTTGACCACCCATGGATCAAGCCCACATAAAGTCCGATCCATTAATGATAATCCAATCCACTAGAGGATTATCATTGATCTACCTCACCAACCCCCATAAGTTAATATGAGCTCCATATATTATTTGTACATTTTCTCCCCGTGTTTAAGATCTCGAATGTTCGTCGATTAATTAATTTACTGACCATTAATTAATCAACATCTAACTCCATGAGTAGTACCACTAAACCTTTTCATCATGCCGGACCAAATCCACCTACAGGGTTTACATGATGAACCTTATGAGCTCCTCAAGGGGACAACATCATCCTAATATATAGGACACGGTTTCCTCGTATAATCAACGGCACACCATATAATAATATTATTTCCCAACTTACCGAGCCTATCGATTTAATCTATAAATCTCGCCCATTGGTAAATCAAAGAAATGAATACTAAGTATATGTGCCCGTTATTATATCGGGATTAAGAGTATGTACAATATAATATCTGAGGTCCGATTCGATTATGTAGTCATCAATAAATCGAATCACCTCTAAGTCGTTCCTGCTCAATACACACAAAGTGCACTAGTGTGATTCTATAGTCAAGACAAACTAATACCAAATCACACTACAACCATACCAATGGTTTGTCGAAAACCATCTCAGTTGTGAGCCTTTACTTATACTTTACAAGGAGTCGATAACATGATCTCCCGTGTGACACCACACACCATGTTATCTACAATGTAATGTATTAGACAATATTGCATAACCATAAAAATATGCAAATAATGATCATGTGATTCTTATTTCAAAAATAAAGATGTTCATAAAAAAGATAGACTTTTCAGTATACATCCCAACAAAAAGAACCTTCGAAGATGAACCAAACATATCTTTGGCATCTAAAGCTAGGTCATATTAACCTAAGCAGAATTCAAAGGTTGATAGCTGATGGACCTCTGGGTTCATTAGTGGTGGAAGATTTCTCAACCTGCGAATCTTGCTTAGAAGGTAAAATGACCATGAGGCCTTTTAAGGCCAAGGTGTATAGAGCCAAAGATGTGTTGGAATTGGTTCATTCTGATTTGTGTGGTCCTATGTCTATCCAGACAAGAGGTGGTTTTGAATATTTCGTCTCTTTTATAGACAATTATTCAAGATATGGATACATTTACTTGATACGCCGCAAGTCTGAATGCTTTGACAGGTTCAAAGAATTCAAGGCTGATGTGGAGAAACATCAAGGTAAAAGTATCAAGACACTATGATCTGATCGTGGTGACGAGTACCTCTTGGGAGAGTTTAGGAATTATTTATCAGAGGCTGGGATTCAATCCCAATTGACTGCACCTGGCACACCCCAGCAGAATGGTGTAGCAGAGTGAAAAAATAGGACTCTTATGGAGATGGTTAGATCGATGATGAGTTATTCTGAGTTGCCAGATTCATTCTGAGGATATGCTCTAGATACAACAGTGTATATTCTGAACTTGGTACCATCTAAATCAGTGCCTTCTACTCCCACAGAATTATGGACAGGGCGAAAGCCTAGTCTGAGATATATTCGGATTTGGAGGAGTCCAGCACATGTGTTGAAGGCAAATGCTGGTAAGTTGGAACCTCGTATAGAAGTGCGCATGTTTGTTGGCTATCCTAGATGAACGAAAGGTGGTTTGTTTTATATTCCTAAAGATTAGAGGGTAATCGTTAGCACGAATGTCAGATTTCTAGAGGAAGACTATGCCATGAACCACAGGCCCATGAGTAAGATTGTTCTGCAGGAATTGAGAGGGAAATTCACTGCTTCAGTACCACCGGTACAAGAGGATATACCACAAGTCACTGCACCGCGTGTCATAGAGGATACACAGGTGATACCTTATCGTAGTGGGAGGGTTGTTAGACAGCCTGATAGATTCATGTTCTTGGGAGAATCTTCTGATTTGATCCCTGGCAAACATGAACCTGATCCTTGGACATATGACGAGGCGATCCAAGATAAAGATGCGGTATCTTGGCAAAGTGCGATGAATTCTGAGATAGAATCTATGGATTCAAATCAGGTCTGAGAGCTAGTAGAACCACCCAATGGTGTAAAAGCCATTGGATGCAAGTGGATCTACAAAAGAAAGAGAGGAATAGACGGGAAGGTTGAGACCTTCAAAGCGAGGCTTGTTGCGAAGGGGTATACTCAGAAAGAGGGTATCGATTATGAGGAGACCTTTTCACCGGTAGCCATGCTTAAGTCTATCTGGATTCTCTTATGTATTGCTACTCATATGGATTATGAGGTATGGCAGATGGATGTCAATATAGCTTTCCTTAATGGAAGTCTTGAGGAGAACATCTATATGAAGCAACCAGAAGGATTCAATCCAAAGGGCAAAGAGCATCTTGTGTGCAAGCTTAATCGGTCCATTTATGGATTGAAGCAAGCTTTGAGGTCTTGGAACATCCGCTTTGATGAGGTAATCCAGTCTTATGGATTTATTCAAAGTCCGGATGAGTCTTGTGTATATAAGAGATGTGACAGAAATGTAGTGGTATTTCTTGTACTATACGTAGATGACATTTTGTTAATTTGCAACAATGTCAACGTGTTATCGGACGTAAGGGTATGGTTGTCCAAACAGTTTGATATGAAGGACTTTGGAGAAGTATGACACATCCTTGGGATCAAGGTTATAAGGGATCGCAGGAAAAGGATGTTGTGCTTATCTCAAGCTTCATACATAGACACCATTATGGATCGTTTTAGCATGCAAAACTCCAAGAAAGGTTTTCTACCTTTCAGGCATGGAGTTCCTTTATCTAAGGAGATGAGTCCTAGAACATCTAAGGAGATAGAGGAGATAAAGGCGGTTCCTTATGCTTCGGTAGTAGGAAGCCTCATGTATGTCATGCTATGTACGAGACTGGATATCTGCTTTGCCGTGGGCATGGTTAGTAGATATCAAAGTAAACTAGGAAAGGGACATTGGACTGTAGTAAAGCATATATTGAAGTACCTGAGAATGACTAGGGATTATATGCTAGTCTACCAAGCAGATAAATTACTCCCTGTGGGTTACACAGATTCTGACTTCCAATCAGATAGGGATAACAGTAAGTCTACCTCAGGTTTTGTGTTTACTTTGGGAGGTGGAGTCATTGTATGGAGGAGTGTCAAGCAGAAATGCATGGAGGACTCTACTATGGATGCTGAGTATGTGGCGGCCTCTGAGGCGACCAAAGAAGTTGTGTGGCTCAGGAACTTCTTGATGGACTTGGATGTGATCCCTAGTTTGCCCATAACTATCACAATTTATTGTGATAATAGTGGTGCAGTTGCAAACTCGAAGGAACCACGAGCCCATAAGGCAAGTAAACACATAGACCGCAAGTACCACCTGATACGAGAAATCATAAAGCGAGAAGAAGTTGATGTGGCAAAGATTGCATCAGAGGATAACCTGGCAGATCCTTTCACTAAGGCCCTTCTAGCGAGAGCTTTTTATAGGCATGTGGAGGGAATGGGAATCAGATGTATGGAAGTATGAGGACAGCATAGTCTTTTAGTATAAGTGGGAGATTGTTGGGATGTATACTGAAAAGTCTATCATTTGTATGAACATATTTATTTTTTAAATAAGAATTACATGATCATTGTTTGCATATTTATAGTTAAGCATATTGTCTAATACATTACATTGTAGATAACATGGTGTGTAGTGTCACATAGGAGATCATGTTATCAGTTCCTTGTAAAGTATAAGTAAAGGCTCACAACCGAGATGGTTATGGACAAACCATTGGAATGGTTGTAGTGTGATTTGGTATTGGTTTGTCTTGACAATAAAATTACACTAGTACACTTTGTGTGTATTGAGCAGGACCGACTTAGAGGTGATTCGATTTATTACTGACTAAATAATTAAATCAGACCTCAGATATTATGTTGTACATGCTCTTAATCCCGATATAATAACGGGCACATATACTTAGTATTTATTTCTTTGATATACCAATGGGCGAGATTTATAGAGTAAATCGATAGGCTCGGTAAGTTGGAAAATGATATTATTTATATGGTGTGTCGTTGATTATAGGAGGAAACCGTGTCCTGTATATTTGGATGATGATGTCTCCTTGAGGAGCTCATAAGGTTCATCATGTAAACTCTGTAGGTGGACTTGGTCCGGCATGTTGATAAGGTTGAGTGGTACTACTCATGGAGTTAGATGTGGATTAATTAATTATCTGTAAATTAATTAATTGACGGACATTCGAGATCTTAAACATGGGAAGATATATGTACGAATAATATATGGAGCCCATATTAACTTATGGGGTTTGGTGAGGTAGATTAATGATAATCCTCTAGTGGAATGGATTATCATTAATGGATCGGACTTTATGTGGGCTTGATCCATTGGTTGGTCAAGATCCAACTCCTCATCGTGGTCCCTATTATAGCCTATTAAAACCCTCATGGAGCCTAGATCCAATGATGGAAAATGAAACTCTAGATCCGATGATGGAGATTAAATCTCTAGATTCAATGGTGGAGATTAAATCTTTAGATCCGACGGTGGATATTAATCTCTAGATCCGACGGTTGAGATTAAATCTCTAGATCCGACTGTTGAGATTAAATCCATAGATCTAACGGTGGAGATTAAAAGGAGGCTTAAGCCTAGCTCTATAAAAGGAGGTTTATGGGGTGGGCAGCAAAAAGAGAACAAGGGAGATTAGGGTTTTGGGTGGCAAGGGCTTGGAGAGGCATTGGGCGGCTAGGGTTTGGAGAAGCCTTGGGGGCAAGACTTTCCCTTCTTCCTAGGGTTTTGGCCGGTGCCCCTCTTCTTCCTCTCATCCTTGGTCGACATCCCAAAACCTCTTCCTCTCCTCCTTGGTCGGCGGCAATAGCTAGGGTCTCTTCCCTTGGAGCTTTTGGTCAGCGCCTATACTCCTTAATCCTCTCCTTGGCCATTGGCAAGGATCAAGCTTGGAGCTTTGTGATCAGTTCTAGGTAGGAGAAGAGTTTCATTTTATGATCTTCCTTTATTCGGAGCAAACAAGGAAAGGAAGATTTGTGATTTAGGAGGCTTTGACTTTTGAAAGATCGTCACCCACACGACGTACAAAAGGAGGAAGGACATACAATAGAAGATCAAGAGGTATAACAAGAGGTATAATTCTTGTTTGCAAATCTTTTCTTATTCTATGCATGTTGTATATTTTGTATGTGGCTAATTTACTTGGACCCCGAAGACTAACATAAAAACCGGCGATCCATACATCGTCTATTCCGCGGCTAATCGAAGAATAGAGGTAGGTTGCTTGAACAACAAGTTTGTTCAAGTGACCACTCTAATCGAATAGCACAAAGATGGAACGGTTGCTTGGGTAATCCCTCTTTGTCTGAGATTAAATTTTTTTAATCCGGGGACGTAGATGAGATCGCCATACACAAGCGACTGAGTTGAAGATGGAAGCAAAGTTTCCTCCCTTCAAGTGGTATTAGAGCTTCGGTTCCGCAAAACCTTCATCCCTCAGGAAACGAGGGGTTACCAATTCTATCATCCCTTAGAACAAAAGGTGTTTGTTTCAAGGAATGTTGTGTTTCTAGAGAAAGAGTTTCTCTTGCAAGAAAACAGTGGGAGTGTCGTTGAACTTGAGGAGGTTCAAGAGACTCCAATGACATTGAGGAGATACCTGGTCAAATACCTCGACCGATGACTCATAGTGATGAGACATCGGCTGAACCTATTGTGACACCACATCTTCGTAGATCTGGTAGGACACGTAACATTCCTGAGAGATATGGATTTCTCGTAAGTGAATCGAATGACATGTTACTCATTGATAATGAGGAGCCTACCAATTATGAAGAAGTTTTGAAAAGTTCAGAAAGGGACAAATGGCATGAAGCCATGAAGTCGGAAATGGATTCCATGTATGAAAATCAAGTTTGGAACTTGGTGGACCCACCTGAAGGGATTAAGCCTATAGGGTGCAAGTGGGTTTTCAAGGATAAAATTGACATGGATGGTAATGTGATTACCTTTAAGGCTAGATTAGTGGCGAAAGGGTATCGTCAAAAACAAGGTGTTGATTATGACAAGACGTATTCACTGGTAGCTATGCTTAAATCCATTCGGATGCTCCTGGCCATAGCGGCTCATTATGGTTAGTGGGAGTGCAATTGTGTTCCTAGTATTGTATGTCGATGACATATTACTTATAGGAAATGATGTTTCTGTCTTACAGTCAGTTAAAATTTAGTTATCCAAAACATTCTACATGAAAGGCCTACGAGAAGCGACCTACGTCCTCGGGATCAAGATCTATAGAGATAGATTGAAATGGTTGCTTGGTCTTTCATAGTCTACATATATAGACCAAGTGCTAAAGAGGTTTAGCATGTCGGAATCCTAGAAAGGTTTCCTTCCCATCAGGCATGGGATACACCTTTCGAAGTCTATGTGTCTGTGCATAGAAGACGAGAGGATTTGCATGAGTAAGATTGCCTATGCATCCGCAATAGGATCTATCATGTATGTTATGTTATGTACGAGGCTCGATGTATCGTATGCTCTGAGTGTCAGTGGCAGATATCAGTCTGATCTAGGAATGGATCATTGGGATGCTGTTAAGACAATCCTTAAGTACTTACGAAGAACTAAGGATGTGTTCCTAGTATATGTAGAAGGTGATATGGTAATACGTGGGTATACGGATGCCAACTTCTAGACAGACAAGGATGATTCCAGGTCTCAGTTTGGGTACGTATTTACCTTAAATGGAGGAAAAATAAGTTGGAAAAGTTCCAAGAAAGACACTATAGAGGATTTTGCCACTAAAGGAGAATACAATGCAGCTTTGGAAGCAGCAAAACAATCGATTTGGATAAAGAAGTTTGTCTCTGAACTTGATGTGGTCTCATCAATGATCCAAACATGTGCTTCGCCACTATCATTTGATCAGAGAGATCATAAGTAAGAAGGAAATACAAATCGAGAAGATTCCCACCTAAAGGAACTTAGCGGACACTTTAACTAAGGCCTTCCCTCAAAGTAAGTTTGAGGGTCATGTTAGAGCTTATGGTATTGGATACCGTGGCGATTGGCATTAGGCCAAGTGGGAGTTTGTTAGTAATATATGATAAGTACCCTATAGCAATCGCCTTATCGTTGTACCATTTATTTGATAAATGAAGATTCACTATTTGAGTATACATGTTTTCATGTATTTGAATGGATCTTAAACTCATTTACTGAATGTACGCAATATGATTCATAGCATGAGAGAATTTGTGATTGGATCATAACTAGTGAGTATCTATACAAGTGTAATTGTGATGTATTGGAATTATCCCTATATGATGAATTGATGGATTCGGACGCCATCGATTCTGTTAAGACTAGAACGAGGTATACTCTTGGTTTATCCAAGCAGCTATTCCTCACTGGTTGGTGACATTGGGATGTCCAAAGTTGATCGTGGATGCTAGTTATGGTAACTAGTTCATTGGAGTGACCATCTGTAAGACTTCATATGGTTCTCTGCATATAAGGATATGTCAATGATGTTCTTACAACAGCTTAAGTGTGATGTTCCTTCGACTTGCAGTATTCAAGTCATCTTGGTTATGAAGACTTATGCTTTGACATCTTAAGCAAGCATCTTTGAGGAGATGTGGACCCGGGATGATTAGGTATAAGTCAAAGTGGTCGAAGGTGTTTGAATAGCCTACAGAGGATTCACCGCTCTTTGCAAGGAGATGTATACCCTATGGCCTCTCATCGGATTGTTACCAATGTCTTTGGCCAAAGCATTATATGTTTAGAATATGGTACTCTTTGATACATGTGCAGTAACTAGAATCCGGAGGACGATCGAGGAAGTAATACTTGGGCTAGGTGTGACGTAGTCAACCTAGTGGGGGCTGACACAATAGACCATGTCCTTAACTAAGTGGGTATAAGATGAGTGAAAGGAATGAGGCAGGATTCATTGTAGCTGCTGAAGGGTTTCAGAAATGGTTCTGGGATCAACTGTTGATTTTCTGGTTAATTAGGGATCATGATGTACTACTAGGTGCCACTCATGTTCGTTCTATAATTAATGGTTAATTATAGACGACCAACATAAATTGGGAACCTCTTTGGTCACACACATTTAAAATGAGTTTGAGAATAGGATTCTCAGATCGAGAGAGACTTGGTTTGGTTGTACCAAACAAAGAGCGAGTATGAAATTGTTTCAGTCGCATCGGAAGCATGGATAGGCCAAGTCTTATGAAGACATGATGGATGAACCAAATTGGTTTGGTTCTAATCCAATGGTGGAAAATAAACCAAAGTGGTTTGGTTTGTTTTAAACGAATGAACCAAAGTTGGTTCGGTTCATTTTAACTTAAAATAAACCAATGCAGTTTGGTTTATTTTAACTTATGTTATTGTAGCGGGTTAACGGGTTTTGGTTATGAACCAATAACCGTTAGAAGAATGTCTTCTCTATAAAAACACGGCTTAAGGGTTTTTCGTGGAGAATTAATTGGTTGAAGGGTTTTGGAAACCCTAGCCTCCTTTCCTCCTCCTCCTTCTTGCCGCCCAAGCCAAGGTGGTTGTCGCCCACCTTTGTGCCATCGTCGACCATTCGAGCTACTGCCTCTCCTCACCGCCGGCCATCCACTAGCTGTCGACATCTCTTGGGCCACCCTTAGCCACCTGCCAACCTCCCTTGGCCGTCGGCGACCAAGGAGTAACTGCCCATGCCTTAGGCCGGCCCCTTCTTCCTCCACAACAAGCTATCCAGTTTTGGACAGCTTGATCTCCTTTTCATGGAGAGACCATTTAGTCAGTGTTTTGTGCTCCGACAGTGGTCTATTGTCCGAGGATTGGATCTCCGACAATCCTCATAGGTGGAGGGTTAATTTTTCGTCAAACAGTTGACGAAAATCGCTTCCAACAAGCGAGTTTGTGAAACTCATTTTTGGGATCCGAATTTATTTCGGATTGTGATCATCTCTCGGATCACATCGTCTTCAACTCGAGGCTAGTGACTTTTGCAAAGATGAGGCTCGTGGCTTTGTGAAGCTATCCCGATGATACTCGGCGTGGATACGAATAGAGGCGATTCTAGCGAGGGTCGCTACGGTTGATGTCATTCCCGCTACACGTGATCCATCAGGTATACCTAGTATATGTTTCCTTTTATTGCAAAATTTTATATAGAGATTATGTCTACACATGTTGTATCCTGCATGCGTGTAATGTGTGTGTTGTAATAAATTAGATTTATTGCTTTTATTGCTTCCGTTGTGTGCATGTTTACCAAACGTGTTCGAACACACACTCGCCGCGGTGTCGGGGGAACCAAGAGGCAAATCGAAGCCGATGCAAAAGCAACTCAAATGTTGCAGTGCGCCTTGTTCAAGGAGGAGCTCAACCAAATTGGACCATTCATCAGTGCCAAAGACCTCTGGAATAAATTAATCGAGCTACATGAAGGGACACCCGATGCTAAGGTATGTAGCATCGGAAGGCGAATCCAAATCGGAATCCGAAGAAGAGTTGGAGGCGGAACTAGTTAATCTAGTTCAAAAGATAATCAAAAAGAAGAGAGAGCAATTGAAGAATAAGAAACCCCCTCAAACTTATACGTTCTATGGGTGCAACAAAAAGGGACATTACAAATCAGATTGGCTGAGATTGAAGCCGAGACACAAACAACCCAAGCAACATGGGAGGAGGAAGAAGATCAAAGCAACAACTTGGCGTTCATGGCAAAGCCGGTAAATTTCGAGTCCGAGTCCAAAGACGACTACAAATCCAACTCCGACTCTGACTCCGAGGATGAATTCGAGTCAAGACTCAAAGACGAATCAAAAGAAAAGATTAAGGTAAGTCATTCATTAATTGCAAAATTATATCATGCAATTAAGTTTCTAAATAGGAAATTGACTAAGTTCGAGTCTAGAGTTGAGTTGTTACTTGAGGAGGCTGAAACCCTCAAGCCAGAGGCGACTCTAACCTCTTCAACTAGTCATGTTCCAGAGGGAAACTCAACTCAAGTTGAAAAACATGAGGAGGAGAATTCTCTCTTGAAAGGATGAGTTCAGGAGGTCGAGGCTAGGTTGGAAAGGTTCATGTTGGAATACAAGAATTTTAATCGACTACTTGGAACTCAAAGAGTCGTGTACAACAAAGCTGGACTCGGATTTAGGTCAACGACTATGAACAAATCGTACATGTCTATTGTGAATCATAGTCATCAAAGAGTTCAAGCATGGGTCCCAAAATTTTTATTAAATTCACATATAAGGACTTAATAAGTATTTGATTCCCCAAGATCAAGTCCACTATATGGATAGACTAAATTGGTTCAATTGTCCAGGGGGAGCTAGTACTAAAATTATGTACCCACTCTCTTAGAATCTTTGCATGTTTAAATTCTTATTTTAAATTCTAGAATGGTTAGATAGGACAATAGCTAGTCAACCTTGATAACATAGTATCAGGACACGATGAGATGATAGTACATTTAGGAAACAATGTCTCGTGTATTCGAGATAGATAAGGTGTATCTAGCTTAGTGCACTTGGCTGAGTTGAACTAGTTGAAGCTACCTCGTCGTATCCTAAACTAGTTAGACCATGAAGTAACCCTATTTGACTTAAGTGATATTTTCTTGAATTTTACTTTGTCTAAGGAAGTGGTCGTTGTTCTGATTAAAGAAGGCCCCTGTGCCTCGCCACGATCTAGAAGCCAGTTTCTCGAAAAGTTACTTAATGATCTAAAGGATAAATCCGAATCTAATCCAAGGTTTACTATCTTTAATCAAGTTCAAATCATCTCACAAAACATATAAGGTGAACATATTCTGAGACACATAGAATGGGTGAGATGTTAAGGATAATTGAAATACACTTAGCAAAACCTTTTTCAAAATACTCCCTATTTTCTCAACTATTGTACTTAACGAATATTTTCTCAACTATTGTACTTCTTATATTTGACTAAGGGGGGAGCAAACTAACCATAAGGATTATATTACAAACCTTTAAATTATTGGTGCAGAGGGACACACCTCAAACCAATCTATCTAACTACTGCTAGATGCATGTTTGGGCTCACACTTGATTTATCTTTAATAATTCTAAACACATGTTGTTTTTAAACTTCTATTTTAAAAACCTCGATACCTTTTTTGATTTATGACAAAAGGGGGAGAAGAGCAAAAGTTAAGGGGGAGTAATAAAAATTTAATTTTAAAAAAAAAATCAAAGTATTTCTTTCAAAACTCACCTATGATTAAGGGAGAGTTTTTGAAAGGACGTTTATCATATACTCTACTTGTTTTATGTTTTAATTTCTCCCTTAACTTTGTGTCGGTTTGCCATAGGTCAAAAAGGGGGAGATTATTGGTGCAAGGGCACCAGATAATCGAACCTAGGTTTTGATTATGGCAAAGATCAAAAGTTAATGTCATATTGTTATCTCATGAGCTAAATTAAGTGTGCAGAAAATGGTTAAGCTAAGCTGAAGGTCAGCGACACCCGGAGAATCCCGAGTCGAGAAACTGTGGTGGTCGGGCGACACCGGGAGAACTTCATGGGAGTCGAAGAACCTAGGTGAAGATCGGAAGCAAAGGGACAGGTCATAAAGGACCAGAGGTAAGCACGAGTGCGAAGAGATATGATAAGGTCGTGTCTTCTATACGTGGACAACCGTAGGTGGCGATCCGACTAAGACTTTCAGTGGAAGGTCTAGGTCGAGATCGGACAGTAAGGAACCATCATATTTACCATATTCCATGCTAACCTTTTACTGCATGGAAGTGGCCAGGTTGGCATTCGACTGGTGGCGACGAATCAGCCTTATGCACTAGGTTAAAATGGATAATGTTTAACGTGGCAACTTTGTGATAAGATAAGGTTCCACCTCGTGATAAGTTCCAAATATTGCGGATCTTCATCTAGACTTATTCCAAGGCACAAGTCTATAAAAGGAGGGGAGGACTCCACTCCAAAGATCATCAATCTTATTCTCAAGTGCTCCTACAACGCTAAAGCTATAACGCCGACGCAACACCAAGCTTACAAATTCTTCGTCGGCAGGAACAAGTTTTTTCTATTTAATTATTGTATTCATTGTTTTAATCGTAACAAGGTGAGGTAGGCTTGTTGCCTCATCCTCATGCTTTTGGTTTTTGTGGTCTTTGTCTCCTACCTCCAATGAGGAGGAGACTCTATAGTGGATTGCCCCTTCATACATGGTCAAGGATCGCGGGGCCTTGGATTAGCAACCATTGGGTTGTGAACCAAGTAAAAACAAACTTGTGTTATTTATTTTTCCACTATGCATCTCTATGTTTCAATCGAACTAACGAAAAGACAAAAAGATTTTATGCTCGCTATTAAGCCCCCCCCCCCCCCTAGCGACGATTTCAATCCAACAAGAATTTCTTCTATCACAATTCTCTTGTATAAACTAATTTAGGCTCTGTGCCTACTTTAACAACCTATGGGCTAGATAAGCTATTTTCCCTCACGGGGAGTTATAATGCCACTATATTGCATATGTAAAATGTTCTCAAGGATTCTCCTATAACAGCCTAAGGGATAGATAGTTATTTTCCCCCACGGGAAACTATAATGGGCAGGTAAGTTGCTAACAAGGATCAAATGCCTCATACAATAATCAAGGCTTAAACGCCAAATATAGTAATCAAGGTTTAAATGCCTCATATAGTAGTCAAGGCTTAAACGTCTCATACAGTAGTTAAGGCTCAATACCTCATACAATGTTCAAGCTTAATACTGCATGCAAAATCTAAGGCTCAGTGCCTAATATGTCTATGGGATAGATTTGGGTGTTTGAGGTTGATGTGATAAGTGTCTATGCATTCGTGAGAACTTGTAAAACTTCATTCGACTTCGCTCTTCAGTTTTACTAAAGAGGGGGAACTTATGATGGGTGTGGGGTTTTTCAACTAAGATAGAGAAATTTTTTGATAGGCAATTGTAAAAACTTCATTCGACTTCACTCTTGATGGGGTCGAGGTTTTTTCTAATCAAGATGAAGCTTTTCTCGAGCAGTCTATGTGAAATCCCGAGCAGTTAGTATTTTTCCCAAGCAGTATGTTAATTTTCTGGGCAGTAAGTACTTTTCCCAACTAGTATATGTGTTTCCTGAGCAATATGTATGATTCCCAATCGCAGTAAGAGTGAGCAGGGCAGCATTGTTCAATGAATAAGTATGGTGCTAGCAAAGTGGTTAGTGTGCTTCTCGAACAATATGTTCATTTTTTAGGCAGTATGTACTTTTTCTCGAGTAGTGTATGTATTTCTCGAGCAGTATGTACGATTCCCGATCACAGTAAGAGTGAGCAGTGTAGAATTGTTCAATGAATAAGTATGGTGCTAGTAGAGCGGTTAGTGTGTTTCCCGAGCAATATGTTTAATCCCCAAGCAGTGTGTTCATTTCCCGAGCAGTATGTTTATTTCCCGAGCAATATGTATGATTCCCGAGCATAGTAGAGTGAGCCGCCAGTGTTGTTCAGTGAATAAGTATGGTGCTAACATAACAGTTAGTGTGTTTCCCAAGCAGTATGTTTATTCTCCGAGTAGTGTGTTCATTTCCCGATCATGTTTATTTCTCGTGCAGTGTGTGTTTATTCGAGCGGTATGTTCATTTCCTAAGCCAGTTATGGGTTTCAGAGTTTCTTTTTGAATGTGATGAAATAAGGAGGAAAGGGTATGCCAGAGTATGGGAAGTGGTTGGAGGAGATTGAAGATTATTAGTTTAATAGATTTAATCATTTGTTTCTATATTTTGTTTAATTAATACATGAGAGGAAGCATACGATGTATAAGACATTTGAAGGAGAAATTTTGAATTTAAAGCGAGAAAAATAGTTACAAAGGACAGCTTGGTAAAGGACATTAAAGTAAATTCACTCCAAGGGGAAGGCGGGGTGAACCATCTATAAAAGGGGCAGAGGTGAAAGGAAGTGGGGGATGATTGTTTCTTCGCTATTCGGTACCTCAAAGATTTTCTTCTCACTTATTCATTTCATCTACATTGCCATTTTCTTCATATTGTTACAAACTTGAGCGTCGGAGTGGCTGCGTCAGTAAGCCGACCTATTTCTAACATTCCTTCTCAGAGTGGCAGATCTATCCTTACTCCCATGATCCAAGGTGATTCAAGAAGAAGATATCTCTTTATGTCATCTTTAACCCTCTTTGGTCACAAATTTGATGATCCACAAGAAGAGGGAGGGAGATCTTGGTAGGCCAAAGAAGTGAACACCATCAATGCTTAATATGACAGCTTGTGGTTCTATGTTTGATATGACAATTTGTCTATATCAGGGGACACTTGTAAAACTTCACTCGAATTTGCTCTTCAGTTTTAGTAAAGAGGGGGAACTTATGATCGATGTGGGGTTTTTGTCTAATGTATAAGGTAGAAGAGTTTTGTTTTCTAGTAAAGGAAGATTCAAAATACATGTAAAACTTCACTTGACTTCGCTCTTCAGTTTTACTAAAGAGGGGGAACTTATGATGTATGTGGGGGTTTTGGGCTAAGGAAGAAGACAGCAGAATTTTATTTTTCAGTAAAGGCAGTTTCAGAGTACTTGTAAAACTTCACCTGATTTCGCCCATCAGTTTTACTAAAGAGGGAGAACTTATGATGCGGTTGGGACTTTCGGTCATGATACTTAGTATATTTTAATAGGGTATCAAACATAATAATTGATCACTTATAAGGTTTTTTGAGTTATATATGAGTATGATTGTGAAGGGTTGGTTACATTGATCCGTGAGGGGAGACTTCGCTTCCCACTTCACCTCGATCGTTTGTTCATGGCGATCCCATCAATGTCCCCGGATTAAAAAAAAAATAATCCTAGACAAAAGGGATTACCCAAACAACCAAGTCATCGTTGTGTTATTCGTTTAGAGAGGTCACTTGAACAAACTTGTTGTTCAAGCGACCAACCTCTATTCTACGAGTAGCTACGGAATAGACGATGTTTGGATCGTCGGCTTTTGTGTTTATGTTCGGGATCCAATATTATTTAGCCACAAACAGAATATATCATTCTCATAATTGAAAAACAAAAACAAACATGTTACAAAAGAGAATAGAGAATCGATATACCTCTCGATCTTCTAATGTATGACCTTCCTCCTTTCGGACGTCGTGTGGGCGACGATCTACCAAAAGATGAAGCTCCTAGATTGCCAATCTTCCTTCCTTACTCTTTCAAAGCAAGAGGAAGAATAAAAACAAGGCTCTTCTCCTTCCTATAGCCAACCAACAAGCAACAAGGAGAATCCTTGCCGCCGACCAACAAGGAGGAGGAGATTATGATGGAAATCGGCCAAGACACCAAGGGAAAGCCCTAAGTCTTGTTTCCACCGGCCAAGGAGAAGGAGAGGAGCTACTTTGGAAGCCGACCAAGAGCTGGAAAGACTTCAATGGGCGCCGGCCACCAATGGAGAAGGAGAAGACAAGGAAAAACTTTCCTTATTAGGTGCCGCCAAGCCCAAACCCTAGCTCCAAGCTCTTGCCGCCAACCTCCAAAACCCTAGCTTCTCTCAATTGTTGTCCACGCCAACCCCTTGTTCTCCTTTTATAGAGTTAGGGATAAGCCTCCTTTTAATCTCCACGATTGGTTCTAGGGATTTAATCTCAATCGTCAGATCTAGAGATTTAATATCAACCGTCAGATCTAGAGATTTAATCTCTACCTTTGGATCTAGAGATTTGTTTCTATTCATTGGACCTAATCTTCATGAGGTGTTAATAGGATACAATAGAGACCATGAGGAGGAGTTGGATCTTGGCCACCCATGGATCAAGCCCACATAAAGTCTGATCCATTAATGATAATCCAATCCACTAAAGAATTATCATTGATCTACCTCACAAACCCCCATAAGTTAATATGAGCTCCATATATTATTTGTACATTTTCTCCCCGTGTTTAAGATTTCGAATGTCCGTCGATTAATTAATTTACTGACCATTAATTAATCAACATCTAACTCCATGAGTAGTACCACTCAACCTTTTCATCATGCCAGACCAAGTCCACCTGTAGGGTTTACATGATGAACCTTATGAGCTCCTCAAGGGGACATCATCATCCTAATATATAGGACACGGTTTCCTCCTATAATCAACGACACACCATATAAATAATATTATTTCCCAACTTATCGAGCCTATTGATTTAATCTATAAATCTCGCCCATTGGTAAATCAAAGAAATGAATACTAAGTATATGTGCCCGTTATTATATGGGGATTAAGAGCATTTACTAAATAATATCTGAGGTCCGATTCGATTATGTAGTTAGCAATAAATCGAATCACCTCTAAGTCGGTCCTGCTCAATACACACAAAGTGCACTAGTGTGATTCTATGGTCAAGACAAATCAATACCAAATCACACTACAACCATTCCGATGGTTTGTCCAAAGCCATCTCGGTTGTGAGCCTTTACTTATACTTTACAAGGAGCTGATAACATAATCTCTCGTGTGACACCACACACCATGTTATCTACAATGTAATGTATTAGACAATATGCATAGTCATAAAAATATGCAAATAATGATCATGTGATTCTTATTTTAAAATAAAGATGTTCATACAAAAGATAGACTTTTCAGTATACATCCCAACAATCTCCCACTTATACTAAAAGACTATGCTATCCTCAAACTACCATACATCTGATCCCCATTCCCTTCACATGCCTATCAAAAGCTCTCGCCGGAAGGGCCTTAGTGAAAGGATCTAACAGGTTATCCTCCAATGCAATCTTGGCCACAGCAACTTCTCCTCTCTTTACGATTTCTCGTATCAGGTGGTACTTGCGCTCTATCTGTTTACTAGCCTTATGGGCTCGTGGTTCCTTTGAGTTTGCAACTGCACCACTATTATCACAATAAATTGTGATAGTTCTGGGCAAACCAGGAATCACATCCAAGTCCATCAGGAAGTTCCTGAGCCACACAGCTTGTTTGGCCGCCTCAGAGGCTGCCACATACTCAGCTTCCATGGTAGAGTCCGCCACGCATTTCTGCTTGACACTCCTCCATTCATTGGCTCCACCTCCTAAAGTAAACATAAAACCTGAGGTAGACTTACTGTTATCCCTATCAGATTGGAAGTCGGAATCCGTGTAACCCACAGGGAGTAATTGGTCTTCCCGGTAAACTCGCATATAATCCCTAGTCCTTCTCAGGTACTTCAATATATGCTTTACCGCAGTCCAATGTCCCTGTCTTGGATTATTCTGATATCTGTTGACCATGCCCATGACATAGCAGATATTTGGTCTCGTACATAGCATCGCATACATGAGGCTTCCTAGCGCCGAAGCATAAGGAACCACCTCCATCTCCTCTATCTCCTCAGATGTTCTAGGACACATCTCCTTAGATAAAGGAACTCCATGCCTGAAAGGTAGAAACCCCTTCTTGGAGTTCTTCATGCTAAAACGATCCATAATCGTGTCTATGTATGAAGCTTGGGATAAGCACAACATCCTTTTCCTGCAATCCCTTATAACCTTGATCCCAAGGATGTGTCCCACCTCTCCCAAGTCCTTCATATCAAACTGTTTGGACAACCATACTCTTACGTCCGATAACACCTTGATATTGTTGCCGATCAATAAAATACAAGAAATACCACTACGTTTCCGTCACATCTCTTGTATACACAAGACTCATCCGGACTTTGAATAAATCCTTAAGACTGGATTACTTCATCAAAGCGGATGTTCCAAGACCTCGAAGCTTGCTTCAATCCATAAATGGACCGATTAAGCTTACATACAAGATACTCTTTGCCCTTCGCAATGAATCCCCATGGTTGCTTCATATAGATATTTTCCTCAAGACTTCCATTAAGAAAAGCTATCTTGACATCCATCTGCCACACCTCATAATCCATATGAGCTGCTATGCATAAGAGAATCTGGATAGACTTAAGCATGGCTATCGGCGAAAAGGTCTCCTCATAATCGATACCCTCTTTCTGAGTATACCCCTTCGCAACAAGCCTCGCTTTGAAGGTCTCAACCTTCCTATCTATTCCTCTCTTTCTCTTGTAGATCCACTTGCATCCAATAGTTTTTACACCATCGGGTGGTTCTACTAGCTCCCAGACTTGATTTGAATCCATAGATTCAATCTCAACATTCATTGCACTTTGCCAAGATACTGCATCTTTATCTTGGATTGCCTCGTCATATGTCCAGGGGTCAGGTTCATGTTCGCCAGGGACCAAATCAGAAGACTCTACCAAGAACATGAATCTATCCGGCTGTCTCACCACCCTCCCACTACGACGAGGCATCACCTGTGTATCCTTTGTGACATACGGTGCAGTGACATGTGGTATATCTTCTTGTACCGATGGTACTAAAGAAGTGACTTCCCCTTTTAATTCCTCCAAAATAATTTTACTCTTGGGCTTGTGGCTCATGACATAGTCTTCCTCTAGAAATCTGGCGTTCGTGCTAACGATCACCCTCTGATCTCTAGGACCATAAAATAGACCACCCTTCGTTCCTCTAGGATAGCCAATGAACATGCGTACTTATGTACGAGGATCTAACTTACCAGCATCTGCCTTCAGCACATGTGCTGGACTCCCCCATATCCGAATATGTCTTAGACTAGGCTTTCGCCCAGTCCACAATTCTATGGGAGTAGAAGGCACTAATTTAGATGGAACTAAGTTCAGAATGTACACCGCCGTATCTAGAGCATATCCCTAGAATGAATCTGGCCACTCAAAATAACTCATCATCGATCTAACCATCTCCATAAAAGTCCTATTCCTTCGCTCTGCTACACCATTCTGCTGGGGTGTGCCAGGTGCAGTCAATTGGGATTGAATCCCAGCCTCTGATAGGTAATTCCTAAACTCTCCCAAGAGGTACTCGCCACCACAATCAGATCGTAGTGTCTTGATACTTTTACCTTGATGTTTCTCCACATCATCCTTGAATTCTTTGAACTTGTCAAAGCATTCAGACTTGCGACGCATCAGGTAAATGTATCCATATCTCGAGTAAACATCTATAAAAGAGACGAAATACTCGAAACCACCACTAGCCTGGATAGACATTGGATCACACAAATCAGAATGAACTAATTCTAACACATCTTTGGCTCTATACCCCTTGGCCTTAAAAGGCCTCTTGGTCATTTTACCCTCCAAGCAAGATTCACAAGTTGGGAAATCCTCCACCACTAATGAACCCAAAGGTCCATCAGCTATCAATCTTTGAATTCTGCTTAGGTTAATATGACCAAGCCTAAGATGCCAAAGATATGTTTGGTTCATCTTCGAAGGTTCTTTTCTCTTATTAGAATTAGAAGATAAGTTATTAATTTTAATTTGCATCGTGGGAGCTTTTGGTTCAAGTGTATACAAATTTCCTATCAATGTACCAGAACAGATAATGTCCCTATTCCTTTTTATAACAACTTTGTCATTGAAAGAAATAGAATATCCATCCATAAACAATTTAGAAACCGAAATTAAATTCTTTCTAAATAAAGGTACATAAAGGCAATTCTTAAGAACCAAAAGTTTATTTTTCTCAAAAGATAAATGAACGTCTCCCACTGCAATAGCCGCCACCTTCGTGGCATCGCCCAAGTACATGGTAATCTCCTCCTCAGCCAGTCGTCTGGTTTCCTGGAACCCCTGTAAAGTATTGCAGACATGATCAGTGGGTCCCGTATCTACACACCAGGTACCGGTAGATAACATCGCTAAACATGTTTCAACGACTAGACCAAAAGATATACCTTTGTTCTTGCGGTTGGGGCAGTCCTTCTTCCAGTGTTCAGTCTGCTTACAAGTGAAGCACTTGCATTTCGACTTCTTCACTCCTCCCTGAGTACCTCCCACCACCTTTCCCCAGTTTATTTCTTCTTCTTCTTGCCTTTCGGCTTAGAAGTAGAAACTTTTTGGGTCACCATGGCATGTGCCTGAGCACTCTGACGAAATAGCCCCTCTGTCGCTTGGAGTTCTGTCAGAAGTTTCGCGAACGAATACAACCTCTTGTTCATGTTGTAGTTCAGGCGAAACTGCTCAAAACTCCTAGGTAGAGACTGGAGTATGATATCGACCTGGGTTTCCCCATCGATCTCAGCTCCAAGGACCTCCAGCTCATTCAAATGAGCCATCATCTTGAGAACATGATCCCTCACGGGTGTTCCCTCGATCATGGTGGTCGTCATCAAGTTTCTCATGGCTTCTTGCCTCGCAGCCCGATTCTGGTGTCCAAAAAGCTCTTTGAGATTGAGCATCATGTCATAAGATGTGGGCATGGCATGATGCTGATGTTGCAGTACATTTGACATAGATGCCAAAATGTAACACCGCGCCATCTCATCAGCCTTTACCCACTTCTTATAACTCTCTCTCTCTTTTTCCCCAGAATCTTCTACAGGCTTAAGAGGGCACTCTTCGAGGAATACATATTTGTATTCCTTAGCAATCAAGACAATGTCTAGATTCCTCTTCCAATCAACATAGTTGGGTCCAGTAATTTTGTTCTCTTTCAGTATCACAGCAAGTGGGTTGAAAGTTATTTTGAAAGAAAACCTAAGAATCACATAAATCAAAACATTATATTTAAAAAAATTATTGATTCCTTAAACAATAAAATTTTAAAATCAACCAACACCTCAAAACACCGAGAATATCATATGCCACGATAGTGTGGACGTATACGAATTCTACATTTGTAAGAGGAGGTTTTACCCATTAATTTTACTATCTTGTCAACCTAACTTTTTTACAAGTAAAATTAATAGTTGGTTCCCCTTTGGCCCTACAAATAAAAGCAGTGACTCCGATGGGGAGGATACTTATATTTGTATCTAAGTGTTCACCATTACTCGGTACCAAGGTAATTATCTCGGGTTATGTGCCTTTCGATGGGGAAGTGCACACACTCCTTAATAATTCCCTATAACCATATTTGACCTTGTGATCCGCAAACAAACTCATCTGATGGGGAGGAAGGCACTCAGAGCTGATGCGCAAGTTTGTTTGCATCACTTGTCAAATCATAATGGAGGTCGTGGGAATTTATAAAAATATCGCTCTCCCACTTAGTAATTTGAAAATGAGGAATTTTCTAGCCTACGACATTCATATCAAACAATAAGCAATAAATATGAAAAATAAATTATTTTCCAACTATTATGGCTTTTGTCTTCAATATGTCTCCCGTCGCATTGCCTTCTCGTCCGCTCCTCCTACGCCATGTACGAGCCATAAGGAGATCCGAGCCGAGACTAAAATCTATTTTAATTTACATTCATCGATCCTATACTCCACAAGGTGTTGGTGCAATCGGCCCAGGTTGACTCGAGTTTTACTCAAGCAGTACCTTGATAGTATTTTGATGATAGACAAAACTCATGACATGGGATTGTCATGGGAAAGTCCAACATGGGGTTGGCATGGAAAATCCAAGCATGGAGCTTGGTGTGGAAGTCCAAGGGGGAAGCCTTGGCATGGGAAAGTCCAAAGCATTGCGAAGTCGTGCGCTTGGTGCTTGGCATGGGAAATCCAAAGCATTGCGAAGCCGTGCGCTTGGTGCTTGGTGAGAAATGCATTGCGAAGCCGTGTGCTTGGTGCATTTGGAAAGTCTTGAGAACTTGGCAAGTTCACTAGGCTCGGGTCCTTGAGTCGGTGAAGGATGGCATTGTGAAGCCGTGCGCTTGGTGCATCCGAGGGACCGCCGGACGGGGAGCGAATGGAGTGAGCCCAAAGGGAAGCATACTTCTAGGGCATGAGACGCGAAGGATGGCATTGCGAAGCCGTGCGCTTTGTGCATCTGAGGGACGTAGGCCGAGGGAAGAGAGCTTCGGTGGGGAACTCCATTTGGGATAAGGTGGACTTGGCCATGTGGCTAAGACTGAGTGTCAGAGGCTCAAACATCATTATGTTTGAGGTTTTAGTTTACATCGGGCCGATCAGATAGGTGTCGATCCGACTACTCTAGGTCGTGGGTTCGACCTGTTCGATCAAGTTCTTGATCCCGACCGCCGAGGGAGGGCAATGATCGTTAGAGATCGATCGCCAAGGGACGGCAGTGATCGATGACACTGCACGCACGCGAGAATGCAGTCGAGCTCGCCAGCACTCGACTGATGGATGATCAGTCGATTGATGAGTGCCATCAGTCGACTGATGTGTGATCCGTTGGAACTTAACCAATGTGGATCTGGCCGTTGTGAGACAACGGCTACGGGACCAGTCGACTGATGGTCACGATCAGTCGACTGATGGGCGCAAAAACAGCTTGATGTAGGTTATAAAAGGAGCATGAGTTGGAGGATTTCGCAAAGTCTTTTGTGGAGCTATTGGAGGGGAATTGCTGCTACATTCCAGTCCTTCAAGAGCCATCTAAAGCAAGCAACAAGCAAAGTGATCAAAGCAATCGGTGAAAGTTTTCTTGTGTATTGTATTTGTGTATTTGCTTGTATTTCTATATTACTGTTGTAATTGCTTGTGAGAGGTGTCTCCACCTCTGACGTGTAGTCGATAAGGAGTTTGAGTATTGCCGTGTGCATCTCTAGAGCTCGAGGAGCTCGCTCGTGGAGTAGGAACCATTCGGTTCCGAACCACGTATATCGTGTATTTTTGCGTGTGCTTATTTGTTGTTAGTATTATTATTGTTTTATTGTTTCCGCTACACTAACGACAATCGTAGACAAGCAACGCAACGAGAACGAGCGAATTACGACATCAAACGAACGAGGGCTATTCACCCCCCTCTAGTCGGCCAATCGATCCCCCAACAAGTGGTATCAGAGCCGAGGTCGCTCTTTAAGGACTAACTTCTGCGAGAGCACTACAAATGGTCGGCTTCGTCCATCCACCAAAATTCGAAGGAGACTTTCTATGGTGGAGAAGAAAAATGGAGGTATACCTAGAAACCGATTTTGATTTTATGATTATTATAGAAAAAGGTTTTGAAATGCCTAGGGACAAGTACAACAAGCCAATTGAGAAGTCAAAATGGACCCAAGACCAAATCAAAGACTTCAAGACAAATCTCAAGGTAATCAAGTTGATTAGTGATTTGTTACCTAACACTATTTGGTCTAGATTGGGTGATTATAGGGATGCAAGAGAATTATGGAATAAGGTAATGAAATTCCAAGAAAATTCCCAATCGGCACAAGTAGAGGAAGATGCCGTGGAAGAACCCACAACATTTGAAGATGTTGATGACTTGGTGGAGACCTCCACCTCTAGCATTGAGGGGGAGGAGAGGCAATCTTCCATCTCGGAGCAAGAACAAGAAGCATCCACATCCAGGAGAAGTGAAGATCGGGAAGAGGCCTCCACCAACTCCCTAGGTGACTCATGTATTATAATTAATCGTAAAGATTATATTATTTGTTTTGAGTGTAGGGAGAAAGGGAATTACAAAAGCAAATGCCCTAAATTGGCTAAGAAGGCATCGACACCAAAAGTCAACCCAAAGTCAAACGATGCCGGTGTTCCCAAAATCAAGAGAAAAGAGCACATTGTGTGCTTCAAATGCAATCAAAAGGAACACTACCGAAGCCAATGCCCTAGGGGGAGGAAGAAAGGGCAAGAAGGTGCAACTCATGTAGGGGGAGCTCCTAAAGCTAACCCTAAGGTACATTTAGTTAATGCACCTTTAATTCCTAAAGTCAAAAAGCATGCTAAGAATTATTTTAGCTCTCTTGCTATTATCAATGAAAAGCATGCTAAGAGAAATAATAAGGTTTATTGCTTAGGTTCCAAGCATGTTCATATAACTAAGTATAAACCTAGGACTCATAATTCTAGACCTATCTTACCTAAAGAGTCCATTAGGAGAATTGAGAACCACCTAGGTGTTAACCCCAAGAAATCTAGGCATATGCCTAGAAAGAGTCCTTCCCAAAAGATAAATGAAAATTCAAAATTGGGAAAATTAGAGTTAGAAAACCAAGCCTTGAGGTCAAGGCTAGAAAAATTGGAGAAGACCCTAGCAATAATCAAAAATTCGGTTCAAGGGTCAAATAAACAAAAATCAAGGCCTAGAAAACAAGAATTATCTAAGGGCAAGAAGGGTTTGGGTCACAAACCTATGTCCTACCATAATGTTCCATTTAATTATGGAACAACATCTAGGTCTAGGAAAACCAAGGCTAATAGGGAAGTCATCCCTAAGTCTAGCCATGGTATGTGTTTAGTGGCTAACATCTCAAAGAAATCAAATGTAGCCACTAAGAAGGTCAATGGAGGAGTCACCTCTAGAGTTGACCTAGGAAAGACCCAAAAGACTATGACTTCAAAGCCTAAAAGGGTCATTAGGAAGGTATCTAGGGAAGTTATCCCTAGAGAATACCTTGTTAACCCAAGGAGCTCCAATAGATATTGGGTTCATAAAAGCGTGATCGATTCACGCTAAATGGGTTAGGGTGTGTCAACCCTAAGTGGATGGGTGGTTAACCTAGCCATTGTGAGTTGACACATTAGGGTGTGCCAATATGGTTTGAGAAGTTAAAAATGATTTAAATTGGGACAATTAGGTCATAGAAGTCATGGTGTGGCATTTTGGGTTTTTGGCACACTAGGGAAATGAATGAGATTAAGGCAAAATGAATTTAATTCCTAGAAATGGCAAATTAATTTTAACACTTAGGTATTCTATACCTTAGTATATTTTACTTGCCATGATTTGTTTGCCTTACCATGTCATGACATCATTTTTATCTATAAAATGCCATGATCATGTTTAGAATTATTTTTAGATGTCAAGTATGCTTAGTTCTCATTCACATGCCATGACATCATGATATTGGCATATGTTTTTATCTAAATCATATTTATGTCATAATCATATCATGCATTAAATAAAATGAAATTAAGGACTATGGCACAATTTGAAGGGAATCAAATTATGTTGCCTTAGAAATATGCATGAGAACATAAAGAACAAAAACCCCACATCTCACTAAGATATTTGACTTGTATGTGTCTTACACATCTAGATATTGGTGAGATGTTTAGGAAAAAGAAAATAAAGGTTTGAAAATTGTGATCACTAGAAAGATTGTAGGCATGTGTTCCTCCAAGGGAGAGATTGTAAGATCTCATTGGGATATGAGACATTCATACCCTTGGGGAGGACCTTTTTGATGTAATGTCAAAAAATGGGGAGAAGTTACCAAGTTACCAATTAGAGTTCGTTGGAATTCTCATTGGGATATGAGATTTGCCAATATGGGAGAATTGGTAGACTTGAGATGGTAGTTTTGTCAATCATCAAAAAGGGGGAGATTGTTGGTGCAATCGGCCCAGGTTGACTCGAGTTTGACTCGAGCAGTACCTTGATAGTATTTTGATGATAGACAAAACTCATGACATGGGATTGTCATGGGAAAGTCCAACATGGGGTTGGCATGGAAAATCCAAGCATGGAGCTTGGTGTGGAAGTCCAAGGGGGAAGCCTTGGCATGGGAAAGTCCAAAGCATTGCGAAGTCGTGTGCTTGGTGCTTGGCATGGGAAATCCAAATCATTGCGAAGCCGTGCGCTTGGTGCATTTGGAAAGTCTTGAGAACTTGGCAAGTTCACTAGGCTCGGGTCCTTGAGTCGGTGAAGGATGCATTGCGAAGCCGTGCGCTTGGTGCATCCGAGGGACCACCGGACGGGGAGCGAATGGAGTGAGCCCAAAGGGAAGCATACTTCTAGGGCATGAGACGCGAAGGATGGCGTTGCGAAGCCGTGCGCTTGGCGCATCCGAGGGACGTAGGCCGAGGGAAGAGAGCTTCGGTGAGGAACTCCATGTGGGATAAGGTGGACTTGGCCAAGTGGCTAAGACTGAGTGTCGGAGGCTCAAACATCGTTATGTTTGAGGTTTTAGCCGACATCACGATCGGTAGCATAGGTGCGATCGGACTCTAGGTCGTATGTGTTCGACCGGTGTTCGATCAATCAAGTCTGGCCGATCGATCGCTGAGGAGAGCGATCATCGAGCATCGATCGACTACCAAGGGATGGCAGTCGACTGATGATACTGTGCATGGGGCACAGAATGGAGTCGAGCTCGCCAGCACTCGACTGATGGATGATCAGTCGACTGATGTGTGATCCATTGGAACTTAACCAACGTGGATCTGGCCGTTGTGAGACAACAGCTACGGGACCAGTCGACTGATGGTCACGATCAGTCGACTGATGGGCGCGAAAACAGCTTGATGCAGGTTATAAAAGGAGCACGAGTTGGAGGATTTCGCAAAGTCTTTTGTGGAGCTTTTGGAGGGGAATTGCTGCTGCATTCCAGTCCTTCAAGAGCCATCTAAAGCAAGCAACAAGCAAAGTGATCAAAGCAATCGGTGAAAGTTTTCTTGTGTATTGTATTTGTGTATTTTCTTGTATTTCTATATTACTGTTGTAATTGCTTGTGAGAGGTTTCTCCACCTCCGACGTGTAGTCGAGAAGGAGTTTGAGTATTGCCGTGTGCTTCTCTAGAGCTCGAGGAGCTCCCCCGTGGAGTAGGAACCATTCGGTTCCGAACCATGTATATCGTGTGTGTTTGCGTGTGCTTATTTGTTGTTAGTATTATTATTGTTGTATTGTTTCCGCTGCACTAACGACAATCGTAGACAAGCAACGCAACGAGAACGAGCAAATTACGACATCAAACAAACGAGGGCTATTCACCCCCCTCTAGCCGGCCAATCGATCCCCCAACACAAGGGAGTGTACATGAAATCTAGATCGAAAGTAAACTAAAATAAAAAGAGTGGCTAAACAATGTCGTATCTAATTTACAAAAATCAAATTCTAGCCTCGTCAACCCCGAGGATTCAACAAAATATACTATTACACACATACAATGACATACACACATATGGCCATAATAGTCGGATCTTATGCCTGCAACCAAAGAGTTAAACTACGCATATCCTACTATTATCTGGCACATATAATATATGAAAACTGCATAAAAATTAATCAAATCCTAAACACACAAAACCAAAAACCTTGGCTCTAATACCAATTGAAGGGTTGGTTTCATTGATCCGTGAGGGGAAACTTCGCTTCCCACTTCACCTCGGTCGTTTGTTCATGGAGATCCCATCGATGTCCCCGGATTAAAAAAAAATAATCCTAGACAAAAGGGATTACCCAAACAAACAAGTCATCGTCGTGTTATTCGTTTAGAGAGGTCACTTGAACAAACTTGTTGTTCAAGCGACCAACCTCTATTCTACAAGTAGCCACGGAATAGATGATGTCCAGATCGCCGACTTTTGTGTTTATGTTTGGAATCCAAGTATTATTTAGCCACAAACAGAATATATCATGCTCATAATTGAAAAACAAAAACAAACATGTTACAAAAGAGAATAGAGAATCGATATACCTCTCGATCTTCTAATGTATGACCTTCCTCCTTTCGGACGTCGTGTGGGCGACGATCTACCAAAAGTTGAAGCTCCTAGATCACCAATCTTCCTTCCTTGCTCTTTCAAAGAAAGGGGAAGAATAGAAACAAGGTGTTGGATCGAGAAGCGTCGCTAGAGGGGGGGGGTGAATAGCGATCGTAAATCTTTTCGACGTTTCGTTCGAGTAGACAATTAAATGAGTAAGAGAAGCGGAAAATAAAGGAACACGTTTATTTTTACTTGGTTCACAAACCAGCGGTTGCTACTCCAAGGCCCTATCGGTCCTAGACCGCGTACGGAGGGCAAAGCACTATAACGTCTCCTCCTCATTGGAGGTAGGAGACAACGATCACAAAAACCGAATGTACGAGGATGAGGCAACAAGCCTACCTCACCTCGTTACGATTAAAATAAAAAATACAATAAAAATAATTACTTGCTACTGCTGCCGATGAAGGAGATTTGAACTTGTCATCGCGTCGGTGTTATGATGGCGTTGGAGCGTTGGCGTTGTAGGAGCACTTGATGATGCTTGGAGTTGGAATCCTCCCCTCCTTTTATAGATTTTAGCCTCTGAATATGTCTCCTCTTTTTTCAGAACAGATCACGAAGTTGTCCAAATTTTATCGCGAAGTGGCTGCGTCAAACCTTATCTATTTTGACCTAGCGCAAAGGCTGATTCGTCGCCATCAGTCGACTGATGCCTCCCATCAGTCGACTGATGAGGATCAATCGACTGCTTGATGTCCAGCAGTCGACTGCCAACTTGGCCACTTCCCTGCAGTAATAGGTTAGCAGAGAAAATGATAAATGCGATGGTTTCTGACCGTCCGATCTCGACCTAGACCTTCCACGAGAAATCTTAATCGGATCATCGTCTACGGTCGTCCCTGTAAAGAGGACACGACCTTACAATCTCTCACTCACATGAGCTTACCTCGATAGTAGCTCTCGCTTCCGGCCTTCCACTCGATTCCTTCGGCTCCCTCCGAAGTCACTCGAGTGTCACCCGACCACTGCGGCTTCCTCCGGATGTCGCTAGCCTTCAGCTCCAGCTTTAGCACTTTTCTGCACACTTGATTTAGCTCGTGAGATAACGATGTAAACTTAACATTGTGTCTTTGACATAATCAAAACACAGGTTCGATTATCTAGTTCCCTTGCACCAACACAAGGCTCTTCTCCTTCCTATAGACAACCAACAAGTAACAAGGAGAATCCTTGCCGTCGGCCAACAAGGAGGAGGAGATTATGATGGAAACCGGGCAAGACACCAAGGGAAAGCCCTAAGTCTTGTTTCCACCGGCCAAGGAGAAGGAGAGGAGCTACTTTGGATGCCGGCCAAGAGCTGGAAAGACTTCAATGGGTGCCGGCCACCAATGGAGAAGGAGAAGACAAGGAAAAACTTTCCTTATTAGGTGTAATAAAGCCCAAACCCTAGCTCCAAGCTCTTGCCGCCAACCTCCAAAACTCTAGCTTCTCAAAATTATTGTCCATGCCAACCCCTTGTTCTCCTTTTATAGAGTTAGGGATAAGCCTCCTTTTAATCTCCACCATTGGTTCTAGGGATTTAATCTCAACCGTCGGATCTAGAGATTTAATCTCAACCGTCGGATCTAGAGATTTAATCTCTACCTTTGGATCTAGAGATTTGTTTCTATCCATTGGATCTAATCTTCATGAGGTGTTAATAGGCTACAATAGGGACCATGAGGAGGAGTTGGATCTTGGCCACCCATGGATCACGCCCACATAAAGTCCGATCCATTAACGATAATCCAATCCACTAAAGGATTATCATTAATCTACCTCACCAACCCCCATATGTTAATATGGGTCCATATATTATTTGTACATTTTCCCCTCGTGTTTAAGATCTCGAATGTTCATCGATTAATTAATTTACTGCCCATTAATTAATCAACATCTAACTCCATGAGTAGTACCACTCAACCTTTTCATCATGCTGGACCAAGTGCACCTGCAGGGTTTACATGATGAACCTTATGAGATCCTCAAGAGGGCATCATCATCCTAATATATAGGACACAGTTTCCTCCTATAATCAATGACACACCATATAAATAATATCATTTCCCAACTTACCGAGCCTATTGATTTAATCTATAAATCCCGCCCAATGGTAAATCAAAGAAATGAATACTAAGTATATGTGCCCGTTATTATATCGGGATTAAGAGCATGTACTAAATAATATCTGAGGTCCAATTCGATTATGTAGTTAGCAATAAATCGAATCACTTCTATGTCGGTCCTGCTCAATACACACAAAGTGCACTAGTGTGATTTTATGGTCAAGACAAACCAATACCAAATCACACTACAACCATTCCGATGGTTTGTCCAAAGCCATCTCGGTTATGAGCCTTTACTTATACTTATAAGGAGCTGATAATATGATCTCCCGTGTGACACCACACACCATGTTTTCTACAATTTAATGTATTAGACAATATGCATAGTGATAAAAATATGCAAACAATGATCATGTGATTCTTATTTCAAAATAAAGATGTTCATACAAAAGATAGACTTTTCAGTATACATCCCAACAGATTGTGGGGTAGTTAGTGCAATTCCTTAGCGGTATATGTGACACCCGAGCCTGGTAGGGACAAGCAGAGTAGTTGTGTTCAAAGTTAGTGTTGTGTTGGCAGAGCAGTATATGTACTCTCCAATTGATATATGTAATTTTTGTGAAATATATGTATGCCCAAGCCAAGTAGGGGCTAGTAGAGTAGTTGTCTTCAGAGTTAGGTGTTGTGTTAGCAGAGCAATATATGCATTTCTCGATTGATTTATGTAATTCCCGAGCAGTATATTATGGGGATGTATATTGAAAAGTCTATCTTTTGTATGAACATCTTTATTTTGAAATAAGAATCACATGATCATTGTTTGCATATTTTTATGGTTATGCAATATTGTCTAATACTTTACATTGTAGATAACATGGTGTGTGGTGTCACACAGGAGATCATGTTATCGGTCCCTTGAAAAGTATAAGTAAAGGCTCACAACCGAGATGACTTTGGACAAACCATCGGAATGGTTGTAGTGTGATTTGGTGTTGGTTTGTCTTGACCATAGAATCACACTAGTGTACTTTGTGTGTATTGAGTAGGACCGACTTAGAGGTGATTCAATTTATTGTTGACTACATAATCAAATCGGACCTCAGATATTATTTAGTACATGCTCTTAATCTCGATATAATAACAGACACATAAACTTAGTACTCATCTCTTTGATTTACCAATGGGAGAGATTTATAGATTAAATCGATAGGCTCAGTAAGTTGGGAGATGATATTATTTATATGGTGTGTCGTTGATTATAAGAGGAAACCGTGTCCTATATATATTAGGATGATGATGTCCCCTTGAAGAGCTCATAAGGTTCATCATGTAAACCCTGCACGTGGACTTGGTCCGGCATGATGAAAAGGTTGAGTGGTACTACTCATGGACTTATATGTTGATTAATTAAGGGTCAGTAAATTAATTAATCGACGGACATTCGAGATCTTAAACACGGGGAGAAAATGTACAAATAATATATGGAGTCCATATTATCATATGGGGGTTGGTGAGGTAGATCAATGATGATCCTTTAGTGGATTGGATCATCATTAGTGGATCGGACTTTATGTGGGCTTGATCCATGGGTGGCCAAGATCCAACTCCTCCTCATGATCCCTAATGTAGCCTATTAACACCTCATGAAGTTTAGATCCAATGGATGAAAACAAAACTCTAGATCCAAAGGTAGAGATTAAATCTCTAGATCCGACGGTTGAGATTAAATCTCTAGATCCGACGGTTGAGATTAAATCCCTAGAACCAATAGAGGAGATTATATCATGGCTTGAGCCCAACTCTATAAATAGAGATCATGAAGTGGGCAGCAAGATGATGATGGCTTAAGGGGATTAGGGTTTGCTTCCTTTGGAGGCTAGGAATCCTAGTTGGTTTAGGATTAGGTTTGGGTGGCTAGGGTTTTGGGAGCTTATGGGTGGGCGGAAACTCAAGGAGGGTTTTTCTTTTTCCTCCTAAGGTGTGGCCGGTTCCTTCCATCTTCCCTCTACCTTGGCTTGTGCTCATCCTAATCTTCTTCCCCACTTCCATGGCCGGCCATAAGGAGAGCTAGCATTAGGGTTTGGAGGCTTAGGGTTTAGGAGGCTTGGGTGGCACCAAATAAGGAAATAGTTTGTTTTCTTCTTCCTATCCTTTGGTGGCCGGCACCCATAGCCCTATCCCAGCCCTTGGCCAGCATCCAAAGACCCCTTCTCCTTCTCCTTAGGTGGTGGAAACAAGATATAGGGCTTTCCCTTGGTGTCTTGGCCGATTTCCACCATTATCTCCTTCTCCTTGTTGGCCGGCGGCAAGCATTCTCCTTGTTGCTTGTTGGTTGGCCATAGGATGGAGAAGAGCTTTGTTTCTATTCTTCCTCTTGCTTTGGAAGATCAAGGAAGGAAGATTTGCGATCTAGGAGCTTCGACTTTTGGTAGAGCGTCGCCCACACGATGTCCGAAAGAAGGAAGGACATACATTAGAAGATCGAGAGGTATATCGATTCTCTAATTTTTATATGTTACATGTTTGTATTTGTTTTTCAATTATAAGCATGATATAAATCTGTATATGGCTAAATAATACTTGGATCCCGAGCATAAACACAAAAACCGGCGATCCGGACATCGTCTATTCCGCGGCTACTCGTAGAATAGAGGATAGTCGCTTGAACAACTAGTTTGTTCAAGTGACATCTCTAAACGAATAGCACGATGATAACTTGGTGGTTATGGCAATCCCTTTTGTTTAGGATTAAATTTTTTTAATCCGGGGACATCGAAGGGATCGCCAAGAACAAGCTACCGAAGTGAAGTGGGAAGCGAAGTTTCCCCTCACGGACTCGATAAGCCAAACCCTTCATATATGTGATGCCCGAGCTGAGTTGGGGCAAGTAGAGTAGTTGTGTTCAGAGTTAGGTTTTGTGTTGATAGAACATTATATGTTTTTCCCAATTTATATATGTAATTCTTGAGTAGTATATGTGACATCCGAGCCGAGTAGGGGCAAGCAGAGTAATTGTGTTCAGAGTTAGGTGCTATTAGGTGTTGTGTTGGTAGAGCAATATATGTATTTCTCAATTGATATATAAAATTCTCGAGCAGTATATGTGATGCTCGAGCTGAGTAGGATCAAGTAGAGTCGTTGTGTTCAGAGTTAGGTGTTGTTTTTGAAGAGTAGTATATGCACTTCCCGATTGATATTTGTAATTCTTGACCAGTATATGGTATTTTTGAGTTGAGTAAGGGTTAGCAGAGTAGTTATGCTCATAGATAAGTGTTATGTTGATAGAGCAGTATATGCACTTCTCGATTGATATATGTAATTCTCGAACAGTATATGTAATTCCTGAGTTTAGTAAGGGTGAGCAAAGTAGTTGTGCTCAGAGATAAGTATTATGGTGACAAGAAGTATATGCACTTCTCGATTGATATATGTAATTCCCGAGCAATATTTGTAATCCTCGAGTAATATTAGTATTTACCATGCCAAGTAAGGAAGAGAAGTACAGATAGTTCAGAGCGCATTTGTGAGTTGGGTTTTCCTGATCAATCTATGTATTCGCAGTGTGTATATTTCCCGAGCAATAAATGTGTTTTCCGAGTTGTTAATATATTTCGTGAACAACATGCTTGTTTCCCGAGTGATGTATGAATTTTTTTGGCCCTTTCTGAATAAAGTGAAGAAGGGGATATGGGTATTTTGGGGTACAGGAAGTGATGGGGCAGTTCTTGAATAAGAAATATTGTTGATATGAAATATTATGTTATTTATTTATTTATTCATTTGTTTAATAATTGGCATGAAGGATGGGAAGCTATTTTGAAAAGAAGCGGGAAAGGTGGTTACGTCTTGACAGTTTGACAAGGGTATTAATGTAAATACACTTCAAATTAAGGCGATATGAATCTCCTATAAAAGGGACCAAGGTGGAAGGAAGCAGGGATGATATTTTCTTTGCTATTCGGTACCTTAAAGATCTTTCCTCACTTCTACATTCTACTTGAGCATCAGAGGGGCCATGGCGGGAAGTCGACCCATCCCTAATATTCTCTTTTAAGGTGACATATCTAGCTTCCAGTTCAAGGATCTAAGGCGATCAGAAGAAATCCTCAAGATGGGAGAAGAAGATCTGAGCAGGCAGAAGAACAGGACACCATCAATGCCCAACTCTTTCACGATCTATTATCTACAGTTTTGGAAGTGAGGATGACCAGTCAATTCCTCCTTAATTCTTCTATGTTTCAACATAGAGGCTTTTAACCTCTATATCGACTAGGCGTGGTAGAAACAAAACCAAGTCATAATTTTCATTGTACAAGAAAACATAAATCACAAATATAATTAAAAGACATTAATAAATATTTGTTCTAACTTGTCCAACAAGCACAAGCTACTCCCTAGTCTTAGAATCGAAGTCTCTACTCCATAAATACCAAAGGAAGAATGCAAGACATTGTATTCTTAATCATTACAACAAACCCACGATTAAAATGTTGGTGCAATCAGCCCAGAACTCGAACTGTATTTTGATGTTAGACAAAACGTATGACATGGGATTGTCATGGGAAGTCCAACATGGGTTTGGCCACGTAAATCCAAGTGTGTAGCCTTGGTTGTGAAAAGTCCAAGAATGGGGGTTGGTGTTGGGAAAATCCAAGCATAGGGCTTGGTTTTGGAAAGTCCAACATGGGTTGTCCACATAAGTCCAAGTGTGTAGCCTTGGCGGTGAAAGTCCAAGCATGGGGCTTGGCATGGAAAATCCAAGCATGAGGCTTGGTGTGGGAAATCTTGAGGACTAGGCAAGTTCACTAGGCTCGGGGTCCTTGAGTCGGTGAAGGATGGCATTGCAAAGTCATGCGCTTGGTGCATCCAAGGGACCGTCGAACGGGGAGCGAATGGAGTGAGGGCCAAGGGAAGAATACTTCGAGGGCAAGAGACGCGAAGGATGGCATTGCAAAGTCGTGCGCTTGGTGCATTTGAGGGACGTAGGCCGAGGGAAGAGAGCTTCGGTGGGGAACTCCATAAGAGGATGAGGTGGACTTGGCCAAGTGACAAAGACTGAGTGTCGGAGGCTCAAACATGGTTTTTGAGAGTTTACCCGACGATCAGATGCTCAAACAACTTGGTGTTTGAGGTTTTATCTGATATTAGTCGACTGGTATAGGTACCAGTCAACTGCTCTAGGTCGATTGGACTCAACCGGTGTTCAACTGACCAAGTTCTGGCTGAATAGTCGACTGCCGAGGGAGGGCATTCGACTGCCGACACCATCAGTCGACCGATGAGGGATATCAGTCGATTGATGATGTCGACAGTCGACTGAGTTGATTGATCGGGGTGTTTTCGGCCATAGAAGGTCTTCCAGTTGAGTGATCGCGGTGACCACTTGACTGATGGGAACATCAGTCGACTGATGGGTATGATCAGTCGACTGATGATGGATCCGTTGGAACTTGGCTAGCGTGGATCGAGTCGTTGTGAGACAATGACTATAGGACCAGTCGACTGATGGGCGCAGAATCAACTCGATCCATGTTATAAATGGAGCTCGAGATAGAGGATTTCGCCAAGACTTTTGGGGAGATTTTGGAGGGGAATTACTGCTGCATTCCAGACCTTCAAAAGCCAAACCAAAGCAAGCAACAAGCAAAAGTGATCAAAGCCATTTGTGTAAAGTTTTCTTTCGTATTGTCTTTGTATTTGCTTGTACTTTTGTATTACATTGTAATTGCTTGTGTGAGGTTTCTCCACCTCCGACATGTTGTTGAGAAGGAGTTGTTGTTAGTGTCGTGTGCATAACACGAGCTAGTTGAGCTCACCCATGGAGTAGGAACCCTAAGGTTCTGAACCACGTATATCTTGGTGTATTGTGTGTGCTCTGTATTTGTCTTGTATATTCATACTTGTTATTTGTATTTCTGTTTCTCTAACGAATTGTAGAGATGAGTGTTGGATCGAAAGTGTCGCTAGAGGGGGGGGGTGAATAGCGATACGGTGTCGTTAAAAAAAAACTTTTGCAATAAGTAAAAAGCAAGTAGAGAGTGCACAGCGGAAATATAAAGTAGACAAGATATTTTTACGTGGTTCACAATCTTTCGATTGCTAATCCACGGCCCTAGTGATCCTTGATCACGTACGGAGGGCAATTCACTAAAACCACTCCTCCTCGTTGGAAGTAGGAGCAACGATCACAAAAAGAAATCAAGGCAAAGGGACACTCCCCCTTTCCTTGTTACGATTAAAGCACAAAGACAATTTAAAGAAGTAGAACTTAAATAAATATACCGACAACTCTTATAAGTAGAAGATGTAGCTTTCGTTGTCGGCGGCACTTCGTCGTAGCAAATGTGAGTAGTAGTAGCGGCGAGCTCTTGATTTCTTATCTTTTTGCTTGGCGTGAACATGTCTATTTATGGATATTGATCTATGAATTTAGACATAGGTAGTGTCCAAGGTGAGGTTCTTATCCCCAAGTCTTGCTCATCCACATCCTTTGCCAACTCAAGGATGAGGTGCTTCATCCAACCACCTTGTGCCACAACTCAAGGATGAGGTGCTCATCCAACCACCTTGTGCCACCTCAAGGAGGCCTTCACGCCAACTTGTTGGAGCCATCCAACTTGTGCCACATCATGGGAGCCAACCATCTAGTGCCAACTCTCCTCATTATGGGCGACAAAGCTTGATGCTGGTTTGCCAACCATCTTGTGCCAACTCACCTCATTTTGGGCGTCCAACTTGATGATGGTTTTGGATGTCCACTTTGATGCCACATCACCTAATTTTGGGGGTCCAAGCTTGGTGATGGTTTGGATGTCCACCTTGATGCCACATCACCCTTTGTACCAAAACACGAGTCAAGTCCAAATTCACCCCCTTGAAATTCGAGCTCTTCTCGAGGCTGGAACTAGACCAGCAGTTGACTGTAGTAGACGACTGGTCAAAGGGTTTTGAAGCAGTACAAGTTAGCTTAAAATATAAAGTACGATGGTTCTAACCAACTGATCTCGACCTAGACCTTCCATTGGAGGTATTGGGTCGGATCTACGCTTAACGTCCTTGCTTCGCTTTCACACGAGCTTACCTTGTAGCCTCGCTTCCGGTCTTCACCCGAGTACCTCGGCTTCCTCCGAAATCCCTCTGGCGTTGCCCGACCACCTCGGTTCCCACCGGGTGTCGCAGACCTTCCGCTCAACTTTAGCATTTCTGCACACTTAATTGAGCTCGTAAGATAACAAATATACTCTTAACTATTGAGCCTTTTGCCATAATCAAAATATCGGTTCGACTTTGGTGCCCACTGCACCAACAATCTCCCCCTTTTTGATTCATGGCAAACCGACACAAAAGTTAAGGAAAAATTAAGCTAGCATAATGATTAAGCATGAATGAGCTAGCATAAAGATTAAATATGAATGAGCTAGCATAATGATTAAATATGAATGAGCTAGCATAATGATTAAATATGAATGAGAAATATTATTGTTTCAAGTTCTCCCCTTTGAGGTAACCTCCCCCTTGACCGAAGGTGAGTTCTTGAAAAATAATTTTTACTCCCCCTTAATAGTTGCTTAAGTAATCGGAATTACTTAATATAAAAGGTAATAATTTTGTTTACTTTCTTCCCTTTTAATTTTGGTTAATTTTGGTTACTTTTGTGACTTTCTCCCCCTTTTGCCTTAACTCAAAAAGTTTGTAAATATATTTTAGGGTTTGTAAGTCCAAGCAAGTTCCCAATATATATATATATATATATATATATATATATATATATATTTTTTTTTTTAAATAATAATAAGCTTGAAAATATGTTCATCTAAAATGTACAACTCCGGTTGGACTTGATTGATATAGAATGATCAATAAGTCTTGAAGGAGTTGATTAATTTTAAATAATTATACTCCATGGTTCATATCGATGCACTGAATCTACATCTGGAACCTGTAAGGTCCTAACATCTCACGCCGTCTCACGTGGCTAAGTACACAAACACATTAGTCCTATGTGTGTTGTGAGATGTGTTGGCTCCTTAAATCTATAGGTATATGATTTCTAAGGTAAGACTTAGGCTAATTTCATAAAAGAAGCAAAAATAGAGTACATATATAGAAAAATTTAAATCCTACTCTATTACGCACATACCTAACTTTCGTCTTAATAAACTAAATTCGGCTTCGGGTAGTGGTTTGGTGAAGATGTCCGCTAGGTTTGATTTGGACTCAACATACTCTAGTTGTATAGTTCCATTAGTTACATGTTCCCTAATGAAGTGGTGTTTAACTTCTATATGTTTTGTCCTAGAATGACATATTGGATTTTTAGTTAAGTTAATTGGATGTTATCTATGTAGGTTTTAATGTTGTTAAAGATTAAGCTAAAGTCTTGGAGAGTGTGCTTCATCCACAGGAGCTGAGAGACACACTCACCCATCGCAACGTATTCGGCTTCGGTGGTAGATAAGGCAACGCAATGCTGCTTCCTACTGCACCAACTCACTAGACTCGAGCCGAGGATTTGACAACAACCACTCGTGCTCTTTCTATCGAGTTTACTACCGGCATAATAGCCGATTAGATTAAACTCGGTAGATCTAGGGTACCAAATACCTACGTTTAGCGTGCCCTTTAGATATCTAAGGATACGCTTGACTAGGGTTAGGTGAGACTCCTTGGCACAGGTTTGTAACCTTGCGCACATACTTACCGCGAATAAAATGTCGGGTCGGCTCGCGGTTAAGTATAGGAGACTTCCTATTGCGCTCCTATAGTATTTTAGGTCAACGGGTTTTCCTTCTACATCTTCGTTTATATTAACATTAGTTGCTATAGGTGTATTAATTATTTTAGCATCTTGCATTCCAAATCGATTTATTAAGTCCTTAGTATATTTTTGTTGATGTAAATATATTCCATCTTTAGTTTGTTTAATTTGTAAACCTAAGAAGAAACTTAACTCTCCTACTAAATTCATTTCAAATTCACTTTCCATAAGTGAGATGAATTAGATTTAGCGAGGATCGAGTTGGTAGTTCCAAAAATTATATCATCTACATAGATTTGGGCTATAAAGATTTCTTTTCCTACGGTTTTTAATAAGGTTGGGTCGACTAAACCTTGGTTGAATCCTTTGGACTTAAGATAGATCGAAGCCTTTCGTACCAAGCTCTTGGGGCTTGTTTGAGTCCATATAGGGCTTTCTTAAGTCTAAGGACATGGTCAGTTTATCTAGATTTTCGAATCCGGAGGTTAGCGTAAACTTCTTCCTTAATGTATCCATTCAAAAATGCTGACTTGACATCCATTTGAAACAATTTAAAACCTCGATGTGCAGCATATGCTAACAACATTCGGATGGACTCTAGTCTGGCTACGGGGGCGTAGGTCTCATCGTAATCTAAACCTTCGACTTGACTAAACCCTTTTGCGACTAACCTAGCTTTATTTCTAACTATTTCACCTTTATCATCAAGTTTATTTCGAAATACCCACCTTGTTCCAATAATTGATTTTTCTTTAGGTGGTGGTACTAATTCCCAGACTTCATTTCTAGTGAATTGAGCTAGCTCTTCTTGCATAGCAATAATCCAGTCGGGATCAAGAAGTGCTTGTTCAATAGTTTTGGGTTCGATTTTGGAAATTAACGAGATTTGACTAAGGTTTCGATATGAAGCTCTAGTTCGAACCCCTAAATTTGGATCACCTATAACTTGATTGATAGGATGACTTGGGTTAGGGTCATCTATCACTTGGTCGATAGGATGACTTGGGTTAGGACGAGATTCAAGTTCAAGATCAGAGTCGGGTTTGCTATAAGTTGATTTGCTAGTTGGTTTTGTTAAGGATTGAACGGGTTCATGTCCTTCGTCGAAAACTATATTAATGGTTTCTTCGACTCTAAGAGTGTCGTGATTGTATACCCTATAAGCTCTACTGGTGGTTGAGTATCCTAGAAAGGTTCCAGTAGAGGTTTTGGATTTGAATTTCCCTAGGTAATCCTTAGTGTTTAAGATATGTACCTTGCATCCAAATACCCTAAAGTATTTGATGTTCGGTATTTTATCGTGATAAATCTCGTACGAGGACTTTTGGTGCCTCTTTACCATAAGGATCATATTTTGGACATAGCAAGCCGTACTAACGGCCTCTGCCCAAAATCTATCGGGTAGGTTATACTCGTTTAACATTGTCCTAGCGGCTTCTTGTAGGGTTCTATTTTTCCGTTCGACTAACCCATTTTGTTGTGGGGTTCTAGGACATGAAAACTCATGGTGGTATCCGTTTAGGTTACAGAAATCAGAACCTGTGGTTTTCGAATTCACCACCATGATCGCTTATAAGTCTTTTAATCTTAAGGTTCTTTTGATTTTCGATTAACCTACAAAGATTGATTAGTTGGTCTAGGGTATCATTTTTATGTTTGATAAACCTAACCCAAGTAAATCTAGAATAGTCGTCAATTATGACTAAGCAAAATTGACTACCATTGAGTGACTTAGCTCCATGTGAATCAAATAGATCCATGTGTAGGAGCTCAAGAACACTTTTTGTTCGTTCTTGATTAGTTAATTGATGTTGTGTCCTAGATTGTTTACCTTGTTGACAAGCATTACATATTTTATTATCCAAGTTGTTTAGTTTAGGCAAACCTATAACCAAGCCACTCGACTCATCTTGTGGACGAGTCTTGGGTGCAGTGTCCGAGTCTTGATTGCCATAACCAAGATTCCTCTTCTTTGTGTCATAAGACACTTGGTTGAGGAGTTGGGTAAATTTATTGTGTAGATTTTGCTATTCCTTGTTCCTTTAAGTATTATTTTATATGTTTCATTTATCTTTATTACATTTTCATTTTCTAGAAATATGACCTTATAATTGTTATCACACAATTGGCTTACACTAAGTAAATTATATTGAAAGTTTTCTACTAATAAGACATTTTGAATTGTAAAGTTAGAGTTGAGCTCAATATCACCTGATCCGATGATTTTGAGCTTGCCGTTATTCCCAAAGGCTACCGATCCTTGTCGTTTGAATCGAAGCTTTGTGAATATGAGTTGATCCCCGGTCATGTGTCGGGAGCAACCACTGTCCAACATCCATTGATCCTACATATAAGGTAGTTGGATCGGATATTGGAATTACTAAAGGGTTGTTTGTAAGTTTTTAAACCTAAATCATCTCACCAATATCTACATGATCAAAACATGTTATTCCTATGTGTTATTGTGAGATGACTTTCAATTTTACTTGATTAATTTTAATGAATTTAAATTAACCAACATTAGGTTAGATTCGGATTTAGTCTAAGCTCATCAAGTAATCTTTTCAAGAGATTAGCTTCCAGGTCGTGGCGAGGCACATAGGCCTTCTTTGATCGGAACAACGACCACTTCCTTAGACAAAGCTAATTTCAAGAAATTGATAACTCGACTTACTTGAGACTACATCTTGGTCTAACTAGTTATTTTTGAAAAGAGGCTCCCCGAGGCTCAATCTTTTAAATAGGATTTTAGTTGGTTATGAGTCCTATCTAACCATTCTAAAAATAAAGGAAAAACTAAGCATGCAATTTCTAAGACTTAACAAAAATACATTTTGTATTGGCTCCCCCTTGACCATTGAATCGAGTGGGTCTATTCACATAGTGAATTTGGTCCTTGGGAACCCAATACATGTTAGATCCTAAAGTTGAAATCAAAGTGATCTTAGGGACCCATGCTTGGACATTTTTCTTATGTTGGTTTACTATAGACATATATGACTTATTGGTTGTATTTGAGTTAAACCCGAGTCCGGCCTTGTTGTACACGGCCCTTTGTGATCCAAGTAAGAGGTCAAGTCCCTTGGATCCCAAAGTGAACCTTTCCAACGTGTTCCTAAGGTCTTCGACTTGTGTTTTCAAAAGCGAGTTCTCAACTTCAAGCTTTTCAACTTGAGTTGAGTCCTCCTCTTGAATACAAGTAGTCGAAGAGGTTAGGAGACCTCATGTTTGAGGAGGTTAACCTCCTCAATTAGGGTCTCGACCTTGGACTCGGACTTAGCTAGTTTCTTATTTAAAAATTTAATGGTACCATACAAAGTATTAAGTAACGACCGACTTACCCTTAATGATTCTTTTGAACGGATCACGGATCAGTGGCTTATCTTGAATGGAAGCTCATCATCGGATTCGACTGACTCTTCTTCGTTTCGAGTCGTGCTCGGTCGGCTTGGCCATTAGAGCTTGATATCGCCTTCTTCCTCCGACAACTCCTCCCAAGTAGCGCTTAGCGCTTTCTTGGTCTTTGATGCTATTCTTTAGCTTTGGGCACTGACTTGATGTGACCGAACTCGCACTCATAGCATCTAAAATTAGAAGTATTTGAATTAGGTTTAGGCTTACCTTGAGTTGTTGGTCGCTTGCCTCTTGATCATCTTCCAAACTAGATTGACTAGTTCGGATTCTATTTCGAGTCTACTTCCGATTCGACTCGCCTTCTTCCTTCGGGGTGGCTTGCTTATGGGCTTCTTCTTCTTGGAACCTCGCAACTAACGCAATACTCTTCTCCGACCACGTTAGTTTGCTCATGTAATTCAAGTTCAAACAATTCGCCTAACCTAATTTTAGAAAGGTCCTGGAGACCTTGTAGGCATCGACCATGGATGCCCACAAGGTGGTCCTAGGAAACGAGTTAAGAGAATACCGATAAGGTCGCGATTCTCGACCTTTTGTCCGATGGCATGGAGTTGGTTGACGATGTCTTGGATACGAGCATGTAGTTGAGTTGCGGTCTCGTTTGCCTGCATTTTCAAGTTATACAATTTATTTAAAAGTAAATCTCTTTTACATACCTTCGTGTCGCCGGTGCCTTCGTAGTTCCACTAGCTTGGTCCATAAGTCCTTTCAGACTAATGAAGGGGCCGACGCGGTTGAGCTCTTCCTTGACAACCCACATTGCAAGATTTGAGTTGCCTTGGCATCGCTTCTACTTGTTTTTTCATGGAATTTGACCATTGATTGTAACTCCAAAGATTCACCATCTTCATTAATAGGAAGTGTGAAACCGTTTGATTACGATCCACATCTCGATTTGGGTTTTAAGAAAGCATTCCATCCGACCTTCCAATAACGAAAAGTCATTGCTGTAAAACGGGGTCGGGTGCTAAACCCTTCGAGATGGGCCATTTAAAACAAGAAGAAGAACGCGATTTAAAAGAATCTTGCAAAACACACACGAAGAATATTCCAAGACTTTCGCCTTGGATTAGTAGTGCAGAAGTAAAAAAATATATATAAAATGTAACTTGCAAAAAGAAATAAACAATCAAATGCGAATGTCGTTGAAGTTCCGGAGGACAACCTTACTCGGGATCTAACCCGAAGGACAACCTTATCCCGATCCTAAAGCCTCTAATGCAATTCTATATGTAGGAGAAGATAAGCAAGTGAAATAATTATACGAAAACAGAAATAAATAAATAAAAAATCTGTGAAAAAAAGAAAAACAAAGCTAGATTGGTGGTTTCACCGAATCTTAGCGCCCCCGGCTCTGATACCAATTGTTGGATCGAAAGTGTCGCTAGAGGGGGGGGTGAATAGCGATACGGTGTCGTTAAAAAAAACTTTTGCAATAAGTAAAAAGCAAGTAGAGAGTGCACAGCGGAAATATAAAGTAGACAAGATATTTTTACGTGGTTCACAATCTTTCGATTGCTAATCCACGGCCCTAGTGATCCTTGATCACGTACGGAGGGCAATTCACTAAAACCACTCCTCCTCGTTGGAAGTAGGAGCAACGATCACAAAAAGAAATCAAGGCAAAGGGACACTCCCCCTTTCCTTGTTACGATTAAAGCACAAAGACAATTTAAAGAAGTAGAACTTAAATAAATATACCGACAACTCTTATAAGTAGAAGGGCGACTTCGTCGAGCAAATGTGAGTAGTAGTAGCTAGCGATACGGCGTGTTGAGAGCTCTTGATTTCTTATCTTTTTTGCTTGGCGTGAACATGTCTATTTATGGATATTGATCTATGAATTTAGACATAGGTAGTGTCCAAGGTGAGGTTCTTATCCCCCAAGTCTTGCTCATCCACATCCTTTGCGCCAACTCAAGGATGAGGTGCTTCATCCAACCACCTTGTGCCACAACTCAAGGATGAGGTGCTCATCCAACCACCTTGTGCCACCTCAAGGAGGCCTTCACGCCAACTTGTTGGAGCCATCCAACTTGTGCCACATCATGGGAGCCAACCATCTTGTGCCAACTCTCCTCATTTTGGGCGTCCAAGCTTGATGGTGGTTTGCCAACCATCTTGTGCCAACTCACCTCATTTTGGGCGTCCAACTTGATGATGGTTTTGGATGTCCACCTTGATGCCACATCACCTAATTTTGGGGGTCCAAGCTTGGTGATGGTTTGGATGTCCACCTTGATGCCACATCACCCTTTGTACCAAAACACGAGTCAAGTCCAAATTCACCCCCTTGAAATTCGAGCTCTTCTCGAGGCTGGAACTAGACCAGCAGTTGACTGTAGTAGACGACTGGTCAAAGGGTTTTGGACTGCAGTACAAGTTAGCTTAAAATATAAAGTACGATGGTTCTAACCAACTGATCTCGACCTAGACCTTCCATTGGAGGTATTGGGTCGGATCTACGCTTAACGTCCTTGCTTCGCTTTCACACGAGCTTACCTTGTAGCCTCGCTTCCGGTCTTCACCCGAGTACCTCGGCTTCCTCCGAAATCCCTCTGGCGTTGCCCGACCACCTCGGTTCCCACCGGGTGTCGCAGACCTTCCGCTCAACTTTAGCATTTCTGCACACTTAATTGAGCTCGTAAGATAACAAATATACTCTTAACTATTGAGCCTTTTGCCATAATCAAAATATCGGTTCGACTTTGGTGCCCACTGCACCAACAATGAGGATGCAACGAACGTGAATGAATTCCACCACACACGCGATTAGGGCTATTCACCCCCCTCTAGCTGGCCACCGACGTTCCAACAAGTGGTATCAGAGCGAGGAGCTTGTCGAGGACTAACCGCCAATACAAGCATGACAAGATTTTTTGCTACAACATCCATCCACCGAAATTCGATGGAAACTTTTCTCGGTGGAAGAAAAGGATGGAGGTATATTTCGAAACCGATTTCGATTTAATGCTAATTCTAGAAAATGGTTTCGAAATGCCTAGGGATTAAAGCAATAGGAAAATTGAAAAGGCAAGATGGACCAAGGACCAATGAAGGATTTCAAGACAAATCTCAAGGTAATCAAATTGCTTAATGAGTTGATTCCTAACAATCTCAAGGTGAATATAGGGATGCTAAGGACCTATGGGACAAGGTGATCAAATTTCATGAAGAGCCCACATTGGTCCATGACGATGAAGAATCACCATCTACCTTCGATGATGTTTATGACTTGGTGGAGACCTCCACCTCTAGCATTGAGGGGGAGGAGAGGACTTCCATCCCGGAACAAGATCAAGAAGAAGCTTCAACATCCGGGAGAAGTGATCAAGAGGATTCCACCACCCTAGGTAACTCAAGCAATGTAATTAATAATAAATATCATATAATTTGCCTTGAGTGTAGGGAGAAAGGGCATTACAAGAGTAAATGGCCAAAAATGACTAAGGAAAAGGCACCGACACCAAAAGTCAAAGGATGCCGGAGTCCTCGCTAGAAAAAGCAAGGAGCACATTGTGTGCTTCAAATGCAACCAAAGGGGACATTATAGAAGCCAATGCCCTAGGGGGAGGAAGAAAGGTCAAGAAGGTGTATCACATGTAGGGGGAGCTTCCAAAGCTAACCCTAAGGTAAATTTAGTTAATGCACCATAAATTTCTAGGATAAAGAAGCATGCTAATTACTTTAGTTCACTTGCTATTATTAATGAAAAGCATGTTAGTAGGAATAAATATTTTTGTTTAGGTGCTAAGCATGTAAATTTACCTATGGACAAATCTAGGAACAAAAATTCTAGACCAATCCTATCTAGGGATTCTATAAGGAGAATAGAAGAAAACTTGGGCATTAGCCCCAAGAAATCTAGGCATATGCTTAAAAGGAAAAACAATTCCCAAAAATCTTATGATAAATGAAAATTGGGAAAATTAGAGGTGGAAAATCAAGCCTTGAGGTCAAGGCTTGAGAAACTTGAGAAGACCCTAGCAATAGTTACAAATTCATTTAAGGGGTCAAAGGATCAAAATTTAAGGCCTAGGAAATAAGAAATGTCTAAGGGCAAGAAAGGTTTGGGTTACAAACCTATGTCCTACCATAAGATTCCATTCAATTATGGAACTACTTCTAGGTCTATGAAAACCAAGGCTATTAAGGAAGTTATCCCTAAGATTAGCCATGGTGTGTGTCTAGTGGCTAAAAGGTCAAGAAAATCTAATGTAGCCATTAAAAAGGTCAAAGGGGGAGTTACCTCTAGAGTTGACCTAGGAAAGACCCAAATGACTAAGGTGTCAAAACCTAAAAGGGTCATTAGGAAGGTATCTAGGGAAGTTATCCCTATTGAATACCTAGTTAACCCAAGGAGCTCCAATAGATATTGGTTTCCTAGGAGCGTGATCGATTCACGCTAGAGGGTTAGGGTGTGTCAACCCTAAGTAGATGGGTAGTTAACCTAGCCATGGTGAGTTGACACATTAGGATGTACCAATGTGGTTTTAGAAGTTAAAAAGTGATTAAATTAGCACAATTAGGTCTTAGAAGGTATGGTGTGTCATTTTTGGGTTTTTGGCACACTTTGAGGATAAATGGTTTTGAGGCAAAATGGATTTGATTATAGAAATGACAATTTGGGCTTAACACTTAGGTATTTCATACCTTAGCACTTTATAATTGTCATGCTTTGTTTGTCTTTCCATGACATGACATCATATTTATTTTTATCATATAAAATGTCATGATCATTTTTAGGGTTATTTCTATATGTCATGTATGCTTAGATTTCATTCACATGTTATGACATCATGATTTTTGCACATGCTTATTCATCATATCAATTATGCCATAAACATCATTCATGCATAAATAAAATGGATTTAAGGACTAAGGCATGATTTGAAGTCCCATGCATAAGAGAATCAAATAACGTTGCCTAGAAAAATGCATGAGACCCTAAATGAACAAAGGCCACATCTCACTAATACTAAACTTGTATGTGTTTTACACATCTAGATACAAGTGAGATGTTTAGGAAAAAGGAATTAAAGGTTTTAAAAACATTTCAAAATTATTTTAAAAAACCTTGGTGAAGTCTATCTTTTGATAGCAATCACCACTGAATGATTTGATACAAAGAAGGCTCAATATTGAAGCTTTTCTCAACTTTTTAACTTTGTATCAATCTCACTATTTTGTGGGTAAAATATTTTTCTAATATTTTTCTCCCATAATGTTTGTGATAAGTAATGCACGTACAAAATTTCATGATTTTTCAATATGTGAATATTTACTTATGAATTTTGGAACTTAGGTTCTGAAAACTGAAAAACTGCATTTTGTAGTTATCAATCGACTGCCATGGAGGGCAATCCACTGATGTGGGAAGGAGTCGACTGATATCTGATATAGTCGACTGATAATGCTGATTTCGAGTAAACCATGGTTGTTTGGCCCATGTACAGCTATGTTTTGGTCCCCTAACTACTCCTAAACCTAGGACATGCTATGGAGAGCATTAGAAAGGGTGGAAATCCATTGGATATGGATTAGGAGAAGTGTTTAGGGTGAGTACCAATTTTAAGGTGGATGAGAGATCATTGTTGAACTTTGCCTTAATTTTAATTGTGTAAATGTTCCTATTGGTTTAGGGACTCTCCAAGGACATTGTTGGTGCAATGGTCAAGGGGGAGCAAGCCTTTAGGAGAAGGTATCTATCATGGGAAGATGGATGTGTCTTTTTCCTCATGGGAGGAAAATTTGGGATTGCCTCTCTTAAGTGATATGGGACTTATCACTAGAAAGATTGTAGGCATGTGTTCCTCTAAGGGAGAGATTGTAAGATCTCATTGGGATATGAGACATTTATACCCTTGGGGAGGACCTTTCTGATGTATGTCAAAAAGGAGGAGAAGTTACCAATTGGAATAGTTGTAATTCTCATTGGGATGTGAGAATTGTCAATTGGGGATAATTGGTAGACTTGAGTTTGAGGTTTTGTCAAACATCAAAAAGGGAGAGATTGTTGGTACAATCGGTGCAGGACTCGAACTGTATTTTGATGTTAGACAAAACATATGACATGGGATTGTCATGGGAAGTCCAACATGGATTGGCCACGTAGATCCAAGTGTGTAGCCTTGGTGGTGAAAAGTCCAAGCATGGGGCTTGGTGTTGGGAAAATCCAAGCATAGGGCTTAGTGTTGGAAAGTCCAACATGGGTTGGCCACATAAGTCCAAGTGTGTAGCCTTGGCGGTGAAAGTCCAAGCATGATGCTAGGCATGGAAAATCCAAGCATGAGGCTTGGTGTAGGAAGTCTTGAGGACTTGTCAAGTTCACTAGGCTCAGGGTCCTTGAGTCGGTGAAGGATGGCATTGCAAGTCATGTGCTTGGTGCATCTGAGGGACCGCCGGACGGGGAGCGAATGGAGTGAGGCCCAAGGGAAGAATACTTTGATGGCAAGAGACGTGAAGGATGGCATTGCGAAGTTGTGCGCTTGGTGCATCCGAGGGACGTAGGCCGAGGGAAGAGAGGTTCGGTGAGGAACTCCATGAGAGGATGAGGTGGACTTGGCCAAGTGGCTAAGACTGAGTGTCGGAGGTTCAAACATGGTTTTTCAGGGTTTACCCGATGGTCGGATGCTCAAACAACTTGGTGTTTGAGATTTTACCTAAAATTAGTCGACTGGTATAGGTACCAGTCAACTACTCTAGGTCGATTGGACTCAACCAGTGTTCGACTGACCAGGTTCTAGCTGAACAGTCGACTATCGACGGAGGGCAGTCGACTGCCGATACCATCAGTTGACTGATCGGGGTTTCGGCCATAGAAGGTCCTCCAGTCGAGTGATCGCAGTGACCACTCGACTGATGGGATCATCAGTCGACTGATGGGCATGATCAGTCGATTGATTATGGATCCGTTGAAACTTAGCCAGCCTGAATCAAGTCATTGTGAGACAACGGCTACAGGACTAGTCGACTGATGGTCACGTTCAGTCGACTGATGGGCACCAAATTATCTCGATGCAGGTTATAAATGGAGCTCAAGATGGAGGATTTCACCAAGACTTTTGGGAAGATTTTTGAGGGGAATTGCTGCTGCATTCCATACCTTCAAGAGCCAAAACAAAGCAAGCAACAAGCAAAAGCGATCAAAGCCATTTGTGTAAAGTTTTCTTTCGTATTGTCTTTGTATTTGCTTGTACTTTTGTATTACGTTGTAATTGCTTGTACGAGGTTTCTCCACCTCCGACGTATTGTCAAAAAGGAGTTGTTGTTAGTGTCGTGTGCATAACACGAGCTCGTTGATCTCACCCGTGGAGTAGGAACCCTAAGGTTCCGAACCACGTATATCTTGGTGTATTGTGTGTGCTTTGTATTTGTCTCGTATATTCGTACTTGTTATTTGTATTTCCGCTGCGCTAATGAATTGTAGAGACGAGCACGCAACAAACGCGAATGAATTCCACCGCACACGTGATTAGGGCTATTCACCCCCCTCTAGTCGGTCACCGACGTTCCAACATAAAATAGAAGAAATACACCCTGTTTGGTTTGTCGAGTCATCTTGGTAGCCTTCTAGTGTTCTGGAGCTTTTGTCGCCGCCCTTGAGTCATCTTCCTCCTTCCCGATGCGAGCCTTTGGTGCTTTTTAGGGCACCTTCTTGCCATCCCAACCGCTAGGCCTCCCCCTTTAGGTTTAGGCATGCCTTCCTTTTTTTAGGGGTGAAACTGGCTTTCCTTAATTGCATGTGAAAATGGATCTCCATAAGTTGCGAGGTTGCCACACGGCCGTGTGGATTCCACACGGGCAGTCGTGTGGATTCTACAAGGCCAGACATGTGGGAGTCTAGAAATTGCATCATGGGCCATACATCTGGAAAAGGAACAACATGTGAAATTCATCCAAAGTAAGCTCGTGTCTTGGGGACACGACCAGAGCATACTTGCCTTTCTTGAACTCCATTTATCGTGCCACTTTGCCTCCAAAATGCCGCTCTACACATAAAAATACAAAAATCATATCTCTGAACTAGAAAATAGTAACTAAGAGAAAAAATAAAGGAAATATTCAATAAATAAGTATGAAACAGAATGAAATGTGTACTAAAACTACTCCTAAAATCCTGCATGATTTGCACACATCAAAATCTCCTAGATTTATATCTTTGCTTGTCTTCAAGCAAACCTCAGTGCCATGGAGTTTTAAAAGTGTAATTCTCATGCCTAACATGTTCACTAAAACTTATTAAGTGGTACTTTAAATCAAAACAAAAAGATATGTTCTACAAGTTAACTAAGTTAGCTTTTCGTGCATGTGCAAAGAAGTTTCTTAAGGGGTTCTCATTCCATGTTAAATTAAGTCTCCTAAAACTTTCCTAAGTTTTACGGCTTTTAGGCACTTACCTGTCGTAAGTGAGGATCAATCTCTAGAGTTAGCACAAAGTCTCAAAGGTGTGCTCAGTATTGAGAGAAATTGGTAGATGTTTTCCCAGTAACCTAACTTAGTCTCAAAGGGGCACCTAACCATTTCCACCTATGACAACTATCTTTAACCTCTATTTTTTTTTCTTCTCTTTTTTTTTTCTCAAATCTCTTATTCCTCTCTAGTTTACTGAAATTCTCTCTCTCTCTCCTTTTTTTCGAATGAGTTTATATGATCCGAGCATCTTCAGTAACTAAAATGCTAATCTAGATTCACCTATGGATTCCAAAGTACTAGACAATTGGGATGAATCATAACTAGGTATGTACTAGATTCTCTCTTTCAGAATTTTCGATAAGTGTAAGTGAAAATTAAAGCTAACAAGTGAGAAATTTATAACATTCATTATAGCATAATAAAATAGAATACCACAAGATAAGAAAAAGTAAACTACCTATGGCATGGGAATATAATGTCAAAGTTTTAAAAAATTTCACTAAAGAAACTTATAGGAACAAACAACTAAGTGCTGAAAGAATCCTAAAAAAAACAAGACTACATGTATGATAAACTGAAACAAATGTTGAAATAAAATCTAGACCTATGAAACACAGAGATTGAACTACCCAAAACATAGAAGAAAAATGCAATACAATATAATACTCCCCACATATTTAGGATTGCTCATACCTCTAGCATGGAAGTCTAAGTGGAAAGATAGACAGTTTTGGCATCTATAGCTCGTGCGAGAACTGCATGCTCAATCGATGGTGCCACATATACATGTGTTCAACCTGGGAAATGGTGGACTCATCGGCTGCTCTGTGCTCCTCTTCTCGAGCTCACTGCGTGCATGCATCATGCATAAACTGCCTCATCTCAAGAAGGTAAGCGACCTCCTCCTAGAAGTAATACTGGGCTTGGCCGTAGAACGTGTCGACCACAGGAAATGGTCCCTCAAATTTTGGAACTCCACCTGTGTATATGTCTAGTACTCCTCCCATCGCTGCACCTATATGCTGCCTCTAGTTCTTGTTGAACATCCCTTTCTCTCGACCTTGGCATTGTAGAAGTAGCTCTTGTTGCAGTATGTATGGTCCTCCTCATTCTTGCTTCTAGATGGCTACTTGGAGGTTGGAGAACGAAGGTAGGCATGTGTTAAGGTAATCTCTTGCCATGATAAGGTTTTGATGTGTGTGGCAAAGGGTTTAAGTTAGGTTGGTATTGTGATTTGATATGTGCGTTGGAGTCTTGCAGGGCTTAGTAATTTGCACATGGATCCTTGGCGGGTTCACCACTCACAACCTCGTGCCTGATTCGGAGAAGGAGCATTGCAGAGCCGTGCGCTTGATGCTACCGAGGGACCGCCGGACGAGATGACTTGAAGTGAAGCCAAGGAAGCAGACTTCGGAGGTAGGAGACGCGAAGGAGCATTGCAGAGTCGTGCGCCTGATGCTGCCGAGGGACGTGGCCGCGGACGAAGAGAGCTTCGGCGAGGGACTTCGAGTGAGATGAGAGAATGAGTGAAATGTAAGTAGCTCATTAGGTGAACTTGGCCGAATGGCTGAGTGTCGGAAACATGACTGCAAGGGTTAAGGTTTACCCGATCGTCGGAAGCTCAAACTAATGTTAAGTGACTTCCATGAAATGGCGTCGATTGGGTTCGACCGTGTCCGACTCATGGGCATTTATTTAGCGGGCCGATCGACTATGGATCGGCAATGATCTTGCCGACATCACCGATCGCTAAGACGATTAATGATCGATGGCACTATGCACGGGCACAGAATGGAGTCGACCTCATTGAGGACTCGATTGATCGAGCATCAGTCGACTGATGGTAATATCAGTCGACTGATGCAAGTACCGTTGGATGAAATCCAACGTGCAAAGCGACCGTTATTGGGCAACAGCTACAGGACCAGTCGACTGATTGGGACATCAGTCGACTGCTCCTGTGTCAACGGGAAGAAACCCTCTTCCTCTATAAAGAGGAAGGGGATGGGGCTTTGGGAGGCTAATGTTCATGCTCCAATCTTCTCCCAAAGTGCCCTAAAGTTTTCCATCCTCTTACTTGAGCTTATTTCCATTGTATTTGTAAGAGGAGACTTCTTGTGTAAAGGTTACCTCCACCTAGCTTAGTGCAAAGGAGAGACCAATAGTGATTGGCTTTGGAGGAGTGATTCACCTTGGACGAATCAGACCGTGGATTAGCGATGTAGCCGTGAACCATGTTATACCATCATGTTAGCATTTGTTTTATTGTTTATCTTTTGCTTTGTCTATTTGTATTTGTATATTCCGCTTGCGCTGATCTTTTGTAGACGAGCAATTTACTCCATCCTTCGTAAGAGGGCTATTCACCCCCCTCTAGTCGGGCAATCGATCCCCCAACAAGTGGTATCAGAGCAAGGTTGCTTGTCACTGGACTAACCGCTGCAACAAGCTCTTCATCAAAAGTTGGTCGGCTCGAACATTCATCCGCCGAAGTTCAAAGGGGAATTCGCTTGGTGGAAGAAGCAAATGGAGGTATTCTTCGAGACCGATTTTGATATTATGCTTATAATGGAAAATGGTTTCGAGTTTCCTAGGGATGAAAGGGGCGAACCAATTGAAAAATCATGATGGACTAAGAAGCAAAGAGAGGAGCACCTTGCAAACTCAAAGGCAAAACATCATCTTCTCAATGTGCTCCCTCAACAAGAGATCAACCGGATCGGAGAATGTACTAGCGCCAAAGAGATGTGGGAGAAGCTTATAAAGCTCCATGAAGGCACATCCGAGGCCAAGCTCACAAGGAGAGATGTCTTCCGCTCCCAACTCAACAACATTAAACTATAAAAGGGAGAAAAGGTATTTTCCTTACATTCTCGTTTCAAGGAAATTATAATCGGTTTGTCAAGTGTAGGTGAGAAGCTATCAAACTGGGATATGGTTATGAAGGCTATAGATGTCTTTCCGTGATCTTCAAAGTGGAGCTCCATGGTGGACTCCTTCTATATTTCGAAGAATTTAGAAGTGAGCACTTTGGAGGAGTTCTTCTCAACAATGGAGCTCCACGAAATGAGGCTTGAAGGAATACAAGAAGATCCAAGAATCCAACCTTCAAGAGGAGTAGCATTATTGGCCAACAAGGGGAAGAAGAAGATGGAAATCCCCTCCTCCTCCGATGATAAAGCATCCTCATCCTTCTCTATGGATAGCACGGAAGAAGCATATATGGTAAGGAGGGTAAGACGTACTTTAAACGGTTTTCAATTTAATAAATCTCATGATAGGAGAAGAAGACCTAGGGGGAAGGTCATTTGCTACAATTGTCAAGGGGAAGGACATATAAGGGACAATTGTCCTCTCCTAAACAAGAGCAAAGAAGAAAGGAAAAAGAAGGAAGAAAAGAAGAAGAAGAAGGGGAGCAAGAAGAAAAAGGAAGAAGAAAAGAAGACCAAGGAAAAGAGGAAGGCCAAAGCATTCAAAGCCAAGACATGGGATGATCTTTCTTCCTCATCCTCATCCGAAGAAGAGGAACAAGTCTATTCCAACCTTGCATTGATGGCCTTCGACGACTTGGATTGCTCCTCCACCGAAAATGAAGAATCAAGCTCAAGTGGAGAGAGCTCAAGTGAAGGGGGAGCCTCCTCTACTTCCTCATCCGAAGAAGAAGAAGACATGGAAGCCATGGTAACAAATCTAACTCCCAAGAAAATAGTTTCCATGGTTTCTAGTTTAACTAGGGATTTGTTTAGAGCAAAGAAGAAAAATAAATGCATGCTTGAACAAATTAAGGACTTAGAAGAGAAGTTAGAAAAAGCATGCTTAAATGATGATGCATGCTTACATGAATATATGCCTTTCAATGTTAATGATGCATGCATAGAGGAAAATAGGGCTTTAAGGGAAAAGGTAGACTATTTGACAAAAGCACTAGAAAAATTCACTATAGGCTCCAACACCTTGAACATGATCATAGGGAGCCAAAGAGCTAGCTTCAACAAAAAAGGCCTAGGTTATAAAGAAAACAAAAATGAAAAGGCCTATAAATGCCTAATTGCTAGGGGACAAGATAAGAAGAAAGTAATTGCTAGGAAATGGATTCCTAAGGAATTTCTAGTGAACCCCATAGGAAAGAATTTGTATTGGGTTCCAAAATCCATCCTTAAGGGTTAGAAAAACCCTAGGATAGTCAACCATAAGGACTTGACCTATATCATATCTTTGGTTGACTTAGGATGTTGGGACACATTTTTAAAATAGTGGTAGGTGATGATAACGTGCCTATAAATTGGTAATAATGCTTAAATCATGATGATTAATGTAATTGCTATGTATATTTGCAATCATGATTTATGATATTGATATTTGGCACATAATCATGAGAAATAGGTTTAAATCATGCTTTAGGTAACATTTGCTTATTATCATGATATAATACCTAATGCATGATAACAATTCAATGAATACATTTGTTTTATGATCATAATGTGAAATTAGTTCATATATGTCTTTATGATCATGAGGATTGTTAGGTTGATACTTAACCTTGATAAGAATTGCATGAATATAATGGTTAAGTATATACAAATACCCTCTAGGATGCATCTCACACTCACTATAGGCTACCTTGATTGAAAACTTAGCATGAGTGAGATGTTAGGATGATACAAATGTCCACTAACGCCTATGACATTTAGATGGTCATTCAAGGTATCAAAATAGCAATAATAGACCAATCATGGGGAAGGCTTATGTTTAATTCATAGACATATTGCCCAAAGATCATGGTTGGATATTTCATATGTTTTCAAAACAATTTATTACCCTAAAATCTATGTATTTATGTTTTGAAACAATTGGATGCAAAACTAGGTAGTAAACTTGATACTAGAATGATCAAAAACCTAGTGGTTTTTAAAGCTTATGGATTTTTGGCAAACCTTTGAAAATATAATGATTTTTCATGAAAAACTATTTTTCATTGATAGACATACTTAAAAGAAATGTGTTCCCCAAATTTCATGATTTTTCGAATTTTTTAGAATTTTTAATGCATTTCTGAAATTCGGTCCAAAAATTAGGAATTCCTGAAAACCTTGTGCCAATGATCGGTAATGAACAAGTCGATGTGGTCTAAAATCAGCAGTGAAGGCAAATTCAGGTTTTAATTCAATTTTTGGTATTTTCCTTCTATTATACTTGATGTCATGAGTTTATAACTTAGTGTTAATCTTTTTTATGGTGTCAAAGGGGGAGAAATGATTATGTTTAAGTTAATTATGATAGGGGGAGAAATTTGTTTGGGGAGTTTCATGGATTAAGGGGGAGTTGCATGTTGCTATATCATGTTTATGTTTGCATGATTTCTTACCTTAAAAATTTATATCAAATGTTTTTACCTAACTTAAACGGATTGCCACACATCAAAAAGGGGGAGATTGTTAGGGTAATCTCTTGCCATGATAAGGTTTTGATGTGTGTGGCAAAGGGTTTAAGTTAGGTTGGTATTGTGATTTGATATGTGCGTTGGAGTCTTGCAGGGCTTAGTAATTCGCACATGGAGCCTTGGCAGGTTCACCACTCACAACCTCGTACCTGAGTTGGAGAAGGATTGCAGAGTCGTGCGCTTGATGCTGCCGAGGGACTGCTGGACGAGATGACTTGAAGTGAAGCCAAGGAAGCAGACTTCGGAGGTAAGAGACGCGAAGGAGCATTGTAGATCCGTGCGCCTGATGCTGCCGAGGGATGTGGTCGCGGACGAAGAGAGCTTCGGCGAGGGACTTCGAGTGAGATGAGAGAATGAGTGAAATGTAAGTAGCTCATTAGGTGAACTTGGCCGAATGGCTGAGTGTCAGAAACTTGACCGCAAGGGTTAAGGTTTACCCGACCGCCGGAAGCAAAAACTAATGTTAAGTTTGAGTTTCACACGGCACCAGTCGACTGCCATGAAATGGCAGTCGACTGCTCTGAGTCGATTGGGTTCGACTAGTGTCTGACTCATGGGCATTTGGCCCAAGCAGTCGACTGCCATGGACTGACAGTCGACTGCTGTCGACATCAATCGACTGCCAAGGGACGGCAGTCGACTGATGGCACTATGCACGGGCACAGAATGGAGTCGACCTCGTTGAGGACTCGACTGATCGAGTATTTGTCGACTGATGGTAATATCAGTCGACTGATGCCAGTACCGTTCGATGAAATCCAACGTGGAAAGCGGCCGTTATTGGGCAACGACTACAGGACCAGTCGACTGATTGGGACATCAGTTGACTGCTCCTGTCTCAAAGGGAAGAAACCCTCTTCCTCTATAAAGAGGAAGGGGATGGGGCTTTGGGAGGCTAATGTTCATTCTCCAATCTTCTCCCAAAGTGCCCTAAAGCTTTCCATCCTCTTACTTGAGCTTATTTCTATTGTATTTGTAAGAGGAGACTTCTTGTGTAAAGGTTACCTCCACCTAGCTTAGTGCAAAGGAGAGACCAATAGTGATTGGCTTTGGAGGAGTGATTTACCTTGGACGAATCAGACCGTAGATTAGCGGCGTAGCCGTGAACCACGTTATACCATATTGTTAGCGTTTGTTTTATTGTTTATCTTTTGCTTTGTCTATTTGTATTTGTATATTCCGCTTGCACTAATCTTTTGTAGACGAGCAATTTACTCCATCCTTCGTAAGAGGGCTATTCACCCCCCTCTAGCCGGGCAATCGATCCCCCAACAGCATGTGCTAGGGCAGAAGATTTGAGAGACATGGCCGTTTTGGGGCAAAAATACACGAGTCTCAACCTTTTAATGGGGCGTGACACGACCGTGTGAAATTCACATGAGCAATCGTGTGTGACTCTGCCATGGTCGCTCTGATTAATCCAGAAAGGGAATGCCCATGTGAAATTCACATAGTCGATCGTGTGCAGCTTTGGAATTTTCCTGTAGCAACACACGGGCCCTGATTATCCACACGCCATGCCATGTTCCCTTCTGGTCATTTGGCAAGGACGTTTGAAATTCACACGACTGCCAATTCTTTCTTTTGGGGCCCCGAAAAAATTTCTTTCTTCTACCATGGTAAATTCTATATAAAACAAATCAGACATAATAAAATAATTGGCAAAAATTTGAAATCTAAACTAACATGCATGAATGCAAAAAAAACAAATAAAAGTAAATTTGGGTTGCCTCCCAAGAAGCGCTTGGTTAAGGTCCTTAGCTCGACCATACTCTTGTGCTCAACTAGGCTCTTATAGTTCAGTGAACCTCCACTCATCGATGTTGGAATTTACAAGCTCAATTTGGGTCTTCACTCTTGTGGCAATAATATACTTGCTGTGAGAGGGTGCTAATCCTTTCGTGCTATTGATCTGGAATTCAAATCTATTTTCTCCCACTGTTAGGGTCAGCTTGTGATTCTTCACATCGATAACCATACCTACTGTGCCCAAAAATGGTCATCCTAGGATTATCAAGATTTTAGGATTCTCTTCCATTTCCAAAACCACAATATCAGTCGGCAATGTAAAGTTTCCAACCCTGACGGGGATGTCTTCTAGTATCCTCAGCGGGTACCTCTGTGTGTGATCGGCAAGTTGCAACATCATAGTGGTCAATGTTCAATTCCGTAGCCCCAACTTCCTACACATGGTATAAGACATCAAGCTAACACTTGTGTCCAAATCGCAAACTGCCTTGTCAATCATGGTGGAACCAATGTGACATAGGATATAAAAACTCCTTGGATACTTTAATTTCTTCGTGGTTCCATTTTCGATATATGCTCTATATTCCTCCATGAGGGCCACTATTTTAGAACTCTCAATCTTCCATCGGTGTGCTAAGATGCCCTTCATAAACCTTGAAAACTGAGGCATCTAGTGCAATGCATTGATAATTGGCACTTCTACTGAGATTGATTTCATCATGTTTAGGAACTTTCCAAACTCAACATCTCTCTTTGCGTTGGTGAGCCACTGTGGGAAGGGAATTCTAGTAAATTCTTGTATTTTTGTGTGGGAAGAGAGGGGGGGGTCCAATTTCAGCATGTCACCCCTTTTTTCTTAGTCTCCCCATGAGACACTTCATCCTTTGCTTCTCTCTCCACATCTTTGTTTTCCTCGTTTAGTGGCTCATTTAAAGTCCTCCCACTTCGAAACATTACCGCGTTACATTGCTCTATAGGGTTGTCCTCCAATTTCCCTGGTAACTTACCTAGGGTTCTAGCAAAATAGTTGGCGATCTACGCTATTTGAATTTCCAACATCTTTTGTCGGTTAGTAAGATCGTTCGTAGACGACATTAACTCCTTCAACATCTCTTCTATCTGTGAGTGTCGATTATGGAATTCAGCATTCACCTTCTGTTGAATTTGAATAAATCTTTCCATCAGCTGCTCGAGTCGAGATTTCGATGGTTGTTGTTGCCTCCTGCTCGTTTGTCCATAGCTACCTGACTGTTGGAAATTTTCTAAATTATTTTTGTATGAAAAGTTCTGGTGATTCCTCCATCCGGGATTGTATGTTCTAGAATATGGATTATTGGGTCTTTGATTGTAATCGACCACCGCATCAATGTGTTCAACATGGCCTTCTGAGATGTCCTGTCCTTTATAATAGTAGTCTTCCTGATATCCTTTACTCAATCACTAGAAGAATTAGCCTCACATACAGAAGCAAGGGTTTGGGAATCAAACCGTCTACTAAGTGTGTCCATCCTTGTTGCTAAATGATTGATGGAGTCAATAGCATATCTTCTAGCTGCAAGTGCTGGATGACTATGTTTAGAAGCCCACTGATGGTGATTTTGGGCCACCTCCTCGATAAGTTCTTCAGCTTCCTTGATAGTTTTATTCATTAAAGCCCCTCCTGCAGCAGAATCTAGGGAAACCTTTGTGGCATATGTGATCCCGTTATAGAATTGTGGATCACCATCCACCTTTCAAGACTGTGGTGGGGGCATTGATAAAACAAACCTTTGTAGCGATCCTAGGCTTTAAATAGCGACTCTCCTTCATTATGGCAGAAGCTAGTGATAAGGTGGCGCATATGAGATGTTTTACTGGGTGGGAAAAATTTGTTCATGCACTGAAGCTCACATTGCTCCTACATGGTGATGATTCCTAAAGGCAATGAGTGCAGCCACATTTTTGGCTTATCCCTTAGTGAAAATGGGAATAGGCTCAAATGGATTGCATTTACGGGTATCCCATTGAATTTCAGCTTGAGCAGATTTCTAGAAATGTGTCCAGATGTCGGTTGGGGTTTTCTACCGTAGCTCCTCCAAACTGATTTTGTTGTACCATGTGTATAAGCATAGGCTTTAGATCAAAATTATTAGCAGCAATTGTTGGTTCAATAATGTTAGGTTTGTGTCCTCTAGCACTCATAACTGCATAATCCCTCATAGGAATGTTACCTATGTTTGCTAGAGGAGCTTTGTGTTCCCCCATCCTTCTCTATTCAACTTTTCTTCGATGAAATGTTTGGTCTATCACTAGGTCGATTGGAAGTAGATTTTCCGATCTTATGTGCATGTGCATATGATAAACAAAACGACGAAACAAGAGTGTCTATGCTACTTATTGAAAAGAAATTAACTAAAATGAAAGCAATGATCATAATAAATAAAGAAAACATAAACCTGAATTAAAGATAAATTAAATTGAAAATGAATTACGACTAGTGAAATAAATCTAAACTAGATCCAATCCTATATATTCACTTTTGATACAATATCGAAACTACAGTCCCCGACAACGGTGCCAAAAACTTGATGCATGTGAGCACAACCTCAGATCTCCGACGAAGATCGCCAAGGACTTGAAGTGGGCGCTGTTAGGACCTATGTACCTGCTAGAGGGGGGGGGTGAATAGTGTTCCATCGTTGAAGATGGATCTTGATCGTTCTCATTTTGTTTCTTTTGGCTTGGGCGGCAAGAAACAAAAGGGAGGCTAGGGTTTTAGAGAAGGGCTTGGGTGGCCACTCTTTTGGAAATTTTTCCTTCTTCCTAGGGTTGTGGCCGGAGCCCATCCTCTCTTCTTCTCTCCTTGGCTGGCGTCCAATCTCCTTTATCTCATCCTTGGCTGGCGGTAAAGACTAAGGTCTCTTCCCTTGGAGCTTTTGGCCGGCGTCCATAACCTTCATCTCCTTTCCTTGGACGGCGGCTACAACTAGGTCTCTTGACTTGGTGGTCGATCCTAGATAGGGAAGAGTTTTGTTTTATTCTTCCTTTTGTTCGGAGCGAGCAAAAAAAGGAAGATTGGTGATCTAGGAGGCTTCGACTTTTGGAAGATCGTCGCTCGCACGACATACAAAAGGAGGAAGGACATACAATAGAAGATTGAGAGGTATAATGCTTATTTATATTCTTTTGTATTATGTCTATAATTGTTTTTTAATTATATGCATGTTGTATGTTTTGTTATGTGGCTAATTTACTTGGACCCGGAATAAAAATGCAAAAACCGGCGATCCGTACATCGTCTATTCCGCGGCTAATTGTAGAATAGAGGTTGGTTGCTTGAACAACAAGTTTGTTCAAGTGACTACTCTAATCGAATAGCACGACGATGAAACAGTAGCTTGGGTAATACCTCCTTGTTAAGGATAAATTTTTTTATCCAGGGACAGAAGGGTTGCCATGAACAAGCGACGGAGTTTAAGTGGGAAGCGAAGTTTCCTACCTTCACGCTCGAGGATCAAGATCTGCACCACAATGCCAGAGGGAAGAGTTGCAATTACATTATAATTCATATTTCTTGCACATTTATCATTATATTCATGAATTCCATAATGTTTTGTGACTCTCTTCTTGTATTCATGGAGTAGATTCTCCAATTCTAGGATTAGGGAGTAGTTTGTGTTGAGTAGAACATTGCTATTTCAAATATGTTTCCGTTCTTGAAATCATATTTGCAATTGAATGATTGTTTAGATCTATAGCTTTGTGTCTTGGTTTTCTATCTTCTATGCATAGACGATACGAGGAGTAACAATCGTCGTATCTAAGATTTAGGGGATATTAGGAGGAACCTAGAGGTTGGCCTCATCGCCTGCAACTATAGATAGAAGGATGCGATAGAGTTGGTAATGTGTCTCGTTCCCGGCTCCTCGCAGGGATCGATTCAGCATCCTCATACCATAGTGTATGATGTCCTTTCCACAAAACCCTAGCTAGAAAATCTAAATAAATTCAATTGATAGCATGTTCTACGACACACAAACGAAACCGATGTCCTAGAACCCAATCTAAATCCTCGTAGCAACCTTTCTCTTCTTCCATGTGACATTGTACTGAGTTCGAACCACCGACGACCTCTCATTCGTGAACCCTAGGATTACCAATCCGAACAACAACACATCCATGGGATAAATCGATACTCAAAATCTCAGTCCCTGTGGGATCAATATTCTTTATTACTTGACGACATCTGTGCACTTGCGGGTGTTGAGCGTGAGCGTGCACTTCGAGTCCTCGACGGTCTCCGTCACGAGATTTGAGGTCGCGTTTGTGTGCATCAAGTTTTTGGCGCCATTGCTAGGGACTGATTGATTCGATATCAAATCAAGAAAGTGGATAGTTGGATCGGACTTAGGTTAGATTTATTTACTTGCTTATTTTTATTTTCATTTTTATTTTATTTTTATTTTTATATTTTCCATTTCTAGATTTAGTTTTTATTTTATTTTAGCAGTGATTCTCTATTTATTATTGGCTCTTGATTAGTTAGCTAGATTAGTTTATTTTCTATTTTTAAGCATTAAGTAAATACTCCTAACTTTTCTTCTTGATTCAAGCTTTGGTTCCATCCTCAGAATTATTCATTGTATATGATTTATTACTCCTCTCTCATCAAAGGACGCTGAAATGTTAACATAGCTCGCTCGACCTTTGAGAGATTACATAGTGCCTAGACGAAAAGCATGGAATTCCTACTTAGTTATTCCTCAAATTCAAGCCGCGAGTTGTGAAATAAACCCTGCATTAATTTCTCTTATTCAAGAAAAACATTTTGGAGGAGCTCAGATTGAGGAATCCTATTTACACCTTGAAGAATTTCTAGCGTATTGCAACACAGTGCAATATGAAGGAGTCCCAACAGACGCCATTAAGCTCATCATGTTCCCATTCTCACTGAAAGGGGAGGCTAAGCAATGGATACACACGCTACCAGAAGGGAGTATAATGACATGGGAACAAATGGAAGATGCTTTTCTAAGTAAATTCTTTCCTCCCCACAAAACAGCCGACCTTAGGGATAAAATCCTTTCATTTGAGCAAGGGTGAGAAGAGACTCTGGCCGAGGCATGGAAGAGACTATAGGAACTGGTTATTCATTTCCCACACCATGGATTATAGGATTGGTTACTCCTCCATGTTTTTTATTCCGGGATAACTAGTTCGTCGAAAGAACTCTTGGACAAAGCCACGGGGGGCATGCTGATGAAAAAGAGCACAGACGATGCATATCGCATTATAGAGACAGTGGTTGGAACTCTCAAAGTATGGATGAATAGCGAGCGAGATTTTCAAGAGGTTTTCCCCATAACGGGTATAGGCAGCGCTAAAATAGCTTGCCAAGTACAAGGGGAGGATAAGGAGGGAGAGTACTGGATGGAAGAAGATTCCCTATCTTCAGGATTGGAAGAAAAGAAAGAGTCAATACAGGTGGTAGAAAAGAAAGACACAGGGCCTAAGATGAAGTCACTTCACCCTAATCTCAAGTACGAATTTTTGGGACTGACTTCAACCCATCCGGTGATTATAAATGCAAATTTGAGTGAGGTAGAGACAAGGAAGTTGCTGGGGGTGCTCAAGACATACAAAAAAGTGTTGGGCTATACCATCGATGACATAAAGGGGATAAGCCCGTCTCTTTGCATGCATAGGATAATACTTGAGGACAGGGTGTAAGTCAACCGTGGAGCGCCAAAGGCGACTTAACCCTCATTTGTAGGAGGTAGTGAAAAGGGAGGTGCTTAAACTCCTGGATGCCGGAATAATTTACCCAATTTTAGATAGTGAGTGGGTAAGTCGAGTGCATGTAGTTCCAAAGAAAGGTGGCACTACAATAGTCAAAATCGAAGAGAATGAGTTGATCCCTGTTAGAATGGTAACGGGGTGGAGAATGTGTATAGATTATCGTAAAATAAACAAAGCAACAAGAAAGGATCATTTTCCACTTCTATTTATCGATCAGATGCTGGAACACCTTGCTAAACATTCCTATTTCTACTACCTTGATGGGTACTCAGGGTTTTTCTAGATCCCAATCCACCCTATTGCCAAGAGAAGACCACCTTCACCTGCCCGTATGGAACATTTGCATACAGACGAATGCCCTTTGACCTATGTAATGCCCCAGCCACCTTCAGTATTGTATGATAGCTATCTTTTCAGATATGATTGAACATATTATGGAAGTATTCATGGATGATTTTTCAGTCTACGGAACAAGTTTCGATGCATGTCTAAAGAATCTAGAAAGGGTTCTACAAAGGTGTGAGGAGAATAGCTTGATTCTGAATTGGGAAAAATGTCATTTCATGGTAACTGAAGGGATAGTTCTAGGACATAAGATATCAGGGAACGGTATCGAAGTGGACAAGGCGAAGGTCGAAGTAATTGAAAAATTGCTGCCACCCAGGGATGTAAAGGGGGTCCGGAGCTTTCTTGGGCATGTGGGTTTTTATCGTAGGTTCATAAAGAATTTTTCTCAGATAATTAGACCTCTGACAAATCTACTAGCTAAGGACACAGAGTTTATTTTCGATCAGCAATGTTTAGTAGCGTTCGAAGAAATAATAAAAGCCTTAGTAACGTCCCCGATAATACAACTGCTTGACTGGAGCCTACCATTCGAGGTCATGTGTGATGCTAGTGATTATGCAGTGGGGGCAGTGTTAGGGCAACGGAAGAAGAAAAAACTACACGCCATTCACTATGCCAGTAAGATGCTGAACAGACCACAAATCAACTATGCCACAACCGAGAAGGAATTACTAGCAGTCATGTTCGCATTCGACAAGTTTAGACAATACTTAGTAGGTTCGAAGGTAGTGGTTTACACTGACCATACTGCAGTTCGTTACTTGCTAAGTAAGAAGGATGCTAAACCCTATCTTATTCATTGGATTCTATTACTTCAAGAATTTGATATAGAAATCAGGGATAAAAAGGGATCGAACAACGTCATCACGGACCACTTATTACGCATGCCCATAGATAGCAGGATATAAGAGGGAGATAGTTCCCAAATAGATGATGCTGTGCGGGATGATACCCTTATGGCTATTATTAAGGTTACCACCCCCTGGTATACAGATTTTGTGAATTTTCTTGCTAGAAGAGTGATACCGCCGGAATTCACAACCAAACAAAGGAAAAGTTTTTTTGCAGAAGTTTGGCAATATATATGAGATGATCCCTTCCTATTTAGGAAATATGCAGATAGCATATATCGAAGGTGCATACATGAAGAGGAAGTGGAGAGAATCCTCTTTCACTACCATTCCTCAGCATATGGGGGACATACCGGAATTGCAAAAATAGCCATGAAGGTACTTCAGGTAGGATTCTACTGGCCTAGCATGTTTAGGGACACGCACAACTATGTGGTCTCCTGCGATTTGTGCCAGCGAACAGGAAATATAGGTAGGAGACATGAGATGCCAGCAAGCACCATATTAGAGGTGGAGCTCTTCGACGTATGGGGGATAGATTTCATCGGACCCTTTCTCTCTTCCAACGCAAACAGATATATCCTGATCGTTGTAGACTACGTCTCCAAATGGGTGGAGGCCGTAGCATCACCCCACTATGATGCTAGGACCATAATAAAAATGTTCAAAAGAAACATATTCCCTAGATTCGGAGTTCCTCGAGTCGTAATCAGTGATGGAGGATCCCACTTCATCGAAAAATAGTTTGAAAAATTGCTACATAAATATGGGGTGATCCACAAAGTCTCAACGGCATACCACCCGTAAAAAAGCGGACAAGTGGAAATTTTGAATCGGGAGATCAAAAGTATTCTAGAAAAGGCAGTAGTAGCATTAAGGAAAGATTGGTCACAAAAACTAGACGATGCTCTTTGGGCTTAACGCACAGCTTATAAGACCCCGATAGGCATGACCCCGTTCTATTTAGTTTATGGGAAACCTTGCCACCTACCCGTTGAATTAGAACACAAGGCTTTCTAGTCCATCAAGAAGCTCAACTTGGACTACTGTGCGGCAGGAGAGAAAAGGAAACTGCAGTTAAGCGAGCTGGATGAAATTCGAAGAGATGCTTATGAACATGCTAAGGCGTATAAGGAAAGAACTAGGAAGTGGCATGACCAACATATCTTTAGAAGGGAGTTTAAGGAAGGAAACTTAGTTCTCCTGTATAATTCCAGATTAAAAAATTTTCTAGGGAAGCTAAAATCAAGGTGGTCAGGATCGTTTCGGGTAAAAAGGGTATACCCATATGGCACAGTGGATATATAAAGTAAGGAATCAGGGGAGATCAAAGTAAATGGGCAACGATTAAAGAAGTATCTAGGGGAGTCTCCAGAATTCGAGACGGATGAATGGAGATTTATAGAACCTCCAGAGCCAAGTTGATAACGGAGTGTGGTCGAGCTAAACGACCTTAAACAAAGCGCTTCTTGGGAGGCAATCCATGTTTAGTTTTTATGTTCTTTTTTTATTTTATTGCATTTGTTTGTGTAATTTGAAATTTAATTTATAACATTTACCATTTTGCAAATAAATTAGGACTAGAAAGGATTTGCTAGGTAGAAACAAAAATCATTTTGAACCTACACAACTGAGCGTTTAAGGAGAACTCGGACCGTTGTGCACCATGAGAGAGAAACGGGGGCACACAGCCTAGCCGTGTGTTTTCACATGGCCTAGCCATGTGTTTTCACACGGTTGTGCCCCACATTCTAGTAGTGCACATGGCCTGGTCGTGTGTTTTCACACGACCATATTGCACAAGGGATAAAGGGGCGTCGCACCATGCATTTCACCCCTATACATCACTCTCCCTCCAGTCCACACATGCATGAGAGCCCATCTAGTCCATGTCGACATGAGCCTGCACCTGCACCACCACCTTTTTCTACTTTTGAGCAGGATGCAGGTACATCTGCCTACGATTTTTCGAAATTCCGATCGCACCTCGACGACATATATGCCTAGCAACAGACGCAGAGGCAATGATGGGAGGAGCAGAGCACCTATACGCAGGCAGAGTTTTAAGGTTTCCGAGAGCACTTCCAGTGGGTTGAGGAGTTCTACAGCGAGGCTCACGTCTACTTCCAGGAGGAGGCTACCCGTTGCCTTGCGGAGGCCGCCTACCACCAGGAGATGCAGTAGCACAGCCTAGTAGGCACAGTGGGCTAGGGAGGAGGAGCACCGAGCAGCCACTACATCCACCAACTCTCAGATCGACCACATGTACATGTGGCATCAGCAGCTCAACAGCAGATTCTCCTGGGATCCCGAGATGTCGAGGCTACCAGACTTTCCACCTCATCGATCATACTAGAGGTATGCTTCACTTAAGTCTGGGGGGACCCCAAGTTTTGTTTTGTTTCTAGCAGTAGTTTTTTTCCTAATGTTTGCATTTTAGTTAACATTCATTTATTCATGGATTAGTTGTTTTAGTTCCTTTCAGCACTTAGTTTTTGCTACCTATAAGCTTCCTCAGTAGTATTTTTAAAAGTTTTCTTCATGAGTTATTTCCATGAGTAGTGTAACTTCATTTGCCTAGTGGTATTTTATTTTATTGGCTCTGAATGAATGTTTTAGACTTACACTGGTTAGCTTCTATTCTACACATGCACATGACGAACTTTTTGAAAAGGAGAGTCTAGTACATACCTAGCTATGATTCAGCTCAGTAGTTTAGTACTTTGGAATCCACAGGTGACCCTAAGGTTAGCATTTTAGTTACTAAAATTTCTTAGATTGTGTAAGCCCATTCGGAAAAATCAAAATCCCAGTGAGCCGAAATAATAAAAGAAAGAAAAGAAAAAGAAATAAAAAAGAGAGAGAAAAGGAAATGAAAAAGAAAGGGAGGAAAAGGAGATTATGAGGGATAAAAAATAGTTGTCGTGGGTGGAAATAGTTAGGTGCCCCTTTAAGAGAGAGTTAGGTTACTAGGGAAACACCTACCAATTTCTCTCAATACCGAGCACGCCTTTGAGACTTTGTGCTAGTTCTAGGGAATGACCCTCGCTTTGGGCAGGTAAGTGCCTAAGAGCCGGAGACCTTAGGAAAGCTATAGGATGACGACTTAACTTACCATGGAACGAGTATCCCCTAAGAAGACTCTCTTAGCACGAGCACGAGGAGCTAACTATTGGGTTTCCAGAACCGCGGCGAGTGTGTGTTCGAACATGTTTCGTAAACATGTGCACAGCGGAAGAAATAAAAATAATAAATCTACATTTATTACAACACACACATCACACAAATGCATAGTACAACATGTGTAGACATAACCGTAAATTTAAATTTGCAATAAAAGGAAATTTAACTACGTATACCTTTCGTATCACGTTTAGCGGAAACGGCAATAACCGGAACGATCCTCGCTAGAATCGTCTCTATCCGTATCCACGCCGAGTATCTTCGGGATGACTTCACAAAGTCACGAGCTTCGTCTTCGTACGGGTTACTAGCCTCATGTTGAAGACGACGTGATCGAGAGAGGATCACGATCCGAATCCAAATTCGGATCCAAAGACGAGTCCTCAAAACTCGCTTCTCCGGAGAGGTATTCATCAACCGTTTGACGAATCCTTCATCCTCCACCTCTGAGGATTACCGGAGATCGAATTCCCGGTAAGTAAGGTGCTGTCGGAGCTCCAAACGTCGTCCAAACGATGCTCCGACGAGAAGAAAACAAGCTGTCCAGAAAACTGGACAGCTTTGGTGGAGGAGTAGGCGTCAGCCAAAAAGGGTAAGATGAAGCTCACCTTGATGCCGAACCCAAAGGAGATCACCGGAGAGTTGCCGGAGGATCACCGGCTGAAGCTTGGACGCCGGCAACAAGTTGGACGGCGGCACAAGGGGTTGGGCGGCGGCACAATGGTGTTGGCGCCGAATCACCAAGGAGAGGAGGGAGAGGTGGGCGGCCAAAACTAGGTTAGGGTTTTTGGATTAGGGCTTAACCACACCTTAAGCCCTCTTTTATAGAGAACTAATTCTCTTAATGGTTATTGGATCATAACCAAAAGGCCCGTTAACCCGCTCCATTAATATAAGTTAAAATAAACCAAACCATGATGGTTTATTTTAAGTTAAAACGAACCGAACCAACTTTTGGTTCATTTGTTTAAAATAAACCAAACCCTTTGGTTTATTCTCCTCCATTCGATTAGAACCAAACCATTTTGGTTCATCCATTATGTCTTCATAAGACACGGCCCATCCACGCTTCCATTGTGACTGAAACGATTTCATGCTCGCTCCATGTTTGGTCTAACCAAACCTAGTTTCTCTCGGTCTGAGAATCCCATTCTCAAGCTCGTTTTAAATCCTTCGGATTACGCTCGTTGTGCGTGTGACCAAATAGGTTCTCGGTTTATGTTGGCCGTCTATAATTAACCATTAATTATAGAACTATCATGAGTGGCACCTAGTAGTACATCATGATCCCCAATTAACCGAAAAGATCAACGGTTGATCCAGAACTATTTCTGAATCCCTTCAGCAGCTCGAATGAATCGTGCCCCATTCCCTTCACTCATCTTATACCCACTTGGTTCAGGACATGGTCTATAGTGTCAGTCCCCACTAGGCTGACTACGTCACACCTAACCCAAGTATCATTTCCTCATCCTACGGATTCTAGTTACTGCACATGTATCGAAGAGTACCTTACTCTAAACATGTAATGCTTTGGCCAAAGACTTTAGTAACAATCCGACGAGAGGCCATGGGTATACATCTCCTCGCAAGGAGTGGTGAATCCTTTATAGGCTATTCAAACACCTTCGATCACTTCGACTTATACCCAATCATCCCGGGTCAACATCTCCACAGAGATGCTTGCTTAAGATGTCTAAGCATAAGTCTTTATGATCAAGATGACTTGAATACCGCAAGTCAAAGGAACATCACACTTAAGCTATAGTAAGAACTTCATCGACATATCTATATATGCAGAGAACCATATGAAGTCTTACGGCTAGTCACTCCAATGAACTAGTTACCATAACTAGCATCCACGATTAACTCCGGACATCACAATGTCTCCAGCCAGTGAGAATCAGCTGCTTGGATACACCAAGGAGTATACCTCGTGCTAGTCTGAACAAAATTGATAGTGTCCAAATCCATCAATTCATCGACTAGGGATAATTCCGATACATCACAATTACACATGTAGAGATACTCACTAGTTGTGATCCAATCACAAATTCTCTCATGCTTTGAATCCTATCGTGGACATTCAGTAAATGAATTTAAGATCCAATCAAATACATGAAGACATGTATACTCAAATAGTGAATCTTCATTTATCAAATAATGGTTCATACATAAGGCGATTGCCTTAGGACATCTCTCATATATTACTAACAGACTCCCACTTGACCTAATGCCAATCGCTACGGTATCCAATACCATAAGCTCTAACATGACCCTCAAACTTACTTTGAGGTAATGCTTTAGTCAAAGGATCCGCTAAGTTCTTTTCAGTGGGAATTTTCTCGATTTGTATTTCTTTCCTACTGATGATCTCTCTGATAAGATGATAGCGGCGAAGCACATGTTTGGATCGTTGATGAGACCTTGGCTCTTTCGCCTGTTCAATTGCTCCATTGTTGTTGCAGTAGACCGGTATTGCTTCAACAATGGCTGGAATCACACCAAGTTCATAAATGAACTTCTTGATCCAAACCGCTTCCTTTGCTACTTCCAAAGCTGCAATGTGAATACAGCTATAGTGTCAAGCTTGGAACCTTTCCAACTTATTGCGCCTCCATTCTAGGTGAATACATACCCAGACTGAGACATGGAATCATCCTTGTTTGTCTGGAGCTGGTATCCGTATACCCACATATCACCATGTTCCCTTCTCCATATATTAGGAACACATCCTTAGTTCTTCTTAAGTACTTAAGGATTGTCTTAACAGCCACCCAATGATCCATTCCTGGATCAGACTGGTATCTACTCATGATACTCAGAGCATACGATACATCGGGCCTCGTACATAACATAGCATACATGAAAGATCCTATTGCGGATGCATAGAGAATCTTATGCAAATCCTCTCGTCTTCTGTGCGTGGACACATAGACTTCGAAAGGTGTACCCCATGCCTGATGGGTAGGAAACCTTTCTTGGATTCCGACATGCTAAACCTCTTTAGCACTCGGTCTATATATGTAGACTATGAAAGACCAAGCAACCATTTCGATCTATCTTTATAGATCTTAATCCCGAGGATGTAGGTTGCTTCTCCTAGGTCTTTCATGGAGAATGTCTTGGATAATCAAACCTTAACTGACTGTAAGATTGAAACATCGTTTCCCATAAGTAATATGTCATCGACATACAATACTAGGAACACGACTGCACTCCCACTAACCTTTTTCTACACACAAGGTTCGTCTGGATTTTGTGAGAAATCAAACTTTTTGATTGTCTCATCAAAACTGATATTCCAGCTCCTGGATGCTTGCTTCAATCCATAAATGGACCGTCGCAATTTGCATACCTTGGTTTTATCAACCTATGTGAATCCCTCGGGCTGTATCATATACACGTCCTCGAGCAGGTTTCCATTAAGGAAAGTTGTATTCACATCCATCTGCCATATCTCATAATCATAATGAGCCGCTATGGCCAGGAGCATCCGAATGGATTTAAGCATATCTACAGGCGAATAGGTTTCGTCATAATCAACACCTTGCTTTTGACGATATCCTTTTGCCACCAATCTAGCCTTATAGGTAATCACATTACCATCCATGTCGGTTTTCTTCTTGAAAACCCACTTGCACCCTATAGGCTTAATGCCTTCAGGTGGGTCAACCAAGTTCCAAACTTGGTTTTCATACATGGAATCCATTTCCGACTTCATGGCTTCAAGCCACTTATCCCTTTCTGAACTTGTCAGTACTTCTTCATAACTGGTAGGCTCCTCATCATCAATGAGTAACACGTCATTCGATTCACTTACGAGAAATTCATATATCTCAGGAATGTTGCGTGTTCTACCAGATCTACGAAGATGTGGTGTTACAATAGGTCCAGCCGATTGCTCATCACTATGAGTTGTCGGCTGTTGTGCTTCACCAGGTATCTCATCAATGTCTATTTGAGTCTCTCGAGCCTCCTCAAGCTCGACGACACTTCCACTGTTTTCTTGCAAGAGAAACTCTTTCTCTAGAAACATAGCATGCCTTAAAACAAACACCTTTTGTTCCACAGGATGATAGAATTGGTAACCCCTTGTTTCCTTAGGGTATCCAATAAATAGACATTTATCAGACTTAGCATCCAATTTGTCTGATACAGTCCGCTTCACATAAGCTGGACAACCCCATATCTTCAAGTAAGATACATGAGGTTTCTTACCATTCCATATCTCATATGGAGTAGTAGAGACTACCTTGGTTGGCATTCTGTTTAACAAGTAAACAACTATCTGACGTGCATAGCCCCAAAAGGACTTGGGAAGATTCGTATGATTCATCATTGACATGACCATGTCCAACAAGGTCCGGTTACGCCTCTCAGATACACCATTATTCTGTGGTGTATATGGCGGAGTCCATTGAGACAAAATACCATTGTGTCTTAGATAATGAAGAAACTCTTGACTTAAGTATTCACCACCTCGATTCGATCGAAGTATTTTAATACTCTTGTCATGTTGTTTCTCTACTTCATTTCTGAATTCTTTGAACCTTTCAAAGGCTTTAGACTTTTGTTTCATCAAGAACACATACCCAAACCGTGAGTGATCATCGGTGAAGGTAATGAAGTAGCTATAGCCTCCTAAAGCTTGATTTGACATAGGTTCACATACATCAGTATGTATTAGACCTAGTAACTCTCCCACTCGTTCACCTTTTCCAGTAAAAGGTAACTCAGTCATCTTGTCTTTTAAGCATGATTCGCATGTATCGTATGAATCCAATTCAAACGATTCTAGAATCCACATCGGTGTAATTCGGACATGCGTTTCTTGCTTACATGGACAAAACGACAATGCCACATGTAGGAGTCTAATTGATTATCCTTTTGAGCACGCTTGTTGCTCGCTTCGATATTGAAAACATCATTGGATACGTCCAACGTATAAACACCATTGCTTAAAGTTCCAGTCCCATAAAGAACTCCATTCAAAGTTATGTAACAACAATTATTACTAAAAGTCAAATGGTACCCATTTCTATTTAACCAAGAAATAGAAATGATGTTCTTTATCAACGAAGGAACATAAAAGCAACTGTCCAGTTCTAAGACAAGTCCTACAGGGAGTTTCAACAAATACGTTTCGATGGCGAGTGCAGCAACCTTTGCTCCATTCCCAACACGTAAATTTGACTCTCCCTTGACCAGTCTTCTTCTATTCCTTAGCCCATGTATGTCATTACATATATGTGAGCCACACCAAGTATCCAATACCCAAGTGTCTGAGGAAATAGAATGACAATCAATAACGAAGATATATGAAAAAGATGGAGCATCTTATGCCTTATTCTTCTTCACGGACTCAAGATAAATCTTGCAATTTCTTCACCAATGGCCCTACTTGCCATAATGATGGCAAGTGCCCTTTTGAGTTGATTATGCCTTTTTAGCCTTTTTCTTCTTCCCCTTCTGTTGTTCCTTTGACTCCCTCTTAGAACCTTTCTTCGAGGAATCAACTAACAACACCGTCCCCTGCTCATGCTTCTCAGAAGGTTCCACAGTCTTCAACATGTTGAGCAGTACCACAGATGAACCTTCTTGCATCTCAGAGGTGAAGAGGAGCTTGGAGACTTCGAACCTTTCGAATCTCACTTGCTTATCAAACAACTCATAAAGATGAAGGACTACGATATGAGCATCCATATGCTCATGCTGCTTTCGTAGCTTGGGTTCCATCGTGGCTAGCATGATGCAACTCATCATTTCAGAATCATTCACATGTTTCTGATAAGCCAACAATTGGTCCAGAGTTGCATTGTCACTAGGACGGGTGGGAAGAGACGCTTCGAGGACATTCGCAAGCTTTTCCACCTTGAGAACAATTCTCAAGTTTCTAAGCCAGTCCAAGAAGTTCGGCCCAGTCAATTTATTCGAATCCAAAATGGAACGCAAATTCAAAGACATCATGATCAATCTTAGAAATACAAAACGAGCATATATGAGAAAGATGATTTTGTAATGCATCAATATACATTTATAAATCCCATTCATTTTTCGAATTTCAAAACTCCAAAATTACTTCGGGAGATCGTAGGTCCATCTCCGAATGGGCTGATATCCATCATAGATATGAACAACCTTGGAGAGAGTCCAACAAGCCATTCATAACTACGACGGTAGGTATCAATTATACCGATTGCATATCACGTATATGCAACTATCACAATGTGCTATCAACTTATTGAATGTTCACACATACATCGGGTTGTTAACACATTAACAAGTATGCATCATATGCATAGCACCCAACTTCACCTCCCTTTACATCGACCTTGGAGAGAGTCCAACAAGCCGATGCTCCAGGTTAAAGCCAACCCATTAATCGAGAAATAGTTTTAATATGGTTAGAGCGCATTCAACCAATTAGCCCGGCTTGGAGAGAGTCCAACAACCAAAGCTAACGATTGACCTCTGACTCTTACCATATTAGTATTAAACTATTCCATGGTTTGAACATGTTCGGGTCGAGCCGGGCTTGGAGAGACTCCAACAACCCAAACAAGAAACAGAACTCTGGTTCTAACCATATTAATGGAAGGTGTAGGCTTTAATATTGAGAAAGGGTTTTTATGTCTCATCCTCTTTGCATGCAAATAACTATTGTAGAATATTTGACATCGCTAGAGGGGGGTGAATAGCATAGAATTCGTACGTAGATGGAATTCGTTCGCGTTGCTTGTCTACAATCTTGTTAGTACGCAGCGGAATAAACAATAACAAATACAAACACAAGATGCAATCACAACACGCACGATATAATGTGGTTCGAAACCGTAATGATTCCTACTCCACGGATTGGGTTCGTACGAACCCTAGCGATGCCACAAACACCACTAAGCAATAAAGCTCCTTCTCGACAACAAGTCGGAGGTGGAGAAACCTCGTACAATGAATTACAACAAGTAATACAAAGTAAACAAGCAAATACAAAGGAAATGTAAAGAACACTTTACAAAACTAGGGTTTGAGTGCTTTGCTTGTTGGTTGCTTGGATGAGGTTGAAGGGCCCTGGAATGCACCTGCAAATCGCCTTCAAATCGCCTCAAGAAAGCTCCCTAAGAACTGATGCTTGAACCTTCCATGAACAGCTGCTTTTATCCTCCATCGGCCGATTTCAGCAGATCGCCATAAGTCCTGATCGCCAAAGATCAGAGCCGTGAGACAACGGCCAATCCACGCTGACAAGTTCCAACGGACTTTGGCCGATCGCCAACATTGGCGCTGATCGCTAACGCTCGTAGTCGATCGCCACGGCCACGGCGTTATGTGCTCGACATGTAACTAGCAATGATCGACGACTTCGGTAGTCGATCATCGCGTATCATCGGTTGTTTAACGAATGAGCCGATCGCCAGAGTACCCAGCTTTAAATTGGCAAATAAATAACTTGTCGACTCACAATGAACCGCCATATTGTCGACTGCCAACCTCAAACATGAGGTTTTAACCCAAATATGGTGCCCCCATACTTGCTAGACCACCCTTACCCTAGACCTAAGCCTTCTAGCCACCTCCATCAGCCTCATGCCTCTCGGATCCCTCCAAGTCATCCATGACTCGTTCATCCATCGCGCTAGCCTCCAGGTGCTTCCCTCGGCTATGTCATGCTAACGGTGTCTACACCGCCAGGGCACATTGGACTTACACCGCCAAGACTCCGCTTGGACTTTACGCTACCAAAATCAATCCCCTTGGACTTCCCAAATGCCAAGACTCAAGCTTGGACTTTCCCTTGCCAACCCATGTTGGACTTTCCATGCCAAGACCCATGCTTGGACTTTCCATTTGCCAAGACCCATGCTTGGACTTCTCATGCCAAGTACTCAAGACTTGGACTTTCCCAAATGCCAAGTACACATGACTTGGACTTTCCATGCGCCAAGTGTCCCACTTGGACTTTTCATGCCAAGTACTCAAGACTTGGACTTTACCAAATACCAAGTGTTCCACTTGGACTTTCCAGGCCAAGTGCACAAGACTTGGACTTTCCCATGACAATTACATTGTCATATGTTTTTGTCGAAACATCCAAACATCACTCGAGTCAAACTCGAGTCCTGGTCAATCGTGACCTGGGCCGATTGCACCAACAATCTCCCCCTTTTTGATGTTTGACAAAAACCAAACAAATTATTTGAGTTAGACCACTAACTCAAATCCCTTACCAATTATCCCAAATTGGTAAACACTCTCCAAATGTTCTCCCCCAAACATTCTCCCCCTTTTTGACTAACATCAAAAAGATTATCTCTCCAAGGAGGTCAATGTCTCATTGTCCCAATGAGATCTTACAATCTCCCCCTTGATCCAAAAATACCTAGGATGCCTACCATCTTCCTAGTGATATGTCCCTTATCACTCAAGAGAGGCACTCCTATACTCTCTCCCAATTTCCAAATTGAGTTTCTCAAAATCCCATCAATTTTCCCAATTGATGATACTCTCTCAATAACTTCTCCTCTTCAAGGAGAAAAACACATCCATCATCCCAAGATGGATACCTCCCCCTAAAGGCTTGCTCCCCCTTGACCATTGCACCAACAATGTCCTTGGGAAGCCCCTAAGCCAATAGGAACTCTAAACCATCAAAATTAAGGTTCTAAGTTCAACATAGAACTTTCCATACCCTAAATTTGATACTTTGACCTAACACTGTTGGAATGTATACTGAAAGCCTAGCTCTTTTGTATGAATATTTTATTCTGAAATAAGAATCACATGATCATTGTTTGCACTTTATATTTATATATCTGCATATTGTCTAATACTTTACATTGTAGATAACATGGTGCTTGGGTGTGGCACAGAAGATCATGTTATCAGTCCCTTGTAGAGTATAAGTAGAGGCTCACAACCAAGATGGTTTTGGAAAAACCATTGGCATGGTTGTAGTGTAGCTTGGTATTGTTTTGTCTTGAACATAGAGTTACACTAGTACACTTAGGTGTATTGAGCAGGACCGAAATAGAGGTGATTGAATTTATTACTGACTACATAATTTAATCAGACCTCGGATATGATGTTGTACATGCTCTTAATCCCGATATAATAACGGGCACATGTACTTAATATTTATTTCTTTGATTTACCAGAGGGTGAGATTTCTATGGATTAAATCAATATGCCCGGTAAGTTGGGAAATGATATTATTTACATGGTGTGCCGTTGATTATAGGAGGAATCCGTGTCCTATGTATTAGGTTGATGATGTCCCCTTGAGGTGCTCATAAGGTTCATCATGTAAACCCTGCAGGTTGACTTAGTCAACATGATGATAAGGTTGAGTGGTACTACTCGAGGAGTTAGATGTTAATTGATTGATGGTCAATAAATCAATCAATTGACGGACATTCGATATCTTAAACACGGGGAGATGGATGTACAAATAATATATGGAGCCCATATTAATTTATGGGGGTTGGTGAGGTAGTTCGATGATGATCCTCTAGTGGAATGGAACATCATTGATGGATCAAGTTTGTGTGGTTCCGATCCATCGGGTGGCCAAGACCCAACTCCTCCTCATGGTCCCTATCGTAGCCTAATATAAACCTCATGAAGTCTAGATCAAATGATGGAAAACAAATCTCTAGATCCGACGGTTAGGATTAAATCTGTAGAATCGACGGTTGAGATTAAATCTCTAGATCCGACGGTTGGGATTAAAACCCTAGAAACGACGGTTGAGATTAAATCTCTAAATCCGACGGTTGAGATTAAAACCCTAGAACCGACGGTGGAGATTAAACCAAGGCCTAAACCTAACTCTATATAAAAGGGAGAAGAAAGGTTGGATAAGGTGGGCGGCAAGAAAATTGGGAATTAGTTCCTATATTTTTGGCTTCCTCATCAATAACCAACTTTCTCCTAAGTTCTATAAAAGGGTGGCTATGGGTTGGGCGACAAAAAAAAGAGTGGTTGATGGTTGATGATGGATGCTAAGGAAATTAGGGTTTTGCCTAGCATTCCTTGGGCGGCAAGCAACCTTAAGGAGGAAACCCTAATTAGGGTTTTGGCTCCTTAGGTTGGGCGGCCAAGGTGAGGATGAAGAGTGGGCGGCAACTTGTGGAGGAGCTTGTCTTCTTCCATGGAGGTGGCTAGCTCCTAGATCTCTTCTCTCCACCATGCTTGGGCGGCAAGGAACCCTATGGAAGAAACCCTAATTTGATTAGGGTTTTGGCTCCTTTGCATGGGCGGCCATGGATGGGAATGAAGAGTGGGTGGTAACTTGTGGAAGAGCTTGTCTTCTTCCTTGGAGGTGGCTAGCTCCTAGATCTCTTCTCTCCACCATGGTTGGGCGGCAAGGAACCCTATGGAAGAAACCCTAATTTGATTAGGGTTTTGGCTCCTTTGCATGGGCGGCCATGGATGGGAATGAAGAGTGGGTGGCAACTTGTGGAAGAGCTTGTCTTCTTCCTTGGAGGTGGCTAGCTCCTAGATCTCTTCTCTCCGCCATGGTTGGGCGGCAAGAAAGCCTAAGGGGAAACCCTAATTAGGGTTTCCTCCTTAGGTCAGTGCTAGGATTGCAAGGAAGTTGGGCGGCAACTATAGGAGAGGAGGTCTTCTTCTTCCTAGGTTGTGGCCGGCTCCTTCCTCTATTCCCTCCACCGTGGCCGGCGCCCAACATATTCCCTTTCTCCTATTCACTCCATCTTGGCCGGCGGCACCAAAACTAGGGTTTGTCCCTAGTTCGGTTCCTTGGTTGTTTCCATTATGTTCTCTCTATTCTTGGGGCCGACGGCATCAATCCTTTGATGGATTGGTGGTTGGCTCAAGCAAGAAGGGAAAGAGAGTTCTTCTTTCTTTGGATTGAAGAAGATCTAGGAAGCTTCAACTTGTGGAGGATCTTCGCCCACACGAAGTCTACAAGGAGGTTAGGACATACGATAGAAAATCAAGAGGTATAAAAGTTTCACAACTTTTATTATTGTTCTTTTCATGTTCTTATTTGATATGCTAGCTTATGTTCTTTATGTTAGTATATGTTGATTATACTAGTTTGCATTTGCATGTATTTGTATAATCATGGACCCCGAATAAGAAACACAAAAACCGGCGATCCGTCCGTCGTCTCTTCCGCGGCTAATCGACTAGAAGAGTTTGGTTACTTGAACAACTAGTTTGTTCAAGCGATCGCTCGAGTCGTTGGCACGACGATGAATTGGTTGTGCTTAGGAAACTCATCTCATCCGGATTAGTTTTCATTAGTGAAAATTTTAATCCGGGGACATGGGAGCCTATGAGCATTCCGAGAAATAGCACGATCCGCCAACAATTGGTATCAGAGCCACGGTTTCCGATTTTGTGTGTTTAGGATTCGGTTAATATTACTTTCATGCACATATCATATATTTAGTATACCGGATAATAGTAGGATGTGCGTAGGCTATCTTTTTTGTTGCAGGCATAAGATCCAACTATTATGGCTATATATGTGTGTATGTGATTGCATGTGTGTGTGATTGTATATTATTTGAATCCTCGGGGTTGACGAGGCTAGATTAGTATTTAATTTTTGTAATTAAATACGGCATTGTTTAGCCGCTCATTTTAGTTTACTTTCGATCTAGATTATTTGTACACTCCTTCATGGAGTATAGGATCGATGGATGTAAATTAAAATGTTTTATCTCGGCTCGAAACTCTTTGGTGACTTGCGCACGGGAAAAGATGGAGCGGACGAGGTGGCGACACGACGGGACGCATATTGGAGAACAATGCCATAATAGTTGGAAAAATTTTGATTTTTCCATATTTATTGCTGATTTATTTTGTATGCATGTTGTGAGTGCTTGAAAATTCCTCATTTTCAATTTACTAAGTGGGAGAGGGATATTTTAATTAATTCCCGCGGCCTCCATTACAATTTGATATGTGATGCAACAAACTTGCGCGTCGGCTCTGAGTGCCTTCCTCCCCATCGGATGAGTTTGTTTGCGGATCACTAGGTCAAATAATGGTTATACAAAATTATTTAGGAGCATGTGTACTTCCCCATCGGTAAGCCACATAATCCGAGATAATTCCCTTAGTATCGTGTAATGGTGCACACTTAGATGCAAATAAAAAGTATCCTCCCCATCGGAGTCACTGCTTTTATTTGTAGGGCCAAAGAGGAACCAACTATTAATTTTATTTGTCAAAAATTTAGGTTGACAAGATAATAAAATTAATGGGTAAAACCTCCTCTTACAAATGTAGAATTTGTATACGTCCACACTATCGTGACATGCGATATTCTCGGTGTTTTGAGGTGTTGGTTGATTTTGGAATTTTATTGTTTTGAGGAATCAATAATATTTGGAATCTAAAGTTTTGATCATTGTGATTCTTAGGATTTTCAAAATGACTTTCAGTCCACTTATTTTGATACTAAAGGAAATAAACTTACTGTACCCAAATTATATTGATTGGAAATGAATCCAAATATTGTCATATCTGCTAGTATGCACTCTTCGAAGAGTATCCTCAAGCCATGGTTGCTCAAAAAGGTTTCTACTTCTAAGCCGAAAGGCAAGAAGAAGGAGAAACAAGGTGGAGCAAATGTGGTGGGAGGATCTCAGGGAGGAGTGAAGAAGCCGAAAGGCAAGTACTTCACTTACAAGCAGGATGGACATTGGAAGGAGGACTATCCCAATCCAAAACAGAACAAAAGTATATCCTTTGGTCTAGTCATTGTAACATGGTTAGCGGTGTTATCTACCGGCACCTGGTGTGTAGATACGAGAGCCACTAATCATGTCTGCAATACTATTGCAGGGGTTCCAGGAAACCCGATGACTAGCTAAAGGGGATATTACCATTTACTTGGGCAATGCCATGATGGTGGCGGCTATTGCAGTGGGAGAAGTTTTATTTATCTCTTGAAAATAATAAAACTTTGGTTCTGGAAAATTCCCTTTATGTACCTTCATTTAGAAAGAATTTAGTTTCAGTTTCTAAATTATTATGGATGGATATTCTATTTATTTTAATGACAGAGTTGTTATAAAAAGGAATAGGGAGAATATCTATTCAGGTACATTGAAAGGAAATTTGAACCAAAACCTCCCACGATGCAAATTGAAGTTAATAACTCATCTTCTAATTCCAATAAGAGAAAAGAACCTTCGAAGATGAACCAAACATATCTTTGGGATCTTAGGCTTGGTCATATTAACCTAAGTAGAATTCAAAGGTTGATAGCTGATGGACCTTTGGGTTCATAAGTGGTGGAGCATCTCCCGACCTGCGAATCTTGCTTGGAGGGTAAGATGAACAAGAGGCCTTTCAAGGCCAAGGGGTATAGATCCAAAGATGTGTTAGAAATGGTTCATTCTGATTTGTGTGGTCCTATGGCTATCTAGGCAAGAGGTAATCTTGAATATTTTTTCTCTTTTGTAGATGATTATTCAAGATGTGGATGACACTACGATCTGATCGTGGTGGTGACAACCTCTTGGGAGAGTTTAGGAACTACTTATCAAACGTTGGGATTCAATCCCAATTGACTGCACCTGGCACACCCCAGCAGAACGGTGTAGCAGAGCGAAGGAATATGACTCTTATGGAGATGGTTAGATCGATGATGAGTTATTCTGACTTGTTTTATAGTCCTAGAGATCAGAGGGTGATCGTTAACATGAATGCCAGATTTCTAGAGGAAGACTATGTGATAAGCCACAAGCCCAAGGGTAAAATTGTTCTGGAGGAGTTAAAAAGGGAAGTCACTTCTTTAGTACCACTGGTACAAGAGGACATACCACATGTCACTGCACCGCTGCGGTCACAGAGGATACATGTAAGATACCTCGTCAGAGTGGGAGGGTTGTTAGACAACCTCTTAGATTCATGTTTTTGGACAAATCTTCTGATTTGGTCCCTAGCAAACATGAACCTGATCCCTAGACATACGACGAGGCAATCCAAGATATAAATACAGCATCTTTGCAAAGTGCAATGAATACTGAGATTGAATCTATGGATTCAAGACAGGTCTGGGAGCTCTTATGCATAGCAACTCATATGGATTATGAGGTGTGACAGATGGATGTGAAGACAGCATTCCTTAGTGGAAGTCTTGAGGAATCCATCTACATGAAGTTTATCAGAGGATTCTTTGCTAAGGGCAAAGAGCGTTTTGTATATAAGCTTAATCGGTCAGTTAATGGATCAAGCAAGCTTGAAGTCTTGGGACATCCGCTTTGAGGAGGTAAATCCAGTCTTATGGATTTATTCAAAGTTCGGATGAGTCTTGTGTATATCAGAGATGTGACGGAAACGTAGTGGTATTTTTGTACTATACGTAGATGACATTTTGGTGGTTGGCGACAACATCGAAGTGTTATTAGACGTAAGGGTATGGTCGTCCAAACAGTATGATATGAAGGACTTGGGAGAAGTGGGTCACAACCTTGGGAACAAGGTTGTTGTGCTTATCCCAAGCTTCATACATAGACATGGTTTTGGATCGTTTTAGCATACAAAACTCCAAGAAGGGTTTTCTACCCTTCAGGCATGGAGTTCCTTTATCTAAGCAGATGTGTCCTAGATCATCTGAGGAGATAGAGGAGATATAGGCAGTTCCTTATGCTTCGACGGTAGGAAGCCTAATGTATGCTATGTACGAGATCAGATATCTGCTTTGCCGTAGGCATGGTCAGCAGATATCAGAGTAATCTAGGACAGGGACATTGAACTGCAGTAAAGCATATATTGTAGTGCCTGAGAAGGACTAGGGATTATATGCTAGTTTACCGGGCAGACCAATTACTCCCTGTGGGTTGCATGGATTACGATTTCCAATCAGATAGGGATAACAGTAAGTCTACCTCAGTGTTTGTGTTTACTTTGGGAGGTGGAGCCATAGTATGGAAGAGTGTCAAGCAGAAATGCATGGCGGACTCCACCATGGAAGCTGAGTATGTGGCAGCCTATGAGGCAGCCAAAGAAGTTGTATGGCTCAGGAACTTCTTGATGGACTTAGATGTGATTCCTGGTTTGCCCACAACTATCACAATTTATTGTGATAACAATGGTGCAGTTGCAAACTCGAAGGAACCACGAGCCCATAAGGCTAGTAAACACATAGAGTGCAAGTACCACCTGATACGAAAAATCGTAAAGGAGGTAGAAGTTGCTGTCGCCTAGATTGCATCAGAGGATGACCTGGTAGACCCTTTCACTAAGGCCCTTCTAGCGAGAGCTTTGATAGGCATGTGGAGGGAAGGGGAATCAGATGTATGGCAGTATGATGATAGCATAGTCTTTTAGTATAAGTGGGAGATTGTTGGGATGTATACTGAAAGCCTAGCTCTTTTATATGAATATTTTATTTTGAAATAAGAATCACATGATCATTGTTTGCACTTTATATTTATATATCTGCATATTGTCTAATACTTTACATTGTAGATAACATGGTGCTTGGGTGTGGCACAGAAGATCATGTTATCAGTCCCTTGTAGAGTATAAGTAGAGGCTCACAACCAAGATGATTTTGGACAAACCATTGGCATGGTTGTAGTGTAGCTTGGTATTGTTTTGTCTTGAACATAGAGTTACACTAGTACACTTAGGTGTATTGAGAAGGACCGAAATAGAGGTGATTCAATTTATTACTGACTACATAATTTAATCAGACCTCGGATATGATGTTGTACATGCTCATAATCCCGATATAATAACGGGCACATGTACTTAATATTTATTTCTTTGATTTACTAGAGGGTGAGATTTCTATGGATTAAATCAATATGCCCGGTAAGTTGGGAAATGATATTATTTACATGGTATGCCGTTGATTATAGGAGGAATCCGTGTCTTATGTATTAGGTTGATGATGTCTCCTTGAGGAGCTCATAAGGTTCATCATGTAAACCCTGCAGGTTGACTTAGTCAACATGATGATAAGGTTGAGTGGTACTACTCGAGGAGTTAGATGTTAATTGATTGATGGTCAGTAAATCAATCAATTGACGGACATTCGATATCTTAAACACGGGGAGATGGATGTACAAATAATATATGAAGCCCATATTAATTTATGGGGGTTGGTGAGGTAGTTCGATGATGATCCTCTAGTGGAATGGAACATCATTGATGGATCAAGTTTGTGTGGTTCCGATCCATCGGGTGGCCAAGACCCAACTCCTCCTCATGGTCCCTATCGTAGCCAAATATAAACCTCATGAAGTCTAGATCAAATGATGGAAAACAAATCTCTAGATCCGACGGTTAGGATTAAATCTGTAGAATCGACGGTTGAGATTAAATCTCTAGATCCGACGGTTGGGATTAAAACCCTAGAAACGACGGTTGAGATTAAATCTCTAAATCCGACGGTTGAGATTAAAACCCTAGAACCGACGGTGGAGATTAAACCAAGGCCTAAACCTAACTCTATATAAAAGGGAGTGGAAAGGTTGGATAAGGTGGGCGGCAAGAAAATTGGGAATTAGTTCCTATATTTTTGGCTTCCTCATCAATAACCAACTTTCTCCTAAGTTCTATAAAAGGGTGGCTATGGGTTGGGCGACAAAAAAAAGAGTGGTTGATGGTTGATGATGGATGCTAAGGAAATTAGGGTTTTGCCTAGCATTGCTTGGGCGGCAAGCAACCTTAAGGAGGAAACCCTAATTAGGGTTTTGGCTCCTTAGGTTGGGCGGCCAAGGTGAGGATGAAGAGTGGGCGGCAACTTGTGGAGGAGCTTGTCTTCTTCCATGGAGGTGGCTAGCTCCTAGATCTCTTCTCTCCACCATGCTTGGGCGGCAAGGAACCCTATGGAAGAAACCCTAATTTGATTAGGGTTTTGGATCCTTTGCATGGGCGGCCATGGATGGGAATGAAGAGTGGGTGGCAACTTGTGGAAGAGCTTGTCTTCTTCCTTGGAGGTGGCTAGCTCCTAGATCTCTTCTCTCCACCATGGTTGGGCGGCAAGGAACCCTATGGAAGAAACCCTAATTTGATTAGGGTTTTGGCTCCTTTGCATAGGCGGCCATGGATGGGAATGAAGAGTGGGTGGCAACTTGTGGAAGAGCTTGTCTTCTTCCTTGGAGGTGGCTAGCACCTAGATCTCTTCTCTCCGCCATGGTTGGGCGGCAAGAAAGCCTAAGGGGAAACCCTAATTAGGGTTTCCTCCTTAGGTTGGGCGGCTAGGGATTGCAAGGAAGTTGGGTGGCAACTATAGGAGAGGAGGTCTTCTTCTTCCTAGGTTGTGGCCGGCTCCTTCCTCTATTCCCTCCACCGTGGCCGGCGCCTAACATATTCCCTTTCTCCTATTCACTCCATCTTGGCCGGCGGCACCAAAACTAGGGTTTGTCCCTAGTTCGGTTCCTTGGTTGTTTCCATTATGTTCTCTCTATTCTTGGGGCCGGCGGCATCAATCCTTTGATGGATTGGTGGTTGGCTCAAGAAAGAAGGGAAAGAGAGTTCTTCTTTCTTTGGATTGAAGAAGATCTAGGAAGCTTCAACTTGTGGAGGATCTTCGCCCACACGAAGTCTACAAGGAGGTTAGGACATACGATAGAAGATCAAGAGGTATAAAAGTTTCACAACTTTTATTATTGTTCTTTTCATGTTCTTATTTGATATGCTAGCTTATGTTCTTTATGTTAGTATATGTTGATTATACTAGTTTGCATTTGCATGTATTTGTATAATCATGGACCTCGAATAAGAAACACAAAAACCGGCGATCCGTCCGTCGTCTCTTCCGCGGCTAATCGACTAGAAGAGTTTGGTTACTTGAACAACTAGTTTGTTCAAGCGATCGCTCGAGTCGTTGGCATGACGACGAATTGGTTGTGCTTAGGAAACTCATCTCATCCGGATTAGTTTTCATTAGTGAAAATTTTAATCCGGGGACATGGGAGCCTATGAGCATTCCGAGAAATAGCACATTGCCAACAAACACTTCTCCTAATCCATATCCAATGGATTTTCACTCTTTATTAATGCTTCCCAAAGCATATCTTAAGGCTTAAAAGTGGCTAGGTACCTTTACCATGGTTGAAAATGGACTAAACAAAACTTGTTAACCCAAAATCAGACCTGGTAGTCGACTCCTATCAGTAACCAGTCGACTGCCACTCTCATCAGTCGACTGCCACCAAGGGCAGTCGACTGATAGTTGAAATTTCCAAATTTCAGCTATCAGAATCGAGATTTGGAAAAGCTTAAGTAATTCTACATAATTTAAAAAATCATAAAATTTGATACGTATATTACTTATAGTCAATACAATGGGTGAAAAATATTTGAAAATTATTTTACCCATAAACTAGTGAGTTTGATACAAAACTCAAAACCATTGAAATTTTCAATGTTTTGGCCCTATTTTGTATCAACTCTATCAATGGTGATTGCTATCAAAAGATAGACTTCACCAAGGTTTTTCAAAATGATTTTAAAATGTTTTCAAAACCTTATTTTGGATCATATTCCTTGGGCACTATGTACATGACTTGTACACATGCTCTCCCAATGATCCACAAATGAAACAGGATGAGTTTTAGTTCATCTAGATGCAAAAACTATGCACCTTGAACTCAACTCATATCCTAGTATCTCACATGTATCTAAGGTGTATAAAATACACATACATGTCAATTTAATGTGAGATGTGGGTTTTGTTCATCCTAATCTAGGGTTTCATGCATTCTCTAAGGCAACCCTACTTGATTCCCTTATAAATGGGACTTCAAGTCATGTCATAGTCCTTAATTCAATTTCAACCAAATTGTCTTAAATGCATGAATGATTATGGCAATAGAAATGATATAAATAAGCATATGCTCATAATCATGATGTCATGGCATAAGATGAAATCTAAAAACACATGACATTTGAAACCTTAATCCTAAACATGAACATGACATATAAAATGATTAAAATAAACATGATGTCATGGCATGTTATATGTCAAACAAAGCATGGCATATAAAATATATAGGTATAGTAATACATAAATTTTAATATTAATTGCCATTTGATATAATTAGGTTTATTTTTCCATATTAATCTAAATTTTCCCAAGTGTGCCAAAAACCCAAATTGACACATTAAAACCTCTAAGACTAAATTGTGCCAATTTGATCAAATTATCAAACTTCTTAATTAATATTGGCACATCCTAAAAACCTTTAGGATTCAAATCAAACCACATTCCCAAGGTAACCATAACCTTGAAAATGACCTAAAATGCCACCTTTATCATGGTTGAGTTAACTACCCATCCAATCAAGGTTAGCACACCCTAAACCCATCTAGCGTGAATCAATCACGCTCTTAGGAACCCAAAACCGATTTGAGCTCCTAGGGTTAATTAGGTAATCCTTAGGGATAGCCTCCCTAGATACCTTCCTAATGACCCTCCTAGGCTTGTTAGCCTTGGTCATTTGGGTCTTACCTAGGTTGACTCTAGGGGTAACTCCCCTTACAACCTTCTTAGCGGCCACCCTAGGTTTCCTAGAAACCCTAGCCACTAGGCACAACCTTTGGTCAACCTTAGGAATGACTTCCCTATTGACCTTGGTCTTCCTAGACCTAGTTTGTGTCCCATAATCAAATGGAACATTATGATAAGCTACCTTAGGCTTAGGTTTGTGACCCAAACCTTGCTTGCCTTTGGTTGACTTTTGACTCTTAGGTCCTTGGTGTTGACTTTGACTTTTGGACCTTTGACTTTGACCATTAGACCCTTTAAATTGGTTTTGTATATTCCTAAGGGTCTTTTCTAGTTTCTCAATCCTTGACCTCAAGGCTTGGTTTTCTAATTCTAATTGCCCAATTGATTTTTGATTAAATTCTTGGGCATGGGACTTTCTAGGCATATGCCTAGTCCATTTTGAGTTTAGACCTAGATGTTCTTGTACCTTCCTAATTGTCTCCCTAGGTAGGATTGGTCTTGAGTTATTTGACCTAGGTTTATCCTTAGATAAATTGTTTTTAGGGACATTAGTCCCAAATTTCTCCTTACTTTTGAAGTTAACACTTTTAGCTCCTAAACAAATATATTTATCTCTAGCATGCTTTTCATGGTGAATTGCAAGAGAATTAAAATTTCTAGCATGCTTTTGACTTTTAAATTTAGAAGGTGCATTATTTAAATATACCTTAGGGTTAGCTATAGAAGCTCCCCCTACGTGTAATGCTCCTCCTTGCCCCTTCTTCTTCCCCCTAGGGCATTGGCTTCTATAGTGCCCCATTGAGTTGCACTTGAAGCATATGATATGCTCCTTGCTCTTGATATTTGGGGAACCGACATCCTTGATCTTTGGTGCCGGTGGAGCTTTTCTTACTCTCTTTGGGCATTTGCTCTTGTAATGCCCACTTTCCCTACACTCAAAGCAAATTATATGATTTTTATTTAAACCTAAATTGCTTGAGTTACCTAGTTCGGTGGTAGGTGCCGGAGTCGAAACTTCTGCATCTTGACCGGAGGTTGAGGCATCTTCTTTATTTTGTTCCGGCTCCGGTGTAGATGGTCTCTCCCCCTCAATCATAGAAGTGGATGCTTCTTCCACCTCTTCTACTTCCTTCTCCAATCCGGAAGTGGATGCTTCTTCCACTTCTTTCGATCCGGATGTTGATTCCCTATCAACCTCCGAATCCTCAAGCTCTTGGGATGACGGTGTACTTTCTTGAGCTTGAGAGGGTGAGCACTCCTCTTCTTCTTCTTCTTCTTGGACCGATGATGAGTTTTCATGGAGCTTTGCCACTTGGCTCCATAACTCTTTAGCATCTACATAATTACCTAACATACACAAGGTATTGTTAGGCATTAAATCAATTAAAAATTTTATCACCTTATCATTTTTCTCGGATGTTTGAACTTGCTCTTCGGTCCATCTCTTCTTTTTGAGGAATCCACCTCTTGGTCCTCTTGGATATTCAAATCCATCCATCAAAATGGACCATTCCTCAAAGTCTCTCATCATAATAAAATCCTCAATTCTTCCCTTCCAAGAATTGAATCCTTCTCGTCCGTATAAGGTGTAGGGCACTGGTGTGTTGATGTCCCAACCTAATTGATCTTGGACTTCCATCTTTTACCCTCTAGTGTCTTGCTCCCGGTTGTTAATCCATTGAAGATCCCCGGGCTCTGATACCAATTGTAGAATATTTGACGTCGCTAGAGGGGGTGAATAGCGTAGAATTCGTACGTAGATGGAATTCGTTCGCGTTGCTTGTCTACAATCTTGTTAGTACGCAGCGGAATAAACAATAACAAATACAAACACAAGATGCAATCACAACACGCACGATATAACGTGGTTCGGAACCGTAACGGTTCCTACTCCACGGATTGGGTTCGTACGAACCCTAGCGATGCCACAAACACCACTAAGCAATAAAGCTCCTTCTCGACAACAAGTCGGAGGTGGAGAAACCTCGTACAATGAATTACAACAAGTAATACAAAGGAAATATAAAGAACACTTTACAAAACTAGGGTTTGAGTGCTTTTCTTGTTGGTTGCTTGGATGAGGTTGAAGGGCCCTAGAATGCACCTGCAAATCGCCTTCAAATCGCCTCAAGAAAGCTCCCTAAGAATCGATGCTTGAGCCTTCCACAAACAGCTACTTTTATCCTCCATCGGGCTGGATTTCCTCCTAGCAGTCGACTGCCATAAGTCCCCAGTCGACTGCCAACACTGTAGCTGTGAGACAATGACTCAATCCACGTTGGACAAGTTCCAACGGGACTCTTAGCGATCGATCGCAACATTGGCGGCCGATCGCTAACGCCCGTAGTCGATCGCTGGGCCATTTACGGCGCTCGTGCTCGACACAGAACTAGCGATCGTATCGAAACTTGGCACGATCGCCAGAGATATCACCGATCGCACTAATGAGCAATGATCGCGCCAGTCTAAATTGGCAACATGAGGTTTTAACCCAAGTATGGTGCCCCCATACTTGCTAGACCACCCTTAGCCTAGACCTAAGCCTTCTAGCCACCTCCATCAGCCTCACACCTCTCGGATCCCTCCAAGTCATCCATCACTCGTTCATCCATCGCGCTAGCCTCCAGGTGCTTCCCTCGGCTATGTCATGATAACGGTGTCTACACCGCCAAGGCACATTGGACTTACGCCGCCAAGACTCCGCTTGGACTTTACGCTGCCAAAATCAATCCCCTTGGACTTCCTAAATGCCAAGACTCAAGCTTGGACTTTCCCTTGCCAACCCATGTTGGACTTTCCATGCAAAGACCCATGCTTGGACTTTCCATTTGCCAAGACCCATGCTTGGACTTCTCATGCCACGTACTCAAGACTTGAACTTTCCCAAATGCCAAGTACCCATGACTTGGACTTTCCATGCGCCAAGTGTCCCACTTGGACTTTTCATGCCAAGTACTCAAGACTTGGACTTTACCAAATGCCAAGTGTTCCACTTGGACTTTCCATGCCAAGTGCACAAGACTTGGACTTTCCTATGACAATTACATTGTCATATGTTTTTGTCGAAACATCAAAACATCACTCGAGTCAAACTCGAGTCCTGGTCAATCGTGACCTGGGCCGATTGCACCAACAACTATTATCTACATGGCATGGCATACATGGCATACATCTACATATCACGACACGCATGGCTTAATGATATGCATCTAATGCAATTACATGGCATACAATTATGTCATGTATATAATTTCCTTATATGTCATAACTATTTATTGAAATAAAATATGTTTAAGATTTGATTCTCCAAATCAAATCATGATTAAATTAGGAAACAAATTTCCAAATTTAATCACATATTTTATTTATGGAAATGGTTGATTAAGGAAAGTCGATTTAGGAAACCAATTTCCTAAATCATCAAAACTACTTATGGAAATAAAATATTTTAAGATTTGATTTCCCAAATCAAATCATGATTAAATTAGGAAACAAATTTCTAAAATCTAATCAAATATTTTATTTATGGAAAATATCAATTTCCATAAATACTTCCAACTTTCCAAAAGTGGAAGATTTCCATAAATACTTCTAGACTTTCCAAAATTGAAAAATTTCCATAAATACTTCTAACTTTCCAAAAGTAGAAAATTTTCAGAAATATCATTATGACTATCGCAAAACCATTTTACGATTATGTCGAAACACAACCTGGGCTCTGATACCACTGTTGGGTTTCCGGCCCTGCGGCGAGTGTGTGTTCAAACATGTTTCGTAAACATATGCACAGCGGAAGAAATAAAAATAATAAATCGACATTTATTACAACACACACATCACACGCATGCATAGTACAACATGTGTAGACATAACCGTAAATTTAAATTTGCAAGAAAAGGAAATTTAACTACGTATACCTTTCGTATCACGTGTAGCGGAAACAGCATCAACCGGAATGATCCTCGCTAGAATCGTCTCTATCCGTATCCACGCCGAGTATCTTCGGGATGACTTCACAAAGTCACGAGCTTCGTCTTCGTACGGGTTACTAGCCTCGTGTTGAAGACGACGTGATCGAGAGAGGATCACGATCCGAATCCAAATTCGGATCCAAAGACGAGTCCTCAAAACTCGCTTCTCCGGAGAGGTATTCGTCAACCGTTTGACGAATCCTTCGTCCTCCACCTCTGAGGATTACCGGAGATCAAATCCCCGGTAAGTAAGGTGCTGTCGGAGCTCCAAACGTCGTCCAAATGATGCTCCGACGAGAAGAAAACAAGCTGTCCAGAAAACTGGACAGCTTTGGTGGAGGAGTAGGCGTCGGCCAAAAAGGGTAAGATGAAGCTCACCTTGATGCCGAACCCAAAGGAAATCACCGGAGAGTTGCCGGAGGATCACCGGCTGAAGCTTGGACGCCGGCAACAAGTTGGACGGCGGCACAAGGGGTTGGGCGGCGGCACAATGGTGTTGGCGCCGAATCACCAAGGAGAGGAGGGAGAGGTGGGCGGCCAAAACTAGGTTAGGGTTTTTGAATTAGGGTTTAACCACACCTTAAGCCCTCTTTTATAGAGAACTAATTCTCTTAATGGTCATTGGATCATAACCATAAGGCCCGTTAACCCGCTCCATTAATATAAGTTAAAATAAACCAAACCATGATGGTTTATTTTAAGTTAAAATGAACCGAACCAACTTTTGGTTCATTCGTTTAAAATAAACCAAACCCTTTGGTTTATTCTCCTCCATTGGATTAGAACCAAACCATTTTGGTTCATCCATTATGTCTTCATAAGACACGGCGCATCCACGCTTCCATTGCGACCGAAACAATTTCATGCTCGCTCCATGTTTGGTCTAACCAAACCTAGTTTCTCTCGGTCTGAGAATCTCATTCTCAAGCTCGTTTTAAATCCTTCGGATTACGCTCGTTGTGCGTGTGACCAAATAGGTTCTCGGTTTATGTTGGCCGTCTATAATTAACCATTAATTATAGAACGATCATGAGTGGCACCTAGTAGTACATCATGATCCCCAATTAACCGAAAAGATTAACTGGATCCGTAACTATTTTCAAACTTTTCAAAATTTCGAATGAATCGTGCCCCATTCCCTTCACTCATCTTATACCCACTTGGTTCAGGACATGGTCTATAGTGTCAGTCCCCACTAGGCTGACTACGTCACACCTAGCCCAAGTATCATTTCCTCGTCCTACGGATTCTAGTTACTGCACATGTATCGAAGAGTACCTTACTCTAAACATGTAATGCTTTGGCCAAAGACTTTAGTAACAATACGACGAGAGGCCATGGGTATACATCTCCTCGCAAGGAGTGGTGAATCCTTTATAGGCTATTCAAACACCTTCGATCACTTCGACATATACCCAATCATCCCGGGTCCACATCTCCACAGAGATGCTTGCTTAAGATGTCAAAGCATAAGTCTTTATGATCAAGATGACTTGAATACCGCAAGTCAAAGGAACATCGCACTTAAGCTACAGTAAGACTTCATTGACATATCTATATATGCAGAGAACCATATGGAGTCTTACAGCTGGTCACTCCAATGAACTAGTTACCATAACTAGCATCCACGATTAACTCCGGACATCACAATGTCTCCAGCCAGTGAGAATCAGCTGCTTGGATACACCAAGGAGTATACCTCGTGCTAGTCTCAATAGAATTGATAGTGTCCAAATCCATCAATTCATCAACTAGGGATAATTCCGATACATCACAATTACACATGTAGAGATACTCACTAGTTGTGATCAAATCACAAATTCTCTCATGCTGTGAATCGTATCGTGGACATTCAGTAAATGAATTTAAGATCCAATCAAATACATGAAGACATGTATACTCAAATAGTGAATCTTCATTTATCATATAAATGGTTCATACATAAGGCGATTGCCTTAGGACATCTCTCATATATTACTAACACTAACTTAGTGAATTTCTAGAACATATCTATTTTGCTTTGATTGTAAATACCACTTGATAAATCTAGTTAACATGCTAAGTATGGAACAATACATTTTTAAAATTTCATGGCACTGAGGTTTGCTTGAGGACAAGCAAAGATCTAAGTATGAGGGAATTGATGTGAGCAAAACATATAGGGTTTTAGGAGTAATTTTCACTCACATCTCATCTCATTTTATGTTGGTTTCATGCATATTTTACTTTATTTTCCATGAATTTCCTATTTTTTGGTTCAGAGATCTACTCTGTATACTTTTGTGTGCAGGATAGCATTTCGTGGGAATAACGGTGCACTTTCGGAGCAAAAATAAGACATTTGGCAGCTGGACGCAAAAGGAAACATGACCAGGGCATGTGCCTACACACGGCCATGTTCAGGGGGCGAAAATGGTCGCCACAGCCTGATACACATTCAGGTCATGTGCTTTCACATGGCCGTGTGGTGGCCAAGTGATTTGATGCAACCAGGGTTTTTTCCTGATTTCGCAGCGATCCGGCGTGATGTCTATATAAGGAAAGCTACGTCCCAAACCCTAAGGGAGGCACGCCGGCTGGGACGGCACTCCGAAGTCCTAAAATGCTTCGGGAACTCGCATCAGGGGCGGAGAGAGCCACTCGAGGATCAAGATCTGCACCACAATGCCAGAGGTAAGAGCTACAATTACTTTGTAATTCATATTTCTTGCACATTTATCATTATATTCATGAATTTCATATTGTATTGTGACTCTCTTCTCGTATTCATGGAGTAGATTCTCCAATTCTAGGATTAGAGAGTTGTTTGTGTTGTGTAGAACATTGTTATTTCAAATATGTTTCCGTTCTTGAAATCGCATTTGCAGTTGAATTATTGTTTAGATCTATATCTTTGTATTTTGGTTTTCTATCTTCTGTGCATAGAAGATATGAAGAGTGACAGTCCTTGTATCTAAGATTTAGCGGATATTAGGAGGAACCTAGAGGTTGGCCTCATCACCTGCAGCTGTGGATAGAAGGATGCGATAGAGTCGATAATGTGTCTCATTTCTGGCTCGTCGCAGAGATCGATTCGACATCCTCGTAGAATAGTGTATGATGTCCTTTCCACAAAACCCTAGCTAGAAAATCTGGATACATTCAATTGATAGCATGTTCTGTGACACAAAACGAAATCAAAGTCCTAGAATCCAATCCAAATCCTCGTAGCAACATTTCTCTTCTTCCGTGTGATACCGTACTGAGTTCAGACCACTGACGACCTCTCATTCGTGAACCCTAGGATTACCAATCCGAACAACAACACATCTACTGGATAAATCGATACTCAAAATCTCAATCCCTTTGGGATCGATATTCTTTATTACTTGACGTCATCCGTGCACTTGTGGGTGTTGAGCGCGAGCGTGCACTTCGAGTCCTCGACGTTCTACGTCGTGAGATTTGAGGTCGAATTTGCGTGCATAATGCCCAAATTGTTGTGCCACCACCTTCTCCTTGCCGTCGACCAACCACCAGCTGTCGGCCAACCACTAGCCGTCGGTAGCCCTCTGACCATCCTCACCTGCCGGCAAACCTTCCATGGTTACCGGTGACCAAGGATCAACCCACCACTTGTTTGGCTGGCCACCTCCTCCACCAAGCTACCCTCTTGGACAGCTTGTTACCTTTGCGATGAGAGCATCATTTAGTCGGCGTTCGGAACTTCGACAGTGACCTCCTTATCGAGGATTGGATCTCCGGCAATCCTCTTTGGTGGAAAATCAAAGTTTCATCAATTGGTTGATGAAAATCGCTTTCGAGAAGCGAGTTTATGAAACTCATTTTTGATTCAAATTGGATTCGAACTGTGATCATCTCTCGGATCACAATGTCTTCGACACTAGACTAGTATCTCGTGTGAAGACGGGGTTCGTAGCTTGTTGAAGCTATCCCGATGATACTCGGCGTGGATACGGATAGAGGTGAAACTTATGAGGGTCGCTAAGGTTGATGTCATTTCCGCTTCACATAATCCGTCAGGTATACCTAGAGTAGTTTTCTTTTATTGCAAAATTTGAAATGACGATTATGTCTACACTTGTTGTATCCTTGCATGCATGTGGTGTGTGTGTTGTAATAAATTAGTTTATTACTTGTTTTTTCTTCCGTTGTGTGCATATTTACGAAACATGTTCGAACAAACACCCACGTCGGTGCCAGGGAAACCCAACATCAATGCCCTAAGGGGAGAAAGCAAACCAAAGGTAAGGAAGGAGCATCATATGTATGGGGAGCTTCTAAAGCAAACCCTAAGGTATCATTTATTAATGTGCCTTCAAGTTTTAAGGTTTAAAAGCATGCTAGGAATAATTTTAATTCACTTGCTATTTCTCATGAAAAGCATGCTAGAAGTAACAATAAATATTTTTTTCTGAGGTGCTAAGAGTGATAATTTCAGGTCCAAAAATAACCCTAGAACAATTCTACCTAAGGAAGCAATTAGAAAGATAGATAACCACTTAGGCATTAACCCTAAGAAGGGTAGACATATGCCTAAGAGAAAGAACCATTCCCAAACGATTAATAAAAAATCAAAATTGGGAAAATTAGAGTTAGAAAATTAAGCCTTGAGGTTAAGGCTTGAGAAATTGGAAAAGACCCTTGCAAGAATGACAAATTCAATTAAAGGGTCTAGGAGCCAAAAACTTAGGGGTTAATAGACAAGAACCATATAAAGGCAAGAAAGGTTTGGGTCACAAACCTAAGCCCAAGGAGACCTACCATAGTGTTCCATTCAATTATGGAACCATTTCTAGTTCTAGGAAAACCAAGGTTACTAGGGAAGTTATCCCTAAGGCAAACCATGGTAGGTGCCTAGCGGTCAAGGTTTCCATGAAACCTAAGAAAGCCACTAAGAAGGCCACAAAGGGAAGTTATCCCTAGAGTTGACCTAGACAAGACCAAATTGACCAAGGCTTTCAAGCCTAAAAGGGTCATTAGAAAGGTACTAAGAGAGGATATCCCTAGTGAGTACCTAGTAAATCCAAGGAGCCCCAATATGTATTGGGTTCTTAGGAGCATGATTCCATCACACTAAATGAGTTAGGTGTTGTTGCAGAGAGCATCACTCTTTGGTTTTAATGTATGAACCATAGTTAAAGTTAGGACTTACTTGTGTTCTAATTGTTGGACCGAAAACATCGCTAGAGGGGGGTGAATAGAGAGCGTAAAATCTTTTCGTCTTTTTGTTCGTTCGATTAAAATACAAAGATACACAACGTAAAAATAAATAACACAAGTTTGTTTTTTACTTGGTTCACAACCCAACGGTTGCTAATCCAAGGCCCCGTGATCCTTGACCGCGTATGAAGGGGCAATCCACTATTGAGTCTCCTCCTCGTTGGAGGTAAGAGACAACGATCACAAACACCGAAAACACGAGGATGAGGCAACAAGCCTACCTCACCTCGTTACGATTAAAACCACGAATACAATAACTAAATATAAACAAACTTGATGCTGCCAATGAAGAAGTTGTAAGCATGGCATTGCATCAGCGTTATGACGACGTTAGAGCTTTAGCTGTAGGGATCTCTTATGCAAAATAGCATATGCGCAACGGAAAAATAGGATCCCTTCCAAGTGATCCTTGCGAAAGAAAACCTCGTACAAAAATAAATTTCTCAAAACCTATCTTATAGGAGAATATTACCTTTGTTGCGTGCCCTTTTGAAATCCCGCTTCTCCTTGGGTTTGTTGGATCTTTTAGCACGTTCAAATGTCCGTGCCTCTATATGTATCCACACGAGCAAGCTCTTGTCTCACAAAAGAAACTAGAAGAGCTCTCCTTTACTTCTTGCTAGAGAAGTCCCTAAAGGAGAGGAAGGTAGGGAAAAAGAGAAAGGAAGAAGAAGGCTACTCTTCTTACTACACTCACAAAAGCCACACAACCAAAGCCTCTCACCACCAAGCTCTCTCCAAGCCTCAAGCTTCAACCCTATTTGGCCGGCCACCCCATGGGGTGTTTTATAGGATTGAAAAACCTTTCACCTCCTAACACATTCAATGCAATCAATTGCATTGAAACATAATCAAACAAGGAGTTACACTGCTTGTTTGGCCGGCCACATGTGGGGAAAATCCAAAGGTCAAAACCCTTTGTCTCCATCCACCTCATTAAGCTTAGGTGGCATGCTTAGGTGGCATGTTTATGTGGCATTCATGCATGTTGAATTAATCTTATTAATCCAATAAGCTTATGTTGTCATATTGAATTAATCTCATTAAATCAATAAGGTAACATATTTAATTAATCTTATTAAATCAATTAAGCTTAGCATATTGAATTAATCTCATTAAATCAATAAGCTAAAATTCTCATTAAGCTTAAAGTCCAAAAACCATTTTGTACTTAAGCTCATTCCCAAATTGTTCTAGTCAAACTAGAATGCACTAATTCTTCTAATCATCATGCTCTTTGTGTGTGACCCTATAGGCTCTCATAACATTGGCAGTGGATCTAAGCTCTTTTAGATACACAAGCAATGAGCGGCATCTAGCAATACATCATTGCTACCCAAGTTACGAAATAAGTCAAGATCCAACTAACCTTTTCGTGACTACTATAATGTATGACCGTGTCCTTCTATCCTTGATATCAGATTGACCAATGAGGCATAGACCGTGTCATCCTCGATCAATCTATGTGTTTCTTGATCCCTGAGTAAACTAACTCAAACAAATGAGCTCAATAACTCATATTGAATCATTCGAGCATGGTCATGCGTTTTAGTAGTTCTACTCAATCAAGGGGCCCACAGATATCACTCCCGTCATATGGGAGGGATAGATCCCATCTACATCACTCACATCCCTCTGCATAATTTGTTATATACCGAGTAATCACCTTTATGGTCCACCCTGTTACGGGTGACGTTTGACGATACCAAAGTACATAACTCCTTATGTAGGGAACCGTAGTGACTTCAGGTTTGAGGACTATTCATACCAATAGTCACATGAGAAAGTTTATGACACTCATATGATGATCCATGAAACTTTCTCATGGCGGGTCAGTTCAGTATATATTCTCTAATATATACTCATGTGTCAACTTGATATCATATATCCATGACTTGTGAGATCAAGTCATCAATTGACCTACATGCTAGTCTTTATGTATTAATATTGCCCTTGCATATTAATACTTGACTAGGAACATTTAGGAAAGTGTTCTCTACAGCCTCTCATAATCAATTCACAATCGATGATGTCAGTAGATAAGAACCTACTTTTCTAGGGCATTATTATATTTAATTTAGCTGGCACAAGCAAGATGTAAATATAATAACCAATCCTTTGCCTTTGTAGAATATGATACAAAATGTTCCCTATTCAACCATCACATGATTAGTTCTAGGGCTATAACTAACAATCTCCCACTAGCACTAGTACCAATCACTATGATATCTAATACCTAGTGACCTAGTGTGACCATCATGCTTCCTCTGTGCCAAAGCCTTGGTCAATGGATCTGCGATGTTAGCTTCTGTCGGTACTCTGCATATCCTCACATCTCCTCTATCGATGATCTCTGGAATGAGATGGAAGCGCCACAGTATGTGTTTGGTCCGCTGATGTGATCGAGGTTCCTTAGCCTGTGCAATAGCCCCATTGTTGTCACAATAGAGGTCTATTGGATCTACAATGCTAGGAACTACCCCAAGTTCACTGATGAACTTGCGGAGTCAACGACCTCCATTCTTTGCATCGAGACGACAATATACTCGGTTACATTGTAGAATCAAGCGTGTCCCGAACTCTTCTAGCTCACAGCTCCACCATTCAGGCAAAACACGTACCCCGATTGCGATCTATAGTCATCATTGTCTGTTTGGAAGCTTGCATCACTGTAACCCTTTACAGTTAGCTCCTCATTGCCTCTAAATATCAGGAAATATTCTTTCGTTCTTCGTAAGTATTTAAGAATATTTTTGACTGCTATCCAGTGACTTTCACCTGGATCCAACTGGTATCTACTCGTCATGCTCAAAGCATACGAGACGTCATGACGAGTACAAAGCATGGCGTACATGATATACCATATAGCAGATGCATAAGGGATCTTATCCATGTGATCTCTCTCCTCCTTAGAAGAGGGACATTGAGTCTTCGAAAGACTCACACCATGTGATAAAGGTAGAAATCCTTTCTTGGAATTTTGCATAGCAAAACGATCTAGCACTTTATCAATGTATGTACTCTGACTTAGGCCAAGTAATCTCTTAGATCTATCTCTATAGATCTTGATGCCTAAAATATAGGCAGCTTCACCTAAGTCCACATCTTCACAGATTGGAGTGAGGGAATATCATTTCCGATGAGAAGTATGTCATCTACATACAAGATAAGAAATACAACTGTGCTCCCACTATTTCTCTTATAGACACAAGGTTCATCTTCATTCTTGATGAAACCAAACTCCTTGATTACATTATCGAATCGAAGATTCTAGCTTTGAGAGGCTTGCTTTAGTCCATAAATGGACCTTTGCAGTTTGCATACCTTTCCAGGATGCTTTGGATCTTCAAAACCCTCAGGCTGTGTCATGTACACATCCTCGAGTAGCTTTCCATTCAGAAAAATGGTTTTGACATCCATCTGCCAGATCTCATAATCGTGGTAGGCTGAAATAGCATGTATGATCCGAATGGATTTAAGCATCGCAACTGGTGAAAAGGTTTCATCAGAGTCAATACCATGAATTTGTTTGAATCCTTTAGCCACCAATCTACCTTTATAGGTATGCTTATTACCATCCATGTCAGTCTTTACTTTAAAGACCCACTTACACCCAATAGGTTTTACCCCTTCAGGTGGATCAACCAAGGTCCATACTTGGTTAGTGTACATGGATTCCATTTCGGATCTCATGGCCTCTAGCCATTTCTCGGAATCTGGGCTCATCATAGCTTCTTGATAGGATGTAGGCTCGTCAAGATCGACAAGCAATACTTCACTGTTGTCAGTCAAGAGAAAAGAATATCTCTCGGGTTGACGACGGATCCTATCATATCTACGAAGAGGTTGGTCTACTTGAACAGGTGTTTGCTCCACAACTCTTTGGGCAACAATTTCCTCATCCACAACACTTTGTGGTGCCTGTTCATTTTCCATCGAAGCCTTAGTGTTATCTTCATCTTGAATTTCTTCAAGATGAATTTTACTCCCACTAGTTTGTCTAGAAATAAACTCTCTTTCTAGAAAGACAGCATTTCTGGCAACAAACACCTTGCCAAGTGTGGGATTATAAAAGTAATATCCCTTAGTTTCCTTAGGATATCCTACAAAATAACACTTATCTGATTTGGGTACTAGTTTATCTGAGACTTGACGTCTCACATAAGCTTCACAACCCCAAATCTTTATAAAAGACATTTTGGAACTCTTCCCAGTCCATAACGTATATGGTGTCTTTTCTATGGCTTTTGATGGGACATGATTAAGTGTGAAAGCGGTTGTCTCTAGAGCTAAACCCCAAAAGGAAGTAGGTAGATCAGTCTGGCTCATCATTGATCGTACCATATCTAATAGAGTATGATTTCTCCTCTCAGATACACCATTCCATTGTGGTGTTTCAGGTGGAGTGAGTTGGGATATTATCCCACACTCAGCCAGGTGATCACGAAACTCTTGACTAAGGTATTCACCACCTCGATCTGATCGAAGTAGCTTAATACGCTTACCAAGTTGGTTTTGTACTTCATTCTTGAATTCTTTGAACTTTTCAAAGGATTCTGACTTATGTCTCATCAAATCTAAACAAGATATAGAAATAATGTTCTTCGTTAATGCAGGTACATAAAAGCACTCCTCTAGTTCTAAGATAAGCCCAGTGGGCAAAGACAAAGAATATGTTCCTACAGCTACAGCAGCAACTTTTGCGCCATTGCCTACTCGTAGGTCCACTTCGCCCTTTGCCATTAGTCTACTATTTCTCAATCCCTGCACATTAGTACAAATGTGAGATGCACATCCGGTATCTAATACCCATGTAGAAGAAATAGATAGATTAACTTCTATAACGTATACGAGGCGAAGTCCCACTTCTTTTATTCTTTACTTCCTCAAGGTAGACTTTCGCTTCCGGTCCAGTCACCTCTCACCGCAATGGAAACAGTCCCCTTCCTTAGGTACTTTACCTTTACCCTTTGAAGTGGATGAATTGGCCTTGCCTTTAGCTTGGGTCTTACCCTTGCCTTTGCGCTTACCTTTGCCCTTCTTGACCATTAGTACGTTACTAACTTTCTTTTTGAGATTCGATTCAGCAGTTCTTAACATGCTGAGAATCTCAGGCAAAGGTTTATCAATTTCATTCATGTTATAATTCATGACGAATTGATTATATGCTTCCGGCAACGATTGCAGGATAACATCGGTTGCCAATTCTTGGCTCAATGGAAAACCTACAGGTGTTCCTTCTTGCATCTTGCATGCAAAAAGAGCCTTAGACACTTCAAAATGCTCGTGCCTAGCTTGTCCTTGATATAGTTGTTTCAAATGCTCAACCATATCATAGGCATTCATGTTCTCATATTGCTTCTGAAGCTCAGAGTTCATGGTGGCAAGCATAAGACATGACACATCTAATGCGTCATCTTGATGCTTCTTATAAGCATCCTTTTCAGCCCGAGTGGCCGCAGGGGCGGGTGTTTTAGGGATAGACTGCTCTAGGACATACAGTTTACGTTCTTGCTTGAGGATAATCCTCATGTTCCTATACCAGTCTAGAAAGTTAGCTCCATTGAGCTTGTCTTTCTCAAGGACAGATCTCAAGTTGAGGCGGTGTGTCGTGTTAGATGACATGGTGATCTACAACATTAAAATGCAAAATTAAGTATCATACCTAAGTCATTTAATTGGGCCTTTAATTAAATGAGGCTCCCACTAAATTCTCATAGCTTTGATATGAGCTAATTATTAATGTAGGCAAACACATTTTGCTTACATCATTAGCTTCTATTTAGCTATAAATTTATATGGGATAAAGATCCACATCATACTTCGTCTTGAGTTAGCTTTGGCTAATCGCCCAAGACGTAGTATGATTAGGTAGGCAATCTTTTGCCAATTACATCTGATGTAACTCTTTAATAGCTTTGGTTAAGTTTAGATTAGTTTAGTGCTTATTCCTAAACCACCTGTGTCGTGGGCGGCATGCAGGCCTTCTTTGATATCGGAGCAACGACCACTTCTAAGACAAAGCTGATGTTCGGAAATCACACAAAACTAATTTTTAAAACTTATGTTCAAAGCTAATATATGCCTCTACTTTCTTAATTAAGTCTTAACCAAGTTTGATAGCGGGACATCACGATTGTCCACTTGCACTCTTCCAAGATAAAATGCATTGCTTTGCTTTGGCAAACCCAACAACAAATGATCGAGGAAGTAGTGAGTACCAAACTTTGGTAGGCATATCGTTTTTGACTTATTAAAGATATAAACTTAAACATGCATCACATACATATTAGCATACATCACATATAAGCTAAATTAACATGCATCACATACAAGCTAAATTAACATGCATCACATACATATTAAACTAAGCGTGTCATGGTTATGGCCCTTATTCTACAATCTTCTCAAGCCAATGAAAAGATTGATTGGTCAACTTAGGGATAGCATCTTCTCCCAAGTGCTTCCTTTTGGTTGTCTTGTGTTGTTGACTTCCTCCTTGTAACATCATCTTCCAATGGACCCTCCATCTTTGTTGTGTATATTACAAAAGGAGAAATACTCGAGTTACATTCGAGTCTAAAACTAATTTTACAACAAGAATTTTAGGAGAAAGGCATGACACGCAGGCCCTATTAAGAATTACAACACACACATTCACAAACTTTTTGTGACTAGGCCATAACCATGCACCATGTCAATTTTAACTTTTAAAAGACATCGGATATTTTATTATGTTTGAAAAATTGCTAATGCAATTATCAACTCATAATAAAATTTATCCTACTTCTATATCATATATAAAATAGAGAAAACCTATTTTTATACGATCTTTAACAAGTGGCTCTGATACCACTGTAGGGATCTCTTATGCAAAATAGCATATGCGCAACGGAAAAATAGGATCCCTTCCAAGTGATCCTTGCGAAAGAAAACCTCGTACAAAAATAAATTTTTCAAAACTTATCTTATAGGAGAATATTACCTTTGTTGCGTGCCCTTTTGAAATCCCGCTTCTCCTTGGGTTTGTTGGATCTTTTAGCACGTTCAAATGTCCGTGCCTCTATATGTATCCACACGAGCAAGCTCTTGTCTCACAAAAGAAACTAGAAGAGCTCTCCTTTACTTCTTGCTAGAGAAGTCCCTAAAGGAGAGGAAGGTAGGGAAAAAGAGAAAGGAAGAAGAAGACTACTCTTCTTACTATACTCACAAAAGCCACACAACCAAAGCCTCTCACCACCAAGCTCTCTCCAAGCCTCAAGCTTCAACCCTATTTGGCCGGCCACCCCATGGGGTGTTTTATAGGATTGAAAAACCTTTCACCTCCTAACACATTCAATGCAATCAATTGCATTGAAACATAATCAAACAAGGAGTTAGCCGGCCACATGTGGGGAAAATCCAAAGGTCAAAACTCTTTGTCTCCTTCCACCTCATCAAGCTTAGGTGGCATGCTTATGTGGCATGCTTAGGTGGCATGCTTATGTGGCATTCATGCATGTTGAATTAATCTTATTAATCCAATAAGCTTATGTTGTCATATTGAATTAATCTCATTAAATCAATAAGGTAACATATTGAATTAATCTTATTAAATCAATTAATCTTAGCATATTGAATTAATCTCATTAAATCAATAAGCTAAAATTCTCATTAAGCTTAAAGTCCAAAAACCATTTTGTACTTAAGCTCATTCCCAAATTGTTCTAGTCAAACTAGAATGCACTAATTCTTCTAATCATCAAGCTCTTTGTGTGTGACCCTATAGGCTCTCATAACGTTGGCAGTGGATCTAAGCTCTTTTAGATACACAAGCAATGAGCGGCATCTAGCAATACATCATTGCTACCCAAGCTAAGAAATAAGTCAAGATCCGACTAACCTTTCCGTGACTACTATAATGTATGACCGTGTCCTTCTATCTTTGATATCAGATTGACCAATGAGGCATAGACCGTGTCATCCTCGATCAATCTATGTGTTTCTTGATCCCTGAGTAAACTAACTCAAACAAATGAGCTCAATATCTCATATTGACTCATTCGAGCATGGCCATGCATTTTAGTAGTTCTACTCAATCAAGGGGCCCACAGATATCACTCCTGTCATATGGGAGGGATAGATCCCATCTACATCACTCACATCCCTCCGCATAATTTGTTATATACCCAGTAATCGCCTTTATGGTCCACCCTGTTACGGGTGACGTTTGACGATACCAAAGTACATAACTCCTTATGTAGGGAACCGTAGTGACTTCAGGTTTGAGGACTATTCATACCAATAGTCACATGAGAAATTTTATGACACTCATATGACGATCCATGAAACTTTCTCATGGCGGGTCAGTTCAGTATATATTCTCTAATATATACCCATGTGTCAAATTGATATCATATATCCATGACTTGTGAGATCAAGTCATCAATTGACCTACATGCTAGTCTTTATGTATTAATATTGCCCTTGCATATTAATACTTGACTAGGGACATTTAGGAAAGTGTTCTCTACAGCCTCTCATAATCAATTCTGTCAATTGATGTGCTGTAGATAAGAACCAACTTTTCTAGGGCATTATTATATTTAATTTAGCTGGCACAAGCAAGATGTAAATATAATAACCAATCCTTTGCCTTTGTAGAATTGTTAGTAATATATGAGAGATGTCCTAAGGCAATCGCCTTATGTATGAACCATTTATATGATAAATGAAGATTCACTATTTGAGTATACATGTTTAATGTATTTGATTGGATCTTAAACTCATTTACTGAATGTCCACGATACGATTCACACCATGAGAGAATTTGTGATTGGATCACAACTAGTGAGTATCTCTACATGTGTAATTGTGATGTATCAGAATTATCCCTAGTCGATGAATTGATGGATTTGGATACCATCAATTCTGTCGAGACTAGCACGAGGTATACTCCTTGGTGTATCCAAGCGGTGATTCTCACCGGCCGAGACATTGTGATGTCCGGAGTTAATCGTGGATGCTAGTTATGGTAACTAGTTCATTGAGTGACGTAAGACTTCATATGGTTCTCTGCATATATAGATATGTCAATGAAGTTCTTACTGTGGCTTAAGTGCGATGTTCCTTTGACTTGCGGTATTCAAGTCATCTTGATCATGGAGACTTATGCTTTGACATCTTAAGCAAACATCTCCGAGGAGATGTGGACTCGGGATGAATGATTGCATAAGTCAAGTGATCAAGGTGTTTGAATAGCCTATAAAGGATTCACCACTCCTTATGCAGGAGATGTATACCCATGGCCTCTCGTCTGATTGTTACTAAAGTCTTTGGCCAAAGCATTACATGTTTAGAGTAAGGTACTCTTCGATACATGTGGAGTAACTAGAACTGTGAGGGAGGAGGAAATGATACTTGGGCTAGGTGTGACGAGTCACTAGTGGGGACCACACAATAGACCATGTCCCAACCAAGTGGGTATAAGATGAGTGAAGGGAATGGGGCACATTCATTCGAGCCATCAAGGGTTTCGTAAATAGTTCGATCAACCGCTGATCTTTTCTTAATTGGGGATCATGATGTACTACTAGGTGCCACTCATGATCGCTCTATAATTAATGGTTAATTATAGACGGCCAACATAAACCGAGAACCTATTTGGTCACACGACAACGAGTGTAATCCAAAGGATTTAAAACGAGCTTGAGAATGGGATTCTCGCATCGAGAGAAACTATGTTTGGTTGGACCAAACATAAAGCGAGCATGAAATTGTTTCATGCAATGGAAGCGTGGATGGGCGTGGTCTTATGAAGACATAATGGATGGACCAAAATGGTTTGGTTCTAATCCAATGGATGAGAATAAACCAAAGGGTTTGGTTTATATTAAACGAATGAACCAAAGGTTGGTTCGTTCGTTTTTAACTTAAAATAAACCATCATGGTTTGGTTTATTTTAACTTATCCTAATGGAGCGGTTAACGGGCTTTATGGATATGATCCATTAACCATTAAGAGAATTAGTTCTCTATAAAAGAGGGCTTAAGGGATTGTTAAACCCTAATCATCCAAAACCAAAAAAGTTGCCGCCACCCTTGTTGGAAAATTCGGCGCCTAACATCTTGTTGTCGCTTGTGTGGTGCAGCCTTCCAACTTGTTGCCGATGACCAAGCTTCAGCCGGTGAACCTCCGGCGACCCTCCGGTGATCTCCTATAGGTTTGGCATCAAGGTGAGGCTTTTCTTTCCTTGGTTGGCCGGCGCCTATATCCTCCACCAAGCTGTCCAGTTTTCTGGACAGCTTCTTCTCCTCTCGTCGGAGCGTCGTTTGGACGACGGTTAGTGCTCCGACAGCGGCTAACTTACCGGGGATTTGATCTCCGGTAATCCTCTGAGGTGGGGGACGAAGGATTCGTCAATCGGTTGACGAATACCTCTCCGGAGAAGCGAGTCTTGAGGACTTGTTTTAGATCCGAATTTGGATTCGGATCATGATCATCTCTCGATCACGTCGTCTTCAACACGAGGCTAGTAACCCGTACGAAGACGAAGCTCGTGGCTTGGCGAATTCATCCCGAGGAGCTCGGCGTGGATACGGATAGAGACGATTCTTACGAGGATCGTTCCGGTTGATGCCGTTCCCGCTACACGTCATACGAAAGGTATAACGTAGTTTAATTTCCTTTTATTGCAAATCATAATTTATGGTTATGTCTACACTTGTTGTAATATGCATGCGTGTGTTGTGTGTGTTGTAATAAATATAGATTTATTATTTTTAATTGCTTCCGCTGTGCTCATGTTTACGAAACATGATCGAACACACACATGCCGCGGTGCCGGAAACCCAACAGGGGTATCAGAGCCCAGGTTGTGTTTCGACATAATCGTAAAATGGTTTTGCGATAGTCATAATGTATTTCTGGAAATTTTCTAAATTTAGGAAATTTAGAAGTATTTATGGAAATTTTTCAATTTTGGAAAGTCTAGAAGTATTTATGGAAATCTTCCACTTTTGGAAAGTTGGAAGTATTTATGGAAATTGAGATTTTCCATAAATAAAATATTTGATTAGATTCTGGAAATTTGTTTCCTAATTTAATTATGATTTGATTTGGGAAATCAAATCTTAAAATATTTTATTTCCATAAGTAGTTTCAATGATTTAGGAAATTGGTTTCCTAAATAGATTTTCCTTAATCAAATAATTCCATGAATAAAATATGTGATTAGATTTGGAAATTTGTTTCCTAATTTAATTATGATTTGATTTGGAGAATCAAATCTTAAACATATTTTATTTCCATAAATAGTTATGACATATAAGGAAATTATATACATGACATAATTGTATGCCATGTAATTGCATTAGATGCATAACATTATGCCATGCGTGTCGTGACATGTAGATGTATGCCATGTATGTCATGCCATGTAGATAATAGTTATTTGCATGCAAAGAGGATGAGACATAAAAACCCTAACTCAATATTAAAGCCTACACCTTCCATTAATATGGTTAGAACCAGAGTTCTGTTTCTTGTTTGGGTTGTTGGACTCACTCCAAGCCCGGCTCGAACCTGAACATGTTCAAATCATTGGAATAGTTTAACTCTAATATGGTAAGAGTCAGAGGTCAATCATTAGTTTGGGTTGTTGGACTCACTCCAAGCCTGGCTAATTGGTTGAATGCGCTCTAACCATATTAAAACTATTTCGCGATTAATGGGTCGGCTTTAACTTGGAGCATCGATTTGTTGGACTCACTCCAAGGTCGATGTGAAGAGAGGTGAAGTTGGGTGCTATGCATATGATGCATACTTGTTAATGTGTTAACAACCCAATGTATGTGTAAACATTCAATTAGTTGATAGCACATTGTGATAGTTACATATACATGATATGTAATCGGTATACTTGATACCCACCATCATAGCTAAGAATGGCTTGTTGGACTCACTCCAAGGTTGTTCTTATCTATGATGGATATCAGCCCATTCGGAGATGGACCTACGATCTCCCGAAGTGATTTTGGGGTTTTTTGAAATTCGAAAAATGAATGGGATTTATAAATGTATATTGATGCATTTTAAAATCATTTTCTCATATATGCTCGTTTTGTATTTCTAAGTTAATATATTGATCATGATGTGTTTGAATTTGTGTTCCATTTTGGATTCAAATAAATTGACTGGGGCGAACTTCTTGGACTAGCTTAGAAACTTGAGAATTGTTCTCAAGGTGGAAAAGCTTGCATATGTCCTCGAAGCGCCTCTTCCCGCCCATCCTAGTGACAATGCAACTCTGGACCAATTGTTGGCCTATCAGAAACATGTGAGTGATTCTGAACAAATGAGTTGCATCATGCTAGCCGCGATGGAACCCAAGCTACGAAAGCAGCATGAGCATATGGATGCTCATATCGTAGTCCTTCATCTTTGTGAGTTGGTTGATGAGCAAGTAAGATTCGAAAGGTTCGAAGTCTCAAAGCTCCTCTTCACCTCTGAGATGCTAGAAGGTTCATCTGTGGTACTGCTCAATATGCTGAAGACTGTGGAGTCTTCTGAGAAGCATGAGCAGGGGACGGTGCTGTTAGTTGATTCCTCGAAGAAAGGTTCTAAGAGGAAGTCAAAGGAACAGCAGAAGGGAAAGAAGAGAAGGGCTAAGAAGGTAGAACTAGCACAAAAGGAAACTTGCCATCATTGTGGCAAGGAGAGCCATTTGCGAAGAAAGTGCAAGATTTATCTTGAGTCCGTGAAGAAGGATAAGGCATCGGATGCCCCATCTTCTTCAGAAATCTTCTTTATTGATTGTCATTCTATTTCCTCAGACACTTGGGTATTTGATATTGGGTGTGGCTCACATATATGTAATGACATACATGGGCTAAGGAATAGAAGAAGACTCGTCAAGGGGAGAGTCAAATTTACGTGTTGGGAATGGAGCAACGGTTGCTGCACTCGCCATCGGAACGTATTTGTTGAAACTCCCTGCAGGACTTGTCTTAGAACTGGACAATTGCTTTTATATTCCTTTGTTGATAAAGAACATCATTTCTATTTCTTGTTTAAATAGAAATGGTTTCCATTTGACGTTTAGTAACAATTGTTGTTACATAACTTTGAATGGGGTTCTTTATGGGACTGGAACTTTAAGCAATGGTGTTTATACGTTGGACGTATCCAGTGACATTTGCAATATCGAAGCGAGCAACAAGAGTGCTCGAAAGGATAATCAAATAGACTCCTACATGTGGCATTGTCGTCTTGGCCATGTAAGCAAGAAACGCATGTCCGAATTACACCGATGTGGAATTCTGGAATCGTTTGAATTGGATTCATACGATACATGCGAATCATGCTTAAAAGGCAAGATGACTAAGTTACCTTTTACTGGAAAAGGTGAACGAGTGGGAGAGTTGCTAGGCCTAATACATAGTGATGTATATGGCCCTATGTCAACTCAATCTTTAGGAGGCTATAGCTACTTCATTACCTTCACCGATGATCACTCACGGTTTGGGTATGTGTCTGAAGCCTTTGAAAGGTTCAAAGAATTCAGAAATGAAGTAGAGAAACAACATGACAAAAGTATTAAAATACTTCGATCGGATCGAGGTGGTGAATACTTAAGTCAAGAGTTTCTTGATTATCTAAGAGACAATGGCATATTGTCTCAATGGACTCCGCCCTATACACCACAGCATAATGGTGTATCTGAGAGGCGTAACCGGACCTTGTTGGACATGGTCAGGTCAATGATGAATCATGCGACTCTTCCCAAGTCCTTTTGGGGCTATGCACTTCAGACAGCTGTTTACTTGTTAAACAGAATGCCTACTAAGGTAGTCTCAACTACTCCATATGAGATATGGAATAGTAAGAAACCTCATGTATCTTACTTGAAGATATGGGGTTGTCCTGCTTATGTGAAGCAGACAGTATCAGACAAATTGGATGCTAAGTCTGATAAATGTCTATTTATTGGATACCCTAAGGAAACAAGGGGTTACCAATTCTATCATCCTGTGGAACAAAAGGTGTTTGTTTCAAGGCATGCTGTGTTTCTAGAGAAAGAGTTTCTCTTGCAAGAAAACAATGGGAGTGTCGTCGAGCTTGAGGAGGCTCGAGAGACTCAAATAGACATTGATGAGATACCTGGTGAAGCACAACAGCCGACAACTCATAGTGATGAGCAATCGGCTGGACCTATTGTAACACCACATCTTCGTAGATCTGGTAGAACACGCAATATTCCTGAGAGATATGGATTTCTCGTAAGTGAATCGAACGACGTGTTACTCATTGATGATGAGGAGCCTACTAGTTATGAAGAAGTGCTGACAAGTTCAGAAAGGGATAAGTGGCTTGGTGCCATGAAGTCGGAAATGGATTCCATGTATGAAAACCAAGTTTGGAACTTGGTTGACCCACCTGAAGGGATAAAGCCTATAGGGTGCAAGTGGGTTTTCAAGAAGAAAACCGACATGGATGGTAATGTGATTACCTATAAGGCTAGATTGGTGGCGAAAGGATATCGTCAAAAACAAGGTGTTGATTATGACGAAACCTATTCGCCTGTAGCTATGCTTAAATCCATTTGGATGCTCCTGGCCATAGCGGCTCATTATGATTATGAGATATGGCAGATGGATGTGAAAACAGCTTTCCTTAATGGAAACCTGCTCGAGGACGTGTATATGATACAGCCTGAGGGTTTCACATCGGTTGATAAAACCAAGGTATGCAAATTGCGACGATCCATTTATGGATTGAAGCAAGCATCCAGGAGCTGGAATATCCGTTTTGATGAGACCATCAAAAAGTTTGATTTCTCACAAAATCCAGACGAACCTTGTGTGTACAAGAAGGTTAGTGGGAGTGCAGTCGTGTTCCTAGTATTGTATGTCGATGACATACTACTTATAGGAAACGATGTTTCAATCTTACAGTCAGTGAAGGTTTGGTTATCCAAGACATTCTCCATGAAAGACCTGGGAGAAGCAACCTACATCCTCGGGATTAAGATCTATAGAGATAGATCGAAACGGTTGCTTGGTCTTTCGCAGTCTACATATATAGACCGAGTGCTAAAGAGGTTTAGCATGTCGGAATCCAAGAAAGGTTTCTTACCCATCAGGCATGGGGTACACCTTTCGAAGTCTATGTGTCCGCGCACAGAAGACGAGAGGATTTGCATGAGTAAGATTCCCTATGCATCCGCAATAGGATCTATCATGTATGCTATGTTATGTACGAGGCCCGATGTATCGTATTCTCTGAGTGTCACGAGCAGATACCAGTCTGATCTAGGAATGGATCATTGGGTGGCTGTTAAGATGATCCTTAAGTACTTAAGAAGAACTAAGGATGTGTTCCTAATATATGGAGAAGGGTACATGGTGATACGTGGGTATACGGATGCGACTCCGCATGCACAAGGATGATTCCATGTCTCACCGAGTATGTATTCACCGGGAATGGAGGCGCAATAAGTTGGAAAGGTTCCAAGCTTGACACTATAGCGGATTCTGCCACTAAGGCAGAATACATTGCACCTTTGGAAGCAGCAAAGGAAGCGGTTTGGATCAAGAAGTTCATCTTTGAACTTGATGTGGTCTCATCAATGATCCAAACATGTGCTTCGCCGCTATCATCTTATCAGAGAGATCATAAGTAGGAACGAAATACAAATCGAGAAAATTCCCACTGAAAGGAACTTAGCGGATCCCTTGACTAAGGCATTACCTCAAAATAAGTTTGAGGGTCATGTTCGAGCTTATGGTATTGGATACCGTAGCGATTGGCATTAGGCCAAGTGGGAGTCTGTTAGTAATATATGAGAGATGTCCTAAGGCAATCGCCTTATGTATGAACCATTTATATGATAAATGAAGATTCACTATTTGAGTATACATGTTTAATGTATTTGATTGGATCTTAAACTCATTTATCAATGTCCACGATACGATTCACAAAGATGAGAGAATTTGTGATTGGATCACAACTAGTGAGTATCTCTACATGTGTAATTGTGATGTATCGAATTATCCTAGTCGATGAATTGATGGATTTGGACACCATCAATTCCGAGACTAGCACGAGGTATACTCCTTGGTGTATCCAAGCAAATTGATTCTCACCGGCCGAGACATAGTGATGTCCGGAGTTAATCGTGGATGCTAGTTATGGTAACTAGTTCATTGGAGTGACCAGCCGTAAGACTTCATATGGTTCTCTGCATATATAGATATGTCAATGAAGTTCTTACTGTGGCTTAAGTGCGATGTTCCTTTGACTTGCGGTATTCAAGTCATCTTGATCATGGAGACTTATGCTTTGACATCTTAAGCAAACATCTCCGAGGAGATGTGGACCCGGGATGATTGGGTATAAGTCGAAGTGATCGAAGGTGTTTGAATATCCTATAAAGGATTCACCACTCCTTGCGAGGAGATGTATACCCATGGCCTCTCGTCGGATTGTTACTAAAGTCTTTGGCCAAAGCATTACATGTTTAGAGTAAAGTACTCTTCGATACATGTGGAGTAACTAGAATCCGTAGGAGGAGGAAATGATACTTGGGCTAGGTGTGACGTAGTCAGCCTAGTGGGGACTGACACAATAGACCATGTCCTGAACCAAGTGGGTATAAGATGAGTGAAGGGAATGGGGCACGATTCATTCGAGCCATCAAGGGTTTCGTAAATAGTTCGATCAACCGCTGATCTTTTCTTAATGCTAATCGGGGATCATGATGTACTACTAGGTGCCACTCATGATCGTTCTATAATTAATGGTTAATTATAGACGGCCAACATAAACCGAGAACCTATTTGGTCACACGCACAACGAGTGTAATCCAAAGGATTTAAAACGAGCTTGAGAATGTGATTCTCAGACCGAGAGAAACTATGTTTGGTTGGACCAAACATAAAGCGAGCATGAAATTGTTTCAGTCGCAATGGAAGCGTGGATGGGCAGTGTCTTATGAAGACATAATGGATGGACCAAAATGGTTTGGTTCTAATCCAATGGATGAGAATAAACCAAAGGGTTTGGTTTATATTAAACGAATGAACCAAAGGTTGGTTCGGTTCGTTTTAACTTAAAATAAACCATCATGGTTTGGTTTATTTTAACTTATCCTAATGGAGCGGGTTAACGGGCTTTATGGATATGATCCATTAACCATTAAGAGAATTAGTTCTCTATAAAAGAGGGCTTAAGGGATTGTTAAACCCTAATCATCCAAAACCCTAAACCTAGTTGCTGCCCAACAAAAAGCTGCCGCCCACCCCTTGTTGGAAAATTCGGTGCCCAACATCTTGTTGCCGCCCAGCTTGTGGTGCAGCCTTCCAACTTGTTGCCGATGACCAAGCTTCAGCCGGTGAACCTCCGGCGACCCTCCGGTGATCTCCTATAGGTTTGGCATCAAGGTGAGGCTTTTCTTTCCTTGGTTGGCCGGCGCCTATATCCTCCACCAAGCTGTCCAGTTTTCTGGACAGCTTCTTCTCCTCTCGTCGGAGCGTCGTTTGGACGACGGTTAGTGCTCCGACAGCGGCTAACTTACCGGGGATTTGATCTCCGGTAATCCTCTGAGGTGGGGGACGAAGGATTCGTCAATCGGTTGACGAATACCTCTCCGGAGAAGCGAGTCTTGAGGACTTGTTTTAGATCCGAATTTGGATTCGGATCGTGATCATCTCTCGATCACGTCGTCTTCAACACGAGGCTAGTAACCCGTACGAAGGCGAAGCTCGTGGCTTGGCAAAGTCATCCCGAGGAGCTCGGCGTGGATACGGATAGAGACGATTCTTACGAGGATCGTTCCGGTTGATGCCGTTCCCGCTACACGTCATACGAAAGGTATAACGTAGTTTAATTTCCTTTTATTGCAAATCATAATTTATGGTTATGTCTACACTTGTTGTAATATGTATGCGTGTGTTGTGTGTGTTGTAATAAATATAGATTTATTATTTTTAATTGCTTCCGCTATGCTCATGTTTACGAAACATGATCGAACACACACACGCCGCGGTGCCGGAAACCCAACAAGAATATGATACAAAATGTTCCCTATTCAACCATCACATGATTGGTTCTAGGGCTATAACTAACATTAGCGTTGTAGGAGCACTTGAGAATAAGATTGATGATCTTTGGGTTGGAGTCCTCCCCTCCTTTTATAGACTTGTTCCTTGGAATAAGTCTAGATGCAAATCCTCAACTTTTAGAACTTATCACGAGGTGACACCTTTGTTGGTGCAATAATGCCCCAAGCATTTATATGTTTTGTTGTTTGGATAATCATCTAAGTTAGGCAATGCTTTGTGATCTAATTGTGAATATGTTTGAGTGACAGGGAAATCCAAGTATGAAGACTTGGTAAAAGAAAAGTCCAGGTATGATCTTGGCTAGGGAAGTCCAAGGGATGGACTTGGCAGCGTAAGACCAAGCGTGTAGTCTTGGCAACGTAAAGTCCAAGTGAACCTTGGCAAAGAGAAGTCCAAGGGATGGACTTGGCAGCGTAAGACCAAGCTTGTAGTCTTGGCAGCATAAAGTCCAAGTGAACCTTGGCAAAGGAAGTCCAAAGTAAAGTCTTGGCAGCATAAGTCCAAGCTTGTAGTCTTGGCGGCGTAAAGTCCAAGTATTTGGCAACCCAAGACATGACGATGCCGAAGGAAACTCTTGAAGGCAGGCGCAAGGATGAAGGAAGAGTTAGAAGGTCAAGTCTAGGTCTAGGGGGTGGAATCAAGTATGAAATATTCATACTTGACGGTGAAATCCTGACGATCGTACCGACCGCCTTGGTCATGGCGTCCGATCGATGTGCGATCAATCGACCGCCAAAGGTAGCAATGACTAATCAAGGAAAATTCGCCATGCAGAATGCGGTCTCACTCACTCGCCGCTTTGATCACTGATCGATCACTCCATCACCGATTGGAGGGATCAATTGACTGATAGGCCTCGCATTGGAAATGGCGGCTTCGAATCCCCGCAAATCCGCTTTGTCAGAAGCCATTATCTTTGACAGCAGTTGACTGATGGTAATCATCAGTCGACTGATCAAAGCCCAACGGGAAAAACAGCCCCTCTTCTATAAGAAGGGGCCTTGGGGAGCTTGGTGAAGCTAGTGCTCTCATTCCTAGCTACACCCTTGTGCTCACCAAGCTTTCTCCAAGTGTTTTTATGATTCTAAACCTCCTCTTCTCTAATCTTAATCTTCCATCATTGTAAAGAAGAGGAGTGCATTGTAAGACAAGGTTTCTCCACCTTGGTTCATCCAAAGGAGGTTTTATTGAAGATTGGCTAGGGCTAATCCACCTTACGGATTACCGTGGAGTAGGAGCATCATCTCCAAACCACGTACATCGGGTGTTAGCATTGTTTTCTTGTTTCGTATTTTTATTTACATTTGTATTTGTATTGCTTCCACTAACGTATTGTGTAGAAATGAAGAAAGGCTAATCACCTCCCCCCCTCTATCCATTACAAAGATCCTAACAAGTGGTATTAGAGCCCGGATAGCTTGGAAGATTTCACCATCAACCAAGGTATCAATGGCTCTTCAAGAGGGATATAGCACCGCCAAGCCACCGCTCTTCGATGGGAGTCATTTTGCGTATTGGAAAGGTAGGATGAAGTATTATCTAATGAGTAATATTGAAATTTGGCATAGCATTGTAGATGGCTTTGAGGAACCGGTGGATGAACATGGAAATCCTATTCCAAGCAAGGATTGGACAAGAGAAATGAATAGGAGGTTCGAATCAAATGCAAAGGCGGTACTCACCATCCAATGTGGCATTACAATGGAACAACTCAACAAGGTGGGGCCTTTCGAATCCGCCAAGGAGTTATGGGAAAAGCTCATTGAGCTAAATGAAGGATCCAAGGAGTCAAAGAGGGCCAAGAAGGACTTGCTAATTGGACAACTTCAAGCCTTCCAAATGAAGATGCATGAAACCGTAAGCCAAATGCATGGAAGGTTCAAGGAGATTGTGAATGGACTCCACATCATAGGTGAGCGAGTTGACAACCGGGATTTGGTAAGGTACATACTTCAAGCATTTCCTAGAAATTCTCTATGGACTTCTATAGTTGATGCTATTAAAGTAACTATGAATCTTTCTCAAATTAAAATTGATGAATTATTTTGTGAGTTTGAATTGCATGAGCAAACTAACATGTCCTCTAAGGAAAAGGGTTTATCTCTATTTGTTGAAAAGAAGGAAAAGAAGAAGAAAGAAAGGAAAGAAGTATCATCATCATCCAAATTGGAGCATGACTCAAGTAGTGATGGAGACTCATCTAGCGAGATTGCCAACTTTGTCAAGAAACTCTATAGAAAATCAAAGGAGTTCAAGAATAGAGAAGCAAGGAAGGGGTCCCATTCTTCAAGAGGTAAAATTAGTGGTAATTCAAATTTTAACAATAATGTGATATTCCATGCTTGCAATAAGAAGGGGCACATAAAGCCGAATTGCCCGGAGCTAAAAAAGAAGGAAGAAAAAGAAAAGAAAAAGAAGGAAAAGAAGGAGAAGAAGAAGGAGGTCATGATGGCTCAAACCACATGGGACACACCAAGTGTTGAAGATTCCTCCTCCGATGATGAGCTTTGCCATGTCACACGCCATGTGGCACTTATGGCCCAAGGAGACGACTCCAGTACATCAAGCCAAGAAGAAGACTCTTCAAGTGATGAATCTTCATCTAGTGACGATGAGGTAATGAACTCTCCTAAAGTTAAGCTTCTTTATAAATCAATTGCTTATCTTAAAGAGGCTTTAGATAAGTCTAAATCTAAGGTTAGAAGCATGAAGGTAGAACTAAAGGCCATTGGGAATGAAAAACCGTCACATGTTGATTCTTGCATACTTAAGGAAGAGAATGACAAACTTAAGGATGAGGTTAGTGAATTAAAGGCATGCTTAGAAAAATTTACAAATGGCTCAAAATATCCTGACATGATCCTTAGCCAACAAAGAGACATTTACAACAAGGCCAATTTAGGATATAAGTCAAAAGAAAAAGAAGTTGCTTATATCTCATTGATTAATAGAAAAGCAACCATTAAGGGTAAGGTTAAGAAAGCATGGGTACCTAAGAAGTTCTTACTTAATGTTACCGGTCCAAATGTTTGGGTACCAAAAGATTGTGTTTTTCATGTGATTTAGGTAGGAGAGCAAGGTATGTGGATTGTGGATAGCGGTTGCTCAACACACATGACCGGGGATGTGAGCAAGTTCTCCACAATTAAGTATGTGAAGAAGGGAGCGGTGTCTTTTGGAAATAGTGAAAAACTCAAGATACTAGGTAGAGGTACAATTGAGGTATCCCCCAAAATTATCATTCACAAAGTTTTACTAGTTGAAAATATGAAATTTAATTTATTAAGTGTTAGTCAACTTTGTGATGCAAGCTACCATGTTTCTTTTGAATCCTCAAAATGCATGATTAGACACAAGGAATTAAATGATTGTATGTTAGTTGGATATAGGAAATCAAATATTTATTATGTTGATCTTTCATATGCTTCTAACATTTCTACTAAGTGTCTTGTTGCAAAAGAAGAAGAAAGTTGGCTATGGCATAGGAGATTGGGGCACATCAACATGAAAAACATAGCCAAGGTAGCCAAGTTGGAGTTGGTCAAAGGGCTACCAAAGATCAAGTATGTCAAGAACAAAATGTGTGATGCATGCCAAGAAGGAAAACAAAAAAGGCATCACACAAAGGTAAAACCTTAACTAATTCCTTTTTACCGTTAGAATTATTGCATCTTGACTTATTTGATTGCCATAGTACTCCTTCTTTAAATGGTAACAAATATTTTTTAGTCATAATAGATGATTTTTCTAGGTATACTTGGGTTTATTTTATGAAACATAAGGATGATAACTTAAAAATACTCATAGGATTTAGTAAAAGAGTTGAAAATGAAAAGAGTCTCAAAATCAACCGGATCCGTAGTGATCATGGTGGTGAATTTGAGAATTCTAAATTTTCACAATTTTGTTTAGAGAAAGAGTACAAGCATGAGTTCTCTTGTCCTAGAACACCCTAACAAAATGGGGTGGTGGAAAGGAGAAATCGTGCCCTACAAGAGGCGGCTAGGACTATGCTTAATGCATATTCTCTACCTAGCTACTTGTGGGCGGAAGCGGTTAATACCGCTTGTTATATCCAAAATAGGGTTCAAATCCATAGGTTTGTAGGAAAGACACCATTTGAATTATGTAATGGGACTATTCCCACAATTCATTATTTCAAAGTCTTTGGATGTAAGGTTTATATTTTAAACACCAAAGATAACTTAGGAAAATTTGAATCCAAAGCGGATGAGGGGATCCTAGTTGGATACTCATCTACGAGTAGAGGATATAGAGTCTACAATAAGAGAACTCAAGGGATTGAGGAGTCCTCTAATGTTCAATTTGATGAAACCACTAGTACCTACCCTAGAAAGTCCTCCATTGATAAGGATATTAATGACAATAATCAAGACATTACCCAAAAACTTCAAAATTTGATCATAAGGGGTAATGATCAAGGGGGAGGAAGAGGAGATTCCGATGATGAAAGAAGGGTAGAAGATAACAATGATCAATTTGAAACCCCTTCTAGAACCCTAAGAATTCATCAAGATCATCCACTTGACCAAGTAGTAGGAGATCTAACTCAAGGAGTAAGAACTAGGTCATTTCATATACCTCCTACTAGTCAAGTAGCTCTTATTTCACAAATTGAGCCCAAATCAATCAATGATGCATTACATGATCCGGATTGGATTTTGGCAATGCAAGATGAATTGGCTCAATTTGAGAGGAGTCAATTATGGGAGTTAGTACCTAGACCCAATGATAGCACCATAATTACTACAAGATGGGTCTTTAGGAATAAGCTAGATGACCAAGGAAATATCACTAGAAATAAGGCTAGGTTGGTTGCTAGGGGATTCAATCAAGTAGGGGGGCTTGATTATGATGAGACTTATGCCCCGGTTGCTAGGTTAGAGTCTATTAGAATTCTTTTAGGATATGCTTCCTATATGGGATTTAAACTTTATCAAATGGATGTTAAATTAGCATTTCTAAATGGTTATATTAAGGAAGAAGTATATGTAGAACAACCACCCGGGTTTGAGAACATATATTATCCAAACCACGTATATAAGCTTAGGAAAGCATTATATGGGTTAAAACAAGCTCCCCGGGCATGGTATGAAAGATTATCATCCTTCTTAATCTCTAAGTATTTTAGAAGAGGCCAAGTAGATCAAACCTTGTTCATAAAGTCAACATTAAAGGATATCTTCATAGACCAAGTATATGTTGATGACATTATTTTTGGGTCAACAAATGATGATCTTCTTCAAGACTTTATAAAAAACATGGAGAATTAATTTGAAATGAGTTTAGTTGGAGAGCTTAACTTTTTCCTAGGGTTACAAGTCAAGCAAACCAATGAAGGGATTCATATTTATCAAACCAAATATGCAAATGAAATGATCAAGAAATTTGGTTCGGAAAATGCCAAAATTGTAACCACTCCTATGGACACTAGCACTAGAATAGATAGTGATCATGATGGTAAATCAATTGATCTTAAACTTTATAGGAGTATGATTGGTAGCCTACTATATCTAACTTCTAGTAGACCCGATATCTTATTTACGGTAGGTATGTGTGCAAGATACCAATCTTGTGCCAAAGAATCACATTTAGTAACCGTTAAGAGAATTTTAAGATATGTTAAAGGCACCCTAAATGTAGGACTTTGGTATCCTAGGACTAGGTCTTTTGAGTTGCTTGGCTATACCGATTCCGATTATGCCGGTTGCAAATTGGATAGGAAGAGTACTAGTGGTGGATGCCAATTTCTTGGGTCCTCCCTAGTTAGTTGGAGTAGTAGGAAGCAACATTGTGTTGCTTTATCAACTACCGAAGCCGAATATATGGCTATGGGTGGTTGTGTAGCTCAATTACTTTGGATGAGACATACTCTTGAGGACTATGAGCTACACTACTCTAACATTAAAGTTTATTGTGACAATGTGAGTACCATCAACTTGACCAAAAATCCGGTACATCATTCTAGGACCAAGCACATTGAAGTGAAACATCTCTTCATAAGAGATCATGTGGCAAGAGGAAACATTGAACTTAATTATGTATAATCTAAGTCCAACCTTGCCGATATCATCACCAAAGCTCTTCCCGAAACTGAATTTTCATCTTTAAGGAGAGAGCTTGGTATGTGCTTTGTAGAGTAAAAATTCTAGGTTTGCATGATCCCATATTCATATGTTAGCTTTATACCTTGATGCATCTCACAAAAAGTCTTAAGAAACCTTGATTTTTGTATTGAGACACTTAGGAACATGTGAGATGATAGGGAAGGTGTACTTGGCTCATCATGCTTGTTATGATGCATTACTATGAGCCAATGACACACCTAGAGACATGAATACCTCATGGACCAATCATTGGGAAGGCTTGGATTCAAGTAATGAATACATAACTCTAAGAACATGATTGGAAATTCTAAATCATATATATTTTAAACTATGTTCATCATATTTTGAAAAATAGTTTTCAAGTGGAAGACTAAAGTGATACAAAGTTTGCAAAAACATTAGAACTTTTGTTAGTTTCCAAGTTTGTATCAATCTCGAAATCTGAAAAACAATTATTTTTAAAACTATTTTTCCTTTATAAATATGATTTCAGAAATGTGTACGCAAACTTTCGTGATTTTTCGAGATTTCTGGAATTTCTAACGCATTTCTGAATTTGGGCTGAAAAGGCTGAAATTCGGATTTTAGGCTTATTAGTAGACTAGTTCAGAAACCAGTCGACTGATACACTGTGTTTTCCAACAAATAGCTTCATTTTGTGATATTTAGTGTATCCTTGATGCCCTAACACTCTAGCATGATAATATTGGGTATATTAAAACTTGTGTAACTGTTTCATGCAATGTTCTAGGGGAAGTCTTCATAATGTATATCTTTTCATCCCCAAACTTACATTGTTGGTGCAAAGTTAGGACTTAACCTTCAAACTTTTGTTATGCTTTGCTTCAAATGCTCGTCACACATCACATAGCATATCTTGGATTAAGGGGGAGCTTAATTTCAATCTTATACCTTAGTCCAAGATACAACAACCTTAATTCTTTAAAGAAATCTATGAATTCCTCTCTTTTCGATGTATGTCAAAGGGGGAGAAGGAATGGTTAAGTTAGAATTCATATTATGTGCATATTGAAAAGACCTAACTTATATGATAGCCAAACATCAAAAAGGGGGAGATTGTTGGTGCAACAATGCCCTAAGCATTTATATGTTTTGATGTTTGGATAATCATCTAAGTTAGGCAATGCTTTGTGATCTAATTGTGAATATGTTTGAGTGACAGGGAAATCCAAGTATGAAGACTTGGTAAAAGAAAAGTCGAGGTATGATCTTGGCAAGGGAAGTCCAAGGGATGGACTGCTGCTTTGATCACTTGACTGATCACTCCATCAGTCGACTGATGGAGGGATCAGTCGACTAATAGGCCTCCCATTGGAAATGGCGGCTTCGAATCCCCGCGGATCCGCTTTGTCAGAAGCCATTATCTTTGACGGAAGTGGACTGATGGTAATCATCAGTCGACTGATCAAAGCCCAACGGGAAAAACAACCCCTCTTCTATAAGAAGGGGCCTTGGGGAGCTTGGTGAAGCGAGTGCTCTCATTCCTAGCTACACTCTTGTGCTCACCAAGCTTTCTCCAAGTGTTTTTATGATTCTAAACCTCCTCTTCTCTAATCTTAATCTTCCATCATTGTAAAGAAGAGGAGTGCATTGTAAGACAAGGTTTCTCCACCTTGGTTCATCCAAAAGAGGTTTTAGTGAAGATTGGCTAGGGCTAATCCACCTTACGGATTACCATGGAGTAGGAGCGTCATCTCCAAACCATGTACATCGGGTGTTAGCATTGTTTTCTTGTTTCGTATTTTTATTTACATTTGTATTTGTATTGTTTCCTCTAACGTATTGTGTAGAAACGAAGAAAGGCTAATCACTCCCCTCCCCCTCTAGCCATTACAAAGATCCTAACAACCTTATGTAACACCCTAAATTTTAATTCCTATATTTTTATTAGAGAAAAATCGAAATAAGAATAAGAATAGAAATAATAAAAATAGGAATAGAATAATAATAATAATAATAATAAATAGAAATAATTAAGAATAGGAATTAAAATAAAAAAATCGAATAAATAATTCGTTAGCCGAGGCTCGAAACATGAACCGTTGATTTGGGGGAATAGGCTTCCCACCACTAAGTCATAAGATTATCAATGAGTAGGATATAACAGAATATATCTATTGGTAGAAAAAAAGAAAGAAGTTGATTAATTTGACTAAGCATTTAAAGGGATAATTAAATTAGAAAAACCCTAATTTATATATAGATTTCTTTTATTTTTGTCTTTCTCTCCCTCTTCTCTCTCAACGCCACCAACGCCCCTCTCTCCCCCTCCTCTCTCCAACGCCCCTCCTCTCTCCAACGCCCACGTCCACCCTCACCTCACCCCTCTCTCTCTCTCATATTTCCTTCGGCTGCCGAATCGAAGAAAAACAGGAGGCTTTCTCAATCAAAGAAAACAATAGAAGAAAAAAAAACCTCTATAATTTTTCCATCGTGGGATAATTTATGAGGGAATTTTCAAGAGGGACTTGGTAGAGGATCACGCTAAAGCAAGGAAACACATAGGATGTCTTCTCTTTGCGAAGTCTAATGGTATAAATTGGTGAAAAAGTGTAGGATGTAAGTATCGCCTCACCTGCAGTATAAGTGCTTACGATGTAATGTTGTATGCTTGATTTTGAGCAAAAGAATCTAGAACTATCTGTAGAAGGTTCGGTTAATAGGATTAGACAAATTATTCTTGTTGAAATTCTTCCACGTTATGCAGGTTATTGTTGGAATGTACACTGAAAGCCTAGCTCTTTTTGTATGAACATTTTTATTTTGAAATAAGAATCACATGATCATTGTTTGCACTTTATATTTATTATATGTGTGCATATTGTCTAATATTTTACATTGTAGATAACATGGAGCTTGGTGTGGCACAGAAGATCATGTTATCAGTCCCTTGTAAAATATAAGTAGAGGCTCACAACCAAGATGGTTTTGGACAAACCATTGGCATGGTTGTAGCGTAGCTTGGTATTGTTTTGTCTTGAACATAGAGTTACACTAGTACACTTAGGTGTATTGAGCAGGACCGAAATAGAGGTGATTCAATTTATTGCTGACTACATAATTGAATCGGACCTCGGATATTATGTTGTACATGCTCTTAATCCTGATATAATAACGGGCACATGTACTTAGTATTTATTTCTTTGATTTACCAAAGGGTGAGATTTAGATGGATTAAATCAATATGCCTGATAAGTTGGGAAATGATATTATTTACATGGTGTGTCATTGATTATAGGAGGAAACCGTGTCCTATATATTAGGTTGATGATGTCCCCTTTAGGAGCTCAAAAGGTTCATCATGTAAACCCTGCAGATTGACTTAGTCAACATGATGATAAGGTTGAGTGGTACTACTCGAAGAGTTAGATGTTAATTGATTGATGGTCAGTAAATCAATTAATTGACGGACATTCAATATCTTAAACACTGGGAGATGAATATACAAATAATATATGGAGCCCATATTAATTTATGGGGGTTGGTGAGGTAATTCAATGATCATCCTCTAGTGGAATGGAACATCATTGATGGATCAAGTTTGTGTGGTTCCGATCCATCGGGTGGCCAAGATCCAACTCCTCCTCATGGTCCCTATCGTAGCCTAATATAATCCTCATGGAGCCTAGATCAAATGATGGAAAACAAATCTCTAGATCCGACGGTTGTGATGAAACCCTAGATCCGATGGTTGGGATGAAACCCTAGATCCGACGGTTGGGATGAAACCCTAGATCCGACGGTTTGGATGAAAACCTAGATCCGACGGTTGGGATGAAACCCTAGATCCGACGGTTGGGATGAAACCCTAGATCCGACGGTTGGGATGAAACCCTAGATCCAACGGTTGGGATGAAAACCCTAGATCCGACGGTGGAGATTGAAAGGAGGCCTACGGCAAACTCTATAAAAGGAAGGCTAAGGGTTTGGGCGTGGGATATCAAGAAGGAAATTAGGGTTTTGTCTTGGGCGGCTAGGGTTTGGGAAAAGGGTTGGGTGGCAATTCTTGGAAGGGTTGGCCGACGCCCATCTTCTTCCACCTTGCTTTGGTCGGCGCCCATCCACATTATTCCTTCTCCTATTCCTTGGCAGGCGGCAACCTTTCTCCAAGGTTAGCCGGCGTTCATTCATCCCTCACTTTGGTGGCCGGCGGCAACTTTCCTTCAAGGTTGGCCGGCGCCCAACCATCCTCTCCTTGGCCGGTGGCAACCTTTCTTCAAGGTTGACCGACGCTCAACCATCTACTCCTTGGCCGGTGGCTATATCAAGCTCCTTGGCTTGGTGGTCAGTTCTAGATAGGAGAAGAAGTTTTTGTTTGGTTCTTCTCTTTGTTCGGAGCGAGCAAGGAAGGGAAGAACGTGATCTAGGAAGCTTCAACTCATGGAGGATCTTCGGCCACACGACGTCCACGAGGAGGATATGACATACGGTAGAAGACCAAGAGGTATACAAGTTTTACAAACTTTATTCTTGATCCTCTTATGATAAGATATGCTAGCTTATGTTCTTTATGTTAGTATGTGTTGATTATACTAATTTACATTTGTATGTATTTGTATAATCATGGACCTCGAAGATAAACACAAAAACCGGCGATCCGTCCGTCGTCTCTTCCGTGGCTAACCGACTAGAAGAGCTTGGTTGCTTGAACAACTAGTTTGTTCAAGTCATCGCTCAAGTCATTAGCACGACGATGAATTGGTTGAGCTTAGGAAACTAATCCCATCCGGATTAGTTTTCATTAGTGAAAATTTTAATTCGGGGACATAGGAGCCAATGAGACTCCGAAGCAATTCCCTACAAATGGTATCAGAGCCACGGTTTCCGGTTTTGTGTGTTTTGGATTGGGTTACTTTCATGCACATATCATATATTGAGTATGCCGGATAATAGTAGGATGTGCGTAGGCTAACTTTTTTGGTTGCAGGCATAAGATCCGACTATTATGGCTATATGTGTGTTTGTGATTGTTTGTGTGTGATTGTATGTATATCATTTGAATCCTCGGGGTTGACGAGGCTAGATTAGTATTTAATTTTTGTAATTAAATACGACATTGTTTAGCCGATCATTTTAGTTTACTTTCGATCTAGATAGTTTGTACACTCCTTTGTGGAGTATAGGATCGATGGATGTAAATTAAAATGATATATCTCGGCTCAGATCTCTTTGGTGACTTGCACACGGAAAAGGTGGAGCGGACGAGGTGGCGACACGACGGGATGCATATTGGAGAACAATGCCATAATAGTTGGAAAAATTCTAATTTTTTCCATATTTATTGCTGATTTGTTTTATATGCATGTTGTGTGTGCTTGAAAATTCCTCATTTTCAATTTACTAAGTGGGAGAGGGACATTTTAATTAATTCCCGCGGCCTCCATAACAATTTGACGTGTGATGCAACAAACTTGCATGTCGGCTCTGAGTGCCTTCCTTCCTGCGGATGGGTTTGTTTGCGGATCACTTGGTCAAATAATGGTTATAGGAAATTATCTAGGAGTGTGTGTACTTCCACAGCGGTAAGGCACATAATCCGAAATAATTCTCTTAGTATCGTGTAATGGTGCACACTTAGACGCAAATAAAAGTATCCTCCCCATCGGAGTCACTAATTTTATTTGTAGGGCCAAAGAGGAACCAACTATTAATTTTATTTGTCAAAAAGTAAGGTTGACAAGATAATAAAATTAATGGGTAAAACCTCCTCTTGCAAATGTAGAATTCGTATACGTCCACACTAGCGTGGCATGCGATATTCTCGGTGTTTTGAGGTGTTGGTTGATTTCGGAATTTTATTGTTTTGAGGAATCAATAATATTTGAAATCTAATATTTTGATCATTGTGATTCTTAGGATTTTCAAATGGCTTTCAACCCACTTGTTGTGATATTAAAAGAAATAAACTTACTGTACCCAAATAATATTGATTGGAAAAGAAATTTGGATAGTGTCTTAACTGTCGATGAGTGTCCTCCTAGGCCTGCGGATGGTTCTGGGGAAAAGGAACTTTTCGGATACCAGAATCGGGTTGCTAGGAAGGAAGCCATGGTTGCTTAGAAGGTTTCTACTTCTAAGCCGAAAGGCAAGAAGAATAAGAAACAAGGAGGAGCAAAAGTGGCGGGTGGACCTCAGAGAGGAGTGAAGAAGCCGAAAGGCAAGTGCTTCACTTGTAAGCAGACTGGACATGGGAAGAAAGACTTCCCTAACCTAAAGCAGAACAAAGGTATATCTTTTGGCTTGGTCGTTGAAACATGTTTAGTGGTGTTATCTACCGGTACCTGGTGTGTAGATACGGGAGCCACTGATCATGTCTGCAATTCTTTGCAGGGGTTCCAGGAAACCCGACGACTAGCTGAAGGAGAAATTACCGTCTACATGGGCAATGCTACAAAGGTGGCGGCTATTGCAGTGGGAGACGTTCATTTATCGTTTGATAGAAATAAAGTTTTGGTTTTGAGAAATTGTCTTTATGTACCAACATTTAGAAAGAATTTGATTTCGGTTTCTAAATTGTTTATGGATGGATATTCTGTTTCTTTTAATGACAGAGTTGTTATAAAAAGAAATAGAGAGATTATCTGTTCAGGTACATTGGTTGGCAATTTGTATACTCTTGAACCAAAAGCTCCCACGATGCATATAGAAGTAAATAACTCATCTTCTAATTCCAATAAGAGAAAAGAACCTTCGAAGATGACCAGACATATCTTTGGCATCTAAGGCTTGGTCATATTAACCTGAGTAGAATTCAAAGGTTGATAGCTGATGGACCTTTGGGTTCATTAGTGGTGGAGGATCTCCCAACCTGCGAATCTTGCTTGGAAGGTAAAATAACCAAGAGGCCTTTCAAGGCCAAGGGGTATAGAGGCAAAGATGTGTTAGAGTTGGTTCATACTGATTTGTGCGGTCCTATGTCTATCCAGGCTAGAGGTGGTTTTGAATATTTCGTCTCTTTTATAGACAATTATTCAAGATATGGATGCATTTACTTGATGCGCCGCAAGTCTGAATGCTTTGACAGGTTCAAAGAATTCAAGGCTGATGTGGAGAATCGTCAAGGTAAAAGTATCAAGACCCTACGATCTGATCGTGGTGGTGAGTACCTCTTGGGAGAGTTTAGGAATTACTTATCAGAGGCTGGGATTCAATCCCAATTGTCTGCACCTGGCACACCCCAGCAGAATGGTGTAGTAGAGCGAAGGAATAGGACTCTTATGGAGATGGTTAGATCGATGATGAGTTATTCTGAGTTGCCAGATTCGTTCTGGGGGTATGCGCTGGATACAACAATGTATATTCTGAACTTGGTTCCATCTAAATTAGTGCCTTCTACCCCCGTAGAATTATGGACTAGGTGAAAGCCTAGTCTGAGACATATTCGGATATGGGGGAGTCCAGCACATGTGTTGAAGGCTGATACTGGTAAGTTGGAATCTCGTACAGAAGTATGCATGTTCGTAGGCTACCCTAAAGGAACGAAAGGTGGTTTGTTTTATAATCCTAGAGATCAGAGGGTGATCGTTAGCACGAACGCCCGATTTCTAGAGGAAGACTATGTGATGAACCACAAGCCCAAGAGTAGGATTGTTCTGGAGGAATTAAGAGGGGAAGTCGCTACTTCAGTACCACCGGTACAAGAGGATATACCACAAGTCACTGCACCACGTGTCACAGAGGATACACAGGTGATACCTCATCGTAGTGGAAGGGTTGTTAGACAGCCTAATAGATTCATGTTCTTGGGAGAATCTTCTGATTTGGTCTCTGGCAAACATGAACCTGATCCCTGGACATATGACGAGGCACTCCAAGATAGAGATGCAGTATCTTGGCAAAGAGCGATGAATTCAGAGATAGAATCTATGGATTCTAATCATGTCTGGGAGCTAGTAGAACCACCCGATGGTGTGAAAGCCATTGGATGCAAGTGGATCTACAAGAGAAAGAGAGGAGTAGACGGGAAGGTTGAGACCTTCAAAGCTAGGCTTGTTGCGAAAGGGTATACTCAGAAAGAGGGTATCGATTATGAGGAGACCTTTTCGCGTAATATGCTTAAGTCTATCCGGATTCTCTTATCTATAGCTGCTCATATGGATTATGAGATTTGGCAGATGGATGTCAAGACAGCTTTCCTTAACGGAAGTCTTGAGGAGAACATCTATATGTAGTAACCAGAGGGATTCATTGCTAAAGGCAAAGAGCATCTAGTGTGTAAGCTTAATCGGTCCATTTATGGATTGAAGCAAGCTTCAAGATCTTGGAACATCCGTTTTGATGAGGTAATCTAGTCATATGGATTTATTCAAAATCCGGATGAGCCATGTGTATACAAAAGATGTGACGGAAACGTAGTGGTATTTCTTGTAATATACGTAGATGACATTTTGTTAGTTGGCAACAATATCAAAGTGTTATCAGACGTAAGGGTATGGTTGTCCAAACAGTTTGACATGAAGGACTTGGGAGAAGTGGGACACATCCTTGGGATCAAAGTTATAAGGGATCACAAGAAAAGGATGTTGTGCTTATCTCAAGCTTCATACATAGACACGGTCCTAGCTCGTTTTAGCATGCAGAACTCCAAGAAAGGTTTTCTACCTTTTAGGCATGGAGTACCTTTATCTAAAGAGATGTGTCCCAAAACATCAAAGGAGATAGAGGAGATGAAGGTGGTTCCTTATGCTTCGGCAATAGGAAGCCTCATGTATGCTATGCTATGTAATAGACCAGATATCTGCTTTGTCATGGGCATGATTAGCAGATATCAGAGTAATCCTGGACAGGGACATTGGACTGTGGTAAAGCATATATTGAAGTACCTGAGAAGGAATAGGGATTATATGCTGGTTTACCGGGCAGATCAATTAGTCCCTATGGGTTACACGGATTCTGATTTCAAATCAGATAGGGACAACAGTAAGTCTACCTCGGGGTTTGTGTTTACTTTTGGAGGTGGAGCCATAGTATGGAGGAATGTCAAGCAGAAATGCATGGTGGACTCTACCATGGAAGCTGAGTATGTGGCAACCTCTGAGGCAGCCAAGGAAGCTGTATGGCTCAGGAACTTCTTGATGGACTTGGATGTGATTCCTGGTTTGCCCAGAACTATCACAATTTATTGTGATAACAGTGGTGCAGTTGCAAACTCGAAGGAACCACGAGCCCATAAGGCGAGTAAACACATAGAGCGCAAGTACCACCTGATACGAGAAATCGTAAAGCGAGGAGAAGTAGCTGTCGCCAAGATTGCATCATGGAGGACATGGGGATCAGATGTATGGCAGCGTGATGATAGCATAGTCTTTCAGTATAAGTGGGAGATTGTTGGAATGTATACTGAAAGCCTAGCTCTTTTTGTATGAACATTTTTATTTTGAAATAAGAATCACATGATCATTGTTTGCACTTTATATTTATTATATGTGTGCATATTGTCTAATATTTTACATTGTAGATAACATGATGCTTGGTGTGGCAAAGAAGATCATGTTATCAGTCCCTTGTAGAATATAAGTAGAGGCTCACAACCAAGATGGTTTTGGACAAACCATTGGCATGGTTGTAGCGTAGCTTGGTATTGTTTTGTCTTGAACATAGAGTTACACTAGTACACATAGGTGTATTGAGCAGGACCGACATAGAGGTGATTCAATTTATTACTGACTACATAATTGAATCGGACCTCAGATATTATGTTGTACATGCTCTTAATCCCGATATAATAACGGGCACATGTACTTAGTATTTATTTCTTTGATTTACCAAAGGGTGAGATTTAGATGGATTAAATCAATATGTCCGGTAAGTTGAGAAATGATAATATTTACATGGTGTGTCGTTGATTATAGGAGGAAACCGTGTCCTATATATTAAGTTGATGATGTCCCCTTGAGGAGCTCATAAGGTTCATCATGTAAACCCTACAGGTTGACTTAGTCAACATGATGATAAGGTTGAGTGGTACTACTCGAGGTGTTAGATGTTAATTGATTGATGGTCAGTAAATCAATTATTTGACGGACATTCGATATCTTAAACATGGGGAGATGAATGTACAAATAATATATGGAGCCCATATTAATTTATGAGGGTTGGTGTGGTAATTCAATGATGATCCTCTAGTGGAATGGAACATCATTGATGGATCAAGTTTGTGTGGTTCTGATCCATCGGGTGGCCAAGATCCAACTCCTCCTCATGGTCCCTATCGTAGCCTAATATAATCCTCATGGAGCCTAGATCAAATGATGGAAAACAAATCTCTAGATTCGACGGTTGGGATGAAACCCTCGATCCGATGGTTGGGATGAAACCCTAGATCTGATGGTTGGGATGAAACCCTAGATCCGACGGTTGGGATGAAACCCTAGATCCGACGGTTGGGATGAAACCCTAGATCCGACGGTTGGGATGAAACCCTAGATCCGACGGTTGGGATGAAACCCTAGATTCGACGGTTGGAATGAAACCCTAGATCCGACGGTTGGGATGAAAACCCTAGATCCGATGGTGGAGATTGAAAGGAGGCCTAAGCCAAACTCTATAAAAGGAAGGCTAAGGGTTTGGGCGTGGGATATCAAGAAGGAAATTAGGGTTTTGGCTTGGGCGGCTAGGGTTTGGGAAAAGGGTTAGGCGGCAATTCTTGGAAGGGTTGGCCGGCGCCGATCTTCTTCCACCTTGCTTTGCCCGGCGCCCATCCACATTATTCCTTCTCCTATTCCATGGTCGGCGGCAACCTTTCTCCAAGGTTGGCCGGCGTTCATTCATCCCTCACTTTGGTGGCCGGCGGCAACTTTCCTTCAAGGTTGGCCGGTGCCCAACCATCCTCTCCTTGGCCTGCGGCAACCTTTCTTCAAGTTTGGCCGGTGCTCAACCATCTACTCCTTGGCCGGTGGCTATATCATGCTCCTTGCCTTGGTGGACGGTTCTAGAAAGGAGAAGGAGTTTTTGTTTGGTTCTTCTCTTTGTTCGGAGCGAGCAAGGAAGGGAAGAACGTGATCTAGGAAGCTTCGACTCGTGGAGGATCTTCGCCCACACGACGTCCACGAGGAGGATGGGACATACGGTAGAAGACCAAGAGGTATACAAGTTTTACAAACTTTATTCTTGATCCTCTTATGATAAGATATGCTAGCTTATGTTCTTTATGTTAGTATGTGTTGATTATACTAGTTTACATTTGTATGTATTTGTATAATCATGGACCCCGAAGATAAACACAAAAACCGGCGATCCGTCCGTCGTCTCTTCCGCGGCTAACCGACTAGAAGAGTTATGTTGCTTGAACAACTAGTTTGTTCAAGCGATCGCTCAAGTCGTTAGCACGACGACGAATTGGTTGAGCTTAGGAAACTCATCCCATCCGGATTAGTTTTCATTAGTGAAAATTTTAATCCGGGGACATGGGAGCAAATGAGCCTCCAAAGCAATTCCCTACAGTTAGATGATGATTTCTATTTATGTTAGCTTAATTTTCCTTATGTCACTACCTTATGCCATGTTAAATTGTACTCATGCCGATTTATGCTATGCTACATGCTTATGTTTTCACCCATGTTAGGCATGACTCACATATATGAAATGTCTAAGAAAAGTTTCCCTAAGAGTGGGGACAAGAACACTCTTTAGGACAAAGAATATGTATGTTATTTTACTTTATGCATGACTTGTACCAGACCCTAAAAAGGTCCTTTACCACATGTGATTTTTAGAATTCGAGGATGATGGGAACAAGGTTGTATATGTGACAAATAAATGTTACGCTAAAAAATGCACTTCCAGAATTGATCTGAAGTGAATTAATTTATGGTAATATATATATATATAATGCTGGTGAGAAACTGAATAATAAATTAAATAAAAATAATTTCTATGATTTGTATATATTTCTTAAATTTTCTGCATATTTTATTGTAAAGGATGTGTCAGTTTGGTAGGCTTGCATGAATCTTCTTGTGCTTGTAACAAGGTTTTGATTTGATGATTTCTATTTATGTTAGCTTAATTTTCCTTATGTCACTACCTTATGTCATGTTAAATTGTACTCATGCCGATTTATTCTATACTACATGCTTATGTTTTCACCCATGTTAGGCATGACTCACGTATATGAAATGTCTAAGAAATGTTTCCCTAAGAGTGGGGACAAGAACACTCTTTAGGACAAAGAACATGTATGTTATTTTACTTTATGCATGGCTTGTACCGGACCCTAACAAGGTCCACGGGATGGGCTCCAAGTTGCCCCTAGGTCGACGGACATAGTACGGACCTAGTAAACTAGTAGTTTCGGGATTAGCTACCTCGGATCTATTTAGGATGCACGCGAATGACGTATGTGGTAAATGTCGGGCCCAATATGTTGAGATTATGTTTAAGTATATAAACTATATGTTTTCAAAGAGCATCCTGCATATACCATTTTATGTTCATCGAATTATCATGTTTAGAGACAATGTACTGTTGCGATGAAAATGTTAAGTTTATGTTCTTTTCCTAAATTGATCATCTCTCTACTTTAAATAAATGTTGTGCTCATATGTTGTTTAAACGAACATGTCATTACTTTACGTTTAATTCATGACGCATGTTTTTGTGAGTAGGAAAGGACCTTACTAAGCCTATGTGCTTACAATTTAATTTCCTTGTACTGCAGAAAAGGGAAAGGAATGGATAAATTAAAGGGAGCAGCAGGAGGGGTAAAGATGTGTGTGGCAGTGGCATGGTTGACGAGATCATTTTTCATATACGGACTTATGCATGATTTTCAGTTTATGTGTAAACTGTTAGGAGACGTTAATGCTTTATATGGTTGTTACTCATGTTTATTTTTATCAACCTTGAAATGGTTAATACATGTTTAGTTAAATAAATTGCTAGGACCTTTTGCCATGATTAAATTGTTCGGTTGATTGGGTAATGTAATTAGAGTTAAAAGTTGTGTAAAGTTTTTTTAAATGCTTCCGCTGTTATATGCATGAATGTATGATCGCGTAGCGCCGCCACCCGTCTATAGGATGTGTGTTAGGAGGACCGGAAGGGCGGGCGTTACAGGTGGTATCAGAGCCTAGTTCTGCCTTTCCACTACACACACATCAAGCTCCAATTCCTGCCGCTCCAAGTAAGAAATTCTATGCCTACTCTATTTCTTTCATGTAAGATAAGAAATGCTTTTAGATTAAATATGCATGAATATATGTATGATAACCTTATGCTAGCCTTTAGTTTAAATATACATAAATAAATATGAATGATAACCTTATGCTAGCCTTATTATAATATATGAAGATAAACATGGCTAGAAGACGTAGTAATAGAGTCGATGAGATGAATATATGCATAATAATCTTATGCTAGCCTTATTATAATATATGAAGATAAGCATGGTTGGAAGACGTAGTAATAGGATCGATGAGACAGTAATATATGGAAGACGTGGTAATAGAGTCGATGAGACAGTAATATATGGAAGACGTAGTAATAGAGTCGATGAGATAGTATTTTGCTCTCCATAGGGAGCTCTAGTACTGTTGGTAAAGAAGAAGGATGGGACTATGCGCCTGTGCATAGACTACCGAGTGCTAAATAATGTGACGATCAAGAATAGGTACCCTTTACCACAGATTGACGATCTGTTCGACCAGTTAAAAGGTACCACCGTCTTTTCAAAGATTGACCTCAGATCTGGCTATCATCAAGTGAAAGTGAAACCAGATGATATACCGAAGACAGCTTTCCGAACAAGATACGGACATTATGAGTTCGTAGTCATGCCTTTCGGAGTGACGAATGCTCCTGCTATGTTCATGGACCTGATGAATCGGGTATTCTCGGCGTTTCTTGACAAGTTTATGATCGTCTTCATTGACGATATCCTCCTCTATTCGAGAAATCAAGAAGAGCATGCCGAACACCTGAAGATGGTATTACAGATTCTTCGAGAAAAACAACTATATGTCAAGTTCTCCAAATGTGAATTCTTGCTCGATCAAGTATCTTTTTTGGGTCATATTATATCCAAAGACGGAGTTATGGTAGACCCAACAAAGATTGAAGCTGTGAGTAACTGGAGCAGGCCAAAGAATGCTAGTGAAGTGAGGAGTTTTCTCGGATTAGCGGGCTATTACCGGAAATTCGTAGAAGACTTTGCCAGAATAGCAACACCTATGATAGTTCTCACCCGGAAGAACAAGAATTATGTATGGATGGAGGAATGTGAGAAGAGTTTCTTGGAGCTGAAAAGGAGACTTACAAGTGCTCCAATCCTTACTCTCCCAAAGAATGACAAGAGCTTCGACATGTACAACGATGCCTCCGGATTGGGACTTAGAGTTGTACTTATGCAGAGGGGTAAAGTTATTGCCTACGCCTCTAGGCAACTCGAAGATCATGAAAAGAACTATCCCACTCACGATTTAGAGCTAGCAACTATGGTCTTCGCTCTCAAGGTATGGAGGCACTATCTGTATAGAGCACAATGCAAGATTTATACGGATCACCGGAGTCTGCGGTATTTCTTCACTCAGAAGGACCTCAATATGAGACAACACAGATGGCTGGAGCTTGTGAAGGACTATGACTGTGAGATCTTTTACCATCCTGGCAAGGCAAACAAAGTGGCCGATGCACTCAGTAGGAAGTCCAGTGCCACCCTGATGTCCTTATCGGTATTGTCTCGACCGCTGGAGAAGGAAATTATGCGCTATGGAATCGAGGTTATTTCCAGGCAGCTTTCGACCATGGCAATAATACCAGCACTATTCGATGACATATTAGCAAAACAAAGTGATGATCCAAGTCTCCAGAGGATCAAGCAGGAGATCCTAGAAGGAAAAGGCGAGGGTTTCCGTATTGCCAATAGCGGAGTATTATACCTTAGGGATCGGTTATGTATCCCTAACGATCCGGAACTACGCAAAAAGATATTAGAGGAGGCTCACGGAACCCCCTATTCTATGCATCCGGGATCCACCAAAATGTATCAAGACCTGAAAGAGAAGTTATGGTGGTCCGATATGAAGAGGGACGTAGCTCAGCACGTCAGTACCTGCCTAACCTGCCAGCAAGTTAAAGCAGAACACCAGAGGCCTAGAGGAGTTCAGCAACCGATCCAAATTCCGGAGTAGAAATGGGAAGACATCTCTATGGATTTCATTTCAAGTCTTCCCAGGACTACGAACGGATATGACGCTATATGGGTTATCATTAACAGATTGACAAAGTCAGCTCATTTCCTAGCGATCAAGATGACATATTCGATTGAGCAACTGGCTCAATTATATGCTAAGGAAATCATTAGACTACATGGTATTCCCAAGACCATCATTTCAGATAGGGAATGTCACTTCACTTCACAATTTTGGGGATGCGTTCATAAGGCACTTGGCACGGTCTGCTTCAAGATCGCCTTTCATTCTCGCATGACATGGGCAAACAGAAAGGGTGAACAAAGTACTGGAAGACATGTTATGAGCTTGTGCCTTGGATTTCAAAGGGAGTTGGTGCCGCTACTTATGTTTAGTAGAATTCGCTTACAATAATAGCTACCAAGCTACCATCGGAATGACACCTTATGAAGCATTATATGGGAGGATATGTAGGTCTCCGATCTGTTGGTACGAAGGTGGTGAGAAGAAAGACATTGATGGACCACGAGAAGAGCGATCTGAGAATATCCGCCAAAGAATAGACTGCCAGCCGTGACAGAAGAACTATGCGGATCAGCGACGTAGACCTTTGGAATTCAATGTCGGATATTTGGTATTTCTCCGGGTAGCTCCTATGAAAGGAATAATGAGATTCGGGAAAAAAGGAAAGCTAAGTCCGCGATACGTAGGACCGTACAAGATCCTGAAAAGAGTTGGCAAGGTAGCTTACGAGCTAGGACTACCTCAGGAGATGTCTGCTATTCACAACGTGTTCCATTTCTCGATGCTTAAGAAGTGCATTTCAAGTACCGACCAAGTGGTCGAGCCACAGACAGTGCAAATTCAAGAGGACCTGAGCTATGAAAGTTGACCTATTCAGATAGTAGATCGAGTAATCAGGAAACTAAGAAATAAAGAAATACCATTAGTAAAAGTCTTATGGCAAAGTCAAAGGGTTGAAGAAGCAACCTGGGAACGTGAGGATGACATGAAGCAAAAGTACCCCGAGCTATTCTAAGTTTCGAGGACGAAACTTTTATAAGGTATAAGGGATTGTAACACCCTAAATTTTAATTCCTATATTTTTATTAGAGAAAAATCAAAATAAAAATAAGAATAGAAATAATAAAAATAGGAATAGAATAATAATAATAATAATAATAATAATAAATAGAAATAATTAAGAATAGGAATTAAAATAAAAAAAATCGAATAAATAATTCGTTAGCCGAGGCTCGAACCATGAACCGTTGATTTGGGGGAATAGACTTCCCACCACTAAGTCATAAGATTACCAATGAGTAGGATATAACAGAATATATCTATTGGTAGAAAAAAAGAAAGAAGTTGATTAATTTTACTAAGCATTTAAAGGGGTAATTAAATTAGAAAAATCCTAATTTATATATAGATTTCTTTTATTTTTTCTCTCTCTCCCTCTTCTCTCTCAACGCTGCCAACGCCCCTCTCTCTCCCTCCTCTCTCCAACGCCCCTCCTCTCTCCAACGGCCACGTCCACCCTCACCTCACCTCTCTCTCTCTCTCTCTCATATTTCCTTCGGCTGCCGAATCGAAGAAAAATAGGAGGCTTTCTGTTAGTAATATATGAGAGATGTCCTAAGGCAATCGCCTTATGTATGAACCATTTATATGATAAATGAAGATTCACTATTTGAGTATACATGATTTCATGTATTTGATTGGATCTTAAACTCATTTACTGAATGTCCGCGGCACGACTCACGGCATGAGAGAATTTATGATTGGATCACAACTAGTGAGTATCTCTACATGTGTAATTGTGATGTATCGGAATTATCCCTAGTCGATGAATTGATGGATTTGGACACCATCAATTCTGTCGAGACTAACATGAGATATACTCCTTGGTGTATCCAAGCAGCTGATTCTCACTGGCTCGAGACATTGTGATGTCCCGAGTTAATCGTGGATGCTAGTTATGGTAACTAGTTCATTGGAGTGACCAGCCGTAAGACTTCATATGGTTCTCTGCATATATAGATATGTCAATGAAGTTCTTACTATAGATTAAGTGCGATGTTCCTTTGACTTGCGGTATTCAAGTCATCTTGATCATAAAGACTTATGCTTTGACATCTTAAGCAAGCATCTCTGTGGAGATGTGGACCCAAGATGATTGGGTATAAGTCGAAGTGATCGAAGGTGTTTGAATAGCCTATAAAGGATTCACCACTCCTTGCGAGGAGATGTATACCCATGGCCTCTCATCGGATTGTTACTAAAGTCTTTGGCCAAAGCATTACATGTTTAGAGTAAGGTACTCTTCTATACATGTGCAGTAACTAGAATTCGTAGGATGAGGAAATGATACTTGAGCTAGGTGTGATGTAGTCAGCCTAGTGGGGACTGACACTATAGACCATGTCCTGAACCAAGTGGGTAAAAGATGAGTGAAGGGAACGGGGCATGATTCATTCGAGCTACTGAAGGGTTTCAGAAATAGTTTTGGATTAACTGTTGATCTTTTCGGTTAATTGGGGATCATGATGTACTACTAGGTGCCACTCATGATCGTTCTATAATTAATGGTTAATTATAGACGGCTAACATAAACCGAGAACCTATTTGGTCACACGCACAACGAGCGTAATCCGAAGGATTTAAAACGAGCTTGAGAATGAGATTCTCAGACCGAGAGAAACTAGGTTTGGTTGGACCAAACAAGAAGCGAGCATGAAATTGTTTCAGTCGCAATGGAAGCGAGGATGGGCCGTGTCTTATGAAGACATAATGGATGAACCAAAATGGTTTGGTTCTAATCCAATGGAGGAGAATAAACCAAAGGGTTTGGTTTATTTTAAATGAATGAACCAAAGTTGGTTCGGTTCGTTTTAACTTAAAATAAACCATCATGGTTTGGTCTATTTTAACTTATATTAATGGAGCGGATTAACGGGCCTTATGGTTATGATCCAATAACCATTAAGAGAATTTGTTCTCTATAAAATAGGGATTAAGGGTTTGTTAAGCCCTAATCCAAAAAAAACCCTAACCTAGAGTTGCCGCCCACCTCTCCCCTTTGAAGAAGTCAGCACCAACCCTAGTGCCGTCGCCCCTTCTCCTCCAACCGGCGACCAGCTTCTGCCGTCTTCTCCACTTGCCGGCGTCGAGATGTTGCCGGAGGAGCTCCGGTGATCTCCCTTGGGTTCGGCAATAAGGTGAGCTCAAACCTTCCCTTTTGGCTGGCCCTAATTCCTCCACCAAAGCTGTCCAGTTTTCTGGACAGCTTGTTTCCCTCTCATCGGAGCATCATTTGGACGACGTTTGGAGCTCCGACAGCGGTAGCCTTGCCGGGGATTCGATTTCCGATAATCCTCATAGGTGGAGGACGAAGGATTCGTCAAACGGTTGACGAATACCTCTCCGGAGAAGCGAGTTTTGAGGACTCATTTTTGGATCCGAATTTGGATTCGGATCGTGATCTTCTCACGATCACATCGTCTTCAACACGAGGCTAGTAACCTGTACGAAGACGAGGCTCATGACTTAGTGAAGTCATCCCGAAGATACTCGGCGTGGATACGGATAGAGACGATTCTAGCGAGGATCGTTCCGGTTAATGCCGTTCCCGCTACACGTGATACGTAAGGTATACGTAGTTAAATTTCCTTTTATTGCAAAATTTAAATTTACAGTTATGTCTACACATGTTGTACTATGCATGCGTGTGATGTGTGTGTTGTAATAAATGCAGATTTATTATTTTTATTTCTTCCGCTGTGCACATGTTTACGAAACATGTTCGAACACACACTCGCCGCGGTGCCGGAAACCCAACACTTTCTCCATCGAAGAAAACAATAGAAGAAAAAAAAAGAACCTCTATAATTTTTTCATCGTGGGATAATTTAAAAGGAAATTTTCAAGTGGGACTTGGTAGAGGATCACGCTAAAGCAAGGAAACACGTAGGAGGTCTTCTCTTTGCGAAGTCTAACGGTATAAATTGTTGAAAAAGCGTAGGATGTAAGTATCCCCTCACCTGCAGTATAAGTGCTTACGATGTAATATTGTATGCTTGATTTTGAACGAAAGAATCTAGAACTATGTGTATAAGGTTCGACTAATAGGATTAGAGAAATTATTCTTGTTGAAATTCTTCCACGTTATGCATGTTAGATGATGATTTCTATTTATGGTAGCTTAATTTTCCTTATGTCACTACCTTATGCCATATTAAATTGTACTCATGCCGATTTATGCTATGCTACATGCTTATGTTTTCACCCATGTTAGGCATGACTCACGTATATGAAATGTCTAAGAAATGTTTCCCTAAGAGTGGGGACAAGAATACTCTTTAGGACAAAGAACATGTATGTTATTTTACTTTATGCATGGCTTGTACCGGACCCTAACAAGGTCCTTTACCACACGTGATTTTTAGAATTCGAGCATGATGGAAACAAAGTTGTATCTGCAACAAATAAATGTTAAGCTAAAAAATGCACTTCTAGAATTGATCTGAAGTGAATTAATTTATGGTAAAATATATATATAATGTTGGTGAGAAATTGAATAATAAATTAAAGAAAAATAATTTCTAAGATTTGTATATATTTCTTAAATTTTCTGCATATTTTATTGTAAAGGATGTGTCAGTTTGGTAGGCTTGCATGAATCTTCTTGTGCTTGTAACAAGGTTTTGATTTGATGATTTCTATTTATGTTAGCTTAATTTTCCTTATGTTATGTTAAATTGTACTCATGCTGATTTATGCTATACTACATGCTTATGTTTTCACCCATGTTAGGCATGACTCACGTATATGAAATGTCTAAGAAATGTTTCCCTAAGAGTGGGGACAAGAACACTCTTTAGGACAAAGAACATGTATATTATTTTACTTTATGCATGACTTGTACCGGACTCTAACAAGGTCCACGGGATGGGCTCCAAGTTGCCCCTAGGTCGACGGACATAGTACGGACCAAGTAACCTAGTAGGTTCGGGATTAGCTACCTCGGATCTATTTAGGATACACACGAATGACGTATGTGGTACAATGTCGGGTCCAATATGTTGAGATTATGTTTAAGTATATAAACTATACATTTTCAAAGAGCATCCTGCATATACCATTTTATGTTCATCGAATTATCATGTTTAGAGACAATGTACTGTTGCGATGAAAATGCTAAGTTTATGTTCTTTTCCTAAATTGATCATCTCTCTACTTTAAATAAATGTTGTGCTCATATGTTGTTTAAACGAACATGTCATTACTTTACGTTTAATTCATGATGCATGTTTTTGTGAGTAGGAAAGGACCTTACTAAGCCTATGTGCTTACAATTTACTTTCCTTGTACAGCAGAAAAGGGGAAGGAATGGATAAATTAAAGGGAGCAGCAGGAGGGGCAAAGATGTGTGTGGCAGTGGCATGATGGACGAGATCATTTTTCATATACGGACTTATGCATGATTTTCAGTTTATGTGTAAACTGTTAGGAGATGTTAATGCTTTCTATGGTTGTTACTCATGTTTATTTTTATCAACCTTGAAATGGTTAATACATGTTTAGTTAAATAAATTGCTAGGACCTTTTGCTATGATTAAATTGTTAGGTTGATTGGGTAATGTAATTAGAGTTAAAAGTTGTGTAAAGTTTTTTTAAATTCTTCCGCTGTTATATGCATGAATGTATGATCGCGTAGCGCCGCCGCCCGTCTATAGGATGTGTGTTAGGAGGACGGGAGGGCCGGGCGTTACAGGTGGTATCAGAGCCTAGTTCTGCCTTTCCACTACACACATCAAGCTCCAAATCCTACCGCTCCAAGTAAGAAATTATATGCCTACTCTATTTCTTTCTTGTAAGATAAGAAATAATTTTAGCTTAAATATGCATGAATATATGTATGATAACCTTATGCTAGCCTTTAGTTTAAATATGCATAAATAAATATGAATGATAACCTTATGCTAGCCTTATTATAATATATGAAGATAAGCATAGCTAGAAGACGTAGTAATAGAGTCGATGAGATGAAAATATGCATAATAATCTTATGCTAGCCTTATTATAATATATGAAGATAAGCATGGTTGGAAGACGTAGTAATAGAGTCGATGAGACAGTAATATATGGAAGATGTGGTAATAGAGTCGATGAGACAGTAATATATGGAAGACGTAGTAATAGAGTCGATGAGACAGTATTTTGCTCTCCATAGGGAGCTCTAGTACTGTTGGTAAAGAAGAAGGATGGGACTATTGATTTAGAATAATTTTTATTAATTTTTTTTCATTTTGAATAATTTTTATTAATTTTCTGCATTTTGAATAATTTTTATTAATTTTCTTCATTTAGAATAATTTTATTAATTTTTTGAATTTAAAAATAATTTTTCATAAATTAATTCATTTAGAATAATATTTCATTAATTAATTAAATTAAAATAATTTTTCATTAATTGTTTCACTTAGAATAAAATTTTCATTAATTAATTCATTTAGAATAGTTTTTCATTAATTGTTTCACTTAGAATAAATTTTTCATTAATTAATTCATTTAGAATAATTTTTCATTAATTAATTCATTTAGTATAATTTTTAATTAATTCATTCATTTAGAATAATTTTTCATTAATTAATTAATTTAGAATAATTTTTCATTAATTGTTTCACTTAGAATAAATTTTTCATTAATTAATTCATTTAAAATAATTTTTCATTAATTGTTTCACTTAGAATAAATTTTTCATTAATTAATTCATTTAGAATAATTTTTCATTAATTTTTTCACTTAGAATAAATTTTCATTAATTATTGCACTTAGTCTAATTTTCTATTAATTTTTGTACTTAGATTAATTTTCCATTAATTTTTGCAATTAGTATAAATTTAATTCTTGCACAATATTATTTAATTTAAATAACTCTAGGAATAATTCTCAATTTTTATTAATTTAAATAAAAAATCTATTAATAAAATATTTATTTAGTAATGTCGCACTTAGAAGGGTATAACACTGTTTGCCCTCCTCTCTTAAACAGAGAAAACATTTCCCATTGGAAAAGATGAATAGAGTGCTACCTGAAAACTGACCTAGAGGTCTGGTTTTCGATTAGAAAAGGGTTCGTCTCTCCGGTAGATGATTCAAGTGAGTTGTTAGAACCAGAAAAATGGACCACAGAAGTTAGAAAATGGGCTCAAGTCAATTACAAGGCGCTTAACACCTTGCAATGCGGACTTACCAAAGAAGAGCTCAATAGGGTGGGTCCATTCGAAAACTCTAAGGAATTTTGCGACAAATTAATTGAATTACATGATGGTACAAATGACACTAGGATAGCTAAACGGGGCATGTTACTTAATAAATTATTTAATTGTAAAAGGAACGAAAATGAAAATGCTAGTCAACTTCATACGAGAATAAAAGACATTTTAAATGGATTACATTTAATCGGACACCAAATAGAAAATAGGGACGTAATTAGGTATACACTTAAGGCATTCCCGAGGAATGACTTATGGACATCCATTGTTGATGCCTATAAGGTTTCCAGGGATCTTTCCACAATTAGACTAGATGAATTGTTTTGCGAACTTGAACTACACGAACAAGCTAACTCAGATCAAATCGAGAATGGTATTGCTTTAGTGGCAGGTTTGACCAAAAAGGAAAAAAAAAATGAAAAGTGAGTCCGAAGACGAGTCGGAGTAGGAACCAAACGGAGAAGAGAAAATCGTAAATATGGTCTGGAAGATGTTCAACTAGAGAAAAATGTTTACGATGAAGGATGCTAAAAAAGTCGTCGACAACTAGCCGATACCCCAATCGGAAGTGACATGCTACGAGTGCAACAAAAGGGACACTACAAATCGGAGTGCACGAATCTAAAAAGGGAAGAAAAACCAAAAAAGGAAAAGAAGAAGAAAGCACTTAAGGCAACTTTGGATGAATCATCCTCGGAAGAGTCGAACGCAAAAGAGACGAAAAGAAGCTTCGTGTCGTTTATGGTCGAATCAAGCTCCAGAGCCGAGTCAAGTTCCGAGTACGAGTCTGATTCTGAGTCTGAGAAAAGCCATAGATCTGCATCCATTTTTGAAGGACTAGATGAGGTAACTTCTCCCTTAGAAGATAAGTTGTACAATATAATTGCATGTCTAGGTAGGAAGTTAGCTAAGTACGAGAATCGAATCAACTCGCTGCTTAAGGAAGTTCAAGTACTTCAGGAGAAAGTCAACTCGAAGACTTCGACTTGCCAAATTAAGGATAGAGACTCAATTCAAGTTGCAAAGCTTGAGAAAGAGAACTCGGTCCTAAAAAGGCAAGTAGAAGATATAATCGGATCGTTGGAAAAGTTCACGTCGGGCTCTAAGTATCTCAACATGATACTTGGATCTCAGCGAGCTGTGTACAACAAGTTTGGACTCAAACACAAAGCTAAATCCTCCTATAAATCATATGTTGGTGCAATAGACCCAGGTCATGATTAACCAAACTCGAGTTTGACTCGAGTAGTGGTTTGATGTTTGTGTTTTGATGTTTGACGATGAGTTGACTATTTTTTGACAATGGGTTGACTATATGGTTGATATGGGGTTGACCATATGATGGAGAAGTCCAAGTGGGACACTTGGCATAGAAAGTCCAAGCATGGGTCTTGGCAATGGTAACGTCCAAGTCTTGAGTACTTGGCATGAAAAGTCCAAGCATGGGTCTTGGCAAGGGAAAGTCCAAGCTTGAGTCTTGGCAATTGGAAAGTCCAACATGGAGTTGGCATGAAAAGTCCAAGCATGGGTCTTGGAAAGAGATTGTCCAAGTCATAGATACTTGGCATTTTGGAAGTCCAAGGATTGATATTGACGGCGTAAAGTCCAAGGGTGGAGTCTTGGCAGCATAAGTCAAATGGTTGACGGCGTAAAGTCCAAGTATGTGTCTTGACAGCGTAAAGCCAATGTGCCTTAGTGGTGTAGACTAGCTTAGCATGACAATAGCCGATGGCGTATGGATGAACAAGTCATGGATGACTTAGAGGGATCTGATAGGCGTGAGGTTGATTGAGGTGGCTAGAAGGCTTAGGTCTAGGCTAAGGGTGGTCTAGCAAGTATGAGGGCATAATACATGGGGTAAACCTAATGGTTGAGGTGTAGTAGTCAACTTGGGTTATGGACCAGTCGATTGGTCAAGTGTTTGACACTTGGCAGCTGAGTCGACACTTAGCTGTAGACTGGGATTATGGTCAGTCAACTATCGTGAGTCGACTGGTGTTCAACTTCGGGTAAATGGCCTTGGTAGTCGACTGCCAGCATTGGGCAGTCGACTGACCTTGAGCAGTCGACTATTGTGGAGGGCAGTAAACTGGTGATAGGTTTGGTCATGAGATAGACCACTCGATAGCCGACTGAGAAGTCAGCTACGGTTATGAGTAATCGATTGCTAGTTACTGGCAGTCGACTACTAGTGTATCCATTGGCTAGAATGTCGACCTGGATTAAGTCATTGTGAGACAACGACATTGTTGGCAGTCGACTACCAGGCACGGAATTAGCCTGATGCAGGCATAAAAAGAGCAACTCGTGGAGGATTTCGCCATCAGTTCTTTGAGAGGTTGTGGAGGCAATTTGAAGATGAAGTGCAAGCGCATTTCAGGGTCCTTCAAGCTCATCCAAGCAACCAACAAGCAAAGCATTCAAAGCCCTAATTTCTAAAGTGTTCTTTATATTTCAGTTGTAGTTCTTTGTATTTGCTTGTAATTCATTGTATTACTTTTGTAATCGCTTGTAAGAGGTTTTCTCCACCTCCGGTGTGTCACTGAAAAGGAGCACTTGATTAGTGGTGGTATTTGCATCGCTAGAGCTCATTTGAGCTCAACCCGTGGAGTAGGAACCCTAAGGTTCTGAACCACGTTATGTTTGTGTGTTATGATTGTGTTTGTCTATTTTGTTATTGTAAAAAATACTGGGAAAAAAAATAATAAAAATAAAATAAAATAAAATAAATGTTGGGTAATTAGGAGAATAGCCTATGGAATTTTCCAGGATTTTTTAGAATTTTTTTTGGACTTAAATGGAAATTTCTATGCAATTGCGGGGAAAGCCTGTTAGAGTTAACTGTTTATAAGGTCTAAAATCTGACCTGTTTCCCCCCAAAACTCGACCCGTCTCTTAACGCTGAGCGTTTCTTTTTCGTTTCTGCATTTCTCACCGCGAGGACTTTACCTCTTCCTCACCGCTGAATTTTCTTCTCCCAATTCCATTCAAGCATCGCTCGCTCATCTCCTTCCGATTTTTTTTCTCCTTCTCCTCATCCACGCCGCGCACTCTCCTTTGCTCTACGATCGCCAACGCCCTAAGCTAGCCTTCCATGCAAAGTGTAGCTGCCATGCCACCACCACTCCTTCCTCGACTGATCTGCCTCCAAAAGTCGCACATTGCGCGACCACCGAATCGCCCACCACCATCGATTCCGTGGTGTTCATCGCGTTCGTTGGGAATTTTTTTTTTCGAGCAGATCGGTGATGCTGTCGTCGTGGATGAGCGCTGCCGTTGTTGACCCCTCCCTGATCTCTGCAACCCATTTCTAGCTCTGTCGTGACCTCTTCCTCTACTGTCGCCGCCGCTTCGTCGGAACTCCACCCGAGCAATTGGGGATTTCGCGAGCACAATGATGCCACCAGAGCCGTCCCTTTTGCTCACAGGATTTCCTTTCATAAGCTCACCCCAGTGGCCAAACTACAATGCCAGCGTCGATCGATGTCTCTGCCAGGGGTTTCTGTAGTAAGCTCGTTCTTGTTGAGAGTAGGATCGGTTGTCTCCGCTATCCTCAGATCTGTAGTCTCAGGTCAGATTCACAGCTATCTCCTACTCGATTTGCAACTGTGGTTATTTTGTTGGTGCAACAATGCTCCAAGCATTTATATGTTTTGATGTTTGGCTAATCATCTAAGTTAGGCAATATCTTGTGATCTAATTACGAATGTGTTTAAGTGACAGGGAAATCCAAGGATGAAGACTTGGTAAAAGGAAGTCCAAGTATGATCTTGGTAAAGGAAGTCCAAGGGATGGACTTGGCGACATAAGACCAAGCTTGTAGTCTTGGCAGCATAAAGTCCAAGTGAACCTTGGCAAAGGAAGTCCAAAGTAAAGTCTTGGCAGCATAAGTCAAAGCTTGTAGTCTTGGCGGCGTAAAGTCCAAGCATTTGGCAACCCAAGACATGACGAAACCGAAGGAAGCTCTTGGAAGCAAAGCGCAAAGGATGAACCAGTCGCGGACTCGGAGAGATCCTGAAGGCGCAAGGCTTAATGAGGAGCTAGAAGGTTGAGTCTAGGTCTAGGGTATAAAATCAAGTGTGAATTACTCATACTTGATGAGTATCAGTCGACTTATACGATGTATCACCGACCGTCGCGCTCGACCGAGTCATGGTGAAACGATCGACCATCACCGACCGCCTTTGGTCGAGCAAAGGCCGATCGATGTCGGCGATCACGATCGCGCAAGGGCATCACCGATCGGCGATCAAGGGAAATATCGCTAAAGAATGCGGTCTCACTCATCGCCGCTTGATCACTCGGATCGATCACCCCATCGGGCCGATCGATGGAGGGATCACCGATCGATCACCTGGCCGTTGGAGATTGCGGCTACGAATCTCCGCGGAGATCGCGTTTCAGAAGTCGTTGGCTTCGGCGGCAGTCAACTGATGGTATGCATCAGTCGACTGATCGATGCCCAATGGGAAAAACAGCCCCTCTTCTATAAAAAGGGGCCATGGGGAGCTTGGTGAAGCTAGTGCTCTTTCTCCAAACTACACTTACGTGCTCACCAAGCTTTCCAAGTGTTTTTAGCAATCCAAAACCTCCTCTTCTCTAATCCTAATCTTCCATCATTGTAAAGAAGAGGAGTGCATTGTAAGATAAGGTTTCTCCATCTTGGTTCATCCAAAGGAGGTTCTAGTGAAGATTGATTAGGGCTAATCAACCTTACGGATTGCCGTGGAGTAGGAGCGTCATCTCCGAACCACATTACATCGGGTGTTAGCTTTGTTTCTTGTTTTGTTTGTGCTTATATTTGTATTGCTTCCGCTAACCTTTTTGTAGAAAGAAAGAAAGGCTAATCACCCCCCCTCTAGCCGTTCCAAGGGTCCTAACAAGTGGTAATAGAGCCCGGATAGCTTGGAAGATCTCACCATCAACCAAGACATCAATGGCTCTTCAAGAGGGATATAGCATCGCCAAGCCACCGCTCTTCGATGGGAGTCATTTTGCGTATTGGAAAGGTAGGATGAAGTACTATCTTATGAGTAATATTGAAATTTGGCATAGTGTTGTAGATGGTTTCGAGAAACCGGTGGATGAACATGGACATCCTATTCCAGGCAAGGATTGGACAAGAGAAATAAATAAGAAATTTGAATCAAATGCAAAGGCCGTCCTCACCATCCAATGCGGCGTCACAATGGAGCAACTCAACAAGATGGGGCCTTTTGAATCCGCCAAGGAGCTATGGTAAAAGCTTATTGAGCTAAATGAAGGTTCCAAGGAATCAAAGAGGGCCAAGAAGGACCTATTAGTTGGACAACTTCAAGCCTTCCAAATGAAGATGCATGAAACCGTAAGTCAAATGCATGGAAGGTTCAAGGAAATTGTGAACGGACTCCATATCATAGGTGAGCGAGTTGACAACCGGGATTTGGTAAGGTATATTTTACAAGCATTTCCTAGAAATTCTTTATGGACTTCTATAGTTGATGCCATTAAGGTAACTAGGGATTTATCTCAAATTAAAATTGATGAATTATTTTGTGAGTTTGAATTACATGAGCAAACTAACATGTCCTCTAAGGAAAAGGGGTTAGCTCTATTTGTTGAAAAGAAGGACAAGAAAGAAAAGAAGAAGAAGGAAAGAAAAGAAGCATCATCATCATCCGAGTCGGAGGATGAGTCAAGTAGCGATGGGGACTCATCTAGTGAAATGGCAAATTTCGTCAAGAAGCTTTATAGAAAGTCAAGAGAGTTCAAGAATAGAGAAGCAAGGAAGGGGTCTCATTCCTCAAAAGGTAAATTTAATGGTAATTCAAGTTTTAGCAATAATGTGATTTGCCATGCTTGCAATAAGAAGGGGCATATAAAGCCGAATTGTCCGGAGCTAAAGAAGAAGGAGGAAAAGGAAAAGAAAAAGAAAAAGAAGGACAAGAAGGAAAAGAAGAAGAAGGAGGCCATGGTGGCTCAAACCACATGGGACACACCAAGTGTTGAAGACTCTTCCTCCGATGATGAGCTTTGCCACATCACACACCATGTGGCACTCATGGCATTAGAAGATGATTCCGGCACATCAAGTCAAGAAGATTCTTCAAGTGATGAATCGTCATCTAGTGACGATGAGGTAATGAATTCTCCCAAGATTAAGCATCTTTATAAATCAATTGCATATCTTAAAGAAGCTCTAGATAAGTCAAAATCTAAGGTTAAGAGCATGAAGGTAGAACTAAAGGCCATTAGGGATGAAAAGCTTTCACATATTGACTCTTGCATGCTTAAGGAAGAAAATGACAAACTTAAGGATGAGGTTAGTGAATTGAAAGTATGTTTAGAAAAATTTTCAAATGGCTCAAAGTGTCTTGATATGATTCTTAGTAGGCAAAGAGCGGTTTATAACAAGGCCGGTTTAGGATATAAGCCAAAAGAAAACGAAGTTGCTTATATTTCATTAATAAATAGGAAAGCAACTATTAAGTGTAAGGTTAAGAAAGCTTGGGTACCTAAGAAGTTTTTGCTTAATGTTACCGGTCCAAATGTTTGGGTACCAAAAGCTTGTGTTTTTCATGTGATTTAGGTAGGAGAGCGAGGGATGTGGATTGTGGATAGCGGTTGCTCAACACATATGACCGGGGATGTGAGCAAGTTCTCCACAATTAAATATGTGAAGAAGGGAGCGGTGTCCTTTGGGAATAGTGGAAAACTCAAGATATTAGGTAGAGGAACAATTGAGGTATCCCCCAAAATTGTTATTCACAAAGTCTTGCTAGTTGAAAATATGAAATTTAATTTATTAAGTGTTAGTCAACTTTGTGATGCAAACTATCATGTATCTTTTGAATCCTCTAAATGCATGATTAGACACAAGGAATTAAATGATTGCATGTTAGTTGGATATAGGAAATCAAATATCTATTATGTTGATCTTTCATATGCTTCTAACATTTCTACTAAGTGTTTTGTTGCAAAAGAAGAGGAAAGTTGGCTATGGCATAGAAGATTGGGGCATATCAACATGAAAAACATAGCCAAGGTAGCCAAGATGGAGTTGGTCAAAGGGCTACCAAAAAACAAGTATGTCAAGAACAAATTGTGTGATGCATGCCAAGAAGGAAAACAAACAAAGGCATCACACAAAGGTAAAACCCTAACCAATACCTCTTTACCATTAGAATTATTGCATCTTGACTTATTTTATTGCCATAGTAGTCCATCTTTAAATGGTAATAAATATTGTTTGGTTATAGTAGATGATTTTTCTAGGTATACTTGGGTCTATTTTATGAAACATAAGGATGATACCTTAGAAATAATCATAGGATTTAGTAAAAGGGTTGAAAATGAAAAGAGTCTCAAAATCAACCGGATCCGTAGTGATCATGGTGGTGAATTTGAAAACCTAAAATTTTCACAATTTTATTTAGAGCAAGGGTACAAGCATGAGTTCTCTTGTCCTAGAACACCCCAACAAAATGGGGTGGTGGAAAGGAGAAATCGTGCCCTACAAGAGGCGGCTAGGACTATGCTTAATGCATATTCTCTACCTAGCTACTTGTGGGCGGAAGCGGTTAATACCGCTTGCTATATCCAAAATAGGGTTCAAATCCATAGGTTTTTAGGAAAAACACCATTTGAATTATGGAATGGGACTATACCCAAAATTCATTATTTCAAAGTCTTTGGATGTAAAGTTTATATTCTAAACACCAAAGATAACTTAGGAAAATTTGAATCAAAAGCGGATGAGGGAATCCTAATTGGATACTCATCCACAAGTAGAGGGTATAGAGTCTACAATAAGAGAACCAAAGGGATTGAGGAGTCTTCCAATGTTCAATTTGATGAAACTATTAGTACCTACCCTAGAAAGTCCTCCATTGATAAGGATATTAATGACAATAATCAAGACATTACCCAAAAACTTCAAAATTTGACCATTAGGGGTAATGATCAAGGGGGAAGAAGAGGAGACTCCGATGATGAAAGAAGGGTGGAAGATAACAATGATCAAATTGAAACCCCTTCTAGAAACCTAAGAATTCATCAAGATCATCCACTTGACCAAGTAGTAGGAGATCTATCTCAAGGAGTAGAACTAGGTCATTTCATAGACCTCCTACTAGTCAAGTTGCTCTTATCTCACAAATTGAGCCCAAATCGATCAATGATGCATTACATGATCCGGATTGGATTTTGGCAATGCAAGATGAATTGGCTCAATTTGAGAGAAGTCAAGTGTGGGAATTAGTACCTAGACCCAATGATAGCACCATAATTACTACAAGATGGGTCTTTAGGAATAAGCTAGATGATCAAGGAAATATCACTAGAAATAAAGCTAGGTTGGTTGCTAGGGGATTCAATCAAGTTGAGGGGCTTGACTATGATGAGACTTATGCCCCGGTTGCAAGGTTAGAATATCTTAGAATTCTCTTAGGGTATGCTTCTTACATGGGATTTAAACTTTACCAAATGGATGTTAAATCGGCATTCTTAAATGGTTTTATTAAGGAGGAAGTATATGTAGAGCAACCACCCGGATTTGAGAACATAGATTATCCAAATCATGTATGTAAGCTTAGGAAAGCATTATATGGGTTAAAACAAGCTCCCCGGGCATGGTATGAAAGATTGTCATCCTTCTTAATTTCTAAGGATTTTAGAAGAGGCCAAGTAGATCAAACTTTATTTATAAAGTCAACATTAAAAGATATATTCATAGCCCAAGTATATGTTGATGATATCATCTTTGGGTCAACAAATGATGATCTTCTTCAAGACTTTATAAAAAATATGGAAAATGAATTTGAAATGAGTTTGGTTGGAGAGCTTACCTTTTTCCTAGGCTTACAAGTCAAACAAACCAATGAGGGTATTCATATTTATCAAACCAAATATGCAAATGAAATGATCAAGAAATTTGGTTTGGAAAATGCCAAAATTGTAACCACTCCTATGGCCACTAGCACTAGGATAGATAGTGATCATGAAGGTAAATCAATTGATCTTAAACTTTATAGGAGTATGATTGGTAGCTTACTATACCTAACCGCTAGTAGACCCGACATTTTATTTGCGGTAGGTATGTGTGCAAGATACCAATCTTGTGCCAAAGAATCACATTTGGTAGCCGTCAAAAGAATATTAAGGTATATTAAAGGCACCCTAAATGTAGGACTTTGGTATCCTAGGACTAGGTCATTTGAATTACTTGGTTATACCGATTCCGATTATGCCGGGTGCAAATTGGATAGGAAAAGTACTAGTGGTGGATGCCAATTTCTTGGGTCCTTCCTAGTTAGTTGGAGTAGTAGGAAGCAACATTGTGTTGCTTTATCAACCACCGAAGCCGAATATGTGGCTATGGGTGGTTGTGTAGCTCAATTACTTTGGATGAGGCATACTCTTGTAGACTATGAGCTACACTACTCTAACATTAAAGTTTATTGTGATAATGTGAGTACCATCAACTTGACCAAAAATCTGGTACATCACTCTAGGACCAAGCACATTGAAGTGAAACATCACTTCATAAGAGATCATGTGGCAAGAGGGGACATTGAACTTAATTATGTAGAATCTAAGTCCAACCTTTCCGATATCTTCACCAAAGCTCTTCCCAAAAATGAATTTTCATCTTTAAGGAGAGAGCTTGGTATGTGCTTTGTAGAGTAAAATTCTAGGTTTGCATGATCCCATGTTTATATGTTATCTTTATACCTTGATACATCTCACAAAAAGCCTTAAGAAACCTTGATTTTTGTATTGAGACACTTAGAACCATGTGAGATGATAGGGAAGGTGTACTTGACTCATCATGCTTGTTATGATGCATTACTATGAGCCAATGACACACCTAGAGACATAAATACCTTATGGACCAACCATTGGGAAGGCTTGTATTCAAGTAATGAGTACATAGCTCTAAGAACATGGTTGGAAATTCCAAATCATATATATTTTAAACTATGTTCATTATATTTTGGAAAACAGTTTTCAAGTGAATCACAAAAGTGATACAAAGTTTGAAAATTCTTTAGAACTTTTGTAAGTTTTCAAATTTGTATCAATCTTGAAATCTGGAAAACATATATTTTTAAAATTATTTTTCCTTAATAAAGTATGATTTCAGAAATGTGTACGCAAAATTTCGTGATTTTTCGAGATTTCTGGAATTTCTACCGCATTTTCTGAAAATGGGCTAAAAGGTTTGAAATTTCGATTTGCGTAGTGTGATCGGTTGATACCAAATGACCGATACACTGGGTTTTCTGATAATAAGCTCCATTTTCTGATATTTGGTGTATTTTTGATGTCCTAACACTCTAGTATGATAATATTGCGTATAAACGAGTTTTAGGACTGCTTAATACAGTGGTTTAGGGGGAGTTTCAATAAATTCTATCCTTTTATCCCCAAAACCATTGTTGGTGCAAAGTTAGGATTTAACTTTTGAATTTTAGATTATGCTTTGCTTCAAATGTAATTTACATCCTATCTTGGATTAAGGGGGAGCTTAATTTCAATCTAATACCTTAGTCCAAGATCCAACACTCTTAATTCTTTCATCCTTCTCTTTTTGATGTATGTCAAAGGGGGAGAAGGAATGCTTAAGTTAGATGATTATGTGTGTATCTTTAAAGACCTAACTTAAATGATTGTCAAACATCGAAAAGGGGGAGATTGTTGGTGCAACAATGCTCCAAGCATTTATATATTTTGATGTTTGGCTAATCATCTAAGTTAGGCAATATCTTGTGATCTAATTACGAATGTGTTTAAGTGACAGGGAAATCCAAGGATGAAGACTTGGTAAAAGGAAGTCCAAGTATGATCTTGGCAAAGGAAGTCCAAGGGATGGACTTGGCGGCATAAGACCAAGCTTGTAGTCTTGGCAGCATAAAGTCCAAGTGAACCTTGGCAAAGGAAGTCCAAAGTAAAGTCTTGGCAGCATAAGTCCAAGCTTGTAGTCTTGGCGGCGTAAAGTCCAAGCATTTGGCAACTCAAGACATGACAAAACTGAAGGAAGCTCTTGGAAGCAAAGCGCAAAGGATGAACAAGTCACGGACTCGGAGAGATCCTGAAGGCGCAAGGCTTAATGAGGAGCTAGAAGGTTGAGTCTAGGTCTAGGGTATAAAATCAAGTGTGAATTACTCATACTTGATGAGTATCAGTCGACTGATATGATGTATCAGTCGACCGTCAGTGGTCGGCCGAGTCGGTGAAACGACCATCACCGATCCGCTGCCTTGGTCGAGAAATGATCGATCGCCGCGATCACCCATCGCCAAGGGCATCAGTCGACTTATCAAGGGAAATATCGCCACAGAATGCAGTGTCACTCGATCGCTTGATCACTGATCGATCACCCATCATCGGTGATCGATCGATGGAGGGATCAGATCGATCACCGGTCGCTGGAGATTGGCTACGAATCTCCGCGAGATCGCGCTTCATAAGTCAGATGATCGATGGTATGCATCAGTCGACTGATCGACGCCCAACGGGAAAAACAACCCCTCTTCTATAAAAAGGGGCCATGGGGAGCTTGGTGAAGCTAGTGCTCTTGCTCCAAACTACACCTACGTGCTCACCAAGCTTTCCAAGTGTTTTTAGCAATCCAAAACCTCCTCTTCTCTAATCCTAATCTTCCATCATTGTAAAGAAGAGGAGTGCATTGTAAGATAAGGTTTCTCCACCTTGGTTCATCCAAAGGAGGTTCTAGTGAAGATTGATTAGGGCTAATCCACCTTACGGATTGCCGTGGAGTAGGAGCATCATCTCCGAACCACGTTACATCGGGTGTTAGCTTTGTTTCTTGTTTTGTTTGTGCTTATATTTGTATTGCTTCCGCTAACCTTTTTGTAGAAAGAAAGAAAGGCTAATCACCCCCCCCCTCTAGCCGTTGCAAGGGTCCTAACATATTTGACTTCTACGATGATGATCCGAGGCAGGAGACAGGAGACTTGGATCATTGATCTATTGCAGTGTTTGAAGCTGAGCTGGGAAGCAAGATTTCTGTTGGCAGTGAAGGTAAATTCTGATGGGTGTATTTAAAGGTATATATTGTAGAAGGGTTTGTCGAATTACTGTGGTAAGTTTAGATTGGAACATGATACAATAGTATATGATTTATTGGCAGTTAATCTGATATTGATTCAAGAATAAATGGCTAAATGGAACGTAGTGAGAAAAATGTAATCTAGGTATTAAGGATGTGATCTAGATCTATTGCTAGTTTACTATTGGTTCCATTTGTGAATTTATATATAGTGTTTGGGCATCTTAGGGATGACCGTGAATTATATGAAACCGTGAGTTATATGAATCAATAAAGGGAATGATTAGTAGGGGTTAACTAACCAGAATTTGGATTGATTTAGGGTTATGCTAGAGATCTATTGATATGCATATTGCACGTTGTAGGATTTTGGGTCGAGACATTCACGGACGTGAAGACGATTGGTGTCTACAAGGCAGGTGGGTAATTCCTACCCTGGTCAGGTAGTTTTAATTCATACAGATTTAGATGCATGATCATCTTATATGATCATGTTACCTTGACCCTGCTCTTATTATCTTATGCTTGAACTTATCATTGGCTATATTTACTCAAAGGTTGATATCACATTCCCTTTATTATGATTTAGGGTTATAGATGTGATGTAAATAGGCCTAGATGTTTAGTAGGGTGTGGATGATAGAGTACGGGTGATGACCAAATTTATAAATTGGTAAAAGGGTCATCCGTGGGTAAGTAATGCCCTAAATATAGGATTTATTTTCAATACTCCTATATTGCATACTTATTACCAACCATGTGTTGTGTAATGGTTAAGTGAAGGGTGACTAGTGTGTCGCTACGGACCGGTTGTCCCAGCTTGATATGATTAGTCGAGTACAACTCTCAATTGGATAGAGAGTTATAATCAGTTGAGTACGGCTCTCTATAGGATAGAGAGTCCATTGATCAGTTGAGTACAACTCTCTTCTGGATAGAGAGTGTATTGATTAGATGGGTATGACTCTCTGTTGAATAGAGAGTCTGTGGTAGATGGATGTACATGTGACAGCACATTCATGTCATTTGCATGCATTCTGACGACATAGTCTCTCTTGGGGTTGAGAGAGTCGTCAGTCATCTTGCCTCCCAGATTACTTCTCGAGGAGTAACTAGTGTGAGGGCAGAGCATCTGTTGTGCTGCACTCTACCACTATAGATGGTGGTAGTTAGAGTTGCATGCAGTTGTCCTGGGTGTGTGGCACTCGACCACTCATTGGTAGTGTCAGTCGAAGTGGCCAGTAGCAGGGACCCCCGTTGTGTAGCGATCTCTTTACGCTCATATGCTACCGATCATACTGCCCACTCGGCCACTCTAGAGCAGTGGTTGGTGTGAGTTGGGACAGTTATCATGTCATACCACCTAGGCCACACTGGGGCCGTGGTAGCGAGTATGGGTGAGCAGGCATGACCATGCATGCTGCATTGTCGTATCATACGGTGTTTTGCATATGGTTATATATATATACATACATGCTTGTGTATATATATATATATATATATATATATATATATATACATGGATGATGGTGATTAGTATACATACATATGTAGTCTATATGTATACTCACTTTGATGATGCATTTGTATGTACTATGCTTGTTGCATTTGTTTGTACATAATCATACATGCTATTGCATTTTCTATATGGTAGTAGGCCGGTCGGTACTTGTATACCTGTTGGTTATTCACTGTGATACCCTCGACCCATATCAGGATGTAGTGTGAGTTAGTATTATTCTTTATACCTTATATTATTGATATATGCCCAGGTTGGATGAGGATAGAGTAGCTGACTGCTAGGTATGTCAGCATTGTTTGTTGTTTAGTTTATTTAGTGTATGCATGCATGTATACTTGTTATGCTGATGTATACCTATTGTACGAGTAGATTAAACTGTTGAATGACATGTAATATTGATACATATATTTACATGTTCTATCTTATTACCTGCTGAGTTTTACTCACCACCACGGACCCTGGATTTTTCTGTCGCCCAAGTAACAAGTAGCCGACTTCGTGATGGACTTGGAGCACCGTTGGCTGACATCGTCTCATCTCAACTCCGAGAGTCCGGATTTTTGTGTTTTCATTGGTGTTTCGATATGGATTTGATTTATGTGATGTTTTGTAGTGATTGGACATTGCAAATGTTGTACCTTTCTTTTTTTTCTAGTTTTATTATGGTGTTCTGAGTCGGTGTTAGTCATACCGGTATGCATGTGTGTAGTTTGTGATGATGTATTATGTTTCCACTATGTTTTGTGTCTTTGTTGTAGGTAGTTTGTTATGTTGTTGTGGTTTGTGTTACATTTTTATATGTGTTGTTGTTATTGTGGGCCTACGGTCTTTGTATTAACCTGAAATGTTGCCACGTACAGGGGAGATGTCGTCTGTTTGCTTTTCGACACGGCATGCTCTCGGGGTGTGACAACTTTAGTGGTATCAGAGCCCTAGGTTCTGCGATGCCATACAATGTTGTTTTTGTGTCGAGTCTTGGATTCTCGGGAGTCGATTTATTCGGTTTTGGTTTTCTGAGATGAGATTGATAGCGGCCTGAGCTTCAAGCAGCACGAAGTAAGTATTCCTGATGACTTACTTTCTAGTTGGATACTTATCTAGACTTGATTAACAAGTGTATACAGTTAGATATATTATACCTGTGCAGACTTGTATTAGAGGTCGTCCACCGAGGCGACCAATCGGAGATGCCGATAGGGTTTATACACCCGGTTTTGTTGGCTATGCTTTTAGGCTATATAACAGGGAATAACCTGTAGTTTGTTGGTTATTGTTTGTAACCGTGGTATGAGTTGACCACAGGAACGACCTGTTGAGTCTGTGAGTCTTGAACCTGTGTCGAAAAGGTGATTTACCTTTGAGAGCCGACTGATACCGAGTCAGAAAATAGGAGTCAAGTTGTCACATTTCTTGTGAAAGATCAGAGACTACAGTCTTAGAGATTTTGACTAATTATGCTAGTCAGATCATTACTTGTACGGTAATGGACAAGACAAATTGGCTATTGTTGATGCAGATAGTGGAAGGCTAGTTTATGGTGTTGTATAGAGATTTTTATCCCTGAGTTGTGCGTACTGGGTTGTATAACTTTGAAGGTACTTTTGAGTATTTAACTCGTGTTATATAGATAAAGTAGAGATATTTGCATACCATTATCGAGATCAAGTCGGTATTTTGTGGAAAATGCAGAAAATAATCTTCGGGAAATAATATATCACTTGATCATGGTTTAGTGATGTTGAAAGAGAGTATTTCCCTGTGTCACTTTTAGTGACACATTGTAAGGAATTCTTGAGCTTCAAGTAGGGTGATCGTCGATAACGAGAATATCATGCAGAGTCATTAGACTTGCAGAGTTTATGCTCACCTAATAGCTCAAGAAGATGAATGAATGTTATAAGCCACCCAGAGTTATTGGCTTATAGTTGGATTAGGATGCCGGGGTCGTCTACCAGATCCTACCGGAAGACGTTGGATTGAGTCAGGAGTTTAAAAATGACTCCGTACAAGTGTTTAAGAGTTGGAGATCGATAAGCAAATATTGCAGGTCAACTTAATAGAGTCAGAATTCTTCGACTGTTGGATAAAAATGTAGGGATGTATACTGAAAAGTCTATCTTTTGTATGAACATCTTTATTTTGAAATAAGAATCACATGATCATTGTTTGCATATTTATGGTTATGCAATATTGTCTAATACATTACATTGTAGATAACATGGTGTGTGGTGTCACACGGGAGATCATGTTATCGGCTCCTTGTAAAGTATAAGTAAAGGCTCACAACCGAGATAGCTTTGGGCAAACCATCGGAATGGTTGTAGAGTGATTTGGTAATGGTTTGTCTTGACCATAGAATCACACTAGTGCACTTTGTGTGTATTGAGCAGGACCGACTTAGAGGTGATTTGATTTATTGCTGACTACATAATCAAATCGGACCTCAGATATTATTTAGTACATGCTCTTAATCCCGATATAATAACGGGCACATATACTTAGTATTCATCTCTTTGATTTACCAATGGGCGAGATTTATAGATTAAATCGATAGGCTCGGTAAGTTGAGAGATGATATTATTTATATGGTGTGTCGTTGATTATAGAAGAAAATTGTGTCCTATATATTAGGATGATGATGTCCCCTTGAGGAGCTCATAAGGTTCATCATGTAAACCCTGCAGGTGGACTTGGTCCGACATGATGAAAAGGTTGAGTGGTACTACTCATGGAGTTAGATGTTGATTAATTAATGGTCAGTAAATTAATTAAGAGACGGACATTCGAGATGTTAAACACGGGAAGAAAATGTACAAATAATATATGGAGCCCATAATAACTTATGGGGGTGTTGGTGCAGTGGGCACCAAAGTCGAACCGGTATTTTGATTATGGCAAAAGGCTCAATAGTTAAGGGTATATTTGTTATCTTACGAGCTCAATTAAGTGTGCAGAAATGCTAAAGTTGAGCGGAAGGTCTGCGACACCCGGTGGGAACCGAGGTGGTCGGGCAACGCCAGAGGGACTTCGGAGGAAGCCGAGGTACTCGGGTGAAGACCGGAAGCGAGGCTACAAGGTAAGCTCGTGTGAAAGCGAAGCAAGGTCGTTAAGCGTAGATCCGACCCAATACCTCCAATGGAAGGTCTAGGTCGAGATCAGATGGTTAGAACCATCGTACTTTATATTTTAAGCTAACTTGTACTGCAGTCCAAAACCCTTTGACTACAGTCAACTGCTAGTCAAGTTCCAGCCTCGAGAAGAGCTCGAATTTCAAGGGGGTGAATTTGGACTTGACTCGTGTTTTGGTACAAAGGGTGATGTGGCATCAAGGTGGACATCCAAACCATCACCAAGCTTCCTTGTGGTGGACGCCAAAAATAAGGTGAGTTGGCACAAGATGGTTGGCTCCCATGATGTGGCACAAGTTGAATGGCTCCAACAAGTTGGCGCCCAAGGAGGTTGGAGGTGGCACAAGGTGGTTGGATGAAACACCTCATCCTCAAGCGCCCAAGGAGGTTGGAGGTGGCACAAGGTGGTTGGATGAAACACCTCATCCTTGAGTTGGCGACAAGGAGGTTGGAGGTGGCACAAGGTGGTTGGATGAAACACCTCATCCTTGAGTTGGCGCAAAGGATGTGGATGAACAAGTCTTGGGGATAAGAACCTCACCTTGGACACTACCTATGTCTAAATTCATAGATCAATATCCATAAATAGACATGTTCAAGCCAAGCAAATTACAAGAATTCAAGAGCTCTCAACACGCCCGTCAATGCTTGCCGCTACTACTACTCACATTTGCTACGGTGCGCCGACAAAAGCTACATCTTCTACTTATAAGAGTTGTGGTATATTTATTTAAGTTCTACTTCTTTAAATTGTCTTTGTGCTTTAATCGTAACAAGGAAAGGGGAGTGTCCTTTGCCTTGATTTCTTTTGTAATGTCGTTGCTCCTACCTCCAACGAGGAGGAGTGGTTTTAGTGAATTGCCTCCGCACGTGATCAAGGATCACTAGGGCCGTGGATTAGCAATCGAAAGATTGTGAACCACGTAAAAATATCTTGTCTACTTTATATTTCTGCACTCTCTACTTGTTTTTACTTATTGCAAAAGTTTTTAACGACATCGTATCGCTATTCACCCCCTCTAGCGACACTTCGATCCAACAATTGGTATCGAGTCGGGCGCTAAGATTCGTGAAACCACCAATCTAGCTTTGTTTTTCTTTTTTTTACAGATTTTTATTTATTTATTTCTGTTTTTGTATAATTATTTCACTTGCTTATCTTCTCCTACATATAGAATTGCATTAGAGGCTTTAGGATCCGGATAAGGTTGTCCTTGGGTTAGATCGTAAGGTTGTCCTCGGAACTTCAACGACATTCGCATTTGATTGTTTATTTCTTTTGCAAGTTACATTTTATATATCTTTTTACTTCTCAAGACTACTAATCCAAGACGAAAGTCTTGGAATATTCTTTCGTGTGTTTTTGCAAGATTCTTTTTTCTTCTTCTTGTTTTTAAATGGCCCATCTCGAAGGGTTTAGCACCGCCCGACCCCCGTTTTACAACGGTAATGACTTTCGTTATTGGAAGGGTCGGATGGAATGCTTTCTTAAAACCCAAATCGAGATGTGGATCGTAATCCAAACCGGTTTCACACTTCCTATTAATGAAGATGGTGAATCTTTGGGTTACGATCAATGGTCAAATTCCATGAAAAAACAAGTAGAAGCCGATGCCAAGGCAACTCAAATCTTGCAATGTGGGTTGTCCAAGGAAGAGCTCAACCGCGTCGGCCCCTTCATTAGTGCAAAGGACTTATGGACCAAGCTAGTGGAACTACACGAAGGCACCGACGACACGAAGGTATGTAAAAGAGATTTACTTTTAAATAAATTGTATAACTTGAAAATGCAGGAAAACGAGACCGCAACTCAACTACATGCTCGTATCCAAGACATCGTCAACCAACTCCATGCCATCGGACAAAAGGTCGAGAATCGCGACCTTATCAGGTATTCTCTTAACTCGTTTCCTAGGACCACCTTGTGGGCATCCTTGGTCGATGCCTACAATGTCTCCATGGACCTTTCTTAAATTAGGTTAGTCGTTTTGTTTTCGGATCTTGAATTACATGAGAAAACTAACGTGGTCCAAAGCCGAGAAGAGTATTGCGTTAGTGGTGTTCCAAGAAGAAGAAGCCCGCAAGCAAGCCACCCCGAAGGAAGAAGACGAGTCCGAATCGGAAGTAGACTCGAATAGAATCGAACTAGTCAATCTAGTTGGAAGATGATCAAGAGACGAAACGACCAACAACTCAAGGTAAGCCTAAACCTAATTCAAATACTTCTAATTTTAGATGCTATGAGTGCAGCGAGTTCGGTCCACATCAAGTCCGAGTGCCCAAAGCTAAAGAATAACGCATCAAAGACCAAGAAAGCGCTAAACGCTACTTGGGAGGAGTTGTCGGAGGAAGAAGGCGATATCCAAGCTCTAATGGCCAAGCCGACCGAGCACGACTCGAAACCGAAGAAGAGTCCGAGTCGAATCCGATGATGAGCTTCCATTCAAGACAAGCCACGGATCCGTATCCGGTTCAAAAGAATCATTAAGGGTAAGTCGGTCGTTACTTAATACTTTGTATGGTGCAATTAAATTTTTAAATAAGAAACTAGCTAAGTCCGAGTCCAAGGTCGAGACCCTAATTGAGGAGGTTAACCTTCTCAAACATGAGGTCTACCTAACCTCTTCGACTACTTATTCAAGAGGAGGACTCAACTCAAGTTGAAAAGCTTGAAGTTGAGAACTCGCTTTTGAAAACACAAGTCGAAGACCTTAGGAACACGTTGGAAAGGTTCACTTTGGGATCCAAGGGACTTGACCTCTTACTTGGATCACAAAGGGCCGTGTACAACAAGGCCGGACTCGGGTTTAACTCAAATACAACCAATAAGTCATATATGTCTATAGTAAACCAACATAAGAAAAATGTCCAAGCATGGGTCCCTAAGACCACTTTGATTTCAACTTTAGGATCTAACATGTATTGGGTTCCCAAGGACCAAATTCACTATGTGAATAGACCCACTCGATTCAATGGTCCAGGGGGAGCCAATACAAAATGTATTTTTGTTAAGTCTTAGAAATTGCATGATTAGTTTTTCCTTTATTTTTAGAATGGTTAGATAGGACTCATAACCAACTAAAATACTGCGAAAAGATTGAGCCTCGTGGATCCTCTTTTCAAAAATAAAACAAATAAAATCCTACTAAAAGATTGAGCCTCGGGGAGCCTCTTTTCAAAAAAAACTAGTTAGACCAAGATGTAGTCTCAAGTAAGTCGAGTTATCAATTTCTTGAAATTAGCTTTGTCTAAGGAAGTGGTCGTTGTTCCGATCAAAGAAGGCCTCTATGCCTCGCCACGACCTGGAAGCTAATCTCTTGAAAAGATTACTTGATTATCTTAGACTAAATCCGAATCTAACCTAATGTTGGTTAATTTAAATTCATTTAAATTAATCAAGTAAAATTGATAGTCATCTCACAATAACACATAGGAATAACATGTTTTGATCATGTAGATATTGGTGAGATGATTTAGGTTTAAAAACTTACAAACAACCCTTTAGTAATTCCAATATCCGATCCAACTACCTTATGTGTAGGATCAATGGATGTTGGACAATGGTTGCTCCCGACATGACCGGGATCAACTCAAATTTTCGGGTTACGATTCAAACGACATAAGGATCGTAGCCTTCGAAATAACGGCAAGCTCAAAATCATCGGATCGTGATATTGAGCTCAACTCTAACTTTACAATTCAAAATGTCTTATTAGTAGAAAACTTTCAATATAATTTACTTAGTGTAAGCCAATTGTGTGATAACAATTATAAGGTCATATTTCTAGAAAATGAATGCGTAATCAAAATAAATGCAACATCTAAAATAATACTTAAAGGAACTAGGAGTAGCAACATCTACACAATAAATTTACCCAACTCCTCAACCAAGTGTCTTATGACACAGCAAGAAGAGGAATCTTGGTTATGGCAATCAAGACTCTGACACTCGCACCCAAGACTCTCCACAAGATGAGTCAGAGTGGCTTGCTATAGGTTTGCCTAAACTAAACAACTTGGATAATAAAATATGTAATGCTTGTCAACAAGGTAAACAATCTAGGACACAACATCAATTAACTAATCAAGAACGAACCAAAAGTGTTCTTGAGCTCCTACACATGGATCTATTTGATTCACATGGAGCTAAGTCACTCAATGGTAGTCAATTTTGCTTAGTCATAATTGACGACTATTCTAGATTTACTTGGGTTAGGTTTATCAAACATAAAAATGATACCCTAGACCAACTAATCAATCTTTGTAGGTTAATCGAAAATCAAAAGAACCTTAAGATTAAAAGACTTAGAAGCGATCATGGTGGTGAATTCAAAACCACAGTTTACAGATTTACGAACCTAAACGGATACCACCATGAGTTTTCATGTCCTAGAACCCCACAACAAAATGGGTTAGTCGAACGGAAAAAATAGAACCCTACAAGAAGCCGCTAGGACAATGTTAAACGAGTATAACCTACCCGATAGATTTTGGGCAGGCCGATTAGTACGGCTTGCTATGTCCAAAATAGGATCCTTATGGTAAAGAGGCACCAAAAGACCTCAGACGAGATTTATCACGATAAAATACCGAACATCAAGTACTTTAGGTATTTGGATGCAAGGTACATATCTTAAACACTAAGGATTACCTAGGGAAATTCAAATCCAAAACCTCATCGAACCTTTCTAGGATACTCAACCACCAAGAGAGCTTATAGGGTATACAATCACGACACTCTTAGAGTCGAAGAAACCATTAATATAGTTTTCGATTTAAGGACACGAACCCGCTCAATCCTTAACAAAACCAACTAGCAAATCAACTTATAGCGAACCCGACTGATCTTGAACTTGAATCTCGTCCTAACCCAAGTCATCCTATCGACCAAGTGATAGATGACTCTAACCCAAGTCAAACTAGAACTCACCCAAGTCATCCTATCGACCAAGTGATAGATGACCCTAACCCGAGTCACACTAAGACTCAAACAAATCACCCTATCAATCAAGTTATAGGTGATCCAAATTTAGGGTTCGAACTAGAGCTTCATATCGAAACCTTAGTCAAATCTCGTTAATTTCCAAAATCGAACCCAAAACTATTGAACAAGCACTTCTTGATCCCGACCGATTATTGCTATGCAAGAAGAGCTAGCTCAATTCACTAGAAATGAAGTCCGGGAATTAGTACCACCACCTAAAGAAAAATCAATTATTGAAACAAGGTGGGTATTTCAAATAAACTTGATGATAAAGGTGAAGTAGTTAGAAATAAAGCTAGGTTAGTCGCAAAAGGGTTTAGTCAAGTCGAAGGTTTAGATTACGATGAGACCTACGCCTCAGAGCGCGACTAGAGTCCATCCGAATGTTGTTAGCATATGCCGCACATCGAGGTTTTAAATTGTTTCAAATGGATGTCAAGTCAGCATTTTTGAATGGATACATTAAGGAAGAAGTTTACGCTACCAACCTCCGGATTCGAAAATCTAGATAAACCCGACCATGTCCTTAGACTTAAGAAAGCCCTATATGGACTCAAACAAGCCCCAAGAGCTTGGTACGAAGGCTTTCGATCTATCTTAAGTCCAAAGGATTCAACCAAGGTTTAGTCGACCCAACCTTATTCGTTAAAAACCATAGGAAAAGAAATCTTTATAGCCCAAATCTATGTAGATGATATAATTTTGGAACTACCAACTCGATCCTCGCTAAACTAATTCATCTCACTTATGGAAAGTGAATTTGAAATGAATTTAGTGGGAGAGTTAAGTTTCTTCTTACGTTTACAAACTAAACAAACTAAAGATGGAATATATTTACATCAACAAAAATATACTAAGGACTTAATAAATCGATTTGGAATGCAAGATGCTAAAATAATCAATACACCTATGGCAACTAATGTTAATATAAACGAAGATGTAGAAGGAAAACCCGCTGACCTAAAATACTATAGGAGCAATAGGAAGTCTCCTATACTTAACCGCGAGCACCCGACATTTTATTCGGTAAGTAGTATATGCAAGGTTACAAACTCGTGCTAAGGAGTCTCACCTAACCCTAGTCAAGCGTATCCTTAGATATCTAAAGGGCACGCTAAACGTAGGTATTTGGTACCCTAGATCTACCGAGTTTAATCTAATCGGCTACTCCGACTCGACTATGCGGTAGTAAACTCGATAGAAAGAGCACGAGTGGTTGTTGTCAAATCCTCGGCTCGAGTCTAGTAAGTTAGTGCGAGGAAGCAAAGATTATGCGTTGCCTTATCTACCACCGGCCGAATACGTTGCGATGGGTGAGTGTGTCTCTCCTCGTGGATGAAGCACACTCTCCAAGACTTTAGCTTAATCTTTAACAACATTAAAACCTACATAGATAACATTAGTTCAATTAACTTAACTAAAAATCCAATATGTCATTCTAGGACAAAACATATAGAAGTTAAACACCACTTCATTAGGGAACATGTAACTAATGGAACTATACAACTAGAGTATGTTGAGTCCAAATCAAACCTAGCGGACATCTTCACCAAACCACTACCCGTCGAATTTAGTTTTTAAGACGAAAGTTAGGTATGTTCGTAATAGATTAGTATTTAAATTTTTATATATATTTAATATACTTTTGATTAATTTTATTAAATTAGCATAAGTATTACATTTGAAATAATATAACTATATATTTAAGGAGCTAACACATCTCACAACACATAGGACTAATGTGTTTGTGTACTTAGCCACGTAGCGGCGTGAGATGTTAGGACCTTACTCCAGTTCCAGACGTAGATTCGATGCATCGACATGAACCATGGAGTATAATTATTTAAAATTAATCAACTCCTTCAAGACTTATTGATCATTCTATATCAATCAAGTCCAACCGAGTTGTACATTTTAGATGAACATATTTTCAAGCTTATTATTATTTAAAAAAATATATTTATATTGGGAACTTGCTTGGACTTACAAACCCTAAAATATATTTACAAACTTTTGAGTTAAGGCAAAAAGGGGAGAAAGTCACAAAAGTAAGGAAGAAAGTAAACAAAATTATTACCTTTTATATTAAGTAATTCCGTTTACTTAAGCAACTATTAAGGGGGAGTAAAAATTATTTTTCAAGAACTCACCTTCGGTCAAGGGGGAGGTTACCTCAAAGGGGAGAACTTGAAACAATAATATTTCTCACTCATGCTTAATCTTTATGCTAGCTCATTCATACTTAATCATTATGCTAGCTCATTCATATTTAATCATTATGCTAGCTCATTCATATTTAATCTTTATGCTAGCTCATTCATATTTAATCTTTATGCTAGCTCATTCATGCTTAATCATTATGCTAGCTATCGTTATGTTTAATTTTTCCTTAACTTTTGTGTGGTTTGCCATGAATCAAAGGGGAGATTGTTGGTGCAAAGGCACCAAAGTCGAACCGATTTTGATTATGGCAAAAGGCTCAATAGTTAAGGGTATATTTGTTATCTTACGAGCTCAATTAAGTGTGCGAAATGCTAAAGTTGAGCGGAAGGTTGACACCCGGTGGGAACCGAGGTGGTCGGGCAACGCCAGAGGGACTTGAGGAAGCCGAGGTACTGGGTGAAGACCGGAAGCGAGGCTACAAGGTAAGCTCGTGTGAAAGCGAAGCAAGGTCGTTAGCGTAGATCCGACCCAATACCTCCAATGGAAGGTCTAGGTCGAGATCGGATGGTTAGAACCATCGATTTTTATATTTTAAGCTAACTTGTATGCTGCGGTCAAAACCCTTTGACTACATCAGCCATGCTAGTCAAGTTCCAAATTCTCGAGAAGAGCTCAATTTCAAGGGGGTGAATTTGGACTTGACTCGTGTTTTGGTACAAAGGGTGATGTGGCATCAAGGTGGACATCCAAACCATCACCAAGCTTCCTTGTGGTGGACGCCCAAAATAAGGTGAGTTGGCACAAGATGGTTGGCTCCCATGATGTGGCACAAGTTGAATGGCTCCAACAAGTTGGCGCCCAAGGAGGTTGGAGGTGGCACAAGGTGGTTGGATGAAACACCTCATCCTCAAGTTGGCGCCCAAGGAGGTTGGAGGTGGCACAAGGTGGTTGGATGAAACACCTCATCCTTGAGTTTGCGCACAAGGAGGTTGGAGGTGGCACAAGGTGGTTGGATGAAACACCTCATCCTTGAGTTGGCGCAAAGGATGTGGATGAACAAGTCTTGGGGGATAAGAACCTCACCTTGGACACTACCTATGTCTAAATTCATAGATCAATATCCATAAATAGACATGTTCAAGCCAAGCAAATTACAAGAATTCAAGAGCTCTCAACACGCCGTCGTAACGCCGCTACTACTACTCACATTTGCTACGACGAAGTGCCGCCGACAACGAAAGCTACATCTTCTACTTATAAGAGTTGTCGGTATATTTATTTATGTTCTACTTCTTTAAATTGTCTTTGTGCTTTAATCGTAACAAGGAAAGGGGGAGTGTCCCTTTGCCTTGATTTCTTTTTGTAATCGTTGCTCCTACCTCCAACGAGGAGGAGTGGTTTTAGTGAATTGCCCTCCGTACGTGATCAAGGATCACTAGGGCCGTGGATTAGCAATCGAAAGATTGTGAACCACGTAAAAATATCTTGTCTACTTTATATTTCCGCTGTGCACTCTCTACTTGTTTTTTACTTATTGCAAAAGTTTTTTAACGACATCGTATCGCTATTCACCCCCCCCCCCCTCTAGCGACACTTTCGATCCAACAGGGGGTTGGTGAGGTAGATCAATGATAATCCTTTAGTGGATTGGATTATCATTAATGGATCGGACTTTATGTGGGATTGATCTATGGGTGGCCAAGATCCAACTCTTCCTCATGGTCCCTAATGTAGCCTATTAACACCTCATGAAGCTTAGATCCAATGGATAGAAAGAAAACTCTAGATCCAAAGGTAGAGATTAAATCTCTAAGATCCGACGGTTGAGATTAAATCTCTAGATCCGACGGTTGAGATTAAATCCCTAGAACCAATGGTGGAGATTAAAAGGAGGCTTATCCCTAACTCTATAAAAGGAGGACAAGGGGTTGGCGTGGAGTTTCAATGAAGAGAAGTTAGGGATTTGGAGGTTGGTGGCAAGAGAGCTAGGGTTTGGGCTTGGCCGACACCTAATAAGGAAAGAATTCCTTGCCTTCTTCTCCTTCCTCAAGCTGTCGGCGCCCCTCCAGCCATTTCTAGCCATTGGCCGGTGGCCATAGACCCTCTTCTCCTTCTCTTTAGGTTGTGGAAACAAGATATAGGTCTTTCCCTTGGTGTCTTGGTCGGTTTCCACCATAATCTCCTTCTTCTTGTTGGCCGACGGCAAGCATTCTCCTTGTTGCTTGTTGGTTGGCTATAGGAAGGAGAAGAGCCTTGTTTTTATTCTTCCTCTTGCTTTGGAAAAGCAAGGAAGGAAGATTTGTGATCTAGGAGCTCCAACTTTTGGTAGATCGTCGCCAACACGACGTTCGAAAGGAGGAAGGTCATACATTAGAAGATCGAGAGGTATATCTATTCTCTATTCTCTTTTGTTACTTGCTTGTATTTGTTTTTCCAATTATGAGCATGATATAAATCTTTTGTGGATAAATAATACTTGGATCCCAAACATAAACACAAAAGTCGGTGATCTGGACATCGTCTTTTCCGCGGCTACTTGTAGAATAGAGGTTGGTCGCTTGAACAACGAGTATGTTCAAGCGACCTCTCTAAACGAATAGCACGACGATGACTTGGTTGTTTGGGCAATCCCTTTTGTCTAGGATTAATTTTTTTTTTTAATCCGGAGACATCGATGGGATCGCCATGAACAGACAACCAAGGTGAAGTGGGAAGCGAAGTTTCCCCTCACAGACTCAATAAGGAAAACCTTCAATTGGTATCAGAGCCAAGATTTCCAGTTTTGTGTGTTTAGGATTCGGTTAATTTTTATGCACTTTTCATATATTATATGTGTCAGATAATAGTAGGATATGCGTAGTTTAACTCTTTGGTTGCAGGCATAAGATCCGACTATTATGGCCATATGATTGTATGTGATTGTATGTGTGTAAATATTTATTTTGTTGAATCCTCGGGGTTGACGAGGCTAGTATTTGATTTTTTGTAAATTTGATACGACATTGTTTAGCCACTCTTTATTTTATTTTACTTTCGATCTAGATTTCATGTACACTCCCTCGTGGAGTATAGGATCGATGGATGTAAATTAAAATAGGTTTTAGTCTCGGCTCGGATCTCCGGATGGCTCGTACATGGCGTAGGAGGAGCGGACGAGATGGCGATGCGACGGGAGACATATTGAATACAAAAGCCATAATAGTTGGAAAATAATTTATTTTTCATATTTATTGCTTTTTGTTTGATATGCATGTCGTAGGCTAGGAAAATTCCTCAATTTCAAATTACTAAGTGGGAGAGGGATTTTTTTTTTAAATTCTCACGGCCTCCATTACGATTTGACAAGTGGTGCAAACAAACTTGAGCGTCATCTCTGAGTACCTTCCTCCCCATCAGATGAGTTTGTTTGCAGATCACAAGGTCAAATATGGTTATAGGGAATTATCTAGGAGCATGTGCACTTCCCCATCGGAAGGCACATAACCCGAGATAATTACCTTGATACCAAGTAATGGTGAACACTTAGATACAAATATAAGTATCCTCTCCATCGGAGTCACTGCTTTTATTTGTAGGGCCAAAGAGGAACCAACTATTAATTTTATTTGTCAAAAAGTTAGATTGACAAGATAGTAAAATTAATGGGTAAAACCTCCCCTTACAAATGTAGAATTCGTATACGTCCACACTATCGTGGCATACGATATTCTCGGTGTTTTGAGGTGTTGGTTGATTTTAAAATTTTATTGTTTGAGGAATCAATAATTTTTTGAAATATAATGTTTTGATTTATGTGATTCTTAGGTTTTCTTTCAAAATGACTTTCAACCCACTTGCTGTGATACTGAAAGAGAACAAACTTACTGGACCCAACTATGTTGATTGGAAGAGGAATCTAGACATTGTCTTGACTGCTGAGGAATACAAATATGTACTCCTCGAAGAGTGCCCTCCTAAGCCTGCAGAAGATTATGGGGAAAAGGAGAGAGAGAGTTATAAGAAGTGGGTAAAGGTCGATGAGATGGTGCGGTGTTACAGTTTGACATCTATGTAAAATGTACTGCAACATCAGCATCAAGTCATGCCCACATCTTATGACATGATGCTCAATCTCAAAGAGCTTTTTGCGGACACCAGAATCGGGCTGCGAGGCAAGAAGCCATGAGAAACTTGATGACGACCACTATGATCGAGGGAACACCTGTAAGGGATCATGTTCTCAAAATGATGGCTCATTTGAATGAGTTGAAGGTCCTTGGAGCTGAGATCGATGAGGAAACCCAAGTCGATATCATACTCCAGTCTCTACCTAGGAGTATTGAGCAATTTTGCCTGAACTACAACATGAACAAGAGGTTGTATTTATTGGCGGAGCTTCTGACAGAACTCTAGGCAGCAGAGGGGCTATTTCGTCAGAGTGCTCAGGCACATGCCATGGTGACCCAAAAGGTTTCTACTTCTAAGCCGAAAGGCAAGAAGAAGAAGAAACAAACTGGGGCGAAGGCGGTGGGAGGTACTCAGGGAGGAGTGAAGAAACCGAAAGGCAAGTGCTTCACTTGTAAGCAGACTAGACACTGGAAGAAGGACTGCCCCAACTGCAAGAACAAAGGTATATCTTTTGGTCTAGTCATTAAAACATGTTTAGCGGTGTTATCTACTGGCACCTGGTGTGTAGATACGGGAGCCACTGATCATGTCTGCAATACTTTGCAGGGGTTCCATGAAACCAGATGACTGGCTGAGGGGGAGATTACCGTGTACTTGGGTGATGCCACGAAGGTGGCGGCTGTTGCAGTGGGAGACGTTCATTTATCTTTTGAGAAAAATAAACTTTTGGTTCTTAAGAATTGCCTTTATGTACCTTTATTTAGAAAAAATTTAATTTCAGTTTCTAAATTGTTTATGGATGGATATTCTATTTCTTTTAATGACAGAGTTGTTATAAGAAGGAATAGGGACATTATCTGTTCGGGTGCATTGATAGGAAATTTGTACACACTTGAACCAAAACCTCCCACGATGCAAATTGAAGTTAATAACTCATCTTCTAATTCCAATAAGAGAAAAGAACCTTCGAAGATGAACCAAACATATCTTTGGCATCTTAGGCTTGGTCACATTAACTTAAGCAGAATTCAAAGGTTGATAGTTGATGGACCTTTGAGGTCATTAGTGGTGGAGGATCTCCCAACCTACGAATCTCTCTTGGAGGGTAAGATGACCAAGAGGCCTTTTAAGGCCAAAGGGTATAGAGCCAAAGATGTGTTCGAATTGGTTCATTCTGATTTGTGTGGTCTAACATCTATCCAGGCTAGAGGTGGTTTTGAGTATTTCATCTCTTTTATAGACGATTACTCGAGATATGGATACATTTATCTGATGCGTCGCAAGTCTGAATGCTTTGACAAGTTCAAAGAATTCAAGGCTGATGTGGAGAAACGTCAAGGTAAAAGTATCAAGACACTACGATCTGATCGTGGTGGTGAGTACCTCTTGGGAGAGTTCAAGAACTACTTATTAAAGGTCGGGATTAAATCCCATTTGACTGCACCTGGCACACCCCAGCAGAACGGTGTAGCAGAGCGAAGGAATAGGACTCTTATGGAGATGGTTAGATTGATGATGAGTTATTCTGAATTTCCAGATTCGTTATGGGGATATGCTCTAGATACGGCAATGTACATTCTGAACTTGGTTCCATCTAAATCAGTGCCTTCTACTCCCACATAATTGTGGACTGGGCGAAAGCCTAGTCTAAGACATATTCGGATATGGGGGAGTCCAGCACAAGTGCTGAAGGCAGATCCTGGTAAGTTGGAACCTCGTACAGAAGTACGCATGTTCGTTGGGTATCCTAGAGGAACGAAGGGTGGTTTATTTTATAGTCCTAGAGATCAGAGGGTGATCGTTAGCACGAACACCATTTTTCTAGAGGAAGACTATGTGATGAGCCACAAGCCCAAGAGTAAAATTGTTTTAGAGGAATTAAAAGGGGAAGTCACTTCTTTAGTACCACCGGTACAAGAGGATATACCACATGTCACTGCACCGTGTGTCACAGAGGATACACAGGAGATACCTCATCGTAGTTGGAGGGTTGTGAGACAGCCTGATAAATTCATGTTCTTGGGAGAATCTTCTGATTTAGTCCTTGGCGAACATGAACCAACTCCCTGGACATATGACAAGGCAATCCAAGATAAAGATGCAGTATCTTGGCAAAGTGCAATGAATGCTTAGATTGAATCTATGGATTCAAATCAGGTCTGGGAGCTAGTAGAAACACCCGATGGTATAAAAACCATTGGATGCAAGTGGATCTACAAGAGAAAGAGAGGAATATATGGGAAGGTTGAGACCTTCAAAGTGAGGCTTGTTGCGAAGGGGTATACCCAGAAAGAGGGTATCGATTATGAGGAGACCTTTTCACTGGTAGCCATGCTTAAGTCTATCCGGATTCTCTTATGCATAGCAGCTCATATGGATTATGAGGTGTGGCAGATGGATGTCAAGACAGCTTTTCCTTAATGGAAATCTTGAGGAAAACATCTATATGAAGCAACCATAGGTATTCATTGCTAAAGGCAAAGAGCATCTTGTATGTAAGCTTAATCGGTGAATTTATGGATTGAAGCAAGCTTCAAGATCTTGGAACATCCGCTTTGATGAGGTAATCCAGTCTTATGGATTTATTCAAAGTCTGGATGAGTCTTGTGTATACAAGAGATGTGACGGAAACGTTGTGGTATTTCTTGTACTATACGTAGATGACATTTTGCTGATTGGAAACAATATCAAGGTGTTATTGGACGTAAAGGTATGGTTGTCCAAACAGTTTGATATGAAGGACTTGGGAGAGGTGGGACACATCTTGGGATCAAGGTTATAAGAGATCGCAGGAAAAGGATGTTGTGCTTATCCCAAGCTTCATACATAGACACGATTATGGATCGTTTTATCATGTAGAACTCCAAGAAGGGTTTTCTACCTTTTAGGCATGGAGTTCCTTTATCTAAGGAGATGTGTCCCAGATCATCTGAGGAGATAGAGGAGATGAAGGTGGTTCCTTATGCTTCGGCAGTAGGAAGCCTCATGTATGATATGATATGCACGAGACTAGATATCTGGTTTGCCGTGGGCATGGTCAGTAGATATCAGAGTAATCCAGGATAGGGACATTGGACTGCGGTAAAGCATATATTGAAGTACCTGAGAAGGACTAGGGATTATATGCTGGTGTACCAGGTAGACCAATTACTCCCTATGGGTTACACGGATTTTGACTTCCAATCTGATAGGGATAACAGTAAGTCTATCTCAGGTTTTGTGTTTACTTTGGGAGGTGGAGCCATTGTATAAAGAAGTGTCAAGCAGAAATGCGTGGCAGACTCCACTATGGAAGCTGAGTATGTGGCAGCCTCTGAGGCGGCCAAAGAAGCTGTGTGGCTCATGAACTTCCTGATGGACTTGGATGTGATTCCTGGTTTGCCCAGAACTATCACAATTTATTGTGATAATAGTGGTGCAGTTGCAAACTCGAAGGAACCACGAGCCCATAAGGCAAGTAAGCACATAGAGCGCAAGCACCACCTGATACGAGAAATCGTAAAGAGAGGAGAAGTTGTTGGGGCCAAGATTACATCGGAGGATAACCTGGCAGATCCTTTCACTAAGGCCCTTCCAGCGAGAGCTTTTGATAGGCATGTGGAGGGAATGGGGATTAGATGTATGACAGTTTGAGGAAAGCATAGTCTTTTAGTATAAGTGAGAGATTGTAGGGATGTATGCTAAAAAGTCTATCTTTTGTATGAACATCTTTATTTTGAAATAAGAATCACATGATCATTGTTTGCATTTTTATGGTTATGCAATATTGTCTAATACATTACATTGTAGATAACATGGTGTGTGGTGTCACACGGGAGATCATGTTATCGGCTCCTTGTAAAGTATAAGTAAAGGCTCACAACCAAGATGACTTTGGACAAACCATTGGAATGGTTGTAGTGTGATTTGGTATTGGTTTGTCTTGACCATAGAATCACACTAGTGCACTTTGTGTGTATTGAGCAGGACCGACTTAGAGGTGATTCGATTTATTGCTGACTACATAATCGAATCGGACCTCAGATATTATTTAGTACATGCTCTTAATTCCGATATAATAATGGGCACATATACTTAATATTCATCTCTTTGATTTACCAATGGGCGAGATTTATAGATTAAATTGATAGGCTCGGTAAGTGTTGGAATGTATACTGAAAGCCTAGTTTTTTTTGTATGAACATTTTATTTTGAAATAAAAATCACATGATCATTGTTTGCACTTTATATATTTATTATATGTGTGCATATTGTCTAATATTTTACATTGTAGATAACATGGTGCTTGGTGTGGGACAGAAGATCATGTTATCAGTTCCTTGTAAAATATAAGTAGAGGCTCACAACCAAGATGGTTTTGGACAAACCATTGGCATGGTTGTAGTGTAGCTTGGTATTGTTTTATCTTGAACATAGAGTTACACTGGTACACTTAGGTGTATTGAGCAGGACCGACATAGAGGTGATTCAATTTAGTACTGACTACATAATTGAATCGGACCTCGGATATTATGTTGTACATGCTCTTAATCCCGATATAATAACGGGCACATGTACTTAGTATTTATTTCTTTGATTTACCAGTGGGTGAGATTTAGATGGATTAAATCAATATGCCCGGTAAGTTGGGAAATAATATTATTTACATGGTGTGCCGTTGATTATAGGAGGAAATCGTGTCCTATATATTAGGTTGATGATGTCCCCTTGAGGAGCTCATAAGGTTCATCATGTAAACCTAGCTGGTTGACTTAGTCAACATGATGATAAGGTTGAGTGGTACTACTCAAGGAATTAGATGCTAATTAATTGATGGTCAGTAAATCAATTAATTGACGGACATTCGATATCTTAAACACGGGGAGATTAATGTACGAATAATATATGGAGCCCATATTAATTTATGGGGGTTGGTGAGGTAGTTCAATGATGATCCTCTAGTGGAATGGAACATCATTGATGGATCAAGTTTGTGTGGTTCCGATCCATCGGGTGGCCAAGATCCAACTCCTCCTTATGGTCCCTATCGTAGCCTAATATAATCCTTGTGAAGTGTAGATCCAAGAATGTAAAACAAAACTTAGAACCAACGGTTGGGATTAAAGGAGGCTTAGGCCCAACTCTATATATAAATGGCTAAGGGTTGGGCGGCAATTAATTGAATTGGAATTAGGTTTTGGTTCTTCCAAAAAAAGTGGGCGGCTAGGGTTTTTGGGCTGCTAAGGTTTTGGAGCAAAAGCTTGGGCGGCAACCTTTTACCTTCTAGTTGTTGCCGGCACCCATCCTCCTCCATCAAGACTTGGCCGACGCCCATCCTAGAGGTCTCTCCCTTCTTCCTTGGCCGGCGGTTCTCCTTCCATTGGTGGCCGGCACTCTTCCTCCTCCCTTTCTCCTTGGTGGACGGCGGCAACCCCTCTTCAAGTTGGCCGACGCTTCATCCACTTGCTCCTTGGCCGACGGTTGCACCAAATTCCCTAATTTGGTGGCCGGTTCTAGAAAGGATAGGTATTTGTTGGTTCTTCTCTTTGTTCACAGCGGACAAGGAAGGGAAGAACACGATCTAGAAGGCTTCTACTCGTGGAGGATCTTCGTCCACACGTCGTCCACGAGAAGTATAGGACATACGGTAGAAGATCGTAAGGTATAAAGTTCTTTTAACTTTAATTACAGATCTGAGCATGTTCTTTTATGTTTTGATTATACATGTGTGTATGAAAATATATTGTATAATCATGGACCCCGAAGACAAACACAAAAATCGGCGATCCGTCCGTCGTCTCTTCCGCGGCTAACCAACTAGAAGAGTTGTGTTGCTTGAACAACTAGTTTGTTCAAGCGACCACTCAAGTTGTTAGCACGATGATGAAATGGTTGTGCTAAGGAAGCTCATCCCATCCGGATTAATTCTTTCATTAGTGAAAATTTTAATCCGGGGACATGGGAGCCAATGAGCCTCCGAAGCAACTCCCATCAAGTGGTATCAGAGCCACGGTTTCCGGTTTTGTGTGTTTAGGATTCGGTTAATTTTTTATGCATTTTTCATATATTATATGTGCCGGATAATAGTAGGATATGCGTAGTTTAACTCTTTGGTTGCAGGCATAAGATCCGACTATTATGGCCATGTGTGTGTATGTGAATGGATGTGTGTAAAAATTTATTATTTGAATCCTCGGGGTTGACAAGGCTAGATTAGTATTTAATTTTTGTAATTAAATACGGCATTGTTTAGCCGCTCATTTTAGTTTACTTTCGATCTAGATGATTTGTACACTCCTTCGTGGAGTATAGGATCGATGGATGTAAATTAAAATGTTTTATCTCGGCTCGGAACTCTTTGGTGACTTGCGCATGGGAAAAGATGGAGCGGACGAGGTGGCAACACGACGGGATGCATATTGGAGGAAAATGCCATAATAGTTGGAAAAATTCTGTTTTTTCCATATTTATTGCTTATTTGTTTTATATGCATGTTGTGTATGATTTTAAAATTCCTCATTTTCAATTTACTAAGTGGGAGAGGGACATTTTAATTAATTCCCGCGACCTCCATTACAATTTGACGTGTGATGCAACAAACTTGCGCGTTGGCTTTGAGAGCCTTCCTCCTCATCGGATGGGTTTGTTTGCGGATCACTAGGTCAAATAATGGTTATAGGAAATTATTTAGGAGCGTGTGTACTTCCCCATCGGTAAGGCACATAATCCGAAATAATTCCCTTAGTATCGTGTAATGGTGCAAACTTAGATGCAAATAAAAAGTATCCTCCCCATCGGAGTCACTGCTTTTATTTGTAGGGCTAAAGAGGAACCAACTATTAATTTTATTTGTCAAAAAATAAGGTTGACAAGATAATAAAATTAATGGGTAAAACCTCCTCTTACAAATGTAGAATTGGTATACGTCCACACTATCGTTGCATGCGATATTCTCGGTGTTTTGAGGTATTGGTTGATTTCGGAATTTTATTATTTTGAGGAATCAATAATATTTGAAATCTAATATTTTGATCATTGTGATTTTTAGGATTTTCAAATGGCTTTCAACCCACTTGCTGTGATTTTAAAAGAAAACAAACTTACTGGACCAAACTACATTGATTGGAAAAGAAACCTGGATATTGTCTTAACTGCGGAGGAGTACAAATTTGTACTCTTTGAGGTCTGTCCTCCTAAGCCCACCGATGACTCTGATGAAAAGGAGAAGAACGTTATAAGAAATGGGTAAAGGCAGATGAGATGGCGCGGTGTTACATTTTGGCATCTATGTCAAATGTGCTGCAACATCAGCATCAGGCCATAGCCACAGCTTATGACATGATGTTCAATCTCAAGGAACTTTTCGGACATCAGAGTAGGGCGGCTAGGCAGGAGGCAATGAGAAACTTAATTACGACCACCATGATCGAGGGAACACCCGTTAGGGATCATATTCTCAAGATGATGGCTCATCTTAATGAGATGGAAGTCCTCGAAGCTGAGATCGATGGGGAAACCCAGGTCGATATCATTCTCCAGTCTCTGCCTAGGAGTTTTGAGTAGTTCCACCTCAACTACAACATGAACAAGAGGTTGTATTCGTTGGCGGAGCTTCTGACAAAACTCCAGGCGGCTGAGGGGCTTTTTCGTCAGAGTGCTCAAGCCATGGTCGCTCAGAAGGTTTCTTCCTCTAAACCGAAAGGTAAGAAAAAGAAGAAGCAAGGTGGAGCGAAGAAAGTGGCAGTAGGACCTCAAGCAGGAGTGAAGAAGCCGAAAGGAAAGTGCTTCACTTGCAAGCAGACTGGACATTGGAAGGCGGACTGTCCTCGCCGAAAGAACAAAGGTATATCTTCTTGTTTAGTTGTTGAAACATGTTTAGCGGTGTTATCTACCAGTGCCTGGTGTGTAGATACAGGAGCCACTGATCATGTCTGCAATACTTTGCAGGGGTTCAAAGAAACCCGACGACTAGCTGAGGGAGAGATTACCGTCTTCATGGGCAATGCTTCAAAGGTGGCGGCTATTGCAGTGGGAGACGTTTATTTATCTTTTGATAGGAATAAAGTTTTGGTTTTAAGGAATTGTCTTTATGTACCTACTTTTAGAAAGAATTTAATTTCAGTTTCTAAATTGTTTATGGATGGATATTCTGTTTCTTTTAAAGATAAAGTGGTTATAAAAAGGAATAGGGAGATTATTTGTTCTGGTACATTGGTTGGCAATTTATATACTCTTGAACCAAAAACTCCCACGATGCATATAGAAATCAATAACTCAACTTCTAAGTATAAAAAGAGAAAAGAACCTTCGCAAATGAATCAAACATATCTTTGGTGTAGGGAGTCGCTTCGGAGGCTCATTGGCTCCCATGTCCCCGGATTAAAATTTTCACTAAGGAAAGAATTAATCCGGATGGGATGAGCTTCCTTAGCACAACCATTTCGTCGTCGTGCTAACAACTTGAGTGGTCACTTGAACAAACTAGCTGTTCAAGCAACACAACTCTTCTAGTTGGTTAGCCGCGGAAGAGACGACGGAAGGATTGCCGGCTTTTGTGTTTATCTTCGGGGTCCATGATTATACAATGCATATTCATACACACACATGCATAATCAAAATATTAAAGAATATAGTCAGATCTGTAAATAAAGTTAATAATAACTTTATACCTTACGATCTTCTATCGTATGTCCTATCCTTCTCGTGGACGACGTGTGGACGAAGATCCTCCACGAGCAGAAGCCTTCTAGATCGCTTTCTTCTCTACCTTGTCCGCTGCGAACAAAGAGAAGAAACAACAAATACCTTCCTATCTAGAACCGACCACCAAATTATGGAACTTGGTGCAACCGCCGGCCAAGGAACAATTGGATGATGCGCCGGCCAACTTCAAGAAGTGTCACTACGCCACCAAGGAGAAGGGGAGGAGGAAGAGCACCGGCCACCAATGGAAGGAGAACCGCCGGCCAAGGAAGAAGGGAGAGTCCTCTAGGATGGGCGCCGGCCAAGTCTTGATGGAAGAGGATGGGCGTCGGCAACAATCTAGAAGGAAGAAAAGTTGCCGCCCACTTCTTTGCTCCAAAACCCTAGCCGCCCAATGAACCCTAGCCGCCCACTTGTGGATGAGCCAAACCCTAACTCCAATTCGAAAATCAATAATGTGCCGCCCAACCCTAAGCTTTCCTTTTATAGAGTTAGGCTTAGGACTCCTTTAATCTCCACCGTCGGATCTAGGGATTTAACCTCCACCGTCGGATCTAGGGTTTTATCCCAACCGTCGGATCTAGGGTTTCATCTCAACCGTCGGATCTAGGATTTCATCCCAACCGTCGGATCTAGGATTTCATCCCAACCGTCGGATCTAGGGTTTTATCCCAACCGTCGGATCTAAGGATTTAATCTCAACCGTTGATTCTAGGGTTTCATCCTAACCATCGGATCTTAGGGATTTAATCCCAACCGTTGGTTCTAGGGTTTCATCCTAACCATCGGATCTTAGGGATTTAATCCCAACTGTTGGTTCTAGGTTTTGTTTTACATTCTTGGATCTAGACTTCGCAAGGATTATATTAGGCTACGATAGGGACCATAAGGGGGAGTTGGGTCTTGGCCACCCGATGGATCGGAACCACACAAACTTGATCCATCAATGATGTTCCATTCCACTAGAGGATCATCATTGAACTACCTCACCAACCCCCATAAATTAATATGGGCTCCATATATTATTCGTACATTAATCTCCCCGTGTTTAAGACATCGAATGTCCATCAATTAATTGATTTACTGACCATCAATTAATTAATATCTAATTCCTCGAGTAGTACCACTCAACCTTATCATCATGTTGACTAAGTCAACCAGCTGGGTTTACATGATGAACCTTATGAGCTCCTCAAGGGGACATCATCAACCTAATATATAGGACACGGTTTCCTCCTATAATCAACGGCACACCATGTAAATAATATTATTTCCCAACTTACCGGGCATATTGATTTAATCCATCTAAATCTCACCCTCTGGTAAATCAAAGAAATAAATACTAAGTACATGTGCCCGTTATTATATCGGGATTAAGAGCATGTACAACATAATATCCGAGGTCCGATTCAACTATGTAGTTAGTACTGAATTGAATCACCTCTATGTCGGTCCTGCTCAATACACCTAAGTGTACTAGTGTAACTTTATGTTCAAGATAAAACAATACCAAGCTACACTACAACCATGCCAATGGTTTGTCCAAAACCATCTTGGTTGTGAGCCTCTACTTATATTTTACAAGGGACTGATAACATGATCTTCTGTGCCACACCAATCACCATGTTATCTACAATGTAATATATTATATAATATGCACACAAATATAATAAATATATAAATTGCAAACAATTATCATGTGATTATTATTTCAAAATAAAATGTTCATACAAAAAGAGCTAGGCTTTCAGTATACATTCCAACAATCTCACACTTATTCTAAAAGACTATGTCGTCATCACTCGCCATACATCCGATCCCCATGTCCTCCACATGCCTATCAAACGCTACTGAAGGGCCTTAGTGAATGGATCCGCCAGTTATCCTCGATGCAATCTTGGCGACAAAGAACTTCTCCTCGCTTACGATCTCTCGTATAAGGGGGGACTTGCGCTCTATGTGTTTACTTGCCTTATGGGCTCGTGGTTCCTTCGAGTTTGCAATCGCACACGTTATCACAATAAATTGTGATAGTTCCGGGCAAACCAGAATCACATCCAAGTCCATCAAGAAGTTCCCGAGCCATACAGCTTCCTCGCCTGAGGTCGCCATATACTCAGCTTCCATGGTAGAGTCCGCCACGCATTTTTGCTTGACACTCCTCCATACTATGGCTCCACCTCCAAAAGTAAACACAAACCCCGAGGTAGACTTACTCTTGTCCCTATCTGATTGGAAAACCGAATCCGTGTAACCATAGGGACTAATTGATCTGCCCGGTAAACCAGCATATAATTCCTAGTCCTTCTCAGGTACTTCAATATATGCTTTACCGTAGTCCAATGTCCCTGTCCAAGATTACTCTGATATCTGCTAACCATGCCCACGACAAAGCAGATATCCAGTCTCGTACATAGCATAGCATACATAAGGCTTCCTACTGCCGAAGCATAAGGAACCGCCTTCATGTCCTCTATCTCCTTTGATGTTTTGGGACACATCTCTTTAGATAAAGGAACTCCATGCCTAAAAGGTAGAAAACCTTTCTTGGAGTTCTGCATGCTAAAACGAGCAAGGATAATGTCAATATATGAAGCTTGAGATAAGCACAACATTCTTTTCTTACGATCCCTTATTACTTTGATCCCAAGGATGTGTCCCACTTCTCCCAAGTCTTTCATGTCAAACTGTTTGGACAACCATACCCTTACGTCTGATAACACTTTGATATTGTTGCCAACTAACAAAATGTCATCTACGTATAGTACAAGAAACACCACTATGTTTCCGTCACATCTCTTGTATACACAAGGCTCATCCGGACTTTGTATAAATCCATATGACTGGATTACCTCATCAAAGCAGATGTTCCAAGATCTAGAAGCTTGCTTCAATCCATAAATGGACCGATTAAGCTTACATACAAGATGCTCTTTGCCTTTAGCAATGAATCCCTCTGGTTGCCGCATATAGATGTTCTCCTCAAGACTTCCGTTAAGGAAAGCTGTCTTGACATCCATCTGCCAAATCTCATAATCCATATGAGCAGCTATAGATAAGAGAATCCGGATAGACTTAAGCATAGCTATCGGCGAAAAGGTTTCCTCATAATCGATGCCCTCTTTCTGAGTATACCCTTTCGCAACAAGCCTAGCTTTGAAGGTCTCAACCTTCCCGTCTACTCCTCTCTTTCTCTTGTAGATCCACTTGCATCCAATGGTTTTTACACCATCGGGTGGTTCTACTAGCTCCCAGACCTGATTAGAATGCATAGATTCTATCTCTGAATTCATCGCACTTTGCCAAGATACCGCATCTCTATCCTGGATTACCTCGTCATATGTCCAGGGATTAGGTTCATGTTCACCAGGGACTAAGTCCGAAGACTCTCCCAAAAACATGAATCTGTCGGGTTGTCTAACAACCCTCCCACTACGACGAGGTGCCTCCTGTGCATGCTCTATGACACGCGGTGCAGTGACTTGTGGTGTCTCCTCTTGTACCGTTGGTACTGAAGTCGGGACTTCCCCTGTCAACTCCTCAAGAACAATCCTACTCTTGGGATTATGGTTCATTACATAATCCTCCTCTAGAAATCTGACGTTCGTGCTAACGATCACCCTCTGATCTCTAGGATTATAAAACAAACCACCTTTCGTTCCCTTAGGGTAGCCAACAAACATGCACACTTCTGTACGAGGTTCCAACTTACCAGCATCAGCCTTCAGCACATGTGCTGGACTCCCCCATATCCGAATATGTTTCAGACTAGACTTTCGCCCAGTCCACAATTCTACAGGGGTAGAAGGTACTGATTTTGATGGAACCAAGTTCAGAGTGTACATTGTCGTATCCAGTGTATACCCCCAGAAGGAAACAGGTAACTCAGAATAACTCATCATCGATCTGACCATCTCCATAAGAGTCCTATTCCTTCACTCCGCTACACCATTCTGCTGGGGTGTGCTAGGTGCAGACAATTGGGATTGAATCCCAGCCTCTGATAAGTAACTCCTAAACTCTCCCAAGAGGTACTCGCCACCACGATCAGATCGTAATGTCTTGATACTTTTACCTTGACGGTTCTCCACATCAGCCTTGAATTCTTTGAACTTGTCAAAGCATTCAGACTTGCGGCGCATCAAGTAAATGTATCCATACCTTGAATAATCGTCTATAAAAGAGACGAAGTATTCAAAGCCACCTCTTGCCTGGATAGACATAGGACCGCACAAATCAGAATGAACTATTTCCACGGATCTATACCCCTTGGCCTTGAAAGGCCTCTTGGTCATTTTACCTTCCAAGCAAGATTCGCAGGTTGGGAGATCCTCCACCACTAATGAACCCAAAGGTCCATCAGCTATCAACCTTTGAATTCTGCTAAGGTTAATATGACCAAGCCTTAGATGCCAAAGATATGTTTGGTTCATTTGCGAAGGTTCTTTTCTCTTATTAGATTTAGAAGATGAGTTATTGATCTCTATATGCATCGTGGGAGTTTTCGATTCAAGAGTTTATAAATTGCCAACCAATGTACCAGAACAGATAATCTCCCTGTTCCTTTTTATAACCACTTTGTCATTAAAAGAAACAGAATACCCATCAATAAACAATTTAGAAACAGAAATTAAATTCTTTCTAAAAGTAGGTACATAAAGACAATTTCTCAAAACCAAAACTTTATTCCTATCAAAAGATAAATAAACGTCTCCCACTGCAATAGCCGCCACCTTTGAAGCATTGCCCATGAAGACGGTAATCTCTCCCTCAGCTAGTCGTCGGGTTTCGAACCCTCGCAAAGTATTGCAGACATGATCGATGGCTCTCAGATCTACACACCGTGCAATCGTAGATAACACCGCTAAACATGTTTCAACAACTAAACAAGAAGATATACCGGCGAGGACACCGCCTTCCAATGTCCAAATCTTGCTGAAGTGAAGCACTTGCCTTTCGGCTTCTTCACTCCCGCCTGAGGTCCCACTGCCACTTTCTTCGCTCCACCTTGTTTCTTCTTCTTCTTACCTTTCGGTTTAAAGGAAGAAATCTTCTGAGCGACCATGGCTTGAGCACTGACGAAAAGCCCTCTCGCCGCTGGAGTTACGTAAGCTCCGCCAATGAATACAACCTCTTGTTCATGTTGTAGTTGAGGAGGCGAATCGCCAAAACTCCTAGGCGTAGATCGAGAATGATATCGACCTGGGTTTCCCCATCGATCTCAGCTCCGAGGACTTCCATCTCATTGAGATGAGCCATCATCTTGAGAACATGATCCCTAACGGGTGTTCCCTCGACCATGGTGGTCGTCATCAAGTTTCTCATTGCCTCCTGCCTAGCCGCCCTACTCTGATGTCCGAAAAGTTCCTTGAGATTGAACATCATGTCATAAGCAGTGGCTATGGCCTGATGCTGATGTTGCAGCACATTTGACATAGATGCCAAAATGTAACACCGCGCCATCTCATCTGCCTTAACCCATTTCTTATAACGTTCTTTCTCCTTTTCATCAGAGTCATTGGTGGGCTTAGGAGGACAGACCTCGAAGAGTACAAATTTGTACTCCTCCGCAGTTAAGACAATATCCAGGATTCTTTTCCAATCAATGTAGTTTGGACCAGTAAGTTTGTTTTCTTTTAAAATCACAGCAAGTGGGTTGAAAGCCATTTGAAAATCCTAAAAATCACAATGATCAAAATATTAGATTTCAAATATTATTGATTCCTCAAAACAATAAAATCCCGAAATCAACCAACACCTCAAATCACCGAGAATGTCGCATGCCACGCAGTGTGGACGTATACAAATTCTACATTTGTAAGAGGAGGTTTTACCCATTAATTTTATATCTTGTCAACCTTACTTTTTGACAAATAAAATTAATAGTTGGTTCCTCTTTGGCCCTACAAATAAAAGCAGTGACTCCGATGGGGAGGATACCTTTATTTGTATCTAAGTGTGCACCATTACACGATACTGAGGAAATTATTTCGGATTATGTGCCTTACCGCTGTGGAAGTACACATGCTCCTAGATAATTTCTTATAACCATTATTTGACCTAGTGATCCGCAAACAAACCCATCTGCAGGGAGGAAGGCACTCAGAGCCAACACACAAGTTTGTTTGCATCACACGTCAAATTGTAATGGAGGCCGCGGGAATTAATTAAAATGTCCCTCTCCCACTTAGTAAATTGCAAATGAGGAATTTTAAATCATACACAACATGCATATAAAACAAATAAGCAATAAATATGGAAAAAAAATAGAATTTTTCCAACTATTATGGCATTGTCATCCAATATGCATCCTGTCGTGTCGCCACCTCATCCGCTCCATCTTTTCCCGTGCGCAAGTCACCAAAGAGTTCCGAGCCGAGATAAATCATTTTATTCACATCCATCGATCCTATACTCCACGAAGGAGTGTACAAATAATCTAGATCGAAAGTAAACTAAAATGATCGGCTAAACAATGCCGTATTTAATTACAAAAATTAAATACTAATCTAGCCTCGTCAACCCCGAGGATTCAAATAATAAATTTTTACACATCCATTCACATACACACACATGGCCATAATAGTCGGATCTTATGCCTGCAACCAAAGAGTTAAACTACGCATATCCTACTATTATCCGACACATATAATATATGAAAAATGCATTAAAAAAAATTAACCGAATTTTAAACACACAAAACCAGAAACCGTGGCTCTGATACCAATTGTAGGGAGTCGCTTCAGAGGCTCATTGGCTCCCATGTCCCCAGATTAAAATTTTCACTAATGAAAGAATTAATCCGTATGGGATGAGCTTCCTTAGCACAACCATTTCGTCGTCGTGCTAACAACTTGAGTGGTCGCTTGAACAAACTAGTTATTCAAGCAACACAACTCTTCTAGTTGGTTAGCCGCGGAAGAGACGACGGATGGATCGCCGGCTTTTGTGTTTGTCTTCGGGGTCCATGATTATACAATGCATATTCATACACACACATGCATAATCAAAATATTAAAGAATATAGTCAGTTCTGTAAATAAAGTTAATAATAACTTTATACCTTACGATCTTCTATCGTATGTCCTATCCTTCTCGTGGACGACGTGTGGACGAAGATCCTCCATGAGCAGAAGCCTTCTAGATTTCTTTCTTCTCTACCTTGTCCGCTGTGAACAAAGAGAAGAAACAACAAATACCTTCCTATCTAGAACTGGCCACCAAATTATGGAACTTGGTGCAACCGCCGGCCAAGGAACAATTGGATGATGCGCCGGCCACCAAGGAGAAGGGGAGGAGGAAGAGCACCGGCCACCAATGAAAGGAGAACCGCCGGCCAAGGAAGAAGGGAGAGTCCTCTAGAATGGGCGCCGGCCAAGTCTTGATGGAAGAGGATGGGTGCCAGCAACAATCTAGAAGGAAGAAAAGTTGCCGCCCACTTCTTTGCTCCAAAACCATAGCCGCCCAATGAACCCTAGCCGCCCACTTTTGGATGAGCCAAACCCTAACTCCAATTTGAAAATAAATAATGTGCCGCCCAACCCTAAGCTTTCCTTTTATAGAGTTAGGCTTAGGACCCCTTTAATCTCCACCGTCGGATCTAGGGATTTAACCTCCACCGTCGGATCTAGGGTTTTATCCCAACCGTCAGATCTAGGTTTTCATCTCAACTGTCGGATCTAGGATTTCATCCCAACCGTCGGATCTAGGATTTCATCCCAACCGTCAGATCTAGGGTTTTATCCCAACCGTCGGATCTAGGGATTTAATCTCAACCGTCGATTCTAGGGTTTCATCCTAACCATCGGATCTTAGGGATTTAATCCCAACCATTGGTTCTAGGGTTTCATCCTAACCATCGGATCTTAGGGATTTAATCCCAACCATTGGTTCTAGGTTTTGTTTTACATTCTTGGATCTAGACTTCGTAAGGATTATATTAGGCTACGATAGGGACCATAAGGAGGAGTTGGGTCTTGGCCACCCGATGGATCGGAACCACACAAACTTGATCCATCAATGATGTTCCATTCCACTAGAGGATCATCATTGAACTATCTCACCAACCCCCATAAATCAATATGGGCTCCATATATTATTCGTACATTAATCTCCCCGTGTTTAAGACATCGAATGTCCATCAATTAATTGATTTACTGACCATCAATTAATTAACATCTAATTCCTCGAGTAGTACCACTCAACCTTATCATCATGTTGACTAAGTCAACCAGCTGGGTTTACATGATGAACCTTATGAGCTCCTCAAGGGGACATCATCAACCTAATATATAGGACACGGTTTCCTCCTATAATCAACGACACACCATGTAAATAATATTATTTCCCAACTTACCGGGCATATTGATTTAATCCATCTAAATCTCACCCTCTGGTAAATCAAAGAAATAAATACTAAGTACATGTGCCCGTTATTATATCGGGATTAAGAGCATGTACAACATAATATCCGAGGTCCGATTCAACTATGTAGTCAGTACTGAATTGAATCACCTCTATGTCGGTCCTGCTCAATACACCTAAGTGTACTAGTGTAACTTTATGTTCAAGACAAAACAATACCAAGCTACACTACAATCATGCCAATGGTTTGTCCAAAACCATCTTGGTTGTGAGCCTCTACTTATATTTTACAAGGGACTGATAACATGATCTTCTGTGCCACACCAAGCACCATGTTATCTACAATGCAAAATATTAGACAATATGCACACACATATAATAAATATATAAAGTGCAAACAATGATCATGTGATTCTTATTTCAAAATAAAATGTTCATACAAAAAGAGCTAGGCTTTCAGTATACATTCCAACATTTGGCATCTAAGGCTTGGTCATAATTACCTAAGAAGAATTCAAAGGTTGATAGCTGATGGACCTTTGGGTTCATTAGTGGTGGAGGATCTCCCAACCTGCGAATCTTGCTTGGAAGGTAAAATAACCAAGAGGCCTTTTAAGGCCAAGGGGTATAGAGCCAAAGATGTGTTAGAATTGGTTCATTCTGATTTGTGTGGTCCTATGTCTATCCAGGCAAGAGGTGGCTTTGAATACTTCGTCTCTTTTATAGACGATTATTCAAGGTATGGATACATTTACTTGATGCGCCGCAAGTCTGAATGCTTTGACAAGTTTAAAGAATTCAAGGCTGATGTGGAGAACCGTCAAGGTAAAAGTATCAAGACATTACGATCTGATCGTGGTGGCGAGTACCTCTTGGGAGAGTTTAGGATTTACTTATCAGAGGCTGGGATTCAATCCCAATTGTCCGCACCTGGCACACCCCAGCAGAATGGTGTGGCGGAGCGAAGGAATAGGACTCTTATGGAGATGGTCAGATCGATGATGAGTTATTCTGAGTTACCTGATTCATTCTGGGGGTTTACTCTGGAAACATCAGCACACATTCTGAACTTGGTTCCATCTAAGTCAGTACCCTCTACTCCCACAGAGTTGTGGACTGGGCGAAAGCCTAGTCTAAGACATATTCGGATTTGGGGTAGTCCAGCACATGTGCTGAAGGGAGATGCTGGTAAGTTGGAATCTCGTACAGAAGTACGCTTGTTTGTTGGCTACCCTAAGGGAATGAAGGGTGGTTTATTCTATAGTCCTAGAGATCAGAAGGTGATCGTGAGTACGAATGCCAGATTTCTAGAGGAGGACTATGTGATGAACCACAAGCCCACGAGTAGGATTGTTCTTGAGGAGTTGACAGGGGAAGTCCCGACTTCAGTACCATCGGTACAAGGGGAGACACCACAAGTCACTGCACCGCGTGTCACAGAGCATACACAGGAGGCACCTCGTCATAGTGGGAGGGTTGTTAGACAACCCGATAGATTCATGTTTATGGGAGAGTCTTCGGACTTAGTCCCTTGTGAACATGAACTTGATCCCTGGACATATGACGAGGCAATCCAAGATAGAGATGCGGTATCTTGGCAAAGAGCGATGAATTTAGATGGTGTAAAAACCATCTTGGCAAAGAGTGATGAATTCAGCGGTATCTTGGCAAGATAGATTCTAATCAGGTCTGGGAGCTAGTAGAGCCACCCGATGGTGTAAAAACCATTGGATGCAAGTGGATCTACAAGAGAAAGAGAGGAGTAGACGGGAAGGTTGAGACCTTCAAAGCTAGGCTTGTTGCAAAAGGGTATACTCAGAAAGAGGGCATCGATTATGAGGAGACCTTTTCGCCGGTAGCTATGCTTAAGTCTATCCGGATTCTCTTATCTATAGCTGCTCATATGGATTATGAGATTTGGCAGATGGATGTCAAGACAGCTTTCCTTAACGGAAGTCTTGAGGAGAACATCTATATGCGGCAACCAGAGGGATTCATTGCTAAAGGCAAAGAGCATCTTGTATGTAAGCTTAATCGGTCCATTTATGGATTGAAGAAAGCTTCTAGATCTTTGAACATCCGCTTTGATGAGGTAATCCAGTCATATGGATTTATTCAAAGTCCGGATGAACCTTGTGTATACAAGAGATGTGACGGAAACGTAGTGGTGTTTCTTGTACTATACGTAGATGACATTTTGTTAGTTGGCAACAATATCAAAGTGTTATCAGACGTAAGGGTATGGTTGTCCAAACAGTTTGACATGAAGGACTTGGGAGAAGTGGGACACATCCTTGGGATCAAAGTTATAAGGGATCGCAAGAAAAGGATGTTGTGCTTATCTCAAGCTTCATACATTGACACTATCCTTGCTCGTTTTAGCATGCAGAACTCCAAGAAAGGTTTTCTACCTTTTAGGCATGGAGTCCCTTTATCTAAAGAGATGTGTCCCAAAACATCAAAGGAGATAGAGGGCATGAAGGCGGTTCCTTATGCTTCGGCAGTAGGAAGCCTCATGTATGCCATGCTATGTACGAGACCAGATATATGCTTTGCCGTGGGCATGGTTTACAGATATCAGAGTAATCCTGGACAGGGACATTGGACTGCGGTAAAGCATATATTGAAGTACCTGAGAAAGACTAGGGATTATATGCTGGTTTACCGGGAAGATCAATTAGTCCCTGTGGGTTACACGGATTCGGATTTCCAATCAGATAGGGACAAGAGTAAGTCTACCTCGGGGTTTGTGTTTACTTTTGGAGGTGGAGCCATAGTATGGAGGAGTGTCAAGCAGAAATGCGTGGCAGACTCTACCATGAAAGCTGAGTATGTGACAGCCTCTGAGGAAGCCAAGGAAGCTGAGTATGTGACAGCCTCTGAGAAGGACTAGGGATTATATGCTGGTGTACCGGGCAGACCAATTACTCCCTGTGGGTTACACGGATTTTGACTTCCAATCTGATAGGGATAACAGTAAGTCTACCTCAGGTTTTGTGTTTACTTTGGGAGGTGGAGTCATTGTATAAAGAAGTGTCAAGCAGAAATGCGTGGCAGACTCTACTATGGAAGATGAGTATGTGGCAGCCTCTGAGGCGGCCAAAGAAGCTGTGTGGATCAGGAACTTCCTGATGGACTTGGATGTGATTCCTGGTTTGCCCAGAACTATCACAATTTATTGTGATAATAGTGGTGCAGTTGCAAACTCGAAGGAACCACGAGCCCATAAGGCAAGTAAGCACATAGAGCGCAAGTACCACCTGATACGAGAAATTGTAAAGAGAGGAGAAGTTGTTGTGGACAAGATTACATCGGAGGATAACCTGGCAGATCCTTTCACTAAGGCCCTTCCAGCGAGAGCTTTTGATAGGCATGTGGAGGGAATGGGGATCAGATGTATGGCAGTTTGAGGAAAACATAGTCTTTTAGTATAAGTGAGAGATTGTAGGGATGTATACTAAAAAGTCTATCTTTTGTATGAACATCTTTATTTTGAAATAAGAATCGCATGATCATTGTTTGCATTTTTATGGTTATGCAATATTGTCTAATACATTACATTGTAGATAATATGGTGTGTGGTGTCACATGGGAGATCATGTTATCGGCTCCTTGTAAAGTATAAGTAAAGGCTCACAACCAAGATGGCTTTGGAAAAACCATCGGAATGGTTGTAGTATGATTTGGTATTGGTTTGTCTTGACCATAGATCACACTAGTGCACTTTGTGTGTATTGAGCAGGACCGACTTAGAGGTGATTCGATTTATTGCTGACTACATAATCGAATCGGACCTCAGATATTATTTAGTACATGCTCTTAATCCTGATATAATAACGGGCACATATACTTAATATTCATCTCTTTGATTTACCAATGGGCGAGATTTATAGATTAAATTGATAGGCTCGGTAAGTGTTGGAATGTATACTGAAAGCCTAGTTTTTTTTGTATGAACATTTTATTTTAAAATAAGAATCACATGATCATTGTTTGCACTTTATATATTTATTATATGTGTGCATATTGTCTAATATTTTACATTGTAGATAACATGGTGCTTGCTGTGGCACAGAAGATCATGTTATCGGTTCCTTGTAAAATATAAGTAGTGGCTCACAACCAAGATGGTTTTGGACAAACCATTGGCATGGTTGTAGTGTAGCTTGGTATTGTTTTGTCTTGAACATAGAGTTACACTGGTACACTTAGGTGTATTGAGAAGGACCGACATAGAGGTGATTCAATTTAGTACTGACTACATAATTGAATCGGATCTCGGATATTATGTTATACATGCTCTTAATCCTGATATAATACCGGGCACATGTACTTAGTATTTATTTCTTTGATTTACCAGTGGGTGAGATTTAGATGGATTAAATCAATATGCCCGGTAAGTTGGAAAATAATATTATTTACATGGTGTGCCGTTGATTATAGGAGGAAACCGTGTCCTATTTATTAGGTTGATGATGTCCCCTTGAGGAGCTCATAAGGTTCATCATGTAAACCCAGCTGGTTGACTTAGTCAATATGATGATAAGGTTGAGTGGTACTACTCGAGGAATTAGATGTTAATTAATTGATGGTCAATAAATCAATTAATTGACGGACATTCGATATCTTAAACACGGGGAGATTAATGTACGAATAATATATGGAGCCCATATTAATTTATGGGGGTTGGTGAGGTAGTTCAATGATGATCCTCTAGTGGAATGGAACATCATTGATGGATAAAGTTTGTGTGGTTCCTTTCCATCGGGTGGCCAAGATCCAACTCCTCCTTATGGTCCCTATCGTAGCCTAATATAATCCTTGTGAAGTGTAGATCCAAGAATGTAAAACAAAACCTAGAACCAACGGTTGAGATTAAAGGAGGCTTAGGCCCAACTCTATATATAGATGGCTAAGGGTTGGGCGGCAATTAATTGAATTGGAATTAGGTTTTGGTTCTTCCAAAAAAAGTGGGCGGCTAGGGTTTTTGGGCGGCTAGGGTTTTGGAGCAAAAGCTTGGGCGGCAACCTTCTACCTTCTAGTTGTTGCCGCCGCCCATCCTCCTCCATCAAGACTTGGCCGGCGCCCATCCTATAGGCCTCTCCCTTTTTCCTTGGCCAGCGGTTCTCCTTCCATTGGTGGTCGGCACTCTTCCTCCTCCCTTTCTCCTTGGTGGCCGGCGGCAACCCCTCTTCAAGTTGGCCGGCGCTTCATCCACTTGCTCCTTGGCCGGCGGTTGCACCAAATTCCCTAATTTGGTGGCTGGTTCTAGAAAGGATATGTATTTGTTGGTTCTTCTCTTTGTTCGCAGCGGACAAGGAAGGGAAGAACACGATCTAGAAGGCTTCTACTCGTGGAGGATCTTCGTCCACACGTCGTCCACGAGAAGGATAGGACATACGGTAGAAGATCGTAAGGTATAAAGTTCTTTTAACTTTAATTACAGATCTGAGCATGTTCTTTTATGTTTTGATTATACATGTGTGTGTATGAAAATATATTGTATAATCATGGACCCCGAAGACAAACACAAAAACCGGCGATCCGTCCGTCGTCTCTTCCGCGGCTAACCAACTAGAAGAGTTGTGTTGCTTGAACAACTAGTTTGTTCAATCGACCACTCAAATTGTTAGCACGACGACGAAATGGTGGTGCTAAGGAAGCTCATCCCATCCAGATTAATTCTTTCATTAGTGAAAATTTTAATTCGGGGACATGGGAGCCAATGAGCCTCCGAAGCAACTCCCTTCAGTAAGTTGGGAGATGATATTATTTATATGGTGTGTCGTTAATTATAGGCGGAAACTGTGTCCTATATATAAGGATGATGATGTCCCCTTTGTTAGTTATAGCCCTAGAGCCAATCATGTGATGGTTGAAAAGGGAACATTTTGTATCATATTCAATAAAGGCAAAGGATTGGTTATTATATTTACATCTTGCTTGTGCCAGCTAAATTAAATATAATAATGCCCTAGAAAAGTAGGTTCTTATCTACAGCACATCAATTGGTAGAATTGATTATGAGAGGCTGTAGAGAACACTTTCCTAAATGTTCCTAGTCAAGTATTAATATGCAAGGGCAATATTAATACATAAAGACTAGCGATTGATGACTTGATCTCACAAGTCATGGATATATGATATCAAGTTGACACATGGGTATATATTAGAGAATATATACTGAACTGACCCGCCATGAGAAAGTTTCATGGATCGTTATATGAGTGTCATAAACTTTCTCATGTGACTATTGGTATGAATAGTCCTTAGACCTGAAGTCACTACGGTTCCCTACATAAGGAGTTATGTACTTTGGTATCGTCAAACGTCACCCGTAACAGGGTGGACCATAAAGGCGATTACTGGGTATATAACAAATTATGCGGAGGGATGTGAGTGATGTAGATGGGATCTATCCTCCATATGACGAGTGATATCGGTGGGCCCCTTGATTGAGTAGAACTACTAAAACGCATGGCCATGCTCGAATGAGTCAATATGAGATATTGAGCTCATTTGTTTGAGTTAGTTTACTCAGGGATCAAGAAACACATTGATTGATCGAGGATGACACGGTCTATGCCTCATTGATCAATCTGATATCGAGGATAGAAGGACACAGTCATATATTATAGTAGTCACGGAAAGGTTAGTCGGATCTTGACTTATCTCGTAACTTGGGTAGCAATGATGTATTGCTAGATGCCGCTCATTGCTTGTGTATCTAAAAGAGTTTAGATCCACTGCCAACGTTATGAGAGCCTATAGGGTCACACACAAAGAGCATGATAATTAGAGGAATTAGAGTATTCTAGTTTGACTAGAATAATTTGGGAATAAGCTTAAGTACAAAATGGTTTTTGGACTTTAAGCTTAATGAGAATTTTAGCTAATTGATTTAATGAGATTAATTCAATATGTTACCTTATTGATTTAATAAGATTAATTCAATATGATAACATAAGCTTAATTGAATTAATAAGATTAATTTAATATGATAACATAAGCTTAATTGAATTAATAAGATTAATTCAACATGCATGAATGCCACATAAGAATGCCACATAAGCATGCCACCTAAGCATCCACCTAAGCTAGATAAGGTGGAAGGAAACAAAATGGTTTTGTCTCCTTAAGTGGCCGGCCAAACAAGTGTCTCAATGCAATGGATTGCATTGAATGTGTGGAGGTGAAAGGGTTTTTCCAACCCTATAAAAGACCCCATGGAGTGGCCGGCCAAAGCAATATAATTTTGTGTGAGTGGTTGTTGGGAGCTTGAGGCTTGGAGAGAGCTTGAGAGCTTATTGTTGTGTGGCTTTTGTGAGTGTAGCAAGAAGAGTAGTCTTCTTCTTTCCTTCTCTTTTCCCTAGCTTCCTCTCCTTTAGGGACTTCTCTAGCAAGAAGTAAAGGAGAGCTCCTCTAGTTTTCTTTTGTGAGACAAGAGCTTGCTCGTGTGGATACATATAGAGGCACGGACACTTGAACGTGCTAAAGATCCAACAAACAAAAGGGAGAAGCGGGATTAACAAGGGCACGCAACAAAGGTAATCCTCTCCTATAAGATAGGCTTGGTTTAGAGAAATTTATTTTATACGAGTTTGCTTTCGCATGGATCACTTGGAAGGGATCCTAATTTTTCCGTTGCGTATATGCCATTTGGCATATACAATTCCCTACAGTGGTATCAGAGCCACTTGCGAAAGATCGTATAAAAATAGGTTTTCTCTATTTTATATGTGATATAGAAGTAGGATAAATTTTATTATGAGTTGATAATTGCATTAGCAATTGTCAAACATAATAAAATATCCAATGTCTTTTAAAAGTTAAAATGACATGGTGCATGGTTATGGCCTAGTCCCAAAAGGTTTGTGAATGTGTGTGTTGTAATTTAAATACTACTCATGCGGTCGTGCCTTCCTCCTAAAATTCTTGTTGTAAAATTAGTTTTAGACTCGAATGTAACTCGAGTATTTCTCCTTTTGTAATGTACAAAATAAAGATGGAGGGTCCATTGGAAGATGAGGTTACAAGGAGGAAGTCAACACACAAGACAACCAAAAGGAAGCACTTAGGAGAAGATGCTATCCCTAGGTTGACCAATCAATCTTTTCATTGGCTTGAGAAGATTGTAGAATAAGGGCCATAACCATGACACGCTTAGTTTAATATGTATGTGATGCATGTTAGTTTAGCTTGTATGTGATGCATAATTAGTTTAGCTTATATGTGATGTATGCTAATATGTATATGATACATGTTTATTTCTTAATAAGTCAAAAACGATATGCCTACCAAAGCTTGGTACTCACTACTTCCTCGATCATTTGTTATTGGGTTTGCCAAAGCAAAGCAATGCATTTTATCTTGGAAGAGTGCGAGTGGACAATCGTGATGTCCCGCTATCAAACTTGGTTAAGACTTAATTAAGTTTTTCTTAAATTGGTTAAGAAAGTAGAGGCATATATTAGCTTTGAACATAAGTTTTAAATTAGTTTTGTGTGATTTCCGAACATCAGCTTTGTCTTAGAAGTGGTCGTTGCTCCGATATCCAAGAAGGCCTCTGTGCCTCGCCACAGCCTGGAAGCTGGTTTAGGAATAAACACTAAACTAATCTAAAAACTTAACCAAAGCTATTAAAGAGTTACATCAGATGTAATTGGCAAAAGATTGCCTACCTAATTATACTACGTCTTGGGCGATTAGCCAAAGCTAACTCAAGACGAATTATGATGTGGATCTTTATCCCATATAAATTTATAGCTAAATAGTAGCTATGAGAATTTAGTGGGAGCCTCATTTAATTAAAGGCCTAATTAAATGATTTAGGTATGATACTTAACTTTGCATTTTAATGTTGTAGATCACCATGACATCTAACACGTCGCACCCCCTCAACTTGCGATCTGTCCTTGAGAAGGACAAGCTCAATGGAGCAAACTTTCTAGACTGGTATAGGAACTTGAGAATTATCCTCAAGCAAGAACGAAAATTGTATGTCCTAGAGCAGTCAACCCCTGAAATACCCGCCCCTGCGGCCACTCGTGCTGAAAAGATGCTTATAAGAAGCATCAAGATGACGCATTAGATGTGTCATGCCTTATGCTTGCAACCATGAACTCTGAGCTTCAGAAGCAACATGAGAACATGGATGCCTATGATATGGTTGAGCATTTGAAACAACTATATCAAGGACAAGCCAGGCACGAGCGTTTTGAAGTGTCTAAGGCTCTTTTTGCATGCAAGATGCAAGAAGGAACACCTGTAGGAACTCACGTACTTAAAATGATTGGGTACGTTGAGAACCTTGAAAGACTAGGTTTTCCACTGAGCCAAGAATTGGCAACCGATGTTATCCTGCAATCATTGCCGAAAGCATATAATCAATTCGTCTTGAATTATAACATGAATGAAATTGATAAACCTTTGCCTGAGATTCTCAGCATGTTGAGAACTGCTGAACCAAATCTCAAGAAGAAAGTTAGTAACGTACTAATGGTCAACAAGGGCAAAGGTAAGCGCAAAGGCAAGGGTAAGACCCAAGCCAAAGCCAAGGCCAATTCATCCACTTCAAAGGGAAAAGGTAAAGTATCTAAGGAAGGGGACTGTTTCCATTGCGGTGAGACTGGACACTGGAAGCGGAGCTGCAAAGTCTACCTTGAGGAAGTAAAGAAGAAAAGAAGTGGGACTTCTGCCTCAGGTATACACGTTATAGAAGTTAATCTATCTATTTCTTCTACATGGGTATTAGATACCGGATGTGCATCTCACATTTGTACTAATGTGCAGGGACTGAGAAATAGTAGACTAATGGCAATGGGCGAAGTGGACCTGCGAGTAGGCAATGGCACAAAAGTTGCTGCTGTAGCAGTAGGAACATATTCTTTGTCTTTGCCTACTGGGCTTATCTTAGAACTAGAGGAGTGCCTTTATGTACCTGCATTAACAAAGAACATAATTTCTGTATCTTGTTTAGACAAGAAAAACTTTTCTTTTATAATAAAGGACAAATGTTGTTCCATTTATTTGAATGAAATGTTCTATTGTAATGCACCACTTATGAATGGTCTCTATGTTCTAGATTTAGAAAACCCAATATATAACGTAAATACCAAACGGTTCAAATCGAATGATTTGAACCAAACATATCTCTGGCACTGTCGCCTAGGTCACATAAATGAAAAACACATATCCCAACTCCATAAAGATGGATTATTGGACTCATTTGATTTTGAATCATATGAGGTATGCGAATCTTGTCTTTTAGGAAAGATGACTAAAACTCCATTTAGTGGACATGGCGAGAGAGCGACGGACTTGTTAGGACTCATACATACTAATGTATGTGGCCCTTTCAATGTCGAAGCCAGAGGAGGCTATAAATACTTTATTACTTTCGCGATGATATGAGTAGATTTGGCTACTTATATTTGATGAGACATAAGTCAGAATCCTTTGAAAAGTTCAAAGCATTCAAGAATGAAGTACAAAACCAACTTGGTAAGCGTATTAAGCTACTTCGATCAGATCGAGGTGGTGAATACCTTAGTCAAGAGTTTCGTGATCACCTGGCTGAGTGTGGGATAATATCCCAACTCACTCCACCTGGAACACCACAATGGAATGGTGTATCTGAGAGGAGAAATCATACTCTATTAGATATGGTACGATCAATGATGAGCCAGACTGATCTACCTACTTCCTTTTGGGGACTAGCTCTAGAGACAGCCGCTTTCACACTTAATCGCGTCCCATCAAAAGCCGTAGAAAAGACACCATATACGATATGGATCGAAGAGTCCCAAAATGTCTTTTATAAAGATTTGGGGTTGTGAAGCTTATGTAAGACGTCAAGTCTCAGATAAACTAGGACCCAAATCAGATAAGTGTTATTTTGTAGGATATCCCAAGGAAACTAAGGGATATTACTTTTACAATCCCACACTTGGCAAGGTGTTTGATGCCAGAAATGCTGTCTTTCTAGAAAGAGAATTTATTTCTAGAAAAACTAGTGGGAGTAAAATTCATCTTGAAGAAGTTCAAGATGACGATAACACTAAGGCTTCGATGGAAAATGAACAGGAACCACAAAGTGTTGTGGATGAGGAAATTGTTGCCCAAAGAGTTGTGGAGCAAACACCTGTTCAAGTAGACCAACCTCTTCGTAGATCTGATAGGATCCGTCATCAACCTGAGAGATATTCTTTTCTCTTAACTGACAATGGTGAGGTATTGCTTGTCGATCTTGACGAGCCTACATCCTATCAAGAAGCTATGATGAGCCCAGATTCCGAGAAATGGCTAGAGGCCATGAGATCCGAAATGGAATCCATGTACAGTAACCAAGTATGGACTTTAGTTGATCCACCTGAAGGGGTAAAACCCATTGGGTGTAAGTGGGTCTTTAAAGTAAAGACTGACATGGATGGTAATAAGCATACCTATAAAGGTAGATTGGTGGCTAAAGGATTCAAACAAATTCATGGTATTGACTATGATGAAACCTTTTCACCAATTGCGATGCTTAAATCCATTCGGATCATACTTGCTATTGCGACCTACCACGATTATGAGATCTGGCGGATGGATGTCAAAACCGCTCGAATGGAAAGCTACTCGAGGATGTGTACATGACACAGCCTGAGGGTTTTGAAGATCCAAAGCATCCTGGAAAGGTATGCAAACTGCAAAGGTCCATTTATGGACTAAAGCAAGCCTCTCGAAGCTGGAATCTTCGATTCGATGATGCAATCAAGGAGTTTGGTTTCATCAAGAATGAAGATGAACCTTGTGTCTACAAGAGAAATAGTGGGAGCACAGTTGTATTTCTTGTCTTGTATGTAGATGACATACTTCTCATCGGAAATGATATTCCCTCACTCCAGTCTGTGAAGATGTGGTTAGGGAATTGTTTCTCGATGAAAGACTTAGGTGAAGCTGCCTATATTCTAGGCATCAAGATCTATAGAGACCTGGGCCTAACTTCTTGGACTGGCTTAGAAACCTGAGAATTGTTCTCAAGGCGGAAAAGCTAGCATATGTCCTTGAAGAGCCTCTTCCCAACCGTCCTAAGGACGATGCAACTCCAGACCAAATGTTGGTCTATCAGAAGCATGTGGCAGATTCTGAGCTGGCAAGTTGCATCATGCTAGCGGCGATGGTACCTGAGCTGCAAAAGCAGCATGAGCATATGGATGCTAATACTATGGTCTTCCATCTTCATGAGTTGTTCGATGAGCAAGTGAGATTCGAAAGGTTCGAGGTCTCTAGGCTCCTCTTCACCACGAAGATGCAAGAAGGTTCGTCTGTAGTACAGTTTGTGCTAAAGATGAATGGGTACATCGAGCGGCTAGCCACCCTCGGGTTTGTGATGGATCATGAATTAAGTATTGACTTAATTCTGCATTGTTTGTCCAAAATTTTCTCACAATTTGTGATGAACTATCAGATGAACAAATTGGAATGCACTATTCCTTAGCTTCTCAATATGCTGAAGACTGTGGAGCATTCTGTGAAGCATGAGGAGAAGGCGGTTCTGTTAGTTGATTCCTTAAAGAAAGGTTCTAAGAGGAAGGCAAAAGAACAGAAGAAAGGGAAGAACAAGAAGGCAAAGAAGGAAGAACTAGCACAAAAGGGCACTTGCCATCATTGTGGCAAGGAAGGCCACTGGCGAAGAAACTGCAAGATTTATCTTGAGTCCATGAAGAAGAAGAAGGCATCCGATGCGCCATCCTCTTCAGGTATCTTCGTTATTGATTGTCATTCTATTTCCTTAGACACTTGGGTATTGGATACTGGGTGTGGCTCACATATATGTAATGACATACAGGGGATAAGGAATAGAAGAAGACTCGTTAGAGGGGAGTCAAATTTGCGAGTTAGCAATGGAGCAAAGGTTGCTGCGGTCGCCATCGAAACTTATTTGCTGAAGCTCCCCAGTGGACTAGTCTTGGAACTGGACAATTGTTATTATGTTCCTTCTCTAATAAAGAACATTATTTCTATTTCCTGTTTAAATAGAAATGGTTTCCATTTGACGTTTAGTAACAATTGTTGTTATATAACTTTAAATGGCGTACTTTATGGAACTGGAACTTTGAGTAATGGCATTTATACGTTAGACGTATCCAGTGACATTTTCAATATTCAAGCGAGCAACATGCGTGCTCGAAAGGGTAATCAATTAGACTCCTATATGTGGCATTGTCGTCTTGGCCATGTAAGCAAGAAACGCATGTCCGAATTACACCGATGTGGAATTCTGGAATCGTTTGAATTGGATTCATACGATACATGCGAATCATGCTTAAAAGGCAAGATGACTAAGTTACCTTTTACTGGAAAAGGTGAACGAGTGGGAGAGTTACTAGGTCTAATACATACTGATGTATGTGGACCTATGTCAACTCAAGCTTTAGGAGGCTATAGCTACTTCATTACCTTCACCGATGACCACTCACGGTTTGGGTATGTGTTCTTGATGAAACAAAAGTCTGAAGCCTTTGAAAGGTTCAAAGAATTCAGAAATGAAGTAGAGAAACAACATGACAAGAGTATTAAAATACTTCGATCGGATCGAGGTGGTGAATACTTTAGTCAGGAGTTTCTTGATTATCTAAGAGACAATGGTATATTGTCTCAATGGACTCCGCCATATACACCACAGCTGTTAGTAAAATATGAGAGATGTCCTAAGGCAATCGCCTTATGTATGAACCATTTATATGATAAATGAAGATTCACTATTTAAGTATACATGGTTTCATGTATTTGATTAGATCTTAAACTCATTTACTGAATGTCCGCGATACGACTCACAGCATGAGAGAATTTGTGATTGGATAACAACTAGTGAGTATCTCTACTTGTGTAATTGTGATGTATCAGAATTATCCCTAGTCGATGAATTGATGGATTTGGACACCATCAATTCTGTCGAGACTAGCACGAGGTATACTCCTTGGTGTATCCAAGCAGCTGATTCTCACTGGCTGGAGACATTGTGATGTCCGGAGTTAATCGTGGATGCTAGTTATGGTAACTAGTTCATTGGAGTGACCAGCCGTAAGACTTTCATATGGTTCTCTGCATATATAGATATGTCAATGAAGTTCTTACTGCGGCTTAAGTGCGATGTTCCTTTGACTTGCGGTATTCAAGTCATCTTGATCAAAAAGACTTATGCTTTGACATCTTAAGCAAGCATCTCTGAGGAGATGTGGACTCGGGATGATTGGGTATAAGTCGAAGTGATCGAAGGTGTTTGAATAGCCTATAAAGGATTCACCACTCCATGCGAGGAGATGTATACCCATGGCCTCTTGTCGGATTGTTACTAAAGTCTTTGGCCAAAGCATTACATGTTTAGAGTAAGGTACTCTTCGATACATGTGCAGTAACTAGAATCCGTAGGACGAGGAAATGATACTTAGGCTAGGTGTGACGTAGTCAACCTAGTGGGGACTGACACTATAGACCATGTCCTGAACCAAGTGGGTATAAGATGAGTGAAGGGAATGGGGCATGATTCATTCGAACTGCTGAAGGGTTTCAGAAATAGTTCTGGATCAACCGTTGATCTTTTCGGTTAATTGGGGATCATGATGTACTACTAGGTGTCACTCATGATCATTCTATAATTAATGGTTAATTATAGACGGCCAACATAAACCGAGAACCTATTTGGTCACACGCACAACGAGCGTAATCTGAAGGATTTAAAACGATCTTGAGAATGAGATTCTCAGACCGAGAGAAACTAGGTTTGGTTGGACCAAACAAGAAGCGAGCATAAAATTGTTTCAGTCGCAATGGAAGCGTGGATGGGTCGTGTCTTATGAAGACATAATGGATGAACCAAAATGGTTTGGTTCTAATCCAATGGAGAAGAATAAACTAAGGGGTTTGGTTTATTTTAAACGAATGAACCAAAGTTGGTTCGGTTCGTTTTAACTTAAAATAAACCATCATGGTTTGGTTTATTTTAACTTATATTAATGAAGCGGGTTAACGGGCCTTTTGGTTATGATCCAATAACCATTAAGAGAATTAGTTCTCTATAAAAGAGGGCTTAAGGGTTTGTTAAGCCCTAATCCAAAAGCCCTAACCTAGAGTTGCCGCCCAACCTCTCCCTCCTCTCCTTCAAGTCGGTGGCAACATTGTTGCCGCCGCCCACCTCCTCCAACCGGCGACCAGCTGCTGCCATCTTCTCCCATTGCCGGCGTCGAGCTGCTGCCAGAGGAGCTCCGGTGATCTTCCTTGGCTCTGGCGACAAGGTGAGCAAGTCGCTTTCCTTATTTGGCCGGCACAAGGTCTCCACCAAAGCTGTCCAGTTTTCTGGACAGCTTGTTTCCTTCTCGTCGAAGCGTCGTTTGGACGATGTTTGGAGCTCCGACAGCGCCTTACTTACCGGGGATTTGATCTCCGGTAATCCTCATAGGTGGAGGATGAAGGATTCGTCAAACGGTTGACGAATACCTCTCCGGAGAAGCGAGTTTTGAGGACTCGTCTTTGGATCCGAATTTGGATTCGGATCATGATCTTCTCTCGATCACATCGTCTTCAACACGAGGCTAGTAACCCGTAGGAAGACGAGGCTTGTGACTTAGTGAAGTCATCCCGAAGATACTCGGCGTGGACACGGATAGAGACGATTCTAGCGAGGATCGTTCCGGTTGATGTCGTTCCCGTTACACGTGATACATAAGGTATACGTAGTTAAATTTCCTTTTATTGCAAAATTTAAATTTGCGGTTATGTCTACTCATGTTGTACTATGCATGCGTGTGATGTGTGTGTTGTAATAAATGTAGATTTATTATTTTTATTTCTTCCGCTGTGCACATGTTTACGAAACATGTTCGAACACACACTTACCGCGGTGCCGGAAACTCAACAGTGGTATCAGAGCCCAGGTTGTGTTTCGACATAATCGTAAAATTGTTTTGCGATAGTCATAATGATATTTCTAGAAATTTTCTACTTTTGGAAAGTTAGAAGTATTTATGGAAATTTTTCAATTTTGGAAAGTCTAGAAGTATTTATGGAAATCATCCACTTTTGGAATGTTGGAAGTATTTATGGAAATTGATATTTTCCATAAATAAAATATTTGATTAGATTTGGAAATTTGTTTCCTAATTTAATCATGATTGGATTTGGGAAATCAAATCTTAAAATATTTTATTTCCATAAGTAGTTTTGATGATTTAGGAAATTGGTTTCCTAAATTGACTTTCCTTAATCAACTATTCCCACAAATAAAATATGTGATTAGATTTGGAAATTTGTTTCCTAATTTAATCATGATTTGATTTGGAGAATCAAATCTTAAACATATTTTATTTCCATAAATAGTTATGACATATAAAGAAATATTGTACATGACATAATTGTATGCCATGTAATTGCATTATTTCCATATCATTATGCCATGCGTGTCATGACATGTAGATGTATGTCATGTATGTCATGCCATGTAGATAATAGTTATTTGCATGGAAAGTGGATGAGACTTAAAAACCCTAACTCAATATTAAAGCCTACACCTTCCATTAATATGATTAGAACCAGAGTTCCGTTTCTTGTTCGGGTTGTTGGACTCTCTCCAAGCCCAGCTCGAACTCGAACATGTTCAAACCATGGAATAGTTTAATACTAATATGGTAAGAGTCATAGGTCAATCGTTAGCTTTGGTTGTTGGACTCTCTCCAAGCCGGGCTAATTGGTTGAATGCGCTCTAACCATATTAAAACTATTTCTTGATTAATGGGTCGGCTTTAACCTAGAGCATCGGCTTGTTGGACTCTCTCCAAGGTCGATGTAAAGGGAGGTGAAGTTGGGTGCTATGCATATGATGCATACTTGTTAATGTGTTAACAACCCGATGTATGTGTGAACATTCAATTAGTTGATAGCACATTGTGATAGTTGCATATACGTGATATGCAATCGGTATAGTTGATACCTACCATCGTAGTTATGAATGGCTTGTTGGACTCTCTTCAAGGTTGTTCATATCTATGATGGATATCAGCCCATTCGAAGATGGACCTACGATCTCCCGAAGTGATTTTGGGGTTTTTGAAATTCGAAATATGAATGGGATTTATAAATGTATATTGATGCATTTTAAAATCATCTTTCTCATATATGCTTGTTTTGTATTTCTAAGATTGATTATGATGTCTTTGAATCTACGTTCCATTTTGGATTCGAATAAATTGACTGGGCCGAACTTTTTGGACTTGCTTAGAAACTTGAGAATTGTTCTCAAGGTTGAAAAGCTTGCAAATGTCCTCGAAGTGCCTCTTCCCACCCATCCTAGTGACAATGCAACTCTGGACCAATTGTTGGCCTATCAGAAACATGTGAGTGATTCTGAACAAATGAGTTGCATCATGCTAGCCATGATGGAACCCAAGCTACGGAAGCAGCATGAGCATATGGATGCTCATATCATAGTCCTTCATCTTTATGAGTTGTTTGATAAGCAAGTGAGATTCGAAAGGTTCGAAGTCTCCAAGCTCCTCTTCACCTCTAAGATGCAAGAAGGTTCATTTGTGGTATTGCTCAACATGCTGAAGACTGTGGAGCGTTCTGAGAAGCATGAGCAGGGGACGGTGTTGTTAGTTGATTCCTCGAAGAAAGGTTCTAAGAGGGAGTCAAAGGAACAACAGAAGGGGAAGAAGAAAAAGGCTAAAAAGGCAGAACCAGCTCAAAAGGGCACTTGCCATCATTATGGCATGTAGGGCCATTGGCGAAGAAATTGCAAGATTTATCTTGAGTCCGTGAAGAAGAATAAGGCATAAGATGCTCCATCTTTTTCATATATCTTCGTTATTGATTGTCATTCTATTTCCTCAGATACTTCGGTATTGGATATTGGGTGTGGCTCACATATATGTAATGACATACATGGGCTAAGGAATAGAAGAAGACTCGTCAAGGGAGAGTCAAATTTACGTGTTGGGAATGGAGCAAAGGTTGTCCGACTCGCCATCTAACGCATTTGTTGAAACTCCTGCATGACTTGTCTTAGAACTGAACAGTTGCTTTTATGTTCCTTCGTTGATAAAGAACATCATTTCTATTTCTTGGTTAAATAGAAATGGGTACCATTTGACTTTTAGTAACAATTGTTGTTACATAACTTTGAATGGAGTTCTTTATGGGACTGGAACTTTAAGCAATGGTGTTTATACGTTTGACGTATCCAGTGATGTTTTCAATATCGAAGCGAGCAACAAGCGTGCTCGAAAGGATAATCAATTAGACTCCTACATGTGGCATTGTCGTCTTGGCCATGTAAGCAAGAAATGCATGTCCGAATTACACCGATATAGAATTCTAGAATCGTTTGAATTGGATTCATACGATACATGCAAATAATGCTTAAAAGGCAAGATGACTAAGTTACCTTTTACAGGAAAAGGTGAACGAGTGGGAGAGTTACAAGGTCTAATACATACTGATGTATGTGGACCTATGTCAACTCAATCTTTGGGAGGCTATAGCTACTTCATTACCTTCACCGATGATCACTCACAGTTTGGGTATGTGTTCTTGATGAAACACAAGTATGAAGCCTTTGAAAGGTACAAAGAATTCAGAAATGAAGTAGAGAAACAACATGACAAGAGTATTAAAATACTTCGATCGGATCGAGGTGGTGAATACTTAAGTCAAGAGTTTCTTGATTATCTAAGAGACAATGGTATATTGTCTCAATGGACTCCACCATATACACCACAACATAATGGTGTATCTGAGAGGCGTAACCGGACCTTGTTGGACATGGTCAGGTCAATGATGAATCATGCGAATCTTCCCAAGTCCTTTTGGGGCTATGCACTTCAGACAGTTGTTTACTTGTTAAACAGAATGCCAACCAAGGTAGTCTCTACTACTCCATATGAGATATGGAATGGTAAAAAACCTCATGTATCTTACTTGAAGATATGGGGTTGTCCAGCTTATGTGAAGCGGACTGTATCAGACAAATTGGATGCTAAGTCTGATAAATGTCTATTTATTGGATACCCTAAGGAAACAAGGGGTTACCAATTCTATCATCCTGTGGAACAAAAGGTGTTTGTTTCAAGGCATGCTATGTTTCTAGAGAAAGAGTTTCTCTTGCATGAAAACAGTGGGAGTGTCGTCGAGCTTGAGGAGGCTCGAGAGACTCAAATAGACATTGATGAGATACCTGGTAAAGCACAACAGTCGATAACACATAGTGATGAGCAATCGGCTGGACCTACTGTAACACCACATCTTCGTAGATCTGGTAGAACACGCAACATTCCTGAGAGATATGGATTTCTTGTAAGTGAATCGAACGATGTGTTACTCATTGATGATGAGGAGCCTACCAGTTATGAAGAAGTGCTGACAAGTTCAGAAAGGGATAAGTGGCTTGAAGCCATGAAGTCAGAAATGGATTCCATGTATGAAAACCAAGTTTGGAACTTGGTTGACCCACCTAAAGGCATCAAGCCTATAGGGTGCAAGTGGGTTTTCAAGAAGAAAACCGACATGGATGGTAATGTGATTACCTATAAAGCTAGATTAGTGGCGAAAGGATATCGTCAAAAACAAGGTGTTGATTATGACGAAACCTATTCGCCTGTAGCTATGCTAAAATCCATTCGGATGCTCTTGGCCATAGTGGCTCATTATGATTATGAGATATGACAGATGGATGTGAAAACAGCTTTCCTTAATGGAAACCTGCTCGAGGACGTGTATATGATACAACCTTAGGGTTTCACATCGGTTGATAAAACTAAGGTATGCAAATTGCGACGGTCCATATATGGATTGAAGCAAGCATCCAGGAGCTGGAATATCTGTTTTGATGAGACAATCAAAAAGTTTGATTTCTTACAAAATCCAGACGAACCTTTTGTGTACAAAAAGGTTAGTGGGAGTGCAGTCGTGTTCCTAGTATTGTATGTCGATGACATATTACTTATAGGAGACGATGTTTCAGTCTTACAGTCAGTTAAGATTTGGTTATCCAAGACATTCTCCATTAAAGACCTGGGAGAAGCAACCTACATCCTCGGGATTAAGATCTATAGAGATAGATCGAAATGGTTGCTTGGTCTTTCGCAGTCTACATATATAGACCGAGTGCTAAAGAGGTTTAGCATGTCAGAATCCAAGAAAGGTTTCCTACCCATCATGCATGGGGTACACCTTTCGAAGTCTATGTGTCCGCGCACAGAAGACGAGAGGATTTGCATGAGTAATATTCCCTATGCATCCGCAATAGGATCTATCATGTATGCTATGTTATGTACGAGGCCCAATGTATCGTATGCTCTTAGTGTCACGAGTAGATACCAGTCTGATCCAGGAATGGATCATTAGGTGGATGTTAAGAAAATCCTTAACTACTTAAGAAGAACTAAGGATGTGTTCCTAATATATGGAGAAGGGTACATAGCGATACGTGGGTATACGGATGCCAGCTCCAGACAGACAAGGATGATTCCATGTCTTTGTCTGGGTATGTATTCACCTGGAATGGAGGCGCAATAAGTTGGAAAGGTTCCAAGCTTGACACTATAGCGGATTCTGCCACTATGGAAGAATACATTCCAGCTTTGGAAGCAACAAAGGAAGCGGTTTGGATCAAAAAGTTCATCTCTGAACTTGAAGTGGTCTCATCAATGATCCAAACATGTGCTTCGCCGCTATCATCTGATAAAAAAGATCATTAATAGGAAAGAAATACAAATCAAGAAAATCCCCACTGAAAGGAACTTAGCGGATCCTTTGACTAAGGCATTACCTAAAAGTAAGTTTGAGGGTCATGTTACAGCTTATGGTATTGGATACCGTAGCGATTGGCATTAGGCCAAGTGGGAGTCTATTAGTAATATATCAGAGATGTCCTAAGGCAATCGCCTTATGTATGAACCATTTATATGATAAATGAAGATTCACTATTTGAGTATACATGGTTTCATGTATTTGATTAGATCTTAAACTCATTTACTGAATGTCCGCGATACGACTCACAGCATGAGAGAATTTGGGATTGGATCACAACTAGTGAGTATCTCTACATGTGTAATTGTGATGTATCATAATTATCCCTAGTCGATGAATTGATGGATTTGGACACCATAAATTCTGTCGAGACTAGCACGAGGTACACTTCTTGGTGTATCCAAGCAGCTGATTCTCACTGGCTGGAGACATTGTGATGTCCGGAGTTAATCGTGGATGCTAGTTATGGTAACTAGTTCATTGGAGTGACCAGCCGTAAGACTTCATATGGTTCTCTGCATATATAGATATGTCAATGAAGTTCTTACTGCGGCTTAAGTGCGATGTTCCTTTGACTTGCGGTATTCAAGTCATCTTGATCATAAAGACTTATGCTTTGACATCTTAAGCAAGCATCTCTGAGGAGATGTGGACCCGGGATGATTGGGTAAAAGTCAAAGTGATCGAAGGTGTTTGAATAGCCTATAAAGGATTCACCACTCCTTGCGAGGAGATGTATACCCATGGCCTCTCGTCGGATTGTTACTAAAGTCTTTGGTCAAAGCATTACATGTTTAGAGTAAGGTACTCTTCGATACATGTGCAGTAACTAGAATCCGTAGGACGAGGAAATGATACTTGGGCTAGGTGTAACGTAGTCAGCCTAGTGGGGACTGACACTACAGACCATGTCCTGAACCAAGTGGGTATAAGATGAGTGAAGGGAATGGGGCATGATTCATTCGAACTGCTGAAGGGTTTCAGAAATAGTTCTGGATCAACCGTTGATCTTTTCGGTTAATTGGGGATCATGATGTACTACTAGGTGCCACTCAAGATCGTTCTTTAATTAATGGTTAATTATAGATGACCAACATAAACCGAGAACCTATTTGGTCACACGCACAACGAGCGTAATCTGAAGGATTTAAAACGAGCTTGAGAATGAGATTCTCAGACCGAGAGAAACTAGGTTTGGTTGGACCAAACAAGAAGCGAGCATGAAATTGTTTCAGTCGCAATGGAAGCATGGATGGGTCGTGTCTTATGAAGACATAATGGATGAACCAAAATGGTTTGGTTCTAATCCAATAGAGGAGAATAAACCAAAGGGTTTGGTTTATTTTAAACGAATGAACCAAAGTTGGTTCGGTTCGTTTTAACTTAAAATAAACCATCATGGTTTGGTTTATTTTAACTTATATTAATGGAGCGGGTTAACGGGCCTTATGGTTATGTTCCAATAACCATTAAGAGAATTAGTTCTCTAAAAAAGAGGGCTTAAGGGTTTGTTAAGCCCTAATCCAAAAGCTCTAACCTAGAGTTGCCGCCCAGCCTCTCCCTCCTCTCCTTCAAGTCGGCGGCAACATTGTTGCCGCCGCCCACCTCCTCCAACCGGGGACTAGTTGCTGCCGTCTTCTCCCATTGCCGGCGTCGAGCTGCTGCCAGAGGAGCTCCGGTGATCTTCCTTGGCTCTGGCGACAAGGTGAGCAAGTCGCTTTCCTTATTTGGCCGAAGCAAGGTCTCCACCAAAGCCGTCCAGTTTTCTGGACAGCTTGTTTCCTTCTCGTCGGAGCGTCGTTTGGACGACGTTTGGAGCTCTGACAGTGCCTTACTTACCGGGGATTTGATCTCCGGCAATCCTCATAGGTGGAGGACGAAGGATTCGTCAAACATTTGATGAATACCTCTCCGGAGAAGCGAGTTTTGAGGACTCATCTTTGGATCCGAATTTGGATTCGGATCGTGATCTTCTCTCGATCACATCGTCTTCAACACGAGGCTAGTAACCTGTACGAAGATGAGGCTCGTGACTTAGTGAAGTCATCCCGAAGATACTCGGTGTGGACACGGATAGAGAAGATTCTAGCGAGGATCGTTCCGGTTGATGTCGTTCCCGTTACACGTGATACGTAAGGTATACGTAGTTAAATTTCCTTTTATTGCAAAATTTAAATTTACAGTTATGTATACACATGTTGTACTATGCATGCGTTCGATGTGTGTGTTGTAATAAATGTAGATTTTTTATTTTTATTTCTTCCGCTGTGCACATGTTTACGAAACATGTTCGAAGACACACTCGCCGCGGTGCCGGAAACTCTACAACAGCATAATGGTGTATCTGAGAGGCGTAACCGGACCTTGTTGGACATGGTCAGGTCAATGATGAATCATGCGAATCTTCCCAAGTCCTTTTGGGGCTATGCACTTCAGACAGCTGTTTACTTGTTAAACAGAATGCCAACCAAGGTAGTCTCTACTACTCCATATGAGATATGGAATAGTAAGAAACCTCATGTATCTTACTTGAAGATATGGGGTTGTCCTGCTTATGTGAAGCGGACTGTATCAGACAAATTGGATGCTAAGTCTGATAAATGTCTATTTATTGGATACCCTAAGGAAACAAGGGGTTACCAATTCTATCATCCAGTGGAACAAAAGGTGTTTGTTTCAAGGCATGCTGTGTTTCTAGAGAAAGAGTTTCTCTTGCAAGAAAACATTAGGAGTGTCGTCGAGCTTGAGGAGGCTCGAGAGACTCAAATAGACATCAATGAGATACCTGGTGAAGCACAACAGCCGACAACTCATAGTGATGAGCAATCGGCTGGACCTATTGTAACACCACATCTTCGTAGATCTGGTAGAACACGCAATATTCCTGAGAGATATGGATTTCTCGTAAGTGAATCGAACGACGTGTTACTCATTGATGATGAGGAGCCTACAGTTATGAGGAAGTCTTGACAAGTTGAGAGAAGGGATAAGTGGCTTGGTGCCATGAAGTCGAAATGGATTCCATGTATGAAAACCAAGTTTGGAACTTGGTTGACCCACCTGAAGGCATAAAGCCTATAGGGTGCAAGTGGGTTTTCAAGAAGAAAACCGACATGGATGGTAATGTGATTACCTATAAGGCTAGATTGGTGGCGAAAGAATATCGTCAAAAGAAAGGTGTTGATTATGATGAAACCTATTCGCCAGTAGCTATGCTTAAATCCATTCGGATGCTCCTGGCCATAGCGGCTCATTATGATTATGAGATATGGTAGATGGATGTGAAAACAGCTTTCCTTAATGGAAACCTGCTCGAGGACGTGTATATGATACAACCTGAGGGTTTCACATCGGTTGATAAAACCAAGGTATGCAAATTGCGACGGTCTATATATGGATTGAAGCAAGCATCCAGGAGCTGGAATATTCGTTTTGATGAGACGATCAAAAAGTTTGATTTCTCACAAAATCCAGACGAACATTTTGTGTACAAGAAGGTTAGTGGGAGTGCAGTCGTGTTCCTAGTATTGTATGTCGATGACATATTACTTATAGGAAATGATGTTTCAATCTTACAGTCAGTTAAGGTTTGGTTATCCAAGACATTCTCCATGAAAGACCTGGGAGAAGCAACCTACATCCTCGGGATTAAGATCTATAGAGATAGATCGAAATGGTTGCTTGGTCTTTCGCAGTCTACATATATAGACCGAGTGCTAAAGAGGTTTATCATGTCAGAATCCAAGAAAGGTTACTTACCCATCAGGCATGGGGTACACCTTTCGAAGTCTATGTGTCCGCGTACAGAAGACGAAAGGATTTGCATGAGTAAGAATCCCTATGCATCCGCAATAGGATCTATCATGTATGTTATGTTATGTACGAGGCCCGATGCATCGTATGCTCTGAGTGTCACGAGAAGATACCAGTCTGATCCAGGAATGGATCATTGGGTGGCTGTTAAGACGATCCTTAAGTACTTAAGAAGAACTAAGGATGTGTTCCTAATATATGGAGAAGGTGATACGGGTATACGGGATGCGGCTTCGGACAAACAAGGATGATTCGTGTCTCACGGATACGTGTTCACTTTGAATGGGGGCGCAGTGAGTTGTAAAAGTTCCAAACAAGACACTGTGTAGCGGATTCTACCACTGAGGCAGAATACATTGCAGCTTCGGAAGCAGTAAAGGAAGCGGTTTGGATCAAGATGTTCATTTATGAACTTGGTGTGATTCCAGCCATTGTTGAAGCAATACAGGTCTACTGCGACAACAATGGAGCAATTGCACAAGCAAAAGAGCCAAGGTCTCATCAATGATCAAAACATGTGCTTCGCCACTTTCATCTTATCAGAGAGATCATCAGTAGGAACGAAATACAAATCGAGAAAATTTCCACTGAAAGGAACTTAGCGGATCCTTTCATTAAAGCATTACCTCAAAGTAAGTTTGAGGGTCATGTTAGAGCTTATGGTATTGGATACCGTAGCGATTGGCATTAGGCCAAGTGGGAGTCTGTTAGTAATATATGAGAGATGTCCTAAGGCAATAGCCTTATGTATGAACCATTTATATGATAAATGAAGATTCACTATTTGAGTATACATGTTTTCATGTATTTGATTGGATCTTAAACTCATTTACTGAATATCCATGATACGATTCACAGCATGAGAAAATTTGTGATTGGATCACAACTAGTGAGTATCTCTACATGTGTAATTGTGATGTATCGGAATTATCCCTAGTCGATGAATTGATGGATTTGGACACCATCAATTCTGTCGAGACTAGCACGAGGTATACTCCTTGGTGTATCCAAGCAGCTGATTCTCACTAGCTGGAGACATTGTGATGTCCGGAGTTTATCATGGATGCTAGTCATGGTAACTAGTTCATCAGAATGACCAGCCTTAAGACTTCATATGGTTCTCTGCATATATAGATATGTCAATGAAGTTCTTACTGTAGCTTAAGTGCGTTGTTCCTTTGACTTGCGGTATTCAAGTCATCTTGATCATGGAGACTTATGCTTTGACATCTTAAGCAAGCATCTCCAAGGAGATGTGGACCCGGGATGATTGGGTATAAGTCGAAGTGATCGAAGGTGTTTGAATAGCCTATAAAGGATTCACCACTCCTTGCGAGGAGATGTATACCCATGGCCTCTCGACGGATTGTTACTAAAGTCTTTGGCCAAAGCATTACATGTTTAGAGTAAGGCACTCTTCGATACATGTGCAGTAACTAGAATCCGTAGGATGAGGAAATGATACTTTGGCTAGGTGTGATGTAGTCAGCCTAGTGGGGACTGACACTATAGACCATGTCCTGAACCAAGTGGGTATAAGATGAGTGAAGGGAATGGGGTACGATTCATTCGAGCTGCTGAAGGGTTTCAGAAATAGTTCTGGATCAACCGTTGATCTTTTCGATTAATTGGGGATCATGATGTACTACTAAGTGCCATTCATGATCGTTCTATAATTAATGGTTAATTATAGACGGCCAACATAAACCGAGAACCTATTTGGTCACACGCACAACGAGCGTAATCTGAATGATTTAAAACGAGCTTGAGAATGAGATTCTCAGACCGAGAGAAACTAGGTTTGGTTGGACCAAACATGGAGCGAGCATGAAATCGTTTCAGTCGCAATGGAAACATGGATGGGCCGTGTCTTATGAAGACATAATGGATGAACCAAAATGGTTTGGTTCTAATCCAATGGAGGAGAATAAACCAAAGGGTTTGGTTTATTTTAAACGAATGAACCAAAAGTTGCTTCGGTTCATTTTAACTTAAAATAAACCATCATGGTTTGGTTTATTTTAACTTATCTTAATGGAGCGGGTTAACGGGCCTTATGGTTATGATACAATAACCATTAAGAGAATTAGTTCTCTATAAAAGAGGGCTTAAACCCTAATCCAAAACCCTAACCTAGTTTTGGCCACCCACCCTCACCATCTAATCGTAGCCAACTCCATTGCCGCCGACCACCTCTTCCAACCGGTGTCCAGAAGGAGCCTTCCTTCCCCCTTGCCGGCGTCGAGCTGCTGCCGGTTGGTGCTCCGGTGATATTCCTTGGGTTCGGTAAGAAGGTGAGCTTCCACCTTTCTTTTGGCCGGCCCTTACTCCTCCACCAAAGCTGTCCAGTTTTCTGGACAGCTTATTTTCTTCTCGTCGGAGCGTCGTTTGGACGACTTTAGGAGCTCCGACAACGCCTTACTTATCGGGGATTCGATCTCCGGTAATCCTCATAGGTGGAGGACGAAGGATTCGTCAAACGGTTGACGAATACCTCTCCGGAGAAGCGAGTTTTGAGGACTCGTTTTTGGATCCGAATTTGGATTCGGATTGTGATACTCTCTCGATCACGTCGTCTTCAACACGAGGCTAGTAACCCGTACGAAGACGAAGCTCGTGACTTAGCGAAGTCATCACGAAGATACTCGGCGTGGATACGGATAGAGACGATTCTAGCGAGGATCGTTCCGGTTGATGCCGTTCCTGCTACACGTGATACGAAAGGTATACGTAGTTAAATTTCCTTTTATTGCAAATTTAAATTTATGGTTATGTCTACACATGTTGTACTATGCATGCGTGTGATGTGTGTGTTGTAATAAATGTAGATTTATTATTTTTATTTCTTCCGCTGTGCACATGTTTACGAAACATGTTCGAACACACACTCGCCGCGGTGCCGGAAACCCAACACAAAGTATCCAACATGATGCAGAGTTGGTGCGCGTCATCGGATGATGGTTATTAGAGGTACAAGATCGACAAAAGAGTTATGCAGATCGGAGGCGAAGGCCTTTTGAGTTCTCAATTAGAGAACAAGTATTTCTGCGTGTTTCACCTACGAAAAGGGTGAAATGATTTAGGTTGAAACGAAAATTAGCTCCACACTACATTGGTCCATTTGAGATATTGGAGCGGATTGGGGGTGTAGCTTACCGGTTGGCTTTACCTCGGGCACTGGCGGGTGTTCACAACGTATTTCATATTTCTATGCTGATGAAATATGTGCCGCGTTCAGAGCATGTTCTGAAGAAGGTTTCGAGTCCACTCTAGGCGAATGCGACTTATGAGGAGATTCCAGTACGAATTCTTGGTCACAAGGAGCGTCAGTTGAGGAGCAAAATCATTCGACTGGTAAGGGTTGGATGGCAGCATCATACCAATGAGAAGGCTATGTGGGAGCTGGAAGGTACTATCCGAGCTCGATACCCTCATCTGTTCACTTGAGGAATGTACGTGATTCTTTCGGAAACTTGCTAAAAGTAATTTTTGCATGTTAGTACGGAATTTGGGGACCAAATTTTTATAAGTGGGGGAGAATGTAAAATACCGAGAAAATAATAATAATAATAATAAAATAAAATAATATAAATGTTGGGTAATTAGGAGAATACCCTATGGAATTTTCCAAGAATTTTTAGAAATTTTTTTGGACTTAAATGGAAATTTCTATGCAATTGCGGGGAAAGCCTGTTAGAGTTAACTGTTTATAGGGTCTAAAATTCGACCCGTTTCCCCCCAAAACTCGACCCGTCTCTTAACACTGAGCATTTCTTTTCCGTTTCTGTGTTTCTCACCGTGAGGACTTCACCTCTTCCTCACCGCCAAATTTTTTTCTCCCAATTCCATTCAAGCGCCGCCCGCTCATCTCCTTCCGAATTTTTTTCTCCTTCTCCTCATCCACACCGCGCGCTCTCCTCTGCTCTGCGATCGCCGATGCCCTAAGCTAGCCGGCCACATAGAGTGTAGCTTCCATGCCACCGCTGCTCCTTCCTCGACTGATCTGCCTCCACAAGTCGCACGATGTGCGGCCGCCGAATCGCCCGCCGCCATCGATTCCGTGGCGTTCGTCACATTCGTCGAGATTTTTTTTGTTTGAGCAGATCGGTGATGTTGTCGCTGTGGATGAGCACCGTCGTTGTTGACCCCTCCCTGATCTCTGCAGCCCATTTCCAGCTCTGTCGTGACCTCTTCCTCGACTGTCGCTGCCGCTTCGTCGGAGCTCCACCCGAGAAATTGGGGATTTCGCGAGCACAATGATGCCACCATCACCGACCCTTTTGCTCACACGATTTCCTTGCACGAGCTCACCCCGGTGGCCAAACTACAACCCCAGTGCCGATCGATGTCTCTGCTAGGGGTTTCCACAGTAAGCTCGTTCTTGTTGAGAGTAGGATCGGTTGTCTCCATTATCCTCAGATCTGTAGTCTCAGGTCAGATTCACAGCTATCTCCTACTCGATTTGCAACTGTGGTTATTTGACTTCTGCGATGATGATCCGAGGTAGGAGACAGGAGGCCTGGATCATGGATCTGTTGCAGTGTTTGAAGCTGAGCTGGGAAGCAAGATTTGTGTTGGCAGTGAAGGTAAATTCTGATGGGTGTATTTAAAGGTATATATTGTAGAAGGGTGTGTCGAATTATTGTGGTAAGTTTAGATTGGAACATGATATAGTAGTATATGATTTATTGGCAGTTAATCTGATATTGATTCAAGAATAAATGGTTAAATGGAACATAGTGAGGAAAATGTAATCTAGGTATTAAAAATGTGATCTAGATCTATTTCTAGTTTACTATTGGTTCCATTTGTGAATTTATATATAGTGTTTGGGCATCTTAGGGATGATCGTGAATTATATGAAACCGTGAGTTATATGAATCCATAAAGTGAATGATTAGTATGGGTTAACTAATCGGAATTTGGATTGATTTAGAGTTATGCTAGAGATCTATTGATATGCATATTGCACGTTGTAGGATTTTGGGTTGAGACATTCACAGACGTGAAGACGATTGGTGTCTGTTGGTGCAATCGGCCCAGGTTGACTCGAGTTTGACTCGAGCAGTACCTTGATAGTATTTTGATGATAGACAAAACTCATCAAACATGGGGTTAGCATGGAGCTTGGTGTGGAAGTCCAAGGGGGAAGCCTTGGCAAGGGAAAGTCCAAAGCATTGCGAAGCCGTGCGCTTGGTGCTTGGTGATAAATGCATTGCAAAGCCGTGCGCTTGGTGCATTTGGGAAGTCTTGAGAACTTGGAAAGTTCACTAGGCTCGGGTCCTTGAGTCGGTGAAGGATGACATTGCGAAGCCGTGCGCTTGGTGCATCCGAGGGACCGCCGGACAGGGAGCGAATGGAGTGAGACCAAAGGGAAGCATACTTCGAGGGCATGAGACGCGAAGGATGGCATTGCGAAGCCGTGCGCTTGGCGCATCCGAGGGACGTAGGTCGAGGGAAGAGAGCTTCGGTGGGAAACTCCATGAGGGATAAGGTGGACTTGGCCAAGTGGCTAAGACTGAGTGTCGGTGGCTCAAACATCGTGATGTTGAGGTTTTAGCCGACATCAGTCAACTGACATAGGTGTCAGTCGACTACTCTAGGTCGTATGGGTTCGACCAGTGTTCGACTGAACCAAGTCAATTGTCGTCCACCGACGCCGAGGGAGGGCAATGATCGTTAGCATCACCGATCACGAGGGATGGCAATGATCGATGACACCGCGCACCGCAGAATGGAGTCGAGCTCGCCAGCACTCGACTGATGGATGATCAGTCGACTGATGGGTGCCATCAGTCGACTGATGTGTGATTCGTTGGAACTTAACCAACGTGGATCTGGCCGTTGTGAGACAACGGCTATGGGACCAGTCGACTGATGGTCACGATCAGTCGAATGATGGGCGCAAAATCAGCTTGATGCAGGTTATAAAAGGAGCTCGAGTTGGAGGATTTTGCCATGGTTTTTGTGGAGCTATTAGAGGGGAATTGTTGCTGCATTCCAGTCCTTCAAGAGCCAATCAAAGCAAGCAACAAGCAAAGCGATCAAAGCAATCGGTGAAAGTTTTCTTGTGTATTGTATTTGTGTATTTGCTTATATTTCTATATTACATTATAATTGCTTGTGAGAGTTTTCTCCACCTCCGACGTGTTGTCGAGAAGGAGTGTTATAGTTAGTGTCGTGCGCATAACTAGAGCTCGGTTAGCTCGTCCGTGGAGTAGGAACCATTCGGTTCCGAACCACGTATATCTAGTGTTGTGTGATTGTGTGTTGTTAGTTTCATTATTATTGTTATTCCGCTGCGCTAGCAACAATCGTAGACAAGCAACGCAAGAAGAACGAATGAATTCCGACATCCATCGTAAGAGGGCTATTCACCCCCCTCTAGTCGGCCGTACCGATCCCCTACAAGTGGTATCAGAGCAGAGGTCGCTCTTCAAGGTCTAACCGCTGCGAGAGCACTACAAGATGGCCGGCTACAACCTTCAACCACCCAAATTCGAAGGAGACCTTCTATGGTGGAGAAGAAAAATGGAGGTATACCTAGAAACCAATTTTGATTTTATGATTATTATAGAAAACAGTTTTGAGATGCCTAGTGATAAAAACAACAAGCAAATTGAGAAGTCAAGGTGGACCCAAGACCAAATTAAGAACTTCAAGACAAATCTCGAGGTAATCAAGTTGATTAGTGATTTGTTACCTAACACTATTTGGTCTAGATTGGGTGATTAGAGGGATGCAAGGGAATTAATGAATAAGGTAATAAAATTCCAAGAAAATTCCCAATCGGCACAATTAGAGGAGAATGCCGAAGAAGAAAGCCCATCCACATTTGAAGATGTTGATGACTTGGTGGAGACCTCCACCTCTAGCGTTGAGGGGGAGGAAAGGATTTCAATTCTGGAGCAAGATCAAAATGAAGCTTCTACCTCCGGAAGAAGTGAAGAGGCCTCCACCAACTCCCTAGGTAACTCAAGTGTTATTATTTTAAATAAAAATCACATAATATGCTTTGAGTGTAGGGAGAAAGGGCATTACAAAAGCAAATGCCCTAAATTGGCTAAGGAAAAGGCATCCACACCAAAAGTCAATCCAAAGTCAAACGATGCCGGTGTTCCCTCAATTAAGAGCAAAGAGCACATTGTGTGCTTCAAGTGCAACCAACGGGGACACTACCGAAGCCAATGCCCTAGGGGGAGGAAGAAAGGGCAAGAAGGTGTGACTCATGTAGGGGGAGCTTCTAAACCTAACCCTAAGGTAAATTTACTTAATGCACCTTTAATTCCTAGAGTTAAAAAGCATGCTAAGAATTATTTTAGCTCTCTTGCTATTATCAATGAAAAGCATGCTAGGAGAAATAATAAGGTTTATTGCTTAGGTGCCAAGCATGTTCATATCTCTAAGGACAAACCTAGGACTCATAATTCTAGAAATATCTTGCCTAGGGAGTCAATTAGGAGAGTAGAAGAAAATTTGGGTATTAATCCCAAAAAGTCTAGGCACATGCCTAAGAAGAAGAGGCCTTCCCAAAAACCTAATGAGAATTCAAAAATGGTAAAATTAGAGCTAGAGAACCAAGTCTTGAGGTCAAGACTTGAGAGAATGGAGAAAGCCCTTAGAATCATAGAAAATTCAATTCTAGGGTCAAATGCCCAAAAGTCAAGACCTAAGGTTCAAAAACGGTCTAAGGGCAAGGAAGGTTTGGGTCACAAACCTAAGCCCAAGAAGACTTATCATAATGTTCCATTTAATTATGGAACTATTTCTAGGTCTAGGAAAACCAAGGCTAATAGGGAAGTCATCCCTAAGACTAGTTATGGTGTGTGCTTAGTGGTTAAGGACTTAAGGAAAACCAAGAAAGCCACTAAGAAGGTCAATGGAGGAGTCACCTCTCGAGTTGACCCAAGTAAGACCCAAAAGACTATGGTTTCAAAGCCTAAAAGGGTCATTAGGAAGGTATCTAGGGAAGTTATCCCTAGGGAATACCTTGTTAATCCAAGGAGCTCCAATAGATATTGGGTTCCTAAGAGCGTGATTGATTCACGCTAAATGGGTTAGGGTGTGTCAACCCTAAGTGGATGGGTGGTTAACCTAGCCATTGTGAGTTGACACATGAGGGTGTGACAATATGGTTTGAGAAGTTAAAAATGATTTAAATTGGCACAATTAGGCCATAGAAGTCATGGTGTGCCATTTTGGGTTTTTGGCACACTAGGGAGATGAATGGCATTAAGGGAAAATTGGTTTAATCTCTAGAAATGGCAAATTGATTTTAACACTTAGGTATTTTATACCTTAGTATATTTTTCCTTCCATGCTTTATTTGCCTTGCCATGTCATCATTCTCATTTTATCTATAAAAATGTCATGATCATGTTTAAATTTATGTTTAGATGTCATGAATGCTTAGTTCTCATTCACATGCCATGACATCATGATATTGGCATATGTTTTTATCTAAATCATATTTATGCCATAATCATATCATGCATTAAATAAAATGAAATTAAGGACTATGACACAATTTGAAGGGAATCAAATTAATGTTGCCTAGAAATATACATGAGAACATAAACAAAATAAAACCCACATCTCACAAAAATTTGACTTGCATGTGTTTTACACATCTAGATATTGGTGAGATGTTTAGGAAAAAGAAATAAAGGTTTGAAAAACATTTTGAAAACATTTTGAAAAACCTTGGTGAAGCCTATCTTTTGATAGCTATCACCATTGAATGGGATGATACAAAGATGACCCTTTATTGAAGCTTTTCTTAAATTTTGAACTTTGTATGAATCTCTTAATTTAATAAGTAAAACAAATTTCCAATATTTTTCACCCATAGTGTTTAGGATAAGTATTATACGTATGCATTTTCAAGATTTTTAAAATTACGTATATTTACTTATGGATTTCAAAAATCCAATTTTAAAGCGAAAATTAGCGAATCGATTATCGATCATTGACTGTAATGGCGATTCGGTGATAATAATCGATCATTGGTATCGTAGTCGTAGCCTGGTGATTTCGGGTAAACTTGATAGTTAGGCCCATGTTTAGCCATGTTTTGGTCCCCTAACCACTCCTAACCCTAGGATATGCTTGGGAGAGCATTAGAGAAGGTTGAAATCCATTGGATATGGATTAGGAGTTGGGTTGAGGGTGAGTATCAATTTTAAGGTGGAAGAGAGTTCATTGTTGAACTTTGCCTTAATTTTGATTTGGTTAATGTTCCTATTGGCTTAGGGACTCTTCAAGGACATTGTTGGTGTAATGGTCAAGGGGGAGCAAGCCTCTAGGGGGAGGTATCCATGTTGGGAAGATGGATGTGTATTTCCTCATGGGAGGAAAATTGGGTTGCCTCTCTTTAAGTGATATGGGATCACTAGAAAGATTGTAGGCCTGTGTTCCTCCAAGGGAGAGATTGTAAGATCTCATTGGGATATGAGACATTCATACCCTTGGGGAGGACCTTTTTAATGTAATGTCAAAAAGGGAGAGAAGTTACCAAGTTACCAATTAGGGTTCGTTGGAATTCTCATTGGGATATGAGAATTGCCAATATGGGAGAATTGGTAGACTTGAGATGGTAGTTTTGTCAATCATCAAAAAGGGGGAGATTGTTGGTGCAATCGGCCCAGGTTGACTCGTGTTTGACTCGAGCAGTACCTTGATATTATTTTGATGATAGACAAAACTCATCAAACATGGGGTTAGCATGGAGCTTGGTGTGGAAGTCCAAGGGGGAAGCCTTGGCATGGGAAAGTCCAAAGCATTGCAAAGCCGTGCGCTTGGTGCTTGGTGAGAAATGCATTGCGAAGCCGTGCGCTTGGTGCATTTGGGAAGTCTTGAGAACTTGGAAAGTTCACTAGGCTCGGGTCCTTGAGTTGGTGAAGGATGACATTGTGAAGCCGTGCGCTTGGTGCATCCGAGGGACCGCCGGACAGGGAGCGAATGAAGTGAGACCAAAGGGAAGCATACTTCGAGGGCATGAGACGCGAAGGATGGCATTGCGAAGCCGTGCGCTTGGTGCATCCGAGGGACGTAGGCCGAGGGAAGAGAGCTTCGGTGGGAAACTCCATGAGGGATAAGGTGGACTTGGCCAAGTGGCTAAGACTGAGTGTCGGTGGCTCAAACATCGTGATGTTGAGGTTTTAGCCGACATCAGTCGACTGGCATAGGTGTCAGTCGACGGCTCTAGGTCGTATGGGTTCGACCAGTGTTCAATCAACCAAGTGTCGGTACGACCGGAGGGAGGCGATCGTTGAGCATCATCGATCATTCGAGGATGGCAAGATCGGATGACACTGTGCACAGGCACAGAATGGAGTCGAGCTCGCCAGCACTCGACTGATGGATGATCAGTCGACTGATGGGTGCCATCAGTCGACTGATGTGTGATTCGTTGGAACTTAACCAACGTGGATCTGGCCGTTGTGAGACAACGGCTACGGGACCAGTCGACTGATGGTCACGATCAGTCGACTGATGGGTGCGAAATCAGCTTGATGTAGGTTATAAAAGGAGCTCGAGTTGGAGGATTTTGCCATGGTTTTTGTGGAGCTATTGGAGGGGAATTGCTGCTGCATTCCAGTCCTTCAAGAGCCAATCAAAGCAAGCAACAAGCAAAGCGATCAAAGCAATCGGTGAAAGTTTTCTTGTGTATTGTATTTGTGTATTTGCTTGTATTTCTATATTACATTGTAATTGCTTGTGAGAGGTTTCTCCACCTCCGACGTGTTGTCGAGAAGGAGTGTTATAATTAGTGTCGTGCGCATAACTAGAGCTCGGTGAGCTCATCCGTGGAGTAGGAACCATTCGGTTCCGAACCACGTATCTGTGTTGTGTGATTGTGTGTTGTTAGTTTCATTATTATTGTTATTCCGCTGCGCTAGCAACAATCATAGACAAGCAACGTAAGAAGAACGAGTGAATTTCGACATCCATCGTAAGAGGGCTATTCACCCCCCTCTAGCCGGCCGTACCGATCCCCTACAGTGTCTACAAGGCAGGTGGGTAATTCCTACCCTAGTCAAGTGGTTTTAATGCATATAGATTTAGATGCATGATCATCTTATATGATCATGTTACCTTGACCCTGCTCTTATTATCTTATGCTTGAACTTGTCGTTTGCTATATTTACTCAAAGGTTGATATCACATTCCCTTTATTATGATTTAGGGTTATAGATATGATGTAAATAAGCCTAGATGTTTAGTAGGGTGTGGATGTTAGAGTACGGGTGATGACCAAATTTATAAATTAGTAAAAGGGTCATCCGTGGGTAATTAATGCCCTAAATATATGATTTATTTTCAATACCCATATATTACATACTTATTACCAACCATGTGTTGTGTAATGGTTAAGTGAAGGGTGACTAGTGTGTCGCTACGGACCGGTGGTCCCAGCTTGATATGATTAGTCGAGTACGACTCCCTATTGGATAGAGAGTTATGATCAGTTGAGTATGACTCTCTATAGGATAGAGAGTCCGTCGATCAGTTGAGTACGACTCTCTTCAGGATAGAGAGTGTATTGATCAGATGGGTACGACTCTCTATTGAACAGAGAGTCTGTGGTAGATGGTTGTACATGTGACAGTACATTCATGTCATTTGCATGCATTCTGACGACATAGTCTCCCTTGGGGTTGAGAGAGTCATTAGTCATCTTGCCTCCCAGATAACTTCCCGAGGAGTAACTGGTGTGAGGGCAGAGCATCTGTTGTGCCGCACTTTACCACTATAGACGGTGGTAGTTGGAGTTGCGTGCAGTTGTCCTGGGTGCGTGGCACTCGACCACTCATTGGCAGTGTCAGTCGAAGTGGCCAGTAGCAGGGACCCCTGTTGTGTAGCGAGCTCTTTACGCTCATATGCTACTGATCATACTGCTGACTCGGCCACTCTAGAGCAGTGGTTGGTGTGAGTTGGGACAGGTTTCTTGTCGTGCCACCTAGGCCACACTGGGGTCGTGGTAGCGAGTAGGGGTGAGCAGGCATGACCATGCATGCTGCATTGCCGTATCATATGGCGTTTTGCATATGGTTATATATATATACATACATGCTTGTATATATATATACATGGATGATGGTGATTAGTATACATACAGATGTAGTCTATATGTATACTCACTTTGATGATACATTTGTATGTACTATGCTTGTTGCATTTGTTTGTACATAATCATACATGCTATTGTATTTTCTGTATGGTAGTAGGTCGGTACTTGTATACCTATTGGTTATTCACTGTGATACCCTCGACACATATCAGGATGTAGTGTGAGTTAGTATTATTCTTTATACCTTATGTTGTGGATATATGCCCAGGTTGGATGAGGATAGAGTAGCTGACTGCCAGGTATATCAACATCGTTTGTTGTTCAGTTTATTTAGTGTATGCATGCATGTATACTTGTTATGATGATGTATACCTGTTGTACGAGTAGATTAAACTATTGAATTACATGTAATATTGATACATATATTTACATGTTCTATGTTATTACCTGCTGAGTTTTACTCACCACCATGGACCCTGGGTTTTTCTGTCGCCCAGGTAACAGGTAGTCGACTTCGTGATGGACTTGGAGCACCGCTAGCTGGCATTGTCTCATCTCAACTCCGAGAGTCCGAATTTTTGTGTTTTCATTGGTGTTCCGATATGGATTTGATTTATGTGATGTTTTGTAGTGATTGGACATTGTAAATGTTGTACCTTTCTTTTTTTTTCTGGTTTTGTTATGGTGTTCTGAGTCGGTGTTAGTCATACCGGTATGCATGTGTGTAGTTTGTGATGGTGTATTATGTTTCCGCTGTGTTTTGTGTCTTTGTTGTAGTTAGTTTGTTATGTTGTTGTGGTTTGTGTTACATTTTTATGTGTTGTTGTAATTGTGGGCCTATGGGCCTTGTATTAACCCGAAATGTTGCCACATACAGGGGAGATGTCGTCCGTTTGCTTTTTGGCACGTCATGCTCTCTGGGCGTGACAGTTATTGTTATTATTTCCGCTCCATATAACAAGTATTGTAGGCAAACACGAATGAATCCTGTCAAGCGACGAATGCGCCATTCACTCCCCCCCTTCTAGCGCTCACCGAATTTTCAACATCATACATGTCATTACTTAGCTGAAACGCTAAGAATCGAGTCCAAGTATGGGTTCCCAAGTCTAGCTTAGTCAACTAAGTTGGACCAAATCAATTTTAAGTTCCCAAGAGTCAAGTTCACTTAGTGAACAAAACTCAACCTAGCTATCACTTAGGGGGAGCTAACACTTTGCTTGTTTCCTTGTTTAGTTAAACTCTTGCATGCTTGAGTTATTTTACTGTTTAATTTAGAATGGACTAGATAGGAAACAAGGTAGTTTAAACTATTAGAGATCGTTTGGAAGCTAGAGGGGGGGTGAATAGCATTTTTCGGTTTCTACAAGAAGATTAGCGGAAGCAAACACAATAATATATGTAAAAACAAAATCAAACGCAAACAAGGCCTTTTACATGGTTCGGAGATAACACTCCTACTCCACGGCGATCCTTGAGGTGGATCAATCCAAGCAAATCCACTAATGAGCTTTCTTTACACCACAACTCCTCTTCTTTACAAAAGATGAAGATCTAAGCTTAGAGAGAAGAGGAGGAGATTTAAATCACTTAGAAAGCTAAAGAATTCGTGGAGGCTGTTGAGAAAGATTGGAGAATAAGCATTAACCCCAAAAACCTCCACCAGCCCTCTTTTTATAGAGAAGAGGCTGATTTTCCGTTGAGCCCGATCGATCGATGTACGACATCGATCACTTCGCGTGGTTAACGGCTTCTGAATAGCCGGATTCGCGACATTCAGAGTCGTTTCATCCAACGACACTTTCATTAGTCGACTGATCCCTCCATCAGTCGACTGATGGAGTGATCAGTCGAGTGATCACGGCCGCAGTCGAGTGCGACTCCATTCTGTGCTCGTTTTTACGTCTATCAGTCAATCGACATCATTGGCGGTCGGTGATTGCAACATCGATCGATTTCCTTGGTCACATCGATCGATGGTCGTGGTTTCACCGACTCGGTCGAGGATCGATACATCAAATGTGAATATTTCACACTTGATTTCACCCCCTAGACCTAGACTTAACCCCTTAGCTCTTCCTTAAGCCTTGCGTCTCCAGGATCCCTCCGAGTCCGCGACTTGTTCATCCTTTGCGCTTTGCTTCCAAGAGCTTCTTTGGTTTTGTCATGTCTAGAGTTTTCCTTTGCCAACGCGTGCTTGGACTTTGCGCCGCCAAGTCTACATGCTTGGACTTACGCTGCCAAGACTTGCTTTTGGACTCCCTTTGCCAAGGTTCGTTTGGACTTTAATGCTGCCAAGACAACATGCTTGGTCTTATGCCGCCAAACCTTTACCTTGGATTTTTCTTTCACCAAGTCTTCATACTTGGATTTCCCTGTCACTTAAACATCATCACAATTTAGATCACAAATTGTTGCCTAACTTAGATGATTATCCAAACATCAAAACATATCAATGCTTGGGGCATTGTTGCACCAACAATCTCCCCCTTTTTGATGTTTGGCAATCATTTAAGTTAGGTCTTTTAAAGATACATATATTATCACATCATATATTCAATTCCAATTCTAACTTAAACATTTCTTCTCCCCCTTTGACATACATCAAAAAGAGAAGAAAGATAAAAACATACATATCATGAAAGAATTGAGTGTGTAACAATCTTGAACTAAGGCATAGATTTTAAGATTGAACTCCCCCTTAATCCAAGATATAGATTATGATGAATAAAATACATGTGGAGCTAAAGTCATCAAACAATTTGAAAGTTTAAATCCTAACTTTGCACTAACAATGTAAATTCTTAGAGGAGAAAGATATATTTTGTGAAACTCCCCCTAAAACATGACATTGAACAGCCATACACGTTGTTTAGACTCAATACTATCATGCTATTGCTTTAGGATATCAACAATATACCAAACCTCAGAAAATGAGACTGATTTTTCGAAAACAGACGATCTGGTTTCTAAACCAATCATTCTACACCTGTAACACGAAAATCAGCCTTTTCAGGACAAATTCAGAAATGCGTCAGAAATTCTAGAAACCTCGAAAAATCATGAAAATTTGTGGACACATTTCTGAAATCATACTTTATCAAGGAAAAATATTTTTAAAAATATATGTTTTCCAGATTTCAATATTGATACAAATTTGGAAACTAGCAAAAAGTTCTAAAATTTTGCAAACTTTGTATCACTTTTGTGTTTCACTTGAAAATAGTTTTTCAAGGTATGATAAACATAGTTTAAAATATGTTTTATTTGACATTTCCAATCATGTTCTTGGAGCTATATGCACATCAATTGTGTATAAGCCTTCCCAATGATTGGTCCAATTAAGGATTAATGTCTCTAGATGACACTTTGGTCCATAGTAATGCATCATAACAAGCATGATGAACCAAGTGCATCTTCCTATCATCTCACATGTTGTCTAGGTGATTCAATACAAAAATCATGGTTTCGTAGGTATTTTGTGAGATGGTTAAAGGTATAAAACCTAGTATTTCTATAGGATCATGCAAACCTACACCTTCACTCAACCAAGCACATTCCAAGTTCTCTCCTAAGTGATGAAAATTCTACTTCGGGGAGAGCCTTGGTAAATATATCGGCTAAGTTGGACTTGGATTCAATATAATTGAGCTCAATATCCCCCTTAGCCACATGGTCTCTAATGAAGTGATGATTCACTTCAATGTGTTTGGTCCTAGAGTGATGCACCGGATTTTTGGTCAAGTTAATGGTGCTTACATTATCACAAAATACTTCCATGTTGGAGTAAGATAGCTCATAATCTTCTAGGGTATGTTTCATCCATAAGAGTTGAGCTACACAACCACCCATAGCCACATATTCGGCCTCGGTGGTGGATAAAGCAACACAAGGTTGCTTCCTACTACTCCAACTTACTAGGGAGGACCCAAGGAATTGGCATCCACCACTAGTACTCTTCCGATCCAATTTGCAACCGGCATAATCGGAATCGGTGTACCCAATTAAATCAAAAGACCTAGTCCTAGGGTACCATAGACCTACATTTAGTGTGCCCTTGACATATCTTAAAATTCTTTTAACGACAACTAAATGAGATTCCTTAGCACATGATTGATACCTAGCACACATACCAACCGCAAATAATATGTCGGGTCTACTAGCGGTTAAATACAAGAGGCTACCAATCATGCTCCTATAAAGGGTAAGATCTATTTGTTTTCCTTCACTATCACTATCTATTTTGGTATTGGTTGCCATTGGAGTTGACACTACCTTAGCATTTTCTAAACCAAATTTCTTAATCATTTCCTTAATATTTGGCTTGATAAATGTAAATTCCTTCACTAGTTTGTTTAACTTGCAAACCTAGGAAGAAATTTAATTCTCCAACTAGACTCATCTCAAACTCTTTTTCCATATTTTGAATAAAGTCTTGAAGAAGCTCATCATTTGTTGACCCAAAGATAATGTCATCAACATACACTTGGGCTACAAAGATGTCTTTAGATGTTGACTTTATAAAGAGAGTTTGATCTATACTACCCCTTTTAAAATCCTTAGAGATTAGGAAAGTTGACAATCTTTCATACCAAGCCCGGGGAGCTTGTTTCAAACCGTATAAGGCTTTCCTAAGCTTGTATACATGGTTTGGGTAGTCCGTATTTTCAAAACCGGGAGGTTGTTCTACATATACCTCTTCCTTAATAAACACATTTAGGAATGCCGATTTGACATCCATTTGATGGAGTTTGAAACCCATATAGGAGGCATATGCTAAAAGTATTCTAATGGACTCTAATCTAGCAACCGGGGCATATGTTTCATCATAATCAAGTCCTTCAACTTGATTAAAACCCCTTGCAACTAATCGTGCTTTATTTCTAGTGATATTCCCTTGGTCATCTAGTTTGTTCCTAAAGACCCATCTTGTAGTAATAATAGTGTTCTCACTTGGTCTAGGAACTAACTCCCACACTTGACTCCTATCAAATTGAGCCAACTCATCTTGCATTGCTAAGATCCAATCCGGATCAAGTAATGCATCTTTAATGTTTTTGGGCTCAATTTGAGAGATTAGAGCTATATGACTAGTGGGATCCCTATGGAATGACCTAGTTCTAACTCCTTGAGATAATTCACCCACAATTTGATCTAATGGGTGACTTTGATGAACTCTTATGGTTCTAGGAGGTGTATCAAGTTGAGTTTGATCATGATTAACTTCAATCCTATGTTCATCATGAGTCATCCCTTACTCCCCTTGATCCAATCCTCCCCTTGATCATTACCCCCTAAGGTTAAATCTTGCAATTGTTGGGTAATTCCTTGATTTTCATTGTTTATGTCATTATCAATAGGGGATTTCCTAGGGTATGTATTTGAATTTTCATCAAATTGAACATTCGAAGATTCTTCAATCTTTTGAGTCCTTTTATTGTAAACTCTATATCCTACACTAGTGGATGAGTATCCAACTAGGATTCCCTCATCCGCTTTGGACTCAAACTTACTTAGGTTGTCTTTGGTATTTAAGATATAGACTTTACATCCAAAGACCTTAAAATAATGAATTGTTGGAATTGTACCATTCCACAATTCAAATGGAGTTTTTCCTAAGAACCTATGAATCAATACCCTATTTTGGATATAGCAAGCGGTATTAACCGCTTCCGCCCACAAGTAGCTAGGTAAGGAATATGCATTAAGCATTGTCCTAGCCGCTTCTTGTAGGGCACGATTTTTCCTTTCCACAACCTCATTTTGTTGGGGTGTTCTAGGACAAGAAAATTCATGCTTGTACCCTTGTTCTAAGCAAAAATTTGAAAAATTAGAATTCTCAAATTCTCCACCATGATCACTACGGATTCGGTTGATTTTGAGTTTTCTTTCATTTTCTACTCTTTTGCTAAATCCTATGATTATTCCTAAGGTTTCATCCTTATTTTTCAAGAAAAACACCCAAGTAAACCTAGAAAAATCATCTACTATTACTAAGCAATATTTACTACCAATTATAGATGGGGTACTATGGCAATCAAATAAATCCATATGTAGTAATTCTAATGTTAAAGCGGTACTAAGTAAATTTTTACCTTTGTGTGATGTTTTTGATTGTTTCCCTTCTTGACAAGCATCACACATCTTGTCCTTGAGATATTTGACTCTAGGCAATCCTTGACTAGCTTCAATTTTGCTATTTTAGCTATATTCTTCATGTTAATATGACCTAGTCTCCTATGCCAAAGCCAACTTTCTTCCTCTTTTGCAATAAGACACTTAGTGGAATGATTAGTAGCATAAGATAAGTCAACATAATATATATTTGATTTTCTAAAGCCTACTAACATGCAATCATTTATAGTTTTGTGTCTTATAAAGCATTTTGAGGAATCAAATTTAACATCAAAATTTGCATCACATAATTGGCTTACACTAAGTAAGTTAAATTTCATATTTTTAACTAATAGAACTTTATGAATAGCAAGATTGGGAGATACCTCAATGGTGCCCTTTCCTAGAATTTTAAGTTTACCGCTATTACCAAATGACACTTTTCCTTTGCTAGTATGGTTGATAGTGGAGAATTTTCTCTCATCCCCGGTCATATTCTTTGAGCACCCACTATAAACTATCCATAAGCTTGGTTCTTCTACCTATATCACATGAAAAACACAATCCTTAGGTACCCAAATCTTAGGACCACTAGCATCAATTATAAATTTTTTAGGTACCCATGCTTTTCTCCCCTTGCTTTTAATCATGGATTTTCTACTAACTAGGGATGCAAATGCTACCTCTTTCTCCTTAGGTCTATATCCTAAACCGGCCTTATTGTAAATTTCCCTTTGGTCCTTAATAATCATATCTAGATATTTAGAACCATTAGTGAACTTTTCTAGGCATGTTCTTAATTTACTTATTTCTTTTCTTAACTCATCATTTTCATCCCTAAGAGTACAATCATCATCACTAGATGGTTTATCACATGATGCATCTATATTCTTAAATGATTTGATCTCTAATTTTAGATCCTTAATCCTAGTTTTTGATCTATTTAAAGCATTTTGTAAGCATGCAATAGTCTTATATAGTAAATCTACTTTGGGTGGGTCATTTACCTCATCATCATCACTTGATGATGATTCATCGCTTGAAGAGGAAGAAGACTCCTCGCTTGAGCTTCCGGTTTCTTCCAATGCCATGAGGGCTAAGTTCCGGGTTGTATGGCAAACTTCTTCATCGTCGGAAGACTCCTCCATACTTAGAGTATCCCACGTTTGTGCCATCATCGCCTCCTTCTTCTTCTTTTCCTTCTTTTCCTTCTTCTTCTTTTCCTTTTCCTCCTTTTTCTTTAGTTCCGGGCAATTTGGCTTTATATGCCCTTTCTTGTTGCAACCAAAACAAGTCACGTTAGAAATAGAATTTGAATTGTTAGAAGATTTACCTCTTGAGGATTGAAACATCCTCTTCACATCTTTCTTGGTGAGCCTCCTTGACTTCCCACCAAATTTCTTGACATAGTGTGCCACCTCACTCGCCGATAGCTCATCCTCACTACTTGATGAGTCTTCCTCGGATTCGGTTGAAGAAGACGCCTCCTTCTTTTCCTTTTTCTTCTTTTCCTTATTTCCTACAAAAAGAGCTATACCCTTCTCTTTGGATGAAGTGTTAGCTTGTTCATGCAATTGAAATTCACAAAATAGTTCATCTAATTTGACTAATGAAAGATCCCTAGAGACCTTATAGGCATCTACCATTGAGGCCCATAAGGTGGTCCTAGGGAAGGCTTGTAGTACATACCTTACAAGGTCTCGGTTGTCAACCTTTTCACCTATAACGTGTAGTCCGTTGACTACTTCCTTGAAGCGCCCATGCATTTGGCTCACAGTTTCATTTGTCTTCATAGTGAAGCTTTGGAGTTGCCCAATCAAAAGATCCCTCTTGGCTCTTCTTGTCTCTTTGGATCCTTCGTTGAGTTCGATGAGCTTCTCCCAAAGCTCTTTTGCGGAGTTGAATGGCCCGACCTTAGAAGGTTGCTCCTTGGATAGACCACATTGAAGTGTGGTCGTTGCTTTTGCATTTGCTTGTGCTTTCTTGGCCATCTCTCTTGTCCAATCTTTTGTTGGTAATGGTGCTCTGAATTCGTCGACCGGCTTCTCAAAACCATCTACAACACTAAACCAATTCTCAATATCGTTCATTAAATAATACTCCATCCTACCTTTCCAATATCCGAAATCGTTGTCGTCGAAGAACGAAGGCCTCGCCATGCTATACCCCTCTTGAAATGCCATCTTTGCTCCGGTTGATTGCTAGATCTTCCGATGCGATCCGGGCTCTGATACCACTTGTTAGAGATCGTTTGGAAGGTAGAGGGGGGGTGAATAGCATTTTTCGGTTTCTACAAGAAGATTAGAGGAAGCAAACACAATAATATATGTAAAAACAAAATCAAACGAAAACAAGGCCTTTTACATGGTTCGGAGATAACGCTCCTACTCCACGGCGATCCTTGAGGTGGATCAATCCAAGCAAATCCACTAATGAGTTTTCTTTACACCACAACTCCTCTTCTTTACAAAAGATGAAGATCTAAGCTTAGAGAGAAGAGGAGGAGATTTAAATCACTTAGAAAGCTAAAGAATTCGTGGAGGCTGTTGAGAAAGATTGGAGAATAAGCATTAACCCCAAAAACCTCCACCAGCCCTCTTTTTATAGAGAAGAGGAGCCGATCGATCGATCGATGTACTGACATCGATCACAGGCGTGGTTAACCACGAATAGCCAAATTCGCGGGATTCAGAGTCGTTTCATCCAACGGCACTTTCATCAGTCGACTGATCCCTCCATTAGTCGACTGATGGAGTGATCAGTCGAGTGATCACGCGCAGCGGCGCGCGACTCCATTCTCGGCTCGTTTTACGTCTATCACCGACCGACACATTGGCGGCCGATCGATGATCATCATCGATCCGCCTTGGTCACATCGGGCCGATCGATGGTCGTGGTTTCACCCGACTTAGTCGAGCACCGACGGCCGATCGATACTCATCAAATGTGAATATTTCACACTTGATTTCCCCCCCTAGACCTAGACTTAACCCCTTAGCTCTTCCTTAAGCCTTGCGCCTCCAGGATCCCTCCGAGTCCGCGACTTGTTCATCCTTTGCGCTTTGCTTCCAAGAGCTTCTTTGGTTTTGTCATGACTAGAGTTTTCCTTTGCTAAGGCGTGCTTGGACTTTACGCCGCCAAGTCTACATGCTTGGACTTACGCTGCCAAGACTTGCTTTTGGACTCCCTTTGCCAAGGTCCGTTTGGACTTTAATATTGCCAAGACAACATGCTTGGTCTTATGCCGTCAAACCTTTACCTTGGACTTTTCTTTCACCAAGTCTTCATACTTGGATTTCCCTGTCACTTAAACATCATCACAATTTAGATCACAAATTGTTGCCTAACTTAGATGATTATCCAAACATCAAAACATATCAATGCTTGGGGCATTGTTGCACCAACATAAACTTGAACAACCTAGTACTAAGATGAAGTGAACTGATAGTAAGTAAGGGAAGCTCTTCGAAGTGCATGTCTAGGAAGTGGTCGTTGCTCCGATATCCAAGAAGGCTATGTGCCTCGCCATGACCTGGTGCACTAAGTCGAGTGGAACTGACCAAAGCTAACTCACTAAGTCATTGAGTAGTTAGACCAAGGCTTAGTCCAAAGTGAATCAAGCACTTGATTTCTTTATTGACTTTGTCTAGGAAGTCACTACAACAAAAATGGGAAATAGTGACAAACTTTTTTCATCGCTAATACCAAAAATTTGCCACTAAATACATTTTACGACGAAATAATTTCGTCACTAGAGTCATCGTAATAAGCTTTTTGCAAAGTTAAATTAGCGACAAATTAAGGCTTTTTCATCATTAAAATTACCGACGAAATAAAAAATGTCGCCAAAAATAAAACTTTCATCACAAAATCTAGAATGTCGAAAAGAGGAAAATTACCGATATTGGCGATGAAATATCACAAATTCCTCGCCAACCATTAGTCGAGTGATGCAATAAAGCAGTCGACTGTCTATTTTTTTGGCCCACAACAGAATCGAGAGAGACTCGACTAGCGACTCGACTGACATGTTAACGACGAAAATATCTCATTTCATCGTTAAATATCAGTTGACTGACACAAGAAATGACTCCATTATCTATTTTTTAGCCAACCACAGAATCGGGAGACCCTCGACTGGAGACTTATTTGTGATGAAATTTATAAACTTCATCGCTAAAGTCTACAACAGTCGACCGCGTCAACTGGCGCCTCGACTGATACGCCAAACTCTAGTGACGAAATTTCTAATTTCATCACTAAACCTCAAAATCCTGATGTCGTATATCGACAATTAGTGACGAAATGGAAAAAATTTATCACTAACCATGAAAATACAGATTTCTAGAATTCATTGAATTTGTATTCGAAATCCTGTAATACAACATCAACCACACAATTTAACTTAACAACATACAACTCAAAAAATAAAACCAACATATACTTTTAAAAACAACTACCATAACATCCAATTCACAAATACATCTAATTTAAAGTCCAAAACATCCAATTTGACAAATCCATAGTATTGAAATGCAAAAACATTCAAATTTACAATTTCACTAGCTCAAAATATAAATGTTCACAAACTCTAAGATGGACGAGGAGGTGGAGCTGATGATGACTCATGCATCAATGATTGTAATGCTCTAGGTGCAAGCCGATTCAGAATTGCTTCAAACATATCTTGTCTTGATCTCATTGATGTCAACTCTTCTTTGGTGCTAGCTAATCGAACTTGAGTGTTTGCTAGCTCCTCTTTCGTCCCCTCTAATTCTTGCTTGGTGGACTAAAGTTGTTCATGCAGTGTTGCATTAGTTGTTCTGGAGGAGGAGTTGACATCTGAAGAAGTGGACCTAACTAGTTTTGGTACACTTCCAAGTCCTCTAATATATCCAAAGTGAACACCGAGGACTTGATCACAAATCTGATATGTAATCTGAACAGTATCGATGTCATCTCCAATTTCTTGTGATTGGATGTGTTCATCTCGCAGTCTCACCATATCACCCTAAGAATAACAAACATATTATTAATATGTTTACAAATAATTATGCAAATTTAAAAATAACTTTACTAAATTTTATCGATTATATCTTACGTATGCATCCTCGGCTCTCTTCCCACTTCACCCATTTAACGAGTTACAATGGGTTGTATTAAAGATAGTAATCCGATCTTTTCTCTTAGACTGATCGATCTAAAAAATATTATAATGTGTTAATATTAAAAATACCAAACAATATACTGTAACTATAAAGTTTGTACTTACACCGTCGTAACTATATTGGATGAATAATTTAGAGCCACCTCGATGGGTAAATGGTAGTTGTGCTCGATTTTGGGCATTTGTTGCCGATCGTGTCTACAATATAAAAATTTGTTATGATAAAACATAAAACATGAGTTATAGAGCAAATATTTTAATTTGTATAGATTGAGTTACTTGAAATTTCTCTTATTCAAACAAATCACACATATAGTTTCAATCTTCCTGTGTCTCACAATACTCGATCGGCATATAATGTCGATGCTCGATAGGGGAAAGATGCAGTAGGCTCTTATAATGAGTGTGCATCTTATTTCTATTGTCTCTATACCTTACACTCATTAACATGTCAGTCTCCTTTCTTACCAACATTGCCTCCTCGACAAAATTGATATCGAAAGAATCCTGAAAAAAATACCAATATTAAAATTTATTAACGAATGATGATTGATTATATAAATATCAAATTACTTGTACTTAGTGCTAATCGGTCACATATCATCTGTTTATTGTCCGTAGGGATATGCTTCCAGCTCTTAGCTTGTAGGGGAGAGAACTTCTTAATTTACAACCCTAACTCTGTCATAAAGGCAGTTGCATTTGTCCCGATAGGGTGACAATCTTGTTGGGATGTATACTGAAAAGTCTATCTTTTATATGAACATTTTTATTTTTGAAATAAGAATCACATGATCATTGTTTGCATATTTATGGTTATGCTGTAGGGATGTATACTGAAAAGTCTAACTTTTGCATGAACATCTTTATTTTGAAATAAGAATCACATGATCATTGTTTGCATATTTTTATGGTTATGCATATTGTCTAATACTTTACATTGTAGATAACATGGTGTGTGGTGTCACACGGGAGATCATGTTATCGGCTCCTTGAAAAATATAAGTAAAGGCTCACAACCGAGATGGCTTAGGACAAACCATCGGAATGGTTGTAGTATGATTTGGTATTGGTTTGTCTTGACCATAGAATCACACTAGTGCACTTTGTGTGTATTGAGCAGGACCGACTTAGAGGTGATTCGATTTATTGCTGACTACATAATCGAATCGGACCTCAGATATTATTATGTACATGCTCTTAATCCCGATATAATAACGGGCATATATACTTAGTATTCATCTCTTTGATTTACCAATGGGCGAGATTTATAGATTAAATCAATAGGCTCGATAAGTTGGGAGATGATATTATTTATATGGTGTGTCGTTGATTATAGGAGGAAACCGTGTCCTATATATTAGGATGATGATGTCCCCTTGAGGAGCTCATAAGGCTCATCATATAAACCCTGCAGGTGGACTTGGTCCGGCATGATGAAAAGGTTGAATGGTACTACTCAAGGAGTTAGATGTTGATTAATTAATGGTCAATAAATTAATTAATCGACGGACATTCGAGATCTTAAACACGGGGAGAAAATGTATAAATAATATATGGAGCCCATATTATCATATGGGGGTTGGTGAGGTAGATCGATGATGATCCCTTAGTGGATTGGATTATCATTAGTGGATCGGACTTTATGTGGGCTTGATCCATGGGTCGCCAAGATCCAACTCCTCCTCATGGTCCCTAATGTAGCCTATTAACACCTCATGAAGCTTAGATCCAATGGATAGAAACAAAACTCTAGATCCAAAGATAGAGATTAAATCTCTAGATCTGACGGTTGAGATTAAATCTCTAGATCCGATGGTTGAGATTAAATCCCTAGAACCAATGGTAGAGATTAAAAGGAGGCTTATCCCTAACTCTATAAAAGGAGCTTGATGGGTTGGCGTGGAGATTATTCCAAGGAGATCTAGGGTTTTGGGCGGCAAGAGAGGAATCCTAGTTGAGATAGGATTAGGGTTTGGAGGCTTAGGGTTTTGGAAGCTTGTGCGGCACCAAATAAGGAAGTTTTTCCTTTCTTCTTCCTTCTCGATTGGCCGGCGTCCAACACCTTTTCCAGCCCCTTTCCAGCCCTTGGCCGGCACCCAAAGGCTCTCTTCTCTTCTCCTTGAGTGGTGGAAACAAGACTTAGGGGTCTCCCTTGGTGTCTTGGTTTGTTTCGATCATCATCTCCCTCTCTTTGTTGGCCAGTGGCAAGGATTATTTTTGTTCCTTGTTGGTTGGTTTTAGGGAGGATAAAAACCTTGTTTCTATTCTTCCTTTTGCTTTGGAAGAGCAAGGAAGGAAGATTTACTATCTAGGAGCTTCAACTTTTGGTAGATCGTCGCCCACACGACGTCCGAAAGGAGGAAGGTCATACATTAAAAGATCGAGAGGTATATCGATTCTCTAATTTTTATATGTTACATGTTTGTATTTGTTTTTTAATTACGAGCATGATATAAATCTATATATGGATAAATAATACTTGGATGCCGAGCATAAATACAAAAACCGGCGATCCAGACATCATCTATTCCGCGGCTACTTGTAGAATAGAGGATGGTCGTTTGAACAACGAGTTTGTTCAAGTGACCTCTCTAAACGAATAGCACGACGATGACTTGGTTTTTTGGGCAATCCCTTTTGTCTAGGATTAAATTTTTTAATCCGGGTACATCGAGGGAATCGCCATGAATAAACAACCAAGGTGAAGTAGGAAGCGAAGTTTCCTCTCACGGACTCGATAAGCAAAACCCTACAATTGGTATCAGAGCCAAGGTTTCCTGTTTTGTGTGTTTAGGATTCGATTAATTTTTATGCACTTTTCATATATTATATGAGTAGGATATGCGTAGTTTAACTCTTTGGTTGCAGGCATAAGATCTGACTATTATGGCCACATGTGTGTATGTGATTGTATGTGTATATTTTGTTGAATCCTTGGGGTTGACGAGGCTAGTATTTGATTTTTTGTAAATTAGATACTGCATTATTTAGCCACTCTTTATTTTAGTTTACTTTCGATCTAGATTTCATGTACACTCCCTCGTGGAGTATAGGATCGATGGATGTAAATTAAAATAGGTTTTAGTCTCGGCTCGGATCTCTGGATGGCTTGTACATGGCGTAGGAGGAGCGGATGAGAAGGTGTTGCGACGGGAGGCATATTGAAGAAAAAAGCCATAATAGTTGGAAAATAATTTATTTTTCATATTTATTTCTTTTTTTTTGATATGCATGTCGTAGGCTAGGAAAATTTCTCAATTTCAAATTACTAAGTGGGAGAGGAAATTTTTAAAATTCCCACGGCCTCCATTACGATTTGAACAAGTGATGCAAACAAACTTGCGCGTCGGCTCTGAGTGCCTTCCTCCATATCGGATGGGTTTGTTTGCGGATCACAAGGTCAGATATGGTTATAGGGAATTATCAAGGAGCATGTGTACTTCCCCATCAGAAGGCACATAACCCGAGATAATTACCTTGGTACCGAGTAATGGCGAACACTTAGATACAAATATAAGTATCCTCCCCATCGGAGTCACTGCTTTTATTTGTAGGGCCAAAGAGGAACCAACTATTAATTTTACTTGTCAAAAAGTTAGGTTGACAAGATAGTAAAATTAATGGGTAAAACCTCCTCATACAAATATAGAATTCGTATACGTCCACACTATCGTGGCATACGATATTCTCGGTGTTTTGAGGTGTTGGTTGATTTTAAAATTTTATTGTTTGAGGAATCAATAATTTTTTGAAATCTAATGTTTTGATTTATGTGATTCTTAGGTTTTCTTTCAAAATGACTTTCAACCCACTTGATGTGATACTGAAAGAGAACAAACTTACTGGACCCAACTATGTTGATTGGAAGAGGAATCTAGACATTGTCTTGACTGCTGAGGAATACAAATATGTACTCCTCGAAGAGTGGCCTCCCAATCCTGCAGATGATTTTGGGGAAAAGGAGAGAGAGAGCTATAAGAAGTGGATCAAGGCCGATGATATGGCGCGGTGTTACATTTTGGCATCTATATCAAATTTACTGCAACATCAGCATCAAGCCATGTCCACTGCTTGTGATATGATGCTCAATCTCGAGGAGCTTTTCGAACACCAGAATCGGGCTGCGAGGCAAGAAGCCATGAGAAACTTGATGACGACCACCATGATCGAGGGAACACCAGTGAGGGATCATGTTCTCAAGATGATGGCTTATTTGAATGAGCTGGAGGTCCTTGGAGCTGAGATCGATGGGGAAACCCAAGTCAATATCATACTCCAGTCTCTACCTAGTAGTTTTGAGCAGTTTCGCCTGAACTACAACATGAACAAGAGGTTGTATTCATTGGCGGAACTTCTGACAGAACTCCAGGAGGCAGAGGGGCTATTTCGTCAGAGTGCTCAAGCGCATGTCGTGGTGACCCAAAAGGTTTATACTTCTAAGCCAAAAGGCAAGAAGAAGAAGAAACAAACTGGGGCGAAGGTGGTGGGAGGTACTCAGGGAGAAGTGAAGAAGCCGAAAGGCAAGTGCTTCACTTGTAAGTAGACTGGACATTGGAAGAAGGACCACCCCAACCGCAAGAACAAAGGTATATCTTTTTGTCTAGTCGTTGAAACATGTTTAGCAGTGTTATCTACCGGCACCTGGTGTGTAGATAAGGGAGCCACTGATCATGTCTGCAATACTTTGCAGGGGTTCCAAGAAACTAGACGACTGGCTGAAGGGGAGATTACCATGTACTTGGGCGATGCCACGAAGGTGGCAGCTGTTGCAGTGGGAGATGTTCATTTATCTTTTGAGAAAAATAAACTTTTGGTTCTTAAGAATTGCCTTTATGTACCCTTTTTAGAAAGAATTTAATTTTGGTTTCTAAATTGTTTATGGATGGTTATTCTATTTCTTTTAATGACAGAGTTGTTATAAGAAGGAATAGGGACATTATCTGTTCGGGTGCATTGATAGGAAATTTGTACACACTTAAACCAAAACCTCCCACGATGCAAATTGAAGTTAATAACTCATCTTCTAATTCCAATAAGAGAAAAGAACCTTCGAAGATGAACCAAATATATCTTTGGCATCTTAGGCTTGGTTACATTAACGTAAGCAGAATTCAAAGGTTGATAGCTGATGGACCTTTGGGTTCATTAGTGATGGAGGATCTCCCAACCTACGAATCCTGCTTGGAAGGTAAAATGACCAAGAGGCCTTTTAAGGCCAAGGGGTATAGAGCCAAAGATGTGTTAGAATTGGTTCATTCTGATTTGTGTGGTCCTATGTCTATCCAGACTAGAGGTGGTTTTGAGTATTTCGTCTCTTTTATAGATGATTACTCAAGATATGGATACATTTACCTGATGCGCCGCAAGTCTGAATGCTTTGACAAGTTCAAAGAATTCAAGGCTGATGCGGAGAAACATCAAGGTAAAAGTATCAAGACACTACGATCTGATCGTGGTGGCGAGTACCTCTTTGGACAGTTTAGGGATTACCTATCAGAGGCTAGGATTCAATCCCAATTGACTGCACCTGGCACACCCCAGTAGAATGGTGTAGCAGAACGAAAGAATAGGACTCTTATGAAGATGGTTAGATCGATGATGAGTTATTCTGACTTGCCAGATTCATTCTGGGGATATACTATAGATACGGCGGTGTACATTCTGAACTTGGTTCCATCTAAATCAGTGCCTTCTACTTCCATAGAATTGTGGACTGGGCGAAAGCCTAGTCTAAGACATATTTGGATATGGGGGAGTCCAGCACATGTGCTGAAGGCTGATACTGGTAAGTTGGAACCTCGTACAAAAGTACGCATGTTCATTGGCTATCCCAGGGGAATGAAGGGTGGTTTGTTTTATAGTCCTAGAGATCAGAGGGTGATCGTTAGCACGAATGCCAGATTTCTAGAAGAAGACTATGTGATGAGCCACAAGCCCAAGAGTAAAATTGTTCTGGAAGAGTTAAAAGGGGAAGTCATTTCTTTAGTACCACCGGTACAAGAGGATATATCACATGTCACTGCACCACGTGTCACAGAGGATACACAAGTGATACCTCATTGTAGTGGGAGGGTTGTGAGACAGCCTGATAGATTCATGTTCTTGGGAGAATCTTCTGATTTGGTCCCTAGTGAACATGAACCTGATCCCTGGACATATGACGAGGCAATCCAAGATAAAGATGCACTATCTTGGCAAAGTGCAATGAATGCTGAGATTGAATCTATGGATTCAAATCAGGTCTGGGAACTAGTAGAACCACCCGATGGTGTAAAAACCATTGGATGCAAGTGGATCTACAAGAGAAAGAGAGGAATAGATGGGAAGGTTGAGACCTTCAAAGCGAGGCTTGTTGCGAAGGGGTATACTCAGAAAGAGGGTATCGATTATGAGGAGACCTTTTCGTCGGTAGCCATGCTTAAGTCTATCTTGATTCTCTTATGCATAGCAGCTCATATGGATTATGAGGTGTGGAAGATGGATGTCAAGACAAATTTCCTTAATAGAAGTCTTGAGGAAAACATCCATATGAAGCAACCAGAGGGATTCATTGCTAAGGGCAAAGAGCATCTTGTATGTAAGATTAATCGGTCCATTTATGGATTGAAGCAAGCTTCAAGGTCTTGGAACATCCGCTTTGATGAGGTAATCTAGTCTTATGGATTTATTCAAAGTTCGGATGAGTCTTGTGTATACAAGAGATGTGACGAAAACGTAGTGGTATTTCTTGTACTATACGTAGATGACATCTTGTTGATTGACAACAATATCAAGGTGTTATCGGACGTAAGGGTATGGTTGTCCAAACAGTTTGATATGAAGGACTTGGGAGAAGTGGGACACATCCTTGGGATCAAGGTTATAAGGGATCGCAGGAAAAGGATGTTGTACTTATCCCAAGCTTCATACATAGATACGATTATGGAGCGTTTTAGCATGCAGAACTCCAAGAAGGGATTTCTACCTTTCAGGCATGGAGTTCCTTTATCTAAGGAGATGTGTCCTAGATCATCTGAGGAGATAGAGGAGATGAAGGCAGTTCCTTATGCTTCAGCAGTAGGAAGCCTCATGTATGTGATGCTCTGTACGAGACCAGATATCTGTTTTGCCGTGGGCATGGTCAGCAGATGTTAGAGTAATCCAGGACAAGGACATTGGACTACGGTAAAGCATATATTGAAGTACCTGAGAAGGACTAGGGATTATATGCTGGTTTACCGGGAAGACCAATCTGATAGGGATAATAGTAAGTCTACCTCAGGTTTTGTGTTTACCTTGGGAGGTGGAGCCATTGTATGGAGGAGTGTCAAGCAGAAGTGTGTGGCGGACTCCACCATGGAAGCTGAGTATGTGGCGGCCAAAGAGGTTGTATGACTCAGAAACTTCCTGATGGACTTGGATGTGATTCCTGGTTTGCCCAGAACTATCACAATTTATTGTGATAATAGTGGTGCAGTTGCAAACTCGAAGGAACCACGAGCCTATAAGGTTAGTAAACACATAGACCGCAAGTACAACCTGATACGAGAAATCGTAAAGAGAGGAGAAGTTGCTGTGGCCAAGATTGCATCAGAGGATAACCTGGTAGATCCTTTCACTAAGGCCCTTCCAACGAGAGCTTTTGATAGGCATGTGGAGGGAATGGGGATCAGATGTATGGCAGTTTGAGGACAGCATAGTCTTTTAGTTTAAGTGGGAGATTGTAGGGATGTATACTGAAAAGTCTATCTTTTGTATGAACATCTTTATTTTGAAATAAGAATCACATGATCATTGTTTGCATATTTTATGGTTTTGCATATTGTCTAATACTTTACATTGTAAATAACATGGTGTGTGGTGTCACACGGGAGATCATGTTATAGGCTCCTTGTAAAGTATAAGTGAAGGCTCACAACCGAGATGGCTATGGACAAACCATCGGAATGGTTGTAGTGTGATTTGGTATTGGTTTGTCTTGACCATAGAATCTCACTAGTGCACTTTGTGTGTATTGAGCAGGACCAACTTAGAGGTGATTCAATTTATTGCTGACTACATAATTGAATCGGACCTTGGATATTATATTGTACATACTCTTAATCCCGATATAATAATGGGCACATATACTTAGTATTCATCTCTTTGATTTACCAATGGGCGAGATTTATAGATTAAATCGATAGGCTCGAAAAGTTGGGAGATGATATTATTTATTTGTTGTGTCGTTGATTATAGGAGGAAACCGTGTCCTATATATTAGGATGATGATGTCATCTTTAGCAGCTCATAAGATTCATCATGTAAACCCTGCAGGTGGACTTGGTCCAGCATGATGAAAAGGTTGAGTGGTACTACTCATGGAGTTAGATGTTGATTAATTAATGGTCAGTAAATTAATTAATCGACGGACATTCGAGATCTTAAACACGGGGAGAAAATGTACAAATAATATATGGAGCCCATATTATCTTATGGGGGTTGGTGAGGTAGATCAATGATAATCCTTTAGTGGATTGGATTATCATTATGTTAGTTATAGCCCTAGAACCAATCATGTGATGGTTGAATAGGGAACATTTTGTATCATTTTCTATAAAGGCAAAGGATTGGTTATTATATTTACGTCTTGCTTGTGCCAACTAAATTAAATATAATAATGCCCTAGAAAAGTAGGTTCTTATCTACAGCACATCAATTGGCAGAATTGATTATGAGAGGCTGTAGAGAACACTTTCCTAAATGTTCCTAGTCAAGTATTAATATGCAAGGGCAATATTAATACATAAAGACTAGCATGTAGGTCAATTGATGACTTAATCTCACAAGTCATGGATATATGATATCAAGTTGACACATGGGTATATATTAGAGAATATATACTGAACTGACCCGCCATGAGAAAGTTTCATGGATCGTCATATGAGTTTCATAAACTTTCTCATGTGACTATTGGTATGAATAGTCCTCAAACCTGAAGTCACTACGGTTCCCTACATAAGGAGTTATGTACTTTGGTATCGTCAAACATCACCCATAACAGGGTGGACCATAAAGGCGATTATTGGGTATATAACAAATTATGCGGAGGGATGTGAGTGATGTAGATGGGATCTATCCCTCCCATATGACGGGAGTGATATTTGTGGGCCCCTTGATTGAGTAGAACTACTAAAATGCATGGCCATGCTCGAATGAGTCAATATGAGATATTGAGCTCATTTGTTTGAGTTAGTTTACTCAGGGATCAAGAAACACATAGATTGATCGAGGATGACACAGTCATTGCCTCATTGGTCAATCTGATATCAAGGATAGAAGGACACGGTCATACATTATAGTAGTCACGGAAAGGTTAGTCGGATCTTGACTTATTTCGTAACTTGGGTAGCAATGATGTATTGCTAGATGTCGCTCATTGCTTGTGTATCTAAAAGAGTTTAGATCCACTGCCAACGTTATGAGAGCCTATAGGGTCACACATAAAGAGCATGATGATTAGAAGAATTAGTGCATTCTAGTTTGACTAGAATAATTTGGGAATAAGCTTAAGTACAACATGGTTTTTGGACTTTAAGCTTAATGAGAATTTTAGCTTGTTGATTTAATGAGATTAATTCAATATGCTAAGCTTATTAATTTAATAAGATTAAATAAATATGTTATCATGATAGCCTAAGCTTAATTGATTTAATAAGATTAATTCAATATGTTACCTTATTGATTTAATGAGATTAATTCAATATGATAACATAAGCTTATTGAATTAATAAGATTAATTCAACATGCATGAATGCCACATAAGCATGCCACCTAAGCATACCACATAAGCATGCCACATAAGCATGCCACCTAAGCTTGATGAGGTGAAAGGAGACAAAGGGTTTTGACCTTTGGAATTTCTCCACATGTGGCCGGCCAAACAAAGATTGCATTGAATGTGATAGGAGGTGAAAGGTTTTTTCAATCCTATAAAACACTCCATGGGGTGGCCGGCCAAATTGGTGGAAGCTTGAGGCTTGGAGAGAGCTTGGTGGTGAGAGGCTTTGGTTGTGTGGCTTTTGTGAGTGTAGGCTAGCAAGAAGAGTGGTCTTCTTCTTCCTTTCTCTTTTTCCCTACCTTCCTCTCCTTTAGGGACTTCTCTAGCAAGAAGTAAAGGAGAGCTCTTCTAGTTTCTTTTGTGAGACAAGAGCTTGCTCGTGTGGATACATATAGAGGCACGAACATTTGAACGTGCTAAAAGATCCAACAAACCCAAGGAGAAGCGGGATTAAAAAGGGCACGCAACAAAGGTAATATTCTCCTATAAGATAAGTTTTTTTCTTTTAGAGAAATTTATTTTTTTGTACGAGGTTTTCTTTCGCAAGGATCACTTGGAAGGGATCCTATTTTTTCCGTTGCGCATATGCTATTTTGCATAAAAAAATCCCTACACATTAGTGGATCGGACTTTATGTGGGCTTGATCCATGGGTGGCCAAGATCTAACTCCTCCTCACAGTCCCTATTGTAGCCTATTAACACCTTATGAAGCTTAGATCCAATGGATAGAAACAAAACTCTAGATCCAAAGGTAGAGATTAAATCTCTAAGATCCAATGGTTGAGATTAAATCTCTAGATCCGACGGTTGAGATTAAATCCCTAGAACCAATGGTGGAGATTAAAAAGAGGCTTATCCCTAACTCTATAAAAAGAGTTTGAGGGGTTGGCGTGGAGAATCAATCAAGAGAAGCTAGGGTTTTGGAGGTTGGCGGCAAGAGATAGGAGCTAGGGTTTGGGCTTATGCGGCACCTAATAAGGAAAGATTTCCTTGCCTTCTTCTTCTTCCTCAAGCTGTCGGCGGCCCTTGAGCTCCTTCCAACCCTTGGCCGGCATCCAAACTCCCTCTTCTCCTTCTCCTTGGCTGGTGGAAACAAGATATAGGGCTTTCCCTTGGTGTCTTGGCCGGTTTCCACCATAATCTCCTCTTCCTTCTTGGCCAGCGGCAAGCTCCATCCTTGGAGGTTGTTGGTTGGTTGAAAGAAGGAATAGAGCTTTGTTTCTATTCTTCTCTTGCTCGTAACGAGCAAGGAAGGAAGATTGGTGATCTAGGAGCTTCAACTTTTGGTAGATCATCGCCCACATGACGTCCGAAAGGAGGGAGGTCATACATTAGAAGATCGAGAGGTATATCTATTCTCTATTCTCTTTTGTAACTTGCTTGTATTTATTTTTTCAATTATGAGCATGATATATTCTGTTTGTGGCTAAATAATACTTGGATCCCGAACATAAACACAAAAGCCTGCAATCCAGACATCGTCTATTCCGCGGCTACTCGTAGAATTAAGGTTGGTCGCTTGAACAACAAGTTTGTTCAAGTGACCTCTCTAAACGAATATCACGATGATGACTTGGTTGTATGGGCAATCCCTTTTGTCTAGGATTAAATTTTTTTAATCCGTGGACATCGATGGGATCACCATGAACAAGTGACCGAGGTGAAGTGGGAAGCGAAGTTTCCCTTCACGGATCAATGAAACCAAACCCTACATGTGAAGGTGTTAAATGGCTAGAGCAATAAATCTTTTGATATGTTACTTCAGTTATTGTAAGAGGCATTTCCTAAACCGAATGCAATTCCAAACTCTTATTATGAAGCCAAAAAATTATTGAAAGAGTTAGGATTGACATATGAGAAGATATATGTCTGTAAGAATGATTGTATATTATTTTGGGATGAGCACGAGAATAAGGATGCATGTCCAATGTGCAAGGAGCCCAAATACAAGTATGAAGGGATGAATAAGAAAAAGAATCCTCACAAAATTCTTCGATATTTTCTTCTGAAATCTAGACTTAACTGACTATTTATTTCGAAGCATACGACTAAAGAGATGAGATTACATAAAGAAAAGCGAGTTGAAATAGAAGGTGTATTAAGACACCCAGCTGATAGTGAATCATGGAAAGAATTTTCCAATGCACATGAAATATTTGCAGGTGATCCACAAAATATTCCCTTAGGGTTGACTACTGACGGGTTTAATCTATTTGGAAACATATCAAATGCTTATAGTATGTGGCCTGCTATACTTGTGAATTATAATTTGCCACCATATATGATTATGTTTCTTTTAATTCCTGGGCCTAGATCACCTGGCAAAGAGATAGATGTATACCTATGACCTCTGATAAACGAACTAAAGGAGCTATGGGATGATGGGGTGGAAGCATATGATGCATCGGCTGAACAAGTATTTCAATTACATGATGTTGTTATGTGGACCATTCACGACTTTTCAGCATATGAAACCATTTCTGGATGGAGCATAAAGGGCTATAAGGCATGTACAGTATGTCTAAATGATACCAAATCTCAAGGATTAATGAGTAAAATATGCTACACATGTCATCGTCGATTCTTGAATGTGCAACACCCATGGCGTAGAAATAAATATTTCAATGGAAAGGTTGGAAAAGAATGACCACTACGAGTAATGAATGGATATGAGATTTTAGCGCAGTTAGACTTGTTACCCCAAGTGACATTCAGTGAACATCCTTTATTCAGTAAAAAATGACAGCGATCTTCAGATGATACAAATTGGGTAAAGAAGTCTATATTTTTTGAGTTACCATATTGGTCAGATTTAAAGTTGAGATACAATTTAGATGTGATGCATATTGAAAAGAATGTCTGTGATGCTTTAATTGGCACATTATTAAATATAGATGGAAAGTCAAGGGACACTCTCAAAGCAAGATTAGGCTTGCAGGATATGGAGATAAGAAGTGAGTTTCATTTACAGCCGGTTGGAGACAAATTTGTAGGATATTTGAGGCCGCTAGAGGGGGTGAATAGCGTTGTGTTCGTACGATGATGGAATTCATTGCGTTTGTCTCTACAATTTTGTTAGCGCGGCGGAAATAGAAAAATAATAATGATAACGAAATATACAACATGCAAACATAAATATTTAACGTGGTTCGAAATCGAACGGTTCCTACTCCACAGATTGGGTTAGTACGAACCCTAGCGATGCCAATCACACACCACTATGATAAACACTCCTTCTCGACACAAGTCGGAGGCGGAGAAACCCCTTACAAGCCATCTTACAATAGTAAGAAACAAAAACAAGCAATTACAACAATTAATGTGAAAGACAAGTAAAGAAAAACTTTACAACACTTGCTTTTGATTGCTTGAATGCTTGGTTGTTTGATTAGCACTTGGAGACCTGATTTGCAGCAACAAATCACCCCTAAAGCTCTCAAAAACCGGATCCATTTTTCTCCATCACAAGCTCCTTTTATAGCTTTAACCTACGTTGGAAAATGTCGATCAGTCGACTGCTCGGGACCATCAGTCGACTGATCACACTATTGCTGTGAGACAACGGTGTAATCCACACTGGAAAAATCCAATGACTAGGACATCAGTCGACTGATCATACATCGATCGGGCCGATCGATCACATCACTCATCGCTCGTCGGCGTCGAGTGAGACTCCATTCTGTGCCCTAAAATCCGAGCATCTGTCGACTGATCACAAGATCAGTCGACTGCTCATCCAAACAGTCGACTGCCCATCTATGGCAGTCGACTGCTAGGGCAATTCCCGCAGTCATCCCCTAGTTGACTACACCAGTCGACTGCCACATGACACCAGTCGACTAACACACCTCAAACATGAGGTTTTAACTCAAGTATGGTACCCCCATACTTGCTAGACCACCCTTAGCCTAGACCTAAGCCTTCTAACCACCTCCATCAGCCTTACGCCTCTCGGATCCCTCCAAGTCATCCATGACTTGTTCATCCATCGCGCTAGCCTTCAGGTGCTTCCATCGGATATGTCATGCTAACGGTGTCTACACCGCCAAGGCACATTGGACTTATGCCGCCAAGACTCCGCTTGGACTTTACACCGCCAACCATTGGACTTATGTTGCCAAGACTTCCGCTTGGACTTTACGTCGCCAATATCAAACCCCTTGGACTTCTCAAATGCCAAGACTCAAGCTTGGAATTTCCCTTGCCAACCCATGTTGGACTTTCCATGCCAAGACCCATGCTTGGACTTTCCCAAATGCCAAGTGTCCCACTTGGACTTTCCATGCCAAGTACCCATGACTTGGACTTTCCATAACCACATGGTCAACCCTAGTCAACCATCAAAGTCTCCCTCGAGTTAAACTCGAGTCCAGTTAAACATAACCCGGGTTGATTGTATAAACAATCTCCGCAAAACATCAACAGACATTAATGTCAAACATCAATGTCAACTTACTTTGTCAAACATCAAAATATCTCTCGAGTCAAACTCGAGTCTGGTCAATCGTGACCTGGGTCGATTGCACCAACAATCTCCCCCTTATTGATGTTTGACAAAACAAACCTTGAGTTAGTCCCCTAACTCAAATTCCCTTACAAATTTTCTAAATTGGTAATTTAATGTTCTTCCCATTTTTGACATACATCAAAAAGGTTATCTCTCCAAGGAGGTCAATGTCTCATGTCCCAATGAGATCTTACAATCTCCCCCTTGGTCCAAAAATACCTAGGATACCTACCATCTTCCTAGTGATAAGTCTCATATCACTCAAGAGAGGCAATCCTATATGCTCTCCCAATTTCCAAATTGGGTCTCTCAAAATTTCATTTTCCTCCTCATGAGGAAAAATACCATTCATCATCCCATGATGAATTCCTCAGACTAAAGGCTTGCTCCCCCTAGACCATTGCACCAACAATGTCCTCGGGAAGTCCCTAAGCCAATAGGAACTCTAAACCATCAAAAATAAGGTTAAAAGTTCAAACATGAACTCTCCCCACCTTAAATTTGATGCAATATCCTAACACCTCTCCTAATCTATATCCAATGGATTTTCACCCTTTATAATGCTTACCAAAGCATATCCTAGGGTTAGAAGTGGTTAGGGACCTTATCCGTAGCTGAAATCGGGCTAAACAAACCTAGTTTTCCCGAAATCAGCATTGACAGTCGACTCCGTCAGCTACCAGTCGACTGACACGCACATCAGTCGACTGGCACTGAGTAGCAGTCGAGTGATATTGCGCTGCCAGTCGAATCCAGGCGCTGCCCATCAGTCGACTGCCCTGTAGAGGCAGTCGACTGATAACTGAAAACCTGATTTTCAATTATCAGACTCGACTTTTGGAAATTCATAAGTAATTCTACGTATATCAAAAAATCACGAAATTTGATACGTATATTATTTATCACACATACAATCGGTGAAAAATTTTGAAAAAATATTTTAACCATTAAAATAGGAGATTGGTACAAAGTTCAAAAACTATTAAAACTTTAATGTTTTGATCTACTTTGTATCAACTTCTACAATGATGATGGCTATCAAAAGATAGACTTCACTAAGGTTTTCTGATTTTAAAATGTTTTTGAAAACCTATTTTGAACCATGATTTATTGGCTAAATATACATAACTTGCATATTAGCTTTCCTCATAATTCTTAGTGATGATTGAAATAAGTTAAGTTCATCTAGATGCACTACCTATGCACCTTGAACCTAACTTATTATCCTAACATCTCACATGTTATCTAAGATGTAAACACACACATACATGTCAATTTAGATGTGAGATGTGGAGTTAGGATTATTATGGCCTCATGCATTTTCTAGGCAACCCTACTTGATTCTCTTATAAATGGAACTCCAAGTCATGCCATTTTTCCTTAAATCAATTTTGATCAAAATAAATGCATGAATTATCATGGCATAAATGATATCAATAATAACGCATGGCCAAAGATCATGATGTCATGACATATGATATAATCTAAAAACAAACATGACATCTAAAATAATCCTAAACAATGGCATGACATGTTATATAATAAGATGAAATTTCATGTCATGATATGGTAATTTTCCAAAAACCAATACAATAATACAAGCACATAATCAGACACAAATGATTTTCATAAACAGAATATTTCATTCAATTTAAGAAAACTTTAGTTTTTACATCCAAAATAGAGATTTGAGATGCTCAATCTCACTACACAAACTAAAAACAAAAATCCTAACATCCTCTAGCTCTAATCATCTGCAGAATGTGGAGGTGGAGGAGGTTGCTGGCTCAAGGTCCAGGCTAGCATCATCTCATACATATCGAGCTGACGCTGCTCAATACAGCTCTGTGACTCCTGAATCTGAATGTAGCGCTCCTCCATCCGACTGAAATGCTCGCCCATAGAGGATTGCCCTACTAAGAGCTCTGACAGCCGAGAGTCGACTGTCTACTGGTAGTCCTAGAATCTGGCCTCCAGCTGTCCAAACCGATCTGATATACCTGATATTTGTGCATCTGCTGACATCTGGTCCTCCTCATCAGCAGCATCTGGATCCTCATAATCCTCTGCAGCCTCTCTAGGCACTAGAGGTGGCTCCCCATGTGCCCTGGGCGGAGGTTGAGGTGCCAGCTCCATCTGCCCATGTCCCATCCTCAGCTTTGCAAATGAGAAGTTACAAACTGATATATAGTCGTAAACTTCAGATTGCACCCTCAGCAATCCCCTGTTAATGTTAATGCCTAAAGACTCTAACCATGCAGTGATGATGTGGCCAAAAGGCATATGCACTTTCCCCTGCACAGGGGATATGAAATGTACAATGCAATGAAACATGTTCAATGCAATGTTTATGTCTAGTCTAGGCGTCATGGAGAGAAAGAGATGGGGAGGCCGAATCTGGCGGACCAGAGTCACTCGGAGAAGGCACCCAACAATGACTTTGTAGAGTACATTGTCGGGCGCAGATAGCTCATTGATGGGAAATAAGTTCTGAGCTGGTGGACGAGGATGGCGAAAGACATGCTCATGCATGGAGTCCAAGGAGATATGATCAAAGGGCTCCGGTAAAGGGGCATCGAAGGAAGGGTAAAATATGAAAGTGTCATTTGATGGTTTACACTCCAGGAACTCCTGCAGGATTGCAGGAGTGAACTCTAGGTCGCGTTTTGCGACCCGAGTGGTGTATGTCGGACCATCATCAACTTTTTTCAGATTTTGATAGAACTCCTTAAGGAGATCATCATTTATGGCATGAGTGCATAATACTATCTTCATGAGATGATAATATGATAAAACTTCCATGACGTCACTGCAATAACAATTAAAGAAATCCCTATCAATGTACCTAACCAACATGATTTGGTACAACCGTGATTCAACCTCAATCGGGTCATTTCTACGGGATCGCCTATATGAATGCAATGCAATGACATGAAATGCAAAGACACAAATGCACGATTAGATCATAATGAGTTATAATAGAAAAAATTAGGGTTTTAGAGGAGTAAGAAGGTTATACTTTGGCGCTATTTAGGATGATGAGGAGAGGGTACTCAGACACCGCTGAAGAGTTCGCCAGAGCAGTGGTTTCGCCGGAACCCTAATCGAAGAAGAAAAATTGCCGGAGAATAGTAGATTAGGGCTATGAGATGCTAAAAATGTGAGTGGAGGAGTTTGGCTGTCAAACCTAGGGCTTAGGTGGCCGGCGTGGTCGAAAAAGCTGGTCGGAGAAGGAAGCTGCGACCGAAGAGGAGGAAGAAGGCGATAGATCGACGCGTGAAGATGCCGAACCCTAGCGGTTCGGCATTATAAAATGGCGACTCCAGTCGACTGATGTTGCACATCAGTCGACTGATTACGGCTTATGAGCGGTTTTATCGAACCGGTAGTCGATCAGGCTGCGCTCGAATCGATCGGCCGAGCATTCTCAGATCGTGCTACAGAATATCGGGCCGATCGATGATGCTCATCAATCGATCGATGCGATCGATCACCACTGATCGCTTAGCGAGCACTCGATCGATGATCCGCCTCGATGAATGCGATTATCCGATCGATGTATCCTAGCAATGATCGATTTACAAAATGAGTCTCGAAACAAGACTCGATCGCTGACGATCGATCGCGTACGTTATACTGAGTAACAATGATCGACAGACTATATCAGTCGACTGATATCTGATTTCCAGATCTGAGTTTCAGAAAATCTCGATTTCTTTATCCAACTTGTTTCATTTTCTCATGTTTAAGCTTGTATATCGAATATATTAATGTTATGCTTATATTCATGTATTCGTTAATGTATTTTGATATTTTATTTCATTTTTGCAAACATTAACATCCAATGGTTTCAAAATCCTAACATCTCACCCTTTCTAAGTGTTGAAATACACAATCAAGGTAAAAGACTTGTTTTGTGAGATGCAATCCACCCTAGACATTCCTTCCAAGCAAACACATGGTGAAACACATGAAGCATGGTAAGTGCAAGACATCAAGGTGTGTGGCACTTGAGTATCACTCTTGATGTAACTTCTACACCTTAAAAACACTTCTCTTGATACATTAATTCCTAAAATGTGGCAAAGATCAAAATGACACACTATGACCTCTAAATCTAGATTGTGCCAATTTTATTGATTTTTCATGATTTTAAAAATATATTGGCACATCCTAAAATCTTTTAGGATAGAATATCAAACTTATTTCCAAGGTATCCATAACCTTGAAAATAACCTAACATATGAACTTTGCTATGGTTGAGTTAACTACGCATCCAATTAAAGTTAGCACATCCTAACCCATTTAACGTGAATCAATCACGCTCTTTGGAACCCAAAATCTATTTGAGCTCATTGAATTAATTAGGTATTCCTTAGGGATAACCTCCCTAGATACCTTCCTAATGACCCTTCTAGGCTTATTAGCCTTGGTCATTATGGTCTTTCCATGGTTAGTCTTAGGGATTGCCTCCCTAATAACCTTATTAATGGCTTCCTTAGGTTTCTTAGAAAACCTAGGCACTAAGCACACACTATGGTTGGCCTTAGGAATAATTTCACTAGAGACCTTGGTTTTCTTAGATCTAGTTTTAGTTCCATAATCAAATGGAACATTGTGATAAGTAGGCATTACTTTCTTAGACATAGGTTTGTGACCTAAACCTTGTCTCCTAGATGATTCTTGCCTCTTACACCCTTTTTGTTGACTCCTAGATCCTAGAGTTTGACACTTTGACCCTTTAAATTGATTTTGCATATTTGCAAGAGTCTTTTCCAATTTCTCAAGCCTTGACCTCAAGGCTTGATTTTCTAACTCTAATTGCCCAAATGATTTTTGATTAGGTTTTTGGGCATTACCATTCACTTTAGGCATATGTCTACCCTTATTGGGATTGATGCCTAAATGGTTTTCGATTTTCTTAATTGTTTTCTTAGGAAGGACATTTCTAGGGACACTAGTCCCAAATTTCTCCTTCTTTGAAATAGACCTAGAGTTATCATTTCTAGATTTCTCCTTAGTCCTAAAATCAACATGTTTAGCTTCTAGTCAACCATAATTATTATTTCTAGCATGCTTTGATTCATGAGTAATAGCAAAATTATTTGAATTAATTCTAGCATGCTTTTGCTTAGAATTTAAAGAATGAGCATTATGAAAATATACCTTAGGGTTAGTCTTAGAGACTCCCCCTACTTGTGAAACTCCCTCCTTTCTTCTAGGACATTGGCTCCTATAGTGTCCCGGTTGTCGGCATTTGAAACACACCACGTGCTCCTTGCTCTTCTTGGTGGGGACACCGGCATCCTTGACTTTTTCATTGACTTTTGGTGTCGGAGGAGCTTTCTTAACCCTTTTTGGACACTTACTCTTGTAGTGTCCGGATTCCCTACACTCAAAGCATATTATATGAATTTTGTTATTAATTGACATGCTTGAGTTACCTATGGTGGTGGTGAGGTTCTCTTGAGCTTGTTCTTCTTCTCTACCGAATGTAGATAATTCTTCTTGAGATTGCTCCGGTGTAGATGCTCTAATCTCCTCCCCCTCAATCCTCGAGGTGGAGGTCTCTTCTTCTTCCACCAATCCGGAAGTCGATTCCTTCTCAACTTCCGAGTCCTCACTTGCTTGTGAAGATGACGATGATTCTTCCTCTTCTTCCTCTTCTTGAGCCAATGAAGATTATTCTTCTTCTACTTGTGCCAAGTGAGGCTTCTCATGGAACTTTGCCAATTTGTCCCATAACTCCTTGGCATCTTGAAATTCACCTAAACTAGACAAAATGTCATTAGGTATCAAATCTTCTAAAAGCTTTGTTACCTTGACTTCAGTCTTGAACTTGAGACATTACTCTTGTGTCCACTTCTTCATTTTCAAGACATTTCTGTTCTTATCCAGAGGAGGTTCAAAACCTTCTACGAGGATGAACCAATCCTCTATATCCATCATCAAGAATGTCTCTATTCTTGTTCTCCACGTTGAAAAGTATTCTTGATCATATGGCGGTGGAGTGTTGATGTCCCATCCAAGCTTGTCTTGGAATTCCATCTTCCCTCTAGCTTCTTTAGCTCCTAGTGGTTAATCCATAGAAGAGCCCCGGGCTTTGATACCAATTGTAAGATATTTGAGGCCGCTAGAGGGGGGGGTGAATAGCGTCGTGTTCGTACGATGATGGAATTCATTACATTTGTCTCTACAATTTCATTAGCGCAGCAGAAATAGAAAAATAATAATGATAACGAAATATACAACACGCAAACACAAATATTTAACGTGGTTCAGAACCGAACAGTTCCTACTCCACGGATTGGGTTAGTACGAACCCTAGCAATGCCAATCACACACCACTATGATAAACACTCCTTCTCGACACAAGTCGAAGGCGGAGAAACCCCTTACAAGCGATCTTACAATAGTAAGAAACAAAAACAAGCAATTACAACAATTAATGTGAACGACAAGTAAAGAAAAACTTTACAACACTTGCTTTTGATTGCTTGAATGCTTGGTTGTTTGATTAGCACTTGGTGACCTGATTTGCAGCAACAAATCGCCCTTAAAGCTCTCAAAAACCGGATCCATTTTTCTCCATCACGAGCTCCTTTTATAGCTTCAACCTGTGCTGGAAAATGTTGATCAGTCGACTGATCACACTGTTGCTATGAGACAACGGTGTAATCCACACTGGAAAAATCCAACGGCTAGGACATCAGTCGACTGATCATACACATCAGTCGACTAATCAAGCATCACTCGACTGCTCGTCCCAGCGGTCGAGTGAGACTCCATTTTGTGCCCTAAAATCTGAGCATCTGTCGACTGATCACAAGATCAGTCGACTGCTCGTCCAAACAGTCGACTACCCATCTATGGCAGTCGACTGCTAGGGCAATTCCCACAGTCAAACCCTAGTTGAGTATGCCAGTCGACTTCCACATGGCACCAGTCGACTGGCACACCTTAAACATAAGGTTTTAACTCAAGTATGGTGCCCCCATACTTGCTAGACCACCCTTAGCCTAGACCTAAGCCTTCTAGCTACCTCCATTAGCTTTACGCCTCTCGGATCCCTCCAAGTCATCCATGACTTGTTCATCCATCGCGCTAGCCTTCAGGTGCTTGCATTGGCTATGTCATGCTAATGGTGTCTACACCACCAGGGCACATTGTACTTATACAGCCAAGACTCCGCTTGGACTTTATGCCACCAACCATTGGACTTATGCTGCCAAGACTCCCACTTGGACTTTACGCCGCCAATATCAAACCCCTTGGACTTCTCAAATGCCAAGACTCAAGCTTGGACTTTCCCTTGCCAACCCATGTTGGACTTTCCATGCCAAGACCCATGCTTGGACTTTCCCAAATGTCAAGTGTCCCACTTGGACTTTCCATGCCAAGTACCCATGACTTGGACTTTCCATAACGACATGGTCAACCCTAGTCAACCATCAAAGTCTCCCTCGAGTCAAACTCGAGTCCAGTTAAACATAACCCGGGTTGATTGTATAAACAATCTCCCCAAAACATCAACAGACATTAATGTCAAACATCAATGTCAACTTACTTTGTCAAACATCAAAACATCTCTCGAGTCAAACTCGAGTCTAGTCAATCGTGACTTGGGCCGATTGCACCAACAAAATTCAGTAAACCCATTGCAAGTTACACGTTGACATTGGAAGAAAGGCATGAATTTTGTCAATTTTTGAAATCTGTGAAGTTTCTGGATAGTTATGATGCTAATATATATAGATATGTGAATGCAAATGAAGGAAAGATATATGGACTAAAATCACATGATTGTCATGTATTGTTTCAAAGAATCCTTCCAGTTGTTGTACGTAAATTTTTCCCAAAAGACATATGTAGCACACTAATTGAGTTATGTAATATCTTCAAAAAAATCACTGCAAGATCTTTACACACAATGGACATATGTAGAATAGAGGAGCAAATAATCCTGATATTGTGTAAGATGAAATTTTTTGACATTATCATTCATTTGATAGTTCATTTACCTCGTGGAGCCATGTTGGCTGGGCCAGTATTGTCACGATAGATGTATCCCTTTGAGCGATATTTGGGCAGACTAAAAAAATATGTTCGTAATAAAGCAGGATCTGAAGGATCTATTGCAGAGGGGTATATTGTAAACGAGGCATTGACTTTCAGTTCATTATATATGAGTCAGATTGAGATAAGCTTTTCTTGGCTGGAATAGAATAAAGATGTTCAATCATCAATATGCAAATTAAGTGTTTTCTCACAGCAAACAAGAGTCTTTGGCAACCAACAAAGTCTAAAATTGTCATTGTTGTTGTTTAAGAAAGCACATTGGTACATTCTGAACAATTGTAAAGAAATCGACCGATATCGAAAGTAAGTGTTTACATTAAGTTATTAATTTAATTCTATTTCATTCACAGAGTTTAAATTGATTAAGTTTTTATCTAATGAGCATCTACAACTTATGTCCCAAAGGGTCCATGCTGATCAAGTTATGGAATATCACGAGCGATATTTTCCACTGTGGTTTAGGGATAAAATTGTAGCGCTAATTTTCTTTTACAAATTCAGAGATCACAGATGAGTTGTATTATTTAGCAATGGGACCTGATGCTGAAGTTCAACTGTATGATGCATACATTGTAAATGGGATTCGATATCATACGAGATCCCGTGATTCATGCATAACTACTCAAAATAGTGGAGTCAGCATACCATCCTCTGACGATGGGGATAATTTGGATTTTTTTTGTGAGTTGAAGGATGTGGTTCAAATATTTTACTTTTTTAGGGTTAAAGTCCAATTATTTTGGTGCGAATGGTTCCAATGTAATCCCAAAAAAAAAACGTTGGCGGAAGAGTATGATCTCTTGTGTATTGACACTTCTAAAACATGGTATGATGATGACCCATTTATTTTGGTAAACCAACTAAATCAAATGTATTATTTGAATGATATCAAATGTGGAGGTCATTGGAAGGTCGTCCAAAGGGTTCACCACCAAGAAATATACAAAGTAACTGAAGTTGATGAAGTATCTGACGATTTTGAGGGTGATAATATCTTGAATATAGAGCCAAACCAAGAGATTTCATCCAATGATTCAACTTCAGTAGTCGGTGAAGACTTAGCGATGACTCAACTATGTCGAATAGATGTTGAGCATCAACAAATAAATATGGCAAATGCATAAGTGGATCTGGATATGGGCGCTCAAAGTAATCGTATTGTTGAGGGTGAAGATAGTGAAATTGACAGTGAGGCGGATGATTATTTATCCTTTTCAGATGATGATAGCGATTAGATGTATTGTAGGGACCGTTGATGACCGCTAGAGGGGGGGGGTGAATAGTGTGTCGTACGTCGAAGATGGAAATCGATCATGCTTGTGTCTACAATTGTTATTAGCGCAACAGAAATAAAGAAAGTAAAGTAATAATAAAAATACAAGCACACAAACACAACAATATAATGTGGTTCAAAACCTCAAGGTTCCTACTCCACGGGTTGGGCTCGAATGAGCCCTAGCGATGCCAAACACCACTAATAATCAAATACTCCTTCTCGACAAGTTGAAGGTGGAGAAACCTCGTACAATGATTACAAAAGTAATACAAGTAAATACAAATGATTACAAATGAAAGACACAAAAATACGTATAGAAAACTTTACAAATATGATTTTGGATGCTTGCTTGTTGATTGCTTTAACCGTGCTTTGAAGGGAGGAAACTTCGCTTCCCACTTCAACTCGGTCGCTTGTTCATGGCGATCCCTTCTATGTCCCCGGATAAAAAATTTATCCTTGACAAGGAAGAATTACCCAAGCTACTGTTTCATCGTCGTGCTATTCGATTAGAGTACTCGCTTGAGCAAACTTGTTGTTCAACCAACCAACCTCTATTCTATGATTAGCCGCAGAATAGACGATATATGGATCGGCGGTTTTTGTGTTTGTATTCGAGGTCTAAGTTAATTTAGCCATAAAAAAGAACATACAACATGTATATGATTGAAAAACAATTATAGACATGTTACAAAAGAATATAAACAAGCGTTATACCTCTCGATCTTCTATTGTATGTCCTTCCTCCTTTTGGACATCGTGAGGGCGACGATCTTCCAAAAGTCAAAGCCTCATAGATTGCGATCTTCCTTTCCTTGCTCGCTTTGAACAAGAGGAAGTATAGAAACAACTCTCTTCTCCTTCCCTTAACCAACCACCAAGCACCAACCTTGATGCTTGCCGCCGGCCAAAAGGAGAAGACAAGAGGAAGTGGGCGCCGGCCAAGAGCTTCAAGGAATCACCCTAACCCTTGTTCCCACCGACCAAGGAGAAGAGGATGAAGAGGTTGGACGCCGGCCAAAGAAAAGGAGGAACAAGTAGGGTGTCGGCCAAGAAGAACGAAAGGAAAATCTTTCCTTAATTGTGGCCGCCCAAGCCTCCAAACCCTAGCCGCCCAAACCCTAATCCCCTCTTCAATGAATTCTCCTTGCCTCCCACCCCTTATCCTCCTTTTATAGAGTTAGGCCTAAGCCTCCTTTAATCTCCACCGTCGGTTCTATGGATTTAATCTCAATCGTCGGATCTAGAGATTTAATCTCAATCGTCGGATCTAGAGATTTAATCTCAACCATCGGATCTAGAGTTTTGTTTTCCACCATCGGATCTAGGCTCCATGAGGTTTTAATAGGATACAATAGGAACCATGAGGAGGAGTTGAATCTTGGCCACCCAATGGATCAAGCCCACATAAAGTCCGATCCATTAATGATAATCCATTCCACTAGAAGATTATCATTGATCTACCTCACCAACCCCCATAAATTAATATGGGATCCATATATTATTTGTATATTTTTCTCCCCGTGTTTAAGATCTCGAATGTCCATTAATTAATTAATTTACTGACAATTAATTAATCAACATCTAACTCCATGAGTAGTACCACTCAACCTTATCATCATGTCGGACGAGGTCCACCTGCAGGGTTTACATGATGAACCTTATGAGCTCCTCAAGGGGACATCATCATCCTAATATATAGGATATGGTTTCCTCCTATAATCAATGGCACACCATATAAATAATACCATTTCTCAACTTACCAAGCCTATCGATTTACTCTATAAATCTCGCCCATTGGTAAATCAAAGAAATGAATACTAAGTATATGTGTCAATTATTATATCGGGATTAAGAGCATGTACAATATAATATCTGAGGTCCGATTCGATTATGTAGTCAGCAATAAATCGAATTACCTCTAAGTCGGTCATGCTCAATACACACAAAGTGTGCTAGTGTGATTCTATGGTCCAGACAAACCAATACCAAATCACACTACAACCATTCCAATGGTTTGTCCATAACCATCTCGGTTGTGAGCCTTTACTTATACTTTACAATGAACCGATAACATGATCTCCTGTGTGACACTACATACCATGTTATCTACAATGTAATGTATCAGACAATATGCATAACCATAAATATGCAAACAATGATCATGTGATTCTTATTTCTAAAATAAAGATGTTCATACAAAAGATTGACTTTTCAGTATACATCCCAACAATCTCCCACTTATACTAAAAGACTATGTTGTCCTCAAACTACCATACATCTGATTACCATTCCCTCCACATGCCTATCAAAAGCTCTCACTGGAAGGGCCTTAGTGAAAGGATCTGCCAGGTGATCCTCCGATGCAATCTTGGCCACAACAACTTCTCCTCTCTTTACGATTTCTCATATCAGGTGGTACTAGCAATCTATGTGTTTACTTGCCTTATGGGCTCGTGGTTCCTTCGAGTTTGCAACTGCACCACTATTATCATAATATATTGTGATAGTTCTAGGCAAACCAGGAATCACATCCAAGTCCATCAAGAAGTTATTGAGCCACACAACTTCTTTGGCCGCCTCAGATGCTGCCACATACTCAGCTTCCATGGTAGAGTCTGCCACGCATTTCTACTTAACACTCCTCCATACAATGGCTCCACCTCTCAAAGTAAACACAAAACCTAAGGTAGACTTACTGTTATCCCTATCTGATTGGAAGTCAGAATCTGTGTAACCCACAAGGAGTAATTTGTCTGCCTGGTAAACTAGCATATAATCGCTAGTCCTTCTCAGGTACTTCAATATATGCTTTACCGCAGTCCAATGTCCCTGTCCTGGACTACTCTGATATCTGCTAACCATGCCTATGACAAAGTAGATATCCGATCTCGTACATAGCATCGCATACATGAGGCTTCCTACTGCCGAAGCATAAGGAACTGCCTTCATCTCCTCAATCTCCTTAGATGTTCTAGGACCCATCTCCTTAGATAAAGGAACTCCATGCTTGAAAGGTAGAAAACCTTTCTTGGAGTTTTGCATGCTAAAACGATCCATAATTGTGTCTATGTATGAAGCTTGAGATAAGCACAACATCCTTTTACTGTGATCCCTTATAACCTTGATCCCAAGGATGTGTCCCACTTCTCCCAAATCCTTCATGTCAAACTGTTTGGACAACCATACCCTTACGTCCGATAACACCTTGACATTGTTGCCAATTAACTTAATGTCATCTATGTATAGTACAAGAAATACCACTATATTTTCGTCACATCTCTTGTATACACAAGACTCATCCGGACTTTGAATAAATCCATAATACCTCATCAAAGTGGAGGTTCCAAGACCTTGAAGCTTGCTTCAATCGATAAATGGACCGATTAAGCTTACACACAAGATGTTCTTTGCCCTTTGCAATGAATCCCTCTAGTTGCTTCATATAGATGTTTTCCTCAAGACTTCGATTAAGGAAAGTTGTCTTTACATCCATCTGTCATACCTCATAATCTATATGAGCAGCAATACATAAGAGAATCCGAATAGACTTAAGCATGGCTACCGGCGAAAAGGTCTCCTCATAATCGATACCCTCTTTCTGAGTATACCCCTTCACGACAAGCCTTGCTTTGAAGGTCTCAACCTTCCCGTCTATTCCTCTCTTTCTTTTGTAGATCCACTTGCATCCAATGGTTTTTACACCATCGGGTGGTTCTACTAGCTCCCAGACCTGATTTGAATCCATAGATTCAATCTCAGCATTCATTGCACTTTGCCAAGATACCACATCTTTATCTTGGATTCCCTCGTCATATGTCCAGGGATCAGGTTCATGTTCGCCAGGGACCAAATCAGAAGATTCTTCCAAGAACATGAATCTATTAGGCTGTCTAACAACCCTCCCACTACAACGAGGTATCACCTGTGTATCCTCTATGACACGCGGTGCAATAACTTGTGGTATATCCTCTTGTACCGGTGGTACTAAAGTAGTGACTTCCCGTTTCAATTCCTCCAGAACAATCTTACTCATGGGCTTGTGATTCATCACATAGTCTTCCTCTAGAAATCTGGTATTCGTGCTAACGATCACCTTCTGATCTCTAGGACTATAAAACAAACCACCTTTCGTTCCTCTAGGATAGCCAATGAACATGTGCACTTCTGTACGAGGATCCAACTTACCAGCATCTGCCTTTAGCACATGTGTTGGACTCCCCCAAATCTGAATATGTCTCAAACTAGGCTTTCGCCCAGTCCACAATTCTGTGGGAGTAGAAGGCACTGATTTAGATGGAACCAAGTTCAGAATGTACACTGTCATATCTAGAGCATATCTTCAGAACGAATCTGGCAACTCAGAATAACTCATTATCGATCTAACCATCTCCATAAGAGTCCTATTCCTTCGCTCTGCTACACCATTCTGCTGGGGTGTGCCAGGTCTAAACAATTGGGATTGAATCCCAGCCTCTGATAAGTAATTTTTAAACTCTCCCAAGAGGTACTCACCACCACGATTTGATCGTAGTGTCTTGATACTTTTACCTTGACGTTTCTCCACATCAGCCTTGAATTCTTTGAACTTGTCAAAGCATTCAGACTTGCGGCGCATCAAGTAAATGTATCCATATCATGAATAATCGTCTATAAAAGAGACGAAATACTCAAAACCACCTCTATCTTGGTTAGACATAGGACCACACAAATCAGAATGAACCAATTCCAACACATCTTTGGCTCTATACCCCTTAGCCTTAAAAGGCCTCTTGGTCATTTTACCCTCCAAGCAAGATTCGCAGGTTGGGAAATCTTCCACCACTAATGAACCCAAAGGTCCATCAGCTATCAACCTTTGAATTCTGCTTAGGTTAATATGACCAAGTCTTAGATGTCAAAGATATGTTTGGTTCATCTTCGAAAGTTCTTTTCTCTTGTTGGAATTAGAAGATGAGTTATTAACTTCTATTTGCATCGTGGGAGCTTTTGGTTCAAGTATATACAAATTTCCTATCAATGCACCAGAACAGATAATCTCCTTATTTCTTTTTATAACAATTCTGTCATTAAAAGAAATACAATATCCATCCATAAACAATTTAGAAACCGAAATTAAATTCTTTCTAAATAAAGGTACATAAAGGCAATTTTTAAGAACCAAAAATTATTCCTCTCAAAAGACAAATAAACATCTCCCACTTCAACAGCCGCCACTTTTGTGGTATCGCCCAAGTATATGGTAATCTCCCCCTCAGCCAGTCATCTGGTTTCCTAGAAACCCTGTAAAGTATTGCAGACATGATCAGTGGCTCCCGTATCTACACACCAGCTGCTGGTAGATAACACTGCTAAACATGTTTCAACGACTAGACCAAAAGATATACCTTTGTTCTGCTTGCGGTTGGGGCAGTCCTTCTTCCAGTGTCCAGTTTGCTTACAAGTGAAGCACTTGCCTTTCGGCTTCTTCACTCCTCCCTGAGTTCCTTCCACAGCCTTTTCCCCAGCTTGTTTCTTCTTCTTCTTGCCTTTCGGCTTAGAAGTAGAAACTATTTGGGCAACCATGGCTTGCGCCTGAGCACTCTGACGAAAAAGCCCTTCTGTTGCCTAGAGTTCGGTTAGAAGCTCCGCCAACGAATACAACCTCTTGTTCATATTGTAGTTCAGGCGAAACTGCTCAAAACTCCTAGGTAGAGACTGGAGAATGATATCGACCTGGATTTCCCCATCGATCTCAGCTCCGAGGACTTCCAGCTCATTCAAATGAGCCATCATCTTGAGAACATGATCCCTCAAGGGTGTTCCCTCGATCATGGTGGTCATCATCAAGTTCCTCATGGCTTCCTGCCTAGCGGCCCGATTCTGGTGTCCGAAAAGCTCTTTGAGATTGAGCATCATGTCATAAGCAGTGGGCATGGCTTGATGCTGATATTGTAGTACATTTGACACAGATGCCAAAATGTAACATTGCGCCATCTCATCGGCCTCAATCCACTTCTCATAACTCTCCTTCTCCTTTTCCCCAAAATCATCTGCAGGCTTAGGAGGGCACTCTTCGAGGAGTACATATTTGTATTCCTCAGCAGTCAAGACAATGTCAAGATTCCTCTTCCAATCAACATAGTTGGGTCCAGTAAGTTTATTTTCTTTCAGTATCACAGCAAGCGAGTTGAAAGTCATTTTGAAAAAACATAAGAATCACATAGATCAAAACATTAGATTTCAAAAATTTATTGATTCCTCAAACAATAAATTTTAAAATCAACCAACACCTCAAAACACTGAGAATATCGTATGCCACGATAGTGTGGACGTATACGAATTCTACATTTGTAAGAGGAGGTTTTACCCATTAATTTTATTATCTTGTCAACCTAACTTTTTGACAAATAAAATTAATAGTTGGTTCCTCTTCGGCCCTACAAATAAAAGCAGTGACTCCGATGGGGAGGATACTTATATTTGTATCTAAGTATTCACCATTACTCGGTACCAAGTTAATTATTTCGGGTTATTTGCCTTTCGATGGGGAAGTGCACACACTCCTTAATAATTTCCTATAACCATATTCGACCTTGTGATCCGCAAACAAACTCATCCAATGTGGAGGAAGGCACTCAGAGCCAACGCGCAAGTTTGTTTGCATCACATGTCAAATCATAATGGAAGCCGTGGGAATTTATAAAAAAATCCTTCTCCCACTTAGTAATTTAAAATTGAGTAATTTTCTAGCCTACGACATGCATATCAAACAATAACCAATAAATATGAAAAAGAAATATTTTCCAACTATTATGTCTTTTGTCTCCAATATGCCTCTCGTCGTATCGTCGTCTCGTCCTCTCCTCCCTACGTCATGTACAAGCTATACGGAGATCCGAGCCGAGAAAAACTATTTTATTTTACATCAATCGATCCTATACTCCACGGAGGAGTGTACATGAAATCTAGATCGAAAGTAAACTAAAATAAAAAGAGTGGCTAAACAATGCCGTATCTAATTACAAAAATTAAATACTAGCCTCGTCAAGCCCGAGGATTCAACAAAATATATAATTACACACATACAATCACATACACACATATGGCCATAATAGTTGGATCCTATGCCTGCAACCAAAAAGTTAACCTATGCACATCCTCTATTATCCGGCACATATAATATATGAAAAGTGCATAGAAGTAACCAAATCCTAAACACACAAAACTGGAAACCATGGCTCTGATACCACTTGAAGGGAGGAAACTTCGCTTTCCACTTCAACTCGGTCGCTTGTTCCTGGCGATCCCTTCTACGTCCCCAGATAAAAAAATTTATCCTTGACAAGGAGGGATTACCCAAGCTACCATTTCATCGTCGTGCTATTCGATTAGAGTAGTCGCTTAAGCAAACTTGTTGTTCAAGCAACCAACCTCTATTCTACGATTAGCCACGGAATAGACGATGTACGGATCGTCGACTTTTGTGTTTGTATTCGGGGTCCAAGTTAATTTAGCGATAAAATAGAACATACAAGATGTATATGATTGAAAAACAAATATAGACATGTTACAAAAAAATATAAACAAGCGTTATACCTCTCAATCTTCTATTGTATGTCCTTCCTCCTTTTGGACATCGTGTGGGCGACGATCTTCCAAAAGTCGAAGCCTCCTAGATCGCGATCTTCCTTTTGTTGCTTGCCCCGAACAAGAGGAAGTATAGAAACATCTCTCTTCTCCTTCCCTTAACCAACCACCAAGCACCAACCTTGATGCTTGCCGCTGGCCAAAAGGAGAAGACAAGAGGAAGTGAGCGCCCACCAAGAGCTTCAAGGAATCACCCTAACCCTTGTTCCCACCGGCCAAGGAGAAGAGGATGAAGAGGTTGGATGACGACGAAAGAAAAGGAGGAACAAGTAGGGCACCGGCCAAGAAGAAAGAAAGGAAAAGCTTTCCTTAATTGTGGCCGCCCAAGCCTCCAAACCCTAGCTGCCCAAACCCTAATCCCTTCTTCAATGATTTCTCCTTGCCGCCCACCCCTTATCCTCCTTTTATAGAGTTAGACCTAAGCCTCTTTTAATCTCCACCGTCAGTTCTAGGGATTTAATCTCAACCGTCGGATCTAGAGATTTAATCTCAACCGTCGGATCTAGAGATTTAATCTCAATCGTCGGATCTAGAGTTTTGTTTTCCACCATCGGATCTAGGCTCCATGAGATTTTAATAGGCTACAATAGGGACCATGAGGAGGAGTTGGATCTTGGCCACCCAATGGATCAAGCCCACATAAGGTCCGATCCATTTATGATAATCCATTCCACTAGAGGATTATCATTGATCTACCTCACCAACCCCCATAAATTAATATGGGCTCCATATATTATTTTTACATTTTTCTCCCCGTGTTTAAGATCTCGAATATCCGACGATTAATTAATTTACTGACAATTAATTAATCAACTTCTAACTCCATGAGTAGTACCACACAACCTTATCATCATACCGGACCAAGTCCACCTGCAGAGTTTACATGATGAACCTTATGAGCTCCTTAAGGGGACATCATCACCCTAATATATAGGACACGGTTTCCTCCTATAAACAATGACACACCATATAAATAATACCATTTCCCAACTTACCGAGCCTATCGATTTACTCTATAAATCTCGTCCATTGGTAAATCAAAGAAATGAATACTAAGTATATGTGTCCGTTATTATATCGGGATTAAGAGCCTGTACAATATAATATCTAAGGTCCGATTTGAATATGTAATCAGCAATAAATCTAATCACCTCTCAGTCAGTCCTGCTCAATACACACAAAGTGTACTAGTGTGATTCTATGGTCAAGACAAACAAATACCAAATCACACTACAACCATTCCAATGGTTTGTCCATAACCATCTCGGTTGTGATCCTTTACTTATACTTTACAATGAACCGATAACATGATCTCCTGTGTGACACTACACACCATGTTATCTACAATGTAATGTATCAGACAATATTCATAACCATAAATATGCAAACAATGATCATGTGATTCTTATTTCAAAAATAAAGATGTTCATACAAAAGATAGACTTTTCAGTATACATCCCAACATGCTTGAAGACCCTGATTTGCACCAGCAAATCACCTCAAAAATGGCCAAGAAATCACTGTGGAAATCCCTCCCATCGAGCTCCTTTTAAGCCTCCTCGTGACCTAGATTTTTGCCTGGCAGTCGACTGCCAACATTACCATTGTGAGACAATGGCTTAATCCATGTCGACATTCAAGCCAATGGTTACACTGGCTATCGACAACCATTACCCAGAATGACCGCCGCCGAGCCTTAGCCAATTGACTACCACTATCGAGCATTCGCTCGCAACCCAGCCATTAGTCGATCGCCCATTCGGCGATCGCTAGGGTTATTTTTCATCGACACTGGGCCGATTTTTGATCATTCGATCGCATAATCCCAATACCCGAGAATATGCCGAACAAAAAATCAAACGAACATCATCTCCCCTGTACATGACAACATATCCTGTTTATACAAGGCCCTTGGGCCCACAATAACAATAACATATACAAATGCAAACATAACAACGTAACAAAGCACAGCGGAACTAACACAACTACTATACAAACCACACACCATGCATACCGGTATGACTAACACCAAATTAAGAAAATGTCGTAACAAAACCCGAAGGAATGGTACAACAACAGCAGTGTCCAATACTACGAATCATCATATAAAACCAAATCCATAATGAAACACCTACGATAAACCCAAAAGCTCCAACCCTCGGAGTTGAGATGAGACGATGCCAGCCAGCGATGCTCCAAGCCATCAAGAAGACTTCTACTTGTTACCTGGGTGACAGAAAAACCCAGGGTCCATGGTGGTGAGTATAACTCAGCGGTAATATGAGAGAACATGTATATATCAAATATCACATGTAATTCAACAATATAACCTACATGTACATCAGGTATACACTAGCATAGTATATAAATACATGCATATATTCCCTAAACAAAATGAATAGCGTAACGTGCAGACATACCTGAATGTCTGCCACGCTACATATATCCAACCTGAGCATATATCCACAATATACAATATGGTAGAATAAATCAAACTCTATAAGTGACAAACCACCATACTAACATCCTATGGCAAATACAACATTGAACCGGATGCATCCCGTATCATCTGAAGGTACTGGTCAAAGGTATACTATAGTCTGACTAACTCATACACAGGTATCCCACACACTATCATATAGCAAATGCAGTAGCATGTATGATGATGTACAAACAAATGCAACAAGCATAGTACAAACAAATGCAACATCACAATAAGCATACATATAGACTACATCTATATATACACTAATCACAATCATTCATATATATATATTTACATGCATATATGTATATATATGGCAATATGCAAAACGCCATAAGACATGACAATGCAGCATGCATGGTCATGCCGGCTCATCCGAAAGCTACCACGACCCCAGTGTGGCCTCGGTGGCTCGACATGACAACTGTCCCAACTCAACACCAACCACTACTCTCGAGTGGCCGAGTGGGTAGTATGATCGAGTAGCATATAAGCGTAAAGAGCAAGGTACCCGATGGGGGTCCCTACTGTTGGCCACTCCGACAGTCACTACCCATGAGTGGTCGAGTGCCACACATGCAGGACAACGACACGCAAATCCAACTACCACTGTATATAGTGGTAGAGTGTGGCACAACAAATGCTCTACCTTCACACCGGTTATTCCTCCTATAAGTAACCGTGGAGGCAGGATGATTGACGACTCTCTCAACTACAAGAGAGACCTAATCATTAGCATGCATGTAAATGGTATAAATGCATAGTCACACATACAGACGTCCACCACAGACTCTCTATTCTATAGAGAGTCATACCAATCTGATCAATACACTCTCTATCTTGTAGAGAGTCATACTCAACTGATCATAACACTCTCTATCCTGTAGAGAATCATACTAATCTGATCAACGCACTCTCTATCCTGTAGAGAGTCATACTCAACTGATCATAACAAGCTAGGACCACCGGTCAATAGCGACACACTATTCACAATTCACCTGACCATTTACACAACACATGATCGGTAGTAAATATGCAACATAAGGGTATTGGAATCAATCCTACGTTTAGGACCTTACTTATCCATGGATGCCCTTTTACCCAATTTACAAATCAGGTCATCATCCATACTCCACTATTTACACCTAACTAAGCATTTATAGGTTTACTTACATCACATATGTAACTCTTAATCATTACAAGGGAAAAATGTGATAACAGCAACAGAGCATATAAGGCCAAAGATAAAGTATCAAGAACAAGAATAAATAAGAGTGGAGTCAAGGTAATATGATCATATATCTAAATCTGCATGCATCAACAACTACCTGACTAGGGTAGGAAATTACCCACCTGATATGTAACTCGTGTTGATGGTCTTTGCATCCATGATCTTTACCTCGAATCAAACATCTGAAACGGTAGAATCCAATATAACCACATGCTAGCATAATCAAACTGTAAGAATAAGAATCTAAACCAATCTTAATCACTAATTAATTAACCAAATTCCATATTGGCATAACCTTATTCCATTCCATCATACTAATCAAGCATTCACATTAAACCACATACCAGTTCTCTATAAAATGCATAAATTCTTCGACAGTTAATTAGCTGTAGATCACTCACCTAGTCCAGCTCAATCACGAAACCTCCTTGCGTCGTTCTACTTCCCACACAACGAATCCAGAAGTGCACTTACTGTCGAAACCTATAATCACTATACACCAACTATGGGTTATTAATCCACAAATAAATCTTCCCATACTATAATAATCTATTCACCTAATCACCATCAAAAGCTTAGCTAACTTACCCAAATCCAATCCTCCACCTTACTGCCCTTTCATCACAATCAACGTGCAATACCGACCGAAGATGGAAGCGACAACTATGCAGATCAAGGAATGGTCACAAATTGAGCTGTAAATTTGAGCTGCGATAGAATAACTAGCAATCCATCATTGCAATGAGAGAGCTAGGCTCACAGGAAAAGAATCAACGACAACCCCACAAGTAAGAGAGCTCAACCATCCTCACTGTCGTCTGGATCGGTAGATCGAGACAAGGAACAGTAAGGAGGCAGCAATGATGGCTCACTGTCGAAACACAGAGGAAGAGGAGAAGCTTGCGGTGAGGCTATCAAACTCACGACGACGAAGCTTGAACACAGTGATGATGGAGAGCGTGCTCATAGTTGTCGTCCATGCTCACTGTCGACGAAACTTGCTGCAAACGAATCGATGGTGGAAGAGAGGTGTCGGTGATGGCCAAGGTAGCGGGCGCTAGCCGCGTATGCAGGGGTAGCGACTGTTGGTCCTGTGCGTGCTGAAGGTAGGAAACTTCGCTTCCCACTCCAACCCGGTTGCTTGTTCATGGCGATCCCATCTTCATCCCCGGATTAAAAAAATTAATCCAAAACAATTAGGGATTACCCAAGCTACCGTTTCATCTCTTGGGATGTATACTGAAAAGTCTATCATTTGTATGAACATCTTTATTTTCAAATAAGAATCACATGATCATTGTTTACATATTTATGGTGATGCATATTGTCTAATACATTACATTGTAGATAACATGGTGTGTGGTGTCACACGGGAGATCATGTAATCGGCTCCTTGTAAAGTATAAGTATAGGCTCACAACCGAGATAGCTTTGAACAAACCATTGGTATGGTTGTAGTGTGATTTGGTATTGGTTTGTCTTGACCATAGAATCACACTAGTACACTTTGTGTGTATTGAGCAGGACCGACTTAGAGGTGATTCGATTTATTGCTGACTACATAATCGAATCGGACCTCAGATATTATATTGTACATACTCTTAATCTCGATATAATAACGGGCACATATACTTAGTATTCATTTCTTTGATTTACCAATGGGCAAGATTTATAGATTAAATCGATAGGCTCGGTAAGTTGGGAAATGATATTATTTATATGGTGTGTCGTTGATTATAGGAGGAAACCGTGTCCTATATATTAGGATGATGATGTCCCCTTGAGGAGCTCATAAGGTTCATCATGTAAACCCTGCAGGTGGACTTGGTCCGGCATGATGATAAGGTTGAGTGGTACTACTCATGGAGTTAGATGTTGATTAATTAATGGTCAGTAAATTAATTAATCAATGGACATTCGAGATCTTAAACACGGGGAGAAAAATGTACAAATAATATATGGAGCCCATATTAACTTATGGGGGTTGGTGAGGTAGATCAATGATAATCCTTTAGTGGATTGGATTATCATAAATGGATCGGACTTTATGTGGGCTTGATCCATTGGGTGGCCAAGATCCAACTCCTCCTCATGGTCCCTATTGTATCCTATTAAAACCTCATGAAGCCTAGATCCAATGGATGAAAACAAAACTCTAGATCCAAAGGTTGAGATTAAATCTCTAGATCCGATGGTTGAGATTAAATCTCTAGATCCGACGGTTGAGATTAAATCCCTAGAACCAATGGTGGAGATTAAAACAAGGCTTATCCCTAACTCTATAAAAGGAGAGGCTAGGGTGGGCGGCAAGGGAAATTAGAAACAAGATAGGATTAGGGTTGGGCGGCAAGGAGCTTGGAGGCTAGGGTTTTGGAGTGGGCGGCCACAAATAAGGAAGTTTTTTTCCTTTTCTTCTTCATCTCCTTGTTCTCCTTCTTTGCCGGCGGCAAGCACCAAGCTTGGAGCTTGGTGGTTGGTTGAAAGAAGGAGAAGTGCTTTGTTTCTTAATCTTCCTCTTGTTCGGAGCGAGCAAGGAAGGAAGATTGGTGATCTAGGAGCTTCGACTTTTGGTAGATCATCGCCCACACGACGTCCAAAAGGAGGAAGGACATACAATAGAAGATCAAGAGGTATAACATTTGTTTATATTCTTTTGTAAGTTGTCTATATTTGTTCTTCAATCATATGTATGTTATATATTCTTTTTTATGGATAATATAACTTGGACCCCAAATATAAATAGAAAAGTCGGCGATCCGTACATCGTCTATTCCGTGGCTATTCGTAGAATAGAGGTTGGTTGCTTGAATAACAAGTTTGTTCAAGTGACTACTCTAATCGAATAGCACGATGATGAAACGGTTGCTTGGGTGATCCCTTTTTGTCTAAGATTAAATTTTTTTTATCCGGGGACATCGATGGGATCGCCATGAACAAGCGACCGAGTTGAAGTTGGAAGCGAAGTTTCCTACCTTCAAGTGGTATCAGAGCCACGGTTTCCAGTTTTGTTTGTTTAGGATTTAGTTACTTTTATGCACTTTTCATATATTATATGTGCAGGATAATAGTAGGATATGCGTAGGATAACTCTTTGGTTGCAGGCATAGGATCCAACTATTATGGCCATATGTGTGTATGTGATTGTATGTGTGTAATTGTATATTTTGTTGAATCCTCAGGGTTGACGAGGCTAGTATTTAATTTTTGTAAATTAGATATGACATTGTTTAGCCACTCCTTTTATTTTAGTTTACTTTCGATCTAGATTTCATGTACACTTTCTCGTGGAGTATAGGATCGATGGATGTAAATTAAAATAGTTTTTCTCGGCTCGAATCTCCGGATGGCTTGTACATGGCGTAGGGAGGAGTGGACGAGATGACGATACGACAGGAGACATATTGAAGACAAAAGCCATAATAGTTGGAAAATATTTATTTTTCACATTTATTACTTATTGTTTGATATGCATGTCATAGGCTAGAAAATTTCTCAATTTCAAATTACTAAGTGGGAGAGGGATATTTTTATAAATTCTCATGGCCTCCATTACGATTTGACATGTGATGCAAACAAACTTGCGTGTCGGCTCTGAGTGCCTTCCTCCCCATCAGATGAGTTTGTTTGTGGATCACAAGGTCGAATATAGTTATAGGAAATTATTAAGGAGTGTGTGTACTTCCCCATCGGAAGACATATAATCCGAGATAATTACCTTGGTACCGAGTAATAGTGAACATTTAGATACAAGTATAAGTATCCTCACCATCAGAGTCACTGCTTTTATTTGTAGGGCCAAAGAGGAACCAACTATTAATTTTACTTGTCAAAAAGTTAGGTTGACAAGATAGTAAAATTAATGGGTAAAACCTCGTCATACAAATGTAGAATTCATATACGTCCACACTATCATGGCATACGATATTCTCGGTGTTGGTTAATTTTTAAATTTTATTGTTTGAGGAGTCAATAATTTTTTGAAATATAATGTTTTTGATCTATGTGATTCTTAGGTTTTCTTTCAAAATGACTTTCAACCCGCTTGTTGTGATACTGAAAGAAAATAAACTTACTGGACCCAATTATGTTGATTGGAAGAGGAATCTTGACATTGTCTTGACTGCTGAGGAATACAAATATGTACTCCTCGAAGAGTGCCCTCCTAAGCCTGCGGATGATTCTGGGGAAAAGGAGAAGGAGAGTTATAAGAAGTGGATTAAGGCCGATGAGATGGCGCGGTATTATATTTTGGCATCTATGTCAAATGTACTGCAATATCAGCATCAAGCCAAGCTCACTGCTTATGACATGATGCTCAATCTCAAAGAGCTTTTTGGACACCGGAATCGGGCTGCTAGGCAGGAAGCCATGAGGAACTTGATGACGCCCACCATGATCGAGGGAACACCCATGAGGGATCATGTTCTCAAGATGATGGCTCATTTGAATGAGCTGGAGGTCCTTGGAGCTGAGATTGATGGAGAAACCCAGGTTGATATCATTCTCCAGTCTCTACCTAGGAGTTTTGAGCAGTTTCGCTTAAACTACAACATGAACAAGAAGTTGTATTCGTTGGAAGAGCTTCTGACAGAACTCCAGGCAACAGAGGGGCTATTTCGTCAGAGTGCTCAGGCGCAAGCCATGGTTTCCCAAAAGATTTCTACTTCTAAGACGGAAGGCAAGAAGATGAAGAAACAAGCTGGAGCAAAGGCGGTGGGAGGAACTCAAGGAGGAGTGAAGAAGCCGTAAGGCAAGTGCTTCACTTGTAAGCAGATTAGACACTGGAAGAAGGACTGTCCCAACCGGAAGTAGAACAAAGGTATATCTTTTGGTCTAGTCATTGAAACATGTTTAGTTGTGTTATCTACCAGTACTTGGTGTGTAGATACGGGAGCCACTGATCATGTCTGCAATACTTTGCAGGGGTTTTAGGAAACCAGATGACTGGTTGAGGGAGAGATTACCGTATAGTTGGGCGATGCCACGAAGGTGGTGGTTGTTGCAGTGGGAGATGTTTATTTATCTTTTGAGAAAAATAAAGTTTTGGTTCCTTAAGAATTGCCTTTATGTACCTTTATTTTGAAAGAATTTAATTTTGGTTTATAAATTGTTTATGGATGGATATTCTATTTCTTTTAATGACAGAGTTGTTATAAAAAGGAATAGGGAGATTATCTGTTCGGGTGCATTGATAGGAAATTTATACACACTTGAACCAAAAGCTCCCACGATGCAAATAGAAGTTAATAACTCATCTTCTAATTCCAATAAGAGAAAAGAACCTTCGAAGATGAACCAAACATATCTTTGGCATCTTAGGCTTGGTTATATTAACCTTGTTGGGTTTCCGGCACCGCGGCGTGTGTGTGTTCGATCATGTTTCGTAAACATGAGCACAGCAGAAGCAATAAAAAATAATAAATACTCCTATTTATTACAACACACACAACACACGCATGCTATTACAACAAGTGTAGACATAACCGTAAATTAAAATTGCAATAAAAGGAAATTAAACTACGTTATACCTTCCGTATGACGTGTAGCGGGAACGACATCAACCGGAACGATCCTCGTAAGAATCGTCTCTATCCGTATCCACGCCGAGCTCCTCGGGATGACTTCGCTAAGTCACGAGCTTCGTCTTCGTACGGGTTACTAGCCTCGTGTTGAAGACGACGTGATCGAGAGATGATCACGATCCGAATCCAAATTCGGATCCAAAACGAGTTCTCAAAACTCGCTTCTCCGGAGAGGTATTCGTCAACCGTTTGACGAATCCTTCATCCTCCACCTCAGAGGATTACCGTGTTAGTAATATATAAGAGATGTCCTAAGGCAATCGCCTTATGTATGAACCATTTATATGATAAATGAAGATTCACTATTTGAGTATACATGTTTTATGTATTTGATTGGATCTTAAACTCATTTACTGAATGTCCACTTATCTACAAAGATGAGAGAATTTGTGATTGGATCACAACTAGTGAGTATCTCTACATGTGTAATTGTGATGTATCGAATTATCCTAGTCGATGAATTGATGGATTTGGACACCATCAATTCGCCGAGACTAGCACGAGGTATACTCCTTGGTGTATCCAAGCAGCTGATTCTCACTGGCTGGAGACATTGTGATGTCCGGAGTTAATCGTGGATGCTAGTTATGGTAACTAGTTCATTGGAGTGACCAGCCGTGAGACTTCATATGGTTCTCTGCATATATAGATATGTCAATGAAGTTCTTACTGTGGCTTAAGTGCGATGTTCCTTTGACTTGCGGTATTCAAGTCATCTTGATCATGGAGACTTATGCTTTGACATCTTAAGCAAACATCTCTAAGGAGATGTGGACCCGGGATGATTGGGTATAAGTCAAAGTGATCGAAGGTGTTTGAATAGCCTATAAAGGATTCACCACTCCTTGCGAGGAGATGTATACCCATGGCCTCTCGTCGGATTGTTACTAAAGTCTTTGGCCAAAGCATTACATGTTTAGAGTAAGGTACTCTTCGATACATGTGGAGTAACTAGAATCCACAGGACGAGGAAATAATACTTGGGCTAGGTGTGACGTAGTCAGCCTAGTGGGGACTGACACAATAGACCATGTCCTGAACCAAGTGGGTATAAGATGAGTGAAGGGAATGGGGCACGATTCATTCGAGCCATCAAGGGTTTCGTAAATAGTTCGATCAACCGCTGATCTTTTCGGTTAATTGGGGATCATGATGTACTACTAGGTGCCACTCATGATCATTCTATAATTAATGGTTAATTATAGACGGCCAACATAAACCGAGAACCTATTTGGTCACACGCACAACGAGTGTAATCCAAAGGATTTAAAACGAGCTTGAGAATAGGATTCTCAGACCGAGAGAAACTATGTTTGGTTGGATCAAACATAAAGCGAGCATGAAATTGTTTCAGTCGCAATGGAAGCATGGATGGGCCGTGTCTTATGAAGACATAATGGATGGACCAAAATGGTTTGGTTCTAATCCAATGGATGAGAATAAACCAAAGGGTTTGGTTTATATTAAACGAATGAACCAAAGGTTGGTTCGGTTCGTTTTAACTTAAAATAAACCATCATGGTTTGGTTTATTTTAACTTATCCTAATGGAGCGGGTTAACGGGCTTTATGGATATGATCCATTTACCATTAAGAGAATTAGTTCTCTATAAAATAGGGCTTAAACCCTAACCCTAAAACCCAATGAAGTTGTTGCCGCCCAACAGTTGCCAACTTCATGGAGTCGGCCGCCACCTCCTTGCCGCCGGCATCCAAGCTTCAGCCGGCGATGCTCCGCCGACCCTCCGGTGATCTCTTGTGGGTTCGGTGATAAGGTGAGCTCCACATCTCCTTTGGCCGGCCTCTATTCCTCCACCAAAAGCTGTCCAGTTTTTCTGGACAGCTTGTTTCTTTGTTGTCGGAGCGTCGTTTGGACGATGGTTAGTGCTCCGATAGCGCCTAACTTACCGGGGATTTGATCTCTGGTTATCCTCTGAGGTGGAGGACGAAGGATTCGTCAATTGGTTGATGAATACCTCTCCGGAGAAGCGAGTTTTGAGAACTCGTTTTAGGATCCGAATTTGGATTCGGATCGTGATCATCTCTCGATCACGTCCTCTTCAACACGAGGCTAGTAACCCATACGAAGACGAAGCTCGTGACTTAGCGAAGTCATCCCGAGGAGCTCGGCGTGGATACGGATAGAGACGATTCTTACGAGGATCGTTCCGGTTGATGCCGTTCCCGCTACACGTCATACGAAAGGTATAACGTAGATAATTTCTTTTATTGCAAATTTTAATTTACGGTTATGTCTACACTTGTTGTAATATGCATGCGTGTGTTGTGTGTGTTGTAATAAATATAGATTTATTATTTTTAATTGCTTCCGCTGTGCTCATGTTTACGAAACATGATCGAACACCGCCATGTGCCAAAAACCCAACAAAGGGTATCAGAGCCCAGTTGTGTTTCACATAATCGTAAAAATGGTTTTGCGATAGTCATAATGTATTTCTGGAAATTTTCTAAATTTTGGAAAGTTGGAAGTATTTATGGAAATTGATATTTTCCATAAATAAAATATTTGATTAGATTCTGGAAATTTGTTTCCTAATTTAATTATGATTTGATTTGGGAAATCAAATCTTAAAATATTTTATTTCCATAAGTAGTTTTAATGATTTAGGAAATTGGTTTCCTAAATAGATTTTCCTTAATCAAATAATTCCATGAATAAAATATGTGATTAGATTTGGAAATTTGTTTCCTAATTTAATTATGATTTGATTTGGAGAATCAAATCTTAAACATATTTTATTTCCATAAATAGTTATGACATATAAGGAAATTATATACATGACATAATTGTATGTCATGTAATTGCATTAGATGCATAACATTATGCCATGCGTGTCGTGACATGTAGATGTATGCCATGTATGCCATGCCATGTAGATAATAGTTATTTGCATGCAAAGAGGATGAGACATAAAACCCTAACTCAATATTAAAGCCTACACCTTCCATTAATATGGTTAGAACCAGAGTTCTGCTTCTTGTTTGGGTTGTTGGACTCACTCCAAGCCCTCGAACTGAACATGTTCAAACCATGGAATAGTTTAATACTAATATGGTAAGAGTCAGAGGTCAATCGTTAGCTTTGGTTGTTGGACTCTCTCCAAGCTGGGCTAATTGGTTGAATACGCTCTAACCATATTAAAACTATGTCCTGATTAATGGGCTGGCTTTAACTTGGAGCATCGATTTGTTGGACTCACTCCAAGGTCGATGTGAAGAGAGGTGAAGTTGGGTGCTATGCATATGATGCATACTTGTTAATGTGTTAACAACCCAATGTATGTGTAAACATTCAATTAGTTGATAGCACATTGTGATAGTTACATATACATGATATGTAATCGGTATACTTGATACCCACCATCATAGCTAAGAATGGCTTGTTGGACTCACTCCAAGGTTGTTCTTATCTATGATGGATATCAGCCCATTCGGAGATGGACCTACGATCTCCCGAAGTGATTTTAAGGGTTTTTTGAATTCGAAAAATGAATGGGATTTATAAATGTATATTGATGCATTTTAAATCATCTTTCTCATATATGCTCGTTTTGTATTTCTAGGTTAATCTCTTGATCATGATGTCTTTGAATTTGCGCTCTATTTTGAATTCAAATAAATTGACTGGGCCGAACTTCTTGGACTGGCTTAGAAACTTGAGAATTGTTCTCAAGGCGTAAAGGCTTGCGTATGTCCTCGGCGCCTCTTCCCCGTCCCTAGTGATGATGCAACACCGACCAATTGTTGGCCCATCGTAAACATGTGAGTGATTCGAGCAAGTCGGGTTACATCATGCTAGGGCGATGATGGAACCCGAAGCTACAGCGGCATGAATGAATGCTCATACCACAGTCCTTCATCTTTATGAGTTGGTTGATGAGCAAGTGAGATTCGAAAGGTTCGAAGTCTCCAAGCTCCTCTTCACCTCTGAGATGCAAGAAGGTTCATCTGTGGTACTGCTCAACATGCTGAAGACTGTGGAGTCTTCTGAGAAGCATGAGCAGGGGACGGTGCTATTAGTTGATTCCTCGAAGAAAGGTTCTAAGAGGAAGTCAAAGGAACAGCAGAAGGGAAAGAAGAGAAAGGCTAAGAATGTAGAACTAGCACAAAAGGAAACTTGCCATCATTATGGCAAGGAGAGCCATTTGCGAAGAAAGTGCAAGATTTATCTTGAGTCCATGAAGAAGGATAAGGCATCGGATGCCCCATCTTCTTCAGAAATCTTCTTTATTGATTGTCATTCTATTTCCTCAGACACTTGGGTATTTTATACTGGGTGTGGCTCACATATATGTAATGACATACATGGGCTAAGGAATAGAAGAAGACTCGTCAAGGGGAGAGTCAAATTTACGTGTTGGGAATGGAGCAACGGTTGCTGCACTCGCCATCGGAACGTATTTGTTGGAACTCCCTGTAGGACTTGTCTTAGAACTGGACAATTGCTTTTATGTTCCTTCGTTGATAAAGAACATCATTTCTATTTCTTGTTTAAATAGAAATGGGTACCATTTGACTTTTAGTAACAATTGTTGTTACATAACTCAATGGAGTTCTTTATGGGATTGGAACTTTAAGCAATGGTGTTTATACGCTGGACGATCCAAAGGATATTTTCAATATCGGGAGCAACAAGAGTGCTCGAAAGGATAATCAAATAGACTCCTATATGTGGCATTGTCTTCTTGGCCATATAAGCAAGAAACGCATGTCCGAATTACACCGATGTGGAATTCTGGAATCGTTTGAATTGGATTCATACGATACATGCGAATCATGCTTAAAAGGCAAGATGACTAAGTTACCTTTTACTGGAAAAAGGTGAACGAGTGGGAGAGTTACTAGGTCTAGTACATACTGATGTATGTGGACCTATGTCAACTCAAGCATTAGGAGGCTATAGCTACTTCATTACCTTCACCGATGATCACTCACGGTTTGGGTATGTGTTCTTGATGAAACACAAGTCTGAAGCCTTTGAAAGGTTCAAAGAATTCAGAAATGAAGTAGAGAAACAACATGACAAAAGTATTAAAATACTTCGATCGGATCGAGGTGGTGAATACTTAAGTCAAGAGTTTCTTGATTATCTAAGAGACAATGGCATATTGTCTCAATGGACTCCGCCCTATACACCACAACATAATGGTGTATCCGAGAGGCGAATCGATCTTGTTGGACATGGTCGTCAATGATGAATCATGCGACTCTTCCCAAGTCCTTTGGGGTTATGCACTCGCATATTGCTTACTTGTTAAAATGTAATGCCTACCAAGGTAGTCTCAACTACTCCATATGAGATATGGAATGGTAAGAAATCTCATGTATCTTACTTGAAGATATGGGGTTGTCCCGCTATGTGAAGCTGGATCAGACGCATAAATTGATGCTAAGTCCGATAAATGTCTATTTATTGATACCCTAAGGAAACAAGGTTACTAATTCTATCATCCTCCGGAACAAAAGGTGTTTGTTTCAAGGCATACGTGTTTCTAGAGAAAGAGTTTCTCTTGCAAGAAAATGGGGAGTGTCGCCGAGCTTGAGGAGGCTCGAGAGACTCAAATAGACATTAATGAGATACCGGTGAAGCACAACACCGACAACTCATAGTGATGAGCAATCGACGACCTATTGTAACACCAAGATCTTCAGAGATCCGTAGAACACGCAATATTCCTAAGAGATATGAATTTCTCGTAAGTGAATCGAACGACGTGTTACTCATTGATGATGAGGAGCCTACCAGCTTATGAAAAAGTCGACAAGTTCGTAGAAGGGATAAGTGGCTTGGTGCCATGAAGTCGGAAATGGATTCCATGTATGAAAACCAAGTTTGGAACTCGTTGACCCACCAAGGGATAAAGCCTATAGGGTGCAAGTGGGTTTTCAAGAAGAAAACCGACATGGATGGTAATGTGATTACCTATAAGGCTAGATTGGTGGCGAAAGGATATCGCCAAAAACAAGGTGTTGATTATGACGAAAACCTATTCGTGTAGCTATGCTTAAATCCATTCGATGCTCCCGCCATAGCGGCTCATTATGATTATGAGATATGGCGATGGATGTGAAAACAGCTTTCCTTAATGGAAACCCGCCGAGGACGGTATATGATACCCTGAGGGTTTCACATCCTGATAAAACCAAGGTATGCAAATTGCGATTTATCTATTTATGGATTGAAGCAAGCATCCATAAGTCGAATATCCGCTTTGATGAGACCATCAAAAGTTTTATTTCTCACAAAATCCGCATTTAACCTTGTGTGTACAAGAAGGTTAGTGGGAGTGCAGTCGTGTTCCTAGTATTGTATGTCGATGACATACTACTTATAGGAAACGATGTTTCAATCTTACAGTCAGTGAAGGTTTGGATATCCAAGACATTCTCCATGAAAGACCTGGGAGAAGCAACCTACATCCTCGGGATTAAGATCTATAGAGATAGATCGAAACGGTTGCTTGGTCTTTCACAGTCTACATATATAGACCGAGTGCTAAAGAGGTTTAGCATGTCGGAACCCAAGAAAGGTTTCTTACCCATCAGGCATGGGGTACACCTTTCGAAGTCTATGTGTCCACGCACAGAAGACGAGAGGATTTGCATGAGTAAGATTCCCTATGCATCCGCAATAAGATCTATCATGTATGCTATGTTATGTACGAGGCCCGATGTATCGTATGCTCTGAGTGTCACGAGCAGATACCAGTCCGATCCAGGAATGGATCATTGGGCGGCTGTTAAGACGATCCTTAAGTACTTGAGAAGAACTAAGGATGTATTCCTAATATATGGAGAAGGGTACATGGTGATACGTGGGTATACGGATGCCAACTCCAGAAAGACAAGGATGATTCCATGTCTTAGTCTGGGTATGTATTCACCTAGAATGGAGGCGCAATAAGTTGGAAAGGTTCCAAGCTTGACACTATAGCGGATTCTGCCACCAAGGAAGAATGCGTTGCAACTTTGGAAGCAGCAAAGGAAGCGGTTTGGATCAAGTAGTTCATCTATGAACTTGATGTAGTCTCATCAATGATCCAAACACGTGCTTCGCCGCTATCATCTTATCAGAGAGATCATCAGTAGGAACGAAATACAAATCGAGAAAATTCCCACTAAAAGGAACTTAGCGGATCCTTTGACTAAGGCATTACCTCAAAGTAAGTTTGAGGGTCATGTTCGAGCTTATGGTATTGGATATCATAGCGATTGGCATTAGGCCAAGTGGGAGTCTGTTAGTAATATATGAGAGATGTCCTAAGGCAATCGCCTTATGTATGAACCATTTATATGATAAATGAAGATTCACTATTTGAGTATACATGTTTTATGTATTTGATTGGATCTTAAACTCATTTATCAATGTCCACGATATTTATTCACAAAGATGAGAGAATTTGTGATTGGATCACAACTAGTGAGTATCTCTACATGTGTAATTGTGATGTATCGGAATTATCCCTAGTCGATGAATTGATGGATTTGGACACCATCAATTATGTCGAGACTAGCACGAGGTATACTCCTTGGTGTATCCAAGCAGATTCTCGATCACCGGGCCGAGACATAGTGATGTCCGGAGTTAATCGTGGATGCTAGTTATGGTAACTAGTTCATTGGAGTGACCAGCCGTAAGACTTCATATGGTTCTCTGCATATATAGATATGTCAATGATGTTCTTACTGTGGCTTAAGTGCGATGTTCCTTTGACTTGCGGTATTCAAGTCATCTTGATCATGGAGACTTATGCTTTGACATCTTAAGCAAACATCTCTAAGGAGATGTGGACCCGGGATGATTGGGTATAAGTCAAAGTGATCGAAGGTGTTTGAATAGCCTATAAAGGATTCACCACTCCTTGCGAGGAGATGTATACCCATGGCCTCTCGTCGGATTGTTACTAAAGTCTTTGGCCAAAGCATTACATGTTTAGAGTAAGGTACTCTTCGATACATGTGGAGTAACTAGAATCCACAGGACGAGGAAATAATACTTGGGCTAGGTGTGACGTAGTCAGCCTAGTGGGGACTGACACAATAGACCATGTCCTGAACCAAGTGGGTATAAGATGAGTGAAGGTAATGGGGCACGATTCATTCGAAGCCATCAAGGGTTTCGAAATAGTTCGATCAACTGCTGATCTTTTCGGTTAATTGGGGATCATGATGTACTACTAGTTGCCACTCATGATCGTTCTATAATTAATGGTTAATTATAGACGGCCAACATAAACCGAGAACCTATTTGGTCACACGCACAACGAGTGTAATCCAAAGGATTTAAAACGAGCTTGAGAATGGGATTCTCTGACCGAGAGAAACTATGTTTGGTTGGACCAAACATAAAGCGAGCATGAAATTGTTTCAGTCACAATGGAAGCATGGATGGGCCGTGTCTTATGAAGACATAATGGATGGACCAAAATGGTTTGGTTCTAATCCAATGGATGAGAATAAACCAAAGGGTTTGGTTTATATTAAACGAATGAACCAAAGGTTGGTTCGGTTCGTTTTAACTTAAAATAAACCATCATGGTTTGGTTTATTTTAACTTATCCTAATGGAGCGGTTAACGGGCTTTATGGATATGATCCATTAACCATTAAGAGAATTAGTTCTCTATAAAATAGGGCTTAAACCCTAACCCTAAAAACCCAATGAAGTTGTTGCCGTCCAACAATTTGTTGCCGCCCAAATTGTTGTTGCCGCCAAACTTGGTGTTGCCGCAAAGTTCTTGGAGCTGCTGCCACCTCCTTGCCGCCAGCATCCAAGCTTCAGCCGGCGATGCTCCGCGACCCTCGATGATCTCTTATGGGTTCGGTGATAAGGTGAGCTCCACATCTCCTTTGGCGGCCTCTATTCCTCCACCAAAGCTGTCCAGTTTTTCTGGACAGCTTGTTTCTTTGTTGTCGGAGCGTTTGACGATGGTTAGTGCTCCGATAGCGCCTGCTAACTTACCGGGATTTGATCTCGGTAATCCTCTGAGGTGGAGGACGAAGGCGATTCTGCCAATTGGTTGACGAATACCTCTCCGGAGAAGCGAGTTTTGAGAACTCGCTTTAGGATCCGAATTTGGATTCGGATCGTGATCATCTTCGATCACGCCGCCTTCAACACGAGGCTAGTAACCCGCACGAAGACGGCTCGTGACTTAGCGGTCATCCCGAGGAGCTCGCGCGGATACGGATAGAGACGATTCTACGCAGGATCGCCCGCTGATGCCGCTCCCGCCACACGTGTCATACGAAGGTATAACGAGATAATTTCTTTTATTGCAAATTTTAATTTACGGTTATGTCTACACTTGTTGTAATATGCATGCGTGTGTTGTGTGTGTTGTAATAAATATAGATTTATTATTTTTAATTGCTTCCGCTGTGCTCATGTTTACGAAACATGATCGAACACACACACGCCGCGGTGCCGGAAACCCAACATACCGGAGATCAAATCCCCGGTATGTTAGCCGCTGTCGGAGCACTAACCGTCGTTCAAACGACGCTCCGACGAGAGGAGGAGAAGCTGTCCAGAAAACTGGACAGCTTGGTGGAGGAGTAGGCGCTGGCCAAAACAAGGAGAGAAAAGCCTCACCTTGATGCCAAACCTATAGGAGATCACCGGAGGGTCGCCGGAGGTTCACCGGCTGAAGCTTGGTCGCCGGCAAGGAGCTAGACGGCAGCCCAATCAAGCTGGACGGCAAGGAGGTTGGGCGGCACAACTAGGTTGGGCGGCAACTCCTTGGAGGCTAGGGTTTTGATTTTGGATTAGGGTTTAACAATCCCTTAAGCCCTCTTTTATAGAGAACTAATTCTCTTAATGGTTAATGGATCATATCCATAAAGCCCGTTAACCCGCTCCATTAGGATAAGTTAAAATAAACCAAACCATGATGGTTTATTTTAAGTTAAAACGAACCGAACCAACTTTGGGTTCATTCGATTAAAATAAACCAAACCCTTTGGTTTATTCTTATCCATTGGATTAGAACCAAACCATTTTGGTCCATCCATTACGTCTTCATAAGATGCAGCCCATCCACGCTTCCATTGCGACTGAAACGATTTCATGCTCGCTTTATGTTTGGTCCAACCAAACCTAGTTTCTCTCGGTCTGAGAATCCCATTCTCAAGCTCATTTTAAATCCTTTGGATTACACTCGTTGTGCGTGTGACCAAAGAGGTTCTCGGTTTATGTTGGCCGTCTATAATTAACCATTAATTATAGAACGATCATGAGTGGCACCTAGTAGTACATCATGATCCCCAATTAACCGAAAAGATCAATGGTTGATCCAGAACTATTTCTGAAACCCTTCAGTAGCTCGAATGAATCGTGCCCCATTCCCTTCACTCATCTTATACCCACTTGGTTCAGGACATGGTCTATTGTGTCAGTCCCCACTAGGCTGACTACGTCACACCTAGCCCAAGTATCATTTCCTCGTCCTACAGATTCTAGTTACTCCACATGTATCGAAGAGTACCTTACTCTAAACATGTAATGCTTTGGCCAAAGACTTTAGTAACAATCCGATGAGAGGCCATGGGTATACATCTCCTCGCAAGGAGTGGTGAATCCTTTATAGGCTATTCAAACACCTTCGATCACTTCGACTTAAACCCAATCATCCCGGGTCCACATCTCCTCGGAGATGTTTGCTTAAGATGTCAAAGCATAAGTCTCCATGATCAAGATGACTTGAATACCGCAAGTCAAAGGAACATCGCACTTAAGCCATAGTAAGAACTTCATTGACATATCTATATATGCAGAGAACCATATGAAGTCTTACGGCTGGTCACTCCAATGAACTAGTTACCATAACTAGCATCCACGATTAACTCCGGACATCACTATGTCTCCAGCCAGTGAGAATTAGCTGCTTGGATACACCAAGGAGTATACCTTGTGCTAGTCTCAATAGAATTGATGGTGTCCAGATTCATCAATTCATCGACTAGGGATAATTCCGATACATCACAATTACACATGTAGAGATACTCACTAGTTGTGATCCAATCACAAATTCTCTGATGCTGTGAATCGTATCGTGGACATTCAGTAAATGAGTTTAAGATCCAATCAAATACATAAAGCATGTATACTCAAATAGTGAATCTTCATTTATCATATAAATGGTTCATACATAAGGCGATTGCCTTAGGACATCTCTCATATATTACTAACAGACTCCCACTTGGCCTAATGCCAATCGCTACGGTATCCAATACCATAAGCACCAACATGACCCTCAAACTTACTTTGAGGTAATGCTTTAGTCAAAGGATCCGCTAAGTTCCTTTCAGTGGGAATTTTCTCGATTTGTATTTCGTTCCTACTTATGATCTCTCTGATAAGATGATAGTGGCGAAGCACATGTTTGGATCGTTGATGAGACCTTGGCTCTTTCGCCTGTGCAATTGCTCCATTGTTGTCGTAGTAGACCGGTATTGCTTCAACAATGGACGGAATCACACCAAGTTCATGAACGAACTTCTTGATCCAAACCGCTTCCTTTGCTGCTTCCGAAGCTGCAATATATTCTGCCTCAGTGGTAGAATCCGCTACAGTCTCTTGTTTGGAACTTTTCCAACTCATCGCGCCCCCATTCAAGGTGAACACGATCCGCATCGAGACCGAATCATCCTTGTTGTCGTCTCGAAGTCGCATCTCAGATACTGCGTATCACCATGTCCCTTCTCCATATATTAGGAACACATCCTTAGTTCTTCTCAAGTACTTAAGGATCGCCTTAATACCGCCTAATGATCCATTCTCGATCGGGATCGTATCCGCCGTGACACTCAGAGCATACGATACATCGGGCCTCGTGACATAACATAGCATACATGATAGATCCTATCATGATGCATAGGGAATCTTACTCATGCAAATCCTCTCGCCTCTGGCATGACATAGACTTTGAAAGGTGTACCCCATGCCTGATGGGCAGATAACCTTTCTTGGATTCCGACATGATAAACCTCTTTAGCACTCGGTCTATATATGTAGACTGCGAAAGACCAAGCAACCGTTTCGATCTATCTCTATAGATCTTAATCCCAAGGATGTAGGTTGCTTCTCCCAGGTCTTTCATGGAGAATGTTTTGGATAACCAAACCTTAACTGACTGTAAGATTGACACATCGTTTCCTATAAGTAATATGTCATCGACATACAATACTAGGAACACGACTGCACTCCCACTAACCTTCTTGTACACACAAGGTTCGTCTGGATTTTGTGAGAAATCAAACTTTTTGATCGTCTCATCAAAACGGATATTCCAGCTCCTGGATGCTTGCTTCAATCCATAAATGGATCGTCGCAATTTGCATACCTTGGTTTTATCAACCGATGTGAAACCCTCAGGCTGTATCATATACACGTCCTCGAGCAGGTTTCCATTAAGGAAAGCTGTTTTCACATCCATCTACCATATCTCATAATCATAATGAGCCGCTATGGCCAGGAGCATCCGAATGGATTTAAGCATAGCTACAAGCGAATAGGTTTCATCATAATCAACACCTTGCTTTTGACGATATCCTTTCGCCACCAATCTAGCCTTATAGGTAATCACATTACCATCCATGTCGGTTTTTGTTGGTGCAGGGGCACTAGATAATCGAACCTGTGTTTTGATTATGGAAAAGACACAAAGTTAAGTTTATATTGTTATCTCACGAGCTAAATCAAGTGTGCAGAAAAGTACTAAAGCTGGAGCTGAAGGCTAGCGACACCCGGAGGAAGCCGTGGTGGTCGGGCGACACTTGAGTGAATTCGGAGGGAGCCGAAGGAATCGAGTGGAAGGCCGGAAGCGAGAGCTACTATCGAGGTAAGCTCGTGTGAGTGAGAGATTGTAAGGTCGTGTCCTCTTTACGGGGACGACCGTAGGCGACGATTCGACTAAGACTTCTTGTGGAAGGTCTAGGTCGAGATCGGACGGTTAGAAACCGTCGTATTTATCATTTTCCGAGCTAATCTCTTATCGCAGGAAGTGGCCAGCCGGGCAATGATCACCGGACATTGACGATCATTATCGCTGATCGATGATGAGATGCATCGATCATTATCATCGATCGGCCGATGAGAGGCATCACGATCGATGTTGTACTTCGTTCCAGTTACGTATTACTCTGATAAAGTGTACGGTCATCTAGCATGCTTTAAATTTGGAAAAATTCATGATCCGTTCCAAAGAAATAGGAGGCGAATTCAGAGGCTAAAGTCTATAAAAGGAGGAGAATTCATCTCCAAATCACATCAATTATTCATCAAGTGCTCCTACGGCCACGCTTCAACATCATAGCAGCGAGCGGCCTCAAGTTTTGATCCTCTTCGTCGGCAGCAGATTCAAGTAATATTTTTGATATTATATTCTGTATTTTTATCTTCATAACGAGGTGAGGTAGGCTTGTTGCCTCATCCTCGTATATTCGGTTTTTTGTAATCGTTGTCTCCTACCTCCAACGAGGAGGAGACGTTTTAGTGCTTTGCCCTCCGTACGCGGTCTAGGACCGATAGGGCCTTGGAGTAGCAACCGCTGGGTTGTGAACCAAGTAAAATAAACGTGTTCATTTATTTTCCGTTGTGCTTACTTTGCGTATCGAACGAACGAAAAAGAAAAGATTTACGATCGCTATTCACCCCCCCTCTAGCGATGCTTCTCGATCCAACAGTTTTCTTCTTGAAAACCCACTTCCACCCTATAGGCTTTATGCCTTCAGGTGGGTCAACCAAGTTCCAAACTTGGTTTTCGTACATGGAATCCATTTCCGACTTCATGGCACCAAGCCACTTATCCCTTTCTGAACTTGTCAGCACTTCTTCATAACTGGTAGGCTCCTCATCATCAATGAGTAACACGTCGTTCGATTCACTTACGAGAAATCCATATCTCTCAGGAATATTGCGTGTTCTACCAGATCTACGAAGATGTGGTGTTACAATAGGTCCAGCCGATTGCTCATCACTATGAGTTGTCGGCTGTTGTGCTTCACCAGGTATCTCATCAATGTCTATTTGAGTCTCTCGAGCCTCCTCAAGCTCGACGACACTCCCACTGTTTTCTTGCAAGAGAAACTCTTTCTCTAGAAACACAGCATGCCTTGAAACAAACACCTTTTGTTCCACAGGATGATAGAATTGGTAACCCCTTGTTTCCTTAGGGTATCCAATAAATAGACATTTATCAGACTTAGCATCCAGTTTGTCTGATACAGTCCGCTTCACATAAGCAGGACAACCCCATATCTTCAAGTAAGATACATGAGGTTTCTTACCATTCCATATCTCATATGGAGTGGTTGAGACTACCTTGGTAGGCATTCTGTTTAACAAGTAAACAGCTGTCTGAAGTGCATAACCCCAAAAGGACTTGGGAAGAGTTGCATGATTCATCATTGACCTGACCATGTCCAACAAGGTTCGGTTACGCCTCTCAGATACACCATTATGCTGTGGTGTATAGGGCGGAGTCCATTGAGACAATATGCCATTGTCTCTTAGATAATCAAGAAACTCTTGACTTAAGTATTCACCTCCTCGATCCGATCGAAGTATTTTAATACTCTTGTCATGTTGTTTCTCTACTTCATTTCTAAATTCCTTGAACCTTTCAAAGGCTTCAGACTTGTGTTTCATCAAGAACACATACCCAAACCGTGAGTGATCATCGGTGAAGGTAATGAAGTAGCTATAGCCTCCTAATGCTTGAGTTGACATAGGTCCACATACATCAGTATGTACTAGACCTAGTAACTCTCCCACTCGTTCACCTTTTCTAGTAAAAGGTAACTTAGTCATCTTGCCTTTTAAGCATGATTCGCATGTATCGTATGAATCCAATTCAAACGATTCCAGAATTCCACATCGGTGTAATTCGGACATGCGATTCTTGCTTATATGGCCAAGACGACAATGCCACATATAGGAGTCTATGTGATTATCCTTTCGAGCACGCGTGTTGCTCGCTTCGATATTGAAAATGTCACTGGATACATCCAACGTATAAATGCCATTACTCAAAGTTCCAGTTCCATAAAGTACGCCATTCAAAGTTATATAACAACAATTGTTACTAAACATTAAATTGAAACCATTTCTATTTAAGCAGGAAATAGAAACAATGTTCTTTATTAGAGAAGGAACATAATAGCAATTGTCCAGTTCCAAGACTAGTCCACTAGGGAGCTTCAGCAAATAAGTTCGATGGCATTGCGGCAACCTTTGCTCCATTTGCTCAACTCGCAAATTTGACTCTCTCGACAAGTCTTCTTCTATTCCTTAGCCCCTGTATGTCATTACATATATGTGAGCTACACCCGTATCCAATACCCAAGTGTCTAAGGAAATAGAATGACAATCAATAATAAGATACGAAGAGGATGGGGCATCGGATGCCTTCTTCTTCTTCATGGACTCAAGATAAATCTTGCAGTTTCTTTCGATGTGGCCTTCCTTGCCACATGATGGCAAGTGCCCTTTTACTGTTCGCCTTCTTTGCCTTTTTCTTTCCTTTCTTCTGTTCTTTTGCCTTCCTCTTAGAACCTTTCTTTGAGGAATCAACTAACAGAACCGCCTTCTCCTCATGCTTCACAGAAGGCTCCACAGTCTTCAGCATATTGAGGAGCTCGGAAATGGTGGATTCCAATTTGTTCATCCGATAGTTCATCACAAATTGCGAGAAACTCTTGGGCAAACAATGCAAAATTAAGTCAATACTTAACTCATGATCCATCACAAAACCGAGGGTAGCTAGCCGCTCGATGTACCCGTTCATCTTTAGCACAAACTGCATCTGAGAACCTTCTTGCATCTTCGTGGTGAAGAGGAGCCTAGAGACCTCGAACCTTTCGGATCTCGCTTGCTCATCGAACAACTCATGAAGATGGAAGACCATAGTGTTAGCATCCATATGCTCATGCTGCTTCTGCAGCTCAGGTACCATCGCCGCTAGCATGATGCAACTCGCCAGCTCAGAATCTGCCACATGCTTCTGATAGACCAACATTTGGTCTGGAGTTGCATCGTCCTTAGGACGGTCAGGAAGAGGCTCTTCAAGGACATATGCAAGCTTTTCCGCCTTGAGAACAATTCTCAGGTTTCTAAGCCAGTCCAGGAAGTTAGGCCCAGTCAGTTTGTTCGAATCCAAAATAGTGCGCAAATTCAAAGACGTCATGATCAATTTATTGACCTAGAAATACAAAATGAGCATATATGAGAAAATGATTTTAAAATGCATCAATATACATTTATAAATCCCATTCATTTTTCGAATTTCAAAACCCCCAAAATCACTTCGGGAGATTGTAGGTCCATCTCCGAATGGGCTGATATCCATCATAGTTATGAACAACCTTGGAGAGAGTCCAACAAGCCATTCATAACTACGACGGTAGGTATCATCTATACCGATTGCATATCCCGTATATGCAATTATCACAATGTGCTATCAACTAATTGAATGTTCACACATACATCGGGTTGTTAACACATTAACAAGTATGCATCATATGCATAGCACCCAACTTCACCTCCCTTTACATCGACCTTGGAGAGAGTCCAACAAACCGATGCTCCAGGTTAAAGCCAACCCATTAATCAGGACATAGTTTTAATATGGTTAGAGCGCATTCAACCAATTAGCCTAGCTTGGAGAGAGTCCAACAACCAAAGCTAACGATTGACCTCTGACTCTTACCATATTAGTATTAAACTATTCCATGGTTTGAACATATTCAGGTTCGAGTCAGGCTTGGAGAGAGTCCAACAACCCAAACAAGAAACGGAACTCTGGTTCTAACCATATTAATGGAAGGTGTAGGCTTTAATATTGATTAAGGGTTTTTATGTCTCATCCTCTTTGCATGCAAATAACTATTATCTACATGGCATGGCATACATGGCATACATCTACATGTCACGACACGCATGGCATAATGTTATGCATCTAATGCAATTACATGGCATACAATTATGTCATGTCTATATTTCCTTATATGTCATAACTATTTATGGAAATAAAATATGTTTAAGATTTGATTCTCCAAATCAAATCATAATTAAATTAGGAAACAAATTTCCAAATCTAATCACATATTTTATTCATGGAATTATTTGATTAAGGAAAATCTATTTAGGAAACCAATTTCCTAAATCATTAAAACTACTTATGGAAATAAAATATTTTAAGATTTGATTTCCCAAATCAAATCATGATTAAATTAGGAAACAAATTTCCAGAATCTAATCAAATATTTTATTTATGGAAAATATCAATTTCCACAAATACTTCTAACTTTCCAAAAGTGGAAGATTTCCATAAATACTTCTAGACTTTCCAAAATTGAAAAATTTCCATAAATACTTCTAAATTTCCAAAATTTAGAAAATTTCCAGAAATACATTATGACTATCGCAAAACCATTTTTACGATTATGTCGAAACACAACCTGGGCTCTGATACCACTGTTGGGTTTCCGGCACCGCGGCGTGTGTGTGTTCGATCATGTTTCGTAAACATGAGCATAGCGGAAGCAATAAAAATAATAAATACTCCTATTTATTACAACACACACAACACACGCATGCTATTACAACAAGTGTAGACATAACCGTAAATTAAAATTGCAATAAAAGGAAATTAAACTACGTTATACCTTCCGTATGACGTGTAGCGGGAACGGCATCAACCGGAACGATCCTCGTAAGAATCGTCTCTATCCGTATCCACGCCGAGCTCCTCGGGATGACTTCGCTAAGTCACGAGCTTCGTCTTCGTACGGGTTACTAGCCTCGTGTTGAAGACGACGTGATCGAGAGATGATCACGATCCGAATCCAAATTCGGATCCAAAATGAGTTCTCAAAACTCGCTTCTCCGGAGAGGTATTCGTCAACCGTTTGACGAATCCTTCATCCTCCACCTCAGAGGATTACCGGAGATCAAATCCCCGGTATGTTAGCCGCTGTCGGAGCACTAACCGTCGTCCAAACGATGCTCCGACGAGAGGAGGAGAAGCTGTCCAGAAAACTGGACAGCTTGGTGGAGGAGTAGGCGCCGGCCAAAACAAGGAGAGAAAAGCCTCACCTTGATGCCAAACCTATAGGAGATCACCGGAGGGTCGCCGGAGGTTCACCGGCTGAAGCTTGGCTTGGTCCGCAAGAAGGAGCTAGACAGCAGCCCAATCAAGCTGGGCGGCAAGGAGGTTGGGCGGCACAACCAGGTTGGGCGGCAACTCCTTGGAGGCTAGGGTTTTGATTTTGGATTAGGGTTTAACAATCCCTTAAGCCCTCTTTTATAGAGAACTAATTCTCTTAATGGTTAATGGATCATATCCATAAAGCCCGTTAACCCGCTCCATTAGGATAAGTTAAAATAAACCAAACCATGATGGTTTATTTTAAGTTAAAACGAACCGAACCAACTTTTGGTTCATTCGATTAAAATAAACCAAACCCTTTGGTTTATTCTTATCCATTGGATTAGAACCAAACCATTTTGGTCCATCCATTACGTCTTCATAAGACGCAGCCCATCCACGCTTCCATTGCGACTGAAATAATTTCATGCACGCTTTATGTTTGGTCCAACCAAACCTAGTTTCTCTCAGTCTGAGAATCCCATTCTCAAGTTCGTTTTAAATCCTTTGGATTACACTCGTTGTGCGTGTGACCAAATAGGTTCTCGGTTTATGTTGGCCGTCTATAATTAACCATTAATTATAGAACGATCATGAGTGGCACCTAGTAGTACATCATGATCCCCAATTAACCGAAAAGATCAACGGTTGATCCGAACTATTTACGAAACCCTTGATGCTTCGAATGAATCGTGCCCCATTCCCTTCACTCATCTTATACCCACTTGGTTCAGGACATGGTGTATTGTGTCAGTCCCCACTAGGCTGACTACGTCACACCTAGCCCAAGTATCATTTCCTCGTCCTACGGATTCTAGTTACTCCACATGTATCGAAGAGTACTTTACTCTAAACATGTAATGCTTTGGCCAAAGACTTTAGTAACAATCCGACGAGAGGCCATGGGTATACATCTCCTCGCAAGGAGTGGTGAATCCTTTATAGGCTATTCAAACACCTTCGATCACTTCGACTTATACCCAATCATCCCGGGTCCACATCTCCTCGGAGATGTTTTCTTAAGATGTCAAAGCATAAGTCTCCATGATCAAGATGACTTGAATACCGCAAGTCAAAGGAACATCGCACTTAAGCCACAGTAAGAACTTCATTGACATATCTATATATGCAGAGAACCATATGAAGTCTTACAGCTGGTCACTCCAATGAACTAGTTACCATAACTAACATCCACGATTAACTCCGGACATCACTATGTCTCCAGCCAGTGAGAATCAGCTGCTTGGATACACCAAGGAGTATACCTCGTGCTAGTCTCAACAGAATTGATGGTGTCCAGATTCATCAATTCATCGACTAGGGATAATTCCGATACATCACAATTACACATGTAGAGATACTCACTAGTTGTGATCCAATCACAAATTCTCTCATGATTTGAATCGTATCGTGGACATTCAGTAAATGAGTTTAAGATCCAATCAAATACATAAAACATGTATACTCAAATAGTGAATCTTCATTTATCATATAAATGGTTCATACATAAGGCGATTGCCTTAGGACATCTCTCATATATTACTAACAAACCTAAGTGGAATTCAAAGGTTGATAGCTGATCGACCTCTGGGTTCATTAGTGGTGGAAGATTTCCCAACCTGCGAATCTTACTTGGAGGGGAAAATGACCAAGAGGCCTTTTAAAGCCAAGGGGTATAGAGCCAAAGATGTGTTAGAATTGGTTCATTCTGATTTGTGTGGTCCTATGTCTATCCAGGTTAGAGGTGGTTTTGAGTATTTTGTCTCTTTTATAGACTATTATTCGAGATATTGATATATTTACTTGATGCGCCGCAAGTTTGAATGCTTTGACAAGTTCAAAGAATTCAAGGCTGATGTGGAGAAACGTAAAGGTAAAAGTATCAAGACACTACGATCTGATCATGGTGGTGAGTACCTCTTGGGAGAGTTTAGGAATTACTTATCAGAGGCTGGGATTCAATCCCAATTGTCTACACCGGGCACACCCCTGCAGAAAGGTGTGGTAGAGCGAAGAAATATGACTCTTATGGAGATGGTTAGATCGATGATGAGTTATTCTGAGTTGCCAGATTCATTTTTGGGATATGCTCTAGATACGACAGTGTATATTCTGAACTTGGCCCATCTAAATTAGTGACTTCTTCTCCCACAGAATTGTGGACTGGGCGAAAGCCTAGTCTAAGACATATTCGGATTTGGGGGAGTCCAGCACATGTGCTGAAGGCAGATGCTGGTAAGTTAGAACCCTGTACAAATGTGCGCTTGTTCGTTGGCTATCCTAGAGGAACGAAAGGTGGTTTGTTTTATAGTCCTAGAGATCAGAGGGTGATCGTTAGCACGAACGTCAGATTTCTAGAGGAAGACTATGTGATGAACCACAAGCCCATGAGTAAGATTGTTCTGGACGAATTGAAAGGGGAAGCCACTTCTTTAGTACCACCGGTACAAGAGGATATACCATAAGTCACTGCACCACGTGTCACAGAGGATACACAGGTGATACCTCGTCGTAGTGGTAGGGTTATAAGACAGCCTGATAGATTCACGTTCTTGGGAGAATCTTCTGATTTGGTCCTTGGCAAACATGAACCTGAGCCCTAGACATATGACGAGGCAATTCAAGATAAAGATGCAGTATCTTTGCAAAGGTAAATGAATGCTGAGATTGAATCTATGGATTTAAATCAGGTCTAGGAGCTAGTAGAACTACCCAATGGTGTAAAAACCATTGGATGCAAGTGGATCTACAAAAGAAAGAGAGGAATAGACGGGAAGGTTGAGACCTTCAAAGCGAGGCTTGTTCCGAAGGGGTATACTCAGAAAGAGGGTATCGATTATGAGGAAACCTTTTTGTCGGTGGCGATGCTTAAGTCTATCTGGATTCTCTTATACATTGCAGCTCATATAGATTATGAGGTGTGGAAGATGGATGTCAAGACAACTTTTCTTAATGGAAGTCTTGAGGAAAACATCTATATGAAGCAACCAGAGGTATTCATTGCAAAGGGCAAAGAGCATCTTGTGTGTAAGCTTAATCGGTCCATTTATGGATTGAAGCAAGCTTCGAGGTCTTAGAACATCCACCTTAATGAGGTAATCCAGTCTTATGGATTTATTCAAAGTCCGGATGAGTCTTGTGTATACAAGAGATGTGACGGAAACATAGTGATATTTCTTGTACTATACGTAGATGACATTTTGTTAATTGGCAACAATGTCAAGTTGTTATCGGATGTAAGGGTATGGTTGTCCAAACAGTTTGATATGAAGGACTTGGGAGAAGTGGGACACATCCTTGGGATCAAGGTTATAAGGGATCGCAAGAAAAGGATCTTGTGCTTATCTCAAGCTTCATACATAGACACCATTATGGATCGTTTTAGCATGCAGAACTCCAAGAAGGGTTTTCTACCTTTCAGGCATGGAGTTCCTTTATCTAAGGAGATGTGTCCTAGAACGTCTGAGGAGATAGAGGAGATGGAGGTAGTTCTTTATGCTTCGGTAGTAGGAAGCCTCATGTATGCGATGCAATGTATGTGACCAGATATCTACTTTGTTGTAGGCATGGTTAGCAGATATCATAGAATCAAGCACAGGGACATTGGACTGCGGTAAAGCATATATTGAAGTACCTGAGAAGGACTAGGGATTATATGCTAGTTTACCAGGCAGACCAATTACTCCCTGTGGGTTACACAGATTTTGACTTCCAATCAGACAGGGATAACAGTATGTCTACCTCAGGTTTTTTGTTTACATTGGGAGGTGGAGCCATTGTATGGAGGAGTGTCAAGCAGAAATGCGTGGCGAACTCCACCATGGAAGTTGAGTATTTGGAAGCCTCTGAGGCGGCCAAAGAAGCTGTGTGGCTCAGGAACTTTCTCATGGACTTGGATGTGATTCTTGGTTTGCCCTGAACTATCACAATTTATTGTGATAATAGTGGTGCAGTTGCAAACTCGAAGGAACCACGGGCCCATAAGGCAAGTAAACACATAGAGTGTAAGTACCACCTGATAGAAGAAATCGTAAAGAGAGAAGTTGTTGTGGCCAAGATTGCATCGGAGGATAACCTGGCAGATCCTTTTACTAAGGCCCTTCCGGCGAGAGATTTTGATAGGCATGTGGAGGGAATGGGAATCAGATGTATGGAAGTTTGAGGACAACATAGTCTTTTAGTATAAGTGGGAGATTATTGGGATGTATACTGAAAAGACTATCTTTTATATAAACATCATTATTTTGAAATAGGAATCACATAATCATTGTTTGCATATTTATGGTGATGCATATTGTCTAATACATTACATTATAGATAACATGGTGTGTGGTGTCACATGGGAGATCATATTATCGGCTCCTTGTAAAGTATAAGTATAGGCTCACAACCGAGATGACTTTGGACAAACCATTAGTATGGTTGTAGTGTGATTTGGTATTGGTTTTTCTTGACCATAGAATCACACTAGTACACTTTGTGTGTATTGAGCAGGACCGACATAGAGGTGGTTCGATTTATTGCTGACTATATAATCGAATCGGACCTCAGATATTATATTGTACATACTCTTAATCCTGATATAATAACGGGCATATATACTTAGTATTCATTTCTTTGATTTACCAATGGGCGAGATTTATAGATTAAATCGATAGGCTCGGTAAGTTGGGAAATGATATTATTTATATGGTGTGTCGTTGATTATAGGAGGAAACCGTGTCCTATATATTAGGATGATGATGTCCCCTTGAGGAGCTCAAAAGGTTCATCATGTAAACCCTGCAGGCGGACTTGGTCCGACATGATGAAAAGGTTGAGTGGTACTACTCATGGAGTTAGATGTTGATTAATTAATGGTCAGTAAATTAATTAATCGATGGACATTCGAGATCTTAAACACGGGGAGAAAAATGTACAAATAATATATGGAGCCCATATTAACTTATGGGGGTTGGTGAGGTAGATCAATGATAATCCTTTAGTGGATTGGATTATCATTAATGGATCGTACTTTATGAGGGCTTGATCCATTGGGTGGCCAAGATCCAACTCCTCCTCATGGTCCCTATTGTAGCCTATTAAAACCTCATGAAGCCTAGATCCAATGGATGAAAACAAAACTCTAGATCCAAAGCTAGAGATTAAATCTCTAGATCCGACAATTGAGATTAAATCTTTAGATCCGACGTTGAGATTAAATCTCTAGAACCAATGGTGGAGATTAAAATAAGGCTTATCCCTAACTCTATAAAAGGAGAGGCTAGGGTGGGCGGCAAGGGAAATTAGAAACAAGATAGGATTAGGGTTGGGCGCAAGGAGCTTGGAGGCTAGGGTTTTGGAGTGGGCAGCCACAAATAAGGAAGTTTTTTCCTTTTCTTCTTCATCTCCTTGTTCTCCTTCTTGGCCGGCAGCAAGCACCAAGCTTGGAGCTTGATGGTTGGTTGAAAGTAGGAGAAGTGTTTGTTTCTTATTCTTCCTCTTGTTCCGAGTGAACAAGGAAGGAAGATTGGTGATCTAGGAGCTTCGACTTTTGGTAGATCGTCGCCCACACGACGTCCAAAAGGAGGAAGGACATACAATAGAAGATCAAGAGGTATAACATTTGTTTATATTCTTTTGTAAGTTGTCTATATTTGTTCTTCAATCATATGTATGTTATATATTCTATTTTGTGGCTAATATAACTTGAACCCAGAATATAAACACAAAATCCGGCGATCCATACATCGCCTATTCTACGGCTATGCGTAGAATAGAGGTTGGTTGCATAAACAACAAGTTTGTTCAAGTGACTACTCTAATCGAATAGCATGATGATGAAACAGTTGCTTGGGTGATCCCTTTTTGTCTAGGATTAATTTTTTTTATCAAGGGACGTCGATGGGATTTCCATGAACAAGCGACCGAGTTGAAGTGGGAAGCGAAGTTTCCTACCTTCATCATCGTCGTGCTATTCGATTAGAGTAGTCACTGGAACAAACTTGTTATTCAAGCAACCAATCTCTATTCTACGATTAGCCGCGGAATAGACGATGTACAGATCGCCAGTTTTTGTGTTTGTATTCGGGGTCCAAGTAAATTTAGCCACATGCCATACATACAATATACAAAGAAACAAACAAGGAAAACAAAACAAGATTTATATCTCTTGTTTACCTCAAGATCTTCTATCGTATGTCCTATCCTCCTCTTGGACATTGTGTGGGCAATGGTCCTCCAAGAGATGAAGCCTCCTATATCACGAACTTCTTTCCTTGCTTGCTCCAAACAAGAGGAAGTGTAAAAACAAAACTCTTCTCTTATCTAGGACCAACCAACAAGCTCCAAGCTTGAAGCTTACCGCCGGCCCAAAGAGTGGTGGAGGAGTTTCGGCCAACCTTGAAGGAAGGTTGCCGCCGGCTTCAAGGAGAGGTGAGGATGCCGGCCAAGGAAGAATTAAAGGAGGGGATGGGCGCCGTCCAAGGATGAATCAAGGAGGGTGATGGGCACCGGCCAACTCTTGGAGAAGAGAAAGGAAAACCAAACCTCCACCTTGTAGCTGCCCAAAACCCTAACCCTAGCCGCCCAAAGCTTGTCACCCCAACCCTAATCCCTCATCTATATTCTTGTCGCCCACCCTAGGAGCCTTATTTATAGAGTTGGGCTTAAGCCTCCTTTTAATCTCCACCGTCGGTTCTAGGGATTTAATCTCAACCGTCGGATATAGAGATTTAATCTCCATCGTCGGATTTAAAGATATAATCTCCACCGTCGGATCTAGAGATTTAATCTCCATCGTCGGATCTAGAGTTTCATTTTTCATCATCGGATCTAGGCTTCAAGAGGATTTTAATAGGCTACGATAGGGACCATGAGGAGGAGTTGGATCTTAGCCACCCAAAGGATCAAGCCCACATAAAGTCCGATCCATTAATGATAATCCATTCCACTAGAGGATTATCATTGATCTACCTCGCCAACTCCCATAAGTTAATATGGGCTCCATATATTATTTGTACATTTATCTCCCCGTGTTTAAGATTTCGAATGTCCGTCGATTAATTAATTTACTGACCATTAATTAATCAACATCTAACTCCATGAGTAGTACCACTCAACCTTATCATCATGCTGGACCAAGTCCACTTGTAGGGTTTACATGATGAACCTTATGAGCTCCTCAAGGGGACATCATCATCCTAATATATAGGATACGGTTTCCTTATATAATCAATGACACACCATATAAATAATACCATTTCCCAACTTACCAAGCCTATCGATTTACTCTATAAATCTCGCCCATTGGTAAATCAAAGAAATGAATACTAAGTATATGTGCCCATTATTATATCGGGATTAAGAGCATGTACAACATAATATCTGAGGTCTGATTCGATTATGTAGTCAGCAATAAATTGAATCACCTCTAAGTCGGTCCTGCTCAATACACACAAAGTGTACTAGTGTGATTCTATGTTCAAGACAAACCAATACCAAATCACACTACAACCATGCCAATGGTTTGTCCAAAACCATCTCGGTTGTGAGCCTTTACTTATACTTTACAAGGAACTGATAACATAATCTCCCGTGTGACACTACACACCATGTTATTTACAATGTAATGTATTAGAAAATATGCATAACCATAAATATGCAAACAATGATCATGTGATTCTTATTTCAAAAATAAAGATGTTCATACAAAAGATAAACTTTTCAGTATGCATACCAACACGCGCGATGCACAAGGGTAGCGGGACGCGATATGCTCTACCCGGGGGGTCATGAGTGGCCGTGGATGGTCACGGGGCGGCAGCTCAGTGAGGAGAGCGCCGCGCAAGAAACTGAGAGGGAGGAGAAAGGTCTATGACGAGATTGGGAAGAAGAATAGAGGAAATGTGAAATCACGCAGTGGGAAGGAGACAAATCACGTCGAGAAGAAATGGGAGAAGAACGCTCGAAGTTAATCGGTGATAAGAAACCGAAGAAAACGAAAACTACGATGGGGAAAGAAATCGGGATCGTGAGTGGGAAAGGGAAGAAATGCAATAGGGTTCGGGTTTAATCGTATAACAAATTAACCCTTGGTTCAATTAAACTAAGATTCAAATAATTAACCCAATAGATTTCCGTTTAAGTCCATGAAAATTTCTAAAATTTTTTGAAAAATTCTATAAGATAATTTCTTAATTAGCAAGTGTATTATTATTTTATTATTATTATTTTTTTCAGTATCTTACACGACTGCCAAGAGTCAACTCGGCTACCAATTGTCAAAACACTTGACCAATCGACTAGTCCAAAGCCCCAGTCGACGGATAACCTCAAACATGAGATTTAACCCAAAGTATGATGCCCTAATACTTGCTAGACCACCCTTATCCTAGACTTAAGCCATCTAGCCACCTTCGTCAGCCTCACGCCTATTGGATCCCTCCAAGTCATCCATGACTTGTTCATCCATACGCTAGCCTTCAGGTGCTTCCATAAGCTATTTGTCGGGATGTATACTAAAAAGTCTATCTTTTTTATGAACATCTTTATTTTTGAAATAAGAATCACATTATCATTGTTTATATATTTTTGGTTATGCATATTGTTTGATACATTAAATTGTAGATAATATGGTGTGTAGTGTCACATGGGAGATCATGTTATCAATTCCTTGTAAAGTATAAGTAAAGACTCACAACTGAGATGGTTTTGGACAAACCATTGGTATGGTTGTAGTGTGATTTGGTATTGGTTTGTCTTAACCATAAAATTACACTAGTACACTTTGTGTGTATTGAGCAGGACCGACTTAGAAGTGATTCGATTTATTGTTGACTACATAATTGAATCGGACCTCGGATATTATGGTGTACATGCTCTTAATCCTGATATAATAACGAGCACATATACTTAGTACATATTTCTTTGATTTACCAATGGGCGAGATTTATAGAGTAAATCGATAGGCTTGGTAAGTTGGGAAATGATATTATTTATATGGTGTGTCGTTGATTATAGGAGGAAACCGTGTCCTATATATTAGGATGATGATGTCCCCTTGAAGAGATCATAAGGTTCATCATGTAAACCCTACAGGTGGACTTGGTCCGACATGATGATAAGGTTGAGTGGTACTGCTCATGGAGTTAGATGTTGATTAATTAATTGTCAGTAAATTAATTAATTGACGGATATTCGAGATCTTAAACACGAGGGGATATTTTTACAATTAATATATGGAGCCCATATTTATTTATGGAGGTCGGTGAGGTAGATCAATGATAATCCTCTTATGGAATGGATTATCATAAATGGATCGGACTTTATGTGAGCTAGATCCATTGGGTGGCCAAGATCCAACTCCTCCTCATGGTTCCTATTGTATCCTATTAAAACCCTCATGAATCCTAGATCCAATGGTGGAAAATGGAACTCTAGATCCGATGGTGGAGGTTAAATCTCTAGATCCGACTGTGGAGATTAAATATCTAGATCCGACGGTTGAGATTAAATCTCTAGATCCGACGGTGGAGATTAAAAGGAGGCTTAAGCCTAACTCTATAAAAGGGGGCCAAGGCTTGGGCGGCAAGGGTAATTAAGAGAGTCTAGGGTTTGCTTCCAAAGCTTTGGGCGAAAACTAGTTTTTGATTAGGGTTTGTTTGTCGGCAACTAGAAGGTGGCTAGGGTTTGCTTCTCATCTTGGGCGGTGACAACCTAGGGTTGGCTTCTCCTTTTGGCCGGCGGCAACAAGATCCATCATCAAGACTTGGCTGGTGCCTCTCCCTCTCCTTTGGTCGGCGGCAAGATATTTATCTTGGCCGGTAAATCCTCTCCCTCCCCTTAGGGTCGGTGGACATCAAGTTGATGCTTGATGGTTGGCACAAGTAAGGAGAAGAAGGGTTCGAGTATTCTTCCTTTTCTTCGGAGCGAGCAAGGAAAGAAATATCGTGATCTAGGAGGCTTCAACTCTTGGAGGATCATTGCCCACACAACGTCCAAGAGGAGGATAGGGCATACAATAGAAGACCTTGAGGTAAACAAGAGGTATAATTATTGTTTTGCTTTCCTTTTGTTTCTTTGTATATTGTATGTATTGTATGTGGCTAATTTACTTGGACCCCGATGACAAACACAAAAACCGGTGATCCGTGCATCGTCTATTCCACGGCTAATCGAAGAAAAGAGGTAGGTTACTTGAACAACAAGTTTGTTCAAGTGACCACTCTATTTGAATAGCACGATGATGGATCGGTTGCTTGGGTAATCCCTCTTCATCAAGGATTAATTTTTTAATCCGGGGACGTAGATGGGATCGCCATTCACAAGCGACCGAGTTGATGTGGGAAGCGAAGCTTTGACCTTCGAGTGGTATCAGAGCCACGATTTCTAATTTTGTGTGTTTAGGATTCGATTACTTTTATGCACTTATCGTATATTGTATGTGTCGGATGATAGTAGGATGTGCGTAGGCTAACTTTTTGGTTGCAGGCATAAGATCCAACTATTATGGCCATATGTGTGTGTATGTGATTGTATGTGTGTAATATTATTTGAATCCTCAGGGTTGATGAGTCTAGTATTTAATTTTTTGTAATTAAGTATGACATTGTTTAGCCACTCTTTTATTTTAGTTTACTTTCGATCTAGATTTCATGTACACTCCTTCGTGGAGTATAGGATAGATGGATGTAAATTAAAATAATTATTCTCGGTTTGGATCTTCGGATGGCTTGTACATGGCGTAGGGAGGAGCGGACGTGATGGCGATATGACGGGAGGCATATTAGAGAACAAAAGCCATAATAGTTCGAAAATAATTTTTTCATTTTTATTACTTCTTGTTTGATATGCATGTCGTGTGCTAGGAAAATTCCTCAACTCTAAATTACTAAGTGGGAGAGGGATATTTTTTTTTAAAATTTCTCATGGCCTCCATTACGATTTGACATGTGAAGCAAACAAACTTGTGCGTTGGCTCTGAGTGAAAATCACAGGGTCAAATATGGTTATAGAAAATTATTATGGAGCGTGTGTACTTCCCCATCGGAAGGCACATAACCCGAGATAATTGCCTTGGTACCAAGTAATGGTGAACACTTAGATGCAAATAGGAGTATCCTCCCCATCAGAGTCATTGCTTTTATTTGTTGAGCCGAAGAGGAACCAACTATTAATTTTATTTGTCAAAAAGTTAGGTTGACAAGATAGTAAAATTAATGGATAAAACCTCCTCTTACAAATGTAGAATTCGTATACGTCCACACGATCATGGCATATGATATTCTCGGTGTTTTGAGGTGTTGGTTGATTTTAAAATTTTAATGTTTGAGGAATCAATAATTTTTTGAAATCTAATGTTTTGATCTATGTGATTCTTAGGTTTTTCAAAAATGACTTTAAACCCGCTTGTGATACTAAAAGAGAATAAACTTACTGGACCCAATTATGTTGATTGGAAGAGGAATCTTGATATTGTCTTAACTGTTGAGGAGTACAAGTATGTACTTTTCGAAGAGTGTCCTCCTAAGCCTACGGATGATTCTGGGGAAAAGGAGAAAGAGGGTTATAAGAAGTGGATAAAGGCTGATGAGATGGTGCGGTGTTACATTTTGGCTTCTATGTCAAATGTATTGCAACATCAGCATCAAGCCATGCCCACTGCTTATAACATGATGCTCAATCTCAAGGAGCTTTTCGGACACCAGAATCAGGCTGCTAGGCAGGAAACCATGAGGAACTTGATGACGACCACCATGATCGAGGGAACACCCATGAGGGATCATGTTCTCAAGATGATGGCTCATTTGAATGAGCTGGAAGTCCTTGGAGCTAAGATCGATGGGGAAACACAAGTTGATATCATTCTCCAGTCTCTACCTAGGAGTTTTGAGTAGTTTCGCCTGAACTACAATGTGAATAAAAGGTTGTATTTGTTGGTGGAGCTTCTAACAGAACTCCAGGCGGCAGAGGGGATTTTTTGTCAGAGTGCTCAGGCTTAGGCCATGGTTGCCCAAAAGGTTTCTACTTCTAAGCCGAAAGGCAAGAAGAAGAAGAAACAAGGTGGGGCAAAGGTGGCGGGAGGATCTCAGGAAGGAGTGAAGAAGCCGAAAGGCAAGTGCTTCACTTGTAAGCAGACTAAACATTGAAAGAAGGACTGCCCCAATCGGAAGCAGAACAAAAGTATATCTTTTGGTCTAGTCATTGAAAGATATTTAGCGGTGTTATTTACCGACACCTGGTGTGTAGATACGGGAGCCACTGATCATATCTGCAATACTTTGCAGGGGTTATAGGAAAGCAGACGACTGTCTAAAGGGGAGATTACCGTTTACTTGGGCGATGCTACGAAGGTGGCGACTATTGCAGTGGGAGATATTTATTTATCTTTTGAGAGGAATAAAGTTTTGGTTCTGAAAAATTGCCTTTATGTAGCTTTATTTAGAAAGAATTTGATTTCTATTTCTAATTTGTTTATGGATGGATATTCTATTTCTTTTAATGACAGAGTTATTATAAAAAAGAATAGGGAGATTATCTGTTCTGGTGCATTGATAGGAAATTTATATACCCTTGAACCAAAAGCTCCCATGATGCAAATAGAAGTAAATAACTCATCTTCTAATTCTAATAAGAGAAAAGAACCTTCGAAAATGAACCAAACATATCTTTGGCATCTAAGGTTAGGTCATATTAACCTAAGTAGAATTCAAAGGTTGATAGCTAATGGACCTCTGGGTTCATTAGTGGTGGAAGATTTCCCAACCTGTGAATCTTGCTTGGAAGGTAAAATGACCAAGAGGCCTTTTAAGGCCAAGGGGTATAGAGCCAAAGATGTGTTTGAATTGTTTCATTCTGATTTGTGTGGTCCTATATCTATCCAGGCAAGAAGTGGTTTTGAATATTTTATCTTTTTCATATACGATTATTCAAGATATGGATACATTTACTTGATGCGCCTCAAGTCTGAATGCTTTGACAGGTTTAAAGAATTCAAGGCTGATGTGGAGAAATGTCAAGGTAAAAGTATCAAGACACTACGATCTGATCGTGGTGGTGAGTACCTCTTGGGAGAGTTTAGGAATTACTTATCAGAGGCTGGGATTCAATCCCAATTGTCTGCACCTGGCAAACCCCAGCAGAATGGTGTAGCGGAGCGAAGGAATATGACTCTTATGGAGATGGTTAGATCGATGATGAGTTATTATAAGTTGCCAGATTCATTTTGGGGATATGCTCTGGATACGGCAGTGTATATTCTGAACTTGGTACCATCTAAATTAGTGCCTTCTACTCCCATAGAATTGTGGACTGGGCGAAAGCCTAGTCTGAGACATATTCGAATTTGGAGGAGTCCAACACAAGTGCTGAAGGCAGATGCTAGTATGTTGGAACCTTGTACAGAAGTGCGCATGTTCATTGGCTATCCTAGAGGAACGAAAGGTGGTTTGTTTTATAGTCCTAGAGATCAGAGGGTGATCGTTAGAACGAATGCTAGATTTTTAGAGGAAGACTATGTGATGAACCACAAGCCCATGAGTAAGATTGTTCTGGAGGAATTGAGAGGGGAAGTCATTACTTCAGTACCACGGATACAAGAGGATATTCCACAAGTGACTACACCGCGTGTCACAGAGGGTACATAGGTGATACCTCATCGTAGTGGGAGGGTTGTTAGATAGCCTGATAGATTTATGTTCTTGGGAGAATCTTCTGATTTGGTCCTTGGCGAACATGAACCTGATCCCTGGACATATGACGAAGCAATCCAAGATAAAGATGCGGTATCTTGGCAAAGTGCGATGAATTCTGAGATAGAATCTATGGATTCAAATCAGGTCTGGGAGCTAGTAGAACCACCCAATGGTGTTAAAACCATTGGATGCAAGTGGATCTACAAAAGAAAGAGAGGAATAGATGGGAAGGTCGAGACCTTCAAAGCAAGGCTTGTTGCGAAAGGGTATACTCAGAAAGAGGGTATCGATTATGAGGAAACTTTTTTGCTGGTAGACATGCTTAAGTCTATCCAGATTCTCTTATGTATTGCTGCTCATATGGATTATGAGGTGTGGCAGATAGATGTCAAGACAGCTTTCCTTAATGGAAGTCTTGAAGAAAACATCTATATGAAGCAACCAGAGGGATTCATTGCAAAGGGCAAAGAGCATCTTGTGTGCAAGCTTAATCGATCAATTTATGGATTGAAGCCAGCTTTGAGATCTTGGAACATCCGCTTTGATGAGGTAATCTAGTCTTATGGATTTATTCAAAGTCTGGATGAGTCTTGTGTATACAAGAGATGTGACGGAAACGTAGTGGAATTTCTTGTACTATACGTAGATTACATTTTGTTAATTGGCAACAATGTCAAGGTGTTATCAGATGTAAGGGTATGGTTGTCCAAATAGTTTGATATGAAGGACTTGGGAGAAGTGGGACACATCCTTGGGATCAAGTTTATAAGGGATCGCAGGAAAAGGATGTTGTGTTTATCTCAAGCTTCATACATAGAAACCATTTTGGCTCGTTTTAGCATGCAGAACTCCAAGAAAGGTTTTCTACCTTTTAGGCATGGAGTTCCTTTATCTAAAGAGATGTGTCCTAGAACATTAAAGGAGATAGAGGAGATGAAGGCGGTTCCTTATGCTTCAGCAGTAGGAAGCCTCATGTATGTTATGCTATGTACGAGATCAGATATCTGCTTTACCGTGGGCATTGTTTGTAGATATCAGAGTAATCCAGGACAAGGACATTGGACTACGGTAAAGCATATATTGAAGTACCTGAGAAGGACTAGGGATTATATGCTGGTATACCAGGCAGATCAATTACTCCCTGTGGGTTAAAAAAATTCTGACTTTCAAACATATAGGGATAACAGTAAGTCTCCCTCAGGTTTTGTGTTTACTTTGGGAGGTGGAGCCATTGTATGGAGGAGTGTCAAGCAGAAATGCATGACGGACTCTACCATGGAAGCTGAGTATGAGGCATCCTCTGAGGCGGCCAAAGAAGTTGTATGGCTCAGGAACTTTTTGATGGAATTGGATGTGATTCTTGGTTTGCCCAGAACTATCACAATTTATTTTGATAACAGTGGTGCAGTTGCAAACTCGAAGGAACCACGAGCCTATAAGGTAAGTAAACACATATAGCCCAAGTACCACCTGATATGAGAAATCATAAAGCGAGGAGAAGTTACTGTGGCCAAGATTGCATCAGAGGATAACCTGGTAGATTTTTTCACTAAGGCCCATCTAGCGAGAGCGTTTGATAGGCATGTGGAGGGAATGAAAATCAGATGTATGGCAGTTTGAGCACAACATAGTCTTTTAGTGTAAGTGGGAGATTGTTGGGATGTATATTGAAAAGTCTATCTTTTGTATGAACATCATTATTTTTGAAATAAGAATCACATGATCATTGTTTGCATATTTATGGTTATACATATTGTCTGATACATTACATTGTAGATAACATGGTGTGTAGTGTCACACGAGAGATCATGTTATCAGTTCCTTGTAAAGTATAGGTAAAGGTTCACAACCGAGATAGTTTTGGATAAACCATTGGTATGGTTGTAGTGTGCTTTGGTATTGGTTTGTCTTGACCATCGAATTACACTAGTACACTTTGTGTGTATTCAGTAGGATTGACTTAGAGGTGATTCGATTTATTGATGACTATATAATTGAATCAGACCTCGGATATTATGGTGTACATTCTCTTAATCCCGATATAATAACGGGCATATATGCTTAGTACTTATTTCTTTGATTTACCAATGAGGGAGATTTATAGAGTAAATCGATAGGTTCGGTATGTTGGGAAATGATATTATTTATATGGTGTGTCATTGATTATAGGAGGAAACCGTGTCCTATATATTAGGATGATAATGTTTCCTAGAGGAGCTCATAAGGTTCATCATGTAAACCCTGAAGGTGGACTTGGTCCGACATGATGATAAGATTGAGTGGTACTACTCATGGAGTTAGATGTTGATTAATTAATTGTCAATAAATTAATTAATTGACGGACATTCGAGATCTTAAACACGGATAGATATTTGTACAATTAATATATGAAGGTCATATTATTTATGGGGGTTGGTGAGGTAGATCAATGATAATCCTCTAGTGGAATGGATTATCATTAATGGATTAGACTTTATCTGGGCTAGATCCATTGGGTGGCCAAGATCCAACTCCTCCTCATGGTCCCTATTGTAGCCTATTAAAACCCTCATGAAGCCTAGATCCGATGGTGGAAAATGGAACTCTAGATCCGACGGTGGAGGTTAAATCTCTAGATCCGACGGTGGAGATTAAATTTTTAGATCCGACGGTTGAGATTAAATCTCTAGATCCGACGGTGGAGATTAAAAGGAGGCTTAAGCCTAACTCTATAAAAGGGGGCCAAGGCTTGGGCGGCAAGGGTAATTAAGAGAGGCTAGGGTTTGCTTCCAAAGCTTTGGGCGGCAACTAGTTTTTGGTTAGGGTTTGTTGGTCGGCAACTAGGAGGTGGCTAGGGTTTGCTTCTCATCTTGGGCGGCGGCAACCTAGGGTTTGCTTCTCATCTTGGGCGGCGGCAACCTAGGGTTGGCTTCTCCTTTTGGGCGGCGGCAATAAGATCCATCATCAAGACTTGGCCAGTGCCTCTCCCTGTCCTTTGGCCAGTGGCAAGCTATTTATCTTGGCCGACAAATCCTCTCCCTCTCGTTAGGGCCGGTGGACATCAAGTTGATGCTTGGTGGTTGCCGCAAGTAAGAAGAAAAAGGGTTAGAGTATTCTTCCTTTTGTTCGGAGCGAGCAAGGAAAGGAAGATCGTGATCTAGGAGGCTTCAACTCTTGAAGGATCATTACCCACAAAATGTCCAAGAGGAGGATAGGACATATGATAGAAGACCTTGAGGTAAACAAGAGGTATAATTCTTGTTTTGCTTTTCTTTTATTTCTTTGTATATTGTGTGTATTGTATGTGGCTAATTTACTTGTACCTCGATGACAAACACAAAAACCGGCGATCCGTACATCGTCTATTCCGCGGCTAATCGAAGAAAAGAGGTAGGTTACTTGAACAACAAGTTTGTTCAAGTGACCACTCTATTCGAATACCACGATGATGGATCAGTTGCTTGGGTAATCCCTCTTCGTCAAGGATTAATTTTTTAATCTGGGGACGTAGATGGGATCACCATGCACAAGAGACCGTGTTGAAGTGGGAAGCGAAGCTTCGACCTTCACTATTGTCATACTAAGTTGGTCTGTACCGCCAAGGCACATTGGGCTTATGTTGCCAAGACTACCGGTTGGACTTTACGCCGCCAACCATTGGACTTATACTACCAAGAATCCACCCTTGGACTTTACGCCACCAATATCAACCCTTGGACTTCCCTTGCCAACCCATATTGGACTTTCCATTTGCCAAGACTTAAGCTTGGACTTTCCCTTGCTAAGACCCATGCTTGGACTTTCTATGCCAACCCATGTTGGACTTTCCAATTGTCAAGACTCAAGCTTGGACTTTCTCTTGTCAAGACCCATGCTTGGACTTTCCTTGCCAAGTACCCATGACATGGGCATTCCCATTGCCAGGTGTCCCACTTCGACTTTCCATGCCATGTACACAAGACTTGGACTTCTCCATCATATGGTCAACCCCATGTCAACCATATAGTCAACCCATTGTCAAACAATGGTCAACTCCCTTGTCAAACAATAAAACACTATGTGAGTCAAACTCGAGTATGGTCAATCATGACCTGGGTCGATTGCCCCAACAATCTCCCCTTTTTTGATGTTTGACAAAAACCACAAACACCTTTGAGTTAGGCCACCTAACTCAAATCTCCTTACCAATTCTTCCAAATTGGTAATCTCAAATTATCCAATAACTTCTCCCGTTAATTCTCCCCCTTTTTGACATACATCAAAAAGGTTCTCTCCAAAGAGGTCAATGTCTCATATCACAATGAGATCTTACAATCTCCCTCTTGGTCAAAAACACCTAGGATGCTTTCACTCTTCCTAGTGATAAGTCTCATATCACTCAAGAGAGGCAATTCTCAAACTCTCCCAATTTCGAAATTAGGCATCTCACATTGTCAAAAATCTCCCCCTCATGAGGAAGAACACATCCATTATCCCATGATGGATAACCTCCCGCTAAAGGCTTGCTCCCCCATGACCATTGAACAAACTGTTGGTTTTGCCCGGAAGCTCTGATACCAATTGTTGGGGTTGATCCGTGAGGGGAAACTTCGCTTCCCCTTCGCCTCGGTTGCTTGACCATGGTGATCCCTTCGATGTCCCCGGATTAAAAATTTAATCCTAGACAAAAGGGATTCCCAAAGCAACCAAGTCATCGTCGTGCTATTCGTTTAGAGAGGTCACTTGAACAAACTAGTTGTTCAAGCAACCATCCTCTATTCTACGAGTAGCCGCGGAATAGACGATGTCCGGATTGCCGGTTTTTGTGTTTATACTCGGGATCCAAGTATTATTTAGCCATTTACAGAAATATAACATGCTCATAAATGAAAAACAAATATAAACATGCAACATATCAAATTAGAGAATCGATATACCTCTCGATCTTCTAATGTATGTCCTTCCTCCTTTCGGACGTCGTGTGGGCGATGCTCTACCAAAAGTCGAAGCTCCTAGATCACACATCTTCCTTCCTTGCTCATCCAAAGCAAGAGGAAGAATAGAAACAAGGCTCATCTCCTTCCTATGGCCAACCAACAAGCAACAAAAGAAATGCTTGCCGTCGGCCAACAAGGAGAAGGAGATAATGGTGGAAACCGACCAAGACATCAAGGGAAACCCCTTAGTCTTGTTTCCACCACCCAAGGAGAGGGAGAAGGGGTCTTTAGATGCTGTCCAAGGGTTGGAGAAGGTGATATGGGCGCCGGCCACCAAACCATGAAGAAGAAAGGAAGAAACTTTCCTTATTTGGTGCAACCCAAACCTCCTAAACCCTAAGCTTCCAAACCCTAATCCAAGCTCACCTTGTGGCCAGCCATGGAAGTGAGGAAAAAGATTAGGATGAGCTCAAGCCAAGGTAAAGAGGAGAACCATAATGGCCGGCCAACCCTTAGGAAGAAGAAGAACATCTCTTATAGTTGCCCCACCCTTTTCTCCCAAAACCTAGCCACCCAAACCCTAATCCTAACTTACCTTATATCCGGCCATGGAAGAGGGAAGAAGAATAGGATAAGTTCAAGCTAAGGTAGATAGGAGCAGCATAGTGGCCGGCCAACCCAAGGAAGAAGAAGAACAACCTCCATTAGTTGCCGCCCACCCTTGCTCCAAAACCCTAGCCACCAAACCCAATCCTAAACCAACTAGGATTCCTAGCCACCAAAGGAAGCAAACCCTAATCCCCTCATCCCTTGTGTTCTCCACGCCAACAATCCCTAATCCACCCTTATATAGAGTTTAGGGATAAGTCTTGGTTTAATCTCCACCATTGGTTCAAGGGATTTAACCTCAACCGTCGGATCTAGAGATTTAATCTCAACCGTCGGATCTTAGAGATTTAATCTCTACCAATGGATCTTAGAGTTTTGTTTCTATCCATTGGATCTAAGCATCATGAGGTGTTAATAGGCTACATTAGGGACCATGAGGAGGAGTTGGGTCTTGGCCACCCATGGATCAAGCCCACATAAAGTCCGATCCACTAATGATGATCCAATCCACTAAAGGTCCATCATTGATCTACCTCACCAACCCCCATATGATAATATGGGCTCCATATATTATTTGTACATTTTCTCCCCGTGTTTAAGATCTCGAATGTCCGTCGATTAATTAATTTACTGACCATTAATTAATCAACATCTAACTCCTTGAGTAGTACCACTCAACCTTTTCATCATGCCGGACCAAGTCCACCTGCAGGGTTTACATGATGAACCTTATGAGCTCCTCAAGGGGACATCATCATCCTAATATATAGGACACGGTTTCCTCCTATAATCAACGGCACACCATATAAATAATATCATCTCCCAACTTACCGAGTCTATCGATTTAATCTATAAATCTCGCCCATTGGTAAATCAAAGAGATGAGTACCAAGTATATGTGCCCGTTATTATATCGGGATTAAGAGCATGTACTAAATAATATCTGAGGTCCGATTCAATTATGTAGTCGAATAAATCGAATCACCTCTGGTCGGCCCCGCTAATACACACAAAGTGCACTAGTGTGATTCTATGGTCAAGACAAACCAATACCAAATCACACTACAACCATTCCGATGGTTTGTCCAAAGTCATCTCGGTTGTGAGCCTTTACTTATACTTTACAAGGAGCCGATAACATGATCTCCCGTGTGACACCACACACCATGTTATCTACAATGTAAGGTATTAGACAATATTGCATAACCATAAAAATATGCAAACAATGATCATGTGATTCTTATTTCAAAATAAAGATGTTCATACAAAAGAGCTAGGCTTTCAGTATACATCCCAACAATCTCCCACTTATACTAAAAGACTATGCTGTCCTTATACTGCCATACATCTGATTCCCCTTTCCTCCACATGCCTATCAAAGCTCTCGCTAGAAGGGCCTTAGTGAAAGGGTCTACCAGGTCATCCTCTGATGCAATCTAGGCGACAACAACTTCTACCTCCTTTACGATTTCTCGTATCATGTGGTACTTGCGCTCTATGTGTTTACTAGCCTTATGGGCTCGTGGTTCCTTCGAGTTTGCAACTGCACCACTATTATCACAATAAATTGTGATAGTTCTGGGCAAACCAGGAATCACATCCAAGTCCATCAGGAAGTTCTGAGCCATATAGCTTCTTTGGCCGCCTCATAGGCTGCCACATACTCAGCTTCCATGGTGGAGTCCGCCACGCATTTCTGCTGGGCACTCCTCCATACAATGGCTCCACCTCCCAAAGTAAACACAAAACCTGAGGTAGACTTACTGTTATCCCTATCAGATTGGAAATCGGAATCCGTGTAACCCACAGGGAGTAATTGGTCTACCCGGTAAACTAGCATATAATCCCTAGTCCTTCTCAGGCACTACAATATATGCTTTACCGCAGTCCAATGTCCCTGTCCTGGATTACTCTGATATCTGCTGACCATGCCCACGGCAAAGCAGATATCTGGTCTCGTACAGAGCATCGCATACATGAGGCTTCCTACTGCCGAAGCATAAGGAACCGCCTTCATCTCCTCTATCTACTCAAATGATCTAGGACATATCTCCTTAGATAGAGGTACTCCATGCCTGAAAGGTAGAAAACCCTTCTTGGAGTTCTGCATGCTAAAACGCTCCATAATCGTGTCTATGTATGAAGCTTGGGATAAGCACAACATCCTTTTCCTGTGATCCCTTATAACCTTGATCCCAAGGATGTGTCTCACCTCTCCCAAGTCCTTCATATCAAACTGTCTGGACAACCATACCCTTACGTCCGATAACACTTCGATGTTGTTGCCAACCACCAAAATGTCATCTACGTATAGTACAAGAAATACCACTACGTTTCCGCTACATCTCTTGTATACACAAGACTCATCCGACTTTGAATAAATCCATAAGACTGGATTATCTCATCAAAGCGATGTTCCAAGATCCTCAAAGCTTGCTTCAATCCATAAATGGACCGATTGCTTACATACAAGATGCTCTTTTGCCCTTAGTAATGAATCCTCTCGTTGCTTCATATAGATGGTTTTCCTCAAGACTTCCACTAAGGAATGCCGCCTTGATATCCATCCCCACACCTCATAATCCATATGAGTTGCTATGCATAAGAGCTCCTGCACTGACTCAATCCATAGATTCAATCTCAGATTCATTGCACTTTGCAAAGAGATTTATATCTTGGATTGCCTTGTCGATGTCTAGGGATCAGTTCATGTTTGCTAGGGACCAAATCAAGATTTGTCCAAAAACATGAATCTAAGAGGTTGTCTAACAACCCTCCCACTACGACGAGGTATCTTCTGTATCCTCGTGACACGTGGTGCTGACATGTGGTATGTCCTCTTGTACCGTGGTACTAAAGAAGTGACTTCCTTTAACTCCTCCAACAATTTTACCTTTGGGCTTGTGGCTTATCACATAGTCTTCCTCTAGAAATCTGCATTCGTGTTAACGATCACCCTCTCGATCTCTAGGACTATAAAACAAGGTAATAACTCATCATCGATCTAACCATCTTCATAAGAGTCCTATTCCTTCGTCAATCGCTACACCATTCTCACTGGGTGTGCCAGTGCCAATTGGGATCAATCCCAACCTCTGATAAGTAGTTCCTAAACTCTCCCAAGAGGTTGTCACCACCACGATCAGATCGTAGTGTCATCCATATCTTGAATAATCGTCTATAAAAGAGACGAAATATTCAAGATTACCTCTTGCCTAGATAGTCATAGGACCTCACAAATCAGAATGAACCATTTCTAACACATCTTTGGCTCTATACCCCTTGGCCTTGAAAGGCCTCTTGGTCATCTTACCCTCCAAGCAAGATTCGTAGGTTGGGAGATCCTCCACCACTAATGAACCCAAAGGTCCATCAGCTATCAACCTTTGAATTCTGCTTAGGTTAATGTGACCAAGCCTAAGAATCCAAAGATATGTTTGGTTCATCTTCGAAGGTTTTTTTTTCTCTTATTGGAATTAGAAGATGAGTTATTAACTTCTATTTGCATCGTGGGAGCTTGTGGTTTAAGTTATAAATTTCCTATCTATGTACCTGAATAGATAATGTCCCTATTCCTTTTATAACAAATCTGTCATAAAAAGAAATAGATTATCCATCCAAAAACTATTTAGAAACCGAAATCAATTCTTTCTAAATAAGGGTACATAAAGGAAACTCTTAAGAACCAAAAACCTTTATTTTTCTCAAAAGATAAATAAAACATCTCCCACTGCAATAGCCGCCATCTTCATGGCATTGCCTAAGTAAATAGTAATCTCCCCTTCAACTAGTCATCGGGTTTCCTGGAACCCCTCAGAATTGTTGCACATGATTAGTGGCTCTGATCTACTCACCGTGCCTGAGATATCACCGCTAATCATGATTCAATGACTAGTCCAAAAGATATACCTTTGTTCTGCTTTGGATTGGGACAGTCCTTCTTCCAATGTCCATCCTGCTTGCAAGTGAAGTACTTGCCTTTCGGCTTCTTCACTCTTCCCTGAGATCCTCGCACCATCTTTGCTTCACCTTGTTTCTTCTTCTTCTTGCCTTTCGGCCTAGAAGTAGAAACTCTTTTGAGCAATGATGGCTTGAGGACACTCTTCAAAGATTGCATATTAGCAGATAAGACAATATTTGGATTCATTTCCAATCAACATTATTTGGGTACAGTAAGTTTATTTCTTTTAGTATCACAACAAGTGGACTGAAAGTCATTTTGAAAATCCTAAGAATCACATAGATCATTACTTTAGATTTCAAAAAATTATTGATTCCTCAAACAATAAAATTTTGATATCAACCAACACCTCAAAACACCGAGAATATCGCATGCCACGCAGTGTGGACGTATACGAATTCTACATTTGTAAGAGGAGGTTTTACCCATTAATTTTATTATCTTGTCAACCTTACTTTTTGACAAATAAAATTAATAGTTGGTTCCTCTTTGGCCCTACAAATAAAAGCAGTGACTCCGATGGGGAGGATACTTTTTATTTGCATCTAAGTGTGCACCATTACACGATACTAAGGGAATTATTTTGGATTATGTGCCTTATCGCTGTGGAAGTACACACGCTCCTAGATAATTTCCTATAACCATTATTTGACCTAGTGATCCGCAAACAAACTCATCCGCAGGGAGGAAGGCACTCAGATCCAACACACAAGTTTGTTGCATCACACGTCAAATTGTAATGAAGGCCGCGGGAATTAATTAAAATATCCCTCTCCCACTTAGTAAATTAAAAATGAGGAATTTTCCTACGACATGAATATCAAACAAAAAGCAATAAATATGAAAAATAAATTATTTTCCAACTATTATGGCCTTTGTCTTCAATATGGCTCTCGTCGCATCGCCATCTCGTCCGCTCCTCCTACGCCATGTACGAGCCATCCGGAGATCCGAGCCGAGACTAAATCCTATTTTAATTTACATCCATCGATCCTATACTCCACTAGGGAGTGTACATGAAATCTAGATCGAAAGTAAAATAAAATAAAGAGCGGCTAAACAATGCCGTATTTAATTTACAAAAACTAAATACTAGCCTCGTCAACCCCGAGGATTCAACAAAATAAGCATTTACACACATACAATCACATACACACACATGCCATAATAGTCGGAACTTATGCCTGCAACCAAAGAGTTAAACTACGCATATCCTACTATTATCCGACACATATAATATATGAAAAAGTGCATAAAAATTAACCGAATCCTAAACACACAAAACTGGAAACCTTGGCTCTGATACCAATTGTTGGTTTTGCCCGGAAGCTCTGATACCAATTGTTGGGGTTGATCGGTGAGGGGAAACTTCGCTTCCCCTTCGCCTCGGTTGCTTGACCATGGTGATCCCTTTGATGTCCCCGGATTAAAAATTTAATCCTAGACAAAAGGGATTCCCAAAGCAACCAAGTCATCGTCGTGCTATTCGTTTAGAGAGGTCACTTGAACAAACTAGTTGTTCAAGCAACCATCCTCTATTCTACGAGTAGCCGCGGAATAGACGATGTCCGGATCGCCGGTTTTTGTGTTTATACTCGGGATCCAAGTATTATTTAGCCATTTACAGAAATATAACATGCTCATAAATGAAAAACAAATATAAACATGCAACATATCAAATTAGAGAATCGATATACCTCTCGATCTTCTAATGTATGTCCTTCCTCCTTTCGGACGTCGTGTGGGCGACGCTCTACCAAAAGTCGAAGCTCCTAGATCACACATCTTCCTTCCTTGCTCATCGAAAGCAAGAGGAAGAATAGAAACAAGGCTCATCTCCTTCCTATGGCCAACCAACAAGCAACAAAAGAAATGCTTGCCGTCGGCCAACAAGGAGAAGGAGATAATGGTGGAAACCGACCAAGACATCAAGGGAAACCCCTTAGTCTTGTTTCCACCACCCAAGGAGAGGGAGAAGGGGTCTTTAGATGCTGTCCAAGGGTTGGAGAAGGTGATATGGGCGCCGGCCACCAAACCATGAAGAAGAAAGGAAGAAACTTTCCTTATTTGGTGCCACCCAAACCTCCTAAACCCTAAGCTTCCAAACCCTAATCCAAGCTCACCTTGTGGCCGGCCATGGAAGTGAGGAAAAAGATTAGGATGAGCTCAAGACAAGGTAAAGAGGAGAACCATAGTGGCCGGCCAACCCTTAGGAAGAAGAAGAACATCTCCTATAGTTGCCGCCCACCCTTTTCTCCCAAAAACCTAGCCACCCAAACCCTAATCCTAACTTACCTTATATCCGGCCATGGAAGAGGGAAGAAGAATAGGATAAGTTCAAGCTAAGGTAGATAGGAGCAGCATAGTGGCCGGCCAACCCAAGGAAGAAGAAGAACAACCTCCATTAGTTGCCGCACACCCTTGCTCCAAAACCCTAGCCACCAAACCCAATCATAAACCAACTAGGATTCCTAGCCACCAAAGGAAGCAAACCCTAATCCCCTCATCCCTTGTGTTCTCCATGCCAACAATCCCTAATCCACCCTTATATAGAGTTTAGGGATAAGTCTTGGTTTAATCTCCACCATTGGTTCAAGGGATTTAACCTCAACCGTCGGATCTAGAGATTTAATCTCAACCGTCGGATCTTAGAGATTTAATCTCTACCAATGGATCTTAGAGTTTTGTTTCTATCCATTGGATCTAAGCATCATGAGGTGTTAATAGGCTACATTAGGGACCATGAGGAGGAGTTGGGTCTTGGCCACCCATGGATCAAGCCCACATAAAGTCCGATCCACTAATGATGATCCAATCCACTAAAGGTCCATCATTGATCTACCTCACCAACCCCCATATGATAATATGGGCTCCATATATTATTTGTACATTTTCTCCCCGTGTTTAAGATCTCGAATGTCCGTCGATTAATTAATTTACTAACCATTAATTAATCAACATCTAACTCCATGAGTAGTACCACTCAACCTTTTCATCATGCCGGACCAAGTCCACCTGCAGGGTTTACATGATGAACCTTATGAGCTCCTCAAGGGGACATCATCATCCTAATATATAGGACACGGTTTCCTCCTATAATCAACGGCACACCATATAAATAATATCATCTCCCAACTTACCGAGTCTATCGATTTAATCTATAAATCTCGCCCATTGGTAAATCAAAGAGATGAGTACCAAGTATATGTGCCCGTTATTATATCGGGATTAAGAGCATGTACTAAATAATATCTGAGGTCCGATTCGATTATGTAGTCAGCAATAAATCGAATCACCTCTGTGTCGGTCCTACTCAATACACACAAAGTGCACTAGTGTGATTCTATGGTCAAGACAAACCAATACCAAATCACACTACAACTATTCCGATGGTTTGTCCAAAGCCATCTCGGTTGTGAGCCTTTACTTATACTTTACAAGGAGCCGATAACATGATCTCCCGTGTGACACCACACACCATGTTATCTACAATGTAAGGTATTAGACAATATTGCATAACTATAAAAATATGCAAACAATGATCATGTGATTCTTATTTCAAAATAAAGATGTTCATACAAAAGAGCTAGGCTTTCAGTATACATCCCAACACAAACAATGCCCTTTAAGAGTCCCTAAGCCTATAGGAACACTAAACCATCAAAATTAAGGTTAAAAGTTCAACCTTGAACTTTCACACACCTTAAAATTTGATACACATCCAAACTGTTGGTGCAGTAGGCACCTGAATCGAACCTGAGTTTTGATTATAGCAAACACACATAGTTATGTACATTTTGTTATCTCACGAGATGAATCAAGTATGCAGAAATGCTAAGCTAAGCCGAAGGTCAGCGACACTCGGAGAGAACCGTAGTGGTCGGGCAACACCGGGAGGACTTCGGAGGGAGCCGAAGGAATCAGGTGGAGACCGAAAACAAGGCTTCAAAGGTAAATGTTGAGGTAAGCTCGTGTGAGTGAGAATAAGTAAGGTTGAGTCCTCCATACGGGGACATCCTTAGGCGATGATCCGACTAAGACTTTCCATGGAAGATCTATGTTGAGATCGGACGACAAGTGGCCATCGTATTGGGATGTATACTGAAAGCCTAGCTCTTTTGTATGAACATCTTTATTTTGAAATAAGAATCACATGATCATTGTTTGCATATTTTTATGATTATGCAAAATTGTCTAATATTTTACATTGTAGATAACATGGTGCTTGGTGTGGCACAGAAGATCATGTTATCAGTTCCTTGTAGAATATAAGTAGAGGCTCACAACCAAGATGGTTTTGGATAAACCATTGGCATGGTTGTAGTGTAGCTTGGTATTGTTTTGTCTTGAACATAAAGTTACACTAGTACACTTAGGTGTATTGAGCAGGACCGACATAGAGGTGATTCAATTTGTTGTTGACTACATAATTGAATCGGACCTCGGATATTATGTTGTACATGCTCTTAATCTCGATATAATAACGGGCACATGTACTTAGTATTTATTTCTTTGATTTACCAGAGGGTGAGATTTCTATGGATTAAATCAATATGCCCGGTAAGTTGGGAAATGATATTATTTACATGGTGTGTCGTTGATTATAGGAGGAATCCGTGTCCTATGTATTAGGTTGATGATGTCCCCTTGAGGAGCTCATAAGGATCATCATGTAAACCCTGCAGGTTGACTTAGTCAACATGATGATAAGGTTGAGTGGTACTACTCGAGGAGTTAGATGTCGATTAATTGATGGTCAATAAATCAATTAATTGACGGACATTCGATATCTTAAACACGAGGAGTTGGATGTACAAATAATATATGGAGCCCATATTGATTTATGGGGGTTGGTGAGGTAGTTCAATGATGATCCTCTAGTGGAATGGAACATCATTGATGGATCAAGTTTTTGTGGTTCCAATCCATCGGGTGGCCAAGATCCAACTCCTCCTCATGGTCCCTATCGTAGCCTAATATAAACCTCATGAAGTCTAGATCAAATGATGGAAAACAAATCTCTAGATCCGACGGTTGGGATTAAATCCCTAGAACCGACGGTGGAGATTAAATCTCTAGATCCGACGGTTGGGATTAAAACCCTAGAACCGACGGTTGAGATTAAATCTCTAGATCCAACGGTTGGGATTAAATCCCTAGAACCGACGGTTGAGATTAAATCTCTAGATTCGACGGTTGTGATTAAAACCCTAGAACCGACGGTGGAGATTAAACCAAGGCCTAAACCTAACTCTATATATATGGGAGATTGGGTTGGGAGGCAACTAAGTTTTTGGTTGGATGATGGATGCTAAGGAGATTAGGGTTTTGCCAAGCCTTGCTTGGGCGGCAAGCAACCCTAAGGAGGAAACCCTAATTAGGGTTTGGCTCCTTTGGATGGGCGGCCAAGGTTAGGAAAGAAGGGTGGGCGGCAACTTGTGGAATATCTCTTCTTCTTCCTTGAAGGTGGCTAGCTCCTAGATCTCTTCTCTCCACCATGGTTGGGCGGCAAGAAATCCAAAGGAAGAAAGATTGGGCAGCTAGGGTTTGAAAGCTTGGTTGGGCGGCAACTATAGGGGAAGTGCTCTTCTTCTTCCTAGGGTGTTGCCGGCTACTTCTCTTTTCCCTATACCTTGGTCGGCGCCCAACATGTTCCTTTTATCCTCTTCACTCCATCTTGGCCGGTGGCACCAAAACTAGGGTTTGTCCCTAGTTCGGTTCCTTGGTTGTTTCCATTATGTTCTCTCTATTCTTGGGGCCGGCGGCATCAATCCTTTGTGGATTGGTGGTTGGCTCAAGCATGAAGGGAAAGAGAGTTCTTCTTTCTATGGATTGAAGAAGACCTAGGAAGCTTCAACTTGTGGAGGATCTTCGCCCACACGAAGTCTACAAGGAGGTTAGGATATACGATAGAAGATCAAGAGGTATAAAAGTTTTACAACTTTTATTATTGTTCTTTGCATGTTCTTATTGATATGCTAGCTTATGTTCTTTATGTTAGTATATGTTGATTATACTAGTTTACATTTGCATGTATTTGTATAATCATGGACCCCGAATAAGAAACACAAAAACCGGTAATCCGTCCGTCGTCTCTTCCGCGGCTAATCGACTAGAAGAGTTTGGTTGCTTGAACAACTAGTTTGTTCAAGCGATCGCTCGAGTCATTGGCACGACGACGAATTGGTTGTGCTTAGGAAACTCATCCCATCCGGATTAGTTTTTCATTAGTGAAAATTTTAATCCGGGGACATGGGAGCCTATCAGCATTCCGAGAAATAGCACATCGCCAACAATTGGTATCAGAGCCACGATTTCCGGTTTTGTGTGTTTTGGATTCGGTTACTTTCACGCACTTATCATATATTGTGTATGCCGGATAATAGTAGGATGTGCGTAGGCTAACTTTTTGGTTGCAGGCATAAGATCCAACTATTATGGCTATATATGTGTGTATGTGATGGCATGTGTGTGTGATTGTATATTATTTGAATCCTCGGGGTTGACGAGGCTAAATTAGTATTTAATTTTTGTAATTGAATACGGCATTGTTTAGCCACTCTTTATTTTATTTTACTTTCGATCTAGATTTCATGTACACTCCCTCGTGGAGTATAAGATCAATGGATGTAAAATAAAATAGGTTTTATTCTCGGCTCGGATCTCCGGTTGGCTCGTACATGGCATAGGAGGAGCGGACGAGGTGGCGACACGACGGGACGCATATTGGAGAACAATGCCATAATAGTTGGAAAAATTCTGATTTTTCCATATTTATTGCTGATTTGTTTTATATGCATGTTGTGTGTGCTTGAAAATTCCTCATTTTCAATTTACTAAGTGGGAGAGGGACATTTTAATTAATTCCCGCGGCCTCCATTATAATTTGACGTGTGATGCAACAAACTTGCGTGTCGGCTCTGAGTGCCTTCCTCCCTGCGGATGAGTTAGTTTGAGGATCACTAGGTCAAATAATGGTTATAGGAAATTATCTAGGAGCGTGTGTACTTCCACAGCGGTAAGGCACATATCCAAAATAATTCCGTTAGTACCGTGTAATGGTGCACACTTAGATGCAAATAAAATGTGCTTTTATTTGTAGGGCTGAAGAGAAACCAACTATTAATTTTATTTGTCAAAAAGTAAGGTTGACAAGATAATAAAATTAATGGGTTAAACCTCCTCTTACAAATGTAGAATTCGTATACGTCCACACAACGTGGCATGCGATATTCTCGGTGTTTGAGGTGTTGGTTGATTTCGAAATTTTATTGTTTGAGGAATCAATAATTTTTTATTGAAATCTACAGTAATAATAAGCATGTTGTGTGTGCTTGAAAATTCCTCATTGTCAATTTACTAAGTGGGAGAGGGACATTTTAATTAATTCCCGCGGCCTCCATTACAATTTGACGTGTGATGCAACAAACTTGCGTGTCGGCTCTGAGTGCCTTCCTCCCTGCAGATGAGTTTGTTTGCGGATCACTAGGTCAAATAATGGTTATAGGAAATTATCTAGGACCGTGTGTACTTCCACAGCGGTAAGGCACATAATCCGAAATAATTCCCTTAGTACCGTGTAATGGTTCACACTTAGATGCAAATAAAAAGTAGTTTTATTTGTAGGGCCAAAGAGGAACCAACTATTAATTTTATTTGTCAAAAAGTAAGGTTGACAAGATAATAAAATTAATGGGTTAAACCTCCACTTACAAATGTAGAATTCGTATACGTCCACACTATCGTGGCATGCGATATTCTCGGTGTTTGAGGTGTTGGTTGATTTCAAAATTTTATTGTTTGAGGAATCAATAATTTTTATTGAAATCTACAGTAATAATAAGCATGTTGTGTGTGCTTGAAAATTCCTCATTTTCAATTTACTAAGTGGGAGAGGGATATTTTAATTAATTCCCGCGGCCTCCATTACAATTTGACGTGTGATGCAACAAACTTGCGTGTCGGCTCTGAGTGCCTTCCTCCCTGCGGATGAGTTTGTTTGTGGATCACTAGGTCAAATAATAGTTATAGGAAATTATCTAGGAGCATGTGTACTCCCACAGCGGTAAGGCACATAATCCGAAATAATTCCCTTAGTATCGTGTAATGGTGCACACTTAGATGCAAATATAAAGTATCCTCCCCATCGGAGTCACTGCTTTTATTTGTAGGGCCAAAGAGGAACCAACTATTAATTTTATTTGTCAAAAAGTAAGGTTGACAAGATAATAAAATTAATGGGTAAAACCTCCTCTTACAAATGTAGAATTCGTATACGTCCACACTGCATGGCATGCGATATTCTCGGTGTTTTGAGGTGTTGGTTGATTTCAAAATTTTATTGTTTGAGGAATCAATAATTTTTTGAAATCTAAAGTAATGATCTATGTGATTCTTAGGACTTTCAAAATTGACTTTTAGTCCACTTACTGTGATACTAAAGGAAATAAACTTACTGTATTCAAATAATATTGATTGGAAAAGATTCTAGATATTGTCTTATCTGCTAAAGAGTACAAGTATGCACTCTTCAAAGAGTGTCCTCAAGCCATCATTGCTCAAAAGGGTTTCTACTTCTAAGCCGAAAGGCAAGAAGAAGAAGAAACAAGGTGAAGCAAAGATGGTGGGAGGATCTCAGGGAAGAGTGAAGAAGCCGAAAGACAAGTACTTCACTTGCAAGCAGGATGGACATTGGAAGAAGGACTGTCCCAATCCAAAACAGAACAAAGGTATATCTTTTGGACTAGTCATTGAAACATGATTAGCGATGATATCTACCGGTACCTGGTGAGTAGATACGAAAGCCACTAATCAAGTCTGCAATAATTTGCAGGGGTTCCAGAAAAGCCGATGACTAGCTAAAGGGGAGATTACCATTTACTTGGGCAATGCCATGATGGTGGCGGCTATTGCAGTGGGAGAAGTTTTATTTATCTCTTGAGAATAATAAAACTTTGGTTCTGGAAAATTCCCTTTATGTACCTTTATTTAGAAAGAATTTAGTTTCAGTTTCTAAATTATTATGGATGGATATTCTATTTCTTTTAATGACAGAGTTGTTATAAAAGGAATAGGGAGAATATCTATTCAGGTACATTGAAAGGAAATTTGAACCAAAACCTCCCACGATGCAATTTGAAGTTAATAACTCATCTTCTAATTCCAATAAGAGAAAAGAACCTTCGAAGATGAACCAAACATATCTTTGGCTTCTTAGGCTTGGTCACATTAACCTAAGCAGAATTCAAAGGTTGAAAGATGATGGACCTTTGGGTTCATTAGTGGTGGAGGATCTCCCAACCTACGAATCTTGCTTGGAGGGTAAGATGACCAAGAGGCCTTTTTAAGGCCAAGGGGTATAGAGTCAAAGATGTGTTAGAAATGGTTCATTCTGATTTGTGTGGTCCTATGGCTATCTAGGCAAGAGGTAATCATGAATATTTCGTCTCTCTTGTAGATGATTATTCAAGATGTGGATGACACTACGATCTGATCGTGGTGGTGACAACCTCATGGGAGAGTTTAGGAACTACTTATCAGAGGTTGGGATTCAATCCCAATTGACTGCACCTGGCACATCCCAGCAGAATGGTGTAGCAGAGCGAAGGAATAGGACTCTTATGGAGATGGTTAGATCAATAATGAGTTATTCTGACTTGTTTTATAGTCCTAGAGATCAGAGGGTGATCGTTAAATACGAATGCCAGATTTCTAGAGGAAGACTATGTGATAAGCCACAAGCCCAAGAGTAAAATTGTTCTTGGGGAGTTAAAAGGGGAAGTCACTTCTTTAGTACCACCGGTACAAGAGGATATACCACATGTCACTGCACCGCGTGTCACAAAGGATACACAGATGATACCTCGTCGTAGTGGGAGGGTTGTTAAACAGCCTCTTAGATTCATGTTTTTGGACGAATCTTCAGATTTGGTCCCTAGCAAACATGAACCTGATCCCTAGACATACGACGAGGCAATCCAAGATATAAATACAACATCTTGGCAAAATGCAATGAATACTGAGATTGAATTTATGGATTCAAGTCAGGTCTGGGAGCTCTTATGCATTGCAACTCATATGGATTATGAGGTGTGGTAGATGGATGTCAAGACAGCTTTCCTTAATGGAAGTCTTGAGGAAAACATCCATATGTAGCAACCAGAGGGATTCATTGCTAAGGGCAAAGAGCGTATTGTATGTAAGCTTAATCGGTCCGTTTATGGACCGAAGCAAGCTTTGAGGTCTTGGAACATCCACTTTGATGAGGTAAATCCAGACTTATGGATTTATTCAAAGTACGGATGAGTCTTGTGTATACAAGAGATGTGACAGAAACGTAGTGGTATTTCTTGTACTATACGTAGATGACATTTTGGTAGTTGGCAACAATATCAGAGTGTTATCAGACGTAAGGGTATGGTTGTCTAAACAGTTTTGAAGGACTTGGGAGAAGTGGGTCACAACCTTGGGATCAAGGTTGTTGTGCTTATCCCAAGCTTCATACATAGACATGATTTTGGATCGTTTTAGCATGCAGAACTCCAAGAAGGGTTTTCTACCTTTCAGGTATGGAGTTCCTTTATCTAAGGAGATGTGTCCTAGATCATCTGAGGTGATAAAGGAGCTGAAGGCGATTCCTTATACTTCGGCAGTAGGAAGCCTCATGTATGCTATGTACGAGACAAGATATCTACTTTGCCGTGGGCATGGTTAGCAGATATCAGAGTAATCCAGGACAAGGACATTGGACTGCGGTAAAAGCATATATTGTAGTGCCTGAGAAGGACTAGGGATTATATGCTAGTTTCAGGCGGACCAATTACTCACCTGTGGGTTGCATGGATTGCGATTTCCAATCGGATAGGGATAACGATGTAAGTCTACCTTAGGTTTTGTGTTTACTTTGGGAGGTGGAGCCATTGTATGGAGGTGCCCAGAAATGCGTGGCGGACTCCACCATGGAAGTATGGGATGTGATTCTGGTTTGCCCGAACTATCACAATTAATTGTGATAATAATGAGTGCGATTGCAAACTCGAAGGAACCACGAGCCCATAAGGCTAGTAAACACATAGAGTGCAAGTACCACCTGATACGAGAAATCGTAAAGGAGGTAGAAGTTGCTGTCGCCTAGATTGCATCAGAGGATGACCTGGTAGACCCTTTCACTAAGGCCCTTCTGGCGAGAGCTTTGATAGGCATGTGGAGGGAAGGGGAATCAGATGTATGGCAGTATGATGACAGCATAGTCTTTTAGTATAAGTGGGAGATTGTTGGGATGTATACTGAAAGCCTAGCTCTTTTGTATGAACATCTTTATTTTGAAATAAGAATCACATGATCATTGTTTGCATATTTTTATGATTATGCAAAATTGTCTAATATTTTACATTGTAGATAACATGGTGCTTGGTGTAATGTAAGATCATGTTATCAGTTCCTTGTAGAATATAAGTAGAGGCTCACAACCAAGATGGTTTTGGACAAACCATTGGCATGGTTGTAGTGTAGCTTGGTATTGTTTTGTCTTGAACATAAAGTTACACTAGTACACTTAGGTATATTGAGCAGGACCGACATAGAGGTGATTCAATTTGTTGTTGACTACATAATTGAATCGGACCTCGGATATTATGTTGTACATGCTCTTAATCCCGATATAATAACGGGCACATGTACTTAGTATTTATTTCTTTGATTTACCAGAGGGTGAGATTTCTATGGATTAAATCAATATGCTCGGTAAGTTGAGAAATGATATTATTTACATGGTGTGTCGTTGATTATAGGAGGAATCCGTGTCCTATGTATTAGGTTGATGATGTCCCCTTGAGGAGCTCATAAGGTTCATCATGTAAACCCTGCAGGTTGACTTAGTCAACATGATGATAAGGTTGAGTGGTACTACTCGAGGAGTTAGATGTCGATTAATTGATGGTCAGTAAATTAATTAATTGACGAACATTCGATATCTTAAACACGGGGAGTTGGATGTACAAATAATATATGGAGCCCATATTGATTTATGGGGGTTGGTGAGGCAGTTCAATGATGATCCTCTAGTGGAATGGAACATCATTGATGGATCAAGTTTGTGTGGTTCCGATCCATCGGGTGGCCAAGATCCAACTCCTCCTCATGGTCCCTATCGTAGCCTAATATAAACCTCATGAAGTCTAGATCAAATGATGGAAAACAAATCTCTAGATCCGACGGTTGAGATTAAATCCCTAGAACCGACGGTGGAGATTAAATCTCTAGATCCGACGGTTGGGATTAAAACCCTAGAACCGACGGTTGAAATTAAATCTCTAGATCCGACGGTTGGGATTAAATCCCTAGAACTGACGGTTGAGATTAAATCTCTAGATCCGATGGTTGAGATTAAAACCCTAGAACCGACGGTGGAGATTAAACCAAGGCCTAAACCTAACTCTATATATATGGGAGATTGGGTTGGGCGGCAACTAAGTTTTTGGTTGGATGATGGATGCTAAGGAGATTAAGGTTTTGCCAAGCCTTGCTTGGGCGACAAGCAACCCTAAGGAGGAAACCCTAATTAGGGTTTGGCTCCTTTGGATGGGCGGCCAAGGTTAGGAAAGAAGGGTGGGCGGCAACTTGTGGAAGATCTCTTCTTCTTCCTTGAAGGTGGCTAGCTCCTAGATCTCTTCTCTCCACAATGGTTGGGCGGCAAGAAATCCAAAGGAAGAAAGGTTGGGCGGCTAGGGTTTGAAAGCTTGGTTGGGTGGCAACTATAGGGGAAGTGCTCTTCTTCTTCCTAGGGTGTTGCCGGCTACTTCTCTTTTCCCTATACCTTGGCCGGCGCCCAACATGTTCCTTTTATCCTCTTCACTCCATCTTGGCCGGCGGCACCAAAACTAGGGTTTGTCCCTAGTTCGGTTCATTGGTTGTTTCCATTATGTTCTCTCTATTCTTGGGGCCGGCAGCATCAATCCTTTGTGGATTGGTGGTTGGCTCAAGCAAGAAGGGAAAGAGAGTTCTTCTTTTTATGGATTGAAGAAGACCTAGGAAGCTTCAACTTGTGGAGGATCTTCGCCCACACGAAGTCTACAAGGAGGTTAGGACATACGATAGAAGATCAAGAGGTATAAAAGTTTTACAACTTTTATTATTGTTCTTTGCATGTTCTTATTGATATGCTAGCTTATGTTCTTTATGTTAGTATATGTTGATTATACTAGTTTACATTTGTATGTATTTGTATAATCATGGACCCCGAATAAGAAACACAAAAACCGGCAATCCGTCCGTCGTCTCTTCCGCAGCTAATCGACTAGAAGAGTTTGGTTGCTTGAACAACTAGTTTGTTCAAGCGATCGCTTGAGTCGTTGGCACGACGACGAATTGGTTGTGCTTAGGAAACTCATCCCATCCGGATTAGTTTTTCATTAGTGAAAATTTTAATCCGGGGACATGGGAGCCTATGAGCATTCCGAGAAATAGCACATCACCAACATGTCGAATTCACATATATTTTGAGCTAACTCTTTATTACAGTCAAAAATTCTGGCAATCAGTTCAACCGGCCAAGGATCAGTTCAACTGCTGAGCCATCAGTTCAACCGGCCAAGGATCAGTTCAACTGAAGAGAGGGTTTGTCTCTCTATCTTTTGCTTTCGAAGGTTTTTGTAATCGTCAAATTCCTACCTCCAACGAGGAGTGTTTTAGTGAATTTCCCTCCGTACACGGTCTAGGACCGTTAGGGCCTTAGAGTAGTAGCCGAAGGCTACGAACCAAGTAAAAAAATACTTGGTTCCACTGTGTCTACTCGTATTTTAACGAACGAAAACAAAAGAAAAGTTTTATCACTATTCACCCCCCGTCTAGCGATCCGCTCGATCCAACAATTGGTATCAGAGCCGGGGGTGCTAAGATTTGGTGAAACCACCAATCTAGTTTTTTTTACAGATTCTTTTCTTTTTTATTTTGTTTATTTCGAATTTATTTCATTCGTTTAGTTTTTCTCCCGCACTACTAATCCAAAACGCGAGTCTTGGTACATTTCGATTGTTTGTGTTGTTGTTATGTTTTTTGTCTTCATTCTCTTGTTTGTTTTTGTATCAATGGCCCATCTCAAGGGTTTTAGCACCATCCGACCTCCGTTTTACAATGGAGATGACTTCTGTTATTGGAAGGGTCGGATGGAGTGCTTTCTTAAGACCCAAATCGAGATGTGGATCATAATCCAAACGAGATTCACACTTCTGACTAACGAAGTGGGTGAATCTTTGGATTATGACAAATGGTCCAATGCTACAAAAAGACAAGTCGAAGCTGACGCCAAGGCGACTCAAATCCTCCAATGCGGCTTGTCCAAGGAGGAGCTTAATCGCATCGGCCCCTTCATCAGCGCAAAGGATCTTTGGACAAAACTAGTGGAGCTACATGAAGGGACCGATGAAGCCAAGGTATGTAAGCGTGTTATTTTGTTTAATAAATTATATAATCTAAAAATGCAGGAAAATGAAACGGTGATGCAACTTCACGCTCGCGTTCAAGACATAGTCAATAACCTACACGCGATCAGGCAAAAGGTCGAAAATCGCGACCTTATTAGGTATGTTCTTAACTCTTTTCCTAGGACTACCTTGTGGGCATCCATGGTCGATGCCTACAAGGTCTCCAAGGATCTTTTAAAACATAGGTTAGATGAGTTATTTTCCGATTTCAGACTTCATGAGTAGTCTAACTCGGAACCCGAGAAGCGTATAACACTTTTTGCAGGTTCGAGGAAGAAAACTGCGAGCAAACCACCCCCAAAGGAAGAAGAAGATGAGTCTGATTCGGAGGTCGACCTGGAAATGGAGGTCGAACTAGTCAACCTAGTTCAGAGGATAGTCAAGGGCCAAAAGCAAATCGTCACTCGACCCAACGAAGGTAAGCCTAAAAGTTCTAATATTAGGTGTTACGAATGCAACAGGTTTGGACACATCAAGTCTGAATGCCCAAAGCTCAAGAGCAAAGCACCAAAACACAAAAAGGCACTCAATGCTACATGGAAAGAAGTGTCCAAGGAAGAAGATGATAATCACGTCCTCATGGCTGAACCGGTTGAATCGGAGATGGAGTCGGAACCGGAACATGAATCTGAAACCGAAGACGAGTCAGACTGCAAGCGCTATTCAAGACAAGCCACGAATACGCATCCGGTTCAAAAGATACACTCAAGGTAAGTCGATCCCTTATTAGTACGCTTTATAGTGCAATTAAGTTCTTAACTAGGAAATTAGATAAGTCTGAGTCCAAGGTCGAGACTCTGGTTGAGGAAGTTAAACTCCTCAAACAAGAGGTCTCCCTAACCTCTTCGACTAGTCGAGTTCGAGAGGAGGACTCAAATCGGGTTGAAAAGCTCGAAGTTGAGAACTCACTCTTGAAGAGTGAAGTCGAAGATCTTAGGAACATGTTGGAAAGGTTTACTTTGGGATCCAAAGGACTTGACCTCCTACTTGGATCACAAAGAGCCGTGTACAACAAGGTCGGGCTAGAATTTAGCTCAAATACGACCAACAAGTCGTATATGTTGATTGTAAGTCGACATAAAAAATGTGTCCAAGCATGGGTCCCTAAGACCGCCTTGATTTCAAACTTAGGATCGAACCAGTACTGGGTTTCCAAGGACCAAATCCACTATGTGGAGAGACCGAACCGATTCAACGGTCTAGGGGGAGCTAGTACAAAACTTGTTTGTATTTTAACTTAGAAATTGCATGCTTAGGTTCTTTATTTAGTTTGATTTTTCTTTTTAGAATGACTAGATAGGACTATAACTCGTCAATACTTGATAACATAGTACCAGAATGCGGTGAGATGATATTACGCTAGGAAAGCGGAGTCTTGTGTATTCGGGCTAGATAAGGCGTATCTAGTTCGATGCACTTGATCGAGTGGAACTAGCTGAAGCTACCTCACCGTATCCTAGACTAGTTAGACCAAGAAGTGGTCTTAGCTGAGTCAAGTCTCTATTTTCTTGAAAATGGCTTTGTCTAAGGAAGTGGTCGTTGTTCCGATCAAAGAAGGCCTCTGTGCCACGTCACGACCTGGAAGCCATGATCTTGAAAAGGTGTCTTGATTAGCCTAAGGTCAAATCCGAATCTAACATAAGGTTGACAAGTGTTCAAATCATTAAAATTAAATCAAGTAAAATTGGAAGTCATCTCACAAGAACATATAGGGTTAACATGCTTGATCATGTAGACATGGGTGAGATGATTTAGGTTAATAGTCTTCAACCACTCTTTAATAAATCCAATATCCGATCCAACTACCTTGCGTTTAGGATCAATGGTGCTTCGTTCGGTGCATGTATTGCTAATCTATGGTAATTGTAAACACTCCAAGCAATTAGTAGTTTATTACTCTTCTGTTAAATTCAATGAAATTTTGACAAGCTCAAAATCATCGGATCAGGTGATATTGAGCTCAACTCTAACTTTATTATTCAAAATGTCTTATTGGTAGAAAATTTTCAATATAATTTACTTAGTGTAAGCCAATTGTGTGATAATAACTATAAGGTCATATTTCTAGAAAATGAATGAGTAATTAATACAAATGAAACTTCTAAAACAATCCTTAAGGGAACCAGAAATAACAATATTTACACTATTAATCTAACTAACTCCTCAACCAAGTGTCTTATGACACGGCAAGAGGAATCATGGTTGTGGCACTGACAACTCGTGTAGGGATGTATACTGAAAAGTCTATATTTTGTATGAACATCTTTATTTTGAAATATGAATCACATGATCATTGTTTGCATATTTTTATGATTATGCAATATTGTCTAATACTTTACATTGTAGATAACTTGGTGTGTGTGTTGGAAATGTGCTATTCCTCGGAGGCTCATTGGCTCTCATGTCCCCAGATTAAAATTTTCACTAATGAAAACTAATCCAGATGGGATGAGTTTCCTAATCACAATCAATTCGTCGTCGTGCTAACAACATGAGCGATCGCTTGAACAAACTAGTTGTTCAAGCAACACAACTCTTCTAGTCGGTTAGCCGCGGAAGAGACGACGGATGGATCGCCGGTTTTTGTGTTTATCTTCGGGGTCTATGATTATACAAATACATACAAATGTAAACTAGTATAATCAACATATACTAACATAAAGAACATAAGCTAGCATATCAATAAGAACATGCAAGGAACAATAATAAAAGTTATAAAACTTTTATACCTCTTGATCTTCTATCGTAAGTCCTAACCTCCTTGTAGACTTTGTGTGGGCGAAGATCCTCCACAAGTTGAAGCATCCTAGATCTTCTTCAATCCAAAGAAAGAAGAACTCTCTTTCCCTTCTTGCTTGAGCCAACCACCAATCCACAAAGTATTGATGCCGCCGGCCCCAAGAATAGAGAGAACAAAATGGAAACAAAACTCATCTCTTATCTAGGACCAACCATCAAGCTCCAAGCATGATGTTTGCCGCCGGTCCAAAGAGAACAAGAAGAGGATGAGAGGAATAGGTTGAGCGCCGACCAAGGTAGAGGGAAAAGATCTAGGAGCCGGCAACACCCTAGGAAGAAGAAGAAGATATCCTCTCCTATAGTTGCCGCCCACTTTCCCCTCCATAACCTAGCCGCCCAACCAAGGAAAGGAAAACTCTAGGGTTTCTTGCCGCCCACTAATGGAAGGGAAAACCCTAATTTCCCAAACCAACCTAATCCATAGAAAGAAGGGTGAAGCTTGGGCGCCGGCCAAACCAAGGAGGAAGGAGGAAGGAGGAAGAAGGGTTGCCGCCCACCATCATGGACTAAACCCTAACCATAGCCTCTTCCTATTTCTTGCCGCCCAACCATGGTGGAAGGAGGAGATCTAGAACCGGCCACCTTCCCTAGGAAGAAGAAGAACTCTTCCACAAGTTGCCGCCCATTCTCCTTTCCTCACCATGACCGCCCAACCAAAGGAGCCAAACCCAAATTAGGGTTTCCTCCTTAGGGTTTCTTGCTGCCCAAGCAAAGAGAGGCTAAACCCTAATTTCCATCATCCAAAAAACTTATTGCCGCCCAACCCATGCTCCCTTATATATAGAGTTAGGTTTAGGCCTTGGTTTAATCTCCACCGTCGGTTCTTGGGTTTTAATCTCAACCGTCGGATCTAGAGATTTAATCTCAACCGTCAATTCTAGGGTTGTAATCCCAACCGTCGGATCTAGAGATTTAATCTCAACCGTCGGATCTAGGGATTTAATCCCAACCGTTGAATTTAGAGATTTGTTTTCCATCATTTGATCTAGACTTCATGAGGTTTATATTAGGCTACGATAGGGACCATGAGGAGGAGTTGGGTCTTGGCCACCCGATGGATCGGAACCACACAAACTTGATCCATCAATGATGTTCCATTCCACTAGAGGATCATCATCGAACTACCTCACCAACCCCCATAAAATAATATGGGCTCCTTATATTATTTGTACATCCATCTCTCCGTGTTTAAGATATCGAATGTCCGTCAATTAATTGATTTACTGACCATCAATTAATTAACATCTAACTCCTCGAGTAGTACCACTCAACCTTATCATCATGTTGACTAAGTCAACCTGCAGGGTTTACATGATGAACCTTATGAGCTCCTCAAGGGAACATCATCAACCTAATACATAGGACACAGATTCCTCCTATAATCAACGGCACGCCATGTAAATAATATCATTTCCCAACTTACCGGGCATATTGATGTAATCCATAGAAATCTCACCCTCTGGTAAATCAAAGAAATAAATACTAAGTACATGTGCTCGTTATTTTATCGGGATTAAGAGCATGTACAACATAATATCCGAGGTCCGATTCAATTATGTAGTCAGCAACAAATTGAATCACCTCTATGTCGGTCCTGCTCAATACACCTAAGTGTACTAGTGTAACTCTATGTTCAAGATAAAACAATACCAAGCTACACTTCAACCATGCCAATGGTTTGTCCAAAACCATCTTGGTTGTGAGCCTCTACTTATACTCTACAAGGGACTGATAACATGATCTTTTGTGCCACACCCAAGCACCATGTTATCTACAATGTAAAGTATTAGACAATTTTGCATAATCATAAAAATCTGCAAACAATGATCATGTGATTCTTATTTCAAAATAAAGATGTTCATACAAAAGAGCTAGGCTTTCAGTATACATCCCAACAATCTCCCACTTATACTAAAAGACTATGCTGTCATTATACTACCATACATCTGATTCTCCTTCCCTCCACATGCCTATCAAAGCTCTCACTAGAAGGGCCTTAGTGAAAGGGTCTACCAGGTCATCCTTTGATGCAATCTAGGCGACAACAACTTCTACCTCCTTTACGATTTCTCGTATCAGGTGGTACTTGCACTCTATGTTTTTACTAGCCTTATGGGCTCGTGGTTCCTTCGAGTTTGCAACTGCACCATTATTATCACAATTAATTGTGATAGTTCTGGGCAAACCAGGAATCACATCAAAGTCCATCAGGAAGTTCCTGAGCCACACAGCTTCTTTGGCTGCCTCATAGGCTGCCACATACTCAGCTTCCATGGTGGAGTCCGCCACGCATTTCTGCTGGGCACTCCTCCATACAATGGCTCTACCTCCTAAAGTAAACACAAAACTTGAGGTAGACTTACTGTTATCCCTATCTGATTGGAAATCGCAATCCATGCAACCCACAGGGAGTAATTGGTCTGCCCGGTAAACTAGCATATAATCCCTAGTCCTTCTCAGGCACTACAATATATGCTTTTACCGCAGTCCAATGTCCCTGTCGTGGATTACTCTGATATCTGCTTACCATGCCCACGGCAAAGCAGATATCTTGCCTCGTACATAGCATACATGAGGCTTCCTACTGCCGAAGCATAAGGAACCGCCTTCAGCTCCTTTATCACCTCAGATGATCTAGGACACATCTCCTTAGATAAAGGAACTCCATACCTGAAAGGTAGAAAACCCTTCTTGGAGTTCTGCATGCTAAAATGATCCAAAATCATGTCTATGTATGAAGCTTGGGATAAGCACAACAACCTTGATCCCAAGGTTGTGACCCACTTCTCCCAAGTCCTTCAAAATTGTTTGGACAACCATACCCTTACGTCTGATAACACTCTGATATTTTTGCCAACTACCAAAATATTATCTACGTATAGTACAAGAAATACCACTACGTTTCCGTCACATCTCTTGTATACACAAGACTCATCCGGACTTTGAATAAATCCATAAGTCTGGATTTACCTCATCAAAGCGGATGTTTCAAGACCTCAAAGCTTGCTTCAGTCCATAAATGGACCGATTAAGCTTACATACAATACGCTCTTTGCCCTTAGCAATGAATCCCTCTGGTTGCTTTATATAGATGTTTTCCTCAAGACTTCCATTAAGGAAAGCTGTCTTGACATTCATCTATCACACCTCATAATCCATATGAGCTGCAATGCAAAAGAGCTCCCAGACTTGACTTGAATCCATAGATTCAATCTCAGTATTCATTGCACTTTGCCAAGATGCTGTATTTATATCTTGGATTGCCTCGTCGAATGTCTAGGGATCAGGTTCATGTTTGCTAGGGACCAAATCAGAAGATTCGTCCAAAAACATGAATCTAAGAGGTTGTCTAATAATACGACGAGGTATCATCTGTGTATCCTTTGTGACACGCGATGCAGTGACATGTGGTATATCCTCTTGTACTGGTGGTACTAAAGAAGTGACTTCCCTTTTAACTCCTCTAGAACAATTTAACTCTTGGCTTGTGGCTCATCACATAGTCTTCCTCCAGAAATCTGGCGTTCGTGTTAACGATACCCTCTGATCTCTAGGACTATAAAACAAGTCAGAATAACTCATCATCGATCTAACCATCTCCATAAGAGTCCTATTCCTTCGCTCTGCTACACCATTCTGCTGGGGTGTGCCAGGTGCAGTCAATTGGGATTGAATTCCAACCTCTGATAAGTAGTTCCTAAACTCTCCCAAGAGGTTGTCACCACCACGATCAGATTGTAGTGTCATCCACATCTTGAATAATCATCTACAAAAGAGATGAAATATTCAAGATTACCTCTTGCCTAGATAGCCATAGGACCACACAAATTAGAATAAACCATTTCTAACACATCTTTGGCTCTATACCCCTTGGCCATAAAAAGGCCTCTTGGTCATCTTACCCTCCAAGCAAGATTCGTAGGTTGTGAGATCCTCCACCACTAATGAACCCAAAGGTCCATCAGCTTTCAACCTTTGAATTCTGCTTAGGTTAATGTGACCAAGCCTAAGAAGCCAAAGATATGTTTGGTTCATCTTCGAAGGTTCTTTTCTCTTATTGGAATTAGAAGATGAGTTATTAACTTCAATTTGCATCGTGGGAGGTTTTGGTTCAAATTTCCTTTCAATGTACCTGAATAGATATTCTCCCTATTCCTTTTTATAACAACTCTGTCATTAAAAGAAATAGAATAACCATCCTAAATAATTAAGAAACTGAAACTAAATTCTTTCTAAATAAAGGTACATAAAGGGAACTTTCCAGAACCAAAGTTTTATTATTTTCAAGAGATAAATAAAACTTCTCCCACTGCAATAGCCGCCACCATCATGGCATTGCCCAAGTAAATGGTAATCTCCCCTTTAGCTAGTCATCGGGTTTCCTGGAACCCGTGCAAATTGTTGCAGACATGATTAGTGGCTCCCGTATCTACTCACCAGGTGCCGGTAGATATCACCGCTAATCATGTTTCAATGACTAGTCCAAAAGATATACCTTTGTTCTGGTTTGGATTGGGACAGTCCTTCTTCCAATGTCCATCCTGCTTGCAAGTGAAGTACTTGCCTTTCGGCTTCTTCACTCTTGCCTGAGATCCTCCGACCATCTTTGCTTCACCTTGTTTCTTCTTCTTCTTGCCTTTCGGCTTAGAAGTAGAAACCCTTTTGAGCAATGATAGCTTGAGGATACTCTTTGAAGAGTGCATACTTGTACTCCTTAGCAGATAAGACAATATCTAGAATCTTTTCCAATCAATATTATTTGGATACAGTAAGTTTATTTCCTTTAGTATCACAGTAAGTGGACTGAAAGTCAATTTTGAAAATCCTAAGAATCACAATGATCAAAATATTAGATTTCAAATATTATTGATTCCTCAAACAATAAAATTTCAAAATCAACCAACACCTAAAAACACCGAGAATATCGCATGTCACGATAGTGTGGACGTATACGAATTCTACATTTGTAAGAGGAGGTTTTACCCATTAATTTTATTATCTTGTCAACCTTACTTTTTGACAAATAAAATTAATAGTTGGTTCCTCTTTGGCCCTACAAATAAAAGCAGTGACTCCGATGGGGAGGATACTTTTTATTTGCATCTAAGTGTGCACCATTACACGGTACTAAGGGAATTATTTCGGATTATGTGCCTTACTGCTGTGGAAGTACACATGCTCCTATATAATTTCCTATAACCATTATTTGACCTAGTGATCCGCAAACAAACCCATCCGATGGGGAGGAAGTCACTCAGAGCCGACGCGCAAGTTTGTTGCATCACATGTCAAATTTGTTAATAATATATGAGAGATGTCCTAAGGCAATCGCCTTATGTATGAACCATTTATATGATAAATGAAGATTCACTATTTGAGTATATATGTTTTATGTATTTGATTGGATCTTAAACTCATTTACTGAATGTCCACGATACGATTCACAGCATGAGAGAATTTGTGATTGGATCACAACTAGTGAGTATCTCTACATGTGTAATTGTGATGTATCGGAATTATCCCTAGTCGATGAATTGATGGATTTGGACACCATCAATTCTGTCAAGACTAGCACGAGGTATACTCCTTGGTGTATCCAAGCAGCTGATTCTCACTGGCTGGAGACATTGTGATGTCCGGAGTTAATCGTGGATGCTAGTTATGGTAACTAGTTCATTGGAGTGACCAGCCGTAAGACTTCATATGGTTCTCTGCATATATAGATATGTCAATGAAGTTCTTACTGTGGCTTAAGTGCGATGTTCCTTTGACTTGCGTTATTCAAGTCATCTTGATCATGGAGACTTATGCTTTGACATCTTAAGCAAACATCTCTAAGGAGATGTGGACCCGGGATGATTGGGTATAAGTCGAAGTGATCGAAGGTGTTTGAATAGCCTATAAAGGATTCACCACTCCTTGTGAGGAGATGTATACCCATGGCCTCTCGTCGGATTGTTACTAAAGTCTTTGGCCAAAGCATTACATGTTTAGAGTAAGGTACTCTTCGATACATGTGGAGTAACTAGAATCCGTAGGACGAGGAAATGATACTTGGCTAGGTGTGACGTGAGTCGACCTAGTGGGTGACACAATAGACCATGTTACGAACCAAGTGGGTATAAGATGAGTGAAGGGAATGGGGCACGAATCATTCGAGCAAGGGTTTCGTAAATAGTTCGATCAACCGTTGATCTTTTCGGTTAATTGGGGATCATGATGTACTACTAGGTGCCACTCATGATCGTTCTATAATTAATGGTTAATTATAGACGGCCAACATAAACCGAGAACCTATTTGGTCACACGCACAACGAGCGTAATCCAAAGGATTTAAAATGAGCTTGAGAATGGAATTCTCAGACTGAGAGAAACTAGGTTTGGTTGGACCAAACATAAAGAGAGCAAGAAATCATTTCAGTCGCAATGGAAGCGTGGATGGGCCGAGTCTTATGAAGACGTAATGGATGAACCAAAATGGTTTGGTTCTAATCCAATGGAGGAGAATAAACCAAAGGGTTTGGTTTATTTTAAACGAATGAACCAAAAGTTGGTTCGGTTCATTTTAACTTAAAATAAACCATCATGGTTTGGTTTATTTTAACTTATCTTAATGGAGAGGGTTAACGGGCCTAATGGTTATGATCCAATAACCATTAAGAGAATTAGTTCTCTATAAAAGAGGGCTTAAGGGATAATTAAGCCATAATCCAAAACCCTAGCTTGGAGTTTCCGCCCAACCTTCATTGCCGCCCAACCTCCATTTCCGCCCTTGCCGGTGACCAAGCTTCAGCCGGTGATCCTCCGGCGACCCTCCGGTGATCTCCTATAGGTTTGGCATCAAGGTGAGCCTTTTCTTCCCTTGGTTGGCCAGCGCCTATCTCCTCCACCAAAGCTGTCCAGTTTTCTGGACAGCTTGTTCTCCTCTCGTCGGAGCGTCGTTTGGACGACGGTTAGAGCTCCGACAGCGGATAACTTACCGGGGATTCGATCTCCAGTAATCCTCTGAGGTGGAGGACGAAGGATTCGTCAATTGGTTGACGAATACCTCTCCGGAGAAGCGAGTTTTGAGAACTCGTATTAGGATCCGAATTTGGATTCGGATCGTGATCATCTCTCGATCACGTCGTCTTCAACACGAGGCTAGTAACCCGTACGAAGACGAAGCTCGTGGCTTAGCGAAGTCATCCCGAGGAACTCGGCGTGGATACGGATAGAGACGATTCTAGCGAGGATCGTTCCGGTTGATGTCGTTCCCGCTACATGTCATACGAAAGGTATAACGTAGTTAATTTCCTTTTATTGCAAATTTAAATTTACGGTTATGTCTACACTTGTTGTAATATGCATGCGTGTGTTGTGTGTGTTGTAATAAATGTAGATTTATTATTTTTATTGCTTCCGCTGTGTTCATGTTTGCGAAACGTGATCGAATACACACACGCCGCGGTGCCGGAAACCCAATAAAATTGTAATGGAGGCCGCTGGAATTAATTAAAATGTCCCTCTCCCACTTAGTAAATTGAAAATGAGGAATTTTCAAGCACACACAACATGCTTATTATTACTGTAGATTTCAATAAAATTATTGATTCCTCAAACAATAAAATTTCGAAATCAACCAACACCTCAAACACCGAGAATATCGCATGCCACGATAGTGTGGACGTATACGAATTCTACATTTGTAAGAGGAGGTTTAACCCATTAATTTTATTATCTTGTCAACCTTACTTTTTGACAAATAAAATTAATAGTTGGTTTCTCTTCGGCCCTACAAATAAAACTACTTTTTATTTGCATCTAAGTGTGCACCATTACACGGTACTAAGGGAATTATTTCGGATTATGTGTCTTACCGCTGTGGAAGTACACACGCTCCTAGATAATTTCCTATAACCATTATTTGGCCTAGTGATCCGCAAACAAACTCATCCGATGGGGAGGAAGGCACTCAGAGCTGACACGCAAGTTTGTTGCATCACACGTCAAATTGTAATGGAGGCCGCGGGAATTAATTAAAATATCCCTCTCCCACTTAGTAAATTGACAATGAGGAATTTTCAAGCACACACAACATGCTTATAAAACAAATCAGCAATAAATATGGAAAAATCAGAATTTTTCCAACTATTATGGCATTGTTCTCCAATATGCGTCCCGTCGTGTCGCCACCTCGTCCGCTCCTCCTACGCCATGTACGAGCCAACCGGAGATCCGAGCCGAGAATAAAACCTATTTTATTTTACATCCATCGATCCTATACTCCACGAGGGAGTGTACATGAAATCTAGATCGAAAGTAAAATAAAATAAAGAGTGGCTAAACAATGTCGTATTCAATTACAAAAATTAAATACTAATTTAGCCTCGTCAACCCCGAGGATTCAAATAATATACAATCACAAACACAAAACCACATACACACATATAGCCATAATAGTCGGATCTTATGCCTGCAACCAAAAAGTTAGCCTACGCACATCCTACTATTATCCGGCATACTCAATATATGATATGTGAATGAAAGTAACCGAATCCAAAACATACAAAACCGGAAACCGTGGCTCTGATACCAGTTGTTGGAAATGTGCTATTCCTCGGAGGCTCATTGGATCCCATGTCCCCGGATTAAAATTTTCACTAATGAAAACTAATCCGGATGGGATGAGTTTCCTAAGCACAACTAATTCGTCGTCGTGCTAACAACATGAGCGATCGCTTGAACAAACTAGTTGTTCAAGCAACACAACTCTTCTAGTCGGTTAGCCGCGGAAGAGACGACGGACGGATCGCCGGTTTTTGTGTTTATCTTCGTGGTCTATGATTATACAAATACATACAAATGTAAACTAGTATAATCAACATATACTAACATAAATAACATAAGCTAGAATTTCAATAAGAACATGCAAAGAACAATAATAAAAGTTATAAAACTTTTATACCTCTTGATCTTCTATCGTATGTCCTAACCTCCTTGTAGACTTCGTGTGGGCGAAGATCCTCCACAAGTTGAAGCATCCTAGATCTTCTTCAATCCAAAGAAAGAAGAACTCTCTTTCCCTTCTTTCTTGAGCCAACCACCAATCCACAAAGGATTGATGCCGCCGGCCCCAAGAATAGAGAGAACAAAATGGAAACAAAACTCATCTCTTATCTAGGACCAACCATCAAGCTCCAAGCATGATGTTTTCCGTCGGTCCAAAGAGAACAAGAAGAGGATGAGAGGAATAGGTTTAGCGCCGACCAAGGTAGAGGGAAAAGATCTAGGAGCCGGCAACACCCTAGGAAGAAGAAGAAGATATCCTCTCCTATAGTTGCCGCCCACTTTCCCCTCCATAACCTAGCCTCCCAACCAAGGAAAGGAAAACTCTAGGGTTTCTTGCCGCCCACTAATGGAAGGGAAAACCCTAATTTCCCAAACCAACCTAATCCATAGAAAGAAGGGTGAAGCTTGGGCGCTGGCCAAACCAAGGAAGAAGGAGGAAGAAGGGTTGCCGCCCACCATCATGGACTAAACCCTAACCATAGCCTCTTCCTATTTCTTGCCGCCCAACCATGGTGGAAGGAGGAGATCTAGAACCGGCCACCTTCCCTAGGAAGAAGAAGAACTCTTCCACAAGTTGCCGCCCACTCTCCTTTCCTCACCATGGCCGCCCAACCCAAGGAGCCAAACCCTAATTAGGGTTTCCTCCTTAGGGTTTCTTGCCGCCCAAGCAAAGAGAGGCTAAACCCTAATTTCCATCATCTAAAAAACTTATTGTCGCCCAACCCATGCTCCCTTATATATAGAGTTAGGTTTAGGCCTTGGTTTAATCTCCACCGTCGGTTCTTGGGTTTTAATCTCAACCGTCGGATCTAGAGATTTAATCTCAACCGTCGATTCTAGGGTTGTTATCCCAACCGTCGGATCTAGAGATTTAATCTCAACCGTCGGATCTAGGGATTTAATCCCAACCGTCGGATTTAGAGATTTGTTTTCCATCATTTGATCTAGACTTCATGAGGTTTATATTAGGCTACGATAGGGACCATGAGGAGGAGTTGGGTCTTTGCCACCCGATGGATCGGAACCACACAAACTTGATCCATCAATGATGTTCCATTCCACTAGAGGATCATCATCGAACTACCTCACCAACCCCCATAAAATAATATGGGCTCCTTATATTATTTGTACATCCATCTCTCCGTGTTTAAGATATCGAATGTCCGTCAATTAATTGATTTACTGACCATCAATTAATTAACATCTAACTCCTCGAGTAGTACCACTCAACCTTATCATCATGTTGACTAAGTCAACCTGCAGGGTTTACATGATGAACCTTATGAGCTCCTCAAGGGGGACATAATCAACCTAATACATAGGACACAGATTCCTCCTATAATCAACGGCACGCCATGTAAATAATATCATTTCCCAACTTACCGGGCATATTGATTTAATCCATAAAAATCTCACCCTCTGGTAAATCAAAGAAATAAATACTAAGTACATGTGCCCGTTATTTTATCGGGATTAAGAGCATGTACAACATAATATCCGAGGTCTGATTCAATTATGTAGTCAGCAATAAATTGAATCACCTCTATGTCGGTCCTGCTCAATACACCTAAGTGTACTAGTGTAACTCTATGTTCAAGATAAAATAATACCAAGCTACACTACAACCATGCCAATGGTTTGTCCAAAACCATCTTGGTTGTGAGCCTCTACTTATACTCTACAAGGGACTGATAACATGATCTTCTGTGCCACTTCCAAGCACCATGTTATCTACAATATAAAGTATTAGACAATTTTGCATAATCATAAAAATATACAAACAATGATCACGTGATTCTTATTTCAAAATAAAGATGTTCATACAAAAGAGCTAGGCTTTCAGTATACATCCCAACAGTGTGGTGTCACACAGGAGATCATGTTATCGGCCCTTGAAAAGTATAAGTAAAGGCTCACAACCGAGATGACTTTGGACAAACCATCAGAATGGTTGTAGTGTGATTTGGTATTGGTTTGTCTTGACCATAGAATCACACTAGTGCACTTTGTGTGTATTGAGCAGGACCGACTTAGAGGTGATTTGATTTATTACTGACTACATAATCGAATCAGACCTCAGATATTATTTAGTACATGCTCTTAATCCCGATATAATAACGGGCACATATACTTAGTACTCATCTCTTTGATTCACCAATGGGCGAGATTTATAGATTAAATCGATAGGCTCGGTAAGTTGGGAGATGATATTATTTATATGGTGTGTCATTGATTATAGGAGAAAACCGTGTCCTATATATTAGGATGATGATGTCCACTTGAGGAGCTCATAAGGTTCATCATGTAACCCTGCAGGTGGACTTGGTCCGACATGATGAAAAGGTTGAGTGGTACTACTCAAGGAGTTAGATGTTGATTAATTAATGGTGAGTAAATTAATTAATCGATGGACATTCGAGATATTAAACACGGGGAGAAAATGTACAAATAATATATGGAGCCCATATTATCATATGGGGGTTGGTGAGGTAGATCAATGTTGATCCTTTAGTGGATTGGATCATCATTAGTGGATCGGACTTTATGTGGGCTTGATCCATGGGTGGCCAAGATCCAACTCCTCCTCATGGTCCCTAATGTAGCCTATTAACACCTCATGAAGCTTAGATCCAATGGATAGAAACAAAAGACTAAGATCCATAGGTAGAGATTAAATCTCTACGATCCGACAGTTGAGATTAAATCCCTAGAACCAATGGAGGAGATTAATTCATGACTTATACCTAACTCTATAAAAGGAGGGCATGGGAGTTGGCATGAACTATCATCAAGAGAGCTAGGGTTTGGGTGGCAAGAGAAGGGAATCTTAGTTGAGATAGGATTAGGGTTAGGGTTTGGATGCTAGGGCGGCACCAAATAAGGAAGGTTGTTTTTCTTCTTTCTCCTTCATTGGCCGGCGTCCAGTAGCCTTTCCAGCCTTTTACCAGCCCTTGGTCGGTGGCAAAAACCTCTCCTCTCTTCTCCATAGGTGGTGGAAACAAGATATAGGGCTTCCCTTGGTGTCTTGGTTGTTTTCCATCACCTTCCCCTCCTTCTAGTTGGCCGGCGGCAAGGGTTTGGTGTGCTCCTTGTTGGTCGGTTTAAGGGAGGAGAAAAACCTTGTTTCTATTCTTCCTCTTGCTTTGGAAAAGCAAGGAAGGAAGATTTGCGATCTTGGAGCTTCGACTTTTGGTAGATCGTCGCCCACACGACGTCCAAAAGGAGAAAGGACATACATTAGAAGATCAAGAGGTATACCTATTCTCTTTTCTCTTTTGTTTGTTACTTGCTTTTGTTTTTCAATTATAAGCATGTTATAAATCTGTAAATGGCTAAATAATACTTGGATCCCGAGCATAAACACAAAAACCGGCGATCCGGACATCGTCTATTCTGCGGCTACTCATAGAATAGAGGATGGTCGCTTGAAGAACTAGTTTGTTCAAGTGACCTCTCTAAACGAATAGCACGCCGATGACTTGGTGGTTTGGGCAATCCCTTTTGTCAAGGATTAAATTTTTTTAATCCGGGAACATCGAAGGGATCGCCATGGACAAGCTACCGAGGTGAAGTGGGAAGCGAAGTTTCCCCACGGACTCGATAAGCAAAACCCTTCAATTGGTATCAGAGCCAAGGTTTCCGATTTTGTGTGTTTAGGATTCGGTTAATTTTTATGCACTTTTTCATATATTATATGTGCTGGATAATAGTAGGATATGCGTAGTTTAACTCTTTGGTTGCAGGCATAAGATCCAACTATTATGGCCATATGTGTGTATGTGATTGTATATGTGTAAATATTTATTTTGTTGAATCATCGGGGTTGACGAGGCTAGTATTTAGTTTTTGTAAATTAAATACGGCATTGTTTAGCCACTCTTTATTTTATTTTACTTTCGATCTAGATTTCATGTACACTCCCTCGTGGAGTATAGGATCGATGGATGTAAATTAAAATAGGTTTTAGTCTCGGCTCGGATCTCCGGATGGCTCGTACATGGCGTAGGAGGAGCGGACGAGATGGCGATGCGACGAGAGTCATATTGAAGACAAAAGCCATAATAGTTGGAAAATAATTTATTTTTCATATTTATTGCTTTTTGTTTGATATGCATGTCGTAGGCTAGGAAAATTCCTCAATTTCAAATTACTAAGTGGGAGAGGGAATTTTTAAAATTCCCATGGCCTCCATTACGATTTGACAAGTGATGCAAACAAACTTACGCATTGGCTCTGAGTACCTTCCTCCCCATCGGATGAGTTTGTTTGTAGATTACAAGGTCGAATATGGTTATAGGAAATTATTAAGGAGCATGTGTACTTGCCCATCGTAAGGCACATAACCCGAGATAATTACCTTGGTACCGAGTAATGGTGAACACTTAGATACAAATATAAGTATCCTCCCCATCGGAGTCACTGCTTTTATTTGTAGGGCCAAAGAGGAACCAACTATTAATTTTACTTGTCAAAAAGTTAGGTTGACAAGATAGTAAAATTAATGGGTAAAACCTTCTCTTACAAATGTAGAATTCGTATACGTCCACACTATTGTGGCATACAATATTCTCGGTGTGTTGAGGTGTTGGTTGATTTTAAAATTTTATTGTTTGATGAATCAATAATTTTTTGAAATCTAATATTTTGATTTATGTGATTCTTAGGTTTTCTTTCAAAATGACTTTCAACCCACTTGCTGTGATACTAAAAGAAAACAAACTTATTGGATCCAACTATGTAGATTGGAAGAGGAATCTAGACATTGTCTTGACTGCTGAGGAATACAAATATGTACTCCTCGAATAGTGCCCTCCCAAGCCTGCAGATGATTCTGGGGAAAAGGAGAGAGAGATCTATAAGAAGTGGATCAAGGCCGATGAGATGGTGCGGTGTTACATTTTGGCATCTATGTCAAATGTATTGCAACATCAGCATCAAGCCATGTCCACTGCTTATGATATGATGCTCAATCTCAAGGAGCTTTTCGGACACCAGAATCGGGCTGCGAGGCAAGAGGCCATGAGAAACTTGATGACGACCACCATGATCGAGGGAACACTCGTGAGGGATCATGTTCTCAAGATGATGACTCATTTGAATGAGTTGGAGGTCCTAGGAGCTAAGATCGATGGGAAAACCCAGGTCGATATCATACTCCAGTCTCTACCTAGGAGTTTTGAGCAGTTTCGCCTGAACTACAACATGAACAAGAGGTTGTATTCATTGGCGAAACTTCTGACAGATCTCCAAGCGGCAGAGGGACTATTTCGTCAGAGTGCTCAGGCACATGCCATGGTTACCCGAAAGGTTTCTACTTCTAAGCCGAAAGGCAAGAAGAAGAAGAAACAAACTGGGGTGAAGGCGATGGGAGGTACTCAGGGAGGAGTGAAGAAGCGGAAACGCAAGTGCTTCACTTGTAAGCAGACTGGACACTAGAAGAAGGACTGCCCCAACCGCAAGAACAAAGGTATATCTTTTGGTCTAGTTGTTGAAACATGTTTAGCGGTGTTATCTCGCACTGTGTGTGTAAATCACGAGCCATTGATCATGTCTGCAATACTTTGCGGGGTTCAGAAACAGACAGTGGTGAGGAGATTACCATGTACTTGGGCGATGCCATGAAGGTGGCGGCTGTTGCAGTGGGAGATGTTCATTTATCTTTTGAGAAAAATAAACTTTTGGTTCTTAAGAATTGCCTTTATGTACCCTTATTTAGAAAGAATTTAATTTCGGTTTCTAAATTGTTTATGGATGGATATTCCATTTCTTTTAATGACAGAGTTGTTATAAGAAGGAATAGGGACATTATCTGTTCGGGTGCATTGATAGAAAATTTTTATACACTTGAACCAAAACCTCCCACGATGCAAATTAAAGTTAATAACTCATCTTCTAATTCTAATAAGAGAAAAGAACCTTCGAAGATGAACCAAACATATCTTTGGCATCTTAGGCTTGGTCACATTAACCTAAGCAGAATTCAAAGGTTGATAGCTGATGGACCTTTGGGTTCATTAGTGATGGAGGATCTCCCAACCTGTGAATCTTGCTTGGAGGGTAAGATGACCAAGAGGCATTTTAAGGCCAAGGGGTATAGAGCCAAAGATGTGTTAGAATTGGTTCATTCTGATTTGTGTGGTCCTATGTCTATCCAGGCTAGAGGTGGTTTTGAGTATTTCGTCTCTTTTATAGACGATTACTCAAGATATAGATACATTTACCTGATGCACCGCAAGTCTGAATGCTTTGACAAGTTCAAAGAATTCAAGGCTGATGTGGAGAAACATCAAGGTAAAAGTATCAAGACACTACGATCTGATCGTGGCGGTGAGTACCTCTTGGGAGAGTTTAGGAACTACTTATCAGAGATTGGGATTCAATCCCAATTGACTGCACCTGGCACACCCCAGCAGAATGGTGTAGCGGAGCGAAGGAATATGCTCTAGATACGAGAGTGTACATTCTGAACTTGGTTCCATCTAAATCAGTGCCTTCTACTCCCACAGAATTGTGGACTGGGCGAAAGCCTAGTCTAAGACATATTCGGATATGGGGGAGTCCAGCACATGTGCTGAAGGCAGATGCTGGTAAGTTGGAACCTCATACAGAAGTATGCATGTTCGTTGGCTATCCCAAGGTAATGAAAGGTGGTTTGTTTTATAATCCTAGAGATCAAAGGGTGATCGTTAGCACGAACGCAAGATTTCTAGAGGAAGACTATGTGATGAGCCACAAGCCCAAGAGTCAAATTGTTCTGAAGGAGTTAAAAGGGGAAGTCAATTCTTTAGTACCACCGGTACAAGAGGATATACCACATGTCAATGCACCGCGTGTCACAGAGGATACACAGGTGATACCTCGTCGTAGTGGGAGGGTTGTGAGACAGCCTGATAGATTCATGTTCTTGGGAGAATCTTCTGATTTGGTCCATGGCAAACATGAACCTGATCCCTGGACATATGACGAGGCAATCCAAGATAAAGATGCAGTATCTTGACAAAGTGCAATGAATGCTGAGATTGAATCTATGGATTCAAATCAGGTCTGGGAGCTAGTAGAACCACCCGATGGTGTAAAAACCATTGGATGCAAGTGGATCTACAAGAGAAAGAGAGGAATAGATGGGAAGGTTGAGACCTTCAAAGCGAGGCTTGTTGCGAAGGGGTATACTCAAAAAGAGGGTATCGATTATGAGGAGACCTTTTCGCTGGTAGCCATGCTTATGTCTATCTGGATTCTCTTATGCATAGCGGCTCATAAGGATTATCTGGTGTTGCAGATGGATGTCAAGACAACTTTTCTTAATGGAAGTCTTGAGGAAAACATCTACATGAAGCAACCAGAGGGATTCATTACTAAAGGCAAAGAGCATCTTGTATGTAAGCTTAATTGGTCCATTTATGGATTGAAGCAAGCTTCGAGGTCTTGGAACATCCGATTTGATGAGGTAATCCAGTCTTATGGATTTATTCAAAGTCCGGATGAGTCTTGTGTATACAAGAGATGTGACGGAAACATAGTGGTATTTCTTGTACTATACATAGATGACATTTTGTCAATTGGCAACAATATCAAGGTGTTATCGGACGTAAGGGTATGGTTGTCCATATGAAGGACTTGGGAGAGGTGGGACACATCCTTGGGATCAAGGTTATAAGGGATCGCAGGAAAAGGATGTTGTGCTTATCCCAAGCTTCATACATAGATACGATTATGGAGCGTTTTAGCATGCAGAACTCCAAGAAGGGTTTTCTACCTTTCAGGCATGGAGTTCCTTTATCTAAGGAGATGTGTCCTAGATCATCTGAGGAGATAAAGGAGATGAAGGTGGTTCCTTATGCTTCTGCAGTAGGAAGCCTCATGTATGCGATACTCTGTACGAGACCAAATATCTGTTTTGCTGTGGGCATGGTCAGCAGATTTCAGAGTAATTTATGTTGGGTTTCCGGCACCGCGGCGTGTGTGTGTTCGATCATGTTTCGTAAACATGAGCACAGCGGAAGCAATTAAAATTAATAAATCTATATTTATTACAACACACACAACACACGCATGCTATTACAACAAGTGTAGACATAACCGTAAATTAAAATTTGCAATAAAAGGAAATTAAACTACGTTATACCTTCCGTATGACGTGTAGCGGGAACGGCATCAACCGGAATGATCCTCGTAAGAATCGTCTCTATCCGTATCCACGCCGAGCTCCTCAGGATGACTTCGCTAAGTCACGAGCTTCGTCTTCGTACGGGTTACTAGCCTCGTGTTGAAGACGACGTGATCGAGAGATGATCACGATCCGAATCCAAATTCGGATCCTAAAACGAGTTCTCAAAACTCGCTTCTTCGGAGAGGTATTCGTCAACCGTTTGACGAATCCTTCGTCCTCCACCTCAGAGGATTACCGGAGATCAAATCCCCGGTAAGTTAGCCGCTGTCGGAGCACTAACCGTCGTCCAAACGACGCTCCGACGAGAGGAGGAGAAGCTGTCCAGAAAACTGGACAGCTTGGTGGAGGAGTAGGCGCCGGCCAAAACAAGGAGAGAAAAAGCTCACCTTGATGCCGAACCTATAGGAGATCACCGGAGGGTCGCCGGAGGTTCACCGGCTGGAGCTTGGACGCCGGCAAGGGTCTTGGACGGTGGCACAAAGCTGGGCGGCGGCAGCTAGTAGTTAGGCGCCGAAATCACCAAGGAGGTGGGCGGCAACTATGTTGGGCGGCCAAAATAGATTAGGGTTTTAGATTAGGGTTTAAGCCCTATTTTATAGAGAACTAATTCTCTTAATGGTTAATGGATCATATCCATAAAGCCCGTTAACCCGCTCCATTAAGATAAGTTAAAATAAACCAAACCATGATGGTTTATTTTAAGTTAAAACGAACCGAACCAACCTTTGGTTCATTCGTTTAATATAAACCAAACCCTTTGGTTTATTCTCATCCATTGGATTAGAACCAAACCATTTTGGTCCATCCATTATGTCTTCATAAGACACGGCCCATCCACGCTTCCTCTGCGACTGAAACAATTTCATGCTCGCTTTATGTTTGGTCCAACCAAACATAGTTTCTCTCGGTCTGAGAATCTCATTCTCAAGCTCGTTTTAAATCCTTTGGATTACACTCGTTGTGCGTGTGACCAAATAGGTTCTCGGTTTATGTTGGTCATCTATAATTAACCATTAATTATAGAACGATCATGAGTGGCACCTAGTAGTACATCATGATCCCCAATTAACCGAAAAGATCAACGGTTGATCCAGAACTATTTCTGAAACCCTTGATGCTTCGAATGAATCGTGCCCCATTCCCTTCACTCATCTTATACCCACTTGGTTCAGGACATGGTCTATTGTGTCACCCCACTAGGCTGACTACGTCACACCTAGCCCAAGTATCATTTCCTCGTCCCACGGATTCTAGTTACTGCACATGTATCGAAGAGTACCTTACTCTAAACATGTAATGCTTTGGCCAAAGACTTTAGTAACAATCCGACGAGAGGCCATGGGTATACATCTCCTCGCAAGGAGTGGTGAATCCTTTATAGACTATTCAAACACCTTCGATCACTTCGACTTATACCCAATCATCCCGGGTCTACATCTCCTTAGAGATGTTTGCTTAAGATGTTAAAGCATAAGTCTCCATGATCAAGATGACTTGAATACCGCAAGTCAATGGAACATCGCACTTAAGCCACAGTAAGAACTTCATTGACATATCTATATATGCAGAGAACCATATGAAGTCTTACGGCTGGTCACTCCAATGAACTAGTTACCATAACTAGCATCCACGATTAACTCCGGACATCACTATGTCTCCAGCCAGTGAGAATCAGCTGCTTGGATACACCAAGGAGTATACCTCGTGCTAGTCTCAACAGAATTGATGGTGTCCAGATCCATCAATTCATCGACTAGGGATAATTCCGATACATCACAATTACACATGTAGAGATACTCACTAGTTGTGATCCAATCACAAATTCTCTCATGCTGTGAATCGTATCGTGGACATTCAGTAAATGAGTTTAAGATCCAATCAAATACATAAAACATTTATACTCAAATAGTGAATCTTCATTTATCATATAAATGGTTCATACATAAGGCGATTGCCTTAGGACATCTCTCATATATTACTAACAATTTAGGACAGGGACATTGGACTGCGATAAAGCATATATTGAAGTACCTGAGAAGGACTAGGGATTATATGTTGGTTTACCGGGCAGACCAATTACTCCCTATGGGTTACACGGATTCCGACATCCAATCTGATAGGGATAACAGTGAGAATCAAACTTTTTGATCGTCTCATCAAAACGGATATTCCAGCTCCTGGATGCTTGCTTCAATCCATAAATGGATCGTCGTAACTTGCATACCTTGGTTTTATCAACCGATGTGAAACCCTCAGGCTGTATCATATACACGTCCTCGAGCAAGTTTCCATTAAGGAAAGCTGTTTTCACATCCATCTGCCATATCTCATAATCATAATGAGCTGCTATGGCCAGGAGCATCCGAATGGATTTAAGCATAGCTACAGGCGAATAGGTTTCGTCATAATCAACACCTTGCTTTTGACGATATCCTTTCGCCACCAATCTAGCCTTATAGGTAATCACATTACCATCCATGTCGGTTTTCTTCTTGAAAACCCACTTGCACCCTATAGGCTTTATGCCTTCAGGTGGGTCAACCAAGTTCCAAACTTGGTTTTCGTACATGGAATCCATTTCCGACTTCATGGCACCAAGCCACTTATCCCTTTCTGAACTTGTCAGCACTTCTTCATAACTAGTAGGCTCCTCATCATCAATGAGTAACACGTCGTTCGATTCACTTACGAGAAATCCATATCTCTTAGGAATATTGCGTGTTCTACCAGATCTACGAAGATGTGGTGTTACAATAGGTCCAGCCAATTGCTCATCACTATGAGTTGTCGGCTGTTGTGCTTCACCAGGTATCTCATTAATGTCTATTTGAGTCTCTCGAGCCTCCTCAAGCTCGACGACACTCCCACTGTTTTCTTGCAAGAGAAACTCTTTCTCTAAAAACACAGCATGCCTTGAAACAAACACCTTTTGTTCCACAGGATGATAGAATTGGTAACCCCTTGTTTCCTTAGGGTATCCAATAAATAGACATTTATCAGACTTAGCATCCAATTTGTCCGTCTGATCACTTCACATAAGCGAGACAACCCCATATCTTCAAGTAAGATACATGAGGTTTCTTACCATTCCATATCTCATATGGAGTAGTTGAGACTACCTTGGTAGGCATTACATTTAACAAGTAAACGATTGTCCAAGTGCATAACCCCAAAAGGACTTGGGAAGAGTTGCATGATTCATCATTGACCTGACCATGTCCAACAAGGTCCGGTTACGCCTCTCAGATACACCATTATGCTGTGGTGTATAGGGCGGAGTCCATTGAGATAATATGCCATTGTCTCTTAGATAATCAAGAAACTCTTGACTTAAGTATTCACCACCTCGATCCGATCGAAGTATTTTAATACTCTTGTCATGTTGTTTCTCTACTTCATTTCTGAATTCTTTGAACCTTTCAAAGGCTTCAGACTTGTGTTTCATCAAGAACACATACCCAAATCGTGAGTGATCATCGGTGAAGGTAATGAAGTAGCTATAGCCTCCTAATGCTTGAGTTGACATAGGTCCACATACATCAGTATGTACTAAACCTAGTAACTCTCCCACTCATTCACCTTTTCCAGTAAAAGATAACTTAGTCATCTTGCCTTTTAAGCATGATTCGCATGTATCGTATGAATCCAATTCAAACGATTCCAGAATTCCACATCGGTGTAATTCGGACATGTGTTTCTTGCTTATATGGCCAAGACGACAATGCCACATATAGGAGTCTATGTGATTATCCTTTCGAGCAAGCGTGTTGCTCGCTTCGATATTAAAAATGTCACTGGATATGTCCAACGTATAAATGCCATTACTCAAAGTTCCAGTTCCATAAAGTACGCCATTCAAAGTTATATAACAACAATTGTTACTAAACGTTAAATGGAAACCATTTCTATTTAAGCAGGAAAAAGAAACAATGTTCTTTATTAGAGAAGGAACATAATAGCAATTGTCCAGTTCCAAGACTAGTCCACTAGGGAGCTTCAGTAAATAAGTTCCGATGGCGACCGCAGCAACCTTTGCTCCATTGCCAACTCGCAAATTTGACTCCCCTCTGACAAGTATTCTTCTATTCCTTAGCCCCTGTATATCATTACATATATGTGAGCTACACCCAGTATCCAATACCCAAGTGTCTAAGGAAATAGAATGACAATCAATAACGAAGATACCTGAAGAGGATGGGGCATCGGATGCCTTCTTCTTCTTCATGGACTCAAGATAAATCTTGCAGTTTCTTCGCCAGTGGCCTTCCTTGCCACAGTGATGGCAAGTGCCCTTTTGCGCTGGTTCCGCCTTCTTTGCCTTTTTCTTTCCTTTCTTCTGTTCTTTTGCCTTCCTCTTAGAACCTTTCTTTGAGGAATCAACTAACAGAACCGCCTTCTCCTCATGCTTCACAGAAGGCTCCACAGTCTTCAGCATATTGAGGAGCTCGGGAATGGTGGATTCCAATTTGTTCATCCGATAGTTCATCACAAATTGCGAGAAACTCTTGGGCAAACAATGCAGAATTAAGTCAATACTTAACTCATGATCCATCACAAAACCGAGGGTAGCTAGCCGCTCGATGTACCCGTTCATCTTTAGCCCAAACTGTACTACAGACGAACCTTCTTGCATCTTCGTGGTGAAGAGGAGCCTAGAGACCTCGAACCTTTCGGATCTCGCTTGCTCATCGAACAACTCATGAAGATGGAAGACCATAGTGTTAGCATCCATATGCTCATGCGCCTGCGGCTCGGTACCATCGCCGCTAGCATGATGCAACTCGCGCCAAATCGCCACATGCTTCTGATAGACCAACATTTGGTCTGGAGTTGCATCGTCCTTAGGACGGTCAGGAAGAGGCTCTTCAAGGACATATGCAAGCTTTTCCACCTTGAGAACAATTCTCAGGTTTCTAAGCCAGTCCAGGAAGTTAGGCCCAGTAAGTTTGTTCGAATCCAAAATAGTGCGCAAATTCAAAGACGTCATGATCAATTTATTGACCTAGAAATACAAAACGAGCATATATGAGAAAATGATTTTAAAATGCATCAATATACATTTATAAATCCCATTCATTTTTCGAATTTCAAAAACCCCAAAATCACTTGAGATTGTAGGTCCATCTCGAATGGTGATATCCATCATAGTTATGAACAACCTTGGAGAGAGTCCAACAAGCCATTCATAACTCTGACGGTAGGTATCATCTATACCGATTGCATATCCCGTATATGCAACTATCACAATGTGCTATCAACTAATTGAATGTTCACACATACATCGGGTTGTTAACACATTAACAAGTATGCATCATATGCATAGCACCCAACTTCACCTCCCTTTACATCGACCTTGGAGAGTCCAACAAGCCGATGCTCGAGGTTAAAGCCAACCCATTAATCGGGACATAGTTTTAATATGGTTAGGCGCATTCAACCAATTAGCCCAGCTTGGAGAGTCCAACAACCAAAGCTAACGATTGACCTCGACTCTTACCATATTAGTATTAAACTATTCCATGGTTTGAACATATTCGAGTTGGCCAGGGCTTGGAGAGAGTCCAACAACCCAAACAAGAAACAGAACTCTGGTTCTAACCATATTAATGGAAGGTGTAGGCTTTAATATTGATTAAGGGTTTTTATGTCTCATCCTCTTTGCATGCAAATAACTATTATCTACATGGCATGGCATACATGGCATACATCTACATGTCACGACACGCATGACATAATGTTATGCATCTAATGCAATTACATGGCATACAATTATGTCATGTATATAATTTCCTTATATGTCATAACTATTTATGGAAATAAAATATGTTTAAGATTTGATTCACCAAATCAAATCATAATTAAATTAGGAAACAAATTTCCAAATCTAATCACATATTTTATTCATGGAATTATTTGATTAAGGAAAATCTATTTAGGAAACCAATTTCCTAAATCTTTAAAACTACTTATGGAAATTAAATATTTTAAGATTTGATTTCCCAAATCAAATCATGATTAAATTAGGAAACAAATTTCCAGAATCTAATCAAATATTTTATTTATGGAAAATATAAATTTCCATAAATACTTCCAACTTTCCAAAAGTGGAAGATTTCCATAAATACTTCTAGACTTTCCAAAATTGAAAAATTTCCATAAATACTTCTAAACTTCCAAAATTTAGAAAACTTCCGGAAATACATTATGACTATCGCAAAACCATTTTTACGATTATGTCGAAACACAACCTGGGCTCTGATACCACTGTTGGGTTTCCGGCACCGCGGCGTGTGTGTGTTCGATCATGTTTCGTAAACATGAGCACAGCTGAAGCAATTAAAATTAATAAATCTATATTTATTACAACACACACAACACACGCATGCTATTACAACAAGTGTAGACATAACCGTAAATTAAAATTTGCAATAAAAGGAAATTAAACTACGTTATACCTTCCGTATGACGTGTAGCGGGAACGGCATCAACCGGAACGATCCTCGTAAGAATCGTCTCTGTCCGTATCCACGCCGAGCTCCTCGGGATGACTTCGCTAAGTCACGAGCTTCGTCTTCGTACGGGTTACTAGCCTCGTGTTGAAGACGACGTGATCGAGAGATGATCACGATCCGAATCCAAATTCGGATCCTAAAACGAGTTCTCAAAACTCGCTTATCCGGAGAGGTATTCGTCAACCAATTGACGAATCCTTCGTCCTCCACCTCAGAGGATTACCGGAGATCAAATCCCCGGTAAGTTAGCCGCTGTCGGAGCACTAACCGTCGTCCAAACGACGCTCCGACGAGAGGAGGAGAAGCTGTCCAGAAAACTGGACAGCTTGGTGGAGGAGTAGGTGCCGGCCAAAACAAGGAGAGAAAAAGCTCACCTTGATGCCGAACCTATAGGAGATCACCGGAGGGTCGCCGGAGGTTCACCGGCTGGAGCTTGGATGCCGGCAAGGGTCTTGGACGGTGGCACAAAGCTGGGCGGCGGCAGCTAGTAGTTGGGCGCCGAAATCACCAAGGAGGTGGGCAGCAACTATGTTGGGCGGCCAAAATAGATTAGGGTTTTAGATTAGGGTTTAAGCCCTATTTTATAGAGAACTAATTCTCTTAATGGTTAATGGATCATATCCATAAAGTCCGTTAACCCGCTCCATTAAGATAAGTTAAAATAAACCAAACCATGATGGTTTATTTTAAGTTAAAACGAACCGAACCAACCTTTGGTTCATTCGTTTAATATAAACCAAACCCTTTGGTTTATTCTCATCCATTGGATTAGAACCAAACCATTTTGGTCCATCCATTATGTCTTCATAAGACACGGCCCATCCATGCTTCCTCTGCGACTGAAACAATTTCATGCTCGCTTTATGTTTGGTCCAACCAAACATAGTTTCTCTCGGTCTGAGAATCCCATTCTCAAGCTCGTTTTAAATCCTTTGGATTACACTCGTTGTGCGTGTGACCAAATAGGTTCTCGGTTTATGTTGGTCTATAATTAACCATTAATTATAGCGATCATGAGTGGCACCTAGTAGTACATCATGATCCCCAATTAACCTAAAAGATCAACGTTGATCGAACTATTTACGAAACCCTTGATGCTCGAATGAATCGTGCCCCATTCCCTTCACTCATCTTATACCCACTTGGTTCAGGACATGGTCTATTGTGTCAGTCCCCACTAGGCTGACTACGTCACACCTAGCCCAAGTATCATTTCCTCGTCCTACGGATTCTAGTTACTCCACATGTATCGAAGAGTACCTTACTCTAAACATGTAATGCTTTGGCCAAAGACTTTAGTAACAATCCGACGAGAGGCCATGGGTATACATCTCCTCGCAAGGAGTGGTGAATCCTTTATAGGCTATTCAAACACCTTCGATCACTTCGACTTATACCCAATCATCACGGGTCCACATCTCCTTAGAGATGTTTGCTTAAGATGTCAAAGCATAAGTCTCCATGATCAAGATGACTTGAATACCGCAAGTCAAAGGAACCTCGCACTTAAGCCACAGTAAGAACTTCATTGACATATCTATATATGCAGAGAACCATATGAAGTCTTACGGCTGGTCACTCCAATGAACTAGTTACCATAACTAGCATCCACGATTAACTCCGACATCACTATGTCTCCGGCCGGTGAGAATCACCGCTTGGATACACCAAGGAGTATACCTCGTGCTAGTCTCAGCGAATTGATGGTGTCGGATCCATCAATTCATCGACTAGGATAATTAGATACATCACAATTACACATGTAGAGATACTCACTAGTTGTGATCCAATCACAAATTCTCTCATCGTGAATCGTATCGTGGACATTGATAAATGAGTTTAAGATCCAATCAAATACATAAAACATGTATACTCAAATAGTGAATCTTCATTTATCATATAAATGGTTCATACATAAGGCGATTGCCTTAGGACATCTCTCATATATTACTAACAATTTAGGACAGGGACATTGGACTGCGATAAAGCATATATTGAAGTACCTGAGAAGGACTAGGGATTATATGTTGGTTTACCGGGCAGACCAATTACTCCCTATGGGTTACACGGATTCCGACATCCAATCTGATAGGGATAACAGTAAGTCTACCTCAGGTTTTGTGTTTACCTTGGGAGGTGGAGCCATGTAGGGAATTCTCGTATGCCGAATGGCATATGCGCAACGGAAAATAGGATCCCTTCCAAGTGATCCATGCGAAAGCAAACTCGTATAAAATAAATTTCTCTAAACCAAGCCTATCTTATAGGAGAGTTCTACCTTTGTTGCGTGCCCTTTGCAATCCCGCTTTTCCTTTCGGTTTGTTGGATCTTTAGCACGTTCAAGTGTCCGTGCCTCTATACGTATCCACACGAGCACGCTCTTGTCTCACAAAAGGAAAACTAGAAGAGCTCTCCTTTACTTCTTGCTAGAGAAGTCCCTAAAGGAGAGGAAGAGAGGGAAAAGGAGAAAGGAAGAAGAAGACTCCTCTTCTTGCTAGCCTACACTCACAAACCCACACAACTAAAGCTTCCACCAAGCTCTCTCACAACCACAACAACACTTCACCACAAATCCACTTTGGCCGGCCACTCTATGGAGCCTTTTATAGGGTTGGAAAAACCCTTCCACCTCCTTCTCATTCAATGCAATCCATTGCATTGAGACACACTCAAAAAGGATTTGGCTTCCTTGTTTGGCCGGCCACTTAAGGAGACAAAACCATTTTGTTAGCTTCTGTCGGTACTCTGCATATCCTCACATCTCCTCTATCGATGATCTCTCGAATGAGATGGAAGCGCCGCAGTATGTGTTTGGTCCGCTGATGTGATCGAGGTTCCTTAGCCTGTGCAATAGCCCCATTGTTGTCACAATAGAGGTCTATTGGATCTGCAATGCTAGGAACTACCCCAAGTTCACTGATGAACTTGCGGAGCCAAACAGCCTCCTTTGCTGCATCAGATGCTGCAATATACTCGGCTTCTGTTGTAGAATCAGCAACTGTGTCCTGCTTCGAACTCTTCCAGCTCACAGCTCCACCATTCAAGCAAAACACGTACCCCGATTGCGATCTATAGTCATCCTTGTCTGTTTGGAAGCTTGCATCACTGTAACCCTTTACAGTTAGCTCCTCATTGCCTCCAAATATCAGGAAATATTCTTTCGTTCTTCGTAAGTACTTAAGAATATTTTTGACTGCTATCCAGTGACTTTCACCTGGATCTGACTGGTATCTACTCGTCATGCTCAAAGCATACGAGACGTTAGGACGAGTACAAAGCATGGCGTACATGATAGACCCTATAGCTGATGCATAAGGGATCTTATCCATGCGATCTCTCTCCTCCTTAGAAGAGGGACATTGAGTCTTCGAAAGACTCACACCATGTGATAAAGGAAGAAACCCTTTCTTAGAATTTTGCATAGCAAAACGATCTAGCACTTTATCAATGTATGTACTCTGACTTAGGCCAAGTAATCTTCTAGATCTATCTCTATAGATCTTGATGCCTAGAATATAGGCAGCTTCACCTAAGTCCTTCATCGAGAAACAATTCCCTAACCACATCTTCACAGACTGGAGTGAGGGAATGTCATTTCCGATGAGAAGTATGTCATCTACATACAAGACAAGAAATACAATTGTGCTCCCACTATTTCTCTTGTAGACACAAGGCTCATCTTCATTCTTGATGAAACCAAACTCTTTGATTGCATCATCGAATCGAAGATTCCAGCTTCGAGAGGCTTGCTTTAGTCCATAAATGGACCTTTGCAGTTTGCATACCTTTCTAGGATGCTTTGGATCTTCAAAACCCTCAGGTTGTGTCATGTACACATCCTCGAGTAGCTTTCCATTCAGAAAAGCGGTTTTGACATCCATCTGCCAGATCTCATAATCATGGTAGGCTGCAATAGAAAGTATGATCCGAATGGATTTAAGCATCGCAACTGGTGAAAAGGTTTCTTCATAGTCAATACCATGAATTTGTTTGAATCCTTTAGCCACCAATCTACCTTTATAGGTATGCTTATTACCATCCATGTCAGTCTTTACTTTAAAGACCCACTTACACCCAATGTGTTTTACCCCTTCAGGTGGATCAACCAAAGTCCATACTTGGTTAGTGTACATGGATTCCATTTCGGATCTCATGGCCTCTAGCCATTTCTCGGAATCTGGGCTCATCATAGCTTCTTGATAGGATGTAGGCTCGTCGAGATCGACAAGCAATACCTCACCATTGTCAGTCAAGAGAAAAGAATATCTCTCAGGTTGACGACGGATCCTATCAGATCTACGAAGAGGTTGGTCTACTTGAACAGGTGTTTGCTCCACAACTCTTTGGGCAACAATTTCCTCATCCCTAACACTTTGTGGTTTCTGTTCATTTTCCGTGAAGCCTTAGTGTTATCATCATCTTGAACTTCTTCAAGATGAATTTTACTCCACTAGTATTTCTAGAAATAAATTCTCTTTCTAGAAAGACAACATTTAAACAACAAACACCTTGCCAAGTGTGGGATTGTAAAAGTAATATCCCTTAGTTTCCTTGGGATATCCTACAAAATAACACTTATCGATTTGGGTCCTAGTTTATGCGAGACTTGGCGTCTAACGTAAGCTTCACAACCCCAAATCTTTATAAAAGACATTTTGGGACTCTTCGATCCATATCGTATATGGTGTCTTTTCTCTGACTTTTGATGGAGCGATTAAGTGTGAAAGCGGTGTCTCTAGAGCTAAACCCCAAAAGGAAGTAGGTAGATCGATCGGCTCATCATTGATCGTACCATATCTAATAGAGTACGATTTCTCCTCTCGGATACACCATTCCATTGTGGTGTTCGGTGGAGTGAGTTGGGATATTATCCACACTCGGCCAGTGATCACGAAACTCTTGACTAAGGTATTCACCACCTCGATCGTGATCGAAGTAGCTTAACAGCTTACCAAGTTGGTTTTGTACTTCATTCTTGAATTCTTTGAACTTTTCAAAGGATTAGACTTATGTCTCATCAAATATAAGTAGCCAAATCTACTCATATCATCGGTGAAAGTAATAAAGTACTTATAGCCTCCTCTGGCCGACATTGAAAGGGCCACATACATCGGTATGTATGAGTCCTAACAAATCGTCGCTCTCTCCCATGTCCACTAAATGGAGTTTTAGTCATCTTTCCTAAAAGACAAGACTCGCGTACCTCATATGATTCAAAATCAAATGAGTCCAATAATCCATCTTTATGGAGTTGGGATATCGTTTTTCATTTATGTGACCTGGCGGCAGTGCGAGATATGTTTGGTTGAATCATTCGATTTGAACCATTTTATATACGTTATAAATTGGGTTATCTAAATCTAGAACATAGAGACCATTCATAAGTGGTGCATTACAATAGAACATTTCATTTAAATAAATGGAACAACATTTGTCCTTTATTATAAAAGAAAAGTTTTTCTTGTCTAAACAAGATACAGAAATTATGTTCTTTGTTAATGCGGGTACATAGAAGCACTCCTCTAGTTCTAAGATAAGCCCAGTGGGCAAAGACAAAGAATATGTTCCTACAGCTACAGCAGCAACTTTTGCGCCATTGCCTACTCGTAGGTCCACTTCACCCTTTGCCATTATTCTACTATTTCTCAGTCCCTGCACATTAGTACAAATGTGAGATGCACATCCGGTATCTAATACTCATGTAGAAGAAATAGATAGATTAACTTCTATAACGTGTATACCTGAGGCAGAAGTCCCACTTCTCTTGTTCTTTACTTCCTCAAGGTAGACTTTCCAGTTCCGCTTCCAGTGTCCAGTCTCACCGCAATGGAAGCAGTCCCCTTCCTTAGGTACTTTACCTTTACCCTTTGAAGTGGATGAATTGGCCTTGCCTTTGGCTTGGGTCTTACCCTTGCCTTTGCGCTTACCTTTGTCCTTCTTGACCATTAGTACATTACTAACTTTCTTCTTGAGATTTGGTTGTGATTCTTAACATCTTTGAGAATCTCGAGCAAGGTTTATCAATTTCATTCATGTTATAATTCATGACGAATTGATTGTATGCTTCCGACAACGATTGCAGGATAACATCAGTTGTCAATTCTTGGCTCAGTGGAAAACCTAGTCTTTCAAGGTTCTCAACGTACCCAATCATTTTGAGTACGTGAGTTCCTACAGGTGTTCCTTCTTGCATCTTGCAAGCAAAAAGAGCCTTAGACACTTCAAAACGCTCGTACCTAGCTTGTCCTTGATATAGTTGTTTCAAATGCTCAACCATATCATAGGCATCCATGTTCTCATGTTGCTTCTGAAGCTCAGAGTTCATGGTGGCAAGCATAAGGCATGACACATCTAATGTGTCATCTTGATGCTTCTTATAAGCATCCTTTTCAGCACGAGTGGCCGTAGGGGCGGGTATTTCAGGGGTAGCCTGCTCTAGGACATATAGTTTGCGTTCTTGCTTGAGGATAATCCTCAAGTTCCTATACCAGTCAAGAAAGTTTGCTCCATTGAGCTTGTCCTTCTCAAGGACAGATCGCAAGTTTAGGGGGTGTGTCGTGTTAGATGACATGGTGATCTACAACATTAAAATGCAAAGTTAAGTATCATACCTAAATCATTTAATTAGGCCTTTAATTAAATGAGGCTCCCACTAAATTCTCATAGCTACTATTTAGCTATAAATTTATATGGGATAAAGATCCACATCATAATTTGTCTTGAGTTAGCTTTGGCTAATCGCCCAAGACGTAGTATAATTAGGTAGGCAATCTTTTGCCAATTACATCTGATGTAACTCTTTAATAGCTTTGGTTAAGTTTTAGATTAGTTTAGTGTTTATTCCTAAACGGCTTCGGTACGTGGCGAGGCACGAGGCCTTCTTGGATATCGAGCAACGACCACTTCTAAGACAAAGTGATGTTCGGAAATCACACAAAACTAATGTTAACACTTATGTTCAAAGCTAATATATGCCTCTACTTTCTTAACCAATTAAGAAAACACTTAATTAAGTCTTAACCAAGACTGATAGCGGGACATCACGATTGTCCACTCGCACCCCTCCAAGATAAAATGCATTGCTTTGCTTTGGCAAACCCAATAACAAATGATCGAGGAAGTAGTGAGTACTAACTTTGGTAGGCATATCGTTTAGACTTATTAAGAAATAAACATGTATCATATACATGTTAGCATACATCACATATAAGCTAAACTAATCATGCATCACATACAAGCTAAACTAACATGCATCATATACATATTAAACTAACGTGTCATGGTTATGGCCCTTATTCTACAATCTTCTCAAGCCAATGAAAAGATTGATTGGTCAACCTAGGGATAGCATCTTCTCCTAAGTGCTTCCTTTTGGTTGTCTTGTGTGTTGACTTCCTCCTTGTAACCTCATCTTCCAATGGACCCTCCATCCTTGTTTTGTACATTACAAAAGGAGAAATACTCGAGTTACATTCGAGTCTAAAACTAATTTTACAACAAGAATATTAGGAGAAAGGCACGACACGCAGGCCGTATTAAGAATTACAACACACAATCACAAACTTTTGGGACTAGGCCATAACCATGCACCATGTCATTTTAACTTTTAAAAGACATTGGATATTTTATTATGTTTGAAAATTTTCTAATGCAATTATCAACTCATAATAAAATTTATCCTACTTCTATATCACATATAAAATAGAGAAAACCTATTTTTATCGATCTTTCATAAGTGGCTCGATACCCTTTGTAGGGAAATCTCGTATGCCAAATGGCATATGTGAGCGGAAAAATAGGATCCCTTCCAAGTGATCCATGCAAAGCAAACTCGTAAAATAAATTTCTCTAAACCAAGCCTATCTTATAGGAGAGTTCTACCTTTGTTGCGTGCCCTTTGCAATCCGCTTTTCCTTTGGTTTGTTGGATCTTTTAGCACGTTCAAGTGTCCGTGCCTCTATATGTATCCACACGAGCAGCTCTTGTCTCACAAAAGAAAAGAAGAGCTCTCCTTTACTTCTTGCTAGAGAAGTCCCTAAAGGAGAGGAAGAGGGAAAAGGAGAAAGGAAGAAGACTCCTCTTCTTGCTAGCCTACACTCACAAACCCACACAACTAAAGCTTCCACCAAGCTCTCTCACAACCACAACAACACTTCACCACAAATCCACTTTGGCCGGCCACTCTATGGAGCCTTTTATAGGGTTGGAAAAACCCTTCCACCTCCTTCTCATTCAATGCAATCCATTGCATTGAGACACACTCAAAAAGGATTTGGCTTCCTTGTTTGGCGGCCACTTAGGAGACAAAACCATTTGTTTCCTTCCACCTTAACTAAGCTTAGGTGGATGCTTAGGTGGCATGCTTATGTGGCATGCTTATGTGGCATTCTTATGTGGCATTCATGCATGTTGAATTAATCTTATTAATTCAATTAAACTATGTTATCATATTGAATTAATCTTATTAATTCAATTAAACTTATGTTATCATATTGAATTAATCTTATTAAATCAATAAGGTAACATATTGAATTAATCTCATTAAATCAATTAGCTAAAATTCTCATTAAGCTTAAAGTCCAAAAACCATTTTGTACTTAAGCTTATTCCCAAATTATTCGAGTCAAACTAGAATACTCTAATTCCTCTAATTATCATGCTCTTTGTGTGTGACCCTATAGGCTCTCATAACGTTGGCAGTGGACCTAAACTCTTTTAGATACACAAGCAATGAGCGGCATCTAGCAATACATCATTGCTACCCAAGTTCTGAGATAAGTCAAGATCCGACTAACCTTTTGACTACTATAATGTATGACCGTGTCCTTCTATCCTTGATATCAGTTGATCAATGAGGCATAGACCGTGTCATCCTCGATCAATCTATGTGTTTCTTGATCCCTGAGTAAACTAACTCAAACAAATGAGCTCAATATCTCATATTGACTCATTCGAGCATGGCCATGCGTTTTAGTAGTTCTACTCAATCAAGGGGCCCACCGATATCACTCCCGTCATATGGAAGGGATAGATCCCATCTACATCACTCACATCCCTCCGCATAATTTGTTACATACCCAGTAATCGCCTTTATGGTCCACCCTGTTACGGGTGACGTTTGACGATACCAAAGTACATAACTCCTTATGTAGGGAACCGTAGTGACTTCAGGTCTAAGGACTATTCATACCAATAGTCACATGAGAAAGTTTATGACACTCATATAACGATCCATGAAACTTTCTCATGGCGGGTCAGTTCAGTATATATTCTCTAATATATACCCATGTGTCAACTTGATATCATATATCCATGACTTGTGAGATCAAGTCATCAATTGACCTACATGCTAGTCTTTATGTATTAATATTGCCCTTGCATATTAATACTTGACTAGGAACATTTAGGAAAGTGTTCTCTACAGCCTCTCATAATCAATTCTGCCAATTGATGTGCTGTAGATAAGAACCTACTTTTCTAGGGCATTATTATATTTAAATTAGCTGGCACAAGCAAGATGTAAATATAATAACCAATCCTTTGCCTTTATAGAATATGATACAACATGTTCCCTATTCAACCATCACATGATTGGTTCTAGGGCTATAACTAACAAGCCATTGTATGGAGGAGTGTCAAGAAGAAGTGCGTGGCGGACTCCACCATGGAAGCTGAGTATGTGGCGGCCTCTGAGGCGGGCAAAGAAGTTGTATGGCTCAGAAACTTCCTGATGGACTTGGATGTGATTTCTGGTTTGCCTAGAACTATCACAATTTATTGTGATAATAGTGGTGCAGTTGCAAACTCGAAGGAACCACGAGCCCATAAGGCTAGTAAACACATAGAGTGCAAGTACCACCTGATATGAGAAATCGTAAATAGAGGAGAAGTTGTTGTGGCCAAGATTGTATCAGAGGATAACCTGGCAGATCCTTTCACTAAGGCCCTTCCAGCGAGAGCTTTTGATAGGCATGTGGAGGGAATGGGGATCAGATGTATGGCACTTTGAGGACAGCATAGTCTTTTAGTATATGTGGGAGATTGTAGGGATGTATACTGAAAAGTCTATCTTTTGTATGAACATCTATATTCAAAATCATGTTTTTCAAAACCCCCTGATATTTCTGATTTATGGCAAAAGGGGGAGAAAAGGCCAAAGTTAAGGGGTTATTTTTTGGTAACTTACTAGGGGTCATTTTTTGGTAACTTACTTAGTAAATATTCTAATGACCCAAGTTAAGTAAATGTTTCATTTTTTAGTAACTTACTTAGTACATATTCTAATGACCCAAGTTAAGTAAACATTTACTTAACTTCTTACTTAGTACATATTCTAATGACCCAAGTTAAGTAAATGTTTACTTAACTTAACTTAATTTTTAGAACTTAAATAAGGGGAGAAAGGATAAGGTTAAGAAATCAATTTTTTTGATTTCTTAACTTAAAACTTATTTTAAACACTATGTCCAATATTAAGTAATTTCAGTTACTTAATTCTTTTTAAGTAGCAAACATCAAGGGGGAGAGTTAAAACTCTTTCCCAAGTACTCACCCTCGATCAAGGGGGAGGATTCCTCAAGGGGGAGCACTTGAAAAAGAGTTTTAATATACTTCTGCTCATTCATGCATATCTCATAATCATTTTGCTTAATGCACTTAATTTATTTTACTTAACTTTGTGTTTGTTTGTCATAGATCAAAAAGGGGAAGATTGTTGGTGCAGTAGGCACCTGAATCGAACCTGAGTTTTGATTATAGCAAATACACAAAGTTAAGTGCATTTTGTTATCTCACCAGCTGAATCAAGTATACAGAAATGCTAAGCTAAGCCGAAGGTCAGCAACACTCGGAGAGAACCATAGTGGTCGGGCGACACCGGGAGGACTTCAGAGAGAGCCAAAGGAATCAGGTGGAGACCAAAAGCAAGGCTTCAAAGGTAAATGTTGAGGTAAGTGTTAGTAATATATGAGAGATGTCCTAAGGCAATCGCCTTATGTATGAACCATTTATATGATAAATGAAGATTCACTATTTGAGTATACATGTTTCATGTATTTGATTGGATCTTAAACTCATTTACTGAATGTCCACGATGCGATTCACAGCATGAGAGAATTTGTGATTGGATCACAATTAGTGAGTATCTCTACATGTGTAATTGTGATGTATCGGAATTATCCCTAGTCGATGAATTGATGGATTTGAACACCATCAATTCTGTCGAGACTAGCACGAGGTATACTCCTTGGTGTATCCAAGCAGCTGATTCTCACTGGCTGGAGACATTGTGATGTCCGGAGTTAATCGTGGATGCTAGTTATGGTAACTAGTTCATTGGAGTGACCAGCCGTAAGACTTCATATGGTTCTCTGCATATATAGATATGTCAATGAAGTTCTTACTGTGGCTTAAGTGCGATGTTCCTTTAACTTGCGGTATTCAAGTCATCTTGATCATGGAGACTTATGCTTTGACATCTTAAGCAAACATCTCTAAGGAGATGTGGACCCGGGATGATTGGGTATAAGTCGAAGTGATCAAAGGTGTTTGAATAGCCTATAAAGGATTCACCACTCCTTGCGAAGAGATGTATACCCATGGCCTCTCGTCGGATTGTTACTAAAGTCTTTGGCCAAAGCATTACATGTTTAGAGTAAGGTACTCTTCGATACATGTGTAGTAACTAGAATCCGTAGGACTAGGAAATGATACTTGGGCTAGGTGTGACGTAGTCAGCCTAGTGGGGACTGACACGATAGACCATGTCCTGAACCAAGTGGGTATAAGATGAGTGAAGGGAATGGGGCACGAATCATTCGAGCTGCTGAAGGATTTCAGAAATAGTTCTGGATCAACCGTTGATCTTTTCGGTTAATTGGGGATCATGATGTACTACTAGGTGCCACTCATGATCATTCTATAATTAATGGTTAATTATAGATGACCAACATAAACCGAGAACCTATTTGGTCACACGCACAACGAGCGTAATCCAAAGGATTTAAAACGAGCTTGAGAATGAGATTCTCAGACCGAGAGAAACTAGGTTTGGTTGGACCAAACATAAAGTGAGCATGAAATCGTTTTAGTCGCAATGGAAGTGTGGATGGGCCGTGTCTTATGAAGACATAATGGATGAACCAAAATGGTTTGATCCTAATCCAATGGAGAAGAATAAACCAAAGGGTTTGGTTTATTTTAAACGAATGAACGAAAAGTTGGTTCGGTTCGTTTTAACTAAAAATAAACCATCATGGTTTGGTTTATTTTAACTTATCTTAATGGAGCGGGTTAACGGGCCTAATAGTTATGATCCAATAACCATTAAGAGAATTAGTTCTCTATAAAAGAGGGCTTAATGGATAATTAAGCCCTAATCCAAAAAAACCCTAGCTTGGCCGCCCAACCCCTCTTCCTCTTGTTGGCGTCATCTCCATTGCCGCCCAACCCTTGAGCCGCCGACTAGCTCTTTGCCGGCGTCCAAGCCTCAGCCGGTGATCCTCCGGCGACCCTCCGGTGATCTTCCTAGGCCTCAGTGAAAAGGTGAGCACTTGGCTTCCTTGTTTTGGCCGCCGCCTACTCCTCCACCAAGCTGTCCAGTTTTCTGGACAGCTTCTTCTCCTCTCGTCGGAGCGTCGTTTGAATGACGGTTAGAGCTCCAACAGCGGATAACTTACCGGAGATTCGATCTACGGTAATCCTCTGAGGTGGAGGACGAAGGATTCGTCAATTGGTTGACGAATACCTCTCCGGAGAAGCGAGTTTTGAGAACTCGTATTAGGATCCGAATTTGGATTCGGATCGTGATCATCTCTCGATCACATCGTCTTCAACACGAGGCTAGTAACCCGTATGAAGACGAAGCTCGTGGCTTAGCGAAGTCATCCCGAGGAACTCGGCGTGGATACGGATAGAGACGATTCTAGCAAAGATCGTTCCGGTTGATGTCGTTCCCGCTACACGTCATACGAAAGGTATAACGTAGATAAATTTCCTTTTGTTGCAAATTTAAATTTACGGTTATGTCTACACTTGTTGTAATATGCATGCATGTGTTGTGTGTGTTGTAATAAATGTAGATTTATTATTTTTATTGCTTCCGCTGTGTTCATGTTTACGAAACATGATCGAACACACACATGCCACGGTGCCGGAAACCCAACAGTGGTATCAGAGCCCAGGTTGTGTTTCGACATAATCGTAAAAATCGTTTTGCGATAGTCATAATGTATTTCTGGAAATTTTCTAATTTTGTAAATTTTGAAGTATTTATGGAAATTTTTCAATTTTGGAAAGTCTAGAAGTATTTATGGAAATCTTCCACTTTTGGAAAGTTTGAAGTATTTATGGAAATTGATATTTTCCATAAATAAAATATTTGATTAGATTCTGGAAATTTGTTTCCTAATTTAATCATGATTTGATTTGGGAAATCAAATCTTAAAATATTTTATTTTCATAAGTAGTTTTAATGATTTAGGAAATTGGTTTCCTAAATAGATTTTCCTTAATCAAATAATTCCATGAATAAAATATGTGATTAGATTTGGAAATTTGTTTCCTAATTTAATTATGATTTGATTTGGAGAATCAAATCTTAAACATATTTTATTTCCATAAATAGTTATGACATATAAGGAAATATATACAAGACATAATTGTATGCCATGTAATTGCATTAGATGCATAACATTATGCCATGCGTGTCGTAACATGTAGATGTATGCCATGTATGTCATGCCATGTAGATAATAGTTATTTGCATTCAAAGAGGATGAGACATAAAAACCCTTAAACAATATTAAAGCCTACACCTTCCATTAATATGGTTAGAACCAAAGTTCCGTTTCTTGTTTGGGTTGTTGGACTCTCTCCAAGCCCGACTCGAACCCGAACATGTTCAAACCATGGAATAGTTTAATACTAATATGGTAAGAGTCAGAGGTCAATCGTTAGCTTTGGTTGTTGGACTCTCTCCAAGCTGGGCTAATTGGTTGAATGCACTCTAACCATATTAAAACTATTTCCCGATTAATGGGTTAGCTTTAACCTGGAGCATCGACTTGTTGGACTCTCTCCAAGGTTGATGTAAAGGGAGGTGAAGTTGGGTGCTATGCATATGATGCATACTTGTTAATGTGTTAACAACCCGATGTATGTGTGAACATTCAATTAGTTGATAGCACATTGTGATAGTTGCATATACGTGATATGCAATCGGTATAGTTGATTCCTACCATCGTAGTTATGAATGACTTGTTGGACTCTCTCCAAGGTTGTTCATAACTATGATGGATATCAGCCCATTCGGAGATGGACCTACGATCTCCCGAAGTGATTTTGGGGTTTTTGAAATTCAAAAAATGAATGGGATTTATAAATGTATATTGATGCATTTTAAAAATCATTTTCTCATATATGCTCGTTTTGTATTTCTAAGATTGATCATGATGTCTTTGAATTTGCGTTCCATTTTGGATTCGAATAAATTGACTGGGCCGAGCTTCTTGGACTGGCTTAGAAGCTTGAGAATTGTTCTCAAGGTTGAAAAGCTTGCAAATGTCCTCGAAGCGCCTCTTCCCGCCCGTCCTAGTGACGATGCAACTCTGGACCAATTGTTGGCCTATCAGAAACATGTGAGTGATTCTGAACAAATGAGTTGCATCATGATAGCCGCGATGGAACCCAAGCTACGAAAGCAGCATGAGCATATGGATGCTCATATCGTAGTCCTTCATCTTTGTGAGTTGGTTGATGAGCAAGTGAGATTCGAAAGGTTCGAAGTCTCAAAGCTCCTCTTCACCTCTGAGATGCTAGAAGGTTCATCTGTGGTACTGCTCAATATGTTGAAGACTGTGGAGTCTTCTGAGAAGCATGAACAGGGGATGGTGATGTTAGTTGATTCCTCGAAAAAAGGTTCTAAGAGGAAGTCAAAGGAACAGCAGAAGGGAAAGAAGAGAAGGGCTAAGAAGGTAGAACTAGCACAAAAGGAAACTTGCCATCATTATGGCAAGGAGAGCCATTTGCGAAGAAAGTGCAAGATTTATCTTGAGTCCGTGAAGAAGAATAAGGCATCGGATGCCCCATCTTCTTCAGATATCTTCGTTATTGATTGTCATTCTATTTCCTCAAACACTTGGGTATTGGATACTGGGTGTGGTTAACATATATGTAATGACATACATGGGCTAAGGAATAGAAGAAGACTCGTCAAGGGAGAGTCAAATTTACGTGTTGGGAATGGAGCAAAGGTTGCTTCACTCGCCATCGGAACGTATTTGTTGAAACTCCCCGCAGGACTTGTCTTAGAACTGAACAATTGCTTTTAAGTTCCTTCGATGATAAAGAACATCTTTTCTTTTTCTTGTTTAAATAGAAATGGATACCATTTGACTTTTAGTAACAATTGTTGTTACATAACTTTGAATGGAGTTCTTTATGGGACTGGAACTTTAAGCAATGGTATTTATACGTTGGACGTATCCAGTGACGTTTTCAATATCGAAGCGAGCAACAAGCGTGCTCGAAAGGATAATCAATTAGACTCCTATATGTGGCATTGTCGTCTTGGCCATGTAAGCAAGAAACGCATGTCCGAATTACACCGATGTGGAATTCTGGAATCGTTTGAATTGGATTCATACGATACATGTGAATCATGCTTAAAAGGCAAGATGACTAAGTTACCTTTTACAAGAAAAGGTGAACGATTGGGAGAGTTACTAGGTTTAATACATACTGATGTATATGGACCTATGTCAACTCAAGCTTTAGGAGGCTATAGCTACTTCATTACCTTCACCGATGATCACTCACGGTTTGGGTATGTGTTCTTGATGAAACACAAGTCTGAAGCCTTTGAAAGGTTCAAAGAATTCAGAAATAAAGTAGAGAAACAACATGACTAGAGTATTAAAATACTTCGATCGGATCGAGGTGGTGAATACTTGAGTCAGGAGTTTCTTGATTATCTAAGAGACAATGGTATATTGTCTCAATGGACTCCGCCATATACACCACAGCATAATGGTGTATCTGAGAGGCGTAACCGGACCTTGTTGGACATGGTCAGGTCAATGATGAATCATGCGACTCTTCCCAAGTCCTTTTGGGGCTATGCACTTCAGACAGCTATTTACTTGTTAAACAGAATGCCTACCAAGGTAGTCTCAACTACTCCATATGAGATATGGAATAGTAAGAAACCTCATGTATCTTACTTGAAGATATGAGGTTGTCCTGCTTATGTGAAGCGGACTGTATTAGACAAATTGGATGCTAAGTCTGATAAATGTCTATTTATTGGATACCCTAAGGAAACTAGGGGTTACCAATTCTATCATCCTGTGGAACAAAAGGTGTTTGTTTCAAGGCATGCTGTGTTTCTAGAGAAAGAGTTTCTTTTGCAAGAAAACAGTGGGAGTGTCGTCGAGCTTGAGGAGGCTCGAGAGACTTAAATAGACATTGATGAGATACCTGGTGAAGCAAAGCGGTAAATGACTCATAACTTCGTTTCAGTTACGTATTGCTCTCCTTAGCAATTTAAGGACATTTGCTCTTATGGCTTGACCCGACTTCCCACGAGAGATATGGATTTCTCGTAAGTGAATCGAACGACGTGTTACTCATTGATGATGAGGAGCCTACCAGTTATGAAGAAGTGCTGACAAGTTCAGAAAGGGATAAATGGCTTGGTGCCATGAAGTCGGAAATGGATTCCATGTATGAAAACCAAGTTTGGAACTTGGTTGACCCACCTGAAGGCATGAAGCCTATAGGGTGCAAGTGGGATTTCAAGAAGAAAACCGACATGGATGGTAATGTGATTACCTATAAGGCTAGATTGGTGGCGAAAGGATATCGTCAAAAGCAAGGTGTTGATTATGACGAAACCTATTACTTTGTAGCTATGCTTAAATCCATTCGGATGCTCTCTGGCCATAGCGGCTCATTATGATTATGAGATATGGCGGATGGATGTAAGCGGCTTTCCTTAATGGAAACCGCTCGAGGGCGTGTATATGATACATCACGAGGTTTCACATCGGTTGATAAAACCAAGGTATGCAAATTGCGACGGTCCATTTATGGATTGAAGCAAGCATCCAGGAGCTGGAATATCCGTTTTGATGAGACAATCAAAAAGTTTGATTTCTCACAAAATCCAGACGAACCTTGTGTGTACAAGAAGGTTAGTGGGAGTGCAGTCGTGTTCCTAGTATTGTATGTCGATGACATACTACTTATAGGAAACGATGTTTCAATCTTCTGATCGATGAAGGTTTGGTTATCCAAGACATTCTCCATGAAAGACCTGGGAGAAGCAACCTACATCCTCGGGATTAAGATCTATAGAGATAGATCGAAACGGTTGCTTGGTCTTTCGCAGTCTACATATATAGACCGAGTGCTAAAGAGGTTTAGCATGTCAGAATCCAAAAAAGGTTTCTTACCCATCAGGCATGGGGTACACCTTTCGAAGTCTATGTGTCTGCGCACAGAAGATGAGAGGATTTGCATGAGTAAGATTCCCTATGCATCCGCAATAGGATCTATCATGTATGCTATGTTATGTACGAGGCCCGATGTATCGTATGCTCTGAGTGTCACGAGCAGATACCAGTCTGATCCAGGAATGGATCATTGGGCGGCTGTTAAAACGATCCTTAAGTACTTGAGAAGAACTAAGGATGTGTTCCTAATATATGGAGAAGGGTACATGGTGATACGTGGGTATACGGATGCCAACTCCAGAGAGACAAGGATGATTCCATGTCTTAGTCTGGGTATGTATTCACCTAGAATGGAGGCGCAATAAGTTGGAAAGGTTCCATGCTTGACACTATAGTGGATTCTGCCACTAAGGCAGAATACGTTGCAGCTTTAGAAGCAGGAAGGAAGCGATTTGGATTAAGTAGTTCATCTATGAACTTGATGTAGTCTCATCAATGATCCAAACATGTGCTTCGCCGCTATCATCTTATCAGAGAGATCATCAGTAGGAACGAAATACAAATCGAGAAAATTCCCACTGAAAGGAACTTAGCGGATCCCTTGACTAAGGCATTACCTCAAAATAAGTTTGAGGGTCATGTTAGAGCTTATGGTATTGGATACCGTAGCGATTGGCATTAGGCCAAGTGGGAGTCTGTTAGTAATATATGAGAGATGTCCTAAGGCAATCGCCTTATGTATGAACCATTTATATGATAAATAAAGATTCACTATTTGAGTATACATGTTTCATGTATTTGATTGGATCTTAAACTCATTTACTGAATGTCCACGATGCGATTCACAGCATGAGAGAATTTGTGATTGGATCACAACTAGTGAGTATCTCTACATGTGTAATTGTGATGTATCGGAATTATCCCTAGTCGATGAATTGATGGATTTGGACACCATCAATTACATCGAGACTAACAGGTATACTCCTTGGTGTATCAAGCGGTTGATTCTCCTTGGTGGAGACATTGTGATGTCGGAGTTAATCGTGGATGCTAGTTATGGTAACTAGTTCATTGGAGTGACCGGTAGTATGACTTCATATGGTTCTCTGCATATATAGATATGTCAATGAAGTTCTTCTTGTGGCTTAAGTGCGATGTTCCTTTGACTTGCGGTATTCAAGTCATCTTGATCATGGAGACTTATGCTTTGACATCTTAAGCAAACATCTCTAAGGAGATGTGGACCGGGATGATTGGGTATAAGTCGAAGTGATCGAAGGTGTTTGAATAGCCTATAAAGGATTCACCACTCCTTGCGAGGAGATGTATACCCATGGCCTCTCGTCGGATTGTTACTAAAGTCTTTGGCCAAAGCATTACATGTTTAGAGTAAGGTACTCTTGATACATGTGGAGTAACTAGAATCAGTGGGGCGAGGAAATGATACTTGGGCTAGGTGTAAGCGTAGTCGACCTAGTGGGGTGACACAATAGACCATGTCCTGAACCAAGTGGGTATAAGATGAGTGAAGGGAATGGGGCGCGAATCATTCGGCTCTTTGAAGGGTTTCAGAAATAGTTCTGGATCAACCGTTGATCTTTTCGGTTAATTGGGGATCATGATGTACTACTAGGTGCCACTCATGATCATTCTATAATTAATGGTTAATTATAGACGGCCAACATAAATCGAGAACCTACTTGGTCACACGCACAACGAGCGTAATCCAAAGGATTTAAAACGAGCTTGAGAATGGGATTCTCAGACCGAGAGAAACTAGGTTTGGTTGGACCAAACATAAAGCGAGCATGAAATCGTTTTAGTCGCAATGGAAGCGTGGATGGGCCGTGTCTAATGAAGACATAATGGATGAACCAAAATGGTTTGGTTCTAATCCAATGGAGGAGAATAAACCAAAGGGTTTGGTTTATTTTAAACGAATGAACCAAAAGTTGGTTCGGTTCGTTTTAACTTAAAATAAACCATCATGGTTTGGTTTATTTTAACTTATCTTAATGGAGCGGGTTAACGGGCCTAATAGTTATGATCCAATAACCATTAAGAGAATTAGTTCTCTATAAAAGAGGGCTTAATGGATAATTAAGCCCTAATCCAAAAAAACCCTAGCTTGGCCGCCCAACCCCTCTTCCTCTTGTTGGCGTCAACTCCATTGCCGCCCAACCCTTGAGCCGCCGACTAGCTCTTTGCCGGCGTCCAAGCTTCAGCCGGTGATCCTCCGGCGACCCTCCGGTGATCTTCCTAGGCCTCGGTGAAAAGGTGAGCACTTGGCTTCCTTGTTTTGGCCGGCGCCTACTCCTCCACTAAGCTGTCCAGTTTTCTGGACAGCTTCTTCTCCTCTCGTCGGAGCGTCGTTTGGACGATGGTTAGAGCTCCGACAGTGGATAACTTACCGGGGATTCGATCTCCGGTAATCCTCTGAGGTGGAGGACGAAGGATTCGTCAATTGGTTGACGAATACCTCTCCGGAGAAGCGAGTTTTGAGAACTCGTATTAGGATCCGAATTTGGATTCGGATCGTGATCATCTCTCGATCACGTCGTCTTCAACACGAGGCTAGTAACCCGTATGAAGATGAAGCTCGTGGCTTAGCGAAGTCATCCCGAGGAACTCGGCGTGGATACGGATAGAGACGATTCTAGCGAAGATCGTTCCGGTTGATGCCGTTCCCGCTACACGTCATACGAAAGGTATAACGTAGATAAATTTCCTTTTGTTACAAATTTAAATTTACGGTTATGTCTACACTTGTTGTAATATGCATGCGTGTGTTGTGTGTGTTGTAATAAATGTAGATTTATTATTTTTATTGCTTCCGCTGTGTTCATGTTTACGAAACGTGATCGAACACACACACGCCGCGGTGCCGGAAACCCAACAGTAAGCTCGTGTGAGTGAGTGTAACTAAGGTCGAGTCCTCCATACGGGGACATCCTTAGGCGACGATCCGACCAAGACTTCCCATGGAAGGTGTATGTTGAGATCGGACGGCAAGTGGTCGTCGAATTCACTTATATTTGGAGCTAACTCTTTATTAAAGTCAAAAATTTTGGCAATCAGTTCAACCGACTAAGGATCAGTTCAATTGTTGAGCCATCAGTTCAACCGACCAAGAAATCAATTCAACCACTGGTCAAGGATCAACTTCGAGGAGTTAAGGCTTATCACCTCATTTCAAGGAGGGTGGTGCTCAAATCTTATTGGCTGAAGTTCCTTTCAAAAAGGGGCTTAAAGGATATAAAAGGAGGGTCTCTCCTAGGGTTTTTCATCAATTCTAAGTGCCCTAAAGCCTCCATAACGCTGCGACAATCCAACGACTCTACAACGAGGAAGTGCTGTCAACAACCCTAGCTTAATTTCTATTCTCTAGTTGTTGGTATAATCTTACTTTGTCATCTCTTTAATATTGCAATTCTTTTTGTTAATCGAGGTTTTCTATCGTTGCATTTTACCTTAATAGAAGAGAGGGTTTGTCTCTCTATCTTTTGCTTTCGAAGGTTTTTGTAATCGTCAAACTCCTACCTCCAACGAGGAGTGTTTTAGTGAATTTCCCTCTATACACAGTCTAAGACTGTTAGGGCCTTGGAGTAGTAGTAGAAGGCTACGAACCAAGTAAAAAATACTATTGTCTCTTGTGTTTAATTTTATCTTCCACTGTGTCTACTCGTGTTTTAACGAACGAAACAAAAGAAAAGTTTTATCGCTATTCACCCCCCCTCTAGCGATCCGCTCGATCCAACACAAACAACTCTCCTAATCCATATCCAGTGGATTTTCACCCTTTCCAATGCTTTCCAAAGCATATACTAGGGTTAGGAGCAGTTAGGGTAGCCTAACATAGCTGAAATCAGGCTAAACAAACCTTATTTACTCGAAACCAGGCCTGGCAGTCGACTCTTACAGTCAGCAGTTGACTGATTTCTACAAATACAAAATTTTATAAATCAGAAATGAATTTTCAAAATACATAAGTAATTATACATAGTTTGAAAAATCTTAATACTTCATATGTATACTACTTATAACAATCATTATGGGTGAAAAATATTTGAAAATTAAGTTACCCATAAAATAATGAGATTGACACAAAGTTCAAAACCATTGAAAAGTTCAATGTTTTGGCCCTACTTTGTATCAACTCTCTCAATGGTGATTCCTATCAAAAGATTGACTACACCATAGTTTTCTAAAATGATTTAAAAATGTTTTTGAAAACCTATATTGGATCATGATCAATGGGATCAATGCACATGACTTGCACATTAGCTTTCCCCATGATCCACACATGGTATATGATGAGTTTGAGTTCATCTAGATGCAAAAACTATGCATCTTAAACTTAACTCATTTCCTAGCATCTCACATGTGTCTAGGGTGTTTGAAAATACACACATGACAATTTGATGTGAGATGTGGGTTTTGGTTATACCTATACTAAGGTCTCATGCATTTTCTAGGCAACACTACTTGATTCCCTTATACATGAGACTTCAAATTATGTCATAGTCCTTAACTAAATTTTTATTAAACCTAAATGCATGAAATATGATCATAACATATAATGATAGCATAAATAAAGCAAATGCTAATAATCATGATGTCACGACATAAATATAAACCTAAGCATACATGACATAAAAACAAACTAAATATGATCATGATATATTATATGATAAAAATAAATATGATGTCATGTCATAGCATATCACAAATAAAGCATGGAAAATATAATATAATGGTATATGGATACCTAAATTTTAATGTTAATTGCCATATGTTATTATTAGGTTCATTTTTCCATATTATCAACTTTTTCCCAAGTGTGCCAAAACCCAAAATGGCACACTATGACCTCTAAACCTAGTTTGTGCCAATTTGATTGATTTTTCATAATTCTCAAAATATATTGGCACATCCTAAAATCCTTTAGCATATAAATTCAAACTACATTTCCAAGGTACCCATAACCTTGAAAATGACCTAAAGTGCCACCTTTACCATGGTTAGGTTAACTACCCATCCATTTAAAGTTGGCACACCCTAACACATTTAGCGTGAATCGATCACACTCCTAGGAACCCAAAACTTATTTGAGCTCCTTGGGTTAACTAAGTATTCCTTAGGGATGACCTCCCTAGATACCCTCCTAATGACCCTTCTAGGCTTGGTAGCCTTGGCCATTTGGGTCTTGCCTAGGTTAATTCTAGGGGTAACTCCCCTTGTAACCTTCTTAGTGGCTTCCCTAGATTTCTTCAAAACCCTAGCCACTAGGCACTCTCCATGGTCAACTCTAGGGATGACTTCCCTTGTGACCTTGGTTTTCCTAGACCTAGTACTAGTTCCATAATTGAATGGAACATTGTGATAGGTAGGCTTATCTACCTTGGACCTAGGCTTGTGGCTCAAGCCTTTCTTGCCCATAGATGAGCCTTGCCTCCTAGACTCTAGGCTTTGACCATTTGACCCCTTAATTTGATTTTGCATAATCCTAAGGGTATTTTCAAATTTCTCAAGTTTTGACCTCAAAACTGGATTTTCTAGCTCTAATTGCCCAATTTTTGAATTCTCATTTATTCTTTGGCCATTGTTCCATTTCTGAGGCATATGCCTACCCTTCTTAGGGTTAATGCCTAAATGGTCCTCTACCTTCCTAATAGTTGCCTTAGGTAGAATTTTTCTAGGGACATTAGTCCCAAATTTCTCCTTTGTTCTAAAGCTACAACTCTTAGCACCTAAATAATATAATCTATTTTTAGCATGCTCTTTATGGACAATAGCAAGAGTATTTAAATTATTTCTAGCATGCTTTTTGATGTTAAAACTAGAAGGTGCATTGCTAAAATGTACCTTAGGGTTTGCCTTAGAGGCTCCCCCTACATTTGATGCTCTTTCTTTTCTCCAAGGGCATTGGCTTCTATAGTGCCCCTTTCTCTTTTGACTTTGGGCATCGGTTTCCTTGTTCTTTGGCATGTCTTATGCTATCTTTTTGACCTTCTTCGGACACTTTCGCTTGTAGTGTCCGGCTTCCCTACACTCAAAATATATTATATGAATTTTACTATTGACACATGTGTTTGAGTTACCTAGGGTGGTGGTAGAGGCCTCTTGATCTTGTTCATCACTTCTCCCGGAGGTAGAAGCTTCCTCTTACTCTTGCCCTTGCTCCGGTGATCTAATCTCCTCCCCCTCAATCCTAGAGGTGGAGGTTTCCTCTATTTCTTCCACCTCCTCTTCCTCCTCGAATGTCGAACACTCTTCGACCTCCAAATCATCACTTTCTTGTGAGGAAGAGCTTTTTTCTTTGGTCTCCTTGTCGAATTGAGCCGAAGATGGGTCTTCATGATATTTTGCCAACTCGCTCCAAAGCTCCTTGGCGTCCTTGTACCCACCTAACTTGGACAAGACATTATTAGGAATTAAATCACTTAGCATTTTGATTACCTTAATATTTGTCTTGAACTCCTTGAGTTGTTCCTTGGTCCATTTTTCAACCTTGAGGATTCCTCCCTTTTTGCCTCTTGGGAATTTGCAACCTTCTATCAAGGCGGACCAAAGCTTGATATCCACCATCATTAGGAAGTTCTCAATCTCTATTTTCCATGAATTAAAACCTTCAAATCCATAGTCCTCATAGGATGGTGGTGTGTTGATGTCCCGACCTAGTCTCTCTTCAAACTCCATCTTGTTCCCTCTAGCATGATCCCTTAGTTGTTAAACCATGAAGAGCGGCTTTGCTCTGATACCAATTGTAGGGACTGTTGATGACGGCTAGAGGGGGGGTGAATAGCGTGTCGTACGTCGAAGATGGAAATCGATCGTACTTGCATCTACAATTGTTATTAGCATAGCAAAAACAAAGAAAGTAAAGTAATAACAAAAATACAAGCACACAAACACAACAATATAATGTGGTTTGGAACATCAAGATTTCTACTCCATGGGTTGGGCTCGAATGAGCCCTAGCGATGCCAAACATGTAACGCCCGCAAAATTCTAAACTATGCAAAGTAATTATATAGGTTTTAAGGCCATAAAAGGTTTAAAATAAAATAAAATAAAATAATGTTTATAGGTAGGATTTGAACCCTGAACCTCCTAATAGGGAGGTAGCCTTGACACCACTAGACCCTAGGATAATTTATAGATAAGATATATAAAGAATGTACAAGACCATAGGATGATTCATGGATGAGATATATAAAGAATATACAAAGAATATAGATGGGAAGGATGAAGAGTGTTCATTCCCTAGGTATTAAAGAGGAGAATTAAGAGAAGAGAGGAAGTAAAACCCCACTTTCCTTCTTCAATCTCCTTCTTCCTCATCCTTGGCCGAATTCCCCATTTCCCTTCCTTCCTTTTTCATCCCAAGATCTAGAAATTTTATAAGAAATTTTGTATGATTATAGGGAGTTTATGTGGGCTCTTTCAAAAATAAAAGAAAAGGAGCCAAAAAGGGATGCAAGGCCTAGGAATTGAACCCCAAACCTCTAGAGATAGCCAAGCCCTATAGATGCTATCGGGGATCGATTGGCCAACTAGAGGGGGGTGAATAGCCCTCGTTCGTTGGATATTGTATTTTGCTCGTCTACAAAATGTTAGCGCAAGCGGAAGCAATAAATTAAGAAAAGCAAATAGAAATAAAACAAATACAATACAAACACGGAGATGTAACGTGGTTCACGGCTAAGCCGCTAATCCACGGTCCGATTCGTCCACGGTGAATCACTCCGCAATCTATCCACTAGATCTCTCCTTTGCACAAAGCTAGGTGGAGGTAACCTCTTTACAACCAAGATCACTCTTCTACAATGGAATGAAGAATAGAGCAAGTAGAAGAGTGGAAAAACGTTTAGGGCTCTTTGGGAGTAATTGGGCGTTCAAGCATTAACCCCCAAAGCCCTATCCCCTTCTTTTTTATAGAGGAAGAGGGTTTCTTCCCATTGACACAGGAGCAGTCGAATGATGCCCTCGATCAGTCGACTGATCCCGTAGTCGTTGCCCAATAACGGCCGCTTTCCACGTTGGATTCCATCCAACGGTATTGGCATCAGTCGACTGATCCTACCATCAGTCGACTGATGCTCGATCAGTCGAGTTCTCAACTGAGTCGACTCCATTCATGCCGTGCGGTGCCATCGATCGCCATTCCATGGCGATCGAGTGTCGACATCATCGATCCGATCTATGGCGAATGACGCCGCACTAAACGGTCTTATACGGTCGATCGAACTCGACTTAGAGCGATAGCCGCCGCATGACATGGCAGTCCACTGGTGTCGGGAAAACCCATCCGACACTTGGCCAAATGTCCAAGTTTCACCTAAGAGCTACCCTTCCCGGGTTACAATCGCTCACTCTCATCCCTCGGAGTCCCTCACCTTCGTAGTTCTCTTCGTTCGCGGCCATGTCCCTCGGTAGCATCAGGCGCACGGCTCTGCAATGCTCCTTCGCGTCTCTTGCCTCGAAGTCTACTTCCTCCAGCTTCACTCCAAGCTTCTCGTCCGGCGGTCCCTCGGATGCTCCAAGCGCACGGCTTCCGCAAAGCTATCCTTCACCGACTCAAGGCACGAGTCATGAGATGTGAAACTCGCCACGGCTCCATGTGCGAATTACTAAGTCCTGCACGACTTCAACGCACATATCAAATCAACATATCAAACTAACTTAAACCCTTTGCCACACCATCAAAACCATATTACGGCAAGAGATTGCCCTAACAATCTCCCCCTTTTTGATGTGTGGCAATCCGTTTAAGTTAGATAAAAACATTTGATATAAATTTTAAAGGAAAGAAAGCATGTAAACATAAACATGATATAGCAACATGCAACTCCCCCTTAATCCATGAAACTCCCCCTTAATTTCTCCCCCTATCATAATTAACTTAAACATAATCATTTCTCCCCCTTTGACACCATCAAAAAGATTATCACTAAGTTAAAAGCACATGGCATCAATTCTAATAGAAATAAAATATCACAAGTTGATTTAAAATCGGAATTCAGCCTTTCTTGATTACGATATTCAGTCATCGATCATTAGTTGGACTACCCGATCATTGGCATGCTATTTTCGGGATTTCTGATTTCTGGGGTGAATTTTAGAAATGCATTAAAAATTCCAGAAAATTTGAAAAATCATGAAATTTAGGGAACACATTTCTTTTAAGTATATCTATCAGTGAAAAATCATTATATTTACATGTATTTGCCAAAAATTCAAAAGCTTTAAAAACTACTTGGTTTTTGATCATAAGAGTATCCATTTTAACACCTAGTCTTGCATTCAATTATTTCAAAACATGAATACATGTATTTTAAAGTAAGAAATTGTTTTGAAAACATATGAAATATCCAACCATGATCTTTGGACAATATGTCTATGAATTAAACATAAGTCTTCCCCATGATTGGTCTATTATTGCTATTTTGATACTTTGAATGACCATCTAAATGCCATAGGCATTAATGGACATTTGTATCATCCTAACATCTCACTCATGCTAAGTTTTCAATCAAGGTAGCCTATGGTGAGTGTGAGATGCATCCTAGGGGGTATTTGTATATACTTAACCAATATATTCATACAATTCTATCAAGGTTAAGTATCAACCTAATAATCCTCATGATTATAAAGGCATATATGAATGAATTCCACATTATGATCATGAAACTCATGTATTCATCAAATAATAGTCATGCATTAGGTATTATATGATGATAATAAACAAAGTATCACCAAAAGCATGATTCAACCCTATTTCTTATGATTACGTGCCAAATATTAAAATCATAAATCATGATTTCAAACATTCATAGCAATTACATTAATCATCATGATTTAAGCATTATTATCTATTTATGGGCACGTTATCATCACCCAACACTATTCTAAAAATGTTGTCCCGCCATCCTAAGTCAACCAAAATATGATATAGGTTAATTCCATATGGTTGACTACCCTAGGGTTATCCTAACCCTTAAGGATGGATTTTGGAACCCAAATTAAGTTCTTTCCTATTGGGTTCACTAGATACTCCTTAGGGATCCATTTCCTATCAATTATTTTCTTTTTATCTTGTCCCCTAGCAATTAGGCATTTATAGGCCTTTTCATTTTTCTTTTCTTTGTATCCTAGGCCCTTTTTATTGAAGCTTGCCCTTTGGCTCCCAATAATCATATTTAATGTGTTGGAGCCTATTGTGAATTTCTCTAGGGCTTTGGTTAAATAGTCTACCTTTTCCCTTAGTGCCCTATTTTCCTCTATGCATGCATCATTAACATCCAAAGGCATATAGTCATGTGAACATGCATCATTTAAGCTAGAAGAAATATCATTATTATTTAAGCATGCATTTTCTAGCTTATTTTCTAATGCCTTAATTTGATTAAGCATGCTTTTATTCTTCTTTTTCATTCCAAATAAGTCCTTAGTTAAACTAGAAATTATGGAAACTATTTTCTTAGGAGAGGCATTCGTTACCATAGTTTTCATGTCCTCTTCTTCTTCGGATGATGAGGATGTAGAAGCTCCCCCTTCATTTGAGCTCTCCCCACTTGAGCTTGATTCGTCATTTTCGGTGGAGGAGGAGCAATCCGAGTCATGAAGAGCCATTAGTGCTAGGTTGGAATAGACATGCTCTTCTTCTTCGGATGAGGATGAGGAAGCAAGGTCATCCCATGTCTTTGCTTTGAGAGCCATGACCTTCCCTTTTCCTTTTGCCTTCTTTTCTTCTTCCTTTCTCTTGCTCCCCTTCTTCTTCCTCTTTTCTTCTTTCTTTTTCTTTTCTTCCTTGCTCTTGTTTAGGAGGGGACAATTATCCCTTTTGTGTCCCTCTCCTTGGCAATTGTAGCATATGACCTTCCCCCTTGGTCTTCTATTCCTATCATTAGATTTATTAAAATGAAAACCCTTTAAAGCACGTCTTACCCTCCTTACCATATATGCTTCTTCGGTGCTATCCATGGAAGAGGATGAGGATGCTTCATCATCGGAGGAGGAGGGGATTTCCATCTTCTTCTTCCCCTTGTTCGCTATCAAAGCTACTCCTCTTGAGGGTTGAATTCTAGGCTCTTCTTGTATTCCTTCAAGCCTAGTTTCGTGGAGCTCCATTGTTGAGAAAAATTCCTCCAAGGTACTTACTTCCAAGTTCTTAGAGATGCAAAACGAATCCACCATGGAGCTCCATCTTGAGGACCGGGGAAAGGCATCTATGGCCTTCATTACTATATCCCGGTTGGAGAGCTTTTCTCCTACACTTGTTAGACCAATTAATATTTCTTTAAATCTAGAATGTAGGGAAGTTACCTTTTCTCCCTTTTCTAATTTTATGTTTGAGAGTTGGGAGCGGAGGAGGTCTCTCCTAGCTAGCTTGGCCTCGGATGTGCCTTCATGGAGTTCTACAAGCTTTTCCCACATCTCTTTGGCGCTAGCACATTCTCCGATCCGGTTGATCTCTTGTTGAGGGAGCACATTGAGAAGATGATGTTTTGCCTTTGAGTTTGCAAGGTGCTCCTCTCTTTGTTTCTTAGTCCAACGTGATTTTTCAATTGGTTCACCCCTTTCATCCCTAGGCAACTCGAAACCATTTTCCATTATAAGCATAATATCAAAATCGGTCTCGAAGAATACCTCCATTCTCTTTTTCCAGCAAGAGAATTTGCCGTCGAACTTCGGTGGGTGGATGTTTGAGCCGGCCATTTTTGATGTAGAGCTTGTTGCGGCGGTTAGTCCGGTGACAAGCTTTCCTTGCTCTGATACCACTTGTCGGGGATCGATTGGCCGGCTAGAGGGGGGTGAATAGCCCTCGTTCGTTGGATGTTGTATTTTGCTCGTCTACAAAATGTTAGCGCAAGCGGAAGCAATAAACTAAGACAAGCAAATAGAAATAAAACAAAGACAATACAAACACGGAGATGTAACGTGGTTCAGGGCTAAGCAGCTAATCCACGGTCCGATTCGTCCACGGTGAATCACTCCGCAATCTATCCACTAGATCTCTCCTTTGCACAAAGCTAGGTGGAGGTAACCTCTTTACAACCAAGATCACTCTTCTACAATGGAATGAAGATTAGAGCAAGTAGAAGAGTGGAAAAACGTTTAGGGCTCTTTGGGAGTAATTGGGCATTCAAGCATTAACCCCCAAAGCCCTATCCCCTTCCTTTTTATAGAGGAAGAGGGTTTCTTCCCGTTGACACAGGAGCAGTTGACTGATGCCCTCGATCAGTCGACTGATCCCATAGCCGTTTCCCAATAACGGCCTCTTTCCACGTTGGATTCCATCCAACGGTATTGGCATCAGTCGACTGATCCTACCATCAGTCGACTGATGCTCGATCAGTCGAGTGCTCAACTGAGTCGACTCCATTATGTGCCCGTGCAGCATCGATCGCCATTCCATGGTAGTCGATCGCGTGTCGATCATTGCCGATCCATGGCGATCGCAAGCACTAAACTGGTCTTATACCAGTCGATCGAACTATCAACTTAGAGCAGTCGACTGCCATGACATGGCAGTCGACTGGTGTCGGGAAAACTCATCTGACACTTGGCCAAATGGCCAAGTTTCACCTAAGAGCTACCCTTCCCGGGTTACAATCGCTCACTCTCATCCCTCGGAGTCCCTCGCCTTGGAAGTTCTCTTCGTTCGCGGCCACGTCCCTCGGCAGGATCAGGCGCACGGCTCTGCAATGCTCCTTCGCGTCTCTTGCCTCGAAGTCTACTTCCTTTGGCTTCACTCCAAGCTTCTCGTCCGGCGGTCCCTCCGATGCTCCAAGCGCACGGCTTCCGCAAAGCTATCCTTCACCGACTCAGGCACGAGTCATGAGATGTGAAACTCGCCACGGCTCCATGTGCGAATTACTAAGTCCTGCACGACTTCAACGCACATATCAAATCAACATATCAAACTAACTTAAACCCTTTGCCACACCATCAAAACCATATTATGGCAAGAGATTGCCCTAACAGATGCACCCACTAACCAGAAGCCCAATAGGATTATATCATTAGAGGAATAGGGGAAATTATGGTTAAGTGTAAGGGAGATCAAGGGACTCTTCAAATGAATAAATAGGGGAAATGAGGGGGCATGAGTTATCAAAACTTCATTTCTCCTCCTCTTCTTCTTCCTCACCGAATTCTAGAGCTCCCTCTTCATCCCTTGGCCGAAACTCATCCAACCAAGAAGCAAGGGCTTGGTTTTGTTTCCTTAAGTCATCTTCTTACTCAAAGCAAAGCGAAGGATGTAAGTATCCCTCACCTGCATACGAGTAGCTTCGATTGAAGTTTTGTAAAAGAAATCCATATGTTATTTCGGCCAAGCTATGTTTTTGGTGTATCAATGAAGTTCTATGCTATGTTTTGTAAGTATATGATGATGTAAAGAGGAAAAAGGGATTAGGTTAAAAGTTAACCCTAAAAGTCTCAATGTTATATTCGGCCAAGCTATGTTTTGGATGTATCAATGAAGTTCTATGCTATGTTTTGTAAGTATATGATGATGTTAAGAGGTAAAAAGGGATTAGGTTAAAAGTTAACCCTAAAAGTCTCCATGATCCATTCGGCCAAGCTATGTTTTGGATGTTTCAATGAAGTTCTATGCTATGTTTTGTAAGTATATGATGATGTTAAGAGGTAAAAGGGATTAGGTTAAAAGTTAACCCTAAAAGTATCCATGATCCATTCGGCCAAGCCATGTTTTGGATGTTTCAATGAAGTTCTATGCTATATGATGATGTTAAGATGTAAAAGGGTTTAGGTTAGAAGTTAACCCTAGGAACCCCCCCCCTCCCCCATGGACCATTCGGCCACCCCTAGATCTTGATGATTCAATGAAGTTTTAATCCATGTTTTTGTAGGATTATGATGTTGTTGTTATGTTAAATGAATTAGGTTAAAAGATAACCCTAGAAACCCTATGGACCATTCGGCCATCATGTATTTTTGGGTGATTAAATGAAGTTTAATTCATGTTCTATATGCAAATGAAGTTGTTGTTACGTTAAATGAATTAGGTTAAAAGATAACCCTAGAAACCCCTATGGACCATTCGGCCATCATGTATTTTTGGGTGATTAAATGAAGTTTAATTCATGTTCTATATGCAAATGAAGTTGTTGTTGTGTTAAATGAATTAGGTTAAAAGATAACCCTAGAAACCCCTATGGACCATTCGGCCATCATGTATTTTTGGGGATTAGATGAAGTTTTAATTCAAGTTTTATATGCATATGAAGTTGTTGTTATGTTAAATGAATTAGGGTTACATGTGTTTTATGTTTGGGTGAATTCATGTTGACTTGTGATATTAAATGATGCTAGATGAAGATAACATGCCGTGTTTAGTGTTTACTCTTGATGCCATGCCTTATGCCATGCCCTATGTGTATGTGATATTTAAGATATGTTATGAAATGGAATACGATAAGATTATGAAATGAAACAAAACGATATGTTCATGAAATGAATATGATATGATGATGAAATAAAGTATGATATGTTATGAAATGAGGTATGGTATGTTTATGAAATGAAATATGATATGTTCATGAAGTGAAGAATGATATGTTATGAAATGAAGTATGCTATGTTGCAAAATGAAATAAGCTATGTTATAAAATAAGCATATAAGTATTTTACCTTCTGCATGGCTTGTACCAAGACCTTAACAAGGTCCAAGAAGGGATGGGCTCCTAAGATGCCCTAGGTCGATGGAATAAGACTCGGGCCTAGGACTATGATTGCCCCTAGGTCGATGGAATAAGACTCGGGCCTAGTACGGGATGGGCTCCAAGATGCCCTAGGTCGATGGAGTAAGACTCGGGCCTAGGATGGGCTTCTACGCTATGATGATTGCCCTAGGTCGATGGACTAAGATCGGGCCTAGTAACCTAGTAGGTTCGAGACTTGCTACCTCGGGCCTATTTAGGGATGCGCGCTATGATAATGAAGAAGTGGTACAATGTCGGGCCCAAATATGTTGAGATTTATGTTGACGTACCTATAATATATGTTTTCAAAAGCATCCTGCATATGTTACATGATTAGATTGTTATGTTCACATGCTATGTTGATATGTTACATATGATGTATGTTATGTTTGATATGCCATGTTTATGCTACTATGTTACATATGATGTATGTTATGTTTGATATGCCATGTTTGTGCCACTATGTTACATATGATGTATGTTATATTTGATATGTCATACATATATGTTGTATGTTATGTTGATTTGCTATGTTACGTATGTTATATGTTATGTTTGATTAAGTCATATATTTACATGATATGCTGCTATGTTATAGATGATACATGTTATGCTGCCATGTTATGGATGATACATGTTATGTTTACTCACGTTTCTTATGCTACATGTTAAGTTGATTACGCCATGTATGTTACATGTTATATTGCTTATATGTTATGAATGTTACATGTCATGATTAATGTCGATGTATGGTTTTTGTGAGTAGGACAGGATCTTACTAAGCCTATGTGCTTATAGTTTATTTTTCCCTCGTACTGCAGATAAGGGTAAGGGATGGATAAACTAAAGGGAGCAGCAGGAGGGGCCAAATGTGTGTGGTAGTGGCATGGTGGAGAAGATTCGTTAGGTCTATATATATATGTTTACCTATGATGATGATGTCTATGGATGTCCTTACTTATGTCTCCTTATGATGATGATGTTTAAGAACTTGAACTAAGCACTAAGTATCTATATATGTTATGATGCATGCTCTATGTTAATAAGAAGAAGTAAAGAAGAAGTAAGAAGAAGTATCTATATATGTTATGATGCATGCTCTATGTTAAGAAGAAGAAGTATATATATATGTCAATGCATGTTTATGTTTTAAAAGAAAAAAAAAACATGTCTAAAGTCTTCCGCTGTAAAAAGTACGAAATATGTATAAAGTCTTCCGCTGTAAGTAATGTATGTATGTACGGTCGCATCACGCGCCGCCCCTCCGGATTCTGGATCCGAAAAGGGCAGGCGTGACAGGTTGGTATCAGAGCGGATCTGCCTTTCCACTACACACACATCAAGCTCCAAATCCTGCCGCTCCAAGTAAGAATTCTATGTCTATTCTAATTTTGTTTATTTTGTTCATGTATGATATGAGATGCCTTTAGCTTATTTTGTTCATGTATGATATGAAAAGCCTTTAGTTTAAATATGCATGAATATATGTATGATAATCTTATGCTAGCCTTATTATAATATATGAAGATAAGTGTATGACAAAGAATGTTTTTAGTTTAAATATGCATGAATATAGGTATGATAATCTTATGCTTATGTATGATAAGGCATGCTTTTAGTTTAAATATGCATGAATATATGTATAAGATAAGTGTATGATAAGGAATGTTTTTAGTCTAAATATGCATGAATATATGTATGATAATCTTATGCTAGCCGTATTATAATATATGAAGATAAGTGTATGATAAGAAATGTTTTTAGTTTAAATATGCATGAATATATATATGATAATCTTATGCTAGCCTTATTATAATATATGAAGATAAGCATGGCTGGAAGACGTAGTAATAGAGTCGATGAGACAGTACCCCCACCTAATCTTATGCATGTGGTTACGGAACTTCAGGGATAACTACAGGAGTTCTGTAGCCTATTCAAATCCCAGAATGGAAGTGGGAAGATATAGCTATGGATTTCATAGTAGGACTACCCAAAACAACTAATGGTTATGAAGCTATTTAGGTGATTGTTGAAAGATTGACAAAAATCTGCCTATTTTCTGGCAATCAAGTATCGTACTCAATGGAACAACTAGCTCAGTTGTATGTTGAGGAGGTGATCAGATTGCATAGAGTTCATAAGACCATGTGATCGAGCCACAAACGGTACAAGTTCAAGAAGATTTAAGTTATGAAAGTCGACCTATTCAGATAATAGATCGAGAAATCAAGAAATAGAGAAACAAAGAAGTACCCTTAGTGAAAGTCATATGACAAAATCAAAAGTTTGAAGAAGCAACTTAGGAACGTGAGGATGACATGAAATAAAAATATCCGGAGTTGTTCTAAGTTTCGAGGACGAAACTTTTATAGGTATGAAGGATTGTAACGCCCGCAAAATTCTAAACTATGCAAAGTAATTATATAGGTTTTAAGGCCATAAAAGGTTTAAAATAAAATAAAATAAAATAATGGTTATTGGTAGGATTTGAACCCTGAACCTCGTAATAGGGAGGTAGCCTTGACACCACTAGACCCTAGGATAATTTATGGATAAGATATATAAAGAATGTATAAGACCATAGGATGATTCATGGATAAGATATATAAAGAATATACAAAGAATATAGATGGGAAGGATGAAGAGTGTTCATTCCCTAGGTATTAAAGAGGAGAATTAAGAGAAGAGAGGAAGTAAAACCCCACTTTCCTTCTTCAATCTCCTTCTTCCTCATCCTTGGCCGAATTCCCCATTTCCCTTCCTTCCTTTTTCATCCCAAGCTCTAGAAATTTTATAAGAAATTTTGTATGATTATAGGGACTTTATGTGGGCTCTTTCAAAAATAAAAGAAAAGGAGCCAAAAAGGGATGCAAGGCCTAGGAATTGAACCCCATAAAACCTCTAGAGATAGTCAAGCCCTATAGATGCACCCACTAACCAGAAGCCCAAGAGGATTATATCATTAGAGGAATAAGGGAAATTATGGTTAAGTGTAAGGGAGATCAAGGGACTCTTCAAATGAATAAATAGGGGAAATGAGGGGGCATGAGTTATCAAAACTTCATTTCTCCTCCTCTTCTTCTTCCTCACCGAATTCTAGAGCTCCCTCTTCATCCCTTGGCCGAAACTCTGTTGGATCGATGTGGTTCGCTAGAGGGGGGGGTGAATAGCGAAAAACCTTTTCTTTTTCTTTCGTTAAAACTCGAGAGATAATTAGTTAATTGCAGCGGAAATGTAAAAATAAAAAAAAACAATCGACACAAGGGTTTTACTTGGTTCGTAGCCGAAGGCTACTACTCCAAGGCCCTAGTGGTCCTTGACCACGTACGGAGGGCAAAAGCACTAAAGGAACTCCTCCTCGTTAGAGGTAGGAGTTAATCGATACAAGAAGGAACCACAAAAACTTGAGGTAGAGGGACACTCCCCCTCTCCTCGTATACGATAAAATCTCCGGAAATGTAAATGACAAGAAAAACTAATACCGACGTACAAGAATAATAAGAGTTAAACCTAGACGTCGGAATGGAAGGACTTCGTTGTCGGAGAGTTGCAGCGTAACGGAGACTTTTTGGAGGCTTAGAATTGTTGATAAAACCCTAGGTTTGGCCCTCCTTTTATAGCCTTTGAGCCCCTTTTCGAGTGGGTCTTCAACCAATCACAAATGGACACCAAACCGCTTTGAGGTGGAGTGATAAGCCTTGACTCCTCGAATCTGATCATTGACCATCGATCGGTGATGGCCATCATCACCGATCGTGATGGCGACATCGATCGATTGATGACCTTGGCCGATCGGCCCGATACGATCGAGTCCTCAGCGTGATGCTTCTTAGCTCAACAAAAACATACTTCCGACGGTCTTCGACCGTCCGATCTCGACCTAGATCACCTATAAGATATCTTGGGTCGGATCTACGCTTAAGATCATCCCCGTAAAGAGGATACGACCTCACTTACGCTCACACACACGAGCTTACCTCGATACTTACGTGTTGCTTTTGCTTCCGGCCTTCCACTCGATTCCATCGGCTCCCTCCGAAATCACTCGAGTGTCGCTCGACCACCGCGGCTTTCTCCGGGTGTCGCTAGCCTTCAGCTCCAGCTATATCAATCTTCTGCACACTCGATTCAGCTCGTGAGAAAACAAAATAGACTTAACTTTGTGTCTTTGCTATAATCAAAACACAGGTTCGATTTCGGTGCCTCACTGCACCAACAATCTCCCCCTTTTTGATATATGGCAAAAACACACAAAGTTAAGGAAATTAAGTGCATGAAACAGTAAAGACAAGAAGCAAAAGTAGGAGTAGTAAAAATATTTCTCAAGTTCTCCCCTTAGAGGAACCCTCCCCCTTGACCGAGGGTGAGTACTTGAAAAAGACTTTTAGCTCTCTAAACACAAAAGATAATGAGTTAAGTAAATGGCATTACTTAACTTAGGCTTCTTAGAGTCAAAAATAAGTGCAAGTTAAGTAATCAAAAGTTAAGTCAAAAGGTTAATTATTCAAAAGGATTAACTTTTGATTTTTTAACTTGGGCCTTTAAAGTTTTCAATTCCGAAGAGTTGAAACCTAAACCTTACTCCCCCTTAACTTAGGCCAGAATCAAAGTTTTAAGTTAAGTTATCAATTTCAAAAATTTGAAATTGAACTTTGGCCTTTTCTTGAACCTTAACTTTGGCCTTTTCTCCCCCTTTTGACATAAATCAAGGAAAAAGTGGGGGGGTTTTAAGAAAACCCTAAGTCCAAGCATGATGATTTTAAAAATAGTATGTGAAAATAATTCATCTAAATGTTCAACTCTAGTTTGACTTGATTGAAATGATATTATCAACAAGTCCTGATTAGAGTTGGTTAATATTAGTTGCATATTTATACTCCGAGGTTCATATTGATGCACTTGATCTACATCTTGGAACTTGGAGAGGGTCCTAACATCTCACGCCCATCTACGTGGCTAAGTACACAAACACATTAGTCCTATGTGTTGTGAGATGTACTGGCTCCTTAAATCTATAGGTGCATGTTATCTAAGGTATGTCCTATGCTAGTTCCATCAAAATGAAAAATAAGAAATAGTAGTAAGAAAATATAGTTTGCAAGTTCTTGTTCTATTACGCACATGCCCAATTTTCGTCTTAATAGACTAAATTCGGCTTCGGGTAGGGGTTTAGTAAATAGGTCTGCTAGGTTAGATTTCGATTCGACGTACTCGAGTTGTATGGTTCCGTTGGCCACATGTTCTCGAATGAAATGGTGTTTGACTTCTATATGTTTGGTCCTAGAGTGACATATTGGATTCTTTGTAAGATTAATTGAACTAATGTTATCTACGTGAAGTTTAGTATTCGTAAAGTCTAACTTAAAGTCGCGGAGGGTGTGCTTCATCCAAAGAAGCTGAGTGACACACTCACCCATCACGATGTATTCGGCTTCGGTGGTAGATAAGGCAACACAATGTTGCTTCCTACTGCACCAACTCACTAGACTCGAGCCGAGTAGTTGACAACAACCACTCGTGCTCTTTCTATCGAGTTTACTACTGGCATAATCCGAATCGGAGTAGTCGATTAGTTCGAACTCGGTAGATCTAGGATACCAAATACCGACATTAAGTGTACCCTTTAGATATCTAAGGATACACTTAACTAGGGTTAGGTGAGACTCCTTAGCACAGGTTTGAAACCTGGCGCACATACTTACTGCGAATAGGATGTCGGGTCGACTCACAGTTAAGTATAGAAGACTTCCTATTGCGCTCCTATAGTACTTTAAGTCAATGGACTTACTTTCTAGGTCTTCTCTTATGTTAACATTTATCACCATTGGGGTGTTTATTACCTTAGCGTCTTGCATTCCAAATCTTTTAATTAACTCCTTAGTGTATTTTTGTTGATATAGGTATATACCATCCTTAGTTTGTTTAATTTGTAGACCTAAAAAGAAACTTAACTCGCCTACCAAGTTCATTTCGAACTCACTTTCCATGAGAAACGAACTTCGTTTAGTAAGGCTGAGTTAGAGGTTCCAAAAATTATATCGTCTCGTAAATTTGAGCTATGAATATTTCTTTACCTAAGGTTTTACAAAGAGAGTTGGGTCAACTAAGCCTTGGTTAAACCCTTTTGACTTAAGATGGATTGAAAGTCTCTCGTACCAAGCTCGAGGAGCTTGTTTAAGTCCATAGAGAGCTTTCTTAAGTTTTAGAACATGGTCGGGTTTATCTAGATTTTGAATCCGGGGTTGGCTAACATAAACTTCTTCTTTAATGTATCCATTTAGGAATGCCGACTTAACATCCATTTGAAACGACTTAAATCCTCGATGTGCGGCATAAGCTAGCAACATTCAAATGGATTCGAGTCTAGCTACTGGGGCATAGGTTTCGTCGTAATCTAAGCCTTCGACTTGGCTAAATCCTTTGGCGACTAACCGAGCCTTATTTCTAACTACTTCACCTGTATCATCAAGCTTATTTGAAACACCCACCTTGTTCCAATTATCGTTTGTCTTTAGGTGGTTGTACTAATTCCACACTTCGTTCCTAGTAAATTGAGCTAGCTCTTCTTGCATTGCAATAATCCAATCGGGATCAAGAAGAGCTTGTTCAATTGATTTGGGTTCTATCTTTGAAATTAAGGAAATTTGACTAAGGTTCCTATAGGATGCTCTAGTTCGAACTCCTGGATTAGGATCTCCTATCACTTGATCGATAGGGTGGTTAGTCTGAGTCCTAGATTGGGTTGGGTTTGTGTCACCTAATGCTTGATCAATGGGGTGACTTGGTTGAACACTAGTTTGGTTGGAGTCATCTATCACTCGATCAATAGAGTGACTAGGTTGACTTAGGTTAGGATTAACACTAGACTGATCTCGGATCGAGTAAGGTCTAGTATGAATCGGCTCGCTAATTGGGGTTCTTGGGGTTTTGTAGGTTCATGTCCTTCATCGAATACTACATTGATAGTCTCCTCGACTCTAAGGGTGTCGTGGTTATATACTCTATAAGCTCTACTTGTAGTCGAGTATCCTAGAAAGATTTCAGTCGTGGTTTTGGATGTAAATTTCCCTAGGTAATCCTTAGTGTTTAGGATATGTACCTTACACCCAAATACCCTAAAGTACTTGATGTTAGGTATTTTATCGTGATAAATCTCGTACGAGGTCTTAAGGTGCCTCTTTACCATAAGGATCCTATTTTGGACATAGCAAGCCGTGCTAACGGCTTCTGCCCAAAACCTATCGGGTAGGTCGTATTCGTTCAACATGGTCCTAGCAGCTTCTTGTAGAGTTCGGTTTTTCCGCTCCACTAGGCCATTTTGCTGAGGGGTCCTAGGGCAAGAGAATTCATGGTGGTATCCGTTTAGGTTACAGAAGTCGGTGAACCTTTGATTTTCGAATTCACCACCATGATCGCTTCTAAGTCTTTTAACCTTAAGGTCTTTTTGATTCTCGATTAATTTGAATAGATTGATTAATTGATCTAGGGTATCACTTTTATGCTTGATGAACCTAACCCAGGTAAACCTGGAGTAGTCGTCAATTATGACTAAGCAATATTGACTTCTATTGAGTGACTTGGCTCCATGTGAATCGAATAGATCCATATGCAGGAGCTCAAGTACATTTGAGGTTCGTTCTTGGTTAGTTAACTTGTGTTGTGTCCTAGGTTGTTTTCCTTGTTGACAAGCATTACAGATTTTATTAACCAAGTTGTTGAGGTTGGGTAAGCCTCTGACTAATCCACTCTGACTCATCTTGTGGACGAGTCTTGGGTGCGAGTGACCGAGTCGTCGGTGCCACAACCATGATTCCTCTTGTCGTGTCATAAGACACTTAGTTGAGGAGTTGGTTAAGTTGATCGTATAAATGTTGTTATTTCTAGTTCCTTTAAGAATTGTTTTAGAGGTTTCGTTGGTATTAATTACGCATTCATTTTCTAGAAATATAACCTTATAGTTATTATCACACAATTGGCTTACACTTAGTAAGTTATATTCAAAATTCTCTACAAGTAATACATTTTTAATAACAAAATTCGTGTTAAGCTCGATATCACCTGATCCGATGATTTTGAGCTTGCCGTTATTCCCAAAGGCTACCGATCCTTGTCGTTTGAATCGAAGCTTTGTGAATTTGAGTTGATCCCCGGTCATGTGTCGGGAGCAACCGCTGTCCAACATCCATTGATCCTACACACAAGGTGGTTGGATTGGATGTTAGATTTTTGTTAAGAAAATTGGTTGTAAGTTGTTAACCCTAGGTCATCTCACCGGAGTCTATATGATCAAGCATGTTATACTTATGTGTTTTTTGAGATGACTTCCAATTAAGTTGATTAAGTGGATTTAGGTACAAGTAATTTTATGTTAGATTTGGATTTAACCCTAGGCTTGTCAATTTTACCTTTTCAAGATCATGGCTTCCAGGTCGTGGCGAGGCACAGGGGCCTTCTTTTATCGGATCATCGACCACTTCCTTAGACAAAGCCATTTTCAAGAAAATGATGACTTGACTCACCCAAGATTATTTCCTAGTCTAACTGGTTATTTTTGAAAAGAGGCTCCCCGAGGCTCAATCTTTTCGAAGGCTTTTAGTTGGTTATGTTTTTGAAAAGAGGCTCCCCGAGGCTCAATCTTTTCGAAAAATTTTAGTTGGTTATGTTTTTGTTCTAAGTGAGTTCACAAGTTTTAAAGTACAAACTTTCTAAGTTAAAGCATGCAATTTCTAAGTTAAAGCATAAACATTCTAAGTTAAAACATGCAATTTCTAAGTTAAAGCACAAACATGTTTTGTACTGGCTCCCCCTAGACCGTTGAATCGGTTCGGTCTATCCACATAGTGGATTTGGTCCTTGGGAACCCAGTACGGGTTGGATCCTAGAGTTGAAATCAAAAAGTTCTTAGGGACCCATGCTTGGACATGTTTCTTATGTCGACTTACAATCGACATATACGACCTATTAGTCGTGTTTGAGTTAAACCCGAGTCCAGCCTTGTTGTACACGGCCCTTTGAGATCCAAGTAGGAGGTCAAGTCCTTTGGATCCCAAAGTGAACCTTTCCAACGTGTTCCTAAGATCTTCGACTTGACTTTTCAAGAGAGAGTTCTCAACTTCGAGCTTTTCAACTCGAGTTGAGTCCTTCTCTTGAACTCGACTAGTCGAAGAGGTTAGGGAGACCTCGTGTTTGAGGAGTTTAACCTCCTCAACAAGGGTCTCGACCTTGGACTCGGACTTAGCTAACTTCCTAGACAAAAACCTAACCGTATTATGTAAAGTATTAAATAAAGTTCGACTCACCTTAAGGGTATCTTTTGAACCGGATGCGTATCCATGGCTTGACTTGAAGGTAGCTTCATAGTCCGAGTCATCCTCAGGTTCTGACTCAAGTTCGGTCTCCGTGTCTGACTCAATTGATTTCTCCATGAAGACGTGGTCTTCGTCTTCTTCGGATGACGCTTCTTCCCATGTCACGTTGAGGGCCTTCTTGTGCTTAGGTGCTTGGTGGTTGAGCTTGGGGCACTCGGACTTTATATGTCCAAACCTGTTACACTCATAACACCTAATGTTAGAACTTTTAGGTTTACCTTGGTTGGGTCGAGTCGTAGTTCGCTTTCGTCCCTTGGCTATCCTTCGAGCTAGGTTCATTAGTTCGGCAGTCAACTCCGGGTCAACTTCTTCTTCGGACTCATCTTCCTCCTCGGGTGGTGGTGGCTTGCTTGCGATTTTCTTCTTCTTTGAACCTGCAAACAAGGCTATACCCCTCTCGGGTTTCGAGTTGGATTGTTCATGTAATTCGAAATCCGAAAAGAGTTCGTCTAACCTAATTTTAGAAAGGTCCTTGTGTTAGTTAAAGCCCTAGAACCAATCATGTGATGGTTGAATAGGGAACATTTTTGTATCATATTCTATAAAGGCAAAGGATTGGTTATTATATTTACATCTTGCTTGTGCCAGCTAATTTAAATATAATAATGCCCTAGAAAAGTAGGTTCTTATCTACAGCACATCAATTGGCAGAATTGATTATGAGAGGCTGTAGAGAACACTTTCCTAAATGTTCCTAGTCGAGTATTAATATACAAGGGCAATATTAATACATAAAGACTAGCATGTAGGTCAATTGATGACTTGATCTCACAAGTCATGGATATATGATATCAAGTTGACACATGGGTATATATTGGAGAATATATACTGAACTGACCCGCCATGAGAAAGTTTCATGGATCGTTATATGAGTGTCATAAACTTTCTCATGTGACTATTGGTATGAATAGTCCTTAGACCTGAAGTCACTATGGGTCCCTACATAAGGAGTTATGTACTTTGGTATCGTCAAACGTCACCCGTAACAGGGTGGACCATAAAGGCGATTACTGGGTATGTAACAAATTATGCGGAGGGATGTGAGTGATGTAGATGGGATCTATCCTTCCATATGACGGGAGTGATATCGGTGCCTTGATTGAGTAGAACTACTAAAACGCATGGTTATGCTCGAATGAGTCAATATGAGATATTGAGCTAATTTGTTTGTGTTAGTTTACTCAGTGATCAAGAAACACATAGATTGATCGAGGATGACACGGTCTATGCCTCATCGATCAACTGATATCAAGGATAGAAGGACACGGCCATATATTATAGTAGTCACGAAAGGTTAGTCGGATCTTGACTTATCTCGTAACTTGGGTAGCAATGATGTATTGCTAGATGTCGCTCATTGCTTGTGTATCTAAAAGAGTTTAGGTCCACTGCCAACGTTATGAGAGCCTATAGGGTCACACACAAAGAGCATGATAATTAGAGGAATTAGAGTATTCTAGTTTGACTAGAATAATATGGGAATAAGCTTAAGTACAAAATGGTTTTTGGACTTTAAGCTTAATGAGAATTTTAGCTAATTGATTTAATGAGATTAATTCAATATGTTACCTTATTGATTTAATAAGATTAATTCAATATGATAACATAAGCTTAATTGAATTAATAAGATTAATTCAACATGCATGAATGCCACATAAGAATGCCACATAAGCATGCCACATAAGCATGCCACCTAAGCATCCACCTAAGCTAGTTAAGGTGGAAGGAAACAAAATGGTTTTGTCTCCTTAAGTGGCCGGCCAAACAAGGATATGTCTCAATGCAATGGATTGCATTGAATGTGTGGAGGTGAAAGGGTTTTTCCAACCCTATAAAAGACACCCTAAGTGGCCGGCCAAAGATGGTATTGGCTTTGTTGTTGGTGGAAGCTTTGGTTGTGTTAGTGGTGAGAAAGCTTGGTGGAAGCTTTAGTTGTGTGGGTTTGTGAGTGTAGGCTAGCAAGAAGAGGAGTCTTCTTCTTCCTTTCTCCTTTTCCCTCTCTTCCTCTCCTTTAGGGACTTCTCTAGCAAGAAGTAAAGGAGAGCTCCTCTAGTTTTTTCTTTTGTGAGACAAGAGCTTGCTCGTGTGGATACATATAGAGGCACGGACACTTGAACGTGCTAAAAGATCCAACACATCCAAGGAAAAGCGGGATTAACAAGGGCACGCAACAAAGGTAATCCTCTCCTATAAGATAGGTTTGGTTTAGAGAAATTTATTTTATACGAGTTTGCTTTCGCATGGATCACTTGGAAGGGATCCTATTTTCCGTTGCGCATATGCCATTTGGCATACGAGATTTCCCTACAAAGGGTATCAGAGCCACTTATGAAAGATCGATAAAATAGGTCTTCTCTATTTTATATGTGATATAGAAGTAGGATAAATTTTATTATGAGTTGATAATTGCATTAGCAAATTTTCAAACATAATAAAATATCCAATGTCTTTTAAAAGTTAAAATGACATGGTGCATGGTTATGGCCTAGTCCCAAAAAGTTTGTGATTGTGTGTTGTAATTTTAATACGGCTGCGTGGTCATGCCTTTCTCCTAATATTCTTGTTGTAAAATTAGTTTTAGACTCGAATGTAACTCGAGTATTTCTCCTTTTGTAATGTACAAAACAAGGATGGAGGGTCCATTGGAAGATGAGGTTACAAGGAGGAAGTCAACACACAAGACAACCAAAAGGAAGCACTTAGGAGAAGATGCTATCCCTAGGTTGACCAATCAATCTTTTCATTGGCTTGAGAAGATTGTAGAATAAGGGCCATAACCATGACACGTTAGTTTAATATGTATGTGATGCATGTTAGTTTAGCTTGTATGTGATGCATGATTAGTTTAGCTTATATGTGATGTATGCTAATATGTATATGATACATGTTTATTTCTTAATAAGTCTAAACGATATGCCTACCAAAGTTGGTACTCACTACTTCCTCGATCATTTGTTATTGGGTTTGCCAAAGCAAAGCAATGCATTTTATCTTGAGGGGTGCGAGTGGACAATCGTGATGTCCTCGCTATCAGTCTTGGTTAAGACTTAATTAAGTGTTTTCTTAATTGGTTAAGAAAGTAGAGGCATATATTAGCTTTGAACATAAGTGTTAACATTAGTTTTGTGTGATTTTCAACATCGCCTTTGTCTTAGAAGTGGTCGTTGCTCGATATCCAAGAAGGCCTGGCCTCGCCACATCCCGAAGTCGGTTTAGAATAAACACTAAACTAATCTAAAACTTAACCAAAGCTATTAAAGAGTTACATCAGATGTAATTGGCAAAAGATTGCCTACCTAATTATACTACGCCTTGGGCGATTAGCCAAAGCTAACTCAAGACAATTATGATGTGGATCTTTATCCCATATAAATTTATAGCTAAATAGTAGCTATGAGAATTTAGTGAGCCTCATTTAATTAAAGGCCTAATTAAATGATTTAGGTATGATACTTAACTTTGCATTTTAATGTTGTAGATCACCATGTCATCTAACACGACACACCCTCAACTTGCGATCGTCCTTGAGAAGGACAAGCTCAATGGAGCAAACTTTCTTGATCGGTATAGGAACTTGAGGATTATCCTCAAGCAAGAACGCAAACTATATGTACTAGAGCAGCTACCTCTGAAATACCCGCCTACGGCCACTCGTCTGAAAAGGATGCTTATAAGAAGCATCAAGATGACGATTAGATGTGTCATGCCTTATGCTTGCCACCATGAACTCGAGCTTCGTATAACATGAGAACATGGATGCCTATGATATGGTTGAGCATTTGAAACAACTATATCAAGGACAAGCTAGGCACGAGGCGTTTTTGAAGTGTCTAAGGCTCTTTTGCATGCAAGATGCAAGAAGGAACACTGTAGGAACTCACGACTCAAAATGATTGGGGTACGCTGAGAACCTCAAAGACTAGGTTTTCCAGAGCCAAGAATTGGCAATCGATGTTATCCTCGCAATCGCTGGAAGCATACAATCAATTCGTCATGAATTATAACATGAATGAAATTGATAAACCTTTGCTCGAGATTCTCGATGTTGAGAATCACGAACCAAATCTCAAGAAGAAAGTTAGTAATGTACTAATGGTCAAGAAGGACAAAGCTAAGCGCAAAGGCAAGGGTAAGACCCAAGCCAAAGGCAAGGCCAATTCATCCACTTCAAAGGGTAAAGGTAAAGTACCTAAGGAAGGGGACTGCTTCCTTTGCGGTGAGACTGGACACTGGAAGCGGAACTGCAAAGTCTACCTTGAGGAAGTAAAGAACAAGAGAAGTGGGACTTCTGCCTCAGGTATACACGTTATAGAAGTTAATCTATCTATTTCTTCTACATGGGTATTAGATACCGGATGTGCATCTCACATTTGTACTAATGTGCAGGGACTGAGAAATAGTAGAATAATGGCAAAGGGTGAAGTGGACCTACGAGTAGGCAATGGCGCAAAAGTTCTTTGTTGTAGAGTAGGAACATATTCTTTGTCTTTGCCTTTGGGCTTATCTTAGAACTAGAGGAGTGCTTCTATGTACCGCATTAACAAAGAACATAATTTAGATCTTGTTTAGACAAGAAAAACTTTTCTTTTATAATAAAGGACAAATGTTGTTCCATTTATTTAAATGAAATGTTCTATTGTAATGCACCACTTATGAATGGTCTCTATGTTCTAGATTTAGATAACCCAATTTATAACGTAATATTAAACGGTTCAAATCAAATGATTTGAACTGGACATATCTCTCGCATCATCGCTTAGGTCACATAAATGAAAAACGCATATCCCAACTCCATAAAGATGGATTATTGGACTCATTTGATTTTGAATCATATGAGGTATGCGAGTCTTGTCTTTTAGGAAAGATGACTAAAACTCCATTTAGTGGACATGGCGAGAGAGCGACGGATTTGTTAGGACTCATACATACTGATGTATGTGGCCCTTTCAATGTCGAAGCCAGGGGAGGCTATAAGTACTTTATTACTTTCACTGATGATATGAGTAGATTTGGCTACTTATATTTGATGAGACATAAGTCAGAATCCTTTGAAAAGTTCAAAGAATTCAAGAATGAAGTACAAAACCAACTTGGTAAGCGTATTAAGCTACTACGATCAGATCGAGGTGGTGAATACCTTAGTCAAGAGTTTCGTGATCACCTGGCAGAGTGTGGGATAATATCCCAACTCACTCCACCTGGAACACCACAATGGAATGGTGTATCTGAGAGGAGAAATCGTACTCTATTAGATATGGTACGATCAATGATGAGCCAGACTGATCTACCTACTTCCTTTTGGGGTTTAGCTCTAGAGACAGCCGCTTTCACACTTAATCGCGTTCCATCAAAAGCCGTAGAAAAGACACCATATACGATATGGACCGGGAAGAGTCCCAAAATGTCTTTTATAAAGATTTGGGGTTGTGAAGCTTACGTTAGATGTCAAGTCTCAGATAAACTAGGACCCAAATCAGATAAGTGTTATTTTGTAGGATATCCCAAGGAAACTAAGGGATATTACTTTTACAATCCCACACTTGGCAAGGTGTTTGTTGCCAGAAATGCTGTCTTTCTAGAAAGAGAATTTATTTCTAGGAATACTAGTGGGAGTAAAATTCATCTTGAAGAAGTTCAAGATGATGATAACACTAAGGCTTCGATGGAAAATGAACAGGAACCACAAAGTGTTGTGGATGAGGAAATTGTTGCCCAAAGAGTTGTGGAACAAACTGTAGGGGATCGGATGGCCGGCTAGAGGGGGGTGAATAGCCCTCGTTCGTTGGTTATCGGAATTTGCTCGTCTACAATTAGATTAGCGCAAGCGGAAACAACAATACAAGCAAATTAAACAAATAAAAACAAAGCAAAGGAAATAGACAATGCTAACACAAGATGTAACGTGGTTCACGGCTACACCGCTAATCCACGGTCCGATTCGTCCACGGTGAATCACTCCGCCAAAACCAATCACTATCGGTCTCTCCTTTGCACAAAGCTAGGTGGAGGTAACCTTTACAACCAAGATCACTCTTCTTACAATAGGATTGAAGTAAAGACAAGTAAGAAGAGTTTAGAGCTTGTGGGGCACTAGGAAGATTGTTTGGAACTTAAGCATTAGCCTCTCAAAGGCTCACACCCTCTCTTTTTATAGAGAGGGCTAACTTCTTCCGTTGCGCCATCACCGATCGCCGCCCATGGCGATCATTATTACAACGGCCTCGAACACGCCGGATGCCGACCGCTGTTGTCCAACGGAACTCTTGGCGATCGATGGACCTCACCGGGCCGATCACGACTTCGTAGTCGACGCCTACGGCTACGAGCGGTTCGCGGCCAAAACCCTATTGACTACCGATCGCCGCTTAGCCGATCGGTTGTCTTGGCAATGATCGCTAACGATGGCTGATCACGCCACAAACCATCGATCGTACCGCCGAGCTACACTGATTAGCGATCGCCATTCCATGGCAGTCGACTGGTGTCGGGAAAACCCATCCGACACTTGGCCAAATGGCCAAGTTTCTCCTAAGAGCTACCCTTCCCCGGGTTACAATCGCTCACTCTCATTTCTCGGAGTCCCTCGCCTTCGAAGTTCTCTTCGTTCTCGGCCACGTCCCTCGCGGCATCGGCGCCGCGGCTCTGCAATGCTCGCCAGCGTCTCTTGCCTCAGTCTACTTCCTCGGCTTCACTCCAAGCTTCTCGTCCGGCGGTCCCTCGGATGCTCCAAGCGCACGGCTTCCGCAAAGCTATCCTTCACCGACTCAAGGCACGAGTCATGAGATGTGAAACTCGCCATGGCTCCATGTGCGAATTACTAAGTCCTGCACGACTTCAACGCACATATCAAATACACATAACACACTAACTTAACCCCTTTGCCACACCATCAAAACCATATCACGGCAAGAGATTGCCCTAACAATCTCCCCCTTTTTGATGTGTGGCAATCCGTTTAAGTTAGGTAAAAACATTTGATATTAATTCTAAGGGTAAGAAAGCATGTAAAGATAAACATGATATAACAACATGCAACTCCCCCTTAATCCATGAAACTTTCTATAAAAATTTTCTCCCCCTATCATATATTTCTCCCCCTTTTATAATTAACTTAAACATAATATTTTCTCCCCCTTTGACACCATCAAAAGATTATCACTAAGTTAAGAACCCATGGCATCAAGTCTAATGGAGGAAAATATGACAAGTTATAAAATTGGGTACCACTTGTAAGTTTACAAACTGAAATCGGCCTTCAATATTCTGATTTCTGAGTACGCGGTCATTGCTATCGATTATGGCGGTCGGTAGCACAAGAATCCAATTTCGATTTTACGGATGAAATTCAGAAATGCATTAAAAATTCCAGAAAATTTGAAAAATCATGAAATTTGGGGAACATATTTCTTATAAGTATATCTATCAATGAAAAATAGTTTTCATAAAACTCATTATATTTTCTTGTTTTTGCCAAAATCCAAAAGCTCTAAAAACCACTAGGTTTTTGATCATTCTAGTATCAAGTTAGCTACCTAGTTTTGCATCCAATTGTTTCAAAACATGAATACATGTATTTTAAGGTAAGAAATTGTTTTGAAAACATTAGAAATATCCAACCATGATCTTTGGGCAACATGTCTATTAATTAAACATAAGCCTTCCCCATGATTGGTCTATTATTGATATTTTGATACTTTAAATGACCATCTAAATGCCATAAGCATTAGTGGACATTTGTATCATCCTAACATCTCACCCATGCTAAGTTTGCAATCAAGTTAGCCTATAGTGAGTGTGAGATGCATCCTAGGGGGTATTTGTATATACTTAACCAATATATTCATGCAATTCTATCAAGGTTAAGTATCAATCTAACAACCTACATGATCATAATGATATATATGATTTAATTTCACATTATGATCATGAAATACATGTTTTCATCAAATTATAACCATGCATTAGGTATTATATAATGATAATAAATAAGTTATCACCTAAAGCATGATTTAAACCTATTTTTCATGATAATGTGCCTAATATCAAAATCATAAATCATGATTACGCATATACATAGCAATTGCATTAATCATCATGATTTTAAGCATTATTACCTATTTATGGGCACGTTATCATCACCCAACACTATCTAAAAATGTTGTCCCGTCATCCTAAGTCAACCAAAATATGATATAGATTAGGTTCATATGGTTGACTACCCTAGGGATTTTCTAACCCTTAAGGATGGATTTTGGAACCCAAAATAGATTTTTGCCTATGGGGTTCATTAGAAATTCTTTGGGGATCCATTTCTTAGCTATTACTTTGTTTTTGTCTTGTCCCCTAGCAATTAGGCATCTATAGGCCTTCTCATTTTTCTTCTCTTTATATCCTAGGCCTTTTTTGTTAAAGCTAGCCCTTTGGCTCCCTATGATCATATTCAAAGTGTTGGAGCCAATTGTGAATTTTCCTAGGGCTTTGGTTAAATAATCTACCTTTTCCCTTAATGCCCTATTTTCTTCTATGCATGCATCATTAACATCCAAAGCCATATAGTCATGTGAGCATGCATCATCATGGCAAGAAGAAATATCATTATCATTTAAGCATGCATTTTCTAGCTTATTTTCTAAGTCCTTAATTTGTTCAAGCATGCATTTATTTTTCTTCTTTGCCCTAAATAGATCCTTAGTTAAGCTAGAAATCATAGAAACTATTTTATTAGGTGAGAGGTTGGTTACCATAGTTTCCATGTCCTCTTCTTCTTCGGATGATGAGGATGTTGATGATGTGGAGGAGGCTCCCCCTTCACTTGAGCTCTCTCCTCTTGAGCTTGATCCTTCATTTTCGGAGGAGGAGCAATCCAAGTCGTCAAAGGCCATCAAGGCCAAATTGGCGACAAAGGCATTCTCCTCATCCGATGATGAGGAGGAGGATGAGGAAGGATCATCCCATGTCTTGGCCTTGAATGCTTTGGCCTTCCCCTTTTCTTTTGTCTTCTTCTCCTCTTCCTTCTTTTTCTTGCTCCCCTTTTTCTTCTTCTTTTCTTCTTTCTTTTTCCTCTCTTCCTTGCTTTTGTTTAGGAGAGGACAATTGTCCCTTATGTGTCCCTCTCCTTGGCAATTGTAGCATATGACCTTCCCCCTTGGTCTTCTATTCCTATCATTAGATTTATCAAATCTAAAGTTCTTAAAAACACGCCTCACCTTCCTTACCATGTAGGCTTCCTCGGTGCTATCCATGGAGGAGGAGGAGGCTTCATCATCGGAGGAGGGGACTTCCATCTTCTTCTTCCCCGTGTTTGCCAACAATGCTACTCCTCTTGAGGGTTGAATTCTTGGCTCTTCTTGAATTCCTTCAAGCCTCGTTTCGTGGAGCTCCATGGTCGAGAAGAACTCCTCCAGGGTACTTACTTCCAAGTTCTTTGACATATAGAAGGAGTCCATCATGGAGCTCCACTTTGAGGACCGGGGAAAGGCATCTATAGCCTTCATGAGCATGTCCGGTTCGATAGCTTCTCACCTACACTTGTTAGCCCAATTAAAATTTCCTTAAACCTAGAGTGTAAAGAGATTACCTTTTCCCCCTTTTCTAAGTTAATGTTGGATAGTTGAGAGCGGAGGAGATCTCTCCTAGCTAGCTTCGCCTCGGATGTGCCTTCATGGAGCTCAATGAGTTTCTCCCACATCTCCTTGGCGCTTAGGAATTCTCCTATTCGGTTGATTTCTTGTTGAGGAAGCCCATTGTAGAGATGGTGCTTGGCTTTGAGTTTGCAAGGTGCTCCTCTCTTTGCTTCTTGGTCCACCTAGATTTCTCTATTGGCTTCCCTCTTCATCCCTAGGCAAAATGAAACCGGATTCCATTGTAATCATTATATCAAAATCCGTTTGAAAAATACCTCCATTCGCTTCTTCCACTGCGAATTCTCCTTCAAACCGGAGGATAGATGTTGGAGCCGGCCATTTTTGATGTAGGGCTTGTTGCGGCGGTTAGTCCGGTGACAAGCAACCTCGGCTCTGATACCACTTGTAGGGGATCGGATGGCCGGCTAGAGGGGGGTGAATAGCCCTCGTTCGTTGGTTATCAGAATTTGCTCGTCTACAATTAGATTAGCGCAAGCGGAAACAACAATACAAGCAAATTAAACAAATAAAAACAAAGAAGGAAATAGACAATGCTAACACAAGATGTAACGCGGTTCACGGCCACGCCGCTAATCCACGGTCCGATTCGGCCCACGGTGAATCACTCCGCCAAAACCAATCACTATCGGTCTCTCCTTTGCACAAAGCTAGGTGGAGGTAACCTTTACAACCAAGATCACTCTTCTTACAATAGGATTGAAGTAAAGACAAGTAAGAAGAGTTTAGAGCTTGTGGGGCACTAGGAAGATTGTTTGGAACTTAAGCATTAGCCTCTCAAAGGCTCACACCCTCTCTTTTTATAGAGAGGGCTAACTTCTTCCCGTTGGCTGCCATCACCGATCCGCCCATGGCGATCGTTACTACAACGGGCTCCGAACACGTCGGATGCCGACCGTTGTTGTCCAACGGAACTCTTGGCAGTCGACTGATGGACCTCACCACGATCAGCGACCCGTGATCGATTGCCTAGTCGGCTACGAGCGGCTCGCCCAAAACCCTATTGACCCGATCGCCGCTGCCGATCATTGCAATCTTGGCGCGATCGCTAACGCATGCGCGCGATCACGCCACAAACCCGATCGATCGATACCGGTCGAGCTACACTCGATTAGAGCGATGATCGCCATTCCATGGCGATCGGTGGTGTCGGGAAAACCCATCCGACACTTGGCCAAATGGCCAAGTTTCACCTAAGAGCTACCCCTCCCCGGGTTACAATCGCTCACTCTCATTTCTCGGAGTCCTTTGCCTTCGAAGTTCTCTTCGTTCTCGGCCACGTCCCTCGGAAGCATCAGGCGCACGGCTCTGCAATGCTCCTTCGCGTCTCTTGCCTCGAAGTCTACTTCCTCCGGCTTCACTCCAAGCTTCTCGTCCGGCGGTCCCTCGGATGCTCCAAGCGCACGGCTTTCGCAAAGCTATCCTTCACCGACTCAAGGCACGAGTCATGAGATGTGAAACTCGCCATGGCTCCATGTGCGAATTACTAAGTCCTGCACGACTTCAACGCACATATCAAATAAACATAACACACTAACATAAACCCTTTGCCACACCATCAAAACCATATTATGGCAAGAGATTGCCCTAACACAAACACCTGTTCAAGTAGACCAACCTCTTCGTAGATCTAATAGGATCCGTCGTCAACCCGAGAGATATTCTTTTCTCTTGACTGACAACGGTGATGTATTGCTTATCAATCTTGACGAGCCTACATCCTATAAAGAAGCTATGATGAGCCCAGATTCCGAGAAATGGCTAGAGGCCATGAGATCCGAAATGGAATCCATGTACACTAACCAAGTATGGACTTTGGTTGATCCACCTGAAGGGGTAAATCCCATTGGGTGTAAGTGGGTCTTTAAAGTAAAGACTGACATGGATGGTAATAAGCATACCTATAAAGGTAGATTGGTGGCTAAAGGATTCAAACAAATTCATGGTATTGACTATGAAGAAACCTTTTTCACCAGTTGCGATGCTTAAATCCATTCGGATCATACTTGCTATTGCAGCCTACCATGATTATGAGATCTGGCAGATGGATGTCAAAACCGCTTTTCTGAATGGAAAGCTACTCGAGGATGTGTACATGACACAGCCTGAGGGTTTTGAAGATCCAAAGCATCCTGGAAAGGTATGCAAACTGCAAAGGTCCATTTATGGACTAAAGCAAGCCTCTCGAAGCTGGAATCTTCGATTCGATGATGCAATCAAAGAGTTTGGTTTCATCAAGAATGAAGATGAGCCTTGTGTCTACAAGAGAAATAGTGGGAGCACAGTTGTATTTCTTGTCTTGTATGTAGATGACATACTTCTCATCGGAAATGATATTCCCTCACTCCAGTCTGTGAAGATGTGGTTAGGGAATTGTTTCTCGATGAAGGATAGGTGAAGTCACCATATTCTGTGCATCAAGATTCATAGAGATAGATCTAGAAGATTACTTGGCCTAAGTCGAGTACATACATCGATAAAGTGCTAGATCGCTTTGCTATGCAAAATTCTAAGAAAGGGTTTCGCTTTATCACATGGTGTGAGTCTTTCAAGACTCAATGTCCCTCTTCTAAGGAGGAGAGAGATCGCATGGATAAGATCCCTTATGCATCACCTATAGGGTCTATCATGCACGCCATGCTTTGTACTGCTCCCGACGCCTCGATGCTTTAAGCATGACGAGTAGATACCAATGATCCAGTGAAAGTCATCGGATAGCGCCAAAAATATTCTTAAGTACTTACGAAGAACGAAAGAATATTTCCCGATATTCGAGGCAATGAGGAGCTAATCAGAAGGGTTACAGTGATGCAAGCTTCCAAATGCATAAGGATGACTATAGATCGCAATCGGGTACGGTTTTTGCTCGAATGGTGGAGCCGTGAGTGGAAGAGTTCAAGGGACACAGCTTGTGATTCTACAATGGTAGTATATTGCAAAGATCCGATGCAAAGAAAGGAGGTCTTTGGCTCGCAAGTTCATCAGTGAACTTGGAGTAGTTCCTAGCATTGCAGATCCAATAGACCTCTATTGTGACAACAATGGGGCTATTGCACAGGCTAAGGAACCTCGATCACATCAGCAGACCAAACACATACTGCGGCGCCTCCATCTCATTCGAGAGATCATCGATAGAGGAGATGTGAGGATATGCAGAGTACCGATGTAAGCTAACATCGCAGATCCATTGACCAAGGCTTTGTACGAGGAAGCATGATGGTCACACTAGGTCACTAGGTATTAGATATCATAGTGATTGGTACTAGTGCTAGTGGGAGATTGTTAGTTAAAGCCCTAGAACCAATCATGTGATGGTTGAATAGGGAACATTTTTGTATCATATTCTATAAAGGCAAAGGATTGGTTATTATATTTACATCTTGCTTGTGCCAGCTAATTTAAATATAATAATGCCCTAGAAAAGTAGGTTCTTATCTACAGCACATCAATTGGCAGAATTGATTATGAGAGGCTGTAGAGAACACTTTCCTAAATGTTCCTAGTCGAGTATTAATATACAAGGGCAATATTAATACATAAAGACTAGCATGTAGGTCAATTGATGACTTGATCTCACAAGTCATGGATATATGATATCAAGTTGACACATGGGTATATATTGGAGAATATATATTGAATCAACGCCATGAGAAAGTTTCATGGATCGTTATATGAGTGTCATAAACTTTCTCATGTGACTATTGGTATGAATAGTCCTTAGACCTGAAGTCACTATGGTTCCCTACATAAGGAGTTATGTACTTTGGTATCATCAAACGTCACCCGTAACAGGGTGGACCATAAAGGCGATTACTGGGTATGTAACAAATTATGCGGAGGGATGTGAGTGATGTAGATGGGATCTATCCCTTCCATATGACGGGAGTGATATCGGTGGGTTCTTTGATTGAGTAGAACTACTAAAACGCATGGCCATGCTCGAATGAGTCAATATGAGATATTGAGCTCATTTGTTTGAGTTAGTTTACTCAGGGATCAAGAAACACATAGATTGATCGAGGATGACACTGTCTATGCCTCATTGATCAATCTGATATCAAGGATAGAAGGACACGGTCATATATTATAGTAGTCACGGAAAGGTTAGTCGGATCTTGACTTATCTCGTAACTTGGGTAGCAATGATGTATTGCTAGATGCCGCTCATTGCTTGTGTATCTAAAAGAGTTTAGGTCCACTGCCAACGTTATGAGAGCCTATAGGGTCACACACAAAGAGCATGATAATTAGAGGAATTAGAGTATTCTAGTTTGACTAGAATAATATGGGAATAAGCTTAAGTACAAAATGGTTTTTGGACTTTAAGCTTAATGAGAATTTTAGCTAATTGATTTAATGAGATTAATTCAATATGTTACCTTATTGATTTAATAAGATTAATTCAATATGATAACATAAGCTTAATTGAATTAATAAGATTAATTCAATATGATAACATAAGCTTAATTGAATTAATAAGATTAATTCAACATGCATGAATGCCACATAAGAATGCCACATAAGCATGCCACATAAGCATGCCACCTAAGCATCCACCTAAGCTAGGTAAGGTGGAAGGAAACAAAATGGTTTTGTCTCCTTAAGTGGCCGGCCAAACAAGTATATGTCTCAATGCAATGGATTGCATTGAATGTGTGGAGGTGAAAGGGTTTTTCCAACCCTATAAAAGACACCCTAAGTGGCCGGCCAAAGATGGGATTGGCTTTTGTTGTTGGTGGAAGCTTTGGTTGTGTTAGTGGTGAGAAAGCTTGGTGGAAGCTTTAGTTGTGTGGGTTTGTGAGTGTAGGCTAGCAAGAAGAGGAGTCTTCTTCTTCCTTTCTCCTTTTCCCTCTCTTCCTCTCCTTTAGGGACTTCTCTAGCAAGAAGTAAAGGAGAGCTCTTCTAGTTTTCCTTTTGTGAGACAAGAGCGTGCTCGTGTGGATACGTATAGAGGCACGGACACTTGAACGTGCTAAAGATCCAACAAACCGAAAGGAAAAGCGGGATTGCAAAGGGCACGCAACAAAGGTAGAACTCTCCTATAAGATAGGTTTGGTTTAGAGAAATTTATTTTATACGAGTTTGCTTTCGCATAGATCACTTGGAAGGGATCCTATTTCCGTTGCGCATATGCCATTTGGCATACGAGATTTCCCTACACCTTGGAGACCTTATAGGCATCAACCATGGATGCCCATAAGGTAGTCCTCGGAAAAGAGTTTAGGACATACCTAATAAGGTCGCGGTTTTCGACCTTTTGCTCGATTGCGTGTAGGTTGTTGACTATGTCTTGGACACGGGCGTGGAGTTGCGTCGCGGACTCGTGTTCCTGCATTTTTAGTGTGTACAATTTATTGAATAACAAATCACGTTTGCAAACCTTAGCTTGATCCGATCCTTCGTGTAACTCGATTAGTTTTGTCCAAAGATCCTTTGTGCTTATGAAGGGGCCGACGCGATTTAGCTCCTCCTTGGACAAGCCGCATTGGAGGATTTGTGTTGCCTTGGCATCGGCTTCGACTTGTCGTTTTGTTGCAACGGTCCATTGATCATAATCCAAGGAGTCACCCACTTCATTAGTCAGAAGTGTGAAACCCGTTTGGATTATGATCCACATCTCGATTTGGGTTTTGAGAAAGCATTCCATCCAACCTTTCCAATAACGGAAATCATCTCCGTTGTAAAACGGAGGTCGGACGGTGCTAAAACCCTCGAGATGGGCCATTAGAACAAAAAACAAGGAGACTAAAAAGACCTAGCAACGAAAAAAAAACACACGAAAGTACCAAGACTTGCGTCTTGGATTAGTAGTGTGGGAAATAAAAAGAAACAAACGAAAAATAGAAAGTTAAGCAAAGAAATGAGAAACTAAATAAAAAGTAAGTACTCACAACCTTCGATGTCCCCGAAAGGCTACTAAACGTCGATTTTTGAGGATGAAAACAACTTGTTACGGGGATAAACCCCTATAAGAAATGTAGATCTCTGCGAGGGCTTTGATTTGGTAGGTAGACCGTGTCGTGGGTCAACTTGTACAAAAAGTTATGCCCGTTTGACCGTCGGCTACTCCAAAAGCGAATACTTGCAAAACAAAATCAAACGAAGAGTACCAAGACTTCATCTTGGATTAGTAGTGCGGGAGAAAAATTTAAACGAACGAAAAACAAATCTGTAAAAGAAAATGTTAGATTGGTGGTTTCACCAAATCTAAGCGCCCCCGGCTCTGATACCAATTGTTGGATCGATGTGGTTCGCTAGAGGGGGGGTGAATAGCGAAAAACCTTTTCTTTTTCTTTCGTTAAAACTCGAGAGATAATTAGTTAATTGCAGCGGAAATGTAAAAATAAAAAAAAACAATCGACACAAGGGTTTTACTTGGTTCGTAGCCGAAGGCTACTACTCCAAGGCCCTAGTGGTCCTTGACCACGTACGGAGGGCAAAAGCACTAAAGGAACTCCTCCTCGTTAGAGGTAGGAGTTAATCGATACAAGAAGGAACCACAAAAACTTGAGGTAGAGGTACACTCCCCCTCTCCTCGTATACGATAAAAGCTCCAGAAATGTAAATGACAAGAAAAACTAATACCGACGTACAAGAATAATAAGAGTTAAACCTAGACGTCGGAATGGAAGGACTTCGTTGTCGGAGAGTTGCAGCGAAACGGAGACTTTTTGGAGGCTTAGAATTGTTGATAAAACCCTAGGTTTGGCCCTCCTTTTATAGCCTTTGAGCCCCTTTTCGAGTGGGTCTTCAACCAATCACAAATGGGCACCAAACCGCTTTTAGGTGGAGTGATAAGCCTTGACTCCTCGAATCTGATCATTGACCATCAGTCGACTGATGGCCATCATCAGTCGACTGATGGCAACATCAGTCGATTGATGACCTTCGACAGTCGACTGATACACGACAGTCGAGTCCTCCAAGCTGGCAGTCGACTGATGCTTGCTGCAAGTCAAAGTTAGCTCAACAAAAACATACTTCCGACGGTCTTCGACCGTCCGATCTCGACCTAGACCACCTATGAGATGTCTTGGGTCGGATCTACGCTTAAGATCATCCCCGTAAAGAGGATACGACCTCACTTACGCTCACACACACGAGCTTACCTCGATACTTACGTGTTGCTTTTGCTTCCGACCTTCCACTCGATTCCATCGGCTCCCTCCGAAATCACTCGAGTGTCGCTCGACCACCGCGGCTTTCTCCGGGTGTCGCTAGCCTTCAGCTCCAGCTATATCAATCTTCTGCACACTCTATTCAGCTCGTGAGAAAACAAAATAGACTTAACTTTGTGTCTTTGCTATAATCAAAACACAGGTTCGATTTCGGTGCCTCACTGCACCAACAAACTCATCCAAGCAAGAAGCAAGGGCTAGGTTTTGTTTCCTTAAGTCATCTTCCCACTCAAAGCAAAGTGAAGGATGTAAGTATCCCTCACCTGCATACGAGTAGCTTCGATTGAAGTTTTGTAAAAGAAATCCATATGTTATATTCGGCCAAGCTATGTTTTTGGTGTTTCAATGAAGTTATATGCTATGTTTTGTAAGTATATGATGATGTTAAGAGGAAAAAGGGATTAGGTTAAAAGTTAACCCTAAAAGTCTCCATGTTATATTCGGCCAAGCTATGTTTTGGATGTATCAATGAAGTTCTATGCTATGTTTTGTAAGTATATGATGATGTTAAGAGGTAAAAAGGGATTAGATTAAAAGTTAACCCTAAAAGTCTCCATGATCCATTCGGCCAAGCTATGTTTTGGATGTTTCAATGAAGTTCTATGCTATGTTTTGTAAGTATATGATGATGTTAAGAGGTAAAAGGGATTAGGTTAAAAGTTAACCCTAAAAGTCTCCATGATCCATTCGGCCAAGCCATGTTTTGGATGTTTCAATGAAGTTCTATGCTATATGATGATGTTAAGATGTAAAAGGGTTTAGGTTAGAAGTTAACCCTAGAACCCCCATGGACCATTCGGCCACCCCTGGATCTTGATGATTCAATGAAGTTTTAATCCATGTTTTTGTAGGATTATGATGTTGTTGTTATGTTAAATGAATTAGGTTAAAAGATAACCCTAGAAACCCTATGGACCATTCGGCCATCATGTATTTTTGGGTGATTAAATGAAGTTTAATTCATGTTCTATATGCAAATGAAGTTGTTGTTACGTTAAATGAATTAGGTTAAAAGATAACCCTAGAAACCCCTATGGACCATTCGGCCATCATGTATTTTTGGGTGATTAAATGAAGTTTAATTCATGTTCTATATGCAAATGAAGTTGTTGTTGTGTTAAATGAATTAGGTTAAAAGATAACCCTAGAAACCCCTATGGACCATTCGGCCATCATGTATTTTTGGGGATTAGATGAAGTTTTAATTCAAGTTTTATATGCATATGAAGTTGTTGTTATGTTAAATGAATTAGGGTTACATGTGTTTTATGTTTGGGTGAATTCATGTTGACTTGTGATATTAAATGATGCTAGATGAAGATAACATGCCGTTAGTGTTTACTTACTCTTGATGCCATGCCTTATGCCATGCCCTATGTGTATGTGATATTTAAGATATGTTATGAAATGGAATACGATAAGATTATGAAATGAAACAAAACGATATGTTCATGAAATGAATATGATATGATGATGATATAAAGTATGATATGTTATGAAATGAGGTATGGTATGTTTATGAAATGAAATATGATATGTTCATGAAGTGAAGAATGATATGTTATGAAATGAAGTATGCTATGTTGCAAAATGAAATAAGCTATGTTATAAAATAAGCATTTAAGTATTTTACCTTCTGCATGGCTTGTACCAAGACCTTAACAAGGTCCAAGAAGGGATGGGCTCCTAAGATGCCCTAGGTCGATGGAATAAGACTCGGGCCTAGGATGGGCCTCTATGTATGATTGCCCCTAGGTCGATGGAATAAGACTCAGGCCTAGTACGGGATGGGCTCCAAGATGCCCTAGGTCGATGGAGTAAGACTCGGGCCTAGGATGGGCTTCTACGCTATGATGATTGCCCTAGGTCGATGGACTAAGATCGGGCCTAGTAACCTAGTAGGTTCGAGACTTGCTACCTCGGGCCTATTTAGGGATGCACGCTATGATAATGAAGAAGTGGTACAATGTCGGGCCCAAATATGTTGAGATTTATGTTGACGTACCTATAATATATGTTTTCAAAAGCATCCTGCATATGTTACATGATTAGATTGTTATGTTCACATGCTATGTTGATATGTTACATATGATGTATGTTATGTTTGATATGCCATGTTTATGCTACTATGTTACATATGATGTATGTTATGTTTGATATGCCATGTTTATGCTACTATGTTACATATGATGTATGTTATGTTTGATATGCCATGTTTGTGCCACTATGTTACATATGATGTATGTTATATTTGATATGTCATACATATTTGTTGTATGTTATGTTGATTTGCTATGTTACGTATGTTATATGTTATGTTTGATTAAGTCATATATTACATGATATGCTGCTATGTTATAAATGATACATGTTATGCTGCCATGTTATGGATGATACATGTTATGTTTACTCACGTTTCTTATGCTACATGTTAAGTTGATTACGCCATGTATGTTACATGTTATATTGCTTATATGTTATGAATGTTACATGTCATGATTAATGTCGATGTATGGTTTTTGTGAGTAGGACAGGATCTTACTAAGCCTATGTGCTTATAGTTTATTTTTCCCTCGTACTGCAGATAAGGGTAAGGGATGGATAAACTAAAGGGAGCAGCAGGAGGGGCCAAATGTGTGTGGTAGTGGCATGGTGGAGAAGATCCGTTAGGTCTATATATATATGTTTAGCTATGATGATGATGTCTATGGATGTCCTTACTTATGTCTCCTTATGATGATGATGTTTAAGAACTTGAACTAAGCACTAAGTATCTATATATGTTATGATGCATGCTCTATGTTAATAAGAAGAAGTAAAGAAGAAGTATCTATATATGTTATGATGCATGCTCTATGTTAAGAAGAAGAAGTATATATATATGTCAATGCATGTTTATGTTTTAAAAGAAAAAAAAAACATGTCTAAAGTCTTCCGCTGTAAGAAGTACGAAATATGTATAAAGTCTTCCGCTGTAAGTAATGTATGTATGTACGGTCGCATCACGCGCCGCCCCTCCGGATTCTGGATCCGAAAAGGGCAGGCGTGACAGGTTGGTATCAGAGCGGATCTGCCTTTCCACTACACACACATCAAGCTCCAAATCCTGCCGCTCCAAGTAAGAATTCTATGTCTATTATAATTTTGTTTATTTTGTTCATGTATGATATGAGATGCCTTTAGCTTATTTTGTTCATGTATGATATGAAAAGCCTTTAGTTTAAATATGCATGAATATATGTATGATAATCTTATGCTAGCCTTATTATAATATATGAAGATAAGTGTATGACAAAGAATGTTTTTAGTTTAAATATGCATGAATATAGGTATGATAATCTTATGCTTATGTATGATAAGGCATGCTTTTAGTTTAAATATGCATGAATATATGTATAAGATAAGTGTATGATAAGGAATGTTTTTAGTCTAAATATGCATGAATATATGTATGATAATCTTATGCTAGCCGTATTATAATATATGAAGATAAGTGTATGATAAGAAATGTTTTTAGTTTAAATATGCATGAATATATATATGATAATCTTATGCTAGCCTTATTATAATATATGAAGATAAGCATGGCTGGAAGACGTAGTAATAGAGTCGATGAGACAGTACCCCCACCTAATCTTATGCATGTGGTTACGGAACTTCAGGGATAACTACAGGAGTTCTGTAGCCTATTCAAATCCCAGAATGGAAGTGGGAAGATATAGCTATGGATTTCATAGTAGGACTACCCAAAACAACTAATGGTTATGAAGCTATTTAGGTGATTGTTGAAAGATTGACAAAAATCTGCCTATTTTCTGGCAATCAAGTATCGTACTCAATGGAACAACTAGCTCAGTTGTATGTTGAGGAGGTGATCAGATTGCATAGAGTTCATAATACCATGTGATCGAGCCACAAACGGTACAAGTTCAAGAAGATTTAAGTTATGAAAGTCGACCTATTCAGATAATAGATCGAGAAATCAAGAAATAGAGAAACAAAGAAGTACCCTTAGTGAAAGTCATATGACAAAATCAAAAGTTTGAAGAAGCAACTTAGGAACGTGAGGATGACATGAAATAAAAATATCCGGAGTTGTTCTAAGTTTCGAGGACGAAACTTTTATAGGTATGAAGGATTGTAACGCCCGCAAAATTCTAAACTATGCAAAGTAATTATATAGGTTTTAAGGCCATAAAAGGTTTAAAATAAAATAAAATAAAATAATGGTTATTGGTAGGATTTGAACCCTGAACCTCGTAATAGGGAGGTAGCCTTGACACCACTAGACCCTAGGATAATTTATGGATAAGATATATAAAGAATGTACAAGACCATAGGATGATTCATGGATAAGATATATAAAGAATATACAAAGAATATAGATGGGAAGGATGAAGAGTGTTCATTCCCTAGGTATTAAAGAGGAGAATTAAGAGAAGAGAGGAAGTAAAACCCCACTTTCCTTCTTCAATCTCCTTCTTCCTCATCCTTGGCCAAATTCCCCATTTCCCTTCCTTCCTTTTTCATCCCAAGCTCTAGAAATTTTATAAGAAATTTTGTATGATTATAGGGACTTTATGTGGGCTCTTTCAAAAATAAAAGAAAAGGAGCCAAAAAGGGATGCAAGGCCTAGGAATTGAACCCCAAAAAACCTCTAGAGATAGTCAAGCCCTATAGATGCACCCACTAACCAGAAGCCCAAGAGGATTATATCATTAGAGGAATAAGGGAAATTATGGTTAAGTGTAAGGGAGATCAAGGGACTCTTCAAATGAATAAATAGGGGAAATGAGGGGGCATGAGTTATCAAAACTTCATTTCTCCTCCTCTTCTTCTTCCTCACCGAATTCTAGAGCTCCCTCTTCATCCCTTGGCCGAAACTCTGTTGGATCGATGTGGTTCGCTAGAGGGGGGGGGGGTGAATAGCGAAAAACCTTTTCTTTTTCTTTCGTTAAAACTCGAGAGATAATTAGTTAATTGCAGCGGAAATGTAAAAATAAAAAAAAACAATCGACACAAGGGTTTTACTTGGTTCGTAGCCGAAGGCTACATACTAAGGCCCTAGTGGTCCTTGACCACGACGGAGGGCAAAAGCACTAAAGGAACTCCTCCTCGTTAGAGGTAGGAGTTAATCGATACAAGAAGGAACCACAAAACTTGAGGTAGAGGACACTCTCTCCTCGTGATGATAAAAGCTCCGGAAATGTAAATGACAAGAAAAACTAATACCGACGTACAAGAATAATAAGAGTTAAACCTAGACGTCGGAATGGAAGGACTTCATTGTCGGAGAGTTGCAGCGTAACGGAGACTTTTTGGAGGCTTAGAATTGTTGATAAAACCCTAGGTTTGGCCCTCCTTTTATAGCCTTTGAGCCCCTTTTCGAGTGGGTCTTCAACCAATCACAAATGGACACCAAACCGCTTTGAGGTGGAGTGATAAGCCTTGACTCCTCGACCGATCATTGACCATCACGATCGATGGCCATCCATCATCGATCGATGATGGCGGCATCGATCGATTGATGACCTTCGCAATGATCGATACACGATGAGTCCTCCAAGTCGTCGTGATGCTTGCTGCAAGTCAAAGTTAGCTCAACAAAAACATACTTCCGACGGTCTTCGACCGTCCGATCTCGACCTAGACCACCTATGAGATGTCTTGGGTCGGATCTACGCTAAGATCATCCCGTAGAAGAGGATACGACCTCACTTACGCTCACACACGAGCTTACCTCGATACTTACGTGTTGCTTTTGCTTCCGGCCTTCTACTTCATTCCATCGGCTCCTCCCGAAATCACTCAGTGTCGCCCGACCACGCGGCTTCTCCGGGTGTCGCTAGCCCTTGACTCGGCTATATCAATCTTACGCACACTTGATTCAGCTCGTGAGAAAACAAAATAGACTTAACTTTGTGTCTTTGCTATAATCAAAACACAGGTTCGATTTCGGTGCCTCCTTTGCACCAACAATCTCCCCTTTTGATATATGGCAAAAACACACAAAGTTAAGAAATTAAGTGCATGAAAGTAAAGACAAGAAGCAAAAGTAGGAGTAGTAAAAATATTTCTCAAGTTCTCCTTAGAGGAACCCTCCCCTTGACCGAGGGTGAGTACTTGAAAAGACTTTTAGCTCTCCAAACACAAAAGATAATGAGTTAAGTAAATGGCATTACTTAACTTAGGCTTCTTAGAGTCAAAAATAAGTGCAAGTTAAGTAATCAAAAGTTAAGTCAAAAGGTTAATTATTCAAAAGGTTTAACTTTTGATTTTTTAACTTGGGCCTTTAAAGTTTTCAATTCCGAAGAGTTGAAACCTAAACCTTACTCCCCTTAACTTAGGCCAGAATCAAAGTTTTAAGTTAAGTTATCAATTTCAAAAATTTGAAATTGAACTTTTGGCCTTTTCTTGAACCTTAACATTGGCCTTTTCTCCCCCTTTTGACATAAATCAAGGAAAAGTGGGGGTTTTAAGAAAACCCTAAGTCCAAGCATGATGATTTTAAAAATAGTATGTGAAAATAATTCATCTAAATGTTCAACTCTAGTTTGACTTGATTGAAATGATATTATCAACAAGTCCTGATTAGAGTTGGTTAATATTAGTTGCATATTTATACTCCGAGGTTCATATTGACGCACTTGATCTACATCTTGGAACCTGGAGTAGGGGCCTAACATCTCACGCCCATCTACGTGGCTAAGTACACAAACACATTAGTCCTATGTGTTGTGAGATGTACTGGCTCCTTAAATCTATAGGTGCATGTTATCTAAGGTATGTCCTATGCTAGTTCCATCAAAATGAAAAATAAGAAATAGTAGTAAGAAAATATAGTTTGCAAGTTCTTGTTCTATTACGCACATGCCCAATTTTCGTCTTAATAGACTAAATTCGGCTTCGGGTAGGGGTTTAGTAAATAGGTCTGCTAGGTTAGATTTCGATTCGACGTACTCGAGTTGTATGGCTCCGTTGGCCACATGTTCTCGAATGAAATGGTGTTTGACTTCTATATGTTTGGTCCTAGAGTGACATATTGGATTCTTTGTAAGATTAATTGAACTAATGTTATCTACGTGAAGTTTAGTATTCGTAAAGTCTAACTTAAAGTCGCGGAGGGTGTGCTTCATCCAAAGAAGCTGAGTGACACACTCACCCATCACGATGTATTCGGCTTCGGTGGTAGATAAGGCAACACAATGTTGCTTCCTACTGCACCAACTCACTAGACTCGAGCTGAGTAGTTGACAACAACCACTCGTGCTCTTTCTGTCGAGTTTACTACCGGCATAATCCGAATCGGAGTAGCCGATTAGTTCGAACTCGGTAGATCTAGGATACCAAATACCGACATTAAGTGTACCCTTTAGATATCTAAGGATACGCTTAACTAGGGTTAGGTGAGACTCCTTAGCACAGGTTTGAAACCTGGCGCACATACTTACTGCGAATAGGATGTCGGGTCGACTCGCAGTTAAGTATAGAAGACTTCCTATTGCGCTCCTATAGTACTTTAAGTCAATGGACTTACTTTCTAGGTCTTCTCTTATGTTAACATTTATCGCCATTGGGGTGTTTATTACCTTAGCGTCTTGCATTCCAAATCTTTTAATTAACTCCTTAGTGTATTTTTGTTGATATAGGTATATACCATCCTTAGTTTGTTTAATTTGTAGACCTAAAAAGAAACTTAACTCGCCTACCAAGTTCATTTCGAACTCACTTTCCATGAGCGAAACGAACTCGTTTAGTAAGGCTGAGTTAGAGGTTCCAAAAATTATATCGTCTACGTAAATTTGAGCTATGAATATTTCTTTACCTAAGGTTTTTACAAAGAGAGTTGGGTCAACTAAGCCTTGGTTAAACCCTTTTGACTTAAGATGGATTGAAAGTGTCTCGTACCAAGCTCGAGGAGCTTGTTTAAGTCCATAGAGAGCTTTCTTAAGTTTTAGAACATGGTCGGGTTTATCTAGATTTTCGAATCCGGGGGGTTGGCTAACATAAACTTCTTCTTTAATGTATCCATTTAGGAATGCCGACTTAACATCCATTTGAAACAGCTTAAAAATCCTCGATGTGTGGCATAAGCTAGCAACATTCGAATGGATTCGAGTCTAGCTACTGGGGCATAGGTTTCGTCGTAATCTAAGCCTTCGACTTGGCTAAATCCTTTGGCGACTAACCGAGCCTTGTTTCTAACTACTTCACCTTTATCATCAAGCTTATTTCGAAACACCCACCTTGTTCCAATTATCGTTTTGTCTTTAGGTGGTGGTACTAATTCCCACACTTCGTTCCTAGTAAATTGAGCTAGCTCTTCTTGCATTGCAATAATCCAATCGGGATCAAGAAGAGCTTGTTCAATTGATTTGGGTTCTATCTTTGAAATTAAGGAAATTTGACTAAGGTTCCTATAGGATGCTCTAGTTCGAACTCCTAGATTAGGATCTCCTATCACTTGATCGATAGGGTGGTTAGTCTGAGTCCTAGATTGGGTTGGGTTTGTGTCACCTAATGCTTGATCAATGGGGTGACTTGGTTGAACACTAGTTTGGTTGGAGTCATCTATCACTTGATCAATAGAGTGACTAGGTTGACTTAGGTTAGGATTAACACTAGACTGATCTCGGATCAGAGTAAGGTCTAGTATGAATCGGCTCGCTAATTGGGGTTGCCGGGGGTTTTGTAGGTTCATGTCCTTCATCGAATACTACATTGATAGTCTCCTCGACTCTAAGGGTGTCGTGGTTATATACTCTATAAGCTCTACTTGTAGTCGAGTATCCTAGAAAGATTTCTGTGGTTTTGGATGTAAATTTCCTAGGTAATCCTTAGTGTTTAGGATATGTACCTTACACCCAAATACCCTAAAGTACTTGATGTTAGGTATTTTATCGTGATAAATCTCGTCACGAGGTCTTAAGGTGCCTCTTTACCATAAGGATCCTATTTTGGACATAGCAAGTCGCGGTTTTCGCCAAAACCTATCTGCAGGTCGATTCATTCAACATGGCCCTAGCGGCTTCTTGTGGAGTTCGGTTTTTCCGCTCTACTAGGCCATTTTGCTGAGGGGTCCTAGGGTAAGAGAATTCATGGTGGTATCCGTTTAGGTTACAGAAGTCGGTGAACCTTTGATTTTCGAATTCACCACCATGATCGCTTCTAAGTCTTTTAACCTTAAGGTCTTTTTGATTCTCGATTAATTTGAATAGATTGATTAATTGATCTAGGGTATCACTTTTATGCTTGATGAACCTAACCTAGGTAAACACGAGTAGTCGCCAATTATGACTAAGCAATATTGACTTCTATTGAGTGACTTGGCTCCATGTGAATCGAATAGATCCATATGCAGGAGCTCAAGTACATTTGAGGTTCGTTCTTGGTTAGTTAACTTGTGTTGTGTCCTAGGTTGTTTTCCTTGTTGACAAGCATTACAGATTTTATTAACCAAGTTGTTGAGGTTGGGTAAGCCTCTGACTAATCCACTCTGACTCATCTTGTGGACGAGTCTTGGGTGCGAGTGACCGAGTCGTCGGTGCCACAACCATGATTCCTCTTGTCGTGTCATAAGACACTTAGTTGAGGAGTTGGTTAAGTTGATCGTATAAATGTTGTTATTTCTAGTTCCTTTAAGAATTGTTTTAGAGGTTTCGTTGGTATTAATTACGCATTCATTTTCTAGAAATATAACCTTATAGTTATTATCACACAATTGGCTTACACTTAGTAAGTTATATTCAAAATTCTCTACAAGTAATACATTTTTAATAACAAAATTCGTGTTAAGCTCGATATCACCTGATCCGATGATTTTGAGCTTGCCGTTATTCCCAAAGGCTACCGATCCTTGTCGTTTGAATCGAAGCTTTGTGAATTTGAGTTGATCCCCGGTCATGTGTCGGGAGCAACCGCTGTCCAACATCCATTGATCCTACACACAAGGTGGTTGGATTGGATGTTAGATTTTTTTTGTTAAGAAAATTGGTTGTAAGTTGTTAACCCTAGGTCATCTCACCGGAGTCTATATGATCAAACATGTTATACTTATGTGTTTTTTGAGATGACTTCCAATTAAGTTGATTAAGTGGATTTAGGTACAAGTAATTTTATGTTAGATTTGGATTTAACCCTAGGCTTGTCAATTTTACCTTTTCAAGATCATGGCTTCCAGGTCGTGGCGAGGCACAGGGGCCTTCTTTTATCGGATCATCGACCACTTCCTTAGACAAAGCCATTTTCAAGAAAATGATGACTTGACTCACCCAAGATTATTTCCTAGTCTAACTGGTTATTTTTGAAAAGAGGCTCCCCGAGGCTCAATCTTTTCGAAGGCTTTTAGTTGGTTATGTTTTTGAAAAGAGGCTCCCCGAGGCTCAATCTTTTCGAAAAATTTTAGTTGGTTATGTTTTTGTTCTAAGTGAGTTCACAAGTTTTAAAGTACAAACTTTCTAAGTTAAAGCATGCAATTTCTAAGTTAAAGCATAAACATTCTAAGTTAAAACATGCAATTTCTAAGTTAAAGCACAAACATGTTTTGTACTGGCTCCCCCTAGACCGTTGAATCGGTTCGGTCTATCCACATAGTGGATTTGGTCCTTGGGAACCCAGTACGGGTTGGATCCTAGAGTTGAAATCAAAAAGTTCTTAGGGACCCATGCTTGGACATGTTTCTTATGTCGACTTACAATCGACATATACGACCTATTAGTCGTGTTTGAGTTAAACCCGAGTCCAGCCTTGTTGTACACGGCCCTTTGAGATCCAAGTAGGAGGTCAAGTCCTTTGGATCCCGAAGTGAACCTTTCCAACGTGTTCCTAAGATCTTCGACTTGACTTTTCAAGAGAGAGTTCTCAACTTCGAGCTTTTCAACTCGAGTTGAGTCCTTCTCTTGAACTCGACTAGTCGAAGAGGTTAGGGAGACCTCGTGTTTGAGGAGTTTAACCTCCTCAACAAGGGTCTCGACCTTGGACTCGGACTTAGCTAACTTCCTAGATAAAAACCTAACCGTATTATGTAAAGTATTAAATAAAGTTCGACTCACCTTAAGGGTATCTTTTGAACCGGATGCGTATCCGTGGCTTGACTTGAAGGTAGCTTCGTAGTCCGAGTCATCCTCAGGTTCTGACTCAAGTTCGGTCTCCGTGTCTGACTCAATTGATTTCGCCATGAAGACGTGGTCTTCGTCTTCTTCGGATGACGCTTCTTCCCATGTCACGTTGAGGGCCTTCTTGTGCTTAGGTGCTTGGTGGTTGAGCTTGGGGCACTCGGACTTTATATGTCCAAACCTGTTACACTCATAACACCTAATGTTAGAACTTTTAGGTTTACCTTGGTTGGGTCGAGTCGTAGTTCGCTTTCGTCCCTTGGCTATCCTTCGAGCTAGGTTCATTAGTTCGGCAGTCAACTCCGGGTCAACTTCTTCTTCGGACTCATCTTCCTCCTCGGGTGGTGGTGGCTTGCTTGCGATTTTCTTCTTCTTTGAACCTGCAAACAAGGCTATACCCCTCTCGGGTTCTGAGTTGGATTGTTCATGTAATTCAAATCGAAAGAGTTCGTCTAACCTAATTTTAGAAAGGTCCTTGGAGACCTTATAGGCATCAACCATGGATGCCCATAAGGTAGTCCTCGGAAAAGAGTTTAGGACATACCTAATAAGGTCGCGGTTTTCGACCTTTTGCCCGATTGCGTGTAGGTTGTTGACTATGTCTTGGACACGGGCGTGGAGTTGCGTCGCGGACTCGTGTTCCTGCATTTTTAGTGTGTACAATTTATTGAATAACAAATCACGTTTGCAAACCTTAGCTTGATCCGATCCTTCGTGTAACTCGATTAGTTTTGTCCAAAGATCCTTTGCGCTTATGAAGGGGCCGACGCGATTTAGCTCCTCCTTGGACTAGCCGCATTGGAGGATTTGTGTTGCCTTGGCATCGGCTTCGACTTGTCGTTTTGTTGCAACGGTCCATTGATCATAATCCAAGGAGTCACCCACTTCATTAGTCAGAAGTGTGAAACCCGTTTGGATTATGATCCACATCTCGATTTGGGTTTTGAGAAAGCATTCCATCCAACCTTTCCAATAACGGAAATCATCTCCGTTGTAAAACGGAGGTCGGACGGTGCTAAAACCCTCGAGATGGGCCATTAGAACAAAAAACAAGGAGACTAAAAAGAAGACCTAGCAACGAAAAAAAACATTTAAAGTACCAAGACTTGCGTCTTGGATTAGTAGTGTGGGAAATAAAAAGAAACAAACGAAAAATAGAAAGTTAAGCAAAGAAATGAGAAACTAAATAAAAAGTAAGTACTCACAACCTTCGATGTCCCCGAAAGGCTACTAAACGTCGATTTTTGAGGATGAAAACAACTTGTTACGGGGGTAAACCCCTATAAGAAGTGTAGATCTCTGCGAGGGCTTTGATTTGGTAGGTAGACCGTGTCATGGGTCAACTTGTACAAAAAGTTATGCCCGTTTGACCGTCGGCTACTCCAAAAGCGAATACTTGCAAAACAAAATCAAACGAAGAGTACCAAGACTTCGTCTTGGATTAGTAGTGCGGGAGAAAAATTTAAATGAACGAAAAACAAATCTGTAAAAGAAAATGTTAGATTGGTGGTTTCACCAAATCTAAGCGCCCCCGGCTCTGATACCAATTGTTGGATTGATGTGGTTCGCTAGAGGGGGGTGAATAGCGAAAAACCTTTTCTTTTTCTTTCGTTAAAACTCGAGAGATAATTAGTTAATTGCAGCGGAAATGTAAAAATAAAAAAAAACAATCGACACAAGGGTTTTACTTGGTTCGTAGCCGAAGGCTACTACTCCAAGGCCCTAGTGGTCCTTGACCACGTACGGAGGGCAAAAGCACTAAAGGAACTCCTCCTCGTTAGAGGTAGGAGTTAATCGATACAAGAAGGAACCACAAAAACTTGAGGTAGAGGGACACTCCCCCTCTCCTCGTATACGATAAAAGCTCCAGAAATGTAAATGACAAGAAAAACTAATACTGACGTACAAGAATAATAAGAGTTAAACCTAGACGTCGGAATGGAAGGACTTCGTTGTCGGAGAGTTGCAGCGTAATGGAGACTTTTTGGAGGCTTAGAATTGTTGATAAAACCCTAGGTTTGGCCCTCCTTTTATAGCCTTTGAGCCCCTTTTCGAGTGGGTCTTCAACCAATCACAAATGGACACCAAACTGCTTTGAGGTGGAGTGATAAGCCTTGACTCCTCGAATCTGATAATTGACCATCAGTCGACTGATGGCCATCATCGATCGATCGATGGCAACATCACGATTGATGACTTCTATGATCGATACACGCAATGAGTCCTCCAAGCCGGCAATGATCGATGCTTGCTGCAAGTCAAAGTTAGCTCAACAAAAACATACTTCCGACGGTCTTCGACTGTCCGATCTCGACCTAGACCACCTATGAGATGTCTTGGGTCGGATCTACGCTTAAGATCATCCCCGTAAAGAGGATACGACCTCACTTACGCTCACACACACGAGCTTACCTCGATACTTACGTGTTGCTTTTGCTTCCGGCCTTCCACTCGATTCCATCGGCTCCCTCCGAAATCACTCGAGTGTCGCTCGACCACAGCGGCTTTCTCCGGGTGTCGCTAGCCTTCAGTTCCAGCTATATCAATCTTCTGCACACTCGATTCAGCTCGTGAGAAAACAAAATAGACTTAACTTTGTGTCTTTGCTATAATCAAAACACAGGTTCGATTTCGGTTCCTCACTGCACCAACAAACTCATCCAAGCAAGAAGCAAGGGCTAGGTTTTGTTTCCTTAAGTCATCTTCCCACTCAAAGCAAAGCGAAGGATGTAAGTATCCCTCACCTGCATACGAGTAGCTTCGATTGAAGTTTTGTAAAAGAAATCCATATGTTATATTCGGCCAAGCTATGTTTTTGGTGTATCAATGAAGTTCTATGCTATGTTTTGTAAGTATATGATGATGTTAAGAGGAAAAAGGGATTAGGTTAAAAGTTAACCCTAAAAGTCTCCATGTTATATTCGGCCAAGCTATGTTTTGGATGTATCAATGAAGTTCTATGCTATGTTTTGTAAGTATATGATGATGTTAAGAGGTAAAAAGGGATTAGGTTAAAAGTTAACCCTAAAAGTCTCCATGATCCATTCGGCCAAGCTATGTTTTGGATGTTTCAATGAAGTTCTATGCTATGTTTTGTAAGTATATGATGATGTTAAGAGGTAAAAGGGATTAGGTTAAAAGTTAACCCTAAAAGTCTCCATGATCCATTCGGCCAAGCCATGTTTTGGATGTTTCAATGAAGTTCTATGCTATATGATGATGTTAAGATGTAAAAGGGTTTAGGTTAGAAGTTAACCCTAGGAACCCCCCCCCCCCCATGGACCATTCGGCCACCCCTAGATCTTGATGATTCAATGAAGTTTTAATCCATGTTTTTGTAGGATTATGATGTTGTTGTTATGTTAAATGAATTAGGTTAAAAGATAACCCTAGAAACCCTATGGACCATTCGGCCATCATGTATTTTTGGGTGATTAAATGAAGTTTAATTCATCTTCTATATGCAAATGAATTGTTGTTATGTTAAATGAATTAGGTTAAAAGATAACCCTAGAAACCCCTATGGACCATTCGGCCATCATGTATTTTTGGGTGATTAAATGAAGTTTAATTCATGTTCTATATGCAAATGAAGTTGTTGTTATGTTAAATGAATTAGGTTAAAAGATAACCCTAGAAACCCCTATGGACCATTCGGCCATCATGTATTTTTGGGTGATTAAATGAAGTTTAATTCATGTTCTATATGCAAATGAAGTTGTTGTTGTGTTAAATGAATTAGGTTAAAAGATAACCCAAGAAACCCCTATGGACCATTCGGCCATAATGTATTTTTGGGGATTAGATGAAGTTTTAATTCATGTTTTATATGCATATGAAGTTGTTGTTATGTTAAATGAATTAGGGTAACATGTGTTTTATGTTTGGGTGAATTCATGTTGACTTGTGATATTAAATGATGCTAGATGAAGATAACATGCCTTATGTTAGTGTTTACTTACTCTTGATGCCATGCCTTATGCCATGCCCTATGTGTATGTGTTATTTAAGATATGTTATGAAATGGAATACGTTAAGATTATGAAATGAAACAAAACGATATGTTCACAAAATGAATATGATATGATGATGAAATAAAGTATGATATGTTATGAAATGAGGTATGGTTTGTTTATGAAATGAAAGATGATATGTTCATGAAGTGAAGCATGATATGTTATGAAATGAAGTATGCTATGTTGCAAAATGAAATAAGCTATGTTATAAAATAAGAATATAAGTATTTTACCTTCTGCATGGCTTGTACCAAGACCTTAACAAGGTCCAAGAAGGGATGGGCTCCTATGATGCCCTAGGTCGATGGAATAAGACTCGGGCCTAGGATGGGCCTCTATGTATGATTGCCCCTAGGTCGATGGAATAAGACTCGGGCCTAGTACGGGATGGGCTCTAAGATGCCCTAGGTCGATGGAGTAAGACTCGGGCCTAGGATGGGCTTCTACGCTATGACGATTGCCCTAGGTCGACGGACTAAGATCGGGCCTAGTAACCTAGTAGGTTTGAGACTTGCTACCTCGGGCCTATTTAGGGATGCGCGCTATGATAATGAAGAAGTGGTACAATGTCGGGCCCAAATATGTTGAGATTTATGTTGACGTACCTATAATATATGTTTTCAAAAGCATCCTGCATATGTTACATGATTAGATTGTTATGTTCACATGCTATGTTGATATGTTACATATGATGTATGTTATGTTTGATATGTCATGTTTATGCCACTATGTTACATATGATGTATGTTATGTTTGATATGCCATGTTTATGCCACTATGTTACATATTATGTATGTTATGTTTGATATGTCATACATATATGTTGTATGTTATGTTGATTTGCTATGTTACGTATGTTATATGTTATGTTTGATTAAGTCATATATTTACATGATATGCTGCTATGTTATAGATGATACATGTTATGCTGTCATGTTATGGATGATACATGTTATGTTTACTCACGTTACTTATGCTACATGTTAAGTTGATTACGCCATGTATGTTACATGTTATATTGCTTATATGTTATGAATGTTACATGCCATGATTAATGTCGATGTATGGTTTTTGTGAGTAGGACAGGATCTTACTAAGCCTATGTGCTTATAGTTTATTTTTCCTCTAAATCAGAGATAAGGGTAAGGGATGGATAAACTAAAGGGAGCAGCAGGAGGGGCCAAATGTGTGTGGTAGTGGCATGGTGGAGAAGATCCGTTAGGTCTATATATATATGTTTACCTATGATGATGATGTATATGGATGTCCTTACTTATGTCTCCTTATGATGATGATGTTTAAGAACTTGAACTAAGCACTAAGTATCTATATATGTTATGATGCATGCTCTATGTTAATAAGAAGAAGTAAAGAAGAAGTAAGAAGAAGTATTTATATATGTTATGATGCATGATCTATGTTAAGAAGAAGAAGTATATATATATGTCAATGCATGTTTATGTTTTAAAAGAAAAAAAAAATATGTCTAAAGTCTTCCACTGTAAGAAGTACGAAATATGTATAAAGTCTTCCGCTGTAAGTAATGTATGTATGTACGGTCGCGTCACGCGCCGCCCCTCCGGATTCTGGGTCCGAAAAGGGCGGGCGTGACAAAACACCACTAATAATCAAATACTCCTCAACAATAAGTCGGAGGAAGAGAAACCTCGTACAATGATTACAAAAGTAATACAAGTAAATAAAAGCGATTATAAATGAAATACACAAAAATATGTAAAGAAAACTTTACAAATCCGCTTTTGGATGCTAGCTTGTTGATTGCTTGAACCATGCTTGAAGACCCTAATTTGCATTAGAAAATTGCCTCAAAAATGCCCAATAAATCTCTCTGGAAATCCCTCCCATTGAGCTCCTTTTAAGCCTCCTTGCGACCTAGATTTCCGCCTCGCAGTCGACTGCCAACAGTACAATTATGAAACAACGACTTAATCTACGTCGACATTCAAGCCAACGGTTACACTGACAGTCGACTGACATTACCCAGCAGTCAACTGCCAGGGCCATAGCCGATTGACCAGTCGACTACTGAGCATTTTGCTCCCGCAACTCGACCAACAATCGACTACCCTCTATGGCAGTCGACTTCCATCAGTCGACTGCTAGGCTATTTCCTGGAGTTGAACACCAGTCGACTTTGATCAGTTTGATTGGCCATAATCCTAATCGACTGCCAAGAGTCAACTCGGATGCCAAGTGTCAAAAAACATAACCTCAAACATCAGGTTTAACCCCAAGTATGATGCCCTCATACTTGCTAGACCACCCTTAGGCTAGACCTAAGCCTTCTAGCCTCCTCCGTCAGTCTCATGCCTATCGGATCCCTCCAAGTCATCCATGACATGTTCATCTATACGCTAGCCTTCAGGTGCTTCCATTGACTATTGTCATGCTAAGTTGGTCTGTACAGCCAATGCACATTGGGCTTACACTGCCAAGACTACCTCTTGGACTTTATGCCACCAGCCATTGGACTTATGCTTCCAAGACTCCACCCTTGAACTTTACGCCACAAATATCAATCCTTGGACTTCCCTTGCCAACCCATGTTGGACTTTCTATTTGCCAAGACTCAAGCTTGGACTTTCCCTTGCCAAGACCCATGCTTGGACTTTCCATGCCAACCCATGTTGGACTTTCCAATTGCCAAGACTCAAGCTTGGACTTTCCCTTGCCAAGACTCATGCTTGGACTTTCCATGCCAAGTACCCATGACTTGGACTTTCCCATTGCCAAGTGTCCCACTTGGACTTTCCATGCCAAGTACACAAGACTTGGACTTCTCCATCATGTGGTCAACCCCATGTCAATCATATAGTCAACCCATTGTCAAACAATGGTCAACTCCCTTGTCAAACATCAATGTTAAACATCAAAATACTACTCGAGTCAAACTCGAGTCTTGTCAATCGTGACCTAGGCCGATTGCACCAACAATATTTATATGTTATTTATATTGTTCTTCATTTATAATTCATGTATTTAATATAATCTTTTATTATACGTCGATCTGTATATAATGCTTATTTCATAGCTATGCTGGCTAAGAGAATTGAGCAGCCCCCGGTTATGCCTATTCCTGACAATGATAGTGCTCATGCTCCTACTGGTTAGTTATGTAGTTTTATATATGTATATTTTGTTTGCTATTTATTTAACTTGTTAATTGTTAACATTCTTTGATTTACAATTCATCCGACACGTAGAGAGACACGAGGCACACACTCCGATTGGCTCATTCGGCAAATTGAGGAATGGGGTAGATTACCCATTACCTTTCGTAAGAGAGATGTGTTGGAGTATTGGGAATACAATCAAAGTCCCACATTGGCAAGACATGGAAAAGATCATGTTCTTATAAGATGAAAAGATATCTCCATTAGTATGAGGCCTTTTGGGTAAATCTCAAAAATAAAACCATGAGGCCCAAAGTGGACAATATCATGCCATTGTGGAGATATGTAAATCTTATAAGCACTAACAATTGGTATCAGAGCCACGGTTTTCGGTTTTGTGTTTAGGATTCAGTTACTCTTATGTACTTTTCATATATTATATGTGTCGGATAATAGTAGGATGTGCGTAGGTTAACTTTTTGGTTGCATGCATAGGATCCAACTATTATGGCCATATGTGTGTATGTGATTGTATGTGTGTAATTGTATATTTTGTTGAATCCTCGGGATTGACGAGGCTAGTATTTAATTTTTATAATTAGATACGACAATGTTTAGCCACTCTTTTTATTTTAGTTTACTTTCAATCTAGATTTCATGTACACTCCTTCGTGGAGTATAGGATCGATGGATGTAAATTAAAATAGTTAGTCTTAGCTCGGATCTCCGGATGGCTCATACATGGCGTAGGGAGGAGTGGACGAGATAGCGATACGACGGGAGACATATTGAAGACAAAAGCCATAATAGTTGGAAAATATTTATGAGAACATGATCCCTCACGGGTGTTCCCTCGATCATGGTGGTCGTCATCAAGTTTCTCATGGCCTCTTGCCTCGCAGCCCGATTCTGGTGTCCGAAAAGCTCCTTGAGATTGAGCATCATATCATAAGCAGTGGACATAGATTGATGCTGATGTTGCAGTATATTTGACATAGATGCCAAAATGTAACACCGCGCCATCTCATCGACCTTGATCCACTTCTTAAAGCTCTCTCTCTCCTTTTCCCCAGAATTATCTACAGGCTTGGGAGGGCACTCTTCGAGGAGCACATATTTGTATTCCTCAGCAGTCAAGATAATGTTTAGATTCCTCTTCCAATCAACATAGTTGGGTCCAGTAAGTTTGTTCTCTTTCAGTATCATAGCAAGTGGGTTGAAAGTCATTTTGAAAGAAAACCTAAGAATCACATAAATCAAAACATTAGATTTCAAAAAATTATTGATTCCTCAAACAATAAAATTTTAAAATCAACCAACACCTCAAAACACCGAGAATATCGTATGCCACGATAGTGTGGACATATACGAATTCTACATTTGTAAGAGGATATTTTACCCATTAATTTTACTATCTTGTCAGCCTAACTTTTTGACAAGTAAAATTAATAGTTGGTTCCTCTTTGGCCCTACAAATAAAAGCAGTGACTCCGATGGGGAGGATACTTATATTTGTATCTAAGTGTTCACCATTACTCGGTACCAAGGTAATTATCTCGGGTTATGTGCCTTACGATGGGCAAGTACACACGCTCCTTAATAATTTCCTATAACCATATTTGACCTTGTGATCCGCAAACAAACCCATTCGATATGGAGGAAGGCACTCAGAGCCGATGCGCAAGTTTGTTTGCATCACTTGTCAAATCATAATGAAGGCCGTGGGAATTTTAAAAAATTCCCTCTCCCACTTAGTAATTTGAAATTGAGGAATTTTCCTAGCCTACGACATGCATATCAAACAAAAAGCAATAAATATGAAAAATAAATTATTTTCCAACTATTATGGCTTTTGTCTTCAATATGACTCCCGTCGCATCGCCATCTCGTCTGCTCCTCCTACGCCATGTACGAGCCATCCGGAGATCCGAGCCGAGACTAAAACCTATTTTAATTTACATCCATCGATCCTATACTCCACGAGGGAGTGTACATGAAATCTAGATTGAAAGTAAAATAAAATAAAGAGTGGATAAACAATGCCGTATTTAATTTACAAAAACTAAATACTAGCCTCGTCAACCCCGAGGATTCAACAAAATAAATATTTACACACATACAATCACATACACACATATGAACATAATAGTAAGATCTTATGCCTGCAACCAAAGAGTTAAACTACGCATATCCTACTATTATCTGGCACATATAATATATGAAAAAGTGCATAAAAATTAACCGAATCCTAAACACACAAAATCGGAAACATTGGCTCTGATACCAATTGAAGGGTTTTGCTTATCGAGTCCGTGAGGGGAAACTTCGCTTCCCACTTCACCTCGGTAGCTTGTCCATGGCGATCCCTTCAATGTCCCCGGATTAAAAAAAAATTAATCCTAGACAAAAGGGACTGCCAAAGTAACCAAGTCATCGTCGTGCTATTCTTTTAGAGAGGTCACTTGAACAAACTAGTTGTTCAAGCGACCATCCTCTATTCTACGAGTAGCCGCGGAATAGATGATGTCCGGATCGCCGGTTTTTGTGTTTATGCTTCGGATCCAAGTATTATTTAGCCATATACAAATCTATAACATGCTTATAATTGAAAAACAAATACAAACATGTAACATAAGAGAAAAGGGAATAGATATACCTCTTGATCTTCTAATGTATGACCTTCCTCCTTTTGGATGTCGTGTGGGCGATGATCTACCAAAAGACGAAGCTCCTAGATCACAAATATTCCTTCCTTGCTCTTCCAAAGCAAGAGGAAGAATAGAAACAAAGTTTTTCTCCTCCCTAAAACCAACCAACAAGGAGCACACAAACTCCTTGCCGCCGGCCAACTAGAAGGAGATGTTTGTGGTGGAATCCGGCCAAGACACCAAGGGAAGCCCTATATCTTGTTTCCACCACCTAAGGAGAAGGAGAAGAAAGGCTTGGCTGTTGGCCAAAGGCCGGAAGAGGGCTGGAAAACAAACTGGACGCCGACCAATGAAGGAAGAAGAAGAAACAATCACCTTCCTTATTTGGTGCCGCCCTAGCCTCCAAACCCTTACCCTAATCCTATCTCAACTAGGATTCCTTCTCTTGCCGCCCAAACCCTAGCTAGCTCTCTTGATTGTAGTTCACGCCAACTCCCATGCCCTCCTTTTATAGAGTTAGGGATAAGTCATGAATTAATCTTCTTCATTGGTTCTAGGGATTTAATCTCAATCGTCGGATCTAGAGATTTAATCTCAACCGTCAGATCTTAGAGATTTAATCTCTACCTATGGATCTTAGAGTTTTGTTTCTATCCATTGGATCTAAGCTTCATGAGGTGTTAATAGGCTACATTAGGGACCATGAGGAGGAGTTGGATCTTGGCCACCCATGGATCAAGCTCACATAAAGTCCGATCCACTAATGATGATCCAATCCACTAAAGGATCATCATTGATCTACCTCACCAACCCCCATATGATAATATGGGCTCCATATATTATTTGTACATTTTCTCCCCGTGTTTAAGATCTCGAATGTCCATCGATTAATTAATTTACTAACTATTAATTAATTAACATCTAACTCCTTGAGTAGTACCACTCAACCTTTTCATCATGCCGGACCAAGTCCACCTGCAGGGTTTACATGATGAACCTTATGAGCTCCTCAAGGGGACATCATCATCCTAATATATAGGACACGGTTTCCTCCTATAATCAACGGCACACCATATAAATAATATCATCTCCCAACTTACCGAGCCTATCGATTTAATCTATAAATCTCGCCCATTGGTAAATCAAAGAGATGAGTACTAAGTATATGTGCCCGTTATTATATCAGGATTAAGAGCATGTAATAAATAATATATGAGGTCCGATTCGATTATGTAGTCAGCAATAAATCGAATCACCTCTAAGTCGGTCTTGCTCAATACACACAAAGTGCACTAGTGTGATTCTATGGTCAAGACAAACCAATACCAAATCACACTACAACCATTCCGATGGTTTGTCCAAAGTCATCTCGGCTGTGAGTCTTTACTTATACTTTTCAAGGAGCCGATAACATGATCTCCCATGTGACACCACACACCATGTTATCTACAATGTAAAGTATTAGACAATATTGCATAACCATAAAAATATGCAAACAATCATCATGTGATTCTTATTTCAAAATAAAGATGTTCATACAAAAGATAGACTTTTCAGTATACATCCCTACAAGAATCTCCCCTAATAGTGTCATTATAGCTAATACACAGTGTCAAGGTACTATAATTCTTCTAATATTCCCTAAAAATTCTTGAGATATAAAGGAATGTGAACTTCTAGTGTCTATCAATATATAAGCAAGAATTGAATAAATAGAAATGATATCTCATATAACATATCCACTAGCTCGTCGTGCCTCGTATCGAGTCATGGCTTATACTAGTCTTATCTCGAGTCCTGGCTACATTCTGGGAGGGGTGATTATTGAATTTGATTTTTGTTATGGTTGACTAGGGGGAGTCTGAGTCAACTGATGAAACTGTGGTGGAGGCAACAAGTAGGGCTATAGTGGAGGTGGTAGGTATTGTTGTGGTGGGTACGTCAAATAATACTGGGAGGATGACAGTGTTGGTGCAGGGGCACTAGATAATCGTACCTATATTTTGATAATGGCAAAGGTTCAAAGTTATGTCATAATGTTATCTGATATGTTATGTTAAGTGTGCAAAACTTAAGTAGTCTTAACTAAAGTCTGAACATTGAAGAAAGCCAAGGCAGTCAAAAGATTAGATGGTATGCAATGGGTTAAAGAACCAAGGGTAATCAAAGGTAAGCTTCTTGTGTGGAGTAAGGTCGCATCCTTAGTATGGGAACAACCTTAGGCATCGATCTGAGTAAGTGGTATAGGGTAAGTTTGAAGCCGAGATCGAACGGTCAAAAGACTGTCGTTATTCTATATGCTATGCTAATTTTGTAATGTAGGTGACTAGATGAGAATTCATACAATAGTCGACTGGGATGGACTAGCAGTCGACTGGTCCAGTCGACTGATAGATGCAGATCAATCAAAATGCCAAGGTGTTTTAGATCGGTCAAGAGCAAGGTGCCACCTCAAGATAAGATCCAATTAAGTAGGATCCAGATCTGGACTTTGTCAAGACTACTTGTCTATAAAAAAAGGGTTGGATACAAACACTAATTAAATGATTTCATGGTCAAGTACTCTCTCTTTCACAACCTTGCTATTGGAGTTTATGCTCCAAGTTATGTTTTGGTGTTTGACAAACATTTAAGTAAACAAAGGTTTATGTAAACAAAGGTCTAGGCAAGTGAGAGATCCAAGGGTGGACCCTTGGTGAAATGTCCAAGATGGTTAATTCCTTGGCAGATGAGAAATCCAAGGGTGGACCCTTGGTGAAAAGTCCAAGATGGTTAATTCCTTGGCAGATGAGAAATCCAAGGGTGGACCTTGTTGAAAAGTCCAAGATGGGTAATTCCTTGGCAGATGAGAAATCCAAGGGTGGACCTTGGAGAAAAGTCCAAGATGGGTAATTCCTTGGCAGGCAAAAAATTCCTTGTGGAAGTGGCAAGGTGAAAAGTCCAAGAATGGCTAGAGGCTGGAGTCTTGGCAAGTAAAGGGTCTTTGGGTAGAGTCTTTACTAGTCGTGCTTCAGTCTTAGAGTTGATTGAAACAATGGGTCATAAGGACAACAATGAGTTGACACCTCAATTGTTTTCTTTACTGTATTCAGCAGTCAACAAATTTGTCGACTGGCCAAGGGGCAGTCGAGGCAGTGACTCGACTGATCTCAGTCAGCAGCAAGCAGGAGCAAGTGGAGCTCAAAAGCTATAGAAGAAGTTACAGTCGAGCCGACACCTCGACCGGCTCTTCGACTGAGGTAGTCAAGTCAATGCCTCGACTAATACCGGGCTCAAGCAAACAAAAGAGGCAGACTCAATTGGCAGTTCAACTGTGGTAGCCGAGTCAGCGGCTCGACTAACCTCTAACAGAAGCTGGTAGACGCGAGGCTGACTCGATCGACGCTTCGCCTGGTGCAGTCGAGCCAGCACCTCAACTGACAGTTGGTAGCAGCGAACAGAAGAAAGGGAGCTCTGACTAGTGCCTCGACTACAGCAGAGGAAGTCTCAGCATTTAACATGAGCAGTCGAGCCAGCGCATCAACTGGCCTTCGAAAAAATCGCACAGATGCAAGGCACGCTCGACTACAGCCTCGACTGATGGGAAGCGAAGTCGCAATTCCGATGAGAAAACCTCTCCGTTTCGACACGTGGACAATTTCTAGCGACAGGTTTCAAACGACTATCAAAATCCTACGAACGAGAATGCTTCTTGTAGCATATCCGAGCTTCCGGGCATAGGTGGGTGATCGAGAACGAGAATCGAATAAATGATTGCAACTTTATAGGTTTCACACAGAAAAAATAGAGTACATCGATCTTCTTCTTCGCAAACTCTTATTCCACTGAAATAGATCCTTTTCGTGCTTTTTGCTTCTGCGACACCAGCTTCTTCTTTGTGCCCTCATCCTACTCTACGACTGTCTTTGCATTCTGTTCTGCGCCATCCGACATCTGAAAAGCCTCATCACCGCCTTCCCGGTGCTACAACGTGTGTGGTTGCCCAGATCACGACAAGGACGAAGGTTGACTAAACTAATATCGACATTCTTATCTATAAAATTCTTTACTTCTTACTCTTTCATATAATCCTGATCTCTGTGCATATTTCTTATACTAAAGATCTGTAATTTGTAAGTTTTTAAGAGGTTTTCTCAATCTTTGAAGTTTGACTTCAAAAAGGAGAAAAGATAGTGGTAGGCCTTGGACTAGCAGCTCTAGGAGAGAGCTGTGAACTAAGTAAAAAATCAGCTGTGTCATTCCTTTTTTATTTCGTGCGCTGTGTTCTTTTCGTCGTTATTCTTTTTATTTCGAATGCATTTATTTAACTCTGATTTTTGAGGTTTTGGTTACATTTGTGTTTGCCTTCATTTACTGTCAAACTTCGCTGTATTTACTCATTCATTTTTGAAAAAGTAATCTCCCTCCTCTTACGTTCATTGGTCCTTTCAAGTGGTATCAGAGCCAGGGCTCTAATTACCCGGTTTAACCACCCTAGAGTCGTAACTATGCAAGAGGATTACAGTACAAACCGACATCCATTTTTTGATGGAACGAATTTCCAATACTGGAAAAGTCGGATGGAGTACTATCTCATGACTGAGATAGAAATGTGGTTCTCTTTTACGAAGGGCTTCATTACTCCTGTAGATGATGATGGTAAAGTCTTAGGGTCCGCTCTTTGGACAATTGAGCAAAAGCGCAAGGCACAGGCAAATGCTAAAGCTACTATAACATTATAGTGCATCCTGGCAAAGGAACAACTTAATAAAGTTGGTCCTTTCAGCACTGTGCAAGACCTTTGGAACAAACTACTTGAGCTGCACGAGGGTACCAGAGACTCTCGTATAGCCAAGAGGGATTTGTTCCTAAGTCAACTCCAGAATTTCACTATGAAGGACACTAAATCTGTCAGTGAGCTTCATGGAAGATTCAAGGAGTTTCTTAATGGTCTCCACTCTATTGGAGAGAGTGTTGAGAACCGAGATTTGATTAGGTATGTGCTTAAATCGTTTCCCTGAAATGTCTTATGGTCATCTATGGTGGATGCCTATAAGGTATCAAGGGATTTATCAACTATTAAAATAGATGAACTATTTTGTGAGATGGAATTACATGAACAGGCTAATAAAGGTCAAAAAGAGAAAGGTATTTCTTTGTTTGCAGGTGATCAGGGCAAGGAGGTTATCGAGATAGCGATCATTAATTTGACCAATTATGGGGAAGACTATTGCATAATTCATGTGCACTTGGTCCGAAGATCATAATTGGACATTCCAACCAAGTAAAATTGGTTGTATCACTTAAGACAAGTGCCGTTCAATTTGCGTATTGCTAAGAGCTCATTTATAGCATTGAAGAAGTATGTGGTCAATCACATCTAGGTGTAAGGGTCACATTTGGAGTTAGCGATACAAATGGAAATAAACACTAAAAAGGCTTAATTTTCAGATTTTTGGAAATTGTATCAATCCATGGAAATATTAGGCAGTGTATTTTTCACAGATTTTTTTTGTGTAAGAGCATGACTTTCGAATTCTGTACGAAAAATTTCAAAAAAATTTGAAGTCTCTAGAATTAAATATGAATTTTTGAAATTCGTCTAAAAAAACTGCAAAAACTGTTATCATCAACCAGTCGAGGTAGCGCCTCGACTGCTCATGGGTTAAAAATGAAATTGCTCTCGACCAGGAGGTCAACCACACCTCCAATCGAAGCACTGCCTCGACTGATACACTGGAATTCAAAAATAGTCGAGTAGCACTCGACCAGCGGCTCTACTGCAAAATTTACAACTACACAGAGTCGAGTGAATCTCGACTGGCCACTCGACTACTAGCCGTTGTAGGTGAACAGAATCGAGGCATGCTCGACTAGCGCCTCGACTGGATGACTTATCAAAGGCATAGAATCGAGGCGAACTCGACCTGTGCCTCAACTGCTTTATCAGTCGAAGTGTTTAACTTATCGCCTCGACTGTTGGACATGAAATTATATAAGGAAACCTTTTCTCCCATTTGACCCACTCGCGATTTTTCCTCCTTCCATCGCTTTCGTCGTCGTCGCTCGAACTCAGGCCATCTTTCAGCGCCTACTAAACCTACAATGTTAGGGTGTATACTAAAAATTCTATCTTTTTTATAAACATCTTTATTTTTGAAATAAGAATCACATGATCATTGTTTGCATATTTATGGTTATGCATATTGTCTAATACATTACATTGTAGATAACATGGTGTGTAGTGTCACATGGGAGATCATGTTATCAGTTCCTTGTAGAGTATAAGTAGAGGCTCACAACCGAGATGGTTTTGGACAAACCATTGGTATGGTTGTAGTGTGATATGGTATTAGTTTATCTTGACCATAGAATTACACTAGTACACATTGTGTGTATTGAGCAAGACTGACTTAGAGGTGATTCAATTTATTGTTGACTACATAATTGAATCAGACCTCGGATATTATGGTGTACATGCTCTTAATCCCGATATAATAACGGCCACATGTACTTAGTATTTATTTCTTTAATTTACCAATGGGCGAGATTTATAGATTAAATCGATAGGCTCGGTAAGTTGGGAAATGATATTATTTACATGGTGTGTCGTTGATTATAGGAGGAAACCGTATCCTATATATTAGGATGATGATGTCCCCTTGAGGAGCTCATAAGGATCATCATGTAAACCCTGCAGGTGGACTTGGTCCTGCATGATGATAAGGTTGAGTGGTACTACTCATGGAGTTAGATGTTGATTAATTAATTGACAAATATTTGAGATCTTAAACACGGGGAGATATTTGTACAATTAATATATGAAGCCCATATTTATTTATGGGGGTTGGTGAGGTAGATCATTGATAAACCTCTAGTGTAATGGATTATCATTAATGGATCGAACTTTATGTGGGCTAGATCCATTGGGTGGCCAAGATCCAACTCCTCCTCATGGTCCCTATTGTAGCCTATTAAAACCCTCATGAAGCCTAGATCAAATGGTGGAAAATGGAACCCTAGATCTGACAGTGGAGATTAAATCTCTAGATCTGACGGTGGAGATTAAATCTCTAGATTTGATGGTGGAGATTAAATCTCTAGATCTGACGGTGGAGATTGAAAGGAGGCTTAAGCCTAGCTCTATAAAATGAGGGCTAAGGGCTTGGGTGGCACACATCATTGGGAGATTAGGGTTAGGATTTTTGGAGTTGGCTTGAGAGAAGAGGTGGGCAGCAACCCTAGGTTGGTCTTCTTCCTTTGGGCGGCTGCAACCCTAGGTTTTGGCTCTCCTTGGTCGGCGACACCTCACCCTCTCTCTCTCTAGATTGACCAGCAACTCCTCCCTCTCTCTCTCTCTCCTTTGGCCAGCAGCAACCGTTCTTTAAGGTTGGCCGGCGCTCCTTCATCCTCTCCTTGGCCGGCGACAACATCAAGTTCCTTAGCTTGGTGGTCAGTTCTAAATAGGAGAAGAAGTTTTGTTTTATTCTTCATTTTGTTTGGAGCGAGCAAGGAAGCGAAGAACGTGATCTAGGAGTCTTCGACTTTTGGAAGATCATCGCCCACACGACATCCAAAATGAGGAAGGACATACAATAGAAGCCCTAGAGGTAAACAAGAGGAATAATTCTTGTTTAAGTATGTTTTCTTATTCTATGCAAATTGTATGTATTGTATGTGGTTAATTTACTTGTACCCCGAAGACAAACACAAAAACCGGTGATCCGTACATCATCTATTCCGCGGCTAATCAAAGAAAAGAGGTAGGTTACTTGAACAACAAGTTTGTTCAAGTGACCACTCTATTCGAATAGCACGATGATGGATCGGTTGCTTGGGTAATTTCTCTTTGTCAAGGATTTTTTTTTAATCCGGGGACGTAGATGGGATTTCCATGCACTAGCAACCGAGGTGGGAAGCAAAGATTCGGTTCCACAAACCTTCAAGTGGCATCAGAGCTTCAGTTCCAAAACCTTCAAGTGGTATCAGAGCCACAGTTTTCGGTTTTGTGTTTAGGATTCGATTACTTTTATGCACTTATCATATATTGTATGTGTCGGATGATAGTAGGATGTGCGTAGGCTAACTTTTTGGTTGCAGGCATAAGATCCAACTATTATGGTCATATGTGTGTGTATGTGATTGCATGTGTGTAATATTATTTGAATCCTCGGGGTTGACCAGGCTAGTATTTAATTTTTGTAATTAAGTACGGTATTATTTAGCCACTCTTTTATTTTAGTTTACTTTCGATCTAGATTTCATGTACACTCCTTCGTGGAGTATAGGATCGATGGATGTAAATTAAAATAATTATTCTCGACTCGAATCTCCGGATGGCTTGTACATGGCGTAGGGAGGAGCGGACGAGATGACAATACGATGGGAGGCATATTGGAGAACAAAAGTCATAATAGTTGGAAAATATTTTTTCATATTTATTGGTTCTTGTTTGATATGCATGTCGTGTGCTAGGAAAATTCCTCAATTTTAAATTACTAAGTGGGAGAGGGATATTTTTTTTTAAATTCCCATGACCTCCATTACAATTTGACATGTGATGTAAACAAACTTGCGTGTCGGCTCTGAGTGCCTTCCTCCCCATCGGATGAGTTTGTTTTGCGGATCACAGGGTCGAATATGGTTATAGGAAATTATTTAGGAGTGTATGTACTTCCCCATCGGAAGGCACATAACCCGAGATAATTGCCTTGGTACCAAGTAATGGTGAACACTTAGATGCAAATAGGAGTATCCTCCCCATCGGAGTCACTACTTTTATTTGTAGGGCCGAAGAGAAACCAACTATTAATTTTATTTGTCAAAAAGTTAGGTTGACAAGATAGTAAAATTAATGGGTAAAACCTCCTCTTACAAATGTAGAATTCGTATATGTCCACACGATCGTGGCATACGATATTCTTGGTGTTTTGAGGAGTTGGTTGATTTTAAAATTTTATTGTTTGAGGAATCAATAATTTTTAAAATCTAATGTTTTGATCTATGTGATTCTTAGGTTTTTCAAAAATGACTTTCAACCTGCTTGCTGTGATACTAAAAGAGAATAAACTTACTGGACCCAATTATGTTGATTGGAAAAGGAATCTTGATATTATCCTGACTGCTGAGGAGTATAAATATGTACTCTTCAAAGAGTGTCGTCCTAAGCCTGCGGATGATTCTGGGGAAAAGGAGAAGGAGAGTTATAAGAAGTGGATAAAGGTTGATGAGATGGCGCGGTGTTACATTTTAGCTTCTATGTCGAATGTATTGCAACATCAGCATCAAGCCATGCCCACTACTTATGACATGATGCTCAATCTCAAGGAGCTTTTTGGACACCAGAATCGGGCTGCTAGGCAGGAAGCCATGAGGAACTTGATGATGACCACCATGATCAAGGGAACACCCGTGAGGGATCATGTTCTCAAGATGATGCCTCATTTGAATGAGTTGGAAGTCCTTGGAGCTGAGATCAATGGGGAAACCCAGGTCGATATCATTCTTCAGTCTCTACCTAGGAGTTTTGAGCAGTTTCGCCTGAACTACAACATGAATAAGAGGTTGTATTCATTGGCGGAGCTTCTGATAAAACTCCAGGTGACAGAGGGGCTTTTTCGTCAGAGTGCTCAGGCTCAGGCCATGGTTGCCCAAAAGGTTTCTACTTCTAAGCCGAAAGGCAAGAAGAAGAAGAAACAAGGTGGGGCAAAGGTGGTGGGAGGATCTCAGAGAGGAGTGAAGAAGCCGAAAGGCAAGTGCTTCACTTGCAAGCAGACTGGACATTGGAAAAAGGGCTGCCCCAACCGAAAGTAGAACAAAGGTCATATTAACCTGAGTAGAATTTAAAGGTTGATAGCTGATGGACCTCTGGGTTCATTAGTGGTGGAAGATTTCCCAACCTGCGAATCTTACTTGGAAGGTAAAATGACCAAGAGGCCTTTTAAGGCCAAGGGTTATAGAGCCAAAGATGTGTTGGAATTGGTTCATTCTGATTTGTGTGGTCCTATGTCTATCTAGGCTAGAGGTGGTTTTGAATATTTCATCTCTTTTATAGACAATTATTTAAGATATGGATACATTTACTTGATACGCCGCAAGTCTGAATGTTTTGACACGTTCAAAGAATTCAAGTCTGATGTAGAGAAACGTCAAGATAAAAGTATCAAGATACTACGATCTGATAGTGGTGGTGAGTACCTCTTGGGAGAGTTTAGGAATTACTTATCAGAGGCTGGGATTCAATCTCAATTTTCTGCACCTGGCACACCCTAGCAGAATGGTGTAGCGGAGCGAAGGACTAGGACTCTTATGGAGATGGTTAGATCGATGATGAGTTATTCTAAGTTGCCAGATTCATTCTGGGGGTATGTTCTGGATACGGCAGTGTATATTCTGAACTTGGTACCATTTAAATCAGTGCCTTCTACTCCCACAGAATTGTGGACTGGGTGAAAGTTTAGTCTGAGACATATTCGAATTTAGGGGAGTCCAGCACATGTGCTGAAGGTAGATGTTGGTAAGTTGGAACCTTGTACATAAGTGCGCATGTTCGTAGGCTATCCTAGAGGAACGAAAGGTGGTTTGTTCTATAGTCCTAGAGATCAGAGAGTGATCATTAGAACGAACGCCAGATTTCTAGAGGAAGACTATGTGATGAACCATAAGCCCATGAGTAAGATTGTTGTGGAGGAATTGAGAGGAGAAGTTACTACTTCAGTACCACCGGTAAAAGAGGATATACCACAAGTGACTGCACCGCGTGTCATAGAGGATACACAGGTGATACCTCATCATAGTGGGTGGGTTGTTAAACAGCCTGATAGATTTATGTTCTTGGGAGAATCTTCTGATTTGGTCTCTGGCGAATATGAACCTGATCCCTGGACATATGATGAGGCAATCCAAGATAAAGATGTGATATCTTGGCAAAGTGCAATGAATTCTGAGATAGAATCTATGGATTCAAATTAGATCTAGGAGCTAGTAGAACCACCAATGGTGTAAAAACCATTGGATGCAAGTGGATCTACAAAAGAAAGAGAGGAATAGATGGAAAGGTTGAGACCTTCAAAGCAAAGCTTGTTGCGAAAGGGTATACTCAGAAAAAGGGTATCGATTATGAGGAGACCTTTTCCCCGGTAGTATTGCTTAAGTCTATCCAGATTCTCTTATGTATTGCTGCTCATATGGATTATGAGGTGTGGCAGATTGATGTCAAGACAGCTTTCCTTAATGGAAGTCTTGAGGAAAACATCTATATGAAGCAACCAGAGGGATTCTTTGCAAAGGGCAAAGAGCATCTTGTGTGCAAGCTTAATTGGTCCATTTATGGATTGAAGCAAACTTCGAGATCTTGGAACATCCACTTTGATGAGGTAATCCAGTCCTATGGATTTATTCAAAGTCTGGATGAGTCTTGTGTATACAAGAGATGTGATGGAAACATAGTGGAATTTCTTGTACTATACGTAGATGACATTTTGTTAATTGGCAACAATGTCAAGGTGTTATCGGACGTAAGGGTATGGTTGTCCAAACAGTTTGATATGAAGGACTTGGGAGAAGTGGGACATATCCTTGGGATCAAGGTTATTAGGGATCGTAAGAAAAGGATGTTGTGCTTACCTTAAGCTTCATACATAGACACAATTTTGGCTCGTTTTAGCATGCAGAACTCTAAGAAAGGTTTTCTACCTTTTAGGCATGGAGTACCTTTATCTAAAGAGATGTGTCCTAGAACATCAAAGGAGATAGAGGAGATGAAGGTGGTTCCTTATGCTTAGGCAGTAGGAAGCCTCGTGTATGCTATGTTATGTACGAGACCGGATATCTGCTTTGCCATTGGCATGGTTAGCAGATATCAGAGTAATCCAGGACAGGGACATTGGACTACAGTAAAGCATATATTGAAGTACATGAGAAGGACTAGAGATTATATGCTAGTATACCAGGCAAATCAATTACTCCCTGTGGGTTACACAGATTCCGACTTCCAATCAGATAGGGATAACAGTAAGTCTACCTTAGGTTTTGTGTTTACTTTAGAAGGTGGAGCCATTGTATGGAGTAGTGTCAAGCAGAAATGCGTGACGAACTCTACCATGGAAGCTGAGTATGTGGCAGCCTCTGAGGTGGCCAAAGAAGTTGTATGGCTCAGGAACTTCTTGATGGACTTGGATATGATTCCTGGTTTGCCCAAAACTATCACAATTTATTGTGATAACAGTGGTGCAGTTGCAAACTTGAAGGAACCACGAGCCCATAAGGCAAGTAAACACATATAGCACAAGTACCACCTAATACGAGAAATCATAAAGCAAGGAGAAGTTGTTGTGGCCAAGATTGGATCAGAGGATAACCTGGAAGATCCTTTCACTAAGGCCCTTCCAGCGAGAGCTTTTGATAGGCAAGTGGAGGGAATGGGAATCAGATGTATGGCAGTATGAGGACAGCATAGTCTTTTAGTATAAGTGGGAGATTGTTGGGATGTATACTGAAAAGTCTATCTTTTGTATGAACATCTTTATTTTTGAAATAAGAATCACATGATCATTGTTTGCATATTTATGGTTATGCATATTGTCTAATACATTACATTGTAGATAACATAGTGTGTAGTGTCACACTGGAGATCATGTTATCAGTTCCTTGTAGAGTATAAGTAGAGGCTCACAACTGAGATGGTTTTCGACAAACCATTAGTATAGTTATAGTGTGATTTGGTATTGGTTTATCTTGACCATAGAATTACACTAGTACACTTTGTGTGTATTGAGCAAGACCAACTTAGAGGTGATTCAATTTATTGCTGACTACATAATTGAATCGGACCTCGGATATTATGGTGTACATGCTCTTAATCCCGATATAATAACGGGCACATGTACTTAGTATTTATTTCTTTGATTTAACAATGGGCGAGATTTATAGATTAAATCGATAGGATTGGTAAGTTGGGAAATGATATTATTTACATGGTGTGCCATTGATTATAGGAGGAAACTGTGTCCTATATATTAGGATGATTATATCCCCTTGAGGAGCTCATAAGGATCATCATGTAAACCCTGCTGGTGGACTTGTTCTGGCATGATGATAAGGTTGAGTGGTACTACTCATGGAGTAGATGTTGATTAATTAATTATCAGTAAATTAATTAATTGACGGACATTCGAGATCTTAAATATGGTGAGATATTTGTACAATTAATATATGAAGCTCATATTTATTTATGGGGGTTGGTGAGGTAGATCAATGATAAACCTCTAGTGGAATGGATTATCATTAATGGATCGGACTTTATGTTAGCTAGATCCATTGGGTGGCCAAGATCCAACTCCTCCTTATGGTCCCTATTGTAGCCTATTAAAACCCTCATGAAGCCTAGATCCAATGGTGGAGATTAAATCTCTAGATCCGACGGTGGAGATTGAAAGGAGGCTTAAGCCTAGCTCTATAAAAGGAAGTCTAAGGGCTTGGGTGGCACACATCATTGGGAGATTAGGGTTAGGGTTTTTGGAGTTGGCTTGAGAGAAGCGGTGGGCGGCAATCCTAGGTTGGTCTTCTTCCTTTAGGCGGCGACAACCCTAAGTTTTGGCTCTCCTTGGCCAGCGGCGCCTCACCCTCTCTCTCTCTAGATTGGTCGGCCACTCCTCCCTCCCACTCTCTCTCTCCTTTAGCTGGCGGCAACCTTTCTTTAAGGTTGGCCGGCACTCCTTCATCCTCTCCTTGGCCAGCGGCAACATCAAGTTCCTTGGCTTGGTGGTCGGTTCTAGATAGGAGAAGAAGTTTTGTTTTGTTCTTCCCCTTGTTCGGAGTGAGCAAGGAAGGGAAGAACTGTTGGGTTTCTGGCACCGCGGCGTGTGTGTGTTCGATCACGTTTCGTAAACATGAACACAGCGGAAGCAATAAAATAATAAATCTACATTTATTACAACACACACAACACACGCATGCATATTACAACAAGTGTAGACATAACCGTAAATTTAAATTTGCAATAAAAGGAAATTTATCTACGTTATACCTTTCGTATGACGTGTAGCGGGAACGGTATCAACCGGAACGATCCTCGCTAGAATCGTCTCTATCCGTATCCACGCCGAGTTCCTCGGGATGACTTCGCTAAGCCACGAGCTTCGTCTTCATACGGGTTACTAGCCTCGTGTTGAAGACGACGTGATCGAGAGATGATCACGATCCGAATCCAAATTCGGATCCTAATACGAGTTCTCAAAACTCGCTTCTCCGGAGAGGTATTCGTCAACCAATTGACGAATCCTTCGTCCTCCACCTCAGAGGATTACCGGAGATCGAATCCCTGGTAAGTTATCCGCTGTCGGAGCTCTAACCGTCGTCCAAACGACGCTCCGACGAGAGGAGAAGAAGCTGTCTAGAAAACTGGACAGCTTGGTGGAGGAGTAGGCGCCGGCCAAAACAAGGAAGCCAAGTCCTCACCTTTTCACCGAAGCCTAGGAAGATCACCATAGGGTCGCCGGAGGATCACCGGCTGAAGCTTGGACGCCGGCAAGGACTTGGACGGCGGCACAAGAGCTGGGCGGCAATGGAGTTGGCGCCGAAAACTCCAAGGAGAGGAGGTGGGCGGCAACTCCTTCAATGGGGTGGGCGGCAACTCCTTGCTAGGGTTTTGGATTAGGGCTTAATTATCCATTAAGCCCTCTTTTATAGAGAACTAATTCTCTTAATGGTTATTGGATCATAACCATTAGGCCCGTTAACCCGCTCCATTAAGATAAGTTAAAATAAACCAAACCATGATGGTTTATTTTAAGTTAAAACGAACCGAACCAACTTTTGGTTCATTCGTTTAAAATAAACCAAACCCTTTGGTTTATTCTCCTCCATTGGATTAGAACCAAACCATTTTGGTTCATCCATTATGTCTTCATAAGACACGGCCCATCCACACTTCCATTGTGACTGAAACGATTTCATGCTCGCTTTATGTTTGGTCCGACCAAACTTAGTTTCTCTCGGTCTGAGAATCCCATTCTCAAGCTCGTTTTAAATCCTTCGGATTACGCTCGTTGTGCGTGTGACCAAATAGGTTCTCGGTTTATGTTGGCCGTCTATAATTAACCATTAATTATAGAACGATCATGAGTGGCACCTAGTAGTACATCATGATCCCTAATTAACCGAAATGATCAACGGTTGATCCAGAACTATTTTTGAAACCCTTCAGCAGCTCGAATAATTCGTGCCCCATTCCCTTCACTCATCTTATACCCACTTGGTTTAGGACATGGTCTATAGTGTCAGTCCCCACTAGGCTGACTACGTCACACCTAGCCCAAGTATCATTTCCTCGTCCTACGGATTCTAGTTACTCCACATGTATCGAAGAGTACCTTACTCTAAACATGTAATGCTTTGGCCAAAGACTTTAGTAACAATCCGACGAGAGGCCATGGGTATACATCTCCTCGCAAGGAGTGGTGAATCTTTTATAGGCTATTCAAACACCTTCGATCACTTCGACTTATACCCAATCATCCCGGGTCCACATCTCCTTAGAGATGTTTGCTTAAGATGTCAAAGCATAAGTCTCCATGATCAAGATGACTTGAATACCGCAAGTCAAAGGAACATCGCACTTAAGCCACAGAAAGAACTTCATTGACATATCTATATATGCAGAGAACCATATGAAGTCTTACGGCTGGTCACTCCAATGAACTAGTTACCATAACTAGCATCCACGATTAACTCCGGACATCACTATGTCTCTGAGAATCACCGCTTGGATACACCAAGGAGTATACCTCGTGCTAGTCTCGACAGAATTGATGGTGTCCAAATCCATCAATTCATCGACTAGGGATAATTCTGATACATCACAATTACACATGTAGAGATACTCACTAGTTGTTATCCAATCACAAATTCTCTCATGCTGTGAATCGCATCGTGGACATTCAGTAAATGAGTTTAAGATCCAATCAAATACATGAAACATGTATACTCAAATAGTGAATCTTCATTTATCATATAAATGGTTCATACATAAGGCGATTGCCTTAGGACATCTCTCATATATTACTAACAGACTCCCACTTGGCCTAATGCCAATCACTACGGTATCCAATACCATAAGCTCGAACATGACCCTCAAACTTATTTTGAGGTAATGCCTTAGTCAAGGGATCCACTAAGTTCCTTTCAGTGGGAATTTTCTCGATTTGTATTTCGTTCCTACTGATGATCTCTCTGATAAGATGATAGCGGCGAAGCACATGTTTGGATCGCTGATGAGACCTTGGCTCTTTCGCCTGTGCAATTGCTCCATTGTTGTCGCAGTAGACCGGTATTGCTTCAACAATGGCCGGAATCACACCAAGTTCATGAACAAACTTTTTGATCCAAACCGCTTCCTTTGCTGCTTCCGAAGCTGCAATGTATTCTGCCTCAGTGGTAGAATCCGCTACAGTCTCTTGTTTGGAACTTTTCCAACTCACTGCGCCCCCATTCAAGGTGAACACGTATCCAGACTGAGACCTGGAATCATCCTTGTCTGTCTGGAAGCTGACATCCGTATACCCGCGTATCACCATGTCCCCTTCTCCATATATTAGGAACACATCCTTAGTTCTTCTCAAGTACTTAAGGATCGTCTTAACAGCCGCCCAATGATCCATTCCTGGATCGGACTGGTATCTGCTCGTGACACTCAGAGCATACGATACATCAGGCCTCGTACATAACATAGCATACATGATAGATCCTATTGCGGATGCATAGGGAATCTTACTCATGCAAATCCTCTCGTCTTCTGTGTGCGGACACATAGACTTCGAAAGGTGTACCCCATGCCTGATGGGTAGGAAACCTTTCTTGGATTCCGACATGCTAAACATCTTTAGCACTCGGTCTATATATGTAGACTGTGAAAGACCAAGCAACCGTTTCGATCTATCTCTATAGATCTTAATCCCGAGGATGTAGGTTGCTTCTCCCAGGTCTTTCATGGAGAATGTCTTGGATAACCAAACCTTCATCGATCAGAAGATTGAAACATCGTTTCCTATAAGTAGTATGTCATCGACATACAATACTAGGAATACGACTGCACTCCCACTAACCTTCTTGTACACACAAGGTTCGTCTGGATTTTGTGAGAAATCAAACTTTTTGATTGTCTCATCAAAATGGATATTCCAGCTCCTGGATGCTTGCTTCAATCCATAAATGGACCGTCGCAATTTGCATACCTTGGTTTTATCAACCGATGTGAAACCCTCAGGCTGTATCATATACACGTCCTCGAGCAGGTTTCCATTAAGGAAAGCTGTTTTCACATCCATCTGCCATATCTCATAATCATAATGAGCCGCTATGGCCAGGAGCATCCGAATGGATTTAAGCATAGCTACAGGCGAATAGGTTTCGTCATAATCAACACCTTGTTTTTGACGATATCCTTTCGCCACCAATCTAGCCTTGTAGGTAATCACATTACCATCCATGTCGGTTTTCTTCTTGAAAACCCACTTGCACCCTATAGGCTTTATCCCTTCAGGTGGGTCAACCAAGTTTCAAACTTGGTTTTCATACATGGAATCCATTTCTGACTTCATGGCACCAAGCCACTTATCCCTTTCTTAACTTGTCAGCACTTCTTCATAACTGGTAGGCTCCTCATCATCAATGAGTAACACGTCGTTCGATTCACTTACGAGAAATCCATATCTCTCAGGAATATTGCGTGTTCTACCAGATCTACAAAGATGTGGTGTTACAATAGGTCCAGCCGATTGCTCATCACTATGAGTTGTCGGCTGTTGTGCTTCACCAGGTATCTCATCAATGTCTATTTGAGTCTCTCGAGCCTCCTCAAGCTCGATGACACTCCCACTGTTTTCTTGCAAGAGAAACTCTTTCTCTAGAAACACAGCATGCCTTGAAACAAACACCTTTTGTTCCACAGGATGATAGAATTGGTAACCCCTTGTTTCCTTAGGGTATCCAATAAATAGACATTTATCAGACTTAGCATCCAATTTGTCTGATACAGTCCGCTTCACATAAGCAGGACAACCCCATATCTTCAAGTAAGATACATGAGGTTTCTTACTATTCCATATCTCATATGGAGTAGTTGAGACTACCTTGGTAGGCATTCTGTTTAACAAGTAAACAACTATCTAAAGTGCATAGCCCCAAAAGGACTTGGGAAGAGTTGCATGATTCATCATTGACCTAACCATGTCCAACAAGGTCCGGTTACGCCTCTCAGATACACCATTATACTGTGGTGTATAGGGCGGAGTCCATTGAGACAATATACCATTGTCTCTTAGATAATCAAGAAACTCTTGACTTAAGTATTCACCACCTCGATCTGATCGAAGTATATTAATACTCTTATCATGTTGTTTCTCTACTTCATTTCTGAATTCTTTGAACCTTTCAAAGGCTTCAGACTTGTGTTTCATCAAGAACACATACCCAAACCGTGAGTGATCATCGGTGAAGGTAATGAAGTAGCTATAGCCTCCTAATGCTTGAGTTGACATAGGTCCACATACATCAGTATGTATTAGACCTAGTAACTCTCCCATTCGTTCACCTTTTCCAGTAAAAGGTAACTTAGTCATCTTGCCTTTTAAGCATGATTCGCATGTATCGTATGAATCCAATTCAAACGATTCCAGAATTCCACATCGGTGTAATTCGGACATGCGTTTCTTGCTTATATGGCCAAGACGACAATGCCACATATAGGAGTCTATTTGATTATCCTTTCGAACACGCGTGTTGCTCGCTTCGATATTGAAAATGTCACTGGATACGTCCAACGTATAAATGCCATTACTCAAGGTTCCAGTTCCATAAAGTACGCCATTTAAAGTTATATAACAACAATTGTTACTAAACGTCAAATGGAAACCATTTCTATTTAAACAGGAAATAGAAACAATGTTCTTTATTAGAGAAGGAACATAATAGCAATTGTCCAGTTCTAAGACTAGTCCACTAGGAGCTTCAAAGAATAAGTTCCGATATCAACAACCTTTGCTCCATTGCCAACTCGCAAATTTGACCCCCCTCTGACAAGTCTTCTTCTATTCCTTAGCCCCTGTATGTCATTACATATATGTGAGCTACACCCAGTATCCAATACCCAAGTGTCCAAGGAAATAGAATGACAATCAATAACGAAGATACCTGAAGAGGATGGGGCATCGGATGCCTTTTTCTTCTTCATGGACTCAAGATAAATCTTGCAGTTTCTTCGCCAGTGGCCTTCCTTGCCACAGTGATGGCAAGTGCCCTTTTGCGCTGGTTCCGCCTTCTTTGCCTTTTTGTTCTTTCCTTTCTTCTGTTCTTTTGCCTTCCTCTTAGAACCTTTCTTTGAGGAATCAACTAACAAAACCGCCTTCTCCTCATGCTTCACAGAAGGCTCCACAGTCTTCAGCATATTGAGGAGCTCGGGAATGGTGGATTCCAATTTGTTCATCCGATAGTTCATCACAAATTGCGAGAAACTCTTGGGCAAACAATGTAGAATTAAGTCAATACTTAACTCATGATCCATCACAAAACCGAGGGTAGCTAGCTGCTCGATGTACCCGTTCATCTTTAGCACAAACTGCACTACAGATGAACCTTCTTGCATCTTCGTGGTGAAGAGGAGCCTAGAGACCTCAAACCTTTCGGATCTCGCTTGCTCATCGAACAACTCATGAAGATGGAAGACGATAGTATTAGAATCCATATGCTCATGCTGCTTTTGCAGCTCAAGTACCATCGTCGCTAGCATGATGCAACTCGCCAGCTCAGAATCTGCCACATGCTTCTGATAGACCAACATTTGGTCTGGAGTTGCATCGTCCTTAGGACGGTCAGGAAGAGGCTCTTCAAGGACATATGCAAGCTTTTCCGCCTTGAGAACAATTCTCAGGTTTCTAAGCCAGTCCAGGAAGTTAGGCCCAGTCAGTTTGTTCAAATCCAAAATAGTGCGCAAATTCAAAGACGTCATGATCAATTTATTGACCTAGAAATACAAAACGAGCATATATGAGAAAATGATTTTAAAATGCATCAATATACATTTATAAATCCCATTCATTTTTTGAATTTCAAAAACCCCAAAATCACTTCGGGAGATCATAAGTCCATCTCCGAATGGGCTGATATCCATCATAGTTATGAATAACCTTGGAGAGAGTCCAACAAGCCATTCATAACTACGACAGTAGGTATCATCTATACCGATTGCATATCACGTATATGCAACTATCACAATGTGCTATCAACTAATTGAATGTTCACACATACGTTGGGTTGTTAACACATTAACAAGTATGCATCATATGCATAGCACCCAACTTCACCTCCCTTTACATCGACCTTGGAGAGAGTCCAACAAGCCGATGCTCCAGGTTAAAGCCAACCCATTAATCAGGAAATAGTTTTAACATGGTTAGAGCGCATTCAACCAATTAGCCCAGCTTGGAGAGAGTCCAACAACCAAAGCTAACGATTGACCTCTGACTCTTACCATATTAGTATTAAACTATTTCATGGTTTGAACATGTTCGGGTTCGAGCCGGGCTTGGAGAGAGTCCAACGGAATTCTGGTTCTAACCATATTAATAGAAGGTGTAGGCTTTAATATTGTTTAAGGGTTTTATGTCTCATCCTCTTTGCATGCAAATAACTATTATCTACATGGCATGGCATACATGGCATACATCTACATGTCACGACACGCATGGCATAATGTTATGCATCTAATGCAATTACATGACATACAATTATGTCATGTATATATTTCCTTATATGTCATAACTATTTATGGAAATAAAATATGTTTAAGATTTGATTCTCCAAATCAAATCATAATTAAATTAGGAAACAAATTTCCAAATCTAATCACATATTTTATTCATGGAATTATTTGATTAAGGAAAATCTATTTAGAAAACCAATTTCCAAAATCATTAAAACTACTTATGGAAATCAAATATTTTAAGATTTGATTTCCCAGATCAAATTATGATTAAATTAGGAAACAAATTTCCAGAATCTAATCAAATATTTTATTTATGGAAAATATCAATTTCCATAAATACTTCCAACTTTCCAAAAGTGGAAGATTTCCATAAATACTTCTAGAATTTCCAAAATTGAAAAATTTCCATAAATACTTCTAAATTTCCAAAATTAGAAAATTTCCAGAAATACATTATGACTATCGCAAAACCATTTTTACGATTATGTTGAAACACAACCTGGGCTCTGATACCACTGTTGGGTTTCTGGCACCGCGGCGTGTGTGTGTTCGATCACGTTTCGTAAACATGAACACAGCGGAAGCAATAAAATAATAAATCTACATTTATTACAACACACACAACACACGCATGCATATTACAACAAGTGTAGACATAACCGTAAATTTAAATTTGCAATAAAAGGAAATTTATCTACGTTATACCTTTCGTATGACGTGTAGCGGGAACGGCATCAACCGGAACGATCCTCGCAAGAATCGTCTCTATCCGTATCCATGCCGAGTTCCTCGGGATGACTTCGCTAAGCCACGAGCTTCGTCTTCGTACGGGTTACTAGCCTCGTGTTGAAGACGACGTGATCGAGAGATGATCACGATCCGAATCCAAATTCGGATCCTAATACGAGTTCTCAAAACTCGCTTCTCTGGAGAGGTATTCGTCAACCAATTGACGAATCCTTCGTCCTCCACCTCAGAGGATTACCGGAGATCGAATCCCCGGTAAGTTATCCGCTGTCGGAGCTCTAACCGTCATCCAAACGACGCTCCGACGAGAGGAGAAGAAGCTGTCCAGAAAACTGGACAGCTTGGTGGAGGAGTAGGCGCCGGCCAAAACAAGGAAGCCAAGTGCTCACCTTTTCACCGAAGCCTAGGAAGATCACCGGAGGGTCGCCGGAGGATCACCGGCTGAAGCTTGGACGCCGGCAAGGACTTGGACGGCGGCACAAGAGCTGGGCGGCAATGGAGTTGGCGCCGAAAACTCCAAGGAGAGGAGGTGGGCGGCAACTCCTTCAATGGGGTGGGCGGCAACTCCTTGCTAGGGTTTTGGATTAGGGCTTAATTATCCATTAAGCCCTCTTTTATAGAGAACTAATTCTCTTAATGGTTATTGGATCATAACCATTAGGCCCGTTAACCCACTCCATTAAGATAAGTTAAAATAAACCAAACCATGATGGTTTATTTTAAGTTAAAACGAACCGAACCAACTTTTGGTTCATTCGTTTAAAATAAACCAAACCCTTTGGTTTATTCTCCTCCATTGGATTAGAACCAAACCATTTTGGTTCATCCATTATGTCTTCATAAGACACGGCCCATCCACGCTTCCATTGCGACTGAAACGATTTCATGCTCGCTTTATGTTTGGTCCGACCAAACTTAGTTTCTCTCGGTCTGAGAATCCCATTCTCAAGCTCGTTTTAAATCCTTCGGATTAAGCTCGTTGTGCGTGTGACCAAATAGGTTCTCGGTTTATGTTGGCCATCTATAATTAACCATTAATTATAGAACGATCATGAGTGGCACCTAGTAGTACATCATGATCCCCAATTAACCGAAAAGATCAACGGTTGATCCAGAACTATTTCTGAAACCCTTCAGCAGCTCGAATGATTCGTGCCCCATTCCCTTCACTCATCTTATACCCACTTGGTTTAGGACATGGTCTATAGTGTCAGTCCCCACTAGGCTGACTACGTCACACCTAGCCCAAGTATCATTTCCTCGTCCTACGGATTCTAGTTACTCCACATGTATCAAAGAGTACCTTACTCTAAACATGTAATGCTTTGGCCAAAGACTTTAGTAACAATCCGACGAGAGGCCATGGGTATAGATCTCCTCGCAAGGAGTGGTGAATCCTTTATAGGCTATTCAAACACCTTCGATCACTTCGACTTATACCCAATCATCCCGGGTCCACATCTCCTTAGAGATGTTTGCTTAAGATGTCAAAGCATAAGTCTCCATGATCAAGATGACTTGAATACCGCAAGTCAAAGGAACATCGCACTTAAGCCACAGTAAGAACTTCATTGACATATCTATATATGCATAGAACCATATGAAGTCTTACGGCTGGTCACTCCAATGAACTAGTTACCATAACTAGCATTCACGATTAACTCCGGACATCACAATGTCTCCAGCCAGTGAGAATCAGCTGCTTGGATACACCAAGGAGTATACCTCGTGCTAGTCTCGACAGAATTGATGGTGTCCAAATCCATCAATTCATTGACTAGGGATAATTCCGATACATCACAATTACACATGTAGAGATACTCACTAGTTGTGATCCAATCACAAATTCTCTCATGCTGTGAATCGCATCGTGGACATTCAGTAAATGAGTTTAAGATCCAATCAAATACATGAAACATGTATACTCAAATAGTGAATCTTCATTTATCATATAAATGGTTCATACATAAGGCGATTGCCTTAGGACATCTCTCATATATTACTAACAAGAACATGATCTAGGAGGCTTCGACTTTTGGAAGATCGTCGCCCACACGACGTCCAAAAGGAGAAAGGACATACAATAGAAGGCCTAGAGGTAAACAAGAGGTATAATTCTTGTTTAAGTATGTTTTCTTATTCTATGCAAATTGTATGTATTGTATGTGGCTAATTTACTTGGACCCCCAAGACAAACACAAAAATCGGCGATCCGTACATCGTCTATTCCGCGGCTAATCGAAGAAAAGAGGTAGGTTACTTGAACAACAAGTTTGTTCAAGTGACCACTCTATTCGAATAGCACGATGATGGATCGGTTACTTGGGTAATCTCTCTTTGTCAAGGATTATTTTTTTTTAATCCGGGGACGTAGATGGGATTGCCATGCACTAGCGACCGAGGTGGGAAGCGAAGCTTCGATTCCACAAACCTTCAAGTGGTATCAGAGCTTCGATTCCAAAACCTTTATACACTACCTCTCTAGGACCCAAGCTAACCTAGGTTAAAATTCTAGCCCTAATCCGGTGGTTTCTACAACTAAGGTTCGCCGGCCTTTCCTCCTCGCCGAAAAAGTCCCCTTTTGAAAGAAGGGGTGTCATCCTTAAGGTCTCACCAGTTTTAAATCACTTGAACGAAAGTCAATGGCACCCAAGTATAAACTTTCTCTCTTCCTTCTCCTTGCTTTTAACGATTAATAGTCCATAATTGATCACTGATCAGTGTTTATCCTTGTCATTCATCATACCACATTCATTCTACATTTTGGACATAATTTTTGCATCTCTAGGAAAAAATGAAAACAATCCGAGGTCAGTAGGAAGGAAATATCTAGGGAGAACCCCTCTACGGATCCCCGATTTCCTTCCGAATTACATCAGCATACATTCATGAACTACAAATTCAAGATGATGGCTACTCGCTCTTTAGAGAAAGAGTTTTTCAAGGAGTTTGCTCCAGAAGTAATAGGTGTCATTGATTATTATCAACTTTGTAAACTAGTCTACTGTGATCACGACATTAATGTAGACTTAGTTTCTGAGTTTTACAATAATCTACAACCTACGGGGGATCGACTCATTTATAGGAGTAGGGTAGCCAGGAGAGATATCTCCTTCACTCCTGATATTCTTAGGGCATTTTTAGGGTGTAGAGAGTCAACATCAGCTCTTGAATTTTATCCAATCATCCAAGAACCTATTGAAGGTTACTCTGTCAATGACATTCATGAACAATTCTTTAGGAGACCATGATAACCTGGTGTCAACCTAGCTCCAACCATGGCATTAGCTACCCTCGACAATGTCCTATATAAGGTCATTGTAGGTTTCATCCTTCCTATAGTCACGAGGGAGCAATCTAAGGTGTGACCGCATCATTTACTAGCCCTCTATTTCCTCAAAAACCATCTAGATTTCAATATTGCATTAAATATGTTTCTCTGCATCGTCCACTTCACGGTCCCTGTCCAAAAGAAAATCCACATGCCTTTTGGACATATCATTACTATTGGTGCAAGGGAACCAGATAATCGAACCTAGGTTTTGATTATGAAAAAGATCCAAAGTTAAGGTCATATTGTTGTCTCATGAACTGAATTAAGTGTACAGGAAATGGTTAAGCTAAGCCGAAGGTCAGCGACACCCGGAGAATCCCGAGTCTGGAAACTGTAGTGGTCGGGCGACATTGGGAGAACTTTGTGGGAGTCAAAGAACCCAGGTGAAGATCAGAAGCAAAGCGATAGGTCATAAAGGATCAGAGGTAAGCACGAGTGGGAAGAGAGATGGTAAGGTCGTGTCCTCTATACGGGGATGACCATAGTATTGGTGCAGTAGGCACCTGAATCGAACCTGAGTTTTGATTATAGCAAATACACAAAGTTAAGTGCATTTTGTTATCTCATGAGCTGAATCAAGTATGTAGAAATGCTAAGCTAAGCCGAAGGTCAGCGACACTCAGAGAGAACTGTAGTGGTCGGGCGACACCGAGAGGACTTCGGAGGGAGCTGAAGGAATCAGGTGGAGACTGAAAGCAAGGCTTCAAAGGTAAATGTTGAGGTAAGCTCGTGTGAGTGAGCATAAGTAAGGTCGAGTCCTCCATACGGGGACATCCATAGGTGACGATCCGACCAAGACTTCCCATGGAAGGTCGATGTTCAGATCGGATGGCAAGTGGTCGTCGAATTCACTTATATTTCGAGCTAACTCTTTATTACAGTCAAAAATTCTAGCAATCAGTTCAACCGGCCAAGGATCAGTTCAACTGTTGAGCCATCAGTTCAACCGGCCAAGGATCAGTTCAACTACTGAGCCATCAGTTCAACCGGCCAAGAAATCGGCTAAGGATCAACAAAACTCATCCCTTTCTTCAAGGGTGAGGTGTCCATTGATGTAGGATCTTGATGTGCTCGAGGAGGGGACTTCTAGGGCTATAAAAGAAGGTCAATTTCTCACCATTTCATCAATTCTAAGTGCTCAAAAGCCTCCGCAACGCTCCGACTCTCCGACGACTCTATGACGAAGTGCTGTCAACCACCCTAGCTTAATTTCTATTCTCTAATTGTTGGTATTTTAATTTGTCATCTCTTTAATATTGCAATTCTTTTGTTAATCGAGGTTTTCTATCATTGCATTTTACCTTAATAGAAGAGAGGGTTTGTCTCTCTATCTTTTTCTTTCGAAGGTTTTTGTAATCGTCAAACTCCTACCTCCAACGAGGAGGAGTATTTTAGTGAATTGCCCTTCGTACACAGTCTAGGACCGTTAGGGACTTGGAGTAGCAGCCGAAGGCTATGAACCAAGTAAAAAATACTATTGTTTCTTGTGTTTAATTTTATTTTCCACTGCGTTTAATTGTTTTGAAACGAATTCGAATGAAAGAAAAGTTTTATCGCTATTCACCCCCCCCTCTAGCGATCCGCTTGATCCAACAATTGGTATCAGAGCCGGGGGTGCTAAGATTTGGTGAAACCACCAATCTAGCTTTTTTACAGATTTTTTTTCATTTTTATTCTGTTTATTTCGAATTTATTTCATTTGGTTAGTTTTTCTCTTGCACTACTGATCCAAGACGCGAGTCTTGGTACATTTCGATTGTTTGTGTCGTTGTTAGGTTTTTTGTCTTCATTCTCTTGTTTCTTTTGTATCAATGGCCCATATTGAGGGTTTTAACACCGTCTGACCTCCTTTTTACAACGGAGATGACTTCCGTTATTGGAAGGGTTGGATGGAATGCTTTCTTAAAACTCAAATCGAGATGTGGATCATAATCCAAACGGGATTCACACTTTCGACTAACAAAGTGGGTGAATCCTTGGATTATGACCAATGGACCATTGCAACAAAAAGACAAGTCGAAGCAGATGCCAAGGCAACTTAAATCCTCCAATACAGCTTGTCCAAGGAGGAGCTTAATCGTGTCGGCCCCTTCATCAGCGCAAAGGACCTTTAAACAAAGCTAGTGGAGCTACATGAAGGAACCAATAAAGCCAAGGTATGTAAGTGTGATATTTTGTTTAATAAATTATATAATCTAAAAATGCAGGAATATGAAATGGCAATGCAACTTCATGCTCGCATTCAAGACATAGTCAATAACCTACACGTGATCGGGCAAAAGGTTGAAAATCGCGATCTTATTAGGTATGTTCTTAACTCATTTCCTAGGACTACTTTGTGGGCATCCATGGTTGATGCCTACAAGGTCTCCAAGGATCTTTCAAAACTTAGGTTAGATGAGTTATTTTCTGATTTCGAACTTCATGAGCAATCTAACTCGGAACCCGAGAAGGGTATAGCACTTTTTGCAGGTTCGAGGAAGAAAACCACAAGAAAGCCACCCCCGAAAGAAGAAGAAGATGAGTCCAATTCGGAGGTCGACCTGGAAATGGAGGTCGAACTAGTCAACCTAGTTCGGAGGATAGTCAAGGGTCGAAAGTGAACCATCACTCGACCCAACGAAGGTAAGCCTAAAAGTTCTAATATTAGGTGTTACGAATGCAACAGGTTTGGACACATCAAGTCTGAATGCCCAAAACTCAAGAGCAAAGCACCAAAACACAAAAAGGCACTCAACGCTACATGGGAAGAAGTGTCTGAGGAAGAAGATGATGATCACGTCCTCATGGCTAAACCAGTTGAATCAGAGATGGAGTCGGAACCAGAACATGAATCCAAAATCGAAGATGAGTCGGATTGCGAAGCGCTATTCAAGACAAGCCACGGATATGCATCTGATTCAAAAGATACACTCAAGGTAAGTCGATCCCTTATTAGTACGCTTTATAGTGAAATTAAGTTCTTAACTAGGAAATTAGCTAAGTCCGAGTCCAAGGTCGAGACCCTGGTTGAAGAAGTTAAACTCCCCAAACAGGAGGTCTCCCTAACCTCTTCGACTAGTCGAGTTCGAGAGGAGGACTCAACTCGGGTTGAAAAGATCAAAGTTGAGACTTACTCTTGAAGAGTCAAGTCGAAGATCTTAGGAACACGTTGGAAAGGTTTACTTTGGGATCTAAAGGACTTGACCTCCTACTTGGATCGCAAAGGGTCCTGTACAACAAGGCCAGACTAGGGTTTAGCTTAAATACGACCAACAAGTCGTATATGTCGATTGTAAGTCGACATAAAAAATGTGTCCAAGCATGGGTCCCTAAGACCGCCTTGATTTCAAACTTGGGATCGAACCAGTACTGGGTTCCCAAGGACCAAATCCACTATATGGAGAGACCGAACCGATTCAACAGTCCAAGGGGAGCCAGTACAAAACTTGTTTGTATTTTAACTTAGAAATTGCATGCTTAGGTTCTTTATTTAGTTTGATTTTCCTTTTAGAATGGTTAGATAGGACTATAACTCGTCAATACTTGATAACATAGTACAAGGATGTGGCGAGATGATAGTATACTAGGAAAGCGGAGTCTTGTGTATTCGGGCTAGATAAGGCGTATCTAGTTCGGTGCACTTGACCGAGTGGAACTAGCTGAAGCTACCTCACCGTATCCTAGACTAGTTAGACCAGGAAGTGGTCTTAGGTAAGTCAAGTCTCTATTTTCTTAAAAATGGCTTTGTCTAAGGAAGTGGTCGTTGTTCCGATCAAAGAAGGCTTCTGTGCCTCGCCATGACCTGGAAGCCATGATCTTGAAAAGGTGATTTGATGAGCCTAAGGTCAAATCCGAATCTAACGCAAGGTTGATAAGTGTTCGAATCATTAAATTTAAATCAAGTAAAATTGGAAGTCATCTCACAAGAACATATAGGGTTAATATGTTTGATCATGTAGACATGGGTGAGATGATTTAGGTTAATAATCTTCAACCAATCTTTAATAAATTCAATATCCGATCCAACTACCTTGCGTGTAGGATCAATGGATGTTGGACAGTGGTTGCTCCCGACACATGACCAAGGATCAACTCAAGTTTTCGAAGCTTTGATTCAAACGACAAGGATCGGTAGCCTTCATAAACAACGGCAAGCTCAAAATCATCGGATAAGGTGATATTGAGCTCAACTCTAACTTTATTATTCAAAATGTCTTATTGGTAGAAAATTTTCAATATAATTTACTTAGTGTAAGCCAATTGTGTGATAATAACTATAAGGTCATATTTCTAGAAAATGAATGCGTAATTAATCCAAATGAAACTTCTAAAACAATCTTTAAGGGAACTAGAAATAACAATATTTACACTATTAATTTAACTAACTCCTCAACCAAGTGTCTTATGACACGGCAAGAGGAATCATGGTTGTGGCACCGACGACTCGGTCACTCACACCCAAAACTCATCCATAAGATGAGTCAGAGTGACTTAGTCAGAGGTTTGCCTAACCTCAATAACTTGGATAATAAAATATGTAATGCTTGTCAACAAGGTAAACAGTCTAGGAAACAACATCAACTAACTAATCAAGAATGAACCAAAAGTGTTCTTGAGCTCCTGCACATGGATCTATTTGATTCACACGGAGCTAAGTCATTTAATGGGAGTAAATTCTGCTTAGTCATAATTGATGACTATTCTAGATTTACTTGGGTTAGGTTCATCAAACACAAAAGTGATACCCTAGATCAATTAATCAACCTATTTAAACTAATAGAAAATCAACAAAACCTTAAAATCAAAAGACTTAGGACTGATCATGGTGGTGAATTCGAGAACCACAGGTTTACAGAATTCTGTATCCTAAATGGATACTATTGGTAATTGCTTCGGAGGCTCATTGGCTCCCATGTCCCCGGATTAAAATTTTCACTAATGAAAAAACTAATCCGGATGGGATGAGTTTCCTTAGCACAACCAATTTGTCGTCGTGCTAACAACTTGAGCGATCGCTTGAACAAACTAGTTGTTCAAGCAACACAACTCTTCTAGTTGGTTAGCCGCGGAAGAGACGATGGACGGATCGCCGGTTTTTGTGTTCGTCTTCGGGGTCCATGATTATACAAATACATGCATATGCGAACTAGTACAAGCATGCATACAAGAACATGCTAAGATCAGAAAATAAAGTTATAAAACGTTTATACCTCACGATCTTCTACCGTATGTCCTATTCTCTTCGTGGACGTCGTGTGGGCGAAGATCCTCCACGAGTAGAAGCCTCCTAGATCACATTCTTCTCTTCCTTGTTCGCTCCGAACAAAGAGAAGAACTAAACAACGCTCCTTCTCCTTTCTAGATCAGGCCACCAAGCCAAGGAGCTCGATGTAACCGCCAACCAAGGAGTGAATGGTTGAGCGCCGGCCAACCTTGTGACAATGTTGCCGCCGGCCACCAATGAATGGGAGAAGCGCCGGCCACCAATGTATGGAGATCCGCCAGCCACCAAGGAGAAAAGGAAGAGGAAGAGAGCCATCCAAAACAAGGAGGAGGATGGAGTGAGCGCCGGCCACCAAGGAGCAAAGAAGGAAACCCTAATCTTCTTCTTTGTTGCCGCCCAAACCACACACCAAAACCCTAGCCGCCTAAACTCTTGAGAGGCAAAACCCTAATCCAAAAAACCATTCTTGCTGCCCAAGCCATAGCCCTCTATTTATAGAATTGGGCTTAAGCCTCCTTTAATCTCCACCATCGGATCTAGGGATTTAATCTCCACCGTCGGATCTAGGGTTTTATCCCAACCGTCGGATCTAGGGTTTCATCCCAACCGTCGGATCTAGGGTTTCATCCCAACCGTCGGATCTAGGGATTTAATCCCAATCGTAGGATTTAGGGTTTCATCCCAACCGTTGGATCTAGGGATTTAATCCCAACCATCGGATCTAGGGATTTAATCCCAACCATCGGATCTAGGGATTTAATCCCAACCGTCGGTTCTAGGGTTTCATCCCAACCATTGGTTTTAGAGTTTTGTTTTACATCCTTGGATCTAGGCTTCTTGAGGATTATATTAGGCTACGATAGGGACCATGAGGAGGAGTTGGATCTTGGCCACCCGATGGATAGAAACCACACAAACTTGATCCATCAATGATGTTCCATTCCACTAGAGGATCATCATTGAACTACCTCACCAACCCCCATAAATTAATATGGGCTCCATATATTATTTGTACATCCATCTCCCCGTGTTTAAGATATCGAATGTCCGTTAATTAATTGATTTACTGACCATCAATCAATTAACATCTAACTCCTCGAGTAGTACCACTCAACCATGTCATCATGTTGACTAAGTCAACCAGCTGGGTTACATGATGAACCTTATGAGCTTCTCAAGGGGACATCATCAACCTAATATATAGGACACGGTTTCCTCCTATAATCAACGGCACACCATGTAAATAATATTATTTCCCAACTTACCGGGCATATTAATTTAATCCATATAAATCTCACCCTATGGTAAATCAAAGAAATAAATACTAAGTACATGTGCCCATTATTATATCGGGATTAAGAGCATGTACAACATAATATCCGAGGTCCGATTCAATTATGTAGTCAGCAATAAATTGAATCACCTCTATGTTGGTCCTGCTCAATACACCTAAGTTTACTAGTGTAACTCTATGCTCAAGACAAAACAATACCAAGCTACACTACAACCATGCCAATGGTTTTTCCAAAACCATCTTGGTTGTGAGCCTCTACTTATATTCTACAAGGGACTGATAACATGATCTTCTGTGCCACACCAAGCACCATGTTATCTACAATGTAAAATATTAGACAATATGCACACATATATAAAGTGCAAACAATGATCATGTGATTCTTATTTCAAAATAAAATGTTCATACAAAAAGAGCTAGGCTTTCAGTATACATTCCAACAATCTCCCACTTATACTAAAAGACTATGTTGTCATCACACTGCCATACATTTGATCCCCATGTCCTCCACATGCCTATCAAACGCTTTCGCTGGAAGGGCCTTAGTGAATGGATCCGCCAGGTTATCCTCTGATGCAATCATGGCGACAACTACTTCTCCTCGCTTTACGATCTCTCGTATCATGTGGTACTTGCGCTCTATGTGTTTACTCGCCTTATGGGCTCGTGGTTCCTTCGAGTTTGCAACTGCACCACTGTTATCACAATAAATTGTGATAGTTCTGGGCAAACCAGGAATCACATCCAAGTCCATCAAGAAGTTCCTGATCCATATAGCTTCCTGGGCTGCCTCAGAGGCTGCCACATACTCAGCTTCCATGGTCGAGTCCGCCATGCATTTCTTCTTGACACTCCTCCATACTATGGCTCCACCTCCAAAAGTAAACACAAAACCCGAGGTAGACTTACTGTTATCCCTATCTGATTAGAAATCAGAATCCGTGTATCCCACAGGGACTAATTGATCTGCCCGGTAAACCAGCATATAATCCCTAGTCCTTCTTAGGTACTTCAGTATATGCTTTACCGCAATCCAATGTCCCTATCCAGGATTACTCTGATATCTGCTAAACATGCCCATGGCAAAGCAGATATCTGGTCTCGTACATAGCATAGCATACATGAGGCTTCCTATTGCCGAAGCATAAGGAACCGCCTTCATCTCCTCTATCTCCTTTGATGTTTTGGGACACATCTCTTTATATAAAGGAACTCCATGCCTAAAAGGTAGAAAACCTTTCTTGGAGTTCTGCATGCTAAAACAAGCAAGGATAGTGTCAATGTATGAAGCTTGAGATAAGCACAACATCCTTTTCTTGCGATCCCTTATTACCTTGATCCCAAGGATGTGTCCCACTTCTCCCAAGTCCTTCATGTCAAACTATTTGGACAACCATACCCTTACGTCTGATAACACTCTGATATTGTTGCCAACTAACAAAATGTCATCTACGTATAGTACAAGAAATACCACTACGTTTCCGTCACATCTCTTGTATACACAAGGCTCATCCGGACTTTGAATAAATCCATATGACTGGATTACCTCATCAAAGCGGATGTTCCAAGATCTAGAAGCTTGCTTCAATCCATAAATGGACCGATTAAGCTTACATACAAGATGCTCTTTGCCTTTAGCAATGAATCCCTCTGGTTGCCGCATATAGATGTTCTCCTCAAGACTTAGTTAAGGAAAGTGTCTTGACATCCATCTGCCAAATCTCATAATCCATATGAGCGGCTATAGATAAGAGAATCCGGATAGACTTAAGCATAGCTCGTGAAAAGGTCTCCTCATAATCGATACCCTCTTTCTGAGTATACCCTTTCGCAACAAGCCTAGCTTTGAAGGTCTCAACCTTCCCGTCTACTCCTCTCTTTCTCTTATAAATCCACTTGCATCCAATGGCTTTTACACCATCGGGTGGTTCTACTAGCTCCCAGACTTGATTAGAATCCATAGATTCTATCTCTGAATTCATCGCTCTTTGCCAAGATACTACATCTCTATCTTGGAGTGCCTCGTCATATGTCCAGGGATCAGCTTCATGTTCACCAGGGACTAAGTCCGAAGACTCTCCCAAAAACATGAATCTCTCGGGTTGTCTAACAACCCTCCCACTACGACGAGGTGCCTCCTGTGTATGCTCTGTGACACGCGGTGCAGTGACTTGTGGTATCTCCTCTTGTACCTCTGGTATCAAGTCGACTTCCCCTGTTAACTCCTCAAGAACAATCCTACTCGTGGGCTTGTGGTTCATCACATAATCCTCCTCTAGAAATCTGGCATTCGTACTCACGATCACCTTCTAATCTCTAGGACTATAGAACAAACCACCCTTCGTTCCCTTAGGGTAGCCAACAAACAAGCATACTTACATTTAGATTCCAACTTACCAAAGATCTCCCTTCAAAGACATGTGCCGACTACCCCAACCGAATATGTCTTAGACTAGGCACCACCCACAATTCTCGTGGGAGTAGAGGTACACGACTTAGATGGAACCAAGTTTAGAATGTGTCGTCGCTTTCCAGAGCAAACCCCTAACGAAATCGTAACTCGTAATAACTCATCATCGATCCGACCATCTCCATAAGAGTCCTATTCCTTCGCTCCGCCACACCATTCTCTGGGTGTGCAGTGAACAATTGGGATTGAATCCCACTTTGATAAGTAACTCCTAAACTCTCCCAAGAGGTACTCGCCACCACGATCGATCGTAGTGTCTTGATATTTTACTTTACTCGCTTCTCCACATCAGCCTTGAATTCTTTGAACTTGTCACAAAGCATTCAGACTATGATCAAGTAAATGTATCCATACCTTGAATAATCGCCTATAAAAGAGACTATTCAAAGCCACCTCTTGCCTCGATAGACATAGGATCACAAATCGAATGAACCAATTCTAACACATCTTTGGCTCTATACCCTTGGCCTTGAAAGGCCTCTTGGTCATTTTACCTTCCAAGCAAGATTCGCAGTTGGGAGATCCTCCACCACTAATGAACCCAAAGGTCCATCACCTATCAACTCAATTCTCGCTAGGTTAATATGACCAAGCCTTAGATGCCAAAGATATGTCTGGTTCATTTTCAAAGGTTCTTTTCTCTTATTAGACTTAGAAGATGAGTTATTTACTTTTATATACATCGTGGGAGTTTTCAGTTCAAGAGTATACAAATTGCCAACCAATGTACCAGAATAGATAATCTCCCTATTCCTTTTTATAACCACTTTGTCATTAAAAGAAACAGAATATTCATCCATAAACAATTTAGAAACTGAAATTAAATTCTTTCTAAAAGTAGGTACATAAAGAAAATTTCTCAAAACCAAAACTTTATTCCTATCAAAAGATAAATAAACGTCTCCCACTGCAATAGCCGCCACCTTTGAAGCAATACCCATGAAGACGGTAATCTCGCCCTCAGCTAGTCGTCGGGTTTCCTGGAACCCCTGCAAAGTATTGCAGACATGATCAGTGGCTCCTGTATCTACACACCAGGCACTGGTAGATAACACCGCTAAACATGTTTCAACAACTAAACAAGAAGATATACCTTTGTTCTTTCGGCGAGGACAGTCCGCCTTCTAATGTCCAGTTTGCTTGCAAGTGAAGCACTTGCCTTTCGGCTTCTTCACTCCTGCCTGAGGTCCCACTGCCACTTTCTTTGCTCCACCTTGCTTCTTCTTCTTCTTACCTTTCGGTTTAGAAGAATAAACCTTCTGAGCAACCATGGCTTGATCGCGGTTTAAAAAGCCCTCTCGCCACTGGAGTTCTCACGAAGCTCCGCCAACGAATACAACCTCTTGTTCATGTTGTAGCTGAGGCGAATCGCCAAAACTCCTAGGCGTAGATCGGAGAATGATATCGACTGGGTTTCCCATCGATCTCACTCAGGACTTCCATCTCATTAAGATGAGCCATCATCTTGAGAATACATGATCCCTAACGGGTGTTCCTCGACCATGGTGGTCATCAAGTTTCTCATAGCCTCTGTCTTAGCCGCCCTACTCTGATGTCCGAAAAGTTCCTTGAGATTGAACATCATGTCATAAGCTGTGGTCATGGCCTGATGCTGATGTTGCAGTACATTTGACATAGATGCCAAAATGTAACACCGTGCCATCTCATCTTCCTTGATCCATTTCTTATAACTTTCTTTCTCCTTTTCATCAGAGTCATCGGTGGGCTTAGGAGGACAGACCTCGAAGAGTACAAATTTGTACTCCTCCGCAGTTAAGACAATATCCAAGTTTCTTTTCCAATCAATATAGTTTGTTCCAGTAAGTTTATTTTCTTTTAATATCACAGCAAGTGGGTTAAAAGCCATTTGAAAAACCTAAGAATCACAATGATCAAAATATTAGATTTCAAATATTATTGATTCCTCAAAACAATAAAATTCTGAAATCAACCAACACCTCAAAACACCGAGAATATCGCATGCCACGATAGTGTGGACGTATACGAATTCTACATTTGTAAGAGGAGGTTTTACCCATTAATTTTATTATCTTGTCAACCTTACTTTTTGACAAATAAAATTAATAGTTGGTTCCTCTTTGGCCCTACAAATAAAAGCAAAGGACTGATGGGGAGGATACTTTTTATTTGCATCTAAGTGTGCACCATTACACGATACTAAGGGAATTATTTCGGATTATGTGCCTTACCGATGGGGAAGTACACACGCTCCTAAATAATTTTCTATAACCATTATTTGACCTAGTGATCCGCAAACAAACCCATCCGATGGGGAGGAAGGCACTCAGAGCCAACGCGCAAGTTTCTTGCATCACACGTCAAATTGTAATGGAGGCCCCGAGAATTAATTAAAATGTCCCTCTCCCACTTAGTAAATTGACAATGAGGAATTTTCAAGCATACACAACATGCATATAAAAACAAATCAGCAATAAATATGGAAAAAACAGAATTTTTCCAACTATTATGGCATTGTTCTCCAATACGCATCCCGTCGTGTCGCCACCTCGTCCTCTCCATCTTTTCCCGTGCGTAAGTCACCAAAGAGATCCGAGCTGAGATATACTATTTTAATTTACATCCATCGATCCTATACTCCACGAAGCAGTGTACAAATAATCTAGATCGAAAGTAAACTAAAATGAGTGGCTAAACAATGTCGTATTTAATTACAAAAATTAAATACTAATCTAACCTCGTCAACCCCGAGGATTCAAATAGTATACATACAATCACACACAAAACAATCACATACACACAAATAGCCATAATAGTCGGATCTTATGCCTGCAACCAAAAAGTTAGCCTACGCACATCCTACTATTATCCGGCATACTCAATATATGATATGTGCATGAAAGTAACCGAATCCAAAACACACAAAACCGGAAACCGTGGCTCTGATACCACTTTGTTGGTAATTGCTTCGGAGGCTCATTGGCTCCCATGTCCCCGGATTAAAATTTTCACTAATGAAAAAACTAATCCGGATGGGATGAGTTTCCTTAGCACAACCAATTCATCATCGTGCTAACAACTTGAGCGATCGCTTGAACAAACTAGTTGTTCAAGCAACACAACTCTTCTAGTTGGTTAGCCACGGAAGAGACGATGGACGGATCGCCGGTTTTTGTGTTCGTCTTCGGGGTCCATGATTATACAAATACATGCATATGCGAACTAGTACAATCATGCATACAAGAACATGCTAAGATCAGAAAATAAAGTTATAAAACTTTTATACCTCACGATCTTCTACCGTATGTCCTATCCTCTTCATGGACGTCGTGTGGGCGAAGATCCTCCACGAGTAGAAGCCTCCTAGATCACGTTCTTCTCTTCATTGTTCGCTCCGAACAAAGAGAAGAACTAAACAAAGCTCCTTCTCCTTTCTAGATCCGGCCACCAAGCCAAGGAGCTCGATGTAACCGCCAACCAAGGAGTGAATGGTTGAGCGCCGGCCAACCTTGTGACAATGTTGCCGCCGGCCACCAATGAATGGGAGAAGCGCCGACCACCAATGTATGGAGAACCGCCGGCCACCAAGGAAAAAAGGAAGAGGAAGAGAGCCGGCCAAAACAAGGAGGAGGATGGAGTGAGCGCCGGCCACCAAGGAGCAAAGGAGGAAACCCTAATCTCCTTCTTTGTTGCCGCCCAAACCACACACCAAAACCTTAGCCGCCTAAACTCTTGAGAGGCAAAACCCTAATCCAAAAAACCATTCTTGCTGCCCAAGCCTTAGCCCTCTATTTATAGAATTGGGCTTAAGCCTCCTTTAATCTCCACCGTCGGATCTAGGGATTTAATCTCCACCGTCGGATCTAGGGTTTTATCCCAACCGTCGGATCTAGGGTTTCATCCCAACCGTCGGATCTAGGGTTTCATCCCAACCATCGGATCTAGGGATTTAATCCCAATCGTCGGATTTAGGGTTTCATCCCAACCGTCAGATCTAAAGATTTAATCCCAACCGTCGGATCTAGGGATTTAATCCCAACCGTCGGATCTAGGGATTTAATCGCAACCGTTGGTTCTAGGGTTTCATCCCAACCGTTGGTTTTAGAGTTTTGTTTTACATCCTTGGATCTAGGCTTCTTGAGGATTATATTAGGCTACAATAGGGACCATGAGGAGGAGTTGGATCTTGGCCACCCGATGGATCGGAACCACACAAACTTGATCCATCAATGATGTTCCATTCCACTAGAGGATCATCATTGAACTACCTCACCAACCCCCATAAATTAATATGGGCTCCATATATTATTTGTACATCCATCTCTCCGTGTTTAAGATATCGAATGTCCGTTAATTAATTGATTTACTGACCATCAATCAATTAACATCTAACTCCTCGAGTAGTACCACTCAACCTTATCATCATGTTGACTAAGTCAACCAGCTGGGTTTACATGATGAACCTTATGAGCTCCTCAAGGGGCCATCATCAACCTAATATATAGGACATGGTTTCCTCCTATAATCAACGGCACACCATGTAAATAATATTATTTCCCAACTTACCGGGCATATTGATTTAATCCATCTAAATCTCACCCTATGGTAAATCAAAGAAATAAATACTAAGTACATGTGCCCGTTATTATATCGGGATTAAGAGTATGTACAACATAATATCCGAGGTCCGATTCAATTATGTAGTCAGCAATAAATTGAATCACCTCTATGTCGGTCCTGCTCAATACACCTAAGTGTACTAGTGTAACTCTATGCTCAAGACAAAACAATACCAAGCTACACTACAACCATGCCAATGGTTTGTCCAAAACCATCTTGGTTGTGAGCCTCTACTTATATTCTACAAGAGACTGATAACATGATCTTCTGTGCCACACCAAGCACCATGTTATCTACAATGTAAAATATTAGACAATATGCACACATATATAAAGTGCAAACAATGATCATGTGATTCTTATTTCAAAATAAAATGTTCATACAAAAAGAGCTAGGCTTTCAGTATACATTCCAACAGATACCACCATGAGTTCTCTTGTCCTACAACCCCACAACAGAATGGCCTAGTAGAATGTAAAAATAGAACCCTACAAGAAGCCGCTAGGACAATGTTAAACGAGTATAACCTACCCGATAGGTTTTGGGCGGAAGCCATAAGTATGGCATGCTATGTCCAAAATAGGATCCTTATGGTAAAGAGGCACCTTAAGCCCTCATACGAGATTTATCACGATATAATACCAAACATCAGGTACTTTAGGGTATTTGGGTGTAAGGTACATATCCTAAACACTAAGGATTACCTAGAGAAATTTACATCCAAAACCTTGATCGGAATCTTCCTAGGATACTCGACTACAAGCAGAGCTTATAGAGTATACAACATGACACCCTTAGAGTCAAGGAGACTATCAATGTAGTATTTGATGAAGGACACGAACCTACAAAATCCCCGGCAACCCCAATTAGCGAGCTGATTCATACCAGACTCAGCTCCAATCCAGAGTCTAGTATTAATCCCAACCTAAGTCAACCAAGTCATTCTATTAACCAAGTAGTAGATGACTCAAACCAAACAAGGACTCAATAGAGTCATCCTATTGATCAAGTGGTAGATGACCCAAACCCAAACCAAACTAGGACTCAAATGAATCATCATATCGACCAAGTGATAGGTGATCCAAGCCTAGGAGTTTGAACTAGAGCCTCATACAGAAACCTTAGTCAAATCTCCTTGATTTCCAAAATTGAACCCAAAACTATTGACCAAGCTCTTCTTGATCCTGATTGGATTATTGCAATGCAAGAAGAACTGGCTCAATTCACTTGGAATGAAGTATGGGAATTTGTACCACCACCTAAAGATAAAACAATCATTGGAACAAGGTGGGTGTTTAGAAATAAACTTGATGATAAAGGTGAAGTAGTTAGAAATAAAGCTAGATTAGTCACTAAAGGGTTTAGTCAAGTCGAAGGTTTAGATTACGACGAGTCCTATGCCCCAGTAGCTAGATTAGAGTCCATTCGAATGTTATTAGCATATGTTGCACATCGAGGATTTAAGTTGTTTCAAATGGATGTAAAGTCAGCATTCTTGAATGGATACATTAAAGAAGAGGTTTATGTTAGTCAACCCCTCGGTTTCGAAAGTCAAGATAAACCTGACCATGTTCTTAGGTTAAAGAAAGCTCTCTATGGACTTAAACAAGCTCCTCGAGCTTGGTACAAGAGGCTTTCGGTTTATCTTAAGTCCAAAGGATTTAACCAAGGTGTAGTTGACCCTACCCTTTTCGTAAAAATCATAAGTAAAGACATATTCATAGCCCAAATCTACGTAGATGATATTATTTTCGGAACCACCAACTCGATCCTACTGAATGAATTCATTTCACTTATGGAAAGCGAATTTGAAATGAATTTAGTAGGTGAGTTAAGTTTCTTCTTAGGTCTACAAATTAAACAAACTAAAGATGGAATATACCTACATCAACGCAAATATACTAGGGAATTAATTAAACGCTTTGGAATGCAAGACGCTAAAATTATTAATACCCCAATGGCAACTAATGTGAATATAGAAGATGTAATCGGAAATTCAATTGATTTAAAATACTATAGGAGCATAATAGGGAGTCTTCTTTACTTAACTGCGAGCCGACCTGATATACTATTTGTAGTAAGTATGTGCGTAAGGTTTCAAACCTGTGCCAAGGAGTCTCACCTAACTCTAGTCAAGCGTATCCTTAGATATCTAAAGGGTACGCTTAATGTCGATATTTGGTACCCTAGATCTACCGAGTTCGAACTAACCGGCTACTCCGATTTGGACTATGCCGGTAGTAAGCTCGATAGAAAGAGTACGAGTGGTTATTGTCAACTTCTCGGCTCGAGTCTAGTGAGTTGGTGCAGTAGGAAGCAACACTGTGTTACCTTATCTACCACTGAAGCCGAATATATCGCGATGGGTGAGTGTGTCACTCATCTTCTTTGGATGAAGCACACTCTCCGTGACTTTAAGTTAGACTTTACGAACACTAAACTCCACGTAGATAACATTAGCTCAATTAACCTAACTAAGAATCTGATATGTCATTCTAGGACCAAACATATAGAGGTCAAACATCATTTCATTCGAGAACATGTGGCCAACGGAGCCATACAACTCGAATACATCGAATCGAAGTCCAACTTGGCAGACCTATTTACTAAACCCCTATCCGAAGCCGAATTCAGTCTATTAAGACGAAAATTGGGCATGTGCGTAGTAGAATAGGAACTTGCAAATTATATTTTCTTACTACTATTTCTTACTTTTTCATTTTTATGGAACTAGCATAGGACATACCTTAGATATCATGCACCTATAGATTTAAGGAGCCAATACATCTCACAACACATAGGACTAATGTGTTTGTGTACTTAGCCACATAGATGGGCGTGAGATGTTAGGACCTTACTCCTGGTTCCAGATGTAGAGCTAGTGCATCACCATGAACCACGGAGTATAATCATACATATTAACCGACTCTGACCAGGACTGGTTGATCTTTCATATCAATCAAGTCAAATATGAGTCGAATATTTTATAGATGAGCTTATTTCCAGTATACTATTTTCAAAATTTATTTGGAACATGCTTGGACTTACAACTATATTCAAAATCGGGTTTTTCAAAACCCCCTGCTCTTTCTGATTTATGGCAAAAGGGGGAGAAAAGGCCAAAGTTAAGGGGTCATTTTTTGGTAACTTAACTTAGTACATATTCTAATGACCCAAGTTAATTAAATGTTTACTTAACTTAACTTAATTTTTAGAACTTAAATAAGGGGAGAAAGGCCAAGGTTAAGAAATCAATTTATTGATTTCTTAACTTAAAACTTATTTTAAACACTATGGTCAATATTAAGTAATTTCGGTTACTTAATTATTTTTAAGTAGCAAACATCAAGGGGGAGAGTTAAAACTCTTTCTCAAGTATTCACCCTCGGTCAAGGGGGAGGATTCCTCAAGGGGGAGCACTTGAAAAAGAGTTTTTATATACTTCTGCTCATTCATGCATATCTCATACTCATTTTGCTTAATGCACTTAATTTATTTTACTTAACTTTGTGTTGGTTTGCCATAGATCAAAAAGGGAGAGATTGTTGGTGTAGTAGGCATCTGAATCGAACCTGAGTTTTGATTATAGCAAATACACAAAATGCTAAGCTAAGCCGAAGGTCAGCGACACTCAGAGAGAACCGCAGTGGTCGGGCAACACCGGGAGGACTTCGGAGGGAGCCGAAGGAATCAGGTGGAGACCGAAAGCAAGGCTTCAAAGGTAAATGTTGAGGTAAGCTCGTGTGAGTGAGCGTAAGTAAGGTCGAGTCCTCCATACAGGGACATCCTTAGGCGACGATCCGACCAAGACTTCCCATGGAAGGTCTATGTTGAGATCGGACGGCAAGTGGTCGTCGAATACACTTATATTTCGAGCTAACTCTTTATTACAGTCAAATATTCTAGCAATCAGTTCAACTGGCCAAGGATCAGTTCAACTGGCCAAGGATCAGTTCAACTACTGAGCCATCAGTTCAACTGGCCAAGAAATCAGTTCAACCGCTGGTCAAGGATCAACTTCAAGATGAGTCAAAACTCATCCCTTTCTTCAAAGGTGAGGTGGCCATTGATGTAGGATCTTGATGTGCTCAAGGAGGGGACTTCTAGGGCTATAAAAGAAGGTCCATTTCTCACCATTTCATCAATTCTAAGTGCTCAAAAGCCTCCGCAACGCTGCAACTCTCCGACGACTCTATGACGAAGTGCTGTCAACAACCCTAGCTTAATTTCTATTCTCTAATTGTTGGTATTTTAATTTGTCATCTCTTTAATATTGTAATTCTTTTTTTAATCGAGGTTTTCTATCGTTGCATTTTACCTTAATAGAAGAAAGGGTTTGTCTCTCTATCTTTTTCTTTCGAAGGTTTTTGTAATCGTCAAACTCCTACCTCCAATGAGGAGGAGTGTTTTAGTGAATTGCCCTCCATACATGGTCTAGGACCGTTAGGGCCTTGGAGTAGTAGCCGAAGGCTATGAACCAAGTAAAAAATACTATTGTTTCTTGTGTTTAATTTTATTTTCCACTGCATTTAATTATTTTGAAATGAATTCGAATGAAAGAAAAGTTTTATCACTATTCACCCCCCCTCTAGCGATCCGCTCGATCCAACACATAGGTCGTGATTCGACTAAGACTTCCAGTGGAAGGTCTAGGTCGAGATTGGACGGTAAGGAACCGTCATATTTACCATTTTTTGTGCAAACCTCTTACTGCAGGGAAGTGGCCAAGCTATAAGTCGACTGCTAACTATTGGCAGTCGACTATTGAACATCAGTCGACTAATGAAGGGCATCATTCGACTGATGGCGATGAATCAGCCTAGTGCACTAGGTCAAAATGGATAACGTTTAACGCTGCCACTTCGCGTTAAGATAAGGTGTCACCTCGTGATAAGTTCCAAAAGTTGAGGATCTGCATATAGACTTATTCCAAGGCACAAATTTATAAAAGGAGGGGAGGACTCCAACCCAAAGATCATCCATCTTACTCTCAAAGTGCTCCCGCAACGCCAAAGCTCTAACGTCGTCATAACGCCGACGCACACCAAGTTCAGAATCTCTTCGTCGGCAGCAACAAGTATTAATTTTTATTTATTGTATTCGTGGTTTTAATCGTAACGAGGTGAGGTAGGCTTGTTGCCTCATCCTCTTGTTTTTGGTTTTTGTGATCGTTGTCTCCTACCTCCAACGAGGAGGAGACTCTATAGTGGATTGCCCTTTCGTACGTGGTCAAGGATTGCAGGGCCTTGGATTAGCAACTGTTGGGTTGTGAACCAAGTAAAAATAAACTTGTGTTATTTATTTTTCCACTGTGCATCTCTGTGTTTTAATCGAACGAACGAAAGAACGAAAAGATTTTACGCTCGCTATTCACCCCCCCCCTCTAGTGACGCTTTCGATCCAACAATTACATCTTGGTTAGAGGCCATAGGCATAAACACTACCAGGGGCAAGGTCACACAGATGACAGAATTTGATTTCATCAAATGGAGAAATTTTGTCGTGGCCAGCATGGCCTAAGGCAAAAAGATTGTTGTGTGGGTTGATGGGCACCAGGCAAGTGAGAGATGGGATATGGGTGCACAAGAAGAAGAAGAAGAAGAACCTCTGGCCCAAGCTGACAAACCCTATTTGTCCGTATCCGAGAAGCTAGACAATTTGCGCCGTGATTATGTTGATTTCACAGAGATGGTGGACACACAGCTCGTGGATCTAGAGATGATGATTGATACACATTTCTTGGAAGTCTCAACCCAACAAATGCAACTTCTGGATCAGCAGACAGAGATTCTCAGACTCCTACGCTCTCTGACGACTAATTCATCGGGTCCCTTGTCACCGGCCTTCTAGTTTTGATAGTTCCTCCATTAATGAATTGTAGTATATCTAAATTTTAGAATTATGGATGGTTTCGAAGACTTAGAGACTTTGTGAAACAAACACTATTAATGAATGTAGTAATCACAGTGTAAGGGTGGCTTTTTGTGTGTCGGCTGAATGTTGGTATTTCTGTGGGTAGTTTTTAAAAAATTGGGAGTAAGGATTTAAGGGGAGGATACTATGATTCTTTAATCCTTTCCGGGATATTGTATTCCCCATACTCTAAATATCCCTATGATCCCTTTTAGGTGTTTGCCAAAGGGGGAGGAGAATATGTTTATAGTTTAGGTTATCATTCATCTCCTTATTATTCATATCACTGGTACACTGTTACTGTTACTCTTTATCATTCATATCACTGTTACTGTTACTTGTTTTGTTAATCACATGAGCTCACATATAAGTTCTGATTGTAACTTAAACCTGAAAAGAGTAACCTAAACTTAAACGGGTTGTCAAACATCAAAAAGGGGGAGACTGTTGGAGTTGATGCTCCAAGTTATGTTTTGGTGTTTAACAAATGTTTAAGTAAACAAAGGTTTATGTAAACAAAGGTCTAGGAAAGTGAGAAATCCAAGGGTGGACCCTTGGTGAAAAGTCCAAAATGGTTAATTCCTTGGCATATGAGAAATCTAAGGGTGAACCCTTGTTGAAAAGTCCAAGATGGGTAATTCCTTGGCAGATGAGAAATCCAAGGGTGGACCTTGGTGAAAAGTCCAAGATGGGTAATTCCTTGGCAAGCAAAAAATTCCTTGCGGAAGTGGCAAGGTGAAAAGTCCAAGAATGGCTGGAGACTAGAGTCTTGGCAGGTAAAGGGTCTTTGGGTAGAGTCTTTACTAGGCATGCTTCAGTCTTAGAGTTGACTGAAACAACGGGTCATAAGAACAACAATGAGTTGACACCTCGTTGCCTTTCTTGTATTAGGTAGCAACTCAGCCGATCTCGGTCGGATAAGAAGCAAGTGGAGCTCGGCGGTGCGAGAAGAAGTTGGTCAGTGGCACCTTGGCCGCTCTTGGTGAGCGATCGAGGCAGCGCCTCGGCCCGATACTAGTCTCAAGCAGACAAAAGAAGTAGACTCGATTGGTAGTTCAACTATGGCAGCCGAGTCAGTGGCTCGACTGGCCTTTGATAGAAACTGATAGATGCGAGACGGACTCGACCGATGCTTTAGCTGGTGCAGTTGAGCTGGCGCCTTGACTGACAATTGGCAACAGCGAACAGAAGCAAGGGAGCTCCGACTGGTGCATTGACTACAGTAGAGGAAGTCTCGACATTTAACATGAGCAGCCAAGCCAATGCCTCGACTGCCCTTTAGAAAAATCACATAGATACAAGGCGCACTCGACTGCAGCCTCGACTGATGGGAAGCAGAGTCGTGATTCTGGCGAGAAAACCTCTCCGTTTCGATGCATGGATGATTTCTACCAATAGGTTTCAAACGGATATCAAAATCGTATGGACAAGAATGCTTCTCGTAGTGGATCCGAGCTTCTAGGCTTAAGTGGGTGATCGAGAACGTGAATCGAACGAATGATCGCAGCTTTATAGGTTTTGCACAGAAAAAATAGAGTACATCGATCTTCTTCTTTGATAACTCTGATTCCGCTGAAATATATCCTTTTCATGCTTTCTGCTTCTTGATGCACGTGAACACGAACACAAATATTGCGACAGAGAACATCGAGGCCTCGAAGCGCACGCTCGCGCTCAATGCCCACAAGTGCATGGATGTCGTCAAGTAATAAATAGATTTATCAATCCCACATGGACTAAGATTCGAGTACCGATCTATTCGGTGGATATTATTGTTCGAAAGTCAAATCTAATGGTTATGATTGTGAGAGTTGTCGGTGGTCCTAACTCAATATGGTATCACACGGAAGAAGAAAAGGCTTGCCGCAAGTATTTGGAAGGGATTCTAGGATTTCGGTTACTCTTTTGTGTCACACATGCTATCAATTGGTCGTTGTCTAAACGTCTAACTATGTCCTTGTGGAAGGGACATCATACACTCTCCCAATGAGCCTTCGCATATATCAGAAGCAATCTCTGCCTTACAAGGATGGGATAGGTGATACGAGAATGTCGAATCAATCCCTGCAACGAATCGTTTCCAATTCTATCGCATCCTTCTATCCATAGTTACAGGAGATTATGCCAACCCCTAGGTTCCTCTTTAATTCCCCTAAATCTTAGATACGAGGGTTGTCAACCCTCGTATCGGCTAAGCACAGTAGATAGAAAACCAAAAACACATAGATATCGGTCTAAGCTAATACCAATTGCAAATATAAACTCAAGTACAGAATTTAATTTGGAATAACATGTTCTATGCACACAAACTACTCCCTAATCCTAGAATTGAAGAAACTACTCCATAAATATGAGAGGAGAAACACAAAGCACGTTCATGTTCGAATAAATAATAGATAACATGCAAGAACAGAAATTTACAATGCAAGGTGGACTTCTCTCCAGTGTTGAAGTGCAGAACTTGGATCTTCGGCGACCTTCTTTCTCCCTGCTGTGAGTTCCTGAAGGTTTTTAGGGCTTCGGAGTGTCATCCCAATTGTCGTGCCCTCCCCCTAGGGTTTGGGCATAACTTTCCTTATATAGACATCACGCCGGATCGCTGCGAAATCTGGAAAAAAACCCTGGTCACGTCAAATCGCCTAGCCACCACACTGCCGTGTGAAAACACAAGGCCTGGTCATGTGTCAGGCTATGGTGGTCATTTTTGCTCCCCTAAACATGGTTGTGTGTAGGCACACGCCCTGGTCGTGTTCCCTTCTGCGTCCAGCTGCCAAATGTCTTCTTTTTGCTCCGAAAGTGCGACGTTTTCTCCACGAAATGCTATCTTGCACACAAAATTATACATAGCAGATATCCGAACTTGAAAATAGGAAATGCATGGAAAATAAAGTAAAATGTGCATGAAGAAAACATAAAATGAAACGAGATGTGAGCGAAAACTACTCCTAAAATCCTATATGTTTTGCTCACATCAATTCCCCCAGACTTAGATCTTTGATTGTCCTCAAGCAAACCTCAGTGCCATGAAATTTAAAAATGTATTATTCCAAACTTAGCATGTTAACTAAATTTATCAAGTGGTATTTGCAATCAAAGGAAAATAGATATGTTCTAGAAATTCACTAAGTTAGCTCCTCATGCTCTTGCTAAGCGAATCTTCTTAGGGGATACTCATTCCATGATAAGTTAAGTCACCATTCTATAGCTTTCCCAAGGTCTCCAACGCATAGGCACTTACCTACCCAAAGCGAGGGTCATTCCCTAGATCTAGCATAAAGTCTCAAAGACATGCTCTGTATTGAAATAAATTGGTAGGTGTTTCCCCAGTAACCTAAGTCAGTCTCAAAGGTGCACCTAATCATTTCCACCCACGACAACTATTTTTTATCCCTCATAATCTCTTTTTCCTCTTTCTTTTCTTTTTCATTTCCTTTTTCTCTCTCTTTTTCTTTTTTTTTCTCTCTTTTATTATTTCAGCTCACTAGGATTTTGATTTTTTTGAATGGGCTTACATAATCCAAGCATCTCCAGTAACTAAAATGCTAACCTTAGGGTCACCTGTGGATTCCAAAGTACTACACTACTGAGATGAATCATAACTTGGTATATACTAGGCTCTGCCTTTTAGAAAGTTCAACATGTGTATGTGTAGAATAGAAGCTAACCAGTGTAAGTCTAGAACATTCATTCAGAGCCAATAAAATAAAATACCACGAGGTAAATGAAGTTACACTACTCATGGAAACAACTCATGAAGAAAACTTTTAAAAATACTACTGACGTAGCTTATAGGTAGCTAAAACTAAGTAGTGAAAGAAACTAAACAATTAATGCATGAATAAATGAATGCTAACTAAAATGCAAACATTAGAAAAGAAACTACTGCTAGAAACAAAACAAAACTTGGGGCCCCCCAGACTTAAGTGAAGCATACCTCTAGTATGGTGGACGAGGTGGAAAGTTTGGTAACCTTGGCATCTCGGAATCCTAGGAGAACCTGCTGTTGAGCTGCTGATGCCACATGTACATGTGGTCGATCTAAGAGCTGGTGGATGCAACGGCTGCTCGGTGCTCCTCCTCCCTAGCCCACTGTGCCTATTGGGCTCGCATATGTTGCCGCATCTCCTGGAAGTAGGCAGCCTCTGCCTAGTGACAGGTAGCCTCCTCCTAGAAGTAGACACGGGCCTCGCCATAGAACTCCTCGACCCGCTGGAAGTACTCCCGGAGTCCCTAAGACTCTGCCTGCATGTAGGCATTCTGCTCCTCCCATCGCTGCCTCTGTTTCTACTGCTCGACATATATGTCGTCGAGGCACGATCGAAACTCCAAAAAATCTTAGGCAAATATACCTGCATCCTGCTCAAAAGTAGAAAAAGGTGGTGGTGCAGGTGCAGGCTCATGTCGACGTGGACTAGGTGGGTTCCTATGTATGTATGGATTGGAGGGAGAATGATGCAAAGGAGGAGAGATGGGTGACACCGTGGATGGTCCCTCATATGGCAGGGACTCCACTATCAGGTCTAAGCGCCAGTTAGCACGTGTGGTGATGGTGGTACAATCGGGGTCGGGGAGCCTGAGGGTCGTCAGGTTCTTCCTTACAAAGCATAAGGAGTGTCTCTCTCTTACAATCCTCTTCATGGCCATACACACTCCTAGGTCGATCCTAGAGCTCCCCTCTATGCTATCTAGCACGGTGTAATCGTACCCCATCCTATGGCAAATGTGGGTCAGTAGGACCCCCACATTAATCTCTCCTCTCGCTGCTTTGCCCATTTTCACTAAGTGTCTAATGAAATGGGACCCTACATCGATGATACTCCTTTCTTATAGCATGTCCCATAGGCAAAGCAGCTCTCTAGCTCTCACTACACCGTCACTCTCCCCACAACCAAAAATAGTACTTGCCATGATTCAGTGAAGGTATCGGAAAATGGGGTTTTGGAGGCATGATGCTTTGGCCCTAGAAGGGTCGTAAGCATGCTCTCTTATCAATTCGGTCCAAAAGATCCGAGAGTTAAACCCAATAGGGGTTCTTCTCTCTCCCTCACTCGGCAAGCCAAAGAATGAGTTCCATTGGTGTAGTGTCCATTCATGCTCAATGTTAAATATCCTAAAGGTAATCCTACCCTCTTCGCTCTCTCTACTCATTAAAACTTCAACTTTTAAAGAACTTAAAAACTCTAAAACTATCCTAGGGTAGGTTGGGTGTCTTATCCCCATTATCTCTCCCCACCCTATTTTTTGCAAATAGGGCTTGAATGTCACCCAACAACCCTAAGGATTCTAGTAAATCTTCATCAAGATACCTAGTTTCAGTGATTTTATGAGTAGAAAGCATGTTATATCTATCCCTATGCTCATTGTTGTGAAAAAGAAAGGTTGGAAGAGCATTATCCTCCTCCGGAGCTTGAGGGGCATCAGTTCTCCTTGCTCGTCGCTCAAAAGCACCGGATCGAGATGTCACTTGCTTGGTCCTCCTCATCCTTACTTCTTTTGGGCTTCCTTGAAGGTTGGAAAGGCTTCTAGGTGGTGGGGACGAAGGATCCACATGGCTAGGGCAAGAAAAATCAAAACACACGGTGCATTTGGGGTGAAAATGCAAGGCGTGCCCTACTTAACCTCGTGCACCATGGCCATGTAAAAACACATGGCCAGGCCATGTGTGCCTCGGGTTAGTCTGTAACGCCCGTAAAATTCCTAGCAATTTTACAGGAATTTTTGGCTTGATGATCATGGGCCTTGGGTGGGCCTTTTTCCAAAACAAAAGAAAATAAGCCAAAAATGGATGCAAGACCTAGGAATTGAACTCCAAACCTCTAGAGATAGCCAAACCCTATAGATGCACCCACTAACCAGAAGCCCAATAGGATATTATCATTAGAGGAAGGGGGGGGATTATAGATAAGTGTGATAAAGACAAATGAAGAGGCATGGAAGAAGAGAAGAGAAACTTCTCTTCCTCCCTTTATAAAGAAGAGGGAAGGTTCTAATTTGCCACTTCCTCTCTTCTTCTTCTTCTTCTTCTCACCGAATTCTCTCCCTCTCCATTTCCCTCTTTTGGCCGAACCTCATCCAAGCAAGAAAGCAAAGGCTAGGTTGGTTCTTTAGGTTATCTTCCCCACCCAAAGCAAAGCGAAGGATGTAAGTATCCCTCACCTGCATACGAGTAGTTTCGTTTGATGTTTGTAAAAGAAAATCTATATGTTATATCTAACTAAGCTATGTTTTAGTTTATCAATGAAGTTGTATGCTAAGTTTAGGAGGTATATGATGATGTTAACATGGAAAAAAAAAAGGGGATTAGGTTAGAAGCTAACCCTAATAGCCCCTAGAGCCTATTCGGCCATGCCATGATTTTAGGGTTCTAATGAAGCTCTATGCCATGTTTTTGTAACTATATGATGATGTTAGTGTTAGTTATAGCCCTAAGAACCAATCATGTGATGGTTGAATAGGGAACATTTTGTATCATATTCTATAAAGGCAAAGGAATGGTTATTATATTTAAGTTTTGCTTGTGCCAGCTAAATTAAATATAGTAATGCCCTAGAAAAGTAGGTTCTTATCTACAGCACATCAATTGGCAGAATTGATTATGAGAGGCTGTAGAGAACACTTTCTAAATGTTCCTAGTCAAATATTAATATGCAAGGGCAGTATTAATACATAAAGACTAGCATGTAGGTCAATTGATGACTTGATCTCACAAGTCATGGATATATGATATCAAGTTGACACATGGGTATATATTAGAGAATATATACTGAACTGACCCGCCATGAGAAAGTTTCATGGATCGTTATATGAGTGTCATAAACTTTCTCATGTGACTATTGGTATGAATAGTCCTCAGACCTGAAGTCACTACGGTTCCCTACATAAGGAGTTATGTACTTTGGTATCGTCAAACGTCACCCGTAATAGGGTGGACCATAAAGGCGATTACTGGGTATATAACAAATTATGCGGAGGGATGTGAGTGATGTAGATGGGATCTATCCCTCTCATATGACGAGAGTGATATCGGTGGGCCCCTTGATTGAGTAGAACTACTAAAACGCATGGCCATGCTCGAATGAGTCAATATGAGATATTGAGCTCATTTGTTTGAGTTAGTTTACTCAGGGATCAAGAAACACATAGATTGATCGAGGATGACACGGTCTATGCCTCATTGATCAATCTGATATCAAGGATAGAAGGACACGGTCATATATTATAGTAGTCACAGAAAGGTTAGTCGGATCTTGACTTATCTCATAACTTGGGTAGCAATGATGTATTGCTAGATGCCGCTCATTGCTTGTGTATCTAAAAGAGTTTAGGTCCACTGCCAACGTTATGAGAGCCTATAGGGTCACACACAAAGAGCATGATAATTAGAGGAATTAGAGTATTCTAGTTTGACTAGAATAATTTGGGAATAAGCTTAAGTACAAAATGGTTTTTGGACTTTAAGCTTAATGAGAATTTTAGCTAATTGATTTAATGAGATTAATTCAATATGTTACCTCATTGATTTAATAAGATTAATTCAATATGATAACATAAGCTTAATTGAATTAATAAGATTAATTCAATATGATAACATAAGCTTAATTGAATTAATAAGATTAATTCAATATGATAACATAAGCTTAATTGAATTAATAAGATTAATTCAACATGCATGAATGCCACATAAGAATGCCACATAAGCATGCCACATAAGCATGCCACCTAAGCATCCACCTAAGCTAGATAAGGTGGAAGGAAACAAAATGGTTTTGTCTCCTTAAGTGGCCGGCCAAACAAGGAAGCCAAATCCTTTTTGAGTGTGTCTCAATGCAATGGATTGCATTGAATGTGAAGGAGGTGGAAGGGTTTTTCCAACCCTATAAAAGGCTCCATGGAGTGGCCGGCCAAAGTAGATTTTTGGTGGAGTGTGGTTGTTGGGAGCTTGAGGCTTGGAGAGAGCTTGAGAGCTTATTGTTGTGTGGCTTTTGTGAGTGTAGCAAGAAGAGTAGTCTTCTTCTTCCCTTCTCCTTTTCCCTAGCTTCCTCTCCTTTAGGGACTTCTCTAGCAAGAAGTAAAGGAGAGCTCATCTAGTTTTCTTTTGTGAGACAAGAGCTTGCTCGTGTGGATACATATAGAGGCACGGACACTTGAACGTGCTAAAGATCCAACAAACAAAAGGAAGAAGCGGGATTAACAAGGGCACGCAACAAAGGTAATCCTCTCCTATAAGATAGGCTTGATTTAGAGAAATTTATTTTATACGAGTTTGCTTTCGCATGGATCACTTGGAAGGGATCCTAATTTTTCCGTTGCGCATATGCCATTTGGCATAAAGAATTCCCTCTGGGTATCGAGCCACTTATGAAAGATCGTATAAAATAGGTTTTCTCGATTTTATAGGTGATATAGAAGTAGGATAAATTTTATTATGAGTTGATAATTGCATTAGCACTTGTCAAACATAATAAAATATCCAATGTCTTTTAAAAGTTAAAATGACATGGTGCATGGTTATGGCCTAGTCCAAAAAGGTTTGAGAATGTGTGTGTGTTGTAATTTTTAAATACGGTCTGCGTGTCGTGCCTTCCTCCTAAAATTCTTGTTGTAAAATTAGTTTTAGACTCGAATGTAACTCGAGTATTTCTCCTTTTGTAATGTACAAAACAAAGATGGAGGGTCCATTGGAAGAAGAGGTTACAAGGAGGAAGTCAACACACAAGACAACCAAAAAGGAAGCACTTAGGAGAAGATGCTGTCCCTAGGTTGACCAATCAATCTTTTCATTGGCTTGAGAAGATTGTAGAATAAGGGCCATAACCATGACACGCTTAGTTTAATATGTATGTGATGCATGTTAGTTTAGCTTGTATGTGATGCATGATTAGTTTAGCTTATATGTGATGTATGCTAATATGTATATGATACATGTTTATTTCTTAATAAGTCAACACCGATATGCCTACCAAAGCTTGGTACTCACTACTTCCTCGATCATTTGTTATTGGGTTTGCCAAAGCAAAGCAATGCATTTTATCTTGGAAGAGTGCAGTGGACAATCGTGATGTCCAGCTATCAAACTTAGTTAAGACTTAATTAAGTTTTCTTAATTAGTTAAGAAAGTAGAGGCATATATTAGCTTTGAACATAAGTTTTAAAATTAGTTTTATGTGATTTCCGAACATCAGCTTTGTCTTAGAAGTGGTCGTTGCTCCGATATCCAAGAAGGCCCCTGTGCCTCGCCACAGCCTGGAAGCTGGTTTAGGAATAAACACTAAACTAATCTAAAACTTAACCAAAGCTATTAAAGAGTTACATCAGATGTAATTGGCAAAAGATTGCCTACCTAATTATACTCCGTCTTGGGCGATTAGCCAAAGCTAACTCAAGACGAATTATAATGTGGATCTTTATCCCATATAAATTTATAGCTAAATAGTAGCTATGAGAATTTAGTGGGAGCCTCATTTAATTAAAGGCCTAATTAAATGATTTAGGTATGATACTTAACTTTGCATTTTAATGTTGTAGATCACCATGACATCTAACACGACACACCCCCTCAACTTGCGATCTGTCCTTGAGAAGGACAAGCTTAATGGAGCGAACTTTCTTGGTAGTATAGGAACTTGAGGATTATCCTCAAGCAAGAGCATAAGTATGTCCTAGGCGGTCTACCTGAAACACAGCCCTGCCCACTCGTCTTTGAAAAGGATGCTTATAAGAAGCATCAAGATGACGCATTAGATGTGTCATGTCTTATGCTTGCCACCATGAACTCTGAGCTTCAGAAGCAACATGAGAACATGGATGCCTATGATATGGTTGAGCATTTGAAACAACTATATCAAGAACAAGCTAGGCACGAGCGTTTTGAAGTGTCTAAGGCTCTTTTTGCATGCAAGATGCAAGAAGGAACACCTGTAGGAACTCACGTACTCAAAATGATTGGGTACGTTGAGAACCTTGAAAGACTAGATTTTCCGGCGAATTGGCCCGATGTTATCCTGCAATGTCGTTGGGAAGCATATAATCAATTCGTCATGAATTATAACATGAATGAAATTGATAAACCTTTGCCTGAGATTCTCAGCATGTTAAGAACTGCTGAACCGAATCTCAAAAAGAAAGTTAGCAACGTACTAATGGTCAAGAAGGGCAAAGGTAAGCGCAAAGGCAAGGGTAAGACCCAAGCCAAAGGCAAGGCCAATTCATCCACTTCAAAGGGTAAAGGTAAAGTACCTAAGGAAGGGGACTGCTTCCATTGCGGTGAGGTGGACCTTTGGAGGCGGGCGCAAAGTCTACCTTGAGGAAGTAAAGAATAAAAGAAGTGGGACTTCTGCCTCAGGTATACACGTTATAGAAGTTAATCTATCTATTTCTTCTACATGGGTATTAGATACCGGATGTGCATCTCACATTTGTAATAATGTGCAGGGACTGAGAAATAGTAGACAAATGGCAAAAGGCGAAGTAGACCTACGAGTAGGCAATGGCTATGAAAAGTTCTTCTTTGTATGGTGTAGGAACATATTCTTTGTCTTTGCCCTTAGGCTTATCTTAGAACTAGAGGAGTGCTTATATGTACCTGCATTGATAAAGAACATAATTTCTGTATCTTGTTTAGACAAGAAAAACTTTTCTTTTATAATAAAGGACAAATGTTGTTCCATTTATTTGAATGAAATGTTCTATTGTAATGCACCACTTATGAATGGTCTCTATGTTCTAGATTTAGAAAACCCAATTTATAACGTAAATACTAAGCGGTTCAAATCGAATGATTCGAACCAAACATATCTCTAGCACTGTCGCCTAGGTCACATAAATGAAAAACGCATATCCCAACTCCATAAAGATGGATTATTGGACTCATTTGATTTTGAATCATATGAGGTATGTGAATCTTGCCTTTTAGGAAAGATGACTAAAACTCCATTTAGTGGACATGGAGAGAGAGCGACAGACTTGTTAGGACTCATACATACTGATGTATGTGGGCCTTTCAATGTCGAAGCCAGAGGAGGCTATAAGTACTTTATTACTTTCACTGATGATATGAGTAGATTTGGCTACTTATATTTGATGAGACATAAGTCAGAATCCTTTGAAAAGTTCAAAGCATTCAAGAATGAAGTACAAAACCAACTTGGTAAGCGTATTAAGCTACTTCGATCAGATCGAGGTGGTGAATACCTTAGTCAAGAGTTTCGTGATCACTTGGCTGAGTGTGGGATAATATCCCAACTCACTCCCCCTGGAACACCACAATGGAATGATGTATCTGAGAGGAGAAATCGTACTCTATTAGATATGATACGATCAATGATGAGCCAGACTGATCTACCTACTTCCTTTTGGGGACTAGCTCTAGAGGCAGTAGCTTTCACACTTAATCGCGTCCCATCAAAGCCGTAGAAAAGACACCATATCTGATATGGGTGGAAGAGTCCCAAAATGTCTTTTATAAAGATTTGGGGTTGTGAAGCTTATGTAAGACGTCAAGTCTCAGATAAACTAGGACCCAAATCAGATAAGTGTTATTTTGTCGGATATCCCAAGGAAACTAAGGGATATTACTTTTACAATCCCACACTTGGCAAGGTGTTTGTTGCTGAAATCTTTGTCTTTCTAGAAAGAGAATTTATTTCTAGAAAAACTAGTGGGAGTAAAATTCATCTTGAAGAAGTTCAAGATGATGATAACACTAAGGCTTGATGGAAAATGAGCAGGAACCACAAAGTGTTGTGGATGAGAAATTGTTGCCCAAAGAGTTGTGGAGCAAACACATTCAAGTAGACTAACCTCTTCGTAGATCTATAGGATCCGTCGTCAACCGAGAGATATTCTTTTCTCTTGGTGACAACGGTGAGGTATTACTTGTCGATCTTGGCGAGCCTACATCCTATCAGAAGCTATGATGAGCCCATTAAGAAATGGCTAGAGGCCATGAGATCCGAAATGGAATCCATGTACACTAACCAAGTATGGACCTTGGTTGATCCACTGAAGGGTAAAACCCATTGGGTGTAAGTGGGTCTTTAAAGTAAAGACATGGATGGTAATAAGCATACCTATAAAGGTAGATTGGTGGCTAAAGTTCAAACAAATTCATGGTATTGACTATGATGAAACCTTTTCACGATTCGATGCTTAAATCCATTCGGATCATACTTGCTATTGCAGCCTACCACGATTATGAGATCTGGCAGATGGATGTCAAAACCGCTTTTCTGAATGGAAAGCTACTCGAGGATGTGTACATGACACAGCCTGAGGGTTTTGAAGATCCAAAGCATCTGAAAGGTATCTGCAAAGGTCCATTTATGGACTAAAGCAAGCCTCTCATTTGGAATCTTGATTCAATGATGCAATCAAAGAGTTTGGTTTCATCAAGAATGAAGATGAACCTTGTGTCTACAAGAGAAATAGTAGAACACAGTTGTATTTCTTGTCTTGTATGTAGATGACATACTTCTCATCGGAAATGATATTCCCTCACTCCAGTCTGTGAAGATGTGGTTAGGGAATTGTTTCTCGATGAAAGACTTAGGTGAAGCTGCCTATATTCTAGGCATCAAGATCTATAGAGATAGATCTAAAAGATTACTTGGCCAAAGTCAGAGTACATACATTGATAAAGTGCTAGATCGTTTTGCTATGCAAAATTCCAAGAAAGGATTTCTGCCTTTATCACATGGTGTGAGTCTTTCGAAGACTCAATGTCCCTCTTCTAAGGAGGAGAGAGATCGCATGGATAAGATCCCTTATGCGTCGGCCATAGGGTCTATCATATGCGCCGTGCTTTGTACTCGTCACGGCGTCTCGTATGCTTTGAGCATGACGAGTAGATACGATCGGATCTAGGTGAAAGTCACTGGATAGCAGTCAAAAATATTCTTAAATACTTACAAAGAACGAAAGAATATTTCCTGATATTTGGAGGCAATGAGGAGCTAGCTGTAAAGGGTTACAGTGATGCAAGCTTCCAAACAGACAAGGATGACTATAGATCGCAATCGGGGTACGTGTTTTGCCTGAATGGTGGAGCTGTGAGCTGGAAGAGTTCAAAGCGGAGACACGATTCTTGATTCTACAATGAGCCGAGTATATTCGCATCCGATCACGTGAAGGAGGCTGTTTGGCTCGTAAGTTCATCGTGAACTTGGGGTAGTTCCTAGCATTGCAGATCCAATAGACCTCTATTGTGACAACAATGGGGCTATTGCACAGGCTAAGGAACCTCGATCACATCAGCGGACCAAACACATACTGCGGCGCTTCCATCTCATTCGAGAGATCATCGATAGAGGAGATGTGAGGATATGCAGAGTACCGACAGAAGCTAACATCGCAGATCCATTGACCAAGGCTTTGGCACAGAGGAAGCATGATGGTCACACTAGGTCACTAGGTATTAGATATCATAGTGATTGGTACTAGTGCTAGTGGGAGATTGTTAGTTATAGCCCTAAGAACCAATCATGTGATGGTTGAATAGGGAACATTTTGTATCATATTCTATAAAGGCAAAGGAATGGTTATTATATTTAAGTTTTGCTTGTGCCAGCTAAATTAAATATAGTAATGCCCTAGAAAAGTAGGTTCTTATCTACAGCACATCAATTGGCAGAATTGATTATGAGAGGCTGTAGAGAACACTTTCTAAATGTTCCTAGTCAAATATTAATATGCAAGGGCAGTATTAATACATAAAGACTAGCATGTAGGTCAATTGATGACTTGATCTCACAAGTCATGGATATATGATATCAAGTTGACACATGGGTATATATTAGAATATATATCTTGACCCGCCATGAGAAAGTTTCATGGATCGTTATATGAGTGTCATAAACTTTCTCATGTGACTATTGGTATGAATAGTCCTCGGACACGAAGTCACTACGGTTCCCTACATGGAGTTATGTACTTTGGTATCGTCAGCGTCACCCATGCAGGTGGACCATAAAGGCGATTACTGGGTATATAACAAATTATGCGGAGGGATGTGAGTGATGTAGATGGGATCTATCCCTCTCATATGACGAGAGTGATATCGGTGGGCCCCTTGATTGAGTAGAACTACTAAAACGCATTGCCATGCTCGAATGAGTCAATATGAGATATTGAGCTCATTTGTTTGAGTTAGTTTTCTCAGGGATCAAGAAACACATAGATTGATCGAGGATGACACGGTCTATGCCTCATTGATCAATCTGATATCAAGGATAGAAGGACACGGTCATATATTATAGTAGTCACGGAAAGGTTAGTCGGATCTTGACTTATCTCGTAACTTGGGTAGCAATGATGTATTGCTAGATGCCGCTCATTGCTTGTGTATCTAAAAGAGTTTAGATCCACTGCCAACGTTATGAGAGCCTATAGGGTCACACACAAAGAGCATGATAATTAGAGGAATTAGAGTATTCTAGTTTGACTAGAATAATTTGGGAATAAGCTTAAGTACAAAATGGTTTTTGGACTTTAAGCTTAATGAGAATTTTAGCTAATTGATTTAATGAGATTAATTCAATATGTTACCTCATTGATTTAATAAGATTAATTCAATATGATAACATAAGCTTAATTGAATTAATAAGATTAATTCAATATGATAACATAAGCTTAATTGAATTAATAAGATTAATTCAATATGATAACATAAGCTTAATTGAATTAATAAGATTAATTCAACATGCATGAATGCCACATAAGCATGCCACATAAGCATGCCACCTAAGCATCCACCTAAGCTAGATAAGGTGGAAGGAAACAAAATGGTTTTGTCTCCTTAAGTGGCCGGCCAAACAAGGACGCCAAATCCTGTTTGAGTGTGTCTCAATGCAATGGATTGCATTGAATGTGAAGGAGGTGGAAGGGTTTTTCCAACCCTATAAAAGGCTCCATGGAGTGGCCGGCCAAAGTAGATTTTTGGTGGAGTGTGGTTGTTGGGAGCTTGAGGCTTGGAGAGAGCTTGAGAGCTTATTGTTGTGTGGCTTTTGTGAGTGTAGCAAGAAGAGTAGTCTTCTTCTTCCCTTCTCTTTTTCCCTAGCTTCCTCTCCTTTAGGGACTTCTCTAGCAAGAAGTAAAGGAGAGCTCCTCTAGTTTTCTTTTGTGAGACAAGAGCTTGCTCGTGTGGATACATATAGAGGCACGGACACTTGAACGTGCTAAAGATCCAACAAACAAAAGGAAGAAGCGGGATTAACAAGGGCACGCAACAAAGGTAATCCTCTCCTATAAGATAGGCTTGATTTAGAGAAATTTATTTTATACGAGTTTGCTTTCGCATGGATCACTTGGAAGGGATCCTAATTTTTCCGTTGCGCATATGCCATTTGGCATAAAGAATTCCCTACAGTTAGGATTAAGATGGATTAGGGCAAAAGTTAACCCTAAAAACCCTACTTGGACCATTCGGCCAACCTAGGTTTTGGGTGAACAAATGAAGTTTTAATCCATATGTTATATGCAAATGAAGTTGTTGTTATATGAAATGAATTAGGTTGTTGTTATATGAAATGAATTAGGTTAAAGGTTAACCCTAAAAACCCTACTTGGACCATTCGGCCAACCTAGGTTTTGGGGTGAACAAATGAAGTTTTAATCCATATGTTATATGCAAATGAAGTTGTTGTTATATGAAATGAATTAGGTTAAAGGTTAACCCTAAAAACCCTACTTGGACCATTCGGCCAACCTAGGTTTTGGGTGAACAAATGAAGTTTTAATCCATATGTTATATGCAAATGAAGTTGTTGTTATATGAAATGAATTAGGTTAATGGTTAACCCTAAAAACCCTACTTGGACCATTCGGCCAACCTAGGTTTTGGGTGAACAAATGAAGTTTTAATCCATATGTTATATGCAAATGAAGTTGTTGTTATATGAAATGAATTAGGTTGTTGTTATATGAAATGAATTAGGTTAAAGGATAACCCTAAAAGACCCTATGGACCATTCGGCCATCATGCATTTTGGGGATTAGATGAAGTCTTAATATAAGTCTTATGTGCATATGAATTTGTTGTTAAGTTAAATGAATAGGTTAACATGTGTTTTATGTTGGGTGAATTCATGTTGACTTGTGATATTAAATAATGCTAGATGAAGATAACATGCCTTAGGTTAGTGTTTACTTACTTTTGATGCCATGCCTTTTTGCCATGTCTATGTGTATGCTATGTTTGAAATATGTTATGAAATGGAAGAAGATAGGATTATGAAATGAAACAAAACGATATGTACACGACATGAATATGACATGATGATGAAATGAAGAATGATATGTTATGAAATGAAGAATGGCATGTTTACGAAATGAAAGATGATATGTCCATGAAGGGAAGCATGATGTGTTATGAAATGAAGTATGCTATGTTTGCAAAATGTAAGCTATGTTATAAAATAAGCATATAAGTATTTTACCTTCTGCATGGCTTGTACCAAGACCCTAACAGGGTCCAAGAAGGGATGGGCTCCTAAGATGCCCTAGGTCGATAGAATAAGACTCGGGCCTAGGATGGGCTTCTATGTATGATTGCCCCTAGGTCGATGGAATAAGACTCGGGCCTAGTACGGGATGGGCTCCAAGATGCCTTAGGTCGATGGAGTAAGACTCGGGCCTAGGATGGGCTTCTATGCTATGATGATTGCCCTAGGTCGACGGACTAAGATCGGGCCTAGTAACCTATTAGGTTCGAGACTTGCTATCTCAGGCCTATTTAGGGATGCGCGCTATGATAATGAAGAAGTGGTACAATGCCGGGCCCAAATATGTTGAGATTTATATTTACGTACCTATAAAATATGTTTTCAAAAGCATCTCGCATATGTTACATGATTAGATGTTATGTTTGATATGCCATGTTGATATGTTACATATGAAGTATGTTATGTTTGATATGCCATGTTGATATGTTACATATGAAGTATGTTATGTTTGATATGTCATGTTGATATGTTACATATGAAGTATGTTATGTTTGATATGCCATGTTGATATGTTACATATGAAGTATGTTATGTTTGATATGCCATGTTGATATGTTACATATGAAGTATGTTATGTTTGATATGCCATGTTATGTCACTATGCTACATATGATGTATGTTATGTCTGATAGGTCATACCTATATGTTTTATGTTATGTTGATTTGCTACGTTACATATGTTATATGTTATGTTTAAATAAGTCCTAGACGTACATGACATGATGCTATGTTATAGATGATACATGTTATGCTGCCATGCTATGGATGAGATATGTTATGTTTACTCACGTTATTTATGCTACATGTTAAGTTAATTACGCCATGTATGTTACATGTTATGTGGCTTATATGTTATGAATGGTACATGCTATGATTAATGTCGATATATGGTTTTTGTGAGTAGGACTGGATCTTACTAAGCCTATGTGCTTATAGTTTATCTTTCCCTCGTACTGCAGATAAGGGTAAGGGATGGATAAACTAAAGGGAGCAGCAGGAGGGGCCAAATGTGTGTGGCAGTGGCATGGTGGAGAAGATCCGTTAGGTTTATATATATATGTTTACCTATGATGATGATGTGTATGGATGTCCTTACTTATGTCTCCGTATGACAACGATGGTTATGAACCTGAACTAAGCACTAAGTAACTATCTAAGTTATAATGCATGCTCTATGTTAATAAGAAGAAGTAAAGAAGAAGTAAGAAGAAGTATCTATATATGTTATGATGCATGCCCTATGTGAAGAAGAAGAAGTATATATATATATATATATATATATATATATATATATATATATATATATATATATATATATATATATATATATATATATATATATATATATATATATATATATGTCAATGCATGTTTATGTTATAAAAGAAAAAAAATGTCTAAAGTCTTCCGCTGTAAGAAGGACGAAATATGTATAAAGTCTTCCGCTGTATGTATGTATGTATGTATGTACGGTCGTGTCACGCGCCCCCCCACCCGGGTCTGGGTCCGGAATGGGCGGGCGTGACATAGTCGGGCACGACCATGGGAAAACACACAGCCAGGTCGTGTGTCCCCTATTTCCTTCCTTTTGTGTACAATGGTACGAATTTTCTCACACACTTTGCCTTGTAAGCTAAAAATTGATTTAATTTTTACCTAGCAAGTTCTTTTTGTTCCTAATGCTAAACGAAATGGAAATCAAAGTTTAAATTAACCAAATGAATGCAATATAATCAAAAGAAAACCTAAAAAACTAAACTTGGATTGCCTCCCAAGAAGCGCTTTGTTTAAGGTCGTTTAGCTCGACCACACTCCATTATCAACTTGGCTCTGGAGGTTCTGTGAACCTCCATTCATCCGTCTCAGTGTCTACATCCGGTGGGCTCAGCTTTATCCTGCTGAAAGTAAAGGCATCTAGGTAGGGATCTCTACACTCTGATAGGCTAAAGAGGATGATCTCCCCATCCACCTCTAACGAGATTTGGTGTGCCTTTACATATATGCATGCCCCTGCAGTTGCCAGAAAGGCCTTCCCAAGATGATGGGATTCTGGGGATCTGGCCCTGTGTTGAGTATAATAAAATATGTATGTATCATGAAGTTCTCGATGACCACAGGCACATGTGTTAGCATGACGACGGGTTCCTTGACTGAGTCGTCCCCCATACAAATACCAAGGTTCGCTAGTTTGAGCCCATTCAGTCCCATCTTCAAATAGTATGTGTAGGGCATCACACTTACTGATGAACCCAAGTCGCACAGTGCTTCATCGAAGCTTTCTCCATAAATCGAGCAGGGGATAACAAATTCACCAGGGTCCTCAAGCTGGGGTGGAATTTTATCTTCAATTTTAGCTTAGTCTGGTAGGGTGGAAATCATGGTTGCACACCCCTTGGCGAATCTGTTTCACTGTGCTACTCTCTCGCTGCACACTCCTTCCTCCTTAGCTTGACTCAGCTCGGGTAATGACAGAGAATTATCCATAGGTTGTGACACAGTTTGAGTTATTTGGGCCACTTGTGTCTCCAACATTTTTGTGTGACTTGCAAGACCGTCAACAGTGGCCTCCAAGTCTCTGAGTGGCTCCTCTATTTTCTGATGTTGGCGGAGGAACTCTTCATTGGCCTTTGTTTGGGTAGCAATGAAGTCCTCCATCATCAATTCTAACCTAGACTTCTGTTGTTGCTGCTTCCCATACCCTCCTGATGGTTGGAAGTTTCCCGAGTTATTTCGATAGGAAAAATTCGGGTGGTTCCTCCATCCAGGATTGTAGGTACTGAAGAATGGGTTGTTGGGCCTTTGATTGTAATCCCCAACCGCATCGCAATGCTCAATTTGCTCTGCTGAGTCACCCTACCCTCTATAGTAGTCCTCCCGATACGTTGCTGCTCCTTCTTTAAAGTCAATGGTCACACATGCAGATGCAAGATTTAAAGAGTCAAATCATCTACTAAGCGTGTCCATTCTCGCTGCTAGGTGGTCCATTGAGTTGATAGCATATCGTCCCGCTGCAGGAGCTGGGTGACCATGTTCGGAAGCCCATTGATGGTGGTTTTAGGCCACCTCTTCTATTAGCTCCTCCACTTCCTCTATAGTCTTATTCATAAGTGCTCCTCCTGCAACAGAATCGAGAGACATCTTTGTGGCGTATGTGATCCCATTGTAGAAGATGTGGATCACCAGCCACCTTTCTAGTCCATGGTGGGGGCATTGGTAAAGTAGCCCCTTATAGCGATCCCAAACTTCAAATAGGGACTTCCCTTCCTTCTGACGAAAGCTTGTGATTAGATGGCACATGTGAGCAGTTTTGCTTGGTGGGAAGTATTTGTTCAAGAACTGCTGCTCACATTGCTCCCATGTAGTAATGCTTCCTGAAGGCAGGGAGTGAATTCATGCCTTAGCCTTATCCCGCAATGAGAATGGGAATAGGCTCAAGTGGATCGCTTCCGCAGGGACTCCATTTATCTTCATCATTGAACATATTTTCAAAAATGTCTCCAGGTGCCGATTTGGGTCTTCAATCGCAGCTCCCCCGAATTGACTCTGCTAGACCATATGTATGAGTGATGGCTTCAGTTAAAAGTTGTTTGCCGAAATGGATGGTCCAGCTATACTCGGCCTAAATCCTCTAGCACTAGGAGCTGCGTAATCCCGCAGAGGTCAGCTACCTATATTCACTTCGGATGCAGCTTGGTCCTCCATCCTCTTCTATTAGGCTCTCCGGCGATGATAGGTGTTAGTAATATATGAGAGACGTCCTAAGGCAATCGCCTTATGTTTGAACCATTTATATGATAAATGAAGATTCACTATTTGAGTATACATGTTTTCATGTATTTGATTAGATCTTAAACTCATTTACTGAATGTCCACGATACGATTCACAGCATGAGAGAATTTGTGATTAGATCACAACTAGTGAGTATCTCTACATGTGTAATTGTGATGTATCGGAATTATCCCTAGTCGATGAATTGATGGATTTGGACACCATTGATTCTGTCGAGACTAGCACGAGGTATACTCCTTGGTGTATCCAACCAGCTGATTCTCACTGGCTGGAGACATTGTGATGTCTGAAGTTAATCGTGGATGCTAGTTATGGTAACTAGTTCATTGGAGTGACCAGCCATAAGACTTCATATGGTTCTCTGCATATATAGATATGTCAATGAAGTTCTTACTGTAGCTTAAGTGCGATGTTCCTTTGACTTGCGGTATTCAAGTCATCTTGATCATGAAGACTTATGCTTTGACATCTTAAGCAAGCATCTCTGAGGAGATGTGGACCCGGGATGATTGGGTATAAGTCGAAGTGATCGAAGGTGTTTGAATAGCCTATAAAGGATTCACCACTCCTTATGAGGAGATGTATACCCATGGCCTCTCGTCGGATTGTTACTAAAGTCTTTGGCTAAAGCATTACATGTTTAGAGTAAGGTACTCTTCGATACATGTACAGTAACTAGAATCCGTAGGACGAGAAAATGATACTTGGGCTAGGTGTGACGTAGTCAGCCTAGTGGGGACTGACACTATAGACCATGTCCTGAACCAAGTGGGTATAAGATGAGTGAAGGGAATGGGGCACGATTCATTCGAGCTGCTGAAGGGTTTCAGAAATAGTTCTGGATCGACCGTTGATCTTTTCGGTTAATTGGGGATCATGATGTACTAATAGGTGCCACTCATGATCGTTCTATAATTAATGGTAAATTATAGACGGACAACATAAACCGAGAACCTATTTGGTCACACGCACAACGAGCGTAATCCGAAGGATTTAAAACGAGCTTGAGAATGAGATTCTCAGACCGAGAGAAACTAGGTTTGGTTGGACCAAACGATGAAGCGAGCATGAAATGGTTTCAGTCGCAATGGAAGCATGGATGGGCCGTGTCTTACGAAGACATGATGGATGAACCAAATTGGTTTGGTTCTAATTCAATGGAGGAGAATAAACTAAAGGGGTTTGGTTTGTTTTAAACGAATGAACCAAATTTGGTTCGGTTCGTTTTAACTTAAAATAAACCATCATGGTTTGGTTTATTTTAACTTAAATTAATGGAGCGGGTTAACGGGCCTTTGGTGATGATCCAATAACCATTAAGAGAATTTGTTTTCTATAAAATAGGGCTTAAGGGTTTTTGTTAAACCCTAATTGAGGCAACCCTAGTTTTTGGCCGCCCACCCTCTCCTCCTTGGTGTATTCGGCGCCAACAGCCCCCTTGCCGCCGCCCACCACCTTGCTCTCTTGCCGGTGTCCAGAAGGAGCTGTCCTTCCTACTTGCCGGCGTCGAGCTGCTGCCGGAGGAGCTCCGGTGATCTCCCTTGGGTTCGGTAATAAGGTGAGCTTCCACCTTTCTTTTGGCCGGCCCCTACTCCTCCACCAAAGCTGTCCAGTTTTCTGGACAGCTTGTTTCCTGCTCGTCGGAGCGTCATTTGGACGACGTTTGGAGCTCCGACAGCGCCTTACTTACCGGGGATTCGATCTCCGGTAATCCTCATAGGTGGAGGACGAAGGATTCGTCAAACGGTTGACGAATACCTCTCCGGAGAAGCGAGTTTTGAGGACTCATTTTGGATCCGAATTTGGATTCGGATCGTGATCTTCTCTCGATCACATCGTCTTCAACACGAGGCTAGTAACCCGTACGAAGACGAGGCTTGTGACTTAGTGAAGTCATCCCAAAGATACTCGGCGTCGATACGGATAGAGACGATTCTAGCGAGGATCATTCCGGTTGATGTCTTTCCCGCTACACGTGATACGTAAGGTATACGTAGTTAAATTTCTTTTTATTGCAAAATTTAAATTTATGGTTATGTCTACACATGTTGTACTATGCATGCATGTGATGTGTGTGTTGTAATAAATGTAGATTTATTATTTTTATTTCTTCCCCTGTGCACATGTTTACGAAACATGTTCGAACACACACTCGCCGCGGTGTCGGAAATCCAAAATGAGTCCTCAAAACTCGCTTCTCCGGAGAGGTATTCGTCAACCGTTTAACGAATCCTTCGTCCTCCACCTATGAGGATTACCGGAGATCGAATCCCCGGTAAGTAAGGCACTGTTGGAGCTCCAAACGTCGTCCAAACGACTCTCCGACGAGAAGGAAACAAGCTGTCCAGAAAACTGGACAGCTTTGGTGGAGGAGTAGGGGCCGGCCAAAAGAAAGGTGGAAGCTCACCTTATTACCGAACCCAAGGGAGATCACCGGAGCTCCTCCGGCAGCAGCTCGACGCCGGCAAGTAGGAAGGACAGCTCCTTCTGGACACCGGCAAGAGAGCAAGGTGGTGGGCGGCGGCAAGGGGGCTGTTGGCGCCGAATACACCAAGGAGGAGAGGGTGGGCGGCCAAAAACTAGGGTTGCCTCAATTAGGGTTTAACAAAAACCCTTAAGCCCTATTTTATAGAGAACAAATTCTCTTAATGGTTATTGGATCATCACCAAAGGCCCGTTAACCCGCTCCATTAATTTAAGTTAAAATAAACCAAACCATGATGGTTTATTTTAAGTTAAAACGAACCGAACCAAATTTGGTTCATTCGTTTAAAACAAACCAAACCCCTTTGGTTTATTCTCCTCCATTGGATTAGAACCAAACCAATTTGGTTCATCCATCATGTCTTCGTAAGACATGGCCCATCCACGCTTCCATTGCGACTGAAACCATTTCATGCTCGCTTCATCGTTTGGTCCAACCAAACCTAGTTTCTCTCAGTCTGAGAATCTCATTCTCAAGCTCGTTTTAAATCCTTCGGATTACGCTCGTTGTGCGTGTGACCAAATAGGTTCTCGGTTTATGTTGGTCGTCTATAATTTACCATTAATTATAGAACGATCATGAGTGGCACCTATTAGTACATCATGATCCCCAATTAACCGAAAAGATCAACGGTTGATCTAGAACTATTTCTGAAACCCTTCAGCAGCTCGAATGAATCGTGCCCCATTCCCTTCACTCATCTTATACCCACTTGGTTCAGGACATGGTCTATAGTGTCAGTCCCCACTAGGCTGACTACGTCACACCTAGCCCAAGTATCATTTCCTTGTCCAACGGATTCTAGTTACTGAACATGTATCGAAGAGTACCTTACTCTAAACATGTAATGCTTTAGCCAAAGACTTTAGTAACAATCCGACGAGAGGCCATGGGTATACATCTCCTCGCAAGGAGTGGTGAATCCTTTATAGGCTATTCAAACACCTTCGATCACTTCGACTTATACCCAATCATCCCGGGTCTACATCTCCTCAAAGATGCTTGCTTAAGATGTCAAAGCATAAGTCTTCATGATCAAGATGACTTGAATACCGCAAGTCAAAGGAACATCGCACTTAAGCTACAGTAAGAACTTCATTGACATATCTATATATGCAGAGAACCATATGAAGTCTTACGGCTGGTCACTCCAATGAACTAGTTACCATAACTAGCATCCACGATTAACTTCAGACATCACAATGTCTCCAGCCAGTGAGAATCAGCTGCTTGGATACACCAAGGAGTATACCTCGTGCTAGTCTCGAATGAATCAATGGTGTCTAAATCCATCAATTCATCGACTAGGGATAATTTCGATACATCACAATTACACATGTAGAGATACTCACTAGTTGTGATCCAATCACAAATTCTCTCATGCTGTGAATCGTATCGTGGACATTCAGTAAATGAGTTTAAGATCTAATCAAATACATGAAAACATGTATACTCAAATAGTGAATCTTCATTTATCATATAAATGGTTCAAACATAAGGTGATTGCCTTAGGACATCTATCATATATTACTAACAGACTCCCACTTGACCTAATGCCAATCGCTACAGTATCCAATACCATAAGCTCTAACATGACCCTCAAACTTACTTTGAGGTAATGCCTTAGTCAAAGGATCCGCTAAGTTCCTTTCAGTGGAGATTTTCTCGAATTGTATTTCTTTCCTACTGATGATCTCTCTGATAAGATGATAGCGGCGAAGCACATGTTTGGATCATTGATGAGACCACATCAAGTTCAGAGATGAACTTCTTGATCCAAACCGCTTCCTTTGCTGCTTCCAAAGCTGCAATGTATTCTGCCTTAGTGGCAGAATCCACTATAGTGTCAAGCTTGGAACCTTTCCAACTTATTACGCCTCCATTCCAGGTGAATACATACTCAGACTGAGACATGGAATCATCCTTGTCTGTCTGGAGTTGGTATCCGTATACCCACGTATCACCATGTACCCTTCTCCATATATTAGGAACACATCCTTAGTTCTTCTCAAGCACTTAAGGATTGTCTTAACAGCCACCCAATGATCCATTCCTGGATCAGACTGGTATCTACTCGTGACACTCAGAGCATACGATACATCGGGCCTCGTACATAACATAGCATACATGATAGATCCTATTGCGGATGCATAGGGAATCTTACTCATGCAAATCCTCTCGTCTTCTGTGCGCGGACACATAGACTTCGAAAGGTGTATCCCATGCCTGATGGGTAGGAAACCTTTCTTGGATTCCGACATGCTAAACATCTTTAGCACTCGGTCTATATATGTAGACTGTGAAAGACCAAGCAACCGTTTCGATCTATCTCTATAAATCTTAATCCAAAGGATGTAGGTTGCTTCTCCCAGGTCTTTCATGGAGAATGTCTTGGATAACCAAATCTTAACTGACTATAAGTCTGAAACATCGTCTCCTATAAGTAATATGTCATCGACATACAATACTAGGAACACGACTGCACTCCCACTAACCTTCTTGTACACACAAGGTTCGTCTGGATTTTGTGAGAAATCAAACTTTTTGATTGTCTCATCAAAACGGATATTCCAGCTCCTAGATGCTTGCTTCAATCCATATATGGACTGTCGTAATTTGCATACCTTGGTTTTATCAACCGATGTGAAACCCTCAGGCTGTATCATATACACGTCCTCGAGCAGGTTTCCATTAAGGAAAGATGTTTTCACATCCATCTGTCATATCTTATAATCATAATGAGCCGCTATGGCCAGGAGCATCCGAATGGATTTAAGCATAGCTACAGGTGAATAGGTTTCGTCATAATCAACACCTTATTTTTGACGATATCCTTTCGCCACTAATCTAGCCTTATAGGTAATCACATTACCATCCATGTCGGTTTTCTTCTTGAAAACCCACTTGCACCCTATAGGCTTTATGCCTTCGGGTGGGTCAACCAAGTTCCAAACTTGGTTTTCATACACGGAATCCATTTTCGACTTCATGGCTTCAAGCCACTTATCCCTTTTTGAACTTGTCAGAACTTCTTCATAATTGGTAGACTCCTCATTATCAATGAGTAACACGTCGTTCGATTCACTTACGAGAAATCCATATCTCTTAGGAATATTGCGTGTTCTACCAGATCTACGAAGATGTGGTGTTTCAATAGGTCCAGCCGATTTCTCATCACTATGAGTTGTCGGCTGTTGAGCTTCACCAGGTATCTCATCAATGTCTATTTGAGTCTCTCGAGCCTCCTCAAGCTCGACTCCCACTGTTTTCTTGCAAGAGAAACTCTTTCTCTAGAAACACAGCATGCCTTGAAACAAACACCTTTTGTTCCATAGGATGATAGAATTGGTAACCCCTTATTTCCTTAGGGTATCCAATAAATAGACATTTATCAGACTTAACATCCAATTTGTCTGATACAGTCCGCTTCACATAAGCAGGACAACCCCATATCTTCAAGTAAGATACATGAGGTTTCTTACTATTCCATATCTCATATGGAGTAGTAGAGACTACCTTGGTTGGCATTCTGTTTAACAAGTAAACAGCTGTCTGAAGTGCATAGCCCCAAAAGGACTTGGGAAGATTCGCATGATTCATCATTAACCTGACCATGTCTAACAAGGTCCGGTTACGCCTCTCAGATACACCATTATACTGTGGTGTATATGGCGGAGTTCATTGAGACAATATACCATTGTCTCTTAGATAATCAAGAAACTCTTGACTTAAGTATTCACCACCTCGATCCGATCGAAGTATTTTAATACTCTTGTCATATTGTTTCTCTACTTCATTTTTGAATTCTTTGAACCTTTCAAAGGCTTCAGACTTGTGTTTCATCAAGAACACATACCCAAACCGTGAGTGATCATCGATGAAGGTAATGAAGTAGCTATAGCCTCCTAAAGCTTGAGTTGACATAGGTCTACATACATCAGTATGTATTAGACCTAGCAACTCTCCCACTCGTTCACCTTTTCCTGTAAAAGGTAACTTAGTCATCTTGCCTTTTAAACATGATTCGCATATATCGTATGAATCCAATTCAAACGATTCCATAATTCCACATCGGTGTAATTCGGACATGCGTTTCTTGCTTTCATGGCCAAGACGACAATGCCACATATAGGAGTCAAATTGATTATCCTTTCGAGCAAGCTCGTTGCTCGCTTCGATATTGAAAACATCACTGGATATGTCCAACGTATAAACACCATTGCTTAAAGTTCCAGTCCCATAAAGAACTCCATTCAAAGTTATGTAACAACAATTGTTACTAAAAGTCAAATGGTACCCATTTCTATTTAAACAATAAATAGAAATGATGTTCTTTATCAACGAAGGAACATGAAAGCAATTTTCCAATTCTAAGACAAGTCCTGCAGGGAGTTTCAACAAATACGTTCCGATGGCGAGTGCAGCAACCTTTGCTCCATTGCCAACACGTAAATTTGGCTCTCCCTTGACGAGTCTTCTTCTATTCCTTAGCCCATGTATGTCATTACATATATAGGAGCCTCACCCAGTATCCAATACCCAAGTGTCTTAGGAAATAGAATGACAATCAATAACGAAGATATATGAAAAAGATGGAGCATCTTATGCCTTATTCTTCTTCACGGACTCAAGATAAATCTTGCAATTTCTTCGCCAATGGCCCTACTTGCCATAATGATGGCAAGTGCCCTTTTGAGCTGGTTCTGCCTTTTTAGCCTTTTTCTTCTTCCCCTTCTGTTGTTCCTTTGACTCCCTCTTAGAACCTTTCTTCGAGGAATCAACTAACAACACCGTCCTCTGCTCATGCTTCTCAGAAGGCTCCACAGTCTTCAGCATGTTAAGCAGTACCACAGATGAACCTTCTTGCATCTCAGAGGTGAAGAGGAGCTTGGAGATTTCGAACCTTTCGAATCTCACTTGTTTATCAAACAACTCATAAAGATGAAGGACTACGATACGAGCATCCATATGCTCATGCTGCTTTCGTAGCTTGGGTTCCATCATGGCTAGCATGATGCAACTTGTCAGTTCAGAATCAATCACATGTTTTTGATAGACCAACAATTGGTCCAGAGTTGCATCATCACTAGGATGGGCGGGAAGAGGCGCTTCGAGGACATATGCAAGCTTTTCACCTTGAGAACAATTCTCAAGTTTCTAAGCCAGTCCAAGAAGTTTGGCCCAGTCAATTTATTCGAATCCAACATGGAACGCAAATTCAAAGACATCATGATCAATTTTAGAAATACAAAACGAGCATATATGAGAAAGATGATTTTAAAATGCATCAACATACATTTATAAATCCCATTCATTTTTTGAATTTCAAAAACCTCAAAATCACTTCGAGAGATCGTAGGTCCATCTCCGAATGGGCTGATATCCATCATAGATATGAACAACCTTGGAGAGAGTCCAACAAGCCATTCATAACTACGATGGTAGGTATCAACTATACCGATTGCATATCACGTATATGCAATTATCATAATGTGCTATCAACTAATTGAATGTTCACACATACATCGGGTTGTTAACACATTAACAAGTATGCATCATATGCATAGCACCCAACTTCACCTCCCTTAACATCGACCTTGGAGAGAGTCCAACAAGCCGATGCTCCAGGTTAAAGCCAACCCATTAATCGAGAAATAGTTTTAATATGGTTAGAGAGCATTCAACCAATTAGCCCGGCTTGGAGAGAGTCCAACAACCAAAGATAACGATTGACCTCTGACTCTTACCATATTAGTATTAAACTATTCCATGGTTTGAACATGTTCGGGTTCGAGCCGGGCTTGGAGAGAGTCCAACAACCCGAACAAGAAACGGAACTCTGGTTCTAACCATATTAATGGAAGGTGTAGGCTTTAATATTGAGTTAGGGTTTTTATGTCTCATCCTCTTTGCATGCAAATAACTATTATCTACATGGCATGGCATACATGGCATACATCTACATGTCATGACACGCATGGCATTATGATATGCATCTAATGCAATTACATGGCATACAATTATGTCATGTACATAATTTCCTTATATGTCATAACTATTTATGGAAATAAAATATGTTTAAGATTTGATTCTCCAAATCAAATCATGATTAAATTAGGAAATAAATTTCCAAATCTAATCACATATTTTATTTGTGGAAATAGTTGATTAAGGAAAGTCAATTTAGGAAATCAATTTCCTAAATCATCAAAACTACTTATGGAAATAAAATATTTTAAAGATTTGATTTCCCAAATCAAATCATGATTAAATTAGGAAACAAATTTCCAAAATCTAATCAAATATTTTATTTATGGAAAATATCAATTTCCATAAATACTTTCAACTTTCCAAAAGTAGAAGATTTCCATAAATACTTCTAGATTTTCCAAAATTGAAAAATTTCCATAAATACTTCTAACTTTCCAAAAGTAGAAAATTTCTAGAAATATCATTATGACTATCGCAAAACCATTTTACGATTATGTCGAAACACAACCTGGGCTCTGATACCACTGTTGGGTTTCCCAACAATAGGTTCGTTCGATTTCTAAATCGATCAGAATCAGGCCTTCCGATCCTAAGCATCTAAGCATACAAAAAACCGAGCCACAAAATTAGGAGTATTACCTAATACCCAAAAACAATAAATAGACTAATCTAACTAACTAATAAAAGAGCCAATAGAGATTCACTGCTTAAATAAATATAAAAATAAAAATAAAATAAAAATAAAAATAAGCAAGTAAATAAATCTAACCTAAGTTTGATCGAATCGTTTCCAATTCTATCCACTACGAGAATAATAGGCTATCGTGACATTTTCTTAATGACATTTATTTTATAGTGTAATTATAAACATCTTATAATGACACTTATTAAAAATGATTTTTAATTTTTTTAAAATATCTAATTAGATACCTTGTAACAACATATATCATAAATGTCATTATACCTAATAAACATATTAATTTAGGTTTACTAATGTTTAAGTTTTTTATTAACTTTATCTCCCGTAGCCTTCTCACGCGCGCAACCCTTTCTTTCCATCTCCACCTTCGGACTTCACCTTTCCGTCACCGACATCACCACAATTGACGCCGCTATCGACGTTGTGCTGGTCCGGGGAGAGGAGGCAATGGGCGAGCAGGAGGCTGAAGGCGAGGGAGGGCTTATAGCCGATGACCCCGAGGAAGATGCGTTCGAAGGGGGTGAACCAGGGGTGGGTTAGGATGCGGAGGACGTCGGAGTCGGCGAGGTGGACCTTGGCATGGCAATAGTCGTGGAAGTGGGAGAGGACGACGTCGATGGCCTGGGGTATCAGGTCGGACCGATGGCTGAAGGCGTGGAGGTGGTCGAGGCGGGCGAGCCAGGAGTCAAAGAATGCCTCCATGGCACGGCGCGATCCATTTTCTAAGAGTAACTCTTATTTCAAGATTTACATTTATCATCTCCAGGAAAAAAAATTGTCAGTTGCGTCATTCCTCAAATAGCATACCTAACATTTATCATCTGTTAGCTATGCTTGATGATCATGTCTTTATGACTTGGGCATTTTCTTAATTCTTATGCCTTTCCTATATGAATTTTGTGATTTGGACTTGGTTATTAAATCGGTATTATGTTAGCTTCTACCAAAAACTACCTTCAATTCCAATCTTAAGCCTGGATGAAAAGGCTTGAGATTTACATTTAGTCTAGACAGACCAACATTAAAATTTGTCCAAACATATGAACATGAAATTTAACCATATTTTTCATAAAGCTAGGTCATCACCATCAAGTGACACGATGTACCTTCCTAAACCAAATACCTAGTATTTAGAGTTCTATACCTAGTATGTTATGGTCTTGTGCTCTTCTACAGTCTCAACACCTGTTTCTTCAATCCAAGTCTCTCTTAAGTGTTCAGAAGATGCAAGGTGACACTTTGTTGGATTTGTTTAATTTGGAATATCAACTTCATAACGTTATTGTGATTCATCAGGGGGATATTCTATTAAAGTTAACTTACGTCCTGCAGAAATTTCTTCACAAGTTTCCTCCATTCAAACCTTTATGGAATTTCTCTGCCAACTTAAGTATCAAAATGGGAATTACTATTTTTTGCAATAGAAAGCAATGTGGTCGAGTTTTCTTTTTTGTATTTTTTTTCATTGCTGCCCTTATTGGTTTCCTGTTGGTTCTAGCTTAAGTCGTCTAAGTTTTCACCAAGTTTCAAGTTTTTATTACTGTTATCTCAATCAAGGAAATTAACAATCTAAAAATAATAGACTCCATCCTAATTTATTTGGGAAACATATGTGCTTTGTTTTCTGTTTCCATTTATGAATTGAAGTTATGTATGCTATCCTTCTCAGAAGAAGCATCTCTACAAGTAGTACAGAGTGCATCGAGTCACATCCAAATTGTCCCATAGGAGGAGCAACTCTTCATCATAGAATCATAACTCAACAAGTCAAAGATGGCTTCCCTATTGTCGGCAAGTTTTTAACTTTTTATAGAGTATACTGGCACAACATTTTAGGTTTGGGCATCAACATTTTTTATAAATTCTACAGATGGCAAATGATCAAGTAGTTAAACAAATCTTTGACATGTTTGAAACAATATCAAAACCCTGTACCTTGATGCACAAAGAGATTAGTCAAATCATTTTTCTTGAAAGTTACCTAATAACAGAGCTTTATTGTGATATTCAACTTGTTGTGCATTAACAAAACACAAGGATAATTTTGAGTATTTATGAATCAGAGAGTGCAGAGCATACACCTCTTAGCTCAAGTTTGGAGAGTCATAGTAGACTGGCATAACTTGAATTAGAATTCTGGTTTCAAGGCTAGAAGCTCTACTTCCTACTTGATTTCGTTATATTCATCAGCCAAATTCATTACAACAATTGGTTTTGTCGACTAATGTTTATGATCTCTGGTAATAGAATCATGGTTGCATCTTTTTTCCTAAGCTTGCTCATTTGTTATCAATGTGTTAGCAATGTTGATAGCTCACTGGCAAGCTACAAGTTAAATGATTGAGTTGATTGGTCTAATTGTTTGGAGAATATCCTTATACACTTGAATTTTTGCACCTTTTTGGAGCGACAAATCTTCAATATTCTCTATTAGTATTACTTGCTATTTAAAGGCCGTTTGTAATACTTTTTTTTTGTCAAATGTTTGCTTACACTCCCTCAATGATCCATCTAAACACGCTTGCATGGATTATAGAGTCGACTATTTTGCTGATCATAATTGTTGAGGCACCCTGGGATCATGTGTTTCTTTGTCCTTAGCGTTTGTGTTTGTATAATAGTGGATTTCAAGATAGAGACTTCGTTTGGTTAATCTTTGTTGATATAGGGAGTTCGAAAGGTTTCCCAAAGCATAAGTAACCAATTAGACTCCACCTAGGCCAATGCTATGATACACCTCTCCCATCATTCTATTTATTTGCAGTACATTTTTATATTAAAATTGTTAATGGAAAATTATTTTTTGTTGTTGTGTAATTTGTTAAATAGACCAACTGTAAACTTTGATGATAATTGTTAAATTTATCTGTTACTCGTATAGTACTGTGACTTATGCATGTTAATTTAAAGCAAAATGCACATTAGCGATTTTATTTCTTGGTTATTTTAGAATCACCTAAAAATTATAAGACTGAATGATCAAATCAAAAGAGGAATTTTGAAGAACTTAGATGAAATTGTGACTTAAAAACTTGCACTTGGCAATTTTTAAATGCACATGTAAGCAAAGTCTTAGGAATATAAAGGCATAGATTGAGATTTTTAATTTGGTGAATAAAATGAATGTATTAAATTTAGATTTTTCTACATGTTCTATTTCTATGATCATTACTGTTCACTTAAGGTAGAGACATGTGCACTTGTAGTTTCCCATGATTTTTGTTTGCAATAGGTAGAGACAAGATTGGTTTCCCTTTTTTAAATCATCGTGTTAGCATGTAATTTGTATTTGGTACTGATGGTAAAGATGGAAGTTTCCCTTTTGATTTCTGCTAGAATTCAAATTGCTTCAATATTGATAAGATGCAAGTACAATGCTTATGCCTATGCTTGTTTAGATGTAACCTTCTAGTTTTGTCTAGCAAAGTTATCAAATCAAATGAGGTATCACTCTATAACATACCCCATAGTGTGAGTAGAGCTAATCTGATGTCGGACATGCTAACACACTCCATTAATATGATGTGGAATGTCATTCAAGTTAATTTGATTCTTAAATTATTCTTAGTAGCCGATCCAACTAAATTCTACTTTAGCAATATTAATAATTGGAAACTGGTATCCTAGGTTTAAGATAATAGAAAAGAACTTGTTTATTCATCATTGGGCGCAAAATGCACATTATGAGAAAATTGTAAGCGCTTACTGTTTGTTTTACCTTGAAAAATTGAGTTGTAGTTGCTCAATTATAATACAGTAACCAAATACTAGCAAGACTTCATTCCATTGTAACAATTCTCATATGTTTCTATTTTTCAGCTAACAAATCTACATTTGAAATTAAGCCTCTATGTTTCATTTATTAGCTCAACTTTTCTGCATTGTGATGAGTGATTGGTCAAGGGTCAACCCTAATTTCCCATGATTTTTGTTCGTAATAGGGCAGAAGGATCTTGATATGACTTTTTCACATTCTTGTAATGGAATTTCTTATTTTACAACCAATGATAGATGAACATTTAGGATGAATAAATATTTAGATGAATATTTACAACCAATGATAGATGAATATAATGCATTATTCTTATTAACAATAGGATTGTTTAGCTAATTTTGTATTATTTATAATTTGTAACTAACTATTGTTTATAGTAGGTATGACTCCTAAGCGTTGAACTAATAGAAAATCTCATTTTAAACTACAATCTGAGAGAGATATGCAACTGTCAAGTATGAGTACGAATCACACAGATTGAAATTTAACTGAACGAGGTATTATTTAATTTATGAATCATAAATTTATTATTTCTATTAACTTTGGTTGTTTATTATGTTATTTCAGTACTAATACAAATATATTCATTATGTTTGTAGGTGATGGATACCTAAATTTTTATGAATCAATATTATGGTTAAAGATAGTCTGTCTAGTTGAGTTTTTTTTATAAGACTTTGTTAGTTCTAAAATTTAATATTTTGAGTATAGTATGTAGTTAGTTTTGGATGTAAAAGACTCATCAAGACATTTGTAACATTAACTCAATGATTATGGAATGAATTTAGATTTTCTATTATCACTTTGAATTGTATTTTATAATTTTTTATATTCTGAACAGGGGATGAATTGTGATGATGTATAAATATTGGAGGCATGCTTACATAAGGGATCTTTTTAATGTATTTATAAATTATTATAATGTTATTAATAAATGTCATTATAGATTAACTAAGGTGATATTTTAAAATGATCTTATAAATTATCTTTACTAATAATTTTTATTGTCCTTATAAAAAATATAAGGTATTTATAAATGTCAAAATAAATAAGTTTATGTGAGATTTAATTTTGTCCTTATTACAATGATAATAAGACACACGTAGATATCTTTATTACGATGATAATAAGACACATGTAGATGTCCTTAAAATATGACTTTTCCTGACATTTTAGAATGTCATTATATATCTATATTAAGACACTTTTGATGTTAGTATTTATATTTTATAATGACATTATAAAATGTTAGGAAAGCGAATCAGGTCTAAGACGACATCACTTTATAGGGCATTTTTTAGTGATGTCACTAAAACGTTAGTGTCACTAAAAATATACTATAAGGACATTTATGGGTGTCCTTAAAGACTATTATTCTTGTAGTGATCGCATCCTTCTATCCACAGTTACAGAAGATGATGCCAACCCCTAGGTTCCTCTTTAATTCCCCTAAATCTTAGATACGAGGGTTGTCATCCCTCGTATCGGCTAAGCACAGTAGATAGAAAACCAAAAACACATAGATATCGGTCTAAGCTAATACCAATTGCAAATATAAACTCAAGTACAGAATTTAATTTGGAATAACATGTTCTACGCACACAAACTACTCCCTAATCCTAGAATCGAAGAAACTACTCCATAAATATGAGAGGAGAAACACAAAGCACGTTCATGTTCGAATAAATAATAGATAACATGCAAGAATAGAAATTTACAATGCAATGTGGGCTTCTCTCCAGTGTTGAAGTGCATAACTTGGATCTCTAGCGGCCTTCTTCCTCCCCGTTGCGAGTTCCCGAAGCTTTTTAGGGCTTTAGAGTGTCATTCCAGCCATCGTTCCCTCCCTCTAGGGTTTGAGGGTAGCTTTCCTTATATAGACATCACGTCGGATCGCTACGAAATCTGGAAAAAACCCTGGTCACGTAAAATCACCTGGCCGCCACACGGCCATGTGAAAACACATGGCCTGGCCGTGTGTTAGGCTGTGGCGACCATTTTTGCCCCGTGAACACGGTCGTGTGTAGGCACATGCCCTAGCGATGTTCTCTTCTGCATCAAGCTAAAAAATGTCTTCTTTTTGCTCCGAAAGTGCAACGTTTTCCCCATGAAATGCTATCCTGCACACAAAAGTATACAGAGCATATCTCCGAACTAGAAAATAGAAAATGCATGGAAAATAATGTAAAATATGCATGAAGCAAACATAAAATGAAACGAAATGTGAGCGAAAACTACTCCTAAAACCCTATATGTTTTGCTCACATCACTTCCATGATGCCAGCTTCTTCTTTGTGCCCTCATCCTGCATTACGACTATCTTTGCATTCTGTTCTATGCCATCCAACATCTGAAAAGTCTCATTGTCGCCTTCTCGGTGCTACAACATGTGTGGTTGCCCAGATCACGACAAGGACGAAGGCTGACTGAACTAATATCGGCATTCTTATCGCTAAAATTCTTTACTGCTTACTCTTTTATATAATCCTGATCTCTGTGCATATTTCTTATACTGAAGATCTGTAATTTGTAAGTTTTTAAGAGGTTTTCTCCACTTTTGAAGTTTGACTTCAAAAAGGAGAAAAGATAATGGTAGGCCTTGGACTAGCAGTTCTAGGAGAGAGCTGTGAACCAAGTAAAAAATCAGACGTGTCATTCCTTTTTGATTTCGTCCGTTGTGTTCTTTTTGTCATTATTCTTTTTATTTTGAACGCATTTATTTAACTCTGATTTTCGAGGTTCTGGTTACATTTGTGTTTGCCTTCATTTACTGGTCAAACTCCGCTGCGTTTACTCATTCATTTTTAAAAAAGTAATCTCCCCCCTCTTGCGTTCACTGGTCCTTTCACTTGCAACAACCGACCTCCATGCTACAAACGTCGACCGTGCTTCTTCATTAAGTTCTTTACTTGTTGGTATATTTTAGTTTAGTTTTTCATGTGTACTTAATTTTTATAAGGAGGGGTAAGGTTGTTACCTCCTCTTTTAATTTTTGTAATTGTCATGTCTCTTACCTCCAATGAGGAAGAGATCATTTAGCTAATTGTCTGCCGAAAGTGATCAAGGATCGCAGACCTTGGACTAGTAGCCATTCGGCTATGAACCAAGTAAAACCAACCTTGTCCTTTTGTATTGTGCCTTGTGTTTTTCCATTGCGATTAATTCTATTTTACAAAAGAAAGAAAAGTTTTTAATGGTATTCACCCCCCCCCCCCTCCTAGCATATTCCAATCCAACAGATAGATGGTACTATCCAGGTAAGGGTATCACCGAGTGCTCTAGGGACTGCATGTGGTACAACTATGCTTGTGGAGTCCAACTTGTTGTTGATGAGGTGCTTGTGATTTCTACAATCTCCATTATTGTCGATGTTGCATGGGCCAATCCTTCTGAGTTGGTGTATCTGTGGGCTCCAATTAGGCTTTCAAGGTGCACTCATTGTTAGGAATTCTAGGAGCATGCATAGCGGAATAATGAAAATAAAATAATTTTATTTCCTCCTAGACATCCTCGGGGGTCAGGATCTCATGTATAGATATAATCACATGTAAAAGGTTTTGAGAAGAACAGTTATAACTTCCAGATTCTTTTCGAATCTGTAGAAATCATAAGCAAGACCAACGGGACTTGCTTCTATCAGTATCAACATCGATTCTTCACGAAATAATCTTCTGAGGCCAACAAGTCTTCTTTTCCGATAGGTGCTAGCCCAACATGGAGAAGAAGCACGAGAAGAGGAAGAGGAGAGGATGGTCATAGAAAACCAAAAACACTCATCATCCTTTAGACGAGTTAACATTACCTTAATTATCCAATAAATATAGTAAGAAAACTCAAAAAAAATCCTTGCATGTGAAACCCCGAAATGCCAACCTCGATCCACGACTGTGGAGCAATCCACGACATAGTCATGGAGCGATCCATAACCTAGTCGTGGATCTCATCCACGATCATGGAGGGCTTCACGTCCAGGTCGTGCAATCCATTTTCATGGACAATTTTTGGCCGTATTGGCCACGATCATGGAGGGTTCCACGGTCAAGCCGTGAAACCCTCTTCCATGGACATTTCGGTAGAGGCAACCCTGGCACAGACATGCTTGCCCCAACATGGCCATGTTGGGTCTTGTATGCTCTATTTAGACTTGATATTGCATAGAACGACCATGCTAAGTCCTGGCACACCCATGGGAGGTTTTGTAACCTATGTTTCATGCCCTTTTGGCTTGGTCAAACAAGAAATCCTCTCTTATAGAGAATCTTATTATCTAACTTATTTTACATCTCTTGAGACACCGTTGTGCGTGTGACCCAATAGATTCCCGACTATGTTGGTCATTCATAATTAACCCATTAATTATGAATAGATCGTGAGTGGCACTTAGCAATGTAGGGATGTATACTGAAAAGTCTATCTTTTGTATGAACATCTTTATTTTGAAATAAGAATCATATGATCATTGTTTGCATATTTATATGGTTATGCAATATTGTCTAATACATTACATTGTAGATAACATGGTGTGTGGTGTCACACGGGAGATCATGTTATCGACTCCTTGTAAAGTATAAGTAAAGGCTCACAACCGAGATGGCTTTGGACAAACCATCGGAATGGTTGTAGTGTGATTTGGTATTGGTTTGTCTTGACCATAGAATCACACTAGTGCACTTTTTATGAATTGAGCAAGACCGACTTAGAGGTGATTTGATTTATTGCTGACTACATAATCGAATCAGACCTCAGATATTATTTAGTATATCCTCTTAATCCTGATATAATAACGGGCACATATACTTAATATTCATCTCTTTGGTTTACCAATGGGCGAGATTTATAGATTAAATCGATAGGCTCGGTAAGTTGGGAGATGATATTATTTATATGGTGTGTCGTTGATTATAGGAGGAAACCGTGTCCTATATATTAGGATGATGATGTCCCCTTGAGGAGCTCATAAGGTTCATCATGTAAACCCTGCAGGTGGACTTGGTCCAGCATGATGAAAAGGTTGAGTGGTACTACTCAAGGAGTTAGATGTTGATTAATTAATGGTCAGTAAATTAATTAATCAACGGACATTCGAGATCTTAAACACGGGAAGAAAATGTACAAATAATATATGGAGCCCATATTATCATATGGGGGTTGGTGAGGTAGATCAATGATGATCCTTTAATGGATTGGATCATCATTAGTGGATCGGACTTTATGTGGGCTTGATCCATGGGTGGCCAAGATCCAACTCCTCCTCATGGTCCCTAATGTAGCCTATTAACACCTCGTGAAGCTTAGATCCAATGGATAGAAACAAAATTCTAAGATCCATAGGTAGAGATTAAATTTCTAAGATCCGACGGTTGAGATTAAATCTCGGTTGAGATTAAATCCCTAGAACCAATGGAGGAGATTAAATCATGACTTATCCCTAACTCTATAAAAGAAGGGCAAGGGAGTTGGCATGAAGATCATCCAAGAGAGCTAGGGTTTTTGGGCGGCAAGAGAAGGAATCCTAGTTGAGATAGGATTAGGGTTAGGGTTTGGAGGCTAGGGCGGCACCAAATAAGGAAGGTTTTCTTTTCTTCTTCTTCCTTCCTTAGTCAGCGTCCAGCAAATTTCCAGCCCCTTTCTAGCACTTGGCCGGCACCCAAAAGGCTCTATTCCCTTCTCCTTAGGTGGTTGAAACAAGATATAGGGCTCCCCTTGGTGTCTTGGCCGGATTCCACCACAAACTCCTCCTCCTAGTTGGCCGATGGCAAGGATCTCTTTTATTCCTTGTTGGTTGGTTTTAGGGAGGAGAAGAACCTTGTTTCTATTCTTACTCTTGCTTTAGAAGAGCAAGGAAGGAAGATTTGTGATCTAGGATCTTCGACTTTTGGTAGATCGTCGCCCACACGACGTCCGAAAGGAGGAAGGTCATACATTAGAAGATCGAGAGGTATATCGATTCTCTAATTTTTATATGTTACATGTTTGTATTTGTTTTTCAATTATGAGCATGATATAAATCTGTATATGGCTAAATAATACTTGGATCCCGAGCATAAACACAAAAACCGACGATCCGGACATCGTCTATTCCGCGGCTACTCGTTGAATAGAGGATGGTGGCTTGAACAACTAGTTTGTTCAAGTGACCTCTCTAAAAGAATAGCACGATGATGACTTGGTTGCTTTGGCAATACCTTTTGTCTAGGATTAAATTTTTTAATCTGGGGATGGAGAAGGGATCACCATGATCAAGCAACCGAGGTGAAGTGAGAAGCGAAGTTTTCCCTCACGGACTCGATAAGCAAAACCCTTCAATTGGTATCAAAGCCAAGGTTTCCGATTTTATGTGTTTTGGATTCGGTTAATTTTTATGCACTTTTTCATATATTATATGTACCAGATAATAGTAGGATATGCGTAGTTTAACTCTTTGGTTGCAAGCATAAGATCCGACTATTATGGCCTTAAGTGTGTATGTGATTGTATGTGTGTAAATATTTATTTTGATGAATCCTCGGGGTTGACGAGGCTAGTATTTAATTTTTGTAAATTAGATATGGCATTGTTTAGCCACTCTTTCTATTTTAGTTTACTTTCGATCTAAATTTTGTTAGTAATATATGAGAGATGTCCTAAGGCAATCGTCTTATGTATGAACCATTTATATGATAAATGAAGATTCACAATTTGAGTATACATGTTTTATGTATTTGATTGGATCTTAAACTCATTTACTGAATATCTACGATACGATTCACAGCATGAGAGAATTTGTGATTGGATCACAACTAGTGAGTATCTCTACATGTGTAATTGTGATGTATCGGAATTATCCCTAGTCGATGAATTGATGAATCTGGACACCATCAATTCTGTTGAGACTAGCACGAGGTATACTCCTTGGTGTATCCAAGCAGCTGATTCTCACTGGCTGGAGACATAGTGATGTCCGGAGTTAATCGTGGATGCTAGTTATGGTAACTAGTTCATTGGAGTGACCAGCCGTAAGACTTCATATGGTTCTCTGCATATATAGATATGTCAATGAAGTTTTTGCTGTGGCTTAAGTGCGATGTTCCTTTGACTTGCGGTATTCAAGTCATCTTGATCATGGAGACTTATGCTTTGACATCTTAAGCAAACATCTCCGAGGAGATGTGGACCCGGGATGATTGGGTATAAGTCGAAGTGATCGAAGGTGTTTGAATAGCCTATAAAGGATTCACCACTCCTTGCGAGGAGATGTATACCCATGGCCTCTCGTCGGATTGTTACTAAAGTCTTTGGCCAAAGCATTGCATGTTTAGAGTAAGGTACTCTTCGATACATGTGGAGTAACTAGAATCCGTAGGACGAAATGATACTTGGGCTAGGTGTGGCGTGAGTCGACCTAGTGAGGGACACAATAGACCATGTCACGAACCAAGTGGGTATAAGATGAGTGAAGGAATGGGGCGCGATTCATTCGAGCTCTGAAGGGTTTGAGAAATAGTTACGGATCAGCGTTGATCTTTTAGGTTAATTGGGGATCATGATGTACTACTAGGTGCCACTCATGATCGTTCTATAATTAATGGTTAATTATAGGCGGCCAACATAAACCGAGAACCTATTTGGTCACCACGCTGTGAGTGTAATCAAAGGATTTAAAAGCGAGCTTGAGAATGGGATTCTCGGCCAGAGAAACTATGTTTGGTTGGACCAAACATAAGCGAGCATGAAAATTGTTTGATCGCAATGGAGCGTGGATGGGCGTGTCTTATGAAGACATAATGGATGGACCAAAATGGTTTGGTTCTAATCCAATGGATGAGAATAAACCAAAGGGTTTGGTTTATTTTAAGCGAATGAACCAAAAGTTGGTTGGTTCGTTTTAACTTAAAATAAACCATCATGGTTTGGTTTATTTTAACTTATCTTAATGGAGGCGGAGTTAGCGGGCTTTATGGATATGATCCATTAACCATTAAGAGAATTAGTTCTCTATAAAAAGTGGGCTTAAGGGATTATTAAGCCCTAATAATCCAAAACCCTAGCCTCCAAGGGTTGCCGCCCACCCTCCTTGGTGTTGCCGCCCAACTCTTGTCTTGCCCAACCCCTTGTGCTGCCGTCAAGACTCCTTGCGGCGACCAAGCTTCAGCCGGTGAACCTCCGGCGACCCTCGTGATCTCCTATAGGTTTGGCATCAAGGTGAGGCTTTCTCTCCTTGTTTTGGCGGCGCCTCTACTCCTCAACCAAGCTGTCCAGTTTTCTGGACAGCTTCTTCTCCTCTCGTCGGGGCGTCGTTTGGACGACGGTTAGTGCTCCGACAGCGGCTAACATACCGGGGATTTGATCTCCGGTAATCCTCTGAGGTGGAGGACGAAGGATTCGTCAAACGGTTGACGAATACCTCTCCGGAGAAGCGAGTTTTGAGAACTCGTTTTGGATCCGAATTTGGATTCGGATCGTGATCATCTCTCGATCACGTCGTCTTCAACACGAGGCTAGTAACCCGTACGAAGACGAAGCTCGTGACTTAGCGAAGTCATCCCGAGGAGCTCGGCGTGGATACGGATAGAGACGATTCTTACGAGGATCGTTCCGGTTGATGCCGTTCCCGCTACACGTCATACGGAAGGTATAACGTAGTTTAATTTCCTTTTATTGCAATTTTAATTTACGGTTATGTCTACACTTGTTGTAATTGCATGCGTGTGTTGTGTGTGTTGTAATAAATATAGATTTATTATTTTTAATTGCTTCCGCTGTGCTCATGTTTACGAAACATGATCGAACACACACTGCCTTGATCTTAGGAAACCCAGATGGTATCAGAGCCCAGGTTGTGTTTCGACATAATCGTAAAATGGTTTTGCGATAGTCATAATGTATTTCTGGAAATTTTCTAATTTTGGAAATTTAGAAGTATTTATGGAAATTTTTCAATTTTGGAAAGTCTATAAGTATTTATGGAAATCTTCCACTTTTGGAAAGTTGGAAGTATTTATGGAAATTGATATCTTCCATAAATAAAATATTTGATTAGATTCTGGAAATTTGTTTCCTAATTTAATCATGATTTGATTTGGGAAATCAAATCTTAAAATATTTTATTTCCATAAGTAGTTTTAATGATTTAGGAAATTGGTTTCCTAAATAGATTTTCCTTAATCAAATAATTCCATGAATAAAATATGTGATTAGATTTGGAAATTTGTTTCCTAATTTAATTATGATTTGATTTGGAGGAATCAAATCTTAAACATATTTTATTTCCATAAATAGTTATGACATATAAGGAAATTATATACATGACATAATTGTATGCCATGTAATTGCATTAGATGCATAACATTATGCCATGTGTCGTGACATGTAGATGTATGCCATGTATGCCATGCCATGTAGATAATAGTTATTTGCATGCAAAGAGGATGAGACATAAAACCCTTAATCAATATTAAAGCCTACACCTTCCATTAATATGGTTAGAACCGTAGTTCTGCTTTCTTGTTTGGGTTGTTGGACTCTCTCCAAGCCCTACTAACCTCAATATGTTCAAACCATGGAATAGTTTAATACTAATATGGTAAGAGTCAGAGGTCAATCGTTAGCTTTGGTTGTTGGACTCTCTCCAAGCTGGGCTAATTGGTTGAATGCGCTCTAACCATATTAAAACTATGTCCTGATTAATGGGTTGGCTTTAACCTGGAGCATCGGTTTGTTGGACTCTCTCCAAGATCGATGTAAAGGGAGGTGAAGTTGGGTGCTATGCATATGATGCATACTTGTTAATGTGTTAACAACCCGATGTATGTGTGAACATTCAATTAGTTGATAGCACATTGTGATAGTTGCATATACGGGATATGCAATCGGTATAGATGATACCTACCGTCGTTGTTATGAATGGCTTGTTGGACTCTCTCCAAGGTTGTTCATAACTATGATGGATATCAGCCCATTCGGAGATGGACCTACAATCTCCCGAAGTGATTTTGGGGTTTTTTGAAATTCGAAAAATGAATGGGATTTATAAATGTATATTGATGCATTTTAAAATCATTTTCTCATATATGCTCGTTTTGTATTTCTAAGTTAAGATTGATCCTGATGTCTTTGAATTTGCGTTCCATTTTGGATTCAAATAAATTGACTGGGCCGAACTTCTTGGACTGGCTTAGAAACTTGAGAATTGTTCTCAAGGTGAAAAGCTTGTGTATGTCCTCGAAGCGCCTCTTCCCGCCCGTCCTAGTGACGATGCAACTTTGGACCAATTGTTGGCCTATCAGAAACATGTGAGTGATTCTGAACAAATGAGTTGCATCATGCTAGCCGCGATGGAACCCAAGCTACGAAAGCAGCATGAGCATATGGATGCTCATATCGTAGTCCTTCATCTCTGTGAGTTGGTTGATGAGCAAGTGAGATTCGAAAGGTTCGAAGTCTCCAAGCTCCTCTTCACCTCTGAGATGCAAGGAGGTTCATCTGTGGTACTGCTCAACATGCTGAAGACTGTGGAGCCTTCTGAGAAGCATGAGTAGGGGACAGTGCCGTTAGTTGATTCCTCGAAGAAAGGTTCTAAGAGGAAGTCAAAGGAACAGCAGAAGGGAAAGAAGAGAAGGGCTAAGAAGGTAGAACTAGCACAAAAGGAAACTTGCCATCATTATGGCAAGGATAGCCATTTGCGAAGAAAGTGCAAGATTTATCTTGAGTCCGTGAAGAAGGATATGGCATCGGATGCCCCATCTTCTTCAGAAATCTTCTTTATTGATTGTCATTCTATTTCCTTAGACACTTGGGTATTGGATACTGGGTGTGGCTCACATATATGTAATGACATACATGGGCTAAGGAATAGAAGAAGACTCGTCAAGGAGAGTCAAATTTACGTGTTGGGAATGAAGCAAAGGTCCGCACTCGCCATCTGAACGTATTTGTTGAAAACTCCTCGCAGACTTGTCTTAGAACCGACAATTGCTTTTATATTCCTTTGTTGATAAAGAACATCATTTCTATTTCTTGTTTAAATAGAAATGGTTTCCATTTGACGTTTAGTAACAATTGTTGTTACATAACTTTGAATGGGGTTCTTTATGGGACTGGAACTTTAAGCAATGAAGTTTATACGTTGGACGTATCCAGTGACATTTGCAATATCGAAGCGAGCAACAAGAGTGCTCGAAAGGATAATCAAATAGACTCCTATATGTGGCATTGTCGTCTTGGCCATATAAGCAAGAAACGCATGTCCGAATTACACCGATGTGGAATTCTGGAATCGTTTGAATTGGATTCATACGATACATGCGAATCATGCTTAAAAGGCAAGATGACTAAGTTACCTTTTACTGGAAAAGGTGAACGAGTGGGAGAGTTGCTAGGCCTAATACATAGTGATGTATGTGGACCTATGTCAACTCAAACTTTAGGAGGCTATAGCTACTTCATTACCTTCACCGATGATCACTCACGGTTTGGGTATGTGTTCTTGATGAAACACAAGTCTGAAGCCTTTGAAAGGTTCAAAGAGTTCAGAAATGAAGTAGAGAAACAACATGACAAGAGTATTAAAATACTTCGATCGGATCGAGGTGGTGAATACTTAAGTCAAGAGTTTCTTGATTATCTAAGAGACAATGGCATATTGTCTTAATGGACTCCGCCCTATACACCACAGCATAATGGTGTATCTGAGAGGCGTAACCGAACCTTGTTGGACATGGTCAGGTCAATGATGAATCATGCAACTCTTCCCAAGTCCTTTTGGGGTTATGCACTTCAGACAGCTGTTTACTTGTTAAACAGAATGCCTACCAAGGTAGTCTCAACCACTCCATATGAGATATGGAATGGTAAGAAACCTCATGTATCTTACTTGAAGATATGGGGTTGTCCTGCTTATGTGAAGCGGACTGTATCAGACAAACTGGATGCTAAGTCTGATAAATGTCTATTTATTGGATACCCTAAGGAAACAAGGGGTTACCAATTCTATCATCCTGTGGAACAAAAGGTGTTTGTTTCAAGGTATGCTGTGTTTCTAGAGAAAGAGTTTCTCTTGCAAGAAAATAGTGGGAGTGTCGTCGAGCTTGAGGAGGCTCGAGAGACTCAAATAGACATTGATGAGATACCTGGTGAAGCACAACAGCCGACAACTCATAGTGATGAGCAATCGGCTGGACCTATTGTAACACCACATCTTCGTAGATCTGGTAGAACGCGCAATATTCCTGAGAGATATGGATTTCTCGTAAGTGAATCGAACGACGTGTTACTCATTGATGATGAGGAGCCTACCAGTTATGAAGAAGTGATGACAAGTTCAGAAAGGGATAAGTGGCTTGGTGCCATGAAGTCGAAAATGGATTCCATGTACGAAAACCAAGTTTGGAACTTGGTTGACCCACCTGAAGGCATAAAGCCTATAGGGTGCAAGTGGGTTTTCAAGAAGAAAACCGACATGGATGGTAATGTGATTACCTATAAGGCTAGATTGGTGGCGAAAGGATATCGTCAAAAACAAGGTGTTGATTATGACGAAACCTATTCGCCTGTAGCTATGCTTAAATCCATTCGGATGCTCCTGGCCATAGCGGCTCATTATGATTATGAGATATGGCTGATGGATGTGAAAACAGCTTTCCTTAATGGAAACCTGCTCGAGGACATGTATATGATACAGCCTGAGGGTTTCACATCGGTTGATAAAACCAAGGTATGCAAATTGCGACGATCCATTTATGGATTGAAGCAAGCATCCAGGAGCTGGAATATCCGTTTTGATGAGACGATCAAAAAGTTTGATTTCTCACAAAATCCGCATTTAACCTTGTGTGTACAAGAAGGTTAGTGGGAGGCAATCGTGTTCCTAGTATTGTATGTCGATGACATATTACTTATAGGAAACGATGTGTCAATCTTGATCGATTAAGGTTTGGTTATCCAAGACATTCTCCATGAAAGACTGGGAGAAGCAACCTACATCCTTAAGATCTATAGAGATAGATCGAAACGGTTGTGCTTGGTCTTTCGCAGTCTACATATATAGACCGAAAAGCAAAGAGGTTTAGCATGTCGGAATCCAAGAAAGGTTATCCGCCATCGTGCATGGGGTACACCTTTCAAAGTCTATGTGTCCGCGCAACGTAAGACGAGGATTTGCATGAGTAAGATTCCCTATGCATCCGCAATAGGATCTATCATGTATGCTATGTTATGTACGAGGCCCGATGTATCGTATGCTCGAGTGTCACGAGCAGATACTACCGATCCAGAATGGATCATTGGGCGGTATTAAGAGCGATCCTTAAGTACTTGAGAAGAACTAAGGATGTATTCCTAATATATGGAGAAGGGGACATGGTGATACGCGGTATACAGATGCCTTCGCAGACAGACAAGGATGATTCCGTGTCTCTCGGATCGTGTTCACCTTGAATGGGGCGCAGTGAGTTGGAAAAGTTCCAAACAAGAGATCAGAGCGGATTCTACCACCGAGGCGTAATATATTGCAGCCTTCGTAGAAAGGAAGCGGTTTGGATCAAGAAGTTCGCTCATGAACTTGGTGTGATTCCGCCATTGTTGCAATACCGGTCATCATGACAACAATGGAGCAATTGCAGACAAAGCGAAAGAGCCAAGGTCTCATCAACGATCCAAACATGTGCTTCGCCGCTATCATCTTATCAGAGAGATCATCAGTAGGAACGAAATACAAATCGAGAAAATTCCCACTGAAAGGAACTTTGCGGATCCTTTGACTAAAGCATTACCTCAAAGTAAGTTTGAGGGTCATGTTAGAGCATATGGTATTGGATACCGTAGCGATTGGCATTAGGCCAAGTGGGAGTCTGTTAGTAATATATGAGAGATGTCCTAAGGCAATCGCCTTATGTATGAACCATTTATATGATAAATGAAGATTCACTATTTGAGTATACATGTTTTATGTATTTGATTGGATCTTAAACTCATTTATCAATATCCATGATACGATTCACAAAGATGAGAGAATTTGTGATTGGATCACAACTAGTGAGTATCTCTACATGTGTAATTGTGATGTATCAATTATCCTAGTCGATGAATTGATGAACTGGACACCATCAATTCTGAGACTAGCACGAGGTATACTCCTTGGTGTATCCAAGCGGTGATTCTCACCGGGCGGAGACATAGTGATGTCCGAGTTAATCGTGGATGCTAGTTATGGTAACTAGTTCATTGGAGTGACCACCGTAAGACTTCATATGGTTCTCGCATATATAGATATGTCAATGAAGTTCTTACTGTGGCTTAAGTGCGATGTTCCTTTGACTTGCGGTATTCAAGTCATCTTGATCATGGAGACTTATGCTTTGACATCTTAAGCAAACATCTCCGAGGAGATGTGGACCCGGGATGATTGGGTATAAGTCGAAGTGATCGAAGGTGTTTGAATAGCCTATAAAGGATTCACCACTCCTTGCGAGGAGATGTATACCCATGGCCTCTCGTCGGATTGTTACTAAAGTCTTTGGCCAAAGCATTACATGTTTAGAGTAAAGTACTCTTCGATACATGTGGAGTAACTAGAACTGTGAGGACGAGGAAATGATACTTAGTGACCTAGTGGGGATCGGCACAATAGACCATGTCCCAACCAAGTGGGTATAAGATGAGTGAAGGGAATGGGGCACGATTCATTCGAGCATCAAGGGTTTGAAATAGTTCGGATCAACCGTTGATCTTTTCGGTTAATTGGGGATCATGATGTACTACTAGGTGCCACTCATGATCGTTCTATAATTAATGGTTAATTATAGACGGCCAACATAAACCGAGAACCTATTTGGTCACACGCACAACGAGTGTAATCCAAAGGATTTAAAACGAGCTTGAGAATTGGATTCTCAGACCGAGAGAAACTAGGTTTGGTTGGACCAAACATAAAGCGAGCATGAAATCGTTTCAGTCGCAATGGAAGCGTGGATGGCTGGCCTTATGAAGACGTAATGGATGGACCAAAATGGTTTGGTTCTAATCCAATGGATAAGAATAAACCAAAGGGTTTGGTTTATTTTAAGCGAATGAACCAAAAGTTGGTTCGGTTCGTTTAACTTAAAATAAACCATCATGGTTTGGTTTATTTTAACTTATCTTAATGGAGCGGGTTAACGGGCTTTATGGATATGATCCATTAACCATTAAGAGAATTAGTTCTCTATAAAAGTGGGCTTAAGGGATTGTTAAACCCTAACTAATCCAAAATCAAAACCCTAGCCTCCAAGGAGTTGCCGCCCAACCTGGTTGTGCCGCCCAACCTCCTTGCCGCCCAGCTTGATTGTGCTGCCGTCTAGCTCCTTGCCGGCGACCAAGCTTCAGCCGGTGAACCTCCGGCGACCCTCCGGTGATCTCCTATAGGTTTGGCATCAAGGTGAGGCTTTTCTCTCCTTGTTTTGGCCGGCGCCTACTCCTCCACCAAGCTGTCCAGTTTTCTGGACAGCTTCTCCTCCTCTCGTCGGAGCGTCGTTTGGACGACGGTTAGTGCTCCGACAGCGGCTAACATACCGGGGATTTGATCTCCGGTAATCCTCTGAGGTGGAGGACGAAGGATTCATCAAACGGTTGACGAATACCTCTCCGGAGAAGCGAGTTTTGAGAACTCGTTTTGGATCCGAATTTGGATTCGGATCGTGATCATCTCTCGATCACGTCGTCTTCAACACGAGGCTAGTAACCCGTACGAAGACGAAGCTCGTGACTTAGCGAAGTCATCCCGAGGAGCTCGGCATGGATACGGATAGAGACGATTCTTACGAGGATCGTTCCAATTGATGCCGTTCCCGCTACACGTCATACGGAAGGTATAACGTAGTTTAATTTCCTTTTATTGCAATTTTAATTTACGGTTATGTCTACACTTGTTGTAATAGCATGCGTGTGTTGTGTGTGTTGTAATAAATAGGAGTATTTATTATTTTTTATTGCTTCCGCTGTGCTCATGTTTATGAAACATGATCGAACACACACACGCCGCAGTGCCGGAAACCCAACAAATTTCATGTACACTCCCTCGTGGAGTATAGGATTGATGGATGTAAATTAAAATAGGTTTTAGTCTCGGCTCGGATCTCCGGATGGCTTGTACATGGCGTAGGAGGAGCAGACGAGATGGCGATGCGACGGGAGACATATTGAAGACAAAAGCCATAATAGTTGGAAAATAATTTTTATTTTTCATATTTATTGCTTTTTGTTTGATATGCATGTCGTAGGCTAGGAAAATTCCTCAATTTCAAATTACTAAGTGGGAGAGGGAATTTTTTAAAATTCCCACGACCTCCATTACGATTTGACAAGTGATGCAAACAAACTTGCGCATCGGCTCTGAGTGCCTTCCTCCATATCGGATGGGTTTGTTTGCGGATCACAAGGTCAAATATGGTTATAAGAAATTATTAAGGAACGTGTGTACTTCCCCATCGGAATGCACATAACCCGAGATAATTACCTTGGTACCGAGTAATGGCGAACACTTAGATACAAATATAAGTATCCTCCCTATCAGAGTCACTGCTTTTATTTGTAGGGCCAAAGAGGAACCAACTATTAATTTTACTTGTCAAAAAGTTAGGTTGACAAGATAGTAAAATTAATGGGTAAAACCTCCTCTTACAAATGTAGAATTCATATACGTCCACACTCCTCTCGGTGTTTTGAGGTGTTGGTTGATTTTAAAATTTTATTGTTTGAGGAATCCATAATTTTTTGAAATCTAATATTTTGATTTATGTGATTCTTAGGTTTTCTTTCAGAATGACTTTCAACCCACTTGCTGTGATACTGAAAGAGAACAAACTTACTGGACCCAACTATGTAGATTGGAAGAGGAATCTAGACATTGTCTTGACTGCTGAGGAATACAAATATGTACTCCTTAAAGAGTGCCCTCCCAAGCCTGCAGATGATTCTAGGGAAAAGGAGAACGAGAGCTATAAGAAGTGGGTCAAGGCCGATGAGATGGCACGATGTTACATTTTGGCAACTATGTCAAATGTACTGCAACATCAGCATCAAGTCATGCCCACTGCTTATGATATGATGCTCAATCTCAAGGAACTTTTCGGACACCAGAATCAAGCTGCGAGGCAAGAAGCCATGAGAAACTTGATGACGACCTCTATGATCGAGGGAACACCCGTAAGGGATCATGTTCTCAAGATGATGGCTCATTTGAATGAGCTGGAGGTCCTAGGAGCTGAGATCGATGGGGAAACCCAGGTCGTACTCCAGTCTCTACCTAGGAGTTTTGAGCAGTTTCGCCTGAACTACAACATGAACAAGAGGTTATATTCATTGGCGAAACTTCTGACAGAACTCCAGGAGGCAGAGGGACTATTTCGTCAGAGTGCTCAGGCGCATGCCGTGGTGACCCAAAAGGTTTCTACTTCTAAGCCGAAAGGCAAGAAGAAGAAGAAACAAACTGGGAAGAAGGCACTGGGAGGTACTCAGGGAGGAGTGAAGAAGCCGAAAGGCAAGTGCTTCAATTGTAAGCAGACTGGACACTAGAAGAAGGATTGCCCCAACCGCAAGAACAAAGGTATATCTTTTGGTCTAGTCATTGAAACATGTTTAGCGGTATTATCTACCGGCACCTAGTGTGTAGATACGGGAGCCGCTGATCATGTCTGCAATACTTTGCACGGGTTCCAGGAAACCAGACTGTTGGATCGAAGCGGATCGCTAGAGGGGGGGGTGAATAGCGATAAAAACTTTTCTTTTAAAACGTTCGATAGACAATTAAACGCAGCGGAAATGTAAATAAAACCTAAATGAGATAAATAGTTTTTTTACTTGGTTCGTAGCCTTCGGCTACTACTCCAAGGCCCTAACGGTCCTAGACCGTGTACGGAGGGCAATTCACTAAAACACTCCTCCTCGTTGGAGGTAGGAGTTTTACGATTACAAAAGCCTTCGAAGCAAAAAGATAGAGAGACAAACCCTCTCTTCTATTAAAGTAAAATGCAACGAAAAACCTCTATTGAAAAGAATTGCAATATTGAAAGCAATAACAAATTAAGATTATGCCAACAACTAAACAAAAGAAAATTTAAGCTAGGGTTGTTGGCAGCACTTCGTTGTCGTAGAGTCGTCGGAGAGTTGCAGCGTAACGGAGGCTTTTGAGCACTTAGAATTGATTATGAAACCCTAGGTTTGGCCCTCCTTTTATAGCCTTTGAGCCCCTTTTCGAGAGGAACCCTAGCCAATCAAATTTGAGCACAACTCCCCTTGAAATTTGGTGATAAGCCTTGACTCCTCGAATCTGATCATTGACCATCATCGGTGATGGCGACATCGATCAGTCGACCTTCCGGTCGATCGATTGACGGCAACGATCGAGTCCTCCAAGTGCGATCGTGAATGCTGATGCGCAAGGCAAAGTTAGCTCAAAGAAAACATTATTTCGACGGCTTCCGACCGTCCGATCTCGACCTAGACCACCTATGAGATGTCTTGGGTCGGATCTATGCTTAAGTCTCTCCCCGTAAAGAGGATACGACCTCACTTACGCTCGCACACACGAGCTTACCTCGATACTTACGTGTTGCTTTTGCTTCTGGCCTTCCACTCGACTCCTTCGGCTCTCTCCGAAGTCACTCGAGTGTCGCCCGACCACCGCGGCTTCCTCCGGGTGTCGCTAGCCTTCAGCTCCAGCTATAGCAATTTTCTGCACACTCGGTTCAGCTCGTGAGATAACAACATGAGCTTAACTTTGTATCGTTTGCTATAATCAAAACTCAGGTTCGACTTAGGTGCCTACTGCACCAACAATCTCCCCCTTTTTGATTTATGGCAAACCCACATACAAAGTTAAGAAAAATAAATTAAGTGCATTAAGTAAAATGAGTAAGAGATATGCATGAATGAGCAGGAGTATATAAAAACTCTTTTTCAAGTGCTCCCCCTTGAGGAATCCTCCCCCTTGACCGAAGGTGAGTACTTGAGAAAGAGTTTTAACTCTCCCCCTTGATATTTGCTACTAAAAAAGAATTAAGTAACCTAAATTACTTAATATTGGCCATAGTATTTAAAATTAGTTGTAAGTTAAGAGATCAAAAAATTGATTTCTTAACCTTGGCCTTTACTTGTTTTTGTTAACAAGTTAACTTAAAGTTAAGTAAGCCTTGGCCATAAAAAAAAAATGATCCCTTAACTTTGGCCTTTTTCTCCCCCTTTTGCCATATATCGAAAAGTGTGTGTAATAAAAAATAAGTTTCAATTTTAAAGTCCAAGCATGTTCCACATTATTTTGAAAATAATATACTGAAAATAGGTTCATCTATAACATGTTCGACTCATATTTGGCTTGATTGATATAAAAGATCAACCAATCCTGGTCAGAGTCGGTTAGTATGTATGATTATACTCCGTGGTTCATAGCGATGCACTAGTTCTACATCTGGAACCAGGAGTAAGGTCCTAACATCTCACGCCCATCTACGTGGCTAAGTACACAAACACATTAGTCCTATGTGTTGTGAGATGTACTAGCTCCTTAAATCTATAGATGCATGATATCTAAGGTATGTCCTATGCTAGTTCCATGAAATTAAAGAAATAGTAGTAAGAACATATAATTTGCAAGTACCTATTCTATTACGCACATGCCCAATTTTCGTCTTAATAGACTAAATTCGGCTTCGGGTAGGGGTTTAGTAAATAGGTCTGCCAAGTTAGACTTCGATTCGACGTATTCGAGTTGTATGGCTCCGTTGGCCACATGTTCTCGAATAAAATGGTGTTTGACCTCTATATGTTTGGTCCTAGAGTGACATATCGGATTCTTTGTAAGATTAATTGAACTAATGTTATCTACGTGAAGTTTAGTATTCGTAAAGTCTAACTTAAAGTCGCGGAGAGTGTGCTTCATCCAAAGAAGCTGCGTGACACACTCACCCATCGCGATGTATTCGGCTTCGGTGGTAGATAAAGCAACACAGTGTTGCTTCCTCATCGCACTAACTCACTAGACTCGAGCCGAGAAGTTGACAACAACCACTCGTGCTCTTTCTATCGAGCTTACTACCGGCATAGTCCGAATCGGAGTAGCCGGTTAGTTCGAACTCGGTAGATCTAGGATACCAAATACCGACATTAAGTGTACCATTTAGATATCTAAGGATACGCTTAACTAGGGTTAGGTGAGACTCTTTAGCACAGGTTTGAAACCTGGCGCACATACTTACTGCGAATAGGATGTCAGGTCGACTCGCAGTTAAGTATAGGAGACTTCCTATCGCGCTCCTATAGTACTTTAAGTCAATGGACTTACTTTCTAGGTCTTCTCCTATGTTAACATTAATCGCCATTGGGGTGTTTATTACCTTAGCGTCTTGCATTCCAAATCTTTTAATTAACTCCTTAGTTTATTTTTGTTGATATAGGTATATACCATCTTTAGTTTGTTTAATTTGTAGACCTAAAAAGAAACTTAACTCGCCTACCAAGTTCATTTCGAACTCACTTTCCATGAGTGAAACGAACTCGTTTAGTAAGGCTGAGTTAGAGGTTCCAAAAATTATATCGTCTACATAAATTTGAGCTATGAATATTTCTTTACCTAAGGTTTTTACGAAGAGAGTTGGGTCAACTAAGCCTTGGTTAAACCCTTTTGACTTAAGATGGATTGAAAGTCTCTCGTACCAAGCTCGAGGAGCTTGTTTAAGTCCATAGAGAGCTTTCTTAAGTTTTAGAACATGATCAGGTTTATCTAGATTTTCGAATCCGGGGGGTTGGCTAACATAAACTTCTTCTTTAATGTATTCATTTAGGAATGCCGACTTAACATCCATTTGAAACAGCTTAAATCCTCGATGTGCGGCATAAGCTAGCAACATTCGAATGGATTCGAGTCTAGCTATTGGGGCATAGGTTTCGTCGTAATCTAAGCCTTCGACTTGACTAAACCCTTTGGCGACTAACCTAGCCTTGTTTCTAACTACTTCACCTTTATCATCAAGCTTATTTCGAAACACCCACCTTGTTCCAATTATCGTTTTGTCTTTAGGTGGTGGTACTAATTCCCACACTTCATTCCTAGTAAATTGAGCTAGCTCTTCTTGCATTGCAATAATCCAATCGGGATCAAGAAGAGCTTGTTCAATTGATTTGGGTTCTATCTTTGAAATTAAGGAAATTTGACTAAGGTTCCTATAGGATGCTCTAGTTCGAACTCCTAGATTAGGATCTCCTATCACTTGATCGATAGGGTGGTTAGTCTGAATCCTAGATTGGGTTGGGTTCGTGTCACCTAATGCTTGATCAATGGGGTGACTTGGTTGAACACTAGTTTGGTTGGAGTCATCTATCACTTGATCAATAGAGTGACTTGGTTGACTTAGGTTAGGATTAACACTAGACCTGATCTCCGGATCAGAGTTAGGTCTAGTATGAATCGGCTCGCTAATTGGGGTTGCTGGGGGTTTTGTATGTCCTTCATCAAATACTACATTGATAGTCTCCTCGACTCTAAGGGTGTCGTAGTTATATACTCTATAAGCTCGACTTGTAGTCGAGTATCCTAGAAAGATTCTGGTCATGGTTTTGGATGTAAATTTCCCTAGGTAATCCTTAGTGTTTAGGATATGTACCTTACACCCAAATACCCTAAAGTACTTGATGTTGGGTACTTTATTGTGATAAATCTCGTACGAGGTCTTAAGGTGCCTCTTTACCATAAGGATCCTATTCTGGACATAGCAAGCCGTGCTAACGGCTTCTGCCCAAAACCTATCAGGTAGGTCGTATTCGTTCAACATGGTCCTAGCGGCTTCTTGTAGAGTTCGGTTTTTCCGCTCCACTAGGCCATTTTGTTGAGGGGTCCTAGGGCAAGAGAATTCATGGTGGTATCCGTTTAGGTTACAGAAGTTGGTGAACCTTTGATTTTCGAATTCACCACCATGATCGCTTCTAAGTCTTTTAACCTTAAGGTTTTTTTGATTCTCGATTAATTTGAATAGATTGATTAATTGATCTAGGGTATCATTTTTATGTTTGATGAACCTAACCCAGGTAAACCTGGAGTAGTCGTCAATTATGACTAAGCAATACTGACTTTTATTGAGTGACTTGGCTCCATGTGAATCGAATAGATCCATATGCAGGAGCTCAAGTACACTTGAGGTTCGTTCTTGGTTAGTTAACTTGTGTTGTGTCCTAGGTTGTTTTCCTTGTTGACAAGCATTACAGATTTTATTAACCAAGTTGTTGAGGTTGGGTAAGCCTCTGACTAAGCCACTCTGACTCATCTTGTGGACGAGTCTTGGGTGCGAGTGACCGAGTCGTCGGTGCCACAACCATGATTCCTCTTCCTGTGTCATAAGACATTTGGTTGAGGATTTGATTAAGTTAATTGTATAAATGTTATTTGTCCTAGTTCCTTTGAGTATTGTTTTAGCTGTTTTATTTGTTTTAATTACACATTCATTATCTAAAAATACGACCTTATAGTTATTGTCACATAATTGGCTTACGCTTAGCAGGTTATATTCAAAATTCTCTACAAGTAATACATTTTTAATAACAAAATTCGAGTTTAGCTTGATATCACCTGATCCGATGATTTTGAGCTTGCCGTTATTCCCAAAGGCTACCGATCCTTGTCGTTTGAATTGAAGCTTTGTGAATTTGAGTTGATCCCCGGTCATGTGTCGGGAGCAACCGCTGTCCAACATCCATTGATCCTACACATAAGGTGGTTGGATTGAATGTTAGATATTTTTTTTTAAAAAAAAAGTGGTTGTAAGTTGTTAAACCTAGGTCATCTCACCTGTGTCTATATGATCAAGCATGTTATACTTATGTGTTTTTTTGTGAGATGACTTCCAATTAAGTTGATTAAGTGGATTTAGGTTCAAGTAATTTTATGTTAGATTTGGATTTGACCCTAGGCTTGTCAAGTTTACCTTTTCAAGATCATGGCTTCCAGGTCGTGGCGAGGCACAGAGGCCTTCTTTTATCGGATCATCGACCACTTCCTTAGACAAAGCCATGTTCAAGAAAATGATGACTTGACTCACCTAAGATTATTTCCTAGTCTAACTGGTTATTTTTGAAAAGAGGCTCCCCGAGGCTCAATCTTTTCGAAGAATTTTAGTTGGTTATTTGAAAAGAGGCTCCCCGAGGCTCAATCTTTTCGAATGATTTTAGTTGATTTTGTACGTGTTCTAAGTGAGTTCATAAGTTAAAAAAAAAAAAACTAAGCATGCAATTTCTAAGCTAAAGCACAAACATAGTGAGTTCACAAGTTAAAAAAAAACATGCAATTTCTAAGTTAAAGCACAAACATGTTTTGTACTGGCTCCCCCTAGACCGTTGAATCGATTCGGTCTATCCACATAGTGGATTTGGTCCTTGGGAATCGATGCAGGTTGGATCCTAGAGTTGAAATCAAAAAGTTCTTAGGGACCCATGCTTGGACATGTTTCCTATGTCGACTTACAATCGACATATACGACCTATTAGTCGTGTTTGAGTTAAATCCTAGTCCAGCCTTGTTGTACACGGCCCTTTGAGATCCAAGTAGGAGGTCAAGTCCTTTGGATCCCAAAGTGAACCTTTCCAACGTATTCCTAAGATCTTCAACTTGACTTTTCAAGAGAGAGTTCTCAACTTCGAGTTTTTCAACCCGAGTTGAGCCCTTCTCTTAAACTCGACTAGTCGAAGAGGTTAGGGAGACCTCGTGTTTGAGGAGTTTAACTTCCTCAACCAGGGTCTCGACCTTGGACTCGGACTTAGCTAACTTCCTAGACAAAAACCTAACCGTATTATGTAAAGTATTAAATAAAGTCCGACTTACTTTAAGGGTATCTTTTGAACCGGATGCGTATCCGTGGCTTGACTTGAAGGAAGCTTCGTAGTCCGAGTCATCCTCAGGTTCCGACTCAAGTTCACATTCGGTCTCCGTGTCTGACTCAATCGATCTTGCCATGAAGACGTGGTCTTCGTCTTCTTCGGATGACGCTTCTTCCCATGTCGCGTTGAGGGCCTTCTTGTGCTTAGGTGCTCGGTGGTTGAGCTTGGGGCACTCGAACTTGATATGTCCAAACCTGTTACACTCATAACACCTAATATTAGAACTTTTATGCTTACCTTGGTTGGGTCGAGTCGTGGTTCGCTTTTGTCCCTTGGCTATCCTTCGAGCTAGGTTCATTAGTTCGGCAGTCAATTCCAGGTCAACTTCTTCTTCGGACTCGTCTTCCTCCTCGGTTGGTGGTGGCTTGCTTGCGATTTTCTTCTTCTTTGAACCTGCAAACAAGGCTATACCCCTCTCGGGTTCCGAGTTGGACTGCTCATGTAATTCGAAATCGGAAAAGAGTTCATCTAATCTAATTTTAGAAAGATCCTTGGAGACCTTGTAGGCATCGACCATGGATGCCCACAAGGTAGTCCTCGGAAACGAGTTTAGAAGATACCTTATAAGGTCGCGGTTTTCGACCTTTTGCCCGATTGCGTGTAGGTTGTTGACTATGTCTTGGACACGGGCGTGGAGTTGTGTCGCGGACTCGTGTTCCTGCATTTTTAGTGTGTACAATTTATTGAACAACAAATCGCGTTTGCAAACCTTAGCTTGATCCGATCCTTCGTGTAACTCGATTAGTTTTGTCCAAAGATCCTTTGCGCTTATGAAGGGGCCGACGCGATTTAGCTCCTCCTTGGATAGGCCGCATTGGAGGATTTGTATTGCCTTGGCATCGGCTTTGACTTGTCGTTTTGTCGCAATGGTCCATTGATCATAATCCAAGGAGTCACCCACTTCATTAGTCGGAAGTGTGAAACCCGTTTGGATTATGATCCACATCTCGATTTGGGTTTTGAGAAAGCATTCCATCCGACCCTTCCAATAACGGAAGTCATCTCCGTTGTAAAACGGAGGTCGGACGGTGCTAAAACCCTCGAGATGGGCCATTAGAACAAAAGACACAAGGAGACGAAGACGAAGAAACTAGCAATGACAAAAACACAAAGAAAAGTACCAAGACTCGCATCTTGGATTAGTAGTGTGGGAGAAAACTTAACAAAGTGAAATAAATAGAAATAAACAGAATTAAAAGAACAATAAATCTGTAAAAATGGCTAGATTGGTGGTTTCACCAAATCTTAGCAACCCCCGGCTCTGATACCAATTGTTGGATCGAAGCGGATCGCTAGAGGGGGGGTGAATAGCGATAAAAACTTTTCTTTTAAAACGTTCGATAGACAATTAAACGCAGCGGAAATGTAAATAAAACCTAAATGAGACAAATAGTTTTTTTACTTGGTTCGTAGCCTTCGACTACTACTCCAAGGCCCTAACGGTCCTAGACCGTGTACGGAGGGCAATTCACTAAAACACTCCTCCTCGTTGAAGGTAGGAGTTTTACGATTACAAAAGCCTTCGAAGAAAAAAGATAGAGAGACAAACCCTCTCTTCTATTAAAGTAAAATGCAACGAAAAACCTCGATTGAAAAGAATTGCAATATTGAAAGCAATAACAAATTAAGATTATACCAACAACTAAACAAAAGAAAATTTAAGCTAGGGTTGTTGGCAGCACTTCGTTGTCGTAGAGTCGTCGGAGAGTTGCAGCATAACGAAGGCTTTTGAGCACTTAGAATTGATTATGAAACTCTAGGTTTGGCCCTCCTTTTATAGCCTTTGAGCCCCTTTTCGAGAGGAACCCTAGCCAATCAAATTTGAGCACAACTCCCCTTGAAATTTGGTGATAAGCCTTGACTCCTCGAATCTGATCATTGACCATCAGTCTGTTGGGTTTCCGGCACCGCGGCGTGTGTGTGTTCGATCATGTTTCGTAAACATGAGCACAGCGGAAGCAATTAAAAATAATAAATCTATATTTATTACAACACACGCATGCTATTACAACAAGTGTAGACATAACCGTAAATTAAAATTTGCAATAAAAGGAAATTAAACTACGTTATACCTTCCGTATGACGTGTAGCGGGAACGGCATCAACCGGAACGATCCTCGTAAGAATCGTCTCTATCCGTATCCACGCAGAGCTCCTCGGAATGACTTCGCTAAGTCACGAGCTTCGTCTTCGTACGGGTTACTAGCCTCGTGTTGAAGACGACGTGATCGAGAGATGATCACGATCCGAATCCAAATTCGGATCCAAAATGAGTTCTCAAAACTCGCTTCTCCGGAGAGGTATTCGTCAACCGTTTGACGAATCCTTCGTCCTCCACCTCAGAGGATTACCAGAGATCAAATCCCCGGTAAGTTAGCCGCTGTCGGAGCACTAACCGTCGTCCAAACGACGCTCCGACGAGAGGAGGAGAAGCTGTCCAGAAAACTGGACAGCTTGGTGGAGGAGTAGGCGCCGGCCAAAACAAGGAGAGAAAAGGCTCACCTTGATGCCGAACCTATAGGAGATCACCGGAGGGTCGCCGGAGGTTCACCGGCTGGAGCTTGGATGCCGGCAAGGGTCTTGGACGGCGGCACAAAGCTGGGCGGCGGCAGCTTTAGGGTTGGCGCCAAAAACTCCAACAATTGGGGTGGGCGGCAACTCTAAGAGGCTAGGGTTTTGGATGATTAGGGTTTAACAATCCCTTAAGCCCACTTTTATAGAGAACTAATTCTCTTAATGGTTAATGGATCATATCCATAAAGCCCGTTAACCCGCTCCATTAAGATAAGTTAAAATAAACCAAACCATGATGATTTATTTTAAGTTAAAACGAACCGAACCAACTTTTGGTTCATTCGTTTAAAATAAACCAAACCCTTTGGTTTATTCTTATCCATTGGATTAGAACCAAACCATTTTGGTCCATCCATTATGTCTCATAAGACACAGCCCATCCACGCCCATTGCATCAAACGATTTCATGCTCGCTTATGTTTGGTCCAACCAAACCTAGTTTCTCTCGATCCGAGAATCCAATTCTCAAGCTCGCTTTAAATCCTTTGGACTACACTCGCAGCGCGGTGACCAAATAGGTTCTCGGTTTATGTTGGCCGCCTATAATTAACCATTAATTATAGAATCATGAGTGGCACCTAGTAGTACATCATGATCCCCAATTAACCGAAAAGATCAACGGTTGATCCGAGAACTATTTCAAACCCTTCAAGAGCTTCGAATGAATCGTGCCCCATTCCTTCACTCATCTTATACCCACTTGGTTCAGTGACATGGTCTATTGTGTCACCCCACACTAGGTCGACTACGCCACACCTAGCCCAAGTATCATTTCCTCGCCCACGGATTCTAGTTACTCCACATGTATCAAGAGTACTTTACTCTAAACATGTAATGCTTTGCCAAAGACTTTAGTAACAATCCGACGAGGCCATGGGTATACATCTCCTCGCAAGGAGTGGTGAATCCTTTATAGGCTATTCAAACACCTTCGATCACTTCGACTTATACCCAATCATCTCGGGTCCACATCTCCTCGGAGATGTTTGCTTAAGATGTCAAAGCATAAGTCTCCATGATCAAGATGACTTGAATACCGCAAGTCAAAGGAACATCGCACTTAAGCCACAGTAAGAACTTCATTGACATATCTATATATGCAGAGAACCATATGAAGTCTTACTACCGGTCACTCCAATGAACTAGTTACCATAACTAGCATCCACGATTAACTCCGGACATCACTATGTCTCCAGCCAGTGAGAATCAGCTGCTTGGATACACCAAGGAGTATACCTCGTGCTAGTCTCAACAGAATTGATGGTGTCCAGATTCATCAATTCATCGACTAGGGATAATTCCGATACATCACAATTACACATGTAGAGATACTCACTAGTTGTGATCCAATCACAAATTCTCTCATGCTGTGAATCGTATCGTGGACATTCAGTAAATGAGTTTAAGATCCAATCAAATACATAAAACATGTATACTCAAATAGTGAATCTTCATTTATCATATAAATGGTTCATACATAAGGCGATTGCCTTAGGACATCTCTCATATATTACTAACAGACTCGCACTTGGCCTAATGCCAATCGCTACGGTATCCAATACCATAAGCTCTAACATGACCCTCAAACTTACTTTGAGGTAATGCTTTAGTCAAAGGATCCGCTAAGTTCCTTTCAGTGGGAATTTTTTTTTCGATTTGTATTTCGTTCCTACTGATGATCTCTCTGATAAGATGATAGCGGCGAAGCACATGTTTGGATCATTGATGAGACCACATCAAGTTTATAGATGAACTACTTGATCCAAACCGCTTCCTTTGTCGCCTAAAGCCGCAACGATTCTCGCCTTTAGTGGCGTAATCCGCTATAGTGTCAAGCTTGGAACCTTTCCAACTTATTGCGCCCATTCTAGGTGAATACATACCTGCACTAAGACATGGAATCATCCTTGTCGGTTCGATCCGCATCCGTATACCCACGTATCACCATGTACCCTTCTCCATATATTAGAACGATCCTTAGTTCTTCTCAAGTACTTAAGGATCGCCTTTAATACACCCAATGATCCATTCCTCGATCGGGATCGTATCCGCCGTGACACTCAGAGCATACGATACATCGGGCCTTGTACATAACATAGCATACATGATAGATCCTATGGATGCATAGGAATCTTACTCATGCAAATCCTCTCGCCTTCTCGTATACGATGACACATAGACTTCGAAAGGTGTACCCTATGCCCGATGGGTAAGATAACCTTTCTTGGATTCCGACATGCTAAACCTCTTTAGCACTCGGCCTATATATGTAGATGCGAAAGACCATAAACCGCTTCGATCTATCTCTATAGATCTTAATCCCAAGGATGTAGGTTGCTTCTCCTGTGTCTTTCATGGAGAATGTCTTGGATAACCAAACCTTAATCGATCAGAAGATTGACACATCGCTTTCCTATAAGTAATATGTCATCGACATACAATACTAGAATACGGCACTCCCACTAACCTTCTTGTACACACAAGGTTCGCCTCGATTTTGTGAGAAATCAAACTTTTGATCGTCTCATCAAAACGGATATTCCATCTCTGGATGCTTGCTTCAATCCATAAATGGATCGCCGCAATTTGCATACCTTGGTTTTATCAACCGATGTGAAACCTCAGTCAGTATCATATACACGCCTCGAGCAAGTTTCCATTAAGGAAAGCTATTTTCACATCCATCCGCCATATCTCATAATCATAATGAGTCGCTATGGCCAGGAGCATCCGAATGGATTTAAGATAGCTACAAAGTAATAGGTTTCGCCATAATCAACACCTTGCTTTTGACGATATCCTTCGCCACCAATCTAGCCTTATAGGTAATCACATTATCCATGTCGGTTTTCTTCTTGAAAACCCACTTGCACCCTATAGGCTTTATGCCTTCAGTGGGTCAACCAAGTTCCAAACTTGGTTTTCGTACATGGAATCCATTTCACTTCATGGCACCAAGCCACTTATCCCTTTCTCAACTTGTCAAGACTTCTTCATAACCGTAGGCTCTCATCATCAATGAGTAACACGCTCGATTCACTTACGAAATCCATATCTCTCAGAATATTGCGTGTTCTACCAGATCTACGAAGATGTGGTGTTACAATAGGTCCAAATGATTGCTCATCACTATGAGTTGCTCGGTGTGTGCTTCACCAGGTATCTCATCAATGTCTATTTGAGTCTCTCGAGCCTCCTCAAGCTCGACGACACTCCCACTGTTTTCTTGCAAGAGAAACTCTTTCTCTAGAAACACAGCATGCCTTGAAACAAACACCTTTTGTTCCACAGGATGATAGAATTGGTAACCCCTTGTTTCCTTAGGGTATCCAATAAATAGACATTTATCAGACTTAGCATCCAGTTTGTCTGATACAGTCCGCTTCACATAAGCAGGACAACCCCATATCTTCAAGTAAGATACATGAGGTTTCTTACCATTCCATATCTCATATGGAGTGGTTGAGACTACCTTGGTAGGCATTCTGTTTAACAAGTAAACAGCTGTCTGAAGTGCATAACCCCAAAAGGACTTGGGAAGAGTTGCATGATTCATCATTGACCTGACCATGTCCAACAAGGTCCAGTTACGCCTCTCAGATACACCATTATGCTGTGGTGTATAGGGCGGAGTCCATTGAGACAATATGCCATTGTCTCTTAGATAATCAAGAAACTCTTGACTTAAGTATTCACCACCTCGATCCGATCGAAGTATTTTAATACTCTTATCATGTTGTTTCTCTACTTCATTTCTGAATTCTTTGAACCTTTCAAAGGCTTCAGACTTGTGTTTCATCAAGAACACATACCCAAACCGTGAGTGGTCATCGGTGAAGGTAATGAAGTAGTTATAGCCTTCTAATGCTTGAGTTGACATAGGTCCACATACATCAGTATGTATTAGACTTAGTAACTCTCCCACTCGTTCACCTTTTCCAGAAAAAGGTAACTTAGTCATCTTGCCTTTTAAGCATGATTCGCATGTATCGTATGAATCCAATTCAAACGATTCCAGAATTCCACATCGGTGTAATTCGGACATGCATTTCTTGCTTACATGGCCAAGACGACAATGCCACATATAGGAGTCTATTTGATTATCCTTTTCGAGCACACTTGTTGCTCGCTTCGATATTGCAAATGTCACTGGATACGTCCAACGTATAAACACCATTGCTTAAAGTTCCAGTCCCATAAAGAACTCCATTTAAAGTTATGTAACAACAATTGTTACTAAAAGTCAAATGGTACCCATTTCTATTTAAACAAGAAATAGAAATGATGTTCTTTATCAATCGAAGGAATATAAAAGCAATTGTCCAGTTCTAAGACAAGTCCTGTAGGGAGTTTCAACAAATGCATTCCAATGGCGACTGCAGCAACCTTTGCTCCATTCCCAACACGCAAATTTGACTCTCCCTTGACGAGTCTTCTTCTATTCCTTAGCCCATGTATGTCATTACATATATGTGAGCCACACCCAGTATCCAATACCCAAGTATTTGAGGAAATAGAATGACAATCAATAACGAAGATATCTGAAGAAGATGGGGCATCCGATGCCTTATTCTTCTTCACGGACTCAAGATAAATCTTGCACTTTCTTCGCAAATGGCTCTCCTTGCCATAATGATGGCAAGTTTCCTTTTGTGCTAGTTCTACCTCCTTAGCCTTTCTCTTCTTTCCCTTCTGTTGTTCCTTTGACTTCCTTTTAGAACCGTTCTTCAAGGAATCAACTAACAGCACCGTCCCCTGCTCATGCTTCTCAGAAGACTCCACAGTCTTCAGCATATTGAGCAGTACCACAGATGAACCTTCTAGCATCTCAGAGGTGAAGAGGAGCTTTGAGACTTCGAACCTTTCGAATCTCACTTGCTCATCTACCAACTTACAAAGATGAAGAACTACGATATGAGCATCCATATGCTCATGCTTCTTTCGTAGCTTGGGTTCCATTGCGGCTAGCATGATGCAACTCATTTGTTCAGAATCACTCATATGTTTCTGATAGGCCAACAATTGGTCCAGAGTTGCATCGTCACTAGGACGGGCGGGAAAAGGCGCTTCGAGGACATTTGCAAGCTTTTCAACCTTGAGAACAATTCTCAAGCTTCTAAGCCAGTCCATGAAGCTCGGCCCAGTCAATTTATTCGAATCCAAAATGGAACGCAATTCAAAGACATCATGATCAATCTTAGAAATACAAAACGAGCATATATGAGAAAGATGATTTTAAAATGCATCAATATACATTTATAAATCCCATTCATTTTTCGAATTTCAAAAACCCCAAAATCACTTCGGGAGATTGTAGGTCCATCTCCGAATGGGCTGATATCCATCATAGTTATGAACAACCTTGGAGAGAGTCCAACAAGCCATTCATAACTACGACGGTAGGTATCTTCTATACCGATTGCATATCACGTATATGCAACTATCACAATGTGCTATCAACTAATTGAATGTTCACACATACATCGGGTTGTTAACACATTAACAAGTATGCATCATATGCATAGCACCCAACTTCACCTCCCTTTACATCGACCTTGGAGAGAGTCCAACAAGCCGATGCTCCAGGTTAAAGCCAACCCATTAATCGGGACATAGTTTTAATATGGTTAGAGCGCATTCAACCAATTAGCCCAGCTTGGAGAGAGTCCAACAACCAAAGCTAACGATTGACCTCTGACTCTTACCATATTAGTATTAAACTATTCCATGGTTTGAACATATTCAGGTTCGAGCCGGGCTTGGAGAGAGTCCAACAACCCAAACAAGAAACAGGACTCTGGTTCTAACCATATTAATGGAAGGTGTAGGCTTTAATATTGATTAAGGGTTTTTATGTCTCATCCTCTTTGCATGCAAATAACTATTATCTACATGGCATACATCTACATGTCACGACATGCATGGCATAATGTTATGCATCTAATGCAATTACATGGCATACAATTATGTCATGTCTATATTTCCTTATATGTCATAACTATTTATGGAAATAAAATATGTTTAAGATTTGATTCTCCAAATCAAATCATAATTAAATTAGGAAACAAATTTCCAAATCTAATCACATATTTTATTCATGGAATTATTTGATTAAGGAAAACCTATTTAGGAAACCAATTTCCTAAATCATTAAAACTACTTGTGGAAATAAAATATTTTAAGATTTGATTTCCCAAATCAAATCATGATTAAATTAGGAAACAAATTTCCAGAATCTAATCAAATATTTTATTTATGGAAAATATCAATTTCCATAAATACTTCCAACTTTCCAAAAGTGGAAGATTTCCATAAATACTTCTAGACTTTCCAAAATTGAAAAATTTCCATAAATACTTCTAAATTTCCAAAATTTAGAAAATTTCTAGAAATACATTATGACTATCGCAAAACCAATTTTACGATTATGTCGAAACACAACCTGGGCTCTGATACCACTGTTGGGATTTCCGGCACCGCGGCGTGTGTGTGTTCGATCATGTTTCGTAAACATGAGCACAGCGGAAGCAATTAAAAATAATAAATCTATATTTATTACAACACACACAACACACGCATGCTATTACAACAAGTGTAGACATAACCGTAAATTAAAATTTGCAATAAAAGGAAATTAAACTACGTTATACCTTCCGTATGACGTGTAGCGGGAACGGCATCAACCGGAACGATCCTCGTAAGAATCGTCTCTATCCGTATCCACGCCGAGCTCCTCGGGATGACTTCGCTAAGTCACGAGCTTCGTCTTCGTACGGGTTACTAGCCTCGTGTTGAAGACGATGTGATCGAGAGATGATCACGATCCGAATCCAAATTCGGATCCAAAACGAGTTCTCAAAACTCGCTTCTCCGGAGAGGTATTCGTCAACCGTTTGACGAATCCTTCGTCCTCCACCTCAGAGGATTACCGGAGATCAAATCCCCGGTAAGTTAGCCGCTGTCGGAGCACTAACCGTCGTCCAAACGACGCTCCGACGAGAGGAGGAGAAGCTGTCCAGAAAACTGGACAGCTTGGTGGAGGAGTAGGCGCCGGCCAAAACAAGGAGAGAAAAGGCTCACCTTGATGCCGAACCTATAGGAGATCACCGGAGGGTCGCCGGAGGTTCACCGGCTGGAGCTTGACGGCAAGCAAGGGTCTTGGACGGCACAAAGCTGGGCGGCGCGACTTTAGGGTTGGCGCCGAAAACTCCAACAATTGGGGTGGGCGGCAACTCTAAGAGGCTAGGGTTTTGGATGATTAGGGTTTAACAATCCCTTAAGCCCACTTTTATAGAGAACTAATTCTCTTAATGGTTAATGGATCATATCCATAAAGCCCGTTAACCCGCTCCATTAAGATAAGTTAAAATAAACCAAACCATGATGGTTTATTTTAAGTTAAAACGAACCGAACCAACTTTTTGGTTCATTCGTTTAAAATAAACCAAACCCTTTGGTTTATTGTTATCCATTGGATTAGAACCAAACCATTTTGGTCCATCCATTACGTCTTCATAAGACGCAGCCCATCCACGCTTCCATTGCGACTGAAACGATTTCATGCTCGCTTTATGTTTGGTCCAACCAAACCTAGTTTCTCTCGGCCCGAGAATCCCATTCTCAAGCTCGCTTTTAAATCCTTTGGACTACACTCGCGTGGTGACCAAATAGGTTCTCGGTTTATGTTGGCCGTCTATAATTAACCATTAATTATAGAACCATCATGAGTGGCACCTAGTAGTACATCATGATCCCCAATTAACCGAAAAGATCAACGGTTGATCCAGAACTATTTCTGAAACCCTTCAGCAGCTCGAATGAATCGTGCCCCATTCCCTTCACTCATCTTATACCCACTTGGTTCAGACATGGTCTATTGTGTCACCCCACTAGGTCGACTACGCCACACCTAGCCCAAGTATCATTTCCTCGTCCTACGGATTCTAGTTACTGCACATGTATCGAAGAGTACTTTACTCTAAACATGTAATGCTTTGGCCAAAGACTTTAGTAACAATCCGACGAGAGGCCATGGGTATACATCTACTCGCAAGGAGTGGTGAATCCTTTATAGGCTATTCAAACACCTTCGATCACTTCGACTTATACCCAATCATCTCGGGTCCACATCTCCTCGGAGATGTTTGCTTAAGATGTCAAAGCATAAGTCTCCATGATCAAGATGACTTGAATACCGCAAGTCAAAGGAACATCGCACTTAAGCCACAGTAAGAACTTCATTGACATATCTATATATGCAGAGAACCATATGAAGTCTTACGGCTGGTCACTCCAATGAACTAGTTACCATAACTAGCATCCACGATTAACTCCGGACATCACTATGTCTCCAGCCAGTGAGAATCAGCTGCTTAGATACACCAAGGAGTATACCTCGTGCTAGTCTCAACAGAATTGATGGTGTCCAGATTCATCAATTCATCGACTAGGGATAATTCCGATACATCACAATTACACATGTAGAGATACTCACTAGTTGTGATCCAATCACAAATTCTCTCATGCTGTGAATCGTATCGTGGACATTCAGTAAATGAGTTTAAGATCCAATCAAATACATAAAACATGTATACTCAAATAGTGAATCTTCATTTATCATATAAATGGTTCATACATAAGGTGATTGCCTTAGGACATCTCTCATATATTACTAACACGATGATCGATGGTCATCATCGATCGATGGCATCGATCGATCGAGTCTTGACCTTTGGATCGATCGATTGACGGCGGTCGAGTCCTCCAAGCTGGCAGTCGACTGATGCTAGCTGCAAGGCAAAGTTAGCTCAAAGAAAATATTATTTCGACGGCCTCCGACCGTCCGATCTCGACCTAGACCACCTATGAGATGTCTTGGGTCGGATCTACGCTTAAGTCTCTCCCCGTAAAGAGGATACGACCTCACTTACGCTCGCACACACGAGCTTACCTCGATACTTACGTGTTGCTTTTGCTTCCGGCCTTCCACTCGACTCCTTCGGCTATCTCCGAAGTCACTCGAGTGTCGCCCGACCACCGCGGCTTCCTCCGGGTGTCGCTAGCCTTCAGCTCCAGCTATAGCAATTTTCTGCACACTCGGTTCAGCTCGTGAGATAACAACATGAGCTTAACTTTGTATCGTTTGCTATAATCAAAACTCAGGTTCGACTTAGGTGCCTACTGCACCAACACAGACGACTGGCTGAGGGGGAGATTATCGTGTACTTGGGCGATGTCACGAAGGTGGCGGCTGTTGCAGTGGGAGATGTTCATTTATCTTTTGAGAAAAATAAACTTTTGGTTCTTAAGAATTGCCTTTATGTACCCTTATTTAGAAAGAATTTAATTTTGGTTTCTAAATTGTTTATAGATGGATATTCTATTTCTTTTAATGACAGAGTTGTTATAAGAAGGAATAGGGACATTATCTGTTCGGGTGCATTGATAGGAAATTTGTACAAACTTGAACCAAAACCTCCCACGATGAAAATTGAAGTTAATAACTCATCTTCTAATTCCAATAAGAGAAAAGAACCTTCGAAGATGAACCAAACAAATCTTTGGCATATTAGGCTTGGTCACATTAACCTAAGCAGAATTCAAAGGTTGATAGATGATGGACCTTTGGGTTCATTAGTGGTGGAGGATCTCCCAACCTGTGAATCTTGCTTGGAGGGTAAGATGACCAAGAGGCCTTTTAAGGCCAAGGGGTATAGAGCCAAAGATATGTTAGAATTGGTTCATTCTGATTTGTGTGGTCCTATGTCTATCCAGGCTAGAAGTGGTTTTAAGTATTTTGTCTTTTTTATAGACGATTACTCAAGATATGGATACATTTACCTGATGCACCACAAGTCTGAATGCTTTGACAAGTTCAAAGAATTCAAGGCTGATGTGGAGAAATGTCAAGGTAAAAGTATCAAGACACTACGATCTGATCGTGGTGGTGAGTACCTATTGGGAGAGTTTAGGAACTACTTATCAGAGGCTGGGATTCAATCCCAATTGACTACACCTGGCACACCCCAGTAGAACGGTGTAGCAGAGCGAAGGAATAGGACTCTTATGGAGATGGTTAGATCGATGATGAGTTATTCTGACTTGCCAGATTCGTTCTGGGGATATGCTCTAGATACGGCAGTGTACATTGTGAACTTGGTTCCATCTAAATCAGTGCCTTCTACTCCCACAGAGTTGTGGACTGGGTGAAAGCCTAGTCTAAGACATATTTGGATATGGGGGAGTCCAGCACATGTGCTGAAGGCAGATGCTGGTAAGTTGGAACCTCGTACAGAAGTATGCTTGTTCATTGGCTATCCTAGAGGAACGAAGGGTGGCTTGTTTTATAGTCCTAGAGATCAGAGGGTGATCATTAGCACGAATCTCAGATTTCTAGAGGAAGACTATGTGATAAGCCAGAAGCCCAAGAGTAAAATTGTTCTGGAGGAGTTAAAAGGCGAAGTCACTTCTTCAGTACCGCCAATACAAGAGGATATACCACATGTCACTGCACCACGTGTCACAGAGGATACACAGGTGATACCTCGTCGTAGTGGGAGGGTTGTGAGACAGCCTGATAGATTCATGTTCTTTGGAGAATCTTCTGATTTGGTCCCTGGCAAACATGAACCTGATCCTTGGACATATGACGAGGCAATCCAAGATAAAGATGCAGTATCTTGGCAAAGTGCAATGAATGCTGAGTTTGAATCTATGGATTCAAATCAGGTCTGGGAGCTAGTAGAACCACACGATGGTGTAAAAACCATTGGATGCAAGTGGATCTACAAGAGAAAGAGAGGAATAGATGGGAAGGTTGAGACCTTCAAAGCGAGGCTTGTTACGAAGGGGTATACTCAGAAAGAGGGTATCGATTATGAGGAGACCTTTTCGCCGGTAGCCATACTTAAGTCTATCCGGATTCTCTTATGCATAGCAGCTCATATGGATTATGAGGTGTGGCAGATGGATGTCAAGACAGCTTTCCTTAATGGAAGTCTTGAGGAAAATATCTACATGAAGCAACTAGAGGGATTCATTGCTAAGGGCAAAGAGCATCTTGTATGTAAGCTTAATCGGTCCATTTATGGATTGAAGCAAGTTTTAAGGTCTTGGAACATCCACTTTGATGAGGTAATCCAATCTTATGGATTTATTCAAAGTCTGGATGAGACTTGTGTATACAAGAGATGTGACGGAAACGTAGTGGTATTTCTTGTACTTTACGTAGATGACATTTTGTTGATTGGCAACAATATCAAGGTGTTATCAGACGTAAGGGTATGGTTGTCCAAACAGTTTGATATGAAGGACTTGGGAGAGGTGGGACACATCCTTGGGATCAAGGTTATAAGGGATCGCAGCAAAAGGATGTTGTGCTTATCCCAAGCTTCATACATAGACACGATTTTGGATCGTTTTAGCATGCAGAACTCCAAAAAGGGTTTTCTACCTTTCAGGCATGGAGTACATTTATCTAAGGAGATGTGTCCTAGATCATCTGAGGAGATAAAGGAGATGAAGGAGGTTCCTTATGCTTCGGTAGTAGGAAGCCTCATGTATGCGATACTATGTACGAGACCAGATATCTGCTTTGCCGTGGGCATGGTCAGTAGATATCAGAGTAATCCAGGACAGGGAAATTAGACTACGGTAAAGCATATATTGAAGTACCTGAGAAGGACTAGGGATTATATGTTGGTTTACCGGGCAGACCAATTACTCCCTGTGGGTTACACGGATTCCGACTTCCAATCTGATAGGGATAATAGTAAGTCTACCTCAGATTTTGTGGTAACTTTGGGAGATGGAGCCATTGTATGGAGGAGTGTCAAGCAGAAATGCATTGCAGACTCTACCATCGAAGCTGAGTATGTGGCAGCCTCTGAGGCGGCCAAAGAAGTTGTGTGGCTCAGGAACTTCCTGATGGACTTGGATGTGATTCCTGGTTTGCCCAGAACTATCACAATTTATTGTGATAAGAGTGGTGCAGTTGCAAACTCGAAGAAACCACGAGCCCATAAGGCTAGTAAACACATAGAGCGCAAGTACCACCTGATACGAGAAATCGTAAAGAGAGGAGAAGTTGCTGTGGCCAAGATTACATCGGAGGATAACCTGGCAGATCCTTTCAATAAAGCCCTTCCGGCGAGAGCTTTTGATAGGCATGTGGAGGGAATGGGGATCAGATGTATGGCAGTTTGAGGACAGCATAGTCTTTTAGTATAAGTGGGAGATTATAGGGATGTATACTGAAAAATCTATCTTTTGTATGAACATCTTTATTTTGAAATAAGAATCACATGATCATTGTTTGCATATTTATATGATTATGCAATATTGTCTAATACATTACATTGTAGATAATATGGTGTGTGGTGTCACACGGGAGATCATGTTATCGGCTCCTTATAAAGTATAAGTAAAGGCTCACAACCAAGATTGCTTTGGACAAACCACCGGAATGGTTGTAGTGTGATTTGGTATTGGTTTGTCTTGACCATAGAATCACACTAGTGCACTTTGTGTGTATTGAGCAGGACCGACTTAGAGGTGATTCGATTTATTGCTGACTACATAATCGAATCAGACCTCAGATATTATTTAGTACATGCTCTTAATCCCGATATAATAACGGGCACATATACTTAGTATTCATCTCTTTGATTTACCAATGGGCGAGATTTATAGATTAAATCGATAGGCTCGGTAATTTGGGAGATGATATTATTTATATGGTGTACCGTTGATTATAGGACGAAACCGTGTCCTATATATTAGGATGATGATGTCCCCTTGAGGAGCTCATAAGGTTCATCATGTAAACCTTGCAGGTGGACTTGGTCCGGCATGATGAAAAGGTTGAGTGGTACTACTCAAGGAGTTAGATGTTGATTAATTAATGGTCAGTAAATTAATTAATCGACGGACATTCGAGATCTTAAAAACGGGGAAAAAATTTACAAATAATATATGGAGCCCATATTATCATATGGGGGTTGGTGAGGTAGATCAATGATGATCCTTTAGTGGATTGGATCATCATTAGTGGATCGGACTTTATGTGGGCTTGATCCATGGGTGGCCAAGATCCAACTCCTTCTCATGGTCCCTAATGTAGCCTATTAACACCTCATGAAGCTTAGATCCAATGGATAGAAACAAAATTCTAAGATCCATAGGTAGAGATTAAATCTCTAAGATCCGACTGTTGAGATTAAATCTCTAGATCCAACGGTTGAGATTAAATCCCTAGAACCAATGGAGGAGATTAAATCATGACTTATCCCTAACTCTATAAAAGGAGGGCAAGGGAGTTGGCGTGAAGATAATCCAAGAGTGCTAGGGTTTTTGGGCAGCAAGAGAAGGAATCCTAGTTGAGATAGGATTAGGGTTAGGGTTTGGAGGCTAGGGCGGCACAAAATAAGGAAGGTTTTCTTTTCTTCTTCTTCCTTCCTTGGCCGGCGTCCAGCAACTTTCCAGCCCCTTTCTAGCACTTGGCCGGCGCCCAAAAGACTCTATTCCCTTCTCCTTAGGTGGTGGAAACAAGATATAGGGCTCCCCTTGGTGTCTTGGCCGGATTCCACCACAAACTCCTCCTCCTAGTTCGCCGGCGGCAAGGATCTCTTTTATTCCTTGTTGGTTGGTTTTAGGGAGGAGAAGAACCTTGTTTCTATTCTTCCTCTTGCTTTGGAAGAGCAAGGAAGGAAGATTTGTAGTCTAGGAGCTTCGACTTTTGGTAGATCGTCGCCCACACGACGTCCGAAAGGAGGAAGGTCATACATTAGAAGATCGAGAGGTATATCGATTCTCTAATTTTTATATGTTACATGTTTGTATTTGTTTTTCAATTATGAGCATGATATAAATCTGTATATGGCTAAATAATACTTGGATCCCGAGCATAAACACAAAAACCGACGATCCGGACATCGTCTATTCCGCGGCTACTCGTAGAATAGAGGATGGTCGCTTGAACAACTAGTTTGTTCAAGTGACCTCTCTAAAAGAATAGCACAACGATGACTTGGTTGCTTTGGCAGTCCCTTTTGTCTAGGATTAAATTTTTTAATCTGGGGACGGAGAAGGGATCGCAATGATCAAGCAACCGAGGTGAAGTGGGAAGCGAAGTTTCCCCTCACGGACTCGATAAGCAAAACCCTTCAAGCAATACTTCATGACCCCCAATTGATCAAAAAGTTGACATTGACTTTAGAACAATTTTGAACCCTTCAACAGCTATAATTGTTCGTGTCTTGTTCATTTGACTCTTCTTATACCCACTTGCTTTAGAACATGGTCTATGTGCTTGTCCCCACTAGGCTAACTATGTCACACCTCGCCCAAGTTAGTTTTCTTATCTTGTGGATTCAAGTTACTCCCTACATGTGTCCAAGAAGACCATTCTTCTTGACATGTGTGTTTTGTCCAAAGACTTCCAAGTAACAATCCTGATAAGAGGCCTAGGGTATACCTCTCCTTATAACAAGAGTGGTGAATCCTCTATTGGCTATTCAAACATCTTCGATCATTTTGACTTATACCCAATCAACCCAAAGTGACACCTCCTATGGAGATGGCCACGAAGAAATCAAAGCATAAGTTACCATGATCAAGATGACTTGAATACCTCAAATCTAAGGAAGCTCGTACTCGAGCTGTAATGGGATCTTCATCAACATGAATAACCATATGAAGTCTCATAGCAGGTCATTCCAATGAATTAATTACCTTAACTAGCATCCATATGTCCACTCTGAGTATCCCTATGATTTTATTCAGTGAGTACTGAATGCTTGGATAAATCTAGGAGCATAACATGTGCTAGTCTCATAGAATTGATGATGCCCAATCTCATCAATTCATCGACTAGGGATAATTTCAATACTTACATAATTACGCATGATAAGATACTTACTAATCATGATCCGATCACAATTTCTCCCATGCTATAGCTCATATTGTAACTCCTCCAATGACCTTCTTAGTGGCCTTCTTGGTTTTTCTTAAGTCCTTAGCCACTAAACACATACCATGGATAGACTTAGGGATGGCTTCCCTATTAGCCTTGGTTTTTCTAGACCTAGATGTTGTTCCATAATTAAATGGAACATTATGATAAGTCTTCTTAGGCTTAGGTTTGTGACCCAAACCTTCCTTGCCCTTAGACCGTTTTTGAACCCTAGGTCTTGACTTTTGGGAATTTGACCCTTGAATAGAATTTTCTATAATCCTAAGGGTATTTTCCATTCTCTCAAGTCTTGACCTCAAGACTTGGTTCTCTAACTCCAATTTTCCCAATTTTGAATTTTCATTTGGTTTTTGGGAATTGTTTTTCCTTTTAGGCATATACCTAGATTTCTTGGGGTTAATGCCCAAGTTCTCTTCTATTCTCCTAATTGGCTCCCTAGGTAGGATTGGTCTAGTGTTATTGGTCCTAGGTTTGTCCTTAGATAAACTAACATGCTTGGCACCTAAACAATAAACCCTATTATTTCTACTAGCATGCTTTTCATTAATAATTGCAAGAGAACTAAAATAGTTTTTAGCATGCTTTTTAACTTTAGGAATTGAAGGTGCATAATTTAAATATACCTTAGGGTTAGCTTGGGAAGCTCCCCCTACATGAGATACACCTTCTTGCCCTTTCTTCCTCCCCCTAGGACATTGGCTTCGGTAGTGTCCCTTTTGATTGTATTTAAAGCACACAATGTGCTCTTTTCTTCTAGTTGTGGGAACTCCAGCATCCTTTGACTTTGGGTTGACTTTTGGTGTCGGTGTCTTCTTCTTAACCTATTTTGGGTATTTACTCTTGTAATGCCCTTTCTCCCTACACTCAAAGCATATTATGTGATCTTTATTTAAAATCATTATGCTTGAGTTACCTAGAGAAGTGGAGGACTCTTGGTCACTTCTTCCAGAGGTAGATGCCTCGTTTTGATCTTGCTCCGGAGTGGAAGATGTTGGGGTTGATCCGTGAGGGGAAACTTCGCTTCCCCTTCACCTCGGTTGCTTGACCATGGTGATCCCTTTGATGTCCCCGGATTAAAAATTTAATCTTAGACAAAAGGGATTCCCAAAGCAACCAAGTCATCGTCGTGCTATTCATTTAGAGAGGTCACTTGAACAAACTAGTTGTTCAAGCGACCATCCTCTATCCTACGAGTAGCCGCGGAATAGACGATGTCCGGATCGCCGGTTTTTGTGTTTGTACTCGGGATCCAAGTATTATTTAGCCTATTTACAGAAATATAACATGCTTATATTTTGAAAAACAAACACAAGCAATGAATAAAAGAGATAGAAGAATAGTTATACCTCTTGGTCTTCTAATGTATGACCCTCCTCCTTTTGGACGTCGTGTGGGCGACGATCCACCAAAAGTCGAAGCTCCTAGATCGCAAAACTTCCTTCCTTGCTTTCCCAAGCAAGAGGAAGAAGAAGAGAAACAATGTTTTTCTCCTTCCAAAACTCAACCAACAAGGAATCAATCCCTTCCTTGCCGCCGGCCAAGTAAATGAAGGAGATGGTGGTGGGAAGCAACCAAGATACCTAGGGAAACCCTATATCTTGTTTCCACCACCTAAGGAGAAGAAGAAGGAGGCTTTGGGCGTCGGCCAAGGCTGGAAAAAAACTGGGAGAAGCTGCTGGACGTTGGCACAAAGAGGAAGAAGAAGAGAGAAAGAACCTTCCTTATTTGGTGCCACCCTAGCCTCAAAACCCTAACCCTAATTCCAATCCTATCTCAACTAGGATTGCCCTATTCTTGCCGCCCAAGCCTTGCTCCCTCTCTATGATGATCTTCACGCCAACCCCATGCCACCTTTTATAGAGTTTGGGGATAAGCCATGAATTAATCTCCTCCATTGGTTCTAGGGATTTAATCTCAACCGTCGGATCTAGAGATTTAATCTCAACCGTCGGATCTTAGAGATTTAATCTCTACCAATGGATCTTAGTGTTTTTGTTTCTATCCATTGGATCTAAGCATCTTGAGGTGTTAATGGGCTATATTAGGGACCATGAGGAGGAGTTGGGTCTTGGTCACCCATGGATCAAGCCCACATAAAGTCCGATCCACTAATGATGGTCCAATCCACTAAAGGTCCATCATTGATCTACCTCACCAACCCCCATATGATAATATGGGCTCCATATATTATTTGTACATTTTCTCCCCGTGTTTAAGATCTCGAATGTCCGTCAATTAATTAATTTACTGACCATTAATTAATCGACATCTAACTCCATGAGTAGTACCACTCAACCTTTTCATCATGTCGGACCAAGTCCACCTGCAGGGTTTACATGATGAACCTTATGAGCTCCTCAAGGGGACATCATCATCCTAATATATAGGACATGGTTTCCTCCTATAATCAACGGCACACTATATAAATAATATCATCTCCCAACTTACCGAGTCTATCGATTTAATCTATAAATCTCGCCCATTGGTAAATCAAAGAGATGAGTACCAAGTATATGTGCCCGTTATTATATCGGGATTAAGAGCATGTACTAAATAATATCTGAGGTCCGATTCGATTATGTAGTCAGCAATAAATCGAATCACCTGCATATGTCTGCTCAATACACACAAAGTGCACTAGTGTGATTCTATGGTCAAGACAAACCAATACCAAATCACACTACAACCATTCCGATGGTTTGTCCAAAGCCATCTCGGTTGTGAGCCTTTACTTATACTTTACAAGGAGCCGATAACATGATCTCCCGTGTGACACCACACACCATGTTATCTACAATGTAAGGTATTAGACAATATTGCATAACCATAAAAATATGCAAACATTGATCATGTGATTCTTATTTCAAAATAAAGATGTTCATACAAAAAATAGACTTTTAAGTATACATCCCTACAATCTCCCACTTATACTAAAAGACTATCTTTGTCTCAAAGTGCCATACATCGATCCCCATTCCCTCCACATGCCTATCAAAGCTCTCACGGAAGGCCCTTAGTGAAAGGATCTGCCAGTTATCCTCCGATGCAATCTTGGCCACAACAACTTCTCCTCGCTTACGATTTCTCAGTGTCGGGTGGTACTTGCGCTCTATGTGTTTACTAGCCTTATGGGCTCGTGGTTCCTTCGAGTTTGCAATCGCACCACTATTATCACAATAAATCGTGATAGTTACGGGCAAACCAGAATCACATCCAAGTCCATCGTAAAGTTCCCTGAGCCATAGCTTCTTTGGCCGCCTCGGAGGCCACCACATACTCGGCTTCCATGGTGGAGTCGCCACGCACTTTTGCTTGACACTCCTCCATACAATGGCTCCACCTCCCAAAGTAAACACAAAACCTGAGGTAGACTTACTGTTATCCCTATCAGATTGGAAGTCGGAATCCGTGTAAACCTTGGTCTGCCCGGTAAACCAGCATATAATCCCTAGTCCTTCTCAAGTACTTCAATATATGCTTTACCGCAGCCCAATGTCCCTGTCCAGGATTACTCTGATATCTGCTGACCATGCCCACGGAAAAGCAGATATCTGGTCTTATACATAGCATCGCATACATGAGGCTTCCTACTACTGAAGCATAAGGAACCGCCTTCATCTCCTCTATCTCCTCAGATGATCTAGGACACATCTCCTTAGATAGAGGTACTCCATGCCCAAAGGTAGAAAACCCTTCTTGGAGTTCTACATGCTAAAACGCTCCATAATCGTGTCTATGTATGAAGCTTGGGATAAGCACAACATCCTTTTCTTGCGATCCCTTATAACCTTGATCCCAAGGATGTGTCCCACTTCTCCCAAGTCCTTCATATCAAACTGTTTGGACAACCATACCCTTACGTCCGATAACACCTTGATATTGTTGCCAATCAACAAAATGTCATCTACGTATAGTACAAGAAATACCACTACGTTTCCGTCACATCTCTTGTATACACAAGACTCATCCGGACTTTGAATAAATCCATAAGACTGGATCACCTCATCAAACCGAATGTTCCAAGACCTCGAAGCTTGTTTCAATCCATAAATGGACCGATTAAGCTTACATACAAGATGCTCTTTTCCCTTAGCAATGAATCCCTCTGGTTGCTTCATGTAGATGTTTTCCTCAAGACTTCCATTAAGGAAAGCTCTCTTGACATCCATCTGCCACACCTCATAATCCATATGAGCTGCTATGCATAAGAGAATCCGGATAGATTTAAGCATGGCTACCGGCGAAAAGGTCTCCTCATAATCGATACCCTCTTTCTGAGTATACCCCTTCGCAACAAGCCTCGCTTTGAAGGTCTCAACCTTCCCATCTATTCCTCTCTTTCTTTTGTAGATCCACTTGCATCCAATGGTTTTTACACCATCGGGTGGTTCTACTAGCTCCCAGACCTGATTTGAATCCATAGATTCAATCTCAGCATTCATTGCACTCTGCCAAGATACTGCATCTTTATCTTGGATTGCCTCATCATATGTCCAGGGATCAGGTTCATGTTCGCCAGGGACCAAATCAGAAGATTCTCCCAAGAACATGAATCTATCAGGCTGTCTCACAACCCTCCCACTACGACGAGGTATCACCTGTGTATCCTCTGTGACACGTGGTGCAGTGACATGTGGTATATCCTCTTGTACCGGTGGTACTAAAGAAGTGACTTCCCCTTTTAACTCCTCCAGAACAATTTTACTCGTGGGCTTGTGGTTCATCACATAGTCCTCCTCTAGAAATCTGGCATTCATACTCACGATCACCTTCTGATCTCTAGGACTATAGAACAAACCACCCTTCGTTCCCTTAGGGTAGCCAACAAACATGCACACTTCTGTACGAGGTTCCAACTTACCAGCATCTGCCTTCAGCACATGTGCTGGACTCCCCCATATCCGAATATGTCTCAGACTAGGCTTTCGCCCAGTCCACAATTCTACGGGAGTAGAAGGCACTGATTTAGATGGAACCAAGTTCAGAATGTATACCAGATCTACTAGAAGCGTATCCCGAGCGAATCGGTCGAATAACTCATCATTGATCTAACCATCTCCATAAGAGTCCTATTCCTTCGCTCTGCTACACCATTCTGTTAGGGTGTGCCAGGTGCAAACAATTTGGATTGAATCCCACCTCGATAAGTAATTCCTAAACTCTCCCAAGAGGTATTCACCACCACGATCGGATCGTAGGGTCTTGATACTTTTACCTTGGCGGTTCTCCACTCCACTGACCTTGAATTCTTTGAACTTGTCAAAGCATTGGACTTCTTGCGCATCAAGTAAATGCATCCATATCTTGAATAATCGTCTATAAAAGAGACGAAATATTCAAAACCACCTCTAGCCTGGATAGACATAGGACCACACAAATCAGAATGAACCAATTCTAACACATCTTTGGCTCTATACCCCTTGGCCTTGAAAGGCCTCTTGGTCATCTTACCCTCCAAGCAAGATTCGTAGGTTGGGAGATCCTCCACCACTAATGAACCCAAAGGTCCATCAGCTATCAACCTTTGAATTCTGCTTAGGTTAATGTGACCAAGCCTAAGAAGACAAAGATATATTTGGTTCATCTTCGAAGGTTCTTTTCTTTTATTGGAATTAGAAGATGAGTTATTAACTTCAATTTGCATCGTGGGAGATTTTGGTTCAAATTTCCTTTCAATGTACCTGAATAGATATTCTCCCTATTCCTTTTTATAACAACTCTGTCATTAAAAGAAATAGAATATTCATCCATAATAATTTAGAAACTGAAACTAAATTCTTTCTAAATAAAGGTACATAAAGGGAATTTTCCTGAACCAAAGTTTTATTATTTTCAAGAGATAAATAAAACTTCTCCCACTGCAATAGCCGCAACCATCATGGCATTGCCCAAGTAAATGGTAATCTCCCCTTCAACTAGTCATCGGGTTTCCTGGAACCCCTGCAAATTGTTGCAGACATGATTAGTGGCTCCCGTATCTAATCACCATGTGCCGGTAGATATCACCGCTAATCATGTTTCAATGACTAGTCCAAAAGATATACCTATGTTCTGTTTCGGACTGGGACAGTCCTTTTTCCAATGTCCATCCTGCTTGCAAGTGAAGTACTTGCCTTTCGGCTTCTTTACTCCTCCTAGAGATCCTCCCACCATCTTTGCTTCACCTTGTTTCTTCTTCTTCTTGTCTTTCGGCTTAGAAGGAGAAACCTTTTTGAGCAACCATGGCTTGAGGACATTCTTCGAAGAGTGCATACTTGTACTCTTTAGCAGATAAGACAATATCTAGATTCTTTTCCAATCAACATTGTTTTGGGTACAATAAGTTTATTTCCTTTAGTATCATAGTAAGTGGACTGAAAGTCATTTTTGAAAATCCTAAGAATCACATAGATCATTACTTTAGATTTCAAAAAATTATTGATTCCTCAAACAATAAAATTTCGAAATCAACCAACACTTCAAAACACCGAGAATATCGCATGCCACGATAGTGTGGACGTATACGAATTCTACATTTGTAAGAGGAGGTTTTACCCATTAATTTTATTATCTTGTCAACCTTACTTTTTGACAAATAAAATTAATAGTTGGTTCCTCTTTGGCCCTACAAATAAAAGCAGTGACTCCGATGGGGAGGATACTTTTAATTTGCATCTAAGTGTGCACCATTACACGATACTAAGGAAATTATTTCGGATTATGTGCCTTACCGCTATGGAAGTACACATGCTCCTAGATAATTTCCTATAACCATTATTTGACCTAGTGATCCGCAAACAAACTCATCCGCAGGGAGGAAGGCACTCAGAGCCAACACGCAAGTTTGTTGCATCACACGTCAAATTGTAATGGAGGCCGCGGGAATTAATTAAAATATCCCTCTCCCACTTAGTAAATTAAAAATGAGGAATTTTCCTACGACATGCATATCAAACAAAAAGCAATAAATATGAAAAATAAATTATTTTCCAACTATTATGGCCTTTGTCTTCAATATGGCTCCCGTCGCATCGCCATCTCGTCCGCTCCTCCTACGCCATGTACAAGCCCTCCAGATCCAGGAGAGTCTAAAACCTATTTTAATTTACATCCATCGATCCTATACTCCACGAGGGAGTGTACATGAATCTAGATCGAAAGTAAAATAAAATAAAGAGCGGCTAAACAATGCCGTATTTAATTTACAAAAAAACTAAATACTAGCCTCGTCAACCCCGAGGATTCAACAAAATAAATATTTACACACATACAATCACATACACACACACGGCCATAATAGTCGGATCTTATGCCTGCAACCAAAGAGTTAAACTACGCATATCCTACTATTATCCGGCACATATAATATATGAAAAAGTGCATAAAATTAACCGAATCCTAAACACACAAAACCGAAATCCTTGGCTCTGATACCATTTGTAGGTTTTTGCCCGGAAGATCTGATACCAATTGTTGGGGTTGATCCGTGAGGGGAAACTTCGCTTCCCCTTCACCTCGGTTGCTTGACCATGGTGATCCCTTTGATGTCCCCGGATTAAAAATTTAATCTTAGACAAAAGGGATTCCCAAAGCAACCAAGTCATCGTCGTGCTATTCATTTAGAGAGGTCACTTGAACAAACTAGTTGTTCAAGCGACCATCCTCTATCCTACGAGTAGCCGCGGAATAGACGATGTCCGGATCGCCGGTTTTTGTGTTTGTACTCGGGATCCAAGTATTATTTAGCCTATTTACAGAAATATAACATGCTTATATTTTGAAAAACAAACACAAGCAATGAATAAAAGAGATAGAAGAATAGTTATACCTCTTGGTCTTCTAATGTATGACCCTCCTCCTTTTGGACGTCATGTGGGCGACGATCCACCAAAAGTCGAAGCTCCTAGATCGCAAAACTTCCTTCCTTGCTTTCCCAAGCAAGAGGAAGAAGAGAAACAATGTTTTTCTCCTTCCAAAACTCAACCAACAAGGAATCAATCCCTTCCTTGCCGCCGGCCAAGTAAATGAAGGAGATGGTGGTGGGAAGCAACCAAGATACCTAGGGAAACCCTATATCTTGTTTCCACCACCTAAAAAGAAGAAGAAGGAGGCTTTGGGCGTCGGCCAAGGCTGGAAAAAAACTGGGAGAAGCTGCTGGACGTTGGCACAAAGAGGAAGAAGAAGAGAGAAAGAACCTTCCTTATTTGGTGCCACCCTAGCCTCAAAACCCTAACCCTAATTCCAATCCTATCTCAACTAGGATTGCCCTATTCTTGCCGCCCAAGCCTTGCTCCCTCTCTATGATGATCTTCACGCCAACCCCATGCCACCTTTTATAGAGTTTGGGGATAAGCCATGAATTAATCTCGGCTTCGGATTCTGACTCGGACTCCTCCGTTCTTGCCATGTAAGCTATGTCTTCTCTGTTGTCCCAAGTTGCATGGAAGGCTTTCCTTGCTCCCTTTTTCTTTTGGTTCTCATTCTTCAATTTCCTTCTTTCTTGTCGAACTATTCTCCGCACAATATTGACTATTATGGCCTCCTCTTCGGATTCGGATTCGTCTTCGGGTTCGAGTTCATCTACTTGCCTAGTAGGTGGCTTGCTTCTTTGTCCTGCAAGTAGAGCAATACCTCTCTCGGCCCGGATCACGTTAGTTTGCTCGTGAAGTTCAAACTCGGAAAATAATTCATCTAACCTAAGCTTCGATAGGTCCTTAGAGACCTTGTAGGCATCGACCATGGATGCCCACAAGGTAGTCCTAGGAAATGAATTAAGAACGTACCTTAGTAGGTCACGGTTTTCGACCTTGTGTCCGATGGTGTGTAGGCCATTGACAATGTCCTGGACGCGGGCGTGTAGTTGCGTTGCCGTCTCGTGTTCCTGCATCTTGAGGTTATACAACTTATTGAAAAGAAGGTCACGTTTACATACCTTAGCATCGGACGTTCCTTCGTGTAGCTCAATTAATTTATTCCATAGGTCCTTGGCGCTAATGAATGGTCCGATGCGGTTGAGTTCCTCCTTGGACAAGCCGCATTGCAATATTTGGGTTGCTCTTGCATCGGCTTCGATTTGCCTCTTGGTTGCATTTGTCCACTTGTTGAAATCCAATGGCTCTCCTTGATCATTGGTGGGTAAAGCAAAGCCAGTTTGGATTATTATCCAAGTCTCGACTTGTGTTTTCAAGAAACACTCCATCCGACCTTTCCAATAACGGAAATCATCTCCGTTAAAGAACGGAGGTCGGGTGGTGCTATATCCCTCAATGTGAGCCATTAAGTATCTTGCAAAACACAAATAAAAACCAAAGAGAATTCCAAGACTTGGTCTTGGATTAGTAATGCGGGAAATAATAGGAAAAAAAACAGAAATAAATAAGGAGGATAAGAAACTAACAAAAATTTGAAACTTACGACCTTCGATGTCCCCGAAAGGGTACTAAACGTTGGATTTTGGGGCTGGAAATAGCTTGTTACGGGGGTAAACCCCCAGTAAGAAGTGTAGATCTTTCAAAGAGCTTCGATTTGGTGGGTAGATCGTTTCGTGAGTCCACTTGTAGCAAAAGTTATGCTCGTTTGATCGTGAGGTACTCAAGGAGATTAGTACTTGCAAAAACACAAAAAAAACTATGTACCAAGACTTGGTCTTGGATTAGTAGTCTTGGAAACAAAAACCTAAGAAATATACGAATCGAAAAATACGAAAATAAAACCAAACCGTGCTAGATTGGTGGTTTCACCAAATCTTAGCGCCCCCGCTCTGATACCAATTGTTGGATCGAGAAGCGTCGCTAGAGGGGGGGGTGAATAGCGATCGTAAATCTTTTCTTTTTCGTTCGTTCGATACGCAAAGTAAGCACAGCGGAAAATAAATGAACACGTTTATTTTACTTGGTTCACAACCCAGCGGTTGCTACTCCAAGGCCCTATCGGTCCTAGACCGCGTACGGAGGGCAAAGCACTAAAACGTCTCCTCCTCGTTGGAGGTAGGAGACAACGATTACAAAAACCGAATATACGAGGATGAGGCAACAAGCCTACCTCACCTTGTTATGAAGATAAAAATACAGAATATAATATCAAAAATATTACTTGAATCTGCTGCCGACGAAGAAGATCAAAACTTGGCGTCGCATCGGCGTTAAGACGATGTTGGAGAGTTTGCGTTGTAGGAGCACTTGATGAATAAACGTGATGTAATTTGGAGTATGAATCCTCCTCCTTTTATAGAATTTAGCCTCTGAATTTGTCTCCTATTTCTTTGGAACAGATCATGAATTTTTCTAAATTTTTATCGCGAAGTGGCCGCGTCAAACGTTATCCGTTTTGACCTAGCGCAAAAAGTGCGATCGCCATCGACCGATCGATGCCTCATCGATCGATGATGATGATCGACGATGCATCTCATCACCAACTGATAACGATCGCCTAATGTCCAAAGAATGATCAGCCACCGCCACTTCCGCAGTAAGAGATTAGCTCGGAAAATGATAAATACGACGGTTTCTAACCGTCCGATCTCGACCTAGACCTTCCACAGGAAGTCTTAGTCGAATCGTCGCCTACGGTCGTCCCCGTAAAGAGGACACGACCTTACAATCTCTCACTCACACGAGCTTACCTCGATAGTAGCTCTCGCTTCCGGCCTTCCACTCGATTCCTTCGGCTCCCTCCGAATTCACTCAAGTGTCGCCCGACCACCACGGCTTCCTCCGGGTGTCGCTAGCCTTCAGCTCCAGCTTTAGTACTTTTCTGCACACTTGATTTAGCTCGTGAGATAACAATATAAACTTAACTTTGTGTCTTTGCCATAATCAAAACACAGGTTCGATTATCTAGTGCCCCTGCACCAACATATACATGGTTCGGAACCGAATGGTTCCTACTCCACAGGCGAGCTCACCGAGCTCTAGTTATGCGCACAGCACCAACTAAACTCTTTCTCGACTACACGTCGGAGGCGGAGAAACCTCGTATAAGCTATTACAACAAGTAATATGAAATACAAGATGAAATACAAAGACAATACAAAAGAGAACTTTTACACAATTGCTTTGATCGCTTTCTTGTTGCTTGCTTTAGATGGCTCTTGAAGGTCTAGAATGCAATAGCAATTCCCCTCCAATAGCTTCGCAAAAGGCTTGGAGAAATCCACCATCTTGAGCTCCATTTATAACCTGCATCAAGCTGATTTTGTGCACATCAGTCGACTGATCGTGACCATCAGTCGACTGGTCCTGTAGCCATTGTCTCACAACGGCCAGATCCACATTGGTCAAGTTCCAACGGATCACACATAAGTTGACTGATGGTACCCATTAGTCGACTGATACCCCATCAGTCGAGTGCTGGCGAGCTCGACTAGCTTCTGTGCCCGTGCACAGTGAGATCAGTCGACTGCTTCCCTTAAGCAATCGATTGATGGTGTCAACAATCGACTGCCATCCCTTAGCAGTCGATTGATCAGCCAGACCCTGTTCAGTCGAACACCAGTCGAACCCTAGTCGACTTAGAGCAGTCGACTGATGTCGAGTAAAACCTCAAACCCAAGTTGTTTGAGCCTCTGACACTCAGTCTTAGCCACTTGGCCAAGTCCACCTCATCCCCCATGGAGTTCCCCATCGAAGCTCTCTTCTCTCGGCCTACGTCCCTCAGATGCGTCAAGCGCACGGCTTCGCAATACCATCCTTCGCGTCTCATGCCCTCGAAGTATGTTTCCCTTTGGGCTCACTCCATTCGCTCCCCGTCTGGCGGTCCCTCGGATGCACCAAGCGCATGGCTTCACAATGCCATCCTTCACCAACTCAAGGACCCTGAGCCTAGTTAACTTACCAAGTCCTCAAGCTTCCCACTGTTGGGAGATCGAAACGGCCGGCTAGAGGGGGGTGAATAGCCCTCGATCGTTGGATGTTGAAATTCACTCGTTCTCGTTGCGTTGCTTGTCTACGATTGTTGTTAGCGCAGTGGAATAACAATAAAACAAGAATAATACTAACAACAATACAAGCACACCAAATACGCAAGCATATACGTGGTTCGGAACCTTAGGATTCCTACTCCACGGGGCGAGCTCTAGAGATGCACACGGCAATACTCAAACTCCTTCTCGACTACACGTCGGAGGTGGAGAAACCTCTCACAAGCAATTACAATAGTAATATACAAATAAAAAAAAGAATACAAATAAAATACAAAAGAAACACTTTTCACCGATTGCTTTTGATCACTTGTTTGTTGCTTGCTTTGATTGGCTCTTGAAGGACTAGAATGCAGCAGCAATTCCCCTCCAATAGCTCCACAAAAACCATGGCAAAATCCTCCAACTCGAGCTCCTTTTATAACCTGCATCAAGCTGTTTTCGCCCATCGATCGACCGATCGTGACCATCGATCACCGGTCCTCGTAGTCATGTTGTCTCACAACGGCCAGATCCACGTTGGCTAAGTTCAAACAGATCACACATCAGTCGACTGATGGCACCCATCGATCCGATCATCCATCGACCGAGTCTTTGGCGAGCTCGACTCCATTTTGTGCTCGTGCAGTGTCATCGATCATTCGCCATCCTTTGGCGATGATCGATCCTAACGATCGCCCTCCCTCGGCGGTCGGACGATCACGACTTGGTTCACTCGAACACCGGTCGAACCCCTCAAACACAAAGTTGTTTGAGCGTCCGACACTCAGTCTTAGCCACTTGGCCAAGTCCACCTTATCCCTTATGGAGTTCCCCACTGAAGCTCTCTTCCCTCGGCCTACGTCCCTCGGATGCGCCAAGCGCACGGCTTCGCAACGCCATCCTTCGCGTCTCATGCCCTAGAAGTATGCTTCCCTTTGGGCTCACTCCATTCGCTCCCTGTCCGGCGGTCCCTCGGATGCACCAAGTGCACGGCTTCGCAATGCCATCCTTTACTGACTCAAGGACCCGAGCCTAGTGAACTGTCCAAGTTCTCAAGACTTCCTAAATGCACCAAGCGCATGGCTTCGCAATGCATTTCTCACCAAGAACCAAGCGCACGGCTTCGCAATGCTTTGGATTGTTGGGAATTTGAGGCCGCTAGAGGGGGGGTGAATAGCGTAGATGACCGTACGTAGATGGAAATCGTTCGCGTGCTTGTCTACAATTCGTGTTAGCGCAGCGGAATAATAATAATAAAAGCAATACACGAAATACAATCACACACGAACACGATGATATAACGTGGTTCGAAACCGTAACGGTTCCTACTCCATGGATCGGGCTCAAACGAGCCCTAGCGATGCCAAACACACACCACTATCAAATAACTCCTTCTCGACACAAGTCGGAGGTGGAGAAACCTCTTACAATAAGATTACAACAATAATCTAAATACAACAAGCAAATATAATAGGAAATACAATAAGAGAAGTAAAGAATACTTTACAAAAACTCTTTAGATCTCTTGCTTGTTGATCGCTTGAATCGTGGTTGAAGACCCTGATTTGCAGCAGCAAATCGCCTCAAAAACGTCCAAGAAATCGCTACTAAAACCCTCATTCCGAGCTGCCTTTATAACCTGCGTCGGGCTGGATTTCTGCCTATCAGTCGATTGCCATAAGTCACCAGTCGACTGATGCCACTGTTGTCGTGAGACAACGGATCGATCCACGCTGGAAAAACTCCAACGGATCTCTTAGCGATCGGCCAACATTGGCGATCGGCGCCAGCGCCGTCGATCGGCCCGCGATCGGCTATGGAGCGCGTCTGTGCTCGACACTCGGTGGCGATCATTGCCATCCCTTGGCAATGCCGAGCCATCGATCGCTCCCATGAGCGATCGGCGCCGAGCAATCCGGCTAACCTGGCAGTCGAACTCAAGTCGACTCACGGCAGTCGAACCGGCTATAATACCAGTCGACTGCCAACCTCAAGAATGAGGTTTTAACCCAAGTATGGTGCCCCCCATACTTGCTAGACCACCCTTAGCCTAGACCTAAGCCTTCTAGCCACCTCCATCAGCCTCACGCCTCTCGGATCCCTCCAAGTCATCCATGACTTATTCATCCATCGCGCTAGCTTCCAGGTGCTTCCATCGGCTATGTCATGCTAACGGTGTCTACACCGCCAAGGCACATTGGACTTACGCCGCCAAGACTCCGCTTGGACTTTACGCCGCCAACCATTGGACTTATGCTGCCAAGACTCCCGCTTAGACTTTACGCTGCCAACATCAAACCCTTGGACTTCTCAAATGCCAAGACTCAAGCTTGGACTTTCCCTTGCCAACCCATGTTGGACTTTTCATGCCAAGACCATGCTTGGACTTTCCTTGCCAACCCATGTTGGACTTTTCATGCCAAGACCATGCTTGGACTTTCCTTGCCAACCCATGTTGGACTTTACATTGCCAAGACCCATGCTTGGACTTTTACATTGCCAAGACCCATGCTTGGACTTTTCCTTGCCAACCCATGTTGGACTTTTCCTTTGCCAACCCATGTTGGACTTTCCATTTGCCAAGACCCATGCTTGGACTTTCCCATAATCACATGGTCAACCCTAGTCAACCATCAAAGTCAATTATAACCTGGGTCGATTGTATAAACAATCTCCCCAACATATTAACCGACATCAATGTCCAACATCAATGTCAATCCATTTTGTCAAATCCCTTTGTCAAACATCAAAACATCACTCGAGTCAAACTCGAGTCTGGTCAATCGTGACCTGGGCCGATTGCACCAACAATCTCCCCCTTTTTGATGTTTGACAAAAACCAAATCAAATCATGAGTTAGAACACTAACTCAAATCCCTTACCAATTATCCCAAATTGGTAAATACTCACCAAATGTTCTCCCCCAAACATTCAAGTGAAAATGTAAACCAAATGTTCTCCCAAACATTCTCCCCCTTTTTGACTAACATCAAAAAGGTTATCTCTCCAAGGAGGTCAATGTCTCATGTCCCAATGAGATCTTACAATCTCCCCCTTGATTTAAAAATATCTAGGATGCCTACCATCTTCCTAGTGATAAGTCCCATATCACTCAAGAGAGGCAATCCTATTCACTCTCCCAATTTCCAAATTGGGTATCAAAAATCATCAATTTTCCCAATTGATGATACTTTCCCAATAACTTCTCCTTTTCAAAGAGAAAAATACACCCATCATCCCAAGATGGATACTCCCCCATAAAGGCTTGCTTCCCCTTGACCATTGCACCAACAATGTCCTTGGGGAGTCCCTAAGCCAATAGGAACTCTAAACCATCAAAATTAAGGTTGGAAATTCAACATTGAACTTTCCACCACCTCAAATTGATACTTTGACCTAACACCTCTCCAAATCCATATCCAATAAATTTTCACCCTTCATAATGCTTCCCAAAGCATATCCTAGGGTTAGGAGTGGTTAGGGACCTTTACCATGGCTGAAAATGGGCTAAACAACCTTGTTAACCCGAAATCAGACCTGGCAACTCTCGACGATGTCGATCGATTGCCACATACATCAGTCGACTGCCACCAATGGCAGTCGACTGGTAGCTGAATTTTCCAAAATTCAGCTATCAGAATCCAATTTCAGAAAATCATAACTAATTATACGTATATCGAAAAATCACGAAATTTGATACGTATAATACTTATGACCAAAAAAATGGGTGAAAAATGTTTGAAAAATATTTTACCCATAAAATAGTGAGTTTGATACAAAACTCAAAACCATTGAAATTTTTAATGTTTTGGCCCTATTTTGTATCAACTTCATCAATGGTGATTGCTATCAAAAGATAGACTTCACCAAGATTTTCTAAATTGATTTTAAAATGATTTCAAAACCTTATATTGGATCATATTCCTTGGGCTCTAAGTACATGACTTGTACACAAGCTTTCCCAATGATCCACCAATAAAATTAGATGAGTTTTGGTTCAACTAGATGCAAAAACTATGCACCTTGAACTCAACTCATATCCTAGCATCTCACATGTATCTAGGGTGTATAAATACACATACATGTCAATTGGATGTGAGATGTGGGTTTTGTTCTCCCTAAACTAGGGTTTCATGCATTTTTCTAAGGCAACCCTACTTGATTCCCTTATAAATGGGACTCCAAGTCATGCCATTGTCCTTAAATCAATTTCAATCAAATTATCTTAAATGCATGAGTGATTATGGCATTAGAGATGATATAGATAAACACATGCTCATAATCATGATGTCATGGCATAATATGAAATCTAAAAACACATGACATTTAATCCTTAATCCTAAACATGAACATGACATATAAAATCATAGAAATAAGCATGATGTCATGACATGGCATATGACAATCAAAACATGGCATATAAAATATATAGGTATAGTAATACCAAAATTTTAATATTAATTGCCATTTGATATAGTTAGATATATTTTGCCATATTATCATTAATCTCCCTAGTGTGCCAACAACCCAAAATGACACACTAACACTCTAAACCTAAATTTTGCCAATTTGACCATTTTATCAAGCTTCTCAAATAATATTGGCACACCCTAAAATCTTTTAGGATGATAATTCAAATCTATTTCCAAGGTATCCATAACCTTGAAAACATCCTAAAGTTCCACCTTTACCATGATTGAGTTAACTACCCATCCAATCAAGGTTGGCACACCCTAAACCCATCTAGCGTGAATCAATCACGCTCTTAGGAACCCAAAACCGATTTGAGTTCCTAGGGTTAATTAGGTATTCCTTAGGGATAACCTCCCTAGATACCTTCCTAATGACCCTCCTAGGCTTATTAGCCTTGGTCATTTGGGTCTTACCTAGGTTGACTCTAGGGGTAACTCCCCTTGCAACCTTCTTAGTGGCCACCCTAGGTTTCCTAGAAACCCTAGCCACTAGACACACCCTTTGGTCAACTCTAGGGATGACTTCCCCATTGACCTTGGTCTTCCTAGACCTAGTTAGTGTTCCATAATCTAATGGAACACTATGATAAGCTACCTTAGGCTTAGGTTTGTGACCCAAACCTTGCTTGCCCTTGGTTGACTTTTGACTCTTAGGTCCTTGGTGTTGACTTTGACTTTTGGATCTTGACTTTTGATCATTTGACCCTTTAAATTGATTTTGTATAATTTTAAGGGTCTTCTCCAATTTCTCAAGCCTTGACTTCAAGGCTTGGTTCTCTAATTCTAATTGCCCGATTTTAGAATTTTGATTTAGACCATGGGCATGGGACTTTCTAGGCATATGCCTAGTCCATTTAGGGTTAATACCTAGGTGCTCTTGCACCTTTCTAATGGTCTCCCTAGGTAAAATTGGTCTAGTGTTATTTGACCTAGGTTTATCCTTAGATGAATTATTTTTAGTGACATTAGTACCAAATTTATTCCTATTATCTAAGTGAATATTTTTAGCTCCTAAGCAATATTCATTCCTATTAGCATGCTTTTCATAAATTGAAATAGAATTAAAATTATTTCTAGCATGCTTTTGCCTATTAAATCTAGAAGGTGCATTATTGAAATATACCTTAGGGTTTGCCTTGGAGGCTCCCCTACATATGATGCTCCTTCTTGCCCTTCTTCTTCCCCTAGGGCATTGACTCCGATAATGCCCCTTTGAATTGCACTTGAAGCATATGATGTGCTCCTTGCCTTTAGGTGTTGGGGAACCGGCATCCTTGACTTTTGGTGCCGGTGGAGCCTTCTTAACCCGTTTAGGACACTTACTCTTGTAGTGTCCTTGCTCCCTACACTCAAACCATATAATATGAATTTTATTATTATTTGAAATGCTCGAGTTACCTAGGTCCGTGGTAGGTGCCGGAGTTGAATTTTGAGCTTCCTCATCTTATTGGGATGTTGAAGGCACTTCTTGAGGTTGCCCCGGTGTAGATGGTCTCTCCCCCTCAATCAAGGAGGTGGATGCTTCTCCCACCTCTTCTATTTTCTCTTCCAATCCGGAAGTTGACTCCTCACTTTCTTCCGATTCCTCACTTTCACTTGAGGATGAGCTCTCTTCTTCATCCTCCTTGTCTTCTTGGATTGAATGAGGTTCTTCATGAAATTTTGCCAAAATGTTCCATACCTCTTTGGCGTCTTTACAATCCACATAGTCACCTAGGCTACACAAGATGTCATTAGGTACTAAATCAAATATAAATTTGATTACCTTCTTATTTTTCTCGAATTGCCGGAGTTTCTCCTCACTCCATTTCTTCTTCTTGAGAAACCCTCCCTTTGGTCCCTTAGGATACTCAAATCCTTCCATTCACATGACCATTCTCAAGGTCTCATCATCAAAAACTCTTCAATTCTCGCCTTCCAAGAATTGAAACCTTCGCCCATAGAATGAATAAGGGACCGTGTGTTGATGTCCCATCCTAATTGATCTTGACTTCCATCTTTACCCTCTAGCGCCTCTTGCTCCCTGCTGTTAATCCGCTGAAGAGCCACTGTGCTCGATACCACTTGTTGGGAATTTGAGGCCGCAGAGGGGGTGAATAGCGAGATGACCAGACGATGTAGATGGAAATCGCTCGGCTTGTCTACAATTCGTGTGAGCAGCGGAATAATAATAATAAAAGCAATACACGAAATACAATCACACACGAACACGATGATATAACGTGGTTCGGAACCGTAACGGTTCCTACTCCACGGATCGGGCTCAAACGAGCCCTAGCGATGCCAAACACACACCACTATCAAATAACTCCTTCTCGACACAAGTCGGAGGTGGAGAAACCTCTTACAATAAGATTACAACAATAATCTAAATACAAAAAGCAAATATAATAGGAAATACAATAAGAGAAGTAAAGAACACTTTACAAAAACTCTTTAGATCGCTTGCTTGTTGATCGCTTGAATCGTGGTTGAAGACCCTGATTTGCAGCAGCAAATCGCCTCAAAAACGTCCAAGAAATCGCTACTAAAACCCTCATTCCGAGCTGCCTTTATAACCTGCGTCGGGCTGGATTTCCGCCTATCAGTCGACTGCCATAAGTCACCAGTCGACTGATGCCACTATTGTCGTGAGACAACGGATCGATCCACGCTGGAAAAACTCCAACGGATCTCTTGGCACGATCGCCAACATTGGCGCCGATCGCTAACGCTCGTAGTCGATCGCTCACGGCCACGGAGCATTCTCTTCGACACTGATCGGGCAATCGATCGCCATCCTTGGTAGTCGATCGCCAGAGCTATCACCGATCGCTTCCCATGAGCAGCCGACCGCAGAGCAATCCTAGCTTTAACCCGGCAAATAACTTGTCGACTCACGGCAATGAACCGCTTATAATGCCGGGCCGACCGCCAACCTCAAGAATGAGGTTTTAACCCAAGTATGGTGCCCCCCATACTTGCTAGACCACCCTTAGCCTAGACCTAAGCCTTCTAGCCACCTCCATCAGCCTCACGCCTCTCGGATCCCTCCGAGTCATCCATGACTTGTTCATCCATCGCGCTAGCTTCCAGGTGCTTCCATCGGCTATGTCATGCTAACGGTGTCTACACCGCCAAGGCACATTGGACTTACGCCGCCAAGACTCCACTTGGACTTTACGCCACCAACCATTGGACTTATGCTGCCAAGACTCCCGCTTGGACTTTACGCTGCCAACATCAAACCCTTGGACTTCTCAAATGCCAAGACTCAAGCTTGGACTTTCCCTTGCCAACCCATGTTGGACTTTTCATGCCAAGTCCATGCTTGGACTTTCCTTGCCAACCCATGTTGGACTTTACATTGCCAAGACCCATGCTTGGACTTTTACATTGCCAAGACCCATGCTTGGACTTTTCCTTGCCAACCCATGTTGGACTTTTCCTTTGCCAACCCATGTTGGACTTTCCATTTGCCAAGACCCATGCTTGGACTTTCCCATAATCACATGGTCAACCCTAGTCAACCATCAAAGTCAATTATAACCTGGGTCGATTGTATAAACAATCTCCCCAACATATTAACCGACATCAATATCCAACATCAATGTCAATCCATTTTGTCAAATCCCTTTGTCAAACATCAAAACATCACTCGAGTCAAACTCGAGTCTGGTCAATCGTGACCTGGGCCGATTGCACCAACATGGATTTCCCATGCCAAGCACCAAGCGCACGGCTTCACAATGCTTTGGACTTTCCCATGCCAAGCACCAAGCGCACGGCTTCGCAATGCTTTGGACTTTCGCATGCCAAGGCTTCCCCTTGGACTTCCACACCAAGCTCCATGCTTGGATTTTCCATGCCAACCCCATGTTGGACTTTCCCATGACAATCCCATGTCATGAGTTTTGTCTATCATCAAAATACTATCAAGGTACTGCTCGAGTCAAACTCGAGTCAACCTGGGCCGATTGCACCAATAATCTCTCCCTTTTTGATGATTGACAAAACTACCATCTCAAGTCTACCAATTCTCCCATATTGGCAATTCTCATATCCCAATGAGAATTCCAATGAACCCTAATTGGTAACTTGGTAACTTCTCTCCCTTTTTGTCATTACATCAAAAAGGTCCTCCCCAAGGGTATGAATGTCTCATATCCCAATGAGATCTTACAATCTCTCCCTTGGAGGAACACATGCCTACAATCTTTCTAGTGATCCCATATCACTTAAAGAGAGGCAACCTAATTTTCCTCCCATGAGGAAATACACATCCATCTTCCCATGATGGATACCTCCCCCTAGAGGCTTGCTCCCCCTTGACCATTGCACCAACAATGTCCTTGGAGAGTCCCTAAGCCAATAGGAACATTAAACCAAACAAAATTAAGGCAAAGTTCAACAATGAACTCTCATCCACCTTAAAATTGATACTCACCCTCAACCCAACTCCTAATCCATATCCAATGGATTTCCACCCTCTCTAATGCTCTCCCAAGCATATCCTAGGGTTAGGAGTGGTTAGGGGACCAAAACACAGCTGAACATGGGCCTAATCAACAAGGTTTACCCGAAAATAGCATTCTCACGATCATTGCGTCGAAACGATCGGCCGACACACTATCATCGATCATTGGCCTCCTAGCGATCGATGATAATCATACTTCATTCTGACTTTCCTAAATTTATAAGTAAATATACATAAGTAGATAAATCTTGAAATTTGGTATGTATACTACTTATCACAAACATTATGGGTGAAAAATATTAGAAAATTATTTTACCCATTAAACTAGGAGATTGATACAAAGTTCAAAATTTAAGAAAAGCTTCAATAAAGAGCCATCTTTGTATCATCCCATTCAATGGTGATAGCTATCAAAAGATAGGCTTCACCAAGGTTTTTCAAAATGTTTTCAAAACCTTTCATTTCTTTTCCTTAAACATCTCACTTATATCTAGATGTGTAAAAACACATTCAAGGCAATTAATCTAGTGAGATGTGGGTTTTTGTTCTTTAAATGGTCTCATGCATATTTCTAGGCAATATTATTTGATTCACATCAAATCATGCCATAGTTCTTAATTTCATTTTAATCTATGCATGATGATGATTATGGCATAAATATGATATAAATAAAAGCATATGCCAAAATCATGATGTCATGGCATGTGAATGAGATCTAGGCATACATGACATCTAAATATAAATCTAAACATGATCATGACATTTTTATAGATAAGAATGAAAATGATGTCATGACATGGCAAGGAAAACAAATCATGGCAAGTAAAATATACTAAGGTATAGAATACCTAAGTGTGAAAATCAATTTGCCATTTTTAGGGATTAAATACATTTTGCCTTAATGTCATTATTTCCTTAGTGTGCCAAAAACCCAAAATGACACACCAATACCTCTAAGACCTAATTTTTCCAATTTAAATCATTTTAAAACTTCTCAAACCATATTGGCACATCCTAATGTATCAACTCATCATGGCTAGGTTAACTACCCATCCACTTAGGGTTGACACACCCTAACCCATCTAGCGTGAATCGATCACGCTTCTAGGAACCCAATACCTATTGGAGCTCCTTGGGTTAACAAGGTATTCCCTAGGGATAACTTCCCTAGATACCTTCCTAATGACCCTTTTAGGCTTTGAAGCCTTAGTCAAATGGGTCTTACTTGGGTCAACTCTAGAGGTGACTCCTCCATTGACCTTCTTAGTGGCTACATTTGATTTCTTTAAGGTTTTAGCCACTAAACACATACCATGGCTAGACTTAGGGATGGCTTCCTTATTAGCCTTGGTTTGTCTAGACCTAGATGATGTTCCATAATTAAATGGAACATTATGGTAGGACATAGGTTTGTGACCCAAACCTTCCTTGCCCTTAGACCGTTTTTGAAACTTAGGTCTTGACTTTTGGACATTTGACCCTAGAATTGAATTTTCTATGATTCTAAGGGCTTTCTCCATTCTCTCAAGTCTTGACCTCAAGACTTGGTTCTCTAGCTCTAATTTTCCCATTTTTGAATTTTCATTAGGTTTTGGGAAGGCCTCTTCTTCTTAGGCATGTGCCTAGATTTTTTGGGATTAATACCCAAATTTTCTTCTACTCTCCTAATTGACTCCCTAGGCAAGATATTTCTAGAATTATGAGTCCTAGGTTTGTCTTTAATCATATGAACATGCTTGGCACCTAAGCAATAAACCTCATTATTTCTCTTAGCATGTTTTTCATTTATAATGGCAAGAGAACTAAAGTAATTCTTAGCATGCTTTTTGACTTTAGCAATTAAAGGTGCATTAAAAGAATTTACCTTAATGTTAGCTTTAGAAGCTCCCCCTACATGAGTCACACCTTCTTGCCCTTTCTTCCTCCCCCTAGGGCATTGGCTTTGGTAGTGTCCCTTTTGATTGCACTTAAAACACACAATGTGCTCTTTGCTCTTGATTTTGGGAACTTCGGCATCTTTTGATTTCTGGGTTTTTGGTGCCGATACCTTTTCCCTAGCCAATTTTGGGCATTTGCTCTTGTAATGCCCTTTCTCCCTACACTCAAAACAAATAATATAATCTTTACGATTAATTATAATACATGAGTCACCTAGGGAGTTGGTGGAAGCCTCTTGGTCATTTCTTCCGGAGGTAGATGCTTCATTTTGGCTTGGCTCCGGAGTTGAAATCCTTTCCTCCCCCTCAACGCTAGAGGTGGAGGTCTCCACCAAATCATCAACATCATCAAAAGTAGATGGTGCTTCTTCTTCGGCATTATCCTCTACATGTGTCGGTTGGGAGTTTTCTTGAAATTTCATTATCTTCTCCCATAATTCCTTTGCATCCCTATAGTCACCCAAACTAGACCAAATAGTATTAGGTAACAAATCACTAAACAACTTGATTACCTTGATATTTGTCTTGAAATCTTTGATTTGGTCTTGGGTCCATTTTGATTTTTCCATGGGCTTGTTTTCTTTGTCCCTAGGCATCTTAAAACCATTTTCTACAATTAACATAGAATCAAAATCGGTTTCAAGATACACCTCCATCCGTTTCCTCCACCAAGCAAAATCTCCATCGAATTTCGGTGGATGGATGAAGCCGGCCATTTTGTAGTGCTCTCGTGGCGGTTAGTCCTTGAAGAACGACCTCGGCTCTGATACCACTTGTTGGGAGATCGAAACGGCCGGCTAGAGGGGGGTGAATAGCCCTCGATCGTTGGATGTCGAAATTCGCTCGTTCTCGTTGCGTTGCTTGTCTACGATTGTTGTTAGCGTAGCGGAATAACAATAAAACAAGAATAATACTAACAACAATACAAGCACACCAAATACGCAAGCATATACGTGGTTCGGAAACTTAGGGTTCCTACTCCACAGGGCAAGCTCAACGAGCTCTAGAGATGCACACGGCAATACTCAAACTCCTCGACTACACATCGGAGGTGGAGAAACCTCTCACAAGCAATTACAACAGTAATATACAAATACAAACAAGAATACAAATACAATACAAAAGAAACACTTTTCACCGATTGCTTTTGATCACTTGTTTGTTGCTTTCTTTGATTGGCTCTTGAAGGACTGGAATGCAGTAGCAATTCCCCTCCAATAGCTCCACAAAAACCATGGCGAAATCCTCCAACTCGAGCTCCTTTTATAACCTGCATCAAGCTGTTTTTGTGCCCATCAGTTGACTGATCGTGACCATCGGTCGGTAGTCTGTAGGTTGTCTCTGGCGGCGGATCCACGTTAGCTAAGTTTCAGCGGATCACACATCGATCGGTGATGGCACCCATCGATCGTGATTATCCATCGATCAGTCTTTGGTGAGCTCGACTCCATTCATGCTGCCTGATGTCATCGATCATTGCCATCCTTCGACGGTCGGTGATTCTCCCCAACGATCATTGCCCTCCTCGGCGGTCGGTGATCAACGAACTTGGTTGATCGAACCAGTGAACCCATACGACCTAGAAGCGATCGGGACACCTATGCCAGTCGACTAATGTCGGCTAAAACCTCAAACACAAAGTTGTTTGAGCGTCCGACACTCAGTCTTAGCCACTTGGCCAAGTCCACCTTATCCCTTATGGAGTTCCCCACCGAAGCTCTCTTCCCTCGGCCTACGTCCCTCGGATGCGCCAAGCACACGGCTTCGCAACGCCATCCTTCGCGTCTCATGCCCTAGAAGTATGCTTCTCTTTGGGCTCAATCCATTCGCTCCCTGTCCGGCGGTCCCTCGGATGCACCAAGCGCACGACTTCGCAATGTCATCCTTCACCGACTCAAGGACCCGAGCCTAGTGAACTTGCCAAGTTCTCAAGACTTCCCAAATGCACCAAACGCACGGCTTCGCAATGCATTTCTCACCAAGCACCAAGCGCACGGCTTCGCAATGCTTTGGATTTCCCATGCCAAGCACCAAGCGCCACAATGCTTTGGACTTTCCCATGCCAAGCACCAAGCGCACGGCTTCGCAATGCTTTGGACTTTCCCATGCCAAGGCTTCCCCTTGGACTTCCACACCAAGCTCCATGCTTGGATTTTCCATGCCAACCCCATGTTGGACTTTCCCATGACAATCCCATGTCATGAGTTTTGTCTATCATCAAAATATTATCAAGGTACTACTCGAGTCAAACTCGAGTCAACCTGGGCCTATTGTACCAACACCCACATGCACCAAGCGCATGGCTTCGCAATGCATTTCTCACCAAGCACCAAGTGCACGGCTTCGCAATGCTTTGGACTTTTCCACACCAAGCTCCATGCTTGGATTTTCCATGCCAACTCCATGTTGGACTTTCCCACACCAAGCTCCATGCTTGGATTTTCCATGCCAACTCCATGTTGGACTTTCCTATGACAATCCCATGTCATAAGTTTTGTCTATCATCAAAATAATGCTCGAGTCAAACTCGAGTCAACCTGGGCCGATTGCACCAACAATATCAAAATATAAATTCTCCCCTAGACTTACATTGAAACATACTTTTGCAAGTGAAGCAATCGAGAGGTTGTGGAGAGAAATGAGGCAATTAAGGCATCTGTGATTTCGTGTACACATTATTCACCCAAAAAAGGAATAAAAGAAAGCAGTAAAATAGAAATGAAATAAACAAAAAGAGAAAAGACAATGCTAAAAAAAGGAAACCAATGAAAAACTGAAAGAAAGAGGTATAATCCAATCAATTCACTTTTCAACCAAAATCAATTTAAACCAATCCACAACAATGACGCCAAAAACTTGTCACAACAATATAGAATACTCCTAGTCAATGGCAATGGAGCCAAAAACTTGATGTTGTCGAGTTTACCGCTAGTGCATGGTTGTCGTCAAGTAATAAAAAGTATCGATCCCACAGGACCTTATAAATCAAGTACTAATCTACTAAGTGAAGGAAGATTTTCTAGACCAAATCAGTTGGTCATGAAAACAACACATTTAGAAGAAGAAGGATCAGAGAATGGAGAGGTTGAGATCAAAAGGAAGGGGAAGTCATAATCGAGGGGACTGATTCTAGGATTGTGGTTTCACCTAAATGATTGTAAACATATATCTTGCTCCTTATTCTCAATGGTTTCTTGTGTAGGTAGGGTATCCTATTTTATCCGATGTGAACTTTTGGAACTACATCGGCATATCTACTCCAATCGATGTCTACTTTCAAAGTCAACAGAGCTGAGGGATTACTTTCTCAAGGAGACCATGTCATGAGGTCCCACAATCCCCGAGTTATCTTCTCCTATTGTGTGGCCTTACCTAAACTCAAGAACTCTAAAAAACCAATGAAATAAAATCTCGAAATGTAAAATCAACAAAATGAAACTACAATCTATGCTTTAATACAAATAAAACTGTCACATCCCGATCGTATATTTGTCATCTAAATGACAGAGGTACCCCTTAGTGGTAATTGTTGGTGCAATCTTTCCCCAAGCATTAATTACTTTTGATGTTTGGACAATCAAGTTTAATTTAGGTAATGTTGGTGATCTAACATGAATATTGTTGGATCGAGAAGCATCGCTAGAGTTGGGTGAATAGCGAGCGTAAAATTCTTCGTTTCATTCGTTCAATATACGAGCAAGTACAGTGAAAAAATAAAGAGACAAGTTTATTTTTACTTGGTTCACAACCCAGCGGTTGCTACTCCAAGGCCCTAATGGTCCTAGACCGCATACGAAGGGCAAAGCACTATAAGATCTCCTCCTCGTTAGAGGTAGGAGATAACAATCACAAAACCGAAAGTACGAGGATGAGGCAACAAGCCTACCTCACCTCGTTATGATTAAAACAAAGAATACAAAAGATATTACTTGCTACTGCTGCCGATGAAGAAAATGGAAGCTTGGTGTCGCGTCGGCGTTATGATGGTGTTGGAGCTTTAGTGTTGTAGGAGCACTTGAGAATAATCTTGATTAATGTTTGGGTTGGAATCCTCCCCTTTTTTTATAGAGTTTGGCCTCAGAATAAATCTCCTCATCTTTTGGAACCGATCACAAAGTGGTACTAAATTTTATCGCGAAGTGATCACATCAAACATTATCCGTTTTGACCTAGCATAAAAGGCTGATTCGTCGCCATCAGTCGACTGATGCCTTCCATCAGTCGATTGATGAGCATCAGTCGACTGCCCAATGACCAGCAGTCGACTGCCAGCCTAGCCACTTCCCTTCAATAAGAGGTTAGCACGGGAAATGATAAATGCGACAGTTTCTGATCGTCCGATCTCGACCTAGACCTTCCACAGGAAGTCTTAGTCGGATCGCTGCCTACGATCATCCTCATATAGAGGACATGACCTTACCATCTCTAACTCACACGAGCTTACCTCTGGTCCTTTAAGATCTATCACTTTGCTTCCAGTCTTCCACCTAGGCTCTTCGACTCCCACGAAGTTCCCTCGGTGTTGCCCGACCACCACAGCTCCCTCTGGGTGTTGTTGACCTTCGGCTTAGCTTAGCCTTTATGCACACTTGATTTAGCTCATGAGACAATGATGTAAACTTAACTTTGTATCTTTTCCATAATCAAAACATAGGTTCGATTATCTGGTGCCCTTGCACCAACAAATATTGAGTGACAGGTACAAGAAAAGTCTAAGTATGAAGACTGTATGAAGATTTGGCGGCGTAAGTCCAAGTGCAATTTGGCAATGGAAATCCCAGAGGCGTAGTGTCTTGGCAAAGGAAGACCTGATAGCATGAAGAAGTTGAAGGAAGCACTTGAAGGAAAGCACAAAGGATGAGAAGTCATGAACTCGAGGGCATCCTAAAGGCATGAAGCTGATGGAAGAGACTTGAAGGCTTAAGTCTAGGCTAAGGGTAAGTATCAAATATGAGTGGATCATACTTGGTGCGTTAGACCTCAATTTTAAGGTGTAACAGTCGATTGATGGCTTTTTTCAGTCGACTGGGTTGAGACTAATCGATTGGTCGACTGCTCGGACGATGAGAGAAAGACATTCGAGCAGTCAAGCGCAGGAGCGGTGCTCAGCATGGTGCTCGGGCACTACAATCGAACTCGGGAAATCATAAGTGGTGCTCAGGAAGTCCCGAGTGGGACTCAGGAAGTCCTGAGAAGTGCTCAGGTAATCATGAAGGAATCGTGGTGCTTAGGAAGTCGACTGATGTGTGATCAATTAGTTGGCCATGGGTGCTCGGGCGATTAAGAAGGGTGACAACCGAGTGGGAAAATAGTGCTTGGAAAACTTACGATGAAGAAGTCGACTGCCATGAATGGGCAGTCGACTAGCTGAAGTAAGGAGTGCACAGAAGTACTCTGACTCGACTGCTTAGTCAACTGGTGCTCACACAGCTGCGATGCAAAACCCATACTCGGGAAAGCTCCAATGGCAACAGTCGACTGGTGTGTTGGAGAAATTGACTGGTGCCAAAAAGAGAGAGCTCAGTAGTTGACTGCTCAATTAACTGGCTTTAGAGGCCAGCATAAAGAGAACCTTCAAATAGACTGGCCAGTTCGATTGGTGTCAATGTAGCATGCCATAGAAGCTCGTGGAATCAACTGATGGCTCAGAGCAGTCGATTGATCAACTGTTTTCAATGTGGATATGTTAGGGACCTTTGGATGTGCTAGAGGAGAGTGAATAGCGTCAATCGATTTTCGCTTCGATTCGTATCATACTTGTCTACAAATATTTAGTGATGTGTAGCGAAAACACAAGCATACACAATAGAAACACAAACAAAAACAATCACAAACACAAGATGAGATTTTATATGGTTCGGAACCCTAGTTTTTACTCCACGGTGGGGCTTTAGTGTCTATTCCACTAAACTTTGTCTCCTTCTCAACAACACACCAGAGGTGGAGAAAATCTCTTACAATGAGCTTATACAAAAGTATACAACCAAAAAGACAAGTAGAAAGCGAAATAAGAAAGTGAAAACACTTTACACAAAGATTGCTTTTGCTTGATCATACTTTGGTTGCTTTGAAAGGCTTTTGAAGACCTGGAATGCAGCAGCAATTCCTCCCCAAAAGCTCCAAGAACCAGCAACCCTTTCCCTCCTTCTCAAGCTCCTTATAACGTCTCGTTTCAGGCTGATTTTCTGCCTCCCAGTAGACTGGCCTTATCCACCAGTCGAGTGGGCATAGTGTGGTTGTCTCACAATGAACTAATCCATGTCAGATTATTGTCAATCAATCGACTGCCATACCCACTAGACGAATGCTATAAGCCAGTAGTTAACTACCAAACCTTTTGTGCCCATGTTAACCCTAACAATTGACTATCAGTGGCAAGTCGACTGCTCCACCCTAACAGTTGACTACTAGAGCCATAGTCCACAGTCGAACCTCAGTTGACTACATGACCAGTCGACTAGGTCATAACCCCAAGCAACTGTCCAAGCCAAACTGAGCTCCTAAGTGTCAGCACTCAGCTAGTCGATTGGTCAATTTCACCAGTCGATTTGTAAACCTCAAACATGAGGTTTAACCCAAATACGTTCTCCTCATACTAGATACTCCCCCTAGGCCTAGACCTAAGCCTTCTATCCACCTTCATCAACCTCACGCTCTCAAGGTCCATCCGAGTCCTCCACGACTCCTTCACCCTTCACGCTAGCCTTTAGGTGCTTCCATTGGCTTCATCATGCCATCGAGTACCCTTAGCCTAGACCTTAACCTTCAAGACACTTCCATCAGCCTTTGGTTCGAGTCCATGACTCCTCACCCTTGGCCCTAACCTTCAAGTTCTTCCGTCCGCCTTGTCATGCTAATGGGTATATCTTTACCAAGAGATTGTCGCGCCTCTGGGACTTCTCCATTGCCAAACCTCAATGCTTGGGCTTTCGCCGTCAAGACTACACCCTTGGACTTTTCCTTTACCAAGTATCTATACTTGGACTTTCATCGCTAAGACTATACACTAGGACTTACATGGCCAAGACTACACCCTTGGACTTTTCCCTTTGCTAAGTATCCATACATGGACTTTCTCTTGACAAGAATACACCCTAAGACTTTTCCTTGCTAAGTATCCATACTTGGACTTCTCCATTGCCAAGAATCCATTATTGGACTTCCCTTGCCAAGTATTCATACTTGGACTTCTCCATTGCCAAGACTCCAATCTTGGACTTTCACTCAAGTCTCACTCGAGCTTGGTCAACCTTGACCTGAGGTTGATTGCTCCAATAATCTCCTCATAACAATCTCCCCCATATGACCTTGGATATCCCAAACATCCACTAGTCATATGGTGAAATCATATTGATAAACACATTTACAATCCCATTGTCAAACATCAAAATCCTACTCGAGTCCCACTCGAGTCTGGCCAATTATGACCTAGGTCGATTGTACTAACAATCTCTCTCTTTTTGATATTTGACAACACCTTTAAGTTAGGCTATCCCATAATCCCAACTTGACCCTTCTTATACCAAAGCATAATGAAAGTTTACCTAACTCAAACCCTAATTTCTCCCCCTTTCACATACATCAAAAAGGCTCCCAAGGGTTTCCATGTCTCATCTTCCAATGAGATCCTTCATTCTCCTCCTTGGTCCAAAATCATCTAGAATGCCTTCATTCTCCTTAGTGATACTCCCTTATCACTAAATACAAGGCAATTCTTCACTCTCTCCCTTTTAAACATCCATCATCCCTTGATGAACAAACTCCCCCTAAAGGCTTACTCCCCCTTGACCATTGAACCAACAATGTCCTTGGAGAGTTCCTAAGCCAATAGGAAATCTAAATCATCAAAAATAAGGGTAAAAGTTTAAACTTTAACCTCCCTTAAAATTTGATTCTCCATCCTAATTAATTCTCCTAATCATTTTCAATGATCATTTCACTCTTCCAATGCTTCTCTAAGCATATCATAGGGTTGGAAGCAGTTAGGGTACCTAAGAGTGTTGATAAATGGCTAAACAAATCTTGTTCAGTCGAAATCAACCCCAATAGTCAACTGAAATCAGAAATCAGTCGACTGAACCACCACCAATCATTTGGTTATATGCAGTAGTTGACTAGAATCTGCATTTGCAAAAATCAATGTTTCATAAATGAAATTCAAAAATGTATAAGTAATTTCGTAGATTTTGAAAAATCATAAAATTTCATAAACATATTAGTTATGCTAAATACAATGGGTGAAAAATAGTTTTATATTAAAATACCCATTAATTTGAATAATTGATACAAAGTTTAAAAGCATTGAAACCTTCAATGTTTTTGGCTAACTTTGTGTCGATATTGTCAATGGTGGTTGCTATCAAAAGATAGACTTCACCAAGGTTTTTCAAAATGATTTTGAAATAGTTTCAAAACTTAATTTCAATCTTGGTCTATGGGCTAGATGTACAAAACTAATACATTAGCTTTCCTCATGATTTATACATATGATTTGAAAGAGTTTTAGTTCATCTTGATGTACCATACAAGCACATGAACTTAATTCATTTCCTAGCATCTCACATGCGTCTAGGGTGTATCAATACACACACGTCTTCTTTATGATCTTTGTGAGATGTGGGTTTTGTTCTTCCCTAATCTAAGGGTTCACGCATTTTATCTAGGACTTCAAATCAATGCCATTTATCCTTAATTTCAATTTGATTTACCTTAATGCATGAATTATGATCATGTCATAAATGATTGCAAAATTTAAGATATTTTCTCATGATTCGTGATGTCATGACATGATATAAAATTTACGTGAGTATTAGCATGACATTAATTACTCTAAGTACTATCATGACATTTTTAATGATCATATTATGTATGATGTCATGACATGACATATGGCAAACAAAGCATAACAATTATTATAAGGTAAAGGTATAGAAATACCTAAATTTTTAAACTTAATTGTCATTTTCTAGGATTAGGTTCAATTTGCCATAATGACTCAACTAACTCCTATGAGTGTGCCAAAGTTCCAACTTGGCACATTCTTGACCTTAACCTATTTGTGCCAATTATAATCAATTTTTCATCTTCTATGAAATCTATTAGCACATCCTAAAACCTTTTAGGATTCATTTCTAAACTCATTTCAAAGGTATTACCTTGAAAGTGCACTAAAGTGTAAATTCTACCATGGTTAGGTTAACTACCCATTCATTTAAGGTTGACACACCCTAAACCCATCTAGCATGAAGGGATCATGCTCCTAGGAACCCAAAACCTATTGGAGCTCCTTGGATTTACTAGGTACTCACTAGGGATAACCTCCCTTAGTACCATCCTAATGATCCTCCTAGGCTTGAAAGCCTTGGTCATTTTGGTCTTCTCAAGATTAACTCTAGGGATTACATCCCTTGGAACCTTGTTAGTGACTTTTCTAGGTTTCTTTAAAACCTTAGTCACTAAACACTTATCACGGTGAACTTTAGGGATGGCCTCCCTTGTGACCTTGACACTCCTAGACCTAAGATTAGTTCCATAATTAAATGGAACATTATGGTAGGTAGGCTTATCTACCTTTGACTTAGGCTCATGACCCAAACCTTTCTTGTCCATAGATACACCTTGCCTTGTGACCCAAACCTTTCTTGTCCACCTTGCCTATTGACCTTTGAACCTATACCTTATCCTTGATTTTTCTTGGGCATTTGATTTTATAATGTCCTACTTCCCTACACTCAAAGTATGTTATATGATTTTTATTTTTTAATACATGCAATTAAGTTACCTTCCTTAAGTATAGAGGATGCTTGGGAAGGTTCGTCATTTCTTCCGGATGTGGAGGGTTCCTCCATTTTCTCTTGCTCCGGTGTTGAAGACCTCTCGTCCCCCTCAATCCTAGAAGTGGAGTTTTTTTCAACCTCCTCTATTTCAGATGTTGAACTTCTATCAACTTTTGAATCTTTAAACTCTTGAGAGGACGAGCACTCCTCCTTTAACTCCTCCTTGACTTGAGCCATGGATGGTTCTTCATGAAGCTTGGCTAGCTTCCCCCATAAATCCTTGGCATCTTGATAATGACCAATCTTACAGAATAGGTCATTAGGAATTAAATCAATCAAAAAATTTGTTACCTTAATGTTTATCTCGGATTTTTAGAATTGTTCCTCAGTCCACTTCTTCATCTTGAGGAATCCTCCCTGCTTGCCCCTTGGAGCTTCGAATGCGTCCATTAAGATGAACCAACCTTCGATGTTCATCATGAGAAAGCTCTCTATCCTTGCCTTCCATTGGTCAAAACCCCTAAATCCATAGACTTCGTAAGGAATGGGAGTGTTGATGTCATGGCCTAGTCCATCGTTAGGCAACTCCATCTTCTACTCCTCTAGCACTTTTGCTTCTTCCGATGGTTAGTCCTTGAAGAGCAACCTCGCTCTGATACCATTTGTTGGGGACCTTTGGATCTACTAAAGGGGGGTGAATAGCATCGATCAATTTACACTTCAATTCGTGTCGTGCTTGTCTACAAATAGTTAGTGCTACGCAGCAAAAACACAAGCATACATAATAGAAACACAAAAGAAAACAATCACAAACACAAGATGAGATTTTACGTGGTTCAAAACCCTAGTCCCTACTCGATGGTCGGACTTTAGTATCTACTCCACTAAACCATGTCTCCTTCTCTCCAACACACCGAAGGTGGAGAAAACCTCTTACAATGAGCTTATACAAAGGTATACAACAAAAATACAAGTAGAAAGAAAAATAAGAAAGTGAAAACACTCTATACAAAGATTGTTTTTGCTTGATCACACTTTGGTTGCTTTGAAAGGATTTTGAAGACCTAGAATACAATAGCAATTACTCCCCAAAATCTCCAAGAATTAGCAACCCTTTCCTCCATCTCGAGCTCCTTATAACGTCTCGCGTCAAGATGATTTTTTGCCTCCCAGTCGATTGGCCTTATCCGCCAATCAATTGGGCACAGTGTCATTGTTTCACAACGGACTAATCCATGTCAGATTATTATCGATTAGTCGACTAGCCTAACCTAGCAGTTGACTACCATAAGTCAGTAGTCGACTGCCAAATCTTTTGTTCCCATGTACATCAAAACATGTTGACTTCTCACCCCTAGCATTTGACTGCTCAACCCTAGCAACCAATTGTCAGAGCCACAGTCCACAATCAAGTCTCATCGACTACATGACTAGTTGACTGGGTCATAACCCCAGTCAATTGCCAGAGCCAAATTGAGCTTCTGAGTGTCGAACACTTGGCTAGTCGACTGGTCAATACCACCAGTCGATTGGTAAACCTTAAACATGAGGTTTAACCCAAGTATGATCTTCTCATACTAGATATTCCCCCTAGGCCTAGACCTAAGCCTTCTAGCCATCTTCATTGGCCTCACGCTCTCAGGGTCCATTCGAGTCCTCCATGACTTCTTGACCCTTTGCGCAAGCCTTCAGGTGCTTCCATCGGCTTCGTCATGCCATCAAGTACCCTAAGCCTAGAGCTTAGCCTTCAAGCTGCATCCATCAGCCTCAAGCCCTTGGTTCGAGTCCACGACTCCTCACCCTTGGCGCTAGCCTTCAAGTGCTTCCTTCATCCTTGTCATGCTAACGAGTCTACCTTTGCCAAAAGGTCATCATGCCTCTCAGACTTCTCCATTTCCAAGCCTCAATGCATGGACTTTTGCCGCCAAGACTACACCCTTGGACTTTTCCTTTGCCAAGTATTCATACTTGGACTTTCATCGCCAAGACTATACACTTGGACTTACACAACCATGACTATACCCATGGACTTTTCCCTTTGCTAAGTATCCATACTTGGACTTTCCCTTGCTAAGACTTCACCCTTGGATTTTTCCTTGCATCTATACTTGGACTTCTCCATTGCCAAAAATTCATTCTTGGACTTCCCTTGCCAATTATTCATACTTGGACTTCTCCATTGCCAAGACTCTATTCTTGGACTTTCACTCGAGTCTCACTCGAGCTTGGTTAACCTTGACTAGAGACCGATTGCTTCAACAATCTCCTCATAACAATCTCCTCATAACAATCTCCCCCATATAACCTTGGATATTCCAAACATCCACTAGTCATATGGTCAAATCATATTGATAAACACATTGCCAATCCCATTGTCAAACCCATTGTTAAACCTCTCAAGTCCCGCTCGAGTCGGTCAATCGTGACCTAGGTCGATTGAACCAACAAGATTGAGCCATTGTGAGGCAATGGTTGAGTGACCAATCGACTGGGGGTAAAAACTAATCGATTGGTAAGCAGAGTTTTGTAGGGATCCTTATGCGAAAAATACATCACAAAATGCAATGGAAAATTGGATCCCTCCAGAGGTCCATGTGTATAAATAATCAAAATTGTTCTTACAACTACATCTAGTTCAGAGATTACCCTTGATGCGTAGCCCTTCGCAATCCCGACAACAAATTTTCAGATGGATCTCAGTGCGATCAGGATGGTCGCGCCTCTATGGTATCCACACGAACACACACTTTGGAGAATCAAAGTTGTGCTAGAAACACCACACAAGGGTCTTGACTAAATAAAAAGTTTCAACCACAATGAAGAAGAAGAAGAACCAAAAGAGATCTCTTGGAAATCATCATGAAAAATCCTTTTATATTCATCCCATGAATACCAAAGGTTTCTGCATTGTTTTGTATTCCACCTTTAATGCAAAGTTAATTCAATTAATCATGATGAACCCATTCATCTTCTTTAATTAATTTGATCATGATGAATCCATTCATCTTTTCAAATTAATTTGATTATGATGAATCCATTCATCTTCTTCAAATTAATTTGAGTCCAACTCAAATTAAACTACTTTAAGTCTAACTCAATTTTGTCCCCTTTCAATGAGTTTAACTCAATGATTTGATGCACATGAATGCGACCTCAAATCTCGCGATGGAGGCATCGAGGACTCGAAGCGCACGCTCGTGCTCAACACCCGCAAGTGCATAGATGTCGTTAAGTAATAAAAGATTATCGATCCCATAGGGACTGGGATTTGAATACCGATTTGTTCAGTGAGTGAAATTGTTCGGAAGTAAAATCTAAAAGGTTTCGATTGCGAGGATTGTCGGTGGACTAAACTCTAATACGGTGTCACACGGAGGAAGAAAGAAGCGTGATGAGATCTTTAAAAGGGATTCTAGGACTTCGATTTCACTTGTGTGTCACAAAACATGCTATCAACTGGGCGTTGTCTAAACGTCTAGCTATGGTTTTGTGGAAGGGACATCATACACTCTCCCGATGAGCCAACACATCTATCAGTGTTGGGAGATTGTTGGTGCAATCGTCCCAGGTTGACTCGAGTTTGACCCTGATAGTATTTTGATGACAGACAAAACTCATGACATGGGATTGTCATGGGAAAGTCCAACATGGGGTTGGCATGGAAAATCCAAGCATGGAGCTTGGTGTGGGAAAGTCCAAAGCATTGCGAAGCCGTGCGCTTGGTGCTTGGCATGGTAAATCCAAAGCATTGCGAAGCCGTGCGCTTGGTGCTTGGTGAGAGATGCATTGCGAAGCCGTGCACTTGGTGCATAGGGGAAGTCTTGAGGACTTGGTAAGTTCACTAGGCTCGGGGTCCTTGAGTCGGTGAAGGATGGCATTGCGAAGCTGTGCGCTTGATGCATCCGAGGGACCGCCGGACGGGGAGCGAATGGAGTGAGCCCAAAGGGAAGCATACTTCTAGGGCATGAGACGCGAAGGATGGCGTTGCGAAGCCGTGCGCTTGGCGCATCTGAGGGACGTAGGCCGAGGGAAGAGAGCTTCGGTGGGGAACTCCATGAGGGATAAGGTGGACTTGGCCAAGTGGCTAAGACTGAGTGTCGGAGGCTCAAACATCGTTATGATTGAGGTTTTAGCCGACATCGATCGGTAGCATAGGTGCGATCGCTCTCGTCGTTAGGTTCGACCGGTGTTCGATGAACCAAGATTGGTTGGATCGGTCGACCGCCATGGGAGGCGATCGGTGATGGGAGAATCGATCGGCCCCAATGGGTGGCGATCGATGATGACCTGCGACCGCACGAATGGAGTCGACTCATCGGGCACTCGGCGATGGATGATCGGTCGTGATGGGTGCCATCGATCCGTTGGAACTTAACCAAGCGTGGATCCGGCCATTGTGAGACAGCGACTACGATACGGTCGTGATGGTCACGATCGGTCGTGATGGCAACAGACTTGATGGTTATAAATGGAGCTCGAGTTGGAGGATTTCGAAAAGGCTTTTTGGGTGACTTTGGAGGGGAATTGCTGTTGCATTCCAGACCTTCAAGAGTAAGCAAAAGCAAGCAACAAGAAAGCGATCAAAAGCAATCGGTGTAAAAGTTCTCTTTTGTATTGTCTTTGTATTTCTTGTTGTATTTCATTACTTAGTGTAATAGCTTGTGAGAGGTTTCTCCACCTCCGACGTGTTGTCGAAAAGGAGTGTTATAGTTAGTGCCGTGAGCATAACTAGAGCTCGAGGAGCTCACCCGTGGAGTAGGAACCATTCGGTTCCGAACCACGTATATCGTGTGTATTGCATGTGCTTGTATTGTTGTTAGTATTATTATTGTTTCTATTATTTCCGCTGCGCTAACAACAATCGTAGACAAGCAACGCAACGAAAACGAGCAAAGTCCGACATCCAACGAACGAGGGCTATTCACCCCCCTCTAGCCGATCAATCGATCCCTCCCAACAAGTGGTATCAGAGCGAGGTCGCTCTTCGAGGACTAACCGCCGCGAGAGCACTACAAATGGCCGGCTTCATCCATCCACCGAAATTCGATGGAGATTTTGCTTGGTGGAGGAAACGGATGGAGGTATATTTCGAAACCGATTTCGATTTCATGTTAATCATTGAAAATGGTTTTGAAGTGCCTAGGGACAAGGAAAATAAGCCACTAGAAAAATCAAGGTGGACCCAAGACCAAATGAAGGATTTCAAGACAAATCTCGAGGTAACTAAATTACTTTGTGATTTGATTCCTAACCATATTTGGTCTAGGATAGGAAATTTTAGGGATGCAAAAGATTTGTGGAATAAGGTGGCTGAATTCCACAAGAATCCCCAACCGGCACAATTAGAGGAGAATGCCGAGGAAGAAGCACCCACATTTGAAGAGGTTGATGATTTGGTGGAGACCTCCACCTCTAGCATTGAGGGGGAGGAAAGGATTCCCACTCCGGAGAAAGATCAAGATGAAACTTCTACCTCCGGAAGAAGTGAAGAGGCCTCCATCACCTCCCTAGGTAACTCAAGCGTTATCATTTTAAATAAAAATCACATAATATGCTTTGAGTGTAGGGAGAAAGGGCATTACAAGAGCAAATGCTCTAAATTGGCTAAGGAAAAGACATCAAGACCGAAAGTCAACCCAAAGTCAAAGGATGCCGGTGTTCCCAAAATCAAGAGCAAAGAGCACATTGTGTGTTTCAAATGCAATCAAAAGGGACACTACCGAAGCCAATGCCCTAGGGGGAGGAAGAAAGGGCAAGAAGGTGCAACTCATGTAGGGGGAGCTCCTAAAGCTAACCCTAAGGTAAATTTACTTAATGCACCTTTAATTCCTAAAATTAGAAAGCATGCTAAAAATTATTTTAGTTCTCTTGCTATTATCAATGAAAAGCATGCTAAGAGAAATAATGAGGCATATTGTCTAGGTGCCAAACATGTTCATATAACTAAAGACAAACCTAGGACTCAAAACACTAGATCTATTTTACCTAGAGAGTCAATTAGGAAAGTTCAAGAAAACTTGGGTGTTAATCCCAAGAAATCTAGGCACATGCCTAAAAAGAAAATCATTCCTCAAAAATCTAATGAAAATTCAAAATTGAGGAAATTAGAGGTGGAGAACCAAGCCTTGAGGTTAAGGCTAGAAAAATTGGAGAAGACCCTAGCAATAATATCAAACTCGGTTAAGGGGTCTAATGCACAAAAATCAAGGCCTAGAAAACAAGAATTATCTAAGGGCAAGAAGGGTTTGGGTCACAAACCTATGTCCTACCATAATGTTCCATTTAATTATGGGACTACATCTAGGTCTAGAAAAACCAAGGCTAATGGGGAAGCCATCCCTAAGTCTAGCCATGGTGTGTGTTTAGTGGCCAAGGACTTAAGAAAAACCAAGAAGGCCACTAAGAAGGTCAATGGAGGAGTCACCTCTAGAGTTGACCCAAGTAAGACCCAAAAGACTATGGTTTTAAAAACAAAAAGGGTCATTAGAAAGGTATCTAGGGAAGTTATCCCTAGGGAATACCTTGTTAACCCAAGGAGCTCAAATAGGTATTGGGTTCCTAAAAGCGTGATCGATTCACGCAAAATGGGTTAGGGTGTGTCAACCCTAAGTGGATGGGTAGTTAACCTAACCATAGTAGAGTTGACACATTAGGATGTGCCAATATGCTTGAGAAGTTTAAAATGATTTAAATTGGCACAATTAGGTCTTAGAGGTATTTGTGTGCCATTTTGGGTTTTTGGCACACTAAGGAAATGAATGGCATTAAGGCAAAATGAATTTAATCCCTAGAAATGGCAAATTGATTTTAACACTTAGGTATTTTATACCTTAGTATATTTTTTCTTGCCATGCTTTATTTGCCTTGCCATGTCATGACATCATTTTTATTTTTAATTATAAAAATGTCATGATCATGTTTAGATTTATGTTTGTATGTCATGTATGCTAAATTTTCATTCACATGCCATGACATCATGATTTTGGCATATGCCTTTATCTATATCATAATTATGCCATAATCATCATCATGCATAAATTAAAATGAAATTAAGGACTATGGCATAATTTGATGGGAATCAAATAATATTGCCTTAGAAATATGCATGAGAATTTAAAAGAACAAAAACCCACATCTCACTAGATTAATTGCCTTGAATGTGTTTTACACATCTAGATATTGGTGAGATGTTTAGGAAAAAGAAAATAAAGGTTTGAAAAACATTTTGAAAACATTTTGAAAAACCTTGGTGAAGCTTATCTTTTGATAGCTATCACCATTGAATGGGATGATACAAAGATGGCTCTTTATTGAAGCTTTTCTAAAATTTTGAACTTTGTATCAATCTCCTAATTTAATGGGTAAAATAATTTTCCAACATTTTTCACCCATAGTGTTTAGGATAAGTAATATGCATATGAAATTTCACGATTTTTAAACTTATGTATATTTACTTATGGATTTCGAAAATCCACTTTACAACAAAAGCTATGAATCAGATCGCTCAGAATGGCAATGATCGATGGTAAGTCCAATGATCGTATCCGACGGAGTCGACCGCACAGCCGATTTCGTAAACTTGATAGTTAGGCCCATGTTTAGCCATGTTTTGGTCCCCTAACCACTCCTAACCCTAGGAAATGCTTGGGAGAGCATTAGAGAGGGTGGAAATCCATTGGATATGGATTAGGAGTTGGGTTGAGGGTGAGTATCAATTTTAAGGTGGGAGAGAGTTCATTGTTGAACTTTGCCTTAATTTTGATTTGGTTAATGTTCCTATTGGCTTAGGGACTCTCCAAGGACATTGTTGGTGCAATGGTCAAGGGGGAGCAAGCCTCTAGGGGAGGTATCCATCATGGGAAGATGGATGTGTATTTCCTCATGGGAGGAAAATTGGTTGCCTCTTAAGTGATATGGGATCACTAGAAAGATGGTAGGCATGTGTTCCTCCAAGGGAGAGATTGTAAGATCTCATTGGGATATGAGACATTCATACCCTTGGGGAGGACCTTTTTGATGTAATGTCAAAAAGGGGGAGAAGTTACCAAGTTACCAATTAGGGTTGCTGGAATTCTCATTGGGATATGAGAATTGCCAATATGGGAGAATTGGTAGACTTGAGATGGTAGTTTTGTCAATCATCGGGGGAGATTGTTGGTAATCGCCCAGTTGACCTGAGCAATTTCGATAGGAGTTTGATGATAGACAAAACTCATGACATGGGATTGTCATGGGAAAGTCCAACATGGGGTTGGCATGGAAAATCCAAGCATGGAGCTTGGTGTGGGAAAGTCCAAAGCATTGCGAAGCCGTGCGCTTGGTGCTTGGCTTGGTAAATCCAAAGCATTGCATGGCCGCGGCGCTGGTGCTTGGTGAGAGATGCATTGGCCGCACTTGGTGCATAGGGGAAGTCTTGAGGACTTGGTAAGTTCACTAGGCTCGGGTCCTTGAGTCGGTGAAGGATGGCATTGCGGTCGCGGCGCTTGATGCATCCGAGGGACCGCCGGACGGGAGCGAATGGAGTGAGCCCAAAGGGAAGCATACTTCTAGGCATGAGACGCGAAGGATGGCGTTGCGGCCGCGGCGCTTGGCGATCCGAGGGACGTAGGCCGAGGGAAGAGAGCTTCGGTGGGGAACTCCATGAGGGATAAGGTGGACTTGGCCAAGTGGCTAAGACTGAGTGTCGGAGGCTCAAACATCGTTATGATTGAGGTTTTACCATCTCTAGGTCGCTGGGTTCGACTGTTCGATGAACCAAGATTGGTTGGATCGGCCGACCGCCATGGGAGGTAGTCGATCGATGGGGAGAATCACCGATCGCCAATGGGTGGCGATCGATGACACCGCACGGGTACGTAATGGAGTCGACTGATCGTGGGCACTCGACTGATGGATGATCAGTCGACTGATGTGTGATCCGTTGGAACTTAACCAACGTGGATCCGCCGCTTGTGAGACAACGATGATACCACCGATCGTGATGGTCACGATCAGTCGACTGATGGCCGCGAAAACAGCTTGATGCAGGTTATAAATGGAGCTCGAGTTGGAGGATTTCGAAAAGGCTTTTTGGGTGACTTTGGAGGGGAATTGCTGTTGCATTCCAGACCTTCAAGAGCAAGCAAAAGCAAGCAACAAGAAAGCGATCAAAAGCAATCGGTGTAAAAGTTCTCTTTTGTATTGTCTTTGTATTTCATGTTGTATTTCATTACTTAGTGTAATAGCTTGTGAGAGGTTTCTCCACCTCCGACGTGTTGTCGAAAAGGAGTGTTATAGTTAGTGTCGTGAGCATAACTAGAGCTCGAGGAGCTCACTCGTGGAGTAGGAACCATTCGGTTCCGAACCACGTATATCGTGTGTATTGCATGTGCTTGTGTTGTTGTTAGTATTATTATTGTTTCTATTATTTCCGCTGCGCTAACAACAATCGTAGACAAGCAACGCAACGAAAACGAGCAAAGTCCGACATCCAACGAACGAGGGCTATTCACCCCCCTCTAGCCGGCCAATCGATCCCCAACAATCAGGAGCTATCTTTGCCTTACAAGGATGGGATAGACGGTACAAGGATACCAAATCAATCCCTGCGATGAATCATTTTCATTTCCATCGCATCCTTCTACCCACGGTTATAGGAGATTAGGTTTACCCCTAGGTTCCTTGTATAAAATCTCCTAAATCTTAGATATGAGGGCTGTCACCTCTCGTATCGCCTAACCACAGCAGGTGGAAAACCAAATACGCATAGATATTGGTATAAACAATTTCCAATTGTAAATTCAAACTCAAAAATAGAATTCAATTTGAAGTAACATGTCATGCGGACACAAGCTACTCCCTAATCCTAGAATCGAAGGAACTTCTCCATATATAAAAGAGGAGAATCACAAGGCATGTACATGTTCGAATATATCAGAAATAAAGTGCAAGAACAAGAAATTACAATGTCGATGTGGCCTTCTCTCCGGCATTGAAGTACAGAACGTGGACCTCCGACGGCATTCTTCCTCCCCATTGCGAGTTCCCGAAGTTTTTTAGGGCTTCGGTGTGCCATCCCAGCCATCATGCCTCCCCCCTAGGGTTTGGACGGAGTCATCCTTATATAGATATCACCTCGGACCACTGTAAAATCTGGAAAAAGCCCTAGTTGCGTCAATCTGCTGGGCTGCCACACGGTCATGTGTTTCCACACAGCCAGGTCGTGTGCGGCCCTGGGGTGGCTGATCTCACCCATTGGACATGGTCGTGTGTAGCCACACGCCCTGGCCGTGTCCCATTTTGCGTATAGCTACAAAATGCCCTTCTTTTGCTCTGAAAGTGCACCTTTTCCCCCCGAAATGCTATCTTGAATGCAAAAGTACAAAGAGCAGACCTCCGAACCAGAAAATAGGAAATGCGTGCAAAATAGAGTGACATGTGCATGAAACTAACATAAAATGTAATGAGATGTGAGCGAAAACTACTCCTAAAATCCTATATGTTTCGCTCACATCACTTCCCCCAGACTTAAATCTTTGCTTGTCCTCAAGCAAACCTCAGTGCCATGAAATTAAAAAGATATTGTTCCATACTTTGTATGTTAACTAAATTTATCAAGTGGTATTTGCAATCAAAGCAAAATAATTATGTTATAGAAATTCACTAGGTTAGATCCTCATGGTCGTGCTAAGCGAATCATTTTTAGGGGAAACTCGTTCCATGGTGAGTTAAGTCATTATCCTATAGCTTTCCTAAGGTCTCTGACTCTTTGGCACTTACCTGCCCATAGCGAGAGTCATTCCCTACATCTAGCACAAAGTCTCAATGGCGTGCTTGGTATTGAGAGAAATTGGTAGGTGTTTCCCCAATAACCTAACTCAGTCTCAAAGGGGCACCTAGCCATTTCCACCCACGATAACTATTTTTTATCCCTCATAATCTTTTCTCTCCCCTTCTTTTTTTTCTTTGTTTTCTTTTTCATTTCTTTTTCGTTTTTCTTTTCCTTTCCCTCTTTTATTCTTCGGCTCATCGGGATTTTGATTTTTCCGAATGGGCTTACACAATCTGAGCATCTCTAGTAACTAAAATGCTAGTCCTAGGGTCACCTGTGGATTCCAAAGTACTAGACTACTGAGATGAATCATAACTATGTATGTACTAGACTCTCTCTTTCAAAATGTTCGACATGTTTGTGTAAAAATAGAAGCTAACCAATGTAAGTCTAGAACATTCATTATAGCAAATAAAATAAAATACCACAAGATAAATGAAGTTACACTACTCATGGAAACAACTCCTGAAGAAGACTTTTAAAAATACCACTCAGACAGCTTTATAGATAATAAAAACTATGTTCTTAAAGAAACTCAACAACCTATGCATGAATAAATAAATACTAATAATAATGCAAATACCAGGAAAGAAACTACTGCTAGAAACAAAATAAAATTTGGGGTACCCCTAGACTTAAATGAAAGTATATCTCTAGCATGGTGGACGAGGTGGAAAGCCTGGGAGCCTCGGCATCTCGAGATCCTGGGAGAACCTGCTGCTGAGTCGCTGATACCACATGTACATGTGGTTGACCTGAGAGCTGGTGGATGCAGTGGCTGCACAGTGCTCCTCCTCCCTAGCCCACTATGCCTACTGGGCATGTATGTGTTGTCGCATCTCTTGGCAGTAGGCAGCCTCATCGAGGCGACGGGCGGCCTCCTTTTGGAAGTATATGCGGGTCTCATCATAGAACTTCTCAGCCCGCTAGAAGTGCTCCCGAAAACCCTGGAACTCCATCTGCGTGTAGGCGCTCTGCTCCTCCCATCGCTGCCTCTATGTCTACTGCTCTGCGTAGATGTCATCGAGGCGTGATCAGAACTCCGAGAAATCATAGGCTGAGGTACCTGCATCCTGCTCAAAAGTGGAAAAAAGTGGTGGTGCAGGTGCAGTCTCATGTCAGCATGGACTAAGTGGGCTCATATGCATGTGTGGACTAAAGGGAGAGTGATGTAAAGGGGGAGAGATGGGCACCGATGTGGGAGGTCCCTCATGTGGAGGGGACTCCATTATCAGGTCCAAGCACCAGTTGGCGCGTGTAGTGATGGTGATACGATCAGGGTCGGGGAGCCTAAGGGTCGTCAAATTTTTCCTTATAAAGCATAAGGAGTGTCCTTTTCTCACAATCATGTTCATGGTCATGCACACTCCTAGGTAGATCCTAAGGCTCCCCTCTATACTTTCTAATGTAGTGTTATCGTACCCCATCCTATCGCAAATGTGGGTAAGTAGGCCCCCCACATTAATCTCTCCTCGTGCTGCTTTGCCCATCTTCACTAAGTGTCTAATGAAGTGGGACCCTACATCGATGTTACTCCTTTCTTGTAGGATGTCCCAGAGGCAAAGCAGCTCGCTAGCTCTAACCACACCGTCACTCTCCCCACGACCAAATATAGTACTGGCCATGATACGATGGAGGTATCGGAAGACGAGGATTTGGAGGCATGATGCTATGGCCCTAGAAGGGTCATAAGCGTGCACCCCCATCAACTCGGTCCAAAATATCCGAGAGTTAAACACAATAGGGATTCTTCTCTCTCCCGTACTCGGCAAACCAAAGCATGAATTCCATTGGTTAAGGGTACATTCATGCTCAATGTTAAAAATCCTAAAAGATATCCTACCCTCTTCGCTCTCTCTACCCGTTAAAATTTCCGCCTCTAAGGAACTCAAAAATTCTAGAACTATCCTAGGGTAGGTTGGGTGTCTTATTCCCATCATCTCTTCCCACCCCATTTTCACAAATAGGGCTTGAATGTCACCCAACAATCCTAAAGACTCTAGCAAATCTTCATCTAGGTACCTAGTAGCAGTGAATTTATGAGTATAAAGCATATTATATCTATCTCTATGTTCATTATTGCGAAAAAGAATGGTTGGTAGGGTGTTACCCTCCTCCGGAGTTTGAGGGGCATCGACTCCCCTTGTTCGTCGCTCCGAAGCACCGGATCAAGATGCTACATGATTGGTCCTCCTCATCCTTGCTTCTTTTGGCTTCCTTTGAGGTTAGAAGAACTTCTAGGTGGCGGGGAAGGAGAAACCACATGGCTAGGGCAAGAGCAATCGAAGCACACGGCGCAAATGGGATGAAAACACACGGCTCGCCCTATTTAACCTTGCGTGACACGGCCGTGTGAAAACACACGGCCAGGCTGTGTGCGGCTCGGGTCAATTAGGCACGGTCGTGGGAAAACACACGGCCAGGCCGTGTGTCCCCCTTTTTCTCCCATTTTTGCATAAGGGTCTGAATTTGCTCATACACTTCGTCATGTAAGCTAATATGGATTTTATTTTTACCTAGCAAAATTCCTTTCTAGTCCTAACTCTAAATGAGATGGAAATCAAAACTCAAATTAAATAAATGCATGCAATACAATCAAAGGGAAATCTAAAAAAAACTAAACTTGGGTTGCCTCTCAAGAAGCGCTTTGTTTAAGGTCGTTTAGCTCGACCGTGTTGGTGCAACAATGCCCCAAGCATATATATATATTTTGATGTTTGGATAATCATCTAAGTTAGGCAATGTTTTGTGATCTAATTGTATACATGTTTAAGTGACAGGAAAATCCAAGTATGAAGACTTGGTAAAAGACAAGTCCAAGTGTGATCTTGGCAAAGAGAAGTCAAGGAAAGGTCTTGGCAGCATAAGTCCAAGCATGTAGTCTTGGCGGCGTAAAGTCCAAGCAGTCCTTGGAAAAGGAAGACCAAAGGAAAGTCTTGGCGGCATAAGTCCAAGCATGTAGTCTTGGCGGCGTAAAGTCCAAGCGTACTTTGGCAAAGAAGAAACCTAAAGCATGACGAAACCGAAGGAAGCTTTTGAAGGCAAGCGCATGGATGGAGTCGTGGACTCAGAGAAATCCTAGAGGCGCAAGGCTGATGGAGAAGCTAGAAGGTTAAGTCTAGGCTTAGGTTATGTTTTCAAGTATGAATTAGTCATACTTGGAGTGCCGATCATTGGAACATGGTGTCGGGCCGAATCGCCCTTAAAATATAGCATTAGAGTTTGGAAGGTTGTTATCGACGATCGGGGTTATCCGGCTGACCGTGACGATCGACGACTCGATTGCGGCTACAAGCCGGCGATCGCCATTATTGGCAATCGATCGCCTAATGGCGCGTAGCCGATCGCTGGTCGGCTACGGCGATCCGAATCGCCTTTGTTGGCGATCGGTGATAGTCTTCCGTTAGCGCGACGGCGACAAATCCACAGATCCGGTATTCGAAGCCGTTAGAATCGGGCGGCGATCGGTGATGAAAGTCATCAGTCGACTGATAGACCTCCAACGGGAAAAAGAGGTTCTTTCCTATAAAAAGAGCCCAAGGGGAGCAAGAATAGCCTAATGCTTATATTCTGATCTTTCTTCTAAGCTCCTACAAGTTTTTCCAAGCTTTCTAAGTGTATTAATCTCCCTTCTCCTCTCAAATCTTCATTGTCATCTTTTGTAAGAAGAGGAGGTCTTTGTAAAGAGAAAGCTTCATAGTGAAATTGCTTGGGTTGATCCACCTTAAGGATCACCGTGGAGTAGGAGCGTTATCTCCGAACCACGTAAAGGCTTTGTTAGCATTGGTTTTTGTTTTTACATATATTACTTGTGTTTGCTTCCGCTAATTACTTTTGTAGAAACGAAAAGAGCTATTCACCCCCCCCCCCTCTAGCTTTCAAACGATCCCTTACAAGTGGTATCAGAGCCCAGATCGCATCGGAAGATCTAGCAATCAACCGGAGCAAAGATGGCATTTCAAGAGGGGTATAGCACGGCGAGGCCTCCGTTCTTCGACGGTAACAATTTTGGATATTGGAAAGGTAGGATGGAGTATTATTTAATGAACGATATTGAAAATTGGTTTAGTATTGTAGATGGTTTATTAGAAATTCGGAGCACCACTACCGACAAAGGATTGGACAAGAGAGATGGCCAAGAAAGCACAAGCGAATGCAAAAGCAACGACCACACTTCAATGTGGTCTATCCAAGGAGCAACTATCTAAGGTCGGGCCATTCAACTCCGCAAAAGAGCTTTGGGAGAAGCTCATCGAACTCAACGAAGGATCCAAAGAGACAAGAAGGGCCAAGAGGGATCTTTTGATTGGCCAACTCCAAAGCTTCACTATGAAGACAAATGAAACGGTGAGCCAAATGCACGGGCGCTTCAAGGAAGGTAGTCAACGGACTACACGTTATAGGTGAAAAGGTCGACAACCGAGACCTTGTGAGGTATGTACTACAAGCCTTCCTAGGACCACCTTATGGGCCTCAATGGTAGATGCCTATAAGGTCTCTAGGATCTCTCATTAGTTAAATTAGATGAGTTATTTTGTGAATTTCAATTGCATGAACAAGCTAACACTTCATCCAAAGAGAAGGGTATAGCTCTTGTTGTAGGAAAGAAGGAGAAGAAGAAAAAGGAAAAGAAGGAGGTGTCTTCCTCATCCGAATCCGAGGAGGACTCATCAAGTAGTGAGGATGAGTTGTCGGCAAGTGAGGTAGCACACTCGTCAAGAAATTTGGTGGGAAGTCAAGGAGGCTCACCAAGAAGGATGTGAAGAGGATGTTTCAATCCTCAAGAGGTAAATCTTCTAACAATTCAAATTCTATTTCTAACGTGACGTGTTTTGGTTGCAACAAGAAAGGGCATATAAAGCCCAATTGCCCGGAACTAAAGAAAAAGGAGAAGGATAAGAAGAAGAAGGAAAAGAAGAAGAAGAGGCGATGTTGGCACAACGTGGGACACTCTAAGTATGGAGGAGTCTACCGACGGTGAAGAAGTTTGCCATTCAACCCGAAACTTAGCCCTCATGGCATTGGAAGAAACCGGAAGCTCAAGCGAGGAGTCTTCTTCCTCTTCAAGTGATGAATCATCATCAAGTGATGATGATGAGGTAAATGACTCACCCAAAGTAGATTTACTTTATAAGACTATTGCATGTTTACAAAATGCTTTAAATAGATCAAAAACTAGGATTAAGGATCTAAAATTAGAAATCAAATCATTTAAGAATATAGATGCATCATGTGATAAATCATCTAGTGATGATGAGTGTACTCTTAGGGATGAAAATGATGAGTTAAGAAAAGAAATAAGTAAATTAAGAACATGCCTAGAAAAGTTCACTAATGGTTCCAAATATCTAGATATGATTATCAAGGACCAAAGGGCAATTTACAATAAGGCCGGTTTAGGATATAAACCTAAGGAGAAAGAGGTAGCATTTGCATCCCTAGTTAGTAGAAAATCCATGATTAAAAGCAAGGGGAGAAAAGCATGGGTACCAAAGAAATTTATAACTAATGCTAGTGGTCCGAAGATTTGGGTACCTAAGGATTGTGTTTTTCATGTGACATAGGTAGAAGATCCAAGCTTGTGGATAGTTGATAGTGGGTGCTCAAAGCATATGACCGGGGATGAGAGAAAATTCTCCACTATCAACCACACTAGCCAAGGAAAAGTGTCTTTTGGTAATAGCGGCAAACTTAAAATCTTAGGAAAGGGCACCATTGAGGTATCTCCCAATCTTGCTATTCATAAAGTTCTATTAGTTAAAAATATGAAATTTAACTTACTTAGTGTAAGCCAATTATGTGATGCAAATTTTGATGTTAAGTTTGATTCCTCAAAATGCTTTATAAGACACAAAACTATAAATGATTGCATGTTAGTAGGCTTTAGAAAATCAAATATATATTATGTTGATTTATCTTATGCTACTAATCCTTCCACTAAGTGTCTTATTGCAAAAGAGGAAGAAAGTTGGCTTTGGCATAGGAGACTAGGTCACATAAACATAAAGAATATAGCCAAAATAGCAAAATTGAAGCTAGTCAAAGGATTGCCTAGAGTCAAATATCTCAAGGACAAGATGTGTGATGCTTGTCAAGAAGGGAAACAATCAAAAACATCACACAAAGGTAAAAACTTACTTAGTACCGCTTTACCATTAGAATTGCTACATATGGATTTATTTGATTGCCATAGTACCCCATCTATAATTGGTAGTAAATATTGCTTGGTAATAGTAGATGATTTTTCTAGGTTTACTTGGGTGTTTTTCTTGAAAAATAAGGATGAAACCTTAGAAATAATCATAGGATTTAGCAAAAGAGTAGAAAATGAAAGAAAACTCAAAATCAACCGGATCCGTAGTGATCATGGTGGAGAGTTTGAGAATTCTAACTTTTCAACTTTTTGCTTAGAACAAGGGTACAAGCATGAATTTTCTTGTCCTAGAACACCCCAACAAAATGGGGTTGTGGAAAGAAAAAATCGAGCCCTACAAGAAGCGGCTATGACAATGCTTATTGCATATTCCTTACCTAGCTACTTGTAGGCGGAAGCGTTAATACCTTGCTATATCCAAAATAGGAATTAATTCATAGGTTTTTAGGAAAAACTCCATTTGAATTGTGGAATGGTACAATTCCAACAATTCATTATTTTAAGGTCTTTGGATGTAAAGTCTATATCTTAAATACCAAAGACAACCTAAGTAAATTTGAGTCCAAAGCGGATGAGGGAATCCTAGTTGGATACTCATCCACTAGTGTAGGATATAGAGTCTACAATAAAAGGACTCAAAAGATTGAAGAATCTTCAAATGTTCAATTTGATGAAACTTCAAATACATACCCTAGAAAATCCCCTATTGATGATGACATAAATAATGAAAATCAAGAAATTACCAAACAATTTCAAGATTTAAACTTAGGGGGTAATAATCAAGGGGGAGGATTGGATCAAGGGGAAGTAAGGGATGATTCCGATAATGAACATAGAATTGAAGTAGATCATGATCAAACTCAACTTGATACACCTCCTAGAACCATAAGAGTTCATCAAAGTCACCCATTAGATCAAATTGTGGGTGAATTATCTCAAGGAGTTAGGACTAGGTCATTCCATAGGGACCCCACTAGTCATATAGCTCTAATTTCTCAAATTGAGCCCAAAAACATTAAAGATGCATTACTTGATCCGGATTGGATCTTAGCAATGCAAGATGAATTGGCTCAATTTGATAGGAGTCAAGTGTGGGAGTTAGTTCCTAGACCAAGTGAAAACACTATTATTACTACAAGATGGGTCTTTAGGAACAAACTAGATGACCAAGGGAATATCACTAGAAATAAAGCACGATTAGTTGCAAGGGGTTTTAATCAAGTTGAAGGACTTGATTATGATGAAACATATGCCCCGGTTGCTATATTAGAGTCCATTAGAATACTTTTAGCATATGCCTCCTATATGGGTTTCAAACTCCATCAAATGGATGTCAAATCGGCATTCCTAAATGGGTTTATTAAGGAAGAGGTGTATGTAGAACAACCTCCCGGGTTTGAAAATATGGACTACCCAAACCATGTATACAAACTTAGGAAAGCCTTATATGGTTTAAAACAAGCTCCCCGGGCTTGGTATGAAAGATTGTCAACCTTCCTAATCTCCAAGGATTTCAGAAGGGGTAGTATAGATCAAACTCTCTTTATAAAGTCAACATCTAAGGACATTTTTGTAGCCCAAGTGTATGTTGATGACATTATCTTTGGGTCAACAAATGATGAGCTTCTTGAAGACTTTATTCAAAATATGGAAAAAGAGTTTGAGATGAGTCTAGTTGGAGAATTAAATTTCTTCCTAGGTTTGCAAGTTAAACAAACTAGTGAAGGAATTTACATTTATCAAACCAAATATGCTAAGGAAATGATTAAGAAATTTGGTTTAGAAAATGCTAAGGTAGTGTCTGTTGGGAGTATAGGGAATACAATCAAAGTCCCACATTGGTAAGACATGGAAAAGATCATGTGCTTATAAGAAAAAAGATATCTCCATTGGTATGAGGCCTTTTGGGTAAAGCCCAAAAACAAAACCATGAGGGCTTGGGCCCAAAGTGGACAATATCATACCATTGTGGAGATATGTGGATCTTATTTGCACTAACACTTGGTATCAGAGCCATGGTCCATGTCAAGCCATGAACCTCGAACGAAGGAAGTTGAGCTCCCACGTCCGGATCAAGAGAACCAGACATCAGGAAGGAAGTCTAGTTGGGTCGGGGGGACCGAACAATTGGCAGGAAGTCCTGGTGGGTTGAAGATCGGACATCAAGCAGAGAAAATCCTTCGAGGAGGGATAGGCTTGAGGGGGGGCCCAATGTGGTCCTTCGTTTGAGGGGGGGATTGTTGGGAGTATAGGGAATACAATCAAAGTCCCACATTGGTAAGACATGGAAAAGATCATGTGCTTATAAGAAAAAAGATATCTCCATTGGTATGAGGCCTTTTGGGTAAAGCCCAAAAACAAAACCATGAGGGCTTGGGCCCAAAGTGGACAATATCATACCATTGTGGAGATATGTGGATCTTATATGCACTAACAGTGTCAACTCCAATGGCAACCAATGCCAAAATAGATAGTGATAGTGAAGGAAAACAAATAGATCTTACCCTTTATAGGAGCATGATTGGTAGCCTCTTGTATTTAACCGCTAGTAGACCCGACATATTATTTGCGGTTGGTATGTGTGCTAGGTATCAATCATGTGCTAAGGAATCTCATTTAGTTGTTGTTAAAAGAATTTTAAGATATGTCAAGGGCACACTAAATGTAGGTCTATGGTACCCTAGGACTAGGTCATTTGAATTACTTGGGTATACTGATTCCGATTATGCCGGGTGCAAATTGGATAGGAAAAGTACTAGTGGTGGATGCCAATTTCTTGGGTCCTCCCTAGTTAGTTGGAGTAGTAGGAAGCAACTTTGTGTTGCTTTATCAACCACCGAAGCCGAATATGTTGCTATGGGTGGTTGTGTAGCTCAACTATTATGGATGAAACATACCTTAGAAGATTATGAGCTAACTTACTCCAACATAAAAGTACTTTGTGATAATGTGAGCACCATTAACTTGACCAAAAATCCGGTGCATCACTCTAGGACCAAGCACATTGAAGTGAAACATCACTTCATTAGAGACCATGTGGCTAAGGGGGACATTGAGCTTAATTACATTGAATCTAAGTCCAACCTAGCCGACATCTTTACCAAGCCTCTCCCCGAACTAGAATTTTCATCACTTAGGAGAGAACTTAGGATGTGCTTTGTAGAATAGAAGTGTAGTTTTGCATGATTCTATAGAAATACTAGGATTTATACCTTTAATCATCTCACAAAACACTTAAGAAACCATGATTTTTGTATTGAGCCACCTAGACAACATGTGAGATGTTAGGGAGATGCACTTGGTTCATCATGCTTGTTATGATGTATTACTATGAACCAAAGTGTCATCTAGAAACATTAATCCTTCATTGGACCAATCATTGGGAAGGCCTATGTACAATTAATGTGCATATAGCTCCAAGAATATGATTGGAAATGTCAAATAAAATAAAATGTAAACTATGTCTATCAAACCTTGAGAAACAATTTCCTATTGATAAGCCAAAGTGATACAAAGTTTTGCAAAAATATCATAATTTTTGCAAAATCTCAAGATTGTGTCAATATCAAAATCTAGAGGTAATATAATTTTAAAATAATTTTTCCTTGATAGGAAATGATCTAACAATATTACCCACGAAATTTTGTGATTTTTTGATCTTTATTGAATTAATTATGAATTTTTAAATCTGGCCAGGCTATCGGTGATATCGATCGACCGTACCTAACGCCGATTCGGTAATCGCCCGATATCGAACCGAGCTTACCCGGTTCGTTATCAGTTCGACTGCCATTTATGGCGATCGGCCAGCGCCTCTGAGAATGGTTCGTATCACGGTCGGTCGATCGATAACCATCGATTCACCGCCATTTATAGCGATCGGCCCAGCAGCATCTGAAACCGTTCGTATCGCGACCGTTCGACCGATCACGATCAGTTCGACTGTCGACTAACGGAGCGATCGGCCCGGTGTCATGATTTTAGGGCTTTCCACCGGTTCGACTCGCTAGAACCTCTCGATTTCTCTCTTCTTTTCCTCTTCCGACGACCGTCCACCGCACCTCTTAGCCATTCTCCTTTGTTTTCCGGCGACCTCATCGACACGTGATCCCATTTAGAAGTGCTCTCCAACTCGAGGACCTTCTCATGTCACTTTGGTGACGCTCTAGGGTCCAGTCACTCGGCTAGGGTTTCGTGGTCCGGCACTGATCCTTGTTCACCATGCCACCTAGGTATATTTTCTTTCATGATCAATGTTTTGTTTTGTTCCTATGATTGTATTTCACTAACCCATGCTTATCTTGTTCATGCATCATCAACCTACATTGTGCATTTTTTTGTTGTCTTTTCGCCCATTTAGAATTAAGCACGTTGCTACTAAGCGCACCCGGGCACCTCCGACCAATGAGGGCCCGTCAAACCCTCAACCCTCTGTTGATCCTCGATTTCCAAATTCTGCCCTTGAAAGTGCTTTTCATAAAAACAAATTCCAACTTATTCCACCTAGGTCAATGGATTCCAAGTTTCTTAAAGACTTCTGTTTCGACATTGTTCAAATCATCCAACATTACAACCTTGAGTCGTTGGTTTTCTGTGAACATCACGTAAACATCACCCTCCTCTCTGAATTTTTCAACAACCTACGACCGGTTGGAGATGGGCTGAGATACCGGACTCGCGTTGCTCAGCGCGATCTGGATTTCAGTCCCCAGATCTGGACCGATTTTCTCGGATGTCTTCCTTCCGAGAGTGATTTCACTCTATATCCATCTTGGAGTGAACCTCTTCCATCTCCCTTTGAGGAGATTTCTTTAGATTCCCTTCATGATACCTTCTATCACTATCCCCGACCTTTGAACACCAATTTATTTCAATCACAAGAACTGTCTGCTTCTGACAATGTCCTTTATAAGGTCATTGCTCATTGTCTTCTTCCCATTGTTACCCATGGTTTGGCCTTGGTTCGCCCTCCACACCTACTTCTCATGCATTTCTTTCGTCAATACTTAGACATTAACATTGGTCTCAATACCTTCCAATGCATCATTCATTTCATAAGACCAAACAATGGGAAGATTCACATACCATTTGGAAATGTCCTCACTCAATGGCTCAGCTCTGTAGGCATTGATGTGAATATAAGTCATTAAAATCATGAATAGGATATATGATCAGATGACTCGACGGAGTTTCTCATTGGCGGGCACGAAGGCGGCCAGAGGATCTCTTCAGGACCCGGACGGCGGGTAGCAGTGCCGCTCGGCACGAGGATCTTCTTGCGGGAAGTAGCGAGGATAGTCGCAGGAGTAGGCGAGGTAGTCTTGCAGTGTTCTTTGAGGGGCTGCTGCGGGGAGGCTACTGCGAGCGATCTTGTTCTACCGGACACATCCCTTAGTGCCGCCGATGCTTTTGCGAGCGGTGGACACATGCGTCTTGAGAGCTGCGCCTAGAGCATCGAGCTCCTCTCCTCGTGAAGAGGTGCATCGGCAGCCGAGACATCTTGGCGATTCTCCGCCTGCTGCACTGGACACCACCTCACGATGGTTCGTCATTGGCACCGATGGATGCTGAGGACGACGATCGTTAGCTCGCTTGTTTTCTTTGTTATTTTCTTTTTGGCCATATGTACGGCATAAACTCCTACTTATGTAATGACTTTTGATTGATGATATGAAATTGTTTTTTTTTATTATTCACTTCTATTAGTGCCTACAATTTGTTGTTTATCAAGTTTAGAAGTTGAGCATATAGTACGAAGTTATGAATATTGATACGATACAATTACACTTTTTGTGTCATAATTTTGTTGTTTTTAGATATCGTATCAATCCATTAATCTGATGAACATGTTTTTCGTCTAATATTTTTCATATGTTATATTAGTCGAATAAAATGTGTATGCCAAGTTTCGTGATTTTTGGACACCCACGTAATTTTCTACGCATTTTCAAACCTTGACTGAAAAACTCGAAATTCAGATTTATCGATATCGATCGTGCTATTAGCGATCGGTTGTCATCGCTTGATTATTCTTGCCTATTCGATCGCTTTGGAATGTAAAGTGGTTTTTCATCAGTTAAAAGGTTCAATTTTGGACATTATACAATTTCCACAGTATATATATGATACCTTGTATGGAAAGGCGGATTTTCTTGGTGCACTGGTTTAGGGGGAGCTACATCCCTTATTTATATAATTGTTGGTGCAAGACTAGGACATATTTGCCTATTGCTTATGTTTTGTTTATCATGAAACATGTCTTGGATTTAGGGGGAGCTTCATATCAATTTTATACCTTTGTTCAAGATGTGTTAATTATAATTCTTTCCTGCACTTATTGAATAACCTCTTCCCTTTTTGTTGTATGTCAAAGGGGGAGAAGGGACATTGAAGTTAGAATTCATATTGAAATATGTTTATGTGTTAAAGATCTAACTTAAATGATTGCCAAACATCAAAAAGGGGGAGATTGTTGGTGCAACAATGCCCCAAGCATATATATATATTTTGATGTTTGGATAATCATCTAAGTTAGGCAATGTTTTGTGATCTAATTGTATACATGTTTAAGTGACAGGAAAATCCAAGTATGAAGACTTGGTAAAAGACAAGTCCAAGTGTGATCTTGGCAAAGAGAAGTCAAGGAAAGGTCTTGGCAGCATAAGTCCAAGCATGTAGTCTTGGCAGCGTAAAGTCCAAGCAGTCCTTGGAAAAGGAAGACCAAAGGAAAGTCTTGGCGGCATAAGTCCAAGCATGTAGTCTTGGCAGCGTAAAGTCCAAGCGTACTTTGGCAAAGAAGAAACCTAAAGCATGACGAAACCGAAGAAAGCTTTTGAAGGCAAGCGCATGGATGGAGTCGTGGACTCAGAGAAATCCTAGAGGCGCAAGGCTGATGGAGAAGCTAGAAGGTTAAGTCTAGGCTTAGGTTATGTTTTCAAGTATGAATTAGTCATACTTGGAGTGTGCCAGTCGACTGGAACATGGTGTCGGTCGAACTGGCCCTTAAAATATAGCATTAGAGTAGAGTTTGAAGGTCGTTATCGGGCCGACCGGGAATCGTGATACGACCGACTCGATCAAGTAAGATAAGCCGGGCACGATCGCTTATCATTGGGCCGATCGCCATTAAACACCGTGAGCCGACCGCAATCGGCGCTATTTAGCAAGACGCCGAATCGCCATCGCTAAGGGGGCCGATCGATAGTCTTCTGCTGATGGCGACGACGGCAAATCCCGCAGAACCGGCCGCTCGTGGCCGCTAGAATTGGCGGCAATGATCGATGAAAGTCATCACCGACCGATAGACCTCCAACGGGAAAAAGAGGTTCTTTCCTATAAAAAGAGCCCAAGGGGAGCAAGAAGAGCCTAATGCTTATATTCTGATCTTTCTTCTAAGCTCCTACAAGTTTTTCCAAGCTTTCTAAGTGTATTAATCTCCCTTCTCCTCTCAAATCTTCATTGTCATCTTTTGTAAGAAGAGGAGGTCTTTGTAAAGAGAAAGCTTCATAGTGAAATTGCTTGGGTTGATCCACCTTAAGGATCACCGTGGAGTATGAGCGTTATCTCCGAACCACGTAAAGGCTTTGTTAGCATTGGTTTTTGTTTTTACATATATTACTTGTGTTTGCTTCCGCTAATTACTTTTGTAGAAACGAAAAGAGCTATTCACCCCCCCTCTAGCTTTCAAACGATCCCTTACAGACCGCACTCCACTATCAACTTGGCTCTGAAGGTTCAGTGAACCTCCATTCATCCATCTCGAAAGCTTCATCTGGTGGCTCCGACTTCATTCTGCTAAACGTGAAGACGTCGAGGTAGGGGGCTCTGTGCTCCGAAAGGCTGAAGAGGATGATCTCCCCATCTACCTCTAAGGAGATCTGGTGTGCCTTCACATCTATGCACGCTCCCGCAGTTGCCAGAAAAGGCCTTCCCAGAATGATGGTATTCTGAGGATTGGGTCATGTGTTCAGTATGATGAAGTCTGTGGGTATCACGAAATCCTCGACAAGCACAGGCACGTGTGCTAGCAAGCCGATGGGTTCCTTGACTGAGTCATCCCCCATACGAATACCAAGATTCGCTGGTTGGAGCCCATTCAGTCCCATCTTTAGATAGTACGCGTAGGGCATCACATTGACTGATGACCCCAAGTCGCATTGCGCTTCATCGAAGCTCTCCCCATAAATTTAGCAAAGGATAACAAATTAACCAGGGTCCTCAAGCTGTGGTGGAATCTTATCTTCAATTTCAGCTTGGTCAGGTAGGGTGGAAATCATGGCAGCACACCCCTTGGCGAATTTGTTACTCCGCCCCACTCCTTCCTCTTTAGCTTGACTTCGCTCGGGTAATGACGGAGAGCTCTTCATGGGTTGTGACAAAGTTCGGGCTATCTAGGCCACTTGTGTCTCCAACATCCTTGTGTGACTTGCAAGGCCGTCAACGATGGCCTTCAAGTCTCTGAGTGATTCTTCAGATTTCTGATGTTGAAGATGAAATTCCTCATTGGCCTTAGTTTGAGTAGCAATGAAGTCCTCCAACATAAGTTCCAGTCTGGACTTATGTGGTTGCTGCCCATTGCCCTGCTGATGCCCATACCCCCCTGATGGTTGGGAGTTTCCCAAGTTATTCTTATAGGAGAAATTTGGGTGATTCCTCCATCCAGGATTGTAGGTACTGAAGTATTGGTTGTTGGGCCTTTGATTATAGTCCCCAACCACATCAACATGCTCAATCTGCTCTTCTGAGGTTCCCTGCCCTCCATAGTGGTCCTCTCGATACGCTGTCGCTCCCTCTCCAAAGTCAATGGACACGCATGCAGATGAAGGATTCAAATATTTAAGCCATCTGTTAAGCGCATCCATCCTTGCTGCTGGGTTGTCCATGGAGTTGATAGTGTATCGTCCCACTACAGGCGTTGGTTGACCACGTTCGGAAGCCCATTGATGGTGGTTCTGGGCCACCTCTTCTATCATCTCCTCTGCTTCCTCTATGGTCTTATTCATCATTGCTCCTCCTATAGCAGAATCCAAGTACATCTTCATGGCATACGTGATCCCATTGTAGAAGATGTGGATCACCAACCACCTTTCCAATACGTGGTGGGGGCATTGGTAGAGTAGCCCCTTGTAGCGATCCCAAGTTTCGAATAAAGACATCCCTTCCTTCTGGCGAAAGCTCATGATGAGATGGCGCATGTGAGCAGTCTTGGTTGGTGGGAAGTATTTGTTCAAAAAATGCTGCTCACATTGCTCCCATGTAGTGATGCTTCCCGAAGCTAGGGAGTGAAGTCATGCCTTAGCCTTATCCCGCAATGAGAACGGGAATAGGCTCAGACGGATCGCATCAATAGGGACTCCGTTCATCTTCATTGTCGAGCAGATTTCTAAAAATGCCTCTAGGTGCCGGTTCAGGTTTTCAGTTGCAGCTCCCCCGAATTGACTCTGCTGGACTATATGTATAAGTGTTGGTTTAAGTTCAAAGTTGTTCGCTGAAATAGATGGTCCAACTTTACTCGTCCTAAATCCTCTAGCGCTAGGAGCTGCATAATCCCGCAGAGGTCCGCTACCTATATTTACTTCGGATGCAGCTTGATCCTCCATCCTTTTTTGTTCTACTTTTCGGCGATGAAATGTTCGTTCGATTTCTAAGTCGATCGGAATTAGGCCTTCCGATCCTAAGCATCTAAGCATACGAAGAACCAAGCCACAAAAATTAGGAGTGCTACCTAATTCTAAGAAGCAAGAAATAAAACAATCTAGCTAATAAAATCTAAGATGCAATAAGGAAATAGAAACCTACTACTAAAAAAAATGAAAATCAAAAACTAAATCTAAATATAAAAAATTTAGAACTAAAGTAAATAAGGCAAAATAAAATAAAGCAAGTAAATAAATCTAATCCAAAATCCGATCCAATTTTCCACTATTCGATTCGATATCGAATTGATCAGTCCCCGACAACGGCGCCAAAAACTTGATGCATGCAAATGCGACCTCAAATCTTGCGACGGAGGCCGTCGAGGACTCGAAGTGCGCGCTCACGCTCAATGCCCGCAAGTGCAAGGATGTCGTCAAGTAATAAAAGATTATCGATCCCAAAAGGACTGGGATTCGAATACCGATTTGTTAAGTGGGTGAAATTGTTCGGAAGTAAAATCTGAAAGGTTTCGATTGCAAGGGTTGTCGATGGACTAAACTCTAATAAGGTGTCACACGGAGAAAGAAAGGAGCATGCCGAGATATTTAAAAGGGATTCTAGGACTTCGGTTTCGCTTGTGTGTCGCAAAATATGCTATCAACTGAGCATTGTTAAAGGTCTAGCTATGGTTTTGCGGAAGGGACATCATACACTCTCCCGATGAGCCAACGCATCTATCGGGAGATATCTCTGCCTTATAAGGATGGGATAGACGGTACGAGGATGCCAAATCAATCCCTACGATAAACTGTTTCCAGTTCCATCGCATCCTTCTACCCACGATTATAGGAGATTAGGTTTACCCCTAGCTTCCTTGTATAAAATCTCCTAAATCTTAGATACGAGGGCTGTCACCCCTCATATCGCATAAGAACAGCAAGTAGAAAACCAAATACGCATAGATATTGGTATAAACAATTTCCAATTGCAAATTCAAACTCAAAAACAGAATTCAATTTGAAGCCACATGTCATGCACACACAAGCTACTCCCTAATCCTAGAATCGAAGGAACTACTCCATATATAAAAGAGGAGAATCACAAGGCATGTACATGTTCAAATATATCAGAAATAAAGTGCAAGAATAAGAAATTACAATGTCGATGTGGCCTTCTCTCCGGTGTTGAAGTGTAGAATGTGGACCTCCGGGGCATTCTTCCTCCCCATTGTAAGTTCCCGAACCTTTTTAAGGCTTCAGTGTGTCGTCCCAGCCATCGTGCCCCACCCCTAGGGTTTGGGCAGAGCCATCCTTATATAGACATCACCTCGGACCGCTGCAAAATCTGAAAAAAGCCTTAGTCGCATCAATCTACTAGGCAGCCACACGGTCGTGTGTTTCCACATGGTCAGGCCATGTGCGGCCTTGGGGTGGCTGATCTCGCCCATTGGACATGGTCATGTGTAGCCAGATGCCCTGGTCGTGTCCCATTCTATGTCTACCTACAAAACGTCCTTCTTTTGCTCCGAAAGTGCGCCTTTTCCCCCAAAATGCTATCCTGCATGCAAAAGTACAAAGAGCAGACCTCTGAACTAGAAAATAGGAAATGCGTGCAAAATAGAGTGACATATGCATGAAACAAAAATAAAATGAAATGAGATGTCAGTGAAAATTACTCCTAAATTCCTACATGTTTCGCTCACATCACTTCCCCTAGACTTAAATCTTTGTTTGTCCTCAAGCAAACCTCAGTGCCATGAAATTAAAAAGACATTGTTCCATACTTTGCATGTTAACTAAATTTATCAAGTGGTATTTGTAATCAAAGCAAAATAACTATGTTCTAGAAATTCACTAGGTTAGCTCCTCGTGCTCATACTAAGCGAATCATTCTTAGGGGATATTCGTTCCATGGTGAGTTAAGTCATCATCCTATAACTTTCCTAAGGTCACCGGCTCTTTGGCACTTACCTGCCCATAGCGAGGGTCATTCCCTACATCTAGCACAAAGTCTCAAAGGCATACTCGGTATTGAGAGAAATTGGTAGGTGTTTCTCCAATAACCTAACTCGGTCTCAAAGGGGCACCTAGTCATTTCCTCCCACGACAACTATTTTTTATCCCTCATAATCTTTTCTCTCCCCTTCTTTTTTTTTCTTTGTTTTCTTTTTCATTTCTTTTTCTCTTTTCTTTTCCTTTGGCTCTTTTATTCTTCGGCTCATCTAAATTTTGATTTTTCTGAATGGGCTTACAAAATCCAAGTGTCTCCAGTAACTAAAATGCTAGTCCTAGGGTCACCTGTGGATTCCAAAGTACTAGACTACTAAGATGAATCATAACTAGGTATGTACTAGACTCTCCCTTTCAAAATGTTCGACATGTGTGTGTAAAAATAGAAGCTAACCAGTGTAAGTCTAGAACATTCATTAGAGCAAATAAAATAAAATACCATGAGATAAATGAAGTTACACTACTCATGGAAACAACTCATGAAGAAGACTTTTAAAAATACCACTCAAGAAGCTTTACAGATAACAAAAACTAAGTTTTGAAAGGAACTCAATAACCTATGCATGAATAAATGAATGCTAATAATAATGCAAATATCAGGAAAGAAACTACTGCTAGAAACAAAAAAAAAATTTGGGGTCCCCCCCAGACTCAAATGAAAGTATACCTCTAGTATGGTGGATGAGGTGGAAAGTCTAGGAGCCTCGGCTTCTCGGGATTCTGGGAGAACCTGCTGCTGAGTCACTAATACCACATGTACTTGTGGTCGATCTGAGAGCTGGTGGATGCAGCGGCTGCTCGGTGCTCCTCCTCCCAAACCCACTATGCCTGCTGGGCATGCATGTGCTGCCACATCTCTTGGCGGTAGGCGGCCTCATCCTGGCGACGGGCGACCTCCTCCTGAAAGTAGATGCGGGCCTCGGAGTTAGGTCTAAGTAGATGCGGGCCTCATCGTAGAACTCCTCAGCCCACTAGAAGTGCTCCCGAAAACCCTGGAACTCCGCCTGCATGTAAGTGCTCTGCTCCTCCCATCACTGCCTTTGCATCTTCTGCTCGGTGTAGATGTCGTCGAGGTGCAATCGGAACTCCGAGAAATCATAGGTTGACATACCTACATCCTACTCAAAAGTGGAAAAAAGTGGTGGTGCAGGTGCAAGCTCAAGTCGGCGTGGACTAGGTGGGCTCCTATGCATGTGTGGACTAAAGAGAGAGTGATGTAAAGGGGGAGAGATGGGCGCCGATGTGGGTGGTCCCTCATATGGAGGGGACTCCACTATCAGGTCGAAGCTCCAGTTGGCACATGTAGTGATGGTGGGGCGATCATGGTTGGGGAGCCTAAGGGCCATAAGATTTTTCCTTACAAAGCATAAGGAGTGCCCTTCTCTCACAATCATCTTCATGGACATGCACACTCCTAGGTCAATCCTAGGGCTCCCCTCTATACTTTCTAATGTAGTGTAATCGTACCCCATCCTATGGAAAATGTGGGTAAGTAGGCCCCCCACATTAATATCTCCTCGTGTTGCTTTGCCCATCTTCACTAAGTGTCTGATGAAGTGGGGCCCTACATCGATGCTACTCTTTTCTTGTAGCATGTCCCAGAGGCAAAGCAGCTCGCTAGCTCTAGCCACACCGTCACTCTCCCCACGACCAAATATAGTACTAGCCATGATGCGGTGGAGGTATCGAAAGACGGGGTTTTAGAGGTGAGACGCTTTGGCCTTATAAGGACCATAAGCATGCTCCCCCGTCAACTCGGTCCAAAATATCCGAGAGTTAAACTCAATAGAGATTCTTCTCTCTTCCCCACCGGCAAGCCAAAGCATGAATTCCATTGGTTAAGGGTCCATTCATGCTCAATGTTAAAAATCCTAAAAGTTATCCTACCCTCTTTGCTCTCTCTACTCGTTAAAATTTCCGCCTCTAAGGAACTCAAAAATTTTAGAACTATCGTAGGGTAGGTTGGGTGTCTTATTCCCATCATCTCTTCCCACCCCATTTTTGCAAATAGGGCTTGAATGTCACCCAACAATCCTAAAGACTCTAGCAAATCTTCATCTAGGTACCTAGTAGCAATGAGTTTACGAGTAGAAAGCATATTATATCTATCTTTATGTTCATTTTTAAGAAAAAGAAGGGTTGGTAGGGCGTTACCCTCCTCCGGAGCTTGAGGGGCGTTGACTCTCCTTATTCGTCGCTCCGAAGCACCGGATCGAGATGCTACATGCTTGGTCCTCCTCATCCTTACTTCTTTTAGCTTCCTTTGAGGTTAGAAGAGCATCTAGGTGGCGGGGAAGAAGAAACCACACTGCTAGGGCAAGAGCAATCGAAGCACACGGTGCAAATGGGATGAAAACACACGGCTCACCCTATTTAACCTTGTGCGACACGGCCGTGTGAAAACACATGGCCAGGTCGTGTGCACCTCGGGTCATTCGGGCACGGCCATGGGAAAACACACGGCCAGGCCGTGTGTCCCCCTTTTTCTTCCATTTTTGCATAACGGTCCGAATTTCCTCGTACACTTCGTCGTGTAAGCTAATATGGATTTTATTTTTACCTAGCAAAGTTCCTTTCTAGTCCTAACTCTAAATGAGATGTAAATCAAAATTCAAATTAAATAAATGCATGCAATACAATCAAAGGGAAATCTAAAAAAACAAAACTTGGGTTGCCTCCCAAGAAGAGCTTTGTTTAAGGTCGTTTAGCTCGACCACACTCCACTATCAACTTGGCTCTGGAGGTTTAGTGAACCTCCATTCATCGATCTCAGAAGCTTCATCTGGTGGCTCTAGCTTCATTCTGCTAAACGTAAAGCCGTCGAGGTAGGGGGCTCTGTGCTTTGAAAGGTTGAAGAGGATGATCTCCCTATCTACCACCAGGGAGATCTTGTGTGCCTTCACATCTATGCACGCTCCCGCAGTTGCCAGAAAAGGCCTTCCCAAAATGATGGGATTCTGGGGATTGGGTCCTATGTCCAGTATGATGAAGTCCGTGGGTATCACGAAATCCTCAACAACCATAGGCACGTGTGCTAGCAAGCCGACAGGTTCCGTGACAGAGTCATCCCCCATACGAATACAAAGATTCACTGGTTGGAGCGCATTCAGTCCCATCTTCAGATAGCACGTGTAGGGCATCACACTGACTGATGACCCCAAGTCGCATAGCTCTTCATCGAAGCTCTCACCATAAATTGAGCAGGGGATAACAAATTCACCGGGGTCCTCAAGCTGTGGTGGAATCTTATCTTCAATTTCAGCTTGGTCAGGTAGGGTGGAAATCATGGTTGCACACCCCTTGCCGAATTTGTTACTCCACCCCACTCCTTCCTCTTTATCTTGACTCTGCTCGGGTAATGACGAAGAGCTCTTCATGGGTTGTGACACGGTTTGGGCTATCTGGGCCACTTGTGTCTCCAACATCCTTGTGTAACTTGCAAGGCCATCAACGGTGGCCTTCAAGTCTCTGAGTGATTCTTCAGATTTTTGATGTTGGCGACAAAATTCCTCATTGGCCTTAGTTTGGGTAGCAATGAAGTCCTCCATCATCAGTTCCAGTTTGGACTTCTGTGGTTGCTGCCCATTGCCCTGCTGCTGCCCATACCCCCCTGATGGTTAGGAGTTTCCCGAGTTATTCTTATAGGATAAATTCGAGTGATTCCTCCATCCAGGATTGTAGGTACTGGAGTATTGGTTGTTGGGCCTTTAATTATAGTCCCCAACCATATCAACATGCTCAATCTGCTCTTCTGAGATTCCCTGCCCTCCATAGTGGTCCTTTAGATACACTGTCGCTTCCTCTCCAAAGTCAATGGTCACGCATGCAGATGAAGGATTCAAAGATTCAAACCATCTACTGAGTGTGTCCATCCTTGCTGCTAGGTGGTCCATGGAGTTGACAGTGTTTCGTCCCGCTGCAGGAGTTGGTTGACCACGTTCGGAAGCCCATTGATGGTGGTTCTGGGCCACCTCTTCTATCAGCTCCTCTACTTCCTCTATGGTCTTATTCATCAATGCTCCTCCTGAAGCAGAATCCAGGGACATCTTCGTGGCGTACGCGATCCCATTGTAGAAGATGTGGATCACCAACCACCTTTCCAGTCCGTGGTGGGGGCATTGGTAGAGTAGCCTCTTGTAGTGATCCCAAGCTTCGAATAAGGACTCCCCCTCCTTCTAGCGAAAGCTCGTGAAGAGATGGTGCATGTGAGCAGTCTTGCTTAGTGGGAAGTATTTGTTCAAAAATTGCTGCTCGTATTGCTCCCATGTAGTGTTGCTTCCCGAAGGTAGGGAGTGAAGTCATGCCTTAGCCTTATCCCGCAATGAGAACGGGAATAGGCTCAGGCAGATAGCGTCAGTAGGGACTCCGTTCATCTTCATTATCGAGCAGATTTCTAAAAATGCCTCTAGGTACTGGTTCGGGTCTTCAGTCGCAGCTCCCCCGAATTGACTCTGTTGGACCATATGTATAAGTGTTGGTTTGAGTTCAAAGTTGTTCGCCGAATTAGATGGTCCAGCTATTCTTGGCCTAAATCCTCTAGTGCTAGGAGTTACGTAATCCCGTAGAGGTCGGCTACCTATATTTACTTCAGATGCAACTTGATCCTTCTTCTTTTTCTGTTCTGCTTTCCGACGATGAAAGTTCATTCGATTTCTAAGTCAATCGAAATCAGGCCTTTCGATCCTAAGCGTCTATCATACAAAGAACCGAACCAAAAAAATTAGAAGTGCTACCTAATTTTAAGAAGTAAGAAATAAAACAATCTAGCAAATAAAATCTAAAATGCAATAAGGAAATAGAAACCTACTGCTAAAAAAATGAAAATAAAAAACTAAATCTAAATATGGAAAATTTAGAACTAAAGTAAATAAGGCAAAAGAAAATAAAGCAAGTAAATAAATCTAATCCTAAATCTGATCCAATTTTCCACTGTTTGATTTGATATCGAATCGATCGGTCCCCGGCAACATCACCAAAAACATGATGCACGCGAATGCGACCTCAAATCTCACAGTGGAGGCCATCGTGGACTCAAAGCGTGCGCTCGCGCTCAATGCCCGCAAGTGCACGGATTTCATCAAGTAATAAAAGATTATTGTTTTCACAGGGACTGGGATTCGAATATCAATTTGTTCCGTGGGTGAAATTGTTCGGAGGTGAAATCTGAAAGGTTTCGATTGTGAGGGTTGTTGGTTGACTAAACTCTAATACGGTGACACACAGAGGAAGAAAGGAGTGTGCCGAGATCTTTAAAAGGGATTCTAGGACTTCGATTTCACTTGTGTATCGCAAAACATGCTATCAACTGGGCATTGTCTAAACGTCTAGCTATGGTTTTGTAAAAGGGACATCATACACTCTCCCGATGAGCCAATGCATCTATCGGGAGCTATCTCTGCCTTACAAGGATGGGATAGACGGTACGAGGATGCCAAATAAATCCCTGCGACGAACCGTTTCCAGTTCCATCGCATCCTTCTACCCACGGGTACAAGAGATTAGGTTTACCCCTAGGTTCCTTGTATAAAATCCCTTAAATTTTATATACGAGGGTTGTCACCCCTCGTATCGCCTAAGCACAGCAGGTAGAAAATCAAATACGTATAGATATTGGTATAAACAATTTCCAATTGCAAATTCAAACTAAAAAATAGAATTCAATTTGAAGCAACATGTCATGCGCACACAAGCTACTCCCTAATCCTAGAATCGAAGGAACTACTCCATATATAAAAAAGGAGAATCACAAGGCATGTACATGTTCAAATATATTAGAAATAAAGTGTAAGAACAAGAAATTACAATGCCGATGTGGCCTTCTCTCCGGCGTTGAAGTGCATAACGTGGACCTCCGGCGACATTCTTCCTCCCCGTTTTGAGTTCCCGAAGCTTTTTAGAACTTCAGTGTGTCGTCCCAGCCGTCAAGTTTGGGCAGAGCCATCCTTATATAGGCATCACCACGGACCGCTGCAAAATCTGAAAAAATCCCTAATCGCATCAATCTGCTAGGTCGCCACACGACCGTGTGTTTCCACACGACCAGGCCATATGCGGCACTGGGATGGCTGATCTCGCCCATTGGACATGGCCGTGTGTAGCCACATGCCCTGGTCGTGTCCCATTCTGTGTCTACCTGCAAAATGTCCTTCTTTTGCTCCAAAAGTGCACCTTTTCTCCCAAAATGCTATCCTTCATGTAAAAGTACAAAGAGCAGAACTCCGAACTAGAAAATAGAAAATGCGTGCAAAATAGAGTGACATATGCATGAAACTAATATAAAATGTAATGAGATGTGAGCGAAAACTACTCCTAAAATCCTATATATTTCGCTCACATCACTTCCCCCAGACTTAAATCTTTGCTTGTCCTCAAGCAAACCTCAGTGCCATGAAATTAAAAAGATATTGTTCCATACTTTGCATGTTAACTAAATTTATCAAGTGGTATTTGCAATCAAAGCAAAATAACTATGTTCTAGAAATTCACTAGGTTAGCTCATTGTGCTCGTGCTAAGCGAATCATTCTTAGGGGATACTCGTTCCACGGTGAGTTAAGTCATCATCCCATATCTTTCCTAAGGTCTCCGACTCTTAGGCACTTACCTGCCCATAGCTAGGGTTGTTCTCTACATCTAGCACAAAGTCTCAAAGGCGTGCTCGGTATTGAGAGAAATTAGTAGGTGTTTCCCAAGTAACCTAACTCGGTCTCAAAGGGGCACATAGCAATTTCCGCCCACGACAACTATTTTTTATCCCTAATAACCTTTTATCTCCCCCACTTTTTTTCTTTGTATTCTTTTCATTTCTTTTTCTCTTTTCTTTTCCTTTCCCTCTTTTATTCTTTGGCTCATCGGGATTTTGATTTTTCCAAATGGGTTTACACAATCTGAGCATTTCCAGTAACTAAAATGCTAGTCCTAGGGTCACCTGTGGATTCCAAAGTACTAGACTACTGAGATGAATCATAACTAGGTATGTACTAGACTCTCCCTTTCAAAATGTTCGACATGTGTGTGTAAAAATAGAAGCTAACCAGTGTAAGTCTAGAACATTCATTAGAGCAAATAAAATAAAATACAGCAAGATAAATGAAGTCACACTACTCATGGAAACAACTCATGAAGAAGACTTTTAAAAATACCACTCAAGCAGCTTTATAGATAACAAAAACTAAGTGTTGAAAGAAACTCAACAACCTATGCATGAATAAATCAATGCTAATAAAAATGCAAATACCAAGAAAGAAATTACTACTAGAAACAAAATAAAATTTGGGGTCCCCCCTAGACTTAAATGAAAGTATACCTCTAGTATGGTGGACTAGGTGGAAAGTCTGGGAGCCTCGACATCTCGAGATCCTGGGAGAACCTGCTGCTGAGTCACTGATACAACATGTACTTGTGGTCGATCTGAGAGCTGATGGATGAAGCGGCTGCTCGGTGCTCCTCCTCCCAAACCCACTATGCCTGCTGGGCATGCATGTGCTGCCACATCTCTTGGCGGTAGGCGGCCTCATCCTGGTGACGGGCGACCTCCTCCTAGAAGTAGATGCGAGCCTCGTCGTAGAACTCCTCAGCTCGCTAGAAGTGCTCTCGGAAACCCTGGAACTCTGCCTGCGTGTAGGCGCTCTGCTCCTCCCATCACTACCTCGATGTCTGCTGCTCGACATAGATGTCGTCGAGGCACGATCGAAACTCTGAGAAATCATAGGTCGATGTACCTGCATCCTGCTCAAAAGTGGAAAAAAGTGGTGGTTCAGGTGAAGACTAATGTTGGCGTCGACTAGGTGGGCTCTTATGCATGTGTGGACTGGAGGGAGAGTGATGTAAAGGGGGAGAGATGGCCGCCGATATGGGTGGTTCCTCTTGTGGAGGGGACTCCACTATCAGGTCCAAGCGCTAGTTGGCGCGTGCAGTGATGGTGGTACGATAAGGGTCGGGGAGCCTAAGGGTCGTCAGATTTTTCCTTACAAAGCATAAGGAGTGTCCTTCTCTCACAATCATCTTCATGGACATGCACACTCCTAGGTCAATCCTAGGGCTTCTCTCTATACTTTCTAATGTAGTGTAATTGTACCCCATCCTATGGCAAATGTGAGTAAGTAGGCCCCCCACATTAATCTCTCCTCGTGCTACTTTGCCCATCTTCACTAAGTGTCTGATGAAGTGGGACCCTACATCGATGTTATGCCTTTCTTTTAGCATGTCCCAAATACAAAGCAGCTCGTTAGCTCTAACCACACCGTCACTCTCCCCACGACCAAATATAGTACTGGCCATGATGCGGTGGAGGTATTGGAAGATGGGGTTTTGGAGGCGCGACGCTTTGGCCCTAGAAGGGTCATAAGCATGCTCCCCCATCAACTCGGTCCAAAATATCCGAGAGTTAAATCCAATAGGGATTCTTCTCTCTTCCCCACTCGGCAAGCAAAAGCATGAATTCCATTGGTGAAGGGTCCATTCATGCTCAATGTTAAAAATCCTAAAAGTTATCCTACCCTCTTTGCTCTCTCTACCCGTTAAAATTTCCGCCTCTAAAAAACTCAAAAATTTTAGAACTATCCTAGGGTAGGTTGGGTGTCTTATTCCTTCCCACCCCAGTTTTTCAAATAGGTCTTGAATGTCACCCAACAATCCTAAAGACTCTAGCAAATCTTCATCTAGGTACCTAGTAGCAATGAGTTTACGAGTAGAAAGCATATTATATCTATCTTTATATTCATTGTTAAGAAAAAGAAGGGTTGGTAGGGCGTTACCCTCCTCCAGAGCTTAAGGGGCGTCGGCTCTCCTTATTCGTCGCTCCGAAGCACTGGATCGAGATGCTACATGCTTGGTCCTCCTCATCCTTGCTTCTTTTGGCTTCCTTTGAGGTTAGAAGAGCATCTAGGTGGCGGGGAAGAAGAAACCACACTACTAGGGCAAGAGCAATCGAAGAACACAATGCAAATGGGGTGAAAACACACGGCTCGCCTTATTTAACCTTGTGCAACATGGCCGTGTGAAAACACATGGCCAGGCCGTGTGCGCCTCGGGTCAGTCGGACACGGCCATAAGAAAACACATGACCAGGCCGTGTGTCCCCCTTTTTCTCCCATTTTTGCATAACTGTCCGAATTTCCTCATACACTTCACCGTGTATGCAAATATGGATTTTATTTTTACCTAGCAAATTTTTTTTCTAGTCCTAACTCTAAATGAGATGGAAATCAAAACTCAAATTAAATAAATGCATGCAATACAATCAAAGGGATATCTAAAAAAACTAAACTTGGGTTGCCTCCCAAGAAGCACTTTGTTTAAGGTCGTTTAGCTCGACCGCACTCAACTATCAACTTGGCACTGGAAATTCAGTGAACCTCCATTCATCCGTCTCAAAAGCTTTATCTGGTGGCTCTGGCTTCATTCTGCTAAACGTGAAGTCGTCGAGGTTGTGGGCTCTGTGCTCCAAAAGGCTGAAGAGGATGATCTCCCCATCTACCTTCAGGGAGATCGGGTGTGCCTTCACATCAATGAACGCTCCCGCAGTTGCCAGAAAAGGCCTTCCCAGAATGATGGGATTCTGGGGATTGGGTCCTGTGTCTAGTATGATGAAGTTCGTGGGTATCACGAAATCCTCGACAACCACAGGCACATGTTCTAGCAAGCCGACGGGTTCCTTGACTGAGTCATCCCCCATACGAATACCAAGATTCGCTGGTTAGAGCCCATTCAATCCCATCTTCAGATAGTACGCGTAGGGCATCACACTGACTGTTGACCCCAAGTCGCATAGCGCTTCATCGAAGCTCTCCCCATAAATTGAGCAGGGGATAACAAATTCATTGGGGTCCTCAAGCTATGGTGGAATCTTATCTTCAATTTCAGCTTGGTCAGGTAGGGTGGAAATCATGGCTGCACACCTCTTGGCGAATTTGTTACTCCGCCCCACTCCTTCCTCTTTAGCTTGACTTCGCTCGGGTAATGACGGAGAGCTCTTCATGGGTTGTTACATAGTTTGGGCTATCTGGGCCACTTGTGTCTCCAACATCCTTGTGTGACTTGCAAGGCCGTCAATGGTGGCCTTCAAGTCTCTGAGTGATTCTTCAGATTTCTGACATTGGCGACGAAATTCCTCATTGGCCTTAGTTTGGATAGCAATGAAGTCCTCCATCATCAGTTCCAGTCTGGACTTCTGTGGTTGTTGCCCATTGCCCTGCTGCTGCCCATACCCCCCTGATGGTTGGGAGTTTCCCGAGTTATTCTTATAGGAAAAATTCATATAATTCCTTCATTCAGAATTGTAGGTACTGGAGTATTGGTTGTTGGGCCTTTGATTATAGTCCCCAACCACATCAACATGCTCAATCTGCTCTTCTGAGGTTCCCTGCCCTCCATAGTGGTCCTCTCGATATGTTGTTGCTCCCTCTCCAAAGTCAATTGCCGCATATGCAGATGAAGTATTCAAAGATTCGAACCATCTACTGAGCGCGTCCATCCTTACTGCTAGGTGGTCCATGGAGTTGACAGTGTATCATCTTGCTGTAGGCGTTGGTTGACCACGTTCAGAAGCCCATTGATGGTGGTTCTGGGATACCTCTTCTATCAGCTCCTCTGCTTCCTCTATGGTCTTATTCATCAGTACTCTTCCAGCAGCAAAATCCAGGGACATCTTCGTGGCATATGCGATCCCATTGTAGAAGATGTGGATCACCAACCACCTTTTTTGTCCGTGGTGGGGGCATTGGTAGAGTAGCCCCTTGTTGCGATCCCAAGCTTCGAATAAGGACTCCCCCTCCTTCTGGCAGAAGCTCATGATGAGATGGTCCGTGTGAGCAGTCTTGCTTGGTGGGAAGTATTTATTCAAAAATTGCTGCTCACATTGCTCCCATGCAGTGATGCTTCCCGAAGGTAGGGAGTGGAGTCATGCCTTAGCCTTATCCCGCAATGAGAACGGGAATAGGCTCAGGCAGATCGCGTCAGTAGGGACTCCGTTCATCTTCATTGTCGAGCAGATTTCTAAAAATGCCTCTAGGTGCCGGTTCGGGTCTTCAGTCGTAGCTGCCCCAAATTGACTCTGCTGGACCATATGTATAAGTGTTGGTTTAAGTTCAAAGTTGTTCGCCATAATAAATGGTTCAACTATACTCGGCCTAAATCCTCTAGCGCTAGGAGCTGCGTAATCCCGTAGAGGTCGGCTACCTATATTTACTTCGGATGCAGCTTGATCCTCCATCCTTTTCTGTTCTGCATTTCGGCGATGAAATGTTCGTTCGATTTCTAAGTCGATCAGAATCAGGCCTTCCGATCCTAAGCATCTAAGCATACGAAGAATCGAGCCACAAAAATTAGGAGTGCTACCTAATTCTAAGAAGCAGGAAATAAAACAATCAAGCTAATAAAATCTAAGATGCAATAAGGAAATAGAAACCTACTGCTAAAAAAAATGAAAATCAAAAACTAAATCTAAATATGGAAAATTTAGAACTAAAGTAAATAAGGCAAAAGAAAATAAAGCAAGTAAACAAATCTAATCCTAAATCCGATCCAATTTTCCACTGTTCGATTCGATATCAAATCGATCTGTCCCTGGCAACGGCACCAAAAACATGATGCACGCGAATGCGACCTCAAATCTCATGACGAGGGTCATAGAGGCATCGAAGCACGCGCTCATGCTCAACTCCCGTAAGTGCATGGATGTCATCAAGTAATAAAAGATTATTGATCCCACAGGGACTAGGATTCGAATACCGATTTGTTCTGTGGGTGAAATTGTTTGGAAGTAAAATTTGAAAGGTTTCTATTGCAAGGGTTGTCGGTGGACTAAACTCTAATACGGTATCACACTGAGGAAGAAAGGAGCATGCCAAGATCTTTAAAAGGGATTCTAGGACTTCGGTTTCTCTTGTGTGTCGCAAAACATGCTATCAACTGGGCGTTGTCCAAACGTCTAGCTATGGTTTTGTGGAAGGGACATCATACACTCTCCCGATGAGCCAACGCATCAATCGGGAGCTATCTTTGCCTTACAAGGATGGGATAGATGGTACGAGGATGTCAAATCAATACCTGTGATGAACCGTTTCCAGTTCCATCGCATCCTTCTACCCACGGTTACAGGAGATCAGGTTTACCCCTAGGTTTCTTGTATAAAATCCCCTAAATCTTAGATACGAGGGTTGTCACCCCTCGTATCGCCTAAGCATAGTAGGTAGAAAATCAAATATGCATAGATATTGGTATAAACAATTTCCAATTGCAAATTCAAACTCAAAAACAGAATTCAATTTGAAGCAACATGTCATGCGCACACATGCTACTCCCTAATCCTAGAATCGAAGGAACTACTCCATATATAAAAGAGGAGAATCACAAGGCATGTACATGTTCGAATATATCAGAAATATAGTGCAAGAATAAGAAATTACAATGCTGATATGGCCTTCTCTCCGGCATTGAAGTGCAGAACGTGGACCTCCGACGGTATTCTTCCTCCCCGTTGCGAGTTCCCGAAGCTTTTTAGGGCTTCGGTGTGCCGTCCCAGCCGTCGTGCCCCCCCTAGGGTTAGGGTAGAGCTATCCTTATATAGACATCACCTCAGACCACTGCAAAATCCGAAAAAAGCCCTAGTCGCGTCAATCTGTTGGGCCGCCACACAGCCGTGTGCGGCCCTGGGGTGGCTGATCTCGTCCATTGGAGACAGTCGTGTGTAGCCTCACGCCCTAGCCATGTCCCATTCTGTGTCTGGCTGCAAAATGTCCTTCTTTTGCTCCGAAAGTGCACCTTTTCTCCCAAAATGTTATCCTGTATGCAAAAGTACAAAGAACAGACCTCCGAACCAAAAAATAGGAAATGCATACAAAATAGAGTGACATATGCATGAAACTAACATAAAATGTAATGAGATGTGAGCGAAAACTACTCCTAAAACCCTATATGTTTCGCTCACATCATGATTCCAATTCAATAGTCTAATGGTTCATTTAGTCAAACTAAAATGAACCTATCTCCAAAATAATATGTTTTTTGTGTGTGACACTATAGGTTCTTGTAACATTGGCAATGTATCGAAAACCCCTTTTAAAAACACAAGCAATGAGTGGCATCTAATAATGCATCATTGCTACCCAAGTGACAAAAATGTTGAGATCCGACATAACCTTTTTGTGGCTATTATCTTATATGACTCAATCCTTCTAGCCTTGATATCTAGATTGATCAATGAGGAATAGACCTTGTCATCCTCTAATCCAATCTTTGTATTTCTTGATCTCTAAGTAGACTACCTTAGTCAAATAAGCTCAATATCTCATATTGACTTATTTGACCATGGTCATGTATTTTAGTAGTCCTACTTTATCAAGGGACCCATAGAAATCACTTCCATCATATGGAAGGGATATATCACATCTCCATCACTCACATGCCTCCACATAATTCATTGCATACTCAGTGATTGACTTTATAGTCCACCTTGTTACAGGTGACGTTTGTCGATACCAAAGTATACAACTCCTTATGTAGGGAACTGTAGTGATTTCAGGTCTAAGAACTATTCATATCAATAGTCACAATGAGAATGTTTATGACACTCATGACGATCCATGAAACATTCTCATGGAGGATTAGTTCAGTACATATTCTCTAATATATACCTATGTATCAACTTGATATCCTATATCCATGACTTGTGAGATTAAGTCATCAGTTGACCTACATGCTAGTTTCAACATATTAATATTATCCTTGTATATTAATGCTTGACTAGGAACAGTTATGAGCAATGTTCTAAACATATATCTACAATATCCCACTATCAAGTCACCAACTTGATATGTCATAGACTAGAACCAACTACCCTAGGATATTATTATATTTATTCAAATGACACATCAATGAAGTAAATATAAGAACCATAAACTTTGCCTTTATTATGAAATATGATACAACAAGTTCCTATACCAATCATCTAATAATTGGCCCTTCGGGCTAATACTAACAATCTCCCACTAGCACTAATACCAATCATTGAAATATCTATTGTTGGATCGTTTAGAGTCGCTAGAGGGGGTGAATAGCGAAAGACAAAATTTCTCGTTCGTTCGATTAGAAATGAGTACGCAGCGGATAAAGAAAAAGAAACAAGATATTTTACTTGGTTCACAGTCTTTCGATTGCTAGTCCAAGGCCCTAGTGGTCCGAGACCACGTACGGAGGCAAAACACTAAAGTACTCCTCCTCGTTGGAGGTAGGAGTGAAACGATTACAAGAAAACTTAGGGTAGAGTGACACTCCCCCTTTCCTCGTTACGATTAAAACTCTGAAAAATAAACTTAACAATATATGAGATTAATTATAGAGCTTTTACTGATGACCTAATGGAATTTGAAAGAAGATCTCGGGTCGTCGTCTCGGTAGCACTTTGTCGTAGGCTTGTCGGAGAGTTGAGGCATTACGATAGCACTTGGAGGCTTTTGAAATCAATTAGAATTGATGGAAGAAGGGTTAGAGAACCCCTACTTTTATAGCCTTGGAAACCCTAAACGTTCAGTTCTTCAACCAATGAGAACAAGCCTCCTATCCCTTCAAAAATGGAGATAAGCTTTGACTCCCCTCGAAGCTGATCCTTGATCATCAATCGGCTGCTGAAGGCATCAGTTGACTGATGCAAGCCACCAGTTGACTGATGGCAAGGTTTCTAGTTGCAATGAAGAGTTAGCTCGGAAATACAATTAATATAAGTAAATTAAATGTCCATTTACCATCTGATCTCGACTTAGACCTTCCATGGGAGGTCTTGGTTGGATCGTCACCTAAGAACATCCCTGTACAGAGGAACGACCTTACTTGTGCTCACTCACACGAGCTTACCTCAACATTTACCTTGTAGCTTCTGCTTTCGGTCTTCCATCTGATTCCTTCGACTCCCTCCGAAGTCATCTCGGTGTCGCCCGACCACCATGGCTCCCTCCGGGTGTCGCTGACCTTCAGCTCTAGCTTTAGCACTTTCTGCACACTTGATTTAGCTCGTGAGATAATAAAATGAGCTTAACTTTGTATCGTTTGCTATAATCAAAACTCAGGTTCGACTTAGGTGCCTATTGCACCAACAATCTCCCCCTTTTTGATCTATGGCAAACCCATACAAAGTTAAGGAAATAATATGCATGAAGAATTAAATATTAAGTAGGAGTAATAGAGACTTTCTTTTAAGTACTCTCCCTTGAGGAAACATCCCCCTTGACCGAGGGTGAGTCTTTGAAAGAAGGTCTTAACCCTCCCCCTTGATGTTTGCTACTTAGGCAGAGTTTAAGTAATTAACAATTACTTAAAGTTGGCCTTAGTATTAAAAATAAGTTTAAGTTAAGAAGATTTCTTAACTTGGCCTTTCTCCCCCTTTTTCAACTAATAGAAATAAATTTTCAAACATTACGTTAAGTAAAACATTAACTTTTGGCCATGAGAATATAGAATTAAGTTACTGAGTTAAGTTATCAAAAAGTGATCCCTTAACTTTGGCCTTTTCTCCCCCTTTTGCCATAAATCAGAAAGAGCGGGTAGGTTTTGAAAAACATGGTTTTGAATTTAGTTTTAAGTCCAAGCATGTTCCAAATAAATTTTGAAAATAGTAATTTAAACATAATCTCATCTATTTAAATATTCAACTCTATTTGACTCGATTGATATGAAAGATCAACAAGTCCTGGTAAGAGTTGGTTAATTTATGTAATTATACTCCGTGGTTCATGTCGATGCACTGAATCTATATCTGGAACCAGGAGTAAGGTCCTAACATCTCATGCCCATCTATGTGGCTAAGTACACAAACACATTAGTCCTATGTGTTGTGAGATGTATTGGCTCCTTAAATCTATAGGTGCATGATATCTAGGGTAAGCCCTATGCTAATTCCATTAACAAGAAAAGTAAATAATAGAATTATAATAAGCTATTGTTTGTAAATCCTACTTTATTATGCACATGCCCAATTTTCATCTGAGTAGACTAAATTCAGCTTCGAGTAGCGGCTTGGTAAAGAGATCGGCTAAGTTTGACTTGGAGTCCACATATTCGAGTTGAATAGTCCCGTTAGCTACATATTCTCGAATGAAGTGGTGTTTAACTTATATATGTTTGGTCCTAGAGTGGCATACGGGATTCTTGGTTAAGTTAATTGAGCTAATATTATCTATATGAGTTTTAATATTGTTGAAGTTTAGGTTAAAGTCTTAAAGAGTGTGCTTCATCCAAAGAAGCTGAGCTACACACTCACCCATTGCGACGTATTCGGCTTCGGTGGTAGACAAGCAATGCAGTGTTGCTTCCTACTGCACCAACTCACTAGACTCGAGCCGAGAAGTTGACAACAATCACTCGTGCTCTTTCTATCGAGTTTACTACCAGTATAGTTCAAGTTGGAGTAATCGATTAGTTCGAACTCGGTAGATCTAGGGTACCAAATACCTACACTTAGTATGCCCTTTAGATATCTAAGAATACACTTGACTAGGGTGAGGTGAGACTCCTTGGTACAGGTTTGAAACCTGGCGCACATACTTACTGCAAATAAAAAGTCGGGTCGACTCGCAGTTAAGTATAGAAGACTCCCTATCGCACTTCTATAGTATTTTATGTCGATGGGCTTTCCTTCTAAATCCTCTCCTATGTTGACATTAGTTGCCATGGGTGTATTGATGGTTTTAGCATTTTGCATTCCAAAACGTTTAATTAGTTCCCTAGTATATTTTTGTTGATGTAAATATATTTCATCCTTAGTTTGTTTAATTTGTAGTCCTAGAAAGAAACTCAATTCACCTACTAAATTCATTTCAAATTCACTTTCTATAAGTGAAATGAATTCGTTTAGTAGGATCGAATTGGTTGTTCCAAAAATAATGTAGTATACGTAGACTTGGGCTATAAAGATTTCCTTACCTACGGTTTTTATGAAAAGAGTCGGATCGACTAGGCCTTGGTTAAATCCTTTTGACTTAAGATATATTGAGAGCCTCTCGTACCAAGCTCGAGGAGCTTGTTTGAGTCCATAAAGAGCTCTCTTTAGTTTAGGGACATGGTCGGGTTTATCTAGGTTTTCAAATCCTGGGGGTTGACTAACGTACACCTCTTCCTTAATAAGTCCATTCAAAAATGCTGACTTGACATCCATTTGAAATAATTTAAAACCCCGATGTGCAGTGTATGCTAACAACATTCGGATGGATTCTAGTCTAGCTACGGGGGCATAGGTTTCATTGTAATCTAATCCTTCGACTTAACTAAAACCTTTGGCGACTAACCTTGCTTTTTTTCTAACTACTTCACCTTTGTCATCAAGTTTGTTTCGGAAGACCCACCTTGTTCCAATAATTGATTTATCTTTTGGTGGTGGTACTAATTCCCAAACCTCATTCCTAGTGAATTGAGCTAGCTCTTCTTGCATTGCAATAATCCAATCGGGATCAAGAAGAGCTTGTTCAATGGTTTTGGGTTCGATTTTCAAAATCAAGGAGATTTGACTAAGGTTTCTGTAAGATGATCAAGTTCGAACCCCTAAGCTAGGATCAACTATCACTTGGTCGATAGGATGATTCATTTAAATCCTAATTTGACTTGGGTTAGGGTCACCTATCACTTGGTCGATAGGATGACTTGTTGGACTTGGGTTAGGATTAATACTAGACTTGATCTCAGGGTCGGAGTCGAGTCTGGTATGAGTTAGTTTGCTAGTTGGTGTTGCTATGGGTTTTGTAGGTTCGTGTCCTTCATCGAACACTACATTATGGTCTCTTCAACTCTAAGGGTGTCATGGTTGTATACCCCATAGGCTCTACTTGTAGTCGAGTATCCTAAGAAGATTTCGGTAGAGGTTTTGGAGGTGAACTTTCCTAGGTAATCCTTAGTGTTTAGGATATGTACCTTACATCCAAATACCCTAAAGTACTTGATGTTAGGTACTTTGTCGTGATAGATTTCGTACGAGGTCTTAAGGTGCCTCTTTACCAAAAGGATCCTATTTTGGACATAGCAAGTCGTACTAACGGCTTTTGCCCAAAACCTATCAGGGAGATTATATTCGTTTAGCATTATCCTAGCAGCATCTTGTAGGGTTCTATTTTTACATTCGACTAGGCCGTTTTGTTGTGGGGTTCTAGGACATGAGAATTCATGGTGATATGCGTTTAGGTTATAGAAATCTGTAAACTTGTGGTTTTCGAATTCACCACCATGATCGCTCCTAAGTCTTTTAATTTTAAGGTTCTTTTGATTTTCAATTAGTTTAAACAAGTTGATGAGTTAATCTAGGGTATCACTTTTATATTTGATGAACCTAACCCAGGTAAACCTAGAATAGTTGTCAATTATGACTAAGCAGAATTGACTACTATTAAGTGACTTAGCTCCATGTGAATCGAATAGATCCATATGTAGGAGCTCAAGAACACTTTTGGTTTGTTCTTGATTAGTTAGTTGATGTTGTGTCCTAGATTGTTTACCTTATTAACAAGCATTACAAATTTTATCGTCTAAGTTGTTAAGGTTGGGCAAACCTCTGACTAAGCCACTCTGACTCATCTTGTGGACGAGTCTTAGGTGTGAGTGACCGAGTCGTCAGTGCCACAACCAAGATTCCTCTTGCTGTGTCATAAGACACTTGGTTGAGGAGTTAGGTAGATTAATAGTATAGATGTTGCTATTCCTAGTTCCTTTAAGGATTGTTTTAAAGGTTTCATTTGTTTTAATTGCGCATTCATTTTCTAGAAATATGACCTTATAGTTATTATCACACAACTAACTTACGCTAAGTAAGTTATATTCGAATTTTCAACTAGTAAAACATTTTGAATGATAAAGTTTGAGTTGAGCTCAATATCACATGATCCGATGATTTTGAGTTTGTCGTTGTTTTCAAAGGCTACCGATCCTTGTCGTTTAAATCGAAGCTTTGAAAACTTAAGTTGATCCCCGATCATGTGTCGAGAGCAACCACTATCCAACATCCATTGATCCTACACACAAGGTAGTTGGATCGGATATTGGAATTTAAGGGTTAGTTGAAGATTATTAGTCCTAGGTCATCTCACCCATTTCTACATAATCAAACATGTTATCCTTATGTGTTCTTGTGAGATGAATTCAATTTTACTTGATTAATTTTAATGAATCAAAACTAGTCAACCTTGCGTTAGATTTGGATTTGACCCTAAGCTCATCAAGTCACCTTTTCAAGATCTTGGCTTCCAGGTCGTGGCGAGGCACAGAGGCCTTCTTTGATCGAAAAAACGACCACTTCCTTAGACAAAGCCAATTTCGAGAAAATAGTAACTTGACTCACTTAAGACCACTTCCTAGTCTAACTAGTCTAGGATACAGTGAGGTAGCTTCAGCTAGTTCCAGTCAGTCAAGTGAACTGAACTAGATACGCCTTATCTAGCTCGAGTACTCAAGATTTCGCTTTCCTAGCGTACTATCATCTCGTCGCATCCTGGTACTATGTTGTCAAGTATTGACGAGTTATAATCCCTATCTAACCATTCTAAAAAGAAAATAAAGAAAAAAACTTAGCATGCAATTTCTAAGTAATAGAACGAACAAGTTTTGTACTAGCTCCCCCGGGACCATTGAATCGGTTCGGTTTTTCCGCATAGTGGATTTGGTCCTTGGGAACCCAGTACTGGTTATATCCTAATTGAGAAATCAAAGTGGTCTTAGGGACTCATGCTTGGACATGTATTCTATTTCGACTTACGATTGACATATATGACTTGTTAGTCATATTTGAGCTAAACCCAAGCCCGGCCTTGTTGTACACGGCCCTTTGCGATCCAAGTAAGAGGTCAAGTCCCTTGGATCCCAAAGTGAACCTTTCCAATGTGTTCCTAAGATCTTCGACTTGACTTTTCAAAAGTGAGTTCTCAACTTCGAGCTTTTTAACTCAAGTTGAGTTCTCCTCTTGAACTTGACTAGTCGAAGAGGTTAGGGAGACCTCGTGTTTAAGGAGTTTAACCTCCTCGAACAGGGTCTCGACCTTGGACTCAGACTTAGCTAACTTCCTAGTTAGAAACTTAATTGCATTGTATAAAGTACTAATGAGGGACTGACTTACCTTGAGAGTATCTCTTGAATCGGATGCGTATCCGTGGCTTGTCTTGAATAGAGATTCATAGTCTGACTCATCCTCGGGTTCAGATTCTTGCTTGATTTAGACTCTGGCTCTGATTCGGTTGGTTTAGCCATGAAGATGAGGTCATCATCTTCTTCCTCTGATGCCTCTTCCCACGTAGCATTGAGCGCCTTCTTGAACTTCAGTGCTTTGTTTTTGAGCTTCGGACATTCCGACTTGACATGTCCGAACATGTTGCATTCATAACACCTAATGTTAGAACTAGCTTTAGATTTACCTTCCTTGGGTTGAGTGACGAGTCATTTTCAGCTCTTAATCATCCTTCGAACTAGGTTGACTAGTTCGGTCTCCATCTCCGTATCGACCTCCGACTCGTACTCATCTTCTTCTTCCTTCGGGGGTGGCTTACTTGCGGGTTTCTTTTTTTGACCTGCAATAAGAGTTATACCTTTCTCGGGTACCAAATTAGACTGTTCGTAGAGTTCGAATTCTGAAAATAATTCATCTAAACTAATTTTTGATAAGTCCTTAGAGACCTTGTAGGCATCGACCATGGATGCCCACAAGGTAGTCCTAGGAAATGAATTCAAAACATACCTTATTAGGTCGCGGTTTTTGACCTTTTGTTCGATGGCGTGCAAATTGTTGATGATGTCTTGTACACGGGCATGTAATTGAGTCACTGTCTCATGTTCCTGCATTTTTAAATTATATAATTTATTGAAAAGAAGGTCCCCTTTGTATACCTTTGCTTCGTCGGTTCCTTCGTGTAGTTCCACTAATTTGGTCCACAAGTCCTTTGCACTGATGAAGGGGCCGACGCGATTGAGCTTCTCCTTGGACAAACTGCATTAGAGGATTTGAGTCGCCTTGGCATCGACTTCGACTTGTCTTTTTGTAGCATTGGTCCATTGGTCATAATCCAAGGATTCACCCACTTCGTTAGTCGAAAGTGCGAATCCTGTTTGGATGATGATCCACATCTCGATTTGGGTCTTAAGGAAGCACTTCATCCGACCCTTCCAATAACGGAAGTCATCTCCTTTGTAAAACGGTGGTCGGACGGTGCTAAAACCCTCGAGATGGGCCATTGACACAAAAAGAGCAAGTAAAACAAAGAAATCTAGCAACGACAAAAACAAACGAAATGTACCAAGACTTACGTCTTGGATTAGTAGTGCAGGAGAGAATTTAAATGAACAAAAAAGACTCAAAAAATTTAAAATAAATCTGTAAAAAAAACTAGATTGGTGGTTTCACCAAATCTTAGCACCCCCGGCTCTGATACTAATTGTTGGATCGTTTAGAGTCGCTAGAGAGGGGGTGAATAGAGAAAGACAAAATTTATCATTCGTTCGATTAGAAATGAGTGCGCAGCGGATAAAGAAAAGGAAACAAGATATTTTACTTGGTTCATAGTCTTTCGACTGCTAGTCCAAGGCCCTAGTGGTCCGAGACCACGTACGGAGGGAAAAACACTAAAGTACTCCTCCTCGTTGGAGGTAGGAGTGAAACAATTACAAGAAAACTCGGGATAGAGAGACACTCCCCCTCTCCTCATTACGATTAAAACTCCGAAAAAAACTTAACAATATATGAGAAGAACTTTAAAATAGAGCTTTTACCGACGACCTAATGGAATTTGAAAGAAGATCTCAGGTCGTCGTCTCGGTAGTACTTCATCGTAGGCTTGTCGGAGAGTCGAGGCATTACGATAGCATTTGGAGGCTTTTGGAATCACTTAGAATTGATGGAAGAAGGGTTAGAGAACCCCTACTTTTATAGCCTTGGAAACCCTACACATTCAGTTCTTCAACCAATGAGAACAAGCCTCCTATCCCTTTAAAAATGGAGATAAGCTTTGACTCCCCTCGAAGCTGATCCTTGACCATCAGTCAACTGCTACCATTACCAGTCAACTGATGAAGGCATCAGTCGACTGATGCAAGCCACCAGTCGACTGATGGCAAGGTTTCCAGCTGTAATGAAGAGTTAGCTCGAAAATACAGTTAATATAAGTAAATTAAATGGACATTTACCATCCGATTTCGACTTAGACCTTTCATGGGAGGTCTTGGTCGGATCGTCGCCTAAGAACATCCCCATACATAGGACATGACCTTACTTGCGCTCACTCACATGAGCTTACCTCAACATTTACCTTGTAGCTTTTGCTTTCGGTCTTCCACCTGATTCCTTCGGCTCCCTCCGAAGTCATCCCAGTGTCGCCCGACCACCACGGCTCCCTCCGGGTGTCGCTGACCTTCAGCTCTAGCTTTAGCACTTTCTGCACACTTGATTTATCTCATGAGATAACAAAATGAGCTTAACTTTGTATCGTTTGCTATAATCAAAACTCATGTTCGACTTAGGTGCCTACTGCACCAACATCTAATACCCTATGACCTAGTGTGACCATCATACTTCCTCTGTGCCAAAGCCTTGGTCAAAGGATCAGCAATGTTAGCATCGGTTGGTATTCTGTATATCCTTACATCGCCTTGATTGATATCTCTCGAATGAGATAGAATCGTCGTAGTATGTGTTTGGATCGCTAATGAGAGCAAGGTTCCTTAGCCTATGCTATAGCCCCCATTATTATCACAATAGATGTCTATGGGGCTCAGTATGCTAGGAACAACACCAAGCTTAGAAATAAACTTTCTGATCCAAACAGCCTCTTTTGTTGCAGTTGAAGTAGCAATATACTCAGCCTCTGTAGTAGAATCATTACTGTGTCTTGCTTTGAACTCTTCTAACTCACAGCACCACCATTTAAATAAAATATATATCCTGACTGCGATCTGGAATCATCCTTGTCAGTTTGGAAGCTTGCATCGTTGTAACCCTTTACAATGAGCTCCTCATCGCCTCCAAATATTAAGAAATAATCTTTTGTTTTTCTCAAGTACTTAAGAATATTCTTGACTGTTGTCTAATGACTTTCACCCGGATCTAACTGGTATCTTCTCATCATGCTTAACGTATATGAAACGTCAAGGCGAGTACATAACATGGCGTACATGATAGACCCTATAGCAGATGCATAAGGAATCTAATCCATGTGATTCCTTTCTTCCTTAGAAGAAGGGCATTGAGCTTTTGAAAGGCTCACACCATGTGACATCAATAGAAATCTCTTCTTGGAATTCTGCATGGCAAAATGATTAAGCACCTTGTCAATATATGTACTCTGATTAAAGCCAAGTAGTCTCTTAGATCTATCTCTATAGATCTTGATGCCCAATATATAGGCTGCTTCTCCTAAGTCTTTCATTGAGAAACAATTCCCAAGCTAAGTCTTCACAGACTGCAGCATAGGGATAGCATTTACAATGAGAAGTATGTCATCTACATACAAGATGAGAAAAATGACTATGCTCCCACTAATCCTCTTGTAGACACAAGGTTCATCTTTGTTCTTTATGAAACCAAGTGTTTTGATGGCATCATCAAATCGAAGATTCCAGCTTCTAGAAGCTTACTTTAAATCATAGATGGACCTTTGCAACTTACATATATTTCTAGCATCCTTTGGATCGACAAAACCCTCAGGTTGTGTCATGTACACATCCTCAAGTAGATTTCCATTAAGAAATGAAGTTTTGACATCCATCTGTCAAATTTCATAATCATGGTAAGTTGCAATAGCAAGCATGATCCGAATAGATTTAAGCATCGCAATTGGTGAAAAGGTTTCATCATAGTCTATACCATGAATCTTCTTGAATCCTTTAGCTACCAATCACCCTTTATAAGTATACATATGACTATCCATGTGAGTCTTTCTTTTAAAGACTCACTTACACCCAATGGGTTTGACCCCTTTAGGTAAATCATCCAAAGTCCATACTTGGTTAGTGTACATGGATTTCATTTTGGACCTCATGGTCTCTAGCCATTTCTCAGAATCTGGGCTCATTATAGCTTCTTGATATGTTGTAGGTTCATTGAAATCAATAAGCATTATATCACCGTGGTCACACAAGAGAAAAGAATATCTCTCAGGTTGACGATATATCCTATCAAATCTGTGCAGAGCATGGTCTATTGGAACAAGTTGTGCCATAACTTCATGCGGTGTTATAGATTTATAATCTTCACTACCTTGTGGTGCCCGTTCTATTTCCATCAAGACTTCATGGCTATCTTGTGTATCTCTAATTTCTTCAAGATCAAATTTACTCCCACTAGTTCATTTAGAAATAAATTCTCTTTCTAGAAAAATATCATTTCTGGCAACAACACTTTGCCTTATGTAGAAATATAAAAGTAATATCACTTAGTTTCCTTGGGATATCCAACAAAATAGCACTTATCTAATTTGGGTTCTAATTTATCTAAGACTTATCATCTAACATAAGCCTCATAACCCCAAATCTTAATAAAAGATATCTTAGGACTCTTCCCAGTCCATATCGTATATGGTGTGATTGCCTTAGATAGAATGTGATTAAGAGTGAAAGCAACGGTCTCTAGAGCATATCCCCAGAAGGAAGAAGGAAGATCTGTCTAACTCATCATTGATCGTACCATATCTAATAAAGTATAATTTCTCCTTTCTGATACACCATTCCACTTTGGTGTTCCAGGTGGAGTGAGTTAAGATATTATCCCAAACTCAACTAGATGGTCATGAAACTCTTTGCTAAGGTATTCCTCACCTCGATCTGATTGAAGCATCTTAATATCTTACCAAGTTGGTTTATACCTCATTCTTGAATTCTTTGAACTTTTCGAAGGATTCAGATTTGTATTTCATCGGATACACATAATCATATCTACTGAAATCATCAATAAATGTAATGAAGTACTCATAGCCTCCTCTAGCTGCTACTTTGAAAGGGCCATAAACATCAGTATGTATAAGTCCTAACAAATCATTAGCTCTCTCATTGTGTCCACTAAAAGGAGTCTTTGTCATCTTGCCTAATAGATATGATTCGCATACCTCAAATGATTCAAAATCAAATGAGTCCAAAATTTCATCCTTATGGAGTTGTGATATGTGACTCTCATTTATGTGACCCAAGCGATAATGCCTGAGATATGTTTGATTCATATCATTAGATTTGAACCGTTTGGTATGTATGTTATAGATTGGGTTATCAAAATCTAGAGCATAGAGTCCATTCATAAGATGTGCTCTACAATAGAACATTTTATTTAAATAAATAGAACAACATTTGTCTTTTATTATAAATGAGAAACCACTCTTATCCAAACAAGAGATAGAGATAATATTCTTAGTTATAGCTGTTGGTGGGTCGCTGCGGAGGCTCATTGGCTCCCATGTCCCCGGATTAAAATTTTCACTGATGAAAGGATTAATCCGGATGAGATGAGCTTCCTTGGCCACACCATTTCGTCGTCGTGCTAACAACTTGAGTGGTCGCTTGAACAAACTAGTTGTTTAAGCAACACAACTCTTCTAGTTGGTTAGCCGCGGAAGAGACGACGGACGGATCGCCGATTTTTGTGTTTGTCTTCGGGGTCCATGATTATACAATATATATTCATACACACACATGCATAATCATCATATATAAGAACATGCTCAGATCTGAAATTAAAGTTATAAAACTTTATACCTTACGATCTTCTACCGTATGTCCTATCCTTCTCGTGTACGACGTGTGGACGAAGATCCTCCACGAGTAGAAGCCTTCTAGATCACGTTCTTCTCTTCCTTGTCCACTGTGAACAAAGAGAAGAACCAACGAAACCTTTCCTTTCTAGAACCGACCACCAAACAAGAGAGTTTGATGCAACCGCCCGGCGAGGCGATTGGATGGCGCCGCCAACTAGTTGTATTGTTGCCGCCGCCACCTAGATGTTGGAGAAGCACGGCCACCAATTTTTGGAGAGCCGGCCTCATGAGCAAGAGAGGAAGAAAAGAACTGCAAAGCGAGGAGGAGAAGATGAGGGGCGCCGGCCAAAAACCTAGGGAGAACAATCACCTTGCCGCCCACTTTCCTAGCCGCCCAAAACCCTAGCTCCTCTAGGGTTTGTTACCGCCCAACACTTGGATGAGCCAAACCCTAATTCTCCAATCAAAAAATCATATTTCCGCCCAATGCCTAAGCCCTTATTTATAGAATTTAGGAGAAAGTTGGTTAGCCTAAAATATAGGAACTAATCCCTATTTTCTTGCCGCCCAAATAACCCTATCTCCTCTAGGATTTGTTGCCGCCCAACACATGGATGAGCCAAACCCTAACTATAGAATTAGGCTTAGGCCTCCTTTAATCTCCACCGTCGGATCTAGGGATTTAATCTCCACCGTCGAATCTAGGAATTTAATCTCCACCGTCAGATCTAGGGTTTTATCCCAACCGTCGGATCTAGGATTTCATCCCAACCGTAGGATCTAGGATTTCATCGCAATCGTCGGATCTAGGGTTTAATCCCAACCGTCGGATCTAGGGATTTAATCCCAACCGTCGATTCTAGGATTTCATCCTAACCATCGGATCTAGGGATTTAATCCCAACCGTTGGTTCTAGGGTTTCATCCAACCATCGGATCTAGGGATTTAATCCCAACCGTTGGTTCTAGGTTTTGTTTTACATTCTTGGATCTAGACTTCACAAGGATTGTATTAGGCTACGATAGGGACCATAAGGAGGAGTTGGGTCTTGGCCACCCGATGGATCGGAACCACACATACTTGATCCATCAATGATGTTCCATTCCACTAGAGGATCATCATTGAACTACCTCACCAACCCCCATAAATTAATATGGGCTCCATATATTATTTGTACATTAATCTCCCCGTGTTTAAGATATCGAATGTCCGTCAATTAATTGATTTACTGACCATCAATTAATTAACATCTAACTCCTCGAGTAGTACCACTCAACCTTATCATCATGTTGACTAAGTCAATCAGCTGGGTTTACATGATGAACCTTATGAGCTCCTCAAGGGGACATCATCAACCTAATATATAGGACACGGTTTCCTCCTATAATCAACGGCACACCATGTAAATAATATTATTTCCCAACTTACCGGGCATATTGATTTAATCCATCTAAATCTCACCCACTGGTAAATCAAAGAAATAAATACTAAGTACATGTGCCCCTTATTATATCGGGATTAAGAGCATGTACAATATAATATCCGAGGTCCGATTCAATTATGTAGTCAGCACTAAATTGAATCACCTCTATGTCGATCCTGCTCAATACACCTAAGTGTACTAGTGTAATTCTATGTTCAAGATAAAACAATACCAAGCTACACTATAACCATGCCAATGGTTTGTCCAAAACCATCTTGGTTGTGAGCCTCTACTTATATTTTACAAGGGACTGATAACATGATCTTCTGTGCCACACCAAGCACCATGTTATATACAATGTAAAATATTAGACAATATGCACACATATATAATGAATATATAAAATGCAAACAATGATCATGTGATTCTTATTTCAAAATAAAATGTTCATACAAAAAGAGCTAGGCTTTCAGTATACATTCCAACAATCTCCCACTTATACTAAAAGACTATGTCGTCATCACTCTTCCATACATCTGATCCCCATGTCCTCCACATGCCTATCAAACGCTTTCGCTGGAAGGGCCTTAGTGAATGGATCCGCCAGGTTATCCTCTGATGCAATCTTGGCGACAGCAACTTCTCCTCGCTTTACGATCTCTCGTATGAGGTGGTACTTGCGCTCTATGTGTTTACTCGCCTTATGGGCTCGTGGTTCCTTCGAGTTTGCAACTGCACCAATGTTATCACAATAAATTGTGATAGTTCTGGGCAAACCAGGAATCACATCCAAGTCCATCAAGAAGTTCCTGAGCCATACAGCTTCCTTGGCTGCCTCAGAGGCTGCCACATACTCAGCTTCCATGGTAGAGTCCGCCACGCATTTCTGCTTGACACTCCTCCATACTATGGCTCCACCTCCAAAAGTAAACACAAACCCCGAGGTAGACTTACTCTTGTCCCTATCTGATTGGAAATCCGAATCCGTGTAACCCACAAGGACTAATTGATCTGCCCGGTAAACCAGCATATAATCCCTAGTCCTTCTCAGGTACTTCAATATATGCTTTACCGCAGTCCAATGTCTCTGTCCGGGATTACTCTGATATCTGCTAACCATGCCCACGGCAAAGCAGATATCCGGTCTCGTACATAGCATAGCATACATAAGACTTCCTACTGCCGAAGCATAAGGAACCGCCTTCATGTCCTCTATCTCCTTTGATGTTTTGGGACACATCTCTTTAGATAAAGGAACTCCATGCCTAAAAGGTAGAAAACCTTTCTTGGAGTTTTGCATGCTAAAACGAGCAAGGATAGTGTCAACATATGAAGCTTGAGATAAGCATATCCTTTCTTACGATCCCTTATAACTTTGATCCCAAGGATGTGTCCACTTCTCCCAAGTCCTTCATATCAAATTGTTTGGACAACCATACCCTTACGTCGATAACACTTTGATATTGTTGCCAACTAACAAAATGTCATCTATAGTACAAGAAACACCACTACGTTTTCACATCTCTTGTATACACAAGGCTCATCCGGACTTTGAATAAATCCATATTACTGGATTACCTCATCAAAGCGGATGTTCCAAGATCTAGAAGCTTGCTTCAATCCATAAATGGACTGATTAAGCTTACATACAAGATGCTCTTTGCCTTTAGCAATGAATCCCTCTGGTTGTTGCATATAGATGTTCTCCTCAAGAATTCCGTTAAGGAAAGCTGTCTTGACATCCATCTGCCAAATCTCATAATCCATATAAGCAGCTATAGATAAGAGAATCCGGATAGACTTAAGCATAGCTACCCGTGAAAAGTCTCCTCATAATCGATGCCCTCTTTACAGTATACCCTTTACTTGCAGCAAGCCTATTTGAAGGTCTCAACCTTCCGTCTACTCCTCTCTTTCTCTTGTAGATCCACTTGCATCCAATGGTTTTACACCATCGGGTGGCTCTACTAGCTCCCTGATTAGAATCCATAGATTCTATCTCTGAATTCATCGCTCTTTGCCAAGATACCGCATCTCTATCTTGGAGTGCCTCGTCATATGTCCAGGGATCAGGTTCATGTTCACCAAGGACTAAGTCCGAAGACTCTCCCAAAAACATGAATCTCTCGGGTTGTCTAACAACCCTCCCACTACGACGAGTACCTCCGTGTATGCTCTGTCTACTACGACGAGGTGCCTCCTGTATGCTCGCGGACACGCGTGCGTTGACTTGTGGTGTATCCTCTTGTACTGTGGTAATCAAGTCGACTTCTCAACTCCTCAAGAACAATCCTACTCTTGGGCTTGTGGTTCATTACATAATCCTCCTCTAGAAATCTGGCGTTCGTGCTAACGATCACCCTCTGATCTCTAGGATTATAAAATAAACCACCTTTCGTTCCCTTGGGGTAGCCAACAAACATGCACACTTCTGTACGAGGTTCCAACTTACCAGCATCAGCCTTCAGCACATGTGCTGGACTCCCCCATATCCGAATATGTCTTAGACTAGGCTTTCGCCCAGTCCACAATTCTACAGGGGTAGAAGGTACTGATTTAGATGGAACCAAGTTCAGAGTGTACATTGCCGTATCCAGTGCATACCCCCAGAACGAAACAGGTAACTCAGAATAACTCATCATCGATCTCACCATCTCTATAAGAGTCCTATTCCTTCGCTCTGCTACACCATTCTGCTGGGGTGTGCCAGGTTTAGATAATTGGGATTGAATCCCAGCCTCTGATAAGTAACTCCTAAACTCTCTCAAGAGGTACTCGCCACCACGATCAGATCGTAGTGTCTTGATACTTTTACCTTGACGGTTCTCCTCATCAGCCTTGAATTCTTTGAACCTGTCAAAGCATTCAGACTTGCGGCGCATCAAGTAAATGTATCCATACCTTGAATAATCGTCTATAAAAGAGACGAAGTATTCAAAGCCACCTCTTGCCTGGATAGACATAGGACCGCACAAATCAGAATGAACCAATTCTAACACATCTTTGGCTCTATACCCCTTGGCCTTGAAAGGCCTCTTGGTCATTTTACCTTCCAAGCAAGATTCACAGGTTGGGAGATCCTCCACCACTAATGAACCCAAAGATCCATCAGCTATCAACCTTTGAATTCTGCTTAGGTTAATATGACCAAGCCTTAGATGCCAAAGATATGTTTGGTTCATTTGCGAAGGTTCTTTTCTCTTATTAGACTTAGAAGATGAGTTATTCACTTCTATATGCATCGTGGGAGCTTTTGGTTCAAGAGTATACAAATTGCCAACCAATGTACCTGAACAGATAATCTCTCTATTTCTTTTTATAACAACTCTGTCATTAAAAGAAACAGAATATACATCCATAAACAATTTAGAAACCGAAATCAAATTCTTTCTAAATGTAGGTACATAAAGACAATTTCTCAAAACCAAAACTTTATTTCTATCAAACGATAAATAAACGTCTCCCACTGCAATAGCCGCTACCTTAGTAGCATTGCCCATGTAGACGGTAATCTCTCCCTCAGCTAGTCGTCGGGTTTCCTGGAACCCCTGCAAAGAATTGCAGACATGATCAGTGGCTCCCGTATCTACACACCGTGCAGTAGATAACACCACTAAACATGTTTCAACGACTAAGGCAGAAGATATACCTTTGTTCTGCTTTAGGAAGGGGAAGTCTTTCTTCCCATGTCCAGTCTGTCTACAAGTGAAGTACTTGCCTTTCGGCTTCTTCACTCCCTGAGATCCTCCCACCACCTTTGCTCTACCTTGTTTCTTCTTCTTCTTGCCTTTTAGCTTAGAAGTAGAAACCTTCTGAGCAACCATGGATTCTTGCCTTGCAGCTCGATTTTGGTATTCGAAAAGTTCCTTTTCCCCAGAATCATCTGCAGGCCTAGGAGGACACTCATCGACAGTTAAGACACTATCCATATTTCTTTTCCAATCATTATTGTTTGGGGACAGTAAGTTTGTTTCCTTTAGTACCAAAGTAAGTGGATTGAAAGCCATTTGAAAATCCTAAGAATCACAATGATCAAAATATTAGATTTCAAATATTATTGATTCCTCAAAATAATAAAATCCTGAAATCAACCAACACCTCAAATCACCGAGAATATCTGCGTGTGGACGATACGAATTCTACATTTGTAAGAGGAGGTTTTACCCATTAATTTTATTATCTTGTCAACCTTACTTTTTGACAAATAAAATTAATAGTTGGTTCCTCTTTGGCCCTACAAATAAAAGCAGTGACTCCGATGGGGAGGATACTTTTATTTGCATCTAAGTGTGCACCATTACACGATACTAAGGGAATTATTTCGGATTATGTGCCTTACCACTGTGGAAGCACACACGCTCCTAAATAATTTCCTATAACCATTATTTGACCTAGTGATCCGCAAACAAACCCGTCCGCAGGGAGGAAGGCACTCAGAGCCAACACACAAGTTTGTTCGCATCACACGTCAAATTGTAATGGAGGCCGCGGGAATTAATTAAAATATCCCTCTCCCACTTAGTAAATTGCAAATGAGGAATTTTAAATCACACACAACATGCATATAAAACAAATAAGCAATAAATATGGAAAAAATAGAATTTTTCCAACTATTATGGCATTGTCCTCCAATATGCATCCCGTCGTGTGGCCACCTCGTCCGCTCCATCTTTTCCCGTGCGCAAGTCACCAAAGAGTTCCGAGCCGAGATAAAACATTTTAATTTACATCCATCGATCCTATACTCCACGAAGGAGTGTACAAATAATCTAGATCGAAAGTAAACTAAAATGAGCGGCTAAACAATGCCGTATTTAATTACAAAAATTAAATACTAATCTAGCCTCGTCAACCCCGAGGATTCAAATAATAAATTTTTACACACATCCATTCACATACACACACATGGCCATAATAGTCGGATCTTATGCCTGCAACCAAAGAGTTCCACTACGCATATCCTACTATTATCCGGCACATATTATATATGAAAAATGCATAAAAATATAACCGAATTCTAAACACACAAAACCGGAAACCGTTACTCTGATACCAATTGTTGGTGGGTCTCTGCGGAGGCTCATTGGCTCCCATGTCCCCGGATTAAAATTTTCACTGATGAAAGGATTAATCCGGATGAGATGAGCTTCCTTGGCCACACCATTTCATCGTCGTGCTAACAACTTGAGTGGTCGCTTGAACAAACTAGTTGTTTAAGCAACACAACTCTTCTAGTTGGTTAGCCGCGGAAGAGACGACGGACGGATCGCCGGTTTTTGTGTTTGTCTTCGGGGTCCATGATTATACAATATATATTCATACACACACATGCATAATCATCATATATAAGAACATGCTCAGATCTGAAATTAAAGTTATAAAACTTTATACCTTACGATCTTCTACCGTATGTCCTATCCTTCTCGTGGACGACGTGTGGACGAAGATCCTCCACGAGTAGAAGCCTTCTAGATCACGTTCTTCTCTTCCTTGTCCGCTGCGAACAAAGAGAAGAACCAACGAAACCTTTCCTTTCTAGAACCGACCACCAAACAAGAGAGTTTGATGCAACCGCCGGCCAAGGAACGATTGGATGAGCGCCGGCCAACTAGTTGTATTGTTGCCGCCGGCCACCTAGATGTTGGAGAAGCACCGGCCACCAATTGTTGGAGAGCCGCCGGCCTCCAAGGAGCAAGAGAGGAGGAAGAAAAGAACCGGCAAAGCGAGGAGGAGAAGATGAGGGGCGCCGGCCAAAAACCTAGGGAGAACAATCACCTTGCCGCCCACTTTCCTAGCCGCCCAAAACCCTAGCTCCTCTAGGGTTTGTTGCCGCCCAACACTTGGATGAGCTAAACCCTAATTCTCCAATCAAAAAATCATATTTCCGCCCAATGCCTAAGCCCTTATTTATAGAATTTAGGAGAAAGTTGGTTAGCCTAAAATATAGGAACTAATCCCTATTTTCTTGCCGCCCAAATAACCCTATCTCCTCTAGGATTTGTTGCCGCCCAACACATGGATGAGCCAAACCCTAACTATAGAATTAGGCTTAGGCCTCCTTTAATCTCCACCGTCAGATCTAGGGATTTAATCTCCACCGTCGGATCTAGGAATTTAATCTCCACCGTCGGATCTAGGGTTTTATCCCAACCGTCGGATCTAGGATTTCATCCCAACCGTAGGATCTAGGATTTCATCGCAATCGTCAGATCTAGGGTTTAATCCCAACTGTCGGATCTAGGGATTTAATCCCAACCGTCGATTCTAGGATTTCATCCTAACCATCGGATCTAGGGATTTAATCCCAACCGTTGGTTCTAGGGTTTCATCCAACCATCGGATCTAGGGATTTAATCCCAACCGTTGGTTCTAGGTTTTGTTTTACATTCTTGGATCTAGACTTCACAAGGATTGTATTAGGCTACGATAGGGACCATAAGGAGGAGTTGGGTCTTGGCCACCCGATGGATCGGAACCACACATACTTGATCCATCAATGATGTTCCATTCCACTAGAGGATCATCATTGAACTACCTCACCAACCCCCATAAATTAATATGGGCTCCATATATTATTTGTACATTAATCTCCTCGTGTTTAAGATATCGAATGTCCGTCAATTAATTGATTTACTGACCATCAATTAATTAACATCTAACTCCTCGAGTAGTACCACTCAACCTTATCATCATGTTGACTAAGTCAACCAGCTGGGTTTACATGATGAACCTTATGAGCTCCTCAAGGGGACATCATCAACCTAATATATAGGACACGGTTTCCTCCTATAATCAACGGCACACCATGTAAATAATATTATTTCCCAACCACATCATCAACCTTATCATCATGTTGACTAAGTCATCTTGATCATGGAGACTTATGCTTTGACATCTTAAGCAAACATCTCTAAGGAGATGTGGACCCGGGATGATTGGGTATAAGTCGAAGTGATCGAAGGTGTTTGAATAGCCTATAAAGGATTCACCACTCCTTGCGAGGAGATGTATACCCATGGCCTCTCGTCGGATTGTTACTAAAGTCTTTGGCCAAAGCATTACATGTTTAGAGTAAGGTACTCTTCGATACATGTGGAGTAACTAGAATCCGTAGGACGAGGAAATGATACTTGGGCTAGGTGTGACGTAGTCAGCCTAGTGGGGACTGACACAATAGACCATGTTCTGAACCAAGTGGGTATAAGATGAGTGAAGGGAATGGGGCATGAATCATTCGAGCTACTGAAGGATTTCAGAAATAGTTCTGGATCAACCGTTGATCTTTTCGGTTAATTGGGGATCATGATGTACTACTAGGTGCCACTCATGATCATTCTATAATTAATGGTTAATTATAGACGGCCAACATAAACCGAGAACCTATTTGGTCACACGCACAACGAGCGTAATCCAAAGGATTTAAAACGAGCTTGAAAATGGGATTCTCAGACCGAGAGAAACTAGGTTTGGTTGGACCAAACATAAAGCGAGCATGAAATCGTTTCAGTCGCAATGGAAGCCTGGATGGGCCGCGTCTTATGAAGACGTAATGGATGAACCAAAATGGTTTGGTTCTAATCCAATGGATGAGAATAAACCAAAGGGGTTTGGTTTATTTTAAACGAATGAATCAAAAGTTGGTTTGGTTCGTTTTAACTTAAAATAAACCATCATGGTTTGGTTTATTTTAACTTATCTTAATGGAGCGGGTTAATGGGCCTAATGGTTATGATCCAATAACCATTAAGAGAATTAGTTCTCTATAAAAGAGGGCTTAATGGATAATTAAGCCCTAATCCAAAACCCCTAGCCTTTGAGTTGCCGCCCACCCTTGGAGTTGCTCGGCGCCAACCCTAGGCTGCCGCCCAGCTTGTTGTGCCGCCGTCATCTCCTTGTCGGCGTCCAAGCTTCAGCCGGTGAACCCTCCGGTGACCCTCCGGTGATCTTCCTAGGCCTCGGTGAAAAGGTGAGCACTTGGCTTCCTTGTTTTGGCCGGCGCCTACTCCTCCACCAAGCTGTCCAGTTTTCTGGACAGCTTCTTCTCCTCTCGTCGGAGCGTCGTTTGGACGACGGTTAGAGCTCCGACAGTGGATAACTTACCAGGGATTCGAACTCCGGTAATCCTCTGAGGTGGAGGATGAAGGATTCGTCAATCGGTTGACGAATACCTCTCCGGAGAAGCGAGTTTTGAGGACTCGTTTTGGATCCGAATTTGGATTCGGATCGTGATCATCTCTCGATCACGTCGTCTTCAACACGAGGCTAGTAACCCGTACGAAGACGAAGCTCATGGCTTAGCGAAGTCATCCCGAGGAACTCGGCGTGGATACGGATAGAGACGATTCTAGCGAGAATCGTTCCGGTTGATGCCGTTCCCGCTACACGTCATACGAAAGGTATAACGTAGATAAATTTCCTTTTATTGCAAATTTAAATTTACGGTTACGTCTACACTTGTTGTAATATGCATGCGTGTGTTGTGTGTGTTGTAATAAATAGGAGTATTTATTATTTTATTGCTTCCGCTGTGTTCATGTTTACGAAACATGATCGAACACACACACGCCGCGGTGCCGGAAACCCAACAGTGGTATCAGAGCCCAGGTTGTGTTTCGACATAATCGTAAAAATGGTTTTGCGATAGTCATAATGTATTTCTAGAAATTTTCTAATTTTGGAAATTTAGAAGTATTTATGGAAATTTTTCAATTTTGGAAAGTCTAGAAGTATTTATGGAAATCTTCCACTTTTGGAAAGTTGGAAGTATTTATGGAAATCGATATTTTCCATAAATAAAATATTTGATTAGATTTGGAAATTTGTTTCCTAATTTAATCATGATTTTATTTGGGAAATCAAATCTTAAAATATTTTATTTCCATAAGTAGTTTTAATGATTTAGGAAATTGGTTTTCTAAATAGATTTTCCTTAATCAAATAATTCCATGAATAAAATATGTGATTAGATTTGGAAATTTGTTTCCTAATTTAATTATGATTTGATTTGGAGAATCAAATCTTAAACATATTTTATTTCCATAAATAGTTATGACATATAAGGAAATATATACATGACATAATTGTATGCCATGTAATTGCATTAGATGCATAACATTATGCCATGCGTGTCGTGACATGTAGATGTATGCCATGTATGTCATGCCATGTAGATAATAGTTATTTGCATGCAAAGAGGATGAGACATAAAAACCCTTAAACAATATTAAGCCTACACCTTCCATTAATATGGTTAGAACGAGTTAGTTTCTTGTTTGGGTTGTTGGACTCTCTCCAAGCCCGGCTTGAACCCGAATATGTTCAAACCATGGAATAGTTTAATACTAATATGGTAAGAGTCAGAGGTCAATCGTTAGCTTTGGTTGTTGGACTCTCTCCAAGCTGGGCTAATTGGTTGAATGCGCTCTAACCATATTAAAACTATGTCCCGATTAATGGGTTGGCTTTAACTTGGAGCATCGGCTTGTTGGACTCTCTCCAAGGTCGATGTAAAGGGAGGTGAAGTTGGGTGCTATGCATATGATGCATACTTGTTAATGTGTTAACAACCCGATGTATGTGTGAACATTCAATTAGTTGATAGCACATTGTGATAGTTGCATATACGTGATATGCAATCGGTATAGTTGATACCTCTACGTCGTAGTTATGAATGGCTTGTTGGACTCTCTCCAAGGTTGTTCATAACTATGATGGATATCAGCCCATTCGGAGATGGACCTACGATCTCCCGAAGTGATTTTGGGTTTTTGAAATTCGAAAAATGAATGGGATTTATAAATGTATATTGATGCATTTTAAAATCATCTTTCTCATATATGCTCGTTTTGTATTTCTAGGTCAATAAATTGATCATGATGTCTTTGAATTTGCGCACTATTTTGGATTCGAACAAACTGACTGGGCCTAACTTCCTGGACTGGCTTAGAAACCTGAGAATTGTTCTCAAGGCGGAAAAGCTTGCATATGTCCTTGAAGAGCCTCTTCCTGACCGTCCTAAGGACGATGCAACTCCAGACCAAATGTTGGTCTATCAGAAGCATGTGGCAGATTCTGAGCTGGCGAGTTGCATCATGCTAGCGGCGATGGTACTATGGATGCTAATACTATGGTCTTCCATCTTCATGAGTTGTTCGATGAGCAAGCGAGATCCGAAAGGTTCGAGGTCTCTAGGCTCCTCTTCACCACGAAGATGCAAGAAGGTTCATCTGGTGCGGTTTGTGCTAAAGATGAGCGGGTACATCAATGACTAGCTACCCTCGGTTTTGTGATGGATCATGAGTTAAGTATTGACTTAATTCGCATTGTTTGCCCAAGAGTTTCTAAATTTGTGATGAACTATCGGATGAACAAATTGGAATCCACCATTCGAGCTCCTCAATATCTTTGAAGTGGAGCCTTACATGAAGCATGAGGAGAAGCGGTTATTAGTTGATTCCTCAAAGAAAGGTTCTAAGAGGAAGGCAAAGAAGCGAGAAGAAAGGAAAGAACAAAAAGGCAAAGAAGGCGGAACCAGCGCAAAAGGGCACTTGCCATCACTGTGGCAAGGAAGGCCACTGGCGAAGAAACTGCAAGATTTATCTTGAGTCCATGAAGAAGAAGAAGGCATCCGATGCCCCATCCTCTTCAGGTATCTTCGTTATTGATTGTCATTCTATTTCCTTGGACACTTGGGTATTGGATACTGGGTGTAGCTCACATATATGTAATGACATACAGGGGCTAAGGAATAGAAGAAGACTTGTCAGAGGGGAGTCAAATTTGCGAGTTGGCAATGGAGCAAAGGTTGCTGCGGTCGCCATCGGAACTTATTTGCTGAAGCTCCCTAGTGGACTAGTCTTAGAACTGGACAATTGCTATTATGTTCCTTCTCTAATAAAGAACATTGTTTCTATTTCCTGTTTAAATAGAAATGGTTTCCATTTAGCGTTTAGTAACAATTGTTGTTATATAACTTTAAATGGCGTACTTTATGGAACTGGAACCTTGAGTAATGGCATTTATACGTTGGACGTATCCAGTGACATTTTCAATATCGAAGCGAGCAACACGCGTGCTCGAAAGGATAATCAAATAGACTCCTATATGTGGCATTGTCGTCTTGGCCATATAAGCAAGAAACGCATGTCCGAATTACACCGATGTGGAATTCTGGAATCGTTTGAATTGGATTCATACGATACATGTGAATCATGCTTAAAAGGCAAGATGACTAAGTTACCTTTTATTGGAAAAGGTGAACGAGTGGGAGAGTTACTAGGTCTAATACATACTGATGTATGTGGACCTATGTCAACTCAAGCATTAGGAGGCTATAGCTACTTCATTACCTTCACCGATGATCACTCACGGTTTGGGTATGTGTTCTTGATGAAACACAAGTCTGAAGCCTTTGAAAGGTTCAAAGAATTCAGAAATGAAGTAGAGAAACAACATGACAAGAGTATTAAAATATTTCGATCGGATCGAGGTGGTCAATACTTAAGTCAAGAGTTTCTTGATTATCTAAGAGACAATGGCATATTGTCTCAATGGACTCCGCCCTATACACCACAGCATAATGGTGTATCTGAGAGGCATAACCGGACCTTGTTGGACATGGTCAGGTCATTGATGAATCATGCAACTCTTCCAAAGTCCTTTTGGGGCTATGTACTTCAGACAGCTGTTTACTTGTTAAACAGAATGCCTACCAAGGTAGTCTCAACTACTCCATATGAGATATGGAATAGTAAGAAACCTCATGTATCTTACTTGAAGATATGGGGTTGTCCTGCTTATGTGAAGCGGACTGTATCAGACAAATTGGATGCTAAGTCTGATAAATGTCTATTTATTGGATACCCTAAGGAAACTAAGGGTTACCAATTCTATCATCCTGTGGAACAAAAGGTGTTTGTTTCAAGGCATGCTGTGTTTCTAGAGAAAGAGTTTCTCTTGCAAGAAAACAGTGGGAGTGTCGTCGAGCTTGAGGAGGCTCGAGAGACTCAAATAGACATTGATGAGATACCTGGTGAAGCACAACAGCCGACAACTCATAGTGATGGGCAATCGGTTTGACCTATTGTAACACCACATCTTCGTAGATCTGGTAGAACACGCAATATTCCTGAGAGATATGGATTTCTCGTAAGCGAATCGAACGACGTGTTACTCATTGACGATGAGGAGCCTACCAGTTATGAAGAAGTGCTGACAAGTTCAGAAAGGGATAAGTGGCTTGGTGCCATGAAGTCGGAAATGGATTCCATCTATGAAAACCAAGTTTGGAACTTGGTTAACCCACCTGAAGGGATAAAGCCTATAGGGTGCAAGTGGGTTTTCAAGAAGAAAACCGACATGGATGGTAATGTGATTACCTATAAGGCTAGATTGGTGGCGAAAGGATATCGTCAAAAATAAGGTGTTGATTATGACGAAACCTATTAGCCTGTAGCTATGCTTAAATCCATTCGGATGCTCCTAGCCATAGCGGCTCATTATGATTATGAGATATGGCAGATGGATGTGAAAACAGCTTTCCTTAATGGAAACCTGCTCGAGGACGTGTATATAATACAGCCTGAGGGTTTCACATCGGTTGATAAAACTAAGGTATGCAAATTGCGACGATCTATTTATGGATTGAAGCAAGCATCCAGGAGCTGGAATATCCGTTTTGATGAGACAATCAAAAGGTTTGATTTCTCACAAAATCCAGACGAACCTTGTGTGTACAAGAAGATTAGTGGGAGTGCAGTCGTATTCCTAGTATTGTATGTCGATGACATACTACTTATAGGAAATGATGTTTCAATCTTACAGTCAGTGAAGGTTTGGTTATCCAAGACATTCTCCATGAAAGACCTGGGAGAAGCAACCTACATCCTCGGGATTAAGATCTATAGAGATAGATAGAAACGGTTGCTTGGTCTTTCGCAGTCTACATATATAGACCGAGTGCTAAAGAGGTTTAGCATGTCGGAATCCAAGAAAGGTTTCCTACCCATCAGGCATGGGGTACACCTTTCGAAGTCTATGTGTCCGCGCACAGAAGACGAGAGGATTTGCATGAGTAAGATTCCCTATGCATCCGCAATAGGATCTATCATGTATGCTATGTTATATACGAGGCCCGATGTATCGTATGCTCTGAGTGTCACGAGCAGATACCAGTCCGATCCAGGAATGGATCATTGGGCGGCTGTTAAGACGATCCTTAAGTACTTGAGAAGAACTAAGGATGTGTTCCTAATATATGGAGAAGGGGACATGGTGATACGCGGGTATACGGATGCCAGCTTCCAGACAGACAAGGATGATTCCAGGTCTCAGTCTGGATATGTGTTCACCTTGAATGGGGGCGCAGTGAGTTGGAAAAGTTCCAAACAAGAGACTGTAGCGGATTCTACCACTGAGGCAGAATACATTGCAGCTTCGGAAGCAGCAAAGGAAGCGGTTTGGATCAAAAAGTTCGTTCATGAACTTGGTGTGATTCCGACCATTGTTGAAGCAATACCGGTCTACTGCGACAACAATGGAGCAATTTCACAGGCGAAAGAGCCAAGGTCTCATCAGCGATCCAAACATGTGCTTCGCCGCTATCATCTTATCAGAGAGATCATCAGTAGGAACGAAATACAAATCGAGAAAATTCCCACTGAAAGGAACTTAGCGGATCCTTTGACTAAGGCATTACCTCAAAGTAAGTTTGAGGGTCATGTTCGAGCTTATGGTATTGGATACCGTAGCGATTGGAATTAGGCCAAGTGGGAGTCTGTTAGTAATATATGAGAGATGTCCTAAGGCAATCGCCTTATGTATGAACCATTTATATGATAAATGAAGATTCACTATTTGAGTATACATGTTTTATGTATTTGATTGGATCTTAAACTCATTTACTGAATGTCCACGATACGATTCACAGCATGAGAGAATTTGTGATTGGATCATAACTAGTGAGTATCTCTACATGTGTAATTGTGATGTATCAAAATTATCCCTAGTCGATGAATTGATGGATTTGGATACCATCAATTCTGTCGAGACTAGCACGAGGTATACTCCTTGGTGTATCCAAGCAGCTGATTCTCACTGGCTGGAGACATAGTGATGTCCGGAGTTAATCGTGGATGCTAGTTATGGTAACTAGTTCATTGGAGTGACCAAGTAAGACTTCATATGGTTCTCTGCATATATAGATATGTCAATGAAGTTCTTCTTGTGGCTTAAGTGCGATGTTCCTTTGACTTGCGGTATTCAAGTCATCTTGATCATGGAGACTTATGCTTTGACATCTTAAGCAAACATCTCTAAGGAGATGTGGACCCGGGATGATTGGGTATAAGTCGAAGTGATCGAAGGTGTTTGAATAGCCTATAAAGGATTCACCACTCCTTGCAAGGAGATGTATACCCATGGCCTCTCGTCGGATTGTTACTAAAGTCTTTGGCCAAAGCATTACATGTTTAGAGTAAGGTACTCTTCGATACATGTGGAGTAACTAGAATCCGTAGGACGAGGAAATAATACTTGGGAGCCTAGTGGGGACTGACACAATAGACCATGTCCTGAACCAAGTGGGTATAAGATGAGTGAAGGGAATGGGGCACGAATCATTCGAGCTACTGAAGGGTTTCAGAAATAGTTCTGGATCAACCGTTGATCTTTTCGGTTAATTGGGGATCATGATGTACTACTAGGTGCCACTCATGATTGTTCTATAATTAATGGTTAATTATAGACGGCCAACATAAACCGAGAACCTATTTGGTCACACGCACAACGAGCGTAATCCAAAGGATTTAAAACGAGCTTGAGAATGGGATTCTCAGACCGAGAGAAACTAGGTTTGGTTGGACCAAACTTAAAGCGAGCATGAAATCGTTTCAGTCGCAATGGAAGCGTGGATGGGCCGTGTCTTATGAAGACATAATGGATGAACCAAAATGGTTTGGTTCTAATCCAATGGAGGAGAATAAACCAAAGGGTTTGGTTTATTTTAAACGAATGAACCAAAAGTTGGTTCGGTTCATTTTAACTTAAAATAAACCATCATGGTTTGGTTTATTTTAACTTATCTTAATGGAGCGGGTTAACGGGCCTAATGGTTATGATCCAATAACCATTAAGAGAATTAGTTCTCTATAAAAGAGGGCTTAATGGATAATTAAGCTCTAATCCAAAAACCCTAGTTGGAGTTGCCGCCCAACCTAGTGTTGCCGCCCAAGCTCCTTGGCCGCCCAAGCTCCTTGGCCGCCCAACCCCCTTGTGCCGGCGTCCAACTCCTTGCCGGCGACCAAGCTTCAGCCGGTGATCCTCCGGCGACCCTCCGGTGATCTTCCTAGGCCTCGGTGAAAAGGTGAGCACTTAGCTTCCTTGTTTTGGCCGGCACCTACTCCTCCACCAAGCTGTCCAGTTTTCTGGACAGCTTCTTCTCCTCTCATCGGAGCATCGTTTGGACGACGGTTAGAGCTCCGACAGTGGATAACTTACCGGGGATTCGATCTCCGGTAATCCTCTGAGGTGGAGGACGAAGGATTCGTCAATCGGTTGATGAATACCTCTCCGGAGAAGCGAGTTTTGAGGACTCGTTTTGGATCCGAATTTGGATTCGGATCGTGATCATCTCTCGATCACTTCGTCTTCAACACGAGGCTAGTAACCCGTACGAAGACGAAGCTCATGGCTTAGCGAAGTCATCCCGAGGAACTCGGCGTGGATACGGATAGAGACGATTCTAGCAAGGATCGTTCCGGTTGATGCCGTTCCCGCTACACGTCATACGAAAGGTATAACGTAGATAAATTTCCTTTTATTGCAAATTTAAATTTACGGTTATGTCTACACTTGTTGTAATATGCATGCGTGTGTTGTGTGTGTTGTAATAAATAGGAGTATTTATTATTTTTATTGCTTCCGCTGTGTTCATGTTTACGAAACATGATCGAACACACACACGCCGCGGTGCCGGAAACCCAACACCTCGTACTGCAGATAAGGGTAAGGGATGGATAAACTAAAGGGAGCAGCAGGAGGGGCCAAATGTGTGTGGTAGTGGCATGGTGGAGAAGATCCGTTATGTCCTCATATATATGTTTCCCCATGGTGATGACGTTATGGATGTCCTTGTTTATGTCTTCTTATGATGATGATGTTTATGAACTTGAACTAAGTACTAAGTATCTATATATGTTATGATGCATGCTCTATGTTAATAAGAAGAAGTAAGGAAGAAGTAAGAAGAAGTATGCATATATGTTATGATGCATACCCTATGTTAAGAAGAAGAAGTATCTATATATGTCCATGCATGTTTATGTTAAAAAAAAAAAGAAAAAAAAAATGTGTATAAAGTCTTCCGTTGTAAGTAATGTAAGTATGTACGGTTCACACACGCCCGCCTCTTTCTGGTTGGACCAAACATGGAGCAAGCAAGAAATTGTTTCAGTCACATCGAAAGCATGGATGGACCGAGTCTTATGAAGACATGATGGATGAACCAAATTGATTTGGTTCTAATCCAATGGTGGAAAATAAACCAAAGGGGTTTGGTTTGTTTTAAACGAATGATCCAAAGTTGGTTTGGTTCGTTTTAACTTAAAATATACCAACACGGTTTGGTTTATTTTAACTTAAGTTATTAGAGCGGGTTAACGGGTTTTGGTCGTGAACCAATGACCGTTAAGGTTTCATGATGGCCAAGGAACATGTGTTCTATAAATAAGAGAGTGGAGAAATATTTCGTGGATGAGTTAAGGTTTTGCGAAACCCTAGCCACCTCCTCTCTTGTTGTCACCGCCCACCTTAGGGTTGCCACCGCCCAACCCTTGGCGCCGCCCATCCCTTGGATGTCACCTCCTCTAGCTGCCGACCATCCACCAACTGTCGGCCACCCTCCGGCCAACAACCCAGTCATCGGCCATCCTTGCAGTCGTCGGCCACCAAGGTGCAACCGACCAATTTGATTGGTTGGCTCTTCCGAGGAGACAAGTTTGTGGAACTTGTTTTGTGATCATCTCTCAGATCACATTGTCTTCGATGCGAGACTAGTATCTTTTGTCAAGACGAGGCTCATAGCTTGTGAAGCTATCCCGACTATACTCGACATGGATATGGATAGAGGAGATACTAGTGAGGGTCGCTACGGTTGATATCATTCCCGCTACAAGTGATTCGTCAGGTATACCTAGATATAAAGTTTCCTTTATTGCAAAAATTTTAAATATGCGATTATGTCTACACTTGTTGTATCCTTCATGCATGTGGTGTGTGTGGTGTGTGTGATGTAATAAAATTAGTTTGTTACCGTATTATTTTACTTCCGCTGTGTGCATGTTTATGAAACATGTTCGAACACACACCCACGTCGGTGCCTGGGAAACCCAACATCGTGAGGCTGATGCAGGTGGCTAGGAGGCTTAGGTCTAGGCTATGGATGGTTATCAAGTATGAGGGAATCATACTTGGATTACACCTCATGTTTGAGGTTTACCAGTCGACTGGGGTTATGAACCAGTCGACTAGCCGAGTGTTTGACACTCGAAAGCCTAGTTGACTCAGATAAGTCGACTGGGATTATTACCAATCGACTAGTCAATAGTCGATTGAAGGCTCGACTATTGCTATATGCCATTGGGAGTTGACTGTCATGTATGGGCAGTCGACTAGCCTTAAGCAGTCAACTTCCATGGATAGCAGTCGATTGGTGATGGTGGACACAGACACAGAATGTATTGTAGTCGATTGGCCACTCAACTACTAGGTTGGCAGTCGACTCTAGGGTATCCGTTGGGCGAATCCAACGTGGATTAAATTCGTTATGAGGCAACAACATTATGGGCAATTGAATGGTGCCTTTGGGCAGTCGACTGCCATGCGGCGAATCAGCTCGATGTAGGATATAAAGGAAGCTATGATGGAGGGTTGGAGTAAGGTTTTTTTGGATGATTTTGAAGGGGAAGTGTTGTTGCATTCTAGACCTTCAAGAGCAATCTAAAGCAATCAACAAGCAAGCAAGCAATCAAGTTTTTGTAAAGTGATCTTTACTTATTATTGTAGTTGTTTCCTGTATTTGATTGTATCTTCTTATATTACTATTGCAATCATTTTGTATGAGATTTCTCTACCTCTGTTGTCATACCGAGAAGGAAAAATTTGATAGTGGTGGTGTACATCACTAGAGCTCAATTAGAGGTCGCCTCATGGAGTAGGAACCCTAGTTCCGAACCACGTTAAATCTTCTTGTCTTGTGCTTGTTTTTTGTTTTCATTTATGTTTTAATCCTATATTCCACTGCGCACTAACAAATTGTAGATGAGCACGTAATCGCAATCCATCGAACGAAGTGAAAATGCTATTCACCCCCTTATAGCGCGGTCAATGATTCCTCTACAGTGACTATCTCATATATAACACAAATAAAGAAACTTCATTCAATAATAAATCTCAACAATCATCTCTCATGATTTGTAACTAATGTTTACTTGATCTTATAAGAATAATGACATTTATGATGTCTTGATCTTTTCTTTGCAAAGCTTGTGACAAATCATTCATAACTCCAAAGATATTCTTTAATAAATGCATCTAAAATATGAATTCATATTTTACCATCAATTCGAATAGATTATTTGTTTGCACTATTTGCTTATGATTTTTTCCCACATCTTCAACAATTAAAAGGATATCAATAATTGAAGAATACAAGTAAATCAAATTCAATAATGTATTATAATGTGAACTCCAACGTATACTTCCAGAACTTTTTAATTTTTTTTCTCCTGCATGATTCATACCTCATCCACTGAAGATGTTTTTTTTTCAAGTTCTTTCAATTCTTTTTCCAAATTGTTTCTCACGAAATATATCTCTTTGCTTGTATGACATTTCAATAATATAATCACATAAAAAAATAGAAATATTCATGTGATTTTCATCAACAGTTGCAAGTATAAGTTGCAATTGATGAGTAAAACAAACATAATAAGCGAACTTGTTCTCTATCATACTTAAATTTTTTAAGTCATTGAATTCTCCTCTCATATTATCAGCTCTATTATATCTTTGCCCTCATAAATTAAATGTAAATAGAGTGCTTGAGGAGAATTTTTTTTTTACAGCAAGAAAATTTTTTAATATATATATTATATTATATATATACTATTTTTTTATTTCAGGGGTGGTCGTACCCCCTTTCCCATGTGGCTACGCCACTGCTGGCAACGACAACGACGAAGGGCAACGCGAGGAAGGAGGTTGATGGACTTAGGCTTTTTTTTAAATACTAATCTTGGATTTAATTTATATAACTTTATGCTAATTGAATTAATTAATGTTTTGGATAAAATTAATTTGGCTTAATATAACCAAAAAAAATTATCCTAAATTTTCTGAAAAAATATTAATAACTAGATTTTCATTTTTAAATAAAAATTAAATAAATATACTTGTTTATTTATTATTATTATTATTATTATTATTATTATTATTATTATTTGATGCGACGAGGAAAATATGTTCACTCCTTTCCAATGCAGTGAAGCACAGAGGGAGATCTCAGAGGGTTCTCACAGGCCGCAATCAGTAAAGAATAAGAAGGTGAAGTAGATGAAACGCAAAAATCGATACCAACAATCGAAACTCAGACACAAGATGTAACGTGGTTCGGAATGAGGATTCCTACTACACGGAGGTGAGTTTTCTCACCGGATGCAGTGCCTAAGCACTTTCACTATGAAGGTCCTCCTTTACGGAAAAGAAGTTTCCGAAGGTGGAGGAGAAAAACCTCTTACAGTGATATCACAAGTCGAGAAAAAGTACAAGAGATGTAACAACAAATCCTGCCCTTCCGCCTCCGTGAGGTGGTTGTCGCCTCTCCTCTCCTCTTGCGTCTTCTTCTCTCTTGTTGGGTTGGAATTCTTGCATCTCCTCCTCCCCTTGCTTCCTCGCCTTTTATCTTCCTTTTCCTCCATCGTAACGTGGGTTTGTCTCCATCGTACACGTGGCCACCACCCCACCGGAGAATAATTACATTACATGATATGAGGAACGAAGGCTCCTCGGAATATTGTGTGGGGGCCTCCTAAGTCGTTGCATAACGCCTCTTCCTCTACTTTTCAGGTAACTAGGTTAGACTGTCTCCTTCAACCATCCGCTTTAGGTGAAGCTAGCTTAGGTCTATGGCCCACGGGTGACCTAGCCTTAGGGCTCTTCATCAACCCGAACCAATTCCTCTTTTTTCCATGCCAAACTTCCTTCAAATCGATCAGGTTGAGTCGCCCCTTCATCCCTCCCATCTGCTTCTGGAATTATCTAGCTGAACCAATTCCTGTTCCGCCCTTAGCAAAGTGCCTTCCGTCTCTTCTTTGTCGTGCCAATTGCTTCTGCTAACTCTCCCGTGCCAAATGCTTCTACTAACTCTCTCGTGCCAATTGCTTCTGCTATTCGCGTCCGAACCATTCTTCCTTTTCTCCCTTCGCTGAGCCGAATATTTTGGATCGGATCATGGGTTACATGCTAACCCTTTCATCTGGAGTTATATAGAAAAGGTACCAGTAGTATCATTAGTCAACCCCAAAAAATAGTCAAGCCGGGTTATGTCTTGACTTTCCAAATGTATATAAAGTTTCTGCCCTATTCTTTATTTCTTAACTTGAATTTACTCCTTCCCTTATAGCTTCCCTATGTATACCCGAGGCGGCCCGACGGGCTCATGGGCCCCGCTTCTCCTTCTCCTTTCGCGCAGTCGAACCGTCACTAAAAAACCCTATATAAAACCCCGCCTCCTCCTTTTAGGTATCATTTAGTGTGTTTAACAATTCAGTCTGTTCTTCTTCTTCCGGGATTTTCACCGGCGGCGTTTCGGCGACCCAGTCCTTCCTTTCCCACATGATTCTTCCTTAACCTCCGAGTAAGTGCTCTGCTTTGTTCACACCCATGGCTCCTAGGACCATCCCTTCACCCGCCTGGTACGAACATACCATAACTCAGTTAGATTGCAACCATTATTTCTTTAATATTAAGAACAACTATATAAACCCTTCTATAAAGTGTTGTTTCACTACTAAACTGCATCGGCCTAATAATCCTCCTCCCGGTTCGACGTGTTTTTTCTCCGAATAATTTCTTAATGGCCTATGTCTACCAGCACCTTCCGGTTATCTAGATATTTTGCATTTTTACAAACTTCCTTTAAACCAAATCACCCCCAATTCCTTCCGCATCTTGTCAGGAGCTTCTATGGTGTTTCGACACCTAAACCTTCCCTTAACCCCTGAAATATTCCACTGCTTTTTCCAATTGAAATCTTCCAAGGCAGGTCTCTTCTATTTATCTAGCCGTTCAGACTACCAATTCTTAGTGAACCTGCCTACTTCCCACAAGGGATGGGAAGAACTATACTTTTTTGTACAGCTTCCAGAATCTCTACCCTATTCTGATACTTGGAAGGTAGATCTTCCCGAATTGCCTCCCTTCCGGGAAATGAGAACCAAATGCCCCTTCCCAGAGGTCTATAGAGTATTAGGAGAGTTACATTATTGCTCAAACCACCTAATAGAAACTCCCCTATTGAGCCACTTTGGATTGTCTCCTCTACCTTTGAGGACTTCGGTTGCTGTAGGTAGGGTGATACTTACCCTGCAGTATGACTTCCATCCTATATTATTCATCTTTCTTATTAATACACTTTGCAGATAATCTAATGCAGAAGGCTTTGGTGGAAGGAGAGGCAATTGAGGCTGCCAAAAAGAAGAAACCCTCAACTAAAAGAGGTAAATCAATAGTCGCGCCATCATCCCCTCGGAAAAAGATGCGGCTCACTAAGAAAGGAGCCTCAAGCTCATCTACTCTTCTCCCCTCGTCTTTCGACCAGCCAGGGTCTCAGTCCCTAACCATTTATGAGCCGAAAAGAAGAGGCAATACCTCACCTATCCCTTCTCCATCTCCTCAAGGAGGGGACTCTCCCTCCCATTTTCTTCATTCCTCCCCATCTGCACAAAATTCGCCCCCACCTTCTCATACTGAGTCTCTCCAAGCTCCTATTCCTCCCAACTCAAGAGCTTCTCCTCCCCCCCTTCGTCGTATCAGACCCCTACCTTCCCCCGAAGGGGAGGATCCTTCTCTTCCCGTTCCTCCGAGGGCCACGTTGGAATCCCTGCTGAAGATTCGGCATCCCTCGAAGGTGAAATTTTTCAATCAGTCAGGCGTACAAGGCCCCTGTGAGCAAGTGGGCAAGCTGTTGGCGGAGGTATTTAATATTTCTTTCTAACCTTTAATATACGTTTTTATACACCGGCATATACTGACATTGATTTCCTTCTTCTAGGCCTCATCCCAACATCACAACATGGTAGTCCAGCTGGCTCAGTTCCAATCCAGCATGGAGACCCGCCACTTCGCTGCCATATCGCAACAAAAAGAGCTCATTCGGCGGTTAAGTGAGCAAGAGGAGAAGGAGGCGGACCTAAGGGGCCAGTGTGAAGATGCCATGATGCAACTGGCCCTGGTTTAAAGCGAAAAGGAGGAGCTGCAACAAAAAAATGAAGAACTTGAACAGCGCCTCTTCTTACAATCCAGTGAACTGCAACAGGTAGACGTACTGACCCGTGACCTGAAGGAGTATAAAGGATATCTTGGGGACTCCATGATCAAAGCAGCTGACTCCTCGACTATAATTATACAGCTTCAGCAAGAATGCCACCGGCTTAAATTGGAGCGTCAAGCCTGGGAAGCTACCAAGAAATCCTGTACAGGGAAGTGTCAGGAGCTTTCCTCTATAGTGGCGGCTCTTCCTCAAACCTTATCACCGGTGGCTTGACAACAGTCCACTTTTCACAAAGAGTACTTTGAAGCTCTTTCAACTCTAGGACAGCAAGCTATACAGGCGGCCACCGAAAGAGATGCCTTGGTGGCTAATCTGGCGGAAAGTCAAGCTCAGGTGGCCCAATGTCAAGACCAGCTGAAGGAGCAAGAAGCCGATCTTAAAGGACGCTATGTCAAGAAGGGAGTAGATTTATTCATACTAGGTTTTGAGGGGTCCTCGGCTCAAAATGCCGAACAAGGATACTCGCTCCGTACAGACATCGCTATTTGAATCCTGTGGATGCGCTAGCTAAGTGTCCGCCCAAACTCTTTGAGTTGTAATTTCTACTATTCTCTTCTTTAGTAATTTTGTCAATAGCTTCTCTCTTGCTTCTGAATAATAAATTTGTCCACATGTTTAGTTGTCATCATCCTATCATGTTCCTTGACGGGTCGGGAATTCTGGATCAATTTTAAACTACTCTCTCTTTATACCGTTATCTCTTTTCCCGTGTCGTATGGTGCAATCACCTTGTCGGTTTTGGGGATTTATTTGGGAGGTCTTGAATGACATTATTCATATCCGATCTGATTTTGGTTTGGGGATTCGCTTGAAGGGTCTTGCCTGATATTATTCACATCCGTCCCGATTTTGGTTCGGGGATTTGCTTGAAGGGTCTTGCCTGATATTATTCACATCTATCCCGATTTTGGTTCGGGGATTTGCTTTAAATGACTCTTGCCTGTTGATTTTCCCTATTCCTCTTACCACTTCGAAAACGATATCAGTCTCTTCGTCTTCTTCCCCTTCCCAAGAACTTCTGTTGTCGCTTTCCTTCCATTATAAATCCTCACCCTCCATGTCTTCGTCCTTCTATCTCACTATCATGGCTTCAGCGGGGCACCCTATCGAAATCTCTTCGGAATCAGAATCTTTTGAACTACAAGACTGGGTTTCTGAAGACCTGGAAAACTCAGATACCCGCTAAACTGCCACTTCAGCCTTCCGTCCCCTTCCTTTTCTGCCTCCTACTCCAACTCCAACCCCTCCTACAGGGAGGTCCTTTCGTGTTCCCTTCCCTTCCTTCCGTAATAGGGTGTGGAATCCTCCCTTCACATGGGAGTATACAGTGTGAGACCCTCGTGCCACTACCGAACTTCCCCCACTTCCACCAGCGCTGGCTTTCATCCCAGTCCCCTTGGCGAAAGCTCATCCTTCTCCGTTTGATGTAGGTCCATCAGTCATTCCTCCGTCTCAAGGCGAGCGCTTCAAGGTCATCTTGGCGCCTTCTCCCCCCAAAGAGACCTCTCCCGCTTCGTCTGTTAGGAGTAATCAGAGAAGATCTTTATAGATCAAGTTAATGTAATCATTTTAAATATATCAATAAAAATGAGGGAGGGAACTGATGTTTGGTTTTGTCTCTTTTTCGTAGAAGTAAGGTTTCTGTCTTCAGAAGGACTGTAATCTGGTCCGAACATACCTTCTTCTATCATCGCCCGGGGATTCGGACCCTCTTAATTACAGTTATAGTTCCGTCGACCTTCCACCTACTGCCCCCATGCTTCCTCTTCTTTACTGGTATTTATTGTCCCTATTTCTTCTGCCAATAAATGCGCTCTTCTCCTTCATCGCTATAAAGACTTCCGACCCTTACTTGATAGCTTCCATCCTTTCCTTTTTCTTTCATTTGCCATGGACAGAATATCTGAATAGGGCAGCAGTTCCTCTCCTGCTGAAGAACAGATAAACGATCGTCGTTACATAGCTAGCTTGGAGGAGAAAGTGAAATATTTACAACAAGGCCAAGGAAGCTTCCGCGAATCGTCATACAACAACTGGTCGGGTCCCAAAAGGAGCTGGCCAAGCAAATCTTCATGCAGCAGTCTTACCGTCGGCAATTACTGTGCCAACCTCGACCGCACAAAGGAGCTCCATCCGTTCCTCCCAATAAAGAACTGTAATACCCTAGATGTATAAGGGTTTCTTTTTGTTATTTCCCCCTTGTAAATGACTCAAAATATGTAATTTTTCCGCATCAGTGAACTTTCCCTGTTTATCTTCTTCTTCCAGTATCTTTTGAGTTGTGCCGTGCTTTACTCCTTTTCGCACTGACATATAGTTGAGGCATATTTCGATTCTTCTGCCTTTTCACCCTACCGGGAATATAGAACCATTAAATGAACCAACTCTTCTATTTTACAGGAATAAAACAATATAAAGTCAAATAAGGACTTCAACTTCTCCCGCTTTACGGGGACAAAAATGATATATAACTGAGGAGACCTCAGTTCTTCCGTTCCGCCACCACACGGAGATTTCTTCCGCTTCGCGGGGATAAAAATTTAAGTATAACCGAATAAATTTTGGTTCTTCCGTTCCGCCACCACACGGGGATATCTTCCGCTTCGCGGGGATAAAAATTTATATATAATATATAACCGAGGAATCTCGGTTCTTCCGCTCACCACGGGGATATCTCGGCCATGGGATAAAAATTTATATATATAATATATAACCGAGGAATCTCGGCTCTTCCGTTCCGCCACCACACGGGGATATCTTCCGCTTTACGGGGATAAAAATTTAAGTACAATCGAATAAATTTCGGTTCTTCCGTTCCGCCACCACACGGGGATATCTTCCGCTTCGCGGGGATAAAAATTTATATATATAATATATAACTGAGGAATCTCGGTTCTTCCGTTCCGCCACCATACGGAGATTTCTTCTGCTTCGCGGGGATAAAAATTTGAGTATAACCGAGGAATCTCGGTTCTTCCGTTTCGCTACCACACGGGGATTTCTTCCGCTTCGCGGGGATAAAAATTTGAGTATAACCGAATAAATTTCGGTTCTTCCATTCGGCCACCACACGGGGATATCTTCCGCTTCGCGGGGATAAAAATTTATATATATAATATATAACCGAGGAATCTCGGTTCTTCCGTTCCACCACCACACGGGGATATCTTCCGCTTCGCGGGGATAAAAATTTAAGTACAACCGAATAAATTTCGGTTCTTCCGTTCCGCCACCACACGGGGATATCTTCCGCTTCATGGGGATAAAAAATTATATATATAATATATAACTGACGAATCTCGGTTCTTCCATTCTACCACCACACGGGGATATCTTCCGCTTCGCGGGGATAAAAATTTAAGTACAACCGAATAAATTTTGGTTCTTCCATTCCGCCACCACACGGGGATATCTTCCGCTTCACGGGGATAAAAATTTATATATATAATATATAACCGAGGAATCTCGGTTCTTCCGTTCCGCCACCACACGGGGATTTCTTCCGCTTCGCGGGGATAAAAATTTGAGTATAACCGAATAAATTTCGGTTCTTCCGTTCCGCCACCACACGAGGATATCTTCCGCTTCGCAGGGATAAAAATTTATATATAATATATAACAGAGGAATCTCGGTTCTTCCGTTCTGCCATCACACAGGGATTTCTTCCACTTCGCGGGGATAAAAATTTGAGTATATATGGCTCAAAGACCATTAGCATAAAGGAGACGATGCCTTCATATCATTCCTCTTTTGGCTTTCCTTCTGAAAGGGGAACGCCTATATTCGCCCCTTCCCAGGCAAATGAGGGCTTTAGTACATAATAAGCCATTTAGAAAAATAAACCCTTCTTTCCCTTTCACTTAGGGTCTCCTTCACCACAGACGAGGGGCCCAATAATGGTTACAGGCCCATTCTTCCTTCCTTTTATAGGGGATCCTTTGTCTTCGTCTCTCTTGCTATCTTCATCCATTCGCCTTTTCGTCTCCCTTTTCTTCGCCTATTCGCTCCTCCGCCACCACGCTCCTTTGCTTCAATCCCTTTTTCAACCCTTTTCCCTTATCCTCAGACCCTCAAAATGCATTCTACCTTCTTCCAGGAGATAGCGGGACGTTATCCTCATCGCAAGAAGGGTGCCAGTTAGTCGTCAGCTCCGTCTTCCTCTTCACCTTCCCCGATCACCACCACGCCTGCTTCATCTCGTCTTTCTCCCTCTCCTCCTCCTGCAACCCTTGTTATCTCTGCCCTGGAGGAAACCGGGGTAATTAGTCCTTCCTCACTTCTTCCGACATTTACAAACCCTAGCTCTTCTACTTTTTCTCCTTCTGCCACCAAGATTCGGAAGTCGCCTTCTCCTTCCTTGCAACTTGAGGATGAACCTGGGGAGGATGTACTTCAATGTCAGCCGATGACAGAGGCTGGCTCACCCCTGCCTTCTCTTTCCCCTGAATACCATTCCTTCTCCAAACCCATGGCGGTTGATATCCCCTTACCGCAAACTTCCCCCTCCACTCATCGCTTGAAGAGCCCTCCTCCCGCAGATATCACCCCCACTCTCCCCATTATAAGCGAACTTCCCACCTCAGTATCATCCGTCCCATCTTCTTCCCTTTCTCCCAGGAGTCTTCGGATCCTGAACTTAGAGGAAGTGGTTCCTCGCATGGAAGGCCTACGCCATGCTCTGGATTTGGTATGTTTTCTCAATTAGCCTCCTTATCTTTGTCTTATTAACCAATTTCTTTTCTACTACTGGCATGCAGGCCCTGACCAACCATCAAGAGTTGGATCGCTCCCTTCATCAATATCGAGCTCAAGCTCTACAATGGGAGCAGCAACAAAGGGAAGATTTGGCGAAGGCTCAGAATCAGGAATGACTCCTGTTGCAACAATTGCACCTGTGCCAGGAGCAATTAGCCGAGGCTCGCCAACACATTCGAAAGGATGCTGATATCATTGCAGCATTACAGGAACAATAGCGAGTGGGTGTGGAGCCACCCGTTCCCCAGCGGGAAGTCCAACCGGCTCCTCTTGATGAGGGGTCTTCCTCTGCTCGAGAATTAATACGTCCTCAAGGGCAGGTAACAGAGCTCCTCCAGGGGAAGCAACAGGACTCTGACACCATTGCTCGTCTTCAGGTTCAACACCGGCAAGCACAGGATAAAATAGGAGACCTCCACACCCGCTTATGCAAGGAGGTACAAGAAAACTCATCCCTCATAAATTCCAGGGCGCATGCTCATGCCCGTCTACACAGGCAAGAGACTTCCCTCCAAAGGTTGAGCCGAACTTTCAGACCAAATCTTATTACGAAGCGGTGGAGAATTTGGACGATGCGTCAAAATATGGTGGAGATGGCGCACCTTATGTCTGGCAGGACCAAAATTCCCGAGCCGACGATGTTTCCATCCTAGCCAATGCTATTATGGAGGTGTCGCGACGTTATGTTGATGTACGCCGAAAGCTTCAAGAACAACAAGAAAAATGCCAAAGGCTGCATCGGGATCGGAGCCCTGACGGTCCGAACCGCCAGGAGCGACTCATCATTTTGCTGCGTGCTACTTATCAGGACGGATTTAATGAAGCGGTTCGGCAATATGCTGATCAAGGATTACCTCCTCCAACTTATCCTTCATTCTCTTTAAATTAGGAGGCTGGCTTCCGACGTTACCCTCCCGACCGTTTTAAGCTGTAATTCGATATATTATTTTGAAACGGGAGTTTCCTTTCCATTTTCTTTCTCTTTTTTAAGATTTATCATCAGTACCGTATTGCACTGGCAAATGACTTATTAATGAAATTTGAAGGGCACTTTGCGTCTAATTAATGCAATCAAGTCAGTAAGTACACCCCTTCGGAGTCTCATAATTCCTCTTCTTCTATTCCCGACTTCTCATACAGTGTGAAAAAGCTTTAAATGAATGGCATTCCAAGGTCGTGGAAGTTCTTTGCCTTGGTCATCTTTCAGATAATATGCGGACCCCGCTACGTGGCGCGTTACTTCATAGGGTCCTTCCCAATTTGGAGCTAGCATTCCAGGGTCTCCAGCGGGATTAACTTTACGCAAAACCCAATCCCCTTCTTGAAATCTTCGAGGCATCACTGTCTTATTAAAGGCTCGCTGCACTCTTTGCTTGTAAAATTCAGCCCGCCTCCGTGCCATCTCCCGCTTTTCCTCCACCAAATCCAATTCAATGCTTCGGATAAGTTGGTTCTGATTTGGTTTATACGCCTTTATTCGAGCGCTACTTAATAGAACTTCGACCGGAATAACAGCTTTCGTCCCGTACACTAAACTGAAGGGAGTTTCCCCTTTTGCTGTTTTGGGTGTTGTTCGGTAGGCCCACAGGACTCCTGGTAATTCTTCTACCCAGTTTCCCCTCTGAGCCCCCAATTTGGTCTTTAATCCTTGGATGAGAATTCTGTTAGTCACTTCCACTTGTCCGTTAGCCTAAGGGTGAGCTAATGAAGTGAAAGCCTGCTTGATGTTGAGACTTTGGCACCACTCTTGGATCTTTTTCCCTTGGAACTGTCGTCCATTATCACTGACTATTTTCCGAGGAATACCGTATCGACAAACAATATTTCTCTATAAGAACTGTATCACAGCATTCTCAGTAATTTTGGCTAGGGGCTCTGCCTCCACCCATTTGGAAAAATAATCTACGGCCACCAACAAAAACTTCTTCTGTAAAGGTGTCACTGGCATCGGACCTACTATATCCATTCCCCATTAATCAAAAGGACATGAAGAGACCACGGCTTTCATTAACTCAGTCGGACGTTCGGAACGGTTGCTATGCTTCTGACAAGCGGTGCAGGCTTGCACTATACGAGTAGCATCTTGCTGGAGAGTAGGCCAAAAATATCCTGCTAATAAGGCCTTCCTTGCTAAAGCTCTTCCTCCTAAATGATTGCTGCAGGAACCTTCATGAATCTCCCGGAGTACCCATTCCGCATCCCCACTTCCCAAGCATTTTAATAAGGGTCGTCCGAAAAAAGTCTTTTATAAGTCTCCATTTATAAGGGTAAACCGTTTTGCTCAGCTCATTAAAATGGATGTCGCTGCTTTTTCTTCAGGGACCTTCCCGTGCTGTAAATAAGCTATGATGTCAGTCCTCCAATCAGGAATTAGGCTTGATTCGGGTGCATCTTCCTCCACGTTGCATATTGCTAAGGAAGTATGGATTTTCGCATGGATCGTTTCCAGGGACTTCACTCCTTCCATAGCACTAGCCATCCGAGCCAATTCATCTGCCTTCCCGTTATTCTCCCGCGGGATTTGCTTTAAGAGGACTTGACGGAATTGAGCTTTTTCTTTTTCAAAAACCTTCAAGTACTTATGCAGCCTTTCCTGCCGAACCGCGAAAGAACCTTGAAGTTGTGATATTACCAACTGGGAATCCGAATGGATTATAATTGAAGAAGCCCCTACCGCTTTAGCAGCCTGTAATCCCGCTAGAATGGCTTTATATTCCGCTTCATTATTAGATGCCCAATATCCCAGGCGGATGGCTAGGCGAGTTTCTTCACTATCAGGGGAAATTAATAGAACCCTGACGCCGCTGCCTGTAGATCCTGAAGAACCATCTACGAATATATTCCATGCATCTGACCCCTCATTTTTTGCTGTCGAACCATCTTCCGAGCCGCAAGGTACCTCTGCCAGAAAATCAGCGAGCGCTTGGGCCTTGATAACCGTTCGGGGTTGGTAGTGAATATCATACTCGCTTAGTTCTACCACCCATTTGGCCAATCTTCCGGAGGAATTGGGCTTAGTGATGACCTTGCCCAATTCACTGTGAGTTAGAACAGTGATGGGATGAGCCAAAAAGTACGGCCTCAATTTGTGGGCGGTTAACACTAGGATATATGCCAGCTTCTCTAACTCTGTATAACAGAATTCAGCCCCCTTCAAGATATGGCTGGTATAATAAATAGGTTGCTGGTGAGAGCCTTCTTGTTTCAATAAGACCGAACTAATAGCTCCCTCCGAGATGGCCAAATACATCCATAATGGTTCTCCAGCTATTGGTTTGGCTAGCAGTGGGAGTCCAACCTGTTAGGAATCGTTGGAATGGCTAGAGGGGGGGTGAATAGCATTTTTCAGTTTCTACAAGAAGATTAGCGGAAGCAAACACAATAATATATGTAAAAACAGAATCAAACGCAAACAAGGCCTTTTACGTGGTTCGGAGATAACGCTCCTACTCCACGGCGATCCTTGAGGTGGATCAATCCAAGCAAATCCACTAATGAGCTTTCTTTACACCACAACTCCTCTTCTTTACAAAAGATGTTGATCTAAGCTTAGAGAGAAGAGGAGGAGATTTAAATCACTTAGAAAGCTAAAGAATTCGTGGAGGCTGTTGAGAAAGATTGGAGAATAAGCATTAACCCCAAAAACCTCCACCAACCCTCTTTTTATAGAGAAGAGGCTGATTTTTCCGTTGGAGCCCGATCAGTCGACTGATGTACAGCATCAGTCGACTGCTGGCATGGTTAACGGCTTCTGAATAGCCAGATTCGCTGGATTCAGAGTCGTTTCATCCAACGACACTTTCATCAGTCGACTGATCCCTCCATCAGTCGACTAATGGAGTGATCAGTCGAGTGATCACGGTCGCAGTCGAGTGCGACTCCATTCTGTGCTCATTTTTACGTCTATCAATCGATATCCTTTGTTGGCGATCGGATTGCAACATCCGATCGCCTTTGGTTACGATTATGATCACGGTCGTGGTTTCATCCTCGACTCGATCGAGCACTGACGGCCGATCGATACATCGTATCGATCGATACTTATCAAGTGTGAATATTTCACACTTGATTTCACCCCCTAGACCTAGACTTAATCTCCTAGCTGTTTCTTAAGCCTTGCGCCTTCAGGATCCCTCCGAGTCCGTGACTTGTTCGTCCTTTGCGCCTTGCTTCCAAGAGCTTTCTTTGGTTTTGTCATGTCTAGAGTTTTCCTTTGCCAAAGCGTGCTTGGACTTTACGCCGCCAAGTCTACATGCTTGGACTTACGCTGCCAAGACTTGCTTTTGGACTCCCTTTTCCAAGATCCGTTTGGACTTAATGCTGCCAAGACAACATGCTTGGTCTTATGCCGCCAAACCTTTATCTTGGACTCTTCTTTCACCAAGTCTTCATACTTGGATTTTCCTGTTACTTAAACATCATCACAATTTAGATCACAAATTGTTGCCTAACTTAGATGATTATCCAAACATCAAAACATAAAATGCTTGGGGCATTGTTGCACCAACACAGCCAAATATTTCTTCAACTCCTAGAAAGCCTGTTCGCATTGATCATCCCACTAAAATTTAGTAGCCTTATGCAAGATATTGAAGAAAGGCAGCCCCTTGTCCGCCGATCTGTCTATGAATCGGGATAAAGAAACAATCCTGCCCACCAACTTTTGGGTTTCTCACAAATTAGCGGGTGATTTCATGTTGCATAACGCCTACACCTTCTCAGGGTTGGCTTGCAATCCCTTCTCAGTCACTATGTACCCCAAGAACTTGCCACTTTTTACCCCGAATAGGCATTTGTTAGGGTTTAGCTTCATATTAAACCGTCTCAAGGTAGCGAAGGTTTCATTTAAGTCCTTGACTAGATCCCGAGTGGTCTTCGATTTGACTAATATATCGTTCACATAGACTTCCATATTTTTCCCTTTCTGCTCCACAAAGATCTTGTCCATAAGGCGCTGATAGGTTGCCCCTACGTTCTTTAATCCGAACGGCATTACCACATAAGCGTATAACCCTCCTGCAGTCACAAAACTAACCCTCTTTTGATCTTCTTTGGCCAAAGGTATTTGATGATATCCTTGATATGCATCCATTAGGGACACCACTTCATATCCCACCGTAGAATCTACCAATTGATCAATACGAGGCAAGGGGTAGCAGTCTTTAGGGCACGCTTTATCTAAATCACGAAAATCGATACACATCCTCCACTGCCCCGAGGGTTTGGGGACCAAGACTACATTGGAAACTCACTCGGAAAACTAGATTTCCTTTACATGACCCGCTTTTAGCAGTTTTTCTACTTCCTTGGCTATGACCTTGTCCTTTTCCGGTCCAAAATGTCGCCTCTTCTGTTGGACAGGTCGAGCTCCTTTAGTGATATTGAGATAGTGTTCAGCCACTTGAGGGTTGATCCCCATGAGGTCATGCACATTTCTCGCAAAGATGTCTTCATTCTCCTTCAGGCAAGCCACCAGCCCTTCCTTGGTTTCCAACTGTTGTGCTATCCGCGTGGCCTTTCCTGGGGCAATTTCCACCAGTTCTCCTTCCTCTACTTTGCCAGCCTTTGGTGGGGATTCCTCCAGGACGCAGACATTCGAAATGATGATAGCTTTGCCTTTGAGGTCATCGGTTCGGGCTTTCTTTTGATCATCTCGAACCATTTGTATGTAGCAGCTCTTGGAGGCCTTTTGTTCTCCATGAACTTCTCCCACCAATTGTCCCACCGGATATTTCAACTTTTGGTGATACAGGGAAGCCACCGCCTAAAAAAGGGTAAGGAAAGGACGCCCAAGAATAGCGTTATAAGTGGACGGAGCGTCCACGATAAGGAAAGGGATTATACTGGTTTTTTAGCTGGGCTTTGCACCCAGAGTCAGAGGCAATGAAATCTGCCCTGTAGGGTGGACCACATGCCCTGCGAATCCAAAGAGGGGGGTGGCCACATCTTCTAGCTGGGCATTTCCCAGTTGCATCTGTCCGAAAGCTTCCTGGAAAAGGATATTGACGGAGCTTCCCGAATCGACCAACACCCTGGCCACTTCATAATTAGCCAAAGAGATACGAATAACCAAGGCGTCCGTGTGGGGCAGCAGGACACCTTGTAGATCCTCTGGCCCGAATGAAACAGGCGGTGCAACTTGAATAGTTTGATTGGTGACGATGGCCAAACTCTCCATGAGACGGGCGTACGACTTCCGCGCCCGGTTAGAATCCCTGTCGGTGGATCCTCCAGCTATAACATGAATAACTCTCCTTGTGGGAGCGTTATCTAGATTGGATGAAGGGCCCTCACCTGATGGGTCTCCTTGGGAGACAACCTCCTAGAACGACGTTTGGAGGAAAGTGACTTGAGGTTTTTGATTATATGGCCCTGGGCGGGTTACATTGGGTCGGGGGCCTCGCCGTGCCGGTCCTCCTGCATGGAACCGCACTTGCGGATATGCGGTGTGGAGGCGATCTAATTCTTCTTGTAGCTTGAAACATTGGCCACTAGTGTGACCATATTTCGTATGATATTAGCAGAAGAATGGGGCGGGGGGTTATGTGGGATCCCCCTGTATCCTAAGGGTCGTTGCAGCAGACCCTGTTGGTCATAGAATTCCATCTCCCGTTCCTTCCAAGTCCTCACAGGAGGAAGCACTTCAGCAGCCATGATTTGTAATGGCGGTACGGGGCGAACACCCTGCAACATTGGATGAGGTCTCGGAGCCTCCTGTCGAAAAGGTCACGCATACTCCCGCCGAGGGGGCGCTTGAGGAGCAGCGGGACGAGCTCTTTCAGTTGGGACTGCTGCGGTAGTCCGTTCAGCTCTTCGTACATTTAATCCTTCTTCTTCGTGGATAAATTGCTCCGCACGACTTAGCAGCTCCTTATAACTGTCCGCAGGTTGTCTCAACAAGGAACTGAGGAAGGGGCCCTCCTTCATCCCGTGCTGAATAGCGCCTCTGAAAGATTCAGATCTAGCCGAGGGGATTCCCCTAGCTGCAGAAATGAATCGGTGGAGATACCCCCTAAGGGATTCTGAGGATCCCTGGGTGATATGCATTAACATAGAGGCATCATGTTTATACGCCTTGCAGCTGACAAACTCCCGACTGAATATTCCCCGAAAATCAGCGAAACAAGTGATGGATCCTGGGGGCAAAGTATTAAACCGCTTTTGTGCCGAGCCGGTTAAAGTGGTCCAGAAGACTCGACATTTGAGAGCATCAGTATAACAATGGAGCGAGGCCGCTCCGTCAAATTGAGATATGTCCTCTTTGGGATCCGTCGAACCATCATACTTATCGATATGAGGATTCCGAAAGTAGGACGGAGGGACTTCAGAGAGAATGTCCATTGTAAAGGGACTGGGCTCGTATACTTCCGGAGGTCTGGTTGATTGACTTTCGCCCTGTTCTTCCCTGCGCGTTTGGGTGAAGGGCATAGTGTTCTGAGGTGTTCTTCCCCCAAGTCCTCCTCCAGGCAATATTTCCACATTGACGGTTGTACGAGATGGGGGAGGCATTTCTGGGGGCGGGCCTCGGGAAGAAGGTTCATCGGAATGCGGATGCAGATATTCGGTCCTTCTCCTTTCCCTAGCGAGGGCTTCTGTAATAGCGTCATCCATCAGGGCCTTCAGCTGTGATGGTAGAAGGATGATGGGGTGCTCCTCCGCTGCAGAGGTAGCGGGTTGTTGTATCTCTTCAGGTTGCATCTCGACGTCCAGCTCAATGTTTCCCACAGACGGCGCCAACTGATGCGACGAGGAAAATTTGTTCACTCCTTTCCAATGCAGTGAAGCACAGAGGGAGATCTCAGAGGGTTCTCACAGGCCGCAATCAGTAAAGAATAAGAAGGTGAAGTAGATGAAACGTAAAAACCGATATCAGCAATCGAAACTCAGACACAAGATGTAACGTGGTTCGGAATGAGGATTCCTACTCCACGGATGTGAGCTTTCTCACCGTATGCAGTGCCTAAGCACTTTCACTATGAAGGTCCTCCTTTACGGAAAAGAAGTTTCCGAAGGTGAAGGAGAAAAACCTCTTACAGTGATATCACAAGTCGAGAAAAAGTACAAGAGATGTAACAATAGCAGATCCCTGTCCTTCTGCTCCGGCAAGGTAGTTGTCGCTCTCCCTCTCCTCTTGCGTCTTCTTTTCTCTTGCTGGGTTGGAATTCTTGTGGATCTCCTCCCTCCCCCTTGCTTCCTGCCTTTTATCTTCCTTTTTTCCTCCATCGTAACGTCGTGGGCTGTCTCCATCGTACATGTGGCCACCACCCCACAGAGAATAATTATTCATACGAGATATGAGGAAGGCTCCTCGGAATATTGTGTGGGGGCCTCCTAAGTCGTTGCATAACGCCTCTTCCTCTACTTTTCAGGTAACTAGGTTAGACTGTCTCCTTCAACCATCCGCTTTAGGTGAAGCTAGCTTAGGTCTATGGCCCACGGGTGACCTAGCCTTAGGGATCTTCATCAACCCGAACCAATTCCTCTTTTTCCCGTGCCAAACTTCCTTCAGATCGATCAGGTTGATTCACCCCTTCATCCCTCCCATCTGCTTCTGGAATTATCTAGCTGAACCAATTCCTGTTCCGCCCTTAGCGAAGTGCCTTCCGTCTCTTCTTTACCGTGCCAATTGCTTCTGCTAACTCTCCCGTGCCAATTGCTTCTGCTAACTCTCCCGTGCCAATTGCTTCTGTTATTCGCGTCCGAACCATTCTTCCTTTTCTCCCTTCGCTGAGCCGAATATTTTGGATCGGATCATGGGTTACATGCTAACCCTTTCATCTGGAGTTATATAGAAAAGGTACCAGTAGTATCATTATTATTATTATTATTATTATGTTATTTCATTCTGTATACAAAAAGCATGTCGAGCGTCACACCATTCTTAATCTACTTAAGGTGGAGGCTTTTTGCATCGCTGAGGCTAGAGGACAAGGAGGAAGTAGTGCCAAGTTGTGGCGAAGAAGAGGCCAACAACGCGTGGAGTGGTAGCTTGACCTCATTGGCAACTTGAAGGATGGGCATGCCAATGAGGTCAATGCGCACGATCTCAGTGCGCACAATCTCGACGAGTGGCGAAGGCATGACCTCACTATCGAAAACCAACTCACCGAGATCCCCCATCGTTTGTGTTTGCATAATCCATTGGGTTAGTGGTTGCTCATTCTCGACGGTGGCATGGTTGTGGAAGATGATGAGGGAGAGACGGAGTGAAGATGGTGGCACGTAGGGAGAACAATGCACTGCCTGGATGGGTGAGGGAAGGGAAGGCATAATCGATCTTTGTTGTTTAAAGGCCCCGAGTGAAACTCTAATTTTGGGCCCTAGACAGAAGGATTTTAAAATTTTAGACCTGAACAATATAATTTTTGGACTTTGGACAGGAACCTTGACTAGACCGACTCTAGGAAGGCTATGGGCTAGGGTTGCAATGTGTAGGAGGTGGTAGCCGAGTGGAGGAGAAGATAAGCAGCGCTACGACACACACGATCACATGTGCGAGAGAGACAAACAGTAATTCAATTTAAAACTTAAGTTTTTTTTAAATTAAAGCTTAGATTGATAATTAGACTCAATCAAAAGTCTATTTCAACTATCCATTTATCTAAAAAAATTATAAAATAATTTTGAAAATAAAATAAATAAATTTATATATATCATTAATTTAATTTAATTTGTTTTGTTTTGTTTGATTTGTTTTTTTAACTCCGAATAAATCACAACTAATAAAATATAATTATATTTTTTTCCCTTTATATGACATGGGCCCTTAAGACGAGGAAATTACATTTTGAAGACACATTGATGTGAGCAAAAGATATAGAATTTTAGGAGTAATTTTTGCTCACATCTCATTACATTTCATACTTGTTTTATGCATATTTCACTTTGTTTTGCATGCATTCCCAATTTTCTAGTTCGGAGATTTGCTCGTTATACTTTTGTGTGCAGAATAGTATTTTACAGAGAAAATGACACGTTTTTTAAGCAAAAGGAAGACATTTGACAGGTGGAACAGAAGGGGACACGACCTAGCCGTATGAATCCACACGGTCATGTCTAAACCACGGATTTGGCCACCCAGCGCTACACATGGCCTGACCGTGTGAATCCACATGGTCATGTGGCGCTGGATTATTTTGACGCGACTAGGGTTCTTTCGTGGCTTGAGGCACCGTCAGCTTCAAGTCTATAAAAGGAAAGTCACGCCCAAACTCTAGGAGGAGGCCCGACGGCTAGGACGACACACCGGTGCCCTAAAAGGCACTAGAAAACTCGCAATGGGGAGGAAGGAAGTGGCTCGAGGATCATAATCTGTGCTCCAATGCCAAAGAGAAGGACCAAGAGTATTGTAATTCAATTCCTATTCATCTTCTGCATTGTAATGATTGATTCTATTATGCCTTGTGTCCTTTCTTTTCCATCTATGGAGTAGAATCTTCGATTCTAGGATTATGGAGTAACTTGTGTAACGTAGAACATGCTAGTTCGAATGTTAATTCTTTTTATGAATTTTTTATTCGCAGTTTGTGTTTGTTTAATTTGATGAAGATTGGATTTTGGTTTTCTATCTATTGTGCATAGCCGATACAAGGGGTGACATCCCTTGTATCAAAGATCTAAGAGAACTAAGAAGGAACCTAGTGGTTGTCCTCATCTCCGATAATCGTAGGTAGTAGAGTATGAGGGAGTAGAGAACGAGACACATTCCAACTCTTTATAAGGATTGATTTGGCATCCTCGTATTGTCTATCCTATCTTAACGAAAGGGTCGACCTGGTTAGGCATAAGTAGTTCTCGGTAGAAGCGAAAGTTCATCAAGAAAGGGTATGATGTCCCTTCCACAAGACCATAATTAGAGAACCAGTCAACATTTAATTGATAGTATGTTCCATGTCGCACAAGTGAAACTGAGGTCCTAGAATCTCCTTTTGAACCTTGAACTAACCTTTTCTTCCTTTGTGTGACACCGTACTTGAGTTAGGACCACCGTCAACTACACAACCACAACCCTTAGAATTTAACTCCGAACAACAACATACACTAAACAATCGGTACTCGAATCTCAGTCTCTGTGAGATCAATAATCTATTTATTACTTGACGACATTCATGCACTTGCGGGCATTGAGCGCGAGCACACGCTTTGAGTCCTCGACGATTCCCGTCGTAAGATTTGAGGTTGCGTTCGCATGCATCAAGTTTTTGGCGCCGTTACTGGGGACTGTTGATTCGATATCGAATCGAAAGTGGATAGTTTGGATTGGACCTAGTTTAGGATTATTTCCTTGCCTTCATTAATTTCCAGTTTAATCTAGTCCTAATTCAGATTTTAGTTTTTCTTTTAGCTTCAGTTATTTTCTAGCAATTTTTCTTATTTTCTTAGGGCCTGGTTTTCATTATTTTACTGTTTGTTGTCTTTAGTCTTGTGCTAAGACACTGCTGTTTCTTCCCTTGTCTATATTTTCCTGTATATAAAGATGCATGCTTTTACTCATGATTATGGTCAATTTAATGCTGTGAGTTTTGGTAACATTTATTGTGAGCATTGTAGTAAAACATGGCATACCATTAACGATTGTCCGGATATATTTGAACCTTCACAATTTGAACAAGAAGATGTCACCTACGATTACAACCAATGCCCACAAAATGATTCCTATTCATATAGTTATGACATTGACTACTTAAACCCTCAATATTGTTCACCTAAATCCCGACTAGAGCAAATGATGGAAAATTTCATTCAAATGCAACAAGCGGCAAACACTAAATTCCAGCGGCTGCATTCGCAGATAGAGACTCGATATTATTTCCCAAGTGAGAACGAGAGCTATGAATCACTATGTAAATTTTATCCAGAATCAAGTCCCCACTTAGAAGCCCTGCTAGATAATTTTACTATGGCATGAAAGGAGCATAGTTGACAATTCGCGGAGTTTATGCAACGAAATCTAGCAGAAAAAGAAACCAAACGACTTGAAGGTGGCTTTGATGACTGGATTACACCTAATATGATGGAGACTCACTTTGAACGAGCGAATGAGGAAGATGTAGATGACATAGGAAGTGAAGAAGGACAATCCATTCAATCACCACTTGAAGGAGAACTTGAGGATTATATAATTGATATTTTAATCGAGGAGTGCATTGCTTCAATCAAAATACCTCCTAACCTCAAGGACCCAGAGAAGCTTGCCTTAACCCTCACCGAAGCTTTAGTTCCCAATAATGAAGCCCTTTTAGTGATTGGTAATGATAAAATTTCATTTAACATAATAGAATCTACTAATCAATCTTTTGGTGAGGATATTTATGGTGAGTTACATTATTTACAGCACATGGATGAAATGGAATATTGTGATCAAACTTTTGATGATTCTTTGAAGATGAGCATGTTCAATCTCGAACCAAGGAAGACAACTAATAAATATCTGGCTCCTCCATGAGCAAGATTTAAGAGATATGGTGATGGAGGACCACAAGGCAAGAGGCATAAAGTGAGCAAGTATCTTGCTCCCCCATGAGCAAGATTCAAAAACACCAGGAGAGGGAAGAAGAAAAACCTCATTGAGCCGAAGGCACAGAGCGAGGTTAAAAATTATGACAAAGATGAATGGAGGTTCACAAAACCACCAGAGCCGAGCTGAAACGTAGGAGTACGGTCGAGCTAAAGACCTTAAACAAGCACTTCTTGGGAGGCAACCCAAGTTAAATTTTATATGTTTTTAATCTTTCTGCATTCATGTGTATAGTTTAGACTAATTTTTGCTCATTAGCATCTTTGCAAGTAGTTTAGGGTTGGAAAGAACTTGCTAGGTAGAAAAGAGATACCTTTTTGAAACCTCAGAAAGAAGCACAGGCGACCATGTGGATTCCGCACGGTCGTTCCCACGGGCAGAAAAGCACACGGTAGGGTGTGTGGAAAGGCTCGGACCGTGTTACACTCCAGGAGAAATTCAGAGTCGCACACGGCCGACCGTGTGAATTTCACACGGTCGTGCCAAATCCAGAACTTTTTCCAAGTACCCAATAGGAGCCCTCCTAGTCCACGCCACGAACCTACACCCGCACCACCTTCTTTTTCTACCTTTGAGTAGGATGTAGGTACATCGGCCTATAATTTTTCAGAGATCCAATCGCGCCTCGATGACATTCATGCCGAGCAGCAGACATAGGGGCAGCGGTGGGAGGATCATAGGACCTATAGACAGGTGGAGTTTCAGGTCTTACGAGATCACTTCCAGTGGGCCGAGGAGTTCTACGATGAGGCCCGTATCTATTTCCAAGAGGAGGCTGCCTATCGGCAGGAGGAGGCCGCATATCGCCACAAGGTTCGGTAGCACATGAGTGCTCAGTAAGCATAGTCAACCCGGGAGGAGGAGCATAGAGTAGTTGCTGCATCCACCAGCTCTCAGATCGACCAACATGTACATATGGCATCAGAGGCTGAGCACCATGTTTTCTCAAGAGCGCCACATGCCGAGACTGTCGGACTTCCCACCTAGGCCACCGTATTAGAGGTATTGTTTCATATAAGTTTGGGGGAGACCCCAAGTTTTGATATGTTTTGTTTCTAGCAGTACTTTCTTTCTTTCCTGATATTTGCATTTTAGTTTTAGTTGCATTCATTTGTTCATGCATAGAGTATTCAGTTCAACACTTAGTTTTTGCTATCTTTAAGGTACCTCAGTAATATTTTTTTTAAGATCTCTTCACGAATTATTTCCGTAGGTAGCTTAACTTTATTTATCTCGTGGTATTTTATTTTATCTACTTTAATGAATGTTCTAGACTTGCATTGATTAGCTTTATTTTTACACCTACACTTGACGAATATTATGAAGGGGAGAATCCAGTACATACATAGTTATGATTCATCCCAGTAGTCTAGAACTTTGGAATTCATAGGTGACTCTAGATTTAGCATTTTAGTTAGTAGAAATGCTCAGATTGTGTAAGCCCGTTTGGAAAAATCAAAATCACCTGTGAGTATGAGAAGAACGAAGGGTCTATTCGCAAAAAAAAAGAAACAGTTATCGCTGGTGGAAATGGTTAGGTGCCCCTTTGAGACCGAGTTAGGTTACTGGGGAAACACCTACCAATTTCTCTCAATACCGAGCATGTCTTTGAGACTTTATGCTATATCTAGGGAATGACCCTCGCTTAGGGCAGACTAGTGCCTAAAAGTCGAAAACCTTAGGAAAGCTATAAGATGACGACTTCACTTATCGTGGAACGATGTATTCCCTAAAAAGATTCGCTTAGCACATGCACGAGAAGCTAACTTAGTGAATTTTTAGAACATCTCTATTTTGCTTTGATTGAAAATACCACTTGATAAATCCAGTTAGCTTGCTAGGTATGGAACAATATTTCTTTTAAAATTTCATGGTACTGAGATTTACTTGAGGAAAAGCAAAGATTTAAGTCTGGGGGAATTGATGTGAGCAAAATATATAAGATTTTAGGAGTAGTTTTTGCTCATATCTCGTTATATTTCACACTTGTTTCATGTATATTTCACTTTGTTTTACATGCATTCCCTATTTTCTGGTTCGGAGATATACTCATTGTACTTTTGTATGCAGGACAACATTTTACATGGAAAACGATACATTTTTGGAGCAAAATGAATATATTTGGTAGGTGGAACGGAAGGGGACATGACCTAGCCATGTGAATCCACATGGCCATGTCCAAACCATGGATTTGGCCACCCAGCGCTACACACAGCCTGACCGTGTGAATCCACACGGTCGTGTGGCGCTAGATTATTTTGACGCGACTAGGGTTCTTTCGTGGCTTAGGGCAGCGCCGGCTTCAAGTCTATAAAAGGAAAGCCACGCCCAAACCCTAGGAGGAAGCCCAACGGCTGAGATGACACACCGGTGCTCTAAAAGACACCGAAAACTCACAACGTGGAGGAAGGAAGTGGCTCGAGGATCATAATCCACACTCAAACGCTAAAGAGAAGGACCAAGAGTACTGTAATTTAATTCCCATTCATCTTCTGCATTGTAATGATTGATTCTATTATGCCTTGTGTCCTTTCTTTTCCATCTATGGAGTAGAATCTTCGATTCTAAGATTAGGGAGTAACTTATGTAACGTAAAACATGCTAGTTCGAATGTTAATTCTATTTATGGATTTTTTATTCACAGTTTGTGTTTGTTTGATTTGATGAAGATTGAGTTTTGATTTTCTATCTATTGTGCATAGTCGATACAAGGGGTGACAACCCTTTATCAAAGATCTAGGAGAACTAAGGAGGAACCTAGTGGTTGTCCTCATCTTCAATAACCGTAGGTAGAAGAGTATGAGGGGAATGATGTTGGGAATCGAATGGCCGACTAGAGGGGGGTGAATAGCCCTCTTTACTTGGATGGTGGATTTTACTCGTCTACAAAACTAATTAGTGCAAGCGAAAATAACAAAAATAAGACAAGCAAACAAACAAAGAAGAATACAAACGCTAACACAAAATGTAACGTGATTCACGGCTACGCCGCTAATCCACGGTCCGATTCGTCCAAGGTGAATCACTCCTCCAAAGTCAATCACTATTGGTCTCTCTTTTGCACCAAGCTAGGTGGAGGTAACCTTTACAACCAAAATCACTCTTCTTACAATAAGAATGAAGTAAAAGCAAGTAAGAAGAGTGGGAAGACGTTTATGGCACTTTGGGAGAAGATTGGAGTTCAAGCATTAGTCTCCCAAAGCCTCATCCCCTTCCTTTTTATAGAGGAAGAGGGTTTCTTCCCGTTGACACAGGAGCAGTCGACTGATGCCTCGATCAGTCGACTGGTCGTGTAGCCGTTGCCCAATAACGGCCGCTTTCCACGTTGGATTTCATCCAACGGTACTGGCATCAGTCGACTGATATTACCATCAGTCGACTGATGCTCGATCAGTCGAGTGCTCCGCGAAGTCGACTACATTCTGTGCCCGTGCACAGTGCTGTCAGTCGACTGTCATTCCCTGGCAGTCGACTGCCGTCGACATCAGTCGACTGCCAAGCACTAAACCCTAGTCTTAAACAAGTCGAACCGAGTTTGACTCAGAGCAGTCGACTGCCAGTCCATGGCAGTTGACTGGTGTCGGGAAAGCTCATCCGACACTTAGCCAAATGGCCAAGTTTCACCTAAGAGCTACCCCTTCCCGGGTTACATTCGCTCACTCTCATCCCTCGAAGTCCCTCGCCTTCGAAGTTCTCTTCGTTCGCGGCCACGTCCCTCGGCAGTATCAGGCGCACGACTCTGCAATGCTCCTTCGCGTCTCTTGCCTCGAAGTCTACTTCCTCCGGCTTCACTCCAAGCTTCTCGTCCGATGGTCCCTCGGATGCTCCAAGCGCACGGCTTCCGTAAAGCAATCCTTCACCGACTCAAGGACCGAGTCATGAGATGTGAAACTCGCCACGGCTCCATGTGCGAATTACTAAGCCCTGCAAGACTCCAACGCACATATCAAATCACAATAACAACCTAACTTAAACCCTTTGCCACACACATCAAAACCTTATCATGGCAAGAGATTACCCTAACAATCTCCCCCTTTTTGATGTGTGACAATCCGTTTAAGTTAGATAAAAACATTTGATAGAAATTTTAAAGGTAAGAAGGCATGTAAACATAAACATGATATAGCAACATGCAACTCTCCCTTAATCCATGAAACTCCCCATGCATATTTCTCCCCCTATCATAATTAACTTAAACATAATCATTTCTCCCCCTTTGACACCATCAAAAAGATTAACACTAAGTTATAAACTCATGACATCAAGTATAATAGAAGGAAAATACCAAAAATGGTTTTAATAACTGAAATCAGCCTTTACTGATCGGAATATCAGGCCACCAGTCGACTGGTTCAGACTACCAGTCGACTGGCACGCGATTTTCAGAAATATCTGATTTTCGGACCGAAATTCAGAAATGCATTAAAAATTCCAGAAAATTCGAAAAATCATGAAATTTGGGGAACATGTTACTTTTAAGTATATCTATCAGTGAAAATTAGTTTTCCATGAAAAATCATTATCTTTTCCAAGATTTGCCAAAAATCCAAAAGCTTTAAAAACCACTAGGTTTTTTATCATGATAGTATCCATTTTAACACTTAGTTTTGGTTTGGATTGTTTCAAAACATGAATACACAGATTTTAAAGTATGAAATTGTTTTGAAAACATATGAAATATCCAACCATGATCTTTGGGCAATATGTCTATGAATTAAACATAAGCCTTCCCCATGATTGGTCTATTATTGCTATTTTGATACCTTAAATGACCATCTAAATATCATAGGCATTAGTGGATATTTGTATCATCTTAACATCTCACTCATACTAAGTTTTCAATCATGGTAGCCTATAGTGAGTGTGAGATGCATCCTAGAGGTATTTGTATATACTTAACCATTAATTTCATGCATTTCTACCCATGGTTAAGTATCAACCTAACAATCCTCATGATCATAAAGATATATAAAACTTAATTTCACATTATGATCATGAAACACATGGATTCATCAAATTGTTATCATGCTTTAGGTATAAACATCATGATAGAAATCAAATATTACCTAACGCATGATTTAAACCCTATTTCTTATGATTACGTGCCAAATATCAAAATGATAAATCATGATTGAAAACATACATAGGAATTTCATTGATTATCATGATTTAGGCATTATTATCAATTTATAGGCACATTATCATCACCTAATACTATTTCAAAAATGTTGTCCCGCCATCCTAAGTCAACCAAAAATATGATATATATGAAATCCTTATGGTTGACTATCCTAGGGTTCTCTTAACCCTTAAGGATGGATTTTGGAACCCAAAATAAGTTCTTTCCTATGGGGTTCACAAGATACTCCTTGGGGATCCATTTCCTAGCTATTGTCTTCTTCTTATCTTGATCCCTAGCAATTAGGCATTTATAGACCTTTTTATTTTTCTTTTCTTTATAACTTAGGCCTTTCTTGTTGAAACTAGCTCTTTGACTCCCTATGATCATGTTCAAAGTGTTTGAGCCAATAATAAACTTTTCTAGGGCTTTGGTCAAATAGTCTACCTTTTCCCTTAAAGCCCTATTTTCATCCATACATGCATCACTAACATTAAATGACATATATTCATGTGAGCATGCATCATTTAAGCTAGAAGAAATATTATCATTATCATTTAAGCATGCTTTTTCTAGCTTATTTTCTAAATCCTTAATTTGCTCAAGCATGCATTTATTCTTTTTCTTAGTTCTAAATAAATCCTTAGTAAGACTAGAAATCATGAAAACTATCTTATGGGGTGAGAGATTCGTTACCATAGTCTCCATGTCTTCCTCTTCTTCGGATGAGGAGGTAGAGGAGGCTCCCCCTTCACTTGAGCTCTCTCCACTTGAGCTTGATTCTTCATTTTCGGTAGAGGAGCAATCTAAGTCGTCGAATGCCATCAATGTAAGGTTGGAGTAGACATTTTCTTCTTCTTCGGATGAGGATGAAGAAGAGGTGTCATCCCATGTCTTTGCTTTGAATGCCTTTGCCTTCCCTTTCTCCTTTGCTTTCTTCTCCTCTTCCTTTTTCTTCTTGCTCCCCTTTTTCTTCTTCTTTTCTTCCTTCTTTTTCCTTTCTTCCTTGCTCTTGTTTAGGAGGGGACAATTGTCCCTTATATGTCCTTCCCCTTGACAATTGTAGCAAATGACCTTCCCCCTTTGTCTTCTCCTCATATCATTAGATTTATCAAATTTAAAATTTCTTAAAGCACGCCTTACCCTCCTTACCATATAGGCTTCTTCCGTGCTATCCATGGAAGAGGATGAAGATGCTTCGTTGGAGGAGGAGGGGATCTCTATCTTCTTCTTCCCCTTGTTGGCCAAAAGTGCTACTCCTCTTGAAGGTTGAATTCTTGGCTTTTCTATTATTCCTTCAAGTCTTGTTTTATGGAGTTCCATTGTTGAAAAGAACTCCTCCAAGGTGCTCACTTCTAAGTTCTTGGAGATGTAAAATGAGTCCACCATAGAGCTCCATTTTGAGGACCGGGGAAAGACATCTATGACCTTCATTACCATATCCCGGTTGGAGAGCTTTTCACCTACACTTGTCAAGCCGGTTAGAATTTCCTTAAATCTAGAGTGTAGGAATTTTACCTTCTCTCCCTTTTCGAGTTTGATATTGGACAATTGGGAGCGAAGGACATCTCTCCTTGCTAGCTTTGCCTCGGATGTGCCTTCATGAATCTCTATTAGTTTCTCCCACATTTCCTTGGCACTAGCACACTCTCCTATCCGGTTGACTTCTTGTTGGGGGAGGACATTGTATAGGTGATGCTTGGCCTTTGAATTTGCCTAGTATTCTTCTCTTTGCCTCTTGCTCCACCTTAATTTCTCCAATGGCTCCCCATTTTCATTCCTAGGCAACTCGAAACTGTTTTCCATTATTAAGAGAATTTCAAAGTTGGTTTCGAAGAATACCTCCATTCGCTTCTTCCACCAAGCGAATTTCCCTTCGAACTTCGGCGGATGAATGTTCAAGCCGACCATCTTTTGATGAAGTGCTTGTTGTGGCGGTTAGTCCTCGACAAGCGACTTGGCTCTGATACCACTTGTTGGGAATCGAATGGCCGGCTAGAGGGGGGTGAATAGCCCTCTTTACTTGGATGGTGGATTTTTCTCGTCTACAAAACTAATTAGCGCAAGCGGAAATAACAAAAACAAGACAAGCAAACAAACAAAGAAGAATACAAATGCTAACACAAAATGTAACGTGGTTCACGGCTACGCCGCTAATCCACGGTCCGATTCGTCCAAGATGAATCACTCCTCCAAAGCCAATCACTATTGGTCTCTCCTTTGCACCAAGCTAGGTGGAGGTAACCTTTACAACCAAAATCACTCTTCTTACAATAAGAATGAAGTAAAAGCAAGTAAGAAGAGTAGGAAGACGTTTATGGCACTTTGGGAGAAGATTGGAGTTCAAGCATTAGCCTCCCAAAGCCTCATCCCCTTCCTTTTTATAGAGGAAGAAGGTTTCTTCCTGTTGATACAGGAGCAGTCGACTGATGCCCCGATCAGTCGACTGGTCCTGTAGTCGTTGCCCAATAACAGCCGCTTTCCATGTTGGATTTCATCCAACGGTACTGGCATCAGTCGACTGATATTACCATCAGTCGACTGATGCTCGATCAGTCGAGTGCTCCACGAAGTCGACTACATTCTGTGCCCGTGCACGCGTCTTTGTCGATCATTTCTCGCATTGATCGTCGTCGACATCGGGCCGATCGCCCCATCCATGGCAATCGGCGCAAGCACTAAATCCTAGTCTTAAACCAGTCGAACCGAGTTCGACTCAGAGCAGTCGACTGCCAGTCCATGGCAGTCGACTGGTGTCGGGAAAGCTCATCCGACACTTAGCCAAATGGCCAAGTTTCACCTAAGAGCTACCCCTTCCCGGGTTACATTCGCTCACTCTCATCCCTCGGAGTCCCTCGCCTTCGAAGTTCTCTTCGTTCGCGGTCACGTCCCTCGGCAGCATCAGGCGCACGGCTCTACAATGCTCCTTCGCGTCTCTTGCCTCGAAGTCTACTTCCTCCAGCTTCACTCCAAGCTTCTCGTCCGGCGGTCCCTCGGATGCTCCAAGCGCACGACTTCCGCAAAGCAATCCTTCACCGGCTCAAGGACCGAGTCATGAGATGTGAAACTCGCCACAGCTCCATGTGCGAATTACTAAGCCCTGCAAGACTCCAACACACATATCAAATCATAATAACAACCTAACTTAAACCCTTTGCCACACACATCAAAATTTTATCATGGCAAGAGATTACCCTAACAAATGAGACATGTTCAACTCTTCATAAGAATTGATTTGGCATCCTCGTACCGTCTATCCTATCTTAACGAAAGGGTCGGCCTGGTTAGACATAGGTAGTTCTCAGTAGAAGCGAAAATTTATCGGGAAAGGATATGATGTCCCTTTCGCAAGACCATAATTAGAGAACCAGTCTGTTAGTGCTTATAAGCTCCACATATCTCCACAATGGCATGATATTGTCCACTTTGGGTCTAAGCCCTCATGGTTTTATTTTTGGGCTTTACCCAAAAGGCCTCATACCAATGGAGATATCTTTTTTTCTTATAAGCACATGATCTTTTCCATGTCTTACCAATGTGGGACTTTGATTGTATTCCCCATACTCCCAACAATCCCCCCCTCAAACGAAGGACCACATTGGGCCCCCCCTCAAGCCTATCCCTCCTCGAAGGATTTTCTCTGCTTGATGTCCGATCTTCAACCCACCAGGACTTCCTGCCAGTTGTTCGGTCCCCCCGACCCAACTAGACTTCCTTCCTGATGTCTGGTTCTCTTGATCCGGACGTGGGAGCTCAACTTCCTTCGTTCGAGGTTCATGGCTTGACATGGACCATGGCTCTGATACCAATTGTTGGATCGAAAGTGTCGCTAGAGGGGGGGGGGTGAATAGCGATACGGTGTCGTTAAAAACTTTTGCAATAAGTAAAAAGCAAGTAGAGAATGCACAGCGGAAATATAAAGTAGACAAGATATTTTTACGTGGTTCACAATCTTTCGATTGCTAATCCACGGCCCTAGTGATCCTTGATCACGTACGGAGGGCAATTCACTAAAACCACTCCTCTTCGTTGTAAGTAGGAGCAACGATTACAAAAAGAAATCAAGGCAAAGGGACACTCCCCCTTTCCTTGTTACGATTAAAGCACAAAGACAATTTAAAGAAGTAGAACTTAAATAAATATACCGACAACTCTTATAAGTAGAAGATGTATCTTTCGTTGTCGGCGGCACTTCGTCGTAGCAAATGTGAGTAGTAGTAGCGGCGTTACGACGGCGTGTTGAGAGCTCTTGAATTCTTGTTCTTTGCTTGGAGTGAACATGTCTATTTATGGATATTGATCTATGAATTTAGACATAGGTAGTGTCCAAGGTGAGGTTCTTATCCCCCAAGACTTGTTCATCCACATCCTTTGCGCCAACTCAAGGATGAGGTGTTTCATCCAACCACCTTGTGCCACCTCAAGGAAGCCTTCACGCCAAGAAGAAGAAGCCATCCAACTTGTGCCACATCATGGGAGCCAACCATCTTGTGCCACCTCAAGGAGGCCTTCACGCCAAGAAGAAGAAGCCATCCAACTTGTGCCACATCAAGGGAGCCAACCATCTTGTGCCACCTCAAGGAGGCCTTCACGCCAAGAAGAAGAAGCCATCCAACTTGTGCCACATCATGGGAGCCAACCATCTTGTGCCACATCACCCTTTGTACCAAAACACGAGTCAAGTCCAAATTCACCCCCTGTCCAGCGATTCTCGAGGCTGGAACTAGACTAGCAGTTGACTGTAGTAGACGACTGGTCAAAGGGTTTTGGACTGCAGTACAAGTTAGCTTAAAATATAAAGTACGATGGTTCTAACCATCTGATCTCGACCTAGACCTTCCATTGGAGGTATTGGGTCGGATCTACGCTTAACGACCTTGCTTTCACACGAGCTCATTCATATTTAATCTTTATGCTAGCTCATTCATGCTTAATCTTTATGCTAGCTCATTCATATTTAATCTTTATGCTAGCTCATTCATATTTAATCTTTATGCTAGCTCATTCATGCTTAATCATTATGCTAGCTTACTGTTATGCTTAATTTTTTCCTTAACTTTTGTGTGTCGGTTTGCCATGAATCAAAATCAAGGGGAGATTGTTGAGTGCAAAGGCACCAAAGTCGAACCGTATTTTGATTATGGCAAAATCCAATAGTAAAATAGTTATACGAGCTGTAATGATTAAGCATGAATGAGCTAGCATAAAGATTAAATATGAATGAGCTAGCATAATGATTAAGCATGAATGAGCTAGCATAAAGATTAAATATGAATGAGCTAGCATAAAGATTAAATATGAATGAGCTAGCATAATGATTAAATATGAATGAGCTAGCATAATGATTAAGTATGAATGAGAAATATTATTGTTTCAAGTTCTCCCCTTTGAGGTAACCTCCCCCTTGACCGAAGGTGAGTTCTTGAAAAATAATTTTTACTCCCCCTTAATAGTTGCTTAAGTAAACGGAATTACTTAATATAAAAGGTAATAATTTTGTTTACTTTCTTCCTTACTTTTGTGACTTTCTCCCCCTTTTGCCTTAACTCAAAAAGTTTGTAAATATATTTTAGGGTTTGTAAGTCCAAGCAAGTTCCCAATATAAATATATATTTTTTTTTTTAAAATAATAATAAGCTTGAAAATATGTTCATCTTTAGTTTGTTTAATTTGTAAACCTAAGAAGAAACTTAACTCTCCCACTAAATTCATTTCAAATTCACTTTCCATAAGTGAGATGAATTCGTTTAGCAGGATCGAGTTGGTAGTTCCAAAAATTATATCATCTACATAGATTTGGGCTATAAAGATTTCTTTTCCTACGGTTTTAACGAATAAGGTTGGGCCGACTAAACCTTGGTTGAATCCTTTGGACTTAAGATAGATCGAAAGCCTTTCGTACCAAGCTCTTGGGGCTTGTTTGAGTCCATATAGGGCTTTCTTAAGTCTAAGGACATGGTCAGGTTTATCTAGATTTTCGAATCCGGGAGGTTGACTGACGTAAACTTCTTCCTTAATGTATCCATTCAAAAATGCTGACTTGACATCCATTTGAAACAATTTAAAACCTCGATGTGCAGCATATGCTAACAACATTCGGATGGACTCTAGTCACAGCTACGGGCGTAGGTTTCATCGTAATCTAAACCTTCGACTTGACTAAACCCTTTTGCGACTAACCTAGCTTTATTTCTAACTACTTCACCTTTATCATCAAGTTTATTTCGAAATACCCACCTTGTTCCAATAATTGATTTTTCTTTAGGTGGTGGTACTAATTCCGGACTTTCTAGTGAATTGAGCTAGCTCTTCTTGCATAGCAATAATCGGTCGGGATCAAGAAGTGCTTGTTCAATAGTTTTGGGTTCGATTTTGGAAATTAACGAGATTTGACTAAGGTTTCGATATGAAGCTCTAGTTCGAACCCCTAAATTTGGATCACCTATAACTTGATTGATAGGATGATTTGTTTGAGTCTTAGTGTGACTCGGGTTAGGGTCATCTATCACTTGGTCGATAGGATGACTTGGGTGAGTTCTAGTTTGACTTGGGGTTAGAGTCATCTATCACTTGGTCGATAGGATGACTTGGGTTAGACGAGATTCAAGTTCAAGATCGGAGTCGGCGCTGATTCGTGAAACCACCAATCTAGCTTTGTTTTTCTTTTTTTTTACAGATTTTTTATTTATTTATTTCTGTTTTCGTATAATTATTTCACTTGCTTATCTTCTCCTACATATAGAATTGCATTAGAGGCTTTAGGATCCGGATAAGGTTGTCCTTCGGGTTAGATCCCGAGTAAGGTTGTCCTCCGAACTTCAACGACATTCGTGATTTGATTGTTTATTTCTTTTGCAAGTTACATTTTATATATCTTTTTACTTCAAGACTACTAATCCAAGACGAAAGTCTTGGAATATTCTTTCCGTGTGTGTTTTGCAAGATTCTTTTCGTCGCTCTTCCTTCTTGTTTTAAATGGCCCATCTCAAGGGTTTAGCACCGCCGACCCGCTTTACAACGTAATGACTTTCGTATTGGAAGGGTCGGATGGAATGCTTTCTTAAAACCCAAATCGAGATGTGGATCGTAATCCAAACCGGTTTCACACTTCCTATTAATGAAGATGGTGAATCTTTGGGTTACGATCAATGGTCAAATTCCATGAAAAAACAAGTAGAAGCCGATGCCAAGGCAACTCAAATCTTGCAATGTGGGTTGTCCAAGGAAGAGCTCAACCGCGTCGGCCCCTTCATTAGTGCAAAGGACTTATGGACCAAGCTAGTGGAACTACACGAAGGCACCGACGACACGAAGGTATGTAAAAGAGATTTACTTTTAAATAAATTGTATAACTTGAAAATGCAGGAAAACGTTAGTGAACAGGTTTGTTTATCATTTTTATGTTTGATAAACCTAACCCAAGTAAATCTAGAATAGTCGTCAATTATGACTAAGCAAAATTGACTACCATTGAGTGACTTAGCTCCATGTGAATCAAATAGATCCATTGTTAGTGCTTATAAGCTCCACATATCTCCACAATGGCATGATATTGTCCACTTTGGGTCTAAGCCCTCATGGTTTTATTTTTGGGCTTTACCCAAAAGGCCTCATACCAATGGAGATATCTTTTTTCTTATAAGCACATGATCTTTTCCATGTCTTACCAATGTGGGACTTTGATTGTATTCCCCATACTCCCAACACAGTCAACATTTAATTGATAGCATGTTTCATGTCGCACAAGTGAAACCGAGGTCCAAGAATCTCCTTTTGAACCTTGAATCAACCTTCCCTTTCTCCATGTGACACCGTACTTGAGTTAGGACCACCGTCAGCCACGCAACCGCAACCCTTAGAATTTAACTCCGAACAATAACATCCACTGAATAATCGGTACTTGAATCTCAGTCTCTATGAGATCGATAATCTATTTATTACTTGACAATATTCGTATACTTGCAGACGTTTAGCGCGAGCGCGCGCTTCGAGTCCTTGACGGTTCCCGTCGTAAGATTTGAGATCGCGTTCGCGTGCATCACACATAAATACCTACTAGTTTCATAAACATTGTAATTTAGAAATATTTTTGTGTTGAAGTACGACTTTTTATTATGAAGTTATGAATTAGAAATTGGATACTCTGTATAATTGTTATTGTTTTGCATAAAATTATATTCATAGGTTGAATACTCAATGTAATTGTTGTTGTTTTAATACAAAGTTATATTTATGTGTAGTGATTTATTTATTCGAGTTATGATATTATTTGATGTAATTTTTTAAGATTTTATAAATGATATTTTTTGTCTTGACTTATGATATGATTATTATGATGTATTAAACTATATTTATATTATAGGGTTAGAGTAAATAAGCTTATGACAAGTCTTATTAAATTTATAAATAAATAAATATTTTTTTTATCAAATTTATAAATATTTTTTAAATAAATAAATAAACAAACCTGTTCACTAACTGATAATATAAAATATTAAAATTTCAAACAAATAAATAAACTTGATTTATGAGTTTAATAACACCCTTAAATGAATCCAGCTTAATAAATTTGAATTAAATTCGACCTTGAATCAAACTTGATTTAAAAGATCGATATCAAATAAATAAATCAACTCAATTCAAATTTGAATCGAACTCGATCTAAAAAAAAATAATCAAGTCAAATTTGAACCGTCGTTTGAATAGCTTAGTTAATTTTACTTTTGAGTTAATTCGATTTGATTATCTTATCAAATAATCTTATATTATACAACATGACTTGACTTTAATTTACTATCCTAAAAATCACATTATAATTCTATTTTAGAATTTTTAATAGTCAACTAATTATAATAAGTAGAAACTATTTTTAAAAATGTCGACTAAATACAAACATCTAAAAATATTTTCAAATTTGAAGATTTAACGTATCTTAAAAATTTATAAAGAAAAAATAAAGAATGAATCGGCATTTGATTCATAAAGAATTTTCTGTTTTCTATTTTTATTCTCTCTTTTTTAGAAAATAGAAAATGATTTTTTTTTTCTAATTTTTCAGAAAATACTTTTTTATTTTTTGAAAAACAAAAATGATTATTTTTCATTTTTAATTTTCTAAAAAATATTTTTTTATTTTTTAAAAAATAGAGATAAAAAATACGAATTTTTTTCATTTAAAAAAAAAAAAAAAAACGAAGAAAAAAAATACCTGCCTACCAAACGCCCCTTGATTTGTGCTTCCACTGCGATCCAACGGGTCGCGTCGAAGGTCCAGAACTGAACACGCCAACATCGCCTCTTCCTCTCACTTGTCATCCTACTCCCGTCCGCGATTCCATCCATCCTTCCCTTCACCTCCCAGGAAATAGTCCATGGCCGGAGTTCTCCCCTCGGTTTCATCCGCGTCCTTCCGTATGCCTCCACCGACTCGCGGAGGATCCGTCCGGCGACGGATGGTGCTCCACGCTGAGCTCAGCGGTACTCCTTCCGCCATTGGATCCGTGGAGGCCAACGTCGATCCATCGCCTTCCCCCACGCTCTCTCCTCCTCCTGATTTCAAGCTTCCGGAGCCTAAGAGATTCGCCATTCGCCCTGACAAGTTTCTCGACATTGTCTCGGCGGCTCTTGCTTTGCCCTTCCGCCTTGGCACCGGAGCTTTTGCTCTAGGGTTTGTTATCTTCCTTTCTTATCTCGCTGAAACTGGGTCACCTTGTTTTTTTTTTCTTTTTTTTTTTTGGTAGGAAACTTCAAGTTTAGCAGGGTTGCGTTATCTTGTGCACTCTCAGTCTAGTTCGAAAAGTTTTTCACACGTCACAATAGATTTGGGATCCTTACTACTGGGCGATAATGTCAAGTAGAATTGCTTGCAAAGTTGCAATTGTTGCACAATATATTTGTAGTAAAAAGTTATTATTATTATTATTGTGGTAAAGGAAGCTCATTGAATTTTTTTTTTCAAAACTATTTTTTATATTTTTTTAGGTTCATGTTATAAGGATATGAAATCAATCTGAAAGATGTCTTTTCTGCATGCATATGCTCAAGGATGATCCATTAGAGAACAGTCCAAAGAGATCTTGATAGTCCTTATTTTGTTTGAATTATTACAGATATTCTGTATCCTTGGTTTCTGAGGATAAAATCCCATCAGACCAATATGCTATGGGTATTGCAGGTAAGCTTGCCATTTTCAGTTTGAGTTTGAAGGATTAACACATCCATGCATCTACTGTATTTTTTGGTTTGTGGATTATTAATAATATAACTGAAAGATACCTAAGATTATTGAACAAAGCATTTTTACTTTTTATTGCAATGTTACAGGTCTGAAGTTGAAAGAGACATCAAAACTGGGTCCCCGCCCTGAGAAGCCTATTGAGATTTATGAGTTTGAAAGGTATTGCATCATGGCTTGCCAACGTTTTATACTTCATCGTGACTTGTAAAACTTCTCTAACAGTATAAGCCTAATTCAATTACTTGTTTTCTTCATGGGATGGACAATGATGGATCATAAATAAATTTCAGTTGTCCATTCTGCCGGAAGGTAATACCATTGTGGCTACCTCAGAATTTGGCAAAGAAGAGTTATTTAGATGATTCATATTTTTCTAAATCACATTGTAGAGATTACCTTATCTTCTGTTTTAATTTGTTTTCCCTCTGGAATTATTCTGATTTGGCTTTAGGTCTAGACAATTGTAGGTAAGGGAAATTGTCAGCATTCTGTCTCTTGATGTTCTGTATTATCCTTGCCCAAGGAATGGTCCAAATTTCCGACCCAAAGTTCTACAAATGGGTGGGAAGCAGCAGTTCCCCTATATGGTAAAGTTTACTAACAATGTGAATTTTCTAGATTAGGATAGTAACATATATGCTTACATTTTTAAAACATGCTATGAACTGTGAATAAATAGTAAATCTGTGTGTGGGTTGAGGGGAGGGTTTGGTGTTGCACTTTGTAAGTTCTCTTCCCCAACCAGTTACCATCCTGGCCAAGTCCTGTTAATTTGTCACCATTAAAGAATTTCACTTCTATTGCAGGTGGATCCAAACACAGGTATCTCCATGTATGAATCAGATGGCATTATAAAATACCTGGTTGATAAATATGGTATAGATAATTTTTTTTTCTTTGTTAAGTTATCTGCATTTTTATATTTTTCTATAATTGATATCAAATTGTGTTTATACCTCAATTCTGATAGTAGTCAGAGTTCTAATGGATTGTGACTTATGTTTCATAATATGATACTATTCCAAAATAGTTTTGATCTTGGCTGTTGCTTTTTGCTTAAAATCTAATTTGATTCTTAAAAGGAGTTGAGACACATTTTCCTTTTACTATCTTTCTTATTAACTTGTGAATCTTTTAATTAATTATGTGCATACCATATGGTGCCCTGATGTCGCTATTGCATTTTTCAGGTGATGGAACCATCCCTTTTCTGTTATCCCTTGGTTTGTTAACTGTAAGTCTTGCAGTTAAATGAATACTTGCATAACTAGGATCAGTATTCGTGGGCATTTTTGTGATTCTCACCTATGATGGTTGTGAGCTCATTTGTGAACTTCTAATTGTTGCTCTTTTCTAGACTCTGACCGAAGGATTTGCGATGATTGGTCGCATGGGAAAGGTAAAAGTTTTAGTGTAGTTTTTGTATAGTGCCTCAAAAATAAATCGCTACTGACAAACAAGATTTTATAGGGCTTATAGGGATTTCTTGAGATATCTTGAGCTTTTATAGGGATTATATCTTCCAAAAATAGGAAGAATTAATTTCTTTACAAGAGTTTTTGTTTGTTGAAGATTTAATATCTGTATATATTTCTTTCTTCAGGGTTCTTCCTATACCCCATCAAAACTCCCACCTTTTCCCCTTGAATTATGGGCATATGAGGTCAGTTCTTGATTTCTGCAATGCAATAAATTTTCAATCAACTCGCGGTTTAGAGTAGCATTCTATGTTATAATTTCAGCCAGCAGTACGATTTTAGTATCGTGCCATTATGCTATTTAAACACTTGGCATGTGCATACTTACAAATTGTGTCAAAATTTACTCATTAGTTTTAATATTATTCTCTTCCATTTAGTTTATTTTCCTCCAAATATAGGCTAACAATTAGAAAATCAATTGATAAAAAATTATAAGCAATAAGTTACAAAAATATAATAAGTATCTTGACAAAGAATTATCACTTGCTATTATTAAAATGAGTGTTATATATAAGATGATGGTATTGATTCTTCTAGCAATTAGACATCTAGTATCGGGATTAATGCCTACCCATTTTCATAAATATATCTTGGCTAACACTTTGAGGATTACTTGGATTGACACAACCTGAAACGGAACAAGCATAGTGTGTTAATGATATATCTCGGTTCCTTTGAGTTTAGTGTCAGTCTTCTTTTACTGCTGTTGGTGCTACAATATTTGCTCCCCCACTTCCCTTGCCCTCTTTTTTTATGGTGTTTTGGAAAACCAAGTTTAAGTCACAAGAATAAAAATTTTCCGTCTTGGTTGATTTTGGATGGTATCAACCAAGATAGACTTTTTTTTGGTACTAATGAAATTATGTGGACAATGGTAACCATAAGTGTTAGACGGATACCAATTGACATTTGAAACCATAAATTCACTTATTGCTAAGAGGTGTAAATGTTATTAACATTTTTTTTTATCATTTTTATGCCTATATTTAATTTGTGAAAGTGTTAATTTACAGCCTTCCCCCTATTGTAAGCTTGTTCGTGAGGTTCTAGTTGAGTTGCAGTTGCCACACATACTGCACAGGTTAAATTTCACTTATTTTAACAGAAGTTGTACTTTGTCCATAATTTATTTGGCATAACTTTCAATGCATTTTAATCTCTCTCCATGCTTTTTAGATTTGATAGTTAATATAATAACAATTCTAGTACCTTTTTGCTAGTTCAATGTTGTTGAATTAAAGGTGTTGGAATGTAAAATTCAATCTAATCTCATTGTATGACTAGTCTTCAAAGCTCTATAGTGTTGACAAATTTGAACCACCGCAAGAAGTTAGACTCTTCCATTAATATTCTTTTTTCAAATAAAGAATGCTCTTTTTTTAAATAATTTAGTTCTTTCTCTTATTGTTTTTGGGTAGTAAATTAAATGATGTAACACCAGGGACTCACTTGAGAATAAACTTGTAAAATAGATTAAAAGTTTATTGTGAATTGAGATGATTGAAAAAAGAGGTTGGTATTTCTTACTTTCTTTTTTAGGCCCAATAATCATCTTGGTATCCAAAAAAGGGATTTTTAACATTTATTAGGTTTGCTACGACTACTAGTAGGATAAGGATAAAACTTTGCAATATTTTTTTTAAATTTCTAATAAATTACAATTCAAGACACAGTACCGTGGTGCATGTTGTTTGCAGATGATATTGTTTTGGTAGATGAGACACGTGAAGGAGTAAATGCTAAACTAGAATTATGTAGGAAACACTAGAAGTAAAACGTTTTAAGTTTAGTAGAGTAAAGACAGAATATATGGAATTTAAATTTAGCAATATTAGACGTAATGAGACAAGTGTTAAGATAGGAGATGACGAGTTGTCTGGAATTGAGAGCTTTAAATATTTAGGATCATTTTTGCAAGATGATGGAGGGATTGAGAGAGATGTTTTACATAAAATACAAGCAGGATGGTTGAAATGGAGGAAAACGTCGGGTGTTTTATGTGATCGTAAAGTGTCTCTAAAACTTAAAGGGAAGTTCTACAAAACGGCGATTAAACCTGCTATGTTATATGAAGCTAAATGTTGGGCTACAACTCGAGCACATGAGCAAAAGATAAGAGTTGCAGAGATGAGGATGTTAAAGTGGGAATGTGCGGACATACGAGGATGGATAGAATAAGAAATGAGAGCATTAGAGAAAAAGTTGGTGTTGCATCTATTGAAGAAAAACTCCAAGAGACACGTTTAAAGTGGTACGAATATGTACTTAGACAGTCAATAAATGCTCCAGTTAGGCGATGTGAAACGATGCCAAATATACACATCAAACGAGGAAGAGGAAGACCAAAAAAGACTTGGTTAGCAACAATAAAACAAGATAAAATTTATTTAAATATAAATGATGATATATTAGAGGATAGAGTCCAATGACGTAGAAGGATCCATATAGCCGACCCCACCTAGTGGGATAAGACTTTGTTGTTGTTATTGTTGTTGTTGTTTTTATAATAAATTACAATTATATTATTCTCCTCTGTTTGGACTTAACTTTTCTTCAAGTGAGAATGAAGATTTTGATCAAGTGAGAATGGAGATCTTGATGTGGCTATTTGATCTTATGCATAGGTGTGAAGTTGTAGATCAAGGAATGCCTTTGGGAAACTAGCTTTGACACTTGTTGGATCTCAAAGAACATCTGGTGCCTTTTGATGACGCTTGTCATTTGTGATCCATTATTTATATTTGTGAGATTTTCTGATGGACCAAATAAGTGATCTTCCAGGTGAGGTTAGCAATGTTTGTATATCAACCATATTCCCAATACCTAAGGTGTTTATTGTGGTATTGAGGAGAGTGTGAACATATCTGGTAGACAAGGATGATGGCCCCTTGATTCGACAGAAACTCCATTAAATGGAAAAATTGAACTCATGTATGATTCAAATGGTAAGCCAAGTTAATAATCATTAGTGCCAATTTTTCTCAAATTATGAAATGTTTGTTGGAGCAAGCATAATATTTTCTTGAACGAGTTTTTAGAAAAGCCTTCAGGTTTATGTATATAAGGGCATAATCTTACTGTTGCACTCCAGATACTTAGGATATGTATCAACATATATTTTAAAATATTCATTATAGATGCAATTTTCCACTAACTTCAGCTCATATCTCTCAAATATGCTTGAAAAAGTGTTGAGTAGGAAATGGTTGGTAAAATCAGGTCAATAGGTTGATGAGTTTTAATCCATAAATAACTTTGAGAGGATATATACAGTTGATCTATCTTTGAATTGTTATAGGTAAATTCAACACGAAAACCTTAGTTTGGCCATTAATTTGTGGATGAAATACATATGAATACTTCAACTGGGTGTCGAGCAATTTCCGTAGGAGTTTTCAGAAGTAACTCACAAATTTGACATTTCCATTGGACAATATAGTTGTAGGAAATGTATGCAATCCAATAATTTCTCTGAAAAATAATTTTAGCCATGTGAGGTAATTGTTATTTTTATTGCATGGAAAGAAATGTGTCATTTGTGGAATCATGACCTAAGTAGTTTTGAAGCGAAATCTGTACTAAGATCGTTATTAAGGTATTGATGTGTAAAGGTTTGGTGACTTTTGTTATTTGTTGTGGGACAATAGGATGCAACCGTTGCAGCATTTCACTTTAGGGATAGGCAAAAGAATCTATCATTTACTAGGATTGTAGTCTTATCTTTTTCCAATATATTTACAAGTCCACATACTTGTATATCCTATACTAAGAAGTCAACTATGTTTACATGGAGGGAGTGAGAGTAAGGATAGTTGAGAAGGATGAAATACTGTATATTGATCACAAGAGACAACTATGATTTGCTATACAGGACTTAAAATATTACCCTATATTCTTATAACTAAAACATCCAACAGGAACTAAATTTCCAACTCCAATAACCCACTATTGAAAACACTCTTCATCAAGTTGAAACATATACACTATGTTCATCTTGTTGCATAAAGGAAACTAAAAAAATATATATATAAGTGAAGAAGACACATGAGGAGAATGAAGAAGAAGACCTGATATTATTGCAGTGACAAGAAAAGACAATCCTCTAGATTGATTTTTAAAGAGTTATGGTTATGAAAACATACCTTCAAATGGTGGAATAGGTGATAATTTTAAAGGAAAGGAAAGGAAGACAATTATGGTTTATGACAATGGAGAATGAAGAGAAAGAAAATTAAGCTTTTATAATGATGGAGATAAAAGTGCAAAAAAAATTGAGTTTATGAATATCAAGAGAAGAGTGAGGAAACTTTGGGTTTATGATAATGGAAGGGACATCATGCCTCTAAGGCTTCCCCTTTCTCTTTAGGGATTGAGGATGACGATCCTAACCTAATAACTCTAACAAGGAGAAAATTAAGGGAGGAGGGGGCGAGGCAAATAGGAGGCTAGAGAAAGCATCAAATGTTGTTTACTTGGATGAGGAGGAAAGGAAGTGAACAAAGAAAAACAATTTCATATGTACCCTTCTTTAACCTCTCGTTTAATCTATGTTGGGAAGGTGATAGCAACATTAATAGATGATGATGGTGAAAGTGTAGTGGCATTTCATGATGTTTGACAATGGTTCAATGGTGTTACAACATCTAGTGATGATTGGTAGAAAAATGATATAATGTTTTTCTTTTATTGTTTGTCTTTGTTTCCCTCTAATCTATCTACATTTGGGTACATCGATTTTGGTAGAAAGGAGAGTATAAGAGATATCTCCTTGGTTCCTTTTTTTCTCCTGTCAATTCACCCAAAAAAAATCTCGGTCTTTCTCTTTTTCTCCTCCCTAGCCTAAGCGATGTTTTTGGAATATAAATGCGTACCCTTAAAGAGGCATCGGTCTTTAATTATGTTGTATATTTAATTATGATGATTTCCATGTAATTTTTGGAAATCATCTAAGATTAAGGCCAATCAAAGTGTTCATCTTTAGGGCCTAAATTCTATTAAAAAAAGGGGTGCTTGTTTGAGTACATCAGTGCATTTGTTACTTTTTAGTGCAATTTAAGATGCGTATTTCTTGAGGAATTCTATCTACCTAGTGATGTTTGATACTTAGTTTTGTGGAGGAAAGTTAGTGTGTTGTGGTCTAAGAGTAGTATGAACTTGTTTGATTGCCAATGCTTAACGAGTTACGTGATAACATGAAATTCTTTATTATAGGTGGACATTGAGTGTTATTGAGTTTTTTGCTAAACAAAGTAATCAGAGTTCCTTTTTGACTTAAGGTACTGTCTTCCTACTGTAGGGGCATCATAAGCAAATTCAAATGTATAAGGACAAAGGTCTTAGTGAACTCCCCTATAAAGGGACAATTTATTATGAGAGTTATAATAATAATAGTAGGAAGGTAGTAAGGTCGTGTAAGCTTTGAGCTTCTTGGTGTTGGATCAATATAGCGCCCAGAGGAGGAGAGAGGGGGGGGGGGGTCGAATAGCAACAAGTTGAAAATTGCAAATTTTAAATTCAAAAGTATAGTTACATAGCGAAAATAAAAAATGTAACAATTAAGGATAAAAAACAATGTTAATACAATGATTTTTATATCCACGGCATATGACTTGCAAGGTGGGTCAACTTTTGAATTGGCACTATATTTTGTCTTTTGAAGGTAGAGAGCTTTAAAATGTTGAATGTAGTCTTCACAATCTCCGCTTGCCCCCTTAATTTGTAGCTTCCAAGTTGGCTTCAGTTCAGTCTCAAAATAACTTCTTTCCATGATTCTAGTTGACATTTGCTTTTTCACTCAACTAATTATATGATTGCGTCAACCGTTTCTTCGACAAGTCGACTCAATCTACTTTCAGTCAACTAAATTGTTTGCCTAATTTCTATAAATTCTAACCACTTTAGCTTTCCTTTGTCATGTCAACAATCTCAATATGGTTTTTGCGAAAAGATTCAATTGATTACTTAATCAGCTTAACTCATCTCAATTGATTATTTAGGTGACTCCTCGCCAAACAACATTATGTTCACAAGCAAAACATCTTGAGCCGACTTTCTACTTGAACCAACTTATCAATTGACTGGTATCAACTTTTAGTTGATTAGCTCATCGACTACAATCGGACTGTGATCAACTCATCGCCAAGATCTATAAGAACCTTAAAGTACAGGTTACTCGTTTGTCACAACTTATTGAGAGTTTACTTGCCAAGGGATTGTGCCTTTGGGTCTTCTTCTAAAAAGTTCTCCTCTGGGTCTCCCTTTACCAAGAGAATTCACCTATGAGTCTTTCTCATATGCTAGGTTTTTGATCGATCTTGATGTATTTGGATTTTCAGCTGCTAAGTATTTGGTCACTTTTAACCTACCTAGACTTTTAGTCACCAAATGTTCAGTCACTCTTGACTTGGGTGAACCTCTATATGCAAATATCCAACCACTTTGAGATATTTGAATTTCGCTCATTGCCAACTAATCGGTCAATCCTGATCCATTTGGACTTCATCCATTGTATCTATAATGACTTGTTAAGTATCTTGCACTTATGCATTTGACAAATTTCATCAATAAATAAAGTGTTGACTTATTTTAAACCCTTTGCCAAAACATGAGAACCACTTTATCGAACTTAGCCACTTGGTGTACCAATAATCTCCCCACATTATTTGGTTAAAATCGACCACTTAAGGTATGATTGCGCCAATACATGGATGGCGTTTGGTTTACCTGAGTCCTTAATTGACCTAACTTGGTTAGGATTTATAGAAATTCCTTTTGTAGAAATGATAAATTTGAGGAAGAGTACATGAGTTTCAAAAAAGAGCATTTATTTAGATTAACATATAAATTCCTTATTCAAAGGTTTTAAATACTAGTAATTTGTGATCTGAGTGAGTTTTTGTGTTTTATTTTTGATAACGGAGAATTAACTCTCACTTATAAAAGATTGAGAGCTGTTAGATTTATGTCACATGTACAACCATGGGAAACAACTATGTGAAAACTCGATTGTGACTCGTGGTAGTGTATAGCATCAAAATTGCCTTTGCCTAGGACCTATTAATACGATCTGCTATTAAGAATTTAATGGATTATGTTTCGTAAGGGTGTGATGGCGTTTAAGCTTTTGCAAGAAAAAACTAGTTAAATGTTTAAAAATGATAGATCCAGCAAACTAAAAAAATATTTTTTTTTATAAAAGGTGTGATTATTGTAAGTTGATGAGTCAACAGCTATGGAAATTGTCATGCACATATCTTAATTAGTCATTGAGATAGGATGCACGGGCGTGTTCTCTCTCAGAATTTTAAATCTTGCAATAGGTGTTGGATTGGATCCGTACCTTTTATAAGATCCCAAGGGATTTAACAATTACTTCTAAAATAGTAATGGATGGTTCTCCAGTTATTATAGAACTACGGCAATTGAATAAATTGCGTCTCCAGTTCTAGTGTCGGAGTGAACCATGCTATGAACTTGAGTAGAGGGGTGCCATTTCTTTGGTTCTAGCATTCAAAGAAATCTTTTACAAATGGGGATTTGTGGAGGATTCAACAAATATAGGTGTGGCTGGCTTTGTCACTAGTTTGGCACTATGAAGTTTGTGGCAGGAGTAAGGCGCATGTGTGGAACCTGCCAGCGAGGAAGAGGTGTATGTGCATGTTTGGAGAAATGGTTCGATGCAAGTTGTAGAGCAGATGGATGTGGGCTAGTTTCTAATGAGACGTGAGGAACACGAATGGAGAAAGTTGTAGGAGAGATGCACGTGGGCTAGTTTCTCATGAGTTTTTAAGAGCGCCGATGGAGAAAGGGGTAGGGACAAGGACATGTGGGAGGGAGAGGACAAATCTAACTGGTGACTTGCAAACAAAAGAGTCTAAAGGAAAGCGGAGGTAGTGTAAATATGAAGGAAGAAGATTATGTTGGGAATTTGACCATCGCTAGAGGTGGGGTGAATAACGTTTCGTCGTGCTTGATGGATTTCGATTGTTCGTCTCTTTAATTCGGTTAGTGCAACGGAAATACAAAATAGAATACGAATATAGAGACAAATACACAATCACAACATAAAGATATAACGTGGTTCGGAACTTCAAGGTTCCTACTCCACGGGATGGGCTCGAACGAGCCCTAGCGATGCAAATACCACCACTAAATCAATAAACTCCTCGACAACAAATCGGAGGCGGAGAAACCTCGTACAAGGATTACAAAAATAATACAAGGTAAAAACAAACAAATACAAAATGAATACAACAATCTATGTAAAGAAATTTTTTACAAATGTTCTTTTGAATGCTTGCTTGTTGATCACCTTGGACTAGCCTTGAAGGTCTGTAATGCAGCAGCAATTCCCCTCCAAATCGCCCAAGAAAATCGCTGCCCAAATCCTCCATGAGATGCTCCTTTTATGCTTGCATTGGGCTGGATTCGTTCCTGACAGTCGACTGCCAACAGTACCGTTGTGAGACAACGACTTAATCCATGTCGGCATCTAAGTCAACGGTTACGGGCAATGATCGCCATAACCCAAAGAATGATCCGTAGTGTAGCAGAACCGACACCTACGAAGGTTTTGAAGCTCTGATACCAATTGAAGAGATTTGCCTTGTCGAGTCCGTGAGGGGAAACTTTGCTTCCCTTTTCACCTCGGTTGCTTGACCATGGTGATCCCTTCGATGTCCCCGGATTAAAAAATTTAATCCTAGACAAAAGGGATTTCCAAAGCAACCAAGTCATCATCGTGCTATTCGTTTAGAGAGGTCACTTGAACAAACTAGTTGTTCAAGCGACCATCCTCTATTCTACGAGTAGTCGCAGAATAGACGATGTCCGGATCGCCGGTTTTTGTGTTTTTACTCGGGATCCAAGTATTATTTAGCCACAGAAATATAACATGCTTATATTTGTAAAACAAAAACAAGCAATGAATAAAAGAGAAAGAAGAATAGGTATACCTCTTGGTCTTCTAATGTATGACCTTCCTCCTTTTGGACGTCGTGTGAGCGACGATCCACCAAAAGTCGAAGCTCCTAGATCGCAAAACTTCCTTCCTTGATTTTCCCAAGCAAGAGGAAGAAAAGAAACAATGTTTTTCTCCTTCCAAAACTCAACCAACAAAGAGCTATCAAAGCCCTTGCCGCCGGCCAACTAGAAGGAGAAGGAGATGGTGGAAAACTACCAAGACACCAAGGGAAACCCTATATCTTGTTTCCACCACCTAAGGAGAAGAAGAAGGGGACTTTGGGTGCCGTCCAAGGCTGGAAAAGAGATGGAAAAGGCTGCTGGACGTTGGCCCAAAGAGGAAGAAGAAGAGAGAAAGAACCTTCCTTATTTGGTGCCACCCTAGCCTCAAAACCCTAATCCCAATCCTATCTCAAATAGGATTGCTCCTTGCCGCCCAAACCCTAGCTCTCCTCTTATTCATCATGTAATCCACGACCACTTCCCATGCCCTCCTTTTATAGAGTTAGGGATAAGTCATGAATTAATCTCCTCCATTGGTTCTAGGGATTTAATCTCAACCGTCGGATCTAGAGATTTAATCTCAACCGTCGGATCTTAGAGATTTGATCTCTACCAATGGATCTTAGAGTTTTGTTTCTATCCATTGGATCTAAGCTTCATGAGGTGTTAATAGGCTACATTAGGGACCATGAGGAGGAGTTGGGTCTTGGCCACCCATGGATCAAGCCCACATAAAGTCCGATCCACTAATGATGATCCAATCCACTAAAGGTCCATCATTGATCTACCTCACCAACCCCCATATGATAATATGGGCTCCATATATTATTTGTACATTTTCTCCCCGTGTTTAAGATCTCGAATGTCCGTCGATTAATTAATTTACTGACCATTAATTAATCAACATCTAACTCCATGAGTAGTACCACTCAACCTTTTCATCTCTTTACCAAGTCCACTGCAGGTTTATACGATTTAACCTTACATGAGCTCCTCAAGGGACATCATTATCCTAATATATAAGACACGGTTTCCTCCTATAATCAACGCCACACCATATAAATAATATCATCTCGATTTAATCACATAAATCTATAATCCATTGGTAAATCAAAGAGATGAGTACTAAGTATTTGTGCCCGTTATTATATCGGGATTAAGAGCATGTACTAAATAATATCTGAGGTCCGATTCGATTATGTTGTCAGCAATAAATCGAATCACCTCTATATCGGTCCTGCTCAATACACACAAAGTGTACTAGTGTGATTCTATGGTCAAGACAAACCAATACTAAATCACACTACAACCATTCCGATGGTTTGTCCAAAGCCATCTTGGTTGTGAGCCTTTACTTATACTTTTCAAGGAGCCGATAACATGATCTCCTGTGTGACACCACACACCATGTTATCTACAATGTAAAGTATGAGACAATATTGCATAACCATAAAAATATGCAAACAATGATCATGTGATTCTTATTTCAAAATAAAAGATGTTCATACAAAAGATAGACTTTTCAGTATACATCCCTACAATCTCCCACTTATACTAAAAGACTATGCTGTTCTCAAAGTGCCATACATCTGTATCCTCTGTGACACGCGGTGCAGTGACATGTGGTATATCCTCTTGTACCGGTGGTACTAAAGAAGTGACTTCCCCTTTTAACTCCTCCAGAACAATTTTACTATTGGGCTTGTGGCTCATCACATAGGCTTCCTCTAGAAATCTGGCGTTCGTGCTAACGATCACCCTATGATCTCTAGGACTATAAAATAAGCCTCCCTTCGTTCCCTGGGATAGCCAACGAATAAGCGACAGACGAGGTTCCAACTTACCAAAGATCCGCCAAAGATACGTGTCTTTGGACTCCCCCATATCCGAATATGTCTTAGACTAGGCTTTCGCCCAGTCCACAACTCTGTGGGAGTAGAAGACACTGATTTAGATGGAACCAAGTTCAGAATGTACACCATCGTTTCTAGAGCATATCCCCAGAACGAATCTGGCAAGTCAGAATAATTCATCATCGATCTAACCATCTCCATAAGAGTCCTATTCCTTCGCTCTGCTACACCGCTGGGTGTGCGAGTGCGATCGATAATCGAGATTGAATCCCACCTCCGATAAGTAGTTCCTAAACTCTCCCAAGAGGTACTCACCACCACGATCGATCGTAGTGTCTTGATACTTTTACCTCGACGCTTTCTCCACATCAACCTCAATTCTTTGAACTTGTCAAAGCATTGCACACGCGATCGTCGTAAATGTATCCATATCTTGAGTAATCGTCTATAAAAGAGACGAAATACTCAAAACCACCTCTAGCCTGGATAGACATGGGACCACACAAATCAGAATGAACCAATTCTAACACATCTTTGGCTCTATACCCCTTGGCCTTGAAAGACCTCTTGGTCATTTTACCTTCCAAGCAAGATTCGCAGGTTGAGAGATCCTCCACCACTAATGAACCCAAAGGTCCATCAGCTATCAACCTTTGAATTCTACTCTGGTTAATATGACCAAGCCTTAGATGCCAAAGATATGTCTGGTTCATCTTCGAAGGTTCTTTTCTCTTATTGGAATTAGAAGATGAGTTATTTACTTCTATATGCATCGTGGGAGCTTTTGGTTCAAGAGTATACAAATTGCCAACCAATGTACCTGAACAGATAATCTCTCTATTTCTTTTTATAACAACTCTGTCATTAAAAGAAACAGAATATCCATCCATAATCAATTTAGAAACCGAAATCAAATTCTTTCTAAATGTAGGTACATAAAGACAATTTCTCAAAACCGAAACTTTATTTCTATCAAACGATAAATGAACGTCTCCCACTGCAATAGCCGCTACCTTTGTAACATTGCCCATGTAGATGGTAATTTCTCCTTCAGCTAGTCGTCGGGTTTCCTGGAACCCCTGCAAAGAATTGCAGACATGATCAGTGGCTCCGTATCTACACACCGTGCGGTAGATAACACCACTAAACATGTTTCAACGACTAAGCGTAAGATATACCTTTGTTCGCTTTAGGTCAAAGTCTTTCTTCCCACGTGTCGATCTGCAGTGAAGCACTTGCATTTCGACTTCTTCACTCCTCCACGAGGTCCACCGCCATTTTGCTCCACCTTGCTTTCTTTTTCTTCGCCTTTCAGTGTAGAAACCTTCAAAGCAACCATGGCTTCTCGCTTAGACCGATTCTGGTATCCGAAAAGTTCCTTTTCCCCAGAATCATCCGCAGGCCTAGGAGGACACTCATCGACAGTTAAGACACTATCCAAATTTCTTTTCCAATCAATATTATTTGGGTACAGTAAGTTTATTTCTTTTAATATCACAGCAAGTGGGTTGAAAGCCATTTGAAAATCCTAAGAATCACAATGATCAAAATATGAGATTTCAAATATTATTGATTCCTCAAAACAATAAAATTCCGAAATCAACCAACACCTCAAAACACCGAGAATATCGCATGCCACGCAGTGTGGACGTATACGAATTCTACATTTTGTAAGAGGAGATTTTACCCATTAATTTTATTATCTTGTCAACCTTACTTTTTGACAAATAAAATTAATAGTTGGTTCCTTTTTGGCCCTACAAATAAAAGCAGTGACTCCGATAGGGAGGATACTTTTATTTGCATCTAAGTGTGCACCATTACACGATACTAAGGGAATTATTTCGGATTATGTGCCTTACCGCTGTGGAAGTACACACGCTTCTAGATAATTTCCTATAAACATTATTTGACCTAGTGATCCGCAAACAAACCCATCCGCAGGGAGGAAGGCACTCAGAGCCGACGCGCAAGTTTGTTTTCATCACTTGTCAAATTGTAATGGAGGCCACGGGAATTTATAAAAATATCCCTCTCCCACTTAGTAATTTGAAATTGAGGAATTTTCCTAGCCTACGACATGCATATCAAACAAAAAGCAATAAATATGAAAAATAAATTATTTTCCAACTATTATTGCTTTTGTCTTCAATATGACTCCCGTCGCATCGCCATCTCGTCCGCTCCTCCTACGCCATGTATGAGCCATCCGGAGATCCGAGCCGAGACTAAAACCTATTTTAATTTACATTCATCGATCCTATACTCCACGAGGGAGTGTACATGAAATCTAGATCGAAAGTAAAATAAAATAAAGAGTGGCTAAACAATGTCGTATTTAATTTACAAAAACTAAATACTAGCCTCGTCAACCCCGAGGATTCAACAAAATAAATATTTACACACATACAATCACATACACACATACGCCATAATAGGATCTTACGTCGCAACCAAAGAGTTAAATTACGCATATCCTACTATTATCCAGCACATATAATATATGAAAAGTGCATAAAAATTAACCGAATCCTAAACACACAAAATCGGAAACCTTGGCTCTGATACCAATTGAAGGTTTTGCCCGGAAGCTCTGATACCAATTGAAGAGATTTGCCTTGTCGAGTCCGTGAGGGGAAACTTCGCTTCCCTTTTCACCTCGGTTGCTTGACCATGGTGATCCCTTCGATGTCCCCGGATTAAAAAATTTAATCCTAGACAAAAGGGATTCCCAAAGCAACCAAGTCATCATCGTGCTATTCGTTTAGAGAGGTCACTTGAACAAACTAGTTGTTCAAGCGACCATCCTCTATTCTACGAGTAGCCGCGGAATAGACGATGTCCGGATCGCCGGTTTTTGTGTTTATACTCGGGATCCAAGTATTATTTAGCCACAGAAATATAACATGCTTATATTTGTAAAACAAAAACAAGCAATGAATAAAAGAGAAAGAAGAATAGGTATACCTCTCGTCTTCTAATGTGACCTTCCTCCTTTTGACGTCGTGTGACGATCCACCAAAAGTCGAAGCTCCTAGATCGCAAAACTTCCTTGATTTTCCCAAGCAAGAGGAAGAAAAGAAAATGTTTTTCTCCTTCCAAAACTCAACCAACAAAGAGCTATCAAAGCCCTTGAGCTACGGCCACTAGAAGGAGAAGGAGATGGTGGAAAACTACCAAGACACCAAGGGAAACCCTATATCTTGTTTCCACCACCTAAGGAGAAGAAGAAGGGGACTTTGGGTGCCGCCCAAGGAAAAGAGATGGAAAAGGTGCTGGACGTTGGCCCAAAGAGGAAGAAGAAGAGAGAAAGAACCTTCCTTATTTGGTGCCACCCTAGCCTCAAAACCCTAATCCCAATCCTATCTCAAATAGATTGCTCCTTCCCCAAACCCTAGCTCTCCTCTTATTCATCATGTAATCCACGACCACTTCCCATGCCCTCCTTTTATAGAGTTAGGGATAAGTCATGAATTAATCTTCTCCATTGGTTCTAGGGATTTAATCTCAACCGTCGGATCTAGAGATTTAATCTCAACCGTCGGATCTTAGAGATTTGATCTCTACCAATGGATCTTAGAGTTTTGTTTCTATCCATTGGATCTAAGCTTCATGAGGTGTTAATAGGCTACATTAGGGACCATGAGGAGGAGTTGGGTCTTGGCCACCCATGGATCAAGCCCACATAAAGTCCGATCCACTAATGATGATCCAATCCACTAGAGGATCATCATCGATCTACCTCACCAACCCCCATAAATTAATATGGGCTCCATATATTATTTGTACATCCATCTCCCCGTGTTTAAGATATCGAATGTCCGTCAATTAATTGATTTACTGACCATCAATTAATTAACATCTAACTCCTTGAGTAGTACCACTCAACCTTTTCATCTTGTCGGACCAAGTCCACCTGCAGGGTTTACATGATGAACCTTATGAGCTCCTCAAGGGGACATCATTATCCTAATATATAAGACACGGTTTCCTCCTATAATCAACGTCACACCATATAAATAATATCATCTCCCAACTTACCGAGTCTATCGATTTAATCTATAAATCTCGTCCATTGGTAAATCAAAGAGATGAGTACTAAGTATATGTGCCCGTTATTATATCGGGATTAAGAGCATGTACTAAATAATATCTGAGGTCCGATTCGATTATGTTGTCAGCAATAAATCGAATCACCTCTATATCGGTCCTGCTCAATACACACAAAGTGTACTAGTGTGATTCTATGGTCAAGACAAACCAATACCAAATCACACTACAACCATTCCGATGGTTTGTCCAAAGCCATCTTGGTTGTGAGCCTTTACTTATACTTTTCAAGGAGCCGATAACATGATCTCCTGTGTGACACCACACACCATGTTATCTACAATGTAAAGTATGAGACAATATTGCATAACCATAAAAATATGCAAACAATGATCATGTGATTCTTATTTCAAAATAAAAGATGTTCATACAAAAGATAGACTTTTCAGTATACATCCCGATCTTGACCGATTGCGACTATTTCTATGATCGAACACGAGTCGGCGGTTCATTGGCCGTAATCGATCGGCCATAATCCCAAGTCGACTCGGTACCGCAAGTGTCAAAACACTTGACCAGTCGACTAGTTCAAAGCCCCAATTGACTGTTAACCTCAAATATGAGGTTTAACCCTAAGTATGATGCCCTCATATTTGCCAGACCACCCTTAGCTTAGACCTAAGTCTTCTAGTCACTTCCGTCAGACACACGCTTATCGGATCCCTCCAAGTTATCCATGACTTGTTTATCTATATGCTAGTCTTCAAGTGCTTTCATCGGCTATTGTCATACTAAGCTGATCTACACTGTCAAGGCACATTGAGCTTACGCTACCAAGACTCCCGCTTGAACTTTACGCAGCCAACTATTGGATTTATGCTGCCAAGACTCTTACTTGGACTTTACGCCGCTAATATCACCTCTTGGACTTTCCTTGCCAATCCATGTTGGACTTTTCATTTGTCAAGACTCAAGTTTGGACTTTCCCTTGCCAAGATCCATACTTCGACTTTCCATGCCAAGTACCCATGACTTGGACTTTCCCATTGCCAAGTACACAAGACTTGGACTTCTCCATCATATGGTCAACTCTATGTCAACATACAAACAATGGTCAAACCATTGTCAAACATCAAAATACCACTCGAGTCAAACTCGAGTCTGGTCAATCAATAACTCAGGTCGATTACACCAACAATCTCCCCAAAACATTGTCAACCATCAAAACACTACTCGAGTCCAACTCGAGTCTGGTCAATCGTGACCTGGGTCAATTACACCAACAATCTCCCCCTTTTTGATGTTTGACAAAAACCACAAAACCATTGAGTTAAACTACCTAACTCAAATCTTCTTAACAATTCTCTAAATTAGTGATTTCATAAATTCTCCCCCTTTTTGACATACATCAAAAAGGTTCTCTCCCCAAGGGTGTCAATGTCTCATATCCCAATGAGATCTTACAATCTTCCCCTTGGTCCAAAAACATCTAAGATGCCTTCACTCTTCCTAGTGATAAGTCCCATATCACTTAAGAGAGGCTTCCTATAAAGTCTCCCAATTCTCCCCCTCATGAGGAAGAAAAACATCCATCATCCCATGATGGATACCTCCCCCTAAAGGCTTGCTCCCCCTTGACCATTGCACCAACAATGTCCTCGGAGAGTTCCTAAGCCTATAGAAACACTAAACCATCAAAATTAAGGGCAAAAGTTCAAACATGAACTCTCACACACTTTAAAATTGATACACACCCTAAACAACTCTCCTAATCTATATCCAATGGATTTTCATCCTTTCCAATGCTTTCCAAAGCATATCCTAGGATTAGGAGCAGTTAGGGTAACCTAACATAGTTGAAATATGGTCTAAACATTCTTGTTTACTCGAAATCAGCTCTGGTAGTCGACTGCCATTGACGCCAATCGACTGATTTTTGATTTCTGCAGTTTGCAAAAATCAGATTCAGAAATCGAATTTCAAAAATACATAAGTAAATATACGTATTTTGAAAAATCTTGAAAATTCATACGTACATTACTTATAACAAATACAATGGGTGAAAAATATTTGAAAATTAAATTACCCATAAAATTAGGAGATTGACATAAAGTTCAAAATTATTGAAAAGTTTAATATTTGACTCTACTTTGTATCAACTCTATTAACGGTGATTGCTATCAAAAGATAGACTACACCAAGGTTTTCTAAAATGTTTTTGAAATGTTTTTTGAAAACCTATATTGAATCATGATTAATGGGCTTAATGCACATGACTTGCACATTAGCTTTTCCCATGATCCACCATGGTATTAGATGAGTTTGAGTTCATCTAGATGCAAGAATTATGCACCTTGAACTTAACTCATTTCCTAACATCTCACATGTGTCTAAGGTGTTTGAAAACACACACATGTCAATGTAATGTGAGATGTGAGTTTTGGTTATCATAATCTAGGGGTTCATGTATTTTTCTAAGGCAACACTACTTGATTTCCTTATGCATGAGACTTCAAATCATGTCATAGTCTTTAAATCAATTTTATTAATGCATGAAATATGATCATGACATAAATGATAACATAAATAAAGCAATGCCAATAATCATAATGTCTTGACATATGATTAAATCATAAATATACATGACACTAAAACTAAAACCTAAGCATGATCATGACATTATATGATAAAAATAAATATAATGTCATGACATGACATATGACAAATCAATCATGACAAATAAAATATAAAGATATATAATACCTAAATTTTAGTGTTAATTGTCATTTATTAGAATTAAACCCATTTTGCCATATTATCATTAATCCCCCAAGTGTGTTAAAAACTCAAAATGACACACTATGACCTCTAAACCCTAAATTGTATTAATTTGATAAATTTTTCAAACTTCTTAAATAATATTGGCACATCCTAAAATCTTTTAAGATTTAAATTTAAATCTATTTCCAAGGTATCTATAACCTTGTAAATGACCTAAAGTGCCACCTTTACCATGGTTAGGTTAATCCATCCATTTAAAGTTGGCACAACCTAACTCATTTAGCGTGAATCGATCACGCTCTTAGGAACCCAAAACCTATTTGAGCTCCTTGAGTTTACTAGGTATTCCTTAGGGATAACTTCCTTAGATGCCCTCCTAATGACCCTTCTAGGCTTGGTAGCCTTAGTCATTTGGGTATTGCCTTGGTTAACTCTAGGGGTGACTCCCCTTGTAACCTTCTTAGTAGCTTCTCTAAGTTTCTTCGAAACCCTAGCCACTAGACACTTGCCTTGATTAATCTTAGGGATGACTTCCCTATTAACTTTGACTTTCCTAGACCTAGATTGTGTTTGTTGGGAGTCGCTTCGAAGGCTCATTGGCTCCCATGTCCCCGGATTAAAATTTTCACTAATGAAAGAATTAATCCGGATGGGATGAGCTTCCTTAGCACAACCATTTCGTCGTCGTGCTAACAACTTGAGTGGTCGCTTGAACAAACTAGTTCAAGCAACACAACTCTTCTAGTTGGTTAGCCGCGGAAGAGACGACGGACGGATCGCCGATTTTTGTGTTTGTCTTCGGGGTCCATGATTATACAATATATATTCATACGCATACATGTATAATCAAAACATAAAAGAACATGCTTAGATCTGTAAATGAAGTTAAAAAAACTTTATACCTTACGATCTTCTACCGTATGTCCTATCCTTCTCGTGGACGACGTGTGGACGAAGATCCTCACGAGTAGAAGCCTTCTAGATTGCGTTCTTCCCTTCCTTGTCCGCTGCGAACAAAGAGAAGAACCAACAAATACCTATCCTTTCTAGAACCGGCCACCAAATTAGGGAATTTGGTGCAACCGCCGACCAAGGAGCAAGTGGATGAAGCGGTTACTAACTTGAAGAGGGGTCGCCACCACCAAGGAGAAAGGAGGAGGAAGAGCACCGACCACCATGGAAGGAGAATCGGCCAAGGAATAAGAGAGAGGCCTTGAGAACGGGCGCCGGCTAAGTCTAGATGGAGGAAGATGGCGCGCAGAACAAGGAGAAGGAAGATGGTCACGTGCCTTTGCGCTCCAAACCCTAGCCGCCCACTTTGAGAAGAGCCAAACCCTAACTCCAATCCAAATCATCCTTGCCGCCCAACCCTAAGCTTTCCTTTTATAGAGTTAGGCTTAAGCCTCCTTTAATCTCCACCGTCGGATCTAGGGATTTAATCTCCACCGTCGGATCTAGGGTTTCATCCCAACCGTCGGATCTAGGGTTTCATCCCAACCGTCGGATCTAGGATTTCATCCCAACCGTTGGATCTAGGGTTTCATCCCAACCGTCGGATCTAGGGTTTTATCCCAACCGTCGGATCTAGGGTTTCATCCCAACCGTCGGATCTAGGGTTTCATCCCAACCGTCGATTCTAGGGATTCATCCTAACCATCGGATCTAGGGATTTAATCCCAACCGTTGGTTCTAGGGTTTCATCCTAACCATCGGCTCTAGGGATTTAATCCCAACCGTTGGTTCTAGGGTTTCATCCTAACCATCGGATCTAGGGATTTAATCCCAACCGTTGGTTCTAGGTTTTGTTTTACATTCTTGGATCTAGACTTCACAAGGATTATATTAGGCTACGATAGGACCATAAGGAGGAGTTGGATCTTGGCCACCCGATGGATCAGAACCACACAAACTTGATCCATCAATGATGTTCCATTCCACTAGAGGATCATCATTGAACTACCTCACCAACCCCCATAAATTAATATGAGCTCCATATATTATTTGTACATTCATCTCCCCATGTTTAAGATAGCGAATGTCCGTCAATTAATTGATTTACTGACCATCAATTAATTAACATCTAATTCCTCGAGTAGTACCATTCAACCTTATCATCATGTTGACTAAGTCAACCAGCTGGGTTTACATGATGAACCTTATGAGCTCCTCAAGGGGACATCATCAACCTAATATATAGGACACGGTTTCCTCCTATAATCAACGGCACACTATGTAAATAATATTATTTCCCAACTTACCGGGCATATTGATTTAATCCATCTAAATCTCACCCACTGGTATATCAAAGAAATAAATACTAAGTACATGTGCCCGTTATTATATCGGGATTAAGAGCATGTACAACATAATATCCGAGGTCCGATTCAATAATGTAGTCAGTACTAAATTGAATCACCTCTATGTCGATCCTGCTCAATACACCTAAGTGTACCAGTGTAACTCTATGTTCAAGACAAAACAATACCAAGCTACACTACAACCATGCCAATGGTTTGTCCAAAACCATCTTGGTTGTGAGCCTCTACTTATATTTTACAAGGAACTGATAACATGATCTTCTGTGCCACACCAAGCACCATGTTATCTACAATGTAAAATATTAGACAATATGCACACATATATAATAAATATATAAAGTGCAAACAATGATCATGTGATTCTTATTCCAAAATAAAATGTTCATACAAAAAGAGCTAGGCTTTCAGTATACATTCCAACAATCTCCCACTTATACTAGGCAATAATAAGCTTCTACAACAAGATGATCAGAAACAAACCATCTCGAGTCCGATGGATCGCCTTCACTGACTTTATCACTAGGTCATGTATTAAAGTTAATTTTGAGCACATTGATGCTAAGTTAAATGTATTTGCAGACTCATTGTCAAGGTTGATATCTGGAAAAGAGATCGTATCTGTATTAACAACGGACAAAGGGAAGGAAAGAATGGATGAAGTAACCAGAGGAAAGCAAATCACGGAAGGAATTAGTTATCGTGATGAAGAAGAAGAAGCCGCTACAGAATTAGCTGCTTCCCAACGACGCTACGTGTTGTTAAACCAATATGAGGAGGTACTGCAGGAAGTGAGTAAAAATATCTTTACTCTACAGGAACATAAGAAAAGAAGAACGCTGGATAGCATTGAGGAAAAAGCTTCACAAAACCTATACTACGCACTTTAAGAATTGGAAATGATCGAACAGATGAAAGAATCTGACTTCACAAGCAGACGGTACAGAGAAGGTGGATATCAGAATATTTTATTTTATTTTATTTTATTTTTTTATTTTTTGGTATCAGAGCTAGTTGATTAAAAGTTATGCAAGGCTAAAATTTAAAATTCTAGGTAAAGGTACGGGTGCATACCTCTTCTCTTTATCTAATCACGTATTTTACTTGGTTTTAAATTTGTTTCCTGGAAATTAACCATAAAGATGAAAGGTGGAGACTCGACATGCATCCTTGGTCTGGTTTATCCGCAAGGCTAGTAAGTGCGTAAGACGATAAGCCTGAAGTCTTGAAAGAGGGGATATTTCCAGAATAAATTGTGAAATTAGAAGACAGAAGGATTAGTAAATCTTAAATTCTGCAATAAGGCGACCGAGTCTGTTAATTGATTGCAAAAGACTGCAGTACTTATAAGTCTCCTAGGGAGCCAAGTCCGTCAGGTGAGCATGAAAATTTTACAGGTTCCTAAGCTGTAAGTAGAAGTAAGATAAGCAAATCCTCCAGATGAGTGAAAAATTCGAGAGAAATATAAGAGAGTGGTATGAGAAAACCCGAAACCCGAACCTAGAATATCTTAACCTTGCAGAAAACTCAAAACCAACAACTAGCGATCTAGCCAATAACCTTGAAACAATCCATAACAAGATATCTCTCCTTTCAAAAGTAACGTTAAAGCATTTCTACTCTTTAAAGGAGGAAAACGAAGTGTTAAAAAAGGAAATTATTAAGCTCAGGACAACAGTAAGTTCTTTGGAAAAAGAAATCCTGCTAAATCAGCCTATGTCCAAAAAGGAAATAAAAACAGTTGTAGCTGAAGCCCTAGATCAACCTAAGGCCATTGAAAAGGAGGTGATAAAAATAGCAGAAGAATTGAAGAAAAAGGTTAGAGAAGTAGAAACAATTCTGCAGGAAGTAAAAAGTCTGATTGGCGGATGAGTGGAAATTGGGATAAACAATCAGAAAACGTAGCTTATATTAACGCGTTAAAAGCCACAGAAAATATTGAAGCACTTGCTCAAGGATTTTCTATACCATCCCAATTAAAATCAGCCTTTGATTTTCAGAAGGTGTTAATAAAACAAAATAACACTTTATTATCTCTTGTAATTGAAATTCATAATCAGTTGCAGGATCTTCAGAATCAAGTTAAGAACCTAAAGCAAACTTCAAGTGCATCAACCTCTGCACCGAAGGAACTAGAAGGAGCTATTGACGACCTAGCCAAAAGGATTTTTGGTTTAAATTTGGGAACTGAAACAAGGATTAAAGGAAGGTTCTATATTGGTATTCCGAAACCCTTCTGATATTCTTCAGAAAGAAAAAGAAAAATGATGGCAGTAAGGACTTCTACAAGTACAAGGCCACCAACAGTTATAACTCCGACAGACCTCCAAGTACCAAGCGCGGAGGACCAGATCAGAGATTATAGAGTGGGGCAAAGAAGATTATTTAACTTGCAAAGACGAGTTCTACCTAGTCAATGGAGATACCGAAGGACCATTGAAAGCCAAGTCAATCCCGAGGAACAGTTGGAGATTTCCAGATCTCGAAGAGCAAGTATGGTTCTTGCTGAAGTACTCTACTCAACAGGTTTTCAACCAACACAACACTGAGTATATCAGCATTACTCGGAAGAAGACATTCTCTGTGTGGAAGGACAAGTTGACCTACCGCTTGTCACAAACCAAAGTCATCAGGCTTTGAGAGAGTCAGGGTTCTTTCATATACATATGAGTCTTGTTATGATAAGAATATATACTCTCCACAGAAGAAATACAGGTGTCATGGTGCTAATAATTTTACGGGACACCAGGTGGCGTGGAGACAGATCTATTATTGCAACCATGGAAATGGATCTGACAAGGGGAATGCAAATGGTCTATGTAATTCCAGATACGATGATGAATCTGGAAGACTTTGCAAACCATATAGAAATATCCGTACAAACTCGCGAATATCAGGACTGGCAAGGGGGATCTAGTAATTTGTTAATTACTAGAATGATGGTTGGTCGATTAACTAATACAAGCTTCACAAATTTTACTTATAATGTGCAGAATGTTGCTGATTATCTTGCTAGCAGAGGAGTTATTGCACTACCCGGTTCAAGATTTACCACAGATGAACTACAACAACAGTGGTGGATCTTAAGACCAACACAACGAAGAAACCCTATGGCCCCAACTAGGGTTGATACTAGAACCTTGCTAGATGGAAGCGTATCCTTACAGTTTCAAGGATATACGCCTGTTTCATAGCCTAGAGCAATTACTGCAAATGAAGATGATATTGAAGCATATTCACCAGAAAGAGAAATATTATCTGTATTAATTACTGAAGAACCTGTTTTTGAGGTGATGAGGATGCAAATACCACCACTAAACCAATAAACTTCTCGACAACAAATCGGAGGCGGAAAAACCTCGTACAAGGATTACAAAAGTAATACAAAATAAAAACAAGCAAATACAAAATGAATACAACAATCTATGTAAAGAAAAACTTTACAAATGTTCTTTTGAATGCTTGCTTGTTGATCGCCTTGGACTAGCCTTGAAGGTTTGGAATGCAGCAGCAATTCCCCTCCAAATCGCCCAAGAAAATCGCTGCCCAAATCCTCCACGAGCTGCTCTTTTTATGTCTGCATCGGGTTCGATTCGCGCCTGGCAGTCGACTGCCGTAAGACCCCAGTCGACTGCCAACAGGACCGTTATGAGACAACGACTTAATCCACGTCGGCATCCAAGCCAATGGTTACACCGACAGTCGACTGCTATAATCCAGCAGTCGATTGCCAGAGTCGTAGCCGACTGACCAGTCGGCTATCGAGCATTTTGCTCCTGCAATCTCGACCAACAATCGACTACCATCCATGGGAGTCGATGCTGCTCATCGATCGTATCAATCGTGATCATTGCGGACTATTTGCGCGAATGAATAATCGTCGAGTCCGAGCAATTCGACCGCCATAATCCCATGAAGTCGACTCGACCTACAGTCGACTCGACTACCGCCAAGTGTCAAAACACTTGACCAGTTGACTGGTTCAAAGTCCCAGTCGATTGTTAACCTCAAACATGTGATTTAATCTCAAGTATGATGCCCTCATACTTGTTAGACCACCTTTAGCCTAGGCCTAAGCCTTCTAGCCATCTCCGTCAGCTTCACGCCTATCGGATCCCTCCAAGTCATCTACGACTTGTTCATTCATACGCTATCCTTTAGATGCTTCCATCGGTTATTGTCATGCTAAGTTGATCTACACTGTCAAGGTACATTGGGCTTACGCTACCAAGACTCCCGCTTGAACTTTGCGCTGTCAACCATTGGACTTATGCTGCCAAGACTCCCGCTTGGACTTTACGCCTCCAATATCACCTCTTGGACTTTCCTTGTCAATCCATATTGGACTTTCCATTTGTCAAGACTCGAGCTTGGATTTTCCCTTGCCAAGACCCATGCTTGGACTTTCCATGGCAAGTACCCATGATTTGGACTTTCCTATTGCCAAGTACACAAGACTTTGACTTCTCCATCACATGGTCAATTCCATGTCAACCGTATAGTCAAACAATGGTCAAACCATCGTCAAACATCAAAATACCATTCGAGTCAAACTCGAGTCCGGTCAATCAATGACCCGGATCGATTGCACCAACAAATCTCCTCAAAACATTGTCAAATATCAAAACACTACTGAGTCTAATTCAAGTATGGTCAATCATGACATCGGTCGACTGCTCCAACAAATTAACTCACAAACGTTGGAAGTGAGCGTATGAAACATGTTGAATCATAGCTAATCTCTGATCCCACTTGAAGAAGCATGGGAGGCTCACATGAGAGAACGACCTCTTAAAAGAATTTAAAAGTTTATCATATTTTATTGGCCCAAAAAATTAAAGTTTGTTATAAGTAATATTTTTATCAGATTCTGTATGATTGATTAAAAAAACAGAATAACTTTACAAGATTCCAAAAAGGATTCCTAAAAATTAGAAGTCCTAATTATTGCTGCATTAGTAGCTATCAAGTTCACAAACCTTGTAAGAGAACTCCATTTTATATCACTCAATTTATCGCACGAGGGAATGCAAGTGCGCGAGAATGTACGAAGTAGCCTTTAAGCTAACAAGTTCTATTGATTTGTAGTCATTATGACTGATCTTGAAAAGTTGGTCTTGGCTTTTGCAGCACTCCGCGTGGCAGCCCAGCAAGACAGGAGTTATATGAGAAAGTTGGAATTTTTCAGGTTTAGCTATGTTTTTTACTAATTCTCTTGATTCCTCTATTTTTTAAAAAATTTCTCTTTTGATTAAACGATTCCTCTCGTTAGCTATGCTTTTCGACTTAATTTCATGGTGGTTTAATTTGTGGTTGTCTGGCACATCTCCATTAACTATTCATTCATCAGGTACCTTACTTGGAGGATCATAATACTGGAGTGAAGATGTTCGAAAGTGCCGAAATAATCGAGTACCTTAGGGCGGTGTATGCTACGTAAGAATCGCGAATTTTGATGAACCATCTCAAAGTTGCCTTATTTTTCGTATAAAAAACTGTATTTTGTCGTGAGAAATCCAAGGACAGTTTACGTCCTTTCTGATTGATTGGTAGTTGCAGGTGTAGTTGCGTATACATAGCACAAATTATGTATAATATCCTACGTATTTGATTTATGAATATAGTACCTTTAGAATATCATTATACGTTTATAAATTTAAATCTGAAATAATCTTCATTATAAGATTGCATGATAAACTCTCCATTTCATAGTAGAATAGCAATAATATATAAAGAAATACAAGAATAATTTACATGATGCAACAAAAGTTGATTGTTAGAACATTGATTCTTTTTTTATGATCAAGTCTAACATGGTATTGGTTTGTTTGTTTGCCAATGCAATTCAAGTCTAACATTCGTATTTCATGAGTTGTATAAAGTGTGATTTTATGTAAATCAGAGATGGATATAATCAATATTAAACGATTAACAATATGGTATCAGAGATGGATATAGTTCATTTAAACGGTGAACATTATGGAATTAGTGAAAAGCCTTGAGGTCCATCAAGGTTGTGCATGAGTGATTATGCAGCTTGGAGGACTCGAAGAACCATATGTTTATTGTGATAGGAGAATGAATTGACGGTTAAGTTTCTTGTAAAACAGTCACTTAAATTCCATATTAGTAGTAAATGTGTGTGGCAAAATGAGGTGTACAAAATAGAAACAATGTGCAAAAACTAAAATAAAAAAATATTAGCAGGGGTTTAAGTGGTTCGTTTAATCCATAGCTCTTACCACACTAGTGTGACTTCCCCTGGAACAAAATCACTATGAAGCTCCATAAAAATAAGGTTTGGAGCAAACCCTAATAAGATTGTCTAAGGACAAGACCACTTTGCTCGTTACAATAGTAGAAACAAGTTCTTGGAACCATAGGAACTAAGGTCTCCCAAACAATGAACAAACGTAAGAATGAGAGCCAATAGACTTCAGTCCTCTCTTTAGAGAATATATTGTATGTGATCCAGATAATCATCAGAATCATCTACAGAAAAGATCCCTGGATTGGAGTACAGAGGCTCCTGGACTTGTAGTTCCTACAGGATTTTCCAATAGACTTTCTTGAAGCATCAGGATCACATGCTCCTCTGTGGGTAAGAGAAGATCAAATATTGCGGAATGTTGCCATTTCGTCCGTTGGGAGGTGGAACCAAATCCTCCAGTTCCTCTTGATGTTGTAGATAGGGAAGGAACTTGATAAACATCCGATAGAATTTTTTTTTCGAAAATAATTTGGGCCACAGTTTGCCCTTGGTTAATTTTAACAATATAATTAGAATGATTGAAAACGAGAATAATTACCTCGCCTCTGTAATCACTGTCTATAACTTCGGCTCCCACATCCAATCCTAATCGCCAAGCTAGGCCGGATTTAGAGGCTATTCTTCCATAGGTTCCCTAGGGTATTTCCATGCTAAGCCCTGTTGAAATTAAGGCTCATCCTCTAGGTTCTATTAAAAAGTCTTTATCTGCTGTGAGATCAAAGCCTGCAATGCCGAATGATTTTCTTTCTATCATTGTGGCAGTTTCAGAAAGTTTATGAACCAGGATAAATGGTTGTGCATCCTCTTGTGGAGCATTGTCATACTGAACGTCTTCAAAATATCTTGCCTCTAAATCAACTAAATCATTTGTATTTGCATGAGCAAAGACTCCAGGTTGTTTTTCTATCAGAATCGCCAAGGTGTGTGCCATCAATGAGATTTCTGTTGTTTACCTCTATAGGTTGCATTGGGATGTTTATTTTTGTGGGCCTTATTACCCAATTTAGCCTAGTTGTAGTGGAATATCTTCTTCTTGGCAGAGCTCGAACTCCATGACTTATAAGGTAGTCAACTACTCTGCGAACTTCGTAGGCGAACCCTACATTGGGTGTGTTAGAGAGTCTGCCAACCAACCCTCTGGTAATTAAGAGATTGACTTCTCCGTTGCGCCATTTCTCATATCCTCTGGTGAGGATGGATACCTAGATATTTTTGAAGAAATCTCCCTTTCCCTCACCTATTTAAGACCAGTGAACCCCATGCAGAGGCATCAAGCAAAAACTTGAACTCTACCTGGAAAGTCTTGTAAGATTTTGAAGTTTGCAGTAAGAGAATCTATGAGTTTTCCAGCTTATCACCTTATTTCTTTATTGTAAACTAGCTGATCGATCCCAGCATAGCATACCACATTTTGTATCGTTCGTATGGTATCAGAGCTTGATTTTGAACGGATGGTTTTAGCGTAACCCCCGCGCCCCCCCCCCCCAGGTCAAGGTAGGAAAGGAAGGATCTTACGGAATTTATTATTTCTTCCTATGATCAACTCAATTCTAGAACTCAAATTTATGCTCTAGGGTTGTTGGTATTAGGCAAACAGGAATAGCAAAAGGAACAAGTCTAACTTGGTAAAGTGGCTTAAGGACCCGACACCAAGGGCACATTTATTTGAACTAAACCTGTAAGGAACTGCCCTACTCTTAGCATGAATTTATGTCTGAAATTTGGGAAAAGTCTATTCAGGAATGGTATAGTCACTTTTGAACATCTAACCTTGAATACCTTGACCTAGCTTCTACAACCAAAGTTTCCACAAACCAATTTGCTGGGTTGCGGTGGATATACATCTTCATTGAGGTGCCAGTCATGTAAGCATTCATATTGTTCATCAGACACCTTGACCCTTGGTCTGTAGCCACCGCCAATCTACCCAAGCATCAGTATAGCTTCATTAGTTAAACTTAAGGTTCAGATGGACCTGTTCAGTTCTTCAAAGTCGTCCTCCCCTTCATAGATACTAAAGATAGCATCACTTTGGGCTTCCCCTTCCTAGACGGACATAATATCACAGTTTTCAGGAATCTCCAATTGTTCAAACATGGCTACCCGCTTTATGCTTCTTCTTTCGTTTGGGCATTCCCTTGCAAAGTGTCCTTCCTGGCCACATAGATAGCATTTGCATTTCTTATTTCTAATCAGATGCTTTCTTTTCTCAATTATAGCATGCGTCTCGTGCGGCTTTCCTTTGTATGTTCTGCTCTTTTGAATACCATACCTTCTTTGCTCCTTGTAGTATCTTGGTATAAGTATCTGACTACAGAAGGATAAATATTTTAAAGATATTTTGAAAGCCACATCTTTACATTCCTGCTCCAAGAATTTGTAAGAAAATAAAACACGTGGGAATACACCTACTGTTAAGCCAGAATACTTATCGTCAAAGGCTTGCTTGATGCGATTACCTAGATCACCAGGCATTTTGAGCCAAAATTTTTCTGAGAGTTCTGGTCCAGTGAAGAGCCTTCCAGTCTTGGATGCCAGACGTAAGTAACCATTCATGTACTTGACTATATTTTTCATATTTTCACATGATAATCTTTCCAAGTCTCGATAAGCTACTTCTTGCAAAATAGTGGAGCCTTGAGTCGGGTCTTCCGAAGAGAAAATTCTTCTCATTTGTGAGAGTATGTTCTGAGTCCCCCTTCTTCCTTCTGTTGGTGCAATCGGCCCAGGGCTCGAGTTTGACTCGAGTGATGTTTTGATGTTCGACAAAAATATATGACAAAATGTAATTGTCAAGGTAAAGTCTAAGTCATGGGTACTTGGCATGGAAAAGTCCAAGTGGAACATTTGGCATTTGGTAAAGTCTAAGTCTTGAGTATTTGGCATGAAAAGTCCAAGCATGGGTCTTGGCAATGTAAAAGTCCAACATGGGTTGGCAAGGGAAAGTCCAAGCATGGTCTTGGCATTTGAGAAGTCCAACATGGGTTGGCAAGGGAAAGTCCAAGCTTGAGTCTTGGCATGAGAAGTCCAAGGGGTTTGATATTGGCTGCGTAAAGTCCAAGCGGGAGTCTTGGCAACATAAGTCTAATGGTTGACGGCGTAAAGTCCAAGCGGAGTCTTGGCGGCGTAAGTCCAATGTGCCTTGGCGGTGTAGACACCATTAGCATGACATAGCCGATGGAAGCACCTGAAGGCTAGCGCGATGGATGAACAAGTCATGAATGACTTGGAGGGATCCGAGAGGCGTGAGGCTGATGGAGGTGGCTAGAAGGCTTAGGTCTAGGCTAAGGGTGGTCTAGCAAGTATGGGGGCACCATACTTAGGATAAAACCTCATGTTTGTGCCATGTGGCGGGCCGGACCGAGTCAACTAGGGTTTGATCGGGAAGTGGCCCAGCAATGATCGATTGCAAAGGATATGATCGATGAGCTCGAGCAATGGCGATTGCATGATCGATCCGTGGTGCTCGAATTCAACCAGTATAGTCTGGGACCAATGAGTGAGGACACCATCGATCGACCGATGGGTTTGATCGATCCGATCGATGGTAGATCCGCTGATTGTCTCACGACAACGCATCACGATCGATGGTCCCAGCAATGATCGATCGACTTTTTCCAGCACAGGTTGAAGCTTTATAAAGAGCTCGTGATGGAGGAATTTGGCATCGATTTCTTGGACGTCTTGAGGCGATTTGCTGTTGCAAATCAGGGTCTTCAACCGCGATTCAAGCGATCAACAAGCAAGCAATCCAAAGACATTTGTAAAGTTATTTTCTTTACTAGTTTTGCATTGTATTATTGTATATTGCTTGTATTCATCTCTTATTGTTGTAAGAGTAATTTGTAAGGGGTTTCTCCGCCTCCGACTTGTGTCGAGAAGGAGTGTTTTATAGTGGTGTGTGATTGACATCGCTAGGGTTCGTACGAACCCGATCCGTGGAGTAGGAACCATGCGGTTCTGAACCACGTTAAACAATTGTGTTCGTGTGTGATTGTTTATTTCGTTATTGTATTATCTCTATTTCCGCTGCGTACTAACGAAATTGTAGAGACGATCACGATCGAATTCCATCAACGAATGAACACGCGCTATTCACCCCCCTCTAGCCATTACAAAGATCCCAACAAGTGGTATCAGAGCCCGGGGCTCTTCTACGGATTAACAACCCGGAGTCAAGACGCTAGAGGGAAAGATGGAAGTCCAAGAACAATTAGGATGGGACATCAACACACCGGTCCCTTATTCATTCTATGGACGAGAAAACTTCAATTCTTGGAAGAAAAGGATTGAAGATTTTTTGATGAAGAAAGATTTTGAGGGGTGGTCCCTAATAATGGAAGGATTTGAGTTTCCAAGAGGACCAAAAGGTGGATTCCTCAAAAGGAATGAGATGGAGTGAAGATCAAATTCAAGCCTTCGAGAAAAACGTAAAGGTAGTAAATTTTATTTTTGATTTGGTCCCTAATGATATTGTGTGTATGGTAGGGGATTTTATGGATGCTAAGGAGTTATGGAGCCAAGTGGCAAAGCTCCATGAAAACTCATCATCGGTTCAACAAGAAGAAGAAGAGGTGGAAGAAGTATCCACTTCTAGGATTGAGGAGGAGAGACCATCTACACCGGAGCAACCTCAAGAGGAGCCTTTAACATCCGGTCAAGATGAGGAAGCTCAAAATTCAACTCCGGCACCTACCATCACCCTAGGTAACTCAAGCATATGTGTTAATAATAAAATGCATATAATATGCTTTGAGTGTAGGGAAACCGGGCACTACAAGAGCAAGTGCCCAAAGAAGGTTAAGAAAGCTCCTCCGGCACCCAAAAGTCAACAAAAGTCAAAGGATGCCGGTTCCCCAAGTCAAACGAGCAAGGAGCATATTATATGCTTCAAGTGCAATTTAAAAGGACATTATAGGAATCAATGTCCTAGGGGGAAGAAGAAGATCCAAGAGAGAGCTACACATGTAGGGGGAGTTTCCAAAGCTAACCCTAAGGTATTTTTAAATAAAGCTCTTTATTCAAATAATGTCAAAAAGCATGCTAGAAATAATTTTAGCAATCTTGCTATCCATCACAAAGAGCATGCTAGAAATAAGGAATTTTGTCTAGGAGCTAAGAAAGTCCACTTAGGAAATAAGGAGAAATTTGGGACTAATACCCCTAAAAACAATTTACCTAAGGACAAACCTAGGTCAAATAACTCAAGATCAATTTTACCTAGGGAGACAATTAGAAAGGTGCAAGAGCATCTAGGTCTTAACTCTAAGTGGACTAGGCACATGCCTAGAAAGAACCATGCTCAAAGTTTAAATAAAAATTCTAAAATTGAGCAACTAGAAAAGGAAAATCAAGTCTTGAGGTCAAGGCTTGAAAAGATGGAGAAAACCCTTGCAAAAATGCAAAATCAATTTCAAGGGTCTAGAAGTCAAAGCATAGGGTCAAATGATCAAAAATCTAGGTCCAAGAGTCAAAAGTCAACCAAGGGCAAGCAAGGTTTGGGTCACAAACCTAAGCCTAAGGTGGCTTACCATAGTGTTTCATTTGATTATGGAACACAATCTAGGTCTAGGAAGACCAAGGTTACTAGGGAAGTTATCCCTTAAGAGTAACCAAAGTTTGTGCCTAGTGGCTAAGGTTTCTAGGAAACCTAGGGTGACCACTAAGAAGGTTACTAGGGAGGCAATCCCTAAGGTTAACCATGGTAAGACCCAAATGACCAAGGCTAATAAGCCTAGAAGGGTCATTAGGAAGGTATCTAGGGAGGTTATCCCTAAGGAATGCCTAATTAACCCTAGGAGCTCAAATCGGTTTTGAGTTCCTAAGAGTGTGATAGATTCACGCTAGATGGGGTTAGGATGTGCCAACCTTGATTGGATGGGTAGTTAACTCAACCATGGCAAAGGTGGCACTTTAGGATATTTTCAAGGTTATGGTTACCTTGGAAATGCATTTGAGTCTTAATCCTAAAAGTTTTAGGATGTGCCAATATTACTTGAGAAGTTTGATAAAATGATCAAAATTGGCACAATTTAGGTTTAGAGGTTAGTGTGCCATTTTGGACTTTTGGCACACTTGGGAGAAAAATAGAAATATGGCAAAATATAATTAATTATATGAAATGACAATTAATATTAAAATTTAGGTATTACTATACCTATATATTTTATATGCCATGCTTTGGTTACCATATAACATGTCATGACATCATGTTTATTTTTAATTATTCTATATGTCATGTACATGTTTAGGATTAAGCATTAAATGTCATGTGTTTTTAGATTTTATATTATGCCATGACATCATGATTATGAGCATGTGTTTATCTATATCATCTCTAATGCCATAATCACTCATACATTTAAGATAATTTGATTGAAATTGATTTAAGGACAATGGCATGACTTGGAGTTCCATTTATAAGGGAATCAAGTAGGGTTGCCTTAGAAAAATGCATGAAACCCTAGATTAGGGAGAACAAAACCCACATCTCACATCCAATTGACATGTATGTGTATTTATACACCCTAGATACATGTGAGATGCTAAGATATGAGTTGAGTTCAAGGTGTATAGTTTTTGCTTCTAGATGAACTAAAACTCATCTTGTTTCAATGATGGATCATTGGGAAAGCTTGTGTACAAGTCATGTACATAGAGCCCAAGGAATATGATCCAAAATAAGCTTTTGAAAACATTTTAAAATTATTTTAGAAAACCTTGGTGAAACCTATCTTTTGATAGCAATCACCATTGATGGAGTTGATACAAGATAGGGCTAAAACATTGAAAATTTCAATGGTTTTGAGTTTTGTATCAAACTCACTATTTTATGGGTAAAATAATTTTTAAATATTTTTCACCCATTGTATTGACTATAAGTAATATACGTATCAAATTTCGTGATTTTTCAAAATACGTAGAATTACTTATGATTTTCTAAAACTCGTTTCCGATAATTGAAAATCGGATTTTTCAGTTATCACCGATCGCCTGGGTGGCGATCGATGATGCGTCACCGATCGATTTCTGAATCACTCGACTGATAGCCTGATTTCGGGGTAACCAAGGTTGTTTAACCCGATTTCAGCTGCGGTTAAGGTCCCTAACCACTCCTAACCCTAGGATATGCTTTGGGAAGTATGGTAAAGGGTGAAAATCCATTGGATATGGATTAGGAGAGGAGTTTAGGGTTTGTATCAATTTTAAGATGTTGGGAAGTTCAATGTTGAATTTCTAACCTTCATTTTGATGACTTAGAGTTCCTACTAGCTTAGGGACTTCCCAAGGACATTGTTGGTGCAATGGTCAAGGGGGAGCAAGTCCTTAGGGGGAGGTATCCATCTTGGGATGATGGATGTGTTTTTCTCCTTGAAGAGGAGAAGTTATTGGAAGAGTATCATCAATTGGGAAAATTGATGGGTTTTTGATACCCAATTTGGAAATTGGGAGAGTGAATAGGATTGTCTCTCTTGAGTGATATGAGACTTATCACTAGGAAGATGGTAGGCATCCTAGGTATTTTTGGACCAAGGGGGAGATTGTAAGATCTCATTGGGACATGAGACTTTGGCCTCCTTGGAGAGATAACCTTTTTGATATTAGTCAAAAAGGGGGAGAATGTTTGGGGGAGAACATTTGGAGAGTGTTTAAGATTACCAATTTGGGATTTGAGTCAGTATTCTAACTCAGTGATTTGTTTGGTTTTTGTCAAACATCAAAAAGGGGGAGATTGTTGGTGCAATCGGCCCAGGACTCGAGTTTGACTCGAGTGATGTTTTGATGTTCGACAAAAATATATGACAAAATGTAATTGTCAAGGTAAATTCCAAGTCATGGGTACTTGGTATGGAAAAGTCCAAGTGGAACACTTGGCATTTGGTAAAGTCCAAGTCTTGAGTACTTGACATAAAAAGTTCAAGTGGGACACTTGGCACATGAAAAGTCCAAGCATGGGTCTTGGCAATGTAAAAGTCCAACATGGGTTGGCAAGGGAAAGTCCAAGCATGATCTTGGCATTTGAGAAGTCCAACATGGGTTGGCAAGGGAAAGTCCAAGCTTGAGTCTTGGCATGAGAAGTCCAAGGGGTTTGATATTGGCTGCGTAAAGTCCAAGCGGGAGTCTTGGTAGCATAAGTCCAATGGTTGGCGGCGTAAAGTCCAAACGGAGTCTTGGCGGCGTAAGTCTAATGTGCCTTGGCGGTGTAGACACCGTTAGCATGACATAGCCGATGGAAGCACCTGAAGGCTAGCGCGATGGATGAACAAGTCATGAATGACTTGGAGGGATCCGAGAGGCGTGAGGCTGATGGAGGTGGCTAGAAGGCTTAGGTCTAGGCTAAGGGTGGTCTAGCAAGTATGGGGGCACCATACTTAGGATAAAGAGATGTGACCGGGTGCCATGCGATCGATCGGACCGAGTCAACTAGGGTTCGATTGCGAAGTGTTTAGCAATGCCGCCAGAGGATGGCGGTCGATGATCGAGCCGCTGATCGACGATGATCACCGACCGGTGCTCGAATTCACCACGTAGAGTATAGTCTCACTCGACCGCTGGGACCAGCAGTCGAGTGAGGACACCATCAGTCGACTGATGGGTTTGATCAGTCGACTGATGGTAGATCCGTTGGACTTATCCAACGTGGATCTAGCCGTTGTCTCACAACAACAGTGGCATCAGTCGACTGATGGTCCCGAGCAGTCGACTGATCGACTTTTTCCAGCACAAGTTGAAGCTTTATAAGGAGCTCATGATGGAGGAATTTGTCATCGATTTCTTGGACGTCTTTAGGCGATTTCCTGTTGCAAATCAGGGTCTTCAACCACGATTCAAGCGATCAACAAGCAAGCAATCCAAAGGCATTTGTAAAGTTGTTTTCTTTACTAGTTTTGAATTGTATTATTGTATATTGCCTGTATTCATCTCTTATTGTTGTAAGAGTAATTTATAAGGGGTTTCTTCGCCTCCGACTAGTGTCAAGAAGGAGTGTTTTATAGTGGTGTGTGATTGGCATCGATCGGGTTCGTACGAACCCGATCCGTGGAATAGGAACCGTGCGGTTCCGAACCACGTTAAACAATTGTGTTCGTGTGTGATTGTTTATTTCGTTATTGTATTATCTCTATTTCCGCTGCGTACTAACGAAATTGTAGAGACGATCACGATCGAATTCCATCAACGAACGAACACGCGCTATTCACCCTCCCTCTAGCCATTACAAAGATCCCAACACCTTCTGTTGCATTGATCAGAGTATCATATTTTGTAGGGTCATTCTAGATTGAATCCAAGCTAATTTTTCAATTTCCCCCAATAGATTTTCCATATATTCTATCTTGTCTCTGGGATCAGTGAAGCCTTGGTTGGATACATGGTTCAGTGTAATTGATTCCCATCTAGAGAATACTTTTGGTGCAATCGACCCAGATCACGATTGACCAGACTTGAGTTGGACTCGAATAGTATTTTGATGTTTGACAATGTTTTGGGGAGATTATTGGTGCAATCGTCCCGGGTCATGATTGACCGGACTCGAGTTTGGCTCGAGTGGTATTTTGATATTTGACGATGGTTTGACCATTGTTTGACAATATGGTTGACATGGGGTTAACCATATGATGGAGAAGTCCAAGTTTTGTATACTTGACATGAAAAGTCTAAGTCATGGGTACTTGGCATGGAAAGTCCAAGCATGGGTCTTGGCAAGGGAAAGTCCAAGCTTGAGTCTTGGAAATTAGAAAGTCCAACATGGGTTGGCAAGGAAAGTCCAAGCATGGGTCTTGACAAGGGAAAGTCCAAGCTTGATTCTTGGCAAATGGAAAGTCCAACATGGGCAAGGGAAGTCCAAGGCATGATATTGGCGGCGTAAAGTCCAAGGGTGGAGTCTTGGCAACATAAGTCCAATGGTTGACGGCTTAAAGTCCAAGTGGTAGTCTTGACAGCATAAGTTCAATGTGCCTTGGCAATATAGACCAGCTTAACATGACAATAGCAGATGGAAGCACCTATAGGCTAGCGTATGGATGAACAAGTCATGGATGACTTGGAGGGATCCGATCGACGTGAAGCTGACGGAGGTGGCTAGAAGGCTTAGGTCTAGGCTAAGGGTTGTCTAGAAAGTATGAGGGCATCATTGGGGTTAAACCTCATGTTTGAGGTCGCAGAAATGGTCGGCAAATGACTACCAAGATTGACATTCGATCGATGGCTTGATCGAACCATGGAGGGCGCCGATCGCCGTCGTCATAGGCGAATGCTTGAGATTGGTCACCGGCCACGACCTCGACAGTCGATTATCGGGTACCGGCATAATTGCTAGTGTAACCGTTGGCTTGGATGCCGACGTAGATTAAGTCATTATCTCACAATGGACGCGAATCTAGCCTGATGCAGGCATAAAAGGAGTAGCTCATGGAGGATTTGGGCAGCAATTTTTGGGGCAATTTTGGTAGGGAATTGCTGCATTCCAAACCTTCAAGGCCAATCCAAAGCAAGCAACAATCAAACAATCCAAAGTTCTTGTGTAAAATGTTCTTTACTTGTTTTGTGTATTGCTTAGTTTTTCTTGTTGTATTTTTATTGTATTACTGTTGTAATCTTTGTACAAGATTTCTCTACCTCCGACGTGTTATCGAGAAGGAGCGTTATTGTTTAGTGGTGTTGTTTGCATCACTAGGGCTCATTCTAGCCCAACCCGTGGAGTAGGAACCTTGAGGTTCCGAACCACGTTATATCGATTGAGCAATTGTGTGCTTGTATTTTTGTTTATGTTTTTCTATTATTTCCGCTGTGTACTAATTGTTGGGGAATTAATCGTCGCTAGAGGGGGGGGGGGTGAATAGCGTGTTCGTATGTCTTGATGGATAACGATCGCGTGCTTGCTATAATGTCGTTAGTGTAGCAGAATATAGAATAATAAAAATAAAACACGACACAAGCACACAATACACATGATATAATATGGTTTGGAACCTTAGGAATGATTGCCCATCTATGGCAATCGATTGCTCAAGTCATCTGTCGACTGCCCAATGTTGGCAGTCGACTGTTAGGCTATTTTCTACAGTCGAACACCAGTCAACTCTGAGAAGTTTGACCGGCCATAATCTCAATCGACTGCTACAAGTTAACTCGGCTGTTAAGTGTCAAAACACTTGACCAATCAATTGGTCCAAAGCCCCAGTCGATTGATAACCTCAAACATGAGATTTATCCCTAAGTATGATGCCCTCATACTTGCTAGACCACCCTTAGTCTAGACCTAAGTCTTCTAGCCACCTCCGTCAGCCTCATGCCTATCGGATCCCTCCAAGTCATCTATGATTTGTTTATCCATACGCTATCCTTCAGGTGCTTCCATCGGCTATAATCATGCTAAGTTTGTCTATACCGCCAAGATACATTGGGCTTACATTACCAAGACTACTGCTTGAACTTTACGCCGCCAACCATTGGACTTATGTTGTCAAGACTCCACCCTTGGACTTTACGCCGCCAATATCACCCCTTGGACTTTCCTTGCCAACCCATGTTGGACTTTCCATTTGCCAAGACTCAAGCTTGAACTTTCGCTTGCCAAGATCCATGCTTGGACTTTCCATGCCAAGTACCCATGACTTTGACTTCTCCATCATATGGTCAATCCCATGTCAACCATATAGTCAAACAATGGTCAAACCATCCTCAAACATCAAAATACTTCTCGAGTCAAACTCGAGTCCGATCAATCATGATCTGGGTTGATTGCACCAATAATCTCCTAAAAATATTGTCAAACATCAATGTCGAACATCAAAACACTACTCGAGTCCAACTCGAGTCTGGTCAATCATGACCTGGGCCGATTACACCAACAATCTCCCCCTTTTTGATGTTTGATAAAAACCACAAAACCATTGAGTTAGGCTACCTAACTCAAATCTCCTTACCAATTCTCCCAAATTGGTGATTTAATAAATTCTCTCCCTTTTTGACATACATCAAAAAGGTTCTCTCCCCAGGGGTGTCAATGTCTCATATCCCAATGAGATTTTACAATCTCCCCTTTGGTCCAGAAACATTTAGGATGCCTTCACTCTTCCTAGTGATAAGTCCCATATCACTTGAGAGAGGCTTCCTATAAACTCTCCCAATTTTCAAATTGGGCATCTCACATTCCCATTTCTCCCCCTCATGAGAAAGAACACATCCATCATCCCATGATAGATACATCCCTCTAAAGGCTTGCTCCCCCTTGATAATTGCGCCAATAATGTCCTTGGAGAGTCTCTAAACCTATAGGAATACTAAACCATCAAAATTAAGGGCAAAAGTTCAAACATGAACTCTCACATATCTTAAAATTGATACACATCCTAAACAACTCTCCTAATCCATATCTAAGGGATTCTCACCTTTTCTAATGCTTTCCAAAGCATATCCTAAGGTTAGGAGCAGTTAGGGTAACCTAACATAGCTGAAATATGGGCTAAACATCCTTGTTTACCCGAAATCAACTCTGTTAATCGACTCTTACAGTCACCAGTTGACTGCCGTTGACGTCAGTCGACTGATTTCTATAAATGCAGAAATCAAAATTCAGAAATGAATTTCAAAAATTCATAAGTAATTATACATAATACGAAAAATTACAAAAATTCATATGTATAATACATATGACAAATATAATGGGTAAAAAATATTTGAAAATTAATTTACCCCTAAAATAGTGAAATTGATACAAAGTTTAAAAATAAGAAAAGCTTCAATGTTTTGAGCCCTCTTTGTATCAACACCATCAATCGTGATTGCTTTCAAAAGATAGACTTCACTAATATTTTCTAAAATGATTTTAAAATATTTTTGAAAACCTATATTGGATCATGATCAATGGGCTCATTGTCATTACTTGCATATTAGTTTTCCCCATGATCCACCCATGATATAAGATGAGTTTGAGTTCATTTAGATGTAAAAACTATGCACCTTGAACTTAACTCATTTCCTAGCATCTCACATGTGTCTAGGGTGTTTGAAAACACACATGTCAATTTGATATGAGATGTGAGTTTTGTTCATCCTAAACTAGGGTCTCATGTATTTTTCTAAGGTAACACTACTTGATTCCCTTATACATGGGACTTCAAGTCATGCCATAGTCCTTAAATCAATTTTAATTAATACATGAATGATCATGACATATAATAATAGCATAAATAAGCATGGCCAATGATCAAGATGTCATGATATATGATTAAGTCTAAATACACATGACATAAAAGTCCTAAGCATAATCATGATATTTTATATGATTAAAAAGAAATATGATGTCATGACATTGCATATGACAAATAAAACATGGCAAATAGAAGATATAGGTATAACAATAACTAAATTTTAATATTAATTGCTATATTTTATTATTAAGTCCATTTTTCCATATTATCACTAATCCCCCAAGTATGACAAAAACCCAAAATGACACACTATGACCTCTAAACCTAGTTTGTGCCAATTTGACTGATTTTTCATAATTCTCAAAATATATTGGTACATTCTAAAGACCTTTAGGATCGTGATCAAAACTTATTTCCAAGGTACCAATGACCTTGAAAATGACCTAAAGTACCACCTTTATCATGGTTAGGTTAACTACCTATCCATTTAACGTTGGCACAACCTAACCCATCTAGCGTGAGTCGATCATGCTCCTAGGAACCCAAAACCTATTTGAGATCCTTGGATTAACTAGGTATTCCTTAGGGATAACTTCCCTAGATACCCTCCTAATGACCCTTCTAGGCTTGGTAGCCTTGGTCATTTGGGTCTTGCCTAGGTTAATTCTAGGGGTGACTCCCCTTGTAACCTTCTTAGTGGCTTCCCTAGGTTTCTTCGAAACCTTAGCCACTAGGCATTTGCCATGGTTAACCTTAGGGATAACTTCCCTAGTAACCTTGGTTTTCTTAGACCTAATACTAGTTTCATAATCGAATGAAACATTGTGATAAGTCTCCTTGTGCTTAGGTTTGTGATCCAAACCTTTCTTGCCTTTGGGTGGACCTTGCCTCCTAAATCCTATGTCTTGACTCTTAGACCCTAGGCTTTGACTATTTGACCCTTGCATTTGATTTTGTATCTTTCTAAGGGTCTTCTCCACCTTCTCAAGTTTTGACCTGAATGTTAGGGCAATCTCTTGCCATGATAAGGTTTTGATGTGTGTGACAAAGGGTTTAAGTTAGGGTGTTATGTTGATTTGATATGTGCGTTGAAGTCATGCAGGACTTAATAATTCGCATATGGAGCCGTGGCGAGTTTCACATCTCATCACTTGGGCCTTGAGTCGGTGAAGGATTGCTTTGCGAAAGCCGTGTGCTTGGAGCATCCGAGGGACTGCCGGACGAGAAGCTTGGAGTGAAGCCGGAGGAAGTAGACTTCGAGGCAAGAGACGCGAAGGAGCATTGTAGCCGCATGTGCGCCGTCTTTGCGAGGGGCGTGGCCATGACGAAGAGAACCGAAGGTGAGGGACTCAGAGGATGAGTGGCGATTGTAACCGGGAAGGATAGCTCTTAGGTGAAACTTGGCCATTTGGCCAAGTGTCGGATGGGTTTTCCGACACCGATCGACCGAGGAATGATACCAACCGCTTCGAGTCGATGGTTCGATCGACCGTATAAGACCGATTTAGTGCTTAGCGATCGCCATAGATTGCCGTAGATCGATCGGCCGATGTTGATGACGATCGGCTGCCGAGGAATGGCGATCGTGATGACATGCGCACGCGAACGCAGAATGGAGTCGACTCCATTTAGCACTCGACTGATCGAGCATCAGTCGACTGATGGTAGGATCGATCGGCGATGCCAATCTGCAGTTGGATGGAATCCAGCGTGGAAGCCATCGTTATTGGGCAGCGGCTACGGGATCGGTCGGTGATCGAGGGCATCGATCGGCCCGATCACGTGATCAGCGGAAGAAACCCTCTTCCTCTATAAAAAGGAAGGGGATGGGGCTTTGGGAGGTTAATGCTTGAGCTCTAAACTTCTCCCAAAGTGCCATACACGATTCCCTACTCTTCTACTTGTTCTAATCTCTATTCTATTGTAGAAGAGTGATCCTTGTGTAAAAGAGGTTACCTCCACCTAGCTTTGTGCAAAAGAGAGATCTAGTGGATAGATTTGGAGGAGTGATTCACCTTGGACGAATCGGACCGTGGATTAGCGGCGTAGCCGTGAACCACGTTACATCTCGTGTTTGTATTGCTTGTCTATCTTTTGTGTTGTCTTTATTTGTATTTGTATATTCCGCTTGCGCTAACGCTTTGTAGACGAGAGAATCCCGACATCCATCGTAAGAGGGCTATTCACCCCCCTCTAGCCGGCCAATCGATCCCCCACAAGTGGTATCAGAGCAAGGTTGCTTGTCACCGGACTAACCGCCGCAACAAGCTCTTCTTCAAAAGATGGCCGGCTCAAACATTCATCCACCGAAGTTTGAAGGAGAATTCGCTTGGTGGAAGAAGCAAATGGAGGTATTTTTCGAAACGGATTTTGATATCATGATTACAATGGAATCCGATTTTGTTTTGCCTAGGGATGAAGAAGGGAAGCCAATAGAGAAATCGAGGTGGACCAAAAAGCAAAGGGAAGAGCACCTTGCAAATTCAAAAGCCAAGCACCATCTCTTCAATGTGCTCCCCCAACAAGAGATCAACCGAATTGGGGAATGCTCAAGTGCCAAGGAGATGTGAGAGAGATTGGTTGAACTTCATGAAGGCACTTCGGAAGCCAAACTTGTAAGGAGAGACCTCCTCCGCTCCCAACTATCCAACATAAAATTAGAAAAGGGGGAAAAGGTAACATCATTTCATTCTAGGTTTAAAGAAATATTAATTGGGCTAACAAGTGTAGAAGAAAAGCTCTCCAACCGGGATATGGTAATGAAGGCCATAGATGCCTTTCTCCGGTCCTCAAGATGGAGTTCCATGGTAGACTCATTTTATATATCCAAGAACTTAGAAGTAAGCACCTTGGAGGAATTCTTCTCAACCATGGAGCTCCACGAAACGAGGCTTGAAGGAATACTAGAAGAACCAAGAATTCAACCTTCAAGAGGAGTAGCCTTGATGGCAAACAAGGGGAAGAAGAAGATGGAAATCCCCTCCTCATCCGATGAAGCCTCTACTTCCTCCATGGATAGCACGGAAGAAGCCTACATGGTAAGGAAGGTAAGGCGTGCATTTAAGAATTTTAGATTTGATAAATCTCATGATAGGAATAGAAGACCAAGGGGGAAGATCATTTGTTACAATTGTCAAGGAGAGGGACACATAAGGGACAATTGTCCCCTCCTAAACAAGAGCAAAGAGGAAAGGAAAAAGAAGGAAGAAAAGAAGAAGAAGAAGGGGAGCAAGAAGAAAAAGGAAGAAGAAAAGAGAAAGGGAAGGCCAAAGCATTCAAAGCCAAGACATGGGATGATCTTTCTTCCTCATCCTCATCCGAAGAAGAGGAACAAGTCTATTCCAATCTTGCATTGATGGCCTTCGACGACTTGGATTGCTCCTCCTCCTCAAATGAAGAATGAAGCTCAAGTGAAGGGGGAGTCTCTACATCCTCCTCATCCGAAGAAGGAGAGAACATGGAAACTATGGTAACGAATGCCTCTCCTAAGAAAATAGTTTCCATAATTTCTAGTTTAACTAAAGACTTATTTGGAATGAAAAAGAAAAATAAAATCATGCTTGATCAAATTAAGGCATTGGAAAATAAGCTAGAAAATGCATGCTTAAATGATAATGATAATATTTCTTCTAGCTTAAATGATGCATGCTCACATGATCTTTATGTGCCATTAGATGTTAGTGATGCATGTATAAATGAAAATAGGGCCTTAAGGGAAAAGGTAGAATATTTGACAAAAGCCCTAGAAAAGTTTACTATTGGCTCCAACACATTGAATATGATAATTGGGAGCCAAAGGGCAAGTTTTAATAAGAAAGGCCTAGGTTATAAAGAAAAGAAAAATGAAAAGGCCTACAAATGCCTAATTACTAGGGGACAAGATAAGAAGAAGGTAATAACTAGAAAATGGATCCCCAAGGAGTATCTAGTGAACCCAATAGGCAAGAACTTATTTTGGGTTCCAAAATCCATCCTTAAGGGTTAAAAAACCCCTAGGGTAGTCAACCATATGCAATTGACCTATATCATATTTTGGTTGACTTAGGATGGCAGGACAATATTTTTAAATAGTGTTAGGTGATGATAACGTGCCTATAAATAGTTAATAATGCTTAAATCATGGTGATTAATTGCTATGATGCTTGTAATCATGATTTATGATTTTGATATTTGGCACATAATCATGAGAAATAGGTGTAAATCATGCTTTAGGTGATACTTTGCTTATTATCATGATATAATACCCAATGCATGATAACAATTCAATGAATACATGTGTTTCATGATCATAATGTAGAATTCATTCATATATGCCTTTATGATCATGAGGATTATTAGGTTGATACTTAACCTTGATAGAATTGTATGAATATAATGGTTAAGTATATACAAATACCCCTTAGGATGCATTTCACACTCACTATAGGCTAACTTGATTGCAAACTTAGCATGAGTGAGATGTTAGGATGATACAAATGTCCACTAATGCCTATGGCATTTAGATGGTCATTTAAAGTATCAAAATAGTAATAATAGACCAATCATGGGGAAGACTTATGTTTAATTTATAGACATATTGCCCAAAGATCATGTTTGGATATTTCATATGTTTTCAAAACAATTTCTTAATCTAAAATCTATGTATTCATGTTTTGAAACAATTCAAAGCAAGACTAGGTGTTAAAATGGATACTCTTATAATAAAAAACCTAGTAGTTTTTAAAGCTTTTGGATTTTTGGCAAATATGTGGAAATATAATGATTTTTCATGAAAACCTATTTTTCACTGATAGATATACTTAAAAGAAATGTGTTCCCCAAATTTCATGATTTTTTGAATTTTTTAGAATTTTTAACGCATTTCTGAAATTCGACCAGTCGACCGATGGCCTGTAAATCAGACTAGTTGAGGCCAAATTCAGGTTTTAGAGCAATTTTTAGTATTTTTCCTTCTATTATACTTGATGCCATGAGTTTTTAACTTAGTGTTAATCTTTTTGATGGTGTCAAAGGGGGAGAGATAATTATGTTTAAGAAAATTATGATAGGGGGAGGGAGAAATTGTTAAAAAGTGATAGGGGGAGAAATTTAAATTGTATGGAGAGTTTCATGGATTAAGATGGAGTTGCATGTTGCTATATCATGTTTTATATTTACATGCTTTCTTACCTTAGAAATTTTTATCAAATGTTTTTACCTAACTTAAACGGATTGCCACACATCAAAAAGGGGGAGATTGTTAGGGCAATCTCTTGCCATGATAAGGTTTTGATGTGTGTGGCAAAGGGTTTAAGTTAGGGTGTTATGTTGATTTGATATGTGCGTTGAAGTCATGCAGGACTTAGTAATTCGCACATAGAGCCGTGGCGAGTTTCACATCTCATCACTCGGGCCTTGAGTCAGTGAAGGATTGCTTTGCGGAAGCCGTGCGCTTGGAGCATCCGAGGGACCGCCGGACGAGAAGCTTGGAGTGAAGCTGGAGGAAGTAGACTTCGAGGCAAGAGACGCGAAGGAGCATTGCAGAGCCGTGCGCCTGATGCTGCCGAGGGACGTGGCCGCGAACGAAGAGAACTTCGAAGGCGAGGGACTCCGAGGGATGAGAGTGAGCGATTGTAACCCGGGAAGGGGTAGCTCTTAGGTGAAACTTGGCCATTTGGCCAAGTGTCGGATGGGTTTTCCCGACACCAGTCGACTGCCAGGGAATGGCAGTCGACTGCTCTGAGTCGATGGTTCGATCGACTGGTATAAGACCAGTTTAGTGCTTGGTGCGATTGCCGATGATCGGCTGTCGAAGAATGGCAATGATCGGCGATGGCATCGGTGCGGGCACAGAATGGAGTCGACTCCATTGAGCACTCGACTGATCGAGCATCATCGGCCGATCGATGGTAGGATCGGATCGATGCCAATCTGGATGGATGGAATTCAGCGTGGAAAGCGGTCGTTATTGGGCACTACGGGATCGATCGGTGATCGAGGGCATCGATCGGATCCCGAAGAAACCCTCTTCCTCTATAAAAAGGAAGGGGATGGGGCTTTGGGAGGTTAATGCTTGAGCTCTAAACTTCTCCCAAAGTGTCATACACGATTCCCTACTCTTCTACTTGTTCTAATCTCTATTCTATCGTAGAAGAGTGATCCTTGTGTAAAAGAGGTTACCTCCACCTAGCTTTGTGCAAAGGAGAGATCTAGTGGATAGATTTGGAGGAGTGATTCACCTTGGACGAATCGGACCGTGGATTAGCGGCGTAGCCGTGAACCACGTTACATCTCGTGTTTGTATTGCTTGTCTATCTTTTGTGTTGTCTTTATTTGTATTTGTATATTCCGCTTGCGCTAACGCTTTGTAGACGAGAGAATCCCGACATCCATCGTAAGAGGGCTATTCACCCCCCTCTAGCCGGCCAATCGATCCCCCACACTGAAAACTTGATTTTCTAGCTCTAATTGCCCAATTTTTGAATTTTGATTTAGTCTTTGGGCATTGTTCCATTTCTTAGGCATATGCCTACCCCTTTTAGGGTTAATGCCTAGATGGTTTTCTACCATTTTAATGGACTCCCTAGATAAAATGGGTCTAGAGTTATTGCTTCTAGATTTGTCCTTAGATACATTAATATGCTTAGCACCTAAGCAATAAAGCCTATTATTCCTAGCATGCTTTTGTTCATGAGTAATAGAAAGAGTACTAAAAGTATGCCTTTTAACCCTAGAAATAGAAGGTGCATTAAAATATACCTTAGGGTTTGCCTTAGAGGCTCCCCTACATATGTAGCTTTTTCTTGCCCTTTCTTCCTTCCTCTAGGGCATAGGCTCCTATAATGTCTCCGTTGTTGGTATTTGAAGCACACCACGTGCTCCTTGCTCTTCCTAGTGGGGACACTGACATCCTTGACCTTCGGTGCTAGTTGACTTTTCTTGACCTTCTTAGGGCACTTGCACTTATAGTGCCCATATTCCCTATATTCAAAACACATTACATGAATTTTATTTTTAACATATTTGTTTGAGTTACCTAAGTAGGTGGTGGAGGCCTCTTGAGCTTGTTCATCTTCTCGACCGAAGGTTGATGGTTCCTCTTGAGGTTTCTCTTGTTCCAGAGTAGATGACCTCTCCTCCCCCTCAAACCTTGAAGTGGAAGCTTCCTCTAATTCTTCCTCTTCCACCGCCTCTTCCTCCTCGGATGTCGAACACTCCTCGAACTCTGAATCCTTACTTTCTTGTGAGGATGAGCTTGCTTCTTCGGCCTCTTCCTCCAATTGAGCCAGTGATGGACCTTCATGGAGCTTTGCCAATTTACTCCAAAGCTCCTTGACATCTTGATATTCACCTAATCTTGACAAAATATTATTAGGTATCAAACCTTCTAAAAGTTTTGTTACCTTAACTTCGGTCTTGAACTTTAGGCGTTTCTCTTGGGTCCACTTCTTCAATTTTAGGACATCTCCCTTCTTATCCCTAGGGGGTTTAAAACCTTCCATGATGATGAACCAATCTTCTATGTCCATCATCAAGAATGTCTCCATTCTCGCCCTCCATGTTGAAAAATCTTCTTGGTCATATGGTGGAGGTGTGTTGATGTCCCATCCTAATTTTTCTTTAAACTCCATCTTCTTCTTCACCCTCTAGCGATGCTCCCTTAGTTGTTAAACCTTGAAGAGCGACCTCACTCTGATACCACTTGTTGGGGAATTGATGGTCACTAGAGGGGGGGGGGTGAATAGCGTGTTCGTACCTCTTGATGGATAACGATCGCATGCTTGCTACAATATCGTTAGTGCAGTGGAATATAGAATAATAAAAATAAAACATGATACAAGCACACAATACACAAGATATAACGTGGTTCGGAATCTTAGGGTTCCTACTGCACGGATTGGGCTCGAATGAGCCCCAGCGATGCAAACAACACCACTAAGCAATAATACTCTTTCTCGACAATAAGTCGGAGGCGGAGAAACCTCTTACAATGATTACAATAGTAATACAAAGCAAATACAAGCAAGTACACTAAAATACAAGTAAATAAAACTATACAACGAGCTTTTGATTGCTTGATCTTTGGTTGCTTGAGAAGAGCTTTGAAGTTCTGGATTACAATAGCAAATCCCCTCCAAATCGCCTCAAAGAACCTTGGCCAAATCCTCCTCCACGAGCTCCTTTTAAAGCTTCATCTCGGGCTGGATTCCGCCTAGCAGTCGACTGATAGCGATCATCAGTCGACTACTCCTGTAGCAGTTGTGAGATAACGACTTAATCCATGTTGGATAAGTTTCAACGGATACACTGACAGTCGACTGCTCCTGGAGCCATTGTGAGACAATGGCTTAACCCACATTGGATAAGTTCCTATGGATACACTAACAGTTGACTGCTAGGGCCGTAGTCGACTGACCAATCGACTACCGATCGTTCTGTGCTTGTAACCCTGACTAGCAGTCGACTGCCCATCCATGCCCGTCGACTGCTCATGCCCGATCGCTCGAGCCATTAGTCGATCGCGTCAATGTGATCGATCGCTAGGCTATTTCATGTCGAACACCATCGACTCTTAGCCGATCATAATTCCAGTCATTCGCTGTAAGTCGACTTTACCGCCAAGTATCAAAAACATTGACGATTGGTGGTCCAAAGCCCCAGTCGACTGATAACCTCAAACATGAGGTTTAACCCCAAGTATGATGCCCTCATACTTGCTAGTGTTAGTAATATATGAGAGATGTCCTAAGACAATCGCCTTATGTATGAACCATTTATATGATAAATGAAGATTCACTATTTGAGTATACATGTTTTTATGTATTTGATTGGATCTTAAACTCATTTACTGAATGTCCACGATACGATTCACAGCATGAGAGAATTTGTGATTGGATCACAACTAGTGAGTATCTCTACATGTGTAATTGTGATGTATCGGAATTATCCCTAGTCGATGAATTGATGGATTTGGACACCATCGATTCTGTTGAGACTAGCACGGGGTATACTCCTTGGTGTATCCAAGCAGCTGATTCTCACTGGCTGGAGACATTGTGATGTCTGGAGTTGATCGTGGATGCTAGTTATGGTAACTAGTTCATTGGAGTGACCAGCCGTAAGACTTCATATGGTTCCTTGCATATATAGATATGTCAATGAAGTTCTTACTGTAGCTTAAGTGTGATGTTCCTTTGACTTGCGGTATTCAAGTCATCTTGATCATGAATACTTATGCTTTGACATCTTAAGCAAACATCTCCAAGGAGATGTGGATCCGGGATGATTGGGTATAAGTCGAAGTGATCGAAGGTGTTTGAATAGCCTATAAAGGATTCACCACTCCTTGCGAGGAGATGTATACCCATGGCCTCTCGTCGGATTGTTACTAAAGTCTTTGGCCAAAGCATTACATGTTAAGAGTAAGGTACTCTTCGATACATATGCAGTAACTAGAATCCGTAGGACGAGGAAATGATACTTGGACTAGGTTTGACGTAGTCAGCCTAGTGGGGACTGACACTATAGACCATGTCCTGAACCAAGTGGGTATAAGATGAGTGAAGGGAATGGGGCACGATTCATTCGAGCCAGCCAAGGGTTTCGTAAATAGTTCGATCAACCGCTGATCTTTTCGCTAATGGGGATCATGATGTACTACTAGGTGCCACTCATGATCGCTCTATAATTAATGGTTAATTATAGACGGCCAACATAAACCGAGAACCTATTTGGTCACACGCACAACGAGCGTAATCCGAAGGATTTAAAACGAGCTTGAGAATGGGATTCTCAGACCGAGAGAAACTAGGTTTGGTTGGACCAAACAAGAAGCGAGTATGAAATCGTTTCAGTCGCAATGGAAGCGTGGATGGGTCGTGTCTTATGAAGACATAATGGATGAACCAAAATTGTTTGGTTCTAATCCAATGGAGGAGAATAAACCAAAGGGTTTGGTTTATTTTAAACGAATGAACCAAAAGTTGGTTCGGTTCGTTTTAACTTAAAATAAACCATCATGGTTTGGTTTATTTTAAATTATATTAATGGAGCGGGTTAACGGGCCTCATGGTTATGATCCAATAACCATTAAGAGAATTAGTTCTCTATAAAAGAGGGCTTAAGGGATTGTTAAGCTCTAATCCAAAAGCCCTAAACCTAGTTGCCTCCCACCCCATTGAAGGAGTCGACGCCAACTCCATTTCCGCCCCCTCCTCTCCTCCAACTGGCGTCCAGAAGGAGCTTTTCTTCCCCCTCGCCGGCGTCGAGCTACTGCCGGTTGGTGCTCCGGTGATCTCCCTTGGGTGTGGCGATAAGGTGAGCACTTGGCTTCCCTTGGTTGGCCGGCGCCTACTCCTCCACCAAAGCTGTCCAGTTTTCTGGACAGCTTGTTTTCCTCTCGTTGGAGCGTCGTTTGGACGATGGTTAGAGCTCCGACAGCGTCTAACTTACCGGGGATTCGATCTCCGGTAATCCTCTAAGGTGGAGGACGAAGGATTCGTCAAACGGTTGACGAATACCTCTCCGGAGAAGCGAGTTTTGAGGACTCGTCTTTGGGTCCGAATTTGGATTCAGATCGTGATCATCTCTCGATCACGTCGTCTTCAACACGAGGCTAGTAACCCGTACGAAGATGAAGCTCGTGGCTTAGCGAAGTCATCCTAAGGATACTCGGCGTGGATACGGATAGAGACGATTCTAGCGAGGATCGTTCCGGTTGATGCCGTTCCCGCTACACGTGATACGAAAGGTATACGTAGTTAAATTTCCTTTATTGCAAAATTTAAATTTACGGTTATGTCTACACATGTTGTACTATGCATGCATGTGATGTGTGTGTTGTAATAAATGTAGATTTATTATTTTTATTTCTTCCACAGGCACATGTTTGTAAACATGTTCAACACACACTGCCATAAGGTCAAAACCCAACAAAGGGTATCGTGAGCCTGTGTTGTGTTTCGACATAATCGTAAAATGGTTTTGTGATAGTCATAATGATATTTCTGGAAATTTTCTACTTTTGGAAAGTTAGAAGTATTTATGGAAATTTTTCAATTTTGGAAAATCTAGAAGTATTTATGGAAATCTTCCACTTTTGGAAAGTTAGAAGTATTTATGGAAATTGATATTTTCCATAAATAAAATATTTGATTAGATTTGGAAATTTGTTTCCTAATTTAATCATGATTTGATTTGGGAAATCAAATCTTAAAATATTTTATTTCCATAAGTAGTCTTGATGATTTAGGAAATTGGTTTCCTAAATTGACTTTCCTTAATCAACTATTTCCATAAATAAAATATGTGATTAGATTTAGAGATTTGTTTTCTGATTTAATCATGATTTGATTTGGAGAATCAAATCTTAAACATATTTTATTTCCATAAATAGTTATGACATATAAGGAAATTATATACATGACATAATTGTATGCCATGTAATTGCATTAGATGCATATCATTATGCCATGCGTGTCGTGACATGTAGATGTATGCCATGTATGCCATGCCATGTAGATAATTGTTATTTGCATGCAAAGAGGATGAGACATAAAAACCCTTACTCAATATTAAAGCCTACACCTTCCATTAATATGGTTAGAACCAGAGTTCCATTTCTTGTTTGGGTTGTTGGACTCTCTCCAAGCCCGGCTCGAACCCGAACATGTTCAAACCATGGAATAGTTTAATAGTAATATGGTAAGAGTCAGAGGTCAATCGTTAGCTTTGGCTGTTGGACTCTCTCCAAGCCGGGCTAATTGGTTGAATGCGCTCTAACCATATTAAAACTATTTCTCGATTAATGGGTTGGCTTTAACCTGGAGCATCGGCTTGTTGGATTCGAATAAATTGACTCGGCCAAACTTCTTGGACTGCTTAGAAACTTGAGAATTGTTCTCAAGGTGAAAAGCTTGCGTATGTCCTTGAAGCACCTCTTCCCGCCCATCCTAGTGACGATGCAACTCCGGACCAATTGTTGGTCTATCAGAAACATGTGAGTGATTCTGAACTAGTGAGTTGCGTCATGCTAGCCGCGATGGAACCCAAGCTACGAAAGAAGCATGAGCATATGGATGCTCATATCGTAGTCCTTCATCTTTATGAGTTGTTTGATAAGCAAGTGAGATTCGAAAGGTTCGAAGTCTCCAAGTTCCTCTTCACCTCTGAGATGCAAGAAGGTTCATCTGTGGTACTGCTCAACATGCTGAAGACTGTGGAGCCTTCTGAAAAGCATGAGCAGGGGACGGTGCTGTTAGTTTATTCCTCGAAGAAAGGTTCTATGAGGAAGTCAAAGGAACAACAAAAGGGAAAGAAGAGAAGGGCTAAGAAGGTAGAACTAGCACAAAAGGAAACTTGCCATCATTATGGCAAGGAGAGCCATTTGCGAAGAAAGTGCAAGATTTATCTTGAGTCCGTGAAGAAGAATAAGGCATCGGATGCCCCATCTTCTTCAGATATCTTCGTTATTGATTGTCATTCTATTTCCTCAAACACTTGGGTATTGGATACTGGGTGTGGCTCACATATATGTAATGACAAACATGGGCTAAGGAATAGAAGAAGACTCGTCAAGGGAGAGTCAAATTTACGTGTTGGGAATGGAGCAAAGGTTGCTGCACTCGCTATCGGAACGTATTTGTTGAAACTCCCTGCAGGACTTGTCTTAGAACTGGACAATTGCTTTTATGTTTCTTCGTTGATAAAGAACATCATTTCTATTTCTTGTTTAAATAGAAATGGGTACCATTTGACTTTTTAGTAACAATTGTTGTTACATAACTTTGAATGGAGTTCTTTATGGGACTGGAACTTTAAGCAATGGTGTTTATATGTTGAACGTATCCAGTGACATTTGCAATATCGAAGCGAGCAACAAGCGTGCTCGAAAGGATAATCAAATAGACTCCTACATGTGGCATTGTCGTTTGGCCATATAAACAAGAAACACATGTCCGAATTACACCGATGTGGAATTCTGGAATCGTTTGAATTGGATTCATACGATACATGCGAATCATGCTTAAAAGGCAAGATGACTAAGTTACCTTTTACTGGAAAAGGTGAACGAGTGGGAGAGTTACTTAGGTCTAATACATACTGATGTATGTGGACCTATGTCAACTCAAGCTTTAGGAGGCTATAGCTACTTCATTACCTTCACCGATGATCACTCACGGTTTGGGTATGTGTTCTTGATGAAACACAAGTCTGAAGCCTTTGAAATGTTCAAAGAATTCAGAAATGAAGTAAAGAAACAACATGACAAGAGTATTAAAATACTTCGATCAGATGGAAGTGGTGAATACTTAAGTCAAGAGTTTCTTGATTATCTAAGAGACAATGACATATTGTCTCAATGGACTCCGCCATATACACCACAGCATAATGGTGTATCTGAGAGGCGTAACCGGACCTTGTTGGACATGGTCAGGTCAATGATAAATCATGCGAATCTTCCCAAGTCCTTTTGGGGCTATGCACTTCAGACAGCTGTTTACTTGTTAAACAGAATGCCTACCAAGGTAGTCTCTACTACTCTATATGAGATATGAAATAGTAAGAAACCTCATGTATCTTACTTGAAGATATGGGGTTGTCCTGCTTATGTGAAGCGGACAGTATCAGACAAATTGGATGCTAAGTCTGATAAATGTCTATTTATTGGATACCCTAAGGAAACAAGGGGTTACCAATTCTATCATCCTGTGGAACAAAAGGTGTTTGTTTCAAGGCATGCTGTGTTTCTAGAGAAAGAGTTTCTCTTGCAAGAAAACAGTGGGAGTATCGTCGAGCTTGAGGAGGCTCGAGAGACTCAAATAGACATTGATGAGATACCTGGTGAAGCACAACAGTTGACAACTCATAGTGATGAGCAATCGGCTGGACCTATTGTAACACCACATCTTCGTAGATCTGGTAGAACACGCAATATTCCTGAGAGATATGGATTTCTCGTAAGTGAATCGAACGACGTGTTACTCATTGATGATGAGGAGCCTACCAGTTATGAAGAAGTGCTGACAAGTTCAGAAAGGGATAAGTGGCTTGGTGCCATGAAGTCGGAAATGGATTCCATGTATGAAAACCAAGTTTGGAGCTTGGTTGACCCACCTGAAGGCATAAAGCCTATAGGGTGCAAGTGGGTTTTCAAGAAGAAAACCGACATGGATGGTAATGTGATTACCTATAAGGCTAGATTGGTGGCGAAGGATATCGTTAAAAGCAAGGTGTTGATTATGACGAAACCTATTCGCCTGTAGCTATGCTTAAATCCATTCGGATGCTCCTGGCCATAGCGGCTCATTTTGATTATGAGATATGGCAGATGGATGTGAAAACAACTTTCCTTAATGGAAACCTGCTCGAGGACGTGTATATGATACAGCCTGAGGGTTTCACATCGTTGATAAAATCAAGGTATGCAAATCGACGGTCCATTCATTTATGGATCAAGCAAGCATCTAGAGTCGAATATCCGTTTTGATGAGACAATCAAAAAGTTTGATTTCTCACAAAATCCAGACGAACCTTGTGTGTACAAGAAGGTTAGTGGGAGTGCAGTCGTGTTCCTAGTATTATATGTCGATGACATATTACTTATAGGAAACGATGTTTCAATCTTACAGTCAGTTAAGGTTTGGTTATCCAATAACTTATCCATGAAAGACCTGGGAGAAGCAACCTACATCCTCGGAATAAGATCTATAGAGATAGATCGAAGCAGTTGCTGGTCTTTCTCTACATATATAGATCGAAAAGCAAAGAGGTTTAGCATGTCGGAATCCAAGAAAGGTTACTTACCCATCAGGCATGGGGTACACCTTTCGAAGTCTATGTGTCCGCGCACAGAAGACGAGAGGATTTGCATGAGTAAGATTCCCTATGCATTCGCAATAGGATCTATCATGTATGCTATGTTATGTACGAGGCCCGATGTATCGTATGCTCTGAGTGTCACGAGCAGATACCAGTCTGATCCAGGAATGGATCATTGGGTGGCTGTTAAAACAATCCTTAAGTACTTAAGAAGAACTAAGGATGTGTTCCTAATATATGGAGAAGGGGACATGGTGATACGCGGGTATACGGATGCCAGCTTCTAGACAGACAAGGATGATTCCAGGTCTCAGTCTGGATATGTATTCACCTGGAATGGAGGCGCAATAAGTTGGAAAGGTTCCAAGCTTGACACTATAGCGGATTCTGCCACTAAGACAGAATACGTTGCAGCTTTGGAAGCAGCAAAGGAAGCGGTTTGGATCAAGAAGTTCATCTATGAACTTGATGTGGTCTCATCAATGATCCAAACATGTGCTTCGCCGCTATCATCTTATCAGAGAGATCATCAGTAGGAACGAAATACAAATCGAGAAAATTCCCACTGAAAGGAATTTAGCGGATCCTTTGACTAAAGCATTACCTCAAAGTAAGTTTGAGAGTAATGTTAGAGCTTATGGTATTGGATACCGTAGCGATTGACATTAAGCCAAGTGGGAGTCTGTTAGTAATATATGAGAGATGTCCTAAGGCAATCGCCTTATGTATGAACCATTTATATGATAAATGAAGATTCACTATTTGAGTATACATGTTTTCATGTATTTGATTGGATCTTAAACTCATTTACTGAATGTCCACGATACGATTCACAGCATGAGAGAATTTGTGATTGGATCACAACTAGTGAGTATCTCTACATATGTAATTGTGATGTATCGGAATTATCCCTAGTCGATGAATTGATGGATTTGGACACCATCGATTCTGTCGAGACTAGCACGAGGTATACTCCTTGGTGTATCCAAGCAGCTGATTCTCACTGGCTGGAGACATTGTGATGTCCGGAGTTGATCGTGGATGCTAGTTATGGTAACTAGTTCATTGGAGTGACCAGCCGTAAGACTTCATATGGTTCTCTGCATATATAGATATGTCAATGAAGTTCTTACTGTAGCTTAAGTGCGATGTTCCTTTGACTTGCGTATTCAAGTCATCTTGATCATGGAGACTTATGCTTTGACATCTTAAGCAAACATCTCTAAGGAGATGTGGACCCGGGATGATTGGGTATAAGTCGAAGTGATCGAAGGTGTTTGAATAGCCTATAAAGGATTCACCACTCCTTTCGAGGAGATGTATACCCATGGCCTCTTGTCAGATTGTTACTAAAGTCTTTGGCCAAAGCATTACATGTTAAGAGTAAGGTACTCTTCGATACATGTGCAGTAACTAGAATCCGTAGGACGAGGAAATGATACTTGGGCTAGGATTGACGTAGTCAGCCTAGTGGGGACTGACACTATAGACCATGTCCTGAACCAAGTGGGTATAAGATGAGTGAAGGGAATGGGCCACGATTCATTCGAGCTGCTGAAGGGTTTCAGAAATAGTTCTGGATCAACCGTTGATCTTTTCGGTTAATTGGGGATCATGATGTACTACTAGGTGCCACTTATGATCGTTCTATAATTAATGGTTAATTATAGACGACCAACATAAACTGAGAACCTATTTGGTCACACGCACAACGAGCGTAATCCGAAGGATTTAAAATGAGCTTGAGAATGGGATTCTCAGACCGAGAGAAACTAGGTTTGGTTGGACCAAACAAGAAGCGAGCATGAAATCGTTTCAGTCGCAATGGAAGCGTGGATGGGTCGTGTCTTATGAAGACATAATGGATGAACCAAAATGGTTTGGTTCTAATCCAATGGAGGAGAATAAACCAAAGGGTTTGGTTTATTTTAAACGAATGAACCAAAAGTTGGTTCAGTTCATTTTAACTTAAAATAAACCATCATGGTTTGGTTTATTTTAACTTATATTAATGGAGCGGGTTAACGGGCCTCATGGTTATGATCCAATAACCATTAAGAGAATTAGTTCTCCATAAAAGAGGGCTTAAGGGATTGTTAAGCTCTAATCCAAAAGCCCTAAACCTAGTTGCCGCCCACCCCATTGAAGGAGTCGGCGCCAACTCCATTGCCGCCCCCTCTTCTCCTCCAACCGGCGCCCGTATGAGCTTTCCTTCCCCTCGGCCGAGTCACTTCGGTTGGTGCTCCGGTGATCTCCCTTGGGTGTGGCGATAAGGTGAGCACTTGGCTTCCCTTGGTTGGCCGACGCCTACTCCTCTACCAAAGCTATCCAGTTTTCTGGACAGCTTATTTTCCTCTCATTGGAGCGTCGTTTGGATGACGGTTAGAGCTCGACAGCGCCTAACTTACTGGGGATTCGATCTCCGGTAATCCTCTGAGGTGGAGGACGAAGGATTCGTCAAACGGTTGACGAATACCTCTTCGGAGAAGCGAGTTTTGAGGACTCGTCTTTGGGTCCGAATTTGGATTCGGATCGTGATCATCTCTCGATCACGTCGTCTTCAACACGAGGCTAGTAACCCGTACGAAGACGAAGCTCGTGGCTTAGCGAAGTCATCCTAAGGATACTCGGCGTGGATACGGATAGAGACGATTCTAGCGAGGATTGTTCTGGTTGATGCCGTTCCCGCTACACGTGATACGAAAGGTATACGTAGTTAAATTTCCTTTATTGCAAAATTTAAATTTACGGTTATGTCTACACATGTTGTACTATGCATGCGTGTGATGTGTGTGTTGTAATAAATGTAGATTTATTATTTTTATTTCTTCCGCTGTGCCCATGTTTGCGAAACATGTTCGAACACACACTCGCCGCGGTGCCGGAAACCCAACAGCTAGACCACCCTTAGCCTAGACTTAAGCCTTCTAGCCACCTCCGTCAGCCTCATGCCTATTGGATCCCTCCAAGTCATCCATGACTTGTTCATCCATACACTAGCCTTCAGGTGCTTCCATCGGCTATTGTCATACTAAGTTGGTCTATACCGCCAAGGCACATTGGACTTGCACTGCCAAGACTATCGCTTGGATTTTACGCCGCCAACCATTGGACTTATGCTGCCAAGACTCCACCCTTGGACTTTACGCCACCAATATCACCCCTTGGACTTTCCTTGCCAACCCATGTTGGACTTTCCATTTGCCAAGACTTAAGCTTGGACTTTTCCTTGCCAAGACCCATGCTTGGACTTTCCATGCCAAGTACCCATGACTTGGACTTCTCCATTATATGGTCAACTCCATGTCAACTATATAGTCAAACAATGGTCAAACCATCGTCAAACATCAAAATACCCCTCGAGTCAAACTCGAGTCTGGTCAATCATGACCTGGGTCGATTGCACCAACAATCTCTCCAAAACATTGTCAAACATCAAAACACTACTCGAGTCTAACTCAAGTCTGGTCAATCAAGACCTGGGTCGATTGCACCAACACTAATCAAATTGTAGCAAGCACGCGAATGAATTCCATCGACGTACGAATCACTATTCACCCCCCTCTAGCGACGATCAATTTCCCAACAAGTGGTATTGGAGCGAGGCTGCTCTTCAAGGTTTAACAACCAAGGGAGCACGCTAGAGGGCAAGATGGTTCATCAAGAGAAATTGGGTGACGACATCAACATTCCACCGTCCTTCGACCGCGAAAATTTTGCATATTAGAAAGGTAGAATGATGCACTTTCTTATGTGCAATTTTGATAATTGGATTAGTGTCATAGTAGGTTTCGACACTCCAAAGGACGAAGAAGGAAGAAAACTCAGAAGAAGAATTGGAGCAAAGAGAAACTCCGATACTTCAACATAAATAATAAGGTAATGGGTATATTACTTAGCGTAATTCCTAATGATATATTGTGTAAGATAGGAGATTGTAAAGATGCAAGGAGCTTTGGAGCAAGTTGGCGATATATCATGAAAACCCATCACCGCCACATGAAGTAGAAGAGGAGTCCAAGGAGGAGTGTTCATCCTCTCAAGCTCAAGAAGAAGCAAGCACATCTTCATCCCAAGAGCTTGAGGATTCAGAGGTTGATAGGGAATCAACATCCGGATTGGAAGAGGTGGAAGAAGTGGAAGAAGCCTCCACCTCTAGGATCGAGAGGGAGGAGACTAGGCCATCTTCAATACCAGAGCCAACTCAAGAGGAACCATCTACCTTCGGTCGGGAAGATGAAGAAGTCGAAATTCCACCACCATTGACCTAGGTAACTCAAGCACATTAATTCAAAATAAAAATTATATTATATATTTTGAGTGTAAGGAATATTGACACTATAAGAGCAAGTGCCCTAAGAAGGTCAAGAAGGTTTCGTCGGCACCAAAAGTCAACAAAAATTCAAAGGATGTCGGAGTCCCCACTAGTAAAAGCAAGGAGCATGTGAAGTGCTTTAAGTGCCATCAAAGGGGACACTACTGAAGTCAATGCCCTATGGGGAGAAAGCAAACCAAAGGGTAAGGAGGAGCTACACATGTAGGGGGAGCCTCTAAGGCAAACCCTAAGGTATATTTTAGCAATGCACTTTCAAATTGTTATGTTAAAAAGCATGCCTTCAATTCACTTGCAATTGTGCATAATCATAAGGAGTATGCTAAAAATAATAGACTCTATTGCTTAGGAGCCAAATCATATAATTTTAGAAATAAGGAGAAATTTAGGACTAATAACCCTAAGAAAATCCTAACTAGGGAAGCTATTAAGAAAATAGAAGATCATTTAGGCTTTAATCCAAAGAAATCTAGGCATATGCCTAGGAAGGGCAATAATACTCAAAGAAATAATGGACCCACAAAATCTGAGAAATTAGAGCTAGAAAATCAAGTCTTGAGATCAAGGCTTGAGAAATTGGAGAATACCCTTGCAAGGAAGCAAAAATCAAGTTAAATGGTCAAATTGTCAAAATCTAGGGTCTAGGAGGCAAGGTTCTTCCAAAGGCAAGAAAGGTTTGGGTCACAAACCTAAGCCTAAGGAGACCTATCATAGTGTTCCATTTGATTATGGAACACAATCTAGGTCTAGAAAAACCAAGGTCACAAGGGAAGTCATCCCTAGAGTTGACCATGGTAGATGCTTAGTGGCTAGGGTTTCGAAGAAACCTAGGGAAGCCACTAAAAAGGTTACAAGAGGAGTCCCCCCTAGAGCTAACCTAGGCAAGATCCAAATGACCAAGGCTACCAAGCCTAGGAGGGTATCTAGGGAAGTTATCCCTAAGGAATACCTAGTAAACCCAAGGAGCTCCAATAGGTATTAGGTTCCTAGGAGCGTGATCGATTCACGCTAAATACGTCAGGGTTTGCCAACTTTAAATGGATGTGTAGTTAACCTAACCATGGTAAATGTGTCAACTTGGGTCATTTTCAAGGTTATGAGTACCTTGGAAATATGATTTGATCTTAATCCTAAAGGTTTTTAGGATGTGCCAATATATTTTGAGAATTATGAAAAATTGATCAAATTAGCACAAATTAAGTTTAGAGTCATGGTGTGTCATTTTGGGTTTTTGGCACACTTAGGGGATTAGTAGTAATATGACAAAATGAACTTAATAATAACAAATGAAAATTAATATTAAAATTTAGGTATTGTTATACCTATACCTTTTATTTGCCATGCTTTATTTGTCATATACCATGTTATGACATCATATTTATTTTTATCATTTATATGTCATGATCATGCTTAGGTTTATGTCATGTATATTTAGATTTAATCATATGCCATGACATCATGATTATTGGCAGTGCTTTATTTATGCTATCATTTATGCCATGATCATATTTCATGCATTAATAAAATTGAGTTAAAGACTATGACATGACTTGAAGTCCCATGTATAAGGGAATTAAGTAGTGTTGCCTAAACAATGTATTAGACCTTAGTATATGTATAACTAAAACCTACATCTTACATCAAATTGATTTGTGTGTGTTTTCAAACACCTTAGACACATGTGAGATGCTAGTAAATGAGTTAAGTTCAAAGTGTATAGTTTTTGCATCTAGATAAACCCGAACTCATCTTATACCATTGGTGGATCATGGGGAAAGCTAATATGCAAGTCATGTGCATTGAGCCCATTGATCATGATCCAATATAGGTTTTCAAAAACATTTTAAAATCATTTTAGAAAACCTTGGTGAAGTCTATCTTTTGATAGCAATCGCCATTGATGAAATTGATACAAAGTAGGGCCAAAACATTAAACTTTTTAATGGTTTTGAAATTTGTGTCAATCTCATTATTTTATGGGTAATTTATTTTTCAAATATTTTTCATCCATAATGATTGTTATAAGTATTATACATACGAATTCTCGTGATTTTTCGTATTATGTATAATTACTTATGATTTTCCGAAAATCATTTCTGAATTCTGATTTCTACATTTGCAAAAATCAATCGACTGCCACCAATGGCAATCGATTGGCGCCAACGATAGTCGACTGGCATCAACGACAGTCGACTGACGTCAACGACAGTCGACTGGTGAATGTAAGAGTCGACTGACAGAGCTGATTTCGGGTAAATAAGGATATTTAACCCATATTTCAGCTATGTTAGGTTACCCTAACTTCTCCTAACCTTAGGATATACTTTGGAAAGCATTGGAAAGGGTGAAAATTTCTTAGATATGGATTAGGAGAGTTGTTTAGGATGTGTATCAATTTTAAGGTATGTGAGAGTTCATGTTTGAACTTTTGCCCTTAATTTTGATGGTTTAGTATTCCTATAGGTTTAGGGACTCTTCAAGGACATTATTGGTGCAATTGTCAAGGGGGAGCAAGCCTTTTGAGGGAGGTATCCATCATGGGATGATGGATGTGTTCTTCCTCATGAGGGGGAGAAATGGGAATGTGAGATGCTCAATTTGAAAATTGGGAGAGTTTATAGGAAGCCTCTCTTAAGTGATATGGGATTTATCACTAGGAAGAGTGAAGACATCCTAGATATTTTTGGACCAAGGGGGAGATTGTAAGATCTCATTGGGATATGAGACATTGATACCCTTGGGGAGAGAACCTTTTTGATGTATGGCAAAAAAGGAGAGAATTTTTGAAATCACCAATTTGGGAGAATTGGTAAGGAGATTTGAGTTAGGTAGCCTAACTCAATGGTTTTGTGGTTTTTGTCAAACATAAAAAAGGGGGAGATTATTGGTGCAATCGACCTAGGTCATGATTGACCAGAATCGAGTTGGACTCGAGTAGTGTTTTGATGTTTAACAATATTTTGGAGAGATTGTTGATGCAATCGACCCGGGTCATGATTGACTGGACTCGAGTTTGACTCGAGTGGTATTTTGATATTTGATGATGGTTTAACCATTGTTTGACTATATAGTTGACATGGGGTTGACCATATGATGGAGAAGTTCAAGTCTTTTGTACTTGACATGAAAAGTCTAAGTCATGGGTACTTAGCATGGAAAGTCCAAGAATAGGTCTTGGCAAGGGAAAGTCCAAACTTGAGTCTTGGAAATTGGAAAGCCCAACATGGGTTGGCAAGGAAAGTCCAAGCATGGGTCTTGGCAAGGGAAAGTCCATGCTTGAGTCTTGGCAAATGGAAAGTCCAACATGGGTTGGCAAGGCAAGTCCAAGGGTTGATATTGACAGCATAAAGTCTATGGGTGGAGTCTTGGCAACATAAGTCCAATGGTTGGCAGCGTAAAGTCCAAGCGGTAGTCTTGGCAACGTAAGCCCAATGTGTCTTGGCGGTATAGACCAGCTTAGCATGATAATAGATGATGGAAGCACCTGAAGGCTAGCGTATGGATGAACAAGTCATGGATGACTTGGAGGGATCTGATAGATGTGAAGTTGATGGAGGTGGCTAGAAGGCTTAGGTCTAGGCTAAGGGTGGTCTAGCAAGTATGAGGACATTATACTTGGGGTTAAACCTCATGTTTGAGGTTAACAGTTGACTGAGGCTTTGGATCAGTCGACTGGTCAAGTGTTTTGACACTTGGCAGCTGAGTTGACTTGTAGCAGTCGACTAAGATTATGGCTACCGAATCGCTGAACTCGATCGGTGTTCAATCAGAAGAAATGTCTGATTGACCGCGATTTTTGCCGATCGTGGCAGCCGATCGCCATGGAGGGCCGATCGGCCGTCATGTTGGGGCGAGAATGCTCGATAGCCGATCGTCAATACCTACGACCCTAGCAAATAATCGTTGGGTACGCCGACCGCCAGTGTAATCGTTTGCTTGGATGCTGACGTAGATTAAGCCATTGTCTCACAACGGTATTGTTGGCAGTCGACTAGGGCCTTACGACAGTCGACTGCTAGGTGCAAATCCTGCCCGATGCAGGCATAAAAGGAGCAGCTCGTGGAGGTTTTGGGCAGCGATTTTTGGGACAATTTTGGAGGAAAATTGCTGCTGCATTCCAGACCTTCAAGGCAAATCCAAAGCAAGCAACAAGCAAGCAATCCAAAGTTCTTGTGTAAAGTGTTCTTTACTTGTTTTGTGTATTGCTTAGTTTTTCTTGTTGTATTTCTATTGTATTACTGTTGTAATTTTTGTACGAGGTTTCTCTACCTCCGACATGTTGTCGACAAGGAGCGTTATTGTTTAGTGGTTTTGTTTGCATCGCTAGGGCTCATTCGAGCCCAACCCGTGAAGTAGGAACCTTGAGGTTCCGAACCACGTTATATCGATTGTACAATTGTGTGCTTATATTTTTGTTTATATTTTTCTATTATTTCCGCTGCGTACTACTCAAATTGTAGCAAGAACGCAAATAAATTCCATCGACGTGCGAATCACTATTCACCCCCTCTAGCGACGGTCAATTTCCCAACAAATAGTCATGAAATAAACCAAGCTGCTTCGGAATTACAAAGATTTCTCCCCCATGTTGCTGTGCTGAGGGTAGCGTCCATATCTCATTGTTGGTGTCTCTCCTAAACCTTGTATTTGGTGGCCTTTGCTCATAAATTAGTTGAGAAGAGGTCCTTGGTTCCTACCTTGTGACTGGTGGGTAGCCAAGGGGTCCCATAGATGTATCCTGAGGCGGATTGTATGGGGAGGTCATATTATGTGCTGACAAGAAATACACAAGTCTACAAAGAAGCAGTCAAAGCTACAGAACCTATTGAGTCTCCTTCCTTGGGATTTGTAAAACCAAGTGAATTCCAAGGACCCACATCTGGAAACTCCACAATCATCAAACAAAATAATACTCAACTATAACTGCTAGTCTAGATTGCTGAAAGCTTGAAGGATATCTAAACAGACTTAAAGATAATTATTGAGCAAACTAAGGGAGGTATTACTCCTTCTACTCTTCCTGAGAATCTTATTACAAAACTGCAGAATTGGACTTTTGCAAATTTTGAAAGGATGGTTTTGCAGAACTGGATCACATACAATACCTTGTTGGATTATCTATTTCGGAGGATTCTAACCAACCACAATGGGATAAATCTGATGATGTACAGGATTGGTTCAATAGAAGGTGGTGGGAATAATGTCCAAATAATTGATGCAGGAATTGAAATGGAATACCCAAGTCTAAGAAGACTAATTTCACAAGAAGCTGAAGATCACCCACAACAAGTTTATTCCACCAGCACTATGACCTCCCCATACAATCCACCTCAGGATACGTCTATGGGACCCCCTGGCTACCCACCAATTGCAAGGCAGGAACCAGGGCCCTCCTTTCAACCAATTTATGAGCAAAGGCCACCAAACACAAGGTTTAGGAGAGACACCAACAATGAGCTATGGACGCTACCCTCAACACAACAACATGGGGGGCAATCTTTGTAATTCCGGAGCAGCTTGGTTTATTTCATGACGTATTCTCTAGATGGGAATCAATTACACTGAACCATGTATCCAACCAAGGCTTCACTGATCCCAGAGACAAGATAGAATATATGGAAAATCTATTGGGGGAAATTGAAAAATTAGCCTGGATTCAATGGAGAATGGTTTACCCTGCAGAATATGATGCTCCGATCAATGCAGCAGAAGGAAGAAGGGGGACTCAGAACATGTTCTCACAAATGAGAAGAATTTTCTCTTCAGAAGACCCGACTTAAGGCTCCACTGTTTTGCAAGAAGCAGCTTATCGAGACTTAGAAAGATTATCATGTGAAAATATGAAAAATATTGTCAAGTACATGAATGATTAATTACATCTGGCATCCAAATTGGAAGGCTCTTCACTATACCAGAACTCTAAAAAAAATTCTGGCTCAAAATGCCTGGTGATCTAGGCAATCACATTAAGCAGGCCTTTAACGATAAGTATTCTGACTTAACAGTAGGTGTATTCCCATGTGTTTTATTTGCTTACAAATTCTTGGAGCAGGAATGTAAAGATGCGGCTTTCAAAAGATCTTTAAAAAACTTATCCTTCTGCAGTCAGATACCTATACCAGGATACTACAAGGAGCAAAGAAGGTATGGTATTCGAAAGAGCAGAACATACAAAGGAAAGCCTCACGAGACACATGCTAGAATTGAGAAAAGAAAGCATCTGATTAGAAATATGAAATGCAAATGCTATCTATGTGGCTAGGAAGGATACTTTGCAAGGGAATGCCCAAATGAAAGAAGAAGCATAAAATGGGTAGCCATGTTTGAACAATTAGAGATTCCTGAAGACTGTGATATTATGTCCGTCCTAGAAGGGGAAGCCCAAAGTGATCCTATCTTCAGTATCTCTGAAGGGGATGATGACTTTGAAGAATTGAATAGGTCCATCCGAACCTTATGTTTAACTAATGAAGCTATACTAATGCTTGGGCAGATTGACGGTGGCTACAGATTAAGGGTCAAGGTGTCTGATGAACAATTTGAATGCTTATATGAATGACACCTCAATGAAGATGTATATCCACCGCAACCCAGCAATTGCACATGTTGTAAGCGGGAAACAATGAAGAGGGTGAGGATTCACTGCCCTAAATATCTTATTACCTCATGCAATTTATGCGGACCTTACTATTTCAACAAAGAGGTACCGGTAGCTCCCTCTGCGCCAGCTCCATTTTATCCTAAAAATTTAATACAGGAGCAACAATACTACATTTCTTGGTGCCAAGGTGAAATTGCAAGACTGGAAAAGGAGGTGGCATATTATAAATCTCAGTATGAGGAACTCCTAATGGAAAAGGAATTAAGAATGGACTTTGATACCCTTGAAAAAGGAAAGGCTGTTATAATAGTAGAGGAAGGAACTGAGATTGCAATTGTGCTCTATGCTGAAACAATAGAAAAGAAGGACCAGGCACAAGGTCCAAAACTTGTTAAAAATATGCTCTACAACCTCAGCGTTGAAATTGAAATTTTTGGTATCCCACGATTTTCTTTACGGGAGAAACAACATACTGTGTAAACTAAACTTCCGTCCCCAAGGAAGCTCTAGAAGACAATACCTTTGTGGTGCACTTCAGTGGTATTAATTCCCAACAAACTATAAGAACGAAAATGAAGACTGGGTGGATGTTTATTGGTGAAAACATTTTCCAAATTACCTATACCTATAGTTTCCCCATGGTTCTAGGGGAAAATATTCAGATGATAATTGGCTGCAACTTTATCCGTGCCATGCATCGAGGCGTTCGAATAGAAGGCAATGTGGTAACATTCTACAAGAACTTAACTACTATTAACACTTTACCTTTTGTAATTACAGCTGTAATAATCGAGGAATTGGACCTTGAGGAAGATGAATATATCTAAATTAAGGAGATTGTATATTATTTAGTGTTAGTAATATATGAGAGGTTTCCTAAGGCAATCGCCTTATGGTTGCTCCATTTATTTGATAAATGAAGATTCACTATTTGAGTATACGTGTTTTCATATATTTGATTGGATCTTAAACTCATTTACTGGATGTCCACAATACGATTCATAGCATGATAGAATTTGTGATTGGATCACAACTAGTGAGTTTCCTAACATGTGTAATTGTGATGTATTGAAATTATCCCTGGTCGATGAATTGATGGATTAGTATGCCATCAATTCTGTTGAGACTAGCACGAGGTATACTCTTTGGTTTATCCAAGCAGCTGTTCCTCACTGACTGGAGACATTGGGATGTCCGAAGTTAATCGTAGATGTTAGTTATGGTAACTAGTTAATTTGAGTGACTAGCTATAAGACTTTATATGGTTCTCTACATATATGGATATGTCAATGAAGTTCTTACAGCAACTTAAGTGCGATGTTCCTTCGACTTGCGGTATTCAAGTCATCTTGGTCATGAAGACTTATGCTTTGACATCTTAAGCAAGCATCTTCGAGGAGATGTAGACCCGGGATGATTGGGTATAAGTCGAAGTGGCCGAAGGTGTTTGAATAGCCTACGGAGGATTCACCACTCCTTGCGAAGAGATGTATACCCTATGACCTCTCGTCGGATTGTTACTAAAGTCTTTGGCCAAAGCATTACATGTTTAGAGTATGATACTCTTGGATACATGTGCAGTAACTAGAATCCGAAGGACGAGGAAGTAATATTTGGGCTAGGTGTGACGTAATCAACTTAGTGGGGACAGACACAATAGACCATGTTCTGAACCAAGTGGATATAAGATGAGTGAAAGGAATGGGGCACGATTCATTGTAGTTGCTGAAGGGTTTCAGAAATGGTTTTGGGATCAACTGTTGATTTTTTGGTAAATTGGGGATCATGATGTACTACTAGGTGTCACTCATGATTGTTCTATAATTAATAGTTAATTATAGACAACCAACATAAATTGGAAACTTATTTGGTTACATGCACAACGAGTGTAATCCGAAGGATTTAAAACGAGTTTAAGAATAGGATTCCCAGATCGAGAGAGACTTGGTATGGTTGGACCAAACAAAAAACGGGTGTGAAATTATTTCAGTCGCATCAGAAGCATGGATGGGCCGTGTCTTTTGAAGACATGATGGATGAACCAAATTGGTTTGGTTCTAATCTAATGGTGGAAAATAAATCAAAGTGGTTTGGTTTGTTTTAAACGAATGAACCAAAGTTGGTTCGGTTCGTTTTAACTTAAAATAGACCAACGTGGTTTGGTTTATTTTAACTTAAGTTATTGGAGCGGAAGAACAGGTTTTGGTTATAAACCAATAACCATTAGGAGAATGTGTTCTCTATAAAAACATGACTTAAGGGGTTTTCGTGGTGAATTAATTGGTTCAAGGGTTTTGGAAACCCTAGCCTCCTCTCCTCTTCCTCATAGGGTTGCTTCCCATCTCTTGTGTCACCGGCCACCCACCAGCCGCCGGTGACTCCTCCGGCCATCCTCCCTTGGCCGTCGCGACCAAGGAGAAACCGACCATTGATTGGCCAGCCATCTTCTCCACCAACACAAGCTGTCCAGTTTTGGACAGCTTGTTTCTCTCTTCGTAGAGAGGTCATTTGGTCGGTATTTTACTCTCCGACAGTGACCTACTTGCCAAGGATTGGATCTCCAGCAATCCTCTTGGTGAGGACCAAAGGTTTCGTCAATTGGTTGACGAAAACCGCTTTCGAGAAGCGAGTTCATGGAACTCGTTTTTAGATCCGAATTTTGATTCGAATTATGATCGTCTTTCGGATCACAACGTCTTCAACGCGAGGCTAGTAACTTGTGAGAAGATGGGACTCGTGGCTTTGTGAAGCTATCCCGACGATACTCGGCGTAAATACGGATAGAGGCGAGACTTTCAAGTGTTGCTCGGTTGATGCCAATCCCGCTACTCATGGTTTGCTAGGTATACCTAGATATAAAGTTTCCTTTATTGCAAAAATTTAAATATATGATTATGTCTATACTTGTTATATCCTGCATGCGTGTGGTGTGTGTGATGTAATAAATTAGATTTATTGCTTTTATTACTTCCGCTGTGTGCATGTTTATGAAACGTGTTCGAACACACACTCGCCGCGGTGCCGGGGAAACCCAATAGTGGTATCAGAGCCACGCTGTGTTCCGACATAATAGTAAAATTATTTTGCAATAGTCATAATTATATTTATGGAAATTTTCTACTTTTAAAAAGTTTAAAAATATTTATGAAAATTTTCTACTTTTGAAAAGTTTAGAAGTATTTATGGAAATTAACACTTTTCATAAATAAAATATGTGATTAGATTTGGAAATTAATTTCCTAATTTAATCATGATTTGATTTGGAAATTCAAATCTCAAGCATATTTTATTTTCATAAATAGTTATGACAAATAAGGAAATTCAAATTTGAAATTTCCTAATATGATTAGGAAATTACAATTTAGGAAATTTGTTTCCTAAATTAGATTTGACTTTCCTTAATTAACACTTTCCATAAATAAAATATGTGATTAGATTTGGAAATTTATTTCCTAATTTAATCATGATTTGATTTGGGAAATCAAATTTAAAACATATTTTATTTCCAAAATAGTTATCACAAATAAGGAAACTATTTGTACATGTCATAATTGTATGATATATAATTGCATTAGATGCATATCATTATGCCATGCGTATCGTGACAAGTAGATGTATGTCATGTGTGCCATGTCATGTAGATAATAGTTATTTGCATACAAAGAGGATGAGACATTAAAACCCTTACACAATATTAAAGCCTACACCTTCCATTAATATGGTTAGAATCAGAGTTTTGTTTCTTGTTTGGGTTGTTGGACTCACTCTAAGCCTGGCTCGAACCTGAACATGTTCAAATCATTGGAATAGTTTAACACTAATATGATAAGAGTCAGGTCAATCGTTAGTTTGGGTTGTTGGACTCACTCTAAGCCTGACTAATTGGTTGAATGCATTCTAACCATATTAAAACTATTTCGCGATTAATGGATCGGCTCTAACTTGGAGCATCAATTTGTTGGACTCACTCCAAGGTCGATGTGAAGAGAGATGAAGTTGGGTGCTATGCATATGATGCATACTTGTTAATGTGTTAACAACCCGATGTATGTGTGAACATTCAATTAGTTGATAGCACATTGTGATAGTTGCATATATGTGATATGCAATTGATATACTTGATACCTACCATCGTAGCTAAGAATGGTTTGTTGGACTCTCTCCAAGGTTGTTCTTATCTATGTTGGATATCAACCCATTCGGAGATGGACCTACGATCTCCCGAATTAATTTTGAGGGTTTTTGAAATTCGAAAAATGAATGGGATTTTATAAATATATGTGGATACATTTTAAAATTATTTTCTCATATATGCTTGATTTGTATTTCTAGATTAATCGCTTCATCATGATGTCTTTGAATTTGCACTCTATTTTGAATTCGAATAAATTGACTGGGCCGAACTTCTTAGACTGGCTTAGAAACTTGAGAATTGTTCTCAAGGCGGAAAAGCTTGCGTATGTTCTCAAAGAGCCTGCCCGTCCTAGTGATGACGCAACTCTAGACCAATTGTTGGCCTATCAGAAACATGTGAGTGATTCTGAACTAGTGAGTTGCGTCATGCTAGCCACGATGGTACCCGAGCTATGGAAGCAGCATGAACATATGGATGCTCATACCATAGTCTTTCATCTTTATGAGTTGTTTGATGAGCAAGTGAGATCCGAAAGGTTCGAAGTCTCCAAGCTCCTCTTCACCTCTGAGATGCAAGAAGGTTCATCTGTAGTACTGCTTACCATGCTGAAGACTGTGGAGCCTTCTGGGAAGCATGAGCAGGGGACGGTGCTGTTAGTTGATTCCTCGAAGAAAGGTTCTAAGAGGAAGTCAAAGGAACAATAGAAGGGGAAGAAGAAAAAGGCTAAAAAGGTAGAACCACCTCAAAAGGGCACTTGCCATCATTGTGGCAAGGAGGGCCATTGACGAAGAAACTGCAAGATTTATCTTGAGTCCGGGAAGAAGAATAAGGCATCAGATGCCCCATCTTCTTCAGATATCTTCATTATTGATTGTCATTCTATTTCCTCAAACACTTGGGTATTGGATACTGGGTGTAGCTCACATATATGTAATGACATACATGGGCTAAGGAATAGAAGAAGACTCATTAAGGGAGAGTCAAATTTACGTGTTGGGAATGGAGCAAAGGTTGCTGCACTCGCCATCAGAACGTATTTGTTGAGACTCCCTACAGGACTTGTCTTAGAACTGGACAATTGCTTTTATGTTCCTTCGTTGATAAAGAACATCATTTATATTTCTTGTTTAAATAGAAATGGGTACCATTTGACTTTTAGTAACAATTATTGTTACATAATTTTGAATGGCGTGCTTTATGGGACTGGAACATTGTGCAATGGTATAAATACGTTAGACGTATCCAGTGACATTCTCAATATCGAAGCCAGCAACAAGCATGCTCGAAAAGATAATCAATTAGACTCCTACATGTGGCATTGTTGTCTTGGCCATGTGAGCAAGAAATGCATGTCCGAATTACACCAATGTAGAATTCTGGAATAATTTGAATTAGATTCATAAGATACTGAAGGGAGGGGAAACTTCGCTTCCCACTTCAACTTGGTCACTTGTTTATGGCGATCCCTTCTACGTCCTCGGATAAAAAATTTATCCTTGACAAAGAGAGATTACCCAAGCTACCATTTCATCGTCGTGTTATTCGATTAGAGTAGTCACTTGAACAAACTTGTTGTTCAAGCAACCAACCTCTATTCTACGATTAGCCGCGGAATAGACGATGTACTGATCGCCGGTTTTTGCGTTTGTATTCGGGGTCCAAGTAAATTTAGCCACATATCAAAACATACAACATACAAATAAACAAAAGGAAAGAAAAACAAGATTTATACCTCTTGTTTACCTCAAGGTCTTCTATCGTATGTCCTTCCTCCTTTTGGACGTGGTGTGGGCGACGATCTTCCAAAAGTCGAAGCCTCCTAGATCACCTTCTTCCTTTCTTTACTCGCTCCGAACAAAAGGAAGAATAAAACAAAACTCTTCTCCTATCTAGAACTGACCACCAAGCCACCTTGCTTGGTGATTTTCATCGGCCAAGGAGAGAAGATGAGGATTATGGACGCCGGCCAAAAGTTCCAAGGGAAGAGACCCTAGCCTTTGTCGCCGACCAAGGATGAGAGAAAGAAGATTGGACACCGGCCAAAGAGAGAAGAAGAGAAGATGGGCGCCGACCAAAACCCTAGGAAGAAGGAAAATACTTCCAAAAGTGTGGCCGCCCAATGCTTCCTCCAAAACCCTAGCCTCTCTTTTGTTTCTTGCCGCCCAAGCCAAAAGAAACAAAAACCCTATTCTCTCAAGTCAAGTCCATGCCCAAGCCTTGGCCTCCTTTTATAGAGTTAGGCTTAAGCCTTGTTTTAATCTCCACCATCGGATCTAGGGATCTAATCTCAACCGTCGGATTCTAGAGATTTAATCTCAACCGTCGGATCTAGAGATTTAATCTCCACCGTCGGATCTAGAGTTTTATTTTCCATCATTGGATCTAGGCTCCATGAGGTTTTAATAGGCTACAATAGGGACCATGAGGAGGAGTTGGATCTTGGCCACCCAATGGATCAAGCTCATATAAAGTCCGATCCATTAATGATAATCCACTCCACTAGAGGATTATCATTGATCTACCTCACCAAACCCCATAAGTTAATATGGGCTCCATATATTATTTGTACATTTATCTCCCCGTGTTTAAGATCTCGAATGTCCGTCAATTAATTAATTTACTGACAATTAATTAATCAACATCTAACTCCATGAGTAGTACCACTCAACCTTATCATCATACCGGACCAAGTCCACCTGCAGGGTTTACATGATGAACCTTATGAGCTCCTCAAGGGGGCATCTTCATCCTAATATATAGGACACGATTTCCTCCTATAATCAACGACACACCATATAAATAATACCATTTCCCAACTTACCGAGCCTATCGATTTACTCTATAAATCTCGCCCATTGGTAAATCAAAGAAATGAATACTAAGTATATGTGCCCGTTATTATATCGAGATTAAGAGCATGTACAACATAATATCTGAGGTCCTATTCGATTATGTAGTCAGCAATAAATCGAATCACCTCTAAGTCGGTCCTACTCAATACACACAAAGTGTACTAGTGTAATTCTATGGTCAAGACAAACCAATACCAAATCACATTACAACCATTCCAATGGTTTGTCCATAACCATCTCGGTTGTGAGCCTTTATTTATACTTTACAAGGAACTGATAACATGATCTCCCGTGTGACACTACACATCATGTTATCTACAATATAATGTATTAGACAATATGCATAACCATAAATATACAAACAATGATCATGTGATTCTTATTTCAAAATAAAGATGTTCATACAAAAGATAGACTTTTCAGTATACATCCCAACAATCTCCCACTTATACTAAAAGACTATGATGTCCTCAAACTGCCATACATCTGATTCCCATTCCCTCCACATGCCTATCAAAAGCTCTCGCTGGAAGGGCCTTAGTGAAGGGATCTGCCAGGTTATCCTCCGATGCAATCTTGTCCACAACAACTTCTCCTCTCTTTACGATTTCTCGTATCAGGTGGTACTTGCGCTCTATGTGTTTACTTGCCTTATGGGCTCGTGGTTCCTTCGAGTTTACAATTGCACCACTATTATCACAATAAATTGTGATAGTTTTGGGCAAACCAGGAATCACATCCAAGTCCATCAAGAAGTTCCTGAGCCACACAACTTCTTTGGCCGCCTCAGAGGCTGCCACATACTCAACTTCCATAGTAGAGTCTGCCACGCATTTCTGCTTGACACTCCTCCTTACAATGGCTCTACCTCCCAAAGTAAATACAAAACCTGAGGTAGACTTACTGTTATCCCTATCTGATTGGAAGTCGGAATCTGTGTAACCACAGGGAGTAATTGGTCTGCCTGGTAAACTAGCATATAATCCTTAGTCCTTCTCAGGTACTTTAATATATGCTTTACCGCAGTCCAATATCCCTGTCCTGGACTACTATGATATCTGCTAACCATGCCCACGATAAAGCAAATATCCGGTCTCGTATATAGCATCACATACATGAGGCTTCCTACTGCCGAAGCATAAGGAGCTGCCTTCATCTCCTCTATCTCCTTAGATGTTCTAGGACACATTTCCTTAGATAAAGGAACTCCATGCCTGAAAGGTAGAAAACCTTTCTTAGAGTTTTGTATGCTAAAACGATCCATAATTGTGTCTATGTATGAAGCTTGAGATAAGCACAACATCCTTTTCTTGCGATCCCTTATAACTTCGATCCCAAGGATGTGTCCCACTTCTCCCAAGTCCTTCATATCAAACTGTTTAGACAACCATACTCTTACGTCCAATAACACCTTGACATTATTGCCAATTAACAAAATGTCATCTACGTATAGTATGAGAAATACCACTACGTTTCCGTCACATCTCTTGTATACACAAAACTCATCCGGACTTTGAATAAATCCATAAGACTGGATTACCTCATCAAAGCGGATGTTCCAAGATCTGGAAACTTGCTTCAATCTATAAATGGATCGATTAAGCTTGCACACAAGATGCTCTTTGCCCTTTGCAATGAATCCCTCTGGTTGTTTCATATAGATGTTTTCCTCAAGACTTCCATTAAGGAAAGCTGTCTTGACATCCATCTACCATACCTCATAATCCATATGAGCAGCAATACATAAGAGAATCTGGATAGACTTAAGCATGGCGACTGACGAAAAGGTCTCCTCTTAATCGATACCCTCTTTCTGAGTATACCCCTTTGCAACAAGCCTCGCTTTGAAGGTCTCAACCTTCCCATCTATTCCTCTCTTTTTTTTTGTAGATCCACTTGCATCCAATGGATTTTAAACCATTGGGTGGTTCTACTAGCTCCCAGACCTGATTTGAATCCATAGATTCAATCTCAGCATTCATTGCACTTTGCCAAGATACCGCATCTTTATCTTGGATTGCCTCATCATATGTTTAGGGATCAGGTTCATGTTTGCCAGGGAGCAAATCAGAAGATTCTCCTAAGAACATGAATCTATCAGGCTGTCTCACAACCCTCCCACTACGACAAGGTATCACTTGTGTATCCTCTGTGACATGCGGTGCAGTGACTTATGGTATATCCTCTTGTACCAGTGGTACTGAAGTAGTGACTTCCCCTTTTAATTCCTCCAGAACAGTCTTACTCATGGGCTTGTGGTTCATCACATAGTCTTCCTCTAGAAATCTGGCGTTTGTGCTGACGATCACCCTTTGATATCTAGGACTATAAAACAAACCACCTTTCATTCCTCTAGGATAGCTAACGAACATGCGCACTTCTATACGAGGTTCCAACTTACTAGCATCCCCCTTCAGCACATGTGCTGGACTCCTCCAAATCCGAATATGTCTCAGACTAGGCTTTCACCCAGTCCATAATTCTGTGGGAGTAGAAGGCACTGATTTAGATGGAACCAAGTTCAGAATATACATTGCTGTATCTAGAGCATATCCCCAGAACGAATCTAGCAACTCAGAATAACTCATCATTAATCTAACCATCTCCATAAGAGTCATATTCCTTCACTCTGCTACACCATTCTACTAGGGTGTGCCAGGTGCAAACAATTGGGATTGAATCCCAGCCTCCGATAAGTAATTCCTAAACTCTCCCAAGAGGTACTCACCACCACGATCAGATCGTAGTGTCTTGATACTTTTACCTTGACGTTTCTCTACATCAACCTTGAATTCTTTGAACTTGTCAAAGCATTCAGACTTGTGGCGCATCAAGTAAATGTATCCATATCTTGAATAATTGTCTATAAAAGAGACGAAATATTCAAAGCCACCTCTTGCTTGGATAGACATAGGACCACACAAATCAGAATGAACCAATTCCAACACATCTTTGGCTCTATACCCCTTGGCCTTGAAAGGCCTCTTGGTCATTTTACCTTCTAAGCAGGACTCACAGGTTGGGAAGTCTTCCACCACTAATGAACTCAGAGGTCCATCAGCTATCAACCTTTGAATTCTGCTTAGGTTAATATGACCAAGCCTTAGAAGCCAAAGATATGTTTGGTTCATCTTCGAAGGTTCTTTTCTCTTATTGGAATTAGAAGATGAGTTATTCACTTCTATTTGCATCATGGGAGCTTTTGGTTCGAGTGTATACAAATTTCCTATCAATGCACCAGAACAGATAATCTCTCTATTTCTTTTTATAACAACTCTATCATTAAAAAAATAGAATATCCATCCATAAATAATTTAGAAACCGAAATTAAATTCTTTCTAAATAAAGGTACATAAAGGCAAGTTTTAAGAACCAAAACTTTATTCCTCTCAAAAGACAAATAAACATCTCCCACTACAACAGTCGCCACCTTCGTGGCATCGCCCAAGTATACGGTAATCTCTCCCTCAGCCAGTCGTCTGGTTTCCTGGAACCCCTGCAAAGTATTGCAGACATGATCAGTGGCTCCCATATCTACGCACCAGGTGTCGGTAGATAACACCTCTAAACATGTTTCAATGACTAGACCAAAAGATATACCTTTGTTTTGCTTCCGGTTGGGGCAGTCCTTCTTCCAGTGTCCAGTACTCTGCTTGCAAGTGAAGCACTTGCCTTTCGGCTTCTTCACTCCTCCCTGAGTTCCTCCCGCTACCTTTGCCCCAGGTTGTTTCTTCTTCTTCTTGCCTTTCAGCTTAGAAGTAGAAACCTTTTGGGCAACCATGGCCTGTGCCTGAGCACTTTGACGAAAAAGTCCCTCTGTCGCCTGGAGTTCTGTCAGAAGCTCCGCCAACGAATACAACCTTTTGTTCATGTTGTAGTTCAGGCGAAACTGCTCAAAGCTCCTCGGTAGAGACTGGAGAATGATATCAACCTAGGTTTCCCCATCGATCTCAGCTCCGAGGACTTTCAGCTCATTCAAATGAGCCATCATCTTGAGAACATGATCCTTCACGGGTGTTCCCTCGATCATGGTGGTCATCATCAAGTTCCTTATGGCTTCCTGCCTAGTAGCTCGATTTTGGTATTCGAAAAGTTCTTTGAGATTGAGCATCATGTCATAAGCAGTGGGCATGACTTGATGCTGATGTTGCAGTACATTTGACATAGATGCCAAAATGTAATACCGCGCCATCTCATCAGCCTTAATCCACTTCTTATAACTCTCCTTCTACTTTTCCCTAGAATCATCCACAGGCTTAGGAGGGCACTCTTCGAGGAGTACATATTTGTATTCCTTAGCAGTCCAGACAATGTCAAGGTTCCTCTTCCAATCAACATAATTGGGTCCAGTAAGTTTATTTTCTTTCAGTATCACAGCAAGCGGGTTGAAAGACATTTTGAAAAAAAACCTAAGAATCACATAGATCAAAACATTATATTTTAAAAAATTATTGATTCCTCAAATAATAAAATTTTAAAATCAACCAACACCTCAAAACACCGAGAATATCGTATGCCACGATAGTGTGGACGTATACGAAATCTACATTTGAAAGAGGAGGTTTTACCCATTAATTTTACTATCTTGTCAACCTAATTTTTTGACAAATAAAATTAATAGTTGGTTCCTCTTTGGCCCTACAAATAAAAGCAGCAACTCCGATGGGGAGGATACTCTTATTTGCATCTAAGTGTTCACCATTACTCGGTACCAAGGCAATTATCTCGGGTTATGTGTCTTCCGATGGGGAAGTACACACGCTCCTTAATAATTTCCTATAACCATATTCGACCTTGTGATCCGCAAACAAACTCATCTGATGGGAAGGCACTCAGAGCCGACACGCAAGTTTGTTTGCATCACATGTCAAATCGTAATGGAGGCCGTGAGAATTTATAAAAATATCCCTCTCCCACTTAGTAATTTGAAATTGACGAATTTTCTAGCCTACAACATGCATATCAAACAATAAGCAATAAATATGAAAAAGAAATATTTTCCAACTATTATGGCTTTTGTCTCCAATATGCCTCCCGTCGTATCGCCATCTCGTCGGCTCCTCCCTACGCCATGTACAAGCCATCCGGAGATCCGAGCCGAGAAAAAAATTATTTTAATTTACATCCATCAATCCTATACTTCACGAAGGAGTGTACATGAAATCTAGATCGAAAGTAAAATAAAATAAAAAGAGTGGCTAAACAATACCGTATTTAAATACAAAATTAAATACTAGCCTCGTCAACCCCGAGGATTCAAATAATATACAATTACACACAAACAATCACATACACACATATGACCATAATAGTTGGATCCTATGCCTGCAACAAAAAAGTCAACCTACGCACATCCTATTATTATTCGGCATATATAATATATGAAAAAGTGCATAAAAGTAACCGAATCCTAAACGCACAAAACCGGAAACCGTGGCTTTGATACCACTTGAAGGGAGGGGAAACTTCGCTTCCCACTTCAACTTGGTCGCTTGTTCATGACGATCCCTTCTACGTCCCTGGATAAAAAATTTATCCTTAACAAAGAGAGATTACCCAAGCTACCATTTCATCGTCGTGCTATTCGATTAGAGAAGTCACTTGAACAAACTTGTTGTTCAAGCAACCAACCTCTATTCTACGATTAGCCGCGGAATAGACGATATACGGATCGTCGGTTTTTGCATTTGTATTCGGGGTCCAAGTAAATTTAGCCACATATCAAAACATACAACATACAAATAAACAAAAGGAAAGCAAAACAAGATTTATACCTCTTGTTTACCTCAAGGTCTTATATCGTATGTCCTTCCTCCTTTTGGACGTCGTGTGGGCGACGATCTTCCAAAAGTCGAAGCCTCCTAGATCACCTTCTTCCTTTCTTTACTCGCTCCGAATAAAAGGAAGAATAAAATAAAACTCTTCTCCTATCTAGAACCGACCACCAAGCCACCTTGCTTGGTGATTTCCGTCGGCCAAGGAGAGAAGATGAGGATTATGGATGCCGGCCAAAAGTTCCAAGGGAAGAGACCCTAGCCTTTGTCATCGACCAAGGATGAGAGAAAGAAGATTGGATGCCGGCCAAGGAGAGAAGAAGAGAAGATGGGTGCCGGCCAAAACCCTAGGAAGAAGGAAAATACTTCCAAAAGTGTGGCCGCCCAATGCCTCCTCCAAAACCCTAGCCTCTCTTTTGTTTCTTGCCGCCCAAGCCAAAAGAAACAAAAACCCTATTCTCTCAAGTCAAGTCCACGCCCAAGCCTTGGCCTCCTTTTATAGAGTTAGGCTTAAGCCTTGTTTTAATCTCCACCGTCGGATCTAGGGATCTAATCTCAACCGTCGGATTCTAGAGATTTAATCTCAATCATCGGATCTAGAGATTTAATCTCCATCGTCGGATCTAGAGTTTTATTTTCCATCATCAGATCTAGGATCCATGAGATTTTAATAGGCTACAATAGGGACGAGGAGGAGTTGGATCTTGGCCACCCAATGGATCAAGTCCACATAAAGTCCGATCCATTAATGATAATCCATTCCACTAGAGGATTATTATTGATCTACCTCACCAACCCCCATAAGTTAATATGGGCTCCATATATTATTTGTACATTTATCTCTCCGTATTTAAGATCTCGAATGCTCGTCAATTAATTAATTTATTGATAATTAATTAATCAACATCTAACTCCATGAGTAGTACCACTCAAGCTTATCATCATGTCGGACCAAGTCTACCTGCAGGGTTTACATGATGAACCTTATGAGCTCCTCAAGGGGATATCATCATCCTAATATATAGGACTCGGTTTCTTCCTATAATCAATGACACACCATATAAATAATACCATTTTTCAACTTACTCAGCCTATCGATTTACTCTATAAATCTCGCCCATTAGTAAATCAAAGAAATGAATACTAAGTATATGTGCCCATTATTATATCGGGATTAAGAGCATGTACAACATAATATCTGAGGTCCGATTTGATTATGTAGTCAACAATAAATCGAATCACCTCTAAGTCGGTTCTGCTCAATACACACAAAGTATACTAGTGTAATTTTATGGTCAAGACAAACCAATACCAAATCACACTACAACCATTCCAATGGTTTATCCATAACCATCTCGGTTGTGAGCCTTTATTTATACTTTACAAGGAACTGATAACATGATCTCCCGTGTGACACTACACACCAGGTTATCTACAATGTAATGTATTAGACAATATGCATAACCATAAATATGAAAACAATGATCATGTGATTCTTATTTCAAAATAAAGATGTTCATACAAAAGATAGACTTTTCAGTATACATCCCAACAGATACATGCGAATCATGCTTAAAAGGTAAGATGACTAAGTTACCTTTTTACAGGAAAAGGTGAACTGGTGGAAGAGTTGCTTGGTCTAATACATATTGATGTATGCGGACCTATGTCAACTCAAGCTCTAGGAGGCTATAGCTACTTCATTACCTTCACCGATGATCACTCATGGTTTGGGTATGTGTTCTTGATGAAACACAAGTCTGAAGCCTTTGAAAGGTTCAAAGAATTTAGAAATGAAGTAGAGAAACAACTTGGCAAGAGTATTAAAATACTTCGATCGGATCGAGGTGGTGAATTCTTGAGTCAAAAGTTTCTGGATTATCTAAGGGACAATGATATATTGTCTCAATGGACTCCGTCGTATACACCACAGCTTAATGGTGTATATGAGAGGCAAAATCGGACCTTGTTGGATATGGTCAGGTCAATGATGAATCACGCGAATCTTTCCAAGTCCTTTTGGGGCTATGCACTTCGGACAGCTATTTACTTGTTAAACAGAGTCCCGACCAAGGTAGTCTCTACTACTCCATATGAGATATCGGCTAGTAAGAAACCTCATTTATCTTATTTAAAGATATGGGGTTGTCCTGCTTATGTGAAGCGAACTGTGTCAGACAAAATGGATGTTAAGTCTAATAAATGTCTATTTATTGGATACCCTAAGGAAACGAGGGGTTACCAATTCTATCATCCCTTGGAACAAAAGGTGTTTGTTTCAAGGAATGTTGTGTTTCTTGAGAAAGAGTTTCTCTTGCAAGAAAACATTGGGAGTGCCGTTGAACTTGAGGAGGTTCAAGAGACTCCAGTAGACATTGAGGAGATACTTGGTCAAGCACCTCGACCGATGACTCATAGTGATGAGACATCTGTTGGTGCAGTAGGCACCTAAGTCGAACCTGAGTTTTGATTATAGCAAACAATACAAAGTTAAGCTCATATCGTTATCTCACGAGCTGAATCTAGTGTGCAGAAAAATGCTATAGCTGGAGCTGAAGGCTAGCGACACCCGGAGGAAGCCACGATGGTCGGGTGACACTCGAATGATTTCGGAGGGAGCCGAAGGAATCGAGTGGAAGGCCGAAAGCAAAAATGACACAGTAAGTATCGAGGTAAGCTCGTGTGTGTGCGAGTGTAAGTGAGGTCATATCCTCCTTACGGGGATAGGCTTAAGCGTAGATCCGACCCAAGACATCCCATCGGTGGTCTAGGTCGAGATTGGACGGTTGGAGGCCGTCGAAATAATGTTTTTGTTTAGCTAACTTGTCATTTCAGCTAGCATCAGTCGACTGCCAACCTGGAGAACTCGACTGCTGGCAATCAATCGACTATCTACGATCAACATTCGACTGATGCTGCCATCAGTCGACCGATGATGGCTATCAGTCGACTGATGGTCAAGGATCAGCTTCGAGGAGTCAAGGCTTATCACCTCATTTCAAGGGAAGTGGTGCTCAAATTTGATTGGATGAAGTTCCTCTCGAAAAGGGGCTCAAAGCCTATAAAAGGAGGGCCTATCCTAGGGGTTCATCATCAATTCTAAGCTTCCAAAAGCCTTCGTAAAGATGCAACTCTCCGACAATGAAGTGCTTCCTCTCCGACGTCTAGGTTTAAATTGTTTTTATTTTGCTACGTCGGTATAAGCTTTATTTCAGTTTATTGCTTTACTTTCTCGGAGTTTTTATCGTAACGAGGAGAGGGGGAGTGTCCCTCTACCTCAAGCTTTTTGTGTGTTTTTGTATCGATTAACTCCTACCTCTAACGAGGAGGAGTTCATTAGTGATTTGCCCTCCGTGCATGGTCAAGGACCACTAGGGCCTTGAAGTAGTAGCCAAAGGCTACGAACCAAGTAAAAAATATTATTGTGTCTTTATTTTTATTGTGTTTTTCCGCTGCATTTACTCGTGCCTCAACGAACGATTTCAAACGAAAAGTTTCTATCGCTATTCACCCCCCTCTAGCGATCCGCTTCGATCCAACATTTGGTATCAGAGACGGGGGTGCTAAGATTTGGTGAAACCACTGATCTAGCTTTTTACAGATTTTTTTTCTTTTTTTATTCTATTTATTTCGAATTTACTTCATTTGGATAATTTTTCTCCCGCACTACTAATCCAAGATGCGAGTCTTGGTACATTTCGTGTGTTTGTGTCGATGTTAGGTTTTTCGTCTTCATCTCCTTGTTTCTTTTGTATCAATGGCCCATCTCGAGGGTTTTAGCACCATCCGACCTCCGTTTTACAATGGAGATGACTTCCGTTATTGGAAGGGTCGGATGGAATGCTTTCTTAAAACTCAAATCGAGATGTAGATCATAATCCAAATGGGATTCACACTTCCGACCAACGAAGTGGGTGAATCCTTGGATTATGACCAATGGACCATTGCGACAAAAAGACAAGTCGAAGCCGACACCAAGGCAACTCAAATCCTCCAATGTGGCTTGTCCAAGGAGGAGCTTAATTGCGTCGGCCCCTTCATCAGCACAAAGGATCTTTGGACAAAGCTAGTGGAGCTATACGAAGGAACTGACGAAGCCAAGGTATGTAAGCGCGACCTTTTGTTTAATAAGATATATAATCTAAAAATGCAGGAACACGAAATGGCGATGCAACTTCACGCCCGCGTTCAGGACATAGTCAATAATCTACACGCGATCGAGCAAAAGGTCAAAAATCGCGACCTTATAAGATATGTTCTTAACTCCTTTCCGAGGACTACCTTGTGGGCATCCATGGTCGATGCCTACAAGGTCTCCAAGGATGTTTCGAAACTTAGGTTAGATGAGTTATTTTTTGATTTTGAACTTCATGAGCAGTCTAACTCGGAACCTGAGAAGGGTATAACACTTTTTGCAGGTTCGAGGAAGAAAACCGCAAGCAAGCCACCCCCGAAGGAAGAAGAGGATGAGTTCGATTTGGAGGTCGACCTAGAAATGGAGGCCGAACTAGTCAACCTAGTTCGGAGGATAGTCAAGGGCCAAAAATGAACCATCACTCAACCCAACGAAGGTAAGCCTAAAAGTTTGAATATTAGATGTTACGAATGCAACAGGTTTGGACACATAAAGTCCGAGTGCCCAAAACTCAAGAGCAAAGAACCAAAACACAAAAAGGCACTCAACGCTACATGGGAAGAAGCATCCGACGAATAAGACGATGATCACATCCTCATGGCTAAACCGATTGAATCGGAGACAGAGTCGGAACCGAAACATGAATCAGAAATTGAAGACGAGTCGGACTGCGAAGCACTATTCAAGACAAGCCATGGATACGCATCCGGTTCAAAATATACACTCAAGTAAGTCGATCTCTCATCAGTACACTTTATAGTGCAATTAAGTTTTTAACTAGGAAATTAGCTAAGTCCGAGTCCAAGGTCGAGACCCTGGTTAAGGAAGTTAAACTCCTCAAACACGAGGTCTCCCTAACCTCTTCGACTAGTCGAGATCGAGAGGAGGACTCAACTTGGGTTGAAAAACTCGAAGTTGAGAACTCACTCTTGAAGAGTCAAGTTGAAGATCTTAGGAACATGTTGGAAATGTTTACTTTGGGATCCAAAGAACTTAACCTCGTACTTGGATCACAAAGGGCCGTGTACAACAAGGCCAGACTAGGGTTTAGCTCAAATACGACCAACAAGTCATATATGTCAATTGTGAGTCGACATAAAAAACGTATCCAAGCATGGGTCCCTAAGACCGCCTTGATTTCAAACATAGGATCGAACCAGTTGTAACGCCCGCCCTTCCCGTCCTCCTAACACACATCCTATAGACGGGCGGCGGCGCTACGCGATCATACATTCATGCATATAACAGCGGAAGCATTTAAAAACTTTACAACTTTTAAACTCTAATTACATTAACCCAATCAACCTAACAATTTAATCATGGAAAAACGTCTTAGCAATTTATTTAACTAAACAAGTATTAACCATTTCAAGGTTCACAAAAGTAAACATGAGTAACCACCATAGAAAGCATTAACGTCTCCTAACAGTTTACACATAAACTGAAAATCATGCATAAGTCCGTATATGAAAAATGATCTCGTCCACCATGCCACTGCCACACACATCTTTGCCCCTCCTGCTGCTCCCTTTAATTTATCCATTCCTTACCCTTTTCTGCAGTACAAGAAAAGTAAACTGTAAGCACATAGGCTTAGTAAGGTCCTTTTCTACTCACAAAAACATACATCATGAATTAAACATAAAGTAATGACATGTTCGTTTAAACAACATATGAGCACAGCTTTTATTTAAAGTAGAGACATGATCAATTTAGGAAAAGAACATAAACTTAGCATTTTCATCGCAACATTGTCTCTAAACATGATAATTCGATGAACATAAAATGGTATATGCAGGATGCTCTTTGAAAACGTATAATTTATATACTTAAACATAATCTCAACATATTGGGCCCGACATTGTACCACATACATCATTCGCACGCATCCTAAATAGATCCGAGGTAGCTAATCCCGAACCTACTAGGTTACTAGGTCCGTCGACCGAGGGGCAACCTTGGAGCCCATCCCGTGGACCTTGTTAGGGTCTGGTACAAGCCATGCTTTAAGTAAAATAACATACATGTTCTTTGTCCTAAAGAGTGTTCTTGTCCCCAATCTTAGGGAAACATTTCTTAGACATTTCATATACGTGAGTCATGCTTAACATGGGTGAAAACATAAGCATGTAGCATAGCATAAATCGGCATGAGTACAATTTAACATGACATAAGGTAGTGACATAAGGAAAATTAAGCTAACATAAATAGAAATCATCATCTAACATGCATAACGTGGAAGAATTTCAACAAGAATAATTTCTCTAATCCTATTAGCTGAACCTTCTACACATAGTTCTAGATTCTTTTGTTCAAAATCAAGCATACAACATTACATCGTAAGCACTTATACTGCAGGTGAGGGGATACTTACTTCCTACGCTTTTTCACCAATTTATACCATTAGACTTTGCAAGAGAAGACCTCCTACGTGTTTCCTTGCTTTAGCGTGATCCTCTACCAAGTCCCTCTTGAAAATCCCCTCTTGAATTATTTAAAGAGAAGACAACCTTCTTCCTTGTTTTGGTGGCTTCCTTCTTTCCAATCCTCCTCTTCGTCACCGCCCTTTATCGGACTTGTTCCCTCATCCTCGGCAGCGCACCATGCAGGAATCTCTTGCTCTCGCAATCAACGCAGCGCCACGCAGATAAGGTCGGAGGGTTAGGGAAGGAGAGGGGAGAAGGCTATTCGGCGGCTGGAGGAAAAACGAGCGAGAGAGATAGAGAGAGAGAGAGGTCGGCGTGAGGTTTTAGAGAGAGGAAAGAAAAGAAATATATATATAAATTAGGATTTTTCTTAACCTAATTATCCCTTTAAATGATCAGCTAGATTAATCAAATTCTTTCCTTTTTTTCTACCAATAGATATATTCTGTTATATCCTACTCATTGGTAATCTTATGACTTAGTGGTGGGAAGCCTATTCCCCCAAATCAACGGTTCATGGTTCAAGCCTCGACTATGAACTATTTATTCATTTTTTTTATTCTTATATATATATATATATATATATATATATATATATATATATATTTCCTTTAATTAAAAATATAGTAACTAAAATTTTGGATGTTACAATCCCTTATACCTTATAAAAGTTTCGTCCTCGAAACATAGAACAACTCGGGGTACTTTTGCTTCATGTCATCCTCACGTTCCCAGGTGGCTTCTTCGTATTGTTGACTTTGCCATAGGACCTTCACTAAGGGTACTTCTTTATTCCTTAGTCTTTTGACTTCTCGGTCTAGTATCCGGATAGGTCGACTTTCATAGCTCAGGTCCTCTTGAATTTACACTATCTATGGCTCTGAGCAGTCTCTATTCTTTGGCGGATATTCTATATCGCTCGGGTGGTGTCATCGATGAAATCCGTCTAAAGTCCCATCTCTTTCTTCTCACCACCTTCGTACCAACAAATCGGAGACATACATCTCCTCCCATATAATGCTTCATAAGGTGCCATTCCGATGGTAGCTTGGTAGCTATTATTGTAAGCGAATTGCGCTAAACATAAGTTGCAGCACCAACTCCCTTTGAAATCCAAGGCACAAGCTCGTAACATGTCTTCCAGTACTTGGTTCACCCTTTCTGTTTGCCCATCATGCGAGGATGAAAGGCGGTCAAACAGCGACGTGCCAAGTGCCTTATGAACGCATCCCCAAAACTATGAAGTGAAGCGACCATCCCTATCTGAAATGAAGGTCTTGGGAATACCATGTAGTCTGATGATTTCCTTAGCATATAATTGAGCCAGTTGCTCAATCGAATATGTCATCTTGATCGCTAGGAAATGAGCTGACTTTGTCAATCTGTCAATGATAACCCATATAGCATCATATCCATTCGTAGTCCTGGGAAGACCTGAAATGAAATCCATAGAGATGTCTTCCCATTTCCACTCCGGAATTTGGATCGGTTGCAGAACTCCTCCAGGCCTCTGGTGTTCTGCTTTAACTTGCTGGTAGGTCGAGCAGTCGTGCAGCGTCTTTGAGCTACGTCCCTCTTCATACCGGACCACCAAAACTTTTCTTTCAGGTCTTGATACATTTTGGTGGATCCTGGATGCATAGAATAGGGGGTTCCGTGAGCCTCCTCTAATATCTTTTTGCGTAGTTCCAGATCGTTAGGGATACTTAACCGATCCCTAAGGTATAATACTCCACTATTGGCGATACAGAAACCCTCGCCTTTTCCTTCTAGGATCTCCTGCTTGATCCTCTGGAGACTTGGATCATCACTTTGTTTTGCTAATATGTCATCGAATAGTGCTGGTATTATTGCCATGGTCGAAAGTTGCCCAGAAATAACCTCGATTCCATAGCGCATAATTTCCTTCTCCAGCGGTCGAGACAATATCGATAAGGACATCAGGGTGGCCTTGGACTTCCTATTGAGTGCATCGACCACTTTGTTTGCCTTGCCAGGATGGTAAAAGATCTCGCAGTCATAGTCCTTCACGAGCTCCAGCCATCTGCTTTGTCTCATATTGAGGTCCTTCTGAGTGAAGAAATACCGCAGACTCCGGTGATCCGTATAAATCTTGCACTGTGCTCCATACAGATAGTGCCTCCATACCTTGAGAGCAAAGACCACAGCTACTAGCTCTAAATCGTGAGTGAGATAGTTCTTTTCATGTTCCTTGATTTGCCTAGAGGCATAGGCAATAACTTTACCCCTCTGCATAAGTACAACTCCAAGTCCCAATCCGGAGGCATCGCTGTACATGTTAAAGCTCTTGTCGTTCTCTGGGAGAGTAAGGATTGGAGCACTTGTAAGTCTCCTTTTCAGCTCCAAGAAACTCTTCTCACATTCCTCCATCCATACATACTTCTTGTTCTTCCGAGTAAGAACTGTCATAGGTGCTGCTATTCTGGCGAAGTCTTCTACAAATTTCTGGTAATAGCCCGCTAATCTGAGAAAACTCCTCACTTCACTAGCATTCTTTGGCCTGCTCCAGTTACTCACAGCTTCAATCTTTCTTGGGTCTACCATAACTCCATCTTTGGATATAATATGACCCAGAAAAGATACTTGATCGAGCCAGAATTCACATTTGGAGAAGTTGGCATATAGTTGCTTTTCTCGAAGAATTTGTAATACCATCTTCAGGTGTTCGGCATGCTCTTCTTGATTTCTCGAATAGACGAGGATATCATCAATGAAGATGATCACGAACTTGTCAAGAAATGCCGAGAATACCCAATTCATCAGGTCCATGAACATAGCAGGAGCATTCGTCACTCCGAAAGGCATGACTACGAACTCATAATTTCCGTATCTTGTTCGGAAAGTTGTCTTCGGTATATCATCTGGTTTCACTTTCACTTGATGATAGCCAGATCTGAGGTCAATCTTTGAAAAGATGGTGGCACCTTTTAACTGGTTGAACAGATCGTCAATCCATGGTAAAGGGTACCTATTCTTGATCGTCACATTATTTAGCGCTCGGTAGTCTATGCACAGGCGCATAGTCCCATCCTTCTTCTTTACGAATAGTACTGGAGCTCCCCATGGAGAGTGACTAGGGCGAATAAAACCCTTGTCAAGTAACTTCTGTAGTTGTCCCTGAAGTTCCTTCAATTCGGTCGGCGCCATCCGGTAAGTTGCTTTAGAGATCGGGTGAGTACCAGGAATTAATTCGATCTCAAATTCAAGTTTCCTATCAGGGGCTAACCCTGGTAGTTCATCAGGAAATACCTCTGGGTAGTGGCATACCACTCTGACATCTTCTAGCTTCTGGTCCTCAGCTTGACTTGTATCAACCACATGTGCTAGAAACCCAGTGCATCCCCTGTCTAACATCTTGCATGCCTATAGAGCTGATAAGAATTTATAGGTTCTGTTCCTTGGCTCTCCAATGAATTCAAACATAGGTTCTGCCTCAGGCTGAAAGACCACTTTTATCTTACGACACTCGATTGAAGCACCGTACTTGCTTAAGAAATCCATGCCCAATATGACATCATAATCCTGCATGCCGAGCACTATCAGATCACGAGAGTTCTCCATGCGCGAATTCTGATGGGTGCGGCTTGTAGCATATGAGTAGAAGGCATCACTTCTCCCAAGGGCATGGTCGTTAAGAACTCGCAATCCAAAACTTGCGAGGGTATGTCAATCTTTTCTGTGAAAGGCGTAGAGACAAACGAGTGTGTTGCACCAGTATCAAATAATACGAGCATGTGTGAGAAAATAATTATCGACTGTGACAACAAGAGCCACGTCTTCCTTAGTGAGAGAGAAAACCCTGGCATTCGTCGCAACTGGCGGGGCTTCCAATCTCCCTTGGCTTATCCGGGTACCTTCTATTGCAGCTTGCATCTGGTGTAGCTGTGAAGGAGCACCCCTGTACTGGGCATACTGCTGAGGAGGTGCCTGAACCTAGGTAAGGCAGTCCTTGACTCTGTGTCCTTCCAGTCCACAGCGGTAGCATCTATTCGTGCCCTTGTAGCACACCTCGGTATGTGGTTTCCCACAAGTAGTACATTGGGGAATCTTGGCTTGTTTGTTCGCTGGACCACCTTTAGAGTCGTTCCATTGTTTCCTCTTGCCACTGTGGTTTCCTTTCCAGTTACCCTGAGCTTTCTGACCTCCTGGCTGGCCTTGACTCTTGCCTTCACTCAGCGCCTTCTTTTCCTGGTTAATATTGTTCAGGTAGTGCTCGGTGATTAGGGCACTACTGAACATCTCCTCTGCGGTTTGCGGTCTATTCACTCCACCAGCCACGTTCAGAGCTATCTCAGGTCGGAGTATCTTCAGCATAGGTCTGACCCTTTCTTTTTCTGTGCTGACCAACTCTGGGCATAGGCGTGTGAGTCGGTTGAATCTTTTCACCGCTCCGTTAACTGATAGGTCACCTTGCCTGAACCTGGTGAAATCATCGTAGTGCTTGTTGGTCACTCGCATATGGAAGAATTCTTCGAAAAATTCAGCTTTGAAGTCTGTCCATCTCATTTGGTTTACTTGCCTCTTTGCTTTAATTCTTTCCCACCACATTCGAGCATCTCCAGAAAGGCAAAAGGATGCACACTTAATCTTTTCATGTTCAAGCCAATCCAACAGCTCTACTATGCTTTCCACCATTTTGAACCAGGACTGGGCATCCCATGGTTCACAATTACCCGAGAAATTCTCCGGTTTCAGCCTTTGCCACTGGATCAGGTAAGCTTCTGGTCGAACTATCGGGCCAGAGCCTCCTGGCGGTACTGGTGTAGCTGTAGGCCTATCTGGATGCGCCTGTTGGTCCCCTAGTGGTTCACTAGGGTTTCCCTGCTGAGTCATTAAGGTATTTATCACTTTCTGTTGTTCAGCAACTTGACGTTGGAGTTCAGTAACCACCTGCATAAGATCCGGTGGAGATTCTGTCTCACTGACTCCATTACCACGTCTTCTGGCCATGCTTATCTTCATAAATGATAAAAAAATGCCAACATAAGTTTATCATCCTTACTTATATTCATGCATACCCAACTAAAAACATTTCTTAGCGTATATATATCATACATGAAATAAATAGAGTAGGCATAGAATGTCTTACTTGGAGTGGCAGAATGAAAGCTTGATGTGTGTGTAGTGGAAAGGCAGAACTGGGCTCTGATACCACCTGTAACGGCCGCCCTTCCTACCCGTCTATAGGATGTGTGTTAGGAGGACGGGAAGGGTGAGCGTTACACCAGCACTGGGTTCCCAAGGACCAAATCCACTATGTGGAAAGACCAAACCGATTCAACGGTCCAGGGGGAGCCAGTACAAAACTTGTTTATATTTTAACTTAGAAATTGCATGCTTAGGTTCTTTATTTTGATTTTTCTTTTTAGAATGGCTAGATAGGACTATAACTTGTTAATACTTGATAACATAGTACCAGGACGCGGCGAGATGATAGTACACTAGGAAAGAGGAGTCTTGTGTATTCGGGCTAGATATGGCGTATCTAGTTCAGTGCACTTGAGCGAGTGGAACTAGCTGAAGCTACCTCACCGTATCCTAGACTAGTTAGACCAGGAAGTGGTTTTAGGTGAGTCAAGTCTCTATTTTCTTGAAAATGGCTTTGTCTAAGGAAGTGGTCGTTGTTCTGATCAAAGAAGGTCTCTGTGCCTCGCCACGACCTGGAAGCCATGATCTTGAAAAGGTGACTTGATGAGCCTAAGGTCAAATCCGAATCTAACGCAAGGTTGACAAATGTTCAAATCATTAAATTTAAATCAAGTAAAATTGGAAGTCATCTCACAAGAACATATAGGGTTAACATGTTTGATCATGTAGACATGGGTGAGATGATTTAGGTTAATAATCTTCAACCAATCTTTAATAAATTCAATATCTGATCCAACTACCTTGCGTGTAGGATCAATGGATGTTGGACAGTGGTTGCTCCCGACACATGACCGGGGATCAACTCAAGTTTTCGAAGCTTCGATTCAAACGATAAGGATCAGTAGCCTTTGGAAACAACGGGAAGCTCAAAATCATCGGATCAGGTGATATTGAACTCAACTCTAACTTTATTATTCAAAATGTCTTATTGGTACAAAATTTTCAATATAATTTACTTAGTGTAATCCAATTGTGTGATAATAACTATAAGGTCATATTTCTAGAAAATGAATGCGTAATTAATACAAATGAAACCTCTACAACAATCCTTAAGGGAACTAGAAATAACAATATTTACACAATTAACTTAACTAACTCCTCAACTAAGTGTCTTATGACACGGCAAGAGGAATCATGGTTGTGGCACCGACGACTCGGTCACTCACACCCAAGACTCATCCACAAGATGAGTTAGAGTGACTTAGTCAAAGGTTTGCCTAACCTCAATAACTTGGATAATAAAATATGTAATGCTTGTCAACAAGGTAAACAATCTAGGACACAACATCAACTAACTAATCAAGAACGAACCAAAAGTGTTCTTGAGCTCCTTCACATGGATATATTTGATTCACACGGAGCTAAGTCACTTAATGGGAGTAAATTCTGCTTAGTTATAATTGATGACTATTCTAGATTTACTTGGGTTAGGTTCATCAAACACAAAAGTGATACCCTAGATCAATTAATCAACCTATTTAAACTAATAGAAAATCAATAAAATCTTAAAATCAAAAGACGTAGGACTGATCATGGTGGTGAATTCGAGAACCACAAGTTTACGGAATTCTGTAACCTAAATGGATACCACCATGAGTGATCTTACCCTAGAACCCCACAACAAAATGTCCTAGTAGAACGTAAAAATAGAACCCTACAAGAAGCCGCTAGGACAATCTTAAACGAGTATAACCTACCCGATAAGTTTTGGGCAGAAGCTGTGAGTACGGCATGCTATGTCCAAAATATGATCCTTATAGTAAAGAGGCACCTTAAGACCCCATACGAAATTTATTATGATAAAATACGTAACATCAAGTACTTTAGGTTATTTGGGTGTAAGGTACATATTCTAAACACTAAGGATTATCTAGGGAAATTTACATCCAAAACCTCGACCGGGATCTTTCTAGGATACTCGACTACAAGTAAAGCTTATATAGTATATAACCATGACACCCTTAGAGTCAAGGAGACTATCAATGTAGTATTTAATGAAGGACACAAACCTATAAAACCCCCGGCAACCCCAATTAGCAAGCAGATTCATACTAGACCTAACTCTGATCCAAAGATCAGGTCTAGTATTAATCCTAACCTAAGTCAACCAAGTCACTCTATCGACCAAGTGGTAGAAGACTCTAGTCAAACTAGGACTCAAACGAGTCATCCTATTGACCAAGTGGTAGATGACCCAAACCCAAATCAAACTAGGACTCGAACCAATCATCCTATCGACCAAGTGATAGGTGATCCAAGTCTGGGAGTTCAAACTAGAGCTTCATATAGAAACCTTAGTCAAATCTCCATGATTTCCAAAATTGAACCCAAAACTATTGACCAAGCTCTTCTTGATCTCGATTGGATTATTGCAATGCAAGAAGAGCTGGCTCAATTCATTAGGAATGAAGTATGGGAACTAGTACCACCATCTAAAGATAAAACAATCATTGGAACAAGGTGGGTGTTTAGGAATAAACTTGATGATAAAGGTGAAGTAGTTATAAATAAAGCTTGATTAGTTGCTAAAGGGTTTAGTCAAGTTGAAGGTTTAGATTACGATGAGACCTATGCTCTAGTAGCTAGGTTAGAGTCCATTCGAATGTTATTAGCATATGCTAGACATCGAGGATTTAAGTTATTTCAAATGGATATAAAGTCAATATTCTTGAATGGATACATTAAAGAAGAGGTTTATGTTAGTCAACCTCCCGGTTTCGAAAGCCTAGATAAACCCGATCATGTCCTTAGGTTAAAGAAAGCTCTCTATGGACTTAAACAAGCTCCTCGAGCTTGGTACGAGAGACTTTCGGTTTATCTCAAGTCCAAAGGATTTAACCAGGGTGTAGTTGACCCAACTCTTTTCGTAAAAACCTTAGGTAAAGACATATTCATAGCCCAAATCTAAGTAGATGATATTATTTTTGAAACCACCAACTCGATCCTACTGAATGAGTTCATTTCACTTATGGAAAGTGAATTTGAAATGAATTTAGTAGGCAAGTTGATCTTCTTATGTCTACAAATCAAACAAACTAAAGATGAAATATACCTACATCAACGCAAATATACTAGGGAATTAATTAAACGCTTTGGAATACAAGATGCTAAAATTATTAATACCCCAATGGCAACTAATGTGAATATAGAAGAAGATGTAATCAGAAATTCAATTGTTTTAAAATACTATAGGAGCGTAATAGGGAGTTTCCTTTACTTAACTGTAAGCCAACCTGATATCTTATTTGCAGTAAGTATGTGCGTAAGGTTCCAAACCTGTGCCAAGGAGTCTCACCTAACTCTAGTCAAGCGTATCCTTAGATATCTAAAGGGTACACTTAATGTCGGTATTTGGTACCCTAGATCTACCGAGTTCGAACTAACCGGCTACTCCGATTCAGACTATACCGGTAGTAAGCTTGATAGAAAGAGTACGAGTGGTTGTTGTCAACTTCTCGGCTCGAGTCTAGTGAGTTGGTGCAGTAGGAAGCAACACTGTGTTGCCTTATCTACCACCGAAGCCGAATACATCGCGATGGGTGAGTGTGTTAATCAGCTTCTTTGGATGAAGCACACTCTCCGAGACTTTAAGTTAGATTTTACAACACTAAACTCCACGTAGATAATATTAGCTCAATTAACCTAACTAAGAATCCGATATGTCACTCTAGGACCAAACATATAGAGGTCAAACACCATTTCATTTGAGAACATGTGGCCAACGGAGCCATACACCTCGAATACGTCGAATCGAAATCTAACTTGGCAGACCTATTTACTAAACCCCTACCCGAAGCCGAATTTAGTCTATTAAGACGAAAATTGGACATGTGCGTAGTAGAATAGGAACTTATAAATTATATTTTCTTACTACTATTTCTTACTTTTCATTTTCATGGAACTAGCATAGGACACACCTTAGATATCATGCACCTATAGATTTAAGGAGCCAATACATCTCACAACACATAGGACTAATGTGTTTGTGTATTTGCCACGTAGATGGGCATGAGATGTTAGGACCTTACTCCTGGTTTCAGATGTAGAGCTAGTGCATCACCATAAACCACGGAGTATAATCATACATATTAATCGACTCTGACAAGGACTAGTTGATCTTTCATATCAATCAAGTCAAATATGAGTCGAATATTTTATAGATGAGTTTATATTTAGTATATTATTTTCAAAATAATATGGAACATGCTTGGACTTTAAATTTAATACCTATATTTGTTTTTCACACACACCCACTCTTTTCGATATATGGAAAAAGGGGGAGAAAAAGGCCAAAGTTAAGAGATCAAAATTTTTGATAACTTAACTCACTTCATATTTTTTCACATGGCTAAAGGTTAAGTAAATGCTTACTTAACTTTAAGTAAACTTATTTTTTTAACAAAAAGGAAGTAAAGGCCAAGTTAGTTAAGGGATCAAAATTTTTGATAACTTAACTCACTTCATATTTTTTTCACATGGCCAAAGGTTAAGTAAATGCTTACTTAACTTTAAGTAAACTTGTTTTTTTAACAAAAATGAAGTAAAGGCCAAGTTAAGAGAATTCTTAACTTAAACATATTTTTTTAAACACTATGACCAAACGTTAATGTTTTACTTAAAGGGGGACAAAGGGCCAAGTTAAGAAGTCCTCTTAACTTAAACGTTTTACTAAGACCAACTTTAAGTAATGTTAATTACTTAAACTCTTCCCTCAAGGGGGAGGATTAAGGTCTTTCTTCAAGACTCACCCTCGGTCAAGGGGGATGTTTCCTCAAGGGGGAGTACTTGAAGACAATCCTTACTACTCCAACTTAATCTTTATTTATGTTTCTCATGCACGTTATTATTCTTCATGCATTCTTTCTTAACTTTGTATGTGGGTTTGCCATAAATCAAAAAGGGGGAGATTGTTGGTACAGTAGGCACCTAAGTCGAACCTGAGTTTTTATTATAGAAAATGATACAAAGTTAATGTAACGCCCGCCCTTCCCGTCCTCCTAACACACATTCTATAGACGGGCGGTGATGCTACACGATCATACATTCATGCATATAACAGCAGAAGCATTTAAAAACTACTTTACAACTTTTAACTCTAATTACATTAACCCAATCAACCTAACAATTTAATCATGGCAAAAGGTCTTAGCAATTTATTTAACTAAACATGTATTAACCATTTCAAGGTTCATAAAAATAAACATGAGTAACAACCATAGAAAGCATTAACGTCTCCTAACAGTTTACACATAAACTGAAAATCATGCATAAGTCCGTATATGAAAAATCTTGTCCACCATGCCACTTCCACACACATCTTTGACCCTCCTGCTGCTCTCTTTAATTTATCCATTCCTTGCCCTTTTCTGCAGTACAAGGAAAGTAAACTGTAAGCACATAGGCTTAGTAAGGTCCTTTCCTACTCACAAAAACATGCATCATGAATTAAACGTAAAGTAATAACATGTTCGTTTAAACAACATATGAACACAACATTTATTTAAAGTAGAGACATGATCAATTTAGGAAAAGAACATAAACTTAGCATTTTCATCGCAACAGTACATTGTCTCTAAACATGATAATTCGATGAACATAAAATGATATATGCAGGATGCTCTTTGAAAACATATAGTTTATATACTTAAACATAATCTCAACATATTGGGCCCGACATTGTACCACATACATCATTCGTGCACATCCTAAATAGATCCGAGGTAGCTAATCCTGAACCTACTAGGTTACTAGGTCCGTACTATGTCTGTCGACCTAGGGGCAACTTGGAGTCCATCCCGTGGACCTTGTTAGGGTCTGGTACAAGCCATGCATAAAGTAAAATAACATACATGTTCTTTGTCTTAAAGAGTGTTCTTGTCCCCACTCTTAGGGAAACATTTCTTAGCATAAATCGGCATGAGTACAATTTAACATGACATAAGGTAGTGACATAAGGAAAATTAAGCTAACATAAATAGAAATCATCAAATCAAAACCTTGTTACAAGCACAAGAAGATTCATGCAAGCAACTTCCTTTACAATAAAATATGCAAAAAATTTAAGAAATATATACAAATCTTAGAAATTATTTTTCTTTAATTTATTATTTAGTTTCTCACCAGCATTATATATATATATTACCGTAAATTAATTCACTTCAGATCAATTCTGGAAGTGCATTTTTTAGCGTAACATTTATTTGTCGCATATACAACTTTGTTTCCATCATGCTCAAATTCTAAAAATCACGTGTGGTAAAGGACCTTGTTAGGGTCCAGTACAAGCCATGCATAAAGTAAAATAACATACATGTTCTTTGTCCTAAAGAGTGTTCTTGTCCCCACTCTTAGGGAAACATTTCTTAGACATTTCATATACGTGAGTCATGCCTAACATGGGTGAAAACATAAGCATGTAGCATAGCATAAATCGGCATGAGTACAATTTAACATGGCATAAGGTAGTGACATAAGAAAAATTAAGCTAACATAAATAGAAATCATCATCTAACATGCATAACGTGGAAGAATTTCAACAAGAATATTTTCTATAATCCTATTAGCCGAACCTTCTACACATAGTTCTAGATTCTTACATCGTAAGCACTTATACTGCAGGTGAGGGGATACTTACATCCTATGCTTTTTCACCAATTTATACCGTTAGACTTCGCAAAGAGAAGACCTCCTACGTGTTTCCTTGATTTAGCGTAATCCTCTACCAAGTCCCTCTTGAAAATCTCTTCTTGAATTATCCCACGATGAAGAAATTATAGAGGCTCTCTCTTTTTTTTCTTTTTCTCTCTTGTTTTTATCGGCGGCTGGAGAAAACCTTCTGTTTTTCTTCGATTTGGCAACCGGAGGAAATATGAGAGAGAGAGAGAGAGAGAGAGAGAGAGAGAGAGAGGGGTGAGGTGAGGGTGAACATGGGCGTTGGAGAGAGGAGGGAGAGAGAGGGGGGGGGCGTTGGTGGCGTTGAGAGAGAAGAGGGAGAGAGAGAACAAAATAAAAGAAATCTATATATAAATTAGGGTTTTTTTTCTTAACCTAATTATCTCTTTAAATGATCATCTAGATTAATCAACTTCTTTCTTTTTTTCTACCAATAGATATATTCTGTTATATCCTACTCATTGGTAATCTTATGACTTAGTGGTGGGAAGCCTATTCCCCCAAATCAACGGTTTATGGTTCAAGCCTTGACTACGAACTATTTATTCATTTTTTTTTCTTTTTATTCTTATTTCTATATATATATATATATTTATATATCCTGTAATGCCCAGGAGATATATTATGGAGCTTACCCTATTGTTTTAAGTATATAGTAACGACCAGGAGATATATTATGGAGCTTACCCCGATTGTAACTATATATATATATATATATATATATTTCCTTTAAATAAAAAATATAGTAACTAAAATTTGGGATGTTACAGTTAAGCTCATATCGTTATCTCACGAGCTGAATCGAGTGTGCAGAAAAATACTATAGCTAGAGCTGAAGGCTAGCGATACTCGGAGGAAGCTGCGGTGGTCGGGCGACACTCGAGTGATTTCGGAGGGAGATGAAGGAATCAAGTGGAAGGCCAGAAGTGAAAGCGACACAATAAGTATTGAGGTAAGCTCGTGTGTGTGCGAGTGTAAGTGAGGTCGTATCATCCTTACGGGGATAGGCTTAAGCGTAGATCCTACCCAAGACATCCCATCGATGGTCTAGGTCGAGATCAGACGGTCGGAGGCCATCGAAATAATGTTTTTGTTTAGCTAACTTGTCATTTCAGCTAGCATCAGTCGACTACCATCCTGGAGGACTCGACTGCTATCAATCAGTCGACTGTCTACGGTCAGCATTCGACTGATGCTGCCATCAGTCGACTGATGATGGCTATCAGTTGATTGATGGTGAAGGATCAGCTTCGAGGAGTCAAGGATTATCATCTCATTTCAAGGGAAGTGGTGCTCAAATTTGATTGGTTGAAGTTCCTCTTGAAAAGGGGCTCAAAGGCTATAAAAGGAGGGCCTATCCTAGGGTTTCATCATCAATTCTAAGCTTCCAAAAGCCTCCGCAAAGCTACAACTCTCTGACAACGAAGTGCTTCCTCTCCGACGTCTAGGTTTAAATTGTTTTTATTTTGTTACGTCGGTATAAGCTTTATTTCAGTTTATTGCTTTACTTTCTCGGAGTTTTTATCGTAACAAGGAGAGGGGGAGTGTCCCTCTACCTCAAGCTTTTTGTGTGTTTTTGTATCGATTAACTCCTACCTCTAACGAGGAGGAGTTATTTAATGATTTGCCCTCCGTGCGTGGTCAAGGACCACCAGGGCCTTGGAGTAGTAGGCGAAGGCTACGAACCAAGTAAAAAATATTATTGTGTCTTTATTTTTATTGTGTTTTTCGACTACATTTACTCGTGCCTCAATGAACGATTTCAAATGAAAAGTTTCTATCGCTATTCACCCCCCCTCTAGCGATCCACTTCGATCCAACAACATCGGCTGAACCTATTGTGACACCATATCTTTGTAGATCTTGTAGGACACACAACATTATTAAGTGAATCGAATAATGTGTTACTCATTGACGATGAGGAGCCTACCAATTATGAGGAAGTTCTGAAAAGTTTAGAAAGGGACAAATGACTTAAAGCCATGAAGTCGGAAATGGATTCCATGTATGAAAATCAAGTTTGGGACTTGGTGGACCCACCTGAAGCCATTAAGCCTATAGGGTGCAAGTGGATTTTCAAGAAGAAAACCGACATGGATGGTAATGTGATTACCTTTAAGGCAAGATTAGTGGCGAACGGCTATCGTAAAAAATAAGGTGTTGATTATGATGAGACCTATTCACCGGTTGCTATGCTTAAATCCATTCGGATGCTCCTGGCCATAGCGGCTCATTATGATTATGAGATATGACAGATGGATGTGAAAATAGCTTTCCTTAACGGAAACCTACTTGAGGACGTGTATATGATACAACCTGAGGGTTTCACATCGGTTGATATAACCAAGGTATGCAAACTTCGACGGTCCATTTATGGACTGAAGCTAGCATTCAGGAGCTAGAATATATGTTTTGATGAGACAATCAAAAGGTTTGATTTCTCACAAAATCCAGACGAACCCTGTGTGTACAAGAAGGTTAGTGGGAGTGCAGTCGTGTTCCTAGTGTTATATGTCGATGACATATTGCTTATAGGAAATGATATATCTATCTTACAGTCGGTTAAAATTTGGTTATCCAAAATATTCTCCATGAAAGACCTGGGAGAAGCGACCTATATCCTCGGGATCAAGATCTATAGAGATAGATAGAAACGGTTCTTTGGTCTTTCACAGTCTACATATATAGACCGAGTGCTAAAGAGGTTTAGCATGTCAGAATCCAAGAAAGGTTTCCTTCCCATCAGGCATGGGATACTTCTTTCGAAGTCTGTGTCCGCGCATAGAAGACAAGATGGTTTGCATGAGTAAGATTCCCTATGCATCCGCAATAGGATCTATCATGTATGCTATGTATATACGAGGCCGAATGTATCGTACGCTCTAAGTGCACGAGCAGATATCAGTCTGATCCAGAAATGGATCATTGGGTGACTATTAAGACAATCCTTAAGTACTTAAGAAGAACTAAGGATGTGTTCCTAATATATGGAGAAGGTGATATGGTAATACACGGGTATACGGATGCCAGCTTCCAGACAGATAAGAATGATTCCAGGTCTCAGTCTGGGTATGTATTTACCTTAAATGGAGGCGCAATATATTGGAAAGGTTTCAAGCAAGACACTGTAGCGGATTCTACCACTCAGGCAGAATACATTGCAGCTTTGGAAGCACCAAAGGAAGCAGTTTGGATCGAGAAGTTCGTCTCTGAACTTGATGTGGTCTCATTAATGATCCAAACATGATCTTTGCCGCTATCATTTGATCAGAGAGATCATAAGTAGGAAGAAAATATAAATCGAGAAGATTCCCATTGAAAGGAACTTAGCGAACCCTTTAACTAAGGCCTTGCCTCAAAGTAAGTTTTAGGGTTAGAGCTTATGGTATTGGATACCGTGGCGATTAGAATAGGCCAAGTGGGAGTTTGTTAGTAATATATGAGAGGAGTCCTAATGCAATCACCTTATGGTTGTTCCATTTATTTGATAAATGAAGATTCACTATTTGAGTATACGTGTTTTCATTTATTTGATTGGATCTTAAACTCATTTACTGGATGTTCGCAATACGATTCATAACATGAGAGAATTTGTGATTGGATCACAACTAGTGAGTTTCTCTACATGTGAAATTATGATGTATTGGAATTATCCCTAGTCGATGAATTGTTGGATTAGGACGTCATCAATTCTGTTGAGACTAGCACGTGGTATACTCTTTGGTTTTATCCAAACAACTGTTCCTCACTGGCTGGAGACATTGGGATGTCTGGAGTTAATCGTCGATGCTAGTTATGGTAACTAGTTCATTTGCGTGACCAGTTGTAAGACTTTATATGGTTCTCTGCATATATGGATATGTCAATAAAGTTCTTATAGTAGCTTAAACGCGATGTTCCTTCGACTTATGGTATTCAAGTCATCTTGGTCATAAAGACTTATGCTTTGACATCTTAAGCAAGCATCTCCGAGGAGATGTAGACCCGGGATGATTGGGTATAAGTCGAAGTGGCTGAAGGTGTTTGAATAGCCTACAGAGGATTCACCACTCCTTGAGAGGAGATGTATACCCTATGGCCTCTCGTTAGATTGTTACTAAAGTCTTTGGCCAAAGCATTACATGTTTAGAGTATGGTACTCTTGGATACATGTGCAGTAACTAAAATTCGGAGGACGAGGAAGTAATACTTGGGCTAGGTGTGATGTAGTCAACCTAGTGGGGACTGACACAATAGACTATGTCCTAAACCAAGTAGGTATAAGATGAGTGAAAGGAATAGGGCACGATTCATTGTAGCTGCTGAAGGGTTTCAGAAATGGTTCTGGGATCAACCGTTGTTTTTTCAATAAATTGGGGATCATGATGTACTACTAGGTGCCACTCATGATTATTTTATAAGTAATGGTTAATTATAGACGACTAACATAAACCGGGAACCTATTTGGTCATACGCACAATGAGTGTAATCCGAAGGATTTAAAATGAGTTTGAGAATAGGATTCTCAGATCGAGAGAGACTTGGTTTGGTTGGACCAAACAAAGAGTGAGTGTGAAATTATTTCAGTTGCATCGGAAGCATGGATGGGCTGTGTCTTTTGAAGACATGATGGATGAACCAAATTGGTTTGGTTCTAATCTAATGGTGGAAAATAAATCAATGTGGTTTGGTTTGTTTTAAATGAATGAACCAAAGTTGGTTCGGTTCGTTTTAACTTAAAATAGACCAACATGGTTTGGTTTATTTTAACTTAAGTTATTTGAGCGGGTGAACGGGTTTTGGTTATGAACCAATAACCATTAGGAAAATGTGTTCTCTATAAAAACACGGCTTAAGGGTTTTTCGTGGTGAATTAATTGGTTCAAGGGTTTTAGAAACCCTAGCCTCCTCTCCTCTTCCTCCTAGGGTTGCCGCCCATCTCTTGTGCCGCCGCCCAAGCTTGTTGAAGCTCCTCCTCCTTGCCGCCGGCCACCCACCAGCTGCCGGTGACTCCTCCGGCCATCCTCCCTTGGCCGTTGGCGACCAAGGAGCAACCGTCCATTGATTGGCCAGCCATCTTCTCCACCAACACAAGCTGTCCAGTTTTACACAGCTTGTTTCTCTCTTCGTAGAGAGGTTGTTTGGTCGGTATTTTGTGCTCCGACAGCGACCTACTTATTGGGGATTGGATCTCCAGCAATCCTCTTGGTGGAGGACCAAAGGTTTCGTCAATTGGTTGGCGAAAACCACTTCCGAGAAGCGAGTTCATGGAACTCATTTTTAGATCTGGATTTTGATTCGGATTGTGATCGTCTCTCGGATCACAACGTCTTTGACGCGATGCTAGTAACTCGTGAGAAGATAGGGCTCGTGGCTTTATAAAGCTATCCCGACGATACTCGGCGTAGATACGGATAGAGGCAAGACTTGCAAGTGTCACTCGGTTGATGCCAATCCCGTTACACATGGTTTGTCAGGTATACCTAGATATAAAGTTTCCTTTATTGCAAAAATTTAAATATGCGATTATGTGTACACTTGTTGTATCCTGCATGCGTGTGGTGTGTGTGATGTAATAAATTAGATTTATTTCTTTTATTGCTTTCGTTGTGTGCATGTTTACGAAACATGTTCGAATACACACTCGCCTCGGTGCCGGGGAAACCCAACATTTAGCAGGGCATTCAATTCCTTCATTCAAGAACCAATTTGAACCTCTATTAAAGGAGTTAAAAGACCAAGGATTTATTGATAAAAATTCTCTCCAACATTGGCCAAAAAATCAGATTTTATGCTACCTGGATATAAAGAACCCTGATTTTATTATTAAGGATCGCCCCCTGATGCATCTTACACCAACACAAAAGGAATCTTTTTCAAGACATATAAAGGCTCTTCTTGACATAGGTGTAATAAGACCCAGTAAAAGTCATCACAGAACAACAACAATTATAGTAAATTTTGGAACCAGTTTTGAGCCAATGACAGGCCAAGAAGTCAAAGGAAAAGAAAGAATGGTATTCAACTAAAAACGCTTGAATGATATCACTCACAAAGATCAATATAGCCTTCCTGGCATAAACACCATTATTCAGAAGGTATGCAGAAGCAGTATATATTTCAAGTTTGATCTCTAAAGCGGATTTCATCAAGTAGCAATGCATCCCAATTCAATTGAATGGACCGTGTTTTGGGTACCTGAAGGGCTATATGAGTGGCTTGTCATGCCATTCGGACTTAAAAATGCTCCTACCATTTTCCAGAGAAAAATGGACTTATGCTTTAAGGGAACTGAAAACTTCATTGCCATATATATTGATGACATATTAATTTTCTCCAGCAATGAAGAAGAACATGCAAAGCACCTAAGAATTATGCTTGACATTTGCAAGAAAAATGGGCAAATCTTAAGCCCAACCAAAATGAAGATTGCAGTGAAGGAAATAGAATTTTTGGGAGCCATATTTGGAAATCAAAAGGTTAGATTCCAGCCTCATATTATTTCCAAAGTCATGGAATTCAAGGAAGAAGACCTAACTAAACAAGGTATGCGTTTATGGCTCAGCATTCTAAATTATGCCAGAAGCTATATTCCAAATTTGGGAAAACTGCTGAGCCCATTATACGCAAAAACCAGCCCAACTGGTGAAAAGAGAATGAATGAACAAGATTAGGCCTTGGTGAAACAGATCAAGCGGTTAGTTCGGAACTTGCCAGATTTGGAACCCTCCTGAGAAATGTTTTATAGTCCTAGAAGTGGATGGTTGCATGGAAGGATGGGGGGGGGGGGGCGGGATTTGCAAATGGAAAAGTGGAAAATTTGACCCACGGTCTTCCGAGAAAATTTATACTTATGCAAGCGGGAAATTCTCTCCAATAAAATCAACTATTGATGCAGAAATACATGCTGTCATGAATACCCTTGAAGCCCTTAAGATTTACTATCTTGATAAATAGGAGCTAACCATCAAAAAGGATTGTCAGGCCATAATCAGTTTCTTTGGTAAATCTGCCAATAATAAGCCCTCTAGGGTCCGGTGGATTGCTTTCACTGACTACATTACAAATATCGGAGTCCAAATATCCTTTGAACATATTGATGGAAAAGATAATCAGTTAGTTGACACATTGTCTAGACTAATGAATTGTCTTTTATGTACAGAATGACCTCTAGAGAAACTAAGCAACTTGGCACTAATAGCTCCTTCCCTCCAAGAGATAAAGGCGAAGCCCAATTAGGAGGCCCAGAGCCAGCTTATACATCTACTCCAAAAGATGTGCCACTCACTGGGCAATATGAGTAGTTTCTCCAATATCAAAGACACAAGATGCAACATGGACTATCCTTGGTAGAAGACGATGACATTCGACATCAACTTGACCAATTACAACAACAAGCAACCCATAAGGCCATGCAGGCCCTTGGGGAGATTTAGCTCCTCCACACACTCAAGACCCAAGAATGCAGATGCCTAAGCAGTAAGGACAATTGGTGGTCCGACTGGTATCTAGCTACACGGCAAGTCAATGAGCAGCTAGCAACCGCTGTAAAGCTTACCAAGGACACCACTAGCTGGATGGCATCTTTCAAGCTTTAGGCGACATAAAGAATCTTTGTGGAAGTGGTGGACCTGCAAGGACAACAATAATTCATCCACCACTATGTACTATTGTGTGTACGGTTTGCAAGATGGTGATTTGATCCTTGGGGAGCCGGTCACCTTTATAGTACCAAAAACCACCGGTGCCCCTAGTTTTGCGCCCCTGGTTTTAATAAAGAAGTCCTGTAAAAACTAGTGAGTCTGAAATGTCCAATCGGGAGAAAAGAAGATGTGACGATGGGGCCCCCAAGAGCACTCAACATCCCTTTCCCTCACCTATTTAAGACCAGTGAACCCCTTGCAGAGGTATGAAGCAAAAACTTGAACTCTATCTAGGAAGTCTTGTAAGATTTTGAAGTTTGTAGTAAGAGAATCTATGAGTTTTCCATCTTATCTCCTTATTTCTTTATTACAAACTAGCTGATCGATCCCAACATAGCATACCAAGTTTTGTTTTGTATCGTTCGTATTTGGACATTATTCCCACCACCTTCTGTTGAAAAATGATTGAACCAATATTGTTCATCATCAGATTGATCCCATTGTGGTTGGTTAGAATCCTCCAGAATAGATAATCCAGGAAGGTATTGTATGTGATCCAAATAATCATCAGAATAGAAGAGCACTTTAAAATGAACAATCCAAGTAAAAAGGGCAACAAATTTCACTCCTCTCCCTAGAACAAGCAAGGATGCTTCTAGAGCTTGAGAACTTGAAAGATTTGAAGCCTCGATGATTTCATGCTCTTGGAATTATTTGGAGCACTTGAGACCAAAATAATGAGGTTTTTGTGTATTCACCTGCTTCCAAACACTTTCAAAGGCTCAAGTGTTCATCTCAAAGGACTAAGTGTGACACCTCCAATTGATTGGATAAAGTCCTCCAGATGATTGTAGACTCAAAATCAACACTAAGCATAGTCTATTCAAGGAGGCTTTCAAGCAATTAGATACATTTAATCGATTGACAAGGATTTTCAATTAACTCAAATTCAAATTAAAAAAAAATGGCGATTTATCAAACAGTGTACATGAAGTTTAGAATTGCCCAAACAACGTCCCATACTTTCACATTTACCAAATAGTGCACTTAATTCCCTTTTTACTCCTCCCACCAAACAGACCTGCACCACTGTGGTGTTGGAATTACAAATTCCAACACCACTGTAGTGCTGAGAATTCAAATCCCAGCACCACAATAGTGGTGCAATCCCAGAACCACACTGTGGTGCTGGGATTTGAATTCCCAGCATCATAGTGGTGGTGTTGGGATTGCAACACAACTGTGGTGCTGAGATTTAAATTTCCAGTACTATGTTCGGGGTTTTCACTATGGTACAAATCTATTTGGCGGGAGGAGTAAAAAGGAAATTAAGTGCGCTATTTGATAAATATGAAAATATGAAATGCTGTTTGAACAATTCTAAATTTCACGTGCGCTGTTTAGTAAATTGTCGAAAAAAATTGTTCCCCAAAATCTTTGGAATCGTCAACTACCCAACAAACTTTTCAATCAGTCTACTGCTCAATTTAATTGACTGAAAACTAAATTTTGCTAGGAAATCCTCTTAGCTTATAACCTCATAAGCCATTTCAGGTTTGAGACCTGAGTCATCAACAAGAAATATCTAGGAAAATGTTAGTGAAAGCCCTAGAGCCAATCATATGATGATTGTTGTATGGACTTTATTGTATCATATTCCTATTTATAAAGGCATGGTTATTATATTTACTTGTATTGGTGCCAAATAACTAAGTATAATAATGTCCTTGAGTAGTAGGTTCTTATCTATATCAATCGATTGGTTGAATCGATAATGAGATGATATAGAGAACACTACTCTTAATCATTCCTAGTCAAGTATAACATTCAGGGACAATGTTAATGCGTAGAGACTAACATGTAGGTCAACACGATGACTTGATCTCACAAGTCATGGATATGAGATATCAAGTTGACACATGGATATACATTGGAGAATGTATACTGAATGACCCGCCATGAGAAAGTATCATGGATTGTTATATGAGTATCATATACTTTCTCATGTGACTATTAGTATGACTATTAGTCCTTAGACCTGAAGTCACCATGGTTCCCTACATAAGGAGTTGCATACTTTGGCTTCGTCAAACGTCACCCGTAAATGGGTGGACTATAAAGGCGATTACTGGGTATGTAACAAATTATGCGAAGGGATGTGAGTGATGTAGATGAGATCTATCCCTCCTATATGATGGGAGTGACATCGTTATTCTTGATTGAGTGAGACCACGAAGTGTATGACCATGCCCAAATGAGTCAATATGAGATATTGAGCTCATTTGATTAGAGTGAGTCTACTTGGAGTTCAAGATATAGATTGTACCGAGGATGACATGGTCTATGCCTCAATTGGTCAATCTAGATGTCAAGGATAGGGGGACATTGTCACATATTGTGAGAGTCACAATTAGTAGTCACAAAGGTGATGTTGGAGCTCAACATTCTTGTAACTTAGGTAGCAATGATATGTTGCTAGATACCGCTCATTGCTTATGTTCCTAAATCGGTTTAGGGACATTGCCAATGTTACAAGAACCTATAGCGTCACACACAAAGGGCAATTAGGCGGAGATTAGGTTCATATGATGACCATGAGGATTAGGTTCATGGGATGAACCAAATTGGATTAAGAGTAATCCAAATTCGACAAATTGAGTTAGACTCAAGTTGATTCAAGTGTTGAATGAGTCTAATTTAGATTTGATTCATTAAGTCAATTTAAATTAATGAATAGAGATTCATTAAATCAAATTGACTTGAGTCAAGTGGTTAGATTTGATCAACCATGGGAGATTAGAGGTCAAGTTTGACTTGACTTGAGAGGGAAGATGAATGATCAATTTTGACTTGACCAATTGCCATGTCATGGTGATATGGCATGGGGGCCGGCCAATGATGGTGTTCCACATCATCATTGACTTATCATGTGGTGCCACCTTATGAGTGAGACCAAGAGCCATTGGCTCTTGGAGTTACATGCATGCATGTAACCCCCCAAGTATTGAAGTGGCCGGCCACTCCACTTGATGAATGGAATTCATTTTTGTGGTAACTCCATCATCTTCTTCCTTGCTTCACTCAAGTTCTCTCTCAATCCTCCATTTATTTTTGCCGAGACCTTTAAGGAGTGCTAGCACACTCAAGATTGTCTTTTCTCCACCTATTGCTTGTGTGGATACCAATAGAGGAGTGTGCACTTGACACTCTCGAGTTCCGACAATCCTTTTGGACGAGCGGGATAAGCGAAGGGCATCGCTTCAAGGGTAATTTCTTATCATGTAGATATAGAGTAGATCTAAAGGTATTAAACACATACATGTTAGTTTTATTTGTTATACTTTGCATGGATCCGTGGCCGGACTTCCGGGGTTTCCGCAATGCAAAAAGCGGTTTTTGCGGCTCGAAAACCCAACACTGGTATCAGAGCCACGTGTGAAGCATGTATGCATTTCATATTTGTAGTTTTTGTATTAGATATAAAAATTACAGATTTTTAAGTTTCTGTAAATTTCCTATTTTTAAAGAATTTTTGGGTATTTTTCTCAAAGAGTCAAAGCAACAAGTGTTGGGACACTTATAGGCTTCAACCGTCGAGAAAAACTCTCTGAAACGGTGAGTTCTCGCTTTAGGTTTGTGGGACAGCGACTTAAGTTGCTGTAAGATCTAGTAGGGACACTCGCAAAGTTTATTTTTGTGAGTAGGGGCACTGCCCCTATCCCCGAAAGGGGCCTTGTCCCGCGATTGCGCCCAGAAACCGACTAGCGGGACTGTTACGGAGAGGTGACTCATAAAATTAAAAAAAAGGAAAAATTATTGAAATTTTCTGTAAAATACATAATTTAGTATTATGTATAATTCTATGATGGTCATGACCTAAGAACCCCAATATGATTGGATGTTAATGTGTTGTAATTCATAATACGGCCTGCGTGCCATTTTTGTGATTGTGCTTGTTGTATAGGGTATGCGACCTGCGCGTCGTGCCTCTTCTTTTAATATTCTATTTGTAAATAGTTTTAGACTTGAATGTAACTCGAGTTTCATATTTGTAATGTACAAAATGGAGCGGTGGAAGGTCCACTTCTAGACAGAGTTACGAGAAGGGTGCCGACGACACATGGAGGTCAAAGGAGGCGCTTGGAGAAGCCACTAACCCTAGGTTGACCGTCCGATCTTCTCATTGGCTTGAGAAGATCGTAGTAGGGCCATGACCTAATCACAATTAATTTATATATATGTATATATGTTGATATATATATATATATATATATATATATATATATATATATATATATATATATATATATATATATATATATATATATATATATATATATATATATATATATATATATATATATATATATATATATATATATATATATATATATATATATATATATATATATATTTATTTATTATGCTTGTATGTATGTGATGCATGCTAGTAGAATAATGCTTGTATGTATATGATGCATGCTAGGATATTTTTCTTGTATGTATATGATGCATGCTAGAATAATGCTTGTTGTATGTGATGAATGCTAGTATAGGATAATAAAGGCCTCAATGCGTATATGATACACATTACGATTAGGTTAGATCTTAATCGAATCAACTCGAAAATGCCTACCAAGTCCTTGATACCCATCACTACCTCGATCATTTGTAGTTGTTGAATCTGCCAAAGCAGAACAATGCATATTATCTTGGTAGGGTGCGGAGGGACAATCTTGGTCCCGCCTATCACGACTTGGGTTAGAGTAAGCTCAATTAGATTGAGTAAAACTAGTTAACTCAATAGGATCGAGTAGAACTATAAGCATATTTCAACCGTTGGAAAGATAGGATAAGATCGCATTTACACTAAATCTTGGGCGATTTAGCCAAAGCTAACTCAAGGTCTTTTGTAAATGTGGGTCTTGATCTTATAAACAAGAGTTGCATAGAGATGTAATCGGTAATGTGTTACCCACCAATCATACTAAGTCTTGGGCGATTTAGCCAAATCTAACTCAAGATGTGGATCTTGTCTCGTAGGAATTATAGCTAGTTTGTATGAATTTAGTAATGTGGTTTGACCACATCCATAACTCAATTCTACAAAATTCCTATAATTCAGTGGGAGTATCATTTGATTAAAGGCCTAATTAAATGATGAAAGGAATATGATATTAATTCTCTGCATTGTATGTTGTAGATTACTATGTCGACAAACACGAACACTCTCTCTCTGCGTTCTATCCTTGAGAAGGACAAGCTCAATGGAGCAAATTTCCTGGACTGGTACAGGAACCTGAGAATTGTTCTCACCCAAGAAAGGAAACTATACATCCTGGAGCAGCCCATTCCAGAGGCACCTCCTGCCACAAACTTGCGAGCTGACAAAGATGCTTACAAGAAGCATCAAGATGATGCATTAGATGTGTCATGTCTAATGCTCGCGACCATGAACTCTGAGCTTCAGAAGCAACATGAGTTCATGAATACTTATGATATGGTTGAACATCTTCATTAACTATATCAAGGACAAGCAAGGCATGAGAGATATGAAGTCTCTAAGGCATTATTTGGGTCCAAAATGCAAGATGGGACTCCCGTAGGTCCATATGTACTCAAGATGATTGGGTACGTAGAAAACCTACAGAGATTGGGATTCCCCCTTGGCCAAGAGCTGGCCACTGACTTGATCTTGCAGTCTTTGCCACAAAGCTACAATCAATTTGTCATGAATTATAACATGAATGAAATTGATAAGCCACTGCCTGAGATGCTCAGCATGTTGAGAACTGCTGAGCTCAACCTTAAGAAGGGAAAATCTGACTCCATTTTGATGGTACAAAAGAAGAAAGTCAAGGGCAAGCCTAAAGGTAAGGGAAAGTCCCAAGCCAAGGGCAAAGACAAGGCACTTAAACCCAAAGGAGGGGTGGCCAAGGAAGGGGCTTGCTTCCACTACAAGGAAGTAGGACACTGGAAGCGTAAATGCAAAGCTTACCTGGAAGATCTTAAGAAGAAGAGAAGTGAGACTTCTACTTCAGGTATAAATGTTATAGAAGTAAATCTATCTATTTCTTCATCATGGGTATTAGATACCAGATGTGCATCTCACATTTGTACCAATGTGCAGGTGCTGAGAAATAGCAGGGCATTGACAAAGGGCGAGGTGGACCTACGAGTAGGCAATGGAGCAAGGGTTGCTGCTGTTGCTATAGGAACTTATGATCTATCTCTGCCCTCTGGGCTTGTACTAGAATTAGATGAATGTTGTTATGTGCCTACTTTAACAAAGAACATAATTTCGGTTTCTTGTTTGGACAAGAAAGGATTTACATTTATAATAAAGAACAAATGTTGTTCAGTTTATTTAAATGATATGTTCTATTGTAGTGCACCTCTAATGAACAGACTCTACTTTCTAGACTTAGAGAGCCCTATCTATAACATAAGTACCAAAAGGTTCAAGTCAAATGAGTTGAACCAAACCTATCTCTGGCATTGTCGCTTAGGTCACATAAATGAGAGTCGCTTATCTCAGCTCCATAAGGATGGACTGCTAGACTCATTTGATTTTGAATCATATAAGACATGTGAGTCTTGCCTATTAGGCAAGATGACCAAGACTCCCTTTAGTGGACACAGCGAAAGAGCAACAGACTTGTTAGGACTTATACATAGTGATGTATGTGGCCCTTTCAATGTTGCTGCTAGAGGAGGTTACAAGTACTTCATTACATTTACTGATGACTTCAGTAGATATGGTTATGTGTATCTCATGACACATAAATCTGAATCCTTTGAAAAGTTCAAAGAATTCAACAATGAAGTACAAAACCAGCTTGGCAAGAGTATTAAGATACTTCGATCAGATCGAGGTGGTGAATACCTTAGCCATGAGTTTCGTGACTATCTAGCTGAGTGTAGGATTCTATTCCAACTCACTCCTCCTGAAATACCATAGTGGAATGGTGTATCCGAAAGGAGGAATTGTAACGCCCGTAAAATTTCTAGCAATTTTACAAGAATTTTTGGCATGATTATAATAGGCTTCATTTGGGCTCTTTCAAAAATAAAAGAAAAGGAGCCAAAAAGGATACAAGGCCAAGGAATTGAACACAAACCTCTAGAGATAGCTAAGCCCTAAAGATGTATCCAATAACCAGAAGCCCAGCAGGGTTGTACTATTAGGGGAATATGAGAAATTATAGTTAGGGATAAGGGAGACTAAGGGACTCTTCAAGTGAATAAATAGGGGCAATGAGGAGACATAAGCAACCAAATTGCTCCTCTTCTTCTCATCTTCTTCCTCACCGAAATCCATTCCTCTCCCTTTCATCCTTTGTCCGAAACCCATCCAAGCAAGAGGAAGGCTAAGTTGGCATCCCTTAGGTTATCTTTCAACCAAAAAGCAAAGCGAAGGGTGTAAGTATCCCCCTCACCTGCATACAAGTAGTTTTCGTTTGATGTGTTTGTGTTAATCCTCTTGAAACCATTCGGCCAAGACCTTGTTTGAGTTTTTTTCCATGAAGATCGATGCCATATCTTGTATGAACATGAAGAAGATAGGATGCTAGATGGATTAGGTTAAGTGTTTTACCTTAAAAACCCAAGGGACCATTCGGCCAAGACCTTGGTTGAGTTTTTCCATGAAGATCCATGCCATATCTTGTATGAATATGATGAAGATAGGATGCTAGATGAATTAGGTTAAGTGGTTGAACCTTTATGACCTTTAAAACCATTCAGCCAAGCCCTTTAGACCCCTATGTGTTCTCTTTATAGATAAGTTCATGCTATGTTTGATGGTAAAAGAAGATAACATGATATTTGGTTAACCTAGATATTAAGTGGATGAACTTCTAGGCCTTGGACCATTCGGCAAAGCCACATTAGACCCTTATATGTTTTTTTTATGCCATGCTATAGCCAAGTTCATGCTATGTTTTGATGGTAAAAGAAGATAACATGATGTTTGGTTAACCTAGATTTAAGTGGATGAACCCTAAGCCTTGGACCATTCGGCCAAGCCACTTTAGACCCCTATATGTTCTTTTTTTTTTATGCCATGTTTAGATGAGCTTAGGCTAAGTTTTGATGCTAGATGAAGATAACATGTTCTATGCTAGGTTTTAAATGAGTTCATGCCATGTTGATGTTAGAAGAAGGTAACATGTTCTATGTTATGTTAGAGAGAGGTTCATGCTATGTTTTGATGGTAAATGAAGATAACATGTTGTTTGTTTTAACCTAGATTTAAGTGGATGAACCTTTAGGCCCCTTGAACCATTCGGCCAAGTCCATCTAGACCCCTAAGGTGTCCTTCTATGCTATGTTTTGGATGAGTGTTAGATGAAGATAACATGCTCTATGCTAGGTTTTAAATGAGTTTATGCAATGTTTGATGTTAAGAGAAGATAACATGTTCTATGCCATGCTATAGATAAGTTCATGCTATGTTTTGAGGGAAAATGAAGATAACATGTTGTTTGGTTAACCTAGAGTTAAGGGGTTGAGCCTCATGCCCTTTAAACCCATTCGGCCAAGGTTCAATTAAAACCCTAAGTGCCCTCCCATGCCATGCTTTATGTGTTAAAGAACTAACCTGTGGTTAGTTAGACCATATATAAGTGGTTTGGTGTTTAAAACTTTGATAGAACTCCATGAAGTTTAGGTCATTCCTTGTATACTTGTTCCTGACGTTTATACCTTATGCCATGCTTATATGTGTGTGATGTTGTGATCATGTTATGCTTATTACCTCATAATTGTATGAATGTATGGTGTTTATAAAGAAGGAACATGATATGCATGAAAAGAATATGATATGCTATGAAGAAGAAATATGTTATGAAAGCCATATGATATGTTATGAAGAAGAAGTATGTTATGATATGAAGAAGAAAAACATGATATGCCATGATAAGGAATATGATATGTTTATGAAATGAAATATGATATGTTATGATAAGAAGCATGTATGTATTTTACTTTCTGCATGGCTTGTACCAGGACCCTAACAAGGTCCAAAGGGATAAGCTCCTAAGTTGCCCTAGGCCGACGGACTAAGATCGGGCCTAGGATGGGCTTCTATGTTATGATTGTCCCTAGGTCGACGGTCATAGTACAGACCTAGTACGGGATGAGCTCCCAGATGTCCTAGGCCGACGGACTAAGATCGGGCCTAGGATGGGCTTCTATGTTATGATGATGGCCCCTAGGTCGACGGACTAAGATCGGGCCTAGTAACCTAGTAGGTTCGAGATTAGCTGCCTCGGGTCTATTTAGGGATGCGTGCTATGATGAAGATGATGTGGTACAATGCCGGGCCCAATATGTTGAGAGTTATGTTCAAATACCTATGATATATGTTTTCAAAGAGCATCCTGCATATATGTTTACATGCTATGTTTGTTATGTTATATATGTTTACATGCTATGTTTGTTATGTTATATATGTTTACATGCTATGTTCGTTATGTTATATATGTTTACATGCTATGTTCGTTATGTTATATATGTTTACATGCTATGTTCGTTATGTTATATATGCTTACATGCTATGTTCGTTATGTTATATATGTTTACATGCTATGTTCGTTATGTTATATATGTTTACATGCTATGTTTGTTATGTGATATATGTTTACATGCTATGTTTGTTATGTTATATATGTTTACATGCTATGTTTGTTATGTTATATATGTTTGCATGTTATGATGGTTATGATATATATGTTTACATGCTATGTTTGCTATGTTATATATGTTTACATGTTATGATGGTTATATTATATGTGTTTACATGTTATGATTGCTATGTTATATATGTGTTTACATGTTATATGCCTGCTTACGATGTTGTATGTCTGCATGTTATTGCCTGCTTATGTCTATGCTGATACATTTATGTTATGTTAGCTTATGTTATGATGTTATGTCATGTTATGCTTATGTAAGGTTTTGTGAGTAGGACAGGATCTTACTAAGCCTATGTGCTTATAATTTATGTTCCCTTGTACTGCAGATAAGGGTAAAGGGTGGATAAACTAAAGGGAGCAGCAGGAGGGGCAAAGTGTGTGTGGTAGTGGCATGGTGGTGGAGATCTGTTATGTTCTTTATGCATGTTTTCCCTAAGATGATTTAGCTTATGAATTGAACTAAGTACTTATGAACTGATGATGCATGCCCTATGTTCAAGAAGAAGTGTCTATGAAATAATGATGCATGTTCTATGTTAAGAAGAAGTATCTATGAAATGATGACGCATGTTTATGTTTAAAAGAAAAAAATATGTCTAAAGTCTTCCGCTGTAAGAAGTACGATATGTGTAGTCTTCCGCTGTAATGTAATGTATGTATGTAGGATCGCGTCACGCGCCGCCCCTCCGGACCCTTGGAAAAAGGGCGGGCGTGACAGGTTAAGTACGATATGTGTAGTCTTCCGCTGTAATGTAATGTATGTATGTAGGATCGCGTCACGCGCCGCCCCTTCGGACTCTTGGAAAAAGGGCGGGCGTGATAGGTTGGTATCAGAGCAGATATGCCTTTCCACTACACACACATCAAGCTCCAAATCCTGCCGCTCCAAGTAAGAATTTCTATGCGTACTCTATTTTTGTTCATGTATGATAAGAAATGCTTCTAGCTTAAATATGCCTCAAATATGCAAGTTACCCTTATGCTAGCTTACAGTTTAACTATGCGTAGATAAACGAACGATAAACTTATACTAGCTTTACTTTAATATATGAAGATAAACATGTCTGGAAGACGCAGTAGTAGAGCTGATGAGATAGCACCCCCACATGACCTTACACACATGGTTACTTAACTCCAGTGTCAGGTCACAGAGCAACAACAAGTAATAAACGCCTTAATGAATCAGCGAGGAAACCCTACCGCCCCACCAGCGGGCCCTGGCCCGATGGTTTGACAGGAAGCTTACCTGATCCAGTGGCAGAGGCTGAAGCCGGAAAATTTCTCTGGTACTGGCGAACCATGGGATCCCCAGGCCTGGTTCAAGATGGTGGAAAGCATCGTGGAGCTACTGGACTGGCCCGAATGCGAGAAGATTAAGTGAGCATCATTCTGCCTTTTGGGAGATGCTCGGATGTGGTGGGAACGGGTTAAAGCAAAGAGGCAAGTGAACCAGATGAGATGGACGGATTTTGAGTATGAATTTTTCGAAGAATTCTTCCATATGAGGGTAACCAACAAGCATTACGACGAGTTCACTGGGTTCCGACAAGGTGACCTATCAGTCAGCAAAGCCGTGAAGAGATTCAACTGACTTGCACGCCTATGCCTAGAGTTGGTCAGCACAGAAAGGGAAAGGGTCAGACTCATGCTAAAGATGCTCCGACCCGAAATAGCTCTGAATGTCGCCGACGGAATTCATAGACCGCAGACTGCAGAAGAGTTGTTTAGTAGTGCCTTGATTACCGAACATTATTTGAACAATATTAAGCAGCAAAAGAAGGCACTGAGTGAAGGCAGGAACCAAGCCCAGTAAGGAGGTCAGAGAAACCAGAGCATTTGGAAAGGGAACCACACTGGTGAGAGAAAACAATGGGGGACTCTAAAGGAGGTCCAACAAACAAGCCCGTGACCCAAGCATTCAGAGGGTCAAGCAAGTGGTCCTAGAAGGAAAGGACGATGGGTTTCGTATCTCTGATAGTGGAGTACTCTACCTCAGGGATCGCTTGTGTATTCTCGATGATCCAGAATTATGGAAGAAGATATTTGAGGAAGCTCATGGAACTCCTTATGCGATGCATCCTGGAACCACCAAGATGTACCAAGACCTGAAAAGAAAATTCTGGTGGTTCGGAATGAAAAGAGATGTCGCACTGACACGCGAGAGGGTTAAAGCAGAACACCAGAGACCTAGAGGAACACTGCAGCCAATCCAGATTCTAGAATGGAAGTGGGAAGATATTTCTATGGATTTCATCTCAGGATTGCCCAAGACGACAAATGGATATGATGCTATATGGGTAATTGTGGACCGATTGACGAAGTCTGCCCACTTCTTAGCAATCAAGATGACCTATTCGACTGAGCAACTGGATCAATTATATGCTAAGGAAATTATCAGATTACATGGGATTCCTAAGACCATCATTTCTGATAGAGATGGTCATTTTATTTCCCATTTCTAGGAGTGTGTTCAGAAGGCACTTGGCACGAAGCTATTGTTCAGTACCGCCTTCCATCCTCAGACGGACGGACAAACCGAAAGAGTAAATCAAGTACTGGAGGATATGTTATGAGCTTGCGCCCTGGATTTCAAAGGTAGTTGGTGCCGATACTTATGCTTGGCAGAATTCGCCTACAACAATAGCTACCAAGCTACTATTGGAATGACACCCTACGAGGCTCTATACGGGAGGAAATTAGATCTCCTATATGCTGGTACGAGGGTGGTAAAAAGAAAGGGATGAGACTCCAGACAGACTTCATTGACGACACCACCCGAGCTATCCAGAACATCCGTCATAGAATTGAAACTGCTCAGAGCCGGCAAAAGAGCTATGCAGATATGCGGCGTAGACCGTTAGTATTCGAAGTCATCCTCAAAGTGGCCCCTATGAAGGGAGTGATGAGATTCGGAAGGAAGGGTAAGCTGAGTCCGCGTTATGTGGGACCATATCCGATATTGCAGAGGGTTGGCAAGGTAGCTTACAAGCTGGAGCTGCCTCAAGAGATGTCGGCTATTCACAACGTGTTCCATGTTTCGATGCTCAAGAAATTCATTTCCAGTGCGGACCAAGTGATCGAGCCACAAATAGTGCAAGTTCAAGAGGACCTGAGTTATGAAAGTCGGCCTATCCAGATACTAGACCGAGAAGTCAAGAGACTAAGGAACAAAGAGGTGCCCTTAGTAAAGGTCTTGTGGCAAAATCAACGGCACGAAGAAGCTACCTGGGAACACGAACAGGATATGAAACAGAAGTACCCGGAATTTTTCTAAGTTTCGGGGATGAAACTTTTAAAAGGTACGAAGGATTGTAACGCCCATAAAATTTCTAGCAATTTTACAAGAATTTTTGGCATGATTATAATGGACTTTATGTGGGCTCTTTCAAAAATAAAAGGAAAGGAGCCAAAAAGGATGCAAGGCCTAGGAATTGAACCCCAAACCTCTAGAGATAGCTAACCCTAAAGATGCATCCAATAACTAGAAGCCCAGCAGGGTTGTACTATTAGGGGAATATGGGAAATTATAGTTAGGGGTAAGGGAGACTAAGGGACTCTTCAAGTGAATAAATAGGGGGAATGAGGAGACATAAGCAACCAAATTGCTCTTCTCTTCTTCTCATCTTCTTCCTCACCGAAATCCATTCCTCTCCCTTTCATCCTTTGTCTAAAACCTATCCAAGCAAGAGGAAGGCTAAGTTGGCATCCCTTAGGTTATCTTCCAACCAAAAAGCAAAGCGAAGGATGTAAGTATCCCCCTCACCTGGATACAAGTAGTTTTCGTTTGATGTGTTTGTCTTAATCCTCTTGAAACCATTCGGCCAAGACCTTGATTGAGTTCTTTTCCTTGAAGATCCATGCCATATCTTGTATGAAAATGATGAAGATAGGATGCTAGATGGATTAGGTTAAGTGTTTTACCTTAAAAACCCAAGGGACCATTCGGCCAAGACCTTGGTTGAGTTTTTCCATGAAGATCCATGCCATATCTTGTATGAACACGATGAAGATAGGATGCTAGATGAATTAGGTTAAGTGGTTGAACCTTTATGACCTTTAAAACCATTCGGCCAAGCCCTTTAGACCCCTATTTGTTATCTTTATAGATAAGTTCATGCTATGTTTGATGGTAAAAGAAGATAACATGATGTTTGGTTAACCTAGATATTAAGTGGATGAACTTCTAGGCCTTGGACCATTCGGCCAAGCCACTTTAGACCCTTATATGTTTTTTTTATGCCATGCTATAGCCAAGTTCATGCTATGTTTTGATGGTAAAAGAAGATAACATGATGTTTGGTTAACCTAGATTTAAGTGGATGAACCCTAAGCCTTGGACCATTCGGCCAAGCCACTTTAGACCCCTATGTGTTCTTTTTTTTTATGCCATGTTTAGATGAGCTTAGGCTAAGTTTTGATGCTAGATGAAGATAACATGTTCTATGCTAGGTTTTAAATGAGTTCATGCCATGTTGATGTTAGAAGAAGATAACATGTTCTATGCTATGTTAGAGATAGGTTCATTCTATGTTTTGATGGTAAATGAAGATAACATGTTGCTTGTTTTAACCTAGATTTAAGTGGATGAACCTTTAGGTCCCTTGAACCATTCGGCCAAGTCCATCTAGACCCCTAAGGTGTCCTTCTATGCTATGTTTTGGATGAGTTCATAATGACTTTTGGTGTTAGATGAAGATAACATGCTCTATGCTAGGTTTTAAATGAGTTTATGCCATGTTTGATGTTAAGAGAAGATAACATGTTCTATGCCATGCTATAGATAAGTTCATGCTATGTTTTGAGGGTAAATGAAGATAACATGTTGTTTGGTTAACCTAGAGTTAAGGGGTTGAGCCTCATGTCCTTTAAACCCATTCGGCCAAGGTTCAATTAAAACCCTAAGTGCCCTCCCATGCCATGCTTTATGTGTTAAAGAACTAACCTGTGGTTAGTTAGACCATATATAAGTGGTTTGGTGTTTAAAACTTTGATAGAACTCCATGAAGTTTAGGTCATTCCATGTATACTTGTTCCTGACGTTTATACCTTATGCCATGCTTATATGTGTGTGATGTTGTGATCATGTTATGCTTATTACCTCATAATTGTAGGAATGTATGATGTTTATAAAGAAGGAACATGATATGCATGAAAATAATATGATATTCTATGAAGAAGAAATATGTTATGAAAGCCATATGATATGTTATGAAATGAAGAAGAAAAACATGATATGCCATGATAAGGAATATGATATGTTTATGAAATGAAATATGATATGTTATGATAAGAAGCATGTATGTATTTTACTTTCTGCATGGCTTGTACCAGGACCCTAACAAGGTCCAAAGGGATGGGCTCTTAAGTTGCCCTAGGTTGACTGACTAAGATCGGGCCTAGGATGGGCTTCTATGTTATGATTGCCCCTAGGTCGACGGTCATAGTACGGACCTAGTACGGGATGGGCTCCCAGATGCCCTAGGCCGACGGACTAAGATCGGGCCTAAGATGGGCTTCTATGTTATGATGATGGCCCCTAGGTCGACGGACTAAGATCGGGCCTAGTAACCTAGTAGGTTCGAGATTAGCTGCCTCGGGTCTATTTAGGGATGCACGCTATGATGATGATGATGTGGTACAATGTCGGGCCCAATATGTTGAGAGTTATGTTCAAATACCTATGATATATGTTTTCAAAGAGCATCCTGCATATATGTTTACATGCTATGTTTGTTATGTTATATATGTTTACATGCTATGTTTGTTATGTTATATATTTTTACATGCTATGTTTGTTATGTTATATATGTTTACATGCTATGTTCGTTATGTTATATATGTTTACATGCTATGTTCGTTATGTTATATATGTTTACATGCTATGTTCGTTATGTTATATATGTTTTATATTTACATGCTATGTTTGTTATGTTATATATGTTTGCATGCTATGTTTGTTATGTTATATATGTTTGCATGTTATGATGGTTATGATATATATATTTACATGCTATGTTTGTTATGTTATATATGTTTACATGTTATTATGGTTATGTTATATATGTTTACATGTTGTGATTGCTATGTTATATATGTGTTTACATGTTATATGCCTGCTTACGATGTTGTATGTCTACATGTTATTGCCTCCTTATGTCTATGCTGATACATTTATGTTATGTTAGCTTATGTTATGATGTTATGTCATGTTATGCTTACGTAAGGTTTTGTGAGTAGGACAGGATCTTACTAAGCCTATGTGCTTATAGTTTATGTTCCCTTGTACTGCAGATAAGGGTAAAGGGTGGATAAACTAAAGGGAGCAGCAGGAGGGGCAAAGTGTGTGTCGTAGTGGCATGGTGGAGGATATCTGTTATGTTCTTTATGCATGTTTTCCCTAAGATGATTTAGCTTATGAATTGAACTAAGTACTTATGAACTGATGATGCATGCCCTATGTTTTAGAAGAAGTGTCTATGAAATAATGATGCATGTTCTATGTTAAGAAGAAGTATCTATGAAATGACGATGCATGCTTATGTTTAAAAGAAAAAAATATATGTCTACAGTCTTCTGCTGTAAGAAGTACGATATGTGTAGTCTTCCGCTGTAATGTAATGTATGTATGTAGGATCGCGTCACGCGCCGCCCCTTCGGACCTTTGGAAAAAGGGCGGGCGTGACAGATTAAGTACGATATGTGTAGTCTTCCGCTGTAATGTAATGTATGTATGTAGGATCACGTCACGCGCCACCCCTCCGGACCCTTGAAAAAAGGGTGGGCGTGACAGGTTGGTATCAGAGAAGATCTGCCTTTCCACTACACACACATCAAGCTCCAAATCCTGCCGCTTCAAGTAAGAATTTCTATGCCTACTCTATTTTTGTTCATGTATGATAAGAAATGCTTCTAGCTTAAATATGCCTGAAATATGCATGATACCCTTATGCTAGCTTACATTTTAACTATGCGTAGATAAACAAACGATAAACTTATACTAGCTTTACTTTAATATATGAAGATAAACATGTCTGGAAGACGCAATAGTAGAGCTGATGAGATAGCACCGCCACATGACCTTACACACGTGGTTACTGAACTCCAGCGTCAGGTCACAGAGCAACAACAAGTAATAAACACCTTAATGAATCAGCGAGGAAACCCTACCGCCCCACCATCGGGCCCTGGCCCGATGGTTCGACAGGAAGCTTACCTGATCCAGTGGCAGAGGCTGAAGCCGGAAAATTTCTCTGGTACTGGCGAACCATGGGATCCCCAGGCCTGGTTCAAGATGGTGGAAAGCATCGTGGAGCTACTGGACTGGCCCGAATGCGAGAAGATTAAGTGTGCATCATTCTGCCTTTCGGGAGATGCTCGGATGTGGTGGGAACGGGTTAAAGCAAAGAGGCAAGTGAACCAGATGAGATGGATGGATTTCAAGAATGAATTTTTCGAAGAATTCTTTCATATGAGGGTAACCAACAAGCATTACGACGAGTTCACTGGGTTCCGACAAGGTGACCTATCAGTCAGCGAACCCGTGAAGAGATTCAACCGACTTGCACGCCTATGCCCAGAGTTGGTCTGCACGGAAAGGGAAAGGGTCAGACTCATGCTGAAGATGCTCCGACCCGAAATAGCTCTGAATGTGGCCGACGGAGTTCATAGATCACAGACTGTAGAAGAGTTATTCAATAGTGCCTTGATTACCAAACATTATTTGAACAATATTAACCAGCAAAAGAAGGCACTGAGTGAAGGCAGGAACCAAGCCTAGTCAGGAGGTCAGAGAAACCAGAGCATTTGGAAAGGGAACCACACTGGCAAGAGAAAACAATGGGAGGACTCTAAAGGTGGTCCAGCAAACAAGCCCGTGACCCAAACATTCAGAGGGTCAAGAAAGAGGTCCTAGAAGGAAAGGACGATGGGTTTCGTATCTCTGATAGTGGAGTACTCTACCTCAGGGATCGCTTGTGTATTCCTGATGATCCAGAATTACGGAAGAAGATATTTGAGGAAGCTCACAGAACTCCTTATGCGATGCATCCTGGAACCACCAAGATGTACCAAGACCTGAAAAGAAAATTCTGGTGGTTCGGAATGAAAAGAGATGTGGCTCAGTATGTCAGTACCTGCCTGACCTGCCAGAGGGTTAAAGCCGAACACCAGAGACCTGGAGGAACACTGCAGCCAATCCAGATTCCAGAATGGAAGTGGGAAGATATTTCTATGGATTTCATCTCAGGATTGCCCAAGACGACAAACGGATATGATGCTATATGGGTAATTGTGGACCGATTGACGAAGTCTGCCCACTTCTTAGCAATCAAGATGACCTATTCGACTGAGCAACTGGCTCAATTATATGCTAAGGAAATTATCAGATTACATGGGATTCCTAAGACCATCATTTCTGAAAGAGATGGTCGTTTTATTTCCCATTTCTGAGAGTGTGTTCAGAAGGCACTTGGCACGAAACTATTGTTCAGTACCGCCTTCCATCCTCAGACGGACGGACAGACCGAAAGAGTAAATCAAGTACTGGAGGATATGCTACGAGCTTGCGCCCTGGATTTCAAAGGTAGCTGGTGCCGATACTTATGCTTGGCAGAATTCGCCTACAACAATAGCTACCAAGCTACTATTGGAATGGCACCCTACGAGGCTCTATACGGGAGGAAATGTAGATCTCCTATATGCTGGTACGAGGGTCGTAAAAAGAAAGGGATGAGGCTCCAGACAGACTTCATCGACGACACCACCCGAGCTATCCAGAATATCTGTCAAAGAATTGAAACTGCTCAGAGCCGGCAAAAGAGCTATGCAGATATGCAGCGGAGACCATTAGAATTCGAAGTCGGGGATATGATATTCCTCAAAGTGGCCCCTATGAAGGGAGTGATGAGATTCGGAAGGAAGGGTAAGCTGAGTCCGCGTTATGTGGGACCGTATCTGATATTGCAGAGGGTTGGCAAGGTGGCTTACAAGCTGGAGCTGCCTCAAGAGATGTCGGCTATTCACAACGTGTTCCATGTTTCGATTCTCAATAAATGCATTTCCAGTGCGGACCAAGTGATCGAGCCACAAATAGTGCAAGTTCAAGAGGACCTGAGTTATGAAAGTCGGCCTATCCAGATACTAGACCGAGAAGTCAAGAGACTAAGGAACAAAGAGGTGCCCTTAGTAAAGGTCCTGTGGCAAAATCAACGACACGAAGAAGCTACTTGGGAACGCGAAGAGGATATGAAATAGAAGTACCCGGAATTGTTTTAAGTTTCGGGGACGAAACTTTTAAAAGGTACGAAGGATTGTAATGCCCATAAAATTTCTAGCAATTTTACAAGAATTTTTGGCATGATTATAATGGGCTTTATGTGGGTTCTTTCAAAAATAAAAGGAAAGGAGCCAAAAAGGATGCAAGGCCTAAGAATTGAACCCCAAACCTCTAGAGATAGCTAAGCCCTAAAGATACATCCAATAACCTGAAGTCCAGCAGGGTTGTACTATTAGGGGAATATGGGAAATTATAGTTAGGGGTAAGGGAGACTAAGGGACTCTTCAAGTGAATAAATAGGGGGAATGAGGAGACATAAGCAACCAAATTACTCTTCTCTTCTTCTCATCTTCTTCCTCACCGAAATCCATTCCTCTCCCTTTCATCCTTTGTCTGAAACCTATCCAAGCAAGAGGAAGGCTAAGTTGGCATCCCTTAGGTTATCTTCCAACCAAAAAGCAAAGCGAAGGATGTAAGTATCCCCCTCACCTGCATACATGTAGTTTTCATTTGATGTGTTTGTGTTAATCCTCTTGAAACCATTCGGCCAAGACCTTGTTTGAGTTTTTTTCCATGAAGATCCATGCCATATCTTGTATGAAAATGATGAAGATAGGATGCTAGATGGATTTGGTTAAGTGTTTTACCTTAAAAACCCAAGGGACCATTCGGCCAAGACCTTGGTTGAGTTTTTCCATGAAGATCCATGCCATATCTTGTATGAACATGATGAAGATAGGATGCTAGATGAATTAGGTTAAGTGGTTGAACCTTTATGACCTTTAAAACCATTCGGCCAAGCCCTTTAGACCCCTATGTGTTCTCTTTATAGATAAGTTCATGCTATGTTTGATGGTAAAAGAAGATAACATGATGTTTGGTTAACCTAGATATTAAGTGGATGAACTTCTAGGCCTTGGACCATTCGGCCAAGCCACTTTAGACCCTTATATGTTTTTTTTATGCCATGCTATAGCCAAGTTCATGCTATGTTTTGATGGTAAAAGAAGATAACATGATGTTTGGTTAACCTAGATTTAAGTGGATGAACCCTAAGCCTTGGACCATTCGTCCAAGCCACTTTAGACCCCTATGTGTTCTTTTTTTTTTATGCCATGTTTAGATGAGCTTAGGCTAAGTTTTGATGCTAGATGAAGATAACATGTTCTATGCTAGGTTTTAAATGAGTTCATGCCATGTTGATGTTAGAAGAAGGTAACATGTTCTATGCTATGTTAGAGATATGTTCATGCTATGTTTTGATGGTAAATGAAGATAACATGTTGTTTGTTTTAACCTTGATTTAAGTGGATGAACCTTTAGGCCCCTTGAACCATTCGACCAAGTCCATCTAGACCCCTAAGGTGTCCTTCTATGCTATGTTTTGGATGAGTTCATAATGACTTTTGGTGTTAGATGAAGATATCATGCTCTATGCTTGGTTTTAAATGAGTTTATGCTATGTTTGATGTTAAGAGAAGATAACATGTTCTATGCCATGCTATAGATAAGTTCATGCTATGTTTTGAGGGTAAATGAAGATAACATGTTGTTTGGTTAACCTAGAGTTAAGGGGTTGAGCCTCATGTCCTTTAAACCCATTCGGCCAAGGTTCAATTAAAACCCTAAGTGCCCTCCCATGCCATGCTTTATGTGTTAAAGAACTAACCTGTGGTTAGTTAGACCATATATAAGTGGTTTGGTGTTTAAAACTTTGATAGAACTCCATGAAGTTTAGGTCATTACATGTATACTTGTTCCTAACGTTTATACCTTATGCCATGCTTATATGTGTGTGATGTTGTGATCATGTTATGCTTATTACCTCATAATTGTATGAATGTATGATGTTTATAAAGAAGGAACATGATATGCATGAAAAGAATATGATATGCTATGAAGAAGAAATATGTTATGAAAGCCATATGATATGTTATGAAGAAGAAATATGTTATGATATGAAGAAGAAAAACATGATTTGCCATGATAAGGAATATGATATGTTTATGAAATGAAATATGATATGTTATGATAAGAAGCATGTATGTATTTTACTTTCTGCATGGCTTGTACCAGGACCCTAACAAGGTCCAAAGGGATGGGCTCCTAAGTTGCCCTAGGCCGACGGACTAAGATTGGGCCTAGGATGGGCTTCTATGTTATGATTGCCCCTAGGTCGACGGTCATAGTACGGACCTAGTACGGGATGGGCTCCCAGATGCCCTAGGCCGACGGACTAGGATCGGGCCTAGGATGAGCTTCTATGTTATGATGATGCCCCTAGGTCGACGGACTAAGATCGGGCCTAGTAACCTAGTAGGTTCGAGATTAGCTACCTCGGGTCTATTTAGGGATGCGCGCTATGATGATGATGATGTGGTACAATGTCAGGCCCAATATGTTGAGAGTTATGTTCAAATACCTATGATATATGTTTTCAAAGAGCATCCTGCATATATGTTTACATGCTATGTTTGTTATGTTATATATGTTTACATGCTATGTTCGTTATGTTATATATGTTTACATGCTATGTTCGTTATGTTATATATGTTTGCATTCTATGTTTGTTATGTTATATATGTTTGCATGTTTTGATGGTTATGATATATATGTTTACATGCTATGTTTGTTATGTTATATATGTTTACATGTTATTATGGTTATGTTATATATGTTTACATGTTATGATTGCTATGTTATATATGTGTTTACATGTTATATTCCTGCTTACGATGTTGTATGTCTACAAGTTATTGCCTCCTTATGTCTATGCTGATACATTTATGTTATGTTAGCTTATGTTATGATGTTATGTCATGTTATGCTTACGTAAGATTTTGTGAGTTGGACAGGATCTTACTAAGCCTATGTGCTTATAGTTTATGTTCCCTTGTACTGCAGATAAGGGTAAAGGGTGGATAAACTAAAGGGAGCAGCAGGAGGGGCAAAGTGTGTGTCGTAGTGGCATGGTGGAGGAGATCTGTTATGTTCTCTATGCATGTTTTCCCTAAGATGATTTAGCTTATGAATTGAACTAAGTACTTATGAACTGATGATGCATGCCCTATGTTTAAGAAGAAGTGTCTATGAAATAATGATGCATGTTCTATGTTAAGAAGAAGTATTTATGAAATGACGATGCATGTTTATGTTTAAAAGAAAAAAATATGTCTAAAGTCTTCTGCTGTAAGAAGTACGATATGTGTAGTCTTCCGCTATAATGTAATATATGTATGTAGGATCGCGTCACGCGCCGCCCCTCCGGACCCTTGGAAAAAGGGCGGGCGTGACAGGAATCGTACCCTATTAGATATGGTACGATCTATGATGAGTCACACATATCTTCCTATATCCTTTTGGGGATATGCTCTAGACACAACAACCTTCACCCTTAACCGTGTACCATCCAAGGCTGTGATAAAGACACCATATACGATATGGACAGGGAGAAATCCCAAGATGTCTTTCATGAGGATTTGGGGTTGTGAGGCTTACGTTTGACGTCATGTCTCAGACAAACTGGGACCCAAATCCGATAGGTGCTATTTTGTTGGATATCCCAAGGATACAAAGGGATATTACTTCTACATTCCCAGTCAGCACAAAGTGTTTGTGGCAAAGACTGGAGTTTTTCTAGAAAGGGATTTTGTTTCTAGAAAAACTAGTGGGAGTACGTTCGATCTTGAAGAAATTCAAGATAAGGAACATAACACTGAGGCCTTGATGGAGGTTGAACAGGAACCACAAAGTGTTGTGGGTGATAAGGTTATTGCACAAAGAGTTATGGAACAACCACCTATTCAGGTAGACCTACCTCTTCGCAGGTCTGATAGGGTACGTCGTCAGCCTGAGAGATACTCATTTCTCTTGTCTGACCATGATGACGTTATGCTCATTAAGAATGAGCCTACCTCCTATCAGGAAGCTGTGATGAGCCCAGATTCTGAGAAATGGCTAGAGGCCTTGAGATCCAAGATGGAATCCATGTACATCAACCAAGTATGGACTTTGGTTGATCCACCTGATGGGGTCAAACCCATTGGGTGTAAGTGGGTCTTTAAGAGAAAGACTAACATGGATGGACATATGCATACCTATAAGGGCCGATTGGTGGCTAAAGGTTTCAAGCAAATTCATGGTATTGACTATGATGAAACCTTTTCTCCAGTGGCGATGTTTAAGTCCATTCGGATCATGCTTGCTATTGCAGCATACCACAATTATGAGATCTGGAAGATGGATGTCAAAATCGCATTTCTGAATGGAAACTTACTCGAGGATGTGTACATGACACAACCTGAGGGTTTTGTAGATCCACAGAATACTGGGAAAGTATGCAAGCTACAAAGGTCCATTTATGGGCTAAAGCAAGCTTCTCGGAGCTAGAATCTTCGATTCGATGATGCGATCAAATAGTTTAGTTTCATCAAGAATGAAGATGAACCTTGTGTCTACAAGAGGGTTAATGGGAACACAATTGTCTTCCTTATATTGTATGTGGATGACATACTACTCATTGGGAATGACATCCCTTCGCTACAGTCTATGAAGACTTGGTTGGGGATGTGCTTCTCAATGAAGGACTTAGGGGAAGTAGCCTGTATTCTAGGCATCAAAATCTATAGAGATAGATCTAAGAGATTGCTTGGCCTAAGTCAGAGTACATACATTGACACGGTATTACTACGGTTTGCCATGCAGAATTCCAAGAAGGGACTTCTGCCGATGTCACATGGTGTGAGTCTTTCAAAGACTCAAAGTCCCTCTTTTAGAGAGGAGAGAGATCGCATGGATAAGATCCCTTACGCATCTGCTATAGGATCTATCATGTACGCCATGCTGTGCACTCATCCTGATGTCTCGTATGCTTTGAGCATGACGAGTAGATACCAGTCAGATCCAGGTGAGCGTCACTAGATAGCAGTTAAGAATATTCTTAAGTACTTGAGAAGGACTAAAGAATATTTCTTGATATTTGGAGGCGATGAGGAGCTAGCTGTAAAGGGTTACAACGATACCAGCTTCCAAACTGACCAGGATAATTATAGATCGCAGTCAGGGTTCATGTTTTGCTTGAATGGTGGCGCTGTGAGCTGGAAGAGTTCGAAGCAGGACACAGTTGCTGATTCTACAACAGAAGCCGAGTATATCGCTGCATCTGAGGCAGCAAAGGAGGTAGTTTGGATCCGCAAGTTCATTGCTGAGCTTGGGGTGGTTCCTAGCATAGCAGATCCCATAGAGCTCTATTGTGACAACAATGGAGCAATTGCACATGCTAAGGAACCTCGCTCACACCAGCGGACCAAACACATACTACGACACTTCCATCTCATTCGAGAGATTATCGATAGAGGAGATGTGAAGATTTGCAGAGTACCCACAGAGGCTAACATCACAGATCCCTTGACCAAGGCTTTGGCACAGAAAAAGCATGATGGTCACACTAGGTCATTGAGTATTAGATACTACGGTGATTGGCACTAGTGCTAGTGGGAGATTGTTAGTGAAAGCCCTAGAGCCAATCATGTGATGATTGTTGTATGGACTTTATTGTATCATATTCCTATTTATAAAGGCATGGTTATTATATTTACTTGTATTGGTGCCAAATAACTAAGTATAATAATGTCCTTGAGTAGTAGGTTCTTATCTATATCAATCGATTGGTTGAATCGATAATGAGATGATATAGAGAACACTACTTTTAATCATTCCTAGTCAAGTATTAACATTCAGGGACAATGTTAATGCGTAGCATATAGGTCAACACGATGACTTGATCTCATAAGTCATGGATATGAGATATCAAGTTGACACATGAGTATGCATTAGAGAATGTATACTGAATGACCCGCCATGAGAAAGTATCATGGATCGTTATATAAGTGTCATATACTTTCTCATGTGACTATTAGTATGACTATTAGTCCTTAGACCTGAAGTCACCATGGTTCCCTACATAAGAAGTTGCATACTTTGGCTTCGTCAAACGTCACCCGTAAATAGGTGGACTATAAAGGCGATTACTGGGTATGTAACAAATTATGCGGAGGGATGTGAGTGATGTAGATGAGATCTATCCCTCCTATATGACGGGAGTGACATCGTTATTCTTGATAGAGTGAGACAACGAAGTGCATGACCATGCCCAAATGAGTCAATATGAGATATTGAGCTCATTTGATTAGAGTGAGTCTACTTGGAGTTCAAGATATAGATTGTACCGAGGATGACACGGTCTATGCCTCAATTGGTCAATCTAGATGTCAAGGATAGGGGGACATTGTCACATATTGTGAGAGTCACAAAGGTGATGTTGGAGCTCAACATTCTTGTAACTTGGGTAGCAATGATGTGTTGCTAGATACCACTCATTGCTTATGTTCCTAAATCGGTTTAGGAGCATTGCCAACGTTACAAGAACCTATAGGGTCACACACAAAGGGCAATTAGGTGGAGATTATGTTCATATGATGAACCATGAGGATTAGGTTCATGGGATGAACCAAATTGGATTAAGAGTAATCCAAATTAGATTAGTTGAGTTAGACTCAAGTTGATTCAAGTGTTGAATGAGTCTAATTTAGATTTGATTCATTAAGTTATATTAAATTAATGAATAGAGATTCATTAAATCAAATTGACTTGAGTCAAGTGGTTAGATTTGATCAACCATGGGAGATTAGAGGTCAAGTTTGACTTGACTTGAGAGGGAAGATGAATGGTCAATTTTGACTTGACCAATTGCCATGTCATGGTGATATGGCATGGGGGCTGTCCAATGATGGTGTTCCACATCATTATTGACTTATCATGTGGTGCCACCTCATGAGGGAGACCAAGAGCCATTGGCTCTTGGAGTTACATTCATGCATGTAACCCCCCAAGTATTGAAGTGGTCGACCACTCCAATTGATGAATGGAATTCATTTTTGTGGTAACTCCATCATCTTCTTCCTTGCTTCACTCAAGTGAAGGGTTTTGCTTATCGAGTCCGTGAGGCGAAACTTCGCTTCCCACTTCACCTCGGTCGTTAGTTCATGGCAATTCCATCGATGTCCCCGGATAAAAAAAATTTAATCCTAGACACAAGGGATTACCCAAACAACCAAGTCATCGTCGTGCTATTCGTTTAGAGAGGTCACTTGAACAAATTCGTTGTTCAAGTGACCATCCTCTATTCTACGAATAGCCGCGGAATAGACGATGTACAGATCGCCGACTTTTGTATTTATGATCGGGATCCAAGTATTATTTAGCTATATACAGATTTATATCAGGCTCATAATTAAAAAACAAAAACAAGCAAGTAATAAAAGAGAATAGAGAAGAGATATACCTCTCGATCTTCTAATGTATGACCTTCCTCCTTTCGGACATCGTGTGGGCGATGATATACCAAAAGTCGAAGCTCCAAGATTGAAAATCTTCTTTCCTTGCTCTTCCAAAGCAAGAGGAAGAATAGAAATAAGGTTCTTCTCCTTCCTAAAGCAAGCCAACAAGGAACAAAGAAAATCCTTGTCGCCGGCCAATAAGGAGAAGGAGATGATGATGGAAAACAAGCAAGACACCAAGGGAAACCCCTAAGTCTTGTTTCCACCACTCAAGGGGAAAAGAGGTTTGGACACCGAACAATGGCTGGAAAAAGCTGGGAAAACAAGCTGGACGCCGGCCACCTTGAAGGAAGAAGAAGAAAGGAATTACCTTTTTTATTTGGTGCCGCCCAAGCCTCCAAAACCCTAACCCTAGCTTTGCCGCCAACTCCAAAACCTTAGCCTCTCTTGATTATTATTCCACGCCAACTTCTCAAGCTCCTTTTATAGAGTTAGGGATAAGCCTCCTTTTAATCTTTACCATTGGTTCTAGGGATTTAATCTCAACCGTCGGATATAGAGATTTAATCTCAACCGTCAGATCTTAGAGATTTAATCTCTACCTATGGATCTAGAGTTTTGTTTCTATCCATTGGATCTAAGCTTCATGAGGTGTTAATAGGCTACATTAGGGACTATGAGAAGGAGTTGGGTCTTGGCCACCCATGGATCAAGCCCACATAAAGTCCGATCCACTAATGATAATCCAATCCACTAAAGGATCATCATCGATCTACCTCACCAACCCCCATATGATAATATGTGCTCCATAAATTATTTGTACATTTTCTCCCCGTGTTTAAGATCTCGAATGTCCGTCGATTAATTAATTTACTGACCATTAATTAATCAACATCTAACTCCATGAGTAGTACCACTCAACCTTTTCATCATGCCGAACCAAGTCCACCTGCAGGGTTTACATGATGAACCTTATGAGCTCCTCAAGGGGACATCATCATCCTAATATATAGGACATGATTTCCTCCTATAGTCAACGACACACCATAGAAATAATATCATCTCCCAACTTACTGAGCCTATCGATTTAATCTATAAATCTTGCCCATTGGTAAATCAAAGAGATGAATACTAAGTATATGTGCCCGTTATTATATCGGGATTAAGAGTATGTACAATATAATATCTGAGGTCTGATTTGATTATGTAGTCAGAAATAAATCGAATCACCTCTAAATTGGTCCTGCTCAATACACTCAAAGTGCACTAGTGTGATTCTATGGTCAAGATAAACCAATACCAAATCACACTACAACCATTCCGATGGTTTGTCCAAAGCCATCTCAGTTGTGAGCCTTTACTTATACTTTACAAGGAGCCGATAACATGATCTCCTGTGTGACACCACACACAATGTTATCTATAATGTAATGTATTAGACAATATGCATAACCATAAAAATATACAAACAATGATCATGTGATTCTTATTTCAAAATAAAGATGTTCATACAAAAGGTAGACTTTTCAGTATACATCCCTACAATCTCCCACTTATACTAAAAGACTATGTTGTCCTCAAACTGCCAAACATCTGATCCCCATTCCCTCCACATGCCTATCAAAAGCTCTCGCCGGAAGGGCCTTAGTGAAAGGATCTGACAGGTTATCCTCCGATGTAATCTTGGCCACAACAACTTCTCCTCTTTTTACAATTTCTCGTATCAGGTGGTACCTGCGCTCTATGTGTTTACTAGCCTTATGGGCTCGTAGTTCCTTCGAGTTTGCAACTGCACCACTATTATCACAATAAACTGTGATAGTTTTGGGCAAACCAGGAATCACATCCAAGTCCATCAGGAAGTTCTTGAGCCATACAACTTCTTTGGCCTCCTCAGAGGCTGCCACATACTCAGCTTCCATGGTGGAGTCCTCCACACATTTCTGCTTGACACTCCTCCATACAATGCCTCCACCTCCCAAAGTAAACACAAAACCTGAGGTAGACTTACTGTTATCCCTGTCAGATTGGAAGTCAAAATCCGTGTAACCCACAAGAAGTAATTGGTCTGCCCGGTAAACCAGCATATAATCCCTAGTCCTTCTCAGGTACTTCAATATATGCTTTACCGTAGTCCAATGTCCCTATCCTAGATTACTCTGATATCTGCTGACCATGCCAACGGTAAAGCAGATATCTGGTCTCGTACATAGCATTGCATACATGAGGCTTCCTACTGCCGAAGCATAAGGAACCACCTTCATCTCCTCAGATGATCTAGGACACATCTCCTTAGATAAAGGAACTCCATGCCTGAAAGGTAGAAAATCCTTCTTGGAGTTCTGCTAAAACGATCCAAAATCGTGTCTATGTATGAAGCTTGGGATAAGCACAACATCCTTTTCCTGTGATCCCTTATAACCTTGATCCCAAGGATGTGTCCCACCTCTCCCAAGTCCTTCATATCAAACTGTTTGGACAACCATACCCTTACGTCCGATAACACCTTGATATTGTTGCCAATCAACAAAATATCATCTATGTAAAGTACAAGAAATACCACTACATTTCCGTCACATCTCTTGTATACACAAGACTCATCCGGACTTTGAATAAATCCATAAGACAGGATTACCTCATCAAAGCGGATGTTCCAAGACCTCGAAGCTTGCTTCAATCCATAAATGGACTGATTAAGCTTACATACAAGATGCCCTTTGCCCTTAGCAATGAATCCCTCTGGTTGCTTCATATAGATGTTTTCCTCAAGAATTCCATTAAGGAAAGCTGTCTTGACATCCATCTGCCACACTTCATAATCCATATGAGTTGCTATGCATAAGAGAATCCAGATAGACTTAAGCATGGCTACCGGCGAAAAGGTCTCCTTATAATCAATACCCTCTTTCTGAGTATACCCCTTCGCAACAAGCCTCGCTTTGAAGGTCTTAACCATCCCATCTATTCCTCTCTTTCTCTTGTAGATCCACTTGCATCCAATGGTTTTTACACCATCGGGTGGCTCTACTAGCTCCCAGACCTGATTTGAATCCATAGATTCAATCTCAGCATTCATTGCACTTTGCCAAGATGCTGCATCTTTATCTTGGATTGCCTCGTCATATGTCCAGGGATCAGGTTAATGTTCGCCAAGGACCAAATCAGAAGATTCTCCCAAGAACATGAATCTATCAGGCTGTCTCACAACCCTCCCACTACGATGAGGTATCACCTGTGTATCCTCTGTGACACACGGTGCAGTGACCGGTGGTACTAAAGAAGTGACTTCCCCTTTTAATTCCTCTAGAACAATTTTACTCTTGGGCTTGTGGCTCATCACATAGTCTTCCTCTAGAAATCTGGCGTTCGTGCTAACGATCACCCTCTGATATCTAGGACTATAAAACAAACCACCCTTTATTCCTCTAGGATAGCCAACGAACAAGCGTACTTTTGTACGAGGTTCCAACTTATCAGCATCTGCCTTCAGCACATGTGCTGGACTCCCCCATATCCGAATATGTCTTAGACTAGGCTTTCGCCCAGTCCACAATTCTGTGGGAGTAGAAGGCACTGATTTAGATGGAACCAAGTTCAGAATGTACACCGCCGTATCTAGAGCATATCCCCAGAACGAATCTGGCAAGTCAGAATAACTCATCATCGATCTAACCATCTCCATAAGAGTCCTATTCCTTCGCTCTGCTACACCATTCTACTGGGGTGTGCCAGGTGCAGTCAATTGGGATTGAATCCCAGCCTCAGATAGGTAATCCCTAAACTCTCCCAAGAGGTACTCGCCACCATGATCATATCGAAGTGTCTTGATACTTTTACCTTGATGTTTCTTCATATCAGCCTTGAATTCTTTGAACTTGTCAAAGTATTCAGACTTGCGGCGCATCAGGTAAATGTATCCATATCTTGAGTAATCATCTATAAAAGAGATGAAATACTCAAAACCACCTCTAGCCTGGATAGACATAGGACCGCACAAATCAGAATGAACCAATTCTAACACATCTTTGGCTCTATACCCCTTGGCCTTAAAAGGCCTCTTGGTCATCTTACCCTCCAAGCAAGATTCACAGGTTGGGAGATCCTCCACCACTAATGAACCCAAAGGTCCATCATCTATCAACCTTTGAATTCTGCTTAGGTTAATGTGACCAAGCCTAATATGCCAAAGATTTGTTTGGTTCATCTTCGAAGGTTCTTTTCTCTTATTGGAATTAGAAGATGAGTTATTAACTTCAATTTTCATCGTGGGAGGTTTTGGTTCAAGTTTGTACAAATTTCCTATCAATGCACCCGAACAGATAATGTCCCTATTCCTTCTTATAACAACTCTGTCATTAAAAGAAATAGAATATCCATCTATAAACAATTTAGAAACCAAAATTAAATTCTTTCTAAATAAGGGTACATAAAGGCAATTCTTAAGAACCAAAAGTTTATTTTTCTCAAAAGATAAATGAACATCTCCCACTGCAACAGCCGCCACCTTCGTGACATCGCCCAAGTACACGGTAATCTCCCCCTTCGCCAGTCGTCTGGTTTCCTGGAACCCCTGTAAAGTATTGCAGACATGATCAGTGGCTCCCGTATCTACATGCCAGGTGCCTGTAGATAACACCGCTAAACATGTTTCAACGACTAGACCAAAAGATATACCTTTGTTCTTGCGATTGGGGCAGTCCTTCTTCCAATGTCTAGTCTACTTACAAGTGAAGCACTTGCCTTTCGGCTTCTTCACTCCTCCCTAAGTACCTCCCACCGCCTTCACCCCAGTTTATTTCTTCTTCTTCTTGCCTTTCGGCTTAGAAGTAGAAACCTTTTGGGTCACAACGGCATGCGGCTGAGCACTCTGACGAAATAGCCCCTCTTCCACCTGGAGTTCTGTCAGAAGTTCCGCCAACAAATACAACCTCTTGTTCATGTTGTAGTTCAGGCGAAACTGCTCAAAACTCCTAGGTAGAGACTGGAGTATGATATCGACTTGGGTTTCCCCATCGATCTCAGCTCCAAAGATCTCCAACTCATTCAAATGAGCCATCATCTTGAGAACATGATCCCTTACGAGTGTTCCCTCGATCATAGAGGTCGTCATCAAGTTTCTCATGGCTTCTTGCCTCGCAACCCAATTCTGGTGTCCGAAAAGCTCCTTGAGATTGAGCATCATATCATAAGCAGTGGGCATGACTTGATGCTGATGTTGGAGTACATTTGACATAGATGCCAAAATGTAACACCGCACCATCTCATCGGCCTTGATACACTTCTTATAGCTCTCTCTCCTTTTCCCCAAAATCATCTGCAGGCTTGGGAGAGCACTCTTCGAGGAGTACATATTTATATTCCTCAGCAGTCAAGACAATGTCTAGATTCCTCTTCCAATCAACATAGTTGGGTCCAGTAAGTTTGTTCTCTTTCAGTATAACAGCAAGTGGGTTGAAAGTCATTTTGAAAGAAAACCTAAGAATCACATAAATCAAAACATTAGATTTCAAAAAATTATTGATTCCTCAAACAATAAAATTTTAAAATCAACCAACATCTCAAAACACCGAGAATATCGTATGCCACGATAGTGTGGACGTATACGAATTCTACATTTGTAAGAGGAGGTTTTACCCATTAATTTTACTATCTTGTCAACCTAAATTTTTGACAAGTAAAATTAATAGTTGGTTCCTCTTTGGCCCTACAAATAAAAGCAGTGACTCCGATGGGGAGGATACTTATATTTGTATCTAAGTGTTCACCATTACTCGGTACCAAGGTAATTATCTCGGGTTATGTGCCTTCCGATGGGGAAGTACACACGCTCCTTGATAATTCCCTATAACCATATTTGAGCTTGTGATCCACAAACAAACTCATCCGATGGGGAGGAAGGCACTCAGAGCCGACGCGCAAGTTTGTTTGCATCACTCGTCAAATCGTAATGGAGGCCGTGGGAATTTAAAAAAAAAATTCCCTCTCCCACTTAGTAATTTGAAATTGAGGAATTTTCCTAGCCTACGACATACATATCAAACAAAAAGCAATAAATATGAAAAATAAATTATTTTCCAACTATTATGGCTTTTGTCTTCAATATGTCTCCCGTTGCAATGCCTTCTCGTCCGCTCCTCCTACGCCGTATACAAGCCATCCGGAGATCCGAGCCGAGACTAAAACCTATTTTAATTTACATCCATCAATCCTATACTCCACGAGGGAGTGTACATGAAATCTAGATCGAAAGTAAAATAAAATAAAGAGTGGCTAAACAATGACGTATCTAATTTACAAAAAATCAAATACTAGCCTCGTCAACCCCGAGGATTCAACAAAATATACACATACAATCACATACACACATATGGCCATAATAGTCGGATCTTATGCCTGCAACCAAAGAGTTAAACTACGCATATCCTACTATTATCCGGCACATATAATATATGAAAAGTGCATAAAAATTAACCGAATCCTAAACACACAAAACCGAAAACCTTGGCTCTTATACCAATTGAAGGGTTTCGCTTATCGAGTCCGTGAGGGGAAACTCCGCTTCCCACTTCACCTCGGTCGTTAGTTCATGGCGATCCCATTGATGTCCCCAGATAAAAAAAATTTAATCCTAGACATAAGGGATTGCCCAAACAACCAAGTCATCGTCGTGCTATTCGTTTAGAGAGGTCACTTGAACAAACTCGTTGTTCAAGCGACCATCCTCTATTCTACAAGTAGCCGCAGAATAGACGATGTATGGATCGCCGACTTTTCTATTTATGATCGGGATCCAAGTATTATTTAGCCATATATAGATTTATATCATGCTCATAATTGAAAAACAAAAACAAGCAAGTAACAAAAGATAATAGAGAATAGATATACTTCTCGATCTTCTAATGTATGACCTTCCTCCTTTCGGACGTCGTGTGGGCGACGATCTACCAAAAGTCGAAGCTCCAAGATTGCAAATCTTCCTTCCTTGCTCTTCCAAAGTAAGAGGAAGAATAAAAACAAGGTTCTTCTCCTTCCTAAAGCAAGCCAACAAGGAACAAAGAAAATCCTTGTCGCCGGCCAACAAGGAGAAGGAGATGATGATGGAAACCAAGTAAGACACCAAGGGAAACCCCTAAGTCTTGTTTCCACCACTCAAGGAGAAGGAGAAGAGAGGTTTGGACACCGGACAATGGCTGGAAAAAGCTGGGAAAACAAGCTGGACGCCGGCCACCTTGAAGGAAGAAGAAGAAAGGAATTACCTTCCTTATTTGGTGCCGCCCAAGCCTCCAAAACCCTAACCCTAGCTTTGCCGCCAACTCCAAAACCTTAGCCTCTCTTGATTATTATTCCACGCCAACTTCTCAAGCTCCTTTTATAGAGTTAGGGATAAGCCTCCTTTTAATCTCTACCATTGGTTTTAGGGATTTAATCTCAACCGTCGGATCTAGAGATTTAATCTCAACCATCGGATCTTAGAGATTTAATCTCTACCTATGGATCTAGAGTTTTGTTTCTATCCATTGGATCTAAGCTTCATGAGGTGTTAATAGGCTACATTAGGGACCATGAGGAGGAGTTGGATCTTGGCCACCCATGGATCAAGCCCACATAAAGTCCGATCCATTAATGATAATCCAATCCACTAAAGGACTATCATTGATCTACCTCACCAACCCCCATAAGTTAATATGGGCTCCATATATTATTTGTACATTTTCTCCTCGTGTTTAAGATCTCGAATGTCCGTTGATTAATTAATTTACTGACCATTAATTAATCAACATCTAACTCCATGAGTAGTACCACTCAACCTTTTCATCATGCCAGACCATGTCCACCTGCAGGGTTTACATGATGAACCTTATGAGCTCCTCAAGGGGACATCATCATCCTAATATATAGGACAAGATTTCCTCCTATAATCAATGACACACCATATAAATAATATCATCTCCCAACTTATCAAGCCTATCGATTTAATCTATAAATTTCGCCCATTGGTAAATCAAAGAGATGAATACTAAGTATATGTGCCCGTTATTATATCGGGATTAAGAGTATGTACAATATAATATCTGAGGTCTGATTTGATTATGTAGTCAGTAATAAATCGAATCACCTCTAAATCGATCCTGCTCAATACACTCAAAGTGCAGTAGTGTGATTCTATGGTCAAGACAAACCAATACCAAATCACACTACAACCATTCCGATGGTTTGTCCAAAGCCATCTCAGTTGTGAGCCTTTACTTATACTTTACAAGGAGTCGATAACATGATCTCCTGTGTGACACCACACACCATGTTATCTACAATGTAATATATTAGACAATATGCATAACCATAAAAATATGCAAACAATGATCATGTGATTCTTATTTCAAAATAAAGATGTTCATACAAAAGGTAGACTTTTCAGTATACATCCCTACATCAAGTTCTCTCTCAATCCTCCATTTTTTTTGCCGAGACCTTCAAGGAGTGCTAGCACACTCAAGGTTGTCTTTTCTCCACCTATTGCTTGTGTGGATTCCAATAGAGGAGTGTGCACTTGACACTCTCGAGTTCCGGCAATCCTTTTGAACGAGCGGGATAAGCGAAGGGCATCGCTTCAAGGGTAATTTCTTATCACGTAGATCTAGAGTAGATCTAAAGGTATTAAACACATACATGTTAGTTTTATTTGTTATACTTCGCACGGATCCGTGGCTGGACTTCCGGGGTTTCCGCAATGTAAAAAGCGGTTTTTGCAGCTCAGAAAGTCCTACAGAAAATTCTTCTAGTCAAATGAATCACATAAGTATATCATTGATTGATTCCAAAAGTTTATCTCCAATTCCTTATGACCATAGGTAGTCGATGATGTTTATAAGTTCTTTTTATGGACTTAATCAATAAGACAAATTAAGTTACAAGATGAAAAAAAACCTTTAGACAGTCAAGTTGTCAACTGAAGCTTACATTAATATATGCTCTGCTCATCACAACATGCATGAATATAACCCACGATTTTCAAGATCGCTCTTGACATCTTCAAACCTTGAGTGACAACATCTTTAAACTCAGTTTAATTTCAAGTCGTCTAGCATAATGAAACAAAAAAAAAACTATACACAAATTCCATTTTGTTAAATCACAATTACTAACTCTAATGCATTGATTAAACATCAAAATATAATGATTATCACTAATTGCAAGGGACGAACTAATAATTTCCTTCCTTCTGATATTTAGTAATTATTTTAAGTATAAATTATTGCTACAATTGACCTCTAATCAAGGTTGAATTTTGATGTGTTAACCAATATGTGTTGATGACCGAGCAATATTCTCAAAAAAAAAAAAAGATTGTTGATAAAAAATAATCAAACTCGGTTTGTTTGGAGAGATTGTTAGAAAGGGATATTGCTGGTTTGTTAGTTGAGTGAAAAATTCAAATGAGTTAAAGAGACACTTGACATGAGAGATGAAGATTTGATGGGTCATGATGGACGAGACACTTGATATGAGATAGATGAAATTCAAGTGTATTATGGAGGATCAAACACTTAACAAGTGGAGTCCTAATATGTTACAAAGGATTAAATGTTAGACATGTGGATGGAAGCTCTAATAGGTCAGGAAGGATTAGATGTTAGGCGTGAGACGAAAAGATAAATAGGTCAATGAGCACTAGTTGTTTGATAATTATGGAAGTCCTGATACGTTAAGGTTGATCAGATGCTTGACATGGAAGAGAAGTCCAAATAGGTCAAGAAAGATTGGATGTTTGATAATGGTGAAGTCCTAGAAGGTTAAGATTGATCAGATGCTAGGCAAGTGAAATCTTGACAAGTCAAAAATGGCAGAATGAATATTAGACAAAGTGTAAGATACGATACAAAATTTATAATTGATGGGGTTCCTTTTTTCGGCACGCTCGGATCCCTTCTCTTCTTGTGTTGGTAAGAGGCGAGATACATAAGATCTGTGAAGATGCTATTGAGGATCTTGATTTGTAATGGAAGTGAACGATAAGGGATGGGATAGCTTCCTGGCGCGGCCCCTCCGATGCTCAAGTCAATGTCCATCGAAGAGATAAGAAGAGTATAGTAAAAGACAAGAGAGTAAAGGAAGTAGCTTAAGGAAGAAGAAGAGTTATCTCTGCATACCAAATCTAGAAAAACCCATCCCCACTTCCTCATTTCCACCCCTTTATATAAGAGTAGCCACCGCCTTTCTCTCCAACTTAATTGACTAAAATGCACTTTGAGATATTAAGAAATAACCATTATACACAATGAGGAAGAAATTGGTAATCGATGCGATTAAGAAAGTCTGAGTATGAGGTTTGTAATGAGGTCAGTCGGAAAATACATAAGTCAGTCAAGAATTACATAGGCAACTATGGAATTACATAGGTCAGTCGAAAATTACATAGACAACTCTGGAATTACATAGGTCAGTTGGGAATTACATAAACAACTTTAGAATTACATAGGTCAATCGGGAATTACATAGGCAACTCTGGAATTACATAGGTCAATAAGGAATTATATAGACAGCTCTGGAATTACATGGGTTGCTCTGGAATTACATAGGGTGCTTAGAAATAAGCCCTGTGATCAGGAATAAGCCTTATGGTCTACTAGAACTCCTAGGTACCATCCTAAGTCTCCCCTTTGAGTCAAACTGAAGAGCAAAGTCGAATGAAGTTTGATAAATATATAAAGAGAATTCCTTAACTCAGCTACAAAGAAAGTGCACGGGAGATGCATAGAGCGGTCGAGAATAAGCTCAAGTGCCTGAGAACAAAGCTAGCTGCTCAGGAACACCTTCAAGAATTCCTAGGTACCATCAATAATAAAATAATACTAGTTTATTAAGAAATTATCTGATAGATTTTTTTAGGTATTTTTCTAGATCTAAATTAACCTGATATGATTATTCATGGGAAAAGGTTGAATAGACTTTATAAAATCTAATTGGATTATTAGGTTAATGAAGGATTGAATAAAGGTTAATTAAACTTAATTCTAAATTTAATTTTCTTATAAAGGCTTGCTCTGAGTTACCCCTTTTACTTAAGCCGATTTTCTCTGATTCTTCTTCCTCATTTCGATCTCGACCTCCATCGCCAAGCTCTCTTCTTCCGCAGCCGCCTAAATCTCTCGTGCCCTATTCCACATCCGTCGTTTCTCCCGATTCCGCACCAATTGCTGCCATCTTCAATGCAAGAGACGACATCATTTCTACCATCTTTGTCGCCAAGGCTAGGGAGCGGCTTGACCTAGCCACCGCTAGAGCGACGACCGATTGCTCTCCTTGTGCTCAGCTGCGAGCCACATTGTGTTGCCTACACTTTCTGCCATGCCTCACCGATCCGATCATAGTGAATGTCGATGAGCCTTCGTGTCGTGATTCCACCCACCGATTGTTGGTGCAATCGACCCAGGTCACGATTGACAAGAATCGAGTTTGACTCGAGAGATGTTTTGATGTTTAACAAAGTAAGTTGACATTGATGTTTGACATTAATGTCAATGTCTGTTGATGTTTTGGAGAGATTGTTTATACAATCAACCCGAGTTATGTTTAACTGGACTCGAGTTTGACTCGAGGGAGACTTTGATGGTTGACTAGGGTTGACCATGTGATTATGGAAAGTCGAAGTCATGGGTACTTGGCATGGAAAGTCCATGTGGGACACTTGGCATTTGGGAAAGTCCAAGCATGGGTCTTGGCATGGAAAGTCCAACATGGGTTGGCAAGGGAAAGTTCAAGCTTGAGTTTTGGCATTTGAGAAGTCCAAGGGGTTTGATATTGGCGGCGTAAAGTCCAAGCGGGAGTCTTGGCAGCATAAGTCCAATGTTTGGCGGCGTAAAGTCCAAGCGGAGTCTTGGCTGCGTAAGTCCAATGTGCATTGGCAGTGTAGACACCGTTAGCATGACATAGCCGATGGAAGCACCTGAAGGCTAGCGCGATGGATAAACAAGTCATGGATGACTTGGAGGGATCTGAGAGGCGTAAGGCTGATGGAGGTGGCTAGAAGGCTTAGGTCTAGGCTAAGGGTGGTCTAGCAAGTATGGGGGCACCATACTTGGGCTAAAACCTCATGTTTGAGGTGTGCCAGTCGACTGGTGCCATGTGGCAGTCAACTGGCGTAGTCAAGTAGGGTTTGACTGTGGGAATTACCGTAGTAGTCGACTGTCATAGATGGGCAGTCGACTGATTGGATGAGCAGTCGACTAATGCTCGGATTTTAGGGCACAGAATGGAGTCTCGATCCATGGCATGAGTGATGGCGAGTGAATAATGATCGATGCTCATGATCAGTCGACTGATGTCCTAGTCATTGGATTTTTCCAGCGTGGATTACACCGTTGTCTCACAGCAACAGTGTGATCAGTTGACTGATGGTCCCGAGCAGTCGACTGATCGACTTTTTCCACCATAGGTTGAAGCTATAAAAGGAGCTCGTAATGGAGAAAAATGGATCCGGTTCTTGAGGGCTATTGGGGCGATTTGTTGCTGCAAATCAGGTCTCCAAGTGCAAGCAAGCAACCAAATATTCAAGCAATAAAAAACAAGTGTTGTAAAGTCTTTTCTTTACTCGTCTTTCGTATTTGCATTGTATATTGCTTGTATTTCGTTCTTGCTGTTGTAAGATCATTTGTACGAGGTTTCTCCACCTCCGACTTGTGTCGAGAAGGAGTTATTTGTTGGGGATCGGTACGGCCGGCTAGAGGGGGGTGAATAGCCCTCTTACGATGGATGTCGTAATTCGTTCGTTTGCGTTGCATGCTCGTCTACAATTCTTGTTAGCGCAGCGGAATAACAATAATAATACTAACAAGAAACACAAATACACACAAGCACATGCAATACACAAAGATATACGTGGTTCGGAACCGAATGGTTCCTACTCCATGGGCGAGCTCCTCGAGCTCTAGTTATGCGCACGACACTAACTATAACACTCCTTTTCGACTACACGTCGGAGGTGGAGAAACCTCTCACAAGCAATTACACTAAGTAATGAAATACAAGTAATACAAAGACAAATACGAAATACACGTAAAGAACACTTTACAACGCTTGCTTTGAACCCTTTGCTTGTTGCTTGCTTTAGATGGCTCTTGAAGGTCTGGAATGCAGCAGCAATTCCCCTCCAATAGCTTCACAAAAGTCTTGGCGAAATCCTCCAACTCGAGCTCCTTATATAACCTGCATCGTTTGCTTTCGCCCATCACGATCGCCAAAGGTACGGTCGACTGCCCCTGTAGCCGTTGTCTCACAACGGCCAGATCCACGTTGGACAAGTTCCAACAGATCACCTACCAATCGACTGATGATGTCCATCGATCCATTGGTATCAATCGCAATAATCGATCGATCGGCTCGATACATGCTCGCGACACTCCCATCGATCGATTGCCATCCCTCGGCGATCAAGCTGCGTCGACCATGATCATTGCCGATCCTAGCGATCGGATCAAGTTTGAGCCTCCGACACTCAGTCTTAGCCACTTGACCAAGTCCACCTTATCCCTCATGGAGTTCCCCACCAAAGCTCTCTTCCCTCGGCCTATGTCCCTCGGATGCACCAAGCGCACGGCTTCGCAATGCCATCCTTTGCGTCTCATGCCCTAGAAGTATGCTTCCCTTTGGGCTCACTCCATTCGCTCCCCGTCCGGCGGTCCCTCGGATGCACCAAGCGCACGGCTTCGCAATGCCATCCTTCACCGACTCAAGGACCCCGAGCCTAGTGAACTTACCAAGTCCTCAAGACTTCCCAAATGCACCAAGCGCACGACTTCGCAATGCATTTCTCACCAAGCACCAAGCGCACGACTTCGCAATGCTTTGGATTTCCCATGCCAAGCACCAAGTGCACGACTTCGCAATGCTTTAGACTTTCCCATGACAATCCCATGTCATGAGTTTTGTCTATCATCAAAATACCATCAAGGTACTGCTGGGCCGATTGCACCAACAATCTCCCCCTTTTTGATGATTGACAAAACTACCATCTCAAGTCTACCAATTCTCCCATATTGGCAATTCTCATATCCCAATGAGAATTCCAACGAACCTTAATTGGTAACTTGGTAACTTCTCCCCCTTTTTGACATTACATCAAAAAGGTCCTCCCCAAGGGTATGAATGTCTCATATCCCAATGAGATCTTACAATCTCTCCCTTGGAGGAACACATGCCTACAATCTTTCTAGTGATCCCATATCACTTAAAGAGAGGCAACCCAATTTTCCTCCCATGAGGAAATACACATCCATCTTCCCATGATGGATACCTCCCCCTAGAGGCTTGCTCCCCCTTGACCATTGCACCAACAATGTCCTTGGAGAGTCCCTAAGCCAATAGGAACATTAAACCAAACAAAATTAAGGCAAAGTTCAATAATGAACTCACATCCACCTTAAAATTGATACTCACCCTCAACCCAACTCCTAATCCATATCCAATGGATTTCCACCCTCTCTAATGCTCTCCCAAGCATATCCTAGGGTTAGGAGTGGTTAGGGGACCTTAACCTAGCTGAACATGGGCCTAACCAACAAGATTTACCCGAAATCAGCTTGCAAATGATCAAATCAAATCGATTACATTTCACATTTATCGCATCGATAATCCATGGGATAATCAATCCATAAGTAAATATACGTAATTTTAAAAATCTTGAAAATGCATACGTATAATACTTATCCTAAACACTATGGGTGAAAAATATTGAAAAATTATTTTACCCATTAAATTAGGAGATTGATACAAAGTTCAAAATTTAAGAAAAGCTTCAATAAAGAGCCATCTTTGTATCATCCCATTCAATGGTGATAGCTATCAAAAGATAGACTTCACCAAGGTTTTTCAAAATATTTTCAAAAGGTTTTTCAAACCTTTATTTTCTTTTTCCTAAACATCTCACCAATATCTAGATGTGTAAAACACATACAAGTCAAATTTTTGTGAGATGTGGGTTTTTGTTTTGTTTATGTTCTCATGCATATTTCTAAGGCAATATTCTTTGATTCCCATCAAATCATGCCATAGTCCTTAACTCCATTTTATTTCATGCATGATATGATTATGGCATAGATATGATATAGATAAAAACATATGCCAATATCATGATGTCATGACATGTGAATGAAACTTAAGCATACATGACATCTAAACATAAATCTAAACATGATCATGACATTTTATAGATAAAAATGAAAATGATATCATGACATGACAAGGCAAATAAAGCATGGCAAGTAAAATATACTAAGGTATAGAATACCTAATTGTTAAAATTAAATTGCCATTTCTAGGAATTAAATTCATTTTGCCTTAATGCCATTCATTTCCCTAGTGTGCCAAAAACCCAAAATGGCACACCAATACCTCTAAGACCTAAATGTGCCAATTTAAATCATTTTTAACTTCTCAAGCACATTGGCACACCCTAATGTGTCAACTCACAATGGCTAGGTTAACCACCCATCCACTTAGGGTTGACACACCCTAACCCATTTAGCGTGAATCGATCACGCTTTTAGGAACCCAATATCTATTGGAGCTCCTTGGGTTAACAAGGTATTCCCTAGGGATAACTTCCCTTGATACCTTCCTAATGACCCTTTTAGGCTTTGAAGCCATAGTCTTTTGGGTCTTTCCTAGGTCAACTCTAGAGGTGACTCCTCCATTGACCTTCTTAGTGGCTACATTTGATTTCTTTGAGGTGTTAGCCACTAAACACACACCATGGCTAGACTTAGGGATGACTTCCCTATTAGCCTTGGTTTTCCTAGACCTAGATGTGGTTCCATAATTAAATGGAACATTATGGTAGGACATAGGTTTGTGACCCAAACCCTTCTTGCCCTTAGATGTTTCTTGTTTCCTAGATCTTGACTTTTGCGCATTAGACCCCTGAATCGAATTTTTGATTATTGCTAGGGTCTTCTCCAATTTTTCTAGCCTTGACCTCAAGGATTGGTTTTCCACCTCTAATTTCCTCAATTTTGAATTTTCATTAGGTTTAGGGGAAATGTTCTTCTTCTTAGGCATATGCCTAGATTTCTTGGAATTAACACCCAAGTTTTCTTCAATTCTCCTAATTGACTCCCTAGGTAAAATAGATCTAGTGTTTTGAGTCCTAGGTTTATCCTTAGTTATATGAACATGCTTGGCACCTAGACAATAAACCTTATTGTTTCTCTTAGCATGCTTTTCATTGATAATAGCAAGAGAATTAAAATAATTTTTAGCATGCTTTTTGACTTTAGGAATTAAAGGTGCATTAACTAAATGTACCTTAGGGTTAGCTTTAGGAGCTCCCCCTACATGAGTTGCACCTTCTTGCCCTTTCTTCCTCCCCCTAGGGCATTGACTTCGGTAGTGTCCCTTTTGATTGCATTTGAAGCACACAATGTGCTCTTTGCTCTTGATTTTGGGAACACCGGCATCGTTTGACTTTGGGTTGACTTTTGGTGTCGATGCCTTCTTCTTAGCCAATTTAGGGCATTTGCTCTTATAATGCCCTTTCTCCCTACACTCAAAGCATATTATGTGATTTTTATTTAAAATAATAACACTTGAGTTACCTAGGGAGGTGGTGGAGGCCTCTTCATGATCTTCACTTCTCCCGGATGTGGATGCTTCTTGTTCTTGCTCCGGGATGGAAGATTGCCTTTCCTCCCCCTCAATGCTAGAGGTGGAGGTCTCCACCAAATCATCAACATCATCAAATGTTGTGGGTGCTTCTTCTTCGGCATTCTCCTCTACTTGTGCCGATTGGGAATTTTCTTGGAATTTCATTACCTTATTCCATAATTCCCTTGCATCCCTATAATCACCCAATCTAGACCAAATAGTGTTAGGCAACAAATCACTAATCAACTTGATTACCTTGAGATTTGTCTTGAAGTCTTTGATTTGGTCTTGGGTCCATTTTGACTTCTCAATGGGCTTGTTGTGTTTGTCCCTAGGCATCTCAAAACCATTTTCTATGATAATCATAAAATCAAAATCGGTTTCGAGATATACCTCCATCCGTTTCCTCCACCAAGAAAAATCTCCATCGAATTTCGGTGGATGGATGAAGCCGGCCATCTTGTAGTGCTCTTGCGGCGGTTAGTCCTTGAAGAGCGACCTCGGCTCTGATACCACTTGTTGGGGATCGGTACGGCCGACTAGAGGGGGGTGAATAGCCCTCTTGCTATGGATGTCGTAATTCGTTCGTTTGCGTTGCGTGCTCGTCTACAATTCTTGTTAGCGCAACGGAATAACAATAATAATACTAACAAGAAACACAAATACACACAAGCACATGCAATACACAAAGATATTCGTGGTTCGGAACCGAATGGTTCCTACTCCACGGGCGAGCTCCTCGAGCTCTAGTTATGCGCACGACACTAACTATAACACTCCTTTTCGACTACACGTCGGAGGTGGAGAAACCTCTCACAAGCAATTACACTAAGTAATGAAATACAAGCAATACAAAGACAAATACGAAATACACGTAAAGAACACTTTACAACGCTTGCTTTGAACCCTTTGCTTGTTGCTTGCTTTAGATGGCTCTTGAAGGTCTGGAATGCAGCAGCAATTCCCCTCCAATAGCTTCACAAAAGTCTTGGCGAAATCCTCCAACTCGAGCTCCTTTTATAACCTGCATCAAGTCGTTACGCGCCCATCGACCGCCAAAAGGCACCGATCGATCGCCCCTCGTAGATTGTCTCATAACGGCGGATCCACGTTGGACAAGTTCCAGCGGATCACCTACCGATTGGTGATGATGCCCATCACGATCGGTGACCCAAGATAATCGCCTATCGGCTCACGGAGCATTCTATGCTCGTGACACTCCCATCGATCGATCTCATTGCCATCCCTCGGCGATCATTGACTTCGGCCGATCATTGCCATTCCATGGCGATCGCCGCGCACAAAACCCTAGCCTTACACCAGTCGAACTCTAGTCGACTTGGATCAGTCGAACCGGCACCTATGCCAGTCGACTGATGTCGGGCAAAACCTCAAACACCAAGTTGTTTGAGCATCCGACCGTCGGGTAAACCCTCAAACATCAAGTTTGAGCCTCCGACACTCAGTCTTAGCCACTTGGCCAAGTCCACCTTATCCCTCATGGAGTTCCCCACCAAAGCTCTCTTCCCTCGGCCTACGACCCTCGGATGCACCAAGCGCACGGCTTCGCAATGCCATCCTTCGCGTCTCATGCCCTAGAAGTATGCTTCCCTTTGGGCTCACTCCATTCGCTCCCCGTCCGACGGTCCCTCGGATGCACCAAGCGCACGACTTCGCAATGCCATCCTTCACCGACTCAAGGACCCCGAGCCTAGTGAACTTACCAAGTCCTCAAGACTTCCCAAATGCACCAAGCGCACCGCTTCGCAATGCATTTCTCACCAAGCACCAAGCGCACCGCTTCGCAATGCTTTGGATTTCCCATGCCAAGCACCAAGCGCACGACTTCACAATGCTTTGGACTTTCCCATGACAATCCCATGTCATGAGTTTTGTCTATCATCAAAATACCATCAAGGTACTGCTGGGCCGATTGCACCAACATTAGTGTGATTAGTAGTGTGTGTTTGCATTGCTAGGGCTTTTAGAGCCCGATCCGTGGAGTAGGAACCGTGCAGTTCTGAACCACGTTACATACTTGTGTTCTTATTGTGTTTGTCATATTTCATTATTGTATTACTTCTATTTCCGCTGCGCTAACGAAATTGTAGAGACAAATGCAATGAATTCCATTATCGAACGAGCGCGACGCTATTCACCCCCCTCTAGCGGCCTCAAATCTCCTACAATTGGTATCAGAGCCCGGGACTCTTCTACAGATTAACTCCCGGGAGATAAAGAAGCTAGAGGGAAGATGGAATTCCAAGACAAGCTTGGATGGGACATCAACACTCCACCGCCATATGATCGAGAAGACTTTTCGATGTAGAGAACAAGAATAGAGACATTCTTGATGATGGATATAAAGGATTGGTTCATCCTCGTAGACGGCTTTGAACCTCCTTGGGATAAGAACGGAAACGTCTTGAAATTGAAGAAGTGGACACAAGAGCAATGTCTCAAGTTCAAGATCGAAGTCAAGGTAACAAAGCTTTTAGAAGATTTGATACCTAATGATATTTTGTCTAGTTTAGGTGAATTTCAAGATGCCAAGGAGCTATGGGACAAATTGGCCAAGTTTCATGAGAAGCCTCACTTGGCACAAGTAGAAGAAGAAGAATCTTCATCTGCTCAAGAAGAGGAAGAAGCCGAGGAAGAATCATCGTCATCTTCACAAGTGAGTGAGGACTCGGAAGTTGAGAAGGAATCAACTTCCGGATTGATGGAAGAAGAGGGGACCTCCACCTCTAGGATTGAGGGGGAGGAGATTAGAGCATCTACACCGGAGCAATCTCAAAAAGAATTATCTACATCCGGTAGAGAAGAAGAGCAAGCTCAAGAGAACCTCACCACCACCATAGGTAACTCAATCATGTCAATTAATAACAAAATTCATATAATATGCTTTGAGTGTAGGGAATCCGGACACTACAAGAGTAAGTGTCCAAAAAGGGTTAAGAAAGCTCCTCCGGCACCAAAAGTCAATGAAAAAGTCAAGGATGCCGGTGTCCCCACCAAGAAGAGCAAGGAGCACGTGGTGTGCTTCAAATGCTGACAACCGGGACACTATAGGAGCCAATGTCCTAGAAGAAAGGAGGGAGCTTCACAAGTAGGGGGAGTCTCTAAGATTAACCCTAAGGTATATTTTCATAATGCTCATTCTTTAAATTCTAAGCAAAATCATGCTAGAATTAATTCAAATAATTTTGCTATTACTCATGAATCAAAGCATGCTAGAAATAATAATTATGGTTGTCTAGAAGCTAAACATGTTGGTTTAGGTCTATTTCAAAGAAGGAGAAATTTGGGACTAATGTCCCTAGAAATGTCCTTTCTAAGAAAACAATTAAGAAAATCGAAAACTATTTAGGCATCAATCCCAATAAGGGTAGACATATGCCTAAAGTGAATGGTAATGCCCAAAAACCTAATCAAAAATTATTTGGGCAATTAGAGTTAGAAAATCAAGCCTTGAGGTCAAGGCTTGAGAAATTAGAAAAGACTCTTGCAAATATGCAAAATCAATTTAAAGGGTCAAAGTGTCAAACTCTAGGATCTAGAAGTCAACAAAAAGGGTGTAAGAGGCAAGAATCATCTAGGAGACAAGGTTTGGGTCACAAACCTATGTCTAAGAAAGTAATGCCTACTTATCACAATGTTCCATTTGATTATGGAACTAAACCTAGATCTAAGAAAACCAAGGTCTCTAGGGAAATTATTCCTAAGGCCAACCATAGTGTGTGATTAGTGGCTAGGGTTTCTAAGAAACCTAAGGAAGCCATTAAGAAGGTTATTAGGGAGGCAATCCCTAAGACTAACCATGGCAAGACCATAATGACCAAGGCTAATAAGCCTAGAAGGGTCATTAGGAAGGTATCTAGGGAGGTTATCCCTAAGGAATACCTAATTAATCCAATGAGCTCAGATAGATTTTGGGTTCCAAAGAGCGTGATTGATTCACGTTAAATGGGTTAGGATGTGCCAACTTTGATTGGATGGGTAGTTAACTCAACCATAGCAAAGTTGATATGTTAGGTTATTTTCAAGGTTATGGATACCTTGGAAATAGGTTTGATATTCTATCCTAAAAGATTTTAGGATGTGCCAATATATTTTTGAAATCATGAAAAATCAATAAAATTGGCACAATCTAGATTTAGAGGTCATAGTGTGTCATTTTGATCTTTGGCACACTTTAGGAATTAATGTATCAAGAGAAGTGTTTTTAAGGTGTAGAAGTTACATCAAGAGTGATACTCAAGTGCCACACACCTTGATGTCTTGCACTTACCATGCTTCATGTGTTTCACCATGTGTTTGCTTGGAAGGAATGTCTAGGGTGGATTGCATCTCACAAAACAAGTCTTTTACCTTGATTGTGTATTTCAACACTTAGAAAGGGTGAGATGTTAGGATTTTGAAACCATTGGATGTTAATGTTTGCTAAAATGAAATAAAATATCAAAATACATTAACGAATACATGAATATAAGCATAACATTAATATATTTGATATACAAGATTAAACATGAGAAAATGAAACAAGTTGGATAAAGAAATCGAGATTTTCTGAAACTCAGATCTGGAAATCAGATATCGATTGGATACGATTTATCATCCAAGCTATTACTATTGTAGCATACACGATGCATCCAAAGCAATGAGTGTTGTTTCTAGGACTCATTGTTTGTACATCACCGATCGATATGATACATCATCGATCGATGGTACTGCTATTCATTGAGGAGAGAGATCATCACGAGTGGTCGCCGAGCGAGTGATGATCGCATCGATCGGCCGACCGATATTCGTAGCACGACGAATGCTCGTGATCGATTGCTAAGCCGGGCCTTGATCACCTGGTTCGGTAAAACCGCTCATAAGCCGCAATCAGTCGACTGATGTTGCACATCAGTCGACTAGAGTCGCGATTTTATAATGTCGAACCGCTAGGGTTCGGTGTCTTCACGCTCGATCTCTCGCCTTCTTCCTCCTCTCCGGTCGTCGCCTGCTTCTCCGGCTAACTCTTCCGACCGCGCCGGACACCTAAGCCCTAGGTTCGACAACCAAACTCCTCCACTCACATTTTTAGCATCTCATAGCCCTAATCTACTCATTTTCGGCGATGTTTTCTTCTTCGATTAGGGTTCCGGCGAAACCACTGCTCTGGCGAACTCTCCGGCGCTCTCTTCAGCAGTGTCTGAGTACCCTCTCCTCATCATTCTCAATGGAGCCAAAGTATAACTTTTTACTCCTCTAAAACCCTAATTTTTTCATTATAACTCATTATGATCTAATCGTGCATTTGTGTCTTTGCATTTCATGTCACTGCATTGCATTCATATAGGTGATCCCGTAGAAATGACCCGATTGAGGTTGAATCACGGTTGTACCAAACCATGTTGGTTAGGTACATTGATAGGGATTTCTTTACTCGTTACTACGGTGACGTCATGGAAATTTTATCATATTATCATCTCATGAAGATAGTATTATGCACTCATGCCATAAATGATGATCTCCTTAAGGAGTTTTATCAAAACTTAAAGAAGGCAGACGATGGTCCTACCTACACTACCCGCATTGCAAAATGCGACTTAGGGTTCACTCCTATGATATTGCAGGAGTTTCTTGAGTGTAAGCCATCGGCTGATACTTTCATATTTTACCCTACCTTCGATGCCCCTCTACCTGAGCCCTTTGATCATATTTCCTTGGATTCCAGGCATGAGCATGTTGTTCGCCATCCTCGTCCACCAGCTCAGAACTTATTTCCCATCAATGAGCTATCTGCGCCCGACAATGTACTCTACAAAGTCATTGTTGGGTGCCTTCTCCGACAGTGACTCTGGTCCGCCAAGATTCGCCTCCCATCTCTTTCTCCTGTACGCCATGCGTCATAGACTAGATATAAACATTGCATTGAACATGTTTCATTGCATTGTACATTTCATATCCCCTGTGCAAGGGAAAGTGCATATGCCTTTTGGCCACATCATCACTGTATGGTTAGAGTCTTTAGGTATTAACATTAACAGGGGATCGCTGAGGGCGCTATCTGAAGTTTACGACTGTATATCAGTTCGTAACTTCTCATTGGCAAAGCTGCGGATGGCACATGGGCAGATGGAGCTGGCACCTCGACCTCCACCTAGGGCACGTGGGGAGCCACCTCTAGTGCCTAGATAGGCTGCAGAGGATTATGAGGATCCAGATGCTGCTGATGAGGAGGACTAGATGCCAACAAATGCATCAGCAGCAGGTCCTTTAGATCGATTTGGACAGCTGGAGGCCAGATTCTAGGACTACCAGCAGACAATTGACTCTCGGCTGTCAGAGCTTATAGTGGGGCAATCCTCCATGGGCGAGCATCTCAGTCGGATGGAGGAGCGCTACATTCAGATTGAGGAGTCCCAAAGCCACATTGAGCAGCGTTAGCTCGATATGTACGAGATGATGCGAGCCTGGACCTTGAGCCAGCAGCCTCCTCCACCTCCACCTTCTGCAGATGATTAGAGCTAGAGGATGTTAGGATTTTTGTTTTTAGTTTTTGTAGTGAGATTGAGAGTCTCAAATCTCTATTTTGGATGTAAAAACTGAAGCTTTCTTAAATTGGATGAAATATTCTATTTATGAAAATCATTTGTGTCTGATTATGTGCTTGTATTATTATATTGGTTTATGGAAAATTGCCATATCATGACATGAAATTTCATCTTATCATATAACATGTCATGCCATTGTTTAGGATTATTTTAGATGTCATGTTTGTTTTTAGATTATATCATATGCCATGATATCATGATCTTTGGCCATGCGTTATTATTGATATCATTTATGCCATGATCATTCATGCATTTATTTTGATTAAAATTGATTTAAGGAAAAATGGCATGACTTGGAGTCCCATTTATAAGGGAATCAAGTAGGGTTGCCTAGAAAATGCATGAGGCCATAATAATCCTAACTCCACATCTCACTTCTAAATTGACATGTATGTGTGTGTTTACATCTTAGATAACATGTGAGATGTTAGGATAATAAGTTAGGTTTAAGGTGCATAGGTAGTGCATCTAGATGAACTTAACTTATTTCAATCATCACTAAGAATTATGAGGAAAGCTAATATACAAGTTATGTATATTTAGCCAATAAATCATGGTTCAAAATAGGTTTTAAAAAACGTTTTAAAATCACTTTAGAAAACCTTGGTGAAGTCTATCTTTTGATAGCCATTATCATTGTAGAAGTTGATACAAAGTAGATCAAAAACTTTAAAGTTTTAAAAGTTTTTGAACTTTGTACCAATATCCTATTTTAATGGTTAAAATATTTTTACAAGATTTTTCACCGATTGTATGTGTGATAAGTATTATATGTATCGAATTTCGTGATTTTTCGATATACGTAGAATTACTTATGATTTTAAATTGATCGATAATCAAATTCAAAATTTGATTATCGATCGCTCTTGGTGGCGATCGATGTGAGTGTCACGACCGTAGTGACTGAGTCGATCCCAATGCTGATTTTGGGAAAATTAGGTTTGTTTAGCCCGATTTCAACTAGGGTTAAGGTCCCTAACCACTTCTAACCCTAGGATATGCTTTGGTAAGTATTATAAAGGGTGAAAATCCATTGGATATGGATTAGGAGAGGTGTTAGGATATTGCATCAAATTTAAGGTGGGGAGAGTTCATGTTTGAACTTTTAACTTTATTTTTGATGGTTTAGAGTTCCTATTGGCTTAGGGACTTCCCGAGGACATTGTTGGTGCAATAGTCTAGGAGGAGCAAGCCTTTAGTGTTAGTAATATATGAGAGATGTCCTAAGGCAATCGCCTTATGTATGAACCATTTATATGATAAATGAAGATTCACTATTTGAGTATACATGTTTAATGTATTTGATTGGATCTTAAACTCATTTATCAATGTTCACGATACGATTCACAAGATGAGAGAATTTGTGATTGGATCACAACTAGTGAGTATCTCTACATGTGTAATTGTGATGTATCGAATTATCCCTAGTCGATGAATTGATGGATTTGGACACCATCAATTCGCGAGACTAGCACGAGGTATACTCCTTGGTGTATCCAAGCACCGATTCTCACCGGGTCGAGACATAGTGATGTCCGAGTTAATCGTGGATGCTAGTTATGGTAACTAGTTCATTGAGTGACCACCGTAAGACTTCATATGGTTCTCTGCATATATAGATATGTCAATGAAGTTCTTACTGTGGCTTAAGTGCGATGTTCCTTTGACTTGCGGTATTCAAGTCATCTTGATCATGGAGACTTATGCTTTGACATCTTAAGCAAACATCTCCGAGGAGATGTGGACCCGGGATGATTGGGTATAAGTCGAAGTGATCGAAGGTGTTTGAATAGCCTATAAAGGATTCACCACTCCTTGCGAGGAGATGTATACCCAAGGCCTCTCGTCGGATTGTTACTAAAGTCTTTGGCCAAAGCATTACATGTTTAGAGTAAGGTACTCTTCGATACATGTGGAGTAACTAGAATCCGTAGGACGAGGAAATGATACTTGGGCTAGGTGTGACGTAGTCAACCTAGTGGGGATCGACACAATAGACCATGTCCCGGAACCAAGTGGGTATAAGATGAGTGAAGGGAATGGGGCACGATTCATTCGAAGCCATCAAGGGTTTCAGAAATAGTTCTGGATCAACCGTTGATCTTTTCGGTTAATTGGGGATCATGATGTACTACTAGGTGCCACTCATGATCGTTCTATAATTAATGGTTAATTATAGACGACCAACATAAACCGAGAACCTATTTGGTCACACGCACAACGAGTGTAATCCAAAGAATTTAAAACGAGCTTGAGAATGGGATTCTCAGACCGAGAGAAACTATGTTTGGTTGGACCAAACATAAAGCGAGCATGAAATTGTTTCAGTCGCAATGGAAGAGTGGATGGGCCGTGTCTTATGAAGACATAATGGATGGACCAAAATGGTTTGGTTCTAATCAAATGGATGAGAATAAACCAAAGGGTTTGGTTTATTTTAAACGAATGAACCAAAAGTTGGTTCGGTTCATTTTAACTTAAAATAAACCATCATGGTTTGGTTTATTTTGACTTATCCTAGTGGAGCGGGTTAACGGGCTTTATGGATATGATCCATTAACCATTAAGAGAATTAGTTCTCTATAAAATAGGGCTTAAACCCTAACCCTAACCCTAATCTAGTTTTGGCCGCCCAACCTAGTTGCCGCCCACCCCTTGAAGGAGTATTCGGCGCCAACACCTTCATTGCCGCCGCCCAGCTTTTGTGCCGCCGTCCAAGTCCTTGCCGGCGACCAAGCTTCAGCCGGTGAACACTCCGGCGACCCTCCGGTGATCCCCTATAGGTTTGGCATCAAGGTGAGGCTTTTCTTTCCTTGGTTGGCCGGCGCCTATATCCTCCACCAAGCTGTCCAGTTTTCTGGACAGCTTCTCCTCCTCTCGTCGGAGCGTCGTTTGGACGACGGTTAGTGCTCCGACAGCGGCTAACTTACCGGGGATTTGATCTCCGGTAATCCTCTGAGGTGGAGGATGAATGATTCGTCAATTGGTTGACGAATACCTCTCCGGAGAAGCGAGTTTTGAGAACTCGTTTTAGGATCCGAATTTGGATTCGGATCGTGATCATCTCTCGATCACGTCGTCTTCAACATGATGCTAGTAACCCGTACGAAGACGAAGCTCGTGACTTAGCGAAGTCATCCCGAGGAGCTCGGCGTGGATACGGATAGAGACGATTCTTACGAGGATCGTTCCGGTTGATGCCGTTCCCGCTACACGTCATACGAAAGGTATAACGTAGATAATTTCTTTTATTGCAAATTTTAATTTACGGTTATGTCTACACTTGTTGTAATAGCATGCGTGTGTTGTGTGTTTTGTAATAAATATAGATTTATTATTTTTAATTGCTTCCGCTGTGCTCATGTTTACGAAACATGATCGAACACACACACGCCATGGTCTAAAACCCAACAAAGGGTATCGAGCCCAGGTTGTGTTTCGACATAATCGTAAAATGGTTTTGCGATAGTCATAATGTATTTCTGGAAATTTTCTAATTTTGGAAATTTAGAAGTATTTATGGAAATTTTTCAATTTTGGAAAGTCTTGAAGTATTTATGGAAATCTTCCACTTTTGGAAAGTTGGAAGTATTTATGGAAATTGATATTTTCCATAAATAAAATATTTGATTAGATTCTGGAAATTTGTTTCCTAATTTAATCATGATTTGATTTGGGAAATCAAATCTTAAAATATTTTATTTCCATAAGTAGTTTTAATGATTTAGGAAATTGGTTTCCTAAATAGATTTTCCTTAATCAAATAATTCCATGAATAAAATATGTGATTAGATTTGGAAATTTGTTTCCTAATTTAATTATGATTTGATTTGGAGAATCAAATCTTAAACATATTTTATTTCCATAAATAGTTATGACATATAAGGAAATTATATACATGACATAATTGTATGCCATGTAATTGCATTAGATGCATAACATTATGTCATGCGTGTCGTGACATGTAGATGTATGCCATGTATGCCATGCCATGTAGATAATAGTTATTTGCATGCAAAGAGGATGAGACATAAAACCCTAACTCAATATTAAAGCCTACACCTTCCATTAATATGGTTAGAACCAGAGTTACATTTCTTGTTTGGGTTGTTGGACTCTCTCAAGCCGGCTCGAACTGAACATGTTCAAATCATTGGAATAGTTTAACTCTAATATGGTAAAGTCGAGGTCAATCGTTAGTTTGGGTTGTTGGACTCACTCCAAGCACTGGCTAATTGGTTGAATGCGCTCTAACCATATTAAAACTATTTGATTAATGGGTCGGCTTTAACTTGGAGCATCGATTTGTTGGACTCACTCCAAGGTCGATGTGAAGAGAGGTGAAGTTGGGTGCTATGCATATGATGCATACTTGTTAATGTGTTAACAACCCAATGTATGTGTGAACATTCAATTAGTTGATAGCACATTGTGATAGTTACATATACATGATATGTAATCGATATACTTGATACCCACCATCATAGCTAAGAATGGCTTGTTGGACTCACTCCAAGGTTGTTCTTATCTATGATGGATATCAGCCCATTCGGAGATGGACCTACGATCTCCCGAAGTGATTTTAAGGGTTTTTGAAATTCGAAAAATGAATGGGATTTATAAATGTATATTGATGCATTTTAAAATCATCTTTCTCATATATGCTCGTTTTGTATTTCTAAGTTAATATATTGATCATGATGTGTTTGAATTTGCGTTCCATTTTGGATTCAAATAAATTGACTGGGCCGAGCTTCATGGACTGGCTTAGAAGCTTGAGAATTGTTCTCAAGGTTGAAAAGCTTGCAAATGTCCTCGAAGCGCCTCTTCCCAACCATCCTAGTGACGATGCAACTCTGGACCAATTGTTGGCCTATCAGAAACATGTGAGTGATTCTGAACAAATGAGTTGCATCATGCTAGCCACGATGGAACCCAAGCTACGAAAGCAGCATGAGCATATGGATGCTCATATCGTAGTCCTTCATCTTTGTGAGTTGGTTGATGAGCAAGTGAGATTCGAAAGGTTCGAAGTCTCAAAGCTCCTCTTCACCTCTGAGATGCTAGGAGGTTCATCTGTGGTACTGCTCAATATGCTGAAGACTGTGGAGTCTTCTGAGAAGCATGAGCAGGGGACGGTGCTGTTAGTTGATTCCTCAAAGAAAGGTTCCAAGAGGAAGTCAAAGGAACAGCAGAAGGGAAAGAAGAGAAGGGCCAAGAAGGTAGAACTAGCACAAAAGGAAACTTGCCATCATTATGGCAAGGAGAGCCATTTGCGAAGAAAGTACAAGATTTATCTTGAGTCCGTGAAGAAGGATAAGGCATCGGATGCCCCATCTTCTTCAGAAATCTTCTTTATTGATTGTCATTCTATTTCCTCAGACACTTGGGTATTCGATACTGGGTGTGGCTCACATATATGTAATGAAATACATGGGCTAAGGAATAGAAGAAGACTCGTCAAGGGGAGAGTCAAATTTACGTGTTGGGAATGAAGCAAAGGTTGCTGCACTCGCCATCGGAACGTATTTGTTGAAACTCCCTGCAGGACTTGTCTTAGAACTGGACAATTGCTTTTATATTCATTTATTGATAAAGAACATCATTTCTATTTCTTGTTTAAATAGAAATGGTTTCCATTTGACGTTTAGTAACAATTGTTGTTACATAACTTTAAATGGGGTTCTTTATGGGACTGGAACTTTAAGCAATGGTATTTATACGTTGGACGATCCAAAGGACATTTGTCAATATCGGGCGAGCAACAAGAGTGCTCGAAAGGATAATCAAATAGACTCCTACATGTGGCATTGTCGCCTTGGCCATGTAAGCAAGAAACGCATGTCCGAATTACACCGATGTGGAATTCTGGAATCGTTTGAATTGGATTCATACGATACATGTAATCATGCTTAAAAGGCAAGATGACTAAGTTACCTTTACGAAAAGGTGAACGAGTGGGAGAGTTACTAGGTCTAATACATACGATGTATGTGGACCTATGTCAACTCAAGCTTTAGGAGGCTATAGCTACTTCATTACCTTCACCGATGATCACTACGGTTTGGGTATGTGTTCTTGATGAAACACAAGTCCAAGCCTTTGAAAGGTTCAAAGAATTCAGAATGAAGTAGAGAAACAACATGACAAAGTATTAAAATACTGATCGGATCGAGGTGGTGAATACTTAAGTCAAGAGTTTCTGATTATCTAAGAGACAATGGCATATTGTCTCAATGGACTTCCACCCTATACACCACAAAGATAATGGTGTATCCGAGAGGCGAATCGACCTTGTTGGACATGGTCGTCAATGATGAATCATGACTCTTCCCAAGTCCTTTGGGGTTATGCACTTGCATTGTTTACATTTGTTAAACATGTAATGCCTACTAAGGTAGTCTCTACTACTCCATATGAGATATGGAATAGTAAGAAACCTCATGTATCTTACTTGAAGATATGGGGTTGTCTCGCTTATGTGAAGTGATCAGACGTATAAATTGATGCTAAGTCCGATAAATGTCTATTTATTGATACCCTAAGGAAACAAGGGGTTACCAATTCTATCATCCCGTGGAACAAAAGGTGTTTGTTTCAAGGCATGCTGTGTTTCTAGAGAAAGAGTTTCTCTTGCAAGAAAACAGTGGGAGTGTCGTCGAGCTTGAGGAGGCTCGAGAGACTCAAATAGACATTGATGAGATACCTGGTGAAGCACAACAGCCTACAACTCATAGTGATGAGCAATCGGCTGGACCTATTGTAACACCACATCTTCGTAGATCTGGTAGAACACGCAATATTCCTGAGAGATATGGATTTCTCGTAAGTGAATCGAACGACGTGTTACTCATTGATGATGAGGAGCCTACCAGTTATGAAGAAGTGTTGACAAGTTCAGAAAGGGATAAGTGGCTTGGTGCCATGAAGTCGGAAATGGATTCCATGTATGAAAACCAAGTTTTGAACTTGGTTGACCCACCTGAAGGCATAAAGCCTATAGGGTGCAAGTGGGTTTTCAAGAAGAAAACCGACATGGATGGTAATGTGATTACCTATAAGGCTAGATTGGTGGCGAAAGGATATCGTCAAAAATAAGGTGTTGATTATGACGAAACCTATTCGCCTGTAGCTATGCTTAAATCCATTCGGATGCTCCTGGCCATAGCGGCTCATTATGATTATGAGATATGGCAGATGGATGTGAAAACAGCTTTCCTTAATGGAAACTCGCCGAGGATGTGTATATGATACAGCCTGAGGGTTTCACATCGGTTGATAAAACCAAGGTATGCAAATTGCGACGATCCATTTATGGATTGAAGCAAGCATCCAGGAGCTGGAATATCCGTTTTGATGAGACAATCAAAAGGTTTGATTTCTCACAAAATCCAGACGAACCTTGTGTGTACAAGAAGGTTAGTGGGAGTGCAGTCGTGTTCCTAGTATTGTATGTCGATGACATATTACTTATAGGAAACGATGTGTCAATCTTACAGTCAGTTAAGGTTTGGTTATCCAAGACATTCTCCATGAAAGACCTGGGAGAAGCAACCTACATCCTTGGGATTAAGATCTATAGAGATAGATCGAAACGGTTGCTTGGTCTTTCGCAGTCTACATATATAGACCGAGTGCTAAAGAGGTTTAGCATGTCGGAATCCAAGAAAGGTTATCTGCCCATCAGGCATGGGGTACACCTTTCGAAGTCTATGTGTCCGCGCACAGAAGACGAGAGGATTTGCATGAGTAAGATTCCCTATGCATCCGCAATAGGATCTATCATGTATGCTATGTTACGTACAAGGCCCGATGTATCGTATGCTCTGAGTGTCACGAGCAGATACCAGTCTGATCCAGGAATGGATCAATGGGTGGCTGTTAAGACGATCCTTAAGTGCTTGAGAAGAAATAAGGATGCGTTCCTAATATATGGAGAAGGGTACATGGTGATACGTGGGTATATGGATGCCAGCTCCAGACAGACAAGGATGATTCCATGTCTCAGTCTGGGTATGTATTCACCTAAAATGGAGGCGCAATAAGTTGGAAAGGTTCCAAGCTTGACACTATAGCGGATTCTGCCACTATGGCATAATACGTTGCAGCTTTGGAAGCAGCAAAGGAAGCGGTTTGGATCAATAAGTTCATCTATGAACTTGATGTGGTCTCATCAATGATCCAAACATGTGCTTCGCCGCTATCATCTTATCAGAGAGATCATCAGTAGGAACGAAATACAAATCGAGAAAATTCCCACTGAAAGGAACTTAGCGGATCCTTTGACTAAAGCATTACCTCAAAGTAAGTTTGAGGGTCATGTTAGAGCTTATGGTATAAGATACCATAGCGATTGGCATTAGGCCAAGTGGGAGTCTGTTAGTAATATATGAGAGATGTCCTAAGGCAATCGCCTTATGTATGAACCATTTATATGATAAATGAAGATTCACTATTTGAGTATACATGTTTAATGTATTTGATTGATCTTAAACTCATTTATCAATGTCCACGATACGATTCACAAAGATGAGAGAATTTGTGATTGATCACAACTAGTGAGTATCTCTACATGTGTAATTGTGATGTATCTAATTATCCCTAGTCGATGAATTGATGGATTTGACACCATCAATTCGTCGAGACTAGCACGAGGTATACCCTTGGTGTATTCAAGCAATTGATTCTCACCGGGCCGAGACATAGTGATGTCCGAGTTAATCGTGGATGCTAGTTATGGTAACTAGTTCATTGAGTGACCAGCCGTAAGACTTCATATGGTTCTTTGCATATATAGATTTGTCAATGAAGTTCTTACTGTGGCTTAAGTGCGATGTTCCTTTGACTTGCGGTATTCAAGTCATCTTGATCATGGAGACTTATGCTTGGACATCTTAAGCAAACATCTCCGAGGAGATGTGGACCCGGGATGATTGGGTATAAGTCGAAGTGATCGAAGGTGTTTGAATAGCCTATAAAGGATTCACCACTCCTTGCGAGGAGATGTATACCCAAGGCCTCTCGTCGGATTGTTACTAAAGTCTTTGGCCAAAGCATTACATGTTTAGAGTAAGGTACTCTTCGATACATGTGGAGTAACTAGAATCCGTAGGACGAGGAAATGATACTTGGGCTAGGTGTGACGTAGTCAGCCTAGTGGGGACTGACACAATAGACCATGTCCTGAACCAAGTGGTATAAGATGAGTGAAGGGAATGGGGCACGATTCATTCGAGCTACTGAAGAGTTTCAGAAATAGTTCTGGATCAACCGTTGATCTTTTCGGTTAATTGGGGATCATGATGTACTACTAGGTGCCACTCATGATCGTTCTATAATTAATGGTTAATTATAGACGGCCAACATAAACCGAGAACCTATTTGGTCACACGCACAACGAGTGTAATCCAAAGGATTTAAAACGAGCTTGAGAATGGGATTCTCAGACCGAGAGAAACTATGTTTGGTTGGACCAAACATAAAGTGAGCATGAAATTGTTTCAGTCGCAATGGAAGCGTGGATGGGCCGTGTCTTATGAAGACATAATGGATGGACCAAAATGGTTTGGTTCTAATCAAATGGATGAGAATAAACCAAAGGGTTTGGTTTATTTTAAACGAATGAACCAAAAGTTGGTTCGGTTCGTTTTAACTTAAAATAAACCATCATGGTTTGGTTTATTTTGACTTATCCTAATGGAGCGGGTTAACGGGCTTTATGGATATGATCCATTAACAATTAAGAGAATTAGTTCTCTATAAAATAGGGCTTAAACCCTAACCCTAACCCTAATCTAGTTTTGGCCGCCCAACCTAGTTGCCGCCCACCCCTTGAAGGAGTATTCGGCGCCAACACCTTCATTGCCGCCGCCCAGCTTTTGTGCCGCCGTCCAAGTCCTTGCCGGCGACCAAGCTTCAGCCGGTGAACACTCCGGCGACCCTCCGGTGACCCTCCGGTGATCCCCTATAGGTTTGGCATCAAGGTGAGGCTTTTCTTTCCTTGGTTGGCCGGCGCCTATATCCTCCACCAAGCTGTCCAGTTTTCTGGACAGCTTCTCCTCCTCTTGTCGGAGCGTCGTTTGGACGACGGTTAGTGCTCCGACAGCGGCTAACTTACCGGGGATTTGATCTCCGGTAATCCTCTGAGGTGGAGGACGAAGGATTCGTCAATTGGTTGACGAATACCTCTCCGGAGAAGCGAGTTTTGAGAACTCGTTTTAGGATCCGAATTTGGATTCGGATCGTGATCATCTCTCGATCACGCCGCCTTCAACACGAGGCTAGTAACCCGTGACGAAGACGAAGCTCGTGACTTAGCGAAGTCATCCCGAGGAGCTCGGCGTGGATACGGATAGAGACGATTCTTACGAGGATCGTTCCGGTTGATGCCGTTCCCGCTACACGTCATACGAAAGGTATAACGTAGATAATTTCTTTTATTGCAAATTTAAATTTACGGTTATGTCTACACTTGTTGTAATAGCATGCGTGTGTTGTGTGTGTTGTAATAAATATAGATTTATTATTTTTAATTGCTTCCGCTGTGCTCATGTTTACGAAACATGATCGAACACACACACGCCGCGGTGTCGGAAACCCAACATTTAGGGGGAGGAATTCATCATGGGATGATGAATGATATTTTTCCTCATGAGGAGGAAAATGAGATTTTGAGAGACCCAATTTGGAAATTGGGAGAGCATATAGGATTGCCTCTCTTGAGTGATATGGGACTTATCACTAGGAAGATGGTAGGCATCCTAGGTATTTTTGGACCAAGGGAGAGATTGTAAGATCTCATTGGGACATGAGACATTGACCTCCTTGGAGAGATGACCTTTTTGATGTATGTCAAAAAGGGGGAGAACATTAAATTACCAATTTGGAAAATTGGTAAGGGAATTCGAGTTAGGGGCCTAACTCAAGGTTTGTTTTATCAAACATCAAAAAGGGGGAGATTGTTGGTGCAATCGGCCCAGGTCACGATTGACCAGACTCGAGTTTGACTCGAGAGATGTTTTGATGTTTGACAAAGTAAGTTGACATTGATGTTTGACATTAATGTCAATGTCTGTTGATGTTTTGGGGAGATTGTTTATACAATCAACCCGGGTTATGCTTAACTGGACTCGAGTTTGACTCGAGGGAGACTTTGATGGTTGACTAGGGTTGACCATGTGATTATGGAAAGTCAAAGTCATGGGTACTTGGCATGGAAAGTCCAAGTGGGACACTTGACATTTGGGAAAGTCCAAGCATGGGTCTTGGCATAGAAAGTCCAACATGGGTTGGCAAGGGAAAGTCCAAGCTTGAGTCTTGGCATTTGATAAGTCCATGGGGTTTGATATTGGCAGCGTAAAGTCCAAGCGGGAGTCTTGGCAGCATAAGTTCAATGTTTGGCGGCGTAAAGTCCAAGCGGAGTCTTGGCGGCGTAATTCCAATGTGCCTTGGCGGTGTAGACACCGTTAGCATGACATAGCTGATGGAAGCACCTGAAGGCTAGCACGATGGATGAACAAGTCATGGATGACTTGGAGGGATCTGAGAGGCGTAAGGCTAATAGAGGTGACTAGAAGGCTTAGGTCTAGGCTAAGGGTGGTCTAGCAAGTATGGGGGCACCATACTTGGGCTAAAACCTCATGTTTGAGGTGTGCCAGTCGACTGGTGTCATGTGGCAATCGACTGGCATAGTCAACTAGGATTTGATTGCAGGAATTGTCCTAGCAGTCGACTGCCATAGATGGGAAGTCGATTGATTGGACGAGCAGTCGACTGATCTTGTGATCAGTCGACTGATGCTCGGATTTTAGGGCACAGAATAGAGTCTCACTCGACCGCTGGGACGAGCAATCGAATGATGGCTTGAACAGTCGACTGATGCTAATGATCAGTCCACTGATGTCCTAGCCGTTGGATTTTTCCAGTGTGGATTACACCATTGTCTCACAGCAACAGTGTGATCAGTCGATTGATGGTCCCGAGCAGTAGACTGATCGACTTTTTCTAGCACAGGTTGAAGCTATAAAAGGAGCTCGTGATGGAGAAAAATGGATCAGGTTCTTGAGGGCTATTGGGGCGATTTGTTGCTGCAAATCAGGTCTCCAAGTGCAAGCAAGCAACCAAACATTCAAGCAATCAAAAACAAGTGTTGTAAAGTCTTTTCTTTACTCGTCTTTCGTATTTGCATTGTATATTGCTTGTATTTCATCCTTGCTATTGTAAGATCGTTTGTACGAGGTTTCTCTACCTTCGACTTGTGTCGAGAAGGAGTTATTGTGATTAGTAGTGCGTGTTTGCATTGCTAGGGCTTTTAGAGCCCGATCCGTGGAGTAGGAACCGTGCGGTTCCGAACCACGTTACATATGTTCTTGTTGTGTTTGTCATATATCGTTATTGTATTACTTCTATTTCCGCTGCGCTAATGAAATTGTAGAGACAAACGCAATGAATTCCATTATCGAACGAGCGCGACGCTATTCACTCCCTCTAGCGGCCTCAAATCTCCTACACCGATCTCGGTGGCCGCCCACCTTGTGACTGCCATTGCTGCCATCAACTATCTCCAATGCAAGCATGCAACTCTGCTTGGCTATTGCCCGTCGCATCTGTCGACAACGAAGATTGCTAGCTCGCCACCTTTTCTTCAATTTCTGTGATGAGCAGCAGATTGATCACCATCAAACACATTGGTAATGATCCGATCCGGCCGGAGAAGGAGAGGTAAGGATGTGGATTGACTTGTGAGTTAGTGTGTTGGTTCCTACTATTGATTTGAGAAGTTTAGGAATTGTTTAGGAGGGAAGCTTATGTCTCTATGATTATAGGTTGTGAGAGGGTGTTGAAATTGGGTTTTGGTTGTAGTTCAACCGAATGATTCAGATCGGATAATTTTAGGTCGATCAAGAAGCTATGCAAGCGGGGCTAAGCTTGGTAAGTCCGGATTTGGATTGTTATTTATGTGATGCTAGATCTATAGCTAGTTTATTATTGGTTTGTTGATTAATAACTAATGGAAGAAGTTGTTCTATTGGTAAGATTTGGGATATGGATTGATGTGTAAAATAGGTTAAGGAATTGATTTGGTTCTACTACTAGAATGAAGGTAGAACTTAGTTATGTTTCATGCTCTTTCTTCCAGGAGTAGCACGAGCTACCTATCAAGTGGGTGTTCCTCCTTTGTTTCCATAGATTGTTGATCTTAGTGCATGAATGTTGTTATGATACTAGTATATAATCTTGACTCCACTCTTATTTTATAAATGCTTGACACTTAGTCGTTTGACCCTTTGAGATGTTCTCGTTGGTTTTTATACAGTCTCTTTTGCCATCCTTGTTATTTGTTACCAATTATATCTGCCATGTTTATTTTTGTGACTCAATGTTTTGAACTTCTTTTATGATCGAATTATTGTTGTGCAGTGATGGCTATACTTGTGTGTTTGAGCATGCACATTCTATTTATCATCGCATTTCATGCATACTAGCGACTATGTCTCCCTTGTGGTTGAGATAGTCATCAGTCATTACTGCTTCCTCGGCCTCTCATGGTAGTAGTAGCTAGAGTTGGGTAGTCTTGTCATGTCGTGTCGCACTCGGCCACTATGGGATAGTGGTAGCTAGAGTTGTATGCAGGCAATGACCACTATATGTAGCTAGTAACTACTCATTATACTGACCACCCAACTACTTTTTAGCAGTGGTAGTTGGAGCCGTGTATAGTTGTCCTATTGTGCCTCTCAACCGCTTAGTTGGAGCGGTAGCTGGAGTTGTGTGTAGGCAAAGACCATGCATGTTGCATGTGATGATTGTTGAATTCTTGCTATTGTTATGTAATGCATTTATGTTTGTGATTGATTGCATATGTTTGATATATGACTACTGCATTCAGTGTGACATTTACATACATATTATTGCATATTATATGTTCACCTCTATTGCATTTGCTGCTATGAATAGTGCCCTACAGATTCATATATTTTGTGCCGATGACTACAATTAATGGATCAGGTTCATATATGTTTTTTCATGTTATTACTGACAGTTATTTATTATTATTTGTGAGACCACCTGTTGATTTCCATATGTTTATTAGTTCATGCACTATCTTTCCTATACCACTGAGTTTTATACTCACCACCACACAACTGGATTTTTCTATCTCCCAGGTAACAGGTAGAGGATGTTGTATGGTGCTTAGAGGTCCTGTCTGCCGATCCCATCTCACATTGAGCGATTCGATTATATTCCATTTTGGTTCCACATTTTTATTATGGTTGTATTGTCATAATACTTGATTCTTTATTATGGTTTTGGTTGTACTATTATTTTTCATTCGGTTTTCTTACTATGTTAAAGTTGCTCCAGAGCGCATCTTTGTGTCTTTGTATTTCTATTACTTGTTAGTGTTATTCCATTTGTGATTTATGGCTTGTGTGCGTTAGTAGCTATTTAGGCCTTGTATTAGTATTGTATATTATATTGTCACAAGAGGGTACTATCCGATTGATGAAGAAGTATACTCTCGGCGTGACAATTTTATTGGTATCAGAGCCTAGGTTGCGAAGTCCACATGTGAGTTTTCTTTTATGTTTTGGACATCGCATTTTGTTTTATATGATTTTGGTTTTGTGAGTTTTGGGATCTAGCAATAGTGGGACATTTCCGAGCTATAAGATTTAAGGTATGATAATGGTTATTAATATCCTTTTGTTGGCTATGCATTTAGTTGTTTAAAATAAGGAATGACATGTAGTGTGTAGTCACTATTCTTAACCATGGTTTGGGTTGACCACGGGAACGACTTGTTGAGTCTGTGAGTCTTGAACCTACTTTCGAAAATGTGAATTTCCTTTGAGAGCTGATTGATTCCGAGTCAAAAAGCAAGGGTTAGGTTATCACATATCTTTTGGAGATCAAAGATTACAATCTCAGGGATTTTCACTAACTATGCTAATTGGACCATTACTTGTGGGGTAATGGACAAGGCATGTATACTATTGTTGATGCAGACAGTAAAGAATTAGTTTATAGTGTTTCGTAGGGATTTTGATCCTTGAGTTGCTTGAGCCCGGTTAGATAATGTTGAATGTACTTTTGAGTACTTAACTTGCATTTATGTAGAGAGAGTAGAGTTAGTTGTTTACTATTTCAGTGACCAAGTCATTATTGTTGGGATGTATACTGAAAAGTCTATCTTTTGTATGAACATCTTTATTTTTGAAATAAGAATCACATGATCATTGTTTGCATATTTCTATGGTTATGCATATTGTCTAATACATTACATTGTAGATAACATGGTGTGTGGTGTCACACGGGAGATCATGTTATCGGCTCCTTGTAAAGTATAAGTAAAGGCTCACAATCGAGATAGATTTGGACAAACCATTGGTATGGTTGTAGTGTGATTTGGTATTGGTTTGTCTTGACCATAGAATCACACTAGTGCACTTTGTGTGTATTGAGCAGGACCGACTTAAAGGTGATTCGATTTATTGCTGACTACATAATCAAATCGGACCTAAGATATTATATTGTACATGCTCTTAATCCTGATATAATAATGGGCACATATACTTAGTATTCATTTCTTTGATTTACCAATGGGCGAGATTTATAGATTAAATCGATAGGCTCGGTAAGTTGGGAAATGGTATTATTTATATGGTGTGTCATTGATTATAGGAGGAAACCGTGTCCTATATATTAGGATGATGATGTCCCCTTGAGGAGCTCATAAGGTTCATCATGTAAACCCTACAGGTGGACATGATCCGGCATGATGAAAAGGTTGAGTGGTACTACTCATGGAGTTAGATGTTGATTAATTAATAGTAAGTAAATTAATTAATCGACGAACATTCGAGATCTTAAACACGGGGAGAAAATGTACATATAATATATGGAGCCCATATTAACTTATGGGGGTTGGTGAGGTAGATCAATGATAATCCTCTAGTGGAATGGATAATCATTAATGGATTGGACTTTATGTGGGCTTGATCCATTGGGTGGCCAAGATCCAACTCCTCCTCATGGTCCCTATTGTAGCCTATTAAAACCTCATGAAGCTTAGATCCAATGGATGGAAACAAAACTCTAGATCCAAAGGTAGAGATTAAATCTCTAGATCCGACGGTTGAGATTAAATCTTTAGATCCGACGGTTGAGATTAAATCCCTAGAACCAAAGGTGGAGATTAAAAGGAGGCATGAACCCAACTCTATAAATATAGGGTGATGGCTTGGGCAGCAAGAAAATGGAAGGGGATTAGGGTTTGCTTCCCTTGGGCGGCTAGGAATCCTAATTAGGTTAGGATTGTGTTTGGGCGGCTAGGGTTTTGGGTGTTGGAGTAGGCGACAACAAGAGAAGAAGCTCCTTTCTTCTTCTTCCTATGGTGTTGCCGGCAACCTATCCTTCTTCCCTTTGTTTTGGCCGGTGCTCAACCTATCCTTCTTCCCCTCTTCTTTGGCCGGCAATTAGGAGAGATAGGGTTAGGGTTTTGGGCGGCTACAATGAGAAGGGTTGGTTTCTTTTCTCTTCTCCAAGTGTTGGCCGGCGCCCATGCTCTTATTGATTCTCCTTTGGTCGGTTCCCATACTCCATGTTCTCTTCCTTGGCTGGCAGCAACATCGAGTCTATTGACTTGGTGGCCAGTTCTATAAAGGAAGAAGAGTTTTGTTTTATGATCTTCCTTTGTTCGGAGTGAACAAGGAAAGGAAGATTGGTGATCTAGGAGGCTTCGACTTTTGGAAGATCGTCGCCCACATGACGTCCAAAAGGAGGAAGGACATACAATAGAAGATCAAGAGGTATAACAAGAGGTATAATCTCGTTTATTTTGATTAGTGTTCTTTTGTATTATGTCTATAATTGTTTTTCAATTATATGCATGTTGTATGTGGTTGTTTACTTCATGTATGTGGCTAATATAACTTGGACCCCGAACATAAACACAAAAGCTGGCGATCCGTACATCGTTTATTCTGTGGCTATTCGTAGAATAGAGGTTGGTTGCTTGAACAACAAGTTTGTTCAAGTGACTACTCTAATCGAATAGCACGACGATGAAACGGTTGCTTGGGTGATCCCTTTTGCCTAGGATTAAATTTTTTTTAATCCGGGGACATCGATGGGATCGCCATGAACAAGTGACTGAGTTGAAGTGGGAAGCGAAGTTTCTCCACCTTCATGTGGAATAAGAGCTTTAGTTCCAGGACAAAAACCCCTTCAAGTGGTATCAGAGCCACGGTTTCCGATTTTGTGTGTTTAGGATTCTGTTACTTTTATGCACTTTTCATATATTATATGTGCTGGATAATAGTAGGATATGCGTAGGTTAACTCTTTGGTTGCAGGCATAGGATCCAACTATTATGGCCATATGTGTGTATGTGATTGTATGTGTGTAATTGTATATTTTGTTGAATCCTTGGGGTTGACGAGGCTAGTATTTAATTTTTATAAATTAGATACGACATTGTTTAGCCACTCTTTCTATTTTAGTTTACTTTCGATCTAGATTTCATGTACACTCCCTCGTGGGGTATAGGATCGATGGATGTAAATTAAAATATTTTTTTTTCTCGGCTCGGATCTCCGGATGGCTCGTACATGGCGTAGGAGGAGCTGACGAGATGGCGATACGATGGGAGACATATTGAAGACAAAAGCGATAATAGTTGGAAAATTTTTATTTTTCATATTTATTGCTTATTGTTTGATATGCATGTCATAGGATAGAAAATTCCTCAATTTTAAATTACTAAGTGGGAGAGGGATATTTTTATAAATTCCCAGGGCCTTCATTACGATTTGACATGTGATGCAAGCAAACTTGTGCGTTGGCTATGAGTGCCTTCCTCCCCATCGGATGAGTTTGTTTGTGGATCACAGGGTCAAATATGGTTATAGGAAATTATTTAGGAGCATATGTACTTCCCCATTGGAAGGCACATAACCCGAGATAATTTCCTTGGTATCGAGTAATGGTGAACACTTAGATGCAAATAGGAGTATCCTCCCCATCGGAGTCACTGCTTTTATTTGTAGGGCCAAAGAGAAACCAACTATTAATTTTATTTATCAAAAAGTTAGGTTGACAAGATAGTAAAATTAATGGGTAAAACCTTCTCTTAGTAGAATTCGTATACGTCCACACGATCGTGGCATACGATATTCTCGGTGTTTTGAGGTGTTGGTTGATTTTAAAATTTTATTGTTTGAGAAATCAATAATTTTTTTAAATCTAAAGTTTTGATCTATGTGATTCTTGGGTATTTTAAAATGACTTTCAGTCGACTTGCTATGATACTAAAGGAAAATAAACTTACTATACATAATTATGTTGATTGGAAAAAGGAATCTTGACATTGTCTTAACTGCTAAGGAGTACAAATATGTACTCTTCGAAGAGTGTCCTTCTAAAGCCTGTGAATGAGCTGGAAGTCCTTGGAGCTGAGATCGATGGGGAAACCCAGGTCGATATCACTCTCCAGTCGACAAAAAGGCTTGCTCAGGCTCAGGCCATGGTTGCTTAGAAGGTTTCTACTTCTAAGCCGAAAGGCAAGAAGAAGAAGAAACAAGGTGGAGCAAAGCTGGTGGGAGGATCTCAGGGAGGAGTGAAGAAGCCGAAAGGCAAGTGCTTCACTTGGAAGCAGACTGGACATTGGAAGAAGGACTGTCCCAATCCGAAATAGAACAAAGGTATATCCTTTGGTCTAGTCGTTGAAACATGGTTACCGGTATTATCTACTGGCACCTAGTGTGTAGATACGGGAGCCACTGATCATGTCTGCAATACTTTGCAGGGGTTCCAGGAAACCTGATGACTAGCTAAAGGGGAGATTACCGTTTACTTGGGCGATGCCATGAAGGTGGCGGCTGTTGCAGTGGGAGATGTTTATTTATCTTTTGAGAAAAATAAAGTTTTGGTTCTTAAGAATTGCCTTTATGTACCTTTATTTAGAAAGAATTTAATTTCGATTTCTAAATTGTTTATGGATGGATATTCTATTTCTTTTAATGACAGAGTTGTTATAAAAAGGAATAGGGACATTATCTGTTTGGGTGCATTGATAGGAAATTTATACACACTTGAACCAAAAGCTCCCACGATGCAAATAGAAGTTAATAACTCATCTTCTAATTCCAATAAGAGAAAAAAAACCTTCGAAGATGAACCAAACATATCTTTGGCATCTTAGGCTTGGTCATATTAACCTAAGTAGAATTCAAAGGTTGATAGCTGATGGACCTCTAGGTTCATTAGTGGTGGAAGATTTCCCAACCTGCGAATCTTGCTTGGAGGGTAAAATGACCAAGAGGCCTTTTTAGGCCAAGGGGTATAGAGCCAAAGATGTGTTAGAATTGGTTCATTCTGATTTGTGTGGTCCTATGTCTATCCAGGCTAGAGGTGGTTTTGAGTATTTCATCTGTTTTATAGACGATTATTCGAGATATGGATAGATTTTCTTGATGCACCGCAAGTCTGAATGCTTTGACAAGTTCAAAGAATTTAAGGCTGATGCGGAGAAACGTCAAGGTAAAAGTATCAAGACACTACGATCTGATCGTGGTGGTGAGTATCTCTTGAAAGAGTTTAGGAATTACTTATCAGAGGCTAGGATTCAATCCCAATTGTCTGCACCTGCCACACCCCAGCAGAATGGTGTAGCAGAGTGAAGGAATAGGACTCTTATGGAGATGGTCAGATCGATGATGAGTTATTCTGAGTTGCCAGATTCGTTCTGGGGATATGCTCTAGATACGGCGGTGTACATTCTGAACTTGGTTCCATCTAAATCAGTGCCTTCTACTCCCACAGAATTGTGGACTGGGCGAAAGTCTAGTCTAAGACATATTCGAATTTTAGGGAGTCCAGCACATGTGCTGAAGGCGGATGCTAGTAAGTTGGAACCTCGTACAGAAGTACGCATGTTCGTTGGCTATCGTAGAGGAACAAAGGGTGGTTTGTTTTATAGTCCTAGAGATCAGAGGGTGATCGTTAGCACGAACGCCAAATTTTTAGAGGAAGACTATGCAATGAACCATAAGCCCATGAGTAAGATTGTTCTGGAGGAATTGAAAGGGGAAGTCACTTCTTCAGTACCACCGGTACAAGAGGATATACCACAAGTCACTGCACCACGTGTCACAGAGGATACACAGGTGATACCTCGTCATAGTGGGAGGGTTGTTAGACAACCTAATAGATTCATGTTCTTGGGAGAATCTTCTGATTTGGTCCTTGGCGAACATGAAACTGATCCCTGGACATATGACGAGGCAATCCAAGATAAAGATGTGATATCTTGGTAAAGTGCAATGAATGCTGAGATTGAATCTATGGATTCAAATCAGGTCTGGAAGCTAGTAGAACCACCCGATGGTATAAAAACCATTGGATGCAAGTGGATCTACAAAAGAAAGAGAGGAATAGATGGGATGGTTAAGACCTTCAAATCGAGGCTTGTTGCGAAGGGGTATACTCAGAAAGAGGGTATCGATTATGAGGAGACCTTTTCGCCGGTAGCCATGCTCAAGTCTATCCGGATTCTCTTGTGCATTGCAGCTCATATGGATTATGAGGTGTGACAGATGGATGTCAAGACAACTTTCCTTAATGAAAGTCTTGAGGAAAACATCTATATGAAGCAACCAGAGAGATTCATTGCGAAGGGCAAAGAGCATCTTGCATGTAAGCTTAATCGGTCCATTTATGGATTGAAGTAAGCTTCGAGGTCTTGAAACATCCGCTTTGATGAGGTAATCCAGTCTTATGGATTTATTCAAAGTCCGGATGGGTCTTGTGTATACAAGAGATGTGACGGAAACGTAGTGATATTTCTTGTACTATATGTAGATGCCATTTTGTTAATTGGCAACAATGTCAAGGTGTTATCGGACGTAAGGGTATGGTTGTCTAAACAGTTTGATATGAAGGACTTGGGAGAAGTGGGACACATCCTTGGGATCAAGGTTATAAGGGATCGCAGGAAAAGGATGTGGTGCTTATCTCAAGCTTCATACATAGACACTATTATGGATCGTTTTAGCATGCAAAACTCCAAGAAATGTTTTCTACCTTTCAGGCATAGAGTTCCTTTATCTAAGGAGATGTGTCCTAGAACATCTGAGGAGATAAAGGAGATGAAGGTGGTTCCTTATGCTTCGGCAGTAGGAAGCCTCATGTATGCGATGCTATGTACGAGACAAGATATCTGTTTTGCTATGGACATGGTCAGCAGATATCAGAGTAATCCAGGACATGGACATTGGACTATGGTAAAGCATATATTAAAGTACTTGAGAAGGACTAGAAATTATATGCTAGTTTACCAGGCAGACCAATTACTCCCTGTGGGTTATATAGATTCTGACTTCCAATCAGATAGGGATAACAGTAAGTCTACCTCAGGTTTTGTGTTTACTTTGGGAGGTGGAGCCATTGTATGGAGGAGTGCAAGCAGAAATGCGTGGCGGACTCCACCATGGAAGCTGAGTATGTGGCAACCTCTCAGGCGGCCAAAGAAGCTGTGTGGCTCAGGAACTTCCTGATGGACTTGGATGTGATTCCTGGTTTGCTTAGAACTATCACAATTTATTGTGATAATAATGGTGCAGTTGCAAACTCGAAGCATCCACGAGCCCATAAGGCAAGTAAACACATAGTGCGCAAGTACCACCTGATACGAGAAATCATAAAGGAGGTAGAAGTTGCTGTCGCCTAGATTGCATCAGAGGATGACCTGGTAGACCCTTTCACTAAGGCCCTTATAGCAAGAGCTTTGATAGGCATGTGGAGGGATGGGGAATCAGATGTATGGCAGTATGAGGACAACATAGTCTTTTAGTATAAGTGGGAGATTGTTGGGATGTATACTGAAAAGTCTATCTTTTGTATGAACATCTTTATTTTTGAAATAAGAATCACATGATCATTATTTGCATATTTCTATGGTTATGCATATTGTCTAATACATTACATTGTAGATAACATGGTGTGTGGTGTCACACGGGAAATCATGTTATCGGCTCCTTGTAAAGTATAAGTAAAGGCTCACAATCGAGATGACTTTGGATAAACCATTGGTATGGTTGTAGTGTGATTTGGTATTGGTTTGTCTTGACCATAGAATCACACTAGTGCACTTTGTGTGTATTGAGCAGGACCGACATAAAGGTGATTCGATTTATTGCTGACTAAATAATCGAATCGGACCTCAAATATTATATTGTACATGCTCTTAATCCCGATATAATAACGGGCACATATACTTAGTATTCATTTCTTTGATTTACCAATGGGCGAGATTTATAGATTAAATCGATAGGCTCGGTAAGTTGGGAAATGATATTATTTATATGGTGTGACATTGATTATAGGAGGAAACTGTTGGGTTTTCTGAGTCGCAAAAACCGCTTTTTGCGTTGCGGAAACCTCGGAAGCCCGGCCAAGGATCCGTGCGAAGTATAACAAATAAAACTAACATGTATGTGTTTAATACCTTTAGATCTACTCTAGATCTACATGATAAGAAATTACCCTTGAAGCGATGCCCTTCGCTTATCCTGCTCGTCCAAATGGATTGTCGGAACTCGAGAGTGTCAAGTGCACACTCCTCTATTGGTATCCACACAAGCAATAGGTGGAGAAAAGACAATCTTGAGTGTGCTAGCACTCCTTGAAGGTCTCGGCAAAGTGGAGGATTGGGAGAGAACTTGAGTGGAGCAAGGAAGAAGATGAAGTTGGAGTTACCACACAAATGAATTTCCACCATGAAGCCTCCTAAAGTGGCTGACCACTTATTTGGGAGTTGCATGCATGCATGTAACTCCAAGAGCCAATGGCTCTTGGTCTCCCTCATGAGGTGGCACCCCATGATAAGTCCATGATGATGTGGAACACCATCTTTGGCCGACCCACATGCCATGTCACCATGACATGACAATTGGTCAAGTCAAAATTGACCATTCATCTTCCCTCTCAAGTCAAGTCAAACTTGACCTCTTATCTCCCATGGTTGATCAAATCTAACCACTTGATTCAAGTCAATTTGATTTAATGAATCTCTATTCATTAATTTAAATTGACTCAATGAATCAAATCTAAATTAGTCTCATTCAACACTTGAATCAACTTGAGTCTAACTCAATTAGTTTAATTTGGATTACTCTTAATCCAATTTAGTTCATCCCATGAACCTAATCCTCATGGTTCATCATATGAACCTAATCTCCATCTAATTGCCCTTAGTGTGTGACCCTATAGGTTCTTGTAACGTTGGCAATGTCCCTAAACCGATTTAGGAACATAAGCAATGAGCGGTATCTAGCAACACATCATTGCTACCCAAGTTACAAGAATGTTGAGCTCCAACATCACCTTTGTGACTACTAATTATGACTCTCACAATATGTGACAATGTCCCTCTATCCTTGACATCTAGATTGACCAATTAAGGCATAGATCGTGTCATCCTTGGTACAATCTATATCTTGAACTCCAAGTAGACTCACTCTAATCAAATGAGCTCAATATCTCATATTGACTCATTTGGGCATGGAAATACACTTCGTGGTCTCACTCTATCAAGAATAACGATGTCACTCCCGTCATATAGGAGGGATAGATCCCATCTACATCACTCACATCTCTCCGCATAATTTATTACATACCCAGTAATCGCCTTTATAGTCCACCCATTTACGGGTGACGTTTGACGAAGCCAAAGTATCAACTCCTTATGTAGGGAACCATGGTGACTTCAGGTCTAAGGACTAATAGTCACATGAGAAAGTATATGACACTCATATAACGATCCATGATACTTTCTCATGGCGGGTCATTCAGTATACATTCTCCAATGCATACCCATGTGTCAACTTGATATCTCATATCCATGACTTGTGAGATCAAGCCATCGTGTTGACCTACATGCTAGTCTTTACGCATTAACATTGTCCCAGAATGTTAATACTTGACTAGGAATGATTAAGAGTAGTGTTCTCTATATCATCTCATTATCGATTCAACCAATTGATTGATATAGATAAGAACCTACTGCTCAAGGATGTTATTATATTTAGTTATTTGGCACCAATACAAGTAAATATAATAACCATGCCTTTATAAATAGGAATATGATACAATAAAGTCCATACAACAATCATCACATGATTGTCTCTAGGGCTTTCACTAACAGAAACCGTGTCCTATATATTAGGATGATGATGTCCCCTTGAGGAGCTCATAAGGTTCATCATGTAAACCCTGCAGGTGGACTTGGTCCGACATGATGAAAAGGTTGAGTGGTCAGTAAATTAATTAATGGTCAGTAAATTAATTAATCGACGGACATTCGATATCTTAAACATGGGGAGAAAATATACATATAATATATGGAGCCCATATTAACTTATGGGGGTTGGTGAGGTAGATCCTCTAGTGGTATGGATAATCATTAATGGATCGGACTTTATGTGGCCTTGATCAATTGGGTCGCCAAGATTCAACTCCTCCTCATGGTCCCTATTGTAGCCTATTAAAACCTCATGAAGCTTAGATTCAATGGATGGAAACAAAACTCTAGATCCAAAGGTAGAGATTAAATCTCTAAATCCGACGGTTGAGATTAAATCTCTAGATCTGACGATTGAGATTACTGTTGGGTTTCCGGCACCGCGACGAGTGTGTGTTCGAACATGTTTCGTAAACATGTGCACAACGGAAGGAATAAAATAATAAATCTAATTTATTACAACACACACACCACACACATGCATAGTACAACATGTGTAAACATAACCGTAAATTCAAATGTTGCAATAAAAGGAAATTTATACTACGTATACCTGATGTATCACGTATAGCGGAAAAGACATTAACCAGAACGATCCTTGCTAGAATCGTCTCTATCCGTATCCACGCCGAGTATCTTCGGGATGACTTCACAAAGTCATGAGCCTCGTCTTCGTACGAGTTACTAGCCTCGTGTTGAAGACGATGTGATCGAGAGAAGATCACGATCCGAATCAAAATTCAGATCAAAAATGAGTCCTCAAACACTCGCTTCTCCGGAGAGGTATTCGTCAACAGTTTGACGAGTCCTTCCTCCTCCACCTATGAGGATTATCGAAGATCGAATCACCAGCAAGGCTACCACTGTAGGAGCTCCAAACATCGTCCAAACGATGCTCTGATAAGAAGGAAACAAGCTGTCCAGAAAACTGGAGAGCTTTGGTGGAGCCTTGCGCCGACCAAATAAGAAAAGCAATATGCTCACCTTGTCGCCGGAGCCAAGGAAGATCACCGGAGCTCCTCCGGAAATAGCTAGACGCCGACAAGTGGGGAGGACGGCAGCTGCTGGACACCGGTTGAAGAAGCTTGGGCGGCGGCTTGGAGTTGGGCGCCGGCAATACTTTGAGAGGAGAGGGAGGAGGGCGACAACTTTAGGGTTGTAAGGATTAGGGCTTAATAAAAACCCTTAAGCCCTATTTTATAGAGAACAAATTCTCTTAATGGTTATCGGATCATAACCAAAAGTCCGTTAACCCGTTCCATTAGTTTAAGTTAAAATAAACCAAACCATGATGGTTTATTTTAAGTTAAAACGAACAGAACCAACTTTGGTTCATTCGTTTAAAACAAACCAAACCCCTTTAGTTTATTCTCCTCCATTGGATTAGAACCAAACCAATTTGGTTCATCCATCATGTCTTCATAAGACACGGCCCATCCACGCTTCCATTGCGACTGAAACGATTTCATGCTCGCTCCATGTTTGGTCCAACCAAACCTAGTTTCTCTCGGTATGAGAATCTCATTCTCAAGCTCATTTTAAATCCTTCGGATTACGCTCATTATGCGTGTGACCAAATAGGTTCTCGGTTTATGTTGTCCATCTATAATTAACCATTAATTATAGAATGATCATGAGTGGCACCTAGTAGTACATCATGATCCCCAATTAACCGAAAAGATTAACGGTTGATCCAAAACTATTTATGAAACCCTTTAAAAAGCTACACTGAATTGTACCCCATTCCCTTCACTGATCTTATACCCACTTGGTTCAGGACATGCTCTATAGTGTCAGTCCTCACTAGGTTAACTACGTCACACCTAGCCCAAGTATCATTTCCTCGTCCTACGGATTCTAGTTACTGCACATGTATCGAAGAGTACCTTACTCTAAACATGTACTGCTTTGGCCAAAGGCTTTAGTAACAATCCGACGAGAGGCCATGGGTATACATCTCCTCGCAAGGAGTGGTGAATCCTTTATAGGCTATTCAAACACCTTCGATCACTTCGACTTATACCCAATCATCTCGGGTCCACATCTCCTTAGAGATGCTTGCTTAAGATGTCAAAGCATAAGTCTTTATGATCAAGATGACTTGAATACCGCAAGTCAAAGGAACATCGCACTTAAGCTGCAGTAAGAACTTCATTGACATATCTATATATGCAGAGAACCATATGAAGTCTTACGGCTGGTCACTCCAATGAACTAGTTACTATAACTAGCATCCACAATTAACTCCGGACATCACAATGTCTCCAGCCAGTGAGAATCAGCTGCTTGGATACACCAAGGAGTATACCTCATGCTAGTCTCGACAGAATCAATGGTGTCCAAATCCATCAATTCATTGACTAGGGATAATTTCGATACATCACAATTACACATGTAGAGATACTCACTAGTTGTGATCCAATCACAAATTCTCTCATGCTGTGAATCGTATCGTGGACATTCAGTAAATGAGTTTAAGATCTAATCAAATACATGAAAACATGTATACTCAAATAGTGAATCTTCATTTATCATATAAATGGTTCAAACATAAGGCGATTGCCTTAGGACATCTCTCATATATTACTAACAAACTCCCACTTGGCCTAATGCCAATCGCTACGGTATCCAATACCATAAGCTCTAACATGACCCTCAAAATTACTTTGAGGTAATGCCTTAGTCAAAGGATCCGCTAAGTTCCTTTCAGTGGAGATTTTCTCAATTTGTATTTCTTTCCTACTGATGATCTCTCTGATAAGATGATAGCGGCGAAGCACATGTTTGGATCGTTGATGAGACCTTGGCTCTTTCGCCTGTGCAATAGCTCCATTGTTGTCGCAGTAGACCGGTATTGCTTCAACAATGGCTGGAATCACACCAAGTTCATAAATGAACTTCTTGATCCAAACCGCTTCCTTTGCTGCTTCCGAAACTGCAATGTATTCTGCCTTAGTGGTAGAATCCACTATAGTGTCTTGTTTGGAACTTTTCCAACTCACTGCGCCCCCATTTCAGGTGAATACATACCCAGACTGAGACTTGGAATCATCCTTTTCTATCTAGAAGTTGGCATCCGTATACCCACATATCACCATGTCTCCTTCTCCATATATTAGGAACACATCCTTAGTTCTTCTCAAGCACTTAAGGATCGTCTTAACAGCCGCCCAATGATCCATTCCTGGATCAGACTGGTATCTACTCGAGACACTCAGAGCATACGATACGTCGGGCCTCGTACATAACATAGCATACATGATAGATCATATTGCGGATGCATAGGGGATCTTACTCATGCAAATCCTCTCGTCTTCTGTGCGCGAACACATAGACTTTGAAAGGTGTATCCCATGCCTGATGGGTAGGAAACCTTTTTTGGATTCCGACATGCTAAACCTCTTTAGCACTCGGTCTATATATGTAGACTGCGAAAGACCAAGCAACCGTTTCGATCTATCTCTATAGATCTTAATCCCGAGGATATAGGTTGCTTCTCCCAGGTCTTTCATGGAGAATGTCTTGGACAACCAAATCTTAACTGACTGTAAGACTGAAACATCGTTTCCTATGAGTAATATGTCATCGACATACAATACTAGGAACACGACTACACTCCCACTAACCTTCTTGTACACACAAGGTTCGTCTGGATTTTGTGAGAAATCAAACTTTTTGATTGTCTCATCAAAACGGATATTCCAGCTCCTGGATGCTTGCTTCAATCCATATATGGACCGTCGCAATTTGCATACCTTGGTTTTATCAATCGATGTGAAACCCTCAGGCTGTATCATATACACATCCTCGAGCAGGTTTCCATTAAGGAAAGATATTTTCACATCCATCTGCCATATCTCATAATCATAATGAGCCGCTATGGCCAGGAGCATCCGAATGGATTTAAGCATAGCTACAGGCGAATAAGTTTCGTCATAATCAACACCTTGTTTTTGACGATATCCTTTCGCCACTAATCTAGCCTTATAGGTAATCACATTACCATCCATGTCGGTTTTCTTCTTGAAAACCCACTTGCACCCTATAGGCTTTATGCCTTCAGGTGGGTCAACCAAGTTCCAAATTTGGTTTTCATACATGGAATCCATTTCCGACTTCATGGCTTCAAGCCACTTATCCCTTTCTGAACTTGTCAGAACTTCTTCATAACTGGTAGGCTCCTCATCATCAATGAGTAACACGTCGTTCGATTCACTTACGAGAAATCCATATCTCTCAGGAATATTGCGTGTTCTACCAGATCTACGAAGATGTGGTGTTTCAATAGGTCCAGCTGATTGCTCATCACTATGAGTTATCGACTGTTGTGCTTCACCAGGTATCTCATCAATGTCTATTTGAGTCTCTCGAGCCTCCTCAAGCTCGATGACACTCCCACTGTTTTCTTGCAAGAGAAACTCTTTCTCTAGAAACACAGTATGCCTTGAAACAAACACCTTTTGTTCCACAGGATGATAGAATTGGTAACCCCTTGTTTCCTTAGGGTATCCAATAAATAGATATTTATCAGACTTAGCATCCAATTTGTCTGATACAGTCCGCTTCACATAAGCAGGACAACCCCATATCTTCAAGTAAGATACATGAGGTTTCTTACTATTCCATATCTCATATGGAGTAGTAGAGACTACCTTGGTTGACATTCTGTTTAACAAGTAAATAACTGTCTGAAGTGCATAGCCCCAAAAGGACTTGGGAAGATTTGCATGATTCATCATTGACCTAACCATGTCCAACAAGGTCCAGTTATGCCTCTCAGATACACCATTATGTTGTGGTGTATATGGAGGAGTAAATCGAGACAATATACCATTGTCTCTTAGATAATCAAGAAACTCTTGACTTAAGTATTCACCACCTTGATCCAATCGAAGTATTTTAATACTCTTGTCATGTTGTTTCTCTACTTCATTTTTGAATTCTTTGAACCTTTCAAAGGCTTCAGACTTGTGTTTCATCAAGAACACATACCCAAATCGTGAGTGATCATCGGTGAAGGTAATGAAGTAGCTATAGCCTCCTTAAGCTTGAGTTGACATAGGTCCACATACATCAGTATGTATTTGACCTAGCAACTCTCCCACTCGTTCACCTTTTCCTGTAAAAGGTAACTCAGTCATCTTGCCTTTTAAGCATGATTCGCATGTATCGTATGAATCCAATTCAAACGATTCTAAAATTCCACATCGGTGTAATTCGGACATGCGTTTCTTACTTGCATGGCCAAGACGACAATGCCACATGTAGGAGTATAATTGATTATCCTTTCGAGCACGCTTGTTGCTCGCTTCGATATTGAAAATGTCACTGGATACGTCCAACGTATAAATACCATTGCTCAAAGTTCCAGTTCCATAAAGAACTCCATTCAAAGTTATGTAACAACAATTGTTACTAAGAGTCAAATGGTACCCATTTCTATTTAAACAAGAAATAGAAATGATGTTCTTTATCAACGAAGGAACTTAAAAGCAATTGTCCAGTTCTAAGACATGTCATGTAGGGAGTTTCAACAAATATGTTTCGATGGTGAGTGCAACAACCTTTGCTCCATTCCCAATATATAAATTTGACTCTCCCTTGAAGAGTCTTCTTCTATTCCATAGCCCCTGTATGTCATTACATATATGTGAGCCACACCTAGTATCCAATACCCAAGTGTCTAAGAAAATAGAATGACAATCAATAACGAAGATACCTGAAGAGGATGGGGCATCGAATGCCTCCTTCTTCTTCTTGGACTCAAGATAAATCTTGCAGTTTCTTCGCCAATGGCCCTCCTTGCCATAATGATGGCAAGTGCCCTTTTGAGTTGGTTCTGCCTTTTTAGCCTTTTTCTTCCCCTTCTACTGTTCCTTTGACTTCCTCTTAGAACCTTTCTTCGAGGAATCAACTAACAGCACCGTCCCCTACTCATGCTTCTCAGAAGGCTCCACAGTCTTCAGCATGTTGAGCAGTACCACAGATGAACCCTCATGCATCTTAGAGGTGAAGAGGAGCTTGGAGACTTCGAACCTTTCGAATCTCACTTACTCATCAAGCAACTCATAAAGATGAAAGACTAAGGTATGAGCATCCATATGCTCATGCTTCTTCCATAGCTCGGGTACCATCGCAGCTAGCATTATGCAACTCACTAGTTCAGAATCAATCACATGTTTCTGATAGTCCAACAATTAGTCCGGAGTTGCATCGTCACTAGGACGGGCGGGAAGAGGCGCTTCGAGAACATATGCAAGCTTTTCACCTTGAGAACAATTCTCAAGTTTCTAAGCCAGTCCAAGAAGTTCGACACAGTCAATTTATTTGAATCCAAGATAGAGTGCAAATTCAAAGACATCATGATCAATCAATTATCCTAGAAATACAACTTGTGCATATATGAGAAAGATGATTTAAAATGCATCAATATAAATTTATAAATCCCATTCATTTTTCAAATTTCAAAAAACCCCAAAATCACTTCAGGGGATCGTAGATCCATCTCCGAATGGGCTGATATCCAACATAGATATGAACAACCTTAGAGAGAGTCTAACAAGCCATTCATAACTACAATGGTAGGTATCAAATATACCGATTACATATCATATATATGCAACTATCACAATGTGCTATCAACTAATTGAATGTTCACACATACATCGGGTTGTTAACTCATTAACAAGTATGCATCATATGCATAGAACCCAACTTCACCTCCCTTCACATCGACCTTGGAGAGAGTCCAACAAGCCGATGCTCCAGGTTAAAGCCAACTCATTAATCAAGACATAGTTTTAATATGGTTAGAGCGCATTCAACCAATTAGCCCGGCTTGGAGAGAGTCCAACAACCAAAGCTAACAATTGACCTCTGACTCTTACCATATTAGTATTAAACTATTCCATGGTTTGAACATGTTCGGGTTCGAGCCGGGCTTGGAGAGAGTCCAACAACCCAAACAAGAAACCGAACTCTGGTTTTAACCATATTATTGGAAGGTGTAGGCTTTAATATTGAGTAAGGGTTTTTATGTCTCATCCTCTTTGCATGCAAATAACTATTATCTACATGACATGACATACATGACATACATCTACATGTCACGACACACATGGCATAATGATATGCATCTAATGCAATTACATGGCATACAATTATGTCATGTACAAAATTTCCTTATATGTCATAACTATTTATGGAAATAAAATATATTTAAGATTTGATTCTCCAAATCAAATCATGATTAAATTAGGAAACAAATTTCCAAATCTAATCACATATTTTATTTGTGGAAATAGTTGATTAAGGAAAGTCAATTTAGGAAACCAATTTCCTAAATCATCAAAACTACTTATGGAAATAAAATATTCTAAGATTTGATTTCCCAAATCAAATCAATATTAAATTAGGAAACAAATTTCCAAATCTAATCAAATATTTTATTTATGGAAAATATCAATTTCCATAAATACTTCCAACTTTCCAAAAGTAGAAGATTTCCATAAATACTTCTAGACATTCCAAAATTAAAAATTTCCATAAATACTTCTAACTTTCCAAAATTAGAAAATTTCCAGAAATACCATTATGACTATCGCAAAACAATTTTACGATTATGTCAAAACACAACCTGGGCTCTGATACCACTGTTGGGTTTCCAACACCACGGCGAGTGTGTGTTCGAACATGTTTCGTAAACATGTGCACAGCGAAAGGAATAAAATAATAAATCTAATTTATTACAATACACACACCACACGCATGCATAGTACAACATGTGTAGAGATAATCATAAATTCAAATTTTGCAATAAAAGGAAATTTATACTACGTATACCTGACGTATCACGTGTAGCGGGAAAGACATCAACACCAAGTATCTTCGGGATGACTTCATAAAGTCATGATCCTCATCTTCGTACGAGTTACTAGCCTCGTGTTGAAGACGATGTGATCGAGAGAAGATCATGATCCAAATCAAAATTTGGATCCAAAACGAGTCCTCAAAAACTCGCTTCTCCAGAGAGGTATTCGTCAACCGTTTGACGAACCCTTCGTCCTCCACCTATGAGGATTACCGGAGATTGAATCACCGACAAGGCTACCGCTGTCAGAGCACCAAACATCGTCCAAATGATGCTCCGATAAGAAGGAAACAAGCTGTCTAGAAAACTGGACAGCTTTGGTGGAGACCTTGCGCCGACCAAATAAGAAAAGCAATATGCTCACCTTGTTGCCGGAGCCAAGGAAGATCACTGGTGCTCCTCCGGCAACAGCTAGACGCCGACAAGTGGGGAGGACGGCAGATGTTGGACGCCGGTTGAAGAAGCTTGGGCGGCGACTTGGAGTTGGGCGCCGGCAAGACTTGGAGAGGAGAGGGAGGTGGGCGGCAACTTTAGGGTTGCAAGGATTAGGGCTTAACAAAAACCCTTAAGCTTTATTTTATAGAGAACAAATTCTCTTAATGGTTATCGGATCATAACCAAAATCCCGTTAACCCGCTCTATTAGTTTAAGTTAAAATAAACCAAACCATGATGGTTTATTTTAAGTTAAAACGAACCGAACCAACTTTGGTTCATTCATTTAAAACAAACCAAACCCCTTTGGTTTATTCTCCTCCATTGGATTAGAACCAAACCAATTTGGTTCATCCATAATGTCTTCATAAGACATGACCCATCCACGCTTCCATTGCGACTGAAATGATTTCATGCTCGCTCCATGTTTGGTCCAACCAAACCTAGTTTCTCTCGGTCTGAGAATCTCATTCTCAAGCTCGTTTTAAATCCTTCGGATTACGCTCGTTGTGCATGTGACCAAATAGGTTCTCGGTTTATGTTGGCCATCTATAATTAACCATTAATTATAGAACAATCATGAGTGGCACCTAGTAGTACATCATGATCCCCAATTAACCGAAAAGATCAACGGTTGATCCAGAACTATTTCTGAAACCCTTCAGCAGCTATACTGAATCGTGCCCCATTCCCTTCACTCATCTTATACCCACTTGGTTCATGACATGGTCTATAGTGTCAGTCCCCACTAGGTTGACTATGTCACACCTAGCCCAAGTATCATTTCCTCGTCCTACGGATTCTAGTTACTGCACATGTATCGAAGAGTACTTTACTCTAAACATGTAATGCTTTGGCCAAAGACTTTAGTAACAATCCGACGAGAGGCCATGGGTATACATCTCCTCGCAAGGAGTGGTGAATCCTTTATAGGCTATTCAAACACCTTCGATCACTTCGACTTATACCCAATCATCCCGGGTTCACATCTCCTTAGAGATGCTTGCTTAAGATGTCAAAGCATAAGTCTTTATGATCAAGATGACTTGAATACTGCAAGTCAAAGGAACATCGCACTTAAGCTGCAGTAAGAACTTCATTGACATATCTATATATGCAGAGAATCATATGAAGTCTTACGGCTGGTCAATCCAATGAACTAGTTACTATAACTAATATCCACGATTAACTCCGGACATCACAATGTCTCCAGCCAGTGAGAATCAACTGCTTGGATACACCAAGGAGTATACCTCGTGCTAGTCTCGACAGAATCAATGGTGTCCAAATCCATCAATTCATTGACTAGGGATAATTTCGATACATTACAATTACACATGTAGATATACTCACTAGTTGTGATCCAATCACAAATTCTCTCATGCTGTGAATCGTATCGTGGACATTCAGTAAATGAGTTTAAGATCTAATCAAATACATGAAAACATGTATACTCCAATAGTCAATCTTCATTTATCATATAAATGGTTCAAACATAAGGCGATTACCTTAGGACATCTCTCATATATTACTAACAATTAAATCCCTAGAACCAATGATGGAGATTAAAAGGAGGCATGAACCCAACTCTATAAATATAGGGTGATGGCTTGGGCGGCAAGACGATGGAAGGGGATTAGGGTTTGCTTCCCTTGGGCGGCTAGGAATCCTAATTAGGTTAGGATTGTGTTTGGGCGGCTAGGGTTTTGGGTGTTGGAGTAGGCGACAACAATAGAAGAAGCTCCTTTCTTCTTCTTCCTATGGTGTTGCCAGCAACCTATCCTTCTTCCCTTTGTTTTGGCTGGTGCTCAACCTATCCTTCATCCCCTCTTCTTTGGTCGGCAATTAGGAGAGCTAGGGTTAGGGTTTTGGGCGGCTACAAGGAGAAGGGTTGGTTTGTTTTCTCTTCTCCAAGTGTTGGCCGGTGCCCATGCTCTTATTGATTCTCCTTTGGCCAGTTCCCATACTCCATGTTCTCTTCCTTGGCCGGCGGCAACATCGAGTCTATTGACTTGGTGGCCGGTTCTAGAAAGGAAGAAGAGTTTTGTTTTATGATCTTCCTTTGTTCGGAGTGAACAAGGAAAGGAAGATTGGTGATCTAGGAGGCTTCGACTTTTGGAAGATCATCGCCCACACGACGTCCAAAAGGAGGAAGGACATACAATAGAAGATCAAGAGGTATAACAAGAGGTATAATCTCATTTATTTTGATTAGTGTTCTTTTTTATTATGTCTATAATTGTTTTTCAATTATATGCATGTTGTATGTGGTTGTTTACTTTATGTATGTGGCTAATATAACTTGGACCCTGAACATAAACATAAAAGTCGGCGATCCGTACATCGTCTATTCCGTGGCTATTCGTAGAATAGAGGTTGGTTGCTTGAACAACAAGTTTGTTCAAGTGACTACTCTAATCAAATAGCACGACGATGAAATGGTTTCTTGGGTGATCCCTTTTGTCTAAGATTAATTTTTTTTTAATCCGGGGACATCGATGGGATCGCCATGAACAAGCGACCGAGTTGAAGTGGGAAGCGAAGTTTCTCCACCTTCATGTGGAATAAGAGCTTCGGTTCTGAGACAAAAACCCCTTCAATTATTTAGTGGAAGATGCATAAAAAAATCTTGGAGGACATATATTTCACGTTAAACATCAGAATTGGAACCCTTCGAAAGCTAAACAAAAGAGATTGAACCATATTTATGAAATGACTTAGCAACAAATGTCTCGGGAGCATGGGATCAATAAGCAGACATTCTGGGCTAAACCTCATAATCAGATCTTCAGAATGCCGGACAAAAGAGCAAAATTGGAAGAATGACACTGATGGGACCACGAGCATGCAATGTAGATCATGAAGACATGTAAAGTTAGATTATCTGTTTGGATTAGTCCATTTGTTTCTACTATAAGCAACCAAGACATATGAAGAGAGAGTGTACTCTGAAGGCTCAGTTGGAGACCACTGATATTGCATTGGGGAGGATAGTATGCAACCTCGACAATAAATATCATCATAGAAGATTGGATCCTCACACTAACAATAATCTACTTCCCTAGGCGCAACTGTACCATTTGTAGAGTATGAAGCGTGCAATGATGTTGGTCATTATTCAATACTTTACAGCCGGTGGTGTACTCTTTTCTAGAACAACAATATTTATCACCTCCATTGCAGCCATTTCGATTTGTATCTCAGCTTCAACAATGGATTTCAGATCATCTATGGTAGTCTTTTGCACCTACACGAATTCAGCTGCCAAGAATAGAAGTTGGACATCTACATCATTACTTGAGAGGAGGCGTAGCGGACTGAAGGATTGGTCATTCGGAATATTATTTCAATTTATATACTGATTGATTTGGGTAGTTCACATTCGTAAGTTTAGAGTGATTCTAGATGCGATTAGGAGTGTTCCTATACATCGACTATGTGGGTTAGTCGTATCTTTATTGTCAGGTGAGGTGTTGACCACCAATCAAGAAGTCAAGGGACGATGCCCTTAGACTTTAACAGATATACTTTTATTGTAGACATATCCTTATGGGTATCTAAATTTTGAAATGATAGTATGTCATGCCTCTCAGATGTTTGTTGGAGATCCTTGGATGGCTAGAGGGGGTGAATAGCCTCTCTTGATTTCTACAATTAGGATAGTGGAAGCAAAAGCAAATATGAAAGAAATCAAAAGACAAAAATACAATCGCTAACAAGGAAGTTTAACGTTGTTCGGAGATTATGCTCCTACTCCACGACGATCCGTAAGGTGGATCAACCCTAGCAAATCTTCCACTAAAAGCCTCCTTTTGATGATCACACCAAGGTGGAGAAGCCATCTTTACAATGCACTCTTCTTACAAATGATGAAAATTAAGAATAGAGAAGAAGAGATTTGAAAGCACTAAAAGACTTAGAGAAAAACTTGGCAAGATGAGAGCAGAGTTTGGAATGAGAGAACTAGCCTCTTAAGCTCCCCAAGGCCTCCTTTTATAGAGAAGAGGCTGATTTTCCCGTTGGGGCTACAACAGTCGACTAATCGAGCCATCAGTCGACTACTGCTGTAGCTGACCTTATCCAACAGCTTCTGACAAAGCCTGATCTACGGTCATCACAACCCAACGGGACTCTAATCAGTCGACTGATCAATCCATCAGTCGATTGCTCCAAGAAATCAGTTGACTAAAAATATTTTTGTGCCCGTGTCCACTTATAACAGTCGTCTGCTAGGGTATGACAGTCGAATGATGGTGGACCAGTTGACTACCAAACCCTAGCAATCAACTCTCGAGCCACAGAACTCAGCCGACTTTAGTTGACTGGCTGATCAGTCGACTGGGGTAAAGCCGCAGTCGACTGACACACTTCAAGTATGATCAAGTCATACTTGAAATTAACTCCCTAGACCTAGACTCAACCTTCTAGCTCTTCCTTCAGCCTTGTGCCTCCAAGATCCCTTCGAGTCTACGACTCCTTCATCCTTGTGCTTGCTTCCAAGAGCTTCCCTCGGTTTCATCATGTCTCGGGTTTCTTTTTTGCCAAAGTTCGCTTGGACTATATGCCGCCAAGACTACATGCTTGGACTTACACTGCCAAGACCTTACCTTTGGACTTCCTTTGCCAAGGTTTGCTTGGACTTTACGCCGCCAAGACTACATGCTTGGACTTATGCTGCCAAGACCTTCGCTTGGACTTTCCTTGCCAAGATCACACTTGGACTTTCCTTTACCAAGTATTCACACTTGGATTTTCTTGTCACTTAACACATTCACCAGTTAGATCGCAAATATTTCCTAACTATAAATAATTATCCAAACATTAAAATACATAAATTCTTGGGCCATTGTTGCACCAACAATCTCCCCCATTTTGATGTTTGGAAATCATTTAAGTTAGGTCTTTAAATATGTACAAAAATCATATATCAAATATGAATTCTAACTTAAAATCTCCTTCTCCCTCTTTGACATACATCAAAAAGAGAAGAACTCATAAAAAAAAGTTCATGAATGAATAAAATTGATCATTCCTTGAACTAAGGTATAAGATAGATATAGGAATCCACCTTAATCCAAGACATAGTTCATGATGTGTAAAGAACATGGTGAGAAAAGCATGAAACAATAGATAAGAAATGTATCCTTACTTTGCACCAACAATAAACATAATATAGATTTTGGGGATGAAAAAGATTGCATAATAAAACTCCCCCTAAATTCTTGCATCAGTTAGTCCTACTCCACCTTATTTGCTATGCTTAACATACCAAAGGGTTAGGCCACCTAACATTGGACTCAAGACAAGAGTCAAGGCTGATTTTGTAGAAAAATCAATGTGGCAGTCGACTGAATATTGAGGCAGTCGACTGCCTACCCTGAAACACCAAGTTCATGTTTTTAGCCTAACTTCAGAAATGCATTGAAAATTCAAGAAACATCAAAAAATTATGAAATTTTGTGGACACATTTATAAGGTCATTCTATATCAAGGAAAAATAATTTGAAAAAAAATATATTTTCAAGATTTCGAAATTGACACAAATTTGAAAACTAACAAAAGCTTTAAGATTTTTCAAAACTTTGTGCCACTTTTGCTTATCAAGTGAAAACTATTTTTCAAAATATGATAAACATAGTTTAAAATATATTTTATTTGACATTTTCAATCATGTTCTTAGAGCTATATGCACATCAATTGTACACAAGCCTTCCCAATGATTGGTCCAATGAAGGATCAATGTCTCTAGATGACACTTTGGTTTATAGTAATCCATCATAACAAACATGATAAGCCAAGTGCATCTTCCTAACATCTCACATGATGTCTAAGTGGTCAATACAAAAATTATGGCTTCTTAGGTGTTTTGTGAGATGCTTAGAGGTAGTGTCCTAGATTTTCTATAGGATCATGCAAATCTATTCTATTCTACAAAGCACATTCCAAGTTCTCTCCTAAGTGATGAAAAATCTATTTTGGGAAGAGCCTTGGTGAAAATGTCGGTATGGTTGGACTTTGATTCTATGTAGTTGAGTTCAATGCCCCCCTTTGCCACATGATCTCTAATAAAGTGATGTTTCACTTCAATGTGCTTGGTCCTAGAGTGACGTACTGGACTTTTGGTCAAATTAATGGAACTCACATTATCACAATAGACTTTAACATTGGAGTAGTGTAGCTCATAGTCCTCTAGAGTATGTCTCATCCAAAGCAATTGAGCTACACAAACACCCATAGCCACATACTCGGTCTCTGTGGTAGATAAAGCAACACAAGGTTGCTTCCTACTACAACAACTAACTAAGGAGGATCCAAGAAATTGGCACTCACCACTAGTACTCTTTCGATCCAATTTGCAACCCGCATAATCAAATCGGTGTACCTAACCAAGTCAAAAAACCTAGTCCTAGGGTACCAAAGTCCTACACTTAGTGTACCTTTAATGTATCTTAAAATTCTTTTAATGGCCACTAAGTGAGACTTTTTGGCACAAGATTGGTATCTTACACACATGCCTACTGCAAATAAAATATTGGGTCTACTAGCGGTTAGGTATAGTAGGCTACCAATCATACTCCTATAAAGTTTTAGGTCAATTGATTTACCTTCATGATCATTGTCTATTTTAGTATTAGTTTCCATTGGGGTTGATACTACCTTAGCATTTTCCAAACCAAATTTCTTGATCATTTCTTTGGCATATTTGTTTGATATATTTAGATTCCTTCATTAGTTTGTTTGACTTGTAAACCTAAGAAGAAATTTAATTCTCCAACTAAACTCATTTCAAACTTATTTTCCATATTTTTGATGAAGTCTTGAAGGAGTTCATCATTTGTTGACCCAAAAATGAGGTCATCAACATACACTTGGGCCACAAAGATATCCTTTGACTTTGACTTAATGAAAAGAGTTTGATCTACTTGGCTCCTTCTAAAGTCCTTAGAAATTAGGAAAGATGATAATCTTTCATATCAAGCCCGGGGAGCTTATTTTAACCCATATAATGCTTTTATAAGCTTATATACGTGGTTTGGATAGTCTATGTTAGTAATATATGAGAGGTGTCCTAAGGCAATCGCCTTAAGATTGTACCATTTATTTGATAAATGAAGATTTACTATTTGAGTATACATGTTTTCATGTATTTGATTGGATCTTAAACTCATTTACTGAATGTCCGCAATATGATTCACAACATGAGAGAATTTGTGATTGGATCACAACTAGTGAGTACCTCTACATGTGTAATTGTGATGTATTAGAATTATCCCTAGCCGATGAATTGATGGATTCAGACGCCATCGATTCTGTTGTGACTAGCACGAGGTATACTCTTTGGTTTATCCAAGCATCTGTTCCTCACTGGTTGGAGACATTGAGATGCCCGAAGTTAATCGTGGATGCTAGTTATGGTAACTAGTTCATTGGAGTGACCAGCTGTAAAACTTCATATGGTTCTCTGTATATATGGATATGTTAATGAAGTTCTTACAGCAGCTTAAGTGCGATGTTCCTTCAACTTGCGGTATTCAAGTCATCTTGGTCATGAAGACTTATGATTTTACATCTTAAGCAAGCATCTCCGAGGAGATGTGGACTCGGGATGATTGGATATAAGTTGAAGTGGCCGAAGATGTTTGAATAGCCTACAGAGGATTCATCGCTCCTTGCGAGGAGATGTATACCCTATGGCCTCTCATCGGACTGTTAATAAAATCTTTGGCCAAAGCATTACATGTTTAGAGTATGGTACTCTTGGATACATGTGCAGTAACTAGAATCCGTAGGACGAGGAAGTAAATACTTGGGCTAGGTGTGACGTAGTCAGCCTAGTGGGGATTGACACAATAGACCATGTCCTGAACCAATTGGGTATAAAATGAGTGAAAGGAATAGGGCACGATTCATTGTAGCTGTTGAAGGGTTTCAAAAAAGGTTCTGGGATCAACCGTTGATTTTTCGGTTAATTGGGGATCATAATGTACTACTAGGTGCCACTCACGATCATTCTATAATTAATGGTTAATTATAGACGGCCAACATAAATTGGAAACCTATTTCGTCACACACACAATGAGCGTAATCCGAAGGATTTAAAATGAGCTTGAGAATAGGATTCTCAGATCGAGAGAAACTTGGTTTGGTTGGATCAAACAAAGAGTGAGTATGAAATTGTTTCAGTCGCATCAGAAGCATGGATGGGCCGAGTCTTATGAAGACATGATGGATGAGCCAAATCGATTTGGTTCTAATCCAATGGTGGAAAATAAACGAAAGTGATTTGGTTTGTTTTAAACGAATGACCATAGTTGGTTCGGTTCATTTTATGTTAAAATAGACCAATGCGGTTTGGTTTATTTTAACTTAAGTTATTGGAGCGGGTTAACGGGTTTTGGTTATGAACCAATAACCGTTAGGAGAATGTGTTCTCTATAAAAACATGACATAAGGGTTTTTCAAAGAGAATTAATTGGTTCAAGGGTTTTGGAAACCCTAGCCTCCTCTCCTTTTCCTCCTCTAGGGTTGCCACCCACTTCAATGGCTGCCCAAGCATCTTGTGTAGCCGCCCATTGGTGCAGTAGCTCCTCCTTCTCGCCACCGGCCACCCACCAGCCGCCGGCGACTCCTCCGTCCATCCTCCCTTGGCCGCCGGTGACCAAGGAGCAACCGACCATTGATTGGCCAGCCATCTTTTCCACCAACACAAGCTGTCCAGTTTTGGACAGCTTGTTTCTCTCTTCGTAGAGAGGTCGTTTGGTCAACATTTTGCGCTCCAACAGTGACCTACTTGCCGGAGATTGGATCTCCAGTAATCCTCATAGGTGGAGGACCAAGATTTCATCAATTGGTTGATGAAAATCGCTTCCGAGAAGCGAGTTTGTGGAGCTCATTTTTATATCCGAATTTTGATTCAGATTGTGATTTCTCTTGGATCACAACGTGTTCAACACGAGGCTAGTAACTCTTGCGAAGATGGGGCTCGTGGTTTTGTGAAGCTATCCCGAAGATACTCGGCGTGGATATGGATAAAGGTGATTCTAGCGAGGGTTGGTATGATTAATGTCATTCCCGCTATACGTTATACGTCATGTATAACTAGAATAAATTTCCTTTTATTACAAAATTTAAAATAGCAATTATGTCTACACATGTTGTATCCTGCATGCGTGTGATGTGTGTGTTGTAATAAAATTATTTTATTACTTATTTTTGCTTCCGCTGTATGCATGTTTACGAAACATGTTCGAATATACACTCGCTGCGGTGTGGGGGAAACCCAACAGTCTACACTCTCAAACCTGGGGGGTTGTTCTACATACACTTCTTCCTTAATAAATCCATTTAAGAATGCCGATTTTACATCCATTCGATAAAGTTTAAACTCCATGTAAGCGGCATATCCTAATAGGATTCTAATTGACTCTAACCTAGCAACCGGGACATAAGTTTCATCATAATCAAGTCCTTCAACATGATTGAAACCCCTTGCAACTAACCTAGCTTTGTTTCTAGTCATGTTTCTTTGATCATCTAGCTCATTTCTAAAGACCCATCTTGTGGTAACAATAGTGTTATCATTGGGTCTAGGGACTGGCTCCCACACTTGACTTCTTTCAAATTGAGCTAATTCTTCTTGCATTGCTAAAATCCAATCCGGATCAAGTAATGTATCATTGATTGATTTGGGCTCAATTTGGGAGATGAGAGCTATTTGACTAGTAGGAGCTCTATGAAAGGACCTAGTTCTCACTCCTTGGGATAGTTCTCCTACAACTTGGTCTAGGGGATGATTTTGATGAATCCTTAATGTTCTAGGAGGTGATTTAAATTGATTTTGATCATGGTTATCCTCTTTCCTACCTTCATCATCGGAATCTCCTCTTCATCCCCCTTGATTACTACTTTTTAATCCTCCCCCTATTGAAACGTCGGTGGCCTGCTAGAGGGGGGTGAATAGCCTTTCTTTCATGTACGGTGGAGATCGTTCATTGATTGCCTACAAATATGATTAGCGCAGCAGAATAATAAAAGATAATACAAGAGGCAATGCTAACAAACCGATATAGCGTGGTTCACGGCCCTTGCCACTAGTCCATGACCCGATTCGTCCAAGGTGAATCACACCTATAACAAATCCACTAATCTCTCCTTTGCACAAAGCTAGGTGGAGGTTACCTTTCTTACACAAGATCTCTCTTCTTACAATAGGATTGAAATAAATGCAAGTAAGAAGAGTAGGAAGCATTTAGGCACTTGGGAGTATGTTTAGAGTTCAAGCATTAACCATCCCAAGTCACCCAAGGCCCCTTCTTATAGGGAAGAGCCCATTCTTCCTGTTGGGTGCCTAGCAGTCGACTGATGCCCCGATCAGTCGACTGCTGCTGTAGCCGTTGCCTCGCAATGACTTCTTCCACGTTGGATTCCAACCAATGGCTCCCACATCAGTCGACTGATCTTCCCATCAGTCGATTGATGGAGCCATCAATCGAGTGGTCGACGCAATCACTCAACTGCTAAAGCTTCTATGCCCAAAACCCTTGACATCAGTCGACTGCTCCCCTTGGCAGTCGACTGATGGAGCTAGCAGTCGACTGCCACGAGCTAGCCGTCGACTGTTCGGCCAAAACTTTGACTCGAACACCAGTCGAGTCTCTAGTTGACTTGGAGTAGTCGACTGCCATATCATGGCAGTCGACTGATGTCGAGAAAATCCATCTGACACTTAGCCAATTGGCCAAGATCACCTAAGAGCTACCCCATCTCGGGTTACAATCGCTCACTCTCATTCCCTTGGAGTCCCTCGCCTTGAAGTTCTCTTCGTCCGACCACGTCCCTCGGATGTGCCAATCGCATTGCTTCGCAGCTCCATCCTTCACGTCTCGCCCTAAAGTCTACTTCCTTCGGCTTCACTCCAATGCTCCTCGTTCGACGGTCCCTCGGATGCACCAAGCGCATGGCTTCCGCAATGCATCTTTCACCGACTCAAGGACCGAGTCATCATGAGATGGTGAATCTTGCCAATCATCTATGTGTGAATTACTAAGTCCTGCATGACTTCAATACACATATCAAATCCATAACAACCTAACTTAAACCCTTTGCCACACACATCAAAACCACATCACATGGGTTGATTGCCCTAACAATCTCCCCCTTTTTGATATGTGGCAATATGTTTAAGTTAGGTAAAACAATTAACATAAACACATAAGGCAAGAAAGCATATAAGTAAACATGAGTATCAAATTTCCCCCTTAGCATGATTAACTTAAACCCTCATAATTCTCCCCCTTTGACACCATCAAAAATATTATACAAATGTTATACACACATGACATCAAGTCCAATGGAAGAAAATACCAAAAATCAAGTTAAAAACCTAATACAACAGCTTACTATGCTCGTGCACAGTACATTAGTCGACTGAATCAGAGCATCAGTCGACTGGCACCCAATTTTCAGATTTTTCTAATTTTTCGAATGAACTTAAGAAATGCACCAGAAATTCCAGAAAATTCGAAAAATCATGAAATTTGGAGTACATATTTCTTATGAATTCCTCTATCGGTGAAAAATTATTTTTCATGAAAATTCATTTTATTTTCGAAAATTAGGCAAAAATTCAAAAGTTGCAAAATGTCTAAAGTTTGTATCATCTTTAAAGCCTAGTTTTGCCTTGAAACTTTTCAAAACATGAACTCACTGTTTATAAAACATGAAATGTTTTTAAGTCATTTAAAATATCCAACTATGATCTATGGGCAATATGTCCATTGATTAAACATTTGCTTTTCCCATAGTTGGTCTATGATTAATCTATTGATACACTTAATGACCCATCTAAATGCTATAAGCATTAGTGGACCATTTGTATCATTCTATCATCTCACCCATTTCTATGTTCTCAATCAAGTTAGCCTTATAGTGGGATGTGAGATGTTCCTAAAGGTATTTGCTCTTAACCAAACTTTCATGCATTTCTATCCATGGTTAAGTGTCTATATCCTAAAAACCACCCAACATGATCATAAAAACATGTATTATCAATCATGATCAATATGTTATCAATAATTGTATATCATGATAAAAAATCAAATATTATTATAATTCCATATTATGATCATATTATCATCACCCAACACTCAATTTAAAAACTATCACCCTCATTATCCTAAGTCAACCAATCAACATGATATAAGTTAAGTCCACTATGGTTGACTATCCTAGGGTTTTCCTAACTCTTAAGGATGGATTTGGGAATCCAATATAAGTTCTTTCCTATAGGGTTTGCTAAGTACTCCTTTGGGATCCATTTCCTAGCTATCATGGTTGTTTTAGATTGACCCCTAGCAATTAAACAATTATACGCTTTCTCATTCTTAGATCCCTTATATCCTAAGCCTTTCTTATTGAAACTAGCCCTTTGGCTCCCAATTATCATATTTAAAGTGTTGGAGCCTATTGTGAATTTTTCTAAGGCTTTAGTTAAATGATCTACCTTTTCTCTTAAAGCCTTATTTTCCTCAATACATGCATCATTAACATTAAAAGACATGTAATCATTATGTGAGCCTGTATTATCAAAACTAGAAGAGAAAGTATTATCATTAACATTTAAACATGCTTTTGCTAGTTTTTATTCTAGGGCCTTAATTTCATCAAGCATGCTTTTAGTTTTCTTTTTAGCCCTAAATAGCTCTTTAGTTAAACTCGAAATCATAGACATAATTTTCTTGGGAGGGAGATTCGTTACCTCACTTACCAAATCTCCTTCTTGTGATGTCGATGAGGATGAGGATGAAGCTTCCCCTTCACTCGAGCTCTCCTCACTTGTGCTTGTTTCTTCTTCGGAGGAGGAGGTGGAGTCCAAGTCTTCTATTGCTGTTAGGGCAAGGCTTGTGAAGGCTTCTTCTTCTTCCGAGGAGGATGATGGATCATCCCATGTTGACTTGTGTGCCTTGGCCTTCCCTTTTTTCTTGGCTTTCTTCTCTTCTTCCTTTTTCTTGCTCCCCTTCTTCTTTTCTTCTTTCTTTCTCCTTTCCTCCTTGCTTTTGTTCAAGAGGGGACAATCATCCCTTATGTGTCCCTCTCCTTGGAAATTGTAGCATATAATTTTCCTCCTTGGCCTTCTTCTCCTATTATTTGATTTGTTAAATTTAAAATTTTTCAAAGCATGCCTTACCTTCCTTACCATATAGGCCTCCTCATTGCTATCCATGGAGGAGGAAGATAATTCATCGGAGGAAGACGGTGCAATCTCCTCCTTCTTCTTCTTTCCTTTTTCCGCTACTAGTGCCACTCTCCTTGTTGGCTTGATTTGCTCTTCTACTAACCCTTCAAGCCTTGTTTCATGAAGTTCCATGGTGGAGAAGAACTCTTCTAGGGTGCTCACCTCTAGATTCTTCGAAATGTAGAAGGAGTCCACCATGGAGCTCCACTTTGAGGACCGGAGGAATGCGTCTATAGCCTTCATTATCATGTCCCAGTTCGATAGCTTCTCTCCTACACTTGATAAACCGGTTATGATTTCCTTAAAATGAGAATGTAAAAATGTTACCTTCTCCCCTTTATCGAGTTTGATGTTATTGAGTTGAGAGTGGGGGACATCTCTTCTTGCTAACTTGGCCTCAAATGTGCCTTCATGAAGCTCCACTAGCTTCTCCCACATCTCTTTGGTGCTAAAGCATTCTCCTATCCGGTTTATTTCTTGTTGGGGGAGCATGTTGAAAAGGTGGTGCTTGGCCTTTGAGTTTTCAAGGTGCTCCTCCCTTTTCTTCTTGGTCCACCTTGATTTTTCTAATGGCTCCCCCTCTTCATCCCTAGGTATATCAAAATTGGATTCCATTATTAACATGATATCAAAATCAGTTTTGAAAAATGCCTCCATTCACTTTTTCCACCAAGCGAATTCCCCCTCAAACTTTGGCGGATGGATGTTGGAGCCGACCATCTTTGTTGTCGTGCTTGTTACAGCGGTGAGTCTGGTGACAAGCAACCTTGGCTATGATATGATGTGAGAAAAATATATAGGGTTTTAGGAGTAGTTTTTGCTCATATCTTTGTTAGTAATATATGAGAGATGTCCTAAGGCAATCGCCTTATGTATGAACCATTTATATGATAAATGAAGATTCACTATTTGAGTATACATGTTTTATGTATTTGATTGGATCTTAAACTCATTTACTGAATGTCCATGATACGATTCACAACATGAGAGAATTTGTGATTGGATCACAACTAGTGAGTATCTCTACATGTGTAATTGTGATGTATCGGAATTATCCCTAGTCGATGACTTGATGGATTTGGACACCATCAATTCTGTCGAGACTAGCACGAGGTATACTCCTTGGTGTATCCAAGCAGCTGATTCTCACTGGCTGGAGACATAGTGATGTCCGGAGTTAATCGTGGATGCTAGTTATAGTAACTAGTTCATTGGAGTGACCAGCCGTAAGACTTCATATGGTTCTCTGCATATATAGATATGTTAATGAAGTTCTTACTGTGGCTTAAGTGCGATGTTCCTTTGACTTGCGGTATTCAAGTCATCTTGATCATAGAGACTTATACTTTGACATCTTAAGCAAGCATCTCTAAGGAGATGTGGACCCGGGATGATTGGGTATAAGTCGAAGTGATCAAAGGTGTTTGAATTGCCTATAAAGGATTCACCACTCCTTGCGAGGAGATGTATACCCATGGCCTCTCGTCGGATTGTTACTAAAGTCTTTAGCCAAAGCATTACATGTTTAGAGTAAGGTACTCTTCGATACATGTGGAGTAACTAGAATCCGTAGGACGAGGAAATGATACTTGGGCTAGGTGTGACGTAGTCGACCTAGTGAGGGTGACACAATAGACCATGTCACAGAACCAAGTGGGTATAAGATGAGTGAAGGGAATGGGGCACGATTCATTCGAGCTCTTTGAAGGGTTTGAGAAATAGTTACGGATCAACCGTTGATCTTTTGGTTAATTGGGGATCATGATGTACTACTAGGTGCCACTCATGATGGTTCTATAATTAATGGTTAATTATAGACGGCCAACATAAACCGAGAACCTATTTGGTCACCGCTGTGGCAGTGTAATCCAAAGGATTTAAAGCGAGGCTTGAGAATGGGATTCTCGGCCAGGAGAAACTATGTTTGGTTGGACCAAACATAAGCGAGCATGAAATTGTTTGATCGCAATGGGCGTGGATGGGCGTGTCTTATGAAGACATAATGGATGGACCAAAATGGTTTGGTTCTAATCCAATGGAGAGAATAAACCAAAGGGTTTGGTTTATTTTAAGCGAATGAACCAAAAGTTGGTTCGGTTCGTTTTAACTTAAAATAAACCATCATGGTTTGGTTTATTTTAACTTATCTTAATGGAGGCGGGTTAACGGGCCTAATGGTTATGATCCATTAACCATTAAGAGAATTAGTTCTCTATAAAAGAGGGCTTAAGGGATAATTAAGCCCTAATCCAAAACCCTAGCTTAGTTGCCAACCCATTGCCTCCTTTGTTGTGCGCCGACCAACCTTCATTGCCGACCAAACTTACCCTCCGGTGATCTCTATAGGTTTGGCATCAAGGTGAGCCTTTTCTTCCTTGGTTGGCGGCGCCTATCTCCTCCACCAAAGCTGTCCAGTTTTCTGGACAGCTTGTTCTCTCTGTCGGAGCGTCGTTTGGACGACGGTTAGAGCTCCGACAGTGGCTAACTTACTGGGGATTCGATCTCCGGTAATCCTCTGAGGTGGAGGACGAAGGATTCGTCAATTGGTTGACGAATACCTCTCCGGAGAAGCGAGTTTTGAGAACTCGTATTAGGATCCGAATTTGGATTCGAATCGTGATCATCTCTCGATCACGTCGTCTTCAACACGAGGCTAGTAACCCATATGAAGACGAAGCTCGTGGCTTAGCGAAGTCATCCCGAGGAACTCGGCGTGGATACGGATAGAGACGATTCTAGCGAGGATCGTTCCGGTTGATGTCGTTCCCGCTACACGTCATACGAAAGGTATAACGTAGATAAATTTCCTTTTATTACAAATTTAAATTTACGGTTATGTCTACACTTGTTGTAATATGCATGCGTGTGTTGTGTGTGTTGTAATAAATGTAAATTTATTATTTTTATTGCTTCCGCTGTGTTCATGTTTACAAAACGTGATCGAACACACACACGCCGCGGTGCCGGAAACCCAACAGTGGTATCAGAGCCCAGGTTGTGTTTCGACATAATCGTAAAAATGGTTTTGCGTTAGTCATAATGTATTCCTAGAAATTTTCTAATTTTGGAAATTTAGAAGTATTTATGGAAATTTTTTAATTTTGGAAAGTCTAGAAGTATTTATTGAAATCTTCCACTTTTGGAAAGTTGGAAGTATTTATGGAAATTGATATTTTCCATAAATAAAATATTTGATTAGATTCTGGAAATTTGTTTCCTAATTTAATCATGATTTGATTTGGGAAATCAAATCTTAAAATATTTTATTTCCATAAGTAGTTTTAATGATTTAGGAAATTGGTTTCCTAAATAGATTTTCCTTAATCAAATAATTCCATGAATAAAATATGTGATTAGATTTGGAAATTTGTTTCCTAATTTAATTATGATTTGATTTGGAGAATCAAATCTTAAACATATTTTATTTCCATAAATAGTTATGACATATAAGTAAATTATATACATGACATAATTGTATGTCATGTAATTGCATTAGATGCATAACATTATGCCATGCGTGTCGTGACATGTAGATGTATGCCATGTAGATAATAGTTATTTGCATGCAAAGAGGATGAGACATAAAACCCTTAAACAATATTAAAGCCTACACCTTCCATTGATATGGTTAGAACCAGAGTTCCGTTTCTTGTTTGGGTTGTTGGACTCTCTCCAAGCCTGGCTCGAACCCGAACATGTTCAAACCATGGAATAGTTTAATACTAATATGGTAAGAGTCAGAGGTCAATCGTTAGCTTTGGTTGTTGGACTCTCTCCAAGCTGGGCTAATTGGTTGAATGCGCTCTAACCATATTAAAACTATTTCTCGATTAATGGGTTGGCTTTAACCTGGAGCATCGGCTTGTTGGACTCTCTCCAAGGTCGATGTAAAGGGAGGTGAAGTTTGGTGCTATGCATATGATGCATACTTGTTAATGTGTTAACAACCCAACGTATGTGTGAACATTCAATTAGTTGATAGCACATTGTGATAGTTGCATATACATGATATGCAATCGGTATAGATGATACCTACCGTCGTAGTTATGAATGACTTGTTGGACTCTCTCCAAGGTTATTCATAACTATGATGGATATCAACCCATTCGGAGATGGACCTACGATCTCCCGAAGTGATTTTGGGGTTTTTGAAATTCGAAAAATGAATGGGATTTATAAATGTATATTGATGCATTTTAAAATCATTTTCTCATATATGCTCGTTTTGTATTTCTAGGTCAATAAATTGATCATGACGTCTTTGAATTTGCGCACTATTTTGGATTCGAACAAACTGAATGGGCCTAACTTCCTGGACTGGCTTAGAAACCTGAGAATTGTTCTCAAGGCGGAAAAGCTTGCATATGTCCTTGAAAAGCCTCTTCCTGACCGTCCTAAGGATGATGCAACTCCAGACTAAATGTTGGTCTATCAGAAGCATGTGGCAGATTCTGAGCTGGCGAGTTGCATCATGCTAGCGGCGATGGTACCTGAGCTACAAAAGCAGCATGAGCATATGGATGCTAATACTATAGTCTTTCATCTTCATGAGTTGTTTGATGAGCAAGCGAGATCCGAAAGGTTCGAGGTCTCTAGGCTCCTCTTCACCACGAAGATGCAAGAAGGTTCATCTGTAGTGCAGTTTGTTCTAAAGATGAACGGGTACATCGAGCGACTAGCAACTCTCGGTTTTGTGATGGATCATGAGTTAAGTATTGACTTAATTCTGCATTGTTTGCCCAAGAGTTTCTCACAATTTGTGATGAACTATCGGATGAACAAATTAGAATCTACCATTCCCGAGCTCCTCAATATGCTGAAGACTGTGGAGCCTTCTGTGAAGCATGAGGAGAAGGCGGTTCTGTTAGTTGATTCCTCAAAGAAAGGTTCTAAGAGGAAGGCAAAAGAACAGAAGAAAGGAAAGAAGAAAAAGGCAAATAAGGCAGAACCAGCGCAAAAGGGCACTTGCCATCACTGTGGTAAGGAAGGCCACTGGCGAAGAAACTGCAAGATTTATCTTGAGTCCATGAAGAAGAAGAAGGTATCCAATGCCCCATCCTCTTCAGGTATCTTCGTTATTGATTGTCATTCTATTTCCTTAGACACTTGGGTATTGGATACTGGGTGTGGCTCACATATATGTAATGACATACAGGGGCTAAGGAATAGAAGAAGACTTGTCAGAGGGGAGTAAAATTTGCGAGTTGGCAATGGAGCAAAGGTTGCTGCGGTCGCCATCGGAACTTATTTGATGAAGCTCCCTGATAGCTGCATTTTTTATTGCGCTATTTTTACTTGTTGATTAGATCTTTTAGGCTCTTTGATGGGATAATTATTGTTATTCAGGATGTTTTTACATATTGAGCCTATTTGCAATTAATTACATTAATTCCTATAATTTCAGTATTTTTCATGAATTTCATGTGATTTTGTAGGAACATCTAATGAGGATCTAAATGGAGCAATCACAGCCGTCGATCCAGATCAAATCTGAGCATTATGGACCGTCCGAGGAAAGTGATTGATTTTGAGCCATCCATCTGGATCTGGAGCGATCCGGCTCGTACATTAAGATCTACACATTTTGGCCGTTCATCTGGACCGTTGGATCGTGATTATACCTTCAGACGGATCAGATCCGTCCATTGCAATTCAGATTGATCATAGCCGTTGGATCACAGCATGCTTAGGAGATTAATTGGATTCATTTAGCCTAGCTATATTTGGGCGACTGAGATCAGATTTGGCACAATCGGACGGCTCAGGAAAATCACTTAATAAACCAACTTCTTCGACGCGGCCGAGCCGGCGTCTTCTTCCCCTCGCGAGCGCGGCGACCGGCGACTCCACGAGCGATCGACGGCAGGCCAGCAGTATTCCGGCGAGTTCCCTCCGACAGCTGGCGACGATCCCAGCCAATCCTTGGTGGCGGATCCAGATGCTGTGTTCGGGCAGCTGATCCAAAGCGAGGCGAGGCGGGATTCCGACGAGTTCATCCTTCACCGGCATTTCTCCTTCATTCCGGCGGCTGGGATAGGCCGTTCCATCTTGCCGGAGTCACCCACAGGTTGTGCCGATTGGACAATCCCATTTTCACCGCCGGAGAAGAATCCCATTCCACTGTCCGGTGAATCCAGATTCGCGTCGAGCGGTGACCGCAATCATCCATCCGCATCCTTCCTCCTCACGCCCGATTGGGCAGCTTCGCAATCACCGCCGGAGTGGTTGTTCGGGTTGTTGTGACCGCCGTGTGTTTACCGGTCGTATTTTATATGGATTTTGCTACCGAGTGTGTATGTGTTAAACATTAGGGATTTAATGTTAATTACATTCGCATTTTATTCGGTGCAATTATGCAATTGTTAGTAGTTGATTAGGTTTGTTTTGGTTAATTGTTGATTTATTTACATGCAATGCTATTTCTATCATTTTGTTATGCTTAGTTGTTAATTCTGTTCATCGTGCATTTTTATTAGATTTAATATTGGCATTTGTTATTTAGTTGTAGGTTAGTTTAATTTCTTGTTGCTAATGTACTAACCCCATCCATTAAAATTGTCTAATCAAGGTATTGTATAGGAAAGTACGGTGTTTTGGTTGGAGTGCTTTCATTATTAGGTTAGATTTCATTCACATTCGACGATTCGTATAGTGACAAAGTATGGTGCTGGTTGAATCGCTTTCGTTTATTGCATTTCGTTTATTGCAATTTTTAGTGACTGTTTGATCACTGTGCCGTATAGTGACAGTGCGGTGCATGGTTGGGTTGTTCACCTTTGTTTGATCAGTGTACCGTATAGTGACAGTGCGGTGCTTGGTCGCTTTCTTTTGTTCATTAGAATAGTTGTTTGTTACTCATTATTTGGTAGTTAGATTTACTCTTTGTATATTCAATTCCCATGTTCGCTTTTGATTTTGCATTTTAATAAATTCATAAAACCCCCAATGTTTACTTCTGTTTAAAAACAAACGTCCAGCCATTAGGTTCGTTGGGAGATGACCCGAGTCAGTCCTATACTGCATTAGTGTAGTTAGGGGGTTCGGTAAATAATTTGGGAACGGTATTGCGACATTAAATCATCGTTCGTTATCAAATTTTGGCGCCGTTGCCGGGGAACTTTAATGGGTTCGTTTGTCTTTAAACTGTAGTTTGTTTGTTTGTTTTCTTTTTCTTTTGTTATTATTGTTTTTCTTATCATTTCTATTTGTTTCTCATTGAATTTGTTTGTGTGGATGACTAGGTCTTCAGGCAATATTTCACTTGAGTTTTATGTAGCAGTAGGCCCAGCCTAGGAAGAGGGTTGTTGAAGAAAAGGCTAGGGAATTCCAGGAGCTAGTAAAGTTCCAAGTATGCCGAGGATATGGAATGTGTAGGGACTGCCCCAAGGATCACTTCCATCAGATGTTTGTGAGTAATGTAATTTCATGGTCGAGCATGGGATCGTCTTAGGTTGTATTATCTCTGTGTATGGTATTGAAGTAGATCCTGCTACAATTCATATTATATCCTCTTTATCTTACCCCGCTACATGCGGCGGAAGTTGTGCTTTTCTAGGTCATGTGGTTTCTACTGGACATTTTATCGAAACTTCATGTTGCCCTACTACCCTTGACCAAATTGTTGCGAAGGAGGTGGTATTTCAGTTTGACATGATTGCGATAGAGATCAAGCCACCCCATAGCGATTCTTTTCGGATGAGCAACTTTTCAATTGTAGGGTAAGACACCATGGTATGCAAATCTTGCTATTTATTTAGTTGTCGTGTTGTACCTTCACATTTTACTCATGCACAAGTCTAGAAATTGAAAAGTGATGCTAAGTAGTATGTATGGGATGATCTTTATCTTTGAAAATTTTGTATTGATCGGATCCTTAGATGATGTGTACTTGATTATGAGTTTCATTCCATACTTACTTATTTTTTTTTGCATTCTCTGGCTTGTGGGGGGCATTTTGGACCCCAAAAGAACTGCTAGGAAAGTTTAGAGTCTAGTTTGTATTGGCCCACCTTATTTCATGATGCCTCTAAATTCTACAAGTTTTGTTAGCGATGTCAATGAACAGGGAATATAGGACGTAGAAATGAAATGCCTCAAAAACTTTTGTTATTATGTGAGATTTTCGATATTTGAGGTATTGATTTTATGGGTCCTTTTCCTGTATCTTTTGGATTTTCTTACATTCTTTTGGCTGTTGATTATGTTTCCAAATGGGTGGAGGCCATCCCCACCAGGACTGATGATTCTCTAGTTGTTGTGAATTTTGTCAGGTCTCACATATTTTGCAGATTTGGGGTACCCAGGGCGATCATCAGCGATCAAGGGTCTCACTTTTGCAATAGACACATGAAAGCCATGCTGAGCAAGTATGGGGTGTTTCATAAGATTTCTACTCCTTATCACCCTCAGACAAATGGGCAGGCTGAAGTATCAAACAGGGAGATCAAATCTATATTGGAGAAGACAGTGGGGCCAGACAGGAAAGATTGGAGCAAAAGGTTGGAGGATGCTCTGTGGGCCTACAGGACTGCCTATAAGACTCCCATAGGCATGTCCCCTTACAGATTGGTTTATGGCAAAGCATGTCACTTGCCGGTGGAGATTGAGCACAAGGCTTATTGGGCAGTAAAAGCTTGCAACATGGAGGCTTACAGAGCTGGGAGAGAGAGGAAACTCCAACTTCAGGAACTTGAAGAGATACGGTTAGAAGCATATGAGAACTCCCGCATTTACAAGGAGAAGACTAAAAATTTTCATGACAAGCGGATTGTGAGGAAGGAGTTCCATATTGGCGACAAAGTGTTATTATACCAGTCTCGTCTCAGGTTGATCGGAGGTAAGTTGAGATCCAGGTGGGACGGTCCTTTTAGTGTTACTAATGTGTTGCCCTATGGTGTTGTAGAGGTGCAGGAACTTTCTTCAGGGAACACTTACAGAGTAAATGGACACCGTCTCTCAAGATATTTCATGAAGGGCTGAGAGAAGTCGAGCAGAAATTGTACCTTGAGGATGCTTCTTCTCCGACATGACAGGGGAGTGTGTTCTTTTGTTTACTGTATTTTCTTCCTTCTCATGTTCGGAAATAACTTGTTGTTTATTTGTTTAGTATTTGCCTGTTTGCCTAGGTTGTTTAGTTGTTTTCGTTGAGTCAAATAATATTCCCCTATGTATGCCTTAGTAGCATTTCAGAGGTGGTAAAAATTAGTTAAGTTTGATCATTAAATTATGGATTTTTATGTATGATAGGAGACTTCACTTGCAAGCAGTCACTTGTTATGATGGTGAACTTTTTATTGATAGACCAAGCTTGATTTTTATTCACCTAGTGAGGTTTAAGCCATTTTCAATCAATTACCCACTTTGGTGTGATACACGTGTGATACTTGTTGCTCTAGAACTTGCTTTGAGTCTTTTCAAAACTGCAAGAGCATTTATTTGCATGAATATGATGAAGGATTTTACTCTTGATTCTTCTCCTTACTGGAATTGCTTGTTTAATCCACTTGATACTTTCATGTTGTCGTACTTGTCATTCCTATTCATTCATTTTCTATTGTCTTGTGGATTACCTCCACCATCTTTTGTTCTCCCATTGGAAGAATAACTTGATAAGTTGCATTGTCTGAGACGGGAAAATTTCTAAGTGTGGGGGAAGAGATATTGTTTGTTTGAAGTTTGACACAGTTTGAAGCATTCTGACCAACACTTTTTCAGAATGGAGAAATTGGAATATGGAAGATGACAACAGAAAAGCTTAGAAAGTGCAAGTGCTATCGGAATTGGAGTTGAAACTTTTGAAATCAGCTAATGCAATGTCAGATTGGAAGAAATCTGGAATTCAATAATAGCACCGGGCATATGAGGGAGAGGAAGCTCCACTGGCAGGTTTTTGTTCAGATCACAAAATTACTGAGGACCTGGAGCTTGTTTCTGAATTGGGTGCAACATTATCAGACCTTGGAAATAACTAAAAAAATACGATTGAGTGTTTTATTCCTTGAAACTGAAATTGCAAGTTTTAATGAGCTAGTTAAATTCTGGAAAAATGCAGGAGTCACCAAAGATCCAAGATGCTATGCTTACACGTGGCTTCAAGAAATGCCAAGGTTATTTAAAAGGAAGTGTAGCTTGGAATGGTATTTAAGGATTCCAATCACGTGGATTTGGGGAAACATCTGCTCAAAACAGTTTCTGAATGAATTCATAAGAGTCATACATCACGAAAAAAAAATAAATATTGCCAACGGACTGCATAGAGCTCCCATGATTCTGCTACCCTTCGCAAAAGCTATGTAAGTGATGGATGCTGCAAGAAAATTATGGATTCAGCTGCTAATGGAGCAAGTGACAGAGATGCAGTATGAACAAGCGATCTTTGTTTTGGAGATGTTGCGAATGAGCCCAAAGAAGTAGTGGTAGGGTGCGACAGATGAAAGGCTTCATAGTTTGGAAGTCGATATTGCTAATTCTATGGATGCTATAGCTGGTTGAAGCGCTGAAATTGGTTTAAAAAATGGTTTTTTAAAATGTTCTTTGAAATTGCTATTACGTAATGGTGCCTTGCCGCAGCAGAACTTGTAACACCATAGCAAAGAAATTTCGTGTCAGATCATAGAAGCAATCGCCACGGAAATTACGATCGGAACTGATTTTATTAGATTTGAGGAGCAGATTGAAAAAAAAAAAAAATGTACTGGTAGCAGGTTTTGGTAGTGAAGTTCAAGAACTAATTCAAATTATTTTACCATTCTTGACACTCCCGGTGAGGCCTCTCTTATGGATTTACGTTCAAGACTTCAAGAATTCCTCTGAGTCCATAAGTCTCTAATGCACGTAAAGATAATTGCTTTAGGCGGTTCAAGAATGTGCAAGTGATATCATAAAGATCGCAATTTTGTGAGGGAGTTTAAAGCATCAAGAGATGGACTTTTCTAGATACGACAAAAGCTTACTTCCAAATATCTTCTCATTGCTTAAGTTGGTCGGATATCCGGGAGAGGTAAGCTTGACCAGGCTATCTAATTGAGCACCAAAAGCTCGCACGATGGCTAAAAGCATCGTTGGTTTGATTACCATCAGAATCCATATTGCTTGGTTCAGATTGGACACTTGCATCACACTTACTTGATGTTTTAGTTAGATTCAACGAAATTATAAGGTTGTGGTTGATAACTTTAAAATGTCTTCAAGTGTGTTTTTCGATCTTGCATTTTCATACTTGAATGCCTATGAAATGTTAATATTCTGTCAATATCCTCACAAAAGTATCATAGACTAAATGGTCAAGGCCCGACTTAGTTTTCAAATTCCAAAGATTCCGATAATAGATGAGGCAATTAAAGTTGTGATTCTAAATTGTGAGAGAGGCGATGTAAATCAAATTGAAAACGATGTAGAACTTGTTTTCCTCCACCACACCACTTTTAAATGCAACGAATCAGTTTATTCTTCCAATTACGCTATTGTTATTACATTCATTATATCTTGATCTTACAGTATGTTTCTTTTGCAGTCTACATCTGATCTTGTTTTGATATTCGATAAATCCTTTTGATTCATGTATGGAATGTATTGATAGCGTGGAGAAGTAGATGATAAGCAAGCATATGGTAGGACAGTTACATGATGTTTTGAGGTACCCCACTCCTACGATCATTATGTGAGCATGAGTGCATATATCCATTTGGGAGGTTTTATATCAGCTTGGTTTATTTGATTTGACTGTAAACCATCAAACATGTTGATCTTGTAGAGGGATCTTTGAATATCCTAGATCCTGATAAATTTGGTGATCCTAAGTAACTTATTTTTTCTGTCTCTGAATTATTGATCTAGGTATTACTAGGGGAATGAGTTAGGGAGTTAGTGTTTCTTTGTTTTTGTTATTGCACGGGACGCGCAAAAATAAGTGTGGGGGAATTTGATAGCTGCATTTTTTATTGCGCTATTTTTACTTGTTGATTAGATCTTTTAGGCTCTTTGATGGGATAATTATTGTTATTTGGGATGTTTTTACATATTGAGCCTATTTGCAATTAATTACATTAATTCCTATAATTTCAGTATTTTTCATGAATTTCATGTGATTTTGTAGGAACATCTAATGAGGATCTAATTGGAGCAATCACAGCCGTCGATCCAGATCAAATCTGAGCATTATGGACCGTCCGAGGAAAGTGATTGATTTTGAGCCATCCATCTGGATCTGGAGCGATCCGGCCCGTACATTAAGATCTACACGTCTTGGCCGTTCATCTGGACCGTTGGATCGTGATTATACCTTCAGACGGATCAGATCCGTCCATTGCAATTCAGATGGATCACAGCCGTTGGATCACAGCATGCTTAGGAGATTAATTGGATTCATTTAACCTAGCTATATTTGGGCGGCTGAGATCAGATTTGGCACAATCGGACGGCTCAGGAAAATCACTTAATAAACCAACTTCTTCCCAGCTTCGACAACGCGCGACAGAACAGTGCGGGCGGCGTCTTCTTCCCCTCGCGAGCGCGGCGACCGGCGACTCCACGAGCGATCGACGGCAGGCCAGCAGTATTCCGGCGAGTTCCCTCCGACACCGGTGGCGGCGATCGGACCAATCCTTGGTGGCGGATCGAATCTTGTGTTCGAGCGGTGATCCAAAGCGAGGCGGCGGGATTCGAGTTCATCCTTCACGGCATTTCTCCTTCATTCCTGGTGGGATAGGCCGTTCCATCTTGCCGAGTCACCCAGTTGTGCCGATTGGACAATCCCATTTTCACCCGGAGAAGAATCCCATTCCACTCGTCCGGTGAATCCGGTTCGTCGAGCAGGTGACCGCAATCATCCATCCGCCTCCGCCCTCGCCGACGATCCGCATTCACCGCCGGAGTGGTTGTTCGGTTTGTTGTGACCGCAGTGTGGTTACTCGTCGTATTTTATTTGGATTTTGCTCAATGAGTGTGTTTGTGTTAAACATTCGGGATTTCATGTCAATTACATTACGCATTTTATTCCAGTGCAATTATGCAATTGTTAGTAGTTGATTAGGTTTGTTTTGGTTAATTGTTGATGTATTTACATGCAATGCTATTTCTATCATTTTGTTATGCTTAGTTGTTAATTCTGTTCATCGTGCATTTTTATTAGATTTAATATTGGCATTTGTTATTTAGTTGTAGGTTAGTTTAATTTCTTGTTGCTAATGTACTAACCCCATCCATTAAAATTGTCTAATCAAGGTATTGTATAGGACAGTATGGTGTTTTGGTTGGAGTGCTTTCATTATTAGGTTAGATTTCATTTACATTCGACCGATTCTTAGTATAGTGCGGTCGGTGCACAGTTGAATCGCTTTCGTTTATTGCATTTCATTTATTGCAATTTTAGTATTGTTTGATCATGTCCGTATAGTAATGATCACGGTGCATGGTTGGGTTGTTCACCTTTGTTTGATCGATTAATGCAGTATAGTAGCGGTCGCGTGTGCTTGGTCGCTTTCTTTTGTTCATTAGAATAGTTGTTTGTTACTCATTATTTGGTAGTTAGATTTACTCTTTGTATATTCAATTCCCATGTTCGCTTTTGATTTTGCATTTTAATAAATTCATAAAACCCCCAATGTTTACTTCTGTTTAAAAACAAACGTCCAGCCATTAGGTTCGTTGGGAGATGACCCGAGTCAGTCCTATACTGCATTAGTGTAGTTAGGGGGTTCGGTAAATAATTTGGGAACGGTATTGCGACATTAAATCATCGTTCGTTATCACTCCCTAGTAGACTAGTCTTAGAACTGGACAATTGCTATTATGTTCCTTCTCTAATAAAGAACATTGTTTCTATTTCCTGTTTAAATAGAAATGATTTTCATTTGACGTTTAGTAACAATTGTTGTTATATAACTTTGAATGGCGTAATTTATGGAACTGGAACCTTGAGTAATGGCATTTATACGTTGGACATGTCCAGTGACATTTTCAATATCGAAATGAGCAACACGCATGCTCGAAAGGATAATCAAATAGACTCCTATATGTGGCATTGTCGTCTTGGCCATATAAGCAAGAAACGCATGTCCGAATTACACCGATGTGGAATTCTGGAATCGTTTGAATTGGATTCATATGATACATGCGAATCATGCTTAAAAGGCAAGATGACTAAGTTACCTTTAACTGGAAAAGTTGAACGAGTGGGAGAGTTACTAGGACTAATACATACTGATGTATGTGGACCTATGTCAACTCAAGCATTAGGAGGCTATAGCTACTTCATTACCTTCACCGATGATCACTCACGGTTTGGGTATGTGTTCTTGATGAAACACAAGTCTGAAGCCTTTGAAAGGTTCAAAGAATTCAGAAATGAAGTAGAGAAACAACATGATAAGAGTATTAAAATACTTCGATCGGATCGAGGTGGTGAATACTTAATTCAAGAGTTTCTTGATTATCTAAGAGACAATGGTATATTGTCTCAGTGGACTCCGCCATATACACCACAGCATAATGGTGTATCTGAGAGGCGTAACCGGACCTTGTTGGACATGGTCAGGTCAATGATGAATCATGCGACTCTTCCCAAGTCCTTTTGGGGCTATGCACTTCAGACAGCTGTTTACTTGTTAAACAAAATGCCTACTAAGGTAGTCTCAACTACTCCATATGAGATATGGAATGGTAAGAAACCTCATGTATCTTACTTGAAGATATGGGGTTGTCCTGCTTATGTGAAGCGGACTGTATCAGACAAATTGGATGCTAAGTCTGATAAATGTCTATTTGTTGGATACCCTAAGGAAACAAGGGGTTACCAATTCTATCATCCTGTGGAACAAAAGGTGTTAGTAATATATGAGAGATGTCCTAAGGCAATCGCCTTATGTATGAACCATTTATATGATAAATGAAGATTCACTATTTGAGTATACATGTTTTACATATTTGATTGGATCTTAAACTCATTTACTGAATGTCCACGATACGATTCACAGCATGAGAGAATTTGTGATTGGATCACAACTAGTGAGTATCTCTACATGTGTAATTGTGATGTATCGGAATTATCCCTAGTCGATGAATTGATGGATCTGGACACCATCAATTCTGTTGAGACTAGCACGAGGTATACTCCTTGGTGTATCCAAGCAGCTGATTCTCACTGGCTGGAGACATAGTGATGTCCGGAGTTAATCGTGGATGCTAGTTATGGTAACTAGTTCATTGGAGTGACCAGCCGTAAGACTTCATATGGTTCTCTGCATATATATAGATATGTCAATGAAGTTCTTACTGTGGCTTAAGTGCGATGTTCCTTTGACTTGCGGTATTCAAGTCATCTTGATCATGGAGACTTATGCTTTGACATCTTAAGCAAACATCTCTAAGGAGATGTGGACCCAGGATGATTGGGTATAAGTCGAAGTGATCGAAGGTGTTTGAATAGCCTATAAAGGATTCACCACTCCTTGCGAGGAGATGTATACCCATGGCCTCTCGTCGGATTGTTACTAAAGTCTTTGTCCAAAGCAATACATGTTTAGAGTAAGGTACTCTTCGATACATGTGGAGTAACTAGAATCCGTAGGACGAGGAAATGATACTTGGGCTAGGTGTGACGTAGTCAGCCTAGTGGGGACTGACACAATAGACCATGTCCTGAACCAAGTGGGTATAAGATGAGTGAAGGGAATGGGGCACGATTCATTCGAGCTCAAGGGTTTGAAAATAGTTCTAGATCAACTGCGTTGATCTTTTGGTTAATTAGGGGGATCATGATGTACTACTAGGTGCCACTCATGATCGTTCTATAATTAATGGTTAATTATAGACGGCCAACATAAACCGAGAACCTATTTGGTCACACGCACAACGAGTGTAATCCAAAGGATTTAAAACGAGCTTGAGAATGGGATTCTCAGACCGAGAGAAACTATGTTTGGTTGGACCAAACACAAAGCGAGCATGAAATTGTTTCAGTCGCAATGGAAGCGTGGATGGGCAGTGTCTTATGAAGACATAATGGATGGACCAAAATGGTTTGGTTCTAATCCAATGGATAAGAATAAACCAAAGGGTTTGGTTTATTTTAAACGAATGAACCAAAAGTTGGTTCGGTTCGTTTTAACTTAAAATAAACCATCATGGTTTGGTTTATTTTAACTTATCTTAATGGAGCGGGTTAACGGGCTTTATGGATATGATCCATTAACCATTAAGAGAATTAGTTCTCTATAAAATAGGGATTAAACCCTAACCCTAAACCTAATCATCTAGTTGCCGCCCAACACCTAGTTGCCGCCCAACACATTGTGGCCGCCCAACATCTTGTTGCCGCCCAGCTTGGTGCAGCCTTCCAACTTGTTGCCGGCGACCAAGCTTCAGCCGGTGAACCTCCGGCGACCCTCCGGTGATCCCCTAAAAGGTTCGGCATCAAGGTGAGCTTTTGTCTCCTTGTTTTGGCCGGCGCCTATCTCCTCCACCAAGCTGTCCAGTTTTCTGGACAGCTTCTTCTCCTCTCGTCGGAGCGTCGTTTGGACGACGGTTAGTGCTCCGACAGCGGCTAACATACCGGGGATTTGATCTCCGGTAATCCTCTGAGGTGGAGGACGAAGGATTCGTCAAACGGTTGACGAATACCTCTCCGGAGAAGCGAGTTTTGAGAACTCGTTTTGGATCCGAATTTGGATTCGGATCGTGATCATCTCTCGATCACGTCGTCTTCAACACGAGGCTAGTAACCCGTACGAAGACGAAGCTCGTGACTTAGCGAAGTCATCCCGAGGAGCTCGGCGTGGATACGGATAGAGACGATTCTTACGAGGATCGTTCCGGTTGATGCCGTTCCCGCTACCCGTCATACGGAAGGTATAACGTAGTTTAAATTTCCTTTTATTGCAATTTTAATTTACGGTTATGTCTACACTTGTTGTAATAGCATGCGTGTGTTGTGTGTGTTGTAATAAATAGGAGTATTTATTATTTTTATTGCTTCTGCTGTGCTCATGTTTACGAAACATGATCGAACACACACACGCCGCGGTGCCGGAAACCCAACAAAAGGTGTTTGTTTCAAGGCATGCTGTGTTTCTAGAGAAAGAGTTTCTCTTGCAAGAAAATAGTGGGAGTGTCATCGAGCTTGAGGAGGCTCGAGAGACTCAAATAGACATTGATGAGATACCTGGTGAAGCACAACAACCAACAACTCATAGTGATGAGCAATCGGCTGGACCTATTGTAACACCACATCTTCGTAGATCTGGTAGAACACGCAATATTCCTGAGAGATATGGATTTCTCGTAAGTGAATCGAACGACGTATTACTCATTGATGATGAGGAGCCTACCAGTTATGAAGAAGTGCTGACAAGTTCAGAAAGGGATAAGTGGCTTGGTGCCATGAAGTCGGAAATGGATTCCATGTATGAAAACCAAGTTTGGAACTTGGTTGACCCAACTGAAGGCATAAAGCCTATAGGGTGCAAGTGGGTTTTCAAGAAGAAAACTGACATGGATGGTAATGTGATTACCTATAAGGCTAGATTGGTGGCGAAAGGATATCGTCAAAAGCAAGGTGTTGATTATGACGAAACCTATTCGCCTGTAGCTATGCTTAAATCCATTCGGATGCTCCTGGCCATAGCGGATCATTATGATTATGAGATATGACAGATGGATGTGAAAATAGCTTTCCTTAATGGAAACCTGCTCGAGGACGTGTATATGATACAGCCTGAGGGTTTCACATCGGTTGATAAAACCAAGGTATGCAAATTGCGACGGTCCATTTATGGATTGAAGAAAGCATCCAAGAGTTGGAATATCTGTTTTGATGAGACAATCAAAAAGTTTGATTTCTCACAAAATCCAGACGAACCTTGTGTGTACAAGAAGGTTAGTGGGAGTGCAGTCGTGTTCCTAGTATTGTATGTCGATGACATACTACTTATAGGAAATGATGTTTCAATCTTACAGTCAGTGAAGGTTTGGTTATCCAAGACATTCTCCATGAAAGACCTGGGAGAAGGAACCTACATCCTCGGAATTAAGATCTATAGAGATAGATCGAAACGGTTGCTTGGTCTTTCGCAGTCTACATATATAGACCGAGTGCTAAATGTTGGGAGTATGGGGAATACAATCAAAAGTCCCACATTGGTAAGACATGGAAAAGATCATGTGCTTATAAGAAAAAAGATATCTCCATTGGTATGAGGCCTTTTGGGTAAAGCCCAAAAATAAAACCATGAGGGCTTAGACCCAAAGTGGACAATATCATGCCATTGTGGAGATATGTGGAGCTTATAAGCACTAACAATTGGTATCAGAGCCATGGTCCATGTCAAGCCATGAACCTCGAACGAAGGAAGTTGAGCTCCCACGTCCGGATCAAGAGAACCAGACATCAGGAAGGAAGTCTAGTTGGGTCGGGGGGACCGAACAACTGGCAGGAAGTCCTAGTGGGTTGAAGATCGGACATCAAGCAGAGAAAATCCTTCGAGGAGGGATAGGCTTGAGGGGGGGCCCAATGTGGTCCTTCGTTTGAGGGGGGGATTGTTGGGAGTATGGGGAATACAATCAAAAGTCCCACATTGGTAAGACATGGAAAAGATCATGTGCTTATAAGAAAAAAGATATCTCCATTGGTATGAGGCCTTTTGGGTAAAGCCCAAAAATAAAACCATGAGGGCTTAGACCCAAAGTGGACAATATCATGCCATTGTGGAGATATGTGGAGCTTATAAGCACTAACACTAAAGAGGTTTAGCATGTCGGAATCCAAGAAAGGTTTTTTACCCATCAGGCATGGGGTACACCTTTCGAAGTCTATGTGTCCGCGCACAGAAGACGAGAGGATTTGCATTAGTAAGATTCCCTATGCATCCGCAATAGGATCTATCATGTATGCTATGTTATGTACAAGGCCCGACGTATCGTACACTCTGAGTGTCACGAGCAGATACCAGTCCGATCCGGGAATGGATCATTGGGCGGCTGTTAAGATGATCCTTAAGTACTTGAGAAGAACTAAGGATGTGTTCCTAATATATGGAGAAGGGGACATGGTGATACGCGGGTATATGGATGCCACCTTCCAGACAGACAAGGATGATTCCAGGTCTCAGTCTGGATACGTGTTCACCTTGAATGGGGGCGCAGTGAGTTGGAAAAGTTCCAAACAAGAGACTGTAGCGGATTCTACCACTAAGGCAGAATACATTGCAGCTTCGGAAGCAGCAAAGGAAGCAGTTTGGATCAAGAAGTTCGTTCATGAACTTGGTGTGATTCCGGCCATTGTTGAAGCAATATCGGTCTACTGCGACAACAATGGAGCAATTGCACAGGCGAAAGAGCCAAGGTCTCATCAACGATCAAAACATGTGCTTCGCCGCTATCATTTTATCAGAGAGATCATCAGTAGGAACGAAATACAAATCGAGAAAATTCCCACTGAAAGGAACTTAGCGGATCCCTTGACTAAGGCATTACCTCAAAATAAGTTTGAGGGTCATGTTCGAGCTTATAGTATTGGATACCGTAGCGATTGGCATTAGGCCAAGTGGGAGTCTGTTAGTAATATATGAGAGATGTCCTAAGGCAATCGCCTTATGTATGAACCATTTATATGATAAATGAAGATTCACTATTTGAGTATACATGTTTCATGTATTTGATTGGATCTTAAACTCATTTATTGAATATCCATATACGATTCAAGATGAGAGAATTTGTGATTGGATCACAACTAGTGAGTATCTCTACATGTGTAATTGTGATGTATCGGAATTATCCCTAGTCGATGAATTGATGGATTTGGACACCATCAATTCTATCGAGACTAGCACGAGGTATACTCCTTGGTGTATCCAAGCAGCTGATTCTCACTGGCTGGAGACATAGTGATGTCCGGAGTTAATCGTGGATGCTAGTTATGGTAACTAGTTCATTGGAGTGACCAGCCGTAAGACTTCATATGGTTCTCTGCATATATAGATATGTCAATGAAGTTCTTACTGTGGCTTAAGTGCGATGTTCCTTTGACTTGCGGTATTCAAGTCATCTTGATCATAGAGACTTATGCTTTGACATCTTAAGCAAGCATCTCTAAGGAGATGTGGACCCGGGATGATTGGGTATAAGTCGAAGTGATCGAAGGTGTTTGAATAGCCTATAAAGGATTCACCACTCCTTGCGAGGAGATGTATACCCATGGTCTCTCGTCGGATTGTTACTAAAGTCTTTGGCCAAAGCATTATATTTTTAGAGTAAGGTACTCTTCGATACATATGGAGTAACTAGAATCCGTAGGACGAGGAAATGATACTTGGGCTAGGTGTGACGTAGTCAGCCTAGTGGGGACTGACACTATAGACCATGTCCTGAACCAAGTGGGTATAAGATGAGTGAAGGGAATGGGGCACGATTCATTCGAGCTGCTGAAGGGTTTCAGAAATAGTTCTGGATCAACCGTTGATCTTTTCGGTTAATTGGGGATCATGATGTACTACTAGGTGCCACTCATGATCGTTCTATAATTAATGGTTAATTATAGACGGCCAACATAAATCGAGAACCTATTTGGTCACACACACAACGAGCGTAATCCGAAGGATTTAAAACGAGCTTGAGAATGAGATTCTCAGACCGAGAGAAACTAAGTTTGGTTGGGCCAAACATAAAGCGAGCATGAAATCGTTTCAGTCGCAATGGAAGCGTGGATGGGCCATGTCTTATGAAGACATAATGGATGGACCAAAATGGTTTGGTTCTAATCCAACGGAGGAGAATAAACTAAAGGGTTTGGTTTATTTTAAACGAATGAACCAAAAGATGGTTCGGTTCGTTTTAACTTAAAATAAACCATCATGGTTTGGTTTATTTTAACTTATCTTAATGGAGCGGGTTAACGGGCCTAATGGTTATGATCCAATAACCATTAAGAGAATTAGTTCTCTATAAAAGAGGGCTTAAGGGATAATTAAGCCCTAATCCAAAACCCTAGCTTGGAGTTGCCGCCCAACCTTCATTGCCGCCCAACCTCCATTGCCGCCTAGCTTGTTGTGCCGCCGTCCAGCTCCTTGTCGGCGACCAAGCTTCAGCCGGTGATCCTCCGGCGACCCTCCGGTGATCTCCTATAGGTTTGGCATCAAGGTGAGCCTTTTCTTCCCTTGGTTGGCCGGCGCCTATCTCCTCCACCAAAGCTGTCCAGTTTTCTGGACAGCTTGTTCTCCTCTCGTCGGAGCGTCGTTTGGACGACGGTTAGAGCTCTGACAGCGGCTAACTTACCGGGGATTCGATCTCCGGTAATCCTCTGAGGTGGAGGATGAAGGATTCGTCAATTGGTTGACGAATACCTCTCCAGAGAAGCGAGTTTTGAGAACTCGTATTAGGATCCGAATTTTGATTCAGATCGTGATCATCTCTCGATCACGTTGTCTTCAACACGAGGCTAGTAACCCGTACGAAGACGAAGCTCGTGGCTTAGCGAAGTCATCCGGAGGAACTCGGCGTGGATACGGATAGAGACGATTCTAGCGAGGATCGTTCCGGTTGATGTCGTTCCCGCTACACGTCATACGAAAGGTATAACGTAGATAAATTTCCTTTTATTGCAAATTTAAATTTACGGTTATGTCTACACTTGTTGTAATATGCATACGTGTGTTGTGTGTGTTGTAATAAATGTAGATTTATTATTTTTATTGCTTCCGCTGTGTTCATGTTTACGAAATGTGATCGAACACACACACGCCGCGGTGCCGAAAACCCAACAATCTTGTTACATTTTGCGTTAGTTTCATGCATAAGTTACTCTATTTTTTCATGTATTTCCTATTTTCTAGTTCGAAGGTCTGCTCGTTGTTCTTTTGAATGCAGGTTGGCTTTTTGGGCAGAAAAGATGCATTTTCGGAGCGAAAGAAGGACATTTCATGCTAGATGCATAGTGGGACACGGCCAAGGCGTGTGGATTCACACGGTCGTGTCCGATGGGCGAAGATTAACACACCAGGGCCACACACAGCCTGACCATGTGGAAACACACGGCCGTGTGGCAGCCCGATGGAGTTGTGCGACTAGGGTTTTTTCTCGATTTCACAGCGGTCCAAGGCGACGTCTATATAAGGATGGCTCTACCCAAAACCTAGAGGGGAGGCATGATGCGCACGATTGTAACCTTAAATCCCGTGACGGAGACCGTCGAAAACTCAAAGTACGCACTCATGCTCAATGCCCGTAAGTGCACGAATGTCGTCAAGTAATAAATATATTATCGATCCCACAGGGACTGAGATTTGAGTACCAATCCACTAAGTGGTTGCGGTTGTTCGGACGAAATCTCAGTGAGAGTCAGTTGATGAGGACTATCGGAGGACCCTACTCAGTGCGGTGTCACACGGAGGAGGAAAAGAGGGTGCCGAGGTCTTAAAAAGGCGATTCCAAGACTTCGGTTTCACTTGTGTACCACAGAACTGTTGGGTTTCCGGCACCGCGGCGTGTGTGTGTTCGATCATGTTTCGTAAACATGTGCACAGCGGAAGCAACAAAAAATAATAAATATTCCTATTTATTACAACACACACAACACACGCATGCTATTACAACAAGTGTAGACATAACCGTAAATTAAAATTGCAATAAAAGGAAATTAAACTACGTTATACCTTCCGTATGACGTGTAGCGGTAACGGCATCAACCGGAACGATCCTCGTAAGAATCGTCTCTATCCGTATCCACGCCGAGCTCCTCGGGATGACTTCGCTAAGTCACGAGCTTCGTCTTCGTACGGGTTACTAGCCTCGTGTTGAAGGCGGCGTGATCGAGAGATGATCACGATCGAATCAAATTCGGACCTAAAACAAGTTCTCAAGACTTGCTTCTCCGGAGAGGTATTCGTCAACCGATTGTGGCCAGATCGCCCTCCACCTCAGAGGATTACGAGATCAAATCCCGGTATGTTAGCGGCTGTCGGGCACTAACCGTCGTCAAGCGGCGCTCCGGCGAGAGGAAGAAAGCTGTCAGAAAACTGGACAGCTTTGGTGGAAGAGAATAGGCGCCCGGCCAAAAGAAGGAGAAAAGCTCACCTTGATGCGAACCTTTTAGGGGATCACGGAGGGTGCGGAGGTTCGACTTGGGCGCGGCAAGGTCTTGGTGGCGGCACAAAGGATTGGGCGGCACCACTTAGGGTTAGGCCCCCTATTTTATAGAGAACTAATTCTCTTAATGGTTAATGGATCATATCCATAAAGCCCGTTAACCGCTCCATTAAGATAAGTTAAAATAAACCAAACCATGATGGTTTATTTTAAGTTAAAACGAACCGAACCAACTTTTGGTTCATTCGTTTAAAATAAACCAAACCCTTTGGTTTATTCTCCTCCATTGGATTAGAACCAAACCAGTTTGGTCCATCCATTATGTCTTCATAAGACACGGCCCATCCACGCTTCCATTGCGACTGAAACAATTTCATGCTCGCTTTATGATTGGTCGACCAAACATAGTTTCTCGATGCGAGAATCCCATTCTCAAGCTCGTTTTAAATCCTTTGGATTACACTCGTTGTCGTGTGACCAAATAGGTTCTCGGTTTATGTTGGCCGTCTATAATTAACCATTAATTATAGAGCGATCATGAGTGGCACCTAGTAGTACATCATGATCCCCAGTTAAGCAGAAAAGATCAGCAGTTGATCGAACTATTTACGAAACCCTTGATGGCTTCGAATGAATGGTGCCCCATTCCCTTCACTCATCTTATACCCACTTGGTTCGGGACATGGTCTATTGTGTCGATCCCACTAAGTGACTCGTCACACCTAGCCCAAGTATCATTTCCTCGTCCTCACAGTTCTAGTTACTCCACATGTATCGAAGAGTACCTTACTCTAAACATGTAATGCTTTGGCAGACTTTAGTAACAATCCGACGAGAGGCCATGGGTATACATCTCCTGCATAGGAGTGGTGAATCCTTTATAGGCTATTCAAACACCTTGATCACTTGACTTATACCCAATCATCCGGGTCCACATCTCCTTAGAGATGTTTGCTTAAGATGTCAAAGCATAAGTCTCCATGATCAAGATGACTTGAATCAAGTCGAAGGAACATCGCACTTAAGCCCGCAGTAAGAACTTCATTGACATATCTATATATCACGAGAGAACCATATGAAGTCTTACGGTGGTCACTCAATGAACTAGTTACCATAACTAGCATCCACGATTAACTCGGACATCACTATGTCTCGGCCCGGTGAGAATCGGTGCTTGGATACACCAAGGGTATACCTCGTGCTAGTCTCGTGAATTGATGGTGTCAATCCATCAATTCATCGACTAGGGATAATTCGATACATCACAATTACACATGTAGAGATACTCACTAGTTGTGATCAATCACAAATTCTCTCATCTTTGTGAATCGTATCGTGGACATTGATAAATGAGTTTAAGATCCGATCAAATACATAAAACATGTATACTCAAATAGTGAATCTTCATTTATCATATAAATGGTTCATACATAAGGCGATTGCCTTAGGACATCTCTCATATATTACTAACAGACTCCCACTTGGCCTAATGCCAATCGCTACGGTATCCAATACCATAAGCTCTAACATGACCCTTAAACTTATTTTGAGGTAATGTCTTAGTCAAAGGATCCGCTAAGTTCCTTTCAGTGGGAATTTTCTCGATTTGTATTTCGTTCCTACTGATGATCTCTCTGATAAGATGATAGCGGCGAAGCACATGTTTGGATCATTGATGAGACCACATCAAGTTCAGAGATGAACTTCTTGATCCAAACCGCTTCCTTTGCTGCTTCCAAAGCTGCAATGTATTCTGCCTTAGTGGCAGAATCCGCTATAGTGTCAAGCTTGGAACCTTTCCAACTTATTGCGCCTCCATTCCAGGTGAATACATACCCAGACAAAGACATGGAATCATCCTTGTCTGTCTGGAGCTGACATCCGTATACCCACGTATCACCATGTACCCTTCTCCATATATTAGGAACACATCCTTAGTTCTTCTCAAGTACTTAAGGATCGTCTTAACAACCGCCCAATGATCCATTCCTGGATCAGACTGGTATCTGCTCGTGACACTCAGAGCATACGATACATCGGGCCTCGTACATAACATAGCATACATGATAGATCCTATTGCGGATGCATAGGGAATCTTACTCATGCAAATCCTCTCGTCTTCTGTGCGCGGACACATAGACTTCGAAAGGTGTACCCCATGCACGATGGGTAGATAACCTTTCTTGGATTCCGACATGCTAAACCTCTTTGCTTTTCGGTCTATATATGTAGGCTGCGAAGACCAAGCAACCGTTTGATCTATCTCTATAGATCTTAATCCCAGGATGTAGGTTGCTTCTCCCAGTCTTTCATGGAGAATGTCTTGGATAACCAAACCTTAAGGTAAGATTGACACATCGTTTCCTATAAGTAATATGTCATCGACATACAATACTAGGAACACATTGCCTCCCACTAACCTTCTTGTACACACAAGGTTAAATGCGGATTTTGTGAGAAATCAAACTTTTTGATTCTCATCAAAGCGGATATTCGACTCTGGATGCTTGCTTGATCCATAAATGGATCGTCATGCAATTTGCATACCTTGGTTTTATCAACCGATGTGAAACCCTCAGGCTGTATCATATACACGTCCTCGAGCAAGTTTCCATTAAGGAAAGCTGTTTTCACATCCATCTGCCATATCTCATAATCATAATGTGCTATGGCGAGAGCATCCGAATGGATTTAAGCATAGCTACGGTGAATAGGTTTCGTCATAATCAACACCTTGCTTTTGGCGATATCCTTTCGCCACCAATCTAACCTTATAGGTAATCACATTACCATCCATGTCGGTTTTCTTCTTGAAAACCCACTTGCACCCTATAGGCTTTATGCCTTGGTGGAGTCAACCAAGTTCCAAACTTGGTTTTCATACATGGAATCCATTTCGACTTCATGGCATCAAGCCATTTATCCCTTCTACGAACTTGTCGGCCACTTCTTCATAAGGGTAGGCTCCTCATCATCAATGAGTAACACGTCGTTCGATTCACTTACGAGAAATCCATATCTCTCGGGAATGTGCGTGTTCTACGGATCTCTGAAGATGTGGTGTTACAATGGAAGTCCAGGATTGCTCATCACTATGAGTTATCGGTTTGTTGTACTCACCGGTATCTCATCAATGTCTATTTGAGTCTCTCGAGCCTCCTCAAGCTCCGACGACACTCCCCTTTGTTTTCTTGCAAGAGAAACTCTTTCTCTAGAAACACGGCATGCCTTGAAACAAACACCTTTTGTTCCACGGGATGATAGAATTAGTAACCCCTTGTTTCCTTAGGGTATCCAATAAATAGACATTTATCGGACTTAGCATCGATTTATACGTCTGATCAGCTTCACATAAGTAGGACAACCCCATATCTTCAAGTAAGATACATGAGGTTTCTTACCATTCCATATCTCATATGGAGTAGTTGAGACTACCTTAGTAGGCATTACATTTAACAAGTAATGCAATTTATGCAAAGTGCATAACCCCAAAAGGACTTGGGAAGAGTTGCATGATTCATCATTGACTGACCATGTCCAACAAGGTCGCCTCTCGGATACACCATTATCTTTGTAGTGTATATAGGCGGAGTCCATTGAGACAATATGCCATTGTCTCTTAGATAATCAAGAAACTCTTGACTTAAGTATTCACCACCTCGATCCGATCGAAGTATTTTAATACTCTTGTCATGTTGTTTCTCTACTTCATTCTGAATTCTTTGAACCTTTCAAGGCTTGGACTTGTGTTTCATCAGAACACATACCCAAACCGTGAGTGATCATCGGTGAAGGTAATGAAGTAGCTATAGCCTCCTAATGCTTGAGTTGACATAGGTCCACATACATCGGTAGCTAGACCCAGTAACCTCCCACCTGCTCACCTTTCCAAAGAAAGGTAACTTAGTCATCTTGCCTTTAAGCATGATTCGCATGTATCGTATGAATCCAATTCAAACGATTCCGCAATTCCACATCTGTAATTCGACACGCGCTTCTTGCTTATATGGCCAAGACGACAATGCCACATATAGGAGTCTATTTGATTATCCTTTCGAGCACTTGTTGCTCGCTCGATATTGAAAATGTCACTGGATACGTCCAACGTATAAACACCATTGCTTAAAGTTCCAATCCCATAAAGAACTCCATTCAAAGTTATGTAACAACAATTGTTACTAAAAGTCAAATGGAACCCATTTCTATTTAAACAAGAAATAGAAATGATGTTCTTTATCAACGAAGGAACATAAAAGCAATTGTCCAGTTCTAAGACAAGTCCTACAGGGAGTTCCAACAACACGCTGATGGCGAGTAAAGAACCATTGCTCCATTCCCAACACGTAAATTTGACTCTCCCTCGATTTAGTCTTCTTCTATTCCTTAGCCCATGTATGTCATTACATATATGTGAGCCACACCCAAGATCAAATACCCAAGTGTCCGAGGAAATAGAATGACAATCAATAAAGAAGATTTCAAGAAGATGGGGCATCCGATGCCTTATCCTTCTTCACGAACTCAAGATAAATCTTGCACTTTCTTCAAGAATGGCTCTCCTTGCCATAATGATGGCAAGTTTCCTTTGTGCTAGTTCTACCTTCTTAGCCTTTTCTTCTTCCCTTCTGTTCCTTTGACTTCCTCTTAGAACCTTTCTTCGAGGAATCAACTAACAACATCGTCCCTCGCTTCATGCTTCTCATAAGACTCCAGCTCTTCAAAGATATCGAGCAAGACCACGATGAACCTCCTTGCATCTCGAGGTGAAGAGGAGCTTGAGACTTCAACCTTCAATCTCACTTGCTCATCAACCAACTCACAGAGATGAAGGACTACGATATGAGCATCCATATGCTCATGCTGCTTTCGTAGCTTGGGTTCCATCGCGGCTAGCATGATGCAACTCATTTGTTCAGAATCACTCACATGTTTCTGATAGGCCAACAATTGGTCCAGAGTTGCATCGTCACTAGGACGGGCGGGAAGAGGCGCTTCGAGGACATTTACAAGCTTTTCACCTTGAGAACAATTCTCAAGTTTCTAAGCCAGTCCAAGAAGTTTAGCCCAGTCAATTCATTTGAATCCAAAATGGAACGCAAATTCAAACACATCATGATCAATATATTAACTTAGAAATACAAAATGAGCATATATGAGAAAATGATTTTAAAAATGCATCAATATACATTTATAAATCCCATTCATTTTTCGAATTCAAAAACCCCAAAATCACTTCGGGAGATCGTAGGTCCATCTCCGAATGGGCTGATATCCATCATAGATAAGAACAACCTTGGAGTGAGTCCAACAAGCCATTCTTAGCTATGATGGTGGGTATCAAGTATACCGATTACATATCATGTATATGTAACTATCACAATGTGCTATCAACTAATTGAATGTTTACACATACATTGGGTTGTTAACACATTAACAAGTATGCATCATATGCATAGCACCCAACTTCACCTCTCTTCACATCGACCTTGGAGTGAGTCCAACAAATCGATGCTCCAAGTTAAAGCCGACCCATTAATCGCGAAATAGTTTTAATATGGTTAGAGCGCATTCAACCAATTAGCCAGGCTTGGAGTGAGTCCAACAACCCAAACTAACGATTGACCTCTGACTCTTACCATATTAGAGTTAAACTATTCCAATGATTTGAACATGTTCAGGTTCGAGCCGGGCTTGGAGTGAGTCCAACAACCCAAACAAGAAACAGAACTCTGGTTCTAACCATATTAATGGAAGGTGTAGGCTTTAATATTGAGTTAGGGTTTTATGTCTCATCCTCTTTGCATGCAAATAACTATTATCTACATGGCATGGCATACATGGCATACATCTACATGTCACGACACGCATGGCATAATGTTATGCATCTAATGCAATTACATGGCATACAATTATGTCATGTACATAATTTCCTTATTTGTCATAACTATTTATGGAAATAAAATATGTTTAAGATTTGATTCTTCAAATCAAATCATAATTAAATTAGGAAACAAATTTCCAAATCTAATCACATATTTTATTCATGGAATTATTTGATTAAGGAAAATCTATTTAGGAAACCAATTTCCTAAATCTTTAAAACTACTTATGGAAATAAAATATTTTAAGATTTGATTTCCCAAATCAAATCATGATTAAATTAGGAAACAAATTTCCAGAATCTAATCAAATATTTTATTTATGGAAAATATAAATTTCCATAAATACTTCCAACTTTCCAAAAGTGGAAGATTCCCATAAATACTTCTAGACTTTCCAAAATTGAAAAATTTCCATAAATACTTCTAAATTTCCAAAATTTAGAAAACTTCCAGAAATACATTATGACTATCGCAAAACCATTTTACGATTATGTCGAAACACAACCTGGGCTCTGATACCACTGTTGGGTTTCCGGCACCGCGGCGTGTGTGTGTTCGATCATGTTTCGTAAACATGTGCACAGCGGAAGCAACAAAAAATAATAAATATTCCTATTTATTACAACACACACAACACACGCATGCTATTACAACAAGTGTAGACATAACCGTAAATTAAAATTGCAATAAAAGGAAATTAAACTACGTTATACCTTCCGTATGACGTGTAGCGGGAACGGCATCAACCGGAACGATTCTCGTAGGAATCGTCTCTATCCGTATCCACGCCGAGCTCCTCGGGATGAATTCGCCAAGCCACGAGCTTCGTCTTCGTACGGGTTACTAGCCTTGTGTTGAAGACAACGTGATCGAGAGATGATCACGATCCGAATCCAAATTCGGACCTAAAACAAGTCCTCAAGACTTGCTTCTCCGGAGAGGTATTCGTCAACCGATTGACGAATCCTTCGCCCCTCCACTAGAGGATTACCGGAGATCAAATCCCGGTATGTTAGCCGCTGTCGAGCACTAACCGTCGTCCAAACGACGCTCCGACGAGAGGAGGAGAAGCTGTCCAGAAAACTGGACAGCTTGGTGGAGGAGTAGGCGCCGGCCAAAACAAGGAGAGAAAAGCCTCACCTTGATGCCAAACCTTTAGGATCACGAGCGCCGGAGGTTCACCGGCTGAGCTTGACGCCGCAAGGGTCTTGACGGCAGCACAAAGCTGGGCGGTGGGTGCTCTTTGGGTTGGCGCCGATTGCCTCCAAGGTGGGCGGCAACAACTAGATTGGGCGGCCACTTTGTGATTAGAGTTTGGGATTAGGGTTTAAGCCCTATTTTATAGAGAACTAATTCTCTTAATGGTTAATGGATCATATCCATAAAGCCCGTTAACCCGCTCCATTAAGATAAGTTAAAATAAACCAAACCATGATGGTTTATTTTAAGTTAAAACGAACCGAACCAACTTTTGGTTCATTCGTTTAAAATAAACCAAACCCTTTGGTTCATTCTTATCCATTGGATTAGAACCAAACCATTTTGGTCCATCCATTACGTCTTCATAAGGCGCGGCCATCCACGCTTCCATTCATTGAAACAATTTCATGCCGCTTTATGTTTGTCCAACCAAACATAGTTTCTCTCGATGCGAGAATCTCATTCTCAAGCTCGTTTTAAATCCTTTGGATTACACTCGTTGTCGTGTGACCAAATAGGTTCTCGGTTTATGTTGGCGTCTATAATTAACCATTAATTATAGAGCGATCATGAGTGGCACCTAGTAGTACATCATGATCCCCAATTAGCAGAAAAGATCAGCAGTTGATCGAACTATTTACGAAACCCTTGATGGCTTGAATGAATCGTGCCCCATTCCCTTCACTCATCTTATACCCACTTGGTTGAGGACATGGTCTATTGTGCCGATCCCACTAAGTGACTCGTCACACCTAGCCAGTATCATTTCCTCGTCCTACAGTTCTAGTTACTCCACATGTATCGAAGAGTACTTTACTCTAAACATGTAATGCTTTGGCCAAAGACTTTAGTAACAATCCGCGAGAGGCCATGGAGTATACATCTCCTGCATGAGTGGTGAATCCTTTATAGGCTATTCAAACACCTTGATCACTTGACTTATACCCAATCATCCGGGTCCATCTCCTTAGAGATGTTTGCTTAAGATGTCAAAGCATAAGTCTCCATGATCAAGATGACTTGAATCACATGAGTCGAAGGAACATCGCACTTAAGCCACGGTAAGAACTTCATTGACATATCTATATATGCGAGAAAACCATATGAAGTCTTACGGTGGTCACTCGATGAACTAGTTACCATAACTAGCATCCACGATTAACTCGGACATCACAATGTCTCCGGCCCGGTGAGAATCATTTGCTTGGATACACCGAGGAGTATACCTCGTGCTAGTCTCGAGAATTGATGGTGTCGAATCCATCAATTCATCGACTAGGGATAATTAGATACATCACAATTACACATGTAGAGATACTCACTAGTTGTGATCCAATCACAAATTCTCTCATCTTTGTGAATCGTATCGTGGACATTGATAAATGAGTTTAAGATCCAATCAAATACATTAAACATGTATACTCAAATAGTGAATCTTCATTTATCATATAAATGGTTCATACATAAGGCGATTGCCTTAGGACATCTCTCATATATTACTAACAAGAACAACATTGTCAATTAGCGTCGTCTAAACTTCTACTTACGACTTTGGGGAAGAGACATCATACACTCCCGCAGAGCCGCCGCATTCACCGGGAGCTATCCTCGCCCAAAAGGACGGGATAGAGGGTATGAGGATGCAAAATCAATCATTGCGGTGGGCCATTTTCGATTCCACCGCTCCCTTCTCCCCGTAGTTATGGGAGGTCAGGTTTACCCCTAGGTTCCTTGATCAAACCTCCTAAATGTAGATTGCGAGGGCTGTCACCACCTTGTATCGCCTAAGATCAGCGGAAAGAAAGGCAAATACACATAGGTATAATAAAGAGAAACATCCAATTGTCAAATCAAACTTTTGGCCAGAATTTAATATGAACCAACTTTGTCTATGAACACAAGCTACTCCCTAATCCTAGAATCAAAAGTTCTACTCCATAAATGCGAAGGAAGAATCATAACACAAGTTTAAGTTCAATTACAATAGAAAGAGAGTGCAGAAATAGAGATTACAATGCGTTGTGACCTTCTCTCCGACGTTGTATTGCAAGTGGTGGACCTCCGGCGACATTCCTCCTCCCCGCTGTGAGTTACCAAAGCTTTTTAGGGCTTTGGCATGCCATCCTAGCCATCGTGCCTCCACCCTAGGGTTTGGGTGGAGCCATCCTTTTATAGACGTCGCCTCGGAACACTGCAAAATCAGAAAAAAACCCTAGTCGCGCAACTCCATCGGGCCGCCACATGACCATGTGTTTCCAGACGGCCAGGCCATGTGCGACCCTGGTGTGCTGATCTTCACCCATCGGACATGGCCATATGAATCCACACACCCTGGCCATGACCCACTCTATGTCTAGCATGAAATGTCCTTCTTTCGCTCCAAAAATGCATCTTTTCCGCTCGAAAAGCCAACCTGCATTCAAAAGAACAACGAGCAGACCTCCGAACTAGAAAATAGGAAATGTATACAAAAATAGAGTAACATATGCATGAAACTGATGCAAAATGTAACAAGATGTGAGCAAAAACTACTCCTAAAACCCTATATGTTTTGCTCACATCACTTCTCCCAGACTTAAATCTTTGCTTGTCCTCAAGCAAACCTCAGTGCCATAAAATTTTAAAAAGATAATGTTACATAATGAGCATGCTAACTAAATTTATTAGGTGGTATTTGCAATCAAAGCAAAACAGATACGTTCTAAAAATTCACTAAATTAGCTCCTCGTGCTCGTGCTAGGCGAATCATTCTTAGGGGATGCCCATTCCATGGTGAGTTAAGTCGTCACCCCATAGCTTTCCTAAGGTTTTCGACTCTTAGGCACTTACCTGCCCAAAGCGAGGGTCGTTCCCTAGATCTAGCATAAAGTCTCAAAGGCGTGCTCGGTATTGAGAGAAATTGGGAGGTGTTTCCCCAGTAACCTAACTCGGTCTCAAAGGGGCACTTAGTCATTTCCACCCACGACAACTATTTTTTTATCCCTCTCACTCCTCTTTTTTTTTTCTTTTTTTTTCATAGGGATTTTGATTTTTTTGAATGGGCTTACACAATCTGAGCATCTCCAGTAACTAAAATGCTAAACCTAGAGTCACCTATGGATTCCAAAGTACTAGTCTATTGAAGTGAATCATAACTAGGTATGTACTAGATTCTCCCTTTCAAAATATTCGACATGTGTGAGTGCAAAAACAGAGCTAATCAGTGCAAGTCTAGAACATTCAATAGAGCATATAGAATAAAATACCACTAGATAAATAGAGTCAAGCTACCTATGGGAACAACTCATGCAAGCAATTTTCAAAAGAAATACTATTGAGGTAGCTTTTAAGACACCAAAAATTAAGTATCGAAAGGAACTAAACAACTCATGCATGCATGAACAAATGAAAATACTAGAAAAGAAACTACTACTAGGAAAACAAAACAAAATAGATTTCGGGGGCCCCCCCCCCCCCCCCCCCAAACTTAAACAAAAGTATACCTCTAATATGGTGGACGAGGTGGAAAGTCTAGGAGCTTGGGCATCTCTGGGTCCTGGGAGAACCTGCTGCTGAGCCGCTGATGCCACATATACTTGTGGTCAATCTGAGAGTTGGTGGATGCAGTGACTGCTCGGTACTCCTCCTCCCTAGCCCACTGTGCCTGTTGGGCATGCATATGCTTCCGCATCTCCCAGCGGTAAGTTGCCTCATCCTGGTGACGAGTGTTGGGATGTATACTGAAAGCCTAGCTCTTTTGTATGAACATCTTTATTTTGAAATAAGAATCACATGATCATTGTTTACATATATTTATGCATATTGTCTAATACGTTACATTGTAGATAACATGGTGTGTGGTGTCACACGGGAGATCATGTTACCGGCTCCTTGTAAAGTATAAGTAAAGGCTCACAACCGAGATGGCTTTGGACAAACCATCGGAATGGTTGTAGTGTGATTTGGTATTGGTTTGTCTTGACCATAGAATCACACTAGTGCACTTTGTGTGTATTGAGCAGGACCGACACAGAGGTGATTCGATTTATTGCTGACTACATAATCGAATCGGACCTCAGATATTATTTAGTACATGATCTTAATCCTGATATAATAACGGGCACATATACTTGGTACTCATCTCTTTGATTTACCAATGGGCGAGATTTATAGATTAAATCGATAGACTCGGTAAGTTGGGAGATGATATTATTTATATGGTGTGCCGTTAATTATAGGAGGAAACCGTGTCCTATATATTAGGATGATGATGTCCCCTTGAGGAGCTCATAAGGTTCATCATGTAAACCTTGCAGGTGGACTTGGTCCGGCATGATGAAAAGGTTGAGTGGTACTACTCAAGGAGTTAGATGTTGATTAATTAATGGTTAGTAAATTAATTAATCGACGGACATTCGAGATCTTAAACACGGGGAGAAAATGTACAAATAATATATGGAGCCCATATTATCATATGGGGGTTGGTGAGGTAGATCAATGATGGACCTTTAGTGGATTGGATCATCATTAGTGGATCGGACTTTATGTGGGCTTGATCCATGGGTGGCCAAGACCCAACTCCTCCTCATGGTCCCTAATGTAGCCTATTAACACCTCATGATGCTTAGATCTAAAGGATAGAAATAAATCTCGAGATCCAAAGGTAGAGATTAAATCTCTAGATCCGATGGTTGAGATTAAAACTCTAGATCCGACGGTTGAGATTAAATCCCTAGAACCAATGGATGAGATTAATTCATGGCTTATCCCTAACTCTATAAAAGGATGGCATGGAGTTGGCGTGGAGAACAATTGAAGAGAGCTAGGGTTTTTGGAGTTGGCGGCAAGGTTAGGAATTAGGGTTTGGAGCTTGGGCGGCACCTATTAAGGAAAGTCTTTCCTTAGTTGTTCTTCTTGGCTGCGGCGCCATCTTCTTCCTTCCAGACCTTGGCCAGCGTCCAAAACAAGCCTTCTCCTTCTCCTTGGCGGTGGAACAAAGGTTTAGGGTCTTCCTTGGAGCTTTTGGCGGCCACACACCCAAAACTCCTTCTCTTTCCTTCTTTGTTGGCGTGCAAGGATACTCCTTGCTTCTTGTTGGCTGGTTTTAGGGAGGTAAATATCCTTGTTTCTATTCTTTCTCTTGCTTTGGAAGAGCAAGGAAGGAAGTGTTGCGATCTAGGAGCTTCAACTTTTGGTGGATCGTCGCCCACACGACGTCCAAAAGGAGGAAGGTCATACATTAGAAGACTAGGAGGTATACCTATTCTTCTTTCTCATTTATTCATTGCTTGTATTTATTTTTGATTTATGAGCATGTTATATTTCTGTAAATGGCTAAATAATACTTGGATCCCGAGTATAAACACAAAAACCGGCGATCCGGACATCGTCTATTCCGCGGCTACTCGTAGAATAGAGGATGGTCGCTTGAACAACTAGTTTGTTCAAGTGACCTCTCTAAACGAATAGCACGACGATGACTTGGTTGCTTTGGGAATCCCTTTTGTCTAGGATTAAATTTTTAATCCGGGGACATCGAAGGGATCACCATGGTCAAGCAACCGAGGCGAAGGGGAAGCGAAGTTTCTCCTCACGGATCAACCCCAACAATTGGTATCAGAGCTTCCGGGCAAAACCTTTCAATTGGTATCAGAGCCAGGTTTCCGGTTTTGTGTGTTTAGGATTCGGTTAATTTTTATGCACTTTTTCATATATTAAATGTGTCGGATAATAGTAGGATATGCGTAGTTTAACTCTTTGGTTGCAGGCATAAGATTCGACTATTATGGCATGTGTGTGTATGTGATTGTATGTGTGTAAATGTTTATTTTGTTGAATCCTCGGGGTTGACGAGGCTAGTATTTAGTTTTTGTAAATTAAATACGGCATTGTTTAGCCGCTCTTTATTTTATTTTACTTTCGATCAAGATTTCATGTACACTCCCTCGTGGAGTATAGGATCGATGGATGTAAATTAAAATAGGATTTAGTCTCGGCTCGGATCTCCGGATGGCTCGTACATGGCGTAGGAGGAGCGGACGAGATGGCGATGCGACAGGAGTCATATTGAAGACAAAAGCCATAATAGTTGGAAAATAATTTATTTTTCATATTTATTGCTTTTTGTTTAATATGCATGTCGTAGGCTAGGAAAATTCCTCAATTTTAAATTACTAAGTGGGAGAGGGATAATTTTATAAATTCCTATGGCCTCCATTACAATTTGGCAAGAGATGCAAACAAACTTGCGCGTCGGCTCTGAGTGCCTTCCTCCCCATCGGATGGGTTTGTTTGCGAATCACTAGGTCAAATAATGGTTATAGGAAATTATCTAATAGCGTGTGTACTTCCAGTAGTAAGACACATAATCGAAATAATTCTTAGTACTGCAGTAATGGTGCACACTTAGATGCAAATAAAAAGTAGTTTTATTTGTAGGGCCAAAGAGGAACCAACTATTAATTTTATTTGTCAAAAAGTAAGGTTGACAAGATAATAAAATTAATGGGTTAAACCTCCTCTTACAAATGTAGAATTCGTATACGTCCACACTATCGTGGCATGCAATATTCTCGGTGTTTGAGGTGTTGGTTGATTTCAAAATTTTATTGTTTGAGGAATCAATAATTTTTATTGAAATCTACAGTAATAATAAGCATGTTGTGTGTGCTTGAAAATTCCTCATTTTCAATTTACTAAGTGGGAGAGGGATATTTTAATTAATTCCCGCGGCCTCAATTACAATTTGACATGTGATGCAACAAACTTGCGCGTCGGCTCTGAGTGCCTTCCTCCCCATCGGATGAGTTTGTTTGTGGATCACTAGGTCAAATAATGGTTATAGGAAATTATTTAGGAGCGTGTGTACTTCCCCATCGGTAAGGCACATAATCCGAAATAATTCCCTTAGTACCGTGTAATGGTGCACACTTAGATGCAAATAAAAAGTATCCTCCCCATCGAGTCATCGCTTTTATTTGTAGGGCCAAAGAGGAACCAACTATTAATTTTATTTGTCAAAAAGTAAGGTTGACAAGATAATAAAATTAATGGGTAAAACCTCCTCTTACAAATGTAGAATTCGTATACGTCCACACTATCGTGGCATGCGATATTCTTGGTGATTTGAGGTGTTGGTTGATTTCGAAATTTTATTATTTGAGGAATCAATAATTTTTTGAAATCTAAAGTAATGATCTATGTGATTCTTAGGATTTTCAAAATTGACTTTCAGTCCACTTATTTTGATACTAAAGGAAATAAACTTATTGTACCCAAATTATATTGATTGGAAATGAATCCAAATATTGTCTTATCTGCTAATATGCACTCTTCGAAGAGTGTCCTCAAGCCATCATTGCTCAAAAGAGTTTCTACTTCTAAGCCGAAAGGCAAGAAGAAGAAGAAACAAGGTGAAGCAAAGATGGTGGGAGGATCTCAGGGAAGAGTGAAGAAGCCGAAAGGCAAGTACTTCACTTGCAAGCAGGATGGACATTGGAAGAAGGACTGTCCCAATCCAAAATGTAACATAGGTATATCTTTTGGACTAGCCATTAAAACATGATTAGCGGTGATATCTACCAAGGCACTGTGAGTAGATACAGGAGCCACTAATCATGTCTGCAACAATTTGCAGGGGTTCCAGGAAACCCGATGACTAGTTGAAGGGGAGATTACCATTTACTTGGGAAATGCCATGATGATGGCGGCTATTGCAGTGGGAGAAGTTTTATTTATCTCTTGAAAATAATAAAACTTTGGTTCTGGAAAATTCCCTTTATGTACCTTTATTTAGAAAGAATTTAGTTTCAGTTTCTAAATTATTATGGATGGATATTCTATTTCTTTTAATGACAGAGTTGTTATAAAAAGGAATAGGGAGAATATCTATTCAAGTACATTGAAAGGAAATTTGAACCAAAACCTCCCACGATGCAAATTGAAGTTAATAACTCATCTTCTAATTCCAATAAGAGAAAAGAACCTTCGAAGATGAACCAAACATATCTTTGGCTTCTTAGGCTTGGTCACATTAACGTAAGCAGAATTCAAAGGTTGATAGCTGATGGACCTTTGGGTTCATTAGTGGTGGAGGATCTCCCAACCTACGAATCTTGCTTGGAAGGTAAGATGACCAAGAGGCCTTTTTAAGGCCAAGGGGTATAGAGCCAAAGATGTGTTAGAAATGGTTCATTCTGATTTGTGTGGTCCTATGGCTATCTAGGCAAGAGGTAATCTTGAATATTTCGTCTCTTTTGTAGATGATTATTCAAGATGTGGATGACACTACGATCTGATCATGGTGGTGACAACCTCTTGGGAGAGTTTAGGAACTACTTATCAGAGGTTGGGATTCAATTCCAATTGACTGCACCTGGGACACCCAAGCAGAACGGTGTAGCAGAGCGAAGGAATAGGACTCTTATGGAGATGGCTAGATTGATGATGAGTTATTCTGACTTGTTTTATAGTCCTAGAGATCAGAGGGTGATCGTTAACACGAATGCCAGATTTCTAGAGGAAGACTATGTGTTAAGCCACAAGCCCAAAGGTAAAATTATTCTGGAGGAGTTAAAAAGGGAAGTCACTTCTTTAGTACCACCGGTACAAGAGGACATACCACATGTCACTGCACCGCGTGTCACAGAGGATACACAGAAGATACCTCATCGTAGTGGGAGGGTTGTTAGACAACCTCTTAGATTCATGTTTTTGGATAAATCTTCTGATTTGGTCCCTAGCAAACATGAACCTGATCCCTAGACATACGACAAGGCAATCCAAGATATAAATACAGCATCTTTGCAAAGTGCAATGAATACTGAGATTGAATCTATGGATTCAAGACAGGTCTGGGAGCTCTTATGCATAGCAACTCATATGGATTATGAGGTGTGACAGATGGATATCAAGACAACATTCCTTAGTGGAAGTCTTGAGGAATCCATCTACATGAAGTGACCAGAGGAATTCATTGCTAAAGGCAAAGAGTGTATTGTATGTAAGCTTAATCGGTTCGCTGATGGACTGAAGCAGCTTTGAGGTCTTGGAACATCCGCTTTGATGAGGTAAATCCAGACTTATGGATTTATTCAAAGTCCGGATGAGTCTTGTGTATACAATAGATGTGACGGAAACATATTGGTATTTCTTGTACTATACGTAGATGACATTTTGGTAGTTGGCAACAATATCAGAGTGTTATCAGACGTAGGGGTATGGTTGTCCAAACAGTTTTGAAGGACTTGAGAGAAGTGGGTCACAACCTTGGGATCAAGGTTGTTGTGCTTATCCCAAGCTTCATACATAGACATGATTTTGGATTGTTTTAGCATGCAGAACTCCAAGAAGAGTTTTCTACCTTTCAGGCATGGAGTTCCTTTATCTAAGGAGATGTGTCCTAGATCATCTGAGGAGATAGAGGAGATGAAGGCGGTTCCTTATGCTTCGGCAGTAGGAAGCCTCATGTATGCGATGCTCTGTACGAGACCAGATATCTGCTTTGCCGTAGGCATGGTCAGCAGATATCAGAGTAATCCAGGACATTGAACTGTGGTAAAGCATATATTGTAGTGCCTGAGAAGGACTAGGGATTATATGCTAGTTCTGCAGACCAATTACTCCCTGTGGGTTACACGGATTCTGATTTCCAATTTGATAGGGATAATAGTAAGTCTACCTCAGGGTTTGTGTTTACTTTGGGAGGTGGAGCCATTGTATGGAGGAGTGCCCAGCAGAAATGCGTGGCGGACTCCACCATGGAAGCTGAGTATGTGGCAGCCTATGAGGCGGCCAAAGAAGCTGTATGGCTCAGGAACTTCCTGATGGACTTGGATGTGATTCCTGGTTTGCCCAGAACTATCACAATTTATTGTGATAATAGTGGTGCAGTTGCAAACTCGAAGGAACCACGAGCCCATAAGGCTAGTAAACACATAGAGCGCAAGTACCACCTAATATGAGAAATCATAAAGGAGGTAGAAGTTGTTGTCGCCTAGATTGCATCAGAGGATGACCTGGTAGACCCTTTCACTAAGGCCCTTCTAGCGAGAGCTTTGATAGGCATGTGGAGGGAAGGGGAATCAGATGTATGGCAGTATAAGGACAGCATAGTCTTTTAGTATAAGTGGGAGATTGTTGGGATGTATACTGAAAGCCTAGCTCTTTTGTATGAACATCTTTATTTTGAAATAAGAATCACATGATCATTGTTTGCATATATTTATGCATATTGTCTAATACGTTACATTGTAGATAACATGGTGTGTGGTGTCACACGGGAGATCATGTTATCGGCTCCTTGTAAAGTATAAGTAAAGGCTCACAACCGAGATGGCTTTGGACAAACCATCGGAATGGTTGTAGTGTGATTTGGTATTGGTTTGTCTTGACCATAGAATTACACTAGTGCACTTTGTGTGTATTGAGCAGGACCGACACAGAGGTGATTCGATTTATTGCTGACTACATAATCGAATCGGACCTCAGATATTATTCAGTACATGCTCTTAATCCCGATATAATAACGGGCACATATACTTGGTACTCATCTCTTTGATTTACCAATGGGCGAGATTTATAGATTAAATCGATAGACTCGGTAAGTTGGGAGATGATATTATTTATATGGTGTGCCGTTAATTATAGGAGGAAACCATGTCCTATATATTAGGATGATGATGTCCCCTTGAGGAGCTCATAAGGTTCATCATGTAAACCCTGCAGGTGGACTTGGTCCGGCATGATGAAAAGGTTGAGTGGTACTACTCAAGGAGTTAGATGTTGATTAATTAATAGTTAGTAAATTAATTAATCGACAGACATTCGAGATCTTAAACATGGGGAGAAAATGTACAAATAATATATGGAGCCCATATTATCATATGGGGGTTGGTGAGGTAGATCAATGATGGACCTTTAGTGGATTGGATCATCATTAGTGGATCGGACTTTATGTGGGCTTGATCCATGGGTGGCCAAGACCCAACTCCTCCTCATGGTCCCTAATGTAGCCTATTAACACCTCATGATGCTTATATCCAAAGGATAGAAACAAATCTCGAGATCCAAAGGTAGAGATTAAATCTCTAGATCCGACGGTTGAGATTAAAACTCTAGATCCGACGGTTGAGATTAAATCCCTAGAACCAATGGATGAGATTAATTCATGGCTTATCCCTAACTCTATAAAAGGATGGCATGGAGTTGGCGTGGAGAACAATTGAAGAGAGCTAGGGTTTTTGGAGTTGGCGGCAAGGTTAGGAATTAGGGTTTGGAGCTTGGGCGGCACCTATTAAGGAAAGTCTTTCCTTAGTTGTTCTTCTTCCCCAAGCTGCCGGCGCCCATCTTCTTCCTTCCAGACCTTGGCCAGCGTCCAAAACAAGCCTTCTCCTTCTCCTTGGCCGGTGGAACAAAGGTTTAGGGTCTTCCCTTGGAGCTTTTGGCCGGCCACACCCAAAACTCCTTCTCTTTCCTTCTTTTGTTGGCCGGCGGCAAGGATACTCCTTGCTTCTTGTTGGCTGGTTTTAGGGAGGTAAATATCCTTGTTTCTATTCTTTCTCTTGCTTTGGAAGAGCAAGGAAGGAAGTGTTGCGATCTAGGAGCTTCAACTTTTGGTGGATCGTCGCCCACACGACGTCCAAAAGGAGGAAGGTCATACATTAGAAGACTAGGAGGTATACCTATTCTTCTTTCTCATTTATTCATTGCTTGTATTTATTTTTGATTTATGAGCATGTTATATTTCTGTAAATGGCTAAATAATACTTGGATCCCGAGTATAAACACAAAAACCGGCGATCCGGACATCGTCTATTCCGCGGCTACTCGTAGAATAGAGGATGGTCGCTTGAACAACTAGTTTGTTCAAGTGAACCTCCATTCATCCGTCTCAGGATTTGCATTTAGAGGTTCCGGCTTCAATCTGCTGATCGTGAAGCCGTCAAAGTAGGAAGCTCTTTGCTCTGAAAGATTGAAAAGGATGATCTCCTCGTCTACCTTCAGGGAGATCCGGTGTGCCTTCACATCTATGCACACCCTCGCGGTTGCTAGAAAAGGCCTTCCCAGAATAATAGGATTATGGGGATTCGGTCCTGTGTCCAGTATGATAAAGTCCGTGGGTATCACAAAATATTCAATCATCACAGGAACGTGTGGTAGCAGGCCAACGGGCTCCTTCACTGAGTCATCCCCCATACGAATGCCAAGATTCATGGGTTGGAGCCCGCTCAGTCCCATTTTCAAAAAATATACGTAGGGCATCACACTTACTAATGACCCCAAGTCGCATAGCGCTTCGTCGAAACTCTCCCCATAAATCGAGCAGGGAATAACGAATTCACCAGGGTTCTCAAGCTGTAATGGGATTTTCTTTTCAAACTCAGCTTGGTCAGGTAGGGTGGAAATCATGGTTGCACACCCCTTGGCGAATTGGCTACTTTGTCCTACTCCTTCCTCTTTTCCTTGGCTTGGCTGAGAGTCCTTCACAGGTTGTGCCACGGATTGGGCTATTTGGGCCACTTGTGTCTCCAACATCCTAGTATGACTTGCAAGGCCGTCAATGGTGGCCTTCAAGTCTCTCAGTGCTTATTCAGACTTTTGATGCTGGTGACAGAATTCTTCATTGGCCTTAGTTTGGGTAGCGATGAAGTCCTCCATCATCTGTTCCAGTTTGGACTTCTGTGGTCACTGCCCATTTCCCTGTTGCTACCCGTATCCTCCGGATGGTTGGGGGTTTCCCGAGTTATTTTTGTAGGAGAAATTTGGGTGATTCCTCCATCCGGGATTGTAGGTATTAGAGTACGGGTCGTGGGGCCTTTGATCATAGTCCCCAATCACGTCACAATGCTCGATCTGCTCATCTGAGGTCCTCTGCCCTACAAAGTGGTCCTCACGATACGCTGTCACCCCCTCTCCAAAGTCAATGGCCGCGCATGTAGATGAAGGATTCAAAGATTCAAACCGTCTACTTAGCGCGTCCATCCTTGCTGAAAGGTGGTCCATGGAGTTGACAGTGTATTGTCCTGCCGCTGGCATGGGTTGACCACGTTCGAAGGCCCATTGATGGTGGTTTTGTGCCACCTCTTCAATAAGATCCTCTACCTCCTCGATGGACTTGTTCATTAAGGCTCCTCCTGCGACAGAATATAAGGACATCTTCATGGCGTAGGCGATCCCATTATAGAAAATGTGGATCACCAGCAACCTCTCTAGTCCGTGGTGTGGGCATTGATAAAGTAGACCCTTGTAGCGATCCCATGCTTCGAATAAGGACTCCCTCTCCTTCTGGCGAAAGCTAGTGATAAGGTGGCGTATGTGAGCAGTCTTACTTGGTGGGAAGTATTTATTCAAAAACTGCTGCTCACACTGCTCCCACGTGGTAATGCTGCCAGAGGGTAAGGAGTGAAGCCATGCCTTAGCCTTATCCCGCAGTGAAAATGGGAATAGACTTAGGCGGATCACGTCAGAAGGGACTCCGTTCAGTTTCATGGTTGAGCAGATTTCTAGAAAAGCCTCAAGATGTCAGTTCGGGTCTTTAGTCGCAACTCCCCCGAATTGGCTCTGCTGGACCATATGTATGAGTGTCGGCTTAAGTTCAAAGTTATTCGCCGATATGGATGGTCCAACTACGCTCGGCCTGAATCCTCTAGCGCTAGGAGTTGCATAGTCCCGCAGAGGTCGGCTGCCTATGATCACCTCGGATGCAGCTTAATCTTTCATCTTTCGCTGCGCTGCTCTCCGTCAGTGAAAGGTTTGCTCTATCTCTAAATCGATCGGAATTAGGCCTTCTGATCCTAGTCTTCTAAGCATACGATGAACCAACACTCAAAAGTAAGAGTTCTAACCTAATGCTAAAAACAAGAAATAACTAAATCTAGTAAATAAAAACCTAAGATGCAATAAGTAGATAGGAAACTACTACTAAAAATAAAAACTGAATCTAAATATGGAAAATAAAACTAAAGCAAATAAAGAAAACTAATAAGAAAATAAAGCAAGAAAATAATCTAATCCTAAGTCCGATCCAATCTACCACCGTTTGATTGATATCGAATCGATAGTCCCCGACAATGGCACCAAAAACTTGATGCGCACGGTTGCAACCTTAAATCCGGTGACGGAGACTGTCGAAGACTCAAAGTACACGCTCGCGCTCAATGCCCGTAAGTGCACGGATGTCGTCAAGTAATAAATAGATTATCGATCCCACAGGGACTGAGATTCGAGTACCAATCCATTGAGTGGTTACGGTTGTTCGGACGAAATTTCAGTGAGAGTCGGTTGGTGAGGACTATCGGAGGACCCTACTCAGTGCGGTGTCACACGGAGGAGGAAAAGAGGGTGCCGAGGTCTTAAAAAGGGGATTTTAGGACTTCGATTTCACTTGTGTACCACAGAACTGAAGGTAGGAAACTTCGCTTACCACTTCAACTCGATCGCTTGTTCACTGCAATCCCTTCTACGTCCCCAGATAAAAAAAATTTTATCCTTGACAAGAGGGATTACCCAAGCAACCGTGTCATCATCGTGCTATTCGATTAGAGTAGTCACTTGAACAAACTTGTTGTTCAAGTAACCAACCTCTATTCTACGAATAGCCGCGGAATAGAGGATGTACGGATCGTCGGCTTTTGTGTTTATGTTCGGGGTCAAAGTTATATTAGCCACAAAATAGAATATATAATGCATATATAATTGAGAAACAATTACAAACATGTTACATATAAAGATAGATAAGTGATATACCTCTCGATCTTCTATTGTATGACCTTCCTCCTTTTGGACGTCGTGTGGGCGACGATCTACCAAAAGTTGAAGCTCCTAGATCACCAATCTTCCTTCCTTGCTCGCTCCGAACAAGAGGAAGTATAGAAACAAGACCCTTCTCCTTCCTTTAGCCAACCAACAAGCACCAAGCAAGATGCTTGCCGCCGGCCAACAAGGAAAAGGGATGAGAAGGATGGATGCCGGCCAAGAGGTCCACGGGAGGACCCTAAGCCTTGTTTCCACCGGCCAAGGAGAGGAGAAGAGCTAGCTTTGGACGCCGACCAAGGGAGGGAAGGCTGGTATGGGCGCCGGCCACCAAGGGAGAAGAAGAAGATAAGGAATAAATTTCCTTATTTGGTGCCGCCAACCCCAAACCCTAATCTCCAAGCTTGCTGCCCACCTTAGCCCTAATCCTATCTCTAATGGGATTCCTTCTTGCCGCCCACCCCCTCCTCTCCTTTTATAGAGTTAGGGATAAGCCTTGTTTTAATCTCCACCTTTGGTTCTAGGGATTTAATCTAAATGGTCGAATCTAGAGATTTAATCTCAACCGTCGGATCTAGAGATTTAATCTCTACCTTTGGATCTAGAGTTTTATTTTCATCCATTGGATCTAAGCTTCATGAGGTATTAATAGGCTACAACAGGGACCATGAGGAGGAGTTGGATCTTGGCCACCCAATGGATCAAGCCCACATAAAGTCCAATCCATTAATGATAATCCAATCCACTAAAGGATTATCATTGATCTACCTCACCAACCCCCATAAGTCAATATGGGCTCCATATATTATATGTACATTTTCTCCTCGTGTTTAAGATCTCGAATGTCCGTCGATTAATTAATTTATTGACCATTAATTAATCAACATCTAACTCCATGAGTAGTACCACTCAACCTTTTCATCATGCCGGACCAAGTCCACCTGTAGGGTTTACATGATGAACCTTATGAGCTCCTCAAGGGGACATCATCATCCTAATATATAGGACACGATTTTCTCCTATAATCAATGACACACCATATAAATAATATCATTTTCCAACTTACCGAGCCTATCGATTTAATCTATAAATCTCGCCAATTGGTAAATCAAAGAAATGAATACTAAGTATATGTGCCCGTTATTATATCGGGATTAAGAGTATGTACAATATAATATCTGAGGTCCGATTCGATTATGTAGTCAGCAATAAATCGAATCACCTCTAAGTCGATCCTGCTCAATACACACAAAGTGTACTAGTGTGATTCTATGGTCAAGACTAACCAATACCAAATCACACTACAACCATATCAATGGTTTGTCCAAAGCCATCTCGGTTGTGAGCCTATACTTATACTTTACAAGGAGCCGATAACATGATCTCCCATGTGACATCACACACCATGTTATCTACAATGTAATGTATTAGACAATATGCATCACCATAAATATGCAAACAATGATCATGTGATTCTTATTTCAAAATAAAGATGTTCATACAAAAGATAGACTTTTCAGTATTCATCCCAACAATCTCCCACTTATACTAAAAGACTATGCTATCCTCAAACTGCCATACATCTGATTCCCATTCCCTCCACATGCCTATCAAAAGCTCTCGCCGGAAGGGCCTTAGTGAAAGTATCTGCCAGGTTATCCTCCGATGCAATCTTGGCCACAATAACTTCTCCTCTCTTTACGATTTCTTGTATCAGGTGGTACTTGCGCTCTATGTGTTTACTTGCCTTATGGGCTCGTGGTTCCATCGAGTTTGCAACTGCACCACTATTATCACAATAAATTGTGATAGTTCTGGGCAAACTAGGAATCACATCCAAGTCCATCAAGAAGTTCCTGAGCCACACAACTTCTTTGGCCGCCTTAGAGGCTGCCAAATACTCAGCTTCCATGGTAGAGTTTGCCATGCATTTCTTCTTGACACTCCTCCATATAATGGCTCCACCTCCCAAAGTAAACACAAAACCTGAGGTAGACTTACTGTTATCCCTATCTGATTGGAAGTCAGAATCTGTGTAACCCACAGGGAGTAATTGGTCTGCCTGGTAAACTAGCATATAATCCCTAGTCCTTCTCAGGTACTTCAATATATGCTTTACCGCAGTCCAATGTCCCTATCCTGGATTACTCTGATATCTGCTGACCATGCCCACGGCAAAGCAGATATCTGGTCTCGTACATAGCATCGCATACATGAGGCTTCCTACTGTCGAGGCATAAGGAACCGCCTTCATCTCCTCTATCTCCTCAAATGTTCTAGGACACATCTCCTTAGATAAAGGAACTCCATGCCTGAAAGGTAGAAAACCCTTCTTGGAGTTCTGCATGCTAAAACGATCCATAATGGTGTCTATGTATGAAGCTTGAGATAAGCACAACATCCTTTTCCTATGATCCCTTATAACCTTGATCCCAAGAATGTGTCCCACTTCTCCCAAGTCCTTGATATCAAACTGTTTGGACAACCATACCCTTACGTCCGATAACACCATGACATTGTTGCCAATTAACAAAATGTCATCTACGTATAGTACAAGAAATACCACTACGTTTCCGTCACATCTCTTGTATACACAAGACTCATCCGGACTTTGAATAAATCCATAAGACTGGATTACCTCATCAAAGCGGATGTTCCAAGACCTCGAAGCTTGCTTCAATCCATAAATGGACCGATTAAGCTTACATACAAGATGCTCTTTGCCCTTTGTAATGAATCCCTCTGGTTGCTTCATATAGATGTTTTTCTCAAGACTTCCATTAAGAAAAGATGTCTTGACATCCATCTGCAACACCTCATAATCCATATGAGTTGCAATGCATAAGAGAATCCGGATAGACTTAAGTATGGCTACCGGCGAAAAGGTCGCCTCATAATTGATACCCTCTTTCTGAGTATACCCCTTCACAACAAACCTTGCTTTGAAGGTTTCAACCTTCCCATCTATTTCTCTCTTTCTTTTGTAGATCCACTTGCATCCAATGATTTTTACACCATCGGGTGGTGCTACTAGCTCCCAGACCTGATTTAAATCCATAGATTCAATCTCAGAATTCATTGCACTTTGCCAAGATACTGCATATTTATCTTGGATTTCCTCGTCAAATGTCCAGGGATCAGGTTCATATTCACCAGGGACCAAATCAGAAGATTCTCCCAAGAACATAAATCTATCATGTTGTCTAACAACCCTCCCACTACGATGAGGTATCACCTGTGTATCCTCTGTGACACGCGGTGCAGTGACTTGTGGTATATCCTCTTGTATCGGTGGTACTGAAGAAGTGACTTCCTCTTTCAATTCCTCTAGAACAATCTTAGTCATGGGCTTGTGGTTCATCACATAGTCTTCCTCTAGAAATCTGGCATTCGTGCTAACGATCACCCTTTGATCTCTAGGACTATAAAACAAACCACCTTTCGTTTCTCTAGGATAGCCAACGAACATGCGCACTTCTGTACGAGGTTCCAACTTACTAGCATCTGCCTTCAGCACATGTGTTGGACTCCTCCAAATTCGAATATGTCTTAGACTAGGCTTTCGCCCATTCCACAATTCTATGGGAGTAGAAAGCACTGATTTAGATGGGACCAAGTTCAGAATATACAATGTCATATCTAGAGCATATCACCAGAACGAATCTGGCAACTCAGAATAACTCATCATCGATCTAACCATATCCATAAGAGTCCTATTCCTTCGCTCTGCTACACCATTCTACTGGAGTGTGCCAGGTGCAAACAATTGGAATTGAATCCCAGCCTCTGATAAGTAATTCCTAAACTCTCCCAAGAGGTACTCACCACCACAATCAGATCGTAGTGTCTTGATACTTTTACCTTGACGTTTCTCCACATTGGCCTTGAATTCTTTGAACTTGTCAAAGCATTCAGACTTGCGGCGCATCAAGTAAATGTATCATATCTCGAATAATCGTCTATAAAAGAGACGAAATACTCAAAACCACCTCTAGCCTAGATAGACATAGGACCACACAATTTAGAATGAACCAATTCTAACACATCTTTGGCTCTATACCCCTTGGCCTTAAAAGGCCTCTTGGTCATTTTACCCTCCAAGCAAGATTCGTAGGTTGGGAAATCTTCCACCACTAATGAACCCAGAGGTCCATCAGCTATCAACCTTTGAATTCTGCTTAGGTTAATATGACCAAGCCTAAGATGCCAAAGATATGTTTGGTTCATCTTCGAAGGTTCTTTTCTCTTATTGGAATTAGAAGATGAGTTATTAACTTCTATTTGCATCGTGGGAGCTTTTGGTTCTAGTGTGTATAAATTTCCTATCAATGCACCCAAACAGATAATGTCCCTATTCCTTTTTATAACAACTCTGTCATTAAAAGAAATAGAATATCCATCGATAAACAATTTAGAAACTGAAATTAAATTCTTTCTAAATAAAGGTACATAAAGGCAATTCTTAAGAGCCAAAACTTTATTTTTCTCAAAAGATAAATAAACATCTCCCACTGCAACAGCCGCCACCTTCGTGGCATCGCCCAAGTATATGGTAATCTCCCCTTCAGCTAGTCGTCTGGTCTCCTGGAACCCCTGCAAAGTATTGCAGACATGATCAGGGGCTCCCGTATCTCACACCAGGTGTCGGTAGATAACACCGCTAAACATATTTCAACGACTAGACCAAAAGATATACCTTTGTTCTGCTTGTGGTTGGGGCAATCCTTCTTCTAGTGTCCAGTCTGCTTACAAGTGAACCACTTGCCTTTCGGCTTCTTCACTCCTTCCTCAGTTCCTCCCACCGCCTTTGCCCCAGTTTGTTTCTTCTTCTTCTTGCCTTTCGGCTTAGAAGTAGAAACCTTTTGGGTCACCATGGCATGCGCCTGAGCACTCTGACAAAATAGCCCCTCTGCCACCTGGAGTTCTATCAGAAGCTCCGCCAATGAATACAACCTTTTGTTCATGTTGTAGTTCAGGTAAAACTGCTCAAAACTCCTAGGAAGAGACTGGAGAATGATATCAACCTAGGTTTCCCCATCGATCTCAGCTCCGAGGACTTCCAACTCATTTAAATGAGCCATCATCTTGAGAACATGATCCCTCATGGGTGTTCCCTCGATCATGGTGGTCGTCATCAAGTTCCTCATGGCTTCCTGCCTAGCAGCCCGATTCTGGTGTCCGAAAAGCTCTTTGAGATTGAGCATCATGTCATAAGCAGTGGGCATGGATTGATGCTGATGTTGCAGTACATTTGACATAGATACCAAAATGTAATATCGTGCCATCTCATCGGTCTTGATCCACTTCTTATAACTCTCCTTCTCCTTTTCCTCAGAATCATCCGCAGGCTTAGGAGGGCACTCTTCGAGGAGTACATATTTGTATTCCTCAGCAGTCAAGACAATGTCAAGATTCCTCTTCCAATCAACATAGTTGGGTCCAATAAGTTTATTCTCTTTCAGTATCACAGCAAAAGGGTTGAAAGTCATTTTGAAAGAAAACCTAAGAATCACATAGATCAAAACATTAGATTTTAAAACATTATTGATTTCTCAAACAATAATATTTTAAAATCAACCAACACCTCAAAACACCGAGAATATCGTATGCCACGATAGTGTGGACGTATACGGATTCTACATTTGTAAGAGGAGGTTTTACCCATTAATTTTACTATCTTGTCAACCTAACTTTTTGACAAGTAAAATTAATAGTTGGTTCCTCTTTGGCCCTACAAATAAAAGCAGTGACTCTGATGGGGAGGATACTTATATTTGTATCTAAGTGTTCACCATTACTCGGTACCAAGGTAATTATCTCGGGTTATGTGCCTTCCGATGGGGAAGTACACATGCTCCTTAATAATTTTCTATAACCATATTTGACCTTGTGATCCGCAAACAAACCCATCTGATGGGGTGGAAGGCACTCAGAGCCGACGCGCAAGTTTGTTTGTATCACATGTCAAATCGTAATGGAGGCCGTGGGAATTTATAAAAATATCCCTCTCCCACTTAGTAATTTGAAATTGAGGAATTTTCTAGCCTACGACATGCATATCAAACAATAAGCAATAAATATGAAAAAAAATATTTTCCAACTATTATGGCTTTTGTCTCCAATATGCCTCCCGTCGTATCGCCATCTCGTCCGCTCCTCCCCACGCCATGTATAAGCCATCCGGAAATCTGAGCCGAGAATAACTATTTTAATTTACATCCATCGATCTTACACTCCACGAAGGAGTGTACATGAAATCTAGATCAAAAGTAAACTAAAATAAATGAGTGGCTAAACAATTCCATATCTAATTTACAAAAATTAAATACTAGCCTCGTCAACCCCGAGGATTCAACAAAATATATAATTACACACATACAATCACATACACACATATGGCCATAATAGTTGGATCCTATGCCTGCAACCAAAGAGTTAACCTACACATATCCTACTATTATCCGCCACATATAATATATGAAAAGTGCATAAAAGTAACCAAATCCTAAATAAACAAAACCGAAAACTGTGGCTCTGATACCACTTGAAGGGTTTTGTCCGGAACCGAAGCCCTGATACCACTTGAAGGTAGGAAACTTCGCTTCCCACTTCAACTCGGTTGCTTGTTCATGGCAATCCCTTCTACGTCCCCGGATAAAAAAAAATTTATCCTTGACAAGAGGGATTACCCAAGCAACCGTGTCATCGTCGTGCTATTCGATTAGAGTAGTCACTTGAACAAACTTGTTGTTCAAGTAACCAACCACTATTCTACGAATAGTCGTGGAATAGACGATGTACGGATCGCCGACTTTTGTGTTTATGTTTGGGGTCCAAGTTATATTAGCCACAAAACAGAATATATCATGCATATATAATTGAGAAAATTACAAACATGTTATATATGAAGATAGATAAGACCTCTCGATCTTCTATTGTATGACCTTCCTCCTTTTGGATGTCATGTGGGCGACGATCTACCAAAAGTTGAAGCTCCTAGATCACCAATCTTCCTTCCTTGCTCGCTCCGAATAAGAGGAAGTATAGAAACAAGACCCTTCTCCTTCCTTTAGCCAACCAACAAGCACCAAGCAAGATGCTTGCCGCCGGCCAACAAGGAAAAGGGATGAGAAGGATGGATATCGGCCAAGAGCTCCAAGGGAGGACCCTAAGCCTTGTTTCCACCGGCCAAGGAGAGGAGAAGAGCTAGCTTTGGACGCTGACCATGGGAGGGAAGGCTGGTTTGGGCACCGGCCACTAAGGGAGAAGAAGAAGATAAGGAAAAAATATCCTTATTTGGTGCCGCCCACCCCAAACCCTAATCTCCAAGCTTGCCGGCCACCTTAGCCCTAATCCTATCTCTAATGGGATTCCTTCTTGCCGACCACCCCCTCCTCTCCTTTTATAGAGTTAGGGATAAGCCTTGTTTTAATCTCCACCATTGGTTCTAGGGATTTAATCTCAACCGTCGGATCTAGAGATTTAATCTCAATCGTCGGATTTAGAGATTTAATCCCTACCTTTGGATCTAGAGTTTTGTTTTCATCCATTGGATCTAAGCTTCATGAGGTATTAATAGGCTACAATAGGGACCATGAGGAGGAGTTGGATCTTGGCCACCCAATGGATCAAGCCCACATAAAGTCCAATCCATTAATGATAATCCAATCCACTAAAGGATTATCATTGATCTACCTCACCAACCCCAATAAGTCAATATGGGCTCCATATATTATATGTACATTTTCTCCCCGTGTTTAAGATCTCGAATGTCCATCGATTAATTAATTTACTGACCATTAATTAATCAAAATCTAACTCCATGAGTAGTACCACTCAACCTTTTCATCATGCCGGACCAAGTCCACCTGTAGGGTTTACATGATGAACCTTATGAGCTCCTCAAGGGGACATCATCATCCTAATATATAGGACACAGTTTCTTGCTATAATCAACGGCACACCATATAAATAATATCATTTCCCAACTTACCGATCCTATCGATTTAATCTATAAATCTAGCCCATTGGTAAATCAAAGAAATGAATACTAAGTATATGTGCCCATTATTATATCGGGATTAAGAGTATGTACAATATAATATCTGAGGTTCGATTCGATTATGTAGTCAGCAATAAATCGAATCACCTCTAAGTCGGTCCTGCTTAATACACACAAAGTGTACTAGTGTGATTCTATGGTCAAGACAAACCAATACCAAATCACACTACAACCATACCAAAGGTTTGTCTAAAGCCATCTCGGTTGTGAGCCTATATTTATACTTTACAAGGAGCGGATAACATGATCTCCCATGTGACACCACACACCATGTTATCTACAATGTAATGTATTAGAAAATATGCATCACCATAAATATGCAAACAATGATCATGTGATTCTTATTTCAAAATAAAGATGTTCATAAAAAAGATAGACTTTTCAGTATACATCCCAACAAGAACAACGTTGTCAATTGGCGTCGTCTAAACTTCTACTTTCGGCTTTGGGGAAGGGACATCATACACTCTCCCGCAGAGCCGCCGCATTCATCGGGAGCTATCCTCACCCAAAAGGACGAGATAAAGGGTACGAGGATGCCAAATCAATCCTTGCAGTGGACCGTTTCCGATTCCACCGCTCCCTTCTCCCTACAGTTACGGGAGGTCAGGTTTACCCCTAGGTTCGTTGATCAAACCTCCTAAATCTAGATTGCGAGGGCTGTCGCCACCTTGTATCGCCTAAGCACAGCAGAAAGAAAGCCAAATACATGTAGGTATAATAAAGAGCAACATCCAATTGTCAAATCAAACTTTTGGCTAGAATTTAATATGAACCAACTTTATCTATGAACACAAGCTACTCCCTAATCCTAGAATTAAAAGTTCTACTCCATAAACGCAAAGGAAGAATTACAACACATGTTTATGTTTAATTACAATAGGAAGAGAGTGCAGAAATAGAGATTACAATGTGTTGTGACCTTCTCTCCGACATTGTATTGCAAGTGGTGGACCTCCGGCGGCGTTCCTCCTCCCCGCTGTGAGTTAACGAAGCTTTTTAGGGCTTCGGCGTGCTGTCCTAGCCGTCATGCCTCCTCCCTAGGGTTTGGGAGGAGCCATCCTTATATAGATGTCGACTTGGACCACTGTGAAATCAGGAAAAAACCCTAGTCGCGCAACTCCATTGGGCTGCCACACGGCCATGCCGTGTGTTTTTACATGGCCAAGCCGTGTGCAACCTTGGTGTGCTGATCTTCGCCCATCGGACATGGTCGTGTGAATCCACACTCCCTGGTCATGTCCCACTCTGTGTCTAGCATGAAATGCCCTTCTTTCGCTCTGAAAATGCGTCTTTTCCACTCGAAAAGCCAACCTGCATTCAAAAGAACAACTAGCAGACCTCTGAACTAGAAAATAGGAAATGCATGCAAAAACAGAGTAACATATGCATGAAACTGACGCAAAATGTAACAAGATGTGAGCAAAAACTACTCCTAAAACCCTATATATTTTGCTCACATCAAGGCATGATGGCTAGAACGTCACGTCGAAGCCCTAAAAAGCTTCTGTAACTCGTAGCGGGGAGGAGGAACGCCACCGGAGGTCCACAACTTGCAATACAACGCCGGAGAGAAGATCACAACGCATTGTATATCTCTATTTCTGTGCTTTATCTCTATTGTATTCGAACTTAAACATGTATTGTGATTCTTCCTTCGTATTTATGGAGTAGTACTTTTGATTCTAGGATTAGGGAGTAGCTTGAGTTCATATACAATGTTGGTTCATATTAAATTCTAGGCAAAAGTTTGATATTGACAGTTGGTAATTGTTCTCTATTATACTTTCGTGAATTTGGCTTTCTTTCCACTGTGCTTAGGTGATACGAGGTGGTGATAGCCCTCGCAATCTATATTTAGGAGGTTTGATCAAGGAACCTAGGGGTAAACCTGACCTCCCGTAACTGCGGGGAGAAGAGAGCGGTGGAATCGGAAACGGTCCACTGCAAGGATTGATTTGGCATCCTCGTACCCTCTATCCTGTCCTTTTGGGCGAGGATAGCTCCCAGTGAATGCGGCGACTCTGGGGGAGAGTGTATGATGTCCCTTCCCCAAATCCGTAGGTAGACGTTTAGACGACGCGAATTGACAACATTGTTATATGGTACACAAGCGAAACCGAAGTCCTAGAATCACCTTTTTAAGACCCTGACATACTCTTTTCCTCCTCCGTGTGACACCACACTGAGTAGGGTCCTCCGATAGTCCTCACCAACCGACTCTCTCTGAGATTTTGTCCAAACAATCGCAACCACTTAGCGTATTGGTACTCGAATTCTAGTCCCTGTGGGATCGATAATCTATTATTACTTGACGATATCCGTGCACTTGTGAGTGTTGAGTGTGAGCGCGTACTTTGAGTCTTTGACGGTCTCCGTCGTGGGATTTAGGGTCGCGACCGTGCGCATCAAGTTTTTGGCACCGTTGCCAGGACTGTCGATTCGATATCAAATTGAACGGTGGTAGATTGGATCGGACTTAGGATTAGATTATTTTCCTGCTTTATTTTATTATTAATTTACTTTATTTGCTTTAGTTTTATTTTCCATATTTAGATTTAGTTTTTATTTTCAGTAGTAGTTTCCTATTAACTTATTGCATCTTAGGTTTTTATTTACTAGATTTATTTATTTTCTGCTTTTAGCATTAGGTTAGCACTCTTACTTTTGTGTGTTGGTTCATCGTATGCTTAGAATACTAGGATTAGAAGGTATAATTCTGATCGATTTAGAGATTGAGCGAACCTTTCACCGATGGAGAGCAGCGCAGTGAAAGATGGAAGATTAAGATGCATCCGAGGTGAACATGGGCAGCCGACCTCTGCGGGACTACGCAACTCCTAGCGCTAGAGGATTTAGGCCGAGCATAGCTGGACCATCCATATCAGCAAATAACTTTGAGCTGAATTCGACACTCATACATATGGTCCACCAGAGCCAATTTGGGGGAGCTGCAACTGAAGACCCGAACTGGCTTCTTGAAGCTTTTCTCGAAATCTGCTCAACTATGAAACTGAACGGAGTCCCTTCTGATGCGATCCACCTGAGCCTGTTCCCGTTTTCACTGTGGGATAAGGCTAAGGCTTGGCTTCACTCCTTACCCTCTGGCAGCATCACCACATGGGAGCAGTGTGAACAGCAGTTTCTGAATAAATACTTCCCACCAAGTAAGACTGCTCACATGCACCACCTTATCACTAGCTTTCGCCAGAAGGAGGGGGAGTCCTTATTCGAAGCATGAGATCGCTACAAGGGGCTACTTTATCAATGCCCACACCATGGACTGGAGAGGTGGTTGGTGATCCACATTTTCTATAATGGGATCACCTACGCCATGAAGATGTCCTTATATTCTGTCGCAGGAGGAGCCTTAATGAACAAGACCATCGAGGAGGTAGAGGATCTTATTGAAGAGGTGGCACAAAACCACCATCAATGGGCCTTCGAACGTGGTCAACCCATGCCTGCGGTAGGACAATACACTGTCAACTCCATGGACCACCTTTCAGCGAGGATGGACCCGCTAAGTAGACGTTTTGAATATTTGAATCCTTCATCTGAATGCACGGCCATCGACATTGGAGAAGGAGCGGCAACGTATTGTGAGGACCACTATGTAGGGCAGGGGACCACAGATGAGCACTCTATTACCTACAATCCTAGATGGAAGAGTCACCCAAATTTCTCCTACAAATATAACTCAGGAAACCCCCAACCATCCGAAGGATATGGGCAGCAGCAGGCCAATGGGCAACAACTACAGAAGTCCAGACTGGAACAGATGATGGAAGACTTCATCGCTACCCAAACTAAGGCCAATGAGGAATTCCGTCGCCAACATCAAAAGTCTGAAGAAGCAATGAGAGACTTGAAGGCCACCATTGACGGCCTTGCAAGTCACACCAGGATGTTGGAGACACAAGTGGCCCAAATAGCCCAATCTGTGTCACAACCTGTGAAGAACTCTCCGACGAGCCTAGGAAAGGAGGAAGTGTTGGTGCAGGGGCACTAGATAATCGAACCTATGTTTTGATTATGGCAAAGACACAAAGTTAAGTTTACATCGTTATCTCACGAGCTAAATCGAGCGTGTAGAAAAGTACTAAAGCTAGAGCTGAAGGCTAGCAACACTCAGAGGAAGCCGCGGTGGTCGGGCGACACTCGTGTGACTTCGGAGGGAGCCGAAGGAATCGAGTGGAAGGCCGAAAGCGAAAGCGACACAGTAAGTATCGATGTAAGCTTGTGTGAGTGAGAGATGGTAAGGTCGTGTCCTCTGTACGGGGATGACCATAGGCAACGATCCGACTAAGACTTCTTGTGGAAGGTCTCGGTCGAGATCGGATGGTTAGAAACCGTCGCATTTACCATTTTTCGTACTAACCTTTTACTGTAGGGAAGTGGCTAGGCTTGCAGTCGACTGATGCTCATTAGTCGACTGATGGGAGGCATCAGTCGACTGATGGCGACGAATCAACCCTTGCTCTAGGTCAAAACGGATAAGGTTTGATGCGGCTACTTCACGATAAATTTTGTACAACTTCGTGATCTGTTCTAAATTCTGAGGAGACATATTCAGAGGCCAAAATCTATAAAAGGAGGGGAGGATTTCAACTCCAAACATCATCAAATTTATTCTTAAGTGCTCCTACAACGCCAACGCTCCAATACCATCATAATGCCGACGCGACGACAAGTTCAGATCTTCTTCGTCGGCAGCAGCATCAAGTAACATATTCTATTGTATTATTTATTTTTATTCGTAACAAGGTGAGGTAGGCTTGTTGTCTTATCCTCGTACATTCGGTTTTGTGATCGTTGTCTCCTACCTCCAACGAGGAGGAGACGTTATAGTGCTTTGCCCTTTGTACACGGTCTAGGACCGATAGGGCCTTGGAGTAGCAACCGCTGGGTTGTGAACCAAGTAAAATAAATGTGTCTCTTTATTTTCCATTGTACTTACTCGTGTATCGAACGAACGAAAAGATTTATGCTCGCTATTCACCCCCCCCCCCCCTCTAGCGATGCTTCTCGATCCAACAGGAAGGAGTAGAGCAAAGTAGCCAATTTGCCAAGGGGTGTGGAGCCATGATTTCCACTCTACCTGACCAAGCTGAGTTTGAAGAGAAAATCCTAGTACAACTTGAGGACCTTGGTGAATTCATCATTCCTTGCTCAATTTATGGGGAGAGTTTCGATGAAGCACTATGCGACTTGGGGTCATCAGTCAGTGTGATGCCCTATGCATATTTTCTGAAGATGGGACTGAGAGGGCTCTAACCAGCAAATCTTGGTATTCGTATGGGGGATGACTCAGTAAAGGAGCCTGTTGGCCTGCTACCACATGTTCCTGTGATGATTGAAGATTTCATGATACCCATGGACTTCATCATACTAGACACAGGACTGAATCCCCAGAATCCTATCATTCTGGGAAGGCCTTTTCTAGCAACCGCTGGGGCGTGCATAGATGTGAAGGCACACCGGATCTCCCTGGAGGTAGATGGGGAGATCATTCTTTTCAGCCTTTCGGAGCAAAGAGCTTCCTACTTTGATAGCTTCATGATTATCAGATTGAATCCGAAACCTTCAGATGTTGATCCCGAGACAGATGAATGGAGGTTCACTGAACCACCAGAGTTGAGTTGATAGAAGAGTGTGGTCGAGCTAAACGACCTTAAACAAAGCGCTTCTTGGGAGGCAACCCAAGTTTAGTTGTGGATTTTTCTTTTTTTTTCTATTGCATTGCATACATGTGTTAGATTTTAGTTTTGATTTCCATCACATTTAGAGTTAGGAGTAGAAAAGAACTTTGCTAGGCAAAAAATGAAACCCATATTAGTCTACACGGCGAAGTGTGTGAACAAATTCGGGCCATGGTGTATGAAAGAGGCGAAAAATGGGGGCACACGACCTGGCTGTGTTTTTTCCCATGATCGTGCCCGCTTGACCAGAGGCGCACATGGCCTGGCCGTGTATTTTCACACGACCGTGGCACGCGAGGTTAAAAGGGGCGAGCCATGTGTTTTCACCTCATTTGCGCAGTGTGCTTCAAAAATTCTTGCCCTCGCCGTGTGATTTCGCTTTCCTCTTCCTCTAGAAGTATTTTCAACCTCTTTAGAAGCCAAAAGGAGCAAGGATGAGGAGGACCAAGATCGATTGGTGCCTCAGCGGCTTTAACAAGAAGAGTCGATGCTCCTCAAGCTCCGTAAGAGGGTAACGCCCTACCCCCTCTACTTTTTCGCAATAATGAGCATAGAGATAGGTTCAATATGCTCTCTACTCGTAAACTTACTGCTACTAGGTACTTAGATGAGGATTTACTATGATCTTTAGGTTTGTTGGGTGACATGTAAACCGTATTTGCAAAAATGGGGTGGGATGAGATTATGGGAATAAGGCACCTAACTTACCCTAGGATAGTTTTGGAATTTTTCAGCCGGAAGTTTTAATGGGTAGAGAGAGCGAGGAGGGTAGGATAACTTTTAGACTTTTTAATATTGAGCATGAGTGGACCCTTCACCAATGGAACTCATGCTTTGGCTTGCCAAGTGGGGGAGAGAGAAGAACCCCTAATGGGTACAACTCTCGTTTGATTTGGACTGAGTTGATAGGGGAGCACGTTTATGACCCTTCTAGGGCCAAAGCGTCGCGCCTCCAATACCCCATCTTTCGATACCTTCACCGTGTTATGGCCAGTACTATATTTGGTCGTGAGGAGAGTGATGATGTAGTGAGAGCTAGTGAGCTGCTTTACCTGTGCGACATGCTACAAGAAAGGAGTAGCATCGATGTAGGGTCTCACTTCATCAGACACTTAGTGAAGATGGGCAAAGCAGCTCGCAGAGAGATCCATGTGGGAGGCCTACTTACCCACATTTGCTATAGGATGGGGTACGATTACACAGCATTGGAGAGTATAGAGGGGAGCCCTTGGATCGACCTAGGAGTATGCATGGCCATGAATATGATTGTAAGAGAAGGAGACTCCTTATGCTTTGTAAGGAAAAATCTTACGACCCTTAGGCTCCCCGATCCGGATCGTACCACCATAGCTATACATGCCAATTATCTCTTAGACCAGATAGTGGAGTCCCCTCCACATGAGGGACTATCCACATCAGCGCCCATCTCTCCACCTTTGTACCACTCTCCCTCCAATCCACACATACATAGGAGCCCACATAGTCCACGCCTACATGAGCCTACACCTGTGCCACCATCTTTTTCTACTTTTGAGCAGGATGCAGGTACGTCAGCATATAATTTCTCAGAGTTCCGATCGCGCCTCAATGACATCTACACTGAGAAACAGACGCAGAGGCAGCGATGGGAGGAGCAGAGTGCCTACCAGCAGGAAGAGTTCTAGGGATTCCGCGAGCATTTCCAGCGGGCAGAGGAGTTCTACGATGAGGCCCACATATACTTCCAGGAGGAGGCTGCTCGTCGCCAGGATGAGGCAGCTTACCGCGGGGAGATGCGGCAGCATATGCATGCCTAGCAGGCACAGTGGGCTAGGGAGGAGCACCAAGCAGCCGCTGCATCCACCAACTCTCAGATCGACCACATGTATATGTGGCATTAACGGCTCAACAAAGAGTTCTCCTGTGATCCAGAGATGCCTGTGCTCCTGCACTTTCCACCTCGTCCACCATATTAGAGGTATATTTTTGTTTAAGTCTGGGGGGAAATCTCGAAATCTATTTTATTTTGTTTTCCTAGTAGTAGTTTCTTTTCTGGTATTTTCATTTGTCCATGCATGCATGAGTTGTTTAGTTCCTTTCAGTACTTAATTTTTGGTGTCTTAAAAGCTACCTCAGTAGTATTTTTGAAAATTGCTTTCATGAGTTGTTCCCATAGGTAGCTTAACTCTATTTATCTTGTGGTATTTTATTCTATGTGCTCTATTGAATGTTCTAGACTTACACTAGTTAGCTCTGTTTTTGCACTTACACATGTCGAACAGTCTGACAGGGAGGATATAGTACATACCTAGTTATGATTCACTTCAATAAGCTAGTACTTTGGAATCCATAGGTGACTCTAGGTTTAGCATTTTAGTTACTGGAGATGCTCGGATTGTGTAAGCCCATTCGAAAAAATCAAAATCCCTGTGAGCTACAAATAAAAAATAAAAAATAAAAAAAGATTATGAGGGATAAAAAATAGTTGTCGTGGGTGGAAATAGCTAGGTGCCCCTTTGAGACCGAGTTAGGTTACTGAGGAAACACCTCCTAATTTCTCTCAATACCGAGCACGCCTTTGAGACTTTATGCTAGATCTAGGGAACAACCCTCACTTTGGGCAGGTAAGTGCCTAAGAGCCGGAAACCTTAGGAAAGCTATGGGGTGATGACTTAACTCACCATGGAACGGGCATCCCCTAAGAATGATTCGCCTAGTACGAGCACGAGGAACTAACTTAGTAAATTTTTAGAACGTATATGTTCTGCTTTGATTGCAAATACCACCTGATACATTTAGTTAGCATGCTCATTATGGAGCAATATCTTTTTAAAATTTTATGGCACTGAGGTTTGCTTGAGGACAAGCAAAGATTTAAGTCTGGGAGAAGTGATGTGAGCAAAACATATAGGGTTTTAGGAGTAGTTTTTGCTCACATCTTGTTACATTTTGAGTTAGTTTCATGCATAAGTTACTCTATTTTTGCTTGCATTTCCAATTTTCTAGTTCGGAGGTCTGCTCATTGTTCTTTTGAATGCAGGTTGGCTTTTCGGGAGGAAAAGATGCATTTTCGGAGCGAAAGAAGGACATTTCATGCTAGACACAGAGTGGGACATGGCCAAGGCATGTGGATTCACACGGTCATGTCCGATGGGCGAAGATCAACACACCAGGGTTGCACACGGCCTGGCCATGTGGCGGCCCGATGGAGTTGCGCGACTAGGGTTTTTTCCCGATTTCACAGTGGTCCGAGGCGACGTCTATATAAGGATGGCTTCACCCAAACCCTAGGGGGGAGGCACGATGGCTAGGATGGCACACTGAAGCCCTAAAAAGTTTCTGTAACTCGCAGCGGGGAGGAGGAACGCCGTCGGAAGTCCACAACTTGCAATACAACGCCGAAGAGAAGATCACAATACATTATATATCTCTATTTCTGTGCTTTATCTCTATTGTATTTGAACTTAAACATGTCTTGTGATTCTTCCTTCGTATTTATGAAGTAGTACTTTTGATTCTAGGATTAGGGAGTAGCTTGAGTTCATATACAATGTTGGTTCATATTAAATTCTAGCCAAAAGTTTGATATTGACAGTTGGTAGTTGTTCTCTATTATACCTTCGTGAATTTAGCTTTCTTTCCGCTGTGCTTAGGTGATACGAGGTGGTGACAGTCCTTGCAATCTATATTTAAGAGGTTTGATTAAGGAACCTAGGGGTAAACCTGACCTCCCGTAACTGCGAGGAGAAGGGAGCGATGGAATCAGAAACGGTCCACCGCAAGGATTGATTTGGCATCCTCGTACCCTCTATCTCATCTTTTTGGGCGAGGATAGCTCCCGGTGAATGCGGCGGCTCTGCGGGAGAGTGTATGATGTCCCTTCCCTAAAACCATAGCTAGATGTTTAGACGACGCCAATTGACAACATTGTTATATGGTACACAAGCGAAACCAAAGTCCTAGAATTGCCTTTTTAAGACCCCGACACACTCTTTTCCTCCTCCGTGTGACACCGCACTGAGTAGGGTCCTCCGATAGTCCTCACCAACCGACTCTCTCTGATATTTTGTCCGAACAATCGCAACCACTTAGCGTATTGGTAATCGAATCCCAGTCCCTGTGGGATCGATAATCTCTTATTACTTGACGACATCCATGCACTTGCGGGCGTTGAGCGTGAGTGCACACTTTGAGTCTTCGATGGTCTCTGTCGTGGGATTTAGGGTCGCGACTGTGCGCATCATGATACCACTTTTTGGAACGTCGGTGGTCGGCTAGAAGGGGGTGAAAGCCTTTCTTTCGTGTATGGTGGAGATTATTCATTGATTGCCTACGAATATGATTAGCGCAGTGGAATAATAAAAGATAATACAAGAGGAAATGCTAACAAACCGATATAATTAGTTTCACGGCCCTTGCCGCTAGTCCATGACCCGATTCATCCAAGGTGAATCATGTCTATAACAAATCCACTAATCTCTCCTTTGCACAAAGCTAGGTGGAGGTAACCATTCTTACACAAGATCTCTCTTCTTACAATAGGATTGAAATAAATGCAAGTAAGAAGAGTAAGAAGCATTTAGGCACTTGGGAGTATATTTGGAGTTCAAGCATTAACCATCCCAAGTCACCCAAGGCCCCTTCTTAAAGGGAAGAGCCCATTCTTCCCATTGGGCGCCTAGCAGTCAACTGCTGCTGTAGCCGTTGCCTCGCAACGGTTTCTTCCACATTGGATTCCAACCAACGGCTCCCACATCAGTCGACTGATCTTCCCATCAGTCGATTGATGGAGCCATCAGTCGAGTGGTCGACGCGAACACTCGACTGCTGAAGCTTCTGTGCCCGAAACCCTCAACATTAGTCGACTGCTCCCCTTGGCAATTGACTGATAGAGCTAGCAGTCGACTGCCACGAGCTGACAGTCGACTGTTCGACCAGAACTTTGATTCGAACACCAGTTGAGTCTCTAGTTGACTTGGAGCAGTCGACTGCCATATCATGGCAGTCGACTGATGTCGGGAAAACCCATCTAACACATAGCCAATTGGCCAAGATCACCTAAGAGCTACCCCGTCCCGGGTTACAATCGCTAGCTCTCATTCCTTTTGAGTCCCTCGCCTTGAAGTCCTCTTTGTCCATCCATGTCCCTCGGATGCGCCAAGCGCACTGCTTCATAGCACCATCCTTCGCGTCTTGACCTGAAGTCTACTTCCTTCGGCTTCACTCCAATGCTCCTCGTCTGGTGATCCCTCGGATGCACCAAGCGCACGACTTCCATAATACATATTTCACCGACTCAAGGACCGATTCATGAGATGGTGAATCTTGCCAATCATCCATGTGCGAATTACTAAGTCCAGTATGACTTCAACGCACATATCAAATTCATAACAACCTAACTTAAACCCTTTGCCACACACATCAAAACCATATCACATGGGTTGATCGCCCTAACACCCCCTTGATCATTACCCCCTAAGGTCAAGTTTTGAAGCTTTTGGGTAATGCCTTGATTTTTATTATTGATATCTTCATCAATAGGGGATTTCCTAGGGTAAGTGTTAGAGGTCTCATCAAATTGAACATTAGAGGATTCCTCAACCTTTTGGGTCTTGTTGTAGATTCTATATCCTCTACTAGTTGATGAGTATCCAACTAGGATTCTTTCATCCACTTTGGACTCAAATTTTCCTAAGTTGTCTTTGGTGTTTAAAATGTAGACTTTGCATCCAAAGACTTTGAAATAATGAATTATAGGAATTGTGTCATTCCATAATTCAAATGGTGTTCTCCCTAAGAACCTATGGATTATGACTCTATTTTGGATATAGCAAGCGGTATTAACCACTTCTGTTCACAAGTAGCTAGGTAGAGAATATGCATTAAGCATAGTCCCAACCGCCTCTTGTAGGGTATGATTTCTCCTTTCCACCATCCCATTTTGTTAGGGTGTTCTAGGACAAGAGAACTCATGTTTATACCCTTGTTCTAAGCAAAATTTTGAGAAGTTAGAATTCTTAAATTCTCCACCATAATCACTATGGATCCGGTTAATTTTGAGATTTTTTTCATTCTCTACTCTTTTACTAAAACCTATGATTATTCCTAGGGTATCATCCTTATGTTTCATAAAGTAAATCCATGTATACCTAGAAAAATCATCAAATATGACTAAATAATATTTACTACCATTCAACGAAGGAGCACTATGATAATCAAATAAATCCAAGTGTAAAAGCTCTAAAGGTAATGAAGTACTAGTTAGGGTTTTACCTTTGTGTGATGATTTTTATTGTTTTTCTTCTTGGCATGCATCACACATCTTGTCTTTAATGTACTTGATCTTTGGAAATGCCTTTCCTAACTCTATTTTAGCTACCTTAGCTATGTTCTTCATATTGATATGCCCTAACCTTCTATGCCATAGCCACCCTTCTTCTTCTTTTTTCATAAGACACTGCCATAGCCACCCTTCCATGGTCACGCCGGCGACCAAGGAGAAACTGGCCATTGATTGGCCGACCATCTTTTCCACCAACACAAGCTGTCCAGTTTTGGACAGCTTGTTTCTCTCTTTGTAGAGAGGTCGTTTGGTCGACATTTTGCGCTCCGACAGTGACCTACTTGTCGGGGATTGGATTTCTGGCAATCCTCATAGGTGGAGAACCAAGATTTCATCAATTGGTTGATGAAAATCGCTTCCGAGGAGCGAGTTCGTGGAGCTTGTTTTTAGATATGAAGTTTGATTCGGGTTGTGATCGTCTCTTGGATCACAACGTCTTCGACACGAGGCTAGTAACTCTTGTGAAGATGGGGCTTGTGGCTTTGTGAAGCTATCCCGAAGATACTCGGCGTGGATACAGATAGAAGCGATTCTAACGAGGGTCACTATAGTTGATGTCATTCTCGCTATACGTTATACGTCAAGTATAACTAGAATAAATTTCCTTTTATTATAAAATTTAAAATAACAATTATGTCTACACATGTTGTATTCTGCATGCGTGTGATGTGTGTGTTGTAATAAAATTAGTTTATTACTTATTTTTGCTTCTTCTGTGTGCATGTTTACGAAACATGTTAGAACACACACTCGCCGCGATGCTGGGGAAACCCAATAGTCTACACTCTCAAACTTGGGGGGTTGTTCTACATACACTTCTTCCTTAATAAATACATTTAAGAATGCCGATTTTACATCCATTTGATAAATTTAAAACCCCATGTAAGTGTTAGTGCAATCAAGCCCATCTGATATTTCATTGTTTAACAAGGTTTAAGTCAAGGAAATAGAAATCTAGTTTGAGCTAGAGTGTAGTCAAGACATTACCTCGACTGATACAAACCTAAGGTTACTAAGTTAGATGTTTAGAGTGACATTAGACCTTGGGAGAAATCCAAGGGTAAGCCTTGGTATGGATGAGAAATCCAAGGGTAAGCCTTGGTATGGATGAGAAATCCAAGGGTAAGCCTTGGTATGGATGGAAATCCAATGGGGAACCTTGGTAGAGGAAGAGTACAAGCTGGCCGGAGGTCCAAAAACTTGGTGATGGAGAGGGCATAGTAATGTGCTCATTCTCTATTGGGAAGAGTACAAGTTGGCCGGAGGTCTGGAAGCTTGGTGATGGAGAGGGCATAGTAACGTGCTCATTCTCCATTGGAGTTAGAGAGGGCACTAGGGAGTGCTTGGTCTCTAGCTAGTGTACTCATTAGTAAGAGAGGGCATAGTAACGTGCTCATTCTTTTACTAGGGTACATGGGCCTAATACTCGTTAGACAAATAGGGCACCGTAACGTGCTTGTTCTTTGGCTAGGGTACTGGGAGTACTCGTTAGACAAAGAGGGCATCATAACGTGCTCGTTCTTTGGCAAGGGTACTGGGAGTACTCGTTAGACAAAAAGAGCACCATAATGTGCTCGTTCTTTGGCTAGGGTACTAGGAGTACTCGTTAGACAAAGAGGGCACCATAACGTGCTCGTTCTATGCCTAGGGTACATGGAGTACTCGTTAGGCAAGGAGGGCGTCGTAGTGCGCTCAGTCTTTTTCTAAGGTACTTAGAGCATTCGTTAGTTGGAGAAGGCACCGTAACGTGCTTGGTCTCTTACTAGGGTGCTTGAAACTCTAGGAGTGGCAGCTTACTAGGGAAGATACTCATGTGCTTTAAATATTTATCGCATTAGTCGAGTCACGATAGGGGTTAGCTCGACTGGAACTCTTGCACAAAGGCATAGAATCGAGATGGCTCGACTGTCAGCTCAACTACTTATCGTTTGGTATAGCACAGAATCGAGCTGGCTTGACTATCAGCTCGACTGCTCACTACGTGGAACAACACAGAACCAAGCCCAGCTCAACTGTGGGCTCGACTGTATACTCTGATCGCCAAACTTTAAACCCTATACCAGTCGAGTCGATTTGGTAAGCGACTCGACTAGTAGCTATAGATTCGATCACAGAACCGAGCCTGACTTGGTTGCGAGCTCGACTGACAGGTATTTTTTGAGCACAGACGCGAGTCAGACTCGACTGCGGGCTCGAATGCGGAGGCGACAATGGGATGCTTCCATTTCGAGTAAAGATTCAAACACGACGATTTTCGACTGGAGGAGCAGGTTCCTTTACTGGCGAACCACCAAAGGTTGGAGGTGGTTACGGGGACAAGCTTAGGTGGTCAGAGGTTGGTCGGGCATGATTTCTAGGGTTCCAATGGAGGAAGATAAAAGCTTTGCTAGAAAACAAGAGAAGCAGTTCTTGGGCTCCATTTTTCGGTTTTGAGTGATACAAGCTTCCTGTGATTGATTCTGAAGGAGAAGAAGTGAAAACCTTGCTCTCATCTCACCTCCTCTCCAACAAGTGCTCACAACTACTGTCAATCATCTTCTTGCAAGTGCTACAACTTCATCCTCAATGCAAGAAGCCAAACAACAATCTGTAACTTGTTTTAACTTCTTAGCTTACTATTCTTGATTATTTTCATTGCATTGTAAGCTTGTAAGAGGTGAATTTTTCACCTCCGGAATCATTCCGATCCATTCATAGTAGACTTTCCTTTTGAGCTGCCCGTGGAGTAGGAACTACTGAGTTCTGAACCATGTAAATACCTGCGTATTGGTTGTGTTTGTGCTTTGTGCTTTGTTTTCTATTTCCGCTGCGTAATCTGCTGTTTTGTAGTAGAAGTTGAGTTAGATTTTTCAACTCGCTATTCACCCCCCCCCTCTAGTGAGCCTCGATCCCAACAGTAAGCGGCATATACTAATAGGATTCTAATTGACTCTAACCTAGCAACCGGGGCATATGTTTTATCATAGTCAAGTCCCTCAACTTGATTGAAACCCCTTGCAACTAACCTAGCTTTGTTTCTAGTTATGTTTCTTTGATTATCTTGCTTATTCCTAAAGACCCATCTTGTGGTAACAATAGTGCTATCATTGGGTCTAGGGACTGGCTCCTACACTTGATTTCTCTCAAATTGAGCTAATTCTTCTTGCATTGCTAAAATCCAATCCGGATCAAGTAATGCATCATTGATTGATTTGGGCTCAATTTGGGAGATGAGAGCTACTTGACTAGTAGGAGCTCTATGAAAGGACTTAGTTCTCACTCCTTGGGATAGTTCTCCTACAACATGGTCTAGGGGATGATTTTGATGAATCCTTAATGTTCTAGGAGGTGATTCAAATTGATTTTGATCATGGTTATCCTCTTTCCTCCCTTCATCATCGGAATCTCCTCTTCCTCCCCCTTGCTTACTACTTTTTAATCCTCCCCCTTGATCATTATCGCTTAAGGTCAAGTTTTGAAGCTTTTGGGTAATGCCTTGATTTTTATTATTGATATCTTCATCAATAGGGGATTTCCTAGGGTAAGTGTTAGAGGTCTCATCAAATTGAACATTAGAGATTTCCTCAACCTTTTGGGTCTTCTTGTTGTAGATTCTATATCTTCTACTAGTGGATGATTATCCAACTAGGATTCCCTCATCCACTTTGGACTCAAATTTTCCTAAGTTGTCTTTGGTGTTAAAAATGTAGACTTTGCATCCAAAGACTTTGAAATAATGAATTGAAGGAATTGTGTCATTCCATAATTCAAATGGTGTTTTCTCTAAGAACCTATGGATTAGGACTCTATTTTGGATATAGCAAGTGGTATTAACTACTTCCGCTCACAAGTAGCTAGGTAGAGAATATGCATTAAGCATAGTCCTAACCGCCTCTTGTAGGCCACGATTTCTCCTTTCCACCATCCCATTTTGTTGGGGTGTTCTAGGACAAGAGAACTCATATTTATACCCTTGTTCTAAGCAAAATTTTGAGAAGTTAGAATTCTTAAATTCTCTACCATGGTCACTACGGATCCGGTTGATTTTTGAGATTTCTTTCATTCTCTACTCTTTTACTAAAACCTATGATTATTCCTAGGGTATTATCCTTATGTTTAATAAAGTAAATCCATGTGTACCTAGAAAAATCATCAACTATGACTAAATAATATTTACTACCATTCAACGAAGGAGTACTATGGCAATCAAATAAATCCAAGTGTAAAAGCTCTAAAGGTAATGAAGTACTAGTTAGGGTTTTACCTTTGTGTGATGATTTTGATTGTTTTTCTTCTTGGCATGCATCACACATCTTGTCTTTAATGTACTTGATCTTTGGAAACCCCTTTACTAACTCTATTTTAGCTACCTTAGCTATGTTCTTCATATTGATATGCCCTAACCTTCTATGCCATATCCACCCTTCCTCTTCTTTTTTCATAAGACACTTAGTGGAAATGTTAGAAGCATAGGATAAATCAACATAATAAATATTGGATTTCTTATATCCTACTAACATGCAATCATTCAATTTCTTGTGTTTAATAAAATACTTTGTGGAATTAAATTCAACATTAAAATTGGGATTACAAAGTTGGATAACACTAAGTAAATTGAATTTCATGTTTTTAACTAAAAAGACTTTATGAGTAATAATATTTGGGGATACCTCAATTGTGCCTTGCCCTAGAATTTTGAGTTTACCACTATTCCCAAAGGACACAGTTCCCTTGCTAATGTAGTTAATTGTGGAAAACTTCCTCACATCTCCAGTCATATGTCTTGAGCAACCTCTATCCACAATCCACATATTTGGTCCACCTACCTATACAACATGAAAAATAAATTCCTTAGGTACCCAAATTTTTGGACCAGTAGCATCAATAAAAAATCTCTTGGGAATCCATGCCTTCTTGACCTTACCCTTAGTTATTGCCTTTCTACTAATAAGGGAGGTATATGCTACTTCCTTGTCCTTAGGTCTATATCCTATGCCGGCCTTGTTATAAACGACCCTTTGGTTCCTAAGTATCATATCAAGGTATTTAGACCCACTAGTGAATTTTTCTAAGCATGTCCTTAGTTCACAAACTTCATTTTGGAGTTTTTCATTTTCCTTTCTAAACATGCAAAAAATCATTACAATCATTACATGAAGGTTCTACATTTTTAATTGCCCTAATTTCTACCTTCAAGTCCTTAATCCTAGATTTTGATTTATCTAAAGCATTTTTAAGATATGCAATGGTTTTATACAATATTTCTATTCTAGGGGAGTCCTTTACCTCATTGTCACTAGATGACGATTCGTCGCTTGAGGAAGACTCTTCTTGGCTTGATGCTTCGGTATCATCTTCCAAGGCCATGAGTGCCACATTGGGTGTTATGTGGCATAGCTCCTCCTCATCGGATGAGTCTTCAATGCTTTGCGTGTTCCATGTTTGTGCTACCATGACTTCCTTCTTTTTCTTCTCCTTCTTATTCTTTTCTTTTTCTTCCTTCTTCTTTAGTTTCGGGCAATTTGGCTTGATGTGCCCTTTTTTATTGTAACCATAACAAGTGACATTAGTGGTAGAAATTGAACTACTAGATGATTTACTTTGGAGGATTTGAACATCCTTCTTGGTGAGCCTTCTTGATTTCCCACCAAACCTCTTGATGTAGTGCACCACTTCACTTGTCGATAACTCCTCATTGCTACTAGAAGACTCATCCTCCAACTCGGATGATGAGGAGACCTTCTTCTCCTTCTTCTTCTTCTCCTTCTTACCTACAACAAGAGCTATACCTTTCTCCTTTGATGAAGTGTTAGCTTGTTCATGTAACTCAAACTCACAAAACAATTCATCTAATTTAACTAAAGAAAGGTCCCTAGAAACTTTATAAGAATCTACCATTGATGCCCATAGATTTGTTCTAGGAAAGGCTTGAATGTACCTTACCAAATTGTGATTCTCCACCTTCTCACCTATAACATGTAGCCCATTGACGACCTCCATGAATCTACCATGCATTTGGCTCACGGTCTCATTGGTCTTCATACTAAAGCTTTGGAGTTGACCTATCAATAGGTCCCTCTTGGCTCTCCTTGTCTCCTTGGATCCTTCATTAAGTTCAATGAGCTTCTCCCAAAGCTCTTTTGCAGAGTTGAAGGGTCCTACTTTGCTCAATTTCTCTTTAGACAAACCACATTGGAGTGTGGTTGTTGGTTTGGCATTGGCTTGAGCCATCTTCTCCATCTCCCTTGTCCAATCTTTAGTTGGTAATGGTGCTCCAAATTCGTCCATCAACTTCTCGAATCCATCCACTACACTAAACCAATTTTTGATGTCATTCATAAGATAATATTCCATCCTACCTTTCCAATAGGCGAAGTCATTGCTGTCAAAGAAAGGTGGTCACGCCGTGCTATAGCCCTCTTGAAATGCCATTGCTTCGATTGATCGTTAGATCCTCTGATGCAATCCGGGCTCTTATACCACTTGTTGGAGATCCTTGGATTGCTAGAGGGGGGTGAATAGCCTCTCTTGATTTCTACAATTAGGTTAGCAGAAGCAAAAGCAAATATGAAAGAAATCAAAATACAAAAATACAATCACTAACAAGGAAGTTTAACGTGGTTCGGAGATTATGCTCCTACTCCACGGCGATCCATAAGGTGGATCAACCCTAGCAAATCTTCCACTAAAAGCCTTCTTTTGATGATCACACCAAGGTGGAGAAGCCTTCTTTACAATGCACTCTTCTTCTTACAAATGATGAAAATTAAGAATAGAGAAGAAGAGATTTGAAAGCACTAAAAGACTTAGAGAAAAACTTGGTGAGCTGAGAGCAGAGTTTGGAATGAGAGCACTAGCCCTCTCAAGCTCTCCAAGGTCTCCTTTTATAGAGAAGAGGTTGATTTTCCAGTTGGGGCTACAGTAGTCGACTAATCGAGCCATCAGTCGACTGTTGTTGTAGCTGATCTCATCCAACGGCTTCTGACGAAGCCTGATCTGCGGTTGTCACAATCCAACAGGACTCTGATCAGTCGACTGATCACACTAGTAGTCGACTGATCGAGCCATCAGTCGATTGCTCCAAGAAATCAGTCGACTAAAAATGTTTTTGTGCCCGTGTCCACTTATAACAGTCGACTATCAGGGTATGACAGTCGACTGATAGTGGACCAGTCGACTGTTGGGCCACAAAACTCAGCCGACTTTAGTTGACTAGCTGATCAGTCGATTGGGACAAAGCCGCAGTCGACTGACACACTTTAAGTATGATCACGTCATACTTGAAATCAACTCCCTAGACCTAGACTCAACCTTCTAGCTCTTCCTTCAGCCTTGCGCCTCCAGGATCCCTCTGAATTCGCGATTCCTTCATCCTTGCGCTTGCTTCCAAAAGCATCCCTCGGTTTTATCATGTCTCAGGTTTCTCTTTTGCCAAAGTCCTCATGGACTTTACGCTGCCAAGACCACATGCTTGGACTTATGCTGCCAAGACCGTGCCTTTGGACTTCCTTTGATAAGGTCCGCTTGGACTTTACGCCGCCAAGACTACATGCTTGGACTTATGCTGCCAAGACCTTCTCTTGGACTTTCCTTGCCAAGATCACACTTGGACTTTCCTTTACCTTGTTGGGATGCATACTAAAAAGTCTATCTTTTGTATGAACATCTTTATTTTGAAATAAGAATCACATGATCATTGTTTACATATTTATGGTTATGCATATTGTCTAATACATTACATTGTAGATAACATGGTGTATGGTGTCACACGGGAGATCATGTTATCGGCTCCTTGTATAGTATAAGTAAAGGCTCACAACCGAGATGGCTTTGGACAAACCGTTGGTATAGTTGTAGTGTGATTTGGTATTGGTTTGTCTTGACCATAGAATCACACTAGTACACTTTGTGTGTATTGAGCATGACTGACTTAGAGGTGATTCAATTTATTGCTGACTACATAATCGAATCGAACCTCAGATATTATATTGTACATGCTCTAAATCCCGATATAATAACGGGCACATATACTTAGTATTCATTTCTTTGATTTACCAATGGGCGAGATTTATAGATTAAATCGATAGGCTCGGTAAGTTGGGAAATGATATTATTTATATGGTGGCAAGATGAATTAGAATAGAGATAGGATTAGGGTTTGGGAGGCTTAGGGTTTGGAGGCTTGGGCGGCAACAAATAATGAATTTGTTTCCTTTCTTCTTCTTCTTCCTTGGTGGCTGGCGCCCATCTTCTTGTCCCTTCTCCTTGGTCGGCATTCAAGCCCTCCTTCTCTTCTCCTTGGCTGGTGGAAACAAAGCTTAGGGTCTTCCCTTGGAGCTCTTGGCCGACATCCATCTTCTTCATCCAATCCTTTGGCCGGCGCACACCAAGTTGGTGCTTGGTGGATGGAGCAATTAAGGAGAGGAAGAGTTTTATTTTTGATCTTCCTTTGTTCGGAGAGAACAAGGATAGGAAGATTGGTGATCTAGGAGCTTCGACTTTTGGAAGATCGTCGCCCACGACGTCCAAAAGGAGGAAGGACATACAATAGAAGATCGAGGGGTATAACGATTGCCTATTTTCTTTTGTAACATGTCTATAATTGTTTTTCACTCATATACATGTTATATATTCTATTTTTATGGTTAAATATACTTGGACCCTGAACATAAACACAAAAGTCAGCAATCCGTACATCGTCTATTCCGCGGCTAATCGTAGAATAGAAGTTGGTTGCTTGAACAACAAGTTTTTTCAAGTGACCACTCTAATCGAATAGCACGATGATGAAATGGTAGCTTGGGTAATCCCTTTTGTCTATGATTAATTTTTTTTATCCGGGGACATAGAAGGGATCACCATGAACAAGCGATCGAGTTGAAGTGGGAAGCGAAGTTTTCTACCTTCAAGTGGTATCAGAGCTTCGGTTCCAAAACCTTCATACCAAGTCTTCACATTTGGATTTTCTTGTCACTTAACACATTCACTGGTTTGATCACAAATATTAGCTAACTATAAATGATTATTCAAACATAAAAAATACATAAATGCTTGGGGCATTGTTGCACCAACAATGTTTGTATAGTTTGAGAGGTACTCAGATGTAGTTTCGAATGAACTCCCAAGCTTGCCACTTCATAGGCAAATGGAATTTGCGATCGAAATAATTTTTGAAACAACTTCAGTATCGAAGACCACATATCGGATGACACTAAAGGAATTGAAAGAATGTAAGTTGCGACTATAGGAGATATTGGATGGGGGATTTATCCGTCCTAGTGTTTCTTTTTTAGAAGATCCAGAACTCTTTGTTAAAAAGAAAGATGGACCTTTGAGGTTATGTATCGATTGTCGATAAATGAATGCAGTAGCTGTTGAGAATAAATATCTTTTGTTGTGGATAAAGGATCTATTTAGATTAGCTAAAGGACACCTATGTATACTCTAGGTTTGGTTTATGATCGGGATATCAACATCTTAGAATAAAAAGGATGCAGATGTGTAAAAGATGATATTTCATACTTGGTATGAACTTTATGAACTCTTGGTAATATTGTTTGGACTTACTAATGATTCAGTCATTCATGGACTTGATGAATCGAGTATTCTTGGAGAGATTGGATTAGTTTGTGATCATTTTTTTAGATGATATTCTGGCATATGCAGGGTCCGATGAAGAACATGAACATTTTCTTCACATGGTATTGGAGATTTTACGTTGAGAGTAGCTCTATGCATGGTTCAGTAAATGTGTATTTTGGTTTCCTTAGTGGGATTTCTCGGATATGTTGTTTTGAGCAAAGACATTTCAGAGGACCCCCATAAGCTCAAGACAATTATCAGTTGGAAGCAACCGAAGACAATAAAGGAAGTTCTTAGTTTTCTTTGATTGATTGATTATTATTGCAGATTTGGATATGATGTTTCTAGTGTTGCTACACCACTGACTTGTCTGACCAAGAAGGGAATGAAGGTCACATGGTCAGAAGCGTGCGAAATAGATTTTTAGGGGGATGGGGAGCGATTCCGATGAAGTTGATCGAGGGGTATCTTATGTTGCCCGCCAGTTGAGGGACTATGAGACAAGCTATCTTATACACGATATGCATTTAGCATCTATCATCTTTAATCTAAAGATGCGTGGGGTAGAAATTCTTGTGGAATTTTGGCTAGCTACTGGGTAGCTGTTGCAGAGTTGATTCAGAAATTTTTAGAAATAGAAATTATTGAAACGCAGACAAATGCAATAAGGAATACTGATTTTGAGGATTTCTTAGTTACTCATCATGGAGAAGATTAAGGAGGCACAAATTGGTGACCAACACTTGCAGTTTCTATGTAGCAGAGTGGATTTTGGATAGCAGATTGTTTCTCTTGCGAGAAAGGAATACTCCATTTTTGAGGAAGTTGGTGGGTTCCAGAGTTGCATCTGAAACAGGAAGAGTTGTTCCAGGAGGCTTATCCTTTGAGATTTGTAGTACATCCTGGTCATAATTGGATATTAACGTTTGAAATGTTCTTGTTGGTGGAACAACATATAGGACATGATTGGTTCCGTAGCTTGATGTTTGATGTCAATAAGTAAAGACAGAACATCAGAGACTAGCAGGGTTACTCTAGGGATTTATATACCAAAATGGAAGTGAAATCATATTATGATAAATTTCGTTGGGGGATTACCCAAAACTCGGAAAGGACATGATTTGATTTGGGTAATCAGTCACTGATTAACCAAACCTACTCATTTTCTATCGATCCGTAAGATGGATTTGTTGGATCGCTTGGTGGAATCATACTGCAAAGAGGTTTCCAGTTTTAATAGAGTGTCCTTGAGTATCATTTTCGATAGTGATTCATGATTCACCTTACGATTCTGATAAAGTCTCCAACAAGCTATGGGTACAGAACTCCACTTTGACACAATTGTTCACCCTCAGACAGATGGTTAAGTAGAGCATACCATGTAGAATTTGAAAGGTTTGCCGAGAGCATGCATGAATAAATTTTAAAGGCTATTTGGGAGTTTAAAAATAATATCCAAGCTCAATATCCCCACTTGTTTCTTGAGGTGCCTAACTTGTCTCGAAGTACTTGAGTCGAACAATATGACATTGCTTACTTGTACTCGAGTAGGAAATTTGGGGACTAAATTTTTTTTAGTGAGGGAGAATGTAAGATACGACACTAAAATAATACTAGTTTATTAAGAAATTATTTGATAGAATTTTTTAAGGTATTTTTGTACATCTAAATTAACCCGATATGGTTATTCATGGGAAAAGATTGAATAGGCTTTATAAAGCTTAATTGGATTATTAGGTTAATGAAGGATTGATTAAAGATTAATTAAACTTAATCCTAAGTTTAATTTTCTTATAAATCCATGCTCCGATTTACCCCTTTTACTTAAGCCAGTTTCCCCCCATTCTTCTTCCTCATTTTGATCTCGACCTCCATCACTGAGCTCTCTTCTTTCGCAGCCGCCTAAATCTCCCGTGCCCTATTCCACATCCGTCGTTTCTCCTGATTCCGCACCCAGCAATGACACTACTGCCACCATCTTCATCACCAAGGCTAGGGAGGAGCTCAACCTTGCCATCGCTAGAGCGACAACTGATTGCTCTCCTCGCGCTCAGCTGCGAGCCACATTGTGTTGCCAACCCTTTTTGTCATGCCTTGTCGATCTGATCGTAGTGAGTGCAGATGAGCCTTTGTGTTGTGATACCACCCATCGATCTCGTCGGTCACCCACCTCGTGACTGCCATTACCGCAATTAATTGTCTCTGCTGCAAGCATGCAACTCTACTTGGTTGTTGCCCATCGCATCTGCCGATAGCTGAGATTGCTAGCTCATCGCCTTTTCTTCAATTTTTGTGATGAGCAGTAGATCAGTCTGTTGGGTTTCCGGCACCACGGCGAGTGTGTGTTCGAAAATATTTCATAAACATGTGCACAGTGGAAGAATTAAAAAGTAATAAATCTAATTTATTATAACACACACATCACATGCATGGATAGTACAACATGTGTAGACATAATCGTAGTTTCAAATTTTTGCAATAAAAGAAAATTCCTCTAGTTATACCGGACGTATCACGTGCAGCGGGAATGACATCAACCGGAGTGACTCTCACTAGAATCACCTCTATCCATATCCACGCCGAGTATCATCGGGATGGCTTCACAAAACCACGAGCCTCATCTTCGTAGGAGTCATTAGCCTCGTGTCGAAGATGATGTAATCGAGAGAAGATCACAATCCGAATCAAAATTCAGATTCGAAAAATGAGTCCCCAAAACTTGCTTCTCCGGAGAGGTATTCGTCAACCGATTGATGAATCCTTCATCCTCCCCTATGAGGATTACTGGAGATCGAATCCCCAGCAAGGTAGCCACTGTCGGAGCTCCAAACATCGTCCAAACGACGCTCCGACATGAAAGGAAAGAAGCTGTCCAGAAAACTGGACAGCTTGGTGGAGGAGTTGCGCCGGCCCAAAAGAGGAAGGCCGACTACACCTTGGTCACCGGAGGGTCGCAGGCAGCAGTAGATGACCGGTGGCAGCTGGTGGCGTCGGCGGAGAGGAGAAAGGTTGGGCGGCAAGAGTAGAATAGTTTTTCACAAAACCCTTAAGCCCTGTTTTATAGAGAACACATTCTCCTAATAGTTATTGGTTTTTAATCAAAACCCATTAACCCGCTCTAATAACTTAAGTTAAAATAAACAAAACCGCGTTGGTCTATTTTAAGTTAAAAAGAACCGAACTAACTTTGGTTCATTTGTTTAAAACAAACCAAACCACTTTGGTTTATTTTCCACCATTGGATTAGAACCAAACCAATTTGATTCATCCATCATGTCTTCATAAGACACGACCCATCCATGCTTCCATTGCGACTGAAATGATTTCATGCTCGCTCCTTGTTTGGTCCAACCAAACCTAGTTTCTCTCGATATGAGAATCTCATTCTCAAGCTCGTTTTAAATCCTTCGGATTATGCTCGTTGTGCGTGTGACCAAATAGGTTCTTGGTTTATGTTGGTCGTCAATAATTAACCATTAATTATAGAATGATCATGAGTGACACCTAGTAGTACATCATGATCCCCAATTAACCGAAAAATCAACGGTTGATCCAGAACCATTTCTAAAACCCTTCAGTAGCTACAATGAATCGTGCCCCATTCCCTTCACGTATCTTATACCCACTTGGTTCAGGACATAGTCTATAGTGTCAGTCCCTACTAGGCTAACTACGTCACACCTAGCCCAAGTATCATTTCCTCATCCTACGGATTCTAGTTACTGCACATGTATCCAAGAGTACCTTACTCTAAACATGTAATGCTTTGACCAAAGACTTTAGTAACAATCCGACGAGAGGCCATGGGAATACATCTCCTCACAAGGAGTGGTGAATCCTTTATAGGCTATTCAAACACCTTCGGTCACTTCGACTTATACCCAATCATCCTGGGTCCACATCTCCTTAGAGATGCTTGCTTAAGATGTCAAAGCATAAGTCTCCATGACCAAGATGACTTGAATACCACAAGTCAAAGGAACATCGCACTTAAGCTGCAGTAAGAACATCATTGATATATCCATATATGCAGAGAACCATATGAAGTCTTACAGTTGGTCACTCCAATGAACTAGTTACCATAACTAGCATCCACGATTAACTCCAGACATCACAATGTCTCCAGCCAGTGAGAATCAGCTGCTTGGATATACCAAGGAGTATACCTCGTACTAGTCTCGACAGAATTGATGGTATCCAAATCCATCAATTCATCGACTAGGGATAATTCCAATACATCACAATTACCCATGTAGAGATACTCACTAGTTGTGTTCTAATCACAAATTCTCTCATGCTGTGAATCGTATTGTGCACATTCAGTAAATGAGTTTAAGATCTAATCAAATACATGCAAACATGTATACTTAAATAGTGAATCTTCATTTATCATATAAATGGTTCAAACATAAGGCGATTGCCTTAGGACACCTCTCATATATTACTAACAAACTCCCACTTGGCCTAATGCCAATCGCCACGGTACCCAATACCATAGGTCCTAACATGACCCTCAAACTTTCTTTGAGGTAAGACCTTAGTTAAAGGATCCGCTAAGTTCCTTTTAGTGGGAATCTTCTTGATTTGTATTTCCTTCCTACTAATGATCTCTCTGATCAGATGATAGCGGTGAAGCACATATTTGGATCGTTGATGAGACCTTGGCTCTTTTGCCTGTTCAATTGCTCCATTGTTGTTGCAGTAAACCGGTATTTCTTCAACAATGGTTGGAACTACACCAAGTTCATGAATGATCTTCTTGTTCCAAACCGCTTCCTTTGTTGCTTCCGAAGCTGCAATGTATTCTGCCTCTGTGGTAGAATCTGCTACAGTGTCTTGTTTGAAACTTTTCTAACTCACTGCGCCCCCATTCAAGGTGAACACGTACCCAAACTGAGACCTAGAATCATCCTTGTCTGTCTGGAAGCTGGCATCTGTATACCCTCGTATCACCATGTCCTCTTCTCCATATATTAGGAACACATCCTTAGTTCTTCTTAAGTACTTAAGGATCGTCTTAACAGTCACCCAATGATCCATTCCTGGATCAGACTGGTATCTGCTTATGACACTCAAAGCATACAATACATCGGGCCTCGTACATAACATAACATACATGATAGATCCTATTGCGGATGCATAGGGAATTTTACTCATGCAAATCCTCTCGTCTTCTATGCGCGGACACATAGACTTCGAAAGGTGTATCCCATGCCTAATGGGTAGAAAACCTTTCTTAGATTTCGACATGCTAAACCTCTTTAGCACTCGGTCTATATATGTAGACTGTGAAGGCTCAAGCAACCGTTTCGATCTATACCTATAGATCTTATCCCGAGGATGTAGATTGCTTCTCCCAGGTCTTTCATGGAGAATGTCTTGGACAACCAAATTTTAACTGACTGTAAGACAGAAACATCGTTTCCTATAAGTAATATGTCATCGACATACAATACTAGGAACACGACTACACTCCCACTAACCTTCTTGTACACGCAAGGTTCGTCCGGATTTTGTAAGAAATCAAACTTTTTGATTGTCTCATCAAAATGGATATTCTAGCTCATAGATGCTTGCTTCAGTCCATATATGGACCGTCGCAGTTTGCATACCTTGGTTTTATCAACCGATGTGAAACCCTCAGGTTGTATCATATACACGTCCTCGAGCAGGTTTCCATTAAGGAAAGCTATTTTCACATCCATATGTCATATCTCATAATCATAATGAGCCTCTATGGCCAGGAGCATCCGAATATATTTAAGCATAGCAACAGGTGAATAGATATCGTCATAATCAACACCTTGCTTTTGACGATATCCTTTCACCACCAATCTAGCCTTATAGGTAATCACATTACCATCCATGTCGGTTTTCTTCTTGAAAACCCACTTTCACCTTATAGCCACTTATCCCTTTCTGAACTTTTCAGAACTTCTTCATAATTGGTAGGCTCCTCATCATCAATGAATAACACGTCATTTGATTCACTTACGAGAAATTCATATCTCTCAGGAATGTTGCGTGTTCTACCAGATCTATGAAGATATGGTGTCTCAATAGGTCCAGCTGATAGCTCATCACTATGAGTTATTGGTTGTGGTTCTTCACTAGGTATCTCATCAATGCCTATTTGAGTCTCTCAAGCCTCCTCAAGCTCAACGACACTCCCACTATTTTCTAGCAAGAGAAACTCTTTCTCTAGAAACACAGCATGCCTTGAAACAAACACCTTTTGTTCTACAAGATGATAGAATTGGTAACCCCTTGTTTCCTTAGGGTATCAAATAAATAGACATTTATTAGACTTAGCATCCAATTTGTCTGATATAGTCTGCTTAACATAAGCAGGACAACCCCATATCTTCAAGTAAGATACATGAGGTTTCTTACTATTCTATATCTCATATGGATTAGTGGAGACTACCTTGGTTGGCATTCTGTTTAGCAAGTAAATAGCTGTTTGAAGTGCATAGCCCCAAAAGGAATTGGGAAGATTCGCATGATTCATCATTGACCTGACCATGTCCAACAAGGTCTGATTACGCCTCTCAAATACACCATTATGCTGCGGTGTATATGGCGGAGTCCATTGAGACAATATACCATTGTCTCTTAGATAATCTAGAAACTCTTGACTTAAGTATTCACCACCTCGATCCGTTCGAAGTATTTTAATACTCTTGTCATGTTGTTTCTCTAGTTCATTTCTGAATTCTTTGAACCTTTCAAAGGCTTTAGACTTGTGTTTCATCAAGAACACATACCCAAACTGTGAGTGGTCATCGGTGAAGGTAATGAAGTAGCTATAGCCTCCTAGAGATTGAGTTGACATACATCCGCATACATCAGTATGTATTAGACCAAGCAACTCTCCCACCCGTTCACCTTTTCCTATAAAAGGTAACTTAGTCATTTTGCCTTTTAAGCATGATTCGCATGTATCGTATGAATCCAATTCAAACGATTCCAGAATTCCACATCGGTGTAATTCGGACATGCATTTCTTGCTTGCATGGCCAAGACGACAATGCCACATGTAGGAGTCTAATTGATTATCCTTTCAAGCACGCTTGTTGCTCGCTTCGATATTGAAAATGTCACTGGATATGTCCAACGTATACATACCATTGCTCAAAGTTCCAGTCTCATAAAGTACGCTATTCAAAGTTATATAACAACAATTGTTACTAAACATCAAATGGTAACCATTTCTATTTAAGCAGGAAATAGAAACAATGCTCTTTATTAGAGAAGGAACATAATAGCAATTGTCCAGTTCTAAGACTAGTCCATTAGAGAGCTTCAGCAAATAAGTTCCGATGGCGACCGCATCAACCTTTGCTCCATTGCCAACTCACAAATTTAACTCCCCTCTGACGAGTCTTCTTTTATTCCTTAACCCCTGTATGTCATTACATATATGTGAGCCACACCCAGTATCCAATACCCAAGTGTCTAAGGAAATAGAATGACAATCAATAACGAAGATACCTAAAGAGGATGGGGCATCAGATGCCTTCTTCTTCTTCACGAACTCAAGATAAATCTTGCAGTTTCTTCGCCAGTGGCCCTCCTTGCCACAATGATGGCAAGTGCCCTTTTGTGTTGGTTCTGCCTTCTTAGCCTTCTTGTTCTTCCCTTTCTTTTGTTCCTTTGGCTTCCTCTTAGAACCTTTCTTTAAGGAATCAACTAACAGTCTTCAGCATATTGAGGAGCTCAGGAATAGTGGATTCAAGTTTGTTCATCCGGTAGTTCATCACAAATTGTGAGAAACTCCTGGGCAAACAATGCAGAATTAAGTCAATACTTAATTCATGATCCATCACAAACCTGAGGGTGGCCAGCCGCTTGATGTACCCATTCATCTTTAGCATAAACTGTACTACAGATGAACCTTCTTGCATCTTAGAGGTGAAGAGGAGCCTGGAGACTTCGAACCTTTCAGATATTGCTTGCTCATCAAACAACTCATGAAGATGGAAGACTATGGTATTAGCATCCATATGCTCATGCTGCTTTTGCAGCTTGGGTACCATTGCAGCTAGCATGATGCAACTCACCAGTTCAGAATCTGCCACATGTTTCTGATAGGCCAACAATTGGTCTAGAGTTGCATCATCCCTAGGATGGTTGGGAAGAGACTCTTCGAGGACATACACGAGCTTTTCAGCCTTGAGAATAATTCTCAAGTTTCTAAGCTAGTCCAAGAAGTTAAGCCTAGTCAATTTATTCGAATCCAAAATAGTGCGCAAATTCAAAGACGTCATGATCAATCGATTAACCTAGAAATACAAAATGAGTATATATGAGAAAGATGATTTAAAATGCTTCAACATACATTCATAAATCCCATTCATTTTTCGAATTTCAAAAACCCCAAAATCACTTCGGGAGATCGTAGGTCCATCTCTGAATGGGCTGATATCCAACATAGATATGAACAACCTTGGAGAGAGTCCAACAAGTCATTCATAGCTATAATGGGATGTATCATTTATACCGATTGCATATCACATATATGCAACTATCACAATGTGCTATCAACTAATTGAATGTTCACACATACATCTGGTTGTTAACTTATTAACAAGCCAACCCATTAATCAAGACATAGTTTTAATATGGTTAGAGCCCATTCAACAAATTAACTCGGCTTGGAGAGAGTCTAACAACCAAAGCTAACGATTGACCTCTGGCTCTTACCATATTAGTATTAAACTATTCCATGGTTTGAACATGTTCGAGTTCGAGCCGGTCTTGGAGAGAGTCCAACCCAAATAAGAAACAAAACTCTGGTTCTAACCATATTAATGGAAAGTGTAGGCTTTAATATTGTGTAAGGGTTTTTATGTCTCATCATCTTTGCATGCAAATAACTATTATCTACATGGCATACATCTATATATCACGACACGCATGACATAATGATATGCATCTAATGAAACTACATGACATACAATTATGGCATGTACTAAATTTCCTTATATGTCATAACTATTTATGGAAATAAAATAAGTTTGAGATTTGATTCCCAAAATCAAATCATGATTAAATTAGGAAACAAATTTCCAAATCTAATCACATATTTTATTTATGGAAGGTTTCAATTAAGGAAAGTTAAATTTAATTTAGGAAATAAATTTCCTAAATTGTCAAAACTATTTATGAAAATAAAATATATTTTAGATTTGATTCCCCAAATCAAATCATGATTAAATTAGGAAATAAATATCCAAATCTAATCAAATATTTTATTTATGGAAAGTGTTAATTTCCATAAATACTTCTAAACTTTTCAAAAGTAGAAGATTTCCATAAATACTTCTAAACTTTCCAAAATTAGAAAATTTCCATAAATACTTCTAAACTTTTCAAAAGTAGAAAATTTCCATAAATACAATTACGACTATCGCAAAATAATTTTACGATTATGTCGAAACACAACCTGGGCTCTGATACCACTGTTGGGTTTTCGGCACCACGGCGAGTGTGTGTTCGAACATGTTTCGTAAATATGTGCACAACAGAAGAATTAAAAAGCAATAAATCTAATTTATTACAATACACACATCACACGCATGTATAGTACAACATGTGTAGATATAATCGTAGTTTCAAATTTTTGCAATAAAAAGAAATTACTCTAGTTATACCTGACGTATCAGGTGTAGCGGGAATGACATCAATCGGAGCGACTCTCGCTAGAATTGCCTCTATCCGTATCCACGCCGAGTATCATCGGGATGGCTTCACAAAGACACAAGCCTCGTCTTTATAGGAGTCACTAGCCTCATGTCGAAGACGATGTGATCGAGAGAAGATCACAATCCGAATCAAAATTCGGATTCGAAAAATGAGTCCCCAAAACTCGCTTCTCCAGAGAGATATTCGTCAATCGATTGACGAATCCTTCATCCTCCAACTATGAGGATTATCGGAGATCGAATCCCCGGCATGGTAGCTATTGTCGGAACTCCAAATGTCGTCCAAATGACACTCCTACATGAAAGGAAAGAAGCTTTCCAGAAAACTGGATAACTTGGTGGAGGAGTTGCGCCGACCAAAAAGAGGAAGGCCAGCTACACCTTGGTCACCGGAGCCAAGGGATGTCACCGGAGGGTCGCCAGCAGCAGTAGGTGGCCGGTGGCAGCTGGTGGCATCAGCGGCAGTAGCTGCAAGGATGACAACATGGAGGCTTTGGGCGGCGGCAAGGAGAGGAGAAGGGTTGGGCGGCAAGAGTAGAATAGTTTTTCACAAAACCCTTAAGCCCTGTTTTTATAGAGAACACATTCTCCTAACAGTTATTGATTAATAACCAAAACCTGTTAACCCGCTCCAATAACTTAAGTTAAAATAAACCAAACCGTGTTGGTCTAATTTAACTTAAAAAGAACCAAACTAACATTGGTTCATTCGTTTAAAACAAACCAAACAACTTTGGTTTATTTTTCCACCATTGGATTAGAAGCAAACCAATTTGGTTCAGCCATCATGTCTTCATAAGACATGACTCATCCATGCTTCCATTGCGATTGAAACGATTTCTTGCTCGCTCCTTGTTTGGTCCAACCAAACCTAGTTTCTCTCGATTTGAGAATCTCATTCTCAAGCTCATTTTAAATCCTTCAGATTACGCTCGTTGTGTGTGTGACCAAATAGGTTCTCAGTTTATGTTGGTCATCTATAATTAACCATTAATTATAGAACGATCATGAGTGGCACCTAGTAGTACATCATGATCCCCAATTAACCAAAAAGATCAACGGTTGATCCAGAACTATTTCTGAAACCCTTCAGTAGCTCGAATGAATCGTGCCCCATTCCCTTCACTCATCTTATACCCACTTGGTTCAGGACATGGTCTATTGTGTCAGTCCCCACCAGGCTGACTACGTCACACCTAGCCCTAGTATCATTTCCTCATCCTATGGATTCTAGTTACTGCACATGTATCCAAGAGTACCTTACTCTAAACATGTAATGCTTTGGCCAAAGACTTTACTAACAATCCGACGAGAGGCCATGGGTATACATCTCCTCACAAGGAGTGGTGAATCCTTTATAGGCTATTCAAACACCTTGAGTCACTTCGACTTATACCCAATCATCCTGGGTCCACATCTTCTTAGAGATGCTTGCTTAAGATGTCAAAGCATAAGTCTCCATGACCAAGATGACTTGAATACCGCAAGTCAAAGGAACATCACACTTAAGCTGTAGTAAGAACTTCATTGACATATCGATATATGCAGAGAACCATATGAAGTCTTACAGCTGGTCACTCCAATGAACTAGTTACCATAACTAGCATCCACGATTAACTCCGGACATCACAATGTCTCCAACCAGTGAGAATCAGCTGCTTGGATACACCAAGGAGTATACCTCGTGCTAGTCTCGACAGAATTGATGGTGTCCAAATTCATCAATTCATCGACTAGGGATAATTCCAATACATCACAATTACACATGTAGATATACTCACTAGTTGTGATCCAATCATAAATTCTCTCATGCTGTGAATCGTATTGTGGACATTTTGTAAATGAGTTTAAGATCTAATCAAATAAATGCAAACATGTATACTCAAATAGTGAATCGTCATTTATCATATAAATGGTTCAAACATAAGGCAATTTCCTTAGGACACCTCTCATATATTACTAACACGGTCGTCATCAGCCACATTGGTAATGATCCGATCCGGCCGGAGAAGGAGAGGTAAGGATGTGGATTGGCTTGTGGTTAGTGCATTGGTTCCTACTGTTGATTTAAGGAGTTTAGGAATTGGTTAGGAGGGAAGCTTATGTCTCTGTGTTTACAGGTTGTGAGGGTGTTGAAATTGAGTTTTGGTTGCAATTCAACCGAAGGATTTAGATCGTATAATTTTAGGTGGATCAAAAAGTTATGCATGTGAGGCTAAGCTCGGTAAGTCTGGATTTGGATTGTTATGGATGTGATTCTAGATCTATAGCTAGTGTATTATTAGTTTGCTAATTAATAACTAATGGAAGAAATTGTTCTATTGGTAAGATTCGGGATATGGATTGATGTGTAATAATAGGTTAATGAATTGATTTGGTTCTGCTACTAGAATGATGGTAGAACTTAGTTATGTTCCATTCTCTTTCTTTTAGGACTTTGATTAGTAATAGATGCTTGTACGTGTGGACAGCTAGCACATGCTACCTATCAGGTGGGTGTTCCTCATTTATTTCCATAGATCGTTGATCTTAGTGCATGGATGTTTTTACAATGCTCGTATATGATCTTGGCTCCACACTTATTTTATCAATGATTGACACTTAGCTATTTAACCCTTTGAGATATTCTATTTGGTTTATATACAATCTTTTTTGTTATCCTTGTTATCTGTTACCAATTATATTTGCCATGTTTATTTTTGTGACTCACTGTTTTGAACTTCTAGTTATGATTGAATTACTGTTGTGTAGTGATGGCTATACTTATGTGTTTGACAATGGACTTTCTATTTATCATCGCATTCCATGCATACTGGCGACTATGTCTCCCTTGTGGTTGAGATAGTCATCAGTCATTACTGCTTCCTCGGCCTCTTATAGTAGTAGTAGCTGGAGTTGAGTACAGTCTTGTCATGTTGTGTCGCACTCGGCCATTGTGGGATAGTGGTAGCTGGAGTTGTAGGAGCACTTGAGAATAAGATTGATGATCTTTGGGGTGGATTCATCCCCTCTTTTTATAGACTTGTGCCTTGGAATAAGTCTAGATGCAGATTCTCAACTTTTGGAACTTATCACGAGGTGATACCTTATCTTATTGTGAAGTGGCGGCGTCAAACGTTATCCTTTTTGACATAGCGCACAAGGCTGATTCGTTGCCATCAGTCGACTGATGTGCAGCAGTTGACTGCCAATAGTCAGCAGTCGACTATCAGCCTGGACACTTCCCTACAGTAAGTGGTTAGTATGAAATATGGTAAATATGACGGTTCCTTACCATCCGATCTCAACCTAGATATTCCACTGGAAGTCTTAATTGTTGGGTTTCCGGCACCGCGGCGTATGTGTGTTCGATCATGTTTCGTAAACATGAACACAGCGGAAGCAATAAAAATAATAAATACTTCTATTTATTACAACACACACAACACACGCATGCATATTACAACAAGTGTAGACATAACCGTAAATTTAAATTTGCAATAAAAGGAAATTTAACTACGTTATACCTTTCGTATGACGTGTAGCGGGAACGGCATCAACCGGAATGATCCTTGCTAGAATCGTCTCTATCCGTATCCACGCCGAGTTCCTCGGGATGACTTCGCTAAGCCACGAGCTTCATCTTCGTACGGGTTACTAGCCTCGTGTTGAAGACGACGTGATCGAGAGATGATCACGATCCGAATCCAAATTCGGATCCTAATACGAGTTCTCAAAAACTCGCTTCTCCGGAGAGGTATTCGTCAACCAATTGATGAATCCTTCGTCCTCCACCTCAGAGGATTACCGGAGATCGAATCCCCGGTAAGTTAGCCGCTGTCGGAGCTCTAACCGTCGTCCAAACGACGCTCCGACTAGAGGAGAAGAAGCTGTCCAGAAAACTGGACAGCTTGGTGGAGGAGTAGGCGCCGGCCAAAACAAGGAAGCCAAGTGCTCACCTTATCGCCACACCCAAGGAAGATCACCGGAGCACCAACCGGCAGCAGCTCAACGCCGGCGAGGGGGAAGGAAGGCTCCTTCTGGACGCCGGTTGGAGGAGGAGAGGGGCGGCAGCCTATGGTTGGCGCCGAATCCTTCAAGGGGTGGGCGGCAACTCTTGAGGCTAGGGTTTTTGGATTAGGGCTTAATTATCCATTAAGCCCTCTTTTATAGAGAACTAATTCTCTTAATGGTTATTGGATCATAACCATTAGGCCCGTTAACCCGCTCCATTAAGATAAGTTAAAATAAACCAAACCATGATGGTTTATTTTAAGTTAAAACGAACCGAACCAACTTTTAGTTCATTCGTTTAAAATAAACCAAACCCTTTGGTTTATTCTCCTCCATTGGATTAGAACCAAACCATTTTGGTTCATCCATTATGTCTTCATAAGACACGGCCCATCCACGCTTCCATTGCGACTGAAACGATTTCATGCTCACTTTATGTTTGGTCCAACCAAACCTAGTCTCTCTCGGTCTGAGAATCCCATTCTCAAGCTCATTTTAAATCCTTTGGATTACGCTCGTTGCGCGTGTGACCAAATAGGTTCTCGGTTTATGTTAGCCATCTATAATTAACCATTAATTATAGAACGATCATGAGTGGCACCTAGTAGTACATTGATCCCCAATTAACCGAAAAGATCAACGGTTGATCCAAAACTATTTCTGAAACCCTTCAGTAGCTCGAATGAATCGTGCCTCATTCCCTTCACTCATCTTATACCCACTTGGTTCAGGACATGGTCTATTGTGTCAGTCCCCACTAGGCTGACTACGTCACACCTAGCTCAAGTATCATTTCCTCGTCCTACGGATTCTAGTTACTGCACATGTATCGAAGAGTACTTTACTCTAAACATGTAATGCTTTGGCCAAAGAATTTAGTAACAATCCGACGAGAGGCCATGGGTATGCATCTCCTCGTAAGGAGTGGTGAATCCTTTATAGGCTATTCAAACACCTTCGATCACTTCGACTTATACCCAATCATCCCGGGTCCACATCTCCTTAGAGATGTTTGCTTAAGATGTCAAAGCATAAGTCTCCATGATCAAGATGACTTGAATACCGCAAGTCAAAGGAACATCACACTTAAGCCACAGTAAGAACTTCATTGACATATCTATATATGTAGAGAACCATATGAAGTCTTACGGCTGGTCACTTCAATGAACTAGTTACCATAACTAGCATCCACGATTAACTCCGGACATCACTATGTCTCCAGCCAGTGAGAATCAGCTGCTTGGATACACCAAGGAGTATACCTCGTGCTAGTCTCGACAGAATTGATGGTGTCCAAATCAATCAATTCATCGACTAGGGATAATTCCGATACATCACAAATACACATGTAGAGATACTCACTAGTTGTGATCCAATCACAAATTCTCTCATGCTATGAATCGTATCGTGGACATTCAGTAAATGAGTTTAAGATCCAATCAAATACATAAAACATGTATACTCAAATAGTGAATCTTCATTTATCATATAAATGGTTCATACATAAGGCGATTGCCTTAGGACATCTCTCATATATTACTAACAGACTCCCACTTGGCCTAGTGTCAATCGCTACGGTATCCAATACCATAAGCTCAAACATGACCCTCAAACTTATTTTGAGGTAATGCCTTAGTCAAGGGATCCGCTAAGTTCCTTTCAGTGGGAATTTTCTCGATTTGTATTTCGTTCCTACTGATGATCTCTTTGATAAGATGATAGCGGCGAAGCACATGTTTGGATCGCTGATGAGACCTTGGCTCTTTTGCCTGTGCAATTGCTCCATTGTTGTCGCAGTAGACCGGTATTGCTTCAACAATGGCCGGAATCACACCAAGTTCATGAACGAACTTTTTGATCCAAACCGCTTCCTTTGCTGCTTCCGAAGATGCAATGTATTCTGCCTCAGTGGTAGAATCCGCTACAGTCTCTTGTTTGGAACTTTTCCAACTCACTGCGCCCCCATTCTAGGTGAACACGTATCCAGACTGAGACCTGGAATCATCCTTGTCTGTCTGGAAGCTGGCATCCGTATACCCGCGTATCACCATGTCCCCTTCTCCATATATTAGGAACACATCCTTAGTTCTTCTCAAGTACTTAAGGATCGTCTTAACAGCCGCCCAATGATCCATTCCTGGATCGGACTGGTATCTGCTCGTGACACTCAGAGCATACGATACATCGGGCCTCGTACATAATATATCATACATGATAGATCCTATTGCGGATGCATAGGGAATCTTACTCATGCAAATCCTCTCGTCTTCTGTGCGCGGACACATAGACTTCGAAAGGTGTACCCCATGCCTGATGGGTAGGAAACCTTTCTTGGATTCCGACACGCTAAACCTCTTTAGCACTCGGTCTATATATGTAGACTGCGAAAGACCAAGCAACCATTTCGATCTATCTCTATAGATCTTAATCCTGAGGATGTAGGTTGCTTCTCCCACGTCTTTCATGGAGAATGTCTTGGATAACCAAACCTTCACTGACTGTAAGATTGAAACATCGTTTCCTATAAGTAGTATGTCATCGACATACAATACTAGGAATACGACTGCACTCCCACTAACCTTCTTGTACACACAAGGTTCGTCTGGATTTTGTGAGAAATCAAACTTTTTGATTGTCTCATCAAAACGGATATTCCAGCTCCTGGATGCTTGCTTCAATCCATAAATAGACCGTCGCAATTTGCATACCTTGTTTTTATCAACCGATGTGAAACCCTCAGGCTGTATCATATACACGTCCTCGAGCAGGTTTCCATTAAGGAAAGCTATTTTCACATCCATCTGCCATATCTCATAATCATAATGAACCGCTATGGCCAGGAGCATCCGAATGGATTTAAGCATAGCTACAGGCGAATAGGTTTCGTCATAATCAACACCTTGTTTTTGACGATATCCTTTCGCCACCAATCTAGCCTTATAGGTAATCACATTACCATCCATGTCGGTTTTCTTCTTGAAAACCCACTTGCACCCTATAGGCTTTATCCTTCAGTGGGTCAACCAAGTTCCAAACTTGGTTTTCATACATGGAATCCATTTCCGACTTCATGGCACCAAGCCACTTATCCCTTTCTGAACTTGTCAGCACTTCTTCATAACTGGTAGGCTCCTCATCATCAATGAGTAACATGTCGTTCGATTCGCTTACGAGAAATCCATATCTCTCAGGAATATTGCGTGTTCTACCAGATCTACGAAGATGTGGTGTTACAATAGGTCCACCCGATTGCTCATCACTATGAGTTGTCGGCTGTTGTGCTTCACCAGGTATCTCATCAATGTCTATTTGAGTCTCTCGAGCCTCCTCAAGCTCGTGACACTCCCAGCTTTTCTTGCAAGAGAAACTCTTTCTCTAGAAACACAGCATGCCTTGAAACAAACACCTTTTGTTCCACAGGATGATAGAATTGGTAACCCCTTGTTTCCTTAGGGTATCCAATAAATAGACATTTATCATACTTAGCATCCAATTTGTCTGATACAGTCCGCTTCACATAAGCAGGACAACCCCATATCTTCAAGTAAGATACATGAGGTTTCTTACTATTCCATATCTCATATGGAGTAGTTGAGACTACCTTGGTAGGCATTCTGCTTAACAAGTAAACAAATCAAGTGCATAGCCCCAAAAGGACTTGGGAAGAGTTGCATGATTCATCATTGACCTGACCATGTCTAACAAGGTCCGGTTACGCCTCTCAGATACACCATTATGCTGTGGTGTATAGGGCGGAGTCCATTGAGACAATATACCATTGTCTCTTAGATAATCAAGAAACTCTTGACTTAAGTATTCACCACCTCGATCCGATCTAAGTATTTTAATACTCTTGTCATGTTGTTTCTCTACTTCATTTCTTAATTCTTTGAACCTTTCAAAGGCTTCAGACTTGTGTTTCATCAAGAACACATACCCAAACCGTGAGTGATCATCGGTGAAGGTAATGAAGTAGCTATAGCATCCTAAAGCTTTAGTTGACATATGTACACATACATCGATGTATTAGACCTAGTAACTCTCCCACTCGCTCACCTTTCCAAAGGTAACTTAGTCATCTTGCCTTTTAAGCATGATTCGCATGTATCGTATGAATCCAATTCAAACGATTCCAGAATTCCACATCGGTGTAATTCGGACATGCGTTTCTTGCTTATATGGCCAAGACGACAATGCCACATATAGGAGTCTATTTGATTATCCTTTTGAGCACGCGTGTTGCTCGCTTCGATATTGAAAATGTCACTGGATACGTCCAATGTATAAATGCCATTACTCAAGGTTCCAGTTCCATAAAGTACGCCATTCAAAGTTATATAACAACAATTGTTACTAAACGTCAAATGGAAACCATTTCTATTTAAACAGGAAATAGAAACAATGTTCTTTATTAGAGAAGGAACATAATAGCAATTGTCCAGTTCTAAGACTAGTCCACTAGGGAGCTTCAGCAAATAAGTTCCGATGGCGACCGCAGCAACCTTTGCTCCATTGCCAACTCACAAATTTGACTCCCCTCTGACAAGTCTTCTTCTATTCCTTAGCCCCTGTATGTCATTACATATATGTGAGCTACACCCAGTATCCAATACCCAAGTGTCCAAGGAAATAGAATGACAATCAATAACGAAGATACCTGAAGAGGATGGGGCATCGGATGCCTTCTTCTTCTTCATGGACTCAAGATAAATCTTGCAGTTTCTTTGCCAGTGGCCTTCCTTGCCACAGTGATGGCAAGTGCTCTTTTGCGCTGGTTCCGCCTTCTTTGCCTTTTTGTTCTTTCCTTTCTTCTGTTCTTTTGCCTTCCTCTTAGAACCCTTCTTTGAGGAATCAACTATGAATGTACCTTCTCCTCATGCTTCATGTAAGGCTCCATAGTCTTCAGATATTGAGGAGCTCGAATGGTGGATTCCAATTTGTTCATCCGATAGTTCATCACAAATTGCGAGAAACTCTTGGGCAAACAATGCAGAATTAAGTCAATACTTAACTCATGATCCATCACAAAACCGAGGGTAGCTAGCCGCTCGATGTACCCGTTCATCTTTAGCACAAACTGCACTACAGATGAACCTTCTTGCATCTTCGTGGTGAAGAGGAGCCTAGAGACCTCGAACCTTTCGGATCTCGCTTGCTCATCGAACAACTCTTGAAGATGGAAGACCATAGTATTAGCATCCATATGCTCATGCTGCTTTTGCAGCTCAGGTACCATCGCCGCTAGCATGATGCAACTCGCCAGCTCAGAATCTGCCACATGCTTCTGATAGACCAACATTTGGTCTGGAGTTGCATCGTCCTTAGGACGGTCAGGAAGAGGCTCTTCAAGGACATATGCAAGCTTTTCCGCCTTAAGAACAATTCTCAGGTTTCTAAGCCAGTCCAGGAAGTTAGGCCCAGTCAGTTTGTTCGAATCCAAAATAGTGCGCAAATTCAAAGACGTCATGATCAATTTATTAACCTAGAAATACAAAACGAGCATATATGAGAAAATGATTTTAAAATGCATCAATATACATTTATAAATCCCATTCATTTTTTGAATTTCAGAAACCCCAAAATCACTTCGGGAGATCGTAGGTCCATCTCCGAATGGGCTGATATCCATCATAGTTATGAACTGTTAGTAATATATGAGAGATGTCCTAAGGCAATCGCCTTATGTATGAACCATTTATATGATAAATGAAGATTCACTATTTGAGTGTACATGTTTTATGTATTTGATTGGATCGCCTTATGTTATATGTCCTAAGGCAATACCCATGGCCTCTCGTCGGATTGTTACTAAAGTCTTTGGCCAAAGCATTACATGTTTAGAGTAAAGTACTCTTCGATACATGTGGAGTAACTAGAATCCGTAGGACGAGGAAATGATACTTGGGCTAGGTGTGACGTAGTCAGCCTAGTGGGGACTGACACAATAGACCATGTCCTGAACCAAGTGGGTATAAGATGAGTGAAGGGAATGGGGCACGATTAATTCGAGCTACTGAAGGGTTTCAGAAATAGTTCTGGATCAACCGTTGATCTTTTCGGTTAATTGGGGATCATGATGTACTACTAGGTGCCACTCATGATCGTTCTATAATTAATGGTTAATTATAGACGACCAACATAAACCGAGAACCTATTTGGTCACACGCACAACGAGTGTAATCCAAAGGATTTAAAACGAGCTTGAGAATGGGATTCTCAGACCGAGAGAAACTATGTTTGGTTGGACCAAACATAAAGCGAGCATGAAATTGTTTCAGTCGCAATGGAAGCGTGGATGGGCCGTGTCTTATGAAGACATAATGGATGGACCAAAATGGTTTGGTTCTAATTCAATGGATAAGAATAAACCAAAGGGTTTGGTTTATTTTAAACGAATGAACCAAAAGTTGGTTCGGTTCGTTTTAACTTAAAATAAACCATCATGGTTTGGTTTATTTTAACTTATCTTAATGGAGCGGGTTAACGGGCTTTATGAATATGATCCATTAACCATTAAGAGAATTAGTTCTCTATAAAAGTGGGCTTAAGGGATTGTTAAACCCTAACTAATCCAAAATCAAAACCCTAGCCTCCAAGGAGTTGCCGCCCAACCTGGTTGTGCCGCCCAACCTCCTTGCCGCCCAGCTTGATTGTGCTGTCGTCTAGCTCCTTGCCGGCGACCAAGCTTCAGCCGGTGAACCTCCGGCGACCCTCCGGTGATCTCCTATAGGTTTGGCATCAAGGTGAGGCTTTTCTCTCCTTGTTTTTGCCGGCGCCTACTCCTCCACCAAGCTGTCCAGTTTTCTGGACAGCTTCTCCTCCTCTCGTCGGAGCGTCGTTTGGACGACGGTTAGTGCTCCGACAGCGGCTAACATACCGGGGATTTGATCTCCGGTAATCCTCTGAGGTGGAGGACGAAGGATTCGTCAAACGGTTGACGAATACCTCTCCGGAGAAGCGAGTTTTGAGAACTAGTTTTGGATCCGAATTTGGATTCGGATCGTGATCATCTCTCGATCACGTCGTCTTCAACACGAGGCTAGTAACCCGTATGAAGACGAAGCTCGTGACTTAGCGAAGTCATCCCGAGGAGCTCGGCGTAGATACGGATAGAGACGATTCTTACGAGGATCGTTCCGGTTGATGCCGTTCCCGCTACACGTCATACGGAAGGTATAACGTAGTTTAATTTCCTTTTATTGCAATTTTAATTTACGGTTATGTCTACACTTGTTGTAATAGCATGCGTGTGTTGTGTGTGTTGTAATAAATAGGAGTATTTATTATTTTTATTGCTTCCGCTGTGCTCATGTTTACGAAACATGATCGAACACACACCACATGCCTAAACCCAACAAAGGGTATCGTGAGCCCAGGTTGTGTTTCGACATAATCGTAAAATGGTTTTGCGATAGTCATAATGTATTTCTGGAAATTTTCTAAATTTTGGAAATTTAGAAGTATTTATGGAAATTTTTCAATTTTGGAAAGTCTAGAAGTATTTATGGAAATCTTTCACTTTTGGAAAGTTGGAAGTATTTATGGAAATTGATATTTTCCATAAATAAAATATTTGATTAGATTCTGGAAATTTGTTTCCTAATTTAATCATGATTTGATTTGGGAAATCAAATCTTAAAATATTTTAATTTCCATAAGTAGTTTTAATGATTTAGAAAATTGGTTTCCTAAATAGATTTTCCTTAATCAAATAATTCCATGAATAAAATATGTGATTAGATTTGGAAATTTGTTTCCTAATTTAATTATGATTTGATTTGGAGAATCAAATCTTAAACATATTTTATTTCCATAAATAGTTATGACATATAAGGAAATATAGACATGACATAATTGTATGCCATGTAATTGCATTAGATGCATAACATTATGCCATGCGTGTCGTGACATATAGATGTATGCCATGTATGTCATGCCATGTAGATAATAGTTATTTGCATGCAAAGAGGATGAGACATAAAAACCCTAACTCAATATTAAAGCCTACACCTTCCATTAATATGGTTAGAACTAGAGTTCCGTTTCTTGTTCGGGTTATTGGACTCTCTCTAAGCCCAGCTCGAACTCGAATATGTTCAAACCATGGAATAGTTTAATACTAATATGGTAAGAGTCAGAGGTCAATCGTTAGCTTTGGTTGTTGGACTCTCTCCAAGCCGGGCTAATTGGTTGAATGCACTCTAACCATATTAAAACTATTTCTCGATTAATGGGTTGGCTTTAACCTGGAGCATCGGCTTGTTGGACTCTCCAAGGTCGATGTAAAGGGAGGTGAAGTTGGGTGCTATGCATATGATGCATACTTGTTAATGTGTTAACAACCCGATGTATGTGTGAACATTCAATTAGTTGATAGCACATTGTGATAGTTGCATATACGGGATATGCAATCGGTATAGATGATACCTACCGTCGTAGTTATGAATGGCTTGTTGGACTCTCTCCAAGGTTGTTCATAACTATGATGGATATCAGCCCATTCGGAGATGGACCTACGATCTCCCGAAGTGATTTTGGGATTTTTGAATTCGAAAAATGAATGGGATTTATAAATGTATATTGATGCATTTTAAAATCATTTTCTCATATATGCTCGTTTTGTATTTTTAGGTCAATATATTGATCATGATGTGTTTGAATTTGCGTTCCATTTTGGATTCAAATAAATCGATCGGCGAACTTCTTGGACTAGCTTAGAAACTTGAGAATTGTTCTCAAGGTGGAAAAGCTTATGTATGTCCTCGGCGCCTCTTCCCGCCCATCCTAGTGACAATGCAACTCTGGACCAATTGTTGGCCTATCAGAAACATGTGAGTGATTCTGAACAAATGAGTTGCATCATGCTAGCCACGATGGAACCCAAGCTACGAAAGCAGCATGAGCATATGGATGCTCATATCGTAGTCCTTCATCTTTGTGAGTTGGTTGATGAGCAAGTGAGATTCGAAAGGTTCGAAGTCTCAAAGCTCCTCTTCACCTCTGAGATGCTAGGAGGTTCATCTGTGGTACTGCTCAATATGCTGAAGACTGTGGAGTCTTCTGAGAAGCATGAGCAGGGGACGGTGCTGTTAGTTGATTCCTCGAAGAAAGGTTCTAAGAGGAAGTCAAAGAACAGCAGAAGGGAAAGAAGAGAAGGGCTAAGAAGGTAGAACTAGCACAAAAGGAAACTTGCCATCATTATGGCAAGGAGAGTCATTTGCGAAGAAAGTACAAGATTTATCTTGAGTCCGTGAAGAAGAATAAGGCATCAGATGCCCCATCTTCTTCAGAAATCTTCTTTATTGATTGTCATTCTATTTCCTTAGACACTTGGGTATTGGATACTGGGTGTGGCTCATATATATGTAATGACATACATGGGCTAAGGAATAGAAGAAGACTCGTCAAGGGAGAGTCAAATTTACGTGTTGGGAATGAAGCAAAGGTTGCTGCACTCGCCATCGGAACGTATTTGTTGAAACTCCCTGCAGGACTTATCTTAGAACTGGACAATTGCTTTTATATTCCTTTGTTGATAAAGAACATCATTTCTATTTCTTGTTTAAATAGAAATGGTTTCCATTTGACGTTTAGTAACAATTGTTGTTACATAACTTTGAATGGGGTTCTTTATGGGACTGGAACTTTAAGCAATGGTGTTTATACGTTGGACGTATCCAGTGACATTTGCAATATCGAAGCGAGCAACAACAGTGCTCGAAAGGATAATCAAATAGACTCCTACATGTGGCATTGTCGTCTTGGCCATGTAAGCAAGAAACGCATGTCCGAATTACACCGATGTGGAATTCTGGAATCGTTTGAATTGGATTCATACGATACATGCGAATCATGCTTAAAAGGCAAGATGACTAAGTTACCTTTTATGGGAAAAGGTGAACGAGTGGGAGAGTTACTAGGTCTAGTACATACTGATGTATGTGGACCTATGTCAACTCAAGCTTTAGGAGGCTATAACTACTTCATTACCTTCACCGATGATCACTCACGGTTTGGGTATGTGTTCTTGATGAAACACAAGTCTGAAGCCTTTGAAAGGTTCAAAGAATTCAGAAATGAAGTAGAGAAACAACATGACAAAAGTATTAAAATACTTCGATCGGATCGAGGTGGTGAATACTTAAGTCAAGAGTTTCTTGATTATCTAAGAGACAATGGCATATTGTCTCAATGGACTCCGCCCTATACACCACAGCATAATGGTGTATCTGAGAGGCGTAACCGGACCTTGTTGGACATGGTCATGTCAATGATGAATCATGCGACTCTTCCCAAGTCCTTTTGGGGCTATGCACTTCAGACAGCTGTTTACTTGTTAAACAGAATGCCTACCAAGGTAGTCTCAACTACTCCATATGAGATATGGAATAGTAAGAAACCTCATGTATCTTACTTGAAGATATGGGGTTGTCCTGCTTATGTGAAGCGGACAGTATCAGACAAATTGGATGCTAAGTCTGATAAATGTCTATTTGTTGGATACCCTAAGGAAACAAGGGGTTACCAATTCTATCATCCTGTGGAACAAAAGGTGTTTGTTTCAAGGCATGCTGTGTTTCTAGAGAAAGAGTTTCTCTTGCAAGAAAACAGTGGGAGTGTCGTCGAGCTTGAGGAGGCTCGAGAGACTCAAATAGACATTAATGAGATACTTGGTGAAGCACAACAGCCGACAACTCATAGTGATGAGCAATCGGCTGGACCTATTGTAACACCACATCTTCGTAGATCTGGTAGAACACGCAATATTCCTGAGAGATATGGATTTCTCATAAGCGAATCGAACGACGTGTTACTCATTGATGATGAGGAGCCTACCAGTTATGAAGAAGTGCTGACAAGTTCAGAAAGGGATAAGTGGCTTGGCGCCATGAAGTCGGAAATGGATTCCATGTATGAAAACCAAGTTTGGAACTTGGTTGACCCACCTGAAAGGATAAAGCCTATAGGGTGCAAGTGGGTTTTCAAGAAGAAAACCGACATGGATGGTAATGTGATTACCTATAAGGCTAGATTGGTGGCGAAAGGATATCGTCAAAAACAAGGTGTTGATTATGACGAAACCTATTCGCCTGTAGCTATGCTTAAATTCATTCGGATGCTCCTGGCCATAGTGGCTCATTATGATTATGAGATATGGCAGATGGATGTGAAAACAGCTTTCCTTAATGGAAACCTGCTCGAGGACGTGTATATGATACAGCCTGAGGGTTTCACATCGGTTGATAAAACCAAGGTATGCAAATTGCGACGGTCCATTTATGTATTGAAGCAAGAATCCAGGAGCTGGAATATCCGTTTTGATGAGACGATCAAAAAGTTTGATTTCTCGCAAAATCCAGACGAACCTTGTGTGTACAAGAAGGTTAGTAGGAGTGCAGTCGTGTTCCTAGTATTGTATGTCGATGACATATTACTTATAGGAAACGATGTGTCAATCTTACAGTCAGTTAAGGTTTGGTTATCCAAGACATTCTCCATGAAAGACCTGGGAGAAGCAACCTACATCCTTGGGATTAAGATCTATAGAGATAGATCGAAACAGTTGCTTGGTCTTTCGCAGTCTACATATATAGACCGAGTGCTAAAGAGGTTTAGCATGTCGGAATCCAAGAAAGGTTATCTGCCCATCAGGCATGGGGTAAACCTTTCGAAGTCTATGTGTCCGCGCACAGAAGACGAGAGGATTTGCATGAGTAAGATTCCCTATGCATCCGCAATAGGATCTATCATGTATGCTATGTTATGTACAAGGCCCGATGTATCGTACGCTCTGAGTGTCACGAGCAGATACCAGTTTGATCCAGGAATGGATCATTGGGTGGCTGTTAAGACGATCCTTAAGTACTTGAGAAGAACTAAGGATGTGTTCCTAATATATGGAGAAGGGTACATGGTGATACGTGGGTCTACGGATGCCAGCTCCAGACAGACAAGGATGATTCCATGTTTTTGTCTGGGTATGTATTCACCGGGAATGGAGGCGCAATAAGTTGGAAAGGTTCCAAGCTTGACACTATAGCGGATTCTGCCACTAAGGCAGAATACATTGCAGCTTTGGAAGCAGCAAAGGAAGCGGTTTGGATCAAGTAGTTCATCTATGAACTTGATGTGGTCTCATCAATGATCTAAATATGTGCTTCGCCGCTATCATCTTATCAGAGAGATCATAAGTAGGAACGAAATACAAATCGAGAAAATTCCCACTGAAAGGAACTTAGCGGATCCTTTGACTAAAGCATTACCTCAAAGTAAGTTTGAGGGTCATGTTGGTGCTTATGGTATTGGATACCGTAGCAATTGGCATTAGGCCAAGTGGGAGTCTGTTAGTAATATATGAGAGATGTCCTAAGGCAATCGCCTTATGTATGAACCATTTATATGATAAATGAAGATTCACTATTTGAGTGTACATGTTTTATGTATTTGATTGGATCCTAAACTCATTTACTGAATGTCCACGATACGATTCACAGCATGAGAGAATTTGTGATTGGATCACAACTAGTGAGTATCTCTACATGTGTAATTGTGATGTATCAGAATTATCCCTAGTCGATGAATTGATGGATCCGACACCATCAATTTCATTGAGACTAGCACGAGGTATACTCCTTGGTGTATCCAAGCAGCTGATTCTCACTGGCTGGAGACATAGTGATGTCCGGAGTTAATCGTGGATGCTAGTTATGGTAACTAGTTCATTGGAGTGACCAGCCGTAAGACTTCATATGGTTCTATGCATATATAGATATGTCAATGAAGTTCTTACTGTGGCTTAAGTGCGATGTTCCTTTGACTTGCGGTATTCAAGTCATCTTGATCATGGAGACTTATGCTTTGACATCTTAAGCAAACATCTCTAAGGAGATGTGGACCCGGGATGATTGGGTATAAGTCGAAGTGATCGAAGGTGTTTGAATAGCCTATAAAGGATTCACCACTCCTTGCGAGGAGATGTATACCCATGGCCTCTCGTCGGATTGTTACTAAAGTCTTTGGCCAAGCATTACATGTTTAGAGTAAAGTACTCTTCGATACATGTGGAGTACCTAGAATCCGTAGGACGAGGAAATGATACTTGGGCTAGGTGTGACGTAGTCAGCCTAGTGGGGACTGACACAATAGACCATGTCCTGAACCAAGTGGGTATAAGATGAGTGAAGGGAATGGGGCACGATTCATTCGAGCTGCTGAAGGGTTTCAGAAATAGTTCTGGATCAACTGTTGATCTTTTCGGTTAATTGGGGATCATGATGTACTACTAGGTGCCACTCATGATGGTTCTATAATTAATGGTTAATTATAGACGGCCAACATAAACCGAGAACCTATTTGGTCACACGCACAACGAGTGTAATCCAAAGGATTTAAAATGAGCTTGAGAATGGGATTCTCGGCCAGAGAAACTATGTTTGGTTGGACCAAACATAAGCGAGCATGAAATTGTTTGATCGCAATGGAGGCGTGGATGGGCCGTGTCTTATGAAGACATAATGGATGGACCAAAATGGTTTGGTTCTAATCCAATGGATGAGAATAAACCAAAGGGTTTGGTTTATATTAAACGAATGAACCAAAGGTTGGTTCGGTTCGTTTTAACTTAAAATAAACCATCATGGTTTGGTTTATTTTAACTTATCTTAATGGGGCGGGTTAGGCTTTATGGATATGATCCATTAACCATTAAGAGAATTAGTTCTCTATAAAAGTGGGCTTAAGGGATTGTTAAACCTAACTAATCCAAAATCAAAACCCTAGCCTCCAAGGAGTTGCCGCCCAACTTTGGTTGTGCCGCCCAACCTCCTTGCCTTGTCTTCTTTGTGCCGCCTCCAAGCTCCTTGCCGGCGACCCTCGTGATCTCCTATAGGTTTGGCATCAAGGTGAGCTTTTCTCTCCTTGTTTTGGCGGCGCCTACTCCTCCACCAAGCTGTCCAGTTTTCTGGACAGCTTCTCCTCCTCTCGTCGGAGCGTCGTTTGGACGACGGTTAGTGCTCCGACAGCGGCTAACATACCGGGGATTTGATCTCCGGTAATCCTCTGAGGTGGAGGACGAAGGATTCGTCAAACGGTTGACGAATACCTCTCCGGAGAAGCGAGTTTTGAGAACTCGTTTTGGATCCGAATTTGGATTCGGATCGTGATCATCTCTCGATCACGTCGTCTTCAACACGAGGCTAGTAACCCGTATGAAGACGAAGCTCGTGACTTAGCGAAGTCATCCCGAGGAGCTCGGCGTGGATACGGATAGAGACGATTCTTACGAGGATCGTTCCGGTTGATGTCGTTCCCGCTACACGTCATACGGAAGGTATAACGTAGTTTAATTTCCTTTTATTGCAATTTTAATTTACGGTTATGTCTACACTTGTTGTAATAGCATGCGTGTGTTGTGTGTGTTGTAATAAATAGGAGTATTTATTATTTTTATTGCTTCCGCTGTGCTCATGTTTACGAAACATGATCGAACACACACACGCCGCGATGCCGGAAACCCAACTTTTATAGATCCCATCATTTTTTGAATTTCAAAAACCCCAAAATCACTTCGGGAGATCGTAGGTCCATCTCCGAATGGGCTGATATCCATCATAATTATGAACAACCTTGGAGAGAGTCTAACAAGCCATTCATAACTACGATGGTAGGTATCAACTATACCGATTGCATATCACGTATATGCAACTATCACAATGTGCTATCAACTAATTGAATGTTTACACATACATCGGGTTGTTAACACATTAACAAGTATGCATCATATGCATAGCACCCAACTTCACCTCCCTTTACATCGACCTTGGAGAGAGTCCAACAAGCCGATGCTCCAGGTTAAAGCCAACCCATTAATCGAAATAGTTTTAATATGGTTAGAGCATTCAACCAATTAGCCCAGCTTGAGAGAGTCCAACAACCAAAGCTAACGATTGACCTCCGACTCTACCATATTAGTATTAAACTATTCCATGGTTTGAACATGTTCGGTTCGAGCCGGGCTTGAGAGAGTCCAACAACCCAAACAAGAAACTAACTCCTGTTCTAACCATATCAATGGAAGGTGTAGGCTTTAATATTGTTTAAGGGTTTTATGTCTCATCCTCTTTGCATGCAAATAACTATTATCTACATGGCATGGCATACATGGCATACATCTACATGTCACGACACGCATGGCATAATGTTATGCATCTAATGCAATTACATGGCATACAATTATGTCATGTATATTTTCCTTATATGTCATAACTATTTATGGAAATAAAATATGTTTAAGATTTGATTCTCCAAATCAAATCATAATTAAATTAGGAAACAAATTTCCAAATCTAATCACATATTTTATTCATGGAATTATTTGATTAAGGAAAATCTATTTAGGAAACCAATTTTCTAAATCATTAAAACTACTTATGGAAATAAAATATTTTAAGATTTGATTTTCCAAATCAAATCATGATTAAATTAGGAAACAAATTTCCAGAATCTAATCAAATATTTTATTTATGGAAAATATCAATTTCCATAAATACTTCCAACTTTCCAAAGGTGGAAGATTTCCATAAATACTTCTAGACTTTCCAAAATTGAAAAATTTCCATAAATACTTCTAAATTTCCAAAATTAGAAAATTTCCAGAAATACATTATGACTATCGCAAACCCATTTTACGATTATGTCGAAACACAACCTGGGCTCTGATACCACTGTTGGGTTTCCGGCACCGCGGCGTGTGTGTGTTCGATCATGTTTCGTAAACATGAACACAGCGGAAGCAATAAAAATAATAAATCTACATTTATTACAACATACACAACACACGCATGCATATTACAACAAGTGTAGACATAACCGTAAATTTAAATTTGCAATAAAAGGAAATTTAACTACGTTATACCTTTCGTATGACGTGTAGCGGGAACGACATCAACCGGAATGATCCTTGCTAGAATCGTCTCTATCCGTATCCACGCTGAGTTCCTCGGGATGACTTCGCTAAGCCACGAGCTACGTCTTCGTACGGGTTACTAGCCTCATGTTGAAGACGACGTGATCGAGAGATGATCACGATCCGAATCCAAATTCGGATCCTAATACGAGTTCTCAAAAACTCGCTTCTCCGGAGAGGTATTCGTCAACCAATTGACGAATCCTTCGTCCTCCACCTCAGAGGATTACCGGAGATCGAATCCCCGGTAAGTTAGCCGCTGTCGGAGCTCTAACCGTCGTCCAAACGACGCTCCGACTAGAGGAGAAGAAGCTGTCCAGAAAACTGGACAGCTTGGTGGAGGAGTAGGCGCCGGCCAAAACAAGGAAGCCAAGTGCTCACCTTATCGCCACACTCAAGGAAGATCACCGGAGCACCAACCGGAAGCAGCTCGACGCCGGCGAGGGGGAAGGAAGGCTCCTTCTGGACGCCGGTTGGAGGAGGAGAGGGGCGGCAGCCTAGGGTTGGCGCCGAATCCTTCAAGGGGTGGGCGGCAACTCTTGAGGCTAGGGTTTTTGGATTAGGGCTTAATTATCCATTAAGCCCTCTTTTATAGAGAACTAATTCTCTTAATGGTTATTGGATCATAACCATTAGGCCCGTTAACCCGCTCCATTAAGATAAGTTAAAATAAACCAAATCATGATGGTTTATTTTAAGTTAAAACGAACCGAACCAACTTTTAGTTCATTCGTTTAAAATAAACCAAACCCTTTGGTTTATTCTCCTCCATTGGATTAGAACCAAAGCATTTTGGTTCATACATTATGTCTTCATAAGACACGTCCCATCCACGCTTCCATTGCGACTGAAATGATTTCATGCTCGCTTTATGTTTGGTCCAACCAAACCTAGTCTCTCTCGGTCTGAGAATCCCATTCTCAAGCTCGTTTTAAATCCTTTGGATTACGCTCGTTGCGCGTGTGACCAAATAGGTTCTCGGTTTATGTTGGTCGTCTATAATTAATCATTAATTATAGAACGATCATGAGTGGCACCTAGTAGTACATCATGATCCCCAATTAACCGAAAAGATCAACGGTTGATCCAAAACTATTTCTGAAACCCTTCAGTAGCTCGAATGAATCGTGCCCCATTCCCTTCACGTATCTTATACCCACTTGGTTCAGGACATGGTCTATTGTGTCAGTCCCCACTAGGCTGACTACGTCACACCTAGCCCAAGTATCATTTCCATGTCCTACGGATTCTAGTTACTGCACATGTATCGAAGAGTACTTTACTCTAAACATGTAATGCTTTGGCCAAAGACTTTAGTAACAATCCGACGAGAGGCCATGGGTATGCATCTCCTCGTAAGGAGTGGTGAATCCTTTATAGGCTATTCAAACACCTTCGATCACTTCGACTTATACCCAATCATCCCGGGTCCACATCTCCTTAGAGATGTTTGCTTAAGATGTCAAAGCATAAGTCTCCATGATCAAGATGACTTGAATACCGCAAGTCAAAGGAACATCGCACTTAAGCCACAGTAAGAACTTCATTGACATATCTATATATGTTGAGAACCATATGAAGTCTTACGGCTGGTCACTCCAATGAACTAGTTACCATAACTAGCATCCACGATTAACTCCGGACATCACTATGTCTCCAGCCAGTGAGAATCAGCTGCTTGGATACACCAAGGAGTATACCTCGTGCTAGTCTCGACAGAATTGATGGTGTCCAAATCCATCAATTCATCGACTAGGGATAATTCCGATACATCACAATTACACATGTAGAGATACTCACTAGTTGCGATCCAATCACAAATTCTCTCATGTTGTGAATCATATCGTGGACATTCAGTAAATGAGTTTAAGATCCAATCAAATACATAAAACATGTATACTCAAATAGTGAATCTTCATTTATCATATAAATGGTTCATACATAAGGCGATTACCTTAGGACATCTCTCATATATTACTAGAATGATGGTAGAACTTAGTTATGTTCCATGCTCTTTCTTTTAGGACTTTGATTAGTAATAGATGCTTGTACGTGTGGACAGCTAGCACAAGCTACCTATCAGGTGGGTGGTCCTCATTTATTTCCATAGATCGTTGATCTTAGTGCATGGATGTTTTTACAATGCTCGTATATGATCTTGGCTCCACACTTATTTTATAAATGATTGACACTTAGCTATTTAACCCTTTGAGATATTCTATTTGGTTTATATACAATCTTTTTTGTTATCCTTGTTATCTGTTACCAATTATATTTGTCATGTTTATTTTTGTGACTCACTGTTTTGAACTTCTAGTTATGATTGAATTACTGTTGTTTAGTGATGGCTATACTTATGTGTTTGACAATGCACTTTCTATTTATCATCGCATTTCATGCATACTGGCGACTATGTCTCCCTTGTGGTTGAGATAGTCATCAGTCATTACTGCTTCCTCGGCCTCTTATAGTAGTAGTATCTGGAGTTGAGTACAGTCTTGTCATGTTGTGTCGCACTCGGCCATTGTGGGATAGTGGTAGCTGGAGTTGTAGGAGCACTTGAGAATAAGATTGATGATCTTTGGGTTGGATTCATCCCCTCTTTTTATAGACTTGTGCCTTGGAATAAGTCTAGATGCAGATCCTCAACTTTTGGAACTTATCACGAGGTGATACCTTATCTTATTGTGAAGTGGCGGCGTCAAACGTTATCCTTTTTGACATAGCGCACAAGGCTGATTCGTTGCCATCAGTCGACTGATGTGCAACAGTTGACTGCCAATAGTCAGCAGTCGACTATCAGCCTGGACACTTCCCTACACTAAGTGGTTAGTATGGAATATGGTAAATATGACGGTTCCTTACCATCCGATCTCGACTTAGATATTCCACTGGAAGTCTTAGTTGGATCGATGCCTACGATCATCTCCGTACAGAGGATACGACCTTACCATCTCTCTTTGCACTCATGCTTATCTATGGTCCTTTATAACTTGTCGCTTTGCTTCCGGTCTTCACCTGGGTTCTTCGACTCCCACGAAGTTCTTCCAATGTTGCCCGACCACTACAGTTTCCTGATTTGAGATTCTCCGGGTGTCATTGACCTTTGGCTTAGCTTAACCATTTCCTGCACACTTAATTCAGCTCATGAGATAACAATATGACCTTAACTTTAGATCTTTGCCATAATCAAAACCTTGGTTTGATTATCTGGTGCCCCGGCACCAACAATCTCCCCCTTTTTGATCTATGACAAACTGACACAAAGTTAAGGGAAAAAATTAAAGCACAAAATAAGTAGAGTAAATGATAAATGTCCTTTCAAAAACTCCCCCTTAACTCTAGGTGAGTTTTGAAAGAAATACTTTGAATTTTTTTAAAATTAAATTTGTATTACTCTCCCTTAACTTTCGCTCTTCTCCCCCTTTTGTCATAAATCAAAAAAGGTGTCGGGGTTTTTTTTATATAAAATAGGGGTTTAAAAACAACATGTGTCTAGAATTATTAAAGATAAATCAACTATGAGCCCAAGCATGCGTCTAGCAGTAGTTAGATAGATTGGTTCGAGGTGTGTCCCTCTCCACCAATAATTTAAAGGTTTGTAATATAACCCTTAGGGTTAGTTTGCTCTCCCCCTTAGTCAAATATATGAAGTATAAGAGATATAGGGGGCGCTAAACTTTGACCTAGAGAGTTGTAAATATTCGTTAAGTGCAATAGTTGAGAAATAGGTAGCATTTTGAAAAGGTTATGTTAAGTGTATTTCAATTATCCTTAACATCTCACCCATTCTATGTGTCTCAGAATGTGTTCACCTTATATGTTTTGTGAGATGATTTGAACTTGATTAAAGATAGTCAACCTTGAATTAGATTCGGATTTAACCTTTAGATAGTTAAGTAACTTTTTGAGAAACTGGCTTCCAAGTCGTAGCGAGGCATAGGAGCCTTCTTTGATCGGAACAACGACCACTTCCTTAGACAAAGCCAAATTCAAGAAAATATCACTTAAGTCACTTAGAGTTACTTCCTGGTCTAACTAGTTTAGGATACGGCGAGGTAGCTTCAGCTAGTTTAACTCAGCCAAGTGCACCAAGCTAGATACAACTTATCTAGCTCGAATACACGAGACATTGTTTCCCTAACGTACTATCATCCCACCGTGTCCTGATACTATGTTATCAATGTTGACTAACTATTGGTCCTATCTAACCATTCTAGAATTTAAAAGAAGAATTTAAACATGCAAAGATTCTAAGAGAGTGGGTACACAATTTTAGTACTAGCTCCCCCTGGACCATTGAACCAATTTGGTCTATCCACATAGTGGACTTGATCCTGGGTAATCCAATTCTTATTAGTCCTTATATGTGAATTTAATAAAAATTTTGGGACCCATGCTTGGACTCTTTGATGACTACGATTCACAATAGAAATGTACAATTTGTTCTTAGTCGTTGACCTAAATCAGAGTCCGTCTTTATTGTACATGACACTTTGAGTTCTAAGTAGTCGGTTAAGATTCTTGGATCCCAACGTGAACCTTTCCAACCTGGCCTCAACCTCTTGAACTCATCCTTTCAAGAGAGAATTCTCCTCCTCAAGTTTTTCAACTTGAGTTGAGTTTCCCTCTTGAACTTAACTAGTTGAAGAGGTTAGAGTAGCCTCTTGCTTGAGGGTTTCAACCTCTTCAAGTAACGAATCAACTCTAGATTCAGACTTAGTCAATTTCCTATTTAGCAACTTAATTGCATGATAAAAGTTTGCAATTAATGAGCGACTTACCTTAATCTTTTCTTTTGATTCGACTTTGAGTCTTGACTCAAATTTATCCTCGGAGTTAAAGTTGGAGTTGGATTCGTAGTTGGCTTCAGACTCGGACTTGAACTCTACCAGCTTTGCCATGAATGCTAAGTCATCGTTTTGATCTTTTTGTTCCTCCCACATCGCTTGAAATGCTTGCTTGTGTTTTGGCTTCATTTTTGGGTAGTCTGACTTGTAATGCCCCTTCTTGTTGCACCTATAGCATGTGTATGTTTGTGGGGGTTTCTTGTTCTTCAATTGCTCCCTTTTCTTTTTGATGATTCTCCGAATTAGATTAACTAGTTTGGCCTCCATCTTCTCTTTGGATTCTGATTCGGATTCACCTTCCGATTCAGATTCTTCTTCTTCGGGAGGTATCTTGCTCTTTGCTTTTCATCTTCGTCCTACAAACAACGCTACACCTTTCTTGACCGAGACCGTGTTAGTTTGTTCATGTAACTCAAATTCCGAAAAGAATTCATCTAACCTAATCTTGGATAAATCTTTTGATACCTTGTAGGCATCAACCATGGATGCCCACAAGGTGGTCCTAGGAAATGCATTGAGTGCATACCTTATTATGTCTCGATTGTCTACCTTTTGTCTGATGGCATTTAGACCGTTCAAGATGTCTTGGATCCGCGCATAGAGTTGTGAAGCGAACTTGTGATCCTGCATCTTTAGATTATACAATTTATTCAATAGCAAGTCTCTTTTGCAGACCTTAGCATTGGATTTCCCTTCATGTAGCTCGATTAATTTGGTCTAGAGGTCTTTGGCGCTAATGAACGGTCCAATTCGGTTGAGCTCCTCCTTGAACAATCCACATTGCAACATTTGGGTTGCTTTTGCATCGACTTCGATTTGTCTCTTGGTTGCATTAGTCCATTTGTCGAAATCCAAAGGCTCCCCTTGATCATTGGTGGGTAGAGCAAAGCCAATTTGGATTATTATCCAAGTCTCGACTTGTGTTTTCAAGAAACACTCCATCCGACCTTTCCAATAACGGAAATCATTTCCGTTAAAGAACGGAGGTCGGGTGGTGCTATACCCCTCAATGTGAGCCATTAATTATCTTGAAAAACACGAATAAAAATCAAAAGGAATTCCAATACTTGGTCTTGGATTAGTAATGCAGGAAATAATAAGGAATAAATGAGAGATAAAATGCTAAACAAAAAACTATGCACTTACGACCTTCGATGTCCCTGAAAGGGTACTAACCATTGGTTTTTGGGGATGAAAACATCTTGTTATGAGGGTAAACCATAATAAGAAGTGTAGATCTCTGAGAGAGCTTCGATTTGGTGGGTAGCACATTTTGTGGGTCCACTTGTGTGAAAAGTTATGCCTATTTTACCGTCGGCTACTCTAAAAGTGACTAGTTCGATCGATACTTGCAAATACACAAAAAAAAAAGTACCAAGACTTCGTCTTGTATTAGTAGTGTGGGAGAAATAATAGGAATAATTCATGAATCGAAAAATACGAAAAGAAAGCCAAAAAGTGCTAGATTGGTGGTTACACCAAATCTTAGCGCCCCCACTCTGATACCAATTGTTGGATCGAAAGCGTCGCTAGAGGGGGGGGGGGGTGAATAGCGAGCGTAAAATCTTTTCGTCTTTTCATTGGATCGAATAAAACACAGAGATGCACATCTGAAAAATAAATAACACAAGTTTGTTTTTACTTGGTTCACAACCCAATGGTTGCTAATCCAAGGCCCCGCATGAAGGTTTTGCCCGGAAGCTCTGATACCAATTGAAGGGATTTCCCTTGTCGAGTCCGTGAGAGGAAACTTCGCTTCCCCTTCACCTCGGTTGCTTAACCATGGTGATCCCTTCGATGTCCCCGGATTAAAAATGTAATCCTAGACAAAAGGGATTCCCAAGACAACCAAGTCATCGTCGTGCTATTCGTTTAGAGAGGTCACTTGAACAAACTAGTTGTTCAAGCGACCATCCTCTATTCTACGAGTAGTCGCGGAATAGACGATGTCCGGATCGCCGGTTTTTGTGTTTATACTCGGGATCCAAATATTATATAGCCTATTTACAGAAATATAACATGCTTATATTTGAAAAACAAACACAAGCAATGAATAAAAGAGAAAAAAGAATAGGTATACCTCTTGGTCTTCTAATGTATGACCTTCCTCCTTTTGGACGTCGTGTGGGCGACGATCCACCAAAAGTCGAAGCTCCTAGATCGCAAAACTTCCTTCCTTGCTTTTCTCAAGCAAGAGGAAGAAGAGAAACAATGTTTTTTCTCCTTCCAAAACTCAACCAACAAGGAGCTATCAAAGCTCTTGCCGCCGGCCAAATAGAAGGAGAAGGAGATGGTGGAAAACTATCAAGACACCAAGGGAAACCCTATATCTTGTTTCCACCACCTATGGAGAAGAAGAAGGGGACCTTGGGCACCGGCCAAAGCTGGAAAAGAGATGGAAAAGGCTGCTGGACGTTGGCACAAAGAGGAAGAAGAAGAGAGAAAGAACCTTCCTTATTTGGTGCCACCCTAGCCTCAAAACCCTAATCCCAATCCTATCTCAAATAGGATTGCTCCATGCCGCCCAAACCCTAGCTCTCCTCTTGTTCATCATGTAATCCACGACCACTCCCCATGCCCTCCTTTTATAGTGTTAGGGATAAGTCATGAATTAATCTCCTCTATTGGTTCTAGGGATTTAATCTCAACCGTCGGATCTAGAGATTTAATCTCAACCGTCGGATCTTAGAGATTTGATCTCTACCAATGGATCTTAGAGTTTTGTTTCTATCCATTGGATCTAAGCATCTTGAGGTGTTAATGGGCTACATTAGGGACCATGAGGAGGAGTTGGGTCTTGGCAACCCATGGATCAAGCCCACATAAAGTCTGATCCACTAATGATGATCCAATCCACTAAAGGTTCATCATTGATCTACCTCACCAACCCCCATATGATAATATGGGCTCCATATATTATTTGTACATTTTCTCCCCGTGTTTAAGATCTCGAATGTCCGTCGATTAATTAATTTACTGACCATTAATTAATCAACATCTAACTCCTTGAGTAGTACCACTCAACCTTTTCATCATGCCGGACCTAGTCCACCTGCAGGGTTTACATGATGAACCTTATGAGCTCCTCAAGGGGACATCATCATCCTAATATATAGGACACGGTTTCCTCCTATAATCAACGACACACCATATAAATAATATCATCTCCCAACTTACCGAGTCTATCGATTTAATCTATAAATCTCGCCCATTGGTAAATCAAAGAGATGAGTACCAAGTATATGTGCCCGTTATTATATCGGGATTAAGAGCATGTACTAAATAATATCTGAGGTCCGATTCGATTATGTAGTCAGCAATAAATCGAATCACCTCTGTGTCGGTCCTGCTCAATACACACAAAGTGCACTAGTGTGATTCTATGGTCAAGACAAACCAATACCAAATCACACTACAACCATTCCGATGGTTTGTCCAAAGCCATCTCGGTTGTGAGCCTTTACTTATACTTTACAAGGAGCCGATAACATGATCTCCCATGTGACACCACACACCATGTTATCTACAATGTAACGTATTAGACAATATGCATAAATATATGCAAACAATGATCATGTGATTCTTATTTCAAAAATAAAGATGTTTATAGAAAAGATAGACTTTTCAGTATACATCCCTACACCGCAATCCTTGACCGTGTACGAAGGGGCAATCTACTATAGAGTCTCCTCTTCATTGGAGGTAGGAGACAACGATAAAAAAAACCAAAAGCATGAGGATGAGACAACAAGCCTACCTCACCTCGTTACAATTTAAACCACGAATACAATAACTAAATAGAAACAAACTTGTTATTGCCGACGAAGAAGTTGTAAGATTGGCGTTGCGTCGACGTTATGATGACGTTAGAGCTTTAGCGTTGTAGGAGCACTTGAGAATAAGATTGATGATCTTTGGTTTGGAGTCCTCCCCACCTTTTATAGACTTGTGCCATAGAATAAGTCTAGATGCAGATCCTCAACTTTTGGAACTTATCACGAGGTGACACCTTATCTTATCGCGAAGTGGCGGTGTCAAACGTTATCCTTTTTGACCTAGCGCACAAGGCTGATTCGTCGCCATCAGTCGACTGATGCCCTTCATCAGTCGACTGCCAATAGCCAGCAGTCGACTGCTAGCCTGACCACTTCCCTGTAGTAAGTGGTTAGCACAGAATATGATAAATATGATGGTTCCTTACCGTCCGATCTCGACCTAGACATTCCACTGGAAGTCTTAGTCAGATTGTCGCCTACGGTCGTCCCCATACAGACACGACCTTACCATCTCTCTTCGTACTTGTGCTTACCTCTGGTCCTTTATGCCTTTTTCTCTTTGCTTCTGGTCTTCACCTGGGTTCTTCGACTCCCACGAAGTTCTCCCGGTGTCGCCCGACCACCACGGTTTCCCGATTCGAGATTCTCCGGGTGTCGCTGACCTTCGTCTTAGCTTAACCATTTCTTGCACACTTAATTAAGCTCATGAGATAACAATATGACCTTAACTTTGGATCTTTGCCATAATCAAAACCTTGGTTCGATTATCTAGTGCCCCAGCACCAACAGATACCTCCCCCTAAAGGCTTGCTCCCTAAGGATCATTGCACCAACAATGTCCTTGGAGAGTCCCTAAACCTATAGGAACACTAACCAACAAAATTAAGGGCAAATATTCAACATTGAACTTTCACCTCCCTTAAAATTCGATATACACCCCAACAGCTCTCCTAATCCATATCCAATGGATTTTCACCCTTTCCAATTCTTTCTAAAGCATATCCTAGGTTAGGAAAAGTTAGGGTAGCCTAACATAGATGAAATCAGGCTAAACAAACCTTGTTTACCCAAAATTATGCCTGACAGTCACGAATCGACTGCTCTTGATGTCTGTCGACTGCCATAAGCGGCAGTCGGCTGATTTCTGTAGTTTGTAGAAATCAGATTCAAAAATCAAAATTAGAAAATACATAAGTAATTATGCGTAATTTGAAAAATCTTGAAACTTCATATGTATAATACTTATAACAATCATTATGGGTGAAAAATATTTAAAAAATAAAATGCTCATAAAATAGTGAGATTGACACAAAGTTCAAAACCATTGAAAAGTTCAATGTTTTGGCCCTACTTTGTATCAATTTCATCAATGGTGATTGCTATCAAAAGATAGACTTCACCAAGGTTTTCTAAAATGATTTTAAAATATTTTTTGAAAACCTATATTGGATCATTATCAATGGGCTCAATGCACATGACTTACACATTAGCTTTTCCCATGATCCACCATGGTATTAGATGAGTTTGAGTTTATCTAGATGCAAGAACTATGCACCTTGAGCTTAACTCATTTCCTAGTATTTCACATGTGTCTAGGGTTTTTGAAAATACACACATGTCAATGTAATGTGAGATGTGAGTTTTGGTTATCCTAATCTAAGGCCTCATGCATTTTCTAAGGCAACACTACTTGATTCCCTTATACAATGAACTTCAAGTCATGCCATAGTCCTTAACTCAATTTTTTTAATGCATGAAATATGATCATGGCATAAATGATAGCATAAATAAAGCAAGGCCAATGATCATGATGTTATGACATATAATTAAATCTAAATATACATAACATAACCTAAGCATGATCATGACATATAAATGATAAAAATAAATATGATGTCATAACATGTCATATGACAAATCAATCATGGCAAATAAAATATAAAGGTATAACAATACCTAAATTTTAGTGTTAATTGCCATTTGTTATTATTAAGTCCATTTTTCCATATTACTATTAATCCCCCAAGTGTGCCAAAAACCCAAAATGGCACACCATGACCTCTAAACCTAGTTTGTGCCAATTTGATTGATTTTTCATAATTCTCTAAATATATTAGCACATCCTAAAAACCTTTAGGATTTACATTCAAACCTATTTCCAAGGTACCCATAACCTTAAAAATATCCTAAAGTGCTACCTTTACCATGGTTAGGTTAACTACCCATCCATTTAAAGTTGGCACAACCTAACCCATTTAGCGTGAATCGATCACGCTCCTAGGAACCCAAAACCTATTTGAGCTCCTTGGGTTTACTAGGTATTCCTTAGGAATGACCTCCCTAGATACCCTCCTAATGACCCTTCTAGGCTTGGTAGCCTTGGTCATTTTGGTCCTGCCTAGGTTAACTCTAGGGGTGACTCCCCTTGTAACCTTCTTAGTGGCCTACCTAGGTTTCTTCGAAACCCTAGCCACTAGGCACTTGCCTTTGTTACCCTTAGGGATGACTTCCCTAGTAACCTTGGCTTTCTTAGGCCTAGTACTAGTTCCATAATCAAATGGAACATTGTAGTAAGTAGGCATTACCTTCTTGGACATAAGCTTGTGACCCAAACCTTGCCTCCTAGATGGTTCTTGCTTCTTACACCCTAGGTTTTGACTATGTGCCCCTTTAATTGAATTTTGCATCTTCCTAAGGGTCTTTTCAAGTTTCTCAAGTCTTGACCTCAAGGCTTGGTTCTCTAACTCCAATTTCTCTAATTTGATGGGCCCATTATTTCTTTGAGTATTTTTGCCCTTCCTAGGCATATGTCTAGAATTCTTGGAGTTAAAACCTAGATGATTTTCTACCTTCCTAGTAGACTCCTTAGGTAGAATTTTTCAAGGGACATTAGTCCCAAATTTCTCCTTATTTCTAAAGCTACAACTTTCATCACTTAAGCAATAAAACATATTTCTAGCATGCTTTTGTTCATGAGTAATAGCAAGATTATTAACATAACTCTAGCATGCTTTTTAACATAATTTGAAGGTGCATTATTGAAATATACCTTAGGGTTTGCTTTAGAAGCTCCCCCTACATATGATGATCCTTCGTGTCCCTTGGTTTGCTTTCTCCTAGTGCATTAGCTTCTATAGTGCCCCTTTTGATGACATTTGAAGCAAATGATATGCTCCTTGCTCTTTTGACTTTGGGCACTGGTTTCCTTGGTCTTTGGCACGACTTGTGCCATCTTCTTGACCCATTTAGGACACTTACTCTTGTAGTCTCATTGCTCCCTACACTCAAAATATATTATATGATTTTTATTTTTGATTGAAATGCTTGAGTTACCTAGGGTGATGGTGGAGGCCTCTTGAGCTTGTTCATCACTTCTCCCGGAGGTAGAAGCTTCCTCTTTCTCTTACCCTTGCTCCGGTGATCTAACTTTCTCCCCCTAAATCCTAGATATGGTGGCTTTCTCTACTTCTTCCTCTTCCACCAATCCGGAAGTTGACTCCTTCTCAACTTCCGATTCCTCACTTTCTTGTGAGGATGAGCTTTCTTCTTCTTGTGTCGATTCGGATTTTTCGTGAAGCATTGCTAATTTTCTCCATAGATCCTTGGTATCTTGAAATTCACATATCTTGGACAATAACTCGTTAGGTATTAAATCAACTACCATATCGATTACCTTATCATTTGTCTCGGATTTTTGGAGTTGGTCTTGAGTCCATCTCTTCTTCTTGAGATATCCTCCCTTCGGCCTTCTTGGCAATTCAAAGCCTTCCATCAAGATGGACCATAGCTCAATGTCCATCATCATCATGAAGTTCTCCATTTGTGTCCTCCATTGCTCAAGCCTTCTTGTCCATAGAAGGTATATGGGACCGGAGTGTTGATGTCCCATCCTAGTCTTTCTTCAAACTCCATTTTCTTCTTCACCCTCTAGTGGTGCTCCCTTGGCGGTTAGTCTAAAAGAAGAGCGGCCTGACTCTGATACTACTTGTTGGGAATTGGACGTCGCTAGAAAGGGGTGAATAACATTTCGTTGTGTAGATGGATTTTGATCACATTTGTCTCTACAACACTTGTTAATGCAGTGGAAATAATAATAATAATAATGAAAGATGACAAACACAACCACACAAAATACGCAAGGATATATGTAGTTCGGAACCTTAGGGTTCCTACTCCACGGGGTGAGCTCAACGAGCTCGAGTGATGACAACACCACTAATAAAAACTCCTCAACAACATGTCAAAGGTGGAGAAACCTCGTACAAGGATTACAACAGTAATACAATAGAAATACAACAAGAAAAACTAAGCAATACACAAAACAAGTAAAGAACACTTTACATAAGAACTTTGGATCACTTGCTTTGGATTGACCATGAAGGTCTGGAATGCAGTAGCAATTTCCCTCTAAAATCACCCCAAAAATCGCTACCAAATCCTCCCATCTGAGCTGCTTTTATAACCTTCATCGGGCTAATTTCGTGCATGACAGTCGACTGGCGTAAGGCCCCAGTTGACTACCAACAGTACCGTTGTGAGAACATGACTTAATTCACATCGACATCCAAGCCAACGGTTGCACTGGTAGTTGACTTCTAGTTACCATCAGTCGACCGCCAACCTCAGAGCCAACTGATCAGTCGGCTATCGAGCATTCTGCTCCCATAACCCGACCAGCAGTCGACTGCCATCAGTCGACTGCCCAATATTAGCAGTCGGCTGCCAGGCCATTTCCTATAGTCGACACAAGTCGAGTCCAAGCAGTTCAACTTGGCATAATCCCAGTCGACTGCTGCAAGTCGATTCAGCTGCCAAGTGTCAAAACACATGACTAATCGACTGGTCTAAAGCCCCAGTCGACTGTTAACATCAAACATGAGGTTTAACCCCAAGTATGATGCCCTCATACTTGCTAGACCACCCTTAGCCTAGACCTAAGCCTTCTAGCTACCTCCGTCTGCCTCATGCCTATCGGATCCCTCAAAGTCATCAATGACTTGTTCATCCATATGCTAGTATTCAGTTGCTTTCATCGGCTATTGTCATGCTAAGTTGTCTACACCGTCAAGGCACATTGGGCTCACACTGCCAAGATTACCGCTTGGACTTTACGCCGTCAACCATTGGACTTATTCTGACAAGACTCTCGCTTGGACTTTACGCCGCCAATATCACCACTTGGACTTTCCTTACCAACCCATGTTGGACTTTCCAATTGCCAAGACTCAAGCTTAGACTTTCCTTGCCAAAAATCATGCTTGGACTTTCCATGCCAAGTACCCATGACTTGGACTGCTCAAGCCATCAGTCGACTGCCCAATGCTGGTAGTCAACTGGCAGACCATTTCCTGCAGTCAAACACCAATCGACTCTTATCAGTTCAACTGACCATAATCCCAGTCGACTGCCAAGAGTCAACTCGGCTGCCAAGTGTCAAAACACTTGACCAATCGATTGGTCCAATGCCCCAGTCGACAGATAACCTCAACCATGAGGTTTAACCCCAAGTACTCATACTTCCTAGACCACCCTTAGCCTAGACCTAAGCCTTCTAGCCATCTCCATCAGTCTTACGCCTATCGGATCCCTCCAAGTCATCCATGACTTTTTCATCCATACGCTAGCATTTAGGTACTTCCATTGGCTATTGTCATGCTAAGCTAGTCTACACCGCCAAGGCACATTTGGCTTACACTACCAAGACTACCACTTGAACTTTACACCGCCAACCATTGGACTTATGTTGCCAAGACTCCTGCTTGGACTTTACGCTGCCAATATCAACCCTTGGACTTCCCTTGCCAACCCATGTTGGACTTTCCAATTGCCAAGACTCAAGCTTGGACTTTCCTTTGCGAAGACTCATGCTTGGACTTTCTATGCCAACCCATGTTGGACTTTCCAATTTCCAAGACTAAAGCTTGGATTTTCCCTTGCCAAGACCCATGCTTGGACTTTCCATGCCAACCCATGTTGGACTTTCCCATTGACAAGTGTCCCACTTGGACTTTCCATGCCAAGTACCCATGACTTGGACTTTCCTTTGCCAAGTATTCAAGACTTAGACTTTCCCATTGCCAAGTGCCCCACTTTGACTTTCCATGCCAAGTACCCATGACTTTGACTTTCCCATGACAATCACATTGTCATAAATTTTGTCGAACATCAAAATACTGCTCGAGTCAAACTCGAGTTTGGTCAATCGTGTCCTAGGCCGATTGCACCAATAATCTCTCCCTTTTTGATGTTTGACAAAAACCACAAACACCTTTGAGTTAGGCCACCTAACTCAAATCTTCTTACAAATTCTCCCAAATTGGCAATCTCAAATTCTCCCATTGATTTTCCCATCAATTCTCCCCCTTTTTTACATACATCAAAAAGGTTCTCCCTAAGGGTGTCAATGTCTCATATCCCAATGCGATCTTAAAATCTCCCCCTTAGTCCAAAAACATCTAGGATGCCTTAACTCTTCCTAGTGATAAGTCCCATATCACTCAAGAGAGACAATCCTACAAACTCTCCAACTCTCCAAATTCTCCCCTTCATGAGAAAGAACACATCCATCATCCCATGATGGATAACCTCCCCCTAAAGGCTTGCTCCCCCTTGACCATTGCACTAACAATGTCCTTGGAGAGTCCCTAAGCCAATAGGAACACTAAACCATCAAAATTAAGATTAAAAGTTCAACCTTGAACTTTCACACACCTTAAAATTGATACACACCCTAAACAACTCTCCTAATCAATATCCAATGGATTTTCACCCTTTCCAATGCTCTCCAAAGCATATCCTAGGGTTAGGAGAAGTTAGGGTAGCCTAACATAGATGAAATCAAGCGAAACAAACCTTGTTTACCTAAAATTAGGCTAGCAATCGACTCTGTCAACCAGCAGTCGACTACCCTTGGCGCCAGTCTGTATGGAAATTTTGGATCGTGACATTCACAACATCGCAGGCGAAATACTTCTCACAACCGCAGTAGAAACAAAATATAAATCGGATCCCTCCAAAGATCCTTGCAAAACATATAAATCATTTTCTTAGTTTAATCTAGATCTTATCTAGAAGAAGAAATATACCTTCGATGTGAGCCCTTCGCAATCCCGCTAATCCAAATGCAGTCGAATCTCAATATGGTAAGGACAATCGTATCTCTAAGGTATCCACACTGACACTCAGCAGTTTTGGAGTCACGTTGTGCTAGCAACCCTAGCAAAACACTAAGAACACTTGGAAGAAAGAAGGAGAGAGCTTCCTTGGCTTGCCTCTTAGCTTACACGTCCAAAACCTCCTAGCCTCTCATCCAAAATCAACTCCCTTATCTCCTCATGAATACCATGACACTTGGTATTCCCTTTCATCAATGCATGAAAACCTCTCATCTCCTCATCATGAATACCAAGACCCTTGGTATTCCCTTGCATGATTAATCACATGATGATAGATGACCCTTGGATTTTCTGCATGATGAATCATCTTCCATGGTTTAACTTGAGTCTAACTCAAGTTTAACCAGCTTGAGTCTAACTCAAGTCTTGGCAATTTGCTCAATTATTCTTTTAGTCTATTGGGATGTATACTGAAAAGTCTATCTTTTGTATGAACATCTTTATTTTGAAATAATAATCACATGATCATTGTTTGCATATTTATGGTGATGCATATTGTATAATACATTACATTGTAGATAACATGGTGTGTGGTGTCACACGGGAGATCATGTTATCGGCTCCTTGTAAAATATAAGTATAGGCTCACAACCGAGATGGCTTTGGACAAACCATTGGTATGGTTGTAGTGTGATTTGGTATTGGTTTGTCTTGACCATAGAATCACACTAGTACACTTTGTGCGTATTGAGCAGGACCGACTTAGAGGTGATTTGATTTATTGCTGACTACATAATCGAACCAGACCTTAGATATTATATTGTACATACTCTTAATCCTGATATAATAACGGGCACATATACTTTATATTCATTTCTTTGATTTACCAATGGGCGAGATTTATAGATTAAATCGATAGGCTCAGTAAGTTGGGAAATGATATTATTTATATGGCGTGTCGTTGATTATAGGAGGAAACCGTGTCCTATATATTAGGATGATGATGTCCCCTTGAGGAGCTCATAAGGTTCATCATGTAAACCCTGCAGGTGGACTTGGTCTGACATGATGAAAAGGTTGAGTGATACTACTCATGGAGTTAGATGTTGATTAATTAATGGTCAGTAAATTAATTAATCGACGGACATTCAAGATCTTAAACACCGGGAGAAAATGTACATATAATATATGGAACCCATATTAACTTATGGGGGTTGGTGAGGTAGATCAATGATAATCCTTTAGTGGATTGGATTATCATTAATGGATCGGACTTTATGTGGGCTTGATCCATTGGGTGGCCAAGATCCAACTCCTCCTCATGGTCTCTATTGTAGCCTATTAATACCTCATGAAGCCTAGATTCAATGGATGAAAACAAAACTCTAGATCCAAATGTAGAGATTAAATCTCTAGATCCAACAGTTGAGATTAAATCTCTAGATCCGACGGTTGAGATTAAATCCATAGAACCAATGGTGGAGATTAAAACAAGGCTTATCTCTAACTCTATAAAAGGAGAGGAGGGGGTGGGTGGCAAGAAGGAATCCCATTAGAGATAGGATTAGGGCTAAGGTGGGTGGCAAGCTTGGAGATTAGGGTTTGGGGTTGGCGGCACCAAATAAGGAAATCCTTTCCTTGTCTTCTTCTTCTCCCTAGGTAGTCGGCGCCCATACCAGCCTTCCCTCCCTTGGCCGACGTCCAAAGCTAGCTCTTCTCCTCTCCTTGGCTAGTGGAAACAAGGCTTAGGGTCCTCCCTTGGAGCTCTTGGCCGACATCCATCCTTCTCATCCCTTTTCCTTGGTGGCCGGCGGCAAGCATCTTGCTTGGTGCTTGTTGGTTGGCTAAAGGAAGTAAAAGGGTCTTGTTTCTATACTTCCTCTTGTTCGGAGTGAGCAAGGAAGGAAGATTGGTGATCTAGGAGCTTCGACTTTTGGTAGATCGTCGCCCACACGACGTCCAAAAGGAGGAAGGTCATACAATAGAAGATCGAGAGGTATATCACTTTTCTATCTTCATATGTAACATGATTGTAATTGTTTTTCAATTATATATGCATGATATATTCTTTTTTGTGGCTAATATAACTTGGAGCCCGAACATAAACACAAAAGCCGGCGATCCGTACATCGTCTATTCCGCGGCTATTCGTAGAATAGAGGTTGGTTACTTAAACAACAAGTTTGTTCAAGTGACTACTCTAATCAAATAGCAAGACGATGACACGGTTGCTTGGGTAATCCCTCTTGTCAAGGATAATTTTTTTTTATTCGGGGACGTAGAAGGGATTGCCATGAACAAGCGACCGAGTTGAAGTGGGAAGCAAAGTTTCCTACCTTCAAGTGTTATAAGAGCTTCAGTTCCGGACAAAACCCTACAAGTGGTATCAGAGCCACAATTTTCGGTTTTTTGTGTTTAGGATTCGGTTACTTTTATGCACTTTTCATATATTATATGTGTCGGATAATAGTATGATATGCGTAGGTTAACTCTTTGGTTGCAGGCATAGGATCCGACTATTATGGCAATATGTGTGTATGTGATTGTATGTGTGTAATTGTATATTTTGTTGAATCCTCGGGGTTGACGAGGCTAGTATTTAATTTTTATAAATTAGATACGGCATTGTTTAGCCACTCTTTCTATTTTAGTTTACTTTCGATCTAGATTTCATGTACACTCCCTCGTGGAGTATAGGATCGATGGATGTAAATTAAAATATTTTTTCTCGGCTCGGATCTCCGAATGGCTGGTACATGGCGTAGGAGGAGCGGACGAGATGGTGATACGACGGGAGACATATTGAAGACAAAAGCCATAATAGTTGGAAAAATTTTATTTTTCATATTTATTGCTTATTGTTTGATATGCATGTCGTAGGCTAGAAAATTCCTCAATTTTAAATTACTAAGTGAGAGAGGGATATTTTTATAAATTCCCACGACCTCCATTACGATTTGACATGTGATGCAAACAAACTTGCACGTCGGCTCTGAGTGCCTTCCTCCCCATCGGATGAGTTTGTTTGCGGATCACAAGGTCAAATATGGTTATAGGAATTTATTAAGGAGCATGTGTACTTCCCCATCAGAAGGCATATAACCCGAGATAATTACCTTGGTACCGAGTAATGGTGAACACTTAGATACAAATATAAGTATCCTCCCCATCGGAGTCACTGCTTTTATTTGTAGGGCCAAAGAGGAACAAACTATTAATTTTACTTGTCAAAAAGTTAGATTGACAAGATAGTAAAATTAATGAGTAAAATCTCCTCTTATAAATGGATAATTCGTATACGTCCACACTATCGTGGCATACGATATTCTCGGTGTTTTGAGGTGTTGGTTGATTTTAAAATTTTATTGTTTGAGGAATCAATAATTTTTTGAAATCTAATGTTTTGATCTATGTGATTCTTAGGTTTTCTTTCAAAATGACTTTCAACCCACTTGATGTGATACTGAAAGAGAATAAACTTACAGGAACCAACTATGTTGATTGGAAGAGGAACCTTGACATTGTCTTGACTGCTGAGGAATACAAATATGTACTCCTCGAAGAGTGCCCTCCTAAGCCTGTGGATGATTCTAGGGAAAAGGAGAAGGAGAGTTATAAGAAGTGGATCAAGGCCGATGAGATGGCGTGGTGTTACATTTTGGCATCTATGTCAAATGTACTGCAACATCAACATCAAGCCATGCCCACTGCTTTTGACATGATGCTCAATCTCAAAGAGCTTTTCGGACACCAGAATCGGGCTGCAAGGTAGGAAGCCATGAGGAACTTGATGACGACCACCATGATCGAGGGAACACCCGTGAGGGATCATGTTCTCAACATGATGGCTCATTTGAATGAGTTGGAAGTCCTTGGAGCTGAGATGGATGGGGAAACCCAGGTCGATATCATTCTCCAGTCTCTACCTAGGAGTTTTGAGTAGTTTCGCCTGAACTACAACATGAACAAAAGGTTGTATTCATTAGCGGAGCTTCTGACAGAACTCCAGGCGGCAGAGGGGCTATTTCGTCAGAGTGCTCAGGCGCATACCATGGTGACCCAAAAGATTTCTACTTCTAAGTAGAAAGGCAAGAAGAAGAAGAAACAAACTGGGGCAAAGGCGGTGGGAGGAACTCAGGGAGGAGTGAAGAAGCCGAAAGGCAAGTGCTTCACTTATGTGCAGACACTGGAAGAAGGGCCAACCGCAAGAACAAAGGTATATCTTTTGGTCTAGTCGTTGAAACATGTTTAGCGGTGTTATCTCGCTGTGTGTAGATCAGCCACGATCATGTCAATACTTTGCGGGTTTAACAGACGGTGAGGAGAGATTACTTAGGCGATGCCACGAAGGTGGCGCTACATGGAGGCGTTTATTTATCTTTTGAGAAAAATAAAGTTTTGGTTCTTAAGAATTGTTTTTATGTACCTTTATTTAGAAAGAATTTAATTTCGGTTTCTAAATTGTTTATGGATGGATATTCTATTTCTTTTAATGACAGAGTTGTTATAAAAAGGAATAGGGACATTATCTGTTCGGGTGCATTGATAGGAAATCTATACACACTTAAACCAAAAGCTCCCACGATGCAAATAGAAGTTAATAACTCATCTTGTAATTCCAATAAGAGAAAAGAACCTTCGAATATGAACCAAACATATCTTTGGCATCTTAGGCTTGGTCATATTAACCTAAGCAGAATTCAAATGTTGATAGCTGATGGACCTCTGGGTTCATTAGTGGCGGAAGATTTCCCAACCTGCGAATCTTGCTTGGAGGGTAAAATGACCAAGAGGCCTTTTAAGGCCAAGGGGTATAGAGCCAAAGATGTGTTAGAATTGGTTCATTATAATTTGTGTGGTCCTATGTCTATCCAGGCTAGAGGTGGTTTTGAGTATTTCATCTCTTTTATAGACGATTATTCGAGATATGGATACATTTACTTGATGCGCCGCAAGTCTGAATGCTTTGACAAGTTCAAAGAATTCAAGGATGATGTGGAGAAACGTCAAGGCAAAAGTATCAAGACACTACGATCTGATCGTGGTGGTGAGTACCTCTTGGGAGAGTTTAGGAATTACTTATCAGAGGCTGGGATTCAATCCCAATTATGCACTGCACACCCTGAGAATGGTGTAGCGGAGCGAAGGAATAGGACTCTTATGGAGATGGTTAGATCGATGATGAGTTATTACGAGTTGCAGTTAGTTACGGGGATATGCTCTAGATAATCTGTACATGTATATTACGAACTTGGTTCCATCTAAATCAGTGCCTTCTACTCCCATAGAATTGTGGACTGGGCGAAAGCCTAGTCTAAGACATATTCGGATATGGGGGAGTCCAACACATGTGCTGAAGGCAGATGCTCGTAAGTTGGAACCTCGTATAGAAGTACACATGTTCGTTGGCTATCCTAGAGGAATGAAAGGTGGTTTGTTTTATAGTCCTAGAGATCAGAGGGTGATTGTTAGCACGAATGCCAGATTTCTAGAGGAAGACTATGTGATGAACCACAATCCCATGAGTAAGATTGTTCTAGAGGAAATAAAAGGGGAAGTCACTTCTTCAGTACCACCGGTACAAGAGGATATACCACAAGTCACTGCACCGCGTGTCACAGAGGATACATAGGTGATACCTCATCGTAGTGGGAGGGTTGTGAGACAGCCTGATAGATTCATGTTCTTGGGAGAATCTTCTGATTTGGTCCCTGGCGAACATGAACCTGTTCCCTGGACATATGATGAGGCAATCCAAGATAAAGATGCAGTATCTTGGCAAAGTAGAATGAATGCTGAGATTGAATCTATGGATTCAAATCAGGTCTGGGAGCTAGTAGAACCACCCGATGGTGTAAAAACCATTGGATGTAAGTGGATCTACAAAAGAAAGAGAAGAATAGATGGGAAGGTTGAGACCTTCAAAGCGAGGCTTATTGCGAAGGGGTATACTCAGAAAGAGGGTATCGATTATGAGGAGACCTTTTCGCCAGTAGCCATGCTTAAGTCTATCCGGATTCTCTTATGCATTGCAGCTCATATGGATTATGAGGTGTGGAAGATGGATGTCAAGACAGCTTTCCTTAATGGAAGTCTTGAGGAAAATATCTATATGAAGCAACCAAAGGGATTCATTACAAAGGGCAAAGAGCATCTTGTATGTAAGCTTAATCGGTCCATTTATGGAATGAAGCAAGCTTCGAGGTCTTGGAAAATCCGCTTTGATGAGGTAATCCAGTCTTATGGATTTATTCAAAGTCCGGATGAGTCTTGTGTATACAAGAGATGTGACGGAAACATAATGGTATTTCTTGTACTATACGTAGATGACATTTTGTTAATTGGCAACAATGTCAAGGTATTATCGGACGTAAGGGTATGGTTGTCCAAACAGTTTGATATGAAGGACTTGGGAGAAGTGTGACACATCCTTAGGATCAAGATTATAAGGGATCGCAGGAAAATGATGTTGTGCTTATCTCAAGCTTCATACATAGACACCGTTATGGATCATTTTAGCATGTAGAACTCCAAGAAGGGTTTTCTACCTTTCAGACATGGAGTTCCTTTATCTAAGGAGATGTGTCCTAGAACATCTGAGGAGATAGAGGAGATGAAGGCGGTTCCTTATGCCTCGGCAGTAGATAAAGACCAGATGTATGCGATGTTATATACAAGACCAGATATCTGCTTTGCCGTGGGCATGGTCAGTAGATATCAGAGTAATCCAGGACAGGGACATTGGACTGCGGTAAAGTATATATTGAAGTACCTGAGAAGGACTAGGGATTATATGTTGGTTTACCAGGCAGACCAATTACTCCCTGTGGGTTACACAGATTTCGACTTCCAATCAGATAGGGATAATAGTAAGTCTACCTCAGGTTTTGTGTTTACTTTGGGAGGTGGAGCCATTGTATGGAGGAGTGTCAAGCAGAAATGCGTGGCAGACTCTACAATGGAAGCTGAGTATGTGACGGCCTCTAAGGCGGACAAAGAAGTTGTGTGGCTCAATAACTTCTTGATGGACATGGATGTGATTCTTGGATTGCCCAGAACTATCACAATTTATTGTGATAGTAGTGGTGCAGTTGCAAACTCGAAGGAACCACGAGCCCATAAGGCAAGTAAACACATAGAGAGCAAGTACCACCTGATACGAGAAATCGTAAAGAGAGGAGAAGTTGTTGTGGCCAAGATTGCATCGGAGGATAACCTGGCAGATCCTTTCACTAAGGCCCTTCCGGCGAGAGCTTTTGATAGGCATGTGGAGGGAATGAGGATCAGATGTATGGCAGTTTGAGGACAGCATAGTGTTTTAGTATAAGTGAGAGATTGTTGGGATGTATACTGAAAAGTCTATCTTTTGTATGAACATCTTTATTTTGAAATAAGAATCACATGATCATTGTTTGCATATTTATGGTGATGTATTTTGTCTAATACATTACATTGTAGATAACATGGTGTGTGGTGTCACACGGGAGATCATGTTATCGGCTCCTTATAAAGTATAAGTATAGGCTCACAACCGAGATGACTTTGGACAAACCATTGGTATGGGTGTAGTGTGATTTGGTATTGGTTTGTCTTGACCATAGAATCACACTAGTACACTTTGTGTGCATTGAGTAAGACCGACTTAGAGGTGATTCAATTTATTGCTGACTACATAATCGAATCGGACCTCAGATATTATATTGTACATACTCTTAATCCCGATATAATAATGGCCACATATACTTAGTATTCATTTCTTTGATTTACCAATGGGCGAGATTTATAGATTAAATTGATAGGCTCGGTAAGTTGGGAAATAATATTATTTATATGGTATGCCGTTGATTATAGGAGGAAACCGTGTCCTATATATTAGGATGATGATGTCCCCTTGAGGAGCTCATAAGGTTCATCATGTAAACCCTGTAGGTGGACTTGGTCCGGCATAATGAAAAGGTTGAGTGGTACTACTCATGGAGTTAGATGTTGATTAATTAATGGTCAGTAAATTAATTAATCGACGGACATTCGAGATCTTAAACACGGGGAGAAAATGTACATATAATATATGGAGTTCATATTAACTTATGGGGGTTGGTAAGGTAGATCAATGATAATCCTTTAGTGGATTGGATTATCATTAATGGATCGGACTTTATGTGGGCTTGATCTATAACGCTCGAAAAATCATAGGAGTTTTATAGATAATGAGGCATGATAATAAAGGGGCCCTTATGTGGGTTAAAGAAAATAAAGATAATTATGCATGATGATAATGTTGGAATGTATACTGAAAGCCTAGCTCTTTTTGTATGAACATTTTTATTTTGAAATAAGAGTCACATGATCATTGTTTGCACTTTATATTTATTATATGTGTGCATATTGTCTAATAATTTACATTGTAGATAACATGGTACTTGGTGTGGCACAGAAGATCATGTTATCAGTCCCTTGTAGAATATAAGTAGAGGCTCACGATCAAGATGGTTTTGGACAAACCATTGGCATGGTTGTAGTGTAGCTTGGTATTGTTTTATCTTGAACATAAAGTTACACTAGTACACTTAGGTGTATTGAGCAGGACCGACATAGAGGTGATTCAATTTATTGCTGACTACATAATTAAATCGGACCTCGGATATTATGTTGTACATGCTCTTAATCCCGATATAATAACGGGCACATGTACTTAGTATTTATTTCTTTGATTTACCAAAGGGTGAGATTTAGATGGATTAAATCAATATGCCCGGTAAGTTGGGGAATGATATTATTTACATGGTGTGACGTTGATTATAGGAGGAAACTGTGTCCTATATATTAGGTTGATGATGTCCCCTTGAGGAGCTCATAAGGTTCATCATGTAAACCCAGCTAGTTGACTTAATCAACATGATGATAAGGTTGAGTGGTACTACTCGAGGAGTTAGATGTTAATTAATTGATGGTCAGTAAATCAATTAATTGACGGACATTCGATATCTTAAACACGGGGAGATGGATGTACAAATAATATATGGAGCCCATATTGATTTATGGGGGTTGGTGAGGTAATTCAATGATGATCCTCTAGTGGAATGGAACATCATTGATGGATCAAGTTTGGGTGGTTCCGATCCATCGGGTGGCCAAGATCTAACTCCTCCTCATGGTCCCTATCGTAGCCTAATATAATCCTCATGAAGTCTAGATCCAAGGATGGAAAACAAAACTCTAGAACTGACGGTTGACATTAGATCTCTAGATCCGACGGTTGGGATAAAACCCTAAATTCGACGGTTGGGATGAAATCTTAGATTCGACGGTTGGGATGAAACCCTAGATCCGACGGTTGGGATAAAACCCTAGATTCGACGGTTGGGATGAAACCCTAGATCCGACGGTTGGGATGAAACCCTAGATCCGACGGTGGAGATTAAATCCCTAGATCCGACGGTGGAGATTAAAGGAGGCTTAAGCCCAACTCTATAAATAGAGGGCTAAGGCTTGGCTAGCAACTAATGCTTGTGGATTAGGGTTTTGCCTATCTAAAAGTGGGCGACAACAAACCCTAGAGGAGTTAGGGTTTTGGGCGGCTAGAAGTGGGCGGCAAGCTTGGTTCTCCCTAGGGTTTTGGCCGGCGCCCCTCTTCCTCTTCTCATCCTTTGCCGGCGCTCTTCCTCCTCACTTTCTCCTTGGTGGCCGGCGGCAACATTGCTTCAAGGTTGGCCGGCGTTCATCCATATCCCACCTTGGTGGCCGGCGGCAACATTGCTTCAAGGTTGGCCGGTGCTCAAGAAGCTACTCCTTGGCCGGCGGTTATATCAAGCTCCTTGGCTTGGTGGCCGGTTCTAGAAAGGAGGAGTTTTAGTTTGGTTCTTCTCTTTGTTCGGATAGAGCAAGGAAAGGAAGAACGTGATCTAGGAGGCTTCTACTCGTGGAGGATCTTCGCCCACACGACGTCCACGAGGAGGATAGGACATACGATAGAAGATCGAGAGGTATAAAAGTTTTACAACTTTTATTGATCTTTGCATGTTCTTATCTTTATGCTAGTATGTGTTGATTATACTAGTTTACATTTGTATGTATTTGTATAATCATGGACCCCGAAGACAAATACAAAAACCGGCAATCCGTCCGTCGTCTCTTCCGCGACTAACCAACTAGAAGAGTTGTGTTGCTTGAACAACTAGTTTGTTCAAGCGATCGCTCAAGTTGTTAGCATGACGACGAATTGGTTGTGCTTAGGAAACTCATCCCATCCGGATTAATTTTTTCATTAGTGAAAATTTTAATCCGGGGACATGGGAGCCAATGAGCCTCCGAAGCAATTCCTAAGAAATGGTATCAGAGCCACGGTTTCCAGTTTTGTGTATTTTAGATTCGGTTACTTTCATGCACATATCATATATTGAGTATGCCAGATAATAGTAGGATGTGGGTAGGCTATCTTTTTGGTTGCAGGCATAAGATCCGACTATTATGGCTATATGTGTGTATGTGATTGTTTGTGTGTCATTGTATGTATATTATTTGAATCCTCGGGGTTGACGAGGCTAGATTAGTATTTAATTTTTGTAATTAAATACAACATTGTTTAGCCACTCATTTTAGTTTACTTTCGATCGAGAGATTATTTGTACACTCCTTCGTGGAGTATAGGATCGATGGATGTAAATTAAAATAGTTTATCTCAGCTCGGATCTCTTTGGTGACTTGCGCACGGGAAAAGGTGGAGCGGACGAGGTGGCGACACGACGGGATGCATATTGGAGAACAATGCCATAATAGTTGGGAAAATTCTGTTTTTTTTCATATTTATTGCTTATTTGTTTTATATGCATGTTGTGTGTGCTTGAAAATTCCTCATTGTCAATTTACTAAGTGGGAGAGGGACATTTTAATTAATTCCCGTGGCCTCCATTACAATTTGACATGTGATGCAACAAACTTGCGCGTCGGCTCTGAGTGCCTTCCTCCCCATCGGATGGGTTTGTTTGCGGATCACTAGGTCAAATAATGGTTATAGGAAATTATTTAGGAGCGTGTGTACTTCTTCATCGGTAAGGCACATAATCCGAAATAATTCCCTTAGTATCGTGTAATGGTGCACACTTAGATACAAATAAAAAGTATCCTCCCCATCGGAGTCACTGCTTTTATTTGTAGGGCCAAAGAGGAACCAACTATTAATTTTATTTGTCAAAAAGTAAGGTTGACAAGATAATAAAATTAATGGGTAAAACCTCCTCTTACAAATGTAGAATTCGTATACGTCCACACTATCGTGGCATGCGATATTCTCGGTGTTTTGAGGTGTTGGTTGATTTCGGAATTTTATTGTTTTGAGGAATCAATAATATTTGAAATCTAAATCATTGTGATTCTTAGGTTTTTCAAATGGCTTTCAACCCACTTGCTGTGATATTAAAAGAAAATAAACTTACTAGAACAAATTATATTGATTGGAAAAGAAATTTGGATATTGTCTTAACTGCAGAGGAGTACAAATTTGTACTCTTCAAGGTCTGTCCTCCTAAGCCCACCGATGACTCTGTTGAAAAGGAGAAAGAAAGTTATAAGAAATGGATCAAGGCAGATGAGATGGTGCGGTGTTACATTTTGGCATTTATGTCAAATGTGCTGCAACATCAGCATCAGGCCATGGCCAGAGCTTATGACATGATGTTCAATCTCAAGGAACTTTTCGGACATCAGAGTAGGGCGGCTAGACAGGAGGCTATGAGAAACTTGATGACGACCACCATGATGGAGGGAACACCCGTCAGGGATCATGTTCTCAAGATGATGGCTCATCTTAATGAGATGGAAGTCCTCGGAGCTGAGATCGATGGGGAAACCCAGGTCGATATCATTCTCCAGTCTCTGCCTAGGAGTTTTGAGCAGTTCCGCCTCAACTACAACATGAACAAGAGGTTGTATTCATTGGCGGAGCTTCTGACAGAACTCCAGGTGGCAGAGGGGCTTTTTCATCAAAGCGCTCAAGCCATGGTTGCTCAGAAGGTTTCTTCTTCTAAACCGAAAGGTAAGAAGAAGAAGAAGCAAGGTGGAGCAAAGAAAGTGGCGAGGGACCTCGTGCAGAGTGAAGAAGCTGAAAGGCAAGTGCTTCACTTGCAAGCAGACTAGACATTGGAAGGCGGACTGTCCTCGCTGAAAGAACAAAGGTATATCTTCTTGTTTAGTTGTTGAAACATGTTTAGCGGTGTTATCTACTAGTGCCTGGTGTGTAGATACAGGAGCCACTGATCAAGTCTGCAATACTTTACAGGGGTTCCAGGAAATCCGACGACTAGCTGAAGGAGAGATTACCGTCTTCATGGGCAATGCTTCAAAGGTGGCGGCTATTGCAGTGGGAGACGTTTATTTATCTTTTGATAGGAATAAAGTATTGGTTTTGAGAAATTGTCTTTATGTACCTACTTTTAGAAAGAATCTAATTTCAGTTTCTAAATTGTTTATGGATGGATATTCTGTTTCTTTTAATGACAAAGTGGTTATAAAAAGGAATAGGGAGATTATCTGTTCTGGTACATTGGTTGGCAATTTGTACATTCTTGAACCGAAAGCTCCCACGATGCATATAGAAGTAAATAACTCATCTTCTAAGTCTAATAAGAGAAAAGAACCTTCCAAAATGAACCAGACATATCTTTGGCATCTAAGGCTTGGTCATATTAACCTGAGTAGAATTCAAAGGTTGATAGCTGATGGACCTTTGGGTTGATTAGTGGTGGAGGATCTCTCAACCTGCGAATCTTTCTTGGAAGGTAAAATGACCAAGAGGCCTTTCAAGGCCAAGGGGTATAGAGCCAAAGATGTGTTGGAATTGGTTCATTCTGATTTGTCCGGTCCTATGTCTATCCAGGCTAGAGGTGGTTTTGAATATTTTGTCTCTTTTATAGACGATTATTCAAGATATGGATACATTTACTTGATGCGCCGCAAGTCTGAATGCTTTGACAGGTTCAAAGAATTCAAGGCTGATGTGGAGAACCGTCAAGGTAAAAATATCAAGACACTACGATCTGATCGTGGTGGCGAGTACCTCTTGGGAGAGTTTAGGAGTTACTTATCAGAGGCTGGGATTCAATCCCAATTGTCCGCACCTGGCACACCCCAGCAGAATGGTGTGGCAGAACGAAGGAATAGGACTCTTATGGAGATGGTTAGATCGATGATGAGTTATTCTGAGTTACCTGATTCGTTCTGGGGGTTTTCTCTGGAAATGGCAGCACACATTCTGAACTTGGTTCCATCTAAGTCAGTACCCTCTACTCCCACAGAATTGTGGACTGGGCGAAAGCCTAGTCTAAGACATATTCGGATTTGGGATAGTCCAGCACATGTGCTGAAGGGAGATGCTGGTAAGTTGGAATCTCGTATAGAAGTACGCTTGTTTGTTGGCTACCCTAAGGGAACGAAGGGTGGTTTGTTCTATAGTCCTAGAGATCAGAAGGTGATCATGAGTACGAATGCCAGATTTCTAGAGGAGGACTATGTGATGAACCACAAGCCCACGAGTAGGATTGTTCTTGAGGAGTTGATAGTGGAAGTCCCGACTTCAGTACCACCGGTACAAGAGGAGATACCACAAGTCACTGCACCGCGTGTCACAGAGCATACACAGGAGGCACCTCATCATAGTGGGAGGGTTGTTAGACAACCCGAGAGATTCATGTTCTTGGGAGAATCTTCTGATTTGGTCCCTGGCGAACATGAACCTGATCCCTGGACATATGACGAGGCACTCCAAGATAGAGATGCGATATCTTGGCAAATAGCGATGAATTCAGAGATAGAATCTATGGATTCTAATCATGTCTGGGAGCTAGTAGAACCACCCGATGGTGTGAAAGCCATTGGATGCAAGTGGATCTACAAGAGAAAGAGAGGAGTAGACGGGAAGGTTGAGACCTTCAAAGCTAGGCTTGTTACGAAAGGGTATACTCAGAAAGAGGGTATCGATTATGAGGAGACTTTTTCGCCAATAGTTATGCTTAAGTCTATCCGGATTCTCTTATCTATAGCTGCTCATATGGATTATAAGATTTGGCAGATGGATGTCAAGACAACTTTCCTTAACGGAAGTCTTGAGGAGAACATCTATATGCGGCAACCAGAGGGATTCATTGCTAAAGGCAAAGAGCATATAGTGTGTAAGCTTAATCGGTCCATTTATGGATTGAAGCAAGCTTCCAGATCTTGGAACATCCGTTTTGATGAGGTAATCCAGTCATATGGGTTTATTCAAAGTCCGGATGAGCCATGTGTATACAAAAGATGTGACGGAAACGTAGTGGTATTTCTTGTACTATACGTAGATGATATTTTGTTAGTTGGCAACAATATCAAAGTGCTATCAGACGTAAGGGTATGGTTGTCCAAATAGTTTGACATGAAGGACTTGGGAGAAGTGGGACACATCCTTGGGATCAAAGTTATAAGGGATCGCAAGAAAATGATGTTGTGCTTATCTCAAGCTTCATACATAGACACGGTCCTAGCTCATTTTAGCATGTAGAACTCCAAGAAGGGTTTTCTACCTTTCAGGCATGAGTTCCTTTATCTAAAGAGATGTGTCCTAAAACATCAAAGGAGATAGAGGAGATGAAGGTGGTTCCTTATGCTTCGGCAGTAGGAAGCCTCATGTATGCTGTGCTATGTACGAGACCAGATATTTGTTTTGCCGTGGGCATGGTTAGCAGATATCAGAGTAATCCTAGACAAGGACATTGGACTGCGGTAAAGCATATATTGAAGTACCTGAGAAGGACTAGGGATTATATGCTGGTTTACCGGGTAGATCAATTAGTCCCTGTGGGTTACACGGATTCGAATTTCCAATCAGATAGGGATAACAATAAGTCTACCTCGGGGTTTGTGTTTACTTTTGGAGGTGGAGCCATAGTATGGAGGAGTGTCAAGCAGAAATGCGTGGCGGACTCTACCATGGAAGCTGAGTATGTGGCAGCCTCTGAGGTAGCCAAGGAAGCTGTATGGCTCAGGAACTTCTTGATGGACTTGGATGTGATTCCTGGTTTGCCCAGAACTATCACAATTTATTGTGATAACAGTGGTGCAGTTGCAAACTCGAAGGAACCATGAGCCCATAAGGCGAGTAAACACATAGAGCGCAAGTACCACCTGATACGAGAGATCGTAAAGCGAGGAGAAGTAGCTGTCGCCAAGATTGCATCAGAGGATAACCTGGCGGATCCATTCACTAAGGCCCTTCCAGCGAAAGCGTTTGATAGGCATGTGGAGGACATGGGGATAAGATGTATGGCAGTGTGATGACAACATAGTCTTTTAGTATAAGTGGGAGATTGTTGGAATGTATACTGAAAGTCTAGCTATTTTTTGTATAAACATTTTTATTTTGAAATAAGAATCACATGATCATTGTTTGCACTTTATATTTATTATATGTGTGCATATTGTCTAATATTTTACATTGTAGATAACATGGTGCTTGGTGTGGCAAGAAGATCATGTTATCAGTCCCTTGTAGAATATAAGTAGAGGCTCACGATCAAGATGGTTTTGGACAAACCATTGGCATGGTTGTAGTGTAGCTTGGTATTGTTTTATCTTGAACATAGAGTTACACTAGTACACTTAGGTGTATTGAGCAGGACCGACATAGAGGTGATTCAATTTATTGCTGACTACATAATTGAATCGTACCTCGGATATTATGTTGTACATGCTCTTAATCCCGATATAATAACGGGCACATGTACTTAGTATTTATTTCTTTGATTTACCAAAGGGTGAGATTTAGATGGATTAAATAAATATGCCTGGTAAGTTGGGAAATGATATTATTTACATGGTGTGTCATTGATTATAGGAGGAAACCGTGTCCTATATATTAGGTTGATGATGTCCCCTTGAGGAGCTCATAAGGTTCATCATGTAAACCCAACTGGTTGACTTAGTCAACATGATGATAAGGTTGAGTGGTACTACTCGAGGAGTTAGATGTTAATTAATTGATGGTCAGTAAATCAATTAATTAACGGACATTCGATATCTTAAACACGGAGAGATGGATGTACAAATAATATATGGAGCCCATATTGATTTATGGGGGTTGGTGAGGTAATTCAATGATGATCCTCTAGTGGAATGGAACATCATTGATGGATCAAGTTTGTGTGGTTCCGATCCATCGGGTGGCCAAGATCCAACTCCTCCTCATGGTCCCTATCGTAGCCTAATATAATCCTCATGAAGTCTAGATCCAAGGATGGAAAACAAAACTCTAGAACTGATGGTTGAGATTAGATCTCTAGATCCGACGGTTGGGATAAAACCCTAAATCCGACGATTGGGATGAAACCCTAGATCCGACAGTTGGGATGAAACCCTAGATCCGACGGTTGGGATGAAACCCTAGATCCGACGGTTGGGATGAAACCCTAGATCCGATGGTGGAGATTAAATCCCTAGATCTGACGGTGGAGATTAAAGGAGGCTTAAGCCCAACTCTATAAATAGAGGGCTAAGGCTTGGCCGGCAACTAATGCTTGTGGATTAGGGTTTTGCCTATCTAAAAGTGGGTAGCAACAAACCCTAGAGGAGTTAGGGTTTTGGGCGGCTAGAAGTGGGCGGCAAGCTTGGTTCTCCCTAGGGTTTTGGCCGGCGCCCCTCTTCCTCTTCTCATCCTTTGCCGGCCCTCTTCCTCCTCACTTTCTCCTTGGTGGCCGACAGCAACATTGCTTCAAGGTTGGCCGGCGTTCATCCATATCCCACCTTGGTGGCCGGCGGCAACATTGCTTCAAGGTTGGCCGGTGCTCAAGAAGCTACTCCTTGGCCGGCGGTTATATCAAGCTCCTTGGCTTGGAGGCCGGTTCTAGAAAGGAGAAGGAGTTTTAGTTTGGTTCTTCTCTTTGTTCGGATAGAGCAAGGAAAGGAAGAACCTGATCTAGGAGGCTTCTACTCGTGGAGGATCTTCGCCCACACGACGTCCATGAGGAGGATAGGACATACGATAGAAGATCGAGAGGTATAAAAGTTTTACAACTTTTATTGATCTTTGCATGTTCTTATCTTTATGCTAGTATGTGTTGATTATACTAGTTTACATTTGTTTGTATTTGTATAATCATGGACCCCGAAGACAAATACAAAAACCGGCGATCCGTCCGTCGTCTCTTCTGCGACTAACCAACTAGAAGAGTTGTGTTGCTTGAACAACTAGTTTGTTCAAGCGATCGCTCGAGTTGTTAGCCCGACGACGAATTGGTTGTGCTTAGGAAACTCATCCCATCCGGATTGGTTTTTTCATTAGTGAAAATTTTAATCTGGGGACATGGGAGCCAATGAGCCTTCGAAGCAATTCCTAAGAGATAATAGGCTTATGTGGGATTTAAAAGAAATAAAAGAAAAGATAAAAGAAAAGAAAACCGGACAAGAAGGGGTGAGTCACCAAAAAAAAATCCAATAAAAGTTTTATATGATTAGGGAGAAGTCACGAATTTAATTGAAGAAGGAATTAATTCTGTTAAAGAGAGAAATTTAAGGAAATTTATAAGGGAATAGGTTAAGCCTTGATGGTTATAAATTTAACCTCCCTAATACCCTAGAGGACACCTCTCTACTCTCTTGATCCCTCCACCGCCGAACCACACATCAAGGAGAATTCTCTCCTAGGGTTGTCTTCTTCGCCAAATCCAAGGAGAGGTGGGATTCAAGAGACCTTAGAGGGCAGCTGCTAGGGCGGGACAGAAGGTTGCATCTCATTAGGTTTTACAAATATAAGTTAAAGCAATCGAAGGTAAGAATTCCCTCACCTGCAATACATGGTTTTCTCTCGAATGGCTTTCATGTTCCTAATGTTGTGCCATGCAATAAAGAGTTTTTCATGTTCTTCTTTTCCCTGTATTGCATATGATTAACCTTAGTCGAGGTTCCATGGTTGATATTGCTTAAGACCGTAGGACGAGGTTCGTATAAATTTTGTTAAGAAGAACACGGCTCTTTCACCCGAACGGGCATGTCGGGGTGGCCGACACGCAGCGTGTCGGGGCCAAGCATTTGCAGGTCTGGCGTCGCCAGTAGCGCAGCATGCGCTTGGCGCCAGCATGTCGCTTCAACCGTTGGAGGGTCGCTCGGCTAGGTGAGCGTACCTCTCGGCTATGAGCGTCTGCTTCGGCCACGACACGGGTGTGTCGTCTAACACAGTCCGGCTGTGCTGGGCTCAGGAAGATTAAAAAGGACAAGAAAATAAAAAAAAAATATTTCCGAACATGATTCCGAATGATTTTCCATGTTATACTAGGTATATATATGGTATTGATATGATGCTAGTTAGACGATATATTTGCATGATTTCATACCTTATGTCCATGTTAACGGCTGATGTAGGACCATTGTATCATAATGTATATGTTAAGTTTTGCTCATTTTATCATGATGTATCTGTTTATGTTCATGAACGATAGGCACCCCTATGCTATGGTTACGTAAGGCTTATGAATGTGAATTGGTTAAGAAATGTTTCCCTAAGAGTGGGGACAAGAACACTCTTTATATTATGTCAAAGAACATGTATGCTATTTTACTTTATGCATGGCTTGTATCCAAAGTTGCCCCTATGTCAAAGTACGAGCCTAGTGGTAATGACACGGTCGACGTGCCGACGGTCGACGACCACAAAGGGTCGCCAAATGGGCCGCCGAATGGACCGCCAAATGGGCTGGGCCGAGTCATGGATACAATGTCGGGCCCTAATGTTGAGATTATGTTTAAGTACTTATGAAAGTATATGTTTTCAAAGAGCATTCTGCATATAACTATTCCATGCCTATGTTATTACGAGATATTATGTTATTGTGATAAAAATGCCATGGGGATACATGTCCTAGATGATCATGTCACGGATTGCTTTACTCATGAATTTTGAATGCTAAGTCTATATGCCTCTTGATGATCATGTTAATAGTTACATCCATGCTATGACTATATGTTAGTTAAATGAACATGTCACTATCTTATGTGTAATTTATGTCGTATGGCTTTTGTGAGTAGGAAAGGATCTTACTCAGCATATGTGCTGATAGTGTCGTTTTTCCCTTGTATTGTAGAGCAAGGCAAGGAATGGAATAATTAAAGGGAGCAGAAGGAGGCAAAGATGTGTGTGGCAGTGGCATGGTGGATAAGATTTAGTTTATGGTTCGGGGAGATTATGCATGTTTTACCGTTCAGTGTTAAGACTTAAATGATGTTTTGCCTTGGTTGTCACTCCCATTTATTATATAAATCTTGAATTTCTTTAGTACATGTTTAGTTAAGAAAATTGCTAAGACCGTTACATCATAATTAATTTTTTAGGTGGATTAGGTTAATATAGTTAGCTTAAGAAGGGATTTTATTGTTTTAAATGCTTCCGCTGTAAGTATATGCATGTATGTATGATCGTGTAGCGCCACCCTTCGCTCTCTTCTGAGGTACAGGAAGGGCGGGCGTTACAGGTGGTATCAGAGCCCAGTTCTGCCTTTCCACTACACACACATCAAGCTACAAATCCTGCCGCTCCAAGTAAGAAATTATATGCCTACTCTATTTCTTTCATGTGAGATAAGAAATGCTTTTAGCTTAAATATGCATGAATATATGTATGATAACTTTATGCTAGCCTTTAGTTTAAATATGCATAAATAAATATGAATGATAACCTTATGCTAGCCTTATTATAATACATGAAGATAAGCATGGCTAGAAGATGTTGTCATAGAGTCGATGAGACAGGTAATATATGGAAGACGTAGTAATAGAGTCGATGTGATGAATATATGCATAATAATCTTATGCTAGCCTTATTATAATATATGAAGATAAGTATGGTTGGAAGACATAGTAATAGAGTCGATGAGATAGTAATATATGGAAGACGTGGTAATAGAGTCAATGAGACAGTAATATATGGAAGACGTAGTAATAGAGTCGATGAGACAGTATTTCACTCTCCATGAGGAGCTCCGGTACTGTTCGTAAAGAAGAAGGATGGGACTATGCGCCTGTGCATAGACTACCGAGCGCTAAATAATGTGACGATCAAGAATAGGTACCCTTTACCATGGATTGACGATCTGTTCAACCAGTTAAAAGGTGCCACCGTCTTTTCAAAGATTGACCTCAGATCTGGCTATCATCAAGTGAAAGTGAAATCAGATGATATACCGAAGACAGCTTTCCGAACAAGATACGGACATTATGAGTTCGTAGTTATGCCTTTCGGATTGACGAATGCTCCTGCTATGTTCATGGACCTGATGAATCGGGTATTCTCGGTGTTTCTTGACAAGTTCGTGATCGTCTTCATTGATGATATCCTCGTCTATTCGAGAAATCAAGAAGAGCATGCCGAACACCTGAAGATGGTATTACAGATTCTTCGAGAAAAGCAACTATATGTCAAGTTCTCCAAATGTAAATTCTGGCTCGATCAAGTATCTTTTCTGGGTCATATTATATCCAAGGACGGAGTTATGGTGGACCCGAGGAAGATCGAGGCCGTGAGTAACTAGAGCAGACCAAGGAATGCTAGCGAAGTCAGGAGTTTTCTCGAATTAGCGGGCTATTACCAAAAATTCGTAGAGGACTTCTCCAGAATCGCAGCACCTATGACAGTTCTCACCCGGAAAAATAAGAAGTAATAATGGACGGACGACTGCAAGAAGAGTTTCACGGAATTGAAGAGGAGATTGACCAGTGCTCCTATCCTTACTCTTCCAAACTGTGACGAATCCTTCGACATGTACAGCGATGCCTCCAAATTGGGACTCGAAGTTGTACTTATGCAGAGTGGTAAAGTTATTGCCTATGCCTCTAGGCAACTCAAGGAACTTGAAAAGAACTATCCCACTCACGATTTAGAGTTGGCCGCTGTGGTCTTCGCTCTCAAGGTATGGAGGCACTATCTGTATGGAGTACAGTGTAAGATCTATACAGACCACCAGAGTCTGAGATATTTCTTCACACAGAGGGATCTCAATATGAGACAACGCAGATGGCTTGAGCTCGTGAAGGACTATGATTGCGAGATTTTCTATCACCCAGGGAAAGCGAACAAAGTGGCCGATGCACTCAGCAGGAAGTCCAGTGCCACCTTGATGTCTTTATCGGGATTGTCTCGACCGCTGGAGACGAAAATCATGAGCTATGGAATCGAGGTTATTTCCGGACAGTTTTCGACCATGGCAATAGTACCATCACTATTCGATGACATATTGGAAAAACAAAGTAGTGATCCAAACCTCCAGAGGATCAATAAGAAGATCCTAGAAGGAAAAATCGAGGAGTTTCGTGTCGCTGATAGCGGAATATTATACCTTAGGGATCGTCTATGTATCCCTAATGATCCAGAACTACGCAAGAAGATATTGGAGGAGTCTCATGGGACCCCCTATTCTATGCATCCGGGATCCACCAAAATGTATCAAGATCTGAAAGAGAAATTCTGGTGGTCCGATATGAAGAGACGCGCACTGCCAATTTTGACACAAGTTAAAGCAGAACATCAGAGGCCTGAAGAAGTTCTGCAACCGATCCAAATTCTAGAGTGGAAATGGGAAGACATCTCTATGGACTTTATTTCAGGTCTTCCCAGAACTACGAGCGGATATGACGCAATATGGGTTATCGTTGACAGATTGACGAAGTTAGCCCATTTCCTAGCAATCAAGATGACCTATTCGATTGAGCAACTGACTCAATTATATGCTAAGGAAATCATCAGACTGCATGGTATTCCCGAAACCATCATTTCAGATAGGGATGGTCGCTTCACGTCACAGTTTTGGGAATGCGTTCATAAGGCTCTTGGCACGAAGCTGCATTTCAGTACCGCCTTTCATCCTCAGACAGATGGACAAACAGAAAGGGTGAACCAAGTACTGGAAGACATGTTACAAGCTTGTGCCCTGGACTTCAAAGGGAGTTGGTGTCGATATTTATGTCTAGTGGAATTCGCTTACAACAATAGCTATCAGGCTACCATCGGAATGGCACCTTATGAAGCTTTATATGGGAGGAGATGTAGGTCTCCAATCTGTTGGTATGAAGGTGGCGAGAAGAAAGGGATGGGACTTCGGATGGAATTCATCGAGGACACCACCCGAGCAATACAAAATATCCGCCAAAGAATAGAGATTGCTCAGAGCCGGTAGAAAAACTATGTGGATCAGCGATGTAGACCTTTGGAATTCGATGTCGGAGATTTGGTATTTCTCCGGGTAGCACCTATGAAAGGAATAATGAGATTCGGGAAGAAAGGGAAGCTAAGTCCGCGATACGTAGGACCATATCCGATCCTGAAAAGAGTGAGCAAGGTAGCTTATGAGCTCGAGCTACCTCAGGAGATGTCAGCTATTCACAACGTGTTCCATGTGTCGATGCTCAAGAAGTGCATTTCCAGTAGAGACCAGATGGTTGAGCCACAGACAGTGTAAATTCAGGAGGACCTGAGTTACGAAAGTCGACCGATCCGAGTACTAGACCGGGAAGTCAAAAGACTAAGAAATAAAGAAGTGCCCTTAGTAAAAGTTTTGTGGCAAAGTCAACAATACGAAGAAGCCACCTGGGAACACGAGGACGATATGAAACGGAGATACCCAGAACTATTCTAAGTTCGAGGACGAACTTTTTATAAGGTATGGGGGATTGTGACGCCCGAAAAATATTAGGAGTTTTATAGATAATGAGGCATGATAATAAAGGGGCCCTTATGTGGGTTAAAGAAAATAAAGATAATTATGCATGATGATAATAGGCTTATGTGGGATTTAAAGGAAATAAAAGGAAAGATAAAAGAAAAGAAAACCGGACAAGAAGGGGTGAGTCACCAAAATAAAATCAAATAAAAATTTTATATGATTAGGGAGAAGTCACGAATTTAATTGAAGAAGGAATTAATTCTGTTAAAGAGGGAAATTTAAGGAAATTTATAAGGGAATAGGTTAAGCCTTGATGGTTATAAATTTAACCTCCCTAATACCCTAGAGGAAACCTCTCTACTCTCTTGATCCCTCCACCGCCAAACCACACATCAAGGAGAATTCTCTCCTAGGGTTGTCTTCTCCGCCGAATCCAAGGAGAGGTGGGATTCAAGAGACCTTGGAGGGAAGCTGCTAGGGCGGGACAGAAGGTTGCATCTCGTTAGGTTTTACAAATATAAGTTAAATCAATCGAAGGTAAGAATTCCCTCACCTGCAGTACATTGGTTTCTCTCGAATGGCTTTCATGTTCCTAATGTTGTGCCATGCAATAAAGAGTTTTTCATGTTCTTCTTTTCCCTGTATTGCATATGATTAACCTTAGTCGAGGTTCCATGGTTGATATTGCTTAAGACCCTAGGACGAGGTTCGTATAAATTTTGTTAAGCAGAACACGTACAGAGGCCAACACGCCGCTCTTTCACCCAACACAGGCATGTCGGGGTGAGCAGCGTGGGACACGCCTGTGCCGCCCCGGCACAAGCGTGTCGGGGCCAAACAGCTCGGGCGTAAAGCGTGCTACCCGGGCGCAAAGCATGCCGCTCGGGCGCCAGGCGTGTCGCTCGACCGCTGGAGGTGTTGCTCGGCTAGTAGGTGTACCTCTCGGCTAGCAGGCGTCTTCGGCCACCACGACATTGTGTGTCGTCCAACGCAGTACCGTGTCTTTGGGCTCGGGAAGATTAAAAAGGACAAGAAAATAAAAAAAAATATTTCCGAACATGATTCCGAATGATTTTCCATGTTATGCTAGGTATATATATGGTATTGATATGATGCTAGTTAGACGATATATTTGCATGATTTCATACCTTATGTCCATGTTAACGGCTGATGTAGACCATTGTATCATAATGTATATGTTAAGTTTTGCTCATTTTATCATGATGTACCTGTTTATGTTCATGAACGATAGGCACCCCTATGCTATGGTTACGTAAGGCTTATGAATATGAATTGGTTAAGAAATATTTCCCTAAGAGTGGGGACAAGAACACTCTTTATGTTATGTCAAAGAACATGTATGCTATTTTACATTACGCATGGCTTGTATCCAAAGTTGCCCCTAGGTCAAAGTACGGGCCTAGTGGTAATGACACGGTCGACGTGTCGACGGTCGACGGTCGACGGTCGACGGTCGACGACCACAAGGGGTCGCCAAATAGGCCGCCGAATGGACCGCCAAATGGGCTGGGCCGAGTCATGGATACAATGTCGGGCCCTAATGTTGAGATTATGTTTAAGTACTTATGAAAGTATATGTTTTCAAAGAGCATTCTGCATATAACTATTCCATGCCTATGTTATTACGAGATGTTATGTTATTGTGATAAAAATGCCATGGGGATACATGTCCTAGATGATCATGTCACGGATTGCTTTACTCATGAATTTTGAATGCTAAGTCTATATGCCTCTTGATGATCATGTTAATAGTTACATCCATGCTATGACTATATGTTAGTTAAATGAACATGTCACTATCTTATGTGTAATTTATGTCGTATGGCTTTTGTGAGTAGGAAAGGATCTTACTCAGCATATGTGCTGATAGTGTCGTTTTTCCCTTGTACTGTAGAGCAAGGCAATGAATGGAATAATTGATGGGAGCAGCAAGAGGCAAAGATGTGTGTGGTCGTGGCATGGTGGATAAGATTTAGTTTATGGCTCGGGGAGATTATGCATGTTTTACCGTTCAGTGTTAAGACTTAAATGATGTTTTGCCTTGGTTGTCACTCTCGTTTATTATATAAATCTTGAATTTCTTTAGTACATGTTTAGTTAAGAAAATTGCTAAGACCGTTACATCATAATTAATCTGTTAGGTGGATTAGGTTAATATAGTTAGCTTAAAAAGGGATTTTATTGTTTTAAATGCTTCCGCTGTATGTATATGCATGTATGTATGATCGCATAGCGCCGCCCTTCGCTCCCCTCTGAGGTACGGGAAGGGAGGGCGTTACATGATCCATTGGGTGGCTAAGATCCAACTCCTCCTCATGGTCCCTATTGTAGCCTATTAATACCTCATGAAGCCTAATCCAATGGATGAAAACAAAACTCTAAATCCAAAGGTAGATATTAAATCTCTAGATCCGACGGTTGAGATTAAATCTCTTGATCCGACGGTTGAGATTAAATCCCTAGAACCAAAGGTGGAGATTAAAACAAGGCTTATGCCTAACTCTATAAAAGGAGAGGATGGGGTGGGCAGCAAGAAGGAATCCCATTAGAGATAGGATTAGGGCTAAGGTGGGCGGCAAGCTTGGAGATTAGGGTTTGGTGTTGGTGGCACCAAATAAGGAAATCCTTTCCTTGTCTTCTTCTTCTCCCTTGGTGGCCGGCGCCCATACCAGCCTTCCCTTTCTTGGCCGGCATCCAAAGATAGCTCTTCTCCTCTCCTTGGCCGGTGGAAACAAGGCTTAGGGTCCTCCCTTGTAGCTCTTGGACAGCATCCATCCTTCTCATCCCTTTTCCTTATTGGTCGGCGGCAAGCATCTTGCTTGGTGCTTGTTGGTTGGCTAAAGGAAGGAGAAGGGTCTTGTTTCTATACTTCCTCTTGTTTGGAGCTAGCAAGGAAGGAAGATTGGTGATCTAGGAGCTTCAACTTTTGGTAGATCGTCGCCTACACGACGTCCAAAAAGAGGAAGGTCATACAATAGAAGATCGAGAGGTATATCACTTATATATCTTCATATGTAACATTATTGTAATTGTTTTTCAATTATATATGCATGATATATTCTGTTTTGTGGCTAATATAACTTGGACCCCGAACATAAACATAAAAGCCGACGATCCGTACATCATCTATTCCGTGGCTATTCGTAGAATAGAGGTTGGTTGCTTGAACAACAAGTTTGTTCAAGTGACTACTCTAATTGAATATCACGATGATGACACGGTTGCTTGGGTAATCCCTCTTGTCAAGGATAATTTTTTTTATCCGGGGACGTAGAAGGGATTGCCATGAACAAGTGACCGAGTTGAAGTGGGAAGCGATGTTTCCTACCTTCAAGTGGTATAAGAGTTTCGGTTCCGGACAAAACCCTACAAAGTCAACTAAAAGAAACCATCTCCAAAATAGAATGTCATTTGTGTGTGACCCAATAGACTCTTATAACATTGGCAATGTGTCTAAAACCCCTTTTAGACACATAAGCAATGAGCGGCATCTATTAATACATCATTGCTACCCAAGTTACAAGAAAATTGAGATCCGACAACCTTTCCATGGCTATTATCATGTATGATGGTGTCCTTCTATCCTTGATATCTTAGATCGATCAATGAGGAATAGACCATGTCATCCCCTTTTTGATCTTTATGTTTCTTGATCCCCAAGTAGACTCACTCAAACAAATGAGCTCAATATCTCATATTGACTCATTTGAGCATGACCATGCATTTCGTGGTCATACTCTATCAAGAGACCAAAGATATCACTCCCGTCATATGGGAGGGATAGATCTCATCTGCATCACTCACATCCCTCTGCATAATTCGTTACATACCCAACAATCGCCGTTAGAGTGCACCCTGTTACAGGTGACGTTAGACGATACCAAAGTACATAACTCCTTACATAGGGAACCATAGTGACTTCAGGTCTAAGGACTATTCATATCAATAGTCATATGAGAAAGTATATGACACTCATATAACGATCCATGACACTTTCTCATGACAGGTCAATTCAGTACATATATTCTCCAATATATATACCCATGTGTCAATGTGATATCACATATCCATGACTTGTGAGAGCAAGTCATCCATTGACCTATAGGCTAGTCTCAATGTATCAATATATCTCTTTGTCTATTAATACAATACTTGACTAGGAATGTTTAAGAATAGTGTTCTCTATAACTTTTCATAATCAATTCTACCAATTGATATACTGTAGATTAGAACCTCCAATTCAAAGGCATTATTATATTTATTTGGCTGGCACATGCATGAAGTAAATATAATAATCAATCTTTGCCTGTTATTAATGAAATATGATATATATGATCCCTAATCAAACATCTCATGATTGACACTAAGGGCTGACACTGACACAGTCGACTTCCATAAGCGGCAGTTGACTGATTTCTGCAAATGCAGAAATTCAGTTTCAAAAAATTGAATTGAAAAATACATAAATAATTATATGTAATTTGAAAAATAGTGAAACTTCATACGTATAATACTTATAACAATCATAATGGGTAAAAAATATTTGAAAAATAAAATATCCATTAAATAATGAGATTGACACAAAGTTCAAAACCATTGAAAAGTTCCATGTTTTGACCCTACTTTGTATCAATTTCATCAATGGTGATTGCTATCAAAAGATAGATTTCACCAAGATTTTATAAAATGATTTTACAATGTTTTTGAAAACCTATATTGGATCATGATCAATGGGTTCAATGCACATGACTTGCACATTAGCTTTTCCCATGATCCACCAATGGTATAAGATGAGTTTGAGTTCATCTAGATGCAAAAACTATGCACCTTGAACTTAACTCATTTCCTAGCATCTCACATGTGTCTAGGGTGTTTGAAAATACACACAAGTCAATTTGATGTGAGATGTGGGTTTTGGTTATACCTATACTAAGGTTTCATGCATTGTCTAGGCAATACTACTTGATTCCCTTATACATGGGACTTCAAGTCATGCCATAGTCCTTAAATCAATTTTATTAATGCATGAAATATGATCATGGCATAAATGATAGCATAAAAAAGCATGTGCCAAAATCATGATGTCATGACATATAGATAAAAACACAAAACTAAACCCTTGAAATTAATCATGACATTTTATACGATTTAAATGAATATGATGTCATGACATGGTATATGACAATCAAGGCATGCCAAATAAGATGTAAGGCATAAGAATACCTAAATTTTAATATTTGTTGTCATTTGTTAAGATTAGGTTTATTTTTCCATATTACCAACTTATCTCCCAAGTGTGCCAAAATCCAAAATGGCACACCATTACCTCTAAACCTAAATTGTGTCAATTTTATTAATTTTTCAACCTTCTTAAATAATATTGGTACATCCTAAAATCCTTTAGGATAAAAATTCATACTTATTTCCAAGTATCCCATTAACTTGGAAATGACTTAAAGTGTCACCTTTACCAAGGTTAGGTTAACTACCTATCCATTCAAGGTTGACGCATCCTAACTCATTTAGCGTGAATCGATCACGCTCCTAGGAACCCAATACCTATTGGAGCTCCTTGGGTTAACTAGGTATTCTTTAGGAATAACTTCCCTAGATACCTTCCTAATGACCCTCCTAGGCTTAGAAGACTTGGTCATTTGGGTTTTTCCTAGATTAACTCTAGGGGTGACTCCCCTTGTAACCTACTTAGTGGCCTCCCTAGGTTTCCTTGAAACTCTAGCCACTAGGCACCTACCATGGTCAACTCTAGGGATGACTTCCCTAGAGACCTTGGCTCTTCTAGACCTAATACTAGTTTCATAATCGAATGGAACATTGTGGTAAGTCTCCTTGGTCTTAGGTTTGTGACCCAAACCTTTCTTGCCCTTGGATGGTTCTTGTCTCCTAGGCCCTTTTAATTTGATTTTTCATCTTTTCAAGGGTCTTCTCCATTTTCTCAAGTTTTGACCTCAAAACTTGATTCTCTAAATCCAATTTTTCTATTTTAGTGGGCTCATTGTTTCTTTGATCATTTTTCTTCCTAGGCATATGTCTAGATTTCTTTGGATTAAAGCCTAGATGGTCTTCTATTTTCCTAATACTTGCCTTAGGTAGAATTTTTCTAGGGACATTAGTCCCAAATTTCTCCTTGGTTCTAAAGCTGCAACTCTTAGCACCTAAACAATACAATCTATTTCTACTAGCATGCTTTTCATGAGCAATGGTAAGTGAATTAAAAGCATGCTTTTTAACATTAAAACTAGAAGGTGCATTGCTAAAATATACCTTAGGGTTTACCTTAGAGGCTCCCCCTACATGTGTAGCTCCTCCTTGCCCTTTGGTTTGCTTTCTCCTCCTAGGGTATTGATTTCGGTAGTGTCCCCTTTGATGACACTTGAAGCACACCACGTGCTCCTTGCTCTTACTAGTAGGGACTCCGGTATCCTTTGAATTTTTGTTGACTTTTGGTGTCGGCGGAGCCTTCGTGACCTTTTTAGGGCACTTGCTCTTATAGTGCTCGGGTTCCCTACACTCAAAGCAAATTATATGAATTTTATTTTTAACTAAATTGCTTGAGTTACCTAGGTCAATGGTGGAAGTTTCGGCTTCTTCATCTCTTCCAGATGTTGATGGTTCTTCTTGATTTTGCTCTTGTTCCGGAGTGGATGGTCTCTCCTCCCCCTCAATCCTAGAGGTGGAGGCTTCTTCTACTTCTTCTTCCTCCTCTTCCTCCTCGGATGTCTAATACTCCTCGACCTCCGAATCCTCACTTTCTTGTGAGGATGAGCTTGCTTCTTTGGCCTCTCACTACAACAAAAATTCGAATAGACAACGGTGAAAAACCATTGTCTATGATCCAAAAAAATCCGTGGTAAATTGACCCGTTGTGAAAAGTGGGGCGCTCAAAGACAATGGTGAAAATCCATTGTTGATCTAAGGAAAAGACAACGATTTTTAACCCTTGTCTTTGAGCGCCCCACTTTTCACAACGGATCGATTTACTACGGATTTTTTGGAACATAGACAATGGTTTTTCATTGTTGTGTTTCAACTAAAATTATAACGGACTATAACCATTGTCTTTGAGCTTCCTATTTTTCTCACACATGGATTTATTATAATTTTTTGAGTCATAGACAATGGTTATTAACCGATGTCATTTGTATTGTCATTGTTATTTTAACCGTTGTCATTTCTCAATGGTTACTCTAGAGAATAATAAACCATTATCGATTTATAGTGTTATGTTTTTAATATAAATCATACAATAACATCAAAAAGAATTATAGAAAACACATATACACTCGCATTTGTAGCAATGTAAAGTACAAGCTCACATCATCCCATTTTAAACGATCACTCTTAAAAACATATATAAAAAAGTACTATAGCAAAACAACTACACATCATATGCTTAGTACTGCACCAAAAGTATTATGCATAATAACCAAAACACTTATAGATTATCACATCTAACCTAAAGAGGTATGTACACTTAAATCTAGTAGATCTCCTAATCATCAGATATGTGATCTTGTACGCATTCAACCAACTCTGAAAGTATTTCATCAATTTCCTTTGCAACTATCACAGATTTTGTGAGCTGCATGTGAATAAATGAATGAAAATATAATTAAACACTTTGAGTACTATGTAATAATTAATTGTACAAATCATTTTACAAATATGTATTAATAAGAAAATATATCTAACATTACTATTGGTCGTAGGGAAGACTTGTTAATGGATGCGGCACCTTCAATTTTATCTCTCATATATCTTAAAATGAAATAACTGCATTGAGCTCCATCTGGTTGAAGGAAAACCTGTGATGAAAAAAATTATAGTAGTTATGTGGAGATTTTCACAAAGCTTTTCTCAACAAGAAATAACACAAGAAAGTATATGATTAAAAGAAATATTAAAGGAATAACTTGAGTTTAAGAAAGACAGAGGGAGGAGGCTAGTTTAATGACACAGGCATCAAATAGCATTCATTAGCGAAAACATGATCTCATTGAGAAGGATCAATTGCTAATGATAACTCATCGGTTAGAAAGATTAAGGTGGCGTTTGGTTGGAAGGTGGGAATAGGAATAGGAATGGGTTTGATAGTAGACGGGAATGGGAATGGGTTTTGCCATTCCAATAATGTTGTTTGGTTTATAAGTTGGGAATACGGGCGATCTGGCGGGCGGTCGCCGGCGATCGACGACCGGTATGGCGCGGCGGCGGCGCGGCGGCGGCGGCGAACGACGGCCCGGGCGGGCAGCGGCGATCGGCAACCGGCGGCGGCCGACAACCGATGGCGGTCAACGACCGTCGAGCGAGCGACGGACGACGGCGAACGGGAATGAAACCCAAACCCCCCATGTGAGATGGGTTTTGTCGATTCCCAATTATTCAGAATTCATTCCCAAACCCTCCTTCCTAAAATCACTAACCAAACACTTGATATGATTCTCATTCCCATTCCCTCATTCCAAACCCACCAACCAAACGTCACCTAAAGCATTATTTCCATCAACTAACCCAGCAGTAAAAGAAAGAGAAGTGAAAGAGTGGTCTCAGCACTAAACCAAGCATCTGCAGTGAACGGGTATGGTATAAAAAAGCTAAAGAATTAATTGATAGACATGCAAGTTAAATAAAACCAAAACCCCTTAGCCAAGGTGAAGATAAAGGGATTGAATCATACTAGTTCTATCATTCCTTGTATAGAATTTTGTTTAATATTTTCTTTTTGTTTAGTCTCACATCTACTTTAACAAAAATGTCACTAAATAATTACTCCTCAAATTATATAAGCTCCCCACAATGTAAAACATACCTTGATTATTTCCCACAAAGGTTGTTTCTTCCCATGCTTGTCAATTTCTATATTGAACAATTTCAAAGCCTTCATAAAATCATAAGAGATTATAGACTTTTAGTGCATCTAGTATATATAAAAAATTATAATAAATATTCACAATATTTTCCTATTAAAAATTACATATTCACAACATTCTTCCAAGTCTCATCATGATTACGCTGACCGAGAGGATCCAATAATGAAACAACCTCTTTGTGAGGATTGATGATAATCAAAATCCAATGGAAACTACATATATACACAATATTAATGCATGTAGTTAAGCAAGTGTTTATCAAAGTAAAAAATGAGCGTTCCACCTCTGTTTTACACACCCTATGTTAACTAGAACCAAAACCAGTTGATTTGTTGGTGTGTCGTTCAACCTAGCTGCTAAACCAAGGGCCCTCTTATCAACTAATGTGAAGTGACACCCAACAACATATGGATTCACAAATCTAAACCTCTCTAGCTTATTTTCCTCCATCATTCTATGTAAATGCCTACCATTTAAACATACAAGAAAATGCATAAGACCAAGATAAATAAAACTCACAAATCAAGAGTTAAAGTGTTAGTATATGAAAACAATATACGTACCATATTGTTTTCAACTACTCCTTAATGTCATTAGGAACATGCTTCCAAGTATTGTAAGTTATTGGTACTTTCTCTCGAACAATCTAGCCAAGTGAACTTTACATTTTAATTGCATTTTCCCCGATAGGCTATCCCAGATTATTGAAATCAACTTTCAGTATAATGCCCTTACTCCTTAGCCTTGAAATACTGTCCATATGTGTAGGACCTCTTGTCATTTTGTTTGATTGCATTGCAGTTGAATCCTATGTGCAGTCAATATTTTCCTCGTCTAATAAATCACCGTCAATCTTAGTCTTACCCTTTTCAGATACGCCATTAAGCTGGGGTCTGTATACAATCTCATTAAAACTATAATTGACCTCAATCCACACCCTCATGTTGTGGTGCACTACTACTTTTGGAATGTAGCCTAAAACTAGCAGTGTGACTCAAGTCAATTTAGCAGTATATTGTAGTTGCTTGTGTAATTTAAAAAATTGTTCAAAATATGTGTAAATAAACACCTGATTTCATTCATACATTATAAGAAAACATAAACTCACTAATTATATGAACAAAAAGGTCAACATATTCTCCCACTAAATTCAAATATGATAATGCATTCAACACTATTCTTCCCAAATCAATCTGCCTTTTTTTTTATTTTACAATTCACAGTGAAGTCCAATCAAAAAAGAGCAATCAGCATAGCTCATATATTTAAGATACCTTAATAACATGAAGAGAATTTGCTAAAGGAGTTCCTTGGTATGTTTGCATTCAATCAATACCTAAAGCCAAGCTCATTGAGCCTCTGAGAACACCAAGAGAAATGTTGGCATTCATCATCGGCAATGCGAGAAAAGTCTGGGAAAAATTCATGAACAATCTCCCCCCTCAACGGCGAGAAGAAAACCATAGTATCCCACGCCAGGTCGATGACATTAAGCTCCACATGGGCTTAAATTGTTAAGCATGTAGGCGTTGAGAGGCAATCCTGCACTCTTGTGCGAAGGAATCTCCTTGGGCGACACCTACAAACTAGGCACACCATCCGATAGAAAAACATATACTACCAAAATAAGTATCAAAAAGAGAAGAATTCTTGTTCTTACCTGAAGGGGCTTCTTGGGCCGAGCGGGGCGGACAGGGGGAACGGCGGTACCGACGAGAATCTCACGGCGGCACCAACAAGAGTAGGCAAGATGGGAGAGGTGGGATTTGGCGAGGGGATTGACAGTGGAGAGGACACTGGCAGTGCACTTGGCGAGCGAAGCTGCCAGCATGGCGATGGGATCGTGGGGAGGGGAAGGCAATGGACCGTGGCTTCCCCAAGAGTGGCTCTCATTGGACGGAGCGTGACGCTAGGAACGGAGATCGGGCCACGGTCGCGGCTACAAGGAGGCTGAGGCGACGGTGCCGATGTTGAGGGCGCAGACGAAGAAGAGGTTGAGAGTGGTGAAGCAGCGAGGCTACAAGCGAAACGCCACCAGCAACATCGCCGTGTCGCCGTTACTTCTTCAATGATGATTAGGGTTGACTGTTCATGTCGATCGGTTGGTGATTTAAATCGAACTAAGCCGGAAAAAAAATTTGGTAAGATAAAAAAAATTCTTAAACACAACGGTTCTGAAAAACCGTTATAAAATACGTTGTTGATTAAAAAAAATATGCTTAATGACAATGGATAGTGTAAAACCGTTGTCTTTTGTGTTATATGGCCGCTTAAAGACAATGGTTTTGTCAAAAACTGTTGTCTTTTACCAAAATCACAATGGTTTCTCCTAAAACCATTGTTTTTGTGGTGTTGTCTTTTAGCAATTTTGTTGTAGTGTCTTCCTCAAATTGAGCCAATGATGGTTCTTTATGGAGATTGGCCAATTCGCTCCAAAATTCCTTTGCATCCTTGTATTCACCTGACTTGGACACAACATTGTTAGGAATTAAATCAATCAATAATTTTATTACCTTATTACTTCTCTCGAATTCTTGAAGTTGTTCCTCAGTCCATTTTTTCATTTTGAGGAATCCTTCCTTAGGCCTTCTTGGAAATTTGAATCCTTCCATCAAGGTGGCCCAATCCTCGATGTCCATCATCATCTCGAAGTCTTCAATCCTTGCCTTCCATTGGTTGAAGCCTTCTCATCCATAGAATGCAAATGGAATTGGGGTGTTGATGTCTCATCCCAATTTCTCTTCAAACTCCATCTTCTTCCCTCTAGTGTGCTCCCTTAGTTGTTAAACCTTGAAGAGCGGCCTCGCTCTGATACCACTTGTTGGGAATGGATCGTCGCTAGAGGGGGGGTGAATAGTGCGTTCGTTGCTTGATGGATTTCGATCGTGCTTGTTACAAAACTTATTATACGCAGTGGAAATAATAATAATAATAACAAAATAGACAAATACAACCACAACACACAAATATAATGTGGTTTGGAACCTTAGGGTTCCTACTCTACAGGTTAGGCTCGAATGAGCCCTAGCGATGCCAAACACCATTAGTAATCAATACACTCCTTCTCAGAACAATCCGAAGGTGGAGGAAACCTCTTACAATAGTTCTTACAACAATAAGAAACAAATACAAGATAATACAAGTAAACTATACAAATACAAGTAAAGAAAAATTTACAGAATGTAAACTTGAGTGCTTGCTTGAGAAGAGCCTTGAAGGTCTGGATTGCAGCAGCAAATCTCCTCCAAATCGCCTCAAAGAACCTTTTACAAAATCTTTCTCCACGAACTTCTTTTAAACCTTCACCTTGGGCTAGATTCTGCCTAGTAGTCAACTGATCGCGACCATCAGTCGACTGCTCCGTAGCCATAGTGAGACGACCACATTGGATAAGTTCCAACGAATACATTGGCGCGCTCGCCATAACCCATCGACCCAATCACGAGGTCAGTAGCCGATCGATGCCGTACGCATTCTCGCCATCGTAACCTCGACCAAGAGTCGATCGCCATCTATGGCGCTTTGATCGCTCGCTTACTACCAATCGCCTAATGTTGGAAGTTGACTACTAGGCCATTTCCTGCAGTCGAACACCAGTCCACTCTGAGAAGTTTGATTGGCCATAATCCCAGTCGACTGCCAAGAGTCAACTCGGCTGCCAAATGTCAAAACACTTGATCAATCGACTGGTCCAAAGCCCCAGTTGACTAATAACCTCAACCATGAGGTTTAACCCCAAGTATGATGCCCTCATACTTGCTAGACCACCCTTAGCCTAGACCTAAGCCTTCTAGCCACCTCCGTTAGCCTCATGCCTATCGGATCCCTTCAAGTCATCCATGACTTATTCATCCATACGCTAGCCTTCAAGTGCTTCCATGGGCTATTGTCATGCTAAGCTGGTCTACACCACCAAGGCACATTGGGCTTACACTGCCAAGACTGTCGCTTGGAATTTACGCCATCAATCATTGGACTTATGCTGCCAAGACTCCTGCTTGGACTTTACACCACCAATATCAACCCTTGGACTTCCCTTGCTGACCTATGTTGGACTTTCCAATTGCCAAGACTCAAGCTTGGACTTTTCTTTGCCAAGACTCATGCTTGGACTTTCCATGCCAACCCATGTTGGACTTTCCAATTGCCAAGACTTAAGCTTGGACTTTCCCTTGCCAAGACCCATGCTTGGACTTTCCATGGCAACCCATGTTGGACTTTACCATTGCCAAGTTTTCCACTTGGACTTTCCATGGCAAGTACCCATGACTTGGACTTTCCATTGCCAAGTATTCAAGAATTGGACTTTTCCATTGCCAAGTGTCTCACTTGAACTTTTCCATGACAATCACATTGTCATACATTTTGTCGAACAATAAAATATCGCCGTCAGTTACGTATTGCTATCATTCAATTTAATTGACCGTTGAGTGTGAGTTTATGACATCGTATATAGGAACATCTTTATACAAATCCAAAAAAATTTAATTAATTTTTCTTCCATGCAAGGATATTATTTTCATCTAAACCTATCTTAGCTAACCCAAACTTCCTAGACCTTATCATGTCGTACTCAGTAAGTTGTTTGATGTTACTTGTGGTAACATCAAGCCCTAATGTAACTAAGAGGGATGTGATGACATGGCAATAAGGCAAAGGTTAATGAAGTTTAGTTTAGTGGGTCAATTTAGTTTAGTTTAGTTTATTTGTTAAGTTAGGTTTATTTTAATTAAGTTTAAGTAAAGTTATTAAGTAAGTTGTTAAGTTAGGTGAATTGTATTAAACTAATTAATCTTGATTAATTTCTAAATCATCTCACTCAAGCTAGGTTTTCAATACACGTTACTCCTATGTGTTTTGTGAGATGAGGATTTCTTTTTATCTTAATTAAGTTTAATGATTAATTTCAAAGTTTTTAAACTTGTGTTAGATTCAAGCTTAGTTTGAGCTAGTCAAGTAGGTTTTTCCAACATTGACTTCCAAGTCGTGGTGAGGCACATGACCTTCTTGAATATCGGAGCAATGATCACTTCCTAGACAAAGTCAATGAAGGAATCAAGTACTTGATTCACTTTGGACTATGCCTTGGTCTAACTAGTCAAAGACTTAGTGAGTTAGCTTCGGTCAGTTCCACTCGACTTAGTGCACCAGGTTGTGGCGAGGCACATGGCTTTCTGGATATCGGAGCAATGACCACTTCCTAGACATGCACTTTGAAGAGTTTACCTAACTTACTATCAGTTCACTTCGTCTTAGTACTAGGTTGTTCAAGTTTAAACTGCTTTGTTTCCTATCTAGTCCATTCTAAATTAAGCAAGTAAAGTAAACTAAAGCATGCAAGAGTTTAACTAAACAAGGAAACAAGCAAAGTTTTAGCTCCCCCTAATGTTGGTGCAATTGGTCTAGGTCATGATTAACCAGACTCGAGTTTGACTCGAGTAAGTGTTTTGATGTTTGACATGAATGTTTGACATGTGTTGGGGACATTGTTGATGCAATCGACCCAGATTAGTATTTGATGTTTGACGATGGTTTGACCATTGTCATGAGAAAAGTCTAAGTCTTGAGTGCTTGGCATGTAAGTCCAAGCATGGGTCTTGGCAAGGGAAAGTCCAACATGAGTTGGCAAAGAAAAGTCCAAGCATGGGTCTTGGCATGGAAAGTCCAATATGGGTTGGCAAGGGAAAGTCCAAGGGGAATATTGGCGGCGTAAAGTCCAAGGGTGAAGTCTTGGCAGCATATGTCCAATGGTTAGCGGCGTAAAGTCCAAGCGGAGTCTTGGCAGCATAAGTCCAATGTGCCTTGACGGTATAGACACCGTTAGCATGATAATAGCCAATGGAAGCACCTGAAGGCTAGCGCATGGAAGAATAAGTCATGGATGACTTGGAGGGATCCGATAGGCGCGAGGCTGATGGAGGTGGCTAGAAGACTTATGTCTAGCCTAAGGGTGGTCTAGCAAGTATGGGGGCACCATACTTGAGTTAAAACCTCATGTTTAAGGTTGGCAGTCTACTGACATTATGGTCGATTCGACTGCCATGAGTCGACTAGAGTTCGAATGTCGTTTAAGGGCTAAAAAGACTCTGGCAGTCGACTGCTCATTAGAGCAGTCGACTAATTGGCTGATAAGTCGACTGCCATGGGTGCCAGTTGACTGATGATTCAACCACGAGCACAGAAGACTTTGTAGCCGACTGGACAGTCGGCTACGGGCACTGGCAGTCAAATGCCAATGTTGGCAGTCGATTGATGAGAGTACCGTTGGAGTTTTTCCAGCATGGATCGAGTCGTTGTCTCACAACAACAGTGTTGGCAGTTGATTGGGGCCTTATGGCAGTCGACTGCCAGGTGGAAATCCAACACGATGCAGGTTAAAAAGAGGAACTTGAGGAGGATTTAGGTATTGGTCTTTTGGGAGCTTTCTTGAGGCGATTTGAAGGTGATTTGTAGTTGCATTTCAGGGTCCTTCAAGCTCATCCAAGTAACTAACAAGCAAAGTGCTCAAAACCAGGTTTATAAAGTGTTCTTTACATTTCTTTTGTATTTGCTTGTATTTCTTTCGTTTATTGTTGTAAACATTTGTACAAGGTTTCTCCACCTCCGACGTGTTGTCGAGAAGGAGTTCTATTAGTGGTGTTGTCATCACTCGAGCTCGTAGAGCTCAATCAGTGGAGTAGGGACCATACGGTTCTGAACCACGTTATATTTGGTGTTGTGCTTGTGTTCTTGTTGTGTTTGTTTTATTATTGTATATTCCTCTGTGTATAACAAGTTTTGTAGCAAGCACACTATCGAATTCCTCGATCGATGCCAATGCGCTATTCACCCCCCTCTAGCGGGTGCAATGTTCCTAACAATTGGTATAAGAGCTAGGAGCTCTTCACCGGCTTAACAACCAAAAGAGCACCGCTAGAGGAAGAAGATGGAGTTTGAAGAAAATGTTGGGTGGGATATCAACACCCCAATTCCATACATCTTCTATGGACAAGAAGGGTTCGAGCAATGGAAAGCACGGATGGAGAACTTCTTCATGATGGACTTCAAAGATTGGATGATCCTAGCGAAGGGTTTTGAATTTCCAAGAGGTCCAAAAGGTGGATACCTCAAGAAGAAGAGATGGACTGAAGAGCAAGTTCAAGTCTTCGAGAGAAATGATAAGGTAATGCAATTGATATTAAATTCATTGCCTAACGATATTGTGTCTAGGTTAGGTGAATGTCTAGATGCCAAGGAGCTATAGGAAAAATTTTCCAAACTCCATGAAGAACCATCCATGGCTCAAGTAGAGAGAGAGCTCGAAGAAGAAGCTTTGTCATCCTCACAAGAAAGTGAGGATTCGGAGGTTGATAGAGAATCAACTTCCAGATCGGTGGAAGAGGAGGTGGAAGAAGTAGAAGAAGCCTCCACCTCTAGAATTGAGGGGGAGGAGAGAATTTCCACTCTGGAGCATCATCAAGAAGAGCCTTCCACATCCGGTCAAGATGAAGAAGCTCAAACTCCGGCATCTACCACCACCCTAGGTAACTCAAGCATGTCAATTTTAAATAAAAATCATATAATTTACTTTGAGTGTAGGGAATCTGGGCACTACAAGAGTAAGTGCCCGAAAAGAGTAAAGAAAGCTCCTCCAGCACCAAAAGTCAACGAAAAAGTCAAGGATGCCAGTGTCCCCACCAAGAAGAGCAAGGAGCACGTGGTGTGCTTCAAATGCCGACAACTGGGACACTATAGGAGTCAATGCCCTCGGAGAAGGGAAGGAGCATCACAAGTAGGGGGAGCTAAGGCTAACCCTAAGGTATATTTTAATAATGCACCTTCTAGTTTAAAGGTCAAAAAGCATGCTTTTAATTCTCTTGCTATAACTCATGAAAAGCATGTTAGTAAAAATAGATTTTATTGTCTAGGTGCAAAAAGTGTCCATTTTAACAATAAGGAAAAATTTGGGACTAATGTCCCTAGAAAAACCTTACATAGGGAATCTATTAGAAAAATTAAAGACCACCTAGGTTTTAATCCTAAATGGACTAGACACATGCCTAGGAAGAACAATTCCCAAAGGACATATGAAAAATCTAATTTTGGAAGATTAGAGCTAGAAAATCAAGCCTTGAGATCAAGGCTTGAGAAATTAGAGAAGACCCTTAGGAATATACAAAATTCAATTAAAGGGTCAAATGGTCAAAGCCTAGGGTCTAGAAGTCAATGTCAAAGACCTAGGAAACAAGAACCATCCAAGGGCAAGCCTAAGCCCAAAAAGACCTATCACAATGTTCCATTTAATTATGGAACTCAAACTAGGTCTAGGAAGACCAAGGTTACTAGGGAAGTTATCCCTAAGGGTAACCAAAGTGTGTGTCTAGTGGCTAGGGTTTGAATAAAACCTAGGGAAGCCATTAAGAAGGTCAAAGGGGGAGTTACCTCTAAAGTTGACCATAGTAAGACCACAATGACCAAGGCTAACAAGCCTAGAAGGGTCATTAGGAGGGTATCTAGCGAGGTCATCCCTAAGAAATACATAGTAAACCCAAGGAGCTCAAATAGGTTTTGGGTTCCTAGGAGCGTGATCAATTCATGCTAGATGGGTTTAGATGTGTCAACCTTGATTGGAAGGGTAGGTAACCCAACCATAGCAAAGTTGGCATTTTAGGATATTTTCAAGGTTATGGATACCTTGGAAATAGGGTTGAATTATAATTCTAAAAGATTTTAGGATGTGCCAATATACTTTTGGAAATATGAAAAATCAATCAAATTGGCACAATTTAGGTTTAGAGGTCTTAGTGTTCCATTTTGGGTTTTGGCACATTTTGGGAGATAAGTAACAATATGGAAAAATGAGTTTAATTATAACATATGACAACAAATATTAAAATTTAGGTATTATATACCTTATATTTTATTTGCTATGCTTTGTTTGCCATATAACATGCCATGACATCATATCTATTTTTAATCATTTAATATGTCATGATCATGCTTAGGATTAAGATTAAAATGTCATGTATGCTCAAATTCTATCATATGTCATGACATCATGATCATTGGCCATGTTTAATTATGTTATCATTTATGCCATGATCATTCATGCATTTAATTTGATTAAAATTGATTTAAGGACTATGACATGACTTGAAGTCCCATGTATAAGGGAATCAAATAGAGTTGCCCTAGAAAATGTATGAAACCCTAGTTTAGGAGAACAAAACCCACATCTCACATCACATTGACTTGTATGTGTTTTCATACACTTTAGACATATGTGAGATGCTAGTTTATGAGTTGAGTTCAAGGTGTATAGTTTTTGCATCTAGATGAACTATAACTCATCTTATGTTATTGATAGATCATTGGGAAAGCTTATGTTCAAGCAATGTACACTAAGCCCAAAGAACATGATCCAATATAGGTTTTCAAAAACATTTTAAAATTATTTTAGAAAACCTTGGTGAAGTCTATCTTTTGATAGCAATCACCATTGATGAAGTTGATACAAAGTGAGCGAAAACTTTGAAGTTTTTCTTCATTTTTGAACTTTGTGTCAATTTCGCTATTTTATGGGTAAAATATTTTTCTAACATTTTTCACCCATTGTATGTGTCATAAGTATTATACGTATGAAGTTTCACTATTTTTCAAATTATGTATAATTACTTATGTATTTCTGAAATTCGAATATGAAGTCTAAAATCTGCATTTCGTAGATATCAGTTGACTGCCCTTGTTGGTAGTTGACTGATGATGATGGGTAGTCGACTGTTGCTTGATAAAGTCGACTGCCAATGCTGATTTCAGGAAAACAATGTATGTTTAGCCCAATTTCAGCTATGTTAGGGTTCCCTAACCACTCCTAACCCTAGGATATGTTTTGGGATGCATTATAAAGGGTGAAAATCCATTGGATATGGATTAGGAGAGTTATTAGGGCAATGTGTCAATTTTAAGGTGAGGGAAAGTTTAATGTTGAACTTTTAACCTTATTTTTAATGGTTTAGAGTTCCTATTGGCTTAGGGACTTTCCAAGGACACTGTTAGTGCAATGGTCAAGGGGGAGCAAACCTTTAGGGGGAATCATCCATCATGGGATGATGGATGTTATTTTTCCTCATGAGGAGGAGAAATGGGATTTGAGATAGCTATTTTGGAAATTGGGGGAGTTTGTAGGATTGCCTCTCTTGAGTGATATGGGACTTATCACTAGGAAGATTGTAGGCATCCTAGGTATTTTTGGACAAAGGGGGAGATTGTAAGATCTCATTGGATATGAGACATTGACCTCCTTGGGGTGAACCTTTTTGATGTATGTGAAAAAGGGGGAGAATGTTAAAATTACCAATTTGGGATAATTGGTAAGGGAATTTGAGTTAGGGGTCTAACTCAAGGGTGTTTTTGTCAAACATCAAAAAGGGAGAGATTGTTGGTGCAATCGGCCTAGGTCACGATTGACCAGACTCGAGTTTGACTCGAGTAAGTGTTTTGATGTTTGACATGGATGTCTGACATTGATGCCTGACATATGTTGGAGAGATTGCTGATGCAATCGACCCAGGTTAGTATTTGATGTTTGACGATGGTTTGACCATTGTCATGAGAAAATTCCAAGTCTTGAGTACTTGGCATGTAAAGTCCAAGCATGGGTCTTGGCAAGGGAAAGTCCAACATAGGTTGGTAAAGGAAAGTCCAAGCATGGGTCTTGGCATAGAAAGTCCAACATGGGTTGGCAAGGGAAAGTCCAATCGAATATTGGCGGCGTAAAGTCCAAGGGTGAAGTCTTGGCAGCATAAGTCCAATGATTGGCGACGTAAACTCCAAGCGGAGTCTTGGCAGCATAAGTCCAATGTGCCTTGGCGATATAGACACCGTTAGCATGACAATAGTTGATGGAAGCACCTGAAGGCTAGCGCATGGATGAACAAGTCATGGATGACTTTGAGGGATCCGATAGGCACGAGGCTGACGGAGGTGGCTAGAAGGCTTATGTCTAGGCTAAGGGTAGTGTAGCAAGTATGGGGGCACCATACTTGGGTTAAAACCTCTTGTTTGAGGTTGGCAGTCTATTGGCATTATGGCCGGTTCGACTGTCGTGAGTCGACTAGAGTTCGACTGTCATTTAAGGGCTAAAAAGGCTTTGGCAGTCGACTGATGGGTTGATCAGTCGACTACCATGGATGATAGTCAATTGATGGTTCGCTCTGGTATTGCGTAGCGATCGGTACGCCAATGTTGCGATCGGTGATGAAATCCGAGATTAAAGTTTTTCCAGCGTGGATCGAGCCGTTGTCTCACAATAATAGTGTTGGCAGTTGACTGGGGCCTTATGGCAGTCGACTGTCGGGCGGAAATCCAGCCCGATGCAGGTTAAAAAGAGGAGCTCGGGGAGGATTTCGGTATTGGTCTTTTGAGATCTTTCTTGAGGCGATTTGACGGCGATTTGAAGTTGCATTTCAGGGTCCTTCAAGCTCATCCAAGCAACCAACAAGCAAAGTGCTCAAACCCTAGTTTGTAAAATGTTCTTTACATTTCCTTTGTATTTCTTTCGTTTATTGTTGTAAACATTTGTACGAGGTTTCTCCGCCTCCGACGTGTTGTCGAGAAGGAGTTCTATTAGTGGCGTTGTCATCACTCGAGCTCGTAGAGCTCAATCAGTGGAGTAGGGACCATACGGTTCTTAACCACGTTATATTTGGTGTTGTACTTGTGTTCTTGTTGTGTTTGTTTTATTATTGTATATTCCTCTGTGTATAACAAGTTTTGTAGCAAGCACACTATCGAATTCCTCGATCGATGCCAATGCGCTATTCACCCCCCTCTAGCGGGTGCAATGTTCCTAACACCTAAGTCATAGCTAGGTTGAGTTTTGTTCACTAAGTGAACTTGACTCTTGGGAACCCAAAATTGATTTGGTCCAACTTGGTTGGCTAAGCTAGACTTAGGAACCTATGCTTGGACTCGATTCTTAGCGTTTCGGCTAAGTAATGACATGTATGATTTATAGGAGGTTTTAACTTTGTATCCGAGTCCAGAGTTGTTGTACACAACTCGCTGAGATCCAAGCATCATGTTGAGATACTTTGGAACCCGATGTGAACCTTTCCAACGATCCGGTTAGATCTTCTACTTGTCTTTTTAGGACCGAGTTCTCTTCCTCAAGCTTTGCAACTTGAGTTGAGTCTCTATCCTTAATTTGGCAAGTCGAAGTCTTCGAGTTGACTAGCTCCTTAAGTACTTGGACTTCCTTAAGTAGTGAGTCGACTCGATTCTCGGACTTAGCTAACTTCCTTTTTAGGCATGCAATTATATTGTACAACTTATCTTCTAAGGGAGAAATTACCTCATCTAGTCCTTCGGAAATGGATGCAGATCCATGGCTTCTCTTAGACTCGGAATCAGATTCGTACTCGGAACTTGACTCGACTCTGGAGCTCGATTTGGCCATGAATGCCAAGAAACTTCTCTTCATGCTTCTACGTATGACTCTTCTGATGATGACTCGTCCCAGGTTGCCTTAAGCGCTTTCTTCTTTTCCTTTTTTTAGTTTTTCTTCCTTTTTTAGGTTTGTGCACTCCGACTTGTAGTGTCCCTTTTCGTTGCACTCGTAGCTTGTCACTTCCGATCGGGGTCTTGGCTTGTTATCAATAACTTTCTTAGCGTCCTTCTTCGTAAACCTCTTTCTCTGGTTGAAGATCTTTTGGACCATGTTTACGATTTCATCTTCTCCATTTGACTCCGACTCTGGCTCGCCTTTGGATTCACTTTTTTCTTTTCTTTCCTTTTTCATTGAATTTGCCACTAAAGCAATACTATTCTCAGTTTGACCCGAGTTAGCTTGTTCGTGTAGTTCAAGTTTACAAAATAATTCATTTAGTCTAATTATGGAAAGATCCTTAGAAATCTTATAGGCATTGACATTCGATGTTCATAAGGTATTTCTCGGGAATGCCTTAAGTGTATATCTAATTAAGTCCCTATTTTTTATTTGGTGTCCTATTAAGTGTAATCCATTTAAAATGTCATTTATTCTTGTATGAAGTTGACTAGCATTTCCATTTTCATTCATTTTACAATTAAATAATTTATTTAGTAACATGTCCCGTTTAACTATCCTAGTGTCATTTGTACCTTCATGCAATTCAATTAATTTATCCCATAATTTCTTAGAGTTTTCGAATGGATCCACCCTATTGAGCTCTTCTTTGGTAAGTCTGCATTGTAATGTGTTAAGCACCTTGTAATCGACTTAAGCCCATTTTCTAATGTCCACGGTCCATTTTTTCGGTTCTAACAACTCACCCGAATCATCTACCGAAGCTACGAACCCTTTCCTAATCGAAACCAAACCTCTAGGTCAGTTTTCAAGTAACACTCCAATCACCTTTTTCAGTAGGAAAAGTCCTCTCCGTTGAAGAGAGGAGGGTAAATGGTGCTATAGCCTTCTAAGTGTGACATTCCTAACGGAATATTTTAACAATAAATTTTTATTTAAATTAATTAAAGTTGAGGAATATTCCTAGAGTTGTTTAAATTAAATAATATTTTGCAAGAATTAAATTTACACTAAGTGCACAAATTAATGGAAAATTTATTCTAAGTAAAAATTATTCTAGAATAAAAATTAAACTAAGTGCAAAAAATCAATTTAATTAATTTGATATGCAGAAAATCAATTATTCTAATGCTGAAAAAATATTTTGATAATTATTTTAAAGCAGGAAATATATTCTAACAATTATTTTAATGCTAGAAAAATATTCTAACAATTATTTTAATGTTGAAAAAATATTTTAACAATTATTTTAATGTTGAAAAAAATATTCTAACAATTATTTTAATGTTGTAAAAATATTCTAACAATTATTTTAATGCTGGAAAAATATTCTAACAATTATTTAAATGCTGAAAAAATATTATAACAATTATTTAAATGCTAGAAAATTATTCTAACAATTATTTAATGCAGGAAAAATATTCTAACAATTATTTAAATGCTAAAAAAATATTCTAACAATTATTTAAATATTAGAAAAATGTTTTAACAATTATTTAATGTAGGAAAAATATTCTAATAATTATTTAATGTAGGAAAAATATAGAAAATTAATCTAATGATAGAAAAATATAAAAAATTATTCTAATATTAGAAAAATATAGAAAATTAATCTATTGTTGGAAAAATATAGAAAATTAATCTAATGCTCTTGATGGTAGTTGCACTAAATTTGGAGCACCCATGCTCTGATACAAATTGTAGGATCGCGATAATTTGAGAGAGAGGGGTGAATCTCGGAGTTTATAATTTTCTTAAATTTTAAAGCTTATTTTATATTATCAGATTATGAGTATGTAGCAGAAATTAAATGCAGTTTAGACACAACCAGTTTACTTGGTTTACAACCCTAACTGGGTTGCTACTCCAAGGCTCGTAGCTCTTCTTAGGGCTACCTCGACGGGCAATCACTATAGTACCCTCCGATTCGAGAACTCTCGACTTCGGAGAGGTTCTCTTGTAACAAAGGCAAGAGATGGGTAACACACTACCCTCTCTTGAAGTTAAGTACACAAGTGAATAAATAAAGAAATTTACGAGCTACTTTATACCGACACAAATGAAAGCTTGGATGTAGGCACGAGGTGTCGGAAAAGCGCCTTTGTGAGAAGTAGAAGCTTTTGTGAATGAGAGTAAATTTTGATAGCACTTCAGCGTAGTTGTAGTCTTCTACTCGAATCTGGTCAAGCACTTGTTTTATAAACCTTTTCCAATCGATTGGAATGTCTTTCAGTTGACTCCACATCAGCCCATTGTTATGGAACTTCTGGACTTCCAGTCGACTGAAACCTCTCCAGTCGACTCCAGGTCACCCAGCTCCGCATCAGAAAGTTTCCCACTTCAGTGGACTGAAACTCTTCTGTCGACTGAAACACTTTCCAACTATGGTGCTAGATCTTCGACCGATCACCATCTAATCCTACCAAGTGTGTATCCAGTTGACTAAGCCAAATAGAGTCAACTAGACTTCAGTCGACTTAAGTACATTCAGTCGACTGATCCCTGCAAAATGAGATTAGCACAAATAGATAAAGTGAAATGTGATAGCAGTAGTAATACTACTCGATCTCGACTACTAAGTCCCACGCAGACTTTCCGTCGGATCGACGCCTAACTTTGTCCCCCAATAGAGGACTCGACCTCACCTCTTCACTCGAGGCTTACCTGCCGATTGCCTGTTGGACTTACCATTCTTGACATCCGATCTGACCCACCAAGTCTTCCACTAATTGTCCGGTCTGCCTAACCTAGCTGGTCTTTTTGTCGATTGTCCGGTCTCCTGACCCAACCGGTCTTCATGCCAAATGTCTGGTCTACACGACCTATCTGGACTTCATGCCTGGTGTCTGGTCCTCCTAATCTGTCAAGTCAACTGCCTAGTATCCGGTCAACACGACCTACTAGGACTTTCTATTAAGTCTGTACGATTAACACTGATATTAGAACACAAGTAATTCCTAACTTTAACTATGGTTCATACATCAAAATCAAGGAGTGATACTCACTGCATCAACAATGCCATCATACAATAGAGTTTCATACAACTATGGAACAAATCCTAAATCTATGAATGTCTAGGCTACCAGGGAGGTTATCCCTAAAGTTGATCTTGATGAGACTACAATGACTAAGACTTCAAAGAAGTCTAGGAGACTCATTAGGAAGGTTCAAGGGATGTTATCCCTAGTGAATACTTAGAAAATTCAAGGAGCTCCAATAGATATTAAATTCCTAGAGTGTGATCCTTTCACACTAAATAGGTATAAGGTGTGTCAACTTAGAATAAAAAGATAGTCAATCTAACCATAGTAAAGTTGACATTTTAAAGCATCTCCGAGGTATCATAATACTTTGAAAATGAATTTAGAATCTTATGAAGATTTTAGGATGTGACAATGAAATTTGAAGTTTAAGTTGATTGAAATTTACACATTAGGATAGAATCATTAGTGTGCTAAGTTTGGAATTTTGGCACACTCGAGGGAGTTAGCCTATTTTTATACCAAATTTGATATTTGACATAATCTTAGTAAATGACAAATAGATTGAAGACTTAGGTATTGTCATACCTTATTATTTTGTATATTTGTCATGACTTGTGTGCCGTACTATATGTCATGACATCATGTATCACATGATTAGATAGAATATGTCATTTTGATACTTAGATTATTTTTTGTCTTATCATGACATCATCGCATCACTTAAGAATGATATATTATTCTTTTGAAAGCTATTCAATTAATGTATTCCATGATTATCTTCATGCACTTATTCACTTGAAATTAAGGAAAATTAACATTATTTGATATCCTAGATAGGAGATCAAATTAAAAATACCTAGATAGAAATGCATGATCTTTTAGCTTCGGGGGGGCTAATTTACATCTCACAAAGATTATAGGATGACATGTATGTGTATTGAAATACTTTATATATAAGTGAAATGTTAGGATGATGACATATCGAAATGAATAAAACCTCATCAAATGAATTTCATATGGATAAATAATGAGAAAAGCTAATGTACAAGTCATGTACACTTAGTCTATAGGTCACATTGAAAATAATTTTTGAAAATACATTTAAAATCATTTTAAAAAAATTTTGGTGAAGTCTATTTGTTGATAGGAATCACCATCGATAGTATTGATACAAAGTTAGATTGAAATATTGAAGTCTCTTTTCAATTTTTTGTCATCTTTGAAAGAAAATTATTTTTCCCTTATAGTATTTAACATAAGTAATGTTTGTATTAATTTTCAAAATATTTTTGAAAATATAGAATTACTTATGTATTTTAAAAGTTGGTCTGAAAAAACTATAATTGAGTTTATCAGATATTAGTCAACTGGCCAGTCGACTGGGATCTTTAATAGTCAACTAATGGCCATATCAGTCGACTATTAGAGATGTATTTAGCAAAACAAGAATAGTTTAGCTATTTACCAACAACTCTAGGTATGTTAACTTCTTCTAACCTTTAATATGCTTGGGCAAGCATTAAAAGGGAATGGTTTTAAGTGGAAATCATAGGAGAGTTAAATTGGGTGAAGAATGAAACTTTAAAGGGATGTTAAAGTTCAAGGTTGAACTGTTGTCATATTTGGAGTTTAGATCTCTTATAAGCTTAAAACGTCTCTAAAGACATTGTTGGTGCAATAGTTAAGGGGAGCAAATCTTCATGGGAAGATTGGTGTGATGAGTGATTTTTGAAAGGGGGAGAATGGAAATGGTTAAGGATGTAAATGATTGGTGAAGTTAAAATTTATGAACAAGAAAAACATTTTGATGTATGCTAAAGAAGGAAAATGAAAGGTTTAAGTTAAGAAGCTTTCATTATGCCTTGGCATAAGAAGTGACAAGTTGGGTTAAAGGGCTAGCCTAACTTAAAGATATTATCAAACATCAAAAAAGATGGGATTGTTTATGCAATCAGCCTCAAGTCAAGGTTGACCAAGCTAGAGTTAAGCTCAAGTTGAGTTTTGATGTTTGACAATAACACAATGGATTGATACTGAGTGAAGGATGGTTTGGGACATCAAAGGTCATATGATGAAAAAGAAGATTATTGTGTGATTATTGATGTAGTCATCATTGGGTCAGATTAATCAATGATGCATGTAGGGTCAAGGTTGAGTATGAAGTCATGTAGGTCAAGGTTGACCAGATATTTGACAAGTGAAGAAATCCAAGTGGGTCAAGAAAGATTAGAAACTTAACGATCGGAAGTCCAACAGGATATTGGAATGCAAGTAGCCAAGTAGGTCAGGGTGGATAGAACACTTGACAAGTTGAGAAATCCAAAAGGATCAAGGAGGACTCGACACTTGGTGGTCAAAAGTCTAACAAAGAGTTGACAAGTGTGAAGACCAAGTGGGTCAAGGTTGATCTGACACTTGGCATGAGATGGAAAGTCCAAATAAGTTATAAGGAGGATAGGATGTTTGGAAATGAAAAGTCCTGATAGATCAATGTTGATCGGATACCAGATATGAGAGGAAAAGTCCAAGTAGGTCAAGGAGGACTGGATGCTTGGTGTCAGTGAAGTCCTAATAGGTCAAGGTGATTGGATATTAGGCAAGCGAGGTTAGAGTAGGTCAAGAGTAACCAGATGCTGGATGAGAAAGGTCCTAATAGGTTGAGGTCAATCAGATACTAGTTAGAGCAAAAGTTAGCTCAAGGTTAAGGCTGAAACTAACATATCAGTTGACTGATAGGGTATATCATTCGACTGGTGCATTTCAAACCCTAAGATCAGGGGTTTAGGAGAGTTTCAAGTGTTACTAGTTGATTGGTAGGGTTTAGTAGTTGACTAGTAGCACTGTAAGCAAGCAATGAGTTTAGATCTCGACTACTAACTCAAATGTGAACAGTAATAGTCGACTGCTACAGTGCAGTCGACTACTACAATGCCCATTGGTCTGCTACAGTGTTTTTAACACAAAACAAAATAGAATGTTTGGAAGTTGACAAGTAGGATTTAGCAGTAGACTGATGAGGGCCAAAATGATAAATTTGATGCATAGAATATTTACCAGTCGATTGTTAGTGTATACCAGTTGATTGGTGACACTGTACAAGATACAGAATGTTATCCAATTGACTATTAGGATATACCAATCGATTGGTGCACTATAGTAGGTCAGAATCTGACATGGATTAAACCGTTGAAGTGTCAAGTCGGGTAACGATTGAACACCAGTCGACTAGTGGGTAAGGGTAATCGACTGGTAGGCAGAAATCACCTTGAGAGTATAGGGTCGATGACGTCGTGCTAGAGGGTGGGAATGAATAGTGTATTCATGCTTTCTCTGCTCGATCGTGTCGTGCTCATCTACAATCATTAGTAATGTGCAGCGGCATACAATACAATAGAAATAAAGACAAAACACATGCACAACTCAATATTTTATGTGGTTCGAAACTAGGGTTCCTACTCCACGGTGGTGTTCTAGTGATCTACCCTCACTATGAACTCTCTCCTTCTCAGTATAACACCGGAGGTGGAGAAACTGAAGGGTTTTGCTTATCGAGTCCGTGAGGGGAAACTTCGCTTCCCACTTCACCTCGGTAGCTTGTCCATGGTGATCCCTTCGATGTCCCCGGATAAAAAAAATTTAATCCTAGACAAAAGGGATTGCCCAAACCACCAAGTCATCATCGTGCTGTTCGTTTAGAGAGGTCACTTGAACAAACTAGTTATTCAAGCGACCATCCTCTATTCTACGAGTAGTCGCGAAATAGACGATGTCCGGATCACCGGTTTTCGTGTTTATACTATGGATCCAAGTATTATTTAGCCATTTACAGATTTATAACATGCATATAATTGAAAAACAAATACAAGCAATAAACAAAAGAAGAAAGTAGAATAGGTATACCTCTCGATCTTCTAATGTATGACCTTCCTCTTTTTGGACGTCGTGTGGGCGACGATCTACCAAAAGTCGAAGCTCCTAGATCGCAAATCTTCCTTCCTTGCTCTTCCAAAGAAAGAGGAAGAATAGAAACAAGGTTTTTCTCCTCTCTAGAAACAACCAACAAGGAACTAAAACTATCCTTGCCGCCGGCCAACTTGGTGAAGGAGAAGGTGGTGGAAAACAACCAAGACACCAAGGGAAGCCCTATATCTTGTTTCCACCACCTAAGGAGAAGGAGAAGGGAGCTTTTGGGCACCGGCCAAGGCTGGAAAAGAGGTTGGAGAGGTGCTGGACGTTGGCAAAAAGAGGAAGAAGAAGAGAAGAATACCTTCCTTATTTTGTGCCACCCTTGCCTCCAAACCCTAATCCTAATCCTATCTCAACTAGGATTCCTCTTCCTTGCCGCCCAAAAACCCTAGCTCTCATCAATTGTTTTTCCATGCCAACTCCCTTGACATCCTTTTATAGAGTTAGGGATAAGTCATGAATTAATCTCATCCATTGGTTCTAGGGATTTAATCTCAACCGTCGGATCTAGAGATTTAATCTCAACCGTCGGATCTTAGAGATTTAATCTCTACCTATGGATCTTAGAGTTTTGTTTCTATCCATTGGATCTAAGCTTCATGAGGTGTTAATAGGCTACATTATGGACCATGAGGAGGAGTTGGGTCTTGGCCACCCATGGATCAAGCTCACATAAAGTCCGATCCACTAATGATGATCCAATCCACTAAAGGTTCATCATTGATCTACCTCACCAACCCCCATATGATAATATGGGCTCCATATATTATTTGTACATTTTCTCCCCGTGTTTAAGATCTCGAATGTCCGTCGATTAATTAATTTACTGACCATTAATTAATCAACATCTAACTCCTTGAGTAGTACCACTCAACCTTTTCATCATGCCTGACCAAGTCCACCTGCAGGGTTTACATGATGAACCTTATGAGCTCCTCAAGGGGACATCATCATCCTAATATATAGGACACGATTTCCTCCTATAATCAACGACACACCATATAAATAATATCATCTCCCAACTTACCGAGCCTATCAACTTAATTTATAAATCTCGCACATTGGTAAATCAAAGAGATGAGTACTAAGTATATGTGCCCGTTATTATATCAGGATTAAGAGCATGTACTAAATAATATCTGAGGTCTGATTCAATTATGTAGTCAGCAATAAATCGAATCACCTCTAAGTTGGTCCTGCTCAATACACATAAAGTGCACTAGTGTGATTCTATGGTCAAGACAAACCAATACCAAATCACACTACAACCATTCCGATGGTTTGTCCAAAGTCATCTCGGTTGTGAGCCTTTACTTATACTTTTCAAGGGGCCGATAACATGATCTCTTGTGTGACACCACACACCATGTTATCTACAATGTAAAGTATTAGACAATATTGTATAACCATAAAAATATGCAAACAATGATCATGTGATTCTTATTTCAAAATAAAGATGTTCATACAAAAGATAGACTTTTCAGTATACATCCCTACAGTAACCTCGTACAATAACTTTACAACACAAAGCTTACATCAAATACAATCAAAATACAAGTATACAAATCAAATGAAAGAAGAAAGTGAAAACACTTTTACAAGATTGTGATGTTGCTTGCTTACGTCTTGGTTGCTTTGAATGGCTTTTGAAGACTTGAAATGAGGTAGCACTTCACCTCAAAATCACCCAAGAAACATGGTGCACATGAGCATGACTCTTAAATCTTCGATGGGAATCATCAAGGACTCGTAGCGCGTGCTCGCGCTCAACACCCGCAAGTGCATGAGTGTCGTCAAGTAATAAAAGATTATCGATCCCACAGAGACTGAGATTCGATTACCATCTGTCCAGTGGATGTTGTTATTCGAAATTAATATCCTAAGAGTATAGGTTGCGAGGTTGACACTAGTCCTCACTCTAGTACGGTGTCACTCGGAGGAAGGGAAGGTTGGTTCGAAGTTCTCAAAAAGGGATTCTAGGACTTCGGTTTCACTTGTGTGTCGTGGAACATGCTATCAATTAGGTGAGTTGAGATCTCCAATTATGATCTTGAGGGAGAATCAATATGTAATTACCCGATGAACTTTTGCTTCTATCGGGGGCTACCTATTCCTAACCAAGTTTACCTTTCGAATCATCAGAGCTCAGGGGGTTGATACCATTGGGAGCCCTCTGTTACTAAGGCCCCTCAACCCTTCTAGAGTTAATCTCTCCTACTTTGACCCTTCTATTAAGATAGGTTATTGGATACCAAGATGTCCTAACAATCCCTATGTAGAGGTGGATCTTGTTTCATATCTTGTCCTATCATATTCTATCTTCTACAATTACGGGAGGTAGGATGACCGCAAGGCTAATCCTTGATTCTCCTAGGTTTTTGATACGAAGGTTGTCACCCTTTGTATCGGCTACGCAAAATAGAATTAGAATCAAAACACAATTTTCATAAATCTCAACAACACGAAATTGCAAATAGAATCAAAGGAGATAAATGACTATTTAAACTAACATGTCCACAAAGACAAGTTACTCCCTAATCCTAGAATCGAAGTATCTACTCCATAAACAAGGAAGAATAAACACAAGACAACTTCGAAAACATCATTACAATGAAAGTAGAACAAGGAGATAAAGAAGATACTCTCTGTCCTAACCAATATGCGCGTCTTGGTTGTTCTCCACAATGTCGGAGCATCAAGATGGATCTCCTAGCCGCTTCCTTCCTCCCCGTTGCGAGTCTCTGATGCTTTTTAGGGAACCATTTGTCATTCTAGCCATCGGGGCCTCCCCCCTAGGGTTTGGGTGTTCCTTACTTTTTATAGACATCCAGCCGACTCTTCATAAATCTCAGGAAAACCCTAGTTGCATCAAAATAGCCCAGGGCCACACGATCATGTGGATTCCACATGGTCAGCTGTGTGGAGCGCTTGGATGGATGGCTTCGTGGTTCAGACACGACCATGTGGAATTCACATGGCCAATTGTGTCCGCCTCTATTCCACCCGGTGAATGCCTTCCTTTTACTCCAAAAATATGTCGTTTCACCTATAAAATGTCGTCCTACACACAAAAGTAACAAGAGCATATCTCCGAACCAAAAAATAGGAAATGCATGCAAAACAAAGTAGAATATGCATGAAACAAGGATAAAATGTAACGAGATGTGTGCGAAAACTACTCCTAAAATCCTATATGTTTTGCTTACATCAATCCCCCCAGACTTAGATCTTTGCTTGTCCTTAAGCAAACCTCAGTGCCATGAAATTTTAAAAATGTATTGTTCCATACTTAGCATGTTAACTGGATTTATCAAGTGGTATTTCCAATCAATACAAAATAGATATGTTCTAAAAGTTCACCAAGTTAGCTTTTCGTGCATGTGCTAAGCGAATTTTCCTAATGGATACTCATTCCACAGTGAGTTAAGTCGTCATCCTATAGCTTTTCTAAGGTCTCCGACTTTTAGGTACTTACCTGCCCTAAGCAAGGGTCATCCCCTAGATCTATCACAAAGTCTCAAAGGCGTGCTCAGTATTGAGAGAAATTGGTAGGTGTTTCCCCAGTAACTTAACTCGGTCTCAAAGGGGCACCTAGCTATTTCTACCCACGACAACTATTTTTAACTCTTTTTTTTTTCTATCTTTTTATTATATTTTTTCTTTTCAAGGAACTTTGTTCCTCCCTAGCTCACTGGTATTTTGATTTTTTCAAATGGGCTTACACAATCCGAGCATCTCTAGTAACTAAAATGCTAAATCTATAGTCACCTATGGATTCCAAAGTACTAAACTACTGGGATGAATCATAACTATGTATGTAATAGATTCTTCCTTCTGGAATTTTCGTCAAGTGTGAGTGAAAGGTAAAAGCTAACTAGTGCAAGTCTAGAACATTCATTAAAGCAACTAAAATAAAATACGAAAGGATAAATAAAGTTAAGCTATATATGGAAGAAATTCGTGAAGAGATTCTAAAAAAATATTACTAAGGTAGTTTAAAGCAAAAACTAAGTGTTGAAAGGAAACTAAACACTCTATGCGTGAACAAATGAATGCAAACTAAAACTAAACTATAAATGTCAAGAAAGAATACTACTGCTGGAAGAAAGATATATCAAAATATGGGCCCCCCAGACTTAAGCGAAAAAGTACCTCTAATATGGCAGCAGAGGTGGAAAGTCTGATAGTCTCGGCATGTCAGGCTCCTAGGAAAATCTGGTGCTTAGCCGCTGATGCTACATGTACATGTGGTCAATTTGGGAACTGGTGGATGCCGCGGTTGTTCTGTGCTCCTCCTCTCTGGCCTACAGGCATGCATGGCATGCATATGCTGCTGAACCTCCTGGCGATATGCAACCTCCTCTTGATGATGGGTACTCTCCTCCTTAAAATAGACACAGGCCTCATCGTAGAACTCCTCGGCCCACTGGAAGTGCTCCTGTAGACCCTGAAACTCTGCTTACGTGTAGGTGCTTTGTTCCTCCCATCGTTGCCTCTGTGTCTGCTGCTCGGCATATATGTCGTCGAGACATGATTGGAACTCCAAAAAGTCATAGGCAGACGTACTTACATCTTGCTCAAAAGTAGAAAAAGAATGAGGTGTTGGTGTAGGCTCTTGGCGTGGCCTAGGAGGACTCCTATATGTTAGTAATATATGAGAGATGTCCTAAGGCAATCACCTTATGTATGAACCATTTATATGATAAATGAAGATTCACTATTTGAGTATACATGTTTTATGTATTTGATTGGATCTTAAACTCTTTTACTGAATGTCCACGATACGATTCACAGCATGAGAGAATTTGTGATTGGATCACAACTAGTGAGTATCTCTACATGTGTAATTGTGATGTATCGGAATTATCCCTAGTCGATGAATTGATGGATTTGGACACCATCAATTCTGTCGAGACTAGCACGAGGTATACTCCTTGGTGTATCCAAGCAGCTGATTCTCACTGGCTGGAGACATAGTGATGTCTGGAGTTAATCGTGGATGCTAGTTATGGTAACTAGTTCATTGGAGTGACCAGCCGTAAGACTTCATATGGTTCTCTACATATATAGATATGTCAATGAAGTTCTTACTGTGGCTTAAGTGCGATGTTCCTTTGACTTGCGGTATTCAAGTCATCTTGATCATGGAGACTTATGCTTTGACATCTTAAGCAAGCATCTCTAAGGAGATGTGGACTCGGTATGATTGGGTATAAGTCGAAGTGATCGAAGGTGTTTGAATAGCCTATAAAGGATTCACCACTCCTTGCGAGGAGATGTATACCCATGGCCTCTCGTTGGATTGTTACTAAAGTCTTTGGCCAAACCATTACATGTTTAGAGTAAGGTACTCTTCGATACATGTGGAGTAACTAGAATCCGTAAGACGAGGAAATGATACTTGGGCTAGGTGTGACGTAGTCAGCCTAGTGGGGACTGACACTATAGACCATGTCCTGAACCAAGTGGGTATAAGATGAGTAAAGGGAATGGGGCACGAATCATTCGAGCTGCTGAAGGGTTTCAGAAATAGTTCTGGATCAACCGTTGATCTTTTTGGTTAATTGGGGATCATGATGTACTACTAGGTGCCACTCATGATCGTTCTATAATTAATGGTTAATTATAGATGGCCAACATAAACCAAGAACCTATTTGGTCACACGCACAACGAGCGTAATCCAAAGGATTTAAAATGAGCTTGAGAATGGGATTCTCAGACCGAGAGAAACTAGGTTTGGTTGGACCAAACATAAAGCGAGCATGAAATCGTTTCAGTCGCAATGAAAACGTGGATGGGCCGAGTCTTATGAAGACGTAATGGATGAACCAAAATGGTTTGGTTCTAATCCAATGGAGGATAATAAACCAAAGGGTTTGGTTTATTTTAAACGAATGAACCAAAAGTTGGTTCGGTTCGTTTTAACTTAAAATAAACCATCATGGTTTGGTTTATTTTAACTTATCTTAATGGAGCGGGTTAACGGGCCTAATGGTTATGATCCAATAACCATTAAGAGAATTAGTTCTCTATAAAAGAGGGCTTAAGGGATAATTAAGCCCTAATCCAAGCCCTAGCAAAAGTTGCCGCCCACCCCATTGAAGGAGTTTTCGGCGCCAACCCTAAGCTTGTCGTCCAGCTCCTTCCTCGCCTGGCCCAAAGACCTTGCCGCCGCCCAAGCTTCAACCAAGAAACCCTCCGCTCCGGTGATCTTCCAAGGCCTCGTGAAAAGGTGAGCACTTGGCTTCCTTGTTTTGGTCGGCGCCTACTCCTTCCACCAAGCTGTCCAGTTTTCTGGACAGCTTTTCTCCTCTCGCGAGCATCGCTTGACGACGGTTAGAGTCCGACAGTGGCTAACTTATCGAGATTCGATCTCCGTAATCCTCTGAGGTGGAGGACGAAGGATTCGTCAATTGGTTGACGAATACCTCTCCGGAGAAGCGAGTTTTGAGAACTCGTATTAGGATCCGAATTTGGATTCGGATCGTGATCATCTCTCGATCACGTCATCTTCAACACGAGGCTAGTAACCCGTACGAAGATGAAGCTTGTGGCTTAGCGAAGTCATCCCGAGGAACTCGGCGTGGATACGGATAGAGACGATTCTAGCGAGGATCGTTCCGGTTGATGCCGTTCCCGCTACACGTCATACGAAAGGTATAATGTAGATAAATTTCCTTTTATTGCAAATTTAAATTTACGGTTATGTCTACACTTGTTGTAATATGCATGCGTGTGTTGTGTGTATTGTAATAAATGTAGATTTATTATTTTATTGCTTCCGCTGTGTTCATGTTTACGAAACGTGATCGAACACACACACGCCGCGGTGCCGGAAACCCAACAGTGGTATCAAAGCCCAGGTTGTGTTTCGACATAATCGTAAAAATGGTTTTGCAATAGTCATAATGTATTTCTGGAAATTTTCTAATTTTTGAAATTTAGAAGTATTTATGGAAATTTTTCAATTTTGGAAAGTCTAGAAGTATTTATGGAAACCTTCCACTTTTGGAAAGTTGGAAGTATTTATGGAAATTGATATTTTCCATAAATAAAATATTTGATTAGATTCTGGAAATTTGTTTCCTAATTTAATCATGATTTGATTTGGGAAATCAAATCTTAAAATATTTTATTTCCATAAGTAGTTTTAATGATTTAGGAAATTGGTTTCTAAAATAGATTTTCCTTAATCAAATAATTCCATGAATAAAATATGTGATTAGATTTGGAAATTTGTTTCCTAATTTAATTATGATTTGATTTGGAGAATCAAATCTTAAACATATTTTATTTCCATAAATAGTTATGACATATAAGGAAATATATACATGACATAATTGTATGCCATGTAATTGCATTAGATGCATAACATTATGCCATGCGTGTCGTGACATGTAGATGTATGTCATGTATGTCATGCCATGTAGATAATAGTTATTTGCATGCAAAGAGGATGAGACATAAAACCCTTAAACAATATTAAAGCCTACACCTTCCAATAATATGGTTAGAACTAGAGTTCCGTTTCTTGTTTGGGTTGTTGGACTCTCTCCAAGCCCGGCTCGAACCCGAACATGTTCAAACCATGGAATAGTTTAATACTAATATGGTAAGAGTCAGAGGTCAATCGTTAGCTTTGGTTGTTTGACTCTCTCCAAGCTGGGCTAATTGGTTGAATGCGCTCTAACCATATTAAAACTATTTCTCGATTAATGGGTTGGCTTTAACCTGGAGCATCGGCTTGTTGGACTCTCTCCAAGGTCGATGTAAAGGGAGGTGAAGTTGGGTGCTATGCATATGATGCATACTTGTTAATGTGTTAACAACCCGATGTATGTGTGAACATTCAATTTGTTGATAGCACATTGTGATAGTTGCATATACGTGATATGCAATCGGTATAGTTGATACATACCGTCGTAGTTATGAATGGCTTGTTGGACTCTCTCCAAGGTTATTCATATCTATGATGGATATCAGCCCATTCGGAGATGGACCTACGATCTCCCGAAGTGATTTTGGGGTTTTTAAAATTCGAAAAATGAATGGGACTTATAAATGTATATTGATGCATTTTTAAAATCATTTTCTCATATATGCTCGTTTTGTATTTCTAGGTCAATAAATTGATCATGACGTCTTTGAATTTGCGCACTATTTTGGATTCAAACAAACTGACTGGGCCTAATTTCCTGGACTGGCTTAGAAACCTGAGAATTGTTCTCAAGGCGGAAAAGCTTGCATATGTCCTTGAAGAGCCTCTTCCTGACCGTCCTAAGGACGATGCAACTCCAGACCAAATGTTGGTCTATCAGAAGCATGTGGCAGATTCTGAGCTGGCGAGTTGCATCATGCTAGCGAAGATGGTACCTGAGCTACAAAAGCAGCATGAGCATATAAATGCTAATACTATAGTCTTCCATCTTCATGAGTTGTTCGATGAGCAAGCGAGATCCGAAAGGTTCGAGGTCTCTAGGCTCCTCTTCACCACGAAGATGCAAGAAGGTTTGTCTGTAGTGCAGTTTGTGCTAAAGATGAACGGGTACATCGAGCGGCTAGCCACCCTCGGTTTTGTGATGGATCATGAGTTAAGTATTGACTTAATTCTGCATTGTTTGCCCAAGAGTTTCTCACAATTTGTGATGAACTATCGGATGAACAAATTAGAATCCACCATTCCCGAGCTCCTTAATATGCTGAAGACTGTGGAGCCTTCTGTGAAGCATGAGGAGAAGGCGGTTCTGTTAGTTGATTCCTCAAAGAAAGGTTTTAAGAGGAAGGCAAAAGAACAGAAGAAAGGAAAGAAGAAAAAGGCAAAGAAGGCGTAACAAGAAAGGGCACTTGCCATCACTGTGGGCAAGGAAGGCCATCGAAGAAATCGCAAGATTTATCTTGAGTCCATGAAGAAGAAGAAGGCATCCGATGCCCCATCCTCTTCGTATCTTCGCTATTGATTGTCATTCTATTTCCTTAGACACTTGGGTATTGGATACGTTAGTAATATATGAGAGATGTCCTAAGGCAATCGCTTTATGTATGAACCATTTATATGATAAATGAAGATTCACTATTTGAGTATACATGTTTTATGTATTTGATTGGATCTTAAACTTATTTATCAATGTCCACGATACGATTCACAGCATGAGAGAATTTGTGATTGGATCACAACTAGTGAGTATCTCTACATGTGTAATTGTGATGTATCGGAATTATCCCTAGTCGATGAATTGATGGATTTGGACACCATCAATTCTGTCAAGACTAGCACGAGGTATACTCCTTGGTGTATCCAAGCAGCTGATTCTCACTGGCTGGAGACATTGTGATGTCCGGAGTTAATCGTGAATGCTAGTTATGGTAACTAGTTCATTGGAGTGAACAGTCGTAAGACTTCATATGGTTCTCTTCATATATAGATATGTCAATGAAGTTCTTACTGTGGCTTAAGTGCGATGTTCCTTAGACTTGCGGTATTCAAGTCATCTTGATCATGGAGACTTATGCTTTGACATCTTAAGCAAACATCTCTAAAGAGATGTGGACCCGAGATGATTGGGAATAAGTCGAAGTGATCGAAGGTTTTTGAATAGCCTATAAAGGATTCACCACTCCTTGCGAGGAGATGTATACCCATGGCCTCTCGTCGGATTGTTACTAAAGTCTTTGGCCAAAGCATTACATGTTTAGAGTAAGGTACTCTTCGATACATGTGGAGTAACTAGAATCCGTAGGACGAGGAATTGATACTTGGGCTAGGTGTGACGTAGTCAGCCTAGTGGGGACTGACACTATAGACCATGTCCTGAACCAAGTGGGTATAAGATGAGTGAAGGGAATGGGGCACGAATCATTCGAGTTGCTGAAGGGTTTCAGAAATAGTTCTGGATCAACCGTTGATTTTTTCGATTAATTGGGGATCATGATGTACTACTAGGTGCCACTCATGATCGTTCTATAATTAATGGTTAATTATAGATGGCCAACATAAAACGAGAACCTATTTGGTCACACGCACAACGAGCGTAATCCAAAGGATTTAAAACGAGCTTGAGAATGGGATTCTCAGACCGAGAGAAACAAGGTTTGGTTGGACCAAACATGAAGCGAGCATGAAATCGTTTCAGTCGCAATGGAAGCGTGGATGGGCCGTGTCTTATGAAGACATAATGGATGAACCAAAATGGTTTGGTTCTAATCCAATGGAGAAGAATAAACCAAAGGGTTTGGTTTATTTTAAACGAATGAACCAAAAGTTGGTTCGGTTCGTTTTAACTTAAAATAAACCATCATGGTTTGGTTTATTTTAACTTATCTTAATGGGGCGGGTTAACGGGCCTAATGGTTATGATCCAATAACCATTAAGAGAATTAGTTCTCTATAAAAGAGAGCTTAAGGGATAATTAAGCCCTAATCCAAAACCCCTAGGTTAAAGTTGCCGCCCACCTCCTTATTGGAGTTTTCGGCGCCAACCTCTTGCCGCCGGCCATTGCTCCTCCAACCGGCATCCAGAAGGTAGCTTCCTTCCCCCTCGCCGGCATCGAGCTGCTGTCGGTTAGTGCTCCAGAGATCTCCTTCAGGTTTGGCATCAAGGTGAGCTCTATCTTCCTTGGTTGGCCAGCGCCTATCACCTCCACAAAAGCTGTCCAGTTTTCTGGACAGCTTGTTCTCCTCTCGTCGGAGCGTCATTTGGTCGACGGTTAGAGCTCCAACAGTGGCTAACTTACCGGGGATTCGATCTCCGGTAATCCTCTGAGGTGGAGGATGAAGGATTCGTCAATTGGTTGACGAATACCTCTCCGTAGAAGCGAGTTTTGAGAACTCGTATTAGGATCCGAATTTGGATTCGGATCGTGATCATCTCTCGATCACGTCGTCTTCAACACGAGGTTAGTAACCCATACGAAGACGAAGCTCGTGGCTTGGCGAAGTCATCCCAAGGAACTCGGCGTGGATACGGATAGAGACGATTCTAGCGAGGATCGTTCCGGTTGATGCCGTTCCCGCTACACGTCATACGAAAGGTATAACGTAGATAAATTTCCTTTTATTGCAAATTTAAATTTACGGTTATGTCTACACTTGTTGTAATATGCATGCGTGTGTTGTGTGTGTTGTAATAAATGTAGATTTATTATTTTTATTGCTTCCGCTGTGCTCATGTTTGCGAAACGTGATCGAACACACACACGCCGCGGTGCCGGAAACCAAACATTGAAAATTTTCCATAAATACTTCTAAATTTCCAAAATTAGAAAATTTCCAGAAATACATTATGACTATCGAAAAACCATTTTTACGATTATGTCGAAACACAACCTGGGCTCTACTTCCTAAACTGGCTTAGAAACCTGAGAATTGTTCTCAAGGCGGAAAAGCTTGCATATGTCCTTGAAGAGCCTCTTCCTGACCGTCCTAAGGACGATGCAACTCCAGACCAAATGTTGGTCTATCAGAAGCATTTGGCAGATTCTGAGCTAGCGAGTTGTATCATGCTAGCGGCGATGGTACCTGAGCTGCAAAAGCAGCATGAGCATATGGATGCTAATACTATAGTCTTCCATCTTCATGAGTTGTTCGATGAGCAAGCGAGATACGAAAGGTTCGAGGTCTCTAGGCTCCTCTTCACCATGAAGATGCAAGAAGGTTCATCTGTAGTACAGTTTGTTCTAAAGATGAACGGGTACATCGAGCGGCTAGCAACCCTCGGTTTTGTGATGGATCATGAGTTAAGTATTGACTTAATTCTGCATTGTTTGCCCAAGAGTTTCTCACAATTTGTGATGAACTATCGGATAAACAAATTAGAATCCACCATTCCCGAGCTCCTCAATATGATGAAGACTGTGGAGCCTTCTGTGAAGCATGAGGAGAAGGCGGTTCTGTTAGTTGATTCCTCAAAGAAAGGTTCTAAGAGGAAGGCAAAAGAACAGAAGAAAGGAAAGAAGAAAAAGGCAAAGAAGGCAGAACCAGCACAAAAGGGCACTTGCCATCACTGTGGCAAGAAATGCCACTGCCGAAGAAACTGCAAGATTTATCTTGAGTCCATGAAGAAGAAGAAGGCATCCGATGCCCCATCCTCTTCAGGTATCTTCGTTATTGATTGTCATTCTATTTCCTTAGACACTTGGGTATTGGATACTGGGTGTGGCTCACATATATGTAATGACATACAGGGGCTAAGGAATAGAAGAAGACTTGTCAGAGGGGAGTCAAATTTGTGAGTTGGCAATGGAGCAAAGGTTGTTGTGGTCGCCATCGGAACTTATTTGCTGAAGCTCCCTAGTGGACTAGTCTTAGAACTGGACAATTGCTATTATGTTCCTTCTCTAATAAAGAACATTGTTTCTATTTCCTGTTTAAATAGAAATGGTTTCCATTTGACGTTTAGTAACAATTGTTGTTATATAACTTTGAATGGCGTACTTTATGGAACTGGAACCTTGAGTAATGGCATTTATACATTGGATGTATCCAGTGATATTTTCAATATCGAAGTGAGCAACACGCGTGCTCGAAAGGATAATCAAATAGACTCCTATATGTGGCATTGTCGTCTTGGCCATATAAGCAAGAAACGCATGTCCGAATTACACCGATGTGGAATTCTGGAATCGTTTGAATTAGATTCATACGATACATGCGAATCATGCTTAAAAGGCAAGATGACTAAGTTACCTTTTACTGGAAAAGGTGAACGAGTGGGAGAGTTACTAGGACTAATACATACTGATGTATGTGGATCTATGTCAACTCAAGCATTAGGAGGCTATAGCTACTTCATTACCTTCACCGATGATCACTCACGGTTTGGGTATGTGTTCTTGATGAAACACAAGTCTGAAGCCTTTGATAGGTTCAAAGAATTCAGAAATGAAGTAGAGAAACAACATGATAAGAGTATTAAAATACTTCGATCGGATCGAGGTGGTGAATACTTAAGTCAAGAGTTTCTTGATTATCTAAGAGACAATGGTATATTGTCTCAATGGACTTCCCATATACACCACAAAGATAATGGTGTATCCGAGAGGCGATCGACCTTGTTGGACATGGTCAGTCAATGATGAATCATGCGACTCTTCCCAAGTCCTTTGGGGCTATGCACTTGACATGGTTGTTTACTTGTTAAATGTAAATGTCTACCAAGGTAGTCTCAACTACTCCATATGAGATATGGAATGGTAAGAAACCTCATGTATCTTACTTGAAGATATGGGGTTGTCCTCGCTTATGAAGCTGGGATCGTATCGAGCATAAATTGGATGCTAAGTCCGATAAATGTCTATTTGTTGATACCCTAAGGAAACAAGGGGTTACCAATTCTATCATCCTGTGGAACAAAAGGTGTTTGTTTCAAGGCATGCCGTGTTTCTAGAGAAAGTGTTTCTCTGCAAGAAAACAAAGGGGGAGTGTCGTCGAGCTTGAGGAGGCTCGAGAGACTCAAATAGACATTAATGAGATACCGGTGAGCACAACAAAGACAACTCATAGTGATGAGCAATCGGCTGGACCTATTGTAACACCACATCTTCGTAGATCTGGTAGAACACGTAATATTCCTGAGAGATATGGATTTCTCGTAAGTGAATCGAACGATGTGTTACTCATTGATGATGAGGAGCCTACCAATTATGAAGAAGTGCTGACAAGTTCAGAAAGGGATAAATGGCTTGGTGCCATGAAGTCGGAGATAGATTCCATGTATGAAAACCAAGTTTGGAACTTGGTTGACCCACCTGAAGGCATAAAGCCTATAGGGTGCAAGTGGGTTTTCAAGAAGAAAACCGACATGGATGGTAATGTGATTACCTATAAGGCTAGATTGGTGGCGAAAGGATATCGTCAAAAGCAAGGTGTTGATTATGACGAAACCTATTCGCCTGTAGCTATGCTTAAATCCATTCGGATGCTTCTGGCCACAGCGGCTCATTATGATTATGAGATATGGCAGATGGATGTGAAAACAGCTTTCCTTAATGGAAACTTGCTCGAGAACGTGTATATGATACAGCCTGAGGGTTTCACATCGGTTGATAAAACCAAGGTATGCAAATTGCAACGGTCCATTTATGGATTGAAGCAAGCATCCAGAAGCTGGAATATCCGTTTTGATGAGACCATCAAAAAGTTTGATTTCTCATAAAATCCAGACAAACCTTGTGTGTACAAGAAGGTTAGTGGGAGTGCAGTCGTGTTCCTAGTATTATATGTGGATGACATATTACTTATAGGAAACGATTTATCAATCTTACAGTCAGTTAAGGTTTGGTTATGCAAGACATTCTCCATGAAAGACCTGGGAGAAGCAACCTACATCCTCGGGATTAAGATCTATAGAGATAGATCGAAACAGTTGCTTAGTCTTTCGCAGTCTACATATATAGACCGAGTGCTAAAGAGGTTTAGCATGTCGGAATCCAAGAAAGGTTTCCTACCCATCAGGCATGGGGTACACCTTTCGAAGTCTATGTGTCCGCCATCGTAAGAAGAGGAGGATTTGCATGAGTAAGATTCCCTATGCATCCGCAATAGGATCTATCATGTATGCTATGTTATGTACGAGGCCCGATGTATCGTATGCTCTGAGTGTCATGAGCAGATACCAGTCTGATCCAGGAATAGATCATTGGGTGGCTGTTAAGACGATCCTTAAGTACTTAAGAAGAACTAAGGATGTGTTCCTAATATATGGAGAGGGGACGCGTATATACGGATGCGCCTTCCAGAATGACATAAGGATGATTCCGTGTCTCACCGGATACGTGTTCACCTTGAATGGGGGCGCAGTGAGTTGGAAAAGTTCCAAACAAGACACTATAGCAGATTCTGCCACTAAGGCAGAATATATTGCAGCTTTGGAAGCAGCAAAGGAAGCGATTTGGATCAAGAAGTTCGTTTATGAACTTGGTGTGATTCTGGCCATTGTTGAAGCAATACCGGTCTACTGCGACAACAATGGAGCAATTGCACAGGCGAAAGAGCCAAGGTCTCATCAACGATCCAAACATGTGCTTCGCCGCTATCATCTTATCAGAGAGATCATCAGTAGGAACGAAATACAAATCGAGAAAATTCCCACTGAAAGGAACTTAGCAGATCCCTTGACTAAGGCATTACCTCAAAATAAGTTTGAGGGTCATGTTCGAGCTTATGGTATTGGATACCGTAGCGATTGGCATTAGGCCAAGTGGGAGTCTGTTAGTAATATATGAGAGATGTCCTAAGGCAATCGCCTTATGTATGAACCATTTATATGATAAATCAAGATTCACTATTTGAGTATACATGTTTTATGTATTTGATTGGATCTTAAACTTATTTACTAAATGTCCACGATACAATTCACAGCATGAGAGAATTTGTGATTGGATCACAACTAGTGAGTATCTCTACATGTGTAATTGTGATGTATCGGAATTATCCCTAGTCGATGAATTGATGGATTTGGACACCATCAATTCTGTCAAGACTAGCACGAGGTATACTCCTTGGTGTATCCAAGCAGCTGATTCTCACTGGCTGGAGACATTGTGATGTCCGGAGTTAATCGTGAATGCTAGTTATGGTAACTAGTTCATTGGAGTGACCAGCCGTAAGACTTCATATGGTTCTCTGCATATATAGATATGTCAATGAAGTTCTTACTGTTGCTTAAGTGCGATGTTCCTTAGACTTGCGGTATTCAAGTCATCTTGATCATGGAGACTTATGCTTTGACATCTTAAGCAAACATCTCTAAGGAGATGTGGACCCGGGATGATTGGGTATAAGTCGAAGTGATCGAAGGTGTTTGAATACCCTATAAAGGATTCACCACTCCTTGCGAGGAGATGTATACCCATGGCCTCTCGTCGGATTGTTACTAAAGTCTTTGGCCAAAGCATTACATGTTTAGAGTAAGGTACTCTTCGATACATGTGCAGTAACTAGAACTGTGAGGACGAGGAATTGATACTGGGCTAGGTGTGACGAGTCAACTAGTGGGGACTGACACTATAGACCATGTCCTGAACCAAGTGGGTATAAGATGAGTGAAGGGAATGGGGCACGAATCATTCGAGCTGCTGAAGGGTTTCAGAAATAGTTCTGGATCAACCGTTGATTTTTTCGGTTAATTGGGGATCATGATGTACTACTAGGTGCCACTCATGATCGTTCTATAATTAATGGTTAATTATAGACGGCCAACATAAACCTAGAACCTATTTGGTCACACGCACAACGAGCGTAATCCAAAGGATTTAAAACGAGCTTGAGAATGGGATTCTCAGACCGAGAGAAACAAGGTTTGGTTGGACCAAACATGAAGCGAGCATGAAATCGTTTCAGTCGCAATGGAAGCGTGGATGGGCCGTGTCTTATGAAGACATAATGGATGAACCAAAATGGTTTGGTTCTAATCCAATGGAGAAGAATAAACCAAAGGGTTTGGTTTATTTTAAACGAATGAACCAAAAGTTGGTTCGGTTCGTTTTAACTTAAAATAAACCATCATGGTTTGGTTTATTTTAACTTATCTTAATGGAGCGGGTTAACGGGCCTAATGGTTATGATCCAATAACCATTACGAGAATTAGTTCTCTATAAAAGAGGGCTTAAGGGATAATTAAGCCCTAATCCAAAACCCCTAGGTTAAAGTTGCCGCCCACCTCCTTATTGGAGTTTTCGGCACCAACCTCTTGCCGCCACCCATATCTCCTCCAACCGGCGTCCAGAAGGTAGCTTCCTTCCCCCTCGCCAGCGTTGAGCTGCTGCCGGTTAGTGCTCCGGAGATCTCCTTCAGGTTTGACATCAAGGTGAGCTCTATCTTCCTTGGTTGGCCGGCGCCTATCACCTCCACCAAAGCTGTCCAGTTTTCTGGACAGCTTGTTCTCCTCTCGTCGGAGCGTCATTTGGTCGACGGTTAGAGCTCCGACAGCGGCTAACTTACCGGGGATTCGATCTCCGGTAATCCTCTGAGGTGGAGGACGAAGGATTCATCAATTGGTTGACGAATACCTCTCCGGAGAAGCGAGTTTTGATAACTCGTATTAGGATCCGAATTTGGATTCGGATCGTGATCATCTCTCGATCACGTCGTCTTCAACACGAGGCTAGTAACCCGTACGAAGACGAAGCTCGTGGCTTAGCGAAGTCATCCCGTGGAACTCGGCGTGGATACGGATAGAGACGATTCTAGCGAGGATCGTTCCGGTTGATGCCGTTCCCGCTACACGTCATACGAAAGGTATAACGTAGATAAATTTCCTTTTATTGCAAATTTAAATTTATGGTTATGTCTACACTTGTTGTAATATGCATGTGTGTGTTGTGTGTGTTGTAATAAATGTAGATTTATTATTTTTATTGCTTTCGCTGTGCTCATGTTTGCGAAACGTGATCGAACACACACACGCCGCGGTGCCGGAAACCCAACAGATACTGGGTGTGGCTCACATATATGTAATGACATACAGGGGCTAAGGAATAGAAGAAGACTTGTCAGAGGGCAGTCAAATTTGCGAGTTGGCAATGGAGCAAAGGTTGCTGCGGTCGCCATCGGAACTTATTTGCTGAAGCTCCCTAGTGGACTAGTCTTAGAACTGGACAATTGCTATTATGTTCTTTCTCTAATAAAGAACATTGTTTCTATTTCCTGTTTAAATAGAAATGGTTTCCATTTGACGTTTAGTAACAATTGTTGTTATATAACTTTGAATGGCGTACTTTATGGAACTGGAACCTTGAGTAATGGCATTTATACGTTGGACGTATCCAGTGACATTTTCAATATCGAAGTGAGCAACACGCGTGCTCGAAAGGATAATCAAATAGACTCCTATATGTGGCATTGTCGTCTTGGCCATGTAAGCAAGAAATGCATGTCCGAATTACACCGATGTGGAATTCTAGAATCGTTTGAATTGGATTCATACGATACATGCGAATCATGCTTAAAAGGCAAGATGACTAAGTTACCTTTTACTGGAAAAGGTGAACGAGTGGGAGAGTTACTAGGACTAATACATACCGATGTATGTGGACCTATGTCAACTCAAGCATTAGGAGGCTATAGCTACTTCATTACCTTCACCGATGATCACTCTGGGTATGTGTTCTTGATGAAACACAAGTCTGAAGCCTTTGAAAGGTTCAAAGAATTCAGAAATGAAGTAGAGAAACAACATGATAAGAGTATTAAAATACTTTGATCGGATCGAGGTGGTGAATACTTAAGTCAAGAGTTTCTTGATTATCTAAGAGACAATGGTATATTGTCTCAATGGACTCCGCCATATACACCACAGCATAATGGTGTATCTGAGAGGCGTAATCGGACCTTGTTGGACATGGTCAGGTCAATGATGAATCATGCGACTCTTCCCAAGTCCTTTTGGGGCTATGCACTTCAGACAGTTGTTTACTTGTTAAACAGAATGCCTACCAAGGTAGTCTCAACTACTCCATATTAGATATGGAATGGTAAGAAACCTCATGTATCTTACTTGAAGATATGGGGTTGTCCTGCTTATGTGAAGCGGACTGTATCAGACAAATTGGATGCTAAGTCTGATAAATGTCTATTTGTTGGATACCCTAAGGAAACAAGGGGTTACCAATTCTATCATCCTGTGGAACAAAAGGTGTTTGTTTCAAGGCATGTTGTGTTTCTAGAGAAAGAGTTTCTCTTGCAAGAAAATAGTGGGAGTGTCGTCGAGCTTGAGGAGGCTCGAGAGACTCAAATAGACATTAATGAGATACCTGGTGAAGCACAACAGCTGACAACTCATAGTGATGAGTAATCGGCTGGACATATTGTAACACCACATCTTCGTAGATCTGGTAGAACACGCATTATTCCTGAGAGATATGGATTTCTCGTAAGTGAATCGAACGACGTGTTACTCATTGATGATGAGGGGTCTACCAATTATGAAGAAGTGCTGACAAGTTCAGAAAGGGATAAGTGACTTGGTACCATGAAGTCGGAAATGGATTCCATGTATGAAAACCAAGTTTGGAACTTGGTTGACCCACCTGAAGGGATAAAGCCTATAGGGTGCAAGTGGGTTTTCAAGAAGAAAACCGATATGGATGGTAATGTGATTACCTATAAGGCTAGATTGGTGGCGAAAGTATATCGTCAAAAGCAAGGTGTTGATTATGACGAAACCTATTCGCTTGTAGCTATGCTTAAATCCATTCGGATGCTCCTGGCCATAGCGGCTCATTATGATTATGAGATATGGCAGATGCATGTGAAAACAGCTTTCCTTAATGGAAACCTGCTCGAGGACGTGTATATGATACAGCCTGAGGGTTTCACATCGGTTGATAAAAACAAGGTATGCAAATTGCGACGGTCCATTTATGGATTGAAGCAAGCATCTAGAAGCTGGAATATCCGTTTTGATGAGACAATCAAAAAGTTTGATTTCTCACAAAATCCAGACGAACCTTGTGTGTGCAAGAAGGTTAGTGGGAGTGTAGTCGTGTTCCTAGTATTGTATGTCGATGACATACTACTTATAGGAAACGATGTTTCAATCTTACAGTCAGTGAAGGTTTGGTTATCCAAGACATTCTCCATGAAAGACCTGGGAGAAGCAACCTACATCCTCGGGATTAAGATCTATAGAGATAGATCGAAACGGTTGCTTGGTCTTTCGCAGTCTACATATATAGACCGAGTGCTAAAGAGGTTTAGCATGTCGGAATCCAAGAAAGGTTTCTTACCCATCAGGCATGGGGTACACCTTTCGAAGTCTATGTGTCCGCGCACAGAAGACGAGAGGATTTGCATGAGTAAGATTCCCTATGCATCCGCAATAGGATCTATCATGTATGCTATGTTATGTACAAGGCCCAATGTATCGTACGCTCTGAGTGTCACGAGCAGATACCAGTCCGATCCGGAAATGGATCATTGGGCGGCTGTTAAGACGATCCTTAAGTACTTGAGAAGAACTAAGGATGTGTTCCTAATATATGGAGAAGGGGACATGGTGATACGCGGGTATACGGATGTCAGCTTCCAGACAGACAAGGATGATTCCAGGTCTCAGTCTGGATACGTGTTCACCTAGAATGGGGGCGCAGTGAGTTGGAAAAGTTCCAAACAAGAGACTGTAGCGGATTCTACCACTGAGGCAGAATACATTGCAGCTTAGGAAGCAGCAAAGGAAGCGGTTTGGATCAAGAAGTTCGTTCATGAACTTGGTGTGATTCCGGCCATTGTTGAAGCAATACCGGTCTACTGCGACAACAATGGAGCAATTGCACAGGCGAAAGAGCCAAGGTTTCATCAACGATCCAAACATGTGCTTCGCCGCTATCATCTTATCAGAGAGATCATCAGTAGGAACGAAATACAAATCGAGAAAATTCCCACTGAAAGGAACTTAGCGGATCCCTTGACTAAGGCATTACCTCAAAATAAGTTTGAGGGTCATGTTCGAGCTTATGGTATTGGATACCGTAGCGATTGGCATTAGGCTAAGTGGGAGTCTGTTAGTAATATATGAGAGATGTCCTAAGGCAATCGCCTTATGTATGCACCATTTATATGATAAATGAAGATTCACTATTTGAGTATACATGTTTTATGTATTTGATTGGATCTTAAACTCATTTACTGAATGTCCACGATACGATTCACAGCATGAGAGAATTTGTGATTGGATCACAACTAGTGAGTATCTCTACATGTGTAATTGTGATGTATCGAATTATCCTAGTCGATGAATTGATGGATTTGGACACCATCAATTCGCCGAGACTAGCACGAGGTATACTCTTGGTGTATCCAAGCAAAATGATTCTCACCGGCCGAGACATAGTGATGTCCGGAGTTAATCGTGGATGCTAGTTATGGTCACTAGTTCATTGGAGTGACCAGCCGTAAGACTTCATATGGTTCTCTGCATATATAGATATGTCAATGAAGTTCTTACTGTGGCTTAAGTGCGATGTTCCTTTGACTTGCGGTATTCAAGTCATCTTGATCATAGAGACTTATGCTTTGACATCTTAAGCAAGCATCTCTAAGGAGATGTGGACCCGGGATGATTGGGTATAAGTCGAAGTGATCGAAGTTGTTTGAATAGCCTATAAAGGATTCACCACTCCTTGCGAGGAGATGTATACTCATGGCCTCTCGTCGGATTGTTACTAAAGTCTTTGGCCAAAGCATTACATGTTTAGAGTAAGGTACTCTTCGATACATGTGGAGTAACTAGAATCCGTAGGACGAGGAAATGATACTTGGGCTAGGTGTGACGTAGTCAGCCTAGTGGGGACTGACTCTATAGACCATGTCCTGAACCAAGTGGGTATAAGATGAGTGAAGGGAATGGGGCACGAATCATTCGAGCTGCTGAAGGGTTTCAGAAATAGTTCTGGATCAACCGTTGATCTTTTCGGTTAATTGGGGATCATGATGTACTACTAGGTGCCACTCATGATCGTTATATAATTAATGGTTAATTATAGACGGCCAACATAAACCTAGAACCTATTTGGTCACACGCACAACGAGCGTAATCCAAAGGATTTAAAACGAGCTTGAGAATGGGATTCATAGACCGAGAGAAACTAGGTTTGGTTGGACCAAACATAAAGCGAGCATGAAATCGTTTCAGTCGCAATAGAAGCATGGATGGGCCGAGTCTTATGAAGACGTAATGGATGAACCAAAATGGTTTGGTTCTAATCCAATGGAGGAGAATAAACCAAAGGGTTTGGTTTATTTTAAACGAATGAACCAAAAGTTGGTTCGGTTCGTTTTAACTTAAAATAAACCATTGTGGTTTGGTTTATTTTAACTTATCTTAATGGAGCGGGTTAACGGGCCTAATGGTTATGATCCAATAACCATTAAGAGAATTAGTTCTCTATAAAAGAGGGCTTAAGGGATAATTAAGCCCTAATCCAAGCCCTAGCAAAAGTTACCGCCCACCCCATTGAAGGAGTTTTCGGCGCCAACCCTAAGCTTGCTGCCCAGCTCCTTGTGCCGCCGTCCAGCTCCTTGCCGGCGTCCAAGCTTCAGCCAGTGAACCCTCCGGCGACCCTCCGGTGATCTTCCAAGGCCTCGGTGAAAAGGTGAGCACTTGGCTTCCTTGTTTTGGCCGGCGCCTACTCCTCCACCAATCTGTCCAGTTTTCTGGACAGCTTCTTCTCCTCTCGTCGGAGCGTCGTTTGGACGACAGTTAGAGCTCCGACAGCGGCTAACTTACCGGAGATTCGATCTCCGGTAATCCTCTGAGGTGGAGGATGAAGGATTCGTCAATTGGTTGACGAATACCTTTCCGGAGAAGCGAGTTTTGAGAACTCGTATTAGGATCCGAATTTGGATTCGGATCGTGATCATCTCTCGATCACGTCGTCTTCAACACGAGGCTAGTAACCCATATGAAGATGAAGCTTGTGGCTTAGCGAAGTCATCCCGAGGAACTCGGCGTGGATACGGATAGAGACGATTCTAGCGAGGATCGTTCCGGTTGATGTCGTTCCCGCTACACGTCATACGAAAGGTATAACGTAGATAAATTTCCTTTTATTGCAAATTTAAATTTATAGTTATGTCTACACTTGTTGTAATATGCATGCATGTGTTGTGTGTGTTGTAATAAATGTAGATTTATTATTTTATTGCTTCCGCTGTGTTCATGTTTATGAAACGTGATCCAACACACACACGCCGCGGTGCCGGAAACCCAACACTATACACCTGTGGACTCGAGGGAGAGTGATGGGTAGGGGGTGAGAGGGGTGTATGAGTGGAAGGCTCTGTGTAGTGGGGACTCAACTATAAGATCCAATCACCAATTGGCACGGTTGGTGATGGTAGTACAGTCAGTGTTGGGGAGCCTAAGGGATCCCAAGTTCTTCCTTACAAAATAAAATAGTGCCCTTCTCTCACTATCATTTTCATTGCCTTGCACACCCCTAGGTCAATACTAGAGCTCCCCTCCATTCTGTCCAATGCAGTATAATCGTACCCCATCCTATAGCAAATGTGGGTGATCAATCCTCCCAAAATAATTTCTCCCCTTGCCGCCTTGCTCATCTTCACTAGATGCCTAATGAAGTGGGATCCTACATCAATGTCATTCCTCTCTTGAAGCATGTCCCACAAGCAAAGGCGCTCACTCATCCTTACTACTCCGTCGCTCTCTCCTCTACCAAAGATGGTACTCACTATAACCCGGTGAATGTACCAAAAAATAGGGTTTTATAATTGTGATGCCTTAGCTCTAGAGGGGTCATAGGAGGTTTCTCCGGTTAGCTCCATCTAAAACAATCTTGCATGGAACTCATTAGGGCTTCTTCTCTCTCCTCCACTAGGCAATCCAAAACACAAGTTCCATTGGTGCAATGTCCACTCATGTTCTATGTTAAAAAGCCTAAAAGTGATCTTACCCTCTTCACTTTCTCTCCCCGTCAAGATCTCCGCCTCCAATGAACTTAAAAACTCCAAAACTATCCTAGGGTAGGTTGGACATCTCGCCTCCATAATTTCTCCCCAACCCATTTTTGCAAAAAGCCCTTGTACATCCCCAAGCAAACCTAGGGTTTCTAAAAGTGCTTCATCCAAATACCTAGTTGTTGTGATTTTACGATTGGAAAGCATGTAAATCTATCCCTATGCTCGTTATTTCGAAATATGATGCTTGGAAGAGCGTTACCTTCCTCTGGAGCTTGACGAGTGCCTCTTCCTCTTGATCATGACCTTGAAGGGGTGGCTCTTGTTGCCACATGCTTAGTCCTCCTCATTCTCACTTCTTGGAGGCTTTTGGAAGGTTGGAGAGGGTCTTGGAGGGTGGGGAAGGAGATTTCGCACGGCTAGGGCAAGAGGGATTGAAGAACACGGTGGATTTGGGGTAAAACACATGGTGCTTTGCCTTTTAAAGCCATGCGACTCGGCCGTGTGGAATCCACACAGTCGGCCGTGTGGAATCCACACGGTCGGCCATGTGCGCTGCTAGGAGAAAGGCTGAAATTTGGCACGACCGTATGGAATTCACACAGCCAGCCATGGGAGCCCCTGATTTTCTCCCAGAGTGCAATACAGTCTGAATCTTTCACACGCCCCGCCGTGTGTGCTTCTGATCATTGGGAACGACCGTGTGGATTCCACACAGCCGCCTAGTGCATTTTACTGAGGGTTCAAAAAGGAATCTCGTTTCTACCTAGCAAGTTATTTCTAACCCTAAACTATTTGCAAAGACGTTAATGACCATAAATTAAAGTCTAAATTATACACATGAATGCAATAAAATTAATAACATATAACATTAAACTTGGGTTGCTTCTCAAGAAGCGCTTTGTTTAAGGTCTTTTAGCTCGACCATACTCCATCGCTTCAGCTAGGTTCCGGTGGTTCCATGAACCTCCATGCATTCATCTTAGCATCTTCACCTTCCAAGAGGTTACTTGTTATCTTGCAAGAAGTATACCCATATGTGAATGGAGCCTTACACTATGATAAGTTGAATATGATGATTTCACCATCCACTTCAAACGAGACTTTGTGCTCCTTCACGTCTATGCATGCTCCTCCATTTGACAAAAAGGGTCTCCCTAAAATGATTGGATTCTGACGGTTTGGTCTTGTGTCCAATATAATAAAGTTTGTGCGTATAACAAAACTTTCAACTACCACTGGTATATTCTCCAGCATGCCAACGGGTTCCTTGATCGAATCATCCACCATGGGAATAGCCAGGCCCGTCGATCGTAAACCACTCAGTCCCATCTCCCTGTAGAATACATAGGGCATCACGCTAATGGATGACCCTAGGTCGCACAGTGCTTCATCGAAGCTCTCTCCATAAATCATACAGGGTATAATAATTTCACTAGGATCCTCCAGTTTGGGTGGAATTTTATCATTAATTTTTGCTTGGTTTGGCAAAGTTGAAATCATGGCTGCACACCCCTTGAAGGGAATTGCTTCCCACTTCGGTCGCTTGTGCATGGCGATCCTATCTACGTCCCCGGATTAAAAAAATTAATCCTTGACGAAGACGGATTACCTAAGCAACCGATCCATCATCGTGCTATTCGATTAGAGTGGTCACTTGAACAAACTTGTTGTTCAAGCGACCTAACTCTTTTCCTCGATTAGCCGTGGAATAGATGATGTACGGATCGCTGATTTTTGTATTTATCTTTGGGGCCCATGATCATACAATTACAAACAAATTGCATAGAACAAAAAGAAACCAAAACAAGAATTATACCTCTTGTTTACCTCTTGATCTTCTATCGTATGACCTATCCTCTTCTTGGATGTTGTTTGGGCAACAATTCTCCAAGAATTGAAGCCTCCTAGATCACGTTTTTCCCTTCCATGCTCGCTCCGAACAAAGGGAATACAAATGCTCCCTTATTCTCCTTACTTGCGCCAACCACCAAGAACCAATCCTTGGTGTCCGCCGGCCCTAAGGAAAGGGAGATATGAACCGGCCAAAACCAAAGAAGAAAGCAACCCTTCCTCCTTGCTTTGCCGCCGGCCAAAAGAGAGAGTGGAGAAGATGGCGCCGCCGACCCTAGGGGAAGAAGAAGGAGCGCCGACCAAGAAGAATTGGAATCCCTAAAACCTTCTTGAGCCACCAGCCAAAGGAGACAAAACCCTAAACTAACTTCTTGCCGCCCAAGAATTGGAAGCAAATCCTAGCATCACACAAATCCTTCTTTGCCGCCCAAGCCTTGCCTCTTATTTATAGATTTTTCCCAAGCCTCCTTTTAATCATGTTTGTTGGATCCAGGCTTCATGAGGGTTTTAATAGGCTACAATAGGGACCATGAGGAGGAGTTGGATCTTGGCCACCTAATGGATCCGACCCACATAAAATCTGATCCATTAATGATAATTCATTCCACTAGAGGATTATCGTTCATCTACCTCACCAACCCTCATAATTGAATATGGGCTCCTATATTAATTGTACAAATGTCTCTCTGTGTTTAAGATATCAAATATCCGTTAATTAATTAATTTATTAACAATTAATTAATCAACATCTAACTCCATGAGTAGCACCACTCAACCTTATTATAATGCAGGACCAAGTCCACCTGCAGAATTTACATGATGATCCTTATAATCTCCTCAAGGGGACATCATCAGATGTATGACACTTTGATGGCAGCATAGTCTTTTAGTATAAGTGGGAGATTGTTGAGATGTATACTGAAAGCCTAGTCTTTGTATGGACATCTTCATTTTGAAATAAGAATCACATGATCATTGTTTACATTTTATGGTTATGCATATTGCCTGATACATTACATTGTAGATAACATGGTGTATGGTGTCACACAGAATTCAGTTCCTTGTAGAGTATAAGTAGAGGCTCACAACCAAGATGATTTTGGACAAACCATTGGTATGGTTGTAGTATAATTTTTTATTGGTTTGTTTTGACCATAGAATTACACTAGAGCACTTTGTGTGTTTTGAGCAGGACCGACTTAGAGGTGATTCAATTTATTGCTGACTACATAATTGAATCAGACCTCGGATATTATGGTGTACATGATCTTAATCCCGATATAATAACGGGCACATGTACTTAATATTTATTTCTTTGATTTACCAATGGACGAGATTTATGGATTAAATCGATAGGCTCGGTAAGTTGGGAAATAATATTATTTACATGGTGAGTCATTGATTATAGGAGGAAACTGTGTCTTATATATTAGGATGATGATGTCTCCTTGAGTGCCATACAAAGTGCTCTCACTGGAAGGGCCTTAGTGAAAGGATCTGTCAGGTTATCCTCTGATACAAGCTTGGCGACAGCAACTTCTTCTCGCTTTACGATCTCTCATATCAGGTGGTACTTGCACTCTATGTGTTTACTTTCCTTATGGGCTCATGGTTCCTTCGAGTTTGCAACTGCACCACTATTATCACAATAAATTGTGATAGTTCTAGGCAAACCAGGAATCATATCCAAGTCCATCAAGAAGTTCCTGAGCCATACAACTTCTTTGGCTGCCTCAGAGGCTGCCACATACTCAGCTTCCATGGTAGAGTCCGCCATGTATTTTTTCTTGACACTCCTCCATACAATGGCTCCACCTCTCAAAGTAAACACAAAACCCGAGGTAGACTTACTGTTATCCTTATCTGATTGGAAGTTAGAATCTGTGTAACTCATAGGGAGTAATTGGGTTGCATGGTATACCATCATATAATCCCTAGTCCTTCTCAGGTAATTTAATATATGTTTTACCATAGTCCAATGTCCCTGTCCTAGATTACTCTGATATCTACTAACCATGCCCACGACAAAATAGATATCCGATCTCATACATAACATAGCATACATGAGGCTTCCTACCGCCGAAGCATAAGGAACTGCCTTCATCTCCTCTATCTCCTTTGATGTTCTAGAACACATCTCTTTAGATAAAGGTACTCCATGCCTAAAAGGTAGAAAACCTTTCTTGGAGTTCTGCATGCTAAAACGAGCCAAAATAGTGTCTATGTATGAAGCTTGAGATAAGCACAACATCCTTTTCTTGTGATCCCTTATAACCTTGATCCCAAGGATGTGTCCCACTTCTCTCAAGTCATTCATATCAAATTGTTTGGACAACCATACCCTTACATCTAATAACACTTTGACATTGTTGCCAATGAGCAAAATGTCATCTACGTATAGTACAAGAAATACCACTACGTTTCGGTCACATCTCTTGTATACAAAAGACTCATCCAGACTTTGAATAAATCCATATGACTGGATTACCTCATCAAAGCAGATGTTCCAAGATCTCGAAGCTTGCTTCAATCCATAAATGGACCGATTAAGCTTGCACACAAGATGCTCTTTGCCCTTTGCAATGAATCCCTCTGGTTGCTCCATATAGATGTTTTCCTCAAGACTTCCATTAAGAAAAGTTGTCTTGACATCCATCTATCACACCTCATAATCCATATGAGTAGCAATAGACAAGATAATCCGGATAGACTTAAGCATGGCTACTGGTAAAAAAGTCTCCTCATAATCGATATCCTCTTTCTGAGTATACCCTTTCGAACAAGCCTTGCTTTGAATGTCTCAACCTTCCCATCTATTCCTCTCTTTCTTTTGTAGATCCACTTGCATCTAATGGCTTTACACCATTTGGTGCTTCTACTAGCTCCCAGACCTGATTTAAATCCATAGATTCTATCTCAGAATTCATTGTACTTTGCCAAGATACCACATCTTTATCTTCGATTGCCTCATCATATGTCCAGGGATCAAGTTCATGTTCACCAAGGGCCAAATCAGAAGATTCTCTCAAGAACATAAATCTATCAGGTTATCTAACAACTCTCCCACTACGACGAGGTATCACCTGTGTATCCTCTGTGACACGCGGTGCAATCACTTGTGGTATGTCCTCTTGTACGGGTGGTACTGAAGTAGTGACTTCCCCTCTCAATTTCTCCAGAACAATCTTGCTCATGGGCTTGTGGTTCATCACATAGTATTCCTCTAAAAATCTGGCATTCGTGCTAATGATCACACTCTAATATCTAGGACTATAGAACAACCCACCTTTCATTCCTCTAGGATAGTCTACAAACAAGCGCACTTCTATATGAAGTTCCAACTTACCAGCATCTGCCTTCAGCACATGTGCTGGACTCCCCCAAATCCGAATATGTCTCAGACTAGGCTTTTGCCGAGTCCACAATTCTGTGGGAGTAGAAGGCACTGATTTAGATGGTACCAAGTTCAGAATATACACTGTTGTATCCAGAGCATACCCGCAGAATGATTTTAGTAACTCAGAATAACTCATCATCGATCTAACAATCTCCATACGAGTCCTATTCCTTCGCTCCGCTACACAATTCTGTTGGGGTGTGCCAGGTGCAGACAATTGGGATTGAATCCCAGCCTCTGATAAGTAATTCCTAAACTCTCCCAAGAGGTACTCACCACCACGATCAGATCGTAGTGTCTTGATACTTTTCCCTTGAACTTTCTCCACATCAGCCTTGAATTCTTTGAACCTGTCAAAGCATTCAGACTTGCGGCGCATCAAGTAAATGTATCCATATCTTGAATAATCGTCTATAAAAGAGATGAAATATTCAAAACCACCTCTAGCCTAGATAGACATAGGACCGCACAAATCAGAATGAACCAATTCCAACACATCTTTGGCTCTATACCCCTTGGCCTTAAAAGGCCTCTTGGTCATTTTACCTTCCAAGCAAGATTCGCAGGTTGGGAAATCTTCCAGCACTAATGAACCTAAAGGTCCATCAGCTATCAACCTTTGAATTCTACTTAGGTTAATATAACCTAACCTTAGATACCAAAGATACGTTTGGTTCATTTTCGAAGGTTCTTTTCTCTTATTAGATTTAGAAGATGAGTTGTTTATTTTTATTTGCATCGTGGGAGCTTTTGGTTCAAGTGTATATAAATTACCTACCAACGCACCAAAACAGATAATCTCCCTATTTCTTTTTATAACAACTCTGTCATTAAAAGAAATAGAATATCAATCCAAAAACAATTTAGAAACTGAAATTAAATTCTTTCTAAATGAAGGTACATAAATCTGGACATTAAGTTAGGTCCAGTAAGTTTGTGTCCAGATTCGTATATGTCCAGTAAGTTTGTGTCCAGATTCGTATATGTCGATTGTATGCCGACACAAAAAACGTGTCCAAGCATGGGTCCCTAAGACCGCCTTGATTTCAAACTTAGGATCGAACCAGTACTGGGTTCCCAAGGACCAAATCCACTATATGGAGAGACCAAACTGATTCAACGGTCCTGGGGGAGCTAGTACAAAACTTGTTTGTATTTTAGCTTAGAAATTGCATGCTTAGGTTTTTTATTTAGTTTGATTTTTCTTTTTAGAATGGTTAGATAGGACTATAACTCATCAATACTTCATAACATAGTACCAGGATGCGGCGAGATGATAGTACGCTAGGAAAGCGGTGTCTTGTGTATTCGGGCTAGATAAGGTGTATCTAGTTCGGTGCACTTGACCGAGTGGAACTAGTTAAAGCTACCTCACCGTATCCTAGACTAGTTAGACCAGAAAGTGGTTTTAGGTGAGTCAAGTCTCTATTCTCTTGAAAATGTCTTTGTCTAAGGAAGTGATCGTTGTTCCGATCAAAGAAGGCCTCTATGCCTCGCAACGACCTGGAAGCCATGATCTTGAAAAAGTGACTTGATGAGCCTAAGGGCAAATTCGAATCTAACGCAAGGTTAACAAGTGTTCAAATCATTAAATTTAAATCGAGTAAAATTGGAAGTCATCTCACAAGAACATATAGGGTTAACATGTTTGATCATGTAGACATGGGTGAGATGATTTAGTTTAATAATCTTCAACCAATCTTTAATAAATCAAATATCCGATCCAACTACCTTGCGTGTAGGATCAATGGATGTTGGACAGTGGTTGCTCCTGACACATGACCGGGGATCAACTCAAGTTTTCGAAGCTTTGATTCAAATGACAAGGATCAGTAGCCTTCGGAAACAACGGCAAGCTCAAAATCATCAGATCCGGTGATATTGAGCTCAACTCTAACTTTAATATTCAAAATGTCTTATTGGTAGAAAATTTTCAATATAATTTACTTAGTGTAAGCCAATTGTGTGATAACAACTATAAGGTCATATTTCTAGAAAATGAATGCATAATTAATACAAATGAAACTTCTAAAACAATCCTTAAGGGAACCAGAAATAACAATATTTACACTATTAATTTAACTAACTCTTCAACCAAGTGTCTTATGACATGGCAAGAGGAATCATGGTTGTGGCACTGATGACTCGGTCACTCACACCCAAGACTCATCCACAAGATGAGTCAGAGTGACTTAGTCAGAGGTTTGCCTAACCTCAATAACTTGGATAATAAAATATGTAATTCTTGTCAACAAGGTAAACAGTCTAGGACACAACATCAACTAACTAATCAAGAACGAACCAAAAGTGTTCTTGAGCTCCTACACATGGATCTATTTGATTCACACAGAGCTAAGTCACTTAATGGGAGTAAATTCTGCTTAGTCATAATTGATGACTATTCTAGATTTACTTGGGTTGGATTCATCAAGCACAAAAATGATACCCTAGATTAACTAATCAACCTATTTAAACTAATAGAAAATCAACAAAACCTTAAAATCAAAAGACTTAGGACTGATCATGGTAGTGAATTCGAGAACTACAAGTTTACAGAATTCTGTAACCTAAATGGATACCACCATGAATTCTCTTTCCCTAGAACCCCACAACAGAATGGTCTAGTAGAACGTAAAAATAGAACCCTACAAGAAGCTGCTAGGACAATATTAAACGAGTATAACCTACATGATAGGTTTTTGGCAGAAGCCGTAAGTACGACATGCTATATCTAAAATAGGATCCTTATGGTAAAGAGGCACCTTAAGACCTCATACGAGATTTATCACGATAAAATATCTAACATCAAGTACTTTAGGGTATTTGGGTGTAAGGTACATATCCTGAACACTAAGGATTACCTAGGGAAATTTACATCCAAAACCTCGACCAAAATCTTCCTAGGATACTCGACTACAAGTAGAGCTTATAGAGTATATAACCATGACACCCTTAGAGTAGAGGAAACTATCAATGTAGTATTTGATGAAGGACACGAACCTACAAAACCCCCGGCAACCCCAATTAGCAAGCCGATTCATACCAGACTCAACTCTGATCCGGAGATCAAGTCTACTATTAACCCTAACCTAAGTCAACCAAGTCAGTCTATTGACCAAGTGGTAGATGCCTCTAACCAAACTAGGACTCAAACGAGTCATCCTATTGATCTAGTGGTAGATGACCCAAACCCAAACCAAGCTAGGACTCAAACGAATCATCCTATTGACCAAGTGATAGGTGATCCAAGTCTAGGAGTTCGAACTAGAGCCTCATACAGAAACCTTAGTCAAATCTCATTGATTTCCAAAATTGAACCCAAAATTATTGACCAAGCTCTTCTTGATCCCGATTGGATTATTGCAATGCAAGAAGAGCTGGCTCAATTCACTAGGAATGAAGTGTGGGAATTAGTACCACCACCTAAAGATAAAATAATCATTGGAACAAGGTGGGTGTTTAGGAATAAACTTGATGATAAAGGTGAAGTAGTTAAAAATAAAGCTAGATTAGTCGCTAAAGGGTTTAGTCAAGTCGAAGGTTTAGATTACAACGAGACCTATGCTCCAGTAGCTAGGTTAGAGTCCATTCGAATGTTATTAGCATATGCTACACATCGAGGATTTAAGTTATTTCAAATGGATGTAAAGTCAGCATTCTTGAATGGATACATTAAAGAAGAGGTTTATGTTAGTCAACCCCCCGGTTTCGAAAGTCTAGATAAACCTGACCATGTTCTTAGGTTAAAGAAAGCTCTCTATGGACTTAAACAAGCTCCTCGAGCTTGGTACGAGAGGCTTTCGATTTATCTTAAGTTCAAAGGATTTAACCAAGGTGTAGTTGATCCAACCCTTTTCGTAAAAATCATAGGTAAAGACATATTCATAGCCCAAATCTACGTAGATGATATTATTTTCGGAACCACCAACTCGATCCTACTGAATGAATTCATTTCACTTATGGAAAGTGAATTTGAAATGAATTTAGTAGGTGAGTTAAGTTTCTTCTTAGGTCTACAAATTAAACAAACTAAAGATGGAATATACTTACATCAACGCAAATATACTAGGGAATTAATTAAATGCTTTGGAATGCAAGACGCTAAAATTATTAATACCCCAATGACAACTAATGTGAATATAGAAGAAGATGTAATCAGAAATTACATTGATTTAAAATACTATAGGAGCATAATAGGGAGTCTCCTTTACTTAACTGTGAGCTGACCTGATATCTTATTTGCAGTAAGTATGTGCGCAAGGTTCCAAACCTGTGCGAAGGAGTCTCACCTAACTCTAGTCAAGCGTATCCTTAGATATCTAAAGGGTACACTTAATGTCGGTATTTGGTACCCTATATCTACCGAGTTCGAACTAACCGACTACTCTGATTCAGACTATGCCGATAGTAAGCTCGATAGAAAGAGTACGAGTGGTTGTTGTCAACTTCTCGGCTTGAGTCTAGTGAGTTGGTGCAGTAGGAAGCAACACTATGTTGCCTTATCTACCACCGAAGCTGAATACATCGTGATGGGTGAGTGTGTCACTCAGCTTCTTTGGATGAAGCACACTCTCTGAGACTTTAAGTTAGATTTTACAAACATTAAACTCCACGTAGATAACATTAGCTCAATTAACCTAACTAAGAATCCAATATGTCATTCTAGGACCAAACATATATAGGTCAAACATCATTTCATTCGAGAACATGTGGCCAACAGAGCCATACAACTCAAATACGTCGAATCGAAGTCCAACTTGGCAGACCTATTTACTAAACCCCTACCCGAAGTCAAATTCAGTCTATTAAGATGAAAATTGGGCATGTGCGTAGTAGAATAGGAACTTGCAAATTATATTTTCTTACTACTATTTCTTACTTTCATTTTCATGGAACTAGCATAGGACATACCTTAGATATCATGCACCTATAGATTTAAGGAGCCAATACATCTCACAACACATAGGACTAATGTGTTTGTGTACTTAGCCACGTAGATGGGCGTGAGATGTTAGGACCTTACTCCTGGTTCCAGATATAGAGCTAGTGCATCGCCATGAACCACAGAGTATAATCATATATATTAATCGACTCTGACCAAGACTGGTTGATCTTTCATATCAATCAAGTCAAATATAAGTCGAACATTTTATAGATAAGCTTATTTTCAGTATATTATTTTCAAAATAATATGGAACATGCTTGGACTTTAAATTTAATACCTATATTTGTTTTTCACACACCCCCACTCTTTTCGATACATGGCAAAAGGGGGAGAAAAAGGCCAAAGTTAAGGGATCAAAAGCCAAAGTTAAGGGATCAAAATTTTTGATAACTTAACTCACTTCATATTTATTCACATGGCCAAATGTTACTTAACTTGTTTTTGTTAACAAAAAGGAAGTAAATGCCAACTCACTTCATATTTATTCACATGGCCAAAGGTTAAGTAAATGTTTACTTAACTTTAAGTTAACTTGTTTTTGTTAACAAAAGGAAGTAAAGGCCAAGTTAAGAGAATTCTTAACTTAAACTTATTTTTAAACACTATGGCCAAACGTTAATGTTTTACTTAAAGGGGGAGAAAGGGCTAAGTTAAGAAGTCCTCTTAACTTAAATGTTTTACTAAGGCCAACTTTAAGTAATGTTAATTACTTAAACTCTTCCTAAATAGTAACCCTCAAGGGGGAGGATTAAGGTCTTCTTTCAAGACTCACCCTCGGTCAAGGGAGAGATTTTCCCAAGGGGGAGTACTTGAAGAAAATCCTTACTACTCCTACTTAATCTTTATTATTGTTTCTCATGCACATTATTATTCTTTATGCATGCCATTTTCTTAACTTTGTATGTGGGTTTTCCATAGATCAAAAAGGGGGAGATTGTTGGTGCAGTAGGCACCTAAGTCGAACCTGAGTTTTAATTATAGCAAACGATACAAAGTTAAGCTCATATTGTTTACTCACAAGCTAAATCGAGTGTGCAGAAAAGTTCCAATGCTGGAGCTGAAGGATAGCGACACCCGGAGGAAGCCGCGGTGGTCGGGCGACACTCGAGTGATTTCGGAGGGAACCGAAGGAATTGAGTGGAAGGCCGGAAGCGAAAGTGACATAGTAAGTATCGAGGTAATCTCATGTGTATACGAGAGTAAGTGAGGTCATATCCTCTTTACGGGGATGATCTTAAGTGTAGATCTGACCAAAGACATCCTATAGGTGGTCTAGGTCGAAATCGGATGGTTGGAGGTCATCAAAATAATATTTTTGTTAAGCTAACTTTGCCTTGCAGCTAGCATCAGTCGATTGCCATCTTGGAGGACTCGACTGTCATCCATCAGTCGACTGATGATGGCCATCATTCGATTGATGGTCAAGGATCAGCCTCAAGGAGTCAAGATTTATCACCATTTTTCAAGGAGTCTTGTGCCCAATTTCTATTGGTTGAAGATCCTCTCGAAAAGGGGCTCAAGGGCTATAAAAGGAGGGCCTCTCCTAGGGTTTTTCATCAATTCTAAGTGCTCAAAATCCTCTGCAATGTTACGACTCTCCGATGACTCTACAACGATGAAGTGTTGTCAACAACCCTAGATTAATTTCTATTCTCTAGTTGTTGGTATAACTTTAAATTGTCGTCTCTTTCATATTGCAATTCCTATTGTTAATCGAGGTTTTCTATCGTTTCATTTTACCTTAATAGAAGAGAGGGTTTGTCTCTCTATCTTTTGTTTTTGAAGGTTTTTGTAATCGTCAAACTCCTACCTCCAATGAGGAGGAGTGTTTTAGTGAATTGCCCTCCGTACACAGTCTAGGACTGTTAGGGCCTTGGAGTAGTAGCTGAAGGCTACGAACCAAGTAAAAAATACTATTGTTTTCTTGTGTTTACTTTTATCTTCCGTTGTGTCTACTATTGTTTTAACGAACGAAACGCAAGAAAAGTTTTATCACTATTCACCCCCCCTCTAGCGATCCGCTTGATCCAACATTAGGCACTTACCTGCCTAAAGCGAGGGTCGTTCCCTAGATCTAGCACAAAGTCTCAAAGGCGTGCTCGGTATTGAGAGAAATTATTAGGTGTATCCCCAGTAACCTAACCCGATCTCAAAGGGGCACCAAGCTATTTCCACCCACGACAACTATTTTTTTTCTCATAATTTTTTTTTTCAAAGAACTTTTGTTCTTCTCTTGCTCATAGGGATTTTGATTTTTCTAAATGGGCTTACACAATCCTAGCATCTCCAGTAACTAAAGTGTTAAACCTAGAGTCACTTATGAATTTCAAAGTACTAGACTACTGGGATGAATCATAACTATGTATGTACTAGATTCTTCCTTTTAGAATATTCGTCAAGTGTAAGTGTAGAAATAAAAGCTAACCAGTACAAGTCTAGAACATTAATTAGAGCATATAAAATAAAATACCATGAGATAAATAAAGTTAAGCTACCTATGGAGACAATTCGCAAAGAGATCTAAAAAAATACTACTAAGGCAGCTTAAAGATAGCAAAAACTAAGTGCTGAAATAAACTAAACACTCTATGCATGAACAGATGAATGCAAACTAATACTAAAGATGCAAGTATCAAGAAAGAAACTACTGCTAGAAATAAAATAAATCAAAACTTGGGGTCTCCCCCCAGACTTGTATGAAGCTATACCTCTAATATGGCAGCCGAGGTGGGAAGTCTGGCAGTCTTGGTATGTCAGGCTGCTAGGAAAACTTAGTTCTCAGCCGCTGATACCACATATACATGTGGTCGATCTGAGAGTTCAGCGGCATCTCTGTGCTCCTCCTCCTAGGCCCACTGTGCCTGTTGGGCACTCATGTGCTGCCGAACCTCTTGGCGATATTTGGCCTCCTCTTGAAAGTAGATACGAGCCTCATCGTAGAACACCTCGACCCACTGGAAATGCTCCCGTAAGCCATGAAACTCCACCTGCATGTGGGCACTCTACTTCTCTCATTGCTGCCTCTACGTTTGCTGCTCGACGTATATGTCATCGTGGTGCGATCGGAACTCAGAGAAATCATAGGCAGATGTACTTGCATCCTGCTTAAAAGTAGAAAAAGATGGTGGTGCATGTGCAGGCTCTCTGTGTGGAGTAGGTGGGATCCTAGAAACACATGGACTCGAGGGAGAGTGATGTACAGGGGGAGAGATGAGTGTCGGAGTTGAGGGACCCTCATGGGGGTATGGCCGTATGAAACAAAAGAACCACCCGTGCCTCTCAAAAAATGGGTTTTTATTTCTATCTAGCAAGTTCTTTCTAATACGATTTAATTTGTATAAATGCTAAATGCTAGAAATAAAAATCTAAACTTTGCCATAAAGTTAAAAATAAGTAAAAACTAAACTTGGGTTGCCTCCCAAGAAGCTCTTTGTTTAAGATCTTTTAGCTCAACCACACTTCCTTATCTCAACTTGGCTCTAGAGGTTCTGTAAACCTCCCTTCATCTTGTTAGTGTCAGCCCTTAGTGTCAATCATGATATGATTGATTAGAAATCATATATATCATATTTCATTAATAATAGGCAAAGATTGATTATTATATTTTCTTTATGTGTGTGCCAGCCAAATAAATATAATAATGCCCTTGAATAGTAGGTTCTAATCTACAGTATATCAATTGGTAGAATTGATTATGAGAAACTATAGAGAACACTATACTTATACATTCCTAGTCAAGTATTGTTTTAATAGACAAAGGGATATATTGATACATTGAGACTAGCCTGTAGGTCAATGGATGACTTGATCTCACAAGTTATGGATATGTGATAACACATTGATAAATGGGTATATATATTGGAGAATATATGTACTGAATTGACCTGCCATGAGAAAGTATCATGGATTGTTAAATGAGTATCATATACTTTCTCATGTGACTATTGGTATGAATAGTTCTTAGACCTAAAGTCACTACGGTTCCCTACATAAGGAGTTATGTACTTTGGTATCATCTAACATCACCCGTAACAGGGTTCACTATAATGGCGATTGTTGGGTATGTAATGAATTATGCAGAGGGATGTGAGTGATGTAGATGGGATCTATCCCTCCCATATGACAGGAGTGATATCTTTGGCCTCTTGATAGAGTATGACAACAGAATGCATGACCATGCTCAAATGAGTCAATATGAGATATTGAGCTCATTTGTTTGAGTGAGTCTACTTGGGGATCAAGAAATATAAAGATCAATAAGGGGATGATACGGTCTATGTCTCATTGATCAATCTAAGATATCAAAGATAGAATGACACCGTAATACATAAAAATAGCCACGGAAAGGTTGTCGGATCTTGACTTTCTTGTAGCTTGGGTAGCAATGATGTATTGCTAGATGTCGCTCATTGCTTATGTATCTAAAATGGTTTTAGATACATTACCAATGATATAAGAGCCTATAGGGTCACACACAAAGAACATGTTTTGGAGAAGTGTTCATCTTAGTTTGACTAAATGAATCATTAATTAATTGAATGGACTAGAATGAGTTAGACTCATTGCTTAGCCTAACTTGAGTTGGACTCAAATTGGTTTAATTTGAGTTAGACACAAGTGAAACCAATTGAAGAAAGTAAGCTTGATTAATGATGATTAATCATGAATGCAAATGGGAGTTGTTGCATGCAAATGGATTAATGCATGAAATGAGATTTAATACTTAATGTTGCATTCAAAGGGATTAGTGCATGAAATGAAACATATTCCCAAATGTTGCATGAAATGTGATTTCACATGCAATTGGAATTTGAGAAGCCACCCTAAACGTTGCATGCAAAAGGGTTAATGCAAAAGAATTAATCCATGAAGTGGGGTTTCATCCTCAATCGTTACATGCATGAAGGGGTTAATGCATGAAATGTGATTTAATGCATGTGATATGGGATTTAAGCTCTCTTGAATGTGAGTGAGAGATGGTGAATCCTTTTTACAGTGTAGTGCATCCCTATATCTTCTTCTCCCTTCTTCTTGGCCAAAGTCTAGAGTGGAGAGCCTTTGTGTGGTTGCTAGCATAACCAAAGGTGTTATCTCCTTCTCCAAGATACGATTTGTGTGGATACCTTAGAGATACGGTTATCCTTACCATATTGAGATCCGACTATATTTGGCTAGCGAGATTGCGAAGGGCTCGCATCGAAGGTATATTTCTTCTTCTAGATAAGATCTAGATTAAACTAAGAAAATGATTTATATGTTTTGCATGGATCTATAGAGGGATCCGGTTTGTATTTTTGTTTCCGCTGTGGTTGTGCGAAGCATTTCGCCCGTGATGTTGTGAATGTCACTATCTAAATTTCCCAACAGATCCATCTCAAAAACTTTATATATGCTTTCCTCTTTAGCTCTGGCTGGAATAACGTACTTCCTTAACATGGGTCCCTAACTTGCCGAACTAGTAAACTCAAATTCCATCTTATCGTCTCCTACTGTTAGGGTTAGCTTGTAATTCTGACTAAAACTGAAGTAAATAAAATAAAAATAAAAATAAAGCAAGTAAATAAATCTATCCTAAGTCTGATCCAACTATCCACCTCTTGATTTGATATCAAATCAATCAGTCCCCAGTAATGGCACCGAAAACTTGATGCACGCGAATGCAACCTCAAATCTCACTACGGGAGTGGTCGAGGACTCGAAGTGCACACTCGTGCTCAACGCCCCCAAGTGCATGGATGTCGACATGTAATAAATATATTATTGATCCCACAGAGACTGAGATTCTAGTACCGATTATTCAGTGGGCATTATTGTTCGGAGTTTAGTTCTAAGGGTTGTGATTATGAGGATTGTCGGCGGTCCTAACTCTAGTATGGTGTCACACGAAGGTAGGGAAGGTTTGTTTGAGGATTAAAAAGAGATCGTAAAACTTCGATTTCACTTATGAAACATGGAACATGCTAATCAATTAAATGTAGTTTGGTTATCTAATTAGGGTCTTGTGGAAGGGACATCATACCCTTTCCCGATGAGCTTTTTCGTTTATCGGGAACTACGTATCCTTAACTAGGCCGACCCTTTCATTAAGATAGGATAGATGGTATGAGGATGGCAAATAAATCCCTATGAGGAGTCGGAACTTGTCCCGTGCCCTACTCCATCGTACCCTTCTACCTACGGTTACCGGAGATTAGGACAACCCCTTGGTTTCTCTTTAATTCCCTAGATCATTGATACAAGGGTATTCACCCCTTGTATCAGCTATGCACAATAGATAGAAAACCAAAATGCAATTTTCATCGAAACAAACAAACACGAACTGTGAATAGAAATCCTAAAATAGAATTTACATTCGATCTAGCATGTTCTACGTACACAAGTTACTACTTAATCTTAGAATCGAAGATTCCACTCCATAGACGGAAAAGAACAAACACAATCCATATTAGAATAGATCATTACAATGCAGGAGATGAATAGAAAGTAAATTTTAGTACTCTTGGTTCTTGTCTTCGACGTCGAAGCGCAGGATACGATCCTCTAGTCGTCTTCTTCCTCCCCGTTGTAAGTTTTCGAAGATTTTTAGGGCATCGGTGTGCCATCCCAACTGTCGTGCCTCCCCCCTAGGCTTTGAGTGTGGCCTTCCTTATATAGACTTGAGGCCCGCTCTGCCCGAATCCATGAAAAAACCCTAGTTGCATCGAAAAAATGCCAGCGCCACATGACCGTGTGGATCAACACAGCCAGGCTGTGTGTGGCACTGGGCTGGTGGGGCATGACCGTGTGATTTCACATGGTCGGGTCATGCCTCCCTTCGTTCCGCTTGCCGAATACCTTCCTTTTGCTCCAAAAGTGTGTTGTTTATCTTGTAAAATGTTGTCCTGTACACAAAAGCACAAAGAGCAAATCTTTGAACTAGAAAATTGGAAATGCATGCAAAACAAAGTACGATATGTATGAAACAAGTATAAAATGCAGCGAGATGTGAGCGAAAACTACTCCTAAAACCCTATATGTTTTGCTCACATCATCCATGTCAGTCTTTGGCCAATCAATTGATTGGTATGACCCAACAATCAACTACAATAGCCATCAGTTGACTACGAGACATTATGTGCCCTATCCACTTAAGGCCAGTCGATTGCTCAACCCTAGCAGTTCACTGGTGCAAGCCACCAGTCGACTACTAGATCACCAAACAATAGTCGAGCCATAGTCGACTACACGACAAGTCAATTAGGTCATAACCCCAATTGACTGTCGGAGTCAACTAAGCCCTCCGAGTGTCACACACTTGACCAGTCGACTGGTAAACCTCAAGAGTGAGGTTTAACCCCAAGTATGATCCCCTCATACTTGACACTTACCCTTAGCCTAGACCAAAGTCTTCAAGCCACTTCCATTAGCCTCACGATCTCAAGGTCCATCCAAGTCCTCTATGACTCCTTCACCCTTTGCACTAGCCTTCAAGTGCTTCCATTGACTTTGTCATGCAAACGGGTACACTGCCAACACTCCACCCTTGGACTTTCCTTTTCCAATTACCCATACTTGGACTTTCATCATCAAAACTACACTTGGACTTTCCTTTTCCAAGTATCCATACTTGGACTTTCGCCGCAAGACTACACACTTGGACTTGCACAGCCAAGACTATACCCTTGGACTTTTCCATTGCCAAGTCTCCAAACTTGGACTTTTTCCATTTCCAAGTATCCATACTTGGACTTTCCCTTGCCAAGAATCTATTCTTGGACTTCCCTTGCCAAGTCTCCAAACTTGGACCTCTCCTTGCCAAGAATCCATTCTTGGACTTCTCCATTTCCACGTCTCCAAACTTGGACTTTCCCTTGCCAAGAATCCATTCTTGGACTTCCTTTCCCAAGTCTCCAAACTTGGACTTCTTCTTGCCAAGAATCCATTCTTGGACTTCCCATTTCCAAGTCTCCAAGCTTGTACTTTCCCACTCAAGTCTTACTCGAGCATAGTCAACCTTAACCTAGATTGATTGCTCCAACAATCACCCTCAAAACAATCTCCTTGATATAACCTTTGATATCCCAAACCATCAACTAGTCATATGATCATATGTATAGCCACACAAATTGTCAAACCCATTTTCAAATATCAAAACCCTACTCGAGTTCCACTCGAGCTTGGTCAATATTGACCTGGGGTCGATTGCCCCAATAGTCTCCTCATTTTTTATGTTTGACAATACCTTTAAGTTAGGCCAACCCTTAAGCCCAATTTGACTCTTCTTATGCCAAGGCATAATGAAGGTTTCCTAACTTAAACCCTTCATTTCTCCCCCTTAGGCATACATCAAAAAGTCTACCAAGGTTGTCCATGTCTCACCTTCCAATGAGATTCTTCATTCTCTCCCTTGGTCCAAGGTTCATCATAAATGTCTTCATTCCAATAAAAGACAATTCTTCACTCTCTCCCTTTTTAACCTTCATCCATCATCTCTTGATCGACAAGCTCCCCTTAAAGACTTACTCACCCTTGACCATTGCACAAACAATGTCCTTGGAGAGTTCCTAAGCCTATAGGAAATCTAAACCATCAAAAATTAGGGTAAAAGTTTAAACTTGAACTTTAATCTCCCTTAAAATTTGATCTTCATCTTAATCAACTCTCCAATTCATTTTCAATGAATATTTTACCCTTCCAATGCTTTTCTAAGCATATCATAGGGTTAGGAGTGATTAGGGAACTTAGGGGTACTAATAACTAGCTAAACAAATCTTGTTCAGCCAAAATCAGCATCATCAGTCAACTGTGTCAGTGACCATTTGACTAAACCACCACCAGTCGACTGGCTGCTAATGTACATTGTATTTGTCATGGTACCATTTCAAATTAATTACTGAACCCCCTAACTACACTAATATAGCATAGTGGATGGCCCGGATCGTTTCCCAACGAGTGTAATCGACAAAATAGTAAACTTAGGATTTCTAATTATTGCTTTGGGTTTTCTAATGTAAATGGGGGGTTTGGAATTTGAAAGGCTAATCCTACTTAACAAAAGACAATGGAAGGTAATTAAACTCTAATCTAACTAAATTACGAGTGCGATGAAATTAAAAAAAATTCTAAACTAAGCATTCAAACAAGAAAGTACATGAATTTAAATATGCAGAATAACATAAGAGTAAAACATAACATGAAATTAAATCTAAACTATAACTACAACCTAATTACTCTAAGAACCATTTTATCAAACAATACGTGAGCATGAAACAAATTAAACCAAGTATGTGCAAATTAAACATGGAAGGGAAATGCGATTACAAACATTCAACACAAATTAATATGGAAATCATCAAACACATCGAGGAGCTTGCAATTGGCTATCCGAAATCTAAAATAGGAGCTACTGTCGGAGATGTAATTGTCTATAGACGGTGGAAATGGAGTTGTCAGCGGAGATGTGGTTGTTGGCCGGAGAAGATGACTGATGGAATTGTCGGTGGTCGAGGAAGTGGGCTGCCGGTGGCTGGAACAGTTCGGAGGAGAATCCTCACTTTGATTGGTGTTGTGGTGGCTGGCCGGAGCTGTGAAGACGAGCGGCTGTGGTTGGGAAAAAATCGAAGAGGAGATGGAAATGTCGGCTGTGGAGAAGCGGTTGTGGTTGTCGGCATTAGAGGTGGAGGAGACCACCGATCACCGGAGTGGAGGGGATCCCCTTCCCTCTCCGGTGACTGGTGAGGAAGCGGAGAGCACAGCAGCGGTCGAATGGGTGTCGGGCGTCACGGAGAAGAAGATGAAATGCCGACAACCACAGTCACTTCTCCATAGACGACATTTCCATATCATCTGCGATTTTCTCCCAACCATAGCCGCTTCACAAATTCCACCACCACAACAAAGAATCGTAGTGAGTATTCTCCTCCCATTTCCTCGACCATCGATACCCACTTCCTCGACCACTAGCAATTCCATCAGTCATCTTCTCCGGCCAGCAACCACATCTCCGCCGGTAGCTCCATTTCCATCGTCTGCAGCCAATTACATCTCCGACAACAACTCCTATTTTAGATTTCGGATAGACAATTGCAAGCTCCTCGATGTGTTTGATGATTTTCATTTTAATTTATGTTAAATGTTTGTAATCGCATTTCCCTTCCATGTTTAATTTGCACATACTTGGTTTAATTTTTTTCATGCTCACGTATTGTTCGATAAAATGCTTCTTAGAGTAATTAGGTTGTAGTTAGTTAGTTTAGATTTAATTTCATGTTATGTTTTACTCTTATGTTATTCTGCATATTTAAATTCATGTACTTTCTTGTTTGAATGATTAGTTTAGATTTTTTTTTAATTTCATCGCACTCGTAGTTTAGTTATATTAGAGTTTAATTACCTTGCATTGTCTTTCGTTTAGTAGGATTAGCCTTTCAAATTTCAAACCCCCTATTTACATTAGAAAACCCAAAGCAATAATTAGAAATCCTAAGTTTACTATTCTGTCGATTACACTCGTTGGAAAATGATCCGAGCCATCCACTATGTTATATTAGTGTAGTTAGGGGATTCGGCAATTAATTTGAAACGGTACCACAACAAATACCGTGCACATTAAATTTTGGCGCCATTGTCGGGGAAGAAGATGAAATGTCGGCTCCTTCGCTCGGGCGGAGATGTTGGTTTTATTAAGCTCTTTTCCTTGGTCGTCCGATCTCAACCCCTTCAATCTCAGCCGTCCAATAAAGGTAGGGCTTGATTAAGTTGATTAATCCATTAAGAAGGTTATGATCCAACGGTTGTGATTCCTCTGATTTTGAATGGATGGATATGATCCATCTGAAGGAATAATTACGATCGGTCAAATCTAGATGAAGGGCTCAGATGTACAGATCAATATGTACAGACCGGATCTCTCTAGATCTGGGTAGATGGCTCAGAATCAAGCTGCTTTCATCGGACAGTCCATATTGCTCAGATCTGATCTCTTGATTAAATTGCCCTCGATCATGATGAAATGTCCAGATTTATCCAACTCGAGTCTAATCCATTGGCTCATCTCGATCTCCTACGATTAAGATGTAAAATTTGCATATAAGTCCAAAAATTAGGAGAATTTACAATAAGGTCCAAAAATATATCCAACTCATAAAACATGTAAATAATCAATAATAAATCACTAGAGAGGATAAAAACTGTGATATTAAGGACCAAAATAATGCAATAAAATGGTAGTGATCAATTCCCCTACACTTATTCTTGCACGTCCCGAGCAAGGAAAGAAACTAAAAGTAAACTGAAAGTGTATTTCCCTAGAAATTCCCAAGTATACATAGAAGATCGTGAAAGAGTTACGTAGGATTGTCAAATCTCAAAGACTCAAGCAATCATGGACTTAAATCTTACACAGGTTAACAAACATGGTGACTTCAATCCATCCTGAATAGACTATGAATGATTAAGCCTCACAAGATAAGTGGTGACTTCTCTCGCTCTCATAAGCAGATAATAGTGGAGTTCACTCAAGCTACTCATGGTTTATGCACTACCAAATGCTTGCTTTTCTTCTACCTTCACCACTATATACACATAAGAATGCACAATCACTGAAGGCTTATTAAGAATGCAAGGGAAACATGAATAAAAGCAAATAATGATATGTGTGTAAAGAAAGAAAGATAATAAATGAAATAGCTAAAGAAATGCCAGAAGATATGGAAATGCTGGAATGCTACATAGATGAGTACAAAAAAGCAATGCCCCAAAAGTTTTCATTCAACCCAATAAACATGTAAACAACCCTTATCACATTCTTCAATACAAAACTACTCATGATATACAATAAATCTCTTAATAACTGTAACAAGAGATGTCATTAACAAAAATACTATCACACATAAGTAATAATGAATGGCACCACATGTCAAAATTTTCACAATACTTTTTTTTTATTTCATGGGTACCCAATTTTTTTTCAACTTTTTTTTTCCAAACTTTTTTTTTCACTTTTTTTTTCAACATGTAGTGCACTTCCCTATGCTCGAACATCAAGCTCAGCTAAAAAGATAAAGAGCATGACTAGCTCATGGTGGTTAAGCACGACTTGCCTATGCTTCCATTAAATTCTCCTGAGCTACTCTCTCCCCCACACTTAAACTTTTGTCCGTCCCGGGCAAAAACTCATCATGAAACATCCAATATTCCACATCCAACAAAATGGAAATAGAGAATAAATGACATGATGAAAATGTAGGAATAGAAAGAAAATAGAATAAATGATGAAAATGACATGACGTATGATAAGGAGATTATTCGAATAACATGTGACAACAAAAGAAGAAAAGGGAAACAAATGAGATTGCCTTCATAATAATCATGCAAACCTATGGTTGTGTGATCTCAAAAGAATCAAAGCAAGTTCTAGAGTTACAATACCACAAGTGCACCACACACAAGCAATAAGAACAGGCACAATCCTCACTAGGAATGAAAACAAAATCATCTTAATCTATCAACATAGAATCCATCACCAAGTAGTAACCACATGCAATCAAATAATCCATTCAAGTCAATAAATCCCAAAATTCGACAATCAAATTTAACTAGCTTTCACAACTTCTAAAATGATATAAAGGAATGCATGGGAAATTTATTTGAAAAACTGACAAAACAAAAACTCAACAAACAAAACTTAACAACTATAACTAAAATAAACAAAGTAAAAAAAATGTATATACAAGGGAAATAAAAGAAAATGAGATGGAACAAACTCCCCTGAGGTCCTGACGGTTGAAGAAGATTCAGAAAAGGAGCCACGCAGGTCATGGGGTGCTCCAAAAGAAATTCTTTCCCGGTGGTTGAAGAAGATTCATCTTTAACATCCATGCCGGAAGTGGGATGGACAAAATGGGGGTGAGTGCTTTAATGATGTGATCATGATAATACTGTGCTTCTCCCTCCAATATCATCGCCTCATCATATGTAATCTCTGATGGTCGGAGGCGATTCAGGAAAAGTGTCCAGCCTTGGGGCTGGATTATTGCATATGTTGTTAGGGCATTCATCAGCCAAATTCTTAGAGTATTCAGCTCAAATAGGAGTGTCCAGTCTGGGGGAAAAACCCAGCTATCCATCACTCCTCCATCAGGCTTATCGAGTGGTTGCACAGCTAAACATAAAAATTTTGTAGGCATTGTCTCCTCTACAACATCATCTGCAATATGTTAGTAATATATGAGAGATGTCCTAAGGCAATCGCCTTATGTATGAACCATTTATATGATAAATGAAAATTCACTATTTGAGTATACATGTTTTATATATTTGATTGGATCTTAAACTCGTTTACTGAATGTCCACGATACGATTCACAGCATGAGAGAATTTGTGATTGGATCACAACTAGTGAGTATCTCTACATGTGTAATTGTGATGTATCGAAATTATCCCTAGTCGATGAATTGATGGATTTGGACACCATCAATTCTGTCGAGACTAGCACGAGGTATACTCCTTGGTGTATCCAAGCAGCTGATTCTCACTGGTTGGAGACATTGTGATGACCGGAGTAAATCGTGGATGCTAGTTATGGTAACTAGTTCATTGGAGTGACCAGCCGTAAGACTTCATATGGTTCTCTGCATATATAGATATGTCAATGAAGTTCTTACCGTAGCTTAAGTGCGATGTTCCTTTGACTTGCGGTATTCAAGTCATCTTGATCATGGAGACTTATGCTTTGACATCTTAAGCAAACATCTCTAAGGAGATGTGGACCCGGGATGATTGGGTATAAGTCGAAGTGATCGAAGTTGTTTGAATAGCCTATAAAGGATTCACCACTCCTTGTAAGGAGATGTATACCCATGGCCTCTCGTCGGATTGTTACTAAAGTCTTTGGCCAAAGCATTACATGTTTAGAGTAAAGTACACTTCGATACATGTGCAGTAACTAGAATTCGTAGGACGAGGAAATGATACTTGGGCTAGGTGTGACGTAGTCAGCCTAGTGGGGACTGACACTATAGACCATGTCCTGAACCAAGTGGGTATAAGATGAGTGAAGGGAATGGGGCACGAATCATTCGAGCTGCTCAAGGGTTTCAGAAATAGTTCTGGATCAACCGTTGATCTTTTCGGTTAATTGGGGATCATGATGTACTACTAGGTGCCACTCATGATCGTTCTATAATTAATGATTAATTATAGACGGCCAACATAAACCGAGAACCTATTTGGTCACACGCATAACGAGTGTAATCCAAAGGATTTAAAACGATCTTGAGAATGGGATTCTTAGACCGAGAGAAACTAGGTTTGGTTGGACCAAACATGAAGCGAGCATGAAATCGTTTCAGTCGCAATGGAAGCGTGGATGGGTCGTGTCTTATGAAGACATAATGGATGAACCAAAATGGTTTGGTTCTAATCCAATGGAGGAGAATAAACCAAAGGGTTTGGTTTATTTTAAACGAATGAACCAAAAGTTGGTTCGGTTCATTTTAACTTAAAATAAACCATCATGGTTTAGTTTATTTTAACTTATCTTAATGGAGCGGGTTAACGGGCCTAATGGTTATGATCCAATAACCATTAAGAGAATTAGTTCTCTATAAAAGAGGGCTTAAGGGATAATTAAGCCCTAATCCACAACCCTAAGTTGCCGCCCACCTCTCCTTGGAGAAATTCGGCGCCAACTCTCCTCCTCCTTGCCGCCGCCCACCTTGAGGCTCCAACCGGCGTCCAGAAGGTGCTGACCTTCCCCCTCGCCGGCGTCGAGCTGCTTCCGGTTGGTACTCCGGTGATCTCCTTTAGGTTTGGCATCAAGGTGAGCTTTATCTTCCCTTGGTTGGCCGGCACCTATCTCCTCCACCAAAGCTGTCCAGTTTTCTGGACAGCTTGTTCTCCTCTCATCGGAGTGTCGTTTGGACGACGGTTAGAGCTCCGACAGTGACTAACTTATCGGGGATTCGATCTCCGGTAATCCTCTGAGGTGGAGGACGAAGGATTCGTCAATCGGTTGACGAATACTTCTCCGGAGAAGCGAGTTTTGAGGACTCGTCTTAGGATCCGAATTTGGATTCGGATTGTGATCATCTCTCGATCACGTCGTCTTCAACACGAGGCTATTAACCCGTACGAAGAAGAAGCTCGTGGCTTAGCGAAGTCATCCCGAGTGTTGGGATGTATACTGAAAGCCTAGCTCTTTGGTATGAACATTTTATTTTGAAATAAGAATCACATGATCATTTTTTACACTTTATATTTATATATGTGCATATTGTCTAATACTTTACATTGTAGATAACATGGTGCTTGGGTGTGGCACAGAAGATCATGTTATCAGTCCCTTGTACAGTATAAGCAGAGGCTCACAACCAAGATGGTTTTGGACAAACCATTGGCATGGTTGTAGTGTAGCTTGGTATTGTTTTATCTTGAACATAGAGTTACACTAGTACACTTAGGTGTATTGAGCAGGACCGACATAGAGGTGATTCAATTTATTGCTGACTGCATAATTGAATCGGACCTCGGATATTATGTTGTACATGCTCTTAATCCTGATATAATAATGGGCACATTTACTTAATATTTATTTCTTTGATTTATCAGAGGGTGAGATTTCTATGGATTAAATCAATATGCCTGGTAAGTTGGGAAATGATATTATTTATATGGTGTGCCATTGATTATAGGAGGAAACCGTGTCCTATATATTAGGTTGATGATGTCCCCTTGAGGAGCTCATAAGGTTCATCATGTAAACCCTGCAGGTTGACTTAGTCAACATGATGATAAGGTTGAGTGGTACTACTCGAGGAGTTAGATGTTAATTAATCGATGGTCAAGAATCAATTAATTGACGGACATTCGATATCTTAAACACGGGGAGATGGATGTACAAATAATATATGGAGCCCATATTAATTTATGGGGGTTGGTGAGGTAGTTCAATGATGATCCTCTAGTGGAATGGAACATCATTGATGGATCAAGTTTGTGTGGTTCCGATCCATCGGGTGGCCAAGATCCAACTCCTCCTCATGGTCCCTATTGTAGCCTATTTACACCTCATGAAGTCTAGATCAAATGATGGAAAACAAATCTCTAGATCCGACGGTTGGGATTAAATCCCTAGAACCGACGGTGGAGATTAAATCTCTAGATCCGACGGTTGGGATTAAAACCCTAGAATCGACGGTTGAGATTAAATCTCTAGATCCGATGGTTGGAATTAAAACCCTAGAACCGACGGTGGAGATTAAATCTCTAGATCCGATGGTTGGGATTAAAACCCTAGAATCGACGGTTGAGATTAAATCTCTAGATCCGACGGTTGAGATTAAATCTCTAGATCCGACGGTTGAGATTTAATCTCTAGAACTAATGGAGGAGATTAAACCAAGGCCTAAACCTAACTCTATATATATGGGCTTAGGCTTGGGCGGCAAAGGAGATGAAAAACCTAATTGAGACAAGGTGGCTTGGGCGGCAAGAAAGATAAGGAGATTAGGGTTAGGGTTTGGTTCATTGTGTTGGCCGGCAAGGCTTCTTCTTCTTCCCATTGATGGCCGGCAACCCTTCCTCCCTTTTCCTCCTTGGTTTGGCCGGCGTCCAAGCTTTTCCTTTCCTTCTATGGCTTAGGTTGGATGGAATTAGGATGGCTTCCTTGGCCAACCAAATCCTAGATGGGATAGGATTGGGGTTGGGGCTAGGGTTAGGGTTTTGGGATTAGGGTGGGCGGCAACAAGAAGATGAAGATTCATTTCTTCTTCCTTCTAAGTGTTGAGGCCACTATCCTTGTTCCTCTACCTTGGCCGGAGCTCAACCTATTCTCCTTCCCTTCATCCTTGGCCGGAAATTAGGAGAGCTTAGTCTAGGGTTTTGGCAACAAGGAGGAGGATTGTTTTCCTTTCCTTTTTCCAAGTGTTGGCCGGCGCCCATACCCTTGGTGTTTCTCTTTTGGTTGGTTTCTATACTCCATTTTATCTTCCTTGGCCGGCGGCAACATCGAGTTTATTGACTTGGTGGCCGGTTCTAGAAAGGAAGATGAGTTTTGTTTTAGGATCTTCCTTTGTTCCTAGTGAACAAGGAAAGGAAGATTGGTGATCTAGGAGGCTTCAACTTTTGGTAGATCGTCGCCCACACGACGTCCAAAAGGAGGGAGGACATACAATAGAAGATCAAGAGGTATAACAAGAGGTATAATCTTGTTTATTTTGATTAATGTTCTTTTGTATTATGTTTATAATTGCTTTACAATTATATGCATGTTTTGTGTGGATGCTTACTTTATGTATGTGTTGATTATACTAGTTTACATTTGTATGTATTTGTATAATCATGGACCCCAAAGATAAACACAAAAACCGGCAATCCGTCCGTCGTCTCTTCCGCGGCTAATCGACTAGAAGAGTTTGGTTGCTGAACAACTAGTTTGTTCAAGCGATCGCTCGAGTCGTTGGCACGACGACGAATTGGTTGTGCTTAGGAAACTCATCCCATCCGGATTAGTTTTTCATTTGTTGAAAATTTTAATCTGGGGACATGGGAGCCGATGAGCATTCCGAGGATTAGCACATTGCCAACACCGAGGATACTTGGCGTGGATACGGATAGAGACGATTCTAGAGAGGATCGTTCTGGTTGATGTCGTTCCCGCTACACGTGATACGAAAGGTATAACGTAGTTAAATTTCCTTTTATTGCAAATTTAAATTTACGGTTATGTCTACACTTGTTGTACTATGCATGCGTGTGTTGTGTGTGTTGTAATAAATGTAGATTTATTAATTTTATTGCTTCCGCTGTGCTCATGTTTACGAAACATAATCGAACACACACACGCCGCGGTGCCGAAAACCCAACAGTGGTATCAGAGCCCAGGTTGTGTTTCGACATAATCGTAAAATGGTTTTGTGATAGTCATAATGTTATTTCTGGAAATTTTCTAATTTTGGAAATTTAGAAGTATTTATGGAAATTTTTCAATTTGAGAAAGTCTAGATGTATTTATGGAAATATTTCACTTTTGGAAAGTTGGAAGTATTTATGGAAATTGATATTTTCCATAAATAAAATATTTGATTAGATTCTGGAAATTTGTTTCCTAATTTAATCATGATTTGATTTGGAGAATCAAATCTTAAAATATTTTATTTCCATAAGTAGTTTTGATGATTTAGGAAATTGGTTTCCTAAATTGATTTTCCTTAATCAATTATTTTCATAAATAAAATATGTGATTAGATTTGGAAATTTGTTTCCTAATTCAATCATGATTTGATTTAGAGAATCAAATCTTAAAAATATTTTATTTCCATAAATAGTTATGACAAATAAGGAAATTATGTACATGACATAATTGTATGCCATGTAATTGCATTAGATGCATAACATTATGCTATGCGTGTCGTGACATGTAGATGTATGTCATGTATGCCATGCCATGTAGATAATAGTTATTTGCATGCAAAGAGGATGAGACATAAAACCCTAACTCAATATTAAAGCCTACACCTTCCATTAATATGGTTAGAACCAGAGTTTTGTTTCTTGTTTGGGTTGTTGGACTCACTCCAAGCCCGGCTTGAACCTGAACATGTTCAAATCATTGGAATAGTTTAACTCTAATATGGTAAGAGTCAGAGGTCAATCGTTAGTTTGGGTTGTTGGACTCACTCCAAGCCTGGCTAATTGGTTGAATGCGCTCTAACCATATTAAAACTATTTCGCGATTAATGGGTCAGCTCTAACTTGGAGCATCGATTTGTTGGACTCACTCCAAGGTCGATGTGAAGAGAGGTGAAGTTGGGTGCTATGCATATGATGCATACTTGTTAATGTGTTAACAACCCAATGTATATGTAAACATTCAATTAGTTGATAGCACATTGTGATAGTTACATATACATGATATGTAATCGGTATACTTGATACCCACCATCATAGCTAAGAATGGCTTGTTGGACTCACTCCAAGGTTGTTCTTATCTATATTGGATATCAGCCCATTCGGAGATTGACCTACGATCTCCCGAATTGATTTCAATGGTTTTTGAATTCGAAAAAATGAATGGGATTTTGTAAATGTATGTGGATGCATTTTAAAATCATCTTTCTCATATATGCTCGTTTTGTATTTCTAGGTTAATCGCTTGATCATGATGTCTTTGAATTTGGCGCCTATTTTGAATTCAATAAATTGATCGGGCCGAACTTCTTGACCGGCTTAGAAACTTGAGAATTGTTCTCAAGGAAGAAAAGCTTGAGTATGTCCTCGGTTGCCTCTTCCCGCTTCGCCCTAGTGATGATGCAACACCGACCAATTGTTGGCCCATCGAAACATGTGAGTGATTCCGAGCAAGTGAGTTACATCATGCTAGGGCGATGGTACCCTAAGTCGCAGCAGCATGAGCATATGGATGCTCATACCATAGTCCTTCATCTTTCTGAGTTGTTTGATGAGCAAGTGAGATTCGAAAGGTTCGAAGTCTCCAAGCTTCTCTTCACCTCTGAGATGCAAGAAGGTTCATCTGTGGTACTGCTCAACATGCTGAAGACTGTGGAGCCTTCTGAGAAGCATGAGCAGGGGACGGTGTTGTTAGTTGATTCCTCGAAGAAAGGTTCTAAGAGGAAGTCAAAGGAACAGCAGAAGGGAAAGAAGAGAAGGGCTAAGAAGGTAGAACTAGCACAAAAGGAAACTTGCCATCATTATGGCAAGGAGAGCCATTGGCGAAGAAAGTGCAAGATTTATCTTGAGTCTGTGAAGAAGAATAAGGCATCGGATGCCCCATCTTTCTCAGATATCTTCGTTATTGATTGTCATTCTATTTCCTCAGACACTTGGGTATTGGATAGTGGGTGTGGCTCAGATATTTGTAAAGACATACATGGGCTAGGAAATAGAAGAAGACTTGTCAAGGGAGAGTCAAATTTACGTGTTGGGAATGGAGCAAAGGTTGTTGCACTCGCCATCGGAACGTATTTGTTGAGACTCCCTATAGGACTTGTCTTAGAACTGGACAATTGCTTTTATGTTCCTTCGTTGATAAAGAACATCATTTCTATTTCTTGTTTAAATAGAAATGGGTACCATTTGACTTTTAGTAACAATTGTTGTTACATAACTTTGAATGGAGTTCTTTATGGGACTGGAACTTTAAGCAATGGTATTTATACGTTAGACGTATCCAGTGACATTTTCAATATCGAAGCGAGCAACAAGCGTGCTCGAAAAGATAATCAATTAGACTCCTATATGTGGCATTGTCGTCTTAGCCATGCAAGTAAGAAACGCATGTCCGAATTACACCGATGTGGAATTCTGGAATCGTTTGAATTGGATTCATACGATACATGCGAATCATGCTTAAAAGACAAGATGACTAAGTTACCTTTTACTGGAAAAGGTGAACGAGTGGAAGAGTTGCTAGGTCTAATACATACTGATGTATGTGGACCCATGTCAACTCAAGCTTTAGGAGGCTATAGCTACTTCATTACCTTCACCGATGATCACTCACGGTTTGGGTATGTGTTCTTGATGAAACACAAGTCTGAAGCCTTTGAAAGGTTCAAAGAATTCAGAAATGAAGTAGAGAAACAACTTGGCAAGAGTATTAAAATACTTCGATCGGATCGAGGTGGTGAATACTTGAGTCAAGAGTTTCTAGATTATCTGAGAGACAATGGTATATTGTCTCAATGGACTCCGCCGTATACACCACAACTTAATGGTGTATCTGAGAGGCAAAACCGGACCTTGTTGGACATGGTCAGGTCAATGATGAATCACGCGAATCTTCCCAAGTCCTTTTGGAGCTATGCACTTCAGACAGCTGTTTACTTGTTAAACAGAGTCCCGACCAAGGTAGTCTCTACTACTCCATATGAGATATGGGCTAGTAAGAAACCTCATTTATCTTACTTGAAGATATGGGGTTGTCCTGCTTATGTGAAGCAGACTGTGTCAGACAAATTGGATGCTAAGTCTGATAAATGTCTATTTATTGGATACCCTAAGGAAACGAGGGGTTACCAATTCTATCATCCCTTGGAACAAAAGGTGTTTGTTTCAAGGAATGTTGTGTTTCTAGAGAAAGAGTTTCTCTTACAAGAAAACAGTGGGAGTGTCGTTGAACTTGAGGAGGTTCAAGAGACTTCAGTAGACATTGAAGAGATACCTGGTCAAGCACTTCGACTGATGACTCATAGTGATGAGCCATCGGCTGGACCTATTGAGGCACCACATCTTCGTAGATCTAGTAGAGCACGCAATATTCCCGAGAGATATGGATTTCTCATAAGTGAATCGAACGACGTGTTACTCATTGATGATGAGGAGCCTACTAGTTATGAAGAAGTGCTGACAAGTTCAGAAAGGGATAAGTGGCTTGATGCCATGAAGTCGGAAATGGATTCCATGTATGAAAACCAAGTTTGGAACTTGGTTGACCCACCTAAAGGCATAAAGCCTATAGGGTGCAAGTGGGTTTTCAAGAAGAAAACCAACATGGATGGTAATATGATTACCTATAAGGCTAGATTGGTGGCGAAAGGATATCGTCAAAAGCAAGGTGTTGATTATGACGAAACCTATTCGCCTGTAGCTATGCTTAAATCCATTCGGATGCTCCTGGCCATAGCGGCTCATTATGATTATGAGATATGGCAGATGGATGTGAAAATAGCTTTCCTTAATGGAAACCTGCTCGAGGATGTGTATATGATACAGCCTGAGGGTTTCACATCGGTTGATAAAACCAAGGTATGCAAATTGCGACGGTCCATTTATGGATTGAAGCAAGCATCCAGAAGCTGGAATATCCGTTTTGATGAGACAATCAAAAAGTTTGATTTCTCACAAAATCCAGACGAACCTTGTGTGTACAAAATGGTTAGTGGGAGTGCAGTCGTGTTCCTAGTATTGTATGTCGATGACATATTACTTATAGGAAACGATGTTTCAATCTTACAGTCAGTTAAGGTTTGGTTATCCAAGACATTCTCCATGAAAGACCTAGGAGAAGCAACCTACATCCTTGGGATTAAGATCTATAGAGATAGATCGAAATGGTTGCTTGGTCTTTCGCAGTCTACATATATAGACCGAGTGCTAAAGAGGTTTATCATGTCGGAATCCAAGAAAGGTTTCATACCCATCAGGCATGGGGTACACCTTTCGAAGTCTATGTGTCCGCGCACAGAAGACGAGAGGATTTGCATGAGTAAGATTCCCTATGCATCCGCAATAGGATCTATCATGTATGCTATGTTATGTACAAGGCTCGATGTATCGTATGCTCTGAGTGTCACGAGCAGATACCAGTCCGATCCAGGAATGGATCATTGGGTGGCTGTTAAGACGATCCTTAAGTACTTAAGAAGAACTAAGGATGTGTTCCTAATATATGGAGAAGGGGACATGGTGATACGCGGGTATACGGATGCCAGCTTCCAGACAGACAAGGATGATTCGGGCCTCACCGATACGTGTTCACCTTGAATGGGGCGCGATGAGTTGGAAAAGTTCCAAACAAGACATCAGAGCGGATTCTACTAGGGCGAGGAATACATTGCACTTCGAAGAAAGGAAGCGGTTTGGATCAAGAAGTTCGTTTATGAACTTGGTGTGATTCCGACCATTGTTGAAGAAATACCAGTCTACTGCAACAATATTGGAGCAATTGCACAGGCGAAAGAGCCAACGTCTCATCAACGATCCAAACATGTGCTTTGCCGCTATCATCTTATCAGAGAGATCATCAGTAGGAACGAAATACAAATCGAGAAAATTCCCACTGAAAGGAACTTAGCGGATCCTTTGACTAAGGCATTACCTCAAAATAAGTTTGAGGGTCATGTTAGAGCTTATGGTATTGGATACCGTAGCGATTGGCATTAGGCCAAGTGGGAGTCTGTTAGTAATAAATGAGAGATGTCCTAAGGCAATCGCCTTATGTATGAACCATTTATATGATAAATGAAGATTCACTATTTGAGTATACATGTTTTATGTATTTGATTGGATCTTAAACTCATTTACTGAATGTCCATGATACTATTCACAGCATGAGAGAATTTGTGATTGGATCACAACTAGTGAGTATCTCTACATGTGTAATTGTGATGTATCGAAATTATCCCTAGTCGATGAATTGATGGATTTGGACACCATCAATTCTGTCGAGACTAGCACGAGGTATACTCCTTGGTGTATCCAAGCAGCTGATTCTCACTGGCTGGAGACATTGTGATGTCCGGAGTTAATCGTGGATGCTAGTTATGGTAACTAGTTCATTGGAGTGACCAGCCGTAAGACTTCATATGGTTCTCTACATATATAGATATGTCAATGAAGTTCTTACCGTAGCTTAAGTGCGATGTTCCTTTGACTTGCGGTATTCAAGTCATCTTGATCATGGAGACTTATGCTTTGACATCTTAAGCAAACATCTCTAAGGAGATGTGGACCCGGGATGATTGGGTATAGGTCGAAGTGATCGAAGGTTTTTGAATAGCCTATAAAGGATTCACCACTCCTTGCGAGGAGATGTATACCCATGGCCTCTCGTCGGATTATTACTAAAGTCTTTGGCCAAAGCATTACATGTTTAGAGTAAAGTACTCTTCGATACATGTGCAGTAACTAGAATCCGTAGGATGAGGAAATGATACTTGGGCTAGGTGTGACGTAGTTAGCCTAGTGGGGACTGACACTATAGACCATGTCCTGAACCAAGTGGGTATAAGATGAGTTAAGGGAATGGGACACGAATCATTCGAGCTGCTGAAGGGTTTCAGAAATAGTTCTGGATCAACCGTTGATCTTTTTGGTTAATTGGGGATCATGATGTACTACTAGGTGCCACTCATGATCGTTCTATAATTAATGGTCAATTATAGACGGCCAACATAAACCGAGAACCTATTTGGTCACACGCATAACGAGCGTAATCCAAAGGATTTAAAATGATCTTGAGAATGGGATTCTCAGACCGAGAGAAACTAGGTTTGGTTGGACCAAACATGAAGCGAGCATGAAATCGTTTCAGTCGCAATGGAAGCGTGGATGGGCCGTGTCTTATGAAGACATAATGGATGAACCAAAATGGTTTGGTTCTAATCCAATGGAGGAGAATAAACCAAAGGGTTTGGTTTATTTTAAACGAATGAACCAAAAGTTGGTTCGGTTCGTTTTAACTTAAAATAAACCATCATGGTTTGGTTTATTTTAACTTATCTTAATGGAGCGGGTTAACGGGCCTAATGGTTATGATCCAATAACCATTAAGAGAATTAGTTCTCTATAAAAGAGGGCTTAAGGGATAATTAAGCCCTAATCCACAACCCTAAGTTGCCACCCACCTCTCCTTGGAGAAATTCGGCGCCAACTCTCCTCCTCCTTGCCGCCGCCCACCTTGAGGCTCCAACCGATGTCCAGAAGGTGTTGACCTTCCCCCTCGCCGGCATCGAGCTGCTTCCGGTTGGTACTCCGGTGATCTCCTTTAGGTTTGGCATCAAGGTGAGCTTTATCTTCCCTTGGTTGGCCGGCACCTATCTCCTCCACCAAAGCTGTCCAGTTTTCTGGACAGCTTGTTCTCCTCTCGTCGGAGCGTCGTTTGGACGACGGTTAGAGCTCTGACAGCGGCTAACTTACCGGGGATTCGATCTCCGGTAATCCTCTGAGGTGGAGGACGAAGGATTCGTCAATCGGTTGACGAATACCTCTCCGGAGAAGCGAGTTTTGAGGACTCGTCTTAGGATCCGAATTTGGATTCGGATCGTGATCATCTCTCGATCACGTCGTTTTCAACACGAGGCTAGTAACCTGTACGAAGACGAAGCTCGTGGCTTAGCGAAGTCATCCCGAGGATACTCGGCGTGGATACAGATAGAGACAATTCTAGCGAGGATCGTTCCGGTTGATGTCGTTCCCGCTACACGTGATACGAAAGGTATAACGTAGTTAAATTTCCTTTTATTGCAAATTTAAATTTACGGTTATGTCTACACTTATTGTACTATGCATGCGTGTGTTGTGTGTGTTGTAATAAATGTAGATTTATTAATTTTATTGCTTCCGCTGTGCTCATGTTTACGAAACATGATCGAACACACACACGCCGCGGTGCCGGAAACCCAACACAATAAAACTGCAAATAGAAGTAGCTGGCAACTCACTAACATCATCCTCAACTAATTTTTCTGACCCTGCTTCCACTGCAGATATCTCAGTATCAGTGGCATAAATAGTATCACAAAATAAATACAAGCCACTAGTATCATCATCCACTTCATCTGCTACAACAACAACTTCATCTACAAATTCACATCCATTAGTATCTACAATAACATCACAGCACAAAGATTCATAGGAGTCCTGTGGAGCGGCTAAATCATAGACATGCCCATCACTCGCTCTACAATCCATCTCCCTAAGCGCGTCGATATCCATAGAAATGGTCTTTGACAGAGGCTGAAAGGAATCATGTTCTTGTATCTGACTGATGGATGATGCAATTTGATCTAGCTGGATTTGTAAATTTTGTAGCTTTTCTTGTTGTTGTTGATGACTATTCCTCATTTGCTGCTGCAATATTGCTCTAGCTGCAAGAACTTTTCTAGTGTATTTTCTTGACTGGGAGCAAGGGTTTCCTCATTGTAGTCTTGATATATTAGACTCTGATATGTTGGAAAAGGTTGATCATGCTGTTGTTGCTCATTTCCATTATCAAAGTTTTGATGATCAGTCCACCCTGAATTGTTAAATTGAGATTGAGGAATGTTCTGTTGTGTGCTTCCATACTTGAACCCTGAGTGATCCATCCAACCATAATTATAGGTATTTGAAAATGATTCATACCTATTTTGTTGTTGAGGTTGGAAGTACTCATGCTGCTCTGAAATTCGTTGGGGCTGATACTATTGCGTTGAAGAATCTCCCCAATCATAACTATAAGAATTAAGAGTCGGATCATATATGTTATGATATTCTCGTGGGTAGCTCTAAGGCTCAATAGGAAATACACTCTGCTGCTCATTTTGGTCTGAATAATAAGCCTGATTGAAGTCTCCAAATCGCTGATAATAAGGATCCATGTTTAAAGAAATTTCCTGTTCTTTCCTGCAATACTAACAAACAATATCAAAAGACACAGGAAATAGATATGACCAAATACATGGATATACAAGAAATAAAATAATGTAGCCCTAAACAAAAATTTTGATTTTTTAATTTTTTTTTTTTAGAAAAATTGACAAACAATCCTAAGTCTACCAAACATCATTACACTCCCCGGCAACGGCGCCAAAACATCATTACAACCGCTTCTCCACAGTCGGCATTTCCATCTCCTCTGCGATTTTTGCCCAACCACAGTCGCTCATCTTCACAGCTCCGGCCAGCCACCACAACAACAATCGGAGTGAGGATTCTCCTCCGAACTATTCCAGCCACCGACAGTCCACTTCCTCGATCACCGACAATTCCATCAGTCATCTTCTCCGGCCAGAAACCACATCTCCATCGGCAGCTCCATTTCCACCGTCTGCAGCCAATTACATCTCCAGCAGCAGCTCCTATTTTAGATTTCGGACAGCCAATTGCAAGCTCCTCGATGTGTTTGATGATTTTCATTTTAATTTGTGTTGAATGTTTGTAATCGCATTTCCCTTCCATGTTTAATTTGCACATACTTGGTTTAATTTGTTTCATGCTCACGTATTGTTCGATAAAATGCTTCTTAGAGTAATTAGGTTGTAGTTAGTTTAGATTTAATTTCATGTTATGTTTTACTCTTATGTTATTCTGCATATTTAAATTCATGTACTTTCTTGTTTGAATGCTTAGTTTAGATTTTTTTTTAATCTCATTGCACTCGTAGTTTAGTTAGATTAGAGTTTAATTACCTTGCATTGTCTTTCATTTAGTAGGATTAGCCTTTCAAATTCCAAACACCCCCCCCCCCCAATTATATTAGAAAACCCAAAGCAATAATTAAAAATCCTAAGTTTACTATTCTGTCGATTACACTCGTTGGGAAATGATCTGGGCCATCCATTATGCTATATTAGTATAGTTAGGGGATTCGGTAATTAATTTGAAACAGTACCACGACAAATATCGTGCACATTAAATTTTAGCGTCGTTGCTGGGGAAGAAGATGAAATCTCAGCTCCTTCGTTCGGGCAGAGATGTTGGTTTTATTAAGCTCTTTTCCTTAGTCATCCGATATCAGCCCCTTCAATCTCAGCCGTCCAATAAAGCTAGGGCTTGATTAAGTTGATTAATCCATTAAGAAGGTTATGATCCAACGGATATTATTCCTCCGATTTTGAATGGATGGATATGATCCATCTAAAGGGATAATTATGATCGGTCGAATCTGGATGAAGGGCTCAGATGTACAGATCAATATGTACGGACCGGATCTCTCTAGATCTGGGTAGATGGCTTAGAATCAAGCCGCTTTCATCGGACGGTCCATATCACTCAGATCTGATCTCTGGATTAAATTGCCCTCGATCATGATGAAAGGTCCAGATTCATCCAACTCGAGTCTAATCCATTGGATCATCTCGATCTCTTACGATTAAGATGTAAAATTTACATATAAGTCCAAAAATTAAGAGAATTTACAATAAGGTCCAAAAATATATCCAACTCATAAAACATGTAAATAATCAATAATAAATCACTAGAGAGGATAAAAACCATGATATTAAGGACCCAAATAATGCAATAAAATGGTAGTGATCGACTGCCTAAAACAATCGACTAGAGTCTGATTTTTTAGAAATCAGACTTTTTAGATGAGTTTTAAAAATTCATAAGTAATTATATAATTTTCGAAAAATCATGAAATTTCATACTTACCTTACTTATTTCACATATTATGGGTGAAAAATAATTTTATATGAAAACTGATGCGCACGAACATGACCTTAAATCTCGCGACGGAGACCGTCGAGGACTCAAAGCACGCGCTCGCGCTCAACGCCCGCAAGTGCACGGATGTCATAAGTAATAAAGATTATCGATCCCACAGGGACTGGGATTCGAGTACCAATATACTCAGTGGTTGTAATTATTCAGACGTGACTCTAAGAGGTTTCAATTGGTGAGGGCTGTCGGTGGACTCTACTCTGTAAGGTGTCACACGAAGGAGGAAAGGAGTGTGTCGAGGTCTTCAAAGGTGATTCTAGGACTTCAATTTCGCTTGCGTATCACAGAACAATGTTGTCAATTGGCATTGTCTAGATGTTTACCTATGGTTTTGTGGAAGGAACATCATACACTCTCCCATAGAGCCGCTGCATCTACCGAGAGCTATCTCGCCTAAAAGGTCGGGATAGAGGGTACGAGGATGCCAAATCAATCCCTACGGTGAACTGTTTTCGATTCCACCGCACCCTTCTCCCCGCAGTTACAGGAGATCAGGTTTACCCCTAGGTTCCTTATATCAAATCCCCTAAATTTTAGATTGCGAGGGTTGTCACCCCTCGTATCGCCTAAGCATAGCGAAAAGAAAGCCAAACACGCATAGATATAGTAAAGAGCAACTACCAATTGTCAAATCAAACTCATGGGCTGAATTTAACATGAACCAACATTGTTTATGTACACAAGCTACTCCCTAATCCTAGAATCGAAAGTATTACTCCATGTATACGAAGGAAGAATCACAAAGCATGTCTAAGGTTGAATACATAAGGAATGAAACGTAGAAATAAAGATATACAATGCTTCCGTGATCTTCTCTCCGGTGTTGAATTGCTAGGTGTGGACCTCCAACGGTGTTCCTTCTCCCCGTTGCGAGTTACCGAAGCTTTTTAGGGCTTCGGTGTGCTGTCCTAGCCATCGTGCCTCCCCCCTAGGGTTTGGGCGTAGCCATCCTTATATAGACATCACCTCGTACCACTGCAAAATCCGGAAAAAGCCCTAGTCGTGCAAATCTATCGGGCCACCACACGGCCATGTGTTTCCACACAGCCAGGCTGTGTGCGGCCCTGGGGTGCTGATCTCGCCCATTTAACATGGTCGTGTGAATCCACACGCCCTAGTCGTGTCCCTCTCTACGTCTAGCTGCAAAATGTCCTTCTTTTGCTCCGAAAATGTGTCTTTTCACCCGAAAAGCTATCCTGCACACAAAAGTATAACGAGCAGACCTCCGAACCAGAAAATAGGAAATGCGTACAAAAATAGAGTAACATATGCATGAAACTAACACAAAATGTAATGAGATGTAAGCGAAAACTACTCCTAAAACCCTATATGTTTTGCTCACATCACTTTCCCCAGACTTAAATCTTTGCTTGTCCTCAAGCAAACCTCAGTGCCATGATGTTTTAAAAAGATATTGTTCCATAATTAGTATGTTAACTAAATTTATCAAGTGGTATTTGCAATCAAAGCAAAACAAATATGTTCTAGAAATTTACTAAGTTAGCTCCTCGTGCTCGTGCTAAGAGAACCATTCTTAGGGGATGCCCTTTCCATGGTGAGTTAAGTCATCACCTCATAGCTTTCCTAAGGTTTCCAGCTCTTAGGCACTTACCTGCCCAAAGCGAGGGTCGTTCCCTAGATCTAGTACAAAGTCTCAAAGGTGTGCTTGGTATTGAGAGAAATTGGTAGGTGTTTCCCCAGTAACCTAACTCGGTCTCAAAGAGGTACCTAGTCATTTCCACCCACGACAACTATTTTTTATCCCTTATAATCTCTTTTTTCTCTCTCTTTTTTTCATTTCTTTTTCTCTTTTTCTTTTATTTCTCTTTTATTTTTTGGTTCACCGGGATTTTGATTTTTCTAAATGGGCTTACACAATCCGAGCATCTCCAGTAACTAAAATGCTAAATCTAGAGTCACCTATGGATTCCAAAGTACTAGACTACCGAAGTGAATCATAACTAGGTATGTACTAGATTCTCCCTTTCAGAATGTTCGACATGTGTAAGTGAAAAAACAAAGCTAACCAATGTAAGTCTAGAACATTCAATAGAGCGAATAAAATAAAATACCACAAGATAAATGGAGTTAAGCTACCTATGGGAACAACTAATGCACACAACATTCAAAAATACTACTGAGGTAGCTTCACAGACAATAAAAATCAAGTACTGAAAGAAACTCAACAACTCTGGCATGAATAAATGAAAATATCATAAAAGAAACTACTGCTAGGAAACAAAACAAAATAAACCTTGGGGTCTCCCCTAGACTTAAATGAAAATATACCTCTAATATGGTGGACGAGGTGGAATGTCAGGGAGCCTGGGCATCTTTGGATCCTGGGAGAACCTGCTGCTGAGCCGCTGATGCCAACATGTGGTCGATCTAGGAGCTGCTTGATGCAGCGGTTGCTCGGTGCTCCTCTTCCCTAGACCACTATGCCGGCTGAGCATGCATGTGCTGTCGCATCTCCCTGCAGTAGACGGCCTCATCCTGGCGACGAACAACCTCCTCCTGGAAGTATATGCGGGCCTTGTCGTAGAACTCTTCAACCCGCTGGAAATGCTCCCAGAATCCCTGGAACTCCGCCTGCTGGTAGGCGCTCTGCTCCTCCCATCGCTACCTCTGCATCTACTGCTCAGTGTAAATGTCATCGAGGCACGATCAGAACTTTGAGAAATCATAGGTCGACGTACCTACTGTAGGGATGTATACTGAAAAGTCTATCTTTTGTATGAACATCTTTATTTTGAAATAAGAATCACATGATCATTGTTTGCATATTTTTATGGTTATGCAATATTGTCTAATACGTTACATTGTAGATAACATGGTGTGTGGTGTCACACGGGAGATCTTGTTATCGGCTCCTTGTAAAGTATAAGTAAAGGCTCACAACCGAGATGACTTTGGACAAACCATCGGAATGGTTGTAGTGTGATTTGGTATTGGTTTGTCTTGACCATAGAATCACACTAGTGCACTTTGTGTGTATTGAGCAGGACCGACACAGAGGTGATTCGATTTATTGCTGACTACATAATCGAATCGGACCTCAGATATCATTTAGTACATGCTCTTAATCCCGATATAATAACGGGCACATATACTTGGTACTCATCTCTTTGATTTACCAATGGGCGAGATTTATAGATTAAATCGATAGACTCGATAAGTTGGGAGATGATATTATTTTGTGCTTCGTTCAGTTACGTATTGCTGAAACCGTGTCCTATATATTAGGATGACAGTGATGTCCCTTGAGAGCTCATAAGGAAGGTTGAGTGGTACTACTCAAGGAGTTAGATGTTGATTAATTAATGGTCAGTAAATTAATTAATCGACGGACATTCGAGATCTTAAACACGGGGAGAAAATGTACAAATAATATATGGAGCCCATATTATCATATGGGGGTTGGTGAGGTAGATCAATGATGAACCTTTAGTGGATTGGATCATCATTAGTGGATCGGACTTTATGTGGGCTTGATCCATGGGTGGCCAAGACCCAACTCCTCCTCATGGTCCCTAATGTAGCCTATTAACACCTCATGAAGTTTAGATCCAATGGATAGAAACAAAACTCTAAGATCCATTGGTAGAGATCAAATCTCTAAGATCCGACGGTTGAGATTAAATCCCTAGAACCAATGGAGGAGATTAATTCATGACTTATCCCTAACTCTATAAAAGGAGGGCATGGGGAGTGGTCGTGGATGACATGATGAATAGGAGGAGAGCTAGGGTTTGGGTGGCAAGGAGCAATCCTATTTGAGATAGGATTGGGATTAGGGTTTTGAGGCTAGGGTGGCACCAAATAAGGAAGGTTCTTTCTCTCTTCTTCTTCCTCTTTGGGCCAACGTCCAGCAGCCTTTTCCATCTCTTTTCCAGCCTTAGCCGGCGCCCAAAGTCCCCTTCTTCTTCTCCTTAGGTGGTGGAAACAAGATATAGGGTTTCCCTTGGTGTCTTGGTAGTTTTCCACCATCTCCTTCTCCTTCTAGTTGGCCGGCGGCAAGGACTTTCATAGCTCCTTGTTGGTTGAGTTTTGGAAGGAGAAAAACATTGTTTCTCTTCTTCCTCTTGCTTGGGAAAAGCAAGGAAGGAAGTTTTGCGATCTAGGAGCTTCGACTTTTGGTGGATCGTCGCCCACACGACGTCCAAAAGGAGGAAGGTCATACATTAGAAGACCAAGAGGTATACCTATTCTTCTTTCTCTTTTATTCATTGCTTGTTTTTCTTTTACAAATATAAGCATGTTATATTTCTATAAATAGGCTAAATAATACTGAGATCCCGAGTATAAACACAAAAACCGGCGATCCGGACATCGTCTATTCCGCGGCTTCTCGTAGAATAGAGGATGGTCGCTTGAACAACTAGTTTGTTCAAGTGACCTCTCTAAACGAATAGCACAACGATGACTTGGTTGTCTTGGGAATCCCTTTTGTCTAGGATTACATTTTTAATCCGGGGACATCGATAGGATCACCATGGTTAAGCAACCGAGGTGAAGGGGAAGCGAAGTTTCCTCTCACGGACTCGACAAGGGAAATCCCTTCACCTACATCCTACTCAAAAGTAGAAAATGGTGGTGGTGCAGGTGTAGGCTCATGTCGGCGTGGACTAGGTGGGCTCATATGCACATGTGGACTAGAGGGAGAGTGATACAAAGGTAGAGAGATGGGCGCTGATGTGGATGGTCCCTCATGTAGAGGGGACTCCACTATCAGGTCCAAGCGCCAGTTGGTGTGTATAGCAATGGTGGTACAATCCAGGTCGGGGAGCCTAAGGGTCGTAAGATTTTTTTCCTTACAAAGCATAAGGAGTCTCCTTCTCTCACAATCATTTTCATGGCCATGCATACTCCTAGGTCGATCCTAGGGCTCCCCTCTATACTCTCTAATGTTGTGTAATCGTACCCCATCCTATGGCAAATGTGGATAACTAGGCCTCCCACATTTATCTCTCCTCGTGCTGCTTTGCCCATCTTCACTAAGTGTCTGATGAAGTGGGACCCTACATCGTTGCTACTCCTTTTTTGTAGCATATCCCATAGGAAAAGCAGCTCGCTAGCTTTAACTACACAGTGACTCTCCCCACGGCCAAATATAGTACTGGCCATGATGCGGTGGAGGTATCGAAAGATGGGGTTTTGGAGGCGCGATGCTTTGGCCCTTGATGGGTCATAAGCGTGCTCCCCTGTCAACTCAGTCCAAACTATTCGAGAGTTATACCCATTAGGGGTCCTTCTCTCTCCCCCACTTGGTAAGCCAAAGCATGAGTTCCATTGGTGAAGGGTCCACTCATGCTCAATGTTAAAAAGCCTAAAAGTTATCCTACCCTCCTCGCTCTCTCTACCCATTAAAACTTTCGCCTCTAAGGAACTCAAAAATTCTAAAACTATCCTAGGGTAGATTAGGTGCCTTATTCCCATAATCTCTTCCCACCCCATTTTTGCAAATAGGGTTTGCATATCACCCAACAACCCTAAAGATTCTAGCAAATCTTCAACTAAGTACCTAGTAGTAGTAAGTTTATGAGCAGAGAGCATATTGTATCTATCTCTTTGTTCATTATTGCGAAAAAGTAGAGTGGGTAGGGCATTACCCTCTTTCGGAGCTTGAGGGGCGTCGACTCTCCTTATTCGTCGCTCCGAGGCACCGGATCAGGGTGCTACGTGCTTGGTCCTCCTCATCCTTGCTTCTTTTGGCTTCTTTAGAGGTTAAAAATTCTTCTAGATGGTGGGGAAAATGAAATCACACGACTAGGGCAAGAACTTTCGAAGCACACGGCACAAATGGGGCGAAAACACACAGCTCACCCCTTTTAACCGCGCCCGGAGTGTGAAACACACGCCAGAGCCATGTGCCTCGGGTCATTGGCGCTGGAGGAAAACACATGGCCAAGTCGTGTGTCCCCATTTATGCACCACGGTTCAAATTTTCTCATATACTTCGCCATGTAGGCTAATATGGATTTTATTTTTGCCTAGCAAAGTTCTTTTCTAGTCCTAACTCTAAATGTGATGGAAATCAAAACTCAAATCAAACAAATGTATGCAATGCAATCAAAAAGGGAAATCTAAAACTAAACTTAGGTTGCCTCCCAAGAAGCGCTTTGTCTAAGGTCGTTTAGCTCGACCGCACTCCACTATCAACTCGGCTCTGGTGATTCAGTGAAACTCCATTCATCTATCTCGGGATCTTCATCTAGAGGTTCCGGCCTCATTCTGATAAATGAGAAGCCATCGAGGTAGGGAGCTCTATGCTCCAAAAGGCTGAAAAGGATGATCTCCCCGTCTACCTCCAAGGAGATCTGGTGTGCCTTCACATTTATACACGCCCCTGCAGTCGCTAGAAAAGGCCTTCCCAGAATGATGGGATTCTAGGGATTTAGTCCTGTGTCCAATATGATGAAGTCCGTGCGTATCACAAAATCCACAATCATCACAGACACATGTGGTAGCATGCCAATGGGCTTCTTGATCGTGTTGTCTGCTATACGTATACCTATACCCGTTGATTGCATATGGTAATCCCATCTCCAGGTAAAATGCATAGGGCATCACATTCACTAATGACCCCAAGTCGCACAGCGTGTTATCGAAGCTTTCTCCATTAATAGAGCAAGGAAGAACAAATTCACCAGGGTCCTCAAGCTATAATGGAATCTTCTCTTCAAACGCAGCTTGGTTAAGTAGGGTGGTAATCATGGTTGCACACCCCTTGGCGAATTAGCTACTTTGCCCCACTCCTTCCTCTTTTCCTTGACTCGCTGAAGAGCTCTTCATAGGTTGCGACACGGATTGGGCTATTTGGGCCACTTGCATCTCCAACATCCTGGTATGACTTGCAAGGCTATCAACGGTGGCCTTCAAGTCCCTGAGTGATTCTTCAGACTTCTGATGTTGGCGACAAAATTCCTCATTGGCCTTAGTTTGGGTAGCGATGAAGTCCTCCATCATCAGTTCCAGTTTGGACTTCTGTGGTCGCTGCCCATTGCCCTATTGTTGCCCGTACCCCCTGATGGTTGTGCGTTTCCTGAGTTATTCTTATAAGAGAAATTTGGGTGATTTCTCCATCCGAGATTATAAGTATTGGAGTATGGGTTGTGGGGCCTTTGGTCATAGTCCCCAACCGTGTCACAGTGCTCAATCTGCTTGTCTAAGGTCCCCGGCCCTCCATAGTGGTCCTCTTGATATACTGCTACTCCCTCTCCAAAATCAATGGTCGTGCATGCAGATGAAGGATTCAAAGATTCAAACTGTCTGCTGAGCGCGTCCATCCTTGCTAAAAGGTGGTCCATGGAGTTGACAGTGTATCGTTCCACTGTAGGTGTAGGTTGACCACGTTCGGAAGCCCATTGATGGTGGTTTGGGGCCACCTCTTCGATAAGCTCTTCCGCTTCCTCTATGGTCTTATTCATCAGTGCTCCTCTTGCGACAGAATATAGGGACATCTTCATGGCATAAGCGATCCCATTATAGAAAATGTGGATCACCAGCCACCTCTCCGGTCCATGGTGGGGGCATTGGTAGAGTAGCGCCTTGTAGCGATCCCAAGCCTCGAATAGGGACCCCCTCCTTCTGGCGAAAGCTCGTGATGAGATGGCACATGTGAGCAGTCTTACTTGGTGGGAAGTATTTATTTAGAAATTGTTGCTCACATTGCTCCCATGTAGTGATGCTGCTAGAAGGTAAAGAGTGAAGCCATGCCTTAGCCTTATCCTGCAATGAAAACGGGAACAGGCTCAAGCGGATTGCGTCAGATGGGACTCCGTTAATTTTTATCATCGAGCATATTTCAAGAAATTCCTCAAGGTGCTGATTCAGGTCTTCAGTCGCAGCTCCCCCAAATTGGCTCTGCTGGACCATATGTATAAGTGTTGGCTTCAACTCAAAGTTAATTGCCGAAATAGATGGTCCATCTATACTTGGCCTGAATCCTCTAGCGCTAGGAGCTGCGTAGTCCAGCAGAGGTCAACTACCTATGTTCATCTCGGATGTAGCTTGATCCTCCATCTTTCGCTATTCTGCTTTCCGACGGTGAAAGGTTTGCTCAATTTCTAAGTCGATCGGAATTAAACCTTCCGATCCTAAATGTCTGAGCATACGACGAACCAAGCCACAAAGTTAGGAGTGCTACCTAATTCTAAGAGCAGAAAATAAAACAATCTAGCAAATAAAAATATAAGATACAATAAGTAAATAGGAAACTACTTCTAAAAAAATAAAAACTAAATCTAAATATGGAAAATATAGAACTAAAGCAAATAAAGTAAACTAGAAAGAAAATAAAGCAAGTAAATAAATCTAATCTTAAGTTCGATCCAATTTACCACTGTTCGATTTGATATCGAATCGATCAGTCCCCGGCAAAGGCGCCAAAAACTTGATGCGCACGAACGCAACCTCAAATCTCGCGACGGAGACCGTCGAGGACTCAAAGCGCGCACTCACGCTCAATGCCCATAAGTACACGGATGTCATCAAGTAATAAAGATTATCGATCCCACAGGGACTGGGATTCGAGTACCAATATACTCATTGGTTGTAATTGTTTGGAAGTGACTCTAAGAGGTTTCGGTTGGTGAGGGATGTCGGTGGACTCTACTCTATACGGTGTCACACGGAGGAGGAAAGGAGTGTGCCGAGGTCTTCAAAGGTGATTCTAGGACTTCGGTTTTGCTTACGTATCACAGAACAATATTGTCAATTGGCGTTGTCTAGATGTTTACTTACGATTTTGTGAAAGGGACATCATACACTCTCCCGCAAAGCCGCCGCATCTACCGAGAGCTATCTCCGCCTAAAAGGTTGGGATAGAGGGTACGAGGATGCCAAATCAATCCCTAAGGTGAATCGTTTCTGATTCCACCGCACCCTTCTCCTCGCAGTTACAAGAGATCAAGTTTACCCCTAGGTTCCTTATATCAAATCCCCTAAATTTTAGATTGCGAGGGTTGTCACTCCTCGTATCGCCTAAGCACAGCGGAAAGAAAGTCAAACACGCATAGATATAGTAAAGAGCAACTACCAATTGTCAAATCAAACTCATGGGTAGAATTTAACATGAACCAACATTGTTTATGTACACAAGCTACTCCCTAATCCTAGAATTGAAAGTACTACTCCATGTATACGAAGGAAGAATCACAAAGCGTGTCTAAGGTTGAATACATAAGGAATGAAACCTAGAAATAAAGATATACAATGTTTCCGTGATCTTCTCTCTGGCATTGAATTGCAAGGTGTTGAGCTCTGGCGTTGTTCCTCCTCCCCGTTGTGAGTTACCAAATCTTTTTAGGGCTTCGGCGTGCCATCCTAGCCATCGTGCCTCCCCCCTAAGGTTTGGGCGGAGCCATCCTTATATAGACATCGCCTTGGACCACTGCAAAATCCGAAAAAATCCCTAGTCATGCAAATCTGTCGGGCTGCCACACAGTCATGTGTTTCCACACGGGCAGGCTATGTGTGGCCTTGGGGTGCTGATCTCGCCCATTGGACACAGCCGTGTGAATCCACACGCCCTGGTCATGTCCCTCTCTGCGTCTAGCTGCGAAATGTCCTTCTTTTGCTCCGAAAATGCATCTTTTTCACCCGAAAAGCTATCCTACACACAAAAGTCCAACGAGCATACCTTCGAACCAGAAAATAGGAAATGCGTGCAAAAATAAAGTAACATATGCATGAAACTAACACAAAATGTAATGATATATGAGAAAAAACTACTCCTAATACCCTATATGTTTTGCTCACATCAAAAACATCCATTAATTTGAAAGATTAATACAAAGTTCAAAACAATTGAAAACTCTAATGTTTTTGCCTTACTTGTATCAACATTTTCAATGGTGATTGCCATCGAAAGATAGACTTCACCAAAGTTTTTTAAAATGATTTTAAAATAGTTTTCAAAACCTATTTTCAATCATGGCCTATAGGCTAAATATACACGACTTGTACACTAGCTTTCCTCATGATTTGTGCATATGATTGAAAGAGTTTAAGTTCTTTTTGATTTACCATATAAGAACATTTAACTTAACTCATATTCCTAACATCTCACATGTGTCTATGGTATCTCAATACACTCATGTCTCCTTATAATCTTTGTGAGATGTGGATTTTGATTCTTCCCTAAACTAAGGGTTGATGCATTATTATCTAGACATATCTACTTGATTCCTTTATCTAGGACATCAAATAATGTTATTTCTCCTTAATTTAAATTTTAATAATCTTAATGCATGAATTATGATCATGGCATATATGATTGCATAGTTTAAAAATAGCTGCCCATGATTCATGATGTCATGATATAATAAAACATAACCTAGTATTAACATGACATTTATCAACCTAAGTGCTATCATGACATTTTAAAAGACCATATGAAGAATGATGTTATGATATGGATTATGGCAAAAAAGCATGACAAATATATAAAATACAAAGGTATAGGATACCTATTGTTGGAACTTCGGTGAGCGCTAGAGGGGGAATGAATGGTGCGTTCTCGTTGGCTTGACGAAATTCGATCGTGCTTGTCTACAATTATGTTAGTATGCAGCGGAAATAGAAAATACAATATGAATACAAACACACAAGCACAAAGACAAGCGATATAACGTAGTTCGGAATCTTAGGGTTCCTACTCTATGGATTGAGCTCGAGTGATGCACACACCACCACTAATAAAAAAAAACACTATTTCTCAGTGACACACCGGAGGTAGAGAAACCTCTTACAATGATTACACAAGTAATACAAGAAAATACAAGCAATTACAAATGAAATACACAAAACAACGTAAAGAAAACTTTACAACAATTGCTTTGGATGCTTGCTTGTTTGATTCCTTGAACCACACTTGAAGACCCTGATTTGCACTAGTAAATCGCCTCAAATGGCCCAAAAAATCACTGCCAAAAACCTTCCCTTCAAGCTCCCTTTAAAGCTACAACTCGGACTGATTTCTGTTTAGTAGTCGACTGGTCATACCCATCAATCGACTACTCCTGTAGTCGTTGTCTCAAAATGTCTTAATCCACGTCGGAAAGGTTCCAACGGATACCTAGTAGTTGACTGATCAGACCCATCATTCGACTTCTCATTGGCTCCAATCGACTGCCCTTACTCAGCAGTCGACCAGGAAATGTTCTATGCCCGTGTCCTTGACCAATAGTCAACTGCCCTCTATGTCAGTCGATTGATCAAGACCAATCGATTGCTAAACCCTAGCAGTCGACTGATGGACCACAGAATAGCAGTCAAACATAGTCGACTCCCATCAGTCGACTGGTTATAATCTCAATTGATTACCCAGAGTCGACTTGGCTGCCAAGTGTCAAACACTTGACCAGTCGACTGGTCCATAACTCTAGTCTACTACTACACCTCAACCAAGAGGTTTATAGTCCACCCTATTATGGGTGACGTTTGACTACACCAAAGTACATAACTCCTTATGTAGGGAACCGTAGTGATTTCAGATCTAAGGACTATTCATACTAATAGTCACTTGAGAAAGTTTATGACACTCATATAACGATCCATGAAACTTTCTCATGGCGGATCAATTCAATACATAGTCTCTAATATGTACCCATGTATCAATTTGATATCACATATCTATGACTTGTGAGATTAAGTCATCAATTGACCTACATGCTAGTCTCTATGCATTAAATATATATATATATATATATATATATATATATATATATATATATATATATATATATATATATATATATATATATATATATATATATATATATATATATATATATATATGTATGTTGTAAACCTGAACCTACTATTCAAGGACACTATTATATTATTCGTATATCACAGATAAGAGATAATATAATAAGCAAACCTTGTCTGTTATTAATGAAATATGATACATATAATCCCTAATCAATCAACTCATGATTGACACTAAGAGCTGACACTAACAATCTCCCACTAGCACTAGTGTCAATCACTATAATCTCTAAGACCTAGTGACCTAGTATGACTATCATGCTCCCTCTGTGCTAAATCCTTGGTCAAGGAATCCACAATGTTAGCATCAATATCTACTCTGCATCTCCGCACATCTCGTCTATCGATGATCTCTCGAATGAGGTGATACCGCCGTAGTATATGTTTGGAACGCTGGTGAGAACGAGGTTCATTAGCCTGTGTTATAGCCCCGTTGTTGTCACAATAAAGCTCTATAGGGCTCACGATGCTAGAAACTACACCAATCTCAGAAACAAACTTTCTGATCCAAACAGCCTCCTTTGCCGCATCTGAAGTAGCAATATACTCGGCCACTATAGTAGAATCCACGACTATGTCTTTGTTTGAACTCTTCCAGCTCACAGCACCACCATTTAAACAAAGACATACCCTGACTGCGATCTGTAATCATCCTTTTCCATTTGGAAGCTAGCATCATTGTAACCCTTTACAACGAGCTCCTTATTGCCTCCAAATATTAAGAAATATTCTTTAGTTCTTCTCAAGTACTTAAGAATTTCTTGACGGCTACCTAGTGACTGTCACCTGGATCCGACTGGTACCTGCTCGTCATGCTTAAAGTATACGAGACATCAGGACGAGTGCATAGCATGGCGTACATAATAGACCCTATAGCAGATGCATAAGGGATGTGATCCATACGTTCCCTTTCTTCCTTAGAAGAAGGGCATTGAGCCTTCGAAAGACTCACACCATGTGACATTGGTAGAAACCCCTTCTTGGAATTCTGCATGGAAAAATGTTCAAGCACCTTGTCAATGTATGCACTCTGACTTAGGCCAAGCAATCTCTTAGATCTATCTCTATAGATCTTAATGCCTAAAATATAGGATGCTTCACCTAAGTCCTTCATTGAGAAACAATTCTCAAGCCAAGTCTTCACAGACTACAGCGTAGGGATGTCGTTTCCAATGAGAAGTATGTCATCAACATACAAGATAAGAAAGATAACTATGCTCCCACTAACCCTCTTGTAGACACAAGGTTCATCTTCATTCTTAATGAAACCAAACTGTTTGATCGCATCATTTAATTGAAGATTCCAACTTCTAGATGCTTGCTTTAAACCATAAATGGACCTTTGCAGCTTGCATACCATGCCGGCATGCTTTGGATCTACAAAACCCTCAGGTTGTGTCATGTACACATCCTCAAGGAGGTTTCCATTCAGAAATGCAGTTTTGACATCCATTTGTCAGATCTCATAATCGTGGTAAGTTGCAATAGCAAGCATGATCCGAATGGACTTAAGCATCGCAACTAGTGAAAAAGTTTCATCATAATCAATACCATGAATTTGTTTGAAACCTTTAGCTACCAATCGCTCTTTATAGGTATGCATAAGACCATTCATGTCAGTCTTTCTCTTAAAGACCCACTTACACCCAATGGGTTTGACCCCTTCAGGTGGATCAACCAAAGTCCATACTTGGTTAGTGTACATGGATTCCATTTTGGATCTCATGGCCTCTAGCCATTTCTCAGAATCTGGGCTCATCATAGATTCTTGATAGGATGTAGGCTCGTTCAACTCAACAAGCATAACATCATCATTATCAGACAAGAGAAATGAATATCTCTCAGACTGACGACGTATCCTATCAGACCTATGAAGAGGTTGGTCTACTTGAACAGGTTGTTGCTCCATAACTTCTTGTGCAACAATCTCATCATCCACAACACTTTGTGGTGCCTGTTCAATTTCCATCTCAGTGCTATCTTTATCTTGAATTTCTTCAAGATGTATTGTACTCCCACTAGTTCTTCTAGAAATGAACTCTCTTTCTAGAAATACCCCATTTCTAGCAACAAACACATTGTGTTGTGTGGGATTATAGAAGTAATATCCTTTCGTTTCCTTAGGATATCCTATAAAGTAGCACTTATCTAATTTGGGGCCTAGTTTGTCAGAGACTTGACGTCGAACATAAGCCTCACAACCCCAAATCTTCATAAAAGATATCTTGGGACTCTCCCCAGTCCATATCGCATATGGTGTCTTTATGACTACCTTAGATGGAACGTGGTTAAGTGTGAAAGCAATCGTCTCTAAAGCATATCCTCAAAAGAAAGAAGGAAGATTTGTGTGACTCATCATGGATCATACCATATCTAATAATGTATGATTTCTCCTTTCTGATACACCATTCCACTGTGGTGTTCCAGGTGGAGTGAGTTGAGATCTAATCCCAAATTCAATGAGATAGTCACAAAAATCTTGGCTAAGGTATTCCCCACCTCGATCTGATCGAAGCACTTTAATACTCTTACCAAGTTGGTTTTGTACTTCATTCTTGAATTCTTTGAACTTTTCAAAGGATTCAAATTTGTGTCTCATAAGATACACATATCCATATCTACTGAAATCATCAGTAAAAGTAATGAAGTACTAATAGTCTCCACTAGTTACTACATTGAAAGTCCCACATACATCAGTATGTATGAGTTCTAATAAATCAGTAGCTTGTTCGCCATGCCCACTAAATGGAGTCTTGGTCATCTTGCCTAGAAGACAAGATTCATGTGTCTCATATGATTCAAAATCAAATGAGTCTAGTAATCCATCCTTATAGAGCTGGGATATGTGACTTTCATTTACGTGACCCAGGCGACAATGCCAGAGATATGTTTAGTTTAGATCATTAGATTTGAACTGTTTGGTATTAATATTATAAACTGGGGTTTCAAGATCTAGAAGATAGAGACCATTCACAAGGTGTGCACTACAAAAAAACATATCATTTAAATAAACGGGACAACACTTGTCCTTTATTACAAATGAGAAACCTTTATTGTCTAAACAAGAAACAGAGATAATGTTTTTAGTCAAGGCAGGCACATAACAATATTCTTTTAGTTCTAAGATAAGCCCAGTGGGCAAAGATAAGGAATATGTCCCTACAACGATGGCGACAACTTTTGTTCCATTGCCTACCCATAGGTCCACCTCGTACTTCGTCAATGATCTAGTCTTTCGAAGGTCCTGCACATTGGTACAAATGTGAGAAGCACAACCGGTATCTAATACCCAAGAAGATGAGATAGATAAATTGACTTCAATAACATATATACCTGAGACAAAAGTCTCACTTCTCTTCCTTTTCACCTCTTCCAGGTATAGCTTGCAGTTTCTCTTCTAATGCCCGATCTCACCACAGTGGAAGCATTCCCCTTCCTTAGACACCCCTCCTTTAGGTTTCAATGCAATTTATCTTGCCTTTGCCTTTGCCTTTAGCTTGGGTCTTACCCTTACCTTTAGGCTTCTGTTTGCCTTTGCCTTTGTTCTCCATCAAAATGGTATCAGGCTTTCCCTTCTTAAGGTTGAGTTCAGTAGTTCGCAACATGTTCAACATCTCAGGTAAATGCTTGTCAATTTCATTCATGTTGTAGTTCATGACAAATTGACTATAGCCTTCTGGAAGTGACTACAGAACAAGGTCAGTGGCTAGCTCTTAGCCCAATTGAAATTCCAATCTCTCTAGGTTATCAACGTACCCAATCATTTTGAGTACATGAGTGCCTACGGGAGTTCCTTCTTGCATTTTGCATTGAAACAAGGCCTTTGACACTTCGTATCTCTCATGCCTTGCTTGTCCCTGATATAGTTGTTTCAGATGCTCAACCATACCATAGGCATCCATGTTCTCATGTTGCTTCTGAAGCTCAGAGTTCATGGTGTCAAGCATGAGGCATGACACATCCAGTGCGTCATCTTGATGCTTCTTATAAACATCCTTGTCAGCACGAGTGGTCGTAGGGGTGGGTGGTTCAGGAATGGACTGCTCTAGGACGTATAGTTTGCATTCTTACTTGAGGACTATCCTCAAGTTCCTGTACCAGTCCAAGAAGTTAGCTTTAGTGAGCTTGTCCTTATCAAGGATAGATCGTAGAGAGAGTGTGTTTGACGTATTTGATGACATAGTGATCTACAATACAAAAATGTAGAAATGTATCATATTTCAATCATTTAATTAGGCCTTTAACTAAATGATTCTTCCACTGGTCCAAAGTGGGACAAGATCCATATTTTACCGCATCTTGAGTTAACTTTAGCTAATCGCCCAAGACTCGTATAAGTTAGGTAAGTAGCTTGTACCAATTACATCTAATGTAACTCTTGTATATCTATATGAACAACATTATTTGTTCATTGTGCCCATCACATGAGATATCTTTCTAAATTATCACTCATCTTGAGTTAGCATTGGCTAATCGCCCAAGATTTGTATAATGTAGGTAGATGTCCCGTATGAGCTATGCCTCTAAGTTCATCAATCTAATAGAGAGAGCTTAGTTAAGTCAAACCCAAGGTTTAATAGGCGGACATAACAATTGTTCTGTCGTACTTTACCGAGGTAAATCGAGTCACTTTGCTTTGGTAAATGCACTACGATTGAACAAGGTAATAGTAAGTATTAAACTTTGGTAGGCATATAATAAGTGACCTAATTTTGTGACAACTAACTACGCATGCATCAAATATACAAGAATCACATGCATCACATAAACAAGCATCACATGCATTACATATACAAGCATCACATGCATCACATATAAGCAAAAAAAATGTGGCATGGTTATGGCCCATATTCTACGATCCTCTCAAGCCAATGAGAAGATTGAATGGTCAACCTAAGGATAGCATCTTCTCCAAGTGCTTCCTTTGGTCATCATATGTCGTCGGCATCCTTCTTGTAACTTCATCCTCCAATGGACTTTCCACTCATCATTTTGTACATTACAAAATAAGAAAACTCGAGTTACATTCGAGTCTAGATTTATTTTACAACTTGAAAAATAGAGAGGGAGACACGACACACAGGCTGTATTATGAGTTACAACACCTACATACACATCACGACACGTAGGTCGTATTATGAATTACAACATGATCCAATCTCATTGGGGTAAAGGGCCATAACCATGCACCATGGCAACCAACACACAACAAAAAGATCTAGGACATCAATATTATTATGTTTGCAAAATTTTCTCATAGGCCGAAACCTCACGGCGGTCCTGCTGGCCAGTTAGGGGCAGCGCCCCTTATGGGGGGGAGGGGGTAGCGCCCTCGAAACAAAATTTATTTTGTCAACTCTTTGAATGAGTCGCTGCCCTAAATCCATCAAAATGAATCTGAGACCCTCTTGTTCTGTTGATGCATCCTTGTGACAAATCTGTTCTCAACAGAGTGACGCAACCACATCAACTAGTATGAAAACCATATGTTATGTAATTTTGTCAAGAGCAATATTTTATTTTGATCAACACAAACTTATGCATCCTGACAAAATATGCTCATACAATTATGCAACCCATAACAAAATATGTCCTACTTCTATATCACATATAAAAGTGCATAAAACTTCATATGATCTTTCGCAAGTGGCTCTGATACCACTGTAGGGAATCCTATGCGATAAACAATAAAATTGCAGCGAAAATAGGATCCCTTGAGCGATCCATGCGAAAGAAAACTCATACAAAGTATAGATCAAAAAGCCCTATCCTATAGGGTATACCTTTATGTGTGCCCTTTGTCTATCCCGCTCATCCACGGTCCATCGGATCTCTTGCACATTCAAGTGTACGTGCTTCTATGGTATCCACACGAACACTCTTTTGGATAAAGGTTGTGCTAGTAACACCACAAAAGATAGCTAGGCCAAGAAACGATTTCGGCCAAGAAGAAGAAGAAAGAAAACAAAGGCAAATTCACTAGATCTCTTCATGATCCAAAGCCCCTTTTTTATATTCATCCCATGAATATGAAAGGTTTCATCAAACCCTTGGTTTTCCCGCTTCAACGCATGATTAATCCACATTAATCATGCATGGAAAAAGGTTTCATTCATGCATTAAAAGAGGTTTCATCCAACCCTAGGTTTTTCCTCTTCAATGCATGATTAATCTACATTAATCATGCATGATGAATTCATACCATTCAAATTGATTTGAGTCCAACTCAATTCGGCCATTTAATTTGAGTCTAACTTAAATCCAACCCTTTCAATGAATCCAATTCAATGCCTAATGGTTCATTTAGTCAAACTAAAATGAACCCCATATCCAAAACAACATGTTCTTTGTGTGTGACCCTATAGGTTTTCATAACGTTGGCAATGTCTCTAAACCACTTTAGACACATAAGCAATGAGCGGCATCTAACAATGCATCATTGCTACCCAAGTTACGAAAATGTCAAGATCCGACAAAAACCTTTCTATGACAATTATCTTGTATGACCTTGTCCTTCTATCCTCGATATCTAGATTGATCAATGAGGAATTGATCGTGCCATCCTCTTATCAATCTTTGTGTTTCTTGATCCCCAAGTAGAATCACTCAAACAAATAAGCTCAATATCTCATATTGATTCATTTGAGCATGGTCATGCATTTCGTGGTCTTACTCTATCAAGAGGCCTAAAGCTATCATTCCTGTCATATGGGAGGGATAGATCCCATCTACATCACTCACATCCCTGTGCATAGTTTGTTACATACCTAGTGATCACCTTTATAGTCCACCCTATTACGGGTGATGTTTGAAGATACCAAAGTACATAACTCCTTATATAGGGAACCGTAGTGATTTCAGGTCTAAGGACTATTCATACTAATAGCTATATGAGAAAGTTTATGACACTCATATAACGATCTATGAAACTTTCTCATGGCGGGTCAATTCAGTACATAGTCTCTAATATGTACCCATGTGTCAATTTCATATCACATATCCATGACTTGTGAGATTAAGTTATCAATTGACTTACATGCTAGTCTCTATGCATTAATATTAATATTAATATATATATATATATATCTATATATATATATATATATATATATATATATATATATATATATATATATATATATATCTACATATCTATAGACTCTCACTATCAATTCAACCAATTGATATGCTATAAACCTGAATCTACTATTCAAGGACACTATTATATTATTCGTATAGCACAGATAAGAAATAATATAATAAGCAAACCTTGCCTATTATTAATGAAATATGATACATATGATCCCTAATCAATCATCTCATGATTGTCACTAAAGGCTGACACTAACAGCCAAGACTCCAACTTTGGACTTTATGCCGCCAATATCACCCCTTAGACTTCCCTTGCCAACACATGTTGGACTTTGCATTTGTCAAGACTCAAGCTTGGACTTTCCCTTGCCAAGACTCATGCTTGGACTTTCCATGCCAAGTACCCAGGACTTGGACTTTTCCATCATATGGTCAACCCCTTGTCAACCATATAGTCAAACAATGGTCAAACCATCATCAAACATCCAAAATACCACTCGAGTCAAACTCAAGTCCGATCAATCATGACCTAGGTCGATTGCACCAACAATCTCCCCAAACCATTGTCAAACATCAAAATACTACTCGAGTCCAACTCGAGTCTGGTCAATCGTGACTTGAGTCGATTGTACCAACAAGAATAATAAAGTTACTTTAAGGGGGAAATCAAAAATTTAGTGGGAACCAAAGAAAATTTACTTTGCAATACTAGAAAATATCTTGGTTAAAAATCACTTTCTTTACAAACAATTTTTGAACTAAAATTTAATCTTAAGTTCATGTTCAAAATGAACTTAATATGAACTTGAAATGAACAATATTAGTGATTTTATTTTAAGAGGGAAAGAGAAAATTTTAAGTACGTGAACTGGACTTATCAATCTAATGATGCTTAGTGCTTAATTAAAATTTATTTTAAGTAACTTAACTTCATCTAAATTTGGAACATGAGAGTTAGTTAAGCTAAGTCTAAAACTTAAATTGTTCACTTCAAAATCTAAACAAATCATGATCGGATCTATGTTTAGAGTTTTTTTTTAAGATTAAAGTAAATTTGCATCATTAATGCGAAACTACCTTGGAAATTCATTATGAAAATCTATAAAGTATAATATGGGTAATTTTCAAATTAATGAAAAAGAGAGCAACTTCTTAGAAAACAAATTTCAAGTGTGCAAGAAGTCTCTCTCTATCACTTTTGATTTAAGGGGGGATTTTGATGTGAGCAAAATATATAGGGTTTTAGGAGTAGTTTTCGCTCACATCTCATTTTGTTTTATGTTTGTTTCATGCATATTTTACTTTATTTTGCATGCATTTTTTGTTTTCTGGTTCAGAGATCTGCTCGTTATACTTTTGTGTGCAGGACAACATTATACGGGGAAATTGGCGCACTTTTGGAGCGAAAAGAAGACATTTGGTAGCTAGAGCAGAATGACACACACCCTGGCCCTGTGAAAACACACAACCTGCACCACTACGCCACAGCACCACACACGGTATGGCCGTGTGGATCCGCATGGTCGTGTGGCGTTGTGCGATTCCGACATGAGTCGGTTATTTTATAGGTTTCGAGGAGATCCAGGCTAATGTCTATATAAAGGAAGCTACGCCCAAACCCTATGGGGGAGGCACGACAGCTGGGATGACACTTTGAGGCCCTAAAAAGCTTTGGGAACTCGCAATGGAGAGGAAGAAAGCCGTCGAAGATCCAAGTTCTACACTTCAACGTCGGAGAGAAGAGCCACATTGCATTATAATTTCTGTTCTTTGCATAATATCCATTGTTTATATGAATATGATCTTGCTTTGTGTTTCTCCTCTCATATTTATGGAGTAGATTCTTCGATTCTAGGATTAGGGAGTAGTTTCTATACATAGAATATGTTATTCCAAATTAAATTTTGTTCTTGAGTTTGTATTTGCAATTGGTATTAGTTTAGACCGATATCTATGTGTTTTAGTTTTCTATCTACTGTGCTAGCCAATACGAGGGGTGACAACCCTTGTATCTAAGATCTAGGAGAATTAAGGAGAAACCTAGTGGTTGGCCTCATCTCTTGTAACTATGGATAGAAGGGTGTGATAGAATTGGAAATGATTCGTCGCAGGGATTGATTTAGCATCCTCGTACCACCTATCCCATCCTAACGCTAGAGGTCGACCTGGTAATGGCAGAGATAGCTTCCGATAGATGCGAAGGCTCATTGGGAGAGTGTATGATGTCCCTTCCACAAGGCCATAGTTAGACGTTTAGACAACTCCCAATTGATAGCATATTTTGTGACACACAAGCGAAACCGAAATCCTAGAATTCCTTTCAAAGACTCACAGCAAGCCTTTTCTTCTTCCATGTGACACCGTATTGAGTTAGGACCGCCGACAATCCTCGTAATCACAACCATTAGAACTAAATTTCGAACAATAATGTCCACTTAACAAATTGGTACTTGAATCTTAGTACCTGTGGTATCGATAATCTTTTTATTACTTGATGACATCCGTGCACTTGCGGGCATTGAGCGCGAGCGCACGCTTCGAGTCCTCGACGGTCTCTATCGTGAGATTTGAGGTCGCATTCACGTCCATCAAGTTTTTGGCACCGTTGCCGAGAACTGATTGATTCGATATCGAATCAAGAAGTGGATAATTGAATTAGATTTTGGATTAGATTTATTTACTTTCTTTACTTTTATTACTCTCTTTTATTTTTATTTTACTTTATTTACTTCAGTTTTAGATTTTCCATATCTAGATTTAGTTTTTTTTTTATTTTAGCAGTAGTTTTACATTTTATTTTATAAGTAGATTTTCTTTATTTGATTCAGTATTTAGTTCAATTTTTTTTATTTTTTAATTAAGTATTAGGTAATACTCCTAATTTTGTGGCTCGGTTCATCGTATGCTTAGACGCCTAAGATCGAGATGTCTGATTACGATCGATCTAGAAATCGAACGAACCTATCATCGCCGGAGAGCTGAACAGAATAGGATGGAGGATCAAGCTGCATCTGAGGTGAGTATAGGTAGCCGACCTTTGTGGGATTACGCAGCCCCTAGTGCTAGAGGATTTAGGCCGAGTATAGTTGGACCGTCCATTTCGGCAAACAACTTTGATCTGAAACCGACACTCATACACATGGTCCAGCAGAGTCAATTCCGGGGGAGCTGCGACTAAAGACTTGAACTGACACCTGGAGACATTTTTGGAAATTTGCTCGACAATGAAGATCAATGGAGTCCCTACAGACGCGATCCACCTGAGCCTATTCCCGTTCTCATTGCGTGATAAGGTTAAGGCATGGCTTCACTCCCTGCCTTTGACAAGCATTACTACATGGGAGCAATGTGAGTAGCAGTTCTTAAATAAATACTTTCCACCAAGCAAGACTGCTCACATGCACCACCTAATAACGAGCTTCCATCAGAAGGAAGGGGAGTCCCTATTTGAAGCCTTGGATCGCTACAAGGGGCTACTCTACCAATGACCCCATCATGGACTGGAAAGGTGGCTGGCAATCCACATCTTCTATAATGGGATCACGTATGCCACAAAGATATCCCTCGATTCTGCCACAGGAGGAGCACTTATGAATAAGACTATCGAGGAAGCAAAGGAGCTAATAGAAGAGGTGGCCCAGAACCACCATCAATGGGCTTCCGAACGTAGTCACCCAGCTCCTGTCGCAGGACAATATATTGTCAACTTCGTGGACCACATGGCAGCGAGGTTGGACGTGCTTAGCAGATGGTTCGACTCTTTCAATCCTGTTTCTGCATGTGCAGCCAATGACTTTGGAGAAGGAGAAGCAGCATATCGGGAGGACTACTATGGAGGGCAGGGTGGCTTAGAAGATTAAATCGAACATGTTGATGCGGTTGGCGACAAAAATCAAAGGGCCAACAACCCATACTCCAGTACTTACAATCTCAGATGGAGGAACCACCCAAATTTTTCCTATAGGAATAACTCGGAGAACTTTTAGTCATCAGGAGGGTATGGGCAACAGTAGGGCAATGGGCAGTAGCAACCACAGAAGTCTAGGCTAGAATTGATGATGGAAGACTTCATTGCTACCCAAACAAAGGCCAATGAAGAGTTTCAATGCCTACATCAGAAAATAGAAGAGTCACTTAAGGATTTGAAGGTCACTGTTGACGGTCTTGCAAGTCACACGAGGATGTTGGAAACACAAGTGGCCCAAATAGCCCAAACCGTGTAGCAACCTATGGATAGTTCTTCATCATTACCTGAGCTGAGTCAAGTCAAGAAGGAGGGAGTGTGCAGCTAGAGAGTAGCACAGAGAAACAGATTTACCAAGGGGTGTGCAGCCATGATTTCCACCTTACCTGTCCAAGTCGAAATTGAAGATAAAATTCCACCCCAACATGAGGACCCTGGTGAATTTGTTATCCCCTGCTCAATTTATGGGGAAAGCTTTGATGAAGCACTGTGCGACTTGGGGTCATCAGTAAGTGTGATGCCCTACGTATTCTACCAAGAGATGGGGTTGGGTGGTATACAAACAACGAGCATAGGTATTCGCATGGAGGATGACACGATCAAGGAGCCTATTGGCATGTTAGAACATGTACCTATGGTGATTGAGAATTTTGTCATACCCACAGATTTTATCGTATTGGACACAGGATCCAACCCCCAGAATCCCATCATTTTGAGAAGACCCTTTCTAGCGACTGCGGGAGCATTTATAGACATAAAGGCGCACAAGATCTTCTTGGAGGTAGATGGAGAGATCATCCTCTTCAATCTATCAGAGTGTAGAGCGCCCTTCCTAGACGGCTACACTTTCAGTAGGGTAAAGCTGAACCCACCAAATGTCAACTCCGAGATGGATGAATGGAGGTTTACAGAACCTCTGGAGCCATGTTGAGACAATGGAGTAGGGTCGAGCTAAAAGACCTTAAACAAAGTGCTCCTTGGGAGGCAACCCAAGTTTAGTTTTACATTTTCTTTCATTTGTTTAATTTAAACTTTGGATTCCATTCATTTAGCATTTTTAACATGAATTAGGATTAGAAAGAACCTGCTAGGTAAAAATAAAAATCACTTTGAACCTACACGACTGAGCGAGTAAGGAGAAGTCGATCGTTGTGCACCATGAGAAGAAAACAGGGGGCACACGGCCTAGCCATGTGATTTCACACGGTCGTGTCCCACCTTCCAGCGGTGCACATGGCATGGTCGTGTGTTTTCACAAGGCCCTGTTGCACAGGGGTTAAATAGAACTCACTGTGTGTTTTTGCTCCAAATGCGTCGTGTGCTTTGATTTTTCTTGCCCTAACCATGTGAATCCCTCTTCCCTACCACCTAGAAGCCTTTCCAACCTTCAAGGAAGCCTAAAAGAAGTAAGGATGAGGAGGACCAAGCAAGTGGCATCTTGATCCGGTGCTTCGGAGCGAAGAACAAGGAGAACGGATGCCCCTCAAGCTTCGGAGGAAGGTAACGCTCTTCCAACCCTTCTTTTTCGAAATAATGAGCATAGGGATAGATATGACATGCTTGCTACTAGAAGAATCACCACAACTAGGTATCTTGATGAAGATTTATTAGAATCCCTAGGTTTGCTAGGTGATATGCAATCCCTATTTGAAAAATGGGGTGGGGAGAGATAATGGGGATAAGACACCCAACCTACCCTAGGATAGTTTTAGAGTTTTTAAGTTCTTTAGAAGCTGAGGTTTTAACAGGTAGAGAGATGAAGAGGGTAGGATTACCTTTAGGTTATTTAACACTGAGCATGAATAGACATTACACCAATGGAACACATGTTTTGGCTTGCCTAGTGGGGGATAGAGAAGAACCCATATTGGGTTTAACTCTCGGATCTTTTGGACTGAATTGATAGGAGAGCACCCGTACGACCCTTCTAGGGCCAAAGCATCACGCCTCCAAAACCCCATTTTTCGATACCTACACCGAATTATGGCAAGTACTGTTTTTGGTCGTAGGGAGAGTGACGGTGTAGTGAGAGCAAGTGAGTTGCTTTGCTTATGGGACATGCTACAAGAAAGGAGTAGCATAGATGTAGGGTCCCATTTCATTAGACACTTAGTGAAAATGGGCAAAGCGGCGAGAGGAGAGATTATTGTGGGGGGCCACTTACCCACATTTGCCATAGGATGGGGTACAACTACTCCGCGCTAGATAGTATAGAGGGGAGCCCTATGATCGACTTAGGAGTGTGTATGGCCATGAAGATGATAGTGAGAGAGGGACACTCCTTGTGCTTTGTAAGGAAAAACCTATCATCCCTTAGGCTCCCCAACCCCGATCGTACCACCATCACCACACGCGCCAACAGGCACTTAGACCTGATAGTGGAGTCCCCACCATATGAGGGACCATCCACATCGACACCCATCTCTCCCCCTTTACATCACTCTCCCTCCAATCCACGCATGCATAGGAGCCCACCTAGTCCACGTCGACATGAGCCTGCACCTACACCACCATCTTTTTCTACTTTTGAGCAGGATGTAGGTACATCTGCCTATGATTTTTTGGAGTTTTGATTGCACCTCGACGACATATATTTCGAGTAGCAGACACAGAGGCAGCGATGGGAGGAACAGAGTGCTTACACGCAGGCAGAGTTTTAGGGCTTCCGAGAGCACTTCCAGCGGGCTGAGGAGTTCTACGACGAGGCCCGCATCAACTTCTAGGAGGAGGTTGCCCGTCGCCAGGAGGAGGCCACCTACCTCCAGGAGATGCGGCAACACATGCGCGCTCAGCAAGCATAGTGGGCTAGGGAGGAGGAGCATTGAGCAGCTGCTGCATCCACCAACTCTTAGATCGACCACATGTACATGTGGCATCAGTGGCTCAACACAAGATTCTCCCAGGACCCCGAGATGTCGAGGCTACCGGACTTTCCACCTCGTCTCCCATACTAGAGGTATGCTTTGCTTAAGTTTGGAGAGGGCCCCAAGTCTTGATTTATTTTGTTTCTAGTAGTAGTTTCTTTCCTGTCATTTGCATTTTTTTTTAGTTAGCATTCATTTTTTCATACATAGAGTTTTTAGTTTCTTCAGTACTTAATTTTTACTATCTTTAATCTACCTCAGTAGTATTGCTAAAGTTTTCTTCATGAGTTGTTTCCATGGATAGCTTAACTTCATTTACCTCGTGGTATTTTACTTTATTTGCTCTAATGAATGTTCTAGTCTTACACTGGTTAGCTTTTATTTTTACACCTACACATGACGAACATTCTGAAAGGGAAAATGTAGTACGGACCTAGTTATGATTCATCTCAGTAGTCTAGTACTTTGGAATCCATAGGTGACTCTAGATTTAACATTTTAGTTATTGGAGATGCTCAGATTATGGAAGCCCATTCGGAAAAATCAAAATCCCAAGAGAGAGAGAAGAAAAAAATGGAGTAAGAAAAGAGAAAAAAAGAGAGAGAGGAAAGAAAGAGAGAGTAAGAGAAAAAAAATTGATTGAAAAAGATTATGAGGGATAAAAACAATTGTCGTGGGTAACAAATGGTTTGGTGCCCCTTTGAGACCGAGTTAGGTTACTGGGGAAAACCTACCAATTTCTCTCAATACCGAGTACGCCTTTGAGACTTTGTGCTAGATCTAAGGAACGATCCTCACTTTGGGAAGATAAGTGCCTAAGAGTCGGAGACCTTAGGAAATCTATAGGATGACAACTTAACATACCATGGAACAGGTATCCCCTAAGAACGCTTAGCACGAGCACAAGGAGATAACTTAGTGAATTTCTAGAACATATCTATTTTGCTTTGATTGTAAATACCACTTGATAAATCTAGTTAACATGCTAAGTATGGAACACTACCTTTTTAAAATTTCATGGTACTGAGGTTTGCTTGAGGACAAGCAAAGATCTAAGTTTGAAGAATTGATGTGAACAAAACATATAGGGTTTTAGGAGTAGTTTTCGCTCACATCTCATTTCGTTTTATGTTTGTTTCAAGCATATTTTATTTTATTTTGCATGCATTTCCTGTTTTCTGGTTCGGATATCTGCTCGTTGTACTTTTGTGTGCAGGACATCATTATACGGGGAAAATGGCGCACTTTTGGAGCGAAAAGAAGACATTTGCAACTAGAGCGGAATGACATAGACCCTGTCCCTATGAAAACACACAGCCTGCGCCACAACACCACACACGACTTGGTCATGTGGATCCACATGGTCGTGTGGTGCTGTGCGATTTTGACTTGAGTCGGTTATTTTCCAGGTTTCTGAGAGATCCAAGTTGATGTCTATATAAAGGAGGCTACGCCCTATTGGTGCAATCAGCCCAGGTCACGATTGACCAGAACTCGAGTTTGTCTCGAGTGATGTTTTGATGTTCAACAAAAACATATGATAATATGATTGTCATGGGAAAGTCCAAGTCATGGGTACTTGGCATGGAAAGTCCAAGTAGGACACTAGGCATTTGGGAAAGTCAAAGTCTTGAGTACTTGGCATGTAAAGTCCAAGCATGGGTCTTGGCAAGGAAAGTCCAAGCATGGGTCTTGGCAAGGAAAAGTCCAAGCATGGGTCTTGGCATGGAAAGTCCAACATGAGTTGGCAAGAGAAAGTCCAAGCTTGAGTCTTGGCATTTGAGAAGTCCAAGGGGTTTGATATTGGTGGCATAAAGTCCAAGCGGGAGTCTTGGCAACATAAGTCCAATGGTTGGTGGCGTAAAGTCCAAGCGAGAGTCTTGGTAGCATAAGTCCAATGGTTGGCGGTGTAAAGTCCAAGCGGAGTCTTGGCGGCGTAAGACCAATGTGCCTTGGCGGTGTAGACACCATTAGCATGACATAGCCAATGGAAGCACCTGAAGGCTAGCGCGATGGATGAACAAGTCATGGATGACTTGGAGGGATCCGAGAGGCGTGAGGCTGATGGAGGTGGCTAGAAGGCTTAGGTCTAGCCTAAGCGTGGTCTAGCAAGTATGGGGGAACAATACTTGGGCTAAAACCTCATGTTTAAGGTGTGTCAGTCGACTGGTAAGAGTCAACTAGGGTTTGACTGCGGGAAGTGGCCTAGCAGTCGACTGCCATAGATGGGCAATTGACTGATGGACGAGCAGTCGACTGATCATGTGATTAGTCGACTAATTCTCGGTGTTTCGGCCACAAAATGGAGTCTCACTGGACTGCTGTGGCCAGCAGTCTAGTGGAGGCTTGATCAGTCGACTGATTATGGTTCCGTTGGATTTTTCTAGCGTGGATCTAGCCGTTGTCTCACGACAACAGTGGCATCAATCGACTGATGGTCCCGAGCAGTCGACTGATCGACATTTTCCAGCACAGGTTGAAGCTTTAAATGGAGCTTGTGAAGGAGGAAAATGCAATGGTTTCTTAAGGGATTTTGGGGTGATTTGCTACTGTAAATCAGGGTCTCCAAGTGCAATCCAAGTTGCCAAGCAATCAAGCATTCAAAAGCAAAGTGTTGTAAAGTTTTCTTTACTTGTCTTTTGTATTTCATGTTGTATTTGCTTGTAGCATTTTGATTATTGTTGTAATCAATTGTAAGGGATTTCTCCACCTCCGACTTGTGTCGAGAAGGAGTTATTTGTGATTAGTTATTGCGTGTGCATCACTAGAGCTCTTTAGAGCTCGATCCGTGGAGTAGGAACCGTTCGGTTCCAAATCACGTTATATCTTTGTGTTCGTGTTTGTTTTAATTCGTTATTGCTTTTATTATTATTATTCCACTATGCATAATGAGTTTTGTAGAGACGAACGTGAATGAGTTCCATCACATATAGCATGACTCTATTCACCCCCCCCCCCCCTCTAGCGTTCAAACGATCTCCTACAAGTGGTATCAGAGTGAGGCCGCTCTTGAAGTTTAACAACTAAGGGAGTATGCTAGAGGGTGAAGATGGAAGTCCAAGGACAACTAGGATGGGACATCAACACACCGGTGCCCTACACCCTATACGGACGAGAAGGCTTCAATTCTTGGAAGAGAAGAATTGAAGATTTTATTATGATGAGAGATTTTGAGGAATGGTCTATTTTGATGGATGGATTCAAATATCCAAAAGGACCAAAGGGTGGTTTCCTCAAGAAGAAGAAATGGAGTGAAGATCAAATCCAAGCCTTCGAGAAAAATATGAAGGTAGTAAAGTTTATTTTTGATTTGATCCCTAACGATATTGTGTGTATGTTAGGGGATTATATGGATGCTAAGGAGTTATGGAGCCAAGTGGCAAAACTCCATGAAAATTCATCGTCAGTTCAAGAAGAAGAGGAGTGTTCACCCTCTCAAGCTCAAGCAAGTACATCGTCATCTAAAGAGCTTGAGGATTCGGAAGTTAATAGAGAATCAATTTCCGGATCGGTGGAAGAAGTAGAAGGAACCTCCACCTCTAGGATTTAGGGGGAGGAAAGAATTTCCACTCCGGAGCAACAAGAGAAGCTTCGACATCCGGTCAAGATGAAGAAGCTCTAATTCTGGCACCTATCACCACTCTAGGTAACTCAAACATGGTAATTCAAAATAAAAATCATATAATTTGCTTTGAGTGTAGGGAAAGTGGGCATTACAAGAGCAAATGCCCAAAGAGAGTAAGAAAAGCTCAAACGGCACCAAAAGTTAAGGATGTCGGTCCCCCAACAACCATCAAAAGTAAGGAGCACATTATTTGCTTCAAATGTCGACTACCTGGACACTACCGGAGTCAATGCTCTATTGGGGAGAAGAAGGGGCAAAAAGGAGCACCACAAGTAGGGGGAGCTTCCAAAGCTAACCCTAAGGTATTTTTAAATAAAGCTCCTTATTTAAATAATGTCAAAAAGCATGCTAAAAATAATTTTAGCAATCTTGCTATTTATCAAAAAGAGCATGCTAGAAATAGAGAATATTGCTTAGGAGCTAAGAAAGGCAAACTTAGGAAGAGGGAGAAATTTGGGACTAATGTCCCTAGAAATATTTTACCTAAGGACAACCCTAGGTCAAACAATTCTAGACAAATCCTACCTAGGGAAACCATTAGAAAGGTACAAGAGCATCTAGGTCTCAACCCTAAATGGACTAGGCATATGCTTAGAAACAACCATGCCCAAGGTTTAAATAAAAATTCTAAAATTGGGCAATTAGAATTAGAGAACCAAGCCTTGAGGTCAAGGCTTGAAAAACTTGAAAAGACCTTCAATAAGATGCAAAATCAATTTCAAGGGTCTAATGGTCAAAGTCAAGGGCCTAGGACTCAAAGTCAACATCTAGGGCCAAAGAGAGAAAAGTCAACCAAGGGCAAGAAGGATTTGGTTCATAAACCTAAGCCTAAGGTGGCGTATCATAGTGTTCCATTTGATTATGGAACACAAATTACGTCTAGAAAGACCAAGGTTACTAGGGAAGTTATCCCAAAGAGTAACCAAGGTATGTGCCTAGTGGCTAGGGTTTCAAGGAAACCTAGGGAAGCCACTAAGAAGGTTGCAAGGGGAGTCACCCCTAGAGTCAACCTAGGTAAGACCACAATGACCAAGGCTAACAAGCCTAGGAGAGTCATTAGGAAGGTATCTAGGGAGGTTATCCCTAAGGAATACCTAATTAACCCTAGGAGCTCAAATAGGTTTTGGGTTCCTAAGAGCGTGATTGATTCATGCTAGATGGGTTTAGGGTGTGCCGACCTTGATTGGATGAGTAGTTAACTCAACCATGGTAAAGGTGGCACTTTAGGCAATTTTCAAGGTTATGGGTACCTTGGAAATAGGTTTGATTTTTAATCCTAAAAGATTTTAGGATATGCCAATATATTTTTAGAATTATGAAAAATCAATTAAATTGACACAATTTAGGTTTAGAGGTTAGTGTATCATTTTGGGTTTTTGGCACACTTGGGAGGTTAGTAGTAATATGACAAAATAAATCTAATCACATCAAATGACAATTAATATTAAAGTTTAGGTATTATTATACCTATATATTTTATATGCTATGTTTGATTTGCCATATTACATGCCATGACATCATATCTATTTTTAATCATCTAAAATGTCATGATCATGTTTAGGGTTAGGTTAAATGTCATGTATGCTTAGATTTATCATATGCCATGACATCATGATCATTGGCCATGCTTTATTATGCTATTATTTATGCCATGATCATACTTCATGCATTTAAATTAATGAAAATTGATTTAAGGACTTTGGCATGACTTGGAGTCTCATTTATATGGGAATCAAGTAGAGTTGCCTTAGAAAAATATATAAAACCCTAGATTAGAATGAACAAAACCCACATCTCACATCTAAATTGACATGTATGTTGGTGCAATCGGCCCAGGTCACGATTGACCAGGACTCGAGTGTGACTCGAGTGATGTTTTGATGTTTGACAAAGTATGTTTGACATAGGATTGACATTGATGTTGGACATTGATGTCGGTTAATATGTTGGGGAGATTGTTTATACAATCGATCCAGGTTATAATTGACTTGATGGTTGACCAGGGTTGACCATGTGATTATGGGAAAGTCCAAGCATGGGTCTTAGCAAGGTAAAGTCCAAGTCATGGGTACTTGGCATGGAAAGTCCAAGTGGGACACTTGGTAATTGGGAAAGTCCAAGTCTTGAGCACTTGGCATGAGAAGTTCAAGCATGGGTCTTGGCAAATGAGAAGTCCAAGCATGGGTCTTGGCAAATGGAAAGTCCAAGCATGGGTCTTGGCATGGAAAGTCCAACATGGGTTGGCAAGGGAAAGTCCAAGCTTGAGTCTTGGCATTTGGGAAGTCCAAGGGGATTGATATTGGCGGCGTAAAGTCCAAGCGGAGTCTTGGCAGCGTAAGTCCAATGTGCCTTGGCGGTGTAGACACCTTTAGCATGACATAGCCGATGGAAGCACCTGGAAGCTAGCGCGATGGATGAACAAGTCATGGATGACTTGGAGGGATCTGAGAGGCGTGAGGCTGATGGAGGTGGTTAGAAGGCTTAGGTCTAGGCTAAGGGTGGTCTAGCAAGTATGGGGGCACCATACTTGGGTTAAAACCTCATTCTTGAGGTTGGCAATGACCAGCATTATGGCGGTTCGATCACGGAGTCGACTCGAGTTCGATTGCCGTTTGAGAGCTTTAAGGGCTCTGACGGCTGCTCATGGGAGCGATCGGTAGTGTACGGCAATGACCGCTAAGGATGGCAATGATCGCCACCGGAAAGTTGCTGAGCACAACGCCCGAGCCCGACCGGGCTACGGCCGACCGCCAATGTTGGCCCGATCGGTGAGAGTCCCGCTGGAACTTGTCCAACGTGGATTGAGCCGTTGTCTCACATCTACAAAGTTGTTGGCAATGATCCGGTGATTTATGGCGATCCGCCAAAGCGGAAATCCACCGACGCGAGATAAAAGGAAGTCGCTCGTGGAGATTACGATAGACGCTTCTGGGAGCTTTCGAGGCGATTTGAAGGCGATTTGCAGTGCATTTCAGTGGCCTTCAACCTCATCCAAGCAACCAACAAGCAAAGCGCCAAACCCTAGTTTTGTAAAGTGTTCTTTACATTTCCTTTGTATTTGCTTGTATTTCTTAGATTATTGTTGTAATCTTGTGTACGAGGTTTCTCCACCTCCGACTTGTTGTCGAGAAGGAGTTTATTGATTAGTGATTGCATTACGCCGCTAGAGCTCGTAGAGCTCGATCCGCGGAGTAGGAACCGTGGTTCCCAACCACGCTTATATGCTTGTGTTGTGTTTGTGTTTGTGATTGTATTTCGTTATTGCTTTTATCATTTCTATTCCGCTGATAACGAGTTTTTGTAGACACAAACGCGATCGATTTCCATCATCAGACGGTATCACGCTTATTCACCCCTCTAGCGGCATTCAATTCCTAACAAGTGGTATCGAGCCCGTGGCTCTTCAACGGATTAACAACCGGAGCAAGACGCTAGAGGGTAAAAGATGGAAGTCCAAGATCAATTAGGTTGGGACATCAACACACCGGTGCCCTACACCCTATAATGGACGAGAAGGATTCAACTTGGAAGGGAAGAATTGAGGATTTTATTATGATGAGAGATTTTGAGGAATGGTCCATTTTGATGGATGGATTTGAATATCCAAGAGGACCAAGAGGTGGATTCTCAAAAAGAAGAGGTGGACCAAGAGCAAATTCAAGCATCCGAAAAATGATAAGGTGATAAATTTTTAATTGATTTAATACCTAACAATATCTTGTGTATGTTAGGTAATTATGTAGATGCTAAAGAGTTATGGAGCCAAGTGGCAAAGCTCCATGAAAATTCATCATCGGTCCAAGAAGAAGAAGAAGATGTAGAATGCTCATCGGTCCAATCGGAAGAGGCCGAAGAAGCAAGCTCCTCCTCACAAGCAAGTGAGGATTCGAAAGTTGAAGAAGAGTCAACATCCGGGTCAAGAGGAGAGTGTGAAGAATTGGAGGTTGAGAGGCCATCAATCTCCGAGGAGGTAGAGGTGGAAGAAGCATCCACCTCAAAGATTGAGGGGGAGGAAAAAACCTCCATACCGAAACATCAAGAAGAAGCTTCGACATCCGGTCAAGATGAAGAAGCCCAAAGTCCAATTCCGGTCTCCACCACCCTAGGTAACTCAAGCATGTCAATCAATAATAAAATGAATATTATATGCTTTGAGTGTAGGGAGCAAGGGCACTACAAGAGCAAGTGCCCAAAGAAGGTTAGGAAAGCTCCACCTGCACCAAAAGTCAAGGATGCCGGTTCCCCAAATATCAAGAGCAAGGAGCATATCATATGCTTCAAGTGCCGACAACCGGGACACTACCGGAGTCAATGCAAGAAAGGGGAGAAAAAGGCCCAAAATGGAGCATCACATGTAGGGGGAGCCTCCAAGGCAAACCCTAAGGTATATTTCAATAATGCACCTTCTAGATTTAATAGGCAAAAGCATGCTAGAAATAATTTTAATTCTCTTGCAATTTATGAAAAGCATGCTAATAGGAATAAATATTTTTGCTTAGGAGCTAAAAGTGTCCATCTTAATAATAGGAAGAAATTTGGGACTAATGTCCCTAAAAATAATTCATCTAAGGATAAACCTAGGTCAAATAACACTAGACCAATTTTACCTAGGGAGACCATTAGAAAGGTGCAAGAGCACCTAGGTTTCAATCCTAAGTGGACTAGGCATATGCCTAGAAAATCCAATGCCCAAGACTTAAATCAAAATTCTAAAATTGGGCAATTAGAATTAGAGAACCAAGCCTTGAGGTCAAGGCTTGAAAATTTGAAAAGACCCTTAAAGTTATGCAAAATCAAATGCAAGGGTCAATTAGTCAAACTGGGTCAAAATCTCAAAGTCAACACTTAGGACCCAAGAAGCAAAAGTCAACCAAAGGCAAGAATGGTTTGGGTCACAAACCTAAGCCTAAGGTGGCTTATCACTGTGTTCCATTTGACTATGGAACACAAACTAGGTCTAGGAAGACCAAGGTCAATAGGGAAGTCATCCCTAGAGTTGACCAAAGGATATGCCTAGTGGCTAGGGTTTCTAGGAAACCTAAGGTGGCCACTAAGAAGGTTGTTAGGGAGGCAATCCCTAAGGTTAACCTAGGCAAGACCCAAATGACCAAGGCTAATAAGCCTAGGAAGGTCATTAGGAAGGTATCTAGGGAAGTTATCCCTAAGGAATATCTAAGTAACCCTAGGAGTTCAAATCATTTTTGGGTTCCTAAGAGCGTGATTGATTCACGCTAAGATGGGTTTAGGGTGTGTCAACCTTGATTGGATGGGTAGTTAACTCAACCATAACAAAGGTGACACTTTAGGTTATTTTCAAGGTTATGGTCACCTTGAAAATACATTTGAGTTTTTAATCCTAAAAGATTTTAGGATATGCCAATATTAATTATGAAGTTTGATAAAATGATCATTTTGGCACAATTTAGGTTTAGAGGTTGGTGTGTCATTTTGGGTTTTGGCACACTAGGGAGATTAGGTTAATATGGAAAAATATGTTTAATCCCAACAAATGGCAATTAATATTAAATTTTAGGTGTTATTATACCTATATATTTTATATGCCATGATTTGTTTGCCATATGCCATGACATGATATCATGTTTACTTTTATCATCTAAATGTCATGATCATGCTTAGGATTAAGGTATTAAATGTCATGTGTTTTTAGATTTCATCACATGCCATGACATCATGATCATTGGCCATGATTTATTTTTCTATTATTATGCCATGATCATTTTCATGCATCTAAATTGATTAAAATTGATTTAAGGACTATGGCATGACTTGGAGTCCCATTTATAAGGGAATCAAGTAGAGTTGCCTTAGAAAAATGCATGAAACCCTAGGTTAAGAGAACAAAACCCACATCTCACATCCAATTGACATGTATGTGTATTTATACACCCTAGATACATGTGAGATGCTAGGATATGAGTTGAGTTCAAGGTGCATAGTTTTTGCATCTAGATGAACTAAAACTCATCTAATTTTCCAGCGTGGATCATTGGGAAAGCTTGTGTACAAGTCATGTACATAGAGCCCAAGGAATATGATCCAAAATAAGGTTTTGAAAACGGTTTAAAATCATTTTGAAAAACCTTGGTGAAGTCTATCTTTTGATAGCAATCACCATTGATGAGATTGATACAAAGTGAGCTTAAACTTTAAAGTTTTTAGTCACTTTTGGATTTTGTATCAATTTCACTATTTTATGGGTAAAATATTTTTAAAAAAATTTTCACCCATTGTTTTGGTCATAAGTATTATACGTATCAAATTTCGTGATTTTTTGATGTACGTATAATTATTTATGAATTTTAATTCGTTACGATAATTTGAAATTCGAATTTATTACTACTGACGCCACTTAGTGGCGTGATCGATGAGAGTGTGATCGATTGATTCTCGAAGTCGACTGCCAGGTCTGATTTCGGGTTAACAAGGTTTGTTTAGCCCGTGTTCAGCTATGGTAAAGGTTCCTAACCACTCCTAACCCTAGGATATGCTTTGGGAAGCATTATGAAGGGTGAAAATCCATTGGATATGGATTAGGAGTTGTGTTAGGTCAAAGTATCAAATTTAGGGTGAGTAAAAGTTCTATGTTGAACTTAGAACCTTAATTTTGATGGTTTAGAGTTCCTATTGGCTTAGGGGCTTTCCAAGGACATTGTTGGTGCAATGGTAAAGGGGGAGCAAGCCTTTAGGGGGAGGTATCCATCTTGGGATGATGGATGTTTTTTTATGGGGAGAATGTTATCAATTGAAAATTGATGGGTGTTTGATACCCAATTTGGAAATTGGGAGAGTGAGATAGGAGTGCCTCTCTTGAGTGATATGGGACTTATCACTAGGAAGATGGTAGGCATCCTAGGTATTTTTGATCAAGGGGGAGATTGTAAGATCTCATTGGGACATGAGACATTGACCTCCTTGGAGAGAAAACCTTTTTGATGTTAGTCAAAAAGGGGGAGAATGTTTGGGGGAGAACATTTGGTTTACATTTTCACTTAAATGTTTGGGGGAGAACATTTGGTGAGTGTTTACCAATTTGGGATAATTGGTAAGGGATTTGAGTTAGTGCTCTAACTCATGATTTGTTTGGTTTTTTTTGTCAAACATCAAAAAGGGGGAGATTGTTGGTGCAATCGGCCCAGGTCACGATTGACCAGGACTCGAGTGTGACTCGAGTGATGTTTTGATGTTTGACAAAGTATGTTTGACATAGGATTGACATTGATGTTGGACATTGATGTCGGTTAATATGTTGGGGAGATTGTTTATACAATCGATCCAGGTTATAATTGACTTGATGGTTGACCAGGGTTGACCATGTGATTATGGGAAAGTCCAAGCATGGGTCTTGGCAAGGTAAAGTCCAAGTCATGGGTACTTGGCATGGAAAGTCCAAGTGGGACACTTGGCAATTGGGAAAGTCCAAGTCTTGAGCACTTGGCATGAGAAGTCCAAGCATGGGTCTTGGCAAATGAGAAGTCCAAGCATGGGTCTTGGCAAATGGAAAGTCCAAGCATGGGTCTTGGCATGGAAAGTCCAACATGGGTTGGCAAGGGAAAGTCCAAGCTTGAGTCTTGGCATTTGGGAAGTCCAAGGGGATTGATATTGGCGGCGTAAAGTCCAAGCGGAGTCTTGGCAGCGTAAGTCCAATGTGCCTTGGCGGTGTAGACACCGTTAGCATGACATAGCCGATGGAAGCACCTGGAAGCTAGCGCGATGGATGAACAAGTCATGGATGACTTGGAGGATCCGAGAGGCGTGAGGTGATGGAGGTGGTTAGAAGGCTTAGGTCTAGGCTAGGTGGTCTAGCAAGTATGGGGCACCATACTTGGGTTAAAACCTCATTCAGGTTGGCAATGACCGCATTATGGCCGGTTCGACTACACGGAGTCGACTCGAGTTCGACCGCCGTTTGAGAGCTTTATAGCTCTGGCGATCGCTCATGGGAGCTGATCAGTGTCGGCAATGATCGCTAAGGGATGGCATCATTGCCGGCCGATGGCATTAACGCCCGGAGCCGGCCCGGCAGTCGACTACGGGCGTTGGCAGTCGACTGCCAATGTTGGCAGTCGACTGGTAAGAGTCCCGTTGGAACTTGTCCAACGTGGATTGAGCCGTTGTCTCACATCTACAGTGTTGGCAGTCGACTGGTGATTTATGGCAGTCGACTGCCAGGCGGAAATCCAGCCCGACGCGAGATAAAAGGAAGCTGTTCGTGGAGATTGCGGCATCAGTTCTTGGGGAGCTTTCTTGAGGCGATTTGAAGGCGATTTGCAGGTGCATTTCAGGGCCCTTCAACCTCATCCAAGCAACCAACAAGCAAAGCGCTCAAACCCTAGTTTTGTAAAGTGTTCTTTACATTTCCTTTGTATTTGCTTGTATTTCCTTAGATTATTGTTGTAATCTTGTGTACGAGGTTTCTCTGCCTCCGACTTGTTGTCGAGAAGGAGTTTATTGATTAGTGATTGCATTGGCGTCGCTAGAGCTCGTTAGAGCTCGATCCGTGGAGTAGGAACCGTTACGGTTCCGAACCACGTTATATGCTTGTGTTGTGTTTGTGTTTGTGATTGTATTTCGTTATTGCTTTTATCATTTCTATTCCGCTGCGCATAACGAGTTTTTGTAGACACAAACGCGATCGATTTCCATCATCGTACGGTATCACGCTATTCACCCCCCCTCTAGCGGGCATTCAATTCCCAACAATGTATGTGTATTTACACACCCTAGATACATATGAGATACCAGGATATGAGTTAAGTTCAAGGTGCATAGTTTTTACATCTAGATGAATTAAAACTCATCTTTAACCAACATGTGGATCATTGGAAAAGCTTGTGTACAAGTCATGTACATAGAGCCCAAGGAATATTATCCAAAATAAGATTTTTGAAAACATTTTAAAATCCTTCTGAAAAACCTTGGTGAAGTCTATCTTTTGATAGCAATCACCATTGATGAGATTGATACAAAGTGAGCTAAAACTTTGAAGTTTTTATTCACTTTTGGATTTTGTATCAATTTCACTATTTTATGAGTAAAATATTTTTCTATCATTTTTCACCCATTGTATTGGTCATAAGTATTATACATATGAATTTTCGTGACTTTTTGAATTATGTATAATCATTTATGATTTTCCAAAATTCATTTCTGATAACTGAAATTCTGGAATTTGATTATCGATCGCTCTTGGTGGCTGATCCGATGAGTGGCATCGAATGGTAATCGAGAGAGTCATTGTCAATCTTGTCGGAAAACAAGGTTGTTTAGCACGTGTTCAGCTACAGTTAAGGTCCCTTACCACTCCTAACCCTAGGATATGCTTTAGGAAGCATTAGAAAGGGTGAAAATCCATTGAATATGGATTAGAAGAGGAGTTAGGTCGATATATCAAATTTAAGGGTAGGAAAGTTCATGTTTGGACTTTGAACCTTATTTTTGATTGTTTAGAGTTCCTATTGGCTTAGGGACTTTCCAAGGGCATTGTTGGTGCAATGATCAAGGGGAAGCAAGCCTTTAGGGAGAGGTATCCATCATGGGATGATGGATGATATTTTTCCTCATGGAAAGGAAAAATGGGATTTTGAGATACCCAATTTGAAAATTGAGAGAGTGTATAGGATTGCCTCTCTTGAGTGATATGGAACTTATCACTAGAAAGATGGTAGGCATCCTAGGTATGTTTGGACCAAGGGAGAGATTGTAAGATCTCATTGGGACATGAGACATTAACCTCCTTTGAGAGATAACCTTTTTGATGTTAGTCAAAAAGGGTGAGAATGTTTTGGGGGAGAAGTTGGAATTATCAATTTGGGATAATTGGTAAGGGATTTGAGTTAGTGTTCTAACTCAATGGTTTGTTTGGTTTTTGTCAAACATAAAAAAGGGGGAGATTGTTGGGGCAATCAGCCCAGGTCACGATTGACCAGGACTCGAGTGATGTTTTGATGTTTGACAAAAAACATATGACAATATGATTATCATGGGAAAGTCCAAGTCATGGGTACTTGGCATGGAAAGTCCAAGTGGGACACTTGGCATTTGGGAAAGTCCAAGTCTTGAGTACTTGGCATGTAAAGTCCAAGCATGGGTCTTGGCAAGGAAAGTCCAAGCATGGGTCTTGGCAAGGAAAAGTTCAAGCATGGGTCTTGGCATGGAAAGTCCAACATGGGTTGGCAAGGGAAAGTCCAAGCTTGAGTCTTGGCATTTGAGAAGTCCAAGGGGTTTGATATTGGCAGCGTAAAGTCCAAGCGGGAGTCTTGACAGCATAAGTCCAATGGTTGGTGGCGTAAAGTGTAAGCGGGAGTCTTGGCAGCATAAGTCCAATGGTTGGCGGCGTAAAATCCAAGCGGAGTCTTGGTGGCGTAAGACCAATCTGCATTGGCGGTGTAGACACCATTATCATGACATAGCCAATGGAAGCACCTAAAGGCTAGCGCGATGGATGAACAAGTCATGGATTACTTGGAGGGATCCGAGAGGCGTGAGGCTGATGGAGGTGGCTAGAAGGCTTAGGTCTAGGCTAAGGGTGGTCTAGCAAGTATGGGGGAACCATACTTGGGCTAAAACCTCATGTTTGAGGTGTGCCAGTCGACTGGTGTCATGTGGCAGTCGACTGGTAAGAGTCAACTAGGGTTTGACTGCGGGAAGTGGCCTAGCAGTCGACTGCCAAAGATGGGCAGTCGACTGATGGGCGAGCAGTCAACTGATCATGTGATCAGTCGACTGATGCTCGGTGTTTCGGCCACAGAATGGAGTCTCACTCGACTGCTGTGGTCTAAGTCGAGTGGAGGCTTGATCAGTCGACTGATGGTCATGATCAGTCGACTGATGATGGTTCCGTTGGATTTATCCAACGTGGATCTAGTCGTTGTCTCACGACAATAGTGGCATCAATCGACTGATGGTCCCGAGCAGTCGACTGATTGACGTTTTCCAGCACAGGTTGAAGCTTTAAAAGGTACTCGTGAAGGAGGAAAATGCAATGGTTTCTTGATGGTTTTTGGGGTGATTTGCTACTGCAAATCAGGGTCTCCAAGTGCAATCCAAGCTACCAAGCGATCAAGCATTCAAAAGCAAAGTGTTGTAAAGTTTTCTTTACTTGTCTTTTATATTTCATGTTGTATTTTCTTATAGCATTTTGATTATTGTTGTAATCAATTGTAAGGGGTTTCTCCACCTCTGACTTGTTTCGAGAAGGAGTTATTTGTGATTAGTGATTGTGTGTGCATCACTAGAGCTCTTTAGAGCTCGATCCGTGGAGTAAGAACCATTCGATTCTGGACCACATTATATCTTTGTGTTCGTGTTTGTTTTAATTCGTTATTTCTTTTATTATTATTATTCCACTGCGCATAACGAGTTTTGTAGAGACGAACGCGAACGAGTTCCATCACGTATAGCACGATGCTATTCACCCCCCTCCAGCGTTCAAACGATCCCCTACACACCCAAACCCTAGCAGGGAGGCACGATGACTGGGATGACACTCCAACGCCCTAAAAAGCTTCGGAAACTCGCAACAGGGAGGAGTAAAGCCGCCGGAGATCCAAGTTCTATACTTCAACATCGGAGAGAAGAGCCACATTGCATTGTAATTTCTGTTCTTTGCATAATATCCATTGTTTATACATATATGATCGTACTTTGTGTTTCTCCTCTCATATTTATGGAGTAGATTCTTTAATTATATAATTAGGGAGTAGTTTGTGTGTGTTGAACATGTTATTCCAAATTAAATTCTTTTCTTGAGTTTGTATTTGCAATTGGTATTAGTTTAGATCGATATCTATGCGTTTTGGTTTTCTATCTACTATGTTAGCCGATACGAGGGGTGACATCCCTTGTATCTAAGATCTAGGAGAATTAAGGGGAAACCTAGGGGTTGGCCTCATCTCCTATAACTATTCATCGCAGGGATTTATTTGGCATCATCATACCGCCTATCCCATCTTAATGCCAGGAGTCGACCTAGAAATGGCAGAGATAGCTTCCGATAGATGCGAAGACTCATCGGGGGAGTGTATGATGTCCCTTCCACAAGGCCATAGTTAGATGTTTAGACAACACCCAATTTATAGCATATTTTGCGACGCACAAGCGAAATCGAAATCCTAGAATTCATTCCAAAGACTCGCAGTAAGCCTTTTCTTCTTCCGTGTGACACCGTATTGAGTTAGGACCGCCGACAACCCTCGCAATCACAATCATTAGAACTGAATTTCGAACAATAACATCCACTTAGCAAATCGGTACTCAAATCACAGTCCCTGTGAGATCGATAATCTTTTTATTACTTGACGACATCTGTGCACTTGCGGGCCTTGAGCGTGAGCGCGCGCTTCGAGTCCTCGACGGTCTCCGTCGCGAGATTTGAGGTCGCATTCACGTGCATCAAATTTATTTATAAAAATATTTTTGCATTAATTAAGAAGGAGAGTATAATTTCAAAAAATACATAACCTTTAAGAGTATGTTTTATTTAGTGGGAGAAAATATTTATTCAAAGGAGAAAGAAATATAAGAAAGTAAGTAACCTGAACTCAACTATCTAAGCTACTTAAATTTAAACTAATTTTTATACTAAGTAACTTAGTCAAAAAATTTAGAAGATAGGTATGCAAAAGGCATGTTAAGAGGAGGTTAATTTTCAAAAGAATATTTCTACAATATTTTTGGAAAGTACTAAGTTTATGACAACTTTGTTTTAAGAAATTAAGTACTAAAGCTAAATCTTTAATTTTGAGTTTTTAAAGGAACAATGGGTAAAGTATGTGCATCATTGATTAGAGACATAGGGGGAGGAGCTTAGAAAGATTATATTCAAAACGTTAAGAATGTATTTTGAAAATTATTTTTGAAAGCTTACTTGCAAAAATCTAGATATACTATTTTCATAACAATAAGAGACATTTTGAAAATTATGAGAAGCATATATTAAGGGGGAGGTTGTATTTTCAAAGAAATTTTATTGTAGATATGGAAGTTATGGTTTCAAACTTATGCCCTTGAATATTTGAAGTTTCATTTCTATAGTTTCAAACTTAGCGAAAAAAATTAATTCTAGGGGGAAGCTATACAAAAACTGTATTTTAAAACAAATTTTTATCTAAACTCATGTCTAATAAACTTCAAGTAATTTAAAAATACAGTTTTAAGTTTGAAAGAAAACTTTTTCATGATTTAGAAAATTTATGATCTTTGTATATAAGTCATGGGATATTACTAAACTCCTTGGCATCTAATTTATTTTAGTATTTTGATGTATGCCAAAGGGGAAGAGAGCGTGTTTAAGTTAGAACTTAGAAATGCATTTGTACATGCAATTTTTTGTAATACATGATTTAAAGATCTGGTATTTTTAATCCTAACATTAAATGGCTGTCATACATCAAAAAGGGAGAGATTTTTGGTGCAGGGAACACCACTCCTGTGTTTTGATGTATACCCCAAGGTTTAATGTTAGGATGAACCAATTATTTGATATATGTGTTAAGTGTGCATGTCATACCCCGAGAGTATGCTGAGCCGAAAAAACGGACAATATCTCCCCTGTACGTGACACCATATCCTGTTGATACAAGCCTTTCGACCACAACCACAACAACATATATAAATGTGTAACAAAACACGGCGGAAACTATCAGATAGAGTAAAAACACTCGACATCTTTGCATACCGGTATGACTAACACCAAAATAAGAAAGTACCGTAACCAAAATCAGAAAGAACAGGTACAACACCAACAGTGTCCAACACCACAAACCATCATATGAAACCAAGTCCATAACAAAACACCTACGATAAACCAAAAGCCAGGACCCTCGGATGTGAGATGAGATGATGTCAGCCAGCTATGCTCCAAGCCCATCACAAAGTCGGCTACCTATTACCTAGGTGACAGGAAACTCAGGGTCTGTGGTGGTGAAGATAAAACTCAACGGTAATAAGAATAGAAGTGCATGCATAATATATATATCATATGCGAGTCAACAATATACTTTCTAAAGGTATAACAGATATACACCAGTATGATAAAATAACTATATAATCAACTGATCAACAATAATAACATAAGGTACTGACGTACCTGAAGATCGGCAATGATGCAACTCATACAACTTGAGTATAAGTACCATAATACAACACCTACAATATGGTAGAGTAATACTAACTCTATAATCAACAAAACTGTCATACTAACATTCTATGACAAATACACCAATTAGCTGGGTCCATCTTGTATCACCTCAAGGTACTGGTTAAAGGTATACAACAGTATGACCAACTCAACACTGGTAATCCACACACGACCATATAAAATATGCAAGTGGAATGCAAGATGATGTACATTCAAATGCAGCAAACATAGCTCAAACAAATGCAATATCACAATGATCATATATATAGACTCTATCTATATATATTCTCATCACACTCAACTATATCTATCTATATATATGTAAACGCCATCAACCACGACAATTCATATGCATGATCATGCCTGCGCACCCTACTAGCTACCATAAACCCAGTGTGGCATAGGTGGCACTACATGACAACTATCTCAACTCAACAACAATCACTGCTCTCGAGTGGCCGAGTGGGCAGTATGAACAAGTAGCATATAAGCATAAAGATCTAGCTACACAACTGGGGGCCCTGCTGTTGGCCACTCTGACTGTCACTACCCATGAGTGGTGGAGTGTCACGCACCCAGAACAATTGCACGCTACTCCAACAACCACTGTCAATAGTGGGGCGAGTGCAACACAACAAAACCTCTGCCCTTACACCAGTTACTCCTCCACGAGTAACTTGGGAGGCAGGATGACTGACGACCCTCTCAACCACACAAGGAGACCAAGTCGCTAGCATGCATGTAAATAGAATGAATGCACGATAGCACATAGATATGCCCACAACACCCTCTCTATTATATAGAGAGGCATATACAACTAACAACAACCAAGCTAGGACCTCCAGTTTGTAGCGACGTTGTATCGACAAATCACACATCCATACATGACTACATGATCCATAGTAGATATATACACAACATCAGGATATGATATGAAAACTCAACTTTACTTCTAGAACATCACCCACCCCCGGATGATTTATCTAAATTGCACAATTCAGTTTTACAACCGAATTTAGCTATGCACACATAGGTAAACCACTGCAGGTCCATTTATCATAACATATATAATTCATAACAATGATGAATGAATAGATAACAACAATGATAGAGCATTTAAGTGCAAAGGCAAGTATCAAGAAACGGAAAAATTAGAGTGGAGTCAAGGTCAAAGTGACAATTATATGAAATCATATACATCAGGGTTTAGCTACTACCATACCAGGGTAGGAAATATTACCCACCTGCGATAGAGCTCGTAATAATAATATCTTCACAGTCACGGTCCTGTCTCGTATCCACGTCTTGCACATATCATAACATTATGTGTTAGGACCTATGCGCCCGCTAGAGGGGGGTGAATAGCGTTGTCGTCAATTCGATGGAATTGATCGCGTGCTTGCTACAAAACTTGTTATACGCAACGGAATATACAATAATAAAATAAATACAACAAGAGCACAAGCACAACATGACAATATAACATGGTTCGGAACTGTACGGTTCCGAACCACGTATTGGGCTTGAATGAGCCCTAGCGATGCAAACACTACCACTAATCATAAATACTCCTTCTCGACAATAAGTCGGAGGCGGAGAAACCTCGTACAAATATTCTTACAACAATAAGAAACAAATACAAGCAAATACAAAGTGAAATGTAAAGAACACTTTACAAACTAGGGTTTTGAGCGATTGCTTGTTGGTTGCTTGGATAAGCTTAAAGAACTTTGAAATGCACTTGCACTTCGCCATCAAATCACCTCAAGAAAGCTCCCAAAGAACCAATGCCAAAATCTCCCACGACCTGCTCCTTTTAACTTGCAATGGGATGATTTTGCAACTGGCAGTCGACTACCATAAGTCCCCAGTCGACTGCCAATAATATCGTCATGAGACAACAACTTGATCCACACTAGAAAAACTCCAATGGATCCATCGCCAACATCATCACCAACTTCCAATGTCTTAGCCGACGCTATCTACAAAGTTATGTGCTCAGTAAGCTCAACACATAATCGCCATCCATGGCGATTGCTCGTAATCACCGATGGCACAATGATGGATGCTGGTCAGGCCATTTTTCCACAGTCGAACCCTAGTCGACTCATGATAGTCGACTGGTCATAACCTCAGTCGACTGTTGAGTGTCGACTCGGCTGCCAAGTGTCAAAACACTTGATCAGTTGACTAGTCCATAACCCCAGTCGACTGACAAACCTCAACCATGAGGTTTAACACCAAGTATGATGCCCTCATACTTGCTAGACCACCTTTAGCCTAGACCTAAGCCTTCTAGCCACCTCCATTATCCTCATGCCTATCAGATCCCTCCTAGTCATCCATGACTTGTTCATTCATACGCTAGCCTTGAGGTGCTTCCATTGGCTATTGTCATACTAACGGTGTCTATACCGCCAAGGCACATTGGACTTACACTGCCAAGACCATGCTTGGACTTTACACAGCCAACCATTGGACTTATGCTGCCAAGACTCCACTCTTGGACTTTACGCCGCCAATTTCACCCCTTGGACTTCCCAATTGCCAAGTACCCATGACTTGGACTTTCACTGCCAAGACTACACACTTGGACTTACGTGGCCAAGACTGCACCCTTGGTCTTTCCTTGTCAACCCATGTTGGACTTTCCATTTGCCAAGACTCAAGCTTGGACTTTCCCTTGCCAAGACCCATGCTTGGACTTTCCATGTCAAGTACCCATGACTTGGACTTTTCCCATGACAATGGTCAAACCATTGTCAAACATCAAAATACCACTCGAGTCAAACTCGAGTCTAGTCAATCATGACCCGGGTCGATTGCACCAATAATCTCCCCAACACATTATCAGACATCACTGTCAAACATCAAAACACTACTCAAGTCAAACTCGAGTCTAGTCAATCGTGATCTGGGCCGATTGCACCAACAATCTCCCCCTTTTTGATGTTTGAAAAAAACCACACACCTTTGAGTTAGGCCACCTAACTCAAGTCTCCTTACCAATTGTCCTAAATAATCCCATAAATCCTCCCCCTTTTTGACATACATCAAAAAGGTTCTCCCCAAGGAGGTCAATGTCTCATATCCCAATGAGATCTTACAATCTCCCCTTGGTCCAAAAACACTTAGGATGCCTTCACTCTTCCTAGTGATAAGTCTCATATCACTCAAGAGAAGCAATCCTACAAACTCTCTCAATTTCCAAATTGGGCAACTCACTTTCCCAATTCTCCCCCTCAGGAGGAAGAAACACATCCATCATCCCATGATGGATACCTCCCCCTAAAGGCTTGCTCCCCCTTGACCATTGCACCAATAATGTCCTTGGAGAGTCCCTAAGCCTATAGGAACACTTAACCATTAAAATTAAGGTTAAAATTTCAACCTTGAACTTTTCCACACCTTAAAATTGATACATCACCCTAAAAACTCTCCTAATCCATATCCAATGGATTTTCACCATTTCCAATGCTTTCCAAAATATATCCTAGGGTTAGGAGCAGTTAGGGAATCCTAACATAGCTGAAACATGGGCTAAACATCGTTGTTTACTCGAAATCAGCTTTGGCAGTCGACTCTGATAGTAATTAGTCGACTGTCATTAAGCAGCAGTCGACTAATATCTGCAAAACGCATATATCATATTTCAGAAATGAAAAATGAAAATGCATAAGTAATTATACGTAACTTGAAAAATCATGAAAATTTATACGTATAATACTTATAGCCAATACAATGGGTGAAAAATATTTGAAAAATAATTTACCCACAAAATAGTGATATTGATACAAAGTTCAAAAAAGAAAAAAACTTCATTTTTTGAGCTCACTTTGTATCAACATCATCAATGGTGATTGCTATCAAAAGATAGACTTGACCAAGGTTTTTCAAAATGATTTTGAAATAGTTTTAAAACCTTATATTGAACCATGGTCTATGGGCTTAATGCACATGACTTGTACATAAGCTTTCCTAATGATTCATCCATGGTTTTAGATGAGTTTGAGTTCATCTAGATGCAAGAACCATGCACCTTGAACTTAACTCATTTCCAAACATCTCACATGTGTCTATAGTGTTTGAAAACACACACATGTCAATTAGATGTGAGATGTGGGTTTTGTTCATCCTAAACTAAGGTCACATGCATTTTTCTAAGGTAACACTACTTGATTCCCTTATACATGGGACTTCAAGTCATGTCAATTGTCCTTAAATCAATTTTCATAAATGCATAAATGATCATGGCATAAAAGATAACATAAATAAGCATAGTCAATGATCATAATATCATGGCATATGATTTAATCTAAACATACATGACATTTAAAGATAAACCCTAAGCATAATCATGACATTTATATGATTTAAATGAATATGATGTCATGACATGGTATATGGCAATCAAGACATGGCAAATAAAATATAAAGGTATATAATACCTAAATTTTAATATTAGTTGTCATTTGTTATTATTAAACCTATTTTTCCATATTACTACTAATCCCCCAAGTGTGCCAAAAACCCAGAATGACACACTATGACTTTAAGATCTAAATTGTGTCAATTTGATCAATTTATCAAACTTCTTAAATAATATTGGCACATCCTAAAATCTTTTAGAATTAAGTTCCAACCACATTTCCAAGGTACCCATAACCTTGAAAATGACCTAAGGTGCCACCTTTACCATGGTTAGGTTAACTACCCATCCATTTAAAGTTGGCACACCCTAACCCATTTAGCGTGAATCGATCATGCTCCTAGGAAGCCAATACCTGTTGGAGCTCCTTAGGTTTACTAGTATTCCTTAGGGATAACCTCCCTAGATACCCTCCTAATAACCCTTCTAGGTTTGGTAGCCTTGGTCATTTAGGTCTTACCTAGGTTAACTCTAGGGGTAACTCCCCTTGTAACCTTCTTAATGGCTTCCCTAGGTTTTCTTGAAACGTTAGCCATTAAGCACCTACCTTGGTCAACCGTAGGGATGACTTCCCTATTGACCTTGGTTTTTCTAGACCTAGATTGAGTTCCATAATCGAATGGAACATTGTGATAGGTCTTTTTGAGCTTAAGCTTGTCCTTGGATGGTTCTTGTTTCCTAGGCCTTTGACTTTGACTCCTAGACCAAGATTTTTGATCACTTGACCCTTGAAATTGATTTTGCATTTTCTTAAGAGTCTTCTCCAATTTCTCAAGTCTTGACCTCAAGACTCGATTTTCTAGCTCTAATTGCCCAATTTTTGAATTTTTGTTTAATCTTTGAGCATTATCATTCCTTCTAGGCATATGACTAGTCCATTTAGGGTTGATACCTAGGTGATCCTCTATTTTCCTAATGGTCTCCCTAGGTAGAATAGGTCTAGTATTATTATTTCTAGATTTTCCCTTAGACCTAAAATTACAAGATTTGGCACCTAAACAAAAGATTTTGTTATTTCTATTCCTAACATGCTTTTCATGTACAATAGCAAGATTGCTAAAATTATTCTAGCATGATTTTGTCTATAACTTAAAGAATGAGCATTATTTAAATTACCTTAGGGTTTGCCTTAGATGCTCCTCCTACTTGTGATGCTCCTTCGTTGCCTTTGCTTTCCTTCTTCCTAGGGCATTGACTCATATAATGGACCTTTTGGTTGCATTTGAAGCACACCACATGCTCCTTGCTTTTAATTGTCAGGGCTTCGGCTTCCTTTGACTTTTCTTAGAATTTTGATCATGGTTGACTTTTCTTGACCTTCTTAGGGCACTTACTCTTGTAATGCCCGGCTTCCCTACACTCAAAGCAAATTATATGATTTTTAATTTTAATTGAATTTCTTGAATTACCTTCCATGGTAGGGGAGTCCCGAGCTTTCTCTTCCTCTCGACCGGAGGTAGATGGTTCTTCTTGTTGCTTCGGTATTGAGGATGCCCTAATCTCCTTCCCCTCAATCCTAGAAGTGGAGGCTTCCTCCAATTCAACCTCCTCTACCAATTTGGATGTCGACTCCTTCTCAACTTTTGACTCCTCACTTTCTTATGAGAATGAACTTGTTTCTTCGGCCTCCTCCGATTGAGCCGATGAACATTTCTCTACTTCTTCATCTTCTTGGACCGGTTAAGGGTTCTCATGGAATCTTGCCACTTGGCTTCATAGCTCCTTGGCATCCATATAATTACCTAAGCTGCACACAATGTCGTTAGGAATCAAATCAACCAAGAATTTTACCTTTGTGTTTTTCTCGAATTCTTGAATTTGTTCCTCGGTCCACTTCTTCATCTTGAGGAATCCTCGCTTTGGCTCTCTTGGATATTGGAATCCTTCCATTAATACGGCCCATTCCTCAAGGTCCCTCATCATCAAGAAGTCTTCAATCCTTGCCCTCCATTGATTGAAGCCTTCTTTGTAGGAACGATGTTGGCCGGCTAGAGGGGGGTGAATAGCCTTTCTTTCGTAGACGATGATAGTCGTTCGTTGATCATCTACAACTATCGTTAGCGCAAGAGGAAAATACAACTAAACAACAATAAAGATAAGCAAGATACCAAACAATGCTAACAATGGATGTAACGTGGTTCACGGCCTCGCCGCTAATCCACGGTCTGATTTGTCCAAGGTGAATCACGCCTCAATCTTGCACCAAGCTAGGTGGAGGTAACCTTTTACACAACAATCACTCTTCTTACAATATAATGTAAATAAGCTTAAGTAAGAAGATGGAAAACGTGTTGGGCACTTGGGAGAAGTTTAGAGCATGAACATTAGCCTCCCAAAGGCCCTCACCCCTCCCCTTTATAGAGGAAGAGAGTTTCTTCCCTTTAACAATGCAGCAGTCGATCGATGCCCCGATTAGTCGACTGATCTTGTAGCCATTGCCCAATAACGGCTTCTTCCATGTTGGATTCCAACCAATGGCTCCCACATCAGTCGACTGATGAAGTCATCAGTTGACTGATGTCGACTTCCAGTCGAGTGCCCACGAGCTCGACTAGCTTCTGTGTTCGTGCACAGTGTGATTAGTCGATTGATGTCGACTCAATTTCTAGCCAAACACCAGTCGATTACCGATCAACTTGGAGTAGTCCACTGCCATGACATGGCAGTCGACTGGTTCTGGGTAAAACTCAAACTTAACATCCATTTGAGCTTCTAGCGGTCGGGTAAACTTCAACCCTTGCAGTCGAGCTTCCGACACTCAGCCATTTGGCCAAGTTCACCTAATGAGCTACTTACAATTCACTCATTCTCTCATCTCACTCGAAGTCCCTCGCCGAAGCTCTCTTTGTTCGCGGCCACATCCCTCGGCAGCATCAGGCGCACAACTCTGCAATGCTCCTTCGCGTTTCTTGCCCTCAAAGTCTGCTTCCTTAGCTTCGCTTCAAGTCATCTCATCCGGCGGTCCCTCAGCAGCATCAAGCGCACGACTCTGCAATGCTCCTTCTTCGACTCAAGCACGAGGTTGAGCAGTGACACTTGCCAAACTCCATGTGCAAATTACTAAGTCCTGCAAGACTCCAACGCACATATCAAATCCAATCATTCTAACTTAAACTCTTTGTCACACACATCAAAACCATATCACGGGTTGATTGCCCTAACAATCTCCTCCTTTTTGATGTGTGGCAATCCGTTTAAGTTAGGTAAACATTTGATAAAAATATTAAGGTAAGAAAGCATGTAAATAAACATGATTATCAACTCTCCCCTTTAATACATGAAACTCCCCCTAAATACAATTCTCTCCCTTAATATAACTTACTTAAACATACATATTTCTCTCCCTTTGACACCATCAAAAAGATTAAACTAAGTTATTTAAGCATGGCATCAAGTCTAAGAAATGGAAAAAAAATACCAAAACAAGCCTTAAAATCTGACAAAAGAAGTTACTGGGCATGTTTTCAGTCGATCAGTCGATTGGTTCAGACTACCAGTCGACTGGCACTCTGATTTCAGGTCTTTCTGATTTTCAGGCTGAATTTTAAAAATGCATAAAAAAATTCTATAAAATTCAAAAAATCATGAAATTTGGGGAGCACATTTCTTGTAAGTTCCTTTATCAATGAAAAATAGTTTTCCATGAAAAAACATTATATTTCAAAAAATTAGACAAAATCTCAAAAGTTAGAAAATATCTAAAGTTTGTATCAATTTTAAAGCCTAGTTTTGCCTTGAAGCTTTTCAAAACATGAAAATTCAGTTTATGAAACAATAAATGATTTTCAAAACATTTGAAATATTAAAACATGATCTTTGGGCAATATGTCTATGAATTAAACATAATTCTTCCCCATGATTGGTCTATTATTACTCTTTTGATACTTTAAATGACCATCTAAATATCATAGACATTAGTGGACCATTTGTATCATCCTAACATCTCACTCATGCTATGTTTTCAATCAAGGTAGCCTATAGTGAGTGTGAGATGAACCTAAGGTATTTGTATATACTTAACCATTTATTTCATGCAATTTACATAAGGTTAAGTATCATCCTAACATACCACATGATCATAACAACATATATACCTTGATTTTACATTATGATCATGAAACAAAAGTATCCATCAATCATGCATTAGGTATAAAATGATAAAAAGTCAAATATCACCTAGAGCATGATTTGAACCCTAATGCCCATGATTATATATCAAATATCAAGATCATAAATCATGATTGCAAACATGTATAACAATTACATTAACTATCATGATTTAAGCATTATTATCAATTTATGGGCACATTATCATCACCCAACACTATGATAAAAATTTATAGGTCATGAGTGTCAACATATATAACACTAAGTGTTGAGCATGATTTAAACTATTTATGGGTGCATTATCATCACCCAACACTATTTCAAAAACTTAGTCCTGCCATCCTAAGTCAACCAAAATTATGATATAGGTAAATTCCATATGGTTGACTATCCTAGGGTTTTCCTAACCCTTAAGGATGGATTTTTGAACCCAAAAAAAATTCTTTCCTATGGGGTTCACTAAAAATTCCTTAGGGATCCATTTTCTAGCTATTATTTTCTTTTTATCTTGACCCCTAGCAATTAAACATTTATAGGCCTTCTCATTTTTATTTTCCTTATATCCTAGGCCTTTCTTATTGAAGCTTGCTCTTTGGCTCCCTATAATCATATTAAGGGTGTTGGAGCCAATTGTAAATTTTTCTAGGGCCTTAGTCAAATGGTCTACCTTTTCCCTTAAAGCCCTATTTTCTTCAATGCATGCATCATTTACATCAAAAGGCATATAGTCATGTGAGCATGCATCATCGTTATTAACATTTAAACATGCTTGTTCTAATTTATTTTCTAAGGCCTTAATTGTTGGTGCAGTAGGCACCTAAGTCAAACCTGAGTTTTGATTATAGCAAATGATACAAAGTTAAGCTCATGTCGTTATCTCACGAGCTGAATCGAGTGTGCAGAAAATTTCTATAGCTGGAGCTGAAGGCTAGCAACACCCGGAGGAAGCCGCGGTGGTCGGGCGACACTCGAGTGACTTCGGAGAGAGCCGAAGGAATCGAGTGGAAGGCCGGAAGCGAAAGAGACACAGTAAGTATCGATGTAAGCTCGTGTGTGTGCGAGTGTAAGTGAGGTCGTATCCTCTTTACGGGGATGTTCTTAAGCTTAGATCCGACCAAAGACATCCTATAGATAGTCTAGGTTGAGATCGGATGGTCAGCAGCCGTCAAAATAATGTTTTTGTTAAGCTAACTTTGCCCTACAACTAGCATCACGATCGTCACTTGGAGGACTCGATCGACGCCATCACCGATCGTCAGGTCGCAAGATTCGATGATCGATGCCATCGCTGACTGATGATGGCCATCAGTCGACTGGTGGTCAAGGATCAGCCTCGAGGAATCAAGCCTTATCACCATTTTTCAAGGAGCCATGTGCCTAATTTCTATTGGTTGAAGGTCCTCTCGAAAAGGGGCTCAAAGGCTATAAAAGGAGGGCCTCTCCTAGGGTTTCATCATCAATTCTAAGCTTCCAAAAGCCTCCGCCAAGCTACAACTTTCCAACAACGAAGTGCTTCTTCTCCGATGTCTAGGTTTTAATTACTTTCATTTTGTTACGTCGGTTTAAGTTTTTATTTTAGTTCATTACTGTACTTTCTCGAAGCTTTTATCGTAACAAGGAGAGGGGGAGTGTCCCTCTACCTCAAGCTTTGTGTTTTATTTGTATCGATTAACTCCTACCTCTAACGAGGAGTTCTTTAGTGTTTTTGCCCTCTGTACGTGGTCAACGACCACTAGGGCCTTGGAGTAGTAGCCAAAGACTACGAACCAAGTAAAAAACATTTGTCTCCTTTTATTTATCGCTTATCTTTCCGCGGTAGTTCATTGTCTACTCGGGTTTTAACGAACGAATGAAAAGAAAAAAAAGGTTTTACCGCTATTCACCCCCCCCCCTCTAGCGATCCGCTTCGATCCAACAATTGGTATCCGAACCGGGGGTGCTAAGATCTGGTGAAACCACCAATCTAGCATTTTTAATAATTTTTTTTCTTTTTTATTCTGTTTATTTCAAATTTATTTCATTCGTTTAGTTTTTCTCCTGCACTACTAATCCAAGACGCGAGTCTTGGTACTTTTCGATTGTTTGTGTTGTTGTTAGGGATTTTTGTCTTCGTTCTCTTGTTTCTTTTTGTTTCAATGGCCCATATCGAGGGTTTTAGCACCGTCCGACCTCCGTTTTACAATGGAGATGACTTTCGTTATTGGAAGGGTCGGATGGAATGCTTTCTTAAAACTCAAATCGAGATGTGGATCATAATCCAAACGGGATTCACACTTCCGACTAACGAAGTGGGTGAATCCTTGGATTATGACCAATGGACCAATGCGACAAAAAGACAAGTTGAAGCCGACGCCAAGGCAACTCAAATCCTCCAATGCGGCTTGTCCAAGGAGGAGCTTAATCGCGTCGGCCCCTTCATCAGCGCAAAGGACCTTTGGACAAAGCTAGTGGAGCTACACGAAGGGACCGATGAAGCCAAGGTATGTAAGAGCGATTTTTTGTTTAATAAATTGTATAATCTAAAAATGTAGGAACACGAAACGGTGACTCAACTTCACACCCGTGTTCAAGACATAGTCAATAACCTACACGCGATCGGGCAAAAGGTCGAAAACCGAGACCTTATAAGGTATGTTCTTAACTCCTTTCTGAGGACTACCTTGTGGGCATCCATGGTCGATGCCTACAAGGTCTCCAAGGATCTTTCGAAACTTAGGTTAGATGAATTATTTTCCAATTTTGAACTTCATGAGTAGTCTAACTCAGAACCCGAGAAGGGTATAGCACTTTTTGCAGGTTCGAGGAAGAAAACCGCAAGCAAGCCACCCCCGAAGGAAGAAGAGGATGAGTCTGATTCGGAGGTCAACTCGGAAATGGAGGTCGAACTAGTCAACCTAGTTCGAAGGATAGTCAAGGGCCGAAAATGAACTGTCACTCAACCCAACGAAGGTAAGCCTAAAAGTTCAAATATTAGATGCTACGAATGCAACAGTTTTGGACATATCAAGTCTGAATTCCCAAAACTCAAGAGCAAAGCACCAAAACACAAAAAGGCACTCAATGCTACTTGGGAAGAAGCATCCGAGGAAAAAGATAGTGATCGTGTTCTCATGGCTAAATCGGTGGATCAGAGATGGAGTCAGAACCAAAACATGAATCGGAAACCGAAGACGAGTCAGACTGCGAAGCACTATTCAAGACAAGCCACGGATACGCATCCGGTTCAAAAGATACGCTCAAGGTAAGTCGATCCCTAATTAGTACACTTTATAATGCAATTAAGTTTCTAACTAGAAAATTAGCTAAGTCCGAGTTAAAGGTCGAGACCCTGGTTGAGGAAGTTAAACTCCTCAAACACGAGGTCTCCCTAACCTCTTCGACTAGTCGAGTTCGAGAGGAGGACTCAACTCGGGTTGAAAAACTCGAAGTTGAGAACTCACTCTTGAAGAGTCAAGTCGAAGATCTTAGGAACACGTTGGAAAGGTTTACTTTGGGATCCAAAGGACTTGACCTCCTACTTGGATCGCAAAGGGCCGTGTACAACAAAGTCGGACTAGGGTTTAGCTCAAACACGACCAACAAGTCATATATGTCGATTGTAAGTTGACATAAAAAATGTGTCCAAGCATGGGTCCCTAAGACCACCTTGATTTCAAACTTAGGATCGAACTAGTACTGGGTTCCCAAGGACCAAATCCACTATGTGGAGAGACCGAACCGATTCAACAGTTCAAGGGGAGCTAGTACGAAACTTGTGTGTATTTTAACTTAGAAAATTGCATGCTTAGGTTCTTTATTTAGTTTGATTTTTATTTTTAGAATGGCTAGATAGGACTATAACTCTTCAATACTTGAAAACATAGTACCAGGACACGGCGAGATGATAGTACGCTAGGAAAGTGGAGTCTCGTGTATTCGGGCTAGATAAGGCGTATCTAGTTCGGTGCACTTGATCGAGCGGAACTAGCTGAAGCTACCTCGCCGTATCCTAGACTAGTTAGACCAGGAAGTGGTCTTAGGTGAGTCAAGTCTCTATTTTCTTGAAAATGGCTTTGTCTAAGGAAGTGGTCATTGTTCCGATCAAAGAAGGCCTCTGTGTCTCGCCACGACCTGGAAGTCATGATCTTGAAAAGGTGACTTGATGAGCCTAAGGTTAAATCCGAATCTAACGCAAGGTTGACAAGTGTTAAAGTTATTAAATTTAATTCAAGTAAAATTGGAAGTCATCTCACAAGAACATATAGGGTTAACATGTTTGATCATGTAGACATGGGTGAGATGATTTAGGTTAATAATTTTCAACCAATATTTAATAAATTCAATATCCGATCCAACTACCTTGCGTACAGGATCAATGGATGTTGGACAGTGGTTGCTCCTAACACATGACCAGGGATCAACTCAAGTTTTCGAAGCTTCGATTCAAATGACAAGGATCGGTAGCCTTCGGAAACAACGACAACCTCAAAATCATCGGATCAGGTGATATTGAGCTCAACTCTAACTTTATTATTCAAAATGTCTTATTGGTAGAAAATTTTCAATATAATTTACTTAGTGTAAGCCAATTGTGTGATAATAACTATAAGGTCATATTTCTAGAAAATGAATGCGTAATTAATACAAATGAAACTTCTAAAACAATCCTTAAGAGAACTAGAAATAACAATATTTACACTATTAATTTAACTAACTCCTCAACCAAGTGTCTTATGACACAGCAAGAGGAATCATGGTTGTGGCACCGACGACTCGGTCACTCACACCCAAGACTCATCCACAAGATGAGTCAGAGTGACTTAGTCAGAGGTTTGCCTAACCTCAATAACTTGAACAATAAAATATGTAATGATTGTCAACAAGGTAAACAGTCTAGGACACAACATCAACTAACTAATCAAGAACGAACCAAAAGTGTTCTTGAGCTCCTACATATGGATCTATTTGATTCACACGGAGCTAAGTCACTTAATGGGAGTAAATTCTTCTTAGTCATAATTGATGACTATTCTAGGTTTACTTAGGTTAGGTTCATCAAACACAAAAGTGACACCCTAGATCAATTAATCAACCTATTTAAACTAGTAGAAAATCAACAAAGCGTTAAAATTAAAAGACTTAGGACTGATCATGGTGGTGAATTCGAGAACCACAAGTTTACAGAATTCTGTAACCTAAATGGATACCACCATGAGTTCTCTTGCCCTAGAACCCCACAACAGAATGGCCTAGTAGAACGTAAGAATAGAACCCTACAAGAAGCCGCTAGGACAATGTTAAACGAGTATAACCTACCCGATAGGTTTTGGGCGGAAGCCGTGAGTACGACGTGTTATGTCCAAAATAGGATCCTTATGGTAAAGAGGCATCTTAAGACCTCATATGAGATTTATCATGATAAAATACCTAACATCAAGTACTTTAGGGTATTTGGGTGTAAGGTACATATCCTAAACACTAAGGATTACCTAGGGAAATTTACATCCAAAACCACGACCAGAATCTTTCTAGGATACTCTACTACAAGTAGAGCTTATAGAGTATATAACCATGACACCCTTAGAGTCAAGGAGACTATCAATGTAGTATTTGATGAAGTACACGAACCTACAAATCCCCCGGCAACCCCAATTAACGAGCCGCTTCATACCAGACTCAACTCCGATCCGGAGATCAAGTCTAGTATTAATCCTAACCTAAGTCAACCAAGTCACTCTATCAACCAAGTGATAGATGACTCTAACCAAACTAGAAATCAAACGAGTCATCCTATTGATCAAGTTGTAGACTCAAACCCAAATCCAACTAGGACTCAAACGAATCATCCTATCGACCAAGTGATAGGTGATCCAAGTCTAGGAGTTCGAACTAGAGCCTCATACAGAAACCTTAGTCAAATCTCCTTGATTTCTAAAATTGAACCCAAAACTATTGACCAAGCTCTTCTTGATCCCGATTGGATTATTGCAATGCAAGAAGAGCTGGCTCAATTCACTAGGAACGAAGTATGGGAATTAGTACCACCACCTAAAGATAAAACAATTATTGGAACAAGGTGGGTGTTTAGAAATAAACTTGATGATAAAGGTGTAGTTAGAAATAAAGCTAGACTAGTCGCTAAAGGGTTTAGTCAAGTCGAAGGTTTAGATTATGACGAGACCTACGCCCCAGTAGCTAGATTAGAGTCCATTCGAATGCTATTAGCATATGATGCACATCGAGGATTCAAGTTGTTTCAAATGGATGTGAAATCAGCATTCTTAAATGGATACATTAAAGAAGAAGTTTATGTTAGTCAACCCCCCAGTTTCGAAAGTTTAGACAAACCCGACCATGTCCTTAGGTTAAAGAAAGCTCTCTATGGACTTAAACAAGTTCTTCGAGCTTGGTACGAGAGACTTTCGATTTATCTTAAGTCCAAAGGTTTTAACCAAGGTGTAGTTGACCCAACTCTTTTCGTAAAAACTTTAGGTAAAGACATGTTCATAGCCCAAATCTACGTAGATGATATTATTTTCAGAACCACCAACTCGATTCTAATAAATGAGTTCATTTCACTTATGGAAAGTGAATTTGAAATGAATTTAGTAGGAGAGTTAAGTTTCTTCTTAGGTCTACAAATTAAACAAACTAAAGATGGAATATACCTACATCAACGCAAATATACTAGGGAATTAATTAAACGCTTTGGAATGCAAGACGCTAAAATTATTAATACCCCAATGGAAACTAATGTGAATATAGAAGAAGATTTAATCGGAAACTCAATTGATTTAAAATACTATAGGAGCGTAATAGGGAGTCTCCTTTACTTAACTGCAAGCCGACCTGATATCTTATTTGCAGTAAGTATGTGCGCAAGGTTCCAAACCTGTGCCAAGGAGTCTCACCTAACTCTAGTCAAGCGTATCCTTAGATATCTAAAGGGTACACTTAATGTCGGTATTTGGTACCCTAGATCAATCGAGTTCGAACTAACCGGCTACTCCGATTCAGACTATATCGGTAGTAAGCTCGATAGAAAGAGTAAGAGTGGTTGTTGTCAACTTCTTAGCTCGAGTCTAGTAAGTTGGTGCAGTAGAAAGCAACACTGTGTTGCCTTATCTACCACCGAAGTCGAATACATCGCGATGGGTGAGTGTGTTACTCAACTTCTTTGGATGAAGCACACTCTCTGCGACTTTAAGTTAGACTTTACAAATACTAAACTTCACGTAGATAACATTAGCTCAATTAACCTAACTAAGAATCCGATATGTCATTCTAGGACCAAACATATAGAGGTCAAACATCATTTCATTCGAGAACATGTGGCCAATGGAGCCATACAACTCGAATACGTCGAATCGAAGTCCAACTTGGCAAACCTATTTACATGACCAAAAGTTAACTTTAAGTTTTGAAAACTTACTTAACTTTTTAACAAAAAGAAGTAAAGGCCAAGTTAAGAGAAATCTTAACTCAAACTTATTTTTAAACACTATGACGTTAATGTTTTACTTAAAGGGGGAGAAAGGGCCAAGTTAAGAAGACCTCTTAACTTAAACGTTTTACTAAGGCCAACTTTAAGTAATGTTAATTACTTAAACTCTTCCTAGATAGCAACCCTCAAGGAGGAGGATTAAGGTCTTCTTTCAGGACTCACCCTCGGTCAAGGGGGAGGTTTCCTCAAGGGGGAGTACTTGAAGAAAACCCTTACTACTCCTACTAATCTTTATTATTATTGTTTGTTTCTCATGCACATTATTATTCATGCATGCTATTTTCTTAACTTTGTATGTGGGTTTGCCATAAATCAAAAAGGGGGAGATTGTTAGTGCAGTAGGCACCTAAGTCAAACCTGAGTTTTGATTATAGCAAACGATACAAAGTTAAGCTCATGTCGTTATCTCACGAGCTGAATCGAGTGTGCAGAAAATTGCTATAGCTGGAGCTAAAAGCTAGCGACACCCAGAGGAAGTCGCGGTGGTCGGGCGACACTCGAGTGACTTCGGAGGGAGCCAAAGGAATCGAGTGGAAGGCCGAAAGCGAAAGCAACAAAGTAAGTATCGAAGTAAGCTCGTGTGTGTGCGAATGTAACTGAGGTCGTATCCTCTTTACGGGGATGATCTTAAGCGTAGATCCGACCAAAGACATCCTATAGATAGTCTAGGTCAAGATCGGATGGTCAGTAGTCATCAAAATAATGTTTTCGTTAAGCTAACTTTGCCCTGCAGCTAGTATCAGTCGACTACCAGCTTGGAGGACTCGACTGTCGTCCATCAGTCGACTATCTGCAGTCAACATTCGACTGATGCTGCCATCAGTCGACTGATGATGGCCATCAGTCGACTGGTGGTCAAGGATCAACCTCGAAGAGTCAAGCCTCATCACCATTTTTCAAGGTGTCTTGTGCCTAATTTCAATTAGTTAAAGGTCCTCTCGAAAAGGGGCTCAAAGGCTATAAAAGGAGGGCCTCTCCTAGGGTTTCATCATCAATTCTAAGCTTCCAAAAGCCTCCGCCAAGCTATAACTTTCCGACAACGAAGTGCTTCTTCTCCGACGTCAGGTTTTAATTACTTTCATTTTGTTACATCGGTTTAAGTTTTTATTTCAGTTCATTACTGTACTTTCTCAAAGCTTTTATCGTAACAAGGAGAGGGGGAGTGTCCCTCTACCTCAAGCTTTGTGTTTTATTTGTATCGATTAACTCCTACCTCTAACGAGGAGGAGTTCTTTAGTGTTTTTGCCCTCCGTACATGGTCAAGGACCACTAGGGCCTTGGAGTAGTAGCCGAAGGTTACGAACCAAGTAAAAAACATTTATCTCCTTTTATTTATCGCTTATCTTTCCACTGCAATTCATTGTCTACTCGGGTTTTAACGAACGAACGAAAAAGAAAAAAAAAGTTTTATCGCTATTCACCCCCCCCCCCTGTAACTCCCGCCCTTATCTGCTCTCAGGGCGGCGCTACTTTTTTTTTTTCTTATATCATAACGTATAGGGGTCATTTCACAATCTACATACTTAGACATGTTATCATGACATAAACCTTCTTTCATGCATGCATCACATATCATATTCATAATTAGCATGTTCCATATCTTATCTCATTTTATCACATGCATAACATAAAGATCCATTCAGGAGTTCTAGCATATCAAACTTTTATAAGTAATTGAACAGTAACATGACTAAGCGACATTCAACATGGTACTGATAAATCTCAAGTCTTATAAGCATAAGCAAATGTCTTAAGGTGTTCACTGAGCATATAAATATAAGCAGATAGTAATAGGGTCTTTTTCCACCATGCCACTATCACACCCACTTGGCCCCTCCTGCTACTTCCTCTTAGTTCATGTTTCCTTTATCTGCAGTATATGGACAACATAAACTATAAGCATATAGCTTAGTAAGATTCTTGCCTACTCACAAAAGCCACAAACTTCATCAAACAATTAGAAAACAGGGGCATACTAGCATAAATAGCTTAAGTATTTCATAACAACACTATTCATCAACACACCAACGTAATGAAAACATAAGCATGGCATACAATTTACATAAGCATGCTAAACATAATTAAATCTAAGCAGGACATAAATTTAAACATAAGCATTCCTGACATCATCAACCCTAAACATGCATAAAGGGCATAATCATAAGCATTCTTAAACTTAACCATAAGCATTCATAACTTCCTCAATTTTAACATGCATAAAGGTCATAATCATAAGCATTCTTAAACTTAACCTTAAGCAATCGTAATTTCATAAATCATAGACAAGCATCAAAGACATAATCATAAGCATTCTTAAACTTGAACATAAGCATTCATAATATCATAAATCATAGACCAGCATCAAGGACATAATCATAAGCATTCTTAAACTTGAACATAAGCATTCATAATATCATAAATCATAGACTAGCATCAAGGACATAATCATAAGCATTCTTAAACTTGAACATAAGCATTCATAATATCATAAATCATAGACCAGCATCAAGGACATAATCATAAGCATTCTTAAACTTGAACATAAGCATTCATAATATCATAAATCATAGACCAGCATCAAGGACATAATCATAAGCATTCTTAAACTTGAACATAAGCATTCATAATATCATAAATCATAGACCAGCATCAAGGACATAATCATAAGCATTCTTAAACTTGACATAAGCATTCATAATTTCATAAAAGTCCTTTCTTTTCAAAACATATACATATAGGTACTTCAACATAATCATAACTTGAATGGGGGGCCCCAGGTTAAGTACCACATAATGCGCGTTCCCTAATAGGCTAGGGTAGCGAGCCACCAGACCTACTAGAGCAAGACCTCTTACGTCTTACCAGGGCAAGACCTCTTACGTCTTCTTATGTCCCTTTGGATTTGATTAATGACCACCAGACGGGACTGGTACTTAACCTCTTACAAAGTAAAATACTTAGTTCCTTTCTTTCTTGTCATATCATAAAGAATACTCTTAATCCCCCACATAAAAGGGAAGCATCTCCGTCTTATCTTATCATAAGGAGAGCTCTTAATCCCTACTTGAAAGGGAAGCATCTCCATCTTATCTTATCATAAGGAGAGCTCTTAATCCCTACTTGAAAGGGAAGCATCTCTTAGACATGTCATAACATATATGCATTCATAACGTAAGAGTACCCTAAAGGGGTCTTAAAGCATAATCATGTTCATTACATAAGCATATTTCATGGCATATAAAAATCATCAACTTGTTCATCACATAGGCATATTTCATGACATAGGAAAAATCATAAACATGTTCATCTCCTAGGCATAATTCATGGTATATTAAAATCATAAACATATTCATCACATAGGCATAATTCATGGTATATTAAAATCATGAACATTTTCATCACATAGGCATAATTCATGGCATATTAAAATCATAATCATGTTCATCACATAGGCATAATTCATGACATATGAAAACCATAAACATGTTCATCACATAGGCATATTCCATGACATATGAAAATCATAAACATATTCATCACATAGGCATACAACATATCCTAATTTCCTAAGGGGTGTTTTAATGCAACCCTAGCCCAAAAACATGGTTGGCCAAAACATGTAGGGCACAAAAGTTGGATTTTTTTCACCTAAAAATTCCTACATGAAGCATACAACCTATACAAGTTTCCTTAGTAGCATTTTCATGAAACCCTAGCCCAAAAACATGGTTGGCCGAAACATGTAGGGCACAAAACATAGATTTTTGTCACCTAAAAATTTCTACATGAAGCATACAACCTATATAAGTTTCCTTAGTAGCATTTTCATGAAACCCTAGCCCAAAAACATGGTTGGCCGAAACATGTAGGGCACAAAACATAGATTTTTGGTCACCTAAAAATTCCTACATGAAGCATACAACCTATACAAGTTTCCTTAGTAGCATTTTCATGAAACCCTAGCCCAAAAACATGGTTGGCCGAAACATGTAGGGCACAAAACATAGATTTTTGTCACCTAAAAATTCCTACATGAAACATACAACCTATACAAGTTTCCTTAGTAGCATTTTCATGAAACCCTAGCCCAAAAACATGGTTGGCCGAAACATGTAGGGCACAAAACATAGATTTTTGGTCACCTAAAAATTCCTACTTGAAGCATACAACCTATACAAGTTTCCTTAGTAGCATTTTCATGAAACCCTAGCCCAAAAACATGGTTGGCCGAAATATGTAGGGCACAAAACTTCATATTTCTTTCATGTAACATGTCCTACAAAAACTAATATACTGCAGGTGAGGAAATCTTACATCCTTCGCTTGCTTTTAGTTGGTAGATTATCTAATGGAAGCCAAAAAAACTAGCCTTCTCCTTCCTTGGATGGGGTTCGGCCAAAGGGTGAAAATGGAGAGGGGGAGAAAGGGATTTCGGTGAGGAAGAAGAAGAGAAGAGGAGAAAGTGAATTGTGTAACTCATGCCCCTTCATTCCCCCTATTTATTCACTTGAAGAGTCCCTTGATCTCCTTTACACTTAACCATAATTTCCCCTATTCCTCTAATGATAAAATCCTATTGGGCTTCTGGTTAGTGGGTGCATCTATAGGGCTTGCCTATCTCTAAAGGTTTGGGGTTCAATTCCTAGGCCTTGCATCTCTTTTTGGCTTATTTTCTTTTATTTTCGAAAAGGCCCACATAAAGCCCATCATCGTAAAGCCAAAAATTCTCGTAAAATTGCTAGAAATTTTACGGTCATTACAATCCTCCATACCTTGTAAAAGTTTCGTCCTCGAAATTTAAAATAATTCTGGGTACTTCTGCTTCATGTCCTCCTCGCATTCCCAGGTAGCTTCCTCGTATCGTTGATTTTGCCACAGGACCTTCACTAAGGGCACCTCTTTGTTCCTTAGCCTCTTGACTTCTCAGTCTAGTATCTGGACTGGCCGACTTTCCATACTCATGTCCTCTTGCACTTGTACTGTTTGTGGCTCGATCACTTGGTCCGCACTGGATATGCATTTCTTGAGCACAGAGATATGGAACACGTTGTGTATGAGCATCTCTTGGCAGCTCGACATAGCTACCTTGCCAACCCTCTGCAATATCGGATATGGTCCCACGTAGCGGGGACTCAGCTTACCCTTTCTTCCGAATCTCATCACTCCCTTCATAGGGGCCACTTTGATGAATACCAGGTCCCCGACTTCGAATTCTAACGGTCTACGCCGCATATCCGCATAGCTCTTTTGTCGACTCTGAGCAGTTTTGATTCTCTGATGGATATTCTGTATAGCTCGGGTGGTATCGTCAATAATATCGGCCTGAAGACCCATTTCCCTCCTTTCACCACCCTCGTACCAACAGATAGGAGACCTGCATCTTCTCCCGTATAGAGCTTCATATGGTGCCATTCCAATAGTAGCCTGGTAACTGTTGTTGTAAGAAAATTCTGCCAAGTACAAATATCGACACCAACTCCCCTTAAAGTTTAGAGCACAAGCTCGCAACATGTCTTCCAGCACCTGGTTCACTCTTTCCGTCGGCCAGTCGATTACGAGGATGAAACGCAGTGCTGAATCTCAACTTAGTGCCAAGAGCCTTCTGAACACATTCCCATAAATGGGAGGTAAAATGGCCATCACGATCAGAAATAATAGCCTTAGGCACTCCATGTAATCGGATAATTTCCTTGACATATAATTGAGCTAGCTGCTCAACCAGATAGGTCGTCTTAATTGCCAGGAAATGGGCAGACTTGGTCAACCGGTCTATGATTACCCATATCTCATCATAACCATTTGTTGTTCTGGGAAATCCCGAGATGAAATCCATAGAAATTTCTTCCCATTTTCACTCTGGAATCTGTATCGGCTGTAGTAATCCTCCAGGTTTCTGGTGTTCTGCCTTAACCCTCTGGCAGGTCAGGCAGGTGTTGACGTACTGAGCCACATCCCTTTTCATGCCGGACCACCAAAATTTATCTCTTAAGTCCTGATACATTTTTGTAGATCCCGGATGCATGGTATAAGGTGTTCCATGGGATTCCTAGAGTATCTTCTTCCATAATTTCGGATCATCCGGAATACATAGTCGGTCCCGAAAGTATAATAATCTGTCATCGACAATGCGGAATCCATTATCCCTTCCCTCCCGGACTTTCTGTTTGATTTTCTGGATGTCTGAATCACCATCTTGCTTTCCCAATATATCGTCGAACAACGTCGGCGCTATCGTCATGATGGAAAGTTGTCCAGAAATAATCTCTATTTCGTAATTCATTATTTCCCTTTTTAGGGGCTGAGAGAGCATTGATAAGGACATCAAAGCGGCACAGGACTTTCTGCTAAGTGCATCTGCCACTTTGTTGGCCTTCCCTGGATGATAGAATATCTCACAATCATAATCTTTGACTAGCTCGAGCCATCTGTGTTGCCTCATATTTAGGTCTTTTTGAGTGAAGAAATATCTCAGACTCTGGTGGTCTGTATAAATCCTACACCGAGCTTCGTATAAGTAGTGCCTCCATATTTTCAGAGCGAATACCACGGCTGCTAGTTCTAAATCATGGGTAGGATAATTTCTTTCGTGGTCCTTGAGTTGTCTAGAGGCGTAAGCGACAACCTTGCCGTTTTGCATAAGTACAGCTCCGAGCCCCAGTTTAGAAGCGTCACTATACATATCGAAGCTTTCATTATCTTCAGGGAGAGTCAGAATGGGAGCGTTGGTCAGTCTCCTCTTCAGTTCCGTAAAACTCCTCTCACAGTCCTCAATCCATTTGTATTGCTTGTCCTTTCTGGTGAGGGCTGTCATAGGGGCTGCAATTCTAGAGAAGTCCTCTACAAACTTTCTGTAATAGCCTGCTAGCCCGAGAAAACTCCTGATTTCACTCGCATTCCTTGGCCTATTCCAGTTCCTCATAGCTTCCACCTTTATTGGGCCTACCATGATTCCTTCTTTAGATATGACATGGCCCAAGAAGGACACTTGATCAAGCCAGAACTCACATTTGGAGAACTTCGCATATAGTTGCTCTTTCTGCAGAATCTGTAGTACTGTCTTCAGATGTTCAGCATGCTCTTCTCGGTCTCTCGAGTAGATAAGAATATCGTCAATGAAGACGATTACAAATTTGTCGAGGAAGGCCGAGAATACTCGATTCATCAGGTCCATGAACATCGCAGGAGCATTGGTTACTCCGAAGGGCATAACTATGAACTCATAATGTCCGTATCTTGTTCGGAAAGCCATCTTCGGTCAGGTTTATCTAGGCTTTCGAATCCTGGGGGTTGGCTAGCGTACACCTCTTCTTTAATAAGTCCATTTAAAAACGCTGACTTGACATCCATTTGACATAACTTAAATCCTCGATGTTCAGCATAGGCTAACAACATTCAGTTAGATTCTAGTCTAGCTACGGGGGCATAGGTTTCATCGTAATCTAATCCTTCGGCTTGACTAAAACCCTTGGCGACTAACCTTGCTTTATTTCTAACTACTGGTTTCCTCACTGGTTCATTAAAGCATTTATTACTTGTTGTTGTTCTGTGACTTGACGTTGTAGCTCGGTAACCACATGCATCAAATTTAGTGGGGGTGCTGATTCCTTCCCTCTATTACTACGTCTCCCATCCATGTTATCTAAGTGATAAATAAATAATTAAGGTATTATTATAATTTCTACTCATATACATGCATCTAAACATTTCCTTATCATGAACAAGGTAAGGTATCCTTCCTAGTTGTATTTCTAGGTTAGAAGCATGTTTCCATCATATAAAGCATGGTAAGGTATCATTACTATCTAAGTCACAAGTGTGATTCCATTCTACTAAAACATGATGAGGTATTATTTCTATCTAAGTCACAAGTGTGATTCCATTCTACTAAAACATGAGGAGGTATTATTTCTATCTAAGTCACAAGTGTGATTCCATTCTACTAAAACATGATGAGGTATTATTTCTATCTAAGTCACAAGTGTGATTCCATTCTACTAAAACATGATGAGGTATTATTTCTATCTAAGTCACAAGTGTGATTCCATTCTACTAAAACATGATGAGGTATTATTTCTACCTAAATCACAAGTGTGATTCCATTCTACTAAAACATGATGAGGTATTATTTCTATCTAAATCACAAGTGTGATTCCATTCTACTAAAACATGATGAGGTATTATTTCTATCTAAATAGAAGACATTCTTCATTATAAAAGGAACTTGGGTATGCATAAAGTTACTTACTTGGAAATAGCAGGATGGAGGCTTGATATGTGATAGTGGAAAGGTGAACCCGCTCTGATACCAACCTGTAACGCCCGCCCTTATCTGCTCTCAGGGCGGCACTACTTTTTTTTTCTTATATCATAACGTATAGGGGTCATTTCACAATCTACATACTTAGACATGTTATCATGACATAAACCTTCTTTCATGCATGCATCACATATCATATTCATAATTAGCATGTTCCATATCTTATCTCATTTTATCACATGCATAACATAAAGATCCATTCAGGAGTTCTAGCATATCAAACTTTTATAAGTAATTGAACAGTAACATGACTAAGCGACATTCAACATGGTACTGATAAATATCAAGTCTTATAAGCGGAAGCAAATGTCTTAAGGTGTTCACTGAGCACATAAATATAAGCAGATAGTAATAGGGTCTTTTTCCACCATGCCACTATCACACCCACTTGGCCCCTCCTGCTACTTCCTCTTAGTTCATGTTTCCTTTATCTACAGTATATGGACAACATAAACTATAAGCATATAGCTTAGTAAGATTCTTGCCTACTCACAAAAGCCACAAACTTCATCAAACAATTAGAAAACAGAGGCATACTAGCATAAATAGCTTAAGTATTTCATAACAACACTATTCATCAACACACCAACGTAATGAAAACATAAGCATGGCATACAATTTACATAAGCATGCTAAACATAATTAAATCTAAGCAGGACATAAATTTAAACATAAGCATTCCTGACATCATCAACCCTAAACATGCATAAAAAACATAATCATAAGCATTCTTAAACTAAACCATAAGCATTCATAACTCCCTCAATTCTAACATGCATAAAGGTCATAATCATAAGCATTCTTAAACTTAACCATAAGCATTCGTAATTTCATAAATCATAGACAAGCATCAAGGACATAATCCTAAGCATTCTTAAACTTGAACATAAGCATTCATAATATCATAAATCATAGACCAGCATCAAGGACATAATCATAAGCATTCTTAAACTTGAACATAAGCATTCATAATATCATAAATCATAGACCAGCATCAAGGACATAATCATAAGCATTCTTAAACTTGAACATAAGCATTCATAATATCATAAATCATAGACCAGCATCAAGGACATAATCATAAGCATTCTTAAACTTGAACATAAGCATTCATAATATCATAAATCATAGACCAACATCAAGGACATAATCATAAGCATTCTTAAACTTGAACATAAGCATTCATAATATCATAAATCATAGACCAGCATCAAGGACATAATCATAAGCATTCTTAAACTTGAACATAAGCATTCATAATATCATAAATCATAGACCAGCATCAAGGACATAATCATAAGCATTCTTAAACTTGAACATAAGCATTCATAATATCATAAATCATAGACCAGCATCAAGGACATAATCATAAGCATTCTTAAACTTGACATAAGCATTCATAATTTCATAAAAGTCCTTTCTTTTCAAAACATATACATATAGGTACTTCAACATAATCATAACTTGAATGGGGGGCCCCAGGTTAAGTACCACATAATGCGCGTTCCCTAATAGGCTGGGGTAGCGAGCCACCAGACCTACTAGAGCAAGACCTCTTACGTCTTACCAGGGCAAGACCTCTTACGTCTTCTTATGTCCCTTTGGATTTGATTAACGACCACCTGACGGGTCGGGTACTTAACCTCTTACAAAGTAAAATACTTAGTTCCTTTCTTTCTTGTCATATCATAAAGAATGCTCTTAATCCCCCACATAAAAGGGAAGCATCTCCGTCTTATCTTATCATAAGGAGAGCTCTTAATCCCTACTTGAAAGGGAAGCATCTCCATCTTATCTTATCATAAGGAGAGCTCTTAATCCCTGCTTGAAAGGGAAGCGTCTCTTAGACATGTCATAACATATATGCATTCATAACGTAAGAGTACCCTAAAGGGGTCTTAAAGCATAATCATGTTCATTACATAAGCATATTTCATGGCATATAAAAATCATCAACTTGTTCATCACATAGGAATATTTCATGACATAGGAAAAATCATAAACATGTTCATCTCCTAGGCATAATTCATGGTATATTAAAATCATAAACATATTCATCACATAGGCATAATTCATGGTATATTAAAATCATGAACATTTTCATCACATAGGCATAATTCATGGCATATTAAAATCATAATCATGTTCATCACATAGGCATAATTCATGACATATGAAAACCATAAACATGTTCATCACATAGGCATATTCCATGACATATGAAAATCATAAACATATTCATCACATAAGCATACAACATATCCTAATTTCCTAAGGGGTGTTTTCATGCAACCCTAGCCCAAAAACATGGTTGGTAAACATGTAGGGCACAAAACTTGGATTTTTGTCACCTAAAAATTCCTACATGAAGCATACAACCTATACAAGTTTCCTTAGTAGCATTTTCATAAAACCCTAGCCCAAAAACATGGTTGGCCGAAACATGTAGGGCACAAAACATAGATTTTTGTCACCTAAAAATTTCTACATGAAGCATACAACCTATACAAGTTTCCTTAGTAGCATTTTCATGAAACCCTAGCCCAAAAACATGGTTGGCCGAAACATGTAGGGCACAAAACATAGATTTTTGGTCACCTAAAAATTCCTACATGAAGCATACAACCTATACAAGTTTCCTTAGTAGCATTTTCATGAAACCCTAGCCCAAAAACATGGTTGGCCGAAACATGTAGGGCACAAAACATAGATTTTTGTCACCTAAAAATTCCTACATGAAACATACAACCTATACAAGTTTCCTTAGTAGCATTTTCATGAAACCCTAGCCCAAAAACATGGTTGGCCGAAACATGTAGGGCACAAAACATAGATTTTTGGTCACCTAAAAATTCCTACTTGAAGCATACAACCTATACAAGTTTCCTTAGTAGCATTTTCATGAAACCCTAGCCCAAAAACATGGTTGGCCGAAACATGTGGGGCACAAAACTTCATATTTCTTTCATGTAACATGTCCTACAAAAACTAATATACTGCAGGTGAGGAAATCTTACATCCTTCGCTTGCTTTTAGTTGGTAGATGATCTAATGGAAGCCAAAAAAACTAGCCTTCTCCTTGCTTGGATGGGGTTCCTCCAAAGGGTGAAAATGGAGAGGGGGAGGAAGGGATTTCGGTGAGGAAGAAGAAGAGAAGAGGAGAAAGTGAATTGTGTAACTCATGCCCCTTCATTCCCCCTATTTATTCACTTGAAGAGTCCCTTGATCTCCTTTACACTTAACCATAATTTCCCCTATTCCTCTAATGATAAAATCCTATTGGGCTTCTGGTTAGTGGGTGCATCTATAGGGCTTGGCTATCTCTAGAGGTTTGGGGTTCAATTCTTAGGCCTTGCATCTCTTTTTGGCTTATTTTCTTTTATTTTCGAAAAGGCCCACATAAAGCCCATCATCGTAAAGCCAAAAATTCTCGTAAAATTGCTAGAAATTTTACGGGCGTTACACCCCCCTCTAGCGATCCGCTTCGATCCAACATTAATTTGAACTAGCATGCTTTTATTCTTTTTCTTAGCCCTAAATAAGTCCTTAGTAAGGCTAGAAATCATGGAAACTATTTTATTTGGTGAGAGATTCATTACCATAGTCTTCATGTCTTCTTCTTCAGATTCGGATGAGGATGGTGATGAGCCTCCCTCTTCACTAGAGCTCTCCTCACTTGTGCTTTTTTCTTCTTGCTCGGAGGAGGAGGTGTCTAGGTCATCAAATGCAATCAAAGCAAGGTTGGTGACAAAAGCGTTTTCCTCTTCCGATGATGATGATGAAGAGGGGGCATCCCATGTCCTTGCCTTTAGTGCCTTGGCCTTCCCCTTTTCCTTGGCCTTCTTCTCTTCTTCTTTCTTTTTGCTCCCTTTCTTCTTTTCTTCTTTTCTCCTCCTTTCTTCTTTGCTCTTGTTTAGGAGAGGACAATTATCCCTTATGTGTCCTTCTTGTTGGTAATTATAGAAAATTACCTTCCTCCTTGGCCTTTTCCCCCTATCATGAGATTTGTTAAATTTAAACCCTTTCAATTCACGTCTTACCTTCCTTACCATGTAGGCTTCTTCCGTGCTATCCATGGAGGAGGAGGAGGATGCTTCATCGGAGGAGGAAGGTGTCTCTATCTTCTTCTTCCCCTTGTTGGCTAATAATGCCACTCCTCTTGATGGTTGAATTCTTGGCTCTTCTACTACTCCTTCAAGTCTTGTTTCGTGGAGCTCCATGGTTGAAAAGAATTCATCCAAGGTGCTAACTTCTAGGTTCTTGGAGATGTAGAAAGAATCCACCATTGAGCTCCATCTTGAGAACTGGAGAAAGGCATCTATAGCCTTCATTACCATATCCCGGTTGGAAAGCTTCTCCCCTACACTTGTCAAACCAGTTAAAATTTCTTTAAACCTAGAGTATAGAGATTTTACCTTCTCTCCCTTTTCGAGTTTAATGTTGCTTAATTGGGAGCGTAGGAAATCTCTCCTTGCTAGTTTGACCTCAGATGTGCCTTCATGAATCTCTATGAGTTTCTCCCACATCTCCTTGGCACTTGCACATTCCCCTATCCGATTCACTTCTTGTTGGGGGAGTACATTATAGAGGTGATGTTTGGCTTTTGAGTTCGCCAAGTACTCTTCCCTTTGCCTCTTACTCCACCTTGATTTCTCCAATGGCTCCCCTTCTTCATCCCTAGGTATCTCGAAACCATTTTCCATTATTAACAAAATTTCGAAATCAGTTTTGAAAAATACCTCCATGCGTTTCTTCCACCATGCAAATTCCCCCTCGAACTTTGGCGGATGGATATTTGAGTCGGCCATCTCTTGATGAAGTGCTTGTTGCGGCGGTTAGTCCTCAACAAGTGACTTGGTTCTGATACCACTTGTAGGAACGATGTTGGTCAGCTAGAGGGGGGTGAATAGCCTTTCTTTTGTAGACGATGATAGTCGTTCGTTGATCGTCTACAACTATCGTTAGTGCAAGCGAAAAATACAACTAAACAACAATAAAGATAAGCAAGATACCAAACAATGCTAATAAAGGATATAACGTGGTTCACGCCCTCGCCGCTAATCCACGATCTGATTCGTCCAAGGTGAATCACGCCTCAATCTATCCACTAGATCTCTCCTTTGCACCAAGCTAGGTGGAGGTAACCTTTTACACGACAATCACTCCTCTTACAATATAATATAAATAAGCTTAAGTAAGAAGATGGAAAATGTGTTGGGCACTTGGGAGAAGTTTAGAGCATGAACATTAGCCTCCCAAAGGCCCTCACCCCTCCTCTTTATAGAGGAAGAGGGTTTCTTCCCGTTAACACAGCAACAGTCGACTGATGCCCCGATCAGTCGACTGATCCTGTAGTCATTGCCCAATAACAGCTTCTTTCACGTTGGATTCCAACCAATGGCTTCCACATCAGTCGAATGATGAAGTCATCAGTCGACTGATGTCGACTTCCAGTCGAGTGCCCACGAGCTCGACTAGCTTCTGTGTCCGTGCACAGTGCGATCAGTCGACTGCACCCCTTTAGCAGTCAACTAATATCGACTCAATTTCCAGCCAAACACCAGTCGATTACCGATCGACTTGGAGCAGTCGACTGCCATGACATGGTAGTCAACTGGTTCCGAGTAAAACTCAAACTTAACATCTGTTTGAGCTTTCGACGGTCGGGTAAACCTCAACCCTTGCGGTCGAGCTTTCGACACTCAACCATTCGGCCAAGTTCACCTAATGAGCTACTTACAATTCACTCATTCTCTCATCTCACTCGAAGTCCCTCGCCGAAGCTCTCTTCGTTCACGGCCACGTCCCTCGGCAGCATCACGCGCACGGCTCTGCAATGCTCCTTCGCGTCTCTTGCCCTCGAAGTCTACTTCCTTGGCTTCACTTCAAGTCATCTCATCCGGCAGTCCCTCGGCAGCATCAAACATACGACTCTACAATGCTCCTTCTCCGACTCAAGCACGAGGTTGTGAGCGGTGACACTTGCCAAACTCCATGTGCGAATTACTAAGTCCTGCAAGACTCCAACGCACATATCAAATCCAATCATCCTAACTTAAACCCTTTGCCACACACATCAAAACCATATCACGGGTTGATTGCCCTAACATTCTTGTCCGTAAAAGTTGTATGGAATTGGGGTGTTGATGTCCCATCCAAAATTCTCTTGAAATTCCATCTTCTTACTCTACTGGTGCTCCCTTAATTGTTAAACCTTAAAGAGCGACCTCGCTCTGAAACCACTTATTAGGTCCTATGCGCCCGCTAAAGGTGGGTGAATAGCATTGTCGTCGATTTGATGGAATTGATCGCATGCTTACTACAAAACTTGTTATACGCAGTGGAATATACAATAATAAAATAAATACAGCAAGAGAACAAGCACAACATGATAATATAACATGGTTCAGAACCGTACGGTTCCTACTCTACGGATTGGACTTGAACGAGCCCTAGCGATGCAAACACCACCACTAATCACAAATACTCCTTCTCGACAATAAGTTGGAGGCGGAGAAACCTCGTGCAAGTATTCTTACAATAATAAGAAACAAATACAAGAAAATACAAAGTGAAATTTAAAGAAAACTTTACAAACTAGGGTTTTCAGCACTTGCTTGTTGGTTGCTTGGATGAGCTTGAAGGACCCTAAAATGCACATGTACTTCACCTTCAAATCACCTCAAGAAAGCTCCCAAAGAACCAATGCTGAAATCTCCCACGAGCTGCTCCTTTTAACCTACAATGGGTTGATTTCGCGTCTGGTAATCGACTGCCAACAGTATCATCATGAGACAATGGCATGACACGCTATAAAAACTCTAAATCGGTTGGCCATCGGCGCCAACATCATCGCTGTTATTGCCAATGCCGAGTGGACCGCTCGATCGGCTACCAAACATTCGTGCTCATAAGCTCAACTAGCGATCATCGCCATCCATGCGATCGGCATTGCCCGATCTTAGCGATCATTGTTAGGTTATTTTGCTACAGTCAAACCCTATTCGACTCATGGTAGTCGACTGGTCATAATCCCAATCCACTGCTGAATGTCGACTCGGTTGCCAAGTGTCAAAATACTTGACCAGTCGACTGGTCGATAACCCCAGTCAACTGACAAACCTCAACCATTAGGTTTAACACCAAGTATGATGCCCTCATACTTGCTAGACCACCCTTAGCTTAGACCTAAGCCTTCTAGCCACCTCCATCAGCCTCACGCCTATCAGATCCCTCCCAGTCATCCATGACTTATTCATCCATACGCTATCCTTCAAGTGCTTCCATCGGCTATTGTCATGCTAAAAGTGTCTATACCGCCAAGGCACATTGGACATATGCTGCCAAGACCACACTTGGACTTTACGCCACCAACCATTGGACTTATACTGCCAAGACTCCACCCTTGGACTTTACGCCGCCAATATCACCCCTTAGACTTCCCAATTACCAAGTACCCATGACTTGGACTTTCACCGCCGAGACTATACACTTAGACTTACATGGCCAAGACTGTACCCTTGGTCTTTCCTTGCCAACCCATGTTGGACTTTCCATTTGCCAAGACTAAAGCTTGGACTTTTTCTTGCCAAGACCCATGTTTGGACTTTCCATGCCAAGTACCCATGACTTGGACTTTTCCCATGACAATGGTCAAATCATCGTCAAACATCAAAATACCACTCGAGTCAAACTCGAGTCCGATCAATCATGATCTGGGTCGATTGCACCAACAATCTCTCTAACACATTGTTAGACATTATTGTCAAAAATTAAAATACTACTCAAGTCAGACTCAAGTCTGGTCAATCGTGATCTGGGTCGATTGCACCAACATTATGGTTAAGTGCAAGCATACAATGAATGATCGAATCGAATCCTACATCGACTTCGCATCCCGATCAACTAGATTGATCTAGTTATCCAATTAACCTAATCAAGCCTTCACATTAATCCCTTAGCTTGTACAGTTAACACTGTAATTAAACCCACCATTTCCAATTAGCGAATATGCTAACTTACAAATTCAACTCTATACACAATTATAGAGTAGATCATCATTGCACACACATCTATCAACATCGAATTCAACAACACAGCCAACTATAGATCAATATACTCCTTTCTTAATAAATCAATCCACCACACCCTCACGATTCACAATTTCACCCATTTAGGGATCAAACCACCCTAATTGACATTCTAATCGCAACCCAGCTTAATCCACAACCATTTACAGCCATGTTCACGCCAATTTGAAGATCTGACCAATCCGAAGTGAATCACACAACTCATCCATAGCCTAACAAACCTCCAAACATAGAAGCACAACCTCATTCGACAACCAAATCACCACAAGCAACCATGCTATAGCATACAAAACATGATCAAATCAAGGATCAACATAAACCTTACCTCAACTTCGATCCCCCATTCCAATCCACACTGCCACTGACCCCTCTGTTGGTGCAATCGGCCCAGGTTGACTCGAGTTTGACTCGAGCAACACTTTGATAGTATTTTGATGATAGACAAAACTCATGACATGGGATTGTCATGGGAAAGTCAAACATGGAGTTGGCATGGAAAATCCAAGCATGGAGCTTGGTGTGGGAAAAGTCTAAAGCATTGCGAAGCCGTGAGCTTGGTGCTTGGTGAGAAATGCATTGTGAAGTTGTGTGCTTGGTGCATGTGGGAAGTCTTGAGGACTTGGTAAGTTCACTAGGCTCGGGGTCCTTGAGTCGGTGAAGGATGGCATTGCAAAGTCGTGCGCTTGGTGCATCCGAGGGACCATCGGACGGGGAACGAATGGAGTGAGGCCCAAGGGAAGCATACTTCGAGGGCAAGAGACGAGAAGGATGGCGTTGCAAAGTCGTGCGCTTGGCGCATCCGAGGGACATAGGCCGAGGGAAGAGAGCTTCAGTGGGGAACTCCATGAGGGATAAGGTGGACTTGGCCAAGTGGCTAAGACTGAGTGTCGGAGGCTCAAACTTAATGTTTGAGGGTTTACCCGATGGTTGGATGCTCAAACAACTTGGTGTTTGAGGTTTTGCCCGACATCAGTCGACTGGCATAAGTGTCGGTTCGACTGATCAAAGTCGACTAGGGTTCGACTGGTGTTCGACTGCGATTTTGTGCTTGGCAGTCGACTGATATAATAGTTTTGCTGATCTATCAGGTCATTTAGAAAGAACTGTGCTAGAGGGACTAGTGCAACAGGAACCTACTTGTTGTAATAGTATGGGCCACAAAGGTTGCAGGTGGTGGTGAGACACTATGGGCATTGGATTCTTGCCCTTTGAAGAGTTGCCCGTTTGCAACAGGTGCAAGTGCTGGACTGAGGTGGTAGTATTACTTCATCTGTTCTCCAAGCATGGTTGCATGTCAACTGTTCCTCGGTCACTCTTACCCTGGATCTGTATTCTTCATCGATCTGCCCAAGCATAAATAGAAATTCATTAACTTGCAGAGTTTGAAGTGACCTATGGAGTTCTATATCATCTTTGCCCTCTGAAATGCTAAAGATGGCGTCACTTTGACCTTCCCCCTTCTGAACAGATAGGATATCACAATCATCTGGCAGCTAAAGTTGCTCAAAAAGCACTACCCTTTTTATGTTACGCCGATCGCTAGGGAATTCTCATGTAAAGTGTCCTTCTTGGCCACAAAGGTAGCACCTACACTTCTTGTTGTGAATCAGGTGCTTTCGTTTCTCAATGCGTGCATGCGAGTCATGGGACTTGCCTTTGTATGTCCGAGATCGCCTAACGCTCAAGCACTTCTTCTCTTGGTAGTAACCTGGTATGGGAACTTGACTACAAAAAAGATAAATTTTTAAGGGACCTTTGGAATGCGGCGTCCTTGCATTCTTGCTCCAAGTATTTGTAGGAGAAAAAGATCTGTGGGAAGACCTCGATGGTGAGGCCCGAGTATTTTTCATCGAAAGCTGCCTTGATCTTGTTACCGAGGTCTCTTGGCATCTTAAACCAGAATTTTTCTGATAGTTCTGGTCCCATATATAGCCTTCCCATCTTGGCGGCTAGGCGCATGTAGTCGTTCATGTATTTAACCAAATCTTTGACATTGTCACAGGACAACCTCTCTAAATTCTTGTAAGTTGCGTCTTGTATTGCGGTGGATCCTTGTGATGGATCTTCTAAAAAGAATACCCTTCGCATCTGGGATAATATGTTTTGCATCCCCTCTCTCCCTTCGGCTGTGCTGAGAAGTGCATCGTATTCTGCTGGGTAGCTCATTCGCCATTGGATCCAGGCGAGTTTCTCAATTTCCCCTAGCAGGTTCTCCATCTATTCAGCCTTGTCTCTGACATCGATGAACCCTTGTGTTGAGACGTGGTTCTTGGTGATGGATTCCCATTATGAAAAGACATCATCGAAGAGACCCATCTGGGTTGGGATAACGAATAATGCGTCGCCCTTCTGTTGTGCTGAGGGGAGTGTCCATAATTCATTATTTTTGTCCCTTCGGAAATGAGTGTGTGTGAAAGGCCTCTGTCCTTGAGGTGGCCTAGGTGGCGTTGGTCCCTGATCCATCCTGGTGGGAGGGTAACCTGACAACCCCATGGTGGCTTCATGAGCAGTGGGGTTATAGGGTGAGGCTACTATGCTTGAAGAGTAGACTCGCTGCTCCTCTTGTTGCGCCTCCACGAGACACCTTAAGGCCGAATACTCCATGCTGGTCTCAATACCTACTGCCAGGATTTTCGAGTCTGCCGTTGTAAATGGGTTGCACCATTCTTCCTCATCATCAGGATATTCGTCCCATACTGGCTCGGCTCTTTGGGGTTGGCCAAGGATGCCAGGTATTGGATCTGTTCGAGGTAATCTCCCTCTGGCTCCAGGTCATGCATGGGATAATCCATGGACTAGAGTACAGTGGGCTCTGGGCTTGTAGCTCCTGCATGGTTAACTTCCTGATGTTTCGGGGGAAGAGGTGACTCTTACATTTCAAGGAGGGCATGGATATCCAAGTTTTTGTTGATCAAGTCCTGGAGGGAGGTGTACTGAGGTCTTTGTAATGGTGGCATTATCCCCTCCTAGTTCTTCTCCCTGGGTAATAACTGGGAGAATATAGCAGGTACCTGTGAAGAGGTTCTTGGCTCCTGGTGTTGTTCCTCTTTGTCATCTGCACATTCACAGCAGTCACAACATAAAGGGCATTCGCAACATGTGGGGTCATGGGATTCCGAGGTCACCCTTTCAGATGGTAGTTCCGCATTTTCTGGCACCTCAATCATGCAGTGGTTGTAGCTGTAGTGAGTGACCATTTGGGCAATGATTTGACCCTGATATATGTTAATGGGAGATTCTGTTAGGTTAAACACAGTAATTTTACCTCCCCTTGATAATGGCTATCAATTATGCTGGTCTCTATGCTCAATTGGCTATCTGCAATTGAGAGGGATCGCGCGGTGACTTGCCCATGTTGGACCATCGATGGCCAGCTAGAGGGGAGTGAATAGCCCTCTTTCACGTATGGAGGAAGTCGTTCGTTGATTGCCTACAAATATGATTAGCGCAAGCGGAAATATAAAAGACAATACAAGAGGCAATGCTAACAAACCAATATAACATGGTTCACGGCCTTACCGCTAATCCACAGACTAATTTATTCCAGGTGAATCACGCCTTAAACTTTCCACTAATCTCTCCTTTGCACAAAGCTAGGTGGAGGTAACCTTTCTTACAAGAATTCTCTGCTCTTACAATAAGATGAAATTAAACACAAGGAAGAAGAGGAAAATCATTTTGGGCACTTGGGAGATGTTTAGCAATGAACCATTAGCCTCCCAAGATGACCCAAGGCTCCTTTTTATAGAGAAGGAGCCTTTCTTCCCATTGAGCAGCTAGCAGTCAACTGATGTCTCGATTAGTAGACTGCTGCTGTAGTGGTTGCCCTATAACGGCTTCTTCCTTATTGGATTCCAACCAACGACTCCCACATCAGTCGACTGATCTTCCCATCAGTCGACTGATGGAGCTATCAGTCGAGTGGTCGATGCGATCACTGATCATGAAGCTCTGTGCGAACCCTCGACATCGATCGACTTCTCCTTGGTAGTCGATCGATGGAGCTAGCGATCGATTGCCACAAGTTGGCGGTCGTTTGACAGTTGGACTCGAACACGGTCGAGTCTCCGGTCGATCTGAGCCAATCGCTACCTGCCTATAGCGACCGGCGGTGTCGGGAAAACCCATCCGACACTTAGCCAATTGGCTAAGTTCACCTAAGCACTACCCGTCCCAGGTTACAATCGCTCACTCTCATTCCCTTGGAGTCCCTCGCCTCCAAAGTTCTCTTCGATCGTCCACGTCCCTCGGATGCACCAAGCACACGGATTCACAGCGTCATCCTTTGCATCTTGCCCTGAAGTCTACTTCCTCTGGCTTCACTTCAATGCTCCTCGTCCAACGACTCCTCGGATGCACCAAGCGCACAGCTTCCGCAATGTATCTTTCACCGACTCAAGGACCGAGTCATGAGAGGTGAATCATGTCAATGCTATCGTCATCCATGTGTGAATTATTAAGTCATGCATGACTCCAACGCACATATCAAATCCATATCAATCCTAACTTAAACCCTTTGCCACACATACATCAAAACCACATCACATGGGTTGATTGCCCTAACAATCTCCCCCTTTTTGATGTGTGATAATCCGTTTAAGTTAGGTAAAACAATTACAATAAAAACATAAGGTAAGAAAGCATGTAAATAACATGAGTATAAAAACTCCCCCTTAAACATGCAACTCCCCCTTAATACATGCTAAATTTTCCCTCTTAGCATGATTAACTTAAACTCTCATAATTCTCCCCCTTTGACATCATCAAAAATATTATCCAAATGTTATACACACATGGCATCAACTCTAATGGAAGAAAATACCAAAAACCAACCAAAAAACCTGATAAAATAGGTTACTATGCTCGTGCACAGTACATCAGTCGACTAAATCAGAGGATCAGTCGACTGACACTCAATTTTCAGGTTTTTTTGATTTTTTGAATGAACTTTAGAAATGCACCAGAAATTATAGAAAATTCAAAAAATCATTAAATTTGAAGTACATATTTCTAGTGAGTTTCTTTATCAGTGAAAAATAATTTTTCATGAAAATTAATTTTATTTTTAAAAATTTGGCAAAAACTCAAAAGTTACAAAAATGTCTAAAGTTTGTATCCATTTTAAAGTCTAGTTTTGCCTTGAGATTTTTCAAAACATGAACTCACTGTAAATGAAACATAAAATGGTTTTAAAATATTTAAAATATCCAACTATGATCTATGGGCAATATGTCCATTGATTAAATATTTGCTTTCCCCATAGTTGGTCTATGATTGCTCTAATGATACACTTAATGACCCATCTAAATGTCATAAGCATCAGGGACCATTTGTATCATCCTATCATCTCACCCATTGCCATGTTCTCAATCAAATTAGCCTTATAGTGAGTGTGAGATGTATCTAAAGGTATTATACTTAACCAAAATTTCATGCAATTCTATCCATAGTTAAGTATCATCCTAAAAACTCAATCATGAACATGCATCGAGAATTATCAATCATGATCATAAATAAATTATTGCATATCATGAATATAAATTATAAAATTAAGCATGAATCATGATTCAAACATTCAATTCATGGGTTATACATTATCATCACCCAACATTATGTTAAAAATTGATAATCTACACCATCCTAAGTCAACCATATGATATGATATAAATAAAATCCTCATGATTGACTATCCTAGGGTTTTCCTAACCCTTAAGAATGGATTTGGGAACCCAATATAAATTCTTTCTTATAGGGTTCACCAAAAATTCCTTAGGGATCCATTTTCTAGCTATCGTTTTATTTTTGGTTTGACCCCTAGCAATTAAGCAATTATAGGTCTTTTCATTTTTATTTCCTTTATAACCTAGGCCTTTCCTATTGAAGCTTGCCCTTTGGCTCCCAATTATCATCTTCAAAGTATTCGAGCCTATGGTAAATTTTTCTAGGGTCTTAGTTAAATGACCTATCTTTTCTCTTAAAGCCCTATTTTCCTCAATACATACATCATTAACATCTAGAAGAATATAGTCATTAACATTTAAGCATGCATTTGCTAGTTTTTCTTCTAGGGCCTTAATCTCATTTTGCATGCATTTATTTCTATTTTTCTTTTTAAATAAATCCCTAGTTAAATTTGAATTCATGGAAACTATTTTCTTAGGAGAAAGATTCGTTACCATAGTTTCCATGTCTTCTTCCTCTGATTCCAATGAGGATGAGGATGAAGCTCCCCCTTCACTTGAGCTCTCCTCACTAGTGCTTCTTTCTTCTTGCTCAGAGGAGGAGGAGGAGTCCAAGTCTTTTATGGCCATCAATGTGAGACTTGTGAAGGCTTCTTCTTCTTCGAATGATGATGAAGGATCATCCCATATAGCCTTGTGTGCCTTAGCCTTCCCTTTCTCCTTGGTTTTCTTTTCATCCTCCTTCTTCTTGCTCCCCTTCTTCTTTTCTTCTCTCTTCCTCCTTTATTCTTTGCTCTTGTTCAAGAGGGGACAATCATCCCTTATATGTCCCTCTCCTTGGAAATTGTAGCAAATAATTTTTCGCCTCATCCTTCTCCGTCTATCATTAGATTTGTTAAATTTAAAACTTTTTAAAGAACGTCTTATCTTCCTTACCATGTAGGCTTCTTCCATGCTATCCATAGAGGAGGAGGAGGAGTCTTCATTGGATGAAGAGGGTGAAGGCATCTTCTTCTTCTTTCCCTTCTCGGCTATTAGTGTCACTCCCCTTGATGGCTTGATGCTTGGTTCTTCAATTATTCCTTCAAGCCTTATTTCATGCAATTCCATAGTAGATAAAAATTCATCTAGAGTATTTACCTCTAGATTCTTGGAAATGTAGAAGGAGTCCACCATGGAGCTCCACTTTGAGGACTGGGGAGAGACATCTATAGCCTTCATGATCATATCCCGGTTGGAGAACTTTTCATCTACACTAGACAATCCATTAATTATTTCTTTGAATCTAGAGTGTAGTGATAATATCTTCTCCCCTTTATCAAGTTTGATGTTGTTGAGTTGGGAGCAGAGAAGGTCCCTTCTTGCAAGCTTCGCCTCGGAAGTGCCTTCATGAAGGTCTACCAATCTTTCCCACATCTCTTTGGCACTTGCACACTCTCCAATTCGGTTGATCTCTTGTTGAGGAAGTACATTGAAGAGGTGGTGCTTGGCCTTTGAATTTGCAAGGTGCTCCTCCCTTTGCTTTTTAGTCCACCTTGACTTCTCTAGTAGTCTCCCCTCTTCATCCCTAGGCATCTCAAAACCATTTTCCATTATCAATATAATATCGAAGTCAGTTTCAAAAAATACCTCCATTCGCTTCTTCCACCAAGCGAATTCCCCCTCGAACTTTGGTGGATGAATGTTGGAGTCGGCCATCATTGTTGTTGTGCTTATTGTGGTTGTGAGTCCGGTGAAAAGCGACTTGGCTCTGATACCACTTATTAAACCATCGGTGGTGTTGGTGCAATCGGCCCAGGTCACGATTGACTAGACTCGAGTTTGACTCGAATGATGTTTTGATATTTGACAAAGTGAGTTAACATTGATGTTTGACATTAATATATGTTGCTTGTTTATACAATCAACCCGAGTTATGTTTAACCGGACTTGAGTTTGACTCAAGGGAGACTTTGACGGTTGACTGGAGTTGACCATGTCATGGAAAGTCCAAGCATGGGTCTTAGCATGGAAAGTCTAAGTGGGACACTTAGCAAGGAAAGTCCAAGCATGGGTCTTGGCAATGGAAAGTCCAAGCATGGGTCTTGGCATTTGAAGTCCAAGGGGTTTGATATTGGCGGCGTAAACTCCAAGCGAGAGTCTTGGCAGTATAAATCCAATGGTTGGCGGCGTAAAGTTCAAGCGGAGTCTTGGCGGCGTAAGTTCAATGTGCCTTGGCGGTGTAGACACCGTTAGCATGACATAGCCGATGGAAGCACCTGAAGACTAGCACGATGGATGAACAAGTCATGAATGACTTAGAGAGATTCGAGAGGCGTGAGGCTGATGGAGGTGGCTAGAAGGTTTAGGTCTAGGCTAAGGGTGGTCTAGCAAGTACGGGGGAACCATACTTGGGCTAAAACCTCATGTTTGAGGTGTGTCAGTCGGCCCAGTGTCATGTGGCGGATCGTGCGTGAGTCAACTAGGGTTTATTTGTGAGAATTAGCCTAGCGATCATTGCGGTGGTGTGTGGTGATCGGATGATCGATCGTGATCGATCAGCGGTGCTCGGGTGGTGGGATAGAGAATGGAGTCTCACTCGGCGGTGCGGCGTGATCAGTGATGGCTGATCTCGGTGATGGTCATAATCGATCGACTGATGATGGATCGTTGGATTTTTCGCGTGGATCTAGTTGTCTCACGACAAATGGAGCTCATGGAGAAGGAAAAAAGCAGTGATTTCTTGAGAATTATTGAGGCGATTTGCTACTGCAAATCAGGGTCTTCAACCAAGATTCAAGCAATCAAAGATCAAGCAACCAAAGTTCTATTGTAAAGTGTTTTTTCTTTACTTGTATTGTATTTTATACTTGTATTAGCTTGTATCTTTTGTATTACTTAGTGTAATCATTGTAAGGGATTTCTCCACCTCCAACTTGTGTCGAGAAGGAGTTATTTGTGATTAGTGGTTGCGTGTGCATCACTAGAGCTCTTTAGAGCTCGATCCGTGGAGTAGGAACCGTTCGGTTCTGAACCATGTTATATGCTTGTGTTTGTGTGATTGTCTATTTCGTTATTGTTATCATTATCTATATTTCGCTGCGCTAACAAAGTTTGTAGATGAACATGCGAAAGAACTCCATCACGCATAGCACGATGCTATTCACCCCCCCCCCCCTCTAGCGTTCCAACGATCCCCTACAAGTGGTATCAGAGCGAGACCGCTCTTCAAGTTTAACAACCGAGGGAGCACCGCTAGAGGGTGAAGATGGAGTTAGAAGAACAATTGGGATGGGATATCAACACCCCAATTCCCTATGCCTTCTATGGACGAGAAGGCTTCAATTCTTGGAAGAAAAGAATTGAAGATTTTTTTATGATGAAGGATTTTGAGGAATGGTCCATATTAATAGAAGGATTTGAGTATCCAAGAGGACTAAAAGGTGGCTTTCTCAAAAAGAAGAGATGGAGTGAGGAGCAACTCCGACAATTTGAGAAAAGCAAGAAGGTAATCGAATTTATTTTTGATTTAATTCCTAATGACTTCTTGTGTAGCCTAGGTAATTATATAGATGCAAAAGAGCTTTGGAGCGATTTGGCTAAGCTTCATGAAAGTCCGTCGCCAGTCTAAGAAAAAGGGACCGAAGAGGCAAGCACATCATCCTCACAAGGAAGTGAGGACTTGGAGGTTGAGAGACCATCAACATCCAAGGAGGAAGAGGAAGTAGAAGAAGAGGAGACCTCCACCTCTAGGATTGAGGGGGAGGAAGTTAGACCACCTTCCATGCCGGAGCAGGAGGAAGAGCCTTCAACATCCGGTCAAGATGAAGAAGCTCAAAATCCAGCCACCACCACCCTAGTTAACTCGAGCATTTCAAATAATAATAAAATTCATATTATATGCTTTAAGTGTAGGGAGCAAGGACACTACAAGAGTAAGTGTCCTAAAAGGATCAAGAAAGCTCCACCGCGCGCCAAAGATCAAGAATGTCGGTTCCCCAAATATCAAAAGCAAGGAGCAAGTCATTTGCTTCAAATGCCGACAACCAGGACACTACCAGAGTCAATGCCTGAAGGGGGAGAAGAAGGGACAAAGGGGAGCATCACAAGTAGGGGGGGTCACTAAGGCAAACCCTAAGGTATATCAATTCAATATTCCTCCTTCTAATTTAAATATCAAAAAGCATGCTAGGAATTTTAATTCTCTTGCTATCTCTCGTGAAAATCATGTTAGAAATAACAAATATTTTTATTTAGGAGCTAAAAATGTCCACTTAGGAAATAAGGAGAAATTTGGGACTAGTGTCCCTAGAAAAACCTTACCTAGGGAATCTATTAGGAAAATACAAGAGCACCTAGGTTTAAACCCTAAATGGACTAGGCATATGCCTAGGAAGAACCATGCCCAAGGATTAAATCAAAATTCTAAAATTGGATAATTAGAGATTGAAAATCAAGTCTTGAGGTCAAGGCTTGAAAAACTTGAGAAGACCCTCAAGATTATGCAAAATTAATTTCAAGGGTAAAATGATCAAAAGTCTAGGTCTAAGAGTCAAAGTCAACACCTAGGACCTAAGAGACAAAAGTCAACCAAGGGCAAGCAAGGTTTGGGTCACAAACCTAAGCCTAAGGTGACTTATCATAGTGTTCCATTAGATTATGGAACACAATTTAGGTCTAGAAAGACCAAGGTTACTAGGAAAGTTATCCCTAAGAATAACCAAGGTTTGTGCCTAGTGGCTAGGGTTTCAAGGAAACCTAGGAAAGCCACTAAGAAGGTTGCAAGGGGAGTTACCCCTAGAGTCAACCTAGGTAAGACCACAATGACCAAGGCTAATAAGCCTAGAAGGGTCATTAGGAGGGTATCTAGGGAGGTCATCCCTAAGGAATACCTAATTAACCCTAGGAGCTCAAATAGGTTTTGGGTTTCTAAGAGCATTATTGACTCATGCTAGATGGGTTTAAGGTGTGCCAACCTTGATTGGATGAGTAGTTAACTCAACCATTGTAGAGGTGGCACTTTAGATAATTTTCAAGGTTATGGGTATCTTGGAAATAGATTTGATTTATGATCCTAAAAGATTTTAGGATGTTCCAATACATTTTTGGAATTATAAAAAATCAATTAAATTGGCACAAATTATGTTTAGAGGTGTAGTGTGCCATTTTGGGTTTTTGGCACACTAGGGAGAAAAGTGAAAATATGGCAAAATATATTTAATCATATCAAATGACAATTAATATTAAAGTTTAGGTATTATTATACCTATATATTTTATATGCCATGCTTGATTTGTCATATTACATGTCAAGACATCATATCTATTTTTAATCATTTAAAATGTCATGATCATGTTTAGGGTTAGGTTAAATGTCATGTGTTTTTAAATTCCATCTTATGCCATGACATCATGATTATGAGCATGTGTTTAATTATGCTATATTTTATGCCATGATCATTCATGCATTTAACTTGATTAAAATTGAGTAAAGGACAATAGCATTACTTGGAGTCCCATTTATAAGGGAATCAAGTAGGGTTGCCTAGAAAATGCATGAGGCTATAATAATCCTAACTCCACATCTCACATCTAAATTGACATGTATATGTGTGTATACATCTTAGATAACATGTGAGATGTTAGGATAATAAGTTAGGTTCAAGGTGCATAGGTAGTGCATCTAGATGAACTTAAACTTATTTCAATCATCACTAAGAATCATGAGGAAAGCTAATATACAAGTCATGTATATCTAGCCAATAGTCCATGGTTCAAAATAGATTTTCAAAAACATTTTAAAATCCTTTTGAAAAACCTTGGTGAAGTCTATCTTTTGATAACAATCACCATTGATGAGATTGATACAAAGTGAGCTAAAACTTTGAAGTTTTTATTCACTTTTGGATTTAGTATCAATTTCGATATTTTATGGGAAAAATATTTTTCTAGCATTTTTCACCCATTGTATGTATCATAAGTATTATACATATAAATTTTCATGATTTTTCGAATTATGTTTAATTATTTATGAATTTTTGAAATTCATTTCTGATAACTGAAATTCTGAAATTTCAGTTATCAGTCGACTGCCCTTGGTGGCAGTGGACTGATGGAGACGACAGTTGACTGATAACTGAGAGAGTTGACTGTCAATGCTGATTTCGGGAAAACAAGGTTGTTTAACCCGTGTTCAGATGCGGTTAAGGTCCCTAACCACTCCTAACCCTAGGATATGCTTTGGGAAGCATTAGAAAGGGTGAAAATCCATTGGATATGGATTAGGAGAGTTATTTAGGGTTTATATCAAATTTAAGGTGTTGGAAAGTTCAATGTTGAATTTCTAACCTTATTTTTTGATAGTTTAGAGTTCCTATTGGCTTAGGGACTTCCCAAGGACATTGTTGGTGCAATGGTCAAGGGAGAGCAAGCCTATAGGGGGAGGTATCCATCATGGGATGATGGATAGTATTTTTTTCTCATAAGGAGGAAAATGGGATTTTGAGATACCTAATTTGAAAATTGGGAGAGTGTATAGGATTGCCTCTCTTGAGTGATATGAGACTTATCACTAGGAAGATGGTAGGCATCCTAGGTATTTTTGGACCAAGGGGGAGATTGTAATATATCATTGGGACATGAGACATTGACTTCCTTGGAGAGTGATGGATGTCCCTTCGGAGGCTCATTGGCTCCCATGTCCCCAGATTAAAATTTTCACTAATGAAAGGATTAATCCGGATGGGATGAGCTTCCTTAGCAACACCTATTCGTCGTCGTGCTAACAACTCGAGTGGTCGCTTGAACAAACTAGTCGTTCAAGCAACACAACTCTTCTAGTTGGTTAGCCGCGGAAGAGACGACGGACGGATCGCCGGTTTTTGTGTTTGTCTTCGGGGTCCATGATTATACAATATATATTCATATACACACATGTATAATCATCATATATAAGAACATGCTCAGATCTGAAATTAAAGTTATAAAACTTTATACCTTACGATCTTCTACCGTATGTCCTATCCTTCTCGTGGACGACGTGTGGACGAAGATCCTCCACGAGTAGAAGCCTTCTAGATCACGTTCTTCTCTTCCTTGTCCGCTGCGAACAAAGAGAAGAACCACCAAAACCTTTCCTTTCTAGAACCGGCCACCAAACAAGAGAGTTTGATGCAACTGCCGGCCAAGGAACGATTGGATGAGTGTCGGCCAACTTGTTGTATTGTTGCCGCACGCTTTAGATGTTGGAGAAGCACCGGCCACCAATTGTTGGAGATCCGCCGGCCACCAAGGAGCAAGAGAGGAGGAAGAAGAGAACCGGCCAAGGATGAGAAGGGAAAGAGGGGCGCCGGCCAAAAACCTTAGGGAGAACAATCACCTTGCCACCCACTTTCTTAGCCGCCCAAAAACCCTAGCTCCTCTAGGGTTTGTTGCCGCCCAACTCTTGGATGAGCCAAACCCTAATTCTCCAATCCAAAAAACATATTTTCGCCCAATGCCTAAGCCTTTATTTATAGAATTTAGGAGAAAGTTGGTTAGCCTAAAATATAGGAACTAACTCCTATATTCTTGCCGCCCAACCAACCTTATCCCTTTTAAGATTTGTTGCCGCCCAACCAAGGATGAGCCAAACCCTAATTCTAGAATTTAGGCTTAAGCCTCCTCTAATCTCCACCGTCGGATCTATGGATTTAATCTCCACCGTCGGTTCTAGGGATTTAATCCCAACCGTCGATTCTAGGGTTTCATCCTAACCATCGGATCTATGGTCTTAATCCAACCGTTGGTTCTAGGGTTTCATCCTAACCATCGGATCTATGGTCTTAATCCAACCGTTGGTTCTAGGGTTTCATCCTAACCATCGGATCTATGGATTTAATCCAACCGTTGGTTCTAGGGTTTCATCCTAACCATCGGATCTATGGACTAAATCCAACCGTTGGTTCTAGGGTTTCATCCTAACCATCGGATCTATGGATTTAATCCAACCGTTGGTTCTAGGGTTTCATCCTAACCATCGGATCTATGGATTTAATCCAACCGTTGGTTCTAGGGTTTCATCCTAACCATCGGATCTATGGATTTAATCCAACTGTTGGTTCTAGGTTTTGTTTTTACATTCTTGGATCTAGACTTCACAAGGATTATATTAGGCTACGATAGGGACCATAAGGAGGAGTTGGGTCTCGGCCACCCGATGGATCGGAACCACACAAACTTGATCCATCAATGATGTTCCATTCCACTAGAGGATCATCATTGAACTACCTCACCAACCCCCATAAATCAATATGGGCTCCATATATTATTTGTACATTAATCTCCCCGTGTTTAAGATATCGAATGTCCGTCAATTAATTGATTTACTGACCATCAATTAATCAACATCTAACTCCTCGAGTAGTACCACTCAACCTTATCATCATGTTGACTAAGTCAACCAGCTGGGTTTACATGATGAACCTTATGAGCTCCTCAAGGGGACATCATCAACCTAATATATAGGACACGGTTTCCTCCTATAATCAACGACACCATGTAAATAATATTATTTCCCAACTTACGGGCATATTGATTTAATCCATCTAAATCTCACCTTTGGTAAATCAAAGAAATAAATACTAAGTACATGTGCCCGTTATTATATCGGGATTAAGAGCATGTACAACATAATATCCGAGGTCCGATTCAATTATGTAGTCAGCACTAAATTGAATCACCTCTATGTCGGTCCTGCTCAATACACCTAAGTGTACTAGTGTAACTCTATGTTCAAGATAAAACAATACCAAGCTATACTACAACCATGCCAATGGTTTGTCCAAAACCATCTTGGTTGTGAGCCTCTACTTATATTTTATAAGGGACTGATAACATGATCTTCTGTGCCACACCAAGCACCATGTTATCTACAATGTAAAATATTAGACAATATGCACACACATATAATAAATATATAAAGTGCAAACAATGATCATGTGATTCTTATTTCAAAATAAAATGTTCATACAAGAAGAGCTAGGCTTTGATACATTCTAACAATCTCCCACTTATACTAAAAGACTAAGTTTGTCATCACGACCATACATCCGATCCCCATGTCCTCCACATGCCTATCAAACGCTACCGGAAGGGCCTTAGTGAATGGATCCGCCAGGTTATCCTCTGATGCAATCTTGGCGACAGCAACTTCTCCTCGCTTTACGATCTCTCGTATAAGGTGGTACTTGCGCTCTATGTGTTTACTTGCCTTGTGGGCTCGTGGTTCCTTCGAGTTTGCAACTGCACCACTGTTATCACAATAAATTGTGATAGTTCTGGGCAAACCAGGAATCACATCCAAGTCCATCAAGAAGTTCCTGAGCCATACAGCTTCCTTGGCTGCCTCAGAGGCTGCCACATACTCAGCTTCCATGGTAGAGTCCGCCACGCATTTCTGCTTGACACTCCTCCATACTATGGCTCCACCTCCAAAAGTAAACACAAACCCCGAGGTAGACTTACTCTTGTCCCTATCCGATTGGAAATCGAATCAGTGTAACCCATGAGGACTAATTGATCCGCCTAAAAACCAAAGATATAATCCCTAGTCCTTCTCGTACTTCAATATATGCTTTACCGCACCCAATGTCCTCGTCAGATTACTCGATATCTCGCTAACCATGTCCACGCAGCAGATATCCGGTCTCGCATATAGCATAGCATACATAAGGCTTCCTGCCAAGCATAAGGAACCGCCTTCATGTCCTCTATCTCCTTTGATGTTTTGGGACACATCTCTTTAGATAAAGGAACTCCATGCCTAAAAGGTAGAAAACCTTTCTTGGAGTTCGCATGCTAAAACGAGCAAGGATAGTGTCAATGTATGAAGCTTGAGACAAGCACAACATCCTTTTCTTGCGATCCCTTATAACTTTGATCCCAAGGATGTGTCCCACTTCTCCCAAGTCCTTCATGTCAAACTGTTTGGACAACCATACACTTACGTCTGATAACACTTTGATATTGTTGCCAACTAACAAAATGTCATCTACGTATAGTACAAGAAACACCACTACGTTTCCGTCACATCTCTTGTATACACAAGGCTCATCCGGACTTTGAATAAATCCATATGACTGGATTACCTCATCAAAGCGGATGTTCCAAGATCTAGAAGCTTGCTTCAATCCATAAATGGACCGATTAAGCTTACATACAAGATGCTCTTTGCCTTTAGCAACGAATCCCTCTGGTTGCCGCATATAGATGTTCTCCTCAAGACTTCCATTAAGGAAAGCTGTCTTGACATCCATCTGCCAAATCTCATAATCCATATGAGCAGCTATAGATAAGAGAATCCGGATAGACTTAAGCATAGCTCTGTGAAAAGGTCTCCTCATAATCGATGCCCTCTTTCTGAGTATACCCTTTCGCAACAAGCCTAGCTTTAAAGGTCTCAACCTTCCCGTCTACTCCTCTCTTTCTCTTGTAGATCCACTTGCATCCAATGGATTTTACACCATCGGGTGGTTCTACTAGCTCCCAGACCTGATTAGAATCCATAGATTCTATCTCTGAATTCATCGCACTTTGCCAAGATACAGCATCTCTATCTTGGAGTGCCTCGTCATATGTCCAGGGATCAGGTTCATGTTCACCAGGGACTAAGTCCGAAGACTCTCCCAAAAACATGAATCTGTCGGGTTGTCTAACAACCCTCCCACTACGACGAGGTGCGTATGCTCTGTGACACGCGGTGCGATGACTTGTGGTGTCTCCTCTTGATGCGGTGGTAATCAAGTCGGGACTTCGCCAACTCCTCAAGAACAATCCTACTCTTGGGCTTGTGGTTCATTACATAATCCTCCTCTAGAAATGCATTCGGCCAACGATCACCCTCGATCTCTAGGATTATAAAACAAACCAGTTTTCGCTCCTTAGGGTAGCCAACAAACATGCACACCATGCGAGGTTCCAACTTACGGATCGCCTTTCAAAGACATGTCTTTGGACTCCCCATATCCGAATATGTCTCAGACTAGGCTTTCGCCATCCACAATTCTCTGAGGTAGAAGGTACGATTTAGATGGAACCAAGTTCGAGTGTACATTGTCGTATCGCATACCCCGAGCAAACAGGTAACTCAGAATAACTCATCATAGATCTGACCATCTCCATAAGAGTCCTGTTCCTTCGCTCCGCCACACCATTCTGCTGGGGTGTGCCAGGTGCGGACAATTGGGATTGAATCCCAGCCTCTGATAAGTAACTCCTAAACTCTCCCAAGAGGTACTCGCCACCACGATCAGATCGTAATGTCTTGATACTTTTACCTTGACGGTTCTCCACATCAGCCTTGAATTCTTTGAACCTGTCAAAGCATTCAGACTTGCGGCGCATCAAGTAAATGTATCCATATCTTGAATAATCATTTATAAAAGAGACGAAATATTCAAAACCACCTCTTGCCTGGATAGACATAGGACCGCACAAATCAGAATGAACCAATTCTAACACATCTTTGGCTCTGTACCCCTTGGCCTTGAAAGGCCTCTTGGTTATTTTACCTTCCAAGCAAGATTCGCAGGTTGGGAGATCCTCCACCACTAATGAACCCAAAGGTCCATCAGCTATCAACCTTTGAATTCTGCTAAGGTTAATATGACCAAGCCTTAGATGCCAAAGATATGTCTGGTTCATCTGCGAAGGTTCTTTTCTCTTTTTAGACTTAGAAGATGAGTTATTCACTTCTCTATGCATCGTGGGAGTTTTTGGTTCAAGAGTATACAAATTGCCAACCAATGTACCTGAACAGATAATCTCTCTATTTCTTTTTATAACAACTCTGTCATTAAAAGAAACAGAATATCCATCCACAAATAATTTAGAAACCGAAATCAAATTCTTTCTAAATGTAGGTACATAAAGACAATTTCTCAAAACCAAAACTTTATTCCTATCAAAAGATAAATAAACATCTCCCACTGCAATAGCAGCCACCTTTGAAGCATTGCCCATGTAGACGGTAATTTCTCCCTCAGCTAGTCGTCGGGTTTCCTGGAACCCCTGCAAAGAATTGCAGACATGATCAGTGGCTCCCGTATCTACACACCAGGTACCGGTAGATAACACTGTTAGTGCTTATAAGCTCCACATATCTCCACAATGGCATGATATTGTCCACTTTGGGTCTAAGCCCTCATGGTTTTATTTTTGAGCTTTACCCAAAAGGCCTCAAACCAATGGAGATATCTTTTTTCTTATAAGCACATGATCTTTTCCATGTCTTACCAATGTGGGACTTTGATTGTATTCCTCATACTCCCAACAATCCCCCCCTCAAACGAAGGACCACATTGGGCCCCCCCTCAAGTCTATCCCTCCTCGAGGGATTTTCTCTGCTTGATGTCCGATCTTCAACCCACCAGGACTTCCTGCCAGTTGTTCGGTCCCCCCGACCCAACTAGACTTCCTTCCTGATGTCTGGTTCTCTTGATCCGGACGTGGGAGCTCAACTTCCTTCGTTCGAGGTTCATGGCTTGACATGGACCATGGCTCTGATACCAATTGTTAGTGCTTATAAGCTCCACATATCTCCACAATGGCATGATATTGTCCACTTTGGGTCTAAGCCCTCATGGTTTTATTTTTGAGCTTTACCCAAAAGGCCTCAAACCAATGGAGATATCTTTTTTCTTATAAGCACATGATCTTTTCCATGTCTTACCAATGTGGGACTTTGATTGTATTCCTCATACTCCCAACAAACACCACTAAACATGTTTCAACGACTAAGGCAGAAGATATACCTCTGTTCTTCTTTAGGTTGGGGAAGTCTTTCTTCCCATGTCCAGTCTGTTTACAAGTGAAGTACTTGCCTTTCGGCTTCTTCACTCCTCTCTGAGGTCCACCCACCACCTTTGCTCTACCTTGTTTCTTCTTCTTCTTGCCTTTCGGCATAGAAGTAGAAACCTTCTGAGCAACCATGGCTTCCTTCCTAGCACTGATTCGTATCCAAAAGTTCCTTTCCCCGTAATCATCCGCAACCCTAGAGGACACTCATCGACGCTAAGACACTATCCATTTTTCTTTTCCAATCAAGATAATTTGGGTACATAAGTTTGTTTCTTTAGTATCATATCAAGTGGGTTGAAAGCCATATGAAAATCCTAAGAATCACAATTATCAAAATATTAGATATCAAATATTATTGATTCCTCAAAACAATAAAATCACGAAAACAACCAACAACTCAAAACACCGAGAATTTCGTATGCCACTTTGTGTGGACGTATACGAATTCTACATTTGTAAGAGGAGGTTTTACCCATTAATTTTATTATCTTGTCAACCTTACTTTTTGACAAATAAAATTAATAGTTGGTTCCTCTTTGGCCCTACAAATAAAAGCAGTGACTCCTATGGGGAGGATATTTTTATTTGCATCTAAGTGTGCACCATTACACGATACTAAGGGAATTATTTTGGATTATGTGCCTTACCTCTGTGGAAGTACACACGCTCCTAGATAATTTCCTATAACCATTATTTGACCTAGTGATCCACAAACAAACCCGTCCTCGGGGAGGAAGGCACTCAGAGCCAACACACAAGTTTGTTTGCATCACACGTCAAATTGTAATGGAGGCCGCGGGAATTAATTAAAATGTCCCTCTCCCACTTAGTAAATTGAAATCGAGGAATTTTAAAAACAAACACAACATGCATATAAAACAAATAAGCAATAAATATGGAAAAATCAGAATTTTTCCAACTATTATGGCATTGTTCTCCAATACGCATCCCGTCGTGTCGCCACCTCGTCCGCTCCATCTTTTCCCGTGCGCAAGTCACCAAAGAGTTCCGAGCCGAGATAAATCATATTAATTTACATCCATCGATCCTATACTCCACGAAGGAGTGTACAAATAATCTAGATCGAAAGTAAACTAAAATGAGCGGCTAAACAATGCCGTATTTAATTACAAAAATTAAATACTAATCTAGCCTCGTCAACCCCGAGGATTCAAATAATAAACTTTTTACACACATCCATTCACATACACACACATGGCCATAATAGTCGGATCTTATGCCTGCAACCAAAGAGTTAAACTACGCATATCCTACTATTAACCGGCACATATTATATATGAAAAGTGCATAAAAAAAAATAACCGAATCCTAAACACACAAAACCGGAAACCGTGGCTCTGATACCAGTTGATGGATGTCCCTTCGGAGGCTCATTGGCTCCCATGTCCCCAGATTAAAATTTTCACTAATGAAAGGATTAATCCGGATGGGATGAGCTTCCTTAGCAACACCTATTCGTCGTCGTGCTAACAACTCGAGTGGTCGCTTGAACAAACTAGTCGTTCAAGCAACACAACTCTTCTAGTTGGTTAGCCGCGGAAGAGACGACGGACGGATCGCCGGTTTTTGTGTTTGTCTTCGGGGTCCATGATTATACAATATATATTCATATACACACATGTATAATCATCATATATAAGAACATGCTCAGATCTGAAATTAAAGTTATAAAACTTTATACCTTACGATCTTCTACCGTATGTCCTATCCTTCTCGTGGATTTACGTGTGGACGAAGATCCTCCACGAGTAGAAGCCTTCTAGATCACGCTTCTCTTCCTTGTCCGCTAAGTAACAAAGAGAAGAACCACCAAAACCTTTCCTTTCTAGAACCGCCACCAAACAAGAGAGTTTGATGCAACCACGCCAAGGAACGATTGGATGAGTGCCGCCAACTTGTTGTATTGTTGCCACGGCCACCTAGATGTTGGAGAAGCACCGCCACCAATTGTTGAGATCCCGCCACCAAGGAGCAAGAGAGGAGGAAGAAGAGAACTGCCAAGGATGAGAAGGGAAAGAGGGGCGCTGCCAAAACCTTAGGGAGAACAATCACCTTGCTACCCACTTTCTTAGCCGCCTAAAACCCTAGCTCTCTAGGGTTTGTTGCCGCCAACTCTTGGATGAGCCAAACCCTAATTCTCCAATCCAAAAACATATTTTCGCCAATGCCTAAGCCTTTATTTATAGAATTTAGGAGAAAGTTGGTTAGCCTAAAATATAGGAACTAACTCCTATATTCTTGCCAACCAACCTTATCCCTTTTAAGATTTGTTGCCGCCCAACCAAGGATGAGCCAAACCCTAATTCTAGAATTTAGGCTTAAGCCTCCTCTAATCTCCACCGTCGGATCTATGGATTTAATCTCCACCGTCGGTTCTAGGGATTTAATCCCAACCGTCGATTCTAGGGTTTCATCCTAACCATCGGATCTATGGTCTTAATCCAACCGTTGGTTCTAGGGTTTCATCCTAACCATCGGATCTATGGTCTTAATCCAACCGTTGGTTCTAGGGTTTCATCCTAACCATCGGATCTATGGATTTAATCCAACCGTTGGTTCTAGGGTTTCATCCTAACCATCGGATCTATGGACTTAATCCAACCGTTGGTTCTAGGGTTTCATCCTAACCATCGGATCTATGGATTTAATCCAACCGTTGGTTCTAGGGTTTCATCCTAACCATCGGATCTATGGATTTAATCCAACCGTTGGTTCTAGGGTTTCATCCTAACCATCGGATCTATGGATTTAATCCAACCGTTGGTTCTAGGTTTTGTTTTTACATTCTTGGATCTAGACTTCACAAGGATTATATTAGGCTACGATAGGGACCATAAGGAGGAGTTGGGTCTCGGCCCCGATGGATCGGAACCACACAAACTTGATCCATCAATGATGTTCCATTCCACTAGAGGATCATCATTGAACTACCTCACCAACCCCCATAAATCAATATGGGCTCCATATATTATTTGTACATTAATCTCCCCGTGTTTAAGATATCGAATGTCCATCAATTGATTTACTGACCATCAATTAATCAACATCTAACTCCTCGAGTAGTACCACTCAACCTTATCATCATGTTGACTAAGTCAACCAGCTGGGTTTACATGATGAACCTTATGAGCTCCTCAAGGGGACATCATCAACCTAATATATAGGACACGGTTTCCTCCTATAATCAATGGCACACCATGTAAATAATATTATTTCCCAACTTACCGGGCATATTGATTTAATCCATCTAAATCTCACCCACTGGTAAATCAAAGAAATAAATACTAAGTACATGTGCCCGTTATTATATCGGGATTAAGAGCATGTACAACATAATATCCGAGGTCCGATTCAATTATGTAGTCAGCACTAAATTGAATCACCTCTATGTCGGTCCTGCTCAATACACCTAAGTGTACTAGTGTAACTCTATGTTCAAGATAAAACAATACCAAGCTACACTACAACCATGCCAATGGTTTGTCCAAAACCATCTTGGTTGTGAGCCTCTACTTATATTTTATAAGGGACTGATAACATGATCTTCTGTGCCACACCAAGCACCATGTTATCTACAATGTAAAATATTAGACAATATGCACACACATATAATAAATATATAAAGTGCAAACAATGATCATGTGATTCTTATTTCAAAATAAAATGTTCATACAAGAAGAGCTAGGCTTTCAGTATACATTCTAACAGAGAGGACCTTTTTGATGTTAGTCAAAAAGGGAGAGAATGTTTGGGATTACCAATTTAAAAAATTGGTAAAAAGAATTGAGTTAGTGTTCTAACTCAAAAGTATGTGTTTTTGTCAAACATCAAAAAGGGGGAGATTGTTGGTGCAATCGGCCCAGGTCATGATTGACCAGACTCGAGTTTGACTCGAGTGATGTTTTGATGTTTGACAAAGTGAGTTGACATTGATGTTTGACATTAATGTCTGTTGATTGTTTATACAATCAACCCGGGTTATGTTTAACCGGACTCGAGTTTGACTCGAGGGAGACTTTGATGGTTGACTAGAGTTGACCATGTCATGGAAAGTCCAAGCATGGGTCTTGGCATGGAAAGTCCAAGTGTGACACTTGGCAAGGAAATTCCAAGCATGGGTCTTGGCATTTGAAATCCAAGGGGTTTGATATTGGCGGCGTAAAGTCCAAGCAGGAGTCTTGGTAGCATTAGTCCAATGGTTGGTGGCGTAAAGTCCAAGCGGAGTCTTGGCGGCGTAAGTCCAATATGCCTTGGCGGTGTAGACACTGTTAGCATGACATAGCCGATGGAAGCACCTGAAGGCTAGCGCGATGGATGAATAAGTCATGGATGACTTGGAGGGATCCGAGAGGCGTGAGGCTAATGGAGGTGGCTAGAAGGTTTAGGTCTAGGCTAAGGGTGGTCTAGCAAGTATGGGGGAACCATACTTGGGCTAAAACCTTATGTTTGAGGTGTGTCAGTCGACTGGTGTCATGTGGTAGTCGACTGGCTGAGTCAACTAGGGTTTGACTGCGGGAATTGGCCTAGCAGTCGACTGTCAGACACTACTAAAAAAGCTATTTTTAACGACAAAATTTACCGACGGTATCAAAATACTGTCGTTATTAATGGTTTAACAGCGACGGAATTTAATACCCGTCGTTAATGTATATGCATTAATGACGGTATTTCATCCCGTCGTTGATACTTTGTCCTTAAAGGTGATTTTTTGTTTTGGTCGGTAAAGGTATACCTATAACGATGGTATTTTTTCCCGTCGTTAAAGATTTTGATAAAGTCTATTTAGATTATTAAATTATTGAGTGATTTACTTGATATTTAAATCCCTATAACCTAAGTTTTACCCCGTGCCCTTTTCCCCATCCATCGTTGTTCTTCGCTCGAGCCCCAGTTCAGTGACTTCGTCGCCGCGGCCGATTGCCGGTGTTGCTGGCCCTCTCCCTCAGTAGTTGCCTTTTCTTCTTCCTCTGTCGCAAACAGCTTCTTCCACCGCCGACCAGTCTTTGATCGAGTGGTTTTGCGTTCTCCAATCGCCCCTGCAGTCTCTTCCTCACGCCATTGCCTAGGCCTCCCCTGCGAGCATCGATCATCGTGGTCAGCCCCTCTCTGCCCGCGAGCAACTCCGTCGCCGTTTGTTTCACCGTCAACTCCATGATCCCAGCGCTGCCCACCTCTACGACCGTCAGCTTACCGTGCACTGTGCGCAACAACACCGGTCGTTGATCTAATGTGCGCTGTGGGTAGCAGCATCGTTGTGCACCCTTCCAATCTCCACTACAAGCAACAGCTTCCCATTGGCCATCGCTACCCTGCCGAGAAGGTACCTGTCACGCTGAGAAGGTAGTATACATCCTATGACAAATACCTCATTTATCATTGCAGTTTCATTTCTTGGAACCAGTAATAGTGATTGAGAAAATTTTATCAAGACCATTCATTATACTTTCCTTTAATGTTGTCAGAAAGATTTTGTCAAGACAACTATTATCTAACTCGTTAGCTATTCAAAATGTTTTACTAAACTATGATCCACAATGGAACCAATAATCTGTGTACACAAATTGATAATTCTCAATAATAATATCAATATACCATGCTTGCTACTCTATGATGGTTTTGATCTGAATCCTGGTGTGGGCTTATGTGTATGATTCAACCTTTTCTTTTCTTGTTTTTTTTATATCTATCCTATGTTTTATTTTCAAAATGTTAGGCAGTGAAACATTTTTTGCATGTAAACATATAAGTAAGTTAGATTATCCTTCAATTAGAAGTTGAAGGAAGTGTCTTTTTTTCTACATTATGGCCTTTGAGGTTGTCATTTTTAATTCAGTTTGGTCTTTGGTTTTGTCATTATATACTCGTCAACCCTGTTCATGAATGCCCAGGGAGCCTTGTCATTCTGGAACTTAGATTACAGATTACATTCTTGTCCTTTTTCCTTCTATTGGTTGTGATTGGAAGGATATTATCCATTTTGATGTTGTGTTCATCTGTTGAGAAACCTCTTTTATTATGAAGAGGTGTAATCTGTAGGGATGTATACTGAAATGTCTATCTTTTGTATGAATATCTTTATTTTGAAATAAGAATCACATGATCATTGTTTGTATATTTTTATGGTTATGCAATATTATCTAATACTTACACTGTAGATAACATGGTGTGTGGTGTCACACGGGAGATCATGTTATCGGCTCCTTGAAAAGTATAAGTAAAGGCTCACAACCGAGATGGCTTTGGACAAACCATCAGAATGGTTGTAGTGTGATTTGGTATTGGTTCGTCTTGACCATAGAATCACACTAGTGCACTTTGTGTGTATTGAACAGGACCGACTTAGAGGTGATTCGATTTATTGCTGACTACATAATCGAATCGGACCTCAGATATTATTTAGTACATGCTCTTAATCCCGATATAATAACGGGCATATATACTTAGTACTCATCTCTTTGATTTACCAATGGGCGAGATTTATAGATTAAATCGATAGGCTCAGTAAGTTGGGAGATGATATTATTTATATGGTGTGTCGTTGATTATAGGAGGAAATCGTGTCCTATATATTAGGATGATGATGTCCCCTTGAGGAGCTCATAAGGTTCATCATGTAAACCCTGTAGGTGGACTTGGTCCGGCATGATGAAAAGGTTGAGTGGTACTACTCAAGGAGTTAGATGTCGATTAATTAATGGTCAGTAAATTAATTAATCGACGGACATTCGAGATCTTAAACACGGGAAGAAAATGTACAAATAATATATGGATCCCATATTATCATATGGGGGTTGGTGAGGTAGATCAATGATGGTCCTTTAGTGGATTGGATCATCATTAGTGGATCGGACTTTATGTGGGCTTGATCCATGGGTGGCCAAGATCCAACTCCTCCTCATGGTCCCTAATGTAGCCTATTAACACCTCATGAAGCTTGGATCCAATGGATAGAAACAAAACTCTAAGATCCATAGGTAGAGATTAAATCTCTAAGATCCGACGGTTGAGATTAAATCTCTAGATCCAACGGTTGAGATTAAATCTCTAGAACCAATGGAGGAGATTAATTCATGACTTATCCCGAACTCTATAAAAGGAGGGCATGGGAGTTGGCATGAACAATCATCAAGAGAGCTAGGGTTTGGGTGGTAAGAGAAGGAATCCTAGTTGAGATAGGATTAGGGTTAGGGTTTGGAGGCTTGGGCGGCACCAAATAAGGAAGGTTCTTCTTCCTTCTTCTTGCTTCATTGGCCAGCATCCAGCAGCTCTCCGAAGCCTCTTCCAAGCTTGGCCGGCGGCCAAAGCTTCTCTTCTTCCTCTCCTTAGGTGGTGGAAACAAGATATAGGGCTTCCCTTGGTGTCTTGGTTGTTTTCCATCATCATCTTCTTCTCTTTTGTGGCCGGCGGCAAGGATTTTGTTTGCTCCTTGTTGGTTGGTTTTAGGGAGGAGAAGAACCTTGTTTCCATTCTTCCTCTTGCTTTGGAAAAGCAAGGAAGGAAGATTTGCGGTCTTGGAGCTTCAACTTTTGGTAGATCGTCGCCCACACGACGTCCAAAAGGAGGAAGGTCATACATTAGAAGATCAAGAGGTATATCTATTCTCTTTTCTCTTATCTTACATGTTTGTATTTGTTTTTCAATTATAAGCATGTTATAAATCTGTATATGGCTAAATAATACTTGGATCCCGATCATAAATACAAAAACTGGCGATCCGGACATCGTCTATTCCGCGGCTACTCATAGAATAGAGGATGGTCGCTTGAACAACTAGTTTGTTCAAGTGACCTCTCTAAACGAATAGCACGACAATGACTTGGTGGTTTGGGCAATCCCTTTTGTCTAGGATTAAATTTTTTTTAATCCGGGGACATCGAAGGGATCGCCATGGACAAGCTACCGAGGTGAAGTGGGAAGCGAAGTTTCCCCTCACAGACTCGATAAGCAAAACCCTTCAATTGGTATCAGAGCCAAGGTTTCCGATTTTGTGTGTTTAGGATTCGGTTAATTTTTATGCACTTTCTCATATATTATATGTGTCGGATAATAGTAGGATATGCGTAGTTTAACTCTTTGGTTGCAGGCATAAGATCCGACTATTATGGCCATATGTGTGTATGTGATTGTATGTGTGTAAATATTTATTTTGTTGAATCCTCAGGGTTGACGAGGCTAGTATTTAGTTTTTGGTAAATTAAATATGGCATTGTTTAGCCGCTCTTTATTTTATTTTACTTTCGATCTAGATTTCATGTACACTCCCTTGTGGAGTATAGGATCGATGGATGTAAATTAAAATAGGTTTTAGTCTCGGCTCAGATCTCCGAATGGCTCATACATGGCGTAGGAGGAGCGGACGAGATGGCAATGCGACGGGAGACATATTGAAGACAAAAGTCATAATAGTTGGAAAATAATTTTATTTTTCATATTTATTGCTTTTTGTTTGATATGAATGTCGTAAACTAGGAAAATTCCTCAATTTTAAATTACTAAGTGGGAGAGGGAATTTTTAAAATCCCCACGGCCTCCATTACAATTTGACAAGTGATGCAAACAAACTTGTGCGTCGGCTCTGAGTGCCTTCCTCCCCATCGGATGGGTTTGTTTGCGGATCACAAGGTTGAATATGGTTATAGGAAATTATTAAGAAGCGTGTGTACTTGCCCATCGTAAGACACATAACCCGAGATAATTACCTTGGTACCAAGTAATGGTGAACACTTAGATACAAATATAAGTATCCTCCCCATCAGAGTCACTACTTTTATTTGTAGGGCCGAAGAGAGACCAACTATTAATTTTACTTGTCAAAAAGTTAGGTTGACAAGATAGTAAAATTAATGGGCAAAACTTCCTCTTACAAATGTAGAATTCGTATACGTCCACACTATCGTGGCATACGATATTCTCGGTGTTTTGAGGTGTTGGTTGATTTTGAAATTTTATTGTTTGAGGAATCAATAATTTTTTGAAATCTACAGTAATGATCTATGTGATTCTTAGGATTTTCAAAATGACTTACAGTCCACTTGCTATGATACTAAAGGAAAATAAACTTACTGTACATAATTATGATGATTGGAAAAGAATCTAGATATTGTCTTATCTGCTAAGGAGTACAAGTAGGCACTCTTCGAAGAGTGTCCTCAAGCCATGGTTGCTCAAAAAGGTTTCTACTTCTAAGCCGAAAGGCAAGAAGAAGGAGAAAAGGTGGTGGGAGGATCTCAGGGAGGAGTGAAGAAGCCGAAAGGCAAGTACTTCACTTACAAGCAGGATGGACATTGGAAGAAGGACTGTCCCGATCCAAAGTAGAACAAAGATATATCCTTTGGACTAGTCGTTGAAACATGATTAGCGGTGTTATCTACCGGCACCTGGTGTGTAGATACGGGAGCCATTAATCATGACTGCAATACTTTTCAGGGGTTCCAGGAAATCCGACAACTAGCTAAAGGGGAGATTACCATTTACTTAGGCAATACCATGAAGGTGACAGCTAGAGCAGTGGGAGAAGTTTTATTTATCTCTTGAGAAAAATAAAACTTAGGTTCTGGAAAATTCCCTTTATGTACCTTTATTTAGAAAGAACTTAGTTTCAGTTTCTAAATTGTTTATGGATGGATATTCTATTTCTTTTAATGACAGAGCTGTTATAAAAAGGAATAGGGAGAATATCGGTTCAGGTACATTGATAGGAAATTTGTATACACTTGAACCAGAACCTCCCACGATGCAAATTGAAGTTTATAACTCATCTTCTAATTCCAATAAGAGAAAAGAACCTTCGAAGATGAATCAAACATATCTTTGGCATCTTAGGCTTAGTCATTTTAAACCTAAGCAGAATTCAAAGGTTGATAGCTGATAGACCTCTAGGTTCATTAGTGGTGGAAGATTTCCCAACCTGCGAATCTTGCTTAGAAGGTAAAATGACCAAGAGGCCTTTTAAGGCCAAGGGGTATAGAGCCGAAGATGTGTTAGAATTGGTTCATTCTGATTTGTATGGTCCTATGACTATCCAGGCAAGAGGTGATTTTGAATATTTCATCTTTTTCATAGACGATTATTCAAGATATGGATGACACTATGATCTGACCGTGGTGGTGAGTATCTCTTGGGAGAGTTTAAGGATTACTTATCAGAGGCTAGGATTCAATCCTAATTGACTGCACCTAGCACACCCCAGCAGAATGGTGTAGAAGAGCGAAGGAATAGGACTCTTATAGAGATGGTTAGATCGATGATGAATTATTCTGACTTGCCAGATTCATTCTGGGGATATGCTCTAGATACGGAGGTGTATATTCTGAACTTGGTTCCATCTAAATCAGTGCCTTCTACTCCCACAGAATTGTGGATTGGGCGAAAGCCTAGTCTAAGACATATTCGGATATGAGGGAGTCCAGCACATGTGCTGAAGGCAGATGCTGGTAAGTTGGAACCACGTACAGAAGTACGTATGTTCGTTGGCAATCCCAGGAGAACGAAGGGTGGATTGTTTTATAGTCCTAGAGATCAGAGGGTGATCGTTAGCACAAACGGCAGATTTCTAGAGGAAGACTATGTGATGAGCCACAAGCCCAAGAGTAAAATTGTTCTGAAGGAGTTAAAAGGGGAAGTCACTTCTTCAGTACCACCGGTACAAGAGGATATACCACAAGTCACTGCATCGTGTGTCACAGAGGATACACAGGTGATACCTCGTCGTAGTGGGAGGGTTGTGAGACAGCCTGATAGATTCATGTTCTTGGGAGAATCTTCTGATTTGGTCCCTGGCGAACATGAACCTGATCCCTAGACATATGATGAGGCAATCCAAGATAAAGATGCAGTATCTTGGCAAAGTGCAATGAATGCTGAGATTGAATCTATGGATTCAAATCAGGTCTGGGAGCTAGTAGAACCACCCGATGGTGTAAAAACCATTGGATGCAAGTGGATCTACAAGAGAAAGAGAGGAATAGATGGGAAGGTTGAGACCGTCAAAGCGAGGCTTGTTGTGAAGGGGTATACTCAGAAAGAGGGTATCGATTATGAGGAGACCTTTTCGCCGGTAGTCATGCTTAAGTCTATTCGAATTCTCTTATGCATAGCAGCTCATATGGATTATGAGGTGTGGCAGATGGATGTCAAGACAGCTTTCCTTAATGGAAGTCTTGAGGAAAACATCTACATGAAGCAACCAGAGGGATTCATTGCTAAGGGCAAAAAGCATCTTGTATGTAAGCTTAATCGGTCCATTTATGGATTAAAACAAGCTTCGAGGTCTTGGAACATCCGCTTTGATGAGGTGATCCAGTCTTATGGATTCATTCAAAGTCCGAATGAGTCTTGTGTATACAAGAGATGTGACAGAAACATAGTGGTATTTTTTGTACTACACGTAGATGACATTTTGGTGATTGGCAACAATATCAAGGTGTTATCGGACGTAAGGGTATGGTTGTCCAAACAGTTTGATATGAAGGACTTGGGAGAGGTGGGACACATCCTTGGGATCAAGGTTATAAGAGATCGCAGGAAAAAAATGTTGTGCTTATCCCAAGCTTCATACATAGATACGATTATGGAGCGTTTTAGCATGCAGAACTCCAAAAAGGGTTTTCTACCTTTCAGGCATGGAGTTCCTTTATCTAAGGAGATGTGTCCTAGATCATCTGAGGAGATACAAGAGATGAAGGTTCCTTATGCTTCGGCAGTAGGAAGCCTCATGTATGCGATGCTCTGTATGAGACCAGATATCTGCTTTGCCGTGGGCATGGTCAGCAAATATCAGAGTAATCCAGGATAGGAACATTGAACTGCGGTAAAGCATATATTGAAATACCTGAGAAGGACTAGGGATTATATGCCGGTTTACCGGGCAGACCAATTACTCCCTGTGGGTTACACAGATTTTGACTTCCAATCAGATAGGGATAACAGTAAGTCTACCTCAGGTTTTGTGTTTACTTTGGGAGGTGGAGCCATTGTATGGAGGAGTGTCAAGCAGAAGTGCGTGGCGGACTCCACCATGGAAGCTGAGTATGTGGCGGCCTTTGAGGTGGCCAAAGAAGTTGTATGGCTCAGGAACTTCCTGATGGACTTGGATGTGATTCCTGGTTTGCCCAGAACTATCACAATTTATTGTGATAATAGTGGTGCAGTTGCAAACTCGAAGGAACCACGAGCCCATAAGGCTAGTAAACACATAGAGCGCAAGTACCACCTAATACGAGAAATCGTAAAGAGAGGAGAAGTTGATGTGGCCAAGATTGCATCGGAGGATAACCTGGCAGATCCTTTCACTAAGGCCCTTCCGGCGAGAGCTTTTGATAGGAATATGGAGGGAATGGGGATCAGATGTATGGCACTTTGAAGACAGCATAGTCTTTTAGTATAAGTGAGAGATTGTAGGGATGTATATTGAAAAGTCTATCTTTTGTATGAACATCTTTATTTTGAAATAAGAATCACATGATTATTGTTTGTATATTTTTATAGTTATGCAATATTGTCTAATATTTTACATTGTAGATAACATGGTGTGTGGTGTCACACGGGAGATCATGTTATCGGCTCCTTGAAAAATATAAGTAAAGGCTCACAACCGAGATGGCTTTGGAAAAACCATCGGAATGGTTGTAGTGTGATTTGGTATTGGTTTGTCTTGACCATAGAATCACACTAGTGCACTTTGTGTGTATTGAGCAGGACCGACTTAGAGGTGATTCGATTTATTGCTGACTACATAATCGAATCGGACCTCAGATATTATTTAGTACATGCTCTTAATCCCAATATAATAACCGGAACATATACTTAGTACTCATCTCTTTGATTTACCAATGGGCGAGATTTATAGATTAAATCGATAGGCTCGGTAAGTTGGGGGATGATATTATTTATATGGTGTGTCGTTGATTATAGGAGGAAACCGTGTCCTATATATTAGGATGATGATGTCCCCTTGAGGATCTCATAAGGTTCATCATGTAAACCTTGTAGGTGGACTTGGTCCGGCATGATGAAAAGGTTGAGTGGTACTACTCAAGGAGTTAGATGTTGATTAATTAATGGTCAGTAAATTAATTAATCGACAGACATTCGAGATCTTAAAAATGGAGAGAAAATGTATAAATAATATATGGATCCCATATTATCATATGGGGTTGGTGAGGTAGATCAATGATGATCCTTTAGTGGATTGGATTATCATTAGTGGATCGGACTTTATGTGGGCTTGATCCATGGGTGGCCAAGATCCAACTCCTCCTCATGGTCCCTAATGTAGCCTATTAACACCTCATGAAGCTTGGATCCAATGGATAGAAACAAAACTCTAAGATCGATAGGTAGAGATTAAATCTCTAAGATCCGACGATTGAGATTAAATCTCTAGATCCGATGGTTGAGATTAAATCCCTAGAATCAATGGAGGAGATTAATTCATGACTTATCCCTAACTCTATAAAAGGAGGGCATGGGAGTTGGCGTGAACAATCATCAAGAGAGCTAGGGTTTGGGCGGCAAGAGAAGGAATCCTAGTTGAGATAGGATTAGGGTTAGGGTTTGGAGGCTTGGGCGGCACCAAATAAGGAAGGTTCTTCTTCCTTCTTCTTGCTTCATTGGCCGGCGTCCAGCAGCTCTCCCAGCCCTCTTCCAACCTTGGTCAACGGCCAAAGCTTCTCTTCTCCCTCTCCTTAGGTGGTGGAAACAAGATATAGGGCTTCCCTTGGTGTCTTGGTTGTTTTCCATCATCATCTTCTTCTCTTTTGTGGCCGGCGGTAAGGATTTTGTTTGCTCCTTGTTGGTTGGTTTTAGGGAGGAGAAGAACCTTGTTTCCATTCTTCCTCTTGCTTTGGAAAAGCAAGGAAGGGAGATTTGCAGTCTTGGAGCTTCGACTTTTGGTAGATTGTCGCCCACACGACGTCCAAAAGGAGGAAGGTCATACATTAGAAGATCAAGAGGTATATCTATTCTCTTTTCCCTTATGTTACATGTTTGTATTTGTTTATCAATTATAAGCATGTTATAAATCTGTATATGGCTAAATAATACTTGGATCCCGAGCATAAACACAAAAACCGGCGATCCGGACATCGTCTATTTCGCGGCTACTCGTAGAATAGAGGATGGTCGCTTGAACAACTAGTTTGTTCAAGTGGCCTCTCTAAACGAATAGCACGACGATGACTTGGTGGTTTGGGCAATCCCTTTTGTCTAGGATTAAATTTTTTTTAATCCGGGGACATCGAAGGGATCGCCATGGACAAGCTACCGAGGTGAAGTGGGAAGTGAAGTTTCCCCTCACGGACTCGATAAGCAAAACCCTTCATAATCATCTTACCAAGGCTTCAAACTACAGGATGACTTGCAAGTTCTTTTGCTATCATCTTCATTATTCTTTTCCCCTGTTCTCCTTTTATTCCTTTCACAAACAATATATTTTTTTTGGAACTCAACTTGATTGTGTTCATCATGGTTATAAATTGTCATAATGGATTGTCACTGTGACAATAACACTGATACTACCTCTTGTCCAAACTCCAATTGAGTTTCCAGCTCATTTCCAATTCAAACTTTAGGCAGTGGAGAATTTAAACTATTTGAGTTTGTCCATCTTGTAATATGCTAATTACTTATTTACTATACACCGAGAGAACTGCAGATATGAACTAGTTATATAGTCAACAAAACAAAATTTTCAGCATTATGTACTGGTATAGGTGTTGGATTGAGAAGCATCGCTAGAGGGGGGTGAATAGCGATCGTAAATCTTTTCGACATTTCGTTCGAGTAGATAATTAAATGAGTAAGAGCAGCGGAAAATAAAGAGACACGTTTATTTTTACTTGGTTCACAACCCAGCAGTTGCTACTCCAAGGCCATATCGGTCCTAGACCGCGTACGGAGGGCAAAGCACTATACCGTCTCCTCCTCGTTGGAGGTAGGAGACAACGATCACAAAATCGAATGTACGAGGATGAGGCAACAAGCCTACCTCACCTCGTTACGAATAAAAACAACGAATACAATATCAGAATATATTACTAGATGCTGCTGCCGACGAAGAAGATCTGAACTTGTTGTCGCGTCGGCATTATGACGGTGTTAGAGCGTTGGCGTTGTAGGAGCACTTGATGAATAAACTTGATGATGATTGGAGTTGGAATCCACCCCTCCTTTTATAGATTTTGCCCTCTGAATATGTCTCCTCTTTTTTCGGAACAGATCACGAAGTTGTAATAAATTTTATCGCGAAGTGGCCGCGTCAAACCTTATCCGTTTTGACCTTGCGCAAAGGCTGATTCGTCGCCATCAGTCGACCGATGACTCCCATCAGTCGACTGATGAGCATCAGTCAACTGTCCAATGGCCAGCAGTCGACTGCCAGCCTAGCCACTTCCCTGCAATAAGAGGTTAGCTCGGAAAATGATAAATGCGATGGTTTCTAACCGTCCGATCTCGACCTAGACCTTCCACAGGAAGTCTTAGTCGGATCGCCGCCTATGGTCATCCCCGTAAAGAGGATACGACCTTACAATCTCTCACTCATACGAGCTTTCCTCGATACTTACCTTGTAGCTCTCGCTTCCAGCCTTCCACTTGATTCCTTCAACTCCCTCTGAAGTCACTCGAGTGTCGCCCGATCACCACGGCTTCCTCCGGGTATCGCTAGCCTACAGCTCCAGCTTTAGTACTTTTCTGCACACTCGATTTAGCTCGTGAGATAACGATGTAAACTTAACTTTGTGTCTTTACCATAATCAAAACACAGGTTCGATTATCTAGTGTCCCTGCACCAACAATAGGAAATAGTGATAAGTTTTTTTTTTTTTTGCATAAGTTGCATACAACTAATATAATTTCCTATTGGAAAATTATAATGGGCACATCTCATGTTCCAGTTGTCTAAATTAAACTTGGAGCAAACATAATTTGTAAATTGTATGAAGGTTTGAAATCTCATTCTGAGTTGGGGTATTAATACCGAGCATGAATGTTATATTGTCAAGCTTGAGTTGGTGCCTTGATGTAATATAACAATCTTTCTATTATGTTTAAATATAAATGTAAACTAAAGTGATGAAACCTTGCAAGAACCCAGCTGAACATCAATTAGAAATATAACAAAATTTAGGCACTCTGTTTCGATTTTGGGAATGTTTATGAAAATATTTGACTCTTGCTAAACAAGACTGCAGCATTGATTCACTTTGTCTTCTTTTTGATTAATTTTTTTCAGAGTTGGCGAGCATGCTTCCCAAAGTTGGATGTGATAAAGTGCAACAATCTATATGGTCAGTCAAATTTCTTTCTAAAATCAGTTAGCATATATAATTCATTTTATCTATTCTGTGAAGAAATGACAACCTTCATTTGGGAAGTTGTCAGCTTAATGACTTTTGTTTCCTATATAAATTGAATTCTCAGGTGTTTAATTGTCATATGCATATGTTGTAGTAGTTGATTATGTTTGTTTCATATTGACAAATCCCTTTTTTTAAACATGAAGATTTACCATTAATTAATACTTGGTAAATTATATTAGACCATAGATTGTGCTTTTACTGTCTTATTCTTATAGTTATTATTTTAATAAACATAAATTATGTTTTTAGCTTACATGACTATTTAAGAACCCTATTACTCTTATGTGGAAAGGTGGTAGATGTTCCTTAGTAGAGATTTATGGACTTGACGTTGGATGGGGACAGGTGTGTTATTTACCGTGATTTTAATAAAATAATTTGCAATCATAATCCTGACTTTTGTTGATTTGCTTTTGAAATGATAAATCATATATATATTGGAATCACTTAATTCAAGTTTGCAGCATATATTCAAAGTCATGTAACAATTATTAGTTATTAATCATTTTGCATTCTTCTGTTATTTCTTAATTAAAATATTGTTTTTGCAGAACTTTTTCTTAAGTACATTTGAGTAGAAATACATAAAGCATATTCATTTTCTTTACCATTTTCTCTTCCAACAATTCCTCTAGTTTTCAATCAATTAAAACTTTCTCCTACCCTGCCTCTCAATGTTGCACTGTTTGAACAAATTGGATATGATGATTTCCATGCTTCCACTTAAGTATGATAAATTCCATACTGCACTATTTGTTGGATGATAATGTTCATGTTGCACTATAACGTAAAACTAATTATTATTGTAATGTTGAAAAATTGTAATACTAAGAAGGTGCTAAATGTCTTTTAATATTTATCATTTATCTCTCATTTTTATTATTATCTCTTGTTTGTTGAAATTAAATTGTAGATTTAATATTTTGTATATCAAGATTTCTAAATTCTTTTAAAGATCTAATTGTGATGTTCTTTTTTTTTGTCTATTTATTGTAGGTATTGGAGATTTGTAGCTAAATTGATTTGTTGGAGTTTTTGTGAATGTCAATATTTTGCATACGAAGACTAGCTTTAGAGAAATATTCTCTTTTGATGTAAATGAATATTCATTTTACAAATTTAATGATGTATATACATTCATTATGAATTACTGGATGATTTTTTAATATATATGGTGTTTTGATTTTTATTAGTATTCATTAATATATATTGTGAATTGTGTATAAGTAATAATGACGAAATAACATCTATATAATGATCGTTATTGTTATCATTAACGATGGTATGCTAAATCATCATTAAACAATTAAACGATAATAAATTATTAATGATAAAACATATATCCGTCATTGTTGTTATTAACGACGATACATATAACCGTCATTGTTGTTATTAACGACGGTACATATGACCGTCGTTGTTGCCATTAACGACGGTATATAAACCCGTCATTAATATCAATAACGATGGTAGTTAATACCGTCGTTAAAACTCATTAACGACGGTATTTTTATTCCCGTCGTTAATCTTTTTCCGACGGGACCTTTTAGCGACAACTTCCTACGGTATTTAATATCGTCGTTAAAACTCATTAACGACGAGAATTGACTTTTTAACGACGGGAAATCCCGTCGTTAAAAGGCTCATTTTTAGTATTGAGAGGTGGGCAGTCGATTGATTGGCCGAGCAGTCGACTGATCGGGTGATCAGTCAACCAGTGCTCGAGTTTTGGAGCACAGAATGGAGTCTCACTCGACCACTGCGGTCAACAGTCGAGTGATGACTTGATCAGTCGACTGATGGTCATAATCAGTTGACTAATGATGGATCCGTTGGATTTTTCCAGCGTGGATCTAGCTGTTGTCTCACGATAATAGTGGCATCAGTCGACTGATGGTCCCGAGCAGTCGACTGATCAGCATTTTCTAGCCCAGGCAGAAGCTTTAAATGGAGCTCGTGGAGAAGGAAAAAAGCAGCGATTTCTTGAGGATTGTTGAGGCGATTTGCTACTGCAAATCAGGGTCTTCAACCAAGATTCAAGCAATCAAAGATCAAGCAACCAAAGTGCTATTGTAAAGTGGTTTTTCTTTACTTGTATTAGCCTGTATCTTTTGTATTACTTAGTGTAATCATTGTAAGGGGTTTCTCCACCTCCGACTTGTGTCGAGGAGTTATTTGTGATTAGTGATTGCGTGTGCATCACTAGATCTCTTTAGAACTCGATCCGTGGAGTAGGAATCGTTCGGTTCCGAACCACGTTATATGCTTGTGTTCGTGTGATTGTCTATTTCGTTATTATTATCATTATCTATATTCCGTTGCGCTAACGAAGTTTGTAGATGAACACACGAAAGAACTCCATCACGCATAGCACGACGCTATTCACCCCCACCCCCTCCTCTAGCATTCCAACGATCCCCTACAAGTGGCCGGCTAGAGGGGGGTGAATAATCCTCTTTCACGTACGGTGGAAGTCGTTCGTTGATTACCTACAAATATGATTAGCGCAAGCGGAAATATAAAAGACAATACAAGAGGAAATGCTAACAAACCGATATAACGTGGTTCACGGCCTTGCCGCTAATCCACGGACCGATTCGTTCCAGGTGAATCACGCCTTAAACTTTCCACTAATCTCTCCTTTGCACAAAGCTAGGTGGAGGTAACCTTTCTTACAAGAATTCTCTCCTCTTATAATAAGATGAAATTAAACACAAGGAAGAGGGGGGAAATCATTTTGGGCACTTGGGAGATGTTTAGCAATGAACCATTAGCCTCCCAAGATGACCCAAGGCTCCTTTTTATAGAGAAGGTGCCTTTCTTCCCATTGAGCAGCTAGCAGTCGACTAATGTCTTGATCAGTTGACTACCATTGTAGTCATTGCCCTATAACGGCTTCTTCCATGTTCGATTCCAACCAACGGCTCCCACATCAATCTACTGATCTTCCCATCAGTCGACTGATGGAGCTATCAGTCGAGTGGTCAACGCGATCACTCGACTACTGAAGCTTCTGTGCCCGAAACCCTCGACATCAGTCGACTTCTCCCCTTGGTAGTCGACTGATGGAGCTAGCAGTCGATTGCCACAAGCTGGCAGTCGACTGTTCGGCCAGAAGTTGGACTCGAACACCAGTCGAGTCTTCAGTCGACCTGGAGCAGTCGACTGCTACCTATAGCAGTCGACTGGTGTCGGGAAAACCCATCCGACACTTAGCCAATTGGCCAAGTTCACCTAAGCGCTATCCGTCCCAGGTTACAATCGCTCACTATCATTCCCTTGGAGTCCCTCGCACTCGAAGTTCTCTTCATCCGACCACGTCCCTCGGATGCGGCAAGCGCACGGCTTCACAGCGCTATTCTTTGCATCTCGCCCTGAAGTCTACTTCCTTTGGCTTCACTCCAATGCTCCTCGTCCGGCGGTCCCTCGGATGCACCAAGCGCACGACTTCTGCAATGCATCTTTCACCGACTCAACGACCGAGTCATGAGAGGTGAATCTTGCCAATGCTATCGTCATCCATGTGCGAATTACTAAGTCCTGCATCACTCCAACGCACATATCAAATCCATATCAATCCTAACTTAAACCCTTTGCCACACACATATCAAAACCACATCACATGGGTTGATTTCCCTAACAGCCCATAGATGCCCCATGGAAATTCAAAACTCAGGCCGGTAGATATCTGTCTTCGTCTCTATGGGGGAATCGTGTAGTTTTCATCAGAGCTATCTCGAAACCAACGACTCCACTAACGTACTGCCTTGGCATAAACACAATTGGGGAGAGAAGTTTGACTACTATGCCTGGTTCCTCTTGCTCTTGTACATAAGTTGCCTCCCCTTCTATCAAAACAGCTAAGGAGTGTACTCTGAGTTCTTCCTCAGATCGATGCATATAAACACGATGATGAGCATCATCCCTTCTGGAATGATATAGGACTTCGGCGGGGACGATGGACGCCCTCTCTTGCATAGATAATTGTAATTGTACCTGAGGATCCAATTGTTGCTCTAGCATTTACTGGGTGCTTCTTCCCATAACTCGCCTGCCTATGCGCCGTATGGCTTGCTGTGCATTGTACAGTCTCCTTTGATGTCTTCTGTATTCATTTATTTGATCTTCAAAGAGAGGAGTGGACTGTTGTTCTGGTGTTATGCATCGGGTAGCCATTTTTGTTTAAGCTTAGCTTGTTCCTCCTTCAATATCTTGTAGGGGTCTTTGAAGACCCGAAGCCTTCCTCTTGCCTCTTTTGGTCATTCTGTTGGGTCGAGGTTTAAGTTCTGTAGCTTTGTTATCAATGCTTCAGGGAGGGGAGTAGTATTGCTGGTGGCTTTTCCTTGTTGTGAGATGGCTTTGAGTTCCTCCTGGATGTTCTTCAGGGATTCAGCAATTTGCACTAATAGCTGCAACTGTGTGTTGTTTTGTTTAATGATGGTTGTGTTCCCGGAGAGTGCACCTTGATGTTCGCTAGGTTTCACGAAGCCAATTGGAGGGGCTTCAATGCCTTCTGTTGCCTGTATGGCGTCCTAGTACAATTCAGTGCCTTTGGTTTGAATAAAATTGTTCATGCGGAGGTCCACTGCTGAATGCGGTGGAGTCCTTCAACTTGGTCGAGTTTCTTTGTAAGGTCTTCCGTCAATTTGAGCATAGTCTCCTCAGTGAGTCTTGGTTGCCTTGAAATTTCTGCTGCTAGTTCCTTGACGTCCTGTTTGGATAGAGGTCTATTTTCAAAGAGCAAAGTGGTGAGGGAGGTAATTGCTTCTTCTAGGACACGGATTCGCCCTTCAAGTTTCTGACAGGATTCTAGGATTAATTTGAAGTGTTTGAGATATACTCGTGCAGACAGACAGGTTCAGTCGTAGATTACCGAAATATTGTGAGCTAAATGAGTGGTATTTATCCTTGGTTTTGCAGCTAGGTCAAGGTATTCTAGATTTACGGTTCAGGACACTCTATATCATTCTTGAATTGCTTCCTCCCGTTTTTCAGACATTTGGTTTTATGCTACACCCCCTACCTTAGGATAGCTCATGCAAGTGTGCCCTTGGTTTCTTGAAATCGGAGGTCGATTCCATTAATAATTTATGCTTCTTGATGTGTCATGCATGCTTAATTTATTATCTAATTGATCAATTGAACGTTTGTTTTCACATATTAATATTTATTGGATGTGTGACATAAAAGAGAAGTTAGAGATTTATATTAATGAAGCTCTTCACTAATCTAAAATCTAAGGATTCACTTGACACTTATTTGGGGATACAGTTTCAGATCGAGTTAGAGTTTAGAGTAAATACGAACATCGAGTTTTCGATTACTTAGTTGACTTGTGAGCAAGATCATGGGCTTATAACTTACTAGGTCCATAAAGCCAACTATATTTCCAAATACTAATTTAAAAAGGAAATGCATGATTTCAATATAGTGTTTAAGAAGTAAACAATAATAGGCCTTACAAGAAAATATGGCTATAGAGACAAATTTTTAAGACAAATAAAATTTATTTTAGATTTATATAAATCAAAGATAGATTTTCTATGGATTTACAAATATGTTTCACTTTAATAAAATATAATGTTTGAAAATAAATTTAAAATGAAATTGAGATGAAATTGCATATAAATTTTTATAAAAAAAAATAAATATGGATTATAAATGGAGTTTAAGACCTTATAATTTTTCTCCAATCCCAAACAAACACCAATCTCAAAATCACCCCCAACACAAACCCTCAAAAACAATACCCTTTAATGAGCAATCTACTCTGTTGGCAAGTACAAAGAAATTTATCTGTAATGAAAAGGGGATCACGAGGAAGTCATGATCTTGAATTATCGATGATTTCTCTCATTTGTGTTTGTCAACTGGGATCCTGATTTACCCTTCACGGTAGGGGCAGCGGTGAGGAATTACTAATGTAGTGATTTCATATTTTAACGAACAATATAATGTCAAGGCAGTTTAGGTCAAATCTGATAAAAGGTTTGGTCAGTCAAGTAAGAAAAAAAAAAAGACTCATGTCAATATGCCCCCGAGTGAAGATCAAATTTGATGGGAGGAGGGGCAATTAATAGAACTATTAAAGGCCTCCCACCTCATTATGCGCTCCGACCCCGATTCCGAATATATCAATTGATTGAGGGAACCTCCATGGTCGTAGCAACCTATCTGAGTCCAAAATTTTATCAAAGACTCGGTTTAAAAGTTAATGAAAATTTAAGATAGAAAAAATTTATTCCAGATTTATATAAGTGAAAGAAAGATTTATTATGGAATTACAAGTTTGTTTAAAAAATATAATGTTTAAGAAAAACTTACGGCGAAATATGAAACAAATTGAGATGGAATTTCTTTTCCCCTTCTAACTTATTAACCCTAGCTAATTTCTTCTTTTTTTCAATACTTTTTTCCTTGGAGCCCTCCTAACCTAGTTGTCTTCCTTCCCTCTTCCCTCTTCAATGTTTGTCCGAATGAGCGCTTGAACGAGGTAATCCTTCCTTCCTTCTCGTTGCTTGTAGATTTCCTCGTGGATTTCCTCATGCACCCCAGAGGTCGTACATGGCTGCCAGTCCATGAGGTTTAATTTAGGGTAATTTGTTATTTTGTGATCTTGTCATATGAAGTGAAAACCGTATGTTATATGAATTCATGGAATCAAGAAATTAACTAAACCAACACCTTTACGATGCGTTTAGTATGCAATAAATAAATAAATAAATAAGCATTTTTCATTTTCATTTGTTGGTAAAATAAGAAAACGTATTCGGTTCATATTTTTCAGTTTCGTTTTTAGAAAACAAGAGAGTGTTTTTTAGAAAATTAAAAAATATAGAAAAATCATTTTTTGAAAAATGAGAAAGAACCAAAAACCAAAAAAGCAAAACGAAAAAGGCTTAAACCAAATGCAACCTTAGAGAAGGATTTAGTTTGTGTTAATTAAAACAAAGGGATTTTTAAAGTTGTGATTAAAATGATACAATTCGATTGTTTATTTCTTTCAATTACTTCCAAATAAACCTATTAAAATTTCTTCATGCTAAAGAGTTTTATCTTTTGCATAAATTATTATTCCCAATGATTTGTTGTAAGTTGTATTTTTTTTTTCTGGTTCCTGAATCATTAATCTGACATAAAAACGAATTAATAAACGATGTAGAAAAACTCTGGCTACGTGTAGATATTCATGAAGAACAAATTGCATGATTTTCAAATTTTTTGTAAAAGTTAGGAATCTGTTCAACTAACAATTTTCTGTCATCCGTCCCAGGACATTGGTGAGAGAAAGGTAAATCGCAGAAGGAACAAAGTCGGTGACAGGACAGAAAGGAGTCCATCTGAAATCAAGAGGAATTTTAAACTCCTTGGCCAATATCGAACTCAGTCCATTCTATAAGCAACACTCTGTTCTTACCATCGCGTCATCCCGTGAAGATATTTAATTATATATTACAAGGTCAGTCCAGTTTTCCGATGCTATATTGCAAGGTCAGTCCAGTTTTTAATTACATAACTACATATGTTCGTGATGGAGCTGGACCATGCAGGGTGAAGAACTCCCAAGAAGCTCACAGGAATTTACTGCATCATTTGGTAATTAACTACAACATCCCTGATCCCACTTTTATTATTTCCTCAAACATCTGCCTGTTCTTTATTCCTTTGACCATCATTATCAATTGTTTTCTCCGGTATTATTTAATTACCTATCGATCGATCAATTATAGGAGATGAAAGATGCACCATGGAGGTGTTTATGTGTACACATGGATTTATGATAAAGCGCCTGCTCATGGTCAATCTTGTATGGTGAAGTAGTGTAAATATCTCCATCTTGCTTGAAGAAGATCTGATTATTTTTTTTTATCTTTTAAATATGACTTTTTCAATAAAATTTATTTTTATATTTATTTTTTTGTTAGTAAAATCATGCATTATCTCTTTGATAAATATATTAATTAAATATTTTTAATATTAATACCGGATGTCATGTCTAGTAGAGGGAAGAATACTAATCTGAGAGTACGGATGGAATAGTAATGATCTTAAAATTCCCATGCTTAATATTATAAAAATTAGATTACTTATAGGATATAAAAATTTATTTGGATTACGTGAATATTTATAATGTTAATTGTATATTTTTTTAATTAAGAAATTAGTTATTTTTAATTTATTTAAAATGTATTTTTTTTTGCAAAATAAAGTAATACTTCGATGAAAAGTATTTAATAAACAAAATTGTAAATGAATTTTAAATAGACTAACATTATATTTGATATGTTATTTGAAATTGAATAATAACATATGTAAAATAAAATTTGGCAAAAAAATTAATTTTAAATTAATGTCATTTGACTAAATTAAAAATGAATTTATAAATGACTATATAATCTGTATTTAATATTAGAAACCGAATAATATTATCATGTTAAATAAAACTCAGTTATTTACTTTGATTCAAAGACTTATTTCCTATCGGCATAAATCATTCTTCCATTTTAACAAGATGCTGAATACAAGCAGTGTCTTTCAATCAGAGCCTCCTCCCCTCTGGGCTCTGGATGTTATTTTCCTCCTCATCAATCTCTTAAGCAGAGCCTAAAGTTATTGACAAAGGATCAAGTAATCAATAACACATACAGCAAAGGAATTAGGCCATGCAGTGGTTTCTTTGTGTTCAAAGAGGTCAGTATTTTTCTGTTACTGTTCCTTCTAGTTCTGAACTGCATGCACCACCTGGACTCTCTACATTAACATATTTTATTCCATTACAAATTCAAGAAGATAGAGATCCCTGCTCTGGTATAAGATCTTGCAGCTAATCTCCAGATCACGCAGAGCCAGAAGGTTCAACTCTCTTTCTACGCACATATATTTGTATATAATCGCATTGCATGGTATATTAATATTGGGCGGTCAGGTGCAGTGAAGGGTTGTGTTTGCAGGCTTTTAATTATAGCGTTTCATGCATGTGAGTACTGTGAGATTCTTCGTCTTCTGTATAGAAAACTCCCCATCTTGTACTCAAACTGCAGAAAGCCATCCCTTTTCCTGCCCTCCCACACAAAAGGCGAGATTTACACAACCTCTTCCCCCCTCCAAATAAACTCATGACAGTACCAAACATAAATAATCGCATATACTTATTTATAGCAATGGCTTCCACTTTCATGGTTACATTCCAATCTCGCCAACAATGCACTGATGCGCATTGGCATCACCATGCTGCACCCATTCATGATCCTCTCGGTATTCGCTGCAACAGTTCCCTGATCATGCTACAGCGTGCAAATCATACATGAACTACCTTTGCTGCTATCCAAAAGGCCAACACCAACGACCCTTCTCACTCCTGTTCTATGCCATTGCCATTCTATATGTTTTGAAGTTTTTTTTTTTTTTTTGAAAAAGTGCATGCAAAATGTATCAAAGATCGATCGCACACTACCACAGGAAACCTAGCTAGAGAATTAGATAAATGTAGTGAATAGTGGTACTTGCATATTGCATGGATCATGAAGAGGTACAGAGCTAGTTAACTACTCTAGCGAGCCACTTCCGACTAAATTGACAAAACAGGTGATGAATACTGATGTGGATGCTACAAGTAAGAGAGGAGCTCTGGGTGCTAACCGTCGAAGCCTAAGGGAGGCATGAAGGATGATGAATCAAGCAGCGCCATGCAAGGAGTGGCCAGGCGCGGCACGTAGGCGAACCCGCGAAGCGTGCCGACTCCGGCTCCGGCTCCGGCTCCGCCGAGTCCGCGGAGGAAGGGGCAGAACGGGGCCCAGCGCCACTCCTTGCGGCGGACGTGGAAGAGGAGCACGTCGTGGGAGGCGCGCATGGTGATTACAAGGAAGTCGCCGTGGCCGACGCACTCGAAGCCGCGGCCAGCCTCGGCGTCGCAGAAACGGGCGTGGACGTCGTGGGGCATTCGGTCGAGCTCCGACCACGCGCGGCCGCAAGGCTGGAGTGACCATACACGCACGCTGCGCGGCACGCTCAGCTTGCTCTTCTCGACTGCCGCTACCAGCACCACCCGCCCGCCGCCGCACTCTGCGATGCTCGGAGAGCGGAGGAAGCGCCGCATCGGAGGTTGGATCTTTTCCCACGCGTTGGCCGCGACGTCGTAGGCGAGCACACCGAAGGGGCCGCAGCTCATGCCGTAGAAGCGGCCGGCCGAGGCGGCGTAGGCCATTCGCCCGGGCTCGAAACTGCAGAGGCGGGGCAGTGCACTTCCGGTGGCCCAAGGAGAGTAGAAGCCCGTGACGCCGTCGGCGTGGAAGCACTCGGCGGTGAGATTCTTGACTGCGAAGGGGGAGATCATGTCGTCGCCAGCAAGGACGGTGCAAATGGAGGAAGGCCCGACGGCGAGGCCAACTGTGGGGAAGAGGCGCGGGGTAGGGGAAGGGGGAAGATGGGCTGCGAGTTTGGAGAGGAGGTTGCAGAGGACGAGGGTCTTGGAGCCCGCGTCGTCGGAGATGAAGCAGAGCACTCCATGGGAGGAGGCAGCGGGGGAGAAGCCTTGAGGAATGACGGCGTCGAGGGGGATGCGATGCCAGGAATCGGCAACGGGGTTAAGGAGGAGGGCCGGTGGAGGAGGTGTCCTCGATGATGATGAGGAGGAGGCGGCGACAGCGGGGGAGGATGCATCGGAAGGTGCGGACGAGGAGGCGGTCGTGGAGGGGAGGAGGAAGAAGACGAAGCAGGGGAGGGCGGGGGCAAGGCGAAGGTGGAGCTCAAGAAAGCTATCGGAGAAGACGAGTGAGTACCAGCGCTTGCAAACGGCGCGGGCGCGAAAGAAGGCGTCGGGGGGCAGGAAGGCCAGCACGCGATCCACCAATCCCTGCGGCAGGTGACGCCATATGCGCGGGTCCATGTTTACCACGGTAATTACGCTGGCAGAGGAGGAGGAGGAGGATGACGAAGCGCCGGCGCCGGCTCCGGTTGTAGTTATGGAAATGGTGAAAGCCTCCTCCATACCGCACGCGCGACAACAATCTATGGATGGTTTGGCTCGTGGCGGTGAGTGGAGAGTCAATTAGAGGCTAAGGTGGTGTAGAATATAAGCAGAAGAATAAGAAGAAAGAAGAAGCTGTAAAATACAAAAAAAAAAAGTGGGGAATTGGAAAGGAGAGAGAATTGAGAAGGGGAATGGGGAGACACTACAGTAGGGTTTCTGTTGTGTGTAGTCTTTTCAATCTATCGATCGTCATCATCTCATCTCATATCACATGAGCCGGCGAAGGACGAATTAAGGGACAAAGAGAACAGGGATTGTGAATGGGTGTATAATGTATATGTTGTGTACCGTTGACATGAGCTAGAGATCTAGCCCAATTGGTTCGATCAATGGCATCATACCAAGTTGTGTTGTATTCCACACCTCACCTCAGCTTAACATTTCTTTATTAACTTGACTTGGCACAACTCTTTGCGGATTGAATCGGCTCAGGCACAGCTCCAAATAATTCATCTCTTTTGCGTCGTTTATTTATTGATTTATTTGGAAAAAAAAAAGGAAGAAGGAAAAGTTACTGGATGCACAACTCTTTGCGGATTGAATCGGCTCAGACACAGCTCCAAATAATTCATCTCTTTTGCGTCGTTTATTTATTAAATTATTTGAAAAAAAAAGGAAGAAGGAAAAGTTACTTACTGGATAACTTATAAATAAATTATCCACATTAAATTAGAAGCTAAGCAAGCATCGCTCAAGGAGTGATCAACCTAATTTTGCAACCCTTTAAATTGTATTATCAATAAAATATGTTGCCATGGGGCAAATGGCCGGAAATAATTTTTAACATTGAAAACTTGAGATATTTCCTTTCATACGTGGACGAGTTATTATCACTTCTCGGTAAAAATATATCCTCAAATGTCTAAAATGATACAAAACGAAATAGAACTTTAAAATTAATGACACAGTTTAGGGCATATATTTCTTAGCAAATTCGAGATACAACTTGTAATGCTTGTATATGCAAGTATATATATAATATTTTTGCCCGCTCGCCCCAACTCCACCTCCTCCACCCTCCCCCCAAAATCCCCCTAGTATATGGTGTGTTATTAACGATGGAACAAGGACATTCATGCAGTGAGATTTTAATTTCCATGCTAGATAAATATCCGTGAACGTAACTTGAATTGTTCGTGATGTTGGATCGTCCATCGAAATCCAAATGCATATTTCAAATATACTTTAGTTGTCATGAAAATTTTCTATGGAACTGAATCAGTCGTATCCAAAAGGATCACAAAATTTAAATATCTAAATTATTTTTTTTTAAAAGTACATATAATATTTCTTTCTTTTAAAAGAATAAATACATGCATACCCACCCTTGTAAAACTTCTACAAATAGTATACCAACTTATCTAGTCGGGATATAACAAAGTATGGTACATTCCAACTTCAAAATGTTGAGATCATTGGCATGCCCCAACAACACAATCAATTTGGACACCTTCATATTTCAAAATGGATAAATCTTATTTTTATGATCATAACCATCATATTAATCCTTCAAAAAAAAAAAAAGACAAATTCATCTTGCTCTTCAATTTATCCACTGAACATAAAGTCAAATTAAAAAGAATTAAACATCATTAGATATATTAAGTATTTAAATATTACTGTATTATAAACAAAATAGCATTTCTGTTCAACAAATCACTTAGCTTCTTATAATTTTTTTTATTAATTGAATAAGAGGAAGATGGCCTTGATCCCAATTCATTAACTTTTGATTCACCTACATTTGCAATAAAAGAAAATGATCCAATAAAGCATCCCTCAATGCACAAGCATATGTAGATGTGTAAAATTTTCAAAAGGAATGACATCAAAATTCAACAAATTAATTAACAAAAGAGTGGATACTGTTGGGACCGTTTGATGTACTAGAAGGGAGGGGGTGAATAACGACCTTCGATTTCGTCGTTCGATCGTTTCGATAGTACTCGTCTACAATCATTAGTGCGAAGCGGAATATACAAAAATACATAAACAAAATACAAGACAAAATGAAGAACCACTATACAAGTATTTTACGTGGTTCGGGTTCGAAATCCTATTTCCTATTCCACGACCAAGCTCTAGTGATCTAACCTCACTAAAATCTCTCCTTCTCGTTATGACACCGAAGGTGGAGAAACCTTGTACAATATGAACTTACAATAAGAAATACAACAACCAAAATGAAATACAAAAATAAATACAAATATAGAACACTTTACACAAGAGAATTTTTGATCGCTTTGTTTTAGGTTGCTTCGGGATGCCTTAAATGTCTGAAATCATAACAGCAACTCCCCTTCAAATCCTTAAAACCCAACTACTTCAACCCTCCATCGTAGCCTCCTTTTATATCCTGCATCAGACTTATTTTCTACCTGATAGTTGACTGACCTTACCACCAATCGACTGCCCACCTATATGTTGTCTCACAACGGACTAATCCACACAGGATTCTGTCCAACGGACACTTGAGCAACGACTGCCATTATGTAACACCCGTAAAATTTCTAGCAATTTTACAAGAATTTTTGGCTTGATGATAATGGACTTTATGTGAGCTCTTTCAAAAATAAAAGAAAATAAGCCAAAAAGGATGCAAGGCCTAGGAATTGAACCCCAAACCTCTAGATAGCCAAGCCCTATAGATGCATCCACTAACCAGAAGCCCAACAAGATTGTATTATTAGAGGAATATGGGAAATTATAGTTAGGGGTAAGGGAGACTAAGGGACTCTTCAAATGAATAAATAGGGGGGGGGGATGAAGAGACATGAGTTATCAAGTTGATTTTCTCTCCTCTCATCCTCTTCCTCACCGAGATCCACTTCTCCTCCCCCTTCTCATCCCTTGTCCAAAAGCCATCCAAGCAAGAAGAAAGGATAGGTTGCTTCCCTTAGGTCATCTTCCAACCAAAAAGCAAAGCGAAGGATGTAAGTATCCCCTCACCTGCATACAAGTAGCTTTCCGATTGAAGTTTTGTATCAAACCCCCCATGAACCATTCGGCCAACCTTTGCTTTTGATGTTTCAATGAAGTTCTATACCCTATTTTATATGCATATGATGATGTTAGGATGTTAAGTGGATTAGGTTAAAAGTTCAACCCCAAAAGCCTCCATGAACCATTCGGCCAACCTTTGATTTTGATGTTTCAATGAAGTTCTATACCCTATTTTGTATGCATATGATGACGTTAGGATGTTAAATGGATTAGGTTAAAAGTTCAACCCCAAAAGCCTCCATGAACCATTCGGCCAACCTTTGATTTTGATGTTGCAATGAAGTTCTATACCCTATTTTATATGCATATGATGATGTTAGGATGTTAAATGGATTAGGTTAAAAGTTCAACCCCAAAAGCCTCCATGAACCATTCGGCCAACCTTTGATTTTGATGTTTCAATGAAGTTCTATACCCTATTTTATATGCATATGATGATGTTAGGATGTTAAATGGATTAGGTTAAAAGTTTAACCCTAAAAGCCTCCATGAACCATTCGGCCAACCTTTGCTTTTGATGTTTCAATGAAGTTCTATACCATATTTTGTATGCATATGATGATGTTAGGATGTTAAATGGATTAGGTTAAAAGTTTAACCCTAAAAGCCCCCATGAACCATTCGGCCAAATATTGTTTTTGAGGTTTCAATGAAATTCTATACCATATTTTGTATGTATATGATGATGTTAACTAGGTTAGGTTAACATGTGTTTTATGCTTAGATGAATTCATGTTAACTTGTAATATTAAATGATGCTAGATGAAGATAACATGCCCTAGGTTAGTGTTTACTTCCTCTTGATGTTTATACCTTATGTCATGCCCTATATGTGTGTGATATTAAGATATGTTAGGAAATGAATATGATATGATTATGAAATGAAAAATGATATGTTTATGAAATGAAATATGATATGTTCATGAAGTGAAACATGATATGTTATGAAATGAAGTATGATGTGATTATGAAATGAAATATGATATGTTCATGAAGTGAAATATGATATGTTATGAAATGAAGTATGATATGTTTATGAAATGAAATATGATATGTTCATGAAGTGAAATATGATATGTTATGAAATGAAGTATGATATGTTTATGAAATGAAATATGATATGTTCATGAAGTGAAATATGATATGTTATGAAATGAAGTATGATATGTTTGCGAAATGAAATAAGATATGTTATGATAAAAGCATATAAGTATTTTACCTTCTGCATGGCTTGTACCAGGACCCTAACAAGGTCCAAAAGGGATGAGCTCCTAATATGCCCTAGGCCGACGGACTAAGATCGGGCCTAGGATGGGCTTCTATGTATAATTGCCCCTAGGTCGACGGACTAAGATCGGGCCTAGTACGGGATGAGCTCCAAGATGCCCTAGGTCGATGGACTAAGATCGGGCCTAGGATGAGCTTCTACGCTATGACGATGACCCCTAGGTCGACGGACTAAGATCGGGCCTAGTAACCTAGTAGGTTCGAGACTTGCTACCTCGGGTCTATTTAGGGATGCGCGTTATGATGATGATGATGTGGTACAATGTCGGGCCCAAATATGTTGAGATTTATGTTTACGTACCTATAATATATGTTTTCAAAGAGCATCCTGCATATGTTTACATGATATGATTGTTTTGTACACATGTTATGATCGTTATGTTTACATGCTATGTTGCTATGTTACATATGTTGTATGTTATGTTTGATATGTCATATATATGTTGCTATGTTATATATGTTGCATGTCATATATATGTTGCTATGTTACACATGTTGTATGTCATGTTTGATTATGTCATATATGTGCATGATATGTTGCTATGTTACATATGTTGTATGTTATGTTTGATTATGTACATGATATGTTGCTACGTTATATATGTTACATGTTATATTTGCTCATGTTACTTATGCTACATGTTATGTTTGCTTACGTCATATATGTTACATGTTATGTTGCTTATATATTATGAATGTTACATGCCATGCTTAATGTCGATGTATGATTTTTGTGAGTAGGAAAAAATCTTACTAAGCCTATGTGCTTATAGTTTATTTTTTCCCTTGTACTGCAGATAAGGGTAAGGGATGGATAAACTAAAGGGAGCAGCAGGAGGGGCCAAGTGTGTGTGGTAGTGGCATGGTGGAGGAGATTTGTTATGTCCTTATAAATGTTTCCTTATGATGATGATGTCTATGGACTTGAACTAAGCACTAAGTACTTATGGAATAATGATGCATGCTCTATGTTAAGAAGAAGTATTTATAAATGACGATGCATGTTATGTTTAAAAGAAAAAAAAATATGTCTAAAGTCTTCCGCTGTAAGTAGTACGATGTATGTATGTACGGTCGCGTCACGTGCCGCCCCTCCGGACCTTAGGAAAGGGCGGGCGTGACACATTACCCATCAATAAACTTTCCAGTCAACTACGAGATTTTCTGTGCCTACCCACTTAAGGTCAGTCGACTGCTCTACCCAACAGTCGACTATTAGTGACCAGTCGACTTCTAACCCACCAATCGACTGCTAGAGCCACAGTCAACAGTCGAGCCATAGTCAACTACTCACCAGTCGACTAGGGCATAACCTTAATCTACTACTCGAGTCAACTAAGTCTCCCGAGTGTCGAACACTCGACCAGTAGACTGACCAATACCACTAGTTGACTGGTAAACCTCAAAAGTAAGGTTTAACCCAAGCATGATCTTCTCATACTTAACATTCACCCTTAGCCTAGACATAAGCCTTCTATGCACTTCCATCATCCTTACGTGCACCCTCAAGGTCCATCCGAGTCCTCCATGACTCCTTCACCTTTTGTGTTACCCTTCAAGTGCTTTCATCGACTTTGTCATGCCATCGGATACCCTTAGCCTAGACCTAAGCATTCAAGCCAGTTCTATCAACCTCGAGCCAATGGTACTAGTCCACGACTCCTCACCCTTGGTCCTAGCCTCCAAGTGCTTCCGTCATCTATGTCATACTATCGGGTCTACCTTTGCCAAGTCTCCAAACTTGGACTTTCATTGTTAAGACTACACATTTAGATTTACATGACCAAGACTGCACCCTTAGACTTTTCCTTTGCCAAGTATCCATACTTGGACTTTTTCTTGCCAAGTATCCATACTTGGACTTCTCTATTGTCAAGAATTCATTCTTGGACTTCTCCTTGTCAAGTATTCATATTTGGACTTCTCCATTGCCAAGACTCCAATCTTGGACTTCCACTCAAATCTCACTCGAGCTTGATCAACCTTTGACCTGAGGCCGATTGTGTAAGATACTAGAAAATAAAATACCTCTAGTTAATGAAGAAATTGACCTATAGAATTTTTCAGGAATTTTAAAGAATTTTTCTATATTTAAAATGGAATTTCTATGATATTTTATGGGGATAAAGTAAATAGGCTTTACTAAACCCTATTTGTTATTGGGGAATTAATAAGTCTCATCAACCTAAGGTTATAAATGCTAAACCTAGGTTTATTTCTCCGGATTTTTCCCATTTCTTCCCGGTCCACCGCGATTTCCCCTTTCTTTTCCTCGATCTCGCAATTTCCCTTGTCTTCTTCCGTCGCAGATTTTCTCCGCCGCGCTTCTTCCTCCCGATTTCTTGCTTTTGCTGCCTCTCCTCCTTCCCGCAAGTGTTGCCAGAGCGACTCGCCATCGCCAACCATTGAGCGTCTGTAGCGGATAACCAATCGTGCCTTTTCTCTTCTGTTGATGGTCGATGCTTGCGTCGTTGCTTGAACATTTCGAGTGAGCGCCACTCCTCATCGCCAACTCAGGACGACCTAGCATTCTCAGCAATGACACGATACGGTATGCCACCGCCTTGAGCTATCTCTGTTTCTCTTCTCTTTTTCCTGCTTGATGGTGAGTTGTGATCTAGAGCATGTTGCCTCGCGAGTTTCCTTGTCTCTGTGATGCGATTGTGAGCCCTATCGATTAGTGTGTTCCATTGATCATCGACTGTCCCACACGTTTATGCATAGCTACGGATCAGAGAAGAGTGGATGCCATTGGGGGCTAAAGAAGCACTGTAAGGAAAACTTGGATTAGTGTGGTTGCAGATCCTATTGTGAGTTGTATGTTGAATCGATTGGTTGGAATGTAGTTAAGAGGTTCATTGATTTAAATCCAGTTGTATGTTGTAGGATTGTTGTGCTTGATAAATAGGTGTGAATTGATTTGCAGTTAATTGAATAGTGATTGGAGGATTAATGGTAATGGGAAGTGGTTGATCTGTAGTAGAGGTTTTGAAGTGGATTGGTGTAAATTGCTAATTGGATCCAGTGTGTATACTTACGGTGATATCGTCGGAGTTATGTAAGATGTGTGATCGAGACTTTAATTAGTATGCGTATAATTGATTTGGATATGAGATTAATGTAGGATTTGATTTGATTGTTAGTTGTATGTTAGAACTTAACAGTAGTTATGTTGTGTGCAGGACTTTGATTTGAGGCAGAGTTCTCGGACGTGAAGATAACTGGTGTTATACATATCAGGTGGGTAATATCCTACCCTGGTCAAGTAGTAGATAAATCATGTGCATGATATTTATGTTGACAATACCTTTACCTTGACTCCACTCTTATTTAATCATATGTTTGATACTTAGTCTTTGCACTTTGAGTTATACTGTTATTATTATCTATCGTTCATCGTTGTTATAAATTGGCAATGCTATGGTAGGTGGATCTTTAAATGCTTAACCATGGGTATGTAGCTGAGTGTGGTTGTAGTCTCGACTTGTGTCGTCAAAATTAATTATCCAGGGTTGGGCGATGTCCTTAAGGTAGAGTTGATGGTCGTTCCATCTTCCTTTTTGTTGTATAAATATACCTATTTTGGATTATGTAGTCGTGTATGGACGTGTGGTTTGTTGATAGAGTGTCGCTACAGACTAGAGGTCCTAGCTTGGTTGTTGTCAGTTGTATATGCCTCTCTATAGAATAGAGAGTATGTTGTAGACATATGTATGTGCTGTCATGCATTCATTTCATTTACATGCATGTTGGCTACTTGGTCTCCCTTGTGGTTGAGAGGGTCGTTAGTCATCTTTCCTCCCAGGTTACTCATGGAGTAATTGGTGTGAGGGCAGAACATTTATTGTGCTGCACTCGCCCCACTATTGACAATGGTTGTTGGAGAAGCGTGCAGTTGTCCTGGGTGTGTAACACTCGACCACTCATGGGTGTTGGTGCAACAATGCCCCAAGCATTTATATGTTTTGATATTTGGATAATCATCTAAGTTAGACAATATTTTGTGATCTAACTGTGAACATGTTTAAATGACAAGAAAAATCCAAGTATGAGGACTTGGTAAAGGAAAAGTCCAAGTGTGATCTTGGCAAAAGAAGTCCAAGGAAAGGGCTTGGCGGTGTAAGACCAAGCATATAGTCTTGGCGGCGTAAAGTCCAAGCGGACCTTGGCAAAGGAAGTCCAAAGGCAAGTCTTGGCAGTGTAAGTCCAAGTATGTAGTCTTGGCGGCGTAAAGTTCAAGCATACTTTGGCGAAGAGAAACCCAAGACATGACGAAATTGAAGGAAGCTCTTAGAAGCAAGCGCAAAGGATGAACAAGTCGCGGACTCGAAGGGATCCTGGAGGCGCAAGGCTAAAGGAAGAGCTAGAAGGTTAAGTCTAGGTCTAGGGAGTCAATTCAAGTATGAATTACTCATACTTGACGAGTATCAGTCGACTGTATGATGTAGCAATCGACTGATAAGGTGCTCAACTGAGTCAGGCTGAAACCTTGACGATCAGTCGACTGCCAAGAGCTGGCAGTCGACTGATGCCGCAATCAGTCGACTGCCAATACCGGTAGTCGACTGATCAAGTCGACATCGGGCATAGAATGGAGTCTCACTCGACTCCTCGTGGGGATCACTCGACTGATCACTTCATCAGTCGACTAATGAAGTGATCAGTCGACTGATCAGGCGGTCATTGGAAATAACGACTGCGTATCTCCATGGATTAGCCTCATCAGAAGCCGTTGGCTGCGATGACAGTCGACTGATGCTGTACATCAGTCGACTGATTGTGGCCCAACGGGAAAAATAGCCCTCTCTCTATAAAAAGAGAGCTTGGGGTGCTTGAGAAGGCTAGTGCTTATCTTCCAACCTTATTCTCAAGCTCCCCATGAATTTTTAAAGGCTTTATTGTGTTACTTCCTCCTCTTCTCTTAAATCTCATTTTCATCATTGTAAGAAGAGGAGAGTGTCTTGTAAAGGAAAGCTTCTTAGTGGAATTTCTTTGGGTTGATCCACCTTAAGAATTGTCGTGGAGTAGGAGCGTTATATCCGAACCACGTAAAAGGCTTCGTGTTAGCATTTGTGTTTAGCTTCTTATTTTTGTTTAGTATTTGCTTCCGCTAACATTTCTTGTAGATTTCAAAAAGAGGCTATTCACCCCCCTCTAACCTTCCAAAGATCCCTAACAAGTGGTATCAGAGCCCGGATTGCATCAGAAGATCTAACAATCAACCGGAGCACGATGGCATTCCAAGAGGGGTATAGCATGGCGAGGCCTCCTTTCTTCGACGGCAACGACTTCGGCTACTGGAAAGGTAGGATGGAATACTACCTTATGAATGATATTGAAAATTGGTTTAGTGTTGTAGATAAATTCGAGAAGTCGATCGATGAACACGGAATGCCTATACCAACCAAGGATTGGACGAAAGACATGGCCAAGAAGGCTCAAGCTAACGCCAAAGCAACAACTACACTTCAATGTGGTTTGTCAAAAGAGCAACTAAGCAAAGTGGGGCCTTTCGAATCGACAAAGGAGCTTTGGGAGAAGCTAATTGAGCTCAACGAGGGATCAAAGGAAACAAGAAGAGCCAAGAGAGATCTCTTGATAGGCCAACTCCAAAGTTTTGCCATGAAGACCAACGAGACCGTAAGCCAAATGCACAGTCGCTTCAAGGAGGTTGTCAACGGACTACATATGATAGGCGAGAAGGTCGACAACCGAGACCTTGTGAGATATATTCTTCAAGCCTTCCCTAGAACAACCTTATGGGCATCAATGGTAGATGCTTATAAGGTGTCTAGGGATCTTTCTTTGGTTAAATTAGATGAACTTTTTTGTGAGTTTGAGTTGCACAAGCAAGCTAACACTTCATCCAACGAGAAAGGTGTTAGCTCTTTTTGTAGGAAAGAAGGACAAGAAGAAGAAGGAGAAGAAAGAAGTCTTTTCTTCATCCGAATCCGAGGAGTCATCTAGTAGCGACGATGAGCTATCAGCTAGTAAGGTAGCTCACTATGTAAAGAAATTTGGTGGGAGATCAAGAAAACTCACCAAGAAGGATGTGAGGAGGATGTTCCAATCCTCCAAAGGTAAAACCTCAACTAGTTCAATTTCTACATCTAATGTAACTTGTTATAGTTGCAACAAGAAAGGGCACATTAAGCCAAATTGTCCGGACCTAAAGAAGAAGGAGGAGAAGGAAAAGAAGAAGAATGAAAAGAAGGAGAAGAAGAAGAAGGAGGCAATGGTGACACAAACTTGGGATACACAAAGCATAGAAGATTCCTCCGATGATGAAGAAATTTGCCATGTCACAAGAAACATGACACTCATGGCCTTGGAGGATAGCTCAAGTGTAGAATCCTCCTCCTCCTCAAGCGACGAATCGTCATCTAGTGACGATGAGGTAAAGGACTCCCCTAGAATAGAATTGCTATATAAAACTATTGCATGCCTTCAAAATGCACTAAATAAATCAAAGTCTAGGATTAAGGATTTAAAAGTAGAAATTAGATCCATTAAGAATGTAGAAATTTCTTGTGATGATGCATGTTCACTTAGTGATGAGAATGATGAACTTAGAAAAGAAATAGGTAACCTAAGAGCATGCTTAGAGAAATTTATGAATGAGTCCAAATATCATGATATGATTCTTAGGGGCCAAAGGGCCATTTATAACAAGGTCGACATAGGATATAGGCCTAAGGAGAAGGAGGTAGCCTTTACATCCCTTGTGAGTAGAAAATCAACCGTTAGGAGCAAGATTAGAAAGGCTTGGGTCCCTAAGGAATTTTTAATTGATGCTACCGGACCTAAAATTTGGGTGCCTAAGACTTGCATTTTTCATGTTGTATAGGTAGAAGGACTAAGATTATGAATTGTTGATAGTGGTTGTTTAAAACACATGACTGGTGATGAGAGCAAATTCTCAACAATCAACCACATTAGCAAAAGGAATGTGTCTTTTGGAAATAGTGGTAAACTTAAGATCCTAGGAAAAGGAATAATTGAGGTATCTCCAAACCTTACAATTCACAAAGTATTATTAGTCAAAAATATGAAATATAATTTGCTTAGTGTAAGTCAATTATGTGATGCCAATTTTGATGTTCAATTTGATTCTTCTAAATGCTTCATAAGACACAAAAATCAAAATGATTGCATGTTAGTAGGTTTTAGGAAAGCAAATATATACTATGTTGATTTATCCTATGCTATTAACGCTTCTACTAAGTGTCTTATTGCAAAAGAAGAAGAGAGTTGGCTATGACATAGAAGGCTAGGGCACATCAACATGAAAAACATTGCCAAAATAGTCAAGATGAAGCTAGTCAAGGGGTTGCCAAAAGTCAAGTATCTTAAGGACAAAATGTGTGATGCATGTCAAGAACGAAAGTAATCAAGATCATCACACAAAGGTAAAACTTTACTTAGTACCGCTTTACCTTTAGAGCTATTGCATGTTGATTTATTTGATTGTCATAGTACTCCCTCCATGATTGGTAGTAAATATTGTTGGACTTTCCGAGCCGCAAAAATCGCTTTTTGCATTACGGAAACCCCGGAAGTCCGACCACGGATCCGTGCGAAGATGTATTAAAACTAAAACATGTATGTGTTTACTAAAAACCCTAGATCTACCTTAGATCTAGAAGGTGAGATCATTACCCTCGATGCGACGCCCTTCGCAAATCCTGCTCGTCCAAAAGCTTCATCGGAACTCAAGAGCTTCAAGTGCACACTCCTCTATTGGTATCCACACAAGCAATAGGTGGAGAAAAGCAATCTTGAGTGTGCTAGCACTCCTTAGATGCTCACGGCAAGATGAGGAAGAAGAGGGAGAGAGCTTGAGAGGATGAACCAAGGAAGAAGATGAAGTTGTGGTAACTCACACAAATGATTTTTTTTTTTCATCTAATGCCAATCAAGTGGTCGGCCGCTTCATGGAGAGGGGGTTACATGCATGCATGTAACTCCAAGAGCCAATGTCTCTTGGTCTTCCTTATGAGGTGACACCACATGATAAGTCAATGATGATGTGGAGCATCATCATTGGCCGACCATGCCAAGTCATCATCATGACATGGCATTTGGTCAAGTCAAACTTGACCTTTCATCTTCCTCTCAAGTCAAGTCAAACTTGACCTCTTATCTCCCATGGTTGATCAAATCTAACCACTTGACTCAAGTCAATTTAATTTAATGAATCTCTATTCATTAATTTAAATTGATTTGATGAATCAAATCTAAATTAGACTCATTCAACACTTGAATCAAATTGAGTCCAACTCAATTAGTCTAATTAGGATTACTCTTAATCCAATTTGGTTCATCCCATGAACCTAATCCTCATGGTTCATCATATGAACCTAATCTCCATCTAATTGCCCTTATGTGTGTGACCCTATAGGTTCTTGTAACTTTGGCAATGTCCCTAAACCGATTTAGGAACATAAGCAATGAGCGGTATCTAGCAACACATCATTGCTACCAAAGTTACAAGAATGTTGAACTCCAACATCACCTTTGTGACTACTAATTGTGACTCTCACAATATGTGACAATGTCCCTCTATCCTTGACATCTAGATTGACCAATCGAGGCATAGACCGTGTCATCCTCGGTACAATCTATATCTTGAACTCCAAGTAGACTCACTCTAATCAAATGAGCTCAATATCTCATATTGACTCATTTGGGCATGGCCATGCACTTCGTTGTCTCACTCTATCAAGAATATCGATGTCACTCCCGTCATATAGGAGGGATAGATCCCATCTACATCACTCACATCCCTCCGCATAATTTGTTACATACCCAGTAATCGCCTTTATAGTCCACCCATTTACGGGTGACGTTTGACGAAGCCAAAGTATGCAACTCCTTATGTAGGGAACCATGGTGACTTCAGGTCTAAGGACTAATAGTGATACTAATAGCCACATGAGAAAGTATATGACACTCATATAATGATCCATGATACTTTCTCATGGCGGGTCATTCAGTATACATTCTCCAATGCATACCCATGTGTCAACTTGATATCTCATATCCATGACTTGTGAGATCAATGTTGGGTTTCCGGCACCGCGGCGTGTGTGTGTTCGATCATGTTTCGTAAACATTAGCACAGCGGAAGCAATAAAATTAATAAATCTACATTTATTACAATACACACATCACACGCATGCATAGTACAATAAGTGTAGACATAACCGTAAATTTAAATTTGCAATAAAAGGAAATTTAACTACGTTATACCTTTCATATTACGTGTAGCGGAAACGACATCAACCGGAACGATCCTCGCTAGAATCGTCTCTATTCGTATCCACGCCGAGTATCCTTAGGATGACTTCGCTAAGCCATGAGCTTCGTCTTCGTACGGGTTACTAGCCTCGTGTTGAAGACGACGTGATCGAGAGATGATCACGATCCGAATCCAAATTCGGATCCAAAATGAGTCCTCAAAACTCGCTTCTCCGGAGAGGTATTCGTCAACCGTTTGACGAATCCTTTGTCCTCCACCTCAGAGGATTACCGGAGATCGAATCCCCGGTAAGTTAGGCGCTGTCGGAGCTCTAACCGTCGTCCAAACGACGCTCCGACGAGAGGAAAACAAGCTGTTCAGAAAACTGAACAGCTTTGGTGGAGGAGTAGGCGTCGACCAACTAAGGGAAGCCAAGTGCTCACCTTATCGCCACACCCAAGGGAGATCACCGGAGCACCAATCGGCAGCAGCTCGACGCCGACGAGGGGGAAGGAAAGCTCCTTCTGGACGCCGGTTGGAGGAGAAGAGGGGGCGACAATGGAGTTGGCGCCGACTCCTTCAATGGGGTGGGCAGCAACTAGGTTTAGGGCTTTTGGATTAGGGCTTAACTATCCCTTAAGCCCTCTTTTAAAGAGAACTAATTCTCTTAATGGTTATTGGATCATAACCATGAGGCCCGTTAACCCGCTCCATTAATATAAGTTAAAATAAACCAAACTATGATGGTTTATTTTAAGTTAAAATGAACTGAACCAACTTTTGGTTCATTCGTTTAAAATAAACCAAACCCTTTGGTTTATTCTCCTCCATTGGATTAGAACCAAGCCATTTTGGTTCATCCATTATGTCTTCATAAGACACTGCCCATCCACGCTTCCATTGCGACTGAAACGATTACATGCTCGCTTCTTATTTGGTCCAACCAAACCTTGTTTCTCTTGGTCTGAGAATCCCATTCTCAAGCTCGTTTTAAATCCTTCGGATTACGCTCGTTGTGCATGTGACCAAATAGGTTCTCGGTTTATGTTGGCCATCTATAATTAACCATTAATTATAGAACGATCATAAGTGGCACCTAGTAGTACATCATGATCCCCAATTAACCGAAAAGATCAACGGTTGATCCAGAACTATTTTAGAAACCCTTCAGCAGCTAGAATGATTCGTGCCCCATTCCCTTCACTCATCTTATACCCACTTGGTTCAGGACATGGTCTATAGTGTAAGTCCCAACTAGGCTGACTATGTCACACCTAGCCCAAGTATCATTTCCTCGTCCTACGGATTCTAGTTACTCAACATGTATCGAAGAGTACCTTACTCTAAACATGTAATGCTTTGGCCAAAGACTTTAGTAACAATCCGATGAGAGGCCATGGGTATACATCTCCTCGCAAGGAGTGGTGAATCCTTTATAGGCTATTCAAACACCTTCGATAATTTCGACTTATACCCAATCATCCCGGGTCCACATCTCCTTAGAGATGTTTGCTTAAGATGTCAAAGCATAAGTCTCCATGATCAAGATGACTTGAATACCGCAAGTCAAAGGAACATCGCACTTAAGCTACAGTAAGAACTTCATTGACATATCTATATATGCAGAGAACCATATGAAGTCTTACGGCTGGTCACTACAATGAACTAGTTACCATAACTAGCATCCACGATTAACTCCGGACATCACAATGTCTCCAGCCAGTGAGAATCAGCTGCTTGGATACACCAAGGAGTATACCTCGTGCTAGTCTCGACAGAATCGATGGTGTCCAAATCCATCAATTCATCGACTAGGGATAATTCCGATACATCACAATTACACATGTAGAGATACTCACCAGTTGTGATCCAATCACAAATTCTCTCATGCTGTGAATCGTATCGTGGACATTCAGTAAATGAGTTTAAGATCCAATCAAATACATGAAACATGTATACTCAAATAGTGAATCTTCATTTATCATATAAATGGTTCATACATAAGGCGATTGCCTTAGGACATATCTCATATATTACTAACAGACTCCCACTTGGCCTAATGCCAATCGCTACGGTATCCAATACCATAAGCACTAACATGACCCTCAAACTTACTTTGAGGTAATGCTTTAGTCAAAGGATCCGCTAAGTTCCTTTCAGTGGGAATTTTCTCGATTTGTATTTCGTTCCTACTGATGATCTCTCTGATAAGATGATAGCGGCGAAGCACATGTTTGGATCGTTGATGAGACCTTGGCTCTTTCGCCTGTGCAATTGCTCCATTGTTGTCGCAGTAGACCAGTATTGCTTCAACAATGGCCGGAATCACACCAAGTTCATAAACGAACTTCTTGATCCAAACCACTTCCTTTGCTGCTTCCGAAGCTGCAATGTATTTTGCCTCAGTGGTAGAATCCGCTACGGTGTCTTGTTTGGAACTTTTCCAACTCACTGCGCCCCCATTCAAGGTGAACACGTATCCAGACTGAGACCTAGAATCATTCTTGTCTGTCTGGAAGCTGACATCCGTATACCCGCGTATCACCATGTCCCCTTCTCCATATATTAGGAACACATCCTTAGTTCTTCTTAAGTACTTAAGGATTGTCTTAACAGCTACCCAATGATCCATTCCTGGATCAGACTAGTATCTACTCGTGACACTCAGAGCATACGATACATCGGGCCTCGTACATAACATAGCATACATGATAGATCCTATTGCGGATGCATAGGGAATCTTACTCATGCAAATCCTCTTGTCTTCTGTGCGCGGACACAGACTTCGAAAGGTGTAACCCATGCCTGATGGGTAAGTAACCTTTCTTGGATTCCGACATGCTAAACCTCTTTAGCACTCGGTCTATATATGTAGACTGCGAAAGACCAAGCAACCGTTTCGATCTATCTCTATAGATCTTAATCTCGAGGATGTAGGTTGCTTCTCCCAGGTCTTTCATGGAGAATGTCTTGGATAACCAAACCTTCACTGACTGTAAGATTGAAACATCATTTCCTATAAGTAATATGTCATCGACATATAATACTAGGAACACGCCTGTACTCCCACTAACCTTCTTGTACACACAAGGTTCGTCTGAATTTTGTGAGAAATCAAACTTTTTGATCGTCTCATCAAAACGGATATTCCAGCTCGTGGATGCTTACTTCAATCCATAAATGGACCGTCGCAATTTGCATACCTTGGTTTTATCAACCGATGTGAAACCCTCAGGCTGTATCATATACACGTCCTCGAGCAGGTTTCCATTAAGGAAAGTTGTTTTCACATCCATCTGCCATATCTCATAATCATAATGAGCCACTATGGCCAGGAGCATCCAAATGGATTTAAGCATAGCTACAGGTGAATAGGTTTCGTCATAATCAACACCTTGTTTTTGACGATATCCTTTCGCCACCAATCTAGCCTTATAGGTAATCACATTACCATCCATGTCGGTTTTCTTCTTGAAAACCCACTTGCACCCTATAGGCTTTATGCCTTGGTGGGTCAACCAAGTTCCAAACTTGGTTTTCATACATGGAATCCATTTCCGACTTCATGGCACCAAGCCACTTATCCCTTTCTGAACTTGTCAGCACTTCTTCATAACTGGTAGGCTCCTCATCATCAATGAGTAACACGTCGTTCGATTCACTTACGAGAAATCCATATCTCTTAGGAATATTGCGTGTTCTACCAGATCTACGAAGATGTGGTGTTACAATAGGTCCAGCCGATTGCTCATCACTATGAGTTGTCGGCTGTTGTGCTTCACCAGGTATCTCATCAATGTCTATTTGAGTCTCTCGAGCCTCCTCAAGCTCGGCGACACTCCCACTGTTTTTGCAAGAGAAACTCTTTCTCTAGAAACACAGCATGCCTTGAAACAAACACCTTTTGTTCCACAGGATGATAGAATTGGTAACCCCTTGTTTCCTTAGGGTATCCAATAAATAGACATTTATCAGACTTAGCATCCAATTTGTCTGATACTGTCCGCTTCACATAAGCAGGACAACCCTATATCTTCAAGTAAGATACATGAGGTTTCTTACTATTCCATATCTTATATGGAGTAGTAGAGACTACCTTGGTAGGCATTCTGTTTAACAAGTAAACAGTTGTCTGAAGTGCATAGCCCCAAAAGGACTTGGAAAGATTCGCATGATTCATTCGACGGAGCAACTGGCTCAGTTATATGCTAGGGAAATTATCAGACTACATGGAATTCCTAAGACCATCATTTCTGACAGAGATGGTCGCTTTATCTCCCATTTCTGGGAATGTGTTCAGAAGGCCTTAGGCACGAATCTATTGTTCAAGATCTTGCCTTCCATCCCCGCAGACGGATGCAACCGAAAGAGTAAATCAAGTACTGGAGGATATGTTATGAGCCTGCGTCCTGGATTTCAAAGGTAGCTGGTGTCGATACTTATGTTTGGCAGAATTCGCCTACAATAATAGCTACCAAGCTACTATTGGAATGGCACCCTACGAGGCTCTATACGGGAGGAAATGTAGATCTCCCATATGCTGGTACGAGGGTGGTGAAAAGAAGAGGATGGGACTCCAGACGGATTTCATCGACGACACCACCCGAGCTATACGGAACATCCGCCAGAGAATTGAAATTGCTCAGAGCCGACAAAAGAGCTATAGGGATATGCGACGTAGACCGTTAGAATTCGAAGTTGGGGACCTAGTATTCCTCAAAGTGGCTCCTATGAAGGGAGTGATGAGATTCGGAAGGAAGGGTAAACTGAGTCCACGCTACGTGGGACCGTATCCGATATTGCAGAGGATTGGCAAGGTAGCTTACAAGCTAGAGCTGCCTCAAGAGATGTCGGCTATTCACAACGTGTTCCATGTCTCTGTGCTCAAGAAATGCATTTCCAGTACGGACCAAGTGATCGAGCCACAAACAGTACAAGTTCAAGAGGACCTGAGTATTGAAAGTCGGCCTATCCAAATACCTAGGCCAGAAATCAAGAGGCTAAGGAATAAAGAGGTGCCCTTAGTAAAGGTCACTGTGGCGAGAATCAGCAGTGCGAGAAGCTACAGGAGCGAGGAGGACATGAAGCAAAAGTACCACAATTGTTCTAAGTTTCGAGGATGAAACTTTTAAAAGGTATGAAGGATTATACTTGTAGTAAAATTCCTAGCAATTTTACAGAATTTTTGGCTTGATGATCATGGGCCTTGGGTGGGAATTTTTCCAAAACAAAAGAAAATAAGCCAAAAATGGATGCAAGACCTAGGAATTGAACTCCAAACCTCTAGAGATAGCCAAACCCTATAGATGCACCCACTAACCAGAAGCCCAATAGGATATCATCATTAGAGGAGGGGGGGGGGGGATTATAGATAAGTGTGATAAAGGCAAATGAAGAGGCATGGAAGAAGAGAAGAGAAACTTCTCTTCCTCCCTTTATAAAGAAGAGGGAAGGTTCTAATTTGCCACTTCCTAACTTCTTCTTCTTCTTCTTCTCACGAATTCTCTCCCTCTCCATTTCCCTCTTTTGGCCAACCTCATCCAAGCAAGAAAGCAAAGGCTAGGTTGGTTCTTTAGGTTATCTTCCCCACCCAAAGCAAAGCGAAGGATGTAAGTATCCCTCACTGCATCATACGAGTAGTTTCGTTTGATGTTTGTAAAAGAAAATCTATATGTTATATCTAACTAAGCTATGTTTTAGTTTATCAATGAAGTTGTATGCTAAGTTTAGGAGGTATATGATGATGTTAACATGGAAAAAAAAACGATTAGGTTAGAAGCTAACCCTAATAGCCCCTAGAGCCTATTCGGCCATGCCATGATTTTAGGGTTCTAATGAAGCTCTATGCCATGTTTTTGTAACTATATGATGATGTTAGGATTAATATGGATTAGGGCAAAAGATAACCCTAAAAACCCTACTTGGACCATTCGGCCAACCTAGGTTTTGGGTGAACAAATGAAGTTTTAATCCATATGTTATATGCAAATGAAGTTGTTGTTATATGAAATGAATTAGGTTAAAGGTTAACCCTAAAAACCCTACTTGGACCATTCGGCCAACCTAGGTTTTGGGTGAACAAATGAAGTTTTAATCCATATGTTATATGCAAATGAAGTTGTTGTTATATGAAATGAATTAGGTTAAAGGTTAACCCTAAAAACCCTACTTGGACCATTCGGCCAACCTAGGTTTTGGGTGAACAAATGAAGTTTTAATCCATATGTTATATGCAAATGAAGTTGTTGTTATATGAAATGAATTAGGTTAAAGGTTAACCCTAAAAACCCTACTTGGACCATTCGGCCAACCTAGGTTTTGGGTGAACAAATGAAGTTTTAATCCATATGTTATATGCAAATGAAGTTGTTGTTATATGAAATGAATTAGGTTAAAGGTTAACCCTAAAAACCCTACTTGGACCATTCGGCCAACCTAGGTTTTGGGTGAACAAATGAAGTTTTAATCCATATGTTATATGCAAATGAAGTTGTTGTTATATGAAATGAATTAGGTTGTTGTTATATGAAATGAATTAGGTTAAAGGATAACCCTAGAAGACCCTATGGACCATTCGGCCATCATGCATTTTGGGGATTAGATGAGTCTTAATATAAGTCTTATGTGCATATGAATTTGTTGTTAAGTTAAATGAATAGGTTAACATGTGTTTTATGTTGGGTGAATTCATGTTGACTTGTGATATTAAATAATGCTAGATGAAGATAACATGCCTTAGGTTAGTGTTTACTTACTTTTGATGCCATGCCTTTTTGCCATGTCTATGTGTATGCTATGTTTGAAATATGTTATGAAATGGAAGAAGATAGGATTATGAAATGAAACAAAACGATATGTACACGACATGAATATGACATGATGATGAAATGAAGAATGATATGTTATGAAATGAAGAATGGCATGTTTACGAAATGAAAGATGATATGTCCATGAAGGGAAGCATGATGTGTTATGAAATGAAGTATGCTATGTTTGCAAAATGTAAGCTATGTTATAAAATAAGCATATAAGTATTTTACCTTCTGCATGGCTTGTACCAAGACCCTAACAGGGTCCAAGAAGGGATGGGCTCCTAAGATGCCCTAGGTCGATGGAATAAGACTCGGACCTAGGATGGGCTTCTATGTATGATTGCCCCTAGGTCGATGGAATAAGACTCGGGCCTAGTACGGGATGGGCTCCAAGATGCCTTAGGTCGATGGAGTAAGACTCGGGCCTAGGATGGGCTTCTACGCTATGACGATTGCCCTAGGTCGACGGACTAAGATCGGGCCTAGTAACCTATTAGGTTCGGGACTTGCTACCTCGGGCCTATTTAGGGATGCGCGCTATGATAATGAAGAAGTGGTACAATGCCGGGCCAAAATATGTTGAGATTTATATTTACGTACCTATAAAATATGTTTTCAAAAGCATCTCGCATATGTTACATGATTAGATGTTATGTTTGATAGGCCATGTTGATATGTTACATATGAAGTATGTTATGTTTGATATGCCATGTTGATATGTTACATATGAAGTATGTTATGTTGGATATGCCATGTTGATATGTTACATATGAAGTATGTTATGTTTGATATGCCATGTTGATATGTTACATATGAAGTATGTTATGTTTGATATGCCATGTTATGTCACTATGCTACATATGATGTATGTTATGTCTGATAGGTCATACCTATATGTTTTATGTTATGTTGATTTGCTACGTTACATATGTTATATGTTATGTTTAAATAAGTCCTAGACGTACATGACATGATGCTATGTTATAGATGATACATGTTATGCTGCCATGCTATGGATGAGATATGTTATGTTTACTCACGTTATTTATGCTACATGTTAAGTTAATTACGCCATGTATGTTACATGTTATGTGGCTTATATGTTATGAATGTTACATGCTTATATGTTATGAATGTTACATGCTTATATGTTATGAATGGTACATGCTATGATTAATGTCGATATATGGTTTTTGTGAGTAGGACTGGATCTTACTAAGCCTATGTGCTTATAGTTTATCTTTCCCTCGTACTGCAGATAAGGGTAAGGGATGGATAAGCTAAAGGGAGGCGAGAGGGCCAAATGTGTGTGGCAGTGGCATGGTGGAGAAGATCCGTTAGGTTTATATATATATGTTTACCTATGATGATGATGTGTATGGATGTCCTTACTTATGTCTCCGTATGACAACGATGGTTATGAACCTGAACTAAGCACTAAGTAACTATCTAAGTTATAATGCATGCTCTATGTTAATAAGAAGAAGTAAAGAAGAAGTAAGAAGAAGTGTCTATATATGTTATGATGCATGCCCTATGTGAAGAAGAAGAAGTATATATATATGTCAATGCATGTTTATGTTATAAAAGAAAAAAAAATATCTAAAGTCTTCCGCTGTAAGAAGTACGAAATATGTATAAAGTCTTCCGCTGTATGTATGTATGTATGTATGTACGGTCGCGTCACGCGCCGCCCCTCCGGGTTCTGGGTCCGGAAAGGGCGGGCGTGACAGGTTGGTTAATATCGAGCGGATCGCCTTTCCACTACACACATCAAGCTCCAAATCCTAAGTAAGAATTCTATGTCTTCTCTAATTTTGTGAATTTGTTTTCCATGTATGATAGGAAATGCTTCTAGCTTAAATATGCATGAAAATATGTATGATACCCTTATGCTTGTTCTTGTATGATATAAAATACCTTAAGCTTAAACTATGCATGAGAACATGAATGATGCCTTAAGCTTAAAATGACTTTATGTTAGCTTTAGTCTAAGTATGCATAGGACAACGAACGAAAACTTATACTAGTTTTACCTTAATATATGAAGATAAACATGTCTGGAAGACGCAGTAGTAGACCTGATGAGCTAGCACCCCCGCATGACCTTACACACATAGTCACAGAACTCCAACGACAAGTTACAGAACAACAACAAGTAATAACTACCCTAATGAATCAGCGAGGAAACCCTACTGCCCCACCAACGGGCCCCGACCCGATGGTTCGACAGGAAGCTTACCTGATCCAGTGGCAGAGACTAAAGTCGGAAAATTTCTCTGGTACTGGTGAACCATGGGATGCCCAAGCCTGGTTCAAGACGGTGGAAAGCATCGTGGAGCTCGGATCGCCCGAATGCGAGAAGATTAAGTGTGTATCATTACTCGCTGCGGAGATGCTCGGATGTGGTGGGAACGGGTTAAAACCAAGAGACAAGTAAATCAGATGAGATGGACAGATTTTGAGTACGAATTCTTCGAAGAATTCTTCCACATGAGGGTGACCAACAAGCATTACGACGAGTTCACTGGGTTCCGACAAGGTGACCTATCGGTCAGCGAAGCCATGAAGAGATTCAACCGACTCGCACGCCTGTGCCCAGAGTTGGTCAGCACGGAAAGAGAAAGGGTCAGACTCATGCTGAAGATGCTCCAACCAGAAATAGCTCTGAATGTAGCCGGCGGAGTTCATAGACCGCAGACCGCAGAGGAGCTGTTCAGTAGTGCCTTAATTACCGAGCATTACCTGAACAACATTAGTCAGCAAAAGAAAGCACTGAGTGAAGGCAGGAGTCAGGCCCAGTCAGGAGGTCAGAGGAACCAGAGTGCTTGGAAAGGGAACCCCACTGGCAAGAGAAGACAATGGGAGAATCCTAAAGGAGGTCCAGCGAGCAAGCAGCCCAGGATCCCTCTGTGTGCTACCTGCGGGAAGATACATCCTGGAGTATGCTACCAAGGCACAAATCGATGTTACAACTGTGGACGGACAGGGCATAGAATCAAGGACTGTCCTATCCAGGTTCAGGCACCTCCTCAGCCGTATGCCCAGCCCAGGAGTGCTCCTCCACAGTTACATCAGATGCAGGCCGCAATCGAAGGAACCCCAATCCACCAAGGGAGACTAGAAGCCCCACCAGCTATGACAGATGCTAGGGTATTCTCTCTCACCCAAGAAGATGTGGCAAATGCCTCTCTGATTTATCACAGTCGGATATTTATTTTTACAAGATGCATGCTCGCATTATTTGACACTGGGGCAACACATTCGTTTGTTTCTACGCACTTTACTGGAAAGATAGACATACCACCACAAGCTCTAGATCACAAGTTCTTAACCACTCTACCCTCGGGAGGTAATGCCCTCCACTCATATGCTGCGAGCCGCACCCATCGGACCAGAGAACTCTCTGCGATCGATAGTGCTCGACATGCGAGATTATGACATTATATTGGGCATGGATTTCCTAAGCAAGTACGGCTTGATTGAGTGCCGAAAAAGGAAAGTGGTATTCCGGAGGCGGAGCCTAAGTTCGAATTTATCGGAGAACCGAGGAGAAGAGTCAATAAGATTTTATCAGCCCTACAGGCACGTAAGATGTTAGACAGTGGGTGCACTGGGTTTCTGGCACACGTAGTTGATACAAGTCAAGATGAGGACCAGAAGCTAGAGAATGTCAGAGTTGTATGCAACTACCCAGAGGTATTTCCAGATGAACTACCAGGGTTAGCCCAGATAAGTAGAATTTGAGATCGAGTTGATTCCTGGTACTAACCCGATCTCTAAAGCACCTTACCGTATGGCGCCGGCTGAATTAAAGGAACTTCAGGGACAGCTACAGGAGTTACTCGACAAGGGACTTATTTGCCCAAGTCGCTCTCCATGGGGAGCTCCAGTGCTGTTGGTGAAGAAGAAAGATGGGTCTATGCGAATGTGCATAGACTACCGAGCGCTGAACAATGTGACGATCAAGAACCGGTATCCTTTACCGCGGATTGATGACCTGTTCGACCAACTAAAAGGTGTCGCCGTCTTCTCTAAGATTGACCTGAGGTCCGGCTATCATCAAGTAAAAGTAAAACCAGATGATATACCAAAGACAGCCTTCCGGACAAGGTATGGACATTACGAGTTCGTAGTTATGCCCTTCGGAGTAACGAATGCACCTGCCCTGTTCATGGATTTGATGAATCGGGTATTCTCGGCATTCCTCGACAAGTTTGTGATCGTCTTCATAGACGACATACTAATATATTCGAGAACCCCCGAGGAGCATGCAGAACACCTGAATGTGGTATTGCAGATTCTTCGAGAAAAACAGCTATTCGCAAAGTTCTCCAAATGTGAGTTACGGCGAACAAGTATCATTTTTGGGTCACGTGATATCCAAGCACGGGTGATGGTAGACCCAATAAAGATTGAAGCCGTGAGTAACTGGAACCGACCAAAGAATGCCAGCGAAATCAGAAGCTTTCTTGGGCTAGCAAGCTACTACCGGAAGTTTGTAGAGAACTTCTCCAGGATTGCCGCCCCTATGACAGTCCTCACCAGAAAGAACAAGAAATATGAGTGGGCGGGCGCTGCGAAGGAGTTTCACGAATTAAAAGGAGATGACCACGCTCCAATCCTTGCTCTTCCGGACGATCTTGAAGGCCGACATGTATGCGATGGCGCTTCTAAGTTGGGACTCGGAGCAGTACTTATGCAGAATGGCAAGGTCATTGCCTACGCCTCTAGGCAACTCAAGGAACACGAAAGTAATTATCCCACCCACGATTTAGAGCTAGCAGTCGTGGTCTTTGCTCTCAAAACATGGAGGCATTATCTCTATGGAGCTCAGTGTAGGATCTATACAGACCACCAGAGTCTGAAATATTTCTTCACACAGAAGGACCTGAACATGAGACAGCGCAGATGGCTCGAGCTCGTCAAGGATTATGACTGCGAGATTCTTTACCATCCGGGGAAAGCTAACAAGGTGGCTGATGCACTCAGCAGGAAGTCCTGCGCCACCTTGATGTCCCTCAGTGTTATCTCGACCCTTAGAAAAGAGATTATGCGTTACGGGGTTGAAATCATCTCGGGCGACTCGACCATGACGATAACACACCGTTCGATGATATCTTTGGAAAAGCAAGCCCGTGACCCAAGCCTTGGAGGATCAAGCAAGAGGTCCTAGAAGGAAAGGGCGGCGTTCGGATCTCTGATAGTGGAGTACTCTACCTCAGGGATCGCTTGTGTATTCCCGACGATCCAGAATTGCGGAAGGAGATATTTGAGGAAGCTCACAGAACTCCTTATGCGATGCATCCTGGAACCACCAAGATGTACCAAGACCTAAAACGAAAGTTCTGGTGGTTCGGAATGAAAAGAGATGTGGCTCAGTATGTCAGTACTTGCCTGACCTGCCAGAGGGTTAAGGCAGAACACCAGAGACCTGGAGGAACACTGCAGCCGATCCAGATTCCAGAATGGAAATGGGAGGACATTTCTATGGATTTCATCTTAGGATTGCCCAAGACGACAAATGGTTATAATGCTATATGGGTAATTGTGGACAGATTGACGAAGTCCGCCCATTTCTTAGCAATCAAGATGACCTATTCGAGAACAAGCGCTCGATTATATGCTAGGGAAATTATCAGACTACATGGAATTCCTAAGACCATCATTTCTGACAGAGATGGTCGCTTTATCTCCCATTTCTGGGAATGCGTTCAGAAGGCCTTAGGCACGAAGCTATTGTTCAGTACTGCCTTCCATCCCCAGACGGACGGACAGACCGAAAGAGTAAATCAAGTACTGGAGGATATGTTACGAGCCTGCGTCCTGGATTTCAAAGGTAGCTGGTGTCGATACTTATGTTTGGCGTCGCCTACAATAATAGCTAGCTACTATTGGAATGGCACCCTACGAGGCTCTATACGGGAGGAAATGTAGATCTCCCATATCTTTGATACGAGGGTGGTGAAAAGAAGAGGATGGGACTCAGACGGATTTCATTGACGACACCACCCGAGCTATCTGGAACATCACGAGAATTGAACCGCCGAGCCGACAAAAGAGCTATGCGGATATGCGACGTAGACCGTTAGAATTCGAAGTTGGGGACCTAGTATTCCTTAAAGTGGCTCCTATGAAGGGAGTGATGAGATTCGGAAGGAAGGGTAAACTGAGTCCACACTACGTGGGACCGTATCCGATATTGCAGAGGATTGGCAAGGTAGCTTACAAGCTAGAGCTGCCTCAAGAGATGTCGGCTATTCACAACGTGTTCCATGTCTCTGCTCAAGAAATGCATTTCGACGGACCAAGTGATCGAGCCACAAAGCGGTACAAGTTCAAGAGGACCTGAGTATTGAAAGTCGGCCTATCCAAATACTAGACCGAGAAATCAAGAGGCTAAGGAACAAAGAGGTGCCCTTAGTAAAGGTCCTGTGGCAGAATCAACGGTACGAGGAAGCTACCTGGGAACGCGAGGAGGACATGAAGCAGAAGTACCCATAATTGTTCTAAATTTCGAGGACAAAACTTTAAAAGGTATGAAGGATTGTAACGCCCGTAAAATTCCTAGCAATTTTACAGAAATTTTTGGCTTGATGATCATGGGCCTTGGGTGGGCCTTTTTCCAAAACAAAAGAAAATAAGCCAAAAATGGATGCAAGACCTAGGAATTGAACTCCAAACCTCTAGAGATAGCCAAACCCTATAGATGCACCCTAAGCCCAATACGATATCATCATTAGAGGAAGGGGGGGGGGATTATAGATAAGTGTGATAAAGGCAAATGAAGAGGCATGGAAGAAGAGAAGAGAAACTTCTCTTCCTCCCTTTATAAAGAAGAGGGAAGGTTATAATTTTCCACTTCCTCTCTTCTTCTTCTTCTTCTTCTCACCGAATTCTCTCCCTCTCCATTTCCCTCTTTTGGCCGAACCTCATCCAAGCAAGAAAGCAAAGGCTAGGTTGGTTCTTTAGGTTATCTTCCCCACCCAAAGCAAAGCGAAGGATGTAAGTATCCCTCACCTGCATACGAGTAGTTTCGTTTGATGTTTGTAAAAGAAAATCTATATGTTATATCTAACTAAGCTATGTTTTAGTTTATCAATGAAGTTGTATGCTAAGTTTAGGAGGTATATGATGATGTTAACATGGAAAAAAAAAAGATTAGGTTAGAAGCTAACCCTAATAGCCCCTAGAGCCTATTCGGCCATGCCATGATTTTAGGGTTCTAATGAAGCTCTATGCCATGTTTTTGTAACTATTTGATGATGTTAGGATTAAGATGGATTAGGGAAAAAGTTAACCCTAAAAACCCTACTTGGACCATTCGGCCAACCTAGGTTTTGGGTGAACAAATGAAGTTTTAATCCATATGTTATATGCAAATGAAGTTGTTGTTATATGAAATGAATTAGGTTAAAGGTTAACCCTAAAAACCCTACTTGGACCATTCGGGCAACCTAGGTTTTGGGGTGAACAAATGAAGTTTTAATCCATATGTTATATGCAAATGAAGTTGTTGTTATATGAAATGAATTAGGTTAAAGATTAACCCTAAAAACCCTACTTGGACCATTCGGCCAACCTAGGTTTTGGGTGAACAAATGAAGTTTTAATCCATATGTTATATGCAAATGAAGTTGTTGTTATATGAAATGAATTAGGTTAAAGGTTAACCCTAAAAACCCTACTTGGACCATTCGGCAAACCTAGGTTTTGGGTGAACAAATGAAGTTTTAATCCATATGTTATATGCAAATGAAGTTGTTGTTATATGAAATGAATTAGGTTAAAGGTTAACCCTAAAAACCCTACTTGGACCATTCGGCCAACCTAGGTTTTGGGTGAACAAATGAAGTTTTAATCCATATGTTATATGCAAATGAAGTTGTTGTTATATGAAATGAATTAGGTTAAAGGATAACCCTAGAAGACCCTATGGACCATTCGGCCATCATGCATTTTGGGGATTAGATGAAGTCTTAATATAAGTCTTATGTGCATATGAATTTGTTGTTAAGTTAAATGAATAGGTTAACATGTGTTTTATGTTGGGTGAATTCATGTTGACTTGTGATATTAAATAATGCTAGATGAAGATAACATGCCTTAGGTTAGTGTTTACTTACTTTTGATGCCATGCCTTTTTGCCATGTCTATGTGTATGCTATGTTTGAAATATGTTATGAAATGGAAGAAGATAGGATTATGAAATGAAACAAAACGATATGTACACGACATGAATATGACATGATGATGAAATGAAGAATGATATGTTATGAAATGAAGAATGGTATGTTTACGAAATGAAAGATGATATGTCCATGAAGGGAAGCATGATGTGTTATGAAATGAAGTATGCTATGTTTGCAAAATGTAAGCTATGTTATAAAATAAGCATATAAGTATTTTACCTTCTGCATGGCTTGTACCAAGACCCTAACAGGGTCTAAGAAGGGATGGGCTCCTAAGATGCCCTAGGTCGATGGAATAAGGCTCGGGCCTAGGATGGGCTTCTATGTATGATTGCCCCTAGGTCGATGGAATAAGACTCGGGCCTAGTACGGGATGGGCTCCAAGATGCCTTAGGTCGATGGAGTAAGACTCGGGCCTAGGATGGGCTTCTACGCTATGACGATTGCCCTAGGTCGACGGACTAAGATCGGGCCTAGTAACCTATTAGGTTCGAGACTTGCTACCTCGGGCCTATTTAGGGATGCGCGCTATGATAATGAAGAAGTGGTACAATGCCAGGCCCAAATATGTTGAGATTTATATTTACGTACCTATAAAATATGTTTTCAAAAGCATCTCGCATATGTTACATGATTAGATGTTATGTTTGATAGGCCATGTTGATATGTTACATATGAAGTATGTTATGTTTGATATGCCATGTTGATATGTTACATATGAAGTATGTTATGTTTGATATGCCATGTTGATATGTTACATATGAAGTATGTTATGTTTGATATGCCATGTTATGTCACTATGCTACATATGATGTATGTTATGTCTGATAGGTTATACCTATATGTTTTATGTTATGTTGATTTGCTACGTTACATATGTTATATGTTATGTTTAAATAAGTCCTAGACATACATGACATGATGCTATGTTATAGATGATACATGTTATGCTGCCATGCTATGGATGAGATATGTTATGTTTACTCACGTTATTTATGCTACATGTTAAGTTAATTACGCCATGTATGTTACATGTTATGTGGCTTATATGTTATGAATGTTACATGCTTATATGTTATGAATGTTACATGCTTATATGTTATGAATGGTACATGCTATGATTAATGTCGATATATGGTTTTTGTGAGTAGGACTGGATCTTACTAAGCCTATGTGCTTATAGTTTATCTTTCCCTCGTACTGCAGATAAGGGTAAGGGATGGATAAGCTAAAGGGAGCAGCAGGAGGGGCCAAATGTGTGTGGCAGTGGCATGGTGGAGAAGATCCGTTAGGTTTATATATATATGTTTACCTATGATGATGATGTGTATGGATGTCCTTACTTATGTCTCCGTATGACAACGATGGTTATGAACCTGAACTAAGCACTAAGTAACTATCTAAGTTATAATGCATGCTCTATGTTAATAAGAAGAAGTAAAGAAGAAGTAAGAAGAAGTATCTATATATGTTATGATGCATGCCCTATGTGAAGAAGAAGAAGTATATATATATATATATATATATATATATATATATATATATATATATATATATATATATATATATATATATATATATATATATATATATATATATATATATATATATATATATGTCAATGCATGTTTATGTTATAAAAAAAAAAATGTCTAAAGTCTTTCGCTGTAAGAAGTACGAAATATGTATAAAGTCTTCCGCTGTATGTATGTATGGTCGCGTCACACGCCGCCCCTCCGGGTTCTGGGTCCGGAAAGGGCGGGCGTGACAAGGAGACCGAAGAAGAATCATCATCATCCTCACAAGAAAGTGAGGAGTCAACTTCCGGGTCAGAAGAGGTGGAGGAAGTGGAAGAAGCATCCACCTCAAGGATTGAGGGGGAGGAGAGAACCTTCATACCGGAACATCGAGAAGAAGAAGCTTCGACATCCGGTCAAGATGAAGAAGCCCAAAGTCCAATTCTGGTCTCCACCACCATCGGTAACTCAAACACCTCAATTCAAAATAAAAATAACATTATGTGTTTTGAGTGTAGGAAATTTGGGCATTATAAGAGTAAGTGCCCAAAGAAAGTCAAGAAAGCTCCTCCGGCGCCTAAAAGTCAACAAAAGTCAACGGATGCCGGTTCCCCAAGTATCAAGAGCAAGGAGCACATCATATGCTTCAAATGCAATGCAAAAGGACATTATAGGAATCAATGTCCTAGGGGGAAGAAGAAGACCCAAGAGGGAGCTACACATGTAGGGGGAGCTTCCAAAGCTAACCCTAAGGTATATTTTAATAATGTATCCTTTTTAGTTAATAGGCAAAAGCATGCTAAGGGTTTCAATTCTCTTGCTATTTATCATAAAGAGCATGCTAGAAATAACAAATATATTTGTTTAGGAGCTAAGAAGGTTCACCTTAGGAATAAGGAGAAGTTTGGGACTAATGTCCCTAAAAATATCTTACCTAGAGAATCAATCAAGAAAATAGGAGAACACCTAGGTTTCAATCCTAAATGGACTAGGCATATGCCTAGGAAGTCAAATGCCCAAGGATTAAATCAAAATTCTAAATTTGGGCAACTAGAAAAGGAAAATCAAGTCTTGAGGTCAAGGCTTGAAAAGATGGAAAAGACCCTTGCAAAAATGCAAAATCTATTTCAAGGGTCAAGAGGTCAACATGTAGGGTCTAGAAGTCAAAGCCTAGAGTCAAATGGTCAAAAATCAAGACCTAGGAAATTAGATTCATCCAAGGGTAAACCTAAGCCCAAGGAAACCTATCACAATGTTCCATTTGATTATGGAACTAAACCTAGGAAAACTAAGGTCAATAGGGAAGTCATCCCTAGAGTTGACCAAGGGTTGTGCCTAGTGGCCAAGGTTTCTAAGAAACCTAGGGTGGCCACTAAGAAGGTTGCAAGGGGAGTTACCCCTAGAGTCAACCTAGGTAAGACCAAAATGACCAAGGCTAATAAGCCTAGGAGGGTCATTAGGAAGGTATCTAGGGAGGTTATCCCTAAGGAATACCTAATTAACCCTAGGAGCTCAAATCGGTTTTGGGTTCCTAAGAGCATGATTGATTCACTCTAGGTGGGTTTAGGGTGTGCCAACCTTGATTGGATGAGTAGTTAACTCAACCATGGTAAAGGTGGCACTTTAGGATATTTTCAAGGTTATGGTTACTTTGAAAATACATTTGAGCTTTAATCCTAAAAGATTTTAGGATGTGCCAATATTACTTGAGAAGTTTGATAAAATGATTAAATTGGCACAATTGAGTTTTAGAGATTAGTTTTCCATTTTGGGTTTTTGGCACACTAGGAAGATTAGTGATAATATGGCAAAATATAATTAATTATATCAAATGGCAATGAATATTAAAATTTAGGTATACTTATACCTATACTTTTTACTTGCCATGATTTGTTTGCCATATGCCATGAAATGACATCATGTTTATGTTCTATCATTTATATGTCATGAGTATGCTTAGGGATTAAGGACCAATGTCATGTGTTTTTAGATTTTATCATATGCCATGATATCATGATCATTGGCCATGCTTAATTATTGCTATCTTTATGTCATGATCATTTCATGCATTAGATTGATTAAAATTGAACTAAGGACAATGACATGACTTGAAGTCCCATTTATAAGGGAATCAAGTAGAGTTGCTTTAGAAGATGCATGAAACCCTAGTTTAGGGAGAACAAAACCCACATCTCACATCTAATTGACATGTATGTGTATTTATACACCATAGATACATGTGAGATGCTAGGATATGAGTTAAGTTCAAGGTGCATAGTTTTTGCATCTAGATGAACTAAAACTCATATAATTCTATTTGTGGATCATTGGGAAAGCTTGTGTACAAGTCATGTGCATAGAGCCCAAGGAATATGATCCAAAATAAGGTTTTGAAAACATTTTAAAATCATTTTGAAAAACCTTGGTGAAGTCTATCTTTTGATAGCAATCACCATTGATGAAGTTGATACAAAGTAGGACCAAAACATTGAAAATTTCAATGGTTTTGAACTTTGTGCCAATTTCACTATTTTATGGGTAAAATAATTTTCAAATATTTTTCACCCATTGTATTGGTCATAGGTATTATACGTATCAAATTTCGTGATTTTTCGATATACGTATAATTATTTATGATTTTCTGAAATTCAGAAATTTCAGTTATCAGTCGACTGCCATTGGTGGCAATCGACTGATGGAGGTGCCAGTCGACTGATGTCTGAATCACTCGACTGGTAGCCTGATTTCGGGGAAAACAAGATTGTTTAACCCGATTTCAGCTACGGTTATGGTCCCTAATCACTCCTAACCCTAGGATATGCTTTGGGAAGCATTATAAAGGGTGAAAATCCATTGGATATGGATTAGGAGAGTTGTTTAGGGTTTGTATCAATGTTAAGGTATTGGAAAGTTCAATGTTGAATTTCTAACCTTAATTTTGATGGTTTAGAGTTCCTATTGGCTTAGGGACTGCCCAAGGACATTGTTGGTGCAATGGTCAAGGGGGAGCAAGCCTTTAGGGGGAGATATCCATCTTGGGATGATGGATGTGTTTTTCTCCTTGAAGAGGAGAAGTTATTGGGAGAACATGACATCAATTGGGAAATTGATGGGACTTTTGAGAGACCCAATTTGGAAATTGGGAGAGTAAATGGAATTGTCTCTCTTGAGTGATATTGGACTTATCACTAGGAAGATGGTAGACATCCTAAGTATTTTTGGACCAAGGGGGAGATTGTAAGATCTCATTGGGACATGAGACATTGACCCTCTTGGGGAAAAAACCTTTTTGATGTTAGTCAAAAAGGGGGAGAATGTTTGGGGGAGAACATTTGGAGAGTATTTACCAATTTGGCATAATTGGTAAAGGATTTGAGTTAGTGTTCTAACTCAATCATTTGTTTGGTTTTTGTCAAACATCAAAAAGGGGGAGATTGTTGGTGCAATCGGCCCAGGTCACGATTGACCAGGACTCGAGTTTGACTCGAGTGATGTTTTGATGTTTTGACAAAAACATATGATAATGTAATTGTCATGGGAAAGCCCAAGTCATGAGTACTTGGCATGGGAAGTCCAAGTGGGACACTTGGCATTTGAGAAAAGTCTAAGCATGAGTCTTGGTAAATGGAAAGTTCAAGCATGAGTCTTGGCAAGGTAAAGTCCAAGTCTTGAGTACTTGGCATGGAAAGTCCAACATGGGTTGGCAAGGAAAGTCCAAGAATGGTCTTGGCATGAGAAGTCCAACATGGGTTGGCAAGGGAAAGTCCAAGTTTGAGTCTTGGCATGAGAAGTCCAAGGGGTTTGATATTGGCGGCGTAAAGTCCAAGCTGGAGTCTTGGCAGTATAAGTCCAATGGTTGGCGGCGTAAAGTCCAAGCAGAGTCTTGGCGGCGTAAGTCCAATGTGCCTTGGCGGTGTAGACACCGTTAGCATGACATAGCCGACGGAAGCACCTGAAGGCTAGCGCGATGGATGAACAAGTCATGGATAACTTGGAGGGATCTGAGAGGCGTGAGACTGATGGAGGTGGCTAGAAGGCTTAGGTCTAGGCTAAGGGTGGTCTAGCAAGTATGGGGGAACCATACTTGGGTAAAAACCTCATGTTTGAGGTGTGCCAGTCGACTGGTGCCATGTGGCAGTCGACTGGACCGAGTCAACTAGGGTTTGATCAGAGGTTATGGCCCAGCGCCATCGCCGAGTTGTGCGATCGATGATGAGCGATCGATCGTAATCACCGATCGGTGCTCGAGAAATCGGCCACATAATGGAGTCGAGACTCGACTGGTCGAGTGAGGACTCCATCAGTCGACTGATGGTCACAATCAGTCGACTGATGAAGGTTCCGTTGGACTTATCCAGCGTGGATCTAGCCGTTGTCTCACGACAATGGCATCGATCGGTGATGGTCCCGATCGATCGGTGATAGACTTTTCGACCAGTTTGAAGCTATATATGGAGCTCGTGATGGAGGAAAAACCAAGGGTTCTTTGAGGCGATTTGGGGCGAGTTGCTGCTGCAATTCAGGGTCTCCAAGTGCTACTCGATCAACCTAGCGATCAAGCATTCAAGAGCATTTGTAAAGTGTTTTCTTTACTTGTTTTGCTTTGTATTTCATTGTATTTGCTTGTAGCTATTTGTTTATTGTTGTAAACAATTGTAAGAGGTTTCTCCGCCTCCGACTCGTGTCGAGAAGGAGTTATTTCATAGTGGTGTGTGATTGGCATCGCTAGGGTTCGTACGAACCCGATCCGTGGAGTAGGAACCGTGCGGTTCCGAACCATGTTAAATCTTCGTGTCTTTGTGTGTGCTTGTCCATTTCGTTATTGTATTATATCTATATTCCGCTGCGCTAATGAAATTGTAGACACGAACGCGAAAGAATTCCATTGACACTATTCACCCCCCCTCTAGCCGTTCCAAACGATCCCTAACAAAGTATTCACCACCTCGATCCGATCGAAGTATTTTAATACTCTTGTCATGTTGTTTCTCTACTTCATTTCTGAATTCTTTGAACCTTTCAAAGGCTTCAGACTTGTGTTTCATCAAGAACACATACCCAAACCGTGAGTGATCATCGGTGAAGGTAATGAAGTAGCTATAGCCTCCTAAAGCTTGAGTTGACATAGGTCCACATACATCAGTATGTACTAGACCTAGTAACTCTCCCACTCGTTCACCTTTTCCAGTAAAAGGTAACTTAGTCATCTTGCCTTTTAAGCATGATTCCCATGTATCGTATGAATCCAATTCAAACGATTCCAGAATTCCACATCGGTGTAATTCGGACATGCGTTTCTTGCTTACATGGCCAAGATGACAATGCCACATGTAGGAGTCTATTTGATTATCCTTTCGAGCACGCTTGTTGCTCGCTTCGATATTGCAAATGTCACTAGATATGTCCAACGTATAAACACCATTGCTTAAAGTTCCAGTCCCATAAAGAACTCCATTCAAAGTTATGTAACAACAATTGTTACTAAAAGTCAAATGGTACCCATTTCTATTTAAACAAGAAATAGAAATGATGTTCTTTATCAACGAAGAAACATAAAAGCAATTGTCCAGTTCTAAGACAAATCTTGCAGGGAGTTTCAACAAATACGTTCCGATGGCGAGTGCAGCAACCTTTGCTCCATTCCCAACACATAAATTTGACTCTTCCTTGACAAGTCTTCTTCTATTCCTTAGCCCATGTATGTCATTACATATATGTGAGCCACACCCAGTATCCAATACCCAAGTGTCTGAGGAAATAGAATGACAATCAATAACGAAGATATATGAAAAAGATGGAGCATCTTATGCCTTATTCTTCTTCACGGACTAAAGATAAATCTTGCAATTTCTTCACCAATGGCCCTACTTGCCATAATGATGGTAAGTGCCCTTTTGAGTTGGTTTTGCCTTTTTATCCTTTTTCTTCTTCCCCTTCTGTTGTTCCTTTGACTCCCTCTTAGAACCTTTCTTCGAGGAATCAACTAACAACACCATCCCCTGCTCATGCTTCTCAGAAGGCTCTACAGTCTTCAACATGTTGAGCAGTACCACAGATGAACCTTCTTGCATCTCAGAGGTGAAGAGGAGCTTGGAGACTTCGAACCTTTCGAATCTCACTTGCTTATCAAACAACTCATAAAGATGAAGGACTACGATATGAGCATCCATATGCTCATGCTGCTTTCGTAGCTTGGGTTCCATCGCGGCTAGCATGATGCAACTTGTTAGTTCAGAATCAGTCACATGTTTCTGATAGACCAACAATTGGTTCGGAGTTGCATCGTCACTAGGATGGGCGGGAAGAGGCGCTTCGAGGACATACGCAAGCTTTTCACCTTGAGAACAATTCTCAAGTTTCTAAGCAGTCCAAGAAGTTCGACCCAGTCAACTTATTCGAATCCAAAATGGAACACAAATTCAAAGACATCATGATCAATTTTAGAAATACAAAACGAGCATATATGAGAAAATGATTTTAAAATGCATCAATATACATTTATAAATCCCATTCATTTTTTGAATTTCAAAAAACCCCAAAATCACTTCGGGAGATCGTAGGTCCATCTCCAAATGGGCTGATATCCATCATAGTTATGAACAACCTTGGAGAGAGTCCAACAAGCCTTTCATAACTATGACGGTAGGTATCAACTATACCGATTGCATATCACGTATATGCAACTATCACAATGTGCTATCAGCTAATTGAATGTTCACACATACATCGGGTTATTAACACATTAACAAGTATGCATCATATGCATAACACCCAACTTCACCTCCCTTTACATCGACCTTGGAGAGAGTCCAACAAGCCGATGCTCCAGGTTAAAGCCAACCCATTAATCGAGAAATAGTTTTAATATGGTTAGAGCGCATTCAACCAATTAGCCCGGCTTGGAGAGAGTCCAACAACCAAAACTAACGATTGACCTCTGACTCTTACCATATTAGTATTAAACTATTCCATGGTTTGAACATGTTCGGATTCGAGCCGGGCTTGGAGAGAGTCCAACAACCCAAACAAGAAATGGAACTCTGGTTCTAACCATATTAATGGAAGGTGTAGGCTTTAATATTGAGTTAGGGTTTTTATGTCTCATCCTCTTTGCATGCATATAACTATTATCTACATGGCATGGCATACATGACATACATCTACATGTCACGACACGCATGGCATAATGATATGCATATAATGCAATTACATGGCATACAATTATGTCATGTACATAATTTCCTTATTTGTCATAACTATTTATAGAAATAAAATATGTTTAAGATTTGATTCTCCAAATCAAATCATGATTAAATTAGGAAACAAATTTCCAAATCTAATCACATATTTTATTTATGGAAATAGTTGATTAAGGAAAATCAATTTAGGAAGCCAATTTCCTAAATCATCAAAACTACTTATGGAAATAAAATATTTTAAGATTTAATTTCCCAAATAAAATCATGATTAAATTAGGAAACAAATTTCCAGAATCTAATCAAATATTTTATTTATGGAAAATATCAATTTCCATAAATACTTCCAACTTTCCAAAAGTGGAAGATTTCCATAAATACTTCTAGACTTTGCAAAATTGAAAAATTTCCATAAATACTTCTAAATTTCCAAAATTAGAAAATTTCCAAAAATAACATTATGACTATCACAAAACCATTTTACGATTATGTCGAAACATAACCTGGGCTCTGATACCACTTGTTGGGTTTCCGGCACCGCGGCGTGTGTGTGTTCGATCATGTTTCGTAAACATGAGCACAACGGAAGCAATAAAATTAATAAATCTATATTTATTACAACACACACATCACACGCATGCATAGTACAACAAGTGTAGACATAACCGTAAATTTAAATTTGCAATAAAAGAAAATTTAACTACGTTATACCTTTCGTATTACGTGTAGCGGGAACGGCATCAACCGGAACGATCCTCGCTAGAATCGTCTCTATCCGTATCCACACCGAGTATCCTTAGGATGACTTTGCTAAGCCATGAGCTTCGTCTTCGTACGGGTTACTAGCCTCGTGTTGAAGACGACGTGATCGAGAGATGATCACGATCCGAATCCAAATTCGGATACAAAATGAGTCCTCAAAACTCGCTTCTCCGGAGAGGTATTCGTCAACCGTTTGACGAATCCTTCGTCCTCCACCTCAGAGGATTACCGGAGATCGAATCCCCGGTAAGTTAGGCACTATCGGAGCTCTAACCGTCGTCCAAACGACGCTCCGACGAGAGGAAAACAAGCTGTCCAGAAAACTGGACAGCTTTGGTGGAGGAGTAGGCGCCGGCCAACCAAGGGAAGCCAAGTGCTCACCTTATCGCCACACCCAAGGAAGATCACCGGAGCACCAACCGGCAGCAGCTTGACGCCGGCGAGGGGGAAAAAAGCTCCTTCTGGATGCCGGTTGGAGGAGAAGAGGGGGCGGCAATGGAGTTGGCGCCGACTCCTTCAATGGGGTGGGCGGCAACTAGGTTTAGGGCTTTTGGATTAAGGCTTAACTATCCCTTAAGCCCTCTTTTATAGATAACTAATTCTCTTAATGATTATTGGATCATAACCATGAGGCCCGTTAACCCGCTCCATTAATATAAGTTAAAATAAACCAAACCATGATGGTTTATTTTAAGTTAAAACGAATCGAACCAACTTTTGGTTCATTCGTTTAAAATAAACCAAACCCTTTGGTTTATTCTCCTCCATTGGATTAGAACCAAACCATTTTGGTTCATCCATTATGTCTTCATAAGACACTGCTCATCCACGCTTCCATTGCGACTGAAACGATTTCATTCTCGCTTCTTGTTTGGTCCAAACAAACCTTGTTTCTCTCGGTCTGAGAATCCCATTCTCAAGCTCGTTTTAAATCCTTCGGATTACGCTCATTGTGCGTGTGACCAAATAGGTTCTCGGTTTATGTTGGACGTCTATAATTAACCATTAATTATAGAACGATCATGAGTGGCACCTAGTAGTACATCATGATCCCCAATTAACCGAAAAGATCAACGGTTGATCCAGAACTATTTCTGAAACCCTTCAGCAGCTCGAATGATTCGTGCCCCATTTCCTTCACTCATCTTATACCCACTTGGTTCAGGACATGGTCTATAGTGTCAGTCCCCACTAGGCTGACTACGTCACACCTAGCCCAAGTATCATTTCCTCGTCCTACGGATTCTAGTTACTCAACATGTATCGAAGAGTACCTTACTCTAAACATGTAATGCTTTGGCCAAAGACTTTAGTAACAATTCGACGAGAAGCCATGGGTATACATCTCCTCGCAAGGAGTGGTGAATCCTTTATAGGCTATTCAAACACCTTCGATCATTTCGACTTATACCCAATCATCCCGGGTCCACATCTCCTTAGAGATGTTTACTTAAGATGTCAAAGCATAAGTCTCCATGATCAAGATGACTTGAATACCGCAAGTCAAAGGAACATCGCACTTAAGCTACAGTAAGAACTTCATTGACATATCTATATATGTAGAGAACCATATGAAGTCTTACGGCGGGTCACTCCAATGAACTAGTTACCATAACTAGCATCCACGATTAACTCCGGACATCACAATATCTCTAGCCAGTGAGAATCAGCTGCTTGGATACACCAAGGAGTATACCTCGTGCTAGTCTCGACAGAATCGATGGTGTTCAAATCCATCAATTCATCGACTAGGGATAATTCCGATACATCACAATTACACATGTAGAGATACTCAGCAGTTGTGATGCAATCACAAATTCTCTCATGCTGTGAATCGTATCATGGACATTCAGTAAATGGGTTTAAGATCCAATCAAATACATGAAACATGTATACTCAAATAGTGAATCTTCATTTATCATATAAATGGTTCATACATAAGGCGATTGCCTTAGGACATCTCTCATATATTACTAACAATCAAATCATCGTGTTGACCTACATGCTAGTCTCTACGCATTAACATTGTCCTTGAATGTTAATACTTGACTAGGAATGATTAAGAGTAGTGTTCTCTATATCATCTCATTATCGATTCAACCAAACGATTGATATAGATAAGAACCTACTACTCAAGGACATTATTATATTTAGTTATTTGGCACCAATACAAGTAAATATAATAACCATGCCTTTATAAATATGAATATTATACAATAAAGTCCATACAACAATCATCACATGATTGGCTCTAGGGCTTTCACTAACAAATATTATCTAGTAATTGTTGGGAGTATGGGGAATACAATCAAAGTCCCACATTGGTAAGACATGGAAAAGATCATGTGCTTATAAGAAAAAAGATATCTCCATTGGCATGAGGCCTTTTGGGTAAAGCCCAAAAATAAAACCATGAGGGCTTAGACCCAAAGTGGACAATATCATACCATTGTGGAGATATGTGGAGCTTATAAGCACTAACAATTGGTATCAGAGCCATGGTCCATGTCAAGCCATGAACCTCGAACGAAGGAAGTTGAGCTCCCACGTCCGGATCAAGAGAACCAGACATCAGGAAGGAAGTCTAGTTGGGTCGGGGGGACCGAACAACTGGCAGGAAGTCCTGGTGGGTTGAAGATCGGACATCAAGCAGAGAAAATCCTTCGAGGAGGGATAGGCTTGAGGGGGGGCCCAATGTGGTCCTTCGTTTGAGGGGGGGATTGTTGGGAGTATGGGGAATACAATCAAAGTCCCACATTGGTAAGACATGGAAAAGATCATGTGCTTATAAGAAAAAAGATATCTCCATTGGCATGAGGCCTTTTGGGTAAAGCCCAAAAATAAAACCATGAGGGCTTAGACCCAAAGTGGACAATATCATACCATTGTGGAGATATGTGGAGCTTATAAGCACTATCAGTAATAGTAGATGATTTTTCTAGATTTACTTGGGTATTCTTCATGAAACATAAGGATGAAACTTAGGAATAATCATAGGCTTTAGAAAAAGAGTAGAGAATGAAAGGAATCTCAAAATCAACCGGATCCGTAGTGATCATGGTGGAGAATTTGAGAATTCTAACTTCTCAAAATTTTTCCTAGAACAAGGGTGTAAGCACGAATTTTCATGTCCTAGAACACCCCAACAAAATGGGGTGGTGGAAAGAAAAAATCGTGCCCTATAAGAAGCATCTAGGACTATGCTTAATGCATATTCTTTACCTAGCCACTTGTGGGCGGAAGCGGTCAATACCGCTTGCTATATCCAAAATAGGGTTTTAATTCATAGGTTTTTAGGAAAAATCCCATTTGAATTATGGAATGGTACAATTTCAACAATTCACTATTTCAAAGTTTTTGGATGCAAGATTTACATTTTAAACACCAAAGACAACCTCGATAAATTTGAATCCAAAGTGGATGAAGGAATCCTAGTTGGATACTCATCCACTAGTGTAGGATATAGAGTTTATAATAAGAGAACTCAAAAGATTGAGGAATCCTCAAATGTGCAATTTGATGAAACCTCTAATACTTACCCTAGGAAATCCCCCATTGATAGTGATATCAATGACAAAAATAAAAAAAATTACCCAACAATTTCAAGATTTAACTTTAGGGGGTAATGATCAAGGGGGAGAGTTAAATCAAGGGGGAGTAAAAGGTGATTCCGATGATGAAAGAAGGGTTGAGGATAATTATGATCAAAATCAAATTAATACACCTCTGAGAACAATAAGAGTTCATCAAAATCACCCTCTAGATCAATTTTTAGGTGAATTATCTCAAGGTGTTAGGACTAGGTCATTTTATAGAGCTCCCTCTAGCATATAGCCCTCATATCCCAAATTGAGCCCAAAACAATCAATGATGCATTACTTGATCCGGATTGTATCTTAGCAATGCAAGATGAATTGACTCAATTTGAAAGGAGTCAAGTATGAGAGTTAGTTCCTAGACCTAATGATAATACCATCATTACTACAAGATGTCTTTTTAGGAACAAACTATATGATCAAGGCAATATCAATAGGAATAAGGCAAGGTTAGTTGCAAGGGATTTCAATCAAGTTGAAGGACTTGATTATGATGAAACATATGCCCCGGTTGCTAGGTTAGAATCCATTAGAATCCTATTAGGATATGCCTCTTACATGGGCTTTAAACTCCATCAAATGGATGTAAAGTCAGCATTCCTAAATGGGTTTATTAAGGAGGAAGTATATGTAGAACAACCTCCCGGGTTTGAAAGCATAGACTATCCAACCCATGTATTCAAGCTTAAAAAGGCTTTATATGGTTTGAAACAAGCTCCCCGGGCTTGGTGTGAAAGATTGTCATTTTTCTTGGTCTCTAAGGGGTTTAGAAGGGGTCAAGTAGACCAAACTCTCTTCATTAAATCAAAGTCTAAGGACATCTTTGTAGCCCAAGTATATGTAGATGACATTATCTTTGGGTCAACAAATGATGAGCTCCTTCAAGACTTCATCAAAAATATGGAGAATGAGTTTGAGATGAGTCTAGTTGGGGAACTAAATTTCTTCCTAGGTCTACAAGTCAAACAAACAAATGAAGGAATTTATGTATACCAAACCAAATATGCTAAGGAAATGATTAAGAAATTTGGTTTGGAAAATGCTAAAGTAGTCTGTTAGTAATATGTGAGAGATTTCCTAAGGCAATCACCTTATGTTAGAACCATTTATATGATAAATGAAGATTCACTATTTGAGTATACATGTTCTCATGTATTTGATTAGATCATAAACTCATTTACTGAATGTCCACGATACGATTCACAGTATGAGAGAATTTGTGATTGGATCACAACTAGTGAGTATCTCTACATGTGTAATTGTGATGTATCGGAATTATCCCTAGTCGATGAATTGATAGATTTGAACACCATCAATTCTGTCGAGACTAGCATGAGGTATACTCCTTAGTGTATCCAAGCAGCTGATTCTCACTGGCTGGAGACATTGTGATGTTTGGAGTTAATCGTGGATGTTAGTTATGGTAACTAGTTCATTGGAGTGACCAGCCGTAAGATTTCATATGGTTCTCTGCATATATATATATGTCAATGGAGTTCTTACTGCAGCTTAAGTGCGATGTTCCTTTGACTTGCGGTATTCAAGTCATCTTGATCATGAAGACTTATGCTTTGACATCTTAAGCAAGCATCTATGAGAAGATGTGGACCCGGGATGATTGGGTATAAGTCAAAGTGATCGAAGGTGTAAAGGATTCACCACTCCTTGCGAGGAGATGTATACCCATGGTCTCTCGTCGGATTGTTACTAAAGTCTTTTGCCAAAGCATTACATATTTAGAGTAAGGTACTCTTCGATACATGTGTAGTAACTAGAACCCGTAGGATGAGGAAATAATACTTGGGCTAGGTGTGACGTAGTCAACCTAGTGAGGATTGACACTATATACCATGTCCTGAACCAAGTGGGTATAAGATGAGTGAAAGGAATGGGGCACGAATCATTCTAGCTGCTGAAGGGTTTCAGAAATAGTTCTGGATCAACCGTTGATCTTTTCGGTTAATTGGGGATCATGATGTACTACTAGGTGTCACTCATGATCGTTCTATAATTAATGGTTAATTATAGATGACCAATATAAACCGAGAACCTATTTGGTCATACGCACAACGAGCGTAATCCGAAGGATTTAAAACAAGCTTGAGAATGAGATTCTCCGACCGAGAGAAACTAGGTTTGGTTGGACCAAACAAGGAGCGAGCATGAAATCGTTTCAGTCGCAATGGAAGCGTGGATGGGCCGTGTCTTATGAAGACATGATGGATGAACCAAATTGGTTTGGTTCTAATCCAATGGTGGAGAATAAACCAAAGGGGTTTGGTTTGTTTTAAATGAATGAACCAAAGTTGGTTCAGTTTGTTTTAACTTAAAATAGACCAAATCAGTTTGGTTTATTTTAACTTAAATTAATGGAGAGGGTTAATGGGCTTTTGGTTATGATCCGATAACCATTAGGAGAATTTGTTCTCTATAAAATAGGGCTTAAGGGTTTTGTGAAATCCTAATCCATGCAATCCCTAGTTGCCGCCCACCCCTCCTCTCCTCTAGTGGTTAGCGCCCAACCCTAGCCGTCGCCCAGCTTTGTGTCTCCGTCCAAGCTTGTTGCCGGTGTCCAAGCTTCAGCCGGTGATCCTCCGGCGACCCTCCAGCGATCTTCTTAGGGTCCGGTGACAAGGTGAGCATCTAGCTTCCTTATTTGGCTAGCTCTATTCCTCCACCAAAGCTGTCCAGTTTTCTAGACAGCTTGTTTATTTCGTGTCGGAGCATCGTTTGGACGATGTTTGGAGCTCCGACAGAGGCTTCCTTGTCGGGTATTCGATCTCCGGTAATCCTCATAGGTGGAGGACGAAGGATTCGTCAAATGGTTGACGAATACCTCTCCGAAGAAGCGAGTTTTTCAGGACTCATTTTGGATCTGAATTTTGATTCGGATTGTTATCTTCTCTCGATCACATCGTCTTCAACACGAGGCTAGAAACTCATACGAAGACGAGGCTCGTGACTTTGTGAAGTCAACCCGAAGATACTCGGCATGGATACGGATAGAGGCGATTCTAGCGAGGATCGCTCCGGTTGATGCCTTTCCTGCTACACGTGATACGTCAGGTATACGTAGTATAAATTTCCTTTTTTTGCAAAATTTAAAATTGCGGTTATGTCTACACATATTGTACTATGCATGCGTGTGGTGTTGTGTTGTAATAAATTAGATTTATTATTTTTATTTCTTCCACTGTGCACATGTTTACGAAACATGTTCGAACACACTCGCCGCGGTGCCGAAAACCCAACAGTGGTATCAGAGCCCAGGTTGTGTTTCGACATAATCGTAAAATTATTTTGTGATAGTCGTAATGGTATTTATGGAAATTTTCTACTTTTGGAAAGTTAGAAGTATTTATGGAAATTTTTAATTTTGGAAAGTCTAGAAGTATTTGTGGAAATCTTCTACTTTTGGAAAGTTAGAAGTATTTATGGAAATTGATATTTTCCATAAATAAAATATTTGATTAGATTTGGAAATTTGTTTCCTAATTTAATCATGATTTGATTTGGGAAATCAAATCTTAAAATATTTTATTTCCATAAGTAGTTTTGATGATTTAGGAAATTTGTTTCCTAAATTGACTTTCCTTAATCAACACTTTCCACAAAAAAAATATGTGATTAGATTTGGAAATTTGTTTTCTAATTTAATCATGATTTGATTTGGAGAATCAAATCTTAAACATATTTTATTTCCATAAATAGTTATGACATATAAGGAAATTTTGTACATGTCATAATTGTATGTCATGTAATTGCATTAGATGCATATCATTATGTCATGCGTGTCATGACATGTAGATGTATGCCATGTAGAAAATAGTTATTTGCATGTAAAGAGGATGAGACATAAAAACCCTTACTCAATATTAAAGTCTACACCTTCCATTAATATGGTTAGAACCAGAGTTCCGTTTCTTGTTTGGGTTGTTGGACTCTCTCCAAGCCCGGCTCGAACCCGAACATGTTCAAACCATGGAATAGTTTAATACTAATATGGTAAGAGTCAGAGGTCAATCGTTAGCTTTGGTTGTTGGACTCTCTCTAAGCCGGGCTAATTGGTTGAATGCGCTCTAACCATATTAAAACTATGTGTTGATTAATGGGTTGGCTTTAACCTGGAGCATCGGCTTGTTGGACTCTCTCCAAGGTTGATGTGAAGGGAGGTGAAGTTGGGTGCTATGCATATGATGCATACTTGTTAATGTGTTAACAACCCGATGTATGTGTGAACATTCAATTAGTTGATAGCACATTGTGATAGTTGCATATACTGTTGGGATTTCCCGAGCCGCAAAAACCGCTTTTTGCGTTGCGGAAACCTCGGAAGCCCCGGCCACGGATCCGTGCGAAGTATAAAATTATAATTACATGTATGTGCTTACAGAAATACTAGATCTACCTTAGATCTAAGAGGTTAGAACGTTACCCTCGTAGCGACGCCCTTCGCTTATCCCGCTCGTCCAAAAAAGTTCGCCGGAACTCGAGAGTGTCAAGTGCACACTCCTTTATGGTATCCACACAAGCAATAGGTGGAGAAAACTCAACCTTGAGTGTGCTAGCACTCCTTGGTTGGTTCGGCCAAAGAGAGGGATGGGAGAGGGAGAGCTTGAGAGAAAAAGTTCCAAGGAAGAAGATGAAGTTGGAATTAACTCACCCAAATGAATTTCATCTAATGAAACCCCTAAAGTGGCCGGCCACTTCAAGGAGAGGGAGTTACATGCATGCATGTAACTCCCATGTCCCTTGGTCTCCCTCATGAGGTGGCACCAATTGACAAAGTCAATGATGATGTGGAGCATCATCATTGGCCAGCCATGCCTAGTCATCATCATGACATGGCATTTGGTCAAGTCAAACTTGACCTTTCATCTTCCCTCTCAAGTCAAGTCAAACTTGACCTCTAATCTCCCATGGTTGATCAAATCTAACCACTTGACTCAAGTCAATTTAATATAATGAATCTCTATTCATTAATTTAAATTGATTTGATGAATCAAATCTCAATTAGACTCATTCAACACTTGAATCAACTTGAGTCTAACTCAATTAGTCTAATTTGGATTACTCTTAATCCAATTTGGTTCATCCCATGAACCTAATCCTCATGGTTCATCATATGAACCTAATCTCCATCTAATTGCTCTTATGTGTGTGACCCTATAGGTTCTTGTAACGTTGGCAATGTCCCTAAACCGATTTAGGAACATAAGCAATGAGCGGTATCTAGCAACACATCATTGCTATCCAAGTTACAAGAATGTTGAGCTCCAACATCACCTTTGTGACTACTAATTGTGACTCTCACAATATGTGACAATGTCCCTCTATCCTTGACATCTAGATTGACCAATCGAGGCATAGACCGTGTCATCCTCGGTACAATCTAAATCTTAAACTCCAAGTAGACTCACTCTAATCAAATGAGCTCAATATCTCATATTGACTCATTTGGGCATGGCCATGCACTTCGTGGTCTCACTCTATCAAGAATATCGATGTCACCCCCGTCATATAGGAGGGATAGATCCCATCTACATCACTCACATCCCTCTGCATAATTTGTTACATACCCAGTAATCGCCTTTATAGTCCACCCATTTACGGGTGACGTTTGACGAAGCCAAAGTATGCAATTCATTATGTAGGGAACCATGGTGACTTCAGGTCTAAGGACTAATAGTCATACTAATAGCCACATGAGAAAGTATATGACACTCATATAACGATCCATGATACTTTCTCATGGCGGGTCATTCAGTATACATTCTTCAATGCATACCCATGTGTCAACTTGATATCTCATATCCATGACTTGTGAGATCAAGTCATCTTGTTGACCTACATGCTAGTCTCTACGCATTAACATTGTCCCTGAATGTTAATACTCGACTAGGAATGATTAAGAGTAGTGTTCTCTATATCATCTCATTATCGATTCAACCAATCGATTGATATAGATAAGAACCTACTACTCAAGGACATTATTATATTTAGTTATTTGGCACCAATACAAGTAAATATAATAACCATGCCTTTATAAATAGGAATATGATACAATAAAGTCCATACAACAATCATCACATGATTGGCTCTAGGGCTTTCACTAACATATACGTGATATGCAATCGGTATATTTGATACCTACCATCGTAGTTATGAATGACTTGTTGGACTCTCTCCAAGGTTGTTCATATTTATGTTGGATATCAGCCCATTCGGAGATGGACCTACGATCTCTCGAAGTGATTTTGGGGTTTTTGAAATTCGAAAAATGAATGGGATTTATGAATGTATATTGATGCATTTTAAAATCATTTTCTCATATATGCTCGAGTTGTATTTCTAGGATAATTGATTGATCATGATGTCTTTGAATTTGCACTCTATCTTGGATTCAAATAAATTGACTGTGCCGAACTTCTTGGACTGGCTTAGAAACTTGAGAATTGTTCTCAAGGTGAAAAGCTTGCGTATGTCCTCGAAGCACCTCTTCCCGCCCATCCTAGTGACGATGCAACTCTGGACCAATTGTTGGTCTATCAGAAACATGTGACTTATTCTGAACTGGCAAGTTGCATCATGCTAGCTGCAATGGTACCTGAGTTGCGGAAGCAGCATGAGCATATGGATGCTTATACCGTAGTCTTTCATCTTTATGAGTTGTTTGATGAGCAAGTGAGATTCGAAAGGTTCGAAGTCTCCAAGCTCCTCTTCACCTCTGAGATGCAAGAAGGTTCATTTGTGGTACTGCTCAACATGCTGAAGAATGTGGAGCCTTCTGAGAAGCATGAGCAGGGGGACGGTGCTGTGAGTTGATTCCTCGAAGAAAGGTTCTAAGAGGAAGTCAAAGGAATAGCAGAAGGGGAAGAAAAGGGCTAAAAAGGCAGAACCAGCTCAAAAGGGCACTTGCCATCATTATGGCAAGGAGGGCCATTGGCGAAGAAATTGCAAGATTTATCTTGAGTTCGTGAAGAAGAATAAGGCATTGGATGCCCCATCTTCTTCAGATATCTTCGTTATTGATTGTCATTCTATTTCCTCAAACACTTGGGTATTGGATACTGGGTGTGACTCACATATATGTAATGACATACATGGGCTAAGGAATAGAATAAAACTTATCAAGGGAGAGTCAAATTTACGTGTTGGGAATGGAGCAAAGGCTGCTGCACTCGTCATCGGAACGTATTTGTTGAAACTCCCTACAGGACTTGTCTTAGAACTGAACAATTGCTTTTATGTTCCTTCGTTGATAAAAAACATCATTTCTATTTCTTGTTTAAATAGAAATGGTTACCATTTGTCGTTTAGTAACAATTGTTGTTATATAACTTTGAATGGCATACTTTATGGAACTGGAACTTTGAGCAATGGTATTTATACTTTGGACGTATCCAGTGACATTTTCAATATCGAAGCGAGCAACAAGCGTGCTCAAAAGGATAATCAATTAGACTTCTTCATGTGGCATTGTCGTCTTGGCCATGCAAGCAAGAAACGCATGTCCGAATTACACTGATGTGGAATTCTGGAATCGTTTGAATTGGATTCATACGATACATGCGAATCATGCTTAAAAGGCAAGATGACTAAGTTACCTTTTACAGGAAAAGGTGAATGAGTGGGAGAGTTTCTAGGTCTAATACATACTGATGTATGTGGACCTATGTCAACTCAAGCTTTAGGAGGCTATAGCTACTTCATTACCTTCGATGATAAAGAACATCATTTCTATTTCTTGTTTAAATAGAAATGGGTACCATTTTACTTTTAGTAACAATTGTTGTTACAAAACTTTGAATGGCGTTCTTTATGGGACTAGAACTTTAAGTAATGGTATTTATACATTGGACGTGTCCAGTGACATTTTCAATATCGAAGCAAGCAACAAGCATGCCCAAAAAAATAATCAATTAGACTCCTACATGTGACATTGTTGTCTTGGCCATTGAAGCAAGAAATGCATGTCCGAATTACACCGATGTGGAATTCTGGAATCGTTTGAATTAGATTCATATGATACATGTGAATCATGCTTAAAAGGTAAGATGACTAAGTTATATTTTACGGGAAAAGCTGAACCGGTGGGAGAGTTGCTTGGTCTAATACATACTGATGTATGCGGACCTATGACAACTCAAGCTCTAGGAGGCTATAGCTACTTCATTACTTTTACCGATGATCACTCACAGTTTGGGTATGTGTTCGTGATGAAACACAAGTCTGAAGCCTTTGAAAGGTTCAAAGAATTCAGAAATGAAGTAGAGAAACAACATGACAAGAGTATTAAAAATACTTTGATCGGATCGAGGTGGTGAATAATTAAGTCAAGAGTTTCTAGATTATCTAAGAGACAATGGTATATTGTCTCAATGGACTCCGCCATATACACCACAGCATAATGGTGTATTTGAGAGGCGTAACCGGACCTTGTTGGACATGGTCAGGTCAATGATGAATCATGCAAATCTTCCCAAGTCCTTTTGGGGCTATGCACTTCAGACAGTTGTTTACTTGTTAAACAGAATGCCAACCAAGGTAGTCTCCACTACTCCATATGAGATATGGAATAGTAAGAAACCTCATGTATCTTACTTGAAGATATGGAGTTGTCCTGCTTACGTGAAACGGACTCTATTAGACAAATTGGATGCTAAGTCTGATAAATGTCTATTTATTGGATACCCTAAGGAAACAAGAGGTTATCAATTCTATCATCTTGTGGAACAAAAGGTGTTTGTTTCAAGGCATGTTGTGTTTCTAGAGAAAGAGTTTCTCTTGCAAGAAAACAGTGGGAGTGTCGTCGAGCTTGAAGAGGCTCGAGAGACTCAAATAGACATTGATGAGATACCTGGTGAAGCACAACAGCCGATAACTCATAGTGATGAGAAATCGGCTGGACCTATTGAAACACCACATCTTCGTAGATCTGGTAGAACATGTAATATTCCTGAGAGATATGGATTTCTTATAAGTGAATCGAACGACGTGTTACTTATTGATGATGAGGAGCCTACCAATTATGAAGAAGTTCTGACAAGTTCATAAAGGGATAAGTGACTTGAAGCCATGAAGTCAGAAATGGATTCCATGTATGAAAACCAAGTTTGAAACTTAGTTGACCCACCCGAAGGCATAAAGCCTATAGGGTGCAAGTGGGTTTTCAAGAAGAAAATTGACATGGATGGTAATGTGATTACTGATAAGGCTAGATTGGTGGCAAAAGGATATCATCAAAAACAAGGTGTTGATTATGATAAAACCTATTCACCTGTTGCTATGCTTAAATCCATTCGGATGCTTCTGGCCATAACAACTCATTATGATTATGAGATATGACAAATGGATGTGAAAACAACTTTCCTTAATGGAAACCTGCTCGAGGACATGTATATGATACAACCTGAGGGGTTCACATCGATTGATAAAACCAAGGTATGCAAATTGCGACGGTCCATATATGGATTGAAGCAAGCATCCAAGAGCTGGAATATCCGTTTTGATGAGACAATAAAAAAGTTTGATTTCTCACAAAATCCAGACGAACCTTGTGTGTACAAAAAGGTTAGTGGGAGTGCAGTCGTATTCCTAGTATTGTATGTCGATGACATATTACTTATAGGAAACGATGTTTTAGTCTTACCGTCAGTTAAGATTTGGTTGTCCAAGACATTCTCCATGAAAGACCTGGGAGAAGCAACCTACATCCTCGGGATTAAGATCTATAGAGATAGATTGAAATGGTTGCTTGGTCTTTCGCAGTCTACATATATAGACTGAGTGCTAAAGAGGTTTAGCATGTTGGAATCCAAGAAAGGTTTCCTACTCATCAGGCATGGGATACACCTTTCGAAGTCTATGTGTCCGTGTAGAGAAGACGAGAGGATTTGCATGAGTAAGATTCCCTATGCATCCGCAAAAGGATCTATCATGTATGGTATGTTATGTACGAGGCCCGATGTATCGTATGCTCTGAGTGTCACGAGTAGATACCAGTCTGATCTAGGAATGGATCATTGGGAGGCTGTTAAGACAATCCGTAAGTACTTGAGAAGAACTAAGGATGTGTTCCTAATATATGGAGAAGGGGACATGGTGATATGCGGGTATACGAATGCCAACTTCCAGACAGACAAGGATGATTCCAGGTCTCAGTCTGGATACGTGTTCACCTTGAATGGGGGCGCAGTAAGTTAGAAAAGTTCCAAACAAGACACTATAGCGGATTCTACCACTAAGGCAGAATACATTGCAGCTTCGGAAACAGCAAAGGAAGCGATTTGGATCAAGAAATTCATTTATGAACTTGGTGTGGTTCCAGCCATTGTTGAAGCAATATCGGTCTACTGTGACAACAATGGAGCAATTGGATAGGCGAAAGAGCCAAGGTCTCATCAATGATCCAAACATGTGCTTCACCGCTATCATCTGATCAGAGAGATCATTAGTAGGAAGGAAATACAAATCGAGAAAATCCGCAATGAAAAGAACTTAGCGGATCCTTTGACTAAGGCATTACTGAAGGGTTTTGCTTATCGAGTCCGTGAGGGGAAACTTCGCTTCCCACTTCACCTCAGTAGCTTGTCCATGGCGATCCCTTCGATGTCTCCGGATTAAAAAAAAATTTAATCCTAGAAAAAAGGGATTGCCCAAACCACCAAGTCATCGTCGTGCTATTCGTTTAGAGAGGTCACTTGAACAAACTAGTTGTTCAAGCGACCATCCTCTATTCTATGAGTAGCCGCGGAATAGACGATGTCTGGATCGCCAGTTTTTGTGTTTATGCTCGGAATCCAAGTATTATTTATCCATTTACAGATTTATAACATGCTTATAATTGAAAAACAAAAACAAGCAACAAACAAAAGAGAAAAGAGAATAGATATACCTCTTGATCTTCTAATGTATGTCCTTCCTCCTTTTAGACGTCGTGTGGGCGACGATCTACCAAAAGTTGAAGCTTCTAGATCGTAAATCTTTCTTCCTTGCTCTCCCAAAGCAAGAGGAAGAATAGAAACAAGGTTTTTCTCCTCCCTAAAACGAACCAACAAGGAGCAAACTAAATCCTTGCTGCCGGCCAACTAGAAGGAGGAGAGGATGATGGAAAACAACCAAGACACCAAGGGAACCTCTATATCTTGTTTCCACCACCTAAGGAGAAGAAAGTAGGGCCTTTTGGGCGCCATCCACGGGCTGGAAGGGGCTGGAAAAGATGTTGGACACCGGCCACAAGAGGAGGAAGAAGAAAGAAACCTTCCTTATTTGGTGCCGCCCAAGCTTCCAAACCCTAACCCTAATCCTATCTCAACTAGGATTCCCTCTCTTGCTTCCCAAACCCTATCTCTCCTTTCATGTAGTTCACACCAACCCCTTTGACCTCCTTTTATAGAGTTAGGGATAAGTCATGAATTAATCTCCTCCATTGGTTCTAGGGATTTAATCTCAACCGTCGGATCTAGAGATTTAATCTCAACCATCGGATCTTAGAGATTTAATCTCTACCTATGGATCTTAGAGTTTTGTTTCTATCCATTGGATCTAAGCTTCATGAGGTGTTAATATGCTACATTAGGGACCATGAGGAGGAGTTGGATCTTGGCCACCCATGGATCAAGCCCACATAAAGTCCGATCCACTAATGATGATCCAATCCACTAAAGGATCATCATTGATCTACCTCACCAACCCCCATATGATAATATGGGCTCCATATATTATTTGTATATTTTCTCCTCGTGTTTAAGATCTCGAATGTTCGTCGATTAATTAATTTACTGACCATTAATTAATTAACATCTAACTCCTTGAGTAGTACCACTTAACCTATTCATCATGCCGGACCAAGTCCACCTACAGGGTTTACATGATGAACCTTATGAGCTCCTCAAGGGGACATCATCATCCAAATATATAGGACACGGTTTCCACTTATAATCAACGGCACACCATATAAATAATATCATCTCCCAACTTACCAAGCCTATCTATTTAATCTATAAATCTCGCCCATTGGTAAATCAAAGAGATGACTACTAAGTATATGTGTCCGTTATTATATCGGGATTAAGAGCATGTACTAAATAATATCTGAGGTCCGATTCAATTATGTAGTCAGCAATAAATCGAATCACCTCTATGTCGGTCCTGCTCAATACACACAAAGTACACTAGTGTGATTCTATGGTCAAGACAAACCAACACTAAATCACACTACAACTATTCCGATGGTTTGTCCAAAGCCATCTCGGTTGTGAGCCTTTACTTATACTTTACAAGGAGCCGATAACATGATCTCCCGTGTGACACCACACACCATGTTATCTACAATTTAACGTATTAGACAATATGCATAAAAATATGCAAACAATGATCATGTGATTCTTATTTTAAAAATAAAGATGTTTATAGAAAAGATAGAATTTTCAGTATACATCCCTACAATCTCCCACTTATACTTAAAAGACTATGCTGTCCTTATACTGCCATACATCTGATTCCCCTTCCCTCCACATGCCTATCAAAGCTCTCGCTTGAAGGGCCTTAGTGAAAGGGTTCACCAGGTCATCCTCTGATGCAACCTAGGCGACAACAACTTCTACCTCTTTTACGATTTCTCGTATCAGGTGGTACTTGCGTTCTATGTGTTTACTAACCTTATGGGCTCATGGTTCCTTCGAGTTTGCTACTGCACCACTATTATCACAATAAATTGTGATATTCCTGGGCAAACCAAGAATCACATCCAAGTCAATCAGGAAGTTCCTGAGCCATACAACTTCTTTGGCCGCCTCAGAGGCTGCCACATACTCAGCTTCCATGGTGGAGTTCGCCACGCATTTCTGCTGGACACTCCTCCATTCAATGGCTCCACCTCCCAAAGTAAACACAAAACCTGAGGTAGACTTACTGTTATCCCTATCTGATTGGAAGTCGCAATCCATGTAACCCACAGGGAGTAATTGGCCTGCCCGGTAAATTAGCATATAATCCCTAGTCCTTCTCAGGCACTTCAATATATGCTTTACCGCAGTCCAATGTCCCTGTCCTGGATTACTCTGATATCTGCTGACCATGACGACGGCATAGCAGATATCTGGTCTCGTCCATAGCATCGCATACATGAGGCTTCCTACTGCCGAAGCATAGGGAACCGCCTTCATCTCCTCTATCTCCTTAGATGATCTTGGACACATCTCCTTCGATAAAGGAACTCCATGCCTGAAAGGTAGAAAACCTTTCTTGGAGTTCTGCATGCTACAACGATCCATAATCGTGTCTATGTATGAAGCTTGGGATAAGCACAACATCCTTTTCCTGCGATCCCTTATAACCTTGATCCCAAGGATGTGTCCCACCTCTCCCAAGTCCTTCATATCAAACTGTTTGGACAACCATACCCTTACGTCCGATAACACCTTGATATTGTTGCCAATCACCAAAATGCCATCTACGTATAGTATAAGAAATACCACTACATTTTCGTCACATCTCTTGTATACACAAGACTCATCTGAACTTTGAATAAATCCATAAGACTGATTTACCTCCTCAAAGCGGATGTTCCAAGACCTCGAAGCTTGCTTCAATCCATAAATGGACCTGATTAAGCTTACATACTGTTAGTAATATATGAGAGATGTCCTAAGGCAATCGCCTTATGTATGAACCATTTATATGATAAATGAAGATTCACTATTTGAGTATACATGTTTTATGTATTTGATTGGATCTTAAACTCATTTATCAATGTCCACGATACGATTCACAAAGATGAGAGAATTTGTGATTGGATCACAACTAGTGAGTATCTCTACATGTGTAATTGTGATGTATCGGAATTATCCTAGTCGATGAATCGATGGATTTAGATACCATCACAAGACTAGCACGAGGTATACTCCTTGGTGTATCCAAGCAAATGATTCTCACCGGGCCGAGACATAGTGATGTCCGAGTTAATCGTGGATGCTAGTTATGGTAACTAGTTCATCGAGTGACCACCATAAGACTTCATATGGTTCTCTGCATATATAGATATGTCAATGAAGTTCTTACTGTGGCTTAAGTGCGATGTTCCTTTGACTTGCGGTATTCAAGTCATCTTGATCATGGAGACTTATGCTTTGACATCTTAAGCAAACATCTCTAAGGAGATGTGGACCCGGGATGATTGGGTATAAGTCGAAGTGATCGAAGGTGTTTGAATAGCCTATAAAGGATTCACCACTCCTTGCGAGGAGATGTATACCCATGGCCTCTCATCGGATTGTTACTAAAGTATTTGGCCAAAGCATTACATGTTTAGAGTAAGGTACTCTTCGATACATGTGGAGTAACTAGAATCCGTAGGACGAGGAAATAATACTTGGGCTAGGTGTGACGTAGTCAGCCTAGTGGGGACTGACACAATAGACCATGTCCTGAACCAAGTGGGTATAAGATGAGTGAAGGGAATGGGACACGAATCATTCGAGCTGCTAAAGGGTTTCAGAAATAGTTCTGGATCAACCGTTGATCTTTTCGGTTAATTGGGGATCATGATGTACTACTAGGTGCCACTCATGATCGTTCTATAATTAATGGTTAATTATAGACGGCCAACATAAACCGAGAACTTATTTGGTCACACGCACAACGAGTGTAATCCAAAGGATTTAAAACGAGCTTGAGAATGGGATTCTCGATCGAGAGAAACTAGGTTTGGTTGGACCAAACATAAAGCGAGCATGAAATTGTTTCAAATGCAATGGAAGCGTGGATGGGCCGTGTCTTATGAAGACATAATGGATGAACCAAAATGGTTTGGTTCTAATCCAATGGAGGAGAATAAACCAAAGGGTTTGGTTTATTTTAAACGAATGAACCAAAGATGGTTCGGTTCGTTTAACTTAAAATAAACCATCATGGTTTGGTTTATTTTAACTTATATTAATGGAGCGGGTTAACGGGATTTATGGATATGATCCATTAACCATTAAGAGAATTAGTTCTCTATAAAAGAGGGCTTAATGGATAATTAAGCCCTAATCCAAAAACCCTAGCCTTTGAGTTGCCGCCACCCTTGAATTGCTCGGCGCCTAACCCTAGGCCGCCAGCTTGTTGTGCCGCGCCATCTTCTTGTCGGCGCCCAAGCTTCAGCCGGTGAACCCTCCGCGACCTCCGGTGATCTTCCTAGGCCTCGTGAAAAGGTGAGCACTTGGCTTCCTTGTTTTGGCCGGCGCCTACTCTTCCACCAAGCTGTCCAGTTTTCTGACAGCTTTTCTCCTCTCGCCGAGGCCGCTTTGGATGACGGTTAGAGCCCAAAGCGGATAACTTATCGGGATTCGATCTCCGTAATCCTCTGAGGTGGAGGATGAAGGATTCATCAACGGTTGACGAATACCTCTCCGGAGAAGCGAAGTTTTGAGGACTCGCTTTGGATCCGAATTTGATTCGATCGCGATCATCTTCGATCACGCCGCCTTCAACACGAGGCTAGTAACCCGCACGAAGACGGCTCGTGGCTTAGCGGTCATCCCGAGGAACTCGGCGTGATACGGATAGAGACGATTCTAGCGAGGATCGCTCCGCTGATGCCGTTTCGCCACACGCCATACGAAAGGTATAACGAGATAAATTTCCTTTATTGCAAATTTTAATTTACGGTTATGTCTACACTTGTTGTAATATGCATGCGTGTGTTGTGTGTTGTAATAAATATAGATTTATTATTTTTAATTGCTTCCGCTGTGCTCATGTTTACGAAACATGATCGAACACACACACGCCATGTGCTTTAAAACCCAACAAAGGGTATCGTGAGCCCAGGTTGTGTTTTTGACATAATCGTAAATGGTTTTATGATAGTCATAATATATTTCTGGAAATTTTCTAATTTTGGAAATTTAGAAGTATTTATGGAAATTTTTCAATTTTGGAAAGTCTAGAAGTATTTATGGAAATCTTCCACTTTTGGAAAGTTGGAAGTATTTATGGAAATTGATATTTTCCATAAATAAAATATTTGATTAGATTCTGGAAATTTGTTTCCTAATTTAATCATGATTTGATTTGGGAAATCAAATCTTAAAATATTTTATTTCCATAAGTAGTTTTAATGATTTAGGAAATTGGTTTCCTAAATAGATTTTCCTTAATCAAATAATTCCATGAATAAAATATGTGATTAGATTTGGAAATTTGTTTCCTAATTTAATTATGATTTGATTTGGAGAATCAAATCTTAAACTTATTTTATTTCCATAAATAGTTATGACATATAAGGAAATATATACATGACATAATTGTATGCCATGTAATTGCATTAGATGCATAACATTATACCATGCGTGTCGTGACATGTAGATGTATGGCATGTATGCCATGCCATATAGATAATAGTTATTTGCATGCAAAGAGGATGAGACATAAAAACCCTTAAACAATATTAAAGCCTACACCTTCCATTAATATGGTTAGAACCAGAGTTCCGTGTCTTGTTTGGGTTGTTGGACTCTCTCCAAGCCCGGCTCGAACCCGAACATGTTCAAACCATGGAATAGTTTAATACTAATATGGTAAGAGTCAGAGGTCAATCGTTAGCTTTGGTTGTTGGACTCTCTCCAAGCTGGGCTAATTGGTTGAATGCGCTCTAACCATATTAAAACTATGTCCCGATTAATGGGTTGGCTTTAACTTGGAGCATCGGCTTGTTGGACTCTCTCCAAGGTCGATGTAAAGGGAGGTGAAGTTGGGTGCTATGCATATGATGCATACTTGTTAATGTGTTAACAACCCGATGTATGTGTGAACATTCAATTAGTTGATAGCACATTGTGATAGTTGCATATACGTGATATGCAATCGGTATAGAAGATACCTACCGTCGTAGTTATGAATGGCTTGTTGGACTCTCTCCAAGGTTGTTCATAACTATGATGGATATCAGCCCATTCGGAGATGGACCTACGATCTCCCGAAGTGATTTTGGGGTTTTTGAAATTCGAAAAATGAATGAGATTTATAAATGTATATTGATGCATTTTAAAATCATCTTTCTCATATATGCTCGTTTTGTATTTCTAGGTCAATAAATTGATCATGACGTCTTTGAATTTGCGCACTATTTTGGATTCGAACAAACTGACTGGGCCTAACTTCCTTGACTGGCTTAGAAACCTGAGAATTGTTCTCAAGGCGGAAAAGCTTGCATATGTCCTTGAAGAGCCTCTTCCTGACCGTCCTAAGGACGATGCAACCTGCATCAAATGTTGGTCTATCAGAAGCATGTGGCAGATTCTGAGCTGGCGAGTTGCATCATGCTAGCGGCGATGGTACCTGAGCTGCAAAAGCAGCATGAGCATATGGATGCTAATACTATGGTCTTCCATCTACATGAGTTGTTCGATGAGCAAGCGAGATCCGAAAGGTTCGAGGTCTCTAGGCTCCTCTTCACCACGAAGATGCAAGAAGGTTCATCTGTAGTGCAGTTTGTGCTAAAGATGAATGGGTACATCGAGCGGCTAGCTACCCTCGGTTTTGTGATGGATCATGAGTTAAGTATTGACTTAATTCTGCATTGTTTGCCCAAGAGTTTCTCGCAATTTGTGATGAACTATCGGATGAACAAATTGGAATCCACCATTCTCGAGCTCCTCAATATGCTGAAGACTGTGGAGCCTTCTGTGAAGCATGAGGAGAAGGCGGTTCTGTTAGTTGATTCCTCAAAGAAAGGTTCTAAGAGGAAGGCAAAAGAACAGAAGAAAGGAAAGAACAAAAAGGCAAAGAAGGCGGAACCAGCGCAAAAGGGCACTTGCCATCACTGTGGCAAGGAAGGCCACTGGCGAAGAAACTGCAAGATTTATCTTGAGTCCATGAAGAAGAAGAAGGCATCCGATGCCCCATCCTCTTCAGGTATCTTCGTTATTGATTGTCATTCTATTTCCTTGGACACTTGGGTATTGGATACTGGGTGTAGCTCACATATATGTAATGACATACAGGGGCTAAGGAATAGAAGAAGACTTGTCAGAGGGGAGTCAAATTTGCGAGTTGGCAATGGAGCAAAGGTTGCTGCGGTCGCCATCGGAACTTATTTGCTGAAGCTCCCTAGTGGACTAGTCTTAGAACTGGACAATTGCTATTATGTTCCTTCTCTAATAAAGAACATTATTTCTATTTCCTGTTTAAATAGAAATGGTTTCCATTTGACGTTTAGTAACAATTGTTGTTATATAACTTTAAATGGCATACTTTATGGAACTGGAACCTTGAGTAATGGAATTTATACGTTGGACGTATCCAGTGACATTTTCAATATCGAAGCGAGCAACACGCGTGCTCGAAAGGATAATCACATAGACTCCTATATGTGGCATTGTCGTCTTGGCCATATAAGCAAGAAACGCATATCCGAATTACACCGATGTGGAATTCTGGAATCGTTTGAATTGGATTCATACGATACATGCGAATCATGCTTAAAAGGCAAGATGACTAAGTTACCTTGTACTGGAAAAGGTGAACGAGTGGGAGAGTTACTAGGTCTAATACATACTGATGTATGTGGACCTATGTCAACTCAAGCATTAGGAGGCTATAGCTACTTCATTACCTTCACCGATGATCACTCACGGTTTGGGTATGTGTTCTTGATGAAACACAAGTCCAAGCCTTTGAAAGGTTCAAAGAATTCAGAAATGAAGTAGAGAAACAACATGACAAGAGTATTAAAATACTTCGATCGGATCGAGGTGGTGAATACTTAAGTCAAGAGTTTCTTGATTATCTAAGAGACAATGATATATTGTCTCAATGGACTCCGCCCTATACACCACAGCATAATGGTGTATCTGAGAGGCGTAACCGGACCTTGTTGGACATGGTCAGGTCAATGATGAATCATGCAACTCTTCCCAAGTCCTTTTGGGGCTAAGCACTTCAGACAACTGTTTACTTGTTAAACAGAATGCCTACCAAGGTAGTCTCAACTACTCCATATGAGATATGGAATAGTAAGAAACCTCATGTATCTTACTTGAAGATATGGGGTTGTCCTACTTATGTGAAGCGATCAGACGTACAAATTGGATGCTAAGGCTGATAAATGTCTATTTATTGGATACCCTAAGGAAACAAGGGGTTACTAATTCTATCATCCTGTGGAACAAAAGGTGTTTGTTTCAAGGCATGCTGTGTTTCTAGAGAAAGAGTTTCTCTTGCAAGAAAACAGTGGGAGTGTCGTCGAGCTTGAGGAGGCTCGAGAGACTCAAATAGACATTGATGAGATACCTGGTGAAGCACAACAACCGACAACTCATAGTGATGAGCAATCGGTCGACTTATTGTAACACCACATCTTCAGATCCGTAGAACACGCAATATTCCCGAGAGATATGGATTTCTCGTAAGTGAATCGAACGACGTGTTACTCATTGATGATGAGGAGCCTACCAGCTTATGAAGAAGTACAAGTTCGTAGAAGGGATAAGTGGCTTGGTGCCATGAAGTCGAAATGGATTCCATGTATGAAAACCAAGTTTGGAACTTGTCGACCCACCAAGGATAAAGCCTATAGGTGCAAGTGGGTTTTCAAGAAGAAACCGACATGAATGGTAATGTGATTACCTATAAGGCTAGATTGGTGGAGAAAGGATATCGCCAAAAACAAGGTGTTGATTATGACGAAACCTATTCGCCAGAGCTATGCTTAAATCCATTCGATGCTCCCGCCATAGCGGCTCATTATGATTATGAGATATGGCAGATGGATGTGAAAATAGCTTTCCTTAATGGAAACCTGCTCGAGGACGTGTATATGATACAGCCTGAGGGTTTCACATCGGTTGATAAAACCAAGGTATGCAAATTGCAATGATCCATTTATGGATTGAAGCAAGCATCCAGGAGCTGGAATATCCGTTTTGATGAGACAATCAAAAAGTTTGATTTCTCACAAAATCCAGACGAACCTTGTGTGTACAAGAAGGTTAGTGGGAGTGCAGTCGTATTCCTAGTATTGTATGTCGATGACATACTACTTATAGAAAACGATGTTTCAATCTTACAGTCAGTGAAGGTTTGGTTATCCAAGACATTCTCCATGAAAGACCTGGGAGAAGCAACCTACATCCTCGGGATTAAGATCTATAGAGATAGATCGAAACGGTTGCTTGGTCTTTCGTAGTCTACATATATAGACCGAGTGCTAAAGAGGTTTAGCATGTCGGAATCCAAGAAAGGTTTCCTACCCATCAGGCATGGGGTACACCTTTCGAAGTCTATGTGTCCGCGCACAGAAGACGAGAGGATTTGCATGAGTAAGATTCCCTATGCATCCGCAATAGGATCTATCATGTATGGTATGTTATGTACGAGGCCCAATGTATCGTATGCTCTGAGTGTCACGAGCAGATACCAGTCCGATCCAGGAATGGATCATTCGGCGGCTGTTAAGACGATCCTTAAGTACTTGAGAAGAACTAAGGATGTGTTCCTAATATATGGAGAAGGGGACATGGTGATACGCGGGTATACGGATGCCAGCTTCCAGACAGACAAGGATGATTCCAGGTCTCAGTCTGGATACGTGTTCACCTTGAATGGGGGCGCAGTGAGTTGGAAAATTTCCAAACAAGAGACTGTAGCGGATTCTACCACTGAGGCAGAATACATTGCAGCTTCGGAAGCAGCAAAGGAAGCGGTTTGGATCAAAAAGTTCGTTCATGAACTTGGTGTGATTCCGGCCATTGTTGAAGCAATACCGGCTCATCGCGATAACAATGGAGCAATTGCACAGGCTAAAGAGCCAAGGTCTCATCAACGATCCAAACATGTGCTTCACCGCTATCATCTTATCAGAGAGATCATCAGTAGGAACGAAATACAAATCGAGAAAATTCCCACTGAAAGGAACTTAGCGGATCCTTTGACTAAGGCATTACCTCAAAGTAAGTTTGAGGGTCATGTTCGAGCTTATGGTATTGGATACCGTAGCGATTGACATTAGGCCAAGTGGGAGTCTGTTAGTAATATATGAGAGATGTCCTAAGGCAATCGCCTTATGTATGAACCATTTATATGATAAATGAAGATTCACTATTTGAGTATACATATTTTATGTATTTGATTGGATCTTAAACTCATTTACTGAATGTCCACGATACGATTCACAGCATGAGAGAATTTGTGATTGGATCACAACTAGTGAGTATCTCTACATGTGTAATTGTGATGTATCGGAATTATCCCTAGTCGATGAATTGATGGATTTAGATACCATCAATTCTGTCGAGACTAGCACGAGGTATACTCCTTGGTGTATCCAAGCAGCTGATTCTCACTGGCTGGAGACAGAGTGATGTCCGGAGTTAATCGTGGATGCTAGTTATGGTAACTAGTTCATTGGAGTGACCAGCCGTAAGACTTCATATGGTTCTCTGCATATATAGATATGTCAATGAAGTTCTTACTGTGGCTTAAGTGCGATGTTCCTTTGACTTGCGGTATTCAAGTCATCTTGATCATGGAGACTTATGCTTTGACATCTTAAGCAAACATCTCTAAGTAGATGTAGACCCGGGATGATTGGGTATAAGTCGAAGTGATCGAAGGTGTTTGAATAGCCTATAAAGGATTCACCACTCCTTGCGAGGAGATGTATACCCATGGCCTCTCGTCGGATTGTTACTAATGTCTTTGGCCAAAGCATTACATGTTTAGAGTAAGGTACTCTTCGATACATGTGGAGTAACTAGAATTCGTAGGACGAGGAAATAATACTTGGGCTAGGGGGCTAGGTGTGACGTAGTCAGCCTAGTGGGGACTGACACAATAGACCATGTCCTGAACCAAGTGGGTATAAGATGAGTGAAGGGAATGGGACACGAATCATTCGAGCTGCTGAAGGGTTTCAGAAATAGTTCTGGATCAACCGTTGATCTTTTCGGTTAATTGGGGATCATGATGTACTACTAGGTGCCACTCATGATCATTCTATAATTAATGGTTAATTATAGACGACCAACATAAACCGAGAACCTATTTGGTCACACGAACAACGAGCGTAATCCAAAGGATTTAAAACGAGCTTGAGAATGGGATTCTCAGACCGAGAGAAACTAGGTTTGGTTGGACCAAACATAAAGCGAGCATGAAATCGTTTCAGTCGCAATGGAAGCGTGGATGGGCCGCGTCTTATGAAGACGTAATGGATGAACCAAAATGGTTTGGTTCTAATCCAATGGATGAGAATAAACCAAAGGGGTTTGGTTTATTTTAAACGAATGAACCAAAAGTTGGTTCGGTTCGTTTTAACTTAAAATAAACCATCATGGTTTGGTTTATTTTAACTTATCTTAATGGAGCGGGTTAACGGGCTTTATGGATATGATCCATTAACCATTAAGAGAATTAGTTCTCTATAAAAGAGGGCTTAATGGATAATTAAGCCCTAATCCAAAAACCCTAGCCTTTGAGTTGCCGCCCACCCTTGGAGTTGCTCGGCGCCAACCCTAGGCTGCCGCCCAGCTTGTTGTGCCACCTTCATCTTCTTGTCGGCGTCCAAGCTTCAGCCGGTGAACCCTCCGGCGACCCTCCGGTGATCTTCCTAGGCCTCGGTGAAAAGGTGAGCACTTGGCTTCCTTGTTTTGGCCGGCGCCTACTCCTCCACCAAGCTGTCCAGTTTTCTGGACAGCTTCTTCTCCTCTCGTCGGAGCGTCGTTTGGACGACGGTTAGAGCTCCGACAGCGGATAACTTACCGGGGATTCGATCTCCGGTAATCCTCTGAGGTGGAGGACGAAGGATTCGTCAATCGGTTGACGAATACCTCTCCGGAGAAGCGAGTTTTGAGGACTCATTTTGTATCCGAATTTGGATTCGGATCGTGATCATCTCTCGATCACGTCGTCTTCAACACGAGGCTAGTAACCCGTACGAAGACGAAGCTCGTGGCTTAGCGAAGTCATCCCAAGGAACTCGGCGTGGATACGGATAGAGACGATTCTAGCGAGGATCGTTCCGGTTGATGCCGTTCCCGCTACACGTCATACGAAAGGTATAACGTAGATAAATTTCCTTTTATTGCAAATTTAAATTTACGGTTATATCTACACTTGTTGTAATATGCATGCGTGTGTTGTGTGTGTTGTAATAAATAGGAGTATTTATTATTTTTATTGCTTCCGCTGTGTTCATGTTTATGAAACATGATCGAACACACACACGCCGCGGTGCCGGAAACCCAACACATACAAGATGCTCTTTGCCCTTAGCAATGAATCCCTCTGGTTGCTTCATATAGATGTTTTCCTCAATACTTCCATTAAGGAAAGCTGTCTTGACATCCATCTGATAATCCATATGAGCTGCTATGCATAAGAGCTCCCAAACCTGACTTGAATCCATAGATTCAATCTCAGTATTCATTGCACTTTGCCAAGATGCTGCATCTATATCTTGGATTGCCTCGTCGTATGTCCTGGGATCAGGTTCATGTTACCCAAGAACATGAATCTATGAGGCTGTCTAACAACTCTCCCACTACGACGAGGTATCACCTGTGTGTCCTCTGTGACACGCGATGCAGTGACATGTGGTATATCCTCTTGTACTGGTAGTACTAAAGAAGTGACTTCCCCTTTTAACTACCCAGAATAATTTTACTCTTGGGCTTGTGGCTCATCACATAGTCTTCCTCTAGAAATCTGGCGTTCGTGCTAACGATTACCCTCTGATCTCTAGAACTATAAAACAATACACCCTTCGTTCCCCTGGGATAACCAATGAACAAGCGTACTTCTTTACGAGGTTCTAACTTACCAGTATCTGCCTTCAGCACATGTGCTGGACTTCCCATATCCGAATATGTCTTAGACTAGGCTTTCGCCCAATCCACAACTCTGTGGGAGTAGAAGGCACTGATTTAAATGGAACCAAGTTCAGAATGTACATTGCCGTATCCAGAGAATATCCCCAGAACGAAATCTGACAACTTAGAATAACTCATCATCGATCTAACCATCTCCATAAGAGTCCTATTCCTTCGCTCTGCTACACCATTCTGCTGGGGTGTGCCAGGTGCAGACAATTGGGATTGAATCCCAGCCTCTGATAAGTAGTTCCTAAACTCTTCTAAGAGGTACTCACCACCATGATCAGATCGTAGTGCCATCCATATCTTGAATAATCGTCTATGAAAAAGATGAAATATTCAAGACTACCTCTTGCGTGGATAGTCATAGGACCACACAAATCAGAATGAACCATTTCTAACACATCTTTGGCTCTATACCCCTTGGCCTTAAAAGGCCTCTTGGTCATCTTACCCTCCAAGCAAGATTCGCAAGTTGGGAGATCCTCCACCACTAATGAACCCAAAAGGTCCATCAGCTTTCAACCTTTGAATTCTGCATAGGTTAATATGACTAAGCCTAAGATGCCAAAGATATGTTTGGTTCATCTTCGAAGGTTCTTTTCTCTTATTGGAATTAGAAGATGAGTTATAAACTTTAATTTGCATCGTGGGAGGTTTTGTTTTAAGTGTATACAAATTTCCTATCAATGTACCTGAACAGATATTCTCCCTATTCCTTTTTATAACAACTCTATCATTAAAAGAAATAGAATATCCATCTATAAACAATTTAGAAAATGAAACTAAATTCTTTCTAAATAAAGGTACATAAAGGGAATTTTTCAGAACCAAATTTTTATTTTTCTCAAAAGATAAATAAAACTTCTCCCACTGCAATAGCCGCCACCATTATGACATTGCCCAAGTAAACGGTAATCTCTCCCTTAGCTCATCGTCGAGTTTCCTGCAAAGTATTGCAGACATGATTAGTGGCTCTCGTATCTACACACAAGGTGCCGGTAGATAACACCGCTAATCATGTTTCAACGACTAGTCCAAAGGATACACCTTTGTTCTGTTTTGGATTGGGACAATCCTTCTTCCAATGTCCATCCTGCTAACAAGTACTTGTCTTTCGGCTTATTCACTCCTCCCTGAGATCCTCCCACTACCTTTGCTTCACCTTGTTTCTTCTTCTTCTTGCCTTTTGGCTTAGAAGTAGAAACCTTTTTGAGCAACCATGGCTTGAGGACACTCTTCGAAGAGTGCATATTTGTACTCCTTAGCAGATAAGACAATATCTAGATTCTTTTCCAATCAACTTTATTTGGGTACAGTAAGTTTATTTCCTTTAGTATCATAGTAAGTGGACTGAAAGTCATTCTTGAAAATCCTAAGAATCACATAGATCATTACTGTAGATTTCATAAAATTATTGATTCCTCAAACAATAAAATTTTAAAATCAACCAACACCTCTAAACACCGAGAATATCACATGCCACAATTGTGTGGACGTATATGAATTCTACATTTGTAAGAGGAGGTTTTACCCATTAATTTTACTATCTTGTCAACCTAACTTTTTGACAAGTAAAATTAATAGTTGGTTTCTCTTCGGCCCTACAAATAAAAGCAGTGACTCCGATGGGGAGGATACTTATATTTGTATCTAAGTGTTCACCATTATTCGGTACCAAGGTAATTATCTTGGGTTATGTGCCTTACGATGGGCAAGTACACATGCTCCTAAATAATTTCCTATAACCATATTCGACCCTGTGATCCAAAAACAAACTCATCCTATGGGGAGGAAGGCACTCAGAGCCGACGCGCAAGTTTGTTTGCATCACATGTCAAATCGTAATGGAGGCTGTGGGAATTTATAAAAATATCCCTCTCCCACTTAGTAATTTGAAAATGAGGAATTTTCTAGGCTACGACATGCATATCAAACAATAAGCAATAAATATGAAAAATAAATTATTTTCCAACTATTATGGCTTTTGTCTTCAATATGTCTCCCGTCGCATCGCCTTCTCATCCACTTCTCCTACGCCATGTACAAGTCATCCGGAGATCCGAGCCGAGACTAAAACCTATTTTAATTTACATCCATCGATCCTATACTCCACGAGGGAGTGTACATGAAATCTAGATCAAAAGTAAAATAAAATTAAGAGTAGATAAACAATGCCGTATTTAATTTACAAAAACTAAATACTAGCCTCGTCAACCCCAAGGATTCAACAAAATAAATTTTAACACACATACAATCACATACACACACATGACCATAATAGTCGGATCTTATGTCTGCAACCAAAGAGTTAAACTACGCATATCCTACTATTATCCGGCACATATAATACATGAAAAAGTGCATAAAAATTAATCGAATCCTAAACACACAAAACTAGAAACCTTGGCTCTGATACCAATTGAAGGGTTTAGCTTATCGAGTCCGTGAGGGGAAACTTCGCTTCCCACTTCACCTCGGTAGCTTGTCCATGGTGATCCCTTCGATGTCCCTGGATTAAAAAAAAATTTAATCCTAGAAAAAAGGGATTGCCCAAACCACCAAGTCATCATCGTGCTATTCGTTTAGAGAGGTCACTTGAACAAACTAGTTGTTCAAGCGACCATTCTCTATTCTACGAGTAGCCGCAGAATAGACGAAGTCTGGATCACCGGTTTTTGTGTTTATGCTCGGGATCAAAGTATTATTTAGCCATTTACAGATTTATAACATGCTTATAATTGAAAAACAAAAACAAGCAACAAACAAAAGAGAAAAGAGAATAGATATACCTCTTGATCTTCTAATGTATGTCCTTCCTCCTTTTGGACGTCGTGTGGGCGACGATCTACCAAAAGTCGAAGCTCCTATATCGCAAATCTTCCTTCCTTACTCTTCCAAAGCAAGAGGAAGAATAGAAACAAGGTTTTTCTCCTCCCTAAAACCAACCAACAAGGAGCAAACTAAATCCTTGCCGCCGGCCAACTAGAAGGAGGAGAGGATGATGGAAAACAACCAAGACACCAAGGGAACCCCTATATCTTGTTTCCACCACCTAAGGAGAAGAAAGTAGGGCTTTTTGGGCGCTGGCCAAGGGCTGGAAGGGGCTGGAAAAGATGCTGGACGCCAACCACAAGAGGAGGAAGAAGAAAGATACCTTCCTTATTTGGTGCCGCCCAAGCTTCCAAACCCTAACCCTAATCCTATCTCAACTAGGATTCCCTCTCTTGCCGCCCAAACCCTAGCTCTCCTTTCATGTAGTTCACGCCAAACCCTTTGACCTCCTTTTATAGAGTTAGGGATAAGTCATGAATTAATCTCCTCCATTGGTTCTAGGGATTTAATCTCAACCATCAGATCTAGAGATTTAATCTCAATCGTCGAATCTTAGAGATTTAATCTCTACCTATGGATCTTAGAGTTTTGTTTCTATCCATTGGATCTAAGCTTCATGAGGTGTTAATATGCAACATTAGGGACCATGAGGAGGAGTTGGATCTTGGCCACCCATGGATCAAGCCCATATAAAGTCCGATCCACTAATGATGATCCAATCCACTAAAGGATCATCATTGATCTACCTCACCAACCCCCATATGATAATATGAGCTCCATTTATTATTTGTACATTTTCTCCCCGTGTTTAAGATCTCAAATGTCCGTCGATTGATTAATTTACTGACCATTAATTAATCAACATCTAACTCCTTGAGTAGTACCACTCAACCTTTTTATCATGCCGGACCAAGTCCACCTGCAGGGTTTACATGATGAACCTTATGAGCTCTTCAAGGGAACATCATCATCCTAATATATAGGACACGGTTTCCTCCTATAATCAACGGCACACCATATAAATAATATCATCTCCCAACTTACCGAGCCTATCAATTTAATCTATAAATCTCGCCCATTGGTAAATCAAAGAGATGACTACTAAGTATATGTGCCCGTTATTATATCGGGATTAAGAGCATGTACTAAATAATATCTGAGGTCCGATTCAATTATGTAGTCAGCAATAAATCGAATCACCTCTATGTCGGTCCTGCTCAATACACACAAAGTGCACTAGTGTGATTCTATGGTCAAGACAAACCAACACCAAATCACACTACAACCATTCCGATGGTTTGTCCAAAGTCATTTCGGTTGTGAGCCTTTACTTATACTTTACAAGGAGCCGATAACATGATCTCTCGTGTGACACCACACACCATGTTATCTACAATGTAACGTATTAGACAATATGCATAAAAATATGCAAACAATGATCATGTGATTCTTATTTCAAAAATAAAGACGTTTATAGAAAAGATAGACTTTTCAGTATACATCCCTACAATTACCTCAAAGTAAGTTTGAGGGTCATGTTAGAGCCTATGGTATTGGATACCGTAGCGATTAACATTAGGCCAAGTGGGAGTTTGTTAGAAATATGTGAGAGATGTCCTAAGGCAATCGCATTATGTTAGAACCATTTATATGATAAATGAAGATTCACTATTTGAGTATACATATTCTCATGTATTTGATTAGATCTCAAACTCATTTACTGAATATCCACGATATGATTAACAGCATGAGAGAATTTGTGATTGGATCACAACTAGTGAGTATCTCTACATGTGTAATTGTGATGTATCGGAATTATCCCTAGTCGATGAATCGATGGATTTGGACACCATCAATTCTGTCGAAACTAGCACGAGGTATACTCCTTGGTGTATCCAAGCAGCTGATTCTCACTGGCTAGAGACATTGTGATGTCTGAAGTTAATTGTGGATGCTAGTTATGGTAACTAGTTCATTGGAGTGACCAGCCGTAAGACTTCATATGATTCTCTACATATATAGATATGTCAATGAAGTTCTTACTGCAACTTAAGTACGATGTTCCTTTGACTTGCAGTATTCAAGTCATCTTGATAATGAAGACTTATGCTTTGACATCTTAAGAAAGCATCTCTGAGGAGATGTGGACTCGGGATGATTGTGTATAAGTCAAAGTGATCGAAGGTGTTTGAATAGCCTATAAAGGATTCACCACTCCTTGCGAGGAGATGTATACCCATGACCTCTCGTCGGATTGTTACTAAAGTCTTTGGCCAAAGAATTACATGTTTAGAGTAAGGTACTCTTCGATACATGTGTAGTAACTAGAATCCATAGGACGAGGAAATGATACTTCGACTAGGTGTGACGTAGTCAACCTAGTGGGGACTGACACTATAGACCATGTCCTGAACTAAGTGGGTATAAGATGAGTGAAAGGAATGGGGCACGAATCATTCTAGCTGCTGAAGGGTTTCAGAAATAGTTCTGGATCAATCGTTGATCTTTTTGGTTAATTGGGGATCATGATGTACTACTAGGTGCCACTCATGATCATTCTATAATTAATGGTTAATTATAGACGACCAACATAAACCGAGAACCTATTTTGTCACACGCACAACGAGCGTAATCCGAAGAATTTAAAACAAGCTTGAGAATGTGATTCTCAGACCGAGAGAAACTAGGTTTGGTTGAACCAAACAAGGAGCGAGCTTGAAATCGTTTCAGTCGCAATGGAAGTGTGGATGGGCCGTGTCTTATGAAGACATGATGGATGAACCAAATTGGTTTGGTTCTAATACAATGGTGGAGAATAAACCAAAGGGGTTTGGTTTGTTTTAAACGAATGAACCAAAGTTGGTTCGGTTCGTTTTAACTTAAAATAACCAAATCGGTTTGGTTTATTTTAACTTAAATTAATGGAGCAGGTTAATGGGCTTTTGGTTATGATCTGATAACCATTAGGAGAATTTGTTCTCTATAAAATAGGGCTTAAGGGTTTTGTGAAATTCTAATCCATGCAATCCCTAGTTGCCGCCCACCCCTCCTCTCCTCTAGTGGTCGGCGCCCAACCCTAGCCGCCGCCCAGCTTTGTGCCACTGTCCAAGCTTGTTGCCAACATCCAAGCTTCAGCCGGTGATCCTCCGGCGACCCTCCGATGATCTTCTTTGGGTTCGGTGACAAGGTGAGCATCTAGCTTCCTTATTTGGCCGGCTCTATTTCTCCACCAAAGCTGTCTAGTTTTCTGGACAGCTTGTTTATTTCGTGTCGGAGCATCGTTTGGAGCTTCGACAGCAACTTCCTTGCCGGGGATTTGATCTCCGGTAATCCTCATAGGTGGAGGATGAAGGATTCGTCAAATGGTTGACGAATACCTCTCCGGAGAAGCGAGTTTTTAAGGACTCGTTTTGGATCTGAATTTTGATTCGGATTGTGATCTTCTCTCGATCACATCGTCTTCAACATGAGGCTAGTAACTCGTACGAAGACGAGGCTCATGACTTTGTGAAGTCATCCCGAAGATACTCGACGTGGATATGGATAGATGCGATTCTAGCGAGGATCACTCCGGTTGATGTATTTCCCGCTACACGTGATACGTCAGGTATACGTAGTATAAATTTTCTTTTATTGTAAAATTTGAAATTGCGGTTATGTCTACACATGTTGTACTATGCATGCGTGTGGTGTGTGTGTTGTAATAAATTAGATTTATTATTTTTATTTCTTCCGTTGTGCACATGTTTATGAAACATATTCGAACACACACTCACCGCGGTGCCGGAAACCCAACAGTGTCAACCCCAATGGCAACTAATACACAAATAGATAATGATCTTGAAGGAAAACAAATTGACCTTAAGCTCTATAGGAGTATTATTGGTAGCCTTTTGTACCTAACCGCTAGTAGACCCGATATATTATTTGTGGTAGGGATATGTGCAAGGTACCAATCATCTACCAAAGAGTCCCATTTAGTGGCCGTAAAAAGAATCTTAAGGTATATCAAGGGCACAACAAATGTAGGACTTTGGTACCCTAGGACTAAGTCTTTTGATTTGGTTGGGTATACCGACTCCGACTATGCCAGTTGCAAGTTGGATCGGAAGAGTACTAGTGGTGGATGTCAATTTCTTGGATCCTCCCTAGTAAGTTGTAGTAGAAAGCAACCTTGTGTTGCTTTGTCAACCATTGAGGCCAAATATGTGGCTATGGGAGGTTGTGTGGCTCAATTACTTTGGATGAGACACACATTAGAGGATTGTGAGCTACACTACTCCACTGTAAAAGTTTATTGTGATAATATGAGTACCATAAACTTGACCAAAAATCTGGTACATCACTTTAGGACTAAGCACATTGAAGTGAAGTATCACTTCATTAGAGATCATGTGGCAAAGGGGGACACTGAACTTAATTGCAGAGAATCTAAGTCCAACTTAGCCGACATATTCACCAAGGCTCTCCCCGAAGCAGAATATTCATCACTTAGGAGAGAACTTGGAATGCGCTTAGTAGAATAGAGGTCTAGGTTTGCATGGTCCTATAGAAATTCTAGGATTTATACCTTTAAGTATCTCACAAAAGACCTAAGAATCCATGATTTTTGTATTGAGCCACTTAGACAATATGTGAGATGTTAGGAAGATGCACTTGGGTCATCATGCTTATTATGATGCATTACTATGAACCAAGTGTCATCTAGAGACATTAATCCTTCATTGGACCAATCATTGGGAAGGCTTATGCACAATTGATGTGTACATAGCTCCAAGAATATGATTGGAAATGTCAAATAAAACATAATTTAAACTATGTTTATCATATTTTGAAAAACAGTTTTCAATTGCTAAGCAAAAGTGATACAAAGTTTGCAAATTACTTAAAGCTTTTACTAGGTTTCAAAATTATATCATTTTCGAAATTTGGAAAACAAATATTTTTTTAAATTATTTTTCCTTGATAGAAAATGATTTCAGAAATGTCTACACAAAATTTCGTGATTTTTTGATATTTCTTGAATTTTTGGCGTATTTCTGAAGTTGGGCTGAAAAACTTGAAAAAGAGCATTTGGGTGTGTCAGTCGACTGAATCAGAATTCAGTCGACTGATACCCTAGTTTTTCTGAAATTCAGCCTTATTTCTTGGTCTTGAGTGTTCTTAAGTGTCCTAATCCTATGGTATGTTGACTGAAGTAATTAAAAGGGTATGGGACTGTTTGATGCAATATTTTAGGGGGAGCTTTATAATATAAATCTTTTCATCCCTTAAATTTATATTATTGGTGCAAAGTTAGGACTTAACTTTTTATTTTTTTGTTATACTTTTCTCCACATGTTATTCACACATCATGAACCATGTCTTGGATTAAGGGGGAGCCTCATATTGATCTTATACCTTAGTTCAAGATATAACAAATTCAATTCTTTCATGAAACTTATTTTTGTATGAATTCTTCTCTTTTTGATGTATGTCAAAGGGGGAGAAGGGATGTTTAAGTTAGAATTTATATTGGAAATATGATTATGTGCATATGTTAAAGACCTAACTTAAATGATTTCCAAACATCAAAAAGGGGGAGATTGTTGGTGCAACAATGCCCCAGCATTTATATGTTTTGATGTTTGGATAATCATCTAAGTTAGACAATATTTTGTGATCTAACTGTGAACATGTTTAAGTGATAGAAAAATTCAAGTATGAAGACTTGGTAAAGGAAAAGTCCAAGTGTGATCTTGGAAAAAGAAGTCCAAGTGTGATCTTGGCAAAGAAGTCCAAGGAAAGGGCTTGGCGGTGTAAGATCAAGCATGTAGTCTTGGCGGCGTAAAGTCCAAGCGGACCTTGGCAAAGGAAGTCCAAAGGCAAGTCTTGGCAGCGTAAGTCCAAGCATATAGTCTTGGTGGCATAAAGTCCAAGCATACTTTGGCAAAGAGAAACCCAAGACATGATGAAACCGAAGGAAGCTCTTAGAAGCAAGCGCAAAGGATGAACAAGTCGCGGACTCGGAGGGATCCTAGAGATGCAATGCTAAAGGAAGAGCTAGAAGGTTAAGTCTAGGTCTAAGGAGTCAATTCAAGTATGAATTACTCATACTTGACGAGTATCAGTCGACTGATACGATGTAGTAGTCAACTGATAAGGTGCTCAACTGAGTCAGGCTAAAACCCTGACGATCAGTCGACTGCCAAGGGCTGGCAGTCGATTGATGCCGCAATCAATCGACTGCCAATATTGACAGTCGAGTGATCAAGTCGACATCTGACATAGAATGGAGTCTCACTCGACTCCTCGTGGGGATCACTCGACTGATCGCTTCATCAGTTGACTAATAAAGTGATCAGTCGACAGATCAAGCGGTTGTTGGAAATGACGACTGTGTATCTTTGCAGATTCGCTTCATCAAAAGCCATTGGCTACGACGGTAGTCGACTGATGTTGTACATCAGTCAACTGATCATGGACCAATGGAAAAAACAACCCTTTCTCTATAAAAAGAGGGCTTGGGGTGCTTGAGAAGGCTAGTGCTTATCTTCCAACCTTATTCTCAAGCTCCCCATGAATTTTTAAATGCTTTCTTGTGTTAATTCCTCCTCTTCTCTTAAATATCATTTTCATCATTGTAAGAAGAGGAGAGTGTCTTGTAAAGGAAAGCTTCTTAGTGGAATTGCTTTGGGTTGATCCACCTTAAGGATTGCTGTGGAGTAGGAGCATTATCTCCGAACCATGTAAAAGGCTTTGTGTTAGCATTTGTGTTTAGCTTCTTATTTTTGTTTAGTATTTGCTTCTGCTAACATTTCTTGTAGATTTCGAAAAGAGGCTATTCACCCCCTCTAGCCTTCAAAGGATCCCTAACAATGGGTAGTGACAGTCGGAGTGGCCAGTAGCAGGGACCTCCATTGTATAACTTATAACTCTTTAGCTTATCGCTACTTATTCATACTGCCCACTTGGCCACTCGAGAGCAGTAGTTGTTGTTGAGTTGAGATAGTTATCATGTCGTGCCACCCAGGCCACACTGGGGTCGTGGTAGCGAGTGGGGTGCGTAGGCATGACCATGCATTTGCATTGCCATGCGTGAGGGCATATATATATATATATATATATGTGTGTGTGTGTGTGTGTGTGTGTGTGTGTGTGTGTGTGTGTGAGCAGTATATATAGATACGGTCTATATATATGCTTGTTGTATTGTTGCATTTGTTTGTGCTATGTTTGCTGCATTTGATTGTACATCATCTTGCATGTTATTTGAATGATCTATACTGTTGTGTATGGGATACTAGTGTATGACTTGGACCGGACGGTTGTATGCATTTGACTAGTACCTTGATGTTGAGTAGGTTGGATCAGGTTTGTTGTAGTATGTTCACAAGACCAAGTATTAAATACAGTGGTAGTTTTACTCTATCCTGTCATACGTACTATATTGTTGTGTATTTGTTCAGGTTGTTTAGGTTGTGTCATTGCAGACCATTTAGGTATGTCAATGCCTTACATTATGTTATGTACAGTTGATCACTTTGGTATATGGACTGATTAGTATTATATTGATAGTTTCGTAGTTTCCTTTAATGCTGTAAACTTGTTGATCTCCCTCGGTATACCTATTCATTTCCATTTGTATACCTATTGCTCTTCGTACTTTATATTTGTTGTTCATGCACTATCTATTATATTATCACTGAGTTTTATACTCACCACCACATACCCTGGGTTTCCTATCGCCCAGGTAACAAGTAGAAGATTCCTTGGATGCTCGGAGATCCGCCAGCTGATCCCATCTCACACCGAGCATTTGGAGTTTAGATCGTATTTGTTCTGTTGCTGTGTTTTGTATTGTAGTCATGTATGTGAGAAGTTGTATTTGGTTTTTTATGTTGCTTTTGGTTTTGATCATATTTTGTTTAGTGTGTAGAGTCACACCGGTGCGCATTGTTGTATCTTTGTGGTTGTGTTCGTTGGTCGTGTCATTTCATTATGTTGTGTGATGGTGGCCAAAAGACTTTGTATTAACAGGGAATTGTATCACGTACAGGGGAGATGCTATCTGATTTTCGGGCTCAGCATACTCTTGGGGCGTGATAATTTTATTGGTATCAGAGCCCTAGGTTGCGAAGTCCACTTTTTGATTTTATTTTGTTCGAACATCGAGTTTTTCTTTACTTGATTTTGGTTTTGTGAGTTTTGGGATCTTGCTGTTGCGGGACGTCTCCGAGCTGCAAGGGATAAGGTATGCTAAGTGTTATCTTATATCTTTTGTTGGCTATGCATTTAGTTGCTTGTAACAGTTCATGACATGTAGAGTGTTAGTCATAATTCATAACCATGGTTTGAGTTGACCACGGGAACGACATGTTGAGGTTATTAGACATGTACCTGCCATCGAAAAGGTGAATTACCTTTGAGAGCCGACTGATACCAAGTTGTATAGCAAGGGTCAAGTAGTCATATTTCTTATGGAGATCAACATTTATAGTTTTAGGGGTTTTCACCTATTTATGCTAGTCAGATCATTACCCGTGGGGTAATGGACAAACGAGTATACTATTGTTGATGTAGACGGTAGAGGACTAGTATATGGTGCTCCATAGGGATTTTGATCCTTGAGTTGGTCGTGTTAGGCTGTATAGCTTGGGAGGTACTTTTGAGTACTTAAAATGTGTTGTACAGAGAAAGTAGAGTTAGTTGTATACCATTATCGGGATCAAGTCGGTACTTGGTGGAAGATGTAGAAAATAACTTTCGGGGAACAACATATCACTTGATCACGGTTTAGTGATGTTGTGAGAGAGTATTTCCCCATGTCACTTTCTTTGACTCGTTGTTAGGGAATTCTTGAGCTTCAAGTAGGGTGATCGTCGGTAATGGGAATACCATGCAAAGTCGTTAGACTTGCAGAGTTTACACCCATCTAATAGCTTAAGAGTGTAAATGGATGTCTTAAGCCACCCAGGGTTTATTGGCTTACATTTTGGTCAGGATGTTTGGATCTTCTATCAGATCCTACCGGTAGACATTGGATTGAGTCACGAGTTTAGAAATGACTCCGTACAAGTGTTGTAAGAGTTGAAGATCGATAAGCAAATATTGCAAGTCAGATGTTGGAATAAGAAGGCTCCGAATGTTGGACAAAAGGAGAAAGATCGGAGTCATAGGTCACGAGCTATTATTGGAGAGTTTTTCTGAATCATAGAAGACTAATCCTAGATCGTCAGAACTTTCTCATATTATTAGCGAAATCAGAAGGAAGACTCCGAAGGGATTATGTGCGTGCAGTATGGATCACGACGACATGCGAAGTTAGATTATCCAGTTGGATTAGTCTATCTGTTTCTACAGAAGACAATTAGTACATATGATGTGAGAGTGTACTTTGAAGATTCAGTTGAAGACTATCGATGTTGCTTCGGGAGGATGATTCACAATCTTGATAGCATGAGACTGCTTCGAAGACTCAAATGCAGACAACAACAACTGTTACCTTCTCAGGCACAACTATTACCATTTGTAGAGTTGGAGCGTGCTACGATGTTGGCAGTTCTTCAGTACCTTATAGTTGGTGGTGTACTCGTTACCAGTACAACAGTGTTTACCACTTCCATTGCAGCCATTTCAATTTGCATCTTCATTTTGGTAGTTAACTTTAGTTCCTCCAAGGTAGTCTTTTGCACCTACATGAGCTCAGTCGCCAAGAGTAGAAGTTGGATGAGTTTACATCATTACTAGAGCGAAGACACAGAGGGTCGAAGGATTGGTCATTCAGGGTACTACTTTAGATTACCCTCTCAGTTGATATATTGAGAGATACTGATAGTTTATAGGTATCTATGTCTAGAACATTCTTAGTTCGGATTAAAAGGGTTTCTATACATTGACTTGTGGGTTGGTGGTATATTTAGGGTCAGGTGAGACGTTGACCAATAATCAAGAAGTCAAGGGATGCCCTTAGACTTTGATAGACATACCTTTACTGTAGATATATCCTTACGGATGGTTAAATTATTGAAATTATGGTATGATGTGTCTCTCGGATGTGCGTATAATCCGAGAGTATTCAGATGTAGTTTCGGAGGAACTCCTAGGCTTGCCATTGCATAGGAAAGTAGAGTATACAATCAGAGTGATTTCAGGAATAGTTTCGATATTGAAAACCTCTTATCAGGAGGAAATTTTTGATGATTGCTTTATCGAACGAGGTAATGATATTGTAAATACAAATGTTTTTTTTTACTTATGGTGCATTGGCTGGAGGCTGGTGTAAAGTACACAAAGTAGTTGAAGCTCGTGATTTGCTCAATGCAATGTTATTCGTTTGGTTGTGAGCCTAATTAGGTTGTTTGATACCCTCATTGATCGATTTTGCAAAATTGGCAAGGTTGATGATGCATAGGAGGTATTTGTTAGAATAACGATTTTACCAGGAGATAATTTTATTGGTAATGGTATTGCTAAACACTATGGAAATTGAAAGAATGTAAGTGGCGATTATAGGAGGTGTTGGATGAGATATTTATCTGTCCCAGTATTTCTTCTAGAGAAGATTAGGAACTCTTTGTTAAAAGAGAGATGAACCTTTGAGATTATGCATCGATTTTCAATGATGGAATGCAGTAGCTATTGAGAATGAATATCTATCATTGTGGATAGATGATCTGTTAGATCAATTAAAGGAGACCTATGTATACTCAAGGGTTGAGTTATGATTGGAGTGTTGATATTGTAGTGACTTGGCATCATACAATTATCATTGTCAGTGTGATGATTGAGATATCATCAGCTTAGAGTAAAAGGATACGGGTGTGTAGAAAATGATATTTAATACTTTGTATGAATTTTATGAGCTTTGGATAATATGGTTAGACTTATTGATGATTTAGTCGTCTATGGACTTGAGGAATCGAGTATCTTGGAAGCGGTTGGATGAGTTTGTGGCTGTTGGAGTTGCGTAACTTGGCCATTGTTGATGGTGGTAGTTGGAGTTGCGCACTCGGCCATCGTAGATGTGGTTTCCTTGTTGGAGCGTATGTTGCCAACTAGAGGGGGGTGAATAGCCCTCAATCGTCGTACGGTGGAAGTCGTTCTTAATCATCTACAATTAACGTTAGCGCAAGCGGAAATATAAAGCTAAGACAATTAAGAACAATACAAAATAAAGAACAATGCTAACAAAAGATATAACGTGGTTCACGGCCATGCCGCTAATCCATAGTCGGATTCGTCTCCGGTGAATCACTCCGAAACTAATCCAATATGGTCTCTCCCTTTAGCCAAAGCAAGGTGGAGGTAAACCTTCTTACAACACAACACTCTTTCTTATAATAAATTTGAAATAAGAGCAAGAAAAAGAGTTGGAAGCTTGTGGAGCACTTGGATGATCACTTAGAGCATAAGCATTATCCATCCAAAAGCTCACACCTTCTCTATAAATAGAGAAGGTTATTTTCTTCCCGTTGGCCACTAGCAGTCGACTGATGCCCCGATCAGTCGATTGCTCCTATAGCCGTTGCCCAATAATGGCTTCTTCCACGTTGGATTTCATCCAACGGCTCACACATCAGTCGACTGATCATCCCATCAGTCGAGTGCCGGAAGCAAGCACTTGACTGATCACCATTCTGTGCCCGAAACCCTCACAACCAGTCGACTGCTGCCATCAGTAGTCGACTAATGGTCTCGACAGTCGACTGCCATAAGTTGGCAGTCGACTGATGGCACATAAACCAGACTCGAACACTAGTCGAGTCACAGTCGACTTGGAACAGTCGACTGCCATGACATGGAAGTCGACTGATGCTGGGTAAACCTCAAACTTTACATCCGTTTGAGTGTCTTACGGTCGGGTAAACCTTAACCCTTGTGATTGAGCCTCCGACACTTAGCCATTCGGCCAAGTTCATCTAATGAGCTACTTACATTTCACTCATTCTCTCATCTCACTTGAAGTCCCTCGTCGAAGCTCTCTTCGTTCGCGGCCACATCCCTCGGAAGCACCAAGTGCACAGCTTCGCAATGCTCCTTCGCGTATCTTTCCCTCGAAGTCTGCTTCCTTGGCTTCGCTTCAAGTCATCTCGTTTGGTGGTCCCTTGGATGCTTCAAGTGCACGACTTCGCAATGCTCCTTCGTTGACTCAAGCACGAGGTTGTGAGTTGGTGAAACTTGCCAAAGCTCCATGTGCGAATTACTAAGTCCTGCAAGACTCCAATGCACATATCAAAACAATAATAACCTAACTTAAACCCTTTTCCACACACATCAAAACCATATCACATGGGTTGATTGCCCTAACAATCTCCCCCTTTTTGATGTGTGGCAATCCGTTTAAGTTAGATAAAAAAAATAACAATAACAACATAAGAAAGGAAAGCATGTAAATAATATGAGCATCAAAACTCCCCCTTAAACATGCAACTCCCCCTTAAGACATGATAAATTTTTCCTTTTAGCATGATTAACTTAAACCTATCAATTCTCCCCCTTTGACACCATCAAAAACATTTTCCAAATGTTATACACGCATGACATCAACTCTAAGGAGGAAAAATACCCAAAAACCCATCAAAAACCTAATAAAACAGGTTACTATACTTGTGCACAGTACATCAGTCGACTGGTTCAAACTACCAATCGACTGGCACACACATTTCAGGTTTTCTGATTTTCGAAATCCAATTTCATAAATGCATTAAAAATTCTAGGAATTTCAAAAAATCATGAAATTTGAAATACACATTTCTTATGAGTTCCTTTATCAGTGAAAAATTAATTTCCTTGAAAAAATAATTTTATTTTTGAAAGTTTGGCCAAAACTCAAAAGTTACAAAAATATCTAAACTTTGTATCCACTTTTAAAACTAGTTTTGCCTTGTAACTTTTAAAAACATGAACTCACTGTTTGAAAAGCATAAAATAGTTTTAAAATAATTTGAAATATCCAACCATAATCTTTGGACAATATATCTATGAATTAAACATATGCTTTCCCCATGATTGGTCTATTATTGTTCTATTGATACACTTAATGACCCATCTAAATGCCATAAGCATTAGTGGACCATTTATATCATCCTATCATCTCACTCAAGCTATATTTTCAATCAACGTTATCCTTATGGTGAGCGTGAGATGTTCCTAAAGGTATTTATATACTTAATGTTGGGGATTGAAACGGCCGGCTAGAGGGGGGTGAATAGCCCTCTTACGATGGATGTCATAATTTGCTCGTCTACAATTAGATTAGCGCAAGCGGAAACAACAATACAAGCAAATTAAACAAATAAAGACAAAGCAAAAGAAATAGACAATGCTAACACAATGTCATAACGTGGTTCACGGCTACGCCGCTAATCCACGGTCCCCGATTCGTCCTCGGTGAATCACTCCGCCAAAACCAATCCACTAATGGTCTCTCCTTTGCACCAAGCTAGGTGGAGGTAACCTTTACAATCAAGATCACTCTTCTTACAATAAGAATGGAGTAAAAGCAAGTAAGAAGATTTTAGAGCTTGTGGGGCACTTGGAAGATCACTTAGAGCATAAACATTAGCCATCCAAAAGCCCACACCCTCTCTTTTTATAGAGAGGAAGCTTTTCTTCCCGTTGGCCTCCACCAGTCGACTGCCGCCACTCCAACGACCTCCGAACACGTCGGATCCCGACCGTTGTAGTCCAACGGAACACTTGGCAGTCGACTGATGGACCTCATCAGTCGACTGCTGCCTCCGTAGTCGACTGCCCAGTCGGCTACGAGCGGTTATGTGGCAAAATATGGCAGTCGACTGCTAGCCTCAAAATAACCAGTCGAATACCAGTCGAACCACGTTCGACTCGGAGCAGTCGACTGCTATTCCATAACAGTCGACTAGTGTCGGGAAATCCCATCCGACACTTAGCCAAATGGCCAAGTTTCACCTTAGAGCTACTACCCCTTCCCGGGTTACATTCGCTCACTCTCATCTCTCGGAGTCCCTCGCCGGTTATCTTCGCCTCGCCACGCCCCCTCAAAGATCAGGCGCACGACTCTGCAATGCTCCTTCGTGTCTCTTGCCTCGAAGTCTACTTCATCCGGCTTCACTCCAAGCTCCTCGTCCGGCAGTCCCTCGGATGCTCCAAGTGCACGGCTTCCGCAAAGCCATCCTTCACCGACACAAGGACCGATTCATGAGTTGTGAATCTCGCCATAGCTCCATGTGCGAATTACTAAGCCCTACAAGACTCCAATGCACATATCAAATCACACTAACACCCTAACTTAAACCCTTTGCCACACACATCAAAACCTTATCATGGCAAGAGATTGCCCTAACAATCTCCCCCTTTTTGATGTGTGGCAATCTGTTTAAGTTAGGTAAAAACATTTGATAGAAATTCTAAGGTAAGAAAGCATGTAATCATAAACATGATATAGCATCATGCAACTCCCCCTTAATCCATGAAACTCTCTCTACAAATTCTCCCCCTATCATAATTAACTTAAACATAATATTTTCTCCCCCTTTGACACCATCAAAAAGATTAATACTAAGTTATAAACACATGACATCAAGTCTAATAGAAGGAAAATACCAAAAATTGGTTTAATAACTGAAATCATCCTTTACTGTTTGGAATATCAGGCCACCAGTCGACTGGTTCAGACTACCAGTCGACTGGCACACTGTTTTCAGAAATTCTGAATTTTCGGTGCGAAATTCAGAAATTCATTAAAAATTCCAGAAAATTCGAAAAATCATGAAATTTGGGGAACATATTTCTTGTAAGATTTTTTATCAGTGAAAAATAGTTTTTCATGAAAAGTCATTATATTTCCAGAGATTTGACAAAAATCCAAAAGTTTTAAAAACCACTAGGTTTTTGATCATTCTAGTATCAAGTTTAACACCTAGTTTCGCATCCAATTGTTTCAAAACATGAATACAAATATTTTAAAGTAAGAAATTGTTTTGAAAACATATGAAATATCCAACCATGATCTTTGGGCAATATGTCTATGAATTAAACATAAGCCTTCCCCATGATTGGTCTATTATTGCTATTTTGATACCTTAAATGACCATCTAAATGCCATAGGCATTAGTGGACATTTGTATCATCCTAACATCTCACCCATGCTAAGTTTTAAATCAAAGTAGCCTATGGTGAGTGTGAAATGCATCCTAGAGGGTATTTATACATACTTAACCATTATATTCATGCAATTCTATCAAGGTTAAGTATCATCCTAACAATTCTCATGATCATAAAGACATGTATGTATTAATTTCACATTATGATCATAAAACTCATGTATTCATCAAATAATAATCATGCATTAGGTATTATATCATGATAATAAACAAGGTATCACCTAAAGCATGATTTAAACCTATTTCACATGATTATGTGCCAAATATCAAAATTATAAATCATGATTGCAAACATGTGTAACAAATACATCAACTATCATGATTTAAGCATTATTATCTATTTATGGACACATTATCATCACCCAACACTACTTCTAAAAGTGAGGTCCCACCATCCTAAGTCAACCAACATATGATATAGGTGAAATGCATATGGTTGACTATCTTAGGGTTTTCCTAACCATTAAGAATGGATTTAGAAACCCAAAATAAGTTCTTTCCTATTGGGTTCACTAAATACTCCTTGGGGACCCATTTCCTAGCTATTACCTTCTTTTTATCTTGTCCCCTATCAATTAGGCATTTATAGACCTTTTCATTTTTCTTTTCTTTATAACCTAGGCCTTTCTTATTAAAACTGGCCCTTTGGCTCCCAATTATCATATTCAATGTGTTGGAGCAAATTGTGAGTTTTTCTAGGGCTTTTGTCAAATAGTCTACCTTTTCCCTTAAATCCCTATTTTCATCCATACATGCATCACTAACATTAAATGGGATATATTCATGTGAGCATGCATCATTTATGCTAGAAGAAATATTTTCATTTTCATTTAAGCATGCTTTTTCTAGTTTATTTTCTAGATCCTTAATTTGATCTAGCATGCTCTTATTCTTCTTCTTAGCTCTAAATAAATCCCTAGTTAAGCTAGAGACCATGGAAACTATTTTCTTGGGAGTTAGATTTGTTACCATAGTCTCCATGTCCTCTTCTTCTTCTTCGGATGAGGATGTTGAGGAGGCTCCCCCTTCAATTGAGCTCTCTCCACTTGAGCTTGATTCTTCATTTTCGGTGGAAGAGCAATCCAAGTCATCAATGGCCATCAATGCAAGGTTGGAGTAGACATGTTCTTCTTCTTCGGATGAGGAAGATGAAGAAACATCATCCCATGTCTTTGCTTTGAATGCCTTAGCCTTCTCCTTTTCTTTTGCCTTCTTCTCCTCTTTCTTCTTGCTCCCCTTTTTCTTCTTCTTTTCTTCCTTCTTTTTCCTTTCTTCCTTGCTCTTGTTTAGGAGGGGACAATTGTCCCTCTCCTTGGCAATTGTAACAAATGATCTTCCCCCTTGGTCTTTTATTCCTATCATTTGATTTGTTAAATCTAAAACCTTTTAATGCACGCCTTACCCTCCTTACCATATAGGCTTCTTCCGTGTTATCCATGGAGGAGGAGGAGGAAGCTTCGTCATCGGAGGAGGAGGGAATCTCTATCTTCTTCTTCCCCTTGTTTGCCAACAATGCTACTCCCCTTGAAGGTTGGATTCTAGGCTCTTCTTGTATACCTTCAAGCCTTGTTTCATGAAGCTCCATGGTTGAGAAGAATTCCTCCAAGGTGCTTACTTCTAAGTTCTTGGAGATATAAAATGAGTCCACCATGGAGCTCCATTTTGAGGATCGCGGAAAGGCATCTATAGCCTTCATAATCATATCCCGGTTTGATAGCTTCTCACCTACACTTGAAAAACCGGTTATAATTTCCTTGAAATGAGAATGTAAGGAAATTACCTTTTCTCCCTTTTCTAGTTTAATGTTGTTGAGTTGGGAGCGGAGGAGATCTCTCCTTGATAGCTTCGCCTCGGATGTGCCTTCATGAAGCTCAATTAGCTTCTCCCACATCTCCTTGGCACTTAAGCATTCTCCTATTCGGTTGATCTCTTGTTGGGGGAGCACATTGAAGAGATGATGCTTGGCTTTTGAGTTTGCTTGGTGCTCTTCCCTTTGCTTTTTGGTCCACCTAGATTTCTCTATTGGCTTCCCTTATTCATCCCTAGGCAAAACGAAACCGGATTCCATTGTAATCATGATATCAAAATCCGTTTTGAAAAATACCTCCATTCGCTTCTTCCACCAAGCGAATTCTCCTTCAAACTTCGGTGGATGGATGTTGGACCCGGCCATTTTGAAAGATGCTTGTTGTGGCGGTTAGTCCTCGACAAGCTTTCCTTGGCTCTGATACCACTTGTTGGGGATCGAAACGGTCGGCTAGAGGGGGGTGAATAGCCCTCTTACGATGGATGTCATAATTTGCTCGTCTACAATTAGATTAGCACAAGCGGAAACAACAATACAAGCAAATTAAACAAATAAAGACAAAGCAAAAGAAATAGACAATGCTAACACAATGTCGTAACGTGGTTCACGGCTACGTCGCTAATCCACGGTCCCCGATTCGTCCTCGGTGAATCACTCCGCCAAAACCAATCCACTAATGGTCTCTCCTTTGCACCAAGCTAGGTGGAGGTAACCTTTACAATCAAGATCACTTTTCTTACAATAAGAATGGAGTAAAAGCAAGTAAGACGAGTTTAGAGCTTGTGGGGCACTTGGAAGATCACTTAGAGCATAAGCATTAGCCATCCAAAAGCCCACACCCTCTCTTTTTATAGAGAGGAAGCTTTTCTTCCCGTTGGCCGCCACCAGTCGACTGCTACCCTTGGCAGTCGACTGCCGCCACTCCAATGGCCTCCGAACACGTCGAATCCTGACCGTTGTAGTCCAACGGAACACTTGACAGTCGACTGATGGACCTCATTAGTCGATCACGTCAGTAGTCGACCGCCAAGTCGCCATGAGCGGTTCTGGGCTAAACCCTTTCGACATCATGATCGCGCCTTGAAGTGGATCGATGGTCTTGGCAATGACCGCCGAGATATGACAAATCGACTCATCGGCCTCAAAATAACTAGTCGAATACCAGTCGAACCACGTTCGACTCGGAGCAGTCGACTGCCATTCCATGGCAGTCGACTGGTGTCGGTAAATCCCATCCGACACTTAGCCAAATGGCCAAGTTTCACCTTAGAGCTACTACCCCTTCCCGGGTTACATTCGCTCACTCTCATCTCTCGGAGTCCCTCGCCTTCGAAGTTATCTTTGTCCTCGGCCATGTCCCTCGGCAACATCAGGCGCACGACTCTGCAATGCTCCTTCGCGTCTCTTGCCTTGAAGTCCACTTCATCCGGCTTCACTCCAAGCTCCTCGTCCGGCGGTCCCTCGGATGCTCCAAGCGCACGGCTTCCGCAAAGCCATCCTTCACTGACTCAAGGACCGAGTCATGAGTTGTGAATCTCGCCACGGCTCCATGTGCGAATTACTAAGCCCTGTAAGACTCCAACGGATATATCAAATCACACTAACACCCTAACTTAAACCCTTTGCCACACACATCAAAACCTTATCATGGCAAGAGATTGCCCTAACACTTAACCTTCAAATTCATGCAATTCTACACAAAGTTAAGTGTCACTCTAACATACCACATGATCATAAAGACATATATGCATTGATTTCTCATTATGATTATGAAACAAATGTATCAATCAAATTGTAATCATGCATTAGGTATAAAATCATGATAATAAGTCAAGTATCACCCAAAGCATGATTTAAACTATTTATGGGTGCATTATCATCACCCAACACTATTTCAAAAATTATGTTCCGATCATCCTAAGTCAACCAAGTAATATGATATAAGTAAAATACTTATGGTTGACTATCCTAGGGTTTTTCTAACCCTTAAGGATGGATTTAGGGACCCAATACAAGTTCTTTCCTATAGGGTTCACTAAATATTCTTTAGGGATCCATTTTCTAGCAATTGTTTTGTTTTTGGCTTGACCCCTAGCAATCAAACATTTATAGGCCTTTTCATTTGTTTTTCCCTTATAACCTAGGCCTTTCTTATTAAAGCTTGCCCTTTGGCTCCCTATAATCATATTAAGGGTGTTGGAGCTAATAGTGAATTTTTCTAAGGCCTTAGTTAGGAAATCTACCTTTTCCCTTAATATCCTATTTTCCTCAATACATGCATCATTAACATTGAGAGGAATATAATCATGTGAGCATGCATTATCAATACTAGAAATATTATCATTAACATTTGAGCATGCTTTTTCTAATTTTTGTTCTAGGGCTTTAATTTCATTTGTCATGCATTTATTTTTCTTTTTAGCCCTAAACAAATCCCTAGTTAATCTAGAAATCATGGCAACTACTTCTTGAGTGGGAAGATGTTTTACCATAGTTACCATGTCTTCTTCTTCAGATGATGAGGATGATGAAGAGCCTCCCCCTTCACTTGAGCTCTCCTCACTTGAGCTTCTTTCTTCTTTTTCCGAGGAGGAGGTGTCCAAATCTTCTATTGCCATTAGGACAAGGTTTGTGACAAACGCATTTTCTTCCTTCGATGATGATGATGAAGGATCATCCCATGTCCTTGCTTTGAGTGCTTTGGCCTTCCCCTTTTCTTTGGCCTTCTTCTCTTCTTCCTTTCTCTTACTCCCCTTCTTCTTTTCTTCTTTCTTCCTCCTATCTTCTTTGCTCTTGTTCAAGAGAGGACACTTATCTCTTATATGTACCTCTTGTTGGCAATTATAGCAAATTATCTTCCTCTTGTGCCTTCTCCTATCATAAGATTTGTTAAATTTTAAATTTCTTAAAGCACGCCTTACCTTCCTTACCATATAAGCATCTTCATTGCTATTCATGGAGGATGAGGAGGATGCTTCATCGGAGGAGGAGGGAGTCTCCATCTTCTTCTTTCCCTTGTTGGCTACTAGTGCCACTCCCCTTGTTGGCTTGATGCTTGATTCTTCAATTACTCCCTCAAGCCTTGTTTCGTGGAGCTCCATAGTTGAAAAGAACTCCTCTAAGGTGCTAACTTCTAGGTTCTTTGAGATGTAGAAGGAATCCACCATTGAGCTCCATTTTGATGACCGGGGAAAGACGTCGATTGCTTTCATAAGCATATTCCGGTTCGAAAGTTTTTCTCCTACACTCGTTAGTCCAATTAAAATTTCTTTAAAATGAGAGTGTAATGAGGTTACCTTTTCTCCCTTTTTAAGTTTGATATTTGTTAGTTGGGAGCGGAGGAGGTCTCTCCTTGCAAGCTTGGCCTCCGAGGTACCTTCATGAAGCTCTACTAGCTTCTCCCACATCTCTTTAGCACTTGCACACTCTCTAATGTGGTTGATCTCTTATTGGGGGAGTACGTTGTACAAGTGATGCTTGGCCTTCGAATTCTCCAAGTACTCCTCTCTTTGTCCATCTTGTCTTCTCTATTTGCTCCCCATCTTCATCCCTAGGTATCTCGAAACCATTTTCCATTATCAATAAAATTTCGAAGTCGGTTTCGAAGAATACCTCCATTCTCTTATTCCACCAAGAGAATTCTCCCTCAAACTTTGGTGGGTGAATGTTGGAGCCGACCATCGTTGTTGGTGTACTTGTTCTGGCGGTTAGTCCGTTGACAAGCACCTTGGCTCTGATACCACATGTTAGAGCATATGTGGCCGGCTAGAGGGGGGTGAATAGCCCTCAATCGTCGTACGGTGGAAGTCATTCTTAATCATCTACAATTTGAAGGGTTTTGCTTATCGAGTCCGTGAGGGGAAACTTCGCTTCCCACTTCATCTTGGTCGTTTGATCATGGCGATCCCTTCGATGTCCCTGGATTAAAATTTAATCCTAGACAAAAAGGATTTCCCAAACAACGAAGCCATCATCGTGCTATTCGTTTAGAGAGGTCACATGAACAAACTAGCTGTTCAAGCGACCAACCTCTATTCTACGGATCGCCGATTTTTGTGTTTATGCTCGGGATCCAAGTATTATTTAGCCATATACAGATTTATATCATGCTCATAATTGAAAAACAAATACAAACATCTAACATATAAAAATTAGAGAATCGATATACCTCTCGATCTTCTAATGTATGTCTTTCCTCCTTTAGGACGTCGTGTGGGCGACGCTCTACCAAAAGTCGAAGCTCCTAGATCGCAAATCTTCCTTCCTTGCTCTTCCAAAGCAAGAGGAAGAATAGAAACAAAGCTCTTCTCCTTTCTATAGCCAACCAACAAGCAATAAGGAGAATGCTTGCCGCCGACCAACAAGGAGAAGGAGATAATGGTGGAAACCGGCCAAGACACCAAGCGAAAGACCTATATCTTGTTTCCACCACCTAAGGAGAAGGAGAAGGGGTCTTTGGATGCCGGCCAAGGTCTGGGAAAGGGCTGTGGGTGCAGGCCACCAACGGAGAGGAAGAAGAAAGCAAACTACTTCCTTATTTGGTGCCACCTAAGCCTCCCAAAACCCTAGGCACGCAAACCTAATCCTAAACCAACTTGGATTCCTAGCCTCCAAAGGAAGCAAACCCTAATACCCTTAAGCCATCTCTTCTTGCTGCCCACTTCATGACTCTATTTATAGAGTTGGGCTGAAGCCATGATTTAATTTCCTCCATTGGTTCTAGGGATTTAATCTCAACCATCGGATCTAGAGATTTAATCTCAACCGTCGGATCTAGAGATTTAATCTCTACCTTTGGATCTAGAGTTTTGTTTTCATCCATTGGATCTAAGCTTCATGAGGTGTTAATAGGATACATTATGGACCATGAGGAGGAGTTGGATCTTGGCCACCCATGGATCAAGCCCGCATAAAGTTCGATCCACTAATGATGATCCAATCCACTAAAGGATCATCATTGATCTACCTCACCAACCCCCATATTATAATATGAGCTTCATATATTATTTGTACATTTTCTCCCCGTGTTTAAGATCTCGAATGTCCGTCGATTAATTAATTTACTGACCATTAATTAATCAACATCTAACTCCTTGAGTAGTACCACTCAACCTTTTCATCATGCCGGACCAAGTCCACCTGCAGGGTTTACATGATGAACCTTATGAGCTCCTCAAGAGGACATCATCATCCTAATATATAGGACACGATTTCCTCCTATAATCAACGACACACTATATAAATAATATCATCTCCCAACTTAATGAGCCTATCGATTTAATCTATAAATCTCACCCATTGGTAAATCAAAGAGATGAGTACTAAGTATATGTGCCCGTTATTATATCGGGATTAAGAGCATGTACTAAATAATATCTGAGGTCCGATTCGATTATGTAGTCAGTAATAAATCGAATCACCTCTATGTCGGTCCTGCTCAATACACACAAAGTGCACTAGTGTGATTCTATGGTCAATACAAACTAATACCAAATCACACTATAACCATTCCGATGGTTTGTCGAAAGCCATCTCGGTTGTGAGCCTTTACTTATACTTTTCAAGGGGCCGATAACATGATCTCCCGTGTGACACCACACACCATGTTATCTACAATGTAAAGTATTAGACAATATTGCATAACCATAAAAATATGCAAACAATGATCATGTGATTCTTATTTCAAAAATAAAGATGTTCATAGAAAAGATAGACTTTTCAATATACATCCCGACAATCTCCCACTTATATTAAAAGACTATGCTGTCCTTAAACTGCCATACATCTAATTCCCCTTCTCTCCACATGCCTATCAAAGCTCTCTCTAGAAGGGCCTTAGTGAAAGGGTCTACTAGGTCATCCTCTGATGCAATCTAGGCGACAACATTTTCTACCTCCTTTACGATTTCTCGTATCAGGTGGTACTTGCGCTCTATGCATTTACTTACCTTATGGGCTCGTGGTTCCTTCGAGTTTGTAACTGCACCATTATTATCACAATAAATTGTAATAGTTCTGGACAAACCAGGTATCACATCCAAGTCCATCAGGAAGTTCCTGAGCCACACAGCTTCTTTGGCCGCCTCAGAGGCTGCCACATACTCAGCTCCCATGGTGGAGTCCGCCACACATTTCTGCTGGACACTCCTCCATACAATGGCTCCACCTCCCAAAGTAAACACAAAACATGAGGTTGACTTACTGTTATCCCTATCTGATTGGAAGTCGCAATCCATGTAAACCACAGGGAGTAATTAGTCTGCCCGGTAAACTAGCATATAATCCCTAGTCCTTCTTAGACACTTTAATATATACTTTACCGCAGTCCAATGTCCCTGTCCTGGATTACTCTGATATCTGCTGACCATGCCAATGGCAAAGCAGATATCTGGTCTCGTACATAGCATCGCATACATGAGACTTCTTACTGCCGAAGCATAAGGAACCGCCTTCATCTCCTCTATCTGCTCAGATGTTCTAGGACACATCTCTTTAGATAAAGGAACTCCATGCCTGAAAGGTAGAAAAACCCTTCTTGGAGTTCTGCATGCTAAAACGATCCATTATCGTGTCTATGTATGAAGCTTGGGATAAGCACAATAACCTTGATCCCAAGGATGTGTCCCACTTCTCCCAAGTCCTTCATATCAAACTGTTTGGACAACCATACCCTTACGCCCGATAACACTTTGATATTGTTGCCAATCACCAAAATGTTATCTACGTATAGTACAAGAAATACCACTACGTTTCCGTCACATCTCTTGTATACACAAGACTCATCCGGACTTTGAATAAATCCATAAGACTGGATTACCTTATCAAAGCGGACGTTCCAAGACCTCGAAGCTTGCTTCATCCATAAATGGACCGATTAAGCTTACATACAAGATGCTCTTTGCCCTTAGCAATGAATCCCTCTTGTTGCTTCATGTAGATGTTTTCCTCAAGACTTCCATTAAGGAAAACTGTCTTGACATCCATCTGCCACACCTTATAATCCATATGAGCTGCTATGCATAAGAGAATCCCGATAGACTTAAGCATGGCTACCGGCGAAAAGGTCTCCTCATAATCGATACCCTCTTTCTGAGTATACCCCTTCACAACAAGCCTCGCTTTGAAGGTCTCAACCTTCCCATCTATTCCTCTCTTTCTCTTTTAGATCCACTTGCATCCGATGATTTTTACACCTTCGGGTGGCTCTACTAGCTCCCAGACATAATTTGAATCCATAGATTCAATCTCAGCATTCATTGCACTTTGCCAAGATACTGCATCTTTATCTTGGATTGCCTCATCATATGTCCAGGGATCAGGTTCATGTTTGCCAGGGACCAAATCAGAAGATTTACCCAAGAACATGAATCTATGAGGCTGTCTAACAACCCTCCCACTACGATGAGGTATCTCCTGTGTATGCTCTGTGACACGCGGTGCAGTGACTTGTGGTATATCCTCTCGTACCGGTGGTACTAAAGAAGTGACTTCCCTTTTTTTTTTTTAATTTCTCCAGAACAATTTTACTCTTGGGCTTGTGGGTCATCACATAGTCTTCCTCTAGAAATCTGGCGTTCGTGCTAACGATCACCCTCTGATCTCTAGGACTATAAAACAATCCACCCATCATTCCCTTGGGATAGCCAACGAACATGCTTACTTCTGTACGAGGTTCCAACTTACCAGCATCTGTCTTCAGCACATGTGCTGGACTCCCCCATATCCGAATATGTCTTAGACTAGGCTTTCGCCCAGTCCACAATTCTGTGGGAGTAGAAGGCACTGATTTAGATGGAACCAAGTTCAGAATGTACACCACCGTATCTAAAGCATATCCCCAGAATGAATCTGGCAACTCAGAATAACTCATCATCGATCTAACCATCTCCATAAGAGTCCTATTCCTTCGCTCTGCTATACCATTCTGTTGGGGTGTGCCAGGTGCAGTCAATTGGGATTGAATCCCAACCTCTGATAGGTAATCCCTAAACTCTCCCAAGAGGTACTCGCCACCACGATTAGATCGTAGTGTCTTGATACTTTTACCTTGACGTTTCTCCACATCAGCCTTGAATTCTTTAAACTTGTCAAAGCATTCAGACTTGCGGCGCATCAGGTAAATGTATCCATATCTTGAGTAATCGTCTATAAAAGAGACGAAATACTCAAAACCACCTCTAGCCTGGATAGACATAGGACCACACAAATCAGAATGAACCAATTCTAACACATCTTTGGCTCTATACCCCTTGGCCTTAAATGGCCCTTGGTCATCTTACCCTCCAAGCAAGATTCACATGTTGGGAGATCCTCCACCACTAATGAACCCAAAGGTCCATCAGCTATCAACCTTTGAATTCTGCTTAGGTTAATGTGACCAAGCCTAAGATGCCAAAGATATGTTTGGTTCATCTTCGAAGGTTCTTTTCTCTTATTGGAATTAGAAGATGAGTTATTAACTTCAATTTGCATCGTGGGAAGTTTTGGTTCAAGTGTGTACAAATTTCCTATCAATGCACCTGAACAGATATTCTCCCTATTCCTTTTTATAATAGCTCTGTCATTAAAAGAAATAGAATATCCATCCATAAATAATTTAGAAACTGAAATTAAGTTCTTTCTAAATAAAGGTACATAAAGGGAATTTTCCAGAACCTAAGTTTTATTTTTCTCAAGAGATAAATAAAACTTCTCCCACTGCAATAGACGCCACCTTAATGGCATTGCCCAAGTAAATGGTAATCTCCCCTTTAGCTTGTCGGGTTTCCTGGAACCCCTGCAAAGTATTGCAGACATGACCAGTGGCTCCCTTATCTACACACTAGGTGCCAGAAGATAACACCGCTAACCATGTTTCAATGACTAGACCAAAGGATATATCTTTGTTCTGCTTTGGATTGGGATAGTCCTTCTTCCAATGTCCATCCTGCTTGCAAGCGAAGTACTTGCCTTTCGGCTTCTTCACTCCTCCCTGAGATCCTCCCACCACCTTTGCTTCACCTTGTTTCTTCTTCTTCTTGCCTTTCGGCTTAGAAGTAGAAACCTTCTGAGCAACGATGGCCTGAGGACACTCTTTGAAGAGTGCATACTTGTACTCCTTAGCAGATAAGACAATATCTGGATTCTTTTCCAATCAACATTATTTGGGTATAGTAAGTTTATTTCCTTTAGTATCATAGTAAGTGGACTGAAAGCCATTTTTGAAAATCCTAAGAATCACATAGATCATTACTGTAGATTTCAAAAAATTATTGATTCCTCAAACAATAAAATTTCAAAATCAACCAACACCTCAAAACACCGAGAATATCGTATGCCACGATAGTGTGGATGTATACGAATTCTACATTTGTAAGAGGAGGTTTTACCCATTAATTTTATTATCTTGTCAACCTAACTTTTTGACAAGTAAAATTAATAGTTGATTTCTCTTCGGCCCTACAAATAAAAGCAGTGACTCCGATGGAGAGGATACTTATATTTGTATCTAAGTGTTCACCATTACTTGGAACCAAGGTAATTATCTCGGGTTATGTGCCTTACGATGGGCAAGTACACACGCTCCTTAATAATTTCCTATAACCATATTCGACCTTGTGATCCGCAAACAAACTCATCCGATGGGGAGGAAGGCACTCGGCCAGCGCATAAGTTTGTTTGCATCACTATCAAATCGTAATGGATTTATAAAAATATCCCTCTCCCACTTAGTAATTTGAAAATGAGGAATTTTCTAGCCTACGACATGCATATCAAACAAAAAGCAATAAATATGAAAAATAAATTATTTTCCAACTATTATGGCTTTTGTCTTCAATATGTCTCTCGTCGCATCGCCATCTCGTCCGCTCCTCCTACGCCATGTACGAGCCATCCGGAGATCCGAGCCGAGACTAAAACCTATTTTAATTTACATCCATCGATCCTATACTCCACGAGGGAGTGTACATGAAATCTAGATCGAAAGTAAACTAAAATAAAAAGAGTGGCTAAACAATTCCGTATCTAATTTACAAAAAATTAAATACTAGCCTCATCAACCCCGAGGATTCAACAAAATAAATATTTACACACATACAATCACATACACACATATGTCCATAATAGTCGGATCTTATGCCTGCAATCAAAGAGTTAACCTATGTATATCCTACTATTATCCGACACATATAATATATGAAAAGTGCATGAAAATTAACCGAATCCTAAACACACAAAACCGAAAACCTTGGCTCTGATACCAATTGAAGGGTTTTGCTTAATGAGTCCGTGAGGGGAAACTTTGCTTCCCACTTCACCTCGATCATTTGATCATGGCGATCCCTTCGATGTCCCCAGATTAAAATTTAATCCTAGACAAAAGGGATTGCCCAAAAAACCAAGCCATCGGCGTGCTATTCATTTAGAGAGGTCACTTGAACAAACTAGTTGTTCAAGCGACCAACTTCTATTCTACGAGTAGCCGCGGAATAGACGATGTTCGGATCGTCGGTTTTTGTGTTTATGCTCAGGATCCAAGTATTATTTAGCCATATACAGATTTATATCATGCTCATAATTGAAAAACAAATACAAACATGTAACATATAAAAATTAGAGAATCGATATACCTCTTGATCTTCTAATGTATGTCCTTCCTCCTTTCGGACGTCGTGTGGGCGACGCCCTACCAAAAGTCGAAGCTCCTAGATCGCAAATCTTCCTTCCTTGCTCTTCCAAATCAAGAAGAAGAATAGAAACAAAGCTCTTCTCTTTTCTATAGCCAACCAACAAGCAACAAGGAGAATGCTTGCTGCCGGCCAACAAGGAGAAGGAGATAATGGTGGAAACCGGCCAAGACACCAAGGGAAAGCCCTATATCTTGTTTCCACCACCTAAGGAGAAGGATAAGGGGTCTTTGGATGCTGGCCAAGGTCTGGGAAAGGGCTGTGGGCGCCGGCCACCAAAGGAGAGGAAGAAGAAAGCAAACTACTTCCTTATTTGGTGCCACCCAAGCCTCCTAAACCCTAAGCGTCCAAACCCTAATCCTTGCTCTCCTTATGGCCGGCCATGGAAGTGGGGAAGAAGATTAGGATGAGCAAAAGCCAAGGTAGAGGGAAGATGGAAGGAACCGGTCACACCTTAGGAAGAAGAAGAAAAACCCCTCCTTGAGTTGCCGCCCACCCATAAGCTCCCAAAACCCTAGCCACCCAAACCTAATCCTAAACCAACTAGGATTCCTAGCCTCCAAAGGAAGCAAACCCTAATCACCTTAAGCCATCTCTTCTTTCCGCCCACTTCATGACTCTATTTATAGAGTTGGGCTCAAGCCATGATTTAATCTCCTCCATTGGTTCTAGGGATTTAATCTCAACCGTTGGATCTAGAGATTTAATCTCAACCGTCGGATCTAGAGATTTAATCTCTACCTTTGGATCTAGAGTTTTGTTTTCATCCATTGGATCTAAGCTTCATGAGGTGTTAATAGGCTACATTAGGGATCATGAGGAGGAGTTGGATCTTGGCCACCCATGGATCAAGCCCACATAAAGTCTGATCCACTAATGATGATCCAATCCACTAAAGGATCATCATTGATCTACCTCACCAACCCCCATATTATAATATGGGTACCATATATTATTTGTACATTTTCTCTCCGTTTTTAAGATCTCGAATGTCCGTCGATTAATTAATTTACTGACCATTAATTAATCAACATCTAACTCCTTGAGTAGTACCACTCAACCTTTTCATCATGCCGGACCAAGTCCACCTGCAGGGTTTACATGATGAACCTTATGAGCTCCTCAAGGGGACATCATCATTCTAATATATAGTACACGGTTTCCTCCTATAATCAACGACACACCATATAAATAATATCATCTCCCAACTTACCGAGCCTATCGATTTAATCTATAAATCTTGTCCATTGGTAAATCAAAGAGATGAGTACTAAGTATATGTGCCCGTTATTATATCGGGATTAAGAGCATGTACTAAATAATATCTGAGGTCCGATTCTATTATGTAATCAGCAATAAATCGAATCACCTCTATGTCGGTCCTGCTCAATACACACAAAGTGCATTAGTGTGATTCTATGGTCAAGACAAACCAATACCAAATCACACTACAACCATTCCGATGGTTTGTCCAAAGCCATCTCGGGTGTGAGCCTTTACTTATACTTTTCAAGGGACCGATAACATGATCTCCCGTGTGACACCACACACCATGTTATCTACAATGTAAAGTATTAGATAATATTGCATAACCATAAAAATATACAAACAATGATCATGTGATTCTTATTTCAAAAATAAAGATATTCATAGAAAAGATAGACTTTTCAGTATACATTACTACACAATTAACGGTAGCGCAAGAAGAAATATAAAGCTAAGACAATTAAGAACAACACAAAATAAAGAACAATGCTAACAAAAGATATAACGTGGTTCAAGGCCTCGCCGCCAATCCACGGTCTGATTCGTCTCCGGTGAATAACTCCGAAACTAATCCAATACGGTCTCTCCCTTTAGCCAAAGCAAGGTGGAGGTAAACCTTCTTACAACACAACACTCTTTCTTATAGTAGATTTGAAATAAGAGCAAGAGAAAGAGTTGGAAGCTTATAGAGCACTTGGATGATCACTTAGAGAATAAGCATTACCCATCCAAAAGCCCACACCTTATCTATAAATAGAGAAGGCTGTTTTCTTTCCGGTGGCCACTAGCAGTAGACTGATGCCCCGATCAGTCGACTGCTCCTATAGCCATTGCCCAATAACGGCTTCTTCCACGTTGGATTTCATCTAATGACTCCCACATCAGTCGACTGATGGAGCTATCAATCGAGTGTCGGAAGTGAGCACTCGACTGATCACCATTCTGTGCCCGAAACCCTCGCGATTAGTCGACTGCTGCCATCAGCAGTCTACTGATGGTCTCGACAGTCGACTGCCAACCCATGGTAGTCGATTGATGGCACATAAACTAGACTCGAACACCAATTGAGTCACAGTCGACTTGGAGCAGTCGACTGCTATGACATGGCAGTCGACTGATGCCAAGTAAACCTCAAACTTTACATCCGTTTGAGCGTCCGATGATCGGGTAAACCTCAACCCTTGCGGTTGAGCCTCCGACACTTAGCCATTCGACCAAGTTCACCTAATGAGCTACTTAAATTTCACTCATTCTCTCATCTCACTTGAAGTCCCTCACCGAAGCTCTCTTCGTTCGCGGCCTCGTCCCTTGGCAGCTCCAAGCACACGACTTCGCAATGCTCCTTCGCATCTCTTGCCCTCGAAGTCTGCTTCCTTGGCTTTGCTTCAAGTCATATCGTCCGACAGTCCATTGGATGCATCAAGCGCACCCTTCACAATGCTCCTTCGCCGACTCAAGCACGAGGTTGTGAGTTGGTGAAACTTGCCAAAGCTCCATGTGCGAATTACTAAGTCTTGCAAGACTCCAACACACATATCAAAACAATAACAACCTAACTTAAACCCTTTGCCACCTACATCAAAACCATATCACATAGGTTGATTGCCCTAACAAATAGGATGCTCTAGCGATACTATACCATTGACTTGTTGGACTAAGAAGGTGATGAAAATTCACTTGGTCAAAAGCTTGTGAACCCAGTTTTCAGAACCTAGAGGGTGGTTAACTTTTGCACGAGTATTAGTTAATTCTTCCAGGGTGAATGGAAGGGTATTGTATGAAGTTGCATCATTTCAGGGAATGGAGCAATTTCGATGCAGCTAAATGAGACGTATCTTATGGATATGCTAGTTGAGTAACTACGAGAAAAAGCTATCATCCATTTGATGTGGACTTAGCCGTTATTTCTTGATTTGTAGATGTATGGAGCAGGAATGCTTATGGGATTTTGGCTAGCTACTAGGTAGCTGCTATAGAGTTTCTAGAGCATGGATAGATACAAATAAGGAGATTGGTCATTACAGTCTCCCAGTCACTTCTAGTGTTGTGTGATAGAGTGGATTTTGGATAGTGAGTGATTTCTCTTGTGAGGAAGTAATTCTCCGTCTCTAAGGAGGATAGTGGATTCCAGAGTTGCATTAGATTTAGGAAGAGTTGATTCCGAAGACTCGACATTCGAGATTGATGATTTATTCGGAGTGGATCCAAAAATAGTGAGTGTTGAAACGTTCTTCGTGATGGAACGATATACAGGACATAGTTGATTTCGTAGTCTGGTGTTCAGTGTGTCAACTAGTAAAAGTGGAATATTAGTGACTAGTAGGGTTACGTATAGAGTTGAAAGTGGGAGCCTGGTATGATGGACTATATTTGGAGATTATCTAGAATTCGAAAATGACTTGATGCGATTTGGGATAATCGATGATCGATTATCCAGGTCCGCTCATTTTTTATCGAGCCGTAAGATGTATTTCGTTGGGTCACTCGATGAAATTATACAGCAAGGAGATTTTCAGTTTCTTGGAGTATCCTTGAGTATCATTTTTGATAGGGATTCTATTGGATCGAGCATATAGCTAGAGGGGGGGGGGGGTGAATAGCAATAGAAACCCATTCGTTCGAATTCGTTTCAAGACACAAGTAAACGCAGTGGAAAAACACAATATAAAAATAAAGACACAAGGGTTTTTTGTTATTGCAATCAATCCTTGATATGGTTTTGATGTGTGTGGCAAAGGGTTTAAGTTAGGATGTGTGGATTTGATATGTACGTTGGAGTCTTGCAGGACTTAGTAATTCGCACATGGAGCCTTAGCGAGTTTCACCTCTCATGACTCGGTCCTTGAGTCGGTGAAGGATGGCTTTGCGGAAGCCGTGCGCTTGGAGCATCCGAGGGACCGCCGGACGAGGAGCTTGGAGTGAAGCCGGAGGAAGTAGACTTCAGGGCAAGATGCGAAGGATGGCGCTGCAGAGCCGTGCTCTTGGCGCATCCGAGGGACGTGGCCGGACGAAGATAACTTCAAAGGCGAGGGACTCCGAGGGATGAGAGTGAGCGAATGTAACCCGCGAAGGGGTAGTGCTCTTAGGTGAAACTTGGCCATTTGACTAAGTGTCGGATGGGATTTCCCGACACCAATCGACTGCCATGTAATGGTAGCCGAATACTCTAAGTCGACTGTGACTCGACTAGTGTTCGAGTCCGGTTCAAGTGCCAACAGTCGACTGCCATGGATTGACAGTCGAATGAGAGACCACCAATCGACTGATGAAGGTATCAATTGACTGGTCACAAGTGTTTCGGGCATAGAATGGAGTCGAGCTCGCGAGCACTTGACTGATCGGAGCATCAGTCGACTGATGTGGAAGCCATTGGATGAAATCCAACGTGGAAAGCAGCTGTTATTGGGCAACGACTACAGGATTAGTCGACTGATCAGGGGCATCAGTCGACTGGTCCTGTGTCAACGGGAAGAAACCCTCTTCCTCTATAAAGAGGAAGGGTGTGGGGCTTTGGGGGCCTAATGTTCATGCTCTAATCTTCTCCCAAAGTGCCCAAACAAATTTCCTCCTCTTCCTTGTGCTTATATTCATCTTATTGCAAGAGGAGTGATTTTGTAAGAAAGGTTACCTCCACCTAGCTTTGTGCAAAGGAGAGATCTAGTGGATTTGACAAAAGAGTGATTCACCTTGGACGAATCGGATCATGGATTAGCGGCGTAGCCGTGAACCACGTTACATCCTTTGTTAGCATTTGTATTCTTATTTATATTTGCTTGTCTTGTTTTGTTTCCATTGCGCTAATAGTTTTGTAGATGAGCAAATTCCACCATCGTACGATTGAGGGCTATTCACTCCCCTCTAGCCGACCAACATCTACATATCGATCCCCTACAAGTGGTATCAGAGTGAGGAAAGCTTGTCGAGGACTAACCGCCCCAACAAGTACATTCAAGAATGGTCGGCTCCAACATTCACCTACCAAAGTTTGAAGGAGAATTCTCTTGGTGGAAAAAGAGAATGGAGGTATTTTTCAAAACCGATTTTGAAATTCTTCTAATTATGGAAAACTATTTCGAAATGCCTAGGGATGAAGAAGGGGAGCCATTGGAAAAATCAAGGTGGAGCAAGAGGAAAAGGGAAGAGTACTTGGCAAATTCTAAAGCCAAATATCATCTCTACAATGTACTCCCCCAACAAGAAGTGAATAGGATAGGGGAGTGTGCTAGCACCAAGGAGATGGGGGAGAAGCTAGTAGAGCTTCACGAAGGCACCTCGGAGGCCAAGCTTGCAAGGAGAGACCTCCTCCGCTCCCAACTATCAAACATCAAATTAGAAAAGGGAGAAAAGGTAACCTTACTACACTCTAGATTTAAAGAGATAATAACCGGTTTATCTAGTGTAGGAGAGAAGCTTTCAAATAGGGACATGCTCATGAAGGCTATAGATGCCTTTCCCCGGTCCTCAAGATGAAGCTCAATGGTGGATTTTTTTTACATCTCCAAGAACCTAGAAGTTAGCACCTTGGAGGAATTCTTCTCAACCATGGAGCTCCACGAAATGAGGCTTGAAGGAATAAATGAAGAATCAAGTATCAAGCCTTCAAGAGGAGTAGCCTTGGTAGCCAACAAAGGGAAGAAGAAGAAGATAGAGACTTCCTCCTCCTCCGACGAAGCATCCTCAACCTCCTCCATGGATAGCACGGAAGAAGCTTATATGGTAAGGAGGGTAAGGCGTGCATTAAAAGGTTTTAAATTCAATAAATCTAATGATAGGAGAAGAAGACCAAGGGGGAAGGTGATTTGTTATAATTTCCAAGGAGAGGGACACATAAGGGATAATTGTCCCCTCTTGAACAAGAGAAAAGAGGAGAGGAAAAAGAAAGAATAAAAGAAGAAGAAAAAGGGGAGCAAGAAGAAAGAAGAAGAGAAGAAGGCCAAAGAAAAAGGGAAGGCCAAGGCACTAAAAGCAAGGACTTGGGATGACCCCTCTTCATCATCTTCATCATCATCGGAAGAGGAGAATGCTTTTGTCACCAACCTAGCTTTGATGGCCTTTGACAATCTAGACTCCTCCTCCACCGAAAATGAAGAATCAAGCTCAAGTGAGGAGAGCTCGAGTGAAGGGGGAGCTTCTTCATCATCCTCATCCAAAGAAGAAGAAGACATGGAAACTATGGTAACGAACCTCTCACCAAGTAAAATAATTTCCATGATTTCTAGTCTTACTAAGGATTTTTTTAGGGCTAAAAAGAAAAATAAGAGCATGCTAGATCAAATTAAGGATTTAGAAAATAAACTAGAAAAAGCATGCTTAAATACTAATGAAAATATTTCTTCTAGTCATGATGATGCATGCTTACATGATCTTTATATGCCATTTGATGTTAATGATGCATGCATAGAGGAAAATAGGGCTCTAAGGGAAAAGGTAGATCACTTGACCAAAGCCCTAGAAAAATTCACTATAGGCTCTAACACCCTTAACATGATAATAGGGAGCCAAAGGGCAAGCTTTAACAAGAAAGGCCTAGGATATAAAGAAAATAAAAATGAAAAGGCCTATAAATGTTTAATTGCTAGGGGTCAAGACAAAAAGAAGGCAATAGCTAGAAAATGGATCCCTAAGGAATTTTTAGTGAACCCCATAGGGAAGAACTTATTTTGGGTTCCTAAATCCATCCTAAAGGGTTAGGAAAACCCTAGGATAGTCAACCATAAGGATTTCACCTATATCATATTTTTGGTTGACTTAGGATGGCGGGACAATATTTTTGAAATAGTGTTAGATGATGATAATGCACCTATAAATAGATAAATCATGCTTTAGGTGGTATTTTCCTTATTATCATAATGTAATACCTAATGCATGATTATTAATTGATGAATACATGTGTTTCATGGTCATAATATGAAATCAATGCATATGTATATTTATGATCATGTGGGATGTTAGAATGATACTTAACCATGTTTAAAATTGCTTGAAAATAATGGTTAAGTATATACAAATACCTTTAGGATACATCTCACACTCACCATAGGTACCTTGATTGAAAACTTAGCATGAGTGAGATGTTAGGATGATACAAATGTCCACTAGTGCCTATGGCATTTAGATGGTCATTTAAGGTATCAAAATAGCAATAATAGACCAATCATGGGGAAGACTTATGTTTAATTCATAGACATATTGCCCAAAGATCATGGTTGGATATTTCATATGTTTTCAAAACAATTTCTTACTTTAAAATCTATGTATTCATGTTTTGAAACAATTGGATGCAAAACTAGGTGTTAAAATTGATACTAACTTGATCAAAAACCTAGTTACTTTTGAAACTTTTGGATTTTTGGAAAATACTTGAAAATATAATGATTTTTCATGGACAACTATTTTTCACTGATAAAGAACCTTAAAAGAAATATGTTCCCCAAATTTTATGATTTTTTGAATTTTGTAGAATTTTTAATGTATTTCTGAAATTCAGCCCGAAAATCAAAAAAACCTGAAATGCATGTGCCAGTCGACTAGTAGTCTGAAGCAGTCGACTGCTCACCTGAAAAATTGCCCAGCAACTTCTGATACATAGTTTTAAGGCATGTTTTTGGTTTATGTTTCTCTCTAGACTTGATGTCATGCTGTATAAAACTTTGTTAATTATTTTTGATGGTGTCAAAGGGGGAGAAATATACATGTTTAAGTAAGGGGGAATTGTATTTAGGGGGAGTTTCATGTATTAAGGGGAGAGTTTCTAATCATGTTATTTACATACTTTCTTTCCTTAATATTTTATCAAATATTTTACCTAACTTAAACGGATTGCCACACATCAAAAAGGGGGAGATTGTTAGTGCAATTAATCCTTGATATGGTTTTGATGTGTGTGGCAAAGGGTTTAAGTTAGGATGTGTGGATTTGATATGTGCGTTGGAGTCTTGCGGGACTTAGTAATTCGCACATGGAGCCTTGGCGAGTTTCACCTCTCATGACTCGGTCCTTGAGTCGGTGAAGGATGGCTTTGCGGAAGCCGTGCTTTTGGAGCATCCGAGGGACCGTCGGACGAGGAGCTTGGAGTGAAGCCGGAGAAAGTAGACTTCAGGGCGAGACACGAAGGATGGCGCTGCAGAGCCGTGTGCTTGGCGCATCCGAGGGACGTGGCCGGACGAAGATAACTTCAAAGGTGAGGGACTCCGAGGGATGAGAGTGAGCGAATGTAATCCGGGAAGGGGTAGTGCTCTTAGGTGAAACTTGGCCATTTAGCTAAGTGTCGGATGGGATTTCTCGACACCAGTTGACTGCCATGTAATGGTAGTCGACCACTCTATGTCGACTGTGACTCAACTAGTGTTTGAGTTCGGTTCAAGTGCCAACAGTCGACTGCCATGGTTTGGCAGTCGACTGAGAGACCACCAGTCGACTGATGAAGGCATTAGTCGATTGGTCACAAGTGTTTCGGGCACAAAATGGAGTCGAGCTCTTGAGCACTCGACTGATCCGAGCATCAGTCGACTGATGTTGAAGTCGTTGGATGAAATCCAATGTGGAAAGCAGCCGTTATTGGGCAACGACTACAGGATCAGTCGACTGATCAAGGGCATCAGTCGACTGGTCCTGTGTCAACGGAAAGAAACCCTCTTCCTCTATAAAGAGGAAGGGTGTGAGGCTTTGGGGGCCTAATGTTCATGCTCTAATCTTCTCCCAAAGTGCCCAAATGAATTTTCTCCTCTTCCTTGTGCTTATATTCATCTTATTACAAGAGGAGTGATTTTGTAAGAATGGTTACCTCCACCTAGCTTTGTGCAAAGGAGAAATCTAATAGATTTGGCAAAGGAGTGATTCACCTTAGACGAATCAGACCGTGGATTAGCGGCGTAGCCGTGAACCACGTTACATCCTTTGTTAGCGTTTGTATTCTTATTTATATTTGCTTGTCTTGTTTTGTTTTCGTTGTGCTAATAGTTTTGTAGACGAGCAAATTCCACCATCGTACGATTGAGGACTATTCACCCCCCTCTAGCCGGCCAACATTTACATATTGATCCCCTACATTTTTTACTTGGTTCGTAGCCTACGGCTACTACTCCAAGGCCCTAGTGGTCCTTGACCACGTACGGAGGGAAAAGCACTAACGAACTCCTCCTCGTTGGAGGTAGGAGTTAATCAAATACAAAAAACCACAAAAGCTTGAGGTAGAGGGACACTCCCCCTCTCCTCGTTACGATAAAAAACTCCGAGACAATAATATGAAAGAGACAAGCTAAATTAAACTTATACTAACGAATAAGAAATGAAAACTCAAGCTTAGATCGTCGGAGTAGTAGCACTTCGTCGTCGGAGAGTCGCAGCGTTGCAGAGGCTTTAGGGAACTTAGAATTGATGAGAAAACTCTAGGAGAGACCCTCCTTTTATAGCCTTTGAGTCCCTTCTCGAGAGAATCTTCAGCCAATCAGATTTGGGCACCAATCTCCTTGAAATGAGGTGATAAGGCTTGACTCCTCGAAGTTGATCCTTGACCATCAGTCGACTAATGGCCATCATCAGTCGCCTAATGGCAGCATCTGTCGAGTGCTGACTGTGGGCAGTCGATTGATGGACGACAGTTAAGTGCTCTAAGCTGGTAGTCGATTGATGCTAGCTGAAATCAAAAGTTAGCTTAACAAAAACATTATTTCAACGGTCGCCGACCGTCCGATCTTGACCTAGACCATCCATGGGATGTCTTTGGTCGGATCTATGCTTAAAACCATCCCTGTAAGGAGGATACAACCTCACTTACGCTCCCACACACGAGCTTATTTCGATACTTACTTTGTAGCTTTCGATTTCGGCCTTCCACTTGATTCCTTCAGCTCCCTCCAAAGTTACTTGAGTGTCGCCCGACCACCGCACCTTCCTCCGGGTGTCGCTAGCCTTTAGCTTCAGCTTTTGCACTTTTCTGCACACTCGATTAAGCTCGTGAGATAACGATGTAATCTTAACTTTGCATCTTTTTCCATAATCAAAACACAGGTTTGATCATCTGGTGCCCCTGCACAAATAGATTCATGATTCACCTTAAGATTCTGGCAAAGTCTCCCACAAGTCGCGGATATAGAGCTCTACTTTGGGATGATTATTTATCTTTGGATGGATTGAAGGTACTAATCATACTTTAGGAAGTCTGTTGAGAGTATACGTGATAGATTTTTAAGGTCATGTGAGAGCTGAAAAATAATATTTGAACCCATTATCCCCACTTAGTTACTTGAAGTGTGTGATTTTTCTCCAAGTACTAGGGTCGAGCAGTGTAACATTGCTTACTAATCGTACTTGAGCAGGAAATTTGGGGACCAAATTTTTATTAGTGGGGGAGAATGTAAGATACCAAAAAATAAAATATCTCTGGTTAATGAAGAAATTGACCTATAGAATTATTCAGAAATTTTTAGGAATTTTTCTGTATTTATAATGGAATTTTTATGATATTTTATGGGGATAAAGTAAATAGGCTTTACTAAACCCTATCTGTTATTGGGGAATTAATAAGTCTCATCAACCTATGGTTATAAATGCTAAACCTAGGTTTATTTCTCTGGATTTTTCCCATTTCCTCCCGGTCCGCCGCGATTTCCCCTTTCTTTTCCTCGATCTCGCAATTTCCCTTCTCTTCTTCCGATGCAGATTTTCTCCGCCGTGCTTCTTCCTCCCGATTTCTTGCTTCTGCCGCCTCTCCTCCTTTCTGCAAGTGTTGCCGGAGTGAATTGTCATCGCCAGCCATCGAGCGTCTGCAATGGCCAGCCGATCGTGCCTTTTCTCTTCTATTGATGGTCACCGCTCACGTCGTTACTTGAACATTCTGAGTGAGCACCACTCCTCATCGCCAGCTCAGGACGACCTAGCATTCTTAGTGATGACACGATACGATATGCCACCGCCTTGAGCTATCTCTGTTTCTCTTCTCTGTTTCCTACTTGACAGTGAGTTGTGATATGGATCATGCTGCCTCATGAGTTTCCTTGTCTCTGTGCTACGATTGTGAGCCTTATTGGTTAGTGTGTTCCATTGATCATCGACTGTCCCACACATTTATGCGTAGCTACGGATCAGAGAAGAGTGGATGCCATTGGGGGCTAAAGAAGCACTGTAAGGAAAACTTGGATTAGTGTGGTTGTAGATCCTATTGTGAGTTGTATGTTGAATCGATTGGTTGGAATGTAGTTAAGAGGTTCATTGATTTAAATCTAGTTGTATGTTGTAGGATTGTTGTGCTTGATAATTAGGTGTGAATTGATTTGCAGTTAATTGAATAGTGATTGGAGGATTAATGGTAATGGGAAGTGGTTGATCTGTAGTAGAGGTTTTGAGGTGGATTGATGTAAATTGCTAATTGGATCCAGTGTGTATACTTACGGTGATATAGTTGGAGTTATGTAGGATGTATGATCGAGACTTTAATTAGTATGTGGATAATTGATTTGGATATGAGATTAATGTAGGATTTGATTTGATTATTTGTTGTATGTTAGAACTTAACGGTAGTTATGTTGTATGCAGGACTTTGATTTGAGGCAGAGTTCTTGAACGTGAAGACAACTAGTGTTTTACATATCAGGTGGGTAATATCCTACCCTGGTCAGGTAATAGATAAATCCTGTGCATGATATTTATGTTGACAATACCTTTACCTTGACTCCACTCTTATTTAATCATGTGCTTGATACTTAGTCTTTGCACTTTAAGTTATACTATTGTTGTTATCTATCGTTCATCGTTGTTATAAATTGCCAATGCTATGGTAGGTGGATCTTTAGATGCTTAACCATGGGTATGTAGCTGAGTATGGTTGTAATCTCGACTTGTGTCGTCAGGATTAATCATCCAGGGTTGGGTGATGTCCTTAAGGTAGAGTTGATGGTCATTCCATTTTCCTTTTTGTTGTATATATATACCTACTATGAATCATGTAGTCGTGTATGGACATGTGGTTTGTCGATAGAGTGTCGCTATGGACTAGAGGTCCTAGCTTGGTTGTTGTCAGTTGTATATGCCTCTTTATAGAATAGAGAGTATGTTGTAGACATATGTATGTGTTGTCATGCATTCATTTCATTTACATACATGCTGGTGACTTGGTCTCCCTTGTGGTTGAGAGGGTCGTCAGTCATCCTGCCTCCCAGGTTACTCGTGGAGGAGTAACTGGTGTGAGGGCAGAGCATTTATTGTGCCACATTCACCCCACTATTGACAGTGGTTGTTGGAGTAGCGTGCAGTTATCCTAGGTGCGTGACACTCGACCACTCATGGGTAGTGACAGTCGGAGTGGCCAACAGCAGGGACCCCCATTGTGTAGCTTATAGCTCTTTTGCTTATCGCTACTTATTCATACTGCCCACTCGGCCACTCGAGAGCAGTGGTTGTTGTTGAATTGGGACAGTTATCATGTCGTGCCACCTAAGCTACACTGTAGTTGTGGTAGCGAGTGGGGTGCGAAGGCATGACCATGCATTTGCATTGCTATGTGTGAGGGCATTTGTATATATATACATATACATATATTTATGTATATATATATATGTGTGTGAGTGTGAGCAGTATATATAGATACGGTCTATATATATGCTTGATGTATTGTTGCATTTGTTTGTGCTATGTTTGCTGCATTTGATTGTACATCATCTTGCATGTTATTTGCATGATCTATACTGTTGTGTGTGGGATACCAGTGTATGACTTGGACCGAACCGTTGTATGCATTTGACCAGTACCTTGATGTTGTGTAGGTTGGATGAGGTATGTTGTTGTATCTGTTGTAGTATGTTCACAAGACCATGTATTAAATACATTGGTAGTTTTACTTTATCCTGTCGTATGTGCTATATTGTTGTGTATTTGTTTAGGTTGTTTAGGTTTTTTCATTGTAGACCATATAGGTTTGTCAGTACCTTATATTACATTATGTAAAATTGATCACTTTGGTATATGCACTGATTAGTATCATACCGATAGTTTTGTAGTTTCCTTTAAGACTGTAAACTTGTTGATCTCCCTCGGTATACCTATTCATTTTCATTTGTATACCTTTTGCTCTTCGTACTTTATATTTGTTGTTCATGCACTATCTGTTATGTTACTACTGAGTTTTATACTCACCACCACAAACCCTGGGTTTCCTATCGCCTAGGTAACAGGTAGAAGATTCCTTGGATGCTTGGAGCTCCACCAGCAGATCCCATCTCACACCGAGCATTTGGAATTTAGATCGTATTTGTTCCGCTGCTGTGTTTTGTATTGTAGTCATGTATGTGAGGAGTTGTATTTGGCTTTTATGTTGCTTTTGGTTTTGATCATATTTTGTTTAGTGTGTAGAGTCGCACCGGTGCACATTGTTGTATCTTTGTGGTTGTGTTCGTTGGTTGTGTAATTTCATTATGTTGTGTAATGGTGGTCGAAAGGCTTTGTATTAACAAGGAATTGTATGACGTACAGGGGAGATGCTGTCCGATTTTCGGGTTCGGCATACTCTGGGGCTTGACAGATTGCTCCAACAATCTCCCTCATATCACCTTGGATATCCCAATCATCCACTAGTCATATGACCAACATATGGTCAAACTTTATTGTCAAACCAATTGACAAATCCATTGTCAAACATCAAAATCCTTCTTGAGTCCCACTCTAGTCTTGTCAATCGTGACCTGGGTCGATTGCACCAATAATGTCCCCCTTTTTGATATTTGACAACACCTTTAAGTTAGGTGACAATACCTTTGAGTTCAGCTGTCCCATAAGCCCAACTCGACCCTTCTTATGCTAAATCATGATGAAGGTTTATCTAAATTAAATCCTCATTTCTCCTCCTTTGGCATACATCAAAAAGCTGTTAGTGCCTATAAGATCCACATATCTCCACAATGGTATGATATTGTCCACTTTGGGCCCAAGCCCTCATGGTTTTGTTTTTGGGCTTTACCCAAAAGGCCTCATACCAATGGAGATATCTTTTTTCTTATAAGCACATGATCTTTTCCATGTCTTACCAATGTGGGACTTTGATTGTATTCCCCATACTCCCAACAATCCCCCCCTCAAACGAAGGACCACATTGGGCCCCCCCTCAAGCCTATCCCTCCTCGAAGGATTTTCTCTGCTTGATGTCCGATCTTCAACCCACCAGGACTTCCTGCCAGTTGTTCGGTCCCCCCGACCCAACTAGACTTCCTTCCTAATGTCTGGTTCTCTTGATCCGGACGTGGGAGCTCAACTTCCTTCGTTCGAGGTTCATGGCTTGACATGGACCATGGCTCTGATACCAATTGTTAGTGCATATAAGATCCACATATCTCCACAATGGTATGATATTGTCCACTTTGGGCCCAAGCCCTCATGGTTTTGTTTTTGGGCTTTACCCAAAAGGCCTCATACCAATGGAGATATCTTTTTTCTTATAAGCACATGATCTTTTCCATGTCTTACCAATGTGGGACTTTGATTGTATTCCCCATACTCCCAACAAAAGCCTATTAAGATTTTCAATGTCTCATATACCAATGAGATCATTCATTCTCCCCCTTAGTTCAAAATTATCTTAGATGCTTTCACTCTTCTTAGTGACAAAACCTTTATCACTAAATGAGACACAATCTTTCATTCTCTTCCTTTTAACATCCATCATCCCTTGATTTACAAACTCCTCCTAAAGGCTTACTCCCCCTTGACATTGCACCAACAATGTCATTGGAGAGTTATTGGTGCAACAAGCCCTGGGTCAATGTTTACCAAACTTGAGTGGGACTCGAGTAGTATTTTGATGTTTAACAATGGGTTTGACCATTGTTTAACAATATAGTTTGATCACATGTTGACCATATGACTAGTGGATGATTGGGATATCCAAAGTTATATGAGGGAGATTATTTGGGAGAGATTGTTGGAGCAATCAACCTCAGAAGTCCAAGTTTGGATACTTGGCATGGAAAGTCCAAGAATGGTCTTGGCATTGAAAGTCCAAGAATGGTCTTGGCATGAGAAAGCCCAAGCATGATCTTTGCAATGGGAAAGTCCAGGAATGGTATTGGCAAAGAAAGTCCAAGTCATGGGTACTTGGCAATGATAAAGTCCAAATGTATAGTCTTGGTAGCATAAGTTCAAGCATATAGTCTTGGAGGCGTAAAGTTCAAGTGAACTTTGGAAATTGGGAAGTCCAAGGGTAGGTTTGGCAGCGTAAAGTCCAAGCATGGGTCTTAGTGGCATAAGTCTAAATAGATTTTGGCAAGGAAGTCCAAGGGCGAGGTTTTAGCAGTGTAAAGTCCAAGCATGTGGTCTTAGCGGCAAAAGTCCAAATGAACCTTGGCAAAGGACCCGATTAGCCTGACATAGCCAATGGAATCTCATGAAGGCTAACACGAAGGATGAAGAGTCACAGACTCGATGGATCTGAGAGGCTTGAGGCTAATGAAGGTGGCTAGAATGCTTAGGTCTAGGCTAAGGGTGGTCAATCAAGTATGAGGGGATTATACTTGGCTTAAATGTCATGACTGAGGTTTACCAGTTGACTGGGATTATGGATCAATCGACTAGCCGAGTGTTTAACACTCGGAAGCCTAGTTAACTCTGAGCAATCAACTAGGATTATGACCAGTTGACTGCAGCTCGATTGCTGCTTTGTGTCACTGACAATCGACTATCATGTATGGGCAGTTGATTGGCCTTGAGTAGTCGACTGCCATGGATGGTAATCGACTGATCATAAGTTGCCAAAACACAGAAGCTCTAGTAGTCGACTGGTGATGCAGGAGTTGACTGCTCATAAGGGTAGACGACTGTTGCAGTATCTGTTGGGCAAATCCAACGTGGATTAAGTCCGTTGTGCGATAATGACACTATGGGCAATCGACTAGGGCATTTTTATAGTCAACTACTAGGTGTGAAATCAACCAACTATAGGTTATAAAAGGAGTAGATCATGGAGGATTTCAGATAAGGTTCTTGGGTAATTTTGAAGTGAAGTGCTGATGTATTTTAGGGTCTTCAAAGGCTTCCAAAGCAACCAAAAGAGCTCTCAAGCAAAGATTATTGTGTAAAGTTTTATTTACTTGTATTTCATTTCTTCTTTGTAATACTTATTGTATTTCCATTGTAGCTCTTTATAATGGGTTTCCCCACCTCCGATGTGTTGCTGAGAAGGAGGAAGAGTATAGTGGGTGTGGATCACTAGCTCACCGTGGAGTAGGAACCGTAGGTTCCAAACCACGTAAAAACCTTAGTGTTGTGTGTGTGTTGTACTTTCACTTATGCTTTATTTTGTTTCTGCTGGGCATTACATATGATTGTAGACGAGCACGACATGATCGATCAAGAGTGAGATCAAAATCGCTATTCACTCCCCTCTAGCGTGACATCATCGACCCTACAACTAGTATCAGAGCTTGGCGTGCTCATAAGAACAAATCACCCTGATTACCAAGGATTAACAATCGAGGGAGTGTTGATGCAGGGAGCATCACTCCTTAGTTTTGATATATGAAGCATAGTTAAAGTTAGGAATTACTTGTGTTTTAATAGGCATATTAAGTGTGCAAGTTTAACAGGAAAGTTCTAGTTGGTAGTGTTGTTCGGATACTAGGCAGAAAACTTGATAGATCAGAAGGATCAGACACTAGGCAGAAAGTCGAGATGGGTCAAGCGACCAGACATCTGGCATGAAGATCGGTTGGGTCAACAGACCGGACAATCGACATGAAGTTCAGATGGGTCAGGGAGACTGGACAGCTGACGGGAAGTCCTGGTGGGTAAGATTGGATGTCAAGTATGGTAAGTCTAGCTGAACAGCCGCCAGGTAAGCCTCAAGTGAAGAGCTGAGGCCGAGTCCTCTATAAAGGGACAAGATAGGTGTCGATCCGGTGGATAGTCTGTATGGGACTAAGAAGTCGAGATCGGGCAGTATTACTACTGCCATTTAATTTCATAGTGTGTTTTGTGCTAACATGATTTTGCAGGCATCCATTCAACTGATTGGTTTCTAGTCAACTGGAGTCCAGTCGACTGGGATACAGAGTTGGCAACTCAGTCTGGTGATCGATAGAAGATTGTGTGACCAAGATGGCAAGAGTTCCAGTCGACTAGGAGGTCCAGTCGACTAGGATAGGAAATTTTTGGAACAGTGAAGGAGCGGAACCAGCCAGCGTCGAGTCGACTTAACCAGGTCTAGTCGATTGGAAAGCCTAGAATACCAAATCGACAGCCTAATCTAGAGTAGACTGGAGAGTGTTCCAGTCGACTGGAAGAGACTTATAAAAGAAATGGAGGACCAACTTTGAGAACAACAACTCATATACGTCGAAGTGCTATCAAAACTTCTCCTCATTCGTAAAAGCTCTCACACGCCGACCTTTCGCAAGTCCGACACTCTGAGCTTTATTTCAAAAGCTACATGTGTCGGTATACATAGTTAAATTGTTTTTATTTCACTCTACTTGTACTTAATTTTATAAGAAGAGGTAGTGTGTTATCTCATCCTTCATTTGTGTAAAAGAGAATATCCTCCGAAGTCAGGAGTTCTCGAGTCGGAGTGTCTCTTAGTGGATTGCCCATTGAGGTTACTCTCGGAGAGTCATGGGCCTTGGAGTAGAAACCCGATTAGGGTTGTGAACCAAGTAAAACCTTGAGCACTTGTCTTTTTTTTCTATTGTATTACTCTAATATCTTTTAAAATTAAAAGAAAAGATTTCAAAAATGAAAGAAAATTGTGAACACCGAGATTCACCCCTCTCTCGGTATAGCTCGATCCTACAATTGGTATCAGAGCATGGGGGCGCTCCGATTTTGGTGAAACCACCAAAGAGACCAAATAAGAAAATTTTCTTTAGTTTTATTATTTTTGCATTAGTTCCAATTTTTGCACTAGATTAAGTTTTCTTTACAATTGTTAATCTTGCTTAGTTTAAATTTTTGCACTAGTATAATCTTACTTCATTTTTGTAACTTTAGGAATATTTTTTTTAATAATAAAAATTTTGTAAATTTTTTTAAATAAGAAAATGTCACACCTAGAGGGATATAACATCATTCGCCCTCCTCTCTTTAATGGATATGACCTTTTCTATTGGAAGAGGTGAATGGAATGCTTCTTGAAAACCGACCTCGAGGTTTGATTTTCGATTAGGAAATGTTTCGTTCCTCCGGTAAACGACTGATAGATGCATCGTTACAATATGCTATATCAAAATAAATTACCAAACCCCTTAACTAATGAGGTATAGGGTAACTCGGATCGTCTCTCAATGAATGTAACAGTAGAATAATAATCTTAGGATCAATTTATTCACAATCAAAGGTTTGGGGGTTTTGAATTATAATTGGAGTTTTCAATGACATGAGTTTAACAATTGAAACAAGAATTAAAAAAATAATCTATTAATGAAAATCTAAACAACCTATCTAAAAATGCAAACAATTCATTGAACCTGGAATTAACAACTGCAATATAATTCTAATGCATCAATCAAGCAAAACAAAGATTTATTTAGCTAGATGAATAGAAAAAAAATATCAAATCATGTGAAACATACCATGAACCATGAACAAGAACAATTCAAGAAGAAGGTAATTTAAACTACAATTCTAACAAACCAAACACGCTAAATCAAGAAAGCATCTCAAAAATCAAGCTAGAGAAACCCCTTAGCATGAAATTGGATCACCATCGAAGAGAATAGAGGAGAAATCGTCGACTATGAAAAATCTATCGAGCTACGTTAGGGTGCAATTAGAGATGAATATGCTGAAAGAAAAGTAGGATCGAGCCTTCAGAGAGAGTAGGGAAACCCCTTGCTCATCCTTGAAGCTTGATGGCACTTGTTCTAGCTCCAACGAATCTCAGTGGATGTAGCCATCACAAGGTAAAGAAGTTGCTATGGAGGCTGACGATGACTTAGGAATTGATCACCGGAGAAGATCACCTAGCTGAAGAGAAGGGGAATCCCCTTCTCCTCTTCAGTCGACAGTGAGGATGGAAACTGGCCAGCGATGAAGATGGTTCAGCCGACGGTGGAGAAGATGGAGAAACTATCGGAGGAAGAGATAATGGCTGTTGTGGCTGTGATAGGAGGTTGAGGTGGCTGAACGCAGCGATCGGAGGGGAAACCCCTTCTCCTAAGCTATCGACTGCGGAGGAGACGAAATCGTCAATCGGAGGGGAAATCTCCTTCTCCGATCGGTTGCTTGTGAAGATGGAGTGGCTTCTGGTGGTGGATGAAGGAGAAGAGAGGGGAGAAGACCACCATCATCGGCCTTGGTGGAGGAGATGGATGACCGACGGTGAGGATGGAGAAAGCGACATAGATGGAGGAGTAGAAGAAGCGACGATCAGGATCGTGGAGATGATCCTTTGATTAGTGAAAAATTGTCTCTTTTTATAATTAAATCCTAGATTGAATCCAACAATAAGAATTTCTCTAATCTCTAATGAACGGATCTAATCATATCTGAATGAATGGTGAAGATCAAATGGTCCTGATGAATTACCAAGATGTGTGGATCTTAATGTATAGACTAGATCTCTCCATATCTGGATGATGACTCAGAATCAAGTTGATCTCATCAGACGGTCTCGATTGATCAGATCTTGTCCTTTGATTAAGTTTCTTCAGATTTTGATGAAGGGTCTAGATTAATTCATTTTCAAATGCCCCTTATGATCCTACATGAAGCCATATTTGATCCAACTCGAGTCTTGTCCATTGGCTCGTCTCGATCTCCTGCAAATAAGATGCAAAATTTTCATATAAGTTTAAAATTTAGGAGAATTTACAATAAGGTCCAAAACAAATCCAAACTCATAAAACATGCTAATAATCGACAATTAATCACTCAAGACGATAAAAAAACATTAAGATTAAAGACTAAAATAATACGACAAAATGACAATTATCAATTCCCCCACTCTTATTCCTCCATGTCCCGAGCAAGTAAAGATAATTAAAAGATAATCAAAGTATATCCCTATCGTCCCCTAGCAAAACTTTGAAAATAGTAAAGCATAATTACTTAGGATCATCAAGTTTTGAGAATCCAGGCACTCATATTCCCACTTCCCACACAAGTCAATAAGCAAGGTAATTTCAATCACTTGAATAGATTAAGCATGATAGAGTTGGTGCAATCGGCCTAGGTCACGATTGACCAGACTCGAGTTTGACTCGAGCGGTATTTTGATGTTTGACAAAACGTATGACAATGTAATTGTCATGGGAAGTCCAAGTCTTGTGTACTTGGCATTGGGAAGTCCAAGTGTGTAGCCTTGGCCACGTAAGTCAAAGTGTGTAGCCTTGGCGGTGAAAGTCTAAGCATGGGGCTTGGCAAATGGAAAGTCCAACATGGAGTTGGAATGGGAAGTCCAAGTGTGTAGCCTTGGCATGGAAAGTTCAACATGGAGTTGGCATGGAAAGTCCAAGTGTGTAGCCTTGGCAGTGTAGACCCGGGTGGCATGACAATAGCTGAGGGAAGCACCTGGAGGCTAGCATATGGATGAACAAGTCATGGAGGACTTGGAGGGATCTGAGAGGTGTGAGGCCGGTGGAGGTGGCTAGAAGGCTTAGGTCTAGGCTAAGGATAGTCTACTGGGTTAAACCTCATGGATGAGGTGTATTAGTCGATTGGTATTCTTACCAGTCGAACTGTTGTGAGTCGATTGGCGATCGACTGAGCCTGTGAAGCCTTGACAGTCGACTAGCCTTGAGCAGTTGACTTCCATGGAGGGCAGTCGATTGGCCTTAAGCAGTTGACTTCCATGGAGGGCAGTCGACTTATGGTCTTGGTCGCAAGCACAGAACTCTCAGTAGACGACTGATCAGTCGGCTATGAGGTTGACAGTTGACTGATGGTAATGGCAGTCGACTGCTAGTGTATCTGTTGACTAGGATGCCACTGTGGATTAAACCATTGTGAGACAACAACTACAGGGGCAGTTGACTGGGGCCTTATGGCAGTCGACTACTAGGCACGAAATCAGCTTGATGCAGTTTTTAAAAGGAGCTTGAATTGGAGGATTTTGAAGCAAAATTTGGGGAGATTTTGAAGGGGAATTGCTACTGCATTCCAGACCTTCAAGAGAAAACCAAAGCAAGCAACAAGCAAGAGTTCAAAGCATTTGTTGTAAAGTTTTCTTTATCTATTTCATTATTGTCTTTGTATTTGCTTGTACTTTTTGTACTACATTTGTAATTGCTTATACGAGGTTTCTCCACCTCCGACGTGTTGTCGAGAAGGAGATTTAGTAGTGGTCTATGCATCACTAGAGCTCGTTGGGCTCGCCCCGTGGAGTAGGAACCCTAAGGTTCTAAACCACATTATATTCATGTGTTGTGATTGTGTATTCATATTCGTATTTGTATTCCACTGCGCTAACCAAATTGTAGAGACGAATGAACGAATTCCATTGAACAATGCACATGGGTTATTCAACCCCCCTTCTAGCTGGGCCACGATCCCCCAACAAGTTGTATCAGAGTGAGACTCTTATCATCAGACTCTTCGTCGGGATAAGCACAACAATGGCCAGCAAAAATATCCACCCACCAAAATTCGAAGGAGATTTTTTGTGGTGGAAGAAAAGGATGGAGGTATATTCCAAATCCGATTTTGATATGATGCTAATAATTGAAAATGGTTTCGAGGTACCTAGGGATGAAGACAATAAGCTCATAGAAAATCAAGATGGACCGAGGAGCAATGACAACAATTCAAGACAACCATTAAGGTAATGAAAATGTTAATAAAATTGATACCTAACAATATTTTGTCTAGATTAGGGAGCTATGGGGATGCTAAGGACTTGTGGGATAAGTTGGTCAAATTCCACAAAAATTCTGAACTGGCACGAGTTGAGAAGGAAGCCGAGGAAGAATGTTCATCGGCTCAAGAATGTGAGAATTCGGAGGTTGAGAAGGAGTCAACATCTGGATCGGTAGAAGAAGTGGAAGAATTGGAGGAAGCATCCACCTCTAGGAGAAATGATGAACAAGCTTAAGAGGCTTCCACCACCAACTTAGGTAACTCAAGAACCTTAATTATAAATAAAAATCATATTATGTGCTATGAGTGTAGGGAAGCCGGGCATTACAAGAGTAAGTGCCCTAAAAGAGTAAAGAAGACTCAACCGGTGCCAAAAGTTCAAGAAAAGACCAATGAAGTTGGAGCCTCGATTAGGAAGAGTAAGGAGCACATGGTGTGCTTCACGTGCCATCAAAAGAGGCATTATAGATGTCAATGCCCTAGGGGATGGAAGGAAACCCAAGAAGGAGCATCACATGTAGGGGGAGCTTCTAAAGCAAAGCCTAAGGTATGGTTTTTTAATGCACCTTCAAGTTCTAAGGTTAAAAAGCATGCTAGAAATAATTTTAGTTCACTTGCTATTGCTCATGAACGAAAGCATGCTAGTAGGAATAGATATTTTTGCTCAGGGGCTAAATCCTATGAACTCACATCTAAGGACAAACCTAGAACCAATAACCGTAAAACAATTTTACCTAGGGAGAGTATTAGGAGGATAAAAGAAAATCTAGGCATTAACCCTAAGAAGGGTAAGCATATGCCTAAGAGGAAGAATTTTTCCCAAAAGGTTAATGAAAAATCAAAATTGGAAAAATTAGAGTTAGAGACCAAACCTTGAAGTCAAGGCTTGAAAAACTAGAAAAGACCCTAGCAAAAATGACAAACTCATTTAAGGGGTCTAATGGTCAAAATCTAGGTCCTAGGAGACAAGAACCGTCTAGGGGCAAAAAAGGTTCGGGTCACAAACCTAACCCCAAAAAGACCTATCATGATGTTCCATTCAATTATGGAACCATTTTTAGGTCTAGGAAAGCCAAGTTTAATTGGGAGGTCATCCCTAAGGCTAACCATGGTGTGTGTCTAGTGGCCAAGGGTTCTATAAAACCTAGGAAGGCCACTAAGAAGGTTATTAGGGAGGCAATCCCTAAGGTTAACCTTGACAAGACCACAATGACCAAGGCTTCTAAGCCTAGGAGGGTCATTAGGAGGGTATCCTGGGAAGTTATCCCTAGAGAATACCTTGTAAACCCAAGGAGCTTCAATAGGTATTGGGTTCCTAGGAGCGTGATCGATTCACGCTAGATGGGTTAGGGTGTGTCAACCCTAAGTGGATGGATAGTTAACATAACAATTGTAGAGTTGACACTTTAGCATGTGCCAATAAATTTGAGTAGTTTGAAAAATTGATCTAATTGGCACAATTTAGGTCTTAGAGGTCATGGTGTGCCATTTTGAGTTTTTGGCACATTTGGGAGATTAATGGTAATGATGGGGTTGGGGTTTTCTCTGACTAAGATTAAACATTTCCCGGGCAGTTGGGATGATTGCCGAGCAGTATATGTGATCCTCGATGGTAGAAAGGAAGAGCAGTGTAGAGTTGATTCAACGACTAAGTATTATGATTGGTAGAGCGGTAAGGTACTTTCCGATCAATATATGTGTTTATAGAATAGTCTGTGTGTTTCTAGGGCAGTTAGTGTTGGAGATTCCAGGATCATGCGTAGTGGAATAAAATGAATAAAATAATTTTTATTGCATCCCAAACATCCCCTGAGGGCTAGGAAAACTTGTTTTGACATAATCACATGAAAACACACAAGGAGAAGGAGAAGTTATACATTCGAGATTCTTTTGAGTCTGTCGAAACCACAAGCAAGACCAACAAGCCTTTCCTCTATCAGTATCCATGCCAAGATCACCTAAGACAACTCCTAGAGCAGCAAGCCTTTGTCTTCGATTAGTGCTAGCCCATCGACAAAGACAAGAGAAGAGGAGTGAGGAAAAATGGCTACCAAGGGAAAATCTAAACCTAAACCTTAGCCAAAGATTATCAAGGGATCTATTTATAGATCTCCTGATTAGGTCATCTTATGAGGCTTAAACGAAACATATCTTACCATAATTACTCCATAATTAAGGTAAGAACAACCCAGGAAATTTATATAAAGAGAAATATCCAAAATTGACAGAACCGCGACACGACGTGTGGATTCACACAACCCGACCGTGCCAGGACATATAGCCTGGTCAGGTATCCTTTTGGGTGTAGGGTTTTGCTTATCGAGTCCGTGAGGGGAAACTTCGCTTCCCACTTCACCTCGGTTGCTTGATCATGGTGATCCCTTCTATGTCCCCGGATTAAAAAATTTAATCCTAGACAAAAGGGAATGCCAAAACAACCAAGTCATCGTCGTGCTATTCGTTTAGAGAGGTCACTTGAACAAACTCGTTGTTCAAGCGACCATCCTCTATTCTACGAGTAGCCGCGGAATAGACGATGTACGGATCGCTGATTTTTGTATTTATGTTCAGGATCCAAGTATTATTTAGCCACAAATAGATTTATATCATGCTCATAATTGAAAAACAAATACAAACATGTAGCATATAAAAATTAGAGAATCGATATACCTCTCGATCTTCTAATGTATGACCTTCCTCCTTTCGGACATCGTGTGGGCGACGATCTACCAAAAGTTGAAGCTCCTAGATCGCAAATCTTCCTTCCTTGCTTTTCCAAAGCAAGAGGAAGAATAGAAACAAGGCTCTTCTCCTTCCTATAGGCAACCAAGAAGCAACATGAAGAATGCTTGTCACCGGCCAACAAGGAGAAGGAGATAATGATGGAAACCGGCCAAGACACCAAGGGAAACCCCTAAGTCTTGTTTCCACCACCCAAGGAAGAGGAGAATAGGGTCTTTGGATGCTGGCCAAGGGATGGAAAGAGGGTTGTGGGCGCCGGCCACCAAGGGAAAGGAAGAAGAAAGCAAACTACTTCCTTATTTGGTGCCGCCCAAGCCTCCTAAAGCCTAAGCTTCCAGACCCTAATCCTAGCTCTCCTAATGGCCGACCATGGAAGTGGGGAAAAAAGATTAGGATGAGCACCGACCAAGGTAGAGGGAAGAAGGGAGGAACCGGCCAAACCTTAGGAAGAAGAAGAAAAAACTCCTCCACTTGTTGCCGCCCACCCCTAGCTCCCAAAACCCTAGCCACCCAAACCTAATCCTAAACCAACTAGGATTCCTAGCCTCCAAAGGAAGCAAACCCTAATCCCCTTAAGCCATAATTTATCTTGCCGCCCACTTTATGATCTCTATTTATAGAGTTGGGCTCAAGCCATGATTTAGTCTCCTCCATTGGTTCTAGGGATTTAATCTCAACCGTCGGATCTAGAGATTTAATCTCAACTGTCGGATCTAGAGATTTAATCTCTACTTTTGAATCTAGAGTTTTGTTTTCATCCACAGGATCTAAGCTTCATGAGGTGTTAATAGGCTACATTAGGGACCATGAGGAGGAGTTGGATCTTGGCCACCCATGGATCAAGCCCACAAAAAGTCCGATCCACTAATGATAATCCAATCCACTAAAGGATTATCATTGATCTACCTCACCAACCCCCATATGATAATATGGCTCCATATATTATTTGTACATTTTCTCCCCGTGTTTAAGATCTCGAATGTTCGTCGATTAATTAATTTACTGACCATTAATTAATCAACATCTAACTCCATGAGTAGTACCACTCAACCTTTTCATCATGTCGGACCAAGTCCACCTGCAGGGTTTACATGATGAACCTTATGAGCTCCTCAAGGGGACATCATCATCCTAATATATAGGACACGGTTTCCTCCTATAATATATGACACACCATATAAATAATATCATCTCCCAACTTACCTAGCCTATCGATTTAATATATAAATCTCGCCCATTGGTAAATCAAAGATATGACTACTAAGTATATGTGCCCGTTATTATATCGGGATTAAGAGCATGTACATAATAATATCTGAGGTCCGATTCGATTATGTAGTCAGCAATAAATCGAATCACCTCTAAGTCGGTCCTGCTCAATACACACAAAGTGCATTAGTGTGATTCTATGGTCAAGACAAACCAATACCAAATCACACTACAACCATTCCAATGGTTTGTCCAAAGCCATCTCGGTTATGAGCCTTTACTTATACTTTACAAGGAGCCGATAACATGATCTCCTGTGTGACACCACACACCATGTTATCTACAATGTAATGTATTAGATAATATTGCATAACCAAAAATATGCAAACAATGATCATGTGATTCTTATTTCAAAAATAAAGATGTTCATACAAAAGATAGACTTTTCAGTATACATCCCTACAATCTCCCACTTATACTAAAAGACTATGCTGTCCTCAAACTGTCAAACATCTGATTCCCCTTCCCTCCACATGCCTATCAAAGCTCTCGCTAGGAGGTCCTTAGTGAAAAGGTCTACCAGGTCATCCTCTGTTGCAATCTAGGCGACAACAACTTCTACCTCCTTTACGATTTCTCGTATCAGGTGGTACTTGCGCTCTATGTATTTACTTACTTTATGGGCTCGTGGTTCCTTCGAGTTTGAAACTGCACCATTATTATCACAATAAATTGTGATAGTTCTGGGCAAACTAGGAATCACATCCAAGTCCATTAGGAATTTCCTGAGCCACACAACTTCTTTGGCTACCTCAAAGGCTGCCACATACTCAGCTTCCATGGTAGAGTCCGCCACGCATTTCTGCTTGACACTCCTCCATACAACGGCTCCACCTCCCAAAGTAAACACAAAACTTGAGGTAGACTTACTGTTATCCCTATCTGATTGGAAGTCGAAATCCGTGTAACCCACAGGGAGTAATTGGTATGCCTAGTAAACTAGTATATAATTCCTAGTCCTTCTCAGGTACTTCAATATATGCTTTACCGCAGTCCAATGTCCCTGTTCTGGATTACTCTGAAATCTGCTGACCATGGCCACAGCAAAGAAGATATCGGGTCTCGTACATAGCATCGCATACATGAGGCTTCCTACTGCTGAAGCATAAGGAATCACCTTAATCTCCTCTATCTCCTCAGATGTTCTAGGACACATCTCCTTAGATAAAGGAACTCCATGCCTGAAATGTAGAAAACCTTTCTTGGAGTTTTGCATGCTAAACCGATCCATTATCGTGTCTATGTATGAAGCTTGGGATAAGCACAATAACCTTGATCCCAAGGATGTGTCCCACTTCTCCCAAGTCCTTCATATCAAACTGTTTGGACAACCATACCCTTACGCTCGATAACACTTTGATATTGTTGCCAATCACCAAAATGTTATCTACGTATAGTACAAGAAATACCACTACGTTTCCGTCACATCTCTTGTATACACAAGACTCATCCGGACTTTTGAATAAATCCATAAGACTGGATTACCTCATCAAAGCGGATGTTCCAAGACCTTGAAGCTTGCTTCAATCCATAAATGGACCGATTAAGCTTACATACAAGATGCTCTTTGCCCTTAGCAATGAATCCCTCTGGTTGCTTCATATAGATATTTTCCTCAAGACTTCCATTCAGGAAAGTTGTCTTGACATCCATCTGCCACACCTCATAATCCATATGAGCTGCTATGCATAAGAGAATCCGAATAGACTTAAGCATGGCTACCGGCGAAAAGGTCTCCTCATAATTGATACCCTCTTTCTGAGTATACCCCTTCGCAACAAGCCTCGCTTTGAAGGTCTCAACCTTCCCATTGTTGGTGCAATCAGCCCAGGTTGACTCGAGTTTGACTCGAGCAGTACCTTGATAGTATTTTGATGATAGACAAAACTCATGACATGGGATTGTCATGGGAAAGTCCAACATGGGGTTGGCATGGAAAATCCAAGCATGGAGCTTGGTGTGGAAGTCCAAGGGGGAAGCCTTGGCATGGGAAAGTCCAAAGCATTGCAAAGCCGTGCGCTTGGTGCATTTGGGAAGTCTTGAGAATTTGGCAAGTTCACTAGGCTCGGGTCCTTGAGTCGGTGAAGGATGACATTGCGAAGCCGTACGCTTGGTGCATCCGAGGGACCGCCGGACGGGGAGCAAATGGAGTGAGCCCAAAGGGAAGCATACTTCTAGGGCATGAGACGCGAAGGATGGCATTGCGAAGCCGTGCGCTTGGCGCATCCGAGGGACGTAGGCCAAGGGAAGAGAGCTTCGATGGGGAACTCCATGAGGGATAAGGTGGACTTGGCCAAGTGGCTAAGACTGAGTGTCAGACGCTCAAACAACTTTGTGTTTGAGGTTTTAGGCGACATCAGTCGACTAACATAGGTGCCCGTCGACTGCTCTAGGTCGTATGGGTTCGACCAGTGTTCGACTGAACCAAGTTTGGCTGATCAGTCGACTGTCGAGGGAGGGCAGTCGACTGTTGGGAGCATCAGTTGACTGCAGAGGGATAGCAGTCGACTGATGACACTGTGCACAGGCACAGAATGGAGTCGAGCTCGCCAGCACTCGACTGATGGATGATCTGCCATCAGTCGACTGATGTGTGATCCGTTGGAACTTAGCCAACATGGATCTGGCCATTGTGAGACAACGGCTACAGGACCAGTCGACTGATGGTCACGATCAGTCGACTAATGTGCACGAGATTAGCTTGATGCAGGTTATAAATGGAGCTCAAGTGGGAGGATTTCACCAAGACTTTAAGGAAGCGATTGGAGGGGAATTGCTACTGCATTCCAGTCCTTCAAGAGCCATCCAAAGCAAGCAACAAGAAAGGGTTCAAAGCTAAGAGTTGTAAAGCGTTCTTTATTTGTATTTCTTAGTGTATTTGTATTTCTTGTAGTATTACTGTTGTAATAGCTTGTACGAGGTTTCTCCACCTCCGACGTGTCATCGAGAAGGAGTTTGAGTATTGTCGTGTGCATCTCTAGAGCTCGTTGAGCTCGCCCCGTGGAGTAGGAACCTTAAGGTTCCGAACCACGTATATGCTTGCGTATTTGGTGTGCTTGTATTGTTGTTAGTATTATTCTTGTTTTATTGTTTCCACTGTGCTAACGACAATCATAGATAAGCAATGCAAGAAGAACGAGTAAATTCCGACATCCATCGTAAGAGGGCTATTCACCCCCCTCTAGCCGGCCGTTTTGATCCCCAACACCCATCTATTCCTCTCTTTCTCTTGTAGATCCACTTGCATCCAATGGTTTTTACACCATCGGGTGGGTCTACTAGCTCCCAGACCTGATTTGGATCCATAGATTCAATCTCAGCATTTATTGCACTTTGCCAAGATGCTGCATCTTTATCTTGGATTGCCTCGTCATATGTCCAGGGATCCGGTTCATGTTCGCCAGGGATCAAATCAGAAGATTCTCCCAAGAACATGAATCTATCAGGCTGTCTCACAACCCTCCTAATACGACGAGGTATCACCTGTGTATCCTCTATGACATGCGGTGCAGTGACATGTGGTATATCCTCTTGTACCGGTGGTACTAAAGAAGTGACTTCCCCTTTTAATTCCTCCAGAACAATTTTACTCTTGGGCTTGTGGCTCATCACATAGTCTTCCTCTAGAAATCTGGCGTTCGTGCTAATGATCACCCTTTGATCTCTATGACTATAAAATAAACCACCCTTCGTTCCTCTAGGATAGCCAACGAACATGCGTACTTATATATGAGGTTCCAATTTACCAGCATCTGCCTTCAGCACATGTGCTGGACTCCCCCATATCTGAATATGTCTTAGACTAGGCTTTCGCCCAATCCACAATTCTGTGGGAGTAGAAGGCACTAATTTTGATGGAACCAAGTTCAGAATGTACACCGTCGTATCTAGAGTATATCCCCAGAACGAATCTGGCAATTCAGAATAACTCATCATCGATCTAACCATCTCTATAAGAGTTCTATTCCTTCACTCTGCTACACCATTCTGCTGGGGTGTGCCAGGTGCAGTCAATTGGGATTGAATCCCAACCTCTGATAGGTAATCCCTAAACTCTCCCAAGAGGTACTCGCCACCACGATCAGATCGTAGTGTCTTGATACTTTTACCTTGACATTTCTCCACATCAGCCTTGAATTCTTTGAACTTGTCAAAGCATTCAGACTTGCGGCGCATCAGGTAAATGTATCTATATCTTGAGTAATCATCTATAAAAGAGACGAAATACTCAAAACCACCTCTAGCCTGGATAGACATAGGACCACACAAATCAAAATGAACCAATTATAACACATCTTTGGCTCTATACCCCTTGGCCTTAAAAGGCCTCTTGGTCATCTTACCCTCCAAACAAGATTCACAGGTTGGGAGATCCTCCACCACTAATGAACCCAAAGGTCCATCAGCTATCAACCTTTGAATTCTACTTAGGTTAATGTGACCAAGCCTAAGATGCCAAAGATATGTTTGGTTCATCTTCGAAGGTTCTTTTCTCTTATTGGAATTAGAAGATGAGTTATAAACTTCAATTTGCATCGTGGGAGGTTTTGTATACAAATTTCCTATCAATGTACCTGAACAAATATTCTCCCTATTCCTTTTATAATAACTCTATCATTAAAAGAAATAGAATATCCATCCATAAACAATTTAGAAACTGAAATTAAATTCTTTTTAAATAAAGGTACATAAAGGGAATTTTTCAGAACCAAAGTTTTATTTTTCTCAAAAGATAAATAAAACTTCTCCCACTGTAATAGCCTCCACCATTATGACATTGCCCAAGTAAACGGTAATCTCTCCCTTAGCTCGTCGTCAGGTTTCTTGGAACCCCTGCAAAGTATTGCAGACATGATTAGTGGCTCCCGTATCTACACTCCAGGTGTCGGTAGATAACACCGCTAATCATGTTTCAACGACTAGTCCAAAGGATATACCTTTGTTCTGCTTTGGATTGGGATAGTCCTTCTTCCAATGTCCATCCTGCTTGTTCACTCCTCCCTGAGATCCTCCCACCACCTTTTCTCCAGCTTGTTTCTCCTTCTTATTGCCTTTCGACTTAGAAGTAGAAACCTTTTTGAGCAACCATGGCTTGAGGACACTCTTCAAAGAGTGCATACTTGTACTCCTTAGCAGATAAGACAATATCTAGATTCTTTTCCAATCAACATTATTTGGGTACAGTAAGTTTATTTCCTTTAGTATTATAGCAAGTGGACTGAAAGTCATTTTTGAAAATCCTAAGAATCACATAGATCATTACTGTAGATTTCATAAAATTATTGATTCCTCAAACAATAAAATTTTAAAATAAACCAACACCTCAAAACACCGAGAATATCGTATGCCACGATAGTGTGGACGTATACGAATTCTACATTTGTAAGAGGAGGTTTTACCCATTAATTTTACTATCTTGTCAACCTAACTTTTTGACAAGTAAAATTAATAGTTGGTTCCTCTTTGGCCCTACAAATAAAAGCAGTGACTCCGATGGGGAGGATACTTATATTTGTATCTAAGTGTTCACCATTACTCGGTACCAAGGCAATTATCTCGAGTTATGTGCCTTCCGATGGGGAAGTACACATGCTCCTTGATAATTCCCTATAACCATATTTGACCTTGTGATCCGCAAACAAACTCATCCAATGGGGAGGAAGGCACTCAGAGTCGACGCGCAAGTTTGTTTGCATCACTTGTCAAATCGTAATGGAGGCCGTGGGAATTTATAAAAATTTCCCTCTCCCACTTAGTAATTTGAAATTGAGGAATTTTCCTAGCCTACAACATGCATATCAAACAAAAAGCAATAAATATGAAAAATAAATTATTTTCCAACTATTATGGCTTTTGTCTTCAATATGTCTCCCGTCGCATCGCTATCTCGTCCGCTCCTCCTACGCCATGTACGAGCCATCAGGAGATCCGAGCCGAGACTAAAATCTATTTTAATTTGCATCCATCGATCCTATACTCCACGAGGGAGTGTACATGAAATCTAGATGGAAAGTAAACTAAAATAAAAAGAGTGGCTAAACAATGCCGTATCTAATTTACAAAAAATTAAATACTAGCCTCGTCAACCCCGAGGATTCAACAAAATATACACATACAATCACATACACACATATGGCCATAATAGTCGGATCTTATGCCTGCAACCAAAGAGTTAAACTACGCATATCCTACTATTATACGACACATATAATATATGAAAAGTGCATAAAAATTAATAGAATCCTAAACACACAAAACAGGAATCCTTGGATATGATACCAATTGTAGGGTTTTGCTTATCAAGTCCGTGAGGAGAAACTTCGCTTCCCACTTCACCTCGGTTGCTTGATCATGGTGATCTCTTCTATGTCCCCGGATTAAAAAATTTAATCCTAGACAAAAGGAATTGCCAAAACAACCAAGTCATCGTCGTGCTATTCGTTTAGAGAGGTCACTTGAACAAACTCATTGTTCAAGCGACCATCTTCTATTCTACGAGTAGCCGCGGAATAGATGATGTACGAATCGCCGGTTTTTGTATTTATGTTCAGGATCCAAGTATTATTTATCCACAAACAGATTTATATCATGCTCATAATTGAGAAACATATACAAACATGTAGCATATAAAAATTAGAGAATCAATATACCTCTCGATCTTCTAATGTATGACCTTCCTCCTTTCGGACATCGTGTGGGCGACGATCTACCAAAAGTTGAAGCTCCTAGATCGCAAATCTTCCTTCCTTGATTTTCCAAAGCAAGAGGAAGAATAGAAACAAGACTCTTCTCCTTCCTATAGCCAACCAACAAGCAACAAGAAGAATGCTTGTCGTCGGCCAACAAAGAGAAGGAGATAATGATGGAAACTGGCCAAGACACCAAGGGAAACCCCTAAGTCTTGTTTCCACCACACAAGGAGAAGGAGAATAGGGTCTTTGGATGCCGGCCAAGGGCTAGAAAGAGGGTTGTGGGCACCGGCCACCAAGGGAAAGGAAGAAGAAAGCAAACTACTTCCTTATTTGGTGCCGCCAAAGCCTCCTAAACCCTAAGCTTCCAAACCCTAATCCTAGCTCTCCTAATGTCCGACCATGGAAGTCGGGAAGAAGATTAGGATGAGCACCGGCCAAGGTAGAGGGAAGAAGGGAGGAACCGGCCAAACCTTAGGAAGAAGAAGAAAAAACTCCTCCACTTGTTGCCGCCCACCCCTAGCTCCCAAAACCCTAGCCACCCAAACCTAATCCTAAACCAACTAGGATTCCTAGCCTCCAAAGGAAGCAAACCCTAATCCTTTTAAGCCATCATCTATCTTGCCGCCCACTTTATGATCTCTATTTATAGAGTTGGGCTCAAGCCATGATTTAATCTCCTCCATTGGTTCTAGGAATTTAATCTCAACCGTCGGATCTAGAGATTTAATCTCAACCTTCGGATCTAGAGATTTAATCTCTACCTTTGGATCTAGAGTTTTGTTTTCAACCATTGGATCTAAGCTTCATGAGGTGTTAATAGGCTACATTAGGGACCATGAGGAGGAGTTGGATCTTGGCCACCCATGGATCAAGCCCACATAAAGTTTGATCCACTAATGATAATCCAATCCACTAAAGGATTATCATTGATCTACCTCACCAACCCCCATATGATAATATGGGCTCCATATATTATTTGTACATTTTCTCCCTGTGTTTAAGATCTCAAATGTCCATCGATTAATTAATTTACTGACCATTAATTAATCAACATCTAACTCTATGAGTAGTGCCACTCAACCTTTTCATCATGCCGGACCAAGTCCACATGCAGGGTTTACATGATGAACCTTATGAGCTCCTCAAGGGGACATCATCATCCTAATATATAGGACACGGTTTCCTCCTATAATCAATGACACACCATATAAATAATATAATCTCCCATCTTACCGAGCCTATCGATTTAATCTATAAATCTCGCCCATTGGTAAATCAAAGAGATGACTACTAAGTATATGTGCCCGTTATTATATCAAGATTAAGAGCATGCACATAATAATATCTGAGGTTCGATTCGATTATGTAGTCAGCAATAAATCGAATCACCTCTAAGTTGGTCCTGCTCAATACACACAAAGTGCACTAGTGTGATTCTATGGTCAAGACAAACCAATACCAAATCACACTACAACCATTCCGATGGTTTGTCCAAAGCCATCTCGATTGTGATTCTTTACTTATACTTTACAAGGTGCTGATAACATGATCTCCTGTGTGACACCACACACCATGTTATCTACAATGTAATGTATTAGACAATATTGCATAACTAAAAATATGCAAACAATGATCATGTGATTCTTATTTCAAAAATAAAGATGTTCATACAAAAGATAGACTTTTTAGTATACATGCCTACACTGGGCACAACCCAGATGAGTCATTTTTTCAGCCATAGCTAGGGACGACCCTTGCAAAGTTAGGCACGATCATGTGAGACTCTGTATGGTTTGTTTGACTTCGTTTAAGTGCGATATAGTCATGCCATGTCCAACAATGCCATAGGAGGTTCCATAGCCTCCGTTTCGTACCCCTTATGGTATGGTCCAACTAGACATATCCTCTCTCATCAAGAATCTCATTCTCAGACATATTTTACATCTCGAGATCACCCGTAGTGCATGTGACCTAATAGGTTCCCGGTTATTTTGGTCATTCATAATTAACCCCTTAATTATGAATAGATCATGAGTGGCACCTAGTAGTACATCATGACCCCAATTGACCGAAAAGTCTAAATCGGCTTCAGAATATTTTCTGAACCCTTCAGTAGCTTCAGTTGTTTGTGCCTTGTTCCTTTCACTCATCGTATACCCACTTGGTTCAAGACATGATCTCTGTGTTCGTCCCCACTAGGCTGACTACGTCACACCTAGCCCAAGTTATTTTCCTTGTCCTATGGATTCAAGTTACTCCTATATTTTCCCAAGAAGACCATCTTCTTAACATGCTTGCTCTGGCCAGAGACTTCTGAGTAACAATCCTGACAAGAGTCCTAGGGTATACATCTAATTTATTAAGAGTGGTGAATCCTCTGTAGGCTATTTAAATGCCTTCGATCACTTTGGCTTATACCCAATCATCCCAGAGTTACACCTACTATGTAGATGGCTATGAAGAAGTCAAAGTACAAGGCACCATGATCAAGGTGACTTGAATACCTCAAGTCTAAGGAAGCTCGAACTCAAGATGCAATGAGATATTCAATGACATATAGAACCATATGAAGTCTCATAGCAGGTCACTTCAATGAACTAGTTACCATAACTATCATCCACATGTTCAATCTCAGCATCCCCATGCTTCCATTCAATGAGTATCAAATGCTTGGATAAACCAAGGAGCATAACATATGCTAGTCTCACAAAATTGATGATGTCCAATCTCATCAATTCATCGACTAGGGATAGTTTCAATACTTGCATATTTACACATGATGAGATACCCACTAATTGTGATCCAATCACAATTTCTCTCATGCTATGCATCGTATTATGGACTTCAGACATGAGTTTAAGATCCAATCAAATATATAGATAATGTACACTTAAATAGTGAATTTTATTAATAACTTCTAAGGCGATTGCCTTAGGACACCTCTCAATTACATCAAACTCCCACTTAGCCTACAGCCAATCGTCTTAATATCTAATACCATAGGCTTCTTTATGCCTCTCGAACTTTTCTTGGGGAAGAGGCTTTGTCAAGGGATCTGCTAGCTTCCTATCAGTGGGAGCTTTCTCTATTTATACGTCTCTTCTACCAATGATCTCTCTGATCAGATGGTAACGACGCAGTACGTGTTTGGATCGCTGATGAGACCGTGGTTCCTTCGCCTGTGCAATGGCGCCATTGTTGTCATAGTAAATTGGTAATCCTTCAACAATGCTCGAAACTACTCCAAGTTTAGTGATGAACTTTTTGATCCAAACCACCTCCTTTGCTACTTCAGAAGCTACAATGTACTATGCCTCTGTAGTAGAATCAGCAACGACGTCTTGCTTGGAACTTTTACAAATCACTGCACCTCCACTAAAGATGAATATGTATCCAGATTGAGATATGAAATCATCCTTACTACCATATCACCTCCTCCATATACCAAGAACAAATCCTTAGTCCTTCTTAAGTACTTAAGGATTGTCTTGACAACCACCCATGGTCCATACTAGGATCCGACTGGTATCTACTCGTAACGCTCAAAGTGTACGATACATCGGGCCTCGTATATAACATAGCATACATGATCGATCCTATAGATGACACATATGAGATCTAACTCATGCAAATCCTCTCATCTTCCATTCGTGGGCACATAGACTTCGAAAGGTGAATCCCATGCCTCATGGGAATAAAACCTTTCTTGGATTCTTCCATGCTAAACCATTTTAGCACTTTGTCTATGTATGTAGACTGTGAAAAACCAAGCAATCGATTCGATCTATCTCTATAGATCTTAATCCCCAAAATATACGTTGCTTCTCTCATTGTCTTTCATGGAGAACATTTTGGACAACCAGACATTGACTGTTTGCAAAAATGGAATATCATTTCCTATAATTAATATGTCATCGACATACAATACTAGGAACACGACCACACTCTCACTAACCTTCTTATACACACAGGGCTCCTCAGGATTTTGTGAGAAATCAAACTGTTTGATTGCCCCATCAAAACGGATATTCCAACTCTTGGATGCTTGCTTCAATCCATAAATGGAACGTTGAAGCTTGCATACTTTGTGTTTGTTAATGGATGTGAAACCCTCAGGTTGTATCATATATGTTGGAGGATCATGGCTCGGCTAGAGGGGGGGTGAATAACCCTCGATGTGTACGATGGAATTCTCTCGCGTCTTAATGGTCTAATATCGAAGTTAGCACAACAGAAATACTAACAACAAAAGAAAATTAAGCAAATAAAACAAGTAAAGAGAGACAAATAGTAAGACGAAGATGTAACGTGGCTCACGACCCTTCCCGCTAGTCCACGGACGATCCGTAAGGCGCATCACTCCCTCAATAATCCACTAGTCTCTCCTTCAAGGTGGAGGTAAACCTTTCTTACATAATCCACTCCCTCTTACAATAGAATAGAAATAAACACAAGTAGAGAAGTGGAAAATCATGTGGAGCACTTGGGAGAACTTTAGAGTAGAAGCATTAACTTCCCCAAGTTATCCAAGGCATCCTCTTATAGGTAGGAAGCCATTCTTCTCGTTGGGCATCGAGCAGTCGACTGATTCATGTCATCAGTCGACTGCTGCTGTAGCCATAGCCTCACAATGGCTTCATCCACATTGGCATCCAGCCAACGACTCCCTCATTAGTCGACTGATCAACCCTATCAGTCGACTGATAGAGCCATCAATCGAGTGATCCAGATGATTAGTCTACTTTCAAACCTTCTATGCCCATGACCACCTTCAGTAGTCGGCTGCTGGGCCAAAAAGCCATCTGTTAAACACCGATTGAGCACCAGTCGAGTGTCATCGACTCGAAGCAGTTGACTGATATAGATATCAGTCAACTGGTGTTGAGTAAAACCTCAAATAAAATAATTGTTTGAGCCTACGACGATCAGATAAATCTCAAACCATCTGTTTGAGCATCCGACACTTCCAATCGTATGGTAGAAATCTCAAACTCATGTTTGAGCATCTGACTTATCCAAACATCGGGTAAAACATCAAACTTAAGTTTGAGCATTCGACACTTAGCCATTCGACCAAGTTCACCTATGAGGTATTGTTACAATCGCTCATTCTCTCATCTTTCTTGGAGTCCCTCGCCGAAACTCTCTTCGTCCGGCCACGTCCCTCGGATGCACCAAGCGCACGACTTTCGCAATGCCATTCTTCGTATCTCGCCCTAAAGTCTGCTTCCTTTGGCTTCACTCTAATGCTCCTCGTCCGGCGGTCCCTTAGATGCACCAAGCGCACGAATTCCACAATGCCATCCTTCACCGACTTAAGGACCCGAGCCATGAGATGGTGAACTCACCAATGCTATCATCAAGCTACCTCATGTGTGATTTACTAAGTCTTGCACAACTTAAACACACATATCAAATCCATAACAATCCTAACTTAAACCCTTTACCATGCACATCAAAACCACATCATACTTGGGTTGATTGCCCTAACAATATATACATCCTCAGACAAGTTTCCATTAAGGAAAGTTATTTTCACGTCCATCTGCCATATCTCATAATCAAAATGAGCCGCCATAGCTAAGAGTATCTGAACAGATTTAAGCATAGCTACTGGTGAAAAGGTTTCATCATAGTTAATACCTTGTCTTTGACGATAGACTTTCGCCACTAATCTAGCTTTATAGATAATAATATTACCATCCATATCGATTTTCTTCTTGAAAAAGCATTATGCCTTCCGGTGGGTCTACCAAGTTCCAAACCTGGTTTTCATCCATGAAATCCATTTCTAATTTCATGGCTATTAGCCATCTATCCCTGTCTGAACTATTCAGTGCCTTATCGTAACTAGTAGGTTTCTCATCATCTATGAGCAACACGTCATTAGATTCACTTATGAGAAATTTATATCTCTCAGGAATCCTACGTGTACTACTAGATCTACGAGGAGGTGGTCTATTATTAGGTTCAGCTATTACCTCATTTAAATGAGTAATTAGCTATGGTTCTTGACTAGACATCTCTTCTGTGTCTACTAGAGCCTCTTGAACTACACTTAGTTCAACCTCACTCCCACTGTTTTCCTATAAGAGAAGCCCCTTCTTTAGGAATACAACATGCCTTGAAACAAACACCTTTTGTTCTAAGGGATGATAGAATTGGTAACCCCTCATTTCCTTAGGGTAACTAATAAATAGACACTTATCAGACTAAGCCTTCAGCTTGTCTGATACTATCCTCTTCACATAAGCAGAACAACCCCATATCTTCAAATAAGATAAATGAGGTTTTCTATATTCCACATCTCATATAGAGTAGTAAAGATTGCCTTAGTCGGGACTCTATTTAACAAGTAAACAACCGTCTCGAGTGCATAAATCCAAAAGATTTTTGGAAGAGTTGCATGTTGCATCGTTGACCTAACCATGTCCAACAAGGTCCGATTTCGCCTTTCAGCCACACCATTATGTTGTGGCACATAAGGTGGAGTCCTTTGCGACAAGATGCCATTGTCCCTTAGATAATCTTGAAACTCTTGGCATAAGTATTCACCACCTCGATCCGATCGAAGTACTTTAATACTTTTCACAAGTTGTTTCTCTACTTCCTTTCTAAAATCTTTAAACCTTTCAAAGACTTCAGAATTGTATCTTAACAGATACAAATACCCATATCGTGAATAATCATCGATAAAGAAAATGAAGTAGCTATAACCTCCTATGACATGAGTTGACATTGGTCTGCATACATCGCTATGTATAAGGCCCAATACCATGTTGGGTTTTCAGCACCGCGGCGAGTGTATGTTCGAACATGTTTCGTAAACATGTGCACAGCGGAATAAATAAAAAGCAGTAAATCTAATTTATTACATCATACACACCACAGACACGCATAGTACAACATGTGTAGACATAACCGTAGTTTCAAATTTTGCAATAAAAAGAAATTATTCTACGTATACCTGACGTATCACGTGTAGCGAGAAAGGCATCAACCGGAGCGATTCTCGCTAGAATCGCCTCTATCCGTATCCACACTGAGTATCATCGGGATGACTTCACAAGGCCACGAGCCTCGTCTTCTTATGAGTCACTAGCCTCGTGTCGAAGACGATGTGATCGAGAGAAGATCACAATCTGAATCAAAATTCGGATTCAAAAATGAGTCCCCAAAATTCACTTCTCCGGAGAGGTATTCGTCAACCGTTTGATGAATCCTTCATCCTCCACCAATGAGGATTACCGGAGATCTAATCCCCAACAAGGTTACCACTGTCGGAGCTCCAAACGTCGTCCAAACGATGCTCCGACACGAAGGAAACATGCTGTCCAGAAAACTGGACAGCTTGGTGGAGGATGTTGCGCCGACCAAAGAAGGAAAGCTAGGTGATCACCTTGTCGTCGGATCCAAGGAAGATCACCGAAGGGTCACCGGCAGGAGCTTGGATGGCGGCACAAGGCTGGGCGGCAACCAAGGTTGGGCGGCACAATGAGAAGAGAAGGAGAGGGTGGCTAGGTTTTCCAACACCAAAAGTTATCCACGAAAAACCCTTAAGGCATGTTTCTATAGAGAACACATTCTCCTAACGGTTATTGGTTCATAACCAAAACCCATTAACCCGCTCCAATAACTTAAGTTAAAATAAATCAAACCACGTTGGTCTATTTTAAGTTAAAACGAACCGAACCAACTTTGGTTCATTTGTTTAAAACAAACCAAACCCTTTTGGTTTATTCTTCACCATTGGATTAGAACCAAACCAATTTGATTCATCCATTATATCTTCGTAAGACACGGCCCATCCACGCTTCCATTGCGACTGAAATGATTTCATGATCGCTCCATGTTTGGTCCAACCAAACCTAGTTTCTCTCGGTCTGAGAATCTCATTCTCAAGCTCGTTTTAAATCCTTCAGATTACGCTCATTGTGCGTGTGACCAAATAGGTTCTCGGTTTATATTGGCCGTCTATAATTAACCATTAATTATAGAATGATCATGAGTGGCACCTAGTAGTACATCATGATCCCTAATTAACTGAAAAGATCAATGGTTGATCCATAACTGATACTACTGGTACCTTCTTTACATAATCCCCGATAGAGGGGTTAGCGGGTGACCTAAGATCCGGTCCAGAATATACGGCTCAGCTAAGAAAGGAAAGGAAGATTGGCACGGGCGAATATTGAGAGTCATTGACACGGGCGAACCTCAGAAGCCATTGGCACGGGCGAACCTCAGAAGCCATTGGCACGGGCGAATATTGAGAGCCATTGGTACGAGAGAGGTAATGAAAGCAATTGATACGGCAAAGGAGAGGCGGAGGGCACTTCGCCAAGAAGCCAGCACAATCTGATCCCTACAAAGGGAAGTTGGGCATGGGAAGGAGAGGAATTGGTTCGGGTTGATGAGGAACCCTAGGGCTAGGGCGCTCGTAGGCTATAGACCTAAAACTAGCTTCCCTTAACACGGAAGGTTGAGGGAGATAGTCTAGCCTAGTGGCCCGAAAAGTGGAGGGAAAGAGTGTTAGGCAACGGCCTGGGAGGCCCCACATAATATTCCAAAGAGTCTCCACTCCACGATATCATGCAGAATTATTCTCGAGGAAGGTGGTGGCCACGTCTGCGATGAAGATAACCCACGGCGTTACGATGAAGGAAAGAGGGGGAGATAAAAGGGAGGAGCGAAGAAGAGGGAGGAAGAGCAATTATTCCCAGTGAGAGAGAAGGGGGCCAGAAGGAGAGGAAAGGAGGACAAATCTCTTGTATTTTTCTCGTCTGGTGAGATTATTGTAAAGGCTTTTTCTCCTCCACCTTCGAAACTTCGCTTTCGTAAGGAGGATCTTCATAGTAAAGTGCTTGGGCATCATCCCGGTGAGAAAACTCACCTCCCGTGGAGTAGGAATCCTTATTCGAACCACGTTACATCTTGTGTCACGAGTCTCGATTCTTTGGTCTTTGGTTTTTGCGTTTCATCTACTTCATCTTTTTACTCTTTGCGATTGCGGCTGTGAGAACCCTCTGAGATCTCCATCCGTGCTTCATCAGATTGGAAAGGAGTGAAAACTTCACCCGTCCGCATCGGTTGGCGCCGTCTGTAGGAAACATTTGAGTGGGCGTCGAGATGCAACCCAAGAAATACAACAACTGATACCTCTGCGGCGGAGGGCGCATCACCCTTCTACCATTGCAACTAAAGGCCTTGATGGATGGCGCTATCATAGAAGCCACAGCTAGGAAAGGAAAAGGACCAGATATCTGCATCCGCACTCCGGGGAACCTTCTTCCAGAGATCTACCCCCAGAAATACCTCCTCCCTCCCGTACAGCCGCCAATGGTGAGGTATTGCTTGGAGGTGGACTTGGGGGAAGAACACCTCAGAATACTATGCCCTTCACCCAAACACGCCGGGAGGAGCAAGGTGAAAGTCAATCCACCAGACCTCCGGAAGTATACGAGCCCAGTCCCTTCACGATGGACATTCTTTCGGAGCTCCCCCCATCCTACTTCCGGAATCCTCAGGTCAATAAGTATGATGGTTCGACGGATCCTGACGAGCACATATTTCAATTCGACAGAGCGACCTCTCTTCAAGCATTATCTGGATGCTCTCAAGTGCAGTCTTAGAACCACCCCGACGCTCGCAAAGTGGTTCACTAATCTACCCCCGGGGTCTATCACCTGTTTCACTGACTTCCAGAGAATGTTCAGTCGAGAATTTGTCAGCTGCAAGGCATATAAACAAGACGCTCTATGTTAATGCATATCACCCAGGGACCTTCGGAATCCCTTAGGGGGTATATTCATCGATTCACTTCTGCAGCCCGGGGGATCCCCGCCACCCGATCTGAGTCTTTCAGAGGCGCTATTCATGAGGCTGGGAGGGCCCTTCCTCGATTCCTTGTTAAGACAACCTACGGATAGTTCACGAAGAGCTCTTGAGATGTGCGGATTTATCCAAGAAGAAGGATTAAAGGTACTGCGGAGGGCGAGCGGACGCCACAGCAGTCCCAGCGAAAGAGTTCGTCCTGCTCTTCAAGCCCCCTCGGCGGGAGTATACAAGACCTTTTTAGAGGTTCCGAGGCCTCGTCCGTCTTTGCAAGGTGTTCGCCTACCCCACCCTTACAAATCATGGTCTGGCGCTTCCTCTGTGAGGACATGGAAAGAAGCGTGAAATGGAATTTTACGATCGTGAGTCTGCCTGGCGACCCCTGGGACACAGGGGGATCCCGCGTAACCCCCCAGCCCCGTTCTTTTGCCAATATCACACAGAATATGGCCAGAGTAGTGGCCGATGTTTCAAGTTACAAGAAGAATTGGATCGCCTCCATACTACATATCTGCAAGTAAAGTTTCAGGCAGGAGGGCCGGCGCGGCGAGGCCCCCGACCTAATGTAACCCGTCCAGGGCCGTATAATCAGCAACCCCGGGTTGCTTTCCAAATGCCATCCCAGGAGGTCGTCCCTCAAGAAGGCCCATCAGGGGAGGGCCCTTCATCCAATCTAGATGACATTCCCACACGGGGAGTTATTCATGTTATAGCTGGAGGACCTACTGACGGGGACTCCAACTGGGCACGGAAGTCGTACGCCCGTCTCATGAAGAGTTTGGCCATCGTCGCCGACCAGACTATTCAAGTTGCACCGCCCGTTTCGTTCAGGCCAGAAGATCTGCAAGGTGTCTTGCTGCCCCACACGGACGCCTTGGTTATCCGTGTATCCCTAGCCAATTATGAAGTGGCTCGGGTACTAGTTGACTCGGGAAGCTCTGTTAATATCCTTTTCCAGGAAGCCTTTGGACAAATGCAGCTGGGAAATGCCCAATTAGAAGACGTGTCTACTCCCCTCTTCGGATTCGCAGGGCACATAGTTCACCCGAAGGGACAGATATCATTGCCTTTAACTCTGGGTGTAAAACCTAGCCAAAAAACCAGTATAATTCCTTTCCTTATTGTGGATGCTCCGTCCACTTATAACGCTATTCTTGGACATCCTTTCCTCACCCTTTTTCAGGCAGTGGCTTCTCCATACCACCAGAAGCTGAAATTTTCAGTAGGTCAATCGGTGGGTGAAGTTCGTGGAGAATAGAAGGCCTCCAGGAGTTGCTACGTGCAAATGGTTCAGGACGATCAGAAGAAAGCCCGAACTGAGGACCTGAAGGGCAAAGCTGTCATCATCACTGATGTCTGCGTCCTGGAGGAATCCCCCCTAAAGTCGATAAAATAGAAGAGGGAGAACTGGTGGAGATCGCTCCAGGAAAGGCCACCCGAATAGCACAATAGCTGGATGTCAAAGAAGAGATGGTGGCTTGCCTGAAGGAGAATGAAGACATCTTTACAAAGGATGTGCATGATCTCACGGGGATCCACCCTCATGTGGCGGAACATCATCTCAATATCATTCAAGGAGCCCGACCCGTCCAACAGAAGAGGCGATATTTTGGACCAGAAAAGGACAAAGTCATAGCAGAAGAGGTGGACAAACTACTAAAAGCGGGTCATGTAAAGGAAATCCAGTTCCCCGAATGGGTCTCTAATGTAGTTTTGGTTCCCAAGCCTTCGGGGCAATGGAGGATGTGTATCGATTTCCGTGATTTGAATAAAGCATGCCCTAAAGACTGCTACCCCTTGCCTCGTATTGACCAATTGGTGGATTCTACAGTGGGATATGAAGAGGTATCCCTAATGGATGCATATCAAGGGTATCATCAAATACCTTTGGCCCAAGAAGATCAAAAGAGGGTTAGCTTTGTGACTGCGGGGGGGGGGGGGGGGTTATACGCTTATGTGGTAATGCCGTTCGGACTAAAAAATGCAGGAGCCACCTATCAGCGCCTTATGGACAAAATCTTCGCGGAGCAGAAAGGGAAGAATGTGGAGGTATACGTGGACGACATCTTGGTCAAATCAAAGGTCACTCGGGATTTAGTCAAGGACTTAAATGAAACCTTCGCTACATTAAGGCGGTTTAATATGAAGCTAAACCCTAACAAATGCCTGTTCGGGGTAAAGAGTGGCAAGTTCTTGGGGTACATAGTGATGGAGAAGGGGCTGCAAGCCAACCCTGAGAAAGTGCAAGCCCTATGCAACATGAAGTCACCCGCTAGTCTGCGAGAGACCCAAAAGTTGGTGGGCAAGATTGTTTCTTTATCCCAATTTATAGCCAGATCAGCAGACAAGGGGCTGCCTTTTTTCAAGATTTTGCGCAAGGTTGCTAAATTTCAGTGGGATGATCAATGTGAGCAGGCTTTCCAGGAGTTGAAGAAATATTTGGCTGGACTCCCCCTGCTAGCCAAACCAATACCCGGAGAACCATTATGGATGTATCAGTAGATCGGAAGGAGCCGCTGGGTTCGGTATTATTGAAACAAGAAGGTTCTCATCAGCAACCTATTTATTATACCAGCCATATTCTGAAGGGGGCGGAATTCTGTTATACGGAGCTGGAGAAGTTGGTGTATATCCTAGTACTAACCGCCCACAAATTAAGGCCGTACTTCTTGGCTCATCCCATCACCGTTCTAACACACAGCGAATTGGGTAAGGTCGTCACTAAGCCAAATTTCTCTGGAAGATTGGCTAAATGGGTAGTAGAACTAAGCGAGTATGATATTCACTACCAACCTCGAATGGTTATCAAGGCCCAAGCACTCACTGATTTTCTGGCAGAGGTACCTTGCGACGCGGAAGATGGTTCGGCAACAAAGGAGGAGGGATCAGAGGCATGGAATATATTCATGAGCGGTTCTTGAGATCTCTGATGGCGTTGGTATCTTATTAATTTCCCCGGAGGGTGAAGAAACTCGATTAGCAGTTCGCTTGGAATATCGGGCATCTAATAATGAAGCGGAATATGAAGCCATTCTAGTGGGACTATAGGCTGCTAAAGCAGTGGGGGCTTCTTCCATTGTGATCCACTTGGATTCCCAATTGGTAATATCACAACTTCAAGGTTCTTTTGCGGTTCGGGAGGAAAGGCTGCATAGGTATTTGAAGACTTTTGAGAAAGAAAAAGCTCAATTTCATCAGGTCCTCTTGAATCAAATCCCACGGGAGCATAACAGGAAGGTAGATGAATTGGCTTGGATGGCTAGCACTATGGGAGGAATAAAATCCTCGGAAGCAATCCATATGAGCGTTCATACTTCCTTAGCAATATGCAGCGTGGAGGGAGACGTACCTGAATCAAGCCTAACTCTTGATTGGAGGACCGACATCATAGCTTATTTACGGCACGGGAAGATCCCTGAAGGGAAAATAACGGCATCCACTTTAATAAACCGAGATAAACGGTTCATCCTCTTAAATGAAGACCTATACAAGACTTCTTTTGGACGACCCTTGTTAAAATGCCTGGGAAACGAGGATGCGGAATGGGTACTCCGGGAAATCCATGAAGGATGTTGCAGCAATCATTTAGGAGGGAGAGCTTTAGCAAGAAAGGCTTTATTGGCAGGATACTTTTGGCCTACTCTTCAACAAGATGCTGCTCATATAGTGCAGACCTGCATCGCTTGTCAGAAGCATAGCAACCGTTCTGAACGGCCAGCTGAGTTAATGAAAGCCGTCATCTCTTCTTGTCCTTTCGATCAATGGGGAATAGATATAGTGGGCCCGATGCCGGCGGCACCTTTACAAAGGAAGTTTTTGTTAGTAGCTGTGGATTATTTTTCCAAATGGGTGGAGGCAGAGCCCTTAGCCAAAATTACTGAGAATGCCATACTGATTCTTATGGAAAATATCATTTGTTTCGGTATGGTATTCCTTGGAAAATAGTCATGACAATGGGCCGATTCCAAGGAAAAAGATCCAAGAGTGGTGCCAAAGTCTCAACATTCAAGAGCTTTACTTGAGCCCATCCTCAAGCAAATGGGCAGGTGGAGGTAACTAACAAGATCCTCATTCAAGGATTAAAGACTAAGTTGGGTGCTCAGAGGGGAAACTGGGTAGAGGAGTTACCAGGCATCCTGTGGGCCTATCGAACCACGCCCAAGACAGCAATGGGAGAAACTCCCTTTGGTTTGGTATACGGGGCGGAAGTCATTATTCCGGTTGAGGTTTTGTTGAATAGCGCTCGGATAAAGGCGTACGAACCAAATCAGAACCAACTTATCCGAAGCACCGAATTGGACTTGGTGGAGGAAAGGCGGGAGATGGCACGGAGGTGAGCGGAATTTTACAAGCAAAGAGTACAGCGAGCCTTTAATAAGAAAGTGGTGCCTCGGAGATTTCAAGAAGGAGATTTGGTTTTGCGTAAAGTCAACCCTGCTGGAGAACCTGGAAAGCTGGCTCCCAACTGGTAAGGACCTTACGAAATAACGCGCTGCGTAGAGGGGTCAACATATTATATGAAGGATGACCAAGGCAAAGAGCTTCCACGACCTTGGAATGCCCTTCATTTAAAACTCTTCCATACTGTATGAGAAATATGGAATAGAATAAGAGAAATTATGAAACTCCAAAGGAAATGCTTCTTGAATTGATTGCGTTCATTAAATGCCAAGTATTTTCCAAATCTCATTAAGGGGCTACTTACAAAAGCAATACAGTATTGTTAATAAGTCTTGAAGAAGAAGAGGAAAAACAGAGAGGACATTCACATGTCAAAATGGGATATTAAATTACAGCTTAAACCGGTCGGGAGGATAACGGCGAAAGCCAGCCTCCCAATTTAAAGAAAATGAAGGATAGGTTGGAGGAGGCAACCCTTGGGCGGCATATTGCCGAACCGCATCATTGAATCCATCTTGATAGGTGGAACGCATTAAAATGATGAGTCGCTCCTCGCGATTCGGACGGTCAGGGCTTCGCTCTCGATGCAACCTCTCGCATGTCTCTTGTTGTTCTCGAAGGTTTCGACGCACGTCCACATAGCGCCGCGACACCTCCATAATAGCATCGGCCAAGATGGAAACATCATCGGCTCGGGAACTTTGGTCCTGTTGCACAAGGTGCGTCATCTCCACCATATGTTGACGCATGGAAGCTGAAATCCCCTCCACTGCTTCGGAATACGATCTGGTTCGGGCAAGTTCAGAGCTCACCCTCTGGAGGGAAGTTTCTTGCCTGCGTAGACGGGCATGAGCATGCGCCCGGGAATTTATAAGGGATGAGTTTTCTTGTACCTCCTTACACAAGCGGGTGCGAAGGTCCCCTATCTTATCTTGTGCTCGCTGATATTGAACCCGAAGACGAGCGATGGCGTCAGAATCTTGTTGCTTCCCCTTGAGGAGCTCTGCTACCTGCTCTTGAAGACGTAGTAACTCTTGAGCCGAGGAAGATTCTGTGTTAAGAGAGGCCGACTGGACTTCCTGCTGGGGGACGAGGGGCTCTGCCCTCGGACGTGGTTGCGCCTTTAAGGCTGCGATAGTGTCAGCATCCTTCTGAATTTGCTGGCGAGCTTCGGCTAATTGCTCTTGGCACTGGTGCAATTGTTGTAGCAGGAGTCGTTCTCGATTTTGAGCGTCCGCCGAGCCTTCCCGTTGTTGACGCTCCCATTCTTGGGCTTGAACTTGGTATTGATGAAGAGAGCGATCCAATTCTTTATGGTTGGTCAGGGCCTGCATACCGGTCGTGGGAAAAGAAATTGGTCAGCTAGACAAAGCTAAGGAAGCTGAGTAAGGAAACATACCAAGTCCAGAGCATGGCGCAAGCCTTCCATGCGAGGAACCACTTCCTCTAAGTTTAGAATCCGAAGACTCCAGGGAGAAAGGGAAGAGGACGGGACGGAAGAGGCTGAAGAAGGAACCTCTCCTATAGAGGAGAGAAGGAGGGTGGTATCCATCAGTTGAGAAGAGAAAGAGGGAAGCGCATCATTTGGACGGCCCGCGGAGGTGGTAGTCGGGGGCGGCAGATCCATAGTTGCCGGGAGGATATGTGTCTCGCCGGGTTGGGGGTTGATAGCGGAAGGAAAGACGGAAGGAGGTTGATCGAAGGAAGGATCTTGAGACGACGAGAGGATGAGCATTGGGCTGGAGGAGCCTGCGATAGGGATGCAAGACGTAGAGAAGCCCTGGTCAGGGCCCACTGGAGGGGAGGGATTCTGCAGGCGATGAGCCAGGGGGGAAGTTGGCAGTGAAGGGATATCCACCGCCATGGGTTCAGAAAGGGAAGGACGGGCCGGGGAAAGGGAAGACAAAGGTGATCCATCCCCTGTAATTGGCTGACATGGGAATACACCTTCCCCAGGTTCATCCCCGGGTTGCGGGGAAGAAGATAACGATATCCGAACACCGGTGGCGGAAGGAGAAAGAATGGGAAAGTTAGGGTTTGTAAGGACCCTGGCTTCCTCCGGGATGGGGGTAGTGAGGGTCACCGGAGGAGGAAAGGGAGAACAGCGAGGTGAATCGAGTATGATGGTGATTGGGGAAGGTGAAGCGGAAGAAGAAGCAGAGGGCTGACTAGCATCCCGTTTGCGATTCGGGTAGCGGCCCGCTATCTCCTGGAGGAAGTTAGAATGCATCTTGGGGGTCTGAAAAAGAAAAGGAAAAAGAGGGGTTGGGAAGAAAGAATCGGGGAAACGAGGTTTGGCGGCGGCGGAGCAAACAGATGAAGAAGAAGACCAAAAGGCGAAGGGAGGAGGATGACAGGAGAAACTAAGACCAAAGAACCCCCTATAAAAGAGGATGGAATGGGCTTGCAGCCATTAGTGGGCCTCTCGTCTGTGGTAAAATGGAAAGAAGGGTTTATATTTCTAAATGGCCCATTATGTACTCAAGCCCCTCATTTGCAGAAGAAGGAGGGGAACCAAAGAGGAATGATATGAAGGCGTTGCCTCCTTTATGCTCATTGCCCTGGGGCTATATACAAAAGTTTCTATCCCCGCAAGGAAGAGCGGAAGATATCCCCGTGTGGTGGTGGAACGGAAGAACCGATATCCTTCGGTTATTATTTATTCTATATACAAGTTTCTATCCCCGCAAGGAAGAGCGGAAGATATCTCCGTGTGGTGGTGGAACGGAAGAACCGATATCCTTCGGTTATTATTTATTCTATATACAAGTTTCTATCCCCGCACGGAAGAGCGGAAGATATCCCCGTGTGGTGGTGGAACGGAAGAACTGATATCCTTCGGTTATTATTTATTCTATATACAAGTTTCTATCCCCGCAAAGCTGAAGCTATCCCTGTGTGGTGGTGGAACGGAAGAATCGATATCCTTCGGTTATTATTTATTCTATCCCCGCAAAGCGGAAGCTATCCCCGTGTGGTGGTGAAGCGGAAGAACTGAGATCCCCTCAGTTATATATCACTTTTTGTCCCCGAAAAGGGAAGGAAGTTGAAGTCCTTGTTTAACCCTATATTGTTTTATCCTTGTAAAATAGCAGAACTAATTCATTCGATGATTCTATATCCCAAGCAGATTATAAAAGCGAAAGAGCCGAAATATATCTCCGTTATAGGTAAGTTTATGTGGATACGGAAGAAGTAAAGTGTGGTACAATCCCGAAGATACTGGAGAAAGAAGACAAACTGGGAAAGTTCATGGATGCAAAAGAATTACATATTCTGAGTCATCTACAAGGAAGAATAACAAACAGCAGCCCTTATATATCCCGGGCGTTACAGTTCTTTGCTAGGAGGGACAGAGGGAAGTCCCTTGTAGGGTTGAGGTTGGCACAATAGTTGGTGCCGGTAGGACTGCTGCAGGAAGGTCTGCCTGGCCAATTCCTTTTGGGACCCTACCAGTTGTTGGCGCAGGGAACGATTATGGGCGGAACTTTCCTCCAGCTGTTACTGTAAACACTCCACCTATTTTTCCAAGGTAGCTATGTATCGGCGATCATTTATCTGTTCTTTAGAAGGCGAGGAACTGTTGCCCTGCTCCGATATTCTATCCATGGCAAGCAAAGGAAAAAGGAGAATGAGGGAAGCTATCACGTAAAGGTCGATGGTTTTTATGGCGACGAAGGGGAAGAGTGCATTCATTGGTAGGAGAAGTAGGGACCATAAATGCCGATGCGCGGAGAAATGTAGAGGCGAGGGAAGGTTGACGGGACTACAATTGTAATTAAGAGGGTCCGAATCCCCGAGACATGATAGAAGAAGGCATGTTCAGATCAGATTACCGTCCTTTTGGAAGACAGAAACATTACTTCTACAGGAAAAAGACAAGAACGGATATCATTTGCCTCCCTTATTTTTTATTAACATATTTGAAACGATTACATTAACTTGATCTACAAAGATTTTACATGATTACTCCTAACAGAAGAAGCGGGAGATGTCTCTTTGGGAGGAGAAGGAGCTAATATGACTCTGAAGCGCTCGCCTTGAGGGGGAGGAAGAACTGGTGGACCTTCATCGAAAGAGGAAGGATGAGTCCTCGCCGGGGGAACTGGGACGAAAGTCAGTGCTGGTGGAAGTGGGGGAAGTTCAGCGGCAGCACGAGGATCTCCCACTGTATACTCCCACGTGAAGGGAGGATTCCACACCGGGTTGCGGAAGGAGGGGAAACGAGCGTGGAAGGACCTCCTACGAGGGTGGGAGCCGTTGAGAGGCGATATGGAAGAGGGGCGGAAGGTCGAAGTGGCGATTGAGCGGTCTCGAATCTTCAATATCCTCAGAGACCCAGTCTTGTAGTTCAAAAGATTCTGACTCTGAAGAAACTTCGATAGGATGCCCTGCTGAAGCCATAATAAGAAGATAGCAGGACGAAGGCATGGGGGACGAAGGATTTATAATGGATGGAAAGAGGCAACCGAGGTTCTGGGAAAGGGGAAGAAGACGAAGAGATTGATACCATTTCCAAAGCAGTAAGAGAAATAAGGAAGATCAACAAGCAGGAGCTATTTAAAGCGTCGCCCGAACCGGAATCGGAGCGGGTATGAATGATGTCAGGTAAAGACCTTGCGAGTGAATTCCCTGATCAAACCGGACGGGTGTGAATAATATCAGACAACATACTCCCAGCAAATTCCTGAACCGAAAATGGGGCGGAGGTGGATAATGTCATTTAATATCCCCTCCATAAGCCCGAGCCAATGAAGTGATTACACCATCCTATACAAGAAGGAAGGAAAATAAAAAAAAAAAAAAAAAAGGAGGAGTTTTAAAAGGGGTCCAGAATTTCCGACCCGTCCAGAAGCATGCCAAGAAGATGATAACTAAGCCTATAAATAAATTCATCATTCAGAGGCAGAAGAGAGGCTATTGATAAAATTATCAAAGAAGGAGAATAGTATAAATTACAATTCAAAGAGTTCGGGCGGACAGTTAGCTAGCGCCTCTGTAGGATCTAAATAACTAGTATCCGTGCCAGGAGGCGGGTATCCTTGCTCGGCATTTTGAGCTGAAGACCCCTCAAACCCTAGTATAAAGAGATCTACCCCTTTCTTGACATAACACCTCTTGAGGTCGGCTTCCTGCTCCTTTAGTCGGTCCTGATATTGAGCCACCTGGGTTTGACTTTCCGCCAATTTGATCGCCAAAACATCTCTCTCAGTGCCTGCTTTTATAGCTCACTGTCCTAAGGCTGAAAGAGCTTCAAGATACTCCTGTTGGAAGATGGATTGCTGCTGGGCCACCGGTGATAAGGTTCGGGGAAGATCCGTTACTGCAGAGGAAAGTTCCTGACACTTCTTTACACAGGATTCCCTGGTAAGGGCCCAGGCTTGACATTCCAGGTTAAGGCGGTTGCATTCTTGTTAAAGCTGTGAGATAGTAGCCGCAGAGTCAGCTTCCTTGAGCATGGCATCCATAAGATATCTTTTATACTCCTTCAGTTCTTGAGTCAGGATGTCTACCTGCTGCAGCTCACTAGATTGCAAGAAGAGGCACTGTTCTAGTTCTTCATTTTTTCATTGCAGTTCCTCTTTCTCACTTCGAACCAAGGCTAGTTGCATCGTGGCATCTTCGCATTGACCCCTAAAGTCCGCCTCCTTTGCCTCTTGTTCGTTTAATCGTCGCGCGAGCTTTTTCTGCTGTGACACGGCGACAAAATGGCGAGTCTCCACACTAGATTGGAATCGGGCCAGGTGGACTACCATGTTGTTATGTTGAGTGGAGGCCTAAAAGGAGAGGAAAATTATCAGCATAGGGAAATACCCATAGCAAAGAGGAGGAGAAGGAGGAGTAAATACCTCTGCCAGCAGTTTGCCCACTTGCTCACACGGGCCTTGTATACCCGACTGGTTAAAGAATTTTACCTCCGAAGGGTGCCGAATTTTCAGCAACGATCCCAGAGAGGCCCTCGGAGGAACCGGAAGGGAAGGGTCTTCTCCTTCCGAAGAAGATGGGGGCCTGGCACGGCGCAGAGGGGCAGGAACTGTTCTCGAGTCGGACGGCGTTGGAGCTTGGAGGGATTCCGCATGAGGAGGCCGGGGTGAATTCTGTGTGGAGGGAGAAGAATGCAAAAACTGGGAGGGAGAATCCCCTCCTTGGGGAGCTAGAGAAGAGGCAGGGGAGGTGTTGCCTTCCCTTCGGGGTTCATAAATGATTAAGGGTCGAGCTTCCGGTTGGTGGGAAGACAAGGGAAGGAGAGCCGATGAACTTGAAGCTCCTTTCTTGATAAGCCACAGCTTCTTCCGAGGAGATGATGGAGCCGCTGTGGATTTGCCTCTCTTAGTCAGGGTCTTCTTCTTCTTGGCAGCCTCGATCGACTCCCCTTCCACCAAAGCCTTCTGCATCAGATTATCTACAAGATATACTGGTAAGAAAGATGAATGCCCTAAAAAGGAAGTCACATTGCAGGATAAATGTCACCCTACCTATAGCAACCGAAGTCGTCAAAGGTAGAGGAGACAATCCAAAGTGGCTTAAGAGGGGAGTTTCTAGCAAATGGTTCGAGCAATAATGCAGCTCTCCTAAGACTCTATACACTTCCGGGAAGGGACATTTGGTCCTCATTTCTCGGAAAGAAGGCAATTCAGGAAGGTCTACCTTCCAAGTATCGGAGTAAGGTAAAGCTTCTGGGAGTTGTACAAAGAAATATAAGGCTTCCCAACCCTTGTGGGAAGTAGGCAGGTTCACAAGGAATTGGCAGTCGACTAGCGAGATAGAAGATAGAAGACTTTAATTGGAAGAAGCAATAGAATATCAAAGAGAGGTTCAAATGTTGGAACACTATATGGGCTCCTCGATAGAATCCCAAGGAGTTGGGGGTGAATTGGTTCGTGAGGTAGTCCATAGAAGTTTAGGAGGTCCAGATAGACTGTGGGTAATCGAGGATAGGCCGTTAAGAAATTATTCATAAAAAAAGCATGTCAAGCCGGGAGGAGGTTTATGAGGTCGATGCAGTTTGGTCGTGAAACAACATTTTATAGAAGGCTCTATGTAGTTGTTCCTTAGGTTAAAGAAATAATGGTTGCAATCTAACTGAGTTATGGTATGTTCATACCAAGCGGGTGAAGAGAGGGTCCTAGGAGCCATGGGTATGAACGAAGCAGAGCACTTACTCGGAGGGTAAAGAAGAATCGTGTGAGGAAAGGAAGAACAGGGTCGCCAACACCGCCATGAGAATCGCGGAGAAGAAGAAGAGCCTTTGGATTACCAAGCACACTAACCGATACCTAAAATAAGAAGGCGAGGGTTTATATAGGGTTTTCCGCGACGATTCAGCTGCACTGAAGGAGAAGGAGAAGCGGAGCCCATGGGCCCAGTGGGCCTCCTTCAATATACTGGGGGGAGTTATAGAGGAACGGATGGATTTAAGCCGAAGAAATGAAGAATAGGTCAGAAACTTTATGTACATTGGAAAGTCAAGCTTATAACATCGCTTGACTATTTTTCGGGGTTGACTAATGATACTACTGGTACCTTCTTTATATAATCCCCGATAGAGGGGTTAGCGGGTGACCTAAGATCCGGTCCAGAATATACGGCTCAGCTAAGAAAGGAAAGGAAGATTGGCACGGGCAAATATTGAGAGCCATTGACACGGGTGAACCTCAGAAGCCATTGGCACGGGCGAATATTGAGAGCCATTGGCACGGGCGAACCTCAGAAGCCATTGGCACGGGCGAACCTCAGAAGCCATTGGCACGGGCGAATATTGAGAGCCATTGGTACGAGAGAGGTAATGAAAGCAATTGATACGACAAAGGAGAGGCGGAGGGCACTTCGCCAAGAAGCCAGCACAATCTGATCCCTACAAAGGGAAGTTGGGCACGGGAAGGAGAGGAATTGGTTCGGGTTGATGAGGAACCCTAGGGCTAGGGCGCTCGTGGGCTATAGACCTAAAACTAGCTTCCCTCAACATGGAAGGTTGAGGGAGATAGTCTAGCCTAGTGGCCCGAAAAGTGGAGGGAAAGGGTGTTAGGCAACGGCCTGGGAGGCCCCACATAATATTCCAAAGAGTCTCCACTCCTGATATCTGTAACAGAATTATTCTCCAGGGAAAGGTGGTGGCCACGTGTACGATGAAGATAACCCACGACGTTACGATGAAGGAAAAGAGGGGGGAGATAAAAGGGGAGGGAGCAGGAAAAGAAGGGGAGGCCGACAATTATTCCCAGCCAGCGAGAGAAGGGGACGCAAGAGGAGAGGAAAGAGGAGGACAACCGCTTCACCGGAGAAGAAGGATAGAGACCTGTCGTTGTTATATCTCTTGTATTTTTCTCGTCTGGTGAGATTATTGTAAAAGGCTTTTTCTCCTCCACCTTCGGAAACTCGCTTTCCGTAAAGGAGGACCTTCATAGTAAAAGTGCTTGGGCATCATCCCCGGTGAGAAAACTCACCTCCGTGGAGTAGGAATCCTTATTCCGAACCACGTTACATCTTGTGTCTGAGTCTCGATTGCTGGTGCTGGTTTTTGCGTTTCATCTACTTCATCTTTTTACTCTTTACTGATTGCGACCTGTGAGAACCCTCTGAGATCTCCATCCGTGCTTCACTGCATTGGAAAGGAGTGAACAGACTTCACCCGTCCGCATCAATAACTATTTCTGAAACCCTTCAGCAGCTACAATGAATCGTGCCCCATTCCCTTCACGCATCTTATACCCACTTGGTTCAAGACATGGTCTATAGTGTCAGTCCCCACTAGGTTGACTACGTCACACCTAGCCCAAGTATCATTTCCTCGTCTTACGAATTCTAGTTACTGCACATGTATCCAAGAGTACCTTACTCTAAACTGAAGGTTTTGCCCGGAAGCTCTGATACCAATTGAAGGGATTTCCCTTGTCGAGTCCGTGAGAGGAAACTTCGCTTCCCCTTCACCTCGGTTGCTTAGCCATGGTGATCCCTTCGATGTCCCCGGATTAAAAATGTAATCCTAGACAAAAGGGATTCCCAAGACAACCAAGTCATCGTCGTGCTATTCGTTTAGAGAGGTCACTTGAACAAACTAGTTGTTCAAGCGACCATTCTCTATTCTACGAGTAGCCGCAGAATAGACGATGTCCGGATCGCCGGTTTTTGTGTTTATACTCGGGATCCAAGTATTATTTAGCCTATTTACAGAAATATAACATGGTTATATTTTGAAAAACAAACACAAGAAATGAATAAAAGAGATAGAAGAATAGTTATACCTCTTGGTCTTCTAATGTATGACCCTCCTCCTTTTGGACGTCGTGTGGGTGACGATCCACCAAAAGTCAAAGCTCCTAGATCGCAAAACTTCCTTCCTTGCTTTTCCCAAGCAAGAGGAAGAAGAGAAACAATATTTTTCTCCTTCAAAAACTCAACAAACAAAGAACTATAGAAGTTCTTGCCGCCGGCCAACTAGAAGGAGAAGAAGATGATGGAAAACTACCAAGACACCAAGGGAAACCCTATATCTTGTTTCCACCACCTAAGGAGAAGAGAGGGGAGTGTTTTGGGCGCCGGCCAAGGGCTGGGAAGGGCTGGAATAGCTGCTGGACGTTGGCCACAAGGCAAGGAAGAAGAAGGAAAACTTGCCTTATTTGGTGCCACCCTTGCTTCCAAACCCTAACCCTAATTCCAATCTTATCTCAACTAGGATTGCCCTATTCTTGCCGCCCAAGCCTTGCTCCCTCTCTATCATCTTCTTCACGCCAACCCCATGCCACCTTTTATAGAGTTTGGGGATAAGCCATGAATTAATCTCCTCCATTGGTTCTAGGGATTTAATCTCAACCGTCGGACCTAGAGATTTAATCTCAACCGTCGGATCTTAGAGATTTAATCTCTACCAATGGATCTTAGAGTTTTGTTTCTATCCAATGGATCTAAGCTTCATGAGGTGTTAATGGGCTACATTAGGGACCATGAGGAGGAGTTGGGTCTTGGCCACCCATGGATCAAGCCCACATAAAGTCTGATCCACTAATGATGATCCAATCCACTAAAGGTCCATCATTGATCTACCTCACCAACCCCCATATGACAATATGGGCTCCATATATTATTTGTACATTTTCTCCCCGTGTTTAAGATCTCGAATGTCCGTCGATTAATTAATTTACTAACCATTAATTAATCAACATCTAACTCCTTGAGTAGTACCATTCAACCTTTTCATCATGCCGGACCAAGTCCACCTGCAGGGTTTACATGATGAACCTTATGAGCTCCTCAAGGGGACATCATCATCCTAATATATAGGACACAGTTTCCTCCTATAATCAACGGCACACCATATAAATAATATCATCTCCCAACATACCGAGTCTATCGATTTAATCTATAAATCTCGCCCATTGGTAAATCAAAGAGATGAGTACCAAGTATATGTGCCCGTTATTATATCGGGATTAAGAGCATGTACTAAATAATATCTGAGGTCCGATTCGATTATGTAGTCAGCAATAAATCGAATCACCTGCATGTCGGTCTGCTCAATACACACAAAGTGCACTAGTGTGATTCTATGGTCAAGACAAACCAATACCAAATCACACTACAACCATTCCGATGGTTTGTCCAAAGCCATCTCGGTTGTGAGCCTTTACTTATACTTTACAAGGAGCCGATAACATGATCTCCCGTGTGACACCACACACCATGTTATCTACAATGTAACGTATTAGACAATATTGCATAACCATAAAAATATGCAAACAATGATCATGTGATTCTTATTTCAAAATAAAGATGTTCATACAAAAGAGCTAGGCTTTCAGTATACATCCCAACAATCTCCCACTTATACTAAAAGACTATGCTGTCCTTATACTGCCATACATCTGATTCCCCTTCCCTCCACATGCCTATCAAAGCTCTCGCTAGAAGGGCCTTAGTGAAAGGGTCTACCAGGTCATCCTCTGATGCAATCTAAGCGACAACAACTTCTACCTCCTTTACGATTTCTCGTATCAGGTGGTACTTGCACTCTATGTGTTTACTAGCCTTATGGGCTCGTGGTTCCTTCGAGTTTGCAACTGCACCATTATTATCACAATTAATTGTGATAGTTCTGGGCAAACCAGGAATCACATCCAAGTCCATCAGGAAGTTCCTGAGCCACACAGCTTCTTTGGCTGCCTCATAGGCTGCCACATACTCAGCTTCCATGGTGGAGTCCGCACGCATTTCTGTGGGCACTCCTCCATACAATGGCTCCACCTCCCAAAGTAAACACAAACCACGAGGTAGACTTACTATTATCCCTATCAGTTGGAAATCGAGAATCCGTGTAACCCACGAGGAGTAATTAGTGCTCTGCATATAATCCTAGTCCTTCTCGGGCATTACAATATATGCTTTCTGCAGTTTAATGTCCTGTCTGGATTACTCGATATCTGTGACCATGCCTACTGGCAAGCGGATATCTGTCTCTCATACATAGCATACATTAGGCTTCCCTACCGAAGCATAAGGAACTCCTTCATCTCCTCTATCTCTTGGATGATCTAGGACACATCTCCTTAGATAAAGGAACTCCATGCACGAAGGTAGAAAACCCTTCTTGGAGTTTTGTATGCTAAAACGATCCAAAACCATGTCTATGTATGAAGCTTGGGATAAGCACAACAACTTTGATCTCAAGGTTGTGACCCACTTCTCCCAAGTCCTTCATATCATACTGTTTGGACGACCATACCCTTACGTCTGATAACATTTCGATGTTGTCGCCAACCACCAAAATGTCATCTACGTATAGTACAAAAATACCACTACGTTTCCGTCACATCTCTGATATACACAAGACCCATCCGAACTTTGAATAAATCCATAAGACTGGATTTACTTCCTCAAAGCGGATGTCCCAAGACTTCAAAGCTTGCTTCTGTCCATTAACGGACTGATTAAGCTTATATAAAATACGCTCTTTGCCCTTAGCAATGAATTCCTCTGGTTGCTTCATATAGATGTTTTCCTCAAGACTTCCATTAAGGAAAGCTGTCTTGACATCCATCTGCCACAACTCATAATCCATATGAGCTGCAGTGCATAAGAGATCCCAGACCTGACTTGAATCCATAGATTCAATCTCAGTATTCATTGCACTTTGCCAAGATATTGTATTTATATCTTGGATTGCCTCGTCGTATGTCTAGGGATCAGGTTCATGTTTGCTAGGGACCAAATCCAAAGATTCGTCTAAAAACATGAATCTAAGAGGTTGTCTAACAACCCTCCCACTACGACGAGGTATTATTTGTGTATCCTTTGTGACACGCGGTGCAGTGACATGTGGTATATCCTCTTGTACCGGTGGTACTAAAGAAGTGACTTCCCTTTTAACTCCTCCAGAACAATTTTACTCTTGGGCTTGTGGCTTATCACATAGTCTTCCTCTAGAAATCTGGCGTTCATGTTAACGATCACTCTCTGATCTCTAGGACTATAAAACAAGTCAGAATAACTCATCATCGATCTAATCATCTCCATAAGAGTCCTATTCCTTCGCTCTGCTACACCGTTCTGCTGGGGTGTGCCAGGTGCAGACAATTGGGATTGAATCCCAGCCTTTGATAAGTAATTCCTAAACTCTCCCAAGAGGTATTCACCACTACGATCAGATCGTAGTGTCATCTTGAATAATTGTCTATGAAAAAGACAAAATATTCAAAACTACCTCTTGCCTGGATAGACATAGGACCATACGAATCAGAATGAACCAATTCCAACACATCTTTGGATCTATACCCCTTGGCCTTGAAAGGCCTCTTGGTCATCTTACCCTCCAAGCAAGATTCGTAGGTTGGGAGATCCTCCACTACTAATGAACCCAAAGGTCCATCAGCTATCAACCTTTGAATTCTGCTTAGGTTAATGTGACCAAGCCTAAGAAGCCAAAGATATGTTTGGTTCATCTTTGAAGGTTCTTTTCTCCTTTAGGAATTAGAAGATGAGTTATTAACTTCAATTTGCATCGTGGGAGGTTTTGTATACAAATTTCCTTTCAATGTACCTGAACAGATATTCTCCCTATTCCTTTTTATAACAACTCTGTCATTAAAAGAAATAGAATATCCATCCATAATAATTTAGAAACTGAAACTAAATTCTTTCTAAATAAAGATACATAAAGGGAATTTTCCAGAACCTAAGTTTTATTTTTCTCAAGAGATAAATAAAACTTCTCCCACTGCAATAGCCGCCACCTTCATGGCATTGCCCAAAATGGTAATCTCCCCTTTAGCTAGTCGTTGGGTTTCCTGAAACCCCTGCAAAGTGTTGCAGACATGATTAGTGGCTCTCATATCTACACACCAGGTGCCGGTAGATAACACCGCTAATCATGTTTCAACGACTAGTCCAAAGGATATACCTTTGTTCTGTTTTGGACTGGGACAGTCCTTCTTCCAATGTCCATCCTGCTTAAAGTACTTGCCTTTCGGCTTCTTCACTCCTCCCTGAGATCCTCCCACCACCTTTGCTCCACCTTGTTTCTTCTTCTTCTTGCCTTTCGGCTTAGAAGTAGAAACCTTTTTGAGCAACCATGGCTTGAGGACACTCTTTGATGAGTGCATACTTGTACTCCTTAGCAGATAAGACAATATCTAGATTCTTTTCCAATCAACATTATTTGGGTACAGTAAGTTTATTTCTTTTTGTATCATAGTAAGTGGACTGAAAGTCATTTTTGAAAATCCTAAGAATCACATAGATCATTACTGTAGATTTCAAAAAATTATTGATTCCTCAAACAATAAAATTTCAAAATCAACCAACACCTCTAAACACCGGGAATATCGCATGCCACGATCGTGTGGACGTATACGAATTCTTCATTTGTAAGAGGAGGTTTTACCCATTAGTTTTACTATCTTGTCAACCTAACTTTTTGACAAGTAAAATTAATAGTTGGTTTCTCTTCGGCCCTACAAATAAAAGCAGTTACTCCGATGGGGAGGATACTTTTATTTGCATCTAAGTGTTCACCATTACACGATACTAAGGGAATTATCTCGGATTATGTGCCTTACCGATGTAGAAGTACACACGCTCCTAAATAATTTCCTATAACCATTATTTGACCTAGTGATCCACAAACAAACTCATCCGATGGGGAGGAAGGCACTCAGAGTCGACGCGCAAGTTTGTTGCATCACACGTCAAATTGTAATGGAGGCCGCGGGAATTAATTAAAATGTCCCTCTCCCACTTAGTAAATTGACAATGAGGAATTTTCAAGCACACACAACATGCATATTATTACTGTAGATTTCAATAAAAATTATTGATTACTCAAACAATAAAATTTCAAAATCAACCAACACCTCAAAACACCGAGAATATCGCATGCCACGATAGTGTGGACGTATACGAATTCTACATTTGTAAGAGGAGGTTTTACCCATTAATTTTATTATCTTATCAACCTTACTTTTTGACAAATAAAATTAATAGTTGGTTCCTCTTTGGCTTTACAAATAAAAGCAGTGACTCCGATAGGGAGGATACTTTTTATTTGTATCTAAGTGTGCACCATTACACGATACTAAGGGAATTATCTCGGATTATGTGCCTTACCGATATGGAAGTACACACGCTCCTAAATAATTTCCTATAACCATTATTTGACCTAGTGATCCGTAAACAAACCCATCCGATGGGGAGGAAGGCACTCAAAGCTGACGCGCAAGTTTGCTTGCATCACATGTCAAATCGTAATGGAGGCCGTGGGAATTTATAAAAATATCCCTCTCCCACTTAGTAAATTGAAATTGAGGAATTTTCCTAGCCTACGACATGCATATCAAACAAAAACAATAAATATGAAAAATAAGTTATTTTTCAACTATTATGCCTTTTGTCTTCAATATGACTCCCGTCGCATCGCCATCTCATCCGCTCCTCCTATGCCCTTTACGAGCCATTCGGAGATCCGAGTCGAGACTAAAACCTATTTTAATTTACATGCATCGATCCAATATTCCACTAGGGACTGTACATGAAATCTAGATCGAAAGTAAACTAAAATAAAGAGTGGCTAAACAATGCCGTATTTAATTTACAAAAATAAATACTAGCCTTGTTAACCCCGAGGATTCAACAAAATAAATATTTACACACATACAATCATATACAAACATATGGCCATAATCGTCGGATCTTATGCCTTTAACCAAAGAGTTAAACTACGCATTTCCTACTATTATCCGACACATATAATATATGAAAAAGTGCATAAAAATTAACCGAATCCTAAACACACAAAACCGGAAACCTTGACTCTGATACCAATTGAAGGTTTTGCGGGGAAGCTCTGATACCAATTGAAGGGATTTCCCTTGTCGAGTCCGTGAGAGGAAACTTCGCTTCCCCTTCACCTCGGTTGCTTAGCCATGGTGATCCCTTCGATGTCCCCAGATTAAAAATGTAATCCTAGACAAAAGGGATTCCCAAGACAACCAAGTCATCGTCGTGCTATTCGTTTAGAGAGGTCACTTGAACAAACTAGTTGTTCAAGCGACCATTCTCTATTCTACGAGTAGCCGCGGAATAGACGATGTCCGGATTGCCGGTTTTTGTGTTTATACTCGGGATCCAAGTATTATTTAGCCTATTTACAGAAATATAACATGCTTATATTTTGAAAAACAAACACAAGCAATGAATAAAAGAGATAGAAGAATAGTTATACCTCTTGGTCTTCTAATGTATGACCCTCCTCCTTTTGGACGTCGTGTGGGCGACGATCCACCAAAAGTCAAAGCTCCTAGATCGCAAAACTTCCTTCCTTGCTTTTCCCAAGCAAGAGGAAGAAGAGAAACAATGTTTTTCTCCTTCAAAAACTCAACCAACAAAGAACTATAGAAGTTCTTGCCGCCGGCCAACTAGAAGGAGAAGAAGATGATGGAAAACTACCAAGACACCAAGGGAAACCCTATATCTTGTTTCCACCACCTAAGGAGAAGAGAGGGGAGTGTTTTGGGTGCCAGCCAAGGACTGGGAAGGGCTGGAATAGCTGCTGGACGTTGGCCACAAGGCAAGGAAGAAGAAGGAAAACTTGCCTTATTTGGTACCACCCTTGCTTCCAAACCCTAACCCTAATTCCAATCCTATCTCAACTAGGATTGCCCTATTCTTGCCGCCCAAGCCTTGCTCCCTCTCTATCATCTTCTTCACGCCAACCCCATGCCACCTTTTATAGAGTTTGGGGATAAGGCATGAATTAATCTCCTCCATTGGTTCTAGGGATTTAATCTCAACCGTCGGATCTAGAGATTTAATCTCAACCGTCGGATCTTAGAGATTTAATCTCTACCAATGGATCTTAGAGTTTTGTTTCTATCCATTAGATCTAAGCTTCATGAGGTGTTAATGGGCTACATTAGGGACCATGAGGAGGAGTTGGGTCTTGGCCACCCATGGATCAAGCCCACATAAAGTCTGATCCACTAATGATGATCCAATCCACTAAAGGTCCATCATTGATCTACCTCACCAACCCCCATATGACAATATGGGCTCCATATATTATTTGTACATTTTCTCCCCGTGTTTAAGATCTCGAATGTCCATCGATTAATTAATTTACTAACCATTAATTAATCAACATCTAACTCCTTGAGTAGTACCACTCAACCTTTTCATCATGCCGGACCAAGTCCACCTGCAGGGTTTACATGATGAACCTTATGAGCTCCTCAAGGGGACATCATCATCCTAATATATAGGACACGGTTTCCTCCTATAATCAACGATACACCATATAAATAATATCATCTCCCAACTTACCGAGTCTATCGATTTAATCTATAAATCTCGCCCATTGGTAAATCAAAGAGATGAGTACCAAGTATATGTGCCCGTTATTATATCGGGATTAAGAGCATGTACTAAATAATATCTGAGGTCCGATTCGATTATGTAGTCAGCAATAAATCGAATCACCTCTGTGTCGGTCCTGCTCAATACACACAAAGTGCACTAGTGTGATTCTATGGTCAAGACAAACCAATACAAAATCACACTACAACCATTCCGATGGTTTGTCCAAAGTCATCTCGGTTGTGAGCCTTTACTTATACTTTACAAGGAGCCGATAACAAGATCTCCCGTGTGACACCACACACCATGTTATCTACAATGTAACGTATTAGACAATATTGCATAACCATAAAAATATGCAAACATTGATCATGTGATTCTTATTTCAAAATAAAGATGTTCATACAAAAGAGCTAGGCTTTAAGTATACATCCCAACATAAACATGTAATGCTTTGGCCAATGACTTTAGTAACAATCCGACGAGAGGCCATGGGTATACATCTCCTCGCAAGGAGTGGTGAATCCTTTATAGGCTATTCAAACACCTTCGAACACTTCGACTTATTCCCAATCATCCTGGGTCCACATCTCCTCAGAGATGCTTGCTTAAGATGTCAAAGCATAAGTCTTCATGATCAAGATGACTTGAATACCGTAAGTCAAAGGAACATCGCACTTAAGTTGGAGTAAAAACTTCATTGATATATCTATATATGTAGAGAACCATATGAAGTCTTATAGCTGGTCACTCCAATGAACTAGTTACCATAACTAGCATCCACGATTAACTCCGGACATCACAATATCTCCAGCCAGTGAGAATCAGCTGCTTGGATACACCAAGGAGTATACCTCGTGCTAGTCTCGACAGAATTGATGGTGCCCCAATCCATCAATTCATCGACTAGGGATAATTCCAATATATCACAATTACACATGTAGAGATACTCCCTTATTGTGATCCAATCACAAATTCTCTCATGCTGTGAATCGTATCAGGGACATTCAGTAAATGAGTTTAAGATTTAATCAAATACATGAAAACATGTATACTCAAATAGTGAATCTTCATTTATCATATAAATGGTTCAAACATAAGGCGATTGCCTTAGGACATCTCTCATATATTACTAACAAACTCTCACTTGGCCTAATGCCAATCGCTACGGTATCCAATACCATAAGCTCTAACATGACCCTCAAACTTACTTTGAGGTAATGCCTTATTCAAAGGATCCGCTAAGTTCCTTTTAGTGGGGATCTTCTCGATTTGTATTTCCTTCCTACTAATGATCTCTCTGATTAAATGATAGTGGCGAAGTACATGTTTGGATCATTGATGAGACCACATCAAGTTCAGAAATTAACTTCTTAATCCAAACCGCTTCCTTTGATGCTTCCGAAGCTGTAATGTATTCTTCCTCAATGGCAGAATCCGCTATAGTGTCAAGCTTGGAACCTTTCCAACTTATTGCACCTCCATTCAAGGTGAACATGTACCCAGACTGAGACCTAGAATCATCTTTGTTTGTCTAGAAGCTGGCATCCGTATACCCGCGTATCACCATGTCCCCTTCTCCATATATTAGGAACACATCCTTAGTTCTTCTTAAGTACTTAAGGATCGTCTTAATAGCCGCCTAATGATCCATTCCTGGATCAGACTAGTATCTGCTCGAGACACTCAGAGCATACGATACATCGGGCCTTATACATAACATAGCATACATGATAGATCCTATTGCGGATGCATAGGGAATCTCACTCATGCAAATCCTCTCGTCTTCTGTGCGCCGACACATAGACTTTGAAAGGTGTATCCCATACCTGATGGGAAGGAAACCTTTCTTGGATTCTGACATGCTAAACCTCTTTAGCACTCGATCTATATATGTAGACTACAAAAGACCAAGCAACTGATTCGATCTATCCCTATAGATCTTAATCCTGAGGTTGTAGGTTGCTTCTCTTAGGTCTTTCAAGGAGAATGTCTTGGACAACCAAATTTTAACTGACTGAAAGACAGAAACATCGTTTCCTATAAGTAATATGTCATCGACATACAATACTAGGAACACGACTACACTCCCACTAACCTTCTTGCACAAACAAGGTTCGTCCGGATTTTGTGAGAAATCAAACTTTTTTATTGTCTCATCAAAATGGATATTCCAGCTCCTGGATGATTGCTTCAGTCCATATATAGACCGTCACAGTTTGCGTACCTTGGTTTTATCAATCAATGTGAAACATTCAGGCTGTATCATATACACGCCCTCGAATAGGTTTCCATTAAGGAAAGTTGTTTTTCACATCCATCTACCATATCTTATAATCATAATGAGACGCTATGGCTAGGAGCATCTGAATGGATTTAAGCATAGCTACAGGTGAATAGGTCTCGTCATAATCAACACCTTGCTTTTGACGATACCCTTTCGCCACCAATCTAGCCTTATAGGTAATCACATTACCATCCATGTCGGTTTTCTTCTTAAAAACCCACTTGCACCCTATAGGCTTAATGCCTTCAGGTGGGTCCACCAAGTTCCAAACTTGATTTTCATACATGGAATCCATTTCCGACTTCATGGCTTCAAGCCATTTTTCCTTTTCTGAACTTTTCAGAACTTCTACATAACTGATAGGCTCCTCATCATCAATAAGTAACACATCGTTCGATTCACTTATGAGAAATCCATATCTCTTAGGAATGTTGCATGTTCTACTAGATCTACGAAGATGTGGTGTCACAATAGGTCCAGCCGATGTCTCATCACTATGAGTTATCGGTCGAGGTGCTTGACCAGGTATCTCTTCAATGTCTACTGGAGTCTCTTGAACCTCCTCAAGTTCAACGACACTCCCACTATTTTCTTGCAAGAGAAACTCTTTCTCTAGAAACACAACATTCCTTGAAACAAACATCTTTCGTTCCAAGGGATGATAGAATTTGTAACCCCTCATTTCCTTAGGGTATCCAATAAATAGACATTTATCAGACTTAGCATCCAATTTTTCTGACACAGTCCGCTTCACATAAGCAGGACAACCCCATATCTTCAAGTAAGATAAATGAGGTTTCTTACTAGCTTATATCTCATATGGAGTAGTAGAGACTACCTTGGCCGAGACTCTATTTAACAAGTAAATAGTTGTCTAAAGTGCATAGCCCCAAAAGGACTTGGGAAGATTCGCGTGATTCATTACTGACCTGACCATGTCAAACAAGGTCCAGTTTCGCCTCTCAGATACACCATTAAGTTGTGGTGCATACGACGGAGTCCATTAAGATAATATCCCATTATCTCTCAAATAATCTAGAAACTCTTGACTCAAGTATTCACCACCTTGATCGGATCGAAGTATTTTAATACTCTTGCCAAGTTGTTTCTCTACTTCATTTCTGAATTCTTTGAACCTTTCAAAGGCTTCAGACTTGTGTTTCATCAAGAACACATACCCAAACTGTGAGTGATCATCGGTGAAGTAATGAAGTAGCTATAACCTCCTAAGGCTTGAGTTGACATAGGTCCACATACATTAGTGTGTATTAGACCAAGCAACTCACCCACCGGTTCACCTTTTCCAGTAAAAGGTAACTTGGTCATCTTGCCTTTTAAGCATGATTCACATGTATCATATGAATCTAATTCAAACGATTCCAGAATTTCACATCGGTGTAATTCGGACATGTATTTCTTGCTCACATGTCCAAGATGACAATGCCACATGTAGGAGTCTAATTGATTATCTTTTTGAGCATGCTTGTTGCTCGCTTCGATATTGAAAATATCACTGGATACGTCCAATGTATAAATACCATTGCTTAAAGTTCCAGTCCCATAAAGAACACCATTCAAAGTTATGTAACAACAATTGTTACTAAAAGTTAAATGATACCCATTTCTATTTAAACCAGAAATAGAAATGATGTTCTTTATCAACCAAGAAATATAAAATCAATTGTCCAGTTCTAAGATAAGTCTTGTAGGGAGTTTCAATAAATATGTTCTGATGGCGAGTGCAGTAACCTTTGCTCCATTCCCAACACATAAATTTGACTCTCCCTTGACGAGTCTTCTTCTATTCCTTAGCCCATGTATGTCATTACATATATGTGAGCCACACCCAGTATCCAATACCCAAGTGTATGAGGAAATAGAATAACAATCAATAACAAACATATCTGAAGAAGATAGGGCATTTAATGCCTTATTCTTCTTTACGGACTCAAGATAAATCTTGTAATTTCTTTGCCAATGGCCCTCCTTGCCATAATGATGGCAAGTGCCCCTTTTAGTTGGTTATGCCTTTTTAGCCTTTTTCTTCTTCCCCTTCTCTGTTCCTTTGACTCCCTCTTAGAACATTTCTTCGAGGAATCAACTAACAACACCGTCCTCTGCTCATGCTTCTCAGAAGGCTTCACAGTCTTTATCATGTTGAGCAGTACCATAGATGAACCTTCTTGCATCTCAGAGGTGAAGAGTGTTAGGGAAATCAACTCATGATATGGTTTTGATGTGTGTGGCAAAGGGTTTAAGTTTGGTTGTTATTGTGATTTGATATGTGCGTTGGAATCTTGCAGGACTTAGTAATTCGCACATGGAGCCTTGGCGAGTTTCACATCTCATGACTCGATCCTTGAGTCGGTGAAGGATGGCTTTGCGGAAGCCGTGTGCTTAGAGCATCCGAGGGACCGCTGGACGAGGAGCTTGGAGTGAAGCCAAAGGAAGTAGACTTCAGGGCGAGACGGGAAGGATGGCACTACAGAGCCGTGCGCTCGGCGCATCCAAGGGACGTGGTTGGATGAAGACAACTTCAAAGGGGAGGGACTCTAAGGGATGAGAGTGAGCGAATGTAGCCCGAGAAGGGGTAGTGCTCTTAGGTGAAACTTGGCCATTTGACTAAGTGTCGGATGAGATTTCCCGACATCAGTCAACTGCCATAGAATGACAGTCAACTGCTCTGAGTCGAAGGGGGTTTGACTGGTATCCAACTGATGGGGTTTTGACCTAGCAGTCGACTGCCATATATTGGCAGTCGACTTCCAAGACCATCAGTCGATTGCTGATGGAAGAAGTCGACTGATCGAGAGGGTTTTGGGCGCATAACCTCTCGTAGCCGACAGGGCAGTCGACTACGAGGCATCAGTCGACTGCCAAGGGTTCCGTTGGACTACAACGGTTGGAATCTGACGTGTTCAGAGGCCGTTGTAGTGGCGTCAGTTGACTGCCAAGGGCAGCAGTCGACTTGGGGCAGCCAACGGAAAGAAATCAACCCTCTCTATAAAAAGAGAGGGTATGAGATTTTGGATGGCTAATGCTTAAGTCCTAAATGATCATCCAAGTTCCATACAAGCTTTAACTCCTTCTCCTAATTTTCTTTCACATTTATTGTAAGAAGGAGTGTTTGGGTTGTAAGAAGGTTTACCTCCACCTTGCATTGGCTAAAGGGAGAGACCAATAGTGAATTGGTTGCGGAGTGATTCACCGTGAATGAATCGGACCATGGATTAGCGACGAGGCCGTGAACCACGTTATATTTTGGTGTTAGCATTGTTTAGTATCTTGCTTGTCTTTATTATAGTTCGTTTGTATTTTCCATTGCGCTAATATTATTTGTAGACAAGCGAATTCCACCATCGAACGAAAGAGGGCTATTCACCCCCCTCTAGCCGGCCAACCACATCGATCGATCCCCTACAAGTGGTATTAGAGCCGAGAAAAGCTTGTCGAGGACTAACTTCCACGACAAGCACATTCAAGAATGGCCGGCTCGAACATTCATCCACCGAAGTTTGAAGGAGAATTCTCTTGGTGGAAAAAGAGAATGGAGGTATTTTTCGAAACCAATTTCGAAATTCTTTTAATTATGGAAAACGGTTTAGAAATGCCTAGGGATGAAGAAGGGGAGCCATTAGAAAAATCAAGGTAGAGCAAGAGGCAAAGGGAAGAGTACTTGGCAAACTCAAAAGCCAAACATCACCTCTACAATGTACTCCCCCAACAAGAAGTAAACTGGATAGGAGAGTGTGCTAGCGCCAAGGAGATGTGGGAGAAACTAATAGAGATTCATGAAGGCACATTCGAGGCGAAGCTAGCAAGGAGAGATGTCCTTCACTCCCAATTATCTAATATCAAACTCAAAAAGGGAGAGAAGATAAAATCTCTACACTCTAGATTTAAGGAAATTCTAACCGGTTTGACAAGTGTAGGTGAAAAACTCTCCAACCGGGATATGGTAATGAAGGCCATAGATTCCTTTCCCCGGTCCTCAAGATGGAGCTCTATGGTGGACTCCTTCTACATCTCCAAGAATTTGGAAGTGAGCACCTTGGAGGAGTTTTTCTCAACCATGGAGCTCCACGAAACAAGGCCTGAAGGAATAGTAGAAGAGCCAAGGTTTCAACCTTCAAGAGGAGTAGCCTTGATGGCTAACAAAGGAAAGAAGAAGATGGAGACCCCCTCCTCCTCCAATGAAGCATCCTCCTCTTCCTCCATGGATAGCACGGAAGAAGCATACATGGTAAGGAAGGTAAGGCATGCTTTAAGAAATTTTAAATTTATTAAATCTAATGATAGGAGGAGAAGACCAAGGGGGAAGGTGATTTGCTACAATTGCCAACAAGAGGGACACATAAGGGATAATTGTCCCCTCTTGAACAAAAGCAAGGAGGAAAGGAAGAAGAAGGAAGAAAAGAAGAAGAAGGGGAGCAAGAAGAAGGAAGAAGAGAAGAAGGCCAAAGAAAAAGGGAAGGCAAAGGCACTAAAAGCAAGGACTTGGGATGACCCTTCTTCCTCATCATCATCATCCGAGGAAGAAAGAAAAGGCCTATAAATGCTTAATTGCTAGGGGTCAAGATAAAAAGAAAACAATACCTAGAAAATGGATTCCTAAGGAATTTTTAGTGAACTCCATAGGCAAGAATTTGTATTGGGTTTCAAAATCCATCCTTAAGGGTTAGGAAAACCCTAGGATAGTCAACCATATGGAATTTATCTATATCATATTTTGGTTGACTTAGGATGGTGGGACAAATTTTTGAAATAGTATTGGGTGATGATAATGTGCCCATAATTTGATAATAATGCTTAAATCATGATGATTAATGTAATTGTTATACATGTTTGCAATCATGATTTATGATCTTGATATTTGGCACATAATCATGGGAATAGTTTTTAAATCATGCTTTGGGTGATACTTTATTTATTATCATGATGTAATACCTAATGCATGATCACAAATTGATGAATACATTTGTTTCATGGTCATAATATGAAATTCATCCATATATGTCTTTATGATCATGTGGAATGATAGGATGATACTTAACCTTGATAGAATTGCATGAAAATAATGGTTAAGTATATACAAATACCTTTAGGATACATCTCACACTTACCATAGGCTACCTTGATTGAAAACTTAGAATGAGTGAGATGTTAGGATGATACAAATGTCCACTAATGCCTATGGCATTTAGATGGTCATTTAAGGTATCAAAATAGCCATAATAGACCAATCATGGGGAAGACTTATGTTTAATTCATAGACATATTGCCCAAAGATCATGGTTGGATATTTCATATGTTTTCAAAACATTTTCTTACCTTAAAATCTGTGTGTTCATGTTTTGAAACAATTCAAACCAAAACTAGGTATTAAATGTGATACTAACTTGATCAAAAACCTAGTTGTTTTTAAAGCTTTTGGATTTTTAGCAAATCTTTGAAAATATAATGATTTTTCATGGAAAATTATTTTTCATTGATAAAGAACTCTAAAAGAAATATGTTCCCCAAATTTCACTATTTTTTGAATTTTCTGGAATTTATAGTGCATTTCTGAATTTTGTCCAGAAAATCAGAAATCCTGATTTCCTTGTGCAAGTCGATTGCCATGCTGATAGTAGTCGACTAATGTACTGTGCACGAGCACAGTAACCCGATTTTATCAGGATTTTAAGTGTTTTTGATTTTTGCTTCCTCTAGACTTGATGTCATGCCATATAAACTATGTTTAATCTTTTTGATGGTGTCAAAGGGGGAGAAAGATATATGTTTAAGTAAGGGGGAATGTATTTAGGGGGAGTTTCATGTATTAAGGGGGAGAGTTGCAAATCATGTTATTCACATGCTTTCTTTCCTTAATATTTTATCAAATGTTTTTACCTAACTTAAACGGATTGCCACACATCAAAAAGGGGGAGATTGTTAGGGCAATCAACCCGTGATATGGTTTTGATGTGTGTGGCAAAGTGTTTAAGTTAGGTTGTTATTGTGATTTGATATGTGCATTGGAGTCTTGCAGGACTTAGTAATTCGCACATGGAGCCTTGGTGAGTTTCACATCTCATGACTCGGTCCTTGAGTTGGTGAAGGATGGCTTTGCGGAAGTCGTGCGCTTGGAGCATCCGAGGGACCGTGGGACGAGGAGCTTGGAGTGAAGCCAGAGGAAGTAGACTTCAGGGCGAGACACGAAGGATGACACTGCAGAGCCGTGCGCTTGGTGCATCCGAGGGACATGGCCGGACGAAGACAACTTCAAAGGCGAGGGACTCTAAGGGATGAGAGTGAGCGAATATAACCCGGGAAGGGGTAGTGCTCTTAGGTGAAACTTGGCCATTTGGCTAAGTATCGGATGAGATTTCCCGACATCAGTCGACTGCCATGGAATGGTAGTCGACTGCTCTGAGTCGAACGGGGTTCGACTGGTATCCAACTGATGGTTTTTTGGCCCGTGATCGCCATATATTGGCTGATCGCTAAGACCATCACCGATTGTCGAGCGGCGTGATTGGTAGTCGAGAGGGTTTGGGGCAGTAACCTCTCGAGAATCGATCGGGGCGATCGATACGAGGCATCGGTCGGTGATGGATACATCGACCGATCGCCAAGGGTTCCGTTGGACTACAACGGTTGGGATCTGACGTATTCAGAGGCCGTTGTAGTGGCGTCAGATGACTGCCAAGTGCAGCAGTCGACTGGTGGCGGCCAACGGGAAGAAATCAGCTCTCTCTATAAAAAGAGAGGGTATAGGCTTTTGGATGGCTAATGCTTAAGTCCTAAACGATTATCCTGTTGGTGCAATCGGCCCAGGTCACGATTGACCAGGACTCGAGTTTGACTCGAGTGATGTTTTGATGTTAGACAAAAACATATGACAATGTAATTGTTATGGGAAAGTCCAAGTCTTGGGTACTTCGCATGGAAAGTCCAAGTGGGACACTTGACATTTGATAAAGTCCAAGTCTTGAGTACTTGGCATGGAAAGTCCAAGTGGGACACTTGGCACATGAAAAGTCCAAGCATGGGTCTTGGCAATGTAAATGTCCAACATGGGTTGGCAAGGGAAAGTCCAAGCATGGTCTTGGCATTTAAGAAGTCCAAGGGGTTTGATATTGGCTGCGTAAAGTCCAAGCGGTAGTCTTGGCAGCATAAGTCCAATGGTTGACGACGTAAAGTCCAAGCGGAGTCTTGGCGGCGTAAGTCCAATGTGCCTTGGCGGTGTAGACACCGTTAGCATGACATAGCCGATGGAAGCACCTGAAGGCTAGCGCGATGGATGGACAAGTCATGGATGACTTGGAGGGATCCGAGAGGCGTGAGGCTGATGGAGGTGGCTAGAAGGCTTAGGTCTAGGCTAAGGGTGGTCTAGCAAGTATGGGGGCACCATACTTGGGCTAAAACCTCATGTTTGAGGTGTGCCAGTCGACTGGTGCCATGTGGCAGTCGACTGGATCGAGTCAACTAGGGTTTGACTGCGGGAAGTGGCCTAGCAGTCGACTGCCAGAGGATGGCAGTCGACTGATGGCTCGAGCAGTCGACTGATTGCATGATTAGTCGACTGGTGCTCGGAAATTCGGCCACAGAGTGTAGTCTCACTCGACCGCTGGGACCAGCAGTCGAGTGAGGACACCATCAGTCGACTGATGGGTTTGATCAGTCGACTGATAGTAGATCCATTGGACTTATCCAGCGTGGATCTAGCCGTTGTCTCACGACAACAGTGGCATCAGTCTACTGATGGTCCCGAGCAGTCGACTGATCGACTTTTTCTAGCACAGGTTGAAGCTTTATAAGGAGCTCGTGATCGAGGAATTTTGCATCGATTTCTTGGACGTCTTGAGGCAATTTGTTGTTGCAAATCAAGGTCTTCAACCACGATTCAAGCGATCAACAAGCAAGTAATCCAAAGGCATTTGTAAAGTTGTTTTCTTTACTAGTTTTGCATTGTATTATTGTATATTGCTTGTATTCATCTCTTATTGTTGTAAGAGTAGTTTGTCCGCCTCCGACTTGTGTCGAGAAGGAGTGTTTTATAGTGGTGTGTGATTGGCATTGCTAGGGTTCGTACGAACCCGATCCGTGGAGTAGGAACCGTGCGGTTCCGAACCACGTTAAACAATTGTGTTCATGTGTGATTGTTTATTTCGTTATTGTATTATTTCTTTTTCCGCTGCGTATTAACGAAATTGTAGAGACGATCACGATCAAATTCCATCAACAAACGAACACGCACTATTCACCCCCCCTCTAGCCATTACAAAGATCCTAACAAGTGGTATCAGAGCCGGGGGCTCTTCTACGGATTAACAACCCGGAGTCAAGACGCTAGAGGGAAAGATGGAAGTCCAAGAACAATTAGGATGAGACATCAACACACCGGTTCCTTATTCATTCTATGGACGAGAAGGCTTCAATTCTTGGAAGAAAAGGATTGAAGATTTTTTGATGATGAAAGATTTTGAGGGGTGGTCCCTATTAATGGAAGGATTTGAGTTTCCAAGAGGACCAAAAGGTGGATTCCTCAAAAGGAAGAGATGGAGTGAAGATCAAATTCAAGCCTTCGAGAAAAACGTAAAGGTAGTAAATTTTATTTTTGATTTGGTCCCTAATGATATTGTGTGTATGGTAGGGGATTTTATGGATTCTAAGGAGTTATAGAGCCAAGTGGCAAAGCTCCATGAAAACTCATCATCGATCCAACAAGAAGAAGAAGAAGAGGTGGAAGAAGTATCCACTTCTAGGAGTGAGGAGGAGAGACCATCTACACCGGAGAAACCTCAAGAGGAGCCTTCAACATCCGGTCAAGATGAGGAAGCTCAAAATTCAACTCCGGCACCTACCATCACCCTAGGTAACTCAAGCATATGTGTTAATAATAAAATGCATATAATATGCTTTGAGTGTAGGGAAACCGGGCACTACAAGAGCAAGTGCCCAAAGAAGGTTAATAAAGCTCCTCCGGCGTCCAAAAGTCAACAAAGGTCAAAGGATGCCAGTTCCCCAAGTCAAAAGAGCAAGGAGCATATTATATGCTTCAAGTGCAATTCAAAAGGACATTATAGGAATCAATGTCCTAGGGGGAAGAAGAAGATCCAAGAGAGAGCTACACATGTAGGGGGAGCTTCCAAAGCTAACCCTAAGGTATTTTTAAATAAAGCTCTTTATTCAAATAATGTCAAAAAGCATGCTAGAAATAATTTTAGCAATCTTTCTATCTATCACAAAGAGCATGCTAGAAATAAGGAATTTTGTCTAGGAGCTAAGAAAGTCCACTTAGGAAATAAGGAGAAATTTGGGACTAATGTCCCTAAAAACAATTTACCTAAGGACAAACCTAGGTCAAATAACTCAAGATCAATTTTACCTAGGGAGACAATTAGAAAGGTGCAAGAGCATCTAGGTCTTAACTCTAAGTGGACTAGGCACATGCCTAGAAGGAACCATGCTCAAAGTTTAAATAAAAATTCTAAAATTGAGCAACTAGAAAAGGAAAATCAAGTCTTGAGGTAAAGGCTTGAAAAGATGGAGAAAACCCTTGCAAAAATGCAAAATCAATTTCAAGGGTCTAGAAGTCAAAGCCTAGGGTCAAATGATCAAAAGTCTAGGTCCAAAAGTCAAAGTCAACACCTAGGACCTAAGAGTCAAAAGTCAACCAAGGGCAAGCAAGGTTTGGGTCACAAATCTAAGCCTAAGGTGGCTTACCATAGTGTTCCATTTGATTATGGAATACAATCTAGGTCTAGGAAGACCAAGGTTACTAGGGAAGTTATCCCTAAGAGTAACCAAGGTTTGTGCCTAGTGGCTAAAGTTTCTAGGAAACCTAGGGTGGCCACTAAGAAGGTTACTAGGGAGGCAATCCCTAAGGTTAACCATGGTAAGACCTAAATGACCAAGGCTAATAAGCCTAGAAGGGTCATTAGGAAGGTATCTAGGGAGGTTATCCCTAAGGAATACCTAATTAACCCTAGGAGCTCAAATCGGTTTTGGGTTCCTAAGAGCGTGATTGATTCACACTAGGTGGGTTTAGGGTGTGCCAACCTTGATTGGATGAGTAGTTAACTCAACCATGGTAAAGGTGACACTTTAGGATATTTTCAATGTTATGGTTACCTTGAAAATACATTTGAGCTTTAATCCTAAAAGATTTTAGGATGTGCCAATATTATTTGAGAAGTTTGATAAAATGATTAAATTGGCACAATTTAGTTTTAGAGATTAGTTTGCCATTTTGGGTTTTTGGCACACTAGGAAGATTAGTGATAATATGGCAAAATATAATTAATTATATCAAATGGCAATTAATATTAAAATTTAGGTATACTTATACCTATACTTTTTACTTGCCATGATTTGTTTGTCATATGCCATGACATGACATCATGTTTATGTTCTATCATTTATATGTCATGAGTATGCTTAGAGATTAAGGATAAATGTCATGTGTTTTTAGATTTCATATTATGCCATGACATCATGATCATTGGCCATGCTTAATTATTGATATTATTATGCCATGATCATTTCATGCATTTAATTGATTAAAATTGATATAAGGACTATGGCATGACTTGAAGTCCCATTTATAAGGGAATCAAGTAGGGTTGCCTAGGAAATGCATGAAACCCTAGATTAAATGAACCAAAACCCACATCTCACATCCAATTGACATGTATGTGTATTTATACACCCTAGATACATGTGAGATGCTAGGATATGAGTTAAGTTCAAGGTGCATAATTTTTGCATCTAGTTGATCCCAAACTCATTTTAACTCAACATATGGATCATTGGGAAAGCTTGTGTACAAGTCATGTGCATAGAGCCCAAGGAATATGATCCAAAATAAGGTTTTGAAAACATTTAAAAATCATTTTGAAAAACCTTGGTGAAGTCTATCTCTTGATAGCAATCACCATTGATGAGATTGATACAAAGTGAGCTTAAACTTTAAAGTTTTTAGTCACTTTTGGATTTTGTATCAATTTCACTATTTTATGGGTAAAATATTTTTCAAACATTTTTCACCCATTGTATTGGTCATAAGTATTATACGTATCAAATATCATGATTTTTCGATATACATATAATTAGTTATGATTTTCCAAAACTCATTTCTGATAACTAAAAAAATCGCCTCGTGTCGGGCCGATCGCTTCGGTGTCAAATGATCGATTTCAATCACTGATCGATAACCTGATTTCGGGGTAACCAAGGTTGTTTAACCCGATCTCAGCTGCGGTTAAGGTCCCTAACCACTCCTAACTCTAGGATATGCTTTGGGAAGCATGATGAAGGGTGAAAATCCATTGGATATGGATTAGGAGAGGTGTTTAGGGTTTGTATCAATTTTAATGTGTTGGAGAGTTCAATGTTGAATTTCTAACCTTAATTTTGATGGCTTAGAGTTCCTACTGGCTTAGGAACTTCCCAAGGACATTGTTGGTGCAATGGTCAAGGGGGAGCAAGCCTTTAGGGGGAGGTATCCATCTTGGGATGATGGATGTGTTTTTCTCCTTGAAGAGGAGAAGTTATTGGAAGAGTATCATCAATTTGGGAAAATTGATGGGTTTTTTGATACCCAATTTGGAAATTGGGAGAGTGAATAGGATTACCTCTCTTGAGTGATATGGGACTTATCACTAGGAAGATGGTAGGCATCCTAGATATTTTTAGACCAAGGGGGAGATTGTAAGATCTCATTGGAACATGAGACATTGACCTCCTTGGAGAGAAGACCTTTTTTTGATGTTAGTCAAAAAGGGGGAGAATGTTTGGGGGAGAACATTTGGAGAATGTTTAAGATTACCAATTTGGGATAATTGGTAAGGGATTTGAGTTAGTGTTCTAACTCAATGATTTGTTTGGTTTTTGTCAAACATCAAAAAGGGGGAGATTGTTGGTGCAATCGGCCCAGGTCACGATTGACCAGGACTCGAGTTTGACTCGAGTGATGTTTTGATGTTTGACAAAAACATATGACAATGTAATTGTTATGGGAAAGTCCAAGTCTTGGGTACTTGGCATGGAAAGTCCAAGTGGGACACTTGGCATTTGGTAAAGTCCAAGTCTTGAGTACTTGACATGGAAAGTCCAAGTGGGACACTTGGCACATGAAAAGTCCAAGCATGGGTCTTGGCAATGTAAAAGTTTAACATGGGTTGGCAAGGGAAAGTCCAAGCATGGTCTTGGCATTTGAGAAGTCCAAGGGGTTTGATATTGGCTGCGTAAAGTCCAAGCGGGAGTCTTGGCAGCATAAGTCCAATGGTTGGCAGCGTAATGTCCAAGCGGAGTCTTGGCGGCGTAAGTCCAATGTGCCTTGGCGGTGTAGACACCATTAGCATGACATAGCCGATGGAAGCACCTGAAGGCTAGCGCGATGGATGAATAAGTCATGGATGACTTGGAGGGATCCGAGAGGCATGAGGCTGATGGAGGTGGCTAAAAGGCTTAGGTCTAGGCTAAGGGTGGTCTAGCAAGTATGGGGGCACCATACTTGGGCTAAAACCTCATGTTTGATCGGAGTGCCATGTGGCATCGGACCGGACCGTCAACTAGGGTTTGATGTGGAAGTGGCCTAGCGACCGCCATCCTCCGGGCAATGATCGATGAGCGAGCACGATCGATGCATGATCAGTCGACTGGTGCTCGGGAATTCGACCACAGAGTGTAGTCTCACTCGACCGCTGGGACCAGCAGTCGAGTGAGGACACCATCAGTCGACTGATGGGTTTGATCAGTCAATTGATGGTAGATCCGTTGGACTTATCTAGCGTGGATCTAACCGTTGTCTCACGACAACAGTGGCATTAGTCGACTAATGGTCCCGAGCAGTCGACTGATCGACTTTTTCCAGCACAGGTTGAAGCTTTATAAGGAGCTCGTGATGGAGGAATTTGGCATCGATTTCTTGAACGTCTTGAGGCAATTTGCTGTTGCAAATCAGGGTCTTCAACCACGATTCAAGCGATCAACAAGCAAGCAATCCAAAGGCATTTGTAAAGTTGTTTTCTTTACTAGTTTTGCATTGTATTATTGTATATTGCTTGTATTCATCTCTTATTGTTGTAAGAGTAGTTTGTAAGGGGTTTCTCCGCCTCCGACTTGTGTCGAGAAGTGTTTTATAGTGGTGTGTGATAGGCATCGCTAGGGTTCGTACGAACCCGATCCGTGGAGTAGGAACCGTGCGGTTCCGAACCACGTTAAACAATTGTGTTCATGTGTGATTGTTTATTTTGTTATTGTATTATTTCTTTCTTCGCTGTGTACTAACGAAATTGTAGAAACGATCACGATCGAATTCCATCAACAAACGAACACGCGCTATTCACCCCCCCCTCTAGCCATTACAAAGATCCTAACATATCCAAGTGCCCCACAAGCTTTCAACTCCTTCTCCTAATTTTCTTTCACATTTATTGTAAGAAGGAGTGTTTGGGTTGTAAGAAGGTTTACCTCCACCTTGCATTGGCTAAAGGGAGAGACCAATAGTGAATTGGTTGCGGAGTGATTCACCGTGGACGAATCGGATCATGGATTAGCGATGAGGCCTCGAACCACGTTATATTTCATCTTTAGCATTGTTTAGTATCTTGCTTGTCTTTATTATAGTTCATTTGTATTTTCCGTTGCACTAATATTATTTGTAGACAAGCGAATTCTACCATCGAACGATAGAGGGATATTCACCCCCCTCTAGCCGGCCAACCACATCGATCGATCCCCTACAAAGAGGAGCTTAGAGACTTTGAACCTTTCGAATCTCACTTGCTCATCAAACAACTCATAAAGATGAAGGACAATGGTATGAGCATCTATATGCTCATGCTGCTTCCGCAGCTCGGGTACTATCGCGACTAGCATGATGCAAATCACTTGCTCAGAATCACTCACATGTTTCTGATGGGCCAACAATTGGTCCGGTGTTGCATCATCACTAGGAAGGGCGGGAAGAGACGCTTCGAGGACATACTCAAGCTCTTCCACCTTGAGAATAATTCTCAAGTTTCTAAGCCAGTCCAAGAAGTTCGCCCCAGTCAATTTATTCGAATTCAAAATAGAGCACAAATTCAAAGACATCATGATCAAGCGATTAACCTAGAAATACAAAACGAGCATATATGAGAAAGATGATTTAAAATGCATCCGCATACATTTACAAAATCGCATTCATTTTTTTCGAATTCAAAAAACCCCAAAATCACTTCGGGAGATCGTAGGTCCATCTCCGAATGGGCTGATATCCATAATAGATATGAACAACCTTGGAGAGAGTCCAACAAGCCATTCATAGCTACGATGGTAGGTATCAAATATACCGATTGCATATCACATATATGCAACTATCACAAGGTGCTATCAACTAATTGAATGTTCACACATACATCGGGTTGTTAACTCATTAACAAGTATGTATCATATGCATAACACCCAACTTCACCTCCCTTCACATTGACCTTGGAGAGAGTCCAACAAGCCGATGCTCCAGGTTAAAGCCAACCCATTAATCGAGAAATAGTTTTAATATGGTTAGAGTGCATTCAACCAATTAACCAGGCTTGGAGAGAGTCTAACAACCAAAGCTAACGATTGACATCTGACTCTTACCATATTAGTATTAAACTATTCCATGGTTTGAACATGTTCAGGTTCGAGCCGGGCTTGGAGAGAGTCCAACAACCCAAACAAGAAACAAAACTCTGGTTCTAACCATATTAATGGAAGGTGTAGGCTTTAATATTGAGCAAGGGTTTTTATCTCTCATCCTCTTTGCATGCAAATAACTATTATCTACATGGCATGGATTACATGATATACATCTACATCTCACGACACGCATGACATAATGATATGCATCTAATGCAATTACATGACATACAATTATGACATGTACAATATTTCATTATATGTCATAATTATTTATGGAAATAAAATATGTTTGAGATTTAATTCTCCAAATCAAATCATGATTAAATTAGAAAATAAATTTCCAAATCTAATCACATATTTTATTTGTGGAAAGAGTTGATTAAGGAAAGTCAATTTTAATTTAGGAAACAAATTTCCTAAATTGTCAAAACTATTTATGGAAATAAAATATATTTAAGATTTGATTTCCCAAATCAAATCATGATTAAATTAAGAAATAAATTTCCAAATATAATCAAATATTTTATTTATGGAAAATGTTAATTTCCAAAAATATTTCTAACTTTCCAAAAGTAGAAGATTTCCATAAATACTTCTAGACTTTTCAAAATTAAAAATTTCCATAAATACTTCTAACTTTCCAAAAGTAAAATTTTTTCATAAATACAATTATGACTATCGCAAAATAATTTTACGATTATGTCGAAACACAACCTGGGCTCTGATACCATTGTTGGGTTTCCGGCACCGCGACGAGTGTGTGTTCGAACATGTTTCATAAACATGTGTGCAACGGAATAAATAAAAAGAAATAAATCTAATTTATTACATCACACACACCACACGCATGCATAGTACAACATGTGTAGACATAATCGTAGTTTCAAATTTTGCAATAAAAGGAAATTATTCTACGTATACCTGACGTATCACGTGTAGCGAGAAAGACATCAACCGGAGCGACTCTCGCTACAATCGCCTCTATCCGTATCCACACCGAGTATCATCGGGATGACTTCACAAAGCCACGAGCCTCGTCTTCTTACGAGTTACTAGCCTCGTGTCGAAGACGATGTGAACGAGAGAAGATCATAATCCGAATCAAAATTCAAATTCAAAAATGAGTCCCCAAAACTCGCTTCTCCGGAGAGGTATTCGTCAACCGTTTGACGAATCCTTCGTCCTCCACCAATGCGGATTACCGGAGATTGAATCCCCAGCAAGGTTACTGCTGTCGGACCTCCAAACATCGTCCAAATGAGGCTCCGACACGAAGGAAACAAGCTGTCCAGAAAACTGGACAGCTTGGTGGAGGATGTTGCACCGGCCAAATAAGGAAAGCTAGGTGCTCACCTTGTCGCCGGAGCCAAGGAAGATCACCGGAGGGTCGCCGACAGGAGCTTGGACAGTGGCACAAGGCTGGGCGGCAACCAAGGTTGGGCGGCACAATGAGAAGAGAGGGAGAGGGTGGCTAGGTTTTCCAACACCAAAAGTTATCCATAAAAAACCCTTAAGGCATGTTTTCATAGAGAACACATTCTCCTAATAGTTATTGGTTTATAACCAAAACCCGTTAACCTGCTCCAATAACTTAAGTTAAAATAAACCAAACCGCGTTGGTCTATTTTAAGTTAAAATGAACCGAACTAACTTTGGTTCATTCATTTAAAACAAACCAAACTCTTTTGGTTTATTCTTCACCCTTGGATTAGAACCAAACTAATTTGATTCATCAATTATGTCTTCGTAAGACACGACCCATCCACGCTTCCATTGCGACTGAAATAATTTCATGCTCGCTCCATGTTTGGTCCAACCAAACCTAGTTTCTCTCGGTCTGAGAATCTCATTCTCAAGCTCATTTTAAATCCTTCAGATTACGCTCGTTATGTATGTGACCAAATAGGTTCTTGGTTTATGTTGGCCATCTATAATTAACCATTAATTATAGAATGATCATGAGTGACACCTAGTAGTACATCATGATCTCCAATTAATCGAAAAGATCAACGGTTGATCCAGAACTATTTCTGAAACCCTTCAACAGCTACAATGAATCATGACCCATTCCCTTCACGCATCTTATACCCACTTGGTTCAGGACATGGTCTATAGTGTCAGTCCCCACTAGGTTGACTACGTCACACCTAGCCCAAGTATCATTTCATCGCCCTATGGATTCTAGTTACTACACATGTATCCAAGAGTACCTTACTCTAAACATGTAATTCTTTGGCCAAAGAATTTAGTAACAATCTGACGAGAGGCCATGGGTATACATCTCCTCGCAAGGAGTGGTGAATCCTTTATAGGCTATTCAAACACCTTCGAAAACTTCAACTTATTCCCAATCATCCTGGGTCCACATCTCCTTAGAGATGCTTACTTAAGATGTTAAAGCATAAGTCTTCTTGATCAAGATGACTTGAATACCGCAAGTCAAAGGAACATCGCACTTAAGCTGCAGTAAGAACTTCATATATATGCAGAGAACCATATGAAGTCTTAAAGCTGGTCACTCCAATGAACTAGTTGCCATAACTAGCATCCACGATTAACTCCGGACATCACAATGTCTCCAGCCAGTGAGAATCAGCTGCTTGGATACACCAAGGAGTATACCTCGTGCTAGTCTCGACAGAATTGATGGTGTCCCAATCCATCAATTCATCGACTAGGGATAATTCCAATATATCACAATTACACATGTAGAGATAATCACTAGTTGTAATCCAATCACAAATTCTCTCATACTATGAATCGTATCGGGGACATTCAGTAAATGAGTTTAAGATTTAATCAAATACATGAAAACATGTATACTCAAATAGTGAATCTTCATTTATCATATAAATGGTTCAAACATAAGGCGATTGCCTTAGGACATCTCTCATATATTACTAACATACCTCAACTTCTCGTTCACCCTTTCCTCTAAAAGGTAGTTTAGTCATCTTTCCTTTTAAGCATGAAACACATCTGTCTAATGAATCTGATTCATAAGACTCCAAAATGCCAAGCCTATGCAGTTTGGACATGCGTTCATTGCTTATATGGCCAAGACGACAATGTCATAATTGTGAGGTTAATTGATTATCTAAATTAGTGTGTTTGCTATTTGATTCAATATTGAATATCTCGTTGGATGTATCTAACGTGTAGATTTCATTATTTAATATCCCAGTAGCATAAAGAACACCATTTAACATAATGTAACAACAATTATTACTAAATGTCAAATGATAACCTTTCTTATTCAAACATGAAATATAAACAATGTTCTTTATTAATGCAGGAATATAAAAATAATCATCCAACTCTAAGGCTAGTCCTGTAGGAAGTCACAATATATAAGTATCCTTGGCTATTGCAGTAACTTTTGCTCCATTGCTAACCCCTAGATCTGCTTCTCCCTTAACTAGTCTTCTTCTGTTCCTAAGCCCCTGTATGACATTACATATATGAGAGCCACACCCGGTATCCAATATCCAAGTGCTAGAAGAAACAGTATGACATTCAATAACAAATATACCTAAAGTAGATTGGGCATCAAATGCCTTTTTCTGCTTCAGTGACTCCAGATACTACTTGCAGTTTCTCTTCCAATGACCATCCTTGCCACAATGATGGCAGGTGCCCTTGGGAGTTATTTCTTCCTTCTTTGCCTTCTTCTTCCCTTTAGCTTTTGTTTTTAACTTCCTCTTAGAACCTTTCTTTGAGGAGTCTACCAGCATCACCGCCTTCTGTTCTTTCACAACAGATGACTCCATTGTTTTGAGCATATTGATCAATTCAGGAATCGTGGACTCAATCTTATTCATCTGATAGTTCATCACAAATTGTGAATAACTACCAGTCAGATTGTGAAGAATTAAGTCAATACTTAATTCATGGTCCATGAAAAACCCTAATGATCCCAATCGCTCAATATAGCTATTTATCTTTAGCGCAAACTGCACTGCAGATGAACCCTTCTGCATCTTCGAGCGAAAGAGGAGCTGGGTGACCTCGAACCTTTCAGATCACGCCTGCTCATCGAGCAACTCTCGAAGATGAAATACAATTGTATTAGCATCCATATGCTCATGTTGCTTCTATAATTCAGGAGACATCGACGCTAGCATAATGCAACTCGCCATCTCAGAGTCAGCAACATGTTTCTGGTAAGCCAACTTTTGGTCACCAGATGCATTATCTACAATAGGTTTGGGAAGAACCTCTTCAAGGACATAAGCTAGATTTTCATCCTTGAGAATAATTCTCAGGTTGCGAAGCCAATCCAAGAAGTTTGGCCTAGTCAATTTATTGTTGTCCAAAATCAAACATAAATTAATGAAGGTTGACATTCTATTCTAATTAGTACCTAAACATACAAATAGAGGTGTATAAGGAAGATGAATTTATAGTAATGTAAACAATTTACATTAACAAGAAACTCCACTATTTTTATCAAATTCAATAGCCCTCACTTTGAATTCGAGAGATGGTAGGTGATCTCTTAGTGGGTTGATATCCATTATGACTAAGAACAACCTTGGAGAGAGTCCAACAAGTCATTCATAGTCATAATGTTAGGTATCAACAGTATCCATTATATATCAAATATATAACTATCACTTTATGCTATCAACTAATTAAATGTTCACATATACATTAGGTTGTTAACTCATTAACATATATACATCCAATGTATATCACCTTGAAATTGACCTCTGGTTCTTACCATTTAAAATAAACATCGTATCTCATATGAATTGAACATGCTCGATGTCATGCTAGGCTTGGAGAGAGTCCAACAACCCAAACACAAAAAAGAACTCTGGTTCAACCATATTAATGAAAGGTGTCAGCCCTAATATTTGCACGAGGGATTTCAGGTTATTATGGGTCTCATCTATAAATGGAAATAAACCTGAATATTGAAAAACCAAGGTCACATTAGGAAATAAATTTCCCAATGTGAATGTGAGTCTATGCTTAGGCTCTAACGATGCGGCCAACACCTTCGGTGTTTCTAGGCGCATCCTCAGTATTTTCCTTTTTAGGTTACAAACATATCCTATATGTCAAATCAAGCATAATTTAATCTATCATATAGATAAACATGGCATAGGTATATTAAAACATCAAACATTCTTTAAATATTCTCCTACAACATGCAATCTATGCCAAACGAACAAGGTGGCTCTGATACCACTTGTTGGAGATTCTGGGATCATGCCTAGTGAAATAAAGTGAATAAAATAATTTTTATTGCATCCCAGACATCCCCTGGGGGCCAGGAAAACTTGCTTTGACATAATCACATGAAAACACACAAGGAGAAGGAGAAGTTATACCTTCGAGATTCTTTTGAATCCGTCGAAACCACAAGCAAGACCAACGGGCCTTGCCTCTATCATTATCCATGCCGGGATCATCTAAGACAACTCATAGAGTAGAAAGCCTTTGTCTCCGATTGGTGCTAGCCAACCGTCGGAGACAAGAGAAGAGGAGAGAGGAAAAACGACTACCAAGGGAAAACCTAAACCAAAACCTTAGCCAAAGATTATCAAGGGATATATTTATAGATCTCTTGATTAGGTCATCTTATGAGGCTTAAACGGAACATATCTTACCATAATTATCCCATAATTAAAGTAAAAAACACCAAGAAATTTCTATAAAGAGAAATCTCCAAAATCGACGAAATTGTGACATGGTCGTGTGGATTCAGACGGCCCAACCATGCCAGGACACACGACCTGGTCGTGTGTCCTTCTAGGCACAACCCAACTCAACCATTTTTCTGGCCAGAGCCAAGCACAACCCTTACCAAGTTAGGCATGGTCGTGTGAGGCTCTGTATGGTTCGTTTGACTTCGTTTAAGTGTGATATGGTTGTGCCATGTCCAACAAAGCCATAGGAGGTTCCATAGCCTCCGTTTCGCACTCCCTATGGTCTGGTCCATCCAGACATATCCTCTCTCAATGAGAATCTCATTCTCAGACTTGTTTTACATCTCGAGATTACCCGTAGTGCATGTGACCCAATATGTTTCCAGTTATGTTAGCCATTCATAATTAACCCCATAATTATGAATAGATCATGAGTGGCACCTAGTAGTACATCATGACCCCAAATTAACTGGAAAGTCTAAATCAACTTCAGAACATTTTTTGAACCCTTCAGCAGCTTTAGTTGTTCATGCCTTTTTCCTTTCACTCATCCTATACTTACTTGGTTAAGGACATGGTCTTTGTGTTCATCCCCACTAGGCTGACTACGTCACACCTAGCCCAAGTTATTTTCCTTGTCCTGTGGATTCAAGTTACTCCTATATGTTCTCAAGAAGACCATCTTCTTAATATGCTTACTCTAGCCAGAGACTGTTATTAATATATGAGAGATGTCCTAAGACAATCGCCTTATGTATGAACCATTTATATGATAAATGAAGATTCACTATTTGAGTATACATGTTTCATGGATTTGATTGGATCTTAAACTCATTTACTGAATGTCCATGATACGATTCACAGCATGAGAGAATTTGTGATTGGATCACAACTAGTGAGTATCTCTACATGTGTAATTGTGATGTATCGGAATTATCCCTAGTCGATGAATTGATGGATTTGGACACCATCGATTCTATCGAGACTAGCACGAGGTATACTCCTTGGTGTATCCAAGCAGCTGATTCTCACTGGCTAGAGACATTGTGATGTCCGGAGTTGATCGTGGATGCTAGCTATGGTAACTAGTTCATTGGAGTGACCAGCCGTAAGACTTCATATGGTTCCCTGCATATATAGATATGTCAATGAAGTTCTTACTGTAGCTTAAGTGCGATGTTCCTCTGACTTGCGGTATTCAAGTCATCTTGATCTTGGAGACTTATGCTTTGACATCTTAAGCAAACATCTCCAAGGAGATGTGGACCAGGGATGATTGGGTATAAGTCGAAGTGATCGAAGGTGTTTGAATAGCCTATAAAGGATTCACCACTCCTTGCGAGGAGATGTATACCCATGGCCTCTCGTCAGATTGTTACTAAAGTCTTTGGCCAAAGCATTACATGTTAAGAGTAAGGTACTCTTCGATACATGTGCAGTAACTAGAATCCGTAGGACGAGGAAATAATACTTGGGCTAGGTGTGACGTAGTCAGCCTAGTGGGGACTGACACAATAGACCATGTCCTGAACCAAGTGGGTATAAGATGAGTGAAGGGAATGGGGCACGATTCATTGGAGCTGCTGAAGGGTTTCAAAAATAGTTCTGGATCAACCGTTGATCTTTTCAGTTAATTGGGGATCATGATGTACTACTAGGTGCCACTCATGATCGTTCTATAATTAATGGTTAATTATAGATGGCCAACATAAACCGAGAACCTATTTGGTCACACGCACAACGAGCGTAATCCGAAGGATTTAAAACGAGCTTGAGAATGAGATTCTCAGACCGAGAGAAACTAGGTTTGGTTAGACCAAACAAGAAGCGAGCATGAAATCGTTTCAGTCGCAATGGAAGCGTGGATGGGCCGTGTCTTATGAAGATATAATGGATGAACCAAAATGGTTTGGTTCTAATCCAATGGAGGAGAATAAACCAAAGGGTTTGGTTTATTTTAAACGAATGAACCAAAAGTTGGTTCGGTTCGTTTTAACTTAAAATAAACCATCATGGTTTGGTTTATTTTAACTTATATTAATGGAGCGGGTTAATGGGCCTCATGGTTATGATCCAATAACCATTAAGAGAATTAGTTCTCTATAAAAGAGGGCTTAAGGGATTGTTAAGCCCTAATCCAAAAACCCTAGCTTGTGGTTGTCGCCCACCTCTCCATCCTCTCCTTGGATTTTCGGGGTCAACCCTAGGTTGCCGCCTAGCCCCTTGTGCCGCCGTCCAACTCCTTGCCGACATCCAAACTTCAGCCGGTCATCGTCCGGCGACCCTCCGGTGATCTTCCTCGGCTTCGGCGATAAGGTGAGCACTTGGCTTCCCTTGGTTGGCCGGCGCCTACTCCTCCACCAAAGCTGTCCAGTTTTCTAGACAGCTTGTTCTTCTCTCATCGGAGCATCGTTTGGACGACGGTTAGATCTCCGACAGCGCCTAACTTACCGGGGATTCGATCTCCGGTAATCCTCATAGGTGGAGGACGAAGGATTCGTCAAACGGTTGACGAATACCTCTCCGGAGAAGCGAGTTTTGAGGACTCGTCTTTGGATCCGAATTTGGATTCGGATCGTGATCATCTCTCGATCACGTCGTCTTCAACACGAGGCTAGTAACCCGTACGAAGACGAAGCTCATGGATTAGCGAAGTCATCCTAAGGATACTCGGCGTGGATACGGATAGAGACGATTCTAGCGAGGATCGTTCCGGTTGATGCCGTTCCCGCTACACGTGATACGAAAGGTATAACGTAGTTAAATTTCCTTTTATTGCAAATTTAAATTTACGGTTATGTCTACACATGTTGTACTATGCATGCGTGTGATGTGTGTGTTGTAATAAATGTAGATTTATTATTTTTATTTCTTGCGCTGTGCACATGTTTATGAAACATGTTCGAACATATACTCGCCGCGGTGCCGGAAACCCAACAGTGGTATCAGAGCCCAGGTTATGTTTTGACATAATCGTAAAATGGTTTTGCCATAGTCATAATGTTATTTCTGGAAATTTTCTAATTTTGGAAATTTAGAAGTATTTATGGAAATTTTTCAATTTTGGAAAGTCTAGAAGTATTTATGGAAATCTTCCACTTTTGGAAAGTTGGAAGTATTTATGTAAATTGATATTTTCCATAAATAAAATATTTGATTAGATTCTGGAAATTTATTTCCTAATTTAATCATGATTTTATTTGGAAAATCAAATCTTAAAATATTTTATTTCCATAAGTAGTTTTGATGATTTAGAAAATTGGTTTTCTAAATTGATTTTCCTTAATCAACTATTTCCATAAATAAAATATGTGATTAGATTTTGAAATTTGTTTCCTAATTTAATCATGATTTGATTTGGAGAATCAAATCTTAAACATATTTTATTTCCATAAATAGTTATGACGAATAAGGAAATTATGTACATGACATAATTGTATGCCATGTAATTGCATTAGATGCATATCATTATACCATGCGTGTCGTGACATGTAGATGTATGCCATGTATGCCATGCCATGTAGATTATAGTTATTTGCATGCAAAGTGGATGAGACATAAAAACCCTAACTCAATATTAAAGCCTACACCTTCCATTAATATGGTTAGAACCAGAGTTCCGTTTCTTTTTCGGGTTGTTGGACTCTCTCCAAGCCCGGCTCGAACCCGAACATGTTCAAACCATGGAATAGTTTAATACTAATATGGTAAGAGTCAGAGGTCAATCGTTAGCTTTGGTTGTTGGACTCTCTCTAAGCCGAGCTAATTGGTTGAATGCGCTCTAACCATATTAAAACTATTTCTCGATTAATGGGTTGGCTTTAACCTGGAGCATCGGCTTGTTGGACTCTCTCCAAGGTCTATGTAAAGGGTGGTAAAGTTGGGTGCTATGCATATGATGCATACTTGTTAATGTGTTAACAACCCGATGCATGTGTGAACATTCAATTAGTTGATAGCACATTGTGATAGTTGCATATACGTGATATGCAATTGGTATAGTTGATACCTACCGTTGTAGTTATGAATGGCTTGTTGGACTCTCTCCAAGGTTGTTCATATCTATGATGGATATCAGCCCATTCGGAGATGGACCTACGATCTCCCGAAGTGATTTTGGGGTTTTTGAAATTCGAAAAATGAATGGGATTTATAAATGTATATTGATGCACTTTAAAATCATTTTCTCATATATGCTCGTTTTGTATTTCTAGGTCAATAAATTGATCATGATGTCTTTGAATTTGCGCACTATTTTGGATTCAAACAAACTGACTGGGCCTAACTTCCTGGACTGGCTTAGAAACCTGAGAATTGTTCTCAAGGCGGAAAAGCTAGCATATGTCCTTGAAGAGCCTCTTCCCAACCGTCCTAAGGACGATGCAACTCCAGACCAAATGTTGGTCTATTAGAAGCATGTGGCAGATTCTGAGCTGGCGAGTTGCATCATGCTAGCGGCGATGGTACCTGAGCTGCAAAAGCAGCATGAGCATATGAATGCTAATACCATGGTCTTCCATCTTCATGAGTTGTTCGATGAGCAAGCGACATCCGAAAGGTTCGAGGTCTCTAGGCTCCTCTTCACCATGAAGATGCAAGAAGGTTCGTTTGTAGTGCAGTTTGTGCTAAAGATGAACGGGTACATCGAGCGGCTAGCTACCCTCGGGTTTTTGATGGATCATGAGTTAAGTATTGACTTAATTCTGCATTGTTTGCCCAAGAGTTTCTCACAATTTGTGATGAACTATCGGATGAACAAATTAGAATCCACCATTCCCGAGCTCCTCAATATGCTGAAGACTGTGGAGCCTTCTGTGAAGCATGAGGAGAAGACGGTTTTGTTAGTTGATTCCTCAAGGAAAGGTTCTAAGAGGAAGGCAAAAGAATAGAAGAAAGGGAAGAACAAAAAGGCGAAGAAGGCAGAACCAGCGCAAAAGGGCACTTGCCATCATTGTGGCAAGGAAGGCCACTGGCGAAGAAACTGTAAGATTTATCTTGAGTCCATGAAGAAGAAGAAGGCATTCGATGCCCCATCCTCTTTAGGTATCTTCGTTATTGATTGTCATTCTATTTCCTTAGACACTTGGGTATTGGATACTGGGTATGACTCACATATATGTAATGACATACAGGGGCTAAGGAATAGAAGAAGACTTGTCAGAGGGGAGTCAAATTTGTGAGTTGGCAATGGAGCAAAGGTTGCGGCGGTCGCCATCGGAACTTATTTGATGAAGCTCCCTAGTGGACTAGTCTTGGAACTGGACAATTGCTATTATGTTCCTTCTCTAATAAAGAACATTGTTTCTATTTCTTGTTTAAATAGAAATGGTTTCCATTTGACGTTTAGTAACAATTATTGTTATATAACTTTGAATGGCGTACTTTATGGAACTGGAACTTTGAGTAATGACATTTATACGTTGGACGTATCCAGTGACATTTTCAATATCGAAGCGAGCAACACGCGTGCTCGAAAGGGTAATCAATTAGACTCCTATATGTGGCATTGTCGTTTGGCCATGTAAGCAAGAAACGAATGTCCGAATTACACCGATGTGGAATTCTGGAATCGTTTGAATTGGATTCATACGATACATGCGAATCATGCTTAAAAGGCAAGATGACTAAGTTACCTTTTACTGGAAAAGGTGAACGAGTGGGAGAGTTACTAGGTCTAATACATACTGATGTATGTGGACCTATGTCAACTCAAGCTTTAGGAGGCTATAGCTACTTCATTACCTTCACCGATGATCACTCACGGTTTGGGTATGTGTTCTTGATGAAACACAAGTCTGAAGCCTTTGAAAAGTTCAAAGAATTCAGAAATGAAGTAGAGAAACAACATGACAAGAGTATTAAAATACTTCGATCGGATCGAGGTGGTGAATACTTGAGTCAGGAGTTTCTTGATTACCTCAGAGACAATGGTATATTGTCTCAATGGACTCCGCCATATACACCACAACATAATGGTGTATCTGAGAGGCATAACCGGACCTTGTTGGACATGGTCAGGTCAATGATGAATCATGCGAATCTTCCCAAGTCCTTTTGGGGCTATGCACTTCAGACAGCTGTTTACTTGTTAAACAGAATGCCTACCAAGGTAGTCTCTACTACTCCATATGAGATATGGAATAGTAAGAAACCTCATGTATCTTACTTGAAGATATGGGGTTGTCCTACTTATGTGAAGCGGACTGTATCAGACAAATTGGATGCTAAGTCTGATAAATGTCTATTTATTGGATACCCTAAGGAAACAAGGGGTTACCAATTCTATCATCCTGTGGAACAAAAGGTGTTTATTTCAAGACATGCTGTGTTTCTAGAGAAAGGGTTTCTCTTGCAAGAAAATAGTGGGAGTGTCGTCGAGCTTGAGGAGGCTCGAGAAACTCAAATAGACATTGATGAGATACCTGGTGAAGCACAACAGCCAACAACTCATAGTGATGAGCAATCGACTGGACCTATTGTAACACCACATCTTCGTAGATCTGGTAGAACACGCAACATTCCTGAGAGATATGGATTTCTCGTAAGTGAATCGAACGACGTGTTACTCATTGATGATGAGGAGCCTACCAGTTATGAAGAAGTGCTGACAAGTTCAGAAAGGGATAAGTGGCTTGATGCCATGAAGTCGGAAATGGATTCCATGTATGAAAACCAAGTTTGGAACTTGGTTTACCAACCTGAAGGCATTAAGCCTATAGGGTGCAAGTGGGTTTTCAAGAAGAAAACCGACATGGATGGTAATGTGATTACCTATAAGGCTAGATTGGTGGTGAAAAGATATCGTCAAAAGCAAGGTGTTGATTATGACGAAACCTATTCGCCTGTAGCTATGCTTAAATCCATTCGGATGCTCCTAGCCATAGCGGCTCATTATGATTATGAGATATGGCAAATGGATGTGAAAACATCTTTCCTTAATGGAAACCTGCTCGAGGACATGTATATGATACAACCTGAGGGTTTCACATCGGTTGATAAAACCAAGGTATGCAAATTGCGACGGTCCATTTATGGATTGAAGCAAGCATCCAGGAGCTGGAATATCGGTTTTGATGAGACATTCAAAAGGTTTGATTTCTCACAAAATCCAGACGAACCTTGTGTGTACAAGAAGGTTAGTGGGAGTGCAGTCGTATTCCTAGTATTGTATGTCGATGACATATTACTTATAGGAAACGATGTGTCAATCTTACAGTCAGTTAAGGTTTGGTTATCCAAGACATTCTCCATGAAAGACCTAGGAGAAGCAACCTACATCCTCGGGATTAAGATCTATAGAGATAGATCGAAACGGTTGCTTGGACTTTCGCAGTCTACATATATAGACCGAGTGCTAAAGAGGTTTAGTATGTCGGAATCCAAGAAAGGTTTCCTTCCCATCAGGCATGGGGTACACCTTTTGAAGTCTATGTGTCCGCGCACATAAGACGAGAGGATTTGCATGAGTAAGATTCCCTATGCATCCGCAATAGGACCTATCATGTATGCTATGTTATGTACGAGGCTTGATGTATCGTATGCTCTGAGTGTCACGAGCAGATACCAGTCTGATCCAGGAATGGATCATTGGGTGGCTGTCAAGACGATCCTTAAGTACTTAAGAAGAACTAAGGATGTGTTCCTAATATATGGAGAAGGGGACTTGGTGATACGCGAGTATACGGATGCCAGCTTCCAGACAGACAAGGATGATTCCAGGTCTCAGTCCGGATACGTGTTCACTTTGAATGGGGGCGCAGTGAGTTGGAAAAGTTTCAAACAAGACACTGTAACGGATTCTACCACTGAGGCAGAATACATTGCAGCTTCGGAAGCATCAAAGGAAGCGGTTTGGATCAAGAAGTTCATTTATGAACTTGGTGTGATTCCGGCCATTGTTGAAGCATTACCGGTCTACTGCGACAACAATGGAGCGATTGTACAGGCGAAAGGGCCGAGGTCTCATCAACGATCCAAACATGTGCTTCGCCGCTATCATCTTATCAGAGAGATAATCAGTAGGAACGAAATACAAATCGAGAAAATTCCAACTGAAAGGAACTTAGCGGATCCTTTGACTAAAGCATTACCTCAAAGTAAGTTTGAGGGACATGTTAGTGCTTATGGTATTGGATACCGTAGAGATTGGCATTAGGCCAAGTGGGAGTCTGTTAGTAATATATGAGAGATGACCTAAGGCAATCGCCTTATGTATGAACCATTTATATGATAAATGAAGATTCACTATTTGAGTATACATGTTTCATGTATTTGATTGGATCTTAAACTCATTTATTGAATGTCCATGATACGATTCACAGCATGAGAGAATTTGTGATTGGATCACAACTAGTGAGTATCTCTACATGTGTAATTGTGATGTATCGGAATTATCCCTAGTCGATGAATTGATGGATTTGGACACCATCGATTCTGTCGAGACTAGCACGAGGTATACTCCTTGGTGTATCCAAGCAGCTGATTCTCATTGGATGGAGACATTGTGATGTCCGGAGTTGATCATGGATGCTAGTTATGGTAACTAGTTCATTGGAGTGACCAGCCGTAAGACTTCATATGGTTCCCTGCATATATAGATATGTCAATGAAGTTCTTACTGTAGCTTAAGTGCGATGTTCCTTTGACTTGCGGTATTGAAGTCATCTTGATCATGGAGACTTATGCTTTGACATCTTAAGCAAACATCTCCAAGGAGATGTTGACCCGGGATGATTGGGTATAAGTCGAAGTGATCGAAGGTGTTTGAATAGCCTATAAAGGATTCACCACTCCTTGCGAGGAGATGTATACCCATGGCCACTCGTCGGATTGTTACTAAAGTCTTTGGCCAAAGCATTACATGTTAAGAGTAAGGTACTCTTCGATACATGTGCAGTAACTAGAATCCGTAGGACGAGGAAATGATACTTGGGCTAGGTGTGACGTAGTCAGCCTAGTGGGGACTGGCACTATAGACCATGTCCTGAACCAAGTGGGTATAAGATGAGTGAAGGGAATGGGGCATGATTCATTCGAGCTGCTGAAGGGTTTCAGAAATAGTTCTGGATCAACCGTTGATCTTTTCGGTTAATTGGAGATCATGATGTACTACTAGGTGCCACTCATGATCGTTCTATAATTAATGGTTAATTATAGACGGCCAACATAAACCGAGAATCTATTTGGTCACACGCACAACGAGCATAATACGAAGGATTTAAAACGAGCTTGAGAATGGGATTCTTAGACCGAGAGAAACTTGGTTTGGTTGGACCAAACAAGAAGCGAGCATGAAATCGTTTCAGTCGGAATAGAAGCGTGGATGGGCCGTGTCTTATGAAGACATAATGGATGAACGAAAATGGTTTGGTTCTAATCCAATGGAGGAGAATAAACCAAAGGGTTTGGTTTATTTTAAACGAATGAACCAAAAGTTGGTTCGGTTCGTTTTAACTTAAAATAAACCATCATGGTTTGGTTTATTTTAACTTATATTAATGGAGCGGGTTAACGGGCCTCATGGTTATGATCCAATAACCATTAAGAGAATTAGTTCTCTATAAAAGAGGGCTTAAGGGATTGTTATGCCCTAATCCAAAAACCCTAGCTTGTGGTTGTCGCCCACCTCTCCATCCTCTCCTTGAATTTTCGGCGCCAACCCTAGGTTGCCGCCCAACCCCTTGTGCCGCCGTCCAACTCCTTTCCAGCGTCCAAGCTTCAGCTGGTCATCCTCCGGCGACCCTCCGGTGATCTTCCTAGGCTTCGGCGATAAGGTGAGCACTTGGCTTCCCTTGGTTGGCCGGCGCCTATTCCTCCACCAAAGCTGTCCAGTTTTCTGGACAGCTTGTTCTTCTCTCGTCGGAGCGTCGTTTGGACGACGGTTAGAGCTCCGACAGTGCCTAACTTACCGGGGATTCGATCTCCGGTAATCCTCATAGGTGGAGGACGAAGGATTCATCAAACGGTTGACGAATACCTCTCCGGAGAAGCGAGTTTTGAGGACTCATCTTTGGATCCGAATTTGGATTCGGATCATGATCATCTCTCGATCACATCGTATTCAACACAAGGCTAGTAACCCGTACGAAGACGAAGCTCGTGGCTTAGCGAAGTCATCCTAAGGATACTCGGCGTGGATACGGATAGAGACGATTTTAGCGAGGATCGTTCCGGTTGATGCCGTTCCCGCTACACATGATACGAAAGGTATAACGTAGTTAAATTTCCTTTTATTACAAATTTAAATTTACGGTTATGTCTACACATGTTGTACTATGCATGCGTGTGATGTGTGTGTTGTAATAAATGTAGATTTATTATTTTTATTTCTTCCGCTGTGCACATGTTTACGAAACATGTTCGAACACACACTCGCCGCGGTGCCGGAAACCCAACAGAGACATCTGAGTAATAATCCTGACAAGAGGCCTAGGGTATACATCTCCTTTATCAGGAGCGGTGAATCCTTTGTAGGCTATTCAAATACTTTCGATCACTTTGACTTATACCCAATCATCCCGGAGTTACACCTACTATGTAGATGGCTATGAAGAAGTCAAAGTACAAGGCGCCATGATCAAAATGACTTGAATACCTCAAGTCTATGAAAACTCACACTCAAGCTACAATGAGATCTTCAACGACATATAGAACCATATGAAGTCTCATAGCAAGTCACTCCAATGAACTAGTTACCATAACTAGCATCCACATGTTCACTCTTAGTATCCCCATGCTTCCATTCAGTGAGTACCGAATGCTTGGATAAACCAAGGAGCATAGCATGTGCTAGTCTCACAGAATTGATGATGTCCAATCTCATCAATTCATCGACTAGGGATAGTTTCAATACTTGCATATTTATACATGATGAGATACCCACTAATTGTGATCCAATCACAATTTCTCTCATGCTATGCATCGCATTGTGGACTTCAGTACATGAGTTTAAGATCCAATCAAATACATAGATAATGTACACTCAAATAGTGAATTTTATTAATAACTTCTAAGGCGATTGCCTTAGGACACCTCTCAATTACATCAGTTAGTATATTTCCCAGACAGTATATGTGGTTCTTATTCTCAATAAGGAAGGATGATGTAGTATGGGTTAGTGATCAAAGGGGGTGTTAGTAGGGTAGTTCATATGTTTTCAGAGCTGTTTATGTGTTTTCAGAGCAGTCTTTTTGTTTCCAGGAAAATTAGTATATTTGTCAAGAAGTGTATGTTGTTCTTGTTCTTAGTAAGGAAGGATGATGTAGGGGGCATTAGCAGGGCAGTTCATATGTTTTCATAGTAGTTTATGTGTTTTCAAAGCAGCCTTTGTGTTTTTAGGGCAGTTAGTATATTTGCTGGGTAGTGTATGTGGTTCTTGTTCTCAGTACAGAAGGATGATATAGAGGAGCGTTAGCAGGTCAGTTCATATGTTTTCAAAGCAATTTATGTGTTTTCATAGCAGTCTCTGTGTTTCCAGGGCAGTTAGTATATTTGTCGGGCAGTGTATGCGGTTCTTGTTCTCAGTAAGGAAGGATGATGTAGGGGTCATTAGAAGGGCAGTCCATATGTTTTCAAAGCATTTTATGTGTTTCCAGAGTAGTCTCTGTGTTTCCTGGGCAATTAGTATATTTGTCGGGCAGTATATGTGGTTCTTATTCTTAGTAAGGCAGGATGATATAGTATGGGTCAGTGATCAAAGGGGGCGTTTGCATAGCAGTCCATGTGTTCCCAGAGCAGGTTATGTACTTCTAGGGTAGTTTATGTGCTTCTAGAGCGGTCAGTACATCTGGCGAGCGATATGTTCATTTCCCGAGCAGTAGGTTCATTTCCTGAGTCGTGTGTTTATTTCCCGAGCCATTAGTGGATTTTGGGATTATCTTCTCAGTGTGGTGCAATAAGGAGAAAAGGGGTATGCCGAAAGATAGGAAGTAACAATGGGAGGTTAAAGGTGGTTAGTTTAATATAATCATATTTATCTTTGTATTTTATTTAAATTAACATGTGGCAGAAGATATTTTAAATTAGGAGCAGGAAAAATGATTATGAGGACAGCTTGGCAAAGGATATTAAAGTAAATGCACTATAAGGAGAAGGTGGGGTGACTCATCTATAAAAGGGGCAAAGGATGATGGGATCAGGGATGGTTGTTTCTTTTCCATTTGGTACTTCCAAGATCTCTCTTCTTCTCCAGTTCATTGCTTTCCTCATACTCATACTAACTTGAGCATCGAAGTGGCTGCACCGGGGAGTCGACCAACCCTTAACACTCTTCCTTGGTGTGGCAGATCTAGCTTAACTCCTAAGACCAAAGGTGATTCCAGCAGCTTATCTTCTCTTCTCTAATCCTCTCTTGGCGGTAGATCAAGTGATTCATAAGGAGGGGGAGGGAGGTCTTGGCAATCCAAAGAAGCAAGCACCATCAAATTGGCACCGTCTGTAGGAACCTTAACAAAAATTCATTATGGTGAATACTAGGAAAACGTTGAAGGAGCCAGTGGAAGGGGAGAAGTCTGTCTCTAGTACCTCCAAGGGGGGTACCAGTAAAAGGCGTCGAGAGCTCTTATATAAGGAAGATCTTAAGCAAGTCATGGCTGAGATGATGGATCAGATGTCACAAAGGGTCACCCCGAAGAAGGTTAAAGAAGATGATAGCTCTGATAGTGATTGTGAGAAAGAAGGGAGTAAGATTTCTTGACTGAAGAAAGGTTCTTCTGGTTTTCACAAAAGAGTGAAGGGGAAAGAAAAATGTGTTGTTCCTTCTGAGAATGCACCACCTAAAGAGGAAGTTCCTACTTTAGGTACTATTGTAAAAGTAGAAGAGGAAAATCCTTTTGTTGAGAATATCTTGAATGATGAGTTACCTCAATATTTTTGACTTCCTCAAATATCTGAATATGTTGGTTCTTCCGATCCTAAAGATCATTTAAGAAGATTTGAAAAGGATGCTCTATTATATCATTATACCGATGGGGTTAAATGTCAAGCATTCCTTACTACCTTAGTAGGACCGACACAACAATGGTTTAGTGATTTGAAGCCGTGAAGTATTACATCCTTTAAGGATTTCTCCACATTATTTTTAAGGCATTTCTCTAGTTCTAAAAAACATTTGCCTCAACCCCTAAGTCTTTTTGATCTTAAGCAAAGAGAGCCAGAAAGTTTGCGACAATATGTGCATAGATTTACACAATATACTTGAGAAATTCCTACTATGGAGCCCGATATGATGGTAGGAGCTTTCACTCAGGGGCTCAAAGAAGGGGATTTCTTTAAATCCTTGGCTAAGAGGCCTCCTACAAACTTTGAGGATCTATTATCGCGGGTCGAGAAGTTTATTAACTTGGAGGATGCCCAAAAGTCTCGGCAGACTTCTCAGAATTTTAGAGTAATAGAGAGACCCGAGAGGAGGATTGAATGAGTGAGGCTTGTTCAACCTTTGGAGGACAGATCTCTATACGCTCCACCATCGCAGTTTTCTAAGGAAAGAGCTATGAATATTTGTATAGAGCAGCGGTTGCTGAGAAGACCCTTTGGAGCTGACAGAGGGACTAGAAAATTACCAGCTCCTACTTTTTGCACTTTTCATCAAGAATATGGGCATAATACAAAAAATTGGTAGCAGTTAGATTTTGAGCTACAAAGAATTATGGGAGCTCATCCTCATGTTTCAAATTTGGTTATGAATCCAACTTCTTATCAGAGAGGGTTTGGAAGAAGAAACTACAGTAGAGGAATGCAGGAAGGCCTCTTATAAATCATCCTGTATAGACTGCTCAGATAAGGGAACTAACCCCTGATTAGGTAGCACCAGCCAATCATCCCCTGTTAGAGGATCTATTATCATGATATCTGATGGTTCCACTAGCAGAGATTCTAATAGAGCACAAAAGAGACACAGTAGAGAAGAATGTGCAACTGTTGCTGCTTTGCCTAGAGCTAAAAGACTCATGATAGGGTTTGATTCTAATGATTTAGAGGGAGTAATGACCCCTCATACAGATGCCTTGGTCATTCGAGCCCTTATTGCCAATTTTGATGTAGGAAGAGTTTTTGTTGACCCAAGCAGTTCAGTGGATATCCTGTGCTGGTCAATCTTAGAGCAAATGGGAGTTAACATCATTGATTTGTAGCTAGTCGGAACTTCTCTGTTTGGGTTTTCTGGTCATGAGGTGCAACCAATGGATCAAATTAAGCTACCTTTATCTTTAGGACAGGAGCCAAGAAGGAAGACATTTTTTTTTTTAAATTTTACAATAGTTGACATGCCTTCTTCTTATAATGTTATCCTAGGCAGATCAGTCCTAAGAAGTCTACAGGCAGTAGCTTCTCCTTGTCATCAAAAAATTAAGTTCCCTGTTGGAAGTGAAGCAGGAGAAGTTAAGGGTGATCAGCAACTTTCACGGAGATGTTATGTAGATGCTACCTGGATGGGACAGAATGGAAAGTTTGTTAGTAAGTCTTTGCAAAAATCTAAGTATGGAGGTACAATGTGTATCGTTCAAAAGGGGGTTGCTGAAGAAATAGGAGAGCTTGATAAAGAGCCAATCATGTTAGATGATAAGTGTGCTGAACATACTACATTTATAGCTCGGGACCTTCCTTTGCAGCTTAAAGTAGAGTTAATATAATGTCTTATTAAGAATATTGATATTTTTACATGGTCTCCATAGGATTTATCAAGGATTGATCCTATTGTCAAGGAGCATAAATTGTAAATCTTACCTTCTGTAATTCCTATGAAACAGAAGCATTGATAATTTGGAGTTGGGAAGGATGCTATATTAAAGAGGAAGTATGTAAATTGCTGAAGGCTGGACATATCAGAGAAATATAGTATCCAACTTGGTTATATAATGTGGTGTTGGTATCTAAGCCATCGGGAAAATGGAGAATATGTGTGAACTTAAGAGATCTTAACAAAGCTTGTCCTAAGGATTGCTATCCTTTGTCCCGCATTGATCAATTGGTAGATTCCACTGCTAGGCATCAATTTATATCAATGATGGACGCTTATCAGGGGTATCACCAAATACCATTGACTTTAGAAGATCAGAATAAAGTCAGTTTATTACTGCAGAAGGGACTTTCAGTTATGTGGTTATGCCTTTTGGATTAAAAAATTCTAGGGCTACTTATTAGAAGTTAATGGATAAATTTTTCGAAAAACAGTTGGGGAGGAATGTGGAGGTATATGTAGATGATATTCTGGTTAAAACTTTACATCCCGAGCAACTAATATCTGACTTAGAGGAAACTTTCGACACTTTGCGTAAATATAAGATGAAGTTAAATCCAGAGAAGTGCGTATTTGGGGTTACTCAGGGTCGTTTCTTGGGATATGTGGTTATTGAACAACGTATAAAAGCTAATCCTATTAAGATCGAGGCTATTCCACAGATGAAACCTCTAAAAAATTTGAAGGAAGTACAGAGGTTATTAGACAGGATTACTACTTTATCTAGATTCATATCCCGATCAGCAGATAGAAGTCTTCCTTTCTTTAAGATATTAAAGAGAGCTACACGGTTCCAATGGGATGAACACTGTGATAAAGCTTTTCAATATCTGAAAGAATACTTGGTGGAGCCACCCTTTTTTAGCTAAACCTCAACCTGGAGAAATGTTATGGGTATATCTAGCTCTTTCTGAAGTTGTCATGAGCTCAGTATTGGTTAGAGAAGACAAGGGTCAGCAGCATCCAATTTATTATATCAGTTATCTATTGAAGGGATTTGAAATTCGTTATACTAATCTAGAGAAGTTAACTTGGGGGCTGGTTTTAACTGCCCGGAGACTACGACCCTATTTTCTATTGCATCCCTTGGTGGTCCTCACTGATACTCCTCTATGTAGAATACTTACTCATCCAGAAGCTACATGAAAGCTTATTAAATGGGCTACTAAAATTAGTGAATACGACATCACTTATCAGCCTCAAATCTCTATTAAAGCGCAAGTCTTAGCTGATTTCTTAGTGGAGACTATGCATAAGGAGGAGTCCGAGCCTTGGACTATATATGCAGATGGGTCTTCTAAGAAAGAGGGTTGTGGAGTATGAGTAATTCTGATTTCACCACAGGGAGAAGAGGTTAAGTTGGCAGTTAGGTTGCATTTTAGAGCTTCTAATAATGAAGCTGAATATGAAGCTTTACTTATAGCTTTGCAGGCTACTAAAAATGTAGGAGCTGAGCGGATGATTGTGCATATGGATTCTCAATTAGCGGTGCAACAGACTGGGGGGTCGAAGTTAAAGATGATAAGTGTTGAAGTTACTTTGAAATGATAGAAAAGGCTAAAAAAGATTTTTCAGAGGTGTTGATAAAGAAACTAACTAGGGAAGAAAATCAAAAGGCTGATGAATTGGCTCAATTGGGTAGCTCATTGGGGAATTGGAACACTCGTGAAATAATCCCACAGGTTGAGTTGTTGCCAGAGAATAAAAAATTGAGGGAAGTTATAGAAGATGATTAGAGAAAAGAGTTGGTTTCATTCCTTAAGGATAAGGAGGTGCCAAATGACTCTGTAAGGGCTCGACAATTTCGACAACAAGTAGCTCATTTTTGTATGATAAAAAGAAGTTTTGTATAAAAGAACTGGCCCTCTGTTGTGGTGTTTAGGAAAGGCGGAGGCGAGTTATGTTCTGAAGGAAGTGCATGAAGGAGCTTGTGGCAGTCATATAGGGGGGTGGGTGTTGCCTCGAAAGGTATTGTTAGCTGGATATTTTTGGCCCACTTTGATGAAGGACTCTATACAGTTGGTACAACACTGTGAGAGTTGTCAGAAGCATCACAATTGGCAACATCAGTCAGCTGAATATATGAAGGCAGTGGTAGCAACTTGTCCTTTTGATCAATGGGGTATGGATATAGTAGGACCATTTTTAGTTGGGATCGGTCAAAAGAAGTTTTTGTTAGTATTTATTGATTATTTTTCTAAGTGGGTAGAAGCTGAACCCTTAGCCCGTATCACTGAGCGGATGGTGTTGAAGTTTTTGTGGAAGAACATTATATGTCATTTTGGTATCCCTATAAGGCTGAAATCTGATAATGGTCGACAATTTCAAGGAAAGAAGTTAGCAAAATAGTGTCAGGACTTTAAAATTGAAAAAGTATTCACATCTGTGGCTTATCCTCAAAGTAATGGACAAACTGAGGTGACTAATAGAGAATTATTGCATGGATTAAAAACTAAGTTGGAGCATGTAGTAGTTAGTTGGGTGGAGGAGTTACCTAGCATTTTATGGTCTTTTCGAACTACTTCTAGGAGAGCTACAAGAGCCACTCCCTTTAGTATGGTGTATGGTTTAGAGGTTGTGTTACGCGTAGAAGTTGGAGTGGAGTCTGCCCGGGTAATGAGTTATTTCCCGAGCAATAACAGTGTGAATTAGAGTATGGAATTTGACTTGATTCAAGAGAAGAGGGATGTGGCCGCATATAATGCTGAAAGATATAGGTCACAGGTAATTAAATCTTATAATAAAAGGTAGTGCCTCATTCTTTTCAGGTGGGAGATTTGGTGCTAAGGAAGGTGCTACCTGAAAGATCTAAAGGCAAGCTAGGACCTAAGTGAGAAGGTCTTTTTAGATGGAGAGTCGAGCGGGAATGGGGGCTTACTATTTGAAGGATGCTCAAGGAAGACTTTTACCAAGGCCCTAGAATGTATATCATTTACGACCTTATTTTAGTGGATGAGATGTTGTAAAAACTATGTCCTTATTTTTGTAAAGTTGATTGTTGATGGTAGTGTCTTGTCGAGAGTTTGCAGTATTGTAAGAGGGGGTGTGTTGTTGGCTTTATTATTTCATCATTCGATTAAGTAAAGGAGAGGGGTTTTTTATCTTTGGTCGGATGCATCAACTTGGTTCATCAATGATTATAGGAAATATTGAGTTCTTGTGAGTATTTTGGGTTGTTTGCGGATATATTGTTGGTATTGTACAATGTTGACTTTGACAATTATTACTTTGGTTCAGATGTTTTTTACGTTAAAATTTCTTGGCCGCTCATAATATTCAGTATACATACAAGAAGAATAGAGGTTTTTTTAGAAAATCAACTGAAAGTATAGACAGGGACATCTCTATTTGTAAAAAAAAAAAATAGATGGTGAAGGAATCCACAGAAGATTCTTCCTCCGCAAGTAGTGGATCTATTAGTTGAAGACTGACCGAAAAAGGAGGAGGAACTGAATGGGGTTGTTGTTGGGGTACTGTAGGGCACCATAAACGGTTGTCGAAGGAAGGAAAGGGAGAGTGGAAGGCTCCCGTGAGAGGCAGGGGGCGATATGCAGAGGTTGCCATAGATTGAGTCTCTGAGTCGACGGTGGAGTTTGTATCGGAGCTTATGAGAATAGGTTGGGATGGAGAAGCCATGGAAGAAGGAAAGTAGGGATGAAGGAATATAGGGAGTTCAATTTTTATAGAAGGAAAGAGGGGGAAAACGAAGAGACAAATATGAATTCCAGAGGAGTAGCGCTGGTACCGAGGGGTTTTAAAGTAAGGAGGGTGAGAAATCATTTTATTGACCTGGGTGGTAGTGGCAAGGGAGAGAAAGGTTGTTTTTGGGATAAAAGTGTTCGAACGATAGCTTATTCCCCGAGCGATAATCATATGAACAGAATGTAAACCATTGGTGCCCTTGTTTCGAAAGATAAAAGATTATGAAATACATGTTTTGTTTTCAGGAAAAATGGGTAATACAGACAAGTTGAGCATCGTATTGTAAGTATGATGAAAAATACAAGTTACATTTTTTCATCAGGCGGGAACGAAAAAGATAGCAAATCGGGGGGAGTCCGGTCAATGGTATTGCCTATGCATAAAAAGTTAGTAGAGTGTCCTGGAGGAGGATAACCAGCTACCTTGAATTGGGCGATACAGTCTTGGAAGCCCCAGTGAAGGAATGCAAAACCTCTATCCAAGAACATGTCATTGATGGTAGCAGAGGTCCAAGAGTTTTCATGAGAAGTGCTAGTTTCTTCTATAAGTGGTCGGGACTTTGAAATGTCTAGGGTATTTTGTAGATAAGTGGTCTTGAATTGGAGGGCTGATAATTTTGCTCGGTCAGCTTGTGCTTTTATGAAGGAAGCTTGCAATTCTCTTTCGAATCGTTGGCAGGCTTGTTGTAGTGATAATTCTCTGGCTTGATACTCCTGTAGTTCCTTTCTAAGAATGTTAGTCTACTGAATCCATTGGTTGTTCAGGTGATGGATGTCAATGATGCCCTAAGAAAGAAGGTATCAGTATTAAGAAAAAAAATAGGAAAATAATGTGCTAACTTTGTTAATGTTGGATAACAGGGAATCTGGTGGTTCGTGTATTAAGGGGGAGGAGTGTAACGCCCGCCCTTATCTGCTCTCAGGGCGGCACTACTTTTTTTTTTTTTTATAACATGACAATTAGGGATCATTTCACAATCTACGTACTTAACATGCTTTCATGGCATAAACCTTCTCTTATACATGCATTACCTATCATATTCGTAATAAGTATGTTAACATCTCTTATCTCTTTTTATAACATGCATAACATAAAATATCCATTCATGAGTTCTAGCATATCAAACTTTTATAAGTAATTGAACAGTAACATAACTAAGCAACATTCAACATGGTACTAATAAATCTCAAGTCTTATAAGCGGAAGAAAATGTCTTAAGGTGTTCACTGAGCATATAAATATAAGCAGATAGTAATAGGGTCTTTTTCCACCATGCCACTATCACACCCACTTGACCCCTCCTGCTACTTCCTCTTAGTTCATGTTTCCTTTATCTGCAGTATATGGACAACATAAACTATAAGCATATAGCTTAGTAAGATTCTTGCCTACTCACAAAAGCCACAAACCTCATCGAACAATTAGAAAAACAGGAGCATACTAGTATAAATAGCATAAGTATTTCATAACAACACTATGTATCAACTTACCAACGCAATGAAAACATAAGCATGGCATACAATTTACATAAGCATGCTAAACATAATTAAATCTAAGCAGGGCATAAATTAAACATAAGCATTCATGATATCATCAACCCTAACATGCATAGAGGACATAGTCCTAAGCATTCTTAAACTTAACGTAAGCATTCATACTTTCATAAATCATAGACAAGCATCAAGGACATAATCATAAGCATTCTTAAACTTGACATGAGCATTCATAATTTCATAAATCAAAGACAAGCATCAACGACATAATCATACGCATTCTTAAACTTGACATAAGCATTCATAATTTCCTAAATCATAGACAAGCATCAAGGACATAATCATAAGCATTCTTAAACTTGACATAAGCAATCATAATTTCCTAAATCATAGACAAGCATCAAGGACATAATCATAAGCATTCTTAAACTTGACATAAGCATTCATAATTTCCTAAATCATAGACAAGCATCAAGGACATAATCATAAGCATTCTTAAACTTGACATAAGCATTCATAATTTCATACAAGTCCTTTCTTTTCAAAACATATACATATAGGTACTTCAACATAATCATAACTTGAATGGGGGGCCCCAGGTTAAGTACCACATAATGCGCATTCCCTAATAGGCTGGGGTAGCGAGTGTTGGTGCAATCGGCCCAGGTCACGATTGACCAGGACTCGAGTTTGACTCGAGTGATGTTTTGATATTTGACAAAGTGGTTTAACATTGATGTCGGTTAATATGTTGGGGAGATTGTTTATACAATCGATCTTGGTTATAATTGACTAGACTCTAGTTTGACTCAAGGGAGACTTTGATGGTTGACTGGGGTTGACCATGTGATTATGGGAAAGTCCAAGCATGGGTCTTGGCAAGGTAAAGTCCAAGTCATGGGTACTTGGCATGGAAAGTCCAAGTGGGACACTTGGCAATTGGGAAGGTCCAAGTCTTGTGTACTTGGCATGAGAAGTCCAAGCATGGGTCTTGGTAAATGGAAAGTCCAAGCATGGGTCTTGGCATGGAAAGTCCAAAATGGGTTGGCAAGGGAAAGTCCAAGCTTGAGTCTTGGCATTTGGAAGTCCAAGGGGTTTGATATTGGCAGCGTAAAGTCCAAGCGGAGTCTTGGCGGCGTAAGTCCAATGTGCCTTGGCAGTGTAGACACCGTTAGTATGACATAGCCGAGGGAAGCACCTGGAGGCTAGCGCGATGGATGAACAAGTCATGGATGACTTGGAGGGATCCGAGAGGCGTGAGGCTGATAGAGGTGGCTAGAAGGCTTAGGTCTAGGCTAAGGGTGGCCTAGCAAGTATGGGGGCACCATATTTGGATTTAAACCTCATGGACCGCTGTGAGTCGATTTGAGTTCGACGATAGTTTGGAGCCGAAAATCGTCGCAATGATCGCCATCGAGCAGCCGATCAGGGTGTCGACAATGACGCTAAGGGACGATAGTCGACTGTTAGTTCAGCCACGAGCACAAAATGCTCCGTAGCCGACTAGGCAGTCGACTACGCGGCTGGCAATCGACTGCCAATATTGGCAGTCGACTGCCAAGAGATCCGTTGGAGTTTTTCCAACGTGGATCGAGCCGTTGTCTCACGACAACAGTGGCATCAGTCGACTGGTGACTTATGGCAGTCGACTGATGGGCGAAAATCCAGGTCGCGCACAAGGATAAAAGGAGCTCGACGGGAGGGTTTTTGGAACTGATTTTCTTGGATGTTTTGAAGTGATTTCCTACTGCAAATCAGGGATTTCAAGTTCTAGTCCAAGGCAATCAACAAGCAAGCTTCTAAAGAGTTTTTGTAAAGTGTTCTTTACTTCTCTTGTTGTATTTCTTCTTATATTTGCTTGTTGTATTTAGATTATTGTTGTAATCTTATTGTAAGAGGTTTCTCCACCTTCGACTTGTGTCGAGAAGGAGTATTTATCATAGTGGTGTGTGATTGGCATCACTAGGGTTCGTACGAAACCAATCCGTGGAGTAGGAACCGTTTCGGTTCCGAACCACGTTACATACTCGTGTTCGTGTGTAATTGTCTATTTCATTATTGTTATTATTATCTATATTCTGCAGCGCTAACGAAATTGTAGACACGATCATGATCGAATTCCATCTTCGTACGGTCACAACGCTATTCACCCCCCTCTAGCGGGCATCCAATTCCCAACAGCGAGCCACCAGACCTACTAGAGCAAGACCTCTTACGTCTTACCAGGGCAAGACCTCTTACATCTTCTTATGTCCCTATGGATTTGATTAACGACCACCTGACGGGTCGGGTAGTTAACCTTTTACAAAGTAAAATACTTAATTCCTTTCTTTCTTGTCATATCATAAAGAATGCTCTTAATCCCCAACATAAAAAGGGAAGCATCTCAATCTTATCTTATCATAAGGAGAGCTCTTAATCCCTACTTGAAAGGGAAGCATCTCCATCTTATCTCATTATAAGGAGAGCTCTTAATCCCTACTTGAAAGGGAAGCATCTCCATCTTATCTTATCATAAGGAGAGCTCTTAATCCCTACTTGAAAGGGAAGCAACTCCATCTTATCTCATTATAAGGAGAGCTCTTAATCCCTACTTGAAAGGGAAGCATCTCCATCTTATCTTATCATAAGGAGAGCTCTTAATCCCTACTTGAAAGGGAAGCATCTCCATCTTAGGCATTTCATAGCATACATGCATTCATAACATAAGAGTACTCTAAAGGGGTCCTAAAGCATAAACATGTTTATCACATAAGCATATTTCATAGGCATATTCATGGCATATTAAAGCATAAAACATGTTCATCTCATAGGCATATTTCATGGCATATTACATCATAAACATGTTCATCACATAGGCATGTTTCATAAACATATTTCTTGGCATATTAAATCATACAACATGTTCATCACATAGGCATATCTCATAAACATATTTCTTGGCATATTAAATCATACAACATGTTCATCACATAGGCATATTTCATAAACATATTTCTTGTCATATTAAATCATAAAACATGTTCATCTCATAGGCATATTTCATGGCATATTACATCATAAACATGTTCATCACATAGGCATGTTTCATAAACATATTTCTTGGCATATTAAATCATACAACATGTTCATCACATAGGCATATTTCATAAACATATTTCTTGGCATATTAAATCATACAATATGTTCATCACATAGGCATATTTCATAAACATATTTCTTGGCATATTAAATCATAAAACATGTTCATCCCATAGGCATATTTCATGGCATATTACATCATAAACATGTTCATCACGTAAGCATAATTCATGGCATATTATAATCATCCACATAACATAACTTCATAAGGGGGTGTTTTCATGAAACCCTAGCCCTAACCCCAAGGTTGGCCGAAACATGTAGGGGGTACTAAAATTTGATTCTTGTCACATAAATTCATTCATGAAGGCATACTACATAACATAACTTCATAAGGGGGTATTTTCATGGAACCCTAACCCTAACCCCAAGGTTGGCCGAAACATGTAGGGGGTACTAAAATTTGATTCTTGTCACATAAATTCATTCATGAAGGCATACTACATAACATAACTTCATAAGGGGGTATTTTCATGGAACCCTAACCCTAACCCTAATCCCAAGGTTGGCTGAAACATGTATGGCTATAAACTTGGATTTTTGACACCTAAAATCTCCTACATGAAGCTTACAACCTACAAAAATTTCCTTAGTAGCATTTTCATGAAACCCTAGACCAAAAACTTGGTTGGCCGAAACATGTAGGGCTCAAAGCTTGGATTTTTGTCACCTAAAAATTCCTACATGAAGCTTACAACCTACAAAAATTTCCTTAGTAGCATTTTCATGAAACCCTATCTCAAAAACTTGGTTGGCCGAAACATGTAGGACTCAAAGCTTGGATATTTGTCACCTAAAAATTCCTACATGAAGCTTACAACCTACAAAAATTTCCTTAGTAGCATTTTCATGAAACCCTAGCCCAAAAACTTGGTTGGCCGAAACATGTAGGGCTCAAAGCTTCATATTTCTTTCATGTAACATGTCCTACAAAACTAATATACTGCAGGTGAGGGAATCTTACATCCTTCGCTTGCTTTTAGTTGGTAGATGGCCTTATGGAAGCCAAGCACTAGCCTTCTCCTTGCTTGGATGGGGTTCGGCCAAAGGTGAAAATGGAGAGGGGGAGGGATGGTTTTCGGTGAGGAAGAAGAAGAGAAGAGGAGAAATGAAGTTTGGATACTCATGCCCCCTCATTCCCCCCTATTTATTCATTTGAAGAGCCCCTTGATCTCCCTTACACTTAACCATAATTTCCCCTACTCCTCTAATGATATAATCCTATTGGGCTTCTGGTTAGTGGGTGCATCTATAGGGCTTGGCTATCTCTAGAGGTTTGGGGTTCAATTCCTAGGCCTTGCACCCCTTTTTGGCTTATTTTCTTTTATTTTTGAAAAAAACCCACATAAAGCCCATTATCGCTTAAAAAATTCTCGTAAATGGTTAGAAATTTTACTGCTATAATCCTCATACCTTGTAAAAGTTTCATCCTCAAACTTAAAACAATTCGGGTACTTCGCTTCATGTCCTCCTCGCTCCTGTGTAGCTTCCTCGTATCGTTGATTCTGCCACAGGACCTTTACTAAGGGTACCTCTTTGTTTCTTAGCCTCTTGACTTCTCGGTCTAGTATCTGGATAGGTCGACTTTCCATACTCAGGTCCTCTTGAACTTGTACGGTTTGTGGCTTGATCACTTGGTCTGCACTGGATAAGCATTTCTTGAGCACAGAGACATGGAACATGTTGTGTATAGCTGACATCTCTTGAGGCAGCTCCAGCTTGTAAGCTACCTTGCCAACCCTCTGCAATATCGGATATGGTCCCACGTAGCGTGGACTCAGTTTACCCTTCCTTCCGAATCTCATCACTCCCTTCATAGGGGCCACTTTGAGGAATACCAGGTCCCCGACTTCGAATTCTAATGGTCTACGCCGCATATCCGCATAGCTCTTTTGTCGGCTCTGAGCAGTTTCGATTCTCTGACGGATATTCTGTATAGCTCGGGTGGTATTGTCAATAATATCGGCCTGAAGACCCATTTCCCTCCTTTCACCACCCTCGTACCAATCGATAGGAGACCTGCATCTTCTCCCGTATAGAGCTTCATATGGTGCCATTCCAATAGTATCCTGGTAACTGTTGTTGTAAGCAAATTCTGCCAAGCACAAATATCGACACCAACTCCCCTTAAAGTCTAGAGCACAAGCTCGCAACATATCTTCCAGCACCTGGTTCACTCTTTCTGTCTGACCGTCGGTCTGAGGATGAAACACAGTGCTGAATCTCAACTTAGTGTCAAGAGCCTTCTGAACACATTCCCAGAAATGGGAGGTAAAACGGCCATCACGATCAGAAATAATAGCCTTAGGCACTCCATGTAATCTGATAATTTCCTTGACATATAATTGAGCTAGCTGCTCAACCGTATAGGTCATCTTAATCGCCAGGAAATGGGCAGACTTTGTCAACCGGTCTATGATTACCCATATAGCATCATAACCATTTGTTGTTCTGGGTAATCCCGAAATGAAATCCATAGAAATTTCTTCCTGGAATCTGTATCGGCCGCAGAATCCCCTGTGTTTCCTGTTCGCCTTAACCTCCGGGCAGTCGTCGACAGCCGACGATCGAGCCACATCCCTTTTCATGCTGGACCACCAAAATTTATCTCTTAAGTCCTGATATATTTTTGTAGATCCAGGATGCATGGTATAAGGTGTTCCATGGGATTCCTCGAGTATCTTCTTCCGAGGTTCTGGATCGTCCGGAATACATAGTCGGTCCCGGAGGTATAATAGTCCGCTGTCGGAAATGCGGAATCCATTATCCCTTCCTTCCAGGACTTCCTGTTTGATCTTCTGGATGTCTGAATCACCATCTTGCTTTCCCAATATATCATCGAACAATGTCGGCGCTATCGTCATGGTGGAAAGTTGTCCAGAAATAATCTCTATTCCGTAATTCATTATTTCACTTTTTAGGGGCTGAGATAGCATTAATACGGACATCAAAGCGGCACAGGACTTTCTGCTAAGTGCATCTGCCACTTTGTTGGCCTTCCCTGGATGATAGAATATCTCACAATCATAATCTTTGACTAGCTCGAGCCATCTGTGTTGCCTCATATTTAGGTCTTTTTGAGTGAAGAAATATCTCAGACTCTGGTGGTCTGTATAAATCCTGCACCGAGCTCCGTATAAGTAGTGCCTCCATATTTTCAGAGCGAATACCATGGCTGCTAGTTCTAAGTCATGGGTAGGATAATTTATTTCGTGCTCCTTGAGCTGTCTAGAGGCGTAAGCGATAACCTTGCCATTTTGCATAAGTACAGCTCCGAGCCCTAGTTTAGAAGCGTCACTATACATATCGAAGCTTTCATTATCTTCAGGGAGAGTCAGAATGGGAGCGCTGGTTAGTCTCCTATTCAGTTCCGTAAAACTCCTCTCACAGTCCTCAGTCCATTTGTATTGTTGGTCCTTTCGGGTGAGTGTTGTCATAGGGGCTGCAATTCTAGAGAAGTCCTCTACAAACTTTCTATAATAGCCTGCTAGCCCGAGAAAACTTCTGATTTCACTCGCATTCCTTGGCCTATTCCAGTTCCTCACAGCTTCAATCTTTATTGGGTCTACCATGATTCCTTCTTTAGAGATGACATGACCCAAGAATGACACTTGATCGAGCCAGAACTCACATTTGGAGAATTTCGCATATAGTTGCTCTTCAAGAATCAGAGTATCTTGTCTTGGATGTTCGGCATGCTCTTCTCGGTCTCTCGAGTAGATAAGAATATCGTCGATGAACACGATTACAAATTTGTCGAGGAAGGCCGAGAATACTCGATTCATCAGGTCCATGAACATCGCAGGAGCATTGGTTACTCCGAAGGGCATAACTACGAACTCATAATTAATTTCAGAAGGAACGAACTTTTCATCTCTTATTCATACTTTCATACCAGAAGGAAAAATGTTAACATATAACATTTCTTATTGCTAATCTAAACAAAAACTACTTGAGAAGATAGTTCATTATGACTCCCCCTAGGACAAACCCTAGTGCAGTTGTAATTATTTTTAGTCCTATCTTCCTTGGCCTCACTAGGGTAGTCTCAGGCTGGCCAATAAGTTGACTGTTTATAGAACTCTCTTCATTCTTCTCGAGGTCAGCTACCACCGGATTCTCTACCACGGGCTTCTCTTGAACCTTGTGCTCTAGTAGTTCCCAACATAACTCAGCATATGTTATCCGCCCTTCATAGCGGCCCCATACGTGATGTGCAACTACCATGAAATCATTGGGCAGAGAGCGTACCAAGGCCCATATCCTATAATTGTCCAGTAACGGAAACTCCTGCTGCTCGAGTCTCCTAAAAAGACCATTGAGCCTTCTCATGTGTCCGATGACCCCACCATCAGGTTTATAAACTATCTCTTCAATAGCTTCCCTCAGTCGGTTTCGTAACACATCACGACGGGTCATGGTGGTCATCGTCTGTGCCATCTGAAATTGAAAATGAAGTCAGTACAAAACCGACTAACCCGTACGAAACCGGCTTAATACAATTCATATGAGCATAGACCTTACACAAATAATTACGAAAATCAAATCTTCGTAATTTTAGGAGTTATTTTTTTTTTCTAGTGGTATTTCTGGGTTAGAGACATGTTTCCATCATATAAAGCTTGGTAAGGTATCATTACTATCTAAGTCACAAGTATGGTTCCATTCTACTAAAACATGGCGAGGTATTATTTCTATCTAAATCACGAGTGTGATTCCATTCTACTAAAACATGATGAGGTATTATTTCTATCTAAATCACGAGTGTGATTCCATTCTACTAAAACATTATGAGGTATTATTTTTAACTAGATAGAAGACACTCTTCATTATAAAAGAAACTTAGGTATGCATAAAGTTATTTACTTGGAAATAGCAGGAAGGAGGCTTGATGTGTGACAGTGGAAAGGTGAACCCGCTCTGATACCAACCTGTAACGCCCACCCTTATCTGCTCTCAGGGCGGCGCTACTTTTTTTTTTTTTTTTATAACATGACATATAGGGATCATTTCACAATCTACGTACTTAACGTGCTTTCATGGCATAAACCTTCTCTTATACATGCATTACCTATCATATTCGTAATAAGCATGTTAACATCTCTTATCTCTTTTTATAACATGCATAACATAAAATATCCATTCATGAGTTCTAGCATATCAAACTTTTATAAGTAACTGAACAGTAACATAACTAAGCAACATTCAACATGGTACTAATAAATCTCAAGTCTTATAAGTGGAAGCAAATGTCTTAAGGTGTTCACTGAGCATATAAATATAAGCAGATAGTAATAGGGTCTTTTTCCACCATGCCACTATCACACCCACTTGGCCCCTCTTGCTACTTCCTCTTAGTTCATGTTTCCTTTATCTACAGTATATGGACAACATAAACTATAAGCATATAGCTTAGTAAGATTCTTGCCTACTCACAAAAGCCACAAATCTCATCGAACAATTAGAAAAACAGGAGCATACTAGCATAAATAGCATAAGTATTTCATAACAACACTATGTATTAACTTACCAACGCAATGAAAACATAAGCATGGCATACAATTTACATAAGCATGCTAAAGATAATTAAATCTAATCAGGGCATAAATTAAACATAAGCATTTATGATATCATCAACCCTAACATGCATAGAGGACATAGTCCTAAGCATTCTTAAATTTAACGTAAGCATTCATACTTTCATAAATCATAGACAAGCATCAAGGACATAATCATAAGCATTCTTAAACTTGACATGAGCATTCATAATTTCATAAATCAAAGACAAGCATCAAGGACATAATCATAAGCATTCTTAAACTTGACATAAGCATTCATAATTTCCTAAATCATAGACAAGCATCAAGGACATAATCATAAGCATTCTTAAACTTTACATAAGCATTCATAATTTCCTAAATCATAGACAAGCATCAAGGACATAATCATAAGTATTCTTAAACTTGACATAAGCATTCATAATTTCCTAAATCATAGACAAGCATCAAGGACATAATCATAAGCATTCTTAAACTTGACATAAGCATTCATAATTTCATACAAGTCCTTTCTTTTCAAAACATATACATATAGGTACTTCAACATAATCATAACTTGAATGGAGGGCCCCAGGTTAAGTACCACATAATGCGCGTTCCCTAATAGGCTAAGGTAGCGAGCCACCAGACCTACTAGAGGAAGACCTCTTACGTCTTACCAGGGCAAGACCTCTTACGTCTTCTTATGTCCCTATGGATTTGATTAACGACCACCTGACGGGTCGGGTACTTAACCTTTTACAAAGTAAAATACTTAATTCCTTTCTTTCTTGTGATATCATAAAGAATGCTCTTAATCCCCAACATAAAAAGGGAAGCATCTCAATCTTATCTTATCATAAGGAGAGCTCTTAATCCCTACTTGAAAGGGAAGCATCTCCATCTTATCTCATTATAAGGAGAGCTCTTAATCCCTACTTGAAAGGGAAGCATCTCCATCTTATCTTATCATAAGGAGAGCTCTTAATCCCTACTTGAAAGGGAAGCATCTCCATCTTATCTCATCATAAGGAGAGCTCTTAATCCCTACTTGAAAGGGAAGCATCTCCATCTTATCTTATCATAAGGAGAGCTCTTAATCTCTACTTGAAAGGGAAGCATCTCCATCTTAGGCATTTCATAGCATACATGCATTCATAACATAAGAGTACCCTAAAGGGGTCCTAAAGCATAAACATGTTTATCACATAAGCATATTTCATAGGCATATTCATGGCATATTAAATCATAAAACATGTTCATCTCATAGGCATATTTCATGGAATATTACATCATAAACATGTTCATCACATAGGTATGTTTCATAAACATATTTCTTGGCATATTAAATCATACAACATGTTCATCACATAGGCATATTTCATAAACATATTTCTTGGCATATTAAATCATACAACATGTTCATCACATAGGCATATTTCATAAACATATTTCTTGGCATATTAAATAATAAAACATGTTCATCTCATAGGCATATTTTATGGCATATTACATCATAAACATGTTCATCACATAGGCATGTTTCATAAACATATTTCTTGGCATATTAAATCATACAACATGTTCATAACATAGGCATATTTCATAAACATATTTCTTGGCATATTAAATCATACAACATGTTCATCACATAGGCATATTTCATAAACATATTTCTTGGCATATTAAATCATAAAACATGTTCATCTCATAGGCATATTTCATGGTATATTACATCATAAACATGTTCATCACGTAAGCATAATTCATGGCATATTATAATCATCCACATAACATAACTTCATAAGGGGGTGTTTTCATGAAACCCTAGCCCTAACCCCAAGGTTGGCCGAAACATGTAGGGGGTACTAAAATTTGATTCTTGTCACATAAATTCATTCATGAAGGCATACTACATAACATAACTTCATAAGGGGGTATTTTCATGGAACCCTAACCCTAACCCCAAGGTTGGCCGAAACATGTAGGGGGTACTAAAATTTGATTCTTGTCACATAAATTCATTCATGAAGGCATACTACATAACATAACTTCATAAGGGGGTATTTTCATGGAACCCTAACCCTAACCCCAAGGTTGGCCGAAACATGTATGGCTATAAACTTGGATTTTTGACACCTAAAATCTCCTACATGAAGCTTACAACCTACAAAAATTTCCTTAGTAGCATTTTCATGAAACCCTAGCCCAAAAACTTGGTTGGCCGAAACATATAGGGCTCAAAGCTTGGATTTTTGTCACCTAAAAATTCCTACAATAAGCTTACAACCTACAAAAATTTCCTTAGTAGCATTTTCATGAAACCCTAGCCCAAAAACTTGGTTGGCCGAAACATGTAGGGCTCAAAGCTTGGATTTTTGTCACCTAAAAATTCCTACATGAAGCTTACAACCTACAAAAATTTCCTTCGTTGCATTTTCATGAAACCCTAGCCCAAAAACTTGGTTGGCCGAAACATGTAGGGCTCAAAGCTTCATATTTCTTTCATGTAACATGTCCTACAATACTAATATACTGCAGGTGAGGGAATCTTACATCCTTCGCTTGCTTTTAGTTGGTAGATGGCCTTATGGAAGCCAAGAACTAGCCTTCTCCTTGCTTGGATGGGGTTCGGCCAAAGGTGAAAATGGAGAGGGGGAGGGATGGTTTTCGGTGAGGAAGAAGAAGAGAAGAGGAGAAATGAAGTTTGGATACTCATGCCCTCTCATTCCCCCCTATTTATTCATTTGAAGAGCCCCTTGATCTCCCTTACACTTAACCATAATTTCCCCTACTCCTCTAATGATATAATCGTATTGGGCTTCTGGTTAGTGGGTGCATCTATAGGGCTTGGCTATCTCTAGAGGTTTGGGGTTCAATTCCTAGGCCTTGCACCCCTTTTTGGCTTATTTTCTTTTATTTTTGAAAAAACCCACATAAAGCCCATTATCGTCAAGCCAAAAATTCTCGTAAAATGGTTAGAAATTTTACGGGCGTTACAAGGAGAGAAGTGTTGGTGGAGTCTGACAAATAGGAGCGGGTGGAAGAGTAATTGTTAGCTGGTGGGGATGAGGTGGAATAGGATTGATATGGGATGATGGGGGGGGGGGGGGGAGTGTTCAGCAGTTTGTAGTAGAAGCGACTCTGGAAAGAGAGATGTAAGTTAAAATTTGCAAGTTTGATAATGATATGTAGATATATAGTTGAGGAGAGAAGCCTTACCAAGTGTATCAGTCAATAGTAGGGGGTAGTTGTTTCTGACTAGCGATATTATAGATTTGGTTTGTAGCTGGCTTAAGTTAAATTGTTCTTCTAAAAGTAATAAGGTCATAATTTGGTATTCTTCATTATCTCGATAGGAGCCTAAGGAGGGACGAGGAGGAAGGATAGTTAACCATGTAGAGGGGAAAGGAAATGGAGAAGTAGAGTGCACAAAAAAGTAGTGCTCCTTCTAGCCTTTGTAAGAGGAAGGGATACCGGTAAGGAATTGAAAGTCCGATCGGGCTTGGAAATAGAATATGCCTATTTCTGATGATTTTATTTGAAAAAAGAAGTGAAAGAGAAAGGCTGAAGGAATAAGTGATAAGAAAGAAGTGATAAGGTAAAAGCCTAGCATAAAACGGAAAGAGTTGGGGCTTAGCTGATTTAGAGGGATGAAAAAGTTTTCTGATATTTCAAGAAGGAAAGGGTGAATAGGAAAAAACAAATCAGCTTCTATTTGTTCTAAGAAGAAGGCCTTGGTGCATCCAGGTGGAAGATGGGTGCATTCGGTGGAATTAGCTGCAATAAGGTGGTAACCTGAGGGAGGTTGTATACGAGAGGAAAGGGATGACACTGTTCTCCTATCATTTTAGAGCGTGTGGAAGCAAACCATGGACAAGGAATTAAGGCAAGGGTTTGCATTTTCTGAGAGGTAGAAGGTAGGGATTAATCTTGATAAAGTTTTTGTCAGTTTGGAGAAAAGGGGTTTGCTTCTACATTTATAGGGCAGAAGAAGGTGGGATGCGAGAAATAACAATTTTTCCCGCTTAGCTTTGTAAGGAAGTTTCATAGAGATGCATGACATGGGTTGTTAGGGTGAAAATGGGGGGTAGGTAAGGAATTCAATTTTTGATAAGGTAAGATGGGGTATAGCAGTTTCTGTTAGGGGATGATTGCGGTAGCAATTTTTTGTATGGAAAATGAGGTGTTGGTTTTGAAGATGAGTGTGTGTAGGTGTTTTTGGTGTTATTAATCGGAATAAATTTTGTTAAAGGGTTTCTTTTTAGTGACAGAAGAATTTTAAAAGGAAATGTTCTATTTGATATATCTATGCAGATAAAGTAAAAAACAAAAGGAAATGCTTCTTTTTTATACACGGATTGACAATAAGGGTAGTATGGAGTGTATTGTTTTTAGAAAAGGAACTAGGGAGCCTGTGTAGGGAAATACAAAATAGTGTAGGAATGAACACAGTTTAAGACTATAGGTATTCATTGAAAGAGAAATTCAAGTACAAAAATTATTACATAGATTAAAATATAGTTGTTAAAAAGGTTATAGGGTTAAGACTGGAAGAGTTACTACTCTGAGTCGATATCAGAGTCAGTTTGGAAAGCCTCCGAGGGGAATTTCTTCTAAGCCTCTTCAATGTTTAGCTCGTGGTTGGGCAGACCTAGTGTAAAGTACTTCTTCTTAATGGATGTCTGCAGAGCACCCTCAAACCCTCTAGGGAAATACCTGCCGCACTTTTTGGCTGCTCTGGTTAAAATTTTAGTCTGTTCGGTGGTCCATCTTTCAACTTCTGTCTCTTTTAATTGAGACAGTTCTTGATTTAGCTTGTTAGCTCTGATAGTCTATTCATGGGCAGTGTTGGTCAGCATATTGAAGTGTTTCTTTAATACGTTAAACTTGAAGTGGAATTCATCCAGGCTGAGGAGGGTAGTTTCTTTGAGGGCGAGATAAGCATCTATGAGGTCCTCTATGGGTTGGAAGCATTCGCCTGCTTGAAGGTGCCAATAACATGCTTGTTGTTTTAGTTTGGCAAGTTTAGACTATTGGACAACTATGATTTTTTCTGATTCTTTAACTTGCTCTTGTAGTCATCTTATTTGTGCATCTTTAAGGTAGAGGTCTGTCTGCTCTGCTTGTATTCATGCCCGGTCAGTAGAGAAAGAATCAACTTGAAGTTGCAACTAGTGTACTTTTTGTTGAAGTTCATTTTCTTTGGCTGCTCGATCGGGGGAAGTGGGGAGGTTAGTTTGTACACTCGTATTGTTTGTGATTTCTTCAGAATTAGTCGGTATGCCTTTGGAGGATGTAGAGGGTACAGTGGGTGTGGTTGAAAATGGTAGCGGCTCTATGGAGGTGGAGGGCTGGCAAAGTTGATTCTGGTGTTCGGTGTACCATTGCTCGAAAGATTGAAGTTACAAAGTGCTCAGAAAATTAAGAATAAATATGTAAGGTAGGGTATTGGTGTATGAAATTAAAGCATTAAGTAAAAAACTTACTGTCCAGAGGCTCTCTGTTAGTTCTTGAAAAATGGATGGAGCATTGGACGAAGAGGGGAAGGAAGTGGAGGGTAGTAGGGAGGAAGTTATGGTTGAAAGAGGAGTATCAGAGGGAGAGGTGATTGAAGGAGGAATAGGAGAAGCTAAAGTGGAAGGAGGTATGGGTATGATAGGAAGGGAGGTGAGGATAGGATAAATTCTGGTGTGGGGGGGGGGCTGGGTGGAGGTAGGGGTTGTTGTTGTCTGGAAGGAAATAGAGATGCTAGGGGAAGGTCATCTGTGTTGGAAGAGGGTGATGATGAAGACAAAAGTTCAATAGGATCGGGGGAAGTGTCAAGAGGGGGGTTGTGGATAGGAGATTCAAAAGGGGGGTTGTGGATAGGAGATTCAAAAGGGGGGTTGTGGATAGGAAAGTCAGAAGGGGGGAGAGGTTTGAAGGAAGGAATGTTGGGAGTAGGAGTTGGAGCAAAGGCTGAGGTTAGAAGGGGAATTGGTTTTGTGTGGGGAGAAAGGAGAGGGACATTAATGAAAGTAATAGAAGGTTGGTCTAGCTCGATAATAGTTATGATTGGGACTTGCGGGAATTCAGAAGGGACCTGTGACAAAGAAGTGTAAGTAATGCTGGCAGATATTGTATCAAGGAATTTATTGTAAGTATCAAAAGCTGGGTAAAGGTTAGTTACTGAGGAAGTGGTTAGGGGATGGAAGATGATCTAGTGGTTTATGATCTTTTTCTCTTTCTCTGTTGCTTAGCCAAGGTCCTGACAATGGCTATACTCATCAAGTCTTATACAAAATAGAATTTGTTAAGCATTGAAAAGTAAGTTCAGTAGATATGCAGGATTTGATATGTGGTAAAGAAAGAAATTATGATAGTATTAGTTCAGTATTTGGCACAAGGTAATAGTGCTAGTTAAGAATTTGTACAGGTCAGGTGGTTAAAAGGTATGCAAAGTCGAGTATTATGGGTATAAAGATTAAGGTATATGCTTCCGGATTGGTATGGTGCTAGTATGCAGTTTAAGGAATAAAAGGCAAGTGTGGATATAAGTATGAATACAAATGCAGTAATAAGAGAGCTTACCGAAGGGGTGCTCATCTGGCAATAGAATTGGTGATATCCCGTAATAAGACAAAATGGGCTCTTTTAGGATGTCGTTGATGCTGAAGTACCTGTTCTTTAGTTTAGCTTTAATAGAGGGGAAGTCGATGGTAATTTTCACTGTTTTTGGGTCGGAAGATCGGGAAGGATGGTTTTCTAGCGAGAGGAGAATGGAAGAGGAGGATCCAGGGTGACAAAGAAATAAAAGTCTTTCCAACCTTAATTGGATGAGGGCATGTCGATCAGGAACTAGTTGCCTTGGCGTGCCATGAAATAGAAGACGCCGGAGTCGACCATCTTCAATTGGTAAAGGCAGTGGAAAATATGGGGAATTGGGGGATGTTGAGGTGATGGAAGATGATGATGGTGCCAATAAGGATGCGGAGTGAGTTGGGGGTCAGTTGGTTAACTGGGAGGCGATACTAGAAAAGGATGTGGTAAAGAGGTTTCGGGAGGGGGAGGCGAATTCCTCCCTCTAGTTGCCTTGCAAAAAGTGTGCTGGTGTCGGATGGAGGAAGATGGGAGTGTTGAGAGGGAGTGGGGATGATGACGGAGAAATCATCGGAAAGGTACTTAGGTTCGCGGCAAAAAAGGGAGTGGTTGAGGGTTAGTTGGCTAGGAGTGGTCTCATACTAGGGGGCGGTGGAGGAAGATGAGGCCATGGTGGAGAAAGGATTGCAGGAAGATGGTGGAGAAGAGAGCTATGGTTTCAAAGAGAGTTGCGGGCAAGTGGAAGGGTGATCGCAAGGGATGGGTTTTTTTTGAAATAGGTGAGGAAGGTTATGTACAGAAGGTGGTGGAGAAAAGGGGAAAGTTAGGTTATTTCTATCTAATGCTTACTTGAGATATTTTCCTTGCAGAAGTATTTCGAATGCACTCTAAGGTATTCTTGCATTTGGTGCGAAAAAAAAAATTGATTTTTTCTAAGTTATTTTTTACCTAATATGTGTTTTGGAATGAAGGAGGTTATCTAATGGTTGATGGGATTTCTTTTGAAGATTATTATACATTCTTATACAGAAGACCGGGGCTGCCATCAAATTGTGTTTATATGCTTTTTAGTAATTATTAAAGGTATTCATGTTGAGGGCTATTATGATTGGTTAGGGTTGTTCTTTTCCTATTTCAAAGAGGATTCTCTTTAAGGTATGGCAAATTGTGTGCTATTTTTTCCCAAGTGTTAGAAACTAGCTCAGGTTATGCGCCTACTATAACAGCTTAAGGGTTAGATAAGCTATTTTTTCCTCACGAGGAACTATAACGCCACTATATGACATATGTAAAATTTTCAGGGTGTTGCGCCTACAATAATAGCCTAAGGGCTAGATAGTTATCTTCCCCCATGGGGAATTATAATGCCAGTTATAATAGCCAGGTAAATTGCTAACATGACCTAGCGCCTCATACAATATTCAAGGCTCAATGCCTCCAGTATTTTAAGGCAAAATGCCTCTTATAGTATTTTAAGGCATAAACGCTTCCTACAGTATTTTAAGGCATAAATGCCTCTTACAGTATTTTAAGGGGTAAACACCTCTTATAGCATTTTGAGGCATAAACATCTCATAACAGCATGTTAAGGCATAAAGGCCATGTACAATATCTTAGGCATAAACATCTCATATGTTGGGCAAGGTTTAGTGACTTATGTAATGTTCAAAATACAGTATGCAAGGAATACTGCCTAGTTTGACAATTTCATGGATCTGGGTAGTAGAGGCTACTATGATGGTGTGGAAGCATTCATGAACACTTGTAAAATTTTATTCGACTTTGCTCTTCAATTTTACTAAAGAGGGGGAACTGATGATGGGTGTGGGTGCCTTTTTCGGTTAAAGTAGGGAAATTTTTTGTTATAAACACTTGTAAAACTTCACTCGACTTTGCTCTTCAGTTTTACTAAAGAGGGGGAACTTATGATGGGGTCCGGGTTTTCTTTGACTAAGATTAAACATTTCTCGGGCAGTTGGGATGATTGTTGATCGGTATATGTGATCCTTGATCGTAGAAAGGAAGATCGGTGTAGAGTTGATTCAACGACTAAGTATTATGGTTGGTAGAGCGGTAAACTACTTTTTCGATATATATATATATATATATATATATATATATATGTGTTTACAGAGAAGTCTGTGTGTTTCCAGGGCAGTTAGTATATTTGCAGTGCAGTATATGTGGTTCTTGTTCTCAGCAAGGAAGGATGATGTAGTATGGGTCAGTGATCAAATGGGGCATTACAGGGTAGTTTATATGTTTTTAGAGTAGTTTATGTGTTTTCAAAGTAATCTCTGTGTTTCCAGGGCAGTTAGTATATTTGCCGAGCAGTGTATGTAGTTCTTGTTCTCAGTAAGGAAGGATGATGTAGGGGGCGTTAGCAGGGCAGTTCATATGTTTTCAAAGCAGTTTATGTGTTTTCAGAGTAGTCTCTGTGTTTCCAAAGCAGTTAGTATATTTCCTAGGAAGTGTATGTGGTTCTTGTTCTCAGTAAGGAAGAATGATGTAGGGGACGTTAGAAGGGCAGTTCATATGTTTTTAGAGCAATTTATGTGTTTTCAGAGCAGTTAGTATATTTATCGGGTAGTGTATGTGGTTCTTGTTCTCAGTAAGGAAGGATGATGTAGGGGGTGTTAGTAAGGCATATATTTTCAGAGCAGTTTATGTGTTTTCAGAGCAGTCTTTGTGTTTCCAAGGCAGTTAGTATATTTACCGGGCAGCGTATGTGGTTCTTGTTCTCAGTAAGGAAGGATGATGTAGGGGGCATTAGCAGGGCAGTTCATATGTTTTTAGAGAAATTTATGTTTTTTCAGAGCAGTCTCTGTCTTTTTAGGGCAGTTAGTATATTTACCGGGCAGTGTATGTGGTTCTTGTTCTCAGTAAGGAAGGATGATGTAGGGGGCATTAACAGAGGAGTCCATATGTTTTCAGAGCAGTTTATATATTTCCAGAGTAGTCTCTGTGTTTCTAGGGCAGTTATTATGTTTGTCGGGAAGTGTATGTTAGTAATATATGAGAGATGTCCTAAGGCAATCGCCTTATGTATGAACCATTTATATGATAAATGAAGATTCACTATTTGAGTATACATGTTTAATGTATTTGATTGGATCTTAAACTCATTTACTGAATGTCCACGATACGATTCACAGCATGAGAGAATTTGTGATTGGATCACAACTAGTGAGTCTCTCTACATGTGTAATTGTGATGTATCGGAATTATCCCTAGTCGATGAATTGATGGATTTGGACACCATCAATTCTGTCGAGACTAGCACGAGGTATACTCCTTGGTGTATCCAAGCAGCTGATTCTCACCGGCCGAGACATAGTGATGTCCTGAGTTGATCGTGGATGCTAGTTATGGTAACTAGTTCATTGGAGTGACCAGCCGTAAGACTTCATATGGTTCTCTGCATATATAGATATGTCAATGAAGTTCTTACTGTAGCTTAAGTGCGATGTTCCTTTGACTTGCGGTATTCAAGTCATCTTGATCGTGAGACTTATGCTTTGACATCTTAAGCAAACATCTCTAAGGAGATGTGGACCCGGGATGATTGGGTATAAGTCGAAGTGATCGAAGGTGTTTGAATAGCCTATAAAGGATTCACCACTCCTTGCGAGGAGATGTATACCCATGGCCTCTCTTCGGATTGTTACTAAAGTCTTTGGCCAAAGCATTACATGTTTAGAGTAAGGTACTCTTCGATACATGTGGAGTAACTAGAATCCGTAGGACGAGGAAATGATACTTGGGCTAGGTGTGACCTAGTCACTAGTGGGATCCGGACACAATAGACCATGTCTGAACCAAGTGGGTATAAGATGAGTGAAGGGAATGGGGCACATTCATTCGAGCTCTTCAAGGGTTTCATAAATAGTTCTGGATCAACCGTTGATCTTTTCGGTTAATTGGGGATCATGATGTACTACTAGGTGCCACTCATGATCGTTCTATAATTAATGGTTAATTATAGACGGCCAACATAAACCGATAACCTATTTGGTCACACGCACAACGAGTGTAATCCAAAGGATTTAAAACGAGCTTGAGAATGGGATTCTCAGACCGAGAGAAACTATGTTTGGTTGGACCAAACATAAAGCGAGCATGAAATTGTTTCAGTCGCAATGGAAGCGTGGATGGGCTGCGTCTTATGAAGACGTAATGGATGGACCAAAATGGTTTGGTTCTAATCCAATGGATAAGAATAAACCAAAGGGTTTGGTTTATTTTAAACGAATGAACCAAAAGTTGGTTCGGTTCGTTTTAACTTAAAATAAACCATTATGGTTTGGTTTATTTTAACTTATCTTAATGGAGCGGGTTAACGGGCTTTATGGATATGATCCATTAACCATTAAGAGAATTAGTTCTCTATAAAATAGGGATTAAACCCTAACCCTAAACCTAATCAACTAGTTGCCGCCCAACACATAGTTGCCGGCCAATCTATTGTGGCCGCCCAACATCTTGTTGCCGCCCAGCTTGGTGCAGCCTTCCAACTTGTTGCCGGCGACCAAGCTTCAGCCGGTGAACCTCCGGCGACCCTCCGGTGATCCCCTAAAAGGTTCGGCATCAAGGTGAGCTTTTGTCTCCTTGTTTTGGCCGGCGCCTATCTCCTCCACCAAGCTGTCCAGTTTTCTGGACAGCTTCTTCTCCTCTCGTCGGAGCGTCGTTTGGACGACGGTTAGTGCTCCGACAGCGGCTAACATACCGGGGATTTGATCTCCGGTAATCCTCTGAGGTGGAGGACGAAGGATTCGTCAATCGGTTGACGAATACCTCTCCGGAGAAGCAAGTCTTGAGGACTTGTTTTAGGTCCGAATTTGGATTCGGATCGTGATCATCTCTCGATCACGTCGTCTTCAACACGAGGCTAGTAACCCGTACGAAGACGAAGCTCGTGGCTTGGCGAAGTCATCCCGAGGAGCTCGGCGTGGATACGGATAGAGACGATTCTTACGAGGATCGTTCCGGTTGATGCCGTTCCCGCTACACGTCATACGGAAGGTATAACGTAGTTTAATTTCCTTTTATTGCAATTTTAATTTACGGTTATGTCTACACTTGTTGTAATAGCATGCGTGTGTTGTGTGTGTTGTAATAAATAGGAGTATTTATTATTTTTGTTGCTTCCGCTGTGCTCATGTTTACGAAACATGATCGAACACACACACGCCGCGGTGCAGGAAACCCAACAGTGTATGTGGTTCTTATTCTTAGAAAGGCAGGATGATATAATATGGGTCAGTGATCAAAGGGGGCATTAGCAGAGCAGTCCATGTGTTTCCAGAGAAGGTTATGTACTTCCAAGGCAGTTTATGTGCTTCCAGGGCGGTTAGTACATCTGCTGAGCGATATGTTCATTTCCTGAGCCGTGTGTTTATTTCTCGAGCCATCGGTGGATTTCGGGATTCTCTTCTTAGTGTGGTGAAATAAGGATAAAAGGGTTATGTCGAAGGATAGGAAGTAACAATAGGAGGTTAAAGGTGGTTAGTTTAATATAATCATATTTATCTTTGTATTTTATTTAAATTAACACGTGGCAAAAGATATTTTGAATTAGAAGTGAGAAAAACAGTTATGAGGACAGCTTAGCAAAGGGCATTCAAGTAAATGCATTGCAAGGAGAAGGTGGGGTGACTCGTCTATAAAAGGGGCAGACGATGACGGGATCAGGGATGGTTGTTTCTTCGCCATTTGGTACATCCAAGATCTCTCTTCTTCTCCAGTTCATTGCTTTCCTTATACTCGTACTAACTTGAGCGTCAGAGTGGCCGCCCCGGGGAGTCGACCAACCCTTAACGCTCTTCCTTGGTGTGGCAGATCTAGCTTAATTCCTAAGACTAGAGGTGATTCTAGTAGCTAATCTTCTCTTCTCTAAGCCTCTCTCGGCGGTAGATCCAACGATTCATAAGGAGGGGGAGGGAGGTCTTGGCAATCCAAAGAAGCAAGCACCATCAGGTAATATGGAAAAAATGAATTTAATCATAACAAATGACAATTAATACTAAAATTTAGGTATTTTTATACCTTTACCTTTTATTTTTCATAGCTTGTTTGCTATTGTCATGTCATGACATTATATTCATTATTTTAATCATATAAAATATCATGATCATGCTTAGGGTTAATTTTTAATGTCATGTTGTGCTTAGGTTTATATTATATGCTATGATATCATGATTATTGGCACATGTCTTATTTATGTTATCATTTATGTCATAATCATTATTCATGCATTAATTAAAATTGAGCTAAGGACAATGACATGATTTAAAATCCTATGTATAAGAGAATCAAATAGAGTTGCCTAGAAAACGCATGAAACCCTAAATAATCAAAACCCACATCTCACAAGAACACTTGAATTGTATGTGTCTTCATACACCTTAGATACAAATGAGATATTAGGAAAATGGATTAAGGTTTTTAGAATCATTTCAAAACTATTTTAAAAAACCTTGGTGAAGTCTATCTTTTGATAGCAATCACCATTGAAGAAGATGATACAAAGTAGGGTTAAAACATTGATCTTTTCAATAATTTTGAACTTTGTGTCAATCTCACTATTTTATGGATATTTTATTTTTCAACTATTTTTCACCCATACTTATTGTTATAAGTGTTATACATATGTATTTTCATGATTTTTCGAGTTATCTATAATTACTTATACTTTTCGTAATTTCATTTCTCTGTGCAGAAATCAGTCGACTGCCATGGATAGAAGTCAACTTTCGTCAAGAGCAGTCGACTGGTAGCTGAGAGAGTAGAATGCCAATGCTGATTTCGGGTAAACAAGGTTGGTTTAGCCCATTTTCAACTATGTCTAGGTTCTCTAACTGCTCCTAACCCTAGGATATGCTTTGGAAAGTATTAGAAGGGTAAAAATCCATTGCATATGAATTATTAGAATTGTTTAGGGTGTGTATTGAATTTTAAGGGAGGTGAAAGTTCAATGTTGAATCTTTGCCCTTAAATTCGATTGGTTAGTGTTCCTATAGGCTTAGAGACTCTCCAAGGACATTGTTGGTGCAATGGTCAAGGGGGAGCAAGCCTTTAGGGGGAGATTATCCATCATGGGATGATGGACGTGTTCTTCCTCATGAGGGGGAGAATGAGGATTGTCTCTCATTTAGTGATATATGCCTTTTCACTAGGAAGAGTGAAGACATCCTAGATGTTTTTGGACCAAGGGGGAGATTGTAAGATCTCATTGGGATATGAGACATTGACACCCTTGGGGAGAGCCTTTTTGATGTATGTCAAAAAGGGGGAGATAATTGTGAGACTAATTTGGGACAATTGGTAAGATTTACCAATTTGGGATAATTGGGAGATTTGAGTTAGGTGGCCTAAATCAAAGGTTTTGTGGTTTTTGTAAAACTTCAAAAAGGGAGAGATTGTTGGTGCAATCGACCCAGGTCACGATTGACACGACTTGAGTTTGACTCGAGTGGTATTTTGATGTTTGACAAAATGTATGACAATGTAATTATTATGGAAAGTCCAAGTCTTGTCTACTTGGCATTGGGAAGTCCAATTGTGTAGCCTTGGCCACGTAAGTCCAAGTGTGTAGCCTTGACAGTGAAAGTCCAAGCATGGGTCTTGACAAATGGAAAGTCCAACATGGATTTGGAATGAGAAGTCCAAGTGTGTAGCTTTGGTATGGAAAATCTAAGTGTGTAGCCTAGGTAGTGTAGACCCTGTTGGGTTTCCGGCACCGCGGCGAGTGTGTGTTCGAACATGTTTCGTAAACATGTGCACAACGGAAGGAATAAAATAATAAATCTAATTTATTACAATACACGCATCACACGCATGCATAGTACAACATGTGTAGACATAACCATAAATTCAAATTTTGCAATAAAAGGAAATTTATACTACATATACCTGACGTATCACATGTAGCGGGAAAGACATCAACCGGAACGATTCTTGCTAGAATCGTCTCTATCCGTATCCACGCCGAGTATCTTCAGGATGACTTCACAAAGTCACGAGCCTCATATTCGTATGGGTTACTAGCCTCGTGTTGAAGATAATGTGATCGAGAGAAGATCATGATCCGAATCAAAATTCGGATCCAAAATGAGTCCTCAAAAACTCACTTCTCCGGAGAGGTATTCGTCAACCGTTTGACGAATCCTTCGTCCTCCACCTATGAGGATTACCAGAGATCGAATCCCCGGCAAGGCTACTGCTGTCGGAGCTCCAAACGTCATCCAAACGACGCTCCGACAAGAAGGAAACAAGTTGTCCAGAAAACTAGACAACTTTGGTGGAGGAATAGAGGTCGGCCAAATAAGGAAGGTTGAGGCTCACCTTGTCGCCGGACCCAAAGGAGATCACCGGAGCTCCTCCGGCAGCAGCTCGACGCCGACAAGAGGGAAGGACAACACTTTCTGGACGCCGGCAAGGGAGTTGGGTGGTGGTGTGCAGCGACAAGGTGGGGTTGGTGCCAACTACACCAAGGAGAAGGAGGGGGCGGCAACTTAGGGTTGCAAGGACTTGGATAAGGGCTTAACAAAACCCTTAAGCCCTATTTTATAGAGAAAAAAATTCTCTTAATGGTTATCGGATCATAACCAAAGGCCCGTTAACCCTCTCCATTAATTTAAGTTAAAATAAACCAAACCATGATGGTTTATTTTAAGTTAAAACGAACCGAACCAACTTTGGTTCATTCGTTTAAAACAAACCAACCCCATTTGGTTTATTCTCCTCCATTGGATTAGAACCAAACCAATTTGGTTCATCCATCATGTCTTCATAAGAAACGGCCCATCCATGCTTCCATTGCGACTGAAACGATTTCATGCTCGCTTCATTGTTTGGTCCAACCAAACCTAGTTTCTCTCGGTCTGAGAATCTCATTCTCAAGCTTGTTTTAAATCCTTCGGATTATGCTTATTGTGCATGTGACCAAATAGGTTCTTAGTTTATGTTGGTCATCTATAATTAACCATTAATTATAGAACGATCGTGAGTGGCACCTAGTAGTACATCATGATCCCCAATTAACCAAAAAGATCAACAGTTGATCCAGAACTACTTCTGAAACCCTTCAGCAGCTCGAATGAATCATGCCTCATTCCCTTCACTCATCTTATACCCACTTGGTTCAGGACATGGTCTATAGTGTCAGTCCCCACTAGGTTGACTACGTCACACCGAGCTCAAGTATTATTTTCTCATCCTACGAATTCTTGTTACTGCACATGTATCGAAGAGTACCTTACTCTAAACATGTAATGCTTTGACCAAAGACTTTACTAATAATCCGACGAGAGGCCATGGGTATACATCTCTTCACAAGGAGTGGTGAATCCTTTATAGGCTATTCAAACACCTTCGATCACTTCGACTTATATCCAATCATCCCGGGTCCACATCTCCTCAGAGATGCTTGCTTAAGATGTCAAAGCATAAGTCTTCATGATCAAGATGACATGAATACTGCAAGTCAAAGGAACATCACACTTAAACTGCAGTAAGAACTTCATTAACATATCTATATATGCAGAGAACCATATGAAGTCTTACAGCTGGTCACTCCAAGGAACTAGTTACCATAACTAGTATCAACGATTAACTACGGACATCACAATGTCTCCAGCTAGTGAGAATCAACTGTTTGGATACACCAAAAAGTATACCTCATGCTAGTCTCGACAGAATTGATGGTGTTCAAATCCATCAATTCATCGACTAGGGATAATTCCGATACATCACAATTACACATGTAGAGATACTCACTAGTTGTGATCCAATCACAAATTCTCTCATGCTGTGAATCATATCGTGGACATTCAGTAAATGAGTTTAAGATCTAATCAAATACATGAAAACATGTATACTCAAATAGCGAATCTTCATTTATCATATAAATGGTTCAAACATAATGTGATTGCCTTAGGACATCTCTCATATATTACTAACAAACTCCCAGTTGTCCTAATGCCAATCGCTATGGTATCCAATACCATAGGCTCTAACATGACCCTCAAACTTACTTTGAGGTAATGCCATAGTCAAAGGATCCGCTAAGTTCCTTTCAGTGGGGATTTTCTCGATTTGTATTTCCTTCCTACTTATAATCTCTCTGATAAGATGATAGTGGAGAAGCAAATGTTTGGATCGTTGATGAGACCTTGGCTCTTTCGCCTGTGCAATTGCTCCATTGTTGTCGCAGTAGACCGATATTGCTTCAACAATGGCTGGAATCACACCAAGTTCGTAAACGAACTTCTTGATCCAAACCGCTTCTTTTGCTGCTTCTGAAGCTGCAATGTATTCTGCCTCAGTGGTAGAATCCGCTACAGTGTCTTGTTTGGAACTTTTCCAACTCACTGTGCCCCCATTCAAAGTGAACACGTATCCAGACTGAGACCTGGAATCATCCTTGTCTGTATGAAAGCTGGCATCCGTATACCTGCGTATCACTATGTCCCCTTCTCCATATATTAGGAATACATCCTTAGTTCTTCTTAAGTACTTAAGGATCGTCTTAACATCCACCCAATGATCCATTCCTGGATTAGACTGGTATCTACTCGTGACACTCAGAGCATACGATACATCGGGCCTCGTACATAACATAGCATACATGATAGATTCGATTGCGGATGCATAGAGAATCTTACTCATGCAAATCCTCTCGTCTTATGTGCGCGGACACATAGACTTCGAAAGGTGTATACCATGCCTGATGGGTAGGAAACCTTTCTTGGATTCCGACATGCTAAACCTCTTAAGCACTCGGTCTATATATGTAGACTACGAAAGACCAAGCAACCGTTTTGATCTATCTCTATAGATCTTAATCCCAAGGATGTAGGTTGCTTCTCCCAGGTCTTTCATGAAGAATGTCTTGGATAACAAAATCTTAACTGACTGTAAGACTGAAACATCGTCTTCTATAAGTAATATGTCATCGACATACAATACTAGGAACACGACTGCACTCCCACTAACCTTCTTATACACACAAGGTTCATATGGATTTTGTGAGAAATCAAACCTTTTGATTGTCTCATCAAAATTGATATTCCAGCTCCTGGATGCTTGCTTCAATCCACCGTCACAATTTGCATACCTTGGTTTTATCAACCGATGTGAAACCCTCAGGTTGTATCATATACACATCCTCGAGCAGGTTTCCATTAAGGAAAGCTGTTTTCACATCCATCTGCCATATCTCATAATCATAATGAGCCGCTATGGCCAGGAGCATCCGAATGGATTTAAGCATAGCTAAAGGCGAATAGGTTTCGTCATAATCAACACCTTGTTTTTGATGATATCCTTTCGCCACTAATCTAGCCTTATAGTGTTAGTAATATATGAGAGATGTCCTAAGACAATCGCCTTATGTATGAACCATTTATATGATAAATGAAGATTCACTATTTGAGTATACATGTTTTATGTATTTGATTGGATCTTAAACTCATTTACTGAATGTCCATGATACGATTCACAGCATGAGACAATTTGTGATTGGATCACAACTAGTGAGTATCTCTACATGTGTAATTGTGATGTATCGAAATTATCCCTAGTCGATGAATTGATGGATTTGGACACCATCAATTCTGTCGAGACTAGCATGAGGTATACTCCTTGGTGTATCCAAGCAGCTGATTCTCACTGGCTGGAGACATAGTGATGTCCGGAGTTAATCGTGGATGCTAGTTATGGTAACTAGTTCATTGGAGTGACCAGCCGTAAGACTTCATATGGTTCTCTGCATATATAGATATGTCAATGAAGTTCTTACTGTGGCTTAAGTGCGATGTTCCTTTGACTTGCGGTATTCAAGTCATCTTGATCATAGAGACTTATGCTTTGACATCTTAAGCAAGCATCTTTAAGGAGATGTGGACCCGGGATGATTGGGTATAAGTCGAAGTGATCGAAGGTGTTTGAATAGCCTATAAAGGATTCACCACTCCTTGCGAGGAGATGTATACCCATGGCCTCTCGTCGGATTGTTACTAAAGTCTTTGGCCAAAGCATTACATGTTTAGAGTAAGGTACTCTTCGATACATGTGGAGTAACTAGAATCCTAGGACGAGGAAATGATACTTGGGCTAGGTGTGATGTAGTCAGCCTAGTGGGGACTGACACAATAGACCATATCCTGAACCAAGTGGGTATAAGATGAGTGAAGGGAATGGGGCACGAATCATTCGAGCTGCTGAAGGGTTTCAGAAATAGTTCTGGATCAACCGTTGATCTTTTCGATTAATTGGGGATCATGATGTACTACTAGGTGCCACTCATGATCGTTCTATAATTAATGGTTAATTATAGACGGCCAACATAAACCGAGAACCTATTTGGTCACACGCACAACGAGCGTAATCCAAAGGATTTAAAACGAGCTTGAGAATGGGATTCTCAGACCGAGAGAAACTAGGTTTGGTTGGACCAAACATAAAGCAAGCATGAAATCGTTTCAGTCGCAATGGAAGCGTGGATGGGCCGAGTCTTATGAAGACGTAATGGATGAACCAAAATGGTTTGGTTCTAATCCAATTGAGGAGAATAAACCAAAGGGTTTGGTTTATTTTAAATGAATGAACCAAAAGTTGGTTCGGTTCATTTTAACTTAAAATAAACCATCATGGTTTGGTTTATTTTAACTTATCTTAATGGAGCGGGTTAACGTGCCTAATGGTTATGATCCAATAACCATTAAGAGAATTAGTTCTCTATAAAAGAGGGCTTAAGGGATAATTAAGTCCTAATCCAAGCCCTAGCAAAAGTTGCTGCCCACCCCATTGAAGGAGTTTTCGGTGCCAACCCTAAGCTTGCTCCAGCCTCCTTGCCGCCTCCTCCTTCGGCCCAAGCTCGGAGGTGAACCCTCCGGCGACCCTCCGGTGATCTTCCTAGGCCTCGGTGAAAAGGTGAGTACTTGGCTTCCTTGTTTTGGCCGGCGCCTACTCCTCCACCAAGCTGTCCAGTTTTCTGGACAGCTTCTTCTCCTCTCATCGGAGCGTCGTTTGGACGACGGTTAGAGCTCCGACAATGGCTAACTTACCGGAGATTCGATCTCCGGTAATCCTCTGAGGTGGAGGACGAAGGATTCGTCAATTGGTTGACGAATACCTCTCTGGAGAAGAGAGTTTTGAGAAATCGTATTAGGATCCGAATTTGGATTCGGATCGTGATCATCTCTCGATCACGTCGTCTTCCACACGAGGCTAGTAACCCGTACGAAGACGAAGCTTGTGGCTTAGCGAAGTCATCCCGAGGAACTCGGCGTGGATACGGATAGAGACGATTCTAGCGAGGATCGTTCCGGTTGATGCCGTTCCCGCTACACGTCATACGAAAGTTATAACGTAGATAAATTTCCTTTTATTGCAAATTTAAATTTACGGTTATGTGTACACTTGTTGTAATATGCATGCGTGTGTTGTAATAAATGTAGATTTATTATTTTATTGCTTCCGCTGTGTTCATGTTTGCGAAATGTGATCGAACACACACACGCCGCGGTGCCGGAAACCCAACAGTGGTATCAGAGCCCAGGTTGTGTTTCGACATAATCGTAAAAATGGTTTTGCGATAGTCATAATGTATTTCTGGAAATTTTCTAATTTTGGAAATTTAGAAGTATTTATGGAAATTTTTCAATTTTGGAAAGTCTAGAAGTATTTATGGAAATCTTCCACTTTTGGAAAGTTGGAAGTATTTATGGAAATTGATATTTTCATAAATAAAATATTTGATTAGATTCTGGAAATTTGTTTTCTAATTTAATCATGATTTTATTTGGGAAATCAAATCTTAAAATATTTTATTTCCATAAGTAGTTTTAATGATTTAGGAAATTGGTTTCCTAAATAGATTTTCCTTAATCAAATAATTCCATGAATAAAATATGTGATTAGATTTGGAAATTTGTTTCCTAATTTAATTATGATTTGATTTGGAGAATCAAATCTTAAACATATTTTATTTCCATAAATAGTTATGACATATAAGGAAATTATATACATGACATAATTGTATGCCATGTAATTGCATTAGATGCATAACATTATGCCATGCGTGTCGTGACATGTAGATGTATGCCATGTATGCCATGCCATGTAGATAATAGTTATTTGCATGCAAAGAGGATGAGACATAAAACCCTTAAACAATATTAAAGCCTACACCTTCCATTGATATGGTTAGAACCAGAGTTCCGTTTCTTGTTTGGGTTGTTGGACTCTCTCCAAGCCCGGCTCGAACCCGAACATGTTCAAACCATGGAATAGTTTAATACTAATATGGTAAGAGTCAGAGGTCAATCATTAGCTTTGGTTGTTGGACTCTCTCCAAGCTGGGCTAATTGGTTGAATGCGCTCTAACCATATTAAAACTATTTCTCGATTAATGGGTTGGCTTTAACCTGGAGCATCGGCTTGTTGGACTCTCTCCAAGGTCGATGTAAAGGGAGGTGAAGTTGGGTGCTATGCATATGATGCATACTTGTTAATGTGTTAACAACCCAACGTATGTGTGAACATTCAATTAGTTGATAGCACATTGTGATAGTTGCATATACATGATATGCAATCGGTATAGATGATACCTACCGTCGTAGTTATGAATGGCTTGTTGGACTCTCTCCAAGGTTATTCATAACTATGATGGATATCAACCCATTCGGAGATGGACCTACGATCTCCCGAAGTGATTTCGGGGTTTTTGAAATTCAAAAAATGAATGGGATTTATAAATGTATATTGATGCATTTTAAAATCATTTTCTCATATATGCTTATTTTATGATTTTGGGGTTTTTGAAATTCGAAAAATGAATGGGATTTATAAATGTATATTGATGCATTTTAAAATCATCTTTCTCATATACGTTGATTTGTATTTCTAAGATTGATCATGACGTCTTTGAATTTGCGTTCCATTTTGGATTCGAATAAATTGACTGGGCCGAGCTTCTTGGACTGGCTTAGAAGCTTGAGAATTGTTCTCAAGGTTGAAAAGCTTGCAAATGTCCTCGAAGCGCCTCTTCCCACCCGTCCTAGTGACGATGAAACTCTGGACCAATTGTTGGCCTATCAGAAACATGTGAGTGATTCTGAACAAATGAGTTGCATCATGCTAGCCGCGATGGAACCCAAGCTACGAAAGCAGCATGAGCATATGGATGCTCATATCGTAGTCCTTCATCTTTGTGAGTTGGTTGATGAGCAAGTGAGATTCGAAAGGTTCGAAGTCTCAAAGCTCCTCTTCACCTCTGAGATGCTAGGAGGTTCATCTGTGGTACTGCTCAATATGCTGAAGACTGTGGAGTCTTCTGAGAAGCATGAGCAGGGGACGGTGCTGTTAGTTGATTCCTCGAAGAAAGGTTCTAAGAGGAAGTCAAAGGAATGGCAGAAGGGAAAGAAGAGAAAGGCTAAGAAGGTAGAACTAGCACAAAAGGAAACTTGCCATCATTATGGCAAGGAGAGCCATTTGCGAAGAAAGTGCAAGATTTATCTTGAGTCCGTGAAGAAGAATAAGGCATCGGATGCCCCATCTTCTTCAGATATCTTCGTTATTGATTGTCATTCTATTTCCTCAAATACTTGGGTATTGGATACTGGGTGTGGCTCACATATATGTAATGACATACATGGACTAAGGAATGGAAGAAGACTCGTCAAGGGAGAGTCAAATTTGCATGTTGGGAATGGAGCAAAGGTTGCTGCAGTCGCCATTGGAACGCATTTGTTGAAACTCCCTACAGGACTTGTCTTAGAACTGGACAATTGCTTTTATGTTCCTTCGTTGATAAAGAACATCATTTCTATTTCTTGTTTAAATAGAAATGGGTACCATTTGACTTTTAGTAACAATTGTTGTTACATAACTTTGAATGGAGTTCTTTAAGGGACTGGAACTTTAAGCAATGGTATTTATATGTTGGACGTATCCAGTGACATTTGCAATATCGAAGCGAGCAACAAGCGTGCTCGAAAGGATAATCAAATAGACTCCTACTGTGGCATTGTCGTCTTGGCCATATAAGCAAGAAACACATGTCCGAATTACACCGATGTGGAATTCTGGAATCGTTTGAATTGGATTCATACGATACATGTGAATCATGCTTAAAAGACAAGATGACTAAGTTACCTTTTATAGGAAAAAGGTGAACGAGTGGGAGAGTTGCTAGGCCTAATACATAGTGATGTATGTGGACCTATGTCAACTCAAGCTTTAGGAGGCTGTAGCTACTTCATTACCTTCAACAATGATCACTCACGATTTGGGTATGTGTTCTTGATGAAACACAAGTCTGAAGCCTTTGAAAGGTTCAAAGAATTCAGAAATGAAGTAGAGAAACAACATGACAAGTGTATTAAAATACTTCGATCGGATCGAGGTGGTGAATACTTGAGTCAGGAGTTTCTTGATTACCTAAGAGACAATGATATATTGTCTTAATGGACTCCGCCCTATACACCATAGCATAATGGTGTATCTGAGAGGCATAACCGGACCTTGTTGGACATGGTCAGGTCAATGATGAATCATGCGACTCTTCCCAAGTCCTTTTGGGGTTATGCACTTCAGACAGCTGTTTACTTGTTAAACAGAATGTCTACCAAGGTAGTCTCAACTACTCCATATGAGATATGGAATAGTAAGAAACCTCATGTATCTTACATGAAGATATGGGGTTGTCCTGCTTATGTAAAGCGGACTGTATCAGACAAATTGGATGCTAAGTCTGATAAATGTCTATTTATTGGATACCCTAAGGAAACAAGGGGTTACCAATTCTATCATCCTGTGGAACAAAAGGTGTTTGTTTCAAGGCATGCTGTGTTTCTAGAGAAAGAGTTTCTCTTGCAAGAAAACAGTGGGAGTGTCCTCGAGCTTGAGGAGGCTCGAGAGACTCAAATAGTCATTGATGAGATACTTGGTGAAGCACAACAGCCGACAACTCATAGTGATGAGCAATCGGCTGGACCTATTGTAACACCACATCTTCGTAGATCTGGTAGAACACGCAATATTCCTGAGAGATATGGATTTCTCGTAAGTGAATCGAACGACGTGTTACTCATTGATGATGAGGAGCCTACCAGTTATGAAGAAATGCTGACAAGTTCAGAAAGGGATAAGTGGCTTGGTGCCATGAAGTCGGAAATGGATTCCATGTATGAAAACCAAGTTTGGAACTTGGTTGACCCACCTGAAGGGATAAAGCCTATAGGGTGCAAGTGGGTTTTCAAGAACAAAACCGACATGGATGGTAATGTGATTACCTATAAGGCTAGATTGGTGGCAAAAGGATATCGTCAAAAACAAGGTGTTGATTATGACGAAACCTATTCGCCTGTAGCTATGCTTAAATCCATTCGGATGCTCCTGGCCATAGCGGCTCATTATGATTATGAGATATGGCAGATGGATGTGAAAACAGCTTTCCTTAATGGAAACCTGCTCAAGGACGTGTATATGATACAGCCTGAGGGTTTCACATCGGTTGATAAAACCAAGGTATGCAAATTGCGACGGTCCATTTATGGATTAAAGCAAGCATCCAGGAGCTGGAATATCCGTTTTGATGAGACAATCAAAAAGTTTGATTTCTCACAAAATCCAGACGAACCTTGTGTGTACAAGAAGGTTAGTGGGAGTGCAGTCGTGTTCCTAGTATTGTATGTCGATGACATACTACTTATAGGAAACGATGTTTCAATCTTACAGTCAGTGAAGGTTTGGTTATCCAAGACATTCTCCATGAAAGACCTAGGAGAAGCAACCTACATCCTCTGGATTAAGATCTATAGAGATAGATCGAAACGGTTGCTTGGTCTTTCGCAGTCTACATATATAGACCGAGTGCTAAAGAGGTTTAGCATGTCGGAATCCAAGAAAGGTTTCCTACCCATCAGGCATGGGGAACACCTTTCGAAGTCTATGTGTCCGCGCACAGAAGACGAGAGGATTTGCATGAGTAAGATTCCCTATGCATCCGCAATAGGATCTATCATGTATGCTATGTTATGTACGAGGCCCGATGTATCGTACGCTCTGAGTGTCACGAGCAGATACCACCGATCCAGAATGGATCATTGGGAGGTCATAAGACGATCCTTAAGTACTTGAGAAGAACTAAGGATGTGTTCCTAATATATGGAGAAGGGGACATGGTGATACGCGGGTATACGGATGCCAGCTTCCAGACAGACAAGGATGATTCCAGGTCTCAGTCTGGATACGTGTTCACCTTGAATGGGGGCGCAATGAGTTGGAAAAGTTCCAAACAAGAGACTGTAGCGGATTCTACCACTGAGGCAGAATACATTGCAGCTTCGAAAGCAGCAAAGGAAGCGGTTTAGATCAAGAAGTTTGTTCATGAACTTGGTGTGATTCCGGCCATTGTTGAAGCAATACCGGTCTACTGCGACAACAATGGAGCAATTGCACAGGCGAAAGAGCCAAGGTCTCATCAACGATCCAAACATGTGCTTCGCCGCTATCATCTTATCAGAGAGATCATCAGTAGGAGCGAAATACAAATCGAGAAAATTCCCACTGAAAGGAACTTAGCGGATCCCTTGACTAAGGCATTACCTCAAAATAAGTTTGAGGGTAATGTTTGAACTTATGGTATTGGATACCGTAGCGATTGGCATTAGGCCAAGTGGGAGTCTGTTAGTAATATATGAGAGATGTCCTAAGGCAATCGCATTATGTATGAACCATTTATATGATAAATGAAGATTCACTATTTGAGTATACATGTTTTATGTATTTGATTGGATCTTAAACTCATTTACTGAATGTCCACGATACGATTCACAGCATGAGAGAATTTGTGATTGGATCACAACTAGTGAGTATCTCTACATGTGTAATTGTGATGTATTGAATTATCCTAGTCGATGAATTGATGGATTTGGACACCATCAATTCACGAGACTAGCACGAGGTATACTCCTTGGTGTATCCAAGCATGATTCTCACTAGTCGAGACATAGTGATGTCCGAGTTAATCGTGGATGCTAGTTATGGTAACTAGTTCATTGGAGTGACCAGCCGTAAGACTTCATATGGTTCTCTGCATATATAGATATGTCAATGAAGTTCTTACTGTGGCTTAAGTGCGATGTTCCTTTGACTTGTAGTATTCAAGTCATCTTGATCATAGAGAGTTATGCTTTGACATCTTAAGCAAGCATCTCTAAGGAGATTTGGACCCGGGATGATTGGGTATAAGTCGAAGTGATCGAAGGTGTTTGAATAGCCTATAAAGGATTCACCACTCCTTCCGAGGAGATGTATACCCATGGCCTCTCGTCGGATTGTTACTAAAGTCTTTGGCCAAAGCATTACATGTTTAGAGTAAGGTACTCTTCGATACATGTGGAGTAACTAGAATCCGTAGGATGAGGAAATGATACTTGGGCTAGGTGTGACGTAGTCAGCCTAGTGGGGACTAACATCATACACCATGTCCTGAACCAAGTGGGTATAAGATGAGTGAAGGGAATGGGGCATGAATCATTCGAGCTGCTGAAGGATTTCAGAAATAGTTCTGGATCAACCGTTGATCTTTTCGGTTAATTGGGGATCATGATGTACTACTAGGGGCCACTCATGATCGTTCTATAATTAATGGTTAATTATAGACGGCCAACATAAACCGAGAACCTATTTGGTCACACGCACAACGAGCGTAATCCAAAGGATTTAAAATGAGCTTGAGAATAGGATTCTCAGACCGAGAGAAACTAGGTTTGGTTGGACCAAACATAAAGCGAGCATGAAATCGTTTCAGTCGCAATGGAAGCGTGGATGGGCCGAGTCTTATGAAGACGTAATGGATGAACCAAAATGGTTTGGTTCTAATCCAATGGAGGAGAATAAACCAAAGGGTTTGGTTTATTTTAAACGAATGAACCAAAAGTTGGTTCGGTTCGTTTTAACTTAAAATAAACTATCATGGTTTGTTTTATTTTAACTTATCTTAATGGAGCGGGTTAACGGGCCTAATGGTTATGATCCAATAACCATTAAGAGAATTAGTTCTCTATAAAAGAGGGCTTAAGGGATAATTAAGCCCTAATCCAAGCCCTAGCAAAAGTTGTCGCCCACCCCATTGAAGGAGTTTTCGGCGCCAACCCTAAGCTTGCCGCCCAGCTCCTTGTGCCGCCGTCCAGCTCCTTGTCGGCATCCAAGCTTCAGCCGGTGAACCCTTCTGCGACCCTCCGGTGATCTTCCTAGGCCTCGGTGAAAAGGTGAGCACTTGGCTTCCTTGTTTTGGCCGGCGCCTACTCCTCCACCAAGCTGTCCAGTTTTCTGGACAGCTTCTTCTCCTCTCGTCGGAGCGTGCTTGACGACGGTTAGAGCCCGGCAACGGCTAACTTACCGAGATTTGATCTCCGGTAATCCTCTGAGGTGGAGGACGGCGATTCGCCAATTGGTTGACGAATACCTCTCCGGAGAAGCGAGTTTTGAGAACTCGTATTAGGATCCGAATTTGGATTCGGATCGTGATCATCTCTCGATCACGTCGTCTTCAACACGAGGCTAGTAACCCGTACGAAGACGAAGCTCGTGGCTTAGTGAAGTCATCCCGAGGAACTCGGCGTGGATACGGATAGAGACGATTCTAGCGAGGATCGTTCCGGTTTATGCCGTTCCCGCTACACGTCATACGAAAGGTATAACATAGATAAATTTCCTTTTATTGCAAATTTAAATTTATGGTTATGTCTACACTTGTTGTAATATGCATGTGTGTGTTGTGTGTGTTGTAATAAATGTAGATTTATTATTTTATTGCTTCCGCTGTGTTCATGTTTGCGAAACGTGATCGAACACACACACGCCGCGGTGCCGGAAACCCAACATATAGGTAATCACATTACCATCCATGTCGGTGTTCTTCTTGAAAACCCACTTGCACCCTATAGGCTTGATGCCTTCAGGTGGGTCAACCAAGTTCCAAAATTGGTTTTCATACATGGAATCCATTTTTGACTTCATGACATCAAGCCACTTATCCCTTTCTGAACTTGTCAGCACTTCTTCATAACTGGTAGGCTCTTCATCATCAATGAGTAACACGTCGTTCGATTCACTTACGAGAAATCCATATCTCTCAGGAATGTTGCGTGTTCTACCAGATCTACGAAGATGTGGTGTTTCAATAGGTCCAGCCGATTGCTCATCACTATGAGTTGTCGGCTGTTGTGCTTCACCAGGTATCTCATCAATGTCTATTTGAGTCTCTCGAGCCTCCTCTAGCTCGACGACACTCCCACTGTTTTCTTGCAAGAGAAACTCTTTCTCTAGAAACACAGCATGTCTTGAAACAAACACCTTTTGTTCCACAGGATGATAGAATTGGTAACCCCTTGTTTCCTTAGGGTATCCAATAAATAGACATTTATCAGACTTAGCATCCAATTTGTCTGTTACAGTCCGCTTCACATAAGCAGGACAACCCCATATCTTCAAGTAAGATACATGAGGTTTCTTACTATTCCATATCTCATATGGAGTAGTAGAGACTACCTTGGTTGACATTCTGTTTAACAAGTAAACAGTTGTCTGAAGTGCATAGCCCCAAAAGGACTTGGGAAGATTCGCATGATTCATCATTAACCTGACCATGTCTAACAAGGTCTGATTACGCCTCTCAGATACACCATTATGTTGTGGTGTATATGGCGGTGTCCATTGAGACAATATACCATTGTCTCTTAGATAATCAAGAAACTCTTGACTTAAGTATTCACCACCTCGATCTGATCGAAGTATTTTAATACTCTTGTCATGTTGTTTCTCTACTTCATTTTTGAATTCTTTGAACCTTTCAAAGGCTTTAGACTTGTGTTTCATCAAGAACACATACCCAAACTGTGAGTGATCATCGGTGAAGGTAATGAAGTAGCTATAGCCTCCTAATGCTTGAGTTGACATAGGTCCACATACATCAGTATGTATTAGACCTAGCAACTCTCCCACTTGTTCACCTTTTCCTGTAAAAGGTAACTTGGTCATCTTGCCTTTTAAGCATGATTCGCATGTATCGTATGAATCCAATTCAAACTATTCCAGAATTCCACATCGGTGTAATTCGAACATGCGTTTCTTGCTTACATGGCCAAGACGACAAAGCCACATGTAGGAGTCTAATTGATTATCCTTTCGAACACACTTGTTGCTCGCTTCGATATTGAAAACATCACTGGATATGTCCAACGTATAAACACCATTGCTTAAAGTTCCAGTCCCATAAAGAACTCCTTTCAAAGTTATGTAACAACAATTGTTACTTAAAGTCAAATGGTACCCATTTCTATTTAAACAAGAAATAGAAATGATGTTCTTTATCAACGAAGGAACATAAAAGCAATTGTCCAGTTCTAAGACAAGTCCTGCAAGGAGTTTCAATAAATACATTCCGATGGTGAGTGCAGCAACCTTTGCTCCATTCCCAACACGTAAATTTGACTCTCCCTTGACGAGTCTTCTTCTATTCCTTAGCCCATGTATGTCATTACATATATATTAGCCACACCCAGTATCCAATACCCAAGTGTCTGAGAAAATAGAATGACAATCAATAACGAAGATATATGAAAAAGATGGAGCATCTTATGCCTTATTCTTCTTCACGGACTCAAGATAAATCTTGCAATTTCTTCGCCAATGGCCCTACTTTCCATAATGATGGCAAGTGCCCTTTTGAGCTGGTTATGCCTTTTTAGCCTTTTTCTTCTTCCCCTTCTATTGTTCCTTTGACTCCCTCTTAGAACCTTTCTTTGAGGAATCAACAAAAACACCATCCCCTGCTCATGCTTCTCAGAAGGCTCCACAGTCTTCACCATGTTGAGCAGTACCACAGATGAACCTTCTTGCATCTCAGAGGTGAAGAGGAGCTTGGAGACTTCGAACCTTTCGAATCTCACTTGTTTATCAAACAACTCATAAAGATGAAGGACTACGATATGAGCATCCATATGCTCATGCTGCTTCCGTAGCTTGGGTTCCATCATGGCTAGCATGATGCAACTCATTTGTTCAGAATTACTCACATGTTTCTGATAGGCCAACAATTGTTCCAGAGTTGCATTGTCACTAGGACGGGCGGGAAGAGGTGCTTCTAGGACATTTGCAAGCTTTTCAACCTTGAGAACAATTCTCAAGTTTCTAAGCCAGTCCAAGAAGTTTGACCCAGTCAATTTATTCGAATCCAAAATGGAATGCAAATTCAAAGACATCATGATCAATCTTAGAAATACAAATCAACATATATGAGAAAGATGATTTTAAAATGCATCAATATACATTCATAAATCCCATTCATTTTGCGAATTTTAAAAACCCCAAAATCACTTCGGAAGATCGTAGGTCCATCTCCGAATGGGCTGATATCCATCATAGATATGAACAGCCTTGGATAGAGTCCAACAAGCCATTCATAACTACGATTGTAGGTATCAAATATACCGATTGCATATCACGTATATGCAACTATCACAATGTGCTATCAACTAATTGAATGTTCACACATGCATCGGTTTGTTAACACATTAACAAGTATGCATCATATGCATAGCACCCAACTTCACCTCCCTTAACATCGACCTTGGAGAGAGTCCAACAAGCCGATGCTCCAGGTTAAAGCCAACCCATTAATCGAGAAATAGTTTTAATATGGTTAGAGCGTATTCAAACAATTAGCCCGGCTTGGAGAGACTCCAACAACCAAAGCTAACGATTGACCTCTGACTCTTACCATATTAGTATTAAACTATTCCATGGTTTGAACATGTTCGGGTTCGAGCCGGGTTTGGAGAGAGTCCAACAACCCAAACAAGAAACGGAACTCTTGTTCTAACCATATTAATGGAAGGTGTAGGCTTTAATATTAAGTAAGGGTTTTTATGTCTCATCCTCTTTGCATGCAAATAACTATTATCTACATGGCATGGCATGCATGGCATACATCTACATGTCACGACACGCATGGCATAATGATATGCATCTAGTGTAATTACATGCCATACAATTATGTCATGTACAAAATTTCCTTATATGTCATAACTATTTATGGAAATAAAATATGTTTAAGATTTGATTCTCCAAATCAAATCATGATTAAATTAGGAAACAAATTTCCAAATCTAATCACATATTTTATTTGTGGAAAGAGTTGATTAAGGAAAGTCAATTTAGGAAACCAATTTCCTAAATCATCAAAACTACTTATGGAAATAAAATATTTTTAAGATTTGATTTCCCAAATCAAATCATGATTAAATTAGGAAACAAATTTCCAAATCTAATCAAATATTTTATTTATGAAAAATATCAATTTCCATAAATACTTCCAACTTTCCAAAAGTAGAAGATTTCCATAAATACTTCTAGACTTTCCAAAATTAAAAAAATTTCCATAAATACTTCTAACTTTCCAAAAGTAGAAAATTTTCAGAAATACCATTATGACTATCGCAAAACAATTTTATGATTATGTCGAAACACAACCTGGGCTCTGATACCAATGTTGGGTTTCCGGCACCGCGGCGAGTGTGTGTTCGAACATGTTTCGTAAACATGTGCACAACGGAAGGAATAAAATAATAAATCTAATTTATTACAACACACACATCACACGCATGCATAGTACAATATGTGTAGGCATAACCGTAAATTCAAATTTTGCAATAAAAGGAAATTTATACTACGTATACCTGACGTATCACGTGTAGCGGGAAAGACATCAACCGGAACGATTCATGCTAGAATCGTCTCTATCCGTATCCACACCGAGTATCTTCGGGATGACTTCACAAAGTCACGAGCCTCATCTTCGTACGGGTTACTAGCCTCGTGTTGAAGACGATGTGATCGAGAGAAGATCACGATCCGAATCAAAATTCGGATCCAAAACGAGTCCTCAAAAATTCACTTCTCCGGAGAGGTATTCGTCAACCATTTGACGAATCCTTCGTCCTCCACCTATGAGGATTACCGGAGATCGAATCCCCAGCAAGGCTACTGCTGTCGGAGCTCCAAACGTCGTCCAAATGACGCTCCGACAAGAAGGAAACAAGCTGTCCAGAAAACTGGACAGCTTTGGTGGAGGAATAGAGGCTGACCAAATAAGGAAGGTTGAGGCTCACCTTGTCGCCGGACCCAAAGGAGATCACCGGAGCTCCTCCAGCAGCAGCTCGACGCCGGCAAGAGGGAAGGACAACACCTTCTGGACGCCGGCAAGGGAGCTGGGTGGTGGTGGGCAGTGGCAAGGTTGGGTTGGCGCCGACTACACCAAGGAGAATGAGGGGGCTGCAACTTAGGGTTGCAAGGACTTGGATTAGGGCTTAACAAAACCCTTAAGCCCTATTTTATAGAGAACAAATTCTCTTAATGGTTATCGGATCATAACCAAAGGCCCGTTAACCCGCTCCATTAATTTAAGTTAAAATAAACCAAACCATGATGGTTTATTTTAAGTTAAAACGAATCGAACCAACTTTGGTTCATTCGTTTAAAACAAACCAAACCCCTTTGGTTTATTCTCCTCCATTGGATTAGAACCAAACCAATTTGGTTCATCCATCATGTCTTCATAAGACACGGCCCATCTACGCTTCCATTGCAACTGAAACGATTTCATGCTCGCTTCATTGTTTGGTCCAACCAAACCTAGTTTCTCTCGGTCTGAAAATCTCATTCTCAAGCTTGTTTTAAATCCTTCTGATTACGCTCGTTGTACGTGTGACCAAATAGGTTCTCGGTTTATGTTGGCCATCTATAATTAACCATTAATTATAGAATGATCATGAGTGGCACCTAGTAGTACATCATGATCCCCAATTAACCGAAAAGATCAACGGTTGATCCAGAACTATTTCTGAAACGCTTCAGCAGCTCGAATGAATCGTGCCCCATTCCCTTCACTCATCTTATACCCACTGGTTTAGGACATGATCTATAGTGTCAGTCCCCACTAGGTTGACTACGTCACACCTAGCCCAAGTATCATTTCCTCGTCCTACGGATTCTAGTTACTGCACATGTATCGAAGAGTACCTTACTCTAAACATGTAATGCTTTGGCCAAAGACTTTAGTAACAATCCGACGAGAGGCCATGGGTATACATCTCCTCGCAAAGAGTGGTGAATCCTTTATAGGCTATTCAAACACCTTCGATAACTTCGACTTATACCCAATCAACTCGGGTCCACATCTCCTCAGAGATGCTTGCTTAAGATGTCAAAGCATAAATCTTTGTGATCAAGATGACTTGAATACCGCAAGTCAAAGGAACATCGCACTTAAGCTGCAGTAAGAACTTCATTGACATATCTATATATGCAGAGAACCATATGAAGTCTTACGGCTGGTCACTCCAATCAACTAGTTATTATAACTAGCATCCACGATTAACTCCGGACATCACAATGTCTCTAGGTAGTGAGAATCAGCTGCTTGGATACACCAAGGAGTATACCTCGTGCTAGTCTCGACAGAATTGATGGTGTCAAAATCCATCAATTCATCGACTAGGGATAATTCCGATACATCACAATTACACATGTAGAGATACTCACTAGTTGTGATCCAATCACAAATTCTCTCATGCTGTGAATCGTATCATGGACATTCAGTAAATGAGTTTAAGATCTAATCAAATACATGAAAACATGTATACTCAAATAGTGAATCTTCATTTATCATATAAATGGTTCAAACATAAGGCAATTGCCTTAGGACATCTCTCATATATTACTAACAGACCCGAGTAGCATGACAATAGCTTAGGGAAGCACCTGAAAGCTAGTGTATGGATGAACAAGTCATGGAGGACTTGGAGGGATGTGAAAGGCATGAGTCCGGTGGAGGTGGCTAGAAGGCTTAGGTCTAGGCTAAGAGTGGTCTACTGAGTTAAACCTCATGGATGATATGTATCAGTTGACTGGTATTCTTACCAGTTGAATTGCTATAAGTCGATAGGTGATCCACTACAGCTGTGTGGCCTTGACAGTCGACTGCCATCTTTAGGCAGTCGACTGCCATGAAGGGTAGTCGACTGATGGTCTTGGTTACGAACACAAAACTCTTGGTAGTTGACTGATCAGTCGACTACGAGGTTGGCAGTCAACTGATGGTAATGGTAGTCGACTGTTAGTGTATCCGTTGGCTGGGATGCCAGCGTGGATTAAGCTGTTGTGAGACAACGACTACAGGGGAAGTCGACTGGGGCCCTTTGGCAGTCGACTGCCAGGCACAAAATCAGCTCAATGCAGGTTATAAAAGGAGCCCGAGATGGAGGATTTTGTAGTGATTTTTAGGGAGATTTTGAAGGGGAATTGCTGCTGCATTCCAGACCTTTAAGAGCAAACGAAAGCAAGCAACAAGCAAGAGTTCAAAGTATTTGTTGTAAAATTTTATTTATGTATTTCATTATTGTCTTTGTATTTCTTGTACTTTTTGTATTATGTTTATAATTTCTTGTACGATATTTCTCCACCTCCGACGTGTTGTCGAGAAGGAGATTTAGTAGTGGTGTGTGCATCACTAGAGCTCGTTGAGCTCGCCCCGTGGAGTAGGAACCTTAAGGTTCTGAACCATGTTATATTCAGGTGTTGTGATTGTGTATTCATTTTCGTATTTGTATTCTGCTGCACTAACCAAATTGTAGAGACGAACAAACGAATTCCATCGAACAACGCACATGGGTTATTCAACCCCCCTTCTAGCCAGACCACGATCCCTCAATAGATAGAACCTCACAAGTTAAATATATGCATTGATACACATAACAAATATGGAAATAGAGCTCACTCAAAACAACTTATGATATTGCACTATCAAATGTTTGTTTATCTTCCACTTCTCCACTACTATGAACATAAGCACACATAAATCAAGAGGACTAATCATAAGTAGTCACGAAATCAATATAAATTCCAAAGAACAAGGAAGGTAAGCAACAAGGAAGACCAAAAGAACATGAGAGCTTTGAAGTATCACATGATGACTACAACAAAATAATAAACACGAAATCACTCATAAGAACCAACACTCAACTCCCTTGTATTTTTTTTCAATGTAATACGCAAACTAAACATTCATACATCTCTAAAAATACTGTTGGTGCAATCGGCCCAGGTCACAATTGACCAGGACTCGAGTTTGACTCGAGTGATGTTTTGATGTTCGACAAAAACATATGACAATGTAATTGTCATGGGAAAGTCCAAGTCTTGGGTACTTGGCACGGAAAGTCCAAGTGGGACACTTGGTATGGAAAGTCCAAGTGGGACACTTGACATTTGGGAAAGTCCAAGTCTTGAGTACTTGGCATGGAAAGTCCAACATGGGTTGGCAAGGGAAAGTCCAAGCTTGAGTCTTGGCATTTGAAGTCCAAGGGGTTTGATATTGGCGGCATAAAGTCTAAGCGGGAGTCTTGGCAGCATAAGTCCAATGGTTGGCGGCGTAAAGTCCAAGCGGAGTTTTGGCGGTGTAAGTCCAATGTGCCTTGGCGGTGTAGACACCATTAGCATGACATAGCTGATGGAAGCACCTGAAGGCTAGCGCAATGGATGAACAAGTCATGGATGACTTGGAGGGATCCGAGCGGCATGAGGCTGATGGATGTTGGGTTTTCGGCACCGCGGCGTGGGTGTGTTCGATTACATTTCGTAAACATGAACACAGCGGAAGCAATAAAAATAATAAATCTACATTTATTACAATACACACATGCATATTACAACAAGTGTAGACATAATCGTAAATTTAAATTTGCAATAAAAGGAAATTTATCTACGTTATACCTTTCGTATGACGTGTAGCGGGAACGGCATCAACCGGAACGATCCTTGCTAGAATCGTCTCTATCCGTATCCACGCCGAGTTCCTCGGGATGACTTCGCTAAGCCACGAGCTTCGTCCTCGTACGGGTTACTAGCCTCGTGTCGAAGACGACGTGATCGAGAGATGAACACGATCCGAATCCAAATTCGGATCCTAATACGAGTCCTCAAAACTCGCTTCTCCGGAGAGATATTCGTCAACCAATTGATGAATCCTTCGTCCTCCACCTCAGAGGATTACCGGAGATCGAATCCCCGGTAAGTTAGCCGCTGTCGGAGCTCTAACCGTCGTCCAAACGACGCTCCGATGAGAGGAGAAGAAGCTGTCCAGAAAACTGGACAGCTTGGTGGAAAAGTAGGTGCCGGCCAAAACAAGGAAGCCAAGTGCTCACCTTTTCACCAAGGCCTAGGAAGATCACCGGAGGGGCGCCGGAAGGTTCACCGGCTGAAGCTTGGACGCCGGCAAGGAGATGGACGGTGGCACAACAAGCTGGGCGGCACACCTAGTGTTGGCGCCGAAATCTCCAAGGATGAGGTGGGCGGCAACCTTAGGGCAAGGGTTTTGGATTAGGGCTTAATTATCCCTTAAGCCCTCTTTTATAGAGAACTAATTCTCTTAATGGTTATTGGATCATAACCATTAGGCCCGTTAACCCGCGCCATTAAGATAAGTTAAAATAAACCAAACCATGATGGTTTATTTTAAGTTAAAACGAACCGAACCAACTTTTGGTTCATTCGTTTAAAATAAACCAAACCCTTTGGTTTATTCTCATCCATTTGATTAGAACTAAACCATTTTAGTTCATCCATTACGTCTTCATAAGACTCGGCCCATCCACGCTTCCATTGTGACTGAAACGATTTCATGCTCGCTTTATGTTTGGTCCAACCAAACCTAGTTTCTCTCGGTCTGAGAATCCCATTCTCAAGCTCGTTTTAAATCCTTTGGATTACGCTCGTTGTGCATGTGACCAAATAGGTTCTTGGTTTATGTTGGCCGTCTATAATTAACCATTAATTATAGAACGATCATGAGTGGCACCTAGTAGTACTTCATGATCCCCAATTAACCGAAAAAATCAATGGTTGATCCAGAACTATTTCTGAAACCCTTCAGCAGCTCGAATGATTCGTGCCCCATTCCCTTCACTCATCTTATACCCACTTGGTTCAGGACATGGTCTATTATGTCAGTCCCCACTAGGCTGACTACGTCACACCTAGCTCAAGTATCATTTCCTCGTCCTACGGATTCTAGTTACTCCACATGTTTCGAAGAGTACCTTACTCTAAACATGTAATGCTTTGGCCAAAGACTTTAGTAACAATCCGACGAGAGGCCATGGGTATACTTCTCCTCGCAAGGAGTGGTGAATCCTTTATAGGCTATTCAAACACCTTCGATCACTTCGACTTATACCCAATCATCCCGGGTCCACATCTCCTTAGAGATGTTTGCTTAAGATGTCAAAGCATAAGTCTCCATGATCAAGATGACTTGAATACCGCAAGTCTAAGGAACATCGCACTTAAGCCACAGTAAGAACTTCATTGACATATCTATATATGCAGAGAACCATATTAAGTCTTACGGCTGGTCACTCCAATGAACTAGTTACCATAACTAGCATCCACGATTAACTCCGGACATCACAATGTCTCCAGCCAGTGAGAATCAGCTGCTTGGATACACCAAGGAGTATACCTCGTGCTAGTCTCGGCGGAATTGATGGTGTCCAAATCCATCAATTCATCGACTAGGATAATTACGCACATCACAATTACACATGTAGAGATACTCACTAGTTGTGATCCAATCACAAATTCTCTCATGCTGTGAATCGTATCGTGGACATTCAGTAAATGAGTTTAAGATCCAATCAAATACATAAAACATGTATACTCAAATAGTGAATCTTCATTTATCATGTAAATGGTTCATACATAAGGCGATTGCCTTAGGACATCTCTCATATATTATTAACAGACTCCCACTTGGCCTAATGCCAATCGCTACGGTATCCAATACCATAAGCTCTAACATGACCCTCAAACTTAATTTGAGGTAATGCCTTAGTCAAAGGATCCGCTAAGTTCCTTTCAGTGGGAATTTTCTCGATTTGTATTTTGTTCCTACTGATGATTTCTCTGATAAGATGATAGCGGTGAAGCACATGTTTGGATCATTGATGAGACCACATCAAGTTCATAGATGAACTTCTTGATCCAAACCGCTTCTTTTGCTACTTCCAAAGCTGCAACGTATTCTGCCTTAGTGGCAAAATCCGCTATATTGTCAAGCTTGGAACCTTTCCAACTTATTGCGCCTCCATTCTAGGTGAATACATACCCAGACTGAGACATGGAATCATCCTTGTCTGTCTGGAGCTGGCATCCGTATACCCACGTATCACCATGTACCCTTCTCCATATATTAGGAACGCATCCTTAGTTCTTCTTAAGTACTTAAGGATCATCTTAACAGCCACCCAATGATCCATTCCTGGATCAGACTGGTATCTACTCGTGACACTCAGAGCATACGATACATCGGGCCTCGTACATAACATAGCATACATGATAGATCCTATTGCGGATGCATAGGGAATCTTACTCATGCAAATCCTCTCATCTTCTGTGCGCGGACACATAGACTTCGAAAGGTGTTCCCCATGCCTGATGGGTAAGAAACCTTTCTTGGATTCGACATGCTAAACCTCTTTAGCACTCGGTCTATATATGTAGACTGCGAAAGACCAAGCAACTGTTTCGATCTATCTCTATAGATCTTAATCCCGAGGATGTAGGTTGCTTCTCCCAGGTCTTTCATGGAGAATGTCTTGGATAACCAAACCTTCATTGACTGTAAGATTGAAACATCGTTTCCTATAAGTAGTATGTCATCGACATACAATACTAGGAACACGACTGCACTCCCACTAACCTTCTTGTACACACAAGGTTCGTCTGGATTTTGTGAGAAATCAAACTTTTTGATTGTCTCATCAAAACGGATATTCCAGCTCCTGGATGCTTGCTTCAATCCATAAATGGACCGTCGCAATTTGCATACCTTGGTTTTATTAACCGATGTGAAACCCTCAGGCTGTATCATATACACGTCCTCGAGCAGGTTTCCATTAAGGAAAGCTGTTTTCACATCCATCTGCCATATCTCATAATCATAATGAGCCGCTATGGCCAGGAGCATCCGAATGGATTTAAACATAGCTATAGGCAAATAGGTTTCATCATAATCAACATCTTGCTTTTGACGATATCCTTTTGCCACCAATCTAGCCTTATAGGTAATCACATTACCATCCATGTCGGTTTTCTTCTTGAAAACCCACTTGCACCCTATAGGCTTTATGCCTTTAGGTGGGTCAACCAAGTTCCAAACTTGGTTTTCATACATGGAATCCATTTCTGACTTCATGGCACCAAGCCATTTATACCTTTCTGAACTTGTCAGCACTTCTTCATAACTGGTAGGCTCCTCATCATCAATGAGTAACACGTCGTTCGATTCACTTACGAGAAATCCATATCTCTCAGGAATATTGCGTGTTCTACCAGATCTACGAAGATGTGGTGTTACAATAGGTCCAGCTGATTGCTCATCACTATGAGTTGTCGGCTGTTGTGCTTCACCAGGTATCTCATTAATGTCTATTTGAGTCTCTCGAGCCTCCTCAAGCTCGACGACACTCCCACTGTTTTCTTGCAAGAGAAACTCTTTCTCTAGAAACACAGCATGCCTTGAAACAAACACCTTTTGTTCCACAGGATGATAGAATTGGTAACCCCTTGTTTCCTTAGGGTATCCAACAAACAGACATTTATCAGACTTAGCATCCAATTTGTCTGATACAGTCCGCTTCACATAAGCAGGACAACCCCATATCTTCAAGTAAGATACATGAGGTTTCTTACCATTCCATATCTCATATGGAGTAGTTGAGACTACCTTGGTAGACATTCTGTTTAACAAGTAAACAGCTGTCTGAAGTGCATAGCCCCAAAAGGACTTGGGAAGAGTCGCATGATTCATCATTGACCTGACCATGTCCAACAAGGTCCGGTTACGCCTCTCAGATACACCATTATGCTGTGGTGTATATGGCGGAGTCCATTGAGACAATATACCATTGTCTCTTAGATAATCAAGAAACTCTTGACTTAAGTATTCACCACCTCGATCCGATCGAAGTATTTTAATACTCTTATCATGTTGTTTCTCTACTTCATTTCTGAATTCTTTGAACCTTTCAAAGGCTTCAGACTTGTGTTTCATCAAGAACACATACCCAAACCGTGAGTGATCATCGGTGAAGGTAATGAAGTAGCTATAGCCTCCTAATGCTTGAGTTGACATAGGTCCACATACATCAGTATGTATTAGACCTAGTAACTCTCCCACTCGTTCACCTTTTCCAGTAAAAGGTAACTTAGTCATCTTGCCTTTTAAGCATGATTCACATGTATCGTATGAATCCTATTCAAACGATTACAGAATTCCACATCGGTGTAATTCGGACATGCGTTTCTTGCTTACATGGCCAAGACGACAATACCACATGTAGGAGTCTAATTGATTATCTTTTCGAGCACGCTTGTTGCTCGCTTCGATATTGAAAATATCACTGGATACGTCTAACGTATAAACACCATTGCTTAAAGTTCCAGTCCCTTAAAGAACTCCATTCAAAGTTATGTAACAACAATTGTTACTAAAAGTCAAATGGTACCCATTTCTATTTAAACAAGAAATAGAAACGATGTTCTTTATCAACGAAAGAACATAAAAGCAATTGTCCAGTTCTAAGACAAGTCCTACAGGGAGTTCCAACAAATATGTTTCGATGGCGAGTGCAGCAACCGTTGCTCCATTCCCAACACGTAAATTTGACTCTCCCTTGACGAGTCTTCTTCTATTCCTTAGCCCATGTATGTCATTACATATATGTGAGCCACACCCAGTATCAAATATCCAAGTGTCTGAGGAAATAGAATGACAATCAATAAAGAAGATTTCTGATGAAGATGGGGCATCCGATGCCTTATCCTTCTTCACGGACTCAAGATAAATCTTGCAATTTCTTCGCCAATGGCCCTCCTTGCCATAATGATGGCAAGTGCCCTTTTGAGTTGGTTCTGCCTTTTTAGCCTTTTTCTTCTTCCCCTTCTGTTGTTCCTTTGACTCCCTCTTAGAACCTTTCTTCGAGGAATCAACTAACAACACCATCCCCTGCTCATACTTCTCAGAAGGCTCCACAGTCTTCAGCATGTTGAGCAGTACCACAAATGAACCTTCTTGCATCTCAGAGGTGAAGAGGAGCTTGGAGACTTCGAACCTTTCGAATCTCACTTGCTCATCAAACAACTCATAAAGATGAAGGACTACGATATGAGCATCCATATGCTCATGTTGCTTTCGTAGCTTGGGTTCCATCGCGGCTAGCATGATGCAACTCATTTGTTCAGAATCACTCACATGTTTCTGATAGGCCAACAATTGGTCCAGAGTTACATCGTCGCTAGGACAGGCGGGAAGAGGCGCTTCGAGGACATTTGCAAGATTTTCAACCTTGAGAACAATTCTCAAGCTTCTAAGCCAGTCCAAGAAGCTCGGCCCAGTCAATTTATTCGAATCCAAAATGGAACGCAAATTAAAAGACAACATGATCAATTTTAGAAATACAAAACGAGCATATATGAGAAAGATGATTTTTAAAATGTATCAAAATACATTTATAAATCCCATTCATTTTTTGAATTTCAAAAACCCCAAAATCACTTCGAGAGATCGTAGGTCGATCTCCGAATGGGCTGATATCCATCATAGTTATGAACAACCTTGGAGAGAGTCCAACAAGCCATTCATAACTACGACGGTAGGTATCATCTATACCGATTGCATATCACGTATATGCAACTATCACAATGTGCTATCAACTAATTGAATGTTCACACATACGTTGGGTTGTTAACACATTAACAAGTATGCATCATATGCATAGCACCCAACTTCACCTCCCTTTACATCGACCTTGGAGAGAGTCCAACAAGCCGATGCTCCAGGTTAAAGCCAACCCATTAATCGGGAAATAGTTTTAATATGGTTAGAGCGCATTCAACCAATTAGCCCAGCTTGGAGAGAGTCTAACAACCAAAGCTAACGATTGACCTCTGACTCTTACCATATTAGTATTAAACTATTCCATGGTTTGAACATGTTCGGGTTCGAGCCGGGCTTGGAGAGAGTCCAACAACCCAAACAAGAAACGAAACTCTGGTTCTAACCATATTAATGGAAGGTGTAGGCTTTAATATTGTTTAAGGGTTTTATGTCTCATCCTCTTTGCATGAAAATAACTATTATCTACATGACATGACATACATGACATACATCTACATGTCACGACACGCATGGCATTATGTTATGCATCTAATGCAATTACATAGCATAAAATTATGTCATGTATATATTTCCTTATATGTCATAACTATTTATGGAAATAAAATATGTTTAAGATTTGATTCTCCAAATCAAATCATAATTAAATTAGGAAACAAATTTCCAAATCTAATCACATATTTTATTCATGGAATTATTTGATTAAGGAAAATCTATTTAGGAAACCAATTTCCTAAATCATTAAAACTACTTATGGAAATAAAATATTTTAAGATTTGATTTCCCAAATCAAATCATGATTAAATTAGGAAACAAATTTCTAGAATCTAATCAAATATTTTATTTATGAAAAATATCAATTTCCATAAATACTTCCAACTTTCCAAAAGTGGAAGATTTCCATAAATACTTCTAGACTTTCCAAAATTGAAAAATTTCCATAAATACTTCTAAATTTCCAAAATTAGAAAATTTCCAGAAATACATTATGACTATCGCAAAACCATTTTACGATTATGTCGAAACACAACCTGGGCTCTGATACCACTGTTGGGTTTCCGGCATCGCGGCGTGTGTGTGTTCGATCACGTTTCGTAAACATGAACACAACAGAAGCAATAAAAATAATAAATCTACATTTATTACAACACACACAATACACGCATGCATATTACAACAAGTGTAGACATAATCGTAAATTTAAATTTGCAATAAAAGGAAATTTATCTACGTTATACCTTTCGTATGACGTGTAGCGGGAACGGCATCAACCGGAACGATCCTTGCTAGAATCGTCTCTATCCGTATCCACGCCGAGTTCCTCGGGATGACTTCGCTAAGCCACGAGCTTCGTCCTCGTACGGGTTACTAGCCTCGTGTCGAAGACGACGTGATCGAGAGATGATCACGATCCGAATCCAAATTCGGATCCTAATACGAGTCCTCAAAACTCGCTTCTCCGGAGAAATATTCGTCAACCAATTGACGAATCCTTCATCCTCCACCTCAGAGGATTACCGGAGATCGAATCCCCGGTAAGTTAGCCGCTGTCGGAGCTCTAACCGTCGTCCAAACGACGCTCCGACGAGAGGAGAAGAAGCTGTCCAGAAAACTGGACAGCTCGGTGGAAAAGTAGGCGCCGGCCAAAACAAGGAAGCCAAGTGCTCACCTTTTCACCGAGGCCTAGGAAGATCACCGGAGGGTCGCCGGAAGGTTCACCGGTTGAAGTTTGGACGCCGGCAAGGAGATGGACGGCGGCACAACAAGCTAGGCGGCACACCTAGTGTTGGCGCCGAAATCTCCAAGGATGAGGTGGGCGGCAACCTTAGCGCAAGGGTTTTGGATTAGGGCTTAATTATCCCTTAAGCCCTCTTTTATAGAGAACTAATTCTATTAATAGTTATTGGATCATAACCATTAGGCCCGTTAACCCGCTCCATTAAGATAAGTTAAAATAAACCAAACCATGATGGTTTATTTTAAGTTAAAACGAACCGAACCAACTTTTGGTTCATTCGTTTAAAATAAACCAAACCCTTTGGTTTATTCTCATCCATTTGATTAGAACCAAACCATTTTGGTTCATCCATTACGTCTTCATAAGACTCGGGCCATCCATGCTTCCATTGCGACTGAAACGATTTCATGCTCGCTTTATGTTTGGTCCAACCAAACCTAGTTTCTCTTGGTCTGAGAATCCCATTCTCAAGCTCGTTTTAAATCCTTTGGATTACGTTCGTTGTGCGTGTGACCAAATAGGTTCTCGGTTTATGTTGGCCGTCTATAATTAACCATTAATTATAGAACGATCATGAGTGGCACCTAGTAGTACTTCATGATCCCTAATTAACCGAAAAAATCAACGGTTGATCCAAAACTATTTCTGAAACCCTTCAGCAGCTCGAATGATTCGTGCCCCATTCCCTTCACTCATCTTATACCCACTTGGTTCAAGACATGGTCTATTATGTCAGTCCCCACTAGGCTGACTACGTCACACCTAGCCCAAGTATCATTTCCTCGTCCTACGGATTCTAGTTACTCCACATGTTTCGAAGAGTACCTTACTCTAAACATGTAATGCTTTGGCCAAAGACTTTAGTAACAATCCGATGAGAGGCCATGGGTATACTTCTCCTCGCAAGGAGTGGTGAATCCTTTATAGGCTATTCAAACACCTTCGATCACTTCGACTTATACCCAATCATCCCGGGTCCACATCTCCTTAGAGATGTTTGCTTAAGATGTCAAAGCATAAGTCTCCATGATCAAGATGACTTGAATACTGCAAGTCTAAGGAACATCGCACTTAAGCCACAGTAAGAACTTCATTGACATATCTATATATGCAGAGAACCATATGAAGTATTACGGCTGGTCACTCCAATGAACTAGTTACCATAACTAGCATCCACGATTAACTCCGGACATCACAATGTCTCCAGCCAGTGAGAATCAGCTGCTTGGATACACCAAAGAGTATACCTCGTGCTAGTCTCGACAGAATTGATGGTGTCCAAATCCATCAATTCATCGACTAGGGATAATTCCGATACATCATAATTACACATGTAGAGATACTCACTAGTTGTGATCCAATCATAAATTCTCTCATGCTGTGAATCGTATCGTGGACATTCAGTAAATGAGTTTAAGATCCAATCAAATACATAAAACATGTATACTCAAATAGTGAATCTTCATTTATCATATAAATGGTTCATACATAAGGCGATTGCCTTAGGACATCTCTCATATATTACTAACAATGGAGGTGGCTAGAAGGCTTAGATCTAGGCTAAGGGTGGTCTAGCAAGTATGGGGGCACCATACTTGGGCTAAAACTTCATGTTTGAGGTGTGTCAGTCGACTAATGTCATGTGGCAGTCGACTGGCGTGAGTCAACTAGGGTTTGACTGCGAGAAGTGGCCTAGCGATCATGCGGTGGTGGCGATCATTGCTCGGCTCAACGATCGGCCCGATCGTGTGATCAGTCGACTAGTGCTCGAGAAATCGACCACAGAATGGAGTCGATACTCGACTGGTCGAGTGAAGGCTCTCTCAGTCGACTGATGATAGATCCATTGGACTTATCCAGCGTGGATCTAGCCGTTGTCTCATGACAACAGTGGCATCAGTCGACTGATAGTCCCGAGCTATCGACTGATCGACTTTTTTTAGCAGAGGTTGAAGCTTTATAAGGAGCTCGTGATGGAGGAAAAACCAAGCGATTTCTTGGACATTTTGAGGCGATTTGCTGCTGCAAATCAGGGTCTTCAACCACGGTTCAAGCGATCAACAAGCAAGCAATTTAAAGGTATTTGTAAAACATTTTTTTTACTTGTAGTGCATTGTATTTCATCTTATTTGCTTTTTGTTATTAGATTATTGTTGTAATCTATTGTATGAGGTTTCTCCACCTCTGACTTGTGTTGAGAAGGAGTATTTGTGATTAGTGAGTGTGTGTGCATCACTAGAGCTCTTTAGAGCTCGATCCGTGGAGTAGGAACCGTGTGGTTCCGAACTACATTATATCTTTGTGTTCGTGTTTGTTTTAATTCGTTATTGCTATTATTATTATTATTCCGCTGCGCTAACGAAAATTGTAGACAAGCACGCGAACGATTTCCATCTACGTACGAGCACGACACTATTCACCCCCTCTAGCGACCTCAAATCCCTTACAATTGGTATCAGAGCCCGCGGCTCTTCTACGGACTAACCGCCGGGAGCTAAGACAAAGAAGCTAGTGGGTGAAGATGGAAGAACAATTGGGATGGGATATCAACACACCTATCCCTTATACCTTCTATGGACAAGAAGGGTTTAGACAATGGAAGGCAAGGATAGAAGACTTCCTAATGATGAGGGACTTCGAAGAATAGTCAATTTTAATAGAGGGATATAGCTATCCAATAGGACCAAAGGGAGGGTTCCTCAAGAAAAAGAGATGGACCGAAGAGCAAGTCCAAGCCTTCGAGAAAAAATGATAAGGTATTGAAGTTTTTAATCGATTTAATACCTAACAATATCTTGTGCATGTTAGGAAATTATGTAGATGCCAAGGAGGTATGGAGCCAAGTGACAAAGCTCCATGAAAGTCCATCACCGGTCCAAGAGGAAGGGACCGAAGAGGCAAACACATCATCCTCACAAGGAAGTGAGGACTTGGAGGTTGAGAGACCATCAACATCCAAGGAGGAAGTTGAAGAGGAAGAATTGGAGGAGACCTCCACCTTAAGGATTGAGGGGGAGGATACTAGAGCATCCTCAACACCGGAGCAACAAGAAGAACCATCTACATCCGGTAGAGAGGAAGAGCAAGCTCAAGAGAACCTCACCTCCACCCTAGGTAACTCAAACACGATAATTCAAAATAAAAATAATGTTATGTGTTTTGAGTGTAGGGAATTTGGGCATTATAAGAGTAAGTGCTCAAAGAAAGTCAAGAAGACTCCTTCGGCACCAAAAGTCAAGGATGTCGGTTCCCCAACAACTAAAAGCAAGGAGCAAGTCATTTGCTTCAAGTGCCGACAACCGGGACACTACCGGAGTCAATGCAAGAAGGGGGAGAAAAAGGCTCAAAAAGGAGCTACACAAGTAGGGGGAGCTTTCAAAGCTAACCCTAAGGTATTTTTAAATAAATCTCCTCATTCAAATAATGTCAAAAAGCATACTAGAAATAATTTTAGTAATCTTGCTATCTATCATAAAGAGCATGCTAGAAATAAGGAATTGTGTCTAGGAGCTAAGAATGTCTACCTTTCAAAGAAGGAAAAATTTGGGACTAATGTCCCTAAAAATGTCATACCTAGGGAATCTATTAGGAAAATACAAGAGCACCTAGGTTTTAACCCCAAATGGACTAGGCATATGCCTAGGAAGAACCATGCCCAAGGATTAAATCAAAATTCTAAAATTGGGCAATTAGAATTAGAGAACCAAGCCTTGATATCAAGGCTTGAAAAACTTGAGAACACCCTTAAAATTATGCAAAATCAATTTAAAGGGTCAAGTGATCAAAAGTCTAAGTCCAAAAGTCAAAGGCAACACCTAGGACCTAAGAGTGAAAAGTCAACCAAGGGAAAGCAAGGTTTGGGTCACAAACCTAAGCCTAAGATGACTTATCATAGTGTTCCATTAGATTATGGAACACTAACTAGGTCTAGGAAGACCAAGGTATCTATGGAAGTTATCCCTAAGAGTAACCATGGTAAGTGCCTAGTGGCTAGGGTTTCTAGGAAACCTAAGGTGGCCACTAAGATGGTTACTAGGGAGGCAATCCCTAAGGTTAACCATGGTAAGACCACAATGACCAAGGCTAACAAGCCTAGGAGGGTCATTAGGAAGGTATCTAGGGAGGTTATCCCTAAGGAATACCTAATTAACCCTAGGAGCTCAAATCGGTTTTGGGTTCCTAAGAGCGTGATTGATTCACGCTAGATGAGGTTAGGGTGTGCCAACCTTGATTGGATGGGTAGTTAACTCAACCATGGCAAAGGTGGCACTTTAGGTTATTTTCAAGGTTATGGTTACCTTGGAAATACATTTGAGCTTTAATCCTAAAAGATTTTAGGATGTGCCAATGTATTTTTGGAATTATGAAAAATCAATTAAAATGGCACAATTTAGTTTTAGAGGTCTTAATGTGCCATTTTGGGTTTTTGGCACATTTGGGAGAATTTAGGTTAATATGGCAAAATGAACTTAATCCCAACAAATGGCAATTAATATTAAAATTTAGGTATTACTATACCTATATATTTTATATGTCATGCTTTGATTGTCATATGTCATGTCATGACATTATGTTTATTTTTAATTATTTTATATGTCATGATTATGCTTATTTTTTAGGTTAATGTCATGTGTTTTTAGATTTTATCTTATGTCATGACATCATGATTATGAGCATATGCTCATTTATTTCATCATTAATGCCATAATCATTCATGCATTTGATTAAAATTGAGTTAAGGACAATTGGCATGACTTGAAGTCCCATGTATAAGGGAATCAAGTAGAGTTGCCTTAGAAAATGCATGAAACCCTAGATTAGGGAGAACAAAACCTACATCTCACATCACATTGACATGTATGTGTATTTATACACCCTAGATACATGTGAGATGCTAGGATATAAGTTAAGTTTTAGGTGCATAGTTTTTGCATCTAGATGAACTCAAACTCATCTTATATGAGTAATGGATCATTGGGAAAGCTTGTGTACAAGTCATGTGCATAGAGCCTAAGGAATATGATCCAAAATAAGGTTTTGAAAACATTTTTAAATCATTTTAGAAAACCTTGGTGAAGTCTATCTTTTGATAGCAATCACCATTGATGAGATGGATACAAAGTGAGCCAAAACTTAGAAGTTTTCTTCACTTTTGAATTTTGTATCAATTTTGATATTTTATGGGTAAAATAATTTTCAAATATTTTTCTCCCATTGTATTGGTTATAAGTAATATACGTATCAAATTTCGTGATTTTTAGATATACGTAGAATTACTTATGATTTTCTGAAATTCAACTCTGATAACTGAAATTCGGAAATTTCAGTTATCAGTCGACTGCCCTTGGTGGAAGTCGACTGATGTGAGTGGTAGTCGACTGGTAGCTAATGGAGTCGACTGCCAATGCTGATTTCGAGAAAACTAGGTTTGTTTAGCCCGTGTTTAGCTGCGGTTAAGGTCCCTAACCACTCCTAACCCTAGGATATGCTTTGGGAAGCATTATAAAGGGTGAAAATCCATTGGATATGGATTAGTAGAGCTGTTTAGGGTCTGTATCAAATTTAAGGTGGGGTGAGTTCATGTTTGAACTTTTAACCTTATTTTTGATGGTTTAGAGTTCCTATTGGCCTAGGGACTTTCCAAGGACATTGTTGGTGCAATGGTCAAGGGGGAGCAAGCCTTTAGGGGAGGTATCCATCTTGGGATGATGGATGTGTTTTTTCTCCTTGAAGAGGAGAAGTTATGGGGAGAATGTCATCAATTGGAAAATTTGATGGGTTTTTGAGAGACCCAATTTGAAAATTGGGAGAGTGAATAGGATTGCCTCTCTTGAGTGATATGGGACTTATCACTAGGAAGATGGCAGACATCCTAGGTATCTTTGGACCAAGGGAGGGATTGTAAGATCTCATTGGGACATGAGACATTGACCTCCTTGGAGAAGACCTTTTTGATGTTAGTCAAAAAGGGGGAGAATGTTTGGGTGAGAATATTTTGGAGAAAGATAAGATTACTAATTTGGGATAATGGTAAGGGATTTGAGTTAGTGTTCTAACTCAATGGTTTGTTTGGTTTTTGTCAAACATCAAAAAGGGGGAGATTGTTGGTGCAATCGACCCAGGTCACAATTGACCAGGACTCGAGTTTGACTCGAGTGATGTTTTGATGTTCGACAAAAACATATGACAATGTAATTGTCATGGGAAAGTCCAAGTCTTGGGTACTTGGCACGGAAAGTCCAAGTGGGACACTTGGCATTTGGGAAAGTCCAAGTCTTGAGTACTTGGCATGGAAAGTCCAACATGGGTTGGCAAGGGAAAGTCCAAGCTTGAGTCTTGGCATTTGAAGTTTGATTGCATCATTGCTCGTCTACACAAATGTTAGAGAACAGTGGATACAAAATACAGAATAGAAACAAGAACATCAACACAAGATATACGTGGTACGAAACTTAAGTTTCTACTCCACAACGAGCTAGTGTCTACACCACTATACTCTTCTCTCCTTCTCGGCAACACGTCAGAGGTGGAGAAACCCCTTACACAAGTATACAACAAGCAAATACAAGATACAAGCTAAATAACAAATACAAACAAAAGAATGCGTTACAAGAGAGCTTGAGATTGCTTGTACACTTGATTGCTTTGGGACGACTTCTAAAGATCTAGAACACAGCAGTGATTCCTCTTCAAACTCCCTGAGAACCGAGAGGCTTTAATCTCCCCTTCGAGCACCAAAGCATGTGTTGGGATGTATTTCTGCCAAACAGTCGATTGTCCTTCTAACCATTGTCCCACAATGGACTTATCCACATCAGATCTAGGGCACACAAGTCGATTGCTCTGACTTATCAATCGATTGCCCTTACTTAATAGTCGACTACGGACCCTTTTGTGCTCGTGCCTTTCATGACCAGTCGACTACCCATATTGACTGTTGACTTCCAACACTTAGTCGACTGCTAAGTCGACTATCGAGCTTTTTGTGTTTGTGTCCACAAATATCATGGCAGTCGATTGCTCAAGGCCAGTCGATTGCCCATACATGGCAATCAACTTCCAGTGACAACCACAACCGAGCCTTTAGTTGACTACTGACTAGCCGATTGGTCATAATCTCAGTCGACTGCTCTGAGTCAACTTTGCTCCCGAGTGTCAAATACTCAATAAGTCAATTGTCCAATACCCTAGTCGACTGATAAACCTCAATAATGAGGTTTAACCCCAAGTATGATCCCCTCATACTAGATAAACACCCTTAGCCTAGACCTAATCCTTTAGGCCACTTCAATCAGCCTGACGCCTCTAAGATCCTTGAGCTAACCTTCAAGTGCCTCCATCAACTATGTCATGCTAATCGGGTTCCTTGCCAAGGTCCATTTGGACTTATTCTACCAAAACTCCATGCTTGTGTTGATGCAAAGAGCATCACTCCTTGGTTTTGATGTATGAACCATAGTTAAAGTTAGGATTTACTTATATTGTAATATCAATGTTAAGTGTGCAAACTTAATAAGAAGTCCTGGTAGGTTGTGTTGATCGGATACTAGGCAGATGACTTGACAAATCAGGAGGACCAAACACCAGTCATGAAGTCCAGATGGGTCGTGTGGACAGAACATTTGGCATGAAGACCGGTTGGGTTAGGAGATCGAACATCGACTAAAAGTTCAGCTAGGTCAGGTAGACCGAACAGCCGGTGGAAGCCCTCGTGGGTCAGATTGTATGTCAATAATGGTAAGTCCAACAGGTAGCTGGCAGGTAAGCCTCGAGTGAAGAGGTGAGGCTGAGTCCTTTTTAGGGGGATAAAGCTAGGCGTTGATCCAACAGAGAGTCCGCGTGGAACTTAGAAGTCGAGATCGAGCAGTATTACTACTGCTATCATATTTTTTATTATCTATTTGTGCTAATCTCGTTTTCTAGGTATCAATCGACTAAATGGATTACAATCGATTGAAGTCCAGTCGACTGGGTATGTTTTAGTCGACTGGATACCTTGTTGGCAGGATTAGCTTGTGATCGATCGAAGATCTAGGAGCATAGATGGAAAGAGTTTCAGTCGACTGTAGAGGCAAACTTCTCGATACGGAGCCAGGTGACATGCAGTTGACTGGAGCGTGTTCAGTCGATTGGAAGACCAGAAGTTCTATATCAACGGGCTGATGTGAAGTCGACTGGAAGGCATTTCAGTCGACTAGAAATTTTTTATAAAACAAATGCTTGACCAACTCTGAAAATAATATTGTTACTACGTTGAAGTGCTGCCTCTATTCATTCTTGTTTGCTAGAGCTTCAATTCCTCACAAAGATGCACATCCGACACTTCGTGCCTACTTCCAAATTTCCTTTAGTGTCGGTATAACTTAGCTCTAATTTTGTTTGTATTCATTTTCGCTTTGTGTACTTAATTTCAAAAGATAAGGTAGAGTGTTACCTATCTCTCATTATTTATAAAAAGAGAATCCCTCCGAAGTCGAGAGTTCTCGATTTGGAGGGTATATAGTGATTGCCTATCGAGGTAGCTCTTGGAAGAGCTATGGGTCTTGGAGTAGCAACCCTGTTGGGGTTGTGAACCAAGTAAATAGATTGTGTCTTGATTTCATTTATTCCGCTTCTTACTCTAATTGAAAATATAAAATAAGTTTTAAAAATATAAAGAAAATTATAACCTCCGAGATTCAGCCCCTATCTCTTGAAATATTTCGATCCTACAATTTGTATCAGAGCAGGGGCGCTCCAAATTTGGTGCAACCACCGTCGAGAGCATTAGAATATTTTTTTTTAATTTTCTAGCATTAGAATAATTTTCTTGAATTTTGCTGCATTTATGTTAATTTTAATTAATTTTCTACATTTAGATTAATTTTAATTAATTTTTCTGCATCTAGATTAGTTTTAACTAATTTTCTGTATCTAGATTAATTTTAATTAATTTTTCTTCATCTAGATTAATTTTAAATAATTTTTCTACATCTAGATTAATTTTAATTAATTTTCTGCCTCTGATTTAATTTTAATTAATTTTCTGCATCTGGATTAATTTTAATTAATTTGCTACATCTAAATTAATTTTTATTAATTTTCTGCATCTACATTAATTTTAATTAATTTTGTACATCTAGATTAATTTTAATTAATTTTTTGCATCTATATTAATTTTAATTAATTTTTTTGCATTAGTTTAATTTTTATCAATTTCTGCACTTAGCATAATTTTTATTTTAGAATAATTTTTTCGTTTGACTTAGAATAAATTTTCCTTTAATTTTTGCACTTAATATAAATTTAATTCTTGCATAATATTATTTAATTTAAATAACTCTAGGAATGATTCTCAATTTTAATTAATTCAAATAAAAAAAACTATTAATAAAAAAAATTATTTAGAAATGTCGCACTTAGAAGGGTATAGCACCGTTCACCCTTCTCTCTTCAACGGAGAGGACTTTTCCTATTGGAAAAGGCGAATGGAGTGCTATCTGAAAACCAACCTAGAGGTCTGGTTTTTTATTATGAAAGGGTTCATAGCTCTGGTGGATGACTTGGGAGAGTTGTTAGATTTGGAGAAATGGATTGAAAATATTAGGAAAATTGCTCAAGTCGATTACAAGACTTTAAACACCTTGCAATGCAGACTTACGAATGAAGAGCTAAGTCGAGTCGGGTCAGTTTAAAATTCAAAAGAATTATGGGATAAATTAATTAAATTACATGAACATGCTAACTTGTGTCAACCCAAGGATGATTTAGTTTTGATGATATGAACGAACAAAAAGCGAAAGAAATCAAAATCAAGGAAAAGGAAAAGGAAGGAAGCATCTAAGGCAAATTTGGACAAGTCATCATCGGACAAGTCGGATGCTAAAATACTAGAGACAAGTTTCATAGCACTCACGGTGGCTAACGAGTCCGAAGTCGAGTCAAGACAAGAGTCCGAGTCTGAGAGAAGCCACAAATCCTCATCCATTTCAGAAGGACTAGATGAGGTAACATCTCCCCTAGAAGATAAATTGTATAACATTATTGCATTCTTAGGTAGGAAACTAGCCAAGTCCGAGAATCGAGTCAACTCGCTTCTTGAGGAAGTCTAAGTACTTAAGGAGCAAGTCAACTCGAAGACTTCGACTTGCCAAATTAAGGATAGAGACTCAACTCAAGTTGCAAAGTTTGACGAAGAGAACTCAGTCCCAAAAAGGCAAGTAGAAGATCTCACCGGATCGATAGAAAGGTTCACTTTAGGCTCCAAGTATCTAAAGATGATACTTGGGTCTCAACGAGCCGTGTACAACAAGTCCGGACTTGGATACAAGGCTAAGGACACAAATAGATAATACATGTCTTTGTTTAATAGAAATTATAAGGGTCGAGTCCAAGCATGGGTTCCTAAGTCTAGCTTAGTCAACCAAGTTGGACCAAATTAATTTTGGGTTCCCAAGAGTCAAGTTCACTTAGTGAACAAAACTCAACTTAGCTATTACTTAGGGGGAGCTAACACTTTGCTTGTTTCCTTGTTTAGTTAAACTCTTGCATGCTTAATTTAGAATGGACTAGATAGGAAACAAAGTAGATTAAACTTGAACAACCTAGTAAAAAGACGAAGTGAACTAATAGTAAGATAGGGAAGCTCTTCGAAGTGCATGTCTAGGAAGTGGTCGTTGCTCTGATTGTTAGTGTCAACCCTTAGTGGCAATCATGAGATGATTGATTAGGGATCATATGTATCATATTTCATTAATAACAGGTAAGGTTTGCTTATTATATTATTTCTTATCTGTGCTATATAAATAATATAATAGTGTTCTTGAATAGTAGGTTCAGGTTTACAACATACCAATTGGTTGAATTGATAGTGAGAACATGTATATATATATATATATATATATATATATATATATATATATAAAATAGAACACTACTCTTAACTAATCCTAGTCGAGTATTAATATGCAAGGACAATATTAATCATAGAGACTATCATGTAGGTCAATTGATGACTTAATCTCATAAGTCATGGATGTGTGATATCGAGTTGACACATGAGTACATATTAGAGACTATGTACTGAATTAACCCACCATGAGAATGTTTTTATGGATCGTTATATGAGTGTAATAAACATTCTCATGCCACTATTGGTATGAATAATTCTTAGACCTGAAGTCACTACGGTTCCTTACATAATGAGTTGTATACTTTAGCTTTGTTAAATGTCACCTATAACAGGGTGACTATAAAGGCGATCACTAGGTATGCAATAAGTTATGCGGAGGGATGTGAGTGATGTAGATGGGATCTATCCCTTCCATATATCGGAAATGATATCTATCGGCCCCTTGATAGAGTAGGACTACTAAAAATGCTTGGCCTTGCTCGAATAAGTCAATATGAGATATTGAGCTTATTTGGTTGAGTAGTCTACTTGGAGATCAAGAAACTCATGATTGATAAGAGGATGACACAGTCTATGCCTCATTGATAAATTTAGATATCAAGGATAGAAGGACTAAGTCATACACGATAGTAGTCACGGAAAGGTTATGTCGGATCTCGACATTCTCATCACTTGGGTAGCAATGATGTATTGCTAGATGCTGCTCATTGCTTATGTCTCTAAAAGGGTTTTAGAAACATTGCTAATGTTACGAGAACCTATTGGGTCACACACTTAGGACATGTGAGTTGGAGATGGCTCATGTGATGAACCATTGGGCCATCGGGTTGAGTCTAATATAGATTAGACTCAATGATTAGAACTCAAGGTATACCCAATGAATCTGACTCGAGTTAGACTCAAGTCAAATTCGAATTGAGTAGGACTCAAGGTATACCCAATGAATCTGACTCGAGTTAGACTCAAGTTAGATTCGAATCGAGTGAGACTCACCATTAAGAGGGGTTGCATGATCATTAAGGAGTGATTAATTCCAAGCAAACCAAGAGTCAAAAAACCCTTCATATTCGATGGTTGAATATAAAAGGGTTTTTTTTTATGAGGCTTTGATAGAGAATTTTCGTGGGACCTTCTTCTCCTTCTTCTACCTTCTTGGCCGAACCAACTTTGTGGCTAGCACCACAACTTGGTTCTTCTCCACTTCATGGTGTGTGTGGATACCGTGGAGGCGTGGATGTACTGACCACACTGAGATCCGTACACAAGTGTTGCTGACGGAATTGCGAAGGGTACGCAGTGAAGGTAATCACGATTCTCATAGGTTAGAATCGATCAAAAACAAGTTTAGTTTTCACATGGATCTTTTGAGGGATCTCATTTTTCCATTGCTTAGTGCTTGTAAATGTTTCCAAGTGTGATAAGAATCCCTACACCGATATCCAAGAAAGTCATGTGCCTCACCACGACCTGGTGCACTAAGTCGAGGAATTGATAGAAGCTAAGTCACTAAGTCTTTGACTAGTTAGACCAAGGCTTAGTCCAAAGTGAATCAAATACTTGATTCCTTCATTGACTTTGTCTAGGAAGTGGTCATTGCTCTGATATCCAAGAAGGTCGTGTGCCTCGCCACGACCTAGAAGTCAATGTTGGAAAAACCTACTTGACTAGCTCAAGCTAAGCTTGAATCTAACACAAGTTTAAAAACTTTGAAATTGCTCATTAAATTTAATTAAGATAAAAAGAAGTTCTCATCTCACAAAACCCATAGAAGTAATGTGTATTGAAAACCTAGCTTGGCTGAGATGATTTAGAATTTAATCAAGCTTAATTAGCTTGATACAATTTACATAACTTAACAAATTTAAACGAAACAAACTTACTTTAACTAAACCTAACTTAATAAGTTTAATTAAACTAAACTCAACTTAACTTAAACTAAATAAACTTACTTTAAACTAAACTTAATGAACAAATTTATTTAACAAAACAACTTAACAAACAAATTAACTTAATTAAACTAAACTTAACAAATATACTTAAACTTGACAAATTTAAACAACTTAACCTATTAACCCAACCAATCTAATCAACTCAATTCTAATCAACTTAATCAACTCAACCCTAATCAACTCAATCCTAATCAACTTAATTCTAAGTAAAACTACATATTTCAAAGGGGAAGTTAGTTTAGCATTATTCAAACTTTCAAAACATTCAATAGGATCCATGTTTGGAAAGTCCTTAAGTAAGATTACATGCATAAGCATGAGATTAATGGAGAGTTAAGATATTTTTGAAAATATTATTTTGAAAACTTAAAATAAAAACATAATTCTAGGGGGAGATTCACATTCAAAATTTTATTCTAAGTATTTTCAAAAGAAATTAAATGTAAACATAACAATGTTACTTTAAGGGGAGATCAAGAACCTAAAATATTTTGCTAAATTATGATATGTTTAATATCTTTTCAAAAATTATGCTTTAAAATGAAATTGGATGAGAAATATTCTTAAAGGAGAGAGAGAAAAATTTAAATAACAAATCAAGTAATTGGACTTATCAAGTAAAGCTTAGTTACTCAAATTAAACTACTTCCTTTCTAAGTAACTTAGCTTTATCTAAATTTGAAAAATGAGAGTTAGCTAAACGAAGTCTAAACTTAAAATATTGTAAAAAACAAATTTTAGAATCTATGTTTAGAATCTTTTTATGAGAAACTATCTTGAACATTGTTTTTAACTTAAAGCTTTAATTAAGGACGAGTTTTAAAATTTTTAATGAAGGGGGAGTATTGCAAATTTAAAACTTAAATTAAGGGGAGAAAAATTTACTTTGACAATATTAAGCCATTTGTAAAGCTTGAATGCTCTTTGAAAAGATTAAATATTTTTAAGTATAAAATGCACAAAAATTACTACTTAGGTTTTGATGTATGGGGAGAAAGAATTTTGAAAATTAAAAATTTTGAAAAATGTGTTTAAGGGTGAGTTAGAATTTTTGAACATTTTGGAATTTGAAAAATGTTGTTAGTAAATGGGAGTTAGAATTTTTTTTTGAATTTGAAAAATGTTTTTATTAAGGGAAATTTTTGAAAATTAGAACTTTAAAGAATTTCAAAGATTTTTTGAAAACATTTTAAGGGGATCATTGATAAATTTTGAAAATTGAGACATTAAGAGTTTTGAAAATTTTAGAAATTTAATCTTTTGAAAATTTTGAATCCAAAAAATATAAGGAGAGATCCCATCTTTAAAATAAAATCTCATTTAAGGGGAGTATTGATATATTATTTTCAAAACTTAAGCATTTTTTATAGAGCTTGATCTTTAGTTTGTAAACTTTAATTCTCATCTTATGGCATTTTGAACTTAATATTATTTTTTGATGTATGCCAAAGGGGGAGAGAGGAGATTTAAAGTTAGAGAGAAGAGACTTAAAGAGAGGGAGATTTAAAATTCTTTATGCATATGAGCATGTCATGCATATTCAATGCATTTCTGATATATGCTATAATTTAATATTACAATTTAATTCTCCTAACTTTAACTGATGTGTTGTCATACATCAAAAAGGGGGAGATTATTGATGCAGAGAGCATCACTCTTTGGTTTTAATGTATGAACCATAGTTAAAGTTAGGACTTACTTGTGTTCTAATATTAATATTAAGTGTGTAGACTTAACAGGAAGTCCTAGTAGGTCGTGTTGATCGAATACTAGGTAGATGACTTGACAGATCAAGAGGACTGGACACTAGGCATGATGTCTAGATGAGTCGTGTGGACCGGACATTTGGCATGAAGACCGATTGGGTCAGGAGACCGGACAATTGGCAAAAAGTCCAATGGGTCAGGTAGATTGGATAGCTGGTGGAAGCCCTGGTGGGTCAGATCGGATGTCAAGAATGGTAAGTCTGGCAGGTAGCCGACAGGTAAGCCTCGAGTGATGAGGTGAGGGTGAGTCCTCTTTAGGGGGACAAAGCTAGGTGTTGATCCGACAGAGAGTCTGCGTGGGACTTAGAAGTTGAGATCGAGCAGTATTACTACTGCTATCATGTTTTGTATTATCTATTTGTGCTAATCTCATTTTGCAGGGATCAGTCGATTGAATGGACTATAGTCGACTGGGTATGTTTCAGTCGACTGGATACCTAGTTGGCAGGATTAGTTTGTGATCGATCGAAGGTCTAGCAGCGCAGATGGAAAGAGTTTCAGTTGACAGGAGAGTTTCAGTCGACTGAAGAGGCAAACTTCTCGATACTGAGCCAGGTGACCTGGAGTCGACTAGAGCATGTTCAGTCGACTGAAAGACCAGAAGTTCCATATCGATGGGCTGATGTGGAGTCAACTGGAAGGCATTTTAGTTGACTAGAAAAGGTTTATAAAACAAATGCTTCATCAGCTCCAAAAATAATATTGTTACTACGTCAAAGTGCTGCCACTATTCATTCTTGTCTGCTAGAGCTTCAATTCCTCACAAAGACGCACATATGACACTTCGTGCCTACTTCCAAATTTCCTTTAGTGTCAATATAACTTAGTTCTAATTTTGTTTGTATTCACTTATGCTTTGTGTACTTAATTTCAAAAGAGAATATAGAGTGTTCCCTATCTCTCATTATTTGTAAAAAGTGAATCCCTCTGAAGTCGAGAGTTCTCGAGTTGGAGGGTATATAGTGATTGCCCATCGAGGTAGCTCTCGGAAGAGCTACAGGCTTTGGAGTAGCAACCTTGTTGGGGATGTGAACCAAGTAAATAGATTATGCCTTGATTTCATTTATTCTACTACTTACTCTAATTTAAAATATAAAATAAGTTTTAAACATCTAAAGAAAATTGTAACCTCCGAGATTCACCCCCCTCTCTCGAAAAATTTCGATCCTATAGCTTGGACTTTATGCTGCTAATCATTGGATTGATAAGACTACATGCTTTGACTTTACGTTGTTAATATCACACCCTTGGACTTTACACTGTTAATATCATACCCTTGGATTTTTCAATTGGCAAGAATCTATACTTGGACTTTCACCGCCAAATTTCACATAGACTTTATGCCGCCAAGACTACACACTTGGACTTATGCCACCAAGACTATATCTTTGGACTTTCCTTACCAAGTACCCATTACTTGGAGTTTGCATTGCCAAGACCCTTGCTTGGACTTTCCAATTGCCAAGTACCCATAACTTGGACTTTCACATGCCAAGTGCCCATGACTTGGACTTTACCATTGCCAAAACCCTTGCTTGGACTTTTCATGCCAAGTACCCAAGACTTGGACTTTCCATGCCAAGTATCCAAACTTGGACTTCTCTTGAGTCCAACTCGAGCTAGGTCAATCTTGACCTAAGGTCGATTGCTTCAATAATCTCCCTATAAAGCTGTCTTTTCATGTGGTCAATCCCATATCAAGAAAATGACCAACCCATTGTCAAACTATGGTTAAACCATTGTCAAACATCAAAACACTACTCGAGTCCCACTCCAGTATAGTCTACTATGACCTTGGCTAATTGTACGTACAATCTCTCCCTTTTTTAGGTTTGAAAACACCTTCAAGTTAGGCTAACCAAAAAGCCCAAACTTAACTCTTCCAATGCCAAAGTATAGTGAAGGTTTACCTAACTTAAACCTCACTTCTCCCACTTTGGCATACATCAAAAACACTACCAAGGGTATCCATGTCTTATATCCCAATGAGATCTTACATTCTCCCCTTTGGTCCAAAAATATCTACAATGCCCTCACTCTTCATATTGATAAGTCTCATTTCACTAAATGAGAGGTAATCCTCACATCTCCAATTTTCCCCCTTTGGTGAGAATGATGAGAGTTTCCAAACCCTTCAGGTCTCCCCCTTTGAGGAATATTCATCCCTCATCCCTTATGTCATTGTGCTCGGAGGCTTATTGGCTCCCATGTCCCTGGATCAGGTCTCCCCCTTTGAGGAATATTCATCCCTCATCCCTTATGGCATTATGCTCGGAGGCTCATTGGCTCCCATGTCCCTGGATTAAAATTTTCACTAATGAAAACTAATCAGGATGGGATGAGTTTCCTAAGCTCAACCAATTCATCGTCGTGCTAACGACTTGAGCGATCGCTTGAACAAACTAGTTGTTCAAGCAACCAAACTCTTCTAGTCGGTAAGCCGTGGAAGAGACGACGGACGAATCGCCGATTTTTGTGTTTATCTTCGGGGTCCATGATTATACAAATACATATGGATGTAGACATGTATAATCAACACATACATTCATATTAATAAGAACATGCAAAGATCAATAATAAAACTTGTAAAACTTTTATACCTCTTGATCTTCTATCGTATGTCCTAACCTCCTTGTAGACTTCGTGTGGGCGAAGATCCTCCACAAGTTGAAGCTTCCTAGATCTTATTCAATCGAAAGAAAGAAGAACTCTCCTTCCCTTCTTGCTTGAGCCAACCACCAAGCCACAAAGACTTGATTCTGCCGGCCACAAGAAAAGAGAGAACAAGATGGCCAACCAAGGAACCGAACAAGGGAACAATCCCGAGCTCCTTGGTGCCGCCGGCCAAGAGGAAAAGAACAGGAGAAGAGGAATCGGTTGAGCCCCGACCAAGGTAGAGGGAAGAAGAGGTAGGAGCCGGCCACCACCTTAGGAAGAAGAAGAGCACTTCTCCTATAGTTGCCGCCCACCTTCACTTCCAAACCCTAGCCGCCCAACCAAACCCTAATCCAATTAGGGTTTCCTCCTTAGGGTTTCTTGCCGCCCAAGCCAATGAAAGGCAAAACCCTAATGTCCAAAAACCAACTTTTTTTTTTCTTGCCGCCCACCTTAAGCCACCTTATATAGAGTTGGGCTTAAGCCTTGTTTTAATCTCCACCGTCGGTTCTAGGGTTTTAATCTCAACCGTCGGTTCTAGAGATTTAATCTCAACCGTCGGATCTGGAGATTTAATCTCCACCGTCGGATCTGGGGATTTAATCTCAACCGTCGGATCTAGAGATTTAATCTCAACCGTCGGATCTAGAGATTTAATCTCCACCGTCGGATCTAGGGATTTAATCTCAACCGTCGAATCTAGAGATTTAATCTCAACCGTCGGATCTAGAGATTTAATCTCCACCATCGGATCTAGGGATTTGTTTTCCATCATTGGATCTAGACTTCATGAGGTTTATATTAGGCTACGATAGGGACCATGAGGAGGAGTTGGATCTTGGCTACCCGATGGATCGGAACCACACAAACTTGATCCATTAATGATGTTCCATTCCACTAGAGGATCATCATTGAATTACCTCACTAACCCCCATAAATTAATATGGGCTCCATACATTATTTGTACATCCATCTCCCCGTGTTTAAGATATCAAATGTCCGTCAATTAATTGATTTACTGACCATCAATTAATTAATATCTAACTCCTCGAGTAGTACCACTCAACCTTATCATCATGTTGACTAAGTCAACCTGCAGGGTTTACATGATGAACCTTATGAGCTTCTCAAGGGGACATCATCAACCAAAAATATAGGACACGGTTTCCTCCTATAATCAACGACACACAATGTAAATAATATCATTTCCCAACTTACCAGGCATATTGATTTAATCCATATAAATCTCACCCTTTGGTAAATCAAAGAAATAAATACTAAGTACATGTGCCCGTTATTATATCGGGATTAAGAGCATGTACAATATAATATCCGAGGTCCGATTCAATTATGTAGTCAGCAATAAATTGAATCACCTCTATGTCGGTCATACTCAATACACCTAAGTGTACTAGTGTAACTCTATGTTCAAGACAAAACAATACCAAGCTACACTACAACCATGCCAATGGTTTGTCCAAAACCATCTTGGTTGTGAGCCTCTACTTATATTCTACAAGGGACTGATAACATGATCTTCTGTGCCACACCAAGCACCATGTTATCTACAATGTAAAGTATTAGATAATATGCACACATATAATAAATATAAAGTGCAAACAATGATCATGTGATTCTTATTTCAGAATAAAAATGTTCATACAAAAGAGCTAGGCTTTCAGTATACATTCCAACAATCTCTCACTTATACTAAAAGACTATGCTGTCCTCATACTGCCATACATTTGATTCCCCTTCCCTCCACATGCCTATCAAAGCTCTCGCTAGAAGGGCCTTAGTGAAAGGGTCTACTAGGTCATCCTCTGATGCAATCTAGGCAACAACAACTCCTACCTCCTTTACGATTTCTCGTATCAGGTGGTACTTGCGCTCTATGTGTTTACTAGCCTTATGGGCTCGTGGTTCCTTCGAGTTTGCAACTGTACCACTGTTATCACAATAAATTGTGATAGTTCTGGGCAAACCAGGAATCACATCCAAGTCCATCAAGAAGTTCCTGAGCCATACAGCTTCCTTGGCTGCCTCAGAGGCTGCCACATACTCAGCTTCAATGGTAGAGTCCACCACGCATTTCTGCTTGACACTCCTCCATACTATGGCTCCACCTCCAAAAGTAAACACAAACCCCGAGGTAGACTTACTGTTGTCCCTATCTGATTGGAAATCAGAATCCGTGTAACCCACAGGTACTAATTGATCTGCCCGGTAAACCAGCATATAATCCCTAGTCCTTCTCAGGTACTTCAATATATGCTTTACCGCAGTCCAATGTCCCTGTCCAGGATTACTCTGATATCTACTAACCATGCCCACGGCAAAACAGATATCTGGTCTCGTACATAGCATAGCATACATGAGGCTTCCTACTGCCGAAGCATAAGGAACCGCCTTCATCTCCTCTATCTCCTTTGATGTTTTTGGACACATCTCTTTAGATAAAGGTACTCCATGCCTAAAAGGTAGAAAACCTTTCTTGGAGTTCTTCATGCTAAAACGAGCAAGGATAGTGTCAATGTATGAAGCTTGAGATAAGCACAACATCCTTTTCTTGCAATCCCTTATTACCTTGATCCCAAGGATGTGTCCCACTTCTCCCAAGTCCTTCATATCAAACTGTTTGGACAACCATACCCTTACGTCTGATAACACTCTGATATTGTTGCTAACTAACATAATGTCATCTACGTATAGTACAAGAAATACCACCATGTTTCCATCACATCTCTTGTATACACAAGGCTCATCCGGACTTTGAATAAATCCATATGACTGGATTACCTCATCAAAGCGGATGTTCCAAGATCTAGAAGCTTGCTTCAATCCATAAATGGACCGATTAAGCTTACACACAAGATGCTCTTTGCCCTTTGCAATGAATCCCTCTGGTTGCTTCATATAGATGTTTTCCTCAAGACTTCCGTTAAGAAAAGTTGTCTTAACATCCATCTGCCAAATCTCATAATCCTCATGAGCAGCAATAGATAAGAGAATCCGGATAGACTTAAGCATAGCTACCGATGAAAAGGTCTCCTCATAATCGATACCCTCTTTCTGAGTATACCCTTTCGCAACAAGCCTAGCTTTGAAGGTCTCAACCTTCCCGTCTACTCCTCTCTTTCTCTTGTAGATCCACTTGCATCCAATGGCTTTCACACCATCGGGTGGTTCTACTAGCTCCCAGACATGATTAGAATCCATAGATTCTATCTCTGAATTCATCGCTCTTTGCCAAGATACCGCATCTCTATCTTAGAGTGCCTCATCATATGTCCAGGGATCATGTTCATGTTTACCAGGGACTAAGTCCGAAGTCTCTCCCGAGAACATGAATCTCTCGGGTTGTCGAACAACCCTCCCACTACGACGAGGTGCCTCCTGTGTATGCTCTGTGACACGCAGTGTAGTGACTTGTGGTATTTCCTCTTGTACCGGTAGTACTGAAGTCGGGACTTCCCCTATAAACTTCTCAAGAACAATCCTACTCGTGGGCTTGTGGTTAATCACATAGTCCTCCTCTAGAAATCTGGCATTCGTACTCACGATCACCTTCTGATCTCTAGGACTATAGAACAAACCACCCTTCGTTCCCTTAGGGTAGCCAACAAACAGGCGTACTTCTGTACGAGATTCAAACTTACCAGCATCTCCCTTCAGTACATGTGCTGGACTACCCCAAATCCGAATATGTCTTAGACTAGGCTTTCGCCCAGTCCACAATTCTATGGGAGTAAAGGGTACTGACTTAGATGGAACCAAGTTCAGAATATGTGCTGCCGTTTCCAGAGCAAACCCCCAGAACGAATCAGGTAACTCAGAATAACTCATCATCGATCTGACCATCTCTATAAGAGTCCTATTCCTTCGCTCCGCTACACCATTCTGCTGGGGTGTGCCAGGTGCGGACAATTGGGATTGAATCCCAATCTCTGATAAGTAACTCCTAAACTCTCCCAAGAGGTACTCGCCACCATGATCAGATCGTAGTGTCTTGATACTTTTTCCTTGACGGTTCTCCACATCAGCCTTGAATTCTTTGAACCTGTCAAAGCATTCAGACTTGCGGCGCATCAAGTAAATGTATCCATACCTTGAATAATCATCTATAAAAGAGACAAAGTATTAAAAGCCACCTCTAGCCTGGATAGACATAGGACCGTACAAATCAGAATGAACCAATTCCAATACATCTTTGGCTCTATACCCTTCAGCCTTAAAGGCCTCTTGGTCATCTTACCTTCCAAGCAAGACTCGCAGGTTGGGAGATCTTCCACCACTAATGAACCCAAGGGTCCATCAACTATCAACCTTTGAATTCTACTCAGATTAATATGACCAAGTCTTAGGTGCCAAAGATATGTCTGGTTCATTTTCGAAGGTTCTTTTCTCTTATTAGACTTAGAAGATGAGTTATTCACTTCTATATGCATCGTGGGAGTTTTCGGTTCAAGAGTGTACAAATTGCCAACCAATGTACCAGAATAGATAATCTCCCTATTCCTTTTTATAACAACTTTGTCATTAAAAGAAATAGAATATCCATCCAGAAACAATTTAGAAACTGAAATTAGATTCTTTCTAAAAGTAGGTACATAAAGACAATTTATCAAAACCAAAACTTTATTCCTATCAAAAGATAAATAAATGTCTCCCACTGCAATAGCCGCCACCTTTGAAGCATTGTCCATGAAGACGGTAATCTCTCCCTCAGCTAGTCGTCGGGTTTCCTGGAACCCCTGCAAAGTATTGCAGACATGATCAGTGGCTCATGTATCTACACACCAAGTACTGATAGATAACACCGCTAACCACGTTTCAACGACTAGACCAAAGGATATACCTTTGTTCTATTTCGGATTGGGACAGTCCTTCTTCCAATGTCCAGTCTGCTTGCAAGTGAAGCACTTGCCTTTCGGCTTCTTCACTCCTGCTTGAGGTCCTACCTCCACTTTCTGTGCTCCACCTTGCTTCTTCTTCTTCTTCCCTTTCAGTTTAGAAGTAGAAACCTTTTGAGCAACCATGGCTTGAGCACTTTGACGAAAAAGCCCCTCTGCCGCCTGGAGTTCTGTCAGAAGCTCTGCCAACGAATACAACCTCTTGTTCATGTTGTAGTTGAGGCGGAACTGCTCAAAACTCCTAGGCAGAGATTGGAGAATGATATCGACCTGGGTTTCCCCATCGATCTCAGCTCCGAGGACTTCCATCTCATTCAGATGAGCCATCATCTTGAGAACATGGTCCCTGACGGGTGTTCCCTCGATCATGGTGGTCATCATCAAGTTCCTCATAGCCTCCTGTCTAGCCGCCCTACTCTGATGTCCGAAAAGTTCCTTGAGATTGAACATCATGTCATAAGCCGTGGCCATGGCCTGATGCTGATGTTGCAGCACATTTGACATAGATGCCAAAATGTAACACCGCGCCATCTCATTTGCTTTGATCCATTTCTTATAACTTTCTTTCTCCTTTTCATCAGAGTCATCGGTGGGCTTAGGAGGACAGACCTCGAAGAGTACAAATTTTTACTCCTCTGTAGTTAAGACAATATCCAAATTTCTTTTCCAATCAAAATAATTTGTTCCAGTAAGTTTATTTTCTTTTAATATCACAGCAAGTTGGTTGAAAGCCATTTGAAAAACCTAAGAATAACAATGATCAAAATATTAGATTTCAAATATCATTGATTCCTCAAACAATAAAATTTCGAAATTAACCAACACCTCAAAACACCGAGAATATCGCATGCCATGATAGTGTGGACGTATACGAATTCTATATTTGTAAGAGGAGGTTTAACCCTTTAATTTTATTATCTTGTCAACCTTACTTTTTGACAAATAAAATTAATAGTTGGTTCCTCTTTGGCCCTACAAATAAAAGCAGTGACTCCGATGGGGAGGATACTTTTTATTTGCATCTAAGTGTGCACCATTACACGATACTAAGGGAATTATCTCGAATTATGTACCTTACCGATGGGGAAGTACACACACTCCTAAATAATTTCCTATAACCATTATTTGACCTAGTGATCCGCAAACAAACTCATCCGATGGGGAGGAAGGCACTCAGAGCCGACGCGCAAGTTTGTTGCATCACACGTCAAATTGTAATGGAGGCCGCGGGAATTAATTAAAATGTCCCTCTCCCACTTAGTAAATTGACAGTGAGGAATTTTCAAGCACACACAACATGCATATAAAACAAATCAGCAATAAATATGGAAAAAAAAATAGAATTTTCCCAACTATTATGGCATTGTTCTCCAATATGCGTCCCGTCGTGTCGCCACCTTATCCGCTCCACCTTTTCCCGTGCGCAAGTCACCAAAGAGATCCAAGCCAAGGTAAACTATTTTAATTTACATCCATCGATCCTATACTCCACGAAGGAGTGTACAAATAATCTAGATCGAAAGTAAACTAAAATGAGTGGCTAAACAATGTCATATTTAATTACAAAAATTAAATAGTAATTTAGCCTCGTCAACCCCGAGGATTCAAATAATATACAATCACACACACATGCAATCACATACACACATATATAGCCATAATAGTTGGATCTTATACCTGCAACCAAAAAGTTATCCTACTATCATCCGGCATACACAATATATGATAAGTGCATGTAAGTAACCGAATCCAAAACACACAAAACTGGAAACCGTGGCTCTGATACCATTTTTATGGCATTGTGCTCGGAGGCTCATTGGCTCCCATGTCCCCGAATTAAAATTTTCACTAATGAAAACAAATCCGCATGGGATGAGTTTCCTAAGCTCAACCAATTCATCGTTGTGCTAACGACTTGAGCGATCGCTTAAACAAACTAGTTGTTCAAGCAACCAAGCTCTTCTAGTCGGTTAGCCGCGGAAGAGACGACGGACAGATCGCCGGTTTTTGTGTTTATCTTCGGGGTCTATGATTATACAAATACATATGGATGTAGACATGTATAATCAACACATACATTCATATTAATAAGAACATGCAAAGATCAATAATAAAACTTGTAAAACTTTTATACCTCTTGATCTTCTATCGTATGTCCTAACCTCCTTGTAGATTTCGTGTGGGAGAAGATCCTCCACAAGTTGAAGCTTCCTAGATCTTCTTCAATCGAAAGAAAGAAGAACTCTCCTTCCCTTCTTGCTTGAGCCAACCACCAAGCCACAAAGACTTGATGCCGCCGGCCCCAAGAAAAGAGAGAACAAGATGGCCAACCAAGGAACCGAACAAGGGAACAATCCCGAGCTCCTTTGTGTCGCCGGCCAAGAGGAAAAGAAGAGGAGAAGAGGAATCGGTTGAGCCCCAACCAAGGTAGAGGGAAGAAGAGGTAGGAGCCGGCCACCACCTTAGGAAGAAGAAGAGCACTTCTCCTATAGTTGTCGCCCACCTTCACTTCCAAACCCTAGCTGCCCAACCAAACCCTAATCCAATTAGGGTTTCCTCCTTAGGGTTTCTTGCCGCCCAAGCCAATGAAAGGCAAAACCCTAATCTCCAAAAACCAACCTTTTTTTTCTTGCCGCCCACCTTAAGCCACCTTATATAGAGTTGGGCTTAAGCCTTGTTTTAATCTCCACCGTCAGTTCTAGGGTTTTAATCTCAACCGTCGGTTCTAGAGATTTAATCTCAACCGTTGGATCTAGAGATTTAATCTCCACCATCGGATCTAGGGATTTAATCTCAACCGTTGGATCTAGAGATTTAATCTCAACCATCGGATCTAGAGATTTAATCTCCACCGTCGGATCTAGTGATTTAATCTCAACCGTCGGATCAAGAGATTTAATCTCAACCGTCGGATCTAGAGATTTAATCTCCACCGTCGGATCTAGGGATTTGTTTTCCATCATTGGATCTAGACTTCATGAGGTTTATATTAGGCTATGATAGGGACCATGAGGAGGAGTTGGATCTTGGCCACCCGATGGATCGAAACCACACAAACTTGATCCATCAATGATGTTCCATTCCACTAGAGGATTATCATTGAATTACCTCACCAACCCCCATAAATTAATATGGGCTCCATACATTATTTGTACATCCATCTCCCCGTGTTTAAGATATCGAATGTCCATCAATTAATTGATTTACTGACCATCAATCAATTAACATCTAACTTCTCAAGTAGTACCACTCAACCTTATCATCATGTTGACTAAGTCAACCTGCAGGGTTTACATGATGAACCTTATGAGCTCCTCAAGGGGACATCATCAACCTAATATATAGGACACGGTTTCCTCCTATAATCAACGGCATACCATGTAAATAATATCATTTCCCAACTTACCAGTCATATTGATTTAATCCATATAAATCTCACCCATTGGTAAATCAAAGAAATAAATACTAAGTACATGTGCCCGTTATTATATCGGGATTAAGAGCATGTAAAACATAATATCCGAGGTCTGATTCAATTATGTAGTCAGCAATAAATTGAATCACCTCTATGTCAGTCCTGCTCAATACACCTAAGTATACTAGTGTAACTCTATGTTCAAGACAAAACAATACCAAGCTACACTACAACCATGACAATGGTTTGTCCAAAATCATCTTGGTTGTGAGCCTCTTCTTATATTCTACAAGGGACTGATAACATGATCTTCTGTGCCACACCAGACACCATATTATCTACAATGTAAAGTATTAGACAATATGCACACATATAATAAATAAAAAGTGCAAAGAATGATTATGTGATTCTTATTTCAAAATAAAAATGTTCATACAAAAGAGCTAGGCTTTTAGTATACATTCCAACAATCCCTTGATGGATAACCTCTCCCTAAAGGCTTACTTCCCTTTGACTATTGCATCAACAATGTTCTTGGTGAAGGGTTTTGCTTATCGAGTCCATTAGGGGAAACTTTGCTTCCCACTTCACCTCGGTCGATTTGTTCATGGCGATCCCATCTATGTCCCCAGATTAAAAAAAAATTAATCCTAGACAAAAGGGATTGCTCAAACAACCAAGTCATCGTCGTGCTATTCGTTTAGAGAGGTCACTTGAACAAACTCGTTGTTCAAGCGACCAACCTCTATTCTACGTGTAGCCATGGAATAGACAATGTCCGGATCGCCGACTTTCGTGTTTATGTTCGGGATCAAAATATTATTTAGCCACATACATAAAGTAAACATCGACATAAAACATGCATATTATTGAAAAGCAATTATAAACATAATACAAAAGAACACTAATCAAAATAAACAAGATTATACCTCTTGTTATACCTCTTGATCTTCTATTGTATGTCCTTCCTCCTTTTGGACGTCGTGTGGGCGACGATCTTCCAAAAGCTGAAGCCTCCTAGATCACCAATCTTCCTTTCCTTGTTCACTCCGAACAAAGGAAGATCATCAAACAAAACTCATCTTCCTATCTAGAACCGGCCACCAAGTAATAGACTCGATTTTACTGCCGGCCAAGGAAGAGAACAACCTGTGTATAGGAACCGACAAAAGGAGAATCAATGGGGTTATGGGCGCAGGCCAACACTTGGAGAAGAGAAAGGAAACCAATCCTTCTCCTTGTTGGCGCCCAAACACTAAACTTAGCTCTCCTAATTCCTGGCCAAGGATGAAGGGAAGAAGAATAGGTTGAGCTCCGACCAAGGTAGAGGGAAGAAGGAAGGTGCTGGCCAAACCTTAGGATGAAGAAGAAAGGAGCTTCATCTCCTTGTTGCCGCCCACCCTCAACCCCATAACCCTAGCCACCCAAACCTAGTCCTAATCCAATTAGGATTGGTTTCCGCCCATAAGGAAGCAAACCCTAACCCTCATTCATCAAGTTGCCACCCACCCCTATGACCTCCTTTTATAGAGTTAGGGATAAGCCATGATTTAATCTCCTCCATTGGTTCTAGGGATTTAATCTCAACCGTCGGATCTAGAGATTTAATCTCAACCGTTGGATCTAGCGATTTAATCTCTACCTTTGGATCTAGAGTTTTGTTTTCATCTATTGGATCTAAGCTTCATGAGTTGTTAATAGGCTACAATAGGGACCATGAGGAGGAGTTGGATCATGGCCACCCATGGATCAAGCGCACATAAAGTCCGATCCATAAATGATAATCCAATCCACTAAAGGATTATCATTGATCTACCTCACCAACCCACATAAGTTAATATGGGCTCCATATATTATTTGTACATTTTCTCCCCGTGTTTAAGATCTCGAATGTCCATTGATTAATTAATTTACTGACCATTAATTAATCAACATCTAACTCCATGAGTAGTACCACTCAACCTTTTCATCATGCCGGATCAAGTCTACCTGTAGGGTTTACATGATGAACCTTATGAGCTCCTAAAGGGGACATCATCATCTTAATATATAGGACACGATTTCCTCCTATGATCAACGACACACCATATAAATAATATCATCTCCCAACTTACCGAGCCTATCGATTTAATCTATAAATCTCACCCATTGGTAAACCAAAGAGATGAATAATAAGTATATGTGCCCATTATTATATCGGGATTAAGAGCATGTACAAAATAATATCTGATGTCCGATTCGATTATGTAGTTAGCAATAAATCGAATCACCTCTAAGTCGGTCATGCTCAATACACACAAAGTGCACTAGTGTGATTCTATGGTCAAGACAAACCAATACCAAATCACACTACAACCATTCCGATGGTTTGTCCAAAGCCATCTCGGTTGTGAGCCTTTACTTATACTTTACAAGGAACCGATAACATGATCTCCCATGTGACACCACACACCATGTTATCTACAATGTAATATATTAGACAATATGCATAGCCAGAAAAATATGCAAATAATGATAATATGATTCTTATTTCAAAAATAAATATGTTCATACAAAAGATAGACTTTTCAGTATACATCCTAACAATCTCCCACTTATACTAAAAGACTATGTTATCATCAAACTGCCATACATCTAATTCCCCTTCCCTCCACATGCCTATCAAAACTCTCGCTAGAAGGGCCTTAGTGAAAAGGGATGCAATCTAGGCGACAACAACTTCTACCTCCTTTACGATTTCTCGTATGAGGTGGTACTTATGCTCTATGTGTTTACTATCCTTATGGGCTCGTGGTTCCTTTGAGTTTGCAGCTGCACCAATAATATCACAATAAATTGTGATAGTTCTGGGCAAACTAAGAATCACATTCAAGTCCATCAGGAAGTTCCTGAGCCACAAAACTTCTTTGGCTGCCTCAGAGGCTGCCACATACTCAGCTTCCATGGTGGAGTCCGTCATACATTTCTGCTTGACACTCTTCCATACAATGGCTCCACTGCCCAGAGTAAACACAAAACCTGAGGTAGACTTACTGTTATCCCTATCAGATTGGAAGTCGGCATCCGTGTAACCCACAGGGAGTAATTGGTTTTCCTGGTAAACTAGCATATAATCCCTAGTCCTTCTCAGGTACTTCAATATATGCTTTACCGCAGTCCAATGTCCATGTCCTGGATTACTCTGATATCTGTTGACCATGCCCACGACATAGCAGATATCTGGTCTCGTACATAGCATCGCATACATGAGGCTTCTTATCTCCGAAGCATAAGGAACCACCTTCATCTCCTCTATCTCCTCAGATGATCTAGGACACATCTCCTTAGATAAAGGAACTCCATGCTTGAAAGGCAAAAAACCCTTCTTGGAGTTCTGCATGGTAAAACGATCCATAATCGTGTCTATGTATGAAGCTTGGGATAAGCACAACATCTTTTTCCTGCGATCCCTTATAACCTTGATCCCTGTTGGGCTTTTCCGGGCCGCAAAAACCGCTTTTTGCGTTGCGGAAACCCCGGAAGTCCCGGCCACGGATCCGTGCGAAGAAGTATTAAAACTAATTACATGTATGTGCTTACAAAATCCTCTAGATCTACCTTAGAACTAAGAGATAAGGATGTTACCCTTGATGCGATGCCCTTCGCTAATCCCGCTCGTCCAAAGTCCGCCGGAACTCGAGAGTGTCAAGTGCACACTCCTCTATGGTATCCACACAAGCAATAGGTGGAAGAAAACTCAACCTTGAGTGTGCTAGCACTCCTTGGTTGGTTCGGCCAAAGAGAGGAAGGAGAGGGAGAGCTTGAGAGGAAAATTCCCAAGGAAGAAGATGAAGTAATGAGTGATTACTCACAAAATAAATTTTCACTCACATAACCCCCAAATGGTGGCCGGCCACTTCATGGAGGGGGAGTTACATGCATGCATGTAACTCCCATGACCCTTGGTCTCCCTCATGATGTGGCACTAATTGAGTCAATGATGATGTGGAGCATCATCATTGGCCGCCATGCCTAGTCATCATCATGACATGGCATTTGGTCAAGTCAAACTTGACCTTTCATCTTCCCTCTCAAGTCAAGTCAAACTTGACCTCTAATCTCCCATGGTTGATCAAATCTAACCACTTGACTCAAGTCAATTTAATATAATGAATCTCTATTCATTAATTTAAATTGATTTGATGAATCAAATCTCAATTAGACTCATTCAACACTTGAATCAACTTGAGTCTAACTCAATTAGTCTAATTTGGATTACTCTTAATCCAATTTGGTTCATCCCATGAACCTAATCCTCATGGTTCATCATATGAACCTAATCTCCATCTAATTGCTCTCATGTGTGTGACTTATAGGTTCTTGTAACGCTGGCAATGTCCCTAAACCGATTTAGGAACATAAGCAATGAGCGGTATCTAGCAACACATCATTGCTACCCAAGTTACAAGAATGTTGAGCTCCAACATCACCTTTGTGACTACTAATTGTGACTCACAATATGTGACAATGTCCTCTATCCTTGACATCTAGATTGACCAATCGAGGCATAGACCGTGTCATCCTGCACAATCTAAATCTTGAACTCCAAGTAGACTCACTCTAATCAAATGAGCTCAATATCTCATATTGACTCATTTGGGCATGGCCATGCACTTCGTGGTCTCACTCTATCAAGAATATCGATGTCACCCCGGCCATATAGGAGGGATAGATCCCATCTACATCACTCACATCCTCCGCATAATCTGCTACATACCCAAGAATCGCTTTATAGTCCACCCATTTACGGGTGACGCTTGACGGCCAAAGTATGCAACTCCTTATGTAGGTACCATGGTGACTTCAGGTCTAAGGACTAATAGTCATACTAATAGCCACATGAGAAAGTATATGACACTCATATAACGATCCATGATACTTTCTCATGGCGGGTCATTCAGTATACATTCTCCAATGCATACACATGTGTCAACTTGATATCTCATATCCATGACTTGTGAGATCAAGTCATCTTGTTGACCTACATGCTAGTCTCTACGCATTAACATTGTCCCTGAATGTTAATACTCGACTAGGAATGATTAAGAGTAGAGTTATCTATATAATATCATTATCGATTCCACCACTCGATTGATATAGATAAGAACCCCCTACTCAAGGACATTATTATATTTAGTTATTTGGCACCAATACAAGTAAATATAATAACCATGCCTTTATAAATAGGAATATGATACAATAAAGTCCATACAACAATCATCATATGATTGGCTCTAGGGCTTTCACTAACAATCTCCCACTAGCACTAGTGCCAATCACCGTAGTATCTAATACCCAATGACCTAGTGTGACCATCATGCTTTTTCTGCCAAAGCCTTGGTCAAGGGATCTGCGATGTTAGCCTCGTGGGTACTGCAAATCTTCACATCTCCTCTATCGATGATCTCTCGAATGAGATGGAAGCGCCGTAGTATGTGTTTGGTCCGCTGGTGTGAGCGAGGTTCCTTAGCCTGTGCAATCGCTCCATTGTTGTCACAATAGAGCTCTATGGGATCTGCAATGCTAGGAACCACCCCAAGCTCAGTAATGAACTTGCGGATCCAAAATGCCTCCTTCTTTGTCGCCTCGGATGCAATGATATACTCGGCTCATTGTAGAATCAAGCGTGTCCGCTTGAACTCTTCCACTCACGCCACCATTCAAGCAAAACACGAACCACATCGCGATCTGTAATCATCCCGGGTTTAGAAGCCGCATCGCTGTAACCCTTTACAGCTAGCTCCTCATTGCCTCCAAATATCAAGAAATATTCTTTAGTCCTTCTTAAGTACTTAAGAATATTCTTGACTGCTATCCAGTGACGCTCACCTGGATCTGACTGGTATCTACTCGTCATGCTCAAAGCATACGAGACATCAGGACGAGTACACAGCATGGCGTACATGATAGATCCTATAGCAGATGCGTAAGGGATCTTATCCATGCGGTCTCTCTCCTCTCTAGAAGAAGGACTTTGAGTCTTCGAAAGACTCACACCATGTGACATCGGCAGAAGTCCTTTCTTGGAATTCTGCATGGCAAACCGAAGTAATACCGTGTCAATGTATGTACTCTGACTTAGGCCAAGCAATCTCGTAGATCTATCTCTATAGATCTTGATGCCTAGAATACAGGCTGCTTCACCTAAGTCCTTCATTGAGAAGCACGTCCCCAGCCAAGTCTTCACAGACTGTAGCGAAGGGATGTCATTCCCAATGAGTAGTATGTCATCCACATACAATATAAGGAAGACAACTGTATTCCCATTAACCCTCTTGTAGACACAGGGTTCATCTTCATTCTTGATGAAACCAAACTGTTTGATCGCATCATCGAATCGAAGATTCCAGCTCCGAGAAGCTTGCTTTAGCCCATAAATGGACCTTTGCAGCTTGCATACCTTCCCAGTATGCTGTGGATCTACAAAACCCTCAGGTTGTGTCATGTACACATCCTCGAGTAAGTTTCCATTCAGAAACGCGGTTTTGACATCCATCTGCCAGATCTCATAATCGTGGTATGCCGCAAATAGCAAGCAAGATCCGAATGGACTTAAACATCGCCATCGAGAAAAGGTTTCATCATAGTCAATACCATGAATTTGCTTGAAACCTTTAGCCACCAATCGCCCTTATAGGTATGCGTAAGTCCATCCATGCCGCCTTTTCTCCTAAAGACCCACTTACACCCAATGGGTTTGACCCCTTCAGTGGATCAACCAAAGTCCATACTTGGTTAGTGTACATGGATTCCATCTTGATCTCATGGCGCCTAGCCATTTCTCGAAACTGGGCTCATCACAGCCTTCCTCGATAGGAGGTAGGCTCATTCTCAATGAGCATAACGTCATCATGGTCGACAAGAGAAATGAGTATCTCTCAGCCGACGACGCACTCTATCGACTGCGAAGAGGTAGGTCTATTTGAATGTGGTTGTTCCACAACTCTTTGTGCAACAACCTCTTCACCCACAACACTTTGTGGTTCCTGCTCAACCTCCATCAAGGCCTCATTATGGTCCTTATCTTGAATTTCTTCAAGATCGAAGGTTACTCCCTTTAGTTTTTCTAGAAACAAAATCCACTTTCTAGAAAAACCCAGTCTTTACCACAAACACTTTGTCTTTGGGAATGTAAATAATATCCTTTGTATCCTTGGGATATCAAGCAAAATAGCACCTATCGGATTTGGGTCCCGGTTTATGCGAGACTTGGCGTCGAGCGTAAGCCTCACAACCCCAAATCCTCATAAAAGACATCTTGGGATTTCTCCACTGTCCATATCGTATATGGTGTCTTTACCACTGACCTTGGATGGTACGGTTAAGGGTAAAGGCTGCTTTGTGTCGAGCATATCCCCAAAGGATATAGGAAGATCGTGTGACTCATCATAGATCGTACCATATCAATAAGTGCGATTCCTCCTTCCGGATACACCATTCCCTTTGTGGTGTTCGAGGAGTGAGTTGGGATAGAATCCCACACTCGGCTAGATAGTCCATGAAACTCATGGCTAAGGTATTCACCACCTCGATCGATCGAGTATCTTAATACTCTTGCCAAGCTGGTTTTGTACTTCATTCTTGAATTCTTTGAACTTTTCAAAGATTGATTTATGTCATAAGATACACATAACCATATCTCTTGAAGTCATCGATAAATGTAATGAAGTACACTGTAACCACCTCTAGCGACAACATTGAAAGGACCACATACATCACTATGTATAAGTCCTAACAAATCATTGCTCTTCGCTATGTCCACTAAAGGAGTCTTGGTCATCTTGCCTAAAAGGCAAGACTAGCATGTCTCATATGATTGAAATCAAATGAGTCTAGCGACCCCATCCTTATGGAGTGAGATAAGCGACTCTCATTTATGTGACCTAAGCGACAATGCAGGAGATAGGTTTGGTTCAACTCATTTGACTTGAACCTCTTGGTACTTATGTTATAGATAGGGCTCTCTAAGTCTAGAAAGTAGAGTCCGTTCATTAGAGGTGCACTCTGATAGAACATATCATTTAAATAAATGAACAACATTTGTTCTTTATTATAAATGAAAAACCTTTCTTGTCCAAACAAGAAATGAAATGATGTTCTTAGTTAAAGCAGCACATAACAACATTCATCTAATTCTAGTACAAGCCCGGAGGCGAGAGATAGATCATAAGTTCCTCTGACAGCTCCATTGCCTACTCGTAGGTCCACCTCGCCCTTTGTCAATGCCTGCTATTTCTCAACAAATGTGAGATGCACATCCGTATCTAATACCCATGATGAAGAAATAGATAGATTGACTTCTATAACATTTATACCAGTAGAAGTCTCACTTCTCTTCTTCTTAAGATCTTCGGTATGCCTTGCGATTCGCTTCAATGTCACTTCTTCCTTGCGAGAAAGCAAGCCCCTTCCTTGGCTACCCCTCCTTTGGGTTTAAGTTCTTTGCCTTTGCCCTTGGCTTGGGACTTTCCCTTACCTTTAGGCTTGCCCTTGCCTTTCTTCTTCTGCACCATCAAAATGGTGTCAGATTTACCCTTCTTAAGGTTAAGCTCGTGATTCTCAACATCTTTGAGCATTTTGACTTTCATTCATGTTATAATTCATGACAAATTGATCGAAGGCTCTTGGCAAAGATTGCAAGATTAGGTCAGTGGCCAGCTCTTGGCCAAGTGGGAATCCCAGCCTTTGTAGGTTTTCTACGTACCCAATCATCTTGAGTACATATGAACCTACAGGAGTCCCTTCTTGCATTTTAGACCCAAATAGTGCTTTAGAGACTTCATATCTCTCATTCCTAGCTTGTCCTTGATATAGTTGACGAAGATGTCCAACCATATCATAAGCATTCATGAACTCATGTTGCTTCTGAAGCTCAGAGTTCATGGTCGCGAGCATTAGACATGACACATCTAATGCATCATCTTGATGCTTCTTGTAAGCATCTTTGTCACCGCGAGGCACGGCGGGAGGTGCCTCTGGAATGGGCCGCTCCAGGGGCGTCTGACTTCCTTTCTTGGGTGAGAACAATTCTCGTGTTCCCGCATGCAGTCCAGAAATTTGCTCCATCGAGCTTGTCCTTCTCAAGGATTTATCGCAGAGAGAGTGTTCGTGTTGTTGACATAGTAATCTACAACATACAATGCGAGAATTAATATCATATTCCTTTTATCATTTAATTAGGCCTTTAATCAAATGATGCTCCCACTAATTATAGGAATTTTATAGAATCGAGTTATGGATGTGGTCAAACCACATTTACTTGATTCATACAAACTAGCTATAATTTTGTGGGACAAGATCCACATCATACTAAGCCTTGAGTTAGTTAGCTTCAATCGCCCAAGACTTAGTACGATCGGTGGGTAACACATTACCGATTACATCTCTATGCAACTCTTGTTTATAGGATTAAGACCCACATTTACAAAAGACCTTGAGTTAGCTTTGGCTAAATCGCCCAAGATTTAGTGTAAATGCGATCTTAACCTATCTTTCCAACGATTGGAATATGCCTATAGTTCTACTCGATCCAATTGAGTTAACTAGTTTTGCTCAATCTAATTGAGCTTACTCTAACCCGAGTCGAGATAGGCGGGACCAAGATTGTCCCTCCGCACCCTACCAAGATAATATGCGTTGCTCTGCTTTGGCAGATTCAACAACAACAAATGATCGAGGTAGTGATGGGTATCAAGGCTCGGTAGGCATTTTCGAGTTGATTCGATTATGATCTAATCTAATCGTAATGTGTATCTTATACTCATTTAGGCCTTTATTATCCTATATTAGCATGCATCATATACATACATTCATTATTCTAGCATGCATCATATACATACAAGAAAATTAACCTAGCATGCATCATATACATACAAGCATTTTTTTTTCACTAGCATGCATCACATACATACAAGCATAAATCAATTAAATATATATATATCAACATATATATATATATAATTAAATGTGATATAGTCATGGCCCTACTACGATCTTCTCAAGCCAATGAGAAGATCGGACGGTCAACCTAAGGCTATCGGCTTCTCCAAGCGCTTCCTTTGACCGCCATGTGTCGTCGTCACCCTTCTCGTAAGCTCGTCTTCAAGTGGACTTTCCACCGCTCCATTTTTGTACATTACAAATACGAAACTCGAGTTACATTCGAGTCTAAAACTATTTACAACTAGAATATTAAAAGAAGAGGTGCGACGCGCAGTCGCAAACATTTTACAACACACATTAACCACAAAAAGACGCACGCAGCCGATTATGAATTACAACACACATAATCCAATCCTATTGGGTTATTGGGCCATGACTTTGACAGATTCATACATAATTCAAAATTATGTATTTTTACAGATAATTTCTATTTTTTTTCCTAATTTATTTCGAATTTATGAGTCATCTCAAGCGCGCGATCGGGACATGGCCTTTCGGGATAGGGCAGCCCCTACTCGCAAAATAAACTTCGCGAGTGTCCCTATTAACGATCCTACAGCGACTTAAGTCGCTGTCCCAAAAACCTAAAGCGAGAACTCGCCGATTCGGAGAGTTTTTCTCGACGGTTGAAGCCTACGAGTGTCCCAACACTCGTTGCTTCGACTCTACGAGAAAAATACACAAAAATTCTATAAAATTAGTAAATTTTCATAAACATAAAAATATTTAATTTTTTTATCTAATATATAAAATAAAAAAACGAAACACATACATGCTTCGTGACGTGGCTCGATACCATCGTTGGCTTTTTCCGCCGCAAAACCGCTTTGCTATGGAAACCCTGAAGTCCCGCCACGGATCCGCGAAGAAGTATTAAAACTAATTACATGTATGTGCTTACAAAATCCTCTAGATCTACCTTAGAACTAAGAGATAAGGATGTATGCGATGCCTTCGCATCCCGCCATTCCCAAAGTCCGCAGAACTCGAGAGTGTCAAGTGCACACTCCTATGGTATCCATACAAGCAATAGGTGGAAGAAAACTCAACCTTGAGTGTGCTAGCACTCCTGGGTTGGTTCGGCCAAAGAGAGGAAGGAGAGGGAGAGCTTGAGAGGAAAATTCCCAAGGAAGAAGATGAAGTAATGAGTGATTACTCACAAAATAAATTTTCACCACATAACCCCAAATGGTGGCGGCCACTTCATGGAGGGGAGTTACATGCATGCATGTAACTCCCATGACCCTTGGTCTCCTCATGATGTGGCACTAATTTAAGTCAATGATGATGTGGAGCATCATCATTGGCCGCCATGCCTAGTCATCATCATGACATGGCATTTGGTCAAGTCAAACTTGACCTTCAACTTCCTCTCAAGTCAAGTCAAACTTGACCTCTAATCTCCCATGGTTGATCAAATCTAACCACTTGACTCAAGTCAATTTAATATAATGAATCTCTATTCATTAATTTAAATTGATTTGATGAATCAAATCTCAATTAGACTCATTCAACACTTGAATCAACTTGAGTCTAACTCAATTAGTCTAATTTGGATTACTCTTAATCCAATTTGGTTCATCCCATGAACCTAATCCTCATGGTTCATCATATGAACCTAATCTCCATCTAATTGCTCTCATGTGTGTGACTTATAGGTTCTTGTAACGCTGGCAATGTCCCTAAACCGATTTAGGAACATAAGCAATGAGCGGTATCTAGCAACACATCATTGCTACCCAAGTTACAAGAATGTTGAGCTCCAACATCACCTTTGTGACTACTAATTGTGACTCTCACAATATGTGACAATGTCCCTCTATCCTTGACATCTAGATTGACCAATCGAGGCATAGACCGTGTCATCCCTGGTACAATCTAAATCTTGAACCCCAAGTAGACTCACTCTAATCAAATGAGCTCAATATCTCATATTGACTCATTTGGGCATGGCCATGCACTTCGTGGTCTCACTCTATCAAGAATATCGATGTCACCCCGTCATATAGGAGGGATAGATCCCATCTACATCACTCACATCCCTCCGCATAATTCTGCTTACATACCCAAGAATCGCCTTTATAGTCCACCCATTTACGGGTGACGTTTGACGAAGCCAAAGTATGCAACTCCTTATGTAGGGAACCATGGTGACTTTAGGTCTAAGGACTAATAGTCATACTAATAGCCACATGAGAAAGTATATGACACTCATATAACGATCCATGATACTTTCTCATGGCGGGTCATTCAGTATACATTCTCCAATGCATACCCATGTGTCAACTTGATATCTCATATCCATGACTTGTGAGATCAAGTCATCTTGTTGACCTACATGTTAGTCTCTACGCATTAACATTGTCCCCGAATGTTAATACTGACTAGGAATGATTAAGAGTAGTGTTCTCTATATCATCTCATTATCGATTCAACCAATCGATTGATATAGATAAGAACCTACTACTCAAGGACATTATTATATTTAGTTATTTGGCACCAATACAAGTAAATATAATAACCATGCCTTTATAAATAGGAATATGATACAATAAAGTCCATACAACTATCATCATATGATTGGCTCTAGGGCTTTCACTAACAATCCCAAGGATGTGTCCCACTTCTCCCAAGTCCTTCATATCAAACTGTTTAGACAACCATATCCTTACGTCCGATAACACCTTGATATTGTTGCCAATCAACAAAATGTCATCTACGTATAGTACAAGAAATATCACTACGTTTCCGTCACATCTCTTGTATACACAAGACTCATCCGGACTTTGAATAAATCCATAGGACTGGATTACCTCATTAAAGCGGATGTTCCAAGACCTCAAAGCTTGCTTTAATCCATAAATTGACCGATTAAGCTTACATACAAGATGCTCTTTGCCCTTAGTAATGAATCCCTCTGGTTGCTTCATATAGATGTTTTCCTCAAGACTTCCATTAAGGAAAGTTGTCTTGACATCCATCTGCCACACCTCATAATCCATATGAGCTAATATGCATAAGAGAATCCAGATAGACTTAAGCATGGCTACCAGCGAAAAGGTCTCCTCATAATCGATACCCTCTTTCTGAGTATACCCCTTCTCAACAAGCCTCGCTTTGAAGGTCTCAACCTTCCCATCTATTCCTCTCTTTCTTTTGTAGATCCAGTTGCATCCAATGGTTTTTACACCATCGGGTGGGTCTACTAGCTCTCATACCTGATTTGAATCCATTGATTCAATCTCAGCATTCATTGCACTTTGCCAAGATATTGCATCTTTATCTTGGAATGCCTCGTCATATGTCCAGGGATTAGGTTCATGTTTGTCAGAGACCAAATCAGAAGATTCTCCCAAGAACATGAATCTATCAGGCTATCTCACAACCCTCCCATTACGACGAGGTATCACCTGTGTATCCTCTATGACACGCGGTGCAGTGACATGTGGTATATCCTCTTGTACTGGTGGTACTGAAGAAGTGACTTCCCCTTTTAATTCCTCCAGAACAATTTTACTCTTGGGCTTGTGGCTCATCACATAGTCTTCCTCTAGAAATCTGGCGTTCGTGCTAACGATCACCCTCTGATCTTTAGGACTATAAAACAAACCACCTTTCGTTCCTCTAGGATAGCCAACGAACATGCGTACTTCTATATGAGGTTCTAACTTACCAGCCTCTGCCTTCAGCACATGTGTTGGACTCTCCATATCCGATCCGAATATGTCTTAGACTAGGCTTTCGCCCAGTCCACAATTCTGTGGGAGTAGAAGACACTAATTTAGATGGAACCAAGTTCAAAATGTACACCGCCGCATCTAGAGCATCTCCCCAAAACAAATCTGGCAACTCAGAATAACTCATCATCGATCTAACCATCTCCATAAGAGTCTTATTCCTTCGCTCTACTACACCATTCTGCTGGGGTATGCCAGGTGCAGACAATTGGGATGGAATCCTAGCCTCTGATAAGTAGTTCCTAAACTCTCCCAAGAGGTACTCACCACCATGATCAGATCGTAGTGTCATCCATATCTTGAATAATCATCTATGAAAGAGATGAAATACTCAAGACCACCTCTTGCTTGGATAGTCATAGGACCATACAAATCATAATGAACCAATTCTAACGCATCTTTGGCTCTATACCCCTTGGCCTTAAAAGGCCTCTTGGTCATTTTACCTTCCAAGCAAGATTCGCAGGTTGGGAAATCTTCCACCCCTAATGAACCCAGAGGTCCATCAGCTATCAACCTTTGAATTCTGCTTAGGTTAATATGACCAAGCCTAAGATGCCAAAGATATGTTTGGTTCATCTTGGAAGGTTCTTTTCTCTTATTGAAATTAGAAGATGAGGTATTAACTTCTATTTGCATCGTGGGAGATTTTGGTTCAAGTATATACAAATTTCCTATCAATGTACCAGAACAGATAATCAACCTATTCCTTTTTATAATTACTCTGTCATTAAAAGAAATAGAGTATCTATTCACAAACAATTTAGAAACCGAAATTAAATTCTTTCTAAATAAAGGTACATATAGGCAATGCTTAAAAACCAAAACTTTATTTTTCTCGAAAGACAAATAAACATCTCCCACTACAATCACCACCTTCATGGCATTGCCCATGTAAACGGTAATCTCTCCCTCAGCTTGTCGTCAGGTTTCCTAGAACCCCTTAAAGTATTGCAGACATGATTAGTGGCTCCTGTATCTACACACCAGGTGTCAGTAGATAACACCGCTAATCATGTTACTAGACCAAAGGATATTCCTTTGTTCTGCTTTGGATTGGGACAGTCCTTCTTCTAATGTTCATCCTGCTTGCAAGTGAAGTACTTGCCTTTCGGCTTCTTCACTCCTCCTTGAGATCCTCCCACCAGTTTTGCTCCACCTTGTTTCTTCTTCTTCTTTCCTTTCGACTTAGAAGTAGAAACCTTCTGAGCAACCATGGCCTGAGGACACTCTTCGAAGAGTGCATACTTGTACTCCTTAGTAGATAAGACAATATCTAGATTCTTTTCAAATCAACATTATTTGGGTACAATAAGTTTATTTTCCTTTAGTATCATAGCAAGTGGACTGAAAGTCATTTTTGAAAATCCTAAGAATCACATAGATCATTACTTTAGATTTCAAAAAATTATTGATTCCTCAAACAATAAAATTTTAAAATCAACCAACACCTTAAAACACCGAGAATATCATATGTCACGATAGTGTGGACGTATACGAATTCTACATTTGTAAGAGGAGGTTTTACTCATTAATTTTACTATCTTGTTAACCTAACTTTTTGACAAGTAAAATTAATAGTTGGTTTTTCTTCGGCCCTACAAATAAAAGCAGTGACTCCGATGGGGAGGATACTTATATTTGTATCTAAGTGTTCACCATTTCTTGGTACCAAGGTAATTATCTCGGGTTATGTGCCTTGTGATGGGGAAGTGCACACGCTCCTTAATAATTTCCTATAACCATATTTGACCTTGTGATCCGCAAACAAACTCATTCGATGGGGAGGAAGGCACTCAGAGCCGACGCACAAGTTTGTTTGCATCACTTGTCAAATCGTAATGGAGGCCATGAGAATTTATAAAAATATCCCTCTCCCACTTAGTAATTTGAAATTGAGGAATTTTCTTAGCCTACGACATGCATATCAAACAAAAAGCAATAAATATGAAAAATAATTTTTTTCCAACTATTATGGATTTTGTCTTCAATATGTCTCCCATCGCATCGCCATCTCATCCGCTCCTCCTACGCCATGTAAGAGCCATCCGGAGATCTGAGCCGAGACTAAAATCTATTTTAATTTACATCCATCGATCCTATACTCCACGAGGGAGTGTACATGAAATCTAGATCGAAAGTAAACTAAAATAAAAAGAGTGGCTAAACAATGCCGTATCTAATTTACAAAAAATTAAATACTAGCCTCGTCAACCCCGAGGATTCAACAAAATATACACATACAATCACATACACACATATGGCCATAATAGTCGGATCTTATGCCTGCAACCAAAGAGTTAAACTATGCATATCATACTATTATCTGGCACATATAATATATGAAAAGTGCATAAAAATTAACCAAATCCTAAACACACAAAACCGGAAACCTTGGCTCTGATACCAATTGAAGGGTTTTGCTTATCGAGTCCGTGAGGGGAAACTTCGCTTCTCACTTCACCTAGGTCGATTTGTTCATGGTGATCCCATCTATGTCCCCGGATTAAAAAAAATTTAATCCTAGACAAAAGGGATTGCTCAAACAACCAAGTCATCATTGTGCTATTTGTTTAGAGAGGTCACTTGAACAAACTCATTGTTCAAGCGACCATCCTCTATTCTACGAGTAGCCATGGAATAGACAATGTCCGGATCGCCGGCTTTCGTGCTTATGTTCGGGATCCAAATATTATTTAGCCACATACATAAAGTAAACATCGACATAAAACATGCATATAATTGAAAAGAAATTATAAACATAATACAAAAGAACACTAATCAAAATAAACAATATCATACCTCTTGTTATACCTCTTGATCTTCTATTGTATGTCCTTCCTCCTTTTGGACGTCGTGTGGGCAACGATCTTCCAAAAGTTGAAGCCTCCTAGATCACCAATCTTCCTTTCCTTGTTCACTCCGAACAAAGAAAGATCATCAAACAAAACTCTTCTTCCTATCTAGAACCGACCACCAAGCAATAGACTCGATGTTACCGCCGGCCAAGGAAGAGAACATGGAGTATAGGAACTGGCCAAAGGAGAATCAATGGGGTTATGGGCGCCGGCCAACACTTGGAGAAGAGAAAGGAAAGCAATCCTTCTCCTTGTTGCCGCCCAAACCCTAAACATAGCTCTCCTAATTCCCGGCCAAGGATGAAGGGAAGAAGAATAGGTTGAGCTCGGGCCAAGGTAGAGGGAAGAAGGAAGGTGCCGGCCAAACCTTAGGATGAAGAAGAAAGGAGCTTCATCTCCTTGTTGCCACCCACCCTCAACCCCTTAACCCTAGCCGCCCAAACCTAGTCCTAATCCAATTAGGATTGGTTTCCACCCATAAGGAAGCAAACCCTAACCCTCATTCATCAAGTTGCTGCCCACCCCTATGACCTCCTTTTATAGAGTTAGGGATAAGCCATGATTTACTCTCCCCCATTTGTTCAAGGGATTTAATCTCAACCGTCGAATCTAGAGATTTAATCTCAACCGTCGGATCTAGAGATTTAATCTCTACCTTTGGATCTAGAGTTTTGTTTTCATCCATTGGATCTAAGCTTCATGAGGTGTTAATAGGATACAATAGGGACCATGAGGAGGAGTTGGATCTTGGCCACCCATGGATCAAGCCCACATAAAGTCCGATCCATAAATGACAATCCAATCCACTAAAGGATTATTATTGATCTACCTCACCAAACCCCATAAGTTAATATGGGCTCTATATATTATTTGTACATTTTCTCCCCGTGTTTAAGATCTCGAATGTCCGTCGATTAATTAATTTACTGACCATTAATTAATCAACATCTAACTCCATGAGTTGTACCACTCAACCTTTTCATCATGCCGGACCAAGTCCACCTGCAGGGTTTACATGATGAACCATATGAGCTCCTCAAGGGGACATCATCATCATAATATATAGGACATGGTTTCCTCCTATAATCAATGTCACACCATATAAATAATATCATCTCCCAACTTACCAAGCCTATCTATTTAATCTATAAATCTCGCCCATTGGTAAATCAAAGAGATGAATACTAAGTATATGTGCCCGTTATTATATCGGGATTAAGAGCATGTACAAAATAATATTTGAGGTCCGATTCGATTATGTAGTCAGCAATAAATCGAATCACCTCTAAGTCGGTCCTGCTCAATACACACAAAGTGCACTAGTGTGATTCTATGGTCAAGACAAACTAATACCAAATCACACTACAACCATTCCGATGGTTTGTCCAAAGTCATCTCGGTTGTGAGCCTTTACTTATACTTTACAAGGAACCGATAACATGATCTCCCGTGTGACACCACACACCATGTTATCTATAATGTAATGTATTAGACAATATGCATAGCCATAAAAATATGAAAACAATGATCATGTGATTCTTATTTCAAAAATAAAGTTGTTCATACAAAAGATAGACTTTTCAGTATACATCGTAACACTTGGAGAGTTCCTAAGCCTATAGGAAACTTAAACCATAAAAAATATGGCTAAAAGTTCAAACTTAAACTTTAACCTCCCTTAGAATTCGACACTCCACCCTAAACACCTCCTAATAATTTTCAATGATATTTCACCCTTCCCATACTTTCCAAAGCATATCCTTAGGTTAAGATATGTTAGGGTATCATAACATAGCTGATACATGGCTAAACAACTCTTGGTCAGCCAATATTAGACATACCAATCGATTGAAATAAGACATCAGTCGACTAGACTACCACCAGTCGACTGCCCAAAGCAGCAGTCGACTGATTTCTGTGTTTTCTAAAATCAATTGAATTTCAGCGAATTTAGAAATGCATAAGTAATTTTATAAAATTCAAAAAATCATAAAACTTCATGAACATATTACTTATGTTAAATGCAATGGTTGAAAAATAATTTTATATAAAAACACCCATTAAATTGAGAGATTGATACAAAGTTCAAAATCATTGAAACCTTCAATGATTAAGCCTACTTTGTATCAACTTCATCAATGGTGATAACTATCAAAAGATAGACTTCACCAAGGTTTTTTAAAATAGTTTTGAAATGATTTTAAAACTTTATATTGAACCATGGTCTATGGGCTAGATGTACATGACTTGTACATTAGCTTTCCTCATGATTCATCCATGGTATATCATGAGTTTAAGTTCATCTAGATGTAACATCTATGCACCTTGAACCTAAATTATTTTCCTAACATCTCACATGTGTCTAGGGTGTATCAATACACACACATGTCAATTTATGTCTTTGTGAGATGTGGGTTTAGGTTTTTTCCTAATTTAGGGTCTTATACATTTCATCTAGGCAATTCTATTTGATACCCTTATCATGGGACATCAAATCATTCCATTGTTCTTAATTCAATTTTAATTAACCTAAATGCATGAATGATGATCAAGGCATAAATGATACCATAAACTAAAGCATTTGCCAATAATCATGATGTCATGGCATAAAAATGACCTAGATATAAACATGACATAATTAACCTAAAGATTATCATGACATTGTAAATGATTAATATGAAGCATGATGTTATGACATGGCAAGGCAAACAAAACATGACAAATATAATGTAAAGGTATAATAATATTTAAATTTTAATATTAATTTCCATTTGTTAAATTTATACCAAATTTTCCATAATGACCACATTCTTAAGTGTGCCAAAAACCAAAAAATGGCACACCATTGACCTAACCTAGTTGTGCTAATTTTGATTGATTTTTTAAACTTCTCAAATTTTATTTGCACATCCTAAAATCTTTTAGGATATAAATGCAAACTCATTTCCAAGGTATCACATAACCTTGAAAATATACTTAAGTGTCAACTCTACTATGGTTAGGTTAACTACCAATCCACTTAGGGTTAACACACCCTAACCCATCTAGCGTGATGGGATCACGCTCCTTGGAATCTAAAATCTATTTGAGCTCATTAGGTTCACAAGGTACTCACTAGGGATAGCCTCTCTTAGTACCTTCCTAATGACCCTCCTAGGCTTTGACGCCTTGGTCATTTTGGTCTCACTAAGGTTAACCCTAGAGATAACTTCCCTTGTAACCTTATTAGTGGCTTTCCTAGGTTTCTTTGAAACCTTAGCCACTAGACATCTACCATGGTCAACTCTAGGGATGACATCCCTTGTGATCTTTGTTTTTCTAGACCTAGTGTTGGCTCCATAGTTAAATGGAACACTATGGTAGGATGACATTACCTTCTTGGATTTAGGTTTATGAACCATTTTGGGATGTAAACTAAAAGCCTAGCTTTTGCATGAACATCTTCATTTTGAAATAAGAATCACATGATCATTGTTTGCATTTTATATTTATGCATATTGTCTGATACTTTACATTGTAGATACCATGGTGTGTGGTATCACACAGAAAATCATGTTATCAGTTCCTTGTAGAGTATAAGTAGAGGCTCACAACCAAGATGGTTTTGGACAAACCATTGGCATGGTTGTAGTGTAATTTGGTATTGGTTTATCTTGACCATAGACTTACACTAGTACACTTTGTGTGTATTGAGCAGGACCGATTTAGAGGTGATTCAATTTATACTGACTAAATAATTGAATCATACCTCAGATATTATGGTGTACATGCTCTTAATCCTGATATAATAACGGGCACATGTACTTAATATTTATTTCTTTGATTTACCAATGGGCGAGATTTATGTGTTAAGTCGATAGGCATGGTAAGTTGCAAAATAATATTATTTACATGGTGTGCCATTGATTATAGGAGGAAATCGTGTCCTATACATTAGGATGATGATGTCCCCTTAAGGAGCTCATAAAGTTCATCATGTAAATCCTGCAGGTGGACTTAGTCCAACATGATGATAAGGATAAGTGGTACTACTCATGGAGTTAGATATTGATTAATTAAATTGTCAGTAATTTAATTAATTAATGGACATTCGATATCTTAAACACAGAGAGATATTTTGTACAAATAATATGCGGAGCCCATATTTAATTATTGGGATTGGTGAGGTATATCAATGATGATCCTCTAGTGGAATGGATCATCATTAATGGATTGAGTTATATGTGGTTCGGATCCATTGGGTGGCCAAGATCCAACTCCTCCTCATGGTCACTATTGTAGCCTATTATAAATACCTCATGAAGCCTAGATCTATAAGAGGAAGTTGGGAGGCAAGGGAGGAAGGTAAGGGTTTTGCATCTTTTAGGGTCGGCGGGAAGAGAGGATTAGGGTTTCCCTTCTCTTCCTTTCTTTTGGTCGGTGCCTCTTCTCCCTCTCCTATGGTCGGCGCCTCTTCTCCCTCTCCTTGGGCCGGTGCCTCCTCTCCCTCTTCTAGGGTCGGCGACAACAAGCAAGGAGGAAGGGGGTTCTCTCTTCCTCAATCTCCTCTCCTCTTTTTAGGGCCGGCGGACACCACTTCTTGGAGTTTTGGTGGTCGGTACAAGCATGGAGAAGAGGAGAAGGCTTTGTGTTCGGTACAAGAAAGGAGAAGAAGGGAGGGTTTTCTTCCCTTATTCTGAGCGAGCAAGGAAGGGAAGATACGTGGTCTTGGAGGCTTCAATTTTTAGAAGATCGTCGCCCACATGACGTCCAAGAAGAGGATAGGAATACAATAGAAGATCAATAGGTAAAACAAGAGATATAATCTTGTTTAATTTTAATTCTTATTCTTTTGTATTTTGCATGTTGTTAATTGACATGGACCCCGATCATAAACACAAAAATCGGTGATCCGTTCATCATCTATTCTGTGGATAATCGAGGAAAAGGGTTAGGTTGCTTGAACAATAAGTTTGTTCAAGTGACTACTTAAATCGAATAGTACGATGATGAATCGGTTACTTGGGTAATCCATCTCCTTCCGGATTAGTTTTAATTAATAAAATTTTAATTTGGGGATGTGAGATAGGATCGCCATGCACAAGCGACCGAAGCGAAGCGAAACTCCCTTTCAAGTGGTATTAGAACCACGGTTTGTGGTTTTGTGTGTTTTGGATTCGGTTACTTTCATGGATTTATCATATATTGTTTATGCTGGATAATAGTAGGATGTTTAGGCTAACTTTTTGTTTGCAGGCATAAGATTCAACTATTATGGCTATGTGAATGTATGTGATTGTGTGTGTGTGATTGTAATTAATTATTTGAATCCTCAGTGTTGACGAGGCTAATTAATATTTAATTTTTGTAATTAAATATGACATTGTTTAGCCACTTATTTTAATTTACTTTCGATCTAGATATGTTGTACACTCCTTCATAGAGTATAGGATCGATGGATGTAAATTAAAATATTTTATCTCGGCTTGGATCCCCTTGTGGCTTGCGCATGATAAAGGGAGGGGCGGACGAGGTGGCGACACGACGAGAAGCATATTGGAAAACAAAAGCCATAATAGTTAGATTTTTTTTTTCATATTTATTGCTTATTGTTTGATATGCATGTTGTGTGTGTTTGAAAATTCCTCAATTTTAAATTACTAAGTGGGAGAGGGATATTTTTTAATTCCCGGGGCCTCTATTACAATTTAACATGTGATGAGAACAAACTTGCGCATTGGCTCTGAGTGCCTTCCTCCATATCGGATGAGTTTGTTTTGTGGACCACTAGGTTAAATATGGTTATAGGAAATTATTTAGGAGCATGTGTACTTCCCCATCAGAAGGCACATAATCTGAGGTAATTGCCTTAGTATCGAGTAATGGTAAACACTTAGTAGCAAATAAAAGTATCCTCCCTATCGGAGTCACTGCTGTTATTTGTAGGGCCAAAGAGGAACCAACTATTAATTTTATTTGTCAAAAAGTAAGGTTGACAAGATAATAAAATTTATGGGTAAAACCTCCTCTTACAAATGTAGAATTCGTATACATCCACACTATCGTGGCATACGATATTCTCGGTGTTTTGAGGTGTTGGTTGATTTTAAATTTTATTGTTTGAGGAATCAATAAATTTTTGAAATCTAATATTTTTGATCACTGTGATTCTTAGGTTTTTCAAAATGACTTTCAACCCACTTGCTGTGATTTTAAAAGAAAACAAACTTATTGGCCCCAATTATGTTGATTGGAAATGAAATCTGGACATTGTCTTAACTGTCGAGGAGTACAAATATGTACTCTTCGAAGAATGCCCTCCTAAGCCTACGGATGATTCTAGTGAAAAGGAGAAAGAGAGTTATAGGAAGTGGATCAAGGCAGATGAGATGGCACGGTGTTACATTTTGGCTTCTATGTCAAATGTATTGCAACATCAACATCATGCCATGACTACTGCCTATGACATGATGCTTAATCTCATGGATCTTTTTGGACACCAGAATTGGCCTGCTAGGCAGGAAGCTTTGAGGAACTTAATGACGACCACCATGATTGAGGGAACACCTGTGAGGGATCATGTTCTCAAGATGATGGCTCATTTGAATGAGATGGAAGTCCTTGGAGTAGAGATCGATGGGGAAACCCAGGTCGATATCATTCTCCAATCTCTACCTAGAAGTTTTGAGTAGGTTCGCCTGAACTACAACATGAATAAAAGGTTGTATTCATTGGCGAAGCTTCTGACAGAACTATAGGGGGTAAAGGGCCTTTTTCGTTAGAGTGCTCATGCCATGGTTGCTCAAAAGTTTCTACTTCTAAGCCAAAAGGCAAGAAGAAGAAGAAACAAGGTGTAGCAAAGATGGCGACATGATCATAGGAAATAGTGAAGAAGCTGAAAGGCAAGTGCTTCACTTGCAAGGAGACTGGACATTGGAAGACGGACTGTCCTAACCGAAAATAGAACAAAGGTATATCTTTTAGTTTAGTCGTTGAAATATATTTAGCAGTGTTATCTACCGGTACCTGGTGTGTAGATACGGGAGCAACTGATCATGTATGCAACTCTTTGCAGGGGTTCCAGGAAATCAGACGACTAGCTAAGGGAGAGATTACCGTCTACATTTGCAATGCTACGAAGGTGGCGGCTATTGCATTGGGAGACATTTATTTATCTTTTGATAGAAATAAAACTTTGGTTTTGAGAAATTGCCTTTATGTACCCACATTTAGAAAGAAATTGATTTTAATGTCTAAATTGTTTATGTATGGGTATTCTATTTCTTTTAATGATAGAGTTGTTATAAAAGGAAATAGGGAGATTTTCTATTCTAGTGCATTGGAAGGAAATTTATACACTCTTGAACCAAAAACTCCCACGATGAAAATAGAAATAAATAACTCATCTTCTAAATCTAGTAAGAGAAAAGAACCTTTGAAAATGAACCAAACATATCTTTGGCATCTAAGGTTAGGTCATATTAATCTGAGTAGACTTCAAAGGTTGATAGCTAATGAACCTTTGGGTTAATTGGTGGTGGAAGATTTCCCAACCTGCGAATCTTGCTTCGAAGGTAAAATGACCAAGAGGCCTTTTAAGGAAAGGGGTATAGAGCCAATGATGTGTTGGAATTGGTTCATTCTGATTTGTGTGGTTCTATGTCTATCTAGGTAAGAGGTGGTTTTAAATATTTCGTCTCTTTTATAGACAATTATTCAAGATATGGATACATTTACTTGATGTGTCGTAAGTCTGAATGCTTTGATAGGTTCAAAGAATTCAAGACTGATGTGGAGAAACGTCAAGGTAAAAGTATCAAGGCACTATGATCTAATCGTGGTGGTGAGTACCTCTTGGGAGAGTTTAGGAGTTACTTATCAGAGGCTGGGATTCAATCCCAACTATCTGCACTTGGGACACCCCAACAGAATGGTGTGGCGGAGCGAAGGAATAGGACTCTTATGGATATGGTTAGATTGATGATGAGTTATTCTGAGTTACTAGATTCATTTTGGGGGTATGCTCTGGAAATGACAGTGTATATTCTGAACTTGGTACCATCTAAATCAGTACCTTCTACTCCCACAGAATTGTGGATTGGGCGAAAGCCTAGTCTAAGACATATTCAGATTTGGAGTAGTCCAACACATGTGCTGAAGAGAGATACTGATAAGTTGGAATCTCTTACAGAAGTCCGCATGTTCATAGGCTATCCTAGAGGAACGAAAGGTGGTTTGTTCTATAGTCCTAGAGATCAGAGGGTGATCGTTAGCACAAATGCCCGATTTTTAGAGGAAGACTATGTGATGAACCACAAGCCCATGAGCAAGATTATTCTAGAAGAATTAAGAGGGGAAGTCCCGACTTCAGTACCAACAGTACAAGAGGACATACCACAAGTGACTGCACCGCATGTCATAGAGGATACGCACGTGATACCTCATCGTAGTTGGAGGGTTGTTAGACAACCTGATAGATTTATGTTCTTGGGAGAATCTTTTGATTTGGTTCCTGGCGAACATGTACCTGATCCTTGGATATATTACAAGGCAATCCAAGATAAAGATACGATATCTTGGCAATGGGCGATGAATTTTGAGATAGAATCTATGGATTCAAATCAGGTCTGGGAGCTAGTAGAACCTCCCAATGGTGTAAAATCCATTGGATGCAAGTGGATCTAAAAAAGAAAGAGTGGATCAGACAAAAAGGTAGAGACCTTCAAAGCAAGGCTTGTTGCGAAAGGGTATACTCAGAAAGAGGGTATCGATTATGAGGAGACTTTTTCGCTGGTAGTCATGCTTAAGTCTATCCGAATTCTCTTGTCTATTACTGCTCATATGGATTATGAGGTTTGGCAGATGGATGTCAAGACAACTTTCCTTAATGGAAGTCTTGAAGAAAACATCTATATGAAGCAACCAGAGGGATTCATTGCAAAGGTCAAAGAGCATCTCGTGTACAAGCTTAATCAGTCCATTTATGGATTAAAGCAAGCTTCGAGATCTTGGAACAACTGCTTTGATGAGGTAATCTAGTCATATTAATTTATTCAAAGTCCGGATGAGTCTTGTGTATACAAGAGATGTATCGGAAACGTAGTGGTATTTCTTGTACTATACGTGGATGATATTTTGCTCATTGGCAACAATGTCAAAGTGTTATCAGACTTAAGGGTATGGTTGTCCAAACAATTTGATATGAAGGACTTGGGAGAAGTGGGACACATCCTTGGGATCAAGGTTATAAGGGATCGCAAGAAAACGATATTGTGCTTATCTCAAGCTTCATACATAGACACAATTCTAGCTCGTTTTAGCATGCAGAACTCCAAGAAAGGTTTTCTACCTTTTCGGCATGGAGTACCTTTATCTAAAGAGATGTGTCCTAGAACGTCAAAGGAGATAGAGGAGATGAAGGTGGATCCTTATGCTTCGGCGGTAGAAAGCCTCATGTATGCTATGTTATGTACGAGGATGGATATCTGCTTTGTCGTGGGCATGGTTAGCAAATATAAGAGTAATCCAAGACATGGACATTGGACTGTGGTAAAGCATATATTGAAGTACCTGAGAAGGACTAGGGATTATATGCTGGTATACCAGGCAGATCAATTACTCCTTGTGATTACACAGATTTTGATTTCCAATCAGATAGGGATAACAGTAAGTCTACCTTGGGTTATGTGTTTACTTTGGGAGGTGGAGCCATTGTATGAAGGAGTGTCAAGAAAAAATGCATGGCAGACTCCACCATGGAAGCTGAGTATGTGGGAGCCTATGAGGCAGCCAAAGAACCTGTATGGCTCAGTAACTTCTTGATGGACTTGAATGTGATTTATGGTTTGCCCAAAACTATCACAATTTATTGTGATAACTGTGGTGCAGTTGCAAACTCGAAGAAACCACGAGCCCATAAGGCAAGTAAACACATAGAGTTCAAGTACCACCTGATACGAGAGATCGTAAAGCGAGGAGAAGTTGTTGTCACCAAGATTGCATCAGAGGATGACTTGGCAGATCCTTTAACTAAGGCCCTTCCAGCAAGAGTTTTTGATAGGCATGTGGAGGGAATGGGAATTAGATGTATGGAAGTTTGATGGCAGCATAGTCTTTTAGTATAAGTGGGAGATTGTTGGGATGTATACTAAAAGCCTAGCTTTTGCATGAACATCTTCAATTTGAAATAAAAATCACATGATCATTGTTTGCATTTTATATTTATGCATATTATTCGATATTATACATTGTAGATAACATGGTGTGTGGTGTCACACAGAAGATCATGTTATCAGTTCCTTGTAGAGTATAACTAGAGGCTCACAACCAAGATGGTTTTGGACAAACCATTGGCATGGTTGTAGTGTAATTTGATATTGGTTTATCTTGACCATCGAATTACACTAGTACACTTTGTGTGTAATGAGCAAGACGGATTTAGAGGTGATTCAATTTATACTGACTATATAATGGAATCAGACCTCAGATATTATGGTGTACATGGTCTTAATCTCGATATAATAACGGGCACATGTACTTAGTATTTATTTCGTTAATTTACCAATGGTCGAGATTTATGTGTTAAGTCAATATGCCTAGTAAGTTGAGAAATAATATTATTTACATGGTGTGTCGTTGATTATAGGAGGAAACTGTGTTCTATATATTAGGATGATGATGTCCCCTTGAGGAGCTCATAAAGTTCATCATGTAAATCCTGCAGGTGGACTTGGTCCAACATGATGATAAGGATGAGTGGTACTACTCTTGGAGTTAGATATTGATTAATTAAATTATCAGTAATTTAATTAATTATTGGACATTCGATATCTTAAACACGGGGAGATATTTTGTACAAATAATATGTGGATCCCATATTTAATTATGGGGGTTGGTGAGGTAGATCAATGATGATCCACTAGTGGAATGGATCATCATTAATGGATTAGGTTATATGTGTTCGGATCCATTGGGTGGCCAAGATCCAACTCCTCCTCATGGTCCCTATTGTAGCCTATTATAAATACCTCATGAAGCCTAGATATATAAGAGGAAGTGGGGCGGCAAGGGAGGAAGGTAAGGGTTTTGCTTCTTTTAGGTCCGGCAGCAAGAGAGGATTAGGGTTTCCCTTCTCTTCTTTTCTTTTGGCCGGCCCCTCTTCTCCCACTCCTAAGGCCGGTGCCTCTTTTCCCTCTCCTAGGGTCGGCACCTCCTCTCCCTCTCCTAGGGTCGGCGGCAACAAGCAAGGAGGAAGGGGGTTCTCTCTTCCTCAATCTCCTCTCCTCTCTTTAGGGCCGACAGACACCACTTCTTGGAGTTTTGGTGGTCAGTACAAGCAAGGAGAAGAGGAGAAGGCTTTGTGTTTAGCACAAGAACGGAGAAGAAGGGAGGGTTTTCTTCCCTTGTTCAGAGCGAGCAAGGAAGGGAAGATACGTGGTCTAGGAGGCTTAAATTCTTAGAAGATCGTCACCCACACGACGTCCAAGAAGAGGATAGGATTACAATAGAAGATCAAGAGGTAAAAGAAGAGGTATAATATTGTTTAATTTTAATTCTTGTTCTTTTTGTATTTTGCATGTTGTTGATTGACATGGACCCCGATCATAAACACAAAAACCGACGATCTGTTCATCATCTATTCCACGGCTAATCGAGGAAAAGGGTTAGGTTGCTTGAACAATAAGTTTGTTCAAGCGACCACTTAAATCGAATAACACGATGATGAATCAGTTGCTTGGGTAATCCATCTCCGTCCGGATTAGTTTTAATTAATAAAATTTTAATCCGGTGACGTGAGATAGGATCGCCATGCACAAGCGACCGAAGCGAAGCGAAACTCCCTTTCAAACCAAACCTTTCTTATCCTTAGATGGCTCTTGCCTCCTATGACCTAAACCTTGCCCATTAGACCCTATAATTGAATTTTGCATCTTCCTAAGGGTCTTCTCCAATTTCATAAACTTTGACCTCAAATCTTGAATTTTCATTTCTAATGTCCCAATTTTTTATTTTTCCTTGACCATTTGGGAATTCTTCTTCCTAGGCATGTGTCTAGATTTCTTTGGGTTATTGCCTAGATTATTATCCTTAGATTAGCTAGGTCTTGTGGTAATTTTTCTAGATTTATCCATATACCTAAATTCATAACTTTTAGCACCTAAGCAAAAATACTTATTACTAGCATGCCTTTTATCATTATGAATAATAGCAAGAGCATTAAAATTATTCCTAGCATGCTTTTTGTCCTTACATAAAGTAGGAAAATTATTAAATTTTACCTTAGGCTTTGCCTTAGCTCCCCCTACATGTGAAGCTCCTTCTTTGCCCTTGGTTGAATGGCTCCCCCTAGGACATTGACTCCTATAGTATCCCTTTTGTTGACATTTGAAGCACACAATGTGCTTCTTGCTCTTTGTAATTGGGGCTCTGACATCTTTTGACTTGTCCTTGACTTTAGGTACTGGTTGAGATTTCTTGACTCTTTTTGAGCACTTGCTCTTATAGTACCCTTGTTCCCTACACTCAAAAAAAGTTATATGATTTTTATTTTTAACCAATGCACTTGAGTTACCTATTGGGGTAGAGGAATCCTGAGCTTACTCTTCATCTCTTCCGGATGTAGAAGCTTCATCTTTCTCTTCCTCCGACGCGTGGAAGGTCTCTCCTCCCCCTCAATCCTAGAGGTGGAGGCTTTCTCCAATTCTTCCACCTCTTCTACTGACCTGAATATTGATTCTTTTTCAACCTTTAAATCCTCAAGCTCTTGAGAGGATGATGAGCTTTCTTCTTCAGTTGTTGAGCATCTCTCGACATTCGAATCCTTAAGAACTTGTGATGATGAACATTCGTCCTTGGCTTCCTTGAATTCATCTTCACTTAGGGTCGTTGAAAGGTTCTCGTGGAACTTGATCAACTTGTTTCACAACTCCTTAGCATTCCTATAATTTCCTAGTATAGACAAAATGTAATCAGATATCAAATTTAGCAACATTTTAGTTACCTTGATGGTTGTCTTGAATATTTGTCGTTGCTCCTCGGTCCACTTCTTCATTTTGAGGATTTCTCCCTTCTTTCCCCTCAGGGCATTGATAACAACATTTTAGTATGTTATTTTGTCCCTTAATTTCGATGTTTTATATCTTCTCGTGTGATTAATTATTGATTCTTAGCATATTTTACGAGTTGGGATCTATTTTGGACCTTATTGTAAATTCTCCTAAATTTATGGGCTTATATAAAAATTTTATACCTTATTTGTAAGAGATCAAGATGAGCTAATGGACTAGACTCAAGTGGATCAAATATGGCTTCATCTAGGGTCATAACGGGCATTTCAAGATGATTTAATCTGGACCCTTCATCAAAATCTGAAGCAACTTAATCAAGGGCATTTCAAGTTGATTTAATCTGGACCGTCTGATGAGATTAGCTTCTGAGCCATCTATCTAGATCTGAAGTGATCCAGCCCATACATTATGATCCACACATCTTGGTTGTTCATACAGATCATTTGATCTCGATCACTCATTCAAGTCTGATCAGATCTGCTCATTCCAAATTGGACAAATATGGACCATCGGATGAGATATGGGATTTAGGTTTAAATCTTTAATTTTCTTTATCGCGCAGGGATTCTTCTTCCCGATCATGCGCTGCAACTTTTCCTTCCTTCGAGCTCCTCCGCATCCTCACCGTTGACCATCCTTCTCCCCGACCAAGGCCAGTGGTGGTGATCTTCATCATTTCCACCTTGCCTAACAAATCTGGCCATCTCTACCACCAAGCATTGCCGACAACCATCTTCACATGAACGCCGCTTCCTTCCACCATTCAATTGTCGACCAAATTCCATCCTCACCATTGACTGAAGCTCTTCAGTTGAGCCTTCATAGCTAAAGCTAGCCCCTCTTTTCCTGCTGACGCTCGCAACCACCATTTTCAGCTCCGGACAACCCTGTTCCACCTCCGACACCCACTATTCCAACATCTTGTGCAAGCTTTGTGATATGTCTTGATTGTTTCTTTGTGTTTACTTGTTTATTGTAATTGAATTCAACTTTTATATTTAGATTGCATGTATTTGATTTAGTTTTCTTCATGCTTACATAATGTTCGATGAAATGTTTCTTTCAGTAGTTAGATTATAGTGGTTGCATTAGGATAGTTTAATATCTTCCACACTTAATTTGGTTGAATGTTTGCAAGTAGATTAGGATGCTTACTTTATGTTTTTCTTAATTTCATCGTAATCGTAGTTTAGTTAGATTATAGATTTAATTACGTACAATGTCATTCATTCAGTAGGATTAGACTTTTAAATTCCAAACCCCATTTATAATAAAAAAATCTAAAGCAATAATTAGTGATCATAAGACTACTATTCTCTCGATTACACTCGTTGGGAAATGATTTGGGCCATTTACTATGCTATATTAGCATAGAGAGGGTTTGGTAATTAATTTGTAACGGTACCACGACAAAAATCGTCATCAGGCATTGAATCCTATAATAATAGCAAACCAATTTGAGATATTGGATATTAGGAAATATTCCATCATACCTTTGCAGTACGTGAAAACTTCACGGTCGAAGGCAGGTGGAATTGTGATGTCGTCCCCTAATCTATCTTGAAATTCCATTTCTTCTAGCTTGTTGCTCTCTTAGCGGTTTGTCTTTTGAAGAGCGACCTCGTTCTGATGTAGGGTATTAGAGCGATTTGTTCTTCTGAGAGCCCCGGGCTATGATACTAATTGTAGGGGCCGATATGGTCGCGCTGGAGGGGGTGAACAGTGATTCTCAAATTTTCACTTGATTCATGTTTGATTGCGTCGTTGCTCATCTACACAAATGTTAGTGCACAGTGGATACAAAATACCGAATAGAAACAAGAACACCAACATAATCACAACACAAGATATACGTGGTTTGGAACTTAAGTTCCTACTCCACAGCAAGCTAGTGTCCACATCACTATACTCTTCTCTCCTTCTCAGCAACACGACGGAAGTGGAGAAACCTCTTACAAGTATACAACAACAAAATACAAGATATAAACTAAATAACAAATGCAAACAAAAGAATGCGTTACAAGAGAGCTTGAGATTTCTTGTAGACTTGGTTGCTTTGGGACGACTTCTAAAGATCTGGAATACAACAGTGATTCCTCTTCAAACTCTCTAAGAACTGAGAGCCTTCAATCTCCCCTTCGAGCTCCATTTAAAGCACACATCAGGTTAAATTTTCACATAATAGTCGACTTCCAAAAGGCCTCAGTCAATTGCCCTTCTAGTCGTTGTCTCACAACGGACTTATCCACATCATATCTAGGGCACACTAGTCGATTTCTCTGACTCATCAGTCGATTTCCTATAATCGTCAATCGACTGCCCTTACTCAGCAGTCGACTACGGACCTTTATGTGCTCGGTCCATTCATGATAAGTCGACTACCCATACTAGTAGTAGACTTCCAACCCTTAGTCAACTGCCTAGTCGACTATCGAGCTTTCTATTCTCGTGTCTGCAAACACCAGTCAACTGCCATCCATGGTAGTTGATTGCTCAAGGCTAGTTGATTGCCCATACATGGTAGTCAACTTCCACTGACAGTCGCAACCAAGCCTCTTGTCGACTGGTCATATTCCTAGTCGACTTCTCTGAGTCAACTCGACTCTCGAGTGTCAAATACTCAAACAGACGAAAGTCTAATACCCAAGTCAACTAATAAATCTCAACAATGAGGCTTAACTCCAAGTATGATCCCCTCATACTTGATAAACACACTTAACCTAGACCTAACCCTTCAACCCACTTCCATTAGCCTCATGCCTCTCGGATACCTCAAGTCCATGACTCTTCATTCTTGCGCTAGCCTTCAAGTGCCTCCATTGGCTATCTCATGCTAACCAGGTTCCCTGCCAAGATAAATTTGGACTTATGCTACCAAGACTCCATCTTTGGACTTTACGCTACAAAACATTAGACTTATGCTGCTATGACTACATGCTTGGACTTTACACTGCCAATATCACACCCTTGGACTTCCCAATTTCCAAACATCCATACTTGGACTTTCACCGCTGATGTTTACTTGGACTTTACGCTATCAAGACTACACAGTTGAACTTATGCCGCCAAGACTATACCTTTGGACTTTCCTTGCAAAGTACCCATGACTTGGACTTTCACATGCCAAGTGCTCATGACTTGGACTTTACCATTGCCAAGTGCCCATGACATGGACTTTACCATTGCCAAGACCCATGCTTGGACTTTTCATGCCAAGTACCCAAGACTTAGACTTTCCATGCCAAGTATCCAAACTTGGACTTCTCTCGAGTCCTACTCGAGCTAGGCTAACCTTTACCTGAGGCCAATTACTTCAACAATCTCTCCATAAAGTTGTCTCCTCATATGGTCAAACCCATGTCAAGTTTATGATCAACCCATTGTCAAACAATGGTCAAACCATTATCAAACATCAAAACATTACTCGAGTCCCACTCCAGTCTGGTCAATCGTAACCTGGGTCAATTGCACCAACAAAGACGAGCTCCACTCTTTTCGCTATCATCTCCTTGAAGATTATCTTAGGTGTTCGGAGGCGAATTATTTGGAGCAACCAGTCTGGAAGTTGGATTGCTACATTTGGTGTTGGGGCCTTGTTGAGAAAAAATATTAGAGGCTTGGGCTATAGTAGGAGTGTCCATTCTGGGGGTCTCCATATATCCATCACTCCTATAGGAATTAGCTTGATATCTTCAGAGCAATTCTGGTCGGGCTTATCAAGTAGTTGCATAGCTGAACATAACAATTCTGCAGACACTATCTCATTTACAACATCATCAACCTCAATATAAATAACAATATCTGCTACATCTGAAATATCATGTGTAACATCAATAATACCACAAGCAGGAGTAATAGTATCATCTACAATAATATCTATACTCTTATCAATAATAACATTCACATCATCTACAACTTCAGTACCATAACAAAGAGAAATATCGTAGTCCTGTAGAGTAGCAGAATCATAAACTTGTCTATCACGTACTTCACAATCCATCTCCTCTAGGGCGTCGATATTCATAGAAATTGTCTCTGACGAAGGTTGAATGAATCCTTGTGCTTGCATCTACTGGGACTTTATTGGATATTAAGCATTGGGTTATTCTGGAACTCAAGCGATGGCCTCTAAAATGATGGTAGGGGTTGATAAGAATGTTGTGAATTTGCAACCATGACCTCAATAAGTTCTCTTGCCTGAGCAAGAGTCTTGTTGACTAGGGTCCCTCCACTAGCTACATCAAGCATACACCTGTCCATGTGAATTAGTCCATCATAGACGGGCAAGATGAGCATGTGATCGCTAATCTGGAGCTGGAGACAACTAGCACACAACCTTTTGAATCTCTTCCAATACTCATGCAGAGTATCTCCTATCATTTGCTCAATATGACAAATGCTCTTCCTAATTGTTATGGTCCTGAATGAAGGAAAAAACTTTTCCTAAAAGCCTTTATTCATTTCACTCCAACATGTAATAGAGCCATGAGGAAGATAATATATCCAAACCATTGTCATGTTTGATAAAGAGAATAGAAATACTCTTAAGCATAATACCCTCCAGTGATATACCCCGTGGCTTCATTGTTGAGCATACCAAATTGTTGGGATGTATACTAAAAAGTCTATTCTTTGAATTAACATTTTTATTTTTGAAATAAGAATTACATGATCATTGTTTGTATATTTATGGTTATGCATATTGTCTGATACATTACATTGTAGATAACATGGTGTGTGGTGTCACACGGAAGATCATGTTATCAGTTCCTTGTAGAGTATAAGTAGAGGCTCACAATCGAGATGATTTTTGACAAACCATTGATATGGTTGTAGTGTAATTTGGTATTGGTTTGTCTTGACCATAGAATTACACTAGTACACTTTGTGTGTATTGAGCAGGACCGACTTAGAGGTGATTCAATTTATTACAAACTACTTAATTGAATCAGACCTCGGATATTATGGTGTACATGCTCTTAATACCGATATAATAACGGGCACATGTACTTAATATTTATTTCTTTGATTTAACAATGGGCGAGATTTATAGATTAAATCAATAGACTAGGTAAGTTGGGAAATGATATAATTTACATGGTGTGTCGTTGATTATATGAGGAAACTGTGTCCTATGTATTAGGATGATGATGTCCCCTTGAGGAGCTCATAAGGATCATCATGTAAACCCTGCAGGTGGACTTGGTTCGACATGATGATAAGGTGTAGTGGTACTACTCATGGAGTTAGATGTTGATTAATTAATCGTCAGTAAATTAATTAATTGGCGAACATTCGAGTTCTTAAACATGGGGAGATATTTGTACAATTAATATATGGAGCCCATATTTATTTGTGGGGGTTGGTGAGGTAGATCCATGATAATACTCTAGTGGAATGGATTATCATTAATGGATCGGATTTTATGTGGGTCGGATACATTGGGTGGCCAAGATCCAACTCCTCTTCATGGTCCCTATTGTAGCCTATTAAAACCCTCATGTGTCAAGCCCGCCCTTCCGGGACCCTAAATGTCCGGAGAGGCGGCGCGTGACGCGACCGTACATACATTTCATACAGCGGAAGACTTTATATAATAACTTCTTATTTCTTACAGCAGAAGACTTAAGACCTAAATACTTTTTTTTTTCTTTTAAATATAGATATGCATTAACACTTCTTCTTAACATAGAGTATGTTTCATAGCATAGCATGCATAGATACTTCTTCTTACTTCTTCTTTACTTCTTCTTATCAACATAAAGCATGCATCATATATATATATATAGATACTTAGGGCTTAGTAGGTTCATAACATCATCGTCATAGGGAGACATAAGTAAAGACATCCATAGACATCATCATCATAGGTAATACATGTATAAGTAGACTTAACGGATCTACTCCACCATGCCACTACCACACACATTGACCCCTCCTGCTGCTCCCTTTAGTTCATCCATCCCTTACCCTTATCTGCAGTACGAGGGAAAATAAACTATAAGCACATAGGCTTAGTAAGATCCTGTCCTACTCACAAAAACCATACATCATCATTAATCATGACTTGTAGCATTTATAACATATAATCAATATATCATGTAACATACATGGCATCATCAACTTAACTTGTAGCTTAAGTAACATGAGATAATATAGCATGGATCATCCCTAACTTAGCAGCATAACATGAAATATATATATATACTTAATCAGCATAATATGCATCATATGTAACTTAGTAACCTAACATCATAGCGTACCATCGAACATAACATGTAACTTATACATCCTGACATATCATCTAACATAACAGGTAACTTAAACATTATGGCATATCATCTAGCATAACAGGTAACTTAAACATTATGGCATATCATCTAACATAACACGTAACTTAACATCATGGCATATCATCTAACATAACATGTAACTTAAACATTATGGCATATCATCTAACATAACATGTAACTTAAACATTATGGCATATCATCTAACATAACATGTAACTTAAACATTATGGCATATCATCTAGCATAACACGTAACTTAAACATTATGGCATATCATCTAGCATAACAGGTAACTTAAACATTATGGCATATCATCTAACATAACACGTAACTTAACATCATGGCACATCATCTAACATAACATGTAACTTAAACATTATGGCATATCATCTAACATAACATGTAACTTAAACATTATGGCATATCATCTAGCATAACAGGTAACTTAACATCAACAGGCAAACATATGCAAGATGCTTTTGAAAACATATATGTTAGGTACGTAAATATAGATCTCAACATATTTGGGCCCGGCATTGTACCACTTCTTCATTATCATAGCGCGCATCCCTAAATAGGCCCGAGGTAGCAAGTCTCGAACCTAATAGGTTCATAGGCCCGAGTCTTATTCCATCGACCTAGGGGCAATCGTCATAGCGTAGAAGCCCATCCTAGGCCCGAGTCTTACTCCATCGACCTAAGGCATCTTGGAGCCCATCCCGTACTAGGCCCGAATCTTATTCCATCGACCTAGGGGCAATCATACATAGAAGCCCATCCTAGGCCCGAGTCTTATTCCATCGACCTAGGGCATCTTAGGAGCCCATCCCTTCTTGGACCTTGTTAAGGTCTTGGTACAAGCCATGCAGAAAGTAAAATACTTATATGCTTATTTTACAACATAGCTTATTTCTTTAACATAGCATAGCATACTTCATTTCATAACAACATAGCTTATTTCATTAACATAGCATAGCATACTTCATTTCATAACAACATAGCTTATTTCATTAACATAGCATAGCATACTTCATTTCATACACATCATGCTTCATTTCATTAACATAGCATAGCATACTTCATTTCATAACACATCATGCTTCATTTCATTAACATAACATAGCATACTTCATTTCATAACAACATAGCTTATTTCATTAACATAGCATAGCATACTTCATTTCATAGACATCATACTTCATTTCATTAACTTAGCATAGCATACTTCATTTCATAACACATCATGCTTCATTTCATTAACATAGCATAGCATACTTCATTTCATAACACATCATGCTTCATTTCATTAACATAACATAGCATACTTGATTTCATAACAACATAGCTTATTTCATTAACATAGCATAGCATACTTCATGGTATGAACATCATTGTAACCTAAAGAGATCAAAGGTGGCCGAATGGGTCTTTGGTGGCTGTTAGGGTTAGCTTTTGTCCTAATCCACCTTAACCCCTAACATCATCATCTAGTTACAAAAACATGGCATGGAACTTCATTGAAACCCTAAAAGTAGGGTTTGGCCGAATAGGTCTTTAGGGTTCATTAGGGTTAGCTTTTGTCCTAATCCACTTTAACCCCTAACATCATCATCAAGTTACAAAAACATGGCATGGAACTTCATTGAAACCCTAAAAGTAGGGTTTGGCCGAATAGGTCTTTAGGGTTCATTAGGGTTAGCTTTTGTCCTAATCCACTTTAACCCCTAACATCATCATCTAGTTATAAAAACATGGCATGGAACTTCATTGAAACCCTAAAAGTAGGGTTTGGCCGAATAGGTCTTTAGGGTTCATTAGGGTTAGCTTTTGTCCTAATCCACTTTAACCCCTAACATCATCATCTAGTTACAAAAACATGGCATGGAACTTCATTGAAACCCTAAAAGTAGGGTTTGGCCGAATAGGTCTTTAGGGTTCATTAGGGTTAGCTTTTGTCCTAATCCACTTTAACCCCTAACATCATCATCAAGTTACAAAAACATGGCATGGAACTTCATTGAAACCCTAAAAGTAGGGTTTGGCCGAATAGGTCTTTAGGGTTCATTAGGGTTAGCTTTTGTCCTAATCCACTTTAACCCCTAACATCATATGCATACCAACATGGATTAAACTTCATTAGGACATCAATATAAGGGGGGTGGCCGAATGGCCTATGTAGACTTTTAGGGTTAGATCTTTATCCTAAACCCCCTAACATGTTAACATCATTATTTACAAGTAAAACAAGCTATAAAACTTCACTAAAACACCAAAATCCATATTGGCCGAATATAACAATATAGGTTTCTCCTTTTTTTGTTTTTCAAAAATAGAAATCGGAACTACTCGTATGCAGGTGAGGGATACTTACATCCTTCGCGTTGCTTTTTGGTGGAAGGAAAACCTAAGGAAGAACCAACCCTAGCCTTCTCTTGCTTGGATGAGATTCGGCCAAAGGTGGAGAAGGGCTAGAATTTTGGTGAGGAGAAGAAGAAAAAGAGTGGAAGTGACCAAATCCAACCTTCCCTCTTCTTTATAAAGGGGGGAAGGAAGAGAAGTTCCTCTTTTCTTTTCCATGCCTCTTCATTTACTCCTAGTCCCACTTATCTATAGTTTCCCCCTCTTCCTTAATCATGTAATCCTATTGGTCTTCTGGTTAGTGGGTGCATCTATTAGGCTTGGCTATCTCTAGAGGTTTGGGGTTCAATTCCTAGGCCTTGCACCCCTTTTTGGCTTATTTTCTTTTATTTTTGAAAAGGCCCACATAAAGCCCATGATCATCAAGCCAAAAATTTCTGTAAAATTGCTAGGAATTTTACGGGCGTTACATCATGAAACCTAGATCCAACGGACAATATTAAAAGGAGGTTTGGGCAAAATCTATAAATAGGAGTCCAAGGCATGGGTGGCAACATAAGTTTGGATGCTAGGGTTTGCTTCCAAAGGCTTGGGTGGCTTGGAAAGAAGAGAGATTAGGGTTTGGAGTTGGCTTGGGCAGTGGCAAGAGGTGGAGGAGATTAAGGTTTCATTTTCCTTCTCTTCCTAAGAGTTGCCGACTCCTCTTCTTCATCCCTTTAGGGCCGGCGCTCATCTTTGAAGCTTGGCCAACAGTTCTTTTTCCTTTATTTCTCTTTTGCCGGTGGCAAGAGTTAAGGTTCTTCCTTTGGAGCTCTTGGTCGGCGCCCATATCCCTTCTTCCTCTCCTTGGCCGGCGGCAACAACTAAGGTTGGTGGCTTGGTGGTCGACTCTAGATAGGAGAAGAATTGTTTGGTTATCTTCTTTTGTTCGGAGCGAACAAGGAATGGAAGATACGCAATCTAAGAGGTTTCAACTCTTGGAGGATCGTTGCCCACACAACGTTCAAGAGGAGAATAGGACATACAATAGAAGATCAAGAGGTATAATCTTGTTTATTTTGATTTAGTTCTTTTGTATAATGCATGTGGTAAATTTACTTGGACCCCGAAGATAAATACAAAAACCGGCGATCCGTACATCATCTATTCCATGACTAATCAAGGAAAAGAGTTAGGTTGCTTGAACAACAAGTTAGTTCAAGGGACCTCTCGAATCGAATAGCACGATGATGGATCGGTTGCTTTGGTAATCCATCTTCGTCAAGGATTAATTTTTTTAATCTAGGTACGTAGATAGGATCACCATGCATGAGCGACCAAGTTGAAGTGGGAAGCGAAGCTTCGACCTTCAAGTGGTATCAGAGCCACGGTTTCTGATTTTGTGTATTTAGTATTGGGTTACTTTTATGCACTTATAATATATTGTATATGCCGGATGATAGTAGGATGTGCGTAGGCTAACTTTTTGTTTGCAGGCTTAAGATCCAATTATTATGGCCATATGTGTGTGTGTGTGATTGGATGTGTGTAATTGCAATATTATTTGAATCCTTGGGGTTGACGAGGCTAGTATTTAATTTTTATAATTAAGTATGACATTGTTTAGCCACTCTTTTATTTTAGTTTACTTTCGATCTAGATTTCATGTACACTCCTTTGTGGAGTATAGGATCGATGGATGTAAATTAAAATAATTGTTCTCGGCTCGGATCTCTGGATGGCTTGTACATGGCGTAGGGAGGAGCGAACGAGATGGCGACACAATGGGAGAAATATTGGAAAACAAAATCCATAATAGTTGGAAAATATTTTTTCATATTTGTTGCTTCTTGTTTGATATGCATGTTGTGTGCTTGGAAAATTCCTCAATTTTAAATTACTAAGTGGGAGAGGGATATTTTTAAAAATTCCCATGACCTCCATTACGATTTGACATGTGATGCAAACAAACTTGCGCATCGGCTCTGAGTGCCTTCCTCCCCATTGGATGAGTTTGTTTTACGGATCACTAGGTCAAATATGGTTATAGGAAATTATTTAGGAGCGTGTGTACTTCCCCATCGGAAGACACATAATTCGAGATAATTGCCTTAGTATCGAGTAATGGTGAACACTTAGACGCAAATAAGAGTATCCTCCCCATCAGAGTCACTTCTTTTATTTGTAGGGTCGAAGAGGAACAAACTATTAATTTTATTTGTCAAAAAGTAAGGTTGACAGGATAATAAAATTAATGGGTAAAATCTCCTCTTACAAATGTAGAATTCGTATACGTCCACACTATCATGGCATACGATATTCTCGGTGTTTTGAGGTGTTGGTTGATTTTAAAATTTTATTGTTTGAGGAATCAATAAATTTTTGAAATCTAATGTTTTGATCTATGTGATTCTTAGGTTTTTCAAAAATGGCTTTCAACCCACTTGCTGTGATACTAAAAGAAAATAAACTTACTGAACCCAATTATGTTGATTGGAAAAGGAATCTAGATATTGTCTTGACTGTTGAGGAGTATAAGTATGTACTCTTTGAAGAGTGTCCTCTTAAGCCTATGGATGATTCTGGGGAAAAGGAGAAAGAGAGTTATAAGAAGTGGATAAAGGCTGATGAGATGGCGTGGTGTTACATTTCGGCTTCTATGTCAAGTGTATTGCAACATCAACATCAAGCCATGCTTACTGCTTATGACATGATACTTAATCTCAAGGTACTTTTCGGACACTAGAATTGGGCTACTAGGCAGGAAGCCATGAGGAACTTGATGACGACCACCATGATTGAGTGAACACCTGTGAGGGATTATGTTCTCAAGATGATGGCTCATTTGAATGAGTTAGAAGTCCTTGGAGCTGAGATCGATGGGTAAACCCAGGTCGATATCATTCTCCAATCTGTACCTAGGAGTTTTAAGCAGTTCTGCCTAAATTACAACAAGAATAAAAGGTTGTATTCATTAATAGAGCTTCTGACAGAACTCCAGGCGGCAGAGGGACTTTTTCGTCAGAGTGCTCAAGCTTAGGCCATGGTTGCTCAGAAGGTTTCTACTTCTAAGCCGAAAGGCAAGAAGAAGAAGAAACAAAGTGGAGCAAAGGTGGCGGGAGGATCTCAGGGAGGAGTGAAGAAGCCGAAAGGCAAGTGCTTCACTTGCAAGTAGACTGGACATTGGAAGAAGGACTGCCCCAATCGGAAGAAGAACAAAGGTATATCTTTTGGTCTAGTCGTTGAAACATGTTTAGCGGTGTTATCTACCGGCACCTGGTGTGTAGATACAGGAGCCACTGATCATGTCTGCAATACTTTGTAGGGGTTCCAAGAAACCAGACGACTAGCTGAGTGGGAGATTACCGTTTACTTGGGCGATGCTACGAAGGTGGCGCCTATTGCAATAGGAGATGTTCATTTATCTTTTGATAGGAATAAAACTTTGGTTCTAAAAAATTGCCTTTATGTACCTTTATTTAGAAAGAATTTGATTTCAGTTTCTAAATTGTTTTTGGATGGATATTTTATTTCTTTTAATGACAGAGTTGTTATAAAAAGGAATAGGGAGATTATCTGTTCTCGTGCATTGATAGGAAATTTATATACCCTTGAACCAAAAGCTCCCACGATGCAAATAGAAGTAAATAACTCATCTTAAATCTAATAAAAGAAAAGAACCTTAAAAAATTAACCAAATGTATCTTTGGCATCTAAGGTTAGTTCATATTAACCTGAGTTGAATTCAAACGTTGATTGTTGATGGACCTTTGGGTTCATTAGTGGCGGAAGATTTCCCAACCTGTGAAACTTGCTTGGAAGGTAAAATGACCAAGAGGTCTTTTAAGGCCAAGGGGTATAGAGCCAAAGATGTGCTGAAATTAGTTCATTCTAATTTGTGTGGTTATATGTCTATCCAGGCTAGAGGTGGTTTTGAATATTTCATCTCTTTTATAGACGATTATTCAAGATATGAATACATTTACTTGATGCACCGCAAGTCTGAATGCTTTGACAGGTTCAAAAAATTCAAGTTTGATGTGGAGAAATGTCAAGGTAACAATATCAAGACACTATGATCTGATCGTGGTGGTAATTACCTCTTGGGAGAGTTTAGGAATTACTTATCAGAGGTTGGGATTCAATCCCAATTGTCTACACCTAGCACACCCCAGCAGAATGGTGTAGTGGAGTGAAGGAAATGACTCTTATAAAGATGGTTAGATCGATGATGAGTTATTTTGAGTTACAAGATTCGTTCTGGGGGTATGCTCTATATACGATAGTGTATATTCTGAACTTGGTACCATCTAAATTAGTGCCTTCTACTCCCACAGAATTGTGGACTGGGCAAAAGCCTAGTCTGAGACATATTCAAATTTTGGGGAGTCCAACACATGTGCTGAAGGAAGATGCTAGTAAGTTGGAACCTCGTATAGAAGTGTGTATGTTCGTAGGCTATCCTTGAGGAACGAAAGGTGGTTTGTTCTATAGTCTTAGAGATCAGAGGGTGATCGTTAGCACGAACGCCAGATATTTAGAGGAAGAGTATGTGATGAACCACAAGCCCATGAGTAAGATTGTTCTGAAGGAATTGAGAGGGGAAGTCACTACTTTAGTGCCACCGGTACAAGAGGATATACCACAAGTGACTACACCGCGTGTCACAGAGGATACATAAGTGATACCTCATCGTAGTGGAAGAGTTGTTAGACAACTTGATAGATTTAAGTTCTTGGGAGAATCTTCTGATTTGGTCCCTGGTGAATATGAACCTGATCCATGGACATATGACGAGGCAATCCAAGATAAATGTGCGGTATCTTGGCAAAGTGCGATGAATTCTAAGATAGAATCTATGGATTCAAATTAGGTCTGGGAGCTAGTAGAACCACCCAATGGTGTAAAAAATCATTGGATGCAAGTGGATCTACAAAAGAAAGAGAGGAATAGATGAGAAGGTTGAGACCTTAAAAGCAAGGCTTGTTGTGAAAGTATATACTCAGAAAGAAGGTATCGATTATGAGGAGACCTTTTCTCCGGTAGCCATGCTTAAGTCTATCCGGATTCTCTTATGTATTGCTTCTCATATGGATTATGAGGTGTGGCAGATGGATGTCAAGACATCTTTCCTTAATGGAAGTCTTGAGGAAAACATCTATATGGAGCAACCAGAGGGATTCATTGCAAAGGGCAAAGAGCATCGCAAGCTTAATTGGTCCATTTATGGATTGAAGCAAGCTTCGAGGTCTTGGAACATCCACTTTGATGAGGTAATCCAGTCTTGTGGATTTATTCAAAGTCTGGATGAGTCTTGTGTATACAAGAGATGTGACGGAAATGTAGTGGTATTTCTTGTACTATACATAGATGACATTTTATTAATTGGCAACAATGTCAAGGTGTTATCAGACGTAAGGGTATGGTTGTCCAAACAGTTTGATATTAAGAACTTGGGAGAAGTGGGACACATCCTTGGGATCAAGGTTATAGGGGATTGCAGGAAAAAGATGTTGTGCTTATCTCAAGGTTCATACATAGACACTATTTTGTCTCGTTTTAGCATGCAGAACACCATGAAAGGTTTTCTACCTTTTAGGCATGGAGTACCTTTATCTAAAGAGATGTGTCCTAGAACATCAAAGGAGATAGAGGAGATGAAGGAGGTTCCTTATGCTTTGGAAGTAGGAAGCCTCATGTATGCTATGTTATGTACGAGGTCGGATATCTGCTTTTCCATGGGCATGGTTAGCAGATATCAGAGTAATCCAGGACAAGAACATTGGACTATGGTAAAGCATATATTGAAGTACCTGAGAAGGACTAGGGATTATATGCTGGTATACCAGGTAGATCAATTACTCCCTATGGGTTACATAGATTCCGACTTCCAATCAGATAGGGATAATAGTAAGTCTACCTCAGGTTTTGTGTTTACTTTGGGAGGTGGAGCCATTGTATGGAGGAGTGTCAAGCAGAAATGTGTGGCAGACTCCACCATAAAAGCTGAGTATGTGGCAGCCTCTGAGGCAGCCAAAGAAGCTGTATGGCTCTGGAACTTCTTGATGGACTTGGATGTGATTCCTGGTTTGCCCAGAACTATCATAATTTATTGTGATAACAGTGGTGCAGTTGCAAACTCGAAGGAACCACGAGCCGATAAGGCAAGTAAACACATAGAGCGCAAGTACCACCTGATACGAGAGATCATAAAGTGAGGAGAAGTTGTTGTAGCCAATATTGCATCAGAGGATAACCTGGAAGATCCTTTCACTAAGGCCCTTCCAGCGAGAGCTTTTGATAGACATGTGGAGGGAATGGAAATCAGATGTATGGTAGTATGTGGACAACATAGTCTTTTAGTATAAGTGGGAGATTGTTGGGATGTATACTGAAAAGTCTATTCTTTGTATGAACATCTTTATTTTTGAAATAAGAATCACATGATCATTGTTTTCATATTTATAGTTATGCATATTGTCTGATACATTACATTATAGATAACATGGTGTGTGGTGTCACACGGAAGATGATGTTATCAGTTCCTTGTAGAGTATAAGTTGAGGCTCACAACCGAGATGGATTTGGACAAAACCATTGGTATGGTTGTAGTATAATTTGGTATTGGTTTGTTTTGATCATAGAATTACACTAGTACACTTTGTGTGTATTGAGCATGACCAACTTAGAGGTGATTCAATTTATTGCTGACTACATAATTGAATCGGACCATGGATATTATGGTGTACATGCTCTTAATCCCGATATAATAATGAGCACATACGCTTAGTATTTATTTCTTTGATTTACCAATGGACGAGATTTATAGATTAAATCGATAGGCTCGGTAAGTTGGGAAATGATATTATTTACATGGTGTGCCATTGATTATAGGAGGAAATCGTGTCCTATGTATTAGGATGATGGTTTCCCCTTGAGAATCTCATAAGGATCATCATGTAAACCCTGCAGATGGACTTGGTTCGACATGATGATAAGTTGAGTGGTACTACTCATGGAGTTAGATGTTGATTAATTAATCGTCAGTAAATTAATTAATTGATGAACATTTGAGATCTTAAGCACGGGGAGATATTTGTACAATTAATATCTGGATCCCATATTTATATATGGGGGTTGGTGAGGTAGATCAATGATAATCCTCTAGTGGAATGAATTATCATTAATGGATAGGATTTTATATGGGCCGAATCCATTGGGTGGCCAAGATCCAACTCCTCCTCATGGTCCCTATTATAGCCTATTAAAACCCTCGTGAAACCTAGATCCAACGGACAAGATTAAAAGGAGATTTGGGCAAAATCTATAAATAGGAGTCTAAGGCTTGGGCGGCAACATAAGTTTGGATGCTAGGGTTTGCTTCCAAAGGCTTGGGTGGCTTGGAAAGAAGAGAGATTAGGCTTTGGAGTTGGCTTGGGCGGAGGCAAGAAGTGGAGGAGATTAGGGTTTCATTTTCCTTCTCTTCCTAAGGGTTGTCGGAGCCTCTTCTTCATCCCTGTAGGGCCGGCGCTCATCTTTGAAGCTTGGCTGGCAGTTCTTCTTCCTTTATTTCTCTTTGGCCGGCAGCAAGAGTTAAGGTTCTTCCTTTGGAGCTCTTGACCGGCGCCCATATCCCTTCTTCCTCTCCTTGGCCGGCGGCAACAACCAAGGTTGGTAGCTTGGATGTCGGCTCTAGATAGGAGAAGAATTGTTTGGTTATCTTCGTTTGTTCAGAGTGAACAAGGAAAGGAAGATACGCGATCAAGGTGGTTTCAACTCTTGGAGGATCGTTGCCACACAACGTTCAAGAGGAGGATAGGACATACAATAGAAGATCAAGAGGTATACAAGAGGTATAAGCTTGTTTATTTTGTTTTAGTTCTTTTGTATAATGCATGTGATTAATTTACTTGGACCCCGAAGATAAACACAAAAATCGGCGATTCGTACATCATCTATTCCATGGCTAATCGAGGAAAAGAGTTAGGTTGCTTGAACAACAAGTTTGTTCAAGAGACCACTCGAATCGAATAGTACGATGATGGATCGGTTGCTTTGGTAATCCGTCTTCGTCAAGGATTAATTTTTTTTAATCCGGGGACGTAGATAGGATCGACATGCACGAGCGACCAAGTTGAAGCGGGAAGCGAAGCTTCAACCTTACACATATAAAATTCTTGCAAGTGCCTAATTGGATCTTCGCTAGAATAACCATGAAATTCCGAAAGCAAAAGTATAATTTCAAAGAGTTCAACATCCAAATTTAATTCTACGAACTGAATGCAAAAAGATTAGCAAGCAACATCTAGTGCGGTGAGTTCCCTGACAGTTCTATTAATCCTTAAATCATAAGTCTGTTGAAATCCTCCTAATCTTTGATAAAAAAAATCCATGATAAAATTAGTTTCCTGTTCCTATCGTAAAACAATAGCATACAAAATCAAAGATATTTGAAATATATAAAGCAAAACACATGGATACAAAACATAAGGCACCCTAGCAATTTTTTTTTAGCAAAAGAGAAAAGCAATCCTAAGATTATCAAAGACTGTTAACATTCCTCGCCAACAATGCCATTTTTTATAGACACATCGTCACAATATGGCATATCAAAACAAATTATCGAACCCCCTAACTAATATAGTATTGGGTGACTCGGATCGTTTCCCAATGAATGTAATGGTAGAATAATAAAATTAGGATCAATTTATTCACGATCAAAGGTTTGGGGGTTTTGAATTATAATTGTAGTTTTCAATGACATGAGTTGAATAATTGAAACAAGAATTAAAAAAATAATCTATTAATGAAAATCTAAATAACTTGTCTAAAAATGCAAACAATTTATAGAACATGGAATTAACAACTGCAATATAATTCTAATGCATATATCAAGCAAAACAAATATTCATTTAGCTAGATGAATAAGAACAAATCAAATCATGCGAAACATACCATTAACCATGAACAAGAACAATTCAAGAAGTAGGGAATTTAAACTACAATTCTAACAAACCAAACATGCTAAATCAAGAAAGCATCTCAAGAATCAAGCTAGGGAAACCCCTTAGCATGAAATTGAATCATCATCAGAGAGAATAGAAGAGAAATCGACGGCTGTGACAAATTTGTCGAGTTGCATTAGGGTGGAATTGGAGATGAATACACTAAAAGAAAAGTAGGATCGAGCCTTCAGAGAGAGTAGGGAAACCCCTTGCTCATCCTTGAAGCTTGATGGCACTTGTTCTAGCTCCGGTGATTCTCAATGGATGAAGCCATCACGAGGTAAAGAAGTTGCTATGGAGGTTGACGATGACTCAGGAATTGATCATTGGGGAAGATCACCCAGCTGAAGAGAAGGGGAATCCCCTTCTCTTCTTCAGTCGGCGGTGAGGATGAAAATTGGCTAGCGATGAAGATGGTTCAGCGAATGGTGGAGAAGATGGAGAAACTACTTGAGAAAGAGATAATGGTTGTTGTGGCTGTGATAGGAGGCTGAGGTTTCTGAAAGGAGCGATCGGAGGGGAAACCCCTTCTCCTAAGCTGTCGGTGGCGGAGGAGATGAAATCGTTGACCGAAGAGGAAATCCCCTTCTCCGATCGGTTGCTCGTGAAGATGGAGTGGCTTCCAGTGGTGGATGAAGGAGAAGAGAGGGGAGAAGACCACCATCGCTGGCCTTGGTGGAGGAGATGGACGCCCGACGGTGAGGTTGGAGAAAGCGACAGAGATGGAGGAGGAGAAGAAGTGGCGATCAGGATCGCGGAGATGATCCTTTGATCGGTGAAAAATTCTCTTTTTATCATTAAATCCTAGATCTAATCCAATGACCAAAATTTCTCCGATCTCTAATGAATGGATCTGATCAGATCTAAATGAATGGTCGAGATCAAATATCCTGGATGAATGACCAAGATGTGTGGATCTTAATGTATAGATTGGATCTCTCCAGATCTGGATGGATGGCTTAAAATGAAGTTGTTCTCATCAGACGATCTAGATTGATTAGATCTTGTCCTTTGATTAAGTTGCTTCAGATTTTGATGAAAGGTCTAGATTAGTTCAGCTTAAAATGCCCCTTATGACCCTAGATGAAGCCATATTTGATCCAGCTCAAGTCTTGTCCATTGGCTCGTCTCAATCTCCTACAAATAAGATGTAAAACTTTCATATAAGTTTAAAATTTAGGAGAATTTACAATAAGGTCGAAAATGAATCCAAACTCATAAAACATGCTAATAATCGACAATTAGTCACTCAAGTGGATAAAAATATTGAGATTAAGGGCCAAAATAATACGACAAAATGACAGTTATCAACAACTCGGGAGAGTTATTAGATCTGGAGAAATGGATCGCGAACACAAGGAAACGAGCAGAAGTTGATTACAATGCCCTTAACACCATGCAATGTGGACTAATCAAAGAAGAACTCAATAGAGTCAGACTCTTTGAAAACTCTAAGGAACTTTGGAATAAAGTAGTAGAATTACACGAAGGCACTAATCACACTAGGATAGCTAAAAGGGATGTGCTTCTTAATAAATTATTTAATTGTAAAATATTGGAAAATGAAAATGTAAGTCAACTTCACACTAGGATAAAAGGTATATTAAATGGACTCCACCTAATAGGTCATAAAATTGAAAATTGGGACTTAATTAGGTATACTCTTAAGGTATTTTCTCAGAATGCCTTATGGACATCCATCATTGATGCCTATAAGGTTTCCCAGGATCTTTCCTTAATTAGACTAGACAAACTATTTTGCAAACTTGAACTACATGAGCAAGCTAACTTAGGTAAAACCGAGAATGGTATAGCTTTAATGGAAGGTTCGACAAGAAAGGAAAAGAAAACAAAGAGTGAGTCTAAAGAGGAGTCGGAATTGGACTTAAATGGAGAGGAAGAGATAGTGAACATGGTCCGAAAAATGTTCAACTAGAAGAAGAGTTCACTAAGAGAGACGCCAAGAAGGTGGTTGAGAACAAACCAAGACCTAGATCAGAGGTGACGTCCTACAAATGCAACAGGAAGGGTCACTACAAGTCGGATTGTGCAAACTTAAAAAAGGAAGAGAAGCCCAAAAAGAAAAAGAAGAAGAAGACACTAAAGGCGACTAGGGATGAATCATCATCAGAGAAGTCGGACATGGAAGAACCGAAGAGGAATTTTGTAGCTTTCATGGCTACAGATGAGTCCGAGGTCGAATCAAGTTCTGAGTCTGAGTTCAAGAGAAGCTACAGATCTGCATCCGTTTCCAAAGGGCTAAATGAGGTAACTTCTCCCTTTGAAGATAAATTGTATAACATAATAGCATGCATAGGTAGGAAGTTAGCTAAGTCCGAGAATTGAGTAGACTTACTTCTTAAGGATGACCAAGTACTTAAGGAGCAAGTCAACTTGAAGACTTCAACTTGCCAAGTTGAGGATAGAGACTCTGTAGGGGGTCGTATGACCGCTAGAGGGGGGTGAATAGCGTCGATGATGCATTTAATGAAATTTGATCGTGCTTGTCTCTACAACTTGTTAGTTTGCATAGCGGAATATAGAAATAAAAAGACAAATACACAATCACATGCAAAACACAAGATATAATGTGGTTTGGAACTTTAGAGTTTCTACTCCATGGGTTGAGTTCGAATGTGCCCTAGCGATGCAAATACCACCACTAATACAACCACTCCTTCTTGGAACAATCTGGAGGTGGACAAACCTCGTACAAGTGATTACAAAAGTAATACAATGAAATACAACAAGTAAACTAAGCAATACACAAATACAAGTAAAAAAACATACACTAAGAACTTTGGATTGCTTGCTTGTTGATTGCTTTGGTTTGGTCTTGAAGGATTGGAATGCAGCAACAATTCCCCTTCAAATCACCCCAAGAACCATTGCCAAAAACCTCCCCTTCGAGCTCCTTATAAAGCTACAACTCGGGCTGATTTTCACCTAGAAGTTGACTGCTCCTGTAGTCGTTGTATCACAATGGCTTAATCCACGTCGAAAAAACTTCAACGGGTATACTAGCAGTCAATTGCCCTTACCAACAGTCGATTACTGCTTCGGTAGCCAACTGACCAGTCGTCTATCGAAGGTTCTGTGCCCATGATAACAACTATCAGTCGACTGCCTTCCATGACAGTCGACTGCTCAAGGCTAATCGAGGTGCCACTTCGATTGAGACTCCAGTCGAGGCACCAATCGAGTCGCCTTGCATCTATGGCCACAACTCGGCCGCAATCGATTGCGAGTCGATTGGTCATAATCCCTATCGACTGCTCAACGTCAACTCGACTGCAAAGTGTCAAAACACTTGACCAATTGACTGGTTCATAACCCCAGTCGAATGATACAGCTCAAACATGAGGTTTAACATAAGTATGATGCCCTCATACTTGCTAGACCACCCTTAGCCTAGACTTAAGCCTTCTACCAACCTCCATTAGCCTCACGCCTATTGGATCCCTCTAAGTCATCCATGACTTGTTCATCCATACACTAGCCTTCAGGTGCTTCCATCGGCTATTGTCATGTTAACTGGGTCTACATCGCCAAGGCACATTGGGCTTACGCTGCCAAGACCCACTCTTGGACTTTACGTCGCCAAACATTGAACTTATACTGACAAGACTCTACCCTTGGAATTTATGTCGCTAATATCATACCCTTGGACTTCCCAATTGCCAAGTACCCATGTTTTGGACTTTCAACACCAAGACTACACACTTTGACTTACGTGGTCAAGACTACACCCTTGGACTTTCCTTGCCAACTCCATGTTGGACTTTCCAAATGCCAAGACCCAAGCTAGGACTTTCCATGCCAAGTACACAAACCATGGACTTTCCATGCCAAGTGTCCCACTTGGAATTTCTATGCCAAGTGTTCCATTTCGACTTCTCCATCATATGGTCAACCCCATGTCAACTATATAGTCAACCCATTATCAAACAATGGTCAACTCATCGTCAAACATCAAAATACTACTCGAGTCAAACTTGAGTTTGGTCAATTGTGACCTGGGTCGATTGCACCAACATACTCATGTTGGAAATAGTCATGCTTACTCGGAGGCTCATTGGCTCCCATGTCCCCGGATTAAAAATTTTCACTAATGAAAACTAATCCGGATGGGATGAGTTTCCTAAGCACAACCAATTCGTCGTCATGCCAACGACTCGAGCGATCGCTTGAACAAACTTGTTGTTCAAGCAATCAACTCTTCTAGTCGGTTAACCGCGGAAGAGACGACGGACGGATCGCCGGTTTTTGTGTTTCTTATCGGGGTCCATGATTATACAAATACATACGAATGTAAACTAGTATAATCAACACATACTAACATAAAGAACATAAGCTAGCATAACAATAAGAACATGCAAAGATCAATAATAAAAGTTGTAAAATTTTTATACCTCTCGATCTTCTATCGTATGTCCTATCCTCCTCGTGGACATCGTGTGGGTGAAGATCCTCCACGAGTTGAAGCCTCCTAAATCTTCTTCAATCCAAAGAAAGAAGAACTCTCCTTCCCTTCTTGCTTGAGGCAACCACCAATCCATAAAGGATTAATGCTGCCGGCCCCAAGAATAGAGAGAACAAAATGGAAACAACCAAGGAACCAAACTAGGGACAAACCCTAGCTCCTAGTGCCACCGGCCAAGAGGGAGTGAAGAGGAGAAGAGGAATACGTTGGGCGCTGGTCAAGGTGGAGGGAATAGAGGAAGGAGTCGGCCACACCCTAGGAAGAAGAAGAGCTCCTCTTCTATAGTTACCACCCACCTCCTTGCAAACCCTAGCCGCCCAACCATAGGAGCCAAACCCTAATTAGGGTTTCCTCCTTAGGCTTTCTTGCCGCCCAACCAAGGTGGAAGGAAGAGATCTAGGAACCGGCCACCTCCCTAGGAAGAAGAAGAGCTCTTCTCCTATAGTTGCCGCCACTCTCCTTCCAAACCTTGCCGCCCAAGCCATTGATGGGCAAATCCCTAATCTCCAAAACATACAACTCCATCAACCAAAAAAACTTTTTTTTTTTTGCCACCCAACCCATTCTCCCATATATATAGAGTTAGGATTAGGCCTTCGTTTAATCTCCACCGTCGGTTCTAGGGTTTTAATCTCAACCGTCAGATCTAGAGATTTAATCTCAACCGTCCGTTCTAGGGTTTTAATCCCAACCGTCGGATCTAGAGATTTAATCTCAACCGTCGGTTCTAGGGTTTGATCCCAACCGTCGGATCTAGAGATTTATTTTCCATCATTTGATCTAGACTTCATGAGGTTTATATTAGGCTACAATAGGGACCATGAGGAGGAGTTGGATCTTGGCCACCCGATGGATCGGAACCACACAAACTTGATCCATCAATGATGTTCCATTCCACTAGAGGATCATCATTGAATTACCTCACCAACCCCCATAAATTAATATGGGCTCCATATATTATTTGTACATCCATCTCCCCGTGTTTAAGATATCGAATGTCCGTCAATTAATTGATTTACTGACCATCAATTAATTAACATCTAACTCCTCGAGTAGTACCACTCAACCTTATCATCATGTTGACTAAGTCAACCTACAGGGTTTACATGATGAACCTTATGAGCTCCTCAAGGGGACATCATCAACCTAATATATAGGACACGGTTTCCTCCTATAATCAATGACACACCATGTAAATAATATCATTTCCCAACTATTGGGCATATTGATTTAATCCATAGAAATCTCACCCTTTGGTAAATCAAAGAAATAAATACTAAGTACATGTGCTCGTTATTATATTGGGATTAAGAGCATGTACAACATAATATCCGAGGTCCGATTCAATTATGTAGTCAGCAATAAATTGAATCACCTCTATGTCGGTCCAGCTCAATACACCTAAGTGTACTAGTGTTACTCTATGTTCAAGACAAAACAATACCAAGCTACACTACAACCATGCCAATGGTTTGTCCAAAACCATTTTGGTTGTGAGCCTCTACTTATACTCTACAAGGGACTGATAACATGATCTTCTGTGCCACACCCAAGCACCATGTTATCTACAATGTAAAGTATTAGACAATATGCACATATATAATAAATATAAAGTGCAAACAATGATCATGTGATTCTTATTTCAAAATAAATAATGTTCATACAAAAGAGCTAGGTTTTCAGTATACATCCCAACAATCTCCCACTTATACTAAAAGACTATGTTGTCATCATACTGCCATACATCTGATTCCCCTTCCCTCCACATGCCTATCAAAGCTCTCTCTATAAGGGCCTTAGTGAAAAGGGTCTACCAGGTCATCCTCTGATGCAATCTAGGCGACAGCAACTTCTACCTCTTTTACGATTTCTCGTATCAGGTGGTACTCGCGCTCTATGTGTTTACTAGCCTTATGGGCTCGTGGTTCCTTCGAGTTTGCAACTGCACCATTATTATCACAATAAATTGTGATAGTTCTGGGCAAACCAGGAATCACATCCAAGTCCATCAGGAAGTTCTTGAGCCACACAGCTTCTTTGGCCGCCTCATAGGCTGCCACTTACTCAGCTTCCATGGTGGAGTCCGCCACGCATTTCTGCTGGGCACTCCTCCATACAATGGCTCCACCTCCTAAAGTAAACACAAAACCTGAGGCAGACTTACTATTCTTCCTATCTGATTGGAAATCGCAATCCATGCAACCCACATGGAGTAATTGGTCTGCCCGATAAACTAGCATATAATCCCTAGTCCTTCTCAAGAACTACAACATATGCTTTACCGCAGTCCAATGTCCCTTTTCCTGGATTACTCTGATATCTACTGACCATTCCCACATCAAAGCAGATATCTAGTCTCGTACAAAGCATCGCATACATGAGGCTTCCTACTGCCGAAGCATAAGGAACCGCCTTCATCTCTTCTATCTTCTTTGATGTTGGGACACATCTCTTTAGATAAAGGCACTCCATGCCAAAAAGGTAGAAAACCTTTCTTGGAGTTCTGCATGCTAAAATGATCAAGATTGTGTCTATGTATGGAGCTTGGGATTAGCACACTAACCTTGATCCTAACGATGTGTCCCACTTCTCCCAAGTCCTTCAAAACTGTTTGGACAATCATACCCTTACGTCTTATAACACTCTGATATTGTTGCCAACTACCAAAATGTCATCTATGTATAGTACAAGAAATATCACTACGTTTCTGTCACATCTCTTGTATACACAAGACTCATCCGGACTTTGAATAAATCCATAAGTCTGGATTTACAACATCAAAGCGGATGTTCCAAGACCTCAAAGCTTGCTTCAGTCCATAAATGGACCGATTAAGCTTACATACAATACGCTCTTTGCCCTTAGCAATGAATCCCTCTGGTTGCTTCATATAGATATTTTCCTCAAGACTTCCATTAAGGAAAGCTGTCTTGACATCCATCTGCCACACCTCATAATCCATATGAGCTGCTATGCATAAGAGCTCCCAGACCTGACTTGAATCCATAGATTCAATCTCAATATTCATTGCACTTTTCCAAGATTCCGTATTTATATTTTGGATTGTCTCGTCGTATGTCTAGGGATCAGGTTCATGTTTGCTAGGGACCAAATCAGAAGATTCACCCAAAAACATGAATCTAAGAGGCTGTCTAACAACCCTCCCACTACGACGAGGTATCATCTGTGTATCCTTTGTGACACGCGGTGCAGTGACATGTGGTATATCCTCTTGTACCGGTGGTACTAAAGAAGTGACTTCCCTTTTTAACTCTTCCAGAACAATTTTACTCTTGGGCTTGTGGCTTATCACATAGTCTTCCTCTAGAAATCTGGTGTTCGTGTTAACGATCACCCTCTGATCTCTAGGACTATAAAACAAGTCAGAATAACTCATCATCGATCTAACCATCTCCATAAGAGTCCTATTCCTTCGCTCTGCTACTCAGATTCTGTTTGGGGTGTGCTGAATCCCAACCTCTGATAAGTAGTTCCTAAACTCTCCCAAGAGGTTGTCACCACCACGATCAGATCGTAGTGTCATCCATATCTTGAATAATCATCTACAAAAGAGATGAAATATTCAAGATTACCTCTTGCCTAGATAGCCATAGGACCACACAAATCAGAATGAAACATCTCTAACACATCTTTGGCTCTATACCCCTTGGCCTTAAAAAAGGCCTCTTGGTCATCTTACCCTCCAAGCAAGATTCGTAGGTTGGGAGATCCTCCACCACTAATGAACCCAAAGGTCCATCAGCTATCAACCTTTGAATTCTGCTTAGGTTAATGTGTCCAAGCCTAAGAAGCCAAAGAAATGTTTGGTTCATCTTCGAAGGTTCTTTTCTCTTATTGGAATTAGAAGATGAGTTATTAACTTCAATTTGCATCGTGGGAGATTTTGGTTCAAATTTCCTTTCAATGTACCTGAATTGATATTCTCCGTATTCCTTTTTATAACAATTCTGTCATTAAAAGAAATAGAATATCCATCCATAAACAATTTAGAAACTGAAACTAAATTCTTTCTAAATGAAGGTACATAAAGGGAATTTTCCAGAACCAAAGTTTTATTATTCTCAAGAGATAAATAAAACTTCTCCCACTGCAATAGCCGCCACCTTCATGGCATTGCCCAAGTAAATGGTAATCTCCCCTTTAGCTAGTCATCGGGTTTCCTGGAACCCCTGCAAATTGTTGCAGACATTATTAGTGGCCCCTGTATCTACACACCAGGTGCTGGTAGATAACACCGCTAACCATGTTTCAACGACTAGACCAAAGGATATACTTTTCTTCTGCTTTGGATTGGGACAGTCCTCCTTCCAATGTCCAACCTGCTTGTAAGTGAAGTACTTGCCTTTCGGCTTCTTCACTCCTCCCTGAGATCCTCCCACTGTTGCGATGTATACTGAAAGCCTAGCTCTTTTGTATGAACATCTTTATTTTGAAATAAGAATCACATGATCATTGTTTGCATATATTTATGCATATTGTCTAATACCTTACATTGTAGATAACATGGTGTGTGGTGTCACACGGGAGATCATGTTATCGGCTCCTTGTAAAGTATAAGTAAAGGCTCACAACCGAGATAGCTTTGGACAAACCATCGGAATGGTTGTAGTGTGATTTGGTATTGGTTTGTCTTGACCATAGAATCACACTAGTGCACTTTGTGTGTATTGAGCAGGACCGACACAGAGGTGATTCGATTTATTGCTGACTACATAATCGAATCGGACCTCAGATATTATTTAGTACATGCTCTTAATCCCGATATAATAACGGGCACATATACTTGGTACTCATCTCTTTGATTTACCAATGGGCGAGATTTATAGATTAAATCGATAGACTCGGTAAGTTGGGAGATGATATTATTTATATGGTGTGCCGTTGATTATAGGAGGAAACCGTGTCCTATATATTAGGATGATGATGTCCCCTTGAGGAGCTCATAAGGTTCACCATGTAAACCCTGCAGGTGGACTTGGTCCGGCATGATGAAAAGGTTGAGTGGTACTACTCATGGAGTTAGATGTTGATTAATTAATGGTTAGTAAATTAATTAATCGACGGACATTCGAGATCTTAAACATGGGGAGAAAATGTACAAATAATATATGGAGCCCATATTATCATATGGGGGTTGGTGAGGTAGATCAATGATGGACCTTTAGTGGATTGGACCATCATTAGTGGATCGGACTTTATGTGGGCTTGATCCATGGGTGGCCAAGACCCAACTCCTCCTCATGGTCCCTAATGTAGCCCATTAACACCTCAAGATGCTTAGATCCAATGGATAGAAACAAAACACTAAGATCCATTGGTAGAGATTAAATCTCTAAGATCCGACGGTTGAGATTAAATCTCTAGATCCGACGGTTGAGATTAAATCCCTAGAACCAATGGAGGAGATTAATTCATGACTTATCCCTAACTCTATAAAAGGAGGGAATGGGAAGTGGTCGTGGATAACATCATTGAGAGGGAGCAAGGCTTGGGCGGCAAGAATAGGGCAATCCTAGTTGAGATAGGATTGGAATTAGGGTTAGGGTTTAGAAGCAAGGGTGGCACCAAATATGGCAAGTTTTCCTTCTTCTTCCTTGCCTTGTGGCCAACGTCCAGCAGCTATTCCAGCCCTTCCCAGCCCTTGGCCGGCACTAAATACACTCCCCTCTCTTCTCCTTAGGTGGTGGAAACAAGATATAAGGTTTCCCTTGGTGTCTTGGTAGTTTTCCATCATCTTCTTCTCCTTCTAGTTGGCCGGCGGCAAGAACTTCTATAGTTCTTTGTTGGTTGAGTTTTTGAAGGAGAAAAACATTGTTTCTCTTCTTCCTCTTGCTTGGGAAAAGCAAGGAAGGAAGTTTTGCGATCTAGGAGCTTCGACTTTTGGTGGATCGTCGCCCACACGACGTCCAAAAGGAAGAGGGTCATACATTAGAAGACCAAGAGGTATAACTATTCTTCTATCTCTTTTATTCATTGCTTGTGTTTGTTTTTCAAAATATAAGCATGTTATATTTCTGTAAATAGGCTAAATAATACTTGGATCCCGAGTATAAACACAAAAACCGGCGATCCGGACATCGTCTATTCCGCGGCTACTCGTAGAATAGAGGATGGTCGCTTGAACAACTAGTTTGTTCAAGTGACCTCTCTAAACGAATAGCACGACGATGACTTGGTTGCTTTGGGAATCCCTTTTGTCTAGGATTAAATTTTAATCCGGGGACATCGAAGGGATCACCATGGTCAAGCAACCGAGGCGAAGGGGAAGCGAAGTTTCCCCTCACGGATCAACCCCAACAATTGGTATCAGAGCCAAGGATTCCGGTTTTGTGTGTTTAGGATTCGGTTAATTTTTATGCACTTTTTCATATATTAAATGTGTCGGATAATAGTAGGATATGCATAGCTTAACTCTTTGGTTGCAGGCATAAGATTCCACTATTATGGCATGTGTGTGTATGTGATTGTATGTGTGTAAATGTTTATTTTGTTGAATCCTCGGGGTTGACGAGGCTAGTATTTAGCTTTTGTAAATTAAATACGGCATTGTTTAGCCGCTCTTTATTTTATTTTACTTTCGATCTAGATTTCATGTACACTCCCTCGTGGAGTATAGGATCGATGGATGTAAATTAAAATAGGATTTAGTCTCGGCTCGGATCTCCGGATGGCTCGTACATGGCGTAGGAGGAGCGGACGAGATGGCGATGCGACGGGAGTCATATTGAAGACAAAAGCCATAATAGTTGGAAAATAATTTATTTTTCATATTTATTGCTTTTTGTTTAATATGCATGTCGTAGGCTAGGAAAATTCCTCAATTTTAAATTACTAAGTGGAAGAGGAATAATTTTATAAATTCCCGCGGCCTCCATTACAATTTGACAAGTAATGCAAATAAACTTGCGCGTCGGCTCTGAGTGCCTTCCTCCCCATCGGATGGGTTTGTTTGTAGATCACTAGGTCAAATAATGGTTATAGGAAATTATCTAGGAGCGTGTGTACTTCCACAGCGGTAAGACACATAATCCGAAATAATTCCCTTAGTACCGTGTAATGGTGCACACTTAGATGCAAATAAAAAGTAGTTTTATTTGTAGGGCCAAAGAGGAACCAACTATTAATTTTATTTGTCAAAAAGTAAGGTTGACAAGATAATAAAATTAATGGGTTAAACCTCCTCTTACAAATGTAGAATTCGTATATGTCCACACTATCATGGCATGCAATATTCTCGGTGTTTGAGGTGTTGGTTGATTTCAAAATTTTATTGTTTGAGGAATCAATAATTTTTATTGAAATCTACAGTAATAATAAGCATGTTGTGTGTGCTTGAAAATTCCTCATTTTCAATTTACTAAGTGGGAGAGGGATATTTTAATTAATTCCCGCGGCCTCCATTACAATTTGACATGTGATGCAACAAACTTGCGCATCGGCTCTGAGTGCCTTCCTCTCCATCGGATGAGTTTGTTTGTGGATCACTAGGTCAAATAATGGTTATAGGAAATTATTTAGGAGCGTGTGTACTTCCCCATCGGTAAGGCACATAATCCGAAATAATTCCCTTAGTACCGTGTAATGGTGCACACTTAGATGCAAATAAAAAGTATCCTCCCCATTGGAGTCACTGCTTTTATTTGTAGGGACAAAGAGGAACCAACTATTAATTTTATTTGTCAAAAAGTAAGGTTGACAAGATAATAAAATTAATGGGTAAAACCTCCTCTTACAAATGTAGAATTCGTATACGTCCACACTATCGTGGCATGCGATATTCTTGGTGATTTGAGGTGTTGGTTGATTTTGAAATTTTATTGTTTGAGGAATCAATAATTTTTTGAAATCTAAAGTAATGATCTATGTGATTCTTAGGATTTTCAAAATTGACTTTCAGTCCACTTATTTTGATATTAAAGGAAATAAACTTATTGTACCCAAATTATATTTATTGGAAATGAATCCAAATATTGTCTTATCTGCTAGTATGCACTCTTCGAAGAGTGTCCTCAAGCCATCATTGCTCAAAAGAGTTTCTACTTCTAAGCCGAAAGGCAAGAAGAAGAAGAAACAAGGTGAAGCAAAGATGGTGGGAGGATCTCAGGGAAGAGTGAAGAAGCCGAAAGGCAAGTACTTCACTTGCAAGCAGGATGGACATTGGAAGAAGGACTGTCCCAATCCAAAACAGAACATAGGTATATCTTTTGGACTAGCCATTAAAACATGATTAGCGGTGATATCTACCGGCACCTGGTGAGTAGATACTGGAGCCACTAATCATGTCTGCAACAATTTGCAGGGTTCGAGAAACCCGATGACTAGTTGAAGGAGATTACCATTTACTTGGGCAATGCCATGATGATGGCGGCTATTGCAGTGGGAGAAGTTTTATTTATCTCTTGAAAATAATAAAACTTTGGTTCTGGAAAATTCCCTTTATGTACCTTTATTTAGAAAGAATTTAGTTTCAGTTTCTAAATTATTATGGATGGATATTCTATTTCTTTTAATGACAGAGTTGTTATAAAAAGGAATAGGGAGAATATCTATTCAGGTACATTGAAAGGAAATTTGAACCAAAACCTCCCACGATGCAAATTGAAGTTAATAACTCATCTTCTAATTCCAATAAGAGAAAAGAACCTTCGAAGATGAACCAAACATATCTTTGGCTTCTTAGGCTTGGTCACATTAACGTAAGCAGAATTCAAAGGTTGATAGCTGATGGACCTTTGGGTTCATTAGTGGTGGAGGATCTCCCAACCTACGAATCTTGCTTGGAAGGTAAGATGACCAAGAGGCCTTTTTAAGGCCAAGGGGTATAGAGCCAAAGATGTGTTAGAAATGGTTCATTCTGATTTATGTGGTCTTATGGCTATCTAGGCAAGAGGTAATCTTGAATATTTCATCTCTTTTGTAGATGATTATTCAAGATGTGGATGACACTACGATCTGATCATGGTGGTGACAACCTCTTGGGAGAGTTTAGGAACTACTTATCAGAGGTTGGGATTCAATCCCAATTGACTGCACCTGGCACACCCAAGCAGAACGGTGTAGCAGAGCGAAGGAATAGGACTCTTATGGAGATGGTTAGATCGATGATGAGTTATTCTGACTTGTTTTATAGTCCTAGAGATCAGAGGGTGATCGTTAACACGAATGCCAGATTTCTAGAGGAAGACTATGTGTTAAGCCACAAGCCCAAAGGTAAAATTGTTCTGGAGGAGTTAAAAAGGGAAGTCACTTCTTTAGTACCACCGGTACAAGAGGACATACCACATGTCACTGCACCGCGTGTCACAGAGGATACACAGAAGATACCTCGTCGTAGTGGGAGGGTTGTTAGACAACCTCTTAGATTCATGTTTTTGGACAAATCTTCTGATTTGGTCCCTAGCAAACATGAACCTGATCCCTAGACATACGACAAGGCAATCCAAGATATAAATACAGCATCTTTGCAAAGTGCAATGAATACTGAGATTGAATCTATGGATTCAAGACAGGTTTGGGAGCTCTTATGCATAGCAACTCATATGGATTATGAGGTGTGACAGATGGATATCAAGACAGCATTCCTTAGTAGAAGTCTTGAGGAATCCATCTACATGAAGCGACCAGAGGGATTCATTGCTAAAGGCAAAGAGTGTATTGTATGTAAGCTTAATCGGTCCGCTGATGGACTGAAGCAAGCTTTGAGGTCTTGGAACATCCGCTTTGATGAGGTAAATCCAGACTTATGGATTTATTCAAAGTCCGGATGAGTCTTGTGTATACAATAGATGTGACGGAAACGTATTGGTATTTCTTGTACTATACGTAGATGGCATTTTGGTAGTTGGCAATAATATCAGAGTGTTATCAGACGTAGGGGTATGGTTGTCCAAACAGTTTTGAAGGACTTGAGAGAAGTGGGTCACAACCTTGGGATCAAGGTTGTTGTGCTTATCCCAAGCTTCATACATAGACATGATTTTGGATCGTTTTAGCATGCAGAACTCCAAGAAGGGTTTTCTACCTTTCAGGCATGGAGTTCCTTTATCTAAGGAGATGTGTCCTAGATCATCTGAGGAGATAGAGGAGATGAAGGCGGTTCCTTATGCTTCGGCAGTAGGAAGCCTCATGTATGCGATGCTCTGTACGAGACCAGATATCTGCTTTGCCGTAGGCATGGTCAGCAGATATCAGAGTAATCCAGGACAGGGACATTGAACTGCGGTAAAGCATATATTGTAGTGCCTGAGAAGGACTAGGGATTATATGCTAGTTTACCGGGCAGACCAATTACTCCCTGTGGGTTACACGGATTCTGATTTCCAATCTGATAGGGATAATAGTAAGTCTACCTCAGGGTTTGTGTTTACTTTGGGAGGTGGAGCCATTGTATGGAGGAGTGCCCAGCAGAAATGCGTGGCGGACTCCACCATGGAAGCTGAGTATGTGGCAGCCTATGAGGCGGCCAAAGAAGCTGTATGGCTCAGGAACTTCCTGATGGACTTGGATGTGATTCCTGGTTTGCCCAGAACTATCACAATTTATTGTGATAATAGTGGTGCAGTTGCAAACTCGAAGGAACCATGAGCCCATAAGGCTAGTAAACACATAGAGCGCAAGTACCACCTGATACGAGAAATCGTAAAGAAGGTAGAAGTTGTTGTCGCCTAGATTGCATCAGAGGATGACCTGGTAGACCCTTTCACTAAGGCCCTTCTAGCGAGAGCTTTGATAGGCATGTGGAGGGAAGGGGAATCAGATGTATGGCAGTATAAGGACAACATAGTCTTTTAGTATAAGTGGGAGATTGTTGGGATGTATACTGAAAGCCTAGCTCTTTTGTATGAACATCTTTATTTTGAAATAAGAATCACATGATCATTGTTTGCATATATTTATGCATATTGTCTAATACCTTACATTGTAGATAACATGGTGTGTGGTGTCACACGGGAGATCATGTTATCGGCTCCTTGTAAAGTATAAGTAAAGGCTCACAACTGAGATGGCTTTGGATAAACCATCGGAATGGTTGTAGTGTGATTTGGTATTGGTTTGTCTTGACCATAGAATCACACTAGTGCACTTTGTGTGTATTGAGCAGGACCGACACAGAGGTGATTCGATTTATTGCTGACTACATAATCGAATCGGACCTCAGATATTATTTAGTACATGCTCTTAATCCCGATATAATAACGGGCACATATACTTGGTACTCATCTCTTTGATTTACCAATGGGCGAGATTTATAGATTAAATCGATAGACTCGGTAAGTTGGGAGATGATATTATTTATATGGTGTGCCGTTGATTATAGGAGGAAACCGTGTCCTATATATTAGGATGATGATTTCCCCTTGAGGAGCTCATAAGGTTCACCATGTAAACCCTGCAGGTGGACTTGGTCCGGCATGATGAAAAGGTTGAGTGGTACTACTCATGGAGTTAGATGTTGATTAATTAATGGTTAGTAAATTAATTAATCGACGGACATTCGAGATCTTAAACACGGGGAGAAAATGTACAAATAATATATGGAGCCCATATTATCATATGGGGGTTGGTGAGGTAGATCAATGATGGACCTTTAGTGGATTGGACCATCATTAGTGGATCAGACTTTATGTGGGCTTGATCCATGGGTGGCCAAGACCCAACTCCTCCTCATGGTCCCTAATGTAGCCCATTAACACCTCAAGATGCTTAGATCCAATGGATAGAAACAAAACACTAAGATCCATTGGTAGAGATTAAATCTCTAAGATCCGACGGTTGAGATTAAATCTCTAGATCCACTTGAGATTAAATGCCTAGAACCAATGGAGGAGATTAATTCATGACTTATCCCTAACTCTATAAAAGGAGGGCATGGGAAGTGGTCGTGGATAACATCATTGAGAGGGAGCAAGGCTTGGGCGGCAAGAATAGGGCAATCCTAGTTGAGATAGGATTGGAATTAGGGTTAGGGTTTGGAAGCAAGGGTGGCACCAAATAAGGCAAGTTTTCCTTCTTCTTCCTTGCCTTGTGGCCAACGTCCAGCAGCTATTCCAGCCCTTCCCAGCCCTTGGCCGGCACCCAAAACACTCCCCTCTCTTCTCCTTAGGTGGTGGAAACAAGATATAGGGTTTCCCTTGGTGTCTTGGTAGTTTTCCATCATCTTCTTCTCCTTCTAGTTGGCCGGCGGCAAGAACTTCTATAGTTCTTTGTTGGTTGAGTTTTTGAAGGAGAAAAACATTGTTTCTCTTCTTCCTCTTGCTTGGGAAAAGCAAGGAAAGAAGTTTTGCGATCTAGGAGCTTCGACTTTTGGTGGATCGTCGCCCACACGACGTCCAAAAGGAGGAGGGTCATACATTAGAAGACCAAGAGGTATAACTATTCTTCTATCTCTTTTATTCATTGCTTGTGTTTGTTTTTCAAAATATAAGCATGTTATATTTCTGTAAATAGGCTAAATAATACTTGGATCCCGAGTATAAACACAAAAACCGGCGATCCGGACATCGTCTATTCCGCGGCTACTCGTAGAATAGAGGATGGTCGCTTGAACAACTAATTTGTTCAAGTGACCTCTCTAAACGAATAGCACGACGATGACTTGGTTGCTTTGGGAATCCCTTTTGTCTAGGATTAAATTTTAATCCGGGGACATCGAAGGGATCACCATGGTCAAGCAACCGAGGCGAAGGGGAAGCGAAGTTTCCCCTCACGGATCAACCCCAACACCCACCACATTTGCTCCACCTTGTTTCTCCTTTTTCTTGCCTTTCGGCTTAGAAGTAGAAACCTTTTTGAGAAACGATGGCTTGAGGACACTCTTTGAAGAGTGCATACTTGTACTCCTTAGCAGATAAGACAATATCTAGAATCTTTTCCAATCAACATTATTTGGGTACAGTAAGTTTATTTCCTTTAGTATCATAGTAAGTGGACTGAAAGTCATTTTGAAAATACTAAGAATCACAATGATCAAAATATTAGATTTCAAATATTATTGATTCCTCAAACAATAAAATTTCGAAATCAACCAACACCTCAAAACACCAAGAATATCGCATGCCACGATAGTGTGGACGTATACGAATTCTACATTTGTAAGAGGAGGTTTTACCCATTAATTTTATTATCTTGTCAACCTTACTTTTTGACAAATAAAATTAATAGTTGGTTCCTCTTTGGCCCTACAAATAAAAGAAGTGACTCCGATGGGGAGGATACTTTTTATTTGCATCTAAGTGTGCACCATTACACGGTACTAAGGGAATTATTTCGGATTATGTGCCTTACCGCTGTGGAAGTACACACGCTCCTAGATAATTTCCTATAACCATTATTTGACCTAGTGATCCGCAAACAAACCCATCCGATGGGGAGGAAGGCACTCAGAGCCGACGCGCAAGTTTGTTGCATCACACGTCAATGTTGGATCGAAAGTGTCGCTAGAGGGGGGGGTGAATAGCGATACGATGTCGTTAAAAAACTTTTGCAATAAGTAAAAAGCAAGTAGAGAGTGCACAGCGGAAATATAAAGTAGACAAGATATTTTTACGTGGTTCACAATCTTTCGATTGCTAATCCACGGCCCTAGTGATCCTTGATCACGTACGGAGGGCAATTTACTAAAACCACTCCTCCTCGTTGGAGGTAGGAGCAACGATTACAAAAAGAAATCAAGGCAAAGGGACACTCCCCCTTTCCTTGTTACGATTAAAGCACAAAGACAATTTAAAGAAGTAGAACTTAAATAAATATACCGACAACTCTTATAAGTAGAAGATGTAGCTTTCGTTGTCGACGCCGTCGTAGCAAATGTGAGTAGTAATGCAGCGTTACGGCGTGTTGAGAGCTCTTGAATTCTTGTATTTTTTGCTTGGCGTGAACATGTCTATTTATGGATATTGATCTATGAATTTAGACATAGGTAGTGTCCAAGGTGAGGTTCTTATCCCAACTCAAGGATGAGGTATTTCATCCAACCACCTTGTGCCACCTCCAACCTTCTTGTGCGCCAACTCAAGGATGAGGTGTTTCATCCAACCACCTTGTGCCACCTCCAACCTCCTTGGGCGCCAACTTGAGGATGAGGTGTTTCATCCAACCACCTTGTGCCACCTCCAACCTCCTTGGCGCCAACTTGTTGGAGCCATTCAACAATGCCACATCATGGGAGCCAACCATCTTGTGCCAACTCACCTTATTTTGGGCGTCCACCACAAGGAAGCTTGGTGATGGTTTGGATGTCCACCTTGATGCCACATCACCCTTTGTACCAAAACGAGTCAAGTCCAAATTCACCCCTTGAAATTGAGCTCTTCTCGATTTGGAACTTGACTAGCGAGTTGGTAGTCAAAGGGTTTTGGGCTATGATACAAGTTAGCTTAAAATATAAAGTACGATGGTTCTAACCATCTGATCTCGACCTAGACCTTCCATTGGAGGTATTGGGTCGGATCTACGCTTAACGACCTTGCTTTGCTTTCACACGAGCTTACCTTGTAGCCTCGCTTCCGGTCTTCACCCGAGTACCTCGGCTTCCTCCGAAGTCCCTCTGGCGTTGCCCGACCACCTCGGTTCCCACCGGGTGTCGCATGAACCTTCGCTCAACTTTAGCATTTCGCACACTTAATTGAGCTCGTAAGATAACAAATATACCCTTAACTATTGAGCCTTTTGCCATAATCAAAATACCGGTTCGACTTTGGTGCCCCTGCACCAACAATCTCCCCCTTTGATTCATGGCAAACCGACACAAAAGTTAAGGAAAAATTAAGCATAACAGTAAGCTAGCATAATGATTAAGCATGAATGAGCTAGCATAAAGATTAAATATGAATGAGCTAGCATAATGATTAAGCATGAATGAGCTAGCATAAAGATTAAATATGAATGAGCTAGCATAAAGATTAAATATGAATGAGCTAGCATAAAGATTAAATATGAATGAGCTAGCATAATGATTAAATATGAATGAGCTAGCATAATGATTAAGTATGAATGAGCTAGCATAAAGATTAAGCATGAGTTAGAAATATTATTGTTTCAAGTTCTCCCCTTTGAGGTAACCTCCCCCTTGACCGAAGGTGAGTTCTTGAAAAATAATTTTTACTCCCCCTTAATAGTTGCTTAAGTAAACGGAATTACTTAATATAAAATGTAATAATTTTGTTTACTTTCTTCCTTACTTTTGTGACTTTCTCCCCCTTTTGCCTTAACTCAAAAAGTTTGTAAATATATTTTAGGGTTTGTAAGTCCAAGCAAGTTCCCAATATAAATATATTTTTTTTTTTAAAAATAATAATAAGCTTGAAAATATGTTCATCTAAAATGTACAACTCCGGTTGGACTTGATTGATATAGAATGATCAATAAGTCTTGAAGGAGTTGATTAATTTTAAATAATTATACTCCATGGTTCATGTCGATGCACTGAATCTACGTCTGGAACCAGGAGTAAGGTCCTAACATCTCACGCCCGTCTACGTGGCTAAGTACACAAACACATTAGTCCTATGTGTTGTGAGATGTGTTGGCTCCTTAAATCTATAGGTATATGATTTCTAAGGTAAGACTTAGGCTAATTTCATAAAAAGAAGCAAAAGTAGAGTACATATATAGAAAAATTTAAATCCTACTCTATTACACACATACCTAACTTTCGTCTTAATAAACTAAATTCGGCTTCGGGTAGTGGTTTGGTGAAGATGTCCGCTAGGTTTGATTTGGACTCAACATACTCTAGTTGTATAGTTCCATTAGTTACATGTTCCCTAATGAAGTGGTGTTTAACTTCTATATGTTTTGTCCTAGAATGACATATTGGATTTTTAGTTAAGTTAATTGAACTAATGTTATCTATGTAGGTTTTAATGTTGTTAAAGATTAAGCTAAAGTCTTGGAGAGTGTGCTTCATCCACAGGAGCTGAGAGACACACTCACCCATCGCAACGTATTCGGCTTCGGTGGTAGATAAGGCAACGCAATGCTGCTTCCTACTGCACCAACTTACTAGACTCGAGCCGAGGATTTGACAACAACCACTCGTGCTCTTTCTATCGAGTTTACTACCGGCATAGTCGGAGTTGGAGTAGCCGATTAGATTAAACTCGGTAGATCTAGGGTACCAAATACCTACGTTTAGCGTGCCCTTTAGATATCTAAGGATACGCTTGACTAGGGTTAGGTGAGACTCCTTGGCACAGGTTTGTAACCTTGCGCACATACTTACCGCGAATAAAATGTCGGGTCGGCTCATGTTAAGTATAGGAGACTTCCTATTGCGCTCCTATAGTATTTTAGGTCAACGGGTTTTCCTTCTACATCTTCGTTTATATTAACATTAGTTGCCATAGGTGTATTGATTATTTTAGCATCTTGCATTCCAAATCGATTTATTAAGTCCTTAGTATATTTTTGTTGATGTAAATATATTCCATCTTTAGTTTGTTTAATTTGTAAACCTAAGAAAAAACTTAACTCTCCCACTAAATTCATTTCAAATTCACTTTCCATAAGTGAGATGAATTCGTTTAGCAGGATCGAGTTGGTAGTTCCAAAAATTATATCATCTACATAGATTTGGGCTATAAAGATTTCTTTTCCTACGGTTTTAACGAATAAGGTTGGGTCGACTAAACCTTGGTTGAATCCTTTGGACTTAAGATAGATCGAAAGCCTTCGTATCAAGCTCTTGGGGCTTGTTTGAGTCCATATAGGGCTTTCTTAAGTCTAAGGACATGGTCGTTTATCTAGATTTTCAATCCGGAGGTTGGTGACGTAAACTTCTTCCTTAATGTATCCATTCAAAAATGCTAACTTGACATCCATTTGAAACAATTTAAAACCTCGATGTAAAAAGATATGCTAACAACATTCTGGATGGACTCTAGTCGCAAGCATGGGGGCGAGGTCTCATCGTAATCTAAACCTTCGACTTGACTAAACCCTTTTGCGACTAACCTAGCTTTATTTCTAACTACTTCACCTTTATCATCAAGTTTATTTCGAAATACCCACCTTGTTCCAATAATTGATTTTTCTTAAGGTGGTGGTACTAATTCCCAGACTTCATTTCTAGTGAATTGAGCTAGCTCTTCTTGCATAGCAATAATCCAGTCGGGATCAAGAAGTGCTTGTTCAATAGTTTTGGGTTCGATTTTGGAAATTAACGAGATTTGACTAAGGTTTCGATATGAAGCTCTAGTTCGAACCCCTAAATTTGGATCACCTATAACTTGATTGATAGGATGACTTGGGTGAGTTCTAGTTTGACTTGGGTTAGAGTCATCTATCACTTGGTCGATAGGATGACTTGGGTTAGGACGAGATTCAAGTTCAAGATCAGAGTCGGGTTCGCTATAAGTTGATTTGCTAGTTGGTTTTGTTAAGGATTGAACGGGTTCGTGTCCTTCGTCGAAAACTATATTAATGGTTTCTTCGACTCTTATGTGTAGGATCAATGGAATTACTAAAGGGTTGTTTGTAAGTTTTTAAACCTAAATCATCTCACCAATATCTACATGATCAAAACATGTTATTCCTATGTGTTACTGTGAGATGACTTTCAATTTTACTTGATTAATTTTAATGAATTTAAATTAACCAACATTAGGTTAGATTCGGATTTAGTCTAAGCTCATCAAGTAATCTTTTCAAGAGATTAGCTTCCAGGTCGTGGCGAGGCACAGAGGCCTTCTTTGATCGGAACAACGACCACTTCCTTAGACAAAGCTAATTTCAAGAAATTGATAACTCGACTTACTTGAGACTACATCTTGGTCTAAGTAGTTATTTTTGAAAAGAGGCTCCCCGAGGCTCAATCTTTTCGTAGGATTTTAGTTGATTTATTTTTGAAAAGAGGCTCCCCGAGGCTCAATCTTTTCGCAGGATTTTAGTTGGTTATGAGTCCTATCTAACCATTCTAAAAATAAAGGAAAAACTAAGCATGCAATTTCTAAGACTTAACAAAAATACATTTTGTATTGGCTCCCCCTGGACCATTGAATCGAGTGGGTCTATTCACATAGTGAATTTGGTCCTTGGGAACCCAATACATGTTAGATCCTAAAGTTGAAATCAAAGTGGTCTTAGGGACCCATGCTTGGACATTTTTCTTATGTTGGTTTACTATAGACATATATGACTTATTGGTTGTATTTGAGTTAAACCCGAGTCCGGCCTTGTTGTACACGGCCCTTTGTGATCCAAGTAAGAGGTCAAGTCCCTTGGATCCCAAAGTGAACCTTTCCAACGTGTTCCTAAGGTCTTCGACTTGTGTTTTCAAAAGCGAGTTCTCAACTTCAAGCTTTTCAACAGGTTGAGTCCTCCTCTTGAATACAGTAGTCGAAGAGGTTAGGGAGACCTCATGTTTGAGAAGGTTAACCTCCTCAATTAGGGTCTCGACCTTGGACTCGGACTTAGCTAGTTTCTTATTTAAAAATTTAATTGCACCATACAAAGTATTAAGTAACGACCGACTTACCCTTAATGATTCTTTTGAACCGGATACGATCCGTGGCTTGTCTTGAATGGAAGCTCATCATCGCCAGTTCGACTCGGACTCTTCTTCGGTTTCGGAGTCGTGCTCGGTCGGCTTGGCCATTAGAGCTTGGATATCGTCTTCTTCCTCCGACAACTCCTCCCAAGTAGCGTTTAGCGCTTTCTTGGTCTTTGATGCGTTATTCTTTAGCTTTGGGCACTCGAACTTGATGTGACCGAACTGCTGCACTCATAGCATCTAAAATTAGAAGTATTTGAATTAGGTTTAGGCTTACCTTGAGTTGTTGGTCGTTTCGTCTCTTGATCATCTTCCGAACTAGATTGACTAGTTCGGATTCTATTTCGAGTCTACTTCCGATTCGGACTCGTCTTCTTCCTTCGGGGGTGGCTTGCTTGCGGGCTTCTTCTTCTTGGAACCTGCAACTAACGCAATACTCTTCTCGGCCTGGACCACGTTAGTTTGCTCATGTAATTCAAGTTCCGAAAACAATTCGTCTAACCTAATTTTAGAAAGGTCCTTGGAGACCTTGTAGGCATCGACCATGGATGCCCACAAGGTGGTCCTAGGAAACGAGTTAAGAGAATACCTGATAAGGTCGCGATTCTCGACCTTTTGTCCGATGGCATGGAGTTGGTTGACGATGTCTTGGATACGAGCATGTAGTTGAGTTGCGGTCTCGTTTTCCTGCATTTTCAAGTTATACAATTTATTTAAAAGTAAATCTCTTTTACATACCTTCGTGTCGTCGGTGCCTTCGTGTAGTTCCACTAGCTTGGTCCATAAGTCCTTTGCACTAATGAAGGGGCCGACGCTGTTGAGCTCTTCCTTGGACAACCCACATTGCAAGATTTGAGTTGCCTTGGCATCGGCTTCTACTTGTTTTTTCATGGAATTTGACCATTGATCGTAACCCAAAGATTCACCATCTTCATTAATAGGAAGTGTGAAACCGGTTTGGATTACGATCCACATCTCGATTTGGGTTTTAAGAAAGCATTCCATCCGACCCTTCCAATAACGAAAGTCATTACCGTTGTAAAACGGGGTCGAAGCAAGTGCTAAACCCTTCGAGATGGGCCATTTAAAAACAAGAAGAAGAACGATTTAAAAAGAATCTTGCAAAACACACACGGAAAGAATATTCCAAGACTTTCGCCTTGGATTAGTATCTTGGAAGTAAAAAGATATATAAAATGTAACTTGCAAAAGAAATAAACAATCAAATGCGAATGTCGCTGAAGTTCCGAGGACAACCTTACTCGGGATCTAACCCAAGGACAACCTTATCCAGGATCCTAAAGCCTCTAATGCAATTCTATATGTAGGAGAAGATAAGCAAGTGAAATAATTATACGAAAACAGAAATAAATAAATAAAAATCTGTAAAAAAGAAAACAAAGCTAGATTGGTGGTTTCACGAATCTTAGCGCCTACTCGATACCAATTGTTGGATCGAAAGTGTCGCTAGAGGGGGGGGGGGTGAATAGCGATACGATGTCGTTAAAAAACTTTTGCAATAAGTAAAAAGCAAGTAGAGAGTGCACAGCGGAAATATAAAGTAGACAAGATATTTTTACGTGGTTCACAATCTTTCGATTGCTAATCCACGGCCCTAGTGATCCTTGATCACGTACGGAGGGCAATTTACTAAAACCACTCCTCCTCGTTGGAGGTAGGAGCAACGATTACAAAAAGAAATCAAGGCAAAGGGACACTCCCCCTTTCCTTGTTACGATTAAAGCACAAAGACAATTTAAAGAAGGAGAACTTAAATAAATATACCGACAACTCTTATAAGTAGAAGATGTAGCTTTCGTTGTCGCGCCATTACGTAGCAAATGTGAGTAGTAGTAAGCGGCGTTACGGCAGCGTGTTGAGAGCTCTTGAATTCTTGTTATTTGCTTGGCTTGAACATGTCTATTTATGGATATTGATCTATGAATTTAGACATAGGTAGTGTCCAAGGTGAGGTTCTTATCCCCCAAGACTTGTTCATCCACATCCTTTGCGCCAACTCAAGGATGAGGTATTTCATCCAACCACCTTGTGCCACCTCCAACCTCCTTGTGCGCCAACTCAAGGATGAGGTGTTTCATCCAACCACCTTGTGCCACCTCCAACCTCCTTGGGCGCCAACTTGAGGATGAGGTGTTTCATCCAACCACCTTGTGCCACCTCCAACCTCCTTGGGCGCCAACTTGTTGGAGCCATTCAACTTGTGCCACATCATGGGAGCCAACCATCTTGTGCCAACTCACCTTATTTTGGGCGTCCACCACAAGGAAGCTTGGTGATGGTTTGGATGTCCACCTTGATGCCACATCACCCTTTGTACCAAAACACGAGTCAAGTCCAAATTCACCCCCTTTAAATTCGAGCTCTTCTCGATGGAACTTGACTAGCGATTGGTTGTAGTCAAAGGGTTTTGGGCTATGATACAAGTTAGCTTAAAATATAAAGTACGATGGTTCTAACCATCTGATCTCGACCTAGACCTTCCATTGGAGGTATTGGGTCGGATCTACGCTTAACGACCTTGCTTCGCTTTCACACGAGCTTACCTTGTAGCCTCGCTTCCGGTCTTCACCCGAGTACCTCGGCTTCCTCCGAAGTCCCTCTGGCGTTGCCCGACCACCTCGGTTCCCACCGGGTGTCGCAGACCTTCCGCTCAACTTTAGCATTTCTGCACACTTAATTGAGCTCGTAAGATAACAAATATACCCTTAACTATTGAGCCTTTTGCCATAATCAAAATACCGGTTCGACTTTGGTGCCCACTGCACCAACAGTCAAATTGTAATGGAGGCCGCGGGAATTAATTAAAATGTCCCTCTCCCACTTAGTAAATTGAAAATGAGGAATTTTCAAGCACACACAACATGCTTATTATTACTGTAGATTTCAATAAAAATTATTGATTCCTCAAACAATAAAATTTTGAAATCAACCAACACCTCAAACACCGAGAATATCGCATGCCACAATAGTGTGGACGTATACAAATTCTACATTTGTAAGAGGAGGTTTAACCCATTAATTTTATTATCTTGTCAACCTTACTTTTTGACAAATAAGATTAATAGTTGGTTTCTCTTCGGCCCTACAAATAAAAGCAGTGACTCCGATGGGGAGGATACCCTTTTATTTGTATCTAAGTGTGCACCATTACACGCTACTAAGGGAATTATTTCGGATTATGTGCCTTACCGCTGTGGAAGTACACACACTCCTAGATAATTTCCTATAACCAATATTTGACCTAGTGATCCGCAAACAAACACATCCGATGGGGAGGAAGGCACTCAGAGCCAACGCGCAAGTTTGTTGCATCACACGTCAAATTGTAATGGAGGCCACGGGAATTAATTAAAATATCCCTCTCCCACTTAGTAAATTGAAAATGAGGAATTTTCAAGCACACACAACATGCATATAAAAAAAATCAGCAATAAATATGGAAAAAAAACAGAATTTTTCCAACTATTATGGCATTGTTCTCCAATATGCGTCCCGTCGTGTCACCACCTCGTTCGCTTCTCCTATGCCATGTACGAGCCATCCGGAGATCCGAGCCAAGAATAAAACCTATTTTATTTTACATCCATCGATCCTATACTCCATGAGGGAGTGTATATGAAATCTAGATCTAAAGTAAAATAAAATAAAGAGTGGCTAAACAATGTCGTATTCAATTACAAAAATTAAATACTAATCTAGCCTCGTCAATCCCGAGGATTCAAATAATATAGAATCACACAAACATGCAATCACATACACACATATATAACCATAATAGTTGAAACTTATGCCTGCAACAAAAAAGTTAGCCTACACACATCCTACTATTATCCGACATACACAATATATGATAAGTGCGTGAAAGTAACCGAATCCAAAACACACAAAACCGGAAACCGTGGCTCTGATACCACTTGTTGGAAATAGTCATGCTTACTCGGAGGATCATTGGCTCCCATGTCCCCGGATTAAAAATTTTGACTAATGAAAACTAATCCGGATGGGACGAGTTTCCTAAGCACAACCAATTCGTCGTCGTGCCAATGACTCGAGCGATCGCTTGAACAAACTTGTTGTTCAAGCGATCAACTCTTCTAGTCGGTTAGCCGCGGAAGAGACGACGGACGGATCGCCGATTTTTATGTTTCTTATCGGGGTCCATGATTATACAAATACATACGAATGTAAACTAGTATAATCAACACATACTAACATATAGAACATAAGCTAGCAAAACAATAAGAACATGCAAAGATCAATAATAAAAGTTGTAAAACTTTTATACCTCTCGATCTTCTATCGTATGTCCTATCCTCCTCGTGGACATCGTGTGGGCGAAGATCCTCCACGAGTTGAAGCCTCCTAAATCTTCTTCAAACCAAAGAAAGAAGAACTCTCCTTCCCTTCTTGCTTGAGCCAACCACCAATCCATAAAGGATTAATGCCGCCGGCCCCAAGAATAGAGAGAACAAAATGGAAACAACCAAGGAACCGATCTAGGGACAAACCCTAGCTCCTAGTGCCACCGGCCAAGAGGGAGTGAAGAGGAGAAGAGGAATACATTGGGTGCCGGTCAAGGTGGAGGGAATAGAGGAAGGAGTCGGCCACACCCTAGGAAGAAGAAGCGCTCCTCTCCTATAGTTGCCGCCCACCTTCTTGCAAACCCTAGCCGCCCAACCATAGGAGCCAAACCCTAATTAGGGTTTCCTCCTTAGGCTTTCTTGCCGCCCAACCAAGGTGGAAGGAAAAGATCTAGGAACCGGCCACCTCCCTAGGAAGAAGAAGAGCACTTCTCCTATAGTTGCCGCCCCTCTCCTTCCAAACCTTGCCGCCCAAGCCATTGATGGGCAAATCCCTAATCTCCAAAACATCCAACTCCATCAACCAAAAAAACTTTCTTTTTTTTTTTGCCGGCCAACCCATTCTCCCATATATATAGAGTTAGGTTTAGGCCTTGGTTTAATCTCCACCATCGGTTCTAGGGTTTTAATCTCAACCATCGGATCTAGAGATTTAATCTCAACCATCGCTTCTAGGGTTTTAATCCCAACCGTCGGATATAGAGATTTAATCTCAATCGTCGGTTCTAGGGTTTGATCCCAACCGTCGGATCTAGAGATTTATTTTCCATCATTTGATTAAGACTTTATGAGGTTTATATTAGGCTACGATAGGGATGATGAGGAGGAGTTAAATCTTGGCCACCCGATGGATCAGAACCACACAAACTTGATCCATCAATGATGTACCATTCCACTAGAGGATCATCATTGAATTACCTCACCAACCCCCATAAATTAATATGGGCTCCATATATTTTTTGTACATCCATCTCCCCGTGTTTAAGATATCGAATGTCCGTCAATTAATTGATTTACTGACCATCAATTAATTAACATCTAACTCCTCGAGTAGTACCACTCAACCTTATCATCATGTTGACTAAGTCAACCAGCAGGGTTTACATGATGAACCTTATGAGCTCCTCAAGGGGACATCATCAACCTAATATATAGGACACGGTTTCCTCCTATAATCAATAGTACACCATGTAAATAATATCATTTCCCAACTTACCTGGCATATTGATTTAATCCATAGAAATCTCACCCTTTGGTAAATCAAAGAAATAAATACTAAGTACATGTGCCCGTTATTATATCGGGATTAAGAGCATGTACAACATAATATCCGAGGTCCGATTCAATTATGTAGTCAGCAATAAATTGAATCACCTCTATGTCGGTCCAGCTCAATACACCTAAGTGTACAAGTGTAACTCTATGTTCAAGACAAAACAATACCAAGCTACACTACAACCATGCCAATGGTTTGTCCAAAACCATCTTGGTATTGAGCCTCTACTTATACTCTACAAGGGACTGATAACATGATCTTCTGTGCCACACTCAAGCACCATGTTATCTACAATGTAAAGTATTAGGCAATATGCACATATATAATAAATATAAAGTGCAAACAATGATCATGTGATTCTTATTTCAAAATAAATAATGTTCATACAAAAGAGCTAGGCTTTCAGTATACATCCCAACAACTCAACTCAAGTTCGAAAGCTTGAGGAAGAGAAGTCAGTCCTAAAAAGGCAAGTAAGATATCTCATCGGAATGTTGGAACGGTTCACCTCAGGCTCCAAGTATATCAACATGATGCTTGGGCCTCAATGAGCAGTGTACAACAAGTTCAAACTCTGATACAAGGCTAAATCATCCTACAAATCATTTATGTCATTACTTTGCCGAAACGCTAAGAGTCAAGTCCAAGCATGGGTTCCTAAGTCTATCTTAGTCAACCAAGTTTGACTGAACCAATTTTTGGTCCCCAAGAGTCAAGTTCACTTAGTGAACAAAACTCAACTAAGTTATCACTTTGGGGGAGCTAGTCACTTGCATGTTTCTTTAATTAGTTAAACTCTTGCATGTTTAGCTTAGTTTATTTGCTTAATTTAGAATGAACTAGATAGGAAACAAAGTAGTTTAAACTCGAACAACCTAGTACTAAGACGAAGTGAAATGATAGTAAGCTAGGGAATCTCTTCAAAGTGCATGTCTAGGAAGTGGTCCACCTGATATCCAAGAAGGTCATATGCCTCACGGCAACCTGGTGCACTAAGTTGAGTGGAAGTAACTGAAGCTAACTCACTATGTCTTTAACTAGTTAGACCAAAGTTTAGTCAAAAGCGAGTCAAATACTTGATTTCTTGATTGAGTTTGTCTTAGGAAGTGGTCCACTTGATAACCAAGAAGGTCATATGCCTCGCTACGACCTGGAAGTCATTTTTTAAAAAAACCACCTTGATTAGCTCAAGCTAAACATGAAAACACAAGTTTAAAAAGTTTGAAATTTTCATTCAAATTAATCAAGAAAAGGATACACCCTCATCTCTAAAAAATCCAAAGGATTAATGTGTATTGAAAACTTAGATTAGTTGAGATGAATTAGATTAACTTAATCAAATTAATAAACTCAAATTCAACACTAATTAATTCAATCTCAACTCTAATTAATTTAATCATAATTCAACACTAATCAACTCAATTGTGACCTGGGTCGATTGCACCAACATACTCATGTTGGAAATAGTCATGCTTACTCGGAGGCTCATTGGCTCCCATGTCCCCGGATTAAAAATTTTCACTAATGAAAACTAATCCGGATGGGATGAGTTTCCTAAGCACAACCAATTCATCGTCGTGCCAACGACTCAAGCGATCGCTTGAACAAACTTGTTGTTCAAGCAATCAACTCTTCTAGTCGGTTAACCGCGGAAGAGACGACGGACGGATCGTCGGTTTTTGTGTTTCTTATCGGGGTCCATGATTATACAAATACATACGAATGTAAACTAGTATAATCAACACGTACTAACATAAAGAACATAAGCTAGCAAAACAATAAGAACATGCAAAGATCAATAATAAAAGTTGTAAAACTTTTATACCTCTCGATCTTCTATCGTATGTCCTATCCTCCTCGTGGACATCGTGTGGGCGAAGATCCTCCACGAGTTGAATCCTCCTAAATCTTCTTCAATCCAAAGAAAGAAGAACTCTCCTACCCTTCTTGCTTGAGCCAACCACCAATCCATAAAGGATTAATGCCACCGGCCCCAAGAATAGAGAGAACAAAATGGAAACAACCAAGGAACCAAACTAGGGACAAACCCTACCTCCTAGTGCCACCGGCCAAGAGGGAGTGAAGATGAGAAGAGGAATACGTTGGGCGCCGGTCAAGGTGGAGGGAATAGAGGAAGGAGCCGGCCACACCCTAGGAAGAAGAAGAGCTCCTCTCCTATAGTTGCCGCCCACCTTCTTGCAAACCCTAGCCGCCCAACCATAGGAGACAAACCCTAATTAGGGTTTCCTCCTTAGGCTTTCTTGCCGCCCAACCAAGGTGGAAGGAAGAGATCTAGGAACCGGCCACCTCCCTAGGAAGAAGAAGAGATCTTCTCCTATAGTTGCCACCCCTCTCCATCCAAACCTTGCCGCCCAAGCCATTGATGGGCAAATCCCTAATCTCCAAAACATCCAACTCCATCAACCAAAAAAACTTTTTTTTTTCCGCCCAACCCATTCTCCCATATATATAGAGTTAGGATTAGGCCTTGGTTTAATCTCCACCGTCGGTTCTAGGGTTTTAATCTCAACCGTCGGATCTAGAGATTTAATCTCAACCGTCGGTTCTAGGGTTTTAATCCCAACCATCGGATCTAGAGATTTAATCTCAACCATCGGTTCTAGGGTTTTTTCCAACCGTCGGATCTAGAGATTTATTTTCCATCATTTAATCTAGACTTCATGAGGTTTATATTAGGCTACGATAGGAACCATGAGGAGGAGTTGGATCTTGGCCACCCGATGGATCGGAACCACACAAACTTGATCCATCAATGATGTTCCATTCCACTAGAGGATCATCATTGAATTACCTCACCAACCCCCATAAATTAATATGGGCTCCATATATTATTTGTACATCCATCTCCCCGTGTTAAAGATATCGAATGTCCGTCAATTAATTGATTTACTGACCATCAATTAATTAACATCTAACTACTAAAGTAGTACCACTCAACCTTATCATCATGTTGACTAAGTCAACCTGCAGGGTTTACATGATGAACCTTATGAGCTCCTCAAGGGGACATCATCAACCTAATATATAGGATACGGTTTCCTCCTATAATCAACAACACACCATGTAAATAATATCATTTCCCAACTTACCGGGCATATTGATTTAATTCATAGAAATCTCACCCTTTGGTAAATCTAAGAAATAAATACTAAGTACATGTGCCCGTTATTATATCGGGATTAAGAGCATGTACAACATAATATCCGAGGTCCGATTCAATTATGTAGTCAACAATAAATTGAATCACCTCTATGTCGGTCCAGCTCAATACACCTAAGTGTACTAGTGTAACTCTATGTTCAAGACAAAACAATACCAAGCTACACTACAACCATGCCAATGGTTTGTCCAAAACAATCTTTGTTGTGAGCCTTTACTTATACTCTACAAGGGACTGATAACATGATCTTCTGTGCCACACCCAAGCACCATGTTATCTACAATGTAAAGTATTAGACAATATGCACATATATAATAAATATAAAGTGCAAACAATGATCATGTGATTCTTATTTCAAAATAAATAATGTTCATACAAAAGAGCTAGGCTTTCAGTATACATCCCAACAATCTCCCACTTATACTAAAAGACTATGTTGTCATCATACTGCCATACACCTGATTCCCCTTCCCTCCACATGCCTATCAAAGCTCTCGCTATAAGGGTCTTAGTGAAAAGGGTCTACCAGGTCATCCTCTGATGCAATCTAGGCGACAGCAACTTCTACCTCCTTTACCATTTCTCGTATTAGGTGGTACTCGCGCTCTATGTATTTACTAGCCTTATGGGCTCGTGGTTCCTTCGAGTTTGCAACTGCACCATTATTATCACAATAAATTGTGATAGTTCTGGGTAAACCAAGAATCACATCCAAGTCCATCAGGAAGTTCCTGAGCCACACAACTTCTTTGGCCGCCTCATAGGCTGCCACATACTCAGTTTCCATGGTGGAGTCCGCCACGCATTTCTGCTGGGCACTCCTCCATACAATGGCTCCACCTCCTAAAGTAAACACAAAACCTAAGGTAGACTTACTGTTATTCCTATCTGATTGGAAATCGCAATCCATGCAACCCACAGGGTGTAATTGGTCTGCCCGGTAAACTAGCATATAATCCCTAGTCCTTCTCAAGAACTACAACATATGCTTTACCGCAGTCCAATGTCCCTGTCCTAGATTACTCTAATATCTGCTGACCATGCCCACGGCAAAGAAGATATCTAGTCTCGTACAAAGCATTGCATACATGAGGCTTCCTACTGCCGAAGCATAAGGAACCGCCTTCATCTCCTCTATCTTCTTTGGTATTGGGACACATCTCTTTAGATAAAGGTACTCCATGCCAAAAAGGTAGAAAACCTTTCTTGGAGTTCTGCATGCTAAAATGATCAAGATTGTGTCTATGTATGAAGCTTGGGATTAGCACACTAACCTTGATCCCAAGGATGTGTCCCACTTCTCCCAAGTCCTTCAAAACTGTTTGGACAATCATACCCTTACGTCTGATAACACTCTGATATTGTTGCCAACTACCAAAATGTCATCTACGTATAGTACAAGAAATACCACTACGTTTTCGTCACATCTCTTATATACACAAGACTCATCCGGACTTTGAATAAATCCATAAGTCTGGATTTACCTCATCAAAGCGGATGTTCCAAGACCTCAAAGCTTGCTTCAGTCCATAAACGGACCGATTAAGCTTACATACAATACGCTCTTTGCCCTTAGCAATGAATCCCTCTGGTTGCTTCATATAGATGTTTTCCTCAAGACTTCCATTAAGGAAAGCTGTCTTGACATCCATCTGCCACACCTCATAATCCATATGAGCTGCTATGCATAAGAGCTCCCAGACCTGACTTTAATCCATAGATTCAATCTCAGTATTCATTGCACTTTGCCAAGATGCCGTATTTATATCTTGGATTGTCTCGTCGTATGTCTAGGGATCAGGTTCATGTTTGCTAGGGACCAAATCAGAAGATTCACCCAAAAACTTGAATCTAAGAGGCTGTCTAACAACCCTCCCACTACGACGAGGTATCATCTGTGTATCCTTTGTGACACGCGGTGCAGTGACATGTGGTATATCCTCTTGTACCGGTGGTACTAAAGAAGTGACTTCCCTTTTTAACTCTTCCAGAACAATTTTACTCTTGGGCTTGTGGCTTATAATATAGTCTTCCTCTAGAAATCTGGTGTTCGTGTTAACGATCACCCTCTGATCTCTAGGACTATAAAACAAGTCAGAATAACTCATCATCGATCTAACCATCTCCATAAGAGTCCTATTCCTTCGCTCTGCTACTCCGTTCTGCTGGGGTGTGCCAGGTGCAGTCTATTGGGATTGAATCCCAACCTCTGATAAGTAGTTCCTAAACTCTCCCAAGAGGTTGTCACCACCACGATCAGATCGTAGTGTCATCCATATCTTGAATAATCATCTACAAAAGAAACGAAATATTCAAGATTACCTCTTGCCTAGATAGCCATAGGACCACACAAATCAGAATGAAACATCTCTAACACATCTTTGGCTCTATACCCCTTGGCCTTAAAAAAGGCCTCTTGGTCATCTTACCCTCCAAGCAAGATTCGTAGGTTGGGAGATCCTCCACCACTAATGAACCCAAAGGTCCATCAGCTATCAACCTTTGAATTCTGCTTAGGTTAATGTGTCCAAGCCTAAGAAGCCAAAGAAATGTTTGGTTCATCTTCGAAGGTTCTTTTCTCTTATTGGAATTAGAAGATGAGTTATTAACTTCAATTTGCATCATGGGAGGTTTTGGTTCAAATTTCCTTTCAATGTACCTGAATAGATATTCTCCCTATTCCTTTTTATAACAATTCTGTCATTAAAAGAAATAGAATATCCATCCATAAACAATTTAGAAACTGAAACTAAATTCTTTCTAAATGAAGGTACATAAAGGGAATTTTCCAGAACCAAAGTTTTATTATTCTCAAGAGATAAATAAAACTTCTCCCACTGCAATAGCCATCACCTTCATGGCATTGCCCAAGTAAATGGTAATCTCCCCTTTAGCTAGTCATCGAGTTTCTTGGAACCCCTGCAAATTGTTGCAGACATGATTAGTGACCCCTGTATCTACACACTAGGTGCTGGTAGATAACACCGCTAACCATGTTTCAACGACTAGACCAAAGGATATACTTTTCTTCTGCTTTGGATTGGGACAGTCCTCCTTCCAATGTCCATCCTGCTTGTAAGTGAAGTACTTGCCTTTCGGCTTCTACACTCCTCCCTGAGATCCTCCCACCACATTTGCTCCACCTTGTTTCTCCTTTTCCTTGCCTTTCGGCTTAGAAGTAGAAACCTTTTTGAGCAACGATGGCTTGAGGACACTCTTTCAAGAGTGCATACTTGTACTCCTTAGCAGATAAGACAATATCTAGAATCTTTTCCAATCAACATTATTTGGGTACAGTAAGTTTATTTCCTTTAGTATCATAGTAAGTGGACTGAAAGTCATTTTGAAAATACTAAGAATCACAATGATCAAAATATTAGATTTCAAATATTATTGATTCCTCAAACAATAAAATTTCGAAATCAACCAACACCTCAAAACACCGAGAATATCGCATGCCACGATAGTGTGGACGTATACGAATTCTACATTTGTAAGAGGAGGTTTTACCCATTAATTTTATTATCTTGTCAACCTTACTTTTTGACAAATAAAATTAATAGTTGGTTCCTCTTTGGCCCTACAAATAAAAGAAGTGACTCCGATGGGGAGGATACTTTTTATTTGCATCTAAGTGTGCACCATTACACGGTACTAAGGGAATTATTTCGGATTATGTGCCTTACCGCTGTGGAAGTACACACACTCCTAGATAATTTCCTATAACCATTATTTGACCTAGTGATCCACAAACAAACCCATCCGATGGGGAGGAAGGCACTCAGAGCCGACGCACAAGTTTGTTGCATCACACGTCAAATTGTAATGGAGGCCGCGGGATTTAATTAAAATGTCCCTCTCCCACTTAGTAAATTGAAAATGAGGAATTTTCAAGCACACACAACATGCTTATTATTACTGTAGATTTCAATAAAAATTATTGATTCCTCAAACAATAAAATTTTGAAATCAACCAACACCTCAAACACCGAGAATATCGCATGCCACAATAGTGTGGACGTATACAAATTCTACATTTGTAAGAGGAGGTTTAACCCATTAATTTTATTATCTTGTCAACCTTACTTTTTGACAAATAAGATTAATAGTTGGTTTCTCTTCGGCCCTACAAATAAAAGCAGTGACTCCGATGGGGAGGATACCCTTTTATTTGTATCTAAGTGTGCACCATTACACGATACTAAGGGAATTATTTCGGATTATGTGCCTTACCGCTGTGGAAGTACACACACTCCTAGATAATTTCCTATAACCAATATTTGACCTAGTGATCCGCAAACAAACTCATCCGATGGGGAGGAAGGCACTCAGAGCCGACGCGCAAGTTTGTTGCGTCACACGTCAAATTGTAATGGAGGCCACGGGAATTAATTAAAATATCCCTCTCCCACTTAGTAAATTGAAAATGAGGAATTTTCAAGCACACACAACATGCATATAAAACAAATCAGCAATAAATATGGAAAAAAAACAAAATTTTTCCAACTATTATGACATTGTTCTCCATATGCGTCACGTCGTGTCGCCACCTCGTCCGCTTCTCCTACGCCATGTACGAGCCATCCAGAGATCCGAGCCGAGAATAAAACCTATTTTATTTTACATCCATCGATCCTATACTCCACGAGGGAGTGTATATGAAATCTAGATCTAAAGTAAAATAAAATAAAGAGTGGCTAAACAATGTCGTATTCAATTACAAAAATTAAATACTAATCTAGCCTCATCAACCCCGAGGATTCAAATAATATACAATCACACACACATGCAATCACATACACACATATATAACCATAATAGTTGAATCTTATGCCTGCAACCAAAAAGTTAGCCTACACACATCCTACTATTATCCGGCATACACAATATATGATAAGTGCGTGAAAGTAACCGAATCCAAAACACACAAAACCGGAAACCGTGGCTCTGATACCACTTGTTGGAAATAGTCATGCTTACTCGGAGGCTCATTGGCTCCCATGTCCCCGGATTAAAAATTTTCACTAATGAAAACTAATCCGGATGGGATGAGTTTCCTAAGCACAACCAATTCGTCGTCGTGCCAACGACTCGAGCGATTGCTTGAACAAACTTATTGTTCAAGCAATCAACTCTTCTAGTCGGTTAGCAGCGGAAGAGACGACGGACGGATCGCCGGTTTTTGTGTTTCTTATCGGGGTCCATGATTATACAAATACATACGAATGTAAACTAGTATAATCAACACATACTAACATAAAGAACATAAGCTAGCATAACAATAAGAACATGCAAAGATCAATAATAAAAGTTGGAAAACTTTTATACCTCTCGATCTTCTATCGTATGTCCTATCCTCCTCGTGGACATCGTGTAGGCAAAGATCCTCCACGAGTTGAAGCCTCCTAAATCTTCTTCAATCCAAGAAAGAAGAACTCTCCTTCCCTTCTTTCTTGAGCCAACCACCAATCCATAAAGAATTAATGCCGCCGGCCCCAAGAATAGAGAGAACAAAATGGAAACAACCAAGGAACCGAACTAGGGACAAACCCTAGCTCCTAGTGCCACCGGCCAAGAGGGAGTGAAGAGGAGAAGAGGAATACATTGGGCGCCGGTCAAGGTGGAGGGAATAGAGGAAGGAGCCGGCCACACCCTAGGAAGAAGAAGAGCTCCTCTCCTATAGTTGCCGCCCACCTTCTTGCAAACCCTAGCCGCCCAAGCATAGGAGCCAAACCCTAATTAGGGTTTCCTCCTTAGGGTTTCTTGCCGCCCAACCAAGGTGAAAGGAAGAGATCTAGGAACTGGCCACCTCCCTAGGAAGAAGAAGAGCTCTTCTCCTATAGTTGCCGCCCCTCTCCTTCCAAACCTTGCCGCCCAAGCCATTGATGGGTAAATCCCTAATCTCCAAAACATCCAACTCCATCAACCAAAAAAACTTTTTTTTTTTTTTGCCGCGCAACCCATTCTCCCATATATATAGAGTTAGGTTTAGGCCTTTGTTTAATCTCCACCGTCGGTTCTAGGGTTCTAATCTCAACCGTCGGATCTAGAGATTTAATCTCAACCGTCGGTTCTAGGGTTTTAATCCCAACCGTCGGATCTAGAGATTTAATCTCAACCGTCGGTTCTAGGGTTTGATCCCAACCGTCGGATCAAGAGATTTATTTTCCATCATTTGATCTAGACTTTATGAGGTTTATATTAGGCTACGATAGGGACGATGAGGAGTAGTTGGATCTTGGCCACCCGATGGATCGGAACCACACAAACTTGATCCATCAATGATGTTCCATTCCACTAGAGGATCATCATTGAATTACCTCACCAACCCCCATAAATTAATATGGGCTCCATATATTATTTGTACATCCATCTCCCCGTGTTTAAGATATCGAATGTCCGTCAATTAATTAATTTACTGACCATCAATTAATTAACATCTAACTCCTCGAGTAGTACCACTCAACCTTATCATCATGTTGACTAAGTCAACCAGCAGGGTTTACATGATGAACCTTATGAGCTCCTCAAGGGGACATCATCAACCTAATATATAGGACACGGTTTCCTCCTATAATCAACAGCACACCATGTAAATAATATCATTTCCCAACTTACCGGGCATATTGATTTAATCCATAGAAATCTCACCCTTTGGTAAATCAAAGAAATAAATACTAAGTACATGTGCCCCGTTATTATATCGGGATTAAGAGCATGTACAATATAATATTCGAGGTCCGATTCAATTATGTAGTCAGCAATAAATTGAATCACCTCTATGTCAATCCTGCTCAGTACACCTAAGTGTACTAGTGTAACTCTATGTTCAAGACAAAACAATACCAAGCTACACTACAACCATGCCAATGGTTTATCCAAAACCATCTTGGTTGTGAGCCTCTACTTATACTCTACAAGGGACTGATAACATGATCTTCTGTGCCACACCCAAGCACCATGTTATCTACAATGTAAAGTATTAGGCAATATGCACATATATAATAAATATAAAGTGCAAACAATGATCATGTGATTCTTATTTCAAAATAAATAATGTTCATACAAAAGAGCTAGGCTTTCAGTATACATCCCAACAACTTAACTCAAGTTGGAAAGCTTGAGGAAGAGAAGTCAGTCCTAAAAAGGCAAGTAAGATATCTCATCGGAATGTTGGAAAGGTTCACCTCAGGCTCCAAGTATATCAACTTGATGTTTGGGCCTCAATGAGCAGTGTACAACAAGTTCAAACTCTGATACAAGGCTAAATCATCCTACAAATCATTTATGTCATTACTTTGTCGAAACGCTAAGAGTCAAGTCCAAGCATGGGTTCCTAAGTCTATCTTAGTCAACCAAGTTTGACTGAACCAATTTTTGGTCCCCAAGAGTCAAGTTCACTTAGTGAACAAAACTCAACTAAGTTATCACTTTGGGGGAGCTAGTCACTTACATGTTTCTTTAATTAGTTAAACTCTTTCATGTTTAGCTTAGTTTATTTGCTTAATTTAGAATGAACTAGATAGGAAACAAAGTAGTTTAAACTCAAACAACCTAGTACTAAGACGAAGTGAAATGATAGTAAGCTAGGGAATCTCTTCAAAGTGCATGTCTAGGAAGTGGTCCACCTGATATCCAAGAAGGTCATATGCCTCACCGCAACCTGGTGCACTAAGTTAAGTGGAAGTAACCGAAGCTAACTCACTAAGTCTTTAACTAGTTAGACCAAAGTTTAGTCAAAAGCGAGTCAAATACTTGATTTCTTGATTGAGTTTGTCTTAGGAAGTGGTCCACCTGATAACCAAGAAGGTCATATGCCTCGCTACGACCTGGAAGTCATTTTTTAAAAAACCACCTTGATTAGCTCAAGCTAAACTTGAAAACACAAGTTTAAAAAGTTTGAAATTTTAATTCAAATTAATCAAGAAAAGGATACACCCTCATCTCTAAAAAATCCAATGGATTAATGTGTATTGAAAACTTAGATTAGGTGAGATGAATTAGATTAACTTAATCAAATTAATAAACTCAAATTCAACTCTAATTAATTCAATCTCAACTCTAATTAATTTAATCATAATTCAACTCTAATCAACTCAACCCTAATTCAATTTTAATAAACTCAATTCTAATCAACTCAACCCTTATTCAATTTTAATAAACTCAATTCTAATCAACTCAACCATAATTCAATCCTAATCAACTCAATCCTAATTCAACCCTAATCAATTCAACTCTAATCAAATTAACCAATCCAACCCTAATTAATTAAACCCTAATTCATCTCTAAATCAACCTTAATCAATTGAACTTTAATTAGTTCAACCTTAATTCAACCCTTAATCAAATCAACCTTAACCAATTAATTAGTAAAGTGTTAAATAAATAATCAGAGAAATGTTTTGAAAATTATCGATTCTAGTTGATTGGAATTGTTACAGTCGACTGGATTAACTTTAGGCGACTAGACCATGTTCAGTTGCCTTAAATCCTTTAAACAATAAAATTCGACTCCTATCGACTGGAACCAATTTAGTCGATTGGAATACTCCCCCATAGTTAAGTGATAAGACTAACCCAGTCGATTGAGAAGCAAGCGTAGTAAATGGTAAAACGAGTATAGTCTACTAGACCAAGTCTAGTTGACTCAAAACTAGTCGACTAAAATGTTTCCAGTCGATTGGATTCCATTTATAAAACCAACACCGAGTCGACTCAAATCTCTACAAAACCTCTGAAAACACCAGTTTTCAACCCTTTTGAGCTCTTAGGTCATCAAATCCTTTATATAATATCATACACAATGCTTAGGTAATGATTCTAAACCCTTTTTCAATTACTTTTGAATTAATATTAAATTTTTGCAAATAAATTAGAGGTAAAAGAAGAGTCATTGAGCCGGAGACATCCTCCGATCCCATTATGGACATTAGGTTTCCCACTGAGGGACATAGGATTAGATTTAGTGCAACTACATATACTCCTATGCTTACTAGGTATCTGAGTAGGTCATTTTTTAGTAGGTCATGCATACCAAGCATAGAGGTCATACAACATTATGGTTTAGATAAATTAGTTTATTGGAAGAACATAATAACAATAGACTTATGTGCTGAGTTATGCAATAACTGCATTAGGATCGATGATCTTGTATACTCCACTAGAGTATAGGGTAAAGATTTTATCTTTACCCCTTCCATGTTGAGAGATCATCTAGGCCTCATGCATTCATCTTGTCCACTCATATGTTTTCCTTTTAAGGAATTACCTTACAGTGATCCCTACTCTCATATCACATTAGATAGGGTACATTTGCATTTTTTTTGGTGAGGAGAGGACTCCATCAGTGAGTATATTCAGTTCTGTTGGAGACTCCGGGATCATGCACAGTAGAATAAAGAGAATAAAAATAATTTTTATTACATCCCAGACATCTCCTGGGGGCCAGGAAAACTTGCTTTGGCATAATCACATGAAACACACAAGTAGAAGGAGAAATTATACCTTCGAGATTCTTTTGAATCCGTCGAAAGCACAAGCAAGACCAACGAGACTTGCCTCTACTAGTATCCACGCCGGGATCCCTTGAGACAACTTCTAGAGCAGCAAGTCTTTGTCTCTGATTGATGCTAGCCAACTAGCGGAGACAATAGAAGAGGAGAGAGGAAGGAGCAAAAGCGACTACCAAGGGAGAAACCTAAAACCAAAAACCTTAGCCAAAGATTATCAAGAAATCCTTTTATAGATCTCTTGATTAAGTCATCTTATGAGGCTTTAATGGAACATATCTTACCATAATTATCCCATAATTAAGGTAAGAACAACCCAAGAAATTTCCATAAGAGAAAATCTCCAAAATCGACAGAGACACGACACAGCAGTGTTGATTGACATGGTCGTGTGGATTCACATGACCTGACCGTGTGTCTCTCTGGGCACATCCCAGACTTTGCCAATTGATGGCCAGAGCCAGGCACGACCCATGCCAAGTTAGGTATGATCGTGTGAGGCTTTGTATGGTGTGTTTGACTTCATTTAAGTGTGATATAGTCATGCTAAGTCCGACAAGGCCATAGGAGGTTCCATAGCCTCTGTTTCGCACCCCCTTGGTCTAGTCCAACCAGACATATCCTCTCTCAACAAGAATTTCATTATCAGACTTGTTTTACATCTCAAGATCACCTGTAGTGAGTGTGACCCAATAGGTTCCCGGTTATGTTGGTCATTCATAATTAACCCCTTAATTATTAATAGATCATGAGTGGCATCTAGAAGTACATCATGGCCCTCAATTGATCGAAAAGTCTAAATTGACTTCAGAGCATTTTTTGAACCCTTCAACAACTTTAGTTGTTCGTGCCTTGTTCCTTTCACTCATCCTATACACACTTGGTTCAGGACATGGTCTCTGTGTTTGTCCCCACTAGGTTGACTATGTCACACCTAACCCAAGTTAATTTCCTTGTCCTGTGGATTCAAGTTACTCCTACATGTTCACAAGAAGACCATCTTCTTAACATGCTTTCTCTGGCCAGAGACTTCTGAGCAATAATCCTGACAAGAGGCCTAGGGTATACATCTCCTTTATCAAGAGTGGTAAATCCTCTATAGACTATTCAAACACCTTCGATAAATTTGGCTTATACCCAATCATCCCGGAGTTTCACCTACTATGTAGATGGTTGCGAAGAAGTCAAAGTACAAGGCGCCATGATCAAGGTGACTTGAATACCTCAAGTATAAGGAAGCTCGCACTCAAGCTGCAATCAGATCTTCAACGACATATAGAACCATATGAAGTCTCATAGAAGGTTAGTCCAATGAACTAGTTACCTTAACTAGCATCCACATATTCTCTCTCAGCATCCCTATGCTTCCATTCAGTGAGTACCGAATGCTTGGATAAACCAAGGAGCATAACATGTGCTAATCTCACAGAATTGATAATGTCCAATCTCATCAATTCATCGATAAGGGATAGTTTCAATACTTGCATATTTACACATGATGAGATACCCACTAATTGTGATTCAATCATAATTTCTCTCATGCTATGCACCGTATTGTGGACTTCAGTATATGAGTTTAAGATACAATCAAATACATAGATAATGTATACTTGATGCACGCGAATGCATCCTCAAATCTCACGATGGGAACCGTCGAGGACTCGAAGCATGCGCTCATGCTCAACGCATGCAAGTGCACGAATGCCATCAAGTAATAAAAAATATTATCAATCCCACAAGGACTTAGATTTGAGTACTGATTGTTTAGTGGACATTATTGTTCGGAGTTTAATGTTAAGGATTGTGCTTATGTGGTTTGTCGGCGGTCCTAACTCTAGTATGGTGTCACACAGAGGAAGAGAAGGGTTGCTACGAGTCTTCTGAGGGAATTCTAGGATTTCAGTTTAGCTAGTGTGTCGCAGAACATGCTATCAATTGGGTATTATCTAGACATCTAACTATGGTTTTGTGGAAGGGGCATCATACACTTCCCCGATGAGCCTTTGCATTTATCGGGAACTACCTCTGCCATACCAAGTCGACCTTTGGCTTCAGGACGGGATAGGCGGTATGAGGATGCCCGATCAATCCCTGTGACAAGTCAGAATGTGTCCCGTTTTCGACTCTATCACACCCTTCTATCCACGGTTATCGGAGATGAGGTTAACCCCTAGGTTCCTCTTTAATTCTCCAAAATCTTTGATACGAGGGATGTCACCCCTCGTATCGGCTACGTACAGTAAATAGAATACCAAAATAAATAGCTATTGGTCTAGACAATCACCAATTGCAAATATGAAATCAAGAACATACATATTTGAAATAGCATGTTCTACGCACACAAACTACTCCTTAATCCTAGAATTGGAGAATCTACTCCATAGATACGAGAAGAGAAACACAAAGAATAATTGAATTCATAGATACAATGCAAATTATGTACGGAAAGTGAATTACAATGCACTTTGGTTCTTCTCCTCGAGTGGCCTCCTTCCTCCCCATTGTGAGTTCCCGAAGCTTTTTAGGGTGTCGGTGTGCCGTCCCGACCATCAAGCCTCCCTTCTAGGGTTTGAGCGTAGCTTTCCTAATATAGACATGAGGTTGGATCTTCCCGAAACCCAAAAAAAACCTAATTTCAACGAAATCGTCCCAGTGCCACATGACTATAAGGATTCACATGGCTAAACTGTGTGTGGCGCTGGTGTGTGCTTCGGGGCTGGCCATGTGGATTCACAGGGCCAGGCCGTGTGTCCTTCTGTTCCAACTGCCAAATACCTTCCTTTTGCTCCAAAAGTGCACCATTTTTTCCGTATAATGCTATCCTGCACACAAAAGTACAAAGAGAAGATTTCCAAACTAGAAAATAGGAAATGCATGCCAAACAAAGTACGATATGCTTGAAATAACTATAAAATGCAACGAGATATGAGCAAAAACTACTCTTAAAATCCTATATGTTTTGCTCACATCACTTCCCCTAGACTTATGTCTTTGCTTGTTCTAAAGCAAACCTCAGTGCCATTAAATTTTAAAAAGGTATTGTTCCATACTTAGCATGTTAACTAGATTTATCAAGTGGTCTTTGTTAGTGTAATCCCTTAGTGTCAATCATGAGATGATTGATTAGGGATCATATGTATCATATTTCATTAATAACAGGCAAGGTTTGCTTATTATATTATTTCTTATCTGTGCTATATGAATAATATAATAGTATCCTTGAATAGTAGATTCAGGTTTACATCATATCAATTGGTTGAATTGATAGTGAGAGTCTGTAGACACACACACACAAACATAGAACACTACTCTTAATTATTCCTAGCCGAGTATTAATATGCAAGGACAATATTAATGCATAGAGACTAGCATGTAGGTCAATTGATGACTTAATCTCACAAGTCATGGATATGTGATATCAAATTGACACATGAGTACATATTAGAGACTATGTACTGAATTGATCCACCATGAGAAAGTTTCATGGATCATTATATGAGTGTCATAAACTTTATCATGTGACTATTAGTATGAATAGTCCTTAGACCTAAAATCACTATGGCTCCCTATATAAAGAGTTATGTACTTTGGTGTCGTCAAATGTCACCCGTAATAGGGTGGACTATAAAGGTGATCACTGGGTATGTAACAAACTATGCGGAGAGATGTGAGTGATGTAGATGACATCTATCCCTCCCATATGATGGGAGTGATATATTTAGGCCACTTGATAGAGTAAGGCCATGAAATGCATGGTCATGCTCAAATGAGTCAATATGAGATATTGAGCTCATTTGTTTGAGTGAGTCTACTTGGGGATCAAGAAACACAAAGATTGATAAGAGGATGACACGGTCTATGCCTCATTGATCAATCTAGATATCAAGGATAGAAGGACAAGGTCATACAAGATAATAGTCATAGAAAGGTTTTTGTCGGATCTTGACATTTTTGTAACTTGGGTAGCAATGATGCATTGCTAGATGTCGCTCATTGCTTATGTGTCTAAAGTGGTTTAGAGACATTGACAATGTTACGAAAACCTATAGGGTCACACACAAAGAACATGTTGTTTTAGAGATGGGGTTCATTTTAGTTTGACTAAATGAACCATTAGGCATTGAATTGGATTCATTGAGAGGGTTGGATTTGAGTTAGACTCAAATTAAATGGCCGAATTGAGTTGGACTCAAATTGATTTGATTTGAGTTGGACTCAAATCAATTTGAATAGTATGAATTCATCATGCATGATGAATGTGGATTAATCATGCATTGAAGAGGGAAAACCAAGGGTTGGATGAAACCTCTTTTCATGCATGAATGAAACCTCTTTTCATGCATGAATGAAACCTTCTTCAATGCATGATTAATGTGGATTAATCATGCATTGAAGAGGGAAAACCAAGGGTTGGATGAAACCTTTCATATTCATGGGATGAATATAAAAAGGGGGTTTTGGATCATGAAGAGAGCTAGTGAAATTGCCTTTGTTTTTCCTTCTTCTTCTTCTTGGCCTAGCTCTCTTTTGTGGTGTTGCTAGCACAACCTTTCTCCAAAAGAGTGTTCATATGGATACCATAGAGGCACGTACGCTTGAACGTGCAAGAGATCTGGCGAACCATGGACGAGCAGGATAGACAAAGGTCATGCATCAATGGTATACCCTATAGGATAGGGGTTTTTGATCTATACTTTGTATGAGTTTTCTTTCACATGGATCGCTCAAGGGATCTTTTTTTTGCTGCGATTTTATTGTTTATTGCATAGGATTCCCTACAGTGGTGTCAGAGCCACTTGCGAAAGATCATACAAAGTTTTATGCTCTTTTATATGTGATATAGAAGTAGGACATATTTTGTTATGGGTTGCATAATTATATGAGCATATTTTGTCAGGATGCATAAGTTTGTGTTGATCAAACTAAAAGATTTCTCTTGAAAAAATTACATAACCTATGGTTTTCATACTAGTTGATGTTGTTGCATCATCTGTTGAGAATATATTTGTCACAAGGATGCATCAACAGAACAAGAGGGTCTCAGATTCATTTTGATGGATTTAGGGCAGAGACTCATTCAAAGAGTCGATAAAATAAATTTTATTTCGAGGGCGCTGCCCACTCCCCCCGGCATGGGGCACTGCCCCTTGAGCCTGCCTGCTAACTGGCTAGTGGGACCGCCATGAGGTTTCGACTCATGAGAAAATTTTGCAAACATAATAATATTGACATTCTAGATCTATTTGTTGTGTGTTGGTTGCCATGGTACATGGTTATGGCCCTTTACCCCAATGAGATTGGATCATGTTGTAATTCATAATACGAGCTGCGTGTTGTGATGTGTATGTGGGTGTTGTAACTCATAATACGGCCTGTGTGTCGTGTCTCCCTCTCTATTTTTCTAGTTGTAGAATAGATCTAGACTCAAATGTAACTTGAGTATTCTTATTTTCTAATGTACAAAATGATGAGTGGAAAGTCCATTGGAGGATGAAGTTACAAGAAGGATGCCGACGACACATGATGACAAAAGGAAGCACTTGGAGAAGATGCTATCCTTATGTTGACCATTCGATCTTCTCATTGTCTTGAGAGGATCAAAGAATATGGGCCATAACCATGCCACATTTTCTTTGCTTATATGTGATGCATGCGATGCTTGTATATGTGATGCCAGTGATGCTTGTATATTTGATGCATGCATAGTTAGTTGTCACAAAATTAGGTCACTTATTATATGCCTACCAAAGTTTAATACTTTTACGTATTGCTGGGGGAGCGGCTAGGATGACCTGAAGCCTAAAAAGCACAGGGGCGCTCACAGCGGGAGAACCTTTGGAGGTCCACGCCTTGCACTTAAACCTTGGGTTTGACTTAACTAAGATCTCTTTATTAGATTGATGAACTTATAGGCATAGCTCATACGGGACATCTACCTACATTATACAAATCTTGGGCGATTAGCCAAAGCTAACTCAAGATGAGTGATAATTTAGAAAGATATCTCATGCGATGGGCACAATGAACAAATAATGTTGTTAACATCTAGCATCCTTCTTTTCTGGTGCTTTGGTGGAGTGAGAATATTTTTGCCTATGTCCCGCAAGACTTCCTCATACTGATCTCTCAGTAAACGTCGTCTGGAGGCAACTAGTTCTGTAGCAGCCTCTTCTTCTTCGTCTTTGTAACGAAATCCTTCTGTAATTTGTTGCCCCTCCGTTATGTCATCTATTTTTTCCTTCCCTTTGCTTGTTGTTATTACCGAGAATATTTCTTTAGCATATACTAGTCTCGATAAGGAGTCTGCAAAAATATTTAACTTAGCATCAATATGCTCAAATTGCACTTTTATACCTGACCCCGTGATGAAGTCAGTAAAGGTGATCCATCGGACTCGAGAGGGCTTGTTTCTGGCTACTTTGTTGTAGTTAACGAAGGAGATTATGATATGGATTATCCAATATAGAAGGGCAAGAAACAAATTTTGGCATCTTCTGTAACATCTGCCTTCAACCCTCCTGAAGATACAATGATGGGACCACCTCAATATGGTCCAGCAGACGAAAGACCAGCAACATCTAACCCATACAGGAAAATGGATTTCATGAATGCAAAAATTGGAAGGTTCAGAAAAGTTTACAACAATGAGCAATGGACGCTTCCATCAGTACAGCAAACCACAGGTGCTATGTTAGTTCTCCCTAATAATATTGGGTCAACGAGCAAATATGGTACCAGCTGAGGTACTATACTCAACAGGTTTTCGGCCTACACAACATCGAGTCTACCAACATTACTCAGAGGAAGATGTTTTATGTATTGAAGAAGGGCATGTGGATCTCCCACTTGTTACTGATCAAAGCCAGCAAACCCTGAGAGAATCAGGTTTTTATCATATTCATATGGGTTTGGTCATGATAAGAATATATACTCTCCATAGGAGAAATACAGGTGTCATGGTTCTTGTGATATTACGAGACACCAGGTGGCGAGGAGATCGGTCTATAATCGCTACCATGGAGATGGACTTAACCAGAGGCACGCAAATGGTTACCCTTGAAATTTCTCGAGGTTCTGCGATAGGAGTGTACCCTTGAAATTGCAAAGAAACACTTCCATCTAGTAGTGTTCTGGTGTCCACTCTAGTTGGGGCCATAGGGTTCCTCCTTTATGTTGGTCGCAATATCCACTGCTGTTGCTGCAACTCATCAACAGTAAATCTTGATCCTGGAAGTGCCATTACCCCTCTGCTGGCAAGATAATCTGCCACATTCTGCACATTATAAGTAAAATTTATGAAACTAGTATTAGTTAGTCGACCAATCATCATTCTAGTAATCAGCAGATTACTAGATCCTCCTTGCCAGTCTTGGTAACCTCGGGTTTGAATAGATATTTCAACATGGTTTGCAAAATCTTCCAGATTCAACATTATATCTGGAATTACATAAACCATTTACGTGCCTCTGGTTAAGTCCATCTCCATGGTAGAGATTATAGACCGATCTCCTCGCCACCTGGTGTCTCGTAATATCACAAGAACCATGATATACAAGAGCTAAATTAGATGTAATTAGTGCAAGCTACCTACCTAACTTATATGAGTCTTGGGCGATTAGCCAAAGCTAACTCAAGATGCGGTATAATATGGATCTCGTCCCACTTTGTGACCAGTGGGAGAATCATTTAGTTAAAGGCCTAATTAAATGATTGAAATATGATACATTTCTACATTTCTGTATTGTAGATCACCATGTCATCAAATACGTCAAACACACTCTCTTTGTGATCTGTCCTTGATAAGGACAAGCTCACTAGAGCTAACTTTCTAGATTGGTACAGAAACTTGAGGATAGTCCTCAAGCAAGAATGCAAACTATACATCCTAGAGCAGTCCATTTCTGAACAACCCACCACCACGACCACTCGTGCCGATAAGGATGCTTATAAGAATCATCAAGATGATGCACTAGATGTGTCTTGCCTCATGCTTGTGTTGGGATGTATACTGAAAAGTATATCTTTTGTATGAACATCTTTATTTTTGAAATAAGAATCACATGATCATTGTTTGCATACTTTTATGGTTATGCAATATTGTCTAATACATTACATTGTAGATAACATGGTGTGTGGTGTCACACGGGAGATCATGTTATCGGCTCCTTGTAAAGTATAAGTAAAGGCTCACAACCGAGATGACTTTGGACAAACCATCGGAAAGGTTGTAGTGTGATTTGGTATTGGTTTGTCTTGACCATAGAATCACACTAGTGCACTTTGTGTGTATTGAGCAGGACTGACTTAGAGGTGATTCGATTTATTGCTGACTACATAATCGAATCGGACCTCAGATATTATCATGTACATGCTCTTAATCCCGATATAATAACATGCACATATACTTAGTATTCATCTCTTTGATTTACCAATGGGCGAGATCTATAGATTAAATCGATAGGTTCGGTAAGTTGGAAGATGATATTATTTATATGGTGTTCCGTTGATTATAGGAGGAAACCGTGTCCTATATATTAGGATGATGATGTCCCCTTGAGGAGCTCATAAGGTTCATCATGTAAACCCTGCAGGTGGACTTGGTCCGGCATGATGAAAAGGTTGAATGGTACTACTCAAGGAGTTAGATGTTGTTTAATTAATGGTCAGTAAATTAATTAATCGACGGACATTCGAGATGTTAAACACGGGGAGAAAATGTACATATAATATATGGAGCCCATATTATCATATGGGGGTTGGTGAGGTAGATCAATGATAATTTTTTAGTGGATTGGATTATCATTAGTGGATCGGACTTTATGTGGGCTTGATCCATGGGTGGCCAAGATCCAACTCCTCCTCATGGTCTCTAATGTAGCCTATTAACACCTCATGAAGATTAGATCCAATGGATAGAAACAAAACTCTAGATCCATAGGTAGAGATTAAATCTCTAAGATCTGACGGTTGAGATTAAATCCCTAGAACCAATGGTAGAGATTAAATGGAGGCTTATACCTAACTTTATAAAAGGAGCTTGAGGGGTTGGCATGGAGGAATAATCAATAGAGGCTTAGGTTTTGGAGTTGGCTGCAAAGCTAGGGTTAGGGTTTTGGAGGAGGTGGCGTCACCAAATATGGAAGGTGATCCCTTTCTTCTTCTTCTATCAAGGTGGCCGGCATCCAGCTTGTTCTCCCAGCCCTTTTCCAGCCATTGGCCGGTGGCCAAAGAGTCTCCTTTCTTCTCCTTGAGTGGTCGAAACAAGACTTAGGGGTCTCCCTTGGTGTCTTGGTTGTTTTCCATCATCATCTCCTTCTCCTAGTTGGCTGGCGGCAAGGATTCCTTTTGTTCCTTGTTGGTTGGTTTTAGAAATGAGAATAACCTTGTTTCTATTCTTCCTCTTGCTTTGGAAGAGCAAGGAAGAAAGATTTGCGATCTTGGAGCTTCGACTTTTGGTAGATCGTCGCCCACACGACATCCGAAAGGAGGAAGGTCATACATTAGAAGATCGAGAGGTATACCTATTCTTCATTCTATTTTGTAACATGTTTGTTTTTGTTTTTCAATTATGAGCATGTAATATTCTATTTGTGGCTACATAATACTTGGATCCCGATCATAAATACAAAAATCATGGATCCGTACATCGTCTATTCCGCGGCTACTCGTAGAATAGAGGATGGTCGCTTGAACAACGAGTTTGTTCAAGTGATCTCTGTAAACGAATAGCACGACGATGACTTGGTTGTTTTGGAAATCCCTTTTGTCTAGGATTAAATTTTTTTACTCCGGGGACATAGAAGGGATCACCATGATCAAGCAATCGAGGTGAAGTGGGAAGCGAAGTTTCCCCTCATGGACTCGATAAGCAAAACCCTTCAATTGGTATCAGAGCCAAGGTTTCCGATTTTGTGTGTTTTGGATTCAGTTAATTTTTATGCACTTTTCATATATTATATGTGCCGGATAATAGTAGGATATGCGTAGTTTAACTTTTTAGTTGCAGGCATAAGATCCGACTATTATGGCCATATGTGTGTATGTGATTGTATGTGTGTAAATGTTTATTTTGTTGAATCCTTCGGGTTGACGAGGCTAGTATTTAATTTTTTGTAAATTAGATACGGCATTGTTTAGCCACTATTTATTTTAGTTTACTTTCGATCTAGATTTCATGTACACTCCCTCGTGGAGTATAGGATTGATGGATGTAAATTAAAATAGATTTTAGTCTGGGCTCGGATCTCCGGATGGCTCGTACATGGCGTAGGAGGTGCGGACGAGAAGGCGATGCGACGGGAGACATATTGAAGACAAAAGCCATAATAGTTGGAAAATAATTTATTTTTCATATTTATTTCTTTTTGTTTGATATGCATGTCGTAGGCTAGGAAAATTCCTCAATTTCAAATTACTAAGTGGGAGAGAGAAATTTTTATAAATTCCCACGGCCTCCATTACGATTTGACAAGTGATGTAAACAAACTTGCGCATCGACTCTGAGTGCCTTCCTCCCCATCGGATGAGTTTGTTTGCGGATCACAAGGTCCAATATGGTTATAGGGAATTATCAAGGAGCGTGTGTACTTCCCCATCGTAAGGCACACAACCCGAGATAATTACCTTGGTACCAAGTAATGGTGAACACTTAGATACAAATATAAGTATCCTCCCCATCGGAGTCACTGCTTTTATTTGTAGGGCCAAAGAGAAACAAACTATTAATTTTACTTGTCAAAAAGATAGGTTGACAAGATAGTAAAATTAATGGGTAAAACCTCCTCTTACAAATGTAGAATTCGTATACGTCCACACTATCGTGGCATATGATATTCTCGGTGTTTTGAGGTGTTGGTTGATTTTGAAATTTTATTGTTTGAGGAATCAATAATTTTTTGAAATCTACAGTAATGATCTATGTAATTCTTAGGATTTTCAAAAATGACTTTCAGTCCACTTACTATGATACTAAAGGAAATATACTTACTGTACCCAAATAATGTTGATTAGAAAAGAATCTAGATATTGTCTTATCTACTAAGGAGTACAAGTATACACTCTTCGAAGAGTGTCCTCAAGCCATGGTTGCTCAAAAAGTTTTCTACTTCTAAGATGAAAGGCAAGAAGAAGGAGAAACAAGGTGGAGCAAAGGTGGTGGGAGGATCTCAGGGAGGAGTGAAGAAGCCGAAAGGCAAGTACTTCACTTGCAAGCAGGATGGACATTGGAAGAAGGATTGTCCCAATCCAAAGCAGAACAAAGGTATATCCTTTGGACTAGTCGTTAAAACATGATTGTCGGTGTTATCTATCGACACATGGAGTATAGATACGGGAGTCACTGATCATATCTGCAATACTTTACAGGGGTTCCAGGAAACCCGACGACAAGCTGAGGGAGAGATTACCATTTACTTGGGCAATGCCACTAAGGTGGCGACTATTGTAGTGGGAGACGTTTTATTATCTTTTGAGAAAAATAAAACTTTGGTTCTGGAAAATTCCCTTTATGTACCTTTATTTAGAAAGAATTTAATTTCAGTTTCTAAATTGTTGGATATTCTATTTCTTTTAATGACAGAGTTGTTATAAAAAGGAATAGGGAGAATATTTGTTCAAGTACATTGATAGGAAATTTGTATACACTTGAACCAAAACCTCCCACGATGCAAATTGAAGTTTATAACTCATCTTCTAATTCCAATGAGAGAAAAGAACCTTCAAAGATGAACTAAACATATCTTTGGCATCTTAGGCTTAGTCATATTAACCTAAGAAGAATTCAAAGGTTGATAGCTGATGGACCTTTGTGTTCATTAGTGGTGGAGGATCTCCTAACCTGTGAATCTTGCTTGGAGGGTAAGATGACCAAGAGGCCTTTTAAGGCCAAAGGGTATAGAGCCAAAGATTTGTTAGAATTGGTTCATTCTGATTTGTGTGGTCCTATGTCTATCCAGGCTAGAGGTGGTCTTGAGTATTTCATCTATTTCATAGATGATTACTCAAGATATGGATACATTTACCTGATGCGCCACAAGTCTGAATTCTTTGACAAGTTCAAAGAATTCAAGGCTGATGTGGAGAAACATCAAGGTAAAAGTGTCAAGACACTACGATCTGATCGTGGTGGCGAGTACCTCTTGGGATAGTTTAGGGATTACCTATCAGAGGCTGAGATTCAATCCCAATTGACTGCACCTGGCACACCCCAGCAGAATGGTGTAGCAGAGCGAAGGAATATGACTCTTATGGAGATCGATGATGAGTTATTTTGACTTGCCAGATTCGTTCTGGGGATATGCTCTAGATACGGTGGTGCACATTCTGAACTTGGTTCCATCTAAATCAGTGCCTTCTACTCCCACAGAATTGTGGACTGGGCGAAAGCCTAGTCTAAGACATATTCAGATATGGGGGAGTCCAGCACATGTGCTGAAGGCAGATGCTGGTAAGTTGGAACCTCGTACAGAAGTACGCATGTTCGTTGGCTATCCTAGAGGAACGAAGGGTGGTTTGTTTTATAGTCCAAGAGATCAGAGGGTGATCGTTAGCACGAACGTCAGATTTCTAGAGGAAGACTATGTGATGAGCCACAAGCCCAAGAGTAAAATTATTCTGGAGGAATTAAAAGGGGAAGTCACTTCTTTAGTACCTCCGGTACGAGAGGATATACCACAAGTCACTGCACTGCGTGTCACAGAGCATACACAGGAGATACCTCATCGTAGTGGGAGAGTTGTTAGACAGTCTCATAGATTCATGTTCTTGGGTGAATCTTCTGATTTGGTCCCTGGCGAACATTAACCTGATCCCTGGACATATGATGAGGCAATCCAAGATATAGATGCAACATCTTGGCAAAGTGAAATGAATACTGAGATTGAATATATGGATTCAAATCAGGTCTGGGAGCTCTTATGCATAGCAGCTCATATGGATTATGAGGTGTGGCAGATGGATGTCAAGATAGCTTTCCTTAATGGAAGTCTTGAGGAAAACATCTATATGAAGCAACCAGAGGGATTCATTGCTAAAGGAAAGGAGCATCTTGTGTGTAAGCTTAATCGGTCCATTTATGGATTGAAGCAAGCTTCGAGGTCTTGGAACATCCGCTTCGATGAGGTAAATCAGTCTTATGGATTTATTCAAAGTCCGGATGAGTCTTGTGTATACAAGAGATGTGACGGAAACGTAGTGGTATTTCTTGTACTATACGTAGATAACATTTTGGTGATTGGCAACAATATCAAAGTGTTATCGGGCGTAAGGGTATGGTTCTCCAAACAGTTTGATATGAAGGACTTGGGAGAAGTGGGACACAACCTTGGGATCAAGGTTATTGTGCTTATCCCAAACATCATACATAGACACGATAATGGATCGTTTTAGCATGCAAAACTCCAAGAAAGGTTTTCTACCTTTCAGGCATGGAGTTCCTTTGTCTAAGGAGATGTGTCATATAACATCTGAGGAGATAGAGGAGATGAAGGCAGTTTCTTATGCTTCGACTGTAGGAAGCCTCATGTATGCGATGCTATGTACGAGACCAGATATTTGCTATGTCGTAGGCATGGTCAGCAGATATCAGAGTAATCCAGCACAGGGACATTGGACTACGGTAAAGCATATATTGAAGTATTTGAGAAGGGCTAGGGATTATATGCTGGTTTACCGGGCAAACCAATTACTCCCTGTGGGTTACACGGATTCTGACTTCCAATCAGATAGGGATAACAGTAAGTCTACCTCATGTTTTGTGTTTACTTTGGGAGGTGGAGCCATTGTATGGCGGAGTGTCAAGCAAAAATGCGTGGCGGACTCTACCATGGAAGCTGAGTATGTGGCATCCTCTGAGGCTGCCAAAGAAGTTGTGTGGCTTAGGAATTTCCTGATGGACTTTGATGTGATTCCTGGTTTGCCCAGAACTATCGCAATTTATTGTGATAATAATGGTGCAGTTGCAAACTCGAAGGAACCACGAGCCCATAAGGTAAGTAAATACATAGAGCGCAAGTACCACCCGATACAAGAAATCGTAAAGGAGGTAGAAGTTGCTGTCGCCTAGATTGCATCAGAGGATGACCTAGTAAACCTTTTCACTAAGGCCCTTCTATCGAGAGCTTTGATAGGCATGTGGAGGGAAGGGGAATTAGATGTATGGAAGTATGAGGACAACATAGTCTTTTAGTATAAGTGGGAGATTGTTGAGATGTATACTGAAAAGTCTATCTTTTGTATGAACATCTTTATTTTTGAAATAAGAATCACATGATCATTGTTTGCATACTTTTATGGTTATGCAATATTGTCTAATACATTACATTGTAGATAACATGATGTGTGGTGTCACACGGGAGATCATGTTATCGGTTGCTTGTAAAGTATAAGTAAAGGCTCACAACCGAGATGACTTTGGACAAACCATCGGAATGGTTGTAGTGTGATTTGGTATTGGTTTGTCTTGACCATAGAATCACACTAGTGCACTTTGTGTGTATTGAGCAGGACCGACTTAGAGGTGATTCGATTTATTGCTGACTACATAATCGAATCGGACCTTAGATATTATCATGTACATGCTCTTAATCCCGATATAATAACGGGCACATATACTTAGTATTCATCTCTTTGATTTACCAATGGGCGAGATTTATAGATTAAATCGATAGGCTCGGTAAGTTGGGAGATGATATTATTTATATGGTGTGTCGTTGATTAAAGGAGGAAACTGTGTCCTATATATTAGGATGATGATGTCCCCTTGAGGAGCTCATAAGGTTCATCATGTAAACCCTGCAGGTGGACTTGGTCCGGCATGATGAAATGGTTGAGTGGTACTACTCAAGGATTAGATGTTGATTAATTAATGGTCAGTAAATTAATTAATCAATGGACATTTGAGATCTTAAACACAGGGAGAAAATGTACATATAATATATGGAGCCCATATTATCATATGGGGGTTGGTGAGGTAGATCAATGATAATTCTTTAGTGGATTGGATTATCATTAGTGGATCAGACTTTATGTGGCCTTGATCTATGGGTGGCCAAGATCCAACTCCTCCTCATGGTCCCTAATGTAGCCTATTAACACCTCATGAAGATTAGATCCAATAGATTGAAACAAAACTCTAGATCCATAGGTAGAGATTAAATCTCTAAGATCCGACGGTTGAGATTAAATCTCTAGATCCGACGGTTGAGATTAAATCCCTAGAACCAATGGTAGAGATTAAAAGGAGGCTTATCCCTAACTCTATAAAAGGAGCTTGAAGGGTTGGTGTGGAGGAATAATCAAGAGAAGCTTAGGTTTTAGAGTTGGCGGCAAAGCTAGGGTTTTCGTTCGGTTACGTATTTACTAAGCGTGCTAGATTGGAATCGGTTTGCTTTAAATCTTAAGGCGCCAGCAAAGCATACAATTGTTGGCATCGGAGTAGCTCAGTGTCTGAGTAAGTAGTCGTATCCTCTTTATGTTGGATCGAGAAGCGTCGCTAGAGGGGGGGTGAATAGCGATCGTAAAACTTTCGTTTTCGTTCGTTCGATACGCAAAGTAAGCACAGCGGAAAATAAATGAACACGTTTATTTTACTTGGTTCACAACCCAGCGGTTGCTACTCCAAGGCCCTATCGGTCCTAGACCGCGTACGGAAGGCAAAGCACTAAAACGTCTCCTCCTCGTTGGAGGTAGGAGACAACGATTACAAAAACCGAATATACGAGGATGAGGCAACAAGCCTACCTCACCTCGTTATGAAGATAAAAATACAGAATATAATATCAAAAATATTACTTGAATCTGCTGCCGACGAAGAAGATCAAAACTTGGCGTTGCGTCGGCGTTATGACGGTGTTGAAGCGTTGGCGTTGTAGGAGCACTTGATGAATAATTGATGTGATTTGGAGATGAATCCTCCCCTCCTTTTATAGACTTTAGCCTCTGAATTTGTCTCCTATTTCTTTGGAACGGATCATGAATTTTTCCAAATTTTTATCGTGAAGTGGCCACGTCAAACGTTATCCGTTTTGACCTAGCGCAAAAGCTGAATCGTCGCCATCAGTCGACTGATGCCTCTCATCGATCGGTGATGACGATCGATGCATCTCATCGATCAGCGATAATAGTCGATCGCCAATGTCCGGTGATCACGCCACTTCCTGCGAAGAGATTAGCTCGGAAAATGATAAATACGACGGTTTCTAACTGTCCGATCTCGACCTAGACCTTCCACAGGAAGTCTTAGTCGAATCGTCGCCTACGGTCATCCCCGTAAAGAGGACACGACCTTACAATCTCTCACTCACACGAGCTTACCTCGATAGTTGCTCTCGCTTCCGGCCTTCCACTCGATTCCTTCGGCTCCCTCCGAATTCACTCAAGTGTCGCCCGACCACCACGGCTTCCTCCGGGTGTCGCTAGCCTTCAGCTCCAACTTTAGTACTTTTCTGCACACTTGATTTAGCTCGTGAGATAACAATATAAACTTAACTTTGTGTCTTTGCCATAATCAAAACACAGGTTCGATTATCTAGTGCCCCTGCACCAACACTCTCTTCTCCCTGAGTCGTCGAAACAAGACTTAGGGGTCTCCCTTGGTGTCTTGGTTGTTTTCCATCACCATCTCCTTCTCCTAGTTGGCCGGCGGCAAGGATTCCTTTTGTTCCTTGTTGGTTGGTTTTAGGAAGGAGAAGAACCTTGTTTCTATTCTTCCTCTTGCTTTGAAAGAGTAAGGAAGGAAGATTTGCGATCTTGGAGCTTCGACTTTTGGTAGATCGTCGCCCACACGACGTCCGAAAGGAGGAAGGTCATACATTAGAAGATCGAGAGGTATACCTATTCTTCATTCTCTTTTGTAACATGTTTATTTTTTTTCCAATTATGTGAATGTAATATTCTGTTTGTGGCTAAATAATACTTGGATCCCGATCATAAATACAAAAATCGGTGATCCGTACATCGTCTATTCCGTGGCTACTCGTAGAATAGAGGATGGTCTCTTGAACAACGAGTTTGTTCAAGTGACCTCTCTAAACGAATAGCACGATGATGACTTGGTTTTTTTGGCAATCCCTTTTGTCTAGGATTAAATTTTTTTAATCCGGGCACATAGAAAGGATCACCATGATCAAGCAACCGAGGTGATGTGGGAAGCGAAGTTTCCCCTCACGGACTTGATAAGCAAAACCCTTCAGCTTGCCACCATGAACTCTAAGCTTCAGAAGCAACATGAGAACATGGATGCCTATGGTATGGTTGAGCATATGAAACAACTATATCAGGGACAAGCAAGGCACTAGAGATACGAAGTGTCAAAGGCCTTGTTTCAATGCAAAATGCAAGAAGGAACTCCCGTAGGCACTCATGTACTCAAGATGATTGGGTACGTCGAGAACCTAGAGAGATTGAGATTTCCATTGGTCCAAGAGCTAGCCACTGACCTTGTTCTGTAGTCACTGTTAGAAGGCTGTAGTCAATTTGTCATGAACTACAACATGAATGAAATTGACAAGCCTTTATTTGAGATGTTGAGCATGTTGTAAACTGCTAAACTCAACCTTAAGAAGGCAAAGCCTGGTACAATTTTGATGGTGAACACAGGCAAAGGCAAGCAGAAGCCTAAAGGTAAGGATAAGACCCAAGCCAAAGGCAAAGGCAAAGACAAAGGCAAAACAAATGCATTGAAACCTAAAGGAGGGGTGTCTAAGGAAGGGTAATGCTTCCACTGCAGTGATACCGAGCATTGGAAGAGAAACTACAAGCTATACCTGGAAGAGGTGAAAAGGAAGAGAAGTGAGACTTCTGCCTCAGGTATATATGTTATCGAAGTAAATTTATCTATCTCTTCTTCTTGGGTATTAGATACCGGCTATGCTTCTCACATTTGTACCAATGTGGAGGGCCTTCGAAAGACTAGATCATTGACGAAGGGCGAGGTGGACCTATGGGTAGGCAATGGAGCAAAAGTTGTCGCCATCGCTATAGGGACATATTCCTTATCTTTGCTCACAGGGCTTATCTTAGAACTAGAAGAATGTTGTTATGTGCCTGCATTGACTAAAAACATTATCCCTGTTTCTTGTTTAGACAAGAAAGGTTTCTCATTTATAATAAAGGACAAGTGTTGTTTCATTTATTTAAATAATATATATTTTTATAGTGCACACCTTGTGAATGGTCTCTATCTTCTAGATCTTGAAACCCCAATCTATTGTTAGGGCAATCAACCCATGTATGATGTGGTTTTGATGAGTGTGGCAAAGAGTTTAAGTTAGGTTGTTATAGATTTAATATGTGTGTTGAAGTTGTGCAGGACTTAGTAATTCACACATGGTGGAAGCATTGGTGAGTTCACCATCTCATGACTCGTTCCTTGAGTCGGTGAAGGATGCCATTGCAGAAGCCGTGCGCTTGGTGCATCTGAGGGACTGTTGGACGAGGAGCATTGGAGTGAAGCCAAGGAAGTAGACTTCAGGGCGAGACACGAAGGATGACATTGCGAAGCCGTGTGCTTGGTGCATCCGAGGGATGTGGCCGGACGAAGAGAGCTTCGAGGTGAGGGACTCCAAGGGAGATGAGTGTGAGTGATTGTAACCCGGGACGGGGTAGCTCATAGGTGAACTTGGCCAAATAGTTGAGTGTCGGATGCTCAACCAAGGTTGATTTGAGGTTTTACACTACATCAGTCGACTGCCATATCATGGCAGTCGACTACTCTAAGTCGAATGAAGACTCGACTTGTGTTCGAGTCTGGTTTCTGGCCCAACAGTCGACTGCTAGGGTTTGGCAGTCTACTGCTCGACCATCAGTCGACTGCCAAGGGATGACAATCGACTGATCGACATGAATTCAGGCACAGAAGGTTTTCCAGTTGAGTGATCACTTCGGTCACTCGACTGATGGCTCCATCAGTTGACTGATGTTGGAGCCGTTGGCTGGATGCCAACGTGGATGAGACTGATGCAAGGCAATGACTATAGCAGCAGTCGACTGATGACTGCATCAGTCGACTGATCGGTGCCTAACGAGAAGAATGGCCTCTTCTTTATAAGAAGAGGCCTTGGGTCACTTGGGGAGGTTAATGCTTAACTCCTAAACTTCTCCCAAGTGCCCAATATGTTTTTACTCCTCTTCCTTGAGTTTATTTCAATCATATTGTAAGAGGAGTAATACTCGTAAAAGAAAGGTTTACCTCCACCTTGAAGGAGAGATTAGTGATTGGTTTAGGCATGATTCACCTGTAACGAATCGGGTCATGGATTAGCAACAAGGGTCGTGAACCACGTTATGTCTTCGGTGTTTGCATTTGTTTTCTCTTTGTTTTTTGCATTAGCTTAATTGTTTTTGTTTAGCAAATATTCCGTCGTGCTAACTCTAATTGTAGATGATTAAGCGAGCAATTTCCATCATCGTACACGAAGGGCTATTCACCCCCTTTAGTCGGCCACCAATCCTTCAACAAGTGGTATCAAAGCAAAGAGCTTGTCGTGGATTAATCACCAACACAATCACGACAAGAGATGGCCAGCTCAAACATCCATCCGCCTATGTTCGAAGGAGAATTCGCTTGGTGGAAAAAGAGAATGGAGGTATTCTTTGAAACTGACTTCGATATCATGTTAATAATGGAAAATGGTTTCGAGATGCCTAGGAATGAAGAGGGGAGACTACTAGAGAAGTCAAGGTGGACCAAGAAGCAAAGGGAGGAGCACCTTGCAAATTCAAATGCCAAGCACAATCTTTTTAATGTGCTCCCCCAACAAGAAGTAAACCGAATAGGAGAATGCTCCAGCGCCAAAGAGATGTGGGAGAATCTAGTGGAGCTTCATGAAAACACATCTGAAGACAAGATAGCAAGAAGAGACCTCGTCCGATCACAATTAAGCAATATCAAATTAGAAAAGGTAGAAAAGGTACTCTTACTTCATTCACATTTTAAGGAAATCATAACCAGTTTATTAAGTGTAGGTGAAAAACTCTCCAACAAGACTTGATCATGAAGGCCATAGACGCTTTTCCCCGATCATCTAAGTGGAGCTCCATGATGGACTCCTTTTATATTTCGAAGAATCTAGAGGTAAACACTCTAGAAGAGCTTTTCTCCACCATGGAATTGCATGAGACAAGGCTTGAAGGAATAGTAGAAGATCAAATCAAGCCATCAAGGGGTTTAGCACTAATTGTAGAAAAGGGAAAGAAGAAGAAGAAGGATACGCCACTCTCCTCATCCGATGAAGATTCATCTGTTGGGAATTGAATGCCCGCTAGAGGGGGGGGTGAATAGCGTAGATCGTACGAAGATGGAAATCGATCGCGTTCGTGTCTACAATTACGTTAGTGCGCAGCGGAATATATATAATAAAAGCAATAACGAAAAGCAATCACACGAACACAAACATATAACGTGGTTCGGAACCGAATGGTTCCTACTCCACGGGTCGAGCTCTAAAGAGCCCTAGTGATGCACACGCACTCACTAATCACAAATACTCCTTCTCGACACAAGTCGGAGGTGGAGAAACCTCGTACAAAAGATTACAACAATAATCTACAAGATGCAAGCAAATACAAGTAAGAAATACAATGCAAGTAAAGGAAAAACAACTTTACAAGAACTTTGGATTGCTTGATCTTTGATTGCCTTGAACTAGCTTTGAAGGACTGGAAAGCACCAACTTCCCCCTTCAATTTCGCCCAAGAAAATCGCTGCTAAATCCCTCCTTCCGAGCCGCTTTTATAACTGCGTCGGGTGGATTTTTCGCCCATCGATCGCCATAAGTCCGATTCGATCGATGCCACTGTTGTCATGAGACAACGGGTCGATCCACGCTGGAAAAACTCCAACGGATCTCTTGGCGATCGCCAACATTGTGATCGGACAACGCCGTGTCGACGCCCGATCGGCTCACGGGCGTTACGTGCTCGCGGCACTGGCGCGATCGCCATCCATGGCGATCGGCCATCGATCAGCTGCTCCGGTGGCGATCGGCCGAGCATCCGGCTCTAACGGCGGTCGAACTCAAGTCGACTCACAGCGTCAGGCCGGCCATAATGCCGGTCATTGCCAACCTCCAGAATGAGGTTTTAACCCAAATATGGTGTCCCCATACTTGCTAGACCACCCTTAGCCTAGACCTAAGCCTTCTAGCAACCTCCATCAGCCTCACGCCTCTCGGATCCCTCCAAGTCATCCATGACTTGTTCATCCATCGCGCTAGCTTCCCGGTGCTTCCATCGGCTCTGTCATGCTAACGGTGTGTTCACCGCCAAGGCACATTGGACTTACGCTGCCAAGACTCCGCTTGGACTTTACGCCGCCAATATCAATCCCCTTGGACTTCAAGTGCCAAGACTCAAGCTTGGACTTTCCCTTGCCAACACATGTTGGACTTCTCAATTGCCAAGACCCATGCTTGGACTTTCCCTTGCCAACTCATGTTGGACTTTTCCAAATGCCAAGTGTCCCACTTGGACTTTCAATGCCAAGTACCCATGACTGGACTTTCCATTGCCAAGTACCCATGACTTGGACTTTCAATGCCAAGTACCCATGACTTGGACTTTCAATGCCAAGTACCCATGACTTGGACTTTCCATTGCCAAGTACCCATGCTTGGACTTTCCCATAATCACATGGTCAACCCTGGTCAACCATCAAGTCAATTATAACCTGGGTCGATTGTATAAACACTCTCCCCAACATATTAACCGACATTAATGTCAAACATCAATGTCAAACCTATGTCTAACATACTTTGTCAAACATACTTTGTCAAACATCAAAACATCACTCGAGTCAAACTCGAGTCACAGTGTCGTGACACTGGGTGCACCAACAATCTCCCCTTTTTGATGTTTGACAAAAACCAAATAAAACCATGAGTTAGAACACTAACTCAAATCCCTTACCAATTATCCCAAATTGGTAAACACTCACCAAATGTTCTCCCCCAAACATTTAAGTGAAAAAGTAAATCAAATGTTCTCCCCCAAACATTCTCCCCCTTTTTGACTAACATCAAAAAGGTTTTCTCTCCAAGGAGGTCAATGTCTCATGTCCCAATGAGATCTTACAATCTCCCCCTTGATCAAAAATACCTAGGATGCCTACCATCTTCCTAGTGATAAGTCCCATATCACTCAAGAGAGGCACTCCTATCTCACTCTCCCAATTTCCAAATTGGGTATCAAACACCCATCAATTTTCAATTGATAAGATTCTCCCATAAAAAAACATCCATCATCCCACGATGGATACCTCCCCTAAAGGCTTGCTCCCTTGACCATTGCACCAACAATGTCCTTGGAAAGCCCTAAGCCAATAGGAACTCTAAACCATCAAAATTAAGGTTCTAAGTTCAACATAGAACTCTTACTCACCCTAAATTTGATACTTTGACCTAACACAACTCTAATCCATATCCAATGGATTTTCACCCTTCATAATGCTTCCCAAAGCATATCCTAGGGTTAGGAGTGGTTAGGAACCTTGTCATAGCTGAACACGGGCTAAACAAACCTTGTTAACCCGAAATCGAGACATGGCGATCGACTCTGACGATGTCGGTCGATTGTCACTCTCATCGATCGATGCCACCAAGTGGCGATCGTAGTAAATTAATTTATCGTAATATTTGAGAAATTCATAAATAATTATAATCGTATATCGAAAAATCATAAATTTGATCGTATAATACTTATGACCAAAACAATGGGTGAAAAATGTTTGAAAAATAATTTACCCATAAAATAGTGAGTTTGATACAAAACTCAAAACCATTGAAATTTTCAATGTTTTGGCCCTATTTTGTATCAACTAACTCAATGGTGATTGCTATCAAAAGATCTACTTCACCAAGGTTTTTCAAAATGAATTTAAAATGTTTTGAAAACCTATTTTGGATCACATTCCTTGGGCTCTATGTACATGACTTGTACACAAGCTTTCCCAATGATCCATAAAATTAGATGAGTTTTAGTTCATCTAGATGCAAAAACTATGCACCTTGAACTCAACTCATATCCTAGCATCTCACATGTATCTAGGGTGTATAAATACACATACATGTCAATTGGATGTGAGATGTGGGTTTTGTTCTCCCTAAACTAGGGTTTCATGCATTTTCTAAGGCAACTTTACTTGATTCCCTTATAAATGGGACTCCAAGTCATGCCATAGTCCTTAAATCAATTTTAATCAATTTAGATGCATGAAGATGATCATGGCATAATGATAGCAAAGTAAATCATGGCCAATGATCATGATGTCATGGCATATGATAAAATTTAAAAACACATGACATTTTAAAACTTAATCCTAAGCATGATCATGACATTTAGATGATAAAAGTAAACATGATGTCATGTCATGGCATATGGCAAACAAATCATGGCATATAAAATATATAGGTATAATAATACCTAAATTTTAATATTAATTGCCATTTGTTGAGACTTGTTGAGATTTAAACATATTTTGCCATATTAACCTAATCTCCCTAGTGTGCCAAAAACCCAAAATGGCACACCAACCTCTAAACCTAAATTGTGCCAAAATGATCATTTTATCAAACTTCATAATTAATATTGGCACATCCTAAAATCTTTTAGGATTAAAGACTCAAATGTATTTTCAAGGTAACCATAACCTTGAAAATGACCTAAAATGCCACCTTTACCATGGTTAGGTTAACTACCCTTCCATTTAAAGTTGGCACACCCTAACCCATTTAGCGTGAATCAAACACGCTCTTAGGAACCAAAACCGATTTGAGCTCCTAGGGTTAATTAGGTATTCCTTAGGGATAACCTCCCTAGATACCTTCCTAATGACCTTCCTAGGCTTATTAGCCTTGGTCATTTGGGTCTTGCCTAGGTTAACCTTAGGGATTGCCTCCCTAACAACCTTCTTAGTAGCCACCTTAGGTTTCCTAGAAACCCTAGCCACTAGGCATACCCTTTGGTCAACTCTAGGGATGACTTCCCTAGTAACCTTGGTCTTCCTAGACCTAGTTGGTGTTCCATAATCTAATGGAACACTATGGTAAGCCACCTTAGGCTTAGGTTTGTGACCCAAACCTTGTTTGCCCTTGGTTGACTTTTGACTCTTAGGTCCTTGGTGTTGACTTTGACTTTTGGACCTTGACTTTAGATCATTTGACCCTTTAAATTGATTTTGTATAATTTTAAGGGTCTTCTCAAGTTTTTCAAGCCTTGACCTCAAGACTTGATTTTCCTTTTCTAATTGCCCAATTTTAGAGTTTTGATTTAAATCATGGGCATTTAACTTTCTCGGCATATGCCTAGTCCATTTTGGATTAAAACCTAGATGTTCCCCTATTTTCTTAATTGATTCCCTAGGTAGAATATTTTTAGGGATATATGACCTAGAGGTGTTCTTAGGTAAATTATTTTTAGGGACATTAGTCCCAAATTTCTCCCTATTTCCTAATTGGACACTCTTAGCTCCTAAGCAAAAATACTTGTTCCTATTAGCATGCTTTTCATAAATTGCAAGTGAATTGAAATCCCTAGCATGCTTTTGCTTATAAATTGAAGAAGGAGCAAAATTAGAAGTTACCCTAGGGTTTGCCTTAGCTCCCCTACATATGATGCTCCATTTTGAGTCTTCTTGTCCCCTTCTTTTTCCCCTTTGGGCATTGGACTCAGTAATGTCGTTGTCGGCACTTGAAGCACACTACGTGCTCCTTGCTCTTTGACTTGAGGCTGTCATCCTTGATCTTTGGTGCCGGTGGAGCTTTCTTAATCCTTTTAGGACACTTACTCTTGTAGTGTCCTTGCTCCCTACACTCAAAGCATATAATATGATTTTTATTTAAAACCAAATTGCTTGAGTTACCTAGTTCGGTGGTGGAGACGAATTGGACTTTGGGCTTCTTCATCTTGACCGGATGTCGAAGCTTCTTGGTATTGCTCGGTGTTGAGGATGGTCTCTCCTCCTCAATTCTAGAAGTGGATACTTCTTCCACTTCTTCCACCTCTTCTACCGATCCGGAGTTGATTCCCTATCAACCTCCAATTCTTTACACTCTCCTCTTGACCGGATGTTGACTCTTCTTCAACTTCGAATCCTCACTGCTTGTGAGGAGGAGCTTGCTTCTTCGGCCTCTTCCGATTGGACCGATGAGCATTCTACATCTTCTTCTTCTTCTTGGACCGATGATGAGTTTTCATGGAGCTTTGCCACTTGGCTCCATAGCTCTTTAGCATCTACATAATTACCTAACATACACAAGATGTTGTTAGGTATTAAATCAAAAATTTTATCACCTTATCATTTTTCTCGGATGCTTGAACTTGCTCTTGGTCCACCTCTTCTTTGAGAAATCCACCTCTTGGTCCTCTTGGATATTCAAATCCATCCATCAAAATAGACCATTCCTCAAAGTCTCTCATCATAATAAAATCCTCAATTCTTCCCTTCCAAGAATTGAATCCTTCTCGTCCGTATAGGGTGTAGGGCACCGGTGTGTTGATGTCCCAACCTAATTGATCTTGGACTTCCATCTTTACCCTCTAGCCTCTTTCCTTAGCTCCGATTATTCCGTAGAAGAGCCCGGGCTCGATACCACTTGTTGGGAATTGAATGCCCGCTAGAGGGGTGAATAGCGAGATCGTGCGAAGATGGAAATCGATCGAGTTCGTTTCTACAATTACGTTAGTGCGCAGCTGAATATATATAATAAAAGCAATTACGAAAAGCAATCACACGAACACAAACATATAACGTGGTTCGAACCGAATGGTTCCTACTCCACTGTCGAGCTCTAAAGAGCCCTAGTGATGCACGCACTCACTAATCACAAATACTCCTTCTCGACACAAGTCGGAGGTGGAGAAACCTCGTACAAAAGATTACAACAATAATCTACAAGATGCAAGCAAATACAAGTAAGAAATACAATGCAAGTAAAGGAAAAACAACTTTACAAGAACTTTGGATTGCTTGATCTTTGATTGCCTTGAACTAGCTTTGAAGGATTGAAAGCACCAACTTCCCCTTCAATTTCGCCCAAGAAAATCGCTAAATCCCTCCTTCCGATGCTTTTATAACTGCGTCGGTGGATTTTCGCCCATCACCGATCGCCATAAGTCGGGCCGATTGATGCCATTGTGTCATGAGACAACGGTCGATCCTGTTGGAAAAACTCCAGCGGATCTCTTGGCGATCGCCAACATTGTGATCGGCCGATCGATAACGCGTAGTCGATCGCCTACGGCACACTGAGCGTTCGCGGAAGACAATCGGCCGATCGCCATCCATGGCGCGATCGCTATCGCCATCATCGCTGCTCGGATGGCGATCGCCGAGCATCCCAGCTCTAACCTGGCAGTCGAACTCAAGTCGACTCACGGCAGTCGAACCGGCCATAATGCCAGTCGACTGCCAACCTCAAGAATGAGGTTTTAACCCAAATATGGTGTCCCCATACTTGCTAGACCACCCTTAGCCTAGACCTAAGCCTTCTAGCAACCTCCATCAGCCTCACGCCTCTCGGATCCCTCCAAGTCATCCATGACTTGTTCATCCATCGCGCTAGCTTCCCGGTGCTTCCATCGGCTCTGTCATGCTAACGGTGTGTTCACCGCCAAGGCACATTGGACTTACGCTGCCAAGACTCCGCTTGGACTTTACGCCGCCAATATCAATCCCCTTGGACTTCAAGTGCCAAGACTCAAGCTTGGACTTTCCCTTGCCAACACATGTTGGACTTCTCAATTGCCAAGACCCATGCTTGGACTTTCCCTTGCCAACTCATGTTGGACTTTTCCAAATGCCAAGTGTCCCACTTGGACTTTCAATGCCAAGTACCCATGACTGGACTTTCCATTGCCAAGTACCCATGACTTGGACTTTCAATGCCAAGTACCCATGACTTGGACTTTCAATGCCAAGTACCCATGACTTGGACTTTCCATTGCCAAGTACCCATGCTTGGACTTTCCCATAATCACATGGTCAACCCTGGTCAACCATCAAGTCAATTATAACCTGGGTCGATTGTATAAACAATCTCCCCAACATATTAACCGACATTAATGTCAAACATCAATGTCAAACCTATGTCTAACATACTTTGTCAAACATACTTTGTCAAACATCAAAACATCACTCGAGTCAAACTCGAGTCCTGGTCAATCGTGACCTGGGCCGATTGCACCAACATCATCTTCCTCATCAATGGATAGCAATGATGAAGCATATATGGTAAGGAAGGTACGGCGTGCATTGAAAATTTTTAAGTTTAATAAATCTCATGATAGGGGATGAAGGGCAAGGAGAAAAAGTATTTGCTACAATTACCAAGGAGAGGGACACATAAGGGATGATTGTCCTCTCTTGACCAAAAACAAGGAAGAAAGGAGGAAGAAAGAAGACAAGAAGAAGGGGAGCAAGAAGAAGGAAGAAGAAAGAAAAACTAAAGAAAAAGGGAAGGCCAAGGCACACAAAGCCACGTGGGATGATCCTTCATCCTCATCGGAAGAAGAACTGTTGGGGATCCTTGGAACACTAGAGGGGGGATGAATGGCATCGTGCTCGTACGCTGATGTAATTTGTTCGCGTTTGTCTCTACAAAACTCATTATGCATAGCAGAATATAGATAATAGCAATAACAAGAAACAAGACAAACACGAACACAAGAATATATGGTGGTTCGTAACCGAACGGTTTCTACTCCACGGATCGAGCTCTAAAGAGCTCTAGCGATGCACACGCAACTACTAATCACAAATAACTCCTCGGAACAATCCGGAGGTGGAGAAACCTTGTACAATGATTACACTAAGTAATACAAAAGATACAAGCTAATAAAAGTATGAAATACGATGCAAGTAAAGAAAAATCACTTTACAAGAGTACTTTGATTTCTTGATCTTTGATTGCTTTGGACAAGCCTTGAAGGACTGGAAAACACCAACTATCCGCTTCAATTCGCCCAAGAAAAATCACTGCTAAAACCCTCCATCCGAGATGCCTTTATATCCAGCGTCGGGCTGGATTTTTGCCTGGCAGTCGACTGCCATAAGGCCTCAGTCGACTACCAACACTATAGCTGTGAGACAATGGCTCAATCCACGTTGGAAAAGTTGCAATGGGACTCTCACCAGTCGACTGCCAACATTGGTAGTCGATTGCTAGCGCCCATAGCCGACTGCCCATTAGGCTACGGAGCATTCTGTGCTCGCGACTAAACCAGTAGTCGACTGCCATCAATCGATTGCTCCAATGAGCAGTCGACTGCCAGAGCATTTTCAGCCCTTAATTGGCAGTCAAGCTCTAGTCGGCTCATGGCAGTCGAACCGGCCATAATGCCGGTCGACTGCCAATCACAACCATGAGGTTTTAACCCAAGTATGGTGTCCCCATACTTGCTAGATCACCCTTAGCCTAGACCTTAGCCTTCTAGCCACCTCCGTCAGCCTCGCGCCTATCGGATCCCTCCAAGTCATCCATGACTTGTTCATCCATAAGCTAGCCTTCAGATGCTTCCATCGACTATTGTCATACTAAGTCGGTCTATACCGCCAAGGCACATTGGACTTACTCTGCCAAGACTCCGCTTGTGCTTTACGCCACCAACCATTGGACTTATGCTGCCAAGACTCCACCCTTGGACTCTACGCCGCCAATATTAAACACCTTGGACTTCTCAAATGCCAAGACTCAAGCTTGGACTTTCCCTTGCCAACCCATGTTGGACTTTCAATGCCAAGACCACAAGACTTGGACTTTCCTAGATGCCAAGTGTCCCACTTGAACTTTCCATTGCCAAGACCCACGCTTGGACTTCTCTTGCCAAGTTCTCAAGACTTGGACATTCCCATGAAAATCACATTGTCATATATTTTTGTCGAACATCAAAACATCACTCGAGTCAAACTCGAGTCCGGTCAATCGTGACCTGGGCCGATTACACCAACAATCTCCCCCTTTTTTATGTTTAACAAAAACCAAACAAACCATTGAGTTAGACCATCTAACTCAAAATCTTTACTAATTCCCAAATTGGTAATTCTAACATTCTCCCCAAAACATTCTCCCACAAATATTCTCTTCATTTTTGACTAACATCAAAATGGTTCTCTCCAAGGAGGTCAATGTCTCATGTCCCAATGAGATCTTACAATCCCCCCTTGGTCCAAGAATACCTAGGATGCCTACCATCTTCCTAGTGATAAGTCTCATATCTCTCAAGAGAGGCAATCATATACACTCTCCCAATTTCTAAATTGGATATATCAAAATCCCATATTTCCCCTTCATGAGGAAAAGTAACATCCATCATCCCATGATGGATAACTCCCCCTAAAGGCTTGCTCCCCCTTGAACATTGCACCAACAATGTCCTTGGGAAGTCTCTAAGCCAATAGAAACTCTAAAACATCAAAATTAAGGTTCAAAGCTCAACATTGAACTTTCCCACACCTTAACTTTGATACATCACCCTAACACGTTTCTTAATCCATATCCAATGGATTTTCACCCTTTCTAATACTTCCCAAAGCATATCCTAGGGTTAGGAATGCCTAGGGAACTTTACCATAGCTGAACACGGGCTAAACAACCCTTGTTAACCCGAAATTAGACCTGGCAATGACTCGATGTAAGCGGTTGAACTCTCAGATCACCGTGTGATAATCAAATTCAATTTTAGCTATCAGAATCGAATTTTGAAAATTCATAAATAATTATACGTAATTCGAAAAATCATGAAAATTCATACGTATAGTACTTATTACAAAAACTATGGGTGAAAAATATTTTAAAATTATTTTACTCATAAAATAGTGAAATTGACACAAAGTTCAAAACCATTGAAATTTTCAATGTTTTGGCCCTACTTTGTATCAACTTCATCAATGGTGATTGCTATCAAAAGATAGACTTCACCATGGTTTTCTAAATGGATTTTAAAATTATTTTGATAACCTATATTGGATCATGTTCCTTGGGCTCAATGTACATGACTTGTACAAAAGCTTTCCCAATGATCCATTACATGATTTTACATGAGTTTGAGTTCATCTAGATGCAAAAACTATGCACCTTGAACTTAACTCATATCCTATCATCTCACATGTATCTAGGGTGTATAAAACACACAAAAGTCAATGTGATATGAGATGTGGGTTTTGTTGTTCTAATCTAGGGTTTCATGCATTTTTCTAAGGCAACCCTACTTGATTCCCTTATAAATAAGACTTTAAGTCATGCCATAGTCCTTAAATCAATTTTCATTAATGCATGAATGATTATGGCATTAATGATGGTATAAATAAACACATGCTCATAATCATGATGTCATGGCATAAGATAGAATCTAAAAACACATTACATTTAACCTAACCCTAAGCATGATTATGACATTTTAAATGATTAAAAGTAAACATGATGTCATGACATGATATATGGCAAACAAGGCATGACAAATAAAATGTATAGGTATAATAATACCCAAATTTTAATATTAATTGCCATTTAATATAATTAAGTATGTTTTGCCATAATACTAATTTTCTTCCAAGTGTGCCAAAAACCCAAAATGGCACACTATAACCTCTAATCCTAAATTGTGCCAATTTAATAGATTTTTCATAATTCCAAAAATGTATTGGCACATCCTAAAATCTTTTAGGATCATAAGATCAAATCTATTTTCAAGGTACCCATAACCTTGAAAATTACCTAAATTGCCACCTTTACCATGGTTAGGCTAACTACCCATCCATTTGAAGTTGACACACCTAAACCCATCTAGCGTGAATCGATCACGCTCTTAGGAACCCAAAACCTATTTGAGCTTCTAGGGTTAATTAGGTATTCCTTAGGGATAACCTCCCTAGATACCTTCTTAATGACCCTCCTAGGCTTGTTAGCCTTGGTCATTTGGGTCTTACCTAGGTTGGCTCTAGGGGTGACTCCCCTTGCAACCTTCTTAGTGGCTTCCCTAGGTTTCCTTGAAACCCTAGCCACTAGGCACACACCATGGTCAACTCTAGGGATGACTTCCCTATTGACCTTGGTCTTCCTAGACCTAGTTTGTGTTCCATAATCAAATGGAACACTATGATAATCCACCTTAGGCTTAGGTTTGTGACCCAAACCATTCTTGCCCTTGGTTGACTTTTGTCTCTTAGACCCTAGGTGTTGACTCTTGGTCCTAGACTCTTGACATTGACCATTTGGCCCTTTTAGTTGGTTTTGCATAATCTTGAGGGTCTTCTCAAGTTTTTCAAGCCTTGACCTCAAGGCTTGAATTTCAAACTCTAATTGCCCAATTTTAGAATTTTGAATTAATCCTTGGGCATTGTTTTTCCTAGGCATATGCCTAGTCCATTTAGGGTTTAAGCTTAGATGTTCTCCTATTTTCTTGATAGATTCCCTAGGTAAAATATTTTTAGGGATATTAGTCCCAAATTTCTCCTTATTCCTAAGGTTTACACTTTTAGGACCTAAGCAAAAGTATTTATTTTTAATAGCATGATCCTTATGAACAATAGCAAGATTGTTAATATTATTCCTAGCATGCTTTTTAACATAAAATGAAGGTGCATTATTAAAATATACCTTAGGGTTAGTCTTAGCTCCCCCTACATGTGAAGCTCCTTCCTTATCCTTGATTTCCTTCTTCCTAGGGCATTGACTTCTATAGTACCCCTTTTGATGGCACTTGAAACATACTACAAGCTCCTTGCCCTTCCTAATTGAGGCACTGACATCCTTTGAATTTGTGTTGACTTTTGGTGCCGGAGGAGTCTTCTTAACTCTTTTCGGGCACTTACTCTTGTAATGCCCAATTTCCCTACACTCAAAGTAAATTATATGTTTTTTATGTAAAACAAATTGCTTGAGTTACCTAGGTTGATGGTGGCCGAATTTTGAGCTTCTTCATCTTGACCGGATGTTGATGGCTCTTCTTGGTTGCGCTTCGGCATTGAGGATGAACTCTCCTCACCCTCAATCCTAGAGGTGGAGGCTTCCTCTACCTCTTCCTCTTCCACCGATCCGAATGTCAATTCCTCAACTTCCAAATCCTCACTTGCTTGTGAGGATGATGATGACTCTTCCTTGGATTCTTCCTCTTCTTGAGCCGATGAAGATTCTTCTTCTTCTACTTGTCCCAAGTGAGGCTTCTCATGGAACTTGGCCAATTTGTCCCATAGCTCCTTGGAATCTTGAAATTCACCTAACTTGCACAAGACATCATTAGGTATTAAATCTTCTAAAAGTTTTGTTACCTTGACTTCGGTCTTGAACTTTTGGCATTGCTCTTGGGTCAACCTTTATAACTTGAGGACATCTCTCTTCTTGTCCCTAGGAGGTTCGAAGCCCTCCATGATGATGAACCAATTCTCTATGGCCATCATCAAGAAATTCTCCATTCTAGCCCTCCATGTTGGAAAATCCTCTTGATTGTAAGGTGGCGGTGTGTGGATGTCCCATCCTAGCTTGTCCTTGAATTCCATCTTTCCCTCTAGCGTCTTGACTCTGGGTTGTTAATCCGTAGAAGAGCCCCGGGCTCTGATACCGCTTGTTGGGGATCCTTGGAATGCTAGAGGGGGGATGAATAGCGTCGTGGTCGTACATTGATGGAATTCGTTCGTGTTCGTCTTTACAAAACTCGTTATGCGGAGTGGAATATAGATAATAGCAATAACAAGAAACAAGACAAACATGAACACAAGAATATAACGTGGTTCGAAACAAAATGATTCCTACTTCACGGATCGAGCTCTAAAGAGCTCTAACGATGCACACACAACCACTAATCACAAATAACTCCTTCTCGGAACAATCTGGAGGTGGAGAAACCTCGTATAATGATTACACTAAGTAATACAAAAGATACAAGCTAATACAAGTATGAAATACGATGCAAGTAAAGAAAAATCACTTTACAATAACACTTTGATTGCTTGATCTTTGATTGCCTTGGACTAGCCTTGAAGGACTAGAAAGCACCAACTATCCCCTTCAATTCGCCTAAGAAAAATTGATGCAAAAACCCTCCATCTGAGATGCCTTTATATCCTACGTCGGGCTAGATTTCCGCCTAGCAGTCGACTGCCATAAGACCCCAGTCGATTGCCAACACTGTAGCTGTGAGACAACGACTCAATCCATGTTGGAAAAGTTCCAACGAGACTCTCACTCCAATATTGGCGATCCATTGCCACAAGACGTAGCCGATCGCCGATACCACACGGAGCATTCTGTGTTTCGCAGAACAAAACCAACAATGATCGCCATACATGGAAGTTGACTGTCATCAGTCGACTGCTCTAATGAGAAGTCGACTTTCAGAGCATTTTCAGCCCTTAATTGGCAGTCGAGCTCTAGTCAACTCACCGCAGTCGAACCGACCATAATGTTAGTCGACTACCAACCTCAACCATGAGGTTTTAACCCAAGTATGGTGTCCCTATACTTGCTAGACCACCCTTAGCCTAGATCTAAGCCTTCTAGCCACCTCCATCAGCCTCGTGCCTATCGGATCCCTCCAAGTCATCCATGACTTGTTCATCCATATGCTAGCCTTCAGGAGCTTCCGTCAGTTATTGTCATGCTAAGTCGGTCTATACCGCCAAGGTACATTGGACATAAGCTGCCAAGACTCTGCTTGGACTTTATGCCACCAACCATTGGACTTATGCTGCCAAGACTCCACCCTTGGACTTTACACCGCCAATATTAAACCCCTTGGACTTCTCAAATGCCAAGACTCAAGCTTGGACTTTCCCTTGCCAACCCATGTTGGACTTTCCATGCAAAGACCACAAGACTTGAACTTTCCCAAATGCCAAGTGTCCCACTTGGACTTTCCATTGCCAAGACCCATGCTTGGACTTCTCATGCCAAGTTCTCAAGACTTGTTCTTTCCCATGAAAATCACATTGTCATATGTTTTTGTCAAACATCAAAACATCGCTCGAGTCAAACTCGAGTCCGGTCAATCGTGACCTGGGTCGATTGCACCAACAAGAACAAGCCTTCACAACCCTTGCACTAATGGGGATTGATGATGTAGAGTCCACCTCCTCCTAAAGAGAGAATGCAAGCACTAGCGAGGAGGAGAGCTCAAGTGAAGGGGGAGCGTCCTCATCTTCATCCTCAACGGAATCACAAGAAGGAGATTGGGTAAGTGAAGTAACAAATCTCTCTCCCAAAAAATATTTTGTCTATGATTTCTAGTCTTACCAGAGATTTATTTAGGAGTAAGAAGAAGAACAAAATCATGCAAAATGAAATTAAGGAACTAGAAGAAAAATTGAAAATTGCATGTTCCCATGATAATGATAATTCTTCTAGTGTAAATGATGCATGCTTAGTTGAGGAAAATAAGGCTTTAAGAGAAAACGTAGAATTTCTATCTAAGGCCTTAGAAAAATTTACTATTGGCTCCAACACCTTAAATATGATCATTGGGAGCCAAATATCTAGTTTTAACAAGAAATGCCTAGGATATAAGAGATCCAAGAATGAGAAGTCTTACCATTGTTTGATTGCTAGGGTTCAAACTTAAACAACAATGGTAGCTAGGAAATGGATCCCAAAGGAATACTTGTGATCCATATTGGAAAGAATCTATATTGGGTTCCTAAGTCCATCCTTAAGGGTTAGGAGAACCTAGGATAGTCAACCATAATTGGACTTTACTTATATTATGTTAAATAGTTGACTTAGGATGATGAGGATGTTAGTTTTAGACTTGTAATATTTGAGGATGATGTGGGTGAAAATTTCTAACTTAGTGTTGGGTGATGATAATGTGTAACCCATGAATTGAATGCTTAAATCATAATTTATGTTTGATTTTATACTTGATAAATAATCATGATTTATGATTTGGATGATAATATTGTGTTATGATCATAATGGGGGTTTATACATGATACTTAACCTTGGGTAGAATTGCATAAAATTGATGGTTAAATATGAAATACCTTTAGGTTCATCTCACACTCACTATAGGCTTACTTGATTGAAAACATAGCATGGGTGAGATGTTAGGATGATACAAATGACTCACTTTTGATTATAATATTTTGATGAGTCATTATAGGTATCATGATAGCAATAATAGACCAATCATGGGGAAAGCAAATGTTTAATTCATAGACATATTTCTCAAAGATCATGTTTGGATATTTCAAATGTTTTAAAACTATTTTATATTTTATAAACTACAAGTTCATGTGTTAAAACAATTCAAGGCAAAACTTGGCTTTTAAGTTGATCAATACTTTAGTGTTTTCAACATCTTTGAGTTTTTGCCAAACTTTCAAAAATTGATTGAATTTTCATGAAATATTATTTTTCACTGATAAAGGACCTTATTAGAATAATGTTCCCAAAATTTCATTATTTTTCAAATTTCCTAGAATTTTTAATGCATTTATGAAATCAAGTTTCGAAATCAGAAAAGGTTGTTTTTAGGGTGTCAGTTGACCGACGATCTGACATAGTCGACTGATGTACTGTGCACAAGCATATTAACCTATTTTATCAGGTTTTGAGTTGGTTTTTGGTGATTTTCATTCCCTAGACTTGATGTGATAGTAGATGTTTTTGATGGTGTCAAAGGGGGAGAAATGGTTAAGTTTAAGTTAATCATGCTAGGGGGAGAAATTAGTATGTGTTAAGGGGAAGTTTGCATGTATTAAGGGGGAAGTTTGATTTCCATGTTTTATTTACATTTTTTCTTGGCTTATGTTTTATGTTAATTTTTTACCTAACTTAAACGGATTGCCACACATCAAAAAGGGGGAGATTGTTAGGGCAATCAACCCATGTATGATGTGGTTTTGATGTATGTGGCAAAGGGTTTAAGTTAGGTTGTTATGGAATTAATATGTGTATTGAAGTCATGAAGGACTTAGTAATTCACACATGGCGAAAGAATTGGTGAGTTCACCATCTCATGACACGGTCCTTGAGTCGGTGAAGGATGGCATTGCGGAAGTCGTGCTCTTGGTGCATCTGAGGGACCGCCAAACGAGGAGCATTGGAGTGAAGCCAAGGAAGCAAACTTCAAGGCGAGATGCGAAGGATGTCATTGCGAAGCCATGCACTTGGTGCATCCGAGGGACGTGGCCAGACGAAGAGAGCTTCGAGGAAAGAGACTCCAAGGGAGATGAGTGTGAGCGATTGTAACCCGGGACGGGGTAGCTCATTGGTGAACTTGGCCAAATGCTTGAGTGTCGGATGCTCAACAAATGTTGGTTTCGTGACCGCCATATAATGACAATCGCTCTCCTCCGAAGTTGATCAAGACTCGTTGGTGTTCGATCGGTTTCGCCCAACATCGCTAGGGTTTGGTAGTCGACTGCTCGACCATCAGTCGACTGCTAAGGGATGGTAGTCGACAGATCAAGGTGAAGTTGGTCACAGAAGGTTTTCCAGTCGAGTGATCGCTTCGGTCACTTCATTGATGGCTCCATCAGTCGACTGGTGGGGATGATCAGTCGACTGATGTGGGAGCCATTACGAGGCAACAACTACTGCAGCAGTCGACTGATGACTGCATCAGTCGACTGATCGGTGCCCAATGGGAAGAATGACCTCTTCCCTATAAGAAGAGGCCTTGGGTCACTTGGGGAGGTTAATGCTTAACTCCTAAACTTCTCCCAAGTGCCCAACACGTTTTTAATCCTCTTCCTTGAGTTTAATTCTGTCACGCCACGAGAGCATGCCGTGCCGAAAAACAAATGGACGGTATCTCCCTTGTACGTGGCAACATTTCAGGTTAATACAAGACATGTATGACACAACAACAACAACATATATATATATATATATATATATATATATATATATATATATATATATATATATATATATATATATATATATATATATATATATATATATATATAAACATAACAACATAATGAAACACAATGGAAACTAATACAACGACATACCCATAACAACACATATACAATACAATCACACACCATGCATACCGGTCTGACTAACACCAGAACATAAAGAAAACCTCGTCAAAACCCGCACCAACATGTGCGTACATCACATAACACATAACACCATGAAAAATCAGAATACATAACAAGACATATGGAAAACCCAAAAACCCGGACTCTCGGAGTTGAGATGAGACGATGCCAGCCAGCGGTGCTCCAAGTCCATAACGAAGTCAGCTACCTGTTACCTGGGTGATAGAAAAACCTAGGGTCCGTGGTGGTGAGTAAAACTCAGCAGGTAATAGAAAAACATGTATATATCAAATATCACATGTAATTCAACAACATAATTTAGAAGTATAACAGGTATATCAACATAGTATCTAAATACAAGCATATACCGTCTAACGAAATGAACAACGTAAAATGAAGACATACCTGAAAGTCTGCTACGCTACTCTGATCCAACCTGAGCATATATTCAACATATATATAATAGGAAGAGTAATACCAACTCACAATATACTCCCACTACAGGTTAAGGTATCTAATATTCTATTCAACACATATACAAGTATCCGACACAACCGTATAAGAAATGCAAGAAGCATGCATGAATATGATGTACAACCAAATGCAGCAAGCATAGTACAATCAAATGCAACATCACAATAAGCATATATATATAGACTACATCTATATATATATTAATCACAACCATCCATATATATATATACATGCATATATGTATATATATGGTAATATGCAAAGCGCCATAAGATACGACAATGCAGCATGCATGGTCATGCCTGCTCACCCCTACTCGCTAGCACGACCCCAGTGTGGCCTAGGTGGCATGACATGACAACTGTCCCAACTCAACACCAACCACCGCTCTAGAGTGGGCGAGTGGGCAGAATGATCAAGTAGCATATGAGTGTAAAGAGCTCGGTACACAACGGGGGTCCCTACTGCTGGCCACTCCGATTAACACTACCAATGAGTGGTCGAGTGCCACACACCCAGGACAACTGCATGCAACTCCATCTACCACTGTCTATAGTGGTAGAGTGTGGGATAACAAATGCTCTTCCCTCACACCAGTTACTCCTCGGGGAGTAACCTGGGAGGCAAGATGATTGACGACTCTCTCAACCCCAAGGGAGACTATGTCATCAGAATGCATGCAAATGACATGAATGTGCTGTCACACATACAGACATCTATCACAGACTCTCTGTTCAACAAAGAGTCATACCCATCTGATCAATATACTCTCTATCCTGTAGAGAGTAGTACTCAACTGATCGACGGACTCTCTATCCTGTAGAGAGCCGTACTCAACTGATCATAACTCTCTATCCAATAGAGAGTTGTACTCAACTGATCGACGAACTCTCTATCCTGTAGAGAGTCGTACTAGGCTGGTCATAACTCTCTTTTCAATAGAGAGTCATACTCGACTAATCATATCACGCTGGGACCACCAGTCCGTAGCGACACACTAATCACCATTCACTTAACCATTACACAACACATGGTTGGTAAAAAGTATGCAACATACGGGTATTGGAATAAATCTTACCTTTAGGGCATTACCTACCCACGGATGAACCTTTACTGAATTTACGAATCAGGTTATCATCCGTACTCCAACATCTACACCTTGCTAAACATTTAGGCCTATTTACATCACATCTATAACCCTAAATCATAATAAAGGAAATGTGATATCAACCTTTGAGTAAATATAGCCAACGACAAGTATCAAGCATAAGATAAATAAGAGCAGGGTCAAGATAATATGAACACCTAACATTCTCATATTTATGACTAAATTTGAATGCAATTACATCTACCTGACTAGGGTAGGAAATTACCCACCTGCTTTGTAGACACTAATCGTCTTCACGTCCGTGAATATCTGCCTTGTATCCATGTCCTACAAATATCATCAGTTACGATTAATTTCCAGCACACAACAACATACTAATTTACTAGTATATTGTTTCTATATTCGCATCCTTTTATTAAATACAAATTAGAAACCCCCTAATCACTCATGGCCAATTCACACCAATTTAGCTCTTTCTATTGAACTCCCAACTTATTCACACGAATAGCATTCATCCCACTCGTTCCAGTGCACCACTAGGTCGATCACAACCCCACCATGAGACATAAATAGAACATTTAAATCTGCCATCTTACCATAGGCTCTCTATGCTATTTCAACTGAACTCACATTCAACTCACCATTATTGGCTCCACACTCGAGTATCCCCAAACAGAGCATCTCAGCCTCATTCACAGCCCTTCACAACCCATACACAAAGCATAACAGAGCATCATAGGCACAACCTTGTTCACAGTTACTCCCGTTACACCCAATTAGGGATCTAACACCCTAATTGGAACACCCCACTCCATATCAATCCCTTCTCACTAAACCATAGCCGAGCAACCCTCCAAATCACAACCAACACACAACCAACACATAACCGAAATGGACTGCAAGAAAACAAAGGGAATCAAGATATATACCAGCAATATAACCTCCCCTCGGCAGTTCTCCTCCGGCAGCCCAACCCTTCTCCTATCCCCTATTCGCTGACACCAACTACTGCCCAAATAATGAATCATGCTCAACGAGGGATCAACCATAGCTAAGACTCAGATCTTGTCCAAGCTTAGAAGAGAATCAATAGCTTACCTAATTTCCAGCGGCGATCAACCAGTTGCTCCAATGATGCAAGCGATCGACGACTGAGGCAGAGGGCTCGCGGTGGTGATCAACGATGACAACTAAGGTTGGTGGTCGCCGACTGCATGCGCAGGGGCGGCGACCATGGATTCTGTGCACGGGATGAGTAGGGGCGGCTGACACGCGTACTGCTCTGCCCGGGGCCGCCAGCGATCGGGGACGAGTGCGAGGTGAGGAGGGCGGCATCAAATGTCCAGTGTGGTCGAAGGTAGACCGATTGGCGTTGCTGTTCCTGACAAATGGCTCCCTGCGGTGATGATCTCCAGCGGCAGAAGGCTCGATCGACGGTGATGGAGCAGCGACTGCTAGCGGGAGAGAAGGGACGGCGACGGGGTGGTTCGACGACCATGCAATGAGTGGCTTGTGGAGGCAAATCGGTCGAGGAAGGAGCGACGGGGCATTGTGGCACGGCGACAATGAACGGTGGAAGAGGAAGAGAAATTGGCTGGATCGGGAAAGAAGAGAAGGGTTGCGATAAGGAACCGACAGGAAATGAAGAAATCAGATTAATTGAGCAATTTAATACCTCATTAGCAGATAGTCTAAACATGCTTTACAAAAGCCTATTTTCTTTATCCCCATGAAATATTTATAAAACTTCCGTTTAAATCCAAAAGAATTTCTAAAAATTTCTGAAAATTCTATAAGATAATTTCTTAATTAACAAGGGTATTTTCTATTTTTTTCACCATATTTTACAATTTCAATCATATTGTAAGAGGAGTAATTCTTGTAAAAGAAAGATTTACCTCCACCTTGAAGGAGAGATTAGTGATTGGTTTAGGCGTGATTCACCTGGAATGAATTGGGTCATGAATTAGCGGAAAGGGACGTGAACCACGTTACATCTTCAGTGTTTGCGTTTGTTCTCTCTTTGTCTTTTGCATTAGCTTAATTGTTTTGGTTTAGCAAATATTCCGTTGCACTAACTCTAATTGTAGATAATTAAGCAAGCAATTTCCATCATCGTACACGAAGGGCTATTCACCCCCTCTAGTCGGCCACCGATCCTCCAACATCTATAACGTAAATACCAAACGGTTCAAATCTAATGATCTGAACCAAACATTTCTTTGGCATTCTCGCTTGGGTCATGTAAATGAGAGTCGCATATCCCAGCTCCATAAGGATGGATTACTGGACTCATTTGATTTTGAATCATATGAGACAAGCAAATCTTGTATTCTAGGCAAGATGACCAAGACTCCATTTAGTGGACATGGCGAACGAGCTACTGAGTTGTTAGAACTCATACATACTGATGTATGTGGGCCTTTCAATGTAGTAGCTAGAGGAGGCTATCAGTACTTCATTACTTTTACTGATGATTTCAGTAGATATGGATATGTGTATCTTATGAGACACAAATTTGAATCCTTTGAAAAGTTCAAAGAATTCAATAATGAAGTACAAAATCAACTTGGTAAGAGTATTAAAGTGCTCTGATCAGATCGAGGTGGGGAATACCTTAGACAAGATTTTTGTGACTATCTCATTGAGTTTGGGATTAGATCTCAACTCACTCCACCTGGAACACCACAGTGGAATGGTGTATCAGAAAGGAGAAATCGTACATTATTAGATATGGTACGATCCATGATGAGTCACACAAATCTTCCTTCTTTCTTCTGGGGATATGCTTTAGGGACGACTGCTTTCACACTTAACCGTGTTCCATCTAAGGCAGTCATAAAGACACCATATGCAATATGGACTGGGAAGAGTCCCAAGATGTCTTTTATGAAGATTTAGGATTGTGAGGCTTATGTTCAACGTCAAGTCTCCGATAAACTAGGCCCCAAATATGACAAGTGCTACTTTATAGGATATCCTAAGGAAACGAAAGAATATTACTTCTACAATCCCACACAAGGCAAAGTGTTTGTTGCTAGAAATGACGTATTTCTAGAAAGAGAGTTCATTTCTAGAAGAACTAGTGGGAGTAAAATACATCTTGAAGAAATTCAAGATAAAGGTAGCACTGAGATGGAAAATGAACAGACACCACAAAGTGTTGTGGATGATGAGATTGTTGCACAAGAAGTTATGGAGCAACAACCTATTCAAGTAGACCAACCTCTTCGCAGGTCTGATAGGATATGTCATCAACCTGAGAGATATTCATTTCTCTTGTCTGATAATGATGATGTTATGTTTGTTGAGTTGAACGAGCCTACATCCTATCAGAAAGCTGTGATGATCCCATATTTTGAGAAATGGCTAGAGGCCATGAGATCTTAAATGGAATCCATGTACACTAGCAAAGTATGGACTTTGCTTGATCCACCTGAAGGGGTCAAACCCATTGGGTGTAAGTGGGTCTTTAAGAGAAAGACTGACATGGATGGTCTTATGCATACCTATAAAGGGAGATTGGTAGCTAAAGGTTTCAAACAAATTCATGGTATTGACTATGATGAAACTTTTTCACCAGTTGCGATGCTTAAGTTCATTCGGATCATGCTTGCTATTGTAGCTTACCATGATTATAAGATCTGGCAAATGGATGTCAAAACTGCATTTCTGAATGGAAACCTCCTCGAGGATGTGTACATGACACAACCTGAGGGTTTTGTAGATCCAAAGTATGCTGGCAAGGTATGCAAGTTGCAAAGGTCCATTTATGGTTTAAAGTAAGCATCTAGAAGCTAGAATCTTCGATTCGATGATACAATCAAACAGTTTGGTTTCATCAAGAATGAAGATGAACCCTGTGTCTACAAAAGAGTTAGTGGGAGCATAGTTATCTTTCTTATCTTGTATGTTGATGACATACTTCTCATTGGAAATGACATACCTACGCTGCAGTATGTGAAGACTTGGCTTGGGAATAGTTTCTCAATGAAGGACTTAGGTGAAGTAGCCTATATTTTAGGCATTAATATCTATAGAGATAGATCTAAGAGATTGCTTCACTTAAGTCAGAGTGTATACATTGACAAGGTGCTTAAATGTTTTTCCATGCAGAATTCCAAGAAGGGATTTTTACCAATGTCAGATGGTGTGAGCCTTTCGAAGGCTTAATGCCCTTCTTCTAAGAAAGAAAGGGAACGTATGGATCAGCTCAATGCATCTGCTATAGGGTCTATTATGTACGCCATGCTATGAACTTATCCTAATGTCTCGTATTCTTTAAGCATGACGAGCAGGTACTAGTCGAATCCAGGTGACAGTCACTGGATAGCCATCAAGAATATTCTTAAGTACTTGAGAAGAACTAAAGAATATTTCTTAATATTTGGAAGCAATGAGGAGCTCGCTGTAAAGGGTTACAGCGATGCTAGCTTCTAAATGGACAAGGACAGTTATAGATCACAGTCAGGGTATGACTTTTGTTTAAATGGTGGTGTTGTGAGCTGGAAGAGTTCAAAGCAAGACACAGTTGTGGATTCTACTACAAAGGCCGAGTATATTGCTGCTTCTGATGCAACAAAGGAGGATGTTTAGATCAGGAAGTTTGTTTCTGAGCTTGGTGTAGTTCCTAGCATCGTGAGCCCTATAGAGCTTTATTGTGACAACAACGGGGCTATACCACAGGCTAAGGAACCTCGTTCTCACAAGCATTTCAAATATATACTATGGCGATATCACCTCATTCGAGAGATCATTGATAGAGGAGATGTGCAGATATACAGAGTAGATACTGATGCTAACATTGTGGATCCCTTGACCAAGGCTTTAGCACAGAGGAAGCATGATGGTCATACTAGGTCACTGGGTCATAGAGATTACAGTGATTGACACTAGTGCTAGTGAGAGATTGTTAGTGTCAGTCCTTAGTGCCAATCATGAGATGATTGATTAGGGATCATATGTATCATATTTCATTAATAACAGGCAAGGTTTGCTTATTATATTATTTCTTATCTATGCTATATGAATAATATAATAGTGTCCTTTAATAGTAGGTTTAGGTTTATAGCATATCAATTGGTTGAATTGATAGTGAGTGTCTGCAGACATATATATATGTATATATATATATATATATATATATATATATATATATATATATATATATATATATATATATATATATATATATATATATATATATATAACACTACTCTTAATTATTCCTAGTCGAATATTAATATGCAAGGACAATATTAATGTATAGAGACTAGCATGTAGGTTAATTGATGACTTAATCTCACAAGTCATGAATATGTGATATCAAATTGACACATGGATACATATTAGAGACTATGTACTGAATTGACCCGCCATGAGAAAGTTTCATGAATCGTTATATGAGTGTCATAAACTTTCTCATGTGACTATTAGTATGAATAGTCTTTAGACCTGAAATCACTACGGTTCCCTACATAAGGAGTTATGTACTTTGATGTCGTCAAATGTCACCCATAATAGGGTGGACTATAAAGGTGATCACTGGGTATGTAATAAATTATGCGGAGGGATGTGGTGATGTAGATGGGATCTATCCCTCTCATATGATGGGAGTGATATCTTTAGGCCTCTTGATAGAGTAAGACCACGAAATGCATGGACATGCTCAAATGAGTCAATATGAGATATTGAGCTCATTTGTTTGAGTGAATATAATTAGGGATCAAGAAATACAAAGATTGATAAGAGGATGACACAGTCTATGCCTCATTAATCAATCTAAATATCGAGGATAGAAGGACAAGGTCATAGAAGATAATAGTCACAGAAAGGTTTTTGTTGGATCTTGACATTTTCGTAACTTGGGTAGCAATGATGCATTGCTTGATATCACTCATTTCTAATGTGTCTAAAGTGGTTTAGAGACATTGCTAACGTTACGAAAATCTATAGGGTCACACAAAAAGAACTTGTTGTTTTGGAGATGAGGTTCATTTTAGTTTGACTAAATGAACCATTAGGTATTGAATTTGATTCATTGAAAGGGTTGGATTTGAGTTATACTCAAATTAAATGGAAAAATTGAGTTGGACTTAAATCAATTTGAATGGTATGAATTCATCATGCATGATTAATGTGGATTAATCATGCATTGAAGAGGGAAAACCAAGGGTTCGATGAAACCTCTTTTCATGCATGAATGAAACCTTATTCCATGCATGATTAATATGGATTAATCATGCATTGAAAAGGAAAAACCAAGGGTTTGATGAAACCTTTCATATTCATGGGATGAATATAAAAAGGGGGCTTTGGATCATGAAGAGAGCTAGTGAAATTGCCTTTGTTTTTCCTTCTTCTTCTTCTTGGCCGAAATCCTTTCTTGTCCTAGCTCTCTTTTGTGGTGTTGCTAGCATAACCTTTCTCCAAAAGAGTGTTCGTGTGAATACCATAGAGTCACGTACGCTTGAACGTGCCAGAGATCCGGCGAACCGTGGACGAGCGGGATAGATAAAGGGAACGTATCAAAGGTATACCCTATAGGATAGGGCTTTTTGATTTATACTTTGTATGAGTTTTCTTTTGAATAGATCACTCAAGGGATCCTTTTTCCGCTGTGATTTTATTGTTTATCGCATAGGATTCCCTACAGTATTTTCAATCAAAGCAAATAGATATGCTCTAATAATTCACTAAGTTAGCTTTTCGTGCATGTGCTAAGCTAATCTCCTTAAGGGGTACTCGTTCCACAGTAAATTAAGTCGTCATCTTATTGCTTTTCTAAGGTTTCCGACTTTTAGGCACTTACCTACCCAAAGCGAGAATCATTCCCTAGATCTAGCACAAAGTCTCAAAGGCGTGCTCAATATTGAGAGAAATTGGTATGTGTTTTCCTAGTAACCTAACCATTTCCACCCACGACAACTATTTTTTTATCCCTCATAATATTTTTCTATTTTCTCTCTCTATTTTTTTTCTCTCTCCTTTTTTTTCATTTTTTTTTTCTTCTCATAGGGATTTTGATTTTTTTGAATGGGCTTACATAATCTGAGCATCTCTAGTCACCTATAGATTCCAAAGTACTAGACTATTAGGATGAATCATAACTATATATGTATTAGATTCTCCCTTTCAGAGTATTCATCAAGTGTAAGTGTAAAAATATGAGCTAACCAGTGCAAGTCTAGAACATTCATTAAAGCAAATAAAATAAAATACTACGAGGTAAATGAAGTTAAGCTATCCATGGAAACAACTCGTGAAGACAACTTTAAAAAAATACTAATGAGGCAACTTATAGATAGTAAGAACTAAGTGTTGAAAGAAACTAAACAACCTATGAATTAACAAATGAATGCTAACTAAAATGCAAATATCAGGAAAGAAACTACTACTAGAAACAAAATAAATAAAAACTTTGGGCCTGCCCCCAGACTTGTATGAAGCTATACCTCTAATATGATGTATGAAGTGGAAAGTCTGGTAGCCTCGGCATGTCTGGCTCCTGGGTAAATCTAGTGCTCACTCGCTGATGCCACAAGTACATGTGGTCGATCTAAGAGTTGGTGGATGCAGGGGCTGCTTAGTGCTCCTCTTCCCAGGAAATAGATACAGGCCTTGTCATAGAACTCCTCGACCCGCTAGAAGTGGTCCCGTAATCCCTAAAATATGCCTGCGTATAAGTGCTCTGCTCCTCCCATCGCTGCCTCTTCGTCTGCTGCTCGACGTATATGTCATTAAGGCGCGATTGGAACTCTGAAAAGTCATAGGCAGATGTACCTGTATCCTACTCGAATGTAGAAAAAGATGGTGGTGCAGGTGCAGGCTCTCGTCGTGGACTAGGTGGGCTCAAAATGATTTTTTGCGTCTACCTAGCAAGTTCTTTCTAATCCAAAACTATTTACAAAAACGTAAATGACCATAAATCACAGTCTAAATTATACACATGAATGCAATAAAATAAAAAACATATATAAAACTACACTTGGGTTGCCTCCCAAGAAGCGCTTTGTTTATGGTCTTTTAGCTCGACCACACTCCTATGTCTCATCTTGGCTCTAGTGCCCCAAGGAGATTTTTCTCCCTCCCCTTCTTGATGCGTTTGAATCTTTCTCATGGGGGAGCAAGATATTTGCTCACTTTACGCCACTTGCCTTTTGGTCCTCCATCACTATGTCTCTTAAATCTTGCTCGTGGAGGGGTAAGATATTTATTAGCTGCTTTCCTTGGCTCGAGATTGAACATGCTTAGCCTCAAGTAATCATTGGGAGTTTGATCATGATATTCCATTGTGTTCAAATGCTGTAAATAATTTAACTCGCCACAGACATCCTCATCAAAAGATTGATTAGTAGATTCTATTATGTTGAATGAAATTTTATCATCACAATTCACTAAAAGTCCTTCGTTATTAGTAACCTACAGTTTTAGTGAGGGTTAGGGTAGGCTCTTCTAGATCCTTGAGGTTAGGAGATGTTTTGATTGAAGCAATGCACTCCTCGATTAAAGTATCAATTATATAATCTTCAAGTTCTTCTTCAAGTGGTGATTGAATGGATTGTCCTTCTTTACTTCCTATGTCATCCACATCTTCCTCATCCGTTTATTCCAAGTGAGTCTCTACCATTTAGGGGTAATCTAGTCATCTAAGACACCTTCTCATCTCTTAGTTTCTTCTCTTGCTAGATCTCATTGCATAATCTTCGTAAATTGTCAGCTATGCTACTCGCATTCCCTAGTAAAATTGGCTATAAATGCTTCTAAGTGAGGACATGGTTATGGATAAAATTCATATGGCAGATTGATGACAGCATAGTCTTTTAGTATTAGTGGAAGATTATTGGGATGTATACTAAAAGCCTAGCCTTTTATGAACATCTTCATTTTGAAATAAGAATCACATGATCATTGTTTGCATTTTTGCATATTGTCTGATACTTTACATTGTAGATAACATGGTGTGTGGTGTCACACTGAAGAACATGTTATCAGTTCCTTGTAGAGTATAAGTAGAGGCTCATAACCAAGATGGTTTTGGATAAACCAATGATATGGTTGTAGTGTGATTTGGTATTAGTTTATCTTGACCATAGAATTACACTAGTACACTTTGTGTGTATTGAGCAAGATCGATTTAGAGGTGATTCAATTTATACTGACTATATAATTAAATCGGACCTCAGATATTATGATGTACATGCTCTTAATCCCGATATAATAACGGGCACATATACTTATTATTTATTTCTTTGATTTACCAATGGGCGAGATTTATGTGTTAAATCGATAGGCCTGGTAAGTTGGGAAATAATATTATTTACATGGTATGCCATTGATTATAGGAGGAAATCGTGTCCTATATACTAGGATGATGATGTCCCCTTGAGGAGCTCATAAGGTTCATCATGTAAATCCTGCAGGTGGACTTGGTCCAACATGATGATAAAGATGAGTGGTACTACTGATAAAGTTCGATATTAATTAATTAAAATGTCAGTAATTTAATTAATTAATGGACATTCGATATCTTAAACACGGGGAGATATTTTGTACAAATAATATGTGGAGCCCATATTTAATTATGGGGGGTGGTGAGGTAGATCAATGATAATCCTCTAGTGGAATGGATCATCATTAATGAATCAGGTTTTATGTGGTTCGGATCCATTGGGTAGCTAAGATCCAACTCCTCCTCATGGTCCCTATTATAGCCTATTATAAATACCTCGTGATGCCTAGATCTACATAAGGGTTGGAGAGGTTTGGGCGGCAATATAAGTTCTTCTAGGGTTTTTGGAGTTGGCATTGGAGGCTTGGGTGGCAAGGAATAGAAGAGGTGTGCTAGGGTTTTGGTTGGTTCATCTCTTCTTGGCCGGCGACAACAAGACAAGAAAGCTAGAGTTTTTCCTTATTTACCCCCTCTTAGCTGGCACCACCCTCTTCCTTCTCCATTGTCGGCGCCTCTCTTTCCTTCTCCAAGGGCCGGCGGCAACAAAGGTGAGGGTTCCTCCTTCCTTTGTTTTCGCCGGCACACCCTCTCCCTCTCCTTAGGGCTGGCGGACACCAAGCTTTGTGGTTGGTGGTCAGCGCAAGCAAGGAGAAGAAGGGAGCTTTTGTTCTTCCCTTGTTCGGAGCGAGCAAGGAAGGGAAGACACGATCTAGGAGGCTTCGACTTTTGGAAGATCGTCGCCCTCACGATGTCCAAGAGGAGGATAGGAATACAATACAAGATCAAGAGGTAAAACAAGAGGTATAATCTTGTTTAATTTTGATTCTAGTTCTTTTGTATTTTGTATGTTATTGATTAACATGGACCCTGATGATAAACACAAAAACCGACGATCTGTTAATCATCTATTCCGCGGCTAATCGAGGAAAAGAGTTAGGATGCTTGAACAACAAGTTTGTTCAAGCGACTACTCAAATCGAATAGCACGATGATGGATCGGTTGCTTGGGTAATCCATCTCCGTCTGGATTAGTTTTGGTTGATAAAATTTTAATCCGGGGACGCGTGATAGTATCGCCATGCACAAGTGACCGAAGCGAGAAGCAATTCTCTTCATTTTTTTTATACACAAGATGTTGGGATGTATACTGAAAATTCTATTCTTTGTATGAACATCTTTATTTTTGAAATAAGAATCACATGATCATTGTTTGTATATTTATGGTTATGCATATTGTCTGATACATTACATTTTAGATAACATGGTGTGTGGTGTCACACGGAAGATCATGTTATCAATTCCTTGTAGAGTATAAGTAGAGGCTCACAACCGAGATGGTTTTGGACAAATCATTGGTATGGTTGATATGTAATTTGGTATTGGTTTGTCTTAACCATAGAATTACATTAGTACACTTTATGTGTATTGAGCAGGACCGACTTAAAGGTGATTCAATTTATTGCTGACTACATAATTGAATCGGACCTCGGTAATAATAACGGGCCGACTTAGAGGTGATTCAATTTATTACTTTATGATGTACATGCTCTTAATCCCGATATAATAACGGGCACATGTACTTAGTATTTATTTTTTTGATTTACTAATGGGTGAGATTTATAGATTAAATCGATAGGCTCGGTAAGTTGGGAAATGATACAACCTCTTATTCATGTTGTAATTCAGGCGGAACTGCTCTAAACTCCTAGGTAGAGATTTTAGAATGATATCGACATGGATTTCCCCATCGATCTCAGCTTCAAGGACTTCCAGCTCATTCAAATGAGCCATCATCTTGAGAACATGATCCCTCACGGGTGTTCCCTCAATCATGGCGATCATCATCAAGTTCCTCATGGCTTCCTACCTAGCAGCCCGATTCTAGTGTCCGAAATGTTCTTTGAGATTGAGCATCATGTCATAAGCAGTAGGCATGGCTTGATGTTGATGTTGCAATACATTTGACATAGAAGCCAAAATATCACACCACGCCATCTCATCACCCTTTATCCACTTCTTATAACTCTCTTTCTCCTTTTCCCCAAAATCATCCGCAGACTTAGGAGGACACTCTTCGAAGAGTACATATTTGTACTCCTCAGCATTCAAGACCATATCTAGTTTCCTTTTCCAATCCACATAGTTAGGTCCAGTAAGTTTATTTTCCTTTAGTATCACAGCAAGTGGGATGAAAGTCATTTTTGAAAAACCTAAGAATCACATAGATCAAAATATTAGATTTCAAAAAAATTATTGATTCCTCAAACAATAAAATTTTAAAATCAACCAACATCTCAAAACACCGAGAATATCGTATGCCATGATAGTGTGGACGTATATGAATTCTACATTTGTAAGAGGAGGTTTTACCCATTAATTTTATTATTCTGTCAACCTTACTTTTTGACAAATAAAATTAATAGTTGGTTCCTTTTCGGCACTACAAATAAATGTAGTGACTTTGATGGGGAGGATATTCTTATTTGCATCTAAGTGTTCACCATTACTCGATACCAAGGCAAATATCTCAGATTATGTGCCTTCCGATGGGGAAGTACACACGCTCCTAAATAATTTTCTATAACCATATTTAACCCTGTGATCTGCTAAACAAACTCATCCGATGGGGAGGAAGGCACTCAAAGCCGACGCGCAAGTTTGTTTGCATCACATGTCAAATCGTAATGAAGGCCATGTGAATATTTTTTAAAAAAATATCCCTCTCTCACATAGTAATTTAAAATTGAGGAATTTTCCTAGCACACAATATGCATATCAAACAAAAAGCAATAAATATGAAAAAAATATTTTCCAACTATTATGACTTTTGTTTTCTAATATGCCTCCCATCATGTCACCACCTCGTCCGCTCCTCCATACACCATGTACAAGACATCCGGAGATCCGAGCTGAGAATAATTATTTTAATTTACATCCATCGATCCTATACTCCACAAAGGAGTGTACATGATATCTAGATCGAAAGCAAACTAAAATAAAAGAGTGATTCAAATAAATACTAGCCTCGTCAACCCTGAGGATTCAAATAATATTACAATTATACACATCCAATCACATACACACACATATGACCATAATAGTTGGATCTTATGCCTGCAACCAAAAAGTTAGACTACACACATCCTATTATTATCCGACACACATAATATATGATAAGTGCATATAAGTAATCAAATCCTAAACACACAAAACTAGAAACCGTAGCTCTGATACCACTTGTGGGGAATTGATTCCCGCTTCGATCACTCATGTAAGGCGATCCTATCTACGTTTTCGGATTAAAAAAAATTAATCCTTGACGAAGACGGATTACCCAAACAACCGATCCATCATCGTGCTATTCGATTCGAGTGGTCTTTTGAACAAACTTGTTGTTCAAGCAACCTAACTATTTTCCTAGATTAGCCACAATATAGATGATGTACGGATCGCTGGTTTTTGTGTTTATCTTTCGGGGTCCAAGTAAATTAGCCACATACAATTACATACAAATTGCATAGAACAAGAAAGAAACTTAAACAAGAATTATACCTCTTGTTTACCTCTTGGTCTTCTATTGTATGACCTATCCTCCTCTTGAACGTTGTGTGGGCAACGATCCTCCAAGAGTTGAAGCCTCCTAGATCTCTAGCTTCCCTTCCTTGCTTGCTCAAACAAAGGGAAGACACATGCTCCCTTCTTCTCCTTACTTGCGCCAACCACCAAGAACCAATCTTTGGTGTCCGCCGACCCTAAGGAAAGGGAGAGATGACCCAGCCAAAACCAAAGAAGAAAACAACCCTTCTTCCTTTCTTTGCTGCCAACCAAAAGAGAGGGATGAGAGGCGTCGGCTATAGGGGATGGAGTGAATGAAGGTGTTGTCGGTCAAGGAGGAGCAAGAGCCAATCCCTAGAATTCCTTGTAGCTGCCGGCCCTAGGAAGCAAGACAAATCTTCTTGCTGCCCAAACCTATCCCACGCCAACTCAAAAAAAACCCTAATCTCCAAAAAGATTATTTTCGCCCAAGCCAAGCCTCCCATATTTGTAGATTTCTCCCAAGCCTTCTTTTAATCGTGTCCGTTGGATCTAGGCTTCATGAGGGTTTTAATATTTGGCTGCAATAGGGACCATGAGGAGGAGTTGGATCTTAGCCACCCAATGAATCCGGCCCACACAAAATCCGATCCATTAATGATAATCCATTCCACTAGAGGATTATCATTGATCTACCTCACCAACCCCCATAAATAAATATGGGCTCCATATATTAATTGTACAAATATCTCTCCGTGTTTAAAATCTCGAATGTCCGTCAATTAATTAATTTACTGACGATTGATTAATCGACATCTTACTCCATGAGTAGTACCACTCAACCTTCTCATCATGCCGGACCAAGTCTACCTGCAGGGTTTACATGATGATCTTTATGAGCTCCTCAAGGGGACATCATCATCCTAATACATAGGACACAGTTTCCTCCTATAATCAATGACACACCATGTAAATAATATCATTTCCCAACTTACCGAGTCTATCAATTTAATCTATAAATCTAGCCCATTGGTAAATCAAAGAAATAAATATTAAGTACATGTGCCCATTATTATATCGGGATTAAGAGCATGTACACCATAATATCCGAGGTCCGATTCAATTATGTAGTTAGCAATAAATTGAATCACCTCTAAGTCGGTCTTGCTCAATACACACAAAGTGTACTAGTGTAATTCTATGGTCAAGACAAACCAATACCAAATTACACTACAACCATACCAATGGTTTGTCCAAAACTATCTTGGTTGTGAGCCTCTACTTATACTCTACAAGGAACTGATAACATGATATTCCATGTGACACCACACACCATGTTATCTATAATGTAATGTATTAGACAATATGCATAACCATAAATATGCAAACAATGATCATGTGATTCTTATTTCAAAAATAAAGATGTTCATACAAAGAATAGACTTTTTAGTATACATCCCAACAATCTCCCACTTATACTAAAAAACTATGTTGTCCTCATACTACCATACATCTTATTCTCATGACCTCCATATGCCTATCAAAAGCTCTCACTGGAAGGGCCTTAGTGAAAGGATTTGCCAGGTTATCCTCTGATGCATTCTTGGCTACAACAACGTGTCCTCTCTTTATGATCTCTCGTATCAGGTGGTACTTGCGCTCTATGTGATTACTTGCCTTATGGGCTCGTGGTTCCTTCGAGTTTGCAACTGCACCATTGTTATCACAATAAATCATGATAGTTCTGGGCAAACCAGGAATCACATCCAAGCCCATCAAGAAGTTCCTGAGCCATACAACTTCTTTGGCTACCTCAGAGGCTGCCACATACTCAGCTTCCATGGTGGAGTCCGTCACGCATTTCTACTTGACACTCCTCCATACAATGGCTCCACCTCCGAAAGTAAACACAAAACCTAAGGTAGACTTACTATTATCCCTATCTGATTGGAAGTCAAAATCTGTATAACCCACAGGGAGTAATTGATCTATCTGGTATACCAGCATATAATCCCTAGTCCTTCTCAGGTACTTCAATATATTCTTTATCGCAGTCCAATGTCCCTGTCCTGGATTACTCTGATATCTGCTAACTATTCCCATGACAAAGAAGATATCCGACCTCATACATAACATAGCATACATGAGGCTTCCTACCGGCGAAGCATAAGTATCCACCTTCATCTCCTCTATCTCCTTTGATGTTCTAGGACACATCTCTTTAGATAAAGGTACTTGGAGTTTTGCATGCTAAAATGAGCCAAAATGGTGTCTATGTATGAAGCTTGAGATAAGCACAACATCATTTTCCTACGATCTCTTATAACCTTGATCCCAAGGATGTGTTCCACTTCTCCCAAGTCCTTCATATCAAACTGTTTGGACAACCATACCCTTACATCTGATAACATTTTGACATTGTTGCCAATTAACAAAATGTCATCTACATATAGTACAAAAAATACCACTATGTTTCTATCACATCTCTTGTATACACAAGACTCATCCGAACTTTGAATAAATCCATAAAATTGGATTAACTCATCAAAGAGGATGTTCGAAGATCTTGAAGCTTGCTTCAAATCCATAAATGGACCGATTAAGCTTGCACACTAGATGCTCTTTGCCCTTTGCAATGAATCCCTCTGGTTGCTCCATATAGATGTTTTCCTCAAGACTTCCATTAAGGAAAGCTATCTTGACATCTATCTGCCACACCTCATAATCTATACGAGCAGCAATAGATAAGAGAATCCAGATAGACTTATGTATGGCTACCGGCAAAAAGGTCTCCTCATAATCGATGCCCTCTTTTTGAGTATACACTTTTGCAATAAGCCTCGCTTTGAAGGTCTCAACCTTCCGGTCTATTCCTCTCTTTATTTTGTAGATCAACTTGCATCCAATAGTTTTTACACCATTGGGTGGTTCTACTAGCTCCAAGACTTGATTTGAATCCGTAGATTCTATCTCAGAATTCATTGCACTTTGCCAAGATACCGCATCTTTATCTTGGATTGTCTCGTCATATGTTCAAGGATCAGGTTAATGTTTGCTAAGGACCAAATCAGAAGATTCTCCCAAGAACATAAATCTATCAGGTTGTCTAACAACCCTCCCACTTCGATGAGGTTTCACCTGTGTATCCTCTGTGACACGCGGTGCAGTCACTTGTGGTATATTCTCTTGTACCGGTGGTACTAAAGTAGTGACTTCTCCTCTCAAATCCTCCAGAATAATCTTACTCATGGGATTATGGTTCATCACATAGTCTTCCTCTAAAAATTTTAAGGGAGGTTAAAGTTAAGTTTGGACTTTTACCCATATTTTCAATGGTTTAAGTTTCCTATAGGCTTAGGAACTCTCCAAGGACATTGTTGGTGCAATGGTCAAGGGGGAGCAAGCCTTTAAGGGGAGTGTGGGATGATGGATGCAATTTTGACCAAAAGGGAGAAGTGAGGGTTTGGTAAACCTTCATTATGGATTGCCTTTCATTTAGTGTTATGTCATTTATCACTAGGAAGAGTGAAGGCATCCTAGATGTTTTTGAACCAAGGGGGAGAATATAGGATTTTATTGGGAGATGAAACATTGAAAAATCCTTGGTAGTTTTTTTGATGTATGCCAAAGGTGTTGGTGCAATCGGCCCAGGTTGACTCGAGTTTGACTCGAGTAGTATTTTGATGATAGACAAAACTTATGACATGGGATTGTCATGGGAAAGTCCATCATGGAGTTGGCATGGAAAATTCAAGCATGGAACTTGATGTTGAAAAGTCCAAAGCATTGCAAAGTCGTGCACTTGGTGCTTGGTGAGAAATGTAATGCAAAGCCATGTGCTTGGTGCATGTGGGAAGTCTTGAGTACTTGGTAAGTTCACTAGGCTCGGGGTCCTTGAGTCGGTGAAGGATGGCATTGCAAAGTCGTGCACATAGTGCATTCGAGGGACTGCCGGATGGGGAGCGAATGGAGTGAGCCCAAAGGGAAGCATACTTCGAGGGCAAGAGACGCAAAGGATGGCATTGTGAAGCCGTGCGCTTGACGCATCCGAGGGACATAGGCCAAGGGAAGAGAGCTTCTGTGGGAAACTCCATGAGGGATGAGGTGGACTTGGCCAAGTGGCTAAGACTGAGTGTCGGATGCTCAAACAGCTTGATGTTTGAGGTTTTACCTGACATCAGTCGACTGGCATTGGAGCCAGTCGACTGCTCTAAATCGTATGGATTCGACCAGTGTTCGACTGAACAGAGTCTGGCTAATCAGTCGACTGCCAAGGGAAGGCAGTCGACTGTTGACATCATCAATCGATTGCTTAAGAGAAGCAGTCGACTGATAGCGTTGTACACGGGCACAAAAGCTAGTCGAGCTCGCCAACACTCGACTGATGGGGTATCAGTCGACTGATGGGTACCATCAGTTGACTAATGTGTGATCCATTGGAACTTGACCAATGTGGATCTGGCCGTTGTGAGACAACGGCTACAGGACCAGTCGACTGATGGTCACGATCAGTCGACCGATATGCACGAAATCAGCTTGATGCAGGTTATAAATGGAGCTCAAGATGGGGGATTTCGCCAAGTCTTTTGGGAAGATATTGAAGGGGAATTGCTGCTGCATTCCAGACCTTTAAGAGCCATCTAAAGCAAGCAACAAGCAAAGCGATCAAAGACATCGGTGAAAGTTTTCTTGTGTATTGTAATTTTGTATTTGCTTGTATTTCTATATTACATTGTAATTACTTGTGAGAAGTTTATCCACCTCCGACGTGTTGTCGAGAAGGAGTGTTACTTAGTGCCATGCGCATAACTAGAGCTCGGTGAGCTCGCCCATGGAGTAGGAACCATTCGGTTCCGAACCACATATATTGTCGTGTCTTGTGTGTGATTGTTTATTGTTGTTACTTCTATTGTTATTCCGCTACGTATATTAATGACTATTATAGACAAGCAACGCAAGAACGAACGAATTCCACTATACAACGATTAAGGGCTATTCACCCCTCTAGCCTGCCATCATCGACCCTACAAGTGGTATCAGAGCCAAGGCGCTTGTCGAGGACTAACCGCCGACACAAGCACTACAAGATGGTCGGCTACAATCTCCAACCACCAAAATTTGATGGAGACTTTCAATGGTGGAGAAGAAAAATGGAGGTATATCTAGAAACCGATTTTGATTTCATCCTAATCTTAGAAAATGGTTTTGAATTACCTAGGGATAAAAGCAATAGGCCAATTGAAAAGTCAAGGTGAACCCAAGACCAAATCAAGGACTTCGAGACAAATCTTAAGGTAATTGAATTACTTAGTGATTTGTTACCTAACAATATTTGGTCTAGATTAGGTAACTATAGGGATGCAAGGGAACTGTGGAATAAGGTAATGAAATTCCAAGAAAATTCCCAACCGGCACAAGTAGAGGAAGATGTCATGGAAGAAAGCCCATCCACATTCGACAACGTAGATGATTTGGTGGAGACCTCCACCTCTAGTATTGAGGGGGAGGAGAGGCAATCTTTCATCTCGTAGCAAGTTCAACAAGAAACATCCACATCCGAGAGAAATGAAGAGCAAGAAGAAAACTCCTTAGGTAACTCAAGTGTTGTGATTTTAAATAAAGATCATATAATATGCTTTGAGTGTAGGGAGAAAGGGCATTACAAAAGTAAATGCCCAAAATTGGCTAAGGAAAAGGCATCGGCACCAAAAGTCAACCAAAAGTCCAAGGATGCTGGAGTTCCCACAACTAGAAGCAAAGAGCACATTGTATGCTTTAAATGCAATCAAAAGGGACACTACCGAAGTCAATGCCCTAGGGGGAGGAAGAAAGGGCAAGAAGGTGTATCTCATGTAGGGGGAGCTTCCAAAGCTAATCCTAAGGTACATTTAAATAATGCACCTTCAATTTATAGGGATAAAAAGCATGCTAAAAATTATTTTAGTTCTCTTGCAATTATTAATGAAAAGCATGCTAGTAGAAACAATAAGGTTTATTGTTTAGGTGCCAAGCATGTTAGTTTATCTAAGGAAAAACCTAGGACCAATAACACTAGATCAATCTTGCGTAGGGAGTCAATTAGGAGAATTGAAGAAAACTTGGGCATTAACCCCAAAAAATCTAGGCACATGCCCAAGAAGAAGAGGTCTTTCCAAAAACCTAATGAACAATTAAAATTGGAAAAATTCGAGTTAGAGAACCAAGTCTTGAGGTCAAGACTTGAGAGAATGGAGAAAACCCTTGGAATTATAGAAAATTCAATTCAAGGGTCAAATACCGAAAAGTCAAGACCTAGGGTTCAAAAACGGTCTAAGGGCAAGGAAGGTTTGGGTCACAAACCTAAGCCCAAGAAGACTTATCATAATGTTCCATTTAATTATGGAACAATTTCTAGGTCTAGAAAAACCAAGGCTAATAGGGAAGCTATCCCTAAGACTAGCCATGGTGTTTGCTTAGTGGCTAAGGACTTAAGGAAAACCAAGAATGTCACTAAGAAGGTCAAAGGAGGAGTCACCTCTAGAGTTGACCTAGGAAAGACCCAAAAGACTATGGCTTCACGGCCTAAAAGGGTCATTAGGAAGGTATCTAGGGAAGTTATCCCTAGTGAATACCTTGTTAATCCAAGGAGCTCAAATAGGTATTGGGTTCCTAGGAGCGTGATCGAATCACGCTAGATAGGTTAGGGTGTGTCAACCCTAAGTGAATGGGTGGTTAACTTAGCCATGGTAAGTTGACATATTAGGATGTGCCAATATGCTTGAGAAGTGAAAAATAATTAAATTGTCACAATTAGGTCTTAGAAGTATGGGTGTGCCATCTTGGGTTTATGACACACGTGGGAGATAATGGTATTAAGACAAAATGGAATTAACTCCTAGAAATGGCAATTTGGATTTAACACTTAGGTATTTTATACCTTAGTATATTTTACTTGCCATAATGTATTTGTCTTGCCATGACATGACGTCATTTTCATTTTTATCTCTAAAAATGTCATGATCATGTTTAGACTTATTTTTAGATGTCATGTATGCTAACATTTCATTCACATGCCATGACATCATGATTTTGGCATATGCTTTCATTTATATCATATCTATGCCATAATCATCATCATGCATAAAATAAAATGGAATTAAGGACAATGGCATGATTTGAAGTCCCATGTATAAGGGAATCAAATAGAGTTGCCTTAGAATATGCATGAGACCATTAAAGAACAAAAACCAACATCTCACTAGAATATTTGACTTGAATGTGTTTTGCACATTTAGATACAAGTGAGATGTTTAGGAAAAATGAATTAAAGGTTTTGAAAACATTTTGAAAAACCTTGGTGAAGTCTATCTTTTGATAGCAATCACCATTGAATGGGATGATACAAAGAGGGCTCAATATTGAAGCTTTTCTTAACTTTTGGACTTTGTATCAATCTCGCTATTTTGTGGGTAAAATAATTTTTCAATATTTTTCACCCATAATGATTGTGATAGGTAATATACGTACAAAATTTCATGATTTATCAACATATGTATATTTACTTACGAATTTTGGAAATTCATTTCTGAAATTCAGCAAACTGCAATTGCAGTTATCAGTCGACTACCAGGGCGTACCGTCGACTGATGTGGAAAGGAGTCGACTGGCACAGGCTGATTTTGGGTAAACCTTGGTGGTTAGGCCCATGTTCAGCTGTGTTTTGGTCCCCTAACTACTCCTAACCCTAGGACATGCTTGGGAGAGCATTAGAAAGGGTGGAAATCCATTGGACATGGATTAGGAGAAGTGTTTAGGGAGAGTATCAATCTTAAGGTGGATGCAAGTTCATTGTTGAAATTTACCTTAATTTTGATTTGGTTAATGTTCCTATTGGCTTAGGGACTCTCCAAGGACATTGTTGGTGCAATGGTCAAGGGAGAGCAAGCCTCTAGGGGGAGGTATCCATCATGGGAAGATGAATGTGTATTTCCTCATGGGAGGAAAGTTGGGTTGCCTCTCTTAAGTGATATGGGATCACTAGAAAGATTATAGGCATGTGTTTCCTTCAAGGGAGAGATTGTAAGATCTCATTGGGATATGAGACATTCATACCCTTGGGGAGGACCTTTTTGATGTAATGTCAAAAAGGGGGAGAAGTTACCAAGTTACCAATAAGGGTTCATTGGAATTCTCATTGGGATGTGAGAATTGCCAATATGGGAGAATTGGTAGACTTGAGATGGTAGTTTTGTCAATCATCAAAAAGGGGGAGATTCTTGGTGTAATCGGCCCAGGTTGAGTCAAGTTTGACTCGAGTAGTATTTTGATGATAGACAAAACTTATGACATGGGATTGTCATGGGAAAGTCCAACATGGAGTTGGCATGGAAAACCCAAGAATGGAGCTTTGTGTTGAAAAGTCCAAAGCATTGCGAAGTCGTGCTCTTGGTGCTTGGTGAGAAATGCATTGTGAAGTCGTGCACTTGGTGCATGTGGGAAGTCTTGAGGACTTGGTAAGTTCACTAGGCTCGGGGTCCTTGAGTCGGTGAAGGATGGCATTGGGAAGCCGTGCGCTTGGTGTATCCGAGGGACCGCCGGACGGGGAGCGAATGGAGTGAGCCCAAAGGGAAGCATACTTCGAGGGCAAGAGACGCGAAGGATGGCATTGAAAAGCCGTGCGCTTGACACATACGAGAGACATAGGCCAAGGGAAGAGAGCTTCGGTGGGGAACCGTTAGTAATATATGAGAGATGTCCTAAGGCAATCGCCTTATGTATGAACCATTTATATGATAAATGAAGATTCACTATTTGAGTATACATGTTTTTATGTATTTGATTTGATCTTAAACTCATTTACTGAATGTCCACGATACGATTCACAGTATGAGAGAATTTGTGATTGGATCACAACTAGTGAGTATCTCTACATGTGTAATTGTGATGTATCGGAATTATCCCTAGTCGATGAATTGATGGATTTGGACACCATCAATTCTGTCGAGACTAGCACGAGGTATACTCCTTGGTGTATCCAAGCAGCTGATTCTCACTGGCTGGAGACATAGTGATGTCCGGAGTTAATCGTGGATGCTAGTTATGGTAACTAGTTCATTGGAGTGACCAGCCATAAGACTTCATATGGTTCTCTGCATATATAGATATGTCAATGAAGTTCTTACTGTGGCTTAAGTGCGATGTTCCTTTGACTTGCGGTATTCAAGTCATCTTGATCATGGAGACTTATGCTTTGACATCTTAAGCAAACATCTCCGAGGAGATGTGGACCCGGGATGATTGGGTATAAGTCGAAGTGATCGAAGGTGTTTGAATAGCCTATAAAGGATTCATCACTCCTTGCGAGGAGATGTATACCCATGGCCTCTCGTCGGATTGTTACTAAAGTCTTTGGCCAAAGCATTACATGTTTAGAGTAAAGTACTCTTCGATACATGTGGAGTAACTAGAATCCGTAGGACGAGGAAATGATACTTGGGCTAGGTGTAAGGTAGTCAGCCTAGTGGGGACTGACACAATAGACCATGTCCTGAACCAAGTGGGTATAAGATGAGTGAAGGGAATGGGGCACGATTCATTCGAGCTACTGAAGGGTTTCAGAAATAGTTCTGGATCAACCGTTGATCTTCTCGGTTAATTGGGGATCATGATGTACTACTAGGTGCCACTCATGATCGTTCTATAATTAATGGTTAATTATAGACGGCCAACATAAACCGAGAACCTATTTGGTCACACACACAACGAGTGTAATCCAAAGGATTTAAAACGAGCTTGAGAATGGGATTCTCAGACCGAGAGAAACTATGTTTGGTTGGACCAAACATAAAGCAAGCATGAAATTGTTTCAGTCGCAATGGAAGCGTGGATGGGCCGTGTCTTATGAAGACATAATGGATGGACCAAAATGGTTTGGTTCTAATCCAATGGATGAGAATAAACCAAAGGGTTTGGGTTATATTAAACGAATGAACCAAAGGTTGGTTCGGTTCGTTTTAACTTAAAATAAACCATCATGGTTTGGTTTATTTTAACTTATCTTAATGGAGCGGGTTAACGGGCTTTATGGATATGATCCATTAACCATTAAGAGAATTTGTTCTCTATAAAATAGGGCTTAAACCCTAATCCTAAAACCCTAATTGGAGTTGCCGCCCAACAAAGTTGTGCCGCCCCCTCCCTCTCCTCCACTAGTCGGCGCCAACCCTAGGTGTGCCGCCGCCCAGCCTTGCTGTGCCCGTCAAGTCATTGCGGCGACCAAGCTTCAGCGGTGAACCTCCGGCGACCCTCCGGTGATCTCCTCAAGGTTGGTGATAAGGTGAGCTTCTATCTCTCCTTGGCGACCTCTATTCCTCCACCAAAGCTGTCCAGTTTTTTCTGGACAGCTTGTTTCTTTGTTATCGGGCGTTGTTTTGGGCGGCGGTTGGTGCTCGATAAGCGCCTTACCGGGGATTTGATCTCCGGTAATCCTCTGAGGTGGAGGACGAAGGATTCGTCAATTGGTTGACGAATACCTCTCCGGAGAAGCGAGTTTTGAGAACTCATTTAAGGATCCGAATTTGGATTCGGATCGTGATCATCTCTCGATCACGTCGTCTTCAACACGAGGCTAGTAACCCGTACGAAGACGAAGCTCGTGACTTAGCGAAGTCATCCCGAGGAGCTCGGCGTGGATACGGATAGAGACGATTCTTACGAGTATCGTTTCGGTCGATGTCGTTCCCGCTACACGTCATACGGAAGGTATAACGTAGATAATTTTCTTTTATTGCAAATTTTAATTTACGGTTATGTCTACACTTGTTGTAATAGCATGCGTGTGTTGTGTGTGTTGTAATAAATATAGATTTATTATTTTTAATTGCTTCCGCTGTGCTCATGTTTACGAAACATGATCAAACACACACACGCCGCGGTGCCGGAAACCCAACAGTGGTATCAGAGCCCAGGTTGTGTTTCGACATAATCGTAAAAATGGTTTTGCGATAGTCATAATGTATTTCTGGAAATTTTCTAATTTTGGAAATTTAGAAGTATTTATGGAAATTTTTCAATTTTGGAAAGTCTAGAAGTATTTTTGGAAATTTTCCACTTTTGGAAAGTTGGAAGTATTTATGGAAATTGATATTTTCCATAAATAAAATATTTGATTAGATTCTGGAAATTTGTTTCCTAATTTAATTATGATTTGATTTGGGAAATCAAATCATAAAATATTTTATTTCCATAAGTAGTTTTAATGATTTAGGAAATTGGTTTCCTAAATAGATTTTCCTTAATCAAATAATTCCATGAATAAAATATGTGATTAGATTTGGAAATTTGTTTCCTAATTTAATTATGATTTGATTTGGAAAATCAAATCTTAAACATATTTTATTTCCATAAATAGTTATGACATATAAGGAAATAATAAACATGACATAAGTTTATGCCATGTAATTGCATTAGATGCATAACATTATGCCATGCGTGTCGTGACATGTAGATGTATGCCATGTATGTCATGTCATGTAGATAATAGTTATTTGCATGCAAAGAGGATGAGACATAAAAACCCTTAATCAATATTAAAGCCTACACCTTCCATTAATATGGTTAGAACCAGAGTTCTGTTTCTTGTTTGGGTTGTTGGACTCTCTCCAAGCCCGGCTCGAACCTGAATATGTTCAAACCATGGAATAGTTTAATACTAATATGGTAAGAGTCAGAGGTCAATCGTTAGCTTTGGTTGTTGGACTCTCTCCAAGCTGGGCTAATTGGTTGAATGCGCTCTAACCATATTAAAACTATGTCCTGATTAATGGGTTGGCTTTAACCTGGAGCATCGGCTTGTTGGACTCTCTCCAAGGTCGATGTAAAGGGAGGTGAAGTTGGGTGCTATGCATATGATGCATACTTGTTAATGTGTTAACAACCCGATGTATGTGTGAACATTCAATTAGTTGATAGCACATTGTGATAGTTTCATATACGTGATATGCAATCGGTATAGATGATACCTACCGTCGTAGTTATGAATGGCTTGTTGGACTCTCTCCAAGGTTGTTCATAACTATGATGGATATCAGCCCATTCGGAGATGAACCTACGATCTCCCGAAGTGATTTTGGGGTTTTTGAAATTCGAAAAATGAATGGGATTTATAAATGTATATTGATGCATTTTAAAATCATCTTTCTCATATATGCTCATTTTGTATTTCTAAGATTGATCATGATGTCTTTGAATTGCGTTCCATTTTGGATTCGAATAAATTGACTGGGCCGAGCTTCATGGACTAGCTTAGAAGCTTGAGAATTGTTCTCAAGGTTGAAAAGCTTGCAAATGTCCTCGAAGCGCCTCTTCCCGCCCGTCCTAGTGACGATGCAACTCTGGACCAATTGTTGGCCTATCAGAAACATGTGAGTGATTGTCAACAAATGAGTTGCATCATGCTAGCCACGATGGAACCCAAGCTACGAAAGCAGCATGAGCATATGGATGCTCATATCGTAGTCCTTTATCTTTGTGAGTTGGTTGATGAGCAAGTGAGATTCGAAAGGTTCGAAGTCTCAAAGCTCCTCTTCACCTCTGAGATGCTAGGAGGTTCATCTGTGGTACTGCTCAATATGCTGAAGACTGTGGAGTCTTCTGAGAAGCATGGCGAGGGGCGGTCTTTGTTAGTTGATTCCTCGAAGAAAGGTTCTAAGAGGAAGTCAAAGGAACAGCAGAAGGGAAAGAAGAGAAGGGCTAAGAAGGTAGAACTAGCACAAAAGGAAACTTGCCATCATTATGGCAAGGAGAGCCATTTGCGAAGAAAGTGCAAGATTTATCTTGAGTCCATGAAGAAGGATAAGGCATCGGATGCCCCATCTTCTTCAGAAATCTTCTTTATTGATTGTCATTCTATTTCCTCAGACACTTGGGTATTTGATACTGGGTGTGGCTCACATATATGTATTGACATACAGCGGCTAAGGAATAGAAGAAGACTTGTCAGAGGGGAGTCAAATTTGCGAGTTGGCAATGGAGCAAAGGTTGCTGCGGTCGCCATCGGAACTTATTTGCTGAAGCTCCCTAGTGGACTAGTCTTGGAACTGGACAATTGCTATTATGTTCCTTCTCTAATAAAGAACATTGTTTCTATTTCCTGCTTAAATAGAAATGGTTTCCATTTAACGTTTAGTAACAATTGTTGTTATATAACTTTGAATGGCGTACTTTATGGAACTGGAACTTTGAGTAATGGCATTTATATGTTGGACGTATCCAGTGACATTTTCAATATCGAAGCGAGCAACATGCGTGCTCGAAAGGATAATCACATAGACTCCTATATGTGGCATTGTCATCTTGGCCATATAAGCAAGAAACGCATGTCCGAATTACACCGATATGGAATTCTGGAATCGTTTGAATTGGATTCATACGATACATGCGAATTATGCTTAAAAGGCAAGATGACTAAGTTACCTTTTACTGGAAAAGGTGAACGAGTGGGAGAGTTACTAGGTCTAATACATACTGATGTATGTGGACCTATGTCAACTCAAGCATTAGGAGGCTATAGCTATTTCATTACCTTCACCGATGATCACTCACGGTTTGGGTATGTGTTCTTGATGAAACACAAGTCTGAAGCCTTTGAAAGGTTCAAAGAGTTCAGAAATGAAGTAGAGAAACAACATGACAAGTGTATTAAAATACTTCGATCGGATCGAGGTGGTGAATACTTAAGTCAGGAGTTTCTTGATTACCTAAGAGACAATGGTATATTGTCTCAATGGACTCCGCCCTATACACCACAGCATAATGGTGTATCTGAGAGGCGTAACCGGACCTTGTTGGACATGGTCAGGTCAATGATGAATCATGCGACTCTTCCCAAGTCCTTTTGGGGTTATGCACTTCAGACAGCTGTTTACTTGTTAAACAGAATGCCTACCAAGGTAGTCTCAACTACTCCATATGAGATATGGAATGGTAAGAAACCTCATGTATCTTACTTGAAGATATGAGGTTGTCCTGCTTATGTGAAGCGGATCAGTCTGATAAATGTCTATTTATTGGATACCCTAAGGAAACAAGGGGTTACCAATTCTATCATCCTGTGGAACAAAAGGTGTTTGTTTCAAGGCATGCTGTGTTTATAGAGAAAGAGTTTCTCTTGCAAGAAAACAGTGGGAGTGTCGTCGAGCTTGAGGAGGCTCGAGAGACTCAAATAGACATTAATGAGATACAGTGAAGCCTGGCGGTACAACTCATAGTGATGAGCAATCAATTTGGACCTATTGTAACACCACATCTTCGTAGATCTGGTAGAACACGCAATATTCCTGAGAGATATGGATTTCTCGTAAGTGAATCGAACGACGTGTTACTCATTGATGATGAGGAGCCTACCAGTTATGAAGAAGTGCTGACAAGTTCAGAAAGGGATAAAGTGGCTTGGTGCCATGAAGTCGGAAATGGATTCCATGTATGAAAACCAAGTTTGGAACTTGGTTGACCCACCTGAAGGCATAAAGCCTATAGGGTGCAAGTGGGTTTTCAAGAAGAAAACCGACATGGAAGGTAATGTGATTACCTATAAGTCTAGATTGGTGGCGAAAGGATATCGTCAAAAGCAAGGTGTTGATTATGACGAAACCTATTCGCCTGTAGCTATGCTTAAATTCATTCGGATGCTCCTGGCCATAGCGGCTCATTATGATTATGAGATATGGCAGATGGATGTGAAAACAACTTTCCTTAATGGAAACCTGCTCGAGGACGTGTATATGATACAACCTGAGGGTTTCACATCGGTTGATAAAACCAAGGTATGCAAATTGCGACGGTCCATTTATGGATTGAAGCAAGCATCCAGGAGCTGGAATATCCGTTTTGATGAGACGATCAAAAAGTTTGATTTCTCGCAAAATCCAGACGAACCTTGTGTGTACAAGAAGGTTATTGGGAGTGCAGTCGTATTCCTAGTATTGTATGTCGATGACATACTACTTATAGGAAACAATGTTTCAATCTTACAGTCAGTGAAGGTTTGGTTATCCAAGACATTCTCCATGAAAGACCTGGGAGAAGCAACCTACATCCTCGGGATTAAGATCTATAGAGATAGATCGAAACGGTTGCTTGGTCTTTCGCAGTCTACATATATAGACCGAGTGCTAAAGAGGTTTAGCATGTCGGAACCCAAGAAAGGTTTCTTACCCATCAGGCATGGGGTACACCTTTCGAAGTCTATGTGTCCGCGCACAGAAGACGAGAGGATTTGCATGAGTAAGATTCCCTATGCATCCGCAATAGGATCTATCATGTATGCTATGTTATGTACGAGGCCCGATGCATCGTGCTGCTCGAGTGTCACGGCGGATACCAGTCCGATCGGGAATGGATCATTGGGCGGTATTAAGGCGATCCTTAAGTACTTGAGAAGAACTAAGGATGTGTTCCTAATATATGGAGAAGGGTACATGGTGATACGTGGGTATACGGATGCGGCTCGACGAACAAGGATGATTCCATATCTCGATGCAGGTATGTATTCACCTAAAATGGGCGCAATAAGTTGGAAAGGTTCCAAGCTTGACACTATAGCGGATTACGCCACTAAGCGAGAATCGTTGCGACTTTAGGCGACAGGAAGCGGTTTGGATCAATAAGTTCATCTATGAACTTGATGTGGTCTCATCAATGATCCAAACATGTGCTTCGCCGCTATCATCTTATCAGAGAGATCATAAGTAGGAACGAAAAACAAATCGAGAAAATTCCCACTGAAAGGAACTTAGCGGATCCTTTGACTAAAGCATTACCTCAAAGTAAGTTTGAGGGTCATGTTAGAGCTTATGGTATTGGATACCGTAGCGATTGGCATTAGGCCACGTGGGAGTCTGTTAGTAATATATGAGAGATGTCCTAAGGCAATCGCCTTATGTATGAACCATTTATATGATAAATGAAGATTCACTATTTGAGTATACATGTTTTTATGTATTTGATTGGATCTTAAACTCATTTACTGAATGTCCACGATACGATTCATAGCATGAGAGAATTTGTGATTGGATCACAACTAGTGAGTATCTCTACATGTGTAATTGTGATGTATCGGAATTATCCCTAGTCGATGAATTGATGGATTTGGACACCATCAATTCTGTCGAGACTAGCACGAGGTATACTCCTTGGTGTATCCAAGCAGCTGATTCTCACTGGCTGGAGACATAGTGATGTCCGGAGTTAATCGTGGATGCTAGTTATGGTAACTAGTTCATTGGAGTGACCAGCCGTAAGACTTCATATGGTTCTCTACATATATAGATATGTCAATGAAGTTCTTACTGTGGCTTAAGTGCGATGTTCCTTTGACTTGCGGTATTCAAGTCATCTTGATCATGGAGACTTATGCTTTGACATCTTAAGCAAACATCTCTCAGGAGATGTGGACCCGGGATGATTGGGTATAAGTCGAAGTGATCGAAGGTGTTTGAATAGCCTATAAAGGATTCACCACTCCTTGCGAGGAGATGTATACCCATGGCCTCTCGTCGGATTGTTACTAAAGTCTTTGGCCAAAGCATTACATGTTTAGAGTAAAGTACTCATCGATACATGTGGAGTAACTAGAATCCGTAGGACGAGGAAATGATACTTGGGCTAGGTGTGATGTAGTCAGCCTAGTGGGGACTGACACAATAGACCATGTCTTGAACCAAGTGGGTATAAGATGAGTGAAGGGAATGGGGCACGATTCATTCGAGCTACTGAAGGGTTTCAGAAATAGTTCTGGATCAACCGTTGATCTTTTCGGTTAATTGGGGATCATGATGTACTACTAGGTGCCACTCATGATCGTTCTATAATTAATGGTTAATTATAGACGGCCAACATAAACCGAGAACCTATTTGGTCACGCGCACAACGAGTGTAATCCAAAGGATTTAAAACGAGCTTGAGAATGGGATTCTCAGACCGAGAGAAACTATGTTTGGTTGGACCAAACATAAAGCGAGCATGAAATTGTTTCAGTCGCAATGGAAGCGTGGATGGGCCGTGTCTTATGAAGACATAATGGATGGACCAAAATGGTTTGGTTCTAATCCAATGGATGAGAATAAACCAAAGGGTTTGGTTTGTATTAAACGAATGAACCAAAGGTTGGTTCGGTTCGTTTTAACTTAAAATAAACCATCATGGTTTGGTTTATTTTAACTTATCTTAATGGAGCGGGTTAACGGGCTTTATGGATATGATCCATTAACCATTAAGAGAATTAGTTCTCTATAAAATAGGGCTTAAACCCTAATCCTAAAACCCTAATTGGAGTTGCCGCCCAACCTAGTTGTGCCGCCCCCTCCCTCTCCTCCACTAGTCGGCGCCAACCCTAGGTGTGCCGCCGCCCAGCCTTTGTGCCACCGTCCAAGTCATTGCCGGCGACCAAGCTTCAGCCGGTGAACTTCCGGTGACCCTCCGGTGATCTCCTCAAGGTTCGGTGATAAGGTGAGCTTCTATCTCTCCTTGGCCGGCCTCTATTCCTCCACCAAAAGCTGTCCAGTTTTTCTGGACAGCTTGTTTCTTTGTTGTCGGAGCGTCGTTTGGACGACGGTTAGTGCTCCGATAGCGCCTTACTTACCGGGGATTTGATCTCCGGTAATCCTCTGAGGTGGAGGACGAAGGATTCATCAATTGGTTGACGAATACCTCTCCGGAGAAGCGAGTTTTGAGAACTCGTTTAAGGATCCGAATTTGGATTCGGATCGTGATCATCTCTCGATCACGTCGTCTTCAACACGAGGCTAGTAACCCGTACGAAGACGAAGCTCGTAACTTAGCGAAGTCATCCCGAGGAGCTCGGCGTGGATACGGATAGAGACGATTCTTACGAGGATCGTTCCGGTTGATGCCGTTCCCGCTACACGTCATACGGAAGGTATAACGTAGATAATTTTCTTTTATTGCAAATTTTAATTTACGGTTATGTCTACACTTGTTGTAATAGCATGCGTATGTTTTGTGTGTTGTAATAAATATAGATTTATTATTTTTAATTGCTTCCGCTGTACTCATGTTTACGAAACATGATCGAACACACACACGGCGCGGTGCCGGAAACCCAACAGGAACTCCATGAGGTATGAGGTGGACTTGGCCAAGTGGCTAAGACTGAGTGTCGGATGCTCAAACAGCTTGATGTTTGAGGTTTTACCCGACATCAGTCGTCTGGCATTGGTGCCAATCGACTGCTCTAGGTCGTATGGGTTCGACCAGTGTTCGACTGAACAGAGTCTTGTTGATCAGTCGACTGCCAAGGGAGGGCAGTCGACTGTTGACATCATCAGTCAACTGCTTAAGGGAAGTAGTCGACTGATAGCACTTTGCACGGGCATAGAAGCTAGTCGAGCTCGCCAGCACTCGACTGATGGGGTATCAGTGGACTGATGGGTACCATCAGTCGACTGATGTATGATGCATTGGAACTTGACCAAGGTGGATTTGTCCGTTGTGACACAACGGCTACAGGACCAGTAGACTGATGGTCATGATCAGTCGACTGATGCCCACGAAATCAACTTGATGGAGGATATAAATGTTAGTAATATATGAGAGATGTCCTAAGGCAATCGCCTTATGTATGAACCATTTATATGATAAATGAAGATTCACTATTTGAGTATACATGTTTTATGTATTTGATTGGATCTTAAACTCATTTACTGATTGTCCACGATACGATTCACAGCATGAGAGAATTTGTGATTGGATCACAACTAGTGAGTATCTCTACATGTGTAATTGTGATGCATTGGAATTATCCCTAGTCGATGAATTGTATTTGGACACCATCAATTCTGTCGAGACTAGCACGAGGTATACTCCTTGGTGTATCCAAGCAGCTGATTCTCACTGGCTAGAGACATAGTGATGTCCGGAGTTAATCGTGGATGCTAGTTATGGTAACTAGTTCATTGGAGTGACCAGCCGTAAGACTTCATATGGTTCTCTGCATATATAGATATGTCAATGAAGTTCTTACTGTGGCTTAAGTGCGATGTTCCTTTGACTTGCGGTATTCAAGTCATCTTGATCATAGAGACTTATGCTTTGACATCTTAAGCAAGCATCTCTAAGGAGATGTGGACTCAGGATGATTGGGTATAAGTCGAAGTGATCGAAGGTGTTTGAATAGCCTATAAAGGATTCACCACTCCTTGCGAGGAGATGTATACCCATGGCCTCTCGTCGGATTGTTACTAAAGTCTTTGGCCAAAGCATTACATGTTTAGAGAAAGGTACTCTTCGATACATGTGGAGTAACTAGAATCCGTAGGACGAGGAAATGATACTTGGGCTAGGTGTGACGTAGTCAGCCTAGTGGGGACTGACACTATAGACTATGTCCTGAACCAAGTGGGTATAAGATGAGTGAAGGGAATGGGGCACGAATCATTCGAGCTGCTGAAAGGTTTCAGAAATAGTTCTGGATCAACCGTTGATCTTTTTGGTTAATTGGGGATCATGATGTACTACTAGGTGCCACTCATGATCGTTCTATAATTAATGGTTAATTATAGACGGCCAACATAAACCGAGAACCTATTTGGTCACACGCACAACGAGCGTAATCTAAAGGATTTAAAATTAGCTTGAGAATGGGATTCTCAGACCGAGAGAAATTAGGTTTGGTTGGACCAAACATAAAGCGAGCATGAAATCGTTTCAGTCGCAATGGAAGCGTGGATGGGCCTAGTCTTATGAAGACGTAATGGATGAACCAAAATGGTTTGGTTCTAATCCAATGGAGGAGAATAAACCAAAGGGTTTGGTTTATTTTAAACGAATGAACCAAAAGTTGGTTCGGTTCGTTTTACTTAAAATAAACCATCATGGTTTGTTTTATTTTAACTTATCTTAATGGAGCGGGTTAACGGGCCTAATGGTTATGATCCAATAACCATTAAGAGAATTAGTTCTCTATAAAAGAGGGCTTAAGGGATAATTAAGCCCTAATCAATCCAAAACCCTAGCTTGGAGTTGCCGCCCAACCTTCATTGCCGCCCAACCTCCATTGCCGCCCAGCTTGTTGTGCCACCGTCCAGCTCCTTGCCGGCGACCAAGCTTCAGCCGGTGATCCTCCGGCGACCCTCCGGTGATCTCCTATAGGTTTGGCATCAAGGTGATCCTTTTCTTCCCTTGGTTGGCCGGCGCCTATCTCCTCCACCAAAGCTGTCCAGTTTTCTGGACAGCTTGTTCTCCTCTCGTCGGAGCGTCGTTTGGACGACGGTTAGAGCTCCGACAGTGGCTAACTTACCGGGGATTCGATCTCCGGTAATCCTCTTAGGTGGAGGACGAAGGATTCGTCAATTGGTTGACGAATACCTCTCCGGAGAAGCGAGTTTTGAGAACTCGTATTAGGATCCGAATTTGGATTCGGATCGTGATCATCTCTCGATCACGTCGTCTTCAACACGAGGCTAGTAACCCTTACGAAGACAAAGCTCGTGGCTTAGCGAAGTCATCCCGAGGAACTCGGCGTGGATACGGATAGAGACGATTCTAGCGAGGATCGTTCCGGTTGATGTCGTTCCCGCTACACGTCATACGAAAGGTATAACGTAGATAAATTTCCTTTTATTGCAAATTTAAATTTACGGTTATGTCTACACTTGTTGTAATATGCATGCGTGTGTTGTGTGTGTTGTAATAAATGTAGATTTATTATTTTTATTGCTTCCGCTGTGTTCATGTTTACGAAACGTGATCGAACACACACACGTCGCGGTGCCGGAAACCCAACAATAAATGGAGCTCAAGATGGGGGATTTCGCCAAGTCTTTTGGGAAGCTATTGGAGGGGAATTGCTGCTGCATTCCAGACCTTTAAGAGCCATCTAAAGCAAGCAACAAGCAAAGCGATCAGAGAAATCGGTGAAAGTTTTCTTGTGTATTGTATTTGTGTATTTGCTTGTATTTCTATATTACATTGTAATTACTTGTGAGAGGTTTTCGTTCGGTGCATGTTGCTGGGTTTTAATGTCTCATCCTCTTTGCATACCAACACCTATTATCATGGCATAGCCACACATGGCATAAATCTATGCACATATCGACATATGGACGTATCTGAATGATATACATTTATTGTTGTTACTTCTATTGTTATTCCACTGCGTATATTAACGACTATTGTAGACAAGCAATGCAAGAACGAACGAATTCCATCATACGACGATTAAGGGCTATTCACCCCCCTCTAGCCGACCATCATCGACCCTACAAAAGGGGGAGAAGTGAGGTTTAAGTTAGGTAAATCTTCACTATGCTTTGGCGTTGGAAGAGTTAAGCTGGGTTATTGTTAACCTAACTTAAAGGTATTGTCAAACATCAAAAAGGGAGGGATTGTTGGTGCAACCAGCCCCTGGTCAATGTCGACCAAACTCGAGTGGGACTCAAGTAGTGTTTTGAAGTTTTACAATGGGTAGACAATGGGTTTGACCATTGTTTGACAATATGATTTGACCATATGTTGACCATATGACTAGTGGATGATTGGGATATCCAAAGTCATATGGGGGAGATTATTTGGGGGAGTTTGTTGGAGCAATCAACCTTGGAAGTCCATGTTTGGATACTTGGCATGGAAAGTCCAAGCATGGCCTTGGCATGGAATGTCCAAGAATTGCCTTGGCATGGAAAAGTTCAAGCATGGTCATGGCAATTTGAAAGTCCAAGAATGGACTTGGTAAGGAAAGTCCAAGTCAAGGGTACTTGACAATGGTAAAGTCCAAAGGTATAGTCTTGGCGGCATAAGTCCAAGCATGTAGTCTTGGTGGCGTAAAGTCCACGTGAAATTTGGCAATTGGGAAGTCCAAGGGTAGATTTGACTGCGTAAAGTCCAAGCATGGGTCTTGGCAGCGTTAGTCTAAATAGATCTTGGCAAGAAAATCCTAGGGTGAGGTTTTGGCAGCGTAAAGTCCAAGCATGTAAGATTTGTTAGTGATATATGAGAGATTTTCTAAGGTAATCGCCTTATGGTTGTACCATTTATTTGATAAATAAAGATTCACTATTTGAGTATACATGTTTTCATGTATTTGATTGGATCTTAAACTCATTTGTTGAATGCCCGCAATACGATTCACAGCATGAGAGAATTTATGATTGGATCACAACTAGTGAATATCTCTACATGTGTAATTGTGATGTATTAGAATTATCCCTAGTCAATGAATTGATGCATTCGGACACCATCAATTCTGTTGAGACTAGCACAAGTTATACTCTTTGGTTTATCCAAGTAGCTGTTCCTCATTGGTTGGAGACATTGGGATGTCCGGAGTTAATCGTGGATGCTAGTTATGGTAACTAGTTCATTGGAGTGACTAGTTGTAAGACTTCATATCGTTCTCTGCATATATGGATATGTCAATGAAGTTCTTACTGTAGCTTAAGTGAGATGTTCCTTCGACTTGCGGTATTCAAGTCATCTTGGTCTTGGAGACTTATGCTTTGACATCTTAAGCAAGCATCTTCAAGGAGATGTGGACTCGATATGATTGGGTATAAGTCGAAATGCCCGAAGGTGTTTGAATAGCCTACAAAGGATTCACCACTCCTTGCGAGGAGATGTATACCCTATGGTCTCTCGTCGAATTGTTACTAAAGTCTTTGGCCAAAGCATTACATGTTTAGAGTATGGTACTCTTAGAAACATGTGCTGTAACTAGAATTCGTAGGACGAGGAAGTAATACTTGAACTAGGTGTGACGTGGTCAATTTAGTGGGGACTGACACATAGACCATGTCCTGAACCAAGTGGGTATAAGATGAGTGAAGGGAATGGGGGATGATTCACTATAGTTGTTGAAGGGTTTCAAAAGTGTTCTGGGATTAACCATTGATTTTTCGATTAATTGGAGATCATGATGTACTACTAGGTGTCACTTATGATCGTTCTATAATTAATCGTTAATTATAGACAACCAACATAAATGGGGAACCTATTTGGTCACACACACTACGAGTGTTATCCGAAGGATTTAAAACAAGCTTGAGAATAGGATTCTCAGATTTAGAGAGACATGGTTTGATTGGACCAAACAAAGAGCGAGTATAAAATTATTTCAGTCGCATCGGAAGCATGGATGAGCCGAGTCTTATGAAGACATGATGGATGAACCAAATCGGTTTGGTTCTAATCCTATGGTGGAAAATAAACCAAAGGAGTTTGGTTTATTTTAAACTAAAGAATCGAAATTAGTTTGGTTCATTTTAACTTAAAATAGACCAATGAGATTTGGTTTATTTTAACTTAAGTTAATGAAGCGGGTTAATTGGTTTTGGTTGTGAACCAATAACCCTTTGAGAAAATGTTTCTTGAGAAAAGGTTTTAGAGAAGAGGTATTGAGAAAAGGTCTTGTGAAAAAGTCTCTTAATGGATAGGAGGTACGTTCTCTAAAAATAACAGGGTTGAGAGATATCCATGGAATTTAATTGGTTCAAGGTTTTCGAAACCATATGTCATGCCCCGGGGGCATATTTGTCATTCAAATGATGGAGGAGCCCCTTAGTGATAATATTCAGAAAAATAATACTGGCAACAGATATGGTAAAACTTTGAAATAATACCAAACAAAATTACTTTATTAACTGCATGCATGCATGACTAAAAATTTAAATCAACTAATTAAATTAGTTTTTTTTACACTAACTCAAATCACGACAAATTCCAAAGTACATAAAGAAATTGCAATAACAATAAAGAAAACCAACTCAGCATCTCGACGATGCAGTGAGACCAACACAACAAGGGACTCTATGAGCGACTCAAAGGTAGGTCAACAAGACATGTCCTCTATCAGCTATCATAGAGGATAAAAGAAGAGGGGGTGAGTACAACTACTCAGCGGGTGGATAAAAAATAGTGCATAATCATACTGGATATAATGGATGTAATGGAAGTCAAAGGAAACAAACTAGACTAACCCAAACCTCAGAGTACCAATATCAGTCTGCAACTAACCTGGTCAGCAGTATAACAAATACACCTGCAACATAGACAACCAAATGTAATATACAAGCAATACTGTTAGTAATATATGAGAGATGTCCTAAGGCAATCGCCTTATGTTTGAACCATTTATATGATAAATGAAGATTCACTATTTGAGTATACATGTTTTCATGTATTTGATTAGATCTTAAACTCATTTACTGAATGTCCACGATACGATTCACAACATGAGAGAAATTGTGATTGGATCACAACTAGTGAGTATCTCTACATGTGTAATTGTGATGTATTGGAATTATCCCTAGTCGATGAATTAATGGATTTGGACACCATTGATTCTGTCGAGACTAGCATGAGGTATACTCCTTGGTGTATTCAAGCAGCTGATTCTCACTAGCTGGAGACATTGTGATGTTCGGAGTTAATCATGTATGCTAGTTATGGTAACTAGTTCATTGGAGTGACCAGCCGTAAGACTTCATATGGTTCTCTGCATATATAGATATGTCAATGAAGTTCTTACTACAACTTAAGTGCGATGTTCCTTTGACTTGCGGTAATCAAGTGATCTTAATCATAAAGACTTATGCTTTGACATCTTAAGCAAGCATCTCTGAGGAGATGTGGACCCGGGATGATTGGGTATAAGTCGAAGTGATCAAAGGTGTTTGAATAGCCTATAAAGGATTCACCACTCCTTGCGAGGAGATGTATACCCATGGCCTCTCGTCGGATTGTTACTAAAGTCTTTGGCCAAAGCATTACATGTTTAGAGTAAGGTACTCATCGATACATGTGCAGTAACAAGAATTCGTAGGTCGAGGAAATGATACTTAGGCTAGGTGTGGCGTAGTCAGCCTAGTGGGAACTGACACTATAGACCCTGTCCTGAACCAAGTGGGTATAAGATGAGTGAAAGGAATGGGGCACGATTCATTCGAGCTGTTGAAGGGTTTCAGAAATAGTTCTGGATCAACCGTTGATCTTTTCTGTTAATTGGGTATCATGATGTACTACTAGGTGCCACTCATGATCATTCTATAATTAATGGTTAATTATAGACGGCCAACATAAACTGAGAACCTATTTGGTCACATGCACTACGAGTGTAATCCGAAGGATTTAAAACGAGCTTGAGAATGAGATTCTCAGACCGAGAGAAACTAGTTTGGTTGGACCAAACATGGAGCGAGCATGAAATCGTTTCAGTCGCAATGGAAGCGTGAATGGGTCGTGTCTTATGAAGACATGATGGATGAACCAAATTGGTTTGGTTCTAATCCAATGGAGGAGAATAAACCAAAGGGTTTGGTTTGTTTTAAATGAATGAACTAAAGTTTGTTCGGTTCGTTTTAACTTAAAATAAACTATCATGGTTTGGTTTATTTTAACTTAAATTAATGGAGCGGGTTAACGGACTTTTGGTTATGGTCCGATAACCATTAAGAGAATTTGTTCTCTATAAAATAGGGCTTAAGGGTTTTTGTTAAGCCCTAATCTATGAGTTGCCGCCCAACTGCCTCTCCTCTCCAAGTCTCGTCAGCGCCAACCCTATTGCCGCCACCCAGCTCCCTTGCTGGCATCCAGAAGATGTTGTCCTTCCCTCTTGCCGGCGTCGAGCTGCTGCCGGAGAAGCTCCAGTGATCTCCTTTGGGTCTGGCGACAAGGTGAGCCTCAACCTTCCTTATTTGGCCGGCCCCTATTCCTCCACCAAAGCTGTCCAGTTTTCTGGACAGCTTGTTTCCTTCTTGTCGGAGCATCGTTTGGACGATGTTTGGAGCTCCGACAGCAGTAGCCTTGTCGGGGATTCGATCTCCGGTAATCCTCATAGGTGGAGGACGAAGGATTCGTCAAACGGTTGACGAATACCTCTCCGGAGAAGCGGTTTTTTGAGGACTCGTTTTGGATCCGAATTTTAATTCGGATCGTGATCTTCTCTCGATCACATCATCTTCAACACGAGGCTAGGAACCCGTATGAAGACGAGGCTGGTGACTTTGTGAAGTCATCCCGAAGCTACTCGGCGTGGATACGGATAGAGACGATTCTAGCGAGAATTGTTCCGGTTGATGTCTTTCCCGCTATACGTGATACGTAAGGTATACCTAGTATAAATTTCCTTTTATTGCAAAATTTGAATTTACGGTTATGTCTACACATGTTGTACTATGCATGTGTGTGATGTGTGTGTTGTAATAAATTAGATTTATTATTTTATTCCTTCCGCTGTGCACATGTTTACGAAACATGTTTGAACACACACTCGCCGTGGTGCCGGAAACACAACAGTGGTATCAGAGCCCAGGTTATGTTTCGACATAATCGTAAAATTATTTTGCGATAGTCATAATGATATTTCTGAAAATTTTCTATTTTTGGAAAGTTAGAAGTATTTATGAAAATTTTTTAATTTTGGAAAGTCTAGAAGTATTTATGGAAATCTTCTACTTTTGGAAAGTTGGAAGTATTTATGGAAATTGATATTTTCCATAAATAAAATATTTGATTAGATTTTGGAAATTTGTTTCCTAATTTAATCATAATTTGATTTGGGAAATCAAATCTTAAAATATTTTATTTCCATAAGTAGTTTTGATGATTTAGGAAATTGGTTTTTAAATTGACTTTCCTTAATCAACTATTTTCACAAATAAAATATGTGATTAGATTTGAAAATTTGTTTCCTAATTTAATCATGATTTGATTTGGAGAATCAAATCTTAAACATATTTTATTCCATAAATAGTTATGACATATAAGGAAATTTTGTACATGACATAATTGTATGCCATGTAATTGCATTAGATGCATATCATTATGCCATGCATGTCATGACATGTAGATGTATGTCATGTATGCCATGCCATGTAGATAATAGTTATTTGCAAGCAAAGAGGATGAGACATAAAAACCCTAACTCAATATTAAAGCCTACAACTTCCATTAATATGGTTAGAACCAGAGTTCCGTTTCTTGTTCGGGTTGTTGGACTCTCTCCAAGCCCAGCTCGAACCCGAACATGTTCAAACCATGGAATAGTTTAATACTAATATGGTAAGAGTCAGAGGTCAATCGGTAGCTTTGGTTGTTGGACTCTCTCCAAGCCGAGCTAATTGGTTGAATGCGCTCTAACCATATTAAAACTATGTCTTGATTAATGGGTTGGTTTTAACCTGGAGCATTGGCTTGTTGGACTCTCTCCAAGGTCGATGTGAAGGGAGGTGAGGTTGGGTGTTATGCATATGATGCATACTTGTTAATGAGTTAACAACCCGATGTATGTGTGAACATTCAATTAGTTGATAGCACATTGTGATAGTTGCATATATGTGATATGCAATCGGTATATTTGATACCTACCATCATATCTATGAATGGCTTGTTGGACTCTCTCCAAGGTTGTTCATATCTATGATGATATCAGCCAATTCAGAGATGGACCTATGATCTCCCGAAGTGATTTTGAGATTTTTGAAATTCGAAAAATGAATGGGATTTATGAATGTATATTGATGCATTTTAAATCATCTTTCTCATTTATACTCGTTTTGTATTTCTAAGTTAATCTATTGATCATGATGTCTTTGAATTTGCGTTCCATTTTGGATTCAAATAAATTGACTCGGCCAAACTTCTTGGACTGGCTTAGAAACTTAAGAATTGTTCTCAAGGTTGAAAAGCTTGCAAATGTCCTCGAAGTGCCTCTTCCCGCCCATCCTAGTGACGATGCAACTCCGGACCAATTGTTGGTCTATCAGAAACATGTGACTGATTATGAACTGGCAAGTTGCATCATGCTAGCCGCGATGGTACCTGAGCTGCGGAAGCAGCATGAGCATATGGATGCTCATACAATAGTCCTTCATCTTTATGAGTTGTTTGATGAGAAAGTGAGATTCGAAAGGTTCATAGTCTCCAAGCTTCTCTTCATCTCTGAGATGCAAGAAGGTTAATCTATGGTACTGCTCAACATGCTGAAGACTGTGGAGCCTTCTGAGAAGCATGAGTAGGAAACGGTGTTGTTAGTTGATTCCTCGAAGAAAGGTTCTAAGAGGGAGTCAAAGGAATAATAGAAGGGGAAGAAGAAAAAAGGCTAAAAGGCAGAACTAGCTCAAAATGGCACTTGCCATCATTATGGCAAAAAGGGCCATTGGCGAAGAAATTGCAAGATTTATCTTGAGTTCGTGAAGAAGAATAAGGCATCGGATGCCCCATCTTCTTCAGATATCTTCCTTATTGATTGTCATTCTATTTCCTCAAACACTTGGGTATTAGATACTGGGTGTGGCTCACATATATGTAATGACATACATGGGCTAAAGAATAGATGAAGACTCATCAAGGGAGAGTCAAATTTACGTGTTGGGAATGGAGCAAAGGTTGTTGCACTCGCCATCGGAACGTATTTGTTGAAACTCCCTACAGGACTTGTCTTAGAACTGGACAATTGCTTTTATGTTCCTTCGTTGATAAAGAACATCATTTCTATTTCTTGTTTAAAAAGAAATGGTTACCATTTGACATTTAGTAACAATTGCTGTTATATAACTTTGAATGGCGTACTATATGGAACTGAAACTTTGAGCAATGACATTTATACGTTGGACATATCCAGTGACATTTTCAATATCGAAGCGAGCAACAAGCATGCTCAAAAGGATAATCAATTAGACTCCTACATGTGGCATTGTCGTCTTGGCCATGTAAGCAAGAAATGCATATCCGAATTACACCGATGTGGAATTCTGGAATCGTTTGAGTTGGATTCATACGATACATGCGAATCATGCTTAAAAGGCAAGATGACTAAGTTACCTTTTACAAGAAAAGGTGAACGAGTGGGAGAGTTGCTAGGTCTAATATGTACTGATGTATGTGGACCTATGTCAACTCAAGCTTTAGGAGGCTATAGCTACTTCATTACCTTCACCGATGATCACTCACGGTTTGGGTATGTGTTCTTGATGAAACATAAGTCTGAAGCCTTTGAAAGGTTTAAAGAATTCAGAAATGAAGTAGAGAAACAACATGACAAGAGTATTGAAATACTTCGATCGGATCGAGGTGGTGAATACTTAAGTCAAGAGTTTCTTGATTATCTAAGAGACAATGGTATATTGTCTCAATGGACTCCGCAATATACACCACAGCATAATGGTGTATCTGAGAGGCATAACCGGACCTTGTTGGACATGGTCAGGTCAATGATGAATCATGAGAATCTTCCCAAGTCCTTTTGGGGCTATCCACTTCAGACAGCTGTTTATTTGTTAAACAGAATGCCAACTAAGGTAGTCTCTACTACTCCATATGAGATATGGAATAGTAAGAAACCTCATGTATCTTACTTAAAGATATGGGGTTGTCCTACTTATGTGAAGCAGACTGTATCAGACAAATTGGATGCTAAGTCTGATAAATGTCTATTTATTGGATACCCTAAGAAAACAAGGGGTTACCAATTCTATCATCCTGTGGAACAAAAGGTGTTTGTTTCAAGGCATGCTATGTTTCTAGAGAAAGAGTTTCTCTTGCAAGAAAATAGTGGAAGTGTCGTCGAGATTGAGGAGGCTCGAGAGACTCAAATAGACATTGATGAGATACTTGGTGAAGCACAACAGTCGATAACTCATAGTGATGTGCAATCGGTTGGACCTATTGAAACACCACATCTTTGTAGATCTGGTAGAACACGCAACATTCCTGAGAGATATGGATTTCTCGTAAGTGAATCGAACGACGTGTTACTCATTGATGATGAGGAGCCTACCAGTTATGAAGAAGTGCTGACAAGTTCAGAAAGGGATAAGTGGCTTGATGTGCCATGAAATGGAAATGGATTCCATGTATGAAAACCAAGTTTGGAACTTGGTTGACCACTAAAGGCATAAAGCCTATAGGGTGCAAGTGGGTTTTCAAGAAAAGCGACATGGATAGTAATGTGATTACCTATAAGGCTAGATTAGTGGCGAAGGATATCGTCAAAAACAAGGTGTTGATTATGAAACCTATTACTTTGTAGCTATGCTTAAATCCATTCGGATGCTCCTGGCCATAGCGGCTCATTATGATTATGAGATATGGCAGATGGATGTGAAAATAGCTTTCCTTAATGGAAACCTGCTCGAGGACGTGTATATGATACAACCTGAGGGTTTCACATCGGTTGATAAAACCAAGGTATGCAAATTGCGACGATCTATATATGGATTGAAGCAAGCATCCATGAGCTGGAATATCCGTTTTGATGAGACAATCAAAAAGTTTGATTTCTCAAAAAATCCAGACGAACCTTATGTGTACAAGAAGGTTAGTGGGAGTGCAATCGTGTTCCTAGTATTGTATGTCGATGACATATTATTTATAGGAGACGATGTTTCAGTCTTACAGTCAGTTAAGATTTGGTTATCCAAGACATTCTCCATGAAAGACCTGGAAGAAGCAACCTACATCCTCGGGATTAAGATCTATAGAGATAAATCGAAACGGTTGCTTGGTCTTTAACAGTCTACATATATAGACCAAGTGCTAAAGAGGTTTAGCATGTCGGAATCCAAGAAAGGTTTCCTACACATCAGACAAGGGATACACCTTTCGAAGTCCATGTGTCCGCACACAGAAGACAAGAGGATTTGCATGAGTAAGATTCCCTATGCATCTGCAATAGGATCTATCATGTATGCTATGTTATGTACGAGGCCCGATGTATCGTATGCTCTGAGTGTCATGAGTAGATACCAGTTTGATCCAGGAATGGATCATTGGGTGGCTGTTAAGATGATCCTTAAGTACTTAAGAAGAACTAAGGATGTGTTCCTAATATATGGAGAAGGGGACATGGTGATACGCGGGTATATGGATGTCAGCTTCCAGACAGACAAGGATGATTCCAGGTCTCAGTCTGGATATGTGTTCACCTTGAATGGGGGTACAGTGAGTTGAAAAAGTTCCAAACAAGACACTGTAGCGGATTCTACCACTGGGGCAGAATACATTGCAGCTTCGGAAGCAGCAAAGGAAGCGGTTTGGATCAAAAAGTTCATTTATGAACTTGGTGTGATTCCAACCATTGTTGAAGCAATACCGATCTACTGCGACAACAATGGAGCAATTGCACAGATGAAAGAGCCAAGGTCTCATCAACGATCCAAACATGTGCTTCGCCGCTATCATCTTATCAGAGAGATCATCAGTAGGAAAGAAATACAAATCGAGAAAATCCCCACTGAAAGGAACTTAGCGGATCGTTTGACTGAGGCATTACCTTAAAGTAAGTTTGAGAGTCATATTATAGCTTATGGTATTTGATACCGTAGCGATTGGCATTAGGCCAAGTGGGAGTTTGTTAGTAATATATGAGAGATGTCCTAAGGCAATCGCCTTATGTTTGAAACATTTATATGATAAATGAAGATTCACTATTTAAGTATACATATTTTCATATATTTGATTAGATCTTAAACTCATTTACTGAATGTTCACGATACGATTCACAACATGAGAGAATTTGTGATTGGATCACAACTAGTGAGTATCTCTACATGTGTAATTGTGATGTATCAGAATTATCCCTAGTCGATGAATTGATGGATTTGGACAGCATTGATTCTGTCGAGACTAGCACGAGGTATACTTTTTGGTGTATCCAAGCAGTTGATTCTCACTAGCTGGAGACATTGTGATGTCCGGAGTTAATCGTGGATGCTAGTTATGGTAACTAGTTCATTGGAGTGACCAGCCATAAGACTTCATATGGTTCTCTGCACATATAGATATGTCAATGAAGTTCTTAATGCAGCTTAAGTGCGATGTTCCTTTGACTTGTGGTATTCAAGTCATCTTGATCATAAAGACTTATGCTTTGACATCTTAAGCAAACATCTCTGAGGAGATGTGGACCCAGGATGATTGGGTATAAGTCGAAGTGATCGAAGGTGTTTGAATAGCCTATAAAGGATTCACCACTCCTTGCGAGGAGATGTATACCCATGGCCTCTCGTCGGATTATTACTAAAGTCTTTGGCCAAAGCATTACATGTTTAGAGTAAGGTACTCTTCGATACATATGCAGTAAATAGAATCCGTAGGACGAGGAAATGATACTTGGGTCAAGTGTAACGTAGTCAGTCTAGTGGGGACTGACACTATAGACCATGTCTTGAACCAAGTGGGTATAAGATGAGTGATGGGAATGGGGCACGATTCATTCGAGCTGTAGAAGGGTTTCAGAAATAGTTCTGGATCAACCGTTGATTATTTCGATTAATTGGGGATCATGATGTACTACTAGGTGTCACTCATGATCGTTCTATAATTAATGGTTAATTATAGACGGCAAACATAAACCAAGAACCTATTTGGTCACACGCACAACGAGCGTAATACGAAGGATTTAAAACGAGCTTGAGAATGAGATTCTCAGACCGAGAGAAACTAGTTTGGTTGGACCAAACATGGAGCGAGCATTAAATCATTTCAGTCGCAATGGAAGCGTGGATGGGCCGTGTCTTATGAAGACATGATGGATGAACCAAATTGGTTTGGTTCTAATCCAATGGAGGAGAATAACCCAAAGGGTTTGGTTTGTTTTAAACGAATGAACCAAAGTAGGTTCGGTTCATTTTAACTTAAAATAAACCATCATGATTTGGTTTATTTTAACTTAAATTAATGGAGCGGGTTAACGGGCTTTTGGTTATGATCCGATAACCATTAAGAGAATTTGTTCTCTATGAAATAGGGCTTAAGGGTTTTTGTTAAGCCCTAATCTATGAGTTTTCGCCCAACCCCTTCTCCTCTCCAAGTCTAGTCGGCGCCAACCCTATTGCCGCCGCCCAGCTCCCTTGCCGGCATCCAGAAGTTGCTTTCCTTCTCTCTTGCCGGCGTTGAGCTGCTGCCGGAGAAGCTCCGGTGATCTCCTTTGGGTCCGGCGACAAGGTGAGCCTCAACCTTCCTTATTTGGCTGGCCCCTATTCCTCCACCTAAGCTGTCCAGTCTGGACAGCTTGTTTCCTTCTCGTCGGAGCGTTGTTTGGATGACGTTTGGAGCTCCGACAGCGGTATCCTTGCCAGGGATTTGATCTCCTATAATCCTCATAGGTGGAGGACAAAGGATTCGTCAAACAGTTGACGAATGCCTCTCCGGAGAAGCAAGTTTTTTAGGACTCATTTTGGATCCGAATTTTGATTCGGATCGTGATCTTCTCTCGATCACATCGTCTTCAACTCGAGGCTAGTAACCCGTACGAAGACGAGGCTCATGACTTTGTGAAGTCATCTCGAAGCTACTCGGCGTGGATACGGATAAAGACGATTCTAGCGAGAATCGTTCCGGTTGATGTCTTTCCCGCTACACGTGATACGTAAGGTATACGTAGTATAAATTTCCTTTTATTGCAAAATTTGAATTTACGGTTATGTCTACACATGTTGTACTATCCATGCGTGTGATGTGTGTGTTGTAATAAATTAGAATTATTATTTTATTCCTTCTGCTGTGCACATGTTTACGAAACATGTTCGAACACACACTCGCCGCGGTGCCGGAAACCCAACAAATACATATCAAGATATGACGACCAAGCCTCATGGCTTTCGTGGTAAAAACAAAGGACCAATCTATGAGCTACCACGAACGGGACTCATGTGACAACAAGCAATATACAAAGCACTGTCTACATGCAACAACATGCTACCTCGAACGGGACTCGTGGGTAGACAAGCAATAGAAAAACTCAATGTCTGCGGGCAACGACATGCTATCACAAATGGGTCTCGTGCGTAGACATAGTATATAGGTATCTAGCTACTGACTGCACGCAACTACATGCTACCATGAATGGGTCTCTTGGGAAGTCAGGGTATATAACTATCTAGTTATTGACCTACACGCAACAGCATGCTACCACGAATGGATCTCGTGGGCAGTCGATTATCCTAGATTGTTAAGCCTAGGGTTATCCAACACATCTAGCATAGAACGTCTATCAAAGTCGATAAAGATCATCGATCTACAAATAAGCCCATCGAGGCGGTCAAGCGAGGGTTTCAACACCTCTAATATGAAACGTCTACCAAAGTCAATAAAGATCATTGACCTACAAATAAATACGTTGAAGTCGTTAAGCCAACGGTTCCAACCCTTCTAACATGAACGTTTATCAAGGTTGATAAAGACGATAAGTCTATTAATAAACACATCGAGATGATTAATCATAGGGTTCCAACCCAACTAACCGGAAATGCCTATCAAGGCCGATAAAGATCATAAATCTACTCATAAACACGTCGAGACGGTTAAGCCTAAAGTACACCATTTCTGCAAGTTCAATCATACATGCTACCACGAACAGGTCTCATGGGTACTTAAGATGTAAAGTAACTATCTAGCTATACACGACACACAAATCCAATTATCACTAACTCCGAATGGATAATGCAAGAGTATAACTTTATGGTAGGTCATCTCAACCATGATTGGGAGACATGATCGACCATAGATATACAAATCACCCATAGAGAAACTCTACTATAACCTTCTCAACCATGAATGAGAGACATAGTTGGCAGCCGAGATATGAGAAACGACATATACCCTCTAAGGATCAATCTCATCTTAATCATATGATCTCTACTTGTCCGATCACAATATCCACCGAACCAATAACTAGATCAAACATATACCAGTAGCATCTATTAGTAAGCACGTCCGAGTTATTATGCCTAGGGTTCCAACACCTAGGGTTCTATTAATGTTGTTTCGTTCCTTAGATTCGCTCCTAAGGAATAACCTAATTTACATTATACCATCTCTACTAGTCTCAATCCAAATATCAACCGGGATAATAACTAAATAACCTATACCAATAACATCTACCAGTAAACACATCCGATTTATTATGACTAGGATTCCAACACCTAGAGTTCTACTAATATTGTTTCATTCCTTAGTTCCGCTCCTACGGAATAGCCTCATCAAAGTTATTCTACCTCCACTAGTCTCAATCGGGGTATCAACCGTAATAACACATAACCAAATAAGCATATAACAATGATATCAAATAAATCACAGCATAGTCATACTAATGAAAATCAATAGGCAACAATACATAATCGAAAAAGCGCATAACAGTGATATCCTATAAACAACAGCATAGCATACTACTGGAAATCAATAGCCAAATTCAAATAGGGTATACAAGGGGTCAAGCAAGTATGGGGTCAAGGCTGTTGGAGGATCATGACCCGGCTAGAGGGGGGGTGAATAGCCCTCGATGTGTACAATGGAAATCGATCGAGTCTTAATTGTCTACACTTAAGATTAGCGCAGCGAAAATACTAATAATAAAGACAATTAAACAAATGTAAGAAGTAAAGAGACAAATGCTAAAAAAATGATGTAACGTGGTTCACTACCCTTGGCACTAATCCACGGATAATTTGTTCGGCGAATCACTCCCTTAACAATCACTAATCTCTCCATCATGGTGGAGGTAAACCTTTCTTATAAAATCCACTCCCTCTTACAATAGAATTGAAATAAACACAAAAAGAGGAGTGCAAAATGGTGTTGGGCACTTGGGAGAAGTTTAGGAGTTAAGCATTAGCCTCCCAAGAGCACCCAAGGCCTCTTCTTATAGGGAAGAGGTCATTCTTCCCGTTGGGCAGTGAGCAGTCGACTGATGCATGTCATTAGACGACTACTGTTGTAGCCATTGCCTCACAACGACTTCATCCATGTTGGCATCCAACCAATGACTCCCCCATCAGTCGACTGATCATGCCCATCAGTCAACTGATAGAGCCATCAGTCGAGTGATCCAGGCGATCAGTTGACTTTCAAACTCTCTGTGCCCACAATGACCTTTATCATTCGACTATTGGGCCAGAAGGCCATCAGTCGAACACCGATCGAGTGCCATCAACCCAGAGCAGTCAACTAATATCTATATTAGTTGACTGGTGTCGGGTAAAACCTTAAACAAATCATTTGTTTGAGCATCCGACTGTCAGGTAAACCTCAAATAATATGTCTGAGCATTCGACACTTCCATTCGTCGGGTAGAAACCTCAAACTCGACTTATCCATACGTCGGGTAAAACCTTAAACACAAGTTTGAGCGTCTGACTTGTCGGGTAAACCTCAAACCTAAGTTTGAGCGTCCGACACTTGACTTAGCCATTCGGCCAAGTTCACCTATGAGTTACCCTGTCTCAACTTACAATCGCTCAATCTCTCATCTCCCTTGGAGTCCCTCGCCGAAACTCTCTTCGTCCAACAACATCCCTTGGATGCACCATGCGAACATCTTCACAATGCCATCCTTCGCATCTCACTATGAAGTCTGCTTCCTTTGGCTTCACTCCAATGCTCCTCGTCTGACGGTCCCTTAGATGCACCAAGCTCATGGCTACCGCAATGTCATTCTTTACCGACTCAAGGACCTGAGCCATGAGGTGGTGATCTTGCCAATGCTAACATCAAGTCAATCCATGTGTGATTTACTTAAGTCCTGTACAACTTAAACACACATATCAAATCCATAACAACCTAACTTAAACCCTTTGCCACACACATCAAAACCACATCATACATGGGTTGATTGCCCTAACAATCTCCCCCTTTTTGATGTGTGGCAATCCGTTTAAGTTAGGTAAAATATTAACAAAATACATAAGGAAAGAAAGCTTGTAAAACAATATGACTATCAAAACACTCCACCTAAATAGATGCAACTCCCCCTTAACACATGCTAATTCCTCTCCTATCATGATTAACTTAAACACTAACATTTCTCCACCTTTGACACCATCAAAAACATTAACATATGTTATACAAGCATGGCATCATGTCCAAAGGAAGAACAATACCAAAACATGGCTGAAAACTTAGAAATCAGGCTTCTATGCTTGTCCACAGTTCCATCAGTCGACTGGTTCAAACTACCTGTCGACTGGCACTTGAAAATCAACCTTTTCTTATTTTCGAACCGAAATTCAGAAATGCACTAAAAATTCCAAAAAATTTGAAAAATCATGAAATTTTGGTAACACATTTAGTATGAGTCCCTCTATCAATGAAAAACAATTTTTCATGAACATTCATTATATTTTAGAAAATTAGGTAAAAACTCAAAAGTTATAAAAATGCTCAATTATGTATCAACTTGAAAGCTAGTTTTGCCTTAGAAACTTTTCAAAGAATGAACTCTTAGTTTTCAAAACATGAAATGGGTTTAAATCATTTAAAATATCCAACCATGATCTATGGGCAATATGTCCATTGATTAAACATTTTCTTTCCCCATAGTTGGTCTATGATTCCTCTAACATGATACTTATAATGACTCATTAAAAATGTCATAAGCATAAGTGAGTCATTTGTATCATCCAAATATCTCACCAATTGCTATGTTTTCAATTAAGTTAGCCTATAGTGGGTTGTGAGATGTAACTAAAAGTATTTATACTTAACCAAAATTTCATGCAATTTTACCCAAGGTCAAGTATGTATCATTCAAATATACCCATCATGATCATAACACAAATATTATCATTTAATTTACATATTATGATCATAATTCAAGTATTATCACTAAATGAACATTATGATCATACAACACAAATTATCCATCATTATTTAAACATTATCACCCAATATCATAAGTCAAACATTTTCCAATCATGATCATAAATTGAACATTTCATTCAACACTAACATAAGTCAACAAAATAGCATGATATAAAATAATTTCTCTTATGGTTGACTATCCTAGGTTTTTCTAACCTCTAAGGATGGAATTGGGAACCCAATATAAATTCTTTCCAATACGGTTCACCAAATACTCCTTTGGGATCCATTTCCTAGCTACCATGGTTGTCATGGATTGTCCCCTAGCAATTAGGCAATGGTAGGCCTTTTCATTTTTTGATCCTTTATAACCTAGGCCCTTCTTGTTAAAACTATCTCTTTGGCTCCCAATGATCATGTTTAAGGTATTTGAGCCAATAGTGAATTTCTCTAGGGCCTTAGTTAGGAAATCTATCTTTTCCCTTAAAGCCTTATTTTCTTCTATACATGTATCATTAATACTAGAAGAAATACAATCATCATGTGAGTATGCATTTTTGAGTTTTTCTTCTAGATCCTTAATTTTATTAAGCATGCATTTATTTTTCTTCTTACTCCTAAATAAATCTCTAGTAAGAGTTGAAATCATGGAAACAATTTCTTGAGTAGGAAGATTTCTTACCATACTTACCATATCTTCTTCTTCCGATTCCGATGAAGATGATGATGCTCCCCCTACATTTGAGCTCTCCTCCTCACTTGTACTTCCTTGTTGTTCATATGAGGTGGAGGCAATGTCTTCTATAGACATAAGTTCAAGGCTTGTGAATGCTTCTTCTTCCTCCGATGAGGATGGATAAACCCATGTGGCCTTAAAGTTTTGCATTTTGCCCTTTCCTTTATCTTTCGATTTCTTCTCTTCTTTCTTCTTCCCTTTCTTCTTGTCTTTCTTCTTATCTTCTTTTGCTTTGTTCAACAAGGGACACTCATCCCTCATGTGCCCCTCTCCTTGGCAATTGTAGCAAATAACCTTTCTTCTTGGCCTTCTCCTATCATGAGGCTTGTTAAATTTAAAATTCTTTAAAGCACGTCTCACCTTCCTTACCATGTATGCTTCCTCATTGCTATTCATTGATGACAAGGATTCTTCATCCGATGAGGAAGGTGGAGTCTCCTTCTTCTTCTTCTTCCCTTTGTCGGCTACTAGTGTAATCCCCTCGATGGCTTGATTGGATCTTCTACTATACCTTCAAGCCTAGTTTCATGCAATTTCATAGTGGAGAAAAAATTTTCTAGAGTACTTACCTCTAGATTCTTGGAGATGCAGAACGAATCCACCATAAAACTCCATTTGGATGACCGGGGGAATGCATCTATCGCCTTCATTACCATGTCCCGGTTTGAAAGCTTTTCTCCTACACTTGTCAAACCGGTGATTATTTCCTTAAACCTAGAATGCAAGGAAATTACCTTTTCTCCTTTTTCTAGCTTGATGTCGCTTAATTACAATCGGAGAAGGTCCCATCTTGCAAGCTTTGCCTCGGAGGTGCCTTCATAGAGCTCTACAAGCTTTTCCCACATTTCCTTAGCGCTAGAGCACTCTCTAATTAGATTGATTTCTTGTTGAAGGAGAACATTGTATAGATGGTGCTTGGCCTTTGAATTCACCAAGTGCTCCTCTCTTTGCTTCTTGGTCTATCTCGATTTTTCTAGCATTCTTCCTTCTTTATCCCTAGGTATCTCAAAACCACTATCCATGATTAGCATTATATCAAAGTCCATTTCGAAGAATACCTCCATTCACTTTTTCCCCCAAGAGAAATCGCCTTCGAACATGGGTGGATGAATGTTGGAGCCGACCATTTCTTGTCGTGCTTGTTTTGGCGATGAGTCCATCGACAAGCTCCTCACTCTGATACCACTTGTTGGAGGATCGTGGCCCGACTAGAAGGGGTGAATAGCCCTCGATGTGTACAATGGAAATCAATCGCGTCTTAATTATCTACACTTAAGATTAGCGCAACAGAAATACTAATAATAAGGAAAATTAAACAAATGTAAGAAGTAAAGAGACAAATGCTAACAAAACGATGTAACGTGGTTCATGGCCCTTGTTGCTAATCCACGAACAATTCGTTCGGTGAATCACTCCCTCAACAATCACTAATCTCTCCTTCAAGGTGCAAGTAAAACTTTCTTACAAAATCCAATCCCTCTTACAATAGAATTGAAATAAACACAAGAAGAGGAGTGGAAAATTGTGTTAAGTACTTGGGAGAAGTTTAGGAGTTAAGCATTAGCCTCCCAAGAGCACCCATGGCCTCTTCTTATAGGGAAGACGTCATTTTTCCCGTTGGCCAGTGAGCAGTCGACTGATGCATGTCATTAGTCAACTGCTACTATAGTCGTTGCATTATAATGGCTTCATCCACATTGGAATCCAGCCAATGGCTCCCCCATCAGTCAACTGATCATGCCTATCAGTCGACTGATAGAGCCATTTGTCGAGTGATCTAGGCGATCAGTCGACTTTCAAACCCTTTATTCCCACAACCACCTTCATCAGTCGATTGTCGTCCCTTGGCAGTCGACTGCTAAACCCTAGCAGTCGATTGCTGGGCTAGAAGGCCATCAGTTAAACACTGGTCGAGTACCATCAACCCAGAGCAGTCAACTGATATCTATATCAGTCGACTAGTGTTGGGTAAAACCTCAAACAAACCATTTGTTTAAGCATCCGACTGTCGGGTAAACCTCAAACTATATGTCTGAGCATCTGACACTTCCATTCATTAGGTAAAAACCTCAAAATCATGTTTGAGCATTCGACTTATCCATATGTCAGGTAAAACCTCAAAAACAAGTTTGAGCGTTTGACTTGTCGGGTAAACCTCAAACCTAAGTTTGAGCATCCGACACTTGACTTAGCCATTCGGCCAAGTTCACCTATGAGCTACCCCGTTTTGGCTTACAATCACTTAATCTCTGATCTCCCTTGGAGTCCCTCGCCGAAGCTCTCTTCGTCCGGCCTGGTCCTTCAGATGCACCAAGCGCACGACTTCGCATTGCCATCCTTCACGTCTCGCCCTGAAGTCTGCTTCCTTTGGCTTCACTCTAATGCTCCTCATCCGACGGTCCCTCAGATGCACCAAGTGCACGACTTCTGCAATGCCATCCTTCACCGACTCAAGGACCCGAGCCATGAGGTGGTGATCTTGCCAATGCTAACATCAAGCCAATCCATGAGTGATTTACTTAAGTCCTGCACAACTTAAACACACATATCAAATCCATAACAACCTAACTTAAACCCTTTGCTACACACATCAAAACAATATCATACATGGGTTGATTGCCCTAACCAAGGCAATCCTAGACAGAACATCAAGTGCAAATATAATATAAACTTAGTAGCAACATAATCATATCATCATGCAATAAAATCTAGAGAGTCAAAGAACCTATATATATCTTCTAAGAATTTATCTCATCTTAGTTGTACTATTCAACAAGTCCAATCCTAATACTAATCCATTAATTAATAGGTAAGCATCTACCCATAATATCTAACAATGTATATCATAGAAATAACTAGACACGTATCACAGTAATAGCAATCAATACCTATATTCTAATGATAAGCAAGCAACCTAGAATCTAACGGTCCAACAGATATAAAGTTAAAGCAATACTAGACAGATCACCAAGTGAAAACATAACACAACCTATGTAAACAACATAACCAAAATAACCAATATAATCATGCACTAAATTCTGATATCATAGAATCCACCCACTTGAAATGTAGAATATCCAAACAAATCTCCACCCATAGAAGACTATCCTGACTAAGAGATCCGCAACATACAACTCAAACTCGGCCCAAAAATCTTTCCCCCTCTTTTGAACTTCAGCCAAAGTTTCACAACAAGAATCAAGAATTATCTTGGTTGCCACTTTAAAAAGAAATGATGGGTCAACAAGCATCCGATTAAGAAGCAAGGAGCAACTCCTAATGGCATCACCAAGCAGCCACCACGCCGCTTCCAATTCAAAGTAACTCAAAGAAAGAACCCTTCGTTTTCCAGTAAGCTTCATCACATCCAACATATCAGGAGGTAGGCTCGCACCCCAAACATCCATTTCTCTAATCACCTCATCAATCTTCATCATCACTCCAAATCATCATCCCCTTCTACACTGCAATCGATCACGATGATGGAGCTGTCGTTGTGCATAGTGACTTTGTTGCTCACTAGCAACCAAGGTCGACAACTAGTGCTTGCTGGAGAGACACAGAAGAAGAGGGCAGAGACAACATTGCTCGTGGCTGGGATAGCGGCGATCGTCCATTGGAATCGTAGTGAGGGGCCAACTGTGCTCGTTGTCGTCGGATTGGCAAAGCGCAGGGAAAGTGATCGGACGAGGCAACTTGCAACGGAGACAAGCATGGACGAAAAGTGGTCAAAAGGCAGTGTGCATGCGACGCGCAGGGGCAGCATCTGGTCGGACCTCGCAACTACGGGCGGCACCAACGCTTGCAGCGATCGTGGAAGAAGATAGGTGCGACGACGAGGTTGTCGCCCATTGGCGACGGTGACCTAGGCACAGGGAAGGGCGACTATGAGGCTAGGTAAGATGGCATAGAATGGTGCAACACTTATCGAAGAGTAGGGGAGGAGAAGGATCGGGCGATGGTAGAAGGAAAAGCTAGGGTACGGAAGAGCATAACTTAGGATTTGATTATATAATCTTAGGCTAATTGACTAAATCAATATGGTGATTAGATTTAGTTAAACCCAATAAAATCTTATCCAGAAATTATCAACTAATAAATAACTAATTTCTTTTTTAATAAATAAATAAATTTATTTTATTTATTTCAATTTAAAATATATTACTATTATATTATTTTAATTTTTTTTTGTTTCGATATATTACATTCTCCCCCACTAATAAAAATTTGGTCCCCAAATTTCCTACTTGATATATCCTAACAAAGATATCCTATCTATATATCATTTCTACTCTAAGTAGTTTCTTCATCGGGATTCCATTACTATCCAACTTCTATCTAGTAGATGAACTTGCTTCATAATACCCTTATTTGCATCTGGAGTATGATATAGAAATCCAACTATAACATTCAAATATAAATAAATTACGTACATACTTTCATACTAATTAAATATGAAAGTCCTTATGTATTTCCATGGTTAGTTAACCCTAATTCTTATGTTACTCTTCTAGCTCATTCTAAACCTTCACAATGTAAATAAATTGAGTACATCCTCCCATATATATGATAGTCATTATGTACTCCTACGGTTAGGTAACCCTAAGTGTTTTATCACTCTTCCAGCTTATTCTAATATCTTAACATTCCAATTGTCAGATTGTAAACTTCTCCGTGGGTTATGAGCCCACTATGCTTCCGTTGTGAAACTTTGATCCATATCCCAATCGGTTACTAGTCTCCTCATCTTCGGCAAATGTAAGATTCAGTGCCTTTGTGCTGAGTTTTTGTATATTGAGTCTAATACTCTAAGTTACCGGTAGTCTAATCTCAAGTTAAGGTATGACTAACAAATCCAAAGATGACTCCTTTACTTCGTAACGAGACGTTAAAGTCTTTCTTGCTAATATAACTAATCTACAAGGTCGAGGTATCAAAATTCTATTAATTTTTTCCTAAGTATTATCGGGATATAAAGGGATGTGAGATATCAGTATATTAACTAGAATAGGATAAACTGCAACGATAGCTTGTAGACCAGACCCATTGGCTCGATGAGTCATCTCGATCAATATGGCTCGACCTAATGTCTCTCGATAGATACTAATGGAGGATCCAGAGATCCTGATCTGCATGTAGGTTGCAAGACCTTGGATGAGCCGGAGCACATGATCATAGTTCTAAGCCACCAAGTGGGGGCAAAATTCCACAAGTCGACTAAACTATGCATTGTACTCCATGACACTTCGATCACCTTGCTTAAGGTTTAGGTACTCCTGATGACAACTTATATGGAAAGAGATCAGAAAATACTATCTCTCAAAAGTTTCTCGAAATAGTATCCAAGTGATACTCTACTCTCCGAAAATCGTCTGTAACATTTTTCCACCATGTAATGGTCTGACCTCGTAAGTGATACACCACACGCTCCATCTTCCGTGCATCCATTCAAGTTATGTATCCAAATTCAGATTGTCCATCCATGCATGAGCAATCCATGGATCGGTATCCCCTAAAATAAGGAAAAATGAACCTTCATCGTCTTAGCCAGTGTAGGTATGCACGCCTTAACTATGACCAAATCACTAGTAGTAGGGGTTGATACTCTCTAAGGGGTTACTTCTTTGACCTCCAAATGGGTGGCTAGCGGGCCTAACCCTAGCTTCCTAACTCAATATTAGTCGCCACTTCCAAAGAGTCTACACGTCCGATATCAAGGTTAGGTCCCACAGAATCAATAGGTCATTTTTGAGGTCGACCTCGTCCATGACCATGAGTAGGGAAATTTCACTAGGTAGCATTTCCTACTATAACCAATTAAGTGAGTACCCAACTAAAGAACATAGTGACAACTTCCTATTACTCAAGGAAAGTACAATGACCATTTAAGACAATACCTTTTCCTATAGCTCAGAGATATCTTTTAGCTTGCCTGGTCCCAAAACACAAGAGTCCAAAAATCAAAGGAAAAGTAAACCTTGAAACACGAAACCCACAAATCGAAATCACAAACCTAAGCTCTGATACTAATAACATTGTCACACCCTGGGGAAATTTCATCATTCAAATGACGGAGGAGCCCCTTAGTGACAATATTCAAAAAAACAATACTAGCAACGAATCTAGTAAACACTTTAAAATAATACCAAAAATAATTACTTTATTAACTGCATGCATGAACGATTAAAAATATAAATCAATTAAAAGTAAATTAGTTTTTTTGAGACTAAATCAAATCGCGACAAATTCCAAAGTACATAAACAAAATGAAATAACAATAAAGAAAACCAAATTGGCATCTCGACGATGCAGTGGGACCAGCACGATAAGGGACTCTCTGAGCGACTCGAAGGTAGGTCAACAAGACATGCCCTCTATCAGCTAACCTAGAGGATAAGAGAGAGGGGATTAGTACAACCACTCAGCGGGTGGATAGAAATTAATGCATAATCATAATGGATATAATGGACGCAATGGAAGTCAAAGGAAACAAACTAGAGTAACCCAAACCTCAGAGTACCAAAATTAGTTTGCAACTAACTAGGTCAGCAGTATAACAAATACAACTGTAACATATTCAACCAACTGCAATCTACAAGCAATACATATCAAGATACTGTGACAAAGCCTCGTGGCTTTCGAGGTAATACAATGACATGCTATCACAAATGGGTCTCGTGGGTAGACAGAGTATATAGCTATCTAGCTACTGACTTCATGCAACTACATGCTACCACGAAGGGTCTCGTGGGCAATCAGGGTATATAACTATGTAGTTATTGACCTGCACGGAACAACATGCTACCACAAATGGGTCTCGTGGGTAGTCGATTATCCTAGGTTGTTAAGCCTAGGGTTATCTAACAAGAACGTCTATCAAAGTCGATAAAGATCATCGATATACAAATAAGCCCATCGAGGCGGTCAAGAGAGGGTTTCAACACCTCCAATACGAAATCTCTACCAAAGTCAATAAAGATCATCGACCTATAAATAAATACGTCGAAGTGGTTAAGCCTACGGTTCCAACCCTTCTAACATGAACACTTATCAAGGATGATAAAGACCACAAGTCTATTAATAAACAAATCGAGACGATTAATCATATGGTTCCAACCCAACTAATCGGAAATGCATATCAAGGTCGATAAAGATCATAAATCTACTCATAAACACGTCGAGACGGTTAAGCCTAAAGTACACCATTTCTACAAGTTCAATCATGCATGCTACAACATGCTACCACGAACAGGTCTCATGGGTACTTAAGAAGTAAAGTAGCTATCTAGCTATACATGACACACAAATCCAATTATCACCGACTCCGAATGGATAATGCAAGAGTATAACTTTACGGTAGGTCATCTCAATCATGATTGGGAGACATGATCAACCACAGATATACAAATCAACCATAGAGAAACTCTACCGTAACCTTCTCAACCACGAATGAGAGACATAGTTGGCAGTCGAGATATGAGAAATGGTATATACCCTCTATGGATCAATCTCATCTTAATCATACGATCTCTACTTATTCGATCACAATATCCACCGAACCAATAAGTAGATCAAACATATGTTAGGGCAATCAACCCATGAATGATGTGTTTTGATGTGTGTGGCAAAGGTTTATGTTAGGTTGTTTGTGGATTTGATATGTGTGTTGAAGTGATGCAGGACTTAGTAATTCACACATGGTTATCTTGACAAAAGCATTGTCAAGATCACCATCTCATGACTTGGTCCTTGAGTCGGTGAAGGATTGCATTGCGAAAATAGTGCGCTTGGTGCATCCGAGGAACCGCCGGACGAGGAGCATTGAAGTGAAGACAAGGAAGAGGATTTCAGGGCGAGATGTGAAGGATGGCATTACGAAGCCGTGTGCTTGTTGCATCCGAGAGATGTGGCCAGACGAAGAGAGCTTCAAGGTGAGGGACTCCAATGTTGGAGGATTGGTGGCCGGCTAGAGGGGGGTGAATAGCCTTCTTCGTAGATGGTGTCATTTGATCGCGTCTTAATTGTCTACCCTTAAGGTTAGCACAACGAAGTAATAAAACCAAAGACAATTAAGAAAATGCAAGAAGTAAAGGAGACAAACTCTAACACAAATGCGTAATGTGGTTCACGGCCCTTGCTGCTAGTCCTTGACCCGATTCGTTCTAAGGTGAATCACTCAACCAATCCACTAATCTCTCTCCTTTACACAAAGCTAGGTGGAGGTAACCTTTCTTACAAGAATCTCCCTCTTTACAATATGATTGAAATAATAGCAAGAAAGAGGGACGAAAACATTTAGGGCACTTGGATGTATGATTGGAGTTCAAGCATTACCCATCCCAAGTGACCCAAGGCCCCTTCTTATCGGGAAGTAGTCATTCTTCCCGTTGGGCACCGAGCAGTCGACTGATGTAGAAATCAGTCGACTATTGCTGTAGTCATTTCCTCGTGATGACTTTATCCACATTGGATTCCAACCAACGATCCCCACATCAGTCGACTGATCTTCCCATCAGTCGACTGATGGAGTCAACAGTCGAGTGGTCGATGAGATCACTCGACTGTCAAAGTTTATGTGCCCAAACTTGCCTCTATCAGTCGACTGATATTCCCATCAGTTGACTGATGTTGTCGGAAGTCGACTGCAATCCCTTGGCAGTCGACTGTTCGGCCAGATCTAGTTCAGTTGAACACCGGTCAAGTCCATTCGACCTAGAGCAGTCGACTGCTAACTATAGCAGTCGACTAGTGTCGGATAAAATCTCAAACCAACCTTTGGTTGAGCATCTGACACTTGACTTAGCTATTTGTCCAAGTTCACCTATGAGCTACCCCATCCAAAGATACAATCGCTCACTCTCATCTCCCTTGGAGTCCTTAGCCTTGAAGCTCTCTTCGTCCGGCCACATCCCTCAGATGCACCAAGTGCACGGCTTCGCAATGTCATCCTTCGTGTCTTGCCCTGAAGTCTGCTTCCTTGGTTTCACTCCAATTCTCTTCGTCTGGTGGTCCCTTGGATGCACCAAGTGCACGACTTTGCAATGTCGTCCTTCACAGACTCAAGGACTGAGTCATGAGATGGTGATCTTGCTAATGTTTTGTCAAGCTAACCATGTGTGAATTACTAAGTCCTGCACGACTTCAACACACATATCAAATCCACAAACAAACTAACTTAAACCTTTGTCACACACATCAAAACACATCATCCATGGGTTGATTGCCTTAACAATCTCCCCCTTTTTGATGTGTGGCAACCATGTTTAAGTTACGTGAAACATTAACATAAAACATAAGGCAAGAAAGCATGCAAATAAATATGAGTATCAACCTCCCTCTTAATACATGCAACTCCCCCTTAACACATGCTAATTTCTCCCCTTAACATGATTAACTTAAACTTAACTATTTCTCCCCCTTTGACACCATCAAAAACATCTAACATATGTTGTATAAGCATGGCATCAAACCTAGGGAACAAAAAATACCAAATACAAACTCAAAACATGATAAAACAGGTTACTGTGCTCATGCACAGTGCATTAGTCCACTGAATCAGAGAATCAGTCGACTGGCACACAATTTTCAGAATTTCTGATTTCCGAAGTCCAACATCATAAATGCATTAAAAATTATAGAAAATTCAAAAAATCATGAAATTTGGGGAACATATTTCTCATAAGTCCCTTTTTCAGTGAAAAATTATTTTTCATGAAAATTCATCTTATTTTCGAAAATTTGGCAAAAATTCAAAAGTTTGAAAATCACTAAAATTTTTATCAACTTGAAAGCCTAGTTTTGCCTTGAATTGTATTAAAACATGAACATACATATTATCAAACATAAAAAAGTTTTAAAACATTAAAAATATCCAACCATGATCTTTGGGAAATATGTCTATGAATTAAACATATGCTCTCCCCATGATTGGTCTATTATTGATATTATGATACCTATAATGACTCATCAAAATGTTATAATCATAAGTGAGTCATTTGTATCATCCTAACATCTCACCCATTTTACGTATTGCTCCTAAATCATGTGGACTACTTATGAAATAAAAGTGCTAGATTGGTAGTTTCACCAAAGTTTTTTATGCAATTCTACCAAGGTTAAGTATCTATATCCTAAAACACCCAACATGATAATAAAATCATATACTATCAATCATGATCAAATATTATCAATTATTGCATATCATGATCATAAATCAAACAATATTCATTATTCCATATTATGATCACATTATCATCACCCAACATCCTTATAAGTCAACCATTAATATGATATAAATAAAGTCCAATTATGGTTGACTATCCTAGGGTTTTCTTAACCCTTAAGGATGGACTTGGTGTTGGGTTTCCGGCACCGCGGCGAGTGTGTGTTCGAACATGTTTTGTAAACATGTGCACAGCGGAAGAAATAAAAATAATAAATCTACATTTATTACAACACACGCATGCATAGTACAACATGTGTAGACATAAGCGTAAATTTAAATTTTGCAATAAAGGAAATTTAACTACGTATATCTTTCGTATCACGTGTAGCGGGAACGACATCAACCGGAACGATCCTCGCTACAACCGTCTCTATCCGTATCCACGCCGAGTATCCTTAGGATGACTTCGCTAAGCCACGAGCTTCATCTTCGCACGGGTTACTAGCCTCGTGTTGAAGAAGACGTGATCGAGAGATGATCACGATCAGAATCCAAATTCGGATCCTCAGACGAGTCCTCAAAACTCGCTTCTCCGGAGAGGTATTCGTCAACCGTTTGACGAATCCTTCGTCCTCCACCTCAAGGGATTACCGGAGATCGAATCCCCGGTAAGTTAGGCACTGTCAGAGCTCTAACCGTCGTCCAAACAACGCTCCGACGAGAAGAAAACAAGCTGTCCAGAAAATTGGACAGCTTTGGTGGAGGAGTAGGCGCCGGCCAAGCAAGGGAAGCCAAGTGCTCACCTTATTGCCACACCCAAGGGAGATCACCGGAGCACCAACCGGCAGCAGCTCGATGCCAGCGAGGGGGAAGGAAAGCTCCTTCTAGACGCCGGTTGGAGGAGAAGAGGGGGAGGCAATGGAGTTGGTGCCGACTCCTTCAATGGGGTGGGCGGCAACTAGGTTTAGGGCTTTTGGATTAGGGCTTAACAATCCCTTAAGCCCTCTTTTATAGAGAACTAATTCTCTTAATGGTTATTGGATCATCACCATAAGGCCCGTTAACCCGCTCCATTAATATAAGTTAAAATAAACCAAACCATGATGGTTTATTTTAAGTTAAAACGAACTGAACCAACTTTTGGTTCATTCGTTTAAAATAAACCAAACCCTTTGGTTTATTCTCCTCCATTGGATTAGAACCAAACCATTTTGGTTCATCCATTATGTCTTCATAAGACACGGTCCATCCACGCTTCCATTGTGACTGAAATGATTTCATGCTCGCTTCTTGTTTGGTCCAACCAAACCTTGTGTCTCTCGGTCTGAGAATCCCATTCTCAAGCTCGTTTTAAATCCTTCGGATTACGCTCATTGTGCGTGTGACCAAATAGGTTCTCGGTTTATGTTGGCCGTCTATATTTAACCATTAATTATAGAACGATCATGAGTGACACCTAGTAGTACATCATGATCCCCAATTAACCGAAAAGATCAAAGGTTGATCCAGAACTATTTCTGAAACCCTTCAGCAGCTCGAATGAATCGTGCCCCATTCCCTTCACTCATCTTATACCCACTTGGTTCAGGACATGGTCTATAGTGTCAGTCCCAACTAGGCTGACTACGTCACACCTAGACCAAGTATCATTTCCTCGTCCTATGGATTCTAGTTACTGCACATGTATCGAAGAGTACCTTACTCTAAACATGTAATGCTTTGGCAAAAGACTTTAGTAACAATCCGATGAGAGGCCATGGGTATACTTCTCCTCGCAAGGAGTGGTGAATCCTTTATAGGCTATTCAAACATCTTCGATCACTTCGACTTATACCCAATCATCCCGGGTCCACATCTCCTTAGAGATGTTTGCTTAAGATGTCAAAGCATAAGTCTCCATGATCAAGATGACTTGAATACCGCAAGTCAAAGGAACATCGCACTTAAGCTACAGTAAGAACTTCTTTGACATATCTATATATGCAGAGAACCATATGAAGTCTTACGGCTGGTCACTCCAATGAACTAGTTATCATAACTAGCATCCACGATTAACTCCGGACATCACAATGTCTCTAGTCAGTGAGAATCAGCTGCTTGGATACACCAAGGAGTATACCTCGTGCTAGTCTCGACAGAATCGATGGTGTCCAAATCCATCAATTCATCGACTAGGGATAATTCCGATACATCACAATTACACATGTAGAGATACTCACTAGTTGTGATCCAATCACAAATTCTCTCATGTTGTGAATCGTATCGTGGACATTCAGTAAATGAGTTTAAGATACAATCAAATACATGAAACATGTATACTCAAATAGTGAATCTTCATTTAACATATAAATGGTTCATACATAAGGCGATTGCCTTAGGACATCTCTCATATATTACTAACAGACTCCCACTTGGCCTAATGCCAATCGCTACGGTATCCAATACCATAAGCACTAACATGACCCTCAAACTTACTTTGAGGTAATGCTTTAGTCAAAGGATCCGCTAAGTTCCTTTCAGTGGGAATTTTCTCGATTTGTATTTCGTTCCTACTGATGATCTCTCTGATAAGATGATAGCGACGAAGCACATGTTTGGATCGTTGATGAGACCTCGGCTCTTTCGCCTGTGCAATCGCTCCATTGTTGTCGCAGTAGACCAGTATTGCTTCAACAATGGCAGGAATCACACCAAGTTCATAAATGAACTTCTTGATCCAAACCGCTTCCTTTGCTGCTTCCGAAGCTGCAATGTATTCTGCCTCAGTGGTAGAATCTGCTACAGTGTCTTGTTTGGAACTTTTCCAACTCACTGTGCCCCCATTCAAAGTGAACACGTATCCGGACTGAGACCTGGAATCATCCTTGTTTGTCTGGATGCTGGCATCAATATACCCGCGTATCACCATGTCCCCTTCTCCATATATTAGGAACACATCCTTAGTTCTTCTTAAGTACTTAAGGATCATCTTGACAGCCACCCAATGATCCATTCCTGGATCAGACTGGTATCTGCTCGTGACACTCAGAGCATACGATACATCGGGCCTCGTACATAACATAGCATACATGATAGATCCTATTGCGGATGCATAGGGAATCTTACTCATGCAAATCCTCTCGTCTTCTGTGCGTGGACACATAGACTTTGAAAGGTGTACCCCATGCCTGATGGGAAGGAAACCTTTCTTGGATTCCGACATGCTAAACCTCTTTAGCACTCGGTCTATATATGTAGACTGCGAAAGTCCAAGCAACCATTTTGATCTATCTCTATAGATCTTAATCCCGAGGATGTAGGTTGCTTCTCCCAGGTCTTTCATAGAGAATGTCTTGGATAACCAAACCTTAACTGACTGTAAGATTGACACATCATTTCCTATAAGTAATATGTCATCGACATACAATACTAGGAACACGACTGCACTCCCACAAACCTTCTTGTACACACAAGGTTCGTCTAGATTTTGTGAGAAATCAAACCTTTTGATTGTCTCATCAAAACGGATATTCCAGCTCCTGGATGCTTGCTTCAATCCATAAATGGACCTTCACAATTTGCGTACCTTGGTTTTATCAACCGATGTGAAACCCTCAGGTTGTATCATATACACGTCCTCGAGCAGGTTTCCATTAAGGAAAGTTGTTTTCACATCCATCTGCCATATCTCATAATCATAATGAGCCGCTATGGCTAGGAGCACCCGAATGGATTTAAGCATAGCTACAGGCGAATAGGTTTCGTCATAATCAACACCTTGCTTTTGACGATATCCTTTCGCCACCAATCTAGCCTTATAGGAAATCACATTACCATCCATGTCGGTTTTCTTCTTGAAAACCCACTTGCACCCTATAGGCTTAATGCCTTCAGGTGGGTCAACCAAGTTCCAAACTTGGTTTTCATACATGGAATCCATTTCCGACTTCATGGCATCAAGCCACTTATCCCTTTCTGAACTTGTCAGCACTTCTTCATAACTGGTAGGCTCCTCATCATCAATGAGTAACACGTCGTTCGATTCACTTACGAGAAATCCATATCTCTCAGGAATGTTGCGTGTTCTACCAGATCTACGAAGACGTGGTGTTACAATAGGTCCAGCCGATTGCTCATCACTTTGAGTTATCGGCTGTTGTGCTTCACCAAGTATCTCATCAATGTCTATTTGAGTTTTTCGAGCCTCCTCAAGCTCGATGACACTTCCACTGTTTTCTTGCAAGAGAAACTCTTTCTCTAGAAACACAGCATGCCTTGAAACAAACACCTTTTGTTCCACAGGATAATAGAATTGGTAACCCCTTGTTTCCTTAGGGTATCCAATAAATAGACATTTATCAGACTTAGCATCCAATTTGTCTGATACAGTCCGCTTCACATAAGCAGGACAACCCCATATCTTCAAGTAAGATACATGAGGTTTCTTACTATTCCATATCTCATATGGAGTAGTAGAGACTACCTTGGTTAGCATTCTATTTAACAAGTAAACAGCTGTCTGAAGTGCATAGCCCCAAAAGGACTTAGGAAGATTCGCATGATTCATCAATGACCTGACCATGTCCAACAAGGTCCGGTTACGCCTCTCAGATACACTATTATGCTGTGGTGTATATGGCGGAGTCCATTGAGACAATATGTCATTGTCTCTTAGATAATAAAGAAACTCTTGACTTAAGTATTCACCACCTCGATCAGATCAAAGTATTTTAATACTCTTGTCATGTTGTTTCTCTACTTCATTTCTGAATTCTTTGAACCTTTCAAAGGCTTCAGACTTGTGTTTCATCAAGAACACATACCCAAACCGTGAGTGATCATCGGTGAAGGTAATGAAGTAGCTATAGCCTTCTAAAGCTTGAGTTGACATAGGTCCACATACATCAGTATGTATTAGACCTAGTAACTCTCCCACTCGTTCACCTTTTCCAGTAAAAGGTAGCTTAGTCATCTTGCCTTTTAAGCATGATTCACTTGTATCGTATGAATCCAATTCAAACGATTCCAGAATTTCACATCTGTGTAATTCGGACATGCGTTTCTTGCTTACATGGACAAGACGACAATGCCACATATAGGAGTCTAATTGATTACCCTTTCGAGCACGCGTGTTGCTCGCTTCGATATTGAAAATGTCACTGGATACGTCCAACGTATAAATTCCATTACTCAAAGTTCCAGTTCCATAAAGTACGCCATTCAAAGTTATATAACAACAATTGTTACTAAACGTCAAATAGAAACCATTTCTATTTAAACAGGAAATAGAAACAATGTTCTTTATTAGGGAAGGAACATAATAGCAATTGTCCAGTTCCACGACAAGTCCTGCAGGGAGTTACAACAAATACGTTCCGATGGCGAGTGCAACAACCTTTGCTCCATTCCCAACACGTAAATTTGACTCTCCCTTGACGAGTCTTCTTCTATTCCTTATCCCATGTATGTCATTACATATATGTGAGCCACACCCAGTATCCAATACACAAGTGTCTGAGAAAATAGAATGACAATCAATAATGAAGATATATGAAAAAGATGGAGCATCTTATGCCTTATTCTTCTTCACGGACTCAAGATAAATCTTGCAATTTCTTCGCCAATGGCCCTACTTGCCATAATGATGGCAAGTGCCCTTTTTGAGCTGGTTCTGCCTTTTTAGCCTTTTTCTTCTTCCCCTTCTATGTTCCTTTGACTCCCTCTTAGAACCTTTCTTCGAGGAATCAACTAACAACACCGTCCCCTGCTCATGCTTCTCAGAAGGCTCGACAGTCTTCAGTATGTTGAGCAGTACCACAGATGAACCTTCTTGCATCTCAGAGGTGAAGAGGAGCTTGGAGACTTTGAACCTTTCGAATCTCACTTGCTTATCAAACAACTCACAAAGATGAAGGACTACGATATGAGCATCCATATGCGCATGCTGCTTTCGTAGCTTGGGTTCCATTGCGGCTAGCATGATGCAACTTGTCAGTTCAGAATTAGTCACATGTTTCTGATAGACCAACATTTGTTCCAGAGTTGCATCGTCACTAGGATGGGCGGGAAGAGGCGCTTCGAGGACATATGCAAGCTTTTCACCTTGAGAACAATTCTCAAGTTTCTAAGCCAGTTCAAGAAGTTCGGCCCAGTCAATTTATTCGAATCCAAAATGGAACGCAAATTAAAAGACGTCATGATCAATTTATTGACCTAGAAATACAAAATGAGCATATATGAGAAAATGATTTTAAAATGCATCAATATACATTTATAAATCCCATTCATTTTTCGAATTTCAAAAAACCCCAAAATCACTTCGGGAGATCGTAGGTCCATCTCCGAATGGGCTGATATCCATCATAGATATGAACAACCTTGGAGAGATTCCAACAAGCCATTCATAACTACGACGGTAGGTATCAACTATACCGATTGCATATCACGTATATGCAACTATCACAATTTGCTATCAACTAATTGAATGTTCACACATGCATCGGGTTGTTAACACATTAACAAGTATGCATCATATGCATAGCACCCAACTTCACCTCCCTTTACATCGACCTTGGAGAGAGTCCAACAAGCCGATGATCTAGGTTAAAGCCAACCCATTAATCGAGAAATAGTTTTAATATGGTTAGAGTGCATTCAACCAATTAGCCCGGCTTGGAGAGAGTCCAACAACCAAAGTTAACGATTGACCTCTGACTCTTACCATATTAGTATTAAACTATTCCATGGTTTGAACATGTTCGGGTTCGAGTCGGGCTTGGAGAGAGTCCAACAACCCAAACAAGAAACGGAACTCTGGTTCTAACCATATTAATGGAAGGTGTAGGCTTTAATATTGAGTTAGGGTTTTTATGTCTCATCCTCTTTGCATGCAAATAACTATTATCTACATGGCATGGCATACATCTACATGTCACGACACGCATGGCATAATGATATGCATCTAATGCAATTACATGACATACAATTATGTCATGTACATAATTTCCTTATTTGTCATAACTATTTATGGAAATAAAATATGTTTAAGATTTGATTCTCCAAATCAAATCATGATTAAATTAGGAAACAAATTTCCAAATCTAATCACATATTTTATTTATGGAAATAGTTGATTAAGGAAAATCAATTTAGGAAACCAATTTCCTAAATCATCAAAACAACTTATGAAAATAAAATATTTTAAGATTTGATTTCCCAAATCAAATCATGATTAAATTAGGAAACAAATTTCCAGAATCTAATCAAATATTTTATTTATAGAAAATATCAATTTCCATAAATACGTCCATCTTTCCAAAAGTGGAAGATTTCCATAAATACTTCTAGACTTTCCAAAATTGAAAATTTTCAATAAATACTTCTAAATTTTCAAAATTAGAAAATTTCCAGAAATAACATTATGACTATCGCAAAACCATTTTACGATTATGTCGAAACACAACACAGGCTCTGATACCCTTTGTTGGGTTTCGCATCATGAGTGTGTGTTCGAACATGTTTCGTAAACATGTGCACAACGGAAGAAATAAAAATAATAAATCTACATTTATTACAACACACACAATACACGCATGCATAGCACAACATGTGTAGACATAACTGTAAATTTAAATTTTGCAATAAAGGAAATTTAACTACGTATACCTTTCGTATCACGTGTAGCGGGAACGGCATCAACCGGAACGATCCTTGCTAGAATCGTCTCTATCCGTATCCACGCCGAGTATCCTTAGGATGACTTCGCTAAGCCACGAGCTTCATCTTCGTACGGGTTACTAGCCTCGTGTTGAAGACGACGTGATCGAGAGATGATCACGATCCGAATCCAAATTCGGATCCAAAGACGAGTCCTTAAAACTCGCTTCTCCGGAGAGGTATTCGTCAACCGTTTGATGAATCCTTTGTCCTCCACCTCAGAGGATTACCGGAGATCGAATCCCCGGTAAGTTAGGCACTGTCGGAGCTCTAACCGTCGTCCAAACGAGGCTCCGACGAGAAGAAAACAAGCTGTCCAGAAAACTGGACAGCTTTGGTGGAGGAGTAGGCGCCGGCCAAGCAAGGGAAGCCAAGTGGTCACCTTATCGCCACACCCAAGGGAGATCACCGGAGCACCAACCGGCAGCAGCTCGACGCCGGCAAGGGGGAAGGAAAGCTCCTTCTGGACGCCGGTTGGAGGAGAAGAGGGGGCGGCAATGGAGTTGGCGCCGACTCCTTCAATGGGGTGGGCGGCAACTAGGTTTAGGGCTTTTGGATTAGGGCTTAACAATCCCTTAAGCCCTCTTTTATAGAGAACTAATTCTCTTAATGGTTATTGGATCATAACCATAAGGCAGGTTAACCCGCTCCATTAATATAAGTTAAAATAAACCAAACCATGATGGTTTATTTTAAGTTAAAACGAACCGAACCAACTTTTGGTTCATTCGTTTAAAATAAACCAAACCCTTTGGTTTATTCTCCTCCATTGGATTAGAACCAAACTATTTTGGTTCATCCATTATGTCTTCATAAGACACGGTCCATCCACGCTTCCATTGTGACTGAAACGATTTCATGCTCGCTTCTTGTTTGGTCCAACCAAAACTTGTTTCTCTCGGTCTGAGAATCCCATTCTCAAGCTCGTTTTAAATCCTTCGGATTACGCTCGTTATGCGTGTAACCAAATAGGTTCTCGGTTTATGTTGGCCGTCTATAATTAACCATTAATTATAGAACGATCATGAGTGGCACCTAGTAGTACATCATGATCCCTAATTAACCGAAAAGATCAACGGTTGATCCAGAACTTTTTCTGAAACCCTTCAGCAGCTCGAATGAATCGTGCCCCATTCCCTTCACTAATCTTATACCCACTTGGTTTAGGACATGGTCTATAGTGTCAGTCCCCACTAGGCTGACTATGTGACACCTAGCCCAAGTATCATTTCCTCGTCCTACGGATTCTAGTTACTACACATGTATCGAAGAGTACCTTACTCTAAACATGTAATGCTTAGGCCAAAGACTTTAGTAACAATCCGACGAGAGGCCATGGGTATACTTCTCCTCACAAGGAGTGTTGAATCCTTTATAGGCTATTCAAACATTTTCGATCACTTCGACTTATACCCAATCATTCCGAGTCCACATCTCCTTAGAGATGTTTGCTTAAGATGTCAAAGCATAAGTCTCCATGATCAAGATGACTTGAATACCACAAGTCAAAGGAACATCGCACTTAAGCTACAGTAAGAACTTCATTGACATATCTATATATGCAGAGAACCATATGAAGTCTTACGGCTGGTCACTCCAATGAACTAGTTACCATAACTAGCATCCACGATTAACTCCAGACATCACAATGTGTCCAATCAGTGAGAATCAGCTGCTTGGATACACCAAGGAGTATACCTCGTGCTAGTCTCGATAGAATCGATGGTGTCCAAATCCATCAATTCATCGACTAGGGATAATTCCGATACATCACAATTACACATGTAGAGATACTCACTAGTTGTGATCCAATCACAAATTCTCTCATGCTGTGAATCGTATCGTGGACATTCAGTAAATGAGTTTAAGATCCAATCAAATACATGAAACATGTATACTCAAATAGTGAATCTTCATTTATCATATAATGGTTCATACATAAGGCGATTGCCTTAGGACATCTCTCATATATTACTAACACTTGGGAACCCAATATAGATTCTTTCCAATAATGTTCACCAAATACTCCTTAGGGATCCATTTCCTAGCTACCATTGTGGTTTTAGCTTGACCCCTAGCAATCAAACAATGGTAGGCCTTCTCATTTTTGGATCCCTTATATCCTAGGACTTTCTTGTTAAAACTAGCCCTTTGGCTCCCAATTATCATGTTTAAAGTATTGGAGCCTATTGTGAATTTCTCTAGGGCCTTAGTTAGATGATCTATCTTTTCCCTTAAGGCATTGTTTTCTTCAATGCATGCATCATTAACATTAAGAGGAATATAATCATCATGTGAGCATGCATTTGCTAGTTTTTCTTCTTGGGCCTTAATTTGATCAAACATGCATTTGTTCTTTTTCTTAGCCTTAAACAAATCCCTAGTTAGGCTTGAAATCATAGAAACAATCTTTTTAGGGGAAATATTTTTACCATACTTTCCATATCTTCTTCCTCCGATTCTAATGAGGATGAAGATGAAGCTCCCCCTTAACTTGAACTCCCCTCACTTGAACTTGTTTCTTCTTTTTCGGAGGAGGTGGAGTCCAAGTCTTCTATTGCCATTAGGGAAAGGCTTGTGAAGGCTCGATCTTCCTCCTATGAGAATGGATCATCCCATGTCGCCTTGTGTACCTTGGCCTTCCCTTTTTCTTTTATTTTTCTTTCTTCTTCCTTTTTCTTGCTCCCCTTCTTCTTCTCTTCTTTCTTTCTTCTTTCTTCCTTGCTTTTGTTCAAGAGGGGAAAATCATCTCTTATGTGCCCCTCTCCTTGGCAATTATAGCAAATGATTTTTCTTCTAGGCCTTCTTCCCCTATCATGAGATTTATTTAACTTAAAATTCTTTAATGCACGCCTTACCTTCCTTACCATATATGCTTCCTCATTGCTATCCATTGACGAGGAAGAAGAATCTTCATCGGATGAGGAGGGTGGCATATCCTTCTTCTTCTTCTTTCCTTTTTCAGCCATTATTGCTACTCCCCTTGATGGCTTGATTGGATCTTCCACTATGCCTTCAAGCCTAGTCTCATGCAACTCCATGGTAGAGAAAAATTGCTCTAGAGTACTCACCTCTAGATTCTTGGAAATGTAGAAAGCATCCACCATGGAGCTCCATTTTGATGACCGAGGGAAGGCATCTATGGCTTTGATTATCATGTCCCAGTTTGTAAGCTTCTACCCTACACTTGTCAAACCGTTAATTATCTCTTTAAAATGAGAATGAAGAGATATTACCTTCTCCCCTTTATCTAGCTTAATATTGTTCAATTGGGAGCAGAGAAGGTCCCTTCTAGCAAGCTTTTCCTCGGAGGTGCCCTCATGAAGTTCTACAAGCCTTTCCCACATCTCCTAGGCGCTTGTGCACTCTCCAATTCGGTTGATCTCTTGTTGGAGGAGCACATTGAAGAGGTGATGTTTGGCTTTCGAATTCGCAAAGTGCTCCTCCCTTTGCTTTTTGATCCACCTTGACTTCTCTAGTAGTCTCCCCTTTTCATCCCTAGGCATCTCGAAACCGTTTTCCATTATTAACATAATATCGAAGTCGATTTCAAAAAATACCTCCATTCACTTTTTCCACCAAGCGAATTCGCCCTCGAACTTGGGTGGATGGATGTTTGACCCGACCATCTTTGTTGTCGTGCTTGTTGTGGCGGTGAGTCGGGTGACAAGCAACCTTGGCTCTGATACCACTTGTTGGAGGATCAGTGGTCGGCTAGAGGGGATGAATAGCCTTCTTTGTAGATGGTGTCGTTTAATCATGTCTTAATTGTCTACACTTAAGGTTAGCACAGTGAAGTAATAAAACCAAAGACAATTAAGAAATGCAAGAAGTAAAGGAGACAAATGCTAACACAAATGCGTAACGTGGTTCATGACCCTTGCCGTTAGTCCACGACCTGATTCATTCCAAGGTGAATCACTCCTTAACAAATCCACTAATCTCTCCTTTGCACAAAGCTAGGTAGAGGTAACCTTTCTTACAAGAATATCCCTCTTTACAATATGATTGAAATAATAGCAAGAAAGAGGGAAGAAAACATTTAGGGCACTTGGATGTATGATTGGAGTTCAAGCATTACCCATCCCAAGTGACCCAAGGCCCCTTCTTATAGGGAATAAGCCATTCTTCCCGTTGGGCATCGAGCAGTCAACTGATGCAGACATCAGTCGACTTCTGTTATAGTCGTTGCCTCGTGACAGCTTCATCCATGTTGGATTCCATTCAACGACTCCCACATTAGTCGACTAATCTTTCCATCAATCAACTGATGGAGCCAACAGTCGAGTGGTCGACGAGATCACTCGACTGCCAAAGCTTCTGTGCCTGAGCTTGCCTCTATCAGTCGATTGATATTCCCATTAGTCGACTTCCATCCCTTGGCAGTCAACTATTCAGCCAGAACTAGTTAAGTCGAATATCGATCGAGTCCATTCGTCCTAGAGAAGTCAACTGCTACCTATAGCAGTCGACTGGTGTCGTGTAAAACCTCAAACCAACCTTTGATTGAGCATCCGACACTTGACTTAGCCATTCGGCCAAGTTCACCTATGAGCTACCCCATCCCGGGTTATAATCACTCACTCTCATCTCCCTTGGAGCCCTTAGCTTTGAAGCTCTTTTCGTCTGGCCACATCCCTCGGATGCACCAAGCACATGACTTCGCAATGTCATCCTTCGTGTCTCGCCCTGATGTCTGCATCCTTGGCTTCACTCCAATTCTCCTCGTTCGGCAGTCCCTAGAACGCACCAAGCATACGACTTCGCAATGCCATCCTTCACCGACTCAAGGACCGAGTCATGAGATGGTGATCTTGCCAATGCTTTGTCAAGCTAACCATGTGTGAATTACTAAGTTCTGCATGACTTCAACAAACATATTAAATCCACAAACAACCTAACTTAAACCTTTTCCACACACATCAAAACACATCATCCATGGGGGTTGATTTCCCTAACATCCAAGGGAGATGAGAGTGTGCGATTGTAACCCGGGACGGAGTAACTCATTGGTGAACATGGCTAAATGGCTAAGTGTCGGATGCTCAACCAAGGTTGGTTTGAGGTTTACCCGACATCAGTCGACTGCCATGATATGGCATTCGACTGATCTAAGTCGATTGAAGATTCGACTAGTGTTTGATTCTGGTTTCTGACCCAACAGTCGACTGATCGAGGTGAATTTGGGCACAGAAGGTTTTCTAGTCGAGTGATCACTTCGTTCACTCGACTAATGGATCCATCAGTCAAATGATGGGGATGATCAGTTGACTGAAGTAGGAGCTATTGGTTCGAATCCAACGTGGATAAGACCATTGCGAGGCAACGACTACAGCAGCAGTCGACTGATGACTGCATCAGTCAACTGCTCGGTGCCCAACGGGAAGAATGACCTCTTTCCTATAAGAAGAGGCCTTGGGTCACTTGGGATGGTTAATGCTTAACTCCTAAAGTTCTTCCAAGTGCCCAATATGTTTTTACTCCTCTTCCATGAGTTTATTTCAATCATATTGTAAGAGGAGTGATTCTTGTAAGAAAGGTTTACCTCCACCTAGCTTAGTGCAAAGGAGAGACTAGTGGATTTGAAGGGAGTGATTCGCCATACAAATCGGGTCGTGGATTTGCGACAAGGGCCGTGAACTATGTTTTGTCCTTGAGTTTGTGAATTGTTCTTTACTTTATATTTTGATCTTAATTGTCTTTAGTTTTATTATTCCATTGCGCTAAGTTTAATTGTAGAAGATTAAGCGAGCAACTTCTATCGTATGCGATAAAAGGGCTATTCACCCCCTCTAGCCGGCCACCGATCCTCCAACAAGTGGTATCAGAGTGAGGAGTTTTTCGAGGACTAATCGCCAACACAAGCACAATAAGAGATGGCCGACTCCAACATTCATCCGCCTAAGTTCGAGGGAGAATTCGCTTGGTGGAAAAAGCAAATGGAGGTATTTTTCGAAATGGATTTTGATATTATGATTACAATGGATACCGGTTTCGATTTGCCTAGGGATGAAGAAAGGAAGCCAATAGAAAAATCAAGGTGGACCAAGAAGCAAAGAGAGGAGCACCTTGCAAATTCAAGAGCCAAGCACCATCTCTACAATGTGCTCCCTCAACAAGAAATCAATAGAATTGGAGAGTGCCTTAGTGCCAAAGAGATGGGGGAGAAGCTAGTGGAGCTTAATGAAGTCACCTCCGAGGCAAAGCTTGCAAGAAGGGATCTCCTTCACTCTCAATTGAACAACATCAAACTTGATAAAGGGGAGAAAGTAATATCTCTTCATTCTCGTTTTAAAGAGATTATTAACGACTTGACAAGTGTAGGACAGAAGCTCTCCAACCGGGACATGATCATTAAGGCTATTGATGCATTCCCCCGATCATCAAATTGGAGCTACATGGTGGACTCCTATAACTCCAAGAATCTAGAGGTAAGTACTCTAGGTGAATTTTTCTCTACTATGGAGCTTCATGAAACTAGACTTGAAGGGATAGTAGAAGAACCAAGCATAAAGACAAGGGGAGTAGCACTAGTAGCCAACAAAGGAAAGAAGAAGAAGAGCACATCCTCCTCATCCGATGAATCATCTTCCTCCTCCATGGATAGTAATGAAGAAGCCTACATGATAAGGAAGGTGAGATGTGCTTTAAAAAGTTTTAAATTTAATAAATCTCATGATAAGGGAAGAAGGCCAAGGAGAAAGATCATTTGTTATAATTGCCAAGAAGAGGGACACATAAGGGATGATCGTCCCCTCTTGAACAAAAGTAAGGAAGAAAGAAGGAAGAAAGAAGACAAGAAGAAGGGGAGCAAGAAGAAGGAAGAAGAAAGAAAAACTAAAGAAAAAGGGAAGGTCAAGGCACACAAAGCCACATGGGATGATCCATCATTATCATCGGAGGGAGAATAAGAATTCACAAGCCTTGCCCTAATGGAAATAGAATACTTGGATTCCACCTCCTCTGAAAAAGAAGAAACAAGTGTTGGATCGATCAGATCGCTAGAGGGGGGTGAATAGCGATAGAAACTTTTCATACGAATTCGTTCGAGTAGACAATTTAAACGCAGGAGAAGATAAATGATAAATAAAAAGACAAGTGGTGTTTTTACTTGGTTCGTAGCCTTCGGCTACTACTCCAAGGCCCTAGTGGTCATTGACGATGCACGGAGGGCAAAACACTAAACAAACTTCTCCTAGTTGGAAGTAGGAGTTAATCGAATACAAGAAACCACAAAAACTTGAGGTAGAGGGACACTCCCTCTCTCCTCGTTATGATAAAAACTCCGAGACAATATATGAGAAGAAATAAACTGAATTGAAACTTATACCGATGAAAAATATAAACACTTAAACTTAGAGCGTCGGAGAAGTAGCACATCGTCGTCAGAGAGTTGCAACGTTGCGGAGGCTTTTGGGAACATAGAATTGATGAGAAAACCCTAGGAGAGGCCCTCCTTTTATAGCCTTTGAGCCCCTTCTCGAGAGGAACTTCAGCCAATGAGATTTGAGCACCAATCCCCTTCAAATGAGGTGATAAGTCTTGACTCCTCAAAGCTGATCCTTGACCATCAGTCGACTGATGGCCATCATCAATCGATTAATGGCGGCGCATCGATCGAATCGACCACTGATCGGTCGGTGATGGATGCGGTTGAGTCCTCAAAGCGGTCGTGATGCTAGCTGTAAGTCAAAATTAGCTTAATAAAAACATTATTTCGATGACCGTAGATGTCCGATCATGACCTAGACCATCCATGGGATGTCTTTGGTCGGATCTGCGCTTAAGACCATCCCCGTATGGAGGATACGATCTCTATTACGCTCACACACATACGAGCTTACCTCGATACTTACTGTGTCGCTTTCGCTTCTGGCCTTCCACTCGATTCCTTCGGCTTCCTCCAAAATCACTCGAGTGTCGCCCGACCACTGCGGCTTCCTTCGGGTGTCGCTAGCCTTCAGCTCCAGCGTTGGCACTTTTCTGCACACTCGATTTAGCTCGTGAGATAACACTATGAGCTTAACTTTGTATCCTTTGCTATAATCAAAACTCAAGTTTGACTTAGGTGCCTACTGCACCAACAATCTCCCCCTTTTTGATCTATGGTAAACCAACATACAAAGTTAAGAAAATAATATGCATGAGAAACAAGAATAATAAAGATTAAGTAGGAGTAGTAAGGATTTTCTTCAAGAACTCCCCCTTGAGGAAACCTCCCCCTTGACCGAGGGTGAGTCTTGAAAGAAGATCTTAGTCCTCCCCCTTGATGGTTGCTATTTAGGAAGAGTTTAAGTAATTAACATTACTTAAAGTTGGCCTTAGTAAAATGTTTAAGTTAAGAGGACTTTTTAACTTGGCCCTTTCTCCCCCTTTCTTAAGTAAAGCATTAACGTTTGACCATAGTATTAAAAATAAGTTTAAGTTAAAAATTCTCTTAACTTGGCCTTTATACTCAAACAAGTTAAGATGCACAAATTAAAGTTAAGTAAATTTTCAAAACTTAAAGTTAAGTAAATGTTTACTTAACTTTTGGCCATGTGAATAAGTATGAAGTGAGTTATGTTATCAAAAATTTGATACTGATCCCTTAACTTTGGCCTTTTTCTCCCCCTTTTTCCATATATCGAAAAGAGAAGGGGGTGTGTGAAAAAATATAGGTATTAAATTTAAAGTCCAAGCATGTTCCATATTATTTTACAAATAATATACTGAAAATAAGCTCATCTATAAAATGTTCGACTCTTATTTGACTTGATTGATATGAAAGATCAACAAGTCCTGGTCAGAGTCGGTTAAATATATATGATTATACTCCGTGGTTCATGGCGATGCACTTGCTCTACATCTGGAACCAGGAGTAAGGTCCTAACATCTCACACCCATCTACGTGGCTAAGTACACAAACACATTAGTCCTATGTGTTGTGAGATGTATTGGCTCCTTAAATCTATAGGTGCATGATATCTAAGGTATGTCCTATGCTAGTTCCATAAAAATGAAAAGTAAGAAATAGTAATAAGAAAATATAATTTGTAAGTTCCTATTCTACTATGCACATGCCCAATTTTCGTCTTAATAGATTGAATTCGGCTTCGGGTAGGGGTTTAGTAAATAGGTCTGCCTAGTTGGACTTCGATTCGAAGTATTCGAGTTGTATGGCTTCATTGGCCACATGTTCTTGAATGAAATGGTGTTTGACCTCTATATGTTTGGTCCTAGATTGGCATATCCGATTCTTAGTTAGGTTAATTGAGCTAATGTTATCTACATGGAGTTTAGTGTTCGTAAAGTCTAACATAAAGTCTCGGAGAGTGTGCTTCATCCAAAGAAGCTGAGTGACACACTCACCCATCGTGATGTATTCGACTTCGGTAGAAGATAAGGCAACACAGTGTTGCTTCCTACTGCACCAACTCACTAGACTCGAGCCGAGAAGTTGACAACAACCACTCGTACTCTTTTTATCGAGCTTACTATCGGCATAGTCCGAGTCGGAGTAGTTGGTCAGTTCGAACTCGGTAGACCTAGGGTACCAAATACTGACATTAAGTGTATCCTTTAGATATCTAAGGATACACTTGACTAGAGTTAGGTGAGACTCCTTAGCATAGGTTTGGAACCTTGCGCGCATACTTACTCTAAATAAGATATCAAGTCGGCTCGCAGTTAAGTAAAGGAGACTTCCTATTATGCTCCTTTAGTATTTTAAATCAATTGAATTTCCAATTACATCTTCTTCTATATTTACATTCGTTGCCATTGGGGTATTAATAATTTTAGCGTCTTGCATTCCAAAGCGTTAAATTAATTCCCTAGTATATATGCGTTGATGTAGGTATATTCCATCTTTAGTTTGTTTAATTTGTAGACCTAAGAAGAAACTCAACTCACCTACTAAATTCATTTCAAATTTACTTTCCATAAGTGAAATGAATTCATTTAGTAGGATCGAGTTGGTGGTTCCGAAGATGATATCATCTACGTAGATTTGTCCTATGAATATGTCTTTACCTACGGTTTTTACGAAAAGGGTTGGGTCAACTACACCTTGGTTAAATCCTTTAGACTTAAGATAAACTAAAAGCCTCTCATACCAAGCTCGAGGAGCTTGTTTAAGTCCATAGAGAGCTTTGTTTAACCTAAGGACATGGTCGGGTTTATCTAGGGATTCGAAACCGGGGGGTTGACTAACATAAATCTCCTCTTTAATATATCCATTCAAGAATGCTGACTTCACATACATTTGAAACAACTTAAATCCTCGATGTTCAGCATATGCTAATAACATTCGAATAGATTCTAATCTAGCTACTGGGGCATAGGTATTGTCGTAATCTAAACCTTCGACTTGACTAAATCCTTTAGCGACTAATCTAGCTTTATTTCTAACTACTTCACCTTTATCATCAAGTTTGTTTCTAAACACCCACCTTGTTCCAACGATTGTTTTATCTTTACATGGTGGTACTAATTCCCATACTTCGTTCCTAGTGAATTGAGCCAACTCTTCTTGAATTGCAATAATCCAATCGGGATCAAGAAGAGCTTGGTCAATAGTTTTAGGTTCAATTTTGGAAATCAAGGAGATTTGACTAAGGTGTCTGTATGAGGCTCTAGTTCGAATTGTTGGGTTTTCGGCACCGCGGCGAGTGTGTGTTCGAACATATGCACAGCGGAAGAAATAAAATAATAAATCTAATTTATTACAACACACACACCACACGCATGCATAGTACAACATGTGTAGACATAACCGTAATTTTAAATTTTGCAATAAAAGGAAATTTATACTACGTATACCTGACATATCACGTGTAGCGGGAAAGGCATCAACCGGAAAGATCCTCGCTAGAATCGTCTCTATCCATATCCACGCCGAGTATCTTCGGGATGACTTCACAAAGTCATGAGCCTCATCTTCGAACGAGTTACTAGCCTCGTGTTGAAGACGATGTGATCGAGAGAAGATCACGATCCGAATCAAAATTCGGATCCAAAACAAGTCCTCAAAAACTCGCTTCTCTGGAGAGGTATTCGTCAAACATTTGATGAATCCTTCATCCTCCACCTATGAGGATTACCGGAGATCGAATCCCTTGCAAGACTACCACTGTCGGAGCTCCAAACATTGTCAAAATGACGCTCTGAAAGAAGGAAACAAGCTGCCAGAAAATTGGACAGCTTTGGTGGAGACCATGCGCCGGCCAAATAAGGAAAGCAATATGCTCACCTTGTCGCCGGAGCCAACGAAGATCACCGGAGCTCCTCCGGAAACAGCTAGATGCCGGCAAGTGGGGAGGATGGCAGTTGCTGGACGCCGGTTGGAGAAGCTTGGGTGGCGGCTTGGAGTTGGGCGCCGACAAGGCTTGGAGAAGAGAGGGAGGTGAGCGGCAACTTTAGGGTTGTAAGGATTAGGGCTTAACAAAACCCTTAAACCCTATTTTATAGAGAACAAATTATCTTAATGGTTATCGGATCATAACCAAAAGCCCGTTAACCTACTCCATTAATTTAAGTTAAAATAAACCAAACCATGTTGGTCTATTTTAAGTTAAAACGAACCGAACCAACTTTTGGTTCATTCGTTTAAAACAAACCAAACCCCTTTGGTTTATTCTCCTCCATTGGATTAAAACCAAACCAATTTGGTTCATCCATCCTGTCTTCATAAGACACGGCCCATCCACACTTCCATTGCGACTGAAATGATTTCATGCTCGCTCCTTGTTTGGTCCAACCAAACATAGTTTCTCTCGGTCTGAGAATCTCATTCAAAAGCTTGTTTTAAATCCTTCGGATTACGCTCGTTGTGTGTGTGACCAAATAGGTTCTCGGTTTATGTTGGCCGTCTATAATTAACCATTAATTATAGAACGATCATGAGTGGCACCTAGTAGTACATCATGATTCCCAATTAACCGAAAAGATCAACGGTTGATCCAGAACTATTTCTAAAACCCTTCAACAGCTCGAATGAATCGTGTCGCATTCCCTTCACTCATCTTATACCCACTTGGTTCAGGACAAGGTCTATAGTGTCACTCCCCACTAGGTTGACTACATCACACCTAGCCCAAGTATCATTTCCTCATCCTACAGATTCTAGTTATTGCACATGTATCGAAGAGTACCTTTCTCTAAACATGTAATGCTTTGGCCAAAGACTTTAGTAACAATCCGACGAGAGACCATGGGTATACATCTCCTCGCAAGGAGTGGTGAATCCTTTATAGGCTATTCAAACACCTTCGATCACTTTGACTTATACCCAATCATCCCGGGTCCACATCTCCTCAGAGATGCTTGCTTAAGATGTCAAAGCATAAGTCTTTATGATCAAGATGACTTGAATACCGTAAGTCAAAGGAACATCGCACTTAAGCTGCAGTAAGAACTTCATTGACATATCTATATATGCAGAGAACAATATGAAGTCTTACGGCTGGTCACTCCAATGAACTAGTTACCATAACTAGCATCCACGATTAACTCTGGACATCACAATGTCTCCAGCCAGTGAGAATCAGCTGCTTGGATACACCAAGGAGTATACCTCATGCTAGTCTCGACAGAATCGATGGTGTTCAAATCCATCAATTCATTGACTAGGGATAATTCTAATACATCACAATTACACATGTAGAGATACTCATTAGTTGTCATCCAATCATAAATTCTCTCATGTTGTGAATCGTAGCGTGGACATTCAGTAAATGAGTTTAAGATCTAATCAAATACATGAAAACATGTATACTCAAATAGTGAATCTTCATTTATCATATAAATGGTTCAGACATAAGGCGATTGCCTTAGGACATCTCTCATATATTACTAACACGAACTCCTTGGCTTGGATCACCTATCACTTGGTCGATAGGATGATTCATTTGAGTCCGAGTTTGATTTGGGTTTGGCTCATCAAGTCACCTTTTCAAGATCATGGCTTCCAGGTCGTGGCGAGGCACAGAGGCCTTCTTTGATCGGAAAATGACCACTTCCTTAGACAAAGCCATTTTCAAGAAAATAGAGACTTGACTTACCTAAGATCACTTCCTGGTCTAACTAGTCTAGGATACGGTGATGTAGCTTCAGCTAGTTCCGCTCGGTCAAGTGCACCAAACTAGATACGCCTAATCTAGCCCTAATACACAAGACTCCACTTTTCTAGCGTACTATCATCTCGCCGCATACTAGAACTATGTTACAAAGTATTGACGAGTTATAGTCCTATCTAAACATTCTAAGAAGAAAAATCAAAATAAATAACTAACCTAAGCATGCAATTTCTAAGTTAAAACACAAACAAGTTTTGTACTGGCTCCCCCTGGACCGTTGAATTGGTTCGGTGTCTCCACATAGTGGATTTGGTCCTTGGGAACCCAGTACTGGTTTTCCCTTAAGTTTAAAATCAAAGTGGTCTTAGGGACCCATGCTTGGACAAATTTTTTGTGTCGACTTACAATCGACATATACGACTTGTTGGTCGTATTTGAGCTAAACCCTAGTCTGACCTTGTTGTACACGGCTTTTTGCGATCCAAGTAGGAGGTCAAGTCCTTTGGATCCCAAAGTAAACCTTTCCAACGTGTTCCTAAGATCATCGACTTGACTCTTCAAGAGTGAGTTCTCAACTTTGAGCTTTTCAACCCGAGTTGAGTCCTCCTCTCGAACTCGACCAGTCGAAGAGGTTAGGGAGACCTCGTGTTTGAGGAGTTTAACTTCCTCAACCAGGGTCTCAACCTTGGACTCGAACTTAGCTAATTTTCTAGTTAAGAATTTAATTGCACTATAGAGCGTACTAATAAGGGATGGACTTACCTTGAGTGTATCTTTTGAACCGGATGTGTATCCATGGCTTGCCTTGAATAGCGCTTCGCAGTCCGATTTGTCTTCGGTTTCAGATTCATGTTCCGGTTTTGACTCCGTCTCCGATTCAATCAGTTTAGTCATGAGGACACGATCATCGTCTTCTTCCTTGGACGCTTCTTCCCATGCAGCGTTGAGTACCTTTTTGTGTTTCGGTGCTTTGCTCTTGAGCTTCGAACATTCAAACTTGATGTGTCCAAACCTGTTGCATTCGTAACACCTAATATTAGAACTTTTAGGCTTACCTTCATTGGGTCGAGTGACAGTTCACTTTCGACCCTTGATTATCCTCCGAACTAGGTTGACTAGTTCAGCTTCCATTTCCGAGTCGACCTCCGAATCGGACTCATGTTCTTCTTCCTTCGGGGGTGGCTTGCTCACGGTTTTCTTCCTCGAACCTGCAAAAAGTGTTATACCCTTCTCGGGTTCCAAGTTAGATTGCTCATGAAGTTCGAAATCGGAAAACAACTCATCTAATCTAAGTTTTGAAAGATCCTTGGAGACCTTTTAGGCATCGACCATAGATGCCCACAAGGCGGTCCTAGGAAATGAGTTAAGGACATACCTAATAAGGTCGCGGTTTTTGACCTTTTGTCCGATCGTGTGTAGGTTGTTGACAATGTCTTGAACACGAGCATGAAGTTGCGTCGCCGTCTCGTGTTCCTGCAATTTTTGATTATATAACTTATTGAACAAAAGATCACGCTTACATACCTTGGCTTCATCAGTCCCTTCGTGTAGCTCCACTAGTTTTGTCCAAAGGTCCTTTGCACTGATGAAGGGGCCGATGCGATTAAGCTCCTCCTTGGACAAGCCACATTGGAGGATTTGAGTTGCCTTGGCGTCGGCTTCGACTTGTCATTTTGTTGCATTGGTCCATTGGTCATAATCCAAGGATTCACCAACTTCGTTAGTCAGAAGTGTGAATCCCGTTTGGATTATAATCCACATCTTGATTTGGGTTTTATGAAAGCATTCCATCCGACCCTTCCAATAATGGAAATCATATCCGTTGTAAAACGGAGGTCGGACGGTGCTAAAATGCTCGAGATGGGCCATTGAAACAAAAAAACAAGAGGATGAAGCGGAAGAAACCTAAAAATATAAATGATGGAAATGTCCCAAGACTCGCGTCTTGGATTAGTAGTGGGGGTGAAGAAAAAACTATACGAGTGAAAAGGAAGAACAAAAAATCAAAATAAACAGAAAATAAATCGAAAAAAAAATCCATAGAAAGCTAGATGGGTGGTTTCACCAAATCATAGCACCCCCGCCTCTGATACCAATTGTTGGATTGAGCGGATCGCTAGAGCGGGGGGGGGGGGGGGGAGGGTGAATAGCAATAGAAACTTTTTGTACGAATTCGTTCAAGTAGACATTTTAAACGCATCTGAAGATAAATGATAAATAAAAGAGACACATGGATTTTTTACTTGGTTCGTAGCCTTCGGCTACTACTCCAAGGCCCTAGTGGTCCTTGACCACACACAGAGGGCAAAACACTAAACGAACTCCTCCTCGTTGGATGTAGGAGTTAATCGAATACAAGAAACCACAAAAACTTGAGGTAGAGGGACACTCCCCCTCTCCTTGTTATGATAAAAACTCCGAGACAATATATGAAAAGAAATAAACTAAATTGAAATTTATACCGACGAAAAATATAAACACTTAAACATAGAGTGTCGAAGAAGTAGCACTTCATCGTCATAGAGTTGCAACGTTGCAGAGGCTTTTGGAAACTTAGAATTGATGAGAAAACCCTAGGAGAGGCCCTCCTTTTATAGACTTTGAGCCCCTTCTCGAGAGGAACTTCAAACAATGAGATTTGAGCACCAATCCCCTTGAAATGAGGTGATAAGCCTTGACTCCTCGAAGCTGATCCTTGACCATCAGTCAATTGATGGCCATCATCAGTCGACTAATGGCAGCCGACTGATGGACGGTAGTCGAGTCCTCCAAGCTGGCAGTCGACTGATGCTAGTTGTAAGTAAAAATTAGCTTAACAAAAATGTTATTTCGACGATCGTCGACCGTCCGATCTCGACCTAGACCATCCATGGGATGTCTATGGTCGAACCTACGCTTAAGACCATCCCCGTAAAGAGGATACGACCTCTCTTACGCTCACACACACACGAGCTAACCTCGATACTTACTGTGTCGCTTCTGCTTCTGGCCTTACACTCGATTCCTTCGGCTTCCTTCGAAATCACTCGAGTGTCACCCGACCACCTTGGCTTCCTCGGGGTGTTGCTAGCCTTCAGTTCCAGCGTTGGCACTTTTCTGCACACTCGATTTACCTTGTGAGATAACAATATATGCTTAACTTTGTATCGTTCGCTATAATCAAAACTCAGGTTCAACTTAAGTGCCTACTACACCAACAACAAGCTCAAGTGAAGAAAGCTCAAATGAAGGGGGAGCTTCATCTTCATCCTCATCGGCATCACAAGAAGAAGATTGGGTAAGTGAGGTAAGAAATCTCCCTCCCAAGAAGATTATGTCTATGATTTCTAGTTTAACTAAAGAGTTATTTAGGGCTAAAAAGAAAAACAAAATGCATGCAAAATGAAATTAAGGATCTAGAAGAAAATTTAAAAAATGCATGTTCACATGATGATTGTGTTTCTTCTAGTGTAAATGATGCATGCCTAGAAAAAAAATAGGGTTTTGAAGGAAAGGGTAGATTCTCTAACTAAGGCCCTAGAAAAATTTACAATAGGCTCCAACACTTTGAACATGATAATTGGGAGCCAAAGAGCAAGTTTCAACAAAAAGGGTCTAGGATATAAGGGTTCCAAGATTGAGAAGGCCTTCCATTGTTTGATTGCTAGGGGTCAAGCTAAAACCACAATAGTAGCTAGGAAATAGATCCCTAACGAGTATTTGGTGAACCCTATTGGGAAGAATCTATATTGGGTTCCCAAGTCCATCCTTAAGGGTTAGGAAAACCCTAGGATAGTCAACCATGAGTGGACTTATTTTATATCATGTAAAATGGTTGACTTATAAGGATGTGGGTGATGATTTTTGATTTAGTGTTGTGTGTTGATAATGTGTAACCCATGAATAGAATGTTTAAATCATGATTTATGCTTGATTTTATACTTGATAAATAATCATGATTTATGATTTGGATAATAATATTTGATTCATGATCATAATATGCTAATTAAATGATAATCTTGTGTTATGATCATAATGGGGGTTTTATACATGATACTTAACCTTGGATAGAATTGCATGAAATTTTGGTTAAGTATAAATACTTTTAGGTACATCTCACACTCACTATAGGCTAACTTGATTGAAAACATAGCATGGGTGAGATGTTAGGATGATACAAAAGACTCACTTATGATTATAACATTTTGATGAGTCATTATAGGTATCATGTTAGGGCAATAAAGCCATGTGATATGGTTTTGATATGTGTGGCAAAGGGTTTAAGTTAGGATGATTGAATTTGATATGTGCGTTGAAGTCTTGCAGGACTTAGTAATTCGCACATGGAGCTTAGGCAAGTGTCACCACTCACAACCTTGTGCTTGAGTCGGAGAAGGAGCATTGTAGAGTCGTGCGCTTGATGCTGCCGAGGGATCGCTGGACGAGATGACTTGAAGCAAAACCAAGGAAGCAGACTTCGAGGGAAAGAGACGCGAAGGAGCTTTGCAGAGACGTGCGCTTGATGCTGCCGAGGGACGTGGCGGCAAATGAAGAGAGCTTCGGCAAGAGACATCAAGTGAGATGAGAGAATGAGTGAAATGTAAGTAGCTCATTAGGTGAACTTGGCTGAGTGTCGGAGGCTCGACTGCAAGGGTTGAGGTTTACCCGACCGTCGGAAGCTCAAATGGATGTAAGGTTTGAGTTTTACCCGACACCAATCTGTTGGGATGTATACTGAAAGCCTAGCTCTTTTTGTATAAACATTTTTATTTTGAAATAAGAATCACATGATCATTGTTTGCACTTTATATTTATTATATGTGTGCATATTGTCTAATACTTTACATTGTAGATAACATGGTGCTTGGTGTGGCACAAAAGATCATGTTATCAGTCCCTTATAGAATATAAGTAGAGGCTCACAACCAAGATGGTTTTGGACAAACCATTGGCATGGTTGTAGTGTAGCTTGGTATTGTTTTGTCTTGAACATAGAGTTACACTAGTACACTTAGGTGTATTGAGCAGGACCGACATAGAGGAGATTCAATTTATTGCTGACTACATAATTGAATTGGACCTCGGATATTATGTTGTACATGCTCTTAATCCCGATATAATAATGGGCACATGTACTTAGTATTTATTTCTTTGATTTACCAAAGGGTGAGATTTATATGGATTAAATAAATATGCCCGATAAGTTGGGAAATGATATTATTTACATGGTGTGCCGTTAATTATAGGAGGAAACCATGTCATATATATTAGGTTGATGATGTCCCCTTGAGGAGCTCATAAGGTTCATCATGTAAACCCTACAGGTTGACTTAGTCAATATGATGATAAGGTTGAGTGGTACTACTCGAGGAGTTAGATGTTAATTGATTGATGGCCAGTAAATCAATTAATTGACGGACATTCGATATCTTAAACACGGGGAGATGGATATACATATAATATATGGAGCCCATATTATCATATGGGGGTTGGTGAGGTAATTCAATGATGATCCTCTAGTGGAATGGAACATCATTAATAGATCAAGTTTGTGTGGTTCCGATCCATCGGGTGGCCAAGATCCAACTCCTCCTCATGGTCCCAATTGTAGCCTATTAACACCTCATGAAGCCTAGATCCAATGATGGAAAACAAAACTCTAGATCCGACGGTTGAGATTAAATCTCTAAATCCGACGGTTGAGATTAAATCCCTAGATCCGACGGTTGAGATTAAATCTCTAGATACGACGGTTGAGATTAAATCCCTAGATCTGACGGTTGAGATTAAATCCCTAGATCCGACGGTTGAGATTAAATCTCTAGATCCGACGGTTGAGATTAAATCTCTAAATCCGACGGTTGAGATTAAAACCCTAGAACCAATGGAGGAGATTAAACCAAGGCCTAAACCTAACTCTATATATATGGGCTTAGGCTTGGGCGGGCAAAGAATGGAAAACCTAATTGAGATAAGGATTAGGTTAAGGGGCTTTGGCTTGGGCGGCAAGAAAAAGGATGAGGCTAGGGTGTTTGGGTGGCCACAATTAAGGAAAGGTATTCTTCTTCTTTTTCCTTTGGTGGCCGACACCTTTTCTTCCTCCTTCCTCCTTGGTTTGGCCGGTGCCCAAGCTTTTCCTTTTGATCTATGGCTTGTGGTGGATGAGATTAGGGTTGCTTCTCATGGGCGGCAACCAATCCTAGTTGGGATAGGAATAGGAGTGGGGGCTAGGGTTAGGGTTTGGTTGTTGGTGTTGGGCGGCAACAAGGAGAGGGAGCTTCTTCTTCTTCTTCCTAATGATGGCCGGCCCCACTTCCTTCTTCCCTCTACCTTGGCCAAAGCTCAATCTATTCTACTTCCCTTCATCCTTAGCCGGAAATTAAGGAGAGCCTAGTTTAGGGTTTGGGCGGCAACAAGGAGAAGGGGTGTTTTCTTTCTTCTTCTCCAAGTGTTGGCCAGCGCCCATGCCCTTGTTGTTTCTCCTTTGGTTGGTTTCCATACTCCATTTTATCTTCCTTGGTCGGCGGCAACATCGAGTTTATTGACTTGGTGGCCGGTTCTAGGAAGAAAGATGAGTTTTGTTTTAGGATCTTCCTTTGTTCCTAGTGAACAAGGAAAGGAAGATTGGTGATCTAGGAGGTTTCAACTTTTGGTAGATCGTCGCCCACACGACGTCCAAAAAGAGGAAGGACATACAATAGAAGATCAAGAGGTATAACAAGAGGTACAATCTTGTTTATTTTGATTAATGTTCTTTTGTATTATGTTTATAATTTCTTTTCAATTATATGCATGTTTTGTGTGGATGGTTACTTGCTTGTATTTGTTTTTCCAAATATAAGCATGTTATATTTGTGTAAATGGCTAAATAATACTTGGATCCCGAGTATAAACACAAAAACCGACGATCCGGATATCGTCTATTCCGCGGCTACTCGTAGAATAGAGGTTGGTCGCTTGAACAACTTGGTTGTTCAAGTGACCTCTCTAAACGAATAGCACGACGATGACTTGGTTGCTTTGGCAATCCCTTTTGTCTAGGATTAAATTTTTTTTTTAATCCGGGGACATCGAAGGGATCGCCATGGTCAAATGTACGAGGCGAATTGGAAAGCGAAGTTTCCCCTCACGGACTCGACAAGGAAACCCTTCAATTGGTATCAGAGCATCGGTTTCCGATTTTGTGTGTTTAGGATTCGGTTAATTTTTATGCACTTTTTCATATATTATATGTGTCAGATAATAGTAGGATCTGCGTAGTTTAACTCTTTTGTTGCAGGCATAAGATCCGACTATTATGGCCATATGTGTGTATGTGATTGTATTTTTGTAAATATTTATTTTATTGAATCCTCGGGGTTAATGAGGCTAGTATTTAGTTTTATGTAAATTAAATACGACATTGTTTAGCCACTCTTTATTTTATTTTACTTTCGATCTTGATTTCATGTACACTCCCTCGTGGAGTATAGTATCGATGGATGTAAAATAAAATAGGTTTTAGTCTCGGCTCGGATCTCCGGATGGCTCGTACATGGCGTAGGAGGAGCGGACGAGGTGACGACACGACGGGATGCATATTGGAAAACAATGCCATAATAGTTGGGAAAATTCTGATTTTTTCTATATTTATTGCTGATTTGTTTTATATGCATGTTGTGTGTGCTTGAAAATTCCTCACTGTCAATTTACTAAGTGGGAGAGGGACATTTTAATTAATTCCCGCGGCCTCCATTACAATTTGACGTGTGATGCAACAAACTTGCGTGTCGGCTCTGAGTGCCTTCCTCCCCATCGGATGAGTTTGTTTGCGGATCACTAGGTCAAATAATGGTTATAGGAAATTATGTAGCAGTGTGTGTACTTCCCCATTGGTAAGGAACATAATCCAAAACAATTCCCTTATTATCGTGTAATGGTGCACACTTAGATGCAAATAAAAAGTATCCTCCCCATCGGAGTCACTGCTTTTATTTGTAGGGCCAAAGAGGAACCAACTATTAATTTTATTTGTCAAAAAGTAAGGTTGACAAGATAGTAAAATTAATGGGTAAAACCTCCTCTTACAAATGTAGAATTAGTATATGTCCACACTATCGTGGCATGCGATATTCTCGGTGTTTTGAGGTGTTGGTTGATATCAAAATTTTATTGTTTGAGGAATCAATAATTTTTTAAAATCTAAAGTAATGATCTATTTGATTCTTAGGATTTTCAAAATGACTTTCAGTCCACTTGTTGTGATACTAAAGGAAATAAACTTACTGTACCCGATTAATGTTGATTGGAAAAGAATCTAGATATTGTCTTATCTGCTAAGGTGTACAAGTATCCACTCTTCGAAGAATGTCCTCAAGCCATGGTTGCTCAAAAGGTTTCTACTTCTAAGCTGAAAGGCAAGAAGAAGGAGAAACAAGGTGGAGCAAAAGTGGTGGGAAGATCTCAGGGAGGAGTGAAGAAGCCGAAAGGCAAGTACTTCACTTACAAGCAGGATGAACATTGGAAGATGGACTGTCCCAATCCAAAGCAGAACAAAGATATATCCTTTGAACTAGTCATTGAAACATGGTTAGCAGTGTTATCTACCGGTACCTGGTGTGTAGGTATGGGAGCCACTAATCATGTCTGTAATACTTTGCAGGGGTTCCAGGAAACTCGACGATTAGCTAAGGGAGAGATTACTATTTACTTGGGCAATGCCATAAAGATGGAGGCTATTGCAGTGGAATATGTTTTATTTATCTTTTGAGAAAAATAAAGGTTTTGGTTCTTAAGAATTTCCTTTATGTACCTTTATTAGAAAGAATTGATTTCGGTTTCTAAATTATTTATGGATGGATAATCTATTTCTTTTAATGACAGAGATGTTATAAAAAGGAATAGGGACATTATCTGTTCAGGTACATAGATAGGAAATTTATAAGTTGAACCACAAGCTCCCACGATGCAAATAGAAGTTAATAACTCATCTTCTAATTCCAATAAGAGAAAAGAACCTTCGAAGATGAACCAAACATATCTTTGGCATCCTAGGCTTGGTCACATTAACCTAAGTAGAATTCAAAGGTTGATAGCTGATGGACCTTTGGGTTCATTAGTGGTGGAGGATCTCCCAACTTGTGAATCTTGCTTGGAGGGTAAGATGACCAAGAGGCCTTTTAAGGCCAAGGGGTATAGAGCCAAAGATGTGTTAGAAATGGTTCATTATGATTCGTATGGTCCTATGTCTATCCTGGCAAGAGGTAGTTTTGAATATTTTGTCTTTTTCATAGATAATTATTCAAGATGACACTACGATCTGATCGTGGTGATGAGTACCTCTTGGGAGAGTTTAGGAATTACCTATCAGAGGTTGGGATTCAATCCCAATTGTCTGCACCTGGCACACCCCAACAGAATGGTGTAGAAGAGCGAAGGAATAGGACTCTTATAGAGATGGTTAGATCGATGATGAGTTATTCTGACTTGCCAGATTCATTCTGGGGATATGCTCTAGATACAGCGGTGTACATTCTGAACTTGGTTCCATCTAAATCAGTACCCTCTACTCCCACAGAGTTGTGGACTAGGCGAAAGCCTAGTCTAAGACATATTTGGATATGGGAGTCCAACACATGTGCTGAAGGCAGATGCTGGTATGTTGGAACCTCGTACAAAAGTACGCATGTTCGTTGGCTATCCCAGGGGAACGAATGGTGGATTCTTTTATAGTCCTAGAGATCAGAGGGTGATGGTTACCACGAACGCCAGATTTCTAGAGAAAGACTATGGGATGAGCCACAAGCCCATGAGTAAAATTGTTCTAGAGGAGTTAAAAGGGAAGTCACTTCTTTAGTACCACCGGTACAAGAGGACATACCACATGTCACTGCACCGCGTGTCACAGAGGATACACAGGTGATACCTCGTCGTAGTGGGAGGGTTGTGAGTTAGCCTGATAGATTCATGTTCTTGGAAGAATCTTCTGATTTGGTCCCTGGCGAACATGAACCTGATCCCTGAACTTACGACAAGGCAATCCAAGATATAGATGCAGCATCTTGGCAAAGTGCAATGAATACTGAGATTGAATCTATGGATTCAAGTCAGGTCTGAAAGCTCTTATGCATAGCAGCTCATATGGATTATGAGGTGTGGCATATGGATGTCAAGACAGCTTTCCTTGATGGAAGTCTTGACGAAAACATCTACATGAAGCGACTAGAGGGATTCATTGCTAAGGGCAAAGAGCATCTTGTATGTAAGCTTAATCGGTGCATTTATGGATTGAAGCAAGCTTCGAGGTCTTGGAACATCCGCTTTGAGAAGGTAAATCAGTCTTATGGATTTACTCAAAGTTCGGATGAGTCTTGTGTATACAAGAGATGTGACGGAAACGTAGTGGTATTTCTTGTACTATACGTAGATGACATTTTGGTGGTTGGCAACAACATCGAAGTGTTATCGAAAGGAATGATAAGTCTACCTCAATTTTGTGTTTACTATAAAGGACATGAATGGAGAGGTGAGACACATCCTTGGGATCAAGGTAGGGGGACTAGAAAAAAGTGATGGCTGCTTCTTAGGACTTGGATGTGATTCTGGTTTGGAACTATCACAATTTAGCATAATAAACTCCAAGAAACTCAAAGGTTTTCTACCTTCGTGCTGGAATTCCTTTACCATCAGAGAAAGATGTGTTATTGTCACCTAGAGATAGAGGATGATATAGACCTTTCACTAAGGTTAGCAAGAGCTTTATAGGCATGTGGAGGAAACCTCATGTATGCGATGTATGGCGATATGAGACGGATATAGTCTTATAGTATAAGTGGGAGATTGTTGGGATATCTTGAGTAATGCCTAGCTCTAAGGATATTTGTATGAAAGCATATATTTTAAATAAGAATCACATGACATTGTTTGGATTATATATTTGGTATATGTGTGCGGACCTAATTACTTTACATTGTAGATAACATGGTGCTTGGTGTGGAAAAGGGATCTTGATAAGTCTACCTCGAATTGTGTTTACTTTGGGAGATGGAGCCATTGAATGGAGGAGTGTCAGCTTGGTATTGTTTCTTATGGAAGCGAGTTATGTGAGTGTGGCTAGATAAGAACTTGTTTGCTCGATTATTGCAAATGGACTTGGATGTGATTCTGGTTATGCCCGAACTATCACAATTTATTGTGATAATAAGTGCTGATTGCAAACTCAAAGGAACCACGAGCCCATAAGGAAGTAAATGGTACCAAGTACACGTCGAAATCGTAAGGAGGTAGAAGTTATTGTCACCTAGATTGCATCGGAGGATGACACTGGTACCTTTCACTAAGGCCCTTCTGGCTTTGATAGGCATGTGGAGGGAAGGGGAATCATGTATGGATCGTGATGAGGCATAGTCTTATAGTATAAGTGGGAGATTGTTGGGATGTATACTGAAAGCCTAGCTCTTTTTGTATGAATATTTTTATTTTGAAATAAGAATCACATGATCATTGTTTGCACTTTATATTTATTATATGTGTGCATATTGTCTAATACTTTACATTGTAGATAACATGGTGCTTGGTTATTGTATTCTTTATTTTAATCGTAACGAGGTGAGGTAGGCTTGTTGCCTCATCCTCGTACATTCGGTTTTTGTGATCGTTGTCTCCTACCTCCAACGAGGAGGAGACGTTATAGTGCTTTGCCCTCCGTACGTGGTCTAGGTCCGATAGGGCCTTAGAGTAGCAACCGCTGGGTTGTGAACCAAGTAAAAATAAATGTGTTCCTTTATTTTCCGCTGCTCTTACTCGTTTAATTGTCTACTCGAATGAAACGTCGAAAAGATTTACGATCGCTATTCACCCCCCCTGTAGCGACGCTTCTCGATCCAACAAGTTACACTAGTACACTTAGGTGTATTGAGCAGGACCGACATAGAGGTGATTCAATTTATTGCTGACTACATAATTGAATCAAACCTCGAATATTATGTTGTACATGCTCTTAATCCCGATATAATAATGGACACATGTACTTAGTGTTGGATCGAAGCGGATCGCTAGAGGGGGGGGGTGAATAGCGATAAACCCTTTTTTTTAATTCGTTCGTTAAAACTCAAGTAGACAGTTAATTGCAGCGGAAAGATAAACTATAAATAAATGAGACAAATATTTTTTTACTTGGTTCGTAGCCTTCGGCTACTACTCCAAGACCCTAGTGATCCTTGATCACACACGAAGGGCAATTCACTAAAAACACTCCTCCTCGTTGGAGGTAGAAGTGTAACGATTACAAAAAAAACTTCGAAAGAAAAGATAGAGAGACAAACCCTCTCTTCTATTAATGTAAAGAGCAACGATGGAAAACCTCGATTAATAAAAGGAATTGCAATATTTAAAGAGACGACAAAATAATAATATCAACAACTAAAAGAGTAGAAAGTAAACTAGGGTTGTTGACAGCAATTCGTCGTAGAGTCGTCGAAAAATCGCAGAGTTGTGGAGGTTTGTGAGCACTTAGAGATGATGAAAAACCCTAGGAGAAGCCCTCCTTTTATAGCCTTTAAGCCCCTCATCGAATGGGTCTTCAACCAATAGGAATTGGGCACAAAACTCCTTGTAAAATGGTGATAAAGCTTGACTCCTCGAGGCTGATTTTTGACCATCGGTTGAACTGGCCGATTAAACTGGCCCGGTTGAACTGGCCGGTTGAACTGATGGCCATAATTTTTGACTACAATAAAGAGTTAACTCAAAATATAAGTGAATTCGATGGCCACTTGCCGTCCGATCTCAACATAGACCTTCCATGGGAAGTCTTTGGTCGGATCGTCGCCTAAGGACATCCCCATACAAAGGACACGACCTCACTTCACTTTACTCACTCAAGCTTACCTCGATACTTACTATGTCACTTTTGCTTCCAACTTTCCACTTGATTCCTTCAGCTCCCTCCGAAGTCACTCGAGTGTCGCCCGACCATCGCGACTTCCTCCATGTGTCGCTAGCCTTCAGCTCCAGCTATAGCAATTTTCTATACACTAGATTCAGCTCGTGAGATAACGACATGAGCTTAACTTTGTATCGTTTACTATAATCAAAACTCAGGTTCGACTTAGGTGCATACTGCACCAACAATCTCCCCCTTTTTGATTTATGGCAAACCCACATACAAAGTTAAGAAAAAATAAATTAAGTGCATTAAGCAAAATGAGCAAGAGATATGCATGAATGAGCAGGAGTATAAAAAAACATGAATGAGCAGGAGTATATAAAAACATTTTTTTTTCAAGTGCTCCCCCTTGAGGAATCCTCCCCCTTGACCGAGGGTGAGTACTTGAGAAAGAGTTTTAACTCTCCCCCTTGATGTTTGCTACTAAACAAAAGAATTAAGTAACCACAATTACTTAATATTGGCCATAGTGTTTAAAATAAGTTTTAAGTTAAGAAATAAAAAATAATAATTTCTTAACCTTGGCCTTTACTTCCATTTTGTTAACAAGTTAACTTTAAGTTAAGTAAACCTTTCCGTTTTGTTAACATGAACAAGTTAAAAAAGCCTTGGCCATAAAAAAAAATTATCCCTTAACTTTTCCATTTTTCTCCCCCTTTTGCCATATATCGAAAAGAGTGAGGGTGTGTGTGGAATAAAAAATAAGTACTAATTTGAAAATGTTCCACATTATTTTGAAAATAATATACTAAAAATAAGTTGATCTATAAAATGTTCGACTCATATTTGGCTTGATTGATATGAAAGATCAACCAATCCTGGTCAGAGTCGGTTAGTATGTATGATTATAATCCGTGGTTCATAGCGATGCACTAGCTCTACATCTGGAACCAGGAGTAAGGTCCTAACATCTCACGCCCATCTACGTGGCTAAGTACACAAACACATTAGTCCTATGTGTTGTGAGATGTATTGGCTCCGTAAATCTATAGGTGCATGATATCTAAGGTATGTCCTATGCTAGTTCCATAAAAATGAAAATTAAGAAATAGTAGTAAGAAAATATAATTTGCAAGTTCCTATTCTACTATGCACATGCCCAATTTTCGTCTTAATAGACTAAATTCGGCTTCGGGTAGGGGTTTAGTAAATAGGTCTGCTAAGTTAGACTTCGATTCGACGTATTCGAGTTGTATGCCTCCGTTGGCCACATGTTCTCGAATGAATTGGTGTTTGACCTCTATTTGTTTGGTCCTAGAGTGATATATCGGATTCTTAGTAAGATTAATTGAACTAATGTTATCTACGTGAAGTTTAGTATTCGTAAAGTCTAACTTAAAGTCGTGGAGAGTGTGGTTCATCCAAAGAAGCTGAGTGACACACTCACCCATCGCGATGTATTCGGCTTCGGTGGTAGATAATGCAACACAGTGTTGCTTCCTACTGCACCAACTCACTAGACTCGAGCCGAGAAGTTGACAACAACCACTCGTACTCTTTCTATCGAGCTTACTACCGGCATAGTCCGAATCGAAGTAGCCGGTTAGTTCGAACTCGGTAGATCTAGGGTACCAAATATCGACATTAAGTGTACCCTTTAGATATCTAAGGATACGCTTGACTAGAGTTAGGTGAGACTCCTTGGCACAGGTTTGGAACCTTACGCACATACTTACTACAAATAGGATATCTGGTCGGCTTGCAGTTAAGTAAAGGAGACTCCCTATTATGCTCCAATAGTATTTTAAATCAATTGAGTTTTCGATTAAATCTTCTTCTATATTCACATTAGTTGCCATTGGGGTATTAATAATTTTAGCGTCTTGCATTCCAAAGCGTTTGATTAATTCCCTGGTATATTTGCGTTGATGTAGGTATATTCCATCTTTAGTTTGTTTAATTTGTAGACCTAAGAAGAAACTTAACTTGCCTACTAAATTCATTTCAAATTCACTTTCCATAAGTGAAATGAACTCATTTAGTAGGATTGAGTTGGTGGTTCCGAAAATAATATCATCTACGTAGATTTGGGCTATGAATATGTCTTTACCTAAGATTTTTACGAAAAGGGTTGGGTCAACTACACCTTGGTTAAAATATTTGGACTTAAGATAAATCGAAAGTCTCCCGTACCAAGCTCGAGGAGCTTGTTTAAGTCCATAGAGAGCTTTCTTTAACTTAAGGACATGATCGGGTTTGTCTAAACTTTCGAAACCGGGGGGTTGACTAACATAAATTTCTTCTTTAATGTATCCATTTAAGATTGCATATTTCACATCCATTTGAAACAACTTAAATCCTTGATGTGATGCATATGCTAATAGCATTCGAATGGACTCTAATCTAGCTACTGGGGCATAGGTCTCGTCGTAATCTAAACCTTCGACTTGACTAAACCCTTTAGCAACTAGTCTAGCTTTATTTCTAACTACTTAACCTTTATCATCAATTTTATTTCTAAACACCCACCTTGTTCCAATTATTGTTTTATCTTTAGGTGGTGGTACTAATTCCCATACTTAGTTCCTAGTGAATTGAGCCAACTCTTCTTGCATTGCAATAATCCAATCGGGATCAAGAAGAGCTTGGTCAATAGTTTTGGGTTCAATTGTAGAAATCAAAGATATTTGACTAAGGTTTCTGTATGAGGCTCTAGTTCGAACTCCTAGACTTGGATCACCTATCACTTGGTCGATAGGATGATTCGTTTGAGTCCTAGTTGGATTTGGGTTTGAGTCTACAACTTGATCCATAGGATGACTCGTTTGAGTTCTAGTTTGGTTGGAGTCATCTATCACTTGGTCGATAGAGTGACTTGGTTGACTTAGGTTAGGATTAACACTAGACCTAATCTCCGGATCAGAGTTAGGTCTAGTATGAGTCGGCTCGCTAATTGGGGTTGCCGGAGGTTTTGTAGGTTCGTGTCCTTCATCAAATACTACATTGATAGTCTCCTCGACTCTAAGGGTGTCGTGGTTATATACTCTATAAGCTCTACTTGTAGTCGAGTATCCTAGAAAGATTCCGGTCGTGGTTTTGGATGTAAATTTCCCTAGGTAATCCTTAGTGTTTAGGATATGTACCTTACACCCAAATACCCTAAAGTACTTGATGTTAGGTATTTTATCGTGATAAATCTCGTATGAGGTCTTAAGGTGCCTCTTTACCATAAGGATCCTATTTTGGACATAGCATGTCGTACTCATGGCTTCCGCCCAAAACCTATCGGGTAGGTTATACTCATTTAACATTGTCCTAGCGGCTTCTTGTAGGGTTCTATTTTTGCGTTCTACTAGGCCATTTTGTTGTGGAGTTCTAGGGAAAGAGAACTCATGGTGGTATCCATTTAGGTTACAGAATTCTGTAAACCTATGGTTTCCGAATTCACCACCATGATCAGTCCTAAATCTTTTGATTTTAATGTTTTGTTGATTTTCTATTAACTTAAATAGGTTGATTAATTGATCTAGGGTATCACTTTTGTGTTTGATGAACCTAACCCAAGTAAATCTAGAGTAGTCATCAATAATGACTAAACAAAATTTACTTCCATTAAGTGACTTAGCTCTGTGTGAATCAAATAGATCCATGTGCAGGAGCTCAAGCACACTTTTGGTTCGTTCTTGATTAGTTAGTTGATGTTGTGTCATAGATTGTTTACCTTGTTGACAAGCATTACATATTTTATTATCCAAGTTATTGAGGTTAGGCAAACCTCTGACTAAGTCACTCTGCCTCATCTTGTGGATGAGTCTTGGGTGTGAGTGACTGAGTCGTCGGTGCCACGACCATGATTCCTCTTGCCGTGTCATAAGACACTTAGTTGAGGAGTTAGTTAAGTTAATAGTGTAAATGTTGTTATTTCTAGTTCCCTTAAGAATTGTTTTAGAGGTTTCGTTTGTATTAATTATGCATTCATTTTCTAGAAATATGACCTTATAGTTATTATCACACAATTGGCTTACACTAAGTAGATTATATTGAAAATTTTCTACTAAAAAAATGTTTTAAATAACAAAATTTGAGTTAAGCTCAATATCACCTGATCCGATGATTTTGAGCTTGCCGTTATTTCCGAAGGCTACCGATCCTTGTCGTTTGAATCGAAGCTTCGAAAACTTGAGTTGATCCCCGGTCATGTGTCGGGAGCAACCACTGTCCAACATCCATTGATCCTACACGCAAGGTAGTTGGATCGGATATTGGATTTATTAAAGATTGATTGAAAATTATTAACCTAAATCATCTCACCCATGTCTACATGATCAAACACGTGAACCCTATATGTTCTTGTGAGATGACTTCCAATTTTACTTGATTTAAATTTAATGACTTAAACACTTGTCAACCTTGCGTTAGATTCGGATTTGACCTTAGGCTTATTAAGTCACCTTTTCAAGATCATGGCTTCCAGGTCGTGGCGAGGCACAGAGGCCTTCTTTGATCCGAACAACGACCACTTCCTTAGACAAAGCCATTTTCAAGAAAATAGTAACTTGACTCACCTAAGACCACTTCCTAGTCTAACTAGTCTAGGATACGGCGAGGTAGCTTCAGCTAGTTCCACTCGGTCAAGTGAACCGAACTAGATACGCCTTATCTAGCTCGAATACACGAGACTCCGTTTTCCTAGCGTACTATCATCTCGCCGTGTCCTGGTACTATGTTATCAAGTGTTGACGAGTTATAGTCCTATCTAACCATTCTAAAAAGAAAAATCCAACTAAATAAAAACCTAAGCATGCAATTTCTATGTTAAAACATAAACAAGTTTCGTACTAGCTCCCCCTGGACCATTGAATCGATTCGGTCTCTCCACATAGTGGATTTGGTCCTTGGGAACCCAGTACTGGTTTGATCCTAAGTTTGAAATCAAGGTGGTCTTAGGGACCCATGCTTGGACACGTTTTTTATGTCGACGTACAATCGACATATACGACTTATTGGTCGTGTTTGAGCTAAACCCTAGCCCGACCTTGTTGTACACGGCCCTTTACGATCCAAGTAGGAGGTCAAGTCCTTTGGATCCCAAAGTAATCCTTTCCAACGTATTCCTAAGATCTTCGACTTAACTCTTCAAGAGTGAGTTCTCAACTTCGAGTTTTTCAACCCGAGTTGAGTCCTTCTCTTGAACTCAACTAGTCGAAGAGGTTAGGGAGACCTCGTGTTTGAGGAGTTTAACTTCCTGAACCAGGGTCTCGACCTTGGACTCGGACTTAGCTAACTTTCTATTTAAAAACTTAATTGCACTATAAAGTGTAGTAATGAGAGAACGACTTACCTTGAGTGTATCTTTTGAACCGGATGCGTATCCGTGGCTTGTCTTGAATAGTTCTTCGCAGTCCGACTCGTCTTCGGTTTCCGATTCAAGTTCCGATTCTGACTCCGTCTCCGATTCCACAGGTTTATCCATGAGGACTTGATCATCGTCTTCTTCCTCGGAAGCTTCTTCCCAAGTAGCGTTGAGTGCCTTTTTGTGTTTTGGTGCCTTACTCTTGAGTTTTGGGCATTCGGACTTGATATGTCCAAACCTGTTGCATTCATAACATCTAATATTTGAACTTTTAGGCTTACCTTCGTTGGGTCGAGTGACGGTTCATTTTCGTCCCTTGACTATCCTCCGAACTAGGTTGACTAGTTCGGCCTCCATTTTCGAGTCGACCTTCGAATCCGACTCATCCTCTTCTTCCTTCGGGGGTGGCTTGCTAGCGGTTTTCTTCTTTGAACCTGCAAATAGTGCTATACCTTTCTCGGGTTCCGAGTTAGACTGCTCATGAAGTTCAAAATCAGAAAAAAGTTCATCTAACCTAAGTTTAGAAAGATCCTTGGAGACCTTGTAGGCATCGACCATGGATGCCCACAAGGTAGTCCTCGGAAAGGAGTTTAGGACATACCTTATAAGGTCACGGTTTTCGACCTTTTGCCCAATTGCGTGTAGATTGTTGACTATGTCCTGGACACGGGCGTGGAGTTGCGTCATTGTTTCATGTTCCTGCATTTTTAGATTATATAATTTAATAAATAAAAGGTCGCGCTTACATACCTTGGCTTCATCGGTCCCTTCGTGTAGCTCCACTAGCTTTGTCCAAAGGTCCTTTGCGCTTATGAAGGGGCCGGCACGATTTAACTCCTCCTTGGACAAGCCGCATTGGAGAATTTGTGTTGCCTTGGCGTCGGCTTCGACTTGTCGTTTTGTCGCAATGGTTCATTGGTAATAACCCAAGGATTCACCCACTTCGTTAGTCGGAAGTGTGAAACCTGTTTGGATTATGATCCACATCTCGATTTGGGTTTTGAGAAAGCATTCCATCCGACCTTTCCAGTAACGAAAATCATCTTTGTTGTAAAACAGAGGTCGGACGGTGCTAAAACCCTCGAGATAGGCCATTTGGAAGGGAAACCTTGCACACAAAAAAACCAAAAAAAAACACGAAAAAGGTTCCAAGACTTCTCCTTGGGTTATTAATGTAGGAAATGAAAATAAACAAAAAGGAATAAACGAGAAATAACCAACTAAAAAAAATGAGCACTTACAACCTTCGATGTCCCTGAAATGGTACTAAATGATGGTTTTTTGGGATGAATACAGCTTGTTACGAGGGTTTAACTTGGTAATAAGTGTAGATCTCTCCGAGGGCTTCATTTTGGTAGGTAGACAGTTTCGTGGGTCAACTTGTACGAAAAGTTATGCCTGTTTTACCATCGGCTACTCCAAAAGCGAATACTTGCAAAACAAAATCAAACGAAGAGTACCAAGACTTCGTCTTGGATTAGTAGTGCGGGAAAAAATTTAAACGAACGAAAAACAAATCTGTAAGAAAATGTTAGATTGGTGGTTTCACCAAATCTAAGTGCCCCCGGCTCTAATACCAATTGTTGGATCGAAGCGGATCGCTAGAGGGGGGGGGGTGAATAGCGATAAACCCTTTTTTTTAATTCGTTCGTTAAAACTCAAGTAGGCAGTTAATTGCAGCGGAAAGATAAACTATAAATAAATGAGAAAAATATTTTTTTACTTGGTTTGTAGCCTTCGGCTACTACTCCAAGACCCTAGTGATCCTTGATCACGCACGGAGGGCAATTCACTAAAAACAATCCTCCTCGATGGAGGTAGGAGTGTAACGATTACAAAAAAAACTTTGAAAGAAAAGATAGAGAGACAAACCCTCTCTTCTATTAATGTAAAGTGCAACGATAGAAAACCTCGATTAATAAAAGGAATTGCAATATTTAAAGAGACGACAAAATAAGAATATCAACAACTAAAAGAGTAGAAAGTAAACTAGGGTTGTTGACAGCACTTCGTCATAGAGTCGTCGAAAAATCACAGAGTTGTGGAGGTTTGTGAGCACTTAGAGATGATGAAAAACCCTAGGAGAAGCCCTCCTTTTATAGCCTTTAAGCCCCTCATCGAATGGGTCTTCAACCAATAGGAATTGGGCACAAAACTCCTTGAAAAATGGTGATAAAACTTGACTCCTCGAGGCTGATTTTTGACCATCGGTTGAACTGGCCAGTTGGACTGGCCGGTTGAACTGGCCCGGTTGAACTGGCCGGTTGAACTAATGGCCAGGATTTTTGACTACAATAAAGAGTTAGCTGAAAATATAAGTGAATTCGACAGCCACTTGCCATCCGATCTCAACATAGACCTTCCATGGGAAGTCTTTGGTCGTATCGTCGCCTAAGGACATCCCCGTACAAAGGACACGACCTCACTTCACTTTACTCACTCGAGCATACCTCGATACTTACTATGTCGCTTTTGCTTCCGACCTTCCACTTGATTCCTTCAGCTCCCTCCGAAGTCACTCGAGTGTCGCCCGACCACCGCGACTTCCTCCGGGTGTCGCTAGCCTTCAGTTCCAACTATAGCAATTTTCTGTACACTCGATTCAGCTCGTGAGATAACGACATGAGCTTAACTTTGTATCGTTTGCTATAATCAAAACTCAAGTTTGACTTAGATGCCTACTGCACCAACACTTAGTATTTATTTCTTTGATTTACCAAAGGGTAAGATTTATATGGATTAAATCAATATGCCCGGTAAGTTGTGAAATGATATTATTTACATGGTGTGCCGTTAATTATAGGAGGAAACCGTGTCCTATATATTAAGTTGATGATGTCCCCATGAGGAGCTCATAAGGTTCATCATGTAAACCCTGCAGGTTGACTTAATCAATATGATGATAAGGTTGAGTGGTACTACTCGAGAAGTTAGATGTTAATTGATTGATGGTCAGTAAATCAATTAATTGACGGATATTCGATATCTTAAACACGGGGAGATGGATGTACAAATAATATATGGAGCCCATATTATCATATGGGGGTTGGTGAGGTAATTCAATGATGATCCTCTAGTGGAATGGAACATCATTGATGGATCAAGTTTGTGTGGTTCCGATCCATCGGGTGGCCAAGATCCAACTCCTCCTCATGGTCCCTATTGTAGCCTATAAACACCTCATGAAGCCTAGATCCAATGATGGAAAACAAAACTCTAGATCCGACGGTTGAGATTAAATCTCTAAATCCGACGGTTGAGATTAAATCCCTAGATCCGACGGTTGAGATTAAATATCTAGATCCGACGGTTGAGATTAAATCCCTAGATCCGAAGGTTGAGATTAAATCCCTAGATCCGACGGTTGAGATTAAATCTCTAGATCCGACGGTTGAGATTAAATCTCTAAATCCGACGGTTGAGATTAAAACCCTAGAACCAATGGAGGAGATTAAACCAAGGCCTAAACCTAATTCTATATATATGGGCTTAGGCTTGGGCGGCCAATGAATGGAAAACCTAATTGAGATAAGGATTAGGTTAAGGGGCTTTGGCTTGGGCGGCAAGAAAAAGGATGAGGCTAGTGTTTTTGGGTGGCCACAATTAAGGAAAGGTATTCTTCTTCTTTTTCCTTTGGTGGCCGGCACCTTTTCTTCCTCCTTCCTCCTTTGTTTGGCCGGTGCCCAAGCTTTTACCCTTGATCTATGGCTTGTGGTGGATGAGATTAGGGTTGCTTCCCATGGGCGGCAACCAATCCTAGTTGGGATAGGAATAGGAGTTGGGGCTAGGGTTAGGGTTTGGTTGTTGGTGTTGGGCGGCAACAAGGAAATGGAGCTTCTTCTTCTTCTTCCTAATGATGATCGGCCCCTCTTCCTTCTTCCCTCTACCTTGGCCAAAGCTCAATCTATTCTACTTCCCTTCATCCTTAGCCGGAAATTAAGGAGAGCCTAGTTTAGGGTTTGGGCGGCAACAAGGAGAAGGGGTGTTTTCTTTCTTCTTCTCCAAGTGTTGGCTGACGCCCATGCCCTTGTTGTTTCTCCTTTGGTTGGTTTCCATAATCCATTTTATCTTCCTTGGCTGGCGGCAACATCGAGTTTATTGACTTGGTGGCCGGTTCTAGAAAGGAAGATGAGTTTTGTTTTAGGATCTTCCTTTGTTCCTAGTGAACAAGCAATGGAAGATTGGTCATCTAGGAGGCTTCAACTTTTTGTAGATCGTCTCCCACACAACGTCCAAAAAGAGGAAGGACATACAATAGAAGATCAAGAGGTACAACAAGAGGTACAATCTTGTTTATTTTGATTAATGTTCTTTTGTATTATGTTTATAATTGCTTTTCAATTATATGCTTGTTTTGTGTGGATGGTTACTTGCTTGTATTTGTTTTTCCAAATATAAGCATGTTATATTTGTGTAAATGGCTAAATAATACTTGGATCCCGAGTATAAACACAAAAACCGGTGATCCGAACATCGTCTATTCTGCGGCTACTCGTAGAATAGAGGTTGGTCGCTTGAACAACTTGGTTGTTCAAGTGACCTCTCTAAACGAATAGCACGACGATGACTTGGTTGCTTTGGCAATCCCTTTTGTCTAGGATTAAATTTTTCTTTTAATCCGGGGACATCGAAGGGATCGCCATGGTCAAGTGGACGAGGCGAAGTGGAAAGCGAAGTTTCCCCTCACGGACTCGACAAGGAAACCCTTCACAATCGACTGCCATGTCATGGCAATCGACTGCTCCAAGTCGATCGACAATCGACTGGTGTGGCTGATGAATCAAGTCGACATCAGTCGACTGCTTAAGAGAAACAATCAACTGATAGCACTGTGCATGGGCACAAAATCTAGTTGAGCTCGTGGGTCACTCGACTGGAAGTCGACATCAGTTGACTGATGATATAATCAGTCGACTGATCATCCGACTGTTGGAGAAAGCGACCGCAGATCCTGTGAATCCAGCCTGGTCAGAAGCCGTTGGAGTCGACATAAGTCGACTTATGTCACCAACTGTCGACTGATAGTGTCCAACGGGAAGAATTGCTTCCTCTCTATAAAAAGAGAGGGTGGGGGCTTTTAGCTGGTTAATGCTTATGCTCAAAACATCCTGCTAAGTGCCCCACAAAGCTAAAACTCCTTCTTCTTATTTTCTTTCATATATATTGTAAAAGAATAAGTGTTCTTATTATTGTAAAGGTTTACCTCCACATTGCTTAGGCTAAAGGGGAAAGACCAATAGTGGATTGGTTTCGGGGTGATTTACCGAAGACGAATCAGACTTTGGATTAGCGGCGAGGCCGTGAACCACGTTACATATTGTGTTAGCATTGATTTTGTTTTTACTTATCTTAATTGTTTGTTTAGTTTTGTTTCCGTTGCGCTAATTATATTTGTAGACAAGAAATTCCGATCATACGATGAAAGAGGGCTATTCAGCCCCCTCTAGCCGGCCACAAACATTCCTACAAGTGGTATCAGAGCCAAGGTAGCTTGTCGAGGACTAACCGCCACATCAGGCACAATCAAGGATGGTCGGCTCTGACATTCACCCATCGAAGTTCGAGGGAGAATTCTCTTGGTGGAAAAAGAGAATGGAGGTATTCTTCGAAACCGACTTTGAAATTCTATTAATAATGGAAAATGGTTTCGAGGTACCTAGCGATGAAGAGGGGAAGCCAATCGAGAAGTCTAGATGGACTAAAAAGCAAAGGGAAGAGTACTTGGCAAACTCAAAGGCAAAGCACCATCTCTACAATGTACTCCCCCAACAAGAAATTAACCGGATTGGAGAATGTGCAAGCGCCAAGGAAATGTGGGAGAAACTCATAGAGCTTCATGAAGGCACTTCCGAGGCGAAACTTGCAAGGAGAGACCTCCTACGCTCCCAACTAACAAATATTAAACTTGAAAAGGGAGAAAAGGTAACCTCTTTACATTCTAGGTTTAAAGAAATTTTGATTGGGCTAACAAGTGTAGGAGAAAAACTTTCAAACCGGGATATACTTATGAAAGCAATTGACGCTTTTCCCCGGTCATCGAAATGGAGCTCAATGGTGGACTCCTTCTACATGTCGAAGAACCTAGAAGTGAGCACCTTGGAGGAGTTCTTCTCAACCTTGGAGCTCCATGAAACAAGGCTTGAAGGAATAAGTGAAGAATCAAGTATCAAGTCATCCAGAAGAGTAGCCTTGGTAACCAACTAGGGGAAGAAGAAGAATATAGAGACTCCCTCCTCCTCTGATGAAGTATCCTCATCATCCTCCATGAATAGCAATGAAGATGCTTATATGGTAAGGAAGGTAAAGTGTGCCTTAAAAAACATAAAATTTAACAAATCTTATGATAGGATAAGGCACAAGAGGAAGATAATTTGCTATAATTGCCAACAAGAGGGACATATAAGAGATGAGTGTCCCCTCTTGAACAAGAGCAAAGAAGAGAGGAAGAAGAAACAAGAAAAGAAGAAGAAGAGCAAGAAGAAGAAGGAAGAAGAGAAGAATGTCAAAGCACTCAAAGCAACGACTTGGGATGATCCTTCCTCATCATCATCATCATCGGAGGAAGAAAATGCCTTTGTCACAAATTTGGCTTTAATGGCATTTGATGACCTAGACTCCACCTCCTCCTCCGAGCAAGAAAAATCAAGCACAAGTGAGGAGAGCTCTAGTGAAGGGGGAGGCTCATCTTCATCCTCCTCATCCGAAGAAGAAGACATGGAAAGTATGGTAAAACATCTTACCACTCAAGAAATAGTTTCTAGGATTTCTAGTTTATCTAGGGATTTTTTTAGGTCTATGAAAAAGAACAAATGCATGTTTGATAAAATTAAGGATCTAGAAAATAAATTAGAACAAGCATGTTTACTTGTTAATGATGATGATGCATGCTCATATGATAACTACATGCCTTTTGATGTTAATAATGCATGCATTGAGGAAAATAGGATGTTAAGGGAAAAGGTAGATCATTTGACTAAAGCCCTAGAAAAATTTACAATTGGCTCCAACACCCTTAACATGATCATAGAGAGGCAAAGGGCAAGCTTCAATAGGAAAGGCCTAGGTTATAAGGGAAAGACAAATGAAAAGGCCTATAAATGCTTAATTGCTAGGGGTCAAAGCAAAAATAAGACAATTGATAGAAAATTGATCCCTAAGGAATATTTAGTGAACCCTAAAGGAAAGAACTTGTATTGGGTTCCTAAATCCATCCTTAAGGGTTAGGAAAACTCTAGGATAGTCAACCATAAGGGTTTTACTTATATCATATTATTTGGTTGACTTACGATGGCGGGACTTAATTTTTGAAATAGTATTTTGTGATAATAATGTGCCCATAAATTGATAATAATGCTTAAATCATTTTTTTTTATTTACATCAGGTATCAGGTACGATTTCTCTTCCCTACTAGTCCTGATGGCTGACCGACCCTGCCCCATGACCTTCAACTAGAGTCCCCACCGGTCAACGAGGGTAAATCAGGGTGACGCATGGCCCGACACGTTAGTACCCATGCTGCCCAGGTGGCCGACCATGCTGGGACGAGAGGGCATTGTGCACCGCTACTCGCCCTACAAGACGCCAGGGTGGAATCGACCGATGCGCAGAGGGAACTTCTGCTTAAATCATGATAGTTGATGTAATTGTCATATATGTTTACAATCATGATTTATGATCTTGACATTTAATATATAATCATGGGCAATAAATCATGCTCTAGGTGATATTTGACTTTTTATCATGATTTTATACCAAATGCATGATTAAAAATTGATTGATACAAGTGTTTCATGATCATAATGTGAAATCAATGAGTATATGTTTTTATGATCATGTGGTATGTTAGGGTGATACTTAACCATGGGTATAATTGCATGAATTTGAAGGTTAAGTACATAAATACCTTTAGGAACATATCACATTCACCATAAGGATAACTTTGATTGAAAACATAGTATGGGTGAGATGATAGGATGATACAAATGGTCCACTAATGCCTATGGCATCTAGATGGTCATTTTAAGTATCAAAATAGCAATAATAAACCAATCATGGGGAAGGCTTATGTTTAATTCATAGAAATATTGCTCAAAGATCATGGTTGGATATTTCATATGTTTTCAAAACCGTTTCTTACTTTAAAATATGTGCTTTCATGTTTAGAAACAATCTAATTCAAAACTAGGTGTTAAAATTGATACAAACATGATCAAAATACTAGTTGGTTTTGAAGTTTTTGGATTTTTGGCAAATCATTGAAAATATAATCAATTTTCATAAAAACTCATTTTTCACTGATAAAGTACCTTAAAAGAAATGTGTTTTCAAAATTTCACAATTTTTCAAATTTTTTGGAATTTATAGTGCATTTCTGAATTTTGTCCAGAAAAATCAGAAAACCTATATTTTGCGTGCCAGTCGACTGGTAGTCTGAACCAGTCGACTGATGTACTGTGCACGAGCACAGTAACTTGATTTTATCAGGTTTTGTTTGATTTATGGTATTTTGTGTTCTCCTTAGAGTTGATACCTTGGATTATAACATTTGGATAATGTTTTTGATGGTGTCAAAGGGGGAGAATTGATAGGTTTAAGTTAATCATGCTAAGAGGGAAAATTTAGCATGTCTTAAGGGGGAGTTACATGTTTAAGGGGGAGTTGTTATACTCATGTTTTTACTTACATGCTTTCCTTGCTTATTCTTATTGGTATTTGTTTACCTAACTTAAACGGATTGCCACACATCAAAAAGGGGAAGATTGTTAGGGCAATCAACCCATGTGATATGGTTTTGATGTGTGTGGAAAAGGGTTTAAGTTAAAATGATTGGATTTGATATGTGCATTGAAGTCTTGAAGGACTTAGTAATTCGCACATGGAGCTTAAGCAAGTGTCACCACTCACAACCTCGTGCTTGAGTCGGAGAAGGAGCATTGCAGAGTCGTGCACTTGATGCTGCCGAGGGATCGCCAGACGAGATGACTTGAAGAAAAACCAAGGAAGTAGACTTCGAGGGCAAGAGACGCGAAGGAGCATTGTAGAGTCGTGCGCTTGATGCTACTGAGGGACGTGGCCGCGAACGAAGAGAGCTTCGGCGAGGGACTTCAAGTGAGATGAGAGAATGAGTGAAATGTAAGTAGCTCATTAGTTGAACTTGGCTGAGTGTCGGAGGCTCGAACGCAAGGGTTGAGATTTACCCAACTGCCGGAAGCTCAAACAGATATAAGGTTTGAGTTTTACCTGGCACCAGTCGATTGCCATGTCATGGCAGTCGATTGCTCCAAGTCGATCAACAATCGACTGGTGTGGCTGATGAATCAAGTCGACATCAGTCGACTGCTTAAGGGAAGCAATCGACTTATAGCACTGTGCACGGGCACAGAAGCTAGTCGAGCTTGCGGGTCACTCGACTTGAAGTCGACATCAGTCGACTGATCATCCGACTGTTGGAGAAAGCGACCGTGGATCCCGCGAATCCGGCCTGGTCAGAAGCCATTGGAGTCGACATCAGTCGACTGATGTCACCATCAGTCGGCTGATAGTGTCCAACGGGAAGAATTGCTTCCTCTCTATAAAAAGAGAGGGTGGGGGCTTTTAGCTGGTTAATGCTTATGCTCAAAACATCCTACTAAGTGCCCCACAAAGCTCAAACTCCTTCTTCTAGTTTTCTTTCATATCTATTGTAAAAGAAGGAGTGTTCTTATTGTTGTAAAGGTTTACCTCCACTTTGCTTGGGCTAAAGGGAGAGGCCAATAGTGGATTGGTTTTGGGGTGATTCACCGGAGACGAATCAGACTGTGGATTAGCGACGAGGCCGTGAACCACGTTACATATTGTGTTAGCATTGATTTTGTTTTTACTTATCTTAATTTTTTGTTTAGTTTTGTTTCCGTTGTGCTAATTATATTTGTAGACAAACAATTCCGATCATACGACGAAAGAGGGCTATTCACCCCCTCTAGCCGGCCACCAATGTTCCTACATATCATGATAGCAATAATAGACCAATCATGGGGAAAGCATATGTTTAATTCATAGACATATTGTCCAAAGATCATGGTTGGATATTTCAAATATTTTGAAAACATTTCTTGTTACATAATCTGTGAGTTTATTTTTGAAAAGTTTCTAAGGCAAAACTAGCTTTCATGTCGATAAAAAATTGAGACTTTTTACAGCTTTTCTATTTTTACCTAATATTCAAAAATAGGATGAATTTTCATGAAAAAATATTTTTCACTGATAAAGGGACTTACAAGAAATATGTTCCCCAATTTTCATGATTTTTCAATTTTTTTAGAAATTTTAATGCATTTCTGAAGTTGGACTTCAAAAATCAAAAATTCTGAAATATAGGTGCCAGTCGACTAATGCTCCGATTTAGTCGACTGATGTACTGTCCACGAGCACAGTAACCTATTTTATCAGGTTTTGAGTTTGATTTTGGTGATTTTAGTTCCCTAGACTTGATGTCATGCTTATATAACATATGGTAGATGGTTTTGATGGTGTCAAAGGGGGAGAAATGGTTAAGTTTAAATTAATTTTGCTAGGGGGAGAACATAGCATGTGTTAAGGGGAAGTTGCATGTATTAAGGTGGAGTTTGATACTCATGTTTTATTTACATGCTTTCTTGCCTTATATTTTAAGTTAATGTTTTACCTAACTTAAACATGGTTGCCACACATCAAAAAGGGGAAGATTGTTAGAGCAATCAACCCAAGAATGATGCATTTTGATGTGTGTGGCAAAGGTTTAAGTTAGGTTGTTTGTGGATTTGATATGTATGTTGAAGTCATGCAGGACTTAGTAATTCACACATGGTTAGCTTGACAAAGCATTGGCAAGATAACCATCTCATGACTCGGTCCTTGAGTCGATGAAAGATTGCTTTGCAGAAGTCGTGCGCTTAATGCATTTGAGGGACCGCCAGACGAGGAGCATTGGAGTGAAGCCAAGGAAGCAGACTTCAGGGCGAGACATGAAGGATGGCATTGCGAAGCCATGCACTTGGTGCATCAGAGGGATGTGGCCGAACGAAGAGAACTTCAAGGCGAGGGACTCCAAGGAGATGAGAGTGAGCGATTATAACCCGGGATGGGGTAGCTCATAGGTAAACTAGGCCAAATGGCTAAGTGTTGGATGCTCAACCAAGGTTGGTTTGAGGTTTACCCGACATCAGTCGACTGCCATGATATGACAATCATTGCTCCGTCGATCAAGACTCGATGGTGTTCGAAGTCAGTTTACGGCCCAACAATTGCTAGAGTTTGTGATCATTGCTCGACCATCAGCCAACTACTAAGGGATGACAGTCGCCTGATCGAGGTGAATTCGGGCACAAAAGGTTCTCCAGTCAAGTGATCGCTTCGGTCACTTGACTGATGGCTCCATCAGTCGACTGATGGGGATGATCAGTCTACTGATGTGGGAGTCGTTGGTTGGAAGCTAACGTGGATAAGGTCATTGCGAGGCAACAACTACAGCAGCAGTCGACTGATGACTACATCAGTCGACTGCTCGGTGCTCAATGGGAAGAATGACCTCCTCCCTATAAGAAGAGGCCTTTGGGTCACTTGGGATGGATAATGCTTAATTCCTAAAGTTCTACCAAGTGCCCAATACATTTTTTACTTCTCTTCCTTGAGTTTATTTCAATCATATTATAAGAGGAGTGATTCTTGTAAGAAAGGTTTACCTCCATCTAGCTTAGTGCAAAGGAGAGGCTAGTGGATTTGAAGGGAGTGATTCGTCATACAAATCAGGTCGTGGATTAGCGACAAGGGCCGTGAACCACATTACATCCTTGAGTTTGCGAATTGCTCTTTAATTTGTGTTTTGCTCTTAATTGTCTTTAGTTTTATTATTCCGTTGCACTAAGTTTAATTGTAGACAATTAACCGAGCAACTTCCATCGTACGCAATAAAAGCGCTATTCACCCCCCTCTAGCCGACCACCGATCCTCCATCAAGATATACCAGTAGCATCTATCAGTAAGCATGTCCGAGTTATTACACCTAGGGTTCCAACATCTAGGGTTCTATTAATGTCGTTTCATTCGTTAGATTCGCTCCTAAGGAATAACCTCATTTACATTATACCATCTCTACTAGTCTCAATCCAAATATCAATCGGGATAATAACTAAATAACATATACCCGTAACATCTACTAGTAAGCACATCTGATTTATTACACCTAGGATTCCAACGCCTAGAGTGTTAGTAATATATGAGAGATGTCCTAAGGCAATCGCCTTATGTGTGAACCATTTATATGATAAATGAAGATTAACTATTTGAGTATACATGTTTCATGTATTTGATTGGATCTTAAACTCATTTACTGAATGTCCACGATGCGATTCACAGCATGAGAGAATTTGTGATTGGATCACAACTAGTGAGTATCTCTACATGTGTAATTGTGATGTATCGGAATTATCCCTAGTCGATGAATTGATGGATTTGGACACCATCAATTACAGCCGAGACTATACAGGTATACTCCTTGGTGTATCCAAGCAGCTGATTCTCACTGGCTGGAGACATTGTGATGTCCGGAGTTAATCGTGGATGCTAGTTATGGTAACTAGTTCATGGGAGTGACCAGCCGTAAGACTTCATATGGTTCTCTGCATATATAGATATGTCAATGAAATTCTTACTGTGGCTTAAGTGCGATGTTCCTTTGACTTGCGGTATTCAAGTCATCTTGATTATGGAGACTTATGCTTTGACATCTTAAGCAAACATCTCTATGGAGATGTGGACCCGGGATGATTGGGTATAAGTCGAAGTGATCGAAGGTGTTTGAATAGCCTATAAAGGATTCACCACTCCTTGCGAGGAGATGTATACCCATGGCCTCTCGTCGGATTGTTACTAAAGTCTTTGGCCAAAGCATTACATGTTTAGATAAGGTACTCTTCGATACATGTGGAGTAACTAGAATCCGTAGGACGAGGAAATGATACTTGGGCTAGGTGTGACGTAGTCAGCCTAGTGGGGACTGACACAATAGACCATGTCCTGAACCAAGTGGGTATAAGATGAGTGAAGGGAATGGGGCACGAATCATTCGAGCTACTGAAGGGTTTCAGAAATAGTTCTGGATCAACCGTTGATCTTTTCGGTTAATTGGGGATCATGATGTACTACTAGGTGCCACTCTTGATCGTTCTATAATTAATGGTTAATTATAGACGGCCAACATAAACCGAGAACCTATTTGGTCACACGCACAACGAGCGTAATCCAAAGGATTTAAAACGAGCTTGAGAATGGGATTCTCAGACCGAGAGAAACTAGGTTTGGTTGGACCAAACATAAAGCGAGCATGAAATCGTTTCAGTCGCAATGGAAGCGTGGATGGGCCGTGTCTTATGAAGACATAATGGACGAACCAAAATGGTTTGGTTCTAATCCAATGGAGGAGAATAAACCAAAGGGTTTTGTTTATTTTAAATGAATGAACCAAAAGTTGGTTCGGTTCGTTTTTACTTAAAATAAACCATCATGGTTTGGTTTATTTTAACTTATCTTAATGGAACAGGTTAACGGGCCTAATGGTTATGATCCAATAACCATTAAGAGAATTAGTTCTCTATAAAAGAGGGCTTAATGGATAATTAAGCCCTAATCCAAAACCCTAGCCTCAAGAGTTGCCGCCCACCCCTTGAAGGAGTTGGCGCCAACTCCATTGCCGCCGCCCATTGCTCCTCCAACCGGCATCCAGAAGGTTGCTTCCTTCCCCCTCGCCGGTGTCGAGCTGCTGCCGGTTGGTGCTCCGGTGATCTTCCTTGGGTGTGGCGATAAGGTGAGCACTTGGCTTCCTTGTTTTGGCCGGCGCCTACTCCTCCACCAAGCTGTCCAGTTTTCTGGACAGCTTCTTCTCCTCTCGTCGGAGCGTCGTTTGGACGACGGTTAGAGCTCCGACAGCGGATAACTTACCGGGGATTCGATCTCCGGTAATCCTCTGAGGTGGAGGACGAAGGATTCGTCAATCGGTTGACGAATATCTCTCCGGAGAAGCGAGTTTTGAGGACTCGTTTTGGATCCGAATTTGGATTCGGATCGTGATCATCTCTCGATCACGTCGTCTTCAACACGAGGCTAGTAACCCGTACGAAGACGAAGCTCGTGGCTTAGCGAAGTCATCCCGAGGAACTCGGCGTGGATACGGATAGAGACAATTCTAGCGAGGATCGTTCCGGTTGATGCCGTTCCCGCTACACGTCATATGAAAGGTATAACGTAGATAAATTTCCTTTTATTGCAAATTTAAATTTACGGTTATGTCTACACTTGTTGTAATATGCATGCGTGTGTTGTGTGTGTTGTAATAAATAGGAGTATTTATTATTTTTATTGCTTCCGCTGTGTTCATGTTTACGAAACATGATCGAACACATACACGCCGCGGTGCTGGAACCCCAACATAGAGTTCTACTAATCTTATTTCATTTCTGAGATATGCACCTACGGAATATATTCATCTAAGTTATTTTATCTCCACTAGTCTCAATCTGGATAACACATAACTAAATAAGCATATAACAACGATATCCAATAAATCACAGCATAGTCATACTAATAAAAATCAATAGGCAACAATACATAATCGAAAAAGCGCATAACAGTGATATCCTATAAACAACAGCATAACATACTACTAGAAATCAATAGCCGAATTCAAATAGGGTCTACAAAGGGGTCAAGCAAGTACAGGGTAAAGGCAATCCTAGACAAAATATCAAGTGCAAATATAATATAAACTCAGTAGCAACATAATGATATCATCATGCACTAAAATCTAGTGAGTCAAAGAACCTATATATATCTTCTAAGAATTTATCTCATCTTAGTCATACTATTCCACTAGTCCAATCCCAATACTAATCAAATAATTAATAGGTAAGCATCTTCCCGTAATATCTAACAATGTATATCACAATAATAACTAGACACGTATCACAGGAATAGCAATAAATAACTATAAGCTAACGATAAGAAAGCAACCTAGAATCTAACATTCCAATAGATATAAAGTTAAAGCAATACTAGACAGATCACAAAGTGAAAACATAATATAACCTATGTAAACAACATAACTAATATAACCAATATAATCATGCATTAAATTCTGAGATCATAGATGTTGGTGTAATCGGCTGAGGACTCGAGTTTGACTTGAACTGTATTTTGATGTTAGACAAAACGTATGACATGGGAGTGTCATGGAAAGTCCAACATGGGTTGACCACGTAAGTCCAAGTGTGTAGGCTTAGCGGTGAAAGTCCAAGCATGGGGCTTGACATGGAAAATCCAAGCATGAGGCTTGGTGTGGGAAGTCTTGAGGACTTGACAAGTTCACTAGGCTCGGGGTCCTTGAGTCGATGAAGGATGGCATTGTGAAGCCATGCGCTTGGTGCATCTAAGGGACCGCCGGACGGGTGATGGACGGTATATGTCATGGTACCGTTACAAATTAATTATCAAACCCTCTCTATGCTAATATAACATAGTGAACGACCCAGATCGTTTCTCAACAACTGTAATCAATAGAATAAAAGTCTTACGATCGCTAATTATTGCTGGAGTTTTGCACATGTAAACAAGGGGTTTGGATCGAAATAAAACTAATCCTACTGAACAAAAAAACAGTGCACGTAATCAAACTTTAATCTAACTAAACTACGCTTGTGAAAAAATTAAACAAAACATAATGTAAGCATCCTAATCTAATTGCATTCTAATTACTAAAGAGATATTTAATCAAACACTACGTAAGCGTGAAAGAAATCAAACCAACTACGTGCAATTCTAAACATGAAAGGGAAATTTGATTACAAACATTCAACAAACAAAAGAAAAGATCAATTAACACATCATGAAGCTTGCAAAATTGGAGCTGTGGAGAACTGTTGGAAATGCACTGGACTTGGAGCTGTGGAGAACTGCTGGAAATGCGCTGGACTTGGAGTTGTGGAGAACTGTTGGAAATAGAAAATGGACTACAGAGCTATGCTGGTGCTGTGAAGCTTCTGACCGAAGATGTGGAGCAACTGGGCGGCGATGCTGGTGGTAGAGGTTGCTGGATAAAGGGACTGCGAAGGCTAGCCGACGACGGAGATGGAGGATGGAGTGGTTGCCGGAGGGAGAAATGAAGCTGTCGGCGTCACGTGATGGAGGAAGATGAAGAACCGACGGCAGAGCTCTGGAACAGGGAGATGGAAGGGCACTGGTCACCGGAGAAGGAGGGGATCCCCTTCCTCTCTGGAGACCAGCGGGGAAGGGCAGCGCGGGCGAAGGAGTGACAGTGACGTCGACTGGTCGCGTGGAAAAGAGAAGAAAATACCGGCCTCCCGCGATCGAGAAAATGTTGGGTTTTTAAAGGCCAATTACTTTGACTGTCCGATAAAAGCCCCTTTAATCCCAGTCATCCAATTAAGCTTGGGTTTAATTTGCCTTGATTAATCGATTAAGCTGCCTATGCATCCGACGGTTGTGATTAATCCAACTTTGAATGAATGGATCTGATCAATCTGAATGGCTAATCACGATCAGTCGAATATGGATGAACGGTCAAGATGTTCATATCTAAATTTATGGACCAGATCACTCCAAATTTAGATTGATGGCTCAGATCAATCAGATCTCATCGGACGGTCAGGATTAAATAGATCTGAACCCTTGATTAAATTACCTCTGATCTTGATGAAGGGCTCAGATTCTTCCTATTGGGTTTCCGGCACCGCGGCGTGTGTGTGTTCGATCATGTTTCGTAAACATGAGCACAGCGGAAGCAATTAAAAATAATAAATCTATATTTATTACAACACACACAACACACGCATGCATATTACAACAAGTGTAGACATAACCGTAAATTAAAATTAGCAATAAAAGGAAATTAAACTACGTTATACCTTTCGTATGACGTGTAGCGGGAACGGCATCAACCGGAACGATCCTCGTAAGAATCGTCTCTATCCGTATCCACGCCGAGCTCCTCGGGATGACTTCGCCAAGCCACGAGCTTCGTCTTCGTACGGGTTACTAGCCTCGTGTTGAAGACGACGTGATCGAGAGATGATCACTATCCGAATCCAAATTCGGACCTAAAAACAAGTCCTCAAGACTCGCTTCTCCGGAGAGGTATTCGTCAACCGATTGACGAATCCTTCGTCCTCCACCTCAGAGGATTACCGGAGATCAAATCCACGGTATGTTAGCCGCTGTCGGATCACTAACCGTCGTCCAAACGACGCTCCGACGAGAGGAGAAGAAGCTGTCCAGAAAACTGGACAGCTTGGTGGAGGAGTAGGCGCCGGCCAAAATAAGGAGAGAAAAGGCTCACCTTGATGCCGAACCTATAGGAGATCACCGGAGGGTCGCCGGAGGTTCACCGGCTGGAGCTTGGACGCCGGCAAGGGTCTTGGACGGCGGCACAAAGTGCGGGCGGCGCTAGTAGTTAGGCGGCGCGAAAATTCCTCCAAGGGGTGGGCGGCAACTTCAAGCTAGGGTTTTGGATGATTAGGGTTTAACAATTCCTTAAGCCCTCTTTTATAGAGAACTAATTCTCTTAATGGTTAATGGATCATATCCATAAAGCCCGTTAACCCGCTCCATTAGGATAAGTTAAAATAAACCAAACCATGATGATTTATTTTAAGTTAAAACGAACCGAACCAACCTTTGGTTCATTCGTTTAATATAAACCAAACCCTTTGGTTTATTCTCATCCATTGGATTAGAACCAAACCATTTTGGTCCATCCATTATGTCTTCATAAGATACTGCCCATCCACGCTTCCATTGCGACTGAAACAATTTCATGCTCGTTTTATGTTTGGTCCAACCAAACATAGTTTCTCTCGGTCTGAGAATCCCATTCTCAAGATCGTTTTAAATCCTTTGGATTACACTCGTTGTGCGTGTGACCAAATAGGTTCTCGGTTTATGTTGGCCGTCTATAATTAACCATTAATTATAGAACGATCATGAGTGGCACCTAGTAGTACATCATGATCCCCAATTAACCGAAAAGATTAGCGGTTGATCGAACTATTTCGAAACCCTTGATGCTCGAATGAATCGTGCCCCATTCCCTTCACTCATCTTATACCCACTTGGTTCAGGACATGGTCTATTGTGTCAGTCCCCACTAGGCTGACTACGTCACACCTAGCCCAAGTATTATTTCCTCGTCCTACGGATTCTAGTTACTCCACATGTATCGAAGAGTACCATACTCTAAACATGTAATGCTTTGGCCAAAGACTTTAGTAACAATCTGACGAGAGGCCATGGGTATACATCTCCTCGCTGTTGGGGTTGATCCGTGAGGGGAAACTTCGCTTCCCCTTCACCTCGGTTGCTTGACCATGGTGATCCCTTTGATGTCCCCGGATTAAAAATTTAATCTTAGACAAAAGGGATTCCCAAAGCAACCAAGTCATCGTCGTGCTATTCATTTAGAGAGGTCACTTGAACAAACTAGTTGTTCAAGCGACCATCCTCTATCCTACGAGTAGCCGCGGAATAGACGATGTCCGGATCGTCGGTTTTTGTGTTTGTACTCGGGATCCAAGTATTATTTAGCCTATTTACAGAAATATAACATGCTTATATTTTGAAAAACAAACACAAGCAATGAATAAAAGAGATAGAAGAATAGTTATACCTCTTGGTCTTCTAATGTATGACCCTCCTCCTTTTGGACGTCGTGTGGGCGACGATCCACCAAAAGTCGAAGCTCCTAGATCGCAAAACTTCCTTCCTTGCTTTCCCAAGCAAGAGGAAGAAGAGAAACAATGTTTTTCTCCTTCCAAAACTCAACCAACAAGGAATCAATCCCTTCCTTGCCGCCGGCCAAGTAAATGAAGGAGATGGTGGTGGGAAGCAACCAAGATACCTAGGGAAACCCTATATCTTGTTTCCACCACCTAAGGAGAAGAAGAAGGAGGCTTTGGGCGTCGGCCAAGGCTGGAAAAAAGCTGGGAGAAGCTGCTGGACGTTGGCACAAAGAGGAAGAAGAAGAGAGAAAGAACCTTCCTTATTTGGTGCCACCCTAGCCTCAAAACCCTAACCCTAATTCCAATCCTATCTCAACTAAGATTGCCCTATTCTTGCCGCCCAAGCCTTGCTCCCTCTCTATATTCATCTTCACGCCAACCCCATGCCACCTTTTATAGAGTTTGGGGATAAGCCATGAATTAATCTCCTCCATTGGTTCTAGGGATTTAATCTCAACCGTCGGATCTAGAGATTTAATCTCAACCGTCAGATCTTAGAGATTTAATCTCTACCAATGGATCTTAGTGTTTTGTTTCTATCCATTGGATCTAAGCATCTTGAGGTGTTAATGGGCTACATTAGGGACCATGAGGAGGAGTTGGGTCTTGGTAACCCATGGATCAAGCCCACATAAAGTCCGATCCACTAATGATGGTCCAATCCACTAAAGGTCCATCATTGATCTACCTCACTAACCCCCATATGATAATATGGGCTCCATATATTATTTGTACATTTTCTCCCCGTGTTTAAGATCTCGAATGTCCGTCAATTAATTAATTTACTGACCATTAATTAATCGACATCTAACTCCATGAGTAGTACCACTCAACCTTTTCATCATGCCGGACCAAGTCCACCTGCAGGGTTTACATGATGAACCTTATGAGCTCCTCAAGGGGACATCATCATCCTAATATATAGGACACAGTTTCCTCCTATAATCAACGACACACCAAATAAATAATATCATCTCCCAACTTACCGAGTCTATCGATTTAATCTATAAATCTCGCCCATTGGTAAATCAAAGAGATGAGTACCAAGTATATGTGCCCGTTATTATATCGGGATTAAGAGCATGTACTAAATAATATCTGAGGTCCGATTCGATTATGTAGTCAGCAATAAATCGAATCACCTCTGTGTCGGTCCTGCTCAATACACACAAAGTGCACTAGTGTGATTCTATGGTCAAGACAAACCAATACCAAATCACACTACAACCATTCCGATGGTTTGTCCAAAGCCATCTCGGTTGTGAGCCTTTACTTATACTTTACAAGGAGCCGATAACATGATCTCCCGTGTGACACCACACACCATGTTATCTACAATGTAAGGTATTAGACAATATTGCATAACCATAAAAATATGCAAACAATGATCATGTGATTCTTATTTCAAAATAAAGATGTTCATACAAAAAAATAGACTTTTAAGTATACATCCCTACACTCGCAAGGAGTGGTGAATCCTTTATAGGCTATTCAAACACCTTCGATCACTTCGACTTATACCCAATCATCCCGGGTCCACATCTCCTTAGAGATATTTGCTTAAGATGTCAAAGCATAAGTCTCCATGATCAAGATGACTTGAATACCGCAAGTCAAAGGAACATCGCACTTAAGCCACAGTAAGAACTTCATTGACATATCTATATATGCAGAGAACCATATGAAGTCTTACTACGGTCACTCCAATGAACTAGTTACCATAACTAGCATCCACGATTAACTCGGACATCACTATGTCTCCGGCCGGTGAGAATCATCGCTTGATACACCAAGGAGTATACTGCGGCAGTCTCGATAGTAATCGCACTGGGTATGTCCAACCATCAATTCATCGACTAGGATAATTCCGATATCAATTACACATGTAGAGATACTCACCAAGTTGTGATCCAATCACAAATTCTCTCTCATGCCATGAATCGGGATCGTGACATTCAAGAGAATGAGTTTAAGATCCAATCAAATACATATAAAACATGTATACTCAAATAGTGAATCTTCATTTATCATATAAATGGTTCATACATAAGGCATTGCCTTAGGACATCTCTCATATATTACTAATGACTTCCACTTGCCTAATGCCAATCGCTACAGATCCAATACCATAAGTTTCAAACATGACCCTCAAACTTACTTTGAGGTAATGCTTTAGTCAAAGGATCTGCTAAGTTCCTTTCAGTGAGAATTTTCTCGATTTGTATTTCGTTCCTACTGATGATCTCTCTGATAAGATGATAGCGGTTAAGCACATGTTTGGATCATTGATGAGACCACATCAAGTTCAGAGATGAACTTCTTGATCCAAACCGCCTTTGTCGCCTAAAGTCGCAATGTATTCTCGCCTTAGTGGCGTAATCCGCTTATAGTGTCAAGCTTGGAACCTTTCCAACTTATTGCGCCTCCATTCTAGGTGAATACATACCTGCATAAGACATGGAATCATCCTTGTTCGTCTCGAGCCGCATCCGTATACCCACGTATCACCATGTACCCTTCTCCATATATTAGGAACACATCCTTAGTTCTTCTCAAGTACTTATGGCGATCGCCTTAATACCGCCAATGATCCATTCCCGATCGGATCGGTATCCGCCGTGACACTCGAGCATACGATACATCGGGCCTCGTGACATAACATAGCATACATGATAGATCCTATCATGATGCATAGGAATCTTACTCATGCAAATCCTCTCGCCTTCTCGTGGCGCTGACACATAGACTTCAAAGGTGTACCCTATGCCCGATGGGCGTATAACCTTTCTTGATTCCGACATGCTAAACCTCTTAGCACTTGCCTATATATGTAGATCGAAAAGACCAAGCAACTGCTTCGCTATCTATCTCTATAGATCTTAATCCCGAGGATGTAGGTTGCTTCTCCTGTGTCTTTCATGGAGAATGTCTTGATAACCAAACCTTCAATCGATCAGAAGATTGAAACATCGCTTCCTATAAGTAATATGTCATCGACATACAATACTAGGAACACGATCGCACTCCCACTAACCTTCTTGTACACACAAGGTTCGCTCTCGATTTTGTGAGAAATCAAACTTTTGATTGTCTCATCAAAATGGATATTCCACTCGGATGCTTGCTTCAATCCATAAATGGATCGCCGTAATTTGCATACCTTGGTTTTATCAACCGATGTGAAACCTCAGTCGTATCATATACACGCCCTCGAGCAAGGTGTTCCATTAAGGAAAGCCGCTTTCACATCCATCCGCCATATCTCATAATCATAATGAGCCGCTATGGCCAGGAGCATCCGAATGGATTTAAGATAGCTACAAAGTAATAGGTTTCGCCATAATCAACACCTTGTTTTGACGATATCCTTTCGCCACCAATCTAGCCTTATAGGTAATCACATTACCATCCATGTCGGTTTTCTTCTTGAAAACCCACTTGCACCCTATAGGCTTTATGCCTTCAGTGGGTCAACCAAGTTCCAAACTTGGTTTTCATACATGGAATCCATTTCCGACTTCATGGCACCAAGCCACTTATCCTTTCTCGAACTTGTCAAGACTTCTTCATAACTGTAGGCTCTCATCATCAATGAGTAACACGTCGCTCGATTCACTTACGAAATCCATATCTCTCGTGAATATTGCGTGTTCTACCAGATCTACGAAGATGTGGTGTTACAATAGGTCCAGCCGATTGCTCATCACTATGAGTTGTCGGCTGTTGTGCTTCACCAGGTATCTCATCAATGTCTATTTGAGTCTCTCGAGCCTCCTCAAGCTCGACGACACTCCCAATCGCTTTCTTGCAAGAGAAACTCTTTCTCTAGAAACACAACATGCCTTGAAACAAACACCTTTTGTTCCACAGATGATAGAATTGGTAACCCTTGTTTCCTTAGGGTATCCAATAAATAGACATTTATCGACTTAGCATCCAATTTGTCCGATACATCCGCTTCACATAAGGTGACAACCCCATATCTTCAAGTAAGATACATGAGGTTTCTTAGCCCATATCTCATATGGAGTAGTAGAGACTACCTTGGTAGGCATTCTGCTTAACAAGTAAACCGTCTCAAGTGCATAACCCCAAAAGGACTTGGGAAGAGTCGCATGATTCATCATTGACCTGACCATGTCCAACAAGGTCCGGTTATGCCTCTCAGATACACCATTATGCTGTGGTGTATAGGGCGGAGTCCATTGAGACAATATGCCATTGTCTCTTAGATAATCAAGAAACTCTTGACTTAAGTATTCACCACCTCGATCCGATCGAAGTATTTTAATACTTTTGTCATGTTGTTTCTCCACTTCATTTCTGAATTCTTTGAACCTTTCAAAGGCTTCAGACTTGTGTTTCATCAAGAACACATACCCAAACCGTGAGTGATCATCGGTGAAGGTAATGAAGTAGCTATAGCCTCCTAAAGCTTGAGTTGACATAGGTCCACATACATCAAGCATGTACTAGACCTAGTAACTCTCCCACTGCTCACCTTTTCCGTAAAGGTAACTTAGTCATCTTGCCTTTTAAGCATGATTCGCATGTATCGTATGAATCCAATTCAAACGATTCCAGAATTCCACATCGGTGTAATTCGGACATGCGTTTCTTGCTTATATGGCCAAGACGACAATGCCACATATAGGAGTCTATTTGATTATCCTTTCGAGCACGCGTGTTGCTCGCTTCGATATTGAAATCGTCACTGGATACGTCCAACGTATAAACACCATTGCTTAAAGTTCCAATCCCATAAAGAACTCCATTCAAAGTTATGTAACAACAATTGTTACTAAAAGTCAAATGGAACCTATTTCTATTTAAACAAGAAATAGAAATGATGTTCTTTATCATTGAAGGAACATAAAAGCAATTGTCCAGTTCTAAGACAAGTCCTACAGGGAGTTCCAACAAATACGTTCCGATGGCGAGTGCAGCAACCGTTGCTCCATTCCCAACACGTAAATTTGACTCTCCCCTTGACGAGTCTTCTTCTATTCCTTAGCCCATGTATGTCATTACATATATGTGAGCCACACCCAGTATCAAATACCCAAGTGTCTGAGGAAATAGAATGACAATCAATAAAGAAGATTTCTAAAGAAGATGGGGCATCCGATGCCTTATCCTTCTTCATGGACTCAAGATAAATCTTGCACTTTCTTCGCAAATGGCTCTCCTTGCCATAATGATGGCAAGTTTCCTTTTGTGCTAGTTCTACCTTCTTAGCCCTTCTCTTCTTTCCCTTCTGTTGTTCCTTTGACTCCCTCTTAGAACCTTTCTTCGAGGAATCAACTAACAATACTGTCCCCTACTCATGCTTCTCAGAAGGCTCCACAGTCTTCAGCATGTTGAGCAGTACCACAGATGAACCTCCTTGCATCTTAGAGGTGAAGAGGAGCTTGGAGACTTCGAACCTTTCGAATCTCACTTGCTCATCAACCAACTCACAGAGATGAAGGACTACGATATGAGCATCCATATGCTCATGTCGCCAGAGCTTGGGTTCCATCGCGCTAGCATGATGCAACTCTTTGTTCGAATCACTTACATGTTTCGATAGGCCAACAATTGGTCCAAAGTTGCATAAATCACTAGGATCAAGTGAAGAGGCGCTTCGAGGACATACACAAGCTTTTCACCTTGAGAACAATTCTCAAGTTTCTAAGCCACCCAAGAAGTTTGACCCGATAATTTATTTGAATCCAAAATGGAACGCAAATTCAAACACATCATGATCAATATATTAACTTAGAAATACAAAACGAGCATATATGAGAAAATGATTTTAAAATGCATCAATATACATTTATAAATCCCATTCATTTTTCGAATTTCAAAACCCAAAAATCACTTCGAGATCGTAGGTCCATCTCCGAATGGGCTGATATCCATCATAGTTATGAACAACCTTGAGAGAGTCCAACAAGCCATTCATAACTACGACGTAGGTATCAACTATACCGATTGCATATCACGATATGCAACTATCACAATGTGCTATCAACTAATTGAATGTTCACACATACATCGGGTTGTTAACACATTAACAAGTATGCATCATATGCATAGCACCCAACTTCACCTCCCTTTACATCGACCTTGGAGAGAGTCCAACAAGCCGATGCTCCAGGTTAAAGCCAACCCATTAATCAGGACATAGTTTTAATATGGTTAGAGCACATTCAACCAATTAGCCCAGCTTGGAGAGAGTCCAACAACCAAAGCTAACGATTGACCTCTGACTCTTACCATATTAGTATTAAACTATTCCATGGTTTGAACATATTCAGGTTCTAGCCGGGCTTGGAGAGAGTCCAACAACCCAAACAAGAAACAGAACTCTGGTTCTAACCATATTAATGGAAGGTGTAGGCTTTAATATTGATTAAGGGTTTTTATGTCTCATCCTCTTTGCATGCAAATAACTATTATCTACATGGCATGGCATACATGGCATACATCTACATGTCAAGACACGCATGGCATAATGTTATGCATCTAATGCAATTACATGGCATACAATTATGTCATGTATATAATTTCCTTATATGTCATAACTATTTATGGAAATAAAATATGTTTAAGATTTGATTCTCCAAATCAAATCATAATTAAATTAGGAAACAAATTTCCAAATCTAATCACATATTTTATTCATGGAATTATTTGATTAAGGAAAATCTATTTAGGAAACTAATTTTCTAAATCATTAAAACTACTTATGGAAATAAAATATTTTAAGATTTGATTTCCCAAATCAAATCATGATTAAATTAGGAAACAAATTTCCAGAATCTAATCAAATATTTTATTTATGGAAAATATCAATTTCCATAAATACTTCCAACTTTCCAAAAGTGGAAGATTTCCATAAATACTTCTAGACTTTCCAAAATTGAAAAATTTCCATAAATACTTCTAAATTTCCAAAATTTAGAAAATTTCCAGAAATACATTATGACTATCGCAAAACCATTTTTACGATTATGTCGAAACACAACCTGTGCTCTGATACCACTGTTGGGTTTCCGGCACCGCGGCGTGTGTGTGTTCGATCATGTTTCGTAAACATGAGCACAGCGGAAGCAATTAAAAATAATAAATCTATATTTATTACAACACACACAACACACGCATGCATATTACAACAAGTGTAGACATAACCGTAAATTAAAATTAGCAATAAAAAAAAATTAAACTACGTTATACCTTTCGTATGACGTGTAGCGGGAACGACATCAACCGGAACGATCCTCGTAAGAATCGTCTCTATCCGTATCCACGCCGAGCTCCTCGGGATGACTTCGCCAAGCCACGAGCTTCGTCTTCGTACGGGTTACTAGCCTCGTGTTGAAGACGACGTGATCGAGAGATGATCACTATCCGAATCCAAATTCGGACCTAAAAACAAGTCCTCAAGACTCGCTTCTCCGGAGAGGTATTCGTCAACCGATTGACGAATCCTTCGTCCTCCACCTCAGAGGATTACCGGAGATCAAATCCCCGGTATGTTAGCCGCTGTCGGATCACTAACCGTCGTCCAAACGACGCTCCGACGAGAGGAGAAGAAGCTGTCCAGAAAACTGGACAGCTTGGTGGAGGAGTAGGCGCCGGCCAAAACAAGGAGAGAAAAGGCTCACCTTGATGCCGAACCTATAGGAGATCACCGGAGGGTCGCCGGAGGTTCACCGGCTGGAGCTTGGACGCCGGCAAGGGTCTTGGACGGCGGCACAAAGCTGGGCGGCGGCAGCTTGTAGTTGGGCACCGAAAATTCCTCCAAGGGGTGGGCGGCAACTTCAAGCTAGGGTTTTGGATGATTAGGGTTTAACAATCCCTTAAGCCCTCTTTTATAGAGAACTAATTCTCTTAATGGTTAATGGATCATATCCATAAAGCCCGTTAACCCGCTCCATTAGGATAAGTTAAAATAAACCAAACCATGATGGTTTATTTTAAGTTAAAACGAACCGAACCAACCTTTGGTTCATTCGTTTAATATAAACGAAACCCTTTGGTTTATTCTCATCCATTGGATTAGAACCAAACCATTTTGGTCCATCCATTATGTCTTCATAAGACACTGCCCATCCACGCTTCCATTGCGACTGAAACAATTTCATGCTCGTTTTATGTTTGGTCCAACCAAACATAGTTTCTCTCGGTCTGAGAATCCCATTCTCAAGCTCGTTTTAAATCCTTTGGATTACACTCGTTGTGCGTGTGACCAAATAGGTTCTCGGTTTATGTTGGCCGTCTATAATTAACCATTAATTATAGAATGATCATGAGTGGCACCTAGTAGTACATCATGATCCCCAATTAACCGAAAAGATCAACGGTTGATCCAGAACTATTTCTGAATCCCTTCAGTAGCTCGAATGAATCGTGCCCCATTCCCTTCACTCATCTTATACCCACTTGGTTCAGGACATGGTCTATTGTGTCAGTCCCCACTAGGCTGACTATGTCACACCTAGCCCAAGTATTATTTCCTCGTCCTACGGATTCTAGTTACTCCACATGTATCGAAGAGTACCATACTCTAAACATGTAATGCTTTGGCCAAAGACTTTAGTAACAATCCGACGAGAGGCCATGGGTATACATCTCCTCGCAAGGAGTGGTGAATCCTTTATAGGCTATTCAAACACCTTCGATCACTTCGACTTATACCCAATCATCCCGGGTCCACATCTCCTTAGAGATATTTGCTTAAGATGTCAAAGCATAAGTCTCCATGATCAAGATGACTTGAATACCGCAAGTCAAAGGAACATCGCACTTAAGCCACAGTAAGAACTTCATTGACATATCTATATATGCAGAGAACCATATGAAGTCTTACGGCTGGTCACTCCAATGAACTAGTTACCATAACTAGCATCCATGATTAACTTCGGACATCACTATGTCTCCAGCCAGTGAGAATCAGCTGCTTGGATACACCAAGGAGTATACCTCGTGCTAGTCTCGACAGAATTGATGGTGTCCAAATCCATCAATTCATCGACTAGGGATAATTCCGATACATCACAATTACACATGTAGATATACTCACTAGTTGTGATCCAATCACAAATTCTCTCATGCTATGAATCGTATCGTGGACATTCAGTAAATGAGTTTAAGATCCAATCAAATACATGAAACATGTATACTCAAATAGTGAATCTTCATTTATCATATAAATGGTTCATACATAAGGCGATTGCCTTAGGACATCTCTCATATATTACTAACACTTCTAGCTTAAAATGCCCTTCTAGCCCCAGATGAAGCCATATTTGATCCAACTCGAGTCTAATCCATTGGCTCATCTCGATCTCCTACGATTAAGATGTAAAATTTGAATATAAGTCCAAAAATTAGGAGAATTTACAATAAGATCCAAAAATATATCCAACTCATACAACATGTAAATAATCGATCAATAAACACCCGATACGATTAAAACAGTGATATTAAGGACCAAAATAACATGACAAAAAGATTGTTATCAATTCCCCCACACTTATTCTTGCACATCCCGAGCAAGTAAAGAAAACTAAAAGTAAACTGAAAGCATATTTCCCTAGTAATTCCTAATCATATATAGAAAATCGTGAAAGAAAGTTAACTAGGATTGTCAATTCTCAAAGACTCAAACAATCATGGACTCAAATCTTACACAGGTTAACAAATATGGTGACTTCAATCCATCATGAATAGACTAAGAATGATTAAGCCTCACAAAGTAAGGGGTGGTTTCTCTCGCTCTCATAAGCATGTAATAGTGGAGTTCACTCAAGCTACTCATGGTTTATGAACTACCATATGCTTGCTTTTCTTCTACCTTCACCACTATATACACATAAGAATGCACAATCACTGAAGGCTTATTAAGAATATAAGGAAAACATTAATACAAGAAAAATGATAAGATATGTGAAAGAAAAGAAAGATAAGAAATGAAATAGCTAAAGAAATGAAATAAAAAGATCTGAAAATACTAGAATGCTACATAAATGAGTACAAGAAAGCAATGCCCCAAAAGTTTTCATCCAACCCAATAACCATGTAAACAACCCTTATTACATTCTTCAATACAAAACTACTTTTGATATACAATAAATCTCTCAATAACTACAATAAGGGATTGTTGGGTTTCCGGCACCGCGGCGTGTGTGTGTTCGATCATGTTTCGTAAACATGAGCACAGCGGAAGCAATTAAAATTAATAAATCTATATTTATTACAACACACACAACACACGCATGCTATTACAACAAGTGTAGACATAACCGTAAATTAAAATTTGCAATAAAAGAAAATTATCTACGTTATACCTTCCGTATGACGTGTAGCGGGAACGGCATCAACCGGAACGATCCTCGTAAGAACCGTCTCTATCCGTATCCACGCCGAGCTCCTCGGGATGACTTCGCTAAGTCACGAGCTTCGTCTTCGTACTGGTTACTAGCCTCGTGTTGAAGACGACGTGATCGAGAGATGATCACGATCCGAATCCAAATTCGGATCCTAAAACGAGTTCTCAAAACTCGCTTCTCCGGAGAGGTATTCGTCAACCAATTGAAGAATCCTTCATCCTCCACCTCAGAGGATTACCGGAGATCAAATCCCCGGTAAGTTAGCCGCTGTCGGAGCACTAACCGTCGTCCAAACGACGCTCCGACAAGAGGAGGAGAAGCTGTCCAGAAAACTGGACAGCTTGGTGGAGGATATAGGCGCCGGCCAACCAAGGAAAGAAAAGCCTCACCTTGATGCCAAACCTATAGGGGATCACCGGAGGATCGCCGGAGGGTTCACCGGATGTAGCTTTGTCGCCGGCAAGGACTTGGACGGCGGCACAAAAGCTGGGCGGCGGCAATGAAGGTGTTGGCGCCGAATACTCCTTCAAGGGGTGGGCGGCAACTAGGTTGGGCGTCCAAAACTAGATTAGGGTTAGGGTTAGGGTTTAAGACCTATTTTATAGAGAACTAATTCTCTTAATGGTTAATGGATCATATCCATAAAGCCCGTTAACCCGCTCCATTAGGATAAGTCAAAATAAACCAAACCATGATGGTTTATTTTAAGTTAAAACAAACCGAACCAACCTTTGGTTCATTCGTTTAATATAAACCAAACCCTTTGGTTTATTCTCATCCATTGGATTAGAACCAAACCATTTTGGTCCATCCATTATGTCTTCATAAGACACGGCCCATCCACGCTTCCATTGCGACTGAAACAATTTCATGCTCGCTTTATGTTTGGTCCAACCAAACATAGTTTCTCTCGGTCTGAGAATCCCATTCTCAAGCTCATTTTAAATCCTTTGGATTACACTCGTTGTGCGTGTGACCAAATAGGTTCTCGGTTTATGTTGGCCATCTATAATTAACCATTAATAATAGAACGATCATGAGTGGCACCTAGTAGTACATCATGATCCCCAATTAACCGAAAAGATCAACGGTTGATCCAGAACTATTTCTGAAACCCTTCAGTAGCTCGAATGAATCGTGCCCCATTCCCTTCACTCATCTTATACCCACTTGGTTCAGGACATGGTCTATTGTGTCAGTCCCCACTAGGCTGACTACGTCACACCTAGCCCAAGTATCATTTCCTCGTCCTACGGATTCTAGTTACTCCACATGTATCGAAGAGTACCTTACTCTAAACATGTAATGCTTTGGCCAAAGACTTTAGTAACAATCCGAAGAGAGGCCATGGGTATACATCTCCTCGCAAGGAGTGGTGAATCCTTTATAGGCTATTCAAACACCTTCGATCACTTCGACTTATACCCAATCATCCCGGGTCCACATCTCCTCAGAGATGTTTGCTTAAGATGTCAAAGCATAAGTCTCCATGATCAAGATGACTTGAATACCGCAAGTCAAAGGAACATCGCACTTAAGCCACAGTAAGAACTTCATTGACATATCTATGTATGCAGAGAACCATATGAAGTCTTACGGCTGGTCACTCCAATTAACTAGTTACCATAACTAGCATCCATGATTAACTCCTGACATCACTATGTCTCCAGCCAGTGAGAATCAGCTGCTTGGATACACCAAGGAGTATACCTCGTGCTAGTCTCAACAGAATTGATGGTGTCCAAATCCATCAATTCATCGACTAGGGATAATTCCGATACATCACAATTACACATGTAGAGATACTCACTAGTTGTGATCCAATCACAAATTCTCTCATGCTGTGAATCGCATCGTGGACATTCAGTAAATGAGTTTAAGATCCAATCAAATACATTAAACATGTATACTCAAATAGTGAATCTTCATTTATCATATAAATGGTTCATACATAAGGCGATTGCCTTAGGACATCTCTCATATATTACTAACAGACTCCCACTTGGCCTAATGCCAATCGCTACGGTATCCAATACCATAAGCTCTAACATGACCCTCAAACTTACTTTGAGGTAATGCCTTAGTCAAAGGATCCGCTAAGTTCCTTTCAGTGGGGTTTTTCTCGATTTGTATTTCCTTCCTACTAATGATCTCTCTGATCAAATGATAGCGGCGAAGCCCATGTTTGGATCATTGATGAGACCACATCAAGTTCATAGATGAACTTCTTGATCCAAACCGCTTCGCCGCCTAAAGTCGCAACGATTCTCGCTCTTAGTGGCGTAATCCGCTATAGTGTCAAGTTTGGAACCTTTCCAACTTATTGCGCCTCCATTCTAGGTGAATACATACCCTGCATCGAGACATGGAATCATCCTTATGCATGCGAGTTGGCGCATCCGTATACCCACGTATCACCATGTACCCTTCTCCATATATTAGGAACACATCCTTAGTTCTTCTCAAGTACTTAAGGATCGTCTTAACAGCCGCACAATGATCCATTCCTGGATCGGACTGGTATCTTCTCGTGACACTCAGAGCGTACGATACATCGGGCCTTGTACATAACATAGCATACATGATAGATCCTATTGCGGATGCATAGGGAATCTTACTCATGCAAATCCTCTCGTCTTCTGTGCGCGGACACATAGACTTCGAAAGGTGTACCCCATGCCTGATGGGTAAGAAACCTTTCTTGGATTCCGACATGCTAAACCTCTTTAGCACTCGGTCTATATATGTAGACTACGAAAGACCAAGCAACCATTTCGATCTATCTCTATAGATCTTAATCCCGAGGATGTAGGTTGCTTCTCCCAGGTCTTTCATGGAGAATGTCTTGGATAACCAAACCTTCACTGACTGTAAGATTGAAACATCATTTCCTATAAGTAGTATGTCATCGACATACAATACTAGGAACACGACTGCACTCCCACTAACCTTCTTGTACACACAAGGTTCGTCTGGATTTTGTGAGAAATCAAACTTTTTGATTGTCTCATCATAACGGATATTCTAGCTCCTGGATGCTTACTTCAATCCATAAATGGACCGTCGCAATTTGCATACCTTGGTTTTATCAACCGATGTGAAACCCTCAGGCTGTATCATATACACGTCCTCGAGCAAGTTTCCATTAAGGAAAGCTATTTTCACATCCATCTGCCATATCTCATAATCATAATGAGCCGCTATGGCCAGGAGCATCCGAATGGATTTAAGCATAGCTACAGGCGAATAGGTTTCATCATAATCAACTCCTTGTTTTTGACGATATCCTTTCGCCACCAATCTAGCCTTATAGGTAATCACATTACCATCCATGTCGGTTTTCTTCTTGAAAACCCACTTGCACCTTATAGGCTTTATGCTTTCAGGTGGGTCAACCAAGTTCCAAACTTGGTTTTCATACATGGAATCCATTTCCGACTTCATGGCACCAAGCCACTTATCCCTTTCTGAACTTGTCAACATTTCTTCATAACTGGTAGGCTCCTCATCATCAATGAGTAACACGTCGTTCGATTCACTTACGAGAAATCCATATCTCTCAGGAATATTGCGTGTTCTACCAGATCTACGAAGATGTGGTGTTACAATAGGTCCAGTCGATTGCTCATCACTATGAGTTGTCGGCTGTTGTGCTTCACCAGGTATCTCATCAATGTCTATTTGAGTCTCTTGAGCCTCCTCAAGCTCGACGACACTCCCACTGTTTTCTTGCAAGAGAAACTCTTTCTCTAGAAACACAGCATGCCTTGAAACAAACACCTTTTGTTCCACAGGATGATAGAATTGGTAACCCCTTGTTTCCTTAGGGTATCCAATAAATAGACATTTATCAGACTTAGCATCCAATTTGTCTGATACTGTCCGCTTCACATAAGCAGGACAACCCCATATCTTCATGTAAGGTACATGAGGTTTCTTACCATTCCATATCTCATATGGAGTAGTTGAGACTACCTTGGTAGGCTTTCTGTTTAACAAGTAAACAGCTGTCTGAAGTGCATAGCCCCAAAAGGACTTGGGAAGAGTCGCATGATTCATCATTGACCTGACCATGTCCAACAAGGTCCGGTTACGCCTCTCAGATACACCATTATGCTGTGGTGTATATGGCGGAGTCCATTGAGACAATATGCCATTGTCTCTTAGATAATCAAGACACTCTTGACTTAAGTATTCACCACCTCGATCCGATCGAAGTATTTTAATACTTTTGTCATGTTGTTTCCTACTTCATTTCTGAATTCTTTGAACCTTTCAAAGGCTTCAGACTTTTGTTTCATCAAGAACACATACCCAAACTGTGAGTGATCATCGGTGAAGGTAATGAAGTAGCTATAGCCTCCTAAAGCTTGAGTTGACATAGGTCCACATACATCAGTATGTATTAGACCTAGTAACTCTCCCACTCGTTCACCTTTTCCAGTAAAAGGTAACTTAGTCATCTTGCCTTTTAAGCATGATTCGCATGTATCGTATGAATCCAATTCAAACGATTCCAGAATTCCACATCGGTGTAATTTGGACATGCGTTTCTTGCTTATATGGCCAAGACGACAATGCCACATATAGGAGTCTATTTGATTATCCTTTCGAGTACGCGTGTTGCTCGCTTCGATATTGAAAATGTCACTGGATACGTCCAACGTATAAACACCATTGCTTAAAGTTCCAGTCCCATAAAGAACTCCATTCAAAGTTATGTAACAACAATTGTTACTAAAAGTCAAATGGTACACATTTCTATTTAAACAAGAAATAGAAATGATGTTCTTTATCAACGAAGGAACATAAAAGCAATTGTCCAGTTCTAAGACAAGTCCTATAGGGAGTTCCAACAAATACATTCCGATGGCGAGTGCATCAACCGTTGCTCCATTCCCAACACGTAAATTTGACTCTCCCTTGACGAGTCTTCTTCTATTCCTTAGCCCATGTATGTCATTACATATGTTTGAGCCACACCCAGTATCAAATACCCAAGTGTCTGAGGAAATAGAATGACAATCAATAAAGAAGATTTCTGAAGAAGATGGGGCATCCGATGCCTTATCCTTCTTCACGGACTCTTGATAAACCTTGCAATTTCTTCGCCAATGACCCTCCTTGCCATAATGATGGCAAGTGCCCTTTTGAGCTGGTTCTGCCTTTTAGCCTTTTTCTTCTTCCCCTTCTGTTGTTCCTTTGACTCCCTCTTAGAACCTTTCTTCGAGGAATCAATTAACAACACTGTCCCCTACTCATGCTTCTCAGAAGGCTCCACAGTCTTCAGCATGTTGAGCAGTACCACAGATGAACCTCCTTGCATCTCAGAGGTGAAGAGGAGCTTGGAGACTTCGAACCTTTCGAATCTCACTTGCTCATCAACCAACTCACAGAGATGAAGGACTACGATATGAGCATCCATATGCTCATGCTGCTTTCGTAGCTTGGGTTCCATCGCGGCTAGCATGATGCAACTCATTTGTTCAGAATCACTCACATGTTTCTGATAGGCCAACAATTGGTCCAAAGTTGCATCACACTAGGACGAAGCGGAAGAGGCGCTGAGGACATACACAAGCTTTTCACCTTGAGAACAATTCTCAAGTTTCTAAGCCACCCAAGTTCCCCAATTTATTTGAATCCAAAATGGAACGCAAATTCAAACACATCATGATCAATATATTAACTTAGAAATACAAAACGAGCATATATGAGAAAGATGATTTTAAAATGCATCAATATACATTTATAAATCTCATTCATTTTTTTTTGAATTTCAAAAAACCCCAAAATCACTTCGGGAGATCGTAGGTCCATCTCCGAATGGGATGATATCCATCATAGTTATGAACAACCTTGGAGAGAGTCCAACAAGCCATTCATAACTACGACGGTAGGTATCATCTATACCGATTGCATATCACGTATATGCAACTATCACAATGTGCTATCAACTAATTGAATGTTCACACAGACATCGGGTTGTTAACACATTAACAAGTATGCATCATATGCATAGCACCCAACTTCACCTCCCTTTACATCGACCTTGGAGAGAGTCCAACAAGCCGATGCTCCAGGTTAAAGCCAACCCATTAATCAGACATAGTTTTAATATGGTTAGAGCGCATTCAACCAATTAGCCCAGCTTGGAGAGAGTCCAACAACCAAAGCTAACGATTGACCTCTGACTCTTACCATATTAGTATTAAACTATTCCATGGTTTGAACATATTCAGGTTCGAGCCGGGCTTGGAGAGAGTCCAACAACCCAAACAAGAAACAGAACTCTGGTTCTAACCATATTAATGGAAGGTGTAGGCTTTAATATTGATTAAGGGTTTTTATGTCTCATCCTCTTTGCATGCAAATAACCATTATCTACATGGCATGGCATACATGGTATACATCTACATGTCACGACAAGCATGGCATAATGTTATGCATCTAATGCAATTACATGGCATACAATTATGACATGTATATAATTTCCTTATATGTCATAACTATTTATGGAAATAAAATATGTTTAAGATTTGATTCTCCAAATCAAATCATAATTAAATTAGGAAACAAATTTCCAAATCTAATCACATATTTTATTCATGGAATTATTTGATTAAGGAAAATCTATTTAGGAAACCAATTTCCTAAATCATTAAAACTACTTATGGAAATAAAATATTTTAAGATTTGATTTCCCAAATCAAATCATTATTAAATTAGGAAACAAATTTCCAGAATCTAATCAAATATTTTATTTATGGAAAATATCAATTTCAATAAATACTTCCAACTTTCCAAAAGTGGAAGATTTCCATAAATACTTCTAGACTTTCCAAAATTGAAAAATTTCCATTAATACTTTTAAATTTCCAAAATTTAGAAAATTTCCAGAAATACATTATGACTATCGCAAAAACCATTTTTACGATTATGTCGAAACACAACCTGGGCTCTGATAGCACTGTTGGGTTTCCGGCACCGCGGCGTGTGTGTGTTCGATCATGTTTCGTAAACATGAGCACAGCGGAAGCAATTAAAATTAATAAATCTATATTTATTACAACACACACAACACACGCATGCTATTACAACAAGTGTAGACATAACCGTAAATTAAAATTTACAATAAAAGAAAATTATCTACGTTATACCTTCCGTATGACGTGTAGCGGGAACGACATCAACCGGAATGATCCTCGTAAGAATCGTCTCTATCCGTATCCACGCCGAGCTCCTCGGGATGACTTCGCTAAGTCACGAGCTTCGTCTTCGTACGGGTTACTATCCTCGTGTTGAAGACGACGTGATCGAGAGATGATCACGATCCGAATCCAAATTCGGATCCTAAAACGAGTTCTCAAAACTCGCTTCTCCGGAGAGGTATTCGTCAACCAATTGACGAATCCTTCATCCTCCACCTCAGAGGATTACCGGAGATCAAATCCCCGGTAAGTTAGCCGCTGTCGGAGCACTAACCGTCGTCCAAACGACGCTCCGACAAGAGGAGGAGAAGCTGTCCAGAAAACTGGACAGCTTGGTGGAGGATATAGGCGCCGGCCAACCAAGGAAAGAAAAGCCTCACCTTGATGCCAAACCTATAGGGGATCACCGGAGGATCGCCGGAGGGTTCACCGGCTGTAGCTTGGTCGCCGGCAAGGACTTGGACGGCGGCGGCAATGAAGGTGTTGGCGCCGAATACTCCTTCAAGGGGTGGGCGGCAACTAGGTTGGGCGGCCAAAACTAGATTAGGGTTAGGGTTAGGGTTTAAGCCCTATTTTATAGAGAACTAATTCTCTTAATGGTTAATGGATCATATCCATAAAGCCCGTTAACCCGCTCCATTAGGATAAGTCAAAATAAACCAAACCATGATGGTTTATTTTAAGTTAAAACGAACTGAACCAACCTTTGGTTCATTCGTTTAATATAAACCAAACCCTTTGGTTTATTCTCATCCATTGGATTAGAACCAAACCATTTTGGTCCATCCATTATGTCTTCATAAGACACGGCCCATCCACGCTTCCATTGCGACTGAAACAATTTCATGCTCGCTTTATGTTTGGTCCAACCAAACATAGTTTCTCTCGGTCTGAGAATCCCATTCTCAAGCTCGTTTTAAATCCTTTGGATTACACTCGTTGTGCTTGTGACCAAATAGGTTCTCGGTTTATGTTGGCCGTCTATAATTAACCATTAATTATAGAACGATCATGAGTGGCACCTAGTAGTACATCATGATCCCCAATTAACCGAAAAGATCAACGGTTGATCCAGAACTATTTCAAAACCCTTCAAGAGCTCGAATGAATCGTGCCCCATTCCCTTCACTCATCTTATACCCACTTGGTTCGTGACATGGTCTATAGTGTCACCCTCACTAGGTCGACTCACGCCACACCTAGCCCAAGTATCATTTCCTCGTCCCCACGGATTCTAGTTACTCCACATGTATCGAAGAGTACCTTACTCTAAACATGTAATGCTTTGGCCAAAGACTTTAGTAACAATCCGACGAGAGGCCATGGGTATACATCTCCTCGCAAGGAGTGGTGAATCCTTTATAGGCTATTCAAACACCTTCGATCACTTCGACTTATACCCAATCATCCCGGGTCCACATCTCCTCGGAGATGTTTGCTTAAGATGTCAAAGCATAAGTCTCCATGATCAAGATGACTTGAATACCGCAAGTCAAAGGAACATCGCAATTAAGCCACAGTAAGAACTTCATTGACATATCTATATATGCAGAGAACCATATGAAGTCTTACGGCTGGTCACTCCAATGAACTAGTTACCATAACTAGCATCCACGATTAACTCCGGACATCACTATGTCTCCAGCCAGTGAGAATCAGCTGCTTGGATACACCAAGGAGTATACCTCGTGCTTGTCTCAACAGAATTGATGGTGTCAAAATCCATCAATTCATCGACTAGGGATAATTCCAATACATCACAATTACACATGTAGAGATACTCACTAGTTGTGATCCAATCACAAATTCTCTCATGCTGTGAATCGCATCGTGGACATTCAGTAAATGAGTTTAAGATCCAATCAAATACATTAAACATGTATACTCAAATAGTGAATCTTCATTTATCATATAAATGGTTCATACATAAGGCGATTGCCTTAGGACATCTCTCATATATTACTAACAGGGATGTCATTAACAAAAATACTATCACATAAGTAAAAATGAATGGCACCACATGTTAAAATTTTCACAATATTTTTTTTTATTTCATGGGCACCCAATTTATTTTTTTTTTCAACTTTTTTTTCAGCTTTCTCTTTTTTTTTCAAACTTTTTTTTTTCAACTTTTTTCTTTCAACATGTAGTGCACTTCTCTATGCTCCAACATCAAGCTCCGCTAAAAAGATAAAGAGCATGCCTAACTCATGGTGATCAAGCACGACTTGCCTATGCTTACACTAAATTCTCCTGAGCTACTCTTTGCCCCACACTTAAACTTTTATCCGTCCCGGGCAAAATACTTATCATGGAACATCCAATATTCCACATCCAAAAATAGAAATGGAGAAGAAAGTAATGGAAGGAAAGAAAGAAAAAGAAAGAAAGAAAAAAAATGACATGATGTAGGAATAGAAAGACAATAGAATGAATAATGAAAATAGCATGGCGTATGATAAGAAAATTATTTGAGTAGCATGTGACAATAGAAGTAGTAAAGGGAAACAAGTGAGATTGCCTTCATACTAATCATGCAAACCTATGGTTGTGCAGTCTCGAAAGATTCAAAGCAAGTTCTAGAGTTACAATGACCACAAGTGCACCACACACAAGCAATAAAAATAGGCACAATCCTCACTAGGAATGAAAAAAAAAATTATCTCAATCTATCAGCACAGAATCCATCACACAGTAGTAACCACATGCAATCAAATAATCCATTCAAATCAATAAATCCCCGAAACTCAACAATCAAATTTAACTAGCTTTCATGACTTCTAAGATGATATAAAGGAATGGATAAGAAATTTATTTGAAAACCCGATAAAACAAAAACTCAACAACCAAAACATAACAACTAAAACAAAAACAAATGAAATAAAAGTAACATATATACAAAGGAAAAGAAAAGAGGTGAAATGGAACAAACTCCCCTAAGGTCCTGGCAGTTGAAGAAGATTTAGCAGGAGGAGCCACTTAGGCAGTTGAGTGCTCCGAAAGAAATCCCGTCCTGGTGGTTGAAGAAGATTCAGTGTAAGCATCCATGCCGAGAGTGAAATGGACTGAATGGGGGTGAGCACCTTCATGGTGTGATCATGATAATGTTGTGCTACTCCCTCCAATATGATCACCTCATCATAAGTAATCTCTGGTGGTCGGAGGCGATTCAGGAAAAGTGTCCAGCCTTGGGGCTGGATTATTGCATATGTTGTGAGGGTCTTCATCAACAAAATTCTTGGAGTCTTCAGCTGTGATGGGAGTGTCTAGTATAGGGGAAAAATCCATCTATGCATCACTCCTCCGTCAGGCTTATTGAATGGTTGCACAGCTAAACATAAAAATTTTATAGGCACTGTCTCCTCTGCAACATCATCTGTAATAAAATTGCAAATAGAAGCAGCTGGCAACTCACTAACATCATCCTCAACTAATTTTTCTGACCCTGCTTCCACTGCAGATATCTCAGTATCAGTGGCATAAATAGCATCACAAAATAAATCCAAGCCACTAGTATCATAATCCACTTCATCTACAAATTCACATCCATTAGTATCTGCAATAACATCATAGCACAAAGATTCACAGGAGTCCTGTGGAGCAGCTGAATCATAGACATGCCCATCACTCACTCCACAATCCATCTCCCTACGCATGTCAATATCCATAGAAATGGTCTTTGACGGAGGCTGAAAGGAATCCTGTGCTTGTATCTGACTGATGGATGATGCAATTTGATCTAGCTGGATCTGTAAATTTTGTAGCTTTTCTTGTTGCTGTTGATGACTATTCCTCATTTGTTGTTGCAATATTGCTAGCTGCAAGAACTTTTCTAGTGTATTTTCATGACTGGGAGCAAGGGTTTCTTCATTGTAGTCTTGATATATTAGACTCTGATATGCTGGAAAAGGTTGATCATGCTATTGTTGCTCATTTCCATTATTAAAGCTATGATGATCAGTCCACCCTGAATTGTTGAATTGAGGTTGAGGCATTTTCTGTTGTGTGCTTTCATACTTGAAACCTGAATGATACATCCAACCATAATTATAGGTATTTGAAAATGATTCATACCAATTCTATTATTGTGGTTGAAAGTACTCATACTTCTCTGAAATTCGCTGGGGCTGATAATATTGCATTGAAGGATCTCCCCAATCATAACTATAAGATCTAAGAGCTGGATGATATAAGTCTTGATATTGTTGCGTGTAACTCTGAGGCTCAATAGGAAATATACTCTGTTGCTCACTTTGGTCTGAATAATAAGCCTGACTGAAGTCTCCAAATCGCTGATAATAAGGATCCATGTTTAAAGAAATTTCCTATTTTTTCCTGCAATACTAACAAACAATATTAAAAGACACAGGAAATAGATATGACCAAATACATGGATATACAAGAAATAAAATAATGTAGCCCTAAACAAAAATTTTGATTTTTGATTTTTTTTTAGAAAAATGGGCAAACAATCCTAAATCTACCAAACATCATTACACTCCCCGACAACGGCGCCAAAATTTGATGGACGGTATATGTTGCAGTACCGTTACAAATTAATTACCAAACCCTCTCTACGCTAATATAGCATAGTGAATGGCCTGGATCATTTCCTAACGAGTGTAATCAATAGAATAAAAGTCTTAGGATCGCTAATTATTGTTGGAGTTTTGCACATGTAAACAAGGAGTTTGGATCGAAATAAAACTAATCTTACTGAACAAAAAGACAATGCACATAATCAAACTCTAATCTTACTAAACTACGCTTGCGAAGAAATTAAACAAAACATAAAGTAAGCATCCTAATCTAATTGCATTTTAATTACTAAAGAGATATTTAATCGAACACTACGTATGCGTGAAAGAAATCAAACCAACTACGTGCAATTCTAAACATGAAAGGAAAATTTGATTACAAACATTCAATAAACAAAAGCAAAGATCAATTAACACATCATGAAGCTTGGAAAATTGGAGTTGTGGAGAACTGCTGGAAATGCGCTGGACTTGGAGTTGTGGAGAATTGCTAGAAATAGAAAATGGGCTGCAGAGCTGTGTCGGCACTGTGAAGCTTCTGATCGAAAATGTGGAGCAATTGGCCGGCGATGCTAGTGGTAGAGGTTGCTAGATAAAAGGGCTGCGAAGGCTAGCCGACAGCGGAGATGGAGGATGGAGTGGTTGTCGGAGGGAGAAATGAAGCTGTCGTACGTCACATGATGGAGGAAGATGAAGAACCGATAGCAGAGCTCTAGAACAAGGAGATGGGAAGAAGGAGGATCCCTTCCTCCAAGGATCGGCGAGGAAGGGCGGATCCTTAAAGGAGCGATAGCGTAAGGCGCGATCGGGTCGCATGGAGAAGAGAAGAAAATGCCGGGCTCCCGTGATCGGGAAAATGTTGGGTTTTTAAAGGCCAATTACTTTGACCATCCGATCAATGCCCCTTTAATCCCAGCCCTCCAATTAAGCCAGGGATTAATTTGTTGTGATAAATCCAACTTTGAATGAACGGATCTGATCAATCTGAATGGCTAATCACGATCGATCGAATCTGGATGAACGGTCAAGATGTCCAGATCTAAATGTATGGACCAGATTACACTAGATTTAGATGGATGGCTCAGATCAATCATATCTCATCGTACGATCAGGATTAAATAGATCTGAACCCTTGATTAAATTGCCTCTGATCTTGATGAAGGGCTCTGATTCTTCCAGCTTAAAATGCCCGTCTAGCCCCAAATGAAGCCATATTTGATCCAACTCGAGTCTAATCCATTGTCTCATCTCGATCTTTTACGATTAAGATGTAAAATTTGCATATAAGTCCAAAAATTAGGATAATTTACAATAAGGTCCAAAAATATATCCAACACATAAAACATGTAAATAATCGATCAATAAACACCCGATAGGATTAAAACATATATATTAAGGACCAAAATAACTTGACAAAATTATAGTTATCAATGGGGAGCGAATGGAGTGAGGCCCAAGGGAAGCAGACTTCTAGGGCAAGAGATGCGAAGGATGACATTGCGAAGCCGTGCCCTTGGTGCATCCGAGGGGCGTAGGCCGAGGGAAGAGAGCTTCAGTGGGGAACTCCATGAGAGGATCGGAGGCTCAAACATGGTGTTTGAGGGTTTTACCCAACATCAGTCGACTGACATAGGTGCCAGTCGACTGCTCTAGGTCGATTGGACTCGACCAATGTTCGACTGACCAAGTTCTGGCCAAATAGTTGACTACCGAGGGATGGCAATCGACTGTCGACACCATCAGTTGACTGATGAGGGATATCAATCAACTGATCGGGGTATTTTCGACCACAGAAGGTCTTCCAGTCGAGTGATCACGATGACCACTCGACTGATGGGATCATCAGTCGATTAATGGGCATGATCAGTCAACTGATGATGGATCCGTTGGAACTTGGCTAGCGTGGATTGAGTCGTTGTGAGACAATGGCTACAGGACCAGTCGACTGATGGTCATGATTAGTCGATTGATGGGCGCGGAATCTATTGGATCGATTAGAGCGCTAGAGGGGGGTGAATAGTGCAAGACAAAATTCATTTGTTCAATATAAAATTCTAGTGAGAGTAAATGCAGCGGAAAGGAAAAAGTACTCATATGTTTTTACTTTGTTCATAGCCTTCGGCTGCTAGTCCAAGGCCCTAATGGTCCTAGACCGCGTACGGAGGGCAAAGCACTAAAAACACTCCTCCTCGTTAGAGGTAGGAGTAAGCAAATACAATCGATGAAAAAGCTCAAGGTAGAGGGACACTCCCCCTCTCCTTGTTATGATTAAAAAATGATAAATAAAGATTTATAGATGACAATAAAAGAGAAAACCAATGACTAAATAAACTAAGAAAATTAGGCACTTGTCGTCGGAGATGCGGTAGCACTTCGTCGTCGTAAGGTCGTTGAAGAGTATCGTAGTGGAGGATTTTTGGAGAGCTTTTGATGATTGAAATAGGGTGGAGAACCCCTAATTTTATAGCCTTGCAAACCCTAAACATTCACATTTTCAACCAATAAGTGCAAGCCTACTATCCCTTCAAAAATGGAGATAATCTTTGACTCTCCTCGAAGCTGATCCGTGACCAACAGTCGACTGCTACCGTTACCAGTCGACTGTTGATGTATCAATCGACTGATACAAGCCCTCAATCGACTAATGGCAGGTTTCCAACTTTAATGAAGAGTTAGCTCGAAAAAATAGTTAATACAAGCATATTAAATGGTCATATACCATCCGATCTCGACTTAGACCTTCCATGGGAGGTCTTTATTGGATCGTCGCCTAAGAACGTCCCCGTACAAAGGACATGACCTTCCTTGCGCTCACTCACACGAGCTTATCTCAACATTTACCTTGTAGGTTCTACTTTCGGTCTTCCAACTGATTCCTTCGGCTCCCTCCAAAGTCATCCCAGTGTCGCTCGACCACCACGGCACCCTCTGGGTGTCACTGACCTTCAGCTCTAGCTTTAGCACTTTTCTGCACACTTGATATAGTTAGTGAGATAATAAAATGAGCTTAACTTTATATCATTTTCTATAATCAAAACTCAGGTTCGACTTAGGTGCTTACTGCACCAACAATCTTCCCCTTTTTGATCTATGGCAAACCCATACAAAGTTAAGGAAATAATATGCATGAAGAATTAAAAGTTAATTAGGAGTAATAGAGACTTTCTTTCTGTTGGTATATGTCGCTTCGGTGGCTCATTGGCTCCCATGTCCTCGGATTAAAATTTTCACTAATGAAAGGATTAATCCGGATGGGATGAGCTTCCTTAGCAACACCATTTCGTCGTCGTGCTAACAACTTGAGTGGTCGCTCGAACAAACTAGTTGTTCAAGCAACTCTACTCTTCTAGTTGATTAGCCGCGGAAGAGACGACGGACGGATCGCCGGTTTTTGTGTTTGTCTTCGGGGTCCATGATTATACAATATATTTGCACACACACACATGCATAATCAAAACAAATAAGAACATGCTCAGATCTGTACATAAAGTTAAAATAACTTTATACCACACGATCTTCTACCATATGTCCTATCCCTCTCGTGGACGACGTGTGGACGAAGATCCTCCACGAGTAGAAGCCTTCTAGATTGAGTTCTCCTCTACCTTGTCCGCTGCGAACAAAGAGAAAAATGAACAAAACCTTTTCCTTTCTAGAACCGGCCACCAAGTAAAGAAGTTTGATGTAACCGCAGGCCAAGGAACGAATGAATGAACTCCGGCCAACTTTGAAACAAAGTTGCCGCCGGCCACCAATGGATGAGCGCCGGCCACCAAGAAGCTTGGAACCACCGGCCACCAAGGATTAAAGGAGAAGAATGAGGGTCGGCCAAGGAAGAAAGGAGAGGTCTATAAGATGGACGCCGGCCAAGCCTTGATGGAGAAGAATGGGCGCCGGCAACAATCAATGAAGGAGAAAGGTTGCCGCCCAAGCTCTATCTCCAAACCCTAGCCTCCCACCTTGATAAGAGCCAAAACCCTAACTTCAATTCGAACCAACTCCTATCTCTCTTGTTTCGCCCAACCCTAAGCCATATATTTATAGAATTTAGGAGAAAGTTGGTTAGCCTAAAATATAGGAACTAACTCCTATATTCTTGCCGCCCAACCCCTAACTCCTCTAGGGTTTGTTGCCGCCCAACCCATGGATGAGCCAAACCCTAATTCTAGAATTTAGGCTTAAGCCTCCTCTAATCTCCACCGTCGGATCTAGGGATTTAATCTCCACCGTCGGATCTAGGGATTTAATCTCCACCGTCGGATCTAGGGATTTAATCTCCACCGTCGGATCTAGGATTTCATCCCAACCGTAGGATCTAGGATTTCATCCCAACCGTAGGATATAGGATTTCATCCCAACCGTCGGATCAAAGATTTCATCCCAACCGTCGGATCAAGGATTTCATCCTAACCATCGGATCTATGGATTTAATCCAACCGTTGGTTCTAGGGTTTCATCCTAACCATCGGATCTATGGATTTAATCCAACCGTTGGTTCTAGGTTTTGTTTTACATTCTTGGATCTAGACTTCATAAGGATTATATTAGGCTACGATAGGGACCATAAGGAGGAGTTGGGTCTTGGCTACCCGATGGATCGGAACAACACAAACTTGATCCATTAATGATGTTCCATTCCACTAGAGGATCATCATTGAACTACCTCACCAACCCCCATAAATCAATATGGGCTCCATATATTATTTGTCCATCAATCTCCCCGTGTTTAAGATATTCGAATGTCCATCAATCTCCCCATAAATCAATACTGACCATCAATTAATTAACATCTAACTCCTCAAGTAGTACCACTCAACCTTATCATCATGTTGACTAAGTCAACCAGCTGGGTTTACATGATGAACCTTATGAGCTCCTCAAGGGGACATCATCAACCTAATATATAGGACACGGTTTCCTCCTATAATCAATGGCACACCATGTAAATAATATTATTTCCCAACTTACCGGGCATATTGATTTAATCCATCTAAATCTCACCCACTGGTAAATTAAAGAAATAAATACTAAGTACATGTGCCCGTTATTATATCTGGATTAAGAGCATGTACAACATAATATCCGAGGTCCGATTCAATTATGTAGTCAGCACTAAATTGAATCACCTCTATTTCGGTCCTGCTCAATACACCTAAGTGTACTAGTGTAACTCTATGTTCAAGATAAAACAATACCAAGCTACACTACAACCATGCCAATTGTTTGTCCAAAACCATCTTGGTTGTGAGCCTCTACTTATATTTTACAAGGTACTGATAACATGATCTTCTGTGCCACACCAAGCACCATGTTATCTACAATGTAAAATATTAGACAATATGCACACATATATAATGAATATATAAAATGCAAACAATGATCATGTGATTCTTATTTCAAAATAAAATGTTCATACAAAAAGAGCTAGGCTTTCAGTATACATTCTAACACTTTCAAGTACTCCCCCTCAGGAAACCTCCCCCTTGATCGAGGGTGAGTCTTAAAAGAAGGTCTTAATCCTCCCCCTTGATGTTTGCTATTTAGGAAGTAATTAATAATTACTTAAAGTTGGCCTTAGTATTAACAAATAAGTTTAAGTTAAGAAGATTTCTTAACTTGTCCTTTCTACCCCTGTCTCGACTAACATTACATTTGTCTCAGAAAAAAATTGATCCCTTAACTTTGGCCTTTTCTCCCCCTTTTGATATAAATAAGAAAGAGTGGATCTTGAAAAAATATAAGTATTAAGTTTAAGTTCCAAGTCCAAGCATGTTCCATATTATTTTTAAAATAATATACTAAAAATAAGCTCATCTATTGAATGTTAAACTCTTATTTGACTTGATTGATATTAAAGATCAACAAGTCCTGGTAAGAGTCATTTAATATATATGATTATACTCCGTGGTTCATGACGATGTACTAGCTCTACATCTGGAACCAAGAGTAAGGTCCTAACATCTCACGCCCATCTACGTGGCTAAGTACACAAACACATTAGACCTATGTGTTGTGAGATGTATTGGCTCCTTAAATCTATAGGTGCATGATATCTAGGGTAAGCCCTAAGCTAGTTCCATTAACATGAAAAGAGAAGTAAATACTAGAGTATATAAAAAGAATGTAAGTCCTACTCTATTATGCACATGCCTAATTTTCGTCTTAGTAGACTAAATTCTGCTTCGGGTAGTGGCTTGGTAAAAAGATCGGCTAGGTTTGACTTGGATTCCACATATTCGAGTTTAATGGTTCCTTTAGCTACATGTTCTCGAATAAAGTGATGTTTAACTTCTATATGTTTGGTCCTAGAATGGCAAATAGGATTTTTGGTTAGGTTGATGGAGCTAATATTATCTATGTGAGTTTTAATATTGTTGAAGTTTAAGTTAAAGACTTAGAGAGTGTGCTTCATCCAAATAAGTTGAGCCACACACTCACCCATCATGACCTATTCGGCTTTGGTGGTAGAGAAGGCAACACATTATTTCTTCCTACTGCACCAACTCACTAGACTTGAGCCGAGAAGTTGACAACAACCACTCATGCTCTTCCTATCGAGTTTACTACCGGCATAGTCCGAGTCAGAGTAGCCGATTAGTTCAAATTCGGTAGATCTAGGGACCAAATACCGATGCTTAGCGTGCCCTTTAGATACCTAAGGATACGCTTAACTAATGTTAGGTGAGACTCCTTAGCACAAGTTTGGAACCTTGCGCACATACTTACTGCGAATAATATGTCGGGTCGACTCGCAGTTAAGTATAGAAGACTCCTTATCACACTCCTATAGTATTTTAGGTCGATGGGCTTTCCTTCTACGTCCTCTCCTATATTGACAGTAGTTGCCATGGGTGTATTGACGGTTTTGGCATCTTGCATTCTAAAACGTTTAATTAATTCCCTAGTATATTTTTATTGATGTAAATATATTCCATCCTTAGTTTATTTAATTTGTAGTCCTAGAAAGAAACTCAATTAACCTACTAAATTCAGTTCAAATTCACTTTCCATAAGTGAAATAAATTCATTTAGTAGGATGGAATTGGTTGTTTCGAAAATGATATCGTCTACGTAGATTTGGGCTATAAAGATTTCATTACCTACGGTTTTTACGAAGAGGGTTGGATCGACTAGGCCTTGGTTAAACTCTTTTGACTTAAGAAAAATTGAAAGTCTCTTGTAGCAAGTTCGAGGAGCTTGTTTGAGTCTATAAAGATCTTTCTTTAGTTTAAGGACATGGTTAGGTTTATCTAGGCTTTCGAATCCTGGGGGTTGGCTAACGTACACCTCTTCTTTAATAAATCCATTTAAAAATACTGACTTGACATCCATTTGAAATAACTTAAATCCTCAATATGCAGCGTAGGCTAACAACATTCGGATGGATTCTAGTCTAGCTATGGGGGCATAGATTTCATCATAATCTAATCTTTCGACTTGACTAAAACCCTTGGTGACTAGCCTTGCTTTATTTCTAACTACTTCACATTTGTCATCAAGTTTGTTTTGAAAGACCCACCTTGTTCCAATAACTGATTTATCTTTAGGTGGTGGTACTAATTCTCAAACCTCATTTCTAGTGAATTGAGCTAGCTTTTCTTGCATTGCAATAATCCAATCGGGATCAAGAAGAGCTTGTTCAATGGTTTTGGGTTCGATTTTTGAAATCAATGAGATTTGACTAAGGTTTCTATAAGATGATCTAGTTCGAACCCCTAAGCTAGGATCACCTATCAGTTGGTCGATAGGATGATTCATTTGAATCCTATTTTGACTTGGGTTAGGGTCACCTATCACTTGGTCGACTGGATGACTTGTTGGACTTGTGTTAGGATTAATACTAGACTCGATCTCGGGGTCAAAGTCGAGTCTGGTATGAGTCGGTTCGCTAGTTGGTGTTGCTATGGGTTTTGTAGATTCGTGTCCTTCATCGAACTGTACATTAATAGTCTCTTCAACTCTAAGGGTGTCATGGTTGTATACCCTATAGGCTCTACTTGTAGTCGAGTATCTTAAGAAGATTCCGGTAGAGGTTTTGGAGGTGAACTTTCCTAGGTAATCCTTAGTGTTCAGGATATGTACCTTACATCCAAATACCCTAAAGTACTTGATGTTAGGTACTTTGTTGTGATAGATTTCGTATGAGGTCTTAAGGTGCCTCTTTACCAAAAGGATCCTATTTTGGACATAGCAAGTCATACTAACGACTTCTCCCCAAAACCTATCAGGTAGGTTATACTTGTTTAGCATTGTCCTAGCGGCTTCATGTAGGGTTCTATTTTTACGTTCGACTAGACCGTTTTGTTGTGGGGTTCTAGGACATGAGAATTCATGGTGATATCCGTTTTGGTTACAGAAATCTATAAACCTGTGGTTTTCGAATTCACCACCATGATCGCTCCTAAGTCTTTTAATTTTAAGGTTCTTTTGATTTTCGATTAGTTTAAACAAGTTGATGAGTTGATCTAGGGCATCACTTTTATGTTTGATGAACCAAACCCAAGTAAACCTAGAATAGTCATCAATTATGACTAAGCAGAATTGACTACCATTAAGTGACTTAGCTCCATGTGAATAGAATAGATCCATATGTACGAGCTCAAGAACACTTTTGGTTCGTTCTTGATTAATTAGTTGATGTTGTGTCCTAGATTGTTTACCTTGTTGACAAACATTACAAATTTTATTGTCTAAGTTGTTAAGGTTGGGAAAACCTCTGACTAAGCCACTCTGATTCATCTTGTGGACGAGTTTTGGGTGTGAGTGACCGAGTCGTCGGTGCCACAACCAAGATTCCTCTTACTGTGCCATAAGACACTTGGTTGAGGAGTTAGGTAGATTAATAGTATAGATGTTGCTATTCCTAGTTCCTTTAAGGATTGTTTTAGAGGTTTCATTTATTTTAATTACACATTCAATTTCTAGAAATATGACCTTATAGTTATTATCACACAATTGACTTACACTAAGTAAATTATATTCGAAATTTTCAACTAGTAAAACATTTTGAATGATAAAGTTTGAGTTGAGCTCAATATCACCTGATCCGATGATTTTGAGCTTGTTGTTGTTTCCAAAGGCTACCAATCTTTGTCGTTTGAATCGAAGCTTTGAAAACTTGAGTTGATCCCTAGTCATGTGGCGGGAGTAACCAATATCCAACATCCATTGATCCTACATGCAAGGTATTTGGATCGGATATTGGAATTTTTAAAATTTGGTTGTAAGTTATTAGACCTAGATCATCTCACCCATTTCTACATGATCAAACATGTTATCCTTATGTGTTCGTGTGAGATGACTTCAATTTTACTTGATTAATTTAGATGAATCAAAACTAGTCAACCTTGCGTTAGATTTGGATTTGACTCTAAGCTCATCAAGTCACCATTTCAAGATCTTGGCTTCCAGGTCGTGGTGAGGCACAGGGGCCTTCTTTGATCAGAAAAATGACCACTTCCTTAGATAGAGCCAATTTTGAAAAAATACTAACTTGACTTACTTAAGACCACTTCCTGGTCTAAATAGTCTAGGATACGGTGAGGTACGTTCAGCTAGTTCCACTCGGTCAAGTGAATCGAACTAGATACACCTTATCTAGCTCGAGTACCCAAGACTCCGCTTTGTTGGCATACTATCATCTCGCCACGTCCTGGTACTATGTTATCAAGTATTGACGAGTTATAGTCCCTATCTAACCATTCTAAAAAGAAAAGGGAAAAAAACTAAGCATGCAATTTCTAAGTAATAGCACGAACAAGTTTTGTACTAGCTCCCCCAGGACCATTGAATCGGTTTGGTCTTTCCACATAGTGGATTTGGTCCTTGGGAACCCAGTACTAGTTAGATCCTAATTGAGAAATCAAAGTGATCTTAGGGACCCATGCTTGGACTTGTATTTTATTTCTACTTACAATTGACATATACGACTTGTTAGTCGTATTTGAGCTAAACCCAAGCCCGACCTTGTTGTACATGACCCTTTGCGATCCAAGTAAGAGGTCAAGTCCCTTGGATCCCAAAGTGAACCTTTCCAACGTGTTCCTAAGATCTTCAACTTGACTTTTCAAGAGTGAGTTCTCAACTTCGAGCTTTTCAACTTGAGTTGGTTCCTCCTCTTGAACTTGACTAGTCGAAGATGTTAGGGAGACCTCGTGTTTAAGGAGTTTAACCTCCTCGAACAGGGTCTCGACCTTGGACTCGGACTTAGCTAGCTTCCTAGTTAGAAACTTAATTGCATTGTATAAAGTACTTATGAGGGGCCGACTTACCTTGAGAGTATCTTTTGAACCGGATGTGTATCCGTGGATTATCTTGAATAGAGATTCCTAGTCCGACTCATCCTCGGGTTCATATTGAAATTTCGGCTTTGATTCGGTTGGTTTAGCCATGAAGACGAGGTCATTGTATTCTTCCTCTGATGCCTCTTCCCACATAGCATTGAGCACCTTTTTGAACTTTGGTGCTTTTGTTTTTGAGCTTCGGACATTCCGACTTGACATGTCCGAACCTGTTGCATTCATAGCACCTAACATTAGAACTAGTTTTCGATTTACCTTCGTTGGGTTGAGTGACGGGCCGTCTTCGGCTCTTGATCATCCTCTGAACTAGGTTGACTAGTTCGGTCTCCATCTCTGGATCGACCTCCAACTCATACTCGTCTTCTTCTTCCTTCGGTGGTGGCTTACTTGCGGGCTTCTTCTTTTGACCTGCAATAAGAGCTATACCTTTCTCGGGTACCGAATTAGACTGTTTGTGAATTTCAAATTCTGAAAATAATTCATCTAACCTAATTTTTGATAAGTCCTTAGAAACCTTGTAGGCATCGACCATGGATGCCCACAAGGTAGTCCTAGGAAATAAATTCAAGGCATACCTTATTAGGTCACGGTTTTTGACCTTTTGTTCGATGGCGTGAAAGTTGTTGACGATGTCTTGTACCCGGGTGTGTAGTTGAGTCGCGGTCTCATGTTCCTGCATTTTTAAATTATATAATTTATTAAAAAGAAGGTCCCGTTTGCATACTTTTTCTTCGTCGGTTCCAACGTGCAATTCCACTAATTTGGTCCACAAGTCCTTCGCACTGATGAAGGGGCTGATGCGATTAAGCTCCTCCTTGGACAAGACGCATTGGAGGATTTGAGTCGCCTTGGCGTCGGCTTCAACTTGTCTTTTTGTAGCATTGGTCCATTGGTCATAATCCAAAGATTCACCCACTTCGTTAGTCGGAAGTGTGAATCTCATTTGGGTTATGATCCACATCTGGATTTGGGTCTTAAGGAAGCATTCCATCCGACCCTTCCAATAATGGAAGTCATCTCCGTTGTAAAACGGAGGTCAGATGGTGCTAAAACCCTCGAGATGGGCCATTGATACAAAAAGAGCAAGAAAAAGGAAGAAGAAACCTAGCAACGACAAAAACAAGTGGAATGTACCAAGACTCGCCTCTTGGATTAGTAGTGCATGAGAGAATCTTAAACGAACGAAAGAGCTTGAAAAAAAAAATGAAATAAACAGAAATAAAATGAAAATAAATCTGTAAAAAAAACTAGATTGGTGGTTTTACCAAATCTTAGCACCCCGGCTCTGATACCAATTGATGGATCGATTAGAGCGCTAGAGAGGGAGGGGGGTGAATAGCGCAAGACAAAATTCGTTCGTTCGATATAAAATGTGAGTGAGAGTAAATACAGCGGAAAAGAAAAAGTACTCGTTTGTTTCTACTTGGTTCACAACCTTCGGTTGCTAGTCCAAGGCCCTAACGGTCTTAGACGGTGTACGAAGGGTAAAGCACTAAAAACACTCCTCCTCGTTAGATGTAGGAGTAAGCGAATACAATCGATGAAAAAGCTCAAGGTAGAGGGACACTTCCCCTCTCATTGTTATGATTAAAAAATGATAAATAAAGATTTATAGAAGACAATAAAAGAGAGAACCAATGACTAAATAAAGTAAGAAAATTAGGCACTTGTCGTCGGAGATGCGGTAGCACTTTGTCGACGTAAGGTCGTAGAAGAGTATCATAGCGGAGGCTTTTTGGAGAGCTTTTGATGATTGAAATAGGGTGGAGAACCCCTACTTTTATAGCCTTGCAAACCCTAAATGTTCACATTTTCAACCAATAATTGCAAGCCTCCTATCCCTTCAAAAATGGAGATAAGCTTTGACTCTCCTCGAAGCTGATTCTTGACAAACAGTCGACTGCTACCCTTACCAGTCGACTGTTGATGGATCAATCGACTGATAAAAGCCCTCAGTTGACTGATGGTAGGTTTTCCAGTTGCAATAAAGAGTTAGCTCGAGAAAATAGTTAATACAAGCAAATTAAATGGTCATATACCATCCGATCTCAACTTAGACCTTCCATGGGAGGTCTTGGTCGGATCGTCACCTAAGAACGTCCCCATACAAAGGACACGACCTTCCTTGCGCTCACTCACATGAGCTTACCTCAACATTTACCTTGTAGCTTCTACTTTCAGCCTTCCACCTGATTTCTTCGGCTCCCTCCGAAGTCATCCCGGTGTCGCCCGACCACCATGGCTCCCTCTGAGTGTCGCTGACCTTCATCTCTAGCTTAAACACTTTTCTGCACACTTGATTTAGCTCGTGAAATAATAAAATGAACTTAACTTTGTATCATTTGCTATAATCAAAACTCAGGTTCGACTTAGGTGCTTACTGCACCAATAGAATCAGCTCGATGCAGCTTATAAATATAGCTCAAAATGGAGGATTTTGCCAAGACTTTTGGGAAGATTTTGGAGAGGAATTACTACTGCATTCCAGTCCTTCAAGAGCAAACCAAATCAAGCAACAAGCAAGTGATCAAATCATTTGTGTAAAAGTTCTCTTTTGTATTGTCTTTGTATTTTGGCTTGTATTTTTGTATTACTATTTTAATTGCTTGTACGAGATTTCTCCACCTCCGACTTGTAGTCTATAAGGAGTTTGAGTATTGTCGTGTGTATCTCTAGAGCTCGTTGAGCTCGCCCCGTGGAGTAGAAACCGTAAGGTTCTGAACCACGTATATGCTTGCGTATTTTGTGTGATTGTGTATTCGTCTTCATATTTGTGTTGTATTTTATATTTCTGCTGCACTAACAAGAATTGTAGAGACGAATGCAATCGAATTCCACCGTCTATGCGATTAGGGCTATTCACCCTCCTCCAGTTGGCCACCAATGTTCCAACAAGTGGTATTAGAGCCAAGGAGCTTATCGAGGACTAACCGCCAACACAAGCACGACAAGATGGCCGACTACAACATCCATCCACCGAAATTCGATGGAGACTTTTCTCGGTGGAAGAAAAGGATGGAGGTATACTTCGAAACCGATTTCGATATTATGCAAATCATGGAAAGCAGTTTTGAAGTGCCTAGGGACGAAGAGGGAAAGCCGATGGAAAAATCAAAATGGACACAAGAGCAACGTCTTGAATTCAAGACAATGGTGAAGGTAACGAATATGCTATTAGATTTAATACCTAACCATATCTTGTGCAAGCTAGGTGAATACCGGGATGCCAAAGATTTATGGAACAAATTAGTCAAATTCCATGAACATCCCGAACCGGCTCAATTGGAGAAGGAGGCCGAGGAAGGACGCCCATCAACATCCGGATCCGATGATGTTGAAAAATCGCCATCCACATTAGAAGAAGTGGATGACTTGGTGGAAACCTCCACATTTAGCATTGAGGGGGAGGAGAGGTCTTCCATCCCGAAACAAGATCAAGAAGAAGCTTCAACATCCGGGAGAAGTGATCAAGAGGCTTCCACCACCTCCCTAGGTAACTCATGCATTATAATTAAAGATAAAAATCATATAATATGCTTTGAGTGTAATTAAGCAAACCGGGCATTACAAGAGCAATTGCCCAAAATTGCCTAAGGAAAAGGCACCGACAACAAAAGTCAACCAAAAGGTAAAGGATGCCAGAGTCCTCACTAGAAAGAGCAAAGAGCAAATTGTGTGCTTTAAATGCAACCAAAGAGATCACTACCGAAGCCAATGCCCTAGGGGGAAGAAGAAAGGGCAAGAAGGTGTATCACAAGTAGGGGGAGCTTCCAAAGCTAACTCTAAGGTAAATTTAATTAATGCAACTTCAATTTCTAGAACTAACAAGCATGCCAAAAATTATTTTAGTTCACTTGCAATTATTAATGAAAAGTATGCTAGTAGGAACAAATATTTTTGTTTAGGTGCTAAGCATGTTAGTTTACCTAAGGACAAACTTAGACACCATAACTCTAGACCAATTCTTCCTAGGGAGTCCATTTGAAGGATAGAAGAAAATTTGGGCATTAACCCGAAGAAATCTAGACATATGCCTAAGAAGATAAATAATTCCTAAAAGATTAATGAAAAATCAAAATTTGGAAGACTAGAGGTGGAAAACCAAGCCTTTAGCTCAAGGCTTAAGAAACTTGAGAAGACCCTCAAAATTATGAAAAAATCAAGTATGGGGTCAAGTGGTCAAAATTTAAGGCATAGGAAACAATAAATGTCCAAGGGCAAGAAAGGTTTGGGTCACAAACCTATGTCCTACCTTAAGGTTCCATTCAACTATGGAACTACTTCTAGGTCTAGAAAAACCAAGGCTAATAGAGAAGTCATCCCTAAGACTAGCCATGGTGTATGTTTAGTGGCTAAGGATTCAAGAAAAACTAAGGTAGCCACAAAGAAGGTCAAAGGGGTAGTCACCTCTAGAGTTGACCTAAGGAAGACCCAAATGACTAAGGTGTCAAAACCAAAGAGGGTCATTAGGAAGGTATCTAGGGAAGTTATCCCTAGCGAATACCTAGTTAACCCAAGGAGCTCCAATATGTATTGGATTCCTAGGAGCGTGATTGATTCACGCTAAATGGGTTAGGGTGTGTCAACCCTAAGTGGATGGGTAGTTAACCTAGCTATGGTGAGTTGACACTTTAGGTTGTGCCAATGTGCTTTTAGAAGTAGAAAAATGACTAAATTAGCACAAGTAGGTCTTAGAAGTAATGGTGTGCCATTTTGGGTTTTTGGCACACTAGGGGGATAATTAGCATTAAGGCAAAAATGGATTTGATTTAAGAAATGACAATTTGGGCTTAACACTTAGGTATTCTGTACCTTAGTATTTTATAATTGTCATGCTTTGTTTGCCTTACCATGACATGACATCATATTTTATTTTATCATATAAAATGTTATGATCATATTTAGGGTTATTTACATATGCCATGTATGCTTAGATTTCATTCACATGCCATGACATCATGATTTTGGAACATGCTTTTATCTTTGTATCATTTATGCCATAATCATCATTCATGCATAAATAAAATGGATTTAAGGACTAAGGCATGATTTGAAGTCTTATGCATAAGGGAATCAAATAGTGTTGCCTAGAGATATGCATGAAACCCTAAATAACAAAGACCCCACATCTCACTATAAATTGACTTGTATGTATTTCACACATCTAGATACAAGTGAGATGTTTAGGAAAATTAAATTAAAGGTTTTAAAAACATTTCAAAAACATCTTTAAAAACCTTGGTGAAGTTTATCTTTTGATAGCAATTACCATTGAATGGGATGATACAAGGAGGGCTCAATATTGAAGCTTTTCTCAATTTTTGAACTTTGTATCAATCTCAATATTTTGTGGGTAAAATAATTTTCTAATATTTTTCACCCATAATGATTGTTATAAGTAATATACATATGAATTTTCATGATTTTCAACCTATGTATATTTACTTATGATTTTTGGAAATTCATTTCTGAAAACTTGATTTTAGCATTTGCAGTTATCAGTCAACTGACATGGATGGCAGTCGACTGATGAGGGTGGCAGTTGATTGATTTCTATCAGAGTCGACTGCAAGGTCGATTTCGAGTAAACCTTGGTTGTTAGGCCCATGTTCAGCAATATTTTGGTCCCCTAACCACTCCTAACCCTAGGACATGCTATGGAGAGCATTAGAAAGGGTGGAAATCCATTGGATATGGATTAGGAGAAGAGTTTAGGGTCAGTATAAATTTTAAGGTGGATGAGAGTTCATTGTTAAACTTTGCCTTAATTTTGATTGTTTAAATGTTCCTATTGGCTTAGGGACTCTCCAAGGACATTGTTGGTGTAATGGTCAAAGGAGAGCAAGCCTTTAGGGGGAGGTATCCATCATGGGAAGATGGATGTGTCTTTTTCCTCATGGGAGAAAAATTGGGAGATTGCCTCTCTTAAGTGATATGGGACTTATCACTAGAAATATTGTAGGCATGTGCTTCTCCAAGGGAGAGATTGTAAGATCTCATTGGGATATGAGACATTCATACCCTTGGAAAGGACATTTTTGATGTATGTCAAAAAGGGGGAGAAGTTACCAATTGGGATAGTTGGAATTCTAAGTAGGAAGTGAGAATTGCCAATTGGGGATAATTGGTAGATTTGAGTTTGAGGTTTTGTCAAACATTAAAAAGGGGGGAGATTGTTGGTGCAATCAGCCCAGGACTCGAGTTTGACTTGAACTATATTTTGATGTTAGACAAAATGTATGACATGGGAGTGTCATGGAAAGTCCAACATGGGTTGGCCATGTAAGTCCAAGTGTGTAGCCTTGGCGGTGAAAGTCTAAGCATGGGGCTTGGCATGGAAAATCCAAGCATGAGGCTTGGTGTGGGAAGTCTTGAGGACATGGCAAGTTCACTAGGCTCGGGATCCTTGAGTCAGTGAAGGATGACATTGCGAAGCCATGCACTTGGTGCATTCTGTTAGGGCAATCTCTTGCCATGATAAGTTTTTAATGTGTGTGGCAAAGGGTTTAAGTTAGGTTGTTATTATGATTTGATATGTGCGTTGGAGTCTTGCAGGACTTAGTAATTCACACATGGAGCCTAGGCGAGTTTCACAACTCATGACTCGGTCCTTGAGTCGGTGAAGGATAGCTTTGCGGAAGCCGTGCGCTTGGAGCATCTGAGGGACTGTCGGACGAGGAGCTTGGAGTGAAGCTGGAGGAAGTAGACTTCAGGGCGAGACGCGAAGGATGGCACTGCAGAACCGTGAGCTTGGCTCATCCGAGGGACGTGGCTGGATGAAGATAACTTCGAAGGCAAGGGACTCCGAGAGATGAGAGTGAGCGAATGTAACCCGGGAATGGCAGTCGACTGCTCTGAGTCGAAAGGGTTTGACTGGTATCCGACTGTTGGGCTTTTGGTCCAAGCAATCGACTGCCATGGATTGGCAGTCGACTTCTGTCAACATCAGTCGATTGCCATGGGATGGCAGTCGACTGATAGCACTGTGCACGGGCATAGAATGGAGTCGTGCTCACGGAGCACTCGACTGATGATCCATCAGTCGACTGATGGTAAGATCAGTCGACTGATGATGTTGTCGTTGGATGAAATCCAATGTGGAAAGTGGTCGTTATTGAGCAACGACTACAGGACAAGTCGACTGATAGGGACAACAGTCGACTGATCCTGTGTCAACAGGAAGAAACCCTCTTCCTCTATAAAGAGGAAGGGTATGGGGCTTTGGGGGACTAATGCTTCAACTCTAATATGCTCCCAAAGTGCCATAAACGATTTCCCACTCTTCTACTTGCTCTAATTCTCATTCTATTGTAAGAAGAGGAATTGTAAAGAGGTTACCTCCACCTAGCTTGGTGCAAAGGAGAGACTTAGTGATTTGGTTGCGGAGTGATTCACTGGGGACGAATCAGACCGTGGATTAGCAGCGTAGCTGTGAACCACGTTACATATTGAGTTAGCGTTTGTCTTCTTGTCATTTCTATTTGCTTGTCTTGTTTTGTTTTTCCGCTTGAGCTAATCTTGTTTGTAGATGATCAAATTCGGTTATTCATCGATAGAGGGCTATTCACCCCCCTCTAGTCGGCCACCACACTCCACATCGATCCTACAAGTGGTATCAGAGCCAAGTTAAGCTTGTCAAGGACTAACCGCCACAACAAGAAAATTCAAGAATGACCAGCTCCAATATTCACCCACCAAAATTCGAAGGCAAATTTTCTTGGTGGAAAAAGAGAATGGAGGTATTTTTCGAGACCGATTTTGAAATTCTTTTGATTATGGAAAAAGGTTTCGAATTGCCTAGGAATGAAGAAGGGGAGCTATTGGAAAAATCAAGATGGAGTAAAAGACAAAGAGAGGAGTACTTGGCAAATTCAAAGGCCAAGCACCACCTCTACAATGTACTCCCCCAACAAGAAGTAAATATGATAGGGGAGTGTCCTAGCGCCAAGGAAATGTGGGAAAAATTAATAGAAATTCATGAAGGCACATCCGAGGCGAAACTAGCAAGGAGAGATGTTCTTCGCTCCCAATTATCCAACATCAAACTCGAAAAGGGAGAGAAGGTAAAATCCCTACACTCTAGATTTAAGGAAATTATAACTGGCTTGACAAGTGTAGGTGAAAGGCTCTCCAACCGGGATATGGTAATGAAGGCCATAGATGCCTTTCCCCGGTCCTCAAGATGGAGCTCCATGGGGGACTCGTTTTACATCTCCAAGAACTTAGAAGTGAGCACCTTGGAGGAGTTCTTCTCAACAATGGAGCTCCACGAAATGAGGCTTGAAGGAATACAAGAAGAGCCAAAGTTTCAACCTTCAAGAGGAGTAGCCTTGATGGCACACAAGGGGAAGAAGAAGATAGAGATCCCCTCCTCCTCTGATGATGAAGCATCTTCCTCCTCCTCCATGGATAGCACGGAAGAAGCTTATATGGTAAGGAGGGTAAGGCGTGCTTTAAAAGGTTTTCAATTTAATAAATCTAATGATAGGAGGAGAAGACCAAGGGGAAAGGTCATTTGTTACAATTGCCAAGGGGAAGGACACATAAGGGACAATTGTCCTCTCCTAAACAAGAGCAAAGAAGAGAGGAAGAAGAAAGAAGAAAAGAAGAAGAAGAAGGGGAGCAAAAAGAAGGAAGAAGAGAAGAAGGCCAAAGAAAAGGGGAAGACCAAAGCATTAAAAGCAAGGACTTGGGATGACCCCTCCTCATCATCTTCATCATCATCGGAAGAGGAGAATGCTTTTGTCACCAACCTAGCCCTAATGGCCTTTGACGACTTGGATTGCTTCTCCTCCGAAAATGAAGGATCAAGTTCAAGTGGAGAAAGCTCAAGTGAAGGGGGAGCCTCCTCTACCTCCTCATCCGAAGAAGAGGACATGGAAACTATGGTAACTAACCTTTCACCTAGTAAAATAGTTTCTATGATTTCTAGCCTCACTAAGGGTTTGTTTAGAGCAAAGAAGAAAAATAAAACCATGCTTGATCAAATTAAAGATTTAGAGAAAAAATTAGAAAAATCATGTTTTAATGATAATGATGATGATGCATGCTCACATGATAACTATATGCCTTTGGATGTTAATGATGCATGCATAGAAGAAAATAGGGCTTTAAGGGAAAAGGTAGACTATTTGACCAAAGCCCTAGAAAAGTTTACTATAGGCTCCAACACCTTGAACATGATCATAGGGAGCCAAAGGGCAAGTTTTAACAAAAAAGGCCTAGGATATAAGGAAAAGAAATATGAAAAGGCCTATAAATGCCTAATAGCTAGGGGTCAAGACAAGAAGAAGGTAATTGCTAGAAAATGGATTCCCAAGGAGTATTTAGTGAATCCAATAGGAAAGAACCTATTTTGGGTTCCAAAATCCATCCTTAAGGGTTAGAAAAACCCTAGGATAGTCAACCATATGGAATTGACCTATATCATATTTTTGGTTGACTTAGGATGTTGGGACAACATTTTTGAAATAGTGTTAGGTGATGATAATGTGCTTGTAAATTGATAATAATGCTTAAATCATGATAATTAATGAAATTCCTATGTATGTTTGAAATCATGATTTATGATTTTGATATTTGGAACATAATCATGAGAAATAGGGTTTAAATCATGCTCTAGGTAATATTTGCTTATTATCATGATATAATACCTAATTCATGATTATAAATTGATGAATACATTTGTTTCATGATCATAATGTGAAATTAATTCATATATGTCTTTATGATCATGAGGATTGTTAGGATGATACTTAACCTTGATAGAATTGCATGAATATAATGGTTAAGTATATACAAATACCTCTAGGATACATCTCACACTCACCATAGGCTACCTTGATTGAAAACATAGCATGAGTGAGATGTTAGGATGATACAAATGTCCACTAATGCCTATGGCATTTAGATGGTCATTTAAGGTATCAAAATAGCAATAATAGACCAATCATGGGGAAGACTTATGTTTAATTCATAGACATATTGCCCAAAGATCATGGTTGGATATTTCATATGTTTTCAAAACAATTTCTTACTTTAAAATTTATGTGTTCATGTTTTGAAACAACTGGATGCAAAACTAGGTGGTAAACTTGATACTAGAATGATCAAAAACCTAGTATTTTTTAAAGCTTTTGGATTTTTGGCAAAAACAAGAAAATCTAATGATTTTTTATGGGAAACTATTTTTCATTGATAGATATACTTAAAAGAAATGTGTTCCCAAAGTTTCATGATTTTTCGATTTTTATATATTTTCTAGTGCATTTCTTAAATTCATCCCGGAAAATCAGAAATCCTGAAATGCACGTGCCAGTTGACTGGTAGACTGAACCAGTCGACTGGTAGCCTGATAATAAGCCTTGTAATCTCTTTTATCCAATTTTTAGGCATTTTTTGGTTTAGGTTTTTCTCTAGAATTGATGCGATGCTGTATAAACTTTGTTAAGTATTTTTTATGGTGTCAAAGGGGGAGAAATGTATTTGTTTAAGTAAGGGGGAATATATGTAGGGGGAGTTTCATGTATTAAGGGGGAGAGTTTCTAATCATGTTTATTTACATGCTTTCTTTCCTTAATATTTTATCAAATGTTTTACCTAACTTAAACGGATTTCCACACATCAAAAAGGGGGAGATTGTTAGGGTAATCTCTTGCCATGATAAGGTTTTGATGTGTGTGGCAAAGGGTTTAAGTTAGGTTGTTATTATGATTTGATATGTGCGTTGGAGTCTTGCAGGACTTAGTAATTCGCACATAGAGCCTAGGCGAATTTCACAACTCATGACTCGGTCCTTGAGTCGGTGAAGGATAGCTTTGCAGAATCCGTGCGCTTGGAGCATCTGAGGGAGCGCTGGATGAGGAGCTTGGAGTGAAGCCGGAGGAAGTAGACTTCAGGGCGAGATGCGAAGGATGGCGCTGCAGAGCCGTGCGCTTGGCGCATCCGAGGGACGTGGCCGGACGAAGATAACTTCGAAGGCAAGGTACTCCGAGAGATGAGAGTGAGTGAATGTAACCCGGGAAGGGGTAGTAGCTCTTAGGTGAAACTTGGCCATTTGGCTAAGTGTCAGATTGGGTTTTCCCGACACCAGTCGACTGCCATGGAATGGCAGTCGACTGCTCTGATTCGAACGGGTTCGACTGGTATCCGACTGTTGGGCTTTTGGGCCAAGCAATCGACTACAATTGACTGGCAGTCAACTTCTGTCGACATCAGTCGACTGCCAAGGGATGGCAGTCGACTAATAGCACTATGCACGGGCATAGAATGGAGTCGAGCTCGCGGAGCACTCGACTGATGGTCCATTAGTCGACTGATGGTAAGATCAGTCGATTGATGATGTCGCCGTTGGATGAAATCCAACGTGGAAAGCGGCCATTATTGAGCAACGGCTACAGGACCAGTCGACTGATAGGGACATTAGTCGACTGATCCTGTGTCAACGAGAAGAAACCCTCTTCCTCTATAAAGAGGAAGGGTATGGCACTTTGGGGGACTAATGATTCAACTCTAATCTGCTCCCAAAGTGCCATAAACGATTTCCCACTCTTCTACTTGTTCTAATTCTCATTCTATTGTAAGAAGAGGAATTGTATAGAGGTTACCTCCACCTAGCTTGGTGCAAAGGAGAGACTTAGTGATTTGGTTGCAGAGTGATTCACCGGGGATGAATCGGATTGTGGATTAGCGGTGTAGCCGTGAACCATGTTACATATTGTGTTAGCGTTTGTCCTCTTGTCATTTCTATTTGCTTGCCTTTTTTTGTTTTTCCGCTTGCGCTAATCTTGTTTGTAGACGAGCAAATTCGGTTATTCATCGATCGAGGGCTATTCACCCCCTCTAGCCGGCCACCACACTCCACATTGATCCTACACATTCGAGGGACTGTCAGACGGGGAGTGAATGGAGTGAGGCCCAAGGGAAGCAGAATTCTAGGGCAAGAGACGCGAAGGATGGCATTGCAAAGCCGTACGCTTGGTGCATCCGAGGGAGGTAGGCTGAGGGTAGAGAGCTTCGGTGGGGAACTCCATGAGAGGATGAGGTGGACTTGGTCAAGTGGCTAAGACTGAGTGTCGGATGCTCAAATGTGATGTTTGAGGGTTTACCCGACGGTCGGAAGCTCAAACAACTTGGTGTTTGAGGTTTTACCCGACATCAGTCGACTGGCATATGTACCAGTCGACTACTCTAGGTCGATTATACTCGATCAGTGTTCGATTGACCAAGTTCTGGCCGAATAGTCGACTTCCGAGGGAAGGTAGTCGACTGCCGACACCATTAGTCGATTGATTAAGGATATCTGTTGACTGATCATGGTGTATTTGGCCACAGAAAGTCTTCCAGTCGAGTGATCACGGTGACCACTCGACTGATGGGATCATCAGTCAACTAATGGGCATGATCAGTCGACTGATGATGGATCCATTGGAACTTTGCTAGAATGGATCGAGTCATTATGAGACAAATGACTACTGGACCAGTCGACTGATGGTCACGATCAATCGACAGATGGGCACAGAATCAGCTCGATGCAGGTTATAAATGGAACTCGGGATGGAGAATTTTACCAAGACTTTTGGGAAGATTTTGGAGGGGAATTACTGCTGCATTCTAGTCCTTCAAGAGCAAACCAAAGCAAGCAACGAGCAAGTGATCAAAGCAATTGTGTAAAAGTTCTCTTTTGTATTGTTTTTGTATTTTGGCTTGTATTCTTGTATTACTATTGTAATTGCTTGTACGAGGTTTCTCCACCTCCGACTTGTAGTCGAGAAGAGGTTTGAGTATTGTCGTGTGCATCTCTAGAGCTCATTGAGCTCGCCCCGTAGAGTAAGAACCCTAAGGTTTCGAACCACGTATATGCTTGTGTATTTTGTGTGATTGTGTATTCATCTTCATATTTGTATTGTATTTCATATTTCCACATCGCTAACAAGAATTGTAGAGATGAACGCAATCAAATTCAACCGTCTACGCGATTAGGGCTATTCACCCGCTCTAGCCGGCCACCGACGATCCAACAATAGAAACTGTTGGTGCAATTGGCCAAGGTCATGATTGACCGGACTCGAGTTTGACTCGAGCGATGTTTTGATGTTTGACATTGATATCTGATATTGTTTTGGAGAGATTGTTTGTGCAATCGACTCGGGTCATGATTGACCGGACTCGAGTTTGACTCGAGGGGGATTTTGATTGTTGACTAGGGGTTGACCATGTCATGGAAAGTCCATGTCTTGAGTACTTGGCATGTAAAGTCCAAGATTGGGTCTTGGCATGGAAAGTCCAACATGGGATGGCAAGGGAAAGTCCAACCTTGAGTCTTGGCATTTGAGAAGTCCAAGCGGTTTAGATTGTTGGTGCAATCAACCTGGGTCATGATTGACCGGACTCGAGTTTGACTTGAGAAGGATTTTGATGGTTGACTAGGGTTGACCATGTCATGGAAAGTCCAAGTCTTGAGTACTTGGCATGTAAATCCCAAGCATGGGTCTTGGCATGGAAAGTCCAACATGGGTTGGCAAGGGAAAGTCCAAGCTTGAATCTTGGCATTTGAGAAGTCCAAGGGGTTTAATATTGGCGGCATAAAGTCCAAGCGGGAGTCCTGGCAGCATAAGTCCAATGGTTAGCTACGTAAAGTCCAAGCGGAGTCTTGGCAGCGTAAGTGTAATGTGCCTTGGCAGTGTAGACACCGTTAGCAAGACAATAGCTGATGGAAGCACCTGAAAGCTAGCATATGGATGAACAAGTTTTGGATGACTTGGAAGGATCTGATAGGCGCGGGGCTGATGGAGGTGGCTAGAAGGCTTAGGTCTAGGCTACATGTTGTCTAACAAGTATGGGGGCACCATACTTGCGTTAAAACCTCATGGTTGTGGTTAAAACCTCATGTTTGAGGTGTATCAGTCGATTGGGACCTATGGGCAGTCGACTGGAGTGAGTCCACTAGGGTTTGACTTCGGGAAGTGCCCTAGCAGTCAACTGCTAGAGGTTGGTAGTCAACTACTGGCTCAAGCAGTTGACTGATCTGGTGATGAGTCGATTGGTGCTTGAGAATTCAGGCATAGAATAGAGTCGGACTCGACTGCTGAGGTTAACAGTCAAGTGAAGGCTCTATCAGTCTACTGATGAGTGTGATCAGTCGACTGATGTCCTATCCGTTAGATTTTTCCAGCGTAGATCACACCGTTGTCTCACAACAACAGTGTCATCAGTCGACTGATCATCCCAATCAGTCGACTGATAAGAAAAATCTAGCCTAGGCAGTAGCTTTAAAGGGAGCTCATGGAGGAGATTTCGATAACCGATTCTTGAGGAGTTTTGGGGCAATTGCTGCTGCAAATCTGGATCTCCAAGTGCATTTCAAGCAACCACAAAGCAAGCAATCAAAAGAGCAATTGTAAAGTATTGTTTTCTTTACTTGTTGTGTATTTCATTTGTATCTTGCTTGTATTTGTTTCTTACTATTGTAAGACCATTTGTAAGAGGTTTCTCCACCTCCGGATTATTCTGAGAAGGAGTTTATTTGATTAGTAGTGCGTGTTTGCATTGCTAGGGCTCTTACGAGCCCAATCCGTGGAGTAGAAACCATTCGATTCCGAACCATGTTATATTATTGTGTAATTATGTGATTGTTCTTTTTGTTATTATTATTATCATTATTCCACTGCGCTCTAACACCATTTGTAGAAATGATCGAATTCCTCCATTGACAAGCCAACCCGCTATTCACCCCCCTCTAGTGGTCACAATGATCCCAACAAGTGGTATCAGAGCCCGGGGCTCTTCTACGGTAACAACCCGAAGCCAAGATGCTATTGGGTGAAGAGGAACAAAATGGAAATTCAAGAGAATTTGTGTTGGGACATCAACACCCCAATCCCATATGCTTTCTATGGAAAAGATGGCTTCAACCAATAGAAGGCAAGGATTGAAGACTTGTTATTGATGAGGGACTTTTAGGTGTGGTCCATTTTGATAGAGGGATTTAGCAATCCAAGAGGACCAAAGGGTGGATACCTCAAGAAAAAGAGATGGACCGAAGAGCAAGTCCAAGCCTTCGAGAAAAATAAGAAGGTAGTCCAATTTATTTTTGATTTGATTCCTAATGACATCTTGTGTAGCCTAGGGTATTACATGGATGCCAAGGACTTTGGATCGAATTGGCAAAATATCACGAAAACCCTCAACCGTTCCAAGAACAAGAAGAAGAAGAGGAGTGCTCATCCTCTCAAGCTCAAGAAGAAGCAAGCACATCCTCATCCTCACAAGCAAGTGAGGATTCAAAAGTTGATAGAGAATTGACACCCAGATAGGTGGAAGAGGAAAAGATGGAAGAAGCCTCCACCTCTAGGATTGAGGGGGAGGAGAGGATTCCCACGCCGGAGCAAGAAGAAGAGCCTTCAACATCCGGTCAAGATGAAGAAGCTCAAACTCTGGCACCTACCACCACCCAAGGTAACTCAAACATATCAATTCATAAATAAAAATCATATCATATGTTTTGAGTGTAGAGAATTCTGACACTACAAGAGTAAGTGTCCCGAAAAGAGTAAGGAAAGCTCCTCTGACACCAAAAGTCAATGAAAAAGTCAAGGATGCCGATGTCCCCACCAAGAAGAGCAAGGAGCACGTGGTGTGCTTCAAATGCCAACAACCGGGACACTATAGGAGCCAATGCCCTAGGAGAAAAGAAGAAGCATCACAAGTAGGGGGAGCTAAAGCAAACCCTAAGGTAACCTTTAAGTATGCATATTCTAGTTTAAATGTCAAAAATCATGCTAGGAATTTTAATTATCTTGTAATTTATCATGAAAAGCATGGTAGGAATAACAAATACTTTTGTTTAGGATATAAAAATGTCCACATTTCAAATAAGGAGAAATTTGGTGTTGGTACAATCGCCCAGGTAGATGATAGTATTTTGATGATAGACAAAACTCATGACATGGGATTGTCATGGGAAAGTCCAACATGGTGTTGGCATGGAAGTCCAAGGGGGAAGCCTTGGCATGGGAAAGTCCAAAGCATTGCGAAGCCATGCGCTTGTTGCTTAGCATGGGAAATGTATTGTGAAGTCGTGTGCTTGGTGCATATGGGAAGTCTTGATGACTTGGTAAGTTCACTAGGCTCGGGGTCCTTGAGTCGGTGAAGGATGGCATTGCAAAGCCGTGCGCTTGGTGCATCCGAGGGACTGGCCGGACGGGGAGCGAATGGAGTGAGCCCAAAGGGAAGCATACTTCCAGGGCATGAGACGCGAAGGATGGCGTTGCGAAGCTGTGCACTTGGCGCATCCGAGGGATGTAGGCCAAGGGAAGAGAGCTTCGGTGGGGAACTCCATGAGGGATAAGGTGGACTTGGCCAAGTGGCTAAGACTGAGTGTCGGAGGCTCAAACTTGATGTTTGAAGGTTTACCCAACGGTCGGATGCTCAAACAACTTTGTGTTTGAGGTTTTGCTCGACAGTAGTCGACTGGCACAGGTGACGATTCGACTGATCCAAGTCAACTTGGGTTCGACTGGTGTAAGGCTAGGGTTTTGTGCTTGGCAGTCGACTGCTATGGACTAGCAGTCGACTGATGTCGACAGCAATCGACTGTCGAGGGATGGAAGTCGACTGATGGGTGTGTCGTTAGCACAAAATGCTCCATAGCCGACTGGGCAGTCGACTACTAGGTCACCAGTCGACTGATGGGCATCACCAGTCGACTGGTAGGTGATCCGTTGGAACTTATCTGACGTGGATCTGGCCGTTGTGAGACAACGACTACAGGGGCAGTCGACTGGGGCCTTTTAGCAGTCGACTGCTAGGTGCGAAAATAGCTCGATGCACGTTATAAAAGGAGCTCGAGATGGAGGTGTTTTCCATGCCTTTTGTGAAGCTATTGGAGGGGAATTACTGCTGTATTCCAGACCTTCAAGAGCCATCTAAAGCAAGCAACAAGAAACCGATCAAAAAAGTTCTGTAAAAGTTCTCTTTTATATTGTCTTTGTATTTCTTCTTGTATTTCATATTACTTGTTGTAATATCTTGTGAGAGGTTTCTCCACCTCCGACGTGTAGTCGAGGAGTTTAGTTAGTGTCGTGCGCATAACTAGAGCTCGGTGAGCTCGCCCGTGGAGTAGGAACCATTCGGTTCTGAACCACGAATATGTTTGTGTATTTCTTGTGATTGATATGTGTTGTTAGTATTGTTATTATCATTGTCATTTCACTGCGCTAACAATTGTAGACAAGCAACGCAACGATAACGAGCAAATTCCACCATCCAACGACAAAGGGCTATTCACCCCCCTCTAGCCGGCCGATCGATCCCCTACAAGTGGTATCAGAGCACAGGTCGCTCTTCAAGGACTAACCACCGCGAGAGCACTACAAAATGGTCTGCTTTATCCATCCACCATAATTCGAAGGAAATCTTTTATGGTGCAGAAGAAAAATGGAGGTATACCTAGAAACCGATTTTGATTTTATGCTAATCTAAGAAAACGGTTTTGAATTGCCGAGGGATGAAAGAAATAGGCAAATTGAGAAGTCAAAGTGGACCCAAGACCAAATCAAGAACTTCAAGACGAATCTCGAGGTAATTCAATTGATTAGTGATTTGTTACCTAACACTATTTGGTCTAGATTGGGTGATTATAGGGATTCAAGGGAATTATGGAATAAGATAATGAAATTCCAAGAAAATTCCCAACCGGCACAAGTAGAGGAGAATGCCGAGGAAGAAGCACCCACAATATTTGAAGATGTTGATGATTTGGTGGAGACCTCCACCTCTAGCATTGAGGGGGAGGAAAGAGTTTCCATTCCGGAGAAAGATCAAGATGAAGCTTCTACCTCCGGAAGAAGTGAAGAGGCCTCCACTACCTCCCTAGGTAACTCAAGTGTTGTTATTTTAAATAAAAATCACATAATATGCTTTGAGTGTAGGGAGAAAGGGCATTACAAGAGCAAATGCCCTAAATTGGCTATGGAAAAGGCATCATCACCAAAAGTCAACCCAAAGTCAAAGGATGCCGGAGTCCCCACAACTAGAAGCAAAGAGCACATTGTGTGCTTTAAATGCAATCAAAAGGGACACTACCAAAACCAATGCCCTAGGGGGAAGAAGAAAGGGCAAGAAGGTGTATCTCATGTAGGGGGAGCTCCAAAAGCTAACCCTAAGGTACATTTAGTTAATGCACCTTCAATTCATAAAGTCAAAAAGCATGCCAAAAATTATTTTAGTTCTCTTGCTATTATGAATGAAAGGCATGCTAGGAGAAACAATATGGTTTATTGCTTAGGTTCTATGCATGTTAGTTTCTCTAAGGATAAACCTAGGACTCATAATTCAAGAAATATTTTGCCTAGGGAATCAATTAGGAGAGTAGAAGAAAATTTGGGTATTAGTCCCAAAAAGTCTAGGCACATGCCTAAAAAGAAAAGGTCTTCCCAAAAACCTAATGAAATTTCAAAAATGGGAAAAATTAGAGCTAGAGAACCAAGTCTTGAGGTCAAGACTTGAGAGAATGGAGAAAACCCTTAGAATCATAGAGAATTCAATTCTAGGGTCAAATGCCCAAAAGTCAAGACCTAAGGTTCAAAAACGGTCTAAGGGCAAGGAAGGTTTGGGTCACAAACCTAAGCCCAAGAAGACTTATCATAATATTCCATTTGATTATGGAACTATTTCTAGGTCTAGAAAAACCAAGGCTAATAGGGAAGTTATCCCTAAGACTAGCTATGGTGTGTGCTTAGTGGCTAAGAACTTAAGGAAAACAAAGAAAGCCACTAAGAAGGCCAATGGAGGAGTCACCTCTAGAGTTGACCTAGGAAAGACCCAAAAGACTATGACTTTAAAGCCTAAAAGGGTCATTAGGAAGGTATCTAGGGAGGTTATCCCTAGAGAATACCTTGTTAACCCAAGGAGCTCCAATAGATATTGGGTTCCTAAAAGTGTGATCGATTCACGCTAAATGGGTTAGGGTGTGTCAACCCTAAGTGGATGGGTAGTTAACCTAACCATAGTAGAGTTGACCAATTAGGATGTGCCAATGTGCTTGAGAAGTTAAAAATGATTAAATTGGCACAAATAGGTCTTAGAGTTATTGGTGTGCACACTTGGGAGATAATGTCATTAAGGCAAAAATGGACTTAACCCTAGAAATGGCAATTTGGATTCAACACTTAGGTATTCTATACCTTAGTTTATTTTATTTGCCATGTTTTATTTGCCTTGCCATGTCATGACATGATTCTCATTTTTATCTATAAAAATGTCATGATCATATTTAGAATTATTTTTAAGATGTCATGTATGCTTAGATTTCTCTCACATGCCATGACATCATGATTTTGGCATATGCTTTTATCTATATCATATTTATGTCATAATCATCTTCATGCATATAACTAAAATGAAATTAAGGACTATGACACGATTTGATGGGAATCAAATAATATTGCCTAGAAATATGCATGAAACTATTAAAAGAATAAAAACCCACATCTCACTAAAAACTTGACTTGTATGTGTTTTACACATCTAGATACAAGTGAGATGTCTAGGAAAAAGGAATTAAAGATTTCAAAAACATTTTGAAAAACCTTTGTGAAACTTATCTTTTGATAACTATCACTATTGAATGGGATGATACAAAGAGGGCTCTTTATTGAAGCTTTTCTCAACTTTTGGACTTATTGTCAATCTCTTAATTTAATGGGCAAAATAATTTTCTAATATTTTTCACCCATAATGATTGTGATAAGTAATATACATACCGAATTTCAAGATTTTTAAATCTATGTATATTTACTTATGAATTTCAAAAAGTCATTTCTGAAATTCAGAAAATTACAAATGCAGTTATCAGTCGACTGCCACGGTGGCCAGTCGATTGATGGAGGTGGCAGCCGACTGATTTTTGATTTAGTCGACTGCCCAAGCTGATTTCGGATAAACCTTGATGGTTAGACCCATGTTTAGCTAGGTTAAGGTCCCCTAACCACTCCTAACCCTAGGACATGCTTGGGAGAGCATTAGAAAGGGTGAAAATCCATTGGATATGGATTAGGAGAAGTGTTGAGGGTGAGTATCAATTTTAAGGTGGAAGAGAGTTCATTGTTGAACATTGCCTTAATTTTTATTTGGTTAATGTTCCTATTGGCTTAGGGACTCTCCGAGGACATTGTTGGTGCAATAGTCAAGGGGGAGCAAGCATCTAGGGGGAGATATTCATCATGGGAAGATGGATGTGTATTTCCTCATGGGAGGAAAAATGGGTTGCCTCTCTTAAGTGATATGGGATCACTAGAAAGATTGAGGGCATGCCAAGGGTAAGATTGTAAGATCTCATTGGGATATGAGACATTGAAACCCTTGAGGACCTTTTTGATGTAATGTCAAAAAGGGGAAGAAGTTACCAAGTTTCGGTTCGTTGGAATTCTCATTGGGATATGAAAATTGCCAATATGGGAGAATTGGTAGAATTGAGATGGTAGTTTTGTCAATCATAAAAAAGGGGGAGATTGTTAGTGCAATCGGCCCAAGTAGATGATAGTATTTTGATGATAGACAAAACTCATGACATGGGATTGTCATGGGAAAGTCCAACATGATGTTGGCATGGAAGTCCAAGGGGGAAGCCTTGGCATGAGAAAGTCCAAAGCATTGCGAAGTCGTGCACTTGGTGCTTGGCATGGGAAATGTATTGTGAAGTCGTGTGCTTGGTGCATATGAGAAGTCTTGAGGACTTGGTAAGTTCACTAGGCTCGGGGTCCTTGAGTTGCTGAAGGATGGCATTGCGAATCCGTGCGCTTGGTGCATCCGAGAAACAGCTGGACGGGGAGCGAATGGAGTGAGCTCAAACGGAAGCATACTTCTAGGGCATGAGACGCGAAGGATGGGGTTGCAAAGCCGTGTACTTGGCGCATCCGAGGGATGTAGGCTGAGGGAAGAGAGCTTCGGTGGGGAACTCCATGAGGGATAAGGTGGACTTGGCCAAGTGGCTAAGATTGAGTGTTAGAGGCTCAAACTTGATGTTTGAGGGTTTACCCGATGGTCGGATGCTCAAACAACTTTGTGTTTGAGGTTTTGCCCGACAGCAGTCGACTGGCACAGGTGTCGGTTGTTGGAAGATTGTTGGTGCAATCGTCCCAGGTAGACTCCCGATGGTATTTTGATGATAGACAAAACTCATGACATGGGTTGACATGGTAAATCCAAGCATGGAGCTTGGTGTGGGAAAGTCCAAAGCATTGCGAAGCCGTGCGCTTGGTGCTTGGCATGGAAAATCCAAGCATGGAGCTTGGTGTGGGAAAGTCCAACATGGGGTTGGCATGGGAAGTCTAAAGCATTGCGGAGCCGTGCGCTCGGTGCTTGACATGGGAAATCCAAAGCATTGCGGAGCCGTGCGCTCGGTTCTTGGTGAGAAAAGCATTACGGAGCCGTGCGCTCGGTGCTTGGTGAGAAATGCATTGCGAAGCCGTGCGCTTGGTGCATTTGGGAAGTCTTGAGGACTTGGTAAGTTCACTAGGCTCGGGGTCCTTGAGTCGGTGAAGGATGGCATTGCGAAGCCGTGCGCTTGGTGCATCCGAGGGACCGCCGGACGGGGAGCGAAGGGAGTGAGCCTAATGGAAGCATACTTCTAGGGCATGAGACGCGAAGGATGGCGTTGCGAAGCCGTGCGCTTGGCGCATCCGAGGGACGTAGGCCGAGGGAAGAGAGCTTCGGTGGGGAACTCCGTGTGGACTTGGCCAAGTGGCTAAGACTGAATGTCGGAGGCTCAAACATGGTAATGTTTGAGGTTTTAGCCGACATCGATCGGTAAAGGTGCCGGCGATCGCTCTCTAGGTCGAATAGGTTCGACCAGTGTTCGACTGAACCGTAGATCGGTCGATCACCGACCGCCGAGAGGGCGGTGATGGGATGGATGACCGATCATTGCCAAGGACGATACGATGATGACACCGCAGACGGCAGAATGGAGTCGAGCTCGCCGGACTCGGTGATGGATGATCGATCGGTGATGGGTGCCATCAGTCGACTGATGTGTGATCCGTTGGAACTTGTCCGACGTGGATCCGGCCGTTGTGAGACAACGGCAACGATATCAGTCGACTGATGGTCACGATCAGTCGACTGATGGGCGCGAGATCAGCTTGATGCAGGTTATAAAAGGAGCTCAAGAGGAGGATTTCGCCCAAGGTTTTTGTCGAGCTATTGGAGGGGAATTGCTGCTGCATTCCAGTCCTTCAAGAGCCAAACAAAGCAAGCAACAAACAAGTGATCAAAAGCAATCGGTGAAAAGTGTTTCTTTTGTATTGTATTTGTATTCTTGTTTGTATTTGTATATTACTGTTGTAATTGCTTGTGAGAGGTTTCTCCACCTCCGACGTGTAGTCGATAAGGAGTTTGAGTATTGCCGTGTGCATCTCTAGAGCTCGAGGAGCTCGCCCGTGGAGTAGGAACCATTCGGTTCCGAACCACGTATATGCGTGCGTATTTGGTGTGCTTGTTTTGTTGTTAGTATTATTGTTATTTCTATTGTTATTCCGCTGCGTATATTAACGACAATTGTAGACGAGCACACGAGAACGAGCAAAATACGACGTCCGACGAATTAGGGCTATTCACCCCCCTCTAGCCGGTCAACCGATCTCCTAACAAGTGGTATCAGAGCGAGGTCGCTCTTCGAGGACTAACCGCCGTGAGAGCACTACAAATGGCCGGCTTCATCCATCCACCAAATTTCGATGGAGATTTTTCTTGGTGGAGGAAACGGATGGAGGTATATCTCGAAACCAATTTTGATTATATGATTATTGTAGAAAATGGTTTTGAGATGCCTAGGGATAAAAACAACAAGCAAATTGAGAAGTCAAGGTGGACCCAAGACCAAATTAAGGTCTTCAAGACAAATCTTGAGGTAATAAAATTACTTAGTGATTTATTACCTAACACTATTTGGTCTAGATTGGGTAACTATAGGGATGCAAGGGAATTATGGAATAAGGTAATGAAATTCCAAGAAAATTCCCAATCGGCACAAGTAGAGGAAAATGCCGAGGAGGAAGCACCCACAACATTTGAAGATGTTGATGACTTGGTGGAGACCTCCACCTCTAGCTTTGAGGGGGAGGAAAGGCAATCTTCCATCCCGGAGCAAGAACAAGAAGCATCTACATCCGGGAGAAGTGAAGATCAAGAAGAGGCCTCCACCACCTCCCTAGGTAACTCAAGTGTTATCATTTTGAATAGAAATCACATAATATGCTTTGAGTGTAGGGAGAAAGGGCATTACAAAAGCAAATGCCCTAAATTGGCTAAGAAGAAGGCATCGACACCAAAAGTCAACCCAAAGTCAAAGGATGCCGGTGTTCCCTCAACTAGAAGCAAAGAGCACATTGTGTGCTTCAAATGCAATCAAAAGGGGCACTACCGAAGCCAATGCCCTAGGGGGAGGAAGAAAGGGCAAGAAGGTGCAACTCATGTAGGGGGAGCTCCTAAAGCTAACCCTAAGGTACATTTATTTAATGCACCTTTAATTCCTAAAGTCAAAAGCATGCCAAAAGGAATTATTTTAGCTCTCTTGCTATGATTAATGAAAAGCATGCTAGTAGGAATAAACATGTTTGTTTAAGTGCTAAGCATGTTAGTTTCTCTAAGAACAAACCTAGGACTCACAATTCTAGATCAATTTTACCTAAAGAGTCAATTAGGAGAGTTGAAGAAAACTTGGGTATTAATCCCAAGAAATCTAGGCACATGCCTAAAAGGAAAAATATTTCCCCTAAATCTAATGAAAATTCAAAATTGAGGAAGTTGGAGTTAGAAAACCAAGCCTTAAGGTCAAGGCTTGAAAAATTGGAGAAGACCCTAGCATTAATATCAAATTCGGTTAAAGGGCCTAACATACAAAAATCAAAACCTAGAAAACAAGAAATGTCTAAGGGCAAGAAGGGTTTGGGTCACAAACCTATGTCCTACCATAATGTTCCATTTGATTATGGAACTATTTCTAGGTCTAGACAAACCCAGGCTAATAGGGAAGTTATCCCTAAGTCTAGCCATGGTATGTGTTTAGTGGCCAAGGACTTAAGAAAAACCAAGAAAGCCACTAAGAAGGTCAATGGAGGAGTCACCTCTAGAGTTGACCCAAGTAAGACCCATTTGACTAAGGCTTCAAAGCCTAAAAGGGTCATTAGGAAGGTATCTAGGGAAGTTATCCCTAGGGAATACCTTGTTAACCCAAGAAGCTCAAATAGGTATTGGGTTCCTAAAAGCGTGATCGATTCACGCTAAATGGGTTAGGGTATGTCAACCCTAGGTGGATGGGTAGTTAACCTAACCATAGTAGAGTTGACACATTAGGGTGTGCCAATATGCTTGAGAAGTTTAAAATGATTTAAATTGGCACAATTAGGTCTTAGAGGTATTGGTGTGCCATTTTGGGTTTTTGGCACACTAGGGAGATGAATGGCTTTAAGGCAAATTGATTTAATCCCTAGAAATGGCAAATTGATTTTAACACTTAGGTATTCTAGACCTTAGTATATTTTTCTTGCCATGCTTTATTTGCTTTGCCATGTCATGACATCATTCTCATTTTTATTTATAAAAATGTCATGATCATGTTTAATGTTATTTTTAGATGTCATGTATGCTTAAGTTTCATTTACATGCCATGACATCATGATATTGGCATATGTTTTTATCTAAATCATATCTATGCCATAATCATCATGCATAATAAAATGAATTCAAGGACTATGGCACAATTTGATGGGAATCAAATAAATATTGCCTAGATATATGCATGAGACCAAGAAAAGAACAAAAACCCACATCTCACTATGTTAATTGCCTTGAATGTGTTTTACAAATCTAGATATTAGTGAGATGTTTAGGAAAATGAAATTAAAAGGTTTTGAAAACATTTTGAAAACATTTTGCAAAACCTTGGTGAAGACTATCTTGTGATAGCTATCACCATTGAATGGGATGATACAAAGAGGGCTCTTTATTGAAGCTTTTCTAAACTTTTGAACTTTGTATCAATCTCCTAATTTAATGGGTAAAATAATTTTTCAATAATTTTCACCCATAATGATTGTAATAAGTATTATGCATAAGAAATCTCAAGATTTATCTATGTATGTATATTTACTTATGGATTTCGGAAATTCATTTCAAATCAAAATCAATTATCGATATCACCGATCGCTGTATGGCTACGATCGATGGTAAGCCCAATGATCGTTATCCGACAGAGTCGATCAATCTTGATAATTAGGCCCATGGTCAGCGAGGTTAAGGTCCCCTGACCACTCCTAACCCTAGGATATGCTTGGGATAGCATTAGAGAGGGTGGAAATCCATTGGATATGGATTAGGAGTTGGGTTGAGGGTGAGTATCAATTTTAAGGTGGAAGAAAGTTCATTGTTGAACTTTGCCTTAATTTTGATTGGTAAATGTTCCTATTGGCTTAGGGACTCTCCAAGGACATTGTTGGTGCAATGGTCAAGGGGGAGCAAGCCTCTAGGGGGAGGAATCCATCATGGGAGGATGGATTTGTATTTCCTCATGGGAGGAAATTGGGGTGCCTCTCTTTAAGTGATATGGGATCACTTGGAAGATTGTAGGCATGTGTTCCTCCAAGGGAGAGATTGTAAGATCTCATTGGGATATGAGACATTCATACCCTTGGGGAGGACCTTTTTGATGTAATGTCAAAAAGGGGGAGAAGTTACCACAAGTTACCAATTAGGGTTCGTTGGAATTCTCATTGGGATATGAGAATTGCCAATATGGGAGAATTGGTAGACTTGAGATGGTAGTTTTGTCAATCATCAAAAAGGGGGAGATTGTTGGAAGATTGTTGGTGCAATCGTCCCAGGTAGACTCCCGATGGTATTTTGATGATAGACAAAACTCATGACATGGGTTGACATGGTAAATCCAAGCATGGAGCTTGGTGTGGGAAAGTCCAAAGCATTGCGAAGCCGTGCGCTTGGTGCTTGGCATGGAAAATCCAAGCATGGAGCTTGGTGTGGGAAAGTCCAACATGGGGTTGGCATGGGAAGTCCAAAGCATTGCGGAGCCGTGCGCTCGGTGCTTGACATGGGAAATCCAAAGCATTGCGGAGCCGTGCGCTCGGTGCTTGGTGAGAAAAGCATTACGGAGCCGTGCGCTCGGTGCTTGGTGAGAAATGCATTGCGAAGCCGTGCGCTTGGTGCATTTGGGAAGTCTTGAGGACTTGGTAAGTTCACTAGGCTCGGGGTCCTTGAGTCGGTGAAGGATGGCATTGCGAAGCCGTGCGCTTGGTGCATCCGAGGGACCGCCGGACGGGGAGCGAAGGGAGTGAGCCTAAAGGAAGCATACTTCTAGGGCATGAGACGCGAAGGATGGCGTTGCGAAGCCGTGCGCTTGGCGCATCCGAGGGACGTAGGCCGAGGGAAGAGAGCTTCGGTGGGGAACTCCGTGTGGACTTGGCCAAGTGGCTAAGACTGAATGTCGGAGGCTCAAACATGGTAATGTTTGAGGTTTTAGCCGACATCAGTCGACTGGCATAGGTGCCAGTCGACTGCTCTAGGTCGAATAGGTTCGACCAGTGTTCGATCAACCAGATCGGTGATCACCGATCGCCGAGGAGGCGGTCGGATCGATGGGATGATCGATCGCGCCAAGGGATGATACGATCGATGACCACTGCACGGCACGAATGGAGTCGAGCTTCGCCAAAGACTCGGATCGATGGATGATCGATCAATCGATGGGTGCCATCACGATCGGTGATGTGATCCGTTGGAACTTGTCCGACGTGGATCCGGCCTGAGACAACGGCAGCGATATCGATCATTGATGGTCACGATCGATCGATGGGCGCGAATCACTTGATGCAGGTTATAAAGGAGCTCAAGAGGAGGATTTGCCCAAGGTTTTTGTCGAGCTATTGGAGGAATTCTGCGCATTCCAGTCCTTCAAGAGCCAAACAAAGCAAGCAACAAACAAGTGATCAAAAGCAATCGGTGAAAAGTGTTTCTTTTGTATTGTATTTGTATTCTTGTTTGTATTTGTATATTACTGTTGTAATTGCTTGTGAGAGGTTTCTCCACCTCCGACGTGTAGTCGATAAGGAGTTTGAGTATTGCCGTGTGCATCTCTAGAGCTCGAGGAGCTCGCCCGTGGAGTAGGAACCATTCGGTTCCGAACCACGTATATGCGTGCGTATTTGGTGTAATTGTTTTGTTGTTAGTATTATTGTTATTTCTATTGTTATTCCGCTGCGTATATTAACGACAATTGTAGACGAGCACACGAGAACGAGCAAAATACGACGTCCGACGAATTAGGGCTATTCACCCCCCTCTAGCCGGTCAACCGATCTCCTAACATCGGTTGGATTGATCCAAGTCGACTAGGGTTCGACTCGTGTAAGGCTAGGGTTTTGTGCTTTGCAGTCGACTGATGTCGACAGCAGTCGACTGCCGTGGGATGGCAGTCGACTAATGGGAGTGTCGCGAGCACAAAACACTCCGTAGCCGACTGGGAAGTTAACTACTAGGTCACCAGTCGACTGATGGGCATCATCAGTCCACTGGTAGGTGATCCATTGGAACTTATCCGACATGGATCTGGCCATTGTGAGACAACGACTACAAGGGCAGTCGACTGGGGCCTTTTGGCAGTCGATTGCTAGGCGCAAAAATAGCTTGATGCAGGTTATAAAAGGAGCTCGAGATGGAGGTTTTTGCCATGCCTTTTTTGAAGCTATTGGAGGGGAATTGTTGCAGCATTCCAGACCTTCAAGAGCCATCTAAAGCAAGCAACAAGAAAGCGATCAAAGAAATTGTGTAAAAGTTCTCTTTTGTATTGTCTTTGTATTTCTTCTTGTATTTCATATTACTTGTTGTAATAGCTTGAGAGGTTTCTCCACCTCCGACGTGTAGTGGATAAGGAGTTTAGTTAGTGTCGTGTACATAACTAGAGCTCTGTGAGCTCGCCCGTGGAGTAGGAACCATTCGGTTCCGAACCACGTATATGCTTGTGTATTGCTTGTGATTGTTGTGTTGTTAGTATTGTTATTATCATTGTTATTCCGCTGCGCTAACAATTGTTGACAAGCAACGCAATGAGAACGAGCAAATTCCACCATCCAACGACAAAGGGCTATTCACCCCCTTCTAGCCGGCCGATCGATCTGCTACATTTGAGACTAATGTCCCTAAAAATATCTTACCTATGGACAAACCTAGATCAAATAACTCTAGACCTATCCTTCCTAGGGAGACCATTAGAATGATAGACTATCACCTAGGCATCAACCCTAAATGGATTAGACATATGCCTAGAAATAAAACTATCTCAAGAGCTAATGAAAAATTAAAAAATGAGATATTAGAAAAGGAAAACCAAGCCTCGAGGTCAAGGCTTGATAAATTGGAGAGGACCATTGCAAAGATGCAAAATTCAATTATAGGGTCAAATGATAAAAAATCTAGGCCTAAAAGTCAAAGACCTAGAAATCAAGAGTCAACCAAGGGCAAGCCTAAGCCCAAAAAGACCTACCATAATGTTCCATTTGATTATGGAACTCAAATTAGGTCTAGGAAAGCCAAGGTCAATAGGGAAGTCATCCCTAAGGTTGACCAAGGTAGGTGCTTAGTGGACAAGGTTTCCATGAAACCTAGGAAGACCACTAAGAAGGTTACTAGGGAGGCAATCCCTAAGGTTAACCTAGTCAAGACCCAAATGACCAAGGCTAACAAGCCTAGAAGGGTCATTAGAAAGGTATCTAGGTAGGTCATCCTTAAGGAATACCTAGTAAACCCTAGGAGCTCAAATAAATTTTGGGTTCCTAAGAGTGTGATCGATTCACGCTAGATGGGTTTAGGTGTGTCAACCTTGATTGGAAGGGTAGCTAACCCAACCATAGCAAAGTTGGCACTTTAGGATATTTACAAGATTATGGATACCTTGTAAATATATTTGAATTTAAATCGTAAAAGATTTTAGGATGTGCCAATATATTTTTGGAATTATGAAAAATCAGTCAAATTGGCACAATTTAGGTTTAGAGGTCTTAGTGTGCCATTTTGGGTTTTTGGCACACTTGGGGGATTAGTAGCAATATGGCAAAATATACTTAATAATAACAAATGACAATTAATATTAAATTTCAGGTATTGTTATACCTATACATTTTATTTTCCATGTTTTGTTTGTCATATACCATGTCATGACAACATATCTATTTTTAATCATTTAATATGTTATGATCATGTTTAGGATTAAGGTTAAATGTCATGTATGATTAGATTCCATCTTATTCCATCACATCATGATTATGAGCATGTATTTATTTATATCATCATTAATGCCATAATCATTCATGCATTAATAAAAATTGATTTAAGGACTATGGCATGACTTAAAGTACCATGCATAAGGGAATAAAGTAGTGTTGCCTTAGAAAAATGCATGAGACCTTAGTTTAAGATAAAACAAAACCCACATCTCACATATTAATTTACATGTATGTGTATTTATACACCCTAGATACATGTGAGATGATAGGATATGAGTTAAGTTCAAGGTGCATAGTTTTTGCATCTAGATGAACTCAAACTCATCTAAAATCATGTTGTGGATCATTGGGAAAGCTTATATTCAAGTCATGTACACTAAGCCTAAAGAATATGATCCAATATAAGGTTTTAAAACTATTTTGAAAAACCTTGGTGAAGTATATCTTTTGATAGCAATCACCATTGATGAAGTTGATACAAAGTGAGCTAAAACATTAAAGTTTTTCTTCACTTTTGAACTTTGTATCAATTTCACTATTTTATGGGTAAAATATTTTTCTAACATTTATCACCCATTGTATTGGTCATAAGTATTATACGTATGAAGTTTCATGATTTTAGGAATTACGTATAATTATTTATGAATTTCTGAAATTCGATTCTGATAACTAAAATTCAAAAATTTCAGTTATAAGTCAGCTGCCCTTGTTGGCAGTCGACTGATTAGCATGACAGTCGACTATTATCTGATAGAGTCGACTGCAAGGCTGATTTCGAAGAAGACAAGGTTCTTTAGCCCGTTTTTAGCTACGGTAAAGTTCCCTAACCACTCCTAACCCTAGGATATGCTTTAGGAAGCATTATAAAGGGTGAAAATCCATTGGATATGGATTAGGAGAGTTGTTAGGGTGATGTATCAAATTTAAGGTGTGGGAAAGTTCAATGTTGAACTTTAGACCTTATTTTTGATGGTTTATAGTTTCTATTGGCTTAGGGACTTCCCAAGGACATTGTTGGTGCAATGGTCAAGGGGGAGCAAGCCTTTAGGGGGAGGTATCCATCATGGCATGATGGATGTTATTTTTCCTCATGAAGCGGAGAAATAGGATTTTGAGATACCCAATATGGAAATTGGGAGAGTCTGTAGGATTGCCTCTCTTGAGTGATATGAGACTTATCACTAGGAAGATTGTTGGCATCCTAGATATTTTTGGACCAAGGGGGAGATTGTAAGATCTCATTGGGACATGAGACATTGACCCCCTTGGAGAGAACTTTTTGATGTTAGTCAAAAAGGGGAGAGAATGTTTGGGAGAATTATTGGGAGAATTTATGGGATTACCAATTTGGGATAATTGATAAGAAGATTTGAGTTGGTGTTCTAACTCAAAGGTATGTGGTTTTGTCAAACATCAAAAAGGGGGAGATTATTGGTGCAATCGACCCAGGTCACGATTGACCAGACTCAAGTTTGACTCGAGCGATGTTTTGATGTTTGACATGGAGGTTTGACATTGATGTCTGATAATATTTTTGGAAATTGTTGGTGCAATCGACCCGGGTCATGATTGACTGGACTCGAGTTTGACTCGAGGGGGATTTTAATGGTTGACCATGTCATGGAAGTCTTGAGTACTTGGCAAGTAAAGTTCAAGCATGCGTCTTGGCATTGAAAGTCCAACATGGGTTGGCAAGGGAAAGTCCAAGCTTGTGTCTTGGCATTTAAGAAGTCCAAGGGGTTTGATATTGGCGGCATAAAGTCCAATCGAGAGTCTTGGCAGCATAAGTCCAATGGTTGGCGACGTAAACTCCAAGCGTATTCTTGGCAGCATAAGTCCAATGTACCTTGGCGGTGTGGACACCGTTAGCATGACAATAGCCGATGGAAGCACCTGAAGGCTAGCATTTGGATGAAAAAGTCATGGATGACTTGGAGGGATCCGATAGACGTGAGGTTGATAGAGGTGGCTAGAAGGCTTAGGTCTAGACTACGGGTGGTCTAGCAAGTATAGGGGTACCATACTTGCGTTAAATCCTCATGGTTGAGGTTAAAACCTCATGTTTGAGGTGTATCAGTCGACTGGGACCTATGGGCAGTCGACTGGAGTGAGTCAACTAGGGTTTGACTGTGAGGAGTGCCCTAGAAGTTGACTGCCAGAGGTTCTCAGTCAACTACTGGCTTGAGCAATCGACTGATCTAGTGATCAGTCGATTGGTGCTCGAGAATTCGAGCAAAGAATGGAGTCAGACTTGACTGCTGGGGTTAACAATTGAGTGAAGGCTCTATTAGTCAACTAATGAGTATGATCAGTCGATTGATGTCCTATCCATTGGATTTTTTCAACGTGGATCGCACTATTGTCTCACTGCAACAGTGTTATTAGTCGACTGATGGTCCCGATCAGTCGACTGATAGGTGAAATTCAGCCCAAGTAGTAGCTTTAATGGGAACTCGTGGAAGAGATTTTGATAATCAGTTCTTGAGAAGTTTTGGGGTGATTTGCTGCTGTAAATCAGGGTCTCCAAGTGCATTTCAAGCAACCACAAAGCAAGCAATCAAAAGAGCAATTGTAAAGTGTTGTTTTCTTTACTTGTTGTGTATTTCATTTGTATCTTGCTTGTATTTGTTTCTTACTTTTGTAAGACCATTTGTACGAGATTTCTCTACCTCCGAATTATTCCAAGAAGGAGTTTATTTGATTAGTAGTGCGTGTTTGCATTGCTAGGGCTCTTACGAGCCCAATCCGTGGAGTAGGAATCATTCGGTTCTGAACCATGTTTTATCATGGTGTAATTGTGTGATTGTGCTTTTTGTTTTTGTTATTATCATTATTCTGCTGCACGCTAACACAATTTGTAGAAACGATCGAATTCCTCCAATGACAAGCCAACCCGGTATTCACCCCCCTCTAGCGGTCACAATGGTCCCAACAGAATCCACCCACCTGAACTGTAGAATATCCGAAAAAATATCCACTCACAAAAGACTATCTTGACCAAGAGATCCGCAACATACAACTCAAACTCTACCCAAAAAACTTCCCCCTCTTTTGAACTTCAGCCAAAGTTGCACAACAAGAATCAATAATTATCTCGGTTGCCACTTTAAAAAGAAATGATGGGTCATCAAGCATCCGATTACGAAGCAAGGAGAAACTCCTAATGGAACCACCAAGAAGCCACCACACCACTTCCAATTAAAAGTAACTCAAAGAAAGAACCCTCCGTATTCCAGTAAGCTTCGCCGCATCTAACATATCAGGAGGTAGGCTCGCACCCCAAACCTCCATTTCCCTAATCACCTCATCAAACTTCATCATTGGTACAAATCAGCATCCCCTTCTCCGCTGCAATATATCACGACGATGGAGCTATCATTGTACGCAGTGACTTTGTTGCTCACTAATGACCAAGGTCAACAACTGGTGCTCGCTGGAGAGATACAGAAGAAGAGGGCAGACGCAGCATTGCTCGTGGTTGGGATAGTGGCGATTGGCCATTTGAATCGCAGTGAGGGGCCAACTGTGTTTGCTGTCGTCGGATTGACGAAGCGCAGGGAAAGTCATCGACCGAGGCAACTTGCAATGGAGACGAGCATGGATGAAAAGTGGTCATAAGGCAGTGTGCGTGCGACGTGCAGGGGCGGCGTTTGGTCAGACCTTGCAGCTAGGGGCAGTGCCAACGCTTGCAGCGATTGTGGAAGTGGATAGGTGCAGCGACGAGGTTGTCGCCCATTGACGGTGACCTAGGCACAGGGAAGGGAAATGATGAGGCTAGGCAGGATGGCACAGATCGGTGTAGCACCGATCGAAGAGTAGGGGAGGAGAAGGATCGGGCGATGATGGAAGGAAAAGCTCAGGTACGGAAGAGTATAACTTAGGATTTGATTATATAATCTTAGGCTAATTGACTAAATGAATATGGTGATTAGATTTAGTTAAACCCAATAAAATCTTATCACAAAATTATCAACTAATAAATAACTAATTTCCTTTAAAATAAATAAATAAATTTATTTTATTTATTTCAATTTAAATTATATTATTATTATATTATTTAATTTTTTTTTCCGATATATTACACCCTAGCCTCCTCTCCTCTTCCTTCTCTAGAGTTGTCGCCCAAGAAGGTTGCCGCCTAACCTTGTTGCTGCTGCCCTCCTTGGCCGGACCACCCTAGCTGGCGTTGGCCTCCACCTACCACAGGCCTTCCTCCGGCCATCCTCCCTTGCCTCCGATGACCAAGGACCAGCCGACCATCTTCTTTGGCTGGCACCAACTCCTCCACCACATGCTGTCCAGTTTTGGACAGTTTGTTGTCCCTTGCGTGGAGAGGTAATTTGGTCGACGTTTTGAGGTCCGACAGTGACCTACTTGCAAGGATTGGATCTCTGGAAATCCCCTTTGGCGGGGGACCATGGTTTCGTCAATTGATTGACGAAAATCGCTTCCGAGAAGCGAGTTCGTGGAACTTATTTTTTGATCCGATTTTGATTCAGATTGTGATCGTCTCTCGGATCACAATGAATTCAACATGAAGCTAGTACCTCTCGTGAAGTCGAGGCTCATGGATTTGTGAAGCTATCCCGATGAAACTCGACGTGGATACGGATAGAGGCGAAACTTGTTAGGGTCGCTTGGTTGATGTCATTCCCGCTTCACGTAATTCGTCAGATATACCTAGAGTAGTTTTCCTTTATTGCAAAATTTGAAATGGCGATTATGTCTACACTTGATGTATCCTTGAATGCGTACTGTGTGTGTATTGTAATAAATTAGTTTATTACTTGTTTTTGCTTCCGCTATGTGAATGTTTACGAAACATATTCGGACGCACACCCACGTTGGTGCCGGGGAAACCCAATAGTGGTATTATAGCCCGAATGTGTTCTGACATAATCGTAAAATTATTTTACGATAGTCATAATTGTATTTTTGGAAATTTTAGAAATAATTATGGAAATTTTAATTAGTAAAGAAATTCAAATTGGAAATTTTCTAATGTGATTAGGAAATTACAATTTAGAAAATTTGTTTCCTAAATTAAATTTGAATCTCCTTAATTAATATTTCCCATAAAAAAATATGTGATTAAATTTGGAAATTTATTTCCTAATTTAATCGGGATTTAATTTGGGAAATCAAATTGCAAACATATTTTATTTCCAAAATTAATTATGACAATATGGAAACTACTTGTACATGTCATAATTGTATGTCATATAATTGCATTAGATGCATATCATTCTGCCATACGTGTTGTGACATGTAGATGCATTAGATACACATATGTATGTCATGCATGCCATGCCATGTAGATAATAGTTATTTTCATGAAAAAAGGATGAGACTTTAAAGCCCTTACACAATATTAAAGCTTACACCTTCCATTAATATGGTTAGAATCGGAGTTCCATTTCTTGTTTGGGTTGTTGGACTCTCTCCAAGCCCAGCTAGAACCTGAACATGTTCAACCATTGGAATAGTTTATTATTAATATGGTAAGAGTCAGAGGTCAATCATTAGTTTGGGTTGTTGGACTCTCTCTAAGCATGGATAATTTGTTGAATGTGCTCTAACCATATTAAAACTATTTCACGATTAATGGGTCGACTTTAACTTGGAGCATCGGTTTGTTGGACTCTCTCCAAGGTCGATGTGAAGGGAGGTGAAGTTGGGTGCTATGCATATGATGAATACTTGTTAATGAGTTAACAACCCGATGTATGTGTGAACATTCAAATAGTTGATAGCACATTGTGATAGTTGCATATATGTGATATGCAATTGGTATACTTGATATCTACCATCGTAGCTAAGAATGACTTGTTGGACTCTCTCCAAGGTCATTCTTATCTATGTTTGATATCAACCCATTCGAAGATAGACCTACAATCTCCCGAATTGATTTTGAGGGTTTTTTATTTCGAAAAATGAATGAGATTTTATAAATGTATGTGAATGAATTTCAAATCATCTTTCTCAAATATGCTCGATTTGTATTTCTAGGTTAATCGCTTGATCATGATGTCTTTGAATTTGCGCTCTATTTTGGATTCGAATAAATTGCCTGGGTCGAACTTCTTGGACAAGCTTAGAAACTTGAGAATTTTTCTCAACGCTGAAAAGCTTGCATATGTCCTCGAAGAACCTCTTCCCTCCCGTCCTAGTGATGACGCAACTCCGGACCAATTGTTGGCCCATCAGAAACATGTGAGTGATTCTGAACTAGTGAGTTGCATCATGCTAGTGGTGATTGTACCCGAGCTACAGAAGAAGCATGAACATATGGAAGCTCATACCATAGTCTTTCATCTTTATGAGTTGTTTGATAAGCAAGTGAGATCCGAAAGATTCGAAGTCTCCAAGCTCCTCTTCACCTCTGAGATGCAAGAAGGTTCATCTGTGGTACTGCTCAACATGCTGAAGACTGTGGAGCCTTCTATGAAGCATGAGCAGGGGATGGTTTTGTTAGTTGATTCCTTAAAGAAAGGTTATAAGAGGAAATCAAAGGAACAACACAAGGGGAAGAAGAAGGCAAGGAAGGCAGAATCGGCTCAAAAGGGCACTTGCCATCATTACAGCAAGGAGGGTCATTGGCGAAGAAACTACAATATTTATCTTGATTCAGTGAATAAGAATAAGGCATCCAATGCTCCATCTTCTTATGATATCTTTGTAATTGATTGTCATTCTATTTCCTTAGATACTTGGGTATTTGATACCGGGTGTGGTTCACATATATGCAATAACATACATGGGCTAAGGAATAGAAGAAGACTCGTCAAGGGTGAGTCAAATTTATGTGTTGGGAATGGAGCAAAGGTTGTTGCACTCGCCATCAGAACGTATTTGTTGGAACTCCTTAGAGGACTTGTCTTAGAAATGGACAATTGCTTTTATATTCCTTCGTTGATAAAGAAAATAATTTCTATTTCTCGTTTAAATAGAAATGGGTACCATTTAAGTTTTAGTAACAATTGTTGCTACATAATTTTGAATGGTGTTCTTTATGAGACTGGAACTTTAAGCAATGATATTTATATATTAGACGTATCCAGTGATATTTTCAATATCGAAGCAAGCATCAAGCGTGCTCGAAAAGATAATCAATTAGACTCCTACATGTGGCATTGTCGTCTTGGCCATGTGAGCAAGAAATACTTGTCTGAATTACACAGATGTGGAATTCTAGAATCGTTTGAATTAGATTCATTCGATACATGTGAATCATGCTCAAAAGGCAAGGTGACTAAGTTACCTTTTACTGGAAAAGGTGAACTGGTGGGAGAGTTATTTGGTTTAATACATATTGATGTATGCGAACCTATGTCAACTCATACTTTAGGAGGCTATAACTACTTCATTACCTTCACCGATGATCACTCATAGTTTGGGTATATGTTCTTGATGAAACAAAAGTCTGAAGCCTTTGAAAGGTTCAAAGAATTCAGAAATGAAGTAGAGAAACACATTTGTAAGAGTATTAAAATACTTTGATCGGATCGAGGTGGTGAATACTTGAGTCAAGAGTTTCTAGATTATCTAGGGGACAATGGTATATTGTCTCAATGGACTCCGCCGTATACATCATAGCTTAATGGTGTATTTGAGAGGCAAAATTGGACCTTGTTGGACATGGTCAGGTCGATGATGAATCACGTGAATCATCCCAAGTCCTTTTGGGGCTATGCACTTCAGACAGATGTTTACTTGCTAAATATAGTCCCAACTAAGGTAGTCTCTACTACTCCATATGAGATATGGAATAGTAAGAAACCTCATTTATCTTACTTGAAGATATAGGGTTATCTTGATTATGTGAAGCAGAATATATCAGACAAATTGGATGCTAAGTCTGATAAATGTCTATTTATTGGATACCCTAAGGAAGTGAGGGGTTACTAATTCTATCATTCTGTGGAACAAAAGGTGTTTGTTTCAAGGCATGTTATGTTTCTAGAGAAAGAGTTTCTCTTGCAAGAAAAAGTGGGAGTGTCGTTGAACTTGAGGAGGTTCAAGAGACTCCAGAAGACATTGAGGAGATACTTGGTCAAGCACCTTAACCGATAACTAATAGTGATGAGACATCGACTGAATCTATTGTGACACCAAATCATTATTGATCTGGTAGGACACGCAACATTCCTGAGAGATATGGATTTCTTGTATGCGAATCGAATGATGTGTTACTCATTGACGATTACGAGCCTACCAGTTATGAAGATGTTTTGAAAAGTTCAGAAAGGGACAAATGACTTGATGCCATGAAGTCGAAAATGTATTCCATGTATGAAAATCAAGTTTGGAACTTGGTGGACTGATGCATGCGATCATGACCTCAAATTTCACGACGGAGCCTATCGAGGACTCGAAGCGCGTGCTCGCGCTAAATGCCTGCAAGTGCATGGATGTCGTCAAGTAATAAAAGATTATAGATCCCACAGGGACTGAGATTCGAATATCAGTATGTTTAGTGATTTAAATTGTTAGGACATAAACTCTAAGAGGTTTTGACTTGTGAGGGATGTCGGTGGACTAAACTTTGTACGGTGTCACACGGAGGAGGAAGGGAGCGTGCCAAGGTCTTCAAAAGTGATTCTAGGACTTCGGTTTCGCTTGTCTATCACAAAACAATGTTGTCAATTGGCGTTGTCTAGACGTTTAGCTATGGTTTTGTGGAAGGGACTTCATACACTCTCTCGATGAGCCACCTCATCTATCGGGAGCTATCTCCGCCTAAAAGGACAGGATAGACGTTACAAGGATGCCGAATCAATCCCTACGATGAACCGTGTCTGGTTCCATCGCATCCTTCTATCTACGGTTATAGGAGATCAGGTTTACTGGTAGATTCCTTATATAAAATCCCCTAAATCTTAGATACGAGGGTTGTCACCCCTCGTATCGCCTAAGTACAGCAGGTAGAAAACTAAACACGCATAGATATAGTAAAAACAACTACCAATTTCCAAATTAAACTCAAAGGCAAAATTTAAAATAAACCAATATTTTAATGTGCACATAAGCTACTCCCTAATTCTAGAACCGAAAGAACTACTCTATGTATATGAAGGAAGAATCACAAAGCATGTACATATTCGAATACATCAGAATGAAAATGTAGGAATAAGGGATTACAATGCTTTTGTGGTCTTCTCTCTGGCATTGAAGTGCAAGGCGTGGATCTCCAGTGGCGTTCCTCCTCCCCGTTGCGAGTTCCCGAAGCTTTTTAGGGCTTCGATGTGCCGTCCTAGCCATCGTGCCTCCCACCTAGGTTTGGGCGGAGGCATCCTTATATAGACATCACCTCGCATCGCTGCAAAATTTGGAAATATCCCTAGTCAGGCAAATATGGTGGCCCGCCACACGGCTGTGTGTTTCCACACAGCCAGGCTGTGTGCATCCCTAAGTTGGCCGATCTCGCCCATTGGACACGGTCGTGTGTAGCCACACACCTTGACCGTGTCCCACTCTACGTCTAGCTGCAAAATGTCCGTCTTTTGCACCGAAAGTGCATCTTTTTCTCCCAAAATGCTAACCTGCACCCAAAAGTACAAAGAGAAGACCTTCGAACCAGTAAATAGGAAATGCATACAAAATAGAGTAACATATGCATGAAACTAACATAAAATGTAATGAGATGTGAGTGAAAACTACTACTAAAACCCTATATGTTTCACTCTCATCACTTCCCCTAGACTTAAATCTTTGCTTATCCTCAAGCAAACCTCAGTACCATGAAATTTAAACAGACATTGTTCCATACTTAGCATGTCAACTAAATTTTTCAAGTGGTATTTACAATCAAAGCAAAATAAATATGTTCTAGAAATTCACTAAGTTAGCTACTCGTGCTCGTGCAAAGTGAATCATTCTTAGGGGATGCCCATTCCATGGTGAGTTAAGTCATCACCCCATAGCTTTCCTAAGGTTTCTGGCTCTTAGGCACTTACCTGCCTAAAGCGAGGGTCGTTCCCTAGATCTAGCATAAAGTCTCAAAGGCGTGCTCGGTATTGAGAGAAATTGGTAGGTGTTTCCCTAGTAACCTAACTCAGTCTCAAAGGGGCACCTAGTCATTTCCACCCACGACAACTGTTTTTTTATCCCTCATAATCTTTTCTCTCTCTCTCCTTTTTTTTTCTTTTTCTTTGTTTTCTTTTTCATCTTTTTCTCTTTCTCTCTCTTTTTTTTTCTCTTCTCACTGGGATTTTGATTTTCCCAAATTGGCTTACACAATCCGAGCATCTCCAGTAACTAAAATGCTAAACCTAGAGTCACCTATGGATTATAAAGTACTAGCCTACTGAGATGAATTATAACTAGGTATGTACTAGATTATCTCTTTCAGAATGTTCGACATGTGTAAGTGTAAAGAAAATAAAGCTAACCAATGTAAATCTAGAACATTCATTAGAGCGAATAAAATAAAATACCACGAGATAAATGAAGTTAAGCTACCTATGGGAACAACTCATGTAAGCAACTTTTTATAAATACTACTGAGATAGCTTTACAGATAACAAAAACTAAGTACTGAAAGAAATTCAACAACCCATGCATGAATAAATGAATGAAAATTTCAGAAAAGAAACTACTTCTAGGAAACAAAACAAAATAAACTTTGGGGTCCTCCCCCCCAGACTTAAATGAAAAAATACCTCTAGTATAGTGGACGAGGTGGAAAGTCTGGGAGCCTCGGCATCTCTGGTTCCTGGGAGAACTTGCTACTGAGCCGCTGATGCCACATGTACATGTGGTCGATTTGGGAGTTGGTGGATGCAGCGACTGCTTGGTGCTCCTCCTCCCTAGCCCACTGTGCCTATTGGGCATGCATGTGTTGTCGCATCTTTGTGCGGTAGGCAGCCTCATCCTGGTGACAAGCAGCCTCCTCCTGGGAGTATATGCGGCCCTCATTGTAGAACTCCTCAGCCCATTGGAAATGCTATCGGAAGCCCTAGAACTCCAACTGTGTGAAGGCGCTCTGCTCCTCCCATCGCTACCTATGCATCTGTTGCTCAGTGTATATGTCGTTGAGGCACGATCGGAACTCCGAGAAATCATAGGCTGATGTACCTGCATCTTGCTCAAAGGTGGAAAAATGTGGTAATGCAGGTGCAGACTCATGTCGGCGTGGACTAGGTGGGCTCCTATGCATGTGTGGACTGGAGGGAGAGTGATATAAAGGTGGAGAGATGGGCGCCGATGTGGATGGTGTTGGTCATTGCTTCGGAGGCCCATTGGTTCCCATGTCCCCGGATTAAAATTTTCACTAATGAAAACTAATCCGGACGGGATGAGTTTCCTAAGCTCAACCAATTCATCATCATGCTAACAACTTGAGCGATCGCTTGAACAAACTAGTTGTTCAAGCAACACAACTCTTCTAGTTGGTTAGACGCGGAAGAGACGACGAACGGATCGCCGGTTTTTGTGTTTGTCTTCGGGGTCCATGATTATACAAATACATACAAATGCAAACTAGTATAATCAACACATAAGAACATGCTAAGATCAGAAAAAGAAAGTTGTAAAACTTTTATACCTCTCGATCTTCTACCGTATGTCCTATCCTCCTCGTGGACGTCGTGTGGGCGAAGATCCTCCACGAGTAGAAGCCTCCTAGATCACGTTCTTCCTTTCCTTGCTCTATCCGAACAAAGAGAAGAACCAAACAAAGACTCCTTCTCCTTTCTAGAACCGGCCACCAAGCCAAGGAGCTTGATATAACCACCGGCCAAGGAGTGTCTTCTTGAGCGCCAACCAACCTTGTGAAGTGTTGCCGCCGGGCACCAAGGAGAAGCAAGAGGGCGCCGGCCAAGAGCTCCAAGGATGAAACCTAGCCCTTGTTTCCACCGGCCAAGGAGAAAATGGTGAAGGGAAGAGCACCGACAATGGATGAGAAGAGGATGAGGGGCGCCGGCCAAAACCCTAGGGAGAACCAAGCTTGCCGCCAACTTCTAGCCGCCCAAAACCCTAACTCTTTTAGGGTTTGTTGCCGCCCACTTTTAGATAGGCAAACCCTAATTTCCAAGCACTCTCTTGCTGCCCAATCCTAAGCCCTCTATTTATAGAATTGGACTTAAGCCTCCTTTAATCTCCACCGTCGGATCTAGGGATTTAATCTCCACCGTCGGATCTAGAGATTTAATCTCCATCGTCGGATCTAGGGTTTCATCCCAACCGTCGGATCTAGGGTTTCATCCCAACCGTCGGATCTAGGCTTTCATCCCAATCGTCGGCTCTAGAGATTTAATCTCAACCATCGATTCTAGGAATTAAATCCCAACCGTCGGATCTAGAGATTTAATCTCAACTGTTGGTTCTAGAGTTTTGTTTTACATTCTTGGATCTAGACTTCATGAGGATTATATTAGGCTACGATAGGGACCATGAGGAGGAGTTGGATCTTGGCCACCCGATGGATCGGAACCACACAAACTTGATCCATCAATGATGTTCCATTCCACTAGAGGATCATCATTGAATTACCTCGCCAACCCCCATAAATCAATATGTGCTCCATATATTATTTGTACATCCATCTCCCGGTGTTTAAGATATCGAATGTCCGTTAATTAATTGATTTACTGACCATAATATCAATTAACATCTACCTCCTCGAGTAGTACCACTCAACCTTATCATCATGTTGACTAAGTCAACCAGCTGGGTTTACATGATGAACCTTATGAGCTCCTCATGGGGACATCATCAACCTAATATATAGGACACGGTTTCCTCCTATAATCAACGACACACCATGTAAATAATATCATTTTCCAACTTACCGAGCTTATTGATTTAATCCATCTAAATCTCACCATTTGGTAAATCAAAGAAATAAATACTAAGTACATGTGCCCGTTATTATATCGGTATTAAGAGCATGTACAACATAATATCCGAGGTCCGATTCAATTATGTAGTCTTCGTTCGGTTACGTATTATTGCTAAGTCGGGTTATCAATACACCTAAGTGTACTAGTGTAACTCTATGTTCAAGATAAAACAATACCAAGCTACACTACAACCATGCCAATGGTTTGTCCAAAACCATCTTGGTAGTGAGCCTCTACTTATATTCTACAAGGGACGATAACATGATCTTCTGTGCCACACCAAGCACCATGTTATCTACAATGTAAAATATTAGATAATATGCACACATATAATAAATATAAAGTGCAAACAATGATCATGTGATTCTTATTTCAAAATAAAAATGTTCATACAAAAAGAGCTATGCTTTCAGTATACATTCCAACAATCTCCTACTTATACTAAAAGACTATGCTGTCATCACACTGTCATACATCTGATCCCCATGTCCTCCACATGCCTATCAAACGCTTTCCCTGGAAGGGCCTTTGTGAATGGATCTGCCAGGTTATCTTCTGATGTAATCTTGGTGACAGCTACTTCTCCTCGCTTTACGATCTCTCGTATCAGGTGGTACTTGCGCTCAATCTGTTTACTCGCCTTATGAGCTCGTGGTTCCTTCGAGTTTACAACTTCACCACTGTTATCACAATAAATTGTGATAGATCTGGGCAAACCAGGAATCACATCCAAGTCCATCAAGAAGTTCCTGAGCCATATTGCTTCCTTGGCTGCCTCAGAGGCTGCCACAAACTCAGCTTCCATGGTAGAGTCCACCATGCATTTCTGCTTGACACTCCTCCATACTATGGCTCCACCTCCAAAAGTAAACACAAACCCTGAGGTAGACTTACTGTTGTCTCTATCTGATTGGAAATCTGAATCCGTGTAACCCACAGGGACTAATTGATCTACCCGGTAAACCAGCATATAATCCCTAGTCCTTCTCAGGTACTCCAATATATGCTTTATCGCAGTCCAATGTCCCTGTCCAGGATTACTCTGATATCTGCTAACCATGCCCATAGCAAAGCAGATATCTGGTCTCGTACATAGCATAGCATACATGAGGCTTCCTACTGCTGAAGCATAAGGAACCGCCTTCATCTCCTCTATCTCCTTTGATGTTTTGGGACACATCTCTTTAGATAAAGGAACTCCATGCCTAAAAGGTAGAAAACCTCTCTTGGAGTTCTGCATGCTAAAACGAGCAAGGATAGTGTCAATGTATGAAGCTTGAGATAAGCACAACATCCTTTTCTTACGATCCCTTATTACTTTGATCCCAAGGATGTGTCCCACTTCTCCCAAGTCCATCATGTCAAACTGTTTGGATAACCATACCCTTACATCTGATAACACTCTGATATTGTTGCCAACTAACAAAATGTCATCTACGTATAGTACAAGAAATACCACTACGTTTCCATCACATCTCTTGTATACACAAGGCTCATCCGGACTTTGAATAAATCCATATGACTGGATTACCTCATCAAAGTGGATGTTCCAAGATCTAGAAGCTTGCTTCAATCCATAAATGGACCGATTAAGCTTACATACAAGATGCTCTTTGCCTTTAGCAAAGAATCCCTCTGGTTGCTGCATATAGATGTTCTCCTCAAGACTTCCGTTAACGAAAGTTGTCTTGACATCCATCTGCCAAATCTTATAATCCATATGAGCAGCTATAGATAAGAGAATCCGGATAGACTTAAGCATAGCTACCGGCGAAAAGGTCTCCTCATAATCGATACCCTCTTTCTGAGTATACCCTTTCGCAACAAGCCTAGCTTTGAAGGTCTCAACCTTCCCGTCTACCCCTCTCTTTCTCTTGTAGATCCACTTGCATCCAGTGGCTTTTACACCATCGAGTGGCTCTACTAGCTCCCAGACCTGATTATAATCCATAGATTCTATCTCTGAATTCATCGCTCTTTGCCAAGATACCGCATCTCTATCTTGTAGTGCCTCGTCATATGTCCAGGGATCAGGTTCATGTTCACCAGGGACTAAGTCTGAAGACTCTCCCAAGAACATAAATCTCTCGGGTTGTCTCACAACCCTTCCACAATGACGAGGTGCCTCCTGTGTATGCTCTGTGACATGTGGTGCAGTGACTTGTGGTATCTCCTCTTGTACTGATGGTACCGAAGTCGGGACTTCCCCTGTCAACTCTTCAAGAACAATCCTACTTGTGGGCTTGTGGTTCATCACATAGTCCTCCTCTAGAAATCTGGCATTCGTACTCACGATCACCTTCTGATCTCTAGGACTATAGAACAAACCACCCTTCGTTCCCTCAGGGTAGCCAACAAACAAGAGTACTTCTGTACGAGATTCCAACTTACCAGCATCTCCCTTCAACACATGTGCTGGACTACCCCAAATCCAAATATGTCTTAGACTAGGCTTTCGCCCAGTCCACAACTCTGTGGGAGTAGAGGGTACTGACTTAGATGGAACCAAGTTCAGAATATGTGCTGCTGTTTCCAGAGCAAACCCCCAGAACGAATCAGGTAACTCAGAATAACTCATCATCGATCTAACCATCTCCATAAGAGTCTTATTCCTTCCCTCCGCCACACCATTCTTCTGAGGTGTGCCAGGTGCGGACAATTGGGATTGAATCCTAGCCTCTGATAAGTAACTCCTAAACACTCCCAAGAGGTACTCACCACCACGATCAGATCGTAGTGTCTTGATACTTTTACCTTGACGGTTCTCCAAATCAGCCTTGAATTCTTTGAACTTGTCAAAGCATTCAGACTTGCGGCGCATTAAGTAAATGTATCCATATCTTGAATAATCATCTATAAAAGAGATGAAATATTCAAAACCACCTCTTGCCTGGATAGACATAGGACCGCACAAATCAGAATGAACCAATTCTAACACATCTTTGGCTCTATGCCGCTTGGCCTTGAAAGGCCTCTTGGTAATTTTACCTTCCAAGCAAGATTCGCAGGTTGGGAGATCCTCCACTACTAATGAACCCAAAGGTCCATCAGCTTTCAACCTTTGAATTCTACTCAGGTTAATATGACCAAGCCTTAGATGCCAAAGATATGTCTGGTTCATTTTCGAAGGTTCTTTTCTCTTATTAGCCTTAGAAGATGAGTTATTTACTTCTATTTGCATCGTGGGAGTTTTCGGTTCAAGAGTATACAAATTGTCAACCAATGTACCAGAACAGATAATCTCCCTATTCCTTTTTATAACCACTTTATCATTAAAAGAAACAGAATATCCATCCAAAAACAATTTAAAAATTGAAATTAGATTCTTTCTAAAAGTAGGTACATAAAGACAATTTCTCAAAACCAAAACTTTATTCCTATCAAAAGATAAATAAACGTCTCCCACTGCAATAGCTGCCACCTTTGAAGCATTGCCCATGAAGACGGTAATCTCTCCCTCAGCTAGTCATTGGGTTTCCTGGAACCCCTTTGTTCTTTTGGCGAGGACAGTCCGCCTTCCAATGTCCAGTTTGCTTGCAAGTGAAGCACTTGCCTTTCGGCTTCTTCACTCCTGCCTGAGGTCCTACTGCCACTTTCTTTGCTCCACCTTGCTTCTTCTTCTTCTTACCTTTCAGTTTAGAAGAAGAAACCTTCTGAGCAACCATGGCTTGAGCGCTTTGACGAAAAAGCCCCTCTGCCGCCTGGAGTTCTGTCGGAAGCTCCGCCAACGAATACAACCTCTTATTCATGTTGTAGTTGAGGCGGAACTGCTCAAAACTCCTAGGCAGAGACTGGAGAATGATATCGACCTGAGTTTCCCCATCGATCTAAGCTCCGAGGACTTCCATCTCTTTAAGATGAGCCATCATCTTGAGAACATGATCCCTAACGGGTGTTCCCTCGATCATGGTGGTCGTCATCAAGTTTCTCATCGCCTCCTGTCTAGCCGCCCTACTCTGATGTCCGAAAAGTTCCTTGAGATTGAACATCATGTCATAAGCTATGGCCATGGCCTGATGCTGATGTTGCAGCACATTTGACATAGATGCCAAAATGTAACACCGCGCCATCTCATCTGCCTTGATCCATTTCTTATAACTTTCTTTCTCCTTTTCATCAGAGTCATCGGTGGGCTTAGGAGGACAGACCTCGAAAAGTACAAATTTGTACTCCTCTACAGTTAAGACAATATCCAAATTTCTTTTCCAATCAATATAATTTGTCCCAGTAAGTTTATTTTCTTTTAATATCACAGCAAGTGGGTTGAAACCATTTGAAAAACCTATGAAACACAATGATCAAAACATTAGATTTCAAATATTATAGATTCCTCAAAACAATAAAATTCCAAAATTAACCAACACCACAAAACACCGAGAATATCGCATGCCACGATAGTGTGGACATATACGAATTCTACATTTGTAAGTGTTGGGATGTATACTGAAAGCCTAGCTCTTTTGTATGAACATCTTTATTTTGAAATAAGAATCACATGATCATTGTTTGCACTTTATATTTATGATACATGTGCTTATTGTCTAATACTTTACAGTGTAGATAACATGGTGCTTGGGTGTGGCACAGAAGATCATGTTATCAGTCCCTTGTAGAGTATAAGTAGAGGCTCACAACCAAGATGGTTTTGGACAAACCATTGGCATGGTGTAGTGTAGCTTGGTATTGTTTTGTCTTGAACATATAGTTACACTAGTAGACTTAGGTGTATTGAGCAGGACCGATATAAAGGTGATTTAATTTATTGCTGACTACATAATTGAATCGGACCTCGGATATTATGTTGTACATGCTCTTAATCCCGATATAATAACGGGCACATGTACTTAGTATTTATTTCTTTGATTTACCAAAGGGTGAGATTTAGATGGATTAAATCAATATTCCTGGTAAGTTGGGAAATGATATTATTTACATGGTGTGCCGTTAATTATAGGAGAAAAACGTGTCTTATATATTAGGTTGATGATGTCCTCTTGAGGAGCTCATAAGGTTCATCATGTAAACCCTGCAGGTTGACTTAGTCAACATGATGATAAGGTTGAGTGGTACTACTCGAGGAGTTAGATGTTAATTGATTGATGGTCATTAAATCAATCAATTAACGGACATTCGATATCTTAAACACTGGGAGATGGATGTACAAATAATATATGGAGCCCATATTAATTTATGGGGGTTGGTGAGGTAATTCAATGATGATCCTCTAGTGGAATGGAACATCATTGATGAATCAAGTTTGTGTGGTTCCGATCCATCGGGTGGCCAAGATCCAACTCCTCCTCATGGTCCCTATTGTAGCTTATTAACACCTCATGAAGTCTAGATCCAATGAAGGAAAACAAAACCTTTGATCCAACGGTGGAGATTAGATATCTAGATCCGACGGTTGGGATTAAATCTCTAGAACCGACGGTGGAGATTAAATTTCTAGATCCGACGGTTGGGATTAAATCCCTAGAACCGACGATGGAGATTAAATCTCTAGAACCGACGGTGGAGATTAAATCTCTAGAACCGACGGTTGAGATCAAATCTCTAGATCCGACGGTTGAGATTAAAACCCTAGATCCAATGGAGGAGATTAAACCAAGGCCTAAACCTAACTCTATATATGGGCTTAGGCTTGGGCGGCAAAGGAGAATGGAAAAACCTAATTGAGAGAAGGTGGCTTGGGCGGCAAGAAATAGGAGGAGGTTAGGGTTAGGGTTTGGTTCATTGTGTTGGGCGGCAACAAGAAGAAGAAGCCTCTTCTTCTTCTTCCCAATGATGGCCGGCAACCCTTCTTCCCTTTTCCTCCTTGGTTTGGCCGGCGCCCAAGCTTCTCCCTTCCTTCTATGGCTTAGGTTGGATGGCATTAGGATAGCTTCCCTTGGGCGGCAATCAAATCCTAGATGGCATAGGATTGGGGTTGGGCGGCTAGGGTTAGGGTTTTGGGATTAGGGTGGCGGCAACAAGAAGATGAAGATCCTTTTCTTCTTCCTTCTAAGTGTTGGCCGACCACTATCCTTGTTCCCTCTACCTTGGCCGGAGCTCAACCTATTCTTCTTCCCTTCATCCTTGGCCATAAATTAGGAGAGCTTTGTCTAGGTTTTGGGCGGCAACAAGGAGGAGGATTGTTTTCCTTTCCTTTCTCCAAGTGTTGGTCGGCGCCCATACCCTTGGTGTTTCTCTCTTTTGGTTGGTTTCCATACTCCATTTTATCTTCCTTGGCCGGCGGCAACATCGAGTTTATTGACTTGGTTGCCGGTTGTCGAATGGAAGATGAGTTTTGTTTTAGGATCTTCCTTTGTTCCTAGTGAACAAGGAAAGGAAGATTGGTGATCTAGGAGGCTTCAACTTTTGGTAGATCGTCGCCCACACGATGTCCAAAAGGAGAGAGGACATACAATAGAAGATCAAGAGGTATAACAAGAGGTATAATCTTGTTTATTTTGATTAATGTTCTTTTGTATCATGTTTATAATTGCTTTTTGTTGGGAGTATGGGGAATACAATCAAAGTCCCACATTGGTAAGACATGGAAAAGATCATGTGCTTATAAGAAAAAAGATATCTCCATTGGTATGAGGCCTTTTGGGTAAAGCCCAAAAACAAAACCATGAGGGCTTGGGCCCAAAGTGGACAATATCATACCATTGTGGAGATATGTGGATCTTATATGCACTAACAATTGGTATCAGAGCCATGGTCCATGTCAAGCCATGAACCTCGAACGAAGGAAGTTGAGCTCCCACGTCCGGATCAAGAGAACCAGACATCAGGAAGGAAGTCTAGTTGGGTCGGGGGGACCGAACAACTGACAGGAAGTCCTGGTGGGTTGAAGATCGGACATCAAGCAGAGAAAATCCTTCGAGGAGGGATAGGCTTGAGGGGGGGCCCAATGTGGTCCTTCGTTTGAGGGGGGGATTGTTGGGAGTATGGGGAATACAATCAAAGTCCCACATTGGTAAGACATGGAAAAGATCATGTGCTTATAAGAAAAAAGATATCTCCATTGGTATGAGGCCTTTTGGGTAAAGCCCAAAAACAAAACCATGAGGGCTTGGGCCCAAAGTGGACAATATCATACCATTGTGGAGATATGTGGATCTTATATGCACTAACACTTTTCAATTATATGCATGTTTCGTGTGGATGCTTACTTTAAGTATGTGTTGATTATACTAGTTTACATTTATATATATTTGTATAATCATGGACCACGATAAGAAACACAAAAACCGACGACCCGTTCGTCGTCTCTTCCGCGGCTAACCGACTAGAAGAGTTGTGTTGCTTGAACAACTAGTTTGTTCAAGCGATCGCTCAAGTCGTTAGCACGACGACGAATTGGTTGTGCTTAGGAAACTCTGAGGAATAGCACATTGCCAACGAGCCAATGAGCCTCCGAGGAATAGCACATTGCCAACAATTGGTATCAGAGCCACGGTTTCCGGTTTTGTGTGTTTTGGATTCGGTTACTTTTATGCACTTATCATATATTGTGTATGCCGGATAATAGTAGGATGTGTGTAGGCTAACTTTTTGGTTGCAGGCATAAGATCCAACTATTATGGCTATATATGTGTGTATGTGATTGCATGTGTGTGTGATTGTATATTATTTGAATCCTCGGGGTTGACAAGGCTAAATTAGTATTTAATTTTTGTAATTGAATACGACATTGTTTAGTCACTCTTTATTTTATTTTACTTTCGATCTAGATTTCATGTACACTCCCTTGTGGAGTATAGGATCGATGGATGTAAAATAAAATAGGTTTTATTCTCGGCTCAGATCTCCGGATGGCTCGTACATGACGTAGGAGGAGCGGACGAGGTGGCGACACGACGGGACGCATATTGGAGAACAATGCCATAATAGTTAGAAAAATTCTGTTTTTTCCATATTTATTGCTGATTTGTTTTATATGCATGTTGTGTGTGCTTGAAAATTCCTCATTTTCAATTTACTAAGTGGGAGAGGGATATTTTAATTAATTCCCGCGGCCTCCATTACAATTTGACGTGTGATGCAACAAACTTGCGTGTCGGCTCTGAGTGCCTTCCTCCCTGCGGATGAGTTTGTTTGCGGATCACTAGGTCAAATAATGGTTATAGAAAATTATCTAGGAGCATGTGTACTTCCACAGTGGTAAGGCACATAATCCGAAATAATTCCCTTAGTATCATGTAATGGTGCACACTTAGATGCAAATAAAAGTATCCTCTTCATCGGAGTCACTGCTTTTATTTGTAGGGCCAAAGAGGAACCAACTATTAATTTTATTTGTCAAAAAGTAAGGTTGACAAGATAATAAAATTAATGGGTAAAACCTCCTCTTACAAATGTAGAATTCGTATATGTCCACACTGCGTGGCATGCGATATTCTCGGTGTTTTGAGGTGTTGGTTGATTTTAGAATTTTATTGTTTTGAGGAATCAATAATATTTGAAATCTAAAGTAATGATCTATGTGATTCTTAGGATTTTCAAAATGACTTTCAGCCCACTTGTTGTAATACTAAAGAAAAAAAAACTTACTGTACTCAAATAATGTTGATTGGAAAAGAATCCAGATACTGTCTTATCTGCTAGGAAGTACATGTATGCACTCTTTGAAGAGTATCCTCAAGCCATGGTTGCTCAAAAAGGTTTCTACTTCTAAGCCGAAAGGGAAGAAGAAGGAGAAACAAGGTAGAGCAAATGTGGTGGGAGGATCTCAGGGAGGATTGAAGAAGCCGAAAGGCAAGTACTTCACTTACAAGCAGGATGGACATTGGAAGGAGGACTTTCCCAATCCAAAGCAGAACAAAAGTATATCCTTTGGTCTAGTCATTGAAACATGGGTAGCGGTGTTATCTACCGGCACCTGGTGTGTAGATACGAGAGCCGCTAATCATGTCTGCAACACTTTGCAGGGGTTCCAGGAAACCCGACGACTAGCTAAAGGGGATATTACCATTTACTTGGGCAATGCCATGAAGATGGCGGCTATTGCAGTGGGAGATGTTTTATTTATCTTTTGAGAAAAAAAAAGGTTTTGGTTCTTAAGAATTTCCTTTATGTACCCTTATTTAGAAAGAATTGATTTCGGTTTCTAAATTGTTTTTGGATGGATAATCTATTTCTTTTCATGACAGATTTGTTATAAAAGGAATAGGGACATTATCTATTCAGGTACATAGATAGGAAATTTATAACTTGAACCACAAGCTCCCACGGTGCAAATAGAAGTAAATAACTCATCTTCTAATTCCAATAAGAGAAAAGAACCTTCGAAGATGAACCAAACATATATTTTGGCATCTTAGGCTTGGTCATATTAACCTAAGCAGAATTCAATAGGTTGATAGCTGATGGACCATTGGGTTCATTAGTGGTGGAGGATCTCCCAACCTGTGAATCTTGCATGGAGGGTATGATGACCAAGAGGCCTCTCAAGGCCAAGGGGTATAGATACAAAGATGTGTTAGAATTAGTTCATTCTGATTCGTGTGGTCCTATGCCTATCCAGACAAGAGGTAGTTTTGAACATTTCATCTTTTTCATAGATGATTGTTCAAGATACGGATGACACTACGATCTGATCATGGTGTTGAGTACCTCTTGGGAGAGTTTAGGAACTACTTATCAGAGGCTGGGATTCAATCCCAATTGACTGCACCTGGCACACCCCAGCAGAACGGTGTAGCAGAGCGATGGAATAGGAATCTTATGGAGATGGTTAGATCGATGATGAGTTATTCTGACTTGCCAGATTCGTTCTGGGGATATTCTCTAGATACGACGGTATACATTCTGAACCTGGTTCCATCTAAATCAGTGCCTTCTACACCCACAGAATTGTGGACTGGGTGAAAGCCTAGTCTAAGACATATTCAGATATGGGAGTCCAACACATGTGCTGAAGGCAGATACTGGTAAGTTGGAACCTCGTACAGAAGTACGCATGTTCATTGGCTATCCCAAGGGAACGAAGGGTGGATTGTTTTATAGTTCTAGAGATCAGAGGGTGATCGTTAACACGAATGCCAAATTTCTAGAGGAAGACTATGTGATGAGCCACAAGCCCAAGGGTAAAATTGTTCTGGAGGAGTTAAAAGGGAAGTCACTTCTTTAGTACCACCGGTACAAGAGGACATACCACATGTCACTGCACCGCGTGTCACAAAGGATACACAGGTGATACCTCATCGTAGTGGGAGGGTTGTGAGTCAGCCTGATAGATTCATGTTCTTGGGAGAATCTTCTAATTTGGTCCCTGGCGAACATGAACCTGATCCCTGAAAATATGACAAAGGCAATCCAAGATAGAGATACAGCATCTTGGCAAAGTGCAATGAATACTGAGATTGAATCTATGGATTCAAGTCAGGTCTAGGAGCTCTTATGCATAGCAGCTCATATGGATTATGAGGTGTGGCAGATGGATGTCAAGACAACATTCCTTAATGGAAGTCTTAAGGAAAACATCTATATGGAGCAACCAGAGGGATTCATTGCTAAGGGCAAAGTGCGTATTGTATGTAAGCTTAATCGGTCCGTTTATGGATTGAAGCAAGCTTTGAGGTCTCGGAACATCCGCTTTGATGAGGTAAATCCAGACTTATGGATTTATTCAAAGTCCGGATGAGTCTTGTGTATACAAGAGATGTGACGGAAACGTAGTGGTTTTCTTGTACTATACGTAGATGACATTTTGGTGGATGATGACAACATCGAAGTGTTATCGGACGTAAGGGTATGGTTGTCCAAACAGTTTGATATGAAAGACTTGGGAGAAGCAAGACACATCCTTGGGATAAAGGTTATAAGGGATCGCAGGAAAAGGATGTTCCCAAGCTTCATACATAGACATGATTTTGGATCGTTTTAGCATGCAGAACTCCAAGAAGAGTTCCTTTATCTAAGGAGATGTGTCCTAGATCATCTGAGGAGATAAAGGAGCTGAAGGCGGTTCCTTAAGCTTCGGCAGTAGGAAGCCTCATTTATGTTATGCTATGTACGAGACCAGATATCTACTTTATCGTGGGCATGGTCAGCAGATATCAGAGTAATCCAGGACAGGGACATTGGACTGGGGTAAAGCATATATTGTAGTGCCTGAGAAGGACTAGGGATTATATGCTAGTTTACCGGGCAGACCAATTATTCCTTGTGGGTTACATGGATTCGGATTTTCAATCAGATAGGGACAAGAGTAAGTCTACCTCGGGGTTTGTGTTTACTTTTGGAGGTGGAGCCATAGTATGGATGAGTGTCAAGCAGAAATGCATGGCGGACTCTACCATGGAAGTTCGTTCGGTTACGTATTTACTTCATTTTTACATAGCTCGGGGAACTTCCTGATGGACTTGGATGTGATTCCTGGTTTGTCCAGAACTATCACAATTTATTGTGATAATAATGGTGCAGTTGCAAACTCGAAGGAACCACGAGCCCATAAGGCTAGTAAACACATGGAGCGCAAGTACCACCTGATACGAGAAATCGCAAAGGAGGTAGAAGTTGTTGTCGCCTAGATTGCATCAGAGGATGACCTGGTAGACCCTTTTGCTAAGGCCCTTCTGGCGAGAGCTTTGATAGGCATGTGGAGGGAAGGGGAATCAGATGTATGGCAGTATGAGGATAGCATAGTCTTTTAGTATAAGTGGGAGATTGTTGGGATGTATACTGAAAGCCTAGCTCTTTTGTATGAACATCTTTATTTTGAAATAAGAATCACATGATCATTGTTTGCACTTTATATTTATGATATATGTGCATATTGTCTAATACTTTACATTGTAGATAACATGGTGCTTGGGTGTGGCACAGAAGATCATGTTATCAGTCCCTTGTAGAGTATAAGTAGAGGCTCACAACCAAGATGGTTTTGGACAAACCATTGGCATGGTTGTAGTGTAGTTTGGTATTGTTTTGTCTTGAACATAGAGTTACACTAGTACACTTAGGTGTATTGAGCAGGACCGACATAGAGGTGATTCAATTTATTGCTGACTACATAATTGAATCGGACCTCAGATATTATGTTGTACATGCTCTTAATCCCGATATAATAACGGGCACATGTACTTAGTATTTATTTCTTTGATTTACCAAAGGGTGAGATTTAGATGGATTAAATCAATATGCCCGGTAAGTTGGGAAATGATATTATTTATATGGTGTGCCATTGATTATAGGAGGAAATCGTGGCCTATATATTAGGTTGATGATGTCCCCTTGAGGAGCTCAAAAGGTTCATCTTGTAAACCCTGCAGGTTGACTTAGTTAACATGATGATAAGGTTGAGTGGTACTACTTGAGGAGTTAGATGTTAATTGATTGATGGTCAGTAAAACAATCAATTGACGGACATTCGATATCTTAAACATGGGGAGATGGATGTACAAATAATATATGGAGCCCATATTAATTTATGGGGGTTGGTGAGGTAATTCAATGATGATCCTCTAGTGGAATGGAACATCATTGATGGATCAAGTTTGTGTGGTTCCGATCCTCGGGTGGCCAAGATCCAACTCCTCCTCCTGGTCCCTATTGTAGCCTATTAACACCTCATGAAGTCTAGATCCATTGAAGGAAAACAAAACCTTTGATCCGACGGTGGAGATTAGATCTCTAGATCCGACGGTTGGGATTAAATCCCTAGAACCGACGGTTGAGATTAAATCTCTAGATCCGACGGTTGGGATTAAATCCCTAGAACTAACGGTGGAGATTAAATCTCTAGAACCGATGGTGGAGATTAAATCTCTAGAACCGATGGTTCAGATCAAATCTCTAGATCCGACGGTTGAGATTAAAACCCTAGATCCAATGAAGGAGATTAAACCAAGGCCTAAACCTAACTCTATATATGGGCTTAGGCATGGGCGGCAAAGGAGAATGGAAAAACCTAATTGAGAGAAGGTGGCTTGGGCGGCAAGAAATAGGAGGAGGTTAGTGTTAGGGTTTGGTTCATTGTGTTGGGCGGCAACAAGAAGAAGAAGCCTCTTCTTCTTCTTCCCAATCATGGCCGGCAACCCTTCTTCCCTTTTCCTCCTTGGTTTGGCCGGCGCCCAAGCTTCTCCCTTCCTTCTATGGCTTAGGTTGGATGGCATTAGGATAGCTTCCCTTGGGCGGCAATCAAATCCTCGATGGGATAGGATTGGGGTTGGGCGGCTAGGGTTAGGGTTTTGGGATTAGGGTGGCGGCAACAAGAAGATGAAGATCCTTTTCTTCTTCCTTCTAAGTGTTGGCTGACCACTATCCTTGTTCCCTCTACCTTGGCCGGAGCTCAACCTATTCTTCTTCCCTTCATCCTTGGTCGGAAATTAGGAGTGCTTTGTCTAGGTTTTGGGCGGCAACAAGGAGGAGGATTGTTTTCCTTTCCTTTCTCCAAGTGTTGGCTGGCGCCCATACCCTTGGTGTTTCTCTCTTTTGGTTGGTTTCCATACTCCATTTTATCTTCCTTGGCCGGCGGCAACATCGAGTTTATTGACTTGGTTGCCGGTTCTAGAAAGGAAGATGAGTTTTGTTTTAGGATCTTCCTTTGTTCCTAGTGAACAAGGAAAGGAAGATTGGTGATCTAGGAGGCTTCAACTTTTGGTAGATCATCGCCCACACGACGTCCAAAAGGAGGGAGGACATACAATAGAAGATCAAGAGGTATAACAAGAGGTATAATCTTGTTTATTTTGATTAATGTTCTTTTGTATCATGTTTATAATTGCTTTTCAATTATATGCATGTTTTGTGTGGATGCTTACTTTAAGTATGTGTTGATTATACTAGTTTACATTTGTATGTATTTGTATAATCATGGACCCCAATAAGAAACACAAAAACCGGTGATCCATCTGTCATCTCTTCCGCGGCTAACCGACTAGAAGAGTTGTGTTGCTTGAACAACTAGTTTGTTCAAGCGATCGCTCAAGTCGTTAGCACGACGACGAATTGGTTGTGCTTAGGAAACTCATCCCATCTGGATTAGTTTTCATTAGTGAAAATTTTAATCCTGGGACATGGGAGCCAATGAGCCTCCGAGGAATAGCACATTGCCAACAGTAAGAGGAGGTTTTACCCATTAATTTTATAATCTTGTCAACCTTACTTTTTGACAAATAAAATTAATAGTTGGTTCCTCTTTGGCCCTACAAATAAAAGCAGTGACTCCGATGGGGAGGATACGTTTTATTTGCATCTAAGTGTGCACCATTACACGATACTAAGGGAATTATTTCGGATTATGTTCCTTACCGATGGGGAAGTATACACGCTCCTAAATAATTTCCTATAACCATTATTTGAGCTAGTGATCCGCAAACAAACCCATCCGATGGGGAGGAAGGCACTCAGAGCCAACGCGCAAGTTTGTTGCATCACACGTCAAATTGTAATGGAGGCCGGGGGAATCGTTTAAAATGTCCCTCTCCCACTTAGTAAATTGACAATGAGGAATTTTCAAGCATACACAACATGCATATAAAACAAATCAGCAATAAATATGGAAAAAATCAGAATTTTCCCAACTATTATGGCATTGTTCTCCAATATGCATCCCGTCGTGTCGCCACCTCGTCCGCTCCATCTTTTCCCGTGCGTAAGTCACCAAAGAGATCCGAGCCGAGATAAACTATTTTATTTTACATCCATCGATCCTATACTCCACGAAGGAGTGTACAAATAATCTAGATCGAAAGTAAACTAAAATGAGTGGCTAAACAATGTCGTATTTAATTACAAAAATTAAATACTAATCTAGCCTCGTCAACCTCGAGGATTCAAATAATATACATACAATCACACACAAAACAATCACTTACACACAAATAGCCATAATAGTCGGATCTTATGCCTGCAACAAAAAAGTTAGCCTACGCACATCCTACTATTATCCGGCATACTCAATATATGATATGTGCATGAAAGTAACTGAATCCAAAACACACAAAACCGGAAACCGTGGCTCTGATACCACTTGTTGGTCATTGCTTCGGAGGCTCATTGGTTCCCATGTCCCCGGATTAAAATTTTCACTAATGAAAACTAATCCGGACGGGATGAGTTTCCTAAGCTAAACCAATTCGTCGTCGTGCTAACAACTTGAGCGATCGCTTGAACAAACTAGTTGTTCAAGCAACACAACTCTTCAAGTTGGTTAGCCACGGAAGAGACGACGGACGGAACGCCAGTTTTTGTGTTTGTCTTTGGGGTCCATGATTATACAAATACATACAAATGCAAACTAGTATAATCAACACATAAGAACATGCTAAGATCAGAAAAAGAAAGTTGTAAAACTTTTATACCTCTCGATCTTCTACCGTATGTCCTATCCTCCTCGTGGACGTCGTGTGGGCGAAGATCCTCCACGAGTAGAAGCCTCCTAGATCACGTTCTTCCTTTCCTTGCTCTATCCGAACAAAGAGAAGAACCAAACAAAGACTCCTTCTCCTTTCTAGAACCGGCCACCAAGCCAAGGAGCTTGATATAACCGCCGGCCAAGGAGTGTGTTCTTGAGCGTCGGCCAACCTTATGAAGTGTTGCCGCCGGCCACCAAGGAGAAGCAAGAGGGCGGCGGCCAAGAGCTCCAAGGATGAAACCTAGCCCTTGTTTCCACCGGCCAAGGAGAAAAGGGTGAAGGGAAGAGCACTGGCAATGGATGAGAAGAGGATGAGGGGCGCCGGCCAAAAGCCTAGGGAGAACCAAGCTTGCCGCCCACTTCAAGCCGCCCAAAACCCTAACTCCTTTAGGGTTTGTTTCCACCCACTTTTAGATAGGCAAACCCTAATTTCCAAGCCCTCTCTTGCCGTCCAAACCTAAGCCCTCTATTTATAGAATTGGGCTTAAGCCTCCTTTAATCTCCACCGTCAGATCTAGGGATTTAATCTCCACCGTCGGATCTAGGGATTTAATCTCCACCGTCGGATCTAGGGTTTCATCCCAACCGTCGGATCTAGGGTTTCATCCCAACCGTCGGATCTAGGCTTTCATCCCAACCGTCGACTCTAGGGATTTAATCTCAACCGTCAGTTCTAGGAATTTAATCCCAACCATCGAATCTAGAGATTTAATCTCAACCATTGGTTCTAGAGTTTTGTTTTACATCCTTGGATCTAGACTTCATGAGGATTATATTAGGCTACGATAGGGACCATGAGGAGGAGTTGGATCTTTGCCACCCGATGGATCGGAACCACACAAACTTGATCCATCAATGATGTTCCATTCCACTAGAGGATCATCATTGAATTACCTCACCAACCCCCATAAATCAATATGGGCCCCATATATTATTTGTACATCCATCTCCCTATGTTTAAGATATCGAATGTTCATTAATTAATTGATTTACTGACCATTAATCAATTAACATCTACCTCCTCGAGTAGTACCACTCAACCTTATCATCATGTTGACTAAGTCAACCAGCTAGGTTTACATGATGAACCTTATGAGCTCCTCAAGGGGACATCATCAACCTAATATATAGGACACAGTTTCCTCCTATAATCAACGACAAACCATGTAAATAATATCATTTCCCAACTTACCGGGCATATTGATTTAATCCATCTAAATCTCACTCTTTGGTAAATCAAAGAAATAAATACTAAGTACATGTGCCCGTTATTATATCGGGATTAAGAGCATGTACAACATAATATCCGAGGTCCGATTCAATTATGTAGTCAGCAATGAATTGAATCACCTCTATGTCGGTCCTGCTCAATACACCTAAGTGTACTAGTGTAACTCTATGTTCAGGATAAAACAATACCAAGCTACACTACAACCATGCCAATGGTTTGTCCAAAACCATCTTGGTCGTGAGCCTCTACTTATATTCTACAAGGGACTGATAACATGATCTTCTGTGCCACACCAAGCACCATGTTATCTACAATGTAAAATATTAGACAATATGCACACATATAATAAATATAAATTGCAAACAATGATCATGTGATTCTTATTTCAAAATAAAAATGTTCATACAAAAAGAGCTAGGCTTTCAGTATACATTCCAACAGATGGTCCCTCATGTGGAGGGGACTCCACTATCAGGTCCAAGTGCCAGTTGATGCATATAGTCATGGTCGTACGATCAGGGTCGGGGAGCCTAAGGACCGTCAGATTTTTCCTTACAAAGCATAAGGAGTCTCCTTCTCTCACAATCATCTTCATGGCCATGCACACTCCTAGGTCGATCCTAGGGCTCCCCTCTATACTCTCTAATGTAGTGTAATCGTACCCCATCCTATGACTAATGTGGGTAAGTAGGCCTCCCACATTAATCTCTCATCGTGTTGCTTTTCTCATCTTCACTAAGTGTCTGATGAAGTGAGAACCTACATCGATGCTACTGCTTTCTTGTAGCATGTCGCAGAGGCAAAGCAACTCGCTAGCTGTAACTACACCGTCACTCTCCCCACGACCAAATATAATATTGGCCATGATGCAGTGGAGGTATAGGAAGAGCGGGGTTTTAGAGGCGCGACGCTTTGGCCCTAGAAGGGTCATAAGCGTGCTCTCCCATCAACTCGGTCCAAAATACCCGAGAGTTGAACCCAATAGGGATTATTCTCTCTCCCCCACTCGGCAAGCCAAAGCATGAGTTCCATTGGTGGATGGTCCACTCATGCTCAATGTTAAAAAACCTAAAAGTTTTCCACCCCCTCCTCGTTCTCTCTACCCGTTAAAATTTCCGCCTCTAAGGAACTCAAAAATTCTAGAACTATCCTAGGGTAGGTTGGGTGCCTTATTCCCATCATCTTTTCCCATCCCATTTTTCCAAATAGGACTTGAATATCACCCAACAACTTTAAATACTCTAGCAAATCTTCATCTAAGTACCTAGTAGAAGTGAGTTTACGAGTAGAAAGCATATTATATCTATCTCTATGTTTGTTATTGCGAAAAAGAAGAGTGGGTAGGGCGTTACCCTCCTCCAGAGCTTGAGGGGCATCACCTCTCCTTGATCGTCGCTCCGAAGCACTGGATCGAGGTGCTACATGCTGTTGGTGCAATCGGCCCAGGTTGACTCGAGTTTGACGCGAGCAGTACTTTGATAGTATTTTGATGATAGACAAAACTCATGACATGACATTGTCATGGGAAAGTCCAACATGGTGTTGGCATGGAAAATCCAAGCATCGAGCTTGGTGTGGGAAAGTCAAACATGGAGTTAGCATGGAAAACCCAAGCATGGGGCTTGGTGTGGGAAAATCCAAAGCATTGCGAAGCCGTGCGCTTGGTGCTTGGTGAGAAATGCATTGCGAAGTCTTGCGCTTGGTGCATGTGGGAAGTCTTGAGGACTTGGCAAGTTCACTAGGCTCGGGGTCCTTGAGTCGGTGAAGGATGGCATTGCGAAGTCATGCGCTTGGGGCATCCGAGCGACCTCCGGACGGGGAGCTAATGGAGTGAGGCCCAAGGGAAGCATACTTCGAGGGCAAGAGACGAGAAGGATGGTGTTGCGAAGTCGTGCGCTTGGCGCATCCGAGGGACGTAGGCCGAGGGAAGAGAGCTTCGGTGGGAAACTCCATGAGGGATAAGGTAGACTTGGCCAAGTGGCTAAGACCGAGTGTCGGAGGCTCAAACTTGATGTTTGAGGGTTTACCCGATGGTCGGATGCTCAAACAACTTGGTGTTTGAGGTTTTGCCCGACAACAGTCGACTGACATAGGTGCCGGTTCGACTGATCCAAGTCGACTAGGGTTCGACTGGTGTTAGACTGTAGTTTTGTACTTGGTAGTCGATTGCCATGGACTGGCAGTCGACTAATGTCAACAGCAGTCGACTGCCGAGGGATGGCAGTCGACTGATGGGAATGTCGTGAGCATAGAACACTCCGTAGCCAACTGAGCAATCGACTACTTGGTCACCAGTCGACTGCCATGGACTGGCAATCGACTGGTAGGTGATCCGTTGGAACTTATCCAATGTGGATCTAGCTGTTGTGAGACAACGCTCTGAGGCGATCGATCGGGCCTTTTGGCGGCGATTGCTGGCGAAAATGGAGCTCATGTGGGAGTATTTCGCCAAGACTTTAAGGAATCTTTTGGAGGGAAATTGCTGCTGCATTCCAGTTCTTCAAGAGCCATCCAAAGCAAGCTACAAGCAAAGGGTTCAAAGAAAGCATTGTAAAGTATCTTTATGTGTATTTCGTATTTGTCTTTGTATTGCTTGTATTTCATTACTTAGTGTAATTGCTTGTGTGAGGTTTCTCCACCTTCGACGTGTTGTCGAGAAGGAGTGGTTTAGTTAGTGTCGTGCGCATAACTAGAGCCTTGTGAGCTCGCCCGTGGAGTAGGAATCATTCGGTTCCGAACCACTTATATCGTGTGTGTTTGCATATGCTTGTATTGTTGTTAGTATTATTATTGTTTCTATTGTTTCCGCTGCGCTAACAACAATCGTAGGAAAGCAACGCAACGAGAACGAAAGAATTCCACCGTCGAATGATTGACACCTATTCACCCACCTCTAGCCGTCCAACCACATCGATCGATCCCCTACAAGTGGTATCAGAGCCAAGGCGCTTGTCGAGGACTAACCGCTGACACAAGCACTATAAGATGGCCGACTATAACATCCATCCACTGAAATTCGATGGAGATTTTGCTTGGTGGAAGAAATGGATGGAGGTATATCTCGAAACTGACTTTAATTATATGATTATTGTTGAAAATGGTTTTGAGATGCCTAGGGACAAAGACAACAAGCCCATTGAGAAGTCAAGGTGGACCCAAGACCAAATCAAGGACTTCAAGATAAATCTCGAGGTAATAAAATTACTTAGTGATTTGTTACCTAACCATATTTGGTCTAGATTTGGTGACTATAGGGATGCAAGGGAACTATGGAATAAGATAATAAAATTCCAAGAAAATTCCCAACCGGCACAAGTAGAGGAGAATGCCGAGGAAGAAGCACCCACCACATTTGAAGATGTTGATGATTTGGTGGAGACCTCCACCTCTAGCATTGAGGGGAAGGAAAGGATTTCCATTCCGGAGCAAGATCAAAATGAAGCTTCTACCTCCGGAAGAAGTGAAGAGGCCTCCACCACCTCCCTAGGTAACTCAAGTATTATAATTTTAAATAAAGATCATATAATTTGTTTTGAGTGTAGGGAGAAAGGGCATTACAAGAGAAAATGCCCTAAATTGGCTAAGGAAAAGGCATCGGCACCAAAAGTCAAAGGATGCTGGAGTCCCCACAACTAGAAGCAAAGAGCACATTGTGTGCTTTAAATGCAATCAAAAGGGGCACTACCGAAGCCAATGCCCTAGGCGGAGGAAGAAAGGGCAAGAGGGTGTATCTCATGTAGGGGGAGCTTCCAAAGCTAACCTAAGGTAAATTTAAATAATGCACCTTTAATTCCTAAAGCTAAAAAGAATCCTAAGAATTATTTTAGCTCTCTTGCAATCATTAATGAAAAGCATGCTAGTAGGAATAAATATGTGTGTTTAGGTGCTAAGCATGTTAGTTTCTCTAAGGACAAACCTAGACCAATCTTGTTTAGGGAGTCAATTAGGAGAATTGAAGAAAATTTGGGTGTTAATCCCAAGAAATCTAGACACATGCCTAAGAAGAAGAACATTTCCCAAAAGATAAATGAAAATTCAAAATTGGGAAGATTAGAGATGGAAAACCAAGCCTTGAGGTCAAGGCTAGAAAAACTTGAGAATACCCTAGCAATAATCACAAATTCGGTTAAGGGGTCTAATGGACAAAAGTCAAGACCTAGGAAACAAGAACTGTCTAAGAGCAAGAATGGTTTGGGTCACAAACCTATGTCCTATCACAATGTTCCATTTAATTATGGAACAACATCTAGGTCTAGAAAAACCAAGGCTAATAGGGAAGCCATCCCTAAGTCTAGCCATGGTGTTTGCTTTGTGGCTAAGGACTTAAGAAAATCTATGAAGGCCACTAGGAAGGTCATTAGGAGAGTTACCTCTAGAGTTGACCTAGGAAAGACCCAAAAGACTATGGCTTCAAAGCCTAAAAGGGTCATTAGAAAGGTATCTAGGGAAGTTATCCCTAGTGAATACCTTGTTAACCCAAGGAACTCCAATACGTATTGGGTTCCTAGGAGCGTGATCGATTCACGCTAGAAAGGTTAGGGTGTGTCAACCCTAAGTGGATGGGTAGTTAACCTAACCATAGTAGAGTTGACACATTAGGATGTGCCAATATGCTTTGAGAAGTTGAAAAATGATTAAATTGGCACAATTAGGTCTTAGAGGTATTGGTGGGCCATTTTGGGTTTTTGGCACACTAGGGGGAATGATGGTATTAAGGCAAAATGGGGTTAATTCCTAGAAATGACATTTTGGATTTAACACTTAGGTATTTTATACCTTAGTATATTTTACTTGCCATGATTTATTTTCCTTGCCATGTCATGACATCATCTTCATTTTTATCTCTAAAAATGTCATGATCATGTTTAGATTTCTTCTTTATATGTCGTGTATGCTAAAATGTCATTCACACGCCATGACATCATGATTTTGGCATATGCTTTTATCTATATCATATTTATGCCATAATCATCATCATGTATATAACTAAAATGAAATTAAGGACTATGGCACGATTTGATGGGAATCAAATAATATTGCATAGAAATATGCATGAAACCATTAAAAGAACAAAAACTCACATCTCACAAAAAAACTTGACTTGTATGTGTTTTACACATCTAGATATAAGTGAGATATTTAGGAAAAAGAAATTAAAGGTTTCAAAAACATTTTGAAAAACCATGGTGAAGCCTATCTTTTGATAGCTATCACCATTGAATGGGATGATACAAAGAGGGCTCTTTATTGAAGCTTTTCTTAACTTTTGGACTGTGTCAATCTCTTAATTTAGTGGGTAAAATAATTTTTAAATATTTTTCACCCATAGTGTTTATGATAAGTAATATACATACCAAATTTCAAGAATTTTAAACTTATGTATATTTACTTATAGATTTCAAAAATCCATTTCAAAATCAAAACTACAAAGTATCACGATTATCGCCAGAAGGCCACGATCGATGATGAAATGTGATTTAAACCATGTTGGTTAGGCCCATGTTCAGCTAGGTTAAGATCCCCTAACCACTCCTAACCCTAGGACATGCTTGGGAGAGCATAAGAAAGGGTGGAAATCCATTGGACATGGATTAGGAGAATGGTTTAGGGAGAGTATCAATTTTAAGGTGGATGAGAGTTCGTTGATGAACTTATGTTTAATTTTTATTGTTTTGATGTTCCTATTGGCTTAGGGACTCTCCAAGGACATTGTTGGTGCAATGGTCAAGGGGGAACAAGCCTCTAGGGGGAGGTATCCATCATGGTAAGATGGATGTGTATTTCCTTATGGGAGGAAAATTGGGTAGCCTCTCTTTAAGTGATATGGGATCACTAGAAAGATTCTAGGCATGTGTTCCTCCAATGGAGAGATTGTAAGATCTCATTGTGATATAAGACATTCATACCCTTGGGGAGGACCTTTTTGATGTAATGTCAAAAAGGGGGAGAAGTTACCAAGTTACCAATTAGGTTTGGAATTCTCATTTGGGATGTGAGAATTTCCAATATGGGAGAATTGGTAGACTTGAGATGGTAGTTTTATCAATAATAAAAAAGGGGGAGATTGTTGGTGCAATCGACCCAGGTTGACTCGAGTTTGACTCGAGCAGTACTTTGATAGTATTTTTATGATAGACAAAACTCATGACATGGGATTGTCATAGGAAAGTCCAACATGGTGTTGGCATGGAAAATCCAAGCATGGAGATTGGTGTGGGAAAGTCAACATGGAGTTGGCATGAAAAACCCAAGCATGGGGCTTGGTGTGGGAAAATCCAAAGCATTGCGAAGCCATGCGCTTGGTGCTTGGTGAGAAATGCATTGTGAAGCCGTGCACTTGGTTCATATGGGAAGTCTTGAGGACTTGGCAAGTTCACTAGGCTCGGGGTCCTTGAGCCGGTGAAGGATGGAATTGCGAAGCCGTGTGCTTGGTGCATCCGAGGGATCATCGGACGGGGAGCGAATGGAGTGAGGCCCAAGGGAAGCATACATCGAGGATAATAGACGAGAAGGATGGCATTGCGAAGCCGTGCACTTGGCGCATCCGAGGGACGTAGGCCGAGGGAAGAGAGCTTCGGTGGGAAACTCCATGAGGGATATGGTGGACTTGGCCAAGTGGCTAAGACTGAGTGTCGGAGGCTCAAACTTGATGTTTGAGGGTTTACCTGATGGTCAGATGCTCAAACAACTTGGTATTTGAGGTTTTGCCCGACAGCAGTCAACTGGCATAGGTGCCAGTTCGACTGATCCAAGTCGACTAGGGTTCGACTGGTGTTAGACTGTAGTTTTGTGCTTGGTAGTCGACTGCCATGGACTGGTAGTCGACTGGTAGGTGATTCGTTGGAACTTATCCAATGTGGATCTGGATGTTGTGAGACAACGGCTAGAGTGGCAGTCGACTTGTGCCTTTTGGCAGTCGATTGCTGGGCACGAAAACAGCTTGATGCAGGTTATAAATGGAGCTCAAGTGGGAGGATTTTGCCAAGACTTTAAGGAAGCTATTGGAGGGGAATTACTGCTGCATTCCAGTCCTTCAAGAGCCATCCAAAGCAAGCTACAAGCAAAGGGTTCAAAGCAAGCGTTGTAAAGTGTTCTTTACGTGTATTTTGTATTTGTCTTTGTATTGCTTGTATTTCAATACTTAGTGTAATTGCTTGTGAGAGGTTTCTCCACCTCCGACGTGTTATCTAGAAGGAGGGTTTAGTTAGTGTCGTGCGCATAACTAGAGCTCGGTGAGCTCGCCCGTGGATTAGGAACCATTCAGTTTCGAACCACGTATATCGTGTGTGTTTGCGTATGCTTGTATTGTTGTTAGTATTATTATTGTTTCTATTGTTTCTGCTGCACTAACGACAATCGTAGGAAAGCAACGCAACGATAACGAACGAATTCCACCATCGAACGATTGACGTCTATTCACCCCCCTCTAGTCGGCCAACCACATCGATCGATCCCCAACACATGCTTGGTCCTCTTCATCCCTGCTTCTTTTGGCTTCCTTTGAGGTAAAAAGTGCTTCTAGATGGTGGGAAAGATGAAACCACACAACTAGGGCAAGAGCATTCGAAGCACATGATGCAAATGGGGTGAAACCACACGACTCACCCCTTTTAACTGTTGGATCGATGCGGTTCGCTAGAGGGGGGGGGTGAATAGCGAAAAACCTTTTATTTTTCTTACGTTCATTAAAACTCGAGATATAATTAATTAATTGAAGCGGAAATGTAAAGTAAATAAAGACAATGAAGTTTTACTTGGTTCGTAGCCTTCGGCTACTACTCCAAGGCCGTAGTGGTCCTTGACCACGTACGGAGGGCAAAAGCACTAAAGGAACTCCTCCTCGTTAGAGGTAGGAGTTAATCGATACAAGAAGGAACCACAAAAACTTGAGATAGAGGGACACTCCCCCTCTCCTCGTATACGATAAAAGCTCCGGAAATGTAAATGACAAACTGATAAAAAAACTAATACCGACATACAAAAATAATAAGGAAAGTTAAACCTAGACGTCGGAATGGAAGGACTTCGTTGTCGGAGAGTTGCAGCGTAACGGAGGCTTTTGAGCACTTAGAAAATTATGTGAAACCCTAGGTTTGTCCTTCCTTTTATAGCCTTTGAGCCCCTTTTCGAGAGGAACCCTAGCCAATCAAATTTGAGCACATCTTTCCTTGAAATTTGGTGATAATCCTTGACTCCTCGAATCTGATCATTGACCATCAGTCGACTGATGGCCATCATCGATCGTGATGGCAAATCGGGCCGAGTCTTGACCTTTCAGCAATGATCGCTTGATGGCAGTCGAGTCCTCCAAGCTGGTAGTCGACTGATGCTAGCTGCAGGGCAAAGTTAGCTCAAAGAAAACATTATTTTGACGACCTCCGACCATCCGATCGCGACCTAGACCATCTATGGGATGTCTTTGGTCGGATCTACGCTTAAGATCATCCCCGTAAAGAGGATACGACCTCACTTACGCTCGCACACACGAGCTTACCTCGATACTTACGTGTCGCTTTTGCTTCCGGCCTTCCACTCGATTCCTTCGGCTCCCTCCGAAGTAACTCGAGTATCGCCCGACCACCGCGGCTTCCTCCGGGTGTCGCTAGCCTTCAGCTCCAGCATTGAGACTTTTCTGCACACTTGATTTAGCTCGTGAGATAACAATATAAGTTTAACTTTGTATCGTTTGCTATAATCAAAACTTAGGTTTGACTTAGGTGCCCACTGCACCAACAATCTCCCCCTTTTTGATTTATGGCAAACCCACATACAAAGTTAAGACAAAAATAAGTATGAGATTATGCATGAATGAGTAGGAGTATATAAAAATCCTTTTTCAAGTGCTCCCCCTTGAGGAATCCTCCCCCTTGACCGAGGGTGAGTACTTGAGAAAGAGTTTTAACTCTCCCCCTAGATATTTGCTACTAAGAAAAAGAATTAAGTAATCGAAATTACTTAATGTTGGCCATAGTGTTTAAAATAAGTTTTAAGTTAAGAAACCAAATGATTTCTTAACCCTGGCCTTTTGGTTAAATAAGTTTTCAAAACTTAACCTTAACTTTTGGTTTAATTATGAAGTAAGAGTTAAGTTATATAAAAAAAAATTAAATTTTGACTCCTTAACTTTTATCCTTTTTCTCCTTTTTCTCTCCCTTTTGCCGTATATCGAAAAGAGTAAGGGGTGTGTGGAAAACAAGAGAAATGTTAAATTTAAAGTCCAAGCATGTTCCACATTTTTTTTTAAATAATATACTGAAAATAAGTTCATCTATAAAATGTTCGACTCATATTTGGCTTGATTGATATGAAGGATCAACCAGTCCTGGTCAGAGTCGGTTAGTATGTATAATTATACTCCATGGTTCATAGCGATGCACTAGCTCTACATCTGGAACCAGGAGTAAGGTCCTAACATCTCACGCCCATCTACGTGGCTAAGTACACAAACACATTAGTCCTATGTGTTGTGAGATGTATTGGCTCCTTAAATCTATAGGTCCATGATATCTAAGGTATGTCCTATACTAGTTCCATAACAAAAATGAAAGTTAAGAAATAGTAGTAAGAAAATATAATTTGCATGTACCTATTCTATTACGCACATGCCCAATTTTCGTCTTAGTAGACTAAATTCGGCTTCGGGTAGGGGTTTAGTAAATAGATCTGCCAAGTTAGACTTCGATTCGACGTATTCGAGGTGTATGGATCCATTGGCCACATGTTCTCGAATGAAATGGTGTTTGACCTCTATATGTTTGGTCCTAGAGTGACATATCGGATTCTTTGTAAGATTAATTGAACTAATGTTATCTACGTGAAGTTTAGTATTTGTAAAGTCTAACTTAAAGTCGCGGAGAGTGTGCTTCATCCAAAGAAGTTGAGTGACACACTCACCCATCGCGATGTATTCGGCTTCGGTGGTAGATAAGGCAACACAATGTTGCTTCCTACTGCACCAACTCACTAGACTCGAGCCGAGTAGTTGACAACAACCACTCGTGCTCTTTCTGTCGAGTTTACTACCGGCATAATCCGAATCAGAGTAGCCGATTAGTTCGAACTCGGTAGATCTAGGATACCAAATACCGACATTAAGTGTACCCTTTAGATATCTAAGGATACGCTTTACTAGGGTTAGGTGGGACTCCTTAGCACATGTTTGAAACCTGACGCACATACTTACTGCGAATAGGATGTCGGGTCGACTCGCAGTTAAGTATAGAAGACTTCCTATTGCGCTCCTATAGTACTTTAAGTCAATGGACTTACTTTCTAGGTCTTCTCCTATGTTAACATTTATCGCCATTGGGGTGTTTATTACCTTAGCGTCTTGCATTCCAAATCTTTTAATTAACTCCTTAGTGTATTTTTGTTGATATAGGTATATACCATCCTTAGTTTGTTTAATTTGTAGACCTAAAAAGAAACTTAACTCGCCTACCAAGTTCATTTCGAACTCACTTTCCATGAGCGAAACGAACTCGTTTAGTCAGGCTGAGTTAGAGGTTCCAAAAATTATATCGTCTACGTAAATTTGAGCTATGAATATTTCTTTACCTAAGGTTTTTACAAAGAGAGTTGGGTCAACTAAGCCTTGGTTAAACCCTTTTGACTTAAGATGGATTGAAAGTCTTTCGTACCAAGCTCGAGGAGCTTGTTTAAGTCCATAGAGAGCTTTCTTAAGTTTTAGAACATGGTCGGGTTTATCTAGATTTTCGAATCCGGGGGGTTGGCTGACATAAACTTCTTCTTTAATGTATCCATTTAGGAATGCCGACTTAACATCCATTTGAAACAGCTTAAATCCTCGATGTGCGGCATAAGCTAGCAACATTCGAATAGATTCGAGTCTAGCTACTGGGGCATAGGTTTCGTCGTAATCTAAGCCTTCGACTTGGCTAAACCCTTTGGCGACTAACCTAGCCTTGTTTCTAACTACTTCACCTTTATCATCAAGCTTATTTTGAAACACCCACCTTGTTCCAATTATCGTTTTGTCTTTAGGTGGTGGTACTAACTCCCACACTTCATTCCTAGTAAATTGGGCTAGCTCTTCTTGCATTGCAATAATCCAATCGGGATCAAGAAGAGCTTGTTCAATTTATTTGGGTTCTATCTTTGAAATTAAGGAAATTTGACTAAGGTTCCTATAGGATGCTCTAGTTCGAACTCCTAGATTAGGATCTCCTATCACTTGATCGATAGGGTGGTTAGTCTGGTTGATCAATGGGGTGACTTGGTTGAACACTAGTTTGGTTGGAGTCATCTATCACTTGATCAATAGAGTGACTAGGTTGACCTAGGTTAGGATTAACACTAGACCTGATCTCCGGATCAGAGTTAGGTTTAGTATGAATCGGCTCGCTAATTGGGGTTGCCGGTGGTTTTGTAGGTTCATGTCCTTCATCAAATACTACATTGATAGTCTCCTCGACTCTAAGGGTGTCGTGGTTATATACTGTATAAGCTCTACTTGTAGTCGAGTATCCTAGAAAGATTCCGGTCGTGGTTTTGGATGTAAATTTCCCTAGGTAATCCTTAGTGTTTAGGATATGTACCTTACACCCAAATACCCTAAAGTACTTGATGTTAGGTATTTTATCGTGATAAATCTCGTACGTGGTCTTAAGGTGCCTCTTTACCATAAGGATCCTATTTTGGACATAGCAAGTCGTGCTAACGGCTTCTGCCCAAAACCTATTGGGTAGGTCGTATTCATTCAACATGGTCCTAGCGGCTTCTTGTAGAGTTCGGTTTTTCCGCTCCACTAGGCCATTTTGTTGAGGGGTCCTAGGGAAAGAGAATTCATGGTAGTATCCGTTTAGGTTATAGAAGTCGGTGAACCTTTGATTTTCGAATTCACCACCATGATCGCTTCTAAGTCTTTTAACCTTAAGGTCTTTTTGATTCTCGATTAATTTGAATAGATTGATTAATTGATCTAGGGTATCATTTTTATGTTTGATGAACCTAACCCAGGTAAACCTGGAGTAGTCGTCAATTATGACTAAGCAATATTGACTTCTATTGAGTGACTTGGCTCCATGTGAATCGAATAGATCCATATGCAGGAGCTCAAGTACACTTGAGGTCTGCTCTGGTTAGTTAACTTGTTTTGTGTCCTAGGTTGTTTTCCTTGTTGACAAGCATTACAGATTTTATTAACCAAATTGTTGAGGTTGGGTAAGCCTCTGACTAAGCCACTCTGACTCATCTTGTGGACGAGTCTTGGGTGCGAGTGACCGAGTCGTCGGTGCCACAACCATGATTCCTCTTGCCGTGTCACAAGACACTTAGTTGAGGAGTTGGTTAAGTTGATCGTATAAATGTTGTTATTTCTAGTTCCTTTAAGAATTGTTTTAGAGGTTTCGTTGGTATTAATTACGCATTCATTTTCTAGAAATATAACCTTATAGTTATTATCACACAATTGGCTTACACTAAGTAAGTTATATTCAAAATTCTCTACAAGTAATACATTTTTAATAACAAAATTCGTGTTAAGCTCGATATCACCTGATCCGATGATTTTGAGCTTGCCGTTATTCCCAAAGGCTACCGATCCTTGTCGTTTGAATCGAAGCTTTATGAATTTGAGTTGATCTCCGGTCATGTGTCAGGAGCAACTGTTGTCCAACATCCATTGATCCTACACACAAGGTGGTTGGATTGGATGTTAGATTTTTTGTTAAGAAAATTGGTTGTAAGTTGTTAACCCTAGGTCATCTCACCGGAGTCTATATGATCAAGCATGTTATACTTATGTGTTATTTTTTAGATGACTTCCAATTAAGTTGATTAAGTGGATTTAGGTTCAAGTAATTTTATGTTAGATTTGGATTTAACCCTAGGCTTGTCAAGTTTACCTTTTCAAGATCATGGCTTCCAGGTCGTGGCGAGGCACAGGGGCCTTCTTTTATCGGATCATCGACCACTTCCTTAGACAAAGCCATTTTCAAGAAAATGATGACTTGACTCACCTAAAATTATTTCCTCGTCTAACTAGTTATTTTTGAAAAGAGGCTCCCCGAGGCTCAATCTTTTCGAAGAATTTTAGTTGGTTATGTTTTTGAAAAGAGGCTCCCCGGGGCTCAATCTTTTCGAAGTTGATTATGTTCATGTTCTAAGTGAGTTCACAAGTTTTAAAGTACAAACTTTCTAAGTTAAAGCACAAACATTCTAAGTTAAAACATGCAATTTCTAAGTTAAAGCACAAACTTTCTAGACCGTTGAATCAGTTCGGTCTATCCACATAGTGGATTTGGTCCTTGGGAACCCAGTACGGGTTGGATCCTAGAGTTGAAATCAAAAAGTTCTTAGGGACCCATGCTTGGACATGTTTCTTATGTCGACTTACAATCGACATATATGACCTATTAGTCGTGTTTGAGTTAAACCCTAGTCCAGCCTTGTTGTACACGGCCCTTTGAGATCCAAGTAGGAGGTCAAGTCCTTTGGATCCCAAAGTGAACCTTTCCAACGTGTTCCTAAGATCTTCGACTTGACTTTTCAAGAGAGAGTTCTCAACTTCGAGCTTTTCAACTCGAGTTGAGTCCTTCTCTTGAACTCGACTAGTCGAAGAGGTTAGGGAGACCTCGTGTTTGAGGAGTTTAACCTCCTCAACAAGGGTCTCGAACTTGACTCGACTTAGCTAACTTCCTAGACAAAAACCTAACCATATTATGTAAAGTATTAAATAAAGCTCGACTCACCTTAAGGGTATCTTTTGAACCTGGATGCGATCCGTGGCTTGACTTGAAGGTAGCTTCAGTCCGAGTCATCCTCGTGTTCGACTCAAGTTCGTGCTTGGTCTCCGTGTCCGACTCAATTGATTTCGCCATGAAGACGTGGTCTTCGTCTTCTTCGGATGACGCTTCTTCCCATGTCGCGTTGAGGGCCTTCTTATGCTTAGGTGCTTGGTGGTTGAGCTTGGGGCACTCGGACTTGATATGTCCAAACCTGTTGCACTCATAACACCTAATGTTAGAACTTTTAGGCTTACCTTGGTTGGGTCGAGTCGTGGTTCGCTTTCGTCCCTTGGCTATCCTTCGAGCTAGGTTCATTAGTTCGTGATCAACTCCGGGTCAACTTCTTCTTCGGACTCGTCTTCCTCCTCGGTTGGTGGTGGCTTGCTTGCGATTTTCTTCTTCTTTGAACCTGCAAACAAGGCTATACCCCTCTCGGGTTCCGAGTTGAATTGTTCATGTAATTCGAAATCGGAAAAGAGTTCATCTAACCTAATTTTAGAAAGATCCTTGGAGACCTTATAGGCATCAACCATGGATGCCCATAAGGTAGTCCTCGGAAAAGAGTTTAGGACATACCTTATAAGGTCGCGGTTTTCGACCTTTTGCCCGATTGCGTGTAGGTTGTTGACTATGTCTTGGACACGGGCGTGGAGTTGCGTCGTGGACTCGTGTTCCTGCATTTTTAGTGTGTACAATTTATTGAATAACAAATCATGTTTGCAAACCTTAGCTTGATCCGATCCTTCGTGTAACTCGATTAGCTTTGTCCAAAGATCCTTTGCGCTTATGAAGGGGCCGACGCGATTTAGCTCTTCCTTGGATAGGCCGCATTGAAGGATTTGTGTTGCCATGGCGTCGGCTTTGACTTGTCGTTTTGTCGCAATGGTCCATTGATCATAATCCAAGGAGTCACCCACTTCATTAGTCGGAAGTGTGAAACCCGTTTGGATTATGATCCACATCTCGATTTGGGTTTTGAGAAAGCATTCCATCCGACCCTTCCAATAACGGAAGTCATCTCCATTGTAAAATGGAGGTCGAACGGTGCTAAAACCCTCGAGATGGGCCATTAGAACAAAAGACAAAAGGAGACGAAGGAAAAACTAGCAACGACAAAAAACACACAAAAAGTACCAAGACTCGCGTCTTGGATTAGTAGTGCGGGAGTAGATTTAACAAAGCGAGAAAAAAAATCTAAAATAAACAGAAATAAAAGAAAAATAAATCTGTGAAAAATGGCTAGATTGGTGGTTTCACCAAATCTTAGCAACCCCCGGCTCTGATACCAATTGTTGGATCGATGCGGTTCGCTAGAGGGGGGGGTGAATAGCGAAAAACCTTTTCTTTTTCTTTCGTTCGTTAAAACTCAAGAGATAATTAATTAATTGCAGCGGAAATGTAAAGTAAATAAAGACAATGAAGTTTTACTTGGTTCGTAGCCTTCGGCTACTACTCCAAGGCCCTAGTGGTCCTTGACCACGTACGGAGGGCAAAAGCACTAAAGAAACTCCTCCTCGTTAGAGGTAGGAGTTAATCGATACAAGAAGGAACCACAAAAACTTGAGATAGAGGGACACTCCCCCTCTCCTCGTATACGATAAAAGCTCCGGAAATGTAAATGACAAACTGATAAAAAAAACTAATACCGACGTACAAAAATAATAAGGAAAGTTAAACCTAGACGTCGGAATGGAAGGACTTCGTTGTCGGAGAGTTGCAGCGTAACGGAGGCTTTTGAGCACTTAGAAAATTATATGAAACCCTAGGTTTGGCCCTCCTTTTATAGCCTTCACTCCAAGCTTCTCGTCCGGCGGTCCCTCGGATGCTCCAAGCGCACGGCTTCCGCAAAGCTATCCTTCACCGACTCAAGGCACGAGTCATGAGATGTGAAACATGCCACGGCTCCATGTGCGAATTAATAAGTCCTGCACGACTTCAACGCACATATCACATCAACATATCAAACTAACTTAAACCCTTTGCCACACCATCAAAACCATATCACGGCAAGAGATTGCCCTAACAATCTCCCCCTTTTTGATGTGTGGCAATCCGTTTAAGTTAGGTAAAAACATTTGATATAAATTCTAAGGTAAGAAAGCATGTAAAGATAAACATGATATAGCAACATGCAACTCCCCCTTAATCCATGAAACCCTCCATGCAAATTTTCTCCCCCTATCATATATTTCTCCCCCTACAATATATTTCTCCCCCTAATGTGATTAACTTAAACATACTTATTTCTCCCCCTTTGACACCATCAAAAAGATTAACACTAAGTTATAAGCTCATGGCATCAAGTATAATGGAGGGAAAAATATGGCAAGTTGATTTAAAAATTGGGTACCATTTGTTGATGGCATCAAGTATATTTCTACCACTTGTTGGTGGCATCAAGTATATTTCTACCACTTGTAGGAGGTTTATAAACTGAATTCGGCCTTCAATATTCTGATTTACAGGCCACCAGTCGACTGCTATCAGTATGGCAGTCGACTGGCACAAATGAATCCATATTTCTGATTTTCTGGACGAGTTTCAGAAATGCATTATAAATTCCAGAAAATTTGAAAAATCATGAAATTTGGGGAACATATTTCTATTAAGTATATCTATCAATGAAAAATAGTTTTTCATGAAAACTCATTATATTTTCTTGTTTTTGCCAAAAATCCAAACGTTCTAAAAACCACTAGGTTTTTGATCATTCTAGTATCAAGTTAGCTACCTAGTTTTGCATCCAATTGTTTCAAAACATGAATACATGTATTTTAGGGTAAGGAATTGTTTTGAGAACATATGAAATATCCAACCATGATCTTTGGGCAATATGTCTATGAATTAAACATAAGCCTTCCCCATGATTGGTCTATTATTGCTATTTTGATACTTTAAATGACCATCTAAATGCCATAGGCATTAGTGGACATTTGTATCATCCTAATATCTCACCCATGCTAAGTTTGCAATCAAGTTAGCCTATAGTGAGTGTGAGATGCATCCTAGGGGGGTATTTGTATATACTTAACCCATATATTCATGCAATTCTATCATGGTTAAGTATCAACCTAACATCCTACATGATCATAATGACATATATCAATCAATTCTACATTATGATCATGAAATTCATGTTTTCATCAAATTATAGTCATGCATTAGGTATTATATGATGATAATAAACAAATTATCACCTAAAGCATGATTTAAACTTATTTCTCAAGATAACGTGCCAAATATCAAAATCATAAATCATGATTTAAGACATACATAGGAATTACATCAATCATAATGATTTAAGCATTATTACCTATTTATGGGTACGTTATCATCACCCAACACTATCTAAAAAATGTTGTCCCGTCATCCTAAGTCAACCAAAATATGATATAGGTCAAGTTCATATGGTTGACTACCCTAGGGGTTTTCTAACCCTTAAGGATGGATTTTGGAACCCAAAATAAATTCTTTCCTATTGGGTTCACTAAAAACTCCTTGGGGATCCATTTCCTAGCTATTGCTTTCTTTTTATCTTGTCCCCTAGCTATTAGGCATTTATAGGCCTTCTCATTTTTCTTCTCTTTGTATCCTAGGCCTTTCTTGTTAAAACTTGCCCTTTGGCTCCCTAAGATCATATTTAAGGTGTTGGAGCCTATAGTGAATTTCTCTAGGGCTTTTGTTAAATAATCCACCTTTTCCCTTAAAGCCCTATTTTCATTTATACATGCATCACTAACATCCAAAGGCATATAATCATGTGAGCATGCATCATCTAAGCTAGAAGAAATATTATCATTTAAGCATGCCTTTTCTAATTTTTGTTCTAGGTCCTTAATTTGTTCAAGCATGCATTTATTTTTCTTCTTTGCCCTAAATAAATCCTTAGTTAAACTAGAAACCATGGAAACTATTTTCTTAGGGGTTAGATTTGTTACCATAGTTTCCATGTCCTCTTCTTCTTCGGATGAGGAGGATGTGGAAGCTCCCCCTTCATTTGAGCTCTCCCCATTTGAGCTTGATCCTTCATTTTCGGATGAAGAGCAATCCAAGTCATCAAAGGCCATCAAGGCCAAATTGGTGACAAAGGCATTCTCCTCATCCGATGATGAGGAGGAGGATGAGGAAGGATCATCCCAAGTCCTTGCCTTGAGAGCCTTAGCCTTTCCCTTCTCCTTTGTTTTCTTTTCTTCTTCCTTTCTCTTGCTCCCCTTCTTCTTCTTCCTCTTCTCTTCTTTCTTTTTCTTCTCTTCCTTGCTCTTGTTTAGGAGAGGACAATTGTCCCTTATGTGCCCTTCTCCTTGGCAATTGTAGCATATAACCTTCCCCCTTGGTCTTCTCATCCTATCATTAGATTTATCAAATCTAAAATTCTTAAATGCACGTCTTACCCTCCTTACCATATAGGCTTCTTCGGTGCTATCCATGGAGGAGGAGGAAGACGCTTCGTCATCGGAGGAGGAGGGGATTTCCATCTTCTTCTTCCCGTTACTTGCCAATAATGCTACTCCTCTTGAGGGTTGAATTCTAGGCTCCTCTTGTATTCCCTCAAGCCTAGTTTCGTGAAGCTCCATGGTTGAAAAATTCCTCCAAGGTGCTCACTTCTAGGTTCTTGGAGATATAAAATGAGTCCACCATGGAGCTCCATTTTGAGGACGGGAAAGGCATCTATGGCCTTCATTACCATATCCGGTTTGATAGCTTCTCACCTACACTTGTTAGCCCAATTAAAATTTCTTTAAACCTAGAGTGTAGTGAGGTTACCTTTTCTCCCTTTTCTAGTTTTATATTGGATAATTGGGAGCGGAGGAGGTCTCTCCTTGCTAGCTTGGCCTCGGATGTGCCTTCATGGAGTTCTATAAGCTTCTCCCACATCTCTTTGGCGCTAGCACATTCTCCGATCCGGTTGATCTCTTGTTGGGGGAGCACATTGAAGAGATGATGTTTGGCTTTTGAATTTGCAAGGTGCTCTTCCCTTTGCCTTTTGGTCCACCTTGATTTTTCGATTGGTTTCCCCTCTTCATCCCTAGGCAAAACGAAGCCGGATTCCATTGTAATCATTATATCAAAATCCGTTTCGAAAAATACCTCCATTCGCTTCTTCCACCAAGCGAATTCTCCTTCAAACTTCGGAGGATGGATGTTGGAGCCGGCCATTTTTGATGTAGGGCTTGTTGCGGCGGTTAGTCCGGTGACAAGCAACCTCGGCTCTGATACCACTTGTAGGGGATCGGTATGGCCGGCTAGAGGGGGGTGAATAGCCCTCGTACGATGGATGTCGTAAATTGCTCGTTCATCGTTCGTGCTCGTCTACAATTGTCGTTAATACGCAGCGGAATACAATAGAGATAATAACTATAAGTAAAGACAAGAAAAATATAAACAAGCAATACAAACACCTAGATATAACGTGGTTCATGGCTACGCCGCTAATCCACGGTCCGATTCGTCCACGGTGAATCACTCCGCCAAAACCAATCACTATCGGTCTCTCCTTTGCACAAAGCTAGGTGGAGGTAACCTTTACAACCAAGATCACTCTTCTTACAATAGGATTGAAGTAAAGACAAGTAAGAAGAGTTTAGAGCTTGTGGGGCACTAGGAAGATCGTTTGGAGTATGAGCATTAGCCTCTCAAAGGCTTACACCCTCTCTTTTTATAGAGAGGGCTAACTTCTTCCCGTTTGCCGCCATCGATCATTTGCCGCCTGGTACACAACGGCCTCCGAACACGTCGGATCCCGACCGTTGTAGTCCAATGGAACTCTTGGCGATCGGTGATGGACCTCATCGATCATTCGCCTCCATAGTCATTTGCCCGATCGGCTACTGAGCGGTTACATGGCTAAACCCTATTGACGATCATTCGCGCCTTGGCCGATCGGCGATAATCTTAGCGATCGGCCCCCGCCCGTATGGCGATCACGCCTGATCCGGTCGATCGTATACGGTCGAACTCACTCGACTCGGAGCGATCGCGCCATGACATAGCGATCGGCGGTGTCGGGAAAACCCATCCGACACTTGGCCAAATGGCCAAGTTTCACCTAAGAGCTACCCTTCCCCGGGTTACAATCGCTCATTCTCATTTCTCGGAGTCCTTCGCCATCGAAGTTCTCTTCGTTCTCGGCCATGTCCCTCGGCAGCATCAGGCGCACGGCTCTGCAATGCTCCTTCACGTCTCTTGCCTCGAAGTCTACTTCCTCCGGCTTCACTCCAAGCTTCTCGTCCGGCGGTCCCTCGGATGCTCCAAGCGCACGGCTTCCGCAAAGCTATCCTTCACCGACTCAAGGCACGAGTCATGAGATGTGAAACTTGCCACGGCTCCATGTGCGAATTACTAAGTCCTGCACGACTTCAACGCACATATCACATCAACATATCAAACTAACTTAAACCCTTTGCCACACCATCAAAACCATATCACGGCAAGAGATTGCCCTTACAACCCTTGCCAATCAAATTTGAGCACATCTTCCCTTGAAATTTGGTGATAATCCTTGACTCCTCGAATCTGATCATTGACCATCAGTCGACTGATGGCCATCATCAGTCGACTGATGGCAGCATCAGTCGAGTGCTGACCTTCGACAGTCGACTGTTTGATGGCAGTCGAGTCCTCCAAGTTGGCAGTCGACTGATGCTAGCTGCAGGGCAAAGTTAGCTCAAAGAAAACATTATTTTGGCGGCCTCCGACCATCCGATCTCGACCTAGACCATCTATGGGATGTCTTTGGTCGGATCTACGCTTAAGATCATCCCCGTAAAGAGGATACGACCTCACTTACGCTCGCACACATGAGCTTACCTCAATACTTACGTGTCGCTTTTGCTTCCGGCCTTCCACTCGATTCCTTCGGCTCCCTCCGAAGTAACTCGAGTATCGCCCGACCACCGCGGCTTCCTCCGGGTGTCGCTAGCCTTCAGCTCCAGCATTGAGACTTTTCTGCACACTTGATTTAGCACGTGAGATAACAATATAAGCTTAACTTTGTATCGTTTGCTATAATCAAAACTTAGGTTTGACTTAGGTGCCCACTGCACCAACATTAACCTCGTGCAACACGGTCGTGTGAAAACAAATGGCCAGGCCGTGTGTGCCTCAGGTCGGTCGGGCTCGGTCGTGGGAAAACACATGGCCAGGCCATGTGTTCCCATTTCTCTCCCCGTTTTATGTTAGGGTTCGAATTTTCTCTTACATTTTGTTGTGTAGGTTAATATGGATTTTATTTTTGCCTACCTAAGTTCTTTTCTAGTGCTAACTCTAAATGAGATGGAGATCAAAACTAAACTAAAATGAATGCATGCAATACAATCAAAGGGAAATCTAAAACTAAACTTGGGTTGCCTCCCAAGAAGCACTTTGTTTAAGGTCGTTTAGCTCGACCGCACTCCACTATCAACTTGGATCTGGAGGTTTAGTGAACCTCCATTCATCTGTCTCGGAAGCTTTATCTAGTGGTTCCGACTTCATTCTGCTAAACATGAAGCCGTCGAGGTAGGGGGCTCTGTGCTCCGAAAGGCTGAAGAGGATGATCTCCCCATCTACCTCGAAGGAGATCTGGTGTGCCTTCACGTCTATGCATGCCTTTGCAGTTGCAGAAAAGGCCTTCCCATAATGATGGGATTCTAGGGATTGGGTCATGTGTCCAGTATTATGAAGTCCGTGGGTATCATGAAATCCTCAATCACCACAGGCACGTGTGATAGCATGCCAATGGGCTCCTTGACTGAATCATCCCCCATATGAATACCAAGATTCATTGGTTGAAGCTCGCTCAGTCCCATCTTCAGATAATATGCGTAGGGCATCACACTGACTGATGACCGCAAGTGGTATAATGCTTCATCGAAGCTCTCCCCATAAATTGAGCAGGCGATAACAAACTCACTGGGGTCCTCAAGCTGTAGTGGAATCTTCTCTACAATTTCATCTTGGTAAGATAGGGTGGTAATCATGGTTGCATACCCCTTGGCAAATTTGCTACTCTGCCCCAGTCATTCCTCTTTAGCTTGACTCATCGGAGAGCTCTTCATAGGTTGTGACACGGTTTGGGGTATCTGGGCCACTTGTGTCTCCAATATCCTGGTGTGACATGGAAGGCCATCGACGGTGGCCTTCAATTCTCTGAGTGATTCTTCAGACTTCTGATGTTGGTGACGAAATTCCTCATTGGCCTTAGTTTGGGTAGCAATGAAGTCCTCCATCATCAGTTCCAATCTGGACTTCTATGGTCGCTGCCTATTGCCTTGCTGCTGCCTATACCCCCCTGATGGTTGTGAGTTTCTCGAGTTATTTTTATTGGAGAAATTCAAGTGATTCCTCCATCCGAGATTGTAGGTGTTGGAGTATGGGTTGTTGGGCCTTGGTCGTAGTCCCCAACTGCGTCACAGTGCTCAATCTGCTTCTCTAAGGTTCCCTGGCCTCCATAGTGGTCCTCTTGATACGCTGTCGCTCCCTCTCTAAAGTCAATGGTCGTACATGTAGATGAAGGATTCAATGATTCGAACCGTTTACTTAGCAAACCCATCCTTGCTGCCAGATGGTCCATGGAGTTGACAGTGTATCGTCCCACTGCAGGCGTAGGTTGACCATGTTCGGAAGCCCATTGATGGTGGTTTTTGTCCACCTCTTCTATCAGCTCCTTTGCTTCCTCTCTGGTCTTATTCATCAGTGCTCCTCCTGCAGCATAATCTAGGGACGTCTTTGTGGTGTACGTGATCCCATTGTAGAAGATGTGGATCACCAGCCACCTCTCCAGTCCGTGGTGGGGCCATTGGTATAATAGCCCCTTGTGGCGATCCCAAGCTTCGAATTGTTAGTGAAAGCCCTAGAGCCAATCATGTGATGATTGTTGTATGGACTTTATTGTATCATATTCCTATTTATAAAGGCATGGTTATTATATTTACTTGTATTGGTGCCAAATAACTAAATATAATAATGTCCTTGAGTAGTAGGTTCTTATCTATATCAATCGATTGGTTGAATCGATAATGAGATGATATAGAGAACACTACTCTTTATCATTCCTAGTTGAGTATTAACATTCAGGGACAATGTTAATGCGTAGAGACTAGCATGTAGGTCAACACGATGACTTGATCTCACAAGTCATGGATATGAGATATCAAGTTAACACATGGGTATGCATTGGAGAATGTATACTGAATGACCCGCCATGAGAAAGTATCATGGATTGTTATATGAGTGTCATATACTTTCTCATGTGGCTATTAGTATGAATATTAGTCCTCAGACCTGAAGTCACCATGGTTCCCTACATAAGGAGTTGCATACTTTGGCTTCGTCAAACGCCACCCGTAAATGGGTGGACTATAAAGGCGATTACTGGGTATGCAACAAATTATGCGAAGGAATGTGAGTGATGTAGATGAGATCTATCCCTCCTATATGACGGGGGTGACATCGATATTCTTGATAGAGTGAGACCACGAAGTGCATGGCCATACCCAAATGAGTCAATATGAGATATTGAGCTCATTTGATTAGAGTGAGTCTACTTGGAATTCAAGATATAGATTGTACCGAGGATGACACGATCTATGCCTCAATTGGTCAATCTAGATGTCAAGGATAGAGGGACATTGTCACATATTATGATAGTCACAATTAGTAGTCACAAAGGTTATGTTGGAGCTCAACATTCTTGTAACTTGGGTAGCAATGATGTGTTGCTAGATACCGCTCATTGCTTATGTTCCTAAGTCGGTTTAGGGACATTGCCAACGTTACAAGAACCTATAGGGTCACACACAAAGGGAAATTAGATGGAGATTAGGTTCATATGATGAACCATGAGGATTAGGTTCATGGGACGAACCAAATTGGATTAAGAGTAATCCTAATTAGACTAATTGAGTTGGACTCAATTTGATTCAAGTGTTAAATGAGTCTAATTTAGATTTGATTCATCAAATCAATTTAAATTAATGAATAGAGATTCATTAAATTAAAATTGACTTGAATCATATGGTTGGATTTGATCAACCATGGGAGATAAGAGGTCAAGTTTGACTTGACTTGAGAGGGAAGATGAAAGGTCAAGTTTGACTTGACCAAATGCCATGTCATGATGATGACTTGGCATGACCGGCCAATGATGATGCTCCACATCATCATTGACTTATCATGTGGTGCCACCTCATGTGGGAGACCAAGAGCCATTGGCTCTTGGAGTTACATGCATGCATGTAACCTCCCAAGCCTTGAAGTGGCCGGTCACTTCTTGATGAGGAGTGAATTGTTTTTGGGTAACTCCATCTTCTTCTTCCTTGGATCATCTTCTTCCTTGGCTCTCTTCCTCTCTCTAGATCTCCCAATCCTCCATTGCCGAGACCTTCAAGGAGTGCTAGCATACTCAAGATTGTCTTTTCTCCACCTATTGCTTGTGTGGATACCAATAGAGGAGTGTGCACTTGACACTCTCGAGTTTCGACACTCCATTTGGATGAGCGGGATAAGCGAAGGGTATCGCTTCAAGAGTAACTTCTTATCATGTAGATCTAGAGTAGATCTAAAGGTATTAAACACATACATGTTAGTTTTATTTTTTATACTTCGCACGGATCCGTGGTCGGGGCTTCCAAGGTTTTCGCAATGCAAAAAGCAGTTTTTGCGGCTCGGAAAACCCAAGAGTGGTATCAGAGCCATGTGTGAAGCATGTATGTGTTTCATTTTTGTAGTTTTTATATTAGATATAAAAATAACATATTTTTATGTTTCTGTAAATTCCGTATTTTTATAGAATTTTTGGGTATTTTTCTCGAAGTGTCGATGCAACGAGTGTTGGGACACTTGTAGGCTTCAACCATCGAGAAAAACTCTCCGAAACGGCGAGTTCTCACTTTAGGTTTTTGGGACAGTGACTTAAGTCGCTGTAAGATCGTATTTGGGACACTCACAATGTTTATTTTTTGAGTAGGGGCACTGCCCCTATCCCCGAAAGGGGCCTTGTCCCGCGATCGCACCCGGAAACCGCATAGCGGGACCGTTACGGAGAGGTGACTCATAAAATTGAAAAAAAAATAGGAAAAATTATAGAAATTTTATGTAAAAATACATAATTTAGAATTATGTATAATTCTATGATTTTCATGGCCCAAGAACCCCAATTTGATTGGACATTAGTGTGTTGTAATTGATAATACGTCCTGCGTGCCATTTTTGTGGTTGTGCGTGTTGTATAGTGTATGCGACCTGCGCGTCGTGCCTCTTCTTTTGAAATTCTAGTTGTAAATAGTTTTAGACTCAAATGTAACTCGAACTTCATATTTGTAATGTACAAAATGGAGCGGTGGAAAGTCCATTTGTAAACGAAGTTACGAGAAGGGTGTCGACGACACATGACGGTCAAAGGAAGCGCTTGGAGAAGCCGCTAGCCCTAGGTTGACCGTCCGATCTTCTCATTGGCTTGAGAAGATCGTAGTAGGGCCATGACCACATCACAGTTGGAAAGTTAGGATATTCCAACCATTGGAAAGATAGGATAAGATCGCATTTACACTAAATCTTGGGCGATTTAGCCAAAGCTAACTCAAGGTCTTTTGTAAATGTGGGTCTTGATCCTATAAACAAGAGTTGCATAGAGATGTAATCGGTAATGTGTTACCCACTGATCCTACTAAGTCTTGGGCGATTTAGCCTAAGATAACTCAAGGCTTAGTATGATGTGGATCTTGTCCCTCAAGAATTATAGCTTGTCTGTATGAATCTAGTAATGTGGTTTGACCACTCCATAACTCGATTCTACAAAATTCCTATAATTCAGTGGGAGCATCATTTGATTAAAGGCCTAATTAAATGATAAAAGAAATATGATATTAATTCTCTGCATTGTATGTTGTAGATTACTATGTCGACAAACACGAACACTCTCTCTCTTTGTTCTGTCCTTGAGAAGGACAAGCTCAATGGAGAAAATTTCCTAGACTGGTACAGGAACCTGAGAATCGTTCTCACCCAAGAAAGGAAATTGTACGTCCTGGAGCATCCCATTCCGGAGGAACCTCCTGCCACTACCTCGCGAGCTGACAAAGATGCTTACAAGAAGCATCAAGATGATGCATTAGATGTGTCATGTCTAATGCTCGCGACCATGAACTCTGAGCTTCAGAAGCAACACGAGTTCATGAATGCTTATGATATGGTTGAACATCTTCGTCAACTATATCAAGGACAAGCAAGACATGAGAGATATAAAGACTCTAAGGCATTTTTTGGTTCCAAAATGCAAGATGGGACTCCCGTAGGTCCATATGTACTCAAGATGATTGGGTATGTAGAAAACCTACAAAGATTGGGATTCCCCCTTGGCCAAGAGCTGGCCACTGACTTAATCTTGCAATCTTTGCCGCAAAGCTACAATAAATTTGTCATGAATTACAACATGAATGAAATTTATAAGCCACTGCCTGAGATGCTCAGCATGTTGAGAACTGCTGAGCTCAACCTTAAGAAGGGAAAACATGATGCCATTTTGATGGTGCAAAAGAAGAAAGGCAAGGGCAAGCCTAAAGGTAAGGGAAAGTTGTTAGTTATAGCCCTAGAACCAATCATGTAATGGTTGAATAGGGAACATTTTGTATCATATCCTATAAAGACAAAGGATTGGTTATTATATTTACGTCTTGCTTTTGCCATCTAAATTAAATATAATAATGCCCTAGAAAAGTAGGTTCTTATCTACAACACATCAATTGGCAGAATTGATTATGAGAGGCTGTAGAAAACACTTTCCTAAATGTTCCTAGTCAAGTATTAATATGCAAGGGCAATATTAATACATAAAGACTAGCATGTAGGTCAATTGATGACTTGATCTCACAAGTCATGGATATATGATATCAAGTTGACACATGGGTATATATATTAGAGAATATATACTAAACTGACCCACCATGAGAAAGTTTCATGGATCGTCATATGAGTGTCATAAACTTTCTCATGTGACTATTGGTATGAATAGTCTACAAACCTGAAGTCACTACGGTTCCCTACATAAGGAGTTATGTACTTTGGTATCGTCAAACGTCACCCGTAACAGGGTGGACCATAAAGGCGATTACTGGGTATATAACAAATTATGCGGAGGGATGCGAGTGATGTAGATGGGATCTATCCCTCCCATATGACGGGAGTGATATCTGTGGGCCCCTTGATTGAGTAGAACTACTAAAATGCATGGCCATGCTCGAATGAGTCAATATGAGATATTGAGCTCATTTGTTTGAGTTAGTTTACTCAGGGATCAAGAAACACATAGATTGATCGAGGATGACACGATCTATGCCTCCTTGGTCAATCTGATATCAAGGATAGAAGGACACGGTCATACATTATAGTAGCCACGGAAAGGTTATTCGGATCTTGACTTATTTCGTAACTTGGGTAGCAATGATGTATTGCTAGATGCTGCTCATTGCTTGTGTATCTAAAAGAGTTTAGATCCACTGCCAACGTTATGAGAGCCTATAGGGTCACACACAAAGAGCATGATGATTAGAAGAATTACTGCATTCTAGTTTGACTAGAATAATTTGGGAATAAGTTTAAGTACAAAATGGTTTTTGGACTTTAAGCTTAATGAGAATTTTAGCTTGTTGATTTAATGAGATTAATTCAATATGCTAAGCTTATTAATTTAATAAGATTAAATAAATATGTTATCATGATAGCCTAAGCTTAATTGATTTAATAAGATTAATTCAATATGTTACCTTATTGATTTAATGAGATTAATTCAATATGATAACATAAGCTTATTGAATTAATAAGATTAATTCAACATGCATGAATGCCACATAAGCATGCCACCTAAGCTTGATGAGGTGGAAGCTTGAGGCTTGGAGAGAGCTTGGTGGTGAGAGGCTTTGGTTGTGTGGCTTTTGTGAGTGTAGGCTAGCAAGAAGAGTGGTCTTCTTCTTCCTTTCTCTTTTTCCCTACCTTCCTCTCCTTTAGGGACTTCTCTAGCAAGAAGTAAAGGAGAGCTCTTCTAGTTTCTTTTGTGAGACAAGAGCTTGCTCGTGTGGATACATATAGAGGCACGGACATTTGAACGTGCTAAAAGATCCAACAAACCCAAGGAGAAGCGGGATTAAAAGGGGCACGCAACAAAGGTAATATTCTCTTATAAGATAAGTTTCTTTTCTTTTAGAGAAATTTATTTTTTTGTACGAGGTTTTCTTTCGCAAGGATCACTTGGAAGGGATCCTATTTTTCCGTTGCGCATATGCTATTTTGCATAAAAAAATCCTTACAGTGGTATCAGAGCCACTTGCGAAAGATCATATAAAAAAATAAAAAAAAAATAGGTTTTCTCTATTTTATAAATGATATAGAAGTAGGATAAATTTTATTATGAGTTGATAATTGCATTAGCAATTTTTCAAACATAATAAAATATCCGATGTCTTTTAAAAGTTAAAATTGACATGGTGCATTGTTATGGCCTAGTCCCAAAAAGTTTGTGAATGTGTGTGTTGTAATTCTTAATACGACCTGCGTGTCGTGCCTTTCTCCTAAAATTCTTGTTGTAAAATTAGTTTTAGACTCGAATGTAAATCGAGTATTTCTCCTTTTGTAATATACAAAATAAAGATGGAGGGTCTATTGGAAGATGACGTTACAAGGAGGAAGTCAACAACACAAGACAACCAAAAGGAAGCACTTGGGAGAAGATGCTATCCCTAGGTTGACCAATCAATCTTTTCATTGGCTTGAGAAGATTGTAGAATAAGGGCCATAACCATGACACGCTTAGTTTAATATATATGTGATGCATGTTAATTTAGCTTATATGTGATGTATGCTAATATGTATGTGATGCATGTTTAAGTTTATTTCTTAATAAGTCAAAATCGATATGCCTACCAAAGTTTGGTACTCACTACTTCCTCGATCATTTGTTGTTGGGTTTGCCAAAGCAAAGCAATGCATTTTATCTTGGAAGAGTGCGAGTGGACAATCGTGATGTCCCACTATCAAACTTGGTTAAGACTTAATTAAGTTTTTCTTAATTAATTAAGAAAGTAGAGGCATATATTATCTTTGAACATAAGTTTTAAAAATTAGTTTTATGTGATTTCCGAACATCAGCTTTGTCTTAGAAAGTGGTCATTGCTCCGATATCAAAGAAGGCCTCTGTGCCTCGCCACTGCCTGGAGGCTGGTTTAGGAATAAGCACTAAACTAATCTAAACTTAACCAAAGCTATTAAAGAGTTACATCAGATGTAATTGGCAAAAGATTACCTACCTAATCATACTTCGTCTTGGGAGATTAGCCAAAGCTAACTCAAGACGAAGTATGATGTGGATCTTTATCCCATATAAATTTATAGCTAAATAGAAGCAAATGATGTAAGCAAAATGTGTTTGCCTACATCAATGATTAGCTCATATCAAAGCTATGAGAATTTAGTGGGAGCCTTATTTAATTAAAGGCCTAATTAAATGACTTAGGTATGATACTAAATTTTGCATTTTAATGTTGTAGATCACCATGTCATCTAACACGACACACCCCCTCAACTTGCGATCTGTCCTTGAGAGAGACAAGCTCAATGGAGCTAACTTTCTAGACTGGTATAGGAACTTGAGGATTATCCTCAAGCAAGAACGTAAACTGTATGTCCTAGAGCAGTCTATCCCTGAAACACCCGCCCCTGCGGCCACTCGTGCTGAAAAGGATGCTTATAAGAAGCATCAAGATGACGCATTAGATGTGTCATGTCTTATGCTTGCCACCATGAACTCTGAGCTTCATAAGCAACATGAGAACATGGATGCCTATGGTATGGTTGAGCATTTGAAACAACTATATCAAGGATAAGCTAGGCACGAGCATTTTGAAGTGTCTAAGGTTCTTTTTGCATGCAAGATGCAAGAAGGAACACCTGTAGGAACTCACGTACTTAAAATGATAGGGTACGTTGAGAACCTTGAAAGACTAGGTTTTCCACTGAGCCAAGAATTGGCAACCAATGTTATCCTGCAATCATTGCCGGAAGCATATAATCAATTCGTCATGAATTATAACATGAATGAAATTGATAAGCCTTTGCCTGAGATTCTCAGCATGTTAAGAACTGCTAAACCGAATCTCAAGAAGAAAGTTAGTAACATACTAATGGTCAAGAAGGGCAAAGGTAAGCGCAAAGGCAAGGGTAAGACCCAAGCTAAAGGCAAGGCCAATTCATCCACTTCAAAGGGTAAAAGTAAAGTACCTAAGGAAGGGGATTATTTCCATTGCGGTGAGACTGGACACTGGAAGTGGAACTGCAAAGTCTACCTTGAGGAAGTAAAGAAGAAAAGAAGTGGGACTTCTGCCTTAGGTATACACGTTATAGAAGTTAATCTATCTATTTCTTCTACATGGGTATTAGATACCGGATGTGCATCTCACATTTGTACTAATGTACAGGGACTGAGAAATAGTAGACTAATGGCAAAGGGCGAAGTGGACCTACGAGTAGGCAATGGCGCAAAAGTTGATGGTCTAGCTGTAGGAACATATTCTTTGTCTTTGCCCACTGGGCTTATCTTAGAACTAGAGGAGTGCTTTTTTGTACCTGCATTAACGAAGAACATAATTTTTGTATCTTGTTTAGACAAGAAAAACTTTTCTTTTATAATAAAGGACAAATGTTGTTCCATTTATTTGAATGAAATGTTCTATTGTAATGCACCACTTATGAATGGTCTCTATGTTCTAGATTTAGAAAACCCAATTTATAACATAAATACCAAACGGTTCAAATCGAATAATTTGAACCAAACATATCTCTGAAACTGTCGCCTAGGTCACATAAATGAAAAACACATATCCCAACTCCATAAAGATGGATTATTGAACTCATTTGATTTTGAATCATATGAGTTATGCGAATCTTGTCTTTTAGGAAAGATGACTAAAACTCCATTTAGTGGACATGGCGAGAGAGCGACGGACTTGTTAGGACTCATACATATTGATGTATGTGGCCCTTTCAATGTCGAAGCCAGAGGAGGCTATAAGTACTTTATTACTTTCACTGATGATATGAGTAGATTTGGCTACTTATATTTGATGAGACATAAGTCAAAATCCTTTGAAAAGTTCAAAGAATTCAAGAATGAAGTACAAAACTAACTTGGTAAGCATATTAAGCTACTTCGATCAGATCGAGGTGGTGAATACCTTAGTCAAGAGTTTCGTGATCACCTGGCTGAGTGTGGGATAATATCCCAACTCACTCCACCTGGAACACCACAATGGAATGGTGTATCTGAGAGGATAAATTGTACTCTATAAGATATGGTACGATCAATGATGAGCCAGACTGATCTACCTACTTCCTTTTGGGGTTTAGCTCTAGAGACAGCCGCTTTCACACTTAATCGCGTCCCATCAAAAGCCATAGAAAAGACACCATATACGTTATGGACTGGGAAGAGTCCCAAAATGCCTTTTATAAAGATTTGGGGTTGTGAAGCTTATGTTAGACGTCAAGTCTCAGATAAACTAGGACCCAAATCAGATAAGTGTTATTTTGTAGAATATCCCAAGGAAACTAAGGGATATTACTTTTACAATCCCACACTTGGCAAGGTGTTTGTTGCCAGAAATGCTGTCTTTCTAGAAAGAGAATTTATTTCTAGAAAAACTAGTGGGAGTAAAATTCATCTTGAAGAAATTCAAGATGAAGATAACACTAAGGCTTCGATGGAAAATGAACAGGCACCACAAAGTGTTGTGGATGAGGAAATTGTTGCCCAAAGAGTTGTGGAGCAAACACCTGTTCAAGTAGACCAACCTCTTCGTAGATCTGATAGGATCCGTCATCAACCCGAGAGATATTCTTTTCTCTTGACTGACAACGGTGATGTATTGCTTGTCGATCTTGACGAGCCTACATCCTATCAAGAAGCTATGATGAGCCCAGATTCCGAGAAATGGCTAGAGGCCATGAGATCCGAAATGGAATCCATGTACACTAACCAAGTATGGACTTTGGTTGATCCACCTGAAGGGGTAAAACCCATTGGGTGTAAGTGGGTCTTTAAAGTAAAGACATGGATGGTAATAAGCATACCTATAAAGGTAGATTGGTGGCTAAAGGATTCAAACAAATTCATGGTATTGACTATGATGAAACCTTTTCACCAGTTGCGATGCTTAAATCCATTCGGATCATACTTGCTATTGCAGCCTACCACGATTATGAGATCTGGCAGATGGATGTCAAAACCGGTTTTCTGAATGGAAAGCTACTCGAGGATGTGTACATGACACAGCCTGAGGGTTTTGAAGATCCAAAGCATCCTGGAAAGGTATGCAAACTGCAAAGGTCCATTTATGGACTAAAGCAAGCCTCTCGAAGCTGGAATCTTCAATTCGATGATGCAATCAAGGAGTTTGGTTTCATCAAGAATGAAGATGAACCTTGTGTCTACAAGAGAAATAGTGGGAGCACAGTTGTATTTCTTATCTCGTATGTAGATGACATACTTCTCATCGGAAATGATATTCCCTCACTCCAGTCTGTGAAGATGTGGTTAGGGAATTGTTTCTCGATGAAAGACTTAGGTGAAGCTGCCTATATTGTAGGCATCAAGATCTATAGAGATAGATATAAAAGATTACTTGGCCTAAGTCAGAGTACATACATTGATAAAGTGCTAGATCATTTTGCTATGCAAAATTCCAAGAAAAGATTTCTGCCTTTATCACATGGTGTGAGTCTTTCGAAGACTCAATGTCCCTCTTCTAAGGAGGAGAAAGATCGCATGGATAAGATCCCTTATGCATCTGCTATAGGGTCTATCATGTACGCCATGCTTTGTACTCATCCTGACGTCTCGTATGCTTTGAGCATGACGAGTAGATACCAGTCGGATCTAGGTGAAAGTCACTGGATAGCAGTCAAAAATATTCTTAAATACTTACGAAGAACGAAAGAATATTTTTTGATATTTGGAAGCAATGAGGAGCTAACTGTAAAGGGTTACAGTGATGCAAGCTTCCAAACATACAAGGATGACTATAGATCGCAATCGGGGTACGTGTTTTGCACGATTATTGTGGAGCCGTGGAGCCGAAGAGTTCGGCGGACACGATTGCTAATTCTACAAGTAGTATATTCATCGATCTCGATGCAAAGAAAGGAGGTTGTTTGGCTCCGCAAGTACATCAGTGAACTTGGGGTAGTTCCTAGCATTGCAGATCCAATAGACCTCTATTGTGACAACAATGGGGCTATTGCACAGGCTAAGGAACCTCGATCACATCAGCGGACCAAACACATACTGCGGCGCTTCCATTTCATTCGAGAGATCATCGATAGAGGAGATGTCAGGATATGCAGAGTACCGACAGAAGCTAACATCGCAGATCCATTGACCAAGGCTTTGGCACAGAGGAAGCATGATGGTCACACTAGGTCACTAGGTATCAGATATTATAGTGATTGGTACTAGTGCTAGTGGGAGATTGTTAGTTATAGCCCTAGAACCAATCATGTGATGGTTGAATAGGGAACATTTTGTATCATATCCTATAAAGGCAAAGGATTGGTTATTATATTTACGTCTTGCTTGTGTCATCTAAATTAAATATAATAATGCCCTAGAAAAGTAGGTTCTTATCTACAGCACATCAATTGGCATAATTGATTATGAGAGGGTGTAGAGAACACTTTCCTAAATGTTCCTAGTCAAGTATTAATATGCAAGGGCAATATTAATACATAAAGACTAGCATGTAGGTCAATTGATGACTTGATCTCACAAGTCATGGATATATGATATCAAGTTGACACATGGGTATATATATTAGAGAATATATACTGAACTGACCCGCCATGAGAAAGTTTCATGGATCGTCAAATGAGTGTCATAAACTTTCTCATGTGACTATTGGTATGAATAGTCCTCAAACCTGAAGTCACTACAGTTTCCTACATAAGGAGTTATGTACTTTGGTATCGTCAAACGTCACCCGTAACAGGGTGGACCATAAAGGGGATTACTGGGTATGTCACAAATTATGCGGAGGGATGTGAGTGATGTAGATGGGATCTATCCCTCCCATATGACGGGAGTGATATCTGTGGGCCCCTTGATTGAGTAGAACTACTAAAACACATGGTCATGCTCGAATGAGTCAATATGAGATATTGAGCTCATTTGTTTGAGTTAGTTTACTCAGGGATCAAGAAACACATAGATTGATCGAGGATGACACGGTCTATGCCTTATTGGTCAATCTGATATCAAGGATAGAAGGACAAAGTCATACATTATAGTAGTCACGGAAAGGTTAGTCAGATCTTGACTTATTTCTTAACTTGGGTAGCAATGATGTATTGCTAGATGCCGCTCATTGCTTGTGTATCTAAAAGAGTTTAGATCCACTGCCAACATTATGAGAGCCTATAGGGTCACACACAAAGAGCATGATGATTAGAAGAATTAGTGCATTCTAGTTTGACTAGAATAATTTGGGAATAAGGTTAAGTACAAAATGGTTTTTAGACTTTAAGCTTAATGAGAATTTTAGCTTGTTGATTTAATGAGATTAATTCAATATGCTAAGCTTATTAATTTAATAAGATTAAATAAATATGTTATCATGATAGCCTAAGCTTAATTGATTTAATAAGATTAATTCAATATGTTACCTTATTGATTTAATGAGATTAATTCAATATGATAACATAAGCTTATTGAATTAATAAGATTAATTCAACATGCATGAATGCCACATAAGCATGCCACCTAAGCTTGATGAGGTGGAAGCTTGAGGCTTGGAGAGAGCTTGGTGGTGAGAGGCTTTGGTTGTGTGGCTTTTGTGAGTGTAGGCTAGCAAGAAGAGTGGTCTTCTTCTTCCTTTCTCTTTTTCCCTACCTTCCTCTCCTTTAGGGACTTCTCTAGCAAGAAGTAAAGGAGAGCTCTTCTAGTTTCTTTTGTGAGACAAGAGCTTGCTTGTATGGGTACATATAGAGGCACGGACATTTGAACGTGCTAAATGATCCAACAAACCCAAGGAGAAGCGGGATTAAAAAGGGCACGCAAAAAAGGTAATATTCTCCTATAAGATAAGTTTTTTTTTTCTTTTAGAGAAATTTATTTGTTTTGTACGAGGTTTTCTTTCGCAAGGATCACTTGGAAGGGATCCTATTTTTCCGTTGCGCATATGCTATTTTGCATAAAAAAAATCCCTACAAAAGTCCCAAGCCAAGGGCAAAGGTAAGGAACTGAAACCCAAAGGAGGGGTGGCCAGGGAAGGGGCTTGCTTCAATTGCAAGGAAGCTGGACACTGGAAGCGTAACTACAAGGCATACCTGGAAGATCTTAAGAAGAAGAGAAGTGAGACTTCTACTTCAGGTATAAATGTTATAGAAGTCAATCTATCTATTTCTTCATCATGGATATTAGATACCGGATGTTCATCTCACATTTGTACCAATGTACAGACATTGAGAAATAGCAGGGCATTGACAAAGGGCGAGGTGGACCTACGAGTAGGCAATGGAGCAAGAGTTGCTGCTGTTGCTATAGGAACTTATGATCTATATCTGCCCACTAGGCTTGTACTAGAATTAGATGACTGTTGTTATGTGCCTTCTTTAACTAAGAACATAATTTCGGTTTCTTGTTTGGACAAGAAAGGATTTATATTTATAATAAAGAATAAATGTTGTTCAGTTTATTTAAATGATATGTTCTATTGTAGTGCACCTCTAATGCACGAACTCTACTTTCTAGACTTAGAGAGCCCTATCTATAACATAAGTACCAAAAGATTCAAGTCAAATTAGTTGAACCAAACCTATCTCTGCCATTGTCGCTTAGGTCACATAAATGAGAGTCGCTTATCTCAGCTCCATAAGGATGGGCTGCTAGACTCATTTGATTTTGAATCATATGAGACATGCGAGTCTTGCCATTTAGGCAAGATGACCAAGACTCCCTTTAGTGGACATAGCGAAAGAGCAACATACTTGTTAGGATTTATACATAGTGATGTATGTGGCCCTTTCAATGTTGCAGCTAGAGGTGGTTACAGGTACTTCATTACATTTACTGATGACTTCAGTAGATATGGTTATGTGTATCTTATGACAAATAAATCAGAATCCTTTGAAAAGTTCAAAGAATTCAAGAATGAAGTAAAAAACCAGCTTGGCAAGAGTATTAAGATACTTCGATCAGATCGAGGTGGTGAATATCTTAGCCATGAGTTTCGTGACTATCTAGTTGAGTGTGAGATTCTATCCCAAGTCACTCCTCTTGGAACACCAAAGTGGAATGGTGTATCCAAAAGGAGGAATTGTACCCTATTAGATATTGTACGATCTATGATGAGTCACACAGATCTTCCTATATCCTTTTGGGGATATGCTCTAGACACAGCAGCCTTTACCCTTAATCGTGTACCATCCAAGGCTGTGGTTAAGACACTATATACGATATGGACAGGGAGAAATCCCAAGATATCTTTTAAGAGGATTTGGGGTTGTGAGGCTTACGTTCGACGTCAAGTCTTAGACAAACTGGGACCCAAATCCGATAGGTGCTATTTTGTTGGATATCCCAAGGATACAAAGGGATATTACTTCTACATTCCTAGTCAGCACAAAGTGTTTGTAGCAAAGATTGTGATTTTTCTAGAAAGGGATTTTGTTTCTAGAAAAACTAGTGGGAGTACGTTCGATCTTGAAGAAATTCAAGATAAGGACCATAGCACAGAGGCCTTGATGGAGGTTGAACAGGAACCACAAAGTGTTGTGGGTGATGAGATTGTTGCATAAAGAGTTGTGGAACAACCACCTGTTCATGTAGACCTACCTCTTCGCAGGTCTGATAGGGTATGTTGTCAGCCTGAGAGATATTCATTTCTCTTGTCTGACCATGATGATGTTATGCTCATTGAGAATGAGCCTACCTCCTATCAGGAAGCTGTGATGAGCCCGGATTTTGAGAAATGGCTTGAGGCCATGAGGTCCGAGATGAAATCCATGTACACCAACCAAGTATGGAATTTGGTTGATCCACCTGAAGGGGTAAAACCCATTAGATGTAAGTGGGTCTTTAGAAGAAAGACTGACATGGATGGACTTACACATACCTATAAGGGTTGATTGGTGGCTAAAGGTTTTAAGCAAATTCATGGTATTGACTATGATGAAACCTTTTCTCCAGTGGCGATGTTCAAGTCCATTCAGATATTGCTTGCTATTGCAGCATACCACGATTATGAGATCTTGCAGATGGATGTTAAAACCGCATTTCTGAATGGAAACTTACTCGAGGATATGTACATGATACAACCTGAGGGTTTTGAAGATCCACAGCATACTGGGAAAGTATGCAAGCTGCAAAGGTCCATTTATGAGCTAAAGCAAGCCTCTCGGAGTTGGAATCTTCGATTTGATAATGCGATCAAACAGTTTGGTTTCATCAAGAATTAAGATGAACCCTGTGTCTACAAGAGGGTTAATGGGAATATAGTTGTCTTCCTTATATTGTATGTGGATGACATACTACTCATTGGGAAGACATCCCTTCGCTACAGTCTGTGAAGACTTGGCTGGGGACATGCTTCTCAATGAAGGACTTAGGTAAAGCAGCCTGTATTCTAGGAAACAAGATCTATAGAGATAGATCTAAGAGATTGCTTGGCCTAAGGCAGAGTACATACATTGACACGGTATTACTATGGTTTGCCATGCAGAATTCAAAGAAGGGACTTCTGCCGATGTCACAAGGTGTGAGTCTTTCGGAGACTCAAAGTCCCTCTTCTAGAGAGGAGAGAGACCGTATGGATAAGATCCCTTACGCCTCTGCTATAGGATCTATCATGTACGCCATGTCGTGTACTCGTCCTGATGTCTCATATACTTTGAGCATAACGAGTAGGTACCAGTCAGATCCAGGTGAGCATCACTGGATAGCAGTCAAGAATATTCTTAAGTACTTGAGAAGGCCTAAAGAATATTTCTTGATATTTGGAGGCAATGAGGAGCTAGCTGTAAAGGGTTACAGCGATGCTAGCTTCTAAACTGACCAGGATGATTATAGATCGCAGTCAGGGTTCGTGTTTTTCTTGAATGGTGGCGCTGTTGTTAGGGCAATCTCTTGCCGTAATATGGTTTTGATGGTGTGGCAAAGGGTTTAAGTTAGTTTGATATGTTGATGTGATATGTGCGTTGAAGTCGTGCAGGACTTAGTAATTCGCACATGGAGCCGTGGCGAGTTTCACATCTCATGACTCGTGCCTTGAGTCGGTGAAGGATAGCTTTGCAGAAGCCGTGCGCTTGGAGCATCCGAGGGACCGCCGGACGAGAAGCTTGGAGTGAAGCCGGAGGAAGTAGACTTCGAGGCAAGAGACGCGAAGGAGCATTGCAGAGTCGTGCGCCTGATGCTGCCGAGGGACGTGGCCGAGAACGAAGAGAACTTCGAAGGTGAGGGACTCCGAGAAATGAGAGTGAGCGATTGTAACCCAGGGAAGGGTAGCTCTTAGGTGAAACTTGGCCATTTGGCCAAGTGTCGGATGGGTTTTCTCGACACCACGATATCGTCATGGCAATGATCGCTTCCGAGTCGGTAAGTTCGACCGTATACGATCGATCGATTGTGGCCACGGTCGGCCGCGCATACGATAGGGATCGACCAGACATCGATCGGCCAAGGCGCAATGATCGTCAATAAGGGTTCGCCATTGACCGTTTCGTAGTCGATCGGCGCCGACTACGGAGGCAGCGGCGATCGATGAGGTCCATCACGATCGCTAAGAGTTCCGGACTACAAGATCCGACGTGTTCGGAGGCCGCTAGCCCTCTCTATAAAAAGAGAGGGTGTGAGCCTTTGAGAGGCTAATGCTCATACTCCAAACAATCTTCCTAGTGCCCCACAAGCTCTAAACTCTTCTTACCTGTTCTTACTCCATTCTATTTGTAAGAAGAGTGTGCTTGATTTGTAAAGGTTACCTCCACCTAGCTTGGTGCAAAGGAGAGACCATTTAGTGGATTGGTTTAACGGAGTGATTCACCGAGGACGAATCGGGGACCGTGGATTAGCGGCGTAGCCGTGAACCACGTTATACCATCGTGTTAGCGTTTGTTTTATTGCTTTGTCTTTTGCTTTGTATTTGTATATTCCGCTTGCGCTAATCTTTTGTAGACGAGCAATTTACGACGTCCAACGTACGAGGGCTATTCACCGCCCTCTAATCGGCCATACCGATTCCCTACAAGTGGTATCAGAGCCGAGGAAAGCTTGTCGAGGACTAACCGCCACAACAAGCAACATTCAAAAATGGCCGGCTCAAACATCCATCCTCCGAAATTTGAAGGAGAATTCGCTTGGTGGAAGAAGCGAATGGAGGTATTTTTCGAAACGGATTTTGATATAATGATTACAATGGAATCCGGTTTCGTTTTGCCTAGGGATGAAGACGGGAAACCAATCGAAAAATCACGATGGACTAAGAAGCAAAGAGAGGAGCACCTTGCGAACTCAAAGGCAAAACATCATCTTTTCAATGTGCTCCCCCAACAAGAAATCAACCGAATAGGAGAATGCCTAAGCGCCAAGGAGATGTGGGAGAAGCTAATTGAGCTTCATGAAGGCACATCCGAGGCAAAACTAGCAAGGAGAGATCTCCTCCGCTCCCAACTATCCAACATCAAATTAGAAAAGGGAGAAAAGGTAATTTCTTTGCATTCTAGATTCAAAGAAATTTTAAATGGACTAACAAGTGTAGGTGAGAAGCTATCAAACCGGGATATGGTAATGAAGGCCATAGATGTCTTTCCCCGGTCCTCAAAGTGGAGCTCCATGGTGGACTCATTCTATATCTCAAAGAATTTAGAAGTGAGCACCTTGAAGGAGTTCTTCTCAACAATGGAACTCCACGAAACTAGGCTTGAGGGAATACAAGAGGAGCCTAAAATTCAACCCTCAAGAGGAGTAGCATTATTGGCAAATAAGGGGAAGAAGAAGATGGAAATCCCCTCCTCCTCCGATGATGAAGCATCTTCCTCCTCCTCCATGGATAGCACCGAAGAAGCCTATATGGTAAGGAGGGTAAGACGTTCATTTAAGAATTTTAGATTTGATAAATCTAATGATAGGATGAGAAGACCAAGGGGGAAGGTCATATGCTACAATTGCCAAGGAGAAGGGCACATAAGGGACAATTGTCCTCTCCTAAACAAGAGCAAGGAAGAAAGGAAAAAGAAAGAAGAAAAGAAGAAGAAAAAGGGGAGCAAGAAAAAGAAGGAAGAGGAGAAAAAGACAAAGGAGAAGGGAAAGGCTAAGGCTCTCAAGGCAAGGACTTGGGATGATCCATCCTCATCCTCCTCCTCATCATCGGATGAGGAGAATGCCTTTGTCACCAATTTGGCCTTGATGGCCTTTGATGACTTGGATTGCTCTTCATCCGAAAATGAAGGATCAAGCTCAAATGGGGAGAGCTCAAGTGAAGGGAGAGCCTCCACATCCTCCTCATCCGAAGAAGAAGAGGACATGGAAACTATGGTAACAAATCTACCCCTAAGAAAATAGTTTCCATGATTTCTAGCTTAACTAGAGATTTATTTATAGCTAAGAAGAAAAACAAAAGCATGCTAGATCAACTTAAGGACCTAGAAAATAAACTAGAAAATGCATGCTTAAATGATAATATTTCTTCTAGCTTAAATGATGCATGCTCACATGATTATATGCCTTTAGATGTTAATGATGCATGCATAGAGGAAAATAGGGTATTAAGGGAAAAGGTAGATTATTTAACCAAAGCCCTAGAGAAATTCACTATTGGCTCTAACACATTGAACATGATCTTAGGGAGCCAAAGAGCTAGTTTCAACAAGAAAGGCCTAGGATACAAAGAAAAGAAAAATGAAAAAGCCTACAAATGCCTTATAGCTAGGGGACAAGATAAGAAGAAGGTAATTGCTAGTAAATGGATCCCCAAGGAGTATTTAGTGAACCCAATAGGAAAGAATTTATTTTGGGTTCCAAAATCTATCCTTAAGGGTTAGAAAACCCCTAGGGTAGTCAACCATATGAACTTGACTTATATCATATTTTGGTTGACTTAGGATGACGGGACAACATTTTTTAGATAGTGTTGGGTGATGATAACGTGCCCATAAATAGGTAATAATGCTTAAATCATGATGATTAATGTAATTGTTATGTATATTTGCAATCATGATTTATGTTTTTGAAATTTGGCACGTTATCACTAGAAATAGGTTTGAATCATGCTTTAGGTAATACCTTGGTTATTATCATCATATAATACCTAATGCATGACTATAAATTGATGAAAACATGTATTTCATGATCATAATGTAGAATTAATTGATATATGTCATTATGATCATGTAGGATGTTAGGTTGATACTTAACCATGATAGAATTGCATGAATATATGGGTTAAGTATATACAAATACCCCCTAGGATACATCTCACACTCACTATAGGCTAACTTGATTGCAAACTTAGCATGGGTGAGATATTAGGATGATACAAATGTCCACTAATGCCTATGGCATTTAGATGGTCATTTAAAGTATCAACGTAGCAATAATAGACCAATCATGGGGAAGGCTTATGTTTAATTCATAGACATATTGCCCAAGATCATGGTTGGATATTTCATATGTTTTCAAAACAATTTCTTAATCTAAAATCTATGTATTCATGTTTTGGAACAATTCAAAGCAAGACTAGGTGCTAAAATGGATACTAACATGCTCAAAAACTAGTGGTTTTTCAAGTGTTTGGATTTTTGGCAAATCTCGGAAAATATAATGATTGTTTATGAAAAACTATTTTTCCTTGATAGATATACTTAATAGAAATATGTTCCCCAAAATTTCATGATTTTTTGAATTTTTTGGAATTTATAATGCATTTCTGAAATTCGTCTAGAAAATCAGAAATTCGGATTCCTTTGTGCCCGATCATTGCCATCTTGATACTGATCGATCAGAACATTGAAGGCCGAATTCAGTTTGTAAACCTACAACAAGTGGTAGAAATATACTTGATGCCATCAACAAGTGGTACCAAATTTTAAATCAACTTGTCATATTTTCCCTCCATTATACTTGATGCCATGAGCTTATAACTTAGTGTTAATCTTTTTGATAGTGTCAAAGGGGGAGAAATAAGTATGTTTAAGTTAATCACTTTAGGGGGAGAAATATATTTGAAATATATTTTAGGGGGAGAAATATATGATAGGGGGAGAAAATTTGCATAGAGAGTTTCATGGATTAAGGGGGAATTGCATGTTGTTATATCATGTTTATCTTTACATGCTTTCTTATCTTAGAATTTATATCAAATGTTTTTACCTAACTTAAACGGATTGCCACACATCAAAAAGGGGGAGAATGTTAGGGCAATCTATTGCCGTAATATGGTTTTGATGGTGTGGCAAAGGGTTTAAGTTAGTTTGATATGTTGATGTGATATGTGCGTTGAAGTCGTGCAGGACTTAGTAATTCGCACATGGAGCCGTGGCGAGTTTCACATCTCATGACTCGTGCCTTGAGTCGGTGAAGGATAGCTTTGTGGAAGCCGTGCGCTTGGAGCATCCGAGGGACCGCCGGACGAGAAGCTTGGAGTGAAGCCGGAGGAAGTAGACTTCGAGGCAAGAGACGCGAAGGAGCATTGATGAGCCGTGCGCCTGATGCTGCTGAGGGACGTGGCCGAGAACGAAGAGAACTTCGAAGGCGAGGGACTCCGAGAAATGAGAGTGAGCGATTGTAACCCGAGGAAGGGTAGCTCTTAGGTGAAACTTGGCCATTTGGCCAAGTGTCGGATGGGTTTTCCCGACACCAGTCGACTGCCATGTCATGGCGATCGATCGCTTCCTAATCAGTAAGTTCGGATTGGTATACGATGGCCCGGATTGTGGCCAGCAGATCGCGCGCCATACGTGGGCGATCGCCCAATACCATCGATCACGCGCGATCGGAGTCAATAAGGGTTGACCCGCAGAACCATTAGCCGTGCGGCGATCGACTACGGAGCGGCGATCGTGATGAGGTCCATCGAGCGCTAAGAGTTTGGACTACACGGTCGGGATCCGGCGTGTTCGGAGGCCCGTTGTAGTAATGGCAATGATCGCCATGGGGCGGTCGTGATGGCGGAAGCAGGAAGATGTTAGCCCTCTCTATAAAAAGAGAGGGTGTGAGCCTTTGAGAGGCTAATGCTCATACTCCAAACAATCTTCCTAGTGCCCCACAAGCTCTAAACTCTTCTTACCTGTTCTTACTCCATTCTATTTGTAAGAAGAGTGTGCTTGATTTGTAAAGGTTACCTCCACCTAGCTTGGTGCAAAGGAGAGACCATTTAGTGGATTGGTTTAACGGAGTGATTCACCGAGGATGAATCGGGGACCGTGGATTAGCGGCGTAGCCGTGAACCACGTTATACCATCGTGTTAGCGTTTGTTTTATTGCTTTGTCTTTTGCTTTGTATTTGTATATTCCGCTTGCGCTAATCTTTTGTAGACGAGCAATTTACGACGTCCAACATACGAGGGCTATTCACCCTCCTCTAGCCGGCCATACCGATTCCCTACAGCTGTGAGCTGGAAGAGTTTGAAGCAGGACACAGTTACTGATTCTACAACAAAAGCCGAGTATATTGCAGCATCTGAGGAAGCAAAGGAGGCAGTTTGGATCCGCAAGTTCATTACTGAGTTTGGGGTTGTTCCTAGCATTGCAAATCCTATAGAGCTCTATTGTGACAACAATTGAGCGATTGCACAGGCGAAGGAACCTCGCTCACACCAGCGGACCAAACACATACTACGATGCTTCCATCTCAATCGAGAGATTATTGATAGAAGAGATGTGAAGATTTGCAGAGTACCCACAGAGACTAACATCGCAAATCCCTTGACCAAGGCTTTGGCACAGAAAAAGCATTATGGTCACACTAGGTCATTGGGTATTAGATACTACGGTGATTGACACTAGTGCTAGTAGGAGATTGTTAGTGAAAGCCCTAGAGCCAATCATGTTATGATTGTTGTATGAACTTTATTGTATCATATTCCTATTTATAAAGGCATGGTTATTATATTTACTTGTATTGGTGCCAAATAACTAAATATAATAATGTCCTTGAGTAGTAGGTTCTTATTTATATCAATCGATTGGTTGAATCGATAATGAGATGATATAGAGAACACTACTCTTAATCATTCCTAGTCGAGTATTAACATCCAGGGACAATATTAATGCGTAGAGACTAGCATGTAGGTCAACACGATGACTTGATCTCACAAGTCATGGATATGAGATATCAAGTTGACACATGGGTATGCATTGGAGAATGTATACTAAATGACCCGCCATGAGAAAGTATCATGGATCGTTATATGAGTGTCATATACTTTGTCATGTGGCTATTAGTATGGCTATTAGTCCTTTGACCTGAAGTCACCATGGTTCCCTACATAAGGAGTTGCATACTTTGGCTTCGTCAAACGTCACCCGTAAATGGGTGGACTATAAAGGCGATTACTGGGTATGCAACAAATTATACGGAGGGATGTGAGTAATGTAGATGGGATCTATCCCTCCTATATGACAGGGTTACATAGATATTCTTGATAGAGTGAGACCATGAAGTGCATGGCCATGCCCAAATGAGTCAATATGAGATATTGAGCTCACTTGATTAGAGTGAGTCTACTTGGAGTTCAAGATATAGATTGTACCGAGGATGACACGGTCTATGCCTCAATTGGTCAATCTAGATGTCAAGGATAGAGGAACATTGTCACATATTGTGAGAGTCGCAATTAGTAGTCACAAAGGTGACGTTGGAGCTCAACATTCTTGTAACTTGGGTAGCAATGATGTGTTGATAGATACCGCTCATTTCTTATGTTCCTAAATCAGTTTAGGGGCATTGCCAACGTTACAAGAACCTATAGGGTCACACACAAAGGGAAATTAGATGGAGATTAGGTTCATATGATGAACCATGAGGATTAGGTTCATGGGATGAACCAAATTGGATTAAGAGTAATCCTAATTAGACTAATTGAGTTGGACTCAATTTGATTCAAGTGTTGAATGAGTCTAATTTAGATTTGATTCATCAAATCAATTTAAATTAATGAATAGAGATTCATTAAATTAAAATTGACTTGAATCAAATGGTTGGATTTGGTCAACCATGGGAGATAAGAGGTCAAGTTTGACTTGACTCGAGAGGTAAGATGAAAGGTCAAGTTTGACTTGACCAAATGTCATGTCATGATGATGACTTGGCATGGTCGGTCCCACATCATCATTGACTTATCATGTGGTACCACCTCATGAGGGAGACCAAGATCCATTGACTCTTGGAGTTACATGCATGCATATAACCTCCCAAGCCTTGAAGTGGTCGGCCACTTCTTGATGAGGAGTGAATTGTTTTTGGGTAACTCCATCTTCTTCTTCCTTGGATCATCTTCTTCCTTGGCTCTCTTCCTCTCTTGCTCTCCCAATCCTCCATTGCCGAGACCTTCAAGGAGTGATAGCACACTCAAGGTTGTCTTTTCTCCACCTATTGCTTGTGTGGATACTATAGAGGAGTGTGCACTTGACACTCTCGAGTTCCGGCAATCCATTTGGACGAGCGGGATAAGTGAAGGGCATCGCTTCAAGGGTAACTTCTTATCATGTAGATCTAGAGTAGATCTAAAGGTATTAAACACATACATGTTAGTTTTATTTTTTATACTTCACACGGATCCGTGGCCGGGGCTTCCGAGGTTTCCGCAACACAAAAAGTGGTTTTTGCGGCTCGGAAAACCCAACACGAATAAGGACTGCCCCTCCTTCTGGCGGAAGCTCATGATAAGATGGTGCATGTGAGCAGTCTTGTTTGGTTAGAAGTATTTGTTCAGAAACTGTTGCTCACATTGCTCCCATGTAGTGATGGTCCTCGAAGGCAAGGAGTGAAGCCATGCCTTAGCCTTATCCCACAGTGAGGACGGGAATAGGCTCAGGCGGATCGCGTTAGTAGGGACTCCGTTCATTTTCATTATTGAGTAGATTTCTAAAAATGCCTCAAGGTGCCGGTTCGGGTCTTCAGTCTCAACTCCCCCGAATTGACTCTACTGGACCATATGTATAAGTGACGGTTTCAGCTAAAAGTTATTTGCCAAAATAAATGGTCTAGCTATACTTGGCCTAAATCCTCTAGCGCTTGGAGCTGCGTAGTCTCGCAGAGCTCGACTACCTATGTTCACTTCGGATGCAGCTTTATTCTCCATCCATCATTGCTCTGCTCTCCGGTGATGAAAGGTTCGCTCAATTTCTAAGTCGATCGGAATTAGGCCTTCCGATCCTAAGCGTCTAAGCATACGACAAACTGAGCCACAAAAATTAGGAGTGCTAACTAATTCTAAAAGCAGAAAGTAAAACAATCTAGCTAATAAAATCTAAGATGCAAAAAGGAAATAAAAACAACTACGGCAAGAATAAAATTAAAAACTAAATCTAAATATAGAAAGTTAGAACTAAAGTAAATAAGGCAAATTAAAAAAAATAAAAATAAAGAAAGTAAATAAATCTAATCCTAAGTCCGATCCAATTCTCCACTATTCTATTTGATATCGAATCGATCAATCCCAGCAACAACACCAAAAACTTGATGCACGCGATCGCGACCTCAAATCTCGCGATGGTGGCCATCGAGGACTCGAAGTGTGCGCTCGCGCTCAATGCTCGCAAGTGCACGGATCTCGTGAAGTAACAAAAGATTATCGATCCCACAGGGACTAGGATTCGAATATCGGTATGATCAATGGTTTAAATTGTTCGGACAAAAACTCTAAGAGGTTTTGACTTGTGAGGGATGTCGGTGGACTATACTTTCTACGGTGTCACACGGAGGAGGAAGAGAGCATGTCGAGGTCTTCAAAAGTGATTCTTGGAATTCGGTTTCGCTTGTGTGTCAGAAAACAATGTTATCAATTAGCGTTGTCTAGATGTTTAGCTATGGTTTTGTGGAAGGGACATCATACACTCTCCCGATGAGCCACCACATCTACCGAGAGCAATCTCCACCTAAAAGGATGGGATAGACGGTATGAAGATGTTGAATCAATCCCTACGATGATCCGTGTCTGGTTCCATCGTATCCTTCTACCCAAGGATACAGGAGATCAGGTTTACCCCTAGGTTCCTTGTATAAAATCCCCTAAATCTTAGATACACGGGCTATCACCCCTCGTATCACCTAAGCACAACAGGTAGAAAACCAAACACGCATAGATATAGTAAAAACAACTACCAATTGACAAATTAAACTCAAAAGTAGAATTTAACATGAACCAACATTGTAATGTGCACACAAGCTACTCCCTAATCCTAGAACTGAAAGAACTACTCCATGTATATGAAGAAGGAATCACAAATCATGTACATGTTCAAATATATCAGAATGAAAATGTAGGAACAAGCGATTACAATGCTTTTGTGGTCTTCTCTCTGACATTGAAGTGCAAGGCGTGGACCTCCGGCGGTGTTCCTCCTCCCCGTTGCAATTTTCCGAAGCTTTTTAGGGCTTCGGGCTGCCTTCCTAGTCGTTGTGCCTCCCCCATAGTGTTTGGGTGGAGCCATCCTTATATAGACATCACATCAGACAGCTGTAAAATCTAGAAAAATCCCTAGTCGCACAAATCTGGGGGGCCACCACATGACCGTGTGTTCCCACATGGCCAGGCCATGTGCGACCCTAAGTTGGCTGATCTCGTCCATTGGACACGACTGTGTTTAGCCACATGCCCTGGTCGTGCCCCACTCTGTGTCTAGCTGCAAAATGTCTATCTTTTGCTCTGAAAGTGCACCTTTTTGTTCCGAAATGCTAACCTTCACCCAAAAGTACAAACAGCAGACCTCCGAACTAGAAAATAGGAAATGCGTACAAAATAGAGTAACATATGCTTGAAACTAAGATAAAATGTAATGAGATGTGAGCGAAAACTACTCCTAAAACCCTATATGTTTCCCTCACATCATGGACCCACCTGAAGGCATAAAGCATGTAGGGTGAAAGTGGGTTTTCAAGAAGAAAACCGACATGGATGGTAATGTGATTACCCATAAGGCTAGATTAGTAGCGAAAGGCTATCGCCAAAAGCAAGGTGTTGATTATGATGGGACCTAATCACCAGTAGCTATGCTTAAATCCATTGGGATGCTTCTAGCCATAGTAGCTCATTATGATTATGAAATATGTTAAATGGATGTGATAATGACTTTCCTTAATGGAAACCTACTCGAGGACGTCTATATGATACAACCCGAGGGTTTCACATAGGTTGATAAAACCAAGGTATGCAAGATTCAATGGTCCATATATGGACTGAAGCAAGCATCCAAGAGCTGGAATATCTATTTTGATGAGACAATCAAAAGGTTTGATTTCTCAAAGAATCAAGACGAACCCTATGTGTACAAGAAGTTTAGTGAGAGTGCAGTCATGTTCCTAGTGTTGTATGTCAATGATATATTACTTATAGGAAACAATATATCTATCTTATAGTCAGTTAAAATTTGGTTATCCAAAAGATTCTCCATGAAAGAGCTGGGAAAAGCGACCTACATCCTTAGGATCAAGATCTATAGAGATAGATTGAAATGGTTGCTTGGTTTTTCACAGTCTACATATATAAATCAAGTGTTAAAGAGGTTTAGCATGTCGAAATCCAAGAAATGTTTCCTTCCCATCAAGCATGGGATACACCTTTTGAAGTCTATGTGTCCGCGCATAGAAGACGAGAGGATTTGCATGAGTAAGATTCCCTATGCATCCGCAATATGATCTATCATGTATGTTATGTTACGTACAATGCCCGATGTATCGTATGCTTTGAGTATCACGAGAAGATACCAATTTGATCCAGGAATGGATCATTGGGTGGCTATTAAGACAATCCTTAAGTACTTAAGAAGAACTAAGGATATGTTCCTAATATCCGGAGAGGGTGATATGGTAATACGCGGGTATACGGATGCCATCTTCTAGACAGATAGGGATGATTCCAGGTCTCTAACTGGGTACATATTCACCTTGAATGGAGGCACAATAAGTTGAAAAAGTTCCAAGAAAGACACTATAGTAGATTCTGCCACTGAGGCAGAATACATTGCAGTTTCGAAAAAAGCAAAGGAAGCAGTTTGGATCAAGAAGTTCATCTATGAACTTGATGTGGTCTCTTTAATGATCCAAACATGTGCTTCGCCGCTATCATTTAATCAGAGAGATCATAAGTAGGAAGGAAATACAAATCGAGAAGATTTCCACTGAAAGGAACTTAGCGGATCCTTTAACTAAGGCCTTACCTCAAAGTAAGTTTAAGGGTCATGTTAGAGCTTATGGTATTAGATACCATGGCAATTGACATTAGGCCAAGTGGGAGCTTGTTAGTGATATATGAGAGATGTCCTAAGGCAATCGCCTTATGGCTGTACCATTTATTTGATAAATGAAGATTCACTATTTAAGTATACATGTTTTCATGTATTTTATTGGATCTTAAACTCATTTGCTGAATGTTTACAATACGATTCACAACATTAGAGAATTTGTGATTGGATCACAACTAATGAGTATCTCAACATGTATAATTGTGATGTATTGGAATTATCCCTAGACAATGAATTGATGTATTCGGACACCATCAATTCTATTTAGACTAGCACGAGTTATACTCTTTGGTTTATCCAAGCAGTTGTTCCTCACTGGATGGAGACATTGGGATGTCCAAAGTTAATCGTGGATGCTATTTATGATAACTAGTTCATTGGAGTGACTAGCTGTAAGACTTCATATGGTTCTCTGCATATATGGATATGTCAATGAAGTTCTTACTGCAGATTAAGTGCAATATTCCTTTGACTTGCGGTATTCAAGTCATTTTTGTCATGGAGACTTATGCTTTGACATCTTAAGAAAGCATCTCCGAGGAGATGTGGACACGCGATGATTGGGTATAAGTCATAATGCTCGAAGGAGTTTGAATAGCCTACAGAGAATTCATCACTCCTTGCGAGGAGATCTATACCATATGGCCTTTCGTCGGATTGTTACATAAGTCTTTGGCCAAAGGATTACATGTTTAGAGTATGGTACTTTTGGAAACATGTACAGTAACTAGAATCCATAAGACGAGGAAGTAATACTTGGGCTAGGTGTGACGTGGTCAGCCTAGTGGGGACTGACACATAGACCATGTCCTGAACCAAGTGATTATAAGATGAGTGAAGGTAATGGGGCACGATTCACTATAGATGCTGAAGGGTTTCAAAAGAATTCTAGGATCAATAGTTGATTTTTTGATTAATTGGGGATCATGATGTACTACTAGGTGCCACTCATGATCGTTCTATAATTAATGGTTAATTATAGACAACCAACAGAAATTTGGAACCTATTTGGTCACAAGCACTACGAGTGTTATCCAAAGGATTTAAAATGAGCTTGAGAATAGGATTCTCAGATCGAGAGAGATATGATTTGTGTTGGATCGAGAAGCATCGCTAGAGGGGGGGGGGCGAATAGCGAGCGTAGAATTTCTTTTTGTTCATTTTCGTTCGTTAAAAGACGAGTAGACACAGCGGAAAAATAAGATGACAAGTTTATTTTTACTTGGTTCACAACCCAACAATTGCTACTCCAAGGCCCTAATGGTCCTAGACCATGTACGGAGGGCAAAGCACTATAACGTCTCCTCCTCGTTGGAGGTAGGAGACAACGATCACAAAACCGGAAGTACGAGGATGAGGCAACAAGCCTACCTCACCCTCGTTATGAATAAAAATAAAGAATACAATAATAAAAGCAATTACTTGCTACTGTTGCCAACGAAGAGGATTAGAACTTGTTGTCGCGTCGGCGTTATGACGGTGTTGGAGCTTTGGCGTTGTAGGAGAACTTGAGAATAATCTTGATAATCTTTGGAGTTGGAATCCTCCCCTAATTTTATAGATTTTGGCCTCTGAATATGTCTCCTAATGTTTTGGAATAGATCCCGAAGTTGTACAAAATTTTATCGTGATGTGGCCGCGTCAAACGTTATCCCTTTTGACCAAGCGCAAAGGCTAATTCGGCGCCATCAGTCAACTACCCCATGTCCAACAGTCGACTGCCAGTCTGGCCACTTCCCTGGAGTAAGAGGTTAGCACGGAAAATGGTAAATACGATAGTTTCTAACCGTCAGATCTCGACCTAGACCTTCCACAGGAAGTCTTAGTCAGATCATCTCCTATGGTCGTCCCCGTAAAGAGGACACGACCTTACCATCTCTCACTCACACGAGCTTACCTCGATACTTACTTTATAGCTCTGGCTTCTGCCCTTCCACTCGATTCCTTCGGCTCCCTCCGAAGTCACTCGAGTGTCGCCCGACTACCGCGGCTTCCTTCGGGTGTCGCAGCCTTCAGCTCTAGCTTTAGTACTTTTCTGCACACTCGATTTAGCTTGTGAGAAAATGATGTAAACTTAATTTTGTGTCTTTGCCTTAATCAAAACACAGGTTCGATTATCTAGTGCCCCTGAACCAATAGTTTGGTTGGACCAAACAAAGAGCGAGTATGAAATTTTTTCAGTCGCATCGGAAGCATGGATGAGCCGAGTCTTATGAAGACATGATGGATGAACCAAATCGGTTTGGTTCTAATCCTATGGTGGAAAATAAACCAAAGGGGGTTGGTTTGTTTTAAACGAATGAACCAAAATTGGTTCGGTTCATTTTAACATAAAATATACCAATGTGGTTTGATTTATTTTAACTTAAGTTAATGGAGCGGGTTAACGGGGTTTGGTTATGAACCAATAACCCTTTGAGAAAAGGTTTTAGAGAAGATGTCTTGAGAAAAAGTCTCTTAATGGTTAAGAGATATGTTCTCTATAAATAACGGAGTGGAGAGATATCTTGGGAATTTAATCGGTTCAAAGTTTTGGAAACCATAGCCTCCTCTCCTCTTCCTTCTCTAGACTTTCCACCCAACAGGGTTGCCACTGCCCTCCTTGGCCGGACCACCCTAGTTACTGTCGGCCTCCACCTTCCACCAGCCATCCTCCCTTGGCTCCGGTGACCAAGGACTAGCCGGCCATCTTCTTTGGTCGGCACCAATTCCTCCACCACAAGCTGTCCAATTTTGGATAACTTGTTGTCCCTTGTGTGGAGAGGTCGTTTGGTCGACGTTTTACACTCCGACAGCGACATACTTGTCAGGGATTGGATCTCTAGCAATCCCCTTTGGAGGAGGACCAAGGTTTCGTCAATTGGTTGACGAAAACCACTTCTAAGAAGCGAGTTCATGGAACTCATTTTTGAATCCGATTTTGATTCAAATTGTGATAGTCTATCGGATCACAACGACTTCAACACGAAGCTAGTACCTTTCGTGAAGTCGAGGTTCGTCGCTTTGTGAAGCTATCCTGACGATACTCGGCGTGAATATGGATAGAGGCGAAACTCGTGAGGGTGGCTTGGTTGTTTGTTAGGGCAATCAACCCAAGTATGGTTTAAGGTTTTTATGTGTGTGGCAAAGGTTTAAGTTAGGATGTTTATGTGATTTGATATGTGTGTTGAAGTCATGCAAGACTTAGTAATTCACACATGTGTTGGCATGACGAAAGCATTGGTGGGTTCACCATCTCATGGCCCGGGTCTTTGAGTCGGTGAAGGATGACATTGCAGAAGTCGTGCGCTTGGTGCATCCCAGGTATCGTCGGACGAGGAGCATTGGAGTGAAGCCAAGGAAGTAGACTTTAGGGCGAGATGTGAAGGATGGCATTGCGAAGCAGTGCGCTTGGTACATCCGAGGGACATGGCCAGACGAAGAGAGCTTCGATGAGGGACTTCAAGGGAGATGAGAGAATGAGCGATTTGTAAACGGTAGCTCATAGGTGAACTTGGCCAAATGGCTAAGTCAAGTGTCAGATGCTCAACTGAGTGGGTTGAGGTTTTACCGGACAATTCAGATGCTTGAACTAGGGTTTGAGATTTTACCCGATGTGTTGTTAAGTCGGATGCTCAAACATTAGTTTGAGATTTTACCCGATGAATGGGAGAGACGGATACTCAACCATGTGCGTTGAGGTTTTACCCGACCATCAGATGTTCAAACAAGCCATTTGTTTGAGGTTTACTTGACATCAGTCGACTGCCAAGTATTGGAAGTTGAACTGGTCCAAGTCGAATTGAGTTTGCCGATCGCTAAAGGTGGCATGATCACCGAAAGTGGTGCGCACGTAACGCCGTAGGTATCGATCGATTGGCTACGGGGCGATCAGTTGAACCGACCAAATCGCCAATCGATTGCCAAGCCAGTCATTGGATGGTGACGACTGCGATTTAGATGGCGTCAGTCGACTGTTGGCATGCAGCAGTCGACTGCTGCATTCCCAACGGGAAGATTTCTACTTTCTCTATAAAAGAGAGGGTGTTGTCTTTAGAGAGGTTAATGTTCATGCTCCTAAGTGCTCCGCACGATTCCTACTCCTTCTTCTTGTTCTTATTTCAATATTATTGTAAGAAGGAGTGCATTCTTGTAAAGGGGATACCTCCACCTTGCTTGGGTTAAAGGAGAGACTAGTGGAGTTGGTTAAGGAGTGATTCACCTGGAACGAATCATCCGTGGATTAGCGGCAAGGGTCGTGAACCACATTATATCTCTAGTGTTAGCGTTTGTGCTTATTTCTCTTTGTATTTGTCTTAATCATTTTGTTTAGCATTTGTTTTCCGTAGCGCTAATCATATTCTTAAACGATTAAGCAACTGAACGTCATCAACGATAAAGAAGGCTATTCACCCCCCTCTAGCCAACCACTGATCCTCCAACAAGTGGTATCAGAGCGAGGAGCTTGTCGCGGTCTCATCGCCAACACAAGCATGACAAGATGGCCGGCTCCAACATTCATCCACCATAGTTCATGGGCGACTTCACATGGTGGAAGAAAAGAATGGAGGTATTCTTTGAAATGGACTTTTGATATAATGGTTATTATGAAATCCGATTTCGATGTACCTAGGGACGAAGAGGGTGAACCAATCGAAAAGTCAAGATGGGCAAAGAAGCAATGAAAGGAGCACCTTGCAAACTCAAAGGCCAAGCATCATCTATTTAATGTGCTCCCTCAACAAGAGAAAAACCGAATTGGAGAGTGTGCAAGCGCAAAGGAATTGTGGGAAAAACTCGTGGAGCTTCATGAAGGCACTTCTAAGGCAATGCTTGCAAGACGAGATCTTCTCCGATCACAATTAAGCAATATCAAGCTAGAAAAAGGAGAAAAGGTACTCTCTTTACATTCTGGATTTAAAGAAATCGTTAATGGCTTAACAAGTGTAGGGGAGAAGCTCTCCAATAGAGATATGATCATGAAGGCTATAGATGCATTCCCCGATCTTCAAAATGGAGCTCCATGGTGTACTCCTTTTACATTTCGAAGAATCTAGAGGTAAGTACTCTAGAAGAATTTTTTCAACTATGGAATTACATGAGACTAGGCTTGATGGTATAGTAGAAGATCCAATCAAGCCATCAAGGGGGTTAGCATTAGTGGCCAACAAAGGGAAGAAGAAGAAGGAGACTCCACCTTCCTCATCCGATGAAGAATCATCCTCCTCATCCTCGATGAATAGCAATGAAGAGGCCTACATGATAAGGAAGGTGAGATGTTCATTGAAAAATTTCAAATTTAACAAGTCTCATGATAGGAGAAGGGCAAGAAGGAGGGTAATTTTCTATAATTGCCAAGGAGAGGGACACATGTGGGATGATTGTCTCCTCTTGATCAAAAGCAAGGAAGAAAGGAGAAACAAAGAAGATAAGAAGAAAGGGATCAAGAAAAAGGATGAAGATAAGAAATCAAAAGAAAAAAAGAAGGCTAAAGCACACAACTTGAAAGCTACGTGGGATGATCCATCATCATCGGAAGAAGAGGAAATTGTCACCCACTTGGCACTAATGGGGATTGATGATGTAGAGTCCACCTCCTCCGAAAGAGAAAATGTAAGCACTAGCGAGGAGGAGATCTCGAGTGAAGGGGGAGCGTCATCATCATCATCATTCGAAGGGGATTGGGTAAGTAAGGTAACTAAACTACCCTCCCATGATGTAGTTTCAATGATTACCAGCTCGACTAAGGACATGTTTAGGGCCAAAAAGAAAAATAAATACATGCTTGATGAAATTAATGCCCTAGAAGAAAATTTGAAAAATGCATGTTCAAATGATAATTCTATTTCTTCTAGGATTAATGATGCATGCTTAGTAGAAGAATATAGGACTTTAAGGAAAAAGGTTGATTTCCTTACAAAGGCCTTAGAAAAATTTACAATTGGCTCCAACACATTGAACATGATCATTGGGAGGCAAATGGGCTTGCTTTAACAAGAAGGCCTTAGGATACAAGGGATCCAAGAATAAGAAGGCCTACCATTGTTTAATTGCAAGGGGTCAAGATAAAACTGCAATGTTAGTTAGGAAATTGATCCCAAAGGAATACTTGGTCAACCCCATTGGAAATAATTTGTATTGAGTTCCCAAGTCAATTATCAAGGGTTAGGAAAACCTAGGAAAGTCAACCATAAGTAGACTTTACTTATATAATGTTAAATGGTTGACTTAGGATGATGTGGGTGATGATTTTTGATTTAGTGTTGGGTGATGATAATGTGTGACCTAGGAATTGAATGATGCACTTGTTTTATCATGATGTGTAATTATTGATAATACTCAAATCATGATTTATAACACTTGATTTTATACTTGATAAATGACCATGATTTATGATTTAGATGGTAGTGTTGGGTGATGATAATGTGTGACTCATGAACAATGCTTGCTTTATTATCATGATTGAGTAATGCTTAACCTTGATAGAAATTGCATGAAATTTATGGTTAAGTACAAATACCTTAGGTACATCTCACACTCACTATAGGCTAACTTGATTGAAAACATAGCATGGGTGAGATGTTATGTTGATACAAATGGTCCACTAATGCTTATGGCATTTAGATGTTCATTTACATGTATCATGTCATAGCAATAATAGGGAAAGCATATGTTTATTTCATAGACATATTTCCCAAAGATCATGGTTGGATATTTCAAATTTTTTCAAAACCATTTCTTGTCTCATAATTTGTGTATTCATGTTTTAAATCATTTCAAGGCAAAACTAGGTTCTCAAATTGATAAAACTTTGAAGGTTTTTAAGACTTTTAAGTTTTATCAAAATGTTGGAAAAATGAATGAATTTTCATGAAAACTTATTTTTCATTGATAAAGGACTTTACAAGAAATGTGTTTTCAAATTTTCATGATGTTTTGAATTTTATATAATTTTTAATGCATTTTTGAATTTCGATCCGGAAATTAGAAAAGGCTGAAACTGCGTGCCAGTCGACTGTCATTCTGATAGCAGTCGAGTGTTTTGATAGGTTTTGAGGCTGATTTTGGTTTTTTTTTCTTCCTTTATAACTTGATGCCATGTTATATAACGTATGTTTAGTATTTTTGATGGTGTCAAAGGGGGAGAAATGTTGAGTTTAAGTTAATCATGCTCGGGGGAGAGAATTAGCATGTGTTAAGGGGGAGTTGCATGTATTTAGGGGGAGTGTTTGATACTCATGTTATTTTACATGCTTTCCTGCCTTATGTATTTTGTTAATGGTTTACCTAACTTAAACATGGTTGCTTCACATAAAAAAGGAAAAGATTGTTATAGCAATCAACCCAAGTATGGTTTAAGGTTTTGATGTGTGTGACAAAGGTTTAAGTTAGGATGTTTATGTGATTTGATATGTGTGTTGAAGTCGTGCAGGACTTAGTAATTCACGCATGTGTTGGCTTCACAAAAGCATTGGTGGGTTCACCATCTCATGGCTCGGGTCTTTGAGTCGATGAAGGATGGCATTGCGGAAGCTGTGCGCTTGGTTCATCCAAGGGATTGCCGGATGATGAGCATTGGAGTGAAGCCAAGAAAGAAGACTTCAGGACGAGACGCGAAGGATGACATTGCGAAGTTGTGCGCTTGATGCATCCGAGGGACGTGGCCGGACGAAGAGAGCTTCGACGAGGAACTTCAAGGGAGATGAGAGAATGAGCGATTTGTAAATGGTAGCTCATAGGTGAACTTGGTCGAATGGCTAAATCAAGTGTCGGATGCTCAACCAAGTGGGTTGAGGTTTTACCCGACAAGTCGGATGCTCAAACTAGGGTTTGAGGTTTTACCCGACATGTGGTTAAATCGGATGCTCAAACATTTGTTTGAGATTTGACCCGACGAATGGGAGTGTCGAATGCTCAACCAAGTCTGTTGAGGTTTTACCCGACCGTCGGATGCTCAAACATGCCATTTGTTTGAGGTTTACCCGACATCAGTCGATTGCCAAGTATTGACAGTCGAACTAGTCCAAGTCGAATTGAGTTCGACTGGTGTTCGGCTGAATTGCCTGATCAGCAGTCGACTGCCAAAGGTGGTAGTTGACTGTCAAAAGTGGCACGAGCACATAATGCTTCGTAGCTAACTGATCAGTCGGCTATAGGATGATTAGTCAAATCAGCGATATTGCCAGTCGATTGGCAAGCCGACCATTGGATGGTGATGACCGTGATTTAGACGACATCAGAAGTCGTTGCAAAGGCGACAGTCGACTGTTGGCAAGCAGCAGTCGACTGCTGCATGCCCAACGGGAAGATTTTGACTCTCTCTATAAAAATAGAGGGTGTGGGCTTTAGAGAGGTTAATGTTCATGCTCTTATGTGCTCCCTAAGTGCTCCACACGATTCCTACTCTTTCTTCTTGTTTTTATTTCAATCTTATTGTAAGAAGGAGTGCATTCTTGTAAAGAGGTTACCTCCACCTTGCTTGGGCTAAAGGAGAGACTAGTGGAGTTAGTTAAGGAGTGATTCACCTAGAACGAATCGTCCGTGGATTAGCGGCAAGGGTCGTGAACCACGTTATATCTCCGGTGTTAGCGTTTGTTCTTATTTCTCTTTGTATTTGTCTTAATTATTTTTTTTAGCATTTATTTTCCATTTTGCTAATCATATTCGTAGATGATTATGCAACCGAACGTCATCAACGATAAAGAGGCCTATTCACCCCCTCTAGGTGGCCACCGATCCTCCAACATTGATGTGATTCCAGCTTCACGTAATTCGTCAGGTATACCTAGAGTAGTTTTCCTTTATTGGAAAATTTTAAATTGCGATTATATCTACACTTGATGTATCGTTGCAAGCATGTGGTGTTTGTGTTGTAATAAATTACTTTATTAATTGTTTCTTTCGTTGTGTGCAAGTTTATGAAATATGTTCGAACGCACATCCATGTCGGTGCCGGTGAAGAAGGGAGGAAACTTCGCTTCCCACTTCAACTCGGTCACTTGTTCATGGCGATCCTATCTACGTCCCTAGATAAAAAAAATTTATCCTTGACAAAGATGGATTACCCAAGCTACCGTTTCATCGTCGTGCTATTCGATTAGAGTGGTCACTTGAATAAACTTGTTATTCAAGCAACCAACCTCTATTCTTCGATTAGCCACGGAATAGACGATGTACGGATCGCCGGTTTTTGTGTTTGTATTCGGGGTCCAAGTAAATTTAGCCACATATCATACATACAATATACAAAGAAACATAAGGAAAGCAAAATAAGATTTATACCTCTTGTTTACCTCAAGGTCTTCTATTGTATGCCCTATTCTCCTCTTGGACATTGTGTAGGCAATGATCTTCCAAGAGTTGAAGCCTCCTAGATCATGTTCTTCCCTTCCTTGCTCGCTCCAAACAAAGGGAAGAATGAAACGAAACTCTTCTCCTATCTAGGACCAGCCACCAAGTCAATGGACTTGATGTTGCCGCCGACCAAGGAGGAGAACAAGGAGTATGGGTGCTGACCAAAAGCTCTAAGGGAAGAGACCATAGCCCTTGCCGTCGGCCAAGGAGGAGAGAAAGAGGATTGGGATAACGACCAAGGATGAGAGGAAGGAGGGAGGCACTGGCCAAAACCCTAGGAAGAAGAAATAGTCTTGCCGCCCAAGGAGGAGAACAAACCCTAGCCGCCCAATGCCTCTCCAAGCCCTAGCCACCCAAAACCCTAATCTCCTTTAATTGTGTTCCATGCCCAAGCCTTTCCCATCCTTTTATAGAGCTAGGCTTAAGCCTCCTTTTAATCTTCACCATCGAGTCTAGGGATTTAATCTCAACCGTCGAATCTAGGGATTTAATCTCAACCGTCAGATCTAGAGATTTAATCTTCACCGTCGGATCTAAAGATTTAATCTCCACCGTTAAATCTAGAGATTTAATCTCCACCGTTGGATCTAGAGATTCATTTTCCATCATTGGATCTAGGCTGCATGAGGGTTTTAATAGGCTACAATAGGAACCATGAGGAGGAGTTGGATCTTAGCCACCCAATGGATCAAGCCCACATAATGTCTGATCCATTAATGATAATCCATTCCACTAGAGGATTATCATTTGATCTACCTCACCAACCCTCATAAGTTAATATGGGCTCCATATATTATTTGTACATATATCTCCCCGTGTTTAAGATCTCGAATGTCTGTCGATTAATTAATTTACTGATAATTAATTAATCAACATATAACTCTATGAGTAGTACCACTCAACCTTATCATCATGCCGAACCAAGTCCACCTGCAGGGTTTACATGATGAGCCTTATGAGCTCCTCAAGGGGACATCATCATCCTAATATATAGGACACGGTTTCCTCCTATAATCAACGACACACCATATAAATAATATCATTTCCCAACTTACCGATCCTATCGATTTACTCTATAAATCTCGCCCAATGGTAAATAAAAGAAATAAATAATAAGTATATGTGCCCGTTATTATATCGGGATTAAGAGCATGCACAACATAATAGCTGAGGTCCGATTCAATTATGTAGTCAGCAATAAATCAAATAACCTCTAAGTCGGTCCTACTCAATACACACAAAGTGTACTAGTGTAATTCAATGGCCAAGACAAACCAATACTAAATCACATTACAACGATTCCAATGGTTTGTGCATAACCATCTAGGTTGTGAGCCTTTACTTATACATTACAAGGAACTGATAACATTATCTCCCGTGTGATACTACACACCATGTTATCTAAAATGTAATGTATTAGATAATATGCATAACCATAAATATGCAAATAATGATTATGTGATTCTTATTTAAAAATAAAGATGTTCATACAAAAGATAGACTTTTCAGTATACATCCCAACAATCTCCCACTTATACTAAAAGACTATACTGTCCTCATACCGCCATACATTTGATTCTCATTCCCTCCACATGCATATCAAAAGCTCTCGCTGGAAGGGCCTTAGTGAAAGGATCTGCCAGGTTATCCTCTAATGCGATATTGGACACAACAACTTCTCCTCGCTTTACGATTTCTCGTATCAGGTGGTACTTGTGCTCTATGTGTTTACTTGCCTTATGGGCTCATGGTTCCTTCGAGTTTGCTACTGCACCACTATTATCACAATAAATTGTGATAGTTTTGGGCAAATCAGGAATCACATCCAAGTCCATTAAGAAGTTCCTGAGCCACACAGTTTCTTTGGCCGCCTCAGAGGCCGCCACATACTCAGCTTCCATGGTAGAGTCCGCCACGCATTTCTGCTTGACACTCCTCCATACAATGGCTCCACCTCCCAAAGTAAACACAAAACCTGAGGTAGACTTACTGTTATCCCTATCTGATTGGAAGTCGGAATCTGTGTAACCCACAGGGAGTAATTGGTCTGTCTGGTAAACTAGCATATAATCCCTAGTCCTTCTTAGGTACTACAATATATGCTTTACCGCAGTCCAATGTTCCTGTCCTGGATTACTCTGATATCTGCTAACTATGCCAACGACAAACCAGATATCCGGTCTCATACATAGCATGACATACATGAGGCTTCCTACTGCCGAAGCATAAGGAACCGCCTTCATCTCCTCTATCTCCTTAGATGTTCTAGGACACATCTTCTTAGATAAAGGAACTCCATGCCTGAAAGATAGAAAACCTTTCTTGGAGTTTTGCATGCTAAAACGATCCATAATGGTGTCTATGTATGAAGCTTGAGATAAGCACAACATTCTTTTCTTATGATCCCTTATAACCTTGATCCCAAGTATGTGTCCCACCTCTCACAAGTCCTTTATATCAAACTATTTGGACAACCATACCCTTACGTCTGATAACACCTTGACATTGTTGCCAATTAACAAAATATCATCTACGTATAGTACAAAAAACACCACTATGTATAGTACAAGACTCATCTGGACATTGAATAAATGCATAAGACTGGATTACCTCATCAAAGCAGATATTCCAAGACCTCGAAGCTTGCTTCAATCCATAAATGGACCGATTAAGCTTGCATACAAGATGCTCTTTGCCCTTTGCAATGAATCCCTCTGGTTGCTTCATATAGATATTTTCCTCAAGACTTCCATTAAAGAAAAGTTGTCTTTACATCAATCTGCCACACCTTATAATCCATATGAGCAACAATACATAAGAGAATCCGGATAGACTTAAGCATGGCTACCGACAAAAAGGTCTCCTCATAATCGATGCCCTCTTTCTGAGTATACCCCTTCGCAACAAGCCTCGCTTTGAAAGTCTCAACCTTCCCATCTATTTCTCTCTTTTTTTTGTAGATCCACTTGCATCCAATGGTTTTTACACCATTGGGTGGTTATACTAGCTCCCAGACCTGATTTGAATCCATAGATTCTATCTCAGAATTCATCGCACTTTGCTAAGATACCGCATTTTTATCTTAGATCGCCTCGTCATATGTCCAGGAATCAGGTTAATGTTCGCCAGGAATCAAATCAGAAGATTCTCCTAAGAACATGAATCTATCAGGCTGTCTAACAACCCTCCCACTATGACGAGGTATCACCTGTGTATCCTCTGTGACATGCGGTGCAATGACTTGTGGTATATCCTCTTGTACCAGTGGTACTGAAGCAGTGACTTCCCCTTTAAATTCCTCCAGAACAATCTTACTTATGGGCTTGTGGTTCATCACATAGTCTTCCTCTAGAAATCTGGCATTTGTGCTAATGATCACGCTCTGATCTCTAGGACTATAAAACAAACTACCTTTCGTTCCTCTAGGATAGCCAATGAACATGCGCACTTCTGTATGTGGTTCCAACTTACTAGCATCTGCCTTCAGCACATGTGCTAAACTCCCCCATATCTGAATATGTCTTAGACTAGGCTTTCGCCCAGTCCACAATTCTGTGGGAGTTGAAGACACTAATTTAGATGGTACCAAGTTCAGAATATACATTGCCGTATCTAGAGCATAACCCCAGAATGAATCTGGCAACTCAGAATAATTCATCATTGATCTAACCATCTCCATAAGAGTTCTATTCCTTCGCTCTACTACACCATTCTGCTAGGGTGTGCTAGTGCAGACAATTGGGATTGAATCCCAGTCTTTGATAAGTAATTCCTAAACTCTCCCAAGAGGTACTCAGCAACACGATCAGATTGTAGTGTCTTGATACTTTTACCCTGACATTTCTCCACATAGCCTTGAATTCTTTGAACTTGTCAAAGCATTCAGACTTGCGGCGCATCAAGTAAATGTATCCATACCTTGAATAGTTGTCTATAAATGAGACGAAATATTCAAAGCCACCTCTTGCCTTGATAGACATAGGACCACACAAATTAGAAAGAACCAATTCCAATACATCTTTGGTTGTATACCCCTTGGCACTAAAAGACCTCTTGGTCATTTTACCCTCTAAGCAAGATTCACAGGTTGGGAAATCTTCCACCACTAATGAACCCAGAGGTCCATCAGCTATCAACCTTTGAATTCTGCTAAGGTTAATATGACCTAGCCTTAGATGCCAAAGATATGTTTGGTTGATCTTCGAAGGTTCTTTTCTCTTACTGGAATTAGAAGATGAGTTATTTACTTCTATTTACATCGTGGGAGCTTTTGGTTTGAGTGTATATAAATTTCCTATCAATGCACCAAAACAGATAATCTCCCTATTCCTTTTTATAATAACTCTATCATTAAAAGAAATAGAATATCCATCCATAAATAATTTAGAAACCGAAATCAAATTCTTTCTAAATAAAGGTACATAAAGGCAATTCTTCAGAACCAAAACTTTATTCCTCTTAAAAGACAAATAAACATCTCCCACTGCAACAACCGCTACATTCATAGCATCACCCAAGTAGACGGTAATCTCCCCATTAGCCAGTCGTCTAGTTTCCTAGAACCCCTACAAAGTATTGCAGACATGATAAGTGGCTCCGGTATCTACACACAAGGTGCCGGTAGATAACACTGCTAAACATGTTTCAACGACTAGACCAAAAGATATACCTTTGTTCTGCTTTCGGTTGGGGCAGTCCTTCTTCCAGTGTCCAGTCTGCTTAGAATTGAAGCACTTGCCTTTCGGCTTCTTCACTCCTCCCTGAGGTCCTCCCACCACCTTTGCCCCAGCTTGTTTCTTCTTCTTCTTGCCTTTCGTCTTAGATGTAGAAAACTTTTGGGCAACCATGGCCTGCGCCTAAGCACTCTGATGAAATAGCCCCTCTGTCGCCTGGAGTTCTGTAAGAAGCTCCGCCAACGAATACAACCTCTTATTCATGTTGTAGTTTAGGCAAAACTGCTCAAAACTCCTAGGTAGAGACTGAAGAATGATATCAACCTGGGTTTCCCCATCGATCTCAGCTCCAAAAACTTCAAGCTCATTCAAATGAGCCATCATCTTGAGAACATGATCCCTCATGGGTGTTCCCTCAATCATGGTGGTCATCATCAAGTTCTTCATGGCTTCCTGCATAGCTGCCCGATTCTGGTGTCCGAAAAGTTCTTTGAGATTGAGCATCATGTCATAAGAAGTGGGCATGGTTTGATGCTGATGTTGAAGTACATTTGACATAGATGCCAAAATGTAACATCACACCATATCATCAACCTTAATCCACTTCTTATAACTCTCCTCCTCCTTTTCCCCAGAATCATCCACAGGCTTAGCAGGGCACTCTTCGAGGAGTACATATTTGTATTCCTAAGCAGTCAAGACAATATCAAAATTCTTCTTCCAATCAACATAATTGGGTCTAGTAAGTTTATTTTCTTTCAATATCACAGCAAGCGGGTTGAAAGTCATTTTTTAAAAAACCTAAGAATAACATTAGATTTCAAAAAATTATTGATTCCTCAAACAATAAAATTTTAAAATCAACCAACACCTCAAAACATCGAGAATATCGTATGCCACGATCGTGTGGACGTATATGAATTCTACATTTGTAAGAGGAGGTTTTACCCATTAATTTTACTATATTGTCAACCTAACTTTTTGACAAATAAAATTAATAGTCGGTTTCTCTTCGGCCCTACAAATAAAAGCAGTGACTCTGATAGGGAGGATACTCCTATTTGCATCTAAGTGTTCACCATTACTTGGTACCAAGGTAATTATCTCGGGTTATGTGCCTTCCGATGGGAAAATACACACGCTCCTTAATAATTTTCTATAACCATATTCGACCATGTGATCCGCAAACAAACTCATCCGATGGGGAGGAAGGTACTCAGAGCTGACGCGCAAGTTTGTTTGCATCACATGTCAAATCGTAATAGAGGTCGTGGGAATTTATAAAAATATCCCTCTCCCACTTAGTAATTTAAAATTGAGGATTTTTCCTAGGCTTCGACATGCATATCAAATAAGAAGCAATAAATATGAAAAAAAAATATTTTCCAACAATTATGGCTTTTGTCTCCAATATACCTCCCGTCGTATCGCCATCTCGTCTTCTCATCCCTATGCCATGTACAAACCATCCAGAGATCCGAGCCGAAAATAACTATTTTAATTTACATCCATCGATCCTATACTCTACGAAGGAGTGTACATGAAATCTAGATCGAAACTAAACTAAAATAAAAGAGTGGCTAAACAATGCCGTACTTAATTATAAAAATTAAATACTAGCCTCATCTATCCCGAGGATTCTAATAATATACAATTACATACATACAATCACATACACACATATGGCAAAAATAGTTGGATTCTATGCATGCAACCAAAGAGTTAACCTACGCACATCCTACTATTATCCAGCATATATAATATATGAAAAGCACATAAAAGTAACCGAATCCTAAACACACAAAATCGGAAACCGTGGCTCTGATACCACTTGAAGGGAGGAAACTTTGCTTCCCACTTCAACTCGATCGCTTGTTCAAGGCGATCCCGTCTACGTCCCCAGATAAAAAAATTTATCCTTGACAATGATGGATTACCCAAGCTACCATTTCATCGTCGTACTATTCGATTAGAGTGGTCACTTGAACAAACTTGTTGTTCAAGCAACCAACCTCTATTCTTCGATTAGCCGCGGAATAGACGATGTACAGATCGCCGGTTTTTATATTTGTATTCGGGGTCCAAGTAAATTTAGCCACATATCATACATACAATATACAAAGAAACATAAGGAAAGAAAAATAAGATTTATATCTCTTGTTTACCACAAGGTCTTCTATCGTATGTCCTATCCTCCTCTTGGACATTGTGTGGGCAATGATCTTCCAAGAGTTGAAGCCTCCTAGATCACATTGTTCCCTTCCTTGCTCGCTCCAAACAAAGGGAAGAATGAAATGAAACTTTTCTCCTATCTAGGACCGGCCACCAAGTCAATGGACTTGATGTTGTCACCGACCAAGTAGGAGAACAAGGAGTATGGGCGGCGGCCAAAAGCTCCAAGGGAAGAGACCCTAGCCCTTGCCGCCGGCCAAGGAGGAGAGAAAGAGGATTGGGACGGCGGCCAAGGATGAGAGGAAGGAGGGAGAAGAAAGAGTCTTGCCGGCCAAGGAAGAGAACAAACCCTAGCCGCCCAATGCCTCTCCAAGCCCTAGCCGCCCAAAACCCTAATCTCCTTCAATTGTGTTCCACGCCCAAGCCTTGCCCATCCTTTTTATAGAGCTAGGCTTAACACTCCTTTTAATCTCCACCGTCGGATCTAGGGATTTAATCTCAACTATCGGATGTAGGGATTTAATTTCAACCATCGGATCTGTAGGGATTTTTATATGCAAAATAGCATATGCGCAATGGAAAAATAGGATCCCTTCCAAGTGATCCTTGCGAAAGAAAACCTCGTACAAAAAATAAATTTCTCAAAACCTATCTTATAGGAGAATATTACCTTTGTTGTGTGCCCTTTTTAAATCCCGCTTCTCCTTGGGTTTGTTGGATCTTTTAGCACGTTCAAATGTCCGTGCCTCTATATGTATCCACACGAGCAAGCTCTTGTCTCACAAAAGAAACTAGAAGAGCTCTCCTTTACTTCTTGCTAGAGAAGTCCCTAAAGGAGAGGAAGGTAGGGAAAAAGAGAAAGGAAGAAGAAGACCACTCTTCTTGCTACACTCACAAAAGCCACACAACCAAAGCCTCTCACCACCAAGCTCTCTCCAAGCCTCAAGCTTCCATCTACTTGGCCGGCCACCCCATGGAGTGTTTTATAGGATTGGAAAAACCTTTCACCTCCTATCACATTCAATGCAATCAATTGCATTGAAAAACAATCAAACAAGGAGTTACACTCTTTGTTTGGCCAGCCACATGTGGAGGAAATCCAAAGGTCAAAACCCTTTGTCTCCTTCCACCTCATCAAGCTTAGGTGGCATGCTTATGTGGCATGCTTATGTGCCATTCATGCATGTTGAATTAATCTTATTAATTCAATAAGCTTATGTTATCATATTGAATTAATCTCATTAAATCAATAAGGTAACATATTGAATTAAGCTCATTAAATCAATTTAGCTTAGGATATGATGATAACATATTTATTTAATCTTATTAAATTAATAAGCTTAGCATATTGAATTAATCACATTAAATCTATAAGCTAAAATTCTCTTTAAGCTTAAAGTCCAAAAACCATTTTGTACTTAAGCTTATTCCCAAATTATTCTAGTCAAACTAGAATGCACTAATTCTTCTAATCATCATGCTCTTTGTGTGTGACCCTATAGGCTCTCATAACGTTGGTAGTGGATCTAAACTCTTTTAGATACACAAGCAATGAGCGGCATCTAGCAATACATCATTGCTACCCAAGTTACAAAATAAGTCAAGATCCGACTAACCTTTCCGTGACTACTATAATGTATGACCGTGTCCTTCTATCCTTGATATTAGATTGACCAATGAGGCATAGACCGTGTCATCCTCGATCAATCTATGTGTTTCTTGATCCCTGAGTAAACTAACTCAAACAAATGAGCTCAAAATCTCATATTGACTCATTCGAGCATGGCCATGCATTTTAGTAGTTCTACTCAATCAAGGGGCCCACAGATATCACTCCCGTCATATGGGAGGGATAGATCCCATCTACATCACTCACATCTCTTCGCATAATTTGTTATATACCCAGTAATCGCCTTTATGGTCCACCCTGTTACGGGTGACGTTTGACGATACCAAAGTACATAACTCCTTATGTAGGGAACCGTAGTGACTTCGGGTTTGAGGACTATTCATACCAATAGTCACATGAGAAAGTTTATGACACTCATATGACGATCCATGAAACTTTCTCATGGCGGATCAGTTCAGTATATATTCTCTAATATATACCCATGTGTCAACTTGATATCATATATCCATGACTTGTGAGATCAAGTCATTAATTGACCTACATGCTAGTCTTTATGTATTAATATTGCCCTTGTATATTAATACTTGACTAGGAACATTTAGGAAAGTGTTCTCTATAGCCTCTCATAATCAATTCTGCCAATTGATGTGCTGTAGATAAGAACCTACTTTTCTAGGGCATTATTATATTTAATTTAGCTGGCACAAGCAAGAAGTAAATATAATAACCAATCCTTTGCCTTTATAGAATATGATACAAAATGTTCCCTATTCAACCATCACATGATTGGTTCTAGGGCTATAACTAACAGGATCTAGAGATTTAATCGCCACCATTGGATCTAAAGATTTAATCTCAACCGTTGGATCTAGATATTTAATCTCCACCGTCGGATCTAGAGATTCATTTTCCATCATTAGATCTAGGGTCCATGAGGGTTTTAATAGGATACAATAGGGACCATGAGGAGAAGTTGGATTTTGGCCACCCGGATCAAGCCCACATAAAGTCCGATCCATTAATGATAATCCAATCCACTAAAGGATTATCATTGATCTATGACACTAACCCCCATAAGTTAATATGGGCTCCATATATTATTTGTACATATATCTCTCCGTGTTTAAGATCTCAAATGTCCGTCGATTAATTAATTTACTGACAATTAATTAATCAACATCTAACTCCATGAGTAGTACCTCTCAACCTTATCATCATGCCGGACCAAGTCCACCTGCAAAATTTACATGATGAACCTTATGAACTCCTCAAGGGGACATCATCATCCTAATATATAGGATACAGTTTCCTCCTATAATCAACGACACACCATATAAATAATATCATTTTCCAACAAACCGATCCTATCGATTTACTCTATAAATCTCGCTCATTGGTAAATCAAAGAAATAAATAATAAGTATATGTGCCCGTTATTATATCGGGATTAAGAGCATGTACAACATAATATCTGAGGTCTGATTCAATTATGTAGTCAGCAATAAATCGAATAACCTCTAAGTCAGTCCTACACAATACACACATAGTGTACTAGTGTAATTCAATGACCAAGACAAACAAATACCAAATCACACTACAACCATTCCAATGGTTTGTCCATAACCATCTAGGTTGTGAGCCATTACTTATACTTTACAAGGAACTGATAATATGATCTCCCGTGTGACACTACACTCCATGTTATCTATAATTTAATGTATTAGACAATATGCATAACCATAAATATGCAAACAATCATCATGTGATTCTTATTTCAAAATAAAGATGTTCATACAAAAGATAAACTTTTCAGTATACATCCCAACAGGGGAAACCCAACAGGCTTTGCTGCATAAGTCCAAATGAACCTTGGCCAAGGACTAGGTTAGCATGACATAGCCGATAGAAGCACTTGAAAACTAACACAAAGGATGAAGAGTCGCGGACTTGAGGGATCCCTAAGTGTTGGGTTTCCGGCACCGCGGCGAGTGTGTGTTCGAATATGTTTCGCAAACATGTGCACAGCGGAAGAAATAATAATAATAAATCTACATGTATTACAACACACACATCATACGCATGCATAGTACAACATGTGTAGACATAACCGTAAATTTAAATTTGCAATAAAAGGAAATTTAACTACGTTATACCTTTCGTATCACGTGTAGCGGGAACGACATCAACCAGAACGATCCTCGCTAGAATCGTCTCTATCCGTATCCACGCCGAGTATCCTCGGGATGACTTCGCTAAGTCACGAGCCTCGTCTTCGTATGGGTTACTATCCTCGTGTTGAAGATGATGTATTCGAGAGATGATCACGATCCGAATCCAAATTCGGATCCAAAACCGAGTCCTCAAAACTCGCTTCTCCGGAGAGGTATTCGTCAACCGTTTGACGAATCCTTCGTCCTCCACCTCAGACGATTACCGGAGATCGAATCCCCGATAAGTTAGGCGCTGTCGGAGCTCTAACCGTCGTCCAAACGACGCTTCGACGAGAGGGAAACAAGCTGTCCAAAAAACTGGACAGCTTTGGTGGAGACCTTGCGCCGGCCAAATAAGGAAAGCGGCTTGCTCACCTTGTCGCCGGAGCCAAGGAGTATCACCGGAACTCTTCTGGCAGCAGTTTGATGCCGACAATGGGAGAAGACGGCAGCAGCTGGTGGTCGGTTGGAAAAGATGGGTCGCAGCCTAGTGTTGGCACCGAAATCTCCAAGGAGAGGAGGTGGGCGGCAACTTAAGGCTAGGGTTTTTGGATTAGGGCTTAACAACACCTTAAGCCCTCTTTTATAGAGAACTAATTCTCTTAATGGTTATTGGATCATAACCATAAGGCCCGTTAACCCGCTCCATTAATATAAGTTAAAATAAACCAAACCATGATGGTTTATTTTAAGTTAAAACGAACCGAACCAACTTTTGGTTCATTCGTTTAAAATAAACCAAACCCTTTGGTTTATTCTCCTCCATTGGATTAGAACCAAACCATTTTGGTTCATCCATTATGTCTTCATAAGACACGGCCCATCCACGCTTCCATTGTGACTGAAATGATTTCATGCTCGCTTCTTGTTTGGTCCAACCAAACCCAGTTTCTCTCGGTCTGAGAATCCCATTCTCAAGCTCTTTTTAAATCCTTTTGATTACGCTCGTTGTGCGTGTGACCAAATAGGTTCTCGGTTTAAGTTGGCCATCTATAATTAACCATTAATTATAGAACGATCATGAGTGGCACCTAGTAGTACATCATGATCCCCAATTAATCGAAAAGATCAACGGTTGATCCAGAACTATTTCTGAAACCCTTCAGCAGCTCGAATGAATCGTGCCCCATTCCCTTCACTCATAATACCTACTTGGTTCAGGACATGGTCTATAGTGTCAGTCCCCACTAGGATGACTACGTCACACTTAGCCCAAGAATCATTTTCTCGTCCTACGGATTCTAGTTACTGCACAAGTATCGAAGAGTACCTTACTCTAAACATGTAATGCTTTGGCCAAAGACTTTAGTAACAATCCGACGAGAGGCCATGGGTATACATCTCCTCGCAAGGAGTGGTGAATCCTTTATAGGCTATTCAAACACCTTCGATCACTTCGACTTATACCCAATCATCCCGGGTCCACATCTCCTCAGAGATGCTTGCTTAAGATGTCAAAGCATAAGTCTTCATGATTAAGATGACTTGAATACCGCAAGTCAAAGGAACATCGCACTTAAGCTACAGTAAGAACTTCATTGACATATCTATATATGCAGAGAACCATATGAAGTCTTACGGCTAGACACTCCAATGAACTAGTTACCATAACTAGCATCCACGATTAACTATGGACATCACAATGTCTCCAGCCAGTGAGAATCAGCTGCTTGGATACACCAAGGAGTATACCTCGTGCTAGTCTCGACAGAATCGATGGTGTCCAAATCCATCAATTCATCGTTTAGGGATAATTTCGATACATCACAATTACACATGTAGAGATACTCACTAGTTGTGATCCAATCACAAATTCTCTCATGTTGTGAATCGTATCATGGACATTCAGTAAATGAGTTTAAGATCCAATCAAATACATCAAAACATGTATACTCAAATAGTGAATCTTCATTTATCATATAAATGGTTCATACATAAGGCGATTGCCTTAGGACATCTCTCATATATTACTAACAGACTTCCACTTGGCCTAATGCCAATCGCTACGGTATCCAATACCATAAGCACTAACATGACCCTCAAACTTACTTTGAGGTAATGCCTTAGTCAAAGGATCCGCTAAGTTCCTTTCGGTGGGAATTTTCTCGATTTGTATTTCGTTCCTACTGATGATCTCTCTGATAAGATGATAGCGGCGAAGCACATGTTTGGATCGTTGATGAGACCTCGACTCTTTCGCCTGTGCAATTGCTCCATTGTTGTCGCAGTAGACCGGTATTGCTTCAACAATGGCAGGAATCACACCAAGTTCATAAATGAACTTCTTGATCCAAACCGCTTCCTTTGCTTCTTCCGAAGCTGCAATGTATTCTGCCTTAGTGGTAGAATCCGCTACAGTATCTTGTTTGGAACTTTTCCAACTCACTGCACCCCCATTCAGGGTGAACACATATCCAGACTGAGACCTAGAATCATCCTTGTCTGTCTGGAAGCTGACATCCGTATACCCGCGTATCACCATGTCCCCTTCTGCATATATTAGGAACACATCCTTAGTTCTTCTTAAGTACTTAAGGATCATCTTGACAGCCACCCAATGATCCATTCCTGGATCAGACTGGTATCTGCTCGTGACACTCAGAGCATACGATACATCGAGCCTCGTACATAACATAGCATACATGATAGATCCTATTGCGGATGCATAGGGAATCTTACTCATGCAAATCCTCTCGTCTTCTGTGTGCGGACACATAGACTTCGAAAGGTGTATGCCTGATGGGTAGGAAACCTTTCTTGGATTCCGACATGCTAAACATCTTTAGCACTCGGTCTATATATGTAGACTACGAAAGACCAAGCAACCGTTTCGATCTATCTCTATAGATCTTAATCCCGAGGATGTAGGTTGCTTCTCCCAGGTCTTTCATGGAGAATGTCTTGGATAACCAAACCTTAACTGACTGTAAGATTGAAACATCATTTCCTATAAGTAATATGTCATCGACATAAAATACTAGGAACACGACTGCACTCCCACTAACCTTCTTGTACACACAAGGTTCGTCTAGATTTTGTGAGAAATCAAACTTTTTGATCGTCTCATAAAAACGGATATTCCAGCTCCTGGATGCTTGCTTCAATTCATAAATGAACCGTCGCAATTTGTTTACCTTGGTTTTATCGACTGATGTGAAACTCTCAGGCTGTATCATATACACGTCCTCGAGCAGGTTTCCATTAAGGAAAGTTGTTTTCACATCCATCAACCATATCTCATAATCATAATGAGCCGCTATGGCCAGGAGCATCCGAATAGATTTAAGCATAGCTACAGGCGAATAGGTTTCATCATAATCAACACCTTATTTTTGATGATATCCTTTCGCCACCAATCTAGCCTTATAGGTAATCACATTGCCATCCATGTCGGTTTTCTTCTTGAAAACCCACTTGCACCCTATAGCCTTTATGCCTTCAGGTTGGTCAACCAAGTTCCAAACTTGGTTTTCATACATGGAATCCATTTCCGACTTCATGGCTTCAAGCCACTTATCCCTTTCTGAACTTGTCATCACTTCTTCATAACTGGTAGGCTCCTCATCATCAATGAGTAACACATCGTTCGATTCACTTACGAGAAATCCATATCTCTCAGGAATGTTGCGTGTTCTACCAGATCTACGAAGATGTGGTGTTACAATAGGTCCAGCCGATTGCTCATCACTATGAGTTGTCGGCTGTTGTGCTTCACCAGGTATCTCATCAATGTCTATTTGAGTCTCTCGAGCCTCCTCATGCTCAACGACACTCCCACTATTTTCTTGCAAGAGAAACTCGTTCTCTAGAAACACAGCATGCCTTGAAACAAACATCTTTTGTTCCACAGGATGATAGAATTGGTAACCCCTTGTTTCCTTAGGGTATCCAATAAATAGACATTTATCAGACTTAGCATCCAATTTATCTGATACTGTCCGCTTCACATAAGCAGGACAACCTCATATCTTCAAGTAAGATACATGAGATTTCTTACTATTTCATATCTCATATGGAGTAGTAGAGACTACCTTGGTAGGCATTCTTTTTAACAATTAAACAGTTGTCTGAAGTGCATAGCCTCAAAAGGACTTGGGAAGATTCGCATGATTCATCATTGACCTAACCATGTCCAACAAGGTCCGGTTACACCTCTCAGATACACCATTATGCTGTGGTGTATATGGTAGAGTCCATTGAGACAATATACCATTGTCTCTTAGATAATCAAGAAACTCTTGACTTAAGCATTCACCACCTCGATCCGATCGAAGTATTTTAATACTCTTGTCATGTTGTTTCTCTACTTCATTTCTGAATTCTTTGAACCTTTCAAAGGCTTCAGACTTGTGTTTCATCAAGAACACATACCCAAACTGTGAGTGATCATCGGTGAAGGTAATGAAGTAGCTATAGCCTCCTAAAGCTTGAGTTGACATTGGTCCACATACATCAGTATGTATTAGAACTAGTAACTCTCCCACTCATTCACCTTTTTCAGTAAAAGGTAACTTAGTCATCTTGCCTTTTAAGCATGATTCGCATGTATCGTATGAATCCAATTCAAACGATTCCAGAATTCCACATCTGTGTAATTCGGACATGCGTTTCTTGCTTACATGGCCAAGACGACAATGCCACATATAGGAGTCTATTTGATTATCCTTTCGAGCACGCGTGTTGCTCGCTTCGATATTGAAAATGTCACTGGATACGTCCAACGTATAAATGCCATTACTCAAAGTTCCAGCCCATAAAGTACGCCATTCAAAGTTATATAACAACAATTGTTACTAAACGCCAAATGGAAACCATTTCTATTTAAACAGAAATAGAAACAATGTTCTTTATTAGAGAAGGAACATAATAGCAATTGTCCAGCCCAAGACTAGTTCACTAGGAGCTTCAAAGAAATAAGTTCCGATGGCGATCAGAACAACCTTTGCTCCATTGCCAACTCGCAAATTTGACTCTCCAAGAGTCTTCTTCTATTCCTTAGCCTCAGATGTCATTACATATATCTGAGCCACACCCAGTATCCAATACCCAAGTGTCTAAGGAAATAGAATGACAATCAATAACGAAGATACCTGAAGAGGATGGGGCATCGGATGCCTTCTTCTTCTTCATGGACTCAAGATAAATCTTGCAGTTTCTTCGCTAGTGGTCTTCCTTGCCACAATGATGGCAAGTGCCCTTTTGTGCTGGTTATGCCTTCTTTTCCTTCTTGTTCTTCCCTTTCTTCTGTTCTTTTGCCTTCCTCTTAGAACCTTTCTTTGAGGAATCAACTAACAGAACCGCCTTCTCCTCATGCTTCACAGAAGGCTCCATAGTTTTCAGCATATTGAGGAGCTCAGGAATAGTGGATTCCAATTTGTTCATCCGATAGTTCATCACAAATTGTGAGAAACTCTTCGGAAAACAATGCAGAATTAAGTCAATACTTAATTCATGATCCATCACAAACCCGAGGGTAGCTAGCCGCTCGATGTACCCATTCATCTTTAGCACAAACTATACTACAGACGAACCTTCTTGCATCTTCGTGGTGAAGAGGAGTCTTGAGACCTCGAACCTTTCGGATCTCGCTTGCTCATCGAACAACTCATGAAGATGGAAGACCATATTATTAGCATCCATACGCTTTCATGCCTCGGGAACCATCACGCTAGCATGATGCAACTCGCCATGAGACCGCCACATGCTTCGATAGACCAACATTTGGTCCGAGTTGCATCGCCCTTAGGACGGTTGGGAAGAGGCTCTTCAAGGACATATGCTAGCTTTTCCGCTTGAGAACAATTCTCGTGTTTCTAAGCCACCCAGAAGTTAGGCTCTTTGTTTGAATCCAAAATAGTGCGCAAATTCAAAGACGTCATGATCAATTTATTGACCTAGAAATACAAAACGAGCATATATGAGAAAATGATTTTAAAAATGCATCAATATACATTTATAAATCCCATTCATTTTTTCGAATTTCCAAAACCCCAAAATCACTTCGGGAGATCGTAGGTCCATCTCCGAATGGGCTGATATCCATCATAGATATGAACAACCTTGGAGAGAGTCCAACAAGCCATTCATAACTACGACGGTAGGTATCAACTATACCGATTGCATATCACGTATATGCAACTATCACAATGTGCTATCAACTAATTGAATGTTCACACATACATCGGGTTGTTAACACATTAACAAGTATGCATCATATGCATAGCACCCAACTTCACCTCCCTTTACAATGACCTTGGAGAGAGTCCAACAAGCCGATGCTCCACGTTAAAGCCAACCCATTAATCGAGAAATAGTTTTAATATGGTTAGAGCGCATTCAACCAATTAGCCCGGCTTGGAGAGAGTCTAACAACCAAAGCTAACGATTGACCTCTGACTCTTACCATATTAGTATTAAACTATTCCATGGTTTGAACATGTTCGCGTTCGAGCCGGGCTTGGAGAGAGTCCAACAACCCAAACAAGAAACGGAACTCTGGTTATAACCATATTAATGGAAGGTGTAGGCTTTAATATTGAGTAAGGGTTTTTATGTCTCATCCTCTTTGCATGCAAATAACTATTATCTACATGACATGACATACATTGCATACATCTACATGTCACGACACACATGACATAATGATATGCATCTAATGCAATTACATGACATACAATTATGCCATGTACATAATTTCCTTATATGTCATAACTATTTATGGAAATAAAATATGTTTAAGATTTGATTCTCCAAATCAAATCATGATTAAATTAGGAAACAAATTTCCAAATCTAATCACATATTTTATTTGTGGAAATAGTTGATTAAGGAAAGTCAATTTAGGAAACCAATTTCCTAAATCATCAAAGCTACTTATGGAAATAAAAATATTTTAAGATTTGATTTCCCAAATCAAATCAAGATTAAATTAGGAAACAAATTTCCAAAATCTAATCAAATATTTTATTTATGGAAAATATCAATTTCCATAAATACTTCCAACTTTCCAAAAGTGGAAGATTTCCATAAATACTTCTAGACTTTCCAAAATTGAAAAATTTCCATAAATATTTCTAACTTTCCAAAAGTAGAAAATTTATAGAAATATCATTATGACTATCGGAAAACCATTTTACGATTATGTCGAAACACAACCTGGGCTCTGATACCACTGTTGGATTTCCGGCACCGCGGCGAGTGTGTGTTCGAACATGTTTCGCAAACATGTGCACAGCGGAAGAAATAAAAATAATAAATCTACATTTATTACAACACACATATCACACGCATGCATAGTACAACATGTGTAGACATAACCATAAATTTAAATTTGCAATAAAAGGAAATTTAACTACGTTATACCTTTCGTATCACGTGTAGCGGGAACGGCATCAACCAGAACGATCCTCGCTAGAATCGTCTCTATCCGTATCCACGCCGAGTATCCTCTGGATGACTTCGCTAAGTCACGAGCCTCGTCTTCGTACGGGTTACTAGCCTCGTGTTGAAGACGATGTGATCGAGAGATGATCACGATCCGAATCCAAATTCGGATCCAAAACCGAGTCCTCAAAACACGCTTCTCCGGAGAGGTATTCGTCAACCGTTTGACGAATCCTTCGTCCTCCACCATAGAGGATTGCTGAAGATTGAATCCCCGGAAAGTTAGGCGCTATCGGAGCTCTAACTGTCGTCCAAATGACGCTCCGACGAGAGGGAAACAAGCTGTCCAGAAAACTGGACAACTTTGGTGGAGACCTTGCGCCGGCCAAATAAGGAAAGCGGCTTGCTCACCTTGTCGCCGGAGCCAAGGAGGATCACCAGAACTCTTCCAGCAGCATCTCGACGCCGGCAATGGGAGAAGACAGCAGCAGCTGGTGGCCGGTTGGAGAAGATGGGCGGTAGCCTAGGGTTGGCGCCGAAATCTCCAAGGAGAGGAGGTGGGCGACAACTTAAGGCTAGGGTTTTTGGATTAGGGCTTAACAACACCTTAAGCCCTCTTTTATAGAGAACTAATTCTCTTAATGGTTATTGGATCATAACCATAAGGTGCGTTAATGCGCTCCATTAATATAAGTTAAAATAAACCAAACCATGATGGTTTATTTTAAGTTAAAACGAACCGAACCAACTTTTGGTTCATTCGTTTAAAATAAACCAAACCCTTTGGTTTATTCTTCTCCATTGGATTAGAACCAAACCATTTTGGTTTATCCATTATGTCTTCATAAGACACGGCCCATCCACGCTTCCATTGCGACTGAAACGATTTCATGGTCGCTTCTTGTTTGGTCCAACCAAACCCAGTTTCTCTTGGTCTGAGAATCCCATTCTCAAGCTCTTTTTAAATCCTTCGGATTTCGCTCGTTCTGCGTGTGACCAAATAGGTTCTCGATTTATGTCGGTCGTCTATAATTAACCATTAATTATAGAACGATCATGAGTGGCACCTAGTAGTACATCATGATCCCCAATTAACCGAAAAGATCAACGGTTGATCCAGAACTATTTCTGAAACCCTTCAGCAGCTCGAATGAATCGTGCCCCATTCCCTTCACTCATCTTATACCCACTTGGTTCAGGACATGGTCTATAGTGTCAGTCTCCACTCGGATGACTACGTCATACATTGCCCAAGTATCATTTCCTCGTCCTACGGATTTTAGTTACTGCACATGTATCGAAGAGTACCTTACTCTAAACATGTAATGCTTTGGCCAAAGACTTTAGTAACAATCTGACGAGTGGCCATGGATATACATCTCCTCGCAAGGAGTCGTGAATCCTTTATAGGCTATTCAAACACCTTCAATCACTTCGACTTATACCCAATCATCCCGGGTCCACATCTCCTCAGAGATGCTTGCTTAAGATGTCAAAACATAAGTCTTCATGATCAAGATGACTTTAATACCGTAAGTCAAAGGAACATCGCACTTAAGCTATAGTAAGAACTTCATTGACATATCTATATATGCAGAGAACCATATGAAGTCTTACGGCTGGTCACTTTAATAAACTAGTTACCATAACTAGCATCCACGATTAACTCTGGACATCACAATGTCTCCAGCCAGTGAGAATCAGCTGCTTGAATACACCAAGGATTATACCTCGTGCTAGTCTCAACAGAATCGATGGTGTCCAAATCCATCAATTCATCGACTAGGGATAATTCCGATCACAATTACACATCTAGAGATACTCACTAGTTGTGATCCAATCACAAATTCTCTCATGTTGTGAATCGTATCGTGGACATTCAGTAAATGAGTTTAAGATCCAATCAAATACATCAAAACATGTATACTCAAATAGTGAATCTTCATTTATCATATAAATGGTTCACACATAAGGCGATTGCCTTAGGACATCTCTCATATATTACTAATAGGGGAAACCCAACAGGCTTTGCTGCATAAGTCCAAATGAACCTTGGCCAAGGACTCGGTTAGCATGACATAGCCGATAGAAGCACTTGAAGGCTAACGCAAAGGATGAAGAGTCGCGGACTTGAGGGATCCCTAAGGTAGAGGCTGATGGAGGTGGCTACAAAGCTTAGGTCTAGGCTAAGGGTGGTCAATCAAGTATGAGGGAATCATACTTGGGTTAAACCTCATGTTTGAGGTTTGCCAGTCGATTAGCAAAGTTTTTGACACTCGGGAGTCTAGTTGACTTAGAGCAATCGACTAGGATTATGACCAGTCGACTGTAGCTCGACTTTTAGTGTGTGTCACTTGCAATCTACTACCATATATGAGCAGTTGACTGGCCTTGAGCAGCCAATTGCTATGGATGGCAGTTGACTTATCATAAGGGGCAGAGCATAAAAGCTCTGGTAGTCGACAGGGTATTTGACTTGTGATGAAACATTCGACCACTGGTAAATGCAGTCGACTGCTAAGGTATCCATTGGGCAATCCAACGTGGATTAAGTCTATTGTGAGACAACAACACTATGGCCAGTCGACAGGGGCCTTCTGGTAGTCGACTTCTAGGCGCTAAATCAACCAACTGTAGGTTATAAAAGGAACAACTCAAGGAGGATTTCAGCTAAGGTTCTGGGCGATTTTGAAGCGAAGTTGTCACGCCCCGAGAGTATGTTGAACTTAAAATGAAACGGACAATATCTCCCCTGTACGTGGCAACATATCCTATTTATACATGGCCCTTTGGCCCACAATAAAAATAACATATACAAATGTAAACATAAAAACATAACAAAGCATAGTGGAACTAACACAACTACAATATAAACCGCATACCATGTATACCGGTATGATTAACACCACATTAAGAAAATGCCATAAAAAAAACCAGAAAGAATAGTACAACAATAGCAGTGTCCAACACTACAAATCATCATATAAAACCAAATCCGTAATGAAACACTAATGATAAACCCAAAAGATCGGACCCTCAGAGTTGAGATGAGAAGATGTCAGCCAGTGATGCTCCAAGCTGTCACGAAGACTTCTACCTATTACCTGGGCGACAGAAAAAACCCAGGTTTTATGGTGGTGAGTATAACTGTGTGGTAATATGAGAGAACATGTATATATCAAAATTCACATGTAATTCAACAATATAACCTACAAGTACATCAGGTATACACCAGGATAGTATATAAATACATGCATATACTCCCAAAACAAAATGTGTTGGATCGAGCGGATCACTAGAGGGGGGGGGTGAAAAGTGATGGAAAAACTTTTTCATTCGAATTCGTTTCAAGACACAAGTAAACACAGTGGAAGATAAATGCAAGATAAATGAGACAATAGTATTTTTTTTACTTGGTTCGTAGCCTTCGGCTACTACTCCAAGGCCCTAGTTGTCCTTTACCATGCACAGAGGGCAAAGCACTAAAGAACTCCTCATCGTTGGAGGTAGGAGTTAATCGAATACACAAAACCACAAAAGCTTGAGGTAGAGGGACACTCCCCCTCTCCTCGTTATGATAAAAACAACTCTGAGACAATAATATAAAAAGATAAGATAAATTAAACTTATATCGATGAATAAGAGATGAAAACACAAGCGTAGATCATCGGAGTAGTAGTACTTCATTGTCGGAGAGTCACAACATTTGCGGAGGCTTTAGAGAACTTATAATTGATGAGAAAACCCTAGGAGAGGCCCTCCTTTTATAACCTTTGAGTCCCATCTCGAGAGGATCTTCAACCAATCAGATTTGAGTACCAATTCCCTTGAAATGAGGTGATAAGGCTTGACTCATCGAAGCTGATTCTTGGCTATCAGTCGACTGATGGTCATCATCAGTCCACTGATGGTAGCATCAGGAGAGTGCTGACCATAGGCAGTCGACTGATGGACGGTAGTCGAGTGCTCCAAGCTGGCAGTCGACTGATGCTAGATGAAATCAAAAGTTAGCTTAACAAAAATATTATTTCGACGGGTGCGTACCGTCCAGTCTCAACCTAGACCATCCATGGGATGTATTTGGTCGGATCTATGCTTAATACCATCCCCATAAGGAGAATACGACCTCACATACGCTCACACACACGAGCCTACCTCGATACTTACCTTGTGGCTCTTGTTTCCGGCCTTCCACTCTCCTTTGGCTCCGTCCAAAGTCACTCGAGTGTCGCCCGACCACCGTGGCTTCCTCCGGGTGTCACTAGCCTTCAGCTCCAGCCCTAGCTCCTTTTTGCAAACTCGATTTAGCTCGTGAGATAACAATATGAGCTTAACTTTGTATTGTTTGCTATAATCAAAACTCAGGTTGGACTTAGGTGCCTACCACACCACCAATTTCCCCCTTTTTGATCTATGGCAAACACACATACAAAGTTATAAAAATAATGTGCATGAAGAATAATAATATGCATGAGAATTAACAATAATAAAGATTAAGTAGGAGTAGTAGAGATCTTCTTCCAAGTCTCCCCCTTGAGGAAACATCCCCCTTGACCGAGGGTGAGTCTTGAAAAAGGATCTTAAACTTCCCCCTTGACCGAGGGTGAGTCTTGAAAGAGGATATCAAACCTCCCCCTTGATGTTTGCTATTTTAGGAAGACTTTAAGTAATTACTTAAAGTTCGCCTTAGTAAAAAAAACTTAAGTTCAAAATACTTCTTAACTTGACCCTTTCTCCCTTATTAAAATAATTAAGTTTAAATAAATTTGCAAAAATTAAAGTTAAGTAAAAGAAAACATTTACTCCTTTCGATATTTGGCCATTATGAAGTTTTAAGTTAATTTATCAAAAAAATGATCTCTTAACTTTTGTTAACTTTGGCCTTTTTCTCCCCCTTTTGCCATATATCGAAAGGAGTTGGGGGGGGGGGTTTGAAAAGAAAGAAACTATAGGTAATAAGTTTAAGTTTGACGTCGAAGCATGTTCCATATTATTTTGAAAATAATATACTGAAAATAAGTTTATCTATAAAATGTTCAACTCTCATTTGACTTGATTGATATGAAGGATCAACAAGTCCAGGTCAGAGTCGGTTAATAGGATTATACTCCGTGGTTCATGGGGATGCACTTGCTCTACTTCTGGAACCAGGAGTAAGGTCCTAACATCTCATGCCCATCTACGTGGCTAAGTACACAAACACATTAGTCCTATGTGTTGTGAGATGTATTGGCTCCTTAAATCTATAGGTGCATGATATCTAAGGTATGTCTTATGCTAGTTCCATGAAAATGAAAAGTAATACATAGTAATAAGAAAATATAATTTGAAAATTCCTATTCTTCTATGCACATGCCCAATTTTTGTCTTAATAGACTGAATTCGGCTTCGGGTAGGGGTTTAGTAAATAGGTCTGTCAAGTTGGACTTTGATTCAACATATTCGAGTTGTATGGCTCCGTTAGCCATATGTTCTCGAATGAAATGGTGTTTGACCTCTATATGTTTGGTCCTAGAATGACATATTGGATTCTTAGTTAGGTTAATTGAGATAATGTTATCTATGTGAATTTTAGTGTTCGTAAAGTCTAACTTAAAATCTCGGAGAGTGTGCTTCATCGAAAGAAGCTAAGTGACACACTCACCCATCGCGATGTATTCGGCTTCGGTGGTAGATAAGGCAACACAGTGTTGCTTCCTACTGCACCAACTCACTAGACTCGAGGTGAGAAGCTGACAACAACCTCTCGTACTCTTTCTATCGAGCTTACTACCGGCATAATCCGAGTTGGAGTAGCCGGTTAGTTCGAAATCGGTAGACCTAGGGTACCAAATACCGATATTAAGTGTACCCTTTAGATATCTAAGGATACGCTTGACTAGAGTTAGGTGAGACTCCTTGGCATAGGTTTGGAACCTTGCGCACATACTTACTGCAAATAAGATATCTGGTCGACTTGTAGTTAAGTAAAGGAGACTCCGTATTACGCTCCTATAGTATTTTAAGTCAATTGAATTTCTTGTTACATCTTCTTCTATATTTACATTCATTGCCACTGGGGTATTAATAATTTTAGCATCTTGCATTCCAAAGCATTTAATTAATTCCCTAGTATATTTGCGTTGGTGAAGGTATATTCCATCTTTAGTTTGTTTAATCTGTAGACCTAAGAAGAAACTCAACTCACCTACTAAATTCATTTCAAATTCACTTTCAATAAGTGAAATAAATTCATTTAGTAGGATCGAGTTGGTGGTTCCGAAGATGATACCGTCTATGTAAATTTGGGCTATGAATATGTCTTTACCAATGGTTTTTACGAAAAGGGTTGGGTCAACTAAACCTTGGTAAAATCCTTTGGACTTGAGATAAACCGAAAGCCTCTCGTACCAAGCTCGAGAAGCTTGTTTGATTCCATAGAGAGCTTTCTTTAATCGAAGGACATGGTCGGGTTTATCTAGACTTTCGAAACTGAGGGGTTGGCTGACATAAACCTCTTCCTTAATATATCCATTTAAGAATGCTGACTTTACGTCAACTTGAAACAACTTAAATCCTTGATGTGCAACATATGCTAATAACATTTAATGGACTCTAATCTATCTACTAGGGCATAGGTCTCATCGTAATCTAAGCCTCGACTTGACTAAATCCTTTAGCAACTAGTCTAGCTTTATTTCTAACTACTTCACCTTTTTCATCAAGTTTAATTCTAAACACCCACCTTGTTCCAACGATTATTTTGTCTTTAGGTGGTGGTACTAATTCCCATACTTAGTTTCTACTGAATTCAGCCAGTTCTTCTTGCATTGCAATAATCCAATTGGGATCAAGAAGAGCTTGGTCAATATTTTTGGGTTCAATTTTGGAAATCAAGGAGATTTGACTAAGGTTTCGGTATGAGGCTCTAATTCGAACTCCTAGGCTTAGATCACCTATCACTTGGTCGATAGGATGATTCGTTTGAGTCCTAGTTTGATTTGGGTTAGAGTCATCTATCACTTGGTCGATAGGGTGACTAGTTTGAGTCCTAGTTTGATTTGAGTTAGAGTCATCTACCACTTGGTCAATAGAATGACTTGGTTGACTTAGGTTAGGATTAATACTAGACTTGATCTCCGGATCAGAGTCGAGTCTAGTATCAATCGGCTCGCTAATTGGTGTTGCTGGGGGTTTTATAGGTTCGTGTCCTTCATCAAACACTACATTGATAGTCTCCTCGACTCTAAGAGTGTCATGGTTATATACTCTATAAGCTCTACTCATAGTCGAGTATCCTAGAAAGATTCCGGTCGAGGTTTTGGATGTAAAATTCCCTAGATAATCCTTAGTGTTTAGGATATGTACCTTACATCCAAATACCCTAAAGTACTTGATGTTAGGTATTTTATCATGATAAATCTAGTACAAGGTCTTAAGGTGCCTCTTTACCATAAGGATCCTATTTTGGACATAGCATGTCATACTAACAGCTTCTGCCCAAAACCTATCGGGTAGGTTATACTCTTTTAACATCGTCCTAGTGGCTTCTTGTAGGGTTCTATTTTTACGTTCTATTAGGCCATTCTGTTGTGGGCTTCTAGGGCATGAGAACTCATGGTGGTATGCATTAAGGTTACAGAATTCTGTAAACCTGTGGTTCTCGAATTCACCACCATGATCACTCCTAAATCTTTTGATTTTAAGGTTTTATTAATTTTCTATTAGTTTAAATAGGTTGATTAATTGATCTAGGGTATCACTCGGTGTGACAACCAGGATTCCTCTTGCTGTGTCATAAGACACTTGGTTGAGGAGTTAGTTAAATTAATTGTATAAATATTGTTATTTCTGGTTCCGACATGCTAAACCTCTTTAGCACTCGGTCTATATATGTAGACTGCGAAAGACCAAGCAACCGTTTCGATCTATCTCTATAGATCTTAATCCCGAGGATGTAGGTTGCTTCTCCCAGGTCTTTCATGGAGAATGTCTTGGATAACCAAACCTTAACTGACTGTAAGATTGAAACATCGTTTCTTATAAGTAATATGTCATCGACATAAAATACTAGGAACACGATTGCACTCCCACTAACCTTCTTGTACACACAAGGTTCGTCTGGATTTTGTGAGAAATCAAACTTTTTGATCGTCTCATCAAAACGGATATTCCAGCTCGTGGATGCTTGCTACAATTCATAAATGAACCATCGCAATTTGCATACCTTGGTTTTATCGACTGATGTGAAACTCTCAGGCTGTATCATATACACGTCCTCGAGCAGGTTTCCATTAAGGAAAGTTGTTTTCACATCCATCTGCCATATCTCATAATCATAATGAGCCGCTATGGCCAGGAGCATCCGAATAGATTTAAGCATAGCTACAGGCAATAGGTTTCGTCATAATCAACACCTTATTTTTGATGATATCCTTTCGCCACCAATCTAGCCTTATATGTAATCACATTGCCATCCATGTCAGTTTTCTTCTTGAAAACCCACTTGCACCCTATAGCCTTTATGCCTTCAGGTTGGTCAACCAAGTTCCAAACTTGGTTTTCATACATGGAATCCATTTCCGACTTCATGGCTTCAAGCCACTTATCCCTTTCTGAACTTGTCATCACTTCTTCATAACTGGTAGGCTCCTCATCATCAATGAGTAACACATCGTTCGATTCACTTATGAGAAATCCATATCTCTCAGGAACGTTGCGTGTTCTACCAGATCTACGAAGATGTGGTGTTACAATAGGTCCAGCCGATTGCTCATCACTATGAGTTGTCAGCTGTTGTGCTTCACCAGGTATCTCATCAATGTCTATTTGAGTCTCTCGAGCCTCCTCAAGCTCAACGACACTCCCACTTGTTGAGAGTATGGGGAATACAATCAAAGTCCCACATTGGTAAGACATGGAAAAGATCATGTGCTTATAAGAAAAAAGATATCTCCATTGGTATGAGGCCTTTTGGGTAAAGCCCAAAAATAAAACCATGAGGGCTTAGACCCAAGGTGGACAATATCATACCATTGTGGAGATATGTGGATCTTATATGCACTAACAATTGGTATCAGAGCCATGGTCCATGTCAAGCCATGAACCTCGAACGAAGGAAGTTGAGCTCCCACGTCCGGATCAAGAGAACCAGACATCAGGAAGGAAGTCTAGTTGGGTCGGGGGGACCGAACAACTGGCAGGAAGTCCTGGTGGGTTGAAGATCGGACATCAAGCAGAGAAAATCCTTCGAGGAGGGATAGGCTTGAGGGGGGGCCCAATGTGGTCCTTCGTTTGAGGGGGGGATTGTTGAGAGTATGGGGAATACAATCAAAGTCCCACATTGGTAAGACATGGAAAAGATCATGTGCTTATAAGAAAAAAGATATCTCCATTGGTATGAGGCCTTTTTGGGTAAAGCCCAAAAATAAAACCATGAGGGCTTGGGCCCAAAGTGGACAATATCATACCATTGTGGAGATATGTGGATCTTATATGCACTAACACCACTGTTTTCTTGCAAGAGAAACTCTTTCTCTAGAAACACAGCATGCCTTGAAACAAACACCTTTTGTTCCACAGGATGATAGAATTGGTAACCCCTTGTTTCCTTAGGGTATCCAATAAATAGACATTTATCAGACTTAACATCCAATTTATCAGATACTGTCTGCTTCACATAAGCTAGACAACCCCATATCTTCAAGTAAGATACATGAGATTTCTTACTATTTCATATCTCATATGGAGTAGTAGAGACTACCTTGGTAGGCATTCTGTTTAACAAGTAAACAGTTGTCTGAAGTGCATAGCTTCAAAAGGACTTGGGAAGATTCGCATGATTCATCATTGACCTAACCATGTCCAACAAGGTCCGGTTAAGCCTCTCAGATACACCATTATGTTGTGGTGTATATGGCAGAGTCCATTGAGACAATATACCATTGTCTCTTAGATAATCAAGAAACTCTTGACTTAACTATTCACCACCTCGATCCGATCGAAGTATTTTAATACTCTTGTCATGTTGTTTCTCTTCTTCATTTCTGAATTCTTTGAACCTTTCAAAGGCTTCAGACTTGTGTTTCATCAAGAACACATACTCAAACTGTGAGTGATCATCGGTGAAGGTAATGAAGTAGCTATAGCCTCCTAAAGCTTGAGTTGACATTGGTCCACATACATCAGTATGTATTAGACCTAGTAACTCTCCCACTCGTTCACCTTTTCCAGTAAAAGGTAACTTAGTCATCTTGCCTTTTAAGCATGATTCGCATGTATCGTATGAATCCAATTCAAACCATTCCAGAATTCCACATCTGTGTAATTCGGACATGTGTTTCTTGCTTACATGGCCAAGACGACAATGCCACATATAGGAGTCTAATTGATTACCCTTTTGAGCACGCGTGTTGCTCGCTTCGATATTGAAAATGTCACTGGATACGTCCAACGTATAAATGTCATTACTCAAAGTTCCAGTTCCATAAAGTACGCCATTCAAAGTTATATAACAACAATTGTTACTAAACGTCAAATGGAAACCATTTCTATTTAAACAGGAAATAGAAACAATGTTCTTTATTAGAGAAGGAACATAATAGCAATTGTTCAGTTCCAAGACTAGTTCACTAGGGAGCTTCAACAAATAAGTTCCGATGGCGATCGCAGCAACCTTTGCTCCATTGCCAACTCACAAATTTGACTCCCCTTTGAAGAGTCTTCTTGTATTCCTTAGCCCCTGTGTGTCATTGTATATATGTGAGCCACACCCAGTATCCAATATCCTAGTGTATAAGGAAATAGAATGACAATCAATAACGAAGATACCTGAAGTGGATGGGGCATCGGATGCCTTCTTCTTCTTCATGGACTCAAGATAAATCTTGCAGTTTCTTCGCTAGTGGCCTTCCTTGCCACAATGATGGCAAGTGCCCTTTTGTGCTGGTTCTGCCTTCTTTTCCTTCTTGTTCTTCCCTTTCTTCTGTTCTTTTGCCTTCCTCTTAGAACCTTTCTTTGAGGAATCAACTAACAGAACCGCCTTCTCCTCATGCTTCACAGAAGGCTCCACAGTCTTCAGCATATTGAGGAGCTCAGGAATAGTGGATTCCAATTTGTTCATCCGATAGTTCATCACAAATTGTGAGAAACTCTTGGGCAAACAATGCAGAATTAAGTCAATACTTAATTCATGATCCATCACAAACCCGAGGGTGGCTAGCCGCTCGATGTACCCATTCATTTTTAGCACAAACTGTACTACAGACGAACCTTCTTGCATCTTCGTGGTGAAGAGGAGTCTTGAGACCTCGAACCTTTCGGATCTCGCATGATCATCGAACAACTCATGAAGATGGAAGACCATATTATTAGCATCCATATGCTCATGCTACTTTTGCAGCTCAGGAACCATCGCCGCTAGCATGATGTAACTCGCCAGCTCAGAATCTGCCACATGCTTCTGATAGACCAACATTTGGTCTGGAGTTGCATCGTCCTTAGGACGGTTGGGAAGAGGCTCTTCAAGGACATATGCTAGCTTTTCCGCCTTGAGAACAATTCTCAGGTTTCTAAGCCAGTCCAGGAAGTTAGGCCCAGTCAGTTTGTTTGAATCCAAAATAGTGCGCAAATTCAAAGACGTCATGATCAATTTATTGACCTAGAAATAAAAAACAAGCATATATGAGAAAACGATTTTAAAAATGCATCAATATACATTTATAAATCCCATTCATTTTTTCGAATTTCAAAAACCCCAAAATCACTTCGGGAGATCGTAGGTCCATCTCCGAATGGGTTGATATCCATCATAGATATGAACAACCTTGGAGAGAGTCCAACAAGCCATTCATAACTACGACGGTAGGTATCAACTATACCGATTGCATATCACGTATATGCAACTATCACAATGTGCTATCAACTAATTGAATGTTCACACATACATCGGGTTGTTAACACATTAACAAGTATGCATCATATGCATAGCACCCAACTTCACCTCCCTTTACAATGACCTTGGAGAGAGTCCAACAAGCCGATGCTCCACGTTAAAGCCAACCCATTAATCGAGAAATAGTTTTAATATGGTTAGAGCGCATTCAACCAATTAGCCCGGCTTGGAGAGAGTCTAACAACCAAAGCTAACAATTGACCTCTGACTCTTACCATATTAGTATTAAACTATTCCATGGTTTGAACATGTTCGGGTTCGAGCCGGGCTTGGAGAGAGTCCAACAACCCAAACAAAAAACGGAACTCTGGTTCTAAGCATATTAATGGAAGGTGTAGGCTTTAATATTGAGTAAGGGTTTTTATGTCTCATCCTCTTTGCATGCAAATAACTATTATCTACATGGCATGACATACATGGCATACATCTACATGTCACGACACACATGACATAATGATATGTATCTAATGCAATTACATGACATACAATTATGCCATATACATAATTTTCTTATATGTCATAACTATTTATGGAAATAAAATATATTTAAGATTTGATTCTCCAAATCAAATCATGATTAAATTAGGAAACAAATTTCCAAATATAATCACATATTTTATTTGTGGAAATAGTTGATTAACCAAAGTCAATTTAGGAAACCAAATTCCTAAAACATCAAAGCTACTTATGGAAATAAAAATATTTTAAGATTTGATTTCCCAAATCAAATCAAGATTAAATTAGGAAACAGATTTCCAAAATCTAATCAAATATTTTATTTATGGAAAATATCAATTTCCATAAATACTTCCAACTTTCCAAAAGTGGAAGATTTCCATAAATACTTCTAGACATTCCAAAATTGAAAATTTTCCATAAATACTTCTAACTTTCCAAAAGTAGAAAATTTCCAGAAATATCATTATGACTATCGGAAAACCATTTTACGATTATGTCGAAACACAACCTGGGCTCTGATACCACTGTTGGATTTCCGGCACCGCGGTGAGTGTGTGTTCGAACATGTTTCGCAAACATGTGCACAGTGGAAGAAATAAAAATAATAAATCTAAATTTATTACAACACACACATCACACGCATGCATAGTACAACATGTGTAGACATAACCATAAATTTAAATTTGCAATAAAAGGAAATTTAACTACGTTATTCCTTTCGTATCACGTGTAGCGGGAACGGCATCAACCAGAATGATCCTCGCTAGAATCGTCTCTATCCGTATCCACGCCGAGTATCCTCTGGATGACTTCGCTAAGTCACGAGCCTCGTCTTCGTACGGGTTACTAGCCTCTTGTTGAAGACGATGTGATCGAGAGATGATCACGATGCGAATCCAAATTCGGATCCAAAACCGAGTCCTCAAAACTCGCTTCTCCGGAGAGGTATTCGTCAACCGTTTGACGAATCCTTCGTCCTCCACCACAGAGGATTACTGGAGATTGAATCCCCGGTAAGTTAGGCACTGTCGGAGCTCTAACTGTCGTCCAAACGATGCTCCGACGAGAGGGAAACAAGCTGTCCAGAAAACTGGACAGCTTTGGTGGAGACCTTGCGCCGGCCAAATAAGGAAAGCGGCTTGCTCACCTTGTCGCCGGAGCCAAGGAGGATCACCAGAACTCTTCCTACAGCAGCTCGACGCTGGCAATGGGAGAAGACGACAGCAGCTGGTGGCCGGTTGGAGAAGATGGGCGTAGCCTAGGGTTGGGGCCGAAATCTCCAAGGAGAGGAGGTGGGCGGCAACTTAAGGCTAGGGTTTTTGGATTAGGGTTTAACAACACCTTAAGCCCTCTTTTATAGAGAACTAATTCTCTTAATGGTTATTGGATCATAACCATAAGGTGCGTTAACGCGCTCCATTAATATAAGTTAAAATAAACCAAACCATGATGGTTTATTTTAAGTTAAAACGAACCGAACCAACTTTTAGTTCATTCGTTTAAAATAAACCAAACCCTTTGGTTTATTCTTCTCCATTGGATTAGAACCAAACCATTTTGGTTCATCCATTATGTCTTCATAAGACACGGCCCATCCACGCTTCCATTGCGACTGAAACGATTTCATGCTCGCTTCTTGTTTGGTCCAACCAAACCCAGTTTCTCTTGGTCTGAGAATCCCATTCTCAAGCTCTTTTTAAATCCTTCGGATTTCGCTCGTTGTGCGTGTGACCAAATAAGTTCTCGATTTATGTTGGCCATCTATAATTAACCATTAATTATAGAACGATCATGAGTGGCACCTAGTAGTACATCATTATCCCCAATTAACCAAAAAGATCAATGGTTGATCCAGAACTATTTCTGAAACCCTTCAGCAGCTCGAATGAATCGTGCCCCATTCCCTTCACTCATCTTATACCCACTTGGTTCAGGACATGGTCTATAGTGTCAGTCCCCACTAGGATGACTACATCACACTTTGCCCAAGTATCATTTCCTCGTCCTACGGATTCTAGTTACTGCACATGTATCGAAGAGTACCTTACTCTAAACATGTAATGCTTTGGCCAAATACTTTAGTAACAATCTGACGAGAGGCCATGAATATACATCTCCTCGCAAGGAGTGGTGAATCCTTTATAGACTATTCAAACACCTTCGATCACTTCGACTTATACCCAATCATCCCGGGTCCACATCTCCTCAGAGATGCTTGCTTAAGATGTCAAAGCATAAGTCTTCATGATCAAGATGACTTGAATACCGTAAGTCAAAGGAACATCGCACTTAAGCTATAGTAAGAACTTCATTGACATATCTATATATGAAGAGAACCATATGAAGTCTTACGGCTAGTCACTCCAATGAACTAGTTACCATAACTAGCATCCACAATTAACTCTGGACATCACAATGTCTCCAGCCAGTGAGAATCAGCTCCTTGGATACACCAAGTATTATACCTCGTGCTAGTCTCGACAGAATCGATGGTGTCCAAATCCATCAATTCATCGACTAGGGATAATTCCGATACATCACAATTACACATGTAGAGACACTCACTAGTTGTGATCCAATCACAAATTCTCTCATGCTGTGAATCGTATCGTGGACATTCAGTAAATGAGTTTAAGATCCAATCAAATACATCAAAACATGTATACTCAAATAGTGAATCTTCATTTATCATATAAATGGTTACCACATAAGGCGATTGGCTTAGGACATCTCTCATATATTACTAATAGGGGAAACCCAAAAAGCTTTGCTGCATAAGTCCAAATGAACCTTGGCCAAGGACTCGGTTAGCATGATATAGCCGATAGAAGCACTTGAAGGCTAATGCAAAGGATGAAGAGTCGCGGACTTGAGGGATCCCTAAGGTGGAGGTTGATGGAGGTGGCTACAAAGCTTAGGTCTAGGCTATGGGTGGTCAATCAAGTATGAGGGAATCATACTTGGGTTAAACCTCATGTTTGAGGTTTGCCAGTCGATTAGCCAAGTTTTTGACACTCGAGAGTCTAGTTGACTTAGAGCAATCGACTAGGATTATGACCAGTCGACTGTAGCTCGACTTTTAGTGTGTGTCACTTGCAATCTACTACCATATATGAGCAGTTGACTGGCCTTGAGCAGCCAATTGCTATGGATGGCAGTCGACTTATCATAAGGGGCAGAGCATAAAAGCTCTGGTAGTCGACAGGGTATTTGACTTGTGATGAAACATTCGACCACTGGTAAATGCAGTCGACTGCTGAGGTATCCATTGGGCAATCCAACGTGTATTAAGTCTATTGTGAGACAACAACACTATAGCCAGTCGACAGGGGCCTTCTGGTAGTCGACTTCTGGGCGCTAAATCAACCAACTGTAGGTTATAAAAGGAACAACTCAAGGAGGATTTCAGCTAAGGTTCTGGGCGATTTTGAAGCGAAGTTGTCATGCCCCGAGAGTATGTAGAACTTAAAATGAAACGGACAACATCTCCCCTGTACGTGGCAACATATCCTATTTATACATGGCCCTTTGGCCCACAATAACAATAACATATACAAATGTAAACATAAAAACATAACAAAGCATAGTGGAACTAACACAACTACAATATAAACCGCACACCATGTATACCGGTATGATTAACACCACATTAAGAAAATGCCATAAAAAAACCAGAAAGAATAGTACAACAACAGCAGTGTCCAACACTGCAAATCATCATATAAAACCAAATCCGTAATGAAACACTAACGATAAACCCAAAAGATCAGACCCTCAGAGTTGAGATGAGAAGATGTCAGCCAGTGATGCTCCAAGCTATCACGAAGACTTCTACCTGTTACCTGGGCGACAGAAAAACCCAGGTTTTATGGTGGTGAGTATAACTCTGTGGTAATATGAGAGAACATGTATATATCAAATATCACATGTAATTCAACAATATAACCTACAAGTACATCAGGTATACACTAGCATAGTATATAAATACATGCATATACTCCCAAAACAAAATGTGTTGGATCGAGTGGATCACTAGAGGGGGGGGTGAAAAGTGATGGAAAAACTTTTTCATTCGAATTCGTTTCAAGACACAAGTAAACGCAATGGAAGATAAATGCAAGATAAATGAGACAATAGTATTTTTTTTACTTGGTTCGTAGCCTTCGGCTACTACTCCAAGGCCCTAGTTGTCCTTTACCACGCACAGAGGGCAAAGCACTAAAGAACTCCTCATCGTTGGAGGTAGGAGTTAATCGAATACACAAAACCACAAAAGCTTGAGGTAGAGGGACACTCCCCCTCTCCTCGTTATGATATAAACAACTCTGAGACAATAATATAAAAAGATAAGATAAATTAAACTTATTCCGACGAATAAGAGATGAAAACACAAGCGTAGATCATCGGAGTAGTAGTACTTCATTGTCGGAGAGTCACAGCGTTTGCGGAGGCTTTAGAGAACTTATAATTGATGAGAAAACCCTAGGAGAGGCCCTCCTTTTATAACCTTTGAGTCCCATCTCGAGAGGATCTTCAACCAATCAGATTTGAGCACCAATTCCCTTGAAATGAGGTGATAAGGCTTGACTCATCGAAGCTGATTCTTGGCTATCAATGATCGATGGTCATCATCACCATCGATGGTAGCATCACGAGGCCGACCATAGCAATGATCGATGGATGTGAGTCGAGTGCTCCAAGTCCGGCAATGATCGATGCTAGATGAAATCAAAAGTTAGCTTAACAAAAATATTATTTCGACGGGTGCCTACCGTCCAGTCTCAACCTAGACCATCCATGGGATGTATTTGGTCGGATCTATGCTTAATACCATCCCCATAAGGAGAATACGACCTCACTTACGCTCACACACACGAGCCTACCTCGATACTTACCTTGTGGCTCTTGTTTCTGGCCTTCCACTCTCTTTTGGCTCCGTCCAAAGTCACTCGAGTGTCGCCCGACCACCGTGGCTTCCTCCGGGTGTCACTAGCCTTCAGCTCCAGCCCTAGCTCCTTTTTGCACACTCGATTCAGCTCGTGAGATAACAATATGAGCTTAACTTTGTATTGTTTGCTATAATCAAAACTCAGGTTGGACTTAGGTGCCTACCGCACCACCAATTTCCCCTTTTTTGATCTATGGCAAACTCACATACAAAGTTATGAAAATAATGTGCATGAAGAATAATAATATGCATGAGAATTAACAATAATAAAGATTAAGTAGGAGTAGTAGAGATCTTCTTCCAAGTCTCCCCCTTGAGGAAACATCCCCCTTGACCGAGGGTGAGTCTTGAAAGAGGATCTTAAACTTCCCCCTTGACCGAGGGTGAGTCTTGAAAGAGGATATCAAACCTCCCCCTTGATGTTTGCTATTTTAGGAAGACTTTAAGTAATTACTTAAAGTTGGCCTTAGTAAAAAAAGCTTAAGTTCAAAATACTTCTTAACTTGACCCTTTCTCCCTTATTAAAATAATTAAGTTTAAATAAATTTGCAAAAATTAAAGTTAAGTAAAAGAAAACATTTACTCCTTTCGATATTTGGCCATTATGAAGTTTTAAGTTAAGTTATCAAAAAAATGATCTCTTAACTTTGGCCTTTTTATCCCCCTTTTGTCATATATCGAAAGGAGTTGGCGGGGGGGGGGGGGGGGGGGGGGGGGGGGTTTTAAAAGAAAGAAACTATAGGTAATAAGTTTAAGTTTGACGTCAAAGCATGTTCCATATTATTTTGAAAATAATATACTGAAAATAAGTTTATCTATAAAATGTTCAACACTCATTTGAGTTGATTGATATGAAGGATCAACAAGTCCAGGTCAGAGTCGATTAATAGGATTAAACTCCGTGGTTCATGGGGATGCACTAGCTCTACTTCTGGAACTAGGAGTAAGGTCCTAACATCTCATGCCCATCTACGTGGCTAAGTACACAAACACATTAGTCCTATGTGTTGTGAGATGTATTGGCTCCTTAAATCTATAGGTGCATGATATCTTAGGTATGTCTTATGCTAGTTCCATGAAAATGAAAAGTAATACATAGTAATAAGAAAATATAATTTGAAAATTCCTATTCTACTATGCACATGCCCAATTTTTGTCTTAATAGACTGAATTCGGCTTCGGATAGGGGTTTAGTAAATAGGTCTGTCAAGTTGGACTTTGATTCAATATATTCTAGTTGTATGGCTCTGTTGGCCACATGTTCTCGAATGAAATGGTGCTGACCTCTATATGTTTGGTCCTAGAATGACATATTGGATTCTTAGTTAGGTTAATTGAGCTAATGTTATCTACGTGAATTTTAGTGTTCGTAAAGTCTAACTTAAAATCTCGGAGAGTGTGCTTCATCTAAAGAAGCTAAGTGACACACTCACCCATCGCGATGTATTCGGCTTCGGTGGTAGATAAGGCAACACAGTGTTGCTTCCTACTGCACCAACTCACTAGACTCGAGGTGAGAAGTTGACAACAACCACTCGTACTATTTCTATCGAGCTTACTACCGGCATAGTCCGAGTTGGAGTAGCCGGTTAGTTCGAAATCGGTAGACCTAGGGTACCAAATACCGATATTAAGTGTACCCTTTAGATATCTAAGGATACGCTTGACTAGAGTTAGGTGAGACTCCTTGGCACAGGTTTGGAACCTTGCGCACATACTTACTGCAAATAAGATATCTGGTCGACTTGTAGTTAAGTAAAGGAGACTCCGTATTACGCTCCTATAGTATTTTAAGTCAATTGAATTTCTGGTTACATCTTCTTCTATATTTACATTCGTTGCCAATGGGGTATTAATAATTTTAGCATCTTGCATTCCAAAGCATTTAATTAATTCCCTAGTATATTTGCGTTGGTGAAGGTATATTTCATCTTTAGTTTGTTTAATCTGTAGACCTAAGAAGAAACTCAACTCACCTACTAAATTCATTTCAAATTCACTTTCAATAAGTGAAATAAATTCATTTAGTAGGATCGAGTTGGTGGTTCCGAAGATGATACCGTCTACGTAAATTTGGGCTATGAATATGTCTTTACCAATGGTTTTTACGAAAAGGGTTGGGTCAACTAAAGCTTGGTAAAATCCTTTGGACTTAAGATAAACCGAAAGCCTCTCGTACCAAGCTCGAGAAGCTTGTTTGAGTCCATAGAGAGCTTTCTTTAATCGAAGGACATGGTCGGGTTTATCTAGACTTTCGAAACTGAGGGGTTGGCTGACATAAACCTCTTCCTTAATATATCCATTTAAGAATGCTGACTTTACGTCAACTTGAAACAACTTAAATCCTTGATGTGGAACATATGCTAATAACATTTAATGAACTCTAATCTAGCTACTAGGGCATAGGTCTCGTCGTAATCTAAGCCTTGACTTGACTAAATCCTTTAGCAACTAGTCTATCTTTATTTCTAACTACTTCACCTTTTTCATCAAGTTTAATTCTAAACACCCACCTTGTTCCAACGATTATTTTGTCTTTAGGTGGTGGTACTAATTCCCATACTTAGTTTCTACTGAATTCAGCCAGTTCTTCTTGCATTGCAATAATCCAATTGGGATCAAGAAGAGCTTGGTCAATAGTTTTGGGTTCAATTTTGGAAATCAAGGAGATTTGACTAAGGTTTCGATATGAGGCTCTAATTCGAACTCCTAGGCTTAGATCACCTATCACTTGGTCGATAGGATGATTTGTTTGAGTCCTAGTTTTATTTGGGTTAGAGTCATCTATCACTTGGTCGATAGGGTGACTAGTTTGAGTCCTAGTTTGATTTGAGTTAGAGTCATCTACCACTTCGTCAATAGAATGACTTGGTTGACTTAGGTTAGGATTAATACTAGACTTGATCTCCGGATCAGAGTTGAGTCTGGTATCAATCAACTCGCTAATTTGGGTTGCTAGGGGTTTTATAGGTTCGTGTTCTTCATCAAATACTACATTGATAGTCTCCTCGACTCTAAGAGTGTCATGGTTATATACTCTATAAGCTCTACTCATAGTCGAGTATCCTAGAAAGATTCTGGTTGAGGTTTTGGATGTAAATTTCCCTAGATAATCCTTAGTTTTTAGGATATGTACCTTACATCCAAATACCCTAAAGTACTTGATGTTTGGTATTTTATCGTGATAAATCTAGTACAAGGTCTTAAGGTGCCTCTTTACCATAAGGATCCTATTTTGGACATAGCATGTCATACTAACAGCTTCTGCCCAAAACCTATCGGGTAGGTTATACTCTTTTAACATCATCCTAGCGGCTTCTTGTAGGGTTCTATTTTTACGTTCTATTAGGCCATTCTGTTGTGGGCTTCTAGGGCATGAGAACTCATGGTGGTATGCATTTAGGTTACATAATTCTGTAAACCTGTGGTTCTCGAATTCACCACCATGATCACTCCTAAATCTTTTGATTTTAAGGTTTTATTGATTTTCTATTAGTTTAAATAGGTTGATTAATTGATCTAGGGTATCACTCGGTGCGACAACCAGGATTCCTCTTGCTGTGTCATAAGACACTTGGTTGAGGAGTTAGTTAAATTAATTGTATAAATATTGTTATTTCTGGTTCCTTTACGAATTATTTTAGAAGTTTCAATTTTATTAATTACGCATTCATTTTCTAGAAATATGACCTTATAGTTATTATCACACAATTGGCTTACACTATGTAAATTATATTGAAAATTTTCTACCAATAAGACATTTTGAATAATAAAGTTAGAGTTGAGCTCAATATCACCATATCCGATGATTTTGAGCTTGTCGTTGTTTTCGAAGGCTACCAATCCTTGTCGTTTGAATCGAAGCTTTGAAAACTTGAGTTGATCTCCGATCATGTGTCGGGAGCAACCACTGTCCAACATCCATTGATCCTACATGCAAGGTAGTTGGATCAGATATTGGAATTATTAAAGGTTGGTTGTAAATTATTAAACCTAAATCATCTCATCCACATCTACATGATCAAGCATGTTGACCTTATATGTTCTTGTGAGATGACTTCCAATTTTATTTGTTTTAAATTTAATCATTTGAATACTTGCCAACCTTGCGTTAGATTCGGATTTGACCTTAAGCTCATCAAGTCACCTTTTCAAGATCATGGCTTCTAGGTCGTGGTGAGGCACAGGGGCCTTCTTTGATCGGAAAAACAACTACTTCCTTAGACAAAGCCATTTTCAGGAAAATAGAGACTTGACTCACCTAAGATCACTTCCTGGTCTAACTAGTCTAGGATACGGTGAGGTAGCTTCAGCTAGTTCCACTCGGTGAAGTGCACCGAACTAGATATGCCTTATCTAGCCCGACTACACAAGACTCTGCTTCCCTAGCGTACTATCATCTCGCCACGTCCTTGTACTATGTTATCAAGTATTAACGAGTTATAGTCCTATCTAACCATTCTAAAAAGAAAAATTAAAATAAATAAAGAACCTAAGCATGCAATTTCTAAGTTAAAGCACAAACAAGTTTTGTACTGGCTCTCCCTGGACCGTTGAATCGGTTCGGTCTCTCCACTTAGTGGATTTGGTCCTTGGGAACCTAGTACTGGTCCGATCCTAAGTTTGATATCAATGTGGTTTTAGGGACCCATGCTTGGACACGTTTTTTATGTCGACTAACAATCGATATATATGACTTGTTGGTCGTATTTGAGCTAAACCCTAGTCCGTCCTTATTGTACATGGCCCTTTGCAATCCAAGTAGGAGGTCAAGTCCTTTGGATCCCAAAGTAAACCTTTCCAACATGTTCCTAAGATCTTTGACTTGACTCTTCAAGAGTGAGTTCTCAACTTCGAGCTTTTCAACCCGAGTTGAGTCCTCCTCTCGAAGTCGACTAGTCGAAGAGGTTAGGGAGACCTCGTGTTTGAGGAGTTTAACCTCCTCAACCAGGGTCTCGACCTTGGACTCGGACTTAGCTAATTTCCTAGTTAAGAATTTAATTGCACTATAAAGTGTACTAATGAGGGATCGACTTACCTTGAGTGTATCTTTTGAACCGGATGTGTATCCGTGGCTTGTCTTGAATAGAGCTTCGCAGTCCAATTCATCTTTGGTTTCAAATTCGTGTTCCGGTTCTGACTTTGTCTCCGATTCAACCGATTTAGCCATGAAGACGCGATCATCATCTTCTTCCTCGGATGCTTCTTCCCATGTAGAATTGAGTGCCTTTTTGTGTTTCAGTGCCTTGTTCTTGAGCTTCGGACATTTGGACTTGATATGTCCAAACCTGTTGCATTCGTAACACCTAATATTAGAACTTTTAGGCTTACCTTCGTTGGGTCGAGTGACAATTCGCTTTCGGGCCTTGACCATCCTCCGAACTAGGTTGACTAGTTTGGCCTCCATTTCCGGGTCGACCTCCAAATCAGACTCATCTTCTTCCTCCTTCGGGGGTGGTTTGCTCGCGGTTTTCTTCTTCAAACCTGCAAAAAGTGCTATACCCTTCTTAGGTTCTGAGTTAGACTATTCATGGAGTTCGAAATCGGAAAACAACTCATCTAATCTAAGTTTTGAAAGATCCTTGGAGACCTTGTAGGCATCGACCATGGATGCCCACAAGGTAGTCCTAGGAAATGAGTTTACCACATACCTAATAAGGTCACAGTTTTCGACCATTTGTCCGATTGCGCATAGATTGTTGACGATATCTTGAACGTGGGTGTGAAGTTGCATCGTCGTCTCATGTTCCTGCATTTTTAGATTATACAACTTATTGAACAAGAGATCGCACTTACATACCTTTTTTTCATCGGACCCTTCGTGTAGCTCTACTAGTTTTGTCAAAAGATCCTTTGCACTGATGAAGGGGCCAACGCGATTAAGATCCTCCTTGGACAATCTGAATTGGAGGATTTGAGTCGCCTTGGCGTCAGCTTTGACTTGTCTTTTTGTAGCATTGGTCCATTGGTCATAATCCAAAGATTCACCCACTTTGTTAATCGAAAGTGTGAATCCCGTTTGGATTATGATCCACATCTCGATTTGGGTCTTAAGAAAGTACTCCATCCGACCCTTCCAATAACGGAAGTCATCTCCATTGTAAACCGGAGGTCGGACGGTGCTAAAACCCTTGAGATGGGCCATTGATACAAAAAAAACAAGAGAATGAAGACGAAAAAACCTAACAACAACACAAACAATCGAAATGTACCAAGACTCGCGTCTTGGATTAGTAGTGCGGGAGAAAAACTAAACGAATGATGTAAATTCAAAATGAAAAGAATAAAAACAGGAAAAAAAATTGTAAAAAGCTAGATAGGTGGTTTCACCAAGTCTTTGCACCCCCGGCTCTGATACCAATTGTTGGATCGAGCGGATCGCTAGAGGGGGGGGGAATAGCGATGGAAAAACTTTTTCGTTCGAATTCGTTTCAAGACACAAGTAAACACAGTGGAAGATAAATGCAAGATAAATGAGATAATAGTATTTTTTATTTGGTTTGTAGCCTTTGGCAACTACTCCAAGGCCCTAGTGGTCCTTGACCATGCACGGAGGGCAAAGCACTAAAGAACTCCTCGTTGGAGGTAGGAGTTAATCGAATACACAAAACCACAAAAGCTTGAGGTAGAGGGACACACCCCCTCTCCTCGTTACGATAAAAACAACTCCGAGACAATAGTATAAAAAGACAAGCTAAATGAAACTTATACCGACGAATAAGAGATGAAAACTCAAGTGTAGATCGTCGGAGTAGTTGCACTTTGTTGCCAGAGAGTCACAGCGTTTGTGAAGGCTTTAGAGAACTTAGAATTGATGAGAAAATCCTAAAAGAGACCCTCCTTTTGTAGCCTTTAAGTCCCTTCTGTTGGTGCAATCGGCCCAGGTCACGATTGACCAGAACTCGAGTTTGACTCGAGTGATGTTTTGATGTTTTGATGTTTCGACAAAAACATATGACAATGTAATTGTCATGGTAAAGTCCAAGCATGGGTCTTGGCATGGAAAGTCCAAGTCTTGAGTACTTGGCAAATGGAAAGTCCAAGCATTGTCTTGGCAATTGAGAAGTCCAACATGTGTTGGCAAATGGAAAGTCCAAGCTTGAGTCTTGGCGTTTGAAGTCCAAGGGGATTGATATTGGCTGCGTAAAGTCCAAGCGGGAGTCTTGGCAGCATAAGTCCAATGGTTGGCTGCGTAAAGTCCAAGCGGGAGTCTTGGCAGCATAAGTCCAATGGTTGGCGGCGTAAAGTCCAAGCGGAGTCTTGGCGGCGTAAGTCCAATGTGCCTTGGCGGTGTAGACACCGTTAGCATGACATAGCCGATGGAAGCATCCAAGGCTAGCGCGATGGATGAACAAGTCATGGATGACTTGGAGGATCCGAGAGGCGTGAGGTGATGGAGATGGCTAGAAGGCTTAGGTCTAGGCTAAGGGTGGTCTAGCAAGTATGGGGAACCATACTTGGGCTAAAACCTCATGTTTGAGGTGTGTGAGGCCGATCGATGCCATGAGGCGCCGACCGGACCGAGTCAACTAGGGTTTGATCGGGTTATGGCCTAGCAAATGATCGATGATGATGGCAATGATCGATGGCTTGAGCAGAGATCGATCTTGTGATCACCGATCGTGCTCGTGGAATTCGCACGTATCGGAGTCGAGACTCGATCGTCGAGTGAGTACTCCATCACCGATCGATGGTCACAATCACGATCGATAGTAGTTCCGCTTGGACTTATCCACATGGAACTAGCCGTTGTCTCACGACAACGGGCATCACGATCGATGGTCTCGATCACCGATCGATCGACTTTTTCCAAAGACAGTTGAAGCTATATATGGAGCTCGAGGTGGAGGAAAAGTAATGGTTCCTGAGGAGATTTGGGGCGAGTTCATTGCAATTCAGTAGTCTCCAAGTGCTACTCGATCAACCAAGTGATCAAGCATTCAAAGAGCATTTGTAAAGTGTTTCCTTTACTTGTATTGCTTTGTATTTCACTATATTGCTTGTATTCATTTGATTATTGTTGTAATCATATTGTACGAGGTTTCTCCACCTCCGGATTGTTCCGAGAAGGAGTTATTTGATAGTGGTGTGTGATTGGCATCGCTAGGGCTCATTTGAGCCCGATCCGTGGAGTAGGAACCGCGTGCGGTTCCAACCACGTTATATACTCGTGTTAGCGTGTTGTGTTTTCATTATTGTTATTGTATTATCTATATTCCGCTGCGCTAACGAATTTGTAGACACAACCGCGATTGAATTCCATTAACGCTAATCACCCCCCCTCTAGCGTTACAAAGGTCTTAACAAGTGGTATCAGAGCCTGGTGGCTCTTCAACGACTAACCGCCGAGAGTTGAAGAAGCTAGAGGGAAGAATATGGAATTTCAAGAAAATTGGGTGACGTCAACATCCCACCTTCCTTCAACCGCAACATTTCGCGTATTGAAAGGTAGAATGCAATATTTTCTAATGACAAATATAGAAAATTGGTTTGCCGTGACTATAGGTTTTGATGCGAGAGGAGAAAAGCTACGAAATCCTCAAGATGAAGAGATGGACCGAGGAGCAACGGAAAAAAATTCAAGACAACCGTTAAGGTAACAAAAATGCTAATTGATTTGATACCTAACGATATTTTGTCTAGATTAGGAAGCTATAGGGATGCCAAAGAATTGTGGAACAAGTTGATCAAGTTCCACAAAATCCCAATCGGTCCAAGAAGATTCGGAAGAGGAGGAGATCAAGAAGAGAGCTCATCCTCAAGTGAAAGTGAGGAATCGGAGGAAGTGAGGAGTCAACTTCGGATCGGAAGAGGAAATAGCAGAAGATGAGAGACCATCTTCTACACCGAGCAACCTCAAGAAGAAGCTTCACATCTGCCAAGATGAAGAAGCCCAAAGTCCAATTCGGTCTCCACCATCGAACTAGGTAACTCAAGCAATTTAGTTTTAAATAAAAACATACTATGTGCTTTGAGTGTAGGGAGTATGGGCATTAAGAGCAAATGCCCAAAGAGGATCAAGAAAGCTCCACCGGCTCCAAAGGTCAAGGATGTCGGTCCCCCAACGTCTAGAAGCAAGGAGCAAGTCGTTTGCTTCAAATGCCGACAACCGGGATATTACCGGAGTCAATGCCCAAGGGGAAGAAGAAGGCAAGAAGGAGCTACACAAGTAGGGGGAGCCTCCAAGGCAAACCCTAAGGTAAAATTTGTTAATGCACCTTCAATTTCTAGGCAAAAGAATGCTTTTAATTCTCTTGCTATTGTACATGAAAAGCATGCTAGAACTAATAGACATATTTGCTTAGGTGCTAAGAATGCTCACCTTAAGAATAAGGAGAAATTTGGGACTAATGTCCCTAAAAATATTTTACCTAAGGAAAGCATTAAGAAAATAGGAGAACATCTAGGTTTTAATGCTAAGAAATCTAGACATATGCCTAGAAATAAAAATATCTCAAGAGAAAATGAAAAATTAAAAATTGAGATATTAGAAAAGGAAAATCAAGTCTTGAGGTCAAGACTTGAAAAACTAGAAAAGACCCTTAAAATTATGCAAAATCAAATGCAAGGGTCAATTGGTCAAACTTTTAGGTCATATAGTCAAAGCCAACAAGTAGGACCTAAGAGTCAAAAGTCAACCAAGGGCAAGAAAGGTTTGGGTCACAAACCTAAGCCTAAGGTAGCTTACCATAGTGTTCCATTTGACTATGAAACACTAACTAAGTCTAGGAAGACCAAGGTCAATAGGGAAGTCATCTCTAGAGTTGACCATGGTGTGTGCCTAGTGGCTAGGGTTTCTAGGAAACCTAGGGTGGCCACTAAGAAGGTTGCAAGGGGAGTTACCCCTAGAGTCAACCTAGGTAAGACCCAAATGACCAAGGCTACCAAGCCTAGGAGGGTCATTAGGAAGGTATCTAGGGAGGTTATCCCTAAGGAATACCTAATTAACCCTAGGAGCTCAAATAGGTTTTGGGTTCCTAAGAGCGTGATTGATTCACGCTAGATGGGTTAGGGTGTGCCAACTTTAAATGGAAGGGTAGTTAACCTAACCATGGTTAAGGTGGCACTTTAGGTCATTTTCAAGGATGAGGTGACCTTGGAAATACAATTGAATCATAATCCTAAAAGATTTTAGGATGTGCCAATATTAATTATGAAGTTTGATAAAATGATCAAATTGGCACAATTTAGGTTTAGAGGTTAGTGTGCCATTTTGGGTTTTGGCACACTTGGGAGAAAAATAGAAATATGGCAAAATGAACTTAATCCCAACAAATGGCAACTAATATTAAAATTTAGGTATTTTTATGCCTATATATTTTATTTGCCATGCTTTGATTTGCCATATTCCATGACATGACATCATGTTTATTCTTAATCATTTTATATGTCATGATTATGCTTTAGAATTAAGGATAAATGTCATGTGTCTTTTAGATCTCATCTTATGCCATGATCATACATTCATGCATTAACTTGATTAAAATTGATTTAAGGACTATGGCATGACTTGGAGTCCCATTTATAAGGGAATCAAGTAGAGTTGTTTTAGAAAATGCATAAAACTCTAGATTAGGGAGAACAAAACCCACATCTCACATCTAATTGACATGTATGTGTATGTATACACCCTAAATACATGTGAGATGCTAGGATAATAGGTTAGGTTCAAGGTGCATCGGTAGTGCATCTAGATGAACTCAAACTTATTTTAATTATGACCAAAAATCATAAGGAAAGCTAATATACAAGCTATGTATATTTAGCCAATAAGTTATGGTCCAAGATAAGGTTTGAAAACATTTTAAAATCATTTTGAAAAACCTTGGTGAAGTCTATCTTTCGATAGCAATCACCATTGATGAAGTTGATACAAAATAGGGCCAAAACATTGAAAATTTCAATGGTTTTGAGTTTTGTATCAAATTCACTATTTTATGGGTAAAATAATTTTCAAACATTTTTCACCCATTGTATTGGTCATAAGTATTATACGTATCAAATTTCGTGATTTTTCGATAAACGTATAATTATTTATGATTTTTTGAAATTATTTCGATAATCAAAATCGATTAAGACACGAACGCCTCGGGTGGCAATGATCGATGGGTATGGTAAATGATCGTTATCTGACAGAGTCGACTGCCAAGGCTGATTTTGGGTTGACAAGGTTTGTTTAACCTGATTTCAGCTATGGTTAAAGTCCCTAATCACTCCTAACCCTAGGATATGCTTTGGGAAGCATTATAAAGGGTGAAAATCCATTGGATATGGATTAGGAAAATTGTTTAGGGTTTGTATCAATGTTAAGGTGTTGGAAAGTTCAATGTTGAATTTCTAACCTTAATTTTGATTGTTTAGAGTTCCTATTGGCTTAGGGACTCCCAAGGACATTGTTGGTGCAATGGTAAAGGGGAGCAAGCCTTTAGGGAGGTATCCATCTTGGGATGATGGATGTGTTTTTCTCCTTGAAAAGGAGAAGTTATGGGAATGTTATCAATTTGGGAAATTGATGGATTTTTAGAAACCCAATTTGGAAATTGGGAGAGTGATTAGGATTGCCTCTCTTGAGTGATATGGGACTTATCACTAGGAAGATGGTAGGCATCCTAGGTATTTTTAAACCAAAGGGGGAGATTGTAAGATCTCATTGGGACATGAGACATTGACCTCCTTGGAGAGATAACCTTTTGCTATTTGTCAAAAGGGAGAATGTTTGGAGCATGTGTGAGGGAGAACCTTCTGGGCGACAACATTTTCGACAATGTTTTTAAGATTCCCAATTTGGGATAATTGGTAAGGGAATTGAGTTAGTGTTCTAACTCAATGTTTTGTGTGGTTTTTGTCAAACATCAAAAGGGGAGATTGTTGGTGCAATCGCCCAGTCACGACACCGTAACTCGAGTTTGACTCGAGTGATGTTTTGATGTTTTGATGTTTCGACAAAAACATATGACAATGTAATTGTCATGGTAAAGTCCAAGCATGGGTCTTGGCATGGAAAGTCCAAGTCTTGAGTACTTGGCAAATGGAAAGTCCAAGCATTGTCTTGGCACTGAGAAGTCCAACATGTGTTGGCAAATGGAAAGTCCAAGCTCTTGGCGTTTGAAGTCAAGGGATTGATATTGGTGCGTAAAGTCCAAGCGAGTCTTGGCAAGATAAGTCCAATGGTTGGCTGCGTAAAGTCCAAGCGGAGTCTTGGCAAGATAAGTCCAATGGTTGGCAAAGTCCAAGCGAGTCTTGGCGGCGTAAGTCCAATGTGCCTTGGCGGTGTAGACACCGTTAGCATGACATAGCCGATGGAAGCATCCAAGGCTAGCGCGATGGATGAACAAGTCATGGATGACTTGGAGGGATCCGAGAGGCGTGAGGTCGATGGAGATGGCTAGAAGGCTTAGGTCTAGGCTAAGGGTGGTCTAGCAAGTATGGGGAACCATACTTGGGCTAAAACCTCATGTTTGAGGTGTGCGGTCGGCCGATGCCATGAGGCACCGGACCGAGTCAACTAGGGTTTATCGGGTTATGGCCTAGTGATCGACGGATGATGACGATGATCGAGCAGAATGATCGGCCCGATCTTGTGATCGATCGACCGTGCTCGTGAATTCGGGCGCGAATGGAGTCGAGACTGATCGGTCGAGTGAGTACTCCATCCCGATCGATGGTCACAATCACGATCGACAGTAGTTCCGCTGGACTTATCCATGGAACTAGCCGTTGTCTCACGACAAAGGGCATCGATCGATCGATGGTCTCGATCGATCGATCGACTTTTTCCAAAGACAAGGTTGAAGCTATATATGGAGCTCGAGGTGGAGGAAAAAGTAATGGTTCCTTGAGGAGATTTGGGGCGAGTTGCTGTTGCAATTCAGGGTCTCCAAGTGCTACTCGATCAACCAAGCGATCAAGCATTCAAAGAGCATTTGTAAAGTGTTTCCTTTACTTGTATTGCTTTGTATTTCACTATATTGCTTGTATTCATTTGATTATTGTTGTAATCATATTGTACGAGGTTTCTCCACCTCCGGATTGTTCCGAGAAGGAGTTATTTGATAGTGGTGTGTGATTGGCATCGCTAGGGCTCATTCGAGCCCGATCCGTGGAGTAGGAACCGTGCGGTTCCGAACCACGTTATATACTCGTGTTAGCGTGTTGTGTTTTCATTATTGTTATTGTATTATCTATATTCCGCTGCGCTAACGAATTTGTAGACACAACCGCGATTGAATTCCATTAACGCTAATCACCCCCCCTCTAGCGTTACAAAGGTCTTAACACCTTCTCGAGAGGATCTTCAACCAATCAGATTTGAGCACCAATCCCCTTGAAATGAGGTTATAAGGCTTGACTCCTCGAATCTGATCCTTGACCATCAGTCGACTGATGGTAGCATCGGTCGAGTGCTGACCGTAGGCAGTCGACTGATGGACTGCAGTCGAGTGCTCCAAGCTACAGTCGACTGATGCTAGCTGAAATCAAAAGTTAGCTTAACAAAACCATTATTTCGACGGTTGCCTACTGTCCGATCTTGACCTAGACCATCCATGGCATGTCTTTGGTCGAATCTACGCTTAAGACCATCCCCGTATGGAGGATACGACCTCACTTACGCTCACACACATGAGCTTACCTAGATACTTACCTTGTGGATCTTGCTTCCGGCCTTCCACTCGATTCCTTCGGCTTCCTCCGAAGTCACTCGAGTGTCGCCCTACCTTCAGCTCCAGCCCTAGCACCTTTCTGCATACTCAATTCAGCTCGTGAGATAACAATATGAGCTTAACTTTGTATCGTTTGCTATAATCAAAACTCAGGTTCGACTTAGGTGCCTACTGCACCAACAAAATGAACAACATAAAGTGCAGACATACCTGAAAGTCTGCTACGCTACATATATCCAATCTGAGCATATATCCATAATATACAACATGAAGAGTAATACTACCTCATACTATATCATGATACGGGTCAAAGGTATCAAATAGACCGACCAACAAGTATACAGATATCCGACACCCAACAATATAGAAAATGAAAGTATCATGTATGAAGATGTACAAACAAATGCAGCAAGCATAGTACAAACAAATGCAACAGCATAGCAAGCATACATATAGACTCCATCTATATATATACTAATCACAATCATCCATATATATATATATATAAACGCCATATAACACGGCAATGCAACTTGCAAGGTCATGCCTGCATACCCCTACTCACTACCACGACCCCAATGTGGCCTAGGTGGCACGACATGACAACTATCTCAACTCAACACCAACCACTGCTCTCGAGTGGTCGAGTGGGCAGTATGAATGAGTAGCATATAAGCGTAAAGAGCTCACTGCAAAATTGGGGTCCCTACTATTGGCCACTCCGACAGTCACTACACATCAGTGGTCGAGTGCCACACACGCAGGACAACTGCACACAACTTCAACTACTACCGTCTATAGTGGTAGAGTGTGGCAAAACAAATGCTCTGTTCTCACACCAGTTACTCCTCCATGAGTAACCTGGGAGACAGGATGACTGACGACCCTCTCAATCACAAGGGATACCACGTTGCCAGCATGCATGCAAATGACATGAATGCACAGTCACACATACAGACATCTACCATAGACTCTATTCTATAGAAAGACATACCAATCTGATTAACACACTCTCTATCCTGCATAAAGTCATACTCAACTGATCATAACACTCTCTATCCTATAGAGAGTGATACCAATCTAATTAATGCACTCTCTATCTTGAAGAGAGTCGTACTCAACTGATCATTACAAGCTAGGACCACCAGTCCGTAGTGACACACTATTCACAATTCACCTAACCATTTACACAACACATGATCGGTAGTAAATATGCAACATAAGGGTATTGGAATAAATCCTACGTTCAAGACCTTACTTAACCACGGATGCCCTTTTACCCAATTTACAAATCAGGTCATCATCTGTACTCCACTATTTATACCTAACTAAGCATTTATAGGTTTACTTACATCACATCTGTAACTCCTAATCATGATGAAGGAAAATGTGATAACAATAATAAAGCATATATGGCCAAAGACAAAGTATCAAGCACAAGAATAAATAAGAGTGGAGTCAAGGTAATATGAACATATAATATGATTATATATCTAAATATGCATGCATCAATAACTACCTTACCAGGGTATGAAATTACCCACCTATTATGCAAACCGTAACTGTCTTCACGTCCGCGAACCTGCCTCGTATCCACGTCCTGCAAATATCATCGATTACAATTAAGTGCAAGCACACGACATATATATCTAAATTCACTATTCTATCATTTCCATATTCTCATCCCTTTATCGAATACGAATTAGAAACCCCCAATCGTCAAACGTAACCCTTCTACAAAATCCAACTAGGTTTAACTCATCAAACCACTCAAGTAGATCTCCACCCAAATCACTAACGTACTGACTCATATCCACAATCGAGATCGAGCTGTTCCAGCCCATTCCCATTCCCCGTACATAACACATACAACCCTACACAACCTTCACATCCCCTAATTACACGTATTTAGGGATCTACACCCTAATTGAAATACCCACTCCATGAGTCCCTTCTCACTCTGCAACAACCAAGTAAACCTCGGAACAAACTATTCACAGCCATTACAACACCTTCTTAGCCAAGAGCAGCCTTATTCACAGTCGCACAGTTGGCAATCCCTTGCTCACAGCCACACAACCATTCACATCTCACTCACACAACCACCAACAACCTACCACAACGAAACAACCTCACACAAATCACTCTCACAGCCACCAAAAACCCCTAAATAGCCAACAAGCCTGTTCTATTCACTAGAACAACCCATAACTGACCAAAACTCCAACTCACAGCCTTGCACAGTCGGTGAAACCCTGTTTGCAGCCATTACAACAATCCTACATCTCTATTCAGAGGCCAGAAGAGAGCTACTACTTCACAACCGGCTAAACTCCCACTCACATCCCCCACAACCAATTCCACCGAATGAATTCCACACCACAGCGACAATCAACTGAACTATAAAAAATAGCTTACAAAAAGGAGAAGATAGTTCGAGATATACCTGTGATTGGAATCTCCCAAATTGTTCAGTTCGTCGACAATTTCCTTGCTGCCATAACCGAACAGAACAGAGATAATTGTGGTCAATAACACGATTGAGGATGGATCTCCTTCAGAATTAGGAAAAGAGTTCAACCACTTACCTAACTATGGTAGAGATCATGAAGCATAACTCACGATCGAAAATCAGACCAAATCGCCATCGATCGGCTCACGCGAAGAAGTCAACGAGAGCCTGGAGAGGAGGAGTCGCGCTAACCTCCAGTCGAATCTTCCACCGGGAGTAGTTACCCCCAAACCTATCCTGTTCACTGGAAAATCCCATGATAATGCCAACGCCACTGCCTTACTTCCATTCTAATCCCCTTACTCCAGCTTCATCCGCGAAGATCATTGAGTATGTTGGCTGCCACATGCTGCAAGGTGAGCGCCGAGAGAGCGACGAGGGGCAGAGAGAAGGAAGGGAGATGTCATCCACGAGAGGAGGAAAGAAAGAGGCACTTTGATGGCCACGACGGTTGGAATCGCGGAAGGCAACGCAGTAACCGTTGCGACTGGGAAAAGCTCGAGGAAAGATACTAACCGGTGGGGAGAAAATGACGTGAAACATATGGGGTTAAATGGGTTTGGAAAAATAATTGGGTTTAATAATGAGTCGGATTTTAATTAATCAATTGATCTTAGGGTTAGGTTAATAAACCCAATTAACCCTTCAATCACAATTAACTCAAAATAAACTTTATAAAAAGCCCTCGCAAATCTTTCCCCATAGACTAGGATTTATGTTCATTTTATGTTCTGAAAAATTCCACAAGATAATTCTTACTTAGGAAGGGATTTTTTCCCCGATATTTTACATTCTCCCCAACTAATAAAAATTTGGTCCCCAAATTTTGTACTTAAATGCGATAATATATTCAAGAAATTTCTTGAACTATTACATACCTCAAGTGAAAAGATGAGGGTATTGAGCTCGGATAGTATCTTCCAGCTCCCACGTAGCCTCCTCATTGGTATGATGCTGCCATCCAACCTTTACGAGTCGAATGGTTTGTTCCACAACTGTCTCTCCTTACGACCTAGGATCCACACTGGAGTCTCCTCGTATGTCGCATTAGGCTAAAGTGGAATTGATACCTCTTTCAGAACATGATCAACATGTGGTACGTATTTCCTCAACCTAGAATCATGAAATACATTGTGAACATCGGCCAGTGTCGGAGGTAAAGCCAATCGGTAAGTTACACCTCCAATCCACGCCAATATCTCAAATGCACCAATATAGCGTAGAACTAATTTCTCTTTTAGCCCAAATCATTTCACCCCTTTCGTAGGTGAAACATGCAGAAATACCTAATCCCCAATTGAGAATTCCAAAGGCCTTCGCCTCCGGTCTGCGTAACTCTTCTGTCAATCCTGTACCTCTAATAACCATCATCTGATACCATCGTCTGATGACACACCCTAACTCTACATTGTGCTGGATACTCTGTGGCCCCAATAGCTATCGTTCCCAAACCTCCTCCCACAACATAGGAGATCTGTAGGGTCTGTCGTATAAGGCCTCAAACTGAGCCATCTGAATGGAGGAGGGATAACTATTATTATAGGCAAATTCCACTAAAGGAATGTGATCCTCCCAACTACCACCGAAATGCATGACACAAGATCTCAATAAATCTTCCTATATTTGAATGGTACGCTCAGACTGTCTATTTGTCTATGGATAAAATGGTGTACTAAGCCAAAGCTTTATCCTCATGGCCTGCTGAAGACTCTACAAAAATCATGAGGTAAATCATGGGAGTCTATCCGATTTGATACTCAAAGGCACTCCATGTAGCTCAATAATCTCTCAGCAGTACAACTCCGCCAGACAATCCAACGGGTCCGTCCCACGAATAGGCAGGAAATGAGCTTATTTGGTCAGTCGATCCATAGTCACCCAAATTTCATCATGTCTTTTACGGGTTCCAGACAATCCCGTAACGAAATCCATAGTGATATGCTTCCACTTCTATTCCGGAATTGGAATTTCTTGAAGCAACCTCGTGAGTTTCTGATGTTCAGCCTTCTCCTGTTGGCATACTAAACATCGAACAATGAAGTCTACAATATTTCTCTTCATACCGTTCCAACCAGTATAACCGTTTCAAATCTTGGTACATACGAGTACCACCAGGGTGTGTAGCCCATCTCGAATGATGTGCTTCATGTAGCAACTCTTCCTTAAACTAATGCAACTCCAGAACCCACTATCTTTATCAGAGACGGGGAATTATCCTCTCAAAAGAGAAGTCCATTAACAGTCCAAAATCCACTCCACCACACACTCTGTAAGTGTATGGGAGCCTATAGCGATCCATCTCCCTTGTTGCAACTGTCCGTGTTCTAGCAACTCTATAGTAGCTATCCAGTATCTAGTCAAAACTCCATGAGCACTTCTGCTTCATATCACTACTGCACAAGATAATACTGCTAAGTTCATGTCATATGTATGACAACTTATCTCGAAGTTCCTCAACTGCCATAAGCTTAAGATACGCCTAATTTAACTGCATCGGGATCGCTCCATTCATTGAAGCAATGCATCTGCATACCATACCCTTCCATCCATATTAGAAGGATTAACTAACATTGATGCAAAAGTCAACCATCGACTGAGCCCTGAAAACTAGTTTCCTAGGCTTCAGACCAAGTAAATTCCATCACCTTCCTGATCAAACAAGTCAGTGATATACTAACGCTTAAAAGCATCCTATCCATATCTGTGGTAATAACTAAATCCATACAAGGAAACTATCATCTACGGTGGCCGAGTGCGCAACTCCAACTACCACCATCAACAGTGGCCAAGTTATGAAACTCCAACAACCATAAACTGATCCAATCGTATCAGAATACATGATTTCTCAAATCCATGGATGAATAAATCATTTAATAGTCTAACAACATAATCAAAACTCATAAAATTCATAGCAATGAAATTGTCGTCTTTACACACCTACATCCTCTTTACTCTACACTGATGATATATCAATCATCACAACGACAATGATAATTATATGACATCATGTCACTATAATATCAACACTCCAGTCGTAATCAAACCCTTGAGTATACACATGTCTCTTTAGCTGATCTAAACACATCATCTATCCACAATGAAGGATATTCACTTTCAAAAACTATCTCATTCCATCATTGATAATCGATGCATAATCTCAAAGGTTCGTCTCTCTTCTAACAAAGAGTTTCGGATCTCCTCAAGAAAAATATTGGGAAAGATAAATATCTCATCCAATACCTCCTATAATCGCAACTTACATTCTTCCAATTCCCATAGTGTTTAGTAACACTTATACTAACAACATTATCACTCGTATGAGGTATTCAATATCGACAATATCTTCAAAATCATTCTGATCCCTTACTCCACTTGCCTATGCAGCAACAAGCCTAGGAGTCCATCCAAAACTACATCCGAATACTCTCAGAGTATGCGCACATCTGAGAGACATATCATACCATAATCTCAACAATTTAACCATACGTAAGGATATGTCTATAGTAAAGGTATGTCTATCAAAGTCTAAGGGCATCCCTTGACTTCTTGGTTGTTTGTCCACATCTCACCTGATGGTAGAGATACCACCGACCCACAAGTGGATGTATAGGAACCCTTCTAATCCCAACTAAGAATGTTATTGATAAAGATCCCTATAAACTACAAGTATCTCTCAATATATTAACCCAGAGGGTAAACTAAAGTAATACTCTAAACGATCAATTATCTGTCGATCCGATCCAAAGACTCCACAAAGGTCTCGGCCTTTCCTCGAAGAGAACAGGATCAGATCCAACAGTCCGCGATAAAGTGATCGCATTTCTACGATGAATGAAATGGGGATTTTTTTTTTCCTAGATCATCTGATCCCATCACTTAGTCCTATGAGATGCAACTGTAGAATACGGAATAGACATTACCATCGTCATATACTCTCTCCTCTATACAAAGCCAATCCATATCTAGGGGGTAATATTTGTTGTTGTCTACATGAGTCTTCTAAGATATCTTCTGCTGATACTGCTGAGTAAATCACTTCCCCTGAAAGGAAGTATGAAGGGACTCTAACCACGCCTGAGATAGTAGGTCGCTACTGATGAGATAACCCAATCTTCTATATTCATCTCTACTGTCAAGACGGTGCATCTATAAGGGTGTATACTGAAAGCCTAGTCTTTATATGGACATCTTCATTTTGAAATAAGAATCACATGATCATTGTTTGCATATTTATAGTTATGGATATTGTCTAATACTTTACAATTTAGATAACAAAGTGTGTGGTGTCGCACAGAAGATCATGTTATCAGTTCCTTGTAGAGTATAAGTAGAGGCTCACAACCAAGATGGTTTTAGACAAACCATTGACATGGTTGTAGTGTAATTTGGTATTGGTTTATCTTGACCATAGAATTATACTAGTACACTTTGTGTGTATTGAGCAGGATTGACTTAGAGGTGATTCAATTTATAATGACTATATAATTGAACTGTACCTCAGATATTATGGTGTACATGCTCTTAATCCTGATATAATAATGGACACATGTACTTAATATTTATTTTTTGATTTAACAATGGACGAGATTTATGGGTTAAATCAATAGGCCCGGTAAGTTGGGAAATGATATTATTTACATGGTGTGCCGTTGATTATAGGAGGAAATCGTGTCCTATATATTAGGATGATGATGTCTCCTTGAGGAGCTCATAAGGATCATCATGTAAATGCTACAAGTGGACTTGGTCCAGAATGATGATAAGGTTGAGTGGTACAACTCATGGAGTTAGATGTTAATTAATTAATTGTTAGTAAATTAATTAATTAACGGACATTCGATATCTTAAACACAGGGAGATATTTGTACAATTAATATATGGAGGCCATATTTAATTATAGAGGTTCGTGAGGTAGATCAATGATAATCCTCTGGTGGAATGGATTATCATTCATGGATCGGATTTTATGTGGGCTGAATCCATTAGGTGGCCAAGATCCTGTTGGGATGTATACTGAAAAGTCTATCATTTATATGAACATCTTTATTTTGAAATAAGAATCACATGATCATTGTTTGCATATTTTTATGGTTATGCATATTGTCTAATACATTACATTGTAGATAACATGGTGTGTGGTGTCACATGGGAGATCATGTTATCGGTTCCATGTAAAGTATAAGTATAGGCTCACAACTGAGATGACTTTGGACAAACCATTGGTATGGTTGTAGTGTGATTTGGTGTTGGTTTGTCTTGACCATACAATCACACTAGTGCACTTTGTGTGCATTGAGCTGAACCGACTTAGAGGAGATTCGATTTATTGCTGACAACATAATCGAATCGAACCTCAGATATTATATTGTACGTGCTCTTAATCCCGATATAATAACAGGCACATATACTTAGTATTCATTTCTTTGATTTACCAATGGGCGAGATTTATAGATTAAATCGATAGGCTCGGTAAGTTAGGAAATGATATTATTTATATTGTGTGCAATTGATTATAGGAGGAAACCGTGTCCTATATATTAGGATGATGATGTTCCCTTGAGGAGCTCATAAGGTTCATCATGTAAATCCTGCAGGTGGACTTGGTTCGGCATGATGAAAAGGTTGAGTGGTACTACTCATGGAGTTAGATGTTGATTAATTAATGGTCAGTAAATTAATTAATCGACGGACATTCGAGATCTTAAACACGGGGAGAAAATGTACATATAATATATGGAGCCCATATTAACTTATGGGGGTTGGTGTGGTAGATCAATGATAATCCTTTAGTGGATTTGATTATCATTAATGGATCAGATTTTATGTGGGCTTGATCCATTGGATGGACAAGATCTAACTCCTCCTCATGGTCCCTATTGTAGCCTATTAATACCTCATGAATCCTAGATCCAATGGATAGAAACAAAACTCTAGATCCAATGGTAGAGATTAAATCTCTAGACTCAACGGTTGAGATTAAATCTCTTGATCCGACGGTTGAGATTAAATACCTAGAACCAATGGTGGAGATTAAAATAAGGCTTATGCCTAAACTCTAAAAAAGGATGCTTTAGGGTTGGCGTGGAGAGCAATTAGAAGAGAGGGGAGGCTTGGAGTTGGCGGCAAGAAGCTTGGAGCTAGGGTTTGGAGATTGGCAGCACCAAATAAGGAAATTCTTTCCTTGTCTTCTTCTTCTTCTTTGGTGGCCGGCGTCAATACAACTCCTCTCCCCCCTTGGCTAGCATCCAAACCCAGCTCTCCTCTTCTCTTTGTCTGGTGGAACCAAGGCTTAGGGTCCTCCCTTGGAGCTTTTGGCCGGTATCCATCTTTCTCCTTCTCCTTGTTGGCCGGAGGCAAGCAACTTGCTTGTTGCTTGTTGGTTGGCTAAAGGAAGGAGAAGAGTCTTGTTTCTATTCTTTCTCTTGCTTGGAACAAGAAAGGAAGGAAGATTGGTGATCTAGGAGCTTCAACTTTTGGGAGATCATCGCCCACACGACGTCCGAAAGTAGGAAGGTCATACAATAGAAGATCGAGAGGTATATCACTTATCTATCTTCATGTGTAACATGTTTGTAATTGTTTTCAATTATATATGCATGAAATATTCTGTTTTGTGGCTAAATATACTTGGACCCTAAACATAAACACAAAAGACGACAATCCGTACATCGTCTATGTTGGAATGTATACTGAAAGCCAAGCTCTTTTTGTATGAACATTTTATTTTGAAATAAGAATCACAAGATCATTGTTTGCACTTTATATATTTATTATATGTGTCTGCATATTGTCTAATATTTTACATTGTAGATAACATGGTGCTTGGTGTGGCACAGAAGATCATGTTATCAGTCCCTTGTAAAATATAAGTAGAGGCTCACAACCAAGATGGTTTTGGACAAACCATTGACATGGTTATAGTGTAGCTTGGTATTGTTTTGTCTTGAACATAAAGTTACACTAGTACACTTAGGTGTATTGAGCAGGACCGACATAGAGGTGATTCAATTAATTGTTGACTACATAATTGAATCGGACCTCGGATATTATGTTGTACATGCTCTTAATCCCGATATAATAACGGACACATGTACTTAGTATTTATTTCTTTGATTTACCAGAGGGTGAGATTTAGATGGATTAAATCAATATGCCCGGTAAGTTGGGAAATGATATTATTTACATGGTGTGTCGTTGATTATAGAAGAAAACCGTGTCCTATATATTAGGTTGATGATGTCCCCTTGAGGAGCTCATAAGGTTCATCATGTAAACCCAGCTGGTTGACTTAGTCAACATGATGATAAGCTTGAGTGGTACTACTCGAGGAATTAGATGTTAATTAATTGATGGTCAGTAAATCAATTAATTGACAGACATTCGATATCTTAAACACGGGGAGATGAATGTACAAATAATATATGGAGCCCATATTAATTTATGGGGGTTGGTGAGGTAGTTCATGATGATCCTCTAGTGGAATGGAACATCATTGATGGATCAAGTGAGTGTGGTTCCGATCCATCGGGTGGCCAAGACCCAACTCCTCCTTATCGTCCCTATCGTAGCCTAATATAGTCCTTGTGAAGTCTAGATCCATGAATGTAAAACAAAACCCTAGAACCAACGGTTGAGATTAAATCCCTAGATCCGATGGTTAGGATGAAACCCTAGAACCAACGGTTGGGATTAAATCCCTAGATCCGATGGTTAGGATGAAACCCTAAAACCAACGGTTGGGATTAAATCCCTAGATCCGATGGTTAGGATGAAACCCTAGAATCGACGATTGGGATGAAACCCTAGATTCGACAGTTGGGATGAAATCCTTGATTCGACGGTTGGGATGAAACCCTAGATCTGACGGTTGGGATAAAACCCTAGATCCGACGGTGGAGATTAAATCCCTAGATCCGACGGTGGAGATTATAGGAGGCTTAAGCCCAATTCTATAAATAGAAGGCTTAAGCTTGGGCGGCAAGATAATTGAATTGGAGTTAGGGTTTGGCTCTTCTAAAGGTGGGCGGCTAGGGTTTGGGAGCTAGGGCTTGGGCGACAATCTTCTTCCATCAAATTGTTGCCGGTGCCCATCTTCCTCCATCAAGACTTGGCCGGCGCCCATCCTCTAGGCCACTCTCTTATTCCTTGGCCAGTGGTTCTCCTTCCATTGGTGGCCGGCGTTCACTCCTCCAATATCGCCAAGGTGGCCGGCGGTTCTCCTTCCATTGGTGGCGGGCGCTTCATCCACTCGTTCCTTGGCCGGCGGTTGCATCAAACTCCTTTGCTTGGTGGCCGGTTCTAGAAAGGAAAGGTTTTGTTGGTTCTTCTCTTTGTTCACAGCGGACAAGGAAGAGAAGAACACGATCTAGAAGGCTTCTACTCGTGGAGGATCTTTGCCCACACGTCGTCCACGAGGAGGATAGGACATACGGTAGAAGATCGTAAGGTATAAAGTGGTACAACTTTATTTTCAGATCTGATCATGTTGTTTTAATTGTTGATTATATAATTATGCATATGTATATATTTTGTATAATCTTGGACCCCGAAGACAAACACAAAAACTGGCGATCCGTCCGTCGTTTCTTCCATGGCTAACCAACTAGAAGAGTTGAGTTGCTTGAACAACTAGTTTGTTCAAGCGATCACTCAAGTTGTTAGCACAACGACGAATAGGTTGTGCTAAGGAAACTCATCCCATCCAGATTAATTCTTTCATTAGTGAAAATTTTAATTCGGGGACATGGAAGCCAATGAGCCTCCGAAGCAACTTCCAACAAGTGGTATCAGAGCCATGGTTTCCGGTTTTGTGTGTTTAGGATTCGGTTAATTTTTATGCACTTTTTCATATATTATATGTGCCGGATAATAGTAGGATATGCATAGTTTAACTCTTTAGATGCAGGCATAAGATCCGACAATTATGGCCATATGTGTGTATGGATTGGATGTGTGTAAATATTTATTATTTGAATCCTCGGGGTTGACGAGGCTAGATTAGTATTTAATTTTTGTAATTAAATACGACATTGTTTAGCCGCTCATTTTAGTTTACTTTCGATCTAGATTATTTGTACACTCCTTCATGGAGTATAGGATCGATGGATGAAAATTAAAATAGCTTAATCTCGGCTCGGATCTCTTTGGTGACTTGCGTACGAGAAAAGATGGAGCGGACGAGGTGGCGACACGACGGGATGCATATTGGAGGACAATGCCATAATAGTTGGAAAATTTCTATTTTTTCCATATTTATTGCTTATTTGTTTTATATGCATGTTGTGTATTTTTTAAAATTCCTCATTTTCAATTTACTAAGTGGGAGAGGGACATTTTAATTAATTCCCGCGGCCTCCATTACAATTTGACGTGTGATGCAACAAACCTGTGTGTCGGCTCTGAGTGCCTTTGTCCCTGCGGACGGGTTTGTTTGCGGATCACTAGGTCAAATAATGGTTATAGGAAATTATCTAGGAGCATGTGTACTTCCACAGCGGTAAGGCACATAATCCGAAATAATTCTCTTAGTATCGTGTAATGGTGCACACTTAGATGCAAATAGAAGTATCCTCCCCATCGGAGTCACTGCTTTTATTTGTAGGGCCAAAGAGGAACCAACTATTAATTTTATTTGTCAAAAAGTAAGGTTGACAAGATAATAAAATTAATGGGTAAAACCTCCTCTTACAAATGTAGAATTCATATACGTCCACACAGCGTGGCATACGAAATTCTCGGTGATTTGAGGTGTTGGTTGATTTCAGAATTTTATTGTTTTGAGGAATCAATAATATTTGAAATCTAATATTTTGATCATTGTGATTTTTAGGATTTTCAAATGGCTTTCAACCCACTTGCTGTGATTTTAAAAGAAAACAAACTTACTGGACCAAACTACATTGATTGGAAAAGAAATCTGGATATTGGCTTAACTGCGGAGGAGTACAAATTTGTACTCTTCGAGGTCTGTCCTCCTAAGCCCACAGATGACTCTGATGAAAAGGAGAGAGATAGTTATAAGAAATGGATCAAGGCAGATGAGATGGCGCGGTGTTACATTTTGGCATCTATGTCAAATGTGCTGCAACATCAGCATCAGGCCATGGCCACAGCTTATGACATGATGGTAAATCTCAAGGAACTTTTCGTACATCAGAGTAGGGTGGCTAGGCAGGAGGCGATGAGAAACTTGATGACGACCACCATGATCGAGGGAACACCCGTTAGGAATCATGTTCTTAAGATGATGGCTCATCTTAAAGAGTTGGAAGTCCTAGGAGCTGAGATCGATGGGGAAACCCAGGTCGATATCATTCTCCAGTCTCTGCCTAAGAGTTTTGAGCAGTTCCGTCTTAACTACAACATGAACAAGAGGTTGTATTCGTTGGCGGAGCTTCTGACAGAACTCCAGGCGGCAGAGGGGATTTTTCGTCAAAGTGCTCAAGCCATGGTCGCTCAAAAGGTTTCTTCCTCTAAACCGAAAGGTAAGAAGAAGAAGAAGCAAGGTGGAGCGAAGAAAGTGGCAGTGGTGTTGGCAATGTGCTAATCCTCGGAATGCTCATCAGCTCCCATGTCCCCGGATTAAAATTTTCACTAATGAAAACTAATCCGGATGGGATGATCGAGTTTCCTTAGCATAACCTATTCGTCGTCGTGCTAACAACTTGAGTTGTCGCTTGAACCAAATAGTTGTTCAAGCAACACAACTCTTCTAGTTGATTAGCCACGGAAGAGACGACGGACGGATCGCCGGTTTTTGTGTTTCTTATTCGGGGTCTACGATTATACAAAAACATACAAATGTAAACTAGTATAATCAACATATACTAACATAAAGAACATAAGCTAGCATATCAATAAGAACATGCAAAGAACAATAATAAAAGTTGTAAAACTTTTATACCTCTTGATCTTCTATCGTATGTCCTAACCTCCTTGTAGACTTCGTGTGGGCGAAGATCCTCCACAAGTTGAAGCTTCCTAGATCCTCTTCAATCCAAAGAATGAAGAACTCTCTTTCCCTTCTTGCTTGAGCCAACCACCAATCCACAAAGGATTAATGCCGTCGGCCCCAAGAATAGAGAGAACATAATGGAAACAACCAAGGAACCGAACTAGGGACAAACCCTAGTTTTGGTGCCACCGGCCAAGATGGAGTGAAGAGGATAAAAGGAACATGTTGGGTGCCGGCCAAGGTATAGGGAAAAGAGAAGTAGCCGGCAACACCCTAGGAAGAAGAAGAGCACTTCCCCTATAGTTGCCGCCCAACCAAGCTTTCAAACCCTAGCCGCCCAACCTTTCTTCCTTTGGATATCTTGCCGCCCAACCATGGTGGAGAGAAGAGATCTAGGAGCTAGCCACTTTCAAGGAAGAAGAAGAGATCTTCCACAAGTTGCCGCCCACCCTTCTTTCCTAACCTTGGCCGCCCATCCAAAGGAGCCAAACCCTAATTAGGGTTTCCTCCTTAGGGTTGCTTGCCGCCCAAGCAAGGCTTGGCAAAACCCTAATCTCCTTAGCATCCATCATCCAACCAAAAAACTTAGTTGCCACCCAACCCAATCTCCCATATATATTGAGTTAGGTTTATGCCTTGGTTTAATCTCCACCGTCGGTTCTAGGGTTTTAATCTCAACCGTCGGATCTAGAGATTTAATCTCAACCGTCGGTTCTAGGGATTTAATCCCAACCGTCAGATCTAGAGATTTAATCTCAACCGTCGGTTCTAGGGTTTTAATCCCAACCGTCGGATCTAGAGATTTAATCTCCACCGTCGGTTCTAGGGATTTAATCCCAACCGTCGGATCTAGAGATTTGTTTTCCATCATTTGATCTAGACTTTATGAGGTTTATATTAGGCTACGATAGGGACCATGAGGAGGAGTTGGGTCTTGGCCACCCGATGGATCGGAACCACACAATCTTGATCCATCAATGATCTTCCATTCCACTAGAGGATCATCATCGAACTACCTCACCAACCCCCATAAATTAATATGGGCTCCATATATTATTTGTACATCCATCTCCCCGTGTTTAAGATATCGAATGTCCGTCAATTAATTGATTTACTGACCATCAATTAATTAACATCTAACTCCTCGAGTAGTACCACTCAACCTTATCATCATGTTGACTAAGTCAACCTGCAGGGTTTACATGATGAACCTTATGAGCTCCTCAAGGGGACATCATCAACCTAATACATAGGACACGGATTCCTCCTATAATCAACGGCACACCATGTAAATAATATCATTTCCCAACTTACCGGGCATATTGATTTAATCCATAGAAATCTCACCCTCTGGTAAATCAAAGAAATAAATACTAAGTACATGTGTTCGTTATTATATCGGGATTAAGAGCATGTACAACATAATATCCGAGGTCCGATTCAATTATGTAGTCAGCAACAAATTGAATCACCTCTATGTCGGTCCTGCTCAATACACCTAAGTGTACTAGTGTAACTTTATGTTCAAGACAAAACAATACCAAGCTACACTACAACCATGCCAATGGTTTGTCCAATACCATCTTGGTTGTGAGCCTCTACTTATACTCTACAAGGGACTGATAACATGATCTTCTGTGCCACACCCAAGCACCATGTTATCTACAATGTAAAGTATTAGACAATGACATGATGATGACAAGGTTGCTTGGGCAATCCCTTTTGTCAAGGATAAATTTATTTATCCGGGGATGTAGAAGGGATCGCCATGAACAAGCGACAGAGTTGAAGTGGGAAGCGAAGTTTCCTACCTTCAAGTGGTATCAGAACCATTATTTTCGGTTTTGTGTGTTTAGGATTCAGTTACTTTTATGCACTTTTCATATATTATATGTGCCGGATAATAGTAGGATGTGCGTAGATTAACTCTTTGGTTGCAGGCATAAGATCCAACTATTATGACCAAATGTGTGTATTTGATTGTATGTGTGTAATTGTATATTTTGTTGAATCCTCGTGGTTGACGAGGCTACTATTTAATTTTTTGTAAATTAGATACGACATTGTTTAGCCACTCTTTTTATTTTAGTTTACTTTCGATCTAGATTTCATGTACACTCCCTAGTGGAGTATAGGATCGATGGATGTAAATTAAAATAGATTTTAATCTCGGCTCGGATCTTCGAATGGCTCGTACATGGCGTAGGAGGAGCAGACGAGATGGTGATATGACGGGAGACATATTGAAGACAAAAGACATAATAGTTGGAAAATAATTATTTTTCATATTTATTGCTTATTGTTTGATATGCATGTCTTGTAAGTTCGTGGCAGTTCCACGAACTGCACAGAGGCAGTTCGTGGAACCGCCTCGAGCACGCACGGCTTGAAGCCGTGCGTGCGTCTCCTTCCCTTAAAAAGGGAAGGAGGGCGTCCAAGGTGGGGGTTCGGTTAGGAGGCTGTCGCAGACGAAGAGGTTTAGAAGCATTCGGCGGATCTTGGTTTGTGGAAACCTGAGGAAATTTCCACTGTGGTATTTCCTCCGACGCAAGAAAAACTCCAAACAGGTATATTTTATCATCATTGGTATCAGAGCGTGTGTTTTACCTGTTTGATGTCTTCGCTGTTGATTTCCTCGTCGTTACCAGCATCTGGTCGCTCGCTTCCGAGATCGCTCGCGGAGGTGACGACCTTCTAAGGCGGTCGATCGGTGGGCGATCGGAGGCGATTCGCCGACGCACAGGAGGCAGTGAGGCCGCCGACGCCTCGCGACGCTCCGAAAGCGACGATTTCGCCGCAGGCGCTTGGAATTAGGGCGCCGCACGAGGCATCGGCTGTCGATGTTATGTTGTCGCGGCGCGGAGGAGACAGCCCATGCGCGGCGCGGCTGCATCGGAGCGCTGCCTCCTAAAGCGGCGTGTACCGGCGTCGAAGGCCGGATACGGGCGCGAGGCGACGCGGCGGCGACGCCGGCAGCGGCGCAAAACGCCGAGCTCGCGATTAGGGCACGCAGAAGGAAAATTTTCCTATTTATTAAATAGGAAAATTAATCTGTTTTGAACAGATTGGTTTTTTTTTTATTTATTAAAAAAAAAAAAAAGGGTTTTTTATTAATCTGTTTCGTACAGATTAATTTTTCCTATTAAAAAAAAATTTATTAATCTGTTTCGTACAGATTATTTTTTCATTAATCTGTTTCGTACGGATTATTTAAATGGGCCGAATAATTGGGCTTTAGATTTAATTGGGTCAAAGTAATTGGGCAGAATATATGGGCCGAATTAATTGGGCTGAATTAAGTGGGCTTTGAATTTAGCTTGGCTCAATTGGGCCTAATTAAATGGGTCTTGAATCAAATTTTAATTGGACATGGGTTCAATTAATTTGATTCCAACAAAATACTTAGTGTCCAATTAAATTTACACAAGAATTGTGTAAAGTTGACTTTGGTTGACTGAACTCGTAACTAAAGTTAGATGGATTGCTTTGGAACAATTAGAATCTAACGTGGATAACTTAAGGATAGAACTAGTTTATGACTGTCTATGGGTCAAAATTGATTGATCATTGGGTCAATTAATTATAGCCTAAAATTCAAGGAGTTTAGTTCTTCTTGATATATGTGTATTTGTTCTGTGCCTTGATTAAATTGGAATATGCCGGTATTTGTACTGGTTTTGTCGGTTATGTACTGACACGATTTATTTCAATTTTACAGATGGCGCGGATGTATACCACTATGACCCGGCGCGATGTGTTGCGCAATCGGTATAGGGAGGCTATCGAAGGATTGGACTATGACCCTTACCATGGAGTCGTTGGACACATTGGGAAGCTGGACAGACTGTTCTGGAAGCTCGAGATGCAGGAGTTTCCAGTTTTAGATAACTACAGGATTTGGGCGTTGATTCGTTCATTGCCCGATAATCTTGCTGACGCGGCACGACAATTTTGGGGGTTACATGAAGGACGATGATAAACTACACTGACTGTGAAGAGGATCCTGAAGAAGACCCTGTGGAGGATTTTGGTTCTCGAATAGTAAGGTCTTTGAAGGACTCTGTATCAGGGCAGCATGTGTTGCCTGTGAGTGTCCCAGCAGAGAGTACTGTAGTTGAGTCCAGACGGAGGGGACATGTCATGATTACTGCTGTGCTAGGGCTTGTCCTAGTGGGAGCAGTAATCGCTTATCTAGTCTATTAGGAGTTATTTTAGTTTATGAGTAGGAAGAATGTAATCTGTTACATTCTAAGTAGAATTTGTTATTTGTTAACATTGTACAACATGTTTATTTTAATGATGTGTTCATTTAATGATTAGTTCATTTAATGCTGTTAATTCTACATGATGCATGATTACTGGGTATGCCCTTGATTAATTCAAATAAGTATATAATGATATGTTCATTTAATGTGTAATATCATGCTGTAATAATGATTAATATCATTAAGTGGGATGTATGTAATAAAATATATAAATCTAAGTCTGATTGGCACATACAAATGATGAGTGATAACGTAGTTGTCACTTGATTTTGTAAACCATATCATATTTATCTTGAGTTTATTTTTGAGATTACATACATAAAAGCATACACTGAGTAACTAAATAATGTGTTTATTTATGTTAGGTTATGGCGACTAAAAATATCATAGCTGAACTGAACAAAGGTAAAAAATTGAATGGGGATAACTATAAAATATGGCACCTCAAGATTCAGTATGTTCTTGAGGGACAAGAAGTCCTAGGGGCTGTTAATCAGGTTGTGTTGGAACCTGTTGAGAGTAATACAGCACAGTACAGACGTGACCTTGATACTTATAAGGTATGGAAAAGGAAGGATTCCACTGCTAAGGGCATATTGATAAGTTCAATGGTGGATGACCTAGTGTTAGAGTATGAGCCATATCCTTCAGCTCATGCAGTCTGGGTAGCCCTTAGAGAGAGATACAGTGGAATAAGTCTCAGCAAGCTTCGTCAGCTGACGATCAGGTTCGACAGCTACAAGAAGCGCCCGAATGCAACGATGGTTCAACATCTCAGGGAGATGTCGAATATGATTCGGGAGCTGAAAACTGCCGGTCATGAGTTGACAGATGAACAACAGGTTCAGGCGGTTATTCGTTCTCTTCCCGATTCTTGGGAGACCATGAAGCAGACCTTAACTCACAGTGAGAGTATTAAGACTTTCGCTGATGTCTCACGGCATGTGGAGCTGGAGGCTGAGAGAGTAGAATCTGCAAGGATTTCAGGCCAAGCCTATTTGGCTGCCGGTTCTGCTGGATCATCTGGATCCAATAAGAAATGGTACAAGAAGGGAAAGGGAAAGAATAAAAACGTTGCTACTGCTGCTGGGAAGGAACAAATCAAGAAGAAGACGACAGGGAAGAAACCTAAAAGCAAGTTATCTTGCTTTAATTGTGGCAAGAAGGGCCACTTTGCTCGGGAGTGTACTGAGCCTAAGAAGGTAACTTCTAGTTTGTCTTCTGAGCATTTTGTTGCTAGTACTGTGTTGATGGCTGATTCTTATCCTTTGTGGATTATAGATTCGGGAGCAACCAACCATGTAGCTCGAGAGTGGGTTACATATGTGGAGTACCGCCGGGTGCCTGCAGGCAACAAATGGATCTATGTAGGAAACAATGCAAGAGTCGAAGTCAAGGGAATCGGCACTTGTAAACTCAACCTTCGTGGTGGAAGTACTTTGTTTCTTCATGATGTCATGTATGCTCCGGAGATTCGAAGGAATCTTGTATTTGTTACTAGTCTTCTTGATTTGGGTTACTCTGTAAATTTTTTCAGTCGTTATGTAGAACTTAAGATTGACTCTGTGTCAATCGGATATGGTTATTTATCTAATGGGTTTATGGTACTAGATGTGGTGCCTGATGTGAATTGTGCGATTCAAAGTTGTTTTTCAAACATTGCTCTTACTAGTAATGCGGATACATCTGATGAGGTTTGGGATGCTAGATTGGGACATATAGGACAAGATCGCATGAATCGATTAGCTAGAGAGGGTTTATTGGGCTCTCGTGCTAAGATAGCTTGTCTATATGTGAGCATTGTCTTGCTGGAAAATCAACTAGGAAACCATTTGGAAAGGCTATTAGAGCAGACTTGCCATTGCAATTGATTCATTCGGATATTTGTGGTCCGATAAGTGTGAAGGCTAGGCATGGAGCTTCCTACTTCATTACATTTATTGATGATTTCACTAGGTATAGTCATGTGTATTTGATTTCTCAAAAATCTGAAGCGTTGGATTATTTCATTCGTTATTTGAATGAAGTTGAGAATCAAACAGAACATAAGGTTAAAGCCTTGCGCACTGACCGTGGGAGTGAATATCTGTCTGATTTGTTCAAAACGACATGTAATGATAAGGGGATTATTAGACAGCTAATGATCCCAGGAACTCCACAGCAAAATGGGGTTGCTGAGAGAAGAAATAGGACTCTTCTCGAAATGGTTAGGTCTATGATGGCGCAGGCTAATTTGCCGATCTCCTTTTGGGGAGATGCATTATTAGCTGCAGCCTATATACTTAACAAAGTGCCTTCAAAGTCAGTTCCATCAACCCCATATGAACATTGGACGGGCAGAAAACCAGATTTGAGCAATCTGAGACCCTGGGGGTCAGCTGCCTACGTTCATAATAGTTCTCACAAATATGGAAAACTAGGACCTAGAGGTAAGAAGTGTATCTTTATAAGATATTCTGATACCTCAAAAGGTTATGTTTTTATAGGTGAGCAACAAGATGGGACGATCTCTGAGATTGAGTCGAGAGATGCCATTTTTCTCGAAACTGAGTTCCCAACAAAGGGTGAAGTTGATAAGACAGTTCCTCTTTTTGAGGAGGATGAGTCGTTATCAACAAGTCAGATGTCCAGTGGGATACCTGAACCTAGTCAACCGAGTGGGAGTAATGTGCCTGATCACGGGGTGACTTCTCAACAGCCCAACTTACGGAAAAGTGTTCGTAAGATCATACCTAAAAGGAGGTTTGATATTGAGAATGAGGCAATGATGACACTCCCAGTTGACGAAGATGAACCTCAATCAGTTGAGGATGCGTTGGGATGTAGGGTTAGAGATAAGTGGAAAAGTGCAATGGAAGAAGAGATGGAGTCAATGATTCGGAATCATGTTTGGGAGTTAGTCGATCTTCCTCCTGACCGAAGGGCCATTGGGAATAAGTGGATTCTCAAAATAAAGAGGAAGTCTGATGGATCGATTAACCGATACAAGGCTCGTTTGGTTGCAAAAGGATTTACCCAAAGAGAGGGTATTGACTTTGAAGAGACATTTTCTCCCGTAGTGAAGTTTGTGTCAATCCGAGTTATCTTGGCCTTTGTGGCGCATTATGACTTTGAATTACATCAGATGGATGTTAAAACCGCTTTCCTTAACGGTGAGCTTGACGAGGAAATCTATATGGTTCAGCTAGAAGGTTTCGTTGCTTTAGACCAAGAGGATAAAGTATGTAGATTGAAGAAATCTATATATGGGCTGAAGCAAGCGTCAAGACAATGGAACATAAGATTTAACAAAGTGGTTTTATCTTATGGTTTCGAAATGATCAATGAGGATCATTGCGTTTTCCTAAAGAAGGAAAAAGGAAAGTATGTCATTTTATCATTATATGTTGATGATATGCTGATAGCAGGAAATGACATAGGTTTTATTGAAGAAGTCAAAAGTGGTCATCTTCTCAATTTGACACAATAGATATGGGAGAAGCTGAATACATCTTAGGGGTTAAGATCATCCGGGATCGATCTAAGAGACTATTGGGTTTGTCACAAGAGTCTTATATTACTAAGATGTTACAACATTTCAACATGTCTGACTGCAACTGTGAACATACACCTATTGCGAAAGGTACTGTTTTGAGCAAAAGTATGAGTCCCAAGACTCCAAATTAAATAGAAAATGAATAAAAAACCATATGCCAGTGCCATAGATAGTTTAATGTATACTATGTTGTGTACTCATCCCGATATCAGCTATGCAGTGGGCTTAATCAGCCGGTTCCTGTCAAACCCAGGATCGAGACACTGGAAGGCAGTGAAAAGGATTTTTAGATATCTGAAGGCGATGACAGATTATTGTCTCTGTTATCAAGGGTCAGATATGAGCCTAAAGGGCTATTCAGATGCAGATTGGGCTGGGGACCTGGATGATAGAAAATCAACATCAGGCTATGCGTTCTTGTTGAATGGTGGCGCCATCTCCTGGAACAGCAAGAAACAGGCCTGTGTGGCCTTATCTACAATGGAAGCTGAATATGTGGCATGTTCAGCAGCTGTACAAGAAGCAGTCTGGTTGAGAAGGTTCCTAAAGCATTTGAAGATTGCTGAGAACAGTGGGAGTCCAGTGACTGTCTATTGTGACAGTCAAGCTGCGATAGCTTTTTCCAAGGATCCCAAATATCACAGCAAGGGAAAGCATATTGCTATAAAATACAACTTTATCAGGGATATTGTTGCTAAAAAGAAGGTGATTCTTGAGTATATCCCTACACGAGCTATGCTTGCAGATCCTTTTACTAAGCCAATGACTAGAGAGTCATTTAATGAGCATGTAAAGTCTATGGGACTTCATAGAATGTAACAGTCTTGTAATGACAATTGAATGTTATAATTTGATTGTTTAAAATGTTAGCCATAATCTATTCAGTGTATGTTATGTTGCATTCTAGTGATAAGATCTCGATAAGCATGTTGGCAGGTAGTGATTGGTCCTCTCACATGGACAATCATCTCTATTTGTTGCGTATGAATAGAGGTAAGACCGATGCTTATAGGTCAACCTATGTGGTTGTTAGCTTTGGAAGCTGTAAAATTTGTTACATTCCTATAAGTTAGGGTCGTCTTGATATTTGTATCAAGATAAGATCATTTTGTGGTAAATGATCGAAGTAAATGAACCCACCATTTACTATACCTGTTTTGAGCCAGATTAGAATTCATATGTTAAATTCTGGATTCATGTGTTGAATTCTGGATTAGACATTGGGAATGTCTAGATCGAAATCTGTACGATGTTAATTTGAGGAAAACATGCGCTCTTTATTGGTAAAGAGGAAGACATCGTAGCATGTGAATCATATCACATGTGCTAAGACGACACTAAGGGTAGTAGGAGAATGGATCCCTGCTTCTCTACTATGTGAGCCCTTTGAGATTATATGTTGATCTCAATATTTGCCCTTTGTGACTATTTAGGTGTCTACTTGAAGTTTTAATCAAGGTTTGCTACTTTAGCATGTCTACCTATGACTATGGATGATTCGGTCTATGGAACATGACTAAGAAAGCGATTGATTAAAATGAATAGATTCACACTAAAAAGGAAGATTAAATAGATTTACATCTAATAAGAATTATTCACTGGTCGACCCATTTCAGTTGTGTATGGAAATGATTGTGAATATTTAGAATATGAGACATGCTCTTGACATTATGGTCAATCTAAGGGATTAGAGATGTTCATATTGATGTAAATGAGATTATTTAATCTGGGTAAAAAGCAAGACATGAATGTTTCAGGTAAACGGTTATGTACCACCAGAAATATGATTTTGTATCATCTGGAAAATGACTGTGTGTCACCTGGGAAATGGCTGTGTGCCATAAGATAAATGGTTTTGTACCACCTGGAGATGACTCCGTGTCATCGGGAGAATGATTATGTATCATATGAAGAGTGGCTAAGTTAGGCGTAACAACTTCTCTTAGCATGCATCACTCTATGAGCAGCTATGTAAGGTGTAACAACTTTCTTAGCATTTGAACGCTCAATGTGTTTGCTGTCGCACGAACCATTTTCTGATTTGATGTTTCATTTAGTCTTTGTGACTATTAATTTCTGTTCTATTAGTCTTTTGGGACAATAGATATTGCTTCGATTTAGTCTATGTGACTAAACACCCCTTCTAAAATGGTCTGTGTGATCATTTTTGTCTGTGTGACATACCTTGGACGAGTGGGAGATGTAAGTTCGTGGTAGTTCCACGAACTGCACAGAGGCAGTTCGTGGAACCGCCTCGAGCACGCACGGCTTAAAGCCGTGCGTGCATCTCCTTCCCTTAAAAAGGGAAGGAGGGCGTCCAAGGCGGGGGTTCGGTTAGGAGGCTGTCGCAGACGAAGAGGTTTAGAAGCATTCGGCGGATCTTGGTTTGTGGAAACCTGAGGTAATTTCCACTGTGGTATTTCCTCCGACGCAAGCAAAACTCCAAACAGGTATAATTTATCATCATGTCTTAGGCTAGAAAATTCCTCAATTTCAAATTACTATGTGGGAGAGGGATTTTTTTTTTTAATTCCCACGGCCTCCATTAGGATTTGACATGTGATGCAAACAAACTTGCGCATCGGCTCTGAGTGCCTTCCACCCCATCGGACAAGTTTGTTTTCGGATCACAAGGTCAAATATAGTTATAGGAAATTATCAAGAAGCGTGTGTACTTCCCCATCGTAAGGCACATAACCCGAGATAATTACCTTGGTACCGAGTAATGGTGAACACTTAGATACAAATATAAGTATCCTCCCCATCGGAGTCACTGCTTTTATTTGTAGGGCCAAAGAGGAACCGACTATTAATTTTACTTGTCAAAAAGTTAGGTTGACAAGATAGTAAAATTAATGGGTAAAACCTCCTCTTACAAATGTAGAATACGTATACGTCCACACTATCGTGGCATATGATATTCTCGGTGTTTTGAGGTATTGGTTGATTTTAAAATTTTATTGTTTGAGGAATCAATAATTTTTTGAAATCTAATGTTTTGATCTATGTGATTCTTAGGTTTTCTTTCAAAATGACTTTCAACCCACTTGCTGTGATACTGAAAGAGAATAAACTTACTGGACCCAACTATGTTGATTGGAAGAGGAATCTTGACATTGTCTTGACTGCTGAGGAATACAAATATGTACTCCTCGAAGAGTGCCCTCCAAAGCCTACAGATGATTCTGGGTAAAAGGAGAAAGGGAGTTATAAGAAGTGGATAAAGGCCGATGAGATGGTGCGGTGTTACATTTTGGCATCTATGTCAAATGTACTACAACATCAGCATCAAGCCATGCCCACAGCTTATGACATGATACTCAATCTCAAAGAGCTTTTCGGACACCAGAATCGGGCTGCTAGACAGGAAGCCATGAGGAACTTGATGACGACCACCATGATCGTGGGAACACCCGTGAGGGATCATGTTCTCAAGATGATGGCTCATTTGAATGAGCTAGAGGTCCTTGGAGCTGAGATCAATGGGGAAACCCAGGTCGATATCATTCTCCAGTCTCAACCTAGGAGTTTTGAGCAGTTTCGCCTGAACTACAATATGAAAAAGAGGTTGTATTCGTTGGCGGAGCTTCTGACAGAACTCCAGGCGGCAGAGGGGCTATATCGTCAAAGTACTCAGGCACATGCCATGGTGACCCAAAAGGTTTCTACTTCTGAGCTGAAAGACAAGAAGAAGAAGAAACAAACTGGGGCAAAGGCAGTGGGAGGAACTTAGGGAGGAGTGAAGAAGTTGAAAGGCAAGTGCTTCACTTGTAAGAAGACTGGACACTGGAAGAAGGACTGCCCCAACCGCAAGCAAAATAAAGGTATATCTTTTGGTCTAGTCGTTGAAACATGTTTAGCGGTGTTATCTACCGACACCTGGTGTGTAGATATAGGAGCCACTGATCATGTCTGTAATACTTTGCAGGGGTTCCAGGAAACCTGATGACTGGCTAAGGGGGAGATTACCATGTACTTGGGCGATGCCACGATGGTCGCAGCTGTTGCAGTGGAAGACATTCATTTATCTTTTGAGAAAAATAAAGTTTTGGTTCTTAAGAATTGCCTTTATGTACCTTTATTTAGAAAGAATTTAATTTAAGTTTCTAAATTATTTATGGATGGATATTCTATTTCTTTTATTGACAGAGTTGTTATAAAAAGAAATAGGGACATTATCTGTTCGGGTGCATTGATAGCAAATTTATACACACTTGAACCAAAAGCTCCCATGATGCAAATTGAAGTTAATAACTCATCTTCTAATTCCAATAAGAGAAAAGAACCTTCGAAAATGAACCAAACATATCTTTGGCATCTAAGACTTGGTCATATTAACCTAAGCAGAATTCAAAGGTTGATAGCGGATGGACCTCTGGGTTCATTAGTGGTGGAGGATTTCCCAACTTGCGAATCTTTCTTGGAGGGTAAAATGACCAAGAGGCCTTTTAAGGCCAAGGGGTATAGAGCAAAAGATGTGTTAGAATTGGTTCATTCTAATTTGTGTGGTCCTATGTTTATCCAGGCTAGAGGTGGTTTTAAGTATTTCGTCTCTTTTATAGACGATTATTCGAGATATGGATACATTTACTTGATGCGCCGCAAGTCTGAATGCTTTGACAAGTTCAAAGAATTCAAGGCTGATGCGGAGAAACGTCAAGGAAAAAGTATCAAGACACTATGATATGATCATGGTGGTGAGTACCTCTTGGAAGTGTTTAGGAATTACTTATCAAAGGCTGGGATTCAATCCCAATTGTCTTCACCTGGCACACCCCAGCAGAATGGTGTAGCAGAGCAAAGGAATATGACTCTTATGGAGATGGTTAGATCGATGATGAGTTATTCTGAGTTGTCAGATTCGTTCTGGGTATATGCTCTAGATACGACGGTCTACATTCTGAACTTGTTCGATCTAAATCTGTGCAATCTACTCCCCCAGAATTGTGGACCTGGCGAAAGGCTAGTCTAAGACATATTCAGATTTGGGAGAGTCCAGCACATGTGCTGAAGGCGGATGCTGGTAAGTTGGAACCTCATACAGAAGTACGCATGTTCGTTGGCTATCCTAGAGGAACGAAGGGTGGTTTGTTTTATAGTCCTAGAGATCAGAGGGTGATCGTTAGCACGAATGCTAGATTTCTATAGGAAGACTATGTGATGAACCACAATCCCATAAGTAAAATTATTCTGGAGGAATTAAAAGGGGAAGTCACTTCTTCAGTACCACCGGTACAAGAGGATATACCATAAGTCACTGCACCGCGTGTCACAGAGGATACACAGGTGATACCTCGTCGTAGTGGGAGGGTTGTGGAACAACCTGATAGATTCATGTTCTTGGGAGAATCTTCTGATTTGGTTCCTGGCGAACATGAATCTGATCCCTGGACATATGACGAGGTAATCTAAGATAAAGATGCAGTATCTTGGCAAAGTGCAATGAATGCTGAGATTGAATCTATGGATTCAAATCAGGTTTGGGAGCTAGTGGAATCACCCGATGGTGTAAAAACCATTGGATGCAAGTGGATCTACAAAAGAAAGAGAGGAATAGATGGGAAGGTTGAGACCTTCAAAGCGAGGCTTGTTGCGAAGGGGTATACTCAAAAAGAGGGTATCGATTATGAGGAGACATTTTCACCGGTAGCCATGCTTAAGTCTATCCGGATTATCTTATGCATTGCAGCTCATATGGACTATGAGGTGTGGCAGATGGATGTCAGGACAGCTTTCCTTAATGGAAGTCTTGAGGAAAACATCTATATGAAGCAACCAAAGGGATTCATTGTGAAGGGCAAAGAGCATCTTGTATGTAAGCTTAATCGGTCCATTTATTGATTGAAGCAAGCTTCGAGGTCTTGGAACATCCGATTTGATGAGGTAATCCAGTCTTATGGATTTATTCAAAGTTCGGATGAGTCTTGTGTATACAAGAGATGTGACAAAAATGTAGTGGTATTTCTTGTACTATACGTAGATGATATTTTGTTGATTGACAATAATATCATGGTGTTATCAGACGTAAGGGTATGATTGTCCAAACAGTTTGATATGAAGGACTTGGGAGAAGTGGGACACATCCTTGGGATCAAGGTTATAAGGGATAGTAGGAAAAGGATGTTGTGCTTAACCCAAGCTTCATACATAGACACGATTATGGATCGTTTTAGCATGCAGAACTCCAAGAAGGGTTTTCTACCTTTCAGACATGGAGTTCGTTTATCTAAGGAGATGTGTCCTAGAACATCTAAGGAGGTGGAGTCATTGTATGGAGGAGTGTCAAGCAGAAATGCGTGGTGGACTCCACCATTGAAGCTGAGTATGTGGCAGCCCCCACCATGGAAGCTAAGTATGTGGCGGCCTCTGAGCCGACCAAGGAAGCTGTATGGCTCAGGAACTTTCTGATGGACTTGGATGTGATTCCTGGTTTACCCATAACTATCACAATTTATTGTGATAATAGTGGTACAATTGCAAACTCGAAGGAACCACGAGCCCATAAGGTATGTAAACACATAAAGTGCAAGTACCATCTGATACGAGAAATCGTAAATAGAGGAGAAGTTGCTGTGGCCAAGATTGCATCGGAGGATAACCTGTCAGATCCTTTCACTAAGGCCCTTCCGGTGAGAGCTTTTGATAGGCATGTGGAGGGAATGGAGATCAGATGTATGGCAGTTTGAGGATAGCATAGTCTTTTAGTATAAGTGGGAGATTATTGGGATGTATACTGAAAAGTCTATCTTTTGTATGATCATCTTTATTTTGAAATAAGAATCACATGATCATTGTTTGCATATTTTTATGGTTATGGATATTGTCTAATACATTACATTGTAGATAACATAGTGTGTGGTGTCACACGGGAGATCATGTTATCGGCTCCTTGTAAAGTATAAGTATAGGCTCACAACCGAGATGGCTTTGGACAAACCATTGGTATGGTTGTAGTGTGATTTGTGATTTGGTGTTGGTTTGTCTTGACCATAGAATCACACTAGTGCACTTTGTGTGTATTGAGCTGGACCGACTTAGAGGTGATTCGATTTATTGCTGACTACATCATCAAATCAGACCTCAGATATTATATTGTACGTGCTCTTAATCCGGATATAATATCGGGTACATATACTTAGTATTCATTTATTTGATTTACCAATGGGCGAGATTTATAAATTAAATTGGTAGGCTCGGTAAGTTGGGAAATGATATTATTTATATGGTGTGTCGTTGATTATAGGAGGAAACCGTGTCCTATATATTTGGATGATGATGTCCCCTTGAGGAGCTCATAAGGTTCATCATGTAAACCCTGCAGGTGGACTTAGTCCGGCATGATGAAAAGGTTGAGTGGTACTACTCATGGAGTTAGATGTTGATTAATTAATGGTTAATAAATTAATTAATCGGCGGACATTCGAGATCTTAAACACGAGGTGAAAATGTACATATAATATATGGAGCCCATATTAACATATGGGGGTTAGTGAGGTAGATCAATGATAATCCTTTAGTGGATTGGATTATCATTAATGGATCGGACTTTATTTGGGCTTGATCCATTGGGTTTCCAAGGTTCAACTCCTCCTCATGGTCCCTATTGTAGCCTATTAATACCTCATAAAGCCTAGATCCAATGGATAGAAACAAAACTCTTGATCCAATGGTAGAGATTAAATCTCTAGATCCGACGGTTGATATTAAATCTCTAGATCCGACGGTTGAGATTAAATCCCTAGAACCAATGGTGGAGATTAAAACAAGGCTTAGCCCTAAACTCTATAAAAGAATGCTTTAGGGTTGGCGTGGAGAGCAATTAGAAGAGAGGGGAGGCTTGGAGTTGGCGGCAAGAAGCTTGGAGCTAGGGTTTGGAGCTTGGCAGCACCAAATAAGGAAATTCTTTCCTTGTCTTCTTCTTATTCTGTGGTGGCCGGCATCCATACAGCTCCTTTCCCCCCTTGGTCGGCATCCAAACCCTGCTCTCCTCTTCTCTTTGGTCGCTGGAACCTAGGATTAGGGTCCTCCCTTGGATCTTTTGGCCGACATCCATCTTTCTCCTTCTCCTTGTTGGCCGGCAGCAAGCAACTTGCTTTTTGCTTGTTGGTTGGCTAAAGGAAGGAGAAGGGTCTTGTTTCTATTCTTCCTCTTGCTTGGAACAAGCAAGGAAGAAAGATTGGTGATCTAGGAGCTTCAACTTTTGGTAGATCTCCGCCCACACGACATCCGAAAGGTGGAAGGTCATACAATAGAAGATCAAGAGGTATATCACTTATCTATCTTCATGTGTAACATGTTTGTAATTGTTATCAATTATATATGCATGAAATATTCTTTTTTGTGGCTAAATATACTTTGACCCCGAACATAAACACCAAAGTCGGCGATCCGTACATCATCTATTCCGCGGCTATTCATAAAATAGAGGTTGGTCGCTTAAACAACAAGTTTGTTCAATTGACTACTCTAATTGAATAGGACGACGATGACAAGGTTGCTTGGGCAATCCCTTTTGTCAAGGATAAATTTGTTTACCCGGGGACGTATAAGGGATCGCCATGAACAAGCGACCGAGTCGAAGTGGGAAGCAAAGTTTCCTACCTTCAGATCCAACTCCTCCTCATGGTCCCTAATGTAGCCTATTAAAACTTTCACAAAGCCTAGATTCAACGACAAGATTAAAAGGAGGCTTGGGCGAAATCTATAAATAAGGTTCCAAGGCTTGGGCGGCAAGATAATCTTAGGAGTGTTAGGGTTTGGAGTTTCTAAAGATTGGGTGGCAACTAGGTTTGGCTTCTCCCTTAGGATCGGCGCCAACACAAGAAAAGGATAAGGGTTTCATCTTCTCCTTGGTTTTTGGACAGCTTCTCCTTATCCTCTCCTAGGGCTGCCATTTCTTCCCTCAAGTCTTGGCCGGCGGCAACAAGAGATCACCTCTTGGCCGGCGCCCACCTCTCCTTCTTCCTCTCGTTGGCCGGCGGCAACAACCAAGCTAGGTGGCTTGGTGGTCGGCACTTGATACTAGGAGAAGAGTTTTGGTTATCTTCCCTTGTTCGGAGCAAACAAGGAAGGAAAGACATGTGATCTAGGAGGCTTCGACTCTTGGAATATCGTCGCCCACACCACGTCGAAGAACAGGATAGGACATGCAATAAAAGATCAAGAGGTAAACAAGAGGTATAATCTTGTTTGTTTTGATTTTAGTTCTTTTGTATCATGTATGTGGTTAATTTAGTTGGACCCCGATGATAAACACAAAAATCAGCGATCCGTACATCATCTATTCCGTGGCTAATCGAGGATAAGAGTTTGGTTGCTTGAATAATATATTTGTTCAAGCGACCACTTAAATTGAATAGCACGATGATGAATTGATTGCTTGGGTAATCCATTTTCATCCGGATTAATTTTTTTAATCCGGGGATGCGAGATAGGATCGACGTGCACAAGCGACTGAGGCAAAGTGAGAAGCGAAGCTTCAACCCTTCAAGTGGTATCAGAGCCATGGTTTACGATTTTGTGTGTTTAGGATTCGGTTAATTTTATGCACTTATCATATATTATGTGTGCCCGATAATAGTAGGATGTGCGTAGGCTAACTTTTTGGTTGCAGACATAAGATCCAACTATTATGGCCATATGTGTGTGTATGTGATTGTATATGTGTAATCGTAATATTATTTGAATCCTCGGGTTTGACGAGGTTAATAATTAATTTTTATAATTAAGTATGACATTGTTTAGCCACTCTTTTATTTTAGTTTACTTTCGATTTAGATTTCATGTACACTCCTTTGTGGAGTATAGGGTTGATGGATGTAAATTAAAATAATTTTTCTCGACTCGGATCTCCGGATGGCATGTACATGGCATAGGGAGGAGCAGACGAGGTGACAACACGACTAGAGGCATATTGGAGAACAAAAGCCATAATAGTTGGAATTTTTTTTTTCATATTTATTGCTTTTGATTTATATGCTTGTTGTGCTTGCATAGTTAAAATTCCTCAATTTTAAATTACTATGTGGCCGAGGGATATTTTTTTTTAAAATTCCCGCGGCCTCCATTACAATTTGACATGTGATGCGAACAAACTTGCGCGTTGGCTCTGAGTGCCTTCCTCCATATCGGATGAGTTTGTTTTGCGGATCACTAGGTTAAATATGGTTATAGGAAGTTATTTAGGAGTGTGTGTACTTCCCCATCGGAAGGCACATAATCCGAGGTAATTGCCTTAGTATCGGGTAATGGTGAACACTTAGATGCAAATAAAAGTATCCTCCCCATCGAAGTCACTGCTTTTATTTGTATGGCCGAAGAGGATCCAACTTTTAATATTGTTTGTCAAAAAGTAAGGTTGACAGGATAATAAAATTAATGGGTAAAACCTCCTCTTACAAATGAAGAATTCATATACGTCCACACTATCGTGACATACTATATTCTCTGTGTTTTGAGGTGTTGGTTGATTTTAAAATTTTATTATTTGAGGAATCAATAAATTTTGAAATCTAATGTTGTGATTTATGTGATTCTTAGGTTTTTTTTCAAAATGACTTTCAACCCACTTGCTGTGATTCTGAAAGAAAAAAACTTACTAGACCTAACTATGTGGATTGGAAAAGGAATCTAGACATAGTCTTGACTGCTGAGGAGTACAAGTATGTACTTCTCGAGGAGTGCCCTCCTAAGCCTACGGATGATTCTGGGGAAAAGAAGAAAGAGAGTTATAAAAAGTGGATCAAGACTGATGAGATGACGCGGTGTTAATTTTTGGCTTCTATGTCAAATGTATTGCAACATCAGTATCAGGCCATGACTATTGCTTATGACATGATGCTCAATCTCAAGAAACTTTTCGAACACCAGAATTGGGCTGCTAAGCAAGAAGCCATGAGAAACTTGATGACGACCACCATGGTTGAGGGAACACCCGTGAGGGATCATGTTCAAGAGATGATATCTCATTTGATTGAGCTGGAAGTCCTTAGAGCTAAGATCGATGGGGAAACCCAGGTCGATATCATTCTCCAATCTCTACCTAAGAGTTTTGAGTAGTTTCGCCTGAACTACAACATGAATAAGAGGATGAATTCATTATTGGAGCTTCTCACAGAACTCCAAGTGGCAGAGGGGCTTTTTCGTCAGAGTTCTTATGTTTTGGTCGCCCAAAAGGTTTTTACTTCTAAGCCGAAAGGCAAGAAGAAGAAGAAACATGGTGTAGCGAAGGTGGTGGGAGGATCTCAGGGAGGAGTGAAGAAGCCGAATGACAAGTGCTTCACTTGCAAGCAGACTGGACATTAGAAGGTTGACTGTCCCAACCAGAAGCAGAACAAAGGTATATCTTTTGGTCTAGTCATTGAAACATGTTTAATGGTGTTATCTACCAACACCTGGTGTGTAAATATGGAAGCCATTGATCATGTATGCAATACTTTGCAGGGGTTCCAAGAAACCAGACGACAAGCTGAGAGGGAGATTACCGTCTACATGGGCAATGCTACTAAGGTGGCGACTATTGCAGTGAAAGATGTTTATTTATCTTTGATAGGAATAAAACTTTGGTTTTGAGGAATTGCCTTTATGTACCTTCATTTAGAAAGAATTTGATTTCAGTTTCTAAATTTTTTTTAGATGGATATTCTATTTCTTTTAATGACAGAGTTGTTATAAAAAGGAATAGGGAGATTATCTATTCTGGTGCATTGGTAGAAAATTTATATACTCTTGAACCAATGGCTCACACGATATAAATAGAAGTAAATAACTCATCTTCTAAATCTAATAAGAGAAAAGAACCTTCGAAAATGAACCAAACGTATCTTTGACATCTAAGGTTAGGTCATTTTAACCTGAGTATAATTCAAAGGTTGATAGCTGATGGACCATTGGGTTCATTAGTGGTGGAAGATTTCCCAACCTATGAATTTTGCTTAGAAGGTAAAATTACCATGAAGCCTTTTAAGGCCAAGGGGTATAGAGCCAAAGATGTGTTGGAATTGGTTCATTCTAATTTGTATGGTCCTATGTCTATCCAGGCTAGATGTAGTTTTGAATACTTCGTCTCATTTATAGATGATTATTCAAGATATGGATACATTTACTTGATGCGTCGCAAGTCTGAATGCTTTGATAGGTTCAAAGAATTCAAGGCTGATGTAGAGAAACGTCAAGGTAAAAATATCAAGACACTACGATCTAATCGTAGTGGTGAGTTCCTCTTGGGAGAGTTTAGGAGTTACTTATCAGAGGCTGGGATTCAATTCCAACTGTCTGCACCTGGTACACCCCAACAGAATGGTGTGGCAGAGCGAAGAAATAGGACTCTTATAGAGATGGTTAGATCGATGATGAGTTATTCTGAGTTAGCAGATTCGTTCTCGGGGTATGCTCTAGATACGACAGTGTATATTTTGAACTTGGTACCATCTAAATCAGTACCTTCTACTCTCACAGAATTGTGGACTTGGCGAAAGCCTAGTCTGGGACATATTCGGATTTGGGGGAGTTCAACACATGTGCTGAAGGTAGATGTTGGTAAGTTGGAACCTCATACAGAAGTGCGCTTATTCATAGGATATCCTAGAGGAACGAAAGGTGTTTTGTTCTATAGTCCTAGAGATCAGAGGGTGTTCGTTAGCACGAATGCCCAATTTTTAGAGGAAGACTATGTGATGAACCACAAGCCCATGAGCAAGATTGTTCTGGAGGAGTTGAGAGGGGAAGTCACTACTTCAGTACCAATAGTACAAGAGGACATACCACAAGTGACTGCACTGTGTCACAGAGGATACACAGGTGATACCTCATCATAGTAGAAGGGTTGTTAGACAACTTGAGAGATTTATGTTCTTGGGAGAATCTTTTGATTTGATCCTTGGTGAACATGAATCTGATCCCTAGACATATGACGAGGTAATCCAAGATAAAGATGCGGTATCTTGGCAAAGGGCGATGAATTATGAGATAGAATCTATGGATTCAAATCAGGTCTGAGAGCTAGTAGAACCACCCAATGGTGTAAAAATCATTGGATGCAAGTGGATCTACAAAAGAAAGAGAGGAATAGACGGGAAGGTTGAGACCTTCAAATCAAGGCTTGTTGCGGAAGGGTATACTCAGAAAGAGGGTATCGATTATTAGGAGACCTTTTTGCTTGTGGCTGTGCTTAAGTGTATCTGGATTCTCTTATCTATTGCTGCTCATATGGATTATGAGGTTTGGCATATGGATGTCAAGACAACTTTCTTTAATGGAAGTCTTGAAGAAAACATCTATATGGAGCAACCAGAGGGATTCATTGCAAAAGGCAAAGAGCATCTTGTGTGCAAGCTTAATCGGTCCATGTATAGATTGAAGCAAGCTTCGAGATTGTGGAACATCTGCATTGATGAGGTAATCTAGTCATATGGATTTATTCAAAGTCCGGATGAGTCTTTTTTTTTTATGAAAGGTAAATATATATCATCAAAGGAAAGCACAATCATACAGTAGCCTAGGATTCATGCTCATGTCATGTCTGACGAAGTGTCAGATCTGAGATGTATCCCAGGCATAACGTACAAGTGATCTCCTGGGTACCACCCCTCTCGTGGGTTCTAACCCTCTCACTCGATACATCAACACATACATGTCCTACCCTTGTGTACGGCGCATCCACATCTTCCTTGTCCCTTTTGCCCGTGCATACCATCAAACTGCATCCGGCTCTCCATGTGTACCTTCTTGCACCATCTTGCCTCCTTTGTCCATCTAGCATCATGGTCCTCCAATTTTTGTCACTTTTGGCAAGTGATTAGCCAATAACGGATTTGCCATGTCTTTACCGTAGCCGTTTGCTATGGACTAGATAGGCCATTCAGGTGGGCCTATTCACCTCTACTAGACTTTTTGGCCAAGACTCAGCGATAAACGGATTTGCAACATCTTTACCGTAGCCATTTGCTACGGACTAGATAGGCCATTATGGGTGGGCCTATTCACCCTCCCTCATCTAATCAGCATTTGCCAGAAACTACCAAATTTTTTCTTTTTTTTCCGATAACTTTGGCTGCCCCGGAGTCGCTGAACCGCCCTGTGGTCTTTGAACTACCCTGGGACCATCTTAGGCTTTTGGACCGGATCAGTCCGTTTTGGGGAAGGCAAATAGAGGAGTCACAGAACCGCCCTGGGACCGCCCTGGATTCACTGAACTGCCTTGGACCGCCCTGGATCTGGTAGCTGCCCTGCAGTTGCTGGACTGCCCTGGAGCCATTTGACTGTCCTGAGCCTCCCTGGCGGCATTAACCAGAAGATTATTTGTCCACCTTAATCCACCCTGAAGCGTCCATGGATAAAGAGGTCTGCCCTGGGAATCCAGGGTCCGCCATGTAGTCAGAGGTCTACCCTTTCCAAGCGTTTACCAGTCTAATCAGGGGGAGCCTGGTCTACTATAGGGGCACAAAAAGGAATGATCTAGCCCAGGGAAACCAATCTGGCAGAGCTGAAACCACCTTGGGCCTGAGGAAACTGCCCTGACCACCCTGTGCTTGAGGAAACTTCTACCCTGGGGGCGCAAAAAGGATATGGCCCAGGGAAACCACTCTGGTGGAGCAGAAACCACCCTGGGCCTGAGGAAACTGCCCTGACCACCCTGTGCCTGAGGAAACTGCCTTGAATTATTTTTCGGGGCCATGGAAGACTGCCCTGGAACCGGGGTAACTACCCTGGGAGATTAGGGAACTACCCTGGAAAGGTGAAGGGCTAGAAGGAGATGGGAGGAATATGGACACTTGCCCTGGGGCCATGGGGGACTATTCTGAAACCAGTGTAACTACTCTTGGAGATTGGGGAACTGCCCTGGGAAGGTGAAGGACTGGAAAGGGTGGGATCAGGAAGGAATCCTCCCTGTATTCGAGGTGAGCTATCCTAGGGATTAGGGACACTTGTTCTGGGTCTAAGGAAGACTGCTCTGGAACCAGGGTAACTACTTTGAGAGGTTGGGGAACTTCCCTAGGAAGGTGAAGGATTGGAAGGAGGTGGAAGGCAGAGGCCCAAATGTAAGGGGGGGGTATGGAATCTTGCTCTGGGCCAAGGGTGGACTACCTTGGAACCAGGGTAATTGCTCTGGGGTATTGGGGAACTGCCCTAGGAAGGTGATGGACTGGAAGGAGTGAGATCAGGGAGGAATCCGCCCTGGGTTCAAGGTGGATTGCCATGGGATAAGAAATCTGTATTGGGGAGTTATAGAGCTGGTCTATGGAGTTTCAGAGTTATCCAGAGGAGGGAAGATAGAGGAGTACTTACTCTAGGACCAGGGAGGACTTCCCTAGAAGCAAGGTAATTACTCTGGGGAAGTAGGGAACTGCCCTGTGTATACAAGAGATGTGATAGAAATGTAGTGGTATTTCTTGTACTATATGTAGATGACAATTTGCTCTTTGGCAACATTGTCAAAGTGTTGTCTGACGTAAGGGTATGGTTGTCCAAACAGTTTGATATGAAAGACTTAGGAGAAGTTGGACACATCCTTGGGATCAAGGTTATAAGGGATCGCAAGGAAAGGATGTGCTTATCTCAAGCTTCATACGTAGACACTATTTTGGCTCGCTTTAGGTTGCAAAACTCCAAGAAAGGTTTTCTACCTTTTAGGCATGGAGTACCATTATTTAAAGAGATGTGTCCTAGAACATCAAAGAAGATAGAGGAGATGAAGGCGGTTCCTTATGCTTCGGTGATAGGAAGCCTCATGTATGTTATGTTATGTACGAGGCCGGATATCTTCTTTGCCATGGGGATGGTTAATAGATATCAGAGTAATCCAGGACAGAGACATTGGACTGTCGTAAAGCATATATTGAAGTACTTGAGAAGGACTAGGGATTATATACTGGTATACCAAGAAGATCAATTACTCCGTGTGGGTTACACAGATTTTTACTTCCAATCTGATAGGGATAACAGTAAGTCTACCTCGAGTTTTGTGTTTACTTTAGGAGGTGGAGGCATTGCATGGAGGAGTGTTAAGTAGAAATGCGTGGAGGACTCCACCATGGAAGCTGAGTATGTGGTAGCCTCTTAGGCAGCCAAAGAAGTTGTATGACTCAGAAACTTCTTGATGGACTTGGATGTGATTCCTGGTTTGCCCAGAACTATCACAATTTATTGTGATAACAGTGGTGCAATTGCAAACTCGAAGAAACCACAAGCCCATAGGGCAAGTAAACACATAGAGCGCAAGTACCACCTGATACGAGAGATCGTTAAGCGAGGAGATGTTGCTGTCGCCAAGATTGCATCAAAGGATAACCTGGCAGATCCTTTCACTAAGGCCCTTCCAGCGATAGCTTTTGATAGGCATGTGGAGGGAATGAGAATCAGATGTATGACACTTTGATGGCAGGATAGTCTTTTAGTATAAGTGGGAGATTGTTGGAATGTATACTGAAAACTTAGTCTTTGTATGAACATCTTCATTTTGAAATAAGAATCACATGATCATTGTTTTCATATTTATAGTTATGATATTGTCTATTACTTTACAATATAAATAACATGGTGTGTGGTGTCACACAGAAGATCATGTTATTAGTTCCTTGTAGAGTATAAGTAGAGGCTCACAACCAAGATAGTTTTGGACAAATCATTGGCATGGTTGTAGTATAATTTGGTATTGGTTTATCTTGACCATAGAATTACACTAGTACACTTTGTGTGTATTGAGCAGGACTGACATAGAGGTGATTCAATTTATACTTACAATATAATTGAATTTGACCTCGAATATTATGGTGTACATGCTCTTAATCCCAATATAATAACGGGCACATGTACTTAATATTTATTTATTTGATTTACCATTGGGCGAGATTTATGGGCTAAATCAATAGGCCCGGTAAGTTGGGAAATAATATTATTTACATGGTGTGTCATTGATTATAGGAGGAAACTGTGTCCTATGTATTAGGATGACGATGTCTCTTTGAGGAGCTCATAAGGATCATCATGTAAATCCTGCTGGTGGACTTGGTCCCGCATGATGATAAGGTTGAGTGATACTACTCATGGAGTTAGATGTTAATTAATTCATTGTTAGTAAATTAATTAATTAATGGACATTAGATATCTTAAACACGGGGAGATATTTGTACAATTAATATATGGAGCCCATATTTAATTTTGGGGGTTGGTGAGGTAGATCAATGATAATCCTCTAGTGGAATGGATTATCATTAATGGATCGAATTTTATGTGGGTCGGATCCATTAGGTGGCCAAGATCCAACTCCTCTTCATGTTCCCTATTGTAGCCTATTAAAATCCTCACGAAGCCTAGATCCAATGGACACGATTAAAATGAGGCTTGGGTGAAATCTATAAATAAGGTTCCAAGGCTTGGGCAGCAAGATAATCTTAGGAGTGCTAGGGTTTGGAGTTTCTAAGGGTTGGGTGGCAACTAGGTTTGGCTTCTCCCTTAGGGTCGGCAGCAACACAAGAAAAGGATAAGGGTTTCAACTTCTCCTTGCCTCTTGGGCGTCTTCTCCTTCTCTTCTCCTAGGGCAGCTCCTTCTTCCCTCAAGTCTTGGCCGGCGGCAACAAGAGCTCATCTCTTGGCCGGTGCCCACCTCTCCTTCTTCCTCACCTTGGTCGATGGCATCAACCAAGCTAGGTGGCTTGGTGGTCGACACTAGATAGGAGGAGAAGAGTTTTTGTTATCTTCTCTTGTTCACAGCGAACAAGTAAGGGAAGACATGGGATCTAGGAGGCTTCGACTCTTGTAAGATCATCGCCCACACGACATCCAAGAGAAGGATAGGACATACAATAGAAGATAAAGAGGTAAACAAGAGGTATAATCTTGTTTATTTTGATTTTAGTTCTTTTGTATCATATATGTGGTTAATTTACTTGGACCCTGATGATAAACACAAAAACTGGTGATTCGTACATCATCTATTTCGCGGCTAATCGAGGATAAGACTTAGGTAGCTTCAACAATAAGTTTGTTCAAGCAACCACTTAAATCAAATAGCACGATGATGAATCAGTTGCTTGGGTGATCCATTTTCATCTGGATTAATTTTTTTAATCCGAGGACGCGAGATTGGATCACCATGCACAAGCGACCGAGGTGAAGTGAGAAGCGAAGCTTCAACCCTTTAACATCATCCTCCCGGAACACCATTGATAGTCTTCAACTGATTCTTCAAAATACACCTCCTCAATTGTACTGGTTGCTTACAATAGCAACAAATGATCTGATCCAACGGATAATCTGACTTTGAATGACTTCGTGATCCGCACTGCATGCACAAAATCCCTTCGGAGCCTTTGTTCTGATTTCGCTGATAACATCAGATAGTTCTGATGATCTACGGTGGGTCTTCTATGATTGGAAAAACTATCCACTAGTAGTTCGTGGCCTATGACTCCGATCTTGCTCCATTTGTCCAACATTTGGAGGCTTCTCATTCCAACATCTGACTTGTAATGTCTGCTTATCGATCTTCATCTCATAAACACATGTACGGAGTCATTTCTAAACTCCTAACTCAATCCAATGTCTTCTGGCAGGATCTGATAGAAGATCCAGTCATCTTAATCCAAAAGTAAGCCAATAACCGTGCGTGGTTTAAAACATTAATTCACATTCTTGAGCTATTAAGTGAGCATAAACTCTGCAAGTCTAACAACTCTTCATGGTATTCCCGTTACCGACGATCACCCTACTTGAAGCTCAATAATCCCCTACAATGTGTAACAGAAAGTGACGCGGGGAAATACTCTCTCTCAACATCACTAAACCATGATCAAGTGATATTTTAGTGTCCGAAGGTTATTTTCTGCATTTACCACCAAATACCGGCTTGATCCCAATAATGGTATGAAAATAACTATACTTTCTCTGTATAACATGAGTTAAGTACTCAAAAGTACCTTCAATGTTATACAACTCAGTACGAACAACTCAGGGATCAAAATCCCTATGAAACACCTTATAGTAACCCTCCACTAGCTGTAGCAATAATGGTATACACACCTAGTCCATTACCCCATGGGTAATAATTTGACTACCACCGTTAGTGAAAATCCCTAAGACTATAGTCTTTGATTTCCACAAGAAATGTGACGACTTGACCCCTATTTTCTGACTCATTATCAGTCGGCTATCAAAGGTAAATCACCTTTTCGACACATGTTCAAGACTCACAGACTCAAAAGGTCATTCCCATGGTCAACTCAAATAACGATTACGAAGAATAAGCAACGCACTACCTGTTATTCCCTATTATAAACATTAAAAGCATAGCCAATAAAACCGAGAGTATAAACCCTAAAGGCAACTCTGGCTGGTCACCTCGGTCGACGACCCCTACTACGAGTATGCACAGGTGTCATAACTTTGACTCTATACACCTGTTAATCAAGTTTAGATAAGTATCTAACTAGGCTATAAGTTATCAGGAATTCTTATCTCGTGTTGCTTGGAGCTCAGGCCGCTGTCAATCACATCTCAGAAAACCAAAACTGAATAAATCGACTCCCGAGAATCCAAGACTTGACAAAAAAAAATCATTGTATGGCATCACAAAACCTTGGGCTCTGATACCAATAAAGTTGTCATGCCCCAAGAGTATGCTAAATCGAAAATTAAACAGACAACATCTCCCCTATACGTGGCAATATATCCTGTTTATAGAAGGCCCTTGGACCCACAATAACAATAACATATACAAATGCAAACATAACAACATAATAAAGCACAGCGGAACTAACACAACTACAATACAAACCACACACCATGCATACCAGTATGACGAACACCACATTAAGAAAATGTCGTAACAAAACTAGAAAGAATGGTACAACAATAGAAGTGTCCAACACTACAAGTCATCATATAAAACAAAATCCATAACGAAACACCAACGTTAAACCCAAAAGCTCGGACCCTCAGAGTTGAGATGATACGATGCAAGCCAGCGATGCTCCAAGCCATCACAAAGACTTCTACCTGTTACCTGGGCGAGAGAAAAACCCAGGGTCCATGGTGGTGAGTATAATTCAGTGGTAATATTAGAGAACATGTATATATCAAATATCACATGTATTTCAACAATATAACCTACAGGTACATCAGGTATGCACCAGCATAGTATATAAATACATGCATATACTCCTTAAATAAAATGAACAGCGTAAAGTGCAGACATACCTGAAAGTCTGCTATGCTACATATATCCAACCTGAGCATATATCCACAATATACAACATGAAGAGTAATACTACCTCATACCATATCATGATACGGGTCAAAGGTATCAAATAGACCGACCAACAAGTATACAGATATTCGACACCCAACCTTATAGAAAATGCAAGTATAATGTATAAAGATGTACAAACAAATTCAGCAAGCATACTACAAACAAATGCAACAACATAGCAAGCATACAAATAGACTGCATCTATATATATACTAATCACAATCATCCAAATATATATATATGGCAATATGCAAAATGTCATATAACATATAGACATCCACCACAAACCCTCTATTCTACAGAGAGACATACTAATCTAATCAACACACTCTCTATCCTACAAAGAGTCATACTCAACTAATGATAACACTCTCTATCCTGTAGAGAGTCATACCAATCTAATCGACACACTCTCTATCTTGCAGAGAGTCGTACTCAACTGATCATAACAAGCTAGGACCACCGGTCCGTAGCGACACACTATTCACAATTCACCTGACCATTTACACAACACATCATCGGTAGTAAATATGCAACATAAGGGAATTGGAATCAATCCTACGTTCATAACCTTACTTTCCCACAGATTCCCTTTTACCCAATTTATAAATCGGGTCATCATCCGTACTCCACTATTTACACCTAACTAATCATTTATAGGTTTACTTACATCACATCTGTAACTCCTAATCATGATGAAGGAAAATGCGATAACAATAATAGAGCATATAAGACTAACGATAAAGTATCAAGCACAAGAATAAATAAGAGTGGATTCAAGGTAATATGAACATATATCTAAATCTACATGCATAAACAACAACCTCACCAGGGTAGGAAATTACCCACCTATTATGCAAACCCTAATTAACTTCAAGTCTATGAACCTGCCTCGTATCCACATCCTGCAAATATCATCGATTACAATTAAGTGCGAGCACACAACATATATATCTAAATTCACTATTCTATCATTTCCATATTTGTATCCCTTTATCGAATATGAATTAGAAACCCCCAATCGTCAATCGTAATTCTTCTAAAACATCCAACTAGGTTTAAATCATCAAACTTCTCAAGTACATCTCCACCCAAATTACTAATGTACTAACTCACATCCACAATCGAGATCGAGCTGGTCCAGCCCGTTCCCATCCCTCATACAGAACACATAAAACCCTGCATAACCTTCACATCCCCTAATTAAACCTATTTAGGGATCTACTCTCTAATTGAAACACTCACTCCATTAGTCCCTTCTCACTCAGCCACAGTCGAGTAAACCTCGAAACCAACTATTCACAGCCATTACAACCCCTTCATAGGCAAGAGAAGCCTTATTCACAGCCGCACAGTCGGCAATTCCTTGCTCACAGCCGCACAATCGTTCACAGCTCACTCACACAGCCACCAACAACTTACCACAACGAAACAACCTCACACAATCACTCTCGCAGCCACCAACAACCCTTAAATAGCCAACATAGCCTGTTCTATTCACCGAAACAACCCAAAACTGACCAAAACTCCAACTCACAACCGTGAACAGTCGGCGCAACCCTGTTCACAACCATTACAACAATCCTACATCTCTATTCATAGCCAAGAACAGAGCTACTACTTCACAACTGGCTAAACTCCCACTCACATCCCCCACAACCAATTCCACCGTAGGAATTCCACACCACAGTGGCAATCAACTGAACTATAACAAAGAGCTTACGAAAAAGATAAGATAGTTTGAGATATACTTATGATTAGAATCTCCCAAATTGCTCAGTTCGTCAGCAATTTCCTTGCTGCCCTAACCCCACAGAATGGAGATATTGGTAGTGAATAACACGATTGAGGATGGATCTCCTTCAGAATCGGGGAAAGAGTTCGACCACTTACCTAACTATAGTAGAGATCGTGAAGAACAACTCACGATCAGAAATCAGACTAAAACGCCATCGATCGGCTCACACAAAGAAGTCGACAAGATCCCAGAGAGGATGAATCACGCTGACCTCCAGTTGAATCTTCTACCGGAAGCAGTTTCTCCCAAACCTACCTTGTTTGCTGATACCCCATGACAATGTCAACGCCGCTGCCTCACTTCCGTGGTAATCCCCTTGCTCCAGCTTCATCTGTGAAGATCGTCGAGTCTGTTGGCTGCCACTTGCTGCGAGGTGAGGACCGAGAGAGCGGCGTGTTGGGATGTATACTGAAAATTCTATCTTTTGTATAAACATCTTTATTTTTGTAATAAGAATCACATGATAATTGTCTGTATATTTGTGGTTATGCATATTTTCTAATACATTACATTGTAGATAACATGGTGTGTATTGTCACACAGGAGATAATGTTATCAGTTCCTTATAAAGTATAAGTAAAGGCTCACAACCGAGATGGTTATGGACAAACCATTGGTATGGTTGTAGTGTGATTTAGTATTGGTTTGTCTTGACCATAGAATTACACTAGTACACTTTGTGTGTATTGAGCAGGACTGACTTAGAGGTGATTCGATTTATTGCTGACTACATAATCGAATCAGACCTCAGATATTATTATATACATGCTCTTAATCCCGATATAATAACGGGCACATATACTTAGTATTCATCTCTTTGATTTACCAATGGGCGAGATTTATAGATTAAATCGATAGGCTGGGTATGTTGGGAGATGATATTATTTATATGGTGTGTCGTTGATTATAGGAGGAAACCGTGTCCTATATATTAGGATGATGATGTCCCCTTGAGGAGCTCATATGTTTCATCATGTAAACCCTGCAGGTGGACTTGGTTCGGGATGATGATAAGGTTGAGTGGTATTACTCATGGAGTTAGATGTTGATTAATTAATTATCAGTAAATTAATTAATTGATGGACTTTCGAGATCTTAAACACGGGGAAATATTTGTACAATTAATATATGGAGCCCATATTTATTTATATGGGTTGTTTAGGTAGATCAATGATAATCCTCTAGTGGAATGGATTATCATTAATGGATTGGACTTTATGTGGGCTTGATCAATTGGGTGGCTAAGATCCAACTCCTCCTCATGGTCCCTATTGTAGCCTATTAAAACCCTCATGAAGCCTAGATCCGATCGTGGAAAATGGAACTCTAGATCTGACGGTGGAGATTAAATGTCTAGATTCGATGGTGGAGATTAAATCTCTAGATTCGATGGTGGAGATTAAATCTCTACATCTGATGGTTGAGATTAAATCCCTAGATCTGACAGTTGAGATTAAATTCCTAGATCTGATAGTGGAGATTGAAAGGAGGCTTAAGCCTAACTCTATAAATAAGGCTTAAGGGGTGGGCGGCAAGAACAACTCAAGGAGATTAAGGTTTTGGCTTGGGCAGCTAGGGTTTGGGAATTAGCTTGGGCAGCAACAAGTTGGGAGATTAGGGTTTGTTTCCTTCTCTTCCTAAGGAGTAGCCGGCACCCATCTTCTTCCTCTCTACTTTGGCCGGTGACCATCCCTCTTCTTATCTTCCTCTCTTGGCCGGAGCACCCTTTCCTCCTCTCCTTTGGCTGATGGCAGCCCTTCCTTCAAGGTTGGTTGGCGCTCCTCTTTCTCTCCTTGGCCGGCGGCAAGGTTCAAGCTTGGAGCTTGGTGGTCGGTTCTAGATAGGAGAAGGAGTTTTGTTTTATTCTTCCTTTTGTTCGGAGCGAGCAAGGAAAGGAAGATCATGATCTAGGAAGCTTCAACTCTTAGAAGATCGTTGCCCACACAACGTCCAAGAGGAGGTTAGGACATATGATAGAAGACCTTGAGGTAAACAAGAGGTATAATTCTTGTTTTTTTTTCCTTTCAATTCTTTGTATATTGTATGTATTGTATGTGGCTAATTTACTTGGACTCCGAAGACAAACACAAAAACCTGCGATCCGTACATCATCTATTCTGCGACTAATCGAAGAAAAGATGTAGGTTACTTGAACAACAAGTTTGTTCAAGTGACCACTCTAATCGAATAGCATGACGATGGATCGATTGCTTGGGTAATCCCTCTTTGTCAAGGATTAATTTTTTAATCCGAGGACGTAGATGGGATCGCTATGATCAGCAACCAACTTGAAATGGGAAGCGAAGTTTCTCCCTTCACGGCGAGGGGTAGAGAGAAGGAAGGGAGATGTCGTCCGTGAGAGGAGGAAAGAAAGAGGCACTTTGATGGCCATGATGGCTTGAATTGGGAAAGGCAACGTAGTAACCGTTGCGGCTGGGAAATGCTCGAGGAAAGAAATTAACTGGTGGGGAGGAGAAAACGACGTGAAACGGATGGGGTTAAATGGGTTTGGAAAAACAATTGGGTTTAATAACGGGTCAGATTTTAATTAATCCATTAATCTTAGGGTTAGGTTAATAAACCCAATTAACCCCTCAATCACAATTAACTAAAAATAAACTTTATAAAAAGCCCTCACAAATCTTTCGCCAAAGACTAGGATTTAAGCACATTTTAATTCCTAAAAAATTCCACAAGATAATTCTTACTTATCAAGGGATTTTATTTTTTTGATATTTTACAGAAGTGCTGATGAATTTTAGGGTCTTCAAAGGCTTCCAAAGAAACCAAAAGAACTCTCAAACAAATATTGTTGTATAAAGTTTTCTTTACTTGTATTTCATTTCTTCTTTATAATACTTGTTGTATTTTCATTGTAGCTCTTTGTATGGGGTTTCTCCACCTCCGGCAACTGGTGTGTTGCCGAGAAGGAGGAAGAGTATAGTGCATGTGGATCACTAGCTCTCCATGGAGTAGGAATCATAGGTTTCGAACCATGTAAAAATCTTGGTGTTGTGCGTGTGTTGTATTTGTCTTTCGTTTAAGCTTTATTTTGTTTATGTTGTGCATTACTAATGATTGTAGACGAGTATGACATTATCTATCAAAATTTCTATTCACCCCCTTCTACCGCGACATCATCGACCCTATAAGAGTTCCTAAGCCTATAGGAAATCTAAACCATAAAAAATAAAGGTAAAAGTTCAAACATGAACATTAACCTCCCTTAAACTTTGATCCTCACCCTAATCAACTCTTATATTCATTTTCAATGAAAATTTGCCCTTCCAATGCTTCTCTAAGCATATCATAGGGTTAGGAGCAATTAGAGTATGTAGGGGTGCTAATAAATAGCTAAACAATCCTTGTTCAGCAAAAATCATCATCAATAGTCGATTGTGTCAACAACCAATTGACTACCATTACCACGAGTCGATTGGTTGCCTTCAGCAATCGATTAAAGTCTGATTTTCCAGAAATCAAACTTTCAGGAATGAGATTTAAAAAAACATAAGTAAATATACATTTTTAAAAAACTATTGAAATTGCATACGTATATTACTTATGTCACGTACAATGGATAAAAAATAATTTCATATGAAGATACCCATTATTCTGAAGAATTGATACAAAGTTCATAACCATTGAAACCTTCAATATTTTTGGCTAACTTTGTGTCAATATTGTCAATGGTGATTGCTATCAAAAGATTGGCTTCACCAAGATTTTTTAAAATGTTTTTAAAATGATTTTCAAAATATTAATTTCAATCATGGTCTATGTGTTGGTGAAACAATGCCCCAAGCATTTATATGTTTTGATGTTTGGATAATCATCTAAGTTAGGCAATACTTTGTGATATAATTGTGAACATGTTTGAGAGACAGGAAAATCCAAGTATGAAGACTTGGTAAAGGCAAAGTCCAAGTGTGATCTTGGCAAGAGAAGTCCAAGGAAAAGGCTTGGCGACATAAGACCAAGCATGTAGTATTGGCGGCATAAAGTCCAAGCGGACCTTGGCAAAGGAAGTCCAAAGACAAGTCTTGGCAGCGTAAGTCCAAGCATATAGTCTTGGCGGCATAAAGTCCAAGCGCACTTTGGCAAAGGGAAACCCAAGACATGACAAAATCAAAGGAAGCTTTTGGAAGCAAGCGCAAAGGATGAACAAGTCACGGACTCGGAGGGATCCTGGAGGCACAAGGCTTAAGAAAGAGCTAGAAGATTGAGTCTAGGTCTAGGGAGTCAATTCAAGTATGAATTATTCATACTTGATTTAGTATCGATCGGCGATGAATCGATGTATCACCGATCGTTAGGGTGCACCGTCTCGCTCGCGAGGAAGAAGACCGTCTGCGCCTTCTCGCTCGCGAGGAAGAAGATCGTTTGCGACTTCTCGCGATTCTGAAGTTGATGATGATTTGTTGTTAGGACCTATCTATGAGCCCTCTTTATTGTATACAGCGATATGGAATGTGTAGGGATTTGCACGCTTCAGGAGACGCCCCGAGGATCACTTCCATCAGATGTTTGTGAGAAATGTCATTTCATGGTCGAGTATGGGATATCTTAAGTTATATTATCTCTGTGTATGGTATTGAAGTATATCCTACTAAAATTCATTCTATTTATTCTTTATCTTACCCCGCTTCTGTGCGGGAAGTTCGTGTTTTTCTAGGTCATGCAGGTTTCTACAAACATTTTATCAGAGACTTCAGTAAGATTGCCCCTACCCTTGATCAACTTGTTGCAGAAGGAGGTGGTATTTCAGTTTGACCAGGATTGCGATAAAGATCGAGCCCACTCCCATAGCAGATTCTTTTCTAGATGAGGAATTTTTCACCTGTATGGTAAGAGACCATGGTATATAGATCTTGTAATTATTTAGTTGCCCGTGTTATACCTTCACATTTTACTCATGCACAAGTCCAGAAATTAAAACGTGATGTTAAGTACTATGTATGGGATGATCCTTATCTTTGGAAATTTTGTAGTGATCAAATCATTAGATGATGTGTACCAGATTATGAGTTTCATTCCATACGTACTTACTTTTTAGTATTCTCTGGCTTGTGGGGGGCACTTTATACCCCAAAGAACTGCTAGGAAAGTTTTATAGTCTAGTTTGTATTGGCCCACCTTATTTCATGATGCCTCTGAATTCTACAAGTTTTGTTAGCGATGTCAATGAACAGGGAACATAGGACGTAGAAATGAAATGTCTCACCAATCCTTGTTATTCTGTGAGATTTTTGATGTTTGGGGTATTGATTTTATGGGTTCGCGTCCTGTATCTTTTGAATTTTCATATATTCTATTAGCAGTTGATTATGTTTCCAAATGGGTGGAGGCAATCCCCACCAGAACTGATAATTCTCTAGTTGTTGTGGATTTTGTTAGGTCTCACGTATTTTGTAGATTTGGAGTACCCAGGGTAATCTTTAGCGATCAAGGGTCTCACTTTTGCAATAGACGCATGCCATTTTAAGCAGAGAGATCAAGTCTATACTGGAGAATACGGTGGGGACAGACATGATGATGCTTCTTCTCCGACTTGAAAGGGGAGTGTGTTCTTGTATTATTGCATTTATTTCCTTCCTTTCTTGTTCAGAATAATTTGTATGGGTTGATTGCTTGTTTGGCTGTTTACCTGGGTTTGTTTGTCTTTTGTTGAGTCAAATAATTTTCCCTGTGCATGCCTTAGTATCATTTCAGAGGTGATCAAAATTAGTTAAGTTTGATCATCAAATTGTGGATTTTTGTATATGATAAGAGACTTCAACTGTATGCAGTCACTTGGTATTATGGTGAACTCTTTTTATTGATAGACTAAGCTTGATTTTGATTCACCTAGTGAGGTTATAAGACATTCTTATCATCTACCCACTTTATGTGATAACACATGTGATTCTTGTTGCTCTAGAACTTGCTTTGAGTCTTTTCAAAATTGCAGTAACATTTACTTGCATGAATATGATGAAGGATTTCATTCTTGGATTCTTTTCCTGACTTGGTTTGATTGTCTAATCCACTTGATACTTCCATCTTCCATGTCTTACTTGTCTTATCTCTTCATTTGCTATCCATTGTCTTTATATATTTGTGGATTATCTTTTTCATATCTATTATTTTCCATGTGAGAGGAATAGTTTGATGGGTTGTATTGTCTGAGACGGACAAAAATTTTTAAGTGTGGGGGAGGAGCTATATTATTTATTTTGTTGGAAACATGATATGGAAGACATAGTTTTCAGAGGTTATTGGTCCTGAGATATATTTGCCTATGATTAGTACTTGATTTTCTGTAAAAAAAAAATTGCGCCATAGTTGTTTCTTTTGTATAAAAAAGAGAGAGAGAGAGAGAGAAATATGCAATTGTAATGCAGGCAAATGGAATTGCAATGTATTGGATAGAGCCATTTGATTCTGAATTAAATTCTAAAGTTTCCAATTGTCCTAGTCTCTTCCCATATTGCTGGTTACTGATCATTTCACAGAGCAACCCATCAGGTTTATTTCTCCAATTCTTCTATTGTTTCCTATTCATTAAACCTTTGACTTTTACTTTTCTTCCTATACTTTATCTGTGGTATACTTTTGATCTCATTCTGATTCTTGATAAATCCTTTTGATTCATGTATGAGATGTATTGATAGCAGTAGAGAAGTAGATGATAAGCAAGCATATGGTAGTACAGGATTACATGATATTTTGAGGGCGCCCCACTCCTACATTTATTATGTGAGCATTAGTGCATTTATCCATTTTGGGAGGTTTTGTATCAGGCTTAGTCTACTAGATTTGACTGTAAATCATCATACATGTTGACTATTGTAGGAGTCAGATCTTTTGACTACCCTAGATTCCGACCTATTTGGTGATCCTAAGTAACTTATTTTTCTTATCTCTGAATTATTGATCTGGGTATTGTTTGGGTAATGAGTGAGGGAGTTAGTGTGTCGTTCTTTTTGTTATTGCATGGGATGCGCAAAAATAAGTGTGGGAGAATTTGATAGTTGCATTTTTTTATTGCGCTATTTTTACTTGTGGATTAGATATTTTAGGCTCTTTGATGGGATAATTATTGTTATTCGAGATGTTTTTACATATTGAGCCTATTTACGAATAATTGCGTTAATTACTATAATTTCAGTATTGTTTACGAATTTCATGTGATTTTGTAGGAAACATATAATGATGGTCTAATTGGAGCAATCGTAGTCGTCGATCCGGATTAGATCTTAGCATTATGGATAGTCCGATGAATGTAGCTGATTCTGAGCCATCTATTTAGATCTGGAGAGATCCAGTCCGTACATTTCGATCTGGACATTAGAGCCTTTTCTCCAGATTCGACCGATCGTAATTACCCCTTCAGATGGATTAGATCCATCCATTCAAAATTGGATGAATCACAACGATTGGATCACAACCTTCTTAATGGATTATTTGCTTAATCAAGCCCTAGCTTCAATTGGACGGCTGAGATACTGGGTGAAATGATCGGATGACTTAGAAACATCCTTTAATCAACCTATTTTCCCAAATCGGCACAGACACAGAATCGACAGAAGGCAGAAGGCGCAGAAAAGAAATCGCGAGAAGGCACAGACGGTCTTCTTCCCCGTGAGCGACGGTGGCGACCTCTTCTGCTTCCGCACGAGCGGTGGCGGGATCGCACAGGAGTCACCAGCAATGCGCAGAAGGAGTTCCTTAAACATCGCGAAGAGCAGCGCAACTCGAGTCGAGGCATTTTCCCCCCTTTTTCATGCACGGTAGAGCGTGTTCTTCCCCACGAGCAGCGGCGATAGTCTGATAGCTTCTTTCCGACGAGCTTCCCTCCGACAGCCGATGACAATCCCATTCGATCCTTGACGGTAGATCCAGATACCGTGATTCGGTCAGCTCGTCATAAGCAAGGAGAGGCAGTGATTCGGCGAGTACATCCTTCACCGACATTCCACTTCATTCCGGCGACTGGGATAGGCCTTTCCATCTCGCCGGAGTCACCCACAAGCTATGCTAGGATTAGGACAGCTCCATCTCCATCGCCGGTGAAGATTCCCTCCACTGTCCGGCAATCCAGAGTCGCCAAAACAGTGATCGCATTCCTCCATTTCTCCTTCCTTCCTGCTGCGTTGATTGGGGCAGCTTCGCATTCACCGTCGGATTGGTTGTTTGGTTTATTGTCCCATCGTGGGGTTACCGATTGCTTATATTTGAATTTAGTCCATTTAATTGGATAGCTTACTTTGTTATGTTTGTTCAGTTACGATTAATTTGTTATGATATGTTTGTCATGTTTAGTTTAGTTTTAGTTAAGGTTTGACCAATATACTGTATAGTGACAGTGTGGTACTTGGTTGAATTGCTTTCGTTATTAGTTTAGATTTCATTTACATTTGGCCAGTGTATTGTATAGTGATAGTGCGGTGCCTTGTTGAATTGCTTACTTTCCTTGCATTTAGTTTTTAGTTAGTCTTCGACCACTGTGTCGTATAGTGATAGTACGGTGCTTGGTTGAATTATTTTATGTCTACTAGTTTAGTTTTTTAGTGACTGTTTGATCACTGTATCATATAATGATAGTGCGGTGCTTTGTTGAATTGTTCATATTTGTTTCTTGATCATTGTACCATATAGTGACAGTGTGGTACGTGATTACTTACTTTTGCACATTAGGTTAGCTTCCCGGGAATTAATAATTGGTAGTTAGGTTTATTTTTTGCATGTTTAATTCTCATGTTTTCTTTTGATTTTGCATTTTAATTGTTTTGATAATTGTAAAAAACCCCCGTGTTTACTTCTGTTTAAAAACAAATGTCCAGTCATTAGGTTCGTTGGGAGACGATCCGAGTCAATCCTATACTTCATTAGTGTAGTTAGGGGGTTCAGTAAATAATTTTGTAATGGTACCATGACACTAATTCACTGTCTATCAGTGCTCCGAGTCAGCGGGTAAAAGGAATCGATCGCTAGTCGTGGCATGATCGATATCGCATCATCCATCGCCAAATAGTGGCAATGATCGATCATGTTAAACACGGTACGAATAGAGTCTCACTTTCGGCGAGTCGTTATCGATCGGATAACTCCATCGCTGGGTGATGGAGGATCGATGAGCATGCCGCTGATGATGACGATTATGAATCCAAGAATCCGATCGCTCGAAGTTGTTAACCACGGCCCCTTTCTTTATAAAAAGAGGGTCTGTGGTGGTTGTGAGGGTTAATGCTTACATTCTGATCATCATCTCAAGCTTCCACGAATTTTCTAAGCTTTCCTAGTGTTTTAATTCCTCTCCTCCTCTCTAAACTTCATCTTCATCTTTTGTAAGAAGAAGAGGGTTGTTGTAAAAAGAGAAACCTTCTTAGTGAGATTGATTAGGGTTGATCCACCTTATGGATCCCCATTGAGTAGGAGTATTATCTCCGAACCACGTAAAGATTTTGTGTTAGCATTTTGTTTTCATTTCTATTACTATTGTATTTGTTGTTCTTCCGCTAATGATTTTTATAGAAACGAAAATAAACTATTCACCTCCCTCTAGCTTCCAAGGATCCCCAACATGTAGTATCAGAGCCCGGATCACATCGGAAGATCTAACAATCAACTGGAGCACGATGGTTTTTCAAGAGGGGTATAGCACAGCGAGGCCTCCATTCTTCGATGGCAACGATTTTGGCTACTGGAAAGGTAGGATGGAATACTACCTTATGAATGATATTTATAACTAGTTTAGCATTGTAGATGGATTCGAGAAGTCGGTCGACGAACATGGAGCACCAATACCGACCAAAGATTGGACGATGGATATGGCCAAGAAGGTGCAAGCAAATGCAAAGGTAACGACCACACTCCAATGTGGTCTATCAAAGGAGCAATTGTCCAAGGTCGGACCCTTCAACTCCGCTAAAGAGCTTTGGGAGAAGTTCATCGAATTGAATGAAGGATCAAAGGAGATGAGGAGAGCCAAGAGGGATCTCTTAATAGGCCAACTCCAAGGCTTTGCCATGAAGATCAACGAAACCGTGAGCCAAATGCTCGGTCGATTCAAGGAAGTAGTCAATGTACTACATGTAATAGGTGAGAAGGTCGACAACCGAGACCTTGTAAGGTACATTCTCCAAGCTTTCCCTAGAACAACCTTAGGGGCTTCAATGGTAGATGCCTATAAGGTCTTTATGTATCATTCTTTGGTTAAATTAGATGAACTCTTTTGTGAATCTGAATTGCACGAGCAAGCTAATACTTCATCAAAAGAAAAGGAAACTCACCAAGGAAGATGTGATGAGAATGATCCAATCCTCCAAAGGTAAAACCTTAACTAGTTCAATTTCTACATCTAACGTAACTTGTTATGGTTGCAACAAGAAAGGGCATATCAAGACAAATTTCTCGGAACTAAAGAAGAAGGAAGAGAAGGAAAAGAAAAAGAAGGAAAAGAAGGAGAAGAAGAAGGAGGCAATGGTGGCACAAACATAGGGCACACTAAGCTTGGAGGACTCTTCCGATGATGAAGAAATGTGTCATGCCACCTGGAACCTAGCTCTCATGTCCTTGGAGGAAGAAGCCGAAAGCTCAAGTGAGGAGTCTTCATCCTCTTCCTCATGTGACGAATCATCATCAAGTGATGATAGGTAGGAGACTCCCCTAGGGTAGATTTACTTTATAAAATCATTGCATGCCTTCAAAATGCCTTAAATATATCAAAAACTAGGATTAAGGACTTAAAAGTAGAAATTAAGTCACTTATAAATGTAGTACCACCTTGTGATGATGCATGTACACTTAGGAATGAGAATGATGAACTTAGGAAAGAAATAGGTGATTTACATGCATGTTTAGAATAGTTTACAAATGGGTCCAAATATCTTGATATGATTCTTAGGGGCCAAAGGGTCATTTATAACAAGGTCGGCATAGGATACAAGCCTAAGGAAAAAGAAGTAGCCTTCACCTCTTTAATTAGTAGAAAACCAACCATTAGAAGCAAGGCTAAAAAGGCTTGGGTCCCGAAAAGTTATATAGTTGATGCTATCGGTCCTAAAATTTAGTTGCCTAAGGCTTGCATTTTTCCTGTTGTATAGGTAGAAGAACCAAGCTTATGGATTGTTGATAGTAGGTGCTCAAAACACATGACCAATGATGAGAGAAAATTTTCCACCATCAACCACACTAGCAAGGGGAAGGTGTCTTTTGGAAATAGTGGTAAACTTAAGATTCTAGGAAAAGGAACAATTGAGGTATCCCACAACCTTGCCATTCATAAAGTGTTATTAGTTAAAAATATGAAATTTAATTTGCTTAGTGTAAGTCAACTATGTGATGCAAATTTTGATATTCAATTTGATTCTTCAAAATGTTTCATAAGACACAAAACTTTAAATGATTGCATGTTAGCAGGCTTTAGGAAATCAAATATATACTATGTTGATTTATCCTATGCTACTAATGCTTCTACTAAGTGTCTTATTGCAAAAGAAGAAGAGAGTTGGCTTTGGCATAAGAGGCTAGGGCACATCAATATGAAGAACATTGCCAAAATAGCCAAAATGAAGTTAGTCAAGGGGTTGCCAAAAGTCAAGTATCTCAGGGAAACAATCAAAAACATCACACAAAGGTAAAACTTTACTTAGTACCGCTTTACCTTTAGAACTATTGCATATGAACTTATTTGATTGTCATAGTACTCCTTCCATGATTGGTAGTAAATATTGCTTAGTGATAGTAGATGATTTTTCTAAATTTACTTGGGTATTTTTCATGAAAAATAAGGAAGAAACCCTAGGAATAATCATAGGATTTAGCAAAAGAGTAGAGAATGAAAGAAAACTCAAAATCAACCGGATCTGTAGTGATCATGGTGGAGAATTTGAGAATTCTAACTTCTCAAACTTTTGCTTAGAACAAGGGTACCAGCATGAATTTTCTTGTCCTAGAACACCCCAACAAAATAAGATTGTGAAAAGGAAAAATCATGCCCTACAAGAAACGGCTAGGACTATGCTTAATGCATATTCTTTACCTAGCTACTTGTGGGCGAAAGCGGCTAACACCGCTTGCTATATCCAAAATATGATTTTAATTCATAGGTTTTTAGGAAAAGCCCCATTTGAATTATGGAATGGTACAATTCCAACAATTCACTATTTTAAGGTCTTTGGATGCAAAGTCTATATTTTATACACCAAAGACAACCTAGGTAAATTTGAGTCCAAAGCGGATGAGGTAATCCTTGTTGGATACTCATCCACTAGTGTAGGGTATAGAGTTTATAATAAAAGAACTCAAAAGATTGAGAAATCTTCAAATGTCCAATTATCATGAAACCTCTAATACTTACCCTAGGAAATCCCCCATTGATAATGATATCAATGACAAAAATCAAGAAATTACCCAAAAATTTCAAGATTTAACTTTAGGGGGTAATGATCAAGGGGAAAAGTTAAATTAAGGGGGAGTAAGAGGTGATTCCAATGATGAAAGAAGAATTGAGAATAATCATGATCAAAATCAAGTTAATACACCTCCTAGAACAATAAGAGTTCATCAAAATCACCCTCTAGATCAAATTGTAGGTGAATTATCTCAAGGAGTTAGGACTAGGTCATTTTATAGAGATCTTTCTAGTCTTATAGAACTAATCTCCCAAATTGAGCCCAAAACAACAAATGACGCATTACTTGATCCGGATTGGATCTTAGCAATGCAAGATGAATTGTCTCAAATCGAAAGGAGTCAAGTATGGGAGTTAGTTCCTAGACCTAATGACAATACCATCATTTCTACAAGATGTGTCTTTAGGAACAAACTAGATGACCAAGGAAATATTACTAGGAATATGGCAAGGTTAGTTGCAAGGGACTTTAATCAAGTTGAAGGACTTGACTATGATGAAACATATACCCCGGTTGCTAGGTTAGAGTCTATTAGGATCCTATTAGAGTATGCCTCTTATATGGGTTTCAAACTCCATCAAATGGATGTTAAATCGGCATTCCTAAATGGGTTCATTAAGGAGGAAGTATATGTAGAACAACCTCCTGGGTTTGAAAGCATAGACTATCCAAACTATATATTCAAGCTTAAAAAGGCTTTATATGGTTTGAAACAAGCTCCCCGGATTTGGTATGAAAGATTATCATCTTTCTTAATCTCTAAGGACTTTAGGAGGGGTAATGTAGATCAAACTCTATTTATAAAGTCAACTTCAAAGGATATCTTTGTAGCCCAAGTATATGTTGATGACATTATCTTTGGGTCAACAAATGATGAACTCCTTCAAGACTTTATCAAGATTATGGAAAATGAGTTTGAGATGAGTTTAGTTGGGGAACTAAATTTCCTTCTAGGATTAGAAGTCAAACAAACTAGTGAAGAAATTTATATTTACCAAACCAAATATGCTAAGGAAATGATTAAGAAATTTGGTTTGGAAAATGCTAAGGTAGTTTCAACTCCAATGGCAACCAATACAAAAATAGATAGTGATCATGATGGAAAATAAATTGACCTTACACTCTATAGGAGTATGATTGGTAGCCTTTTGTACATAACCGCTAGTAGACTCGATATATTATTTGCGGTTGGTATGTTTTCTAGGTACCAATCATGTTCCAAAGAATCTCATTTAGTTGCCATTAAGAGAATCTTAAGATATATTAAAGGCACACTAAATGTAGGACTATGGTACCCTAGGACTAGGTCTTTTGATTTGGTTGGGTACACCGATTCCGATTATGCCGGCTGCAAATTAGATCGGAATAGTACTAGTGGTTGATGTCAATTCCTTGGGTCCTCCCTAGTTAGTTGGAGTAGTAGAAAGCAACCTTGTGTTGCCCTATCCACCACTGATGCCGAGTATGTGACTATGGGTGGTTGTGTAGCTCAACTATTATGAATGAGACATACTTTAGAGAACTATGAGCTACTTTACTCCAACATAAAAGTATTTTGTGATAATGTGAGAACCATAAATTTGACCAAAAATCTGGTGCATCACTCTAAGACCAAGCACATTGAAGTGAAACATCACTTCATTAAAGATCATGTGGCTAAGGGGGACATTGAACTCAATTACATTGAATCCAAGTCCAACCTAGCCGACATCTTTACCAAGCCTCTCCCCGAAGTAGAATTTTCATCACTTAGGAGAGAACTTGGCTTGTGCTTAGTTGAATAAAGGTGTAGGTTTGCATGATCCTATAGAAATCCTAGGATTTATACCTTTAAGCATCTCACAAATTACCTAAGAAACCATGATTTTTGTATTGATCCACTTATACAACATGTGAGATGTTAGGAAGATGCACTTGGTTCATCATGCTTGTTATGATGCATTACTATGAACCAAAGTGTCATCTAGAGACATTAATCCTTCATTGGACCAATCATTGGGAAGGCTTATGTACAATTAATGTGCATATAGCTCCAAGAATATGATTGAAAATGCCAAATAAAACATAATTTAAACTATGTTTATCAAACTTTGAAAAATAGTTTTCAAGTGAATTACAAAAGTGATACAAAGTTTGCAAAATACTTAGAGTTTTTGCTAGGTTTTAAAATTGTATTATTTTCAAAATCTGGAAAACATATATTTTTTAAAATATTTTTCTTGATAGAAAATGATTTAAGAAATGTGTACACAAAATTTCATAATTTTTTGATGTTTCTAGAATTTTTGGCGCATTTCTGAATTTGGGATGAAAAATTAGAAAAATGGAATTCGGGCGTAGTAGTCGACTGCATCAGAAACCAGTCAACTGATACACTATGTTTTCTGAAAAATATCTCTATTTCCTGGTGTTTAGTGTATCTTTGATCTCCTAAAACTATGGCATGATAATCTTCATTATAAAGAAATTTTTAGGACTGTTTGATGCAATATTTTAGGAGGAGTTTCATCATATAAATCTTTTCATCCCCTTAACTTATATTGTTGGTGCAAAGTTAGGATTTAACCTCCAATGTTTTGTTAGGCTTTGCTCCACATTTTATTCATTTATCATGAACCATATCTTGGATTTAGGGGGAGCTTAATTTCAATCTTATACCTTAGTTCAAGATACAACAAATTTAACTCTTTCATGAAATTTATAAATTCTTCTCTTTTTGATGTATGTCAAAGGGGAAGAAGGAATGTTTAAGTTAGAATTCATATTGGAAATATGATTGTGTGCATGTGTTAAATACCTAACTTAAATGATTGTCAAACATCAAAAAGGGAGAGATTGTTAGTGCAACAATACCCCAAGCATTTATATGTTTTGATATTTGGATAATCATCTAAGTTAGGCAATACTTTATGATCTAATTGTGAACATATTTAAGTGACAGGAAAATCCAAGTATGAAGATTTGGTAAAGGACAAAGTCCAAGTGTGATCTTGGCAAGAGAAGTCCAAGGAAAAGACTTGGCAGCATAAGACCAAGCATGTAGTCTTGGCGGCGTAAAGCCCAAGCAGACCTTGGCAAAGGAAGTTCAAAGACAAGTCTTGGCAGCGTAAGTCCAAGCATATAGTCTTGGCGGCATAAAGTCCAAGCACACATTGTCAAAGGGAATCCCAAGATATGACAAAACCAAAGGAAGCTCTTGGAAGCAAGCACAAATCATGAATAAGTCGTGAACTCGGAGGGATCCTGGAGGCACAAGGCTTAAGTAAGAACTAGAAGGTTGAATCTAGGTCTAGGGAGTCAATTCAAGTATGAATTATTCATACTTGATGAGTATCAGTCGACTGATATGATATATCGATCAGCGATTAGTGCTCATTGAGTCGTAGAAAAGGCGTGACGGACAAGCGCCTAGTCGTGGCAGTCGACTGATAAAGTTAAACACGGGCACATAATGGAGTCTCACTCGACTGCGCACCATGATCACTCGATTGATCACTCCATCAGTCGACTGATGAAGGGATCAGTTGACTTATGAGCGTGTCGTTGGATGATGACGATTATGAATCTCGTGAATATGGCTGTTCAGAAGTCATTAACCACGGTGGCAGTCGACTGATGTTGTACATCAGTCGACTGATCGTGGCCCAAAGGGAAAAATAGCTCTCTCTCTTTAAAAAGAGGACTTGTGGTGGTTGTGAGGGTTAATGCTTACATTCTGATCATCCTCTCAAGCCTCCACGAATTTTATAAGCTTTCCTAGTGTTTTAATTCCCCTCCTCCTCTCTAAACTTCATCTTCATCTTTTGTAAGAAAAGGAGGGTTGTTATAAAAAGAGAAAGCTTCTTAGTGAGATTGATTAGGGTTGATCCACCTTAAGGATCACCATGGAGTAGAAGCGTTATCTCCGAACCACGTAAAGGCTTTGTGTTAGCATTGTGTTTTCATTTCTATTACTATTGTATTTGTTGTGCTTCCGCTAACCGTTTATGTAGAAACGAAAACAAGCTATTCACCCCCCTCTAGCTTCTAAGGATCCCCTACACTATGAGCTAGATGTACATGACTTGTACATTAGGTTTCCTCATACTTTCTTCATATTATATTACGAGTTTGAGTTCATATAAATATACTATATAAGCATATGGACCTAACTCATTTTCCTAACATCTCACATGTGTCTAGGGTGTATCAATACACACACATGTCATCCTATGAGTTTTGTGAGATGTAGATTTGTTCTTCCATAAATCTAAGGGTTCATGCATTATATTTAGGCATACACATTTGATTCCTTTATCTAGGGCATCAAATAATGTCACTTGTCCTTAATTTCAATTTGATAAACCATAATGCATGAAAGACATTGCCAATGATGCATGATATCATAGCATAATAATAAAAACCTAAGTCCTATCATGACATTTTAGATAATCATATGAAACAAGATGTCAAGACATGACATATGACAAACAAAACATGACAAATATATAAAATACAAAAGTAAAGAATACCTAAGTCTTAAATCAAATTTTCATTTTCTAGAATTATATCCAATTTGGCATAATGACTCAACCTCTCAAGTTTGCCAAACCCCAAAATGACACACTTTTGACTCTAAACCTACTTGTGACAATTTTAATCAATCTTTCATCTTCCATAATTTCTATTGGCGCATCCTAAAATATTTTTGGATTACAATCTAATCTCATTTTTAAGGTATCACATCACCTTGAACGTGCCCTAAAGTGTCAACTTTACCATGGTTAGGTTAATAACCCATCCATTTAAGGTTGACACATCCTAAACCCATTTAGCGTGAAGGGACCATGCTCCTAGGAACCCAAAATCTATTGGAGCTCCTTGGGTTTACAAGGTACTCACTAGGGATAACCTCCCTTAGTACATTTCTAATCACCCTCCTAGACTTGGAAGCCTTGGTCATTGTGATCTCATTAAGGTTAACCCTAGGCATATCTTCCCTTGTAACCTTTTTTGTGACTTTTCTAGACTTCTTCGAAGCCTTAGTCACTTGAGTCCTATCACGGTTTACTCTAGGGATGACCTCCCTTGTGACCTTGACACTCCTAGACCTAGGACTAGTTTCATAAATATATTGAACACTATGGTAGGTAGGCTTATCTTCCTTAGACTTAGGCTTGTGACCCAAACTTTTTTTGTCCATAGATGCACCTTGCCTATTGACCTTTAAACCTAGATTTTGCCTTCTAGACCCATTAATTGAATTTTCCATCCTATTGAGGGACTTTTCCAATTTTTTAAGTTTTGACCTCAAAACTTGATTTTCCTTTTCCAATTTCTCAAATTTTGAATTTCCATTAAATCTTTGAACATTGTTTTCTTTTCCTAGGCATATGTTTAGATATCTTAGGATTATTACCTAGGTTGTTCTTATCCTTAGGTGAGGTAGTCTTATAGCTACTTTGTCTAGAATTGTCCTTAGTTTTAATTTCATGAGATTTAGCACCTAAATAACAAATTTTACTTTTAGCATGCTTTTGATTATGAACAATTGCAAGTAAATTTTGACATGATACATTTCTAGCATGCTTTCTATCATTAAAAATTATAAAAGCATTATCAAAATATACCTTAGGATTTGCCTTAGCTCCCCCTACATATGAAGCTCCTCCTTTGTCCTTCTTAGGGTGACTCCCCCTCGAACATTGGCTTCGATAGTGCCCATGTTGGTTGCACAGGAAGCACACTATGTGCTCCTTGCTTTTGTGTCTCGGGACTCCATCTTCCTTGACCTTCTCCTTCCCCTTTGGCACTACGGGAGCCTTCTTTTTAATTCTTTTTAGACACTTGCTCATGTAGTCCCTTTTTTCCATACACTCAAAATATATAATATGATTTTTATTTTTAAGAATTATGCTAGAGTTACCTAGCTAAGTGATAGGAGACTAGTGAGCTTGTTCTTCATCCCACCCGGATGTAGAAGGTTCCACTTTCTCTTTCATCGGCATTGACGACCTATCCTCCCCCTCAATTCTAGAGGTGGAGGCTTCCTCAACTTCGTCTTCCTTGGATGCTGAGCATCTCTCAAATTTCGAATTCTCAAGAGCATGGGATGATGAACTTGATTCTTCTTTGGGCTTGTCATCTTCTTTACTTTAGGCTGATGAGGGTTCTTTATGGAACTTGACAAAGTTGTTCCATAAATCCCTTGCATCCTTATAACCACCTATCTTGGACAAAATACCATCAGGTATTAACTTAACCAATATTTTTTCTACCTTATAATTGCTTTTGAACTTTCTAAGTTGCTCCTCGGTCCATCTCTTCTTCTTAAGAAATCCACCGTTCTTGCCCCTTGGTGCTTCGAAACCTTCCATCAAAATAAACCAATCTTTTATATTTCATTTTTAAAAATATTTCATCCTACATTTCCAATACACAAAATCCTTGTAGTCGAAGATGGGTGGAATGTTGATATCATAGCCCAATCCATCGTTAGGCAACTCTATCTTCCTTGATGCTTTCGATGGATGTTCTACTCCTCTAGTGTGTGCTCCTTAGGAGATCAGTCCTTGAAGAGCGACCTCTCTCTTATACCACTTGTTAGCGACCGTTTAGTGTGCTAGAGGGGGGGCGTGAATAGCGATCTTTGATTTCATCGTTTGATCATTTCGATCGTGCTCGTCTACAATTGTTAGTGAACAATAGAATATACAAAAAATATACAAACAAAATATAAGACAAGAAACACAACCACTACACAAGTACTTTATATGGTTTGGAACCCTAGTTCCTACTTCACAGTCGAGCTCTAGTGATCTACCCTCACTAAAACCTCTCCTTCTCAGTATGACACCGGAGGTGGAGAAATCTCATACAATATCATCTTACAAGAAAAAATACAACAAACAAAATGAAATACAAAAGTAAATACAAGTAAAGAATACTTTACATAAGAGATGTTTTGATCGCTTTGTTTTTTGCTTGCTTTGGGATGCCTTAAAGGTATGAAATCACAGTAGTAACTCCCTATCAAATCCTTAGAAAGTAGCTACTTCAAACCTCCATCACAACCTCCTTTTATATCCTGCATCGAGCTAATTTTTTGCCTGGTATACAATTGACCTTATCCCCAATCGACTGCCCACCTATATGTTGTCTCACAATGGACTAATCCATGTAAGATTCTGCCCAATGGACACTTGAGTAGTTGACTGCCATTACCCATCAGTTGATTGTCAAGCCATCAGTCGACTTCCTAGTCGACTGTTAGATCTTCTATGCCCTATCCACTTAAAGCCAGTCGATTGCTAGTGGCCAGTCGACTGATCTAACCCACCAGTTGACTACTAGAGCCACAACCGACAGTCGAGCCATAAGCGACTACTCACCAGTCGACTAGGTCATAACCTCAGTCGATTGCTCGAATTAAACCCAATGGATTGCTCGAGCCAACTAAACCTCCCAAATGCCGAACACTTGATCAGTCTATTGAACAATGGCACCAGTCGACTAGTAAATCTCAAAAGTGAGGTTTAACCTGTCACGCTCGCCCTTTCCTAGGGTCCGGAGGGGTGGCGCGTGATGCGACCGTACATGCATACATCGTACTACTTAGAGCGGAAGACTTTAGACACATTTTTTTTCTTTTAACATAAACATGCACCGTCATTGTATAGATACTTTTTCTTAACATAGAGCATGCATCATTATTTCATAAGTACTTAGTGCTTAGTTCAAGTCCATAAACATCATCATCATAGGGGAAACATACATAAAGAACATAACAGATCTCCTCCACCATGCCACTACCACACACACTTTGCCCCTCCTACTGCTCCCTTTAGTTTATCCATCCCTTACCCTTATCTGCAGTATAAGGGAAAAATAAACTATAAGCACATAGGCTTAGTAAGATCCTGTCCTACTCACAAAAACCATACATTGACATTAAGCATGGCATGTAACATTCATAACATATAAGCAACATAACATGTAACATATATGACGTAAGCAAACATAACATGTAGCATAAGTAACCTAAGCAAACATAACATGTAACATATATAACATAGCAACATATCATGTACATATATGGCATAATCAAACATAACATGCAAAATATATATCATAGCAACATATCATGTACATATATGACATAATCAAACATAACATGCAACATATATATCATAGCACATATCATGTACATATATGACATAATCAAACATAACATGCAACATATATATCATAGCAACATATCATGTACATATATTGCATAATCAAACATAACATGCAACAAATATAACATAGCAACCTATCATGTACATATATGACATAATCAAACAAAACATGCAACATATATATCATAGCAACATATCATGTACATATATGGCATAATCAAACATAACATGCAACATATATAACATAGCAACATAGCATGTAAACATAACAATCATAATATGTGAACATAACAATCATATCATGTAAACATATGCAGGATGCTCTTTGAAAACATATATTATAGGTACGTAAACATAAATCTCAACATATTGGGCCCGACATTGTACCACATCATCTTCATCATAGCGCGCATCCCTAAATAGACCCGAGGTAGCAAGTCTCGAACCTACTAGGTTACAATGCCCAATCTTAGTCCGTCGACCTAGGGGTCATCGTCATAGCGTAGAAGCCCATCCTAGGCCCGATCTTAGTCCATCGACCTAGGGCATCTGGGATCCCATCACGTACTAGGCCCGATCTTAGTCTGTCGACTTAGGGGCAATCATACATAGAAGCCCATCCATTTGGACCTTGTTAGGGTCCGGGTACAAGCCATGCAGAAGGTAAAATACTTATATGCTTTTTATCATAACATATCTTATTTCATTTCGCAAACATATCATGGTTCATTTCATAACATATCATATTTCACTTCATGAACATATCATATTTCATTTCATAAACATATCATACTTCATTTCATAACATATCATATTTCACTTCATGACATATCATATTTCATTTCATAACATATCATATTTCACTTAATGAACATATCATATTTCATTTCATGACATATCATATTTCATTTCATAACATATCATATTTCACTTCATGAACATGTCATATTTCATTTCATAAACACATATCATATTTCATTTCATAAACATATCATAAATATCACACACATATAGGGCATGGCATAAGGCATCAACATCATGAGCAAGTATACATGGAGTGGCCTAAACTGCATGGAGCTCTATCAAAGTTTTAAACACCAAACAACTTATATATATGTATGTTCTAACTAAAACACATGTTAATTCTTTAACGTATAAAGCATGGCATAGGACATGTTATCTTCTTCTAACATCAAACATGGCATGAACTCATTTTAAACCTAACCTAGAGCATGTAATCTTCATCTAACATCATTTAACATCACAAGTTAACATGAACTCACCTAAAGCATAAAACACATGTTAACCTAACCTAGAGCATGTTATCTTCATCTAGCATCATTTAACATCACAAGTTATCATGAACTCACCTAAAGAATAAAACATATGTTAACCTAACCTAGAGCATGTTATCTTCATCTAGCATCATTTAACATCAAAAGTTATAATGAACTCACCTAAAGCATAAAACACATGTTAACGTAACCTAGAGCATGTTATCTTCATCTAGCATCATTTAACATCACAAGTTATCATGAACTCACCTAAAGCATACCATAAAGAACACATTTGGGGTCTTGGCCGAATGGTTCAAAAAGGGTTTCATGGATCAACCACTTAACTAACTCATCTAAAAATCCCTCATCTTCATATTAATACAAGATATAGCATGGATCATCATGGTGAGCCCAAGTTATGGTCTTGGCCGAATGTTCAAGGGGGTTTCATGGATCAACCAATTAACTAAACTCATCTAAAAATCCCTCATCTTCATATTAATACAAGATATAGCATGGATCATCATGGTGAGCCCAAGTTATGGTCTTGGCCGAATGATCCCTTGGGTTTTTGAGGTTAACCACTCAACCAAACTTATCTAGAAATCCCTCAACTTCAATTTAATACAAGATATAAAATGGATCATCACGGTAATCCCTAGTTATGGTCTTGGCCGAAAGTTTCTTGGGGTTAAACTCTTAACCTAATCCATCTAGCATCCTAACATCATCTTATTCATACAAGGTATGACATAGAACTTCATTTAAAACTCAAGTAAAGGACTTGGCCAAATCGTTCATGGAGAATTTGACATAACAACTTCAACCGAAAAGATACTTGTATGCAGGTGAGGGGATACATACATCCTTCGCTTTTCTTTTTTGTTGGAAGATGACCTAAGGGAAGCAACCTAGCCTTTCTTCTTGCTTGGATGACTTTCGGCCAAAGGATGGAAAGAAGGAGCTCTATGGTTCGGTGAGGAAGGAGAAGAGCAGGAGAAAAGCAATTTTGATAACTCATATCTCCTCATTCCCCCAATTTATTCACTTGAAGAGTCCCATAGTCTCCCTTACCCCAAACTATAATTTCCCACATTCCTATAATTATAAAATCTTGTTGGGCTTCTGGTTATTGGATGTGCCCTTAGGGCTTGGCTATCTCTAGAGGTTTGGGGTTCAATTCCTAGGCCTTGCATCCTTTTTGGCTTATTTTCTTTTATTTCTGAAAGACCCCACATAAAGCCCATTATCATCAAGCCAAAAATTCTTGTAAAATTGCTAGAAATTTTACGGGAGTTACAATCCTTCATACCTTTTAAAAGTTTCATCCTCGAAACTTAGAACAATTCTGAGTACTTCTGCTTCATGTCCTCCTCGCGTTCCCAGGTAGCTTCTTCGTACCGTTGATTCTGCCACAGGACCTTTACTAAGGGCACCTCTTTGTTCCTTAGTCTCTTGACTTCTCGGTCGAGTATCTGGATAGGTCGACTCTCATAACTCAGGTCCTCTTGAACTTGTACTGTTTGTGGCTCGATCACTTGGTCCACACTGGAAATGTATTTCTTGAGCACAGAGACATGGAACACGTTGTGAATAGCCGACATCTCTTGAGGAAGCTCCAGCTTGTAAGCTACTTTGCCAACCCTTTGCAATATCGGATACGGTCCCACATAACGCGGACTCAGCTTACCCTTCCTTCCGAATCTCATCACTCCCTTCATAGGGGCCACTCTGAGGAATACCAGGTCCCCGACTTCTAATTCTAACGGTCTACGCCGCATATCCGCATAGCTCTTTTGTCGCCTCTGAGCAGTTTCAATTCTCTGACGGATGTTCTGTATAGCTTGGGTGGTGTCGTCGATGAAGTCCGTCTGGAGTCCCATCCTCTTATTTTCACCACCCTCATACCAGCATATGGGAGATCTACATTTCCTCTCGTATAGAGCCTCGTAGGGTGTCATTCCAATAGTAGCTTGGTAGCTATTGTTGTAAGCGTACATAAACATAAGTATCGACACCGACTACCTTTGAAATCCGAGGCGATCAGCAGTAACATATCCTCCAAGATGCTTGATTTACTCTTTTGATGTGCATCACCGTCTGCAGGGATGGAAGGCGATCTTGAACAATAGCTTCGTGCCTAGGGCCTTCTGAACACATTCCCAAAAATGGGAAATAAAGTGACCATCTCTGTCAGAAATGATGGTCTTAGGAATTCCATGTAATCTGATAATTTCCCTAGCATATAACTGAGCCAGTTGCTCTGTCGAATAGGTCATCTTGATTGCTAAGAAGTGGGCGGACTTCGTCAATCATCCTGATACCCATATAGCATCATAGATCGTCTTGGGCAATCCTGAGATGAAATCCATAGAAATGTCTTCCCATTTCCATTATGGAATCTGGATCGACTGCAGTGTTCCTCCAGGTCTCTGGTGTTCTGCTTTAACCCTCTGGCAGGTCAGGCATGTACTGACATACTAAGCCACATCTCTTTTCATTCCGAACCACCAAAATTTTATTTTCAGGTCTTGGTACATCTTGGTGGTTCCAAGATGTATCGCATAAGGAGTTCCATGAGCTTCCTCAAATATCTTCTTCCGTAATTCTGGATCGTCGGGAATACACAAGCGATCCCTGAGGTAGAGTACTCCACTATCAGAGATACGAAACCCGTCGTCCTTTCCTTCTAGGACCTCTTGCTTGATCCTCTGAATGCTTTGGTCACGGGCTTTCTTTTCTAGTATATCATCGAACAACGTCGGTGCTATCGTCATGGTCGAGAGCTGTCCAGAAATGATTTCAATCCCGTAATGCATAATCTCCTTTTCTAAGGGATGAGATAACACTGATAGAGACATCAAGGTGGCACAGGACTTCCTGCTGAGTGCATCAGCCACCTTGTTTGCTTTCCCTGGATAGTAGAAGATCTCGCAGTCATAATCCTTGACGAGCTCGAGCCATCTGCGTTGTCTCATGTTCAGGTCCTTCTGTGTGAAGAAATATTTCAGACTCTGGTGGTATGTATAAATCCTACACTGAGCTCCATATAGATAATGCCTCCATGTTTTGAGAGCAAAGACCACGACCGCTAGCTCTAAATTGTGGGTGGGATAATTCCTTTCATGTTCCTTGAGTTGCCTAGAGCCGTAGGCAATGACCTTGCCATTCTCCATGAGTACAGCTCCGAGTCCCAACTTGGAAGCGTCACTGTACATGTCAAAGCCTTCATTACTGTCCAGAAGAGCAAGGATGGGAGCGCTGGTCAGCCTCCTTTTCAATTCTGCAAAACTCCTCATGCAGGCGTCCGTCCACTCATATTTCTTGTTCTTTCTGGTGAGGACTGTCATAGGGGCTGCAATCCTGGAGAAGTTCTCTACAAACTTCCTGTAGTAGCTTGCTAGCCCAAGAAAGCTTCTGATCTCGTTGGCATTCTTTGGTCGGTTCCAGTTACTCACGGCTTCAATCTTTATTCGGTCTACCATCACTCCGTGCTTGGATATAATGTGACCCAAAAACGATACGTGTTCGAGCCAGAACTCGCATTTGGAGAACTTTGCAATTAGCTGCTGTTCCCGAAGAATCTGCAATACCACATTCAGGTGTTCTGCGTGCTCTTCTGGGGTTCTCGAATATATCAGCATGTTATCGATGAAGACGATCACGAACTTGTCGAGGAATGCCGAGAATACCTGATTCATCAAATCCATGAACAGAGCAGGTGCATTCGTCACTCCGAAGGGCATAACTACGAACTCATAATGTCCGTATCTTGTCCGAAAGGTCGTCTTAGGTATATCATCTGATTTCACTTTTACTTGATGATAGCCAGACCTCAGGTAGATCTTAGAGAAGACGGTGGCACCCTTTAGTTGATCAAACAAGTCATCAATCCGCAGCAAAGGGTACCAGTTCTTGATCGTCATATTATTCAGCGCTCGGTAGTCTATGCACACTCGCATAGACCAGTCTTTCTTCTTCACCAACATCACTGGAGTTCAGTAACCACATGCATAAGAGCAGGTGGGGGTACTGTCTCATCGACTCTATTACTACCTCTTCCATATACTACTATCTCATCTACCCTATTACTACGTCTTCCCTATATTACTATCTCATCGACCCTACTACTGCGTCTCCCAGCCATGGTTATCTTCACATATTAGAGTAAGGCTAGTATAAGTTTATCGTTCATTTATCTATGCATGGTTAAACTAAAAGCTAGTTCATTTAGCTATGCATGGTTAAACTAAAATCTAGCATAAGGTTATCATATATATTTCAGGCATATTTAAGCTAGAGGCATTTGTTATCATACATGAAAAAAATAAAGTAGGCATAAAAATTCTTACTTGGAGCGGCAGGATTTGGAGCTTGATGTGTGTGTAGTGGAAAGGCAGATCTGCTCTGATACCAACCTGTCACGCCCGCCCTTTCCTAGGGTCCGGAGGGGTGGCGCGTGACGCGACCGTACATGCATACATCGTACTACTTAGAGCGGAAGACTTTAGACACATTTTTTTTTCTTTTAACATAAACATGCATCCTCATTTTATAGATACTTCTTCTTAACATAGAGCATGCATCATTATTTCATAAGTACTTAGTGCTTAGTTCAAGTCCATAAACATCATCATCATAGGGGAAACATACATAAAGAACATAACAGATCTCCTCCACCATTCCACTACCACACACACTTTGCCCCTCCTGCTGCTTCCTTTAGTTTATCCATCCCTTACCCTTATCTGCAGTATAAGAGAAAAATAAACTATAAGCAAATAGGCTTAGTAAGATCTTGTCCTACTCACAAAAACCATACATTGACATTAAGCATGGCATGTAACATTCATAACATATAAGCAATATAACATGTAACATATATGACGTAAGCAAACATAACATGTAGCAAAAGTAACCTAAGCAAACATAACATGTAACATATATAACATAGCAACATATCATGTACATATATGGCATAATCAAACATAATATGCAACATATATATCATAGCAATATATCATGTACATATATGACATAATCAAACATAACATGCAACATATATATCATAGCAACATATCATGTACATATATTGCATAATCAAACATAACATGCATCATATATAACATAGCAACCTATCATGTACATATATGACATAATCAAACATAACATGCAACATATATATCATAGCAACATATCATGTACATATATGGCATAATCAAATATAACATGCAACATATATAACATAACAACATAGCATGTAAACATAACAATCATAACATGTGAACATAACAATCATATCATGTAAACATATGCAGGATGGTCTTTGAAAACATATATTATAGGTACGTAAACATAAATCTCAACATATTGGGCCCGACATTGTACCGCATCATCTTCATAATAGCGCGCATCCCTAAATAGACCCGAGGTAGCAAGTCTCGAACCTACTAGGTTACAATGCCCGATCTTAGTCCGTCGACCTAGGGGTCATCGTCATAGCGTAGAAGCCCATCCTAGGCCCGATCTTAGTCCATCGACCTAGGGCATCTGGGATCCCATCACGTACTAGGCCCGATCTTAGTCCGTCGACTTAGGGGCAATCATACATAGAAGCCCATCCCTTTGTACCTTGTTAGAGTCCTGGTACAAGCCATGCAGAAGGTAAAATACTTATATGCTTTTTATCATAACATATCTTATTTCATTTCGCAAACATATCATGATTCATTTCATAAAATATCATATTTCACTTAATGAACATATCATATTTCATTTCATAAACATATCATACTTCATTTCATAACATATCATATTTCACTTCATGACATATCATATTTCATTTCATAACATATCATATTTCACTTCATGAACATATCATATTTCATTTCATGACATATCATATTTCATTTCATAACATATCATATTTCACTTCATGAACATATCATATTTCATTTCATAAACACATATCATATTTCATTTCATAAACACATATCATATTTCATTTCATAAACATATCATAAATATCACCACATATAGGGCATGGCATAAGGCATCAACATCATGAGCAAGTATACATGGAGTGGCCTAAACTGCATGGAGCTCTATCAAAGTTTAAACACCAAACAACTTATATATATGTATGTTCTAACTAAAAATCATGTTAATTCTTTAACGTATAAAGCATGGCATAGGATATTTCCAAACCTAACCTAGAGCATGTTATCTTCATCGAACATCATTTAACATCACAAGTTAACATGAACTCACCTAAAGCATAAAACACATGTTAACCTAACCTAGAGCATGTTATCTTCATCTAGCATCATTTAACATCACAAGTTATGATGAACTCACCTAAAGCATAAAACACATGTTAACCTAACCTAGAGCATGTTATCTTCATCTAGCATCATTTAACATCACAAGTTATAATGAACTCACCTAAAGCATAAAACACATGTTAACCTAACCTAGAGCATGTTATCTTCATCTAGCATCATTTAACATCACAAGTTATCATGAACTCACCTAAAGCATGGCATAAAGAACACATTTGGGGTTTTGGCCGAATGGTTCAAAAAGGGTTTCATGGATCAACCACTTAACTAACTCATCTAAAAATCCCTCATCTTCATATTAATACAAGATATAGCATGGATCATCATGGTGAGCCCAAGTTATGGTCTTGGCCGAATGTTCGAGGGGGTTTCATGGATCAACCAATTAACTAAACTCATCTAAAAATCCCTCATTTTCATATTAATACAAGATATAGCATGGATCATCATGGTGAGCCCAAGTTATGGTCTTGGCCGAATGATCCCTTGGGTTTTTGAGGTTAACCACTCAACCAAACTCATCTAGAAATCCCTCAACTTCAATTTAATACAAGATATAAAATGGATCATCACGGTAAGCCCTAGTTATGGTCTTGGCCGAAAGTTTCTTGGGGCTTTTAGGGTTAAACTCTTAACCTAATCCATCTAGCATCCTAACATCATCATATTCATACAAGGTATGGCATAGAACTTCATTGAAAACTCAAGTAAAGGACTTGGCCGAATCGTTCATGGAGAATTTGACATAACAACTTCAATCGAAAAGCTACTTGTATGCAGGTGAGGGGATACTTACATCCTTCGCTTTGCTTTTTTGTTGGAAGATGACCTAAGGGAAGCAACCTAGCCTTTCTTCTTTCTTGGATTACTTTCGGCCAAAGGACGGAAAGAAGGAGCTCTAGGGTTCGGTGAGGAAGGAGAAGAGGAGGAGAAAAGCAATTTTGATAACTCATGTCTCCTCATTCCCCCTATTTATTCACTTGAAGAGTCTCATAGTCTCCCTTACCCCTAACTATAATTTCTCACATTCCTCTAATAATTAAATCTTGTTGGGCTTCTGGTTAAAGGATGCACCCTTAGGGCTTGGCTATCTCTGGAGGTTTGGGGTTCAATTCCTAGGCCTTGCATCCTTTTTGTCTTATTTTCTTTTATTTTTGAAAGAGCCCACATAAATCCTATTATCATCAAGCCAAAAATTCTTGTAAAATTGCTAGAAATTTTACGGGCGTTACATAACCCAAGTATAATTCTCTCATAGTTGACATTCACCCTTACACTAGACCTAAGCCTTCTACCCACTTTCATCATCCTCACGCCCTCAAGATTTATTTGAGTCTTCCACGACTCCTTCACCCCTTCACGCTAGCTTCAAATGCTTCCATCATCTTTGTCAGGCTATCAGGTACCCTTAGCCTAGACCTAAGCCTTCAAGCCACTTCCATTAGGCTCAAGCCCTTGGTACGAGTCCATTACTCATCACCCTTGGCTATAGCCTTCAAGTACTTTCATTAGCTATGTCATGCTATCAAGTCTGCCTTCGCTAACTCTCCAAACATGGACTTTAGTTGCCAAGACTATACACTTGGACTTACACGGCCAATACTACACCCTTGAACTTTTCCTTTGCCAAGTCTCCATACTTGGACTTTCCCTTCCCAAGACTCTGCCATTGGACTTTTACTTGACATGTATCCATAGTTGGACTTCCCCATTGCAAAGAATCCATTCTTGGACTTCTCCTTGCCAAGTATCCATACTTTAACTTCTCCATTTCCAAGACTCTAATCTTGGACTTCCACTCGAGTCTCAATCGAGTTTGGTCAACCTTTGACATGAGACTGATTGCTCCAACTATCTCCTCATAACAATCTCCCCCATATGACCTTGTATATCCCAATTATCCATTAGTCATATGGTCAACATATTTTCAAACTAATTGAAAAACTCAATGTCATTCGAGTCTCACTCGAGTCTGGTCAATTGTGACTTGGGCCGATTGCACCAACAAAAAAAACTTGTGGAAATTTTGGATACAATGAAGGAATGATGATTAGGGGAGAAAGGCATATAAAGGATTATTTCATGTTAAGTCCTTCCCTATCTTTGAATGTAAAACTTGTTCCATTAGAGAGCTCAACTAAAATGCTTCTCCAAGATCTAAGACACTAACTTGTTCATTATGAGATTGAGGTATATACTATCCGTAAAGGGTGTTGTTGTTATTAAAATTTGATCATAAGCATATTCGATCACTCCTTCAATACCACTTGTGCTTGTGTTGACCTAGTGGATTGAATTTCTTTAAGTTGAGTGAATTAATTCAGCTTCAAGTTTGTGACTCTGTTGTATCTAACAAAGTCGCAAGACAACCCTAGCAATAAAAGCATCCCTAACACACCTTTTGGCTAGTTGAGATGTTGTTAAGAAAATTAGTCGAAGATACGGGACATTATAGAGGTGCATAATTCAAACATAGGGAAGTTAAAGTGGTTGACTATACATATGTCAAAATTTAATCACACAGTATATGGAATTAGAACATTTTCAAATCTCTTTAAATAATGATTTGTCTATGGAATAAGTGGTGTAATATTCGATGAAAAAAATTTTCTTTAGTGAAATTGATTATCACTTATGATATTGCCAGAATGTGACCCGTGCGAGCTAAATGAGTATATCTACGTTTCCTAGGAGGATCTCTCTTGAACATTCTCAGTATCTCCCAAGTCAAGTCACAACTCCCATGAGTGAATCTTTCAAGCCAGGTCACAACTTTCTCGAGTCGGGTTGTTGTTGTCCCTGTCGAGTGTTGGGTTCCTCACCGAGACACAACTAGATCCCAAGTGTTGAGTTCCTCACCGAGTCGAAGCTAGATCCCAAGTGTTGAGTTAGTCCTTGAGTCGCAGCTAGCTCTAGAGTGTCAAGTTCTTCCCGAGCCATGGAACTCCTCATGCACTCTTTCTTGTGTTGCCCGAGAAAGCAACCTCCCACGTTGGCTAACCATGTGACCTCCCACATTACCCAAGCGACTGATCACTCGATCAAGTGATGTGTCGTGATCCGCAAGCGTAAGAATGTTGTCAAGTAATAAAAATATCGATCCCACAGAGACTTTGTCAAGCACAAGTTGTTTGCAATGTAAGATTATATAGAAGAATTAATTGGTTGAGTAATGGTTAAGAAAAGAAGATTAGAGTAAAGAATTGCTTTTGACATGTATCCTAGGATGTCAGTTTTGCTGCTATATCAGTTATCAAGGAGAGATTCTCAAGTATTGATGTGTATTCATAATGGAGATATATTCTAAGGTAATCATTAGCCTCTCTCAAGGTCATAATGATATATTACGTAAACACGATTCCTACTTCCCTTGTATTAGAGCTCAAGCAACCTTGTTGCCCAGAATCCTATCACTCGATTTAGGCAAGTCAAAACCTTAGTTCTACCACCAGTGAATCATAAGAATGTGGCTAAGTAAATCTTTGATGCTCTTTATGTCCACGAGAGGTTTAATTACTTTCATGATGTCCATTCATAGATAACCTTTATCGCTACAGGAACTTTTCACTAGAACCCTGTGAAGTTATCTAGACTTTAATCATTACTTGTAACTAATTCTTCACTTTCGGTTCTATAGATCTGGGGTCTCGGTTCATGGCTAAGTACATCCCTTAACCTCTAAGAATCCATGGGAGTGACTTTATGTGGGCTTGATCCATTGGGTGGCCAAGATCCAACTCCTCCTCATGGTCCCTATTATAGCCTATTAACACCTCATGAAGCTTAGATCCAATGGATGAAAACAAAACTCTAGATCCAATGGTAGAGATTAAATCTCTAGATCCGATGGTTGAGATTAAATCTCTAGATCCGACGGTTGAGATTAAATCCCTAGAACCAATGGTGGAGATTAAAACAAGGCTTGAACCCAACTCTATAAATAGAGCATTAAGGTGGGCAGCAAGACTTTATGGCTTAAGAGGATTAGGGTTTACTTCCCTTGGGTGGCAAGTAATCCAAGTTTGGTTAGGATTAGGAGTGGGCGACTAGGGTTAAGGTTTGGGTGTTGGTTGTGGGCTGCAACATAGGGAGAAGGCCTTTTCTTCTTCTTCCAAGGTTTGGCCGGCAACCTATCCTTCCTCCCTCTACTTTGGCCGGTGCTCAACCTATCCTTCTTCCCCTCTTCCATGGCCGACAACTAGGAGAGCTAGGGTTAGGGTTTTTGGCGGCAACAAGGTGAAGGGTTGGTTTCCTTTCTCTTCTCTAAGTGTTGGCCGGCGCCCATGCACCCATTGATTCGCCTTTGGCCGGTTTCCATACTCCATGTTCTCTTCCTTGGCTGGTGGCAACATTGAGTATATTGACTTGGTGGTCGGTTCTAGATAGGAAGAAGAGTTTTGTTTTATGATATTCCTTTGTTCGGAGTGAACAAGGAAAGGAAGATTGGTGATCAAGGAGGCTTCGACTTTTGGAAGATCGTCGCCCACACGACGTCCAAAAGGAGGAAGGACATACAATAGAAGATCAAGAGGTATAACAAGAGGTATAATCGTATTTATTTTGATTAGTGTTCTTTTGTATTATGTCTATAATTGTTTTTCAAGTATATGCATGTTGTGTGTGGTTGTTTACTTTATGAATGTGGCTAAATATACTTGGACCCTGAACATAAACACAAAAGCCGGCGATCCGTACATCGTCTATTCCGCGGCTACTCGTAGAATAGAGGTAGGTCACTTGAACAACAAGTTTGTTCAAGTGACCACTCTAAACGAATAGCACGACGATGACAAGGTTGCTTGGGTGTTCCCTTTTGTCTAGGATTAAATTTTTTTTAATCCGGGGACATCGATGGGAACGCCATGAACAAGCGACCGAGTTGAAGTGGGAAGCGAAGTTTCCCCTCACGGACTCGAAGACATAACCAACAAGTGGTATTAGAGCTTGTGGGCAAAACCAACAAGTTGTATCAGAGCCACAATTTTCGGTTTTGTGTGTTTAGGATTCGATTAATTTTTATGCACTTTTCATATATTATATGTGCCAGATAATAGTAGGATATGCGTAGGTTAACTCTTTGGTTGTAGGCATAGGATCCAACTATTATGGCCATATGTGTGTATGTGATTGTATGTGTGTAAATGTTTATTTTGTTGAATCCTCGTGGTTGACGAGGCTAGTATTTAATTTTTTTTGTAAATTAGATACGACATTGTTTAGCCACTCTTTCTATTTTAGTTTACTTTCGATCTAGATTGCATGTACACTCCCTCGTGGAGTATAGGATCGATGGATGTAAATTAATATAGTTTTTAGTCTCAGCTCGGATCTCCGGATAACTCGTACATGGTATAGGAGGAGCGGACGAGAAGGCAATACGACGGGGACATATTGAAGACAAAAGCCATAATAGTTGGAAAATTTTTATTTTTCATATTTATTGCTTATTGTTTGATATGTATTTCATAAGCGAGAAAATTCCTCAATTTCAAATTACTAAGTGGGAGAGGGAAATATTTATAAATTCCCACGACCTCCATTACGATTTGACATGTGATGCAAGAAAACTTGCGCATCGGCTCTGAGTGCCTTCCTACCCATCGGATGAGTTTGTTTGTGGATCACAGGGTCGAATATGGTTATAGAAAATTATTTAGGAGCGTGTGTACTTCCCCATCGGAAGGCACATAACCCGAGATAATTACCTTGGTACCGAGTAATGGTGAACACTTAGATACAAATATAAGTATCCTCCCCATCGGAGTCACTGCTTCTATTTGTAGGGCCGAAGAGAAACCAACTATTAATTTTATTTGTCAAAAAGTTAGGTTGACAAGATAGTAAAATTAATGGGTAAAATCTCCTCTTACAAATGTAGAATTCGTATACGTCCACACGATCGTGGCATACGATATTCTCGGTGTTTTGAGGTGTTAGTTAATTTTAAATTTTTATTGTTTGAAGAATCAATAATTTTTTGAAATATAAAGTAATGATCTATGTGATTCTTAGGATTTTCAAAAATGACTTTCAGTCCACTTGATGTGATACTAAAGGAAATAAACTTACTGTACCCAACTATGTTGATTGGAAGAGGAATCTAGACATTGTCTTGACTGCTGAGGAATACAAATATGTACTCTTCGAAGAGTGTCCTCCTAAGCCTGCGTTTGAGCTGGAAGTCCTTGGAGCTGAGATCGATGGGGAAACCTAGGTCGATATCATTCTCCAGTCGACAAAAAGGCTTGCTCAGGCTTAGGCCATGGTTGCTCAAAAAGGTTTCTACTTCTAAGCCGAAAGGCAAGAAGAAGAAGAAACAAGGTGGAGCAAAGGTAGTGGGAGGATCTCAAGAAGGAGAGAAGAAGCCGAAAGGCAAGTACTTCACTTGCAAGAAGGATGGACATTGGATGAAGGACTATCCCAATCCGAAGCAGAACAAAGGTATATCTTTTGGTCTAGTCGTTGAAACATAATTTGCGGTGTTATCTACCGGCACCTGGTGTGTAGATACGGGAGCCACTGATCATGTTTGCTGAAGAAGAGATTACCATTTACTTAGGCAATGCCATGAAGGTGGCGACTATTGCCGTGAGAGATGTTTTATTTATCTTTTGAGAAAAATAAAGTTTTGGTTCATAAGAATTGCCTTTATGTACCTTTATTTAGAAAGAATTTAATTTCGGTTTCTAAATTGTTTATGGATGGATATTCTATTTATTTTAATGATAGAGTTGTTATAAAAAGGAATAGGGACATTATCTGTTTGGGTGCATTGATAGGAAATTTGTACACACTTGAACAAAAAGCTCCCACAATGCAAATTGAAGTTAATAACTCATCTTCTAATTCCAATAAGAGAAAAGAACCTTCGAAGATGAACCAAACATATCTTTGGCATCTTAGGCTTGGTCATATTAACCTAAGCAGAATTCAAAGGTTGATAGATGATGGACCTTTTGGTTCATTAGTGGTGGAAGATTTCCCAACCTACAAATCTTGCTTGGAGGGTAAAATGTCCAAGAGGCCTTTTAAGGCCAAGGGGTATAGAGCCAAAGATGTGTTAGAATTGGTTCATTCTGATTTGTGTGGTCCTATGACTATCCAGGTTAGAGGTGGTTTTGAGTATTTCGTCTCTTTTATAGATGATTATTCGGGATATGGATACATTTACCTGATGTGCCGCAAGTCTGAAAGCTTTGATAAGTTCAAAGAATTCAAGGCTGATGTGGAGAAATTTCAAGGTAAAAGTGTCAAGACACTACTATCTAATCGTGGTGGTGAGTACCTCTTGGGAGAGTTTAGGAATTACTTATCAGAGGTTGGGATTCAATCCCAATTGTCTGCACCTGGCACACCCCAGAAGAATGGTGTAGTAGAGCGAAGGAATATGACTCTTATGGAGATGGTTAGATCGATGATGAGTTATTCTGAGTTGCCAGATTCGTTCTTGGGATATGCTCTAGATATGGCAGTGTACATTCTAAACTTGGTTACATCTAAATCAGTGCCTTCTACTCCCACAGAATTGTAGACTGGGCAAAAACCAAGTCTAAGACATATTCAGATTTGGGAGTCGGCACATGTCTTTGAAAGGCGGATCTTTGGTAAGTTGGAACCTCGTACAGAAGTACGCATGTTCGTTAGCTATCCTAGAGGAAAGAAAGGTGGTTTGTTTTATAGTCCTAGAGATCAGAGGGTGATCGTTAGCACAAATGCCAGATTTTTAGAGGAAGACTATGTGATGAGCCACAAGCCCAAGAGTAAAATTGTTATGGAGGAATTAAAAGGGGAAGTCACTTCTTCACTACCACCGGTACAAGAGGATATACCACAAGTCACTACACCGCGTGTCACAGAGGATTGTGAGACAGCCTGATAGATTCATGTTCTTAAAAGAATCTTCTGATTTGGTCCCTGGCGAACATGAACCTGATCCCTAGACATATGACGAGGCAATCCAAGATAAAGATGCAGCATCTTGGCAAAGTACAATGAATACTGAGATTGAATCTATGGATTCAAATCAGGTCTGGGAGCTAGTGGAACCACCTGATGGTGTAAAAACCATTGGATGCAAGTAGATCTATAAAAGAAAGAGAGGAATAGATGGGAAGGTTGAGACCTTCAAAGCGAGGCTTGTTGCGAAGGGGTATACTCAGAAAGAGGGTATCGATTATGCGGAGACCTTTTTGCCGGTAGCCATGCTCAAGTCTATCAGGATTCTCTTGTGCATTGCAGTTCATATGGATTATGAGGTGTGGCAGATGGATGTCAAGATAACTTTCCTTAATGGAAGTCTTGATGAAAACATCTATATGAAGCAACCAGAGGGATTCATTGCGAAGGGCAAAAAGCATCTTGTATGTAAGCTTAATCGATCCATTTATGGATTGAAGCAATCTTCGAGGTCTTGGAACATCCGTTTTGATGAGGTGATCCAGTCTTATGGATTTATTCAAAGTCCGGATGAGTCTTGTGTATACAAGAGATGTGACGGAAACGTAGTGGTATTTCTTGTACAATACGTAGATGACATTTTGTTAATTGGCAACAATGTCAAGGTGTTATCGGACGTAAGGGTATGTTTGTCCAAACAGTTTGATATGAAGGACTTGGGAGAAGTGGGACACATCCTTGGGATCAAGGTTATAAGGGATCACAGGAAAAGAATGTTGTCCTTATCCCTAGCTTCATACATAGACACGATTATGGATCGTTTTAGCATGCAGAACTCCAAGAAAGATTTTCTACCTTTCAGGCATGGAGTTCCTTTATCTAAGGAGATGTGTCCTAGAACATCTGAGGAGATAGAGGAGATGAAGGTGGTTCCTTATGCCTCAGCAGTAGGAAGTCTCATGTATGGGATGATATGTACGAGACCAGATATCAGCTTTGTCGTGGGCATGGTCAGTAGATATCAGAGTAATCCAGGACAGGGACATTGGACTGCGGTAAAGCATATATTAAAGTACCTGAGAAGGACTAGGGATTATATGCTAGTTTACCAGGCAGACCAATTACTCCCTGTGGGTTACACGGATTCCGACTTACAATCTGATAGGGATAACAGTAAGTCTACCTCAGGTTTTGTGTTTACTTTGGGAGGTGGAGCCATTGTATGGAGGAGTGTCAAGCAGAAATGCGTGGCGGACTCCACCATGGAAGTTGAGTATGTGGCAGCCTCTGAGGCTGCCAAAGAAGCTGTGTGGCTCAGGAACTTCCTGATGGACTTGGATGTGATTCCTGGTTTTCCCAAAACTATCACAATTTATTGTGATAATAGTAGTGTAGTTGCAAACTCGAAGGAACCGCGAGCCCATAAGGCAAGTAAGCACATAGAGCGCAAGTACCACCTGATACGAGAAATCGTAAAGGATGTAGAAGTTGTTGTCGCCTATATTGCATCAGAGGATGACCTAGTAGACCCTTTCACTAAGGCCTTTCTAGTGAGAGCTTTTGATAGGAATGTGGAGGGAATGGGAATCATATGTATGGAGGTATGAGGACAGCATAGTATTTTAGTATAAGTAGGAGATTGTTGAGATGTATACTGAAAAGTCTATCTTTTGTATGAACATCTTTAGTTTTTAAATAAGAATCATATGATCATTTTTTGCATATTTAAGGTTAAGCATATTGTCTAATACATTACATTGTAGATAACATGGTGTGTGGTGTCACACGGGAGATCATGTTATCGGCTCCTTGTAAAGTATAAGTAAAGGCTCACAACCGAGATGGCTTTGGACAAACCATTGGAATGGTTGTAGTATAATTTGGTATTGGTTTGTCTTGACCATAAAATCACACTAGTACACTTTGTGTTTATTGAGCAGGACCAACTTAGAGGTGATTCAATTTTTTGCTGACTACATAATCGAATCAGACCTCAGATATTATATTGTACATGCTCTTAATCCCGATATAATAACGGGCACATATACGTAGTATTCATTTCTTTGATTTACCAATGGGCGAGATTTATAGATTAAATCGATAGGGTCGGTAAGTTGGGAAATTATATTATTTATATGGTGTGATGTTGATTATAGGAGGAAACCGTGTCCTATATATTAGGATGATGATGTCCCCTTGAGGAGCTCATAAGGTTCATCATGTAAACCCTACAGGTGGACTTGGTCCGACATGATGAAAAGGTTGAGTGGTACTACTCATGGAGTTAGATGTTGATTAATTAATGGTCAATAAATTAATTAATCGATGGACATTCGAGATCTTAAACACGGGGAGAAAATGTACAAATAATATTTGGAGCCCATATTAACTTATGGGGGTTGGTGAGGTAGATCAATGATAATCCTCTAGTGGAATGGATAATCATTAATGGATCGGACTTTATGAGGGCTTGATCCATTGGGTGGCCAAGATCCAACTCCTCCTCATGGTCCCTATTGTTGCCTATTAACACCTCATGAAGCTTAGATCCAATGGATGAAAACAAAACTCTAGATCCAATGGTAGAGATTAAATCTCTAGATCCGACGGTTGAGATTAAATCTCTAGATCTGACGTTTGAGATTAAATTCCTAGAACCAATGGTGGAGATTAAAATAAGGCTTGAGCCCAACTCTATAAATAGAACATTAAGGTGGGCGGCATGGCTTGATGGCTTAAGAGGATTAGGGTTTGCTTCCCTTGGGCGGCAAGTAATCCTAGTTTGGTTATAATTAGGAGTGGACAGCTAGGGTTAGGGTTTGGGTGTTGGTTGTGGGCGGCAACATGAGGAGAAGGCCTTTTCTTCTTCTTCCAAGGTTTGGCCGGCAACCTATCCTTCCTCCCTCTACTTTGGCTGGTGCTCAACCTATCCTTCTTCCCCTCTTCCATGGCCGGCAACTAGGAGAGCTAGGGTTAGGGTTTTGGGCGGCAACAAGGTGAAGGGTTGGTTTCCTTTCTCTTCTCCAAGTGTTGGCCGGCGCCCATGCTCCCATTGATTCTCCTTTGGCCGGTTTCTATACTCCATATTCTCTTCCTTGGCTGGCGGCAACATCGAGTCTATTGACTTGGTGGTCGGTTCTAGATAGGAAGAAGAGTTTTATTTTATGATCTTCCTTTGTTCGGAGTGAACAAGGAAAGGAATATTGGTGATCTAGAAGGCTTCGACTTTTGGAAGATCGTCGCCCACACGACGTCCAAAAGGAGGAAGGACATACAATAGAAGATCAAGAGGTATAACAAGAGGTATAATCTTGTTTATTTTGATTAGTGTTCTTTTGTATTATGTCTATAATTGTTTTTCAATTATATGCATGTTGTGTGTGGTTGTTTACTTTATGAATGTGGCTAAATATACTTGGACCCCGAACATAAATACAAAAGTCAGCGATCCGTACATCGTCGATTCCGTGGCTACTCGTAGAATAGAGGTAGGTCGGTTGAACAACAAGTTTGTTCAAGTGACCACTCTAAACGAATAGCACGACGATGACAAGGTTGCTTGGGTGTTCCCTTTTGTCTAGGATTAAATTTTTTTTAATCCGGGGACATCGATGGGATCGCCATGAACAAACGATCGAGTTGAAGTGGGAAGCGATGTTTCCCCTCACGGACTCGAAGACATAACCAACAAGTGGTATCAGAGCTTGTGTGCAATACCAACAAGTGGTGGTAATCTCTCCCTCAGCTTGTCGTCGGGTTTTCTGGAACCCCTGTAAAGTATTGATTAATGTGGCTAAATATACTTGGACCCCAAACATAAACACAAAAGCCGACGATCCATACATCGTCTATTTTGCGGCTACTCGTAGAATAGAGGCTGGTCACTTGAACAACAAGTTTGTTCAAGTGACTACTCTAAACCAATAGCACGACGATGACAAGGTTCCTTGGGTGTTCCCTTTTGTCTAGGATTAAATTTTTTAATCCGGGGACATTGATGGGATCGCCAAGAACAAGCGACCGAGTTGAAGTGGGAAGCGAAGTTTCCCCTCACGAAGACATAACCAACAAGTGGTATCAGAGCTTGCATAGGGGTGAAGACAACAAGCCGTTGGTAAAATCAAGGTGGACCGAAGAGCAACGACAACAATTCAAGACAACGGTTAAGGTAACAAAAATGTTAATTAAATTAATACCCAACCATGTCTTGTGTAAGATAGGTGAATATGGGGATGCCAAAGAATTGTGGGATAAGGTGGTCAAATTCCACGAAAATTCCGAACTGGCAGAAGTAGATAAAGAAGCCGAAATAGAATCCCCATCAACATCTGGATCCAAGGATGTTGAAGAATTAGAGGAAACCTCCACTTCTAGCATTAAGGGGGAGGAGGGGGTTTCCATCCCCGATCAAGAACAAGAAAAGGCATCTACATCCGGTAGAAGTGAAGAGCAAGAAGAAAATTCTCTAGGTAACTCATGCATTGTACTTAAAAATAAAAGTCACATAATATGCTTTGAGTGTAGGGAGCAAGGACACTATAAAAGCAAGTGTCCCAAGAAGATTAAGAAGGCTTAAGCGGTGCCAAAGGTGAAAAATGGCAGTGTCCCCACAATTAGAAGCAAGGAGCATGTGGTGTTCTTTAAATGCCATAAAAGGGACATTATAGGAGCCAATGCCCTAAGGAGGGAGGGCGGGGGGGGGAAGAAGGAGCAAGAAGGGGCATCTCACGCAGGGGGAGCTTCCAAAGCTAATTCTAAGGAAAATTTAATTAATGCACCTTCAATTTCTAGAGTTAAGAAGCATGTTAGTAATATTGCTATTGTTCATCATGAAAAGCATGCTAGTAGGAATAGATACTTTTGCCTAGGTGCCAAGCATGTTGATTTACCTAAGGACAAACCTAGACACCGTAACTCTAGACCAATTCTACCTAGGGAGTCCATTAGGAGAATTGAAGAAAATTTGGATATTTACCCCCAAGAAGTCTAGGCATATGCCAAATAAAAGTCCTTCCCAAAGAAAGAATGAAAATTCAAAATTGGAAAAAATAATATTAGAAAACCAAGCCTTGAGGTCAAGGCTTAAAAAATTGGAGAAGACCCTAGCAAGAATGACAAAATCATTTAAGGGGTCTAATGATCAAAATCTAAGACCTAAGAGACAAGAACCGTTCAAGGGCAAGAGGGCTTTGGGTCACAAACCTATGTCCTACCACAATGTTCCATTTGATTATGGAACAACATCGAGGTCTAGGAAAACAAAGGTTAATAGGGAAATTATCCCTAAGACTAACCATGGTGTTTGTCTAGTGGCTAAAAATTCAAAGAAATCCAAGGTAGCCACTAAGAAGATCAAAGGAGGAGTCACCTCTAGAGTTGACCTAGGAAAGACACAATTGACTAAGGCTTCAAACCTAAAAAGGGTCATTAGGAAGGTATCTAGGGAAGTTATCCCTAGTGAATACCTAGTTAACCCAAGGAGTTCCAATAGATATTGGGTTCCTAGAAGCGTGATTGATTCACGCTAGATGGGTTAGGGTGTGTTAACCCTAAGTGGATGGGTAGTTAACCTAGTCATAATAGAGTTGATACTTTAGGATGTGCCAATGTGCTTTGAGAAGTTGAAAAATGATCAAATTGGCACAATTAGGTCTTAGAAGGTATGGTGTGATATTTTGGTTTTTTGGCACACTAGGGGGATAGTTGGACATATGGAAAAACGGATTTAATTATAACAAATGGCAACTAATACTAAATTTTGGGTATTCTTATACCTTCATCTTTTTACTTGCCATATTTGTTTTCCATATAACATGACATGACATCATGTTTATTTTCATCATATAAAATGTCATAATCATATTTTGGGTTGTTTTTATATGTCATGTATGCTTAGATTTCATTCACATGCCATGACATCATGATTATTGGCACATGATTGCTTATATTGTCATTCATTCCATAATTATTACTCATGCATCATTTAAAATTGATTTAAGGACTATGACATGATTTGAAGTCTCATGCACAAGGGAATCAAATAGTGTTGCTTAGATAAATGCTTGACACCCCAATTAACCAAAACCCACAACTCACTAAAATACTTGACTTGTATGTGTTTCACACATTTAGATACCAGTGAGATGTTTAGGAAAATGAATTTAAAGGTTTTAAATACATTTCAAAAACATTTTGAAAAACCATGGTGAAGTCTATCTTTTGATAGCAATCACCATTGAATGAGGTGATACAAAGATAACTCAAATATTGAAGCTTTTCTCATCTTTTGAACTTTGTATCAATCTAACTATTTTGTGGGTAAAATATTTTTCAAATATTTTTCACCCATATCGATTGTTATAAGTATTATGTATATGTATCAATTTTAAGGTATGTGAGAATCCATTGTTGAACTTTGCCTTAATTTTGATCGTTTAAGTGTTCTTATTGGCTTAGGGACTCTCCAAGGACATTGTTGGTGAAATGGTCAAGGGGGAGCAAGCCTTTAGGGGGAGGTATCCATCATGGGAAGATGGATGTGTATTTTTCCTCATGGGAGGAAAATTGGGGGAGTGTCTCTCTTAAGTGATATGGGACTTATCACTAGAAAGATTGAAGGCATGTGTTTTCCTCCAAGAGAGAAATTGTAAGATCTCATTAGGATATGAGACATTCATACCCTTGGGGAGGACCTTTTTCATGTATATCAAAAAGGGGGAGAAGTTACCAATTGGGGTTAGTTGGAATTCTCATTGGGATATGAGAATTGCCAATTGGGGATAATTGGTAGACTTGAGTTTGAGGTTTTGTCAAACATCAAAAAGGGGGAGATTGTTGGTGCAATTGGCCCAGGTCACGATTGACCGGACTCAAGTTTGACTCGAATTATATTTTGATATTAGACAAAACGTATGACATGGGATTGTCATGGGAAGTCCAACATAGGTTGGCCACGTAAATCCAAGTGTGTAGCCTTGGTGGTGAAAAGTCCAAGCATGGGGCTTGGTGTTGGGAAAATCCAAGCATAGGGCTTGGTGTTGGAAAGTCCAAGTGTATAGCCTTGGCAATGGGAAGTCTTGAGGACTTGGCAAGGTCACTAGTCTCATAGGCTCAGGGTCCTTGAGTTGGTGAAGGATGGCATTGCGAAGTCGTGTGCATGTTGCATCCGAGGGACCGTCGGACGGGGAGCGAATGGAGTGAGGCCCAAGGGAAGTAGACTTCAAGGGCAAGAAATGCGAAGGATGACATTGCGAAGTTGTGCGCTTGGTGCATCTGAGGGACGTAGGATGAGGGAAGAGAGTTTCGGTGGGGAACTCCATGAGAGGATGAGTTGGACTTGGCCAAGTGGCTAAGACTAAGTGTCAAATGCTCAAACAACTTGGTGTTTGAGGTTTTACCCGACATCGATCGGTCGGGCATAGGTGCCGATCAAGCGCTCAAGTCGAATGAGTTCGAGGTGTTCGATCGATCCTGGTTACGGCACGATCGACTTCCAAGGTTGACGATCGGTGAGGACACCATCAGTCAACTAATCAGGGTGAATTCGGGCACAGAAGGTTTTCCAATCGAGTGATCATGTCGAGGGCTTGACTAATGGGTTCATCAGTCGACTGATGATGGATCCATTGGAACTTGTCCAGTGTGGAACGAGTCGTTGTGAGACAATGACTATAGGAAGCGATCGTGGCCGGTCTCGATCGATTGTGATTAGTAGTTATAAATGGAGCTCGAGATGGAGGATTTCACCAATATTTTTGGGGCGATTTTGGAGGGGAATTGCTGTTGCATTTCGATCCTTCAAGATCCAAACCAAAGTAAGCAACAAGCAAAAGTGATCAACGCCATTTGTGTAAAGTTTTCTTTCGTATGGTCTTTGTATTTGCTTGTACTTTTGTTTTACATTGTAATTTCTTGTACGAGGTTTCTCCACCACTGACTTTTTGTCGAGAAGGAGTTTTGTTTGTGTAGTGCGCATAAGATGAGCTCGTTGAGCTCACCTCGTGGAGTAGGAACCCTAAGGTTCTGAACCATGTATATCGATTATGTCTTGTGTGGTGTATTGTATTTGTGTTGTATTTCTATTATTTCCGAAGCGCATTCTAACAATCATTGTAGATGAAGCACGCAAGAACGATCGATTTCCATCATACATGCGAATTGGGCTATTCACCCCCCTCTATCCGGCCACCGATCCTCCAACATTCTCTTGGTGTCATTGACCTTAGCAAAGCTTAATATATTACCTACATACTCAACAGAACATGTGAGTTAACAAGAATGACTTAACTTTGAATCTTTGTCATCATCAAAACCTAGGTTCGATTATCTGATGCCCCTGCACCAACAATCTCTCCCTTTTTGATCTATAGCAAACCAATTCAAAGTTAAGGAAATAGTAAGCATTAAACAACTTGTTTTTCAAAACTCCCCCCTCAAGGTTACCTCCCCCTTAACCCTAGGTGAGTTTTGAAAAACTTTTACTCCCCCCTTAACTTCATGTTTTGAAAAAACCTTTTTCTCCCCCTTAATGTTTTAACTTTAATCTCTTCTCCCCCTTTTTCCATATATAAAAAAGTGATTTTATGGGGGATGCATTCTTAAAGTTAATGTGTTGAACATTTATGTAAAAGAAGAGAGACTTTAATAACTTTTTGAAAGAGCATTAGAAATTTAAATGATAGATGAAATGAGTCCAAGCATCCCCCATTTTTATAAAATATAATAGTTTTAACATAATTCATCTAATAAGAATGTTCAACTCTGTTTGACACAATTGATATAAGATGATCAATAAGTCTTGACTAGAGTTGGTTATTTTGAAAAATTATACTCCATGATTCATGTTGATGCACTTGTTCTACATATGGAATCAGGAGTAAGGTCTTAACGTCTCACACCCATCTACGTGGCTCAGTACACAAACACATTTAACCTATGTGTTGTGAGATGTGTTGGCTCCTTAAAACTATAGGTGCATGATTTCTAAGGGAAACCCTAATATAGTTCAATGTAGCACAAAAGAAAAAGATAGATTATAGTAAAAAATAGGTCCTACTCTACTACGCACATTCCTAATCTTCGTCTAAGCAGACTAAACTCTGCTTCGGGTAAAGGTTTTGTAAAGTTGTCTGCTAGGTTTGATTTCGATTCCACATATTCAAGCTTTACATTTCCATTAGCTACATGTTCCCTTATAAAATGATGTTTTACTTCTATGTGTTTAATTATAGAATGATATATCGGATTTTTAGTTAAGTTAATTGAGCGAATGTTATCAATCAAGATTTTAGTATTACTAAAGCTTAATTGGAAGTCTTAGAGAGTGTGCTTTATCCAAAGAAGTTGAGCTACACACTCACCCATGGCTACGTACTTGGCTTCGGTAGGAGACAAAGCAACACAATGTTGCTTTCTACTGTGACTAGACTCGAACCTAGGAGTTGGCAACATCCACTCATACTCTTCCTATCGAGTTTACTACCGGCATAATCGGAGTTAAAGTAGCCGACTATTTCGAACTCATTTGACCTACGGTACCAAATTCCTATGTTTTGTGTTCATTTTATGTATCTAAACATTTGTTTAACTAAGGTTAATTCCTTGGCACAAGATTGAAATCATGCACAAATACTTATTGCAAAGAGTATATCAGGTCATCTTGCAGTTAAGTACAGAAGGCTACCTATCGCACTCCTATAATATTTTAAATTTATAGTTTTTCCCTCTAAGTCATCTCCAATGTTTACGTTGGTTGCCATAGGTGTACCAATTTCTTTAGCATTTTGCATTCCAAATTTACTAATTAATTCCTTAGTATATTTACTTTGATGCATGTAAATTGCTTCTCTAGATTATTTTATTTATAACCCTAAGAAAAAGGTAAGTTCACCTACTAAGCTCATTTCAAATTCACTTTCCATTAGTGAAATGAACTCATTTAAAAGTGTTGTGTTGGTTTATCCAAAGATTATATCATCTACGTAAATTTGTGCTCTAAAAATTTCTTTTTTTATGGCTTTTACAAATAAAGTTGGGTCAACTAATCCTTGATTGAATCCTTTAGACTTGCATACCAAGCTCTAGGAGCTTACTTTAATCCATATAAGGCTTTTCTAAGTTTAAGTACATGGTTAGGTTGGTCTAACTTTCAAATCCTAGTGGTTGGCTAACGTAAACTTCTTCTTTGATGAATCCATTTAGAAATGCTGACTTGACATCCATTTGAAACAACTTAAAACCTCGATGTGCAGCGTAAGATAAAAGCATTCTATTTGATTCGAGCCTAGCTATGGGTGCATATGTTTCATCATAATCTAATCCCTCTACTTGACTAAACCCCTTATCTACTAACCTAGCTTTATTCCTTATAACTTCACCTTTGTCATCAAGTTTATTTCGAAATACCCACCTTGTTCCAATGATCATTTTTCTTTTAGGTGGGGGTACTAATTACAAAACTTGACTCTTAGTAAAATGAGCTAACTCTTCTTGAATAGCACTTTCTATGGTTTTGGGTTCGATTTTAGATATAAGTGAGATTTGACTTAGATTCCTATAGGTTGCTCTAGTTCGAACCCCTAAATTTGGATCACCTATCACTTGGTCAATTGAATGATTAGCTTGTAATCTAGATTGATTTAGGTTAGGGTCTACACTAGATTCGTTTTGTGGGTTAGGTTCAGGTATAAAATTATTTTCTACTTCTTCATTATTCAATTTTACTTCGGATTTTGTAGACTTGTTTTCTCCATTAAACACTACATTAATTGTTTATTCTATTTTTACGGTTACATTGTTATATACCCTATAAGCTCTACTAGTAGTCGAATACCCTTGAAATATCCCGGTAATTATTTTAGAGGTAAATTTTCCTAAATAGTCTTTTGTGTTTAGTATGCATACCCTACATCCAAAGACCCTAAAGTACTTAATGTTAGGCAATTTTTCATAATAAATTTCATAAGACATTTTTTGGTGTCATTTAGTTAATAAAGTTCTATTTTGGAAATAGCAGGTAGTATAGACTACTTCTGCCCAAAACCTATTAGGTAGATTGTATTTGTTTAACATGGTCCTAGCGACTTCTTGTAGGGTTCTATTTTAACGTTCAACTAGTCCGTTTTGTTGAGGGGTCCTAGGGAAAGAGAACTCATGGTGATATCCATTTGATTACAAAAATCGATGAACTTATGGCTTTCAAATTCACCATCATGATCACTTCTAATTCTCTTAATCCTTTTTTTTTATTTTCTATTAGTTTACATAAATTAGTGAGTTGTTCTAAGGTTTCACTCTTATGTTTTAAGAACTTTACCCATGTGAACCGAGAGTAGTCATCTATTATTACTAGGTAATACTGACTTCTGTTTAGTGACTTGGCTCCATGAGAGTCAAATAGGTCTAAGTGTCTTATGTTTTAAGAACTTTACCCATGTGAACCGAGAGTAGTCATCTATTATTACTAGGCAATACTGACTTCCGTTTAGTGACTTGGCTCCATGAGAGTCAAATAGGTCTAAGTGTCTTATGTTTTAAGAACTTTACCCATGTGAACCGAGAGTAGTCATCTATTATTACTAGGCAATACTAACTTCCGTTTAGTGACTTGGCTCCATGAGAGTCAAATACGTCTAGGTGTAGGAGCTCAAGCACACTTTTAGTTCTTTCTTGATTATTTAGTTTATGTGAAGTCCTAGTTTGTTTTCCTTGTTGACAAGCATTACATATTCTATTTTCTAGGTTACTTAAGTTGGGTAGACCTCTAACTAGACCATTTTGACTTATTTTATGTATGAGTCTTGGATGGGAGTGGTCGAGTCGTCGGTGCCACAACCATGATTTCTCTTTCTATGTCATTAGACACTTGCTTGAAGAGTTAGGTAGATCTATTGTGTAAATATTATTATTCCTAATTCTCTTAAGTATAGTTTTTGAACAATCATTAATTTTAATCATGCACTCATTGTTAGGGCAATCTCTTGTCGTAATATGGTTTTGATGGTGTGGCAAAGGGTTTAAGTTAGTTTGATATGTTGATGTGATATGTGCGTTGAAGTCGTGCAGGACTTAGTAATTCGCACATGGAGCCGTGGCGAGTTTCACATCTCATGACTCGTGCCTTGAGTCGGTGAAGGATAGCTTTGCGGAAGCCGTGCGCTTGGAGCATCCGAGGGACCGCCGGACGAGAAGCTTGGAGTGAAGCCGGAGGAAGTAGACTTCGAGGCAAGAGACGCGAAGGAGCATTGCAGAGCCGTGCGCCTGATGCTGCCGAGGGACGTGGCCGAGAACGAAGAGAACTTCGAAGGCGAGGGACTCCGAGAAATGAGAGTGAGCGATTGTAACCCAGGGAAGGGTAGCTCTTAGGTGAAACTTGGCCATTTGGCCAAGTGTCGGATGGGTTTTCCCGACACGGATCGCCATGTCATGGCGATCGGAGTCGTCAGTGAGTTCGACCGGTATACGATCGAGGATTATGGCCAGCGGTGATCGCCATCGTAAGCGGTCATTGCCAGACCATCGATCGGCTAAGGCGCAGCGGATCGGTAGTCAATAAGGGTTCGCCACGCAGAACCGTTCGTAGCCGGCCAGGCGATTGACTACGGAGGCGATCGGGATGAGGTGCATCGATCGCTGCCAAGAGTTCCGCTGGACTACAGCGGTCGGGATCCGACGTGTTCGGAGGCCATTGTATAGTAACGATCAGCCAAGGGCGGATCGACTAATGGCGGCAACGGAAGAAGTTAGCCCTCTCTATAAAGAGAGGTGTAAGCCTTTGAGAGGCTAATGCTCATACTCAAGCGATCTTCCTAGTGCCCCTGCTCAAACTCTTCTTAATTGTCTTTACTTCAATCCTATTGTAAGAAGAGTGATCTTGGTTGTAAAGGTTACCACCACCTAGCTTTGTGCAAAGGAGAGACCATTTAGTGGATTGGTTTAACTGAGTGATTCACCGTGGACGAATCGGACAATGGATTAGAGGCGTAGCCGAGAACCACGTTATACCATCGTGTTAGCGTTTGTTTTATTGTTTGTCTTTTGCTTTGTATTTGTATATTCCGCTTGCGCTAATCTTTTGTAGACGAGCAATTTACGACGTCCAACGTACGAGGGCTATTCACCCCCCTCTAGCCGGCCATACCGATCCCCTACAAGTGGTATCAGAGCCGAGGAAAGCTTGTCGAGGACTAACCGCCACAACAAGCAATTTTCAAAATGGCCGGCTCCAACATCCATCCTCCGAAGTTTGAAGGAGAATTCGCTTGGTGGAAGAAGCGAATGGAGGTATTTTTCGAAACGGATTTTGATATAATGATTACAATGGAATCCGGTTTCGTTTTGCCTAGGGATGAAGAAGGGAAACCAATCGAGAAATCTAGGTGGACCAAAAGGCAAAGGGAAGAGCACCTTGCAAATTCAAAAGCCAAACATCATCTCTTCAATGTGCTCCCCCAACAAGAAATCAACCGAATAGGAGAATGCCTAAGCGCCAAGGAGATGTGGGAGAAGCTAATTGAGCTTCATGAAGGCACATCCGAGGCAAAGCTAGCAAGGAGAGATCTCCTCCGCTCCCAACTATCCAACATCAAATTAGAAAAGGGAGAAAAGGTAATTTCTTTGCATTCTAGATTCAAAGAAATTTTAAATGGACTAACAAGTGTAGGTGAGAAGCTATCAAACCGGGATATGGTAATGAAGGCCATAGATGCCTTTCCCCGGTCCTCAAAGTGGAGCTCCATGGTGGATTCGTTCTACATCTCCAAGAACTTGGAAGTAAGTACCTTGGAGGAATTTTTCTCAACAATGGAGCTCCACGAAACTAGGCTTGAGGGAATACAAGAGGAGCCTAAAATTCAACCCTCAAGAGGAGTAGCATTATTGGCAAGTAAGGGGAAGAAGAAGATGGAAATCACCTCCTCCTCCGATGACGAAGCATCTTCCTCCTCCTCCATGGATAGCACCGAAGAAGCCTACATGGTAAGGAGGGTAAGACGAGCATTTAAGAATTTTAGATTTGATAAATCTAATGATAGGAATAGAAGACAAAGGAGAAGGGAAAGGCTAACGCTCTCAAGGCAAGGACTTGGGATGATCCATCCTAATCCTCCTCCTCATCATCGGATGAGGAGAATGCCTTTGTCACCAATTTGGCCTTGATGGCCTTTGATGACTTGGATTGCTCTTCATCTGAAAATGAAGGATCAAGCTCAAATGGGGAGAGCTCAAATGAAGGGGGAGCTTCTACATCCTCCTCATCCGAAGAAGAAGAGGACATGGAAACTATGGTAACAAATCTAACCCCTAAGAAAATAGTTTCCATGGTTTCTAGCTTAACTAGAGATTTATTTAGAGCTAAGAAGAAAAACAAAAGCATGCTAGATCAAATTAAGGACCTAGAACAAAAATTAGAAAAAGCATGCTTAAATGAAAATGAAAATATTTCTTCTAGCTTAGATGATGCATGCTCACATGATTATATGCCTTTAAATGTTAATGATGCATGCATAGAGGAAAATAGGGCATTAAGGGAAAAGGTAGATTATTTAACCAAAGCCTTAGAGAAATTCACAATTGGCTCCAACACCTTAAATATGATCTTAGGGAGCCAAAGAGCTAGTTTCAACAAGAAAGGCCTAGGATGCAAAGAAAAGAAAAATGAAAAGGCCTATAAATGCCTAATAGCTAGGGGACAAGATAAAAAGAAAGTAATTTCTAGGAAATGGATCCCCAAGGAGTATTTAGTGAACCCAATAGGAAAGAATTTATTTTGGGTTCCAAAATCCATCCTTAAGGGTTAGAATAACCCTAGGGTAGTCAACCACATGGTCCTAACCTATATCATATTTTGGTTGACTTAGGATGACGGGACAACATTTTTTAGATAGTGTTGGGTGATGATAACGTGCCCATAAATAGGTAATAATGCTTAAATCATGATGATTAATGTAATTGCTATGTATGTTTTAAATCATGATTTATGATTTTGATATTTGGCATGTTATCATGAGAAATAGGGTTGAATCATGTTTTAGGTGATACTTTGTTTGTTATCATCATATAATACCTAATGCATGATTATAATTTGATGAAAACATGAGTTTCATGATCATAATGTAGAATTGATTGATATATGTCATTATGATCATGTAGAATGTTAGGTTGATACTTAACCATGATAGAATTGCATGAATATATGGGTTAAGTATATACAAATACCCCCCTAGGATACATCTCACACTCACTATAGGCTAACTTGATTGCAAACTTAGCATGGGTGAGATATTAGGATGATACAAATGTCCACTAAATGCCTATGGCATTTAGATGGTCATTTAAAGTATCAACATAGCAATAATAGACCAATCATGGGGAAGGCTTATGTTTAATTCATAGACATATTGCCCAAAGATCATGGTTGGATATTTCATATGTTTTCAAAATAATTTCTTACCTTAAAATACATGTATTCATGTTTTGAAACAATTGGATGCAAAACTAGGTAGCTAACTTGATACTAGAATGATCAAAAACCAAGTGGTTTTTAGAGCTTTTGGATTTTTGGCAAAAACAAGAAAATATAATGAGTTTTCATGAAAAACTATTTTTCCTTGATAGATATACTTAATAGAAATATGTTCCCCAAATTTCATGATTTTTCGAATTTTCTAGAATTTATAATGCATTTCTGAAATTCGTCCAGAAAATCAAAAATTCGGATTCCTTTGTGCGGTCATTGCCATGCGATAGCGATCATTGGTGGCCTGTAAATCAGAACATTGAAGGCCGAATTCAGTTTGTAAACCTACAACAAGTGGTAGAAATATACTTGATGCCATCAACAAGTGGTACCCAATTTTAAATCAACTTGTCATATTTTCCCTCCATTATACTTGATGCCATGAGCTTATAACTTAGTGTTAATCTTTTTGATAGTGTCAAAGGGGGAGAAATAAGTATGTTTAAGTTAATCACTTTAGGGGGAGAAATATATGATAGGGGGAGAAATATTTGCATAGAGAGTTTCATGGATTAAGGGGGAATTGCATGTTGTTATATCATGTTTAGCTTTACATGCTTTCATACCTTAGAATTTATATCAAATGTTTTTACCTAACTTAAACGGATTGCCACACATCAAAAAGGGGGAGATTGTTAGGGCAATCTCTTGCCGTAATATGGTTTTGATGGTGTGGCAAAGGGTTTAAGTTAGTTTGATATGTTGATGTGATATGTGCATTGAAGTCCTGCAGGACTTAGTAATTCGCACATGGAGCCGTGGCGAGTTTCACATCTCATGACTCGTGCCTTGAGTCGGTGAAGGATAGCTTTGCGGAAGCCGTGCGCTTGGAGCATTCGAGGGACCGCCGGACGAGAAGCTTGGAGTGAAGCCGGAGGAAGTAGACTTCGAGGCAAGAGACGCGAAGGAGCATTGCAGAGCCGTGCGCCTGATCTTTGCTGCGGGGCGTGGCGAAGAAGAAGAACGAGCGAGGACTCAGAAATGAGTGGCGATTGTAACCCGGAAGGGTAGCTCTTAGGTGAAACTTGGCCATTTGGCCAAGTGTCGGATGGGTTTTCAGACACGATCATTGCCATGTCATGGCGGTCATTGCCTCAATCGAGTGAGTTCGACTAGTATCATTGGCCCGGATTGTGGCGCGATGTTGCGCCATCGTGGGATCATTGCCAAGACCATCGATCGGCTAACTGAGCGGCGGATCGGTAGTCAATAAGGGTTGACCCACAGAACCGTTCGTGGCGGCCAGGCGGTCGACTACGGAAGCGCGATCGTGATGAGTCCATCGATCGGCCAAGATCGTTGGACTGATGATCCGGCGTGTTGTTGTAGTAATGACCGATCGGCCAGCGGCGATCGTATTAGCCCTCTCTATAAAAAGAGAGGGTGTGAGCCTTTGAGAGGCTAATGCTCATACTCCAAACGATCTTCCTAGTGCCCCACAAGCTCTAAACTCTTCTTACTTGTCTTTACTTCAATCCTATTGTAAGAAGAGTGATCTTGGTTGTAAAGGTTACCTCCACCTAGCTTGGTGCAAAGGAGAGACCATTTAGTGGATTGGTTTAACGGAGTGATTCACCGAGGACAAATCAAGGACCGTGGATTAGCAGCGTAGCCGTGAACCACGTTATACCATCGTGTTAGCGTTTGTTTTATTGTTTGTCTTTTGCTTTGTATTTGTATATTCCGCTTGCGCTAATCTTTTGTAGACGAGCAATTTACGACGTCCAACGTACGAGGGCTATTCACCCCCCTCTAGTCGGCCATATCGATCTCCTACACTCATTAGGTAAGAATATAACCTTATAACTATTATCACACAATTGATTAACACTTAAAATATTAAATTTTAAATTTTCACCTAACAGTACTTGACGTATTATAAAGTTCGAGTTTAGCTCAATATCACCTGATCCGATGATTTTGAGCTTCTCGTTATTTCCGAAGGCTATCGATCCTTGGTTTTTGAATCTGAGCTTCATAAACTTTAGTCGGCATCCGGTCATATGTCGGGAGCACCCACTATCCAACATCCATTGATCCTACACATATAGTAGTTGGATCGGATATTGGAATTTTAACTTAGGATTCATCTCACCCTTTCTACACGACCAAACATGTTAACCTTATATGTTTTTGTGAGATGACTTAAATTTTACTTAGTTAGATTTAGTGATTTGAAGACTAGTTAACCTTGGGTTAGATTCGGATTTAACCTTTAGTTAGTTTAGTGAACCTTTCAAAAGATGGCTTCCAGGTCGTGGTGAGGTACATATGTATTCTTTGATCGGAACAATGACCACTTCCTTAGACAAAGCCAATCTTAAGAAATTGCTCACTTAATTCACTTGGGGTTACGTCTAGGTCTAACTAGTTTAGGATGTGGTGAGGTAGCTTCAACTAGTTCCACTCAACCGAGTGCATCAAGCTAGATTTGCCTTATCTATCTTGTATACATAAGGCTTTATTTCCCTAACATACTATCATCTCACCATGTCCTAATACTATCTTGTCAAGGTTGATTAATCATTGGTCCTATCTAGACGTTCTAAAAATTAAAAAAAATACTTAGCATGAAAAGTTACACTAATCAAGAGATTGAGCACACAAGTTTAGTATTAGCTCCCTCTAGATCATTGAACCGATGCGGTCTATCCACATAGTAGATTTGATCCTTGGGAACCCAGCACTTTATAGTACCTATTTGTGAATTTAAAAAGGTCTTAGGGACCCTGCTTGGACTATTCGATTATTTGTTGTCATGTAAGACTTATTTGTTGTTGTTGATCTAAATACGAGTCTGACCTTGTTGTACACGACTTTTTGTGATCCAAGAAGTAGGTCAAGACCCTTGGACCCCAATATAAACCTTTCCAACAACTTCCTAAGCTCTTGCACTTGTCCTTTCAAGAGGGAATTCTCTTCCTCAAGTATTTCAACCTGTGTTGAGTTTCCCTCTCGAACTTGACTAGTTGAAGAGGCTAGGGTAGCCCCATGCTTGTGGAGTTTAACCTCTTTAAGAAAGGACTCGACCTTAGACTCAGACTTAGCTAACTTTTTTTTTAAGTACTTAATTGCATTGTATAAAGTATTAAATAAAGATTGACTTACCTTGATTGAATCTTTTGAACTAGATGCGGATCCATAGCTTGTCTTGAATTGAAGCTCGGTCTTGGATTTGGAGTCAGACTCGGTCTTGGACTCATAGTTGGCTTTGGGTTTCGATTCGGACTCGGACTTGGTTGGTCTCGCCATTAATGCCAAATTGTTGAGTTCTTTTTCTTCCTCCGAGCACTCTTCCCACGTCGCGTTGAGTGCCTTCTTGATTTGTGGTTGCTTATTTTTTAGCCTCGGACACTCGGATTTGAAGTGACCTCTCTTGTTGCATTCGTAGAACTTGTAATTTTGATTCTGATCATGTCTCTTCTCCCTAGTTTGCTTGATGGGTCGCCTTCTACTCTTGATCATCTTCTGAACTAGGTTGACTAGCTCGGTCTCAATTTTGTCATATACCTCTGATTCGTACTCTTCTTCTTCTTCGAGAGGTGGCTTTGCCTTTACTTTTTGTCCTACAACCAAAGCTACACTTTTCTCGACCGGGACCGAGTTAGACTGTTCATGCAATTCAAATTCTGAAAATAATTCATCTAATCTAATTTTTGAAAGATCTCTAGATACTTTGTAAGTATCAACCATGGATGCCTACAAAGTGGTCATAGAGAAAGTGTTAAGCACGTACCTTATGATGTCATAGTTTTCTACCTTTTGTCCTATGGAGTGGAGGTCGTTCATGATATCTTGGATCCACGCATGGAGTTTAGTTGTCGTCTCATTGTCCTACATTTTTAGATTAAATAACTTATTTAGGAGTAGGTCTCGTTTACATACCTTAGCGTCGGTCGCCTCTTCATGTAACTCAATGAGTTTGTTCCAGAGGTCCTTGGTGCTAATGAAGGGGCCAACACGTTTGAGCTCTTCCTTGCATAGACAACATTACAAGATTTGAGTGGCTTTTGCATTGGCCTCTACTTGTCGCTTCATCATGTTTGTCCACTTGTCGCAGTCCACAAACTCTTTTTCTTCATTTGTCGCTAAGGTGAATCTTGTCTGGATGAAGATCCATATCTCGACTTGGGTCTTAAGATAGCATTCAATCAAACTCTTCCAATAACGAAAGTCATCTCCATTAAAGAATGGATGTCGGGGGGGGGGGGGGGGGGCTATATGAAGGGTTTTGCTTATCGAGTCCGTGAGGGGAAACTTCGTTTTCCACTTCACCTCGGTAGCTTGTCTATGGCGATCCCTTCGATGTCCCCGGATTAAAAAAATTTAATCCTAGACAAAAGGGATTTCCCAAACCACCAAGTCATCGTCATGCTATTCGTTTAGAGAGGTCACTTGAACAAACTAGTTGTTCAAGCGACCATCCTCTATTCTATGAGTAGCCATGAATGTTTATTCTTGGGATCCAAGTATTATTTAGCCATTTACAGATTTATAACATGATTATAATTGAAAAACAAAAACAAGCAAGTAACAAAAGGAGAAAGAAGAATAGGTATACCTCTCGATCTTCTAATGTATGACCATCCTCCTTTTGGACGTCGTGTGGGAGACGATCTACCAAAAGTCGAAGCTCTTAGATCACAAATCTTCCTTCCTTGCTCTTCCAAAGCAAGAGGAAGAGTAGAAACAAGCTTTTTCTCCTCACTAAAACCAACCAACAAGGAGCACACAATCTTCTTGCTGTCGGCCAACTAGAAGGTGGAGAAGATGATGGAAAACAATCAAGACACCAAGGGAAGCCCTATATCTTGTTTCCACCACCTAAGGAGAAGAAAGTAGGCCTTTTGGGCACCGACCAAAGGCTGGAAGGGGCTGGAAACTGTTGGAATGTATACTGAAAGTCTAGCTCTTTTGTATGAATATTTTTATTTTGAAATAAGAATCACATGATCATTGTTTGCACTTTATATTTATTATATGTGTGCATATTGTCTAATACTTTACATTGTAGATAACATGGTGCTTGGTGTGGCACAGAAGATCATGTTATCAGTCCCTTGTAGAATATAAGTAGAGGCTCACAACCAAGATGGTTTTGGACAAACCATTGGCATGGTTGTAGTGTAGCTTGGACTTGTTTTGTCTTGAACATAGAGTTACACTAGTACACTTAGGTGTATTGAGCTGGACCGACATAGAGGTGATTCAATTTATTGCAGACTACATAATTGAATCGGACCTCGGATATTATGTTGTACATGCTCTTAATCTCGATATAATAACAGGCACATGTACTTAGTATTTATTTCTTTGATTTACCAAAGGGTGAGACTTATATGGATTAAATCAATATGCCCGGTAAGTTGGGAAATGATATTATTTACATGGTGTGTCGTTGATTATAGGAGGAAACCGTGTCCTATATATTAGGTTGATGATGTCCCCTTGAGGAGCTCATAAGGTTCATCATGTAAACCCTGCAGGTTAACTTATTTAACATGATGATAAGGTTGAGTGGTACTACTCGAGGAGTTAGATGTTAAATGATTGATGGTCAGTAAATCAATTAATTGACGGACATTCGATATCTTAAACACGGGGAGATAGATGTACAAATAATGTATGGAGCCCATATTAATTTATGGGGGTTGGTGAGGTAATTCAATGATGATCCTCTAGTGGAATGGAACCTCATTGATGGATCAAGTATGTGTGGTTCCGATCCATCCGGTGGCCAAGATCCAACTCCTCCTCACGGTCCCTATCGTAGCCTAATATAATCCTCATGGAGCCTAGATCCAATGATGGAAAACAAAACTCTAGATCCGACGGTGGAGATTAAATCTCTAGATCCGACGGTTGAGATTAAATCTCTAGATTCGACGGTTGAGATTAAATCCCTAGATCCGACGGTGGAGATTAAATCTCTAGATCCAATGGTTGTGATTAAATCTCTAGATCCAACGGTTGAGATTAAATCCCTAGATCCGACGGTGGAGATTAAATCTCTAGATCCGACGGTTGAGATTAAATCTCTAGATCCGATGGTTGAGATTAAATCCCTAGAACCGACGGTGGAGATTAAAACAAGGCTTAAGCCCAACTTTATAAAAGGGGGCTTAAGGTGGGTGGCAAGAGTTGGTTCATGATTTTTGGAGATTAGGGTTTTGCCTATCATAAGCTTGGGCGGCAAGAAACCCTAAGGAGAAAACCCTAATTAGATTAGGGTTTGGTTGGGCGGCTAGGGTTTGGAACTTAAGGTGGGCGGCAACTATAGGAGAGGTGCTCTTCTTCTTCCTAAGGTGTTGCCGGCTCCTATCTCTTTTCCCTCTACCTTGGTCGGCGCTCAACCTATTCCTCTTCTCCTCTTCTTTTCCTCTTGGCCGGCGGCACAAAGGAGCTAGGGATTGTTCCCTTGTTTGGTTCCTTTGTTGGCCATCTTGTTCTCTCTTTTCTTGGGGCCGGTGGCATCAAGCCTTTGTGGTTTGGTGGTTGGCTCAAGCAAGAAGGGAAGGAGAGTTCTTCTTTCTTTTGATTGAAGAAGATCTAGGAAGCTTCAACTTGTGGAGGATCTTCGCCCACACGAAGTCTAGAAGGAGGTTAGGACATACGATAGAAGATCGAGAGGTATAAAAGTTTTACAAGTTTTATTATTGATCTTTGCATGTTCTTATTAATATGTTTGTATGTGTTGATTATACATGTCTACATCCATATGTATTTGTATAATCATGGACCCCGAAGATAAACACAAAAACCGGTGATCCGTCCGTCGTCTATTCCGCGGCTAACCGACTAGAAGAGTTTTGTTGCTTGAACAACTAGTTTGTTCAAGCGATCGCTCGAGTCATTAGCACGACGACGAATTGGTTGAGCTTAGGAAACTCATCCCATCCGGATTAGTTTTCATTAGTGAAAATTTTAATCCGGGGACATGGGAGCCAATGAGCCTCCGAGCATGCCATCAAACCAATCTGGATGCCGACCAATAGAAGGATGAAGAAGAAACAATCACCTTCCTTATTTAGTGCCGCCCTAGCGTCCAAACCCTAACCCTAATCCTATCTCAACTAGGATTCCTTCTTGCCGCCCAAACCCTAGCTCTCTTTGATTGTCATCCACGCCAACTCCCATGGCCTCCTTTTATAGAGTTAGGGATAAGTCATGAATTAATCTCCTCCATTGGTTCTACGGATTTAATCTCAACCGTCGGATCTAGAGATTTAATCTCAACCGTCGGATCTTAGAGATTTAATCTCTACCTATCGATCTTAGAGTTTTGATTCTATCCATTGGATCTAAGCTTCATGAGGTGTTAATAGGCTACATTAGGGACCATGAGGAGGAGTTGGATCTTGGCCACCCATGGATCAAGCCCACATAAAGTCTGATCCACTAATGATGATCCAATCCACTAAAGGATCATCATTGATCTACCTCACCAACCCCCATATGATAATATGGGCTCCATATATTATTTGTACATTTTCTCCACGTGATTAAGATCTCGAATGTCCGTCGATTAATTAATTTACTCAACATTAATTAATCAACATCTAACTCCTTGACTAGTACCACTCAACCTTTTCATCATGCCGGACCAAGTCCACCTGCAGGGTTTACATGATGAACCTTATGAGCTCCTCAAGGGGACATCATCATCCTAATATATAGGACACGATTTCCTCCTATAATCAATGACACACCATATAAATAATATCATCTCCCAACTTACCGAGCCTATCAATTTAATCTATAAATCTCGCCCATTGGTAAATCAAAGATATGAGTACTAAGTATATGTGTCCATTATTATATTGGGATTAAGAGCATGTACTAAATAATATCTGAGGTTCGATTCGATTATGTAGTCAGCAATAAATCGAATTACCTCTAAGTCGGTCCTGCTCAATACACACAAAGTGCACTAGTGTGATTCTATGGTCAAGACAAACCAATACCAAATCACACTACAACCATTCCGATGGTTTGTCCAAAGTCATCTCGATTGTGAGCCTTTACTTATACTTTTCAAGGGGCGTATAACATGATCTCCTATGTGACACCACACACCATGTTATCTACAATGTAAAGTACTAGACAATATTGCATAACCATAAAAATATGCAAACAATTATCATGTGATTCTTATTTCAAAATAAAGATGTTCATACAAAAGATAGACTTTTCAGTATACATCCCTACACTATACCCCTCAAGATCGGCAATTAAAAAAAGCATTGCAAAAAAAAAACACGAACAACAAAAATTTCCTAGACTTTGTCTTGGATTAGTAGTGTGGGAAGAAAAGCTTAAATTAAATGAAAACCAAAAACACAAAAAGAATGAAAAATTGCTCGACCGGTGGTTGCACCAAATCGGAGTACCCCTCTCAGATATCAATCGTTGGATCGAGTATACGCTAGAGGAGAGGGGTGAATAACGTTAAAAAAACTTTCTTCTCTTTGTTTAAAACAAAGTTCATATAAAAAATAAAAACAAAAACACAAAGGACAAGCTTTCTTTTTACTTGGTTCACAACCAACTGGTTGCTAGTCCAAGGCCCTGCGATCCTAGATCGATTCCGATGGGCAATCCACTAAAAGGTCTCTTCCTCGTTGTTGGTAAGAGACAACGATAACAAAGAAAGAATGTAGAGGAAGAGGCAACTAGAAAAAGCACAAAAAAAATAAGAACAACTAGAAAAAGCTATTGACTTAAGAACACAAAGTTGTGCATGTTGTCGGCGTTATGACGACGTTGCGTTGTTGAAGAGAGCTTGAATTCATTGGAGCACTTGGGAGCCTTTTTAGATAATTGAAAGAGGTGAATTACTCCTCCTTTTATAGCCATTTGAACCCTATCTCGTTGAGATCCAGATCTGAGTCAAACCTCCACATCACCACACTTTTGATGGATCTTATCTTGACTCACCTCGAAGTGATCAGCTTGACTACCAGTCGATTGATGCCACACATCAGTCGACTGATGGTAATTCAGTCGACTTTCATTTATCTCCAGTCGACTAATAGCTTGATAACTCACCTGCAATACAAGGTTAGCTCAAAAGTTGTTCATTAATGGAAAATCTGATGGTCCCTTACCGTCCAACCTCGACCAAGACCTTCCTCCGGAAGTCCTAGTCGGATCGCCGCCTACGGTCATCCCCATAAGGAGGACATGTCCTTACCATCACTCCACACTCGGAGCTTACCTTTGGTCCTTCTGACCTGTTTCTTAGCTTCCAGTCACTACCAAAGTTCCTTGACTCCCCGAAGTTCTCTTAGTGTTTCCCGACCACCGTGGTTTCTCATCCCGAGATTCTCCTGGTGCCATTGACCTTAGAAAAGCTTAATACATTACCAGCACACTTAACACATGTGAGATAACAAGAATGACTTAACTTTGAATCTTTGCCATCATCAAAACCTAGGTTCGATTATTTGGTGCCCCTGCACCAACATATCCCTTTCTCTAAATCCCCATCCTCTCTTAATTCTCTTCACTTCCATAACTCTGAGGTTTTCTTATAGATTTTTTTGGAGATAAAATCGGGAAATCTGTTGCAAGAAATTCAGAATAGACTTGAGAAAAATCGGGATTCGGTTATTCCACAACACGACCGTGCAATTTGGCATGGCTTGGGCATGTCAGGTGCTGTGGAGATCTAGCATTTCTCGAAATTAGGCGTGTCGATGAGTTTAGGCACGGGCATGCCACTTGACATGCCTTGGGTGTGTTGGACACTGGGAAGTCAAAAAATATGCATTGTGGCTCTGTTCGCTCCTCGTTTCATCGTGGTTTTTCTCCAAGGCTATATTATGCCTTCTTTTGTCCCTCCTAAAAGTAAGAAAACATAGAAACCACACTTATCCAAACTAAAAGTGCAATATGAAAGTAAATGCTATGTTTTATGCATCCTATGTGAATAAAATGCTAGAAAAACATGCTAAATAAACCCTAAAATATGCATGTGATTCACACTCATCACACCCCAAACTTAAACTTTTGCTTGTCCTCAAGCAAAGAAAAAGAAAGAAACTATGAGTCAGAATAACTTGTTAGAAACCCATATTAATGTATAAAATACTTAGTCTTATCGATTTGTTCCCGATGGCTTAGCTTGAAAGATCCTTGTGTAGTGTTTGTGAGTTTTGACTTTTAAGGTTTTGGACACCAATCCAAGTTTATATTCCTTCTACCGTGTTCCTCGCATACCTGACATAAAGATACTTACCTGCCAGTGTGCTTGGATCATCCTCTCACTAATATACTTAGTCTCAATGGAGCATTCAATTGTCAAGGAGAAGGAAAGTAGAAAATAAACATCAAGTATTTCCCAGTAACTAGTTAGCCTCAAAGGGGCACCTATATGGGTGTTTCTTGAGTAGCAACTTGGTCTCAAAGGGGTACTTTAATGATATTTAACCTTTTTTTTTCTTTTTTTTCCTCTTTTTTTTTTCTATTCTTTATTTTTTTAGAATTTTTTTTCTTTTTTTGTTCTACTCACTTTTTCTTTTAAACTCTCGAGATGAATGTTTCTCCAGTAACTAAGTATTGCGAAAGTCCCCATGGAAATTTGAATACTAGTCCGATATGGAGGCAACCCCTTTTTTGATACCTCTACCTCATTGGTCTTGTAAAAAGTGAAACAAGTTTCTTATGAAGTAGGCCAAAAGGACCTTTACCGATCTAACTAAGTTTAGTTATACTACTCTGGATAAAGGAATAATAGGTTATCAATCTAAGGAAATATGCTCAGGATGTATGCTAACAATGCAAGGAAATATGCGGAAAGTACTACAAAATTATGGTAAACAGAAAAACACAACATGCAAAGCTACCCCCTGTTAGTGCCTATAAGATCCACATATCTCCAGAATAGTATGATATTTTCCACTTTGTGCCTAATCCCTCATCGTTTTTTTTTAGCTTTAACCAAAAGGCCCCAAACCAATAGAGATATCTTTTTATCTTATAAGCACATGATCTTTTCCATGTCTTACCAATGTGGGACTTTGATTGTATTCCGCATACTCCCAACAATTCCCCCCCCCCCCCCCTCAAACGAAGGACCACATTGAGCCTCCCTCAAGCCTATCCATCCTCGAAAGACTTCCTCTGGTTGATGTTAGATCCTCAACCCACCAGGACTTCCTGCCAACTGTCTAGTCATTCTGACCCAGCTAGACTTCCTGTCACTTGTCCATCCCTTCTTGCCCAACAAGACTTCTTGCCAGTTGTTCGTTTTTACCGACCCAACTGAACTTTCTTCCTGGTGTCTGGTTCTCATGATGTGGACATGGGAGCTCCACTTCCTTCGTTCAAGGCTAATGGCTTGGCATGGACCATGGCTCTGATACCAATTGTCTGTGCTTATAAGATCCATATATCTCCATAATGGTGTGATATTGTCCACTTTGGGCCTAAGCCCTCATGATTTTATTTTTGGGCTTTACCCAAAAGGCCTCAAACCAATGGAGATATCTTTTTATCTTATAAGCACATGATCTTTTCTATGTCTTACCAATGTGGGACTTTGATTGTATTTCCCATACTCCCAACACCCCCCCCCCACCAAGAAAAACTAAAATATGCATTGTCCTCAGTGTATAGAAGGTAATAATAAAGTAAAAAACTTAGGAGGAGGAGGTGGAATAAAATGACCTTGTGAAATGTGATAATGGTACATGGCATCGATCATCTATCTCTAAGTTCTATGTTCGGCCTGCTACTCCCTTAGGTCTTTGTGAAGTGCATCTAGGGAAGGTTGAATCCCAGCATATACATCATTAGAAGTGCTAGCGCCTGCATAAGAATTACCAAAAGAAAAAGAATGCCTAGGGAGGTTTGTCCTAATGGGTGGTACTGTAGTGGACTCCAAGGGGTTAGGAACAGGTTCTACATTGGTCATGAGTCGGATGGCTCATTTCCTTATTATTATTCAATCAGGGTTTGGAAGTGGTAATAGAAAATGATCTTGTAAAACTAAACAATATCTACCTTCATCTCTAGTGATCATTCTCATGGCCATACATGCATCTAAGTTAATTTTGGGGCTATTTGGAATCGACTCTAATCCATCAAGATAACACCCCAAGGCCAATGCTATTTGAGTTATTAGACCTCCAACTAAGATTGATCCTATCAAAATTTTACGTATTTTTACCAAATGCATAATAAAATATGAGCAAGTATTGATATTTATATTATTAATCATTGCCCATAAAACAATCAATTCACTATTGTGAACTGCACCTTAGCTATCTCCTCGACCAAAGTGTTAGGGCAATCAACTCGTGATATGGTTTTGATGTGTGTGGCGAAGGGTTTAAGGTAGGATGTTTGGATTTGATATGTGTGTTAGAGTCTTGCAGGACTTAGTAATTCGCACATGGAGCATTGGCGGGTTCACTATCTCATGGCTAGGTCTTTGAGTCGACGAAAAAGCATTGCAGAGTCGTGCAATTGATGCATCCGAGAGACCGTCGGACGAGATGACTTAAAGCGAAGCCAAGGAAGCAGACTTCGAAGGCAAGAGACACGAAGGAGCATTGCAGAGCCATGCACCTGATGTTTCCAAGGGACGTCGCCGCGAACGAAGACAACTTCGGCAAGGGACTTCAAGTGAGATGAGAGAATGAGTGAAATGTAAGTAGCTCATTAAGGGAATTTGGCCAATTGGCTAAGTGTCGGATGGGATTTCCCGACATCAGTCGACTGCCATGTTATGGTAGTCGACTACTCTAAGTCGACTGTGACTTTACTAGTGTTCAAGTTCGATTCATGTGACAACAGTTGACTGCCATGGATTGGCAGTCGACTGACGAGACAACCAATTGACTGATGAAGGCATCAATAGACTGGACGCAATGGTTTCGGGCACAAAATTGAGTGCTCACTTTTTCCACTTGACTGATAGATCCATCAGTCAACTAATGGGAATATCAGTCGACTGATGTAGGAGTCATTGGGTGAAATCCAATGTGGAAGAAGCCGTTATTGGGCAATGGCTATAGGATCAGTCGACTGATCGGGGCATCAGTCGACTGGTCCTGTGTTAACGGGAAGAAACCCTCTTCTTCTATAAAAAGAAGGGGTGAGGGCATTTGGGAGCCTAATGCTTCAACTCATAACATCTCCCAAAGTGCTCAAAAGGTCTTCCACTCTTCTACTTGTTCTAATCTTCATTCCATTGTAAGAAGAGTGGATTCTTGTGTAAATGGTTACCTCCACCTAGCTTGATGCAAAGGAATGAATAGTGAAAGCTTGAGGCGTGATTCACCTTCGACGAATCAGACCGTGGATTAGCGGCGAGGTCGTGAACCACGTTACATTGTGGTGTTAGCGCTTGTGTTTCTATTCTTCCTTTGCTTTTGTCTTTAATTGTTTGTATTACTATATTCCTCTTGCACTAATAGTGTTTGTAGACAAGCAACGAACGAATGACTTCCACCATCTACGATAAAGGCTATTCACCCCCACTACCGGACCAACATCGACCCTACAAGTGGTATCAGAGTCAAGTTGCTTGTCAAGAACACTAACCACCGCCACAAGCAAAATCAAGGATGGCCGCCTCTAACATTCACCCACAAAAGTTCGAGGGAGAATTCTCTTGGTGGAAGAAGAGAATGGAGGTGTAACTTCCCAAATTTTAGTGAGTATATTTTTATTTAAAGGATATATATATATATATATATATAATATATCTCCTGGGCGTTACTATATACTTAAAACAATCGGGTAAGCTCCATAATATATCTCCACAATCGGGTTTTTCCTTATCCTAACCCTTGCGCCGCCCTCTCTTTCCTCTCTCTAAACTCCACGCTGAAACCTTCCAGCCGCCGAAGCCCTCATCTTCCTCTCTCTCATGTTTTCTCACGGCAAGAGAGATAAAGTGTAGGTCTAAGGCATTTTTCGTTAGGCATGATGAGAGAGGAGGATAAAATGGAGCCAGAGTATAAAGGATATGAAGACTCTCATCTCTCTCTCTCATTTTTTTCCTACCACCAAGGAAAACAAAAGAAAAAAAGAAGAGAGAGCCTCTATAATTTCTCCACCGTGGGATAATTCAAAAGGGAATTTTCAAGAGGGATCTCTTCAAGGATTTGATAGAGGATCACCCTAAAGTAAAGGAATACGCAGGAGGTCTTCTCTTTACGAAATCTAATGGTATAAATTGGTGAAAAAGTGTAGGATGTAAGTATCCCCTCACCTGCAGTATAAGTGATTACGATGTAATGTTGTATGCTTGATTTTGAACGAAAGAATCTAGAACTATATGTAGATGGTTCGGCTAATAGGATTAGAGAAATTATTCTTGAACAATCTTATGAAACTCTTTCTTTGAGCTTAAGGGGCACAAAATTTCAGAAGCTGTGTTAGAAATAATTAACCAAAATAATAGTAGTTGATGTTTTTTCATCTCACATCAAATTGGTCAAACCAAAATATATATTGAGTTGGTTTGGCTTGATTCCAAGTGCTATGCCAGTTTGTTGTGCCAAAAATTAGCCAAGGAAATGTGTCTATTGATTCAACATAAGTTTTATTTAGCTCCAACAAATTGTAAATCCCAGCAGTCTTATTAGGAGTACTGGAGGATCTAACTAGGAATAGTAAGTGGGTGTGCTGGCATTGGTAAAGTCATCTTATTATTATAAGAACGAAACATCTGTTTATTTATATTTTTTGGGAAATGCTAATTTGTGTTAATCCATTGTACTTAGTTAATGTTTTCTATGATTTGTATATATTTCTTAAATTTTTCTGCATATTTTATTGTAAAGGATGTGTCAGTTTGGTAGGCTTGCATGAATCTTCTTGTGCTTGTAACAAGGTTTTGATTTGATGATTTCTATTTATGTTAGCTTAATTTTCCTTATGTCACTACCTTATGCCATGTTAAATTGTACTCATGTCGATTTATGCTATGCTACATGCTTATGTTTTCACCCATGTTAGGCATGACTCACGTATATGAAATGTCTAAGAAATATTTCTCTAAGAGTGGGGACAAGAACACTCTTTAGGATAAAGAACATGTATGTTATTTTACTTTATGCATGACTTGTACCGGACCCTAACAAGGTCCACGAGATGGGCTCCAAGGTTGCCCCTAGGTCGACGGACATAGTACGGACCTAGTAACCTAGTAGGTTCAGGATTAGCTACCTCGGATCTATTTAGGATGCACGCGAATGATGTATGTGGTACAATGTCGGGCCCAATATGTTGAGATTATGTTTAAGTATATAAACTATATGTTTTCAAAGAGCATCCTGCATATACCATTTTATGTTTATCGAATTATCATGTTTAGAGACAATGTACTGTTGCGATGAAAATGCTAAGTTTATGTTCTGTTCCTAAATTGATCATGTCTCTACTTTAAATAAATGTTGTGCTCATATGTTGTTTAAATGAACATGTCATTACTTTATGTTTAATTCATGATGTATGTTTTTGTGAGTAGGAAAGGACCTTACTAAGCCTATGTGCTTACAGTTTACTTTCCTTGTACTGTAGAAAAGGGCAAGGAATGGATAAATTAAAGGGAGCAGTAGGAGGGGTAAAGATGTGTGTGGCAGTGGCATGGTGGACGAGATCATTTTTCATATATGGACTTATGCATGATTTTCAGTTTATGTGTAAACTTTTAGGAGACGTGAATGTTTTCTATGGTGGTTACTCATGTTTATTTTTATGAACCTTGAAATGTTTAGTTAAATAAATTGCTAAGACCTTTTTCCATGATTAAATTGTTAGGTTGATTGGGTTAATTTAATTAGAGTTAAAAGTTGTAAAGTAAAGTTTTTAAATGCTTCCGCTGTTATATGCATGAATGTATGATCCCGTAGCGGCACCGCCCGTCTATAGGATGTGTGTTAGGAGGACGGGAAGGCCGGGCGTTACAGGAGGAATTCTTTGAAACCGATTTCGATATCATTCTTATAATGGAAAATGGTTTTGAGATGCCTAGGGACGAAGAGGGTGAACTAATAGAGAAGTCAAGGTGGACTAAAAAGCAAAGGGAGGAGCACCTTGCCAATTCAAAGGCCAAGCACCACCTCTTAAATGTGATCCCTCAATAAGAGATCAACCAGATAGGGGAATGTGCAAGTGCCAAGGAGATGTGGGAGAAGCTAGTAGAGCTTCATGAAGGTACCTCGGAGGCTAAGATTGCAAGGAGAGACCTCCTCTGCTCCCAACTATCAAATATTAAACTCGAAAAGGGAGAAATGGTAACCTCACTACACTCTCGATTTAAGGAAATTTTAATTGGGCTAACAAGTGTAGGAGAAAGACTTTTGAACCAGGATATGCTTATGAAAGCAATCGATGCCTTTCCTTGGTCATCAAAATGGAGCTCAATGGTGGACTCCTTCTACATGTCAAAGAACCTAGAAGTGAGCTCCTTGGAGGAGTGTTTCTCAACCATGGAGCTCCATGAAACGAGGCTTGAAGGAATAAATGAAGAATCAAGTATCAAGCCATCAAGGGGAGTGGCACTATTAGCAAATAAAGGGAAAAAGAAGAAGATGGTGACACCTTCCTCCTCCGATGAAGCATCTTCCTCCTCCTCCATGGATAGCACGGAAGAAGCATACATGGTAAGGAAGGTAAGGCGTGCTTTGAAGAATTTTAAATTTAATAAATCTAATGATAGGAGAAGAAGATCAAGGGGGAAGAGAATTTGCTACAATTGCTAACAAGAGGGACACACAAGGGATAATTGTCTCCTCTTGATCAAGAGCAAAGAAGAGAGGAGAAAGAAAGAAGAAAAGAAGAAGAAGGAGAGCAAGAAGAAGGAAGAGGAGAAGAAGGCCAAAGGAAAGGGGAAGGCCAAGACACTAAAGGCAAGGACATGGGATGATCCCTCATCATTATCATCATCGGAGGAAGAAAATGCCTTTGTCACAAATTTGGCACTAATGACATTTGATGACCTAGACACCTCCTCCTCCGGACAAGAGAGATCAAGCACAAGTGAGGAGAGATCTAGTGAAGGGGGAGCTTCTTCATCATCATCCTCATCCGAAGAAGAAGACATGGAGACTATGGTAATGAATCTCTCACCAAATAAAATAGTTTCCATTATTTCTAGCCTTACTAAGGATTTATTTAGGGCTAAGAAAAATAATAAAAGCATTCTAGATCAAATTAAGGCTTTATAAAATAAATTAGAACAAGCATGTTCACATAACTATATGCCTTTTGATGTTAATGATGCATGCATTGAGGAAAATAGGATTTAAGGGAAAAGGTAGATCATTTGACCAAGGCCCTAGAAAAATTTACAATATGATTATAGGAAGTGAAAGGGCTAGTTTCAATAAGAAATGCCTAGGATATAAGGAAAATAAAAATAAAAAGGCCTATAAATGTTTAATTGCTAGGGGTCAAGATAAAAAGAAAACAATAGCTAGAAAATGGATCCCTAAGAAATTTTTAGTGAATCCCATAGGAAAGAATTTGTTTTGGGTCCCTAAATCCATCCTTAAGGGTTAGGAAAACCCTAGGTTAGTCAACCATAGTGGACTTCACTTATATCATATTTTTTGGTTGACTTAGGATGGTGGGACTTAATTTTTGAGATAGTGTTGGGTGATGATAATGCACCCATAAATAGTAGAAATCATGCACAACACTTAGTGTTATATATGTTGACACTCATGTCCTATAAATTTTTAGCATAGTGTTGGATGATGATAATGTGCCCATAAATTGATAATAATGCTTAAATCATGATAGTTAATGTAATTGTTACACATGTTTGCAATCATGATTTATGATCTTGATATTTGACACATAATCATGGGAAATAAGGTTTTAAATCATGCCTTGGGTGATACTTTACTTATTATCATAATTCATACCTAATGCATGATCACAAATTGATGAATACAGTTGTTTCATGATCATAATGTGAATTCAATACATATATGTCTTTATGATCATGTGGGTTGTTAGGATGACACTTAACCTTGTGTAGAATTGCATCAAATTAATGGTTAAGTATATATATAAATACCTTTAGGATACATCTCACACTCACCATAGACTACCTTGATTGAAAACTTAGCATGGGTGAGATGATAGGATGATACTAATGGTCCACTAAAGCCTATGGCATTTAGATGGTCTTTTAAAGTATCAAAAGAGTAATAATAGACCAATCATGGGAAGGCTTGTGTTTAATTCATAGACATATTGCCCAAAGATCATGGTTGAATATTTCATATGTTTTCAAAACCATATCTTATTTTAAAATATGTGTGTTCATGTTTTGAAACAATCCAAAGCAAAACAAGGTGTTAAAATTGATACAAACTTGATCAAAAACCTAGTTGTTTTTGAAGCTTTTGGATTTTTGGCTAATTTTCGAAAATATAATGATTTTTCATGAAATACTATTGTTCATTGATAAATATACTTACAAGAAATATGTTCCCAAAATTTCATGATTTTTTGAATTTTATAGAATTTTTAATGTATTTCTGAAATTCACCTCGAAAATTAGAAAGACCTAAAATCAGAGTCATCGATCGACCGATAACATCGATAACATGAAGAACCCTCTTTTATCAGATTTTAAGGCATCTTTTAGTAATTTTTGTTCCCTAGAGTTAATGCCATGCTTGTATAAACTTTGTTTAATATTTTTGATGGTGTCAAAGGGGAGAAATATGCATGTTTAAGTAAAAGGAGAATTGCATTTAGGGGGAGTTTCATGTATTAAGGGGGAGAGTTGATAATCATGTTTATTTACATGCTTTCTTACCTTAATATTTTTATCAAATGTTTACCTAACTTAAACGGATTGCCACACATAAAAAGGGGGAGATTGTTAGGGCAATCAACCCGTGATATGGTTTTAATGTGTGTGGCAAAGGGTTTAAGTTAGGATGTTTGGATTTGATATGTACGTTAGAGTATTGTAGGACTTAGTAATTCGCACATGGAGCATTGGCGGGTTGACCATCTCATGGCTCGGTCTTTGAGTCGGCAAAGGAGCATTGCAGAGTCGTGCGCTTGATGCATCCGAGGGACCGCCGTGTTAAGACCCTTGGAACGGCTAGAAAGGTGGGTGAATAGCGTCAATGTAATTCAATCGAGTTAGTGTCTACAATTTCGTTAGTGCGCAGCAGAAATAGAAATAATAAAAGCAATAACGAAATATACAATCACGCTAACACAATGATATAACGTGGTTCGGAACCACACGGTTCATACTCCACGGATCGGGTTCGTACGAACCCTAGCGATGCTACAAACACCACTAATCAATAAACTCCTTCTCGACAACAAGTCGGAGGCGGAGAAACCTCGTACAAATGTTTACAACAATAAACAAATAGCTACAAGAAAATACAATGAAATACAAAGCAAAACTAGTAAAGAAAACACTTTACAAATGCTCTTGAATGCTTGATCGCTAGGTTGATCGAGTAGCACTTGGAGACCCTGAATTGCAGCAGCAACTCGCCCCAAATCGCCTCAAAAAACCCTTTTTTTTCCTCCATCACGAGCTCCATATATAGCTTCAACCTGTGCTGGAAAAGGTCGATCAGTCGACTGATCGAGACCATCAGTCGTTTGATGTCACTGTTGTCGTGAGACAACGGCTAGATCCACGTTGGATAAGTCCAACGGAACTACCATCAGTCGACTGATTGTGACCATCAGTCGACTGATGGAGTCCTCACTCGACCAGTCGAGTCTTGACTCCATTCTGTGGCCAATTTCTCGAGCACCCGGTCGGTGATCACACGATCGATCATTGCTCGAGCCATCGATCGACCGCCAACCTCCGGCATTTGCTAGGCCATAACCCGTGATCAAACCCTAGTTGACTCGGTCGGTCACGCCACATGGCACTGGGCCGACCGGGCAAACCTCAAACATGAGGTTTTAACCCAAGTACGGTTCCCCCATACTTGCTAGACCACCCTTAGCCTAGACCTAAGCTTTTTAGCCACCTCCATCAGCCTCACGCCTCTCGGATCCCTCCAAGTCATCCATGACTTGTTCATCCATCGCGCTAGCCTTCAGGTGCTTCCATCGGCTATGTCATGCTAACGGTGTCTACACCGCTAAGGCACTTTGGACTTACGCCGCCAAGACTCCGCTTGGACTTTACGCCGCCAACCATTGGACTTATGCTGCCAAGACTCCCGCTTGGACTTTACGCAGCCAATATCAAATCCCTTGGACTTCTAATGCCAACCCATGTTGGACTTTCCATGCCAACCCATGTTGGACTTCTCAAATGCCAAGACCATGCTTGGACTTTCCATGTGCCAAGACCCATGCTTGGACTTCCCTTGCCAACCCATGTTGGACTTCTCAAATGCCAAGACCATGCTTGGACTTCTCATTTGCCAAGACCCATGCTTGGACTTCTCATTTGCCAAGACCCATGCTTGGACTTCTCATGCCAGGTACTCAAGACTTGGACTTTCCTTGCCAACCCATGTTGGACTTTTCATGCCATATGTTTTTGTCGAAACATCAAAACACATCAAAACATCACTCGAGCCAAACTCGAGTCCTGGTCAATCGTGACCTGGGCCGATTGCAACAGCAATCTCCCCCTTTTTGATGTTTGACAAAAACCAAACAAATTATTGAGTTAGAACACTAACTCAAATCTCTTACCAATTATCCCAAATTGGTAAATACTCTCCAAATGTTCTCCCCCAAACATTCTCCCCCTTTTTGACTAACATCAAAAAGATTTTCTCTCCAAGGAGGTCAACGTCTCATGTCCCAATGAGATCTTACAATCTCCCCCTTGGTCCAAAAATTCTTAGGATGCCTACCATCTTCCTAGTGATAAATCCAATATCACTCAAGAGAGAATCCCATTTACTCTCCCAATTTCCAAATTGGGTCTCTCAAAAGTCCCATCAATTTCCCAATTGATGTCATATTCTCCCAATAACTTCTCCTCTTCAAGGAGAAAAAAACACATCCATCATCCCAAGATGGATACCTCCCCCTAAAGGCTTGATCCCCCTTGACCATTGCACCAACAATGTCCTTGGGGAGTCCCTAAGCCAATAGAAACTCTAAACCATCAAAATTAAAGTTAGAAATTTCAACATTGAACTTTCCAACACCTTAACATTGATACAAACCCTAAACACCTCTCCTAATCCATATCCAATGGATTTTCACGCTTCATCATGCTTCCCAAAGCATATCCTAGGGTTAGGAGTGGTTAGGGACCTTTACCATGGCTTAACACGGGCTAACCAAACTTAGTTTTCCCGAAATCAGCCTTGGCAGTCGACTCTGTCACTACGGTCATGCCACACTCGTCGATCGACCACTCAGGCGATCGATTGATAATAAATTTCCAATTTGATTATCAGAATCGAGTTTTGGAAATTCATAACTAATTATACGTATATCGAAAAATCATGAAATTTGATACGTATAATACTTATGACTAATACAATGGGTGAAAAATGTTTGAAAATTATTTTACCCATACAATAGTGAAATTGGCACAAAGTTCAAAACCATTGAAATTTTCAATGTTTTGGTCCTACTTTGTATCAACTTCATCAATGGTGATTGCTATCAAAAGATAGGCTTCACCAAGGTTTTCTAAAATGATTTTAAAATGTTTTCAAAACCTTATCTTGGATCATATTCCTTGGGCTCTATGTACATAACTTGTACACAAGCTTTCCCAATGATCCACAAATAAAATTAGATGAGTTTTAGTTCATCTAGATGCAAAAACTATGCACCTTGAACTTAACTCATATCCTAGCATCTCACATGTATCTAGGGTGTATAAATACACATACATGTCAATTGGATGTGAGATGTGGGTTTTGTTCTCGCTAATCTAGGATTTCATGCATTTTCCTAAGGCAACTCTACTTGATTCCCTTATAAATGGGACTCCATGTCATGCCAAAGTCCTTAACTCAATTTTAATTAAATGCATAAATGATTATGACATTTGAGATGATATAGATAAACACATGCTCATAATCATGATGTCATGGCATAGTATGAATTCTAAAAACACATGACATTTAACTTAAAACCTAAACATGAACATGACATTTTATAAGATTAAAACAAAGTATGATGTCATGGCATGTTATATGGCAAACAAGGCATGACACATAAAATATATAGGTATAGCAATACCTACATTTTAATATTAATTGCCATTTGATATAATTATGTTTATTTTGCCTTATTAACCTAAATTCTCCCAAATGTGCCAAAAACCCAAATTGGCACATTAAAAACCTCTAAACCTAAATTGTGCCAATTTGATCAAATTATCAACCTTCTCAATTAATATTGGCACATCCTAAAATATTTTAGGATTATGATTCAAATCTATTTCCAAGGTAACCATAACCTTGAAAATATCCTAAAATGCCACCTTTATCATGGTTGAGTTAACTACCCATCCACTCAAGGTTGGCACATCCTAAGCCCACCTAGCATGAATCAATCACGCTCTTAGGAACCCAAAACCGATTTGAGCTCCTAGGGTTAATTAGGTATTCCATAGGGATAACCTCCCTAGATACCTTCCTAATGACCCTCCTAGGCTTGTTAGCCTTGGTCATTTTGGTCTTGCCTAGGTTAACCTTAGGGATTGCCTCCCTAACAACCTTCTTAGTGGCCACCCTAGGTTTCCTAGAAACCTTAGCCACTAGGCACAACCCTTGGTCAACTCTAGGGATGACTTCCCTATTGACCTTAGTCTTCCTAGACCTAGTTAGTGTTCCATATTCAAATGGAACACTATGGTAAGCCACCTTAGGCTTAGGTTTGTGACACAAACCTTGCTTGCCCTTGGTTGACTTTTGACTCTTAGGTCCTAGGTGTTGACTTTGACTTTTGGACCTAGAAGTTTGGCTAATTGACCCTTGCATTTGATTTTGCATAACCTTAAGGGTCTTTTCAAGTTTTTCAAGCCTTGATCTCAAGGCTTGATTTTCCTTTTCTAATATCACAATTTTTGATTTTTCATTTTCTCTTGAGATATTTTTATTTCTAGGCATATGTCTAGATTTCTTAGCATTAAAGCCTAGATGTTCTCCTATTTTCTTAATGCTTTCTTTAGGTAATATATTTTTAGGGACATTAGTCCCAAATTTCTTCTTATTTCCTAAGTGAACACTCTTAGCACCTAAACAAAAGTATTTATTTCTATTAGCATGCTTTTCATGGCAAATTGCAAGAGAATTAAAATTCCTAGCATGCTTTTGACTTTTAAATTTAGAAGATGCATTATTGAAATATACCTTAGGGTTTGCCTTGGAGGCTCCCCCTACATGTATAGCTCCTTCTTGGGTCTTTTGCTCCCTAGGGCATTGATTTGTAATGCCCGGTTTGCACTTGAAGCAAATGACTTGCTCCTTGCTTTTCTTGGCATTGGGAACACCGGCTTCATTGACTATTTGTGCCGGTGGAGCTTTCCTAATCTTCTTTGGGCACTTGCTCTTGTAGTGCCCGGTTTCCCTACACTCAAAACATATTATATGCATTTTATTATTAACACATATGTTTGAGTTACCTAGGGTAGTGGTGGAGGCTGGAGTTGGATTTTGAGCTTCCTCATATTGATCAGATGATGAAGGCTCTTCTTGAGGTTGCTCCGGTGTAGAGGATGGTCTCTCCTCCTCAATCCTAGAACTAGATGCTTCTTCCATCTCTTCTACTTCTTCTTTCTCCAATCCAGAAGTTGACTCCATCTCAACTTCCGATTCCTCACTTTCACTTGAGGATGAACTCTCCTCATGGAATCTTGCCAACTTTCTCCATAGCTCCTTGGCATACATGTAATCCCCTAGCTTGCACAAAACATCATTAGGGATTAAATCTTCCAAAAGTTTCGTTACCTTAATTTCGGTCTTGAGCTTTTGACGTTGCTCTTGGGTCCACTTTTTCAATTTTAGGACATTCCCATTCTTATCCCTAGGGGGTTCAAGGCCTTCAATGAGGATGAACCAATCCTCTATGTTCATCATCAAGAATGTTTCCATTCTTGCTCTCCACGCCGGAAAATCTTCTGGATCATATGGAGGTGGAGTGTTGATATCCCATCCAAGCTTGTCTTGGAATTCCATCTTCACCCTCTAGCCTTTTGTCTTAGCTCCGGGCGGTTAGTCCGTAGAAGAACCCCGGGCTCTGATACAACTTGTTAAGACCCTTGAAACGGCTAGAGGGGGGGGGGTGAATAGCGTCAATGTAATTCAATCGCGTTCGTGTCTACAATTTCGTTAGTGCGCAGTGGAAATAGAAATAATAAAAGCAATAACGAAATATACAATCACGCTAACACAATGATATAACGTGGTTCGGAACCACACGGTTCCTACTCCACGGATCGGGTTCGTACGAACTCTAGCGATGCTACAAACACCACTAATCAATAAACTCCTTCTCGACAACAAGTCGGAGGCGGAGAAACCTCGTACAAATGTTTACAACAATAAACAAATAGCTACAAGCAAATACAATGAAATACAAAGCAAAACTAGTAAAGAAAACACTTTACAAATGCTCTTGAATGCTTGATCACTAGGTTGATCGAGTAGCACTTGGAGACCCTGAATTGCAGCAGCAACTCGCCCCAAATCGCCTCAAAAAACCCTTTTTTTTTCCTCCATCACGAGCTCTATATATAGCTTCAACCTGTGCTAGAAAAGGTCGATCAGTCGACTGATCGGGACCATCAGTCGACTGATGTCTCTGTTGTCGTGAGACAACGGCTAGTTCCACGTTGGATAAGTCCAACGGAACTACCATCAGTCGACTGATTGTGACCATCAGTCGACTGATGGAGTCCTCACTCGACCAGTCGAGTCTTGACTCCGATAGGGCCAATTTCGAGCACGATCGGTGATCACATGATCGCCGATGCTGAGCATCGATCGATCGCTAACCTCGGCGATCATCGCTAGGCCATAACCCGCAGTCAAACCCTAGTTGACTCGGTCCAGTCGACTGCCACATGGCACGAGTCGACTGGAACACCTCAAACATGAGGTTTTAACCCAAGTACGGTTCCCCCATACTTGCTAGACCACCCTTAGCCTAGACCTAAGCCTTCTAGCCACCTCCATCAGCCTCACACCTCTCGGATCCTTCCAAGTCATCCATGACTTGTTCATCCATCGCGCTAGCCTTCAGGTGCTTCCATCGGCTATGTCATGCTAACGGTGTCTACACCGCCAAGGCACTTTGGACTTACGCCGCCAAGACTCCGCTTGGACTTTACGCAGCCAACCATTGGACTTATGCTGCCAAGACTCCCGCTTGGACTTTACGCAGCCAATATCAAACCCCTTGGACTTCTAATGCCAACCCATGTTGGACTTTCCATGCCAAGACCATGCTTGGACTTTCCATGCCAACCCATGTTGGACTTCTCAAATGCCAAGACCATGCTTGGACTTTCCATGTGCCAAGACCCATGCTTGGACTTCCCTTGCCAACCCATGTTGGACTTCTCAAATGCCAAGACCATGCTTGGACTTTTCATTTGCCAAGACCCATGCTTGGACTTCTCATTTGCCAAGACCCATGCTTGGACTTCTCATGCCAGGTACTCAAGACATGGACTTTCCTTGCCAACCCATGTTCGACTTTTCATGCCATATGTTTTTGTCAAAACATCAAAACACATCAAAACATCTCTCGAGCCAAACTCGAGTCCTGGTCAATCGTGACCTGGGCCGATTGCACCAACAATCTCCCCCTTTTTGATGTTTGACAAAAACCAAACAAATTATTGAGTTAGAACTCTAACTCAAATCTCTTACCAATTATCCCAAATTGGTAAATACTCTCCAAATGTTCTCCCCCAAACATTCTCCCCCTTTTTGACTAACATCAAAAAGGTTTTCTCTCCAAGGAGGTCAACGTCTCATGTCCCAATGAGATCTTACAATCTCCCCCTTGGTCCAAAAATACTTAGGATGCCTACCATCTTCCTAGTGATAAATCCAATATCACTCAAGAGAGACAATCCCATTTACTCTCCCAATTTCCAAATTGGGTCTCACAAAAGTCCCATCAATTTCCCAATTGATGTCATATTCTCCCAATAACTTCTCCTCTTCAAGGAGAAAAAAACACATCCATCATCTCAAGATGGATACCTCCCCCTAAAGGCTTGCTCCCCCTTGACCATTGCACCAACAATGTCCTTGGGAAGTCCCTAAGCCAATAGGAACTCTAAAACATCAAAATTAAGGTTAGAAATTTCAACATTGAACTTTCCAACACCTTAACATTGATACAAACCCTAAACACCTCTCCTAATCCATATCCAATGGATTTTCACGCTTCATCATGCTTCCCAAAGCATATCCTAGGGTTAGGAGTGGTTAGGGACCTTTACCATGGCTTAACACGGGCTAACCAAACGTAGTTTTCCCGAAATCAGCCTTGGCAGTCGACTCTGTCTACCTGATCATTGCCACACTCATCATCGACCGCCACTCAGGCTGATCGATAATCAAATTTCCGAATTTCAGTTATCAGAATCGAGTTTTGGAAATTCATAACTAATTATACGTATATCGAAAAATCATGAATTTGATACGTATAATACTTATGACTAATACAATGGGTGAAAAATGTTTGAAAATTATTTTACCCATACAATAGTGAAATTGGCACAAAGTTCAAAACCATTGAAATTTTCAATGTTTTGGTCCTACTTTGTATCAACTTCATCAATGGTGATTGCTATCAAAAGATAGGCTTCACCAAGGTTTTCTAAAATGATTTTAAAATATTTTCAAAACCTTATCTTGGATAATATTCCTTGGGATCTATGTACATGACTTGTACACAAGCTTTCCCAATGATCCACAAATAAAAATAGATGAGTTTTAGTTCATCTAGATGGAAAAACTATGCACCTTGAACTTAACTCATATCCTAGCATCTCACATGTATCTAGGGTGTATAAATACACATACATATAAATTTGATGTGAGATGTGGGTTTTGTTCTCCCTAATCTAGGGTTTCATGCATTTTCCTAAGGCAACTCTACTTGATTCCCTTATAAATGGGACTCCAAGTCATGCCAAAGTTTTTAACTCAATTTTAATTAAATGCATGAATGATTATGACATTTGAGATGATATAGATAAACACATGCTCTTAATCATGATGTCATGGCATAGTATGAAATCTAAAAACACATGACATTTAACTTAAAACCTAAAAATGAACATGACATTTTATAAGATTAAAACAAAGTATGATGTCATGGCATGTTATATGGCAAACAAGGCATGACACATAAAATATATAGGTATAGCAATACCTACATTTTAATATTAATTGCCATTTGATATAATTATGTTTATTTTGCCATATTAACCTAAATTCTCCCAAATGTGCCAAAAACCCAAATTGGCACATTAAAAACCTCTAAACCTAAATTGTGGCAATTTGATCAAATTATCAACCTTCTCAATTAATATTGGCACATCCTAAAATCTTTTAGGATTATGATTCAAATCTATTTCCAAGGTAACCATAACCTTGAAAATATCCTAAAATGCCACCTTTATCATGGTTGAGTTAACTACCCATCCACTCAAGGTTGGCACATCCTAAGCCCACCTAGCATGAATCAATCACGCTCTAAGGAACCCAAAACTGATTTGAGCTCCTAGGGTTAATTAGGTATTCCATAGGGATAACCTCCCTAGATACCTTCCTAATGACCATCCTAGGCTTGTTAGCCTTGGTCATTTTGGTCTTGCCTAGGTTAACCTTAGGGATTGCCTCCCTAACAACCTTCTTAGTGGCCACCCTAGGTTTCCTAGAAACCTTAGCCACTAGGCACAACCCTTGGTCAACTCTAGGGATGACTTCCCTATTGACCTTAGTCTTCCTAGACCTAGTTAGTGTTCCATAGTCAAATGGAACACATGGTAAGCCACCTTAGGCTTAGGTTTGTGACACAAACCTTGCTTGCCCTTGGTTGACTTTTGACTCTTAGGTCCTAGGTGTTGACTTTGACTTTTGGACCTAGAAGTTTGGCTAATTGACCCTTGCATTTGATTTTGCATAACCTTAAGGGTCTTTTCAAGTTTTTCAAGCCTTGATCTCAAGGCTTGATTTTCCTTTTCTAATATCACAATTTTTGATTTTTCATTTTCTCTTGAGATATTTTTATTTCTAGGCATATGTCTAGATTTCTTAGCATTAAAGCCTAGATGTTCTCCTATTTTCTTAATGCTTTCTTTAGGTAATATATTTTTAGGGACATTAGTCCCAAATTTCTTCTTATTTCCTAAGTGAACACTCTTAGCACCTAAACAAAAGTATTTATTTCTATTAGCATGCTTTTCATGGCAAATTGCAAGAGAATTAAAATTTCTAGCATGCTTTTGACTTTTAAATTTAGAAGATGCATTATTGAAATATACCTTAGGGTTTGCCTTGGAGGCTCCCCCTACATGTATAGCTCCTTCTTGGGTCTTTTTGCTCCCCCTAGGGCATTGATTTCGGTAATGCCCCGGTTGCCGGCACTTGAAGCAAATGACTTGCTCCTTGCTTTTCTTGGCATTGGGAACACCGGCTTCATTGACTATTTGTGCCGGTGGAGCTTTCCTAATCTTCTTTGGGCACTTGCTCTTGTAGTGCCCGGTTTCCCTACACTCAAAACATATTATATGCATTTTATTATTAACACATATGTTTGAGTTACCTAGGGTAGTGGTGGAGGCCGGAGTTTGATTTTGAGCTTCCTCATCTTGATCGGATATTGAAGGCTCTTCTTGAGGTTGCTCCGGTGTAGAGGATGGTCTCTCCTCCTCAATCCTAGAAGTAGATGTTTCTTCCATCTCTTCTACTTCTTCTTTCTCCAATCCGGAAGTTGACTCCATCTCAACTTCCGATTCCTCACTTTCACTTGAGGATGAACTCTCCTCATGGAATCTTGCCAACTTTCTCCATAACTCCTTGGCATACATGTAATCCCCTAGCTTGCACAAAACATCATTAGGGATTAAATCTTCCAAAAGTTTTGTTACCTTAATTTCGGTCTTGAGCTTTTGACGTTGCTCTTGGGTCCACTTTTTCAATTTTAGGACATTCCCATTCTTATCCCTAGGGGGTTCAAGGCCTTCAATGAGGATGAACCAATCCTCTATATTCATCATCAAGAATGTTTCCATTCTTGCTCTCCACGCCGAAAAATCTTCTGGATCATATGGTGGTGGAGTGTTAATATCCCATCCAAGCTTGTCTTGGAATTCCATCTTCACCCTCTAGCCTTTTGTCTTAGCTCCGGGCGGTTAGTCCGTAGAAGAGCCCCGGGCTCTGATACGACTTGTTAAGACCCTTGAAACGGCTAGAGGGGGGGTGAATAGCGTCAATGTAATTCAATCGCGTTCGTGTCTACAATTTCGTTAGTGCGCAGTGGAAATAGAAATAATAAAAGCAATAACAAAATATACAATCACGCTAACACAATGATATAACGTGGTTCGGAACCATACAGTTCCTACTCCACGGATCGGGTTCGTACGAACCCCAGCGATGCTACAAACACCACTAATCAATAAACTCCTTCTCGACAACAAGTCGGAGGCGGAGAAACCTCGTACAAATGTTTACAACAATAAACAAATAGCTACAAGCAAATATAATGAAATACAAAGCAAAACTAGTAAAGAAAACACTTTACAAATGCTCTTGAATGCTTTATCGCTAGGTTGATCGAGTAGCACTTGGAGACCCTGAATTTCAGCAGCAACTCGCCCCAAATTGCCTCAAAAAACCTTTTTTTTTTCCTCCATCACGAGCTCCATATATAGCTTCAACCTGTGCTGGAAAAGGTCGATCAGTCGACTGATCGGGACCATCAGTCGACTGATGTCACTGTTGTCGTGAGACAACGGCTAGTTCCACGTTGGATAAGTCCAACGGAACTACCATCAGTCGACTGATTGTGACCATCAGTCGACTGATGGAGTCCTCACTCAACGATGAGTCTTGACTCCATTCGTGGCCGATTTCGAGCACCGGTCGGTGATCACACGATCGACCGATGCTCGAGCCGATCGATCGCCACCTCTAGCGACTGCTAGGCCATAACCCGCAGTCAAACCCTAGTTGACTCGGTCCAGTCGACTGCCACATGGCACCAGTCGACTGGCACACCTCAAACATGAGGTTTTAACCCAAGTACGGTTCCCCCATACTTGCTAGACCACCCTTAGCCTAGACCTAAGCCTTCTAGCCACCTCCATCAGTCTCACGCCTCTCGGATCCCTCCAAGTCATCCATGACTTGTTGATCCATCGCGCTAGCCTTCAGGTGCTTCCATCGGCTATGTCATGCTAACGGTGTCTACACCGCCAAGGCACTTTGGACTTACGCCGCCAAGACTCTGCTTGGACTTTACGCCGCCAACCGTTGGACTTATGCTGCCAAGACTCCCGCTTGGACTTTACGCAGCCAATATCAAACCCCTTGGACTTCTAATGCCAACCCATGTTGGACTTTCCATGCCAAGACCATGCATGGACTTTCCATGTCAACCCATGTTGGACTTCTCAAATGCCAAGAACATGCTTGGACTTTCCATGTGCCAAGACCCATGCTTGGACTTCCCTTGCCAACCCATGTTGGACTTCTCAAATGCCAAGACCATGCTTGGACTTTTCATGTGCCAAGACCCATGCTTGGACTTCTCATTTGCCAAGACCCATGCTTGGACTTCTCATGCCAGGTCATCAAGACTTGGACTTTCCTTGCCAACCCATGTTGGACTTTTCATGCCATATGTTTTTGTCGAAACATCAAAACACATCAAAACATCACTCGAGCCAAACTCGAGTCCTGGTCAATCATGACCTGGGCCGATTGCACCAACACGCCGGACGAGATGACTTGAAGCAAAGCCAAGGAAGCAGACTTCGAAGGCAAGAGATGTGAAGGATCATTGGAGAGCCATGCGCCTGATGTTGCCGAGGGACGTGGCCGCGAATGAAGAGAGCTTCGGCGAGGGACTTCATGTGAGATGATAGAATGAGTGAAATGTAAGTAGCTCATTAGATGAATTTGGGCAATTTGCTAAGTGTCGGATGGGATTTCCCGACATCAGTCAACTACCATGTTATGTTAGTCGACTGTGACTCGACTAGTGTTCGAGTCCGGTTCATGAGGGCATCAGTCAATTGGTCGCAAAGGTTTCGGGCACAGAACCGAGTGTTCGCTTCCGACACTTGACTGATAGCTCCATCAGTCAGGGGTCGTTAGGTGAAATCCAATGTGGAAGAAGTTGTTATTGGGCAACGGCTACAGGATCAGTAGACTGATCGGGGCATTAGTCGACTGGTCCTATGTTAATGGGAACAACCCCTCTTCTTTTATAAAAAGAAGGGGTGAGGGCATTTGGGAGCCTAATTCTTCAACTCATAACATCTTCCAAAGTGCTCTAAAGGCCTTCCACTCTTCTACTTGTGCTAATCTTCATTCCATTGTTAGAAGAGTGGATTCTTGTGTAAAAGGATACCTCCACCTAGCTTGGTGAAAAGGAGAGAATAGTGAAATCTTGAGGCATGATTCACCTTGGACGAATCGGACCTTGGATTAGCTGCGAGGTCGTGAACCACGTTACATTGTGGTGTTAGCGTTTGTGTTTCTATTCTTCCTTTGCTTTTGTCTTTAATTGTTTGTATTAGTATATTCCACTTGCGCTAATAGTGTTTATAGATGAGCAACGAACGAACGACTACCACCGTCTACGATAAAGGCTATTCACCCCCCTCTAGCCGGCCAACATCGACCCTACACAAAGATTGTATTAGCCATTACCCTATGGAGGTACCTAAAAATTGGGTTAGGGAGGTTTAAAGATTTTGATCTAGAAGGATCATAAGTTTCTATACCTATTGAAATTTCTCCCCAAAATACAAAGTCTTTAAATCCTCTAGGTAATCTCCTTTCTCCTCCACATGGTAAATGATAAACATTATTAAATTCTTCGAGCGTCCATGTGTACTCATTATTAAATATTGTAAAAGTAATTTTTTCCTTCTTTACAATTTCTACTGGATAAGATCTCGCCTTCTACTGAACTAAAAAATTCTAGGGTTCACTACAACAAAAATGCTAAAAGACAACACCACAAAGATAATGATTTTAGGAGAAACTATTGTGATTTTGGTATAAAACAATGGTTTTTGACAAAACTGTTGTCTTTGAGCTACCATATAATACAAAAAGACAACGGTTTCACACTATCTGTTATTGTTGAGCACATTTGTTTTAATCAATAACACAATTTAAAATGATTTTACAAACTGTTGTCTTTAAGATTTTTTTTAAACATAACATCATTTGGGATAATGGTGCAATGAACTGTTGTTAATGAAAATTTTTTCACAATGTTTGGTACAATGGTAAAAAACCATTGTTGTTGTAATAATAATACAACGGTTATAAAATGTTGTTACTAAAATTATAATGGTTTTGTTTTTTTTGTAGAGGAAAGGGTGACCACTAGAGAGGGAGGTGAATAGCTCGTTTCGATACGTCAATGGAATTCGTTCCGTGTTCATCTACAAATCTCCTTAGCGTAGTGGAAATAGAAATAATATCAATAAAGAAAGTGAAGACAAACATAAATACACCAATACACAAGTATGTAACGTGGTTCGGAACCAAATTGTTCCTACTTCACGGATCGAGCTCTAAAGAGCTCTAGTGATGCACACGCAACCACCAATCACAAATAACTCCTTCTCGGAACAATCCGGAGGTGGAGAAACCCCTTACAATGATTACACTAAGTAATACTAAAGATACAAGCTAATACAAGTATGAAAAACAATGCAAGTAAAGAAAAACACTTTACAAGAGCACTTTGGTTGCATGATCTTTGATTACCTTAGACTAGCCTTGAATGTTGGATCGAGAAGCGTCGCTAGAGGGGGGGGGGTGGTGAATAGCGAGCGTAAATCTTTTCGTTCGTTCATTCAATACACGAGTAAGAACAATGAAAAAATAAAAAGACACGTTTATTTTTACTTGGTTCACAACCTAGCGGTTGCTACTCTAAGGCCCTAACGGTCCTAGACCGCGTACGGAGGGCAAAGTACTATAACGTCTCCTCCTCATTGGAGGTAGGATACAATGATCACAAAACCGAAAGTACGAGGATGAGGCAACAAGCCTACCTCACCTCATTATGAATAAAAACAAAGAATACAATAACAAAATATGTTACTTGTTGCTGCTGCCGACGAAGAGGATTAGAACTTGTCATCGCGTCGGTGTTATGACGGTGTTGGAGCTTTGGCGCTGTAGAAGCACTTGAGAATAATCTTGATGATCTTTGGAGTTGGAATCCTCCCCTCCTTTTATAGAGTTTGGTCTCTGAATATGTCTCCTCTCTTTTGGAATGGAGACATATTTTAACGCGAAGTGGCCGCGTCAAACCTTATCAGTTTTGACCTAGCACAAAGGTTGATTTGTCGCCATCACCATCGATGCCTCCCATCGATCGATGAGAATCGATCGCCCAATGTCCGAATGATCGTTAGCTTGGCCACTTCCCTACAGTAAGTGGTTATCACGGAAAATGGTAAATGCGATGGTTTCTAACCGTCCGATCTCGACCTAGACCTTCCACAGAAAGTCTTAGTCGTATCGCCGCATACGATCATCCCCGTACAAAGGACACGACCTTACCATCTCTCACTCACACGAGCTTACCTCAATACTTACCTTGTAGCTCTCGCTTCCGGCCTTCCACTTGATTCCTTCGGCTCCCTCCGAAGTCACTCGAGTGTCACCCCGACCACCGCGGCTTCCTCCGGGTGTCACTAGCCTTCAGCTCCAGCTTTAGTACTTTTCTGCACACTCGATTTAGCTTGTAAGATAATGATGTAAACTTAACTTTGTGTCTTTGCAATAATCAAAACACAGGTTCGTTTATCTGGTGCCCCTGTACCAACAATGAAGACCCTGATTTGCAACAGCAAATCACTCCAATTTGCCCAAGAAAATCGCTGTAAAAACCATCCTTCCAAGCTGCTTTTATAAACTACAATCGGGCTGGATTTTTGCCTATCAATCGACTGATCGGGACCATTAGTCTACTGATGACACTGTTGCTGTGAGACAATGGTGCAATCCACACTGGAAAAATCTAACGGATAGGACATCAGTCGACTAATCATGTGCATCAGTCGACTGATCGAGCCTTCACACGAGTGCTAGCCCCAGCAGTCGAGTCATACTCCATTCTATGCCTGAAATACCGAGCACCAATCGACTGATCACAAGATCAGTCGACTGCTCAACCAATCAGTCAAATGTCTGCCTCTAGTGGTCGACTGCTAGGTGATGTGTGTAAATCATGCTATGTTTTCACTACTCCATGTACATGCATTCTATCACATTTCATATCCTAGGCATGTATTTTATCATGATTCAGTTAAAGTTTAGCATATTTTGGACGAAGAGACTGCTTTTGGGTGTTTTTGTGTTAACAGGGCGAAGAAACAGGCGTATCAAAACAACACAGGCGTGTTATAAATCAACACGCCCGTGTCATGAGAGCCAACAGCCAACACGCCCTGGTTCACCGATTGACACGCCTGTGTTAGGGGTTCCAGAATGACATGCCCGATTCACCTCAACACGCTCGCTCACCGATTGACACGCGCGTCGGGGTTCTAGCATGACACGCCCGCCATTCAGCTCCAACACGCCGCCTGCGCAACATGCTCGGTGGGAAATGCCCGACACGCCAGTGCCCTCATTTGGCATGGGCGTGTTGGCCTAATTCCAGAATTCCTTTTCTGCGAGCAATCAGGATCTTCGTCTCAATTACGGGGAAATCTATTGCCTTAATTGAAGAGGAGGCCAAGGCTATAAAAGAGGAGAGATTCTAACCCTAACGGAGGATGGCGGGTGGTCAGAGATCGACGACAGAAGAAGATAAAGAGAAGGAGTCGGCAGAAGAAGGATATGGCACCCAGTATCGTAATTTCTTTCTCTAGTAATTCTTGTCAGACTATGGAGTAGTATCCTGTAATCTTAGGATGGGGGAGTAGCCCTTGACGATTTATGACGGATGATATAATCTATACTACCTAAACTATTGTTTATTTTGATCTGGTTCTTTTGGATTCTTATTGATAAACCTAAGGAGCAAAGGGGAAGTACCTAACAGTGAACCCGAGTTCCCGAAAGCCAGAACCAACTAGGGAATAACTCCTACTAGTAGCGGTAGTGTATCTATGAGGGCTTGTGGGGGTCTCGTGACAGGTCCCGTTAGCTGATTATGGTCCCGTGTGCAAACCTGCCGTGAAGAGGAAATTTGACTCTAGAGGAACTCTCATGAACTTAATGGATCTATCAAATCCAGTTTTTACCAAGTAACAGAGGTAAGACATAGGGAGGTTTGCGGGGGTCTCGTGACAGGTCCCCTTAGCTGATTATGATCCCCTATGCTCGAACACCATGACAGGTAAATTGAGTTTGATAGGTACAGTTAACGTAGACCTCGAAAGGGTCGTTGATTTACCTTAGGATAGGTTCCATCAAAACAACTCTAATAAGGTTAGGAAAGAATTAAATCACATTATAAATCGTCGACGTGGTGAAACCCATATCCTGAGATTCTCCTCAACTCTTGACTTTCAGCTCGTTCTTCTCATTCGTTGTTCTTGACTTCTCAGGTTCTTTGCTTAAACCATAATTCGATTGACTAGATAACTTGGTATCACGACCACTTGGTAATTGACCCAATCCCTGTGGGATCGATATTTTTATTACTTGACGACAACCGTGCACTTGCGGAAAACAACACATCAAGTTTTTTGCTTAAACCAAAAACTTCTGTAGAGTTTCACATGGAGTTTCAGAGTTAGCCAGAGGAGGGAAGATAGAGGAGTACTTACTCTAGGCCCAGGGAGGACTTCCCTAGAAGCAAGGTAATTACTCTGGGGAAGTAGGGAACTGCCCTGTGTATACAAGAGATGTGACAGAAATGTAGTGGTATTTCTTGTACTATATGTAGATGACAATTTGCTCTTTGGCAACATTGTCAAAGTGTTGTCTGACGTAAGGGTATGGTTGTCCAAACAGTTTGATATGAAAGACTTAGGAGAAGTGGGACACATCCTTGGGATCAAGGTTATAAGGGATCGCAAGAAAAGGATGTGCTTATCTCAAGCTTCATACGTAGACACTATTTTGGCTCACTTTAGGTTGCAGAACTCCAAGAAAGGTTTTCTACCTTTTAGGCATGGAGTACCATTATTTAAAGAGATGTGTCCTAGAACATCAAAGAAGATAGAGGAGATGAAGGCGGTTCCTTATGCTTCGGTGATAGGAAGCCTCATGTATGTTATGTTATGTACGAGGCCGGATATCTTCTTTGTCATGGGCATTGTTAACAGATATCAGAGTAATCCAGGACAGAGACATTGGACTGTCGTAAAGCATATATTGAAGTACTTGAGAAGGACTAGGGATTATATACTGGTATACCAAGAAGATCAATTACTCCATGTGGGTTACACAGATTTTTACTTCCAATCTGATAGGGATAACAGTAAGTCTACCTCGAGTTTTGTGTTTACTTTAGGAGGTGGAGGCATTGCATGGAGGAGTGTCAAGTAGAAATGCGTGGAGGACTCCACCATGGAAGCTGAGTATGTGGTAGCCTCTTAGGCAGCCAAAGAAGTTGTATGACTCAGAAACTTCTTGATGGACTTGGATGTGATTCCTGGTTTGCCCAGAACTATCATAATTTATTGTGATAACAGTGGTGCAATTGCAAACTCGAAGAAACCATAAGCCCATAGGGCAAGTAAACACATAGAGAGCAAGTACCACCTGATACGAGAGATAGTTAAGCGAGGAGATGTTGCTGTCGCCAAGATTGCATCAAAGGATAACCTGGCAGATCCTTTCACTAAGGCCCTTCCAACGATAGCTTTTGATAGGCATGTGGAGGGAATGAGAATCAGATGTATGACACTTTGATGGCAGGATAGTCTTTTAGTATAAGTGGGAGATTGTTGGAATGTATACTGAAAACTTAGTCTTTGTATGAACATCTTCATTTTGAAATAAGAATCACATGATCATTGTTTTCATATTTATAGTTATGATATTGTCTATTACTTTACAATATAGATAACATGGTGTGTGGTGTCACACAGAAGATCATGTTATTAGTTCCTTGTAGAGTATAAGTAGAGGCTCACAACCAAGATAGTTTTGGACAAATCATTGGCATGGTTGTAGTATAATTTGGTATTGGTTTATCTTGACCATAGAATTACACTAGTACACTTTGTGTGTATTGAGCAGGACTGACATAGAGGTGATTCAATTTATACTTACAATATAATTGAATTTGACCTCGAATATTATGGTGTACATGCTCTTAATCCCAATATAATAACGAGCACATATACTTAATATTTATTTATTTGATTTACCATTGGGCGAGATTTATAGGCTAAATCAATAGGCCCGGTAAGTTGGGAAATAATATTATTTACATGGTGTGTCGTTGATTATAGGAGGAAACTGTGTCCTATGTATTAGGATGACGATGTCTCTTTGAGGAGCTCATAAGGATCATCATGTAAATCCTGCTGGTGGACTTGGTCCCGCATGATGATAAGGTTGAGTGGTACTACTCATGGAGTTAGATGTTAATTAATTCATTGTTAGTAAATTAATTAATTAATGGACATTAGATATCTTAAACACGGGGAGATATTTGTACAATTAATATATGGAGCCCATATTTAATTTTGGGGGTTGGTGAGGTAGATCAATGATAATCCTCTAGTGGAATGGATTATCATTAATGGATCGAATTTTATGTTGGCCGGATCCATTAGGTGGCCAAGATCCAACTCCTCTTCATGTTCCCTATTGTAGCCTATTAAAATCCTCACGAAGCCTAGATCTAATGGACACGATTAAAATGAGGCTTGGGCAAAATCTATAAATAAGGTTCCAAGGCTTGGGCAGCAAGATAATCTTAGGAGTGCTAGGGTTTGGAGTTTCTAAGGGTTGGGTGGCAACTAGGTTTGGCTTCTCCCTTAGGATCGGCAGCAACACAAGAAAAGGATAAGGGTTTCAACTTCTCCTTGGCTCTTGGGCGTCTTCTCCTTCTCTTCTCCTAGGGCAGCTCCTTCTTCCCTCAAGTCTTGGCCGGCGGCAACAAGACCTCATCTCTTGGCCGGTGGCCACCTCTCCTTCTTCCTCACCTTGGTCGATGGCAACAACCAAGCTAGGTGGCTTGGTGGTCGACACTAGATAGGAGGAGAAGAGTTTTTGTTATCTTCTCTTGTTCAGAGCGAACAAGTAAGGGAAGACATGGGATCTAGGAGGCTTCGACTCTTGTAAGATCATCGCCCACACGACGTCCAAGAGAAGGATAGGACATACAATAGAAGATAAAGAGGTAAACAAGAGGTATAATCTTGTTTATTTTGATTTTAGTTCTTTTGTATCATATATGTGGTTAATTTACTTGGACCCTGATGATAAACACAAAAACTGGTGATTCGTACATCATCTATTTCGCGGCTAATCGAGGATAAGAGTTAGGTAGCTTCAACAATAAGTTTGTTCAAGAAACCACTTAAATCAAATAGCACGATGATGAATCAGTTGCTTGGGTAATCCATTTTCATCCGGATTAATTTTTTTAATCCGGGGACGCGAGATTGGATCACCATGCACAAGCGACCGAGGTGAAGAGAGAAGCGAAGCTTCAACCCTTCAACATCATCCTCCCGGAACACCATTGATAGTCTTCAACTGATTCTTCAAAATACACCTCCTCAATTGTACTGGTTGCTTACAATAGCAACAAATGATCTGATCCAATGGAAAATCCGACTTTGAATGACTTCGTGATCCGCACTGCATGCACAAAATCCCTTCGGAGCCTTTGTTCTGATTTCGCTGATAACATCAGATAGTTCTGATGATCTGCGGTGGGTCTTCTATGAGTGGAAAAACTATCCACTAGTAGTTCGTGGCCTATGACTCCGATCTTGCTCCATTTGTCCAACATTTGGAGGTTTCTCATTCCAACATCTGACTTGTAATGTCTGCTTATCGATCTTCATCTCATAAACACTTGTACGGAGTCATTTCTAAACTCCTAACTCAATCCAATGTCTTCTGGCAGGATCTGATAGAAGATCCAGTCATCTTAATCCAAAAGTAAGCCAATAACCGTGCGTGGTTTAAAACATTAATTCACATTCTTGAGCTATTAAGTGAGCATAAACTCTACAAGTCTAACAACTCTTCATGGTATTCCCGTTACCGACGATCACCCTACTTGAAGCTCAATAATCCCCTACAATGTGTAACAGAAAGTGACGCGGGGAAATACTCTCTCTCAACATCACTAAACCATGATCAAGTGATATTTTAGTGTCCGAAGGTTATTTTCTACATTTACCACCAAATACCGGCTTGATCCCAATAATTGTATGCAAATAACTATACTTTCTCTGTATAACATGAGTTAAGTACTCAAAAGTACCTTCAATGTTATACAACTCAGTACGAACAACTCAGGGATCAAAATCCCTATGAAACACCTTATAGTAACCCTCCACTAGCTGTAGCAATAATAGTATACACACCTAGTCCATTACCCCACGGGTAATAATTTGACTACCACCGTTAGTGAAAATCCCTAAGACTGTAGTCATTGATTTCCACAAGAAATGTGACGACCTGACCCCTATTTTCTGACTCATTATCAGTCGGCTATCAAAGGTAAATCACCTTTTCGACACATGTTCAAGACTCACAGACTCAAAAGGTCATTCCCATGGTCAACTCAAATAACGATTACGAAGAATAAGCAACGCACTACCTGTTATTCCCTATTATAAACATTAAAAGCATAGCCAATAAAACCGAGAGTATAAACCCTAAAGGCAACTCTGGCTGGTCACCTCGGTCGACGACCCCTACTACGAGTATGCACAGGTGTCATAACTTTGACTCTATACACCTGTTAATCAAGTTTAGATAAGTATCTAACTAGGCTATAAGTTATCAGGAATTCTTACCTCGTGTTTCTTGGAGCTCAGGCCGCTGTCAATCTCATCTCAGAAAACCAAAACTGAATAAATCGACTCCCGAGAATCCAAGACTTGACAAAAAAAAATCATTGTATGGCATCACAAAACCTTGGGCTTTGATACCAATAAAGTTGTCATGCCCCAAGAGTATGCTAAACCGAAAATCAAACAGACAACATCTCCCCTATACGTGGCAATATATCCTGTTTATAGAAGGCCCTTGGACCCACAATAACAATAACATATACAAATGCAAACATAACAACATAATAAAGCACAGCGGAACTAACACAACTACAATACAAACCACACACCATGCATACCAGTATGACGAACACCACATTAAGAAAATGTCGTAACAAAACTAGAAAGAATGGTACAACAATAGAAGTGTCCAACACTACAAGTCATCATATAAAACAAAATCCATAACGAAACACCAACGATAAACCCAAAAGCTCGGACCCTCAGAGTTGAGATGATACGATGCAAGCCAGCGATGCTCCAAGCCATCACAAAGACTTCTACCTGTTACCTGGGCGAGAGAAAAACCCAGGGTCCATGGTGGTGAGTATAATTCAGTGGTAATATTAGAGAACATGTATATATCAAATATCACATGTATTTCAACAATATAACCTACAGGTACATCAGGTATGCACCAGCATAGTATATAAATGCATGCATATACTCCTTAAATAAAATGAACACTGTAAAGTGCAGACATACCTGAAAGTCTGCTATGCTACATATATCCAACCTGAGCATATATCCACAATATACAACATGAAGAGTAATACTACCTCATACCATATCATGATACGGGTCAAAGGTATCAAATAGACCGACCAACAAGTATACAGATATTCGACACCCAACCTTATAGAAAATGCAAGTATAATGTATAAAGATGTACAAACAAATTCAGCAAGCATACTACAAACAAATGCAACAACATAGCAAGCATACAAATAGACTGCATCTATATATATACTAATCACAATCATCCAAATATATATATATGGCAATATGCAAAATGTCATATAACATATAGACATCCACCACAAACCCTCTATTCTATAGAGAGACATACTAATCTAATCAACACACTCTCTATCCTACAAAGAGTGATACTCAACTAATCATAACACTCTCTATCCTGTAGAGAGTCATACCAATCTGATCGACACACTCTCTATCTTGCAGAGAGTAGTACTCAACTGATCATAACAAGCTAGGACCACCGGTCCATAGCGACACACTATTCACAATTCACCTGACCATTTACACAATACATCATCGGTAGTAAATATGCAACATAAGGGAATTGGAATCAATCCTACGTTCATAACCTTACTTTCCCACGGATTCCCTTTTACCCAATTTACAAATCGGGTCATCATCCGTACTCCACTATTTACACCTAACTAAGCATTTATAGGTTTACTTACATCACATCTGTAACTCCTAATCATGATGAAGGAAAATGTGATAACAATAATAGAGCATATAAGACTAACGATAAAGTATCAAGCACAAGAATAAATAAGAGTGGATTCAAGGTAATATGAACATATATCTAAATCTACATGCATAAACAACTACCTCACCAGGGTAGGAAATTACCCACCTATTATGCAAACCCTAATTAACTTCAAGTCTACGAACCTGCCTCGTATCCACGTCCTGCAAATATCATCGATTACAATTAAGTGCGAGCACACAACATATATATCTAAATTCACTATTCTATCATTTCCATATTTGTATCCCTTTATCGAATATGAATTAGAAACCCCCAATCGTCAATCGTAATCCTTCTAAAACATCCAACTAGGTTTAAATCATCAAACTTCTCAAGTACATCTCCACCCAAATTACTAATGTACTAACTCACATCCACAATCGAGATCGAGCTGGTCCAGCCCATTCCCATCCCTCCTACAGAACACATACAACCCTGCATAACCTTCACATCCCCTAATTGAACCTATTTAGGGATCTACACTCTAATTGAAACACTCACTCCATTAGTCCCTTCTCACTCAGCCACAGTCGAGTAAACCTCGAAACCAACTATTCACAGCCATTACAACCCCTTCATAGGCAAGCGAAGCCTTATTCACAGCCGCACAGTCGACAATTCCTTGCTCACAGCTGCACAATCGTTCACAGCTCACTCACACAGCCACCAACAACTTACCACAACGAAACAACCTCACACAATCACTCTCATGACCAACAACCCTTAAATAGCCAACATAGCCTGTTCTATTCACAAACAACCAAAAACCAAAACTCCAACTCACAACTGTGAATAGCACAACCATTACAACAATCCTACATCTCTATTCATAGCCAAGAACAAAGCTACTACTTCACAACTGGCTAAACTCCCACTCACATCCCCCACAACCAATTCCACCGTAGGAATTCCACACCACAGCGGCAATCAACTGAACTATAACAAAGAGCTTACGAAAAAGATAAGATAGTTTGAGATATACCTATGATTAGAATCTCCCAAATTGCTCAGTTCGTCAGCAATTTCCTTGCTGCCCTAACCCCACAGAATGGAGATATTGGTAGTGAATAACACGATTGAGGATGGATCTCCTTCAGAATCAGGGAAAGAGTTCGACCACTTACCTAACTATAGTAGAGATCGTGAAGAACAAATCACGATCAGAAATCAGACTAAAACGCCATCGATCAGCTCACACAAAGAAGTCGACAAGATCCCAGAGAGGAGGAATCACGCTGACCTCCAGTTGAATCTTCTACCGGAAGCAGTTTCTCCCAAACCTACCTTGTTTGCTGATACCCCATGACAATGTCAACGCCGCTGCCTCACTTCCATGGTAATCCCCTTGCTCCATCTTCATCTGTGAAGATCGTCGAGTCTGTTGGCTGCCACTTGCTGCGAGGTGAGGACCGAGAGAGCGGCGTGTTGGGATGTATACTAAAAAGTCTATCTTTTGTATAAACATCTTTATTTTTGTAATAAGAATCACATGATAATTGTCTGCATATTTGTGGTTATGCATATTTTCTAATACATTACATTGTAGATAACATGGTGTGTATTGTCACACAGGAGATAATGTTATCAGTTCCTTATAAAGTATAAGTAAAGGCTCACAACCGAGATGGTTATGGACAAACCATTGGTATGGTTGTAGTGTGATTTAGTATTGGTTTGTCTTGACCATAGAATTACACTAGTACACTTTGTGTGTATTGAGCAGGACTGACTTAGAGGTGATTCGATTTATTGCTGACTACATAATCGAATCGGACCTCAGATATTATTATATACATGCTCTTAATCCCGATATAATAACGGGCACATTTACTTAGTATTCATCTCTTTGATTTACCAATGGGCGAGATTTATAGATTAAATCGATAGGCTGGGTATGTTGGGAGATGATATTATTTATATGGTGTGTCGTTGATTATAGGAGGAAACCGTGTCCTATATATTAGGATGATGATGTCCCCTTGAGGAGCTCATATGTTTCATCATGTAAACCCTGCAGGTGGACTTGGTTCGGGATGATGATAAGGTTGAGTGGTATTACTCATGGAGTTAGATGTTGATTAATTAATTATCAGTAAATTAATTAATTGACGGACTTTCGAGATCTTAATCACGGGGAAATATTTGTACAATTAATATATGGAGCCCATATTTATTTATAGGGGTTGTTTAGGTAGATCAATGATAATCCTCTAGTGGAATGGATTATCATTAATAGATTGGACTTTATGTGGGCTTGATCAATTGGGTGGCTAAGATCCAACTCCTCCTCATGGTCCCTATTGTAGCCTATTAAAACCCTCATGAAGCGTAGATCTGATCGTGGAAAATGGAACTCTAGATCTGACGGTGGAGATTAAATGTCTAGATTCGATGGTGGAGATTAAATCTCTAGATTCGATGGTGGAGATTAAATCTCTACATCTGATGGTTGAGATTAAATCCCTAGATCTGACAGTTGAGATTAAATTCCTAGATCTGATAGTGGAGATTGAAAGGAGGCTTAAGCCTAACTCTATAAATAAGGCTTAAGGGGTGGGCGGCAAGAACAACTCAAGGAGATTAAGGTTTTGGCTTGGGCGGCTAGGGTTTGGGAATTAGCTTGGGCAGCAACAAGTTGGGATATTAGGGTTTGTTTCCTTCTCTTCCTAAGGAGTAGCCGGCACCCATCTTCTTCCTCTCTACTTTGGCCGGCGCCCATCCCTCTTCTTATCTTCCTCTCTTGGCCGGAGCACCCTTTCCTCCTCTCCTTTGGCCGATGGCAGCCCTTCCTTCAAGGTTGGTTGGCGCTCCTCTTTCTCTCCTTGGCTGGTGGCAAGGTTCAAGCTTGGAGCTTGGTGGTCGGTTCTAGATAGGAGAAGGAGTTTTGTTTTATTCTTCCTTTTGTTCGGAGCGAGCAAGGAAAGGAAGATCATGATCTAGGAAGCTTCAACTCTTGGAAGATCGTTGCCCACACAACGTCCAAGAGGAGGTTAGGACATATGATAGAAGACCTTGAGGTAAACAAGAGGTATAATTCTTGTTTTTCTTTCCTTTCAATTCTTTGTATATTGTATGTATTGTATGTGGCTAATTTACTTGGACTCCGAAGACAAACACAAAAACCTGCGATCCGTACATCATCTATTCTGCGACTAATCGAAGAAAAGATGTAGGTTACTTGAACAACAAGTTTGTTCAAGTGACCACTCTAATCGAATAGCATGACGATGGATCGATTGCTTGGGTAATCCCTCTTTGTCAAGGATTAATTTTTTAATCTGGGGACGTAGATGGGATCGCTATGCACAAGCAACCAACTTGAAATGGGAAGCGAAGTTTCTCCCTTCACGGCGAGGGGTAGAGAGAAGGAAGGGAGATGTCGTCCGTGAGAGGAGGAAAGAAAGAGGCACTTTGATGGCCATGATGGCTTGAATTGGGAAAGGCAACGTAGTAACCGTTGCGGCTGGGAAATGCTCGAGGAAAGAAACTAACTGGTGGGGAGGAGAAAACGACGTGAAACGGATGGGGTTAAATGGGTTTGGAAAAACAATTGGGTTTAATAACGGGTCAGATTTTAATTAATCCATTAATCTTAGGGTTAGGTTAATAAACCCAATTAACCCCTCAATCACAATTAACTAAAAATAAACTTTATAAAAAGCCCTCACAAATCTTTCCCCATAGACTAGGATTTAAGCACATTTTAATTCCTAAAAAATTCCACAAGATAATTCTTACTTAGCAAGGGATTTTATTTTTTTGATATTTTACAAAAGTGCTGATGAATTTTAGGGTCTTCAAAGGCTTCCAAAGAAACCAAAAGAACTCTCAAACAAATATTGTTGTATAAAGTTTTCTTTACTTGTATTTCATTTCTTCTTTATAATACTTGTTGTATTTTCATTGTATCTCTTTGTATGGGGTTTCTCCACCTCTGGCAACTGGTGTGTTGCCGAGAAGGAGGAAGAGTATAGTGCATGTGGATCACTAGCTCTCCATGGAGTAGGAATCATAGGTTTCGAACCATGTAAAAATCTTGGTGTTGTGCGTGTGTTGTATTTGTCTTTCGTTTAAGCTTTATTTTGTTTATGTTGCGCATTACTAATGATTGTAGACGAGTATGACATTATCTATCAAAATTGCTATTCACCCCCTTCTACCGCGACATCATCGACCCTATAAGAGTTCCTAAGCCTATAGGAAATCTAAACCATAAAAAATAAAGGTAAAAGTTCAAACATGAACTTTAACCTCCCTTAAACTTTGATCCTCACCCTAATCAACTCTTATATTCATTTTCAATGAAAATTTACCCTTCCAATGCTTCTTTAAGCATATCATAGGGTTAGGAGCAATTAGAGTATGTAGGGGTGCTAATAAATAGCTAAACAATCCTTGTTCAGCGAAAATCATCATCAATAGTCGATTGTGTCAACAACCAATTGACTACCATTACCACGAGTCGATTGGTTGCCTTCAGCAATCGATTAGAGTTTGATTTTCCAGAAATCAAACTTTCAGGAATGAGATTTAAAAAAACATAAGTAAATATACATTTTTCAAAAACTATTGAAATTGCATACGTATATTACTTATGTCACGTACAATGGATAAAAAATAATTTCATATGAAGATACCCATTATTCTGAAGAATTGATACAAAGTTCATAACCATTGAAACCTTCAATATTTTTGGCTAACTTTGTGTCAATATTGTCAATGGTGATTGCTATCAAAAGATTGGCTTCACCAAGATTTTTTAAAATGTTTTTAAAATGATTTTCAAAATATTAATTTCAATCATGGTCTATGTGTTGGTGAAACAATGCCCCAATCATTTATATGTTTTGATGTTTGGATAATCATCTAAGTTAGGCAATACTTTGTGATATAATTGTGAACATGTTTGAGAGACAGGAAAATCCAAGTATAAAAACTTGGTAAAGGCAAAGTCCAAGTGTGATCTTGGCAAGAGAAGTCCAAGGAAAAGGCTTGGCGACATAAGACCAAGCATGTAGTATTGGCGGCATAAAGTCCAAGCGGACCTTGGCAAAGGAAGTCCAAAGAAAAGTCTTGGCAGCGTAAGTCCAAGCATATAGTCTTGGCGGCATAAAGTCCAAGCGCACTTTGGCAAAGGGAAACCCAAGACATGACAAAATCGAAAGAAGCTTTTGGAAGCAAGCGCAAAGGATGAACAAGTCACGGACTCGGAGGGATCCTGGAGGCACAAGGCTTAAGAAAGAGCTAGAAGGTTGAGTCTAGGTCTAGGGAGTCAATTCAAGTATGAATTATTCATACTTGACGAGTATCAGTCGACAGATACGATGTATCAGTCGACTGTTAGGGTGCACCGTCTCGCTCGCGAGGAAGAAGACCGTCTGCGCCTTCTCGCTCGCGAGGAAGAAGATCGTTTGCGACTTCTCGCGATTCTGAAGTTGATGATGATTTGTTGTTAGGACCTATCTATGAGCCCTCTTTATTGTATACAGCGATATGGAATGTGTAGGGATTTGCACACTTCAGGAGACGCCCCGAGGATCACTTCCATCAAATGTTTATGAGAAATGTCATTTCATGGTCGAGTATGGGATATCTTAAGTTATATTATCTCTGTGTATGGTATTGAAGTATATCCTACTAAAATTCATTCTATTTATTCTTTATCTTACCCCGCTTCTGTGTGGGAAGTTCGTGTTTTTCTAGGTCATGCAGGTTTCTACAAACATTTTATCAGAGACTTCAGTAAGATTGCCCCTACCCTTGATCAACTTGTTGCAGAAGGAGGTGGTATTTCAGTTTGACCAGGATTGCGATAGAGATCGAGCCCACTCCCATAGCAGATTCTTTTCTAGATGAGGAATTTTTCACCTGTATGGTAAGAGACCATGGTATATAGATCTTGTAATTATTTAGTTGCCCGTGTTATACCTTGACATTTTACTCATGCACAAGTCCAGAAATTAAAACGTGATGTTAAGTACTATGTATGGGTTGATCCTTATCTTTGGAAATTTTGTAGTGATCAAATCATTAGATGATGTGTACCAGATTATGAGTTTCATTCCATACGTAGTTACTTTTTAGTATTCTCTGGCTTGTGGGGGGCACTTTGTACCCCAAAGAACTGCTAGGAAAGTTTTATAGTCTAGTTTGTATTGGCCCACCTTATTTCATGATGCCTCTGAATTCTACAAGTTTTGTTAGCGATGTCAATGAACAGGGAACATAGGACGTAGAAATGAAATGCCTCACCAATCCTTGTTATTCTGTGAGATTTTTGATGTTTGGGGTATTGATTTTATGGGTTCGTGTCCTGTATCTTTTGAATTTTCATATATTCTATTAGCAGTTGATTATGTTTCCAAATGGGTGGAGGCAATCCCCACCAGAATTGATAATTCTCTAGTTGTTGTGGATTTTGTTAGGTCTCACGTATTTTGTAGATTTGGAGTACCCAGGGCGATCTTTAGCGATCAAGGGTCTCACTTTCACAATAGACGCATGCCATTTTAAGCAGAGAGATCAAGTCTATACTGGAGAATACGGTGGGGACAGATATGATGATGCTTCTTCTCCGACTTGAAAGGGGAGTGTGTTCTTGTATTATTGCATTTATTTCCTTCCTTTCTTGTTCGGAATAATTTGTATGGGTTGATTGCTTGTTTGCCTATTTACCTGGGTTTGTTTGTCTTTTGTTGAGTCAAATAATTTTCCCTGTGCATGCCTTAGTATCATTTCAGAGGTGATAAAAATTAGTTAAGTTTGATCATCAAATTGTGGATTTTTGTATATGATAAGAGACTTCAACTTTATGCAGTCACTTGTTATTTTGGTGAACTCTTTTTATTGATAGACTAAGCTTGATTTTGATTCACCTAGTGAGGTTATAAGACATTCTTATCATCTACCCACTTTATGTGATAACACATGTGATTCTTGTTGCTCTAGAACTTGCTTTGAGTCTTTTCAAAATTGCAGTAACATTTACTTGCATGAATATGATGAAGGATTTCATTCTTGGATTCTTTTTCTGACTTGGTTTGATTGTCTAATCCACTTGATACTTCCATCTTCCATGTCTTACTTGTCTTATCTCTTCATTTGCTATCCATTGTCTTTATATATTTGTTGATTATCTTTTTCATATCTATTATTTTCCATGTGAGAGGAATAGTTTGATGGGTTGTATTGTCTGAGACGGACAAAAATTTTTAAGTGTGGGGGAGGAGCTATATTATTTATTTTGTTGGAAACATGATATGGAAGACATAGTTTTCAGAGGTTATTGGTCCTGAGATATATTTGCCTGTGATTAGTACTTGATTTTCTGTAAAAAAAAAATGGCGCCATAGTTGTTTCTTTTGTATAAAAAAGAGAGAGAGAGAGAGAGAAATATGCAATTGTAATGCAGGCAAATGGAATTGCAATGTATTGGATAGAGCCATTTGATTCTGAATCAAATTCTAAAGTTTCCAATTGTCCTAGTCTCTTCCCATATTGCTGGTTACTGAGCATTTCACAGAGCAACCCATCAGGTTTATTTCTCCAATTCTTCTATTATTTCCTGTTCATTATACCTTTGACTTTTACTTTTCTTCCTATACTTTATCTGTGGTCTACTTTTGATCTCATTCTGATTCTTGATAAATCCTTTTGATTCATGTATGAGATGTATTGATAGCAGTAGAGAAGTAGATGATAAGCAAGCATATGGTAGTACAGGATTACATGATGTTTTGAGGGCGCCCCACTCCTACATTTATTATGTAAGCATTAGTGCATTTATCCATTTTGGGAGGTTTTGTATCAGGCTTAGTCTACTAGATTTGACTGTAAATCATCATACATGTTGACTGTTGTAGGAGTCAGATCTTTTGACTACCCTAGATTCCGACCTATTTGGTGATCCTAAGTAACTTATTTTTCTTATCTCTGAATTATTGATCTGGGTATTGTTTGAGTAATGAGTGAGGGAGTTAGTGTGTCGTTCTTTTTGTTATTGCATGGGATGTGCAAAAATAAGTGTGGGAGAATTTGATAGTTGCATTTTTTTATTGCGCTATTTTTACTTGTGGATTAGATATTTTAGGCTCTTTGATGGGATAATTATTGTTATTCGAGATGTTTTTACATATTGAGCCTATTTACGATTAATTGCGTTAATTACTATAATTTCAGTATTGTTTACGAATTTCATGTGATTTTGTAGGAAACATATAATGATGGTCTAATTGGAGCAATCGTAGTCGTCGATCCGGATCAGATCTGAGCATTATGGATAGTCCGATGAATGTAGCTGATTCTGAGCCATCTATTCAGATCTGGAGAGATCCAGTCTGTACATTTCAATCTGGACATCAGAGCCTTTTCTCCAGATTCGACCGATCGTAATTACCCCTTCAGATGGATTAGATCCATCCATTCAAAATTGGATGAATCACAACGATTGGATCACAACCTTCTTAATGGATTATTTGCTTAATCAAGCCCTAGCTTCAATTGGACGGCTGAGATACTGGGTGAAATGATCGGACGACTCAGAAACATCCTTTAATCAACCTATTTTCCAAAATCGGCACAGACACAGAATCGACAGAAGGCAGAAGGCGCAGAAAAGAAATCGCGAGAAGGCACAGACGGTCTTCTTCCTCGCGAGCGACGGTGGCGACCTCTTCTGCTTCCGCACGAGCGGTGGCGGGATCGCACAGGCATCACCAGAATGCGCAGAAGGAGTTCCTTAAACATCGCGAAGAGTAGTGCAACTCGAGTCGAGGCATTTTTCCCCCTTTTTCATGCACGGTAGAGCGTGTTCTTCCCCACGAGCAGCGGCGATAGTCTGACAGCTTCTTTCCGACGAGCTTCCCTCTGACAGCCGACGGCAATCCCATTCGATCCTTGATGGTAGATCCAGATACCGTGATTCGGTCAGCTGGTCATAAGCAAGGAGAGGCAGTGATTTGGCGAGTACATCCTTCACCGACATTCCACTTCATTCCGGCGACTGGGATAGGCCTTTCCATCTCGCCGGAGTCACCCACAAGCTATGCTAGGATTAGGATAGCTCCATCTCCATCGCCGGTGAAGATTCCCTCCACTGTCCGGTAATCCAGAGTCGCCAAAATAGTGATCGCATTCCTCCATTTCTCCTTCCTTCCTGCTGCGTTGATTGGGGCAGCTTCGCATTCACCGTCGGATTGGTTGTTTGGTTTATTGTCCCATCGTGGGGTTACCGATTGCTTATATTTGAATTTAGTCCATTTAATTGGATAGCTTACTTTGTTATGTTTGTTCAGTTACGATTAATTTGTTATGATATGTTTGTCATGTTTAGTTTAGTTTTAGTTAAGGTTTGACCAATATACCGTATAGTGACAGTGTGGTACTTGGTTGAATTGCTTTCGTTATTAGTTTAGATTTCATTTACATTTGGCCAGTGTATTGTATAGTGATAGTGCGGTGCCTTGTTGAATTGCTTACTTTCCTTGCATTTAGTTTTTAGTTAGTCTTCGACCACTGTGTCGTATAGTGATAGTATGGTGCTTGGTTGAATTATTTTATGTCTACTAGTTTAGTTTTTTAGTGACTGTTTGATCACTGTATCATATAGTGATAGTGCGGTGCTTTGTTGAATTGTTCATATTTGTTTCTTGATCATTGTACCATATAGTGACAGTGTGGTACGTGATTACTTACTTTTGCACATTAGGTTAGCTTCCCGGGAATTAATAATTGGTAGTTAGGTTTATTTTTTGCATGTTTAATTCTCATGTTTTCTTTTGATTTTGCATTTTAATTGTTTTGATAATTGTAAAAACCCCCCGTGTTTACTTCTGTTTAAAAACAAATGTCCAGTCATTAGGTTCGTTGGGAGACAATCCGAGTCAGTCCTATACTTCATTAGTGTAGTTAGGGGGTTCAGTAAATAATTTTGTAACGGTACCATGACACTAATTCACTGTCTGCGAGTGCTCGGCCGGAAGTCGGGCGAAAAGGTGTGAGCGATTGCCTAGTCGTGGCGATCGTGATATCTCATCGATCGGTGATCATGTTAAACAGCGGGCCGCGAATGAGTCTCACTCGTAGTCGTTATCGATCGACGGATAACTCCATCGGTGGGTGATGGAGGATCGATCGGTGCATCTTAGTTGGATGATGATGATTATGAATCCCATGAATCCGACTGTTCAGAAGTTGTTAACCACGGCGGCAGTCGACTGATGTTGTACATCAGTCGGCTGATCGTGGCCCAACGGGAAAAACAACCCTCTCTTTATAAAAAGAGGGTCTGTGGTGGTTGTGAGGGTTAATGCTTACATTCTGATCATCATCTCAAGCTTCCATGAATTTTCTAAGCTTTCCTAGTGTTTTAATTCCTCTCCTCCTCTCTAAACTTCATCTTCATCTTTTGTAAGAAGAAGAGGGTTGTTGTAAAAAGAGAAACCTTCTTAGTGAGATTGATTAGGGTTGATCAACCTTATGGATCCCCATTGAGTAGGAGTATTATCTCCGAACCACGTAAAGATTTTGTGTTAGCATTTTGTTTTCATTTCTATTACTATTCTATTTGTTGTTCTTCCGCTAACGATTTTTATAGAAATGAAAATAAACAATTCACCTCCCTCTAGCTTCCAAGGATCCCCAACATGTGGTATCAGAGCCCGGATCACATCGGAAGATCTAACAATCAACCGGAGAAAGATGGTTTTTCAAGAGGGGTATAGCACAGCGAGGCCTCCATTCTTCGATGGCAACGATTTTGGCTACTGGAAAGGTAGGATGGAATACTACCTTATGAATCATATTTATAACTAGTTTAGCATTGTAGATGGATTCGAGAAGCTGGTCGACGAACATGGAGCGCCAATACCGACCAAAGATTGGACGATGGATATGGCCAAGAAGGCGCAAGCAAATGCAAAGGCAACGACCACACTCCAATGTGGTCTATCAAAGGAGCAATTGTCCAAGGTCGGACCCTTCAACTCTGCTAAAGAGCTTTGGGAGAAGTTCATCGAATTTAATGAAGGATCAAAGGAGATGAGGAGAGCCAAGAGGGATCTCTTAATAGGCCAACTCCAAGGCTTTGCCATGAAGATCAACGAAACCGTGAGCCAAATGCTCGGTCGATTCAAGGAAGTAGTCAATGTACTACATGTAATAGGTGAGAAGGTCGACAACCGAGACCTTGTAAGGTACATTCTCCAAGCTTTCCCTAGAACAACCTTAGGGGCTTCAATGGTAGATGCCTATAAGGTCTTTATGTATCTTTCTTTGGTTAAATTAGATGAACTCTTTTGTGAATCGCACGAGCAAGCTAATACTTCATCAAAAGAAAAGGAAACTCACCACGGAAGATGTGATGAGAATGTTCCAATCCTCCAAAGGTAAAACCTTAACTAGTTCAATTTCTACATCTAACGTATCTTGTTATGGTTGCAACAAGAAAGGGCATATCAAGACAAATTTCTCGGAACTAAAGAAGAAGGAAGAGAAGGAAAAGAAGGAGAAGAAGAAGGAGGCAATGGTGGCACAAACATAGGGCACACTAAGCTTGGAGGACTCTTCCGATGATGAAGAAATGTGTCATGCCACCTGGAACCTAGCTCTCATGTCCTTGGAGGAAGAAGCCGAAAGCTCAAGTGAGGAGTCTTCATCCTCTTCCTCATGTGACGAATCATCATCAAGTGATGATAGGTAGGAGACTCCCCTAGGGTAGATTTACTTTATAAAATCATTGCATGCCTTCAAAATGCCTTAAATATATCAAAAACTAGGATTAAGGACTTAAAAGTAGAAATTAAGTCACTTATAAATGTAGTACCACCTTGTGATGATGCATGTACACTTAGGAATGAGAATGATGAACTTAGGAAAGAAATAGGTGATTTACATGCATGTTTAGAATAGTTTACAAATGGGTCTAAATATCTTGATATGATTCTTAGGGGCCAAAGGGTCATTTATAACAAGGTCGGCATAGGATACAAGCCTAAGGAAAAAGAAGTAGCCTTCACGTCTTTAATTAGTAGAAAACCAACCATTAGGAGCAAGGCTAAAAAGGCTTGGGTCCCGAAAAGTTATATAGTTGATGCTATCGGTCCTAAAATTTAGTTGCCTAAGGCTTGCATTTTTCATGTTGTATAGGTAGAAGAACCAAGCTTATGGATTGTTGATAGTAGGTGCTCAAAACACATGACCAATGATGAGAGAAAATTTTCCACCATCAACCACACTAGCAAGGGGAAGGTGTCTTTTGGAAATAGTGATAAACTTAAGATTCTAGGAAAAGGAACAATTGAGGTATCCCACAACCTTGCCATTCATAAAGTGTTATTAGTTAAAAATATGAAATTTAATTTGCTTAGTGTAAGTCAACTATGTGATGCCAATTTTGATATTCAATTTGATTCTTCAAAATGTTTCATAAGACACAAAACTTTAAATGATTGCATGTTAGCAGGCTTTAGGAAATCAAATATATACTATGTTGATTTATCCTATGCTACTAATGCTTCTACTAAGTGTCTTATTGCAAAAGAAGAAGAGAGTTGGCTTTGGCATAGGAGGCTAGGGCACATCAATATGAAGAAAATTACCAAAATAGCCAAAATGAAGTTAGTCAAGGGGTTGCCAAATGTCAAGTATCTCAGGGAAACAATCAAAAACATCACACAAAGGTAAAACTTTACTTAGTACCGCTTTACCTTTAGAACTATTGCATATGAACTTATTTGATTGTCATAGTACTCCTTCCATGATTGGTAGTAAATATTGCTTAGTGATAGTAGATGATTTTTCTAAATTTACTTGGGTATTTTTCATGAAAAATAAGGAAGAAACCCTAGGAATAATCATAGGATTTAGCAAAAGAGTAGAGAATGAAAGAAAACTCAAAATCAACCGGATCTGTAGTGATCATGGTGGAGAATTTGAGAATTCTAACTTCTCAAACTTTTGCTTAGAACAAGGGTACCAGCATGAATTTTCTTGTCCTAGAACACCCCAACAAAATAAGATTGTGAAAAGGAAAAATCGTGCCCTACAAGAAACGGCTAGGACTATGCTTAATGCATATTCTTTACTTAGCTACTTGTGGGCGAAAGCGGCTAACACCGCTTGCTATATCCAAAATATGATTTTAATTCATAGGTTTTTAGGAAAAGCCCCATTTGAATTATGGAATGGTACAATTCCAACAATTCACTATTTTAAGGTCTTTGGATGCAAAGTCTATATTTTATACACCAAAGACAACCTAGGTAAATTTGAGTCCAAAGCGGATGAGGTAATCCTTGTTGGATACTCATCCACTAGTGTTGGGTATAGAGTTTATAATAAAAGAACTCAAAAGATTGAGAAATCTTCAAATGTCCAATTATCATGAAACCTCTAATACTTACCCTAGGAAATCCCCCATTGATAATGATATCAATGAAAAAAATCAAGAAATTACCCAAAAATTTCAAGATTTAACTTTAGGGGGTAATGATCAAGGGGAAGAATTAAATTAAGGGGGAGTAAGAGGTGATTCCAATGATGAAAGAAGAATTGAGAATAATCATGATCAAAATCAAGTTAATACACCTCCTAGAACAATAAGAGTTCATCAAAATCACCCTCTAGATCAAATTGTAGGTGAATTATCTCAAGGAGTTAGGACTAGGTCATTTTATAGAGATCTTTCTAGTCATATAGAACTAATCTCCCAAATTGAGCCCAAAACAACAAATGACGCATTACTTGATCCGGATTGGATCTTAGCAATGCAAGATGAATTGTCTCAAATCGAAAGGAGTCAAGTATGGGAGTTAGTTCCTAGACCTAATGACAATACCATCATTTCTACAAGATGTGTCTTTAGGAACAAACTAGATGACCAAGGAAATATTACTAGGAATAAGGCAAGGTTAGTTGCAAGGGACTTTAATCAAGTTGAAGGACTTGACTATGATGAAACATATGCCCCGGTTGCTAGGTTAGAGTCTATTAGGATCCTATTAGAGTATGCCTCTTATATGGGTTTCAAACTCCATCAAATGGATGTTAAATCGGCATTCCTAAATGGGTTCATTAAGGAGGAAGTATATGTAGAACAACCTCCCGGGTTTGAAAGCATAGACTATCCAAACTATATATTCAAGCTTAAAAAGGCTTTATATGGTTTGAAACAAGCTCCCCGGATTTGGTATGAAAGATTATCATCTTTCTTAATCTCTAAGGACTTTAGGAGGGGTAATGTAGATCAAACTCTATTTATAAAGTCAACTTCAAAGGATATCTTTGTAGCCCAAGTATATGTTGATGACATTATCTTTGGGTCAACAAATGATGAACTCCTTCAAGACTTTATCAAGATTATGGAAAATGAGTTTGAGATGAGTTTAGTTGGGGAACTAAATTTCCTTCTAGGATTACAAGTCAAACAAACTAGTGAAGAAATTTATATTTACCAAACCAAATATGCTAAGGAAATGATTAAGAAATTTGGTTTGGAAAATGCTAAGGTAGTTTCAACTCCAATGGCAACCAATACAAAAATAGATAGTGATCATGAAGGAAAATAAATTGACCTTACACTCTATAGGAGATTGATTGGTAGCCTTTTGTACATAACCGCTAGTAGACTCGATATATTATTTGCGGTTGGTATGTTTTCTAGGTACCAATCATGTTCCAAAGAATCTCATTTAGTTGCCATTAAAAGAATCTTAAGATATATTAAAGGCACACTAAATGTAGGACTATGGTACCCTAGGACTAGGTCTTTTGATTTGGTTGGGTACACCGATTCCGATTATGCCGGCTGCAAATTAGATCGGAATAGTACTAGTGGTTGATGTCAATTCCTTGGGTCCTCCCTAGTTAGTCGGAGTAGTAGAAAGCAACCTTGTGTTGCCCTATCCACCACTGATGCCGAGTATGTGACTATGGGTGGTTGTGTAGCTCAACTATTATGAATGAGACATACTTTAGAGAACTATGAGCCACTTTACTCCAACATAAAAGTATTTTGTGATAATGTGAGAACCATAAATTTGACCAAAAATCTGGTGCATCACTCTAAGACCAAGCACATTGAAGTGAAACATCACTTCATTAAAGATCATGTGGCTAAGGGGGACATTGAGCTCAATTACATTGAATCCAAGTCCAACCTAGCCGACATCTTTACCAAGCCTGTCCCCGAAGTAGAATTTTCATCACTTAGGAGAGAACTTGGCTTGTGCTTAGTTGAATAAAGGTGTAGGTTTGCATGATCCTATAGAAATCCTAGGATTTATACCTTTAAGCATCTCACAAATTACCTAAGAAACCATGATTTTTGTATTGAGCCACTTATACAACATGTGAGATGTTAGGAAGATGCACTTGGTTCATCATGCTTGTTATGATGCATTACTATGAACCAAAGTGTCATCTAGAGACATTAATCCTTCATTGGACCAATCATTGGGAAGGCTTATGCACAATTAATGTGCATATAGCTCCAAGAATATGATTGAAAATGCCAAATAAAACATAATTTAAACTATGTTTATCAAACTTTGAGAAATAGTTTTCAAGTGAATTACAAAAGTGATACAAAGTTTGCAAAATACTTAGTGTTTTTGCTAGGTTTTAAAATTGTATTATTTTCGAAATCTAGAAAACATATATTTTTTAAAATATTTTTCTTGATAGAAAATAATTTAAGAAATGTGTACACAAAATTTCATAATTTTTTGATGTTTCTAGAATTTTTGGCGCATTTCTGAATTTGGGATGAAAAATTAGAAAAATGGAATTGTATTAGTAGTCATTGCATCGAAACACCAGTCATTGATACACTATGTTTTCTGAAAAATATCTCTATTTCCTGGTGTTTAGTGTATCTTTGATCTCCTAAAACTATGGCATGATAATCTTCATTATAAAGAAATTTTTAGGACTGTTTGATGCAATATTTTAGGAGGAGTTTCATCATATAAATCTTTTCATCCCCTTAACTTATATTGTTGGTGCAAAGTTAGGATTTAACCTCCAATGTTTTGTTAGGCTTTGCTCTACATGTTATTCATTTATCATGAACCATATCTTGGATTTAGGGGGAGCTTAATTTCAATCTTATACCTTAGTTCAAGATACAACAAATTTAACTCTTTCATGAAATTTATAAATTCTTCTCTTTTTGATGTATGTCAAAGGGGGAGAAAGAATGTTTAAGTTAGAATTCATATTGGAAATATGATTGTGTGCATGTGTTAAATACCTAACTTAAATGATTGTCAAACATCAAAAAGGGGGAGATTGTTAGTGCAACAATGCCCCAAGCATTTATATGTTTTGATATTTGGATAATCATCTAAGATAGGCAATACTTTATGATCTAATTGTGAACATGTTTAAGTGACAGGAAAATCCAAGTATGAAGATTTGGTAAAGGACAAAGTCCAAGTGTGATCTTGGCAAGAGAAGTCCAAGGAAAAGACTTGGCAGCATAAGACCAAGCATGTAGTCTTGGCGGCGTAAAGTCCAAGCAGACCTTGGCAAAGGAAGTTCAAAGACAAGTCTTGGCAGCGTAAGTCCAAGCATATAGTCTTGGCGGCATAAAGTCCAAGCGCACATTGTCAAAGGGAAACCCAAGATATGACAAAACCAAAGGAAGCTCTTGAAAGCAAGCACAAATGATGAACAAGTCGTGGACTCGGAGGGATCCTGGAGGCACAAGGCTTAAGTAAGAACTAGAAGGTTGAGTCTAGGTCTAGGGAGTCAATTCAAGTATGAATTATACATACTTGATGAGTATCAGTCGATTGATATGATATATCAGTCAACAGTTCGGGTGCTCGACTAAGTCAGGTAGAAAAGCTGACGAACAAACAACTGCCTAGTCATGGCAGTCGACTGATATCGCCATCAGTCGACTGCCAAACAGTCGCAGTCGACTGATCAAGTTAAACACGGGCACATAATGGAGTCTCACTCGACTGCGCACCATGATCACTCGATTGATCACTCCATCAGTCGACTGATGAAGGGATCAGTTGACTTATGAGCGTGTCGTTGGATGATGACGATTATGAATCTCACGAATATGGCTGTTCAGAAGTCATTAACCACGGTGGCAGTCGACTAATGTTGTACATCAGTCGACTGATCGTGGCCCAAAGGGAAAAATAGCTCTCTCTCTTTAAAAAGAGGGCTTGTGGTGGTTGTGAGGGTTAATGCTTACATTCTGATCATCCTCTCAAGCCTCCACGAATTTTATAAGCTTTCCTAGTGTTTTAATTCCCCTCCTCCTCTCTAAACTTCATTTCATCTTTTGTAAGAAAAGGAGGGTTGTTATAAAAAGAGAAAGCTTCTTAGTGAGATTGATTAGGGTTGATCCACCTTAAGGATCACCATGGAGTAGAAGCGTTATCTCCGAACCACGTAAAGGCTTTGTGTTAGCATTGTGTTTTCATTTCTATAACTATTGTATTTGTTGTGCTTCCGCTAACCGTTTTTGTAGAAACGAAAACAAGCTATTCACCCCCCTCTAGCTTCTAAGGATCCCGTACACTATGAGCTAGATGTACATGACTTGTACATTAGGTTTCCTCATACTTTCTTCATATTATATTACGAGTTTGAGTTCATATAAATATACTATATAAGCATATGGACCTAACTCATTTTCCTAACATCTCACATGTGTCTAGGGTGTATCAATACACACACATGTCATCCTATGAGTTTTGTGAGATGTAGATTTGTTCTTCCATAAATCTAAGGGTTCATGCATTATATTTAGGCATACACATTTGATTCCTTTATCTAGGGCATCAAATAATGTCACTTGTCCTTAATTTCAATTTGATAAACCATAATGCATGAAAGACATTGCCAATGATGCATGATATCATAGCATAATAATAAAAACCTAAGTCCTATCATGACATTTTAGATAATCATATGAAACAAGATGTCAAGACATGACATATGACAAACAAAACATGACAAATATATAAAATACAAAAGTAAAGAATACCTAAGTCTTAAATCAAATTGTCATTTTCTAGAATTATATCCAATTTGGCATAATGACTCAACCTCTCAAGTTTGCCAAAACCCAAAATGACACACTTTTGACTCTAAACCTACTTGTGCCAATTTTAATCAATCTTTCATCTTCCATAATTTCTATTGGCGCATCCTAAAATATTTTAGGATTACAATCTAATCTCATTTTTAAGGTATCACATCACCTTGAACGTGCTCTAAAGTGTCAACTTTACCATGGTTAGGTTAATAACCCATCCATTTAAGGTTGACACATCCTAAACCCATTTAGCGTGAAGGGACCATGCTCCTAGGAACCCAAAATCTATTGGAGCTCCTTGGGTTTACAAGGTACTCACTAGGGATAACCTCCCTTAGTACATTTCTAATCACCCTCCTAGACTTGGAAGCCTTGGTCATTGTGATCTCATTAAGGTTAACCCTAGGCATATCTTCCCTTGTAACCTTTTTTGTGACTTTTCTAGACTTCTTCAAAGCCTTAGTCACTTGAGTCCTATCACGGTTAACTCTAGGGATGACCTCCCTTGTGACCTTGACACTCCTAGACCTAGGACTAGTTTCATAAATATATGGAACACTATGGTAGGTAGGCTTATCTTCCTTAGACTTAGGCTTGTGACCCAAACTTTTCTTGTCCATAGATGCACCTTGCCTATTGACCTTTAAACCTAGATTTTGCCTTCTAGACCCATTAATTGAATTTTTCATCCTATTGAGGGACTTTTCCAATTTTTTAAGTTTTGACCTCAAAACTTGATTTTCCTTTTCCAATTTCTCAATTTTTGAATTTCCATTAAATCTTTGAACATTGTTTTCTTTTCCTAGGCATATGTTTAGATATCTTAGGATTATTACCTAGGTTGTTCTTATCCTTAGGTGAGGTAGTCTTATAGCTACTTTGTCTAGAATTGTCCTTAGTTTTAATTTCATGAGATTTAGCACCTAAATAACAAATTTTACTTTTAGCATGCTTTTGATTATGGACAATTGCAAGTAAATTTTGACATGATACATTTCTAGCATGCTTTCTATCATTAAAAATTATAAAAGCATAATCAAAATATACCTTAGGATTTGCCTTAGCTCCCCCTACATATGAAGCTCCTCCTTTGTCCTTCTTAGGGTGACTCTCCCTCGAACATTGGCTTCGATAGTGCCCATGTTGGTTGCACAGGAAGCACACTATGTGCTCCTTGCTTTTGTGTCTCGGGACTCCATCTTCCTTGACCTTCTCCTTCCCCTTTGGCACTACGGGAGCCTTCTTTTTAATTATTTTTAGACACTTGCTCATGTAGTCCCTTTGTTCCATACACTCAAAATATATAATATGATTTTTATTTTTAAGAATTATGCTAGAGTTACCTAGCTCAGTGATAGGAGACTAGTGAGCTTGTTCTTCATCCCACCCGGATGTAGAAGGTTCCACTTTCTCTTTCATCGGCATTGACGACCTATCCTCCCCCTCAATTCTAGAGGTGGAGGCTTCCTCAACTTCGTCTTCCTTGGATGTTGAGCATCTCTCAAATTTCGAATTCTCAAGAGCATGGGATGATGAACTTGATTCTTCTTTAGCCTTGTCATCTTCTTTACTTTAGGCTGATGAGGGTTCTTTATGGAACTTGACAAAGTTGTTCCATAAATCCCTTGCATCCTTATAACCACCTATCTTGGACAAAATACCATCAGGTATTAACTTAACCAATATTTTTTCTACCTTATAATTGCTCTTGAACTTTCTGAGTTGCTCCTCGGTCCATCTCTTCTTCTTAAGAAATCCACCGTTCTTGCCCCTTGGTGCTTCGAAACCTTCCATCAAAATAAACCAATCTTTTATATTTCATTTTTAAAAATATTTCATCCTACATTTCCAATACACAGAATCCTTGTAGTCGAAGATGGGTGGAATGTTGATATCATAGCCCAATCCATCGTTAGGCAACTCTATCTTCCTTGATGCTTTCGATGGATGTTCTACTCCTCTAGTGTGTGCTCCTTAGGAGATCAGTCCTTGAAGAGCGACCTCTCTCTTATACCACTTGTTAGTGACCGTTTAGTGTGCTAGAGGGGGGGCGTGAATAGCAATCTTCGATTTCATCGTTTGATCATTTCGGTCGTGCTCGTCTACAATTGTTAGTGAACAATAGAATATACAAAAAATATACAAACAAAATATAAGACAAGAAACACAATCACTACACAAGTACTTTATATGGTTTGGAACCCTAGTTTCTACTTCATAGTCGAGCTCTAGTGATCTACCCTCACTAAAACCTCTCCTTCTCAGTATGACACCGGAGGTGGAGAAATCTCATACAATATCATCTTACAAGAAAAAATACAACAAACAAAATGAAATACAAAAGTAAATACAAGTAAAGAATACTTTACATAAGAGATGTTTTGATCGCTTTGTTTTTTGCTTGCTTTGGGATGCCTTAAAGGTATGAAATCACAGTAGTAACTCCCTATCAAATCCTTAGAAAGTAGCTACTTCAAACCTCCATCACAACCTCCTTTTATATCCTGCATCGAGCTAATTTTTTGCCTGGTATACAATTGACCTTATCCCCAATCGACTGCCCACCTATATGTTGTCTCACAATGGACTAATCCATGTAGGATTCTGCCCAATGGACACTTGAGTAGTTGACTGCCATTACCCATCAGTTGATTGTCAAGCCATCAGTCGACTTCCTAGTCGACTGTTAGATCTTCTATGCCCTGTCCACTTAAAGCCAGTCGATTGCTAGTGGCCAGTCGACTGATCTAACCCACCAGTTGACTACTAGAGCCACAACCGACAGTCGAGCCATAAGCGACTACTCACCAGTCGACTAGGTCATAACCACAGTCGATTGCTCGAATTAAACCCAATGGATTGCTCGAGCCAACTAAGCCTCCCAAATGCCGAACACTTGATCAGTCTATTGAACAATGGCACCAGTCGACTAGTAAATCTCAAAAGTGAGGTTTAACCTGTCACGCTCGCCCTTTCCTAGGGTCCGGAGGGGTGGCGCGTGACACGACCGTACATGCATACATCGTACTACTTAGAACGGAAGACTTTAGACACATTTTTTTTTCTTTTAACATAAACATGCATCGTCATTGTATAGATACTTTTTCTTAACATAGAGCATGCATCATTATTTCATAAGTATTTAGTGCTTAGTTCAAGTCCATAAACATCATCATCATAGGGGAAACATACATAAAGAAAATAACAGATCTCCTCAACCATGCCACTACCACACACACTTTGCCCCTCCTACTGCTCCCTTTAGTTTATCCATCCCTTACCCTTATCTGCAGTATAAGGGAAAAATAAACTATAAGCACATAGGCTTAGCAAGATCCTGTCCTACTCACAAAAACCATACATCGACATTAAGCATGGCATGTAACATTCATAACATATAAGCAACATAACATGTAACATATATGACGTAAGCAAACATAACATGTAGCATAAGTAACCTAAGCAAACATAACATGTAACATATATAACATAGCAACATATCATGTACATATATGGCATAATCAAACATAACATGCAACATATATATCATAGCAACATATCATGTACATATATGACATAATCAAACATAACATGCAACATATATATCATAGCACATATCATGTACATATATGACATAATCAAACATAACATGCAACATATATATCATAGCAACATATCATGTACATATATTGCATAATCAAACATAACATAGCAAACTATCATGTACATATATGACATAATCAAACAAAACATGCAACATATATATCATAGCAACATATCATGTACATATATGGCATAATCAAACATAACATGCAACATATATAACATAGCAACATAGCATGTAAACATAACAATCATAACATGTGAACATAACAATCATATCATGTAAACATATGCAGGATGCTCTTTGAAAACATATATTATAGGTACGTAAACATAAATCTCGACATATTGGGCCCGACATTGTACCACATCATCTTCATCATAGCGCGCATCCCTAAATAGACCCGAGGTAGCAAGTCTCGAACCTACTAGCTTACAATGCCCGATCTTAGTCCGTCGACCTAGGGGTCATCGTCATAGCGTAGAAGCCCATCCTAGGCCCGATCTTAGTCCATCGACCTAGGGCATCTGGGATCCCATCACGTACTAGGCCCGATCTTAGTCTGTCGACTTAGGGGCAATCATACATAGAAGCCCATCCATTTGGACCTTGTTAGGGTCCTGGTACAAGCCATGCAGAAGGTAAAATACTTATATGCTTTTTATCATAACATATCTTATTTCATTTCGCAAACATATCATGCTTCATTTCATAACATATCATATTTCACTTCATGAACATATCATATTTCATTTCATAAACATATCATACTTCATTTCATAACATATCATATTTCACTTCATGACATATCATATTTCATTTCATAACATATCATATTTCACTTCATGAACATATCATATTTCATTTCATGACATATCATATTTCATTTCATAACATATCATATTTCACTTCATGAACATGTCATATTTCATTTCATAAACACATATCATATTTCATTTCATAAACATATCATAAATATCACACACATATAGGACATGGCATAAGGCATCAACATCATGAGCAAGTATACATGGAGTGGCCTAAACTGCATGGAGCTCTATCAAAGTTTTAAACACCAAACAACTTATATATATGTATGTTCTAACTAAAACACATGTTAATTCTTTAACGTATAAAGCATGGCATAGGACATGTTATCTTCTTCTAACATCAAACAGGGCATGAACTCATTTTAAACCTAACTTAGAGCATGTAATCTTCATCTAACATCATTTAACATCACAAGTTAACATGAACTCACCTAAAGCATAAAACACATGTTAACCTAACCTAGAGCATGTTATCTTCATCAAGCATCATTTAACATCACAAGTTATCATGAACTCACCTAAAGAATAAAACATATGTTAACCTAACCTAGAGCATGTTATCTTCATCTAGCATCATTTAACATCACAAGTTATAATGAACTCACCTAAAGCATAAAACACATGTTAACCTAACCTAGAGCATGTTATCTTCATCTAGCATCATTTAACATCACAAGTTATCATGAACTCACCTAAAGAATACCATAAAGAACACATTTGGGGTCTTGGCCGAATGGTTCAAAAAGGGTTTCATGGATCAACCACTTAACTAACTCATCTAAAAATCCCTCATCTTCATATTAATACAAGATATAGCATGGATCATCATGGTGAGCCCAAGTTATGGTCTTGGCCGAATGTTCAAGGGTGTTTCATGGATCAACCAATTAACTAAACTCATCTAAAAATCCCTCATCTTCATATTAATACAAGATATAGCATGGATCATCATGGTGAGCCCAAGTTATGGTCTTGGCCGAATGATCCCTTGGGTTTTTGAGGTTAACCACTCAACCAAACTTATCTAGAAATCCCTCAACTTCAATTTAATACAAGATATAAAATGGATCATCACGGTAAGCCCTAGTTATGGTCTTGGCCGAAAGTTTCTTGGGGTTAAACTCTTAACCTAATCCATCTAGCATCCTAACATCATCATATTCATACAAGGTATGTCATAGAACTTCATTGAAAACTCAAGTAAAGGACTTGGCCAAATCGTTCATGGAGAATTTGACATAACAACTTCAATCGAAAAGATACTTGTATGCAGGTGAGGGGATACTTACATCCTTCGCTTTGCTTTTTTGTTGGAAGATGACCTAAGGGAAGTAACCTAGCCTTTCTTCTTGCTTGGATGACTTTCGGCCAAAGGATGGAAAGAAGGAGCTCTATGGTTCGGTGAGGAAGGAGAAGAGCAAGAAAAAAGCAATTTTGATAACTCATGTCTCCTCATTCCCCCAATTTATTCACTTGAAGAGTCCCATAGTCTCCCTTACCCCAAACTATAATTTCCCACATTCCTCTAATAATAAAATCTTGTTGGGCTTCTGGTTATTGGATGTGCCCTTAGGGCTTGGCTATCTCTAGAGGTTTGGGGTTCAATTCCTAGGCCTTGCATCCTTTTTGGCTTATTTTCTTTTATTTTTGAAAGAGCCCACATAAAGCCCATTATCATCAAGCCAAAAATTCATGTCAAATTGCTAGAAATTTTACGGGAGTTACAATCCTTCATACCTTTTAAAAGTTTCGTCCTCGAAACTTAGAACAATTCTGGGTACTTCTGCTTCATGTCCTCCTCGCGTTGCCAGGTAGCTTCTTCGTACCGTTGATTCTGCCACATGACCTTTACTAAGGGCACCTCTTTATTCCTTAGTCTCTTGACTTCTCGGTCGAGTATCTGGATAGGTCGACTCTCATAACTCAGGTCGTCTTGAACTTGTACTATTTGTGGCTCGATCACTTGGTCCACACTGGAAATGTATTTCTTGAGCACAGAGACATGGAACACGTTGTGAATAGCCGACATCTCTTGAGGCAGCTCCAGCATGTAAGCTACTTTGCCAACCCTTTGCAATATCGGATACGGTCCCACATAGCGCGGACTCAGCTTACCCTTCCTTCCGAATCTCATCACTCCCTTCATAGGGGCCACTCTGAGGAATACCAGGTCCCCGACTTCTAATTCTAACGGTCTACGCCGCATATCCGCATAGCTCTTTTGTCGCCTCTGAGCAGTTTCAATTCTCTGACGGATGTTCTGTATAGCTTGGGTGGTGTCGTCGATGAAGTTCGTCTGGAGTCCCAGCCTCTTATTTTCACCACCCTCGTACCAGCATATGGGAGATCTACATTTCCTCTCGTATAGAGCCTCATAGGGTGCCATTCCAATAGTAGCTTGGTAGCTATTGTTGTAGGCGAATTCTGCCAAACATAAGTATCGACACCAGCTACCTTTGAAATCCAGGGCGATCCAGGGCGCAAGCTGGTAACATATCCTCCAGTACTTGATTTACTCTTTCGGTCTGTCCGTCCGTCTGGGGATGGAAGGCAGTACTGAACAATAGCTTCGTGCCTAGGGCCTTCTGAACACATTCCCAAAAATGGGAAATAAAGCGACCATCTCTGTCAAAAATGATGGTCTTAGGAATTCCATGTAGTGTGATAATTTCCCTAGCATATAACTGAGCCAGTTGCTCTGTCGAATAGGTCATCTTGATTGCTAAGAAGTGGGCGGACTTCGTCAATCTGTCCACAATTACCCATATAGCATCGTAACTGTTTGTCGTCTTGGGCAATCCTGAGATGAAATCCATAGAAATGTCTTCCCATTTCCATTATGGAATCTGGATCGACTGTAGTGTTCCTCCAGGTCTCTGGTGTTCTGCTTTAACCCTCTGGCAGGTCAGGCATGTACTGACATACTCAGCCACATCTCTTTTCATTCCGAACCACTAGAATTTTATTTTCAGGTCTTGGTACATCTTGGTGGTTCCAGGATGCATCGCATAAGGAGTTCCATGAGCTTCCTCAAATATCTTCTTCCGTAATTCTGGATCGTCGGGAATACACAAGCGATCCCTGAGGTAGAGTACTCCACTATCAGAGATACGAAACCCATCGTCCTTTCCTTCTAGGACCTCTTGCTTGATCCTCTGAATGCTTTGGTCACGGGCTTTCTTTTCCAGTATATCATCGAACAACGTCGGTGCTATCGTCATGGTCGAGAGCTGTCCAGAAATGATTTCAATCCCGTAACGCATAATCTCCTTTTCTAAGGGCCGAGATAACACTGATAGAGACATCAAGGTGGCGCAGGACTTCCTGCTGAGTGCATCAGCCACCTTGTTTGCTTTCCCTGGATAGTAGAAGATCTGGCAGTCATAATCCTTGACGAGCTCGAGCCATCTGCGTTATCTCATATTCAGGTCCTTCTGTGTGAAGAAATATTTCAGACTCTGGTGGTCTGTATAAATCCTACACTGAGCTCCATATAGATAATGCCTCCATGTTTTGAGAGCAAAGACCACGACCGCTAGCTCTAAATCGTGGGTGGGATAATTCCTTTCATGTTCCTTGAGTTGCCTAGAGCCGTAGGCAATGACCTTGCCATTCTGCATGAGTACAGCTCCGAGTCCCAACTTGGAAGCGTCACTGTACATGTCGAAGCTTTCATTACTGTCCAGAAGAGCAAGGATGGGAGCGCTGGTTAGCCTCCTTTTGAATTCTGCAAAACTCCTCATGCAGGCGTCCATCCTCTCATATTTCTTGTTCTTTCTGGTGAGGACTGTCATAGGGGCTGCAATCCTGGAGAAGTTCTCTACAAACTTCCTGTAGTAGCTTGCTAGCCCAAGAAAGCTTCTGATCTCGCTGGCATTCTTTGGTCTGTTCTAATTACTCACGGCTTCAATCTTTATTCGGTCTACCATCACTCCGTGCTTGGATATAATGTGACCCAAAAATGATACGTGTTCGAGCCAGAACTCGCATTTGGAGAACTTTGCAATTAGCTGCTTTTCCCGAAGAATCTGCAATACCACATTCAGGTGTTCTGCGTTCTCTTCTGGGGTTCTCGAATATATCAGTATGTCGTCGATGAAGACGATCACGAACTTGTCGAGGAATGCCGAGAATACCCGATTCATCAAATCCATGAACAGAGCAGGTGCATTCGTCACTCTGAAGGGCATAACTACGAACTCATAATGTCCGTATCTTGTCCGAAAGGCCGTCTTAGGTATATCATCTGATTTCACTTTTACTTGATGATAGCCAGACCTCAGGTAGATCTTAGAGAAGACAGTGGCACCCTTTAGTTGATCAAACAAGTCATCAATCCGCAGCAAAGGGTACCAGTTCTTGATCGTCATATTATTCAGCGCTCGGTAGTCTATGCACACTCGCATAGACCAGTCTTTCTTCTTCACCAACATCACTGGAGTTCAGTAACCACATGCATAAGAGCAGGTGGGGGTACTGTCTCATCGACTCTATTACTACCTCTTCCATATACTACTTTCTCATCTACCCTATTACTACGTCTTCCCTATATTACTATCTCATCGACCCTACTACTGCGTCTCCCAGCCATGGTTATCTTCACATATTAGAGTAAGGCTAGTATAAGTTTATCGTTCATTTATCTATGCATGGTTAAACTAAAAGCTAGTTCATTTAGCTATGCATGGTTAAACTAAAATCTAGCATAAGGTTATCATATATATTTCAGGCATATTTAAGCTAGAGGCATTTGTTATCATACATGAAAGAAATAAAGTAGGCATAAAAATTCTTACTTGGAGCGGCAGGATTTGGAGCTTGATGTGTGTGTAGTGGAAAGGCAGATCTGCTCTGATACTAACCTATCACGCCCGCCCTTTCCTAGGGTCCGGAGGGGTGGCGCGTGACGCGACCGTACATGCATACATCGTACTACTTAGAGCGGAAGACTTTAGACACATTTTTTTTTCTTTTAACATAAACATGCATCCTCATTTTATAGATACTTCTTCTTAACATAGAGCATGCATCATTATTTCATAAGTACTTAGTGCTTAGTTCAAGTCCATAAACATCATCATCATAGGGGAAACATACATAAAGAACATAACAGATCTCCTCCACCATTCCACTACCACACACACTTTGCCCCTCCTGCTGCTTCCTTTAGTTTATCCATCCCTTACCCTTATCTGCAGTATAAGAGAAAAATAAACTATAAGCAAATAGGCTTAGTAAGATCTTGTCCTACTCACAAAAACCATACATTGACATTAAGCATGGCATGTAACATTCATAACATATAAGCAACATAACATGTAACATATATGACGTAAGCAAACATAACATGTAGCATAAGTAACCTAAGCAAACATAACATGTAACATATATAACATAGCAACATATCATGTACATATATGGCATAATCAAACATAATATGCAACATATATATCATAGCAATATATCATGTACATATATGACATAATCAAACATAACATGCAACATATATATCATAGCAACATATCATGTACATATATTGCATAATCAAACATAACATGCATCATATATAACATAGCAACCTATCATGTACATATATGACATAATCAAACATAACATGCAACATATATGTCATAGCAACATATCATGTACATATATGGCATAATCAAACATAACATGCAACATATATAACATAGCAACATAGCATGTAAACATAACAATCATAACATGTGAACATAACAATCATATCATGTAAACATATGCAGGATGCTCTTTGAAAACATATATTATAGGTACGTAAACATAAATCTCAACATATTGGGCCCGACATTGTACCACATCATCTTCATCATAGCGCGCATCCCTAAATAGACCCGAGGTAGCAAGTCTCGAACCTACTAGGTTACAATGCCCCCTAGGGGTCATCGTCATAGCGTAGAAGCCCATCCTAGGCCCGATCTTAGTCCATCGACCTAGGGCATCTGGGATTCCATCATGTACTAGACCCGATCTTAGTCCGTCGACTTAGGGGCAATCATACATAGAAGCCCATCCCTTTGTACCTTGTTAGAGTCCTGGTACAAGCCATGCAGAAGGTAAAATACTTATATGCTTTTTATCATAACATATCTTATTTCATTTCGCAAACATATCATGCTTCATTTCATAAAATATCATATTTCACTTCATGAACATATCATATTTCATTTCATAAACATATCATACTTCATTTCATAACATATCATATTTCACTTCATGACATATCATATTTCATTTCATAACATATCATATTTCACTTCATGAACATATCATATTTCATTTCATGACATATCATATTTCATTTCATAACATATCATATTTCACTTCATGAACATATCATATTTCATTTCATAAACACATATCATATTTCATTTCATAAACATATCATAAATATCACCACATATAGGGCATGGCATAAGGCATCAACATCATGAGCAAGTATACATGGAGTGGCCTAAACTGCATTGAGCTCTATCAAAGTTTTAAACACCAAACAACTTATATATATGTATGTTCTAACTAAAAATCATGTTAATTCTTTAACGTATAAAGCATGGCATAGGACATGTTGTTAGTTAAAGCCCTAGAACCAATCATATGATGGTTGAATAGGGAACATTTTGTATCATATTCTATAAAGGCAAAGGATTGGTTATTATATTTACATCTTGCTTGTGCCAGCTAATTTAAATATAATAATGCCCTAGAAAAGTAGGTTCTTATCTACAGCACATCAATTGGCAGAATTGATTATGAGAGGCTGTAGAGAACACTTTCCTAAATGTTCCTAGTCGAATATTAATATGCAAGGGCAATATTAATACATAAAGACTAGCATGTAGGTCAATTGATGACTTGATCTCACAAGTCATGGATATATGATATCAAGTTGACAAATGGGTATATATTGGAGAATATATACTGAACTGACCCGCCATGAGAAAGTTTCATGGATCGTTATATGAGTGTCATAAACTTTCTCATGTGACTATTGGTATGAATAGTCCTTAGACCTGAAGTCACTACGGTTCGCTACATAAGGAGTTATGTACTTTGGTATCGTCAAACGTCACCCGTAACAGGGTGGACCATAAAGGCGATTACTGGGTATGTAACAAATTATGCGGAGGGATGTGAGTGATGTAGATGGGATCTATCCCTTCCATATGACGGGAGTGATATCGGTGGGCCCCTTGATTGAGTAGAACTACTAAAACGCATGGCCATGCTCGAATGAGTCAATATGAGATATTGAGCTCATTTGTTTGAGTTAGTTTACTCAGGGATCATGAAACACATAGATTGATCGAGGATGACACGGTCTATGCCTCATTGATCAATCTGATATCAAGGATAGAAGGACACGGTCATATATTATAGTAGTCACGGAAAGGTTAGTCGGATCTTGACTTATCTCGTAACTTGGGTAGCAATGATGCATTGCTAGATGCCGCTCATTGCTTGTGTATCTAAAAGAGTTTAGGTCCACTGCCAACGTTATGAGAGCCTATAGGGTCACACACAAAGAGCATGATAATTAGAGGAATTAGAGTATTCTAGTTTGACTAGAATAATTTGGGAATAAGCTTAAGTACAAAATGGTGTTTGGACTTTAAGCTTAATGAGAATTTTAGCTAATTGATTTAATGAGATTAATTCAATATGTTACCTTATTGATTTAATAAGATTAATTCAATATGATAACATAAGCTTAATTGAATTAATAAGATTAATTCAATATGATAACATAAGCTTAATTGAATTAATAAGATTAATTCAACATGCATGAATGCCACACAAGAATGCCACATAAGCATGCCACATAAGCATGCCACCTAAGCATCCACCTAAGCTAGTTAAGGTGGAAGGAAACAAAATGGTTTTGTCTCCTTAAGTGGCCGGCCAAACAAGGAAGCCAAATCCTTTTTGAGTGTGTCTCAATGCAATGGATTGCATTGAATGTGAAGGAGGTGGAAGGGTTTTTCCAACCCTATAAAAGGCTTCATAGAGTGGCCGGCCAAAGATGATTTGGGGTGTTTTTGGTGTTGTGGTTGTGAGAGAGCTTGGTGGAAGCTTTAGTTGTGTGGGTTCGTGAGTGTAGGCTAGCAAGAAGAGGAGTCTTCTTCTTCCTTTCTCCTTTTCCCTCTCTTCCTCTCCTTTAGGGACTTCTCTAGCAAGAAGTAAAGGAGAGCTCTTCTAGTTTTCCTTTTGTGAGACAAGAGCGTGCTCGTGTGGATACGTATAGAGGCACGGACACTTGAACGTGCTAAAGATCCAACAAACCGAAAGGAAAAGCGGGATTAACAAGGGCACGCAACAAAGGTAATCCTCTCCTATAAGATAGGTTTGGTTTAGAGAAATTTATTTTATACGAGTTTGCTTTCGCATGGATCACTTGGAAGGGATCCTATTTTCAGTTGCGCATATGCCATTTGGCATACGAGATTTCCCTACAGTGGTATCAGAGCCAATTGCGAAAGATCGTATAAAAATAGGTTTTCTCTATTTTATATGTGATATAGAAGTAGGATAAATTTTATTATGAGTTGATAATTGCATTAGCAAATTTTCAAACATAATAAAATATCCAATGTCTTTTAAAAGTTAAAATGACATGGTGCATGGTTATGGCCTAGTCCCAAAAAGTTTGTGATTGTGTGTTGTAATTCTTAATACGGCCTGTGTGTCGTGCCTTTCTCCTAATATTCTTGTTGTAAAATTAGTTTTAGACTCGAATGTAACTTGAGTATTTCTCCTTTTGTAATGTACAAAACAAGGATGGAGGGTCCATTGGAAGATGAGGTTACAAGGAGGAAGTCAACACACAAGACAACCAAAAGGAAGCACTTAGGAGAAGATGCTATCCCTAGGTTGACCAATCAATCTTTTCATTGGCTTGAGAAGATTGTAGAATAAGGGCCATAACCATGACACGTTAGTTTAATATGTATGTGATGCATGTTAGTTTAGCTTGTATGTGATGCATTATTAGTTTAGCTTATATGTGATGTATGCTAATATGTATATGATACATGTTTTCTTAATAAGTCTAAACGATATGCCTACCAAAGTTGGTACTCACTACTTCCTCGATCATTTGTTATTGGGTTTGCCAAAGCAAAGCAATGCATTTTATCTTGGAGGGGTGCGAGTGGACAATCGTGATGTCCCGCTATTAGTCTTGGTTAAGACTTAATTAAGTGTTTTCTTAATTGGTTAAGAAAGTAGAGGCATATATTAGCTTTGAACATAAGTGTTAACATTAGTTTTGTGTGATTTCCGAACATCAGCTTTGTCTTAGAAGTGGTCATTGCTCCGATATCCAAGAAGGCCCCTGTGCCTCGCCACACTGAAGTGGTTTAGGAATAAACACTAAACTAATCTAAAACTTAACCAAAGCTATTAAAGAGTTACATCAGATGTAATTGGCAAAAGATTGCCTACCTAATTATACTACGTCTTGGGCGATTAGCCAAAGCTAACTCAAGACTAATTATGATGTGGATCTTTATCCCATATAAATTTATAGCTACGTAGTAGCTATGAGACTTTAGGGGGAGCCTCATTTAATTAAAGGCCTAATTAAATGATTTAGGTATGATACTTAACTTTGCATTTTAATGTTGTAGATCACCATGTCATCTAACACGACACACCCTCAATCTGCGATCTGTCTTGAGAAGGACAAGCTCAATGGAGCAAACTTTCTTGATCGGTATAGGAACTTGAGGATTATCCTCAAGCAAGAACGCAAACTATATGTCCTAGAGCAGGCTACCTCAAATACCCGCCCCTACGGCCACTAGTGCTGAAAAGGATGCTTATAAGAAGCATCAAGATGACGCATTAGATGTGTCATGCCTTATGCTTGCCACCATGAACTCTGAGCTTCAGAAGCAACATGAGAACATGGATGCCTATGATATGGTTGAGCATTTGAAACAACTATCTCAAGGACAAGCTAGGCACGAGCGTTTTGAAGTGTCTAAGGCTCTTTTTGCATGCAAGATGCAAGAAGGAACACCTGTAGGAACTCACGTACTCAAAATGATTGGGTACGCGTTGAGAACCTTGAAAGACTAGGTTTTCCATCGAGCCAAGAATTGGCAACGATGTTATCCCGCAATCCGTTAGGAAGCATACAATCAATTCGTCATGAATTATAACATGAATGAAATTGATAAACCTTTGCCTGAGATTCTCAGCATGTTAAGAACTGCTGAACCAAATCTCAAGAAGAAAGTTAGTAATGTACTAATGGTCAAGAAGGACAAAGGTAAGCGCAAAGGCAAGGGTAAGACCCAAGCCAAAAGCAAGGCCAATTCATCCACTTCAAAGGGTAAAGGTAAAGTACCTAAGGAAGGGGACTGCTTCCATTGTAAGATCGACATCGAAGCGGAACTGCAAAGTCTACCTTGAGGAAGTAAAGAACAAGAGAAGTGGGACTTCTGCCTCAGGTATACACGTTATAGAAGTTAATCTATCTATTTCTTCTACATGGGTATTAGATACCGGATGTGCATCTCACATTTGTACTAATGTGCAGGGACTGAGAAATTTTAGAATAATGGCAAAGGGTGAAGTGGACCTACGAGTAGGCAATGGCGCAAAAGTTGCTGCTGTAGCTGTAGGGACATATTCTTTGTCTTTGCCCAGTGGGCTTATCTTAGAACTAGAGGAGTGCTTCTATGTACCCGCATTAACAAAGAACATAATTTCCGTATCTTGTTTAGACAAGAAAAACTTTTCTTTTATAATAAAGGACAAATGTTGTTCCATTTATTTAAATGAAATGTTCTATTGTAATGCACCACTTATGAATGGTCTCTATGTTCTAGATTTAGATAACCCAATTTATAACGTAAATACCAAACGGTTCAAATCGAATGATTTGAACCAGACATATCTCTGGCACTGTCGCCTAGGTCACATAAATGAAAAATGCATATCCCAACTCCATAAAGATGGATTATTGGACTCATTTGATTTTGAATCATATGAGGTATGCGAGTCTTGCCTTTTAGGAAAGATGACTAAAACTCCATTTAGTGGACATGGCGAGAGAGCGACGGACTTGTTAGGACTGATACATACTGATGTATGTGGCCCTTTCAATGTCGAAGCCAGAGGAGGCTATAAATACTTTATTACTTTCACTGATGATGTGAGTAGATTTGGCTACTTATATTTGATGAGACATAAGTCAGAATCCTTTGAAAAGTTCAAAGAATTCAAGAATGAAGTAAAAAACCAACTTGGTAAGCGTATTAAGCTACTTCGATCAGATCGAGGTGGTGAATACCTTAGTCAAGAGTTTCGTGATCACCTGGCTGAGTGTGGGATAATATCCCAACTCACTCCACCTGGAACACCACAATGGAATGGTGTATCTGAGAGGAGAAATCGTACTCTATTAGATATGGTACGATCAATGATGAGCCGATCGATCTACCTACTTCCTTTGGGGTTTAGCTCTAGAGACAATGCTTTCACACTTAATCGCTGCTCCATCAAAAGCCGTAGAAAAGACACCATATACGATATGGACCGGGAAGAGTCCCAAAATGTCTTTTATAAAGATTTGGGGTTGTGAAGCTTACGTTAGACGTCAAGTCTCAGATAAACTAGGACCCAAATCAGAAGTGTTATTTTGTAGGATATCCCAAGGAAACTAAGGGATATTACTTTTACAATCCCACACTTGGCAAGGTGTTTGTTGCCAGAAATGCTGTCTTTCTAGAAAGAGAATTTATTTCTAGAAATACTAGTGGGAGTAAAATTCATCTTGAAGAAGTTCAAGATGATGATAACACTAAGGCTTCGATGGAAAATGAACAGGCACCACAAAGTGTTGTGGATGAGGAATTTGTTGCCCAAAGAGTTGTGGAGCAAACACCTGTTCAAGTAGACCAATCTCTTCGTAGATCTAATAGGATCCGTCGTCAACCCGAGAGATATTCTTTTCTCTTGACTGACAACGGTGATGTATTGCTTATCAATCTTGACAAGCCTACATCCTATAAAGAAGCTATGATGAGCCCAGATTCCGAGAAATGGCTAGAGGCCATGAGATCCGAAATGGAATCCATGTACACTAACCAAGTATGGACTTTGGTTGTGTTGGGTTTCCGGCACCGCGGCGTGTGTGTGTTCGATCATGTTTCGTAAACATGAACACAGCGGAAGCAATTAAAATAATAAATACTCCTATTTATTACAACACACACAACACACGCATGCTTTTACAACAAGTGTAGACATAACCGTAAATTAAAATTGCAATAAAAGGAAATTAACTACGTTATACCTTTCGTATGACGTGTAGCGGGAACGGCATCAACCGGAACGATCCTCGTAAGAATCGTCTCTATCCGTATCCACGCCGAGCTCCTCGGGATGACTTCGCCAAGCCACGAGCTTCGTCTTCGTACGGGTTACTAGCCTCGTGTTGAAGACGACGTGATCGAGAGATGATCACGATCCGAATCCAAATTCGGACCTAAAACAAGTCCTCAAGACTTGCTTCTCCGGAGAGGTATTCGTCAACCGATTGACGAATCCTTCGTCCTCCACCTCAGAGGATTACCGAAGATCAAATCCCCGGTAAGTTAGCCGCTGTCGGAGCACTAACCGTCGTCCAAACGACGCTCCGACGAGAGGAGAAGAAGCTGTCCAGAAAACTGGACAGCTTGGTGGAGGAGATAGGCGCCGGCCAAAACAAGGAGACAAAAGCTCACCTTGATGCCGAACCTTTTAGGGGATCACCGGAGGGTCGCCGGAGGTTCACCGGCTGAAGCTTGGTCGCCGGCAACAAGTTGGAAGGCTGCACCAAGCTGGGCGGCAACAAGATGTTGGGCGGCCACAATAGATTGGGCGGCAACTAGGTGTTGGGCGGCAACTTGATGATTAGGGTGTTAGGGTTAGGGTTTAAGCCCTATTTTATAGAGAACTAATTCTCTTAATGGTTAATGGATCATATCCATAAAGCCCGTTAACCCGCTCCATTAAGATAAGTTAAAATAAACCAAACCATGATGGTTTATTTTAAGTTAAACGAACAACCAACCTTTGGTTCATTCGTTTAATATAAACCAAACCCTTTGGTTTATTCTCATCCATTGGATTAGAACCAAACCATTTTGGTCCATCCATTATGTCTTCATAAGACACTGCCCATCCACGCTTCCATTGCGACTGAAACAATTTCATGCTCGCTTTATGTTTGGTCCAACCAAACATAGTTTCTCTCGGTCTGAGAATCCCATTCTCAAGCTCGTTTTAAATCCTTTGGATTACACTCGTTGTGCGTGTGACCAAATAGGTTCGCGGTTTATGTTGGCCGTCTATAATTAACCATTAATTATAGAACGATCATGAGTGGCACCTAGTAGTACATCATGATCCCCAATTAACCGAAAAGATCAACGGTTGATCCAGAACTATTTCTGAAACCCTTCAAAGGCTCGAATGAATCGTGCCCCATTCCCTTCACTCATCTTATACCCACTTGGTTCAGGACATGGTCTATTGTGTCCCCACTAGTCGACTACGTCACACCTAGCCCAAGTATCATTTCCTCGTCCTACGGATTCTAGTTACTCCACATGTATCGAAGAGTACCTTACTCTAAACATGTATTGCTTTGGCCAAAGACTTTAGTAACAATCCGACGAGAGGCCATGGGTATACATCTCCTCGCAAGGAGTGGTGAATCCTTTATAGGCTATTCAAACACCTTCGATCACTTCGACTTATACCCAATCATCCCGGGTCCACATCTCCTTAGAGATGTTTGCTTAAGATGTCAAAGCATAAGTCTCCATGATCAAGATGACTTGAATACCGCAAGTCAAAGGAACATCGCACTTAAGCTACAGTAAGAACTTCATTGACATATCTATATATGCAGAGAACCATATGAAGTCTTACGGCTGGTCACTCCAATGAACTAGTTACCATAACTAGCATCCACGATCAACTCCGGACATCACTATGTCTCCAGCCAGTGAGAATCAGCTGCTTGGATACACCAAGGAGTATACCTCGTGCTAGTCTCGACAGAATTGATGGTGTCCAAATCCATCAATTCATCGACTAGGGATAATTCCGATACATCACAATTACACATGTAGAGATACTCACTAGTTGTGATCCAATCACAAATTCTCTCATGCTGTGAATCGTATCGTGGACATTCAGTAAATGAGTTTAAGATCCAATCAAACACATTAAACATGTATACTCAAATAGTGAATCTTCATTTATCATATAAATGGTTCATACATAAGGCGATTGCCTTAGGACATCTCTCATATATTACTAACAGGTTGATCCACCTGAAAGGGTAAAACCCATTGGGTGTAAGTGGGTCTTTAAAGTAAAGACTGACATGGATGGTAATAAGCATACCTATAAAGGTAGATTGGTGGCTAAAGGATTCAAACAAATTCATGGTATTGACTATGAAGAAACCTTTTCACCACTTGCTATTGCAGCCTACCATGATTATGAGATCTGGCAGATGGATGTCAAAACCGCTTTTCTGAATGGAAAGCTACTCGAGGATGTGTACATGACACAACCTGAGGGTTTTGAAGATCCAAACTGCAAAGGTCCATTTATGGACTAAAGCAAGCCTCTCGAAGCTGGAATCTTCGATTCGATGATGCAATCAAAGAGTTTGGTTTCATCAAGAATGAAGATGAGCCTTGTGTCTACAAGAGAAATAGTGGGAGCACAGTTGTATTTCTTGTCTTGTATGTAGATGACATACTTCTCATCGGAAATGATATTCCCTCACTCCAGTCTGTGAAGATGTGGTTAGGGAATTATTTCTCGATGAAGGACTTAGGTGAAGCTGCCTATATTCTAGGCATCAAGATCTATAGAGATAGATCTAGAAGATTAATTGGCCTAAGTCAGAGTACATACATTGATAAAGTGCTAGATCGTTTTGCTATGCAAAATTCTAAGAAAGGGTTTCTGCCTTTATCACATGGTGTGAGTCTTCAAGACTCAATGTCCTCTTCTAAGGAGGAGAGATCGCATGGATAAGATCCCTTATGCATCGCCTATAGGGTCTATCATGTACGCCATGTATGCTTTGTACTGCTCACGGCGTCTCGTATGCTTTGAGCATGACGAGTAGATACTCGATCGGTGAAAGTCATCGGATAGCGCAAAAATATTCTTAAGTACTTACGAAGAACGAAAGAATATTTCCGATATTTGGAGGCAATGAGGAGCCAATCGTAAAGGGTTACAAAGTGATGCAAGCTTCCAAATGACAAGGATGACTATAGATCGCAATCGGAGTACGTGTTTTACCCGAATGGTGGAGCGGAGGAAGAGTTCAAGCAGACACAGTCCGATTCTACAACAGAAGCGAGTATATTGCAAAGATCCGATGCAAAGAAAGGAGGTCGCTTTGGCTCCGCAAGTTCATCAGTGAACTTGGGGTAGTTCCTAGCATTGCAGATCCAATAGACCTCTACTGTGACAACAATGGGGCTATTGCACAGGCTAAGGAACCTCGATCACATCAGCGGACCAAACACATACTGCGGTGCTTCCATCTCATTCGAGAGATCATCGATAGAGGAGATGTGAGGATATGCAGAGTACCGACAGAAGCTAACATCGCAGATCCATTGACCAAGGCTTTGGCACAGAGGAAGCATGATGGTCACACTAGGTCACTAGGTATTAGATATCATAGTGATTGGTACTAGTGCTAGTGGGAGATTGTTAGTTAAAGCCCTAGAACCAATCATATGATGGTTGAATAGGGAACATTTTGTATCATATTCTATAAAGGAAAAGGATTGGTTATTATATTTACATCTTGCTTGTGCCAGCTAATTTAAATATAATAATGCCCTAGAAAAGTAGGTTCTTATCTACAGCACATCAATTGGCATAATTGATTATGCGAGGCTGTAGAGAACACTTTCCTAAATGTTCCTAGTCGAGTATTAATATGCAAGGGCAATATTAATACATAAAGACTAGCATGTAGGTCAATTGATGACTTGATCTCACAAGTCATGGATATATGATATCAAGTTGACACATGGGTATATATTGGAGAATATATACTGAACTGACCCGCCATGAGAAAGTTTCATGGATCGTTATATGAGTGTCATAAACTTTCTCATGTGACTATTGGTATGAATAGTCCTTAGACCTGAAGTCACTACGGTTCCCTACATAAGGAGTTATGTACTTTGGTATCGTCAAACGTCACCCGTAACAGGGTGGACCATAAAGGCGATTACTGGGTATGTAATAAATTATGCGGAGGGATGTGAGTGATGTAGATGGGATATATCCCTTCCATATGACGGGAGTGATATCGGTGGGCCCCTTGATTGAGTAGAACTACTAAAACGCATGGCCATGCTCGAATGAGTCAATATGAGATATTGAGCTCATTTGTTTGAGTTAGTTTACTCAGGGATCAAGAAACACATAGATTGATCGAGGATGACACGGTCTATGCCTCATTGATCAATATGATATCAAGGATAGAAGGACACGGTCATATATTATAGTAGTCACGGAAAGGTTAGTCGGATCTTGACTTATCTCGTAACTTGGGTAGCAATGATGCATTGCTAGATGCCGCTCATTGCTTGTGTATCTAAAAGAGTTTAGGTCCACTGCCAACGTTATGAGAGCCTATAGGGTCACACACAAAGAGCATGATAATTAGAGGAATTAGAGTATTCTAGTTTGACTAGAATAATTTGGGAATAAGCTTAAGTACAAAATGGTGTTTGGACTTTAAGCTTAATGAGAATTTTAGCTAATTGATTTAATGAGATTAATTCAATATGTTACCTTATTGATTTAATAAGATTAATTCAATATGATAACATAATCTTAATTGAATTAATAAGATTAATTCAATATGATAACATAAGCTTAATTGAATTAATAAGATTAATTCAACATGCATGAATGCCACACAAGAATGCCACATAAGCATGCCACATAAGCATGCCACCTAAGCATCCACCTAAGCTAGTTAAGGTGGAAGGAAACAAAATGGTTTTGTCTCCTTAAGTGGCCGGCCAAACAAGGAAGCCAAATCCTTTTTGAGTGTGTCTCAATGCAATGGATTGCATTGAATGTGAAGGAGGTGGAAGGGTTTTTCCAACCCTATAAAAGGCTCCATAGAGTGGCCGGCCAAAGATGATTTGGGGTGTTTTTGGTGTTGTGGTTGTGAGAGAGCTTGGTGGAAGCTTTAGTTGTGTGGGTTTGTGAGTGTAGGCTAGCAAGAAGAGGAGTCTTCTTCTTCCTTTCTCCTTTTCCCTCTCTTCCTCTCCTTTAGGGACTTCTCTAGCAAGAAGTAAAGGAGAGCTCTTCTAGTTTTCCTTTTGTGAGACAAGAGCGTGCTCGTGTGGATACGTATAGAGGCACGGACACTTGAACGTGCTAAAGATCCAACAAACCGAAAGGAAAAGCGGGATTAACAAGGGCACGCAACAAAGGTAATCCTCTCCTATGAGATAGGTTTGGTTTAGAGAAATTTATTTTATACGAGTTTTCTTTCGCATGGATCACTTGGAAGGGATCCTATTTTCCGTTGCGCATATGCCATTCGGCATACGAGATTTCCCTACACATGTTATCTTCTTCTAACATCAAACATGGCATGAACTCATTTCAAACCTAACCTAGAGCATGTTATCTTCATCGAACATCATTTAACATCACAAGTTAACATGAATTCACCTAAAGCATAAAACACATGTTAACCTAACCTAGAGCATGTTATCTTCATCTAGCATCATTTAACATCACAAGTTATCATGAACTCACCTAAAGCATAAAACACATGTTAACCTAACCTAGAGCATGTTATCTTCATCTAGCATCATTTAACATCACAAGTTATAATGAACTCACCTAAAGCATAAAACACATGTTAACCTAACCTAGAGCATGTTATCTTCATCTAGCATCATTTAACATCACAAGTTATCATGAACTCACCTAAAGCATGGCATAAATAACACATTTGGGGTCTTGGCCGAATGGTTCAAAAAGGGTTTCATGGATCAACCACTTAACTAACTCATCTAAAAATCCCTCATCTTCATATTAATACAAGATATAGCATGGATCATCATTGTGAGCCCAAGTTATGGTCTTGGCCGAATGTTCAAGGGGGTTTCATGGATCAACCAATTAACTAAACTCATATAAAAATCCCTCATTTTCATATTAATACAAGATATAGCATGGATCATCATGGTGAGCCCAAGTTATGGTCTTGGCCGAATGATCCCTTGGGTTTTTGAGGTTAACCACTCAACCAAACTCATCTAGAAATCCCTCAACTTCAATTTAATACAAGATATAAAATGGATCATCACGGTAAGCCCTAGTTATGGTCTTGGCCGAAAGTTTCTTGGGGCTTTTAGGGTTAAACTCTTAACCTAATCCATCTAGCATCCAAACATCATCATATTCATACAAGGTATGGCATAGAACTTCATTGAAAACTCAAGTAAAGGACTTGGCCGAATCGTTCATGGAGAATTTGACATAACAACTTCAATCGAAAAGCTACTTGTATACAGGTGAGGGGATACTTACATCCTTCGCTTTGCTTTTTGGTTGGAAGATGACCTAAGGGAAGCAACCTAGCCTTTCTTCTTTCTTGGATTACTTTCGGCCAAAGGACGGAAAGAAGGAGCTCTAGGGTTCGGTGAGGAAGGAGAAGAGGAGGAGAAAAGCAATTTTGATAACTCATGTCTCCTCATTCCCCCTATTTATTCACTTGAAGAGTCTCATAGTCTCCCTTACCCCTAACTATAATTTCCCACATTCCTCTAATAATTAAATCTTGTTGGGCTTCTTGTTAAAGGATGCACCCTTAGGGCTTGGCTATCTCTGGAGGTTTGGGGTTCAATTCCTAGGCCTTGCATCCTTTTTGGCTTATTTTCTTTTATTTTTGAAAGAGCCCACATAAAGCCCATTATCATCAAGCCAAAAATTCTTGTAAAATTGCTAGAAATTTTACGGGCGTTACATAACCCAAGTATAATTCTCTCATAGTTGACATTCACCCTTACACTAGACCTAAGCCTTCTACCCACTTTCATCATCCTCACGCCCTCAAGATTTATTTTAGTCTTCCACGACTCCTTCACCCCTTCACGCTAGCTTCAAATGCTTCCATCAGCTTTGTCAGGCTATCAGGTACCCTTAGCCTAGACCTAAGCCTTCAAGCCACTTCCATTAGGCTCAAGCCCTTGGTACGAGTCCATTACTCATCACCCTTGGCTATAGCCTTCAAGTGCTTTCATTAGCTATGCCATGCTATCAAGTCTGCCTTCGCTAACTCTCCAAACATGGACTTTAGTTGCCAAAACTACACACTTGGACTTACACGGCCAATACTACACCCTTGAACTTTTCCTTTGCCAAGTCTCCATACTTGGACTTTCCATTCCCAAGACTCTGCCCTTGGACTTTTACTTGACATGTATCCATAGTTGGACTTCCCCATTGCAAAGAATCCATTCTTGGACTTCTCCTTGCCAAGTATCCATACTTTAACTTCTCCATTGCCAAGACTCTAATCTTGGACTTCCACTCGAGTCTCAATCGAGTTTGGTCAACCTTTGACATGAGACTGATTTCTCCAACTATCTCCTCATAACAATCTCCCCCATATGACCTTGTATATCCCAATTATCCACTAGTCATATGGTCAACATATTTTCAAACTAATTGAAAAACTCAATGTCATTCGAGTCTCACTCGAGTCTGGTCAATTGTGACATGGGCCGATTGCACCAACAAAAAAAACTTGTGGAAATTTTGGATACAATGAAGGAATGATGATTAGAGGAGAAAGGCATATAAAGGATTATTTCTTGTTAAGTCCTTCCCTATCTTCGAATGTAAAACTTGTGCCATTAGAGAGCTCATCTAAAATGCTTCTCCAAGATCTAAGACACTAACTTGTCATTATGAGATTGAGGTATATACCATCCGAAAAGGGTGTTGTTGTTATTAAAATTTGATCATAAGCATATTCGATCACTCCTTCAATACCACTTGTGCTTGTGTTGACCTAGTGGATTGAATTTCTTTAAGTTGAGTGAATTAATTCAGCTTCAAGTTTGTGACTCTGTTGTATCTAACAAAGTCGCAAGACAACCCTAGCAATAAAAGCATCCCTAACACACCTTTTGGCTAGTTGAGATGTTGTTAAGAAAATTAGTCGAAGATACGGGACATTATAGAGGTGCATAATTCAAACATAGGGAAGTTAAAGTGGTTGACTATACATATGTCAAAATTTAATCACACACTATATGGAATTAGAACATTTTCAAATCTCTTTAAATAATGACAATTTTTTTTTGTCTATGGAATAAGTGGTGTAATATTCGATGAAAAAAATTTTCTTTAGTGAAATTGATTATCACTTATGATATTGCCAGAATGTGACCCGTGCGAGCTGAATGAGGATATCTACGTTTCCTAGGAGGATCTCTCTTGAACATTCTTAGTATCTCCCAAGTCAAGTCACAACTCCCATGAGTGAATCACTCAAGCCAGGTCACAACTTTCCCGAGTCGGGTTGTTGTTGTCCCTGTCGAGTGTTGGGTTCCTCACCGAGACACAACTAGATCCCAAGTGTTGAGTTCCTCACCGAGTCGAAGCAAGATCCCAAGTGTTGAGTTAGTCCTTGAGTCGCAGCTAGCTCTAGAGTGTCAAGTTCTTCCCGAGCCATGGAACTCCTCATGCACTCTTTCTTGTGTTGCCCGAGAAAGCAACCTCCCACGTTGGCTAACCATGTGACCTCCCACATTACCCAAGCGACTGATCACTCGATCAAGTGATGTGTCGTGATCCGCAAGCGTAAGAATGTTGTCAAGTAATAAAAATATCGATCCCACAGAGACTTTATCAAGCACAAGTTGTTTGTAATGTAAGATTATATAGAAGAATTAATTGGTTGAGTAATGGTTAAGAAAGGAAGATTAGAGTAAAGAATTGCTTTTGACATGTATCCTAGGATGTCAGTTTTGCTGCTATATCAGTTATCAAGGAGAGATTCTCAAGTATTGATGTGTATTCATAATGGAGATATATTCTAAGGTAATCATTAGCCTCTCTCAAGGTCATAATGATATATTACGTAGGCACGATTCCTACTTCCCTTGTATTAGAGCTCAAGCAACCTTGTTGCCCAGAATCCTATCACTCGATTTAGGCAAGTCAAAACCTTAGTTCTACCACCAGTGAATCATAAGAACGTGGCTAAGTAAATCTTTGATGCTCTTTATGTCCACGAGAGGTTTAATTACTTTCATGATGTCCATTCATAGATAACCTTTATCGCTACAGGAACTTTTCACTAGAACCCTGTGAAGTTATCTAGACTTTAATCATTACTTGTAACTAATTCTTCACTTTCGGTTCTATAGATCTGGGGTCTCGGTTCATGGCTAAGTACATCCCTTAACCTCTAAGAATCCATGGGAGTGACTTTATGTGGGCTTGATCCATTGGGTGGCCAAGATCCAACTCCTCCTCATGGTCCCTATTGTAGCCTATTAACACCTCATGAAGCTTAGATCCAATGGATGAAAACAAAACTCTAGATCCAATGGTAGAGATTAAATCTCTAGATCCGATGGTTGAGATTAAATCTCTAGATCCGACGGTTGAGATTAAATCCCTAGAACCAATGGTGGAGATTAAAACAAGGCTTGAACCCAACTCTATAAATAGAGCATTAAGGTGGGCAGCAAGACTTGATGGCTTAAGAGGATTAGGGTTTGCTTCCCTTGGGTGGCAAGTAATCCAAGTTTGGTTAGGATTAGGAGTGGGCGACTAGGGTTAAGGTTTGGGTGTTGGTTGTGGGCTGCAACATGGGGACAAGGCCTTTTCTTCTTCTTCCAAGGTTTGGCCGGCAACCTATCCTTCCTCCCTCTACTTTGGCCGGTGCTCAACCTATCCTTCTTCCCCTCTTCCATGGCCGGCAACTAGGAGAGCTAGGGTTAGGGTTTTGGGCGGCAACAAGGTGAAGGGTTGGTTTCCTTTCTCTTCTCTAAGTGTTGGCCGGCGCCCATGCACCCATTGATTCGCCTTTGGCCGGTTTCCATACTCCATGTTCTCTTCCTTGGCTGGTGGCAACATCGAGTATATTGACTTGGTGGTCGGTTCTAGATTGGAAGAAGAGTTTTGTTTTATGATCTTCCTTTGTTCGGAGTGAACAAGGAAAGGAAGATTGGTGATCAAGGAGGCTTCGACTTTTGGAAGATCGTCGCCCACACGACGTCCAAAAGGAGGAAGGACATACAATAGAAGATCAAGAGGTATAACAAGAGGTATAATCGTATTTATTTTGATTAGTGTTCTTTTGTATTATGTCTATAATTGTTTTTCAAGTATATGCATGTTGTGTGTGGTTGTTTACTTTATGAATGTGGCTAAATATACTTGGACCCCGAACATAAACACAAAAGCCGGCGATCCATACATCGTCTATTCCGCGGCTACTCGTAGAATAGAGGTAGGTCACTTGAACAATAAGTTTGTTCAAGTGACCACTCTAAACGAATAGCACGACGATGACAAGGTTGCTTGGGTGTTCCCTTTTGTCTAGGATTAATTTTTTTTTAATCCGGGGACATCGATGGGATCACCATGAACAAGCGACCGAGTTGAAGTGAGAAGCGAAGTTTCCCCTCACGGACTCGAAGACATAACCAACAAGTGGTATTAGAGCTTGTGGGTAAAACCAACAAGTTGTATCAGAGCCACAATTTTCGGTTTTGTGTGTTTAGGATTTGATTAATTTTTATGCACTTTTCATATATTATATGTGCAAGATAATAGTAGGATATGCGTAGGTTAACTCTTTGGTTGTAGGCATAGGATCCAACTATTATGGCCATATGTGTGTATGTGATTGTATGTGTGTAAATGTTTATTTTGTTGAATCCTCGTGGTTGACGAGGCTAGTATTTAATTTTTTTTGTAAATTAGATACGACATTGTTTTGCCACTCTTTCTATTTTAGTTTACTTTCGATCTAGATTGCATGTACACTCCCTCGTGGAGTATAGGATCGATGGATGTAAATTAATATAGTTTTTAGTCTCGGCTCGGATCTCCGGATGACTCGTACATGGTATAGGAGGAGCGGACGAGAAAGCAATACGACGGGAGACATATTGAAGACAAAAGCCATAATAGTTGGAAAAATTTTATTTTTCATATTTATTGCTTATTGTTTGATATGTATTTCGTAAGCGAGAAAATTCCTCAATTTCAAATTACTAAGTGGGAGAGGGAAATATTTATAAATTCCCACGGCCTCCATTACGATTTGACATGTGATGCAAGCAAACTTGCGCGTCGGCTCTGAGTGCCTTCCTCCCCATCGGATGAGTTTGTTTGTGGATCACAGGGTCGAATATGGTTATAGAAAATTATTTAGGAGCATGTGTACTTCCCCATCGGAAGGAACATAACCCGAGATAATTACCTTGGTACCGAGTAATGGTGAACACTTAGATACAAATATAAGTATCCTCCCCATCGGAGTCACTGCTTCTATTTGTAGGGCCGAAGAGAAACCAACTATTAATTTTATTTGTCAAAAAGTTAGGTTGACAAGATAGTAAAATTAATGGGTAAAATCTCCTCTTACAAATGTAGAATTCGTATATGTCCATACGATCGTGGCATACGATATTCTCGGTGTTTTGAGGTGTTAGTTAATTTTAAATTTTTATTGTTTGAAGAATCAATAATTTTTTGAAATATAAAGTAATGATCTATGTGATTCTTAGGATTTTCAAAAATGACTTTCAGTCCACTTGATGTGAAACTAAAGGAAATAAACTTACTGTACCCAACTATGTTGATTGGAAGAGGAATCTAGACATTGTCTTGACTGCTGAGGAATACAAATATGTACTCTTCGAAGAGTGTCCTCCTAAGCCTGCGTTTGAGCTGGAAGTCATTGGAGCTGAGATCGATGGGGAAACCTAGGTTGATATCATTCTCCAGTCGACAAAAAGGCTTGCTCAGGCTTAGGCCATGGTTGCTCAAAAAGGTTTCTTCTTCTAAGCCGAAAGGCAAGAAGAAGAAGAAACAAGGTGGAGCAAAGGTAGTGGGAGGATCTCAAGAAGGAGAGAAGAAGCCGAAAGGCAAGTACTTCAATTGCAAGCAGGATGGACATTGGATGAAGGACTGTCCCAATCCGAAGCAGAACAAAGGTATATCTTTTGGTCTAGTCGTTGAAACATAATTTGCGGTGTTATCTACCGGCACCTGGTGTGTAGATACGGGAGCCACTGATCATGTTTGCTGAAGGAGAGATTACCATTTACTTAGGCAATGCCATGAAGGTGGCGACTATTGCCGTGAGAGATGTTTTATTTATCTTTTGAGAAAAATAAAGTTTTGGTTCATAAGAATTGCCTTTATGTACCTTTATTTAGAAAGAATTTAATTTCGGTTTCTAAATTGTTTATGGATGGATATTCTATTTATTTTAATGACAGAGTTGTTATAAAAAGGAATAGGGACATTATCTGTTCAGGTGCATTGATAGGAAATTTGTACACACTTGAACAAAAAGCTCCCACAATGCAAATTGATGTTAATAACTCATCTTCTAATTCCAATAAGAGAAAAGAACCTTCGAAGATGAACCAAACATATCTTTGGCATCTTAGGCTTAGTCATATTAACCTAAGCAGAATTCAAAGGTTGATAGATGATGGACCTTTTGGTTCATTAGTGGTGGAAGATTTCCCAACCTACAAATCTTGCTTGGAGGGTAAAATGTCCAAGAGGCCTTTTAAGGCCAAGGGGTATAGAGCCAAAGATGTGTTAGAATTGGTTCATTCTGATTTGTGTAGTCCTATGACTATCCAGGCTAGAGGTGGTTTTGAGTATTTCGTCTCTTTTATAGATGATTATTCGGGATATGGATACATTTACCTGATGTGCCGCAAGTCTGAATGCTTTGATAAGTTCAAAGAATTCAAGGCTGATGTGGAGAAATTTCAAGGTAAAAGTGTCAAGACACTACTATCTAATCGTGGTGGTCAGTACCTCTTGGGAGAGTTTAGGAATTACTTATTAGAGGTTGGGATTCAATCCCAATTGTCTGCACCTGGCACACCCCAGAAGAATGGTGTAGTAGAGCGAAGGAATATGACTCTTATGGAGATGGTTAGATCGATGATGAGTTATTCTGAGTTGCCAGATTCGTTCTTGAGATATGCTCTAGATATGGTAGTGTACATTCTAAACTTGGTTACATCTAAATCAGTGCCTTCTACTCCCACAGAATTGTAGACTGGGCAAAAACCAAGTCTAAGACATATTCAGATTTGGGGGAGTCCAGCACATGTGCTGAAGGCAGATGCTGGTAAGTTGGAACCTCGTACAGAAGTACGCATGTTCGTTAGCTATCCTAGAGGAAAGAAAGGTGGTTTGTTTTATAGTCCTAGAGATCAGAGGGTGATCGTTAGCACAAACGCCAGATTTTTAGAGGAAGACTATGTGATGAGCCACAAGCCCAAGAGTAAAATTGTTATGGAGGAATTAAAAGGGGAAGTCACTTCTTCAGTACCACCGGTACAAGAGGATATACCACAAGTCACTACACCGCGTGTCACAGAGGATTGTGAGACAGCCTGATAGATTCATGTTCTTAGGAGAATCTTCTGATTTGGTCCCTAGCGAACATGAACCTGATCCCTAGACATATGATGAGGCAATCCAAGATAAAGATGCAGCATCTTGGCAAAGTACAATGAATACTGAGATTGAATCTATGGATTCAAATCAGGTCTGGGAGCTAGTGGAACCACCTGATGGTGTAAAAACCATTGGATGCAAGTAGATCTATAAAAGAAAGAGAGGAATAGATGGGAAGGTTGAGACCTTCAAAGCGAGGCTTGTTGCGAAGGGGTATACTCAGAAAGAGGGTATTGATTATGAGGAGACCTTTTTGCCGGTAGCCATGCTCAAGTCTATCAGGATTCTCTTGTGCATTGCAGTTCATATGGATTATGAGGTGTGGCAGATGGATGTCAAGATAACTTTCCTTAATGGAAGTCTTGATGAAAATATCTATATGAAGCAACCAGAGGGATTCATTGCGAAGGGCAAAAAGCATCTTGTATGTAAGCTTAATCGATCCATTTATGGATTGAAGCAATCTTCGAGGTCTTGGAACATCCGCTTTGATGAGGTGATCCAGTCTTATGGATTTATTCAAAGTCCGGATGAGTCTTGTGACTACAAGAGATGTGATGGAAACGTAGTGGTATTTCTTGTACAATACATAGATGACATTTTGTTAATTGGCAACAATGTCAAGGTGTTATCGGACATAAGGGTATGTTTGTCCAAATAGTTTGATATGAAGGACTTGGGAGAAGTGGGACACATCCTTGGGATCAAGGTTATAAGGGATCACAGGAAAAGGATGTTGTCCTTATCCCTAGCTTCATACATAGACACGATTATGGATCGTTTTAGCATGCAGAACTCCAAGAAAGGTTTTCTACCTTTCAGGCATGGAGTTCCTTTATCTAAGGAGATGTGTCCTAGAACATCTGAGGGGATAGAGGAGATGAAGGTGGTTCCTTATGCCTCAGCAGTAGAAAGTCTCATGTATGGGATGATATGTACGAGACCAGATATCTGCTTTGTCGTGGGCATGGTCAGTAGATATCAGAGTAATCCAGGACAGGGACATTGAACTGCGGTAAAGCATATATTGAAGTACCTGAGAAGGACTAGGGATTATATGCTAGTTTACCAGGCAGACCAATTACTCCCTGTGGGTTACACGGATTCCGACTTACAATCTGATAGGGATAACAGTAAGTCTACCTCAGGTTTTGTGTTTACTTTGGGAGGTGGAGCCATTGTATGGAGGAGTGTCAAGCAGAAATGCGTGGCGGACTCCACCATGGAAGTTGAGTATGTGGCAGCCTCTTAGGCTGCCAAAGAAGCTGTGTGGCTCAGGAACTTCCTGATGGACTTGGATGTGATTCCTGGTTTTCCCAGAACTATCACAATTTATTGTGATAATAGTAGTGTAGTTGCAAACTCGAAGGAACTGCGAGCCCATAAGGCAAGTAAGCACATAGAGCGCAAGTACCACCTGATACGAGAAATCATAAAGGATGTAGAAGTTGTTGTCGCCTATATTGCATCAGAGGATGACCTGGTAGACCCTTTCACTAAGGCCTTTCTAGTGAGAGCTTTTGATAGGAATGTGGAGGGAATGGGAATCAGATGTATGGCGGTATGAGGACAGCATAGTATTTTAGTATAAGTGGGAGATTGTTGAGATGTATACTGAAAAGTCTATCTTTTGTATGAACATCTTTATTTTTTAAATAAGAATCACATGATCATTTTTTGAATATTTAAGGTTAAGCATATTGTCTAATACATTACATTGTAGATAACATGGTGTGTGGTGTCACACGGGAGATCATGTTATCGGCTCCTTGTAAAGTATAAGTAAAGACTCACAACCGAGATGGCTTTGGACAAACCATTGGAATGGTTGTAGTGTAATTTGGTATTGGTTTGTCTTGACCATAAAATCACACTAGTACACTTTGTGTTTATTGAGCAGGACCAACTTAGAGGTGATTCAATTTTTTGCTGACTACATAATCGAATCAGACCTCAAATATTATATTGTACATGCTCTTAATCCCAATATAATAACGGGTACATATACGTAGTATTCATTTCTTTGATTTACCAATGGGCGAGATTTATAGATTAAATCGATAGGCTCGGTATGTTGGGAAATTATATTATTTATATGGTGTTATGTTGATTATAGGAGGAAATCGTGTCCTATATATTAGGATGATGATGTCCCCTTGAGGAGCTCATAAGGTTCATCATGTAAACCCTGCAGGTGGACTTGGTCCGACATGATGAAAAGGTTGAGTGGTACTACTCATGGAGTTAGATGTTGATTAATTAATGGTCAATAAATTAATTAATCGATGGACATTCGAGATCTTAAACACGGGGAGAAAATGTACAAATAATATTTGGAGCCCATATTAACTTATGGGGGTTGGTGAGGTAGATCAATGATAATCCTCTAGTGGAATGGATAATCATTAATGGATCGGACTTTATGAGGGCTTGATCCATTGGGTGGCCAAGATCCAACTCCTCCTCATGGTCCCTATTGTTGCCTATTAACACCTCATGAAGCTTAGATCCAATGGATGAAAACAAAACTCTAGATCCAATGGTAGAGATTAAATCTCTAGATCCGATGGTTGAGATTAAATATCTAGATCTGACGGTTGAGATTAAATTCTTAGAACTAATGGTGGAGATTAAAATAAGGCTTGAGCCCAACTCTATAAATAGAGCATTAAGGTGGGCGGCATGGCTTGATGGCTTAAGAGGATTAGGGTTTGCTTCCCTTGGGCGGCAAGTAATCCTAGTTTGGTTAGAATTAGGAGTGGGCGGCTAGGGTTAGGGTTTGGGTGTTGGTTGTGGGCAGCAACATGAGGAGAAGGCCTTTTCTTCTTCTTCCAAGGTTTGGCCGGCAACCTATCCTTCCTCCCTCTACTTTGGCTGGTGCTCAACCTATCCTTCTTCCCCTCTTCCATGGCCGGCAACTAGGAGAGCTAGGGTTAGGGTTTTGGGCGGCAACAAGGTGAAGGGTTGGTTTCCTTTCTCTTCTCCAAGTGTTGGCCGGCGCCCATGCTCCAATTGATTCTCCTTTTGCCGGTTTCTATACTCCATATTCTCTTCCTTGGCTGGCGGCAACATCGAGTCTATTGACTTGGTGGTCGGTTCTAGATAGGAAGAAGAGTTTTATTTTATGATCTTCCTTTGTTCAGAGTGAACAAGGAAAGGAATATTGGTGATCTAGAAGGCTTCGACTTTTGGAAGATTGTCGCTCACACGACGTCCAAAAGGAGGAAGGACATACAATAGAAGATCAAGAGGTATAACAAGAGGTATAATCTTGTTTATTTTGATTAGTGTTCTTTTATATTATGTCTATAATTGTTTTTCAATTATATGTATGTTGTGTGTGGTTGTTTACTTTATGAATGTGGCTAAATATACTTGGACCCCGAACATAAATACAAAAGTCAGCGATCCGTACATCGTCGATTCCGTGGCTACTCGTAGAATAGAGGTAGGTCGGTTGAACAACAAGTTTGTTCAAGTGACCACTCTAAACGAATAGCACGACGATGACAAGGTTGCTTGGGTGTTCCCTTTTGTCTAGGATTAAATTTTTTTTAATCTGGGGACATCGATGGGATCGCCATGAACAAGCGACCGAGTTGAAGTGGGAGGCGATGTTTCCCCTCACGGACTCGAAGACATAACCAACAAGTGGTATCAGAGCTTGTGTGCAATACCAACAAGTGGTGGTAATCTCTCCCTCAGCTTGTCGTCGGGTTTTCTGGAACCCCTGTAAAGTATTGATTAATGTGGCTAAATATACTTGGACCCCGAACATAAACACAAAAGCCGACAATCCATACATCGTCTATTTTGCGGCTACTCGTAGAATAGAGGTTGGTCGCTTGAACAACAAGTTTGTTCAAGTGACTACTCTAAACCAATAGCACGACGATGACAAGGTTCCTTAGGTGTTCCCTTTTGTCTAGGATTAAATTTTTTAATCCGGGGACATTGATGGGATCGCCAAAAACAAGCGACCGAGTTGAAGTGGAAAGCGAAGTTTCCCCTCACGAAGACATAACCAACAAGTGGTATCAGAGCTTGCATAGGGGTGAAGACAACAAGCCATTGGTAAAATCAAGGTGGACCGAAGAGCAACGACAACAATTCAAGACAACGGTTAAGGTAACAAAAATGTTAATTAAATTAATACCCAACCATGTCTTGTGTAAGATAGGTGAATATGGGGATGCCAAAGAATTGTGGGATAAGGTGGTCAAATTCCACGAAAATTCCGAACTGGCAGAAGTAGATAAAGAAGCCGAAATAGAATCCCCATCAACATATGGATCCAAGGATGTTGAAGAATTAGAGGAAACCTCCACTTCTAGCATTAAGGGGGAGGAGGGGGTTTCCATCCCGGATCAAGAACAAGAAAAGGCATCTACATCCGGTAGAAGTGAAGAGAAAGAAGAAAATTCTCTAGGTAACTCATGCATTGTAATTAAAAATAAAAGTCACATAATATGCTTTGAGTGTAGGGAGCAAGGACACTATAAAAGCAAGTGTCCCAAGAAGATTAAGAAGGTTTAACCGGTGCCAAAGGTGAAAAATGGAAGTGTCCCCACAATTAGAGGCAAGGAGCATGTGGTGTTCTTTAAATGCCATAAAAGGGACATTATAGGAGCCAATGCCCTAAGGAGGGAGGGAAGGGGGGGGGGGGGGGGGGGGGAAGAAGGAGCAAGAAGGGGCATCTCACACAGGGGGAGCTTCCAAAGCTAATTCTAAGGTAAATTTAATTAATGCATCTTCAATTTCTAGAGTTAAGAAGCATGTTAGTAATATTGCTATTGTTCATCATGAAAAGCATGCTAGTAGGAATAGATACTTTTGCCTAGGTGCCAAGCATGTTGATTTACCTAAGGACAAACCTAGACACCATAACTCTAGACCAATTCTACCTAGGGAGTCCATTAGGAGAATTGAAGAAAATTTGGATATTTACCCCCAAGAAGTCTAGGCATATGCCAAAGAAATGTCCTTCCCAAAGAAAGAATGAAAATTCAAAATTGGAAAAAATAATATTAGAAAACCAATCCTTGAGGTCAAGACTTAAAAAATTGGAGAAGACCCTAGCAAGAATGACAAAATCATTTAAGGGGTCTAATGATCAAAATCTAAGACCTAAGAGACAAGAACCGTTCAAGGGCAAGAGGGCTTTGGGTCACAAACCTAAGTCCTACCACAATGTTCCATTTAATTATGGAACAACATCGAGGTCTAGGAAAACAAAGGTTAATAGGGAAGTTATCCCTAAGACTAACCATGGTGTTTGTCTAGTGGCTAAAAATTCAAAGAAATCCAAGGTAGCCACTAAGAAGATCAAAGGGGGAGTCACCTCTAGAGTTGACCTAGGAAAAACACAATTGACTAAGGCTTCAAACCTAAAAAGGGTCATTAGGAAGGTATCTAGGGAAGTTATCCCTAGTGAATACCTAGTTAACCCAAGGAGTTCCAATAGATATTGGGTTCCTAGAAGCGTGATTGATTCACGCTAGATGGGTTAGGGTGTGTCAACCCTAAGTGGATGGGTAGTTAACCTAGTCATAATAGAGTTGATACTTTAGGATGTGCCAATGTGCTTTGAGAAGTTGAAAAATGATCAAATTGGCACAATTAGGTCTTAGAAGGTATGGTGTGCTATTTTGGGTTTTTGGCACACTAGGGGGATAGTTGGACATATGGAAAAATGGATTTAATTATAACAAATGGCAACTAATACTAAATTTTGGGTATTCTTATACCTTCATCTTTTTACTTGCCATATTTGTTTGCCATATAACATGACATGACATCATGTTTATTTTCATCATATAAAATGTCATAATCATATTTTGGGTTGTTTTTATATGTCATGTATGCTTAGATTTCATTCACATGCCATGACATCATGATTATTGGCACATGATTGCTTATATTGTCATTCATTCCATAATTATTACTCATGCATCATTTAAAATTGATTTAAGGACTATGACATGATTTGAAGTCTCATGCACAAGGGAATCAAATAGTGTTGCTTAGATAAATGCTTGACACCCCAATTAACCAAAACCCACATCTCACTAAAATACTTGACTTGTATGTGTTTCACACATTTAGATACCAGTGAGATGTTTAGGAAAATGAATTTAAAGGTTTTAAATACATTTCAAAAACATTTTGAAAAACCTTGGTGAAGTCTATCTTTTGATAGCAATCACCATTGAATGAGGTGATACAAAGATGACTCAAATATTGAAGCTTTTCTCATCTTTTGAACTTTGTATCAATCTAACTATTTTGTGAGTAAAATATTTTTCAAATATTTTTCACCCATATCGATTGTTATAAGTATTATGTATATGTATCAATTTTAAGGTATGTGAGAATCCATTGTTGAACTTTGCCTTAATTTTGATCGTTTAAGTGTTCTTATTGGCTTAGGGACTCTCCAAGGACATTGTTGGTGAAATGGTCAAGGGGGAGCAAGCCTTTAGGGGGAGGTATCCATCATGGGAAGATGGATGTGTATTTTTCCTCATGGGAGGAAAATTGGGGGAGTGTCTCTCTTAAGTGATATGGGACTTATCACTAGAAAGATTGAAGGCATGTGTTTTCCTCCAAGAGAGAAATTGTAAGATCTCATTAGGATATGAGACATTCATACCCTTGGGGAGGACCTTTTTCATGTATATCAAAAAGGGGGAGAAGTTACCAATTGGGGTTAGTTGGAATTCTCATTGGGATATGAGAATTGCCAATTGGGGATAATTGGTAGACTTGAGTTTGAGGTTTTGTCAAACATCAAAAAGGGGGAGATTGTTGGTGCAATTGGCCCAGGTCACGATTGACCGGACTCAAGTTTGACTCAAATTATATTTTGATGTTAGACAAAACGTATGACATGGGATTGTCATGGGAAGTCCAACATAGGTTGGCCACGTAAATCCAAGTGTGTAGCCTTGGTGGTGAAAAGTCCAAGCATGGGGCTTGGTGTTGGGAAAATCCAAGCATAGGGCTTGGTGTTGGAAAGTCCAAGTGTATAGCCTTGGAAATGGGAAGTCTTGAGGACTTGGCAAGGTCACTAGTCTCATAGGCTCAGGGTCCTTGAGTTGGTGAAGGATGGCATTGCGAAGTCATGTGCATGTTGCATCCGAGGGACCGTCGGACGGGGAGCGAATGGAGTGAGGCCCAAGGGAAGTAGACTTCAAGGGAAAGAAATGCGAAGGATGACATTGTGAAGCCATGCGCTTGGTGCATCTGAGGGACGTAGGACGAGGGAAGAGAGTTTCGGTGGGGAACTCCATGAGAGGATGAGTTGGACTTGGCCAAGTGGCTAAGACTAAGTGTCAAATGCTCAAACAACTTGGTGTTTGAGGTTTTACCCGACATCAGTCGACTGGCATAGGTGCCAGTCAACTGCTCCAAGTCGAATGAGTTCGACTGGTGTTCGACTGATCTGGTTCTGGCCGAACAGTCGACTTCCAAGGGTTGACAGTCGACTGAGGACACCATCAGTCAACTAATCAGGGTGAATTCGGGCACAGAAGGTTTTCCAGTCGAGTGATCGTGTCGAGGGCTTGACTAATGGGTTCATCAGTCGACTGATCATGGATCCATTGGAACTTGTCCAGTGTCGATCGAGTCGTTGTGAGACAATGACTACAGGAGCAGTCGACTGACGGTCTCGATCAGTTGACTGATTGGCACGAAATCAGCTCGATACAGGTTATAAATGGAGCTCGAGATGGAGGATTTCACCAATATTTTTGGGGCGATTTTGGAGGGGAATTGCTGTTGCATTTCGATCCTTCAAGATCCAAACCAAAGTAAGCAACAAGCAAAAGTGATCAACGCCATTTGTGTAAAGTTTTCTTTCGTATGGTCTTTGTATTTGCTTGTACTTTTGTTTTACATTGTAATTTCTTGTACGAGGTTTCTCCACCACTGACTTTTTGTCGAGAAGGAGTTTTGTTTGTGTAGTGCGCATAACACGAGCTCGTTGAGCTCACCTCGTGGAGTAGGAACCCTAAGGTTCTAAACCATGTATATCGATTATGTCTTGTGTGGTGTATTGTATTTGTGTTGTATTTCTATTATTTCCGAAGCGCATTCTAACAATCATTGTAGATGAAGCACGCAAGAACGATCGATTTCCATCGTACATGCGAATTGGGCTATTCACCCCCCTCTATCCGGCCACCTATCCTCCAACATTCTCTTGGTGTCGTTGACCTTAGCAAAGCTTAATATATTACCTACATACTCAATAGAACATGTGAGTTAACAAGAATGACTTAACTTTGAATCTTTGTCATCATCAAAACCTAGGTTCGATTATCTGATGCCCCTGCACCAACAATCTCTCCCTTTTTGATCTATAGCAAACCAATTCAAAGTTAAGGAAATAGTAAGCATTAAACAACTTGTTTTTCAAAACTCCCCCCTTAAGGTTACCTCCCCCTTAACCCTAGGTGAGTTTTGAAAAACTTTTACTCCCCCCTTAACTTCAAGTTTTGAAAAAACCTTTTTCTCCCCCTTAATGTTTTAACTTTAATCTCTTCTCCCCCTTTTGCCATATATAAAAAAGTGATTTTATGGGGGATGCATTCTTAAAGTTAATGTGTTGAACATTTATGTAATAGAAGAGAGACTTTAATAACTTTTTGAAAGAGCATTAGAAATTTAAATGATAGATGAAATGAGTCCAAGCATCCCCCATTTTTATAAAATATAATAGTTTTAACATAATTCATCTAATAAGAATATTCAACTCAGTTTGACACAATTGATATAAGATGATCAATAAGTCTTGACTAGAGTTGGTTATTTTGAAAAATTATACTCCATGATTCATGTTGATGCACTTGTTCTATATATGGAATCAGGAGTAAGGTCTTAACGTCTCACACCCATCTACGTGGCTCAGTACACAAACACATTTAACCTATGTGTTGTGAGATGTGTTGGCTCCTTAAAACTATAGGTGCATGATTTCTAAGGGAAACCCTAATATAGTTCCATGTAGCACAAAAGAAAAAGATAGATTATAGTAAAAAATAGGTCCTACTCTACTACGCACATTCCTAATCTTCATCTAAGCAGACTAAACTCTGCTTCGGGTAAAGGTTTTGTAAAGTTGTCTGCTAGGTTTGATTTCGATTCCACATATTCAAGCTTTACATTTCCATTAGCTACTTGTTCCCTTATAAAATGATGTTTTACTTCTATGTGTTTAATTATAGAATGATATATCAGATTTTTAGTTAAGTTAATTGAGCGAATGTTATCAATCAAGATTTTAGTATTACTAAAGCTTAATTGGAAGTCTTAGAGAGTGTGCTTTATCCAAAGAAGTTGAGCTACACACTCACCCATGGCTACGTACTTGGCTTCGGTAGGAGACAAAGCAACACAATGTTGCTTTCTACTACACCAACTGACTAGACTCGAACCTAGGAGTTGGCAACATCCACTCATACTCTTCCTATCGAGTTTACTACCGGCATAATCGGAGTTAAAGTAGCCGACTAGTTCGAACTCATTTGACCTACGGTACCAAATTTCTATGTTTTGTGTTCATTTTATCTATCTAAACATTTGTTTAACTAAGGTTAATTCCTTGGCACAAGATTGAAATCATGCACAAATACTTATTGCAAAGAGTATATCAGGTCATCTTGCAGTTAAGTACAGAAGGCTACCTATCGCACTCCTATAATATTTTAAATTTATAGTTTTTCCCTCTAAGTCATCTCCAATGTTTACGTTGGTTGCCATAGGTGTACCAATTTCTTTAGCATTTTGCATTCCAAATTTACTAATTAATTCCTTAGTATATTTACTTTGATGCATGTAAATTGCTTCTCTAGATTATTTTATTTGTAACCCTAAGAAAAAGGTAAGTTCACCTACTAAGCTCATTTCAAATTCACTTTCCATTAGTGAAATGAACTCATTTAAAAGTGTTGTGTTGGTTTATCCAAAGATTATATCATCTACGTAAATTTGTGCTCTAAAAATTTCTTTTTTTATGGCTTTTACAAATAAAGTTGGGTCAACTAATCCTTGATTGAATCCTTTAGACTTGCATACCAAGCTCTAGGAGCTTACTTTAATCCATATAAGGCTTTTCTAAGTTTAAGTACATGGTTAGGTTGGTCTAACTTTCAAATCCTAGTGGTTGGCTAACGTAAACTTCTTCTTTGATGAATCCATTTAGAAATGCTGACTTGACATCCATTTGAAACAACTTAAAACCTCGATGTGCAGCGTAAGATAAAAGCATTCTATTTGATTCGAGCCTAGCTATGGGTGCATATGTTTCATCATAATCTAATCCCTCTACTTGACTAAACCCCTTATCTACTAACCTAGCTTTATTCCTTATAACTTCACCTTTGTCATCAAGTTTATTTCGAAATACCCACCTTGTTCCAATGATCATTTTTCTTTTAGGTGGGGGTACTAATTACAAAACTTGACTCTTAGTAAAATGAGCTAACTCTTCTTGAATAGAACTTTCTTTGGTTTTGGGTTCGATTTTAGATATAAGTGAGATTTGACTTAGATTCCTATAGGTTGCTCTAGTTCGAACCCCTAAATTTGGATCACCTATCACTTGGTCAATTGAATGATTAGCTTGTAATCTAGATTGATTTAGGTTAGGGTCTACACTAGATTCGTTTTGTGGGTTAGGTTCAGGTATAAAATTATTTTCTACTTCTTCATTATTCAATTTTACTTCGGATTTTGTAGACTTGTTTTCTCCATTAAACACTACATTAATTGTTTATTCTATTTTTAGGGTTACATTGTTATATACCCTATAAGCTCTACTAGTAGTCGAATACCCTTGAAATATCCCGGTAATTATTTTAGAGGTAAATTTTCCTAAATAGTCTTTTGTGTTTAGTATGCATACCCTACATCCAAAGACCCTAAAGTACTTAATGTTAGGCAATTTTTCATAATAAATTTCATAAGACATTTTTTGGTGTCATTTAGTTAATAAAGTTCTATTTTGGAAATAGCAGGTAGTATAGACTACTTCTGCCCAAAACCTATTAGGTAGATTGTATTTGTTTAACATGGTCCTAGCGACTTCTTGTAGGGTTCTATTTTAACATTCAACTAGTCCGTTTTGTTGAGGGGTCCTAGGGAAAGAGAACTCATGGTGATATCCATTTGATTACAAAAATCGATGAACTTATGGCTTTCAAATTCACCATCATGATCACTTCTAATTCTCTTAATCCTTTTTTTTTATTTTCTATTAGTTTACATAAATTAGTGAGTTGTTCTAAGGTTTCACTCTTATGTTTTAAGAACTTTACCCATGTGAACCGAGAGTAGTCATCTATTATTACTAGGTAATACTGACTTCTGTTTAGTGACTTGGCTCCATGAGAGTCAAATAGGTCTAAGTGTCTTATGTTTTAAGAACTTTACCCATGTGAACCGAGAGTAGTCATCTATTATTACTAGGCAATACTGACTTCCGTTTAGTGACTTGGCTCCATGAGAGTCAAATAGGTCTAGGTGTAGGAGCTCAAGCACACTTTTAGTTCTTTCTTGATTATTTAGTTTATGTGAAGTCCTAGTTTGTTTTCCATGTTGACAAGCATTACATATTCTATTTTCTAGGTTACTTAAGTTGGGTAGACCTCTAACTAGACCATTTTGACTTATTTTATGTATGAGTCTTGGATGGGAGTGGTCGAGTCGTCGGTGCCACAACCATGATTTCTCTTTCTATGTCATTAGACACTTGCTTGAAGAGTTAGGTAGATCTATTGTGTAAATATTATTATTCCTAATTCTCTTAAGTATAGTTTTTGAACAATCATTAATTTTAATCATGCACTCATTACGTAAGAATATAACCTTATAACTATTATCACACAATTGATTAACACTTAAAATATTAAATTTTAAATTTTCACCTAACAGTACTTGACGTATTATAAAGTTCGAGTTTAGCTCAATATCACCTGATCCGATGATTTTGAGCTTCTCGTTATTTCCGAAGGCTACCGATCCTTGGTTTTTGAATCTGAGCTTCATAAACTTTAGTCAGTATCCGGTCATATGTCGGGAGCACCCACTATCCAACATTCATTGATCCTACACATATAGTAGTTGGATCGGATATTGGAATTTTAAATTAAGTTGGGAATTTTAACTTAGGATTCATCTCACCCTTTCTACATGACCAAACTGTTAGTAATATATGAGAGATGTCCTAAGGCAATCGCCTTATGTATGAACCATTTATATGATAAATGAAGATTCACTATTTGAGTATACATGTTTTATGTATTTGATTGGATCTTAAACTCATTTACTGAATGTCCACGATACGATTCACAGCATGAGAGAATTTGTGATTGGATCACAACTAGTGAGTATCTCTACATGTGTAATTGTGTTGTATCGAAATTATCCCTAGTCGATGAATTGATGGATCTGGACACCATCAATTCTGTTGAGACTAGCACGAGGTATACTCCTTGGTGTATCCAAGCAGTTGATTCTCACTGGCTGGAGACATAGTGATGTCCGGAGTTAATCGTGGATGCTAGTTATGGTAACTAGTTCATTGGAGTGACCAGCCGTAAGACTTCATATGGTTCTCTGCATATATAGATATGTCAATGAAGTTCTTCGTGGCTTAAGTGCGATGTTCCTTTGACTTGCGGTATTCAAGTCATCTTGATCATGGAGACTTATGCTTTGACATCTTAAGCAAACATCTCTAAGGAGATGTGGACCCGGATGATTGGGTATAAGTCAGTGATCAAGGTGTTTGAATAGCCTATAAAGGATTCACCACTCCTTGCGAGGAGATGTATACCCATGGCCTCTCGTCGGATTGTTACTAAAGTCTTTGGCCAAAGCATTACATGTTTAGAGTAAAGTACTCTTGATACATGTGGAGTAACTAGAATCAGTGAGGACGAGGAAATGATACTTGGGCTAGGTGTGACGTAGTCACTAGTGGGGATCGGCACTATAGACCATGTCCTCAACCAAGTGGGTATAAGATGAGTGAAGGGAATGGGGCACGATTCATTCGAGCTCATCAAGGGTTTGAAATAGTTCGATCAATGCTGATCTTTTTCGGTTAATTGGGGATCATGATGTACTACTAGGTGCCACTCATGATCGTTCTATAATTAATGGTTAATTATAGACGGTCAACATAAACCGAGAACCTATTTGGTCACACGCACAACGAGTGTAATCCAAAGGATTTAAAACGAGCTTGAGAATGGGATTCTCAGACCGAGAGAAACTATGTTTGGTTGGACCAAACATAAAGCGAGCATGAAATTGTTTCAGTCGCAATGGAAGCGTGGATAGGCAGTGTCTTATGAAGACATAATGGATGGACCAAAATGGTTTGGTTCTAATCCAATGGATGAGAATAAACCAAAGGGTTTGGTTTATTTTAAAACGAATGAACCAAAAGTTGGTTCGGTTCGTTTTAACTTAAAATAAACCGTTTGGTTTATTTTTTAAACGCAATGAACCAAAAGTTGGTTCGGTTCGTTTTAACTTAAAATAAACCATCATGGTTTGGTTTATTTTAACTTATCTTAATGGAGCGGGTTAACGGGCTTTATGGATATGATCCATTAACCATTAAGAGAATTAGTTCTCTATAAAAGGGGGCTTAAGGGTCGGCGCCTAACCCTAAAGCCGCCGCCGGGCCGCCTCCCACCTCCAAGACCTTCGCCGGTGCGCCCAAGCTTCCAGCCCGTGAACCTCCGCGACTCCGGTGATCTCCTATAGGTTCGGCATCAAGGTGAGCTTTCTATCTCCCTTGTTTTGGCCGGTGCCTATCTCCTCCACCAAGCTGTCCAGTTTTCTGGACAGCTTCTCCTCCTCTCGTCGGAGCGTCATTTGGACGATGGTTAGTGCTCTGACAGCGGCTAACTTACCGGGGAGTTGATCTCCGGTAATCCTCTGAGGTGGAGGACGAAGGATTCGTCAAACGGTTGACGAATACCTCTCCGGAGAAGCGAGTTTTGAGAACTCGTTTTGTATCCGAATTTGGATTCGGATCGTGATCATCTCTCGATCACGTCATCTTCAACACGAGGCTAGTAACCTATACGAAGACGAAGCTCGTGACTTAGTGAAGTCATCCCGAGGAGCTCGGTGTGGATACGGATAGAGACGATTCTTACGAGGATCGTTCCGGTTGATGCCGTTCCCGCTACATGTCATACGGAAGGTATAACGTAGTTTAATTTCCTTTTATTTCAAATTTTAATTTACGGTTATGTCTACACTTGTTGTTGTTGGGATGTATACTGAAAGCCTAGCTCTTTTGTATGGACATCTTTATTTTGAAATAAGAATCACATGATCATTGTTTGCACGTTATATTTATATGTGTGCATATTGTCTAATATTTTACATTGTAGATAACATGGTGCCTGGGTGTAGCCAGAAGATCATGTTATCAGTCCCTTGTAGAATATAAGTAGAGGCTCACAACCAAGATGGTTTTGGACAAACCATTGGCATGGTTGTAGTGTAGCTTGGTATTGTTTTATCTTGAACATAGAGTTACACTAGTACACCTCGGTGTATTGAGCAGGACCGACATAGAGGTGATTCCATTTATTGCTGACTACATAATTTAATCGGACCTCAGATATTATGTTGTACATGCTCTTAATCCCGATATAATAACGGGTACATGTACTTAGTATTTATTTCTTTGATTTACCAGAGGGTGAGATTTCTATGGATTAAATCAATATGCCCGGTAAGTTGGGAAGTGATATTATTTACATGGTGTGCCATTGATTATAGGAGGAATCCGTGTCCTATATATTAGGTTGATGATGTCCCCTTGAGGAGCTCATAAGGTTCATCATGTAAACCCTGCAGGTTGACTTAGTCAACATGATGATAAGGTTGAGTGGTACTACTCGAGGAGTTAGATGTTAATTAATTGATGGTCAGTAAATCAATTAATTGACGGACATTCGATATCTTAAACACGGGGAGATGGATGTACAAATAATATATGGAGCCCATATTAATTTATGGGGGTTGGTGAGGTAGTTCGATGATGATCCTCTAGTGGAATGGAACATCATTGATGGATCAAGTTTGTGTGGTTCCGATCCATCGGGTGGCCAAGACCCAACTCCTCCTCATGGTCCCTATCGTAGCCTTATATAAACCTCATGAAGTCTAGATCAAATGATGGAAAACAAATCTCTAGATCAGAAGGTTAGGATAGAATCACTAGAACCGACGGTGGAGATTAAATCCCTAGCTCCGACGGTGGAGATTAAATCTCTAGAGCCGGCGGTTGAGATTAAATCTCTAGATCCGACGGTTGAGATTAAATCCCTAGAACCGATGGTTGAGATTAAATCTCTAAATCCGACGGTTGAGATTAAAACCCTAGAACCGAAGGTGGAGATTAAACCAAGGCCTAAACCTAACTCTATATAAAAGGGAGAGGAAAGGTTGGATAAGGTGGGCGGCTAGAAAATTGGGAATTAGTTCCTATATTTTTGGCTACCTCATCAATAACCAATTTTCTCCTAAGTTCTATATAAGGGAGCATGGGTTGGGTGGCAACTAAGTTTAATGGATGGTTCATGATGGATGCTAAGGAAATTAGGGTTTTGCCTAGCATTACTTGGGCGGCAAGCAACCTCAAGGAGGAAACCCTAATTAGGGTTTTGGCTCCTTAGGTTGGGCGGCCAAGGTGGTGGAGCTAGAAGGGGCGGCAACCTATGGATGAGCTTGTCTTCTTCCTTGGAGGTGGCTAGCTCCTAGATCTCTCCTCTCCACCATGCTTAGGCGGCAAGAAACCTATGGAGGAAACCCTAATTAGATTAGGGTTTGGCTCTTTGGATTAGGCGGGTAGGTTTTGGAAGTTATGGTTGGGCGGCAACTATAGGGAAGGGCTCATCTTCTTCCTCTAAGGGTTGGCGGCCACTACCTTCTCTTCCTCTACCTTGGCGGCAAGAAATCCAAAGGAAGCTTGGTTGGGCGGCTAGGGTTTGGAAGGTAAGGTAGGTGGCAACTATAGGGAAGTGTTCTTCTTCTTCCTAGGGTGTTGGCGGTTCCTATCCTTTTCCTATACCTTTGGTGGTGCCCAACCTATTCCTCTTTTCCCTTTGTTTTCCTCTTGGCCGGCACTAGGAGCTAGGGTTTGTCCTAGTTGGTTGCTTAGTTGTTTCCATTATGTTCTCTCTATTCTTGGGGCCGGCGGCATCAATCCTTTGTGGATTGGTGGTTGGCTCAAGCAAGAAGGGAAAGAGAGTTCTTCATTCTTTGGATTGAAGAAGATCTAAGAAGCTTCAACTTGTGGAGGATCTTCGCCCACACGAAGTCTACAAGGAGGTTAGGACATACGATAGAAGATCAAGAGGTATAAAAGTTTTATAACTTTAATTTCAGATCTGAGCATGTTCTTATATATGATGATTATACATGTGTGTATATGAATATATATTGTATAATCATGGACCCCGAAGACAAACACAAAAACCGGCGATCCGTCCGTCGTCTCTTCCGCGGCTAACCGACTAGAAGAGTTGTGTTGCTTGAACAACTAGTTTGTTCAAGCGATCGCTCGAGTCGTTAGCACGACGACGAATTGGTTGTGCTTAGGAAACTCATCCCATCCGGATTAGTTTTCATTAGTGAAAATTTTAATCCGGGGACATGGGAGCCTATGAGCATTCCGAGGATTAGCACATCACCAACAATTGGTATCAGAGCTTCTGGGCAATACCAACAATTGGTATCAGAGCTTCTGGGCAATACCAACAATCGGTATCAGAGCCATGGTTTCCGGTTTTGTGTGTTTTTGGATTCGGTTACTTTCATGCACATATCATATATTTTGTATGCCGGATAATAGTAGGATGTGCGTAGGCTAACTTTTTGGTTGCAGGCATAAGATCCGACTATTATGGCTATATGTGTGTATGTGATTGTTTGTGTATGATTGTATATTATTTGAATCCTCGGGGTTGACGAGGCTAGATTAGTATTTAATTTTTGTAATTAAATACGGCATTGTTTAGCCACTCTTTATTTTATTTTACTTTCGATCTAGATTTCATGTACACTCCCTCGTGGAGTATAGGATCGATGGATGTAAAATAAAATAGGTTTTATTCTCGGCTCGGATCTCTTTGGATGGCTTACATGGAATAGGAGGAGGCGAGACGAGGTGGCGACAATGCCATAATAGTTGGAAAATTCTGTTTTTTCCATATTTATTGCTGATTTGTTTTATATGCATGTTGTGTGTGCTTGAAAATTCCTCATTTTCAATTTACTAAGTGGGAGAGGGACATTTTAATTAATTCCATGGCCTCCATTACAATTTGACGTGTGATGCAACAAACTTGTGTGTTGGCTCAGTGCCTTCCTCCCGAGGACGGGTTTGTTTGCGGATCACTAGGTCAAATAATGGTTATAGGAAATTATCTAGGAGCGTGTGTACTTCCACAGAGGTAAGGCACATAATCCAAAATAATTCCCTTAGTATCGTGTAATGGTGCACACTTAGATGCAAATAAAAGTATCCTCCCCATAGGAGTCACTGCTTTTATTTGTAGGGCCAAAGAGGAACCAACTATTAATTTTATTTGTCAAAAAGTAAGGTTGACAAGATAATAAAATTAATGGGTAAAACCTCCTCTTACAAATGTAGAATTCGTATCGTCCACACAGTGGCATGCGAAATTCTCGGTGTTTTGAGGTGTTGGTTGATTTCGGAATTTTATTGTTTTGAGGAATCAATAATATTTGAAATCTAAAGTTTTGATCATTGTGATTCTTAGGATTTTCAAAATGACTTTCAATCCACTTATTGTGATACTAAAGGAAATAAACTTACTGTACCCAAATAATGTTGATTGGAAAAGAATCTAGATGTTGTCTTATTTGCTAAGAAGTACAAGTATACACTCTTCAAAGAGTGTCCTCAAGCCATGGTTGCTCAAAAGGTTTCTACTTCTAAGGTAAAGGCTAGAAGAAGGAGAAACAAGGTGGAGCAAAGGTGGTGGGAGGATCTCAGGGAGGAGTGAAGAAGCCGAAAGGCAAGTACTTCACTTACTAGCAAACTGGACATAAGAAGGAGGATTGTCCCAATCCGAAGCAAGAGCAAAAGTATATCTTTTGGTCTAGTCGTTGAAACATAGTTAGCGGTGTTATCTACCGGAACCTGGTGTGTAGATACGAGAGCCACTAATCATGTCTGCAATGCTTTGCGGGGTTCGAGAAACCCGACGACTAGCTAAGGGGATATTACAATTTACTTGGGCAATGCCATGAAGATGGCGGCTATTGCAGTGGGAGATATTTTATTTATCTTTTGAGAAAAATAAAGTTTTTGGTTCTTAAGAATTTTCTTTATGTATCTTTATTTGGAAAGAATTGTTTTCGGTTTCTAAATTATGGATGGATAATTTATTCCTTTTAATGACAGATTTGTTATGAAAGGAATAGGGATATTATCTATCGTGTACATAGAAAGGAAATTAATAATTTGAACCACAAGCTCCCACGATGCAAATTGAAGTTAAATAACTCATCTTCTAATTCCGATAAGAGAAAAGAACCTTCGAAGATGAACCAAACATATCATTGGGATCTTAGGCTTGGTCATATTAACCTGAGCAGAATTCAAAGGTTGAAAGCTGATGGACCTTTGGGTTCATTAGTGGTGGAGGATCTCCCAACCTGCGAATCTTGCTTGGAGGGTAAGATGACCAAGAGGCCTTTCAAGGCCAAGGGGTATAGATCTAAAGATGTGTTGGAATTGGTTCATTCTGATGGTCCTATGTCTATCCAGGCAAGAGGTAGTTTTGAATATTTTGTCTTTTTCATAGACAGTTATTCAAGATGACACTACGATCTGATCGTAGTGGTGAATACCTCTTGGGAGAGTTTAGGAACTACTTATCAGAGCTTGGGATTCAATCCCAATTGTCTGCACCTGGCACACCCCAGCAGAATGGTGTAGCGTAGCGAAGGAAGAGGTCTCTTATGGAGATGGTTAGATTGATGATGAGTTATTCTGACTTGCCAGATTCGTTCTGAGGATATACTCTAGATACGACGGTGTACATTCTGAACTTGGTTCCATCTAAATCAGTGCCTTCTAATCCCACAGAGTTGTGGACCGGGCGAAAGCCTAGTCTAAGACATATTCGGATATGGGGAGTCCAGCACATGTGCTGAAGGCAGATACTGGTAAGTTGGAACCTCGTACAGAAGTATGCATGTTCGTTGGCTATCCCAAGGAGACGAAGGGTGGTTTGTTTTATAGTCCTAGAGATCAGAGGGTGATCGTTGAATGCAGATGCCGATTTCTAGAGGAGGACTATGTGATGAACCACAAGCCCACGAGTAGGATTGTTCTTGAGGAGTTGATAGGGAAGTCGACTTCTTACCACCGTACAAGAGGATATACCACATGTCACTGCACCACGTGTCACACAGGATACACAGGTGATACCTCGTCGTAGTGGGAGGGTTGTGAGACAGCCTGATAGATTCATGTTCTTGGGAGAATCTTCCGATTTGGTCCCTGGCGAACATGAACCTGATCCCTGGACATATGACGAGGCAATCCAAGATATAGATGCAGCATCTTTGCAAAGTGCAATGAATACTGAGATTGAATCTATGGATTCAAATCAGGTCTGGGAGCTCCTATGCATAGCAGCTCATATGGAATTTATGAGGTGTGACAGATGGATGTCAAGGCGGCTTTCCTTAGTGGAAGTCTTGAGAATCCATCTATATGAAAACAACGGAGGATTCATTGCTAAGGGCAAAGAGCATCTTGTGTATATAAGCAATCGGTCCATTTATGGATTGAAGCAAGCTTTGAAGTCTTGGAACATCCGCTTTGAGGAGGTAAATGTTGTCTTATTGATTTATTCATAGTTCGGATGATTCTTGTGTATATCGAGATGTGTGGCGTAGTGGTATTTTTGTACTATCGTAGATGACATTTTGGTGGTTGGCGACAACATCGAAGTGTTATCGAGGCGTAAGGTATGGTTGTCAATGAGTTTGATATGAAGGACTTGGAGAAGGTGAGACACATCCTTGGGATCGAGGATCTTTAAGGATGTTGTACTTATCCCAAGCTTCATACATAAACACGATTATGGATCGTTTTAGCATGCAAAACTCCAAGAAAGGTTTTCTACCTTTCGGGCATGGAGTTCCTTTATCTAAGGAGATGTGTCCTAGATCATCCGAGGAGATAGAGGAGATGAAAGCGGTTCCTTTATGCTTGGCGTAGGAAGCCTCATGTATGATGCTATGTATGAGAGATATACGCTTTGCCATAGGCATGGTCGTGATATCGAGTAATCAGACAGGGGACATTGGGTGCGGTAAAGCATATATTGTAGTGCACGAGAAGGACTAGGGATTATATGCTAGTTCTAAGCGGACCAATTACTCCTGTGGGTTACATGGATTCGATTTCCAATCGATAGGGATATGATAAGTCTACCTCGGGGTTTGTGTTTACTTTGGGAGGTGGAGCCATAGTATGGAAGAGTGTCAGCGAAATCGTGGTGGACTCTACCATGGAAGGTGAGTATGTATGGCGACCTCTAAAGCGACGAAGAAATTTATGGCTCGGGAACTTCTGATGGACTTGGATGTGATTCTTGGTTTGCCCGAACTATCACAATTTATTGTGATAATAATGGTCGATTGCAAACTCGAAGGAACCACGAGCCCATAAGGCTAGTAAACACATAGAGTGCAAGTACCACGATCGAGAAATCGTAAAGGAGGTAGAAGTTGTATCGCCTAGATTGCATCGAGAGGATGACACAGTAGACCTTTTCACTAAGGCCCTTACGGCAAGAGCTTTGATAGGCATAGTGGAGGGAAGGGAATCGGATGTATGATATGATGAGTCTTTTAGTATAAGTGGGAGATTGTTGGGATGTATCTTTAGCCTAGCTCTTTTGTATGGACATCTTTATTTTGAAATAAGAATCACATGATCATTGTTTGCACGTTATATTTATATGTGTGCATATTGTCTAATATTTTACATTGTAGATAACATGGTGCCTGGGTGCGGCACAGAAGATCATGTTATCAGTCCCTTGTATAATATAAGTAGAGGCTCACAACCAAGATGGTTTTGGACAAACCATTGGCATGGTTGTAGTGTAGCTTGGTATTGTTTTATCTTGAACATAGAGTTACACTAGTACACTTAGGTGTATTGAGCAGGACCGACATAGAGGTGATTCAATTTATTGCTGACTACATAATTGAATCGGACCTCGGATATTATATTGTACATGCTCTTAATCCCGATATAATAACGGGCACATGTACTTAGTATTTATTTCTTTGATTTACGGAGGGTGAGATTTCTATGGATTAAATCAATATGCATTAAGTTGGGAAGTGATATTATTTACATGGTGTGCCGATTGATTATAGGAGAATCGTTGTCCTATATATTGGTTGATGATGTCGCCAGGAGCTCATAAGGTTCATCATATAAACCTGCGAGTTGACTTAGTCAACATGATGATAAGGTTGAGTGGTACTACTCGAGGAGTTAGATGTTAATTAATTGATGGTCAGTAAATCAATTAATTGACGGACATTCGATATCTTAAACACGGGGAGATGGATGTACAAATAATGTATGGAGCCCATATTAATTTATGGGGGTTGGTGAGGTAGTTCGATGATGATCCTCTAGTGGAATGGAACATCATTGATGGATCAAGTTTGTGTGGTTCCGATCCATCGGGTGGCCAAGACCCAACTCCTCCTCATGGTCCCTATCGTAGCCTTATATAAACCTCATGAAGTCTAGATCAAATGATGGAAAACAAATCTCTAGATCCGGCGGTTGGGATTAAATCCTAGAAGCGGTGGAGATTAAATCTCTAGATCCGGCGGTTGAGATTAAATTCCTAGAACAGCGGTTGAGATTAAATCTCTAGATCCGATGGTTGGGATTATTTCCTAGAACCGCGGTTGAGATTAAATCTCTAAATCCAGTTGAGATTAAAACCCTAGAACCAGCGGTGGAGATTAAACCAAGGCCTAAACCTAACTCTATATAAACAGGAGAGGAAAGGTTGGATAAGGTGGGCGGCAAGAAAATTGGGAATTAGTTCCTATATTTTTGGCTACCTCATCAATAACCAATTTTCTCCTAAGTTCTATATAATGGAGCATGGGTTGGGCGGCAACTAAGTTTAATGGATGGTTCATGATGGATGCTAAGAAATTAGGGTTTTGCCTAGCATTACTTGGCGGCAAGCAACCTCAAGGAGGAAACCCTAATTAGGGTTTTGGCTCCTTAGGTTAGGCGGCCAAGGTGGTGGAGCTAGAAGGCGGCAACCTATGGATGAGCTTGTCTTCTTCCTTGGAGGTGGCTAGCTCCTAGATCTCTCCTCTCCACCATGCTTAGGCAAGAAACCTATGGAGGAAACCCTAATTAGATTAGGGTTTGGCTCTTTGGATTAGTGCTAGGTTTTGGAAGTTATGGTTGGGCGGCAACTATAGGGAAGGGCTCATCTTCTTCCTTCTAAGGGTTGGCGGCCACTACCTTCTCTTCCTCTACCTTAGGCAAGAAATCCAAAGGAAGCTTGGTTAGGGCGCTAGGGTTTGGAAGGTAAGGTAGGTGGCAACTATAGGGAAGTGTTCTTCTTCTTCCTAGGGTGTTGGCGGTTCCTATCCTTTTCCTATACCTTTGGTGGTGCCCAACCTATTCCTCTTTTCCCTTTGTTTTCCTCTTGGCAGCGTGGCACTAGGAGCTAGGGTTTGTCCCTAGTTCGGTTGTAGTTGTTTCCATTATGTTCTCTCTATTCTTGGGGCGGCATCAATCCTTTGTGGATTGGTGGTTGGCTCAAGCAAGAAGGAAAGAGTTCTTCATTCTTTGGATTGAAGAAGATCTAGAAGCTTCAACTTGTGGAGGATCTTCGCCCACGAAGTCTACAAGGAGGTTAGGACATACGATAGAAGATCAAGAGGTATAAAAGTTTTATAACTTTTAATTTGATCTGCATGTTCTTATATATGATGATTATACATGTATGTGTATATGAATATATATTGTATAATCATCGACCCGAAGACAAACACAAAAACCGGCGATCCGTCAGTCGTCTCTTCACGCTAGCTAACCGACTAGAAGAGTTGTGTTGCTTGAACAACTAGTTTGTTCAGCGATTGCTCAGTCGTTAACACGGCGACGAATTGGTTGTGCTTAGGAAACTCATCCCATTCTTATTAGTTTTCATTAGTGAAAATTTTAATCCGGGGACATGGGAGCCTATGAGCATTGGATAGCATTGCCAACAATTGGTATCGAGCTTCCTTTGGTATCGAGCTTACATGCACATATCATATATTTGTATGCGGATAATAGTAGGATGTCGTAGGCTAACTTTTTGTTGCGAGCATAAGATCCAACTATTATGGCTATATGTGTGTATGTGATTGCATGTGTGTGTATGTATATTGTATATTATTTGAATCCTCGGGGTTGTGAGGCTAGATTAGTATTTAATTTTGTAATTAAATACGGACATTGTTTAACCACTCTTTATTTATTTTACTTTCGATCTAGATTTCATGTACACTCCTCGTGGAGTATAGGATCGATGGATGTAAAATAAAATAGGTTTTATTCTCGGCTCGGATCTCGGATGGCTCGTACATGGAATAGGAGGAGGCGGCGAGGTGGCGACTGACGGGATGCATATTGGAGAACAATGCCATAATAGTTGGAAAAATTCTGATTTTTCCATATTTATTGCTGATTTGTTTTATATGCATGTTGTGTGTGCTTGAAAATTCCTCATTTTCAATTTACTAAGTGGGAGAGTGACATTTTAATTAATTCCCGCGGCCTCCATTACAATTTGACGTGTGATGCACACAAACTTGTTCGTTGGCTCTGAGTGCCTTCCTCCCGAGGGCGGGTTTGTTTTGCGGATCACTAGGTCAAATAATGGTTATAGGAAATTATCTAGGAAGCGTGTGTACTTCCACGAGGTAAGGCACATAATCCAAAATAATTCCCTTAGTATCGTGTAATGGTGCACAATTAGATGCAAACAAAAAGTATCCTCCCCATCGGAGTCACTGCTTTTATTTGTAGGGCCAAAGAGGAACCAACTATTAATTTTATTTGTCAAAAAGTAAGGTTGACAAGATAATAAAATTAATGGGTAAAACCTCCTCTTACAAATGTAGAATTATATCGTCCACACTATGCGTGGCATGCGATATTCTCGGTGTTTTGAGGTGTTGGTTGATTTGAATTTTATTGTTTTGAGAATCAATAATATTTGAAATCTAAAGTTTTGATCATTGTGATTCTTAGGATTTTCAAAATGACTTTCATCCACTTATTGTGATACTAAAGGAAATAAACTTACTGTACCCAAATAATGTTGATTGGAAAAGAATCTAGATGTTGTCTTATTTGCTAAGAAGTACAAGTATACACTCTTCAAAGAGTGTCCTCAAGCCATGGTTGCTCAAAAAGGTTTCTACTTCTAAGCGAAGGCTGAAGAAGGAGAAACAAGGTGGAAGGTGGTGGGAGGATCTCAGGGAGGAGTGAAGAAGCCGAAAGGCAAGTACTTCACTTACTAGCAAACTGGACATAAGAAGGAGGATTGTCCCAATCCGAAGCAAGAGCAAAAGTATATCTTTTGGTCTAGTCGTTGAAACATAGTTAGCGGTGTTATCTACCGGAACCTGGTGTGTAGATACGAGAGCCACTAATCATATACTGCAATGCTGCGAGGGTTCAGGAAACCCTACGACTAGCTAAAGGATATTACAATTTACTTAGGCAATGCCATGAAGATGGCGGCTATTGCGATGGGAGATATTTTATTTATCTTTTGAGAAAAATAAAGTTTTTGGTTCTTAAGAATTTTCTTTATGTATCTTTATTTAGAAAGAATTGTTTTCGGTTTCTAAATTATGGATGGATAATTTATTCCTTTTAATGACAGATTTGTTATGAAAGGAATAGGGATATTATCTATTCAGGTACATAGAAAGGAAATTAATAATTTGAACCACAAGCTCCCACGATGCAAATTGAAGTTAAATAACTCATCTTCTAATTCCGATAAGAGAAAAGAACCTTCGAAGATGAACCAAACATATCATTGGGATCTTAGGCTTGGTCATATTAACCTGAGCAGAATTCAAAGGTTGAAAGCTGATGGACCTTTGGGTTCATTAGTGGTGGAGGATCTCCCAACCTGCGAATCTTGCTTGGAGGGTAAGATGACCAAGAGGCCTTTCAAGGCCAAGGGGTATAGATCTAAAGATGTGTTGGAATTGGTTCATTCTGATGGTCCTATGTCTATCCAGGCAAGAGGTAGTTTTGAATATTTTGTCTTTTTCATAGACAGTTATTCAAGATGACACTACGATCTGATCGTAGTGGTGAATACCTCTTGGGAGAGTTTAGGAACTACTTATCAGAGCTTGGGATTCAATCCCAATTCTGCACCTGGCACACCCCAGCAGAATGGTGTAGCGTAGCGAAGGAAGAGGTCTCTTATGGAGATGGTTAGATTGATGATGAGTTATTATGACTTGCCAGATTCGTTCTGAGGATATACTCTAGATACGACGGTGTACATTCTGAACTTGGTTCCATCTAAATCAGTGCCTTCTAATCCCACAGAGTTGTGGACCGGGCGAAAGCCTAGTCTAAGACATATTCGGATATGGGGAGTCCAGCACATGTGCTGAAGGCAGATACTGGTAAGTTGGAACCTCGTACAGAAGTATGCATGTTCGTTGGCTATCCCAAGGAGACGAAGGGTGGTTTGTTTTATAGTCCTAGAGATCAGAGGGTGATCGTTAGTACGAATGCCAGATTTCTAGAGGAGGACTATGTGATGAACCACAAGCCCACGAGTAGGATTGTTCTTGAGGAGTTGATAGGGGAAGTCACTTCTTTAGTACCACCGGTACAAGAGGATATACCACATGTCACTGCACCGCGTGTCACACAGGATACACAGGTGATACCTCGTCGTAGTGGGAGGGTTGTGAGACAGCCTGATAGATTCATGTTCTTGGGAGAATCTTCCGATTTGGTCCCTGGCGAACATGAACCTGATCCCTGGACATATGACGAGGCAATCCAAGATATAGATGCAGCATCTTTGCAAAGTGCAATGAATACTGAGATTGAATCTATGGATTCAAATCAGGTCTGGGAGCTCCTATGCATAGCAGCTCATATGAATTTATGAGGTGTGACAGATGGATGTCAAGACAGCTTTCCTTAGTGGAAGTCTTGAGGAATCCATCTATATGAAGCAACCAGAGGGATTCATTGCTAAGGGCAAAGAGCATCTTGTATGTAAGCTTAATCGGTCCATTTATGGATTGAAGCAAGCTTCGAGGTCTTGGAACATCCGCTTTGAGGAGGTAAATCCAGTCTTATGGATTTATTCAAAGTTCGGATGAGTCTTGTGTATACAAGAGATGTGATGGAAACGTAGTGGTATTTTTGTACTATATGTAGATGACATTTTGGTGGTTGGCGACAACATCGAAGTGTTATCGACGTATAAGTATGGTTGTCAATGAGTTTGATATGAAGGACTTGGGAGAGGTGAGACACATCCTTGGGATCGAGGATCACCGAAAAGGATGTTGTACTTATCCCAAGCTTCATACATAGGCACGATTATGGATCGTCTTAGCATGCAAAACTCCAAGAAAGGTTTTCTACCTTTCAGGCATGGAGTCCCTTTATCTAAGGAGATGTGTCCTAGATCATCTGAGGAGATAGAGGAGATGAAGGCGGTTCTTTATGCTTCGGCAATAGGAAGCCTCATGTATATGATGCTATGTATGAGACCCGATATCTGTTTTGCCATAGGCATGGTCAGCAGATATCAGAGTAATCCAGGACAGGGACATTGGACTGCGGTAAAGCATATATTGTAGTGCCTGAGAAGGACTAGGGATTATATGCTAGTTTAAGGCGGACAATTACTCACATGGGTTACCTGATCTACGATTTCCAATCGATAGGGATATGATAAGTCTACCTCGGGGTTTGTGTTTACTTTGGGAGGTGGAGCCATAGTATGGAAGAGTGTCAAGCAATCGTGGTGGACTCTACCATGGAAGTGATATGTATGGCGGACCTCTAAAGGCGACAAAGAAGCTGGGTGGCTCAGAACTTCTAATGGACTTGGATGTGATTCCTGGTTTGCCCAGAAATATCACAATTTATTGTGATAATAATGGTGCAGTTGCAAACTCGAAGGAACCACGAGTCCATAAGGCTAGTAAACACATAGAGTGCAAGTACCACCTGATACGAGAAATCGTGAAGGAGGTAGAAGTTGTCCGCCGCTTAGATTGCATCGAGGATGACCTGCAGACCCTTTCACTAAGGCCCTTTCTAGCAGAGCTTTGATAGGCATGGAGGGAAGGGGAATCGATGTATGGCAAGATGATGACAAAGATAGTCTTTTAGTATAAGTGGGAGATTGTTGGGATGTATACTGAAAGCCTAGCTCTTTTGTATGGACATCTTTATTTTGAAATAAGAATCACATGATCATTGTTTGCACGTTATATTTATATGTGTGCATATTGTCTAATATTTTACATTGTAGATAACATGGTGCCTGGGTGCGGCACAGAAGATCATGTTATCAGTCCCTTGTATAATATAAGTAGAGGCTCACAACCAAGATGGTTTTGGACAAACCATTGGCATGGTTGTAGTGTAGCTTGGTATTGTTTTATCTTGAACATAGAGTTACACTAGTACACCTCGGTGTATTGAGCAGGACCGACATAGAGGTGATTCAATTTATTGCTGACTACATAATTGAATCGGACCTCGGATATTATGTTGTACATGCTCTTAATCCCGATATAATAATGGGCACATGTACTTAGTATTTATTTCTTTGATTTACCAGAGGGTGAGATTTCTATGGATTAAATCAATATGCCCGGTATGTTGGGAAGTGATATTATTTACATGGTGTGCCGTTGATTATAGGAGGAATCCGTGTCCTATATATTAGGTTGATGATGTCCCCTTGAGGAGCTCATAAGGTTCATCATGTAAACCCTGCAGGTTGACTTAGTCAACATGATGATAAGGTTGAGTGGTACTACTCGAGGAGTTAGATGTTAATTAATTGATGGTCAGTAAATCAATTAATTGACGGACATTCGATATCTTAAACACGGGGAGATGGATGTACAAATAATATATGGAGCCCATATTAATTTATGGGGGTTGGTGAGGTAGTTCGATGATGATCCTCTAGTGGAATGGAACATCATTGATGGATCAAGTTTGTGTGGTTCCGATCCATCGGGTGGCCAAGACCCAACTCCTCCTCATGGTCCCTATCGTAGCCTTATATAAACCTCATGAAGTCTAGATCAAATGATGGAAAACAAATCTCTAGATCCGACGGTTAGGATTGAATCCCTAGAACCGACGGTGGAGATTAGATCTCTAGATCCGACGGTTGAGATTAAATTCCTAGAACCGACGGTTGAGATTAAATCTCCAGATCCGATGGTTGGGATTATTTCCTAGAACCGACGGTTGAGATTAAATCTCTAAATCCGACGGTTGAGATTAAAACCCTAGAACCGACGGTGGAGATTAAACCAAGGCCTAAACCTAACTCTATATAAAAGGGAGAGGAAAGGTTGGATAAGGTGGGCGGCAAGAAAATTGGGAATTAGTTCCTATATTTTTGGCTACCTCATCAATAACCAATTTTCTCCTAAGTTCTATATAAGGGAGCATGGGTTGGGCGGCAACTAAGTTTAATGGATGGTTCATGATGGATGCTAAGGAAATTAGGGTTTTGCCTAGCATTACTTGGGCGGCAAGCAACCTCAAGGAGGAAACCCTAATTAGGGTTTTGGCTCCTTAGGTTGGGCGGCCAAGGTGGTGGAGCTAGAAGGGGCGGCAACCTATGGATGAGCTTGTCTTCTTCCTTGGAGGTGGCTAGCTCCTAGATCTCTCCTCTCCACCATGCTTAGGCGGCAAGAAACCTATGGAGGAAACCCTAATTAGATTAGGGTTTGGCTCTTTGGATTAGGCAGCTAGGTTTTGAAGTTATGGTTGGGCGGCAACTATAGGGGAAGGGCTCATCTTCTTCCTCTAAGGGTTGGCCGGCCACTACCTTCTCTTCCTCTACCTTGGGCGGCAAGAAATCCAAAGGAAGCTTGGTTGGGCGGCTAGGGTTTGGAAGGTAAGGTAGGTGGCAACTATAGGGGAAGTGTTCTTCTTCTTCCTAGGGTGTTGGCCGGTTCCTATCCTTTTTCCTATACCTTTGGTGGTGCCCAACCTATTCCTCTTTTCCCTTTGTTTTCCTCTTGGCCGGCGGCACTAGGAGCTAGGGTTTGTCCCTAGTTCGGTTGCTTGGTTGTTTCCATTATGTTCTCTCTATTCTTGGGGCCGGCGGCATCAATCCTTTGTGGATTGGTGGTTGGCTCAAGCAAGAAGGGAAAGAGAGTTCTTCATTCTTTGGATTGAAGAAGATCTAAGAAGCTTCAACTTGTGGAGGATCTTCGCCCACACGAAGTCTACAAGGAGGTTAGGACATACGATAAAAGATCAAGAGGTATAAAAGTTTTATAACTTTAATTTCAGATCTGAGCATGTTCTTATATATGATGATTATACATGTGTGTATATGAATATATATTGTATAATCATCGACCCCGAAGACAAACACAAAAACCGGCGATCCGTCCGTCGTCTCTTCCGCGGCTAACCGACTAGAAGAGTTGTGTTGCTTGAACAACTAGATTGTTCAAGCGATTGCTCGAGTCGTTAGCACGACGACGAATTGGTTGTGCTTAGGAAACTCATCCCATTCTTATTAGTTTTCATTAGTGAAAATTTTAATCCGGGGACATGGGAGCCTATGAGCATTCCGAGGATTAGCACGGTTGCCAACAATTGGTATCAGAGCTTCTGGGCAATACCAACATTTGGTATCAGAGCTTCTGGGCAATGCCAACAATTGGTATCAGAGCTTCTGGGCAATACCAACAATGGTATCAGAGCCATGGTTTCCGGTTTTGTGTGTTTTGGATTCGGTTACTTTCATGCACATATCATATATTTTGTATGCCGGATAATAGTAGGATGTGCGTAGGCTAACTTTTTTGTTGCAGGCATAAGATCCGACTATTATGGCTATATGTGTGTATGTGATTGTTTGTGTATGATTGTATATTATTTGAATCCTCGGGGTTGACGAGGCTAGATTAGTATTTAATTTTTGTAATTAAATACGACATTGTTTAGCCACTCTTTATTTTATTTTACTTTCGATCTAGATTTCATGTACACTCCCTCGTGGAGTATAGGATCGATGGATGTAAAATAAAATAGGTTTTATTCTCGGCTCGGATCTCCGGATGGCTCGTACATGGAATAGGAGGAGCAGACGAGGTGGCGGCACGACGGGATGCGTATTGGAGAACAATGCCATAATAGTTGAAAAAAATTCTGTTTTTTTCATATTTATTGCTGATTTGTTTTATATGCATGTTGTGTGTGCTTGAAAATTCCTCATTTTCAATTTACTAAGTGGGAGAGGGACATTTTAATTAATTCCCGCGGCCTCCATTACTATTTGACGTGTGATGCAAACAAACTTGTGTGTTGGCTCTGAGTGCCTTCCTCCCCGAGGACGGGTTTGTTTGCGGATCACTAGGTCAAATAATGGTTATAGGAAATTATCTAGGAGCGTGTGTACTTCCACAGAGGTAAGGCACATAATCCAAAATAATTCCCTTAGTATCGTGTAATGGTGCACACTTAGATGCAAATAAAAGTATCCTCCCCATAGGAGTCACTGCTTTTATTTGTAGGGCCAAAGAGGAACCAACTATTAATTTTATTTGTCAAAAAGTAAGGTTGACAAGATAATAAAATTAATGGGTAAAACCTCCTCTTACAAATGTAGAATTCGTATACGTCCACACAGAGTGGCATGCGAAATTCTCGGTGTTTTGAGGTGTTGGTTGATTTCGGAATTTTATAGTTTTGAGGAATCAATAATATTTGAAATCTAAAGTTTTGATCATTGTGATTCTTAGGATTTTCAAAATGACTTTCAGTCCACTTATTGTGATACTAAAGGAAATAAACTTACTGTACCCAAATAATGTTGATTGGAAAAGAATCTAGATGTTGTCTTATTTGCTAAGAAGTACAAGTATACACTCTTCAGTGTCACTCAAGCCATGGATTTGCTCAAAAAAGGTTTCTACTTCTAAGCCGAAGGCAAGAAGAAGGAGAAACAAGGTGGAAGCAAAGGTGGTGGGAGGATCTCGGGAGGAGTGAAGAAAGCCGAAAGGCAAGTACTTCACTTAGCGGGATGGACATTGGAAGAAGGATTGTCCCAATCCAAAACAAAATCTTTTGGTCTAGTCGTTGAAACATAGTTAAGCGGTGTTATCTCACGGAACTGGTGTGTAGATCGAGAGCCACTAATCATGTCGCAATGCTTTGCGAGGTTCGAAACCCTCGACTAGCTAAAGGGGATATTACAATTTACTTGGGCAATGCCATGAAGATGGCGGCTATTGCGATGGGAGATATTTTATTTATCTTTTGAGAAAAATAAAGTTTTGGTTCTTAAGAATTTTCTTTATGTATCTTTATTTAGAAAGAATTGTTTTGGTTTCTAAATTATGGATGGATAATTTATTCCTTTTAATGTGATTTGTTATAAAAGGAATAGGGATATTATCTATTCAGTACATAGAAAGGAAATTAATAATTTGAACCACAAGCTCACGATGCAAATTGAAGTTAAATAACTCATCTTCTAATTCCGATAAGAGAAAAGAACCTTGAAGATGAACCAAACATATCTTTGGGATCTTAGGCTTGGTCGTATTAACCTGGCGAATTCAAGGTTGATAGCTGATGGACCTTTGGGTTCATTAGTGGTGGAGGATCTCCCACCCTGCGAATCTTGCTTGGAGGGTAAGATGACCAAGAGGCCTTTCAAGGCCAAGGGGTATAGATCCAAAGATGTGTTGGAATTGGTTCATTCTGATTCGTATGGTCCTATGTCTATCCAGGCAAGAGGTAGTTTTGAATATTTTGTCTTTTTCATAGCTTATTCAAGATGACACTACGATCTGATCGTAGTGGTGAATACCTCTTAGGAGAGTTTAGGAACTACTTATCGAGCTTGGGATTCAATCCCAATTATGCACTGGCACACCCAGTGAATGGTGTAGCGTAGCGAAGGAAGAGGTCTCTTATGGAGATGGTTAGATTGATGATGAGTTATTACGACTTGCAGTCGTTACGAGGATATACTCTAGATATCTGACGGTGTACATTACGAACTTGGTTCCATCTAAATCAGTGCCTTCTAATCCCACGAGTTGTGGGTGGGCGAAAGCCTAGTCTAAGACATATTCGGATATGGGAGTCCGGCACATGTCTTTGAAGGATCTTGGTAAGTTGGAACCTCGTGCAGTATGCATGTTAGTTGGCTATCCCAAGGAGACGAAGGGTGGTTTGTTTTATAGTCCTAGAGATCGAGGGTGATCGTTAGTACGAATGCCATGCATTTCTAGAGGAGGACTATGTGATGAACCACAAGCCCACAGTAGGATTGTTCTTGAGGAGTTGATAGGGAAGTCCACTTGATTACCACCGGTACAAGAGGATATACCACATGTCAGCACCGCGTGTCACACAGATACACAGGTGATACCTGCGTAGTAGTGGGAGGATTGTGAGACAGCCTGATAGATTCATGTTCTTGGGAGAATCTTCTGATTTGGTCCTTGGCGAACATGAACTTGATCCCTAGACATATGATGAGGCAATCCAAGATATAGATGCAGCATCTTGGCAAAGTGCAATGAATATTGAGATTGAATCTATGGATTGAATCAGTGCAGGAGCTCCTATGCATAGCGGCTCATATGAATTTATGAGGTGTGACGGATGGATGTCAAGAGCGGCTTTCCTTAGTGGAAGTCTTGAGGAATCCATCTATATGAAGCAACAGAGGATTCATTGCTAAGGGCAAAGAGCATCTTGTATGTAAGCAATCGGTCCATTTATGGATTGAAGCAAGCTTGAGGTCTTGGAACATCCGCTTTGAGAGAGGTAAATCGATCTTATGGATTTATTCAAAGTTCGGATGAGTCTTGTGTATACAAGAGATGTGGCCAGCGTAGTGGTATTTTTGTACTATATGTAGATGACATTTTGGTGGTTGGCGACAACATCGAAGTGTTATCAGACGTAAGGGTATGGTTGTCCAATGAGTTTGATATGAAGGACTTGGGAGAGGTGAGACACATCCTTGGGATCGAGGGATCACTGGAAAAGGATGTTGTACTTATCCCAAGCTTCATACATAGGCACAATTATGGATCGTCTTAGCATGCAAAACTCAAGAAAGGTTTTCTACCTTTGGGCATGGAGTCCCTTTATCTAAGGAGATGTGTCCTAGATCATCTGAGGAGATAGAGGAGATGAAGGCGGTTCTTTATGCTTCGGCAATAGGAAGCCTCATGTATATGATGCTATGTATGAGACCCGATATCTGTTTTGCCATAGGCATGGTCAGCAGATATCAGAGTAATCCAGGACAGGGACATTGGACTGCGGTAAAGCATATATTGTAGTGCCTGAGAAGGACTAGGGATTATATGCTAGTTTACCGGGCAGACCAATTACTCCCTGTGGGTTACCTGGTCGATTTCCAATCGATAGGGATAACAGTAAGTCTACCTCAGGGTTTGTGTTTACTTTGGGAGGTGGAGCCATAGTATGGAAGAGTGTCAAGCAGAAATGCGTGGTGGACTCTACCATGGAGGTGTATCGTATGGCGACCTCTAAGCGCCAAAGAAGCTGGGTGGCTCAGGAACTTCCTGATGGACTTGGATGTGATTCTTGGTTTGCCCAGAACTATCACAATTTATTGTGATAATAATGGTGCAGTTGCAAACTCGAAGGAACCACGAGCCCATAAGGCTAGTAAACACATAGAGTGCAAGTACCACGATCACGAAATCGTAAAGAGGTAGAAAGTAAGCATCAGAGGATGACCTGGTAGACCTTTTCACTAAGGCCCTTCTGGCAAGAGCTTTGATAGGCAAGTGGAGGGAAGGGGAATCAGATGTATGGCAGTATGATGACAGCATAGTCTTTTAGTATAAGTGGGAGATTGTTGGGATGTATACTGAAAGCCTAGCTCTTTTGTATGGACATCTTTATTTTGAAATAAGAATCACATGATCATTGTTTGCACGTTATATTTATATGTGTGCATATTGTCTAATATTTTACATTGTAGATAACATGGTGCCTGGGTGCGGCACAGAAGATCATGTTATCAGTCCCTTGTATAATATAAGTAGAGGCTCACAACCAAGATGGTTTTGGACAAACCATTGGCATGGTTGTAGTGTAGCTTGGTATTGTTTTATCTTGAACATAGAGTTACACTAGTACACCTCGGTGTATTGAGCAGGACCGACATAGAGGTGATTCCATTTATTGCTGACTACATAATTGAATCGGACCTCAGATATTATGTTGTACATGCTCTTAATCCCGATATAATAATGGGCACATGTACTTAGTATTTATTTCTTTGATTTACCAGAGGGTGAGATTTCTATGGATTAAATCAATATGCCCGGTATGTTGGGAAGTGATATTATTTACATGGTGTGCCGTTGATTATAGGAGGAATCCGTGTCCTATATATTAGATTGATGATGTCCCCTTGAGGAGCTCATAAGGTTCATCATGTAAACCCTGCAGGTTGACTTAGTCAACATGATGATAAGGTTGAGTGGTACTACTCGAGGAGTTAGATGTTAATTAATTGATGGTCAGTAAATCAATTAATTGACGGACATTCGATATCTTAAACACGGGGAGATGGATGTACAAATAATATATGGAGCCCATATTAATTTATGGGGGTTGGTGAGGTAGTTCGATGATGATCCTCTAGTGGAATGGAACATCATTGATGGATCAAGTTTGTGTGGTTCCGATCCATCGGGTGGCCAAGACCCAACTCCTCCTCATGGTCCCTATCGTAGCCTTATATAAACCTCATGAAGTCTAGATCAAATGATGGAAAACAAATCTCTAGATCCGACGGTTAGGATTGAATCCCTAGAACCGACGGTGGAGATTAGATCTCTAGATCCGACGGTTGAGATTAAATTCCTAGAACCGACGGTTGAGATTAAATCTCCAGATCCGATGGTTGGGATTATTTCCTAGAACCGACGGTTGAGATTAAATCTCTAAATCAAACGGTTGAGATTAAAACCCTAGAACCGCAAGCGGTGGAGATTAAACCAAGGCCTAAACCTAACTCTATATAAAAGGGAGAGGAAAGGTTGGATAAGGTGGGCGGCAAGAAAATTGGGAATTAGTTCCTATATTTTTGGCTACCTCATCAATAACCAATTTTCTCCTAAGTTCTATATAAGGGAGCATGGGTTGGGCGGCAACTAAGTTTAATGGATGGTTCATGATGGATGCTAAGGAAATTAGGGTTTTGCCTAGCATTGCTTGGTGCAAGCAACCTCAAGGAGGAAACCCTAATTAGGGTTTTGGCTCCTTAGGTTGGCGGCCAAGGTGGTGGAGCTAGAAGGCGGCAACCTATGGATGAGCTTGTCTTCTTCCTTGGAGGTGGCTAGCTCCTAGATCTCTCCTCTCCACCATGCTTAGGACAAGAAACCTATGGAGGAAACCCTAATTAGATTAGGGTTTGGCTCTTTGGATTAAGCGACTAGGTTTTGAAGTTATGGTTGGCGGCAACTATAGGGAAGGGCTCATCTTCTTCCTCTATGGGTTGGCCAAGCCACTACCTTCTCTTCCTCTACCTTGGCAAGAAATCCAAAGGAAGCTTGGTTGGGTGGCTAGGGTTTGGAAGGTAAGGTAGGTGGCAACTATAGAAGTGTTCTTCTTCTTCCTAGGGTGTTGGCAGTTCCTATCCTTTTCCTATACCTTTGGTGGTGCCCAACCTATTCCTCTTTTCCCTTTGTTTTCCTCTTGGCGTGGCACTAGGAGCTAGGGTTTGTCCCTAGTTCGGTTGTAGTTGTTTCCATTATGTTCTCTCTATTCTTGGGGCGGCATCAATCCTTTGTGGATTGGTGGTTGGCTCAAGCAAGAAGGGAAAGAGAGTTCTTCATTCTTTGGATTGAAGAAGATCTAAGAAGCTTCAACTTGTGGAGGATCTTCGCCCACACGAAGTCTACAAGGAGGTTAGGACATACGATAAAAGATCAAGAGGTATAAAAGTTTTATAACTTTAATTTCAGATCTGAGCATGTTCTTATATATGATGATTATACATGTGTGTATATGAATATATATTGTATAATCATCGACCCCGAAGACAAACACAAAAACCGGCGATCCGTCCGTCGTCTCTTCCGCGGCTAACCGACTAGAAGAGTTGTGTTGCTTGAACAACTAGATTGTTCAAGCGATTGCTCGAGTCGTTAGCACGACGACGAATTGGTTGTGCTTAGGAAACTCATCCCATTCGGATTAGTTTTCATTAGTGAAAATTTTAATCCGGGGACATGGGAGCCTATGAGCATTCCGAGGATTAGCACGGTTGCCAACAATTGGTATCAGAGCTTCTGGGCAATACCAACATTTGGTATCAGAGCTTCTGGGCAATGCCAACAATTGGTATCAGAGCTTCTGGGCAATACCAACAATGGTATCAGAGCCATGGTTTCCGGTTTTGTGTGTTTTAGATTCGGTTACTTTCATGCACATATCATATATTTTGTATGCCGGATAATAGTAGGATGTGCGTAGGCTAACTTTTTTGTTGCAGGCATAAGATCCGACTATTATGGCTATATGTGTGTATGTGATTGTTTGTGTATGATTGTATATTATTTGAATCCTCGGGGTTGACGAGGCTAGATTAGTATTTAATTTTTGTAATTAAATAGGACATTGTTTAGCCACTCTTTATTTTATTTTACTTTCGATCTAGATTTCATGTACACTCCCTCGTGGAGTATAGGATCGATGGATGTAAAATAAAATAGGTTTTATTCTCGGCTCGGATCTCCGGATGGCTCGTACATGGAATAGGAGGAGCAGACGAGGTGGCGGCACGACGGGATGCGTATTGGAGAACAATGCCATAATAGTTGAAAAAAATTCTATTTTTTTCATATTTATTGCTGATTTGTTTTATATGCATGTTGTGTGTGCTTGAAAATTCCTCATTTTCTATTTACTAAGTGGGAGAGGGACATTTTAATTAATTCCCGCAGCCTCCATTACTATTTGACGTGTGATGCAAACAAACTTGTGTGTTGGCTCTGAGTGCCTTCCTCCCCGAGGACGGGTTTGTTTGCGGATCACTAGGTCAAATAATGGTTATAGGAAATTATCTAGGAGCGTGTGTACTTCCACAGAGGTAAGGCACATAATCCAAAATAATTCCCTTAGTATCGTGTAATGGTGCACACTTAGATGCAAATAAAAGTATCCTCCCCATAGGAGTCACTGCTTTTATTTGTAGGGCCAAAGAGGAACCAACTATTAATTTTATTTGTCAAAAAGTAAGGTTGACAAGATAATAAAATTATTGGGTAAAACCTCCTCTTACAAATGTAGAATTCGTATACGTCCACACAGAGTGGCATGCGAAATTCTCGGTGTTTTGAGGTGTTGGTTGATTTCGGAATTTTATAGTTTTGAGGAATCAATAATATTTGAAATCTAAAGTTTTGATCATTGTGATTCTTAGGATTTTCAAAATGACTTTCAGTCCACTTATTGTGATACTAAAGGAAATAAACTTACTGTACCCAAATAATGTTGATTGGAAAAGAATCTAGATGTTGTCTTATTTGCTAAGAAGTACAAGTATACACTCTTCAAAGAGTGTCCTCAAGCCATGGTTGCTCAAAAAGGTTTCTACTTCTAAGCCGAAAGGCTAGAAGAAGGAGAAACAAGGTGGAGCAAAGGTGGTGGGAGGATCTCAGGGAGGAGTGAAGAAGCCGAAAGGCAAGTACTTCACTTACTAGCAAACTGGACATAAGAAGGAGGATTGTCCCAATCCGAAGCAAGAGCAAAAGTATATCTTTTGGTCTAGTCGTTGAAACATAGTTAGCGGTGTTATCTACCGGAACCTGGTGTGTAGATACGAGAGCCACTAATCATGTCTGCAATGCTTTGCAGGGGTTCCAGGAAACCCTACGACTAGCTAAAGGGGATATTACAATTTACTTGGGCAATGCCATGAAGATGGCGGCTATTGCAGTGGGAGATATTTTATTTATCTTTTGAGAAAAATAAAGTTTTTGGTTCTTAAGAATTTTCTTTATGTATCTTTATTTAGAAAGAATTGTTTTCGGTTTCTAAATTATGGATGGATAATTTATTCCTTTTAATGACAGATTTGTTATGAAAGGAATAGGGATATTATCTATTCAGGTACATAGAAAGGAAATTAATAATTTGAACCACAAGCTCCCACGATGCAAATTGAAGTTAAATAACTCATCTTCTAATTCCGATAAGAGAAAAGAACCTTCGAAGATGAACCAAACATATCATTGGGATCTTAGGCTTGGTCATATTAACCTGAGCAGAATTCAAAGGTTGAAAGCTGATGGACCTTTGGGTTCATTAGTGGTGGAGGATCTCCCAACCTGCGAATCTTGCTTGGAGGGTAAGATGACCAAGAGGCCTTTCAAGGCCAAGGGGTATAGATCTAAAGATGTGTTGGAATTGGTTCATTCTGATGGTCCTATGTCTATCCAGGCAAGAGGTAGTTTTGAATATTTTGTCTTTTTCATAGGTTATTCAAGATGACACTACGATCGATCGTAGTGGTGAATACCTCTTGGGAGAGTTTAGGAACTACTTATCGAGCTTGGGATTTAATCCCAATTGTTGCACTGCACACCCGAGAATGGTGTAGCGTAAGCGAAGGAAGAGGTCTCTTATGGAGATGGTTAGATTGATGATGAGTTATTACGACTTGCAGATTCGTTACGAGGATATACTCTAGATACGACGGTGTACATTCTGAACTTGGTTCCATCTAAATCAGTGCCTTCTAATCCCCCAGAGTTGTGGACCGGGCGAAAGCCTAGTCTAAGACATATTCGGATATGGGAGTCCGGACATGTCAAGGCGAATCGTAAGTTGGAACCTCGCATGTATATGCATGTTCGCTGGCTATCCCAAGGAGACGAAGGGTGGTTTGTTTTATAGTCCTAGAGATCGAGGGTGATCGTTAGTACGAATGCGATTTCTAGAGGAGGACTATGTGATGAACCACAAGCCCACGAGTAGGATTGTTCTTGAGGAGTTGATAGGGAAGTCGACTTGATCCACCGTACAAGAGGATATACCACATGTCACTGCAGCGTGTCACACAGATACCACAGGTGATACCTCGTCAGTAGTGGGAGGGTTGTGAGGCGACTGATAGATTCATGTTCTTGGGAGAATCTTAGATTTGGTCACTGGCGAACATGAACCTGATCCTGGACATATGTGAGGCAATCCAAGATATAGATGCGCATCTTTGCAAAGTGCAATGAATCTGAGATTGAATCTATGGATTCAAATCAGTCTGGGAGCTCCAATGCATAGCGGCTCATATGAATTTATGAGGTGTGTCAGATGGATGTCAAGACAGCTTTCCTTAGTGGAAGTCTTGAGGAATCCATCTATATGAAGCAACCAGAGGGATTCATTGCTAAGGGCAAAGAGCATCTTGTATGTAAGCTTAATCGGTCCATTTATGGATTGAAGCAAGCTTCGAGGTCTTGGAACATCCGCTTTGAGGAGGTAAATCCAGTCTTATGGATTTATTCAAAGTTCGGATGAGTCTTGTGTATACAAGAGATGTGATGGAAACGTAGTGGTATTTTTGTACTATATGTAGATGACATTTTGGTGGTTGGCGACAACATCGAAGTGTTATCAGACGTAAGGGTTGTCAATGAGTTTGATATGAAGGACTTGGGAGAGGTGAGACACATCCTTGGGATCGAGGGATCACTGGAAAAGGATGTTGTACTTATCCCAAGCTTCATACATAGGCACGATTATGGATCGTCTTAGCATGCAAAACTCCAAGAAAGGTTTTCTACCTTTCAGGCATGGAGTCCCTTTATCTAAGGAGATGTGTCCTAGATCATCTGAGGAGATAGAGGAGATGAAGGCGGTTCTTTATGCTTCGGCAGTAGGAAGCCTCATGTATATGATGCTATGTATGAGACCCGATATCTGCTTTGCCATAGGCATGGTCAGCAGATATCAGAGTAATCCAGGACAGGGACATTGGACTGCGGTAAAGCATATATTGTAGTGCCTGAGAAGGACTAGGGATTATATGCTAGTTTACCGGGCAGACCAATTACTCCCTGTGGGTTACATGGTCGATTTCCAATCGATAGGGATAATAAGTCTACCTCGGGGTTTGTGTTTACTTTGGGAGGTGGAGCCATAGTATGGAGGAGTGTCAGCAATGCGTGGTGGACTCTACCATGGAAGTGAGTATGGCACCTCTAAAGGCGACCAAAGTAACTTCCTGATGGACTTGGATGTGATTCTTGGTTTGCCCAGAACTATCACAATTTATTGTGATAATAATGGTGCAGTTGCAAACTCGAAGGAACCACGAGCCCATAAGGCTAGTAAACACATAGAGTGCAAGTACCACCTGATACGAGAAATCGTAAAAGAGGTAGAAGTAAGCTGTCGCCTAGATTGCATCAGAGGATGACCTGGTAGACCTTTTCACTAAGGCCCTTCTGGCAAGAGCTTTGATAGGCAAGTGGAGGGAAGGGGAATCAGATGTATGGCAGTATGATGACAGCATAGTCTTTTAGTATAAGTGGGAGATTGTTGGGATGTATACTGAAAGCCTAGCTCTTTTGTATGGACATCTTTATTTTGAAATAAGAATCACATGATCATTGTTTGCACGTTATATTTATATGTGTGCATATTGTCTAATATTTTACATTGTAGATAACATGGTGCCTGGGTGCGGCACAGAAGATCATGTTATCAGTCCCTTGTAGAATATAAGTAGAGGCTCACAACCAAGATGGTTTTGGACAAACCATTGGCATGGTTGTAGTGTAGCTTGGTATTGTTTTATCTTGAACATAGAGTTACACTAGTACACCTCGGTGTATTGAGCAGGACCGACATAAAGGTGATTCCATTTATTGCTGACTACATAATTGAATCGGACCTCAGATATTATGTTGTACATTCTCTTAATCCCGATATAATAACGGGCACATGTACTTAGTATTTATTTCTTTGATTTACCAGAGGGTGAGATTTCTATGGATTAAATCAATATGCCCGGTAAGTTGGGAAGTGATATTATTTACATGGTGTGCCGTTGATTATAGGAGGAATCCGTGTCCTATATATTAGGTTGATGATGTCCCCTTGAGGAGCTCATAAGGTTCATCATGTAAACCCTGCAGGTTGACTTAGTCAACATGATGATAAGGTTGAGTGGTACTACTCGAGGAGTTAGATGTTAATTAATTGATGGTCGATAAATCAATTAATTGGCGGACATTCGATATCTTAAACAGGAGATGGATGTACAAATAATATATGGAGCCCATATTAATTTATGGGGTTGGTGAGGTAGTTCGATGATGATCCTCTAGTGGAATGGAACATCATTGATGGATCAAGTTTGTGTGGTTCCGATCCATCGGGTGGCCAAGACCCAACTCCTCCTCATGGTCCCTATCGTAGCCTTATATAAACCTCATGAAGTCTAGATCAAATGATGGAAAACAAATCTCTAGATCCGACGGTTAGGATTGAATCCCTAGAACCGACGGTGGAGATTAGATCTCTAGATCCGACGGTTGAGATTAAATTCCTAGAACCGACGGTTGAGATTAAATCTCCAGATCCGATGGTTGGGATTATTTCCTAGAACCGACGGTTGAGATTAAATCTCTAAATCCGACGGTTGAGATTAAAACCCTAGAACCGACGGTGGAGATTAAACCAAGGCCTAAACCTAACTCTATATAAAAGGGAGAGGAAAGGTTGGATAAGGTGGGCGGCAAGAAAATTGGGAATTAGTTCCTATATTTTTGGCTACCTCATCAATAACCAATTTTCTCCTAAGTTCTATATAAGGGAGCATGGGTTGGGCGGCAACTAAGTTTAATGGATGGTTCATGATGGATGCTAAGGAAATTAGGGTATTGCCTAGCATTACTTGGGCGGCAAGCAACCTCAAGGAGGAAACCCTAATTAGGGTTTTGGCTCCTTAGGTTGGGCGGCCAAGGTGGTGGAGCTAGAAGGGGTGGCAACCTATGGATGAGCTTGTCTTCTTCCTTGGAGGTGGCTAGCTCCTAGATCTCTCCTCTCCACCATGCTTAGGCGGCAAGAAACCTATGGAGGAAACCCTAATTAGATTAGGGTTTGGCTCTTTGGATTAGGCAGCTAGGTTTTGAAGTTATGGTTGGTCGGCAACTATAGGGGAAGGGCTCATCTTCTTCCTCTAAGGGTTGGCCGGCCACTACCTTCTCTTCCTCTACCTTGGGCGGCAAGAAATCCAAAGGAAGCTTGGTTGGGCGGCTAGGGTTTGGAAGGTAAGGTAGGTGGCAACTATAGGGGAAGTGTTCTTCTTCTTCCTAGGGTGTTGGCCGGTTCCTATCCTTTTTCCTATACCTTTGGTGGTGCCCAACCTATTCCTCTTTTCCCTTTGTTTTCCTCTTGGCCGGCGGCACTAGGAGCTAGGGTTTGTCCCTAGTTCGGTTGCTTGGTTGTTTCCATTATGTTCTCTCTATTCTTGGGGCCGGCGGCATCAATCCTTTGTGGATTGGTGGTTGGCTCAAGCAAGAAGGGAAAGAGAGTTCTTCATTATTTGGATTGAAGAAGATCTAAGAAGCTTCAACTTGTGGAGGATCTTCGCCCACACGAAGTCTACAAGGAGGTTAGGACATACGATAGAAGATCAAGAGGTATAAAAGTTTTATAACTTTAATTTCAGATCTGAGCATGTTCTTATATGTGATGATTATACATGTGTGTATATGAATATATATTGTATAATCATCGACCCCGAAGACAAACACAAAAACCGGCGATCCGTCCGTCGTCTCTTCCGCGGCTAACCGACTAGAAGAGTTGTGTTGCTTGAACAACTAGATTGTTCAAGCGATCGCTCGAGTCGTTAGCACGACGACGAATTGGTTGTGCTTAGGAAACTCATCCCATCTGGATTAGTTTTCATTAGTGAAAATTTTAATCCGGGGACATGGGAGCCTATGAGCATTCCGAGGATTAGCACGGTTGCCAACAATTGGTATCAGAGCTTCTGGGCAATACCAACATTTGGTATCAGAGCTTCTGGGCAATGCCAACAATTGGTATCAGAGCTTCTGGGCAATACCAACAGTTGTAATAGCATGCGTGTGTTGTGTGTGTTGTAATAAATATAGATTTATTAATTTTAATTGCTTCCGCTGTGCTCATGTTTACGAAACATGATCGAACACACACACGCCGCGGTGCCGGAAACCCAACACAAACATGTTAACCTTATATGTTTTTGTGAGATGACTTCAATTTTACTTAGTTAGATTTAGTGATTTGAAGACTAGTTAACCTTGGGTTAGATTCGGATTTAACCTTTAGTTAGTTTAGTGAACCTTTCAAAAGATGGCTTCAAGGTCGTGGTGAGGCACATATGTCTTCTTTGATCGGAACAATGACCACTTCCTTAGACAAAGCCAATCTTATGAAATTGCTCACTTAATTCACTTGGGGTTACGTCCAGGTCTAACTAGTTTAGGATGTGGTGAGGTTGCTTCAACTAGTTCCACTCAACCGAGTGCATCAAGCTAGATTTGCCTTATCTATCTTGTATACATAAGGCTTTATTTCCCTAACATACTATCATCTCACCATGTCCTAATACTATGTTGTCAAGGTTGATTAATCATTGGTCCTATCTAGTGTTGGGTTTCCGGCACCGCGGCGTGTGTGTGTTCGATCATGTTTCGTAAACATGAACACAGCGGAAGCAATTAAAAATAATAAATCTATATTTATTACAACACACACAACACACGCATGCAATTACAACAAGTGTAGACATAACCGTAAATTAATATTTGCAATAAAAGAAAATTATCTACGTTATACCTTCCGTATGACGTGTAGCGGGAACGGCATCAACCAGAACGATCCTCGTAAGAATCGTCTCTATCCGTATCCACGCCGAGCTCCTTGGGATGACTTCGCTAAGTCACGAGCTTCGTCTTCGTACGGGTTACTAGCCTCGTGTTGAAGACGACGTGATCGAGAGATGATCACGATCCGAATCCAAATTCGGATCCTAAAACGAGTTCTCAAAACTCGCTTCTCCGGAGAGGTATTCATCAACCAATTGACGAATCTTTCATCCTCCACCTCAGAGGATTACCGGAGATCAAATCCCCGGTAAGTTACCCGCTGTCGGAGCACTAACCGTCGTCCAAACGACGCTCCGACGAGAGGAGGAGAAGCTGTCCAGAAAACTGGACAGCTTGGTGGAGGATATAGGTGCCGGCTAACCAAGGAAAGAAAAGGCTCACCTTCATGCCAAACCTATAGGGGATCACCGGAAGATCGCCGGAGGGTTCACCGGCTGTAGCTTGGTCGCCGGCAACAAGTTGGACGGCTGCACAAAAGCTGGATGGTGGCACTTTAGGGTTGGGCGCCGAATAGATGAGATGATGGAGGGGGCGGCACAACAAGGTTGGGCGGCAACTCCAATTAGAATTTTGGATTAGGGTTTAAGCCCTATTTTATAGAGAACTAATTCTCTTAATGGTTAATGGATCATATCCATAAAGCCCGTTAACCCGCTCCATTAAGATAAGTTAAAATAAACCAAACCATGATGGTTTATTTTAAGTTAAAACGAACCGAATCAACTTTTGGTTCATTCGTTTAAAATAAACCAAACCCTTTGGTTTATTCTCATCCATTGGATTAGAACCAAACCATTTTGGTCCATCCATTATGTCTTCATAAGACACGGCCCATCCACGCTTCCATTGCGACTGAAACAATTTCATGCTCGCTTTATGTTTGGTCCAACCAAACATAGTTTCTCTCGGTCTGAGAATCCCATTCTCAAGCTCGTTTTAAATCCTTTGGAATACACTCATTGTGCGTGTGACCAAATAGGTTCTCAGTTTATGTTGGCCGTCTATAATTAACCATTAATTATAGAACGATCATGAGTGGCACCTAGTAGTACATCATGATCCCCAATTAACCGAAAAGATCAACGGTTGATCCAGAACTATTTCTGAAACCCTTGAGCTCGAATGAATCGTCGTCATTCCCTTCACTCATCTTATACCCACTTGGTTCGAGGACATGGTCTATAGTGTCATCCCACTAAGTGACTCGTCACACCTAGCCCAAGTATCATTTCCTCGTCCTCACAGTTCTAGTTACTCCACATGTATCGAAGAGTACCTTACTCTAAACATGTAATGCTTTGGCCAAAGACTTTAGTAACAATCCGACGAGAGGCCATGGGTATACATCTCCTCGCAAGGAGTGGTGAATCCTTTATAGGCTATTCAAACACCTTCGATCACTTCGACTTATACCCAATCATCCCGGGTCCACATCTCCTTAGAGATGTTTGCATAAGATGTCAAAGCATAAGTCTCCATGATCAAGATGACTTGAATACCGCAAGTCAAAGGAACATCGCACTTAAGCCACAGTAAGAACTTCATTGACATATCTATATATGCAGAGAACCATATGAAGTCTTACGGTGGTCACTCCAATGAACTAGTTACCATAACTAGCATCCACGATTAACTCGGACATCACTATGTCTCCAGCCAGTGAGAATCAGCTGCTTGGATACACCAAGGAGTATACCTCGTGCTAGTCTCGACAGAATTGATGGTGTCCAAATCCATCAATTCATCGACTAGGGATAATTCTGATACATCACAATTACACATGTAGAGATACTCACTAGTTGTGATCCAATCACAAATTCTCTCATGCTGTGAATCGTATCGTGGACATTCAGTAAATGAGTTTAAGATCCAATCAAATACATAAAACATGTATACTCAAATAGTGAATCTTCATTTATCATATAAATGGTTCATACATAAGGCGATTGCCTTAGGACATCTCTCATATATTACTAACAGACTCCCACTTGGCCTAATGCCAATCGCTACGGTATCCAATACCATAAGCTCGAACATGACCCTCAAACTTATTTTTGAGGTAATGCCTTAGTCAAGGGATCCGCTAAGTTCCTTTCAGTGGGAATTTTCTCGATTTGTATTTCGTTCCTACTGATGATCTCTCTGATAAGATGATAGCGGCGAAGCACATGTTTGGATCATTGATGAGACCACATCAAATTCAGAGATGAACTTCTTGATCCAAACCGCTTCCTTTGCTGCTTCCAAAGCTGCAATCTATTCTGCCTTAGTGGTAGAATCCGCTATAGTGTCAAGCTTGGAACCTTTCCAACTTATTGCGCCTCCATTCCAGGTGAATACATACCCAGACAAAGTCATGGAATCATCCTTGTCTGTCTGGAGCTGGCATCCGTATACCCACGTATCACCATGTACCCTTCTCCATATATTAGGAACACATCCTTAGTTCTTCTCAAGTACTTAAGGATCGTCTTATATGCCAATGATCCATTCTGGATCGGATGAGTATCTGCTCGTGACACTCAGAGCGTACGATACATCGGGCCTCGTACATAACATAGCATACATGATAGATCCTATTGCGGATGCATAGGGAATCTTACTCATGCAAATCCTCTCGTCTTCTGTGCGCGGACACATAGACTTCGAAAGGTGTTCCCCATGCCTGATGGGCAGATAACCTTTCTTGGATTCCGACATGCTAAACCTCTTTAGCAATCGGTCTATATATGTAGACTGCGAAAGGCCAAGCAACCGTTTCGATCTATCTCTATAGATCTTAATCCCAAGGATGTAGGTTGCTTCTCCAAGGTCTTTCATGGAGAATGTCTTGGATAACCAAACCTTAACTGACTGTAAGATTGACACATCATTTCCTATAAGTAATATGTCATCAACATACAATACTAGGAACACGACTGCACTCCCACTAACCTTCTTGTACACACAAGGTTCGTCTGGATTTTGTGAGAAATCAAACCTTTTGATTGTCTCATCAAAACGGATATTCCAGCTCCTGGATGCTTGCTTCAATCCATAAAATGGACCGTCGCAATTTGCATACCTTGGTTTTATCAACCGATGTGAAACCCTCAGGCTGTATCATATACGCCTCGGCGAGTTTCCATTAAGGAAAGTTGTTTCACATCCATCGCCATATCTCATAATCATAATGAGCCGCTATGGCCAGGAGCATCCGAATGGATTTAAGCATAGCTACAGGCGAATAGGTTTCGTCATAATCAACACCTTGCTTTTGACGATATCCTTTCGCCACCAATCTAGCCTTATAGGTAATAACATTACCATCCATGTCGGTTTTCTTCTTGAAAACCCACTTGCACCCTATAGGCTTTATCCCTTCAGGTGGGTCAACCAAGTTCCAAACTTGGTTTTCATACATGGAATCCATTTCCGACTTCATGGCACCAAGCCACTTATCCCTTTCTGAACTTGTCAGCACTTCTTCATAACTGGTAGGCTCTTCATCATCAATGAGTAACACGTCGTTCGATTCACTTACGAGAAATCCATATCTCTCGTGGAATATTATGTGTTCCGCGGATCTACGAAGATGTGGTGTTACAATAGGTCCAGCCGATTGCTCATCACTATGAGTTGTCGGCTGTTGTGCTTCACCAGGTATCTCATCAATGTCTATTTGAGTCTCTCGAGCCTCCTCAAGCTCGACGACACTCCCACTGTTTTCTTGCAAGAGAAACTCTTTCTCTAGAAACACAGCATGCCTTGAAACAAACACCTTTTGTTCCACAGGATGATAGAATTGGTAACCCCTTGTTTCCTTAGGGTATCCAATAAATAGACATTTATCAGACTTAGCATCCAATTTGTCTGATACAGTCTGCTTCACATAAGCAGGACAACCCCATATCTTCAAGTAAGATACATGAGGTTTCTTACTATTCCATATCTCATATGGAGTAGTTGAGACTACCTTGGTAGGCATTCTGTTTAACAAGTAAACAGCTGTCTGAAGTGCATAACCCCAAAAGGACTTGGGAAGAGTCGCATGATTCATCATTGACCTGACCATGTCCAACAAGGTCCGGTTACGCCTCTCAGATACACCATTATGCTGTGGTGTATATGGCAGAGTCCATTGAGACAATATGCCATTGTCTCTTAGATAATCAAGAAACTCTTGACTTAAGTATTCACCACCTCGATCCAATCGAAGTATTTTAATACTTTTGTCATGTTGTTTCTCTACTTCATTTCTGAATTCTTTGAACCTTTCAAAGGCTTCAGACTTGTGTTTCATCAAGAACACATACCCAAACCGTGAGTGATCATCGGTGAAGGTAATGAAGTAGCTATAGCTTCCTAAAGCTTGAGTTGACATAGGTCCACATACATCAGTATGTATTAGACCTAGTAACTCTCCCACTCGTTCACCTTTTCGCGTAAAAGGTAACTTAGTCATCTTGCCTTTTAAGCATGATTCGCATGTATCGTATGAATCCAATTCAAATGATTCCAGAATTCCACATCGGTGTAATTCGGACATGCGTTTCTTGCTTACATGGCCAAGACGACAATGCCACATGTAAGAGTCTATTTGATTATCCTTTTGAGCACTGTTGTTGCTCGCTTCGATATTGCAAATGTCACTGGATATGTCCAATGTATAAACACCATTTCTTAAAGTTCCAGTCCCATAAAGAACCCCATTCAAAGTTATGTAACAACAATTGTTACTAAACGTCAAATGGAAATCATTTCTATTTAAACAAGAAATAGAAATGATGTTCTTTATCAACAAAGGAATATAAAAGCAATTGTCAAGTTCTAAGACAAGTCCTGCAGGGAGTTTCAACAAATACGTTCCGATGGCGAGTGCAGCAACCTTTGCTTCATTCCCAACACGTAAATTTGACTCTCCCTTGACGAGTCTTCTTCTATTCCTTAGCCCATGTATGTCATTATATATATGTGAGCCACACCCAGTATCCAATACCCAAGTGTCTAAGGAAATAGAATGACAATCAATAAAGAAGATTTCTGAAGAAGATGGGGCATCCGATGCCTTATCCTTCTTCACGGACTCTTGATAAACCTTGCAATTTCTTCTCCAATGACCCTCCTTGCCATAATGATGGCAAGTGCCCTTTTGAGCTGGTTCTGCCTTTTAGCCTTTTTCTTCTTCCCCTTCTGTTGTTCCTTTGACTCCCTCTTAGAACCTTTCTTCGAGGAATCAACTAACAACACTGTCCCCTACTCATGCTTCTCAGAAGGCTCCACAGTCTTCAGCATGTTGAGCAGTACCACAGATGAACCTTCTTGCATCTCAGAGGTGAAGAGGAGCTTGGAGACTTCGAACCTTTCGAATCTCACTTGCTCATCAACCAACTCACAGAGATGAAGGACTACGATATGAGCATCCATATGCTCATGCTGCTTTCGTAGCTTGGGTTCCATCGCGGCTAGCATGATGCAACTCATTTGTTCAGAATCACTCACATGTTTCTGATAGGCCAACAATTGGTCCAAAGTTGCATCGTCACTAGTAAGGGAGGGAAGAGGCGCGAGGACATACGCAAGCTTTTCCACCTTGAGAACAATTCTCAAGTTTCTAAGCTAGTCCAAGAAGTTCGGCCCAGTCAATTTATTTGAATCCAAAATGGAACGCAAATTCAAACACATCATGATCAATATATTAGAAATACAAAACGAGCATATATGAGAAAGATGATTTTAAAATGCATCAATATACATTTATAAATCCCATTCATTTTTCGAATTCAAAAACCCCAAAATCACTTCGGGAGATCGTAGGTCCATCTCCGAATGGGCTGATATCCATCATAGATAAGAACAACCTTGGAGTGAGTCCAACAAGCCATTCTTAGCTATGATAGTGGGTATCAAGTATACCGATTACATATCATGTATATGTAACTATCACAATGTGCTATCAACTAATTGAATGTTTACACATACATTGGGTTGTTAACATATTAACAAGTATGCATCATATGCATAGCACCCAACTTCACCTCTCTTCACATCGACCTTGGAGTGAGTCCAACAAATTGATGCTCCAAGTTAAAGCCGACCCATTAATCGCGAAATAGTTTTAATATGGTTAGAGCGCATTCAACCAATTAGCCAGGCTTGGAGTGAGTCCAACAACCCAAACTAACGATTGACCTCTGACTCTTACCATATTAGAGTTAAATTATTCCAATGATTTGAACATGTTCAGGTTCGAGCCGGGCTTGGAGTGAGTCCAACAACCCAAACAAGAAACAGAACTCTGGTTCTAACCATATTAATGCAAGGTGTAGGCTTTAATATTGATTAAGGGTTTTTATGTCTCATCCTCTTTGCATGCAAATAACTATTATCTACATGGCATGGCATACATGGCATACATCTACATGTCACGACACGCATGGCATAATGTTATGAATCTAATGCAATTACATGGCATACAATTATGTCATGTATATAATTTCCTTATATGTCATAACTATTTATGGAAATAAAATATGTTTAAGATTTGATTCTCCAAATCAAATCATAATTAAATTTGGAAACAAATTTCCAAATATAATCACATATTTTATTCATGGAATTATTTGATTAAAGAAAATCTATTTAGGAAACCAATTTCCTAAATCTTTAAAACTACTTATGGAAATAAAATATTTTAAGATTTGATTTCCCAAATCAAATCATGATTAAATTAGGAAACAAATTTCCAGAATCTAATCAAATATTTTATTTATGGAAAATATAAATTTCCATAAATACTTCCAACTTTCCAAAAGTGGAAGATTTCCATAAATACTTCTAGACTTTCCAAAATTGAAAAATTTCCATAAATACTTCTAAATTTCCAAAATTTAGAAAACTTCCAGAAATACATTATGACTATCGCAAAACCAATTTTACGATTATGTCGAAACACAACCTGGGCTCTGATACCACTGTTGGGTTTCCGGCACCGCGGCGTGTGTGTGTTCGATCATGTTTCGTAAACATGAACACAGCGGAAGCAATTAAAAATAATAAATCTATATTTATTACAACACACACAACACACGCATGCAATTACAACAAGTGTAGACATAACCGTAAATTAAAATTTGCAATAAAAGAAAATTATCTACGTTATACCTTCCCTATGACGTGTAGCGGGAACGACATCAACCGGAACGATCCTCGTAAGAATCGTCTCTATCCGTATCCACGCCGAGCTCCTCGGGATGACTTCGCTAAGTCACGAGCTTCGTCTTCGTACGGGTTACTAGCCTCGTGTTGAAAACGACGTGATCGAGAGATGATCACGATCCGAATCCAAATTCGGATCCTAAAACGAGTTCTCAAAACTCGCTTCTCCGGAGAGGTATTCGTCAACCAATTGACGAATCCTTCGTCCTCCACCTCAGAGGATTACCGGAGATCAAATCCCCGGTAAGTTAGCCGCTGTCGGAGCACTAACCGTCGTCCAAACGACGATCCGACGAGAGGAGGAGAAGCTGTCCAGAAAACTGGACAGCTTGGTGGAGGATATAGGCGCCGGCTAACCAAGGAAAGAAAAGGCTCACCTTGATGCCAAACCTATAGGGGATCACCGGAGGATCGCCGGAGGGTTCACCGGCTGTAGCTTGGTCACCGGCAACAAGTTGGACGGCTGCACAAAAGCTGGATGGTGGCACTTTAGGGTTGGGCGCCGAATAGATGAGATGATGGAGGGGGCGGCACAACAAGGTTGGGCGGCAACTCCAATTAGAATTTTGGATTAGGGTTTAAGCCCTATTTTATAGAGAACTAATTCTCTTAATGGTTAATGGATCATATCCATAAAGCCCGTTAACCCGCTCCATTAAGATAAGTTAAAATAAACCAAACCATGATTGTTTATTTTAAGTTAAAACGAACCGAACCAACTTTTGGTTCATTCGTTTAAAATAAACCAAACCCTTTGGTTTATTCTCATCCATTGGATTATAACCAAACCATTTTGGTCCATCCATTATGTCTTCATAAGACACGGCCCATCCACGCTTCCATTGCGACTGAAATAATTTCATGCTCGCTTTATGTTTGGTCCAACCAAACATAGTTTCTCTCGGTCTGAGAATCCCATTCTCAAGCTCGTTTTAAATCCTTTGGATTACACTCGTTGTGCGTGTGACCAAATAGGTTCTCGGTTTATGTTGGCCGTCTATAATTAACCATTAATTATAGAACGATCATGAGTGGCACCTAGTAGTACATCATGATCCCCAATTAACCGAAAAGATCAACGGTTGATCCAGAACTATTTCTGAAACCCTTCAGTAGTTCGATGAATCGTGCCTCATTCCCTTCACTCATCTTATACCCACTTGGTTCAGGACATGGTCTATAGTGTCAGTCCCCACTAGGCTGACTACGTCACACCTAGCCCAAGTATCATTTCCTCGTCCTACGGATTCTAGTTACTCCACATGTATCGAAGAGTACCTTACTCTAAACATGTAATGCTTTGGCCAAAGACTTTAGTAACAATCCGACGAGGCCATGGGTATACATCTCCTCGCAAGGAGTGGTGAATCCTTTATAGGCTATTCAAACACCTTGATTACTCGACTTATACCCAATCATCCGGGTCCACATCTCCTTAGAGATGTTTGCTTAAGATGTCAAAGCATAAGTCTCCATGATCAAGATGACTTGAATACCGCAAGTCAAAGGAACATCGCACTTAAGCCACAGAAGAACTTCATTGACATATCTATATATGCAGAGAACCATATGAAGTCTTACTATGGTCACTCCAATGAACTAGTTACCATAACTAGCATCCACGATTAACTCCGGACATCACTATGTCTCCACGGAGAATCACCGCTTGGATACACCAAGGAGTATACCTGCGTGCTAGTCTGAAATTGATGATGGTGTCCAAATCCATCAATTCATCGACTAGGGATAATTCCGATACATCACAATTACACATGTAGAGATACTCACTAGTTGTGATCCAATCACAAATTCTCTCATGCTGTGAATCGTATCGAGGACATTCAGTAAATGAGTTTAAGATCCAATCAAATACATAAAACATGTATACTCAAATAGTGAATCTTCATTTATCATATAAATGGTTCATACATAAGGCGATTGCCTTAGGACATCTCTCATATATTACTAACATCTAGATGTTCTAAAAATTAAAAAAAAATACTTAGCATGAAAAGTTACACTAATCAAGAGATTGAGCACACAAGTTTTGTATTAGCTCCCTCTCGATCATTGAACCGATGCGGTCTATCCACATAGTAGATTTGATCCTTGGGAACCCAGCACTTTATAGCACCTATTTGTGAATTTAAAAAGGTCTTAGGGACCCATGCTTGGACTATTCGATTATTTGTTGTCATGTAAGACTTATTTGTTGTTGTTGATCTAAATATGAGTCTGACCTTGTTGTACACAACTTTTTGTGATCCAAGAAGTAGGTCAAGACCCTTGGACCCCAATGTAAACCTTTCCAACAACTTTCTAAGCTCTTGCACTTGTCCTTTCAAGAGGGAATTCTCTTCCTCAAGTATTTCAACTTGTGTTGAGTTTCCCTCTCGAACATGACTAGTTGAAGAGGCTAGGGTAGCCCCATGCTTGTGGAGTTTAAGCTCTTTAAGAAAGGACTCGACCTTAGACTCAGACTTAGCAAACTTTTTTTTTAAGTACTTAATTGCATTGTATAAAGTATTAAATAAAGATTGACTTACCTTGATTGAATCTTTTGAACTAGATGCGGATCCATAGCTTGTCTTGAATTGAAGCTTGGTCTTGGATCTGGAGTCAGACTCGGTCTTGGACTCATAGTTGGCTTTGGGTTTCGATTCGGACTCGGACTTGGTTGGTCTCGCCATTAATGCCAAATTGTTGAGTTCTTTTTCTTCCTCCGAGCACTCTTCCCACGTCGCGTTGAGTGCCTTCTTGATTTGTGGTTGCTTATTTTTTAGCCTCGGACACTCGGTTTTGAAGTGACCTCTCTTATTGCATTCGTAGAACTTGTAATTTTGATTCTGATCATGTCTCTTCTCCTTAGTTTGCTTGATGGGTCGCCTTCTACTCTTGATCATCTTCTGAACTAGGTTGACTAGCTCGGTCTCAATTTTGTCATATACCTCTGATTCGTACTCTTCTTCTTCTTCGAGAGGTGGCTTTGCCTTTACTTTTTGTCCTACAACCAAAGCTACACTTTTCTCGACCGGGACCGAGTTAGACTGTTCATGCAATTCAAATTCTGAAAATAATTCATCTAATCTAATTTTTGAAAGATCTCTAGATACTTTGTAAGTATCAACCATGGATGCCTACAAAGTGGTCATAGAGAAAGTGTTAAGCACGTACCTTATGATGTCATAGTTTTCTACCTTTTGTCCTATGGAGTGGAGGTCATTCATGATATCTTGGATCCATGCATGGAGTTTAGTTGTCGTCTCATTGTCCTACATTTTTAGATTAAATAACTTATTTAGGAGTAGGTCTTGTTTACATACCTTAGCGTCGGTCGCCTCTTCATGTAACTCAATGAGTTTGTTCCAGAGGTCCTTGGTGCTAATGAAGGGGCCAACACGTTTGAGCTCTTCCTTGCATAGACAACATTACAAGATTTGAGTGGCTTTTGCATTGGCCTCTACTTGTCGCTTCATCATGTTTGTCCACTTGTCGCAGTCCACAAACTCTTCTTCTTAATTTGTCGCTAAGGTGAATCTTGTCTGGATGATGATCCATATTTTGACTTGGGTCTTAAGATAGCATTCAATCAAACTCTTCCAATAACGAAAGTCATCTCCATTAAAGAATGGAGGTCGGGGGGGGGGGGGTGCTATATGAAGGATTTTGCTTATCGAGCCCGTGAGGGGAAACTTCGTTTTCCACTTCACCTTGGTAGCTTGTCTATGGCGATCCCTTCGATGTCCCCGGATTAAAAAAATTTAATCTTAGACAAAAGGGATTTCCTAAACCACCAAGTCATCGTCATGCTATTCGTTTAGAGAGGTCACTTGAACAAACTAGTTGTTCAAGCGACCATCCTCTATTCTACGAGTAGCCACGAATGTTTATTCTTGGGATCCAAGTATTATTTAGCCATTTACAGATTTATAACATGATTATAATTGAAAAACAAAAACAAGCAAGTAACAAAAGGAGAAAGAAGAATAGGTATACCTCTCGATCTTCTAATGTATGACCATCCTCCTTTTGGACGTCGTGTGGGCGACGATCTACCAAAAGTCGAAGCTCTTAGATCACAAATCATCCTTCCTTGCTCTTCCAAAGCAAGAGGAAGAGTAGAAACAAGCTTTTTCTCCTCACTAAAACCAACCAACAAGGAGCACACAATCTCCTTGCTGCCGGCCAACTAGAAGGTGGAGAAGATGATGGAAAACAATCAAGACACCAAGGGAAGCCCTATATCTTGTTTCCACCACCTAAGGAGAAGAAAGTAAGCCTTTTGGGCGCCGACCAAAGGCTGGAAGGGGATGGAAACTGTTGGAATGTATACTGAAAGCCTAGCTCTTTTGTATGAATATTTTTATTTTGAAATAAGAATCACATGATCATTGTTTGCACTTTATATTTATTATATGTGTGCATATTGTCTAATACTTTACATTGTAGATAACATGGTGCTTGGTGTGGCACAGAAGATCATGTTATCAGTCCCTTGTAGAATATAAGTAGAGGCTCACAACCAAGATGGTTTTGGACAAACCATTGGCATGGTTGTAGTGTAGCTTGGACTTGTTTTGTCTTGAACATAGAGTTACACTAGTACACTTAGGTGTATTGAGCTAGACCAACATAGAGGTGATTCAATTTATTGCAGACTACATAATTGAATCGGACCTCGGATATTATGTTGTACATGCTCTTAATCCCGATATAATAACGGGCACATGTACTTAGTATTTATTTCTTTGATTTACCAAAGGGTGAGACTTATATGGATTAAATCAATATGCCCGGTAAGTTGGGAAATGATATTATTTACATGGTGTGTCGTTGATTATAGGAGGAAACCGTGTCCTATATATTAGGTTGATGATGTCCCCTTGAGGAGCTCATAAGGTTCATCATGTAAACCCTGCAGGTTGACTTATTTAACATGATGATAAGGTTGAGTGGTACTACTCGAGGAGTTAGATGTTAAATGATTGATGGTCAGTAAATCAATTAATTGACGGACATTCGATATCTTAAACACCGGGAGATAGATGTACAAATAATGTATGGAGCCCATATTAATTTATGGGGGTTGGTGAGGTAATTCAATGATGATCCTCTAGTGGAATGGAACCTCATTGATGGATCAAGTACGTGTGGTTCCGATCCATCCGGTGGCCAAGATCCAACTCCTCCTCACGGTCCCTATCGTAGCCTAATATAATCCTCATGGAGCCTAGATCCAATGATGGAAAACAAAACTCTAGATCCGACGGTGGAGATTAAATCTCTAGATCCGACGGTTGAGATTAAATCTCTAGATTCGATGGTTGAGATTAAATCCCTAGATCCGACGGTGGAGATTAAATCTCTAGATCCGACGGTTGTGATTAAATCTCTAGATCCAACGGTTGAGATTAAATCCCTAGATCCGACAGTGGAGATTAAATCTCTAGATCCGACGGTTGAGATTAAATCTCTAGATCCGATGGTTGAGATTAAATCCCTAGAACCGACGGTGGAGATTAAAACAAGGCTTAAGCCCAACTTTATAAAAGGGGGCTTAAGGTGGGCGGCAAGAGTTGGTTCATGATTTTTGGAGATTAGGGTTTTGCCTATCATAAGCTTGGGTGGCAAGAAACCCTAAGGAGAAAACCCTAATTAGATTAGGGTTTGGTTGGGCGGCTAGGGTTTGGAACTTAAGGTGGGCGGCAACTATAGGAGAGGTGCTCTTCTTCTTCCTAAGGTGTTGCCGGCTCCTATCTCTTTTCCCTCTACCTTGGTCGGCGCTCAACCTATTCCTCTTCTCCTCTTCTTTTCCTCTTGGTCGGCGGCACAAAGGAGCTAGGGATTGTTCCCTTGTTTGGTTCCTTTGTTGGCCGTCTTGTTCTCTCTTTTCTTGGGGCCGGTGGCATCAAGCCTTTGTGGTTTGGTGGTTGGCTCAAGCAAGAAGGGAAGGAGAGTTCTTCTTTCTTTTGATTGAAGAAGATCTAGGAAGCTTCAACTTGTGGAGGATCTTCGCCCACACGAAGTCTACAAGGAGGTTAGGACATACGATAGAAGATCGAGAGGTATAAAAGTTTTACAAGTTTTATTATTGATCTTTGCATGTTCTTATTAATATGTTTGTATGTGTTGATTATATATGTCTACATCCATATGTATTTGTATAATCATGGACCCCGAAGATAAACACAAAAAACGGCGATCCGTCCGTCGTCTATTCCGCGGCTAACCGACTAGAAGAGTTTTGTTGCTTGAACAACTAGTTTGTTCAAGCGATCGCTCGAGTTGTTAGCACGACGACGAATTGGTTGAGCTTAGGAAACTCATCCCATCCGGATTAGTTTTCATTAGTGAAAATTTTAATCCGGGGACATGGGAGCCAATGAGCCTCCGAGCATGCCATCAAACCAATCTGGATGCCGACCAATAGAAGGATGAAGAAGAAACAATCACCATCCTTATTTAGTGCCGCCCTAGCGTCCAAACCCTAACCCTAATCCTATCTCAACTAGGATTCCTTCTTGCCGCCCAAACCCTAGCTCTCTTTGATTGTCATCCACGCTAACTCCCATGGCCTCCTTTTATAGAGTTAGGGATAAGTCATGAATTAATCTCCTCCATTGGTTCTACGGATTTAATCTCAACCGTCGGATCTAGAGATTTAATCTCAACCGTCGGATCTTAGAGATTTAATTCTATCCATTGGATCTAAGCTTCATGAGGTGTTAATAGGCTACATTAGGGACCATGAGGAGGAGTTGGATCTTGGCCACCCATGGATCAAGCCCACATAAAGTCTGATCCACTAATGATGATCCAATCCACTAAAGGATCATCATTGATCTACCTCACCAACCCCCATATGATAATATGGGCTCCATATATTATTTGTACATTTTCTCCACGTGATTAAGATCTCGAATGTCCGTCGATTAATTAATTTACTCACCATTAATTAATCAACATCTAACTCCTTGACTAGTACCACTCAACCTTTTCATCATGCCGGACCAAGTCCACCTGCAGGGTTTACATGATGAACCTTATGAGCTCCTCAAGGGGACATCATCATCCTAATATATAGGACACGATTTCCTCCTATAATCAACGACACACCATATAAATAATATCATCTCCCAACTTACCGAGCCTATCAATTTAATCTATAAATCTCGCCCATTGGTAAATCAAAGATATGAGTACTAAGTATATGTGTCCATTATTATATTGGGATTAAGAGCATGTACTAAATAATATCTGAGGTTCGATTCGATTATGTAGTCAGCAATAAATCGAATTACCTCTAAGTCGGTCCTGCTCAATACACACAAAGTGCACTAGTGTGATTCTATGATAAAGACAAACCAATACCAAATCACACTACAACCATTCCGATGGTTTGTCCAAAGCCATCTCGATTGTGAGCCTTTACTTATACTTTTCAAGGGGTCGATAACATGATCTCCTGTGTGACACCACACACCATGTTATCTACAATGTAATGTACTAGACAATATTGCATAACCATAAAAATATGCAAACAATTATCATGTGATTCTTATTTCAAAATAAAGATGTTCATACAAAAGATAGACTTTTCAGTATACATCCCTACACTATACCCCTCAAGATCGGCCATTAAAAAAAGCATTGCAAAAAAAAAACACGAAAAACAAAAATTTCCTAGACTTTGTCTTGGATTAGTAGTGTGGGAAGAAAAGCTTAAATTAAATGAAAACCAAAAACACAAAAAGAATGAAAAATTTCTCGACCGATGGTTGCACCAAATCGGAGTACCCCTCTCAGATATCAGTCGTTGGATCGAGTAAACGCTAGAGGAGAGGGGTGAATAACGTTCAAAAAACTTTCTTCTCTTTGTTTAAAACAAAGTTCATATAAAAAATAAAAACAAAAACACAAAGGACAAGCTTTCTTTTTACTTGGTTCACAACCAACTGGTTGCTAGTCCAAGGCCCTGTGATCCTAGATCGATTCCGATGGGCAATCCACTAAAAGGTCTCTTCCTCATTGTTGGTAAGAGACAACGATAACAAAGAAAGAATGTAGAGGAAGAGGCAACTAGAAAAAGCACAAAAAAATAAGAACAACTAGAAAAAGCTACTGACTTAAGAACGCAAAGTTGTGCATGTTGTCGGCGTTACGACGACGTTGCGTTGTTGAAGAGAGCTTGAATTCATTGGAGCACTTGGGAGCCTTTTTAGATAATTGAAAGAGGTGAATTACTCCTCCTTTTATAGCCATTTGAACCCTATCTCATTGAGATCCAGATCTGAGTCAAACCTCCACATCACCACACTTTTGATGGATCTTATCTTGACTCACCTCGAAGTGATCAACTTGAATACCAGTCGATTGATGCCACACATCAGTCGACTGATGGTAATTCAGTCGACTTTCATTTATCTCCAGTCGACTAATAGCTTGATAACTCACCTGCAATACAAGGTTAGCTCAAAAGTTGTTCATTAATGGAAAATCTGATGGTCCCTTACCGTCTAACCTCGACCAACACCTTCCTCCGGAAGTCCTAGTCGGATCGCCGCCTACGGTCATCCCCATAAGGAGGAGATGTCCTTACCATCACTCCACACTCGGAGCTTACCTTTGGTCCTTCTGACCTGTTGCTTAGCTTCCAGTCACTACCAAAGTTCCTTGACTCCCCGAAGATCTCTTAGTGTTTCCTAACCACCGTGGTTTCTCATCCCGAGATTCTCCTGGTGCCATTGACCTTAGAAAAGCTTAATACATTACCAGCACACTCAACACATGTGAGATAACAAGAATGACTTAACTTTGAATCTTTGCCATCATCAAAACCTAGGTTCGATTATTTGGTGCCCCTGCACCAACATATCCCTTTCCCTAAATCCCCATCCTCTCTTAATTCCCTTCACTTCCATAACTCTGAGGTTTTTTTATAGAATTTTTTCGAGATAAAATCGGGAAATCCATTGCAAGAAATTCAGAATAGACTTGAGAAAAATCGGGATTCGGTTATTCCACGACACGACCGTGCAATTTGGCATGGCTTGGGCATGTCAGGTGTTGTGGAGATCTAGCATTTCTCGAAATCAGGCGTGTCGACGAGTTTAGGCACGGGCATGCCACTTGACATGCCTTGGGTGTGTTGGACACTGGGAAGTCAAAAAATATGCATTGTGGCTCTGTTCGCTCCTCGTTTCATCGTGGTTTTTCTCCAAGGCTATATTATGCCTTCTTTTGTCCCTCCTAAAAGTAAGAAAACATAGAAACCACACTTATCCAAACTAAAAGTGCAATATGAAAGTAAATGCTATGTTTTATGCATCCTATGTGAATAAAATGCTAGAAAAACATGCTAAATAAACCCTAAAATATGCATGTGTTTCACACTCATCACACCCCAAACATAAACTTTTGCTTGTCCTCAAGCAAAGAAAAAGAAAGAAACTATGAGTCAGAATAACTTGTTAGAAACCCATATTAATGTATAAAATACTTAGTCTTATCGATTTGTTCCCGATGGCTTAGCTTGAAAGATCCTTGTGTAGTGCTTGTGAGTTTTGACTTTTAAGGTTTTGGACACCAATCCAAGTTTATATTCCTTCTACCGTGTTCCTCGCATACCCGACATAAAGATACTTACCTGCCAGTGTGCTTGGATCATCCTCTCACTAACATACTTAGTCTCAATGGAGCATTCAATTGTCAAGGAGAAGGAAAGTAGAAAATAAACATCAAGTATTTCCCCAGTAACTAGTTAGCCTCAAAGGGGCACCTATATGGGTGTTTCTCGAGTAGCAACTTGGTCTCAAAGGGGTACTTTAATGATATTTAACCTTTTTTTTTCCTTTTTTTTCCTCTTTTTTTTTCTATTCTTTATTTTTTTAGAATTTTTTTTCTTTTTTTGTTCTACTCACTTTTTCTTTTAAACTCTCAAGATGAATGTTTCTCCAGTAACTAAGTATTGCGAAAGTCCCCATGGAAATTTGAATACTAGTCCGATATGGGGGCAACCCCTTTTTTGATACCTCTACCTCATTGGTCTTGTAAAAAGTGAAACAAGTTTCTTATGAAGTAGGCCAAAAGGACCTTTACCGATCTAACTAAGTTTAGTTATACTACTCTGGATAAAGGAATAATAGGTTATCAATCTAAGGAAATATGCTCAGGATGTATGCTAACAATGCAAGGAAATATGCGGAAAGTACTACAAAATTATGGTAAACAGAAAAACACAACATGCAAAGCTACCCCCTGTTAGTGCCTATAAGATCCACATATCTTCAGAATAGTATGATATTTTCCACTTTGTGCCTAAGCCCTCATAGTTTTTTTTTAGCTTTAACCAAAAGGCCCCAAACCAATAGAGATATCTTTTTATCTTATAAGCACATGATCTTTTCCATGTCTTACCAATGTGGGACTTTGATTGTATTCCACATACTCCCAACAATTCCCCCCCCCCCCCCTCAAACGAAGGACCACATTGAGCCTCCCTCAAGCCTATCCATCCTCGAAAGACTTCCTCTGATTGATGTTATATCCTCAACCCACCAGGACTTCCTGCCAACTGTCTAGTCATCCTGACCCAGCTGGACTTCCTGTCACTTGTCCATCCCTTCTTGCCCAACAAGACTTCTTGCCAGTTGTTCAGTTTTACCGACCCAACTGAACTTTCTTCCTGGTGTCTGGTTCTCATGATCCGGACATGGGAGCTCCACTTCCTTCGTTCAAGGCTAATGGCTTGGCATGGACCATGGCTCTGATACCAATTGTTTGTGCTTATAAGATCCATATATCTCCACAATGGTGTGATATTGTCCACTTTGGGCCTAAGCCCTCATGATTTTATTTTTGGGCTTTACCCAAAAGGCCTCAAACCAATGGAGATATCTTTTTATCTTATAAGCACATGATCTTTTCCATGTCTTACCAATGTGGGACTTTGATTGTATTTCCCATACTCCCAACACCCCCCCCCCCACCAAGAAAAACTAAAATATGCATTATCCTCAGTGTATAGAAGGTAATAATAAAGTAAAAAACTCAGGAGGAGGAGGTGGAATAAAATGACCTTGTGAAATGTGATAATGGTACATGGCATCGATCATCTATCTCTAAGTTCTATGTTCGGCCTGCTACTCCCTTAGGTCTTTGTGAAGTGCATCTAGGGAAGGTTGAATCCCAGCATATGCATCATTAGAAGTGCTAGCGCCTGCATAAGAATTACCAAAAGAAAAAGAATGCCTACTGAGGTTTGTCCTAATGGGTGGTACTGTAGTGGACTCCAAGGGGTTAGGAACAGGTTCTACATTGGTCATGAGCTGGATGGCTCATTTCCTTATTATTATTCAATCAGGGTTTGGAAGTGGTAATAGAAAATGATCTTGTAAAACTAAACAATATCTACCTTCATCTCTAGTGATCATTCTCATGGCCATACATGCATCTAAGTTAATTTTGGGGCTATTTGGAATCGACTCTAATCCATCAAGATAACACCCCAAGGCCAATGCTATTTGAGTTATTAGACCTCCAACTAAGATTGATCCTATAGAAATTTTACGTATTTTTACCAAATGCATAATAAAATATGAGCAAGTATTGATATTTATATTATTAATCATTGCCCATAAAACAATCAATTCACTATTGTGAACTACACCTTAGCTATCTCCTCGACCAAAGTGTTAGGGCAATCAACTCGTGATATGGTTTTGATGTGTGTGGCGAAGGGTTTAAGGTAGGATGTTTGGATTTGATATGTGCGTTAGAGTCTTGCAGGACTTAGTAATTCGCACATGGAGCATTGGCGGGTTCACTATCTCATGGCTAGGTCTTTGAGTCGGCGAAAAAGCATTGCAGAGTCGTGCGATTGATGCATCCGAGAGACCGTCGGACGAGATGACTTAAAGCGAAGCCAAGGAAGCAGACTTCGAAGGCAAGAGACACGAAGGAGCATTGCAGAGCCATGCACCTGATGTTTCCAAGGGACGTCGCCGCGAACGAAGACAACTTCGGCAAGGGACTTCAAGTGAGATGAGAGAATGAGTGAAATGTAAGTAGCTCATTAACGGAATTTGGCCAATTGGCTAAGTGTCGGATGGGATTTCCCGACATCAGTCGACTGCCATGTTATGGTAGTCGACTACTCTAAGTCGACTGTGACTCGACTAGTGTTCAAGTTCGATTCATGTGATAACAGTTGACTACCATGGATTGGCAGTCGACTGACGAGACAACCAATTGACTGATGAAGGCATCAATAGACTGGACGCAAGGGTTTCGGGCACAAAATTGAGTGCTCGCTTTTTCCACTTGACTGATAGCTCCATCAGTCAACTAATGGGAATATCAGTCGACTGATGTAGGAGTCGTTGGGTGAAATCCAATGTGGAAGAAGCCGTTATTGGGCAATGGCTATAGGATCAGTCGACTGATCGGGGCATCAGTCGACTGGTCCTGTGTTAACGGGAAGAAACCCTCTTCTTCTATAAAAAGAAGGGGTGAGGGCATTTGGGAGCCTAATGCTTCAACTCATAACATCTCCCAAAGTGCTAAAAAGGTCTTCCACTCTTCTACTTGTTCTAATCTTCATTCCATTGTAAGAAGAGTGGATTCTTGTGTAAAAGGTTACCTCCACCTAGCTTGATGCAAAGGAACGAATAGTGAAAGCTTGAGGAGTGATTCACCTTCGACGAATCAGACCGTGGATTAGCGGCGAGGTCGTGAACCACGTTACATTGTGGTGTTAGCGCTTGTGTTTCTATTCTTCCTTTGCTTTAGTCTTTAATTGTTTGTATTACTATATTCCTCTTGCACTAATAGTGTTTGTAGACAAGCAACGAACGAATGACTTCCACCATCTACGATAAAGGCTATTCACCCCCACTAGCCGACCAACATCGACCCTACAAGTGGTATCAGAGCCAAGTTGCTTGTCAAGAACTAACCACCGCCACAAGCAAAATCAAGGATGGCCGCCTCCAACATTCACCCACAAAAGTTCGAGGGAGAATTCTCATGTGGAAGAAGAGAATGGAGGTGTAACTTCCCAAATTTTAGTGAGTATATTTTTATTTAAAGGATATATATATATATATATATATATATATATATATATATATATATATATATATATATATATATATATATATATATATATATATATATATATATATATATATATATATATATATATATATATATATATAATATCTCCTGGGCGTTACTATATACTTAAAACAATCGGGTAAGCTCCATAATATATCTCCTGGGCGTTACAGGAGATATATATATATATATAAGAATAAAAAAATGAATAAATAGTTCGTAGTCGAGGCTTGAACCATGAACCGTTGATTTGGGGGAATAGACTTCCCATCACTAAGTCATAAGATTACCAATGAGTAGGATATAATAGAATATATCTATTGGTAGAAAAAAAAAGAAAGAAGTAGATTAATCTAGCTGATCATTTAAAGGGATAATTAGGTTAAGAAAAATCCTAATTTATATATATAATTTTTATTTTTCTCTCTCTCCCTCTCGTTGTTTTTCCTTATCCTAACCCTTGCGCCGCCCTCTCATTCCTCTCTCTAAACTCCACGCCGAAACCTTCCAGCCACCGAAGCCCTCATCTTCCTCTCTCTCATGTTTTCTCACGGCAAGAGAGATAAAGTGTAGGTCTAAGGCATTTTTCGTTAGGCATGATGAGAGAGGAGGATAAAATGGAGCCAGAGTATAAAGGATATGAAGACTCTCATCTCTCTCTCTCATTTTTTTCCTACCACCAAGGAAAACAAAAGAAAAAAAGAAGAGAGAGCCTCTATAATTTCTCCACCGTGGGATAATTCAAAAGGGAATTTTCAAGAGGGATCTCTTCAAGGATTTGATAGAGGATCACCCTAAAGTAAAGGAATATGCAGGAGGTCTTCTCTTTACGAAATCTAACGGTATAAATTGGTGAAAAAGCGTAGGATGTAAGTATCCCCTCACCTGCAGTATAAGTGCTTACGATGTAATGTTGTATGCTTGATTTTGAACGAAAGAATCTAGAACTATATGTAGATGGTTCGGCTAATAGGATTAGAGAAATTATTCTTGAACAATCTTATGAAACTCTTTCTTTGAGCTTAAGGGGCACAAAATTTCAGAAGCTGTGTTAGTAATAATTAACCAAAATAATAGTAGTTGATGTTTTTTCATCTCACATCAAATTGGTCAAACCAAAATATATATTGAGTTGGTTTGGCTTGATTCCAAGTGCTATGCCAGTTTGTTGTGCCAAAAATTAGCCAAGGAAATGTGTCTATTGATTCAACATAAGTTTTATTTAGCTCCAACAAATTGTAAATCCTAGCAGTCTTATTAGGAGTACTGGAGGATCTTACTAGGAATAGTAAGTGGGTGTGCTGGCATTGGTAAAGTCATCTTATTATTATAAGAACGAAACATTTGTTTATTTATATTTTTTGGGAAATGCTAATTTGTGTTAATCCATTGTACTTAGTTAATGTTTTCTAAGATTTGTATATATTTCTTAAATTTTTCTGCATATTTTATTGTAAAGGATGTGTCAGTTTGGTAGGCTTGCATGAATCTTCTTGTGCTTGTAACAAGGTTTTGATTTGATGATTTCTATTTATGTTAGCTTAATTTTCCTTATGTCACTACCTTATGCCATGTTAAATTGTACTCATGTCGATTTATGCTATGCTACATGCTTATGTTTTCACCCATGTTAGGCATGACTCACGTATATGAAATGTCTAAGAAATATTTCTCTAAGAGTGGGGACAAGAACACTCTTTAGGATAAAGAACATGTATGTTATTTTACTTTATGCATGACTTGTACCGGACCCTAACAAGGTCCACAAGATGGGCTCCAAGGTTGCCCCTAGGTCGACGGACATAGTACGGACCTAGTAACCTAGTAGGTTCGGGATTAGCTACCTCGGATCTATTTAGGATGCACGCGAATGATGTATGTGGTACAATGTCGGGCCCAATATGTTGAGATTATGTTTAAGTATATAAACTATATGTTTTCAAAGAGCATCCTGCATATACCATTTTATGTTTATCGAATTATCATGTTTAGAGACAATGTACTGTTGCGATGAAAATGCTAAGTTTATGTTCTGTTCCTAAATTGATCATGTCTCTACTTTAAATAAATGTTGTGCTCATATGTTGTTTAAATGAACATGTCATTACTTTATGTTTAATTCATGATGTATGTTTTTGTGAGTAGGAAAGGACCTTACTAAGCCTATGTGCTTACAGTTTACTTTCCTTGTACTGTAGAAAAGGGCAAGGAATGGATAAATTAAAGGGAGCAGCAGGAGGGGTAAAGATGTGTGTGGCAGTGGCATGGTGGACGAGATCATTTTTCATATATGGACTTATGCATGATTTTCAGTTTATGTGTAAACTTTTAGGAGATGTTAATGCTTTCTATGGTGGTTACTCATGTTTATTTTTATGAACCTTGAAATGGTTAATACATGTTTAGTTAAATAAATTGCTAAGACCTTTTTCCATGATTAAATTGTTAGGTTGATTGGGTTAATTTAATTAGAGTTAAAAGTTGTAAAGTAAAGTTTTTAAATGCTTCCGCTGTTATATGCATGAATGTATGATCCCATAGCGGCACCGCCCGTCTATAGGATGTGTGTTAGGAGGACGGGAAGGCCGGGCGTTACAGGAGGAATTCTTTGAAACCGATTTCGATATCATTCTTATAATGAAAAATGATTTTGAGATGCCTAGGGACGAAGAGGGTGAACTAATAGAGAAGTCAAGGTGGACTAAAAAGCAAAGGGAGGAGCACCTTGCCAATTCAAAGGCCAAGAACCACCTCTTAAATGTGCTCCCTCAACAAGAGATCAACCAGATAGGGGAATGTGCAAGTGCCAAGGAGATGTGGGAGAAGCTAGTAGAGCTTCATGAAGGTACCTCGGAGGCTAAGCTTGCAAGGAGAGACCTCCTCTGCTCCCAACTATCAAATATTAAACTCGAAAAGGGAGAAATGGTAACCTCACTACACTCTCGATATAAGGAAATTTTAATTGGGCTAACAAGTGTAGGAGAAAGACTTTCGAACCAGGATATGCTTATGAAAGCAATCAATGCCTTTCCTCGGTCATCGAAATGGAGCTCAATGGTGGACTCCTTCTACATGTCAAAGAACCTAGAAGTGAGCTCCTTGGAGGAGTGTTTCTCAACCATGGAGCTCCATGAAACGAGGCTTGAAGGAATAAATGAAGAATCAAGTATCAAGCCATCAAGGGGAGTGGCACTATTAGCAAATAAAGGGAAAAAGAAGAAGATGGAGACACCTTCCTCCTCCGATGAAGCATCTTCCTCCTCCTCCATGGATAGCATGGAAGAAGCATACATGGTAAGGAAGGTAAGGCGTGCTTTGAAGAATTTTAAATTTAATAAATCTAATGATAGGAGAAGAAGATCAAGGGGGAAGAGAATTTGCTACAATTGCTAACAAGAGGGACACACAAGGGATAATTGTCTCCTCTTGATCAAGAGCAAAGAAGAGAGGAGAAAGAAAGAAGAAAAGAAGAAGAAGGAGAGCAAGAAGAAGGAAGAGGAGAAGAAGCCCAAAGGAAAGGGGAAGGCCAAGACACTAAAGGCAAGGACATGGGATGATCCCTCATCATTATCATCATCGGAGGAAGAAAATGCCTTTGTCACAAATTTGGCACTAATGGCATTTGATGACCTAGACACCTCCTCCTCCGGACAAGAGAGATCAAGCACAAGTGAGGAGAGCTCTAGTGAAGGGGGAGCTTCTTCATCATCATCCTCATCCGAAGAAGAAGACATGGAGACTATGGTAATGAATCTCTCACCAAATAAAATAGTTTCCATGATTTCTAGCCTTACTAAGGATTTATTTATGGCTAAGAAAAATAATAAAAGCATTCTAGATCAAATTAAGGCTTTATAAAATAAATTAGAACAAGCATGTTCACATAACTATATGCCTTTTGATGTTAATGATGCATGCATTGAGGAAAATAGGATGTTAAGGGAAAAGGTAGATCATTTGACCAAGGCCCTAGAAAAATTTACAATATGATTATAGGAAGTGAAAGGGCTAGTTTCAATAAGAAAGGCCTAGGATATAAGGAAAATAAAAATAAAAAGGCCTATAAATGTTTAATTGCTAGGGGTCAAGATAAAAAGAAAACAATAGCTAGAAAATGGATCCCTAAGAAATTTTTAAGGGTCCCTAAGAAAACAATAAAAAGAATTTGTTTTGGGTCCCTAAATCCATCCTTAAGGGTTAGGAAAACCCTAGGTTAGTCAACCATAGTGGACTTCACTTATATCATATTTTTTGGTTGACTTAGGATGGTGGGACTTAATTTTTGAGATAGTGTTGGGTGATGATAAAGCACCCATAAATAGTAGAAATCATGCACAACACTTAGTGTTATATATGTTGACACTCATGTCCTATAAATTTTTAGCATAGTGTTGGGTGATGATAATGTGCCCATAAATTGATAATAATGCTTAAATCATGATAGTTAATGTAATTGTTACACATGTTTGCAATCATGATTTATGATCTTGATATTTGACACATAATCATGGGAAATAAGGTTTTAAATCATGCCTTGGGTGATACTTTACTTATTATCATAATTCATACCTAATGCATGATCACAAATTGATGAATACAGTTGTTTCATGATCATAATGTGAAATCAATACATATATGTCTTTATGATCATGTGGGTTGTTAGGATGACACTTAACCTTGTGTAGAATTGCATCAAATTAATGGTTAAGTATATATATAAATACCTTTAGGATACATCTCACACTCACCATAGACTACCTTGATTGAAAACTTAGCATGGGTGAGATGATAGGATGATACTAATGGTCCACTAATGCCTATGGCATTTAGATGGTCTTTTAAAGTATCAAAAGAGTAATAATAGACCAATCATGGGAAGGCTTGTGTTTAATTCATAGACATATTGCCCAAAGATCATGGTTGGATATTTCATATGTTTTCAAAACCATATCTTATTTTAAAATATGTGTGTTCATGTTTTGAAACAATCTAAAGCAAAACTAGGTGTTAAAATTGATACAAACTTGATCAAAAACCTAGTTGTTTTTGAAGCTTTTGGATTTTTGGCTAATTTTCGAAAATATAATGATTTTTCATGAAAAACTATTGTTCATTGATAAAGATACTTACAAGAAATATGTTCCCAAAATTTCATGATTTTTTAAATTTTATAGAATTTTTAATGCATTTCTGAAATTCACCTCGAAAATTAGAAAGACCTAAAATCAGAGTGCCAGTCGACTGGTAGTCTGAACCAGTCGACTGATCGACTGATAACATGCCCAGTAACCCTCTTTTATCATATTTTAAGGCATGTTTTAGTAATTTTTGTTCCCTAGAGTTGATGCCATGCTTGTATAAACTTTGTTTAATATTTTTGATGGTGTCAAAGGGGAGAAATATGCATGTTTAAGTAAAAGGAGAATTGCATTTAGGGGGAGTTTCATGTATTAAGGGGGAGAGTTGATAATCATGTTTATTTACATGCTTTCTTACCTTAATATTTTTATCAAATGTTTACCTAACTTAAACGGATTGCCACACATAAAAAGGGGGAGATTGTTAGGGCAATCAACCCGTGATATGGTTTTAATGTGTGTGGCAAAGGGTTTAAGTTAGGATGTTTGGATTTGATATGTGCGTTAGAGTATTGTAGGACTTAGTAATTCGTACATGGAGCATTGGCGGGTTCACCATCTCATGGCTCGGTCTTTGAGTCGGCAAAGGAGCATTGCAGAGTCGTGCGCTTGATGCATCCGAGGGACTGCCGTGTTAAGACCCTTGGAACGGCTAGAAAGAGGGGTGAATAGCGTCAATGTAATTAAATCGCGTTCGTGTCTACAATTTCGTTAGTGCGCAGCGGAAATAGAAATAATAAAAGCAATAACGAAATATACAATCACGCTAACACAATGATATAACGTGGTTTGGAACCACACGGTTCCTACTCTACAGATCGGGTTCGTACGAACCCTAGCAATGCTACAAACACCACTAATCAATAAAGAGAAACCTCGTACAAATGTTTACAACAATAAACAAATAGCTACAAGCAAATACAATGAAATACAAAGCAAAACTAGTAAAGAAAACACTTTACAAATGCTCTAGAATGCTTGATCGCTAGGTTGATCGAGTAGCACTTGGAGACCCTGAATTGCAGCAGCAACTCGCCCCAAATCGCTTCAAAAAACCCTTTTTTTTCCTCCATCACGAGCTCCATATATAGCTTCAACCTGTGCTGGAAAAGGTCGATCAGTCGACTGATCGAGACTATCAGTCGACTGATGTCACTGTTGTCGTGAGACAACGGCAAGTTCCACGTTGGATAAGTCCAACGGAACTACCATCAATCGACTGATTGTGACCATCAGTCGACTGATGGAGTCCTCACTCGACCAGTCGAGTCTTGACTCCATTCTGTGGCCGATTTCTAGAGCACCACCGATCGATCACACGATCACCGATCGCTGAGCCATCACGACCGCCAACCTCGGCGATCGCTAGGCCATAACCCGCAGTCAAACCCTAGTTGACTTGGTCCAGTCGACTGCCACATGGCACCAGTCGACTGGCACACCTCAAACATGAGGTTTTAACCCAAGTACGGTTCCCCCATACTTGCTAGACCACCCTTAGCCTAGACCTAAGCCTTCTAGCCACCTCCATCAGCCTCACGCCTCTCGGATCCCTCCAAGTCATCCTTGACTTGTTCATCCATCGCGCTAGCCTTCAGGTGCTTCCATCGGCTATGTCATGTTAACGGTGTCTACACCGCCAAGGCACTTTGGACTTACGCCGCCAAGACTCCGCTTGGACTTTACGCCGCCAACCATTGGACTTATGCTGCCAAGACTCCCGCTTAGACTTTACGCAGCCAATATCAAATCCCTTGGACTTCTAATGCCAACCCATGTTGGACTTTCCATGCCAAGACCATGCTTGGACTTTCCATGCCAACCCATGTTGGACTTCTCAAATGCCAAGACCATGCTTGGACTTTCCATGTGCCAAGACCCATGCTTGGACTTCCCTTGCCAACCCATGTTAGACTTCTCAAATGCCAAGACCATGCTTGGACTTCTCATTTGCCAAGACCCATGCTTGGACTTCTCATGCCAGGTACTCAAGACTTGGACTTTCCTTGCCAACCCATGTTGGACTTTTCATGCCATATGTTTTTGTCGAAACATCAAAACACATCAAAACATCACTCGAGCCAAACTCGAGTCTTGGTCAATCGTGACCTGGGCCGATTGCACCAACAATGTCCCCCTTTTTGATGTTTGACAAAAACCAAACAAATTATTGAGTTAGAACACTAACTCAAATCTCTTACCAATTATCCCAAATTGGTAAATACTCTCCAAATGTTCTCCCCCAAACATTCTCCCCCTTTTTGACTAACATCAAAAAGGTTTTCTCTCCAAGGAGGTCAACGTCTCATGTCCCAATGAGATCTTACAATCTCCCCCTTGGTCCAAAAATACTTATGATGCCTACCATCTACCTAGTGATAAATCCAATATCACTCAAGAGAGACAATCCCATTTACTTTCCCAATTTCCATATTGGGTCTCTCAAAAGTCCCATCAATTTCCCAATTGATGTCATATTCTCCCAATAACTTCTCCTCTTCAAGGAGAAAAAAACACATCCATCATCCCAAGATGGATACCTCCCCCTAAAGGCTTGCTCCCCCTTGACCATTGCACCAACAATGTCCTTGGGAAGTCCCTAAGCCAATAGGAACTCTAAACCATCAAAATTAAGGTTAGAAATTTCAACATTGAACTTTCCAACACCTTAACATTGATACAAACCCTAAACACCTCTCCTAATCCATATCCAATGGATTTTCATGCTTCATCATGCTTCCCAAAGCATATCCTAGGGTTAGGAGTGGTTAGGGACCTTTACCATGGCTGAACACAGGCTAACCAAACATAGTTTTCTCGAAATCACACTCATTGCCCATCGCCATCAGTAGGCCACTCGATTGATCAAGCGAAATTTCAATTTGATTATCAGAATCGAGTTTTGGAAATTCATAACTAATTATACGTATATCGAAAAATCATGAAATTTGATACGTATAATACTTATGACTAATACAATGGGTGAAAAATATTTGAAAATTATTTTACCCATACAATAGTGAAATTGGCACAAAGTTCAAAACCATTGAAATTTTCAATGTTTTGGTCCTACTTTGTATCAACTTCATCAATGGTGATTGCTATCAAAAGATAGGCTTCACCAAGGTTTTCTAAAATGATTTTAAAATGTTTTCAAAACCTTATCTTGGATCATATTCCTTGGGCTCTATGTACATAACTTGTACACAAGCTTTCCCAATGATCCACAAATAAAATTAGATGAGTTTTAGTTCATCTAGATGGAAAAACTATGCACCTTGAACTTAACTCATATCCTAGCATCTCACATGTATCTAGGGTGTATAAATACACATACATGTCAATTGGATGTGAGATGTGGGTTTTGTTCTCCCTAATCTAGGGTTTCATGCATTTTCCTAAGGCAACTCTACTTGATTCCCTTATAAATGAAACTCCAAGTCATGCCAAAGTCCTTAACTCAATTTTAATTAAATGCATGAATGATTATGACATTTGAGATGATATAGATAAACACATGCTCATAATCATGATGTCATGGCATAGTATGAAACCTAAAAACACATGACATTTAACTTAAAACCTAAACATGAACATGACATTTTATAAGATTAAAACAAAGTATGATGTCATGGCATGTTATATGGCAAACAAGGCATGACACATAAAATATATAGGTATAGCAAAACCTACATTTTAATATTAATTGTCATTTGATATAATTATGTTTATTTTGCCATATTAACCTAAATTCTCCCAAATGTGCCAAAAACCCAAATTGGCACATTAAAAACCTCTAAACCTAAATTGTGCCAATTTGATCAAATTATCAACCTTCTCAATTAATATTGGCACATCCTAAAATCTTTTAGGATTATGATTCAAATCTATTTCCAAGGTAACCATAACCTTGAAAATATCCTAAAATGCCACCTTTATCATGGTTGAGTTAACTACCCATCCACTCAAGGTTGGCACATCCTAAGCCCACCTAGCATGAATCAATCACGCTCTTAGGAACCCAAAACTGATTTGAGCTCCTAGGGTTAATTAGGTATTCCATTGGGATAACCTCCCTAGATACCTTCCTAATGACCCTCCTAGGCTTGTTAGCCTTGGTCATTTTGGTCTTGCCTAGGTTAACCTTAGGGATTGCCTCCCTATCAACCTTCTTAGTGGCCACCCTAGGTTTCCTAGAAACCTTAGCCACTAGGCACAACCCTTGGTCAACTCTAGGGATGACTTCCCTATTGACCTTAGTCTTCCTAGACCTAGTTAGTGTTCCATAGTCAAATGGAACACTATGGTAAGCCACCTTAGGCTTAGGTTTGTGACACAAACCTTGCTTGCCCTTGGTTGACTTTTGACTCTTAGGTCCTAGGTGTTGACTTTGACTTTTGGACCTAGAAGTTTGGCTAATTGACCCTTGCATTTGATTTTGCATAACCTTAAGGGTCTTTTCAAGTTTTTCAAGCCTTGATCTCAAGGCTTGATTTTCCTTTTCTAATATCACAATTTTTTATTTTTCATTTTCTCTTGAGATATTTTTATTTCTAGGCATATGTCTAGATTTCTTAGCATTAAAGCCTAGATGTTCTCCTATTTTCTTAATGCTTTCTTTAGGTAATATATTTTTAGCGACATTAGTCCCAAATTTCTTCTTATTTCCTAAGTGAACACTCTTAGCACCTAAACAAAAGTATTTATTTCTATTAGCATGCTTTTCATGGCAAATTGCAAGAGAATTAAAATTCCTAGCATGCTTTTGAATTTTAAATTTAGAAGATGCATTATTGAAATATACCTTAGGGTTTGCCTTGGAGGCTCCCCCTACATGTATAGCTCCTTCTTGGGTCTTTTTGCTCCCCCTAGGGAATTGATTTCGGTAATGCCCCGGTTGCCGGCACTTGAAGCAAATGACTTGCTCCTTGCTTTTCTTGGCATTGGGAACACCGGCTTCATTGACTATTTGTGCCGGTGGAGCTTTCCTAATATTCTTTGGGCACTTGCTCTTGTAGTGCCCGATTTCCCTACACTCAAAATATATTATATGCATTTTATTATTAACACATATGTTTGAGTTACCTAGGGTAGTGGTGGAGGCCGGAGTTGGATTTTGAGCTTCCTCATCTTGATCGGATGTTGAAGGCTCTTCTTGAGGTTGCTCCGGTGTAGAGGATGGTCTCTCCTCCTCAATCCTAGAAGTAGATGCTTCTTCTATCTCTTCTACTTCTTCTTTCTCCAATCCGGAAGTTGACTCCATCTCAACTTCCGATTCCTCACTTTCACTTGAGGATGAACTCTCCTCATGGAATCTTGCCAACTTTCTCCGTAGCTCCTTGGCATACATGTAATCCCCTAGCTTGCACAAAACATCATTAGGGATTAAATCTTCCAAAAGTTTCGTTACCTTAATTTCGGTCTTGAGCTTTTGACGTTGCTCTTGGGTCCACTTTTTCAATTTTAGGACATTCCCATTCTTATCCCTAGGGGGTTCAAGGCCTTCAATGAGGATGAACCAATCCTCTATGTTCATCATCAAGAATATTTCCATTCTTGCTCTCCACGCCGGAAAATCTTCTGGATCATATGGAGGTGGAGTGTTGATATCCCATCCAAGCTTGTCTTGGAATTCCATCTTCACCCTCTAGCCTTTTGTCTTAGCTCCGGGCGGTTAGTCCGTAGAAGAGCCCCGGGCTCTGATACCACTTGTTAAGACCCTTGAAACGGCTAGAGGGGGGGTGAATAGCGTCAATGTAATTCAATCGCGTTCGTGTCTACAATTTCGTTAGTGCGCAGCGGAAATAGAAATAATAAAAGCAATAACGAAATATACAATCACGCTAACACAATGATATAACGTGGTTCGGAACCACATGGTTCCTACTCCACGGATCGGGTTCGTACGAACCCTAGCGATGCTACAAACACCACTAATCAATAAACTCCTTCTCGACAACAAGTTGGAGGCGGAGAAACCTCGTACAAATGTTTACAACAATAAACAAATAGCTACAAGCAAATACAATGAAATACAAAGAAAAACTAGTAAAGAAAACACTTTACAAATGCTCTTGAATGCTTGATCGCTAGGTTGATCGAGTAGCACTTGGAGACCCTGAATTGCAGCAGCAACTCACCCCAAATCGTCTCAAAAAACCCTTTTTTTTTCCTACATCACGAGCTCCATATATAGCTTCAACCTGTGCTGGAAAAGGTCGATCAGTCGACTGATCGGGATCATCAGTCGACTGATGTCACTGTTGTCGTGAGACAACGGCTAGTTCCACGTTGGATAAGTCCAACAGAACTACCATCAGTCGACTGATTGTGACCATCAGTCGACTGATGGAGTCCTCACTCAACCAGTCGAGTCTTGACTCCATTCTGTGGCTGATTTCTCGAGCACCAGTCGACTGATCACATGATCGATCGGCCGATCGCTCGAGCCATCACCGACCGCCAACCTCGGCTGATCGCAGGCCATAACCCGCAGTCAAACCCTAGTTGACTCGGTCCAGTCGATTACCACATGGCACTAGTCGACTTGCACACCTCAAACATGAGTTTTAACCCAAGTACAGTTCCCCCATAGTTGCTAGACCACCCTTAGCCTAGACCTAAGCCTTCTAGCCACCTCCATCAGCCTCACGCCTCTCGAATTCCTCCAAGTCATCCATGACTTGTTCATCCATCGCGCTAGCCTTCAGGTGCTTCCATCGACTATGTCATGCTAACGGTGTCTACACCGCCAAGGCACGTTGGACTTACGCCGCCAAGACTCTGCTTGAACTTTACGCCGCCAACCATTGGACTTATGCTGCCAAGACTCCCGCTTGGACTTTACGTAGCCAATATCAAACCCCATGGACATCTAATGCCAACCCATGTTGGACATTCCATGCCAAGACCATGCTTGGACTTTCCATGCCAACCCATGTTCGACTTCTCAAATACCAAGACCATGCTTTGACTTTCCATGTGCCAAGACCCATGCTTGGACTTCCCTTGCCAACCCATGTTGGACTTCTCAAATGCCAAGACCATGCTTGGACTTTTCATGTGCCAAGACCCATGCTTGGACTTCTCATTTGCCAAGACCCATGCTTGGACTTCTCATGCCAGGTACTCAAGACTTGGACTTTCCTTGCCAACCCATGTTGGACTTTTCATGCCATATGTTTTTGTCGAAACATCAAAACACATCAAAACATCACTCGAGCCAAACTCGAGTCCTGGTCAATCGTGACCTGGGCCGATTGCACCAACAATCTCCCCCTTTTTGATGTTTGACAAAAACCAAACAAATTATTGAGTTAGAACACAAACTCAAATCTCTTACCAATTATCCCAAATTGTTAAATACTCTCCAAATGTTCTCCCCCAAACATTCTCCCCCTTTTTGACTAACATCAAAAAGGTTTTCTCTCCAAGGAGGTCAACGTCTCATGTCCCAATGAGATCTTACAATCTCCCCCTTGGTCCAAAAATACTTAGGATGCCTACCATCTTCCTAGTGATAAATCCAATATCACTCAAGAGAGACAATCCCATTTACTCTCCCAATTTCCAAATTGGGTCTCTCAAAAGTCCCATCAATTTCCCAATTGATGTCATATTCTCCCAATAACTTCTCCTCTTCAAGGAGAAAAAAACACATCCATCATCCCAAGATGGATACCTCCCCCTAAAGGCTTGCTCCCCCTTGACCATTGCACCAACAATGTCCTTGGGAAGTCCCTAAGCCAATAGGAACTCTAAACCATCAAAATTAAGGTTAGAAATTTCAACATTGAACTTTCCAACACCTTAACATTGATACAAACCCTAAACACCTCTCCTAATCCATATCCAATGGATTTTCATGCTTCATCATGCTTCCCAAAGCATATCCTAGGGTTAGGATGTTAGTAATATATGAGAGATGTCCTAAGGCAATCGCCTTATGTATGAACCATTTATATGATAAATGAAGATTCACTATTTGAGTATACATGTTTTATGTATTTGATTGGATCTTAAACTCATTTACTGAATGTCCACGATACGATTCACAGCATGAGAGAATTTGTGATTGGATCACAACTAGTGAGTATCTCTACATGTGTAATTGTGATGTATCGGAATTATCCCTAGTCGATGAATTGATGGATTTGGATACCATCAATTCTGTCGAGACTAGAACGAGGTATACTCCTTGGTGTATCCATGCTGCTGATTCTCACTGGTTGGAGACATAGTGATGTCCAGAGTTAATCGTGGATGGTAGTTATGGTAACTAGTTCATTGGAGTGACTAGCCGTAAGACTTCATATGGTTCTCTGCATATATAGATATGTCAATGAAGTTCTTACTGTGGCTTAAGTGCGATGTTCCTTTGACTTGCGGTATTCAAGTCATCTTGATCATGGAGACTTATGCTTTGACATCTTAAGCAAACATCTCTAAGGAGATGTGAACCCGGGATGATTGGGTATAAGTCGAAGTGATCGAAGGTGTTTGAATAGCCTATAAAGGATTCACCACTCCTTGCGAGGAGATGTATACCCATGGCCTCTCGTCGGATTGTTACTAAAGTCTTTGGCCAAAGCATTACATGTTTAGAGTAAGGTACTCTTCGATACATGTGGAGTAACTAGAATCCGTAGGACGAGGAAATGATACTTGGGCTAGGTGTGACGTAGTCAGCCTAGTGGGGACTGACATAATAGACCATGTCCTAAACCAAGTGGGTATAAGATTAGTGAAGGGAATGGGGCACGAATCATTCGAGCTGCTGAAGGGTTTCAGAAATAGTTCTGGATCAACCGTTGATCTTTTCGGTTAATTGGGGATCATGATGTACTACTAGGTGCCACTCATGATCGTTCTATAATTAATGGTTAATTATAGATAGCCAACATAAACCGAGAACCTATTTGGTCACACGCACAACAAGCGTAATCCAAAGGATTTAAAATGAGCTTGAGAATGAGATTCTCAGACCGAGAGAAACTAGGTTTGGTTGGACCAAACATAAAGCGAGCATGAAATCGTTTCAGTCGCAATGGAAGCGTGGATGGGCCGAGTCTTATGAAGACATAATGGATGAACCAAAATGGTTTGGTTCTAATCCAATGGATGAGAATAAACCAAAGGGTTTGGTTTATTTTAAACGAATGAACCAAAAGTTGGTTCGGTTCGTTTTAACTTAAAATAAACCATCATGGTTTGGTTTATTTTAACTTATCTTAATGGAGCGGGTTAACGGGCCTAATGGTTATGATCCAATAAACATTAAGAGAATTAGTTCTCTATAAAAGAGGGCTTAATGGATAATTAAGCCCTAATCTAAAAACCCTAGCCTTTGAGTTGCCGCCCACCCTTGGAGTTGCTCGGCGCCAACCCTAGGCTGCCGCCCAGCTTGTTGTGCCGCCGTCATCTCCTTGTCGGCGTCCAAGCTTCAGCCGGTGAACCCTCCGGCGACCCTCCGGTGATCTTCCTAGGCCTCGGTGAATAGGTGAGCACTTGGCTTCCTTGTTTTGGGCGGCGCCATCTCCTCCACCAAAGCTGTCCAGTTTTCTGGACAGCTTGTTCTCCTCTCGTCGGAGCGTCGTTTAGACGACGGTTAGAGCTCTGACAGCGGATAACTTACCGGGGATTCGATGTCCGGTAATCCTCTGAGGTGGAGGACAAAGGATTCGTCAATCGGTTGACGAATACCTCTCCGGAGAAGCGAGTTTTGAGGACTCGTTTTGGAACCGAATTTGGATTCGGATCGTGATCATCTCTCGATCACGTCGTCTTCAACACGAGGCTAGTAACCCGTACGAAGACGAAGCTCGTGGCTTAGCGAAGTCATCCCGAGGAACTCGGCATGGATACAGATAGAGACGATTCTAGCGAGGATCGTTCCGGTTGATGCCGTTCCCACTACACGTCATACGAAAGGTATAACGTAGATAAATTTTCCTTTTATTGCAAATTTAAATTTACGGTTATGTCTACACTTGTTGTAATATGCATGCGTGTGTTGTGTGTGTTGTAATAAATAGGAGTATTTATTATTTTTATTGCTTCCGCTGTGTTCATGTTTACGAAACATGATCGAACACACACACGCCGCGGTGCCGGAAACCCAACAGTGGTATCAGAGCCCAGGTTGTGTTTCGACATAATTGTAAAATGGTTTTGCGATAGTCATAATGTATTTCTGGAAATTTTCTAATTTTGGAAATTTAGAAGTATTTATGGAAAATTTTCAATTTTGGAAAGTCTAAAAGTATTTATGGAAATCTTCCACTTTTGGAAAGTTGGAAGTATTTATGGAAATTGCTATTTTTCATAAATAAAATATTTGATTAGATTCTGGAAATTTGTTTCCTAATTTAATCATGATTTGATTTGGGAAATCAAATCTTAAAATATTTTATTTCCATAAGTAGTTTTAATGATTTAGGAAATTGGTTTCCTAAATAGATTTTCCTTAATCAAATAATTCCATGAATAAAATATGTGATTATATTTGGAAATATGTTTCCTAATTTAATTATGATTTGATTTGGAGAATCAAATCTTAAACATATTTTATTTCCATAAATAGTTATGACATATAAGGAAGTATATACATGACATAATTGTATGTCATGTAATTGCATTAGATGCATAACATTATGCCATGCGTGTCGTGACATGTAGATGTATGCCATGTATGCCATGCCATGTAGATAATAGTTATTTGCATGCAAAGAGGATGAGACATAAAAACCCTTAAACAATATTAATATTAAAGCCTGGCACCTTCCATTAATATGGTTAGAACCAGAGTTCCGTTTCTTGTTTGGGTTGTTGGACTCTCTCCAAGCCCGGCTCGAACCCGAATATGTTCAAACCATGGAATAGTTTAATACTAATATGGTAAGAGCCAGAGGTCAATCGTTAGCTTTGGTTGTTGGACTCTCTCCAAGCTGGGCTAATTGGTTGAATGCGCTCTAACCATATTAAAACTATTTCCCGATTAATGGGTTGGCTTTAACCTGGAGCATCGGCTTGTTGGACTCTCTCCAAGGTCGATGTAAAGGGAGGTGAAGTTGGGTGCTATGCATATGATGCATACTTGTTAATGTGTTAACAACCAGATGTATGTGTGAACATTCAATTAGTTGATAGCACATTGTGATAGTTGCATATACGTGATATGCAATCGGTATAGTTGATACCTACCGTCATAGTTATGAATGGCTTGTTGGACTCTCTCCAAGGTTGTTCATAACTATGATGGATATCAGCCCATTCGGAGAAGGACCTACGATCTCCCGAAGTGATTTTGGGGTTTTTGAAATTCGAAAAAATGAATGGGATTTATAAATGTATATTGATGCATTTTAAAATCATCTTTCTCATATATGCTCGTTTTGTATTTCTAGGTCAATAAATTGATCATGACGTCTTTGAATTTGTGAACTATTTTGGATTCGAACAAACTGACTGGGCCTAACTTCCTGGACTAGCTTAGAAACCTGAGAATTGTTCTCAAGGCGGAAAAGCTTGCATATGTCCTTGAAGAGCCTCTTCCTGACCGTCCTAAGGACGATGCAACTCCAGACCAAATGTTGGTCTATCAGAAGCATGTGGCAGATTCTGAGCTGGCGAGTTGCATCATGCTAGCGGTGATGGTACCTGAGCTGCAAAAGCAGCATGAGCATATGGATGCTAATACTATGGTCTTCCATCTTCATGAGTTGTTTGATGAGCAAGCGAGATCCGAAAGGTTCGAGGTCTCTAGGCTCCTCTTCACCACGAAGATGTAAGAAGGTTCATCTGTAGTGCAGTTTGTGCTAAAGATGAACGGGTACATCGAGCGGCTAGCTAGCCTCGGTTTTGTGATGGATCATGAGTTAAGTATTGACTTAATTTTGCATTGTTTGCCCAAGAGTTTCTCGCAATATGTGATGAACAAATTGGAATCCACCATTCCCGAGCTCCTCAATATGCTGAAGACTATGGAGCCTTCTGTGAAGCATGAGGAGAAGGCGGTTCTGTTAGTTGATTCCTCAAAGAAAGGTTCTAAGAGGAAGGCAAAAGAACAGAAGAAAGGAAAGAACAAAAAGGAAAAGAAGGCGGAACCAGCGCAAAAGGGCACTTGCCATCACTGTGGCAAGGAAGGCCACTGGCGAATAAACTGCAAGATTTATCTTGAGTCCATGAAGAAGAAGAAGGCATCCGATGCCCCATCCTCTTCAGGTATCTTCGTTATTGATTGTCATTCTATTTCCTTGGACACTTGGGTATTGGATACTGGGTGTAGCTCACATATATGTAATGACATACAGGGGCTAAGGAATAGAAGAAGACTTGTCAGAGGGGAGTCAAATTTATGTGTTGGGCAATGGAGCAAAGGTCATGGCCGCCATCGTAACTTATTTGCTGAAGCTCCCTAGTGGACTAGTCTTAGAACTGGACAATTGCTATTATGTTCCTTCTCTAATAAAGAACATTGTTTCTATTTCCTGTTTAAATAGAAATGGTTTCCATTTGACGTTTAGTAACAATTGTTGTTATATAACTTTAAATGGTGTACTTTATGGAACTGGAACCTTGAGTAATGGAATTTATACGTTGGACGTATCCAGTGACATTTTCAATATCGAAGCGAGCAACACGCGTGCTCGAAAGGATAATCAAATAGACTCCTATATGTGGCATTGTCGTCTTGGCCATATAAGCAAGAAACGCATGTCCGAATTACACCGATGTGGAATTCTGGAATCGTTTGAATTGGATTCATACGATACATGCGAATCATGCTTAAAAGGCAAGATGAATAAGTTACCTTTTACTGGAAAAGGTGAACGAGTGGGAGAGTTACTAGGTCTAATACATACTGATGTATGTGGACCTATGTCAACTCAAGCATTAGGAGGCTATAGCTACTTCATTACCTTCACCGATGATCACTCACGGTTTGGGTATGTGTTCTTGATGAAACACAAGTCTGAAGCCTTTGAAAGGTTTAAAGAATTCAGAAATGAAGTAGAGAAACAACATGACAAGAGTATTAAAATACTTCGATCGGATCGAGGTGGTGAATACTTAAGTCAAGAGTTTCTTGATTATCTAAGAGACAATGGCATATTGTCTCAATGGACTCCGCCCTATACACCACAGCATAATGGTGTATCTGAGAGGCGTAACCGGACCTTGTTGGACATGGTCAGGTCAATGATGAATCATGCAACTCTTTCCAAGTCCTTTTGGGGCTATGCACTTCAGACAGCTGTTTACTTGTTAAACAGAATGCCTACCAAGGTAGTCTCAACTACTCCATATGAGATATGGAATAGTAAGAAACCTCATGTATCTTACTTGAAGATATGGGGTTGTCCTGCTTATGTGAAGCAGACTGTATCAGACAAATTGGATGCTAAGTCTGATAAATGTCTATTTATTGGATACCCTAAGGAAACTATGGGTTACCAATTCTATCATCCTGTGGAACAAAAGGTGTTTGTTTCAAGGCATGTTGTGTTTCTAGAGAAAGAGTTTCTCTTGCAAGAAAATAGTGGGAGTGTCGTCGAGCTTGAGGAGGCTCGAGAGACTCAAATAGACATTGATGAGATACCTGGTGAAGCACAACAGTCGACAACTCATCGTGATGGGCAATCGGCTGGACCTATTGTAACACCACATCTTTGTAGATCTGGTAGAACACGCAATATTCCTGAGAGATATGGATTTCTCGTAAGCGAATCGAACGACGTGTTACTCATTGATGATGAGGAGCCTACCAGTTATGAAGAAGTGCTGACAAGTTCAGAAAGGGATAAGTGGCTTGGTGCCATGAAGTCGGAAATGGATTCCATGTATGAAAACCAAGTTTTGAACTTGGTTGACCCACCTGAAGGGATAAAGCCTATAGGGTGCAAGTGGGTTTTCAAGAAGAAAACCGACATGGATGGTAATGTGATTACCTATAAGGCTAGATTGGTGGCGAAAGGATATCGTCAAAAACAAGGTGTTGATTATGACGAAACCTATTCGTCTGTAGCTATGCTTAAATCCATTCGGATGCTCCTGGCCATAGCGGCTCATTATGATTATGAGATATGGCAGATGGATGTGAAAACAGCTTTCCTTAATGGAAACCTGCTCGAGGACGTGTATATGATACAGCCTGAGGGTTTCACATCGGTTGATAAAACAAAGGTATGCAAATTGCGACGATCTATTTATGGAATGAAGCAAGCATCCAGGAGCTGGAATATCCGTTTTGATGAGACAATCAAAAAGTTTGATTTCTCACAAAATCCAGACGAACCTTTTGTGTACAAGAAGGTTAGTGGGAGTGCAGTCGTATTCCTAGTATTGTATGTCGATGACATACTACTTATAGGAAACGATGTTTCAACCTACAAATGCTGAAGGTTTGGTTATCCAAGACATTCTCCATGAAAGATTCGGGAGAAGCAACCTACATCCTCGGATTAAGATCTATAGAGATAGATCAAATACTGCTTGGTCTTCGCAGCCTACATATATGTAATCGAAAAGCAAAGAAGGTTTAGCATGCCGGAATCAAGAAGGTTTTCTTGCCCATCGGGCATGGGGTACACCTTTCGAAGTCTATGTGTCCGCGCACAGAAGACGAGAGGATTTGCATGAGTAAGATTCCCTATGCATCCGCAATAGGATCTATCATGTATGCTATGTTATGTACGAGGCCCGATGTATCATGTATGCTCACGAGTGTCACGGCGGATGCGATCCGATCGAGGAATGGATCATTGGTGGTACATTAAGAGGATCCTTAAGTACTTGAGAAGAACTAAGGATGCGTTCCTAATATATGGAGAAGGGTACATGGTGATACGTGGGTATACGGATGCCAGCTCCAGACAGACAAGGATGATTCCATGTCTCAGTCTGGGTATGTATTCACCTAGAATGGAGGAGCAATAAGTTGGAAATATTCCAAGCTTGACACTATAGCGGATTCTGCCACTAAGGCAGAGTACGTTGCAGCTTTGGAAGCAACAAAGGAAGCGGTTTGGATCAAGTAGTTCATCTCTGAAATTGATGTGGTCTCATCAATGATCCAAACATGTGCTTCACTGCTATCATCTTAACAGAGAGATCATCAGTAGGAACGAAATACAAATCGAGAAAATTCCCACTGAAAGGAACTTAGCGGATCCCTTGACTAAGGCATTACCTCAAAGTAAGTTTGAGGGTCATGTTCGAGCTTATGGTATTAGATACCGTAGCGATTGGCATTAGGCCAAGTGGGAGTCTGTTAGTAATATATGAGAGATGTCCTAAGGCAATCGCCTTATGTATGAACCATTTATATGATAAATGAAGATTCACTATTTGAGTATACATGTTTTATGTATTTGATTGGATATTAAACTCATTTACTGAATGTCCACGATACGATTCACAGCATTAGAGAATTTGTGATTGGATCACAACTAGTGAGTATCTCTACATTTGTAATTGTGATGTATTGGAATTATCCCTAGTCGATGAATTGATGGATTTGGACACCATCAATTCTGTCGAGACTAGCACGAGGTATACTCCTTGGTGTATCCAAGCGGTGATTCTCAGCGGCACATAGTGATGTCAGTTAATCGTGGATGCTAGTTATGGTAACTAGTTCATTGGAGTGACCAGCCGTAAGACTTCATATGGTTCTCTGCATATATAGATATGTCAATGAAGTTCTTACTGTGGCTTAAGTGCGATGTTCCTTTGACTTGCGATATTTAAGTCATCTTGATCATGGAGACTTATGCTTTGACATCTTAAGCAAACATCTCTAAGGAGATGTGGACCCGGGATGATTGGGTATAAGTCGAAGTGATCGAAGGTGTTTGAATAACCTACAAAGGATTCACCACTCCTTGCGAGGAGATGTATACCCATGGCCTCTCGTCGGATTGTTACTAAAGTCTTTGGCCAAAGCATTGTTAGTAATATATGAGAGATGTCCTAAGGCAATCGCCTTATGTATGAACCATTTATATGAAAAATGAAGATTCACTATTTGAGTATACATGTTTCGTGTATTTGATTGGATCTTAAACTCATTTACTGAATGACCACGATGCGATTCACAGCATGAGAGAATTTGTGATTGGATCACAACTAGTGAGTATCTCTGCATGTGTAATTGTGATGTATCGAAATAATCCCTAGTCGATGAATTGATGGATTTGGACACCATCAATTCTGTCGAGACTAGCACGAGGTATACTCCTTGGTGTATCCAAGCAGCTGATTCTCACTGGCTGGAGACATAGTGATGTCCGGAGTTAATCGTTGATGCTAGTTATGGTAACTAGTTCATTGGAGTGACCAGCCGTAAGACTTCATATGGTTCTCTGCATATATAGATATGTCAATGAAGTTCTTACTGTGGCTTAAGTGAGATGTTCCTTTGACTTGCGGTATTCAAGTCATCTTGATCATGGAGACTTATGCTTTGACATCTTAAGCAAACATCTCTAAGGAGATGTGGACCCGGGATGATTGGGTATAAGTCGAAGTGATCGAAGGTGTTTGAATAGCCTATAAAGGATTCACCACTCCTTGCGAGGGGATGTATACCCATGGCCTCTCGTCGGATTGTTATTAAAGTCTTTGGCCAAAGCATTACATGTTTAGAGTAAGGTACTCTTCGATACATGTGGAGTAACTAGAATCCGTAGGACGAGGAAATAATACTTGGGCTAGGTGTGACGTAGTCAGCCTAGTGGGGACTGACACAATAGACCATGTCCTGAACCAAGTGGGTATAAGATGAGTGAAGGGAATGGGGCACGAATCATTCGAGCTACTGAAGGGTTTCAGAAATAGTTCTGGATCAACCGTTGATCTTTTCGATTAATTGGGGATCATGATGTACTACTAGGTGCCACTCATGATCGTTCTATAATTAATGGTTAATTATAGACGGCCAACATAAACCGAGAACCTATTTGGTCACACGCACAACGAGCGTAATCCAAAGGATTTAAAACGAGCTTAAGAATGAGATTCTCAGATCGAGAGAAACTAGGTTTGGTTGGACCAAACATAAAGCGAGCATGAAATCGTTTCAGTCGCAATGGAAGCGTGGATGGGCCGCGTCTTATGAAGACGTAATGGATGAACCAGAATGGTTTGGTTCTAATCCAATGGATGAGAATAAACCAAAGGGGTTTGGTTTATTTTAAACGAATGAACCAAAAGTTGGTTCGGTTCGTTTTAACTTAAAATAAACCATCATGGTTTGGTTTATTTTAACTTATCTAAATGGAGCGGGTTAACGGGCTTTATGGATATGATCCATTAACCATTAAGAGAATTAGTTCTCTATAAAATCGAGCTTAAACCCTAATCCAAAGCCCTAATTAAGCTTGGCCGCCCAAACCCCTTCCTCTTGTTGACGTCAACTCCATTGGCGCCGCCCAACTTGTGTGCTGCCGTCCATCTCCTTGCTGGCATCCAAGCATCAGCCGGTGAACCCTCCGGCGACCCTCTGGTGATCTTCCTAGGCCTCGGTGAAAAGGTGAGCACTTGGCTTCCTTGTTTTGGCCGGCGCCTACTCCTCCACCAAGCTGTCCAGTTTTCTGGACAGCTTCTTCTCCTCTCGTCGGAGCGTCATTTGGACGACGGTTAGAGCTCCGACAGTGGCTAAATTACCGGGGATTCGATCTCCGGTAATCCTTTGAGGTGGTGGACGAAGGATTCGTCAATCGGTTGACGAATACCTCTCCGGAGAAGCGAGTTTTGAGGACTCGTCTTAGGATCCGAATTTGGATTCGGATCATGATCATCTCTCGATCACGTCGTCTTCAACACGAGGCTAGTAACCCGTACGAAGACGAAGCTCGTGGCTTAGTGAAGTCATCCCGAGGAACTCGGCATGGATACGGATAGAGACGATTCTAGCGAGAATCGTTCCGGTTGATGCCGTTCCCGCTACACGTCATACGAAAGGTATAACGTAGATAAATTTCCTTTTATTGCAAATTTAAATTTACGGTTATGTCTACACTTGTTGTAATAAGCATGCGTGTGTTGTGTGTGTTGTAATAAATAGGAGTATTTATTATCTTTATTGCTTCCGCTGTGTTCATGTTTACGAAACATGATCGAACACACCTGCCTTGTGATCTTGAAACCCATGATGGTATCGGAGCCCAGGTTGTGTTTTGACATAATCGTAAAAATGGTTTTGCAATAGTCATAATGTATTTCTGGAAATTTTCTAATTTTGGAAATTTAGAAGTATTTATGGAAATTTTTCAATTTTGGAAAGTCTAGAAGTATTTATGGAAATCTTCCACTTTTGGAAAGTTGGAAGTATTTATGGAAATTGATATTTTCCATAAATAAAATATTTGATTAGATTCTAGAAATTTGTTTCCTAATTTAATCATGATTTGATTTGGGAAATCAAATCTTAAAATATTTTATTTCCATAAGTAGTTTTAATCATTTAGGAAATTAGTTTCCTAAATAGATTTTCCTTAATCAAATAATTCCATGAATAAAATATGTGATTAGTTTTGGAAATTTGTTTCCTAATTTTATTATGATTTGATTTGGAGAATCAAATCTTAAATATATTTTATTTCCATAAATAGTTATGACATATAAGGAAACATATACATGACATAATTGTATGCCATGTAATTGCATTAGATGCATAACATTATGCCATGCGTGTCGTGACATGTAGATGTATGCCATGTATGCCATGCCATGTAGATAATAGTTATTTGCATGCAAAGAGGATGAGACATAAAAACCCTTAAACAATATTAAAGCCTACACCTTCCATTAATATGGTTAGAACCAGAGTTCCGTTTCTTGTTTGGGTTGTTGGACTCTCTCCAAGCCCGGCTCGAACCCAAACATGTTCAAACCATGGAATAGTTTAACACTAATATGGTAAGTGTTAGAGGTCAATCGTTAGCTTTAGTTGTTGGACTCTCTCCAAGCTGGGCTAATTGGTTGAATGCGCTCTAACCATATTAAAACTATTTCCCGATTAATGGGTTGGCTTTAACCTGGAGCATCGGCTTGTTGGACTCTCTCCAAGGTCGATGTAAAGGGAGGTGAAGTTGGGTGCTATGCATATGATGCATACTTGTTAATGTGTTAACAACCCGATGTATGTGTGAACATTCAATTAGTTGATAGCACATTGTGATAGTTGCATATACGTGATATGCAATCGGTATAGAAGATACCTACCGTCGTAGTTATGAATGGCTTGTTGGACTCTCTCCAAGGTTGTTCATAACTATGATGGATATCAGCCCATTCGGAGATGGACCTACGATCTCCCGAAGTGATTTTGGGGTTTTTGAAATTCGAAAAATGAATGGGATTTATAAATGTATATTGATGCATTTTAAAATCATTTTCTCATATATGCTCGTTTTGTATTTCTAGGTCAATAAATTGATCATGACGTCTTTGAATTTGTGCACTATTTTGGATTCGAACAAACTGACTGGGCCTAACTTCCTCGACTGGCTTAGAAACCTGAGAATTGTTCTCAAGGAGGAAAAGCTTGCATATGTCCTTGAAGAGCCTCTTCCTGACCGTCCTAAGGACGATGCAACTCCAGACCAAATGTTGGTCTATCAGAAGCATGTGGCAGATTCTGAGCTGGCGAGTTGCATCATGCTAGCGGCGATGGTACCTGAGCTGCAAAAGCAGCATGAGCATATGGATGCTAATACTATGGTCTTCCATCTTCATGAGTTGTTCGATGAGCAAGCGAGATCCGAAAGGTTCGAGGTCTCTAGGCTCCTCTTCACTACGAAGATGCAAGAAGATTCATCTGTAGTGCAGTTTGTGCTAAAGATGAACGGGTACATCGAGCGGCTAGCTACCCTCGATTTTGTGATGGATCATGAGTTAAGTATTGACTTAATTCTGCATTGTTTGCCCAAGTGTTTCTCGCAATTTGTGATGAACTATCGGATGAACAAATTGGAATCCACCATTCCCGAGCTCCTCAATATGCTGAAGACTGTGGAGCCTTCTGTGAAGCATGAGGAGAAGGCGGTTCTGTTAGTTGATTCCTCAAAGAAGGGTTCTAAGAGGAAGGCAAAAGAACAAAAGAAAGGAAAGAACAAAAAGGCAAAGAAGGCGGAACCAGCGCAAAAGGGCACTTGCCATCACTGTGGCAAGGAAGGCCACTGGCGAATAAACTGCAAGATTTATCTTGAGTCCATGAAGAAGAAGAAGGCATCCGATGCCCCATCCTCTTCAGGTATCTTCGTTATTGATTGTCATTCTATTTCCTTGGACACTTGGGTATTGGATACTGGGTGTCGCTCACATATATGTAATGACATACAGGGGCTAAGGAATAGAAGAAGACTTGTCAGAGGGGAGTCAAATTTGCGAGTTGGCAATGGAGCAAAGGTTGCTGCCGTCGCCATCGGAACTTATTTGCTGAAGCTCCCTAGTGGACTAGTCTTAGAACTGGACAATTGCTATTATGTTCCTTCTCTAATAAAAACATTGTTTCTATTTCCTGTTTAAATAGAAATGGTTTCCATTTGACGTTTAGTAACAATTGTTGTTATATAACTTTAAATGGCGTACTTTATGGAACTGGAACCTTGAGTAATGGCATTTATACGTTGGACGTATCCAGTGACATTTTCAATATCGAAGCGAGCAACACGCGTGCTCGAAAGGATAATCAAATAGACTCCTATATGTGGCATTGTCGTCTTGGCCATATAAGCAAGAAACGCATGTCCGAATTACACCGATGTGGAATTCTGGAATCGTTTGAATTGGATTCATACGATACATGCGAATCATGCTTAAAAGGCAAGATGACTAAGTTACCTTTTACTGGAAAAGGTGAACGAGTGGGAGAGTTACTAGGTCTAATACATACTGATGTATGCTATGTCAACTCAAGCATTAGGAGGCTATAGCTACTTCATTACCTTCACCGATGATCACTCACGGTTTGGGTATGTGTTCTTGATGAAACACAAGTCTGAAGCCTTTGAAAGGTTCAAAGAATTCAGAAATGAAGTAGAGAAATAACATGACAAGAGTATTAAAATACTTCGATCGGATCGAGGTGGTGAATACTTAAGTCAAGAGTTTCTTGATTATCTAAGAGACAATGGCATATTGTCTCAATGGACTCCGCCCTATACACCACAGCATAATGGTGTATCTGAGAGGCGTAATCGGACCTTGTTGGACATGGTCAGGTCAATGATGAATCATGCAACTCTTCCCAAGTCCTTTTGGGGCTATGCACTTCAGACAACTGTTTAGTTGTTAAACAGAATGCCTACCAAGGTAGTCTCAACTACTCCATATGAGATATGGAATAGTAAGAAACCTCATGTATCTTACTTGAAGATATGAGGTTGTCCTGCTTATGTGAAGCGGACTGTATCAGACAAATTGGATGCTAAGTCTGATAAATGTCTATTTGTTGGATACCCTAAGGAAACAAGGGGTTACCAATTCTATCATCCTGTGGAACAAAAGGTGTTTGTTTCAAGGCATGTTGTGTTTCTAGAGAAAGTGTTTCTCTTGCAAGAAAACAGTGGGAGTGTCGTCGAGCTTGAGGAGGCTCGAGAGACTCAAATAGACATTAATGAGATACCTGGTGAAGCACAACAGCCGACAACTCATAGTGATGAGCAATCAGCTGGACCTATTGTAACACCACATCTTCGTAGATCTGGTAGAACATGCAATATTCCTGAGAGATATGGATTTCTCGTAAGCGAATCGAACGACGTGTTACTCATTGATGATGAGGAGCCTACCAGTTATGAAGAAGTGCTGACAAGTTCAGAAAGGGATAAGTGGCTTGGTGCCATGAAGTCGGAAATGGATTCCATGTATGAAAATCAAGTTTGGAACTTGGTTGACCCACCTGAAGGGATAAAGCCTATAGGGTGCAAGTGGGTTTTCAAGAAGAAAACCGACATGGATGGTAATTTGATTACCTATAAGGTTAGATTGGTGGCGAAAGGATATCATCAAAAACAAGGTGTTGATTATGACGAAACCTATTCACCTGTAGCTATGCTTAAATCCATTCGGATGCTCCTGGCCATAGCAGCTCATTATGATTATGAGATATGGCAGATGGATGTGAAAACAGCTTTCCTTAATGGAAACACCGAGGAAGTGTGTATGATACACCGAGGGTTTCACATCGGTTGATAAAACCAAGGTATGCAAATTGCGATCCATTTATGGATTGAAGCAAGCATCCAGGAGCTGGAATATCCGTTTTGATGAGACAATCAAAAAGTTTGATTTCTCACAAAATCCAGACGAACCTTGTGTGTACAAGAAGGTTAGTGGGAGTGCAGTCGTATTCCTAGTATTGTATGTCGATGACATACTACTTATAGGAAACGATGTTTCAATCTTATAGTCAGTGAAGGTTTGGTTATCCAAGACATTCTCCATGAAAGACCTGGGAGAAGCAACCTACATCCTCGGGATTAAGATCTATAGAGATAGATCGAAACGGTTGCTTGGTCTTTCGCATTCTACATATATAGACCGAGTGCTAAAGAGGTTTAGCATGTCGGAATCCAAGAAAGGTTTCCTACCCATCAGGCATGGGGTACACCTTTCGAAGTCTATGTGTCCGCGCACAGAAGACGAGAGGATTTGCATGAGTAAGATTCCCTATGCATCCGCAATAGGATCTATCATGTATGCTATGTTATGTACAAGGCCCGACGTATCGTACGCTCTGAGTGTCACGAGCAGATACCAGTCCGATCCGGGAATGGATCATTGGGCGACTGTTAAGACAATCCTTAAGTACTTGAGAAGAACTAAGGATGCGTTCCTAATATATGGAGAAGGGTACATGGTGATACGTGGGTATACGGATACCAGCTCCAGACAGACAAGGATGATTCCATGTCTCAGTCTAGATACGTGTTCACCTTGAATGGGGGCACAGTGAGTTGGAAAAGTTCCAAACAAGAGACTGTAGCGGATTCTACCACTGAGGCAGAATACATTGCAGCTTCGGAAGCAGCAAAGGAAGCGGTTTGGATCAAAAAGTTCGTTCATGAACTTGGTGTGATTCTGGCCATTGTTGAAGCAATACCGGTCTACTGCGACAACAATGGAGCAATTGCACAGGCAAAAGAGCCAAGGTCTCATCAGCGATCCAAACATGTGCTTCGCCGCTATCATCTTATCAGAGAGATCATTAGTAGGAACGAAATACAAATCGAGAAAATTCCCACTGAAAGGAACTTAGCGGATCCTTTAACTAAGGCATTACCTCAAAATAAGTTTGAGGGTCTTGTTCGAGCTTATGGTATTGGATACCGTAGCGATTGGCATTAGGCCAAGTGGGAGTCTGTTAGTAATATATGAGAGATGTCCTAAGGCAATCGCCTTATGTATGAACCATTTATATGATAAATGAAGATTCACTATTTGAGTATACATGTTTCGTGTATTTGATTGGATCTTAAACTCATTTACTGAATGAACACGATGCGATTCACAGCATGAGAGAATTTGTGATTGGATCACAACTAGTGAGTATCTCTGCATGTGTAATTGTGATGTATCGAAATAATCCCTAGTCGATGAATTGATGGATTTGGACACCATCAATTCTGTCGAGACTAGCACGAGGTATACTCCTTGGTGTATCCAAGCAGCTGATTCTCACTGGCTCGAGACATAGTGATGTCCGGAGTTAATCGTGGATGCTAGTTATGGTAACTAGTTCTTTGGAGTGACCAGCCGTAAGACTTCATATGGTTCTCTGCATATATAGATATGTCAATGAAGTTCTTACTGTGGCTTAAGTGCGATGTTCCTTTGACTTGCGGTATTCAAGTCATCTTGATCATGGAGACTTATGCTTTGACATCTTAAGCAAACATCTCTAAGGAGATGTGGACCCGGGATGATTGGGTATAAGTCGAAGTGATCGAAGGTGTTTGAATAGCCTATAAAGGATTCACCACTCCTTGCGAGGGGATGTATACCCATGGCCTCTCGTCGGATTGTTACTAAAGTCATTGGCCAAAGCATTACATGTTTAGAGTAAGGTAGTCTTCGATACATGTGGAGTAACTAGAATCCGTAGGACGAGGAAATAATAATTGGGCTAGGTGTGACGTAGTCAGCCTAGTGGGGACTGACACAATAGACCATGTCCTGAACCAAGTGGGTATAAGATGAGTGAAGGGAAAGGGGCACGAATCATTCGAGCTACTGAAGGGTTTCAGAAATAGTTCTGGATCAACCGTTGATCTTTTCGGTTAATTGGGGATCATGATGTACTACTAGGTGCCACTCATGATCGTTCTATAATTAATGGTTAATTATAGACGGCCAACATAAACCGAAAACCTATTTGGTCACACGCACAACGAGCGTTATCCAAAGGATTTAAAACGAGCTTGAAAATGGGATTCTCAGACCGAGAGAAACTAGGTTTGGTTGGACCAAACATAAAGCGAGCATGAAATCATTTCAGTTGCAATGGAAGCGTGGATGGGCCGCGTCTTATGAAGACGTAATGGATGAACCAAAATGGTTTGGTTCTAATCCAATGGATGAGAATAAACCAAAGGGGTTTGGTTTATTTTAAACGAATGAACCAAAAGTTGGTTCGGTTCGTTTAAACTTAAAATAAACCATCATGGTTTGGTTTATTTTAACTTATCTTAATGGAGCGGGTTAACGGGCTTTATGGATATGATCCATTAACCATTAAGAGAATTAGTTCTCTATAAAATAGGGCTTAAACCCTAATCCAAAGCCCTAATCAAGCTTGGCCGCCCAAACCCCTTCCTCTTGTTGGCGTCAACTCCATTGGCGCCGCCCAGCTTGTGTGCTGCCGTCCATCTCCTTGCCGGCGTCCAAACTTCAGCCGGTGAACCCTCCGGCGACCCTCCGGTGATCTTCCTAGGCCTCGGTGAAAAGGTGAGCACTTGGCTTCCTTGTTTTGGCCGGCGCCTAATCCTCCACCAAGCTGTCCAGTTTTCTGGACAGCTTCTTCTCCTCTCGTCGGAGCGTCGTTTGGACGATGGTTAGAGCTCCGACAGCGGCTAAATTACCGGGGATTCGATCTCCGGTAATCCTCTGAAGTAGAGGACGAAGGATTCGTCAATCGGTTGACGAATACCTCTCCGGAGAAGCGAGTTTTGAGGACTCGTCTTAGGATCCGAATTTGGATTCGGATCGTGATCATCTCTCGATCACATCGTCTTCAACACGAGCCTAGTAACCCGTACGAAGACGAAGCTCATGGCTTAGCGAAGTCATCCCGAGGAACTCGGCGTGGATACGGATAGAGACAATTCTAGCGAGAATCGTTCCGGTTGATGCCATTCCCGCTACACGTCATACGAAAGGTATAACGTAGATAAATTTCCTTTTATTGCAAATTTAAATTTACGGTTATGTCTACACTTGTTGTAATAAGCATGCGTGTGTTGTGTGTGTTGTAATAAATAGGAGTATTTATTATCTTTATTGCTTCCGCTGTGTTCATGTTTACGAAACATGATCGAACACACACACGCCGCGGTGCCGGAAACCCAACAAGCATTACATGTTTAGAGTAAGGTACTCTTCGATACATGTGGAGTAACTAGAATCCGTAGGACGAGGAAATGATACTTGGGCTAGGTGTGACATAGTCAGCCTAATGGGGACTGACACAATAGACCATATCCTGAACCAAGTGGGTATAAGATGAGTGAAGGGAATGGGGCACGAATCATTCGAGCTGCTGAAGGGTTTCAGAAATAGTTCTGGATCAACCGTTGATCTTTTCGGTTAATTGGGGATCATGATGTACTACTAGGTGCCACTCATGTTCGTTCTATAATTAATGGTTAATTATAGACGGCCAACATAAACCGAGAACCTATTTGGTCACACGCACAACGAGCATAATCCAAAGGATTTAAAACGAGCTTGAGAATGAGATTCTCAGACCGAGAGAAACTAGGTTTGGTTGGACCAAACATAAAGCGAGCATGAAATCATTTCAGTCGCAATGGAAGCGTGGATGGGCCGAGTCTTATGAAGACGTAATGGATGAACCAAAATGGTTTGGTTCTAATCGAATGGATGAGAATAAACCAAAGGGTTTGGTTTATTTTAAACGAATGAACAAAAAGTTGGTTCGGTTCGTTTTAACTTAAAATAAACCATCATGGTTTGGTTTATTTTAACTTATCTTAATGGAGCGGGTTAACGGGCCTAATGGTTATGATCCAATAAGCATTAAGAGAATTAGTTCTCTATAAAAGAGGGCTTATTGGATAATTAAGCCCTAATCCAAAAACCCTAGCCTTTGAGTTGCCGCCCACCCTTGGAGTTGCTCGGCGCCAACCCTAGGCTGCCGCCCAGCTTGTTGTGCCGCCGTCATCTCCTTGTCGGCGTCCAAGCTTCAGCCGGTGAACCCTCCGGCGACCCTCCGGTGATCTTCCTAGGCCTCGGTGAATAGGTGAGCACTTGGCTTCCTTGTTTTGGGCGGCGCCATCTCCTCCACCAAAGCTGTCCAGTTTTCTGGACAGCTTGTTCTCCTCTCGTCGGAGCGTCGTTTGGACGATGGTTAGAGCTCCGACAGTGGATAACTTACCAGGGATTCGATCTCCGGTAATCCTCTGAGGTGGAGGACGAAGGATTCGTCAATCGGTTGACGAATACCTCTCCGGAGAAGCGAGTTTTGAGGACTCATTTTGCATCCGAATTTGGATTCGGATCGTGATCATCTCTCGATCACGTCGTCTTCAACACGAGGCTAGTAACCCGTACGAAGACGAAGCTCATGGCTTAGCGAAGTCATCCCGAGGAACTCGGCGTGGATACGGATAGAGACGATTCTAGCGTGGATCGTTCCGGTTGATGTCGTTCCCGCTACACGTCATACGAAAGGTATAACGTAGATAAATTTTCCTTTTATTGCAAATTCAAATTTACGGTTATGTCTACACTTGTTGTAATATGCATGCGTGTGTTGTGTGTGTTGTAATAAATAGGAGTATTTATTATTTTTATTGCTTCCACTGTGTTCATGTTTACGAAACATGATCGAACACACACACGCCGCGGTGCCGGAAACCCAACATAGGAGTGGTTAGGGACCTTTACCATGGCTGAACACGGGCTAACCAAACTTAGTTTTCCCGAAATCAGCCTTGGCAATGACTCACAGCTACCGATCACACTCATTTCATCACCGATCGCCACTCGAGTAGATCGATAATCAAATTTTCGAATTTTAGTTATCAGAATCGAGTTTTGGAAATTCATAACTAATTATACGTATATCGAAAAATCATGAAATTTGATACGTATAATACTTATGACTAATACAATGGGTGAAAAATGTTTGAAAATTATTTTACCCATACAATAGTGAAATTGGGACAAAGTTCAAAACCATTGAAATTTTCAATGTTTTGGTCCTACTTTGTATCAACTTCATCAATGGTGATTGCTATCAAAAGATAGGCTTCACCAAGGTTTTCTAAAATGATTTTAAAATGTTTTCAAAACCTTATCTTGGATCATATTCCTTGGGCTCTATGTACATGACTTGTACACAAGCTTTCCCAATGATCCACAAATAAAATTAGATGAGTTTTAGTTCATCTAGATGCAAAAACTATGCACCTTGAACTTAACTCATATCCTAGCATCTCACATGTATCTAGGGTGTATAAATACACATACATGTCAATTGGATGTGAGATGTGGGTTTTGTTCTCCCTAATCTAGGGTTTCATGCATTTTCCTAAGGCAACTCTACTTGATTCCCTTATAAATGGGACTCCAAGTCATGCCAAAGTTTTTACCTCAATTTTAATTAAATGCATGAATGATTATGACATTTGAGATGATATAGATAAACACATGCTCATAATCATGATGTCATGGCATAGTATGAAATCTAAAAACACATGACATTTAACTTAAAACCTAAACATGAACATGACATTTTATAAGATTAAAACAAAGTATGATGTCATGGCATGTTATATGGCAAACAAGGCATGACATATAAAATATATAGGTATAGCAATACCTACATTTTAATATTAATTGTCATTTGATATAATTATGTTTATTTTTCCATATTAACCTAAATTCTCCCAAATGTGCCAAAAATCCAAATTGGCACATTAAAAACCTCTAAACCTAAATTGTGCCAATTTGATCAAATTATCAACCTTCTCAATTAATATTGGCACATCCTAAAATCTTTTAGGATTATGATTCAAATCTATTTTCAAGGTAACCATAACCTTGAAAATATCCTAAAATGCCACCTTTATCATGGTTGAGTTAACTACCCATCCACTCATGGTTGGCACATCCTAAGCCCACCTAGCATGAATCAATCACGCTCTTAGGAACCCAAAACCGATTTGAGCTCCTAGGGTTAATTAGGTATTCCATAGGGATAACTTCCCTAGATACCTTCCTAATGACCCTCCTAGGCTTGTTAGCCTTGGTCATTTTGGTCTTGCCTAGGTTAACCTTAGACATTGCCTCCCTAACAACCTTCTTAGTGGCCACCCTAGGTTTCTTATAAACCTTAGCCACTAGGCACAAGCCTTGGTCAACTCTAGGGATGACTTCCCTATTGACCTTAGTCTTCCTAGACCTAGTTAGTGTTCCATAGTCAAATGGAACACTATGGTAAGCCACCTTAGGCTTAGGTTTGTGACACAAACCTTGCTTGCCCTTGGTTGACTTTTGACTCTTAGGTCCTAGGTGTTGACTTTGACTTTTGGACCTAGAAGTTTGGCTAATTGACCCTTGCATTTGATTTTGCAAAACCTTAAGGGTATTTTCAAGTTTTTCAAGCCTTGATCTCAAGGCTTGATTTTCCTTTTCTAATATCACAATTTTTGATTTTTCATTTTCTCTTGAGATATTTTTATTTCTAGGCATATGTCTAGATTTCTTAGCATTAAAGCCTAGATGTTCTCCTATTTTCTTAATGCTTTCTTTAGGTAATATATTTTTAGGGACATTAGTCCCAAATTTCTTCTTATTTCCTAAGTGAACACTCTTAGCACCTAAACAAAAGTATTTATTTCTATTAGCATGCTTTTCATGGCAAATTGCAAGAGAATTAAAATTCCTAGCATGCTTTTGACTTTTAAATTTAGAAGATGCATTATTGAAATATACCTTAGGGTTTGCCTTGGAGGCTCCCCCTACATGTATAGCTCCTTCTTGGGTCTTTTTGCTCCCCCTAGGGCATTGATTTCGGTAATGCCCCGGTTGCCGGCACTTGAAGAAAATGACTTGCTCCTTGCTTTTCTTGGCATTGGGAACACCGGCTTCATTGACTATTTGTGCCGGTGGAGCTTTCCTAATCTTCTTTGGGCACTTGCTCTTGTAATGCCCGGTTTCCCTACACTCAAAACATATTATATGCATTTTATTATTAACACATATGTTTGAGTTACCTAGGGTAGTGGTGGAGGACGGAGTTGGATTTTGAGCTTCCTCATCTTGATCGGATGTTGAAGGCTCTTCTTGAGGTTGCTCCGGTGTAGAGGATGGTCTCTCCTCCTCAATCCTAGAAGTAGATGCTTCGTCCATCTCTTCTACTTCTTCTTTCTCCAATCCGGAAGTTGACTCCATCTCAACTTCCGATTCCTCACTTTCACTTGAGGATGAACTCTCCTCATGGAATCTTGCCAACTTTCTCCATAACTCCTTGGCATACATGTAATCCCCTAGCTTGCACAAAACATCATTAGGGATTAAATCTTCCAAAAGTTTCGTTACCTTATTTTCGGTCTTGAGCTTTTGACGTTGCTCTTGGGTCCACTTTTTCAATTTTAGAACATTCCCATTCTTATCCCTAGGGGGTTCAAGGCCTTCAATGAGGATGAACCAATCCTCTATGTTCATCATCAAGAATGGTTCCATTCTTGCTCTCCACGCCGGAAAATCTTCTGGATCATATGGAGGTGGAGTGTTGATATCCCATCCAAGCTTGTCTTGGAATTCCATCTTCACCCTCTAGCCTTTTGTCTTAGCTCCGAGCGGTTAGTCTGTAGAAGAGCCCTGGGCTCTGATACCACTTGTTAAGACCCTTGAAACGGGTAGAGGGGGGGTGAATAGCGTCAATGTAATTCAATCGCGTTCGTGTCTATAATTTCGTTAGTGCGCAGCGGAAATAGAAATAATAAAAGCAATAACGAAATATACAATCACGCTAACACAATGATATAACGTGGTTCCGAACCACACGTTTCCTACTCCACGGATCGGGTTCGTACGAACCCCAGCGATGCTACAAGCACCACTAATCAATAAACTCCTTCTCGACAACAAGTCGGAGGCGGAGAAACCTCGTACAAATGTTTACAACAATAAACAAATAGCTACAAGCAAATATAATGAAATACAAAGCAAAACTAGTAAAGAAAACACTTTACAAATGCTCTTGAATGCTTGATTGCTAGGTTGATCGAGTAGCACTTGGAGACCCTGAATTTCAGCAGCAACTCGCCCCAAATCGCCTCAAAAAACCCTTTTTTTTCCTCCATCACGAGCTCCATATATAGCTTCAACTTTGTCTTGGAAAGGTCGATCACGATCGATCGGGACCATCGGATCGGTGATGTCACTGTTGTCGTGAGACAACGGCTAGTTCCACGTTGGATAAGTCCAACGGAACTACCATCAGTCGACTGATTGTGACCATCAGTCGACTGATGGAGTCCTCACTCGACCTGTCGAGTCTTGACTCCATTCTGTGGCCGATTTCTCGAGCACCAGTCGACTGATCACACGATCGATCGCTCAGCCATCACGATCGCGCCCACCTCTAGCGATCACAGGCCATAACCCGATCAAACCCTAGTTGACTCGGTCCACTAATCCACATGGCACCAACATGAGGTTTTAACCCAAGTACGGTTCCACCATACTTGCTAGACTACCCTTAGCCTAGACCTAAGCCTTCTAGCCACCTCCATCAGCCTCACGCCTCTCGGATCCCTCCAAGTCATCCATGACTTGTTGATCCATCGCGCTAGCCTTCAGGTGCTTCTATCGGCTATGTCATGCTAACGGTGTCTACACCGCCAAGGCACTTTGGACTTACGCCGCCAAGACTCCGCTTGGACTTTACGGCGCCAACCATTGGACTTATGCTGCCAAGACTCCCGCTTGGACTTTATGCAGCCAATATCAAACCCCTTGGACTTCTAATGTCAACCCATGTTGGACTTTCGATGCCAAGACCATGCATGGACTTTCCATGCCAACCCATGTTGGACTTCTCAAATGCCAAGAACATGCTTGGACTTTCCATGTGCCAAGACCCATGCTTGGACTTCCCTTGCCAACCCATGTTGGACTTCTCAAATGCCAAGACCATGCTTGGACTTTTCATGTGCCAAGACCCATGCTTGGACTTCTCATTTGCCAAGACCCATGCTTGGACTTTTCATTTGCCAAGACCCATGCTTGGACTTCTCATGCCAGGTCATCAAGACTTGGACTTTCCTTGCCAACCCATGTTGGACTTTTCATGCCATATGTTTTTGTCGAAACATCAAAACACATCAAAACATCACTCGAGCCAAACTCGAGTCCTGGTCAATCGTGACCTGGGCCGATTGCACCAACACGCCGGACGAGATGACTTGAAGCAAAGCCAAGGAAGCAGACTTCGAAGGCAAGAGACGTGAAGGATCATTGCAGAGCCATGCGCCTGATGCTGCCGAGGGACGTGGCCACGAATGAAGAGAGCTTCGGCGAGGGACTTCATGTGAGATGATAGAATGAGTGAATTGTAAGTAGCTCATTAGATGAATTTGGGCAATTTGGTAAGTGTCGGATGGAATTTCCCGACATCAGTCAACTACCATGTTATGGTAGTCGACTGCTCTAAGTCGACTGTGACTCGACTAGTGTTCGAGTCTGGTTCATGAGGGTATCAGTCAATTGGTCGCAAAGGTTTCGGGCACAGAACCGAGTGCTCGCTTCCGACACTTGACTGATAGCTCCATCAGTCAGGGGTCGTTAGGTGAAATCCAATGTGGAAGAAGTTGTTATTGGGCAACGGCTACAGGATCAGTAGACTGATCGGGGCATTAGTCGACTGGTCCTATGTTAATGGGAAGAACCCCTCTTCTTTTATAAAAAGAAGGGGTGAGGGCATTTGGGAGCCTAATGCTTCAACTCATAACATCTTCCAAAGTGCTCTAAAGGCCTTCCACTCTTCTACTTGTGCTAATCTTCATTCCATTGTTAGAAGAGTGGATTCTTGTGTAAAAGGTTACCTCCACCTAGCTTGGTGAAAAGGAGAGAATAGTGAAATCTTGAGGCATGATTCACCTTGGACGAATCAGACCGTGGATTAGCTGTCATGTCGTGAACCACGTTACATTGTGGTGTTAGCGTTTGTGTTTCTATTCTTCCTTTGCTTTTGTCTTTAATTGTTTGTATTAGTATATTCCACTTGTGCTAATAGTGTTTATAGATGAGCAACGAACGAACGACTACCACCGTCTACGATAAAGGCTATTCATCCCCCTCTAGCCGGCCAACATCGACTCTACACAAAGATTGTATTAGCCATTACCCTATGGAGGTACCTAAAAATTGGGTTAGGGAGGTTTAAAGATTTTGATCTAGAAGGATCATAAGTTTCTATACCTATTGAAATTTCTCCCCAAAATACAAAGTCTTGAAATCCTCTAGGTAATCTCCTTTCTCCTCCACATGGTAAATGATAAACATTATTAAATTCTTCGAGCGTCCATGTGTACTCATTATTAAATATTGTAAAAGTAATTTTTTCCTTCTTTACAATTTCTACTGGATAAGATCTCGCCTTCTACTGAACTAAAAAATTCTAGGGTTCACTACAACAAAAATGCTAAAAGACAACACCACAAATATAATGATTTTAGGAGAAACTATTGTGATTTTGGTAAAAAACAATGGTTTTTGACAAAACTGTTGTCTTTGAGCTACCATATAATACAAAAAGACAACGGTTTCACACTATCTGTTATCGTTGAGCACATTTGTTTTAATCAATAACACAATTTAAAATGATTTTACAAACTGTTGTCTTTAAGATTTTTTTTAAACATAACAGCATTTGGGATAATGGTGCAATGAACTGTTGTTAATGAAAATTTTTTCACAATGTTTGGTACAATGGTAAAAAACCATTGTTGTTGTAATAATAATACAACGGTTATAAAATGTTGTTACTAAAATTATAATGGTTTTGTTTTTTTTGTAGAGGAAAGGGTGACCACTAGAGAGGGAGGTGAATAGCTCGTTTCGATACATCAATGGAATTCGTTCCGTGTTCATCTACAAATCTCCTTAGCGTAGTGGAAATAGAAATAATATCAATAAAGAAAGTGAAGACAAACACAAATACACCAATACACAAGTATGTAACGTGGTTCGGAACCAAATTGTTCCTACTTCACGGATCGAGCTCTAAAGAGCTCTAGTGATGCACACGCAACCACCAATCACAAATAACTCCTTCTCGGAACAATCTGGAGGTGGAGAAACCCCTTACAATGATTACACTAAGTAATACTAAAGATACAAGCTAATACAAGTATGAAAAACAATGCAAGTAAAGAAAAACACTTTACAAGAGCACTTTGGTTGCATGATCTTTGATTACCTTGGACTAGCCTTGAATGTTGGATCGAGAAGCGTCGCTAGAGGGGGGGTGGTGAATAGCGAGCGTAAATCTTTTCGTTCGTTCATTCAATACACGAGTAAGCACAATGAAAAATAAAAAGACACGTTTATTTTTACTTGGTTCACAACCTAGCGGTTGCTACTCTAAGGCCCTAACGGTCCTAGACCGCGTACGGAGGGCAAAGTACTATAACGTCTCCTCCTCATTGGAGGTAGGATACAATGATCACAAAACTGAAAGTACAAGGATGAGGCAACAAGCCTACCTCACCTCATTATGAATAAAAACAAAGAATACAATAACAAAATATATTACTTGTTGCTGCTGCTGACGAAGAGGATTAGAACTTGTCATCGCGTCGGTGTTATGACGGTGTTGGAGCTTTGGCGCTGTAGAAGCACTTGAGAATAATCTTGATGATCTTTGGAGTTGGAATCCTCCCCTCCTTTTATAGAGTTTGGTCTCTGAATATGTCTCCTCTCTTTTGGAATGGAGACATATTTTAACGCGAAGTGGCCGCGTCAAACCTTATCAGTTTTGACCTAGCACAAAGGTTGATTTGTCGCCATCAGTCTACTGATGCCTCCCATCAGTCGACTGATGAGAATCAGTCGACTGCCCAATGTCCAGCAGTCGACTGTTAGCTTGGCCACTTCCCTACAGTAAGAGGTTATCGCGGAAAATGGTAAATGCGATGGTTTCTAACCGTCCGATCTCGACCTAGACCTTCCACAAAAAGTCTTAGTCGTATCGCCGCATACGATCGTCCCCGTACAAAGGACACGACCTTACCATCTCTCACTCACACGAGCTTACCTCAATACTTACCTTGTAGCTCTCGCTTCCGGCCTTCCACTTGATTCCTTCGGCTCCCTCCGAAGTCACTCGAGTGTCACCCCGACCACCGCGGCTTCCTCCGGGTGTCACTAGCCTTCAGCTCCAGCTTTAGTTCTTTTCTGCACACTCGATCTAGCTTGTGAGATAATGATGTAAACTTAACTTTGTGTCTTTGCAATAATCAAAACACAGGTTCGTTTATCTGGTGCCCCTGTACCAACAATGAAGACCCTGATTTGCAACAGCAAATCACTCCAATTCACCCAAGAAAATCGCTGTAAAAACCATCCTTCCAAGCTGCTTTTATAAACTACAATCAGGCTGGATTTTTGCCTATCAATCGACTGATCGGGACCATTAGTCTACTGATGACACTGTTGCTGTGAGACAATGGTGCAATCCACGCTGGAAAAATCCAACGGATAGGACATTAGTCGACTAATCATGTGCATCAGTCGACTGATCGAGCCTTCACACGAGTGCTAGCCCCAGCAGTCGAGTCATACTCCATTCTATGCCTGAAATACCGAGCACCAATCGACTGATCACAAGATCAGTCGACTGCTCAACCAATCAGTCAAATGTCTGCCTCTGGTGGTCGACTGCTAGGTGATGTGTGTAAATCATGCTATGTTTTCACTACTCCATATACATGCATTCTATCACATTTCATATCCTAGGCATGTATTTTATCATGATTCAGTTAAAGTTTAGCATATTTTGGACGAAGAGACTGCTTTTGGGTGTTTTTTGTAGCAGGCGAAGAAACAAGCGTATCAAAACAACACAGGCGTGTTATAAATCAACACGCCCGTGTCATGAGAGCCAGCAGCCAACACGCCCTGGTTCACCGATTGACATGCCTGTGTTAGGGGTTCCAGTAGCCTAAGATTCGGCTCCAACACACGCTCACGATTGACCGCGCTTTGTCGGGTTCAGCGGCCGACACGCTCGATTCAGCTCCAACACGCCCATTCAGCGCGCACACGCCTGGAAATGCGACGCACGCCCGGTGCCCTCATTTAGGCGTGTGGGCTGATTCAATTCCTTTCTCACGAGCAATCAGAACTTCGTCTCAATTACGGAAATCTATTGCCTTAATTGAAGGAGGCCAAGGCTATAAAGAGGAGAGATTCTAACCCAGGCGGCGGGTGGTCGAGAGATCGGACGAAGAAGATAAAGAAGAGTGCGAAGAAGGATATGGCACCCGATGTCGTAATTTCTTTCTCTAGTAATTCTTGTCAAACTATGGAGTAGTATCCTATAATCTTAGGATGGGGGAGTAGCCCTTGACGATTTATGACGGATGATATAATCTATACTACCTGAACTATTGTTTATTTTGATCTGGTTCTTTTGGATTCTTATTGATAAACCTAAGGAGCAAAGGAAGTACCTAACGTGAACCGTTCGAAAGCCGGAACCAACTGGGAATAACTCCTACTAGTAGCGGTAGTGTATCTATGAGGGCTTGCGAGGGTCTCGTGAGGTCCTTAGTGATTATGGTCCGTGTGCAAACCTACGTGAAGGAAATTTGACTCTAGAGGAACTCTCATGAACTTAATGGATATATCAAATCCAGTTTTACCAAATGCGGAGGTAAGACATAGGGAGGTTTGTGGGGTCTCGTGTGACAGTCCCCTTAGCTGATTATGATCCCCTATGCTCGAACATCGTGACAGGTAAATTGAGTTTGATAGGTATAGTTAACGTAGACCTCGAAAGGGGTCATTGATTTACCTTAGGATAGGTTCCATCAAAACAACTCTAATAAGGTTAGGAAAGAATTAAATCACCTTATAAATCGTCGACGTGGTGAAACCCATATCCTGTGATTCTCCTCAACTCTTGACTTTCAGCTCGTTCTTCTCATTCGTTGTTCTTGACTTCTCAGGTTCTTTGCTTAAACCACAATTCGATTGACTAGATAACTTGGTATCACGACCACTCGATAATTGACCCAATCCCTGTGGGATCGATATTTTTATTACTTGACGACAACCGTGCACTTGGGGAAAACAACACATCAAGTTTTTTGCTTAAACCAAAAACTTGATGTGTTGTTTTCCGCAAGTGCACGGTTGTCGTCAAGTAATAAAAATATCAATCCACAGGATTGGTTCACAATGGTGGTCTGATACCAAGTTATCTAGTCAATCGAATGTGGTTTAAAGAACCCGAAGTCAAGAACGACGAATGAGAAGAACGAGCTGAAAGTCAAGAGTTGAGGAGAATCTCAGGATATGAGTTTCACCACGTCGACGATTTATAAGGTGATTTAATTCTTTCCTAACCTTATTAGAGTTGTTTTGATGGAACCTATCCTAAGGTAAATCAACGGCCCCTTTCGAGGTCTACGTTAATCAGACTATCAAACTCAATTTACTGTCGCGATGTTCGAGCATGAGGGATCATAATAAGCAAGGGACCCGCACGGACCCCCGCAAACCTCCCTATGTCTTACCTCTACTGGTAAAACCGGATTTGATAGATCCATTAAGTTCATGAGAGTTCCTCTAGAGTCAAATTTCTCTTCACGTAGGTTTGCACACGGACCATAATCACCTAAGGGACCTCACGAGATCCCCGCAAGCCCTCATAGATACACTACCGCTACTAGTAGGAGTTATTCCCTAGTTGGTTACGGCTTTCTAAACCTTGTTCACTGTTAGGTACTTCCCTTTGCTCCTTAGGTTTATCAATAAGAATCCAAAAGAACTGATCAAAATAAACAATAGTTCGTAGTATAGATTATATCATCCGTCATAAATCGTCAAGGGCTACTCTACCATCCTAAGATTACAGGATACTACCTCCATAGTCCGACAAGAATTACTAGAGAAAGAAATTACGATACTGGGTGCCATCCTTCTTCTCACTCTTCTTTATCTTCTTCACGCTCGATCTCACCACCATCCGTTAGGGTTAGAATCTCTCCTCTTTATAGCCTTGGCCTCCTCTTCATTAAGGCAATAGATTTCCACTGAGACGAAGATCCTGATTGCTCGCAGAAAAGGAATTCGAATTAGCAACACGCCTGCGCAAATGAGGGCACCGCATGTCGCATTTCCCACCGGCGTGTTGAACTTGGGCGTGTTGGAGATGAACTGGGCATGTCGGCTGCTGGAACCCCTGACACAGGCGTGTCAATCGGTGAACCAGGGCGTGTTGGCTGCTGTCTCTCATGACACGGGCGTGTTGATTTATAACACGCCTGTGTTATTTTGATACGCCTATTTCTTCGCCCTGTTAACACAAAAACACCCAAAAGCAGTCTCTTCATCCAAAATATGCTAAACTTTAACTGAATCATGATAAAATACATGCCTAGGATATGAAATGTGATAGAATGCATGTATATGGAGTAGTGAAAACATAGCATGATTTACACACATCAAAATCCCCTAGTCCTAAACTTTTGCTTGTCCTCAAGCAAAGAAAACCCAAAAGACAACTTAATTGTGGAAATGCTTGACACCATCCAGAGGTATACAATCTGATCTTAATCTTTTCAAATCATTCCTAGTTGCCAAGTTTGAAAGATCCCTATATAGTGCACGTGAAAAGGTGTACTAAAGTCATTGGACACCAATCTGGACTTGACATCCCTTCTATCGTAGAACATTCTTATTTCCGGCATAGAGGCACTTACCAATCTTAATGCATGGATCATTCTTACCTATCATCAAAAGGTCTCAAAGGAGCACTTTCTAAGAAGAGAGAAGGAAAGGAATTATAGAGAGCATTTCCCCAGTAACTAGTTAGTCTCAAAGGGGCACCTTTTAGGTGTTTCCCCAGTAAGTACTTGGTCTCAAAGGGGTGCTTGAAAACAATTCCAGTAACTTTTTTTTTTTTTTTAACCATCCTTCTAGTGAAAGTGTTTCTCCAGTAACCAAGTTGCGCAGGTAAGTCTCCAATGGAAAATCGAGTACTCGTCCGATATGGGGGATTTAAATCTTTTCTTTGGATACCTCAGACCTATAGACCGTGTTAGAAGTGAAATAGGGTTCTTATCAAATAGACAAAAAGGAATATCATGATCCGACCAATGTTCAGTTGTATTATGCTAGATGATATAATAAATGCACTGTTATGATATATGAAAAGATGCAAACAAAATGGCAGTAACCAAACTAAAAATCTAAGTAGAGACAGAACAAACAATAAAGGATGTGCATCGAAACTCACAAAATAGTTCAAGGTGGTCAATGGTCATCGTCTTCACTACTAGCATCCTCCTCTGCCCACCTACGTCGCTGCTCCTGGTAAAATTCCTGGGACTCCTGTCGAAATCTATCATCATCTTCCCTCCGGGTGGACTCAGCAGTGAAAAACTCATCAGCTCTCCTGTAAAAATCAGCTGCCCTGTCGAAATGTTGTGTCACTATACGATGGTGCTCCTCCGTAGCTTGGGCATACCGATCCCACATACCTATGTGCGAGGTATGTTCGACCCTGAAAGCTTCGAATGATGATCGGAATCCTGAAAAATCAAAAGAAGAGTACCCTGCAGAAACATTGTCAGTAGGAAACCGTGGGGGTTCAGGAGTCGAATGTGATGGCTCAGGGGTTATGTGAGATGGCTCCCTAGGAGGGGGTGATGGAGCATGGGCAGTGGGGGTAGGAAAGGGTTCCTGGACATCTCTAAAAAGCCAATTGGATGAATTACGTACAGTTATCCGCTCAGGGTTCGGAAGAGGGATTTTAATTCCATTTCTTAACACCAAACGATATCCCTCGTCACATGCCTCAATCATCTTCATATTTATACAAGCATCCAAATCCAATCTAGGGCTAGCAGGACAATATTCAAGGTCATCTAAATCACATCCTAAGGCTACAGCAATCCTAGTGATAATACCACCTATGACTATGACTCCGGATGGGCTATTACTAACCTTAACTAGATGTCTAACCATATGGGCTCCAGAATCAATATTAACTTCATTTAGCATGGCCCATAAAAATTGTAACTCACTCTGCCTAGCCACCCCTGCACTATCATATCTTCCCGAGATTGTATTAGCCATGAATCTAAGGAGATAACGAAAAGTAGGATTAGGGATGTTAAATGATTTGGACCTAGATGCATCATAGGGGCGAGGGTCATCAGAAATTAATCTCCAAAATTGATGATCAATAAAATGTCTATGAATTTGCCTCTCCCCTCCGCTAGGAAAATCAAATATCGTATTAAAATCACTTAAAGAAAGGGTAAACTCATGGTTCATTAATCTAAATTTTATTTTTCCTTCCTCACAATCCTTTCCTTGCAGTATTTCAGCAGATAGGGAGCTAAGGAATTCAAGAGTGATGCTAGGGTAAGTAAGATGATGGTGCGTGATAAACTCGGTCCATCCTATCCTATTGGTTAACCAAGTTATGTCATCTCTTAACCCTAGGGTGGTCAACGTGTAGAAGTCTATAGTTCTTGTAGATACTAACTTCCTTTTTTCAAACTTACTGAATTTAGTCTTCATAACATCATCTCTAAAAATAATTCCATATGGATGGCTAGAGGTCGGAGGAGGTTCGTTACCCAAATCCTGAGCTTTTCATTTCCCCTTGTCCCTTGCCGAAGAGGAAGAAGCTCCTCCTCTAGTCTTCACTCGCTTGCTCATGGCGTTGGTGATGGAGAGACAGCAGGTTAGCTCCTCGGCTGCTTAAGAGAGAGACCGACGATGGCTGCTTCAACCTTGGATCGCGAGTGGAAAATTAGGGCGTGCTCGGGTCGGCTTTAGAGGGCTATCCACAGCATAGGCGTGCCGCAGTCCGGCCCAGGCGTGCTGCAGTCCGGCCCAAGCGTGCCTAGGTTGAGAAGGGTGCGACACGGGCGTGCTATAGTCCGCCTATGTTGTCTTCGGTACCAACAACACGCTGTGTGTCGTTAAGACAAAGTGGTCATGTCAACAACGCAGCGATGCACGTATCCTAAAAACCTGAAAAAAAATAAAAATAGAATAAATAATAAAATAAAATAAAATACAATAACTAAAAAGAAATGAAAATATTTTGGGTTGCCTCCCAAGAAGCGCTTGTTTAAGGTCGTTAGCTTGACCCCTCGGTTACTCCCTAGTTTTGGGGATATGGCTTGAGGAGTATGCTCTGCCTCTCCTCATCTCCAATTAGCTCAACAGAATTGTTTGCGAAGTATCTCTTAAGTCTTTGACCATTTACTTCGAAAATTCCCGTAGACTCACTAGATATATCAATAGCTCCATGAGGATAAACCTTTTCAACTCGATATGGCCCCGACCATATGGATTTCAGCTTCCCAGGAAAGTGTTTCAATCTGGAGTTGAATAGTAATACCAAGTCTCCTTGATGGAAATCTCTGCGCATGATGTTCTTGTCATGCCACCTCTTCGTTTTCTCCTTGTAAGACCTTGCATGTTCATAAGCATCAAGGCGTAGTTCTTCAAGTTCATTTAGCTGCAGTTTTCTTTTCTCTCCGGCTTTCTTCAGGTCAAAATTAAGCCATTTAATTGCCCAATATGCCCTGTGCTCTATTTCAACTGGAAGATGACATGGTTTTCCATAAACTAATCGAAACGGAGTCATTCCAATGGGTGTCTTGTAGGCAGTTCGATAGGCCCATAGAGCATCATCAAGTCTTAAAGACCAATCCTTCCTTGATCTTGTTTTCTCCAAGATAGTCTTGATTTCCCTATTTGAAACTTCTACTTGCCCGCTCATTTGTGGATGATATGGTGAGGCTAGTTTATGGGTTACTCCATACTTCTTGACAAGACTTTCAAATTGTCTTTCGATAAAGTGTGAGCCTCCATCACTTATTACTGCTCTCGGTATTCCAAATCTTGGAAATATTATACTCTTAAAGAGCTTAATGACTGTTTTTGCATCACAAGAGGGGGATGGTAGAGCCTCAACCCATTTAGACACATAGTCCACTTGCTACGATATAGGTATTTTTATAGGAAGTAGGGAAGGGTCCCATATAGTCAATTCCCCAAACGTCGAACAATTCGACTTCCAATATCGAATTTTGAGGCATCTCATGTCTCCTTGATATGTTCCCGGTCCTTTGATAGCGGTCACAAGTCGTCACATAATTCCGAGAGTCTCTAAAAATATGAGGCCAATAAAATCCTGCTTGCAAAACCTTTGCATGATCTTATGCAGTCTGCTCGTGACCTCCATATGCAGAAGAATGACAGTGATACAATATATCCTCAATCTCTTCTTCGGATACGCATCTTCGATATATAGCATCCGCCCCTTGCTTGAACAGGAATGGTTCGTCCCACACATAATGCTTTACATCCGAAAGGAACTTCTTCCTCTGATGATAACTCATGTGAGAAGGTATTATCCCGCAAGCTAGGTAGTTGGCAAAATCAGCATACCACGGAGCTTTGATTGTTCTAACTGCTAGTAGCTGCTCATCCGGAAAGAAGTCATTTATAGCAAGATCATCGGCTCTTCCCACATTTGGTTCTAGATGAAGCCTCGATAGATGGTCTGCAACTACGTTCTCCGTTCCTTGCTTGTCTCGAATTTCTAAGTCAAACTCTTGTAGGAGAAGTATCCACCGGATAAGTCTTGGCTTAGATTCCTTTTTACTCAACAAATATCTTATGGTGCGATGAGATCTGTAATCAATCACCTTGGTCCCTATGGTATAAGATCTGAACTTGTCGAAAGCAAATACTATAGCCAAGAGTTCCTTCTCTGTGGTAGCATAATTCATTTGTGCTTCATCCAATGTTTTACTGGCGTAGTAGATTGCATACACCTTGCGATCCTTCCTTTGTCCTAACACTGCTCCCACAGCAAAATCACTGGCATCACACATAATTTCAAAAGGGAGACTCCAATCTGGAGGTTGCATTATTGGGGCGGTTGTTAATGCTTCCTTTAACCTGGAAAATGCATCAAGACAAGGATTATCAAAGTGAAACACAGCATCTTTAGCAAGCAAATTAGTTAATGGTTTTGAAATTTTTGAGAAGTCTTTGATGAACCGTCGGTAGAACCCTGCATGTCCTAGGAAACTACGCACTCCCCTAACATCAGTTGGAGGAGGCAACTTCTTGATCACTTCAATTTTAGCAATGTCCACCTCGATACCACGGTGTGAGACTAGGTGCCCAAGTACTATGCCTTCTCGCACCATGAAGTGGCACTTCTCCCAATTAAGCATTAAATTCATTTCCTCGCATCTCTGCAAGACCTTGACCAAATTAGATAAACACATATCAAAATCTGCACCATATACAGAAAAATCATCCATGAACACTTCCATTATATTCTCGATCATGTCAGAAAAAATTGAAGTCATACACCTCTGAAATGTGGCCGGTGCATTGCATAGTCCAAAAGGCATTCTTCTGAAAGCAAAAGTACCATATGGGCAGGTGAAAGTTATTTTCTCTTGGTCATTAGGATAAATAGGGATTTGATAGAAACCGGAGTATCCATCTAAGTAATAGAAATGCGAGTGTTTTGCCAATCGGTCTAGCATTTGGTCAATAAATGGGATGGGAAAGTGGTCCTTTCTAGTTTCCTTATTCAATTTCCTATAATCAATACACATTCTCCATCCCGTAACAGTTCTAGTGGGGATTAACTCATTCGTAGCATTCCTTATCACCGTTATCCCCCCTTTCTTTGTACGACATGGGTGGACTTACCCATTCGCTATCGGATATTGGATAGATAATTCCTGCATCTAGCAATTTCATGACCTCTTTCTTGACTATCTCTTTCATAGATGGGTTCAGCCTTCTTTGATGCTCTATAGAGGTTTTAAAATTGTCTTCTAGTAGAATTCTGTGCATGCAAACCGATGGACTAATTCCCCTAATATCATCAATCTTGTATCCAATGACATTCTTATGTGTTTTCAATACCTCAATCAGTTTTAGGTCTGCATTGCTCAGATTAGCATTAATGATCATAGGATAAGTAGAGTTTTCGCCAAGGAATTCATACCTGAGTGTGGATGGAAGAGGCTTAAGTTCTACCTGTGGTGTGAGGTTGGGGTCGCAAATCTCCAGCTCTTTATCCTCAAAATTCCCTCCGAGCTTATTAAGATGAGTTTGTTCTGGTGCTCCTTCTAGTGCAATTGACTGGAAACTGTCAATCCTACAACAAACATCAAAAACAGAAGGTTGTTTAACAGCTTTTGAAAGGTCAAATTCAATTTTGTCGTTTCCAAATGCAAGTGAGAGTTTGTGGTTCTTGACATCTATCATTGCTCCTGCAGTAGCCAAGAAAGGTCTCCCCAAAATAAGTGGAATACATGGGTCTTCATCCATGTCTAGTACTACAAAATCTGCAGGAATAATAAAATTTCCCACCTGCACTGGTACATCTTCTAAGATTCCCAAAGGATATCTAATGGAGCGATCGGCTAACTGCAAGGCCATAGTAGTTAGTATCATTTCTCCTAAATCTAGTTTCTTGCATATGGAAAGAGGTATCAGATTTACACTGGCGCCCAAATCGCAAAAAGCCTTATCAAAATTTTAGTCATTAATTATGCAAGGGATAGAAAAGCTACCTGGATCATTTAGTTTGGGAGGTACATGTTCTTAATTAAAGCGTTGCACTCCTCAGTAAGAGCCACTGTTACATGCTCCTCGACTTTTCTTTTATTTGTTAAGATGTCCTTCAAGAACTTAGAGTATGTGGGCATTTGTTGAAGAGCTTCTGTAAAAGGTATATTAATATATAACTTCCTAATTATCTCAAGGAACTTACCAAATTGTTCATTCAATTTTTCCTTAATCAGCCTTTGAGGTAACGGGATAGGGGGCTTATATGTTCTTGGTTCCCTATTCGACACGCCTGTGTCGTTCGACACAGGCTGGGCGTGTCGGCTGCTGGAGTTACCCGACACGGGTGTGTCGGCTGACACGCGCTCATGTGTCTGCTTTCCCTCAGGCGTGTTGAACAACACGCCCTGGGTCAAGGTGTGTTGTCGGCTTCCTTTGCTACTCAACCCAGCAGGCGTGCTGCTGTCTTCTTCCAACTCTGACACGCTCGTGTCATTTAGCACAGGGGCTGCTTGTTGAGCTCTGTCTCCTTCTAAAATCCTTTCACTTCTCAAACTTATGGAATTACAATGCTCGGCTGGGTTTACTTCTGAATTTCTAGGAAATCTGTCGGGCGTCCTTGATGCTGAGCTGGCAATTTGGGAAATTTGATTTTCCAGCATTCTTGTGTGATTAGTCAAATTATCAACCTTGCTTCCCAATTGCTTGATTGCCTCGGTATTATTTTGATGTTGCCGATTTGATTCTACAATATGCTGTCGAAATTCATCATTTATCTTCCCCTGACACGTAATAAAATTTTCCATCATCTTTTCTAAACTCGACTTGGGTCCTGGCTGAAATCCCGAAGGTGCTCCAAAACTATTCTGTCCCGAAGAATTTTGGTTGGCTCTATACGAAAAGTTGGGATGATTCCTCCAACCGGGATTGTACGTGTTCGAGTAAGGGTTGCCACCATTAGGCTTCTGATTAAAATTATTTAGCGCATCTACTTGATCAATCCCAGCTCCTTCAGATGGTGCGTGTAAGATTTGGCAATTCATTGCTACATGTCCTATTACACCACATATCTCGCAAGTGACATTAGATGAGTTTACAGCTGATACATTAAAATGTTCGAGCTTTTGAGTTAACGCATCAACTTTTGCACTGAGTAGATCAATGGTACTTACCTCAAACTTACCTGGCATTTTAGTTTGATATCCTCGCTCAGAGCCCATTGGTGAGAATTCATTGCCACATTCTCGATGATCTCAAAAGCTTCATCCAATGTTTTGTTCATAAGAGCTCCTCCTGCAGCAGAATCAAGAAAAACTTTAGTAGCATACGAGATTCCATTGTAGAAAGTATGAACAATGAGCCACTTCTCCAGCCCATGATGAGGGCATTGCTGTAGTAATCCCTTAAATCTGTCCCAGGATTTAAATAATGTTTCTCCATCCTTTTGCACAAAATTCGTGATTTGATGACGAAGACTTGCAGTTTTGCTGGGTGGAAAATACTTGTCTAAGAATCTTTGCTCCAGCTGATCCCAGGTAGTTATACAATCTGCTGGAAGAGAGTGTAGCCAAGCTCTAGCTTTGTCCCACAATGAGAAAGGAAACAAGCGCAGTCTAATAGCATCAGCTGAGGCTCCATTCAGTTTTAAAGTTTCACAAAATTCCAAAAATACTTCCAAGTGTAGATTTGGATCTTCAGTGAGTGCTCCTCCGAATTGATGCTGTTGGACCATGGATAGTAGAGCCGGTTTTAATTCAAAATTGTTCGCTTCAATAGGGGGTCTTCTAATACTCGATCTCAATCCCCTTGTACTAGGTGCTGCATAATCCCTTAGAGGTTTATTCTCATTCTGATCAGCCATGTTGGAGGTCAGATTTTCTTCCTGTCGTTGCTGAAATCGTCTTCTAGCAAGGAACGTTCTCTCTATCTCAGGATTAATATCGATGATTTCCCTATTAAATCTGTGCATGCAACAACAAGGGAGGCTCCCAAAACAAGAATTCAGAATAGACACAAGGAAAAAAAAACAAAAATAGGAATCTAGATTAACTAAATCACGCTCAATCCAATATTGAGTGCCAATCCCCGGCAATGGCGTCAAAAACTTGATGTGTTGTTTTCCGCAAGTGCATGGTTGTCATCAAGTAATAAAAATATCGATCCCACAGGGATTGGGTCAATTACCGAGTCGTCGTGATACAAAGTTATCTAGTCAATCGAATTGTGGTTTAAGCAAAGAACCTGAGAAGTCAAGAACAACGAATGAGAAGAACGAGCTGAAAGTCAAGAGTTGAGGAGAATCTCAGGATATGGGTTTCACCACGTCGACGATTTATAAGGTGATTTAATTCTTTCCTAACCTTATTAGAGTTGTTTTGATGGAACCTATCCTAAGGTAAATCAACGGCCCCTTTCGAGGTCTACGTTAACTGTACCTATCAAACTCAATTTACCTATCACGGTGTTCGAGCATAGGGGATCATAATCAGCTAAGGGGACCTGTCACGAGACCCCCGTAAACCTCCCTATGTCTTACCTCCGTTACTTGGTAAAAACTGGATTTGATAGATCCATTAAGTTCATGAGAGTTCCTCTAGAGTCAAATTTCCTCTTCACGGTAGGTTTGCACACGGGACCATAATCAGCTAAGGGGACCTGTCACGAGATCCCCGCAAGCCCTCATAGATACACTACCGCTACTAGTAGGAGTTATTCCCTAGTTGGTTCTGGCTTTCGGGAACTCGGGTTCACTGTTAGGTACTTCCCCTTTGCTCCTTAGGTTTATCAATAAGAATCCAAAAGAACCAGATCAAAATAAACAATAGTTCAGGTAATATAGATTATATCATCCGTCATAAATCGTAAAGGGCTACTCTCCCATCCTAAGATTACAGGATACTACTCCATAGTCTGACAAGAATTACTAGAGAAAGAAATTACAATACTGGGTGCCATATCCTTCTTCTGCCGACTCCTTCTCTTTATCTTCTTCTGTCGTCGATCTCTGACCACCCGTCGTCCTCCGTTAGGGTTAGAATCTCTCCTCTTTTATAGCCTTGGCCTCCTCTTTAATTAAGGCAATAGATTTCCCCGTAATTGAGACGAAGATCCTGATTGCTCGCAGAAAAGGAATTCTGGAATCAGGCCAACACGCCCGTGCCAAATGAGGGCACTGGCGTGTCGAGCATTTCCCACCGAGCGTGTTGCGCTTGAACTGGGGCGTGTTGGAGCTAAACTGGGCATGTCATTGCTCAACCCACGACACGCAGCATGTCAATCGGTGAGCCAGGCGTGTTAGAGCCGGGTGTGTCGTCTGGAACCCACAAACAGGCGTGTCAATCGGTGAACCAGGGTGTGTTGGCTGCTGGCTCTCATGACACGGGTGTGTTGATTTATAACACGCCTGTGTTGTTTTGATACGCCTGTTTCTTCGCCCTGTTAACACAAAAACACCCAAAAGCAGTCTCTTCGTCCAAAATATGCTAAACTTTAACTGAATCATGATAAAATACATGCCTAGGATATGAATTGTGATACAATGCATGTATATGGAGTAGTGAAAACATAGCATGATTTACACACATCACTAGGCACTCCTCGTAGTCAAACCATTGTTGACTCACACCAGTCGACTGCCACATGGTCCAAGTCGACTGATACACCTCAAACATGAGGTTTAACCCATGTATGATGCCCCTATACTTGCTAGACCACCCGTAGCCAAGACCTAAGACTTTTAGCCACCTCTGTCAACCTCGCGCCTATCTGATCCCTCCAAATCATCCATGACTTGTTCATCCATACGCTAGCTTTTAGGTGCTTCCATCGGCTATGTCATGCTAACATTTGATGTGAGCAAAACGTATAGGGTTTTAGGAGTAGTTTTTGCTCATATCTTGTTACATTTCATATTAGTTTCATGCATATGTTACTCTATTTTGTATGCATTTCCTATTTTCTAGTTTGGAGGTCTACTCGTTGGACTTTTGTGTGTAGGTTAGTATTTCAGGTTAAAAAGACACACTTTCGGAGCAAAAGAAGGACATTTCGCAGCTAGATACAGAGTGGGACATGGCCAAGGTGTGTGGATTCACACAGCCGTGCCCAATGGGCGAGATCAACACCCCAGGGTTGTACATGGCCTGACCATGTGGAAACACACGGCCGTGTTGCGGGCCGCTATATTTGCGCGACTAAGATTTTTTTTGAATTTTGAAGTGGTACGAGGCGATGTCTATATAAGGATGGCTTCGCCCAAACCCTAGGGGGGAGGCACAATGGCTAGGATGACATGTCGATGTTAGTTAAAGCCCTAGAACCAATCATGTGATGGTTGAATAGGGAACATTTTGTATCATATTCTATAAAGGCAAAGGATTGGTTATTATATTTACATCTTGCTTGTGCCAGCTAATTTAAATATAATAATGCCCTAGAAAAGTAGGTTCTTATCTACAGCACATCAATTGGCAGAATTGATTATGAGAGGCTGTAGAGAACACTTTCCTAAATGTTCCTAGTCGAGTATTAATATGCAAGGGCAATATTAATACATAAAGACTAGCATGTAGGTCAATTGATGACTTGATCTCACAAGTCATGGATATATGATATCAAGTTGACACATGGGTATATATTGGAGAATATATACCGAATCGACCGCCATGAGAAAGTTTCATGGATCGTTATATGAGTGTCATAAACTTTCTCATGTGACTATTGGTATGAATAGTCCTTAGACCTGAAGTCACTATGGTTCCCTACGTAAGGAGTTATGTACTTTGGTATCGTCAAATGTTACTCGTAACAGGGTGGACCATAAAGGCGATTACTGGGTATGTAACAAATTATGCGGAGGGATGTGAGTGATGTAGATGGGATCTATCCCTTCCATATGACGGGAGTGATATCGGTGGGCCCCTTGATTGAGTAGAACTACTAAAACGCATGACCATGCTCGAATGAGTCAATATGAGATATTGAGCTCATTTGTTTGAGTTAGTTTACTCAGGGATCAAGAAACACATAGATTGATCGAGGAGGACACGGTCTATGCCTCATTGATCAATCTGATATCAAGGATAGAAGGACACGGTCATATATTATAGTAGTCACGGAAAGGTTAGTCGGATCTTGACTTATCTCGTAACTTGGGTAGCAATGATGTATTGCTAGATGCCGCTCATTGCTTGTGTATCTAAAAGAGTTTAGGTCCACTGCCAACGTTATGAGAGCCTATAGGGTCACACACAAAGAGCATGATAATTAGAGGAATTAGAGTATTCTAGTTTGACTAGAATAATTTGGGAATAAGCTTAAGTACAAAATGGTTTTTGGACTTTAAGCTTAATGAGAATTTTAGCTAATTGATTTAATGAGATTAATTCAATATGTTACCTTATTGATTTAATAAGATTAATTCAATATGATAACATAAGCTTAATTGAATTAATAAGATTAATTCAATATGATAACATAAGCTTAATTGAATTAATAAGATTAATTCAACATGCATTAATGCCACATAAGCATGCCACATAAGCATGCCACCTAAGCATCCACCTAAGCTAGATAAGGTGGAAGGGGACAAAATGGTTTTTGTCTCCTTAAGTGGCCGGCCAAAACAAAAGGGGTCTCAATGCAATGGATTGCATTAAATTGTAGGAGGTGAAAGGGTTTTGCCAACCCTATAAAAGGCCCCATGGAGTGGCCGGCCAAAGCATCATTTGGATTGTGATTGTGGTGTGGTTGTGAGAGAGAGCTTGAGAAGCTTGGTGGAAGCTTTGGTTGTGTGGCTTTGTGAGTGTAGGCTAGCAAGAAGAGTAGTCTTCTTCCTCCTTTCTCTTCTTCCCAAGATTCCTCTCCTTTAGGGACTTCTCTAGCAAGAAGTAAAGGAGAGCTCTTCTAGTTTCTCTTGTGAGACAAGAGCTTGCTCGTGTGGATACGTATAGAGGCACGGACACTTGAACGTGCTAAAGATCCAACAAACCGAAAGGAAAAGCGGGATTAACAAGGGCACGTAACAAAGGTAATCCTCTCCTATAAGATAGGTTTGGTTTAGAGAAATTTATTTTATACGAGTTTGCTTTCGCATGGATCACTTGGAATCCTATTTTTCAAGCAAGATATGCTATTTTGGCATAAGAATCCCTACAAAGGGTATCAGAGCCACTTACAAAGATCGATAAAAATAGGTTTTCTCTATTTTATATGTTATATAGAAGTAGGATAAATTTTATTATGAGTTGATAATTGCATTAGCAAATTTTCAAACATAATAAAATATACAATGTCTTTTAAAAGTTAAAATGACATGGTGCATGGTTATGGCCTAGTCCCAAAAAGTTTGTGATTGTGTGTTGTAATTCTTAATACGGCCTGTGTCGCGGCCTTTCTCCTAATATTCTTGTTGTAAAATTAGTTTTAGACTCGAATGTAACTCGAGTATTTCTCCTTTGTAATGTACAAAACAAGATGGAGGGTCCATTGGAAGATGAGGTTACAAGGAGGAAGTCAACACACAAGACAACCAAAAGGAAGCACTTATGAGAAGATGCTATCCCTAGGTTGACCAATCAATCTTTTCATTGGCTTGAGAAGATTGTAGAATAAGGGCCATAACCATGACACGCTTAGTTTAATATGTATGTGATGCATGTTAGTTTAGCTTGTATGTGATGCATGATTAGTTTAGCTTATATGTGATGTATGCTAATATGTATATGATACATGTTTATTTCTTAATAAGTCTAAACGATATGCCTACTAAAGTTGGTACTCACTACTTCTCGATCATTTGTTATTGGGTTTGCAAAGCAAAGCAATGCATTTTATCTTGAGGGGTGCGAGTGGACAATCGTGATGTCCCGCTATCCCTTGGTTAAGACTTAATTAAGTGTTTTCTTAATTGGTTAAGAAAGTAGAGGCATATATTAGCTTTGAACATAAGTGTTAACATTAGTTTTGTGTGATTTCAACATCACTTTTCTTAGAAGTGGTCATGTTCGATATCCAAGAAGGCCTCGTGCCTCGCCACTACCGAAGCGGGTTTAGAATAAACACTAAACTAATCTAAAACTTAACCAAAGCTATTAAAGAGTTACATCAGATGTAATTGGCAAAAGATTGCCTACCTAATTATACTACGCCTTGGGCGATTAGCCAAAGCTAACTCAAGACGAATTATGATGTGGATCTTTATCCCATATAAATTTATAGCTAAATAGTAGCTATGAGAATTTAGTGAGCCTCATTTAATTAAAGGCCTAATTAAATGATTTAGGTATGATACTTAACTTTGCATTTTAATGTTGTAGATCACCATGTCATCTAACACGACACACCCTCAACTGCGATCCGTCCTGAGAAGGACAAGCTCAATGGAGCAAACTTTCTTGATCGTATAGGAACTTGAGGATTATCCTCAAGCAAGAACGCAAACTATAAGTCCTAGAGCAGGCTACCCTGAAATACCCGCCTACGGCCACTGCGTCTTGAAAAGGATGCTTATAAGAAGCATCAAGATGACGATTAGATGTGTCATGCCTTATGCTTGCCACCATGAACTCGAGCTTGAAGCAACATGAGAACATGGATGCCTATGATATGGTTGAGCATTTGAAACAACTATATCAAGGACAAGCTAGGCACGAGCGCTTTGAAGTGTCTAAGGCTCTTTTGCATGCAAGATGCAAGAAGGAACACCAGAGGAACTCACGACTAAAATGATTGGGTACGCTGAGAACCTTGAAAGACTAGGTTTTCCATCGAGCCAAGAATTGGCAATCGATGTTATCCTCGCAATCGCTGAGGAAGCATACAATCAATTCGTCATGAATTATAACATGAATGAAATTGATAAACCTTTGCTCGAGATTCTCAAAGATGTTGAGAATCACTGAACCAAATCTCAAGAAGAAAGTTAGTAATGTACTAATGGTCAAGAAGGACAAAGGTAAGCGCAAAGGCAAGGGTAAGACCTAAGCCAAAGGCAAGGCCAATTCATCCACTTCAAAGGGTAAAGGTAAAGTACCTAAGGAAGGGGATCGCTTCCATTGCGTGAGATCGACACCGGAAGCGAATCGCAAAGTCTACCTTGAGGAAGTAAAGAACAAGAGAAGTGGGACTTCGCCTGTATACACGTTATAGAAGTTAATCTATCTATTTCTTCTACATGGGTATTAGATACGGATGTGCATCTCACATTTGTACTAATGTGCAGGACCGAGAAATAGTAGAATAATGGCAAAGGGTGTGGACTCACGAGTAGGCAATGGCGCAAAAGTTGTCCCAGAGTGAGTCAGAGGAACATATTCTTTGTCTTTGCCCACGGGCTTATCTTAGAACTAGAGGAGTGCTTCTATGTACCCGCATTAACAAAGAACATAATTTCAGATCTTGTTTAGACAAGAAAAACTTTTCTTTTATAATAAAGGACAAATGTTGTTCCATTTATTTAAATGAAATGTTCTATTGTAATGCACCACTTATGAATGGTCTCTATGTTCTAGATTTAGATAACCCAATTTATAACGTAATATAAACGGTTCAAATCGAATGATTTGAACATATCTTTCGCATCGTCGCCTAGGTCACATAAATGAAAAACGCATATCCCAACTCCATAAAGATGGATTATTGGACTCATTTGATTTTGAATCATATGAGGTATGCGAGTCTTGTCTTTAGGAAAGATGACTAAAACTCCATTTAGTGGACATGGCAGAGAGCGACGGATTTGTTAGGACTCATACATACCGATGTATGTGGCCCTTTCAATGTCGGGCGAGGAGGCTATAAGTACTTTATTACTTTCACCGATGATATGAGTAGATTTAGCTACTTATATTTGATGAGACATAAGTCGTAATCCTTTGAAAAGTTCAAAGAATTCAAGAATGAAGTACAAAACCAACTTGCGGTTAAGCTACTTCGATCGATCGAGGTGGTGAATACCTTAGTCAAGAGTTTCGTGATCACTGGCCGAGTGTGGGATAATATCCCAACTCACTCCACCGAACACCACAATGGAATGGTGTATCCGAGAGGAGAAATCGTACTCTATTAGATATGGTACGATCAATGATGAGCCATCGATCTACCTACTTCCTTTTGGGGTTTAGCTCTAGAGACACCGCTTTACACTTAATCGCGTTCCATTAAAAGCAGAGAAAAGACACCATATACGATATGGACGAAGAGTCCCAAAATGTCTTTATAAAGATTTGGGGTTGTGAAGCTTACGTTAGACGTCCAAGTCTCGTATAAACTAGGACCCAAATCGATAAGTGTTATTTTGTAGGATATCCCAAGGAAACTAAGGGATATTACTTTTACAATCCCACACTTGGCAAGGTGTTTGTTGCCAGAAATGCTGTCTTTCTAGAAAGAGAATTTATTTCTAGAAATACTAGTGGGAGTAAAATTCATCTTGAAGAAGTTCAAGATGATGATAACACTAAGGCTTCGATGGAAAATGAACAGGCACCACAAAGTGTTGTGGATGAGGAATTTGTTGCCCAAAGAGTTGTGGAGCAAACACCTGTTCAAGTAGACCAACCTCTTCGTAGATCTAATAGGATCCGTCGTCAACCCGAGAGATATTCTTTTCTCTTGACTGACAACGGTGATGTATTGCTTGTCAATCTTGATGAGCCTACATCCTATAAAGAAGCTATGATGAGCCCAGATTCCGAGAAATGGCTAGAGGCCATGAGATCCGAAATGGAATCCATGTACACTAACCAAGTATGGACTTTGGTTGATCCACCAAGGGTAAAACCCATTGGGTGTAAGTGGGTCTTTAAAGTAAAGACTGACATGGATGGTAATAAGCATACCTATAAAGGTAGATTGGTGGCTAAAGGATTCAAACAAATTCATGGTATTGACTATGAAGAAACCTTTTCACCCTATGCATGCTTAAATCCATTCGGATCATACTTGCTATCAACCTACCATGATTATGAGATCCGCAGATGGATGTCAAAACCGCTTAAATGGAAAGTGCTCGAGGATGTGTACATGACCACAACTGAGGTTTTGAAGATCCAAAGCATCTGGAAAGGTATACAAGCGCAAAGGTCCATTTATGGACTAAAGCAAGCCTCTCGAAGTGGAATCTTGATTCGATGATGCAATCAAGAGTTTGGTTTCATCAAGAATGAAGATGAGCCTTGTGTCTACAAGAGAAATAGTGGGAGAACAGTTGTATTTCTTGTCTTGTATGTAGATGACATACTTCTCATCGGAAATGACATTCCCTCACTCCGATCTGTGAAGATGTGGTTAGGGAATTGTTTCTCGATGAAGGACTTAGGTGAAGCTAGGCATCAAGATCTATAGAGATAGATCTAGAAGATTACTTGGCCTAAGTCGAGTACATACATTGATAAAGTGCTAGATCATTTGCTATGCAAAATTCCAAGAAAGGATTTACGCCTTTATCACATGGTGTGAGTCTTTCGAAGACTCAATGTCCCTCTTCTAAGGAGGAGAGATCGCATGGATAAGATCCCTTATGCATCGCTATAGGGTCTATCATGTGCCATGCTTTGTACTCGTCACGGCGTCTCGTATGCTTTGAGCATGGCAGTAGATACGATCGGATCGGTGAAAGTCAGCGGATGGCGATCAAAATATTCTTAAATACTTACGAAGAACGAAAGAATATTTCCTGATATTTGGAGGCAATGAGGAGCTAGCTGTAAAGGGTTACAGTGATGCAAGCTTCCAAACAGACAAGGATGACTATAGATCACAATCGGGGTACGTGTTTTGCCTGAATGGTGGAGCTGTGAGCTGGAAGAGTTGAAGCGAGGACACGATTCTGATTCTAGCGAAGCCGAGTATATTGCGCATCGATGCGGCAAAGGAGGTGTTGGCTCCATAAGTTCATCGATGAACTTGGGGTAGTTCCTAACATTGCAGATCCAATAGACCTCTATTGTGACAACAATGGGGCTATTACGCGAGCTAAGGAACCTCGATCACATCGGACCAAACACATCTGCGGCACTTCCATCTCACCCGAGAGATCATCATAGAGGAGATGTGAGATATGCAGAGTACCGATGTAAGCCAACATCGCATCCATTGACCAAGGCTTTGGCACAGAGGAAGCATGATGGTCACACTAGGTCACTAGGTATTAGATATCATAGTGATTGGTACTAGTGCTAGTGGGAGATTGTTAGTTATAGCCCTAGAACCAATCATGTGATGGTTGAATAGGGAACATTTTGTATCATATTCTATAAAGGCAAAGGATTGGTTATTATATTTACATCTTGCTTGTGCCATTAATTTAAATATAATAATGCCCTAGAAAAGTAGGTTCTTATCTACAAAGACATCAATTGCGTAATTGATTATGAGAGGTCAGAGAACACTTTCCTAAATGTTCTAGTCAGTATTAATATGCAAGGGCAATATTAATACATAAAGACTAGCATGTAGGTCAATTGATGACTTGATCTCACAAGTCATGGATATATGATATCAAGTTGACACATGGGTATATATTGGAGAATATATACCGAATCAATTCGCCATATGAGAAAGTTTCATGGATCGTTATATGAGTGTCATAAACTTTCTCATGTGACTATTGGTATGAATAGTCCTTAGACCTCAAGTCACTATGGTTCCCTACATAAGGAGTTATGTACTTTGGTATCACAAACGTCACCCGTAACAGGTGGACCATAAAGGCGACATCGGGTATGTAACAAATTATGCGGAGGGATGTGAGTGATGTAGATGGGATCTATCCCTTCCATATGACGGGAGTGATATCGGTGGGCCCCTTGATTGAGTAGAACTACTAAAACGCATGGCCATGCTCGAATGAGTCAATATGAGATATTGAGCTCATTTGTTTGAGTTAGTTTACTCAGGGATCAAGAAACACATAGATTGATCGAGGATGACACGGTCTATGCCTCATTGATCAATATGATATCAAGGATAGAAGGACACGGTCATATATTATAGTAGTCACGGAAAGGTTAGTCGGATCTTGACTTATCTCGTAACTTGGGTAGCAATGATGTATTGCTAGATGCCGCTCATTGCTTGTGTATCTAAAAGAGTTTAGGTCCACTGCCAACGTTATGAGAGCCTATAGGGTCACACACAAAGAGCATGATAATTAGAGGAATTAGAGTATTCTAGTTTGACTAGAATAATTTGGGAATAAGCTTAAGTACAAAATGGTTTTTGGACTTTAAGCTTAATGAGAATTTTAGCTAATTGATTTAATGAGATTAATTCAATATGTTACCTTATTGATTTAATAAGATTAATTCAATATGATAACATAAGCTTAATTTAATTAATAAGATTAATTCAATATGATAACATAAGCTTAATTGAATTAATAAGATTAATTCAACATGCATGAATGCTACACAAGAATGCCACATAAGCATGCCACCTAAGCATCCACCTAAGCTAGATAAGGTGGAAGGGGACAAAATGGTTTTTGTCTCCTTAAGTGGCCGGCCAAAACAAAAGGGGTCTCAATGCAATGGATTGCATTAAATTGTAGGAGGTGAAAGGGTTTTGCCAACCCTATAAAAGGCCCCATGGAGTGGCCGGCCAAAGCATCATTTGGATTGTGATTGTGGTGTGGTTGTGAGAGAGAGCTTGAGAAGCTTGGTGGAAGCTTTGGTTGTGTGGCTTTGTGAGTGTAGGCTAGCAAGAAGAGTAGTCTTCTTCCTCCTTTCTCTTCTTCCCTAGATTCCTCTCCTTTAGGGACTTCTCTAGCAAGAAGTAAAGGAGAGCTCTTCTAGTTTCTCTTGTGAGACAAGAGCTTGCTCGTGTGGATACGTATAGAGGCACGGACACTTGAACGTGCTAAAGATCCAACAAACCGAAAGGAAAAGCGGGATTAACAAGGGCACGCAACAAAGGTAATCCTCTCCTATAAGATAGGTTTGGTTTAGAGAAATTTATTTTATACGAGTTTGCTTTCGCATGGATCACTTGGAAGGGATCCTATTTTCCGTTGCACATATGCCATTTGGCATACGAGATTTCCCTACAGTCGAAGCCCTAAAAAACTTTGGGTACTCACAACGGGGAGGAGGAACGCCGCCGGAGGTCCACGCCTTGCACTTTAACGCTGGAGAGAAGACCACAAAAGCATTGTAATCCTTTGTTCCTGTGTTCTATTCCTTATGTATTCGAACATAAACATGCTTTGTGATTCTTCCTTTATATACATGGAGTAGTACATTTGATTCTAGGATTAGGGAGTAGCTTGTGTGCACATTACAATGTTGGTTCATGTTAAACTCTTCCTTTGAGTTTTATTTGACAATTGTTAGTTGTTTTTACTATATATATGCTTGTTTTGTTTTCTATCTGCTGTGCTTTGGCGATACGAGGTGTGATAACCCTTGTATTTAAAATTTAGGGGATTTATATAAGGAACCTAGGGGTAAACCTGATTTCCTGTAACTGTGGGTAGAAGGGTGCGGTGGAATCAGAAACGGTTCATCGTAGGAATTGATTTAGAATCCTCGTACCGTCTATCCCATCCTTTTAGGCAGAGATAGCTCCCGATAGATGCGATGGCTCATCGGGATAGTGTATGATGTCCCTTCCACAAAACCATAGATAAACATCTACACATCACCAATTGACAGCATTGTTTTGTGATACACAAGCGAATCTGAAGTCCTAGAATCACCTTTGAAGACCTCGGCACACTCCCTTCCTCCTCCGTGTGACACCGTATAGAGTAAAGTCCATCGACAGCCCTCACTAATCAAAACCTCTTAGAGTTACATCTGAACAATTACAACCACTGAATATATCGATATTCGAATCCCAATCCCTGTGGGATCGATAATCTTTATTACTTGACGAGAACCGTGCACTTGCGGGCGTTGTGCGCGAGTGCGCACTTTGAGTCTTTGACAGTCTCCATCATGAGATTTAGGGTCAAATTCGTGAGCATCAAGTTTTTGGCACCGTTGCCGGGGACTGGTCGATTCGATATCGAATCGAACGGTGGTAAATTGGATCAGACTTAGGATTAAATTTATTTACTTGCTTTATTTTCTTTCTAGTTCACTTTATTTTATTTAAGTTTTATATCTTCCATATTTACCTTTAGTTTTTAATTTTCTATTATTTCTATTTTATTTAATTCTAGCAGTAGTTATTTTTTTTTTTTTTTTTGCATCTTTGATTTTATTACCTAGATTGTTATATTTTCTGCTTTTAGAATTAGTTAGCACTCCTAATTTTGTGGCTTGGTTCGTCATATGCGTAGACGCTTAGGATCGGAAGGTCTAATTCCGATTGACTTAGAAATCGAGCAAACCTTTCATCGCCAGAGAGCATAGCAGCGAAGGATGGAGGATCAAGCCGCATCCAAAGTGAACATAGGTAGCCGACCTCTGCAGGACTACACAGCTCCTAGCGCTAGAGGATTCAGGCTGAGTATAGATAGACCATCTATTTCAGCAAATAACTTTAAGCTGAAGTCGACACTTATACATATGGTCCAGTAGAGTCAATTCGGGAGAGCTACGACTAAAGACCCGAACCGGCACCTCGAGGCATTTCTTGAAATCTGCTCGACAATGAAAATGAACGGAGTCCCTACTGACGCGATCTGATTGAGCCTATTCCCATTCTCATTACGAGATAAGGCTAAGTCTGTTGGGTTTCCGGCACCGCGGCGTGTGTGTGTTCGATCATGTTTCGTAAACATGAGCACAGCGGAAGCAATTAAAAATAATAAATCTATATTTATTACAACACACACAACACACGCATGCTATTACAACAAGTGTAGACATAACCGTAAATTAAAATTTGCAATAAAAGAAAATTAAATCTCGTTATACCTTTATGGCGTGTAGCGGGAACGACATCAACGGAGCGATCCTCGTAGAATCGTCTCTATCCGTATCCACGCCGAGCTCCTCGGGATGACCCGCTAAGTCACGAGCCGTCTTCGTGCGGGTTACTAGCCTCGTGTTGAAGGCGGCGTGATCGAGATGATCACGATCGAATCAAATTCGGATCCAAAACGAGTTCTCAAAACTTCGATTCTCCGGAGAGGTATTCGTCAACCGTTTGGCAGAATCGCCCGTCCTCCACCTCAGAGGATTACGGAGATCAAATCGGTAAGTTAGCGCTGTCGGAGCACTAACCGTCGTCAAGCGATGCTCCGGCAACAGAAACAAGCTGTCTAGAAAACTGGACAGCTTGGTGGAAGAATGGCGCCGGCCAAGGAGAGAAAAGCTCACCTTGATGCCAAACCTTGAGGAGATCACGGAGGGTCGCGGAGGTTCACGGCTGAAGCTTGAGTCGCCCGGAAATGCTTGGCTGCACAAAGGTGGGTGGCGGCACACCTAGGGTTGGCGCCGACTAGTGGAGAGAAGGGTGGCGGCACAACTAGGTTTAAGCCCTATTTTATAGAGAACTAATTCTCTTAATGGTTAATGGATCATATCCTTAAAGCCCGTTAACCCGCTCCATTAAGATAAGTTAAAATAAACCAAACCATGATGGTTTATTTTAAGTTAAAATGAACCGAACCAACCTTTGGTTCATTCGTTTAATATAAACCAAACCCTTTGGTTTATTCTCATACATTGGATTAGAACCAAACCATTTTGGTCCATCCATTATGTCTTCATAAGACACGGCCCTTCCACGCTTCCATTGCGACTGAAACAATTTCATGCTCGCTTTATGTTTGGTCCAACCAAACATAGTTTCTCTCGGTCTGAGAATCCCATTCTCAAGCTCGTTTTAAATCCTTTGGATTACACTCGTTGTGCGTGTGACCAAATAGGTTCTCGGTTTATGTTGGCCATCTATAATTAACCATTAATTATAGAACGATCATGAGTGGCACCTAGTAGTACATCATGATCCCCAATTAACCGAAAAGATCAACGGTTGATCCAGAACTATTTCTCAAACCCTTGATGGCCTCGAATGAATCGTGCCCCATTCCCTTCACTCATCTTATACCCACTTGGTTGGGACATGGTCTATTGTGTCGATCCCCACTAGGTGACTCGTCACACCTAGCCCAAGTATCATTTCCTCGTCCTACAGTTCTAGTTACTCCACATGTATCGAAGAGTACTTTACTCTAAACATGTAATGCTTTGGCCAAAGACTTTAGTAACAATCCGACGAGAGGCCATGGGTATACATCTCCTCGCAAGGAGTGGTGAATCCTTTATAGGCTATTCAAACACCTTGATCACTTGACTTATACCCAATCATCCCGGGTCCACATCTCCTCGGAGATGTTTGCTTAAGATGTCAAAGCATAAGTCTCCATGATCAAGATGACTTGAATACCGCAAGTCGAAGGAACATCGCACTTAAGCCACAGTAAGAACTTCATTGACATATCTATATATGCGAGAGAACCATATGAAGTCTTACTGGTCACTCAATGAACTAGTTACCATAACTAGCATCCACGATTAACTCCGGACATCACTATGTCTCCAGCCAGTGAGAATCAGCTGCTTGGATACACCAAGGAGTATACCTCGTGCTAGTCTCGACAGAATTGATGATGTCCAAATCCATCAATTCATCGACTAGGGATAATTCCGATACATCACAATTACACATGTAGAGATACTCACTAGTTGTGATCCAATTACAAATTCTCTCATGCTGTGAATCGTATCGTGGACATTCAGTAAATGAGTTTAAGATCCAATCAAATACATAAAAACATGTATACTCAAATAGTGAATCTTCATTTATCATATAAATGGTTCATACATAAGGCGATTGCCTTAGGACATCTCTCATATATTACTAACAGACTCCCACTTGGCGTAATGCCAATCGCTACGGTATCCAATACCATAAGTCTAACATGACCCTCAAACATACTTTGAGGTAATGCTTTAGTCAAAGGATCCGCTAAGTTACTTTCAGTGGGAATTTTCTCGATTTGTATTTCGTTCCTACTTATGATCTCTCTGATAAGATGATAGCGGCGAAGCACATGTTTGGATCGTTGATGAGACCTTGGCTCTTTCGCCTGTGCAATTGCTCCATTGTTGTCGCAGTAGACCGGTATTGCTTCAACAATGGCCGGAATCACACCAAGTTCATGAACGAACTTCTTGATCCAAACCGCTTCCTTTGCTGCTTCCGAAGCTGCAATATATTCTGCCTCAGTGGTAGAATCCGCTACAGTCTCTTGTTTGGAACTTTTCCAACTCACTGCGCCCCCATTCAAGGTGAACACGTATCCAGACTGAGACCTGGAATCATCCTTGTCTGTCTAGAAGCTGGCATCCGTATACCCGCGTATCACCATGTCCCCTTCTCCATATATTAGGAACACATCCTTAGTTCTTCTCAAGTACTTAAGGATCGTCTTAACAGCCGCCCAATGATCCATTCCTGGATCGGATTGGTATCTGCTCGTGACACTCAGAGCGTACGATACATTGGGCCTCGTACATAACATAGCATACATGATAGATCCTATTGCGGATGCATAGGGAATCTTACTCATGCAAATCCTCTCGTCTTCTGTGCGCGGACACATAGACTTCGAAAGGTGTACCCCATGCCTGATGGGCAGATAACCTTTCTTGGATTCCGACATGCTAAACCTCTTTAGCACTCGGTCTATATATGTAGACTGCGAAAGACCAAGCAACCGTTTCGATCTATCTCTATAGATCTTAATCCCAAGGATGTAGGTTGCTTCTCCCAGGTCTTTCATGGAGAATGTCTTGGATAACGGATTTTGTGAGAAATCAAACTTTTTGATCGTCTCATCAAAACGGATATTCCAGCTCCTGGATGCTTGCTTCAATCCATAAATGGATCGTCGCAATTTGCATACCTTGGTTTTATCAACCGATGTGAAACCCTCAGGTTGTATCATATACACGTCCTCGAGCAGGTTTCCATTAAGGAAAGCTGTTTTCACATCCATCTGCCATATCTCATAATCATAATGAGCCGCTATGGCCAGGAGCATCCGAATGGATTTAAGCATAGCTACAGGCGAATAGGTTTCATCATAATCAACACCTTCTTTTTGATGATATCCTTTCGCCACCAATCTAGCCTTATAGGTAATCACATTACCATCCATGTCGATTTTCTTCTTGAAAACCCACTTGCACCCTATAGGCTTTATGCCTTCAGGTGGGTGAACCAAGTTCCAAACTTGGTTTTCGTACATGGAATCCATTTCCGACTTCATGGCACCAAGCCACTTATCCCTTTCTGAACTTGTCAGCACTTCTTCATAACTGGTAGGCTCCTCATCATCAATGAGTAACACGTCGTTCGATTCACTTACGAGAAATCCATATCTCTCGGGAATATTGCGTGTTCTACGGATCTACGAAGATGTGGTGTTACAATAGGTCGGTACCGATTGCTCATCACTATGAGTTGCCGGCTATTGTGCTCACCGGTATCTAATGTCTATTTGAGTCTCTCGAGCCTCCTCAAGCTCGGCGATACTCCCCTGTTTTCTTGCAAGAGAAACTCTTTCTCTAGAAACCAGCATGCCTTGAAACAAACACCTTTTGTTACGGGATGATAGAATTGGTAACCCCTTGTTTCCTTAGGGTATCCAATAAATAGACATTTATCGGACTTAGCATCCGTTTATACGTCTGATCAGCTTCACATAAGCGAGGACAACCCCATATCTTCAAGTAAGATACATGAGGTTTCTTACCATTCCATATCTCATATGGAGTAGTTGAGACTACCTTGGTAGGCATTACATTTTAACAAGTAAGCGGTATGCGAGTGCATAACCCCAAAGGACTTGGGAAGAGTCGCATGATTCATCATTGACGACCATGTCTAACAAGGTCCGATTCGCCTCTCGGATACACCATTATCTTTGTGGTGTATATGGCGGAGTCCATTGAGACAATATGCCATTGTCTCTTAGATAATCAAGAAACTCTTGACTTAAGTATTCACCACCTCGATCCGTCAGTATTTTAATACTTTTGTCATGTTGTTTCTCTACTTCATTTCTGAATTCTTTGAACCTTTCAAAGGCTTGGACTTGTGTTTCATCAAGAACACATACCCAAAGTGAGTGATCATCGGTGAAGGTAATGAAGTAGCTATAGCCTCCTAAAGCTTGAGTTGACATAGGTCCACATACATCGGTATGTACTAGACCTAGTAACTCTCCCACTCGTTCACCTTTTCGGTAAAGGTAACTTAGTCATCTTGCCTTTTAAGCATGATTCGCATGTATCGTATGAATCCAATTCAAGCGATTCCGAATTCCACATCGGTGTAATTAGGACATGCGTTTCTTGCTTATATGGCCAAGACGACAATGCCACATATAGGAGTCTATTTGATTATCCTTTAGAACAGCGTGTTGCTCGCCGATATTGAAAATTTCCTTTGGATACGTCCAACGTATAAATGCCATTACTCAAAGTTCCAGTTCCATAAAGTACGCCATTCAAAGTTATATAACAACAATTGTTACTAAACGTTAAATGGAAACCATTTCTATTTAAGCAGGAAATAGAAACAATGTTCTTTATTAGAGAAGGAACATAATAGCAATTGTCCAGTTCCAAGACTAGTCCACTAGGGAGCTTCAGCAAATAAGTTCCGATGGCGACCGCAGCAACCTTTGCTCCATTGCCAACTCACAAATTTGACTCCCCTCTGACAAGTCTTCTTCTATTCCTTAGCCCCTGTATGTCATTACATATATGTGAGCTACACCCAGTATCCAATACCCAAGTGTCTAAGGAAATAGAATGACAATCAATAACGAAGATACCTGAAGAGGATGGGGCATCGGATGTCTTCTTCTTCTTCATAGACTCAAGATAAATCTTGTAGTTTCTTCGCCAGTGGCCTTCCTTACCACAGTGATGGCAAGTGCCCTTTTGCACTGGTTCCGCCTTCTTTGCCTTTTTCTTTCTTTTCTTCTGTTCTTTTGCCTTCCTCTTAGAACCTTTCTTTGAGGAATCAACTAACAGAACCGCCTTCTCCTCATGCTTTACAGAAGGCTCCACAGTCTTCAGCATATTGAGAAGCTCGGTAATGGTGGATTCCAATTTGTTCATCTGATAGTTCATCACAAATTGCGAGAAACTCTTGGGCAAACAATGCAGAATTAAGTCAATACTTAACTCATGATCCATCACAAAACCGAGGGTAGCTAGCCGCTCGATGTACCCGTTCATCTTTAGCACAAACTGCACTACAGACGAACCTTCTTGCATCTTCATAGTGAAGAGGAGCCTAGAGACCTCGAACCTTTCGGATCTCGCTTGCTCATCGAACAACTCATGAAGATGGAAGACCATAGTATTAGCATCCATATGCTCATGCTGCTTTTGCAGCTCAGGTACCATCGCCGCTAGCATGATGCAACTCGCCAGCTCAGAATCTGCCACATGTTTCTGATAGACCAACATTTGGTCTGGAGTTGCATCGTCCTTAGGACGGTCAGGAAGAGGCTCTTCAAGGACATATGCAAGCTTTTCCGCCTTGAGAATAATTCTCAGGTTTCTAAGCTAGTCCAGGAAGTTAGGCCCAGTCAGTTTGTTCGAATCCAAAATAGTGCGCAAATTCAAAGACGTCATGATCAATTTATTGACCTAGAAATACAAAACGAGCATATATGAGAAAATGATTTTAAAATGCATCAACATACATTTATAAATCCCATTCATTTTTCGAATTTCAAAAACCCCAAAATCACTTTGGGAGATCGTAGGTCCATCTCCGAATGGGCTGATATCCATCATAGTTATGAACAACCTTGGAGAGAGTCCAACAAGCCATTCATAACTACGACGGTAGGTATCATCTATACCGATTGCATATCCCGTATATGCAACTATCACAATGTGCTATCAACTAATTGAATGTTCACACATACATCGGATTGTTAACACATTAACAAGTATGCATCATATGCATAGCACCCAACTTCACCTCCCTTTACATCGACCTTGGAGAGAGTCCAACAAATCAATGCTCCAGGTTAAAGCCAACCCATTAATAAGGACATAGTTTTAATATGGTTAGAGCGCATTCAACCAATTAGCCCAGCTTGGAGAGAGTCCAACAACCAAAGCTAACGATTGACCTCTGACTCTTACCATATTAGTATTAAACTATTCCATGGTTTGAACATATTCAGGTTCGAGCCGGGCTTGGAGAGAGTCCAACAACTCAAACAAGAAACAGAACTCTGGTTCTAACCATATTAATGGAAGGTGTAGGCTTTAATATTGATTAAAGGTTTTTATGTCTCATCCTCTTTGCATGCAAATAACTATTATCTACATGGCATGGCATACATCTACATGTTACGACACGCATGGCATAATGTTATGCATCTAATGCAATTACATGACATACACTTGTCATGTTTATTATTTCCTTATTTGTCATAACTATTTATGGAAATAAAATATGTTTAAGATTTGATTCTCCAAATCAAATCATAATTAAATTAGGAAACAAATTTCCAAATCTAATCACATATTTTATTCACGGAATTATTTGATTAAGGAAAATCTATTTAGGAAATCAATTTCCTAAATCATTAAAACTACTTATGGAAATAAAATATTTTAAGATTTGATTTCCCAAATCAAATCATAATTAAATTAGGAAACAAATTTCCAGAATCTAATCAAATATTTTATTTATGGAAAATATCAATTTCCATAAATACTTCCAACTTTCCAAAAGTGGAAGATTTCCATAAATACTTCTAGACTTTCCAAAATTGAAAAATTTCCATAAATACTTCTAAATTTCCAAAATTAGAAAATTTCCAGAAATACATTATGACTATCGCAAAACCATTTTACGATTATGTCGAAACACAACCTGGGCTCTGATACCACTGTTGGGTTTCCGGCACCGCGGCGTGTGTGTGTTCGATCATGTTTCGTAAACATGAGCACAGCGGAAGCAATTAAAAATAATAAATCTATATTTATTACAACACACACAACACACGCATGCTATTACAACAAGTGTAGACATAACCGTAAATTAAAATTTGCAATAAAGAAAATTATCTACGTTATACCTTTCGTATGACGTGTAGCGGGAACGACATCAACCGGAACGATCCTCGTAAGAATCGTCTCTATCCGTATCCACACCGAGCTCCTCGGGATGACTTCGCTAAGTCACGAGCTTCGTCTTCGTACGGGTTACTAGCCTCGTGTTGAAGACGACGTGATCGAGAGATGATCACGATCCGAATCCAAATTCGGATCCTTAAACGAGTTCTCAAAACTTGCTTCTCCGGAGAGGTATTCGTCAACCAATTGACGAATCCTTCGTCCTCCACCTCAGAGGATTACCGGAGATCAAATCCCTAAGTAAAGGCGCTATCGGAGCACTAACCGTCGTCAAGCGGCGCTCCGGCAACAAAAGAAACAAGCTGTCCAGAAAAACTGGACAGCTTTTTGGTGGAGGAATAGAGGCCGGCCAAGGAGAGATAGAAGCTCACCTTATCACCGAACCTTGAGGAGATCACGGAGGGTCGCCGGAGGTTCACGGCTGAAGCTTCGGCGCCGGCAATGACTTGGCAGCGGCACAAAGGCTGGCGGCGGCACACCTAGGGTTGGCGCCGACTAGTGGAGGAGAGGGAGGCGGCACAACTAGGTTAGGGGGGTTTAAGCCCTATTTTATAGAGAACTAATTCTCTTAATGGTTAATGGATCATATCCATAAAGCCCGTTAACCCGCTCCATTAAGATAAGTTAAAATAAACCAAACCATGATGGTTTATTTTAAGTTAAACGAACGAACCAACCTTTGGTTCATTCGTTTAATATAAACCAAACCCTTTGGTTTATTCTCATCCATTGGATTAGAACCAAACCATTTTGGTTCATCCATTATGTCTTCATAAGACCGGCCCATCCATGCTTCCATTGCATTGAAACAATTTCATGCTCGCTTTATGTTTGGTCCAACCAAACATAGTTTCTCTCGGTCTGAGAATCCCATTCTCAAGCTCGTTTTAAATCCTTTGGATTACACTCGTTGTGCGTGTGACCAAATAGGTTCTCAGTTTATGTTGGCCGTCTATAATTAACCATTAATTATAGAACGATCATGAGTGGCACCTAGTAGTACATCATGATCCCCAATTAACCGAAAAGATCAACGGTTGATCCAGAACTATTTCTGAAACCCTTCAGTAGCTCGAATGAATCGTGCCCCATTCCCTTCACTCATCTTATACCCACTTGGTTCAGGACATGGTCTATTGTGTCAGTCCCCTCTAGGCTGACTACGTCACACCTAGCCCAAGTATCATTTCCTCGTCCTACGGATTCTAGTTACTCCACATGTATCGAAGAGTACCTTACTCTAAACATGTAATGCTTTGGCCAAAGACTTTAGTAACAATCCGACGAGAGGCCATGGGTATACATCTCCTCGCAAGGAGTGGTGAATCCTTTATAGGCTATTCAAACACCTTGATCACTTGACTTATACCCAATCATCCGGGTCCACATCTCCTCGGAGATGTTTGCTTAAGATGTCAAAGCATAAGTCTCCATGATCAAGATGACTTGAATACATGAAGTCAAAGGAACATCGCACTTAAGCCACGCATAAGAACTTCATTGACATATCTATATATGAGAGAACCATATGAAGTCTTACGGTGGTCACTCCAATGAACTAGTTACCATAACTAGCATCCACGATTAACTCGGACATCACTATGTCTCGGCCCGGTGAGAATCAGTGCTTGGATACACCAAGGAGTATACCTCGTGCTAGTCTCGGCGAATTGATGGTGTCCAAATCCATCAATTCATCGACTAGGGATAATTCCGATACATCACAATTACACATGTAGAGATACTCACTAGTTGTGATCCAATCACAAATTCTCTCATGCTGTGAATCGTATCGTGGACATTCAGTAAATGAGTTTAAGATCCAATCAAATACATAAAAACATGTATACTCAAATAGTGAATCTTCATTTATCATATAAATGGTTCATACATAAGGCGATTGCCTTAGGACATCTCTCATATATTACTAACAAAGTCATGGCTTCACTCTCTACCTTCAGAAAGCATCACTACATGGGAGCAATGTGAGCAGCAGTTCCTGAATAAATACTTTCCACCAAGCAAGACTGCTCACATGCGCCATCTTATCATGAGCTTCCGCCAGAAAGAGGGGGAGTCCTTATTCGAAGCCTGAGATCGCTACAAGGGGCTACTCTACCAATGCCCCCATTACGGATTAGAGAGGTGGCTGGTGATCTACATCTTCTACAATGGGATTGTGTATGCCACGAAGATGTCCCTGGATTGTACTGCAGGAAGAGCACTGATGAATAAGACAATAGAGGAAGCCGAGGAGCTGATCGAAGAGGTGGCCCAGAACCACCATCAATGGGCTTCCAAACGTGGTCAACCAACACCTGTAGTGGGATGATACATTGTCAACTCCATGGACCACCTAGCAGCAAGGATGGATGCGCTCAGCAGACGGTTTGAATCTTTGAATCCTTCATCTGCATGCGCAACCATTGACTTTGGAGAGGGAGCGACAGCGTATCGAGAGGACCACTATGGAGGGCAGGGAACCTCAGAGGAGCAGATTGAGTATGTTGATGCGGTTGGGGACTACGACCAAAGGCCAAACAACCTATAGTCCAATACCTACAATCTTGGATGGTGGAATCACTCGAATTTCTCCTATAAGAATAACTCTGGAACCTCCCAACCATCAGGGGGGTATGGGCAGCAATAGGGCAATGAGCAGTGACCCTAGAAGTCCAGACTGAAACTGATTATGGAGGACTTCATTGCTTCTCAGACTAAGGCCAATGAGAAATTTCATCACCAACATCATAAATCTGAAGAATCACTCAGAGACTTGAAGGCCACCGTTGATAGCCTTGCAAGTCACACAAGGATGTTGGAGACACAAGTGGCCCAGATAGCCCAATCCGTGTTGCAACCTATGAAGAGCTCTCCATTATCACCCGAGCGGAGTCAAGCTAAAGAGGAAGTAGTGGGTCAGAGTAAAAAATTCTCCAAGGGGTGTGCAACCATGATTACCACCCTACCTGACCAAGCTGAGTTTGAAGAGAAGATTCCATTATAGCTTGAGGAACATGGTAAATTTGTTCTTCCCTGCTCGATTTATGAAGAAAGCTTTGATAACACGCAGTGCAACTTGGGGTCATCAGTGAGTATGATGCCCTATGCATACTACCTAGAGATGGGATTGGGTAATATACAACCAACGGGCATAGGTATACGTATAGTGGACGACACGATCAAGAAGCCCGTTGGCATGCTACCACACGTGCCTGTGGTGATTGAGGATTTCATGATACCCACATACTTCATCATACTAGACACGGGACCCAATCCCTAGAATCCCATCATTTTGGGAAGGCATTTTATGGCAACTGCAGGGGCGTGCATAGACGCGAAAGCACACCTAATCTCCCTGGAAGTAGATGAGGAGATAATCCTCTTCAGCCTTTCAGAGCACAAAGCCCCATACCTCGACGACTTCACATTTAGTAGAATGAAGCTAGAACCGCCAGATGAAGCTCCCGAGACAAATGAATGTAGGTTCACTGAACCTCCAGAGCCATGTTGATAGTGGAGTGCGGTCGAGCTAAACGACTTAACAAAGCGCTTCTTGGGAGGCAACCCAAGTTTAGTTTTAGATTTCCCTTTGATTTGCATTGCATTTGTTTGATTTTAGTTTTCATTTCCACCCCATTTAGAGTTAGGACTGGGAAAGAACTTGGCTAGGCAAAAATAAAACCCATATTATCCTACACGGCGAAATCTATGAGAAGATTCGAATCCTAACGCAAAACGGGGAGAGAAATGGGGACACACGGCCTGGCCATGTGTTTTCCCATGGTCGTGCCTGACTGACCCGAGGAGAACATGGCTTGGCCGTGTGTTTTCACACGGTCGTGTTGCGCGAGGTTAAAAGGGGCAAACTCTGTGTTTTCACCTCAATTGCATTGTGTGCTTTGAAAGCTCTTGCCCTAGCAGTGTGATTTCATCTTCCCCACCATCTAGAAGCACTTTTAACCTTAAATGAAGCCAAAAGGAGCAAGGATGAGGAGGACCAAGCAAGTAGCACCTCAATCCGGCATTTCGGAGCGATGACCAAGGAGAGTCGACGCCCCTCAAGCTCCGGAGGAGGGTAACGCCCTACCCACTCTTCTAAGAGGCTGAGGAGTTCTACGATGAGGCCCGCATATACTTATAGGATGAGGCTGCTCGTCGCCAGGATGAGGCCGTCTACCACAAAGAGATGTGGCAGCACATGCACGCCCAGCAAGCGCAGTGGGCTAGGGAGGAGAAGCACCAAGCAGCCGCTACACCCACCAGCTCCCAAATTGACCACATGTACATGAGACATCAGCGGCTAAACAGTTGGTTCTCCCAGGATCCAGAGATGCCCAGACTCCCAGATTTTCTACCTCGTCCACCATTCTAGAGGTATATTTTCATTTAAGTCTCGGGGGAGACCCCAAAGAGCAGTAGTTTCTTTTCTAGTATTTTCATTCATTTATTCGTGCATGGGTTGTTAAACTTCTTTCGGTACTTAGTTTTTATTATCTGTAAAGTTGCCTCAGTAGTATTTATAAAAAAAGTTGCTTACATGAGTTGTTCCCATAGGTAGCTTAACTTCATTTATCTCGTAGTATTTTATTTTATTTGTTTTAATCAATGTTCTAGACTTACACTGGTTAGTTTTTATTTTTACACCTACACATGTCGAACACTCTGAAAGGGAGAATCTAGTACATACCTAGTTATGATTCATCTCAGTAGTCTAGTACTTTGGAATCCATAGGTGACTCTATGTTTAGCATTTTAGTTACTGGAGATGCTCGGATTGTGTAAGCCCATTCGAAAAAATCAAAATCCCAGTGAGCCAAAAAATAAATAAAAAGAAATGAAATGAGAAATAAAAGAGAGAGAGAAAAAAAAAGGAAATGAAAAATAAAACAAAGAAAAAAAAGAGAGAGAAGATTATGAGGGATAAAAAATAGTTGTCGTGGGTGGAAATGGCTAAGTGCCCCTTTGAGACCGAGTTAGATTATTGGGAAAACACCTACCAATTTCTCTAAATATCGAGCACGCCTTTGAGGCTTTGTGCTAGATCTAGGGAATGACCCTCGCTTCGGGCAGGTAAGTGCCTAAGTGCCAGAGACCTTAGAAAAGCTATAGAATGACGATTTAACTTACCATGGAACGAGTATCCCCTAAGAAGATTCGCTTACCACGTGCACGAGAAGCTAACTTATTGAATTTCTAGAACATATTTATTCTGCTTTGATTGTAAATACCACTTGATAAATTTAGTTGTCATGCTAAGTATGGAACCATGTCTTTTAAATTTCATGGTATTGAGTGTTGGATCGATGTGGTTCGCTAGAGGGGGAGGGGTGAATAGCGAAAAACCTTTTTCTTTCGAATTCGTTTCAAGACAAATATACGCAGCGGAAATGTAAATGAAATAAAAAGAGACAAGTTTATTTTTTACTTGGTTCGTAGCCTTCGGCTACTACTCCGAGGCCCTAACGGTCCTAGACCGTGTACGGAGGGCAATTCACTAAAACACTCCTCCTCGTTGGAGGTAGGAGTTTTGACGATTACAAAAAAATTTCGAAACAAAATGATAGAGAGACAAACCCTCTCTTCTATTAAAGTAAAATGCAACGATAGAAAAACCTCGAGTAAAAGAGTTGCAATATTGAAAACAATAACAAGGATTATACCAACAACTAAAAAGAAAGACCTTAAGCTAGGGTTGTTAGCAGCACTTCGTTGTCGTAGAGTCGTCGGAGAGTCGCAGCATTGCGGAAGCTTTTGAGCACTTAGAATTGATTCTCAAACCCTAGGTTTGGCCCTCCTTTTATGGCCTTTGAGCCCCTTTTCGAGAGGAACCCTAGCCAATCACAATTGAGCACCACTCCCCTTGAAATTTGGTGATAAACCTTGACTCCTCGAGGCTGATCCTTTGACCATCGATCGATCGATGATGGCCATCATCGATCGACTAATGGTAGCATCGATCAGTGTTGACCTGGCGATCGGCCGACGATTGAGCGATCCCAGTCCAAGCCGCAATGATCGATGCTTGTGCAGTCAAAATTAGCTCAACAAAAACATAATTTCGATGGTCGTCGACCATCCGATCTCGACCTAGACCATCTATAAGATGTCTTTGGTCGGATCTACGCTTAAGATTATCTCCGTAAAGAGGATACGACCTCACATACGCTCGCACACACGGGCTTACCTTGATACTTACGTGTTGCTTTTGCTTCCGGCCTTCCACTCGATTCCTTCGGCTCCCTCCGAAGTTACTCGAGTGTCGCCCGACCACCGCGGCTTCCTCCGAGTGTCGCTAGCCTTCAACTCCAGCTATATCAATCTTCTGCACACTCGATTCAGCTCGTGAGATAACGATATGAGCTTAACTTTGTATCGTTTGCTATAATCAAAACCCAGGTTTGACTTAGGTGCCTACTGCACCAACAATTTCCCCCTTTTTGATTTATGGCAAACCCACATACAAAGTTAAGAAAGACGAATTAAGTGCATTAAGTAAACTGAGTAAGAGATATGCATGAATGTTCAGGAGTATATAAAAACTCTTTTTCAAGTGCTCCCCCTTGAGGAATCCTCCCTCTTGACCGAGGGTGAGTACTTGAGAAAGAGTTTTAACTTTCCCCCTTGATATTTGCTACTAAAAAATAATTAAGTAACCGAAATCACTTAATATTGGCCATAGGGTTTAAAATAAGTTAAGAAATCAAAAAAAAATTTCTTAACCTTGGCTTTTACTTTCATTTTGTTAACAAATTAACTAAGAGTTAAGTAAATTACTTTTTGTATTGTTAATGAAAACAAGTTAACTAAATGTGTTTAAGTTAAGAATTCCCTTAACTTGTTTCGTTAACATAAAGTTAAGTAAGTAAGCCTTGGCCAAAAAAAAAAAAATTCCTTAACTTTGGCCTTTTTCTCCCGCTTTTGCCATATATCGAAAAGAGTGAGGGTGTGTGTGTGAAAAAAGTTTTAATTTTAAAGTCCAAGCATGTTCCACATTATTTCGAAAATAATATACCGAAAATAATTTCATCTATAAAATGTTCGACTCATATTTGGCTTGATTGATATGGAAGATCAACCAGTCCTGGTCAGAGTCGGTTAGTATGTATGATTATACTCCGTGGTTCATAGCAATGCACTAGCTCTACATCTAGAACCAGGAGTAAAGTCCTAACATCTCACGCCCATCTACGTGGCTAAGTACACAAACACATTAGTCCTATGTGTTGTGAGATGTATTGGCTCCTTAAATCTATAGGTGCATGATATCTAAGGTATGTCCTATGCTAGTTCCATGAAATTAAAGAAATAGTAGTAAGAACATATAATTTGTAAGTACCTATTCTATTACGCACATGCCCAATTTTCATCTTAATAGACTAAATTTGGCTTCGGGTAGGGGTTTATTAAATAGGTCTGCCAAGTTGGACTTCGATTCGATGTATTCGAGTTGTATGGCGTTGGCCACATGTTCTCGAATAAAATGGTGTTTGACCTCTATATGTTTGGTCCTAGAGTGACATATCGAATTCTTTGTAAGATTAATTGAACTAATGTTATCTACGTGAAGTTTAGTATTCGTAAAGTCTAACTTAAAGTCGCGGAGAGTGTGCTTCATCCAAAGAAGCTGCGTGACACACTCACCCATCACGATGTATTCGACTTCGGTGGTAGATAAAGCAACACAGTGTTGCTTCCTACTGCACCAACTCACTAGACTCGAGCCGAGAAGTTGACAACAACCACTCATGCTCTTTCTATCGAGCTTACTACCGGCATAGTCCGAATCGGAGTAGCCGGTTAGTTCGAACTGTGTAGATCTAGGATACCAAATACCGACATTAAGTGTACCCTTTAGATATCTAAGGATACGCTTAACTAGGGTTAGGTGAGACTCCTTAGCACAGGTTTGAAACCTGGCGCACATACTTACTGTGAATAGGATGTCGGGTCGACTCAGTTAAGTATAGGAGACTTCCTATCGCGCTCCTATAGTACTTTAAGTCAATGGACTTACTTTCTAGGTCTTCTCCTATGTTAACATTAATCGCCATTGGAGTGTTTATTACCTTAGCGTCTTGCATTCCAAATCTTTTAATTAACTCCTTAGTGTATTTTTGTTGATATAGGTATATACCATCCTTAGTTTGTTTAATTTGTAGACCTAAAAAGAAACTTAACTCGCCTAACAAGTTCATTTCGAACTCACTTTCCATGAGTGAAACGAACTCATTTAGTAAGGCTGAGTTAGAGGTTCCAAAAATTATATCGTCTACGTAAATTTGAGCTATGAATATTTCTTTACCTAAGGTTTTTACGAAGAGAGTTGGGTCAACTAAGCCTTGGTTAAACCCTTTTGACTTAAGATGGATTGAAAGTCTCTCGTACCAAGCTCGAGGAGCTTGTTTAAGTCCATAGAGAGCTTTCTTAAGTTTTAGAACATGGTCGGGTTTATCTAGATTTTCGAATCTGGGGGGTTGGCTAACATAAACTTCTTCTTTAATGTATCCATTTAGGAATGCCGACTTAACATCCATTTGAAACAGCTTAAATCCTCGATGTGTGGTATAAGCTAGCAACATTCGAATGGATTCGAGTCTAGCTACTGGGGCATAGGTTTCGTGGTAATCTAAGCCTTCGACTTGACTAAACCCTTTGGCGACTAACCTTGCCTTGTTTCTAACTACTTCACCTTTATCATCAAGCTTATTTCGAAACACCCACCTTGTTCCAATTATCGTTTTGTCTTTAGGTGGTGGTACTAATTCCCACACTTCATTCCTAGTAAATTGAGCTAGCTCTTCTTGCATTGCAATAATCCAATCGGGATCAAGAAGAGCCTGTTCAATTGATTTGGGTTCTATCTTTGAAATTAAGGAAATTTGACTAAGGTTCCTATAGGATGCTCTAGTTCGAACTCCTAGATTAGGATCTCCTATCACTTGATCGATAGGGTGGTTAGTCTGAATCCTAGATTGGGTTGGGTTTGTGTCACCTAATGCTTGATCAATTGAGTGACTTGGTTGAACACTAGTTTGACTCGGATCACTTGTCACTTGGTCAACAAAAGAAGTTGGTTGATGTGGATTAGACTCGATCTCAGAGTCGGAGACGAGTTTGGTATCAGTGGGCTCAACACTTGGGGTCATTAAGGGTTTTGTAGGTTCGGGTACTTCATCGAACACTACATTAATAGTCTCTTCGACTCTAAGGGTATCGTGGTTATATACCCTATAGGCCCTACTCGTGGTTGAGTATCCTAAGAAGATTCCGGTGGAGGTTTAGGATTCGAATTTCCCTAGGTGGTTCTTAGTGTTTAAGATATGTACTTTACATCCAAATACCCTAAAGTACTTGATGTTGGGTACTTTATTGTGATAAATCTCGTACGAGGTCTTAAGGTGCCTCTTTACCATAAGGATCCTATTCTGGACATAGCAAGCCGTGCTAACGGCTTCTGCCCAAAACCTATCAGGTAGGTCGTATTCGTTCAACATGGTCCTAGCGGCTTCTTGTAGAGTTCAGTTTTTCCGCTCCACTAGGCCATTTTGTTGAGGGGTCCTAGGGCAAGAGAATTCATGGTGGTATCCGTTTAGGTTACAGAAGTCGGTGAACCTTTGATTTTCGAATTCACCACCATGATCGCTTCTAAGTCTTTTAACCTTAAGATTTTTTTGATTCTCGATTAATTTGAATAGATTGATTAATTGATCTAGGGTATCATTTTTATGTTTGATGAACCTAACCCAGGTAAACCTGGAGTAGTCGTCAATTATGACTAAGCAATATTGACTTCTATTGAGTGACTTGGCTCCATGTGAATCGAATAGATCCATATGCAGGAGCTCAAGTACACTTGAGGTTCGTTCTTGGTTAGTTAACTTGTGTTGTGTCCTAGGTTGTTTTCCTTGTTGATAAGCATTACAGATTTTATTAACCAAATTGTTGAGGTTGGGTAAGCCTCTGACTAAGCCACTCTGACTCATCTTGTGGACGAGTCTTGGGTGCGAGTGACCGAGTCGTCGGTGCCACAACCATGATTCCTCTTCCTGTGTCATAAGACATTTGGATGAGGATTTGATTAAGTTAATTGTATAAATGTTATTTGTCCTAGTTCCTTTGAGTATTGTTTTAGCTATTTTATTTGTTTTAATTACACATTCATTTTCTAAAAATACGACCTTATAGTTAATGTCACATAATTGGCTTACGCTAAGCAGGTTATATTCAAAATTTTCTACAAGTAATACATTTTTAATAACAAAATTTGAGTTAAGCTCGATATCACCTGATCCGATGATTTTGAGCTTGCCGTTATTCCCAAAGGCTACCGATCCTTGTCGTTTGAATCGAAGCTTTGTCAATTTGAGTTAATCCCCGGTCATGTGTCGGGAGCAACCGCTGTCCAACATCCATTGATCCTACACACAAGGTGGTTGGATTGGATGTTAGATTTTTTATAATTTTTTTTTAAAAAAAATTGGTTGTAAGTTTTTAAACCTAGGTCATCTCACCTGTGTCTATATGATCAAGCATGTTATACTTATGTGGTTTTTGTGAGATGACTTCCAATTAAGTTGATTAAGTAGATTTAGGTTCAAGTAATTTTATGTTAGATTTGGATTTGACCCTAGGCTTGTCAAGTTTACCTTTTCAAGATCATGGCTTCCAGGTCGTGGCGAGGCGCAGAGGCCTTCTTTTATCGGATCATCGACCACTTCCTTAGACAAAGCCATTTTCAAGAAAATGATGACTTGACTCACCTAAGACTATTTCCTAGTCTAACTAGTTATTTTTGAAAAGAGGCTCCCCGAGGCTCAATCTTTTCGAAGAATTTTAGTTGGTTATGTTCGTGTTCTAAGTGAGTTCACAAATTTTAAAGCACAAACTTTCTAAGTTAAAGCATGCAATTTCTAAGTTAAAGCACAAACTTTCTAAGTTAAAACATGCAATTTCTAAGTTAAAGCACAAACTTTCTAAGTTAAAACATGAAATTTCTAAGTTAAAGCACAAACATGTTTTATACTGGCTCCCCCTAGACCGTTGAATCGATTCGGTCTATCCACATAGTGGATTTGGTCCTTGGGAATCCAGTATGGGTTGGATCCTAGGGTTTAAATCAAAAGGTTCTTAGGGACCCATGCTTGGACATGTTTCCTATGTCGACTTACAATCGACATATACGACCTATTAGTCGTGTTTGAGTTAAACCCTAGTCCAGCCTTGTTGTACACGGCCCTTTGAGATCCAAGTAGGAGGTCAAGTCCTTTGGATCCCGAAGTGAACCTTTCCAACGTGTTCCTAAGATCTTCGACTTGACTTTTCAAGAGTGAGTTCTCAACTTCGAGTTTTCAACCCGAGGGCATACATGAGAAAGAAATGGAGAGGCCGGATCTTGGCTTGACCCCGAGTCACAATCGAAAGGAAGCACCTAACAATGACTTTGTAAAGAACATTGTCAAGTGCAGATAATTCACTGATAGGGAAGAGGTTTTGAGTTGGTGGGCGAGGATGACGGAAGAAGTGCTCATGCATGGTATCTTTTGAACCGGATGCGTATCCGTGGCTTGACTTGAAGGTAGCTTCGTAGTCCGAGTCATCCTGAGGTTCTGACTCAAGTTCAGGTTCGATCTCCGTGTCTGACTCAATTGATTTCGCCATGAAGATGTGGTCTTCGTCTTCTTCGGATGACGCTTCTTCCCATGTCGCGTTGAGGGCCTTCTTGTGCTTAGGTGCTTTGTGGTTGAGCTTGGGGCACTCGGACTTGATATGTCCAAACTTGTTACACTCATAACACCTAATATTAGAACTTTTAGGCTTACCTTGGTTGGGTCGAGTCGTGGTTCGGTTTCGTCCCTTGGCTATCCTTCGAGCTAGGTTCATTAGCTCGGCAGTCAATTCCGGGTCAACTTTTTCTTCGGACTCGTCTTCCTCCTTGGTTGGTGGTGGCTTGCTTGCGATTTTCTTCTTCTTTGAACCTGCAAACAAGGCTATACCCCTCTCGGGTTCCGAGTTGGATTGCTCATGTAATTCGAAATCTGAGAATAATTCATCTAACCTAATTTTAGAAAGATCTTTGGAGACCTTGTAGGCATCGACCATGGATGCCCACAAGGTAGTCCTCGGAAAAGAGTTTAGAACATACCTTATAAGGTCGCGGTTTTCGACCTTTTGCCCGATTGCGTGTAGGTTGTTGACTATGTCTTGGACACGGGCGTGGAGTTGCATCGCGGACTCGTGTTCCTGCATTTTTAGTGTGTACAATTTATTGAACAACAAATCGCGTTTGCAAACCTTAGCTTGATCCGATCCTTCGTGTAACTCGATTAGTTTTGTCCAAAGATCCTTTGCGCTTATGAAGGGGCCGACGCGATTTAGCTCCTCTTGGATAGGCCGCATTGGAGAATTTGTGTTGCCTTGGCGTCGGCTTCGACTTGTCGTTTTGTCGCAATGGTCCATTGATCATAATCCAAGGAGTCACCCACTTTATTAGTCGGAAGTGTGAAACCCGTTTGGATTATGATCCACATCTCGATTTGGGTTTTGAGAAAGCATTCCATCCGACCCTTCCAATAACGGAAGTCATCTCCGTTGTAAAACGGAGGTCGGACGGTGCTAAAACCCTCGAGATGGGCCATTAGAACAAAAGACCTAAGGAGACGAAGACGAAGAAACTAGCAATGACAAAAACACGAAAACAAGTACCAAGACTCGCGTCTTGGATTAGTAATCTTGAGAAAAACTTAACAAAGCGAAATAAATAAAAAAAATAGAATTAAAAGAAAAATAAATCTGTAAAAAAGGCTAGATTGGTGGTTTCACCAAATCTTAGCAACCCCCGGCTCTGATACCAATTGTTGGATCGATGCGGTTCGCTAGAGGGGGGGTGAATAGCGAAAAACCTTTTTCTTTCGAATTCGTTTCAAGACAAATATACGCAGCGGAAATGTAAATGAAACAAAAAGAGACAAGTTTATTTTTTACTTGGTTCGTAGCCTTCGGCTACTACTCCAAGGCCCTAACGGTCCTTGACTGTGTACGGAGGGCAATTCACTAAAACACTCCTCCTCGTTGGAGGTAGGAGTTTTAACGATTACAAAAAACTTTTGAAACAAAATGAAAGAGAGACAAACCCTCTATTCTATTAAAGTAAAATGCAACGATAGAAAAACCTCGAGTAAAAGAGTTGCAATATTGAAAACAATAACAAGGATTATACCAACATCTAAAAAGAAAGACCTTAAGCTAGGGTTGTTGGCAGCACTTCGTTGTCGTAGAGTCGTCGGAGAGTCGCAGCGTTGCGGAAGCTTTTGAGCACTTAGAATTGATTCTCAAACCCTAGGTTTGGCCCTCCTTTTATAGCCTTTGAGCCCCTTTTCGAGAGGAACCCTAGCCAATCACAATTGAGCACCACTCCCCTTGAAATTTGGTGATAAACCTTGACTCCTCGAGGCTGATCCTTTGACGATCAGTCGACTGATGGCCATCATTAGTCGACTGATGGCAAGATCGGCCAGTCCGACCTTCTAGCCGGTCGATCGATTGATGGCTGAGTACTCCAAGTAGGCAATGATCGATGCTTGTTGCAGGTCAAAATTAGCTCAACAAAAACATAATTTCGATGGTCGTCGACCATCCGATCTCGACCTAGACCATCTATAAGATGTCTTTGGTCGGATCTACGCTTAAGATTATCCCCGTAAAGAGCATACGACCTCACTTACGCTCGCACACACGAGCTTACCTCGATACTTACGTGTTGCTTTTGCTTCTGGCCTTCCACTCGATTCCTTCGGCTCCCTCCGAAGTCACTCGAGTGTCGCCCGACCATCGCGGCTTCCTCCGGGTGTCGCTAGCCTTCAGCTCCAGCTATATCAATCTTCTGCACACTCGATTCAGCTCGTGAGATAACGATATGAGCTTAACTTTGTATCGTTTGCTATAATCAAAACCCAGGTTCGACTTAGGTGCCTACTGCACCAACACTGAGGTTTGCTTGAGGACAAGCAAAGATTTAAGTCTGGGAAGTGATGTGAGCAAAACGATAGGGTTTTAGGAGTAGTTTTGATCACATCTTGTTACATTTCAAGTTAGTTTTATGCATATGTTACTGTATTTTTTACGCATTTCCTATTTTCTTGTTCGGAGGTCTGCTCGTTGGACTTTTGTGTGCAGGTTAGCATTTTGGGTTAAAAAGACACACTTTCGGAGCAAAAGAAGGATATTTCACAGCTAGACGGAGAGTGGGACACGACCAGGGTGTGTGGATTCACACGGTTGTTCCCAATGGGGGAGATCAGCATCCCAGGGCCGTACACAACCGTGTGGTGGCCTGCCATATTTGTGCGACTAGGGCTTTTTCTGAATTTTGCAGCGGTCCGAGGCGATGTCTATATAAGAGTTGCTCGCCTAAACCCTAGGGGGGAGGTACCATGGCTAGGACGGCACACCGAAGCCCTAAAAAGCTTCGGGAACTCAGAATGCGGAGGAGGAACACCATCGGAGGTCCATGCCTTGCACTTCAACGATGGAGAGAAGACCACGAAAGAATTGTAATCCTTTGTTCCTGCATTTTATTCCTTATGTATTCGAACATAAACATGCTTTGAGATTATTCTTTCATATACATGGAGTAGTACTTTTGATTCTTGGATTTGGGAGTAGCTTGTGTGCACATTACAATGTTGGTTTATGTTAAATTCTTCCTTTGAGTTTGATTTGACAATTGGTAGTTGTTTTTACTATATATATGTGTGTTTGGTTTTCTATCTGCTGTGCTTAGGCGATACGAGGTGTGGCAGCCCTCGTATTTAAGATTTAGGGGATTTTATATAAGGAACCTCGGGGTAAACCTGATCTCCTGTAACTGTGTGTAGAAGGGTGCGGTGGAATAAATAACGGTTCATCGTAGGGATTGATTTGACATCCTCATATCGTCTATCCCGTCCTTTAGGCAGAGATAGCTCCTAGTAGATGCGGCGGTTCATCGGGAGAGTGTATGATGTCCCTTCCACAAAACCATAGATAAACGTCTCGACAACACCAATTGATAGCATTATTTTGTGATACAAGCGAAACTGAAGTCTTAGAATCACCTTTGAAGACCTCGGCACACTCCCTTCCTCCTCCATGTGACACTGTATAGAGTAAAGTCCATCAATAGCCCTCACCAATCGAAACCTCTTAGAGTTACGTCCGAACAATTACAACCACTGAATATATTGATATTCGAATCCCAATCCCTGTGGGATCGATAATCTTTATTACTTGACGACATCCATGTACTTGCGGGCATTGAGCGCAAGCGCACGCTTTGAGTCTTCGACATTCTCCGTTGCAATATTTAGGGTCGCGTTCATGCACATCAACGGTGTCGACACCACCAAGGCACATTGGACTTACCCTGCCAAGACTCCGCTTGGACTCTACTCCGCCACCCATTGGACTTATGCTGCCAAGACTCCCGCTTCGACACCAATATCAAACCACTTGGACTTCTCAAATGCCAAGACTCAAGCTTGGACTTTCCCTTGCCAACCCATGTTGGACTTTCCATGCCAAGACCCATGCTTGGACTTTTCCTTGCCAAGACACATGCTTGGACTTTACATGCCAAGTACTCAAGACTTGGACTTTCCGTGACATGGTCAACTCCAGCCAACCATCAAAATCCCCCTAGAGTCAAACTCGAGTCCGGTCAATCAAGTCCCGGGTCGATTGCTCTAACAATCTACCCCAAACAATATCAGACATCAATGTCAAACATCAATGTCAACCTTCCCTATCAAACATCAAAACATCGCTCGAGTCAAACTCTAGTACGGTCAAATCGTGACCTGGGTCGATTGCACCAACAATCTCCTCCTTTTTGATGTTTGACAAAACACATACCTTTGAGTTAGAACACTAACTCAAATCTTCTTACCAATTATCCTAAATTGGTAATCCCATAAATTTTCCAAAAAACATTCTCCCCCAAACATTCCAAACATTCTCTCTAAAACATTCTCCCCCTTTTTGACTAACATCAAAAAGGTCTACTCCAAGGAGGTCAATGTCTCATGTCCCAATGAGATCTCACAATCTTTCCCTTGGTCCAAGAATACCTAGGATGCCTACAATCTTCCTAGTGATAAGTCCCATATCACTCAAGAGAGGCAATCCTATACACTCTCCCAATTTCCAAATTGGGTATCTCAAAATTTCATTTTCCTCCTCATGAGAAAAAATACCATCCATCATTTCATGATGGATACCTCCCCCTAAAGGCTTGCTCCCCCTTAACCATTGCACCAACAATGTCCTTAGGAAGTTCCTAAGCCGATAGGAACTCTAAACCATCAAAAATAAGGTTCATAGTTGAACATTGAACTTTCCAACCCCTTAAATTTGATACATCACCCAAACAACTCTCCTAATCCATGTCCAATGGATTTTTAACCTTTATAATGCTTCCAAAAGCATATCCTAGGGTTAGGAGTGGTTATGGAACTTTACCGTAGCTGAAAACGGGTTAAAATATCTTGTTTTTCCCAAAATCAGCCAATCAGTAGAGTCCTTCAGAAATCAGTCGACTGAAGTGCTCATTAGATGACTGGCACCAAGCAAAAGTCGACTGATAACTGCGCTGAGCGGCTTCGCGAGCGATTTCGCCACGCTTCGCGAGCAGTCTGCTAGGGTCATGCGCTAGGTGGTTTTTGCTAGGGTGATTTCGCCAGAGCGATTTGCCACGAGGTATTCGCCCCATCGATTATTTGCCATCAACGTCAGTCCATTGATAACTTAAAACTCAGTTTTTTCAATTATCAGATATGAACTTTGAAAATTGATATGTAATTATACGTAACTTTAAAAATCTTGAAATTTTATACGTATAATACTTATGACCAATACAATGGGTGAAAAATATTGGAAAAATAATTTACCTATAAAATAGTGAAATTGATACAAAGTTCAAAAGTGAAGAAAAACTTCAATGTTTTAGCTCACTTTGTATCAACTTCATCAATGGTGATTGCTATCAAAAGATAGACTTCACCAAGGTTTTCTAAAGTGATTTTAAAATATTTTTGAAAATCTATTTTGAACCATGGACTCTTGGCTAGATGTACATGACTTATACATTAGCTTTCCTCATGATTCATATTGATGATTGAGATAAGTTTAAGTTCAACTTGATGCACTATCTATGCACCTTGAACTTAACTTATTTTCCTAACATCTCACATGTATCTAAGATGTATTAAGCACACACAAGTCAAAGTAATTGTGAGATTTGGGATTAGGGTTATTATAGCCTCATGCTTTTTCTAGGCAACTTTATTTGACTCCCTTATAGATGGGACTTCAACTCATGCCATAATCCTTAACTCAATTTTAATTAATGCATGAATGATCATGACATAAATGATAATCATAAATAAGCATAACCAATGATCATGATGTCATGACATATGAATAGGCTCTAAATATGACATAGAAAATAACTCTAAACAATATCATGATATGTCATATGATAAAATATAATTTGATGTCATGACATGGCAAATTTGAATATATAAACACATTAACACACACATAATCAAACAAAAAACATGATTTTTGATAAACAAAATATTTCATTCAAATATAACTTTAGTTTTTACAAGCAAAATAGATGTCTAACACTCTCAACCTCACTCTGAAACCAAAAGAAAACAAAATTAGAGACCCTAATCTATGCCTATAGTCATCCTTGGCGGATGGTGGAGGTGGTGGAGGCTCTGGTCAGTTCAAGTCCACATCATCTCATATATATCGATCCGGCATTGCTCCATCGGCTCTTGTGCTCCTCCATCCGATCGAGCCGCTAACTCAAATCTCGACCCATGGAAGATCGCTCCAATATGATCTCTCATCGTGAGTCAACAGTATGATGGTAGTCCTCAAATTTGACCTCTAGCTGTGCAACACGATCTGAGAGATTTGTTGCTAGTGCATCTACTGGCACAGGATCATCCTTGTCAGCAGCAAGCCCCTCAAACTATCCTGCAGGCTCTCTAGGCTCGAGGTGGCTCCCATGCGCCATGGGTGAGGTAGAGGTACTAGCTCCATCTGTCAACTCCACTCGAGTACCAATGTGAAGTTACGCACTGAGATGCAGTCGTATACTTCGGATAGCACCCTCAACGATCCCCTAGATATGTTAATGTCGATTGACTCTAACCATGCAGTGATAATATGTCCAAAAGGCATATGGAATTTCCCTTGTATAGGGGATATGAAATGGACAATGCAATGAAAAATGTTCAATGCAATGTTCACGTCTAACCTATGGCGCATGGCATACATGAGAAAGAAATGGAGAGGCCGGATCTTGGCTTGACCCCGAGTCACAATCGAAAGGAAGCACCTAACAATGACTTTGTAAAGAACATTGTCAAGTGCAGATAATTCACTGATAGGGAAGAGGTTTTGAGTTGGTGGGCGAGGATGACGGAAGAAGTGCTCATGCATGGTATCTTTTGAACCGGATGCGTATCCGTGGCTTGACTTGAAGGTAGCTTCGTAGTCCGAGTCATCCTGAGGTTCTGACTCAAGTTCAGGTTCGATCTCTGACTCAATTGATTTCGCCATGAAGATGTGGTCTTCGTCTTCTTCGGATGACGCTTCTTCCCATGTCGCGTTGAGGGCCTTCTTGTGCTTAGGTGCTTTGTGGTTGAGCTTGGGGCACTCGGACTTGATATGTCCAAACTTGTTACACTCATAACACCTAATATTAGAACTTTTAGGCTTACCTTGGTTGGGTCGAGTCGTGGTTCGGTTTCGTCCCTTGGCTATCCTTCGAGCTAGGTTCATTAGCTCGGCAGTCAATTCCGGGTCAACTTTTTCTTCGGACTCGTCTTCCTCCTTGGTTGGTGGTGGCTTGCTTGCGATTTTCTTCTTCTTTGAACCTGCAAACAAGGCTATACCCCTCTCGGGTTCCGAGTTGGATTGCTCATGTAATTCGAAATCTGAGAATAATTCATCTAACCTAATTTTAGAAAGATCTTTGGAGACCTTGTAGGCATCGACCATGGATGCCCACAAGGTAGTCCTCGGAAAAGAGTTTAGAACATACCTTATAAGGTCGCGGTTTTCGACCTTTTGCCCGATTGCGTGTAGGTTGTTGACTATGTCTTGGACACGGGCGTGGAGTTGCATCGCGGACTCGTGTTCCTGCATTTTTAGTGTGTACAATTTATTGAACAACAAATCGCGTTTGCAAACCTTAGCTTGATCCGATCCTTCGTGTAACTCGATTAGTTTTGTCCAAAGATCCTTTGCGCTTATGAAGGGGCCGACGCGATTTAGCTCCTCTTGGATAGGCCGCATTGGAGAATTTGTGTTGCCTTGGCGTCGGCTTCGACTTGTCGTTTTGTCGCAATGGTCCATTGATCATAATCCAAGGAGTCACCCACTTTATTAGTCGGAAGTGTGAAACCCGTTTGGATTATGATCCACATCTCGATTTGGGTTTTGAGAAAGCATTCCATCCGACCCTTCCAATAACGGAAGTCATCTCCGTTGTAAAACGGAGGTCGGACGGTGCTAAAACCCTCGAGATGGGCCATTAGAACAAAAGACCTAAGGAGACGAAGACGAAGAAACTAGCAATGACAAAAACACGAAAACAAGTACCAAGACTCGCGTCTTGGATTAGTAGTGCGAGAGAAAAACTTAACAAAGCGAAATAAATAAAAAAAATAGAATTAAAAGAAAAATAAATCTGTAAAAAAGGCTAGATTGGTGGTTTCACCAAATCTTAGCAACCCCCGGCTCTGATACCAATTGTTGGATCGATGCGGTTCGCTAGAGGGGGGGTGAATAGCGAAAAACCTTTTTCTTTCGAATTCGTTTCAAGACAAATATACGCAGCGGAAATGTAAATGAAACAAAAAGAGACAAGTTTATTTTTTACTTGGTTCGTAGCCTTCGGCTACTACTCCAAGGCCCTAACGGTCCTTGACTGTGTACGGAGGGCAATTCACTAAAACACTCCTCCTCGTTGGAGGTAGGAGTTTTAACGATTACAAAAAACTTTTGAAACAAAATGAAAGAGAGACAAACCCTCTATTCTATTAAAGTAAAATGCAACGATAGAAAAACCTCGAGTAAAAGAGTTGCAATATTGAAAACAATAACAAGGATTATACCAACATCTAAAAAGAAAGACCTTAAGCTAGGGTTGTTGGCAGCACTTCGTTGTCGTAGAGTCGTCGGAGAGTCGCAGCGTTGCGGAAGCTTTTGAGCACTTAGAATTGATTCTCAAACCCTAGGTTTGGCCCTCCTTTTATAGCCTTTGAGCCCCTTTTCGAGAGGAACCCTAGCCAATCACAATTGAGCACCACTCCCCTTGAAATTTGGTGATAAACCTTGACTCCTCGAGGCTGATCCTTTGACGATCAGTCGACTGATGGCCATCATTAGTCGGTGATGGCGCATCGATCGTCTTGACCTTCGGCGATCGGTGATTGATGGCGATCGAGTACTCCAATTGGCGATCGTGATGCTTGCAGGTCAAAATTAGCTCAACAAAAACATAATTTCGATGGTCGTCGACCATCCGATCTCGACCTAGACCATCTATAAGATGTCTTTGGTCGGATCTACGCTTAAGATTATCCCCGTAAAGAGCATACGACCTCACTTACGCTCGCACACACGAGCTTACCTCGATACTTACGTGTTGCTTTTGCTTCTGGCCTTCCACTCGATTCCTTCGGCTCCCTCCGAAGTCACTCGAGTGTCGCCCGACCATCGCGGCTTCCTCCGGGTGTCGCTAGCCTTCAGCTCCAGCTATATCAATCTTCTGCACACTCGATTCAGCTCGTGAGATAACGATATGAGCTTAACTTTGTATCGTTTGCTATAATCAAAACCCAGGTTCGACTTAGGTGCCTACTGCACCAACACTGAGGTTTGCTTGAGGACAAGCAAAGATTTAAGTCTGTGGGAAGTGATGTGAGCAAAACGTATAGGGTTTTAGGAGTAGTTTTTGATCACATCTTGTTACATTTCAAGTTAGTTTTATGCATATGTTACTGTATTTTTTACGCATTTCCTATTTTCTTGTTCGGAGGTCTGCTCGTTGGACTTTTGTGTGCAGGTTAGCATTTTGGGTTAAAAAGACACACTTTCGGAGCAAAAGAAGGATATTTCACAGCTAGACGGAGAGTGGGACACGACCAGGGTGTGTGGATTCACACGGTTGTTCCCAATGGGGGAGATCAGCATCCCAGGGCCGTACACAACCGTGTGGTGGCCTGCCATATTTGTGCGACTAGGGCTTTTTCTGAATTTTGCAGCGGTCCGAGGCGATGTCTATATAAGGATTGCTCCGCCTAAACCCTAGGGGGGAGGTACCATGGCTAGGACGGCACACCGAAGCCCTAAAAAGCTTCGGGAACTCAGAATGCGGAGGAGGAACACCATCGGAGGTCCATGCCTTGCACTTCAACGATGGAGAGAAGACCACGAAAGAATTGTAATCCTTTGTTCCTGCATTTTATTCCTTATGTATTCGAACATAAACATGCTTTGAGATTATTCTTTCATATACATGGAGTAGTACTTTTGATTCTTGGATTTGGGAGTAGCTTGTGTGCACATTACAATGTTGGTTTATGTTAAATTCTTCCTTTGAGTTTGATTTGACAATTGGTAGTTGTTTTTACTATATATATGTGTGTTTGGTTTTCTATCTGCTGTGCTTAGGCGATACGAGGTGTGGCAGCCCTCGTATTTAAGATTTAGCGGATTTTATATAAGGAACCTCGGGTAAACTGATCTCCTGCGTGTGTAGAAGGGTGCGGTGGAATAAATAACGGTTCATCGTAGGGATTGATTTGACATCCTCATATCGTCTATCCCGTCCTTTAGGCGAGATAGCTCCTAGTAGATCGGCGGTTCATCAGAGTGTATTATGTCCCTTCCACAAAACCATAGATAAACGTCTCGACAACACCAATTGATAGCATTATTTTGTGATACATGCAAATCAAGTCTTAGAATCACCTTTGAAGACCTCGGACACTCCCTTCCTCCTCCATGTGACCTTTGTATAGAGTAAAGTCCATCAATAGCCCTCACCAATCGAAACCTCTTAGAGTTACGTCCGAACAATTACAACCACTGAATATATTGATATTCGAATCCCAATCCCTGTGGGATCGATAATCTTTATTACTTGACGACATCCATGTACTTGCGGGCATTGAGCGCAAGCGCACGCTTTGAGTCTTCGACATTCTCCGTTGCAATATTTAGGGTCGCGTTCATGCACATCAACGGTGTCGACACCACCAAGGCACATTGGACTTACCCTGCCAAGACTCCGCTTGGACTCTACTCCGCCACCCATTGGACTTATGCTGCCAAGACTCCCGCTTCGACACCAATATCAAACCACTTGGACTTCTCAAATGCGAAGACTCAAGCTTGGACTTTCCCTTGCCAACCCATGTTGGACTTTCCATGCCAAGACCCATGCTTGGACTTTTCCTTGCCAAGACACATGCTTGGACTTTACATGCCAAGTACTCAAGACTTGGACTTTCCGTGACATGGTCAACTCCAGCCAACCATCAAAATCCCCCTAGAGTCAAACTCGAGTCCGGTCAATCAAGTCCCGGGTCGATTGCTCTAACAATCTACCCCAAACAATATCAGACATCAATGTCAAACATCAATGTCAACCTTCCCTATCAAACATCAAAACATCGCTCGAGTCAAACTCTAGTACGGTCAATCGTGACCTGGGTCGATTGCACCAACAATCTCCTCCTTTTTGATGTTTGACAAAACACATACCTTTGAGTTAGAACACTAACTCAAATCTTCTTACCAATTATCCTAAATTGGTAATCCCATAAATTTTCCAAAAAACATTCTCCCCCAAACATTCCAAACATTCTCTCTAAAACATTCTCCCCCTTTTTGACTAACATCAAAAAGGTCTACTCCAAGGAGGTCAATGTCTCATGTCCCAATGAGATCTCACAATCTTTCCCTTGGTCCAAGAATACCTAGGATGCCTACAATCTTCCTAGTGATAAGTCCCATATCACTCAAGAGAGGCAATCCTATACACTCTCCCAATTTCCAAATTGGGTATCTCAAAATTTCATTTTCCTCCTCATGAGAAAAAATACCATCCATCATTTCATGATGGATACCTCCCCCTAAAGGCTTGCTCCCCCTTAACCATTGCACCAACAATGTCCTTAGGAAGTTCCTAAGCCGATAGGAACTCTAAACCATCAAAAATAAGGTTCATAGTTGAACATTGAACTTTCCAACCCCTTAAATTTGATACATCACCCAAACAACTCTCCTAATCCATGTCCAATGGATTTTTAACCTTTATAATGCTTCCAAAAGCATATCCTAGGGTTAGGAGTGGTTATGGAACTTTACCGTAGCTGAAAACGGGTTAAAATATCTTGTTTTTCCCAAAATCAGCCAATCAGTAGAGTCCTTCAGAAATCAGTCGACTGAAGTGCTCATTAGATGGTAGCACCAAAAAGTCGTGATAATCGCGCCAGCGCGCTTCCGCCAGGCGATTTCCGCCCAGCGATTCTGCGAGAAGCAGTCTGCTTACATGCCGCTAGGGTGGTTTTTGCTAGGGTGATTTCCGCCAGGGCAGTTGCCACCAGGGTAGCTGCCGCCCCATCAGTTGACTGCCATCAACGTCAGTCCATTGATAACTTAAAACTCAGTTTTTTCAATTATCAGATATGAACTTTGAAAATTGATATGTAATTATACGTAACTTTAAAAATCTTGAAATTTTATACGTATAATACTTATGACCAATACAATGGGTGAAAAATATTGGAAAAATAATTTACCTATAAAATAGTGAAATTGATACAAAGTTCAAAAGTGAAGAAAAACTTCAATGTTTTAGCTCACTTTGTATCAACTTCATCAATGGTGATTGCTATCAAAAGATAGACTTCACCAAGGTTTTCTAAAGTGATTTTAAAATATTTTTGAAAATCTATTTTGAACCATGGACTCTTGGCTAGATGTACATGACTTATACATTAGCTTTCCTCATGATTCATATTGATGATTGAGATAAGTTTAAGTTCAACTTGATGCACTATCTATGCACCTTGAACTTAACTTATTTTCCTAACATCTCACATGTATCTAAGATGTATTAAGCACACACAAGTCAAAGTAATTGTGAGATTTGGGATTAGGGTTATTATAGCCTCATGCTTTTTCTAGGCAACTTTATTTGACTCCCTTATAGATGGGACTTCAACTCATGCCATAATCCTTAACTCAATTTTAATTAATGCATGAATGATCATGACATAAATGATAATCATAAATAAGCATAACCAATGATCATGATGTCATGACATATGAATAGGCTCTAAATATGACATAGAAAATAACTCTAAACAATATCATGATATGTCATATGATAAAATATAATTTGATGTCATGACATGGCAAATTTGAATATATAAACACATTAACACACACATAATCAAACAAAAAACATGATTTTTGATAAACAAAATATTTCATTCAAATATAACTTTAGTTTTTACAAGCAAAATAGATGTCTAACACTCTCAACCTCACTACGAAACCAAAAGAAAACAAAATTAGAGACCCCTAATCTATGCCTAGCTGTCATCCTTGGCAGATGGTGGAGGTGGTGGAGGCTACTGGGTCAGCGTTCAAGTCCACATCATCTCATATATATCGATCTGGCGTTGCTCCATCTGGCTCTTGTGCTCCTCCATCCGACTGAGCTGCTAACTCAAATCCTGACCCATGGAAGACTGCTCCAATATGATCTCGGTCAGTCGTGAGTCAACAGTATGATGGTAGTCCTCAAATTTGACCTCTAGTTGTGCAACACGATCTGAGAGATTTGTTGCTAGTGCATCTACTGGCACAGGATCATCCTTGTCAGCAGCAAGCCCCTCAAACTATCCTGCAGGCTCTCTAGGCTCCAGAGGTGGCTCCCCATGCGCCATGGGCTGAGGTAGAGGTACTAGCTCCATCTGTCCAACTCCAGTCCGTAGCCCAGCCAATGTGAAGTTACGCACTGAGATGCAGTCGTATACTTCGGATAGCACCCTCAACGATCCCCTAGATATGTTAATGTCGATTGACTCTAACCATGCAGTGATAATATGTCCAAAAGGCATATGGAATTTCCCTTGTATAGGGGATATGAAATGGACAATGCAATGAAAAATGTTCAATGCAATGTTCACGTCTAACCTATGGCGCATGGCATACATGAGAAAGAAATGGAGAGGCCGGATCTTGGCTTGACCCCGAGTCACAATCGAAAGGAAGCACCTAACAATGACTTTGTAAAGAACATTGTCAAGTGCAGATAATTCACTGATAGGGAAGAGGTTTTGAGTTGGTGGGCGAGGATGACGGAAGAAGTGCTCATGCATGGTATCTTTTGAACCGGATGCGTATCCGTGGCTTGACTTGAAGGTAGCTTCGTAGTCCGAGTCATCCTGAGGTTCTGACTCAAGTTCAGGTTCGATCTCCGTGTCTGACTCAATTGATTTCGCCATGAAGATGTGGTCTTCGTCTTCTTCGGATGACGCTTCTTCCCATGTCGCGTTGAGGGCCTTCTTGTGCTTAGGTGCTTTGTGGTTGAGCTTGGGGCACTCGGACTTGATATGTCCAAACTTGTTACACTCATAACACCTAATATTAGAACTTTTAGGCTTACCTTGGTTGGGTCGAGTCGTGGTTCGGTTTCGTCCCTTGGCTATCCTTCGAGCTAGGTTCATTAGCTCGGCAGTCAATTCCGGGTCAACTTTTTCTTCGGACTCGTCTTCCTCCTTGGTTGGTGGTGGCTTGCTTGCGATTTTCTTCTTCTTTGAACCTGCAAACAAGGCTATACCCCTCTCGGGTTCCGAGTTGGATTGCTCATGTAATTCGAAATCTGAGAATAATTCATCTAACCTAATTTTAGAAAGATCTTTGGAGACCTTGTAGGCATCGACCATGGATGCCCACAAGGTAGTCCTCGGAAAAGAGTTTAGAACATACCTTATAAGGTCGCGGTTTTCGACCTTTTGCCCGATTGCGTGTAGGTTGTTGACTATGTCTTGGACACGGGCGTGGAGTTGCATCGCGGACTCGTGTTCCTGCATTTTTAGTGTGTACAATTTATTGAACAACAAATCGCGTTTGCAAACCTTAGCTTGATCCGATCCTTCGTGTAACTCGATTAGTTTTGTCCAAAGATCCTTTGCGCTTATGAAGGGGCCGACGCGATTTAGCTCCTCTTGGATAGGCCGCATTGGAGAATTTGTGTTGCCTTGGCGTCGGCTTCGACTTGTCGTTTTGTCGCAATGGTCCATTGATCATAATCCAAGGAGTCACCCACTTTATTAGTCGGAAGTGTGAAACCCGTTTGGATTATGATCCACATCTCGATTTGGGTTTTGAGAAAGCATTCCATCCGACCCTTCCAATAACGGAAGTCATCTCCGTTGTAAAACGGAGGTCGGACGGTGCTAAAACCCTCGAGATGGGCCATTAGAACAAAAGACCTAAGGAGACGAAGACGAAGAAACTAGCAATGACAAAAACACGAAAACAAGTACCAAGACTCGCGTCTTGGATTAGTAGTGCGAGAGAAAAACTTAACAAAGCGAAATAAATAAAAAAAATAGAATTAAAAGAAAAATAAATCTGTAAAAAAGGCTAGATTGGTGGTTTCACCAAATCTTAGCAACCCCCGGCTCTGATACCAATTGTTGGATCGATGCGGTTCGCTAGAGGGGGGGTGAATAGCGAAAAACCTTTTTCTTTCGAATTCGTTTCAAGACAAATATACGCAGCGGAAATGTAAATGAAACAAAAAGAGACAAGTTTATTTTTTACTTGGTTCGTAGCCTTCGGCTACTACTCCAAGGCCCTAACGGTCCTTGACTGTGTACGGAGGGCAATTCACTAAAACACTCCTCCTCGTTGGAGGTAGGAGTTTTAACGATTACAAAAAACTTTTGAAACAAAATGAAAGAGAGACAAACCCTCTATTCTATTAAAGTAAAATGCAACGATAGAAAAACCTCGAGTAAAAGAGTTGCAATATTGAAAACAATAACAAGGATTATACCAACATCTAAAAAGAAAGACCTTAAGCTAGGGTTGTTGGCGACTTCGCGTTGTCGAGAGTCGCTGAGAGTCGCAGCGGAAGCTTTTTGAGCACTTAGAATTGATTCTCAAACCCTAGGTTTGGCCCTCCTTTATAGCCTTTGAGCCCCTTTTGAGAGGAACCCTAGCCAATCACAATTGAGCACCACTCCCTTGAAATTTGGTGATAAACCTTGACTCCTCGAGGCGATCCTTTGACGATCAATGATATGGCCATCATTAGTTGATCGATGGCAAGATCGATCAGTCGACCTTCAGCGGTCGATTGATGGCAATGAGTACTCAAGTGCAATGATCGATGCTTGTTGCAGGTCAAAATTAGCTCAACAAAAACATAATTTCGATGGTCGTCGACCATCCGATCTCGACCTAGACCATCTATAAGATGTCTTTGGTCGGATCTACGCTTAAGATTATCCCCGTAAAGAGCATACGACCTCACTTACGCTCGCACACACGAGCTTACCTCGATACTTACGTGTTGCTTTTGCTTCTGGCCTTCCACTCGATTCCTTCGGCTCCCTCCGAAGTCACTCGAGTGTCGCCCGACCATCGCGGCTTCCTCCGGGTGTCGCTAGCCTTCAGCTCCAGCTATATCAATCTTCTGCACACTCGATTCAGCTCGTGAGATAACGATATGAGCTTAACTTTGTATCGTTTGCTATAATCAAAACCCAGGTTCGACTTAGGTGCCTACTGCACCAACACTGAGGTTTGCTTGAGGACAAGCAAAGATTTAAGTCTGTGGGAAGTGATGTGAGCAAAACGTATAGGGTTTTAGGAGTAGTTTTTGATCACATCTTGTTACATTTCAAGTTAGTTTTATGCATATGTTACTGTATTTTTTACGCATTTCCTATTTTCTTGTTCGGAGGTCTGCTCGTTGGACTTTTGTGTGCAGGTTAGCATTTTGGGTTAAAAAGACACACTTTCGGAGCAAAAGAAGGATATTTCACAGCTAGACGGAGAGTGGGACACGACCAGGGTGTGTGGATTCACACGGTTGTTCCCAATGGGGGAGATCAGCATCCCAGGGCCGTACACAACCGTGTGGTGGCCTGCCATATTTGTGCGACTAGGGCTTTTTCTGAATTTTGCAGCGGTCCGAGGCGATGTCTATATAAGGATTGCTCCGCCTAAACCCTAGGGGGGAGGTACCATGGCTAGGACGGCACACCGAAGCCCTAAAAAGCTTCGGGAACTCAGAATGCGGAGGAGGAACACCATCGGAGGTCCATGCCTTGCACTTCAACGATGGAGAGAAGACCACGAAAGAATTGTAATCCTTTGTTCCTGCATTTTATTCCTTATGTATTCGAACATAAACATGCTTTGAGATTATTCTTTCATATACATGGAGTAGTACTTTTGATTCTTGGATTTGGGAGTAGCTTGTGTGCACATTACAATGTTGGTTTATGTTAAATTCTTCCTTTGAGTTTGATTTGACAATTGGTAGTTGTTTTTACTATATATATGTGTGTTTGGTTTTCTATCTGCTGTGTGCTTAGGCGTCAGTGTTAAGATTTAGGATTTTATATAAGGAACCTCGGGTAAACCTGATCTCACAGAATCGTGTGTAGAAGTGCGGTGGAATAAATAACGGTTCATCGTAGGGATTGATTTGACATCCTCATATCGTCTATCCCGTCCTTTAGGCAGAGATAGCTCCTAGTAGATGCGGCGGTTCATCGGGAGAGTGTATGATGTCCCTTCCACAAAACCATAGATAAACGTCTCGACAACACCAATTGATAGCATTATTTTGTGATACACAAGCGAAACTGAAGTCTTAGAATCACCTTTGAAGACCTCGGCACACTCCCTTCCTCCTCCATGTGACACTGTATAGAGTAAAGTCCATCAATAGCCCTCACCAATCGAAACCTCTTAGAGTTACGTCCGAACAATTACAACCACTGAATATATTGATATTCGAATCCCAATCCCTGTGGGATCGATAATCTTTATTACTTGACGACATCCATGTACTTGCGGGCATTGAGCGCAAGCGCACGCTTTGAGTCTTCGACATTCTCCGTTGCAATATTTAGGGTCGCGTTCATGCACATCAACGGTGTCGACACCACCAAGGCACATTGGACTTACCCTGCCAAGACTCCGCTTGGACTCTACTCCGCCACCCATTGGACTTATGCTGCCAAGACTCCCGCTTCGACAGCAATATCAAACCACTTGGACTTCTCAAATGCGAAGACTCAAGCTTGGACTTTCCCTTGCCAACCCATGTTGGACTTTCCATGCCAAGACCCATGCTTGGACTTTTCCTTGCCAAGACACATGCTTGGACTTTACATGCCAAGTACTCAAGACTTGGACTTTCCGTGACATGGTCAACTCCAGCCAACCATCAAAATCCCCCTAGAGTCAAACTCGAGTCCGGTCAATCAAGTCCCGGGTCGATTGCTCTAACAATCTACCCCAAACAATATCAGACATCAATGTCAAACATCAATGTCAACCTTCCCTATCAAACATCAAAACATCGCTCGAGTCAAACTCTAGTACGGTCAATCGTGACCTGGGTCGATTGCACCAACAATCTCCTCCTTTTTGATGTTTGACAAAACACATACCTTTGAGTTAGAACACTAACTCAAATCTTCTTACCAATTATCCTAAATTGGTAATCCCATAAATTTTCCAAAAAACATTCTCCCCCAAACATTCCAAACATTCTCTCTAAAACATTCTCCCCCTTTTTGACTAACATCAAAAAGGTCTACTCCAAGGAGGTCAATGTCTCATGTCCCAATGAGATCTCACAATCTTTCCCTTGGTCCAAGAATACCTAGGATGCCTACAATCTTCCTAGTGATAAGTCCCATATCACTCAAGAGAGGCAATCCTATACACTCTCCCAATTTCCAAATTGGGTATCTCAAAATTTCATTTTCCTCCTCATGAGAAAAAATACCATCCATCATTTCATGATGGATACCTCCCCCTAAAGGCTTGCTCCCCCTTAACCATTGCACCAACAATGTCCTTAGGAAGTTCCTAAGCCGATAGGAACTCTAAACCATCAAAAATAAGGTTCATAGTTGAACATTGAACTTTCCAACCCCTTAAATTTGATACATCACCCAAACAACTCTCCTAATCCATGTCCAATGGATTTTTAACCTTTATAATGCTTCCAAAAGCATATCCTAGGGTTAGGAGTGGTTATGGAACTCTAAGTAGTAAACGGGTTAAAATATCTTGTTTTTCTCGAAATCAGCCAATCAGTCGAGTCGTTCAGAAATCAGTCGACTGAAGTGCTAATTAGTCGACTGGCACCAAGCAAAAGTCGATCGATAAGCTGCGCGGCGGCTTCGCGAGCGATTTGCCGCGCGGCGGTTCTGCGAGCAGTCTGCTAGGGGTCATGCTAGGGTGGTTTTGCTAGGGTGATTTCCGCGAGCGTTGCCACGAGTAGGCCCATTGCCATCAATAACTTAAAACTCAGTTTTTTCAATTATCAGATATGAACTTTGAAAATTGATATGTAATTATACGTAACTTTAAAAATCTTGAAATTTTATACGTATAATACTTATGACCAATACAATGGGTGAAAAATATTGGAAAAATAATTTACCTATAAAATAGTGAAATTGATACAAAGTTCAAAAGTGAAGAAAAACTTCAATGTTTTAGCTCACTTTGTATCAACTTCATCAATGGTGATTGCTATCAAAAGATAGACTTCACCAAGGTTTTCTAAAGTGATTTTAAAATATTTTTGAAAATCTATTTTGAACCATGGACTCTTGGCTAGATGTACATGACTTATACATTAGCTTTCCTCATGATTCATATTGATGATTGAGATAAGTTTAAGTTCAACTTGATGCACTATCTATGCACCTTGAACTTAACTTATTTTCCTAACATCTCACATGTATCTAAGATGTATTAAGCACACACAAGTCAAAGTAATTGTGAGATTTGGGATTAGGGTTATTATAGCCTCATGCTTTTTCTAGGCAACTTTATTTGACTCCCTTATAGATGGGACTTCAACTCATGCCATAATCCTTAACTCAATTTTAATTAATGCATGAATGATCATGACATAAATGATAATCATAAATAAGCATAACCAATGATCATGATGTCATGACATATGAATAGGCTCTAAATATGACATAGAAAATAACTCTAAACAATATCATGATATGTCATATGATAAAATATAATTTGATGTCATGACATGGCAAATTTGAATATATAAACACATTAACACACACATAATCAAACAAAAAACATGATTTTTGATAAACAAAATATTTCATTCAAATATAACTTTAGTTTTTACAAGCAAAATAGATGTCTAACACTCTCAACCTCACTACGAAACCAAAAGAAAACAAAATTAGAGACCCCTAATCTATGCCTAGCTGTCATCCTTGGCAGATGGTGGAGGTGGTGGAGGCTACTGGGTCAGCGTTCAAGTCCACATCATCTCATATATATCGATCTGGCGTTGCTCCATCTGGCTCTTGTGCTCCTCCATCCGACTGAGCTGCTAACTCAAATCCTGACCCATGGAAGACTGCTCCAATATGATCTCGGTCAGTCGTGAGTCAACAGTATGATGGTAGTCCTCAAATTTGACCTCTAGTTGTGCAACACGATCTGAGAGATTTGTTGCTAGTGCATCTACTGGCACAGGATCATCCTTGTCAGCAGCAAGCCCCTCAAACTATCCTGCAGGCTCTCTAGGCTCCAGAGGTGGCTCCCCATGCGCCATGGGCTGAGGTAGAGGTACTAGCTCCATCTGTCCAACTCCAGTCCGTAGCCCAGCCAATGTGAAGTTACGCACTGAGATGCAGTCGTATACTTCGGATAGCACCCTCAACGATCCCCTAGATATGTTAATGTCGATTGACTCTAACCATGCAGTGATAATATGTCCAAAAGGCATATGGAATTTCCCTTGTATAGGGGATATGAAATGGACAATGCAATGAAAAATGTTCAATGCAATGTTCACGTCTAACCTATGGCGCATGGCATACATGAGAAAGAAATGGAGAGGCCGGATCTTGGCTTGACCCCGAGTCACAATCGAAAGGAAGCACCTAACAATGACTTTGTAAAGAACATTGTCAAGTGCAGATAATTCACTGATAGGGAAGAGGTTTTGAGTTGGTGGGCGAGGATGACGGAAGAAGTGCTCATGCATGGTATCTTTTGAACCGGATGCGTATCCGCGGTGCTTGACTTGAAGGTAGCCGTGGTCCGAGTCATCCCGACGCTCACTCAAGTTCGAGTTCGATCTGATTTCGCCATGAAGATGTGGTCTTCGTCTTCTTCTGGACGCTTCTTCCCATGTCGCGTTGAGGGCCTTCTTGTGCTTAGGTGCTTTGTGGTTGAGCTTGGGGCACTCGGACTTGATATGTCCAAACTTGTTACACTCATAACACCTAATATTAGAACTTTTAGGCTTACCTTGGTTGGGTCGAGTCGTGGTTCGGTTCGTCCCTTGGCTATCCTTGAGCTAGGTTCATTAGCTCGTGATCAATTCCGGTCAACTTTTTCTTGGACTCGTCTTCCTCCTTGGTTGGTGGTGGCTTGCGATTTTCTTCTTCTTTGAACCTCGCAAACAAGGCTATACCCTCTCGGGTTCCGAGTTGGATTGCTCATGTAATTGAAATCGAGAATAATTCATCTAACCTAATTTTAGAAAGGTCCTTGGAGACCTTGTAGGCATCGACCATGGATGCCCACAAGGTAGTCCTCGGAAAAGAGTTTAGAACATACCTTATAAGGTCGCGGTTTTCGACCTTTTGCCCGACTGCGTGTAGGTCGTGGACTATGTCTTGGACACGTGGAGTTGCATCGCGGACTCGTGTTCCTGCATTTTTAGTGTGTACAATTTATTGAACAACAAATCGCGTTTACAAACCTTAGCTTGATCCGATCCTTCTGTAACTCGATTAGTTTTGTCCAAAGATCCTTTGCGCTTATGAAGGGGCCGACGCGATTTAGCTCCTCTTGGATAGGCCGCATTGGAGAATTTGTGTTGCCTTGGCGTCGGCCCGACTTGTCGTTTTGTCGCATGGTTGATCATAATCCAAGGAGTCACCCACTTTATTAGTCGGAAGTGTGAAACCCGTTTGGATTATGATCCACATCTCGATTTGGGTTTTGAGAAAGCATTCCATCCGACCCTTCCAATAACGGAAGTCATCTCCGTTGTAAAACGGAGGTCGGATGGTGCTAAAACCCTCGAGATGGGCCATTAGAACAAAAGACCTAAGGAGACGAAGACGAAGAAACTAGCAATGACAAAAACACGAAAACAAGTACCAAGACTCGCGTCTTGGATTAGTAGTGCGAGAGAAAAACTTAACAAAGCGAAATAAATAAAAAAAATAGAATTAAAAGAAAAATAAATCTGTAAAAAAGGCTAGATTGGTGGTTTCACCAAATCTTAGCAACCCCCGGCTCTGATACCAATTGTTGGATCGATGCGGTTCGCTAGAGGGGGGGTGAATAGCGAAAAACCTTTTCTTTCGAATTGCGTTTCAAGACAAATATACGCGCGGAAATGTAAATGAAACAAAAGAGACAAGTTTATTTTTTACTTGGTTCGTAGCCTTCGGCTACTACTCCAAGGCCCTAACGGTCCTTGACTGTGTACGGAGGGCAATTCACTAAAACACTCCTCCTCGTTGGAGGTAGGAGTTTTAACGATTACAAAAAACTTTTGAAACAAAATGAAAGAGAGACAAACCCTCTATTCTATTAAAGTAAAATGCAACGATAGAAAAACCTCGAGTAAAAGAGTTGCAATATTGAAAACAATAACAAGGATTATACCAACATCTAAAAGAAAGACCTTAAGCTAGGGTTGTTGGCGGACGCCGTTGTCGTGAGTCGGAGAGTCGCAGCGTTGCGGAAGCTTTTGAGCACTTAGAATTGATTCTCAAACCCTAGGTTTGGCCCTCCTTTTATAGCCTTTGAGCCCCTTTTCGAGAGGAACCCTAGCCAATCACAATTGAGCACCACTCCCCTTGAAATTTGGTGATAAACCTTGACTCCTCGAGGCTGATCCTTTGACGATCAGTCGACTGATGGCCATCATTAGTCGATCGATGGCGATCGATCGACCTTCTGACCGATTGATGGTGATTGATGGCGGCAGTACTCAAGATCGATGCTTGTTGCAGGTCAAAATTAGCTCAACAAAAACATAATTTCGATGGTCGTCGACCATCCGATCTCGACCTAGACCATCTATAAGATGTATTTGGTCGGATCTACGCTTAAGATTATCCCCGTAAAGAGCATACGACCTCACTTACGCTCGCACACACGAGCTTACCTCGATACTTACGTGTTGCTTTTGCTTCTGGCCTTCCACTCGATTCCTTCGGCTCCCTCCGAAGTCACTCGAGTGTCGCCCGACCATCGCGGCTTCCTCCGGGTGTCGCTAGCCTTCAGCTCCAGCTATATCAATCTTCTGCACACTCGATTCAGCTCGTGAGATAACGATATGAGCTTAACTTTGTATCGTTTGCTATAATCAAAACCCAGGTTCGACTTAGGTGCCTACTGCACCAACACTGAGGTTTGCTTGAGGACAAGCAAAGATTTAAGTCTGTGGGAAGTGATGTGAGCAAAACGTATAGGGTTTTAGGAGTAGTTTTTGATCACATCTTGTTACATTTCAAGTTAGTTTTATGCATATGTTACTGTATTTTTTACGCATTTCCTATTTTCTTGTTCGGAGGTCTGCTCGTTGGACTTTTGTGTGCAGGTTAGCATTTTGGGTTAAAAAGACACACTTTCGGAGCAAAAGAAGGATATTTCACAGCTAGACGGAGAGTGGGACACGACCAGGGTGTGTGGATTCACACGGTTGTTCCCAATGGGGGAGATCAGCATCCCAGGGCCGTACACAACCGTGTGGTGGCCTGCCATATTTGTGCGACTAGGGCTTTTTCTGAATTTTGCAGCGGTCCGAGGCGATGTCTATATAAGGATTGCTCCGCCTAAACCCTAGGGGGGAGGTACCATGGCTAGGACGGCACACCGAAGCCCTAAAAAGCTTCGGGAACTCAGAATGCGGAGGAGGAACACCATCGGAGGTCCATGCCTTGCACTTCAACGATGGAGAGAAGACCACGAAAGAATTGTAATCCTTTGTTCCTGCATTTTATTCCTTATGTATTCGAACATAAACATGCTTTGAGATTATTCTTTCATATACATGGAGTAGTACTTTTGATTCTTGGATTTGGGAGTAGCTTGTGTGCACATTACAATGTTGGTTTATGTTAAATTCTTCCTTTGAGTTTGATTTGACAATTGGTAGTTGTTTTTACTATATATATGTGTGTTTGGTTTTCTATCTGCTGTGCTTAGGCGATACGAGGTGTGGCAGCCCTCGTATTTAAGATTTAGGGGATTTTATATAAGGAACCTCGGGGTAAACCTGATCTCCTGTAACTGTGTGTAGAAGGGTGCGGTGGAATAAATAACGGTTCATCGTAGGGATTGATTTGACATCCTCATATCGTCTATCCCGTCCTTTAGGCAGAGATAGCTCCTAGTAGATGCGGCGGTTCATCGGGAGAGTGTATGATGTCCCTTCCACAAAACCATAGATAAACGTCTCGACAACACCAATTGATAGCATTATTTTGTGATACACAAGCGAAACTGAAGTCTTAGAATCACCTTTGAAGACCTCGGCACACTCCCTTCCTCCTCCATGTGACACTGTATAGAGTAAAGTCCATCAATAGCCCTCACCAATCGAAACCTCTTAGAGTTACGTCCGAACAATTACAACCACTGAATATATTGATATTCGAATCCCAATCCCTGTGGGATCGATAATCTTTATTACTTGACGACATCCATGTACTTGCGGGCATTGAGCGCAAGCGCACGCTTTGAGTCTTCGACATTCTCCGTTGCAATATTTAGGGTCGCGTTCATGCACATCAACGGTGTCGACACCACCAAGGCACATTGGACTTACCCTGCCAAGACTCCGCTTGGACTCTACTCCGCCACCCATTGGACTTATGCTGCCAAGACTCCCGCTTCGACACCAATATCAAACCACTTGGACTTCTCAAATGCGAAGACTCAAGCTTGGACTTTCCCTTGCCAACCCATGTTGGACTTTCCATGCCAAGACCCATGCTTGGACTTTTCCTTGCCAAGACACATGCTTGGACTTTACATGCCAAGTACTCAAGACTTGGACTTTCCGTGACATGGTCAACTCCAGCCAACCATCAAAATCCCCCTAGAGTCAAACTCGAGTCCGGTCAATCAAGTCCCGGGTCGATTGCTCTAACAATCTACCCCAAACAATATCAGACATCAATGTCAAACATCAATGTCAACCTTCCCTATCAAACATCAAAACATCGCTCGAGTCAAACTCTAGTACGGTCAATCGTGACCTGGGTCGATTGCACCAACAATCTCCTCCTTTTTGATGTTTGACAAAACACATACCTTTGAGTTAGAACACTAACTCAAATCTTCTTACCAATTATCCTAAATTGGTAATCCCATAAATTTTCCAAAAAACATTCTCCCCCAAACATTCCAAACATTCTCTCTAAAACATTCTCCCCTTGACTAACATCAAAAAGGTCTACTCCAAGGAGGTCAATGTCTCATGTCCCAATGAGATCTCACAATCTTTCCCTTGGTCCAAGAATACCTAGGATGCCTACAATCTTCCTAGTGATAAGTCCCATATCACTCAAGAGAGGCAATCCTATACACTCTCCCAATTTCCAAATTGGGTATCTCAAAATTTCATTTTCCTCCTCATGAGAAAAAATACCATCCATCATTTCATGATGGATACCTCCCCCTAAAGGCTTGCTCCCCCTTAACCATTGCACCAACAATGTCCTTAGGAAGTTCCTAAGCCGATAGGAACTCTAAACCATCAAAAATAAGGTTCATAGTTGAACATTGAACTTTCCAACCCCTTAAATTTGATACATCACCCAAACAACTCTCCTAATCCATGTCCAATGGATTTTTAACCTTTATAATGCTTCCAAAAGCATATCCTAGGGTTAGGAGTGGTTATGGAACTTTACCGTAGCTGAAAACGGGTTAAAATATCTTGTTTTTCCCAAAATCAGCCAATCAGTAGAGTCCTTCAGAAATCAGTCGACTGAAGTGCTCATTAGATGATTGGCACCAAGCAAAGTCGTGATAAGCTGCGCCAGGCGATTCATCGCCACAGCGATTCTGCGCAGCAGTCTGCTAGTCTATGCTAGGTGGTTTTGCTAGGGTGATTTCGCGAGCGATTGCCACGAGGTACTGCGCCCATCGATTATTGCCATCAAGCGTCGATCCATTGATAACTTAAAACTCAGTTTTTTCAATTATCAGATATGAACTTTGAAAATTGATATGTAATTATACGTAACTTTAAAAATCTTGAAATTTTATACGTATAATACTTATGACCAATACAATGGGTGAAAAATATTGGAAAAATAATTTACCTATAAAATAGTGAAATTGATACAAAGTTCAAAAGTGAAGAAAAACTTCAATGTTTTAGCTCACTTTGTATCAACTTCATCAATGGTGATTGCTATCAAAAGATAGACTTCACCAAGGTTTTCTAAAGTGATTTTAAAATATTTTTGAAAATCTATTTTGAACCATGGACTCTTGGCTAGATGTACATGACTTATACATTAGCTTTCCTCATGATTCATATTGATGATTGAGATAAGTTTAAGTTCAACTTGATGCACTATCTATGCACCTTGAACTTAACTTATTTTCCTAACATCTCACATGTATCTAAGATGTATTAAGCACACACAAGTCAAAGTAATTGTGAGATTTGGGATTAGGGTTATTATAGCCTCATGCTTTTTCTAGGCAACTTTATTTGACTCCCTTATAGATGGGACTTCAACTCATGCCATAATCCTTAACTCAATTTTAATTAATGCATGAATGATCATGACATAAATGATAATCATAAATAAGCATAACCAATGATCATGATGTCATGACATATGAATAGGCTCTAAATATGACATAGAAAATAACTCTAAACAATATCATGATATGTCATATGATAAAATATAATTTGATGTCATGACATGGCAAATTTGAATATATAAACACATTAACACACACATAATCAAACAAAAAACATGATTTTTGATAAACAAAATATTTCATTCAAATATAACTTTAGTTTTTACAAGCAAAATAGATGTCTAACACTCTCAACCTCACTACGAAACCAAAAGAAAACAAAATTAGAGACCCCTAATCTATGCCTAGCTGTCATCCTTGGCAGATGGTGGAGGTGGTGGAGGCTACTGGGTCAGCGTTCAAGTCCACATCATCTCATATATATCGATCTGGCGTTGCTCCATCTGGCTCTTGTGCTCCTCCATCCGACTGAGCTGCTAACTCAAATCCTGACCCATGGAAGACTGCTCCAATATGATCTCGGTCGTGAGTCAGGATGGTAGTCCTCAAATTTGACCTCTAGCTGTGCAACACGATCGAGAGATTTGTTGCTAGTGCATCTCATGCACAGATCATCCTTGTCAGCAGCAAGCCCCTCAAACTATCCTGCAGGCTCTCTAGGCTCCAGAGGTGGCTCCCCATGCGCCATGGGCTGAGGTAGAGGTACTAGCTCCATCTGTCCAACTCCAGTCCGTAGCCCAGCCAATGTGAAGTTACGCACTGAGATGCAGTCGTATACTTCGGATAGCACCCTCAACGATCCCCTAGATATGTTAATGTCGATTGACTCTAACCATGCAGTGATAATATGTCCAAAAGGCATATGGAATTTCCCTTGTATAGGGGATATGAAATGGACAATGCAATGAAAAATGTTCAATGCAATGTTCACGTCTAACCTATGGCGCATGGCATACATGAGAAAGAAATGGAGAGGCCGGATCTTGGCTTGACCCCGAGTCACAATCGAAAGGAAGCACCTAACAATGACTTTGTAAAGAACATTGTCAAGTGCAGATAATTCACTGATAGGGAAGAGGTTTTGAGTTGGTGGGCGAGGATGACGAAAGAAGTGCTCATGCATGGAATCTAATGAGATGTGGTCAAAAGGATCAAGAAGAGGTGCATCAAAAGTAGGATAAAATATGAAGGTTTCATTCGATGCCCTACACTCCAAGAACTCCTGCAAGATCGCAGGAGTGAACTCCAGGCCGCATTTTGCAAAGCGAGTGGTGTAGGTAGGGCTATCGTCTACCTTCCTCATATTTTGGTAAAATTCTGTGAGGAGGTCATCATTAATAGCATGATTGAAAAGGGCAATCTTCATCAGATGATAATGTAGTAAGATCTCAATGACATCGCCACAGTAGTATCTAAAAAATCGATCATCGATGTACCTAACCGCTATTGGTTGTTACAACTGCGATCCACCCTCATTTGGGTCATTCTTACGTGGTCTTCTACATGATTATATGATGAATGCAATGTAATGACACAAATACTATGATTAGATGAAAATGTAGTGTAAAAAAAATAGGGTTTAAAGGGTTTAGAGATATACTTTGGTGCCATTACTAGACTGATGGTTGTGAGGACCTAACTGGGCAGCCTACTTGCAAGAGAGAACGCCGAAAGATCGGCGAAAAGAGGATCTCGTCGGAACCCTAGTGCCGGAGGAGAAAATTGAGGCAGTGAGACGTCATTTAGGTGATAGGGCGACCAAAAACACAAATGACAGAGATAACTTCCAAACCTAGGGCTTTTGGTTGCTGGCGTGGACGCGGGAAGGTGGTCGGATAGGTTTGGATGTAGCCGGAGAGAAGGGTCGCGCAAAGAGAGCGTGAAAATGTCGAACCCTAGCGGGTCGGTGTTATAAAATTGCGACATCAGTCGACTGATGTGTGATGTCAGTCGACTGATAGTGGGCTAGTGAAAGGTTCATCGAACCAGCAGTCGACTACTCCGGCTCAGCACTCGACTGTCGAACGTTCTGTGACGAGCTACAGTAACATCAGTCGACTGATGTGACTAGCACTCGACTGTTAGATGAGCCACTTGACTATTGGCTATTCTGCCTCGATGAACAGTACCATCAGTCGACTAATGTACAAATCAGTCGAGTCCTGAAAGTAGCCCTCGACTGCTGGGCTGACAGTGTCATGCTACAGTATTTTCAGTCGACTGATATCTGATTTTCAATTTTGAAATTAAGTGAATTTTGATTTCTTCACTCAAATTGTTTCATTTTACCATGTTTATTCATGTATATCAAATATATTAGTGTTATGCCTTTGTTCATGTATTTGTTAATGCATTTTAGTGTTTTATTTCATTTTCACAAGCATTAACATTCAATTGTTTCAAATCCTAGCATCTCGCCCTTTCTAAGTGTTGAAATACACAATCAAGGTGAATGATCTATTTTGTGAGATGTAATACACCATAAACATTCCTTCCATGCAAATATATGATAAAACACATGAAGCATGGTAAGTATGAGACATCAAGATGTGTAGTACTTGAGTATCAATCTTAAATGTAATTTCTAAGCCTTAAGACACTTTTCTTGATACACTAATTCCCAAAGTGTGCCAAAAACCCAAAATGACATACTACGACCTCTAATCCTAAATTGTGCCAATTTAATTGGTTTTTCATAATTCCAAAAATATATTGGCACATCCTAAAATCTTTTAGGATCATAATATCAAATCTATTTCCAAGGTATCCATAACCTTGAAAATTACCTAAAGTGCCACCTTTACCATGGTTAGGTTAACTACCCTTCCATATAAAGTTGGCACACCCTAAACTCATCTAACATGAATCAATCACACTCTGAGGAACCCAAAACCTATTTGAGCTCCTAGGGTTAATTAGGTATTCCTTAGGGATAACCTCCCTAGATACCTTCCTAATGACCCTTCTAGGCTTGTTAGCCGTGGTCATTTGGGTCTTACCTAGGTTGACACTAGGGGTAACTCCCCTTGCAACCTTCTTAGTGGATTCCCTAGGTTTCCTTGAAACCCTTGCCACTAGGCTCATTCCTTGGTTACCCTTAGGGATGACTTTCCTAGGAACCTTGGTCTTCCTAGACCTATCTTGTGTTCCATAATCAAATGGAACACTATGATAAGTCACCTTAGGATTAGATTTGGGACCCAAACCTCTCTTGCCCTTGGTTGACTCTTGTCTCCTATGCCCTAGGTTTTGACTTTGACTTCTAGACCCTAGGGTTTGACCATTTGACCTTTGCATTTGATTTGTCATTTTTGCAAGGGTCTTTTCAAGTTTCTCAAGCCTTGACCTCAAGGCTTGATTTTCCAACTCTAATTGACCTATTTTTAAATTTTGATTTATTCCATAGGCATTGTTCATTCTAGGCATATGCCTAGTCTATTTGGGTTAAAACCTAGGTGGTCTTCTATTTTCTTGATAGATTCCCTAGGTAAGGTCTTTCTAGGGACATTAGTTCCAAATTTCTCCTTATTTGAAATGTGGATATTTTTAGCTCCTAAACAAAAGTATTTGTTATTCCTAGCATGTTTGTCAAGATAAATTGCAAGAGAATTAAAATTCCTAGCTTGCTTTTTGACATTTAAAATAGAAGGAGCACTACTAAAATGTACCTTAGGGTTCGCCTTAGTGTTGGGATGTATACTGAAAAGTCTATCTTTTGTATAAATATCTTTATTTTGAAATAAGAATCACATGATCATTGTTTGCATATTTTTATGGTTATGCATATTGTCTAATATATTACATTGTAGATAACATGGTGTGTGGTGTCACACGGGAGATAATGTTATCGGCTCCTTGTAAAGTATAAGTAAAGGCTCACAACCGAGATGACTTTGGACAAACCATTGGAATGGTTGTAGTGTGATTTTGTATTAGTTTGTCTTGACCATAGAATCACACTAGTACACTTTGTGTGTATTGAGCAGGACCGACTTGAGGTGATTGGATTTATTGCTGACTACATAATCGAATCGGACATTTGATATTATATTGTAGATACTCTTAATCCCGATATAATTATGGGCACATATACTTAGTATTCATTTCTTTGATTTACCAATGGGCGAGATTTATAGATTAAATCGATAGGCTCGGTAAGTTGGGAAATGATATTATTTATATGGTGTGTCGTTGATTATAGGAGGAAACTGTGTCCTATATAATAGGATGATGATGTCCCCTTGAGGAGTTCTTAAGGTTCATCATGTAAACCCTGTAGGTGGACTTGGTCCGGCATGATGAAAAGGTTGAGTGGTACTACTCATGGAGTTAGATATTGATTAATTAATGGTCAGTAAATTAATTAATCGACGGACATTCGAGATCTTAAACACGGGGTGAAAATGTAAAATACTATATGGAGCCCATATTAACTTATGGGGGTTGGTGAGGTAGATCAATGATAATCCTGTAGTGGATTGGATTATCATTAATGGATCAGACTTTATGTGGGCTTGATCCATTGGGTGGCCAAGATCCAACTCCTCCTCATGGTCCCTATTGTAGCCTATTAATACCTCATGAAGCCTAGATCCAATGGATTGAAACAAAACTTTAGATCCAAGGGTAGAGATTAAATCTCTAGATCCGACGGTTGAGATTAAATCTCTAGATCCGACGGTTGAGATTAAATCCCTAGAACCAATGGTGGAGATTAAAACAAGGCTTATCCCTAATCTCTATAAAAGGAGACTTTAGGGTTGGCGTGGAAGAGTAGAATCAAGGGGAGAGGCTAGGGTTTTGGGCGGCAAGGAGCATAGGGAGTTGGCGGCACCAAATAAGGGAACTCTTTCCTTATCTTCTTCTTCCTCAAGGTGGTCGGCGCCCATGCTGCTTTTCCAGCCCTTGGACGGCATCCAAAACATCCCTTTTCCTTTTCTTTGGCCGGTGGAAACATAGCTTAAGGTCTTCCCTTGGAGCTTTTGGCCGGTATTCATCTTTCTCACCCTTTTCCTTGTTGGCCGGTGGCAAGCAACTTGCTTGTTGCTTGTTGATTGACTAAATGAAGGAGAAGGGTCTTGTTTCTATTCTTCCTCATGCTCGGAACGAGCAAGGAAGAAAGGTTGGTGATCTAGGAGCTTCAACTTTTGGTAGATCGTCGTCCACACGACGTCCGAAAGGAGGAAGGTCATTCAATAGAAGATCGAGAGGTATAACACTTATCTATCTTCATATGTAACATGTTTGTAATTGTTTTCAATTATATATGCATGATATATTCTGTTTTATGGCTCAATATACTTGGACCCCGAACATAAACACAAAAGGTGGCAATCCGTACATCGTCTATTCCATAGCTATTCGTAAAATAGAGGTTGGTCGCTTGAACAACAAGTTTGTTCAAGAGACTATTCTAATCGAATAGCACGACGATGACAAGGTTGCTTGGGTAATCCCTCTTGTCAATGATAAATTTTTTTTATCTGGGGACGTAGAAGGGATCATCATGAACAAGCAACCGAGTTAAAGTGGAAAGCGAAGTTTCCTACCTTCAAGTGGTATCAGAGCCACGGTTTCCGGTTTTGTGTGTTTAGGATTTGGTTACTCTTATGCATTTTTCATATATTATATGTGCCGGATAATAGTGAAGGGTTTTGCCTATCGAGTCGGTGAGGGGAAACTTCGCTTCCCACTTCACCTCGGTTGCTTGATCATGGTGATCCCTTCTATGTCCCCGGATTAAAAAAATTTAATCCTAGACAAAAGGGATTGCCAAAACCACCAAGTCATCATCGTGCAATTCGTTTAGAGAGGTCACTTGAACAAACTCGTTGTTCAAGCGACCATCCTCTATTCTACGAGTAGCCGCAGAATAGACGATGTACGGATCGCCGGTTTTTGTATTTATGATCGGGATCCAAGTATTATTTAGCCACAAACAGAATATTACATGCTCATAATTGAAAAACAAAAACAAACATGTTACAAAAGAGAATGAAGAATAGATATACCTCTCGATCTTCTAATGTATTACATTCCTCCTTTCGGACGTCGTGTGGGCGACGATCTACCAAAAGTCGAAGCTCCAAGATTGCAAATCTTCCTTCCTTGCTCTTCCAAAGCAAGAGGAAGAATAAAAACAAAGCTCTTCTCCTTCCTATAGCCAACCAACAAGCAACAAGAAGAATGCTTGCCGCTGGCCAACAAGGAGAAGGAGATAATGATGGAAACCGGCCAAGACACCAAGGGAATGATGGGTTTAGCCCCGGAAGCTCTCCTACTAATAATAGGGTTTTTCTTATCGAGTCCGTGAGAGGAAACTTCGCTTCCCCTTCGCCTCGGTTGCTTGACCATGGTGATCCCTTCGATGTCCCCGGATTAAAAATTTAATCCTAGACAAAAGGAATTCCCAAAGCAACCAAGTCATCGTCGTGCTATTCGTTTAGAGAGGTCACTTGAACAAACTAGTTGTTCAAGCGACCATCCTCTATTCTACGAGTAGCCGCGGAATAGACGATGTCCGGATCGCCGGTTTTTGTATTTATACTCGGGATCCAAGTATTATTTAGCCTATTTACAGAAATATAACATGCTTATATTTTGTAAAACAAACACAAGCAATGAATAAAAGAGATAGAAGAATAGTTATACCTCTTGGTCTTCTAATGTATGACCCTCCTCCTTTTGGACGTCGTGTGGGCGACGATCCACCAAAAGTCGAAGCTCCTAGATCGCAAAACTTCCTTCCTTGCTTTTCCCAAGCAAGAGGAAGAAGAGAAACAATGTTTTTCTCCTTCAAAAACTCAACCAACAAAGAACTATAGAAGTTCTTGCCGCTGGCCAACTAGAAGGAGAAGAAGATGATGGAAAACTACCAAGACACCAAGGGAAACCCTATATCTTGTTTCCACCACCTAAGGAGAAGAGAGGGGAGTGTTTTGGGCGCCGGCCAAGGGCTGGGAAGGGCTGGAATAGCTGCTGGACGTTGGCCACAAGGCAAGGAAGAAGAAGGAAAACTTGCCTTATTTGGTGCCACCCTTGCTTCCAAACCCTAACCCTAATTCCAATCCTATCTCAACTAGGATTGCCCTATTCTTGCCGCCCAAGCCTTGCTCCCTCTCAATCATCATCTTCATGCCAGCCCCATGCCACCTTTTATAGAGTTTGGGGATAAGCCATGAATTAATCTCCTCCATTGGTTCTAGGGATTTAATCTCAACCGTCGGATCAAGAGATTTAATCTCAACCGTCGGATCTTAGAGATTTAATCTCTACCAATGGATCTTAGTGTTTTGTTTCTATCCATTGGATCTAAGCATCTTGAGGTGTTAATGGGATATATTAGGGACCATGAGGAGGAGTTGGGTCTTGGCCACACATGGATCAAGCCCACATAAAGTCCGATCCACTAATGATGGTCCAATCCACTAAAGGTCCATCATTGATCTACCTCACCAACCCCCATATGATAATATGGGCTCCATATATTATTTGTATATTTTCTCCCCGTGTTTAAGATCTCGAATGTCCATCGATTAATTAATTTACTGACCATTAATTAATCAACATCTTACTCCTTGAGTAGTACCACTCAACCTTTTCATCATGCTGGACCAAGTCCACCTGCAGGGTTTACATGATGAACCTTATGAGCTCCTCAAGGGGACATCATCATCCTAATATATAGGACACGGTTTCCTCCTATAATCAACGGCACACCATATAAATAATATCATCTCCCAACTTACCGAGTCTATCGATTTAATCTATAAATCTCGCCCATTGGTAAATCAAAGAGATGAGTACCAAGTATATGTGCCCGTTATTATATCGGGATTAAGAGCATGTACTAAATAATATCTGAGGTCCGATTCGATTATGTAGTCAGCAATAAATCGAATCACCTCTGTGTCGGTCCTTCTCAATACACACAAAGTGCACTAGTGTGATTCTAAGGTCAAGACAAACTAATGCCAAATCACACTACAACCATTCTGATGGTTTGTCCAAAGCCATCTCGACTGTGAGCCTTTACTTATACTTTACAAGGAGCCGATAACATGATCTCCCGTGTGACACCACACACCATGTTATCTACAATGTAATGTCTTAGACAATATGCATAAATATATGCAAACAATGATCATGTGATTCTTATTTCAAAAATAAAGATGTTTATAGAAAAGATAAACTTTTCAGTATACATCCCTACAATCTCCCACTTATACTAAAAGACTATGTTGTGATCATACTGCCATACATCTGATTCCCCTTCCCTCCACATGCCTATCAAAGCTCTCGCCAGAAGGGCCATAGTGAAAAGGGTCTACCAGGTCATCCTCTGATGCAATCTAGGCAACAACAACTTCTACCTCTCTTTACGATTTCTCGTATTAGGTGGTACTTGCGCTCTATGTGTTTACTAGCCTTATGGGCTCGTGGTTCCTTCGAGTTTGCAACTGCACCACTATTATCACAATAAATTGTGATAGTTCTGGGCAAACCAGGAATCACATCCAAGTCCATCAGGAAGTTCCTGAGCCATACAACTTCTTTGGCCGCCACAGGGGCTGCCAGATACTCAGCTTCCATGGTGGAGTCCGCCACGCATTTCTGCTGGGCACTCCTCCATGCAATGGCTCCACCTCCTAAAGTAAACACAAAACCTGAGGTAGACTTACTGTTATCCCTATTTGATTGGAAATCGCAATCCATGCAACCCACAGGGAGTAATTGGTATGCACGGTAAACTAGCATATAATCCCTAGTCCTTCTCTGGCACTACAATATATGCTTTTACCGCAGTCCAATGTCCCTGTCCTGGATTACTCTGATATCTGCTAACCATGCCCACGGCAAAGTAGATATCTGTAGGGAATTCTTGTATGCCAAATGGCATATGCGCAACAGAAAATAGGATCCCTTCCAAGTGATCCATGCGAAAGCAAACTCGTATAAAATAAATTTCTCTAAACCAAACCTATCTTATAGGAGAGGATTACCTTTGTTGCGTGCCCTTGTTAATCCCGCTTTTCCTTTCGGTTTGTTGGATCTTTAGCACGTTCAAGTGTCCGTGCCTCTATACGTATCCACACGAGCAAGCTCTTGTCTCACAAGAGAAACTAGAAGAGCTCTCCTTTACTTCTTGCTAGAGAAGTCCCTAAAGGAGAGGAATCTAGGGAAGAAGAGAAAGGAGGAAGAAGACTACTCTTCTTGCTAGCCACACAACCAAAGCTTCCACCAAGCTTCTCAAGCTCTCTCTCACAACCACACCACAATCACAATCCAAATGATGCTTTGGCCGGCCACTCCATGGGGCCTTTTATAGGGTTGGCAAAACCCTTTCACCTCCTACAATTTAATGCAATCCATTGCATTGAGACCCCTTTTGTTTTGGCCGGCCACTTAAGGAGACAAAAACCATTTTGTCCCCTTCCACCTTATCTAGCTTAGGTGGATGCTTAGGTGGCATGCTTATGTGGCATTCATGCATGTTGAATTAATCTTATTAATTCAATTAAGCTTATGTTATCATATTGAATTAATCTTATTAATTCAATTAAGCTTATGTTATCATATTGAATTAATCTTATTAAATCAATAAGGTAACATATTGAATTAATCTCATTAAATCAATTAGCTAAAATTCTCATTAAGCTTAAAGTCCAAAAACCATTTTGTACTTAAGCTTATTCCCAAATTATTCTAGTCAAACTAGAATACTCTAATTCCTCTAATTATCATGCTCTTTGTGTGTGACCCTATAGGCTCTCATTACGTTGGCAGTGGATCTAAACTCTTTTAGATACACAAGCAATGAGCGGCATCTAGCAATACATCATTGCTACCTGCTTACTGAGATAAGTCAAGATCCGACTAACCTTTCGTGACTACTATAATATATGACCGTGTCCTTCTATCCTTGATATCGATTGATCAATGAGGCATAGACCGTGTCATCCTCGATCAATCTATGTGTTTCTTGATCCCTGAGTAAACTAACTCAAACAAATGAGCTCAATATCTCATATTGACTCATTCGAGCATGGCCATGCGTTTTAGTAGTTCTACTCAATCAAGGGGCCCACCGATATCACTCTCGTCATATGAGAGGGATAGATCCCATCTACATCACTCACATCCCTCCGCATAATTTGTTACATACCCAGTAATCGCCTTTATGGTCCACCACATTCACGGGTGACGTTTGTGATACCAAAGTACATAACTCCTTATGTAGGGAACCGTAGTGACTTCGTGTCTAAGGACTATTCATACCAATAGTCACATGAGAAAGTTTATGACACTCATATAACGATCCATGAAACTTTCTCATGGCGGGTTAGTTCAGTATATATTCTCCAATATATACCCATGTGTCAACTTGATATCATATATCCATGACTTGTGAGATCAAGTCATCAATTGACCTACATGCTAGTCTTTATGTATTAATATTGCCCTTGCATATTAATACTCGACTAGGAACATTTAGGAAAGTGTTCTCTACAGCCTCTCATAATCAATTCTGCCAATTGATGTGCTGTAGATAAGAACCTACTTTTCTAGGGCATTATTATATTTAAATTAGCTGGCACAAGCAAGATGTAAATATAATAACCAATCCTTTGCCTTTATAGAATATGATACAAAATGTTCCCTATTCAACCATCACATGATTGGTTCTAGGGCTTTAACTAACAATCTCCCACTAGCACTAGTACCAATCACTATGATATCTAATACCTAGTGACCTAGTGTGACCATCATGCTTCCTCTGTACAAAGCCTTGGTCAATGGATCTGCGATGTTAGCTTCGCCGGTACTCTGCATATCCTCACATCTCCTCTATCGATGATCTCTCGAATGAGATGGAAGCGCCGCATATGTGTTTGGTCGTGATGTGATCGAGGTTCCTTAGCTTTGTCTGAATAGCCCCATTGTTGTCACAATAGAGGTCTATTGGATCTGCGCAATGCTAGGAACTACCCCAAGTTCATCGATGAACTTGCGGAGCCAAATCCTCCTTTGCCGCATCGGATCGCAATATACTCGCTCATTGTAGAATCAAGAATCGTGTCTGCCGAACTCTTCGACTCACGGCTCCACCATTCGAGGCAAAACACGTACCGATTGCGATCTATAGTCATCCTTATGCTTTGGAAGCTCGCATCATCGTAACCCTTACGATTAGCTCCTCATTGCCTCAAATATCGGAAATATTCTTCGTTCTTCGTAAGTATTTAAGAATATTTTTGACTGCTATCAAGTGAATTTCACATGGATCCTACTGGTATCTACTCGTCATGCTCAAAGCATACGAGACGTCAGGACGAGTACAAAGCATGGCGTACATGATAGACCCTATAGCTGATGCATAAGGGATCTTATCCATGCGATCTCTCTCCTCCTTAGAAGAGGGACATTGAGTCTTCGAAAGACTCACACCATGTGATAAAGGCAGAAACCCTTTCTTGGAATTTTGCATAGCAAAACGATCTAGCACTTTATCAATGTATGTACTCTGACTTAGGCCAAGTAATCTTCTAGATCTATCTCTATAGATCTTGATGCCTAGAATATAGGCAGCTTCACCTAAGTCCTTCATCGAGAAACAATTCCCTAACCACATCTTCACAGACTGGAGTGAGGGAATATCATTTCCGATGAGAAGTATGTCATCTACATACAAGACAAGAAATACAACTGTGCTCCCACTATTTCTCTTGTAGACACAAGGCTCATCTTCATTCTTGATGAAACCAAACTCTTTGATTGCATCATCGAATCGAAGATTCCAGCTTCGAGAGGCTTGCTTTAGTCCATAAATGGACCTTTGCAGTTTGCATACATTTCCAGGATGCTTTGGATCTTCAAAACCCTCAGGTTGTGTCATGTACACATCCTCGAGTAGCTTTCCATTCAGAAAAGCGGTTTTGACATCCATCTGCCAGATCTCATAATCATGGTAGGCTGCAATAGCAAGTATGATCCGAATGGATTTAAGCATCGCAACTGGTGAAAAGGTTTCTTCATAGTCAATACCATGAATTTGTTTGAATCCTTTAGCCACCAATCTACCTTTATAGGTATGCCTATTACCATCCATGTCAGTCTTTACTTTAAAGACCCACTTACACCCTATGGGTTTTACCCCTTCAGGTGGATCAACCAAAGTCCATACTTGGTTAGTGTACATGGATTCCATTTCGGATCTCATGGCCTCTAGCCATTTCTCGGAATCTGGGCTCATCATAGCTTCTTTATAGGATGTAGGCTCGTCAAGATTGATAAGCAATACATCACCGCTGTCGATTAAGAGAAAAGAATATCTCGGGTTGACGACGGATCCTATTAGATCTACGAAGAGGTTGGTCTACTTGAACAGGTGTTTGCTCCACAACTCTTTGGGCAACAAATTCCTCATCCACAACACTTTGTGGTGCCTGTTCATTTTCCATCTAAGCCTTAGTGTTATCATCATCTTGAACTTCTTCAAGATGAATTTTACTCCCACTAGTATTTCTAGAAATAAATTCTATTTCTAGAAAGACAGCATTTCTGGCAACAAACACCTTGCCAAGTGTGGGATTGTAAAAGTAATATCCCTTAGTTTCCTTGGGATATCCTACAAAATAACACTTATCTGATTTGGGTCCTAGTTTATCTGAGACTTGACGTCTAACGTAAGCTTCACAACCCCAAATCTTTATAAAAGACATTTTGGGACTCTTCCTGGTCCATATCGTATATGGTGTCTTTTCTACGGCTTTTGATGGAACGCGATTAAGTGTGAAAGCGGCTGTCTCTAGAGCTAAACCCCAAAAGGAAGTAGGTAGATCAGTCTGGCTCATCATTGATCGTACCATATCTAATAGAGTACGATTTCTCCTCTCAGATACACCATTCCAGTGTGGTGTTCCAGGTGGAGTGAGTTGGGATATTATCCCACACTCAGCCAGGTGATCACGAAACTCTTGACTAAGGTATTCACCACCTCGATCTGATCGAAGTAGTTTAATACGCTTACCAAGTTGGTTTTGTACTTCATTCTTGAATTCTTTGAACTTTTCAAAGGATTCTGACTTATGTCTCATCAAATATAAGTAGCCAAATCTACTCATATCATCAGTGAAAGTAATAAAGTACTTATAGCCTCCTCTGGCTTCGACATTGAAAGGGCCACATACATCAGTATGTATGAGTCCTAACAAATCCGTCGCTCTCTCGCCATGTCCACTAAATGGAGTTTTAGTCATCTTTCCTAAAAGACAAGACTCGCATACCTCATATGATTCAAAATCAAATGAGTCCAATAATCCATCTTTATGGAGTTGGGATATGCGTTTTTCATTTATGTGACCTAGGCGACAGTGCCAGAGATATGTCTGGTTCAAATCATTCGATTTGAACCGTTTGGTATTTACGTTATAAATTGGTTTATCTAAATCTAGAACATAGAGACCATTCATAAGTGGTGCATTACAATAGAACATTTCATTTAAATAAATGGAACAACATTTGTCCTTTATTATAAAAGAAAAGTTTTTCTTGTCTAAACAAGATACAGAAATTATGTTCTTTGTTAATGCGGGTACATAGAAGCACTCCTCTAGTTCTAAGATAAGCCTAGTGGGCAAAGACAAAGAATATGTTCCTACAGCTACAGCAGCAACTTTTGCGCCATTGCCTACTCGTAGGTCCACTTCACCCTTTGCCATTATTCTACTATTTCTTAGTCCCTGCACATTAGTACAAATGTGAGATGCACATCCGGTATCTAATACCCATGTAGAAGAAATAGATAGATTAACTTCTATAACGTGTATACCTGAGGCAGAAGTCCCACTTCTCTTGTTCTTTACTTCCTCAAGGTAGACTTTGCAGTTCCGCTTCCAGTGTCCAGTCTCACCGCAATGGAAGCAGTCCCCTTCCTTAGGTACTTTACCTTTACCCTTTGAAGTGGATGAATTGGCCTTGCCTTTGGCTTGGGTCTTACCCTTGCCTTTGCGCTTACCTTTGTCCTTCTTGACCATTAGTACATTACTAACTTTCTTCTTGAGATTTGGTTCAGCAGTTCTCAACATGCTGAGAATCTCAGGCAAAGGTTTATCAATTTCATTCATGTTATAATTCATGACGAATTGATTGTATGCTTCCGGCAACGATTGCAGGATAACATCAGTTGCCAATTCTTGGCTCAGTGGAAAACCTAGTCTTTCAAGGTTCTCAACGTACCCAATCATTTTGAGTACGTGAGTTCCTACAGGTGTTCCTTCTTGCATCTTGCATGCAAAAGAGCCTTAGACACTTCAAAACGCTCGTGCCTAGCTTGTCCTTGATATAGTTGTTTCAAATGCTCAACCATATCATAGGCATCCATGTTCTCATGTTGCTTCTGAAGCTCAGAGTTCATGGTGGCAAGCATAAGGTATGACACATCTAATGCGTCATCTTGATGCTTCTTATAAGCATCCTTTTCGACGAGTGGCGTAGGCGGGTATTTCAGGGTAGCTGCTCTAGGACATATAGTTTATGCGTTCTTGCTTGAGGATAATCCTCAAGTTCCTATACGATCAAGAAAGTTTGCTCCATTGAGCTTGTCCTTCTCAAGGGCAGATCGCAAGATTGAGGGTGTGTCGTGTTAGATGACATGGTGATCTACAACATTAAAATGCAAAGTTAAGTATCATACCTAAATCATTTAATTAGGCCTTTAATTAAATGAGGCTCCCACTAAATTCTCATAGCTACTATTTAGCTATAAATTTATATGGGATAAAGATCCACATCATAATTGCCTTGAGTTAGCTTTGGCTAATCGCCCAAGACGTAGTATAATTAGGTAGGCAATCTTTTGCCAATTACATCTGATGTAACTCTTTAATAGCTTTGGTTAAGTTTTAGATTAGTTTAGTGTTTATTCCTAAATTCGGTACGTGGCGAGGCGAGGGCCTTCTTGGATATCGGAGCAACGACCACTTCTAAGACAAAGCTGATGTTCGGAAATCACACAAAACTAATGTTAACACTTATGTTCAAAGCTAATATATGCCTCTACTTTCTTAACCAATTAAGAAAACACTTAATTAAGTCTTAACCAAGACTGATAGCGGGACATCACGATTGTCCACTCGCACCCCTCCAAGATAAAATGCATTGCTTTGCTTTGGCAAACCCAATAACAAATGATCGAGGAAGTAGTGAGTACCAACTTTGGTAGGCATATCGTTTAGACTTATTAAGAAATAAACATGTATCATATACATATTAGCATACATCACATATAAGCTAAACTAATCATGCATCACATACAAGCTAAACTAACATGCATCACATACATATTAAACTAACGTGTCATGGTTATGGCCCTTATTCTACAATCTTCTCAAGCCAATGAAAAGATTGATTGGTCAACCTAGGGATAGCATCTTCTCCTAAGTGCTTCCTTTTGGTTGTCTTGTGTGTTGACTTCCTCCTTGTAACCTCATCTTCCAATGGACCCTCCATCCTTGTTTTGTACATTACAAAAGGAGAAATACTCGAGTTACATTCGAGTCTAAAACTAATTTTACAACAAGAATATTAGGAGAAAGGCACGACATGCAGGCCGTATTAAGAATTACAACACACAATCACAAACTTTTGGGACTAGGCCATAACCATGCACCATGTCATTTTAACTTTTAAAAGACATTGGATATTTTATTATGTTTGAAAATTTGCTAATGCAATTATCAACTCATAATAAAATTTATCCTACTTCTATATCACATATAAAATAGAGAAAACCTATTTTTATACGATCTTTCGCAAGTGGCTCTGATACCACTGTAGGGAATTCTTGTATGCCAAATGGCATATGCGCAACGGAAAATAGGATCCCTTCCAAGTGATCCATGCGAAAGCAAACTCGTATAAAATAAATTTCTCTAAACCAAACCTATCTTATAGGAGAGGATTACCTTTGTTGCGTGCCCTTGTTAATCCCGCTTTTCCTTTCGGTTTGTTGGATCTTTAGCACGTTCAAGTGTCCGTGTGCCTCTATCATCCACACGAGCAAGCTCTTGTCTCACAAGAGAAACTAGAAGAGCTCTCCTTTACTTCTTGCTAGAGAAGTCCCTAAAGGAGAGGAATCTAGGGAAGAAGAGAAAGGAGGAAGAAGACTACTCTTCTTGATAGCCACACAACCAAAGCTTCCACCAAGCTTCTCAAGCTCTCTCTCACAACCACACCACAATCACAATCCAAATGATGCTTTGGCCGGCCACTCCATGGGGCCTTTTATAGGGTTGGCAAAACCCTTTCACCTCCTACAATTTAATGCCATTCAGTGCATTGCGACCCCGTTGGTTTTGGCCGGCCACTTAAGGAGACAAAAACCATTTTGTCCCCTTCCACCTTATCTAGCTTAGGTGGATGCTTAGGTGGCATGCTTATGTGGCATTCATGCATGTTGAATTAATCTTATTAATTCAATTAAGCTTATGTTATCATATTGAATTAATCTTATTAATTCAATTAAGCTTATGTTATCATATTGAATTAATCTTATTAAATCAATAAGGTAACATATTGAATTAATCTCATTAAATCAATTAGCTAAAATTCTCATTAAGCTTAAAGTCCAAAAACCATTTTGTACTTAAGCTTATTCCCAAATTATTCTAGTCAAACTAGAATACTCTAATTCCTCTAATTATCATGCTCTTTGTGTGTGACCCTATAGGCTCTCATTACGTTGGCAGTGGATCTAAACTCTTTTAGATACACAAGCAATGAGCGGCATCTAGCAATACATCATTGCTACCGTTTTCAGTTACACGTATTGCTGGTATAAATATTGATCATTTTTAGACAATTCTTATTTGAAATATGCCCATGATTGTTTTTCTGAACAAATGATCGTAGGCTTCTGGTATTTACGTCAATCTATGTGTTTCTTGATCCCTGAGTAAACTAACTCAAACAAATGAGCTCAATATCTCATATTGACTCATTCGAGCATGGCCATGCGTTTTAGTAGTTCTACTCAATCAAAGGGCCCACCGATATCACTCCCGTCATATGGAAGGGATAGATCCCATCTACATCACTCACATCCCTCCGCATAATTTGTTACATACCCGATGTCGCCTTTATGGTCCACCTATTCACGGGTGGCGTTTGTGATACCAAAGTACATAACTCCTTATGTAGGGAACCGTAGTGACTTCAGGTCTAAGGACTATTCATACCAATAGTCACATGAGAAAGTTTATGACACTCATATAACGATCCATGAAACTTTCTCATGGCGGGTCAGTTCAGTATATATTCTCCAATATATACCCATGTGTCAACTTGATATCATATATCCATGACTTGTGAGATCAAGTCATCAATTGACCTACATGCTAGTCTTTATGTATTAATATTGCCCTTGCATATTAATACTCGACTAGGAACATTTAGGAAAGTGTTCTCTACAGCCTCTCATAATCAATTCTGCCAATTGATGTGCTGTAGATAAGAACCTACTTTTCTAGGGCATTATTATATTTAAATTAGCTGGCACAAGCAAGATGTAAATATAATAACCAATCCTTTGCCTTTATAGAATATGATACAAAATGTTCCCTATTCAACCATCACATGATTGGTTCTAGGGCTTTAACTAATAATATCTTGTCTCGTACATAGCATACATGATGCTTCCTACTGCCGAAGCATAAGGAACCGCCTCCAGCTCCTTTATCACCTCAGATGATCTAGGACACATCTCCTTAGATAAAGTAACTCCATACCTGAAAGGTAGAAAACCCTTCTTGGAGTTCTGCATGCTAAATCGATCCAAAATCATGTCTATGTATGAAGCTTGGGATAAGCACAACAACCTTGATCCCAAGGTTGTGACCCACTTCTCTCATGTCCTTCAAAACTGTTTGGACAACCATACCCTTACGTCTGATAACACTCTGATATTGTTGCCAACTACCAAAATGTCATCTACGTATAGTACAAGAAATACCACTACGTTTCCATCACATCTATTGTATACACAAGACTCATCCGGACTTTGAATAAATCCATAAGTCTGGATTTACCTCATCAAAGTGGATGTTCCAAGACCTCAAAGCTTGCTTGATCCATCAGTGGACGATTAAGCTTACATACAATCGCTCTTTGCCTTTAGAAATGAATCCTCTGCAGTACGCTTCATGTAGATGGATTCCTCAAGACTTCCACTAAGGAATGTTGTCTTGATATCCATCTGTCACACCTCATAATCCATATGCGTTGCTATGCATTAGAGCTCCCAGACCTGTCGTGAATCCATAGAGTCAATCTCAGTATTCAGTGCACTTTGCAAAGATCTTTGTATTTATATCTTGGATTGCCTTGTCGTATGTCTAGGGATCGAGTTCATGTTTGCTAGGGACCAAATCCAAGATTTGTCCAAAAACATGAATCTAAGAGGTTGTCTAACAACCCTCCCACTACGACGAGGTATCTTACGTGTATCCTCTGTGACACGCAGCGGTGCGATGACATGTGGTATGTCCTCTTGTACGGTGGTACTAAAGACGTGACTTCCCTTTTAACTCCTCGAACAATTTTACCTTTGGGCTTGTGGCTTATCACATAGTCTTCCTCTAGAAATCGGCATTCGTGTGCGATCACCCTCTCGATCTCTAGGACTATAAAACAAGTCAGAATAACTCATCATCGATCTAACCATCTCCATAAGAGTCCTATTCCTTCGCTCTGCTACACCGTTCTGCTGGGGTGTGCCAGGTGCAGTCAATTGGGATTGAATCCCAACCTCTGATAAGTAGTTCCTAAACTCTCCCAAGAGGTTGTCGCCACCACGATCAGATCGTAGTGTCATCCACATCTTGAATAATCATCTACAAAAGAGACGAAATATTCAAGATTACCTCTTGCCTAGATAGCCATAGGACCACACAAATCAGAATGAACCATTTCTAACACATCTTTGGCTCTATACCCCTTGGCCTTAAAAAGGCCTCTTGGTCATCTTACCCTCCAAGCAAGATTCGTAGGTTGGGAGATCCTCCACCACTAATGAACCCAAAGGTCCATCAGCTATCAACCTTTGAATTCTGCTTAGGTTAATGTGACCAAGCCTAAGAAGCCAAAGATATGTTTGGTTCATCTTCGAAGGTTCTTTTCTCTTATTGGAATTAGAAGATGAGTTATTAACTTCAATTTGCATCGTGGGAGGTTTTGGTTCAAATTTCCTTTCAATGTACCTGAATAGATATTCTCCCTATTCCTTTTTATAACAACTCTGTCATTAAAAGAAATAGAATATCCATCCATAATAATTTAGAAACTGAAACTAAATTCTTTCTAAATAAAGGTACATAAAGGGAATTTTCCAGAACCATAGTTGTTTTATTTTCGAGAGATAAATAAAACTTCTCCACCGCAATAGCCGCCACCATCATGGCATTGCCCAAGTAAATGGTAATCTCCCTTCAACTAGTCATCGGGTTTCCTGGAACTCAAGAATTGTTGCAGACATGATTAGTGGCTCCCGTATCTACTCACCAGGTGCCGGTAGATATCACCGCTAATCATGTTTCAATGACTAGTCCAAAAGATATACCTTTGTTCTGTTTTGGATTGGGACGGTCCTTCTTCCAATGTCCATCCTGCTTGCAAGTGAAGTACTTACCTTTCGGCTTCTTCACTCTTCCCTGAGATCCTCCCACCATCTTTGCTTCACCTTGTTTCTTCTTCTTCTTGCCTTTTGACTTAGAAGTAGAAACTCTTTTGAGCAATGATGGCTTGAGGACACTCTTCGAAGAGTGCATACTAGCAGATAAGACAATATTTGGATTCATTTCCAATCAATATAATTTGGGTACAATAAGTTTATTTCCTTTAGTATCAAAATAAGTGGACTGAAAGTCAATTTTGAAAATCCTATGAATCACATAGATCATTACTTTATATTTCAAAAAATTATTGATTCCTCAAACAATAAAATTTCGAAATCAACCAACACCTCAAATCACCGAGAATATCGCATGCCACGATAGTGTGGACGTATACAAATTCTACATTTGTAAGAGGAGGTTTTACCCATTAATTTTATTATCTTGTTAACCTTACTTTTTGACAAATAAAATTAATAGTTGGTTCCTCTTTGGCCCTACAAATAAAAGCAGTGACTCCGATGGAGAGGATACTTTTTATTTGCATCTAAGTGTGCACCATTACACGGTACTAAGGGAATTATTTCGGATTATGTGCCTTACCGATGGGGAAGTACACACGCTCCTAAATAATTTCCTATAACCATTATTTGACCTAGTGATCCGCAAACAAACTCATCCGATGGGGAGGAAGGCACTCAGAGCCGACGCGCAAGTTTGTTGCATCACATGTCAAATTGTAATGGAGGCCACGGGAATTAATTAAAATATCCCTCTCCCACTTAGTAAATTGAAAATGAGGAATTTTTAAGAACACACAACATGCTTATTATTAATGTAGATTTCAATAAAAATTATTGATCCCTCAAACAATAAAATTTTGAAATCAACCAACACCTCAAATACCGAGAATATCGCATGCCACGATAGTGTGGACGTATACGAATTCTACATTTGTAAGAGGAGGTTTAACCCATTAATTTTATTATCTTGTCAACCTTACTTTTTGATAAATAAAATTAATAGTTGGTTCCTCTTTGGCCCTAGAAATAAAAACAGTGACTCCGATGGGGAGGATACTTATATTTGTATCTAAGTGTTCACCATTACTCGGTACCAAGGTAATTATCTTGGGTTATGTGCCTTACGATGGGCAAGTACACACACTCCATGATAATTTCCTATAACCATATTCGACCTTGTGATCCGCAAACAAACCCATCCGATGGGGAGGAAGGCACTCAGAGCCGACGCGCAAGTTTGTTTGCATCACTTGTCAAATTGTAATGGAGGCCGCGGGAATTTATAAAAATATCCCTCTCCCACTTAGTAATTTGAAATTGAGGAATTTTCCTAGCCTACGACATGCATATCAAACAAAAAGCAATAAATATGAAAAATAAATTATTTTCCAACTATTATGGCTTTTGTCTTCAATATGACTCCTGTCGCATCGCCATCTCGTCCGCTCCTCCTACGCCATGTACGAGCCATCCGGAGATCCGAGTCGAGACTAAATCATATTTTAATTTACATCCATCGATCCTATACTCCACGAGGGAGTGTACATAAAATCTAGATCGAAAGTAAAATAAAATAAAGAGCGGCTAAACAATACCGTATTTAATTTACAAAAACTAAATACTAGCCTCGTCAACCCCGAGGATTCAACAAAATAAACATTTACACACATACAATCACATACATACACATGCCATAATAGTCGGATCTTATGCCTGCAACCAAAGAGTTAAACTACGGATATCCTACTATTATCCGACACATTTAATATATGAAAAAGTGCATAAAAATTAACCGAATCCTAAACACACAAAACCGGAAACCTTGGCTCTGATACCATTTGATGGGTTTAGCACCGGAAGCTCTCCTACTAATAATAGGGTTTTTCTTATCGAGTCCGTGAGAGGAAACTTCGCTTCCCCTTCGCCTCGGTTGCTTAACCATGGTGATCCCTTCGATGTCCCCGGATTAAAAATTTAATCCTAGACAAAAGGGATTCCCAAAGCAACCAAGTCATCGTCGTGCTATTCGTTTAGAGAGGTCACTTGAACAAACTAGTTGTTCAAGCGACCATCCTCTATTCTACGAGTAGCCGCGGAATAGACGATGTCCGGATCGCCGGTTTTTGTGTTTATACTCGGGATCCAAGTATTATTTAGCCTATTTACAGAAATATAACATGCTTATATTTTGTAAAACAAACACAAGCAATGAATAAAAGAGATAGAAGAATAGTTATACCTCTTGGTCTTCTAATGTATGACCCTCCTCCTTTTGGACGTCGTGTGGGCGACGATCCACTAAAAGTCGAAGCTCCTAGATCGTAAAACATCCTTCCTTGCTTTTCCCAAGCAAGAGGAAGAAGAGAAACAATATTTTTCTCCTTCAAAAACTCAACCAACAAAGAACTATAGAAGTTCTTGCCGCCGGCCAACTAGAAGGAGAAGAAGATGATGGAAAACTACCAAGACACCAAGGGAAACCCTATATCTTGTTTCCACCACCTAAGGAGAAGAGTGGGGAGTGTTTTGGGCGCCGGCCAAGGGCTGGGAAGGGCTGGAATAGCTGCTGGACGTTGGCCACAAGGCAAGCAAGAAGAAGGAAAACTTGCCTTATTTGGTGCCACCCTTGCTTCCAAACCCTAACCCTAATTCCAATCCTATCTCAACTAGGATTGCCCTATTCTTGCCGCCCAAGCCTTGCTCCCTCTCAATCATCATCTTCATGCCAAACCCATGCCACCTTTTATAGAGTTTGGGGATAAGCCATGAATTAATATCCTCCATTGGTTCTAGGGATTTAATCTCAACCATCGGATCTAGAGATTTAATCTCAACCGTCGGATCTTAGAGATTTAATCTCTACCAATGGATCTTAGTGTTTTGTTTCTATCCATTGGATCTAAGCATCTTGAGGTGTTAATGGGATACATTAGGGACCATGAGGAGGAGTTGGGTCTTGGCCACCCATGGATCAAGCCCACATAAAGTCCGATCCACTAATGATGGTCCAATCCACTAAGGTCCATCATTGATCTACCTCACCAACCCCCATATGATAATATGGGCTCCATATATTATTTGTACATTTTCTCCCCGTGTTTAAGATCTCGAATGTCCGTCGATTAATTAATTTACTGACCATTAATTAATCAACATCTTACTCCTTGAGTAGTACCACTCAACCTTTTCATCATGCTGGACCAAGTCCACCTGCAGGGTTTACATGATGAACCTTATGAGCTCCTCAAGGGGACATCATCATCCTAATATATAGGACACGGTTTCCTCCTATAATCAATGGCACACCATATAAATAATATCATCTCCCAACTTATCGAGTCTATCGATTTAATCTATAAATCTCGCCCATTGGTAAATCAAAGAGATGAGTACCAAGTATATGTGCCCATTATTATATCGGGATTAAGAGCATGTACTAAATAATATCTGAGGTCCGATTCGATTATGTAGTCAGCAATAAATCGAATCACCTCTGTGTCGGTCCTTCTCAATACACACAAAGTGCACTAGTGTGATTCTAAGGTCAAGACAAACCAATACCAAATCACACTACAACCATTCTGATGGTTTGTCCAAAGTCATCTCGGTTGTGAGCCTTTACTTATACTTTACAAGGAGCCGATAACATGATCTCCCGTGTGACACCACACACCATGTTATCTACAATGTAACGTATTAGACAATATGCATAAATATATGCAAACAATGATCATGTGATTCTTATTTCAAAAATAAAGATGTTTATAGAAAAGATAGACTTTTCAGTATACATCCCTACAGGGAAACCCCTAAGTCTTGTTTCCACCACTCAAGAAGAAGAGAAAAGAGTCTTTGGCCACCGGCCAAAGGCTGGGAAAGGGTTGTGGGCGTCGACCACAAGGGAGGGGAAGAAGAAAGCAAACTACTTCCTTATTTGGTGCCGCCCAAGCCTCCTAAACCCTAATCCTAGCTCTCCTAATGGCCGACCATGGAAGTGGGGAAGAAGATTAGGATGAGCACCGGCCAAGGTTGAGGGAAGAAGGGAGGAACCAGCCAAACCTTAGGAAGAAGAAGAAAAACCTCCTCCATTTGTTGCCGCCCACCCCTAGCTCCAAAAAACCTAGCCACCCAAACATAATCCTAAACCAACTAGGATTCCTATCCTCTAAAGGAAGCAAACCCTAATCACCTTAAGCCATCATCCATGTTACCGCCCACTTTTTAATCTCCATTTATAGAGTTTGGATCAAGCCATGATTTAATCACCTCCATTGGTTCTAGGGATTTAATCTCAGCCGTCGGATCTAGAGATTTAATCTCAACCGTCGGATCTAAAGATTTAATCTCTACCTTTGGATCTAGAGTTTTGTTTCCATCCATTGGATCTAGGCTTCATGAGTTATTAATAGGCTACAATTGGGACCATGAGGAGGAGTTGGATCTTGGCCACCCAAGGATCAAGCCCACATAAAGTCCGATCCACTAATGATAATCCAATCCACTAAAGGATTATCATTGATCTACCTCACCAACCCCCATATGATAATATGGGCTCCATATATTATATGTACATTTTCTCCCCATGTTTTAGATCTCAAATGTCCGTCGATTAATTAATTTACTGACCATTAATTAATCAACATCTAACATCATGAGTAGTACCACTCAACCTTTTCATCATGCGGGACCAAGTCCACCTGCAAGATTTACATGATGAACCTTATGAGCTCCTCAAGGGGACATCATAATCCTAATATATAGGACACGGTTTCCTCCTATAATCAATGGCACACCATATAAATAATATCATCTCCCAACTTACCGAGCCTATCGATTTAATCTATAAATCTCGCCCATTGGTAAATCAAAGAGATGACTACTAAGTATATGTGCCCGTTATTATATCGGGATTAAGAGCATGTACAAAATAATATCTGAGGTCCGATTCGATTATGTAGTCAGCAATAAATCGAATCGACTCTATGTTGGTCCTGCTCAATACACACAAAGTGCACTAGTGTGATTCTATGGTCAAGACAAACCAATACCAAATCACACTACAACCATTCCGATGGTTTGTCCAAATCCATCTCGGTTGTGAGCCTTTACTTATACTTTACAAGGAGTCGATTACATGATCTCCCGTGTAATACCACATACCATGTTATCTATAATATAATGTATTAGACAATATGCATAACCATAAAATATGCAAACAATGATCATGTGATTCTTATTTCAAAAATAAAGATGTTCATACAAAAGATAGACTTTTTAGTATACATCCCTACAATCTCCCACTTATACTAAAAGATTATGTTGTCATCAAACTGGCATACATCTGATTCTCCTTCCCTCCACATGCCTATCAAAGCTCTCGCTAGAAGGGCCTAAATGAAAGGGTCAACCAGGTCATCCTCTGATGCAATCCAGGCAACAACAACTTCTACCTCCTTTACGATTTCTCGTATCAGGTGGTACTTGTTCTCTATGTATTTACTTACTTTATGGGCTCGTGGTTCCTTCGAGTTTGCGACTGCACCATTATCATCACAATAAATTGTGATAGTTCTGGGCAAACCAGGAATTACATCCAAGTCCATCAGGAAGTTCCTGAGTCACACAACTTCTTTGGCCGCCTCAGAGGCTGCCATATACTCAGCTTCGATGGTGGAGTCTGCCACACATTTCTGCTTGACACTCCTCCATACAATGGCTCCACCTCCCAAAGTAAACACAAAATCTGAGGTAGACTTACTATTATCACTATCTGATTGGAAGTCAGAATCGTTGTAACCTGCAGGGAGTAATTGGTCTTCTTGGTAAACTAGCATATAATCCCTAGTCCTTCTCAGGTACTTTAATATATGCTTTACCGGAGTCCAATGTCTCTGTCCTGGATTACTCTGATATCTGCTGACCATGTCGACGGCATAGCAGATATCTGTTCTCGTACATAGCATCGCATACATGAGGCTTCCTACTGCTAAAGCATAAGGAACCGCCTTCATCTCCTCTATCTCCTTAGATGATCTAGGACACATCTCCTTAGATAAAGGAACTCCATGCCTGAAAGGTAGAAAACCCTTCTTGGAGTTCTGCATGCTAAAATGATCCATAATCGTGTCTATGTATGAAGCTTGGGATAAGCACAACATCCTTTTCCTGCGATCCCTTATAACCTTGATCTCAAGGATGTGTCTCACCTCTCCCAAGTCCTTCAAATCAAACTGTTTGGACAACCATACCCTTACGTCTGATAACACCTTTATATTGTTTCCAATCAACAAAATGTCATCTACGTATAGTACAAGAAATACCACTACATTTCCGTCACATATCTTGTATACACAAGACTCATCCGTACTTTGAATAAATCTATAAAACTGGATTACCTCATCAATGCGGATGTTCCAAGACCTCGAAGCCTGCTTTAATCCATAAATGGACCAATTAAGCTTACATACAAGATGCTCTTTGCCCTTAGCAATGAATCCCTCTGGTTGCTTCATATAGATGTTTTCTTCAAGACTTCCATTAAGGAAAGCTATCTTGACATTCATCTGCCACACCTCATAATCCATATGAGCTGCTATGCATAAGAGAATCCGAATAGACTTGAGCATGGCTACTGGCGAAAAGGTCTCCTCATAATCGATACCCTCTTTCTGAGTATACCCCTTCGCAACAAGCCTCGCTTTGAAGGTCTCAACCTTCCCATCTATTCCTCTCTTCCTTTTGTAGATCCACTTGCATCCAATGGTTTTTACACCATCGGGTGGGTCTACTAGCTTCCAGACCTGATTCGAATCCATAGATTCAATCTCAGCATTCATTGCACTTTGCCATGATGCTGCATCTTTATCTTGGATTGCCTTGTCATATGTCTAGGGATCCGGTTCATGTTCACCAGGGACCAAATCAGAAGATTCTCCCAAGAATATGAATCTATCAAGCTGTCTCACAACCCTCCCACTACGACGAGGTATCACCTATGTATCCTCTGTGACACGCGGTGCATTGACATGTGGTATATCCTCTTGTACCGGTGGTACTAAAGAAGTGACTTTCCCTTTTAATTCCTCCAGAAAAATTTTACTCTTGGGCTTGTGGCTCATCACATAGTCTTCCTCTAGAAATCTGGTATTCGTGTTAACGATCACCTTCTGATCTCTAGGACTATAAAACAAACCACCCTTTGTTTCTCTAAGATACCCAACGAACAGGCGTACTTCTGTATGAGGTTCCAACTTACCAGCATCTGCCTTCAACACATGTGCTGGACTCCCCCATATCCGAATTTGTCTTAGACTAGGCTTTCGCCCAGTCCACAACTCTGTGGGAGTAGAAGGCAATGATTTAGATGGAACCAAGTTCAGAATGTACACCTCCATATCTAGAGCATATCCCCAGAACGAATTTGGTAAGTCAGAATAACTCATAATCAATCTAACCATCTCCATAAGAGTCCTATTCCTTCGCTTTGCTACACCATTCTGCTGGGGTGTGCCAGGTGTAGACAATCGAGATTGAATCCCAGCCTCTGAAAAGTAGTTCCTAAACTTTCCCAAGAGGTACTCACCACCACGAATATATCGTAGTGTCATCCATATCTTGAATAATCATCTATGAAAGGGACGAAATATTCAAGACCACCTCTTGCCTGGATAGTCATAGGACCATACAAATCAGAATGAACCATTTCTAACACATCTTTGGCTCTATACTCCTTGGCCTTAAAAGGCCTCTTGGTCATCTTACCCTCCAAGTAAAATTCGCAGGTTGGGAGATCCTCCACCACTAATGAACCCAAAGGTCCATCAGCTATCAACCTTTGAATTCTTCTTAGGTTAATGTGACAAAGCCTAAGATTCCAAAGATATGTTTGGTTCATCTTCGAAGGTTCTTTTCTCTTATTGGAATTAGAAGATGAGTTATTAACTTCAATTTGCATCGTGGGAGGTTTTGTATACAAATTTCCTATCAATGTACCTGAACAGATATTCTCCCTATTCCTTTTTATAACAACTCTGTTATTAAAAGAAATAGAATATCCATCCATAATCAATTTAGAAACTGAAATTAAATTCTTTCTAAATAAAGGTACATAAAGGGAATTTTCCAGAACCAAAGTTTTATTTTTCTCAAAAGATAAATAAAACGTCTCCCACTGCAATAGTCGCCACCTTTGTGGCATTTGCCCAAGTAAATGGTAATCTCTCCCTCAGCTCGTCGTCGGGTTTCCTGGAACCCCTGTAAAGTATTGCAGACATGATCAGAGGCTCCTATATCTACACATTAGGTGTCGGTCGATAACACCGCTAACCATGTTTCAATAACTAGACCAAAGGATATACCTTTGTTCTGCTTTGGATTGGGACAGTCCTTCTTCCAATGTCCATCCTGCTTGCAAATGAAGTACTTACCTTTAGGCTTCTTCACTTCTCTCTGAGATCCTCCCACCACCTTTGCTCCACCTTGTTTCTTCTTCTTCTTGCCTTTCGGCTTAGAAGTAGAAACCTTCTGATCAACCATGGCCTGAGGATACTCTTCGAAGAGTGCATACTTGTACTCCTTAGCAGATAAGGCAATATCTAGATTCTTTTCCAATCAACATTATTTGGGTACAGTAAGTTTATTTCCTTTAGTATCACAGTAAGTGGACTGAAAGTCATTTTTGAAAATCCTAAGAATCACATAGATCATTACTGTAGAATTTAAAAAATTATTGATTCCTCAAACAATAAAATTTTAAAATCAACAAACACCTCAAAACACCGAGAATATCATATGCCACGATAGTGTGGACGTATACGAATTCTACATTTGTAAGAGGAGGTTTTACCCATTAATTTTACTATCTTGTCAACCTAACTTTTTGACAAGTAAAATTATTAGTTGGTTTCTATTCGGCCCTACAAATAGAAGCAGTGACTCCGATGGGGAAGATACTTATATTTGTATCTAAGTGTTCACCATTACTTGGTACCAAGGTAATTATCTCGGATTATGTGCCTTATGATGGGGAAGTGCACACACTCCTTAATAATTCCCTATAACCATATTTGACCTTGTGATCCGCAAACAAACTCATCTGATGGGGAGGAAGGCACTCAGAGCCGACGCGCAAGTTTGTTTGCATCACTTGCCAAATCGTAATGGAGGCCGTGGGAATTTATAAAAATTTCCCTCTCCCACTTAGTAATTTGAAATTGAGGAATTTTCCTAGCCTACGATTTGCATATCAAACAAAAAGCAACAAATATGAAAAATAAATTATTTTCCAACTATTATGGCTTTTGTCTTTAATATGTCTCCCATCACAACGCCTTCTCGTCCGCTCCTCCTACGCCATGTACAAGCCATCCGGAGATCCGAGCCGAGACTAAAACCTATTTTAATTTACATCCATCGATCCTATAATCCATGAGGGAATGTACATGAAATCTAGATCGAAAGTAAAATAAAATAAAGAGTGGCTAAACAATGCCGTATATAATTTACAAAAAAAATCAAATACTAGCCTCATCAACCCCGAGGATTCAACAAAATAAATATTTACACACATACAAACACATACACACATATGGACATAATAGTCGGATCTTATGCCTGCAACCAAAGAGTTAAACTACGCATATCCTACTATTATCTGACATATATAATATATGAAAAAGTGCATAAAAATTAACAGAATCCTAAACACACAAAACCGAAAACCTTGGCTCTGATACCAATTTAAGGGTTTTGCTTATCGAGTCCGTGAGGGGAAACATCGCTTCCCACTTCACCTCAGTTGCTTGATCATGGTTATCCCTTCTATGTCCCCGGATTAAAAAAATTTAATCCTAGATAAAAAGGATTGCCAAAACCACCAAGTCATCGATGTGTTATTCGTTTAGAGAGGTCACTTGAACAAACTCGTTGTTCAAGCGACCATCCTCTATTCTACGAATAGCCGCGGAATAGACGATGTATGGATCGCCAGTTTTTGTTTTTATGATCAGAATCCAAGTATTATTTAGCCACAAACAAAATATTACATGCTCATAATTGAAAAACAAAAAACAAACATGTTATAAAAGAGAATGAAGAATAGATATACCTCTCGATCTTCTAATGTATGACCTTCCTCCTTCCGGACGTCGTGTGGGCGACGATCTACCAAAAGTCGAAGCTACAAGAACACAAATCTTCCTTCCTTGCTCTTCCAAAGCAAGAGGAAGAATAGAAACAAGGATCTTCTCCTTCCTATAGCCAACCAACAAGCAACAAGAAGAATGCTTGCCGCCGACCAACAAGGAGAAGGAGATAATGATGGAAACCGGCCAAGACAGCAAGGGAAACCCCTAAGTCTTGTTTCCACCACTCAAGGATAAGAGAAAAGAGTCTTTGGCTGCCAGCCAAGGGCTGGGAAACCAGCCGGCCACCAAGGGAGAGGAAGAAGAAAGAAAACTACTTCCTTATTTGGTGCCGCCCAAGCCTCCTAAACCCTAAGCCTCCAAACCCTAATCCTAGCTCTCCTAATGGTCGACCATGGAAGTGGGGAAGAAGATTAGGATGAGCACCGGCCAAGGTAGAGGGAAAAAGGGAGGAACCGGCCAAACCTTAGGAAGAAGAAGAAAAACATCCTCCACTTGTTGCTGCCAACCCCTACCTCCCAAAACCCTAGCCACCCAAACCTAATCCTAAACCAACTAGGATTCCTAGCCTCCAAAGGAAGCAAACCCTAATCCCCTTAAGCCATCATCCATCTTACCGCCCACTTTTTAATCTCTATTTATAGAGTTGGGCTCAAGCCATGATTTAATCTCCTCCATTGGTACTAGGGATTTAATCTCAACCGTCGGATCTAGAGATTTAATCTCAATCGTCGGATCTAGAGATTTAATCTCTACCTTTGAATATAGAGTTTTGTTTCTATCCATTGGATCTAATCTTCATGAGGTGTTAATAAGCTACATTAGGGACCTTGAGGAGGAGTTGGATCTTGGCCACCCATGGATCAAGCCCACATAAAGTCTGATCCACTAATGATAATCCAATCCACTAAAGGATTATCATTGACATACCTCACCAACCCCCTTATGATAATATGGGCTCCATATATTATATGTACATTTTCACCCTATGTTTAAGATCTCGAATGTCCGTCGATTAATTAATTTACTGACCATTAATTAATCAACATCTAACTTCATGAGTAGTACCACTCAACCTTTTCATCATGCCGGACCAATCCCCCTGCAGGGTTTACATGATGAACCTTATGAGCTCCTCAAGGGGACATCATCATCCTAATATATAGGACACGGTATCCTCCTATAATCAACGGTACACCATATAAATAATATCATCTCCCAACTTACCGAGCATATCGATTTAATCTATAAATCTCGCCCATTGGTAAATCAAAGAGATGACTACTAAGTATATGTGCCCGTTATTATATCCGGATTAAGAGCATGTACAAAATAATATCTGAGGTCCGATTCGATTATGTAGTCAGCAATAAATCGAATCACCTCTATGTCGGTCTTGCTCAATACACACAAAGTGCACTAGTGTGATTCTATGGTCAAGACAAACCAATACCAAATAACACTACAACCAGTCCGATGGTTTGTCCAAAGCCATCTCGGTTGTGAGCCTTTACTTATACTTTACAAGGAGCCGATAACATGATCTGCTGTGTGATACCACACACCATGTTATCTACAATGTAATGTATTAGACGTTATGCATAACCATAAAAAATGCAAACAATGTTCATGTGATTCTTATTTCAAAAATAAAGATGTTCAAACAAAAGATAGACTTTTCATTATATATCCCTACAAATAGTAGGATATGCGTAGGTTAACTCTTTGGTTGCAGGCATAGGATCCAACTATTATAGCCATATGTGTGTATGTGATTGTATGTGTGTAATTGTATATTTTATTGAATCCTCGGGGTTGACGGGCTAGTATTTAATTTTTTGTAAAATAGATACGACATTGTTTATACACTCTTTTTATTTTTGTTTTCTTTCGATCTAGATTTCATGTACACTCCCTCGTGGAGTATAGGATCGATGGATGTAAATTAAAATAGTTTTTTAGTCTCAGCTCGGATCTCCGGATGGCTCGTACATGGAGTAGGAGGAGCGGATGAGATGACGATGCGACGGGAGACATATTAAAGACAAAAGTCATAATAGTTGGAAAATATTTATTTTTCATATTTATTGCTTATTGTTTGATATGCATGTCGTAGGATAGAAAATTCTTCAATTTTAAATTACTAAGTCGGAGAGGGATATTTTTATAAATTCCTATGGTTTCCATTACGATTTGACATGTGATGCAAGCAAACTTGCGCATCGGCTCTGACTACCTTCCTCCCCGTCAGATGAGTTTGTTTGCGGATCACAAGGTCTAATATGGTTATAGGGAATTATTAAGGAGCGTGTGTACTTCCCCATCGGAAGGCACATAACCCGAGATAATTACCTTGGTCCCGAGTAATGGTGAACACTTAGATACAAATATAAGTATCCTTCCCATCGGAGTCACTGCTTTTATTTCTAGGGCCAAAGAGGAACCAACTATTAATTTTACTGGTCAAAAAGTTTGGTTGACAAGATAGTAAAATTAATGGGTAAAACCTCCTCTTACAAATGTAGAATTCATATACGTCCACACTATCGTGGCATATGATATTCTCGGTGTTTTGAGGTGTTAGTTGATTTTAAAATATTATTTTTTGAGGAATCAATAATTTTTTAAAATCTAATGTTTTGATCTATGTGATTCTTAGGTTTTCTTTCAAAATGACTTTCAACCCGCTTATTGTGATACTGAAAGAGAATAAACTTACTGGACCCAACTATGTAGATTGGAAGAGGAAGCTAGACATTGTCTTGACTGTTGAGGAATACAAGTATGTACTCCTCGAAGAGTACCCTCCTAAGCCTGCAGATGATTCTGGGGAAAAGGAGAAAGAGAGTTATAAGAAGTGGATATAGGCCGATGAGATGGCGTGGTGTTACATTTTGGCATCTATGCCAAATGTACTGCAACATCAGCATCAAGCTATGCCCACTGCTTATGACATGATGCTCAATCTCAAAGAGCTTTTCAGACACCAGAATTTGGCTACTAGGCAAGAAGCCATGAGAAACTTGATGACGACCACCATGATTGAGGGAACACCCATGAGGGATCAAGTTCTCAAGATGATGGCTCATTTGAATGAGCTGGAGGTCCTTGGTGTTGAGATCGATGGGGAAACCCAGGTCGATATCATTCTCCAGTCTCTACCTAGAAGTTTTGAGCAGTTTGGCTTGAACTACAACATGAACAAGAGGTTGTATTCGTTGGCGGAGCTTTTGACAGAACTCCAGGCGACAGAGGGGCTATTTTGTCAGAGTGCTCATGCGCATGCCATGGTGACCCAAAAGGTTTCTACTTCTAAGCCGAAAGGCAAGAAGAAGAAGAAATAAACTGGGGTAAAGGTAGTGGGAGGAACTTAGGGAGGAGTGAAGAAGTCGAAAGGCAAGTGCTTCACTTGTAAGCAGACTGGACACTGGAAGAAGGACTGCCCCAACCGCAAGCAGAACAATGGTATATCTTTTGGTCTAGTCGTTGAAACATGTTTAGCGGTGTTATCTACCAGCACCTGGTGTGTAGATATGGGAGCCACTGATCATGTCTGCAATACTTTGTAGGGGTTCCAGGAAACCAGATGACTGGCTGAGGGGGAGATTACCGTGTACTTGGGCGATGCCACGAAGGTGGCGGCTATTACAGTGGGAGACGTTTATTTATCTTTTGAGAAAAATAATGTTTCAGTTCTTAAGAATTGCCTTTATATACCTTTATTTAGAAAGAATTTAGTTTCGGTTTCTAAATTATTTATGGATGGATATTTTATTTCTTTTAATGACAGAGTTGTTATAAAAAGGAATAGGGACATTATCTGTTCGGGTGCATTGATAGGAAATTTATACACACTTGAACCGAAAGCTCCCATGATGCAAATCGAAGTTAATAACTCATCTTCTAATTCTAATAAGAGAAAAGAACCTTCGAAGATGAACCAAACATATCTTTGGCATCTAAGACTTGGTCATATTAACATAAGCAGAATTCAAAGGTTGATAGTTGATGGACCTCTGGGTTCATTAGTGATGAAGGATTTCCCAACCTGCGAATCTTGCTTTGAGGGTAAAATGACCAAGAGGCCTTTTAAGGACAAGGGCCAAAGATGTGTTAGAATTAGTTAATTCTGATTTGTGTGGTCCTATGTCTATCCATGCTAGAGGTGGTTTTGAGTTTTTCGTCTCTTTTATAGATGATTATTCGAGATATGGATACATTTACCTGATGCGCCGCAAGTCTGAATGCTTTGACAAGTTCAAAGAATTCAAGGCTAATGTGGAGAAACGTCAAGGTAAAAGTATCAAGACACTACGATCTGATTGTGGTGGTGAGTACCTCTTTGGAGAGTTTAGGAATTACTTATCAGAGGCTGGGATTCAATCCCAATTGTCTGCACCTGGCACACCCCTAGCAGAATGGTGTAGCAAAGCGAAGGAATAGGACTCTTATAGAGATGGTGAGATCGATGATGAGTTATTCTAAGTTGCCAGATTCATTCTGGGGATATGCTCTAGATACGACGGTGTACATTCTTAACTTGGTTCCATTTAAATCAGTGCCTTCTACTCTCACAGAATTGTAGACTGGGCGAAAGCCTAGTCTAAAACATATTCGAATTTGGGGGAGTCCAGCATATGTGCTAAAGGCGGATGCTGGTAAATTGTAACCTCGTACAGAAGTACGCATTTTTGTTTGCTATCCTAGAGGAACGAATGGTGGTTTGTTTTATAGTCCTAGAGATCAGAGGGTGACCGTTAGCACGAACGCCAGATTTCTAGAGAAAGACTATGTAATGAACCACAAGCTCATGAGTAAGATTGTTCTGGAGGAATTGAAAGGGGAATTCACTTCTTCAGTACCACTGGTACAAGAGGATATACCATAAGTCACTGCACCGCGTGTCGTAGAGGATACACAGGTGATACCTCGTCGTAGTGGGAGGGTTGTTAGACAGCCTGATAGATTCATGTTCTTGGGAGAATCTTCTGATTTGGTCCCTGACGAATATGAACCTCCCTGGACATAGAATGAGACAATCCAAGATAAAGATGTGGTATCTTGGCAAAGTGCAATGAATGCTGAGATTGAATATATGGATTCAAATCAGGTTTGGGAGCTAGTAGAACCACCCGATGGTGTATAAACCATTGGATGCAAGTGGATCTCAAAAATAAAGAGAGGAATAGATGGGAAGGTTGAGACCTTCAAAGCGAGGCTTGTTACGAAGGTTATACTCAGAAAGAGGGTATCCATTATGAGGAGACCTTTTTGCCAGTAGCCATGCTCAAGTCTATCCAGATTCTCTAGTGCATTGCATCCCATATGGATTATGAGGTGTGACAGATGGATGTCAAGACAACTTTCCTTAAAGGAAGTTTTGAGGAAAACATCTATATGAAGCAACCAAAGGGATTCATTGCGAAGGGCAAAAAGCATCTTGTATGTAAGCTTAATCGGTCCATTTATGGATTGAATCAAGCTTCGAGATCTTGGAACATCAGCTTTGATGAGGTGATCAAGTCTTATGGATTTATTCAAAGTCCGGATGAGTCTTGTGTATACAAGAGATGTGATGTAAACGTAGTGGTATTTCTTGTACTATACGTAGATGACATTTTGTTAATTGACAACAATGTCAAGGTGTTATCGGACATAAGGGTATGGTTGTCCAAACAGTTTGATAGTAAGGACTTGGGAGAAGTGGGACACATCCTTGGGATCAAGGTTATAAGGGATCGCAGGAAAAGGACGTTGTGCTTATCCCAAGCTTCATACATAGACATGATTATGGATCGTTTTAGCATGCAAAACCCTAAGAAAGGTTTTCTACCTTTCAGGTATGGAGTTCCTTTATCTAAGGAGATGTGTCCTAGAACATCTGAGGAGATAGAGGAGATGAAGGTGGTTCCTTATGCCTCAGCAGTAGAAAGCCTCATGTATGCAATGCTATGTATGAAACTAGATATCTGCTTCACTATGGGCATGCTAAGTAGATATCAAAGTAATCCAGGATAGGGACATTAGACTGCGATAAATCATATATTAAAGTACCTGAGATGGACTAGAGATTATATGCTAGTTTACCAGGATGACCAATTACTCCCTGTGGGTTACACAGATTCTGACTTCCAATCTGACAGGGATAACAGTAAGTCTAACTCAACTTTTGTGTTTACTTTGGGAGGTGGAGCCATTGTATGGAGGAGTGTCAAGCAGAAATGTGTGGCGGACTCCACCATGGAAGCTGAGTATGTGACGACCTCTGAGGCGACCAAGGAAGCTGTGTGGCTCAGGAACTTCCTGATGGACTTGGATGTGATTCCTGGTTTGCCCAAAACTATCACAATTAATTGTGATTATAGTGGTGCAGTTGCAAACTCGAAGAAACCATGAGCCCATAAGGCAAGTAAGTACATAGAGCGCAAGTACCACATGATACAAGAAATCGTAAAGAGAGGAGAAGTTGCTGTGGCCAAGATTGCATCGGTGGATATGCTGGCCGATCCTTTCACTAAGGCCCTTTCGGCGAGAGATTTTGATAGGCATGTGGAGGTAATGAGGATCAGATGTAGGGCAGCTTGAGGATAGCATAGTCTTTTAGTATGAGTGGGAGATTGTTGGGATGTATACTGAAAAGTCAATCTTTTGTATGAACATCTTTATTTAGAAATAAGAATCACATGATCATTGTTTGCATATTTATAGTTATGCATTTTATCTAATACATTACATTGTAGATAACATGGTGTGTGGTGTCACACGGGAGATCATGTTATCGGCTCCTTGTAAAGTATAAGTAAAGGCTGACAACCGAGATGAGTTTGGACAAACCATTGGAATGGTTGTAGTGTGATTTGGTATTGGTTTGTCTTGACCATAGAATCACACTAGTACACTTTGTGTGTATTGAGCAGGACCGACTTATAGGTGATTTGATTTATTGCTGACTATATAATTGAATCGGACCTCAGATATTATATTGTACATACTCTTAATCCCGATATAATAACGGGCACATATACTTAGTATTCATTTCTTTGAGTTACCAATGGTTGAGATTTATAGATTAAATCGATAGGCTCGGTAAGTTGGGAAATGATATTATTTATATGGTGTGCCAATGATTATAGGAGGAAACCGTGTCCTATATATTAGGATGATGATGTCCCCTTGAGAAGCTCGTAAGGTTCATCATGTAAACCCTGCAGGTGGACTTGGTCCGGCATGATGAAAATGTTGAGTGGTACTACTCATGGAGTTAGATGTGGATTAATTAATGGTGAGTAAATTAATTAATCGACGAACATTCGAGATCTTAAACACGGGGAGAAAATGTACAAATAATATATGGAGCCCATATTAACTTATGGGGGTTGGTGAGGTAGATCAATGATAATCCTTTAGTGGATTGGATTATCATTAATGGATCGGACTTTATGTGGGCTTGATCCATTGGGTGGCCAAGATCCAACTCCTCCTCATGGTCCCTACTGTAGCCTATTAATACCTCATGAAGCATAGATCCAATGGATGGAAACAAAACTCTAGATCCAAAGGTAGAGATTAAATCTCTAAATCCGACGGTTGAGATTAAATCTCTAGATCCGACAGTTGAGATTAAATCCCTAGAACCAATTGTGGAGATTAAAACAAGACTTATCCTTAACCTCATTAAAAGGAGGCTTTAGGGTTGGCGTGGAAGAGGAGAATCAAGGGGAGAGGCTAGGGTTTTGGGCGTCAAGGAGCATAGGGAGTTGGCGACACCAAATAAGGAAACTCTTTCCTTATCTTCTTCTTCCTCAAGGTGGTCTGCGCCCATACAGCTTTTCTGGCCCTTGGTCGGCGTCTAAAGCATCCCTTTTCCATCTCTTTGGCCGGTGGAAACATAGCTTAAGGTCTTCCCTTGGATCTTTTGGCCGGTATTCATCTTTCTCACCCTTTTCCTTGTTGGCCGGCGGCAAGCAACTTGCTTGTTGCTTGTTGGTTAGTGAAAGTCCTAGAGCCAATAATGTGATGATTGTTCTATGGACTTTATTGTATCATATTCCTATTTATAAAGGCATGGTTATTATATTTAATTGTATTGGTGCAAAATAACTAAATATAATAACATCCTTGAGTAATAGGTTCTTATCTATATCAATCAAATGGTTGAATCGATAATGAGATGATATAGAGAATATAGGGATGTATACTGAAAAGTTTATCTTTTGTATGAACATCTTTATTTTTGAAATAAGAATCACATGATCATTGTTTGCATATTTTTGGTTATGCAATATTGTTCAATACATTACATTGTAGATAACATGGTGGGTGGTGTCACACAGCAGATCATGTTATCGACTCCTTGTAAAGTATAAGTAAAGGCTCACAACCGAGATGACTTTGGACAAACCATCGGAATGGTTGTAGTGTGATTTGGTATTGGTTTGTCTTGACCATAGAATCACACTAGTGTACTTTGTGTGTATTGAGCAGGATCGACATAGAGGTAATTCGATATTTTGCTTACTACATAATCGAATCGGACCTCAGATATTATTATGTACATGCTCTTAATCCCGATATAATAACAGGCACATATACTTAGTATTCATCTCTTTGATTTACCAATGGGCTTGATTTATAGATTAAATCGATAGGCTCAGTAAATTGGGAGATGATATTATTTATATGGTGTGTCGTTGATTATAGGAGGAAACCGTGTCCTATATATTAAGATGATAATGTCCTCTTGAGAAGCTCATAAGGTTTATCATGTAAACCCTGCTGCTGGACTTGGTCTGGCATGATGAAAAGGTTGAGTGGTACTACTCATTGAGCTAGATGTCGATTAATTAATGGTCAGTAAATTAATTAATCGACGGACATTCGAGATCTTAAACACGGGGAGAAAATGTACATATAATATATGGAACCCATATTATCATATGGGGGTTGGTGAGGTAGATCAATGATAATCCTTTAGTGGATTGGATTATCATTAGTGGATCAGACTTTATGTGGGCTTGATCCATGAATGGCCAAGACCCAACTCCTCCTTATGGTCCCTATTGTAGCCTATTAACACCTCATGAAGCTTAGATCCAATGGATAGAAACAAAACTCTAGATCCAAAGGTAGAGATTAAATCTCTAGATCTGACGGTTGAGATTAAATCCCTAGAATCAATGGTGGAGATTAAACCAAGGCTTATCCCTAACTATATAAAAAGTTGGACTAGGGGTGGGCGGCAAGACAATGGAGAGGAAAGGGGGCTAGGGTTTTGGGCGGAAAAAGCAAGGGAGGTTAGGGTTTTGGGTGGCCACAATTAAGGAAAGTTTTTTTTCTTCTTATTCCTTTGGTGGCCGAAACCCTTCCTTCTTCTTCTCTCCTTGGTTTGGGTGGCGCCCAAGCTTCTCCCCTTGTTTTATGGCTTATGATGGATGAGTTTAGGATTGCTTCCCATGGGCGCAACCAATCCTAGTTGGGATAGGAATAGGAGTGGGGCTAGGGTTATGGTTTGGGTGTTGGTGTTGGGCGGCAACAAGGCGAGGAAGCTTCTCCTTCCTCTTCCTAAGGTTGGCCGGCCCCTCTTCCTTCTTCCCTCTACCATGGCCAAAGCTCAAAATCTATTCTTCTTCCCTTCATCCTTGGCCAGAAATTGGGAGAGCTTAGTTTATGCTTTGGGCGGCAACAAGGAGAAGGAGTGTTTTCCTTTCTCTTCTCCAAGTGTTGGTTGGCGCCCATGCCCTTGTTGTTTCTCCTTTGGTTGGTTTCCATTCTCCATGTTCTCTTCTTTGGCCGGTGGCAACATTGAGTTTATTGACTTGGTGGTCGGTTCTAGATAGGATGATGAGTTTTGTTTTATGATCTTCCTTGGTTCGGAGTGAACAAGGAAAGGAAGATTGGTGATCTAGGAGGCTTCAACTTTTGGTAGATCGTCGCCCACACGACGTCCGAAAGAAGGAAGGACATACAATATAAGATCAAGAGGTATAACAAGAGGTATGATCTTGTTTATTTTGATTAGTGTTCTTTTGTATTATGTTTATAATTGCTTTTCAATTATATGCATGTTTTGTGTGGATGATTACTTGCTTGTATTTGTTTTTCAACTATAAGCATGATATAACTCTATGTATGTGGCTAATATAACTTGGACCCCGAACATAAACACAAAAACCGGCGATCCGTACATCGTCTATTCCGCGGCTACTCGTAGAATAGAGGATGGTCGCTTGAACAACGAGTTTGTTCATGTGACCTCTCTAAACGAATAGCACGACGATGACTTGGTTGTTTGGGCAATCCCTTATGTCTAGGATTAAATTTTTAATCCGGGGACATCGATGGGATCGCCATGAACAAGCTACTGAGGTGAAGTGGGAAGCGAAGCTTCCCCTCACAAACTCGATAAGAAAAACCCTTCAATTGGTATCAGAGCCAAGGTTTCCGGTTTTCTGTGTTTAGGATTCGGTTAATTTTTATGCACTTTCCATATATTATATGTGCCGAATAATAGTAGGATATGCGTAGTTTAACTCTTTGGTTGCAGGCATAAGATCCAACTATTATGGTCATATGTGTGTATGTGATTGTATGTGTATATTTTGTTGAATCCTCGGGGTTGACAAGGCTAGTATTTGATTTTTTGTAAATTAGATATGACATTGTTTAGCCAATCTTTATTTTAGTTTACTTTCGATCTAGATTTCATGTACACTCCCTCATAGAGTATAGGATCGATGGATGTAAATTAAAATAGGTTTTAGTCTCGGCTCGGATCTCCGGATGGCTCGTACATGGCGTAGGAGGATTGGACGAGATGGCATTGCGACGGGAGACATATTGAAGACAAAAGCCATAATAGTTGGAAAATAATTTATTTTTTCATATTTATTGCTTTTTGTTTGATATACATGTCGTAGGCTAGGAAAATTCCTCAATTTCAAATTACTAAGTGGGAGAGGGAATTTTTTTTTTAAATTCTCACGGCCTCCATTACGACTTGACAAGTGATGCAAACAAACTTGCGTGTCGGCTCTGAGTGCCTTCCTCCCCCTCGGATGAGTTTGTTTGCGGATCACAAGGTCAAATATGGTTATAGGAAATTATTAAGGAGCGTGTGTACTTCCCCATCGTAAGACACACAACCCGAGAGAATTACCTTGGTACCAAGTAATGGTGAACACTTAGATACAAATATAAGTATCCTCCCCATCGGAGTCACTGCTTTTATTTGTAGGGCCGAAGAGAAACCAACTATTAATTTTACTTATCAAAAAGTTAGGTTGATAAGATAGTAAAATTAATGGGTAAAACCTCCTTTTGCAAATGTAGAATTCGTATACGTCCACACTATCGTGGCATATGATATTCTCGGTGTTTTAAGGTGTTGGTTGATTTCAAAATTTTATTGTTTGAGGAATCAATAATTTTTTGAAATCTACAGTAATGATCTATGTGATTCTTAGGATTTTCAAAAATGACTTTCAGTCCACTTACTATGATACTAAAGGAAATAAACTTACTGTACCCAAATAATGTTGATTGGAAAAGAATCTAGATATTGTCTTTTCTGCTTAGGAGTTCAAGTATGCACTCTTCGAAGAGTGTCCTCAAGCCATGGTTGCAAAAAAAAAAAAGAAGTTTCTACTTCTAAGCCGAAAGGCAAGAAGAAGGAGAAACAAGGTGGAGCAAAGGTGGTGGGAGGATCTCAGGGAGGAGTGAAGAAGACGAAAGGCAAGTACTTCACTTATAAGCAGGATGGACATTGGAAGAAGGACTGTCCCAATCTGAAGCAGAACAAAGGTATATCCTTTGGACTAGTCGTCGAAACATGATTAGCGGTGTTATCTACCGGCACCTGGTGTGTTGATACGGGAGCCACTAATCATGTCTGCAATACTTTGCAGGGGTTTCAGGAAACCCAATGACAAGCTGAGGGAGAGATTACCATTTACTTGGGCAATGCCATGAAGGTGGCGGTTATTGCAGTAGGAGAAGTTTTATTTATCTTTTAGAAAAATAAAACTGTGGTTCTGGAAAATTCCCTTTATGTACCTTTATTTAGAAAGAATTTAATTTCAATTTCTAAATTGTTTATGGATGGATATTCTATTTCTTTTAATGACAGAGTTGTTATAAAAAGGAATAGGGAGAATATCTGTTCTGTTACATTGATAGGAAATTTGTATATACTCGAACCAAAAGCTCCCACGATGCAAATTGAAGTTAATAACTCATCTACTAATAAGAGAAAAGAACCTTCCAAGATGAACCAAACATATCTTTGGCATCTTAGGCTTGGTAACATTAACCTAAGCATAATTCAAAGGTTGAGAGTTGATGGACCTTTGGGTTCATTAGTGGTGGAGGATCTCCCAACCTGCGAATCTTGCTTGGAGGTTAAGATGATAAAGAGGCCTTTAAGGCCAAGGGGTATAGAGCCAAAGATGTGTTAGAAATGGTTCATTCTGATTTGTGTGGTCCCATGACTATCCAGGCAAGAGGTTGTCTTGAATATTTCGTCTCTTTCATAGACGATTATTCAAGATATGGATGCCTCTATGATCTTCTCGTGGTGGAGAGTACCTCTTGGGAGAGTTTAGGAACTACTTATCATAGGCTGGGATTCAATCCCAATTGACTGCACCTGGCACACCCCAGCAGAACGGTGTAGTAGAGCGAATGAATAGGACTCTTATGGAAATGGTTAGATCAATGATGAGTTATTCTGACTTGCCAGATTCTTTCTGAGGATATGCTCTAGATAAGGCGGTGTACATTCTGAACTTGGTTCCATCTAAATCAGTGCCTTCTACTCCCAGAGAATTGTGGATTGGGCGAAAGCCTAGTCTAAGACATATTCAGATATGGGGGAGTCCAGCACAGGTGCTGAAGGCAGATGCTGGTAAGTTGGAATCTCATACAAAAGTACGTATGTTCGTTGGCTATCCTAGGGGAACGAACGGTGGTTTGTTTTATAGTCCTAGAGATCAGAGGGTGATCGTTAGCACGAATGCAAGATTTCTAGAGGAAGACTATGTGATGAGACACAAGCCCAAGAGTAAAATTATTCTGGAGGAATTAAAAGGGGAAGTCACTTCTTTAGTACCACCGGTACAAGAGGATATACCATATGTCACTGCACTTTGTGTCATAGAAGATACACAGGTGATACCTCGTCATAGTGGGAGAGTTGTTAGATAGCCTCATAGATTCATGTTCTTGGGAGAATCTTTTGATTTGGTCCCTGGCGAATATGAACCTGATCCCTGGACATACGACGAGGCAATCCAAGATATAGATGCAGCATCTTGGCCAAGTGCAATGAATACTGAGATTGAAACTATGGATTCAAGTTAGGTCTGGGAGCTCTTATGCATAACAGCTCATATGGATTATGAGGTATGACAGATGGATGTCAAGACAGCTTTCCTTATTGGAAGTCTTGAGGAAAACATCCATATGAAGCAACCAGAGGGATTCATTGCTAAAGGAGAGGAGCATCTTGTGTGTAAGCTTAATTTGTCCATTAATGGATTGAAGCAAACTTCGAGGTCTTGGAACATCCGCTTTGATGAGGTAAATAAGTCTTATGGATTTATTCAAAGTCCGGATGAGTCTTGTGTATACAAGAGATGTGACAGAAACATGGTGGTATTTCTTGTACTATACATAGATAACATTTTGGTGATTAGCAACAATATCAAAGTGTTATCGGGCATAAGGGTATGGCTGTCCAAACAGTTTGATATCAAGGACTTGGGAGAAGTGGGACACATCCTTGGGATCAAGGTTATTGTGCTTATCCCAAGATTCATAGATAGACACGATAATGGATCATTTTAGCATGCAAAACTCCAAGAAAGGTTTTATATCTTTCAGGCATGGAGTTCCTTTGTCTAAGGAGATGTGTCCTAGAACATCTGAGGAGATAGAGGAGATGAAGGTGGTTCCTTATGCTTCGGCAGTAGGAAGCCTCATGTATGCGATGCTATGTACGAGACCCGATATCTGCTGTGCTGTGGGAAAGGTCAGCAGATATCAGAGTAATCCAGGACCGGAACATTGGACTGAGGTAAAGCATATATTGAAGTACCTGAGAAGGACTAGGGATTATATGCTAGTTTACTAGGCAGATCAATTACTCCCTGTGGGTTACACGGATTCTGACTTCCAATCAGATAGGGATAACAGTAAGTCCACCTCAGGTTTTGTGTTTACTTTGGGAGGTGGAGCCAATGCATGGAGGAGTGTCAAGCAGAAAAGCGTGGCAGACTCTACCATAGAAGCTGAGTATGTGGCAGCCTCTGAGGCGGCCAAAGAAGCTATGTGGCTCAGGAACTTCCTAATGGACTTGGATGTAATTCCTGGTTTGCCCAGAACTATCACAATTTATTGTGATAATAATGGTGCAATTACAAACTCGAAGGAACCATGAGCCCATAAAGGAAGTAAATACATAGAGCGCAAGTACCACCTAATACGAGAAATCGTAAAGGAGGTAGAAGTTGTTGTCCCCTAGATTGCATCAGAGGATGACGTGGTAGACCTTTTCACTAAGTCCCTTCTAGTGAGAGCTTTGATAGGCATGTGGAGGGAAGCGGAATCAGATGTATGGCAGTTTGAGGATAGCATAGTCTTTTAGTATAAGTGGGAGATTGTAGAGATGTATATTGAAAAGTCTATCTTTTGTATGAACATCTTTATTTTTGAAATAAGAATCACATGATCATTGTTTGCATATTTTTGGTTATGCAATATTGTCTAATACATTACAATGTAGATAACATGGTGTGTGGTGTCACACAGCAGATCATGTTATCGGCTCCTTGTAAAGTATAAGTAAAGACTCACAACCGAGATGGCTTTGGAAAAACCATCGGAATGGTTGTAGTGTGATTTGGTATTGGTTTGTCTTGACCATAGAATCACACTAGTGCACTTTGTGTGTATTGAGCAAGACCGAAATAGAGGTGATTCGATTTATTGCTGACTACATAATCGAATCAGACCTCAGATATTATTATGTACATGCTCTTAATCCCAATATAATAACGGGCACATATACTTAGTATTCATCTCTTTGATTTACCAATGGACGAGATTTATAGATTAAATCGATAGGCTCAGTAAGTTGGGAGATTATATTATTTATATAGTATGTCGTTGATTATAGGAGGAAAACGTGTCCTATATATTAGGATGATGATGTCCCCTTGAGGAGCTCATAAGGTTCATCATGTAAACCCTGCAGGTGGACTTGGTCCGGCATGATGAAAAGGTTGAGTGGTAATACTCATGGAGCTAGATGTTGATTAATTAATGGTCAGTAAATTAATTAATCGACGGACATTCAAGATCTTAAACACAGGGAGAAAATGTACATATAATATATGGAGCCCATATTAACTTATGGGGGTTGGTGAGGTAGATCAATGATAATCTTTTAGTGGATTGGATTATCATTAGTGGATCGGACTTTATGTGGGCTTGATCCATGGGTGGCCAAGACCCAACTCCTCCTCATGGTCCCTATTGTAGCCTATTAACACCTCATGAAGCTTAAATCCAATGGATAGAAACAAAACTCTAGATCCAAAGGTAGAGATTAAATATCTAGATCCGACGGTTGAGATTAAATCCCTAGAACCAATGGTGGAGATAAACCAAGTCTTATCCCTAACTCTATAAAAGGGTGGACTAGGCGTGGGCGGCAAGTCAATGGAGAGGAAAGGGGGCTAGGGTTTTGGGCGGCAAGAGCAAGGGAGGTTAGGGTTTTGGGTGGCCACAATTAAGGAATGTTTTTTCTTCTTCTTCCTTTGGTGGCCGCAACCCTTCCTCTTTCTTCTCTCCTTGGTTTGGCCGGCGCCCAAGCTTCTCCCCTTGATCTATGGCTTATGATGGATGAGTTTAGGGTTGCTTCCCTTGGGCAGCAACCAATCCTAGTTGGGATAGGAATAGGAGTGGGGCTAGGGTTAGGGTTTGGTTGTTGTTGTTGGCCGGCAACAAGGGGAGGAAGCTTCTCCTTCCTCTTCCTAAGGTTGGCCGGCCCCTCTTCTTTCTTCCCTCTACCTTGGCCAAAGCTCAATCTATTCTTCTTGCCATCATCCTTGGCCGGAAATTAGAAGATCTTAGTTTAGGGTTTGGGCGGCAACAAGGAGAAGGAGTGTTTTCCTTTCTCTTCTCCAAGTGTTGGCCGGCGCCCATGCCCTTGTTGTTTCTCCTTTGGTTGGTTTCCATACTCCATGTTCTCTTCCTTGGATGGCGGCAACATCGAATTTATTGACTTGGTGGCTGATTCTAGATAGGAAGATGAGTTTTGTTTTATGATCTTTCTTTGTTTGGAGTGAACAAGGAAAGGAAGATTGGTGATCTAGGAGGCTTCAACTTTTGGTAGATCATCGCCCACACGATGTCCAAAAGGAGGAAGGACATACAATAGAAGATCAAGAGGAATAACAAGAGATATAATCTTGTTTATTTTGATTAGTGTTCTTTTGTATTAAGTTTATAATTGCTTTTCAATTATATTCATGTTTTGTGTGGATGGTTACTTGCTTGTATTTGTTTTTCAACTATGAGCATGATATAACTCTATGTATGTGGCTAATATAACTTGAACCCCAAACATAAACACAAAAATCGGCGATCCATACATCGTCTATTCCGCGGCTACTCGTAGAATAAAGGAGGGTCACTTGAACAATGAGTTTCTTCAAGTGACCTCTCTAAACGAATAGCACGACGATGACTTGGTTGTTTTGGCAATCCATTATAACGCCTGTAAAATTTCTAGTAATCTTACAAGAATTTTTGGCATGATTATGATGGGCTTTATGTGGGCTCTTTCAAAAATAAAAGAAAAGGAGCCAAAAAGGATGCATGGCCTAGGAATTGAACCCCAAACCTCTAGTAGATAGCCAAGCCCTAAAGATGCATCCAATGACCAGAAGCCCAGTAGGGTTGTGCTATTAGAGGAATATGGGAAATGATAGTTAAGGGTAAGGGAGGCTAAGGGACACTTCGAGATAATAAATAGGGAATGAAGGGACAAGAGAAAAGCCACTTCTCCACTTCTCCCTCTTCTCTTCTTCTTCCTCACCGAAATCTATTCCTCTCCCTCTCCATTTTTTTTCCGAAACCTACCCAAGCAAGAAGAAGGCTAAGTTGGCATCCCTTAGGTCATCTTCCAACCAAAAAGGAAAGCGAAGGAAGTATGTATCCCCCTCACCTGCATACAAGTAGTTTCCGTTTGATGTATTTGTGTTAATCCTCTTGAAACCATTCGGCCAAGACCTTGTTTGAGTTTTTCCATGAAGATCCATGTCAAATCTTGTATGAACATGATGAAGATAGGATGCTAGATAGATTAGGTTAACTGTTTGACCTTAAAAACCCAAGGGATCATTCAGCCAAGACCTTGTTTGAGTATTCCATGAAGATCCATGCCATATTTGTATGAACATGATGAAGATAGGATGCTAGATGAATTAGGTTAAGTGGTTGAACTTTTATGACCTTTAAAACCATTCGGCCAAGCCCCTTTAAACCCCTATGTGTTCTCTTTATAGATAAGTTCATGCTATGTTTGATGGTAAAAGAAGATAACATGATGTTTGGTTAACCTAGATTTAAGTGGATGAACTTCTAGGCCTTGGACAATTTGGCCAAGCCACTTTAGACCCTTATATGTTTTTTTTATGCCATACTATAGCCAACTTCATGCTATGTTTTGATAGTAAAAGAAGATAACATGATGTTTGGTTAACCAAGATTAAAGTGGATGAACCCTAAGCCTTGGACCATTCGGCAAAGACACTTTAGACCCCTATGTGTTCTTTTTTTTATGCAATGTTTAGATGAGCTTAGGCTAAGTTTTGATGCTAGATGAAGATAACATGTTCTAAGCTAGGTTTTAAATGAGTTCATGCCATGTTTGATGTTAGAAGAAGGTAACATGTTCTATGCTATGTTAGAGATAGGTTCATGCTATGTTTTGATGGTAAATGAAGATAACATGTTGTTTGTTTAACCTAGATTTAAGTGGATGAACCTTTAGGCCACTTGAACCATTCGGCCAAGTCCATCTAGACCCCTAAGGTGTCCATCTATGCTATGTTTTGGATGTGTTCATGATGACTTTTGGTGTTAGATGAAGATAACATGCTCTATGCTAGGTTTTAAATGAGTTCATGCCATGTTTGATGTTAGAAGAAGATAACATGTTCTATGCTATGTTATAGATAAGTTCATGCTATGTTTTTGATGGTAAATGAAGATAACATGTTTTTTGGTTAACCTAGATTTAAGTGGATGAACCTTTAAGCCTTTGAACCATTCGGCCAAGGTTTATTTAAAACCCTAAGTGCCCTCCCATGCCATGCTTTATATGTTGAAAAATTTACATGTGGTTAGTTAGACCATATATAAGTTGTTTGGTGTTTAAAACATTGATAGAACTCCATGAAGTTTAGGTCATTCCATGTCTACTTGTTCATGGTGTTTATGCCTTATGCCATACTTATATGTGTGTGATGTTGTGATCATCTTATTCTCATTACCTTGGGATTATATGAATGTATAATGTGTTATAAGGAAGGAACATGATGTGCATTAAAAGAAACATGATATGATATGAAGAAGAAATATGTTATGAAAGCCATATGATATGTTATGAAGAAGAAATATGTTATGAAAGCCTTATGATATGTTATATGTTATGATATGAAGAAGAAAAATATGATATGCCATGATAAGGAACATGATATGTTTATGCAATGAAATATGATATGTTATGATAAGAAGCATGTAAGTATTTTACTTTCTGCATGGCTTGTACCAGGACCCTAACAAGGTCCAAAGGGATGGGCTCCTAAGATTCCCTAGGCCGACGGACTTAGTACGGGCCTAGGATGAACTTCTATGTTATGATTGCTCCTAGGTCGACGGTCATAGTACGGACCTAGTACAGGATGGGCTCCCAGATTCCCTAGGCCGATGGTCATAAGTACGCGCCTAGGATGGGCTTCTATGTTATGATGATGGCCCCTAGGTCGATGGACATAGTACGGGCCTAGTAACCTAGTGGGTTCGAGACTTGCTTCCTCGGGTCTATTTAGGAATGCGCGCTATGATGATGATGATGTGGTACAATGTCGGGCCCAATATGTTGAGATTTATGTTTACGTACCTATAATATATGTTTTCAAAGAGCATCTTACATATGTTTACATGTTATGATTGTTATGTTATATATGTTTATATGTTATGATGGTTATGTTATATATGTTTACATGTTATGATTGTTATGTTATATATGTTTACATGTTATGATTGTTATGTTTACATGTTATGATTGTTATGTTATATATGTTACGATTGTTATGTTATATATGTTTACATGTTATGATTGTTATGTTTACGTGTTATGGTTGTTATGTTATATATGTTTACATGTTATGATTGTTATGTTTACCTGTTATGATTGTTATGTTATATATGTTTACATGTTATGATTGCTATGTTATATATGTGTTTACATGTTATATGCCTACTTACGATGTTGTATGTCTACATGTTATTTGCCTGCTTATGTCTATGCTGATATATTTATGTTATGTCTGCGTATGTTATGATGTTATGTCATGTTATGCTTGCGTATGGTTTTTGTGAGTAAGACAGGATCTTACTAAGCCTATGTGCTTATAGTTTATGTTCCCTTGTACTGCAGATAAGGGTAAAGGGTGGCTAAACTAAAGGAAGCAGCAGGAGGGGCAAAGTGGGTGTGGTAGTGGCATGGTGGAGGAGATCTGTTATGTTCTTTATGCATGTTTTCCCTAAGATGATTTAGTTTATGAATTTGAACTAAGTACTTATGAACTTATGATGCATGCCCTATGGTTAAGAAGAAGTATCTATGAAATAATGATGCATGTTCTATGTTAAGAAGAAGTATCTATGAAATGACGATGCATGTTTATGTTTAAAAGAAAAAAAAATAAGTCCAAAGTCTTCCGCTATAAGAAGTATAGGTAGTCTTCCGCTGTAATGTAATGTATGTATGTACGATCATGTCATGTGCCGCCTCTCCGGACCCCTGGGAAAGGGCGGGCGTGACAGGTTGGTATCAGAGCAGATCTACCTTTCCACTACACACATCAAGCTCCAAATCTTGCCGCTCCAAGTAAGAATTTCTATGCCTACTTTATTTGTTTCATGTATGATAACAAATGCCTCTAGCTTAAATATGCCTGAAAATATGTATGCCTGAAATATGTAAGATACCCTTATGCTAGCTTTTAGTTTAACCATGCATAGCTAAATGAACTAGCTTTTAGTTTAACCATGCATAGATAAATGAACGATAAACTTATACTAGCCTTACTCTAATATGTGAAGATAACCATGGCTGGATGACGTAGTAATAGGGTCGATGAGACAGTAATATATGGAAGACGTAGTAATAGAGTCGATGTGACAGTACCCCCACCTGCTCTTATGCATGTGGTTATTGAACTCCAGTGTTGTTGGTGAAGAAGAAAGACCGGTCTATGCGAATGTGCGTAGACTACTGAGCGCTAAATAATGTGACCATCAAGAATAGGTACCCTTTACCACGGATTTATGACCTGTTCGACCTATTAAAGGGTGCCACCATCTTCTCTCAGATTGATCTGAGGTCTGACTATCATCAAGTGAAAGTGAAACTAGATGATATACCGAAGACGACCTTCCGGACAAGATACGAACATTACGAGTTCGTAGTTATGCCCTTCGGAGTGACGAATGCACCTGCTCTGTTCATGGATTTGATGAATCAGGTATTCTCGGTATTTCTTGACAAATTTGTGATCGTCTTCATCGACGGCATACTAATATATTCGAGAACCCCAGAAGAGCACGCAGAACACCTGAATGTGGTATTACAGATTCTTCGCGAAAAGCAACTGTATGCAAAGTTCTCCAAATGCGAGTTCTGGCTCGAACAAGTATCATTTTTGGGTTATGTTATATCCAAGCACGGAGTGATGGTAGACCCAATAAAGATTGAAGCTGTGAGTAAATGGAACCGACCAAAGAATCTCAGCGAAATCAGAAGCTTTCTTGGGCTAGCAAGCTACTACAGGAAGTTTGTAGAGAACTTCTCTAGGATTGCAGCCCCTATGACAGTCCTCACCAAAAAGAACAAGAAATATGAATGGACGGACGCCTGCGAGAGGAGTTTCACAGAATTGAAAAGGAGACTGACCATCGCTCCAATCCTTGCTCTTCTGGACAGTAACGAAGGCTTCGACATGTACAGTGATGCCTCCAAGTTGGGACTCAGAGTTGTACTCATGCAGAATGGCAAGGTCATTGCCTACGCCTCTAGGCAACTCAAGGAACATGAAAGGAATTATCCCACTCATGATCTAGAGCTACCGGTCGTGGTCTTTGCTCTCAAAACATGGAGGCATTATCTATATGGAGCTCAGTGTAGGATTTATACAGACCATCGGAGTCTGAAATATTTCTTCACACAGAAGGACCTGAACATGAGATAACGCAGATGGCTCGAGCTCGTCGAGGATTATGACTGCGAGATCTTCTACCATCCAGGAAAAGCGAACAAGGTGGTTGATGCACTCAGCAGGAAGTCCTGTACCACCTTAATGTCTCTATCAGTGTTATCTCAGCCCTTAGAAAAGGAGATTATGCGTTACGGGGTTGAAATCATTTCCGGAAAGCTCTCAACCATAACAGTAGCACCGACACTGTTCGATGATATATTGGAAAAGCAAGCCCGTGACTCGAGCATTCAGAGGATCAAGTAAGAGGTCCTAGAAGGAAAGGACGATGGGTTTCGTATCTCTGATAGTGAAGTACTCTACCTCAGGGATCGCTTGTGTATTCCCGATAATCCAGAATTACGAAAGAAGATATTTGAGGAAGCTCACGGAACTCCTTATGCATTGCATCCTGGAACCACCAAGATGTACCAAGACCTGAAATGAAAATTCTGGTGGTTCGGAATGAAAATAGATGTGACTCAGTATGTCAGTACCTGCCTGACCTGCCAGAGGGTTAAAGAAGAACACCAGAGACCTGGAGGAACACTGCAGCTGATCCAGATTCCAGAAAGGAAATGGGAAGATATTTATATGGATTTCATCTGAGGATTGCCCAAGACGACAAACGGATATGATGCTATATGGGTAATTGTGGATCGATTGACAAAATCTGCCCACTTCTTAGCAATCAAGATGATCTATTCGACTGAGCAACTGGCTCAATTATATGCTAAGGAAATTATCAGATTACATGGGATTCCTAAGACCATCATCTCTGACAGAGATGGTCGCTTTATTTCCCATTTCTTGGAGTGTGTTCAGAAGGCACTTGACACGAAGCTATTGTTCAGTACCGCCTTCCATCCTCAGACGGACGGACAAACCAAAAGAGTAAATCAAGTACTGGAGGATATGTTACGAGCTTGCACCCTGGATTTCAAAGGAAGCTAGTGTCGATACTTATGCTTGGCAGAATTTGTCTACAACAATAGCTACCAAGCTACTATTGGAATGGCACCCTATGAGGCTCTATACGGGAGGAAATGTAGATCTCCTATATGCTGGTACAAGGGTGGTGAAAAGAAGGGGATGGGACTCCAGACGGACTTCATTAACGACACCACCCGAGTTATATAGAACATCCGTCAAAGAATCGAAATTGCACAGAGCCGACAGAAGAGCTATGCAGATATGCGGCGTAGACAGTTAGAATTCAAAGTCGGGGACCTGATATTCCTCAAGGTGGCCCCTATGAAGGGAGTGATGAGATTCGGAAGGAAGGGTAAGCTGAGTCCGCACTATGTGGGACCGTATCCGATATTGCAGAGGGTTGGCAAGGTAGCTTATGAGCTAGAGCTGCCTCAAGAGATGTCGGCTATTCACAACGTGTTCCATGTTTCGATGCTCAAGAAATGCATTTCCAGTGCGGACCAAGTGATCAAGCCACAGATAGTGCAAGTTCAAGAGGACCAGAGTTATGAAAGTCGGCCTATCCAGATACTAGACCGAGAAGTCAAGAGGCTAAGGAACAAAGAGGTTCCCTTAGTAAAGGTACTGTGGCTAAATCAAAGTTACAAAGAAGCTACCTGGGAACGCGAGGAGGACATGAAACAGAAGTACCCAGAATTGTTCTAAGTTTCAGGGATGAAACTTTTAAAAGGTATGAAGGATTGTAACGCCTGTAAAATTTCTAGTAATTTTACAAGAATTTTTGGCATGATTATGATGGGCTTTATATGGGCTCTTTCAAAAATAAAAGAAAAGGAGCCAAAATGGATGCATGGCCTAGGAATTGAACCCCAAACCTCTAGTAGATAGCCAAGCCCTAAAGATGCATCCAATAAGCAGAAGCCCAGCAGGGTTATGCTATTAGAGGAATATGGGAAATGATAGTTAAGGGTAAGGGAGGCTAAGGGACACTTCAAGAGAATAAATAGGGAATGAAGGGACAAGAGAAAAGCCACTTCTCCACTTCTCCCTCTTCTCTCACTTTACACCCTTATATGTTTTTTTTATGCCATGCTATAGCCAAGTTAATGCTATGTTTTGATAGTAAAAGAAGATAACATGATGTTTGGTTAACCTAGATTTAAGTGGATGAACCCTAAGCCTTGGACCATTCGGCCAAGCCACTTTAGACCCCTATGTGTTCTTTTTTTTATGCCATGTTTAGATGAGCTTAGGCTAAGTTTTGATTCTAGATGAAGATAACATGTTCTAAGCTAGGTTTTAAATGAGTTCATGCCATGTTTGATGTTAGAAGAAGGTAACATGTTCTATGCTATGTTAGAGATAGGTTCATGCTATGTTTTGATGGTAAATGAAGATAACATGTTGTTTGTTTAACCTAGATTTAAGTGGATGAACCTTTAGGCCCCTTGAACCATTCGGCCAAGTCCATCTAGACCCCTAAGGTGTCCTTCTATGCTATGTTTTGGATGAGTTCATGATGACTTTTGGTGTTAGATGAAGATAACATGCTCTATGCTAGGTTTTAAATGAGTTCATGTCATGTTTGATGTTAGAAGAAGATAACATGTTCTATGCTATGTTATAGATAAGTTCATGCTATGTTTTTGATGGTAAATGAAGATAACATGTTGTTTGGTTAACCTAGATTTAAGTGGATGAACCTTTAAGCCTTTGAACCATTCGGCCAAGGTTTATTTAAAACCCTAAGTGCCCTCCCATGCCATGCTTTATATGTTAAAGAATTTACATGTGGTTAGTTAGACCATATATAAGTTGTTTGGTGTTTAAAATTTTGATAGAACTCCATGAAGTTTTGGTCATTCCATGTCTACTTGTTCAAGGTGTTTATGCCTTATGCCATTCTTATATGTGTGTGATGTTGTGATCATGTTATGCTCATTACCTTGGGATTATATGAATGTATAATGTGTTATAAGGAAGGAACATGATGTGCATGAAAAGAAACATGATATGATATGAATAAGAAATATGTTATGAAAGCCATATGATATGTTATGAAGAATAAATATGTTATGAAAGCCATATGATATGTTATGAAAAAGAAATATGTTATGAAAGCCATATGATATGTTATATGTTATGATATGAAGAAGAAAAATATGATATGCCATGATAAGGAACATGATATGTTTATGCAATGAAATATGATATGTTATGATAAGAAGCATGTAAGTATTTTACTTTCTGCATGACTTGTACCAGGACCCTAACAAGGTCCAAAGGGATGGGCTTCTAAGATGCCCTAGGCCGACGGACTTAGTACGGGCCTAGGATGGGCTTCTATGTTATGATTGCCCCTAGGTCGACGGTCATAGTACGGACCTAGTACGGGATGGGCTCCCAGATGCCCTAGGCCGACGGTCAAAGTATGGGCTTAGGATGAGCTTCTTTGTTATGATGATGGCCCCTAGGTCGACGGAATAGTACGGGCCTAGTAACCTAGTAGGTTCAAGACTTGCTACATCGGGTATATTTAAGGATGCGCGCTATGATGATGATGATGTGGTACAATGTCGGGCGCAATATGTTGAGATTTATGTTTACGTACCTATAATATATGTTTTCAAAGAGCATATTGCATATGTTTACATGTTATGATTGTTATGTTATATATGTTTATATGTTATGATGATTATGTTATATATGTTTACATGTTATGATTGTTATGTTATATATGTTTACATGTTATAATTGTTATGTTTACATGTTATGATTGTTATGTTATATATGTTACAATTGTTATGTTATATATGTTTACATGTTATGATTGTTATGTTTACGTGTTATGATTGTTATGTTATATATGTTTACATGTTATGATTGTTATGTTTACCTGTTATGATTGTTATGTTATATATGTTTACATGTTATGATTGTTATGTTATATATGTGTTTACATGTTATATGCCTGCTTACGATGTTGTATGTCTACATGTTATTTGCCTGCTTATGTCTATGCTGATATATTTATGTTATGTCTGTGTATATTATGATATTATGTCATGTTATGCTTACGTATGGTTTTGGTGAGTAGGACAGGATCTTATTAAGCCTATGTGCTTATAGTTTATGTTCCCTTGTACTGCAGATAAGGGTAAAGGGTGGCTAAACTAAAGGGAGCATCAGGAGGGGCAAAGTGTGTGTGGTAGTGGCATGGTGGAGGAGATCTTTTATGTTCTTTATACATGTTTTCCCTAAGATGATTTAGTTTATGAATTTGAACTAAGTACTTATGAACTGATGATGCATGCCCTATGTTTAAGAAGAAGTATCTATGAAATAATGATGCATGTTCTATGTTAAGAAGAAGTATCTATGAAATGACGATGCATGTTTATGTTTAAAAGAAAAAAAAATAAGTCCAAAGTCTTCCGCTGTAAGAAGTATAGGTAGTCTTCTACTGTAATGTAATGTATGTATGTACGATCGCGTCACGCGTCGCCTCTCCGGACCCCTGGGAAAGGACGGCGTGATATTCCTTATGTCTAGGATTAAATTTTTAATCCAGGGACATCGATGGGATCGCCATGAACAAGCGACCGAGGTGAAGTGGGAAGCGAAGCTTCCCGTCATGGACTCGATAAGCAAAACCCTTCAGAGAACACTACTCTTAATCATTCCTAGTCAAGTATTAACATTCAGAGACAATGTTAATGCATAGAGACTAGCATGTAGGGCAACACGATGGCTTGATCTCACAAGTCATGGATATGAGATATCAAGTTGACACATGGGTATGCATTGGAGAATGTATACTGAATGACCCGCCTTGAGAAAGTATCATGGATCGTTATATGAGTGTCATATACTTTCTCATGTGGCTATTAGTATGACTATTAGTCCTTAGACCTGAAGTCACCATGGTTCCCTACATAAGGAGTTGCATTCTTTGCCTTCGTCAAACGTCACCCGTAAATGGATGGACTATAAAGGCGATTACTGGGTATGTGAGAAATTATGCGGAGGGATGTGAGTGATGTAGATGGGATCTATCCCTTCTATATGACGGGGGTGACATCGATATTCTTGATAGAGTGAGACCACGAAGTGCATGGCCATTCCCAAATGAGTCAATATGAGATATTGAGCCCATTTGATTAGAGTGAGTCTACTTGGAGTTCAAGATATAGATTGTACCGAGGATGACACGGTCTATACCTCAATTGGTCAATCTAGATGTCAAGGATAGAGGGACATTGTCACATATTGTGAGAGTCACATTTAGTAGTCACAAAGGTGATGTTGGAGCTCAACATTCTTGTAACTTGGGTAGCAATGATGTGTTGCTAGATACCGCTCATTGTTTATGTTTCTAAATCGGTTTAGGGACATTGCCAACATTACAAGAACCTATAGGGTCACACACAAAGGGAAATTGGATGGAGATTAGGTTCATATGATTAACCATGAGGATTAGGTTAATGGGATGAACCAAATTAGATTTAAAGTAATCAAAATTAGACTAATTGAGTTAGACTCAATTTAATTCAAGTGTTGAATGAGTCTAATTTAGATTTGATTCATTGAGTCAATTTAAATTAATGAATAGAGATTCATTAAATCAAATTGACTTGAATCAAGTGATTAGATTTGATCAACCATGGGAGATAAGAGGTCAAGTTTGACTTGACTTGAGAGGGAAGATGAATGGTTAATTTTGACTTGACCAATTGCCATGTCATGGTGACATGGCATGGGGCCCAGCCAATGATGATGTTCCACATCATCATGGACTTATCATGTGGTGCCACCTCATGAGGGAGACCAAGAGTCATTGGCTCTTGGAGTTACATGCATGCATGTAACCCCCCAAGATATGGTGGTTGGCCACTTTATTCCATTAGATGGAATTCATTTGGTTGTAACTCCATCTTCTTCTTCCTTGGATCTTCTTCCTCTCAAGCTCTCCCAACCTCCTTGGCCAAAACTTCCATGGGTGCTAGCACACTCTAGGTTGTGTTTTCTCTACCATTTGTCCGTGTGGATACCAATAGAGGAGTGTGCACTTGACACTCTTGAGTTCCGGCAAATCTTTTGGACGAGCGGGATAAGCGAAGGGCGTCGCTACGAGGGTAACGCTCTCACCTTTTAGATCTAAGGTAGATCTAGGTTTACTTAAGCACATACATGTTTTATTTTAATATATCTTCGCGGACCGTGGTAGGACTTTGGGGTTTTCATACGCAAAAAGTCGCTTTTGCTTCTCGGAAAGTCAGCAAAGGTATCGAGCCACGTCACGAAGCATGTGTGTGTTTCGTTTTTGTAGTTTTTGTATTAGATATAAAAATTAAATATTTTTATGTTTCTGTCAATTTTCTATTTTTATCAAATTTTTGGGTATTTTTCTCAAAGAGTCGAAGCAACGAGTGTTGGGACACTTGTAGGCTTCAACCGCCGAGAAAAACTCTCCAAAACGGTGAGTTCTCGCTTTAGGTTTTTGGGACAGCAACTTAAGTCATTGTAAGATTGTAGTAGGGACACTTGCAAAGTTTATTTTGTGAGTAGGGGCGCTGCCCCTATCCCCGAAAGGGACCTTGTCCCGCGATCGAACCCGGAAACACCTTAGCAGGACCGTTACGGAGAGATGACTCATAAAATTGAAAAAAAAAGGAAAATTTATAGAAATTTTCTATAAAGTACATAATTTAGAATTATGTATAATTCTGTGATGGTCATGTCCCAATAATCCCAATATGATTGGATGATGATGTGTTGTAATTCATAATACGGCCTGCGTGCCATTTTTGTGGTTGTGCGTGTTGTATAGTGTATGCGACCTGCACGTCGTACATCTTCTTTTAAAATTCTAGTTGTAAATAGTTTTAACTCGAATGTAACTCGAGTTCCATGTTTGTAATGTACAAAATGGAGTGGTGGAAGGTCCACTTGTGAACGGAGTAACAAGGAGGGCGCCGACGACACATGGCAGTCAAAGGAGGTGCTTGGAGAAGTCACTAACCCTAGGTTGACCATCCGATCTTCTCATTGGCTTGAGAAGATCGTAGTAGGGTCATGACCTAATCACAATTAATATATATATATGTATATATGTTGATATATATATATATATATATATATATATATATATATTTGTTATGCTTGTATGTATGTGATTCATGCTAGTAGAATAATGCTTGTATGTATATGATGCATGTTAGGATATTTTTCTTTTGTGTATATGATGTATGCTAGAATAATGCTTGTATGTATGTGATGTATGCTAATATAGGATAATAAAGGCCTTAATGTGTATATGATACACATTACAATTAGATTAGATCTTAATCGAATCGACTCGTAAATGCCTACCAAGTCCTTGATACCCATCACTACCTCGATCATTTGTAGTTGTTGAATCTGCCAAAGCAGAGCAATGCATATTATCTTGGTAGGGTGGGGAGGGACAATCTTTGTCCCACCTATCATGGCTTGGGTTAGAGTAAGCTTAATTAGATTGAGTAAAACTAGTTAACTCAATTGGATCGAGTAGAACTATAGGCATATTCCAACCATTGGAAAGATAGGTTAAGATCGCATTTACACTAAATCTTGGACGATTTAGCCAAAGCTAACTCAAGGTCTTTTGTAAATGTGGGTCTTGATCCTATAAACAAGAGTTGCATAGAGATGTAATCGGTAATGTGTTACCCACCGATTGTACTAAGTCTTGGGCGATTTAGCCAAAGCTAACTCAAGGCTTAGTATGATGTGGATCTTGTCCCGCAGGAATTATAGCTAGTTTGTATGAATCTAGTAATGTGGTTTGACCACATCCATAACTCGATTCTACAAAATTTTTATAATTCAGTGGGAGCATCATTTGATTAAAGGTCTAATTAAATGATAAAAGGAATATGATATTAATTCTCTACATTGTATGTTGTAGATTACTATGTCGACAAACACGAACACTCTCTCTCTCTGCGTTCTGTCCTTGAGAAGGACAAGCTCAATGGAGCAAATTTCATGGACTTGTACAAGAACTTGAGAATCATTCTCACCCAAGAAAGGAAATTGTATGTCCTGGAGTAGTCCATTCCGGAGGCACCTCTTGCCACTGGCTCGCGAGCTAACAAAGATTCTTACAAGAAGCATCAAGATGATGCATTAGATGTGTCATGTCTAATGCTCGCGACCATGAACTTTGAGCTTCAGAAGCAACACGAGTTCATGAATGCTTATGATATGGTTAAACATCTTCGTCAACTATATCAAGGACAAGCAAGGAACGAGAGATATGAAGTCTCTAAGGCATTGTTTGGGTCCAAAATGCAAGAAGGGACTCCCGTAGGTCCATATGTAATCAAGATGATTGGGTACGTAGAAAACCAATAGAGATTGGGATTCCCCCTTGGCCAAGAGTTGGCCACTGACTTGATCTTGCAGTTTTTGCCACAAAGCTACAATCAATTTATCATGAATTACAACATGAATGAAATTGATATGCCACTGCCTGAGATGCTCAGCATGTTAAGAACTGCTGAGCTCAACCTTAAGAAGGGAAAATCTGACTCCATTTTGATGGTACAAAAGAAGAAAGGCAAGGGAAAGCCTAAAGGTAAGGGAAAGTCACAAGCCAAGGGCAAAGGCAAAGAACTGAAACCCAAAGGAGGGGTGGCCAAAGAAGGGGCTTTCTTCCACTGCAAGGAAGTTGGACACTGAAATGGTAACTGCAAAGCTTACCTGGAAAATCTTAAGAAGAAGATAAGTGAGACTTCTACTTTAAGTATAAATATTATAGAAGTCAATCTATCTATTTTTTCATCATGGGTATTAGATACCGGATGTGCATCTCACATTTGTACCAATGTGCAGGCACTGAGAAATAGCAGGGCATTGACAAAGGGCAAGGTGGACCTACGAGTAGGCAATGGAGCAAGAGTTGCTGCTATTGCTGTAGTAACTTATGATCTATCTCTGCCCTCTGGCCTTGTACTAGAATTAGATGAATGTTGTTATGTGCCTGCTTTAACTAAGAATATAATTTCAGTTTCTTGTTTGGACAAGAAAGGATTTACATTTATAATAAAGAACAAATGTTGTTCAGTTTATTTAAATGATATGTTCTATTGTAGTTCACCTCTAATGAACGGACTCTACTTTCTAGACTTAGAGAGCCCTATCTATAACATAAGTACTAAAAGGTTCAAGTCAAATGAGTTGAACCAATCCTATCTTTGGCATTGTCGCTTAGGTCACATAAATGAGAGTCGCTTATCTCAGCTCCATAAGGATGGGCTGCTAGACTCATTTGATTTTGAATCATATGAGACATGCGATTCTTGCCTTTTAGGCAAGATGACCACGACTCCCTTTAGTGGACACAGCGAAAGAGCAACAGACTTGTTAGGACTTATACATAGTGATGTATGTGGCCCTTTTAATGTTGCTGCTAGAGGTGGTTATAGGTACTTTATTACATTTACTGATGACTTCAGTAGATATGGTTATGTGTATCTCATGACACATAAATCAGAATCCTTTGAAAAGTTTAATGAATTCAAGAATGAAGTACAAAACCAGCTTGGCAAGAGTATTAAGATACTTCGATCAGATCGAGGTGGTGAATACCTTAGCCATGAGTTTCATGACTATCTAGCTGAGTGTCGGATTCTATCACAACTCACTCCTCCTGGAACACCATAGTGGAATGGTGTATCCGAAAGGAGGAATCGTAGCCTATTAGATATGGTACGATCTATGATGAGTCACACAGATCTTCCTATATCCTTTTGGGGATATGCTCTAGACACAGCAACCTTTACCCGTAACCCTGTACCATCCAAGGCTGTGATAAAGACACCATATACGATATGGACAGGGAGAAATCCCAAGATGTCTTTCATGAGGATTTGGGGTTGTGAGGCTTACGTTAGACGTCAAGTCTTAGACAAACTGGAACCAAAATCCGATAGGTGCTATTTTGTTGGATATCCCAAGGATACAAAGGGATATTACTTCTACATAACCAGTCAGCACAAAGTGTTTGTGGCAAAGACTAGGGGTTTTCTAGAAAGGGATTTTGTTTCTAGAAAAACTAGTGGGAGTACATTCGATCTTGAAGAAATTAAAGATAAGGACTATAGCACTGAGGCCTTGATGGAGGTTGAACAGTAACCACAAAGTGTTGTGGGTGATGAGGTTGTTGCACAAAGATTTATGGAATAACCACCTGTTCAAGTATACCTACCTCTTCGTAGGTCTGATAGGGTACGTCGTCAGCCTGAGAGATACTCATTTCTCTTGTCCGACGATGATGACGTTATGCTCATTGAGAATGAGCCTACTTCCTATCAAGAAGTTGTGATGAGCCCAGATTCTGAGAAATGCCTAGAGGCCATGAGATCCGAGATGGAATCCATGTACACCAACCAAGTATGGACTTTGGCTGATCCACCTGAAGGGGTCAAACCCATTGGGTGTAAGTGGGTATTTAGGAGAAAGACTGACATGGATTGACTTACACATACTTATAAGGGCCGATTGGTGGCTAAAGGTTTCAAGCAAATTCATGGTATTGACTATGATGAAACTTTTTCTCCAGTGGCGATGTTTAAATCCATTCGGATCATGCTTGCTATTGCAGCATACCACGATTTTGAGATCTGGCAGATGGATGTCAAAATCATATTTCTAAATGGAAACTTACTCGAGGATGTGTACATGACACAACCTTAGGGTTTTGTAGATCCACAGCATACTGGGAAATTATGCAAGATGCATAGGTCCATTTATGGGCTAAAGCAAGCTTCTCGGAGCTGGAATCTTCGATTCGATGATGCGATCAAACAGTTTGGTTTCATCAAGAATGAAGATGAACCCTGTGTCTACAAGAAGGTTAATGGCAATACAGTTGTCTTCCTTATATTGTATGTGGATGACATACTACTCATTGGGAATGACATCCCTTTGCTATAGTCTGTGAAGACTTGGCTGGGGACGTACTTCACAATGAAGGACTTAGGTGAAGTAGCCTATATTCTAGGGATCAAGATCTATAGAGATAGATCTAAGAGATTGCTTGGCCTAAGTCAGAGTACATACATTGAGACAGTATTACAACGGTTTGCCATGCAGAATTCCAAGAAGGGACTTTTGCCGATGTCACATGGTGTGAGTCTTTCGAAGACTCAAAGTCCCTCTTCTAGAGAGGAGAGAGACCAGATGGATAAGATCCCTTACGCATCTGCTATAGGATCTATCATGTACGCCATACTGTGTACTCGTCCTGATGTCTCGTATGCTTTGAGCATGACGAGTAGATACCAGTCAGATCCAGGTGAGCATCATTGGATAGAAGTGAAGAATATGTTAGGACTTGTGCGCCCGCTAGATGGGGGGTGAATAGCGCGTTGACCGTACGTAGATGGAATTTGATCGCGTTCGCTTGCCTATGATTGTTAGTACGCAGCGGAATATAGAAATGAAATAACAATCACAATAACAAGCTTACAAACACAAGGATATAACGTGGTTCGGAACCGAAATGGTTCCTACTCCACGGATTGGGTTCGTATGAACCCTAGCGATGCCACAAACACCACTAAGCAATAAACTCCTTCTCGACAACAAGTTGGAGGTGGAGAAACCTCGTACAATGGATTACAACCAGTAATACACAAAAATACAAGCAAAATACAAGGAAATGTAAAGAACACTTTACAAACTAGGGTTTGAGCGCTTTGCTTGTTGGTTGCTTCGATGAGGTTGAAGGGCCCTGAAATGCTTCTGCAAATTGCCTTCAAATCACCTCAAGTAATCTCTCAAAGAATTGATGATCGAGCCTTCCACGAACAGCTGCTTTTATCCTCGATAGGGTTGAATTTCTGCTTGGCATAAGTCCCCAGTCGACTGCCATAAGTCCCCAGTCGACTGCCAACACTGTAGCTATGAGACAATGGCTCAATCCACGTTGGGCGATCGTGCCAACATTAGCGATCATCGCGGTGCTCGTGTCGATCAGCGCCTGGTGGCCACGGAGCGTTCTGTGCTCGACACTCACCGGCAATCATGTCGTCCCTTAGCGATCATCGTCGTCTACATCGATCGACTTCTCAATGAGCGATCAATGCGAGCAATTCCATCTCTTAAGCGGCGAATAACTCAAGTCGACTCACGGCCAATGCCAGCCATAATGTCGACTGCCAACCTCAAAAATGAGGTTTTAACCCAGTATGGTGCCCCCATACTTGCTAGACCACCCTTAGCCTAGACCTAAGCTTTCTAGCCACCTCCATCAGCCTCACGCCTCTCGGAACCCTCAAAGTCATCCATGACTTGTTCATCCATCGCGCTAGCCTCCAGTTGCTTCCCTCGGCTATGTCATGCTAACGGTGTCTACACCGCCAAGTCACATTGGACTTACGCCGCCAAGACTCCGCTTAGACTTTACGCCGCCAATATCAATCCTCTTGGACTTCTCAAATGCCAAGACTCAAGCTTGGACTTTCCCTTGCCAACCCATGTTGGACTTTCCATGCCAAGACCCATGCTTGGACTTTTTCTTATGCCAAGTACTCAAGAATTGGACTTTCTCAAATGCCAAGTGTCCCACTTGGACTTTCCATGCCAAGATCCATGCTTGGACTTTTCTTTGTGCCATGTACTCAAGACTTGGACTTTCTCAAATGCCAAGTGTCCCACTTGGAATTTCCATGCCAAGTACCCATGACTTGGACTTTCCCTTAATCATATGGTCAACCCTAGTCAACCATCAAAGTCTCCCTCGAGTCAAACTCGAGTCTAGTCAATTATAACCTGGGTCGATTGCTCCGACAATCTCTCCAACATATTAACCAACATCAATGTCCAACATCAATGTCAAACCACTTTGTCAAACATCCTATGTCAAACATCAAAACATTACTCGAGACAAACTCGAGTATGGTCAATCGTGACCAGGGTCGATTGCACCAACAATCTCCCCCTTTTTGATGTTTGACAAAACAAACCTTGAGTTATTCCCCTAACTCAATTCCCTTACCAATTTTCCAAATTGGTAGTTTTAATCTTCTCCCCCTTTTTGACATACATCAAAAAGGTTATCTCTCCAAGGAGGTCAATGTCTCATGTCCCAATGAGATCTTACAATCTCCCCCTTGATCCAAAAATAACTAGGATGCCTACCATCTTCCTAGTGATAAGTCTCATATCACTCAAGAGAGGCAATCCTATACTCTCTCCCAATTTCCAAATTGGGTCTCTCAAAATCCCATCAATTTTCCCAATTGATGATACTCTCCCAATAACTTCTTCCCCTTCAAGAAGAGAAACACATCCATCATCCCAAGATGGATAACTCCCCCTAAAGGCTTGCTCCCCCTTGACCATTGCACCAACAATGTCCTTGGGAAGTTCCTAAGCCAATAGGAACGTTAAACCATCAAAATTAAGGTTCTAAGTTCAACATAGAACTTTCACTCACCCTAAATTTGATACTTTGACCTAACACGGCTCCAAATCCATATCCAATGGATTTTCACCCTTTATAATGCTTCCCAAAGCATATCCTAGGTTTAGGAATGGTTAGGAACCTTTACCATAGCTGACCACGGGCTAAACAACCTTGTTTTCCTGAAATCAGACCTGGCAGTCGACTCACAAGAACGATCGACTACCACCCATATCGATCGCCACCACGATGACTACCAAGCGATCGTGATAGCTGAAATTTCTAAATTTCAGCTATCAGAATCGAGATTCAGAAAATCATAACTAATTATACGTATATCAAAAAATCGTGAAATTTGATACGTATAATACCTATGTCCAATAGAATGGGTGAAACATGTTTTAAAAATATTTTACCCATAAAATAGTGAGTTTGATACAAAACTCAAAACCATTGAAATTTTCAATGTTTTGGCCCTATTTTGTATCAACTTCAACAATGGTGATTGCTATCAAAAGATAGACTTCACCAAGGTTTTTCAAAATGATTTAAAAATGTTTTCAAAACATTTATTGGATCATATTCCTTGGGCTCTATGCACATGACTTGTACACAAGCTTTCCCAATGATCCACTAATCATAAAAGATGAGTTTGAGTTCATCTAGATGCAAAACCTATGCACCTTGAACTTAACTCATATCCTAGCATCTCACATGTATCTAGGGTGTATAAAATACACATACATGTCAATTTAATCTGAGATGTGAGTTTTGTTCGTCCTAATCTAGGGTTTCATGCATTCTCTAAGGCAACCCTACTTGATTCCCTTATAAATGGGACTTCAAGTCATGCCATAGTTCTTAAATCAATTTCAACCAAATTGTCTTAAATGCATGAATGATTATGGCATTAGAAATGATATAAATAAGCATATGCTCATAATCATGATGTCATGGCATAAGATGAAATCTAAAAACACATGACATTTGAAACTTTAATCCTAAACATGAACATGACATATAAAATGATTAAAATAAACATGATGTCATGGCATGTTATATGGCAAACAAAGCATAGTATATAAAATATATAGGTATAGTAATACCTAAAATTTAATATTAATTGTCATTTGATATAATTAGATATATTTGTCCATATTATCATTAATCTCCCTAGTGTGCCAAAAACCGAAAATGGCACACTAACCTCTAAACCTAAATTGTGCTAATTTAATTGATTTTTCTTAATTTCAAAAGTGCATTGGCACATCCTAAAATCTTTTAGGATATTGATTCAAATCTAATTCCAAGGTAACCATAACCTTGAAAATATACTAAAGTTCCACCTTTACCATGGTTGAGTTAACTACCCATCCAATCAAGGTTGGCACACCCTAAACCCATCTAGCGTGAATCAATCACGCTCTTAGGAACCGAAAACCGATTTGAGCTCCTAGGGTTAATTAGGTATTCCTTAGGGATAACCTCCCTAGATACCTTCCTAATGACCCACCTAGGCTTGTTAGCCTTGGTCATTTGGGTCTTACCTAGGTTGACTCTAGGGGTAACTCCCCTTGCAACTTTCTTAGTGGCCACCCTAGGTTTCCTAGAAACCCTAGCCACTATGCACAACCTTTGGTCAACCTTAGGGATGACTTCCCTATTGACCTTGGTCTTCCTAGACCTAGTTTGTGGTCCATAGTCAAATGGAACACTATGATAAGCCACCTTAGGCTTAGGTTTGTGACCCAAACATTGCTTGCCCTTGGTTGACTTTTGACTCTTAGGTCCTAAGTGTTGACATTAAGATTTGGACCTAGACTTTTGATCATTTGACCCTTTAAATTGATTTTGTATAATTTTAAGGGTCTTCTAAAGTTTTTCATGCCTTGACCTCAAGGCTTGATTCTCTAATTCTAATTTTCCAATTTTAGAATTTTGATTTAAACCATGGGCATGAGACTTCTTAGGCATATGCCTAGTCCTTTTAGGATTGAAACCTAGGTGTTCTCCTATTTTCTTGATAGATTCCCTAGGTAAAATATTTCTAGGGACATTAGTCCCAAATTTCTTCTTATTTCCTAAGTGGACACTCTTAGCACCTAAACAAATATATCTATTATTTCTAGTATGCTTTTCATGTACAATAGCAAGACTATTAAAATTATTCCTAGCATGCTTCTTATCCCTAGAAATTGAAGCTGCATTAATAAATTTTACCTTAGGGTTTGCCTTGGAGGCTCCCCCTACTTGTGTTGCTCCTTCTTGCCCTTTATTTTTCCCCCTTGGGCATTGACTTCGTTAATGTCCCGGTTGTCGGCATTTGAAGCAAATCACTTGCTCCTTGCTCTTTTGACTTGGAGAACCGACATCCTTTGACTTTTGTTGACTTTTGGACGCCGGAGGAGCTTTTCTTACTCTCTTTGGACATTTGCTCTTGTAATGCCCACTTTCCCTACAATCAAAACAAGTTATGTGATTTTTAATCAAATCTAAATTTCTTGAGTTACCTAGGGTATTTGTGGTGGGTGCTGGAGTGGATTCTTCATTCCTCCCGGAGATTGAGGCTTCTTCTTGAATTGGTTCCGGCTCTGGTGTGGATGGTCTCTCCCCATCCTCAATCCTTGAGGTGGATGCTTCTTCCACCTCTTCCACCTCTTCTTTCTCCGATCCGGAAGTCGACTCCCTATCAACTTCCGACTCCTCAAGCTCTTTAGATGGGGATGTGCTTGCTTGAGCTTGAGAGAGTGAGCACTCCTCTTCTTCTTCTTCTTCTTCTTGGATTGATGATGGATTTTCATGAAGCATTGCCACTTGGCTCTACAACTCCTTAGAATCCATGTAGTCCCCTACCATACACACAATCTCATTAGGGACCAAATCAAGGATAAATTTTATTACCTTCATGTTTTTCTCGAAGGCTTGGAGTTGATCTTCACTCCACTTCTTCTTCTTGAGGAACCCTCCCTTTGGTCTTATTGGATAGCTATATCCCTCCATTAAAATGAACAATTCTTCGAAGTCCCTCATCATTAAGAAATCTTCGATCCTTGCCTTCCATTGTCTAAAACCTTCTTGTCCATAGAAGGTATATGGGATAGGTGTGTTGATATCCCATCCCAATTGTCCTTGGACTTCCATCTTTTACCCTCTAGCTTGCTCCCTTCCTTGTTAGACTTAGAAGATCGGCCTCACTCTGATACCACTTGTTAGGACTTGTGCGCCCGCTAGAGGGGGGAGGGTGAATAGCGCGTTGACCGTACGGAGATGGAATTTGATCGCGTTCGCTTGTCTATGATTGTTAGTACGCAGCGGAATATAGAAATGAAACAACAATCACAATAACAAGCATACAAACACAAGGATATAACGTGGTTCGGAACCGGAACAGTTCCTACTCCACAGATTGGGTTCGTGTGAACCTTAGCGATGCCACAAACACCACTAAGTAATAAACTCCTTCTTGACAACAAGTCGGAGGTGGAGAAACCTCGTACAATGGATTACAACAAGTAATACACAAAAATACAAGTAAAATACAAGGAAATGTAAAGAACACTTTACAAACTAGGGTTTGAGTTCTTTTCTTGTTGGTTGCTTGGATGAGGTTGAAGGGCCTTGAAATGCACCTGCAAATCGCCTTCAAATCGCCTCAAGTAAGCTCCCAAAGAACTGATGATCGAGCCTTCCACGAACAGCTGCTTTTATCCTCCATCGGGCTGGATTTCCGCCTGGCAGTCGACTGCCATAAGTCCCCAGTCGACTGCCAACACTGTAGCTGTGAGACAACGGCTCAATCCACGTTGGACAAGTTCCAATGGGACTCTTGGCAGTCGACTGCCAACATTGGCAGTCGACTGCCAGCGCCCGTAGTCGACTGCCCAGTCGGCTACGGAGCGTTCTGTGCTCGACACTCAGCTGGCAGTCGACTGTCGTCCCTTGGCAGTCGACTGCCGTCTACATCAGTCGACTGCTCCAATGAGCAGTCGACTGCCAGAGCAATTCCAGCTCTTAAACGACAGTCGAACTCAAGTCGACTCACGGCAGTCGAACTGGCCATAATGCCAGTCGACTGCCAACCTCAAAAATGAGGTTTTAACCCAAGTATGGTGCCCCCATACTTGCTAGACCACCCTTAGCCTAGACCTAAGCCTTCTAGCCACCTCCATCAGCCTCACGCCTCTCGGATCCCTCCAAGTCATCTATGACTTGTTCATCCATCGCGCTAGCCTTCAGTTGCTTTCCTCGGCTATGTCATTCTAACGGTGTCTACACCGCCAGGGCACATTGGACTTACGCCGCCAAGACTCCACTTGGACTTTACCCCGCCAATATCAATCCCCTTGGACTTCTCAAATGCCAAGACTCAAGCTTGGACTTTCCCTTGCCAACCCATGTTGGACTTTCCATGCCAAGACCCATGCTTGGACTTTTCCTTGTGCCAAGTACTCAAGACTTGAACTTTCTCAAATGCCAAGTGTCCCACGTGGACTTTCCATGCCAACACCCATGCTTGGACTTTTCTTTGTGCTAAGTACTCAAGACTTGGACTTTCTCAAATGCCAAGTGTCCCACTTAGACTTTCCATGCCAAGTACCCATGACTTGGACTTTCCCTTAATCACATGGTCAACCCTAGTCAACCATCAAAGTCTCCCTTGAGTCAAACTCGAGTTTTGTCAATTATAACCTGGGTCGATTGCTCCAACAATCTCCCCAACATATTAACCGACATCAATGTCCAACATCAATGTCAAACCACTTTGTCAAACATCCTATGTCAAACATCAAAACATTACTCGAGTCAAACTCGAGTATGGTCAATCGTGACCTGGGTCAATTGCACCAATAGAATATTCTTAAGTACATGAGAAGGACTAAAGAATATTTCTTGATATTTGGAGGCGATGAGGAGGTAGCTGTAAAGGCTTACAGCGATGCCAGCTTCCAAACTGACCAGGATGATTATAGATTGTAGTCAGGGTTCGTGTTTTGCTTGAATGGTGGTGCTGTGAGCTGGAAGAGTTCGAAGCAGGACACAGTTGCTGATTCTACAACAGAAGCCGAGTATATCGCTGCATTTGAGGCAACAAAAGAGGCAGTTTGGATCCGCAAGTTCATTACTGAGTTTGGGGTGGTTCCTTGCAAAGCAGACCCCATAGAGCTCTATTGTGATAACAATGGAGCGATTGTACTGGCTAAGGAACCTCGCTCACACCAGTTGACCAAACACATACTACGGCGCTTCCATCTCATTCGAGAGATTATCGATAGAGGAGGTGTGAAGATTTGCAGAGTACCCACAGAGGCTAACATCGCAGATCCCTTGACCAAGGCTTTGGCACATAAAAAGCATGATGGTCAAACTAGGTCATTGGGTATTAGATACTACGGTGATTGACACTAGTGCTAGTGGGAGATTGTTAGTGAAAGCCCTAGAGCCAATCATTTGATGATTATTGTATGGACTTTATTGTATCATATTCCTATTTATAAAGGCATGTTTATTATATTTACTTGTATTGGTGCCAAATAACTAAATATAATAATGTCCTTGAGTATTAGGTTCTTATCTATATCAATCGATTGGTTGAATCGATAATAAGATGATATAGAGAACACTACTCTTAATCATTCCTAGTCAAGTATTAACATTCAGGGACAATGTTAATGCATAGAGACTAGCATGTAGGTCAACACGATGGCTTGATCTCACAAGTCATGGATATGAGATATCAAGTTGACACATGGGTATGCATTGGAGAATGTATATTGAATGACCTGCCATGAGAAAGTATCATAGATCATTATATGAGTGTCATATACTTTCTCATGTGGCTATTAGTATGACTATTAGTCCTTAGACTTGAAGTCACCATGGTTCCCTACATAAGGAGTTACATACTTTCGCTTCGTCAAACGTCACCCGTAAATGGGTGGACTATAAAGACGATTACTGGGTATGTGACAAATTATGCGGAGGGATGTGAGTGATGTAGATGGGATCTATCCCTCCTATATGACGGGGGTGACATCGATATTCTTGATAGAGTGAGACCACGAAGTGCATGGTCATGTCCAAATGAGTCAATATGAGATATTGAGCTCATTTGATTAGAGGGAGTCTACTTGGAGTTCAAGATATAGATTGTACCGAGGATGACACGGTCTATGCCTCAATTGGTCAATATAGATGTCAAGGATAGAGGGACATTGTCACATATTGTGAGAGTCAAAATTAGTAGTCACAAAGGTGATGTTGGAGCTCAACATTCTTGTAACTTGGGTAGCAATGATGTGTTGCTAGATACCGCTCATTGCTTATGTTCCTAAATCGGTATAGGGACATTGCCAATGTTACAACAACCTATAGGGTCACAAACAAAGGGCAATTAGATAGAGATTAGGTTCATATGATGAACCATGAGGATTAGGTTCATGGGATGAACCAAATTTGATTAAGAGTAATCCAAATTAGACTAATTGAGTTAAACTCAATGTAATTCAAGTGTTAAATGAGTCTAATTTAGATTTGATTCATTGAGTCAATTTAAATTAATGAATAGATATTCATTAAATCAAATTGACTTGAATCAAGTGGTTAGATTTGATCAACCATGGGAGATAAGAGGTCAAGTTTGACTTGACTTGAGAGGGAAGATGAATGGTTAATTTTGACTTGACCAATTGTCATGTCATGGTGACATGGCATGGGGCCCGGCCAATGATGATGTTCCACATCATCATGGACTTATCATGTGGTGCCACCTCATGAGAGAGACCAAGAGCCATTGGCTCTTGGAGTTACATGCATGCATGTAACCCCCCAAGATATGGTGGCCGACCACTTTATTCCATTAGATGGAATTCATTTGGTTGTAACTCCATCTTCTTCTTCCTTGGATCTTCTTCCTCTCAAGCTCTCCCAACCTCCTTGGCCGAAACTTCCATGGCTGCTAGCACACTCTAGGTTGTGTTTTCTCCACCATTTGTCCGTGTGGATACCAATAGAGGAGTGTGCACTTGACACTCTTGAGTTCCGGTAAAGCTTTTGGACGAGCGGGATAAGCGAAGGGAGTCGCTACGAGGGTAATGCTCTCACCTTCTTGATCTAAGGTAGATCTAGGTTTACTTAAGCACATACATGTTTTATTTTAATATATCTTCGTATGGATCCGTGGCCGGACTTCCGGGGTTTCCGCAATGCAAAAAGCGGTTTTTGTGGATCGAAAAGTCCAACAGGGTCTTGTTTCTATTCTTTCTCTTGTTCAGAATGAGCAAGGAAGGGAGATTGGTGATCTAGGAGCTTCAACTTTTGATAGATCGTTACCCACACGACGTCCGAAAGGAGGAAGGTCATACAATAGAAGATCGAGAGGTATAACACTTATCTATCTTTATATGTAACATGTTTGTAATTGTTTTCAATTATATATTCATGATATATTCTATTTTGTGGCTAAATATACATGGACCCCGAACATAAACACAAAAGTCGGCGATCCGTACATCGTCTATTCTGCGGCTATTCATAAAATAGAGGTTGGTCGCTTGAACAACAAGTTTGTTCAAGCGACTACTCTAATCGAATAGCAGGACGATGACAAGGTTGCTTGGGTAATCCCTCTTGTCAAGGATAATTTTTTTTTTATCCTAGGACGTAGAAGGGATCGGCATGAACAAGCGACCGAGTTGAAGTGGGAAGCGAAGTTTCCTACCTTCACTTAGCTCCCCCCACTTGTGATGTTCCTTCTTGAATCTTTTTCCTCCCCCTAGGGCATTGATTCCTATAATGCCCTCTTTGACTACATTTGAAGCATGTAATGTGCTCCTTCCTTTTGATGTTTGGGGAACCGGCATCTTTGACTTTTCTTGACTTTTAGGCACCGGCGGAGCTTTCCTTACTCTCTTTAAGCACTTGCTCTTATAGTGCCCGATTTCCCTACACTCAAAACATATTTTATGATTTTTATTATGAATTGATATGTTTGAGTTACCTAGGGCGGTGGTGAGGATCTCTTAAGCTTGCTCTTCCTCTCAATCGGATGTAGATGGTTCTTCTTGTTGCTCCGGTGTTGAGGATGCTCAAATCTCCTCCCCCTCAATCCTAGAGGTGGAGGTCTTCTCCAATTCTTCCTCTTCTTCCACCGATTCGGACGCTGACTCCCTATCAACTTCCGAATCCTCAATTGCTTGTGAGGATGATGATGATTCTTACTCGGCTTCCTCCTCTTCTTGAGCCAATGAACATTCTTCTTCTTCTACTTGTGTCAAGTGAGGCTTCTCATGGAACTTGGCCAATTTGTCCCATAGCTCATTGGAATCTTGAAATTCACCTAAGCTAGAAAAAATGTCATTAGGTATCAAATCTTCTAAAAGCTTTGTTACCTTGACTTTGGTCTTGAATTTTAGGCATTGCTCTTGGGTCCACTTTTTTAACTTGAGGACTTCTCCCTTCTTATCCCTAGGAGGTACAAAGCCTTCCATGACAATGAACCAATTCTCTATGTCCATCATCAAGAAGGTCTCCATTCTTGCCCTCCACAGTAGAAAATCTTCTTGGTCGTATGGTGGCAGTGTGTTTATGTCCCATCCTAGTTTCTCTTTAAATTCCATCTTCTTCCTCTAGCGGTTTGCTCCTAGCGGTTAGTCCGTAGAAGAGCTCCTAGCTCTGATACCAATTGTAGAGGAAACGGTGACCGCTAGAGGGGGGGTGAATAGTTCGTTTCGATACGTCGATGGAATTCGTTCCATGTTCGTCTACAAATCTCGTTAGCGCAACGGAAATAGAAATAATAGCAATAACGAAAGTGAAGACAAATACAAATACACCAATACATAAGTATGTAACGTGGTTTGAAAATGAATGGTTCCTACTCCACGGATCGAGCTCAAAAGAGCTCTAGTGATGCACACGCAACCACTAATCACAAATAACTCCTTCTCGGAACAATCCAGAGGTGGAGAAACCCCTTACAATGATTACACTAAGTAATACTAAAGATACAAGCATATACAAGTATGAAAAACAATGCAAGTAAAGAAAAACACTTTACAAGAGTACTTAGGTTGCTTGATCTTTGATTGCCTTGGACTAACCTTGAAGACCAGATTTGCAACAGCAAATCACTCCAATTCACCCAAGGAAATCACTGTAAAAACCCTCCTTTTGAGCTGCTTTTATAACCTGCAATCGGGCTAGATTTTTGCCTATCAGTCCACTGATCGGGACCATGAGTCATCTGATGACACTGTTATTGTGAGACAACGGTGTAATCCACGCTGAACAAATCCAACGGATAGGACATTAGTTGACTGATCATGTCCATCAGTCGACTGATCGAGCCTTCACTCGACTACTAACCCCAGTAGTCGACTCAAACTCCATTCTGTGCTCGAAATAGTGAGCACTAGTCGACTGATCACAAGATCATGTTCTGTAAGAGGTTCCGATACTACCTCAGTCTAATGCGAATTACAAGAAGATTTCAGTGCATATTCCTGGTCACAACGAGCGTCAATTGTAGAACACAACTATCCGACTCATAAAGGTTAGATGGCAGCATCATATTGATGAGGAGGCTACTTGGGAGCTGGAAGATACTATTTGAGCTAGATAGTCTCATTTGTTCACTTGAGGAATATATGTGGTCCTTTCGGAAACTTGCTTTAAGTAATTTTTCCATGTTAGTACGAAATTTGGGGACCAAATTTTTATAAGTGGGGGAGAATGTAAAATACCCCAGGAAAAAAAAATATATATAAAACAAAAAAAAATAAAACATTGGATAATTGGTAGAATACCCTATGAAATTTTTCAGAATTTTTAGATATTTTTCTGGATTTAAACGGAAGGTTTATGGATGTTTTATGGGGATAAAGCGAACAGGCTTTTGTAAAGCCTGTTTAGATTATCTGCAAGGAATTAATGGGTTTAATTAAAACCCTTTATATTCTTTCTGTTTCCCCTTAATTCCCAATTGTGTCGTTTCTCTTCCCCGTCCGATCCTTTCTTTCACGATTCCTCACTGTCGCTGCCTTCTCCCTCGCACATCAGCCACAACAACCGCTGCCCCCATGCCGCTGTCGATGGTCGCCGTCCTAGGGTTGCCTCTACCAGTCGCTCTCTACAAGACCGTCGAACCGCCCACCGCCGTCGATTCCGTGGCATTCGTCGCATTCGTCGGGATTACTTTGGTTCGAGCAGATCAACGATGCTGACGCCATGGATGAGCACCGCCGTTGTTGACCCCTCCTTGATCTCTGCCCTATCTTCGCCTGAGCCAGTCGATCTCCGCCCGAGCAATCGCACCGTGGCCTTCCCCTCTTCGTCGGCCTCTTCGGCCTTCCTGATCGCGTTGATCGCCATGTGGACAGCGCTACCTTTTGCTCGTGCACCGCCGTAGTTGTGCACGCGATGTTGTTGCAGCCGATCTGTGTCGTTTTCCATCACCCACACTCTAAGTCAGTGCAGTCGAACATCAATAGCAGCTAGCTCGATCGCGTCCAAGTCCTCCTCACTGCCAGAGTAGGTAAGTTGTTGTTGCCCTTCCTCGATCTTGGACGACTGTGCTTTTCTTTGGTTGAGCGTGGATTGATTTGGGCAGTGATTTTGAGCGTCGATTGCTCCAGTGAACAAGGGATAAGGGAAGGTTACTGCCGATGGAGTTCTAAGGTTAGTAAGCTTTGATTTACCCTTTTCTTTTCATCTGTAATTGTTACATTCTGTGGTGTGTGGATGCTTTTAGATATGATGGATTTCCGATCGAGGGATCACATTGTAAGGAGGCAGTTGTTGGAGTGGTGTCGGCTGTGAGTGAGTGGAGAAGAAGGATGGAGCTAGGTTGAGATGAGGATTCCAACTTAGGGTTGGATAGATCTTTGAATTCCTGTGTATTGATTGGCTATGGGATTGATCTGCTCTTGGCTGTGGATTGATATATTTTGTTGGGGAAGGAAATGTGTTTTGGGCACGGTTGTGAGCTGTAATGGCTGATGAAGGTGATGTATGGAAGGAGTTGTGGTGTTCTATTTGTGGTTGTGGTGAAGCTGTGGACGATGGGTTGAGTGTTAAGATTAGTTGAAGTGGAAAATATTTCGGGTGTGGGCTAAGGGATGATTACTGATATGAAATGTGAATTAGTGTAAGACTCGAATGGGTTTTAGCATGTTGTACAAATTGGGATATAGTCGGGGTTACGAAGGGTGGGTGATCAAGATTTTATTTCGTATTCGGTAGATTGAGTGAATACGAAAGGATGTAGGGTTTGATTTAAATTGTTGTCATGTGTTGGGATTTAATGATGGTTTATGTTGTGTGCAGGACTTGGTTACGAGGCAGGTCCACAGGCATGAAGATTATTATCATGAGCTTCTTATCAGGTGGGTAATTTTCTACCTGGTCCGGTAGATGTAATTGCATTCAGATTTAGACATAAATATGAGTATGTTAGGTGTTCATATTATCATGACCCTTCTCTTATTTATCGCATGCTTGAACTTATCGTTGGATGTATTTATGCTCAATTGTTGATATCACATGTACCCTATCATGATTTAGGAGTTATAGATGTGATGTAAATTGGCCTAGATGTTTAGTAGGGTGTAAATGTTAGTACGGGTGATGACCCAATTTATAAATTGGCGAAAAGGTCATCTATGGGTAGGTAATGCCTTAAATGTAAGATTTATTTCCAATACCCGTATGTTGCATACTGTTACCAACCATGAGTTGTGTAATGGTTAAGTGAAGGGTGATTAGTTTGTCGCTGCAGACCGGTGGTCCCAGCTTGATATGATTAGTCGAGTATGACTCTCTATCGGATAGAGAATGCGTCGATCAGTTGAGTACGACTCTCTATTGGAGAGAGAGTTATGATAAGTCGAGTACGACTCTCTATTGGATAGAGAGTGTGTCGATCAGTTGAGTACGACTCTCTATTGGAGAGAGAGTTATGATCAGTCGATTACGACTCTCTATAGGATAGAGAGTGCGTCGATCAGTTGAGTACGACTCTCTATAGGATAGAGAGTGTATTGATCAAATGGGTATGACTCTTTGTTGAACAGAGAGTTTGTGGTAGATGACTGTACGAGTGATAGCATACTCATGTCATGTGCATGCATTTTGACGACATAGTCTCCCTTGGAGTTGAGAGAGTCGTCAGTCATCTTACCTCTCAGAGCACTCCCCGACGAGTAACTGGTGTGAGGGCAGAGCATCTGCTGTGCCGCACTCTACCACTATAGAAGGTGGTAGTTGGAGTTGCGTGCAGTTATCCTGGGTGGGTGGTACTCAACCACTCATTGGTAGTGTTAGTCGGAGTGGCCAGCAGCAGGGACCCCCGTTGTGTAGCGAGCTCTTTACGCTCATATGCTACTTTATCATACTACCAACTCGGCCACTCTATAGTAGTGGTTGGTGTGAGTTGGGACAGTTGTCATGTCATGCCACCTAGGCCACACTGGGGTCGTGGTAGCGAGTAGGGGTGAGCAGGCATGACCATGCATGCTGCATTGCCGTATCTGATGGCGCTTTGCATATTACCATATATATATACATATATGTATGTATATATATATATATATATATATATATGGAGGGTTGAGATTGATATATATATAGATACAGTCTATATATATATATGCTTATTGTGATGTTGCATTTGATTATAGTATGCTTGCTGCATTTGGGTGTACATCATATTCATGCATGTTTCTTGCATTTGTTATACGATTGTGTCAGATACTAGTATGGTTTGGACAAACCATTAATTACCTTGACCTGTAGCATGAGTAGATTATGAGTTGGTATTACTCCTTCTGTTATATATATGTTGGATATATGTTAAGGTTTAAATCAGAGTAGCGTAGCAGACTTCAGGTATGTCTGCATTTTTATGTTGTTTATTTGGTTAGACGGTATATGCTTCTATTTATATACTATGCTTATATACCTGTTGTACCTCTAGATTATGTTGTTGAAATACATGTGATATTACATATATACATGTTTTCTATTACCTGCTGAGTTTTACTCACCACCCCAACAGACCCTTGGTTTTTCTGTTGCCTAGGTAACAGGAAGAAGTCTTCGTGACGACTTGGAGCACCGCTGGTTGACATCTCATCTCACCTCTGAGGCTTCCGTGTTTGTGTTGGATTTTCCATATGTCTTGTTATGTATTCTGAGTTTTCGTTATGTTATGTATTATGTGATGTACGTGTTAGTGAAAACCCTAGAGCCAATCATGTGATGATTGTTGTATGAACTTTATTGTATCATATTCCTATTTATAAAGGCATGGTTATTATATTTACTTGTATTGGTGCCAAATAACTAAATATAATAATGTCCTTGAGTAGTAGGTTCTTATCTATATCAATCGATTGGTTGAAACGATAATGAGATGATATAGAGAACACTACTCTTAATCATTCCTAGTCGAGTATTAACATTCAGAGACAATGTTAATGCGTAGAGGCTAGCATGTTGGTCAACACGATGGCTTGATCTCACAAGTCTTGGATATGAGATATCAAGTTGACACATGGGTATGCATTGGAGAATGTATACTGAATGACCCGCCATGAGAAAGTATCATGGATCGTTATATGAGTGTCATATACTTTCTCATGTGGCTATTAGTTTGACTATTAGTCCTTAGACCTGAAGTCACCAAGGTTCCCTACATAAGGAGTTGCATACTTTGGCTTCGTCAAACGTCACCCGTAAATGGGTGGACTATAAAGGCGATTACTGGGTATGTAACAAATTATGCGGAGGGATGTGAGTGATGTAGATGGGATCTATCCCTCCTATATGATGGGGGTGACATCGATATTCTTGATAGAGTGAGACCACAAAGTGCATGACCATGCCCAAATGAGTCAATATGAGATATTGAGCTCATTTGATTAGAGTGAGTCTACTTGGAGTTCAAGATATAGATTGTACCGAGGATGAGATGGTCTATGCCTCAATTGGTCAATCTAGATGTCAAGGATAGAGGGACATTGTCACATATTGTGAGAGTCACAATTAGTAGTCACAAAGGTGATGTTGGAGCTCAACATTCTTGTAACTTGGGTAGCAATGATGTGTTGCTAGATACCGCTCATTGCTTATGTTCGTAAATCGGTTTAGGGACATTGCCAACGTTACAAAAACCTATAGGGTCACACACAAAGGACAATTAGATGGAGATTAGGTTCATATGATGAACCATGAGGATTAGGTTCATGGGATGAACCAAATTGGATTAAGAGTAATCCTAATTAGACTAATTGAGTTGGACTCAATTTGATTCAAGTGTTGAATGAGTCTAATTTAGATTTGATTCATTTAGTCAATTTAAATTAATGAATAGAGATTCATTAAATCAAATTGACTTGAATCAAGTTGTTAGATTTGATCAACCATGGGAGATAAGAGGTCAAGTTTGACTTGACTTGAGAGGGAAGATGAAAGGTCAAGTTTGACTTGACCAAATGTCATGTCATGATGATGACTTGGCATGGCCGGCCAATGATGATGCTCCACATCATCATTGACTTATCAAGTGGTGCCACCTCAGAAGGGAGACCAAGAGACATTGGCTCTTGGAGTTACATGCATGCATGTAACCCCCCCCCCCCCTTCCATGAAGTGGCCAAACACTTATTCCATTAGATGGAATTGATTTTGTGAGTTACTCCAACTTCATCTTCCTCCTTGGATCATCCTCTCAAACTCCCCTCTCCTCCTTGGACGAAATTCCTAAAGAGTGCTAGCACACTCTAAGGTATTTTTCTCCACCTATTTCTTGTGTGGATACTAATAGAGGAGTGTGGACTTGACACTCTCGAGTTCCGGCGAACCTTTTGGACGAGCGGTATTTACGAAGGGCGTCGCATCGAGGGTAATACTCTCAACTTCTAGATCTAAGGTAGATCTAGGTTTACTTATCACATACATGTTTTTATTTTAATATATCTTCGCACGGATCCGTGGCCGGACTTCTGGGGTTTTTGCAACGCAAAAAGTGGTTTTTGTGGCTCGAAAAGTTCAACAGTACGCACATGTTGGTTCGGGTTTTGACGAGGTTTTCTTTATGTTCTGGTGTTAATCATACCGGTAAGCATGTGTGTAGGTTGGGATGTTATTGTATCATGTTTCCGCTGTGTTTTGTGTAGTTGTTGTTTTCATATGTGTATATATTGTTGTTATTGTGGGCCTATGAGCCTTGTATTAACCCGAAATGTTGCCACGTACAGGGGAGTTGCCGTCTGTTTGATTTTCGGCTCGGCATGCTCTCGGGGCATGACAAAGAGGTTTTCCTCCACCTTTGGATATACTTCTAAAAAGGAGAGCTTATATAATGAACGTGCTTTGGCACCCTGGCTCCAGGGAGAGTTGACCCCGTGTAGTAGGAATTGGAATTCCGAACCACGTTAAATCCTATGTCTCTATGTGTCTTTGTTGGTGATTGTTCATAGTTCTCTTGTTTTTTTACCTTTCTTACTGTTGTAGCCGGAAAGAACCCCGTCGACCTCCTGGACACTTATTTGCTTGAAAGGGAGGTAACAAAAAATCCCAGCCGCATCAACGAGATCGTCGTCTTCCTCCTCTGACGATTCTTCCCAAGTAGCATTAAGCGCTTTCTTGGACTTGGGTGCTTTGTTCTTGAGTTTCGGACACTCCAACTTGATGTGTCCGAACCTGTTACATTCAAAACATCTAAAATTAGAATTAGATTTAGATTTACCTTGAATGATGCATCATCTTCGACTCTTGATCATCTTCCGAACTAGAATCACTAGTTCGGTTTCCATCTCGGGGTCTACCTCCGACTCGTACTCCTCCTCTTCCTTAGAGGGTGGTTTGTTTGCGGGTTTCTTCTTCCAACCTACAAGTAAGGCAATACATTTCTCGAGAATCGAATTAGATTGTTCATGGAGTTCAAATTCAAAAAATAATTCATCCATTCTAATTTTTGAAAGATCCTTAGAGATGTTGTAGCCATCGACCATTGATGCCCACAAGGTGGTCCTAGGGAAAGCATTTAAAGTATACCTTATAAGGTCTCAATTTCTGACCTTTTGTTCGATGGTGTGCAAGCTATTGACGATATCTTGAATGTGGGCGTGTAGTTGTGTTGCCATCTCGTGTTCTTTCATCTTATGATTATATAACTTATTGAAAAGCAAGTAACATTTACATACCTTCGCATCGTCGGTTCCTTCATGTATCTCTACGAGTTTACTCCATAGATCTTTTGCGCTAATGAAGGGGTTGAAGCGGTTTAGCTCCTCTTTGGACAAGCCGCATTCTAAGATTTGGGTTGCCTTGGCATCAACTTCCACTTGTCTTTTCATGGCGTTAGTCCATTGATCGTAATCCAACGATTCACCCACTTCATTAGTAGGAAGCGTGAATCCAGTTTGGATTATGATCCACATCTCGATTTGGGTCTTTAGAAAGCACTCCATCCGACCCTTCCAGTAATGGAAGTTGTCTCCATTGTAAAACGGAGGTTGGACGGTGCTAAACCCTTCGAGATGGGCCATTTAGATAAAAGAAGGAAAACGAGTACCTCGAAAAAAACAAAAACAACCAAAATGTACAAAGACTTTCGTCTTGGATTAGTAGTGCGGAGAACGAATTTAAGCTAAACGAAAATATCATAAAAAAAAAATAAAAATCTGTAAGAAATTTGCTAATTTGGTGGTTTCACCAAATCATAGCATCCCCGACTCTGATACTACTTGTTGGATCGATTTGACCACTAGAGTGGGGGTGAATAGCGCAAAATAATTTTTCGAATTCGTTCAATTAAGAAAAGAGTACGTAGTAGAAAAGTAAATAAAAAACTTTTTTTTTATTTGGTTCACAGCCTTCGACTACTAATCCAAGGCCCTAATGGTCCTAGACCAGGTACGGAGGGCAAATCACTAAAATACTCCTCCTCGTTGAAGGTAGGAGTAAGCGAGAACAAGAAAAAGCAAAGACTCAAGGTAGAGGGACACTCCCCCTCTCCTTGTTACGATAAAAAACTCCGAGACAAAAATAGTAATACAATAATTTGAAAGAGACGAACTAAATTAAACTTATACCGATGAAAGAAGGATAAGAACTCAAGCTTTGATCGTCGGAGTAGTAGAACTTCGTTGTCGTAGATTTGTCGGAGAGTCGTGGCATTGCGGAGGCTTTTGGAGTGCTTTTTGATGATGAAAATGTTGTGGAGAACCCCTTCTTTTATAGCCTTGAGAAACCCTAATCGTTGAGATGAAGTTTCATGAGGTGATGCCACCTAGCCCTTGAGAAATGGTGATAAGCTTTGACTCTCCTCGAGGCTGATCCTTGACTAACAGTTGACTTTGAGCACTATCAGTCGACTGATGCCAACATCAGTCGACTGAAGAAAGCTTGCAGTCGACTGATCCTCAGGATGTCTTGCTGCATTGAAAGTTAGCTAGAAAATGAAACATATACAAGTGAGTTTGACGACCACTTACCGTACGATCTCGACATAGAACTTCCATGGGATGTCTTCGTCGAATCGTCGCCTAAGGACATCCCTGTACGGAGGACACGACCTTACATACACTCACTCACACGAGCTTACCTCAACCTTTACCTTTGATGCGTCGCTTCCGGTCTTCACCTGAGTTCTTCGGCTCCCTCCGAAGTCTTCCTGGTGTCGCCCGACCACCACAGTTCCCTCCGAGTGTCGCTGACCTTCAGCTTAGCTTAGGATTCCTGCACACTTGATTCAGCTCGTGAGATAACAAACTGAACTTAACTTTGTACATTTGCTATGATCAAAACTCAGGTTCGATTCAGGTGCCTACAATACCAACAATTGTCTGCTATCCTGCCTCCACTGTGACCAAACAATCGGAAGGCCAGCTTGATGATGTCGTTTCCTGCCTTTGTGTCGTCCTCAGAGTAACATCTCTCAATTTCCCTATTTCGTCTTTCATTCCCTGTCGTTCCCTCTACAGTAATGTTGATCTAGAGCAAATTTTGCAGTGGACCATGGGTTCAGATCTATGATGTAGCCATTGTTGGATTTGATATCAATCGAGGAGCAAGAAGTGGTGCAATTGAGGCTAAGCAAGGTGTGTTGTATCTGGTTAATTTATGAATGCATACTATTATCCATGTGGTTTGGTTTGATATGATGATGGATTTGTTGTAGATAAACTAGAAATATAGAGTCATTTGTATCCACAAGTTAGGGGAGTTATCAAAATTGGATTATGCAGAGATGATTTCCTACTATGGATCAAAAACTTAGAGTTAGGTAAAATTGAGTTAATGAATTGTTTTCGAGATTGAGACTAATTGCAGAATATATGTGAATTAGGACATGATTTGATGAAGAAAGTTGATTAATTGATCAATGTTATGGATTGGTGCTGAGGATTGATTATGTTAATTTGATAATTAGTCATAATCAATCCATGTAGCTGATCCTCAATGCTTGAGACTATTAAAGCTATACCTTGATTATGGTAGATATCCTTTATTAGCTTTGGCAGCTATCTTTTAAGCCATATAACTATTGGATCACTCCTTTTGGAAAATCTACCTAAATATATAGATTTCTTGATGCTAATGATATATTAATACACCACATATTGGAAGCTTTCTAACACAAATCTCAGTATTTGTTGATTCAAAAAGCAGCATGGCATTGCAAATCATCATGGAGATTGCAAACTATTTTATTCCCTCTTCTCAGCGTGAAGATGTTTTCCCCCTAGTAACAAAAAGCAAACCTTGCGAACCTTAATGGAGATAGCAAATAGTTTCTTCCTACCTTGCATTAAAATGATTTTAAACATGATCATGGTTCGCCAAATGATATGAAAGCAGACAATGATGGCAATGCAGATATGATTAATGAGGTCAAAGCTTTAAAGGCATCTTTAATCTCTAATGATATCATTGATGTCACACCTTAAGAGTAAATTTGTTTGTCAACTGGATAGTACCCTCTTGTGACAATATAAGATAAACTACCGATACATGGCCCAAATAGCTGCTTTCATAGATAAGCCATAAAACACAACATAAATACACCAACAAATAATAAAGATACAAGAACTCAAATATATGCATACCGGTACAACTTTGACACAATAAGAAAATATAGTAGAAACCAACATCTAAACTGAATTCATAATAAAGGCCAAATACATACAACACATCTATATACCAAAATGCGGAAACAATATAGGATAAAATCCCAAAACAAACAATCCAAAATATACAATAATATCGAATAAAATCCATACACTCGGTGTGAGATGGGATCAACTGGTGGAGCTCTGAGCACCCATGAAATGTTCTACCTGTTACCTAGGCGACAAGAAACCCAGGGTCTATGGTGGTGTGTATAAAACTCAGTGGTAATATGAAAGATAAAGCATGAACAACATATGTTATATGGAGATCTATAGGTATACATATGAAGAGCAATAGGTATACGTATGGAGATCGACAGGTATAAAGTCTTAAAGGAAATAACAAATAACCAGTAGTATAACTATAATCAATGCATAAACAAACTACCTGATCAACTGAACATAATGTTGTTGGGACCCGATGCACCTATGTGGGCGTCTGTTCAAACATGTTTCATAAACATGCACAGCGAAAGTAATTAAAAATGGTAATAAACTATTTTATTTCATCACACACACCACATGCATACAGGATACAACAGTGTAGACATAATTGTACATTTAAATTTTACAAAAAAAAAAGTACACTAGGTATATCTGATGAATAACACGTAGCAAGAAGGGCATCAACCTTAGCGACCCTCGAAAGTTTCGGCTTTATCCATGTCTACGTCGAGTATCTTATGGATAGCTTTAAAAGCTACGAGCCCTGTCCTGACGAGAGATACTAGTCTCGTGTCGAAGTCGTTGTGATCCGAGAGATGATCACAAAACAAGTTCCATGAACTTGTTTCCTCAAAAGTGTCGATCACTGGCCAGAGAAGGATGGTCGGTGGTGGTGGCGGTGTGGCATCGACGACAAGAGGAGGTGGGGCGTCCAAGCTTAGGCGACGACAACACCAAGGGTGGGCGGCCCACAAGCAAAAAGAAGAGAAGGGAAAGTGGCTAGGGTTTCTTGATGGTCAAGAAACACGTTCTCTATCAAGAAACTCTCTCTCAACGATTATCGGTTCACAACCCAAACCCGTTAATCTGCTCAATTAATTTAAGTTAAAATAAACCAAACCGCGTTGGTCTATTTTAAGTTAAAATAAGCCAAACAAATTTTGGTTCATTTGTTAAAAATAAAACAAACAGCTTTGGTTTATTTTCAACCATTGGATTAGAACCAAACCAATTTGGTTCATCCATCATGTCTTCAAAAGACTCAGCCAATCAATGCTTTTGATGCGACAGAAACTATTTCATGCTCGCTCCTTGTTTGGTCCAACCAAACCAACTCTCTTTCGATCTCAGAATCTCATTCCCAAACTCATTTTAAATCCTTTGGATAACACTCGTAGTGCATGTGACCAAATAGGTTCCCGGTTTATGACGGGCATCTATAATTAACCATTAATTATAGAACGATCATGAGTAGCACATAGTAGTACATCATGATCTCGAATAAATCAAAAAATCAACGGTTGATCCCAAAACAACTTTTGAAACCTTTCAGCAGCTACAGTGAGTTGTGCACCGTTACCTTCACTCATATTATACCCACTTGGTTCAGGACATGGGCTATTGTGACAGTCCTCACTAGGCTAACTGTTGAGATGTATACTGAAAAGTCTATTATTTGTATGAAAATCTTTATTTTTGAAATAAGAATCACATGATCATTGTTTCCATATTTATGGTTATGCATATTATTTGATATATTATATTGTAGATAACATGGTGTGTGGTGTCACACGGAAGATCATGTTATAAGTTCCTTGTAGAGTATAAGTAGAGGCTCACAACCGAGATGGTTTTGGACAAACCATTGGTATGGTTGTAGTGTAATTTGGTATTGGTTTGTCTTGACCATAGAATTATACTAGTACACTTTGTGTGTATTGAGCAGGACCGACTTAGAGGTGATTCAATTTATTGCTGACTACATAATTGAATCGGACCTCGGATATTATGGTGTACGTGCTCTTAATCCTGATATAATAACTGGTACATGTACATAGTGTTAGGGAAATCTCTTGTCATGATATGGTTTTGATGTGTGTGGCAAAGGGTTTAAGTTAGGATGTGTGGATTTGATATGTGCGTTGGAGTCTTGCAGGACTTAGTAATTCGCATATGGAGCCTTGGCGAGTTTTACATCTCATGACTCGGTCTTTGAGTCGGTGAAGGATGGCTTTGCGGAAGCCGTGCGCTTGGAGCATCCGAGGGACCACCGGATGAGGAGCTTGGAGTGAAGCCGGAGGAAGTAGACTTCAGGGCAAGACGTGAAGGATGGCGCTGCAGAGCCATGCGCTTAGCGCATCAGAGGGACGTGGCCGGACGAAGATAACTTCAAAGGCGAGGGACTCCTAGGGATGAGAGTGAGCGAATGTAACCCGGGAAGGGGTAGTAGCTCTTAGATGAAACTTGGCCATTTGCCTAAGTGTCGGATGAGATTTCTCAACACCAGTCGACTTCCATAGAATGGCAGTCGACTGCTCTGCATCGAATGGGTTCGACTGGTATCCGACTGAGTGGATTTTGTCCCAGCAGTCGATTGCCATATGTTGGCAGTCGACTGCCAAGACCATCAGTCAACTGGTCAAGAGGGTTTGGGCCACAGAACCACTCATAGCCGACTGGGCAGTCGACACCGGAGGCAGCAGTCGACTGATGGATATATCAGTCGACTGCAAAGTGTTCCGTTGGACTACAATGGTCAGGATCTGACATGTTCGAAGGTCGTTGAAGTGGCGACAGTCGACTGCCAAGGGCGACAGTCGAATGGTGGCGGCCAATGGGAAGAAATCAACCCTCTCTATAAAAAGAGAGGGTGTGGGCTTGTGAATGGCTAATGCTTATGCTCTAAGTGATCATCCAAGTGCTCCACAAGATTCAAACTCCTTCTCTTAGTTTTTCTTTCACATCTATTGTAAAAGAAGGAGTGTGCTTGAGTTGTAAGGGTTACCTCCACCTAGCTTAGTGCAAAGGAGAGACAGATAGTGGATTGGTTGCAGAGTGATTCACCGAGGACGAATCGAGGACCGTGGATTAGCAGTGTAGTCGTGAACCACGTTACATTTCGGTGTTAGCATTGTTTGTATTCTTATTTCTATTTGCTTGTCTTGTTTGTTTCCGTTGCACTAATTTCTTTGTAGACGATCAAATTTCGTCATCCAACTAAAGAGGGCTATTCACCCCCCCTCTAACCGGCAAACACCACACCTCATCGATCCTACAAGTGGTATCAGAGCCAAGGAAAGCTTGTCGAGGACTAACCGCCACAACAAGCACATTCAAAAATGGCCGGCTCAAATATTCACCCACCAAAGTTTGAAGGAGAATTCTCTTGGTGGAAAAAGAGAATGGAGGTATTCTTCGAAACCGACTTTGAAATTTTATTAATTATGGAAAATAGTTTCGAGATGCCTAGGAATGAAGAAGGGGAGATATTGGAGAAATCAAGGTGGAGCAAGAGGCAAAGGGAAGAATACTTGGCAAATTCAAAGGCCAAGCACCACCTCTACAATGTACTCCCCCAACAAGAAGTTAACCGGATTGGGGAATGCTCTAGTTCCAAGGAGATGTGGGAGAAGCTAGTAGAGCTTCATGAAGGCACCTCGGTGGCCAAACTTGCAAGAAGAGACCTCCTCCACTCCCAACTATCCAACATCAAATTAGAAAAGGGAGAAAAGGTAACATCATTGCATTCTAGGTTTAAAGAAATTTTGATTGGACTAACAAGTGTAGGAGAAAGACTCTCGAACTGGGACATGCTCATGAAAGCAATTGATGCCTTTCCCCGGTCATCAAAATGGAGCTCAATGGTGGACTCCTTCTACATGTCAAAGAACTTAGAAGTGAGAACCTTGGAAGAGTTCTTCTCAACTATGGAGCTTCATGAAACAAAACTTGAAGGAATAGTAGAATAACATAGAATTCAACCTTCAAGAGGAGTAGCATTGATGGCAAACAAGGGGAAGAAGAAGATGGAGAACCCCTCCTCCTCCGATGAAGCATCCTCATCCTCCTCCATGGATAGCACGGAAGAAGCTTACATGGTAAGGAAGGTAAGACGTGCTTTAAGAAATTTTAAATTTAATAAATCTAATGATAGGAGGAGAAGACCAAGAGGAAAGGTGATTTGTTACAATTGCCAAGGAGAGGGGCACATAAGGGACAATTGTCCCCTCTTGAACAAGAGCAAGGAAGAGAGGAGAAAGAAGGAAGAAAAGAAGAAGAAGGGGAGCAAGAAGAAAAAGGATGTAGAGAAGAAGGCCAAGGGAAAGGGGAAGACCAAAGATCTCAAGGCAAGGACTTGGGATGATCCTTCATCATCATCATCATCATCATCACCATCCGAAGAAAAAGAACATGTCTACTCCAACCTTGCCCTAATGGCGTTTGATGATATCTCCAACTCCTCCTCCGATGGTGAAGAAGCAAGCTCAAGTGGAGAGAGCTCAAGTGAAGGGGGAGCCTCCTCTACATCCTCATCATCGGAAGATGATTTGGTAAGTGAGGTAACGAATCTACCCCCTAAGCAAATAATGTCCATGATTTCTAGCCTCACTAAGGATTTATTTAGGGCAAAGAAAAAGAATAAATGCATGCTTGAGCAAATTAAGGATTTAGAACAAAAATTAGAAAAAGCATGTTTTAATGATAATGATGATGATGCATGCTCACATGAATATATGCCATTCAATGTTAGTGATGCATGTATGGATGAAAATAGGGCTTTAAGGAAAAAGGTAGATCACTTGACCAATGCCCTAGAAAAGTTCACTATAGGTTCCAACACCTTGAACATGATCATAGGGACCCAAAGGGCAAGCTTCAATAAGAAAGGCCTAGGATATAAGGAAAAGAAAAATGAAAAGGCCTATAAATGCTTAATTGCTAGGGGTCATGAAAAAAAGAAGGTAATAGCTAGAAAATAGATCCCTAAGGAGTATTTAGTGAACCCAATAGGAAAGAACTTATTTTGGGTTCCTAAATCCATCCTAAAGGGTTACGAAAACCCTAGGATAGTCAACCATAAGGATTTCATCTATATCATATTTTTGGTTGACTTAGGATGGTGGAACAATATTTTTGAAATAGTGTTAGGTGATGATAATGCACCTATAAATATATAAATCATGCTTTAGGTGATACTTTGCCTTTTATCATGATGTTATACCTAATTCATGATTACAATTTGATGAATACATATGTTTCATGATCATAATGTGAAATTCATTCATATATATCTTTATGATCATGTGAGTTGTTAGGATGATACTTAACCTTGTATAGAATTGCATGAAAATAATGGTTAAGTATATACAAATACCTTTAGGATACATCTCACACTCACCATAGGCTACCTTGATTGAAAACTTAGCATGAGTGAGATGTTAGGATGATACAAATGTCCACTAGTGCCTATGGCATTTAGATGGTCATTCGAGGTATCAAAATAGCAATAATAGATCAATCATGGGGAAGGCTTATGTTTAATTCATAGACATATTGCCCAAACATCATGGTTGGATATTTCATATGTTTTCAAAACAATTTCTTACTTTAAAATCTGTGTGTTAATGTTTTGAAACAATCCAAAGCAAAACTAGGTGTTAAAATGGATACAAACTTGATCAAAACACTAGTTGTTTTTAAAGCTTTTGGATTTTTTGGCAGATCTTTAAAAATATAATATTTTTTCATGGAAAACCATTTTTCATTGATAAAGAACCCTAAAAAAAATGTGTTCCCCAAATTTTACAATTTTTCAAATTTTTTAGAATTTATAATGCATTTCTGAAATTCGTCCAGAAAATCAAAAATTCGGATTTCATTGTGTCAGTCGACTGCCATACTAATAGCAGTCTACTGATGGACTGTAAATGAGCACAGTAACCTAATTTTATCAGGTTTTTAACTGATTTTAATTTTTGTTTCTCTCTATACTTGATGTCATGATATATAAACTTTGTTTAATCTTTTTGATGGTGTCAAAGAAGGAGAAAACTATATGTTTAAGTAAGGGGGAATATATTTAGGGGGAGTTTTATATATTAAGGGGGAGAGTTGCTAATCATGTTATTCACATGCTTTCTTTCCTTAAAAGTTTATCAAATGTTTTACCTAACTTAAACGGATTGCCACACATCAAAAACGGGGAGACTGTTAGGGTAATCTCTTGTCGTGATATGGTTTTGATGTGTGTGGCAAAGGGTTTAAGTTAGTTTGTTATTGTGATTTGATATGTGCGTTGAAGTCTTGCAAGACTTAGTAATTCGCACATGGAGCCTTGGTGAGTTTCACATCTCATGACTCAGTCTTTGAGTCGGTGAAGGATGGCTTTGCGGAAGTCGTGCGCTTGGAGCATCCAAGGGACTGTCGGACGAGGAGCTTGGAGTGAAGCCGGAGGAAGTAGACTTCAGGGCGAGACGCGAAGGATGGTGCTGCAAAGTAGTGTGCTTGGTGTATCCGAGGGACATGGTCGGACGAAGATAACTTCAAAGGCGAGGGACTCCGAGGGATGAGAGTGAGCGAATGTAACCCGGGAAGGGGTAGTAGCTCTTAGGTGAAACTTGGCCATTTGGAAAAGTGTCGGATGAGATTTCCCGACACCAGTCGACTGCCATGGAATGGCAGTCGACTTCTCTGAGTTGAACGAGTTTGAATGGTATCCGACTAAGTGGATTTTATCATATGTTGGCGGTCGACTTCACTGATCATCGATCAAGGCAAAGCGTGATCGGGTCAAGAGGGTTTGGGTCACAGTAACCGGCCGAGTGATCGGCTCGACTATCGAGGCGAGGCGTGAGTCGACTAATGGATACATCAGTCGACTGCCAAGTGTTCCATTGGACTACAACGGTCGGGATCCGACGTGTTCAGAGGCCGTTGAAGTGGCAGCAGTTGACTGCCAAGGGCGACAGTCGACTGGTGGTGGCCAACGAGAAGAAATCAACCCTCTTTATAAAAAGGGAGGGTGTGGGCTTGTGGATGCGTAATGCTTATGCTCTAAGTGATCATCCAAGTGCTCCACAAGATTCAAACTCCTTCTCATAGTTTTTCTTTCACATCTATTGTAAAAGGAGTGTGCTTGAGTTGTAAGGGTTACCTCCACCGAGCTTAGTGCAAAGGATAGATTGATAGTGGATTGGTTGCGGAGTGATTCACCGAGGACGAATCGAGGACCATGGATTAGCGGTGTAGCCATGAACCACGTTACATTTCAGTGTTAGCATTGTTTGTATTCTTATTTCCTTTTGCTTGTCTTGTTTGCTTTCGTTGCGCTAATTTCTTTGTAGACGAGCAAATTTCGTCACCCAACTAAAGAGGCCTATTCACCCCCTTCTTGCCGGCAAACACCACACCTCATCGATCCTACACATAGTATTTATTTCTTTGATTTACCAATGGGCGAGATTTATAGATTAAATCGATAGGATCGGTAAGTTGGGAAATGATATTATTTACATGGTGTGCCGTTGATTATAGGAGGAAATCGTGTCCTATGTATTAGGATGATGATGTCCCCTTGAGGAGCTCATAAGGATCATCATGTAAACCCTGCAGGTGGACTTGGTCCGGCATGATGATGAGGTTGAGTGGTACTACTCATGGAGTTAGATGTTGATTAATTAATTGTCAGTAAATTAATTTATTGACGGATATTCGATATCTTAAACACAGAGAGACATTTGTACAATTAATATATGGAGCCCATATTTATTTATGGGCATTGGTGAGGTAGATAAATGATAATCCTCTAGTGGAATGGAATATCATTAATGGATCAGATTTTATGTGGGTTAGATCCATTAGGTGGCCAAGACCAACTCCCCCTCATGGTCCCTATTGTAGCCTATTAAAACCCTCATGAAACCTAGATCCAACGGACACGATTAAAAGGAGATTTGGGTAAAATCTATAGATAGGAGGCAAAGGATTGAGCGCCATAAAAGAATTGGAATTGTAGGGTTTGCTCTTTGGCTTGGGCAGCAACTAATCATTGGAGATTAGTGTTTGCTTCCAAAGGGGTTGGGCGGCTAGGGTTTGGAGAGGTTTGCGGTGACAACAAGTGGAAGTTTTTCCTCTCTTCCTAAGGTTTAGCCGGCACCCATATCTCTTCTTCTTTCTATCTTGGTTGGCGCCCATATCTCTTCTTCTTCCTATATTTCTCTTTAGCCGACGGCAAGAGTTAGGGTTCATCCTTTGGAGCTCTTGGATGCGCCCAAATTTCCTCTTGCTCTCTGTGGCCGACAGCAATAATCAAGCTAGGAGCTTGGTGGTCAGCTCTAGATAGGAGAAGAATTGTTTGGTTATCTTCCTTTGTTCGGAACAAAAAAGGAAAGGAAGATACGCGATCTACAAGGTTTCAACTGTTGGTGCAATAATGCCTCAAGCATTTATATGTTTTGATGTTTTGATAATCATCTAAGTTAGGCAACATTTGTGATCTAATTGTAAATATATTTAAGTGACAGGAAAATCCAAGTATGAAGACTTGGTAGAGGAAAAGTCCAAGTGTGATCTCGGCAAGAGATGTCCAAGGAAAGGGATTGGCGGTATAAGACCAAGCATGTTGTCTTGGCGGCGTAAAGTCCAAGCTGACCTTGACAAAGGAAGTCCAAAGGCACGTCTTGGGAGCGTAAGTCCAAGCATGTAGTCTTGGTGGTGTAAAGTCCAAGCGTACTTTGGCAAAGAGAAACCCAAGACATGACGAAACCGAAGGAAGCTCTTGGAAGGAAGCGCAAAGGATGAACAAGTCACAGACTCGAGGGATCCTGGAGGTGTGAGGATTAAGAAAGAGCTAGAAGGTTAAGTCTAGGTCTAAGGAGTTAATTCAAGTATGAAATTATAATACTTGACAAGTATTAGTCGACTGATACATCGTATCACTCGACAGATAAGGTGCTCGACTGAATCAGGCTGGAACCCTGATGATCAGTCGACTACCAAGAGCTGGCAATCGATTGATTGCGTCATCAGTCGACTGCCAATACCGACAATCGACTGATAATGTCGACGACGAGCACAGAATTGAGTTTCACTCGACTCCATGCGGGGATCACTCGACTTATCGCTTCATCAGTCGAATGATGAAATGATCAGTCGACTGATCAGGCTGCTATTGGAAATGGCGGCTGCGTATCTCCGCGGATTCAACTCGTCAAAAGCCATTGGCTTCGACGGCAGTCGACTGATGCTGTACATTAGTCAACTAATTGTGGTCCAATGGGAAAATGGGTCTCTTTCCTATAAAAAGAGGCCAAGGGGAGCAAGAAGAGGCTAGTGCTTATATTCTTATCATTCTCTCAAGCTCCCATAAATTTCCTAAGCTTTCTAAGTGTTTTAATTCCCCTCCTCCTCTCTAATCTTCATTTTCATCTTTTGTAAGAAGAGGAGGGTTTTGTAAAAGAGAAAGCTTCTTAGTGAATATCGATTTGGGTTGATCCACCTTAAAGATCACCGTGGAGTAGGAGCATTATCTCCGAACCACATAAAGCCTTCCTTATTAGCGATTGTATTTGTTTGTCTCTTAATTCCATTTAGCTTCTTATTTTTTGCTTCCGCTAACCTTTTTGTAGAAATCAAAAAAGAGGCTATTCACCCCCTCTCTAGCCTTCCAAGGATCCCCAACAAGTGGTATCAAAGCTCAGATCGCATCGGAAGATCTAACCATCAACCGGAGCATAATGACTTTTCAAGAGGTGTATAGCACGGCGAGGCCTCCATTCTTCGACGACAACGACTTCGGCTACTGGAAAAGTAGGATGGAATACTACCTTATGAATGATATTTATAATTGATTTAGTGTTGTAGACAGATTCGAGAAGTCGGTCGATGAACACAGAGCGCCTATACCAATCAAGGATTGGATGAGGGACATGGCCAAGAAGGCTCAAGCTAACGCCAAAGCAACAACCACACTTCAATGTGGGTTGTCCAAAGAGAAACTAAGTAAGGTGGGGCCTTTCGAATCGGCAAAGGAGCTTTGGGAGAAGCTAATTGAGCTCAACGAGGGATCGAAGGAAACAAGAAGAGCCAAGAGAGATCTCTTGATAGGCCAACTCCAAAGCTTTGCTATGAAGACCAACGAGACCGTAAGCCAAATGCACGGTCGCTTCAAGGAAGTAGTCAACGGACTACATGTGATAGGTGAGAAGGTCGACAATCGAGACCTTGTGAGGTACATTCTACAAGCTTTCCCTAGAACAACCTTATGGGCTTCAATGGTAGATGCCTATAAGGTCTCTAGAGATCTTTCTTTAGTTAAATTAGATGAACTCTTTTATGAATTTGAGTTGCACGAGGAAGCTAACACTTCGTCCAAGGAGAAAGGTGTAGCTCTTTTTGTAGGAAATAAGGACAAGAAGAAGAAGGAGAAGAAAGAGAAGAAAGAAATCTCTTCCTCATCCAAATCCGAGGAGGAGTCATCAAGTAGCGACGACGAGCTATCAACTAGTGAGGTAGCTCACTATGTAAAGAAGTTTGGTGAGAGGTCAAGGAAACTCACTAAGAAGGATGTGAGGGAGATGTTCCAATCCTCCAAAGGAAAAAATTCTAGCAGTTCAAATTCTACTCCTAATGTTGTTTGTTATGGTTGCAACAAGAAAGGGCATATCAAGCCAAATTGCCTGGAACTAAAGAAAAAGGATGAGAAGCAAAAGAAAAAGAAAAAGGAAAAGAAGGAGAAGAAGAAGGAGGCAATGGTGGCACAAACATGGGACACACTAAGCTTGGAGGACTCTTCCGATGATGAAGAAATGTGTCATGCCACCTGGAACCTAGCTCTCATGGCCTTGGAGGAGGAAGCTGGAAGCTCAAGTGAGGAGTCTTCATCCTCATCCTCATGCGACGAATCATCATCAAGTGATGATGAGGTAAGAGACTCCCCTAGAATAGACTTACAATATAAAACCATTGCATGCCTTCAAAGTGCTTTAAATAGATAAAAAACTAGGATTAAGGACTTAAAAGTTGAAATTAAATCACTTAAAAATGTAGAACCGCCTTGTGATGATGCATGTACACTTAGGAATCAGAATGATGAACTTAGGAAAGAAATAGGTGATTTACAAATGGATCCAAATATCTTGATATGATTCTTAGGGACTAAAGGGCCATTTATAACAAAGGCCGGCATAGGATATAAGCCTAAGGAGAAGGAAGTAGCCTTCACCTCTCTAATTAGTAGAAAACTAACCATTAGGAGAAAGGCTAAAAAGGCTTGGGTCCCCAAAAGTTATATAGTTAGTGCTATCGGTCCTAAAATTTGGGTGCCTAAGGCTTGCAATTTTCATGTTGTATAGGTAGAAGGACTAAGCTTATGGATTATTGATAGTGGTTGCTCAAAACACATGACCAATGATGAGAGAACATTTTCAACCATCAACCACACTAGCAAGGGGAAGGTGTCTTTTGGAAATAGTGGTAAACTTAAGATCCTAGGAAAAGACACAATTGAGGTATCCCCAAATCTTGTCATTCATAAAGTGTTATTAGTTAAAAATATGAAATTTAACTTGCTTAGTGTAGGTCAACTTTGTGATGCAAATTTTGATGTTCAATTTGATTCTTCAAAATGCTTCATAAGACATAAGGAAGTAAATGATTGCATGTTAGTAGGATTTAGGAAATCAAATATTTATTATGTTGATTTATCCTATGCTTCTAACATTTCTACTAAGTGTCTTATTGCAAAAGAAGAAGAGAGTTGGCTTTGGCATAGGAGGCTAGGGCACATCAATATGAAGAACATTGCCAAAATAGCCAAGATGAAGTTAGTCAAGGGGTTGTCAAAAGTCAAGTATCTTAAGGACAAAATGTGTGACACATGCCAAGAAGGAAAACAATCAAGATCATCACACAAAGGTAAATATTGCTTAGTTATAGTAGATGATTTTTTTAGATTTTCTTGGGGATTCTTCATAAAACATAAGGATGAAACCCGAGGTATAATCATAGGCTTTAGCAAAAGAGTACATAATGAAAGAAATCTCAAAATCAACCAGATCCATAGTGATCATGGTGGAGAATTTGAGAACTCTAACTTCTCTAATTTTTGTTTAGAATAAGGCTACAAGCATGAATTTTCTTGTCCTAGAACACCTCAACAAAATGGGGTTGTGGAATGGAAAAATCGTGCCCTGCAAGAAGCAGCTAGGACTATGCTTAATGCATATTCTCTACCTAGCTACTTGTGGGCGGAAGCGGTCAACACCGCTTGCTATATCCAAAATAGGATTTTAATTCATAGGTTTTTAGGAAAAAGCCCATTCGAATTATGGAATTGTACAATTCCAACAATTCACTATTTCAAAGTCTTTGGATGCAAAGTTTACATTTTAAACACCAAAGACAACCTCGGTAAATTTGAATCCAAAGCGGATGAAGGAATCCTAGTTGGATACTCATCCACTAGTGTAGGGTATAGAGATTATAATAAAAGAACTCAAAAGATTGAGGAATCCTCAAATGTGCAATTCGATGAAACCTCTAATACTTACCCTAGGAAATCCCCCATTGATAATGATATCAATAACAAAAATTAAGAAATTACCCAATAATTTCAAGATTTAACTTTCGGGGGTAATGATCAAGGGGGAGTAAGAGGTGATTCCGATGATGAAAGAATGGTTGAGGATAATCATGATCAAAATCAACTTAATACACCTCATAGGACAATAAGAGTTCATCAAAATCACCCTCTAGATCAAGTTGTTGGTGAATTATCCCAAGGTGTTAGGACTATGTCATTTCATAGAGTTCCTTCTAGTAATACAACCCTCATCACCCAAATTGAGCCCAAAACAATCAATGATGCATTACTTGATCCGGATTGGATCTTAGCAATGCAAGATGAATTGGCTCAATTTCAAAGGAGTCAAGTATGGGAGTTAGTTCCTAGACCTAATGATAATACCATCATTACTACAAAATGGATTTTTAGGAACAAACTAGATAATCAAGGCAATATCACTAGGAATAAGGCAAGGTTAGTTGCAAGGGGATTTAATCAAGTTGAAGGACTTAACTATGATGAAACATATGCCCTGGTTGCTAGGTTAGAGTATATTAGGATCCTATGAGGGTATGTCTCTTACATGGATTTTAAACTCCATCAAATGGATGTAAAATCGGCATTCCTAAATGGGTTCATTAAGGAAGAGGTATATGTAGAACAATATCCCGGGTTTGAGAATATGGACTATCCAAACCATGTATACAAGCTTAGGAAAGCTTTGTATGGTTTGAAACAAGCTCCTCGGGCTTGGTATGAAAGATTATCATCTTTCTTAATCTCTAAAGACTTTAGGAGGGGTAATGTAGATCAAACTCTATTTATAAAGTCAACATCAAAGGACATCTTTATAGCCCAAGTATATGTTGATGACATTATCTTTGGGTCAACAAATGATGAACTCCTTCAAGACTTTATCAAGAATATGGAAAATGAGTTTGAGATGAGTCTAGTTGGGGAACTAAATTTCTTCCTAGGTCTACAAGTCAAACAAACAAATGAAGGAATTTATGTATACCAAACCAAATATGCTAAGGAAATGATTAAGAAATTTGGTTTGGAAAATGCTAAAGTAGTGTCAACTCCAATGGCAACTAATACAAAAATAGATAATGACCTTGAAGGAAAACAAATTGACCTTACACTCTATAGGAGTATGATTGGTAGTCTTTTGTACCTAACCGCTAGTTGACCCGATATATTATTTGCAGTTGGTATGTGTGTTAGGTACTAATCAGGTGCCAAAGAATCTCATTTAGTTATCGTTAAGAGAATTTTAAGATATATTAAAGGCACACTAAATGTAGGACTATGGTACCCTAGGACTAGGTCTTTTGATTTGGTTGGGTAAACCGATTCCAATTATACCAGTTGTAAATTGGATCGGAAGAGTACTAGTGGTGGATACAAATTCCTTGGGTCCTCCCTAGTTAGTTGGAGTAGTAGGAAGCAACCTTATGTTGCACTATCCACCACCGAGGCCGAGTATGTGGCTATAGGTGGTGGTGTAGCTCAACTACTATGGATGAGACATACTTTAGAGGACTATGAGCTACTTTACTCCAACATAAAAGTATTTTGTGATAATGTGAGAACCATAAATTTGATCAAAAATCCGGTTCATCACTCTAGGACCAAGCACATTGAAGTAAAACATCACTTCATTAGAGATCATGTGGCTAAGGTGGACATTGAGCTCAATTACATTGAATCTATGTCCAACTTAGCCGACATCTTTACCAAGCCTCTCCCTGAAGAAGAATTTTCATCACTTAGGAGAGAACTTGGAATGTGCTTAGTTGAATAGAGGTGTAGGTTAGCATGATCACATAGAAAATCTAGGAATATATCTTTAAGCATCTCACAAAATACCTAAGAAATCATGATTTTTGTATTGAGGCACTTAGACAACATGTGAGATGTTAGGAAGATGGACTTGGTTCATCATGCTTATTATGATGCATTACTATGAACCAAAGTGTCATCTAGAGACATTAATCCTTCATTAGACCAATCATTGGGAAGGCTTATGCACAATTGATATGTAAATAGTCTAAGAATATGACTGGAAATGTCAAATAAAATATATTTTAAACTATATTTATCATACTTTGAAAATTAGATTTCAATTACTAAGCAAAAGTGATACAAAGTTTGAAAAATATTTAAGCTTTTGATAAGTTTCAAAATTGTATCATTGTCGAAATCTGAAAAACATATATTTTTCCAATCATTTTTCCTTGATAGAACATGACTTCAGAAATGTGTGCATGAAATTTTGTGATTTTTTGATGTTTCTTGAATTTTGGCTCATTTCTGAAAAAACCTGAAAAATGAGTTTTAGGTGTGGCAATCGACTGCGTCAGTTTTTCAGTCGACTGCTACTTTGTTTATCACAAATTAGCAACAAAACTGCCCTGGAAGAACCACCCTGGAAAACTGCCCTGGCAGATAAACCCTGGCAAAACTACCCAGGCAGAACCACCCTTGCAAACTGCCTTGGCAAATTGCCCTGCCAAATCGCTGGGAAATCGCCTGGTAGAACCACTCGCAAATTGTCTCGCAAATTGCCTCGCAAAATCGCTCGCGGCCTGTCCCGCAAAATTGCTCTGGGCAAACTACTCTGGAATTGGGCAAACTGCCTTGGAATTTGGTGAACTGCCCTGGAATTGGGAAAACTGTCCTGGAATTCGGTGAACTACCCTGGAATTGGATAAACTACCCTGAAATTAAGCAAATTAGCCCTTTTTCTTTGTCTTAAGTGTACTAATAAGTGTCCTAAAACTATCGTATGATAATCTTCTATAAAACGAGGTTTTAGGACTGAATAATGCAATGTTTTAGGGGGAGCTTCATAGATATAAAGTTTTAATCCCCTAAATTTATATTGTTAGTGCAAAGATAGGACATAGTTTCATATTTCTTGTTTATGCTTTGCTCAACATCCTATTCACACATCATAACCTATGTTTTGGATTAAGGGGGAGCTTTCATTCTATTTTATACCTTAATTCAAGGTATTATAAATTTCATGAACTTATTTGTATTAAGTCTTTCTCTTTTTGATGTATGTCAAAGGTGGAGAAGAATGATTTAAGTTAGGAATTCACATTGATAAATGTTGACATGTGATGTTTATTTCTGAGAATGTTTTAAGACCTAACTTAAATGATTGCCAAACATCAAAAAGGGGGAGATAGTTGGTGCAACAATGCCCCAAGCATTTATATGTTTTGATGTTTGGATAATCATCTAAGTTAGGCAACATTTGTGATCTAATTGTAAACATGTTTAAGTGACAGAAAAATCCAAACATGAAGGCTTGGTAAAGGAAAAGTCCAAGTGTGATCTTTGCAAGAGAAGTCCAAGGAAAGGGCTTGGTAGCGTCATACCAAGCATGTAGTCTTGGCGGCGTAAAGTCCAACTAGACCTTGACAAAGGCAAGTCTTGGCAGTGTAAGTCCAAGCTTGTAGTCTTGGCAGTGTAAAGTCCAAGCGTACTTTGGCAAAGAGAAACCCAAGACATGACGAAATCGAAGGAAGCTCTTGGAAGCAAGCGCAAAAGATGAACAAGTCACGGACTCGGAGGGATCCTGGAGGCTGAGACTTAAGGAAGAGCAAGAATGTTGAGTCTAGGTCTAGGGAGTTAATTCAAGTATGAAATTATCATACTTGACAAGTATCAGTCGACTGATACATCGTATCACTCGACTGATAAGGTGCTCAACTAAATCAGGTTGAAACCCTGATGATCAGTCGACTGATTGCGGCGTCAGTCGACTGCAAATATCGATAGTCGACTGATCAAGTCGACGACAGGCATAGAATGGAGTCTCACTCGACTCGTGGTGGATCACTCCATCGATCGCTTCATCCCGATCGATGAAGTGATCACCGATCGATCTTTGCCATTGGAAATGGCGGTGCAGATCTCTCAGGATTCACCGCCGAAGTCGTTGGCCGACGATCCGCCGATCGATGTTGTACATCAATCGACTGATCATGGTCCAATGAAAAAATGGGTCTCTTTCCTATAAAAAGAGGCCAAGAGGAGTAAGAAGAGGCTAGTGCTTATATTCTAATCATTCTCTCAAGCTCCCACGAATTTCCTAAGCTTTCTAAGGGTTTTAATTCCCCTCCTCCTCTCTAATCTTCATTTTCATCTTTTTTATGAAGAGGAGGGTTTTGTAAAAGAGAAATCTTCTTAGTGAAGATCGATTTGGGTTGATCCACCTTAAGGATCACAGTGGAGTAGGAGCATTATCTCTGAACCACATAAAGGCTTCCTTGTTAGCGATTGTATTTGTTTGTCTCTTAATTATATTTAGCTTCTTGTTTTGTCTTCCGCTAACCTTTTTGTAGAAATCAAAAAAGAAGCTATTCACCCCCCTCTATCCTTCCAAGGATACCCAAAATCAACTCTTGGAGGATCGTTGCCCACACAATGTTCAAGAGGAGGATAGGTCATACAATAGAAGATTAAGAGGTATACAAGAGGTATAATCTTGTTTGTTTTGATTAGTTCTTTTGTATAATGCATGTGGCTAATTTACTTGGACCCCCAAGATAAACACAAAATCGGCGATCCGTACATCATCTATTCCACAACTAATCGAGGAAAAGAGTTACGTTGCTTGAACAACATGTTTGTTCAAGAGACCACATGAATCGAATAGCATGATGATGGATCGGTTGCTTGGGTAATCTGTCTTCATCAAGGATTAGTTTTTTTAATCCGGGGACGTAAATAGGATCGCCATGCATGAGCGACTGAAGTAGGAAGCAATCCCCTACAAGTGGTATTAGAGCCACAGTTTTCGATTTTGTGTGTTTAGGATTTGATTACTTTTATCCACTTATCAAATATTATGTGTGCCGAATAATAGTAGGATATGCGTAGGCTAACTTCATGGTTGCAGGCATTAGATCCAACTATTATGGCCATATGTGTGTGTTTGTGATTGGATGCGTGTAATTGTAATATTATTTTAATCCTTGGGGTTGACGAGACTAGTATTTAATTTTTGTAATTAAGTACGGCATTGTTTAGCCAATCTTTTATTTTAGTTTACTTTCGATCTAGATTTCAGGTACACTCCGTTGTGGGGTATAGGATCGATAGATGTAAATTAAAATAATTTTTATCAGCTCGGATCTCCGGATGGCTTGTACATGACATAGGGAGGAGCGGACAAGATGACGACACGACGGGAGGCATATTGGAAAAAAAATCAATAATAGTTGGAAAATATTTTTCATATTTATTGCTTCTTGTTTGATATGCATGTTGTGTGCTAGGAAAATTTCTCATTTTAAATTACTAAGTGGGAGAGGGATTTTTTTTAAAAATTCTCATGGCCTCAATTACAATTTGACATGTGATGCAAATAAATTTATACGTTAGCTCTGAGTGTCTTCCTCCCCATAAGATGAGTTTGTTTTGCGGATCACTAGGTCAAATATGGTTATAGGAAATTATTTATGAGCATGTGTACTTCTCCATTGGAAGGCACATAATCCAAGATAATTGCCTTAGTATCGGGTAATGATGAACACTTAGATGCAAATAAGAGTATCTGTTAGTGCAATCAACCCATGATATGGTTTTGATGTGTGTGACAAAGGGTTTAAGTTAGGATGTGTGGATTTGATATGTGCGTTGGAGTCTTGCAGGACTTAGTAATTCGCACATGGATCCTTGGCGAGTTTCACATCTCATGACTCGGTCCTTGAGTCGGTGAAGGATGTCTTTGCGGAAGTCGTGCGCTTGGAGCATCCGAGGGACCGCCAGACGAGGAGCTTGGAGTGAAGCCGGAGGAAGTAGACTTCAGGGCGAGATGCGAAGGATGACACTGCAGAGCCGTGCGCTTGGCACATCCGAGGGACGTGGTCGGACGAAGATAACTCCAATGGCGAGGGACTCTAAGGGATGAGAGTGAGCGAATGTAACCCGGGAAGGGGAAGTGCTCTTAAGTGAAACTTTGCCATTTGGTAAGTGTCGGATGAGATTTCCCGACATCAGTTGACTACCATGTTATGGTAGTCGACTACTCTAAGTCAACTGTGACTCGACTAGTGTTTGAGTCCGCTCATGCCATACAAGTGCATTGGCAGCGATCGGCGACTACCACCGATCGGAGACCACAGATCGATGAAGGCACATCACCGGGTCGCAAGTGTTTCGGCAGAATGGAGTCGATCCTCGCGAGCACTGATCGATCGAGCATCACCGATCGATGGCAATATCACGATCGATAGAAGTCGTTGGATGAAATCCAACGTGGAAAGCAGCCATTATTGGGCAATGGCTAAAGAATCAGTCGACTGATCACGAGCATCAGTCGACTGGTCCTGTGTCAACGGGAAGAAACGCTCTTCCTCTATAAAGAGGAAGGGTGTGGGGCTTTGGGGGCCTAATGTTTATGCTCTAATCTTCTCCCAAAGTTCCCTAAAGAATTCCCACTCTTCTTACTTCCTATTATTCCATTCTATTGTAAAAAAGAGGGATTGTAAAGAGGTTACCTCCACCTAGCTTGGTGCAAAGGAGAGATCTAGTGGATTTGGCAAAGGAGTGATTCACCTGGATGAATCAGGACCGTGGATTAGCGGTGTAGCCGTGAACCACGTTACGACTTTGTGTTAGCATTTGTTTATTCTTCCTTTACTTTGTCTTTAATTTTTTGTATTTGCATATTCCACTTGCGCTAATAGTTTTGTAGATGAGCAACGAACGAACGAATTCCACCGTCTACGACAAAGGCTATTCACCCCCCTCTAGCCGGCCAACATCTACACTTCGATCCCCTATAAGTGGTATCAAATCAAGGAAAGCTTGTCGAGGACTAACCGCCACAACAAGCACATTCAAGAATGGCCGGCTTGAACATTCATCCACCGAAGTTTGAAGGAGAATTCTCTTGGTGGAAAAAGAGATTGGAAGTATTTTTTGAAACCGATTTCGAAATTCTTTTAATTATGGAAAACGGTTTAAAAATGCCTAGGGATGAAGAAGGGAAGCCATTGGAAAAATCATGGTGGAGCAAGAGGAAAAGGAAAGAATACTTGACAAACTCAAAATCCAAACATCATCTCTACAACGTACTCTCCCAACAAGAAGTAAACCGGATAGGAGAGTGTGCTAGCGCCAAGGAGATGTGGGAGAAACTAATAGAGATTCATGAAGGCACATCCGAGGCGAAGCTAGCAAGGAGAGATGTCCTTCACTCGCAATTATCCAATATCAAACTCAAAAAGGGAGAGAAGGTAAAATCCCTACACTCTAGATTTAAAGAAATTCTAACCGGTTTAACAAGTGTAGGTGAAAAACTCTCCAACCGGTATATGGTAATGAAGATCATAGATGCCTTTCCCAGGTCCTCAAGATGGAGCTCTATGGTGGACTCGTTCTACATTTCCAAGAACATAGAAGTTAGCACCTTGGAGGAATTTTTCTCAACCATGGACCTCCACGAAACAAGGCTTGAAGGAATAGTAAAAGAGCCTAGAATTCAACCTTCAAGAGGAGTAGCTTTGATGGATAACAAAGGGAAGAAAAAGATGGAGATTCCCTCCTCCTCCGATGAAGCTTCCTCCTCCTCCTCTATGGATAGCATGGAAGAAGCTTATATGGTAAGGAGGGTAAGGCGTGCATTAAAAGGTTTTAAATTTAATAAATCTAATGATAGGAGTAGAATACCAAGGGGGAAGGTAATTTGCTATAATTGCCAAGGAGAGGGACATATAAGGGATAATTGTCCCCTCTTGAACAAGAGCAAAGAGGAGAAGAGAAAGAAGGAAGAAAAGAAGAAGAAAAAGGGGAGCAAGAAGAAGGAAGAAGAGAAGAAAGCCAAAGAAAAGGGAAAGGCAAAGGCACTAAAAGCAAGGACTTGGGATGACCCTTCTTCCTCATCATCATCATCATCCGAGGAAGAAAATGTCTTTGTCACAAATTTAGCACTAATGGCATTTGATGACTTAGACTCCTCCTCCTCCGAAAATGAAGGATCAAGCACAAGTGAGGGGAGCTCTAGTGAAGGGGGAGCTTCTTCACCATCCTCATCCGAAGAAGAAGAAGACATGGAGACTATGGTAACGAATCTCTCACCTAGTAAAATAGTTTCCATGATTTCTAGCCTCACTAAGGATTTATTTAGGGAAAAGAAGAAAAATAAATGCATGCTAGATCAAATTAAGGACTTAGAAGAAAAATTAGAAAAAGCATGCTTAAATATTAATGATGATATTTCTTCTAGCCTAAATGATGCATGCTCACATGAATATATGCCTTTAAATGTTTGTGATGCATGTATGGATGAAAATAGGGCTTTAAGGGAAAAGGTAGATCATTTGACCAAGGCCCTAGAAAAGTTTACTATTGGCTCCAACACTCTTAACATGATCATAGGGAGCCAAAGAGCAAGCTTCAATAAGAAAGGCCTAGGATATAAGGAAAAGAAAAATGAAAAGGCCTATAAATGGTTGATTGCTAGGGGTCAAGATAAAAAGAAGACAATTGCTGGAAAATGGATCCCTAAGGAATTTTTAGTGAACCCCATAGGCAAGAATTTGTATTGGGTTCCTAATTCCATCATTAAGGGTTAGAAAAACCCTAGGATAGTCAACCATATGGAATTTACCTATATCATGTCTTTGGTTGACTTAGGATGGCGGGACAATATTTTTGAAATAGTGTTGGGTGATGATAATGCACCCATAAATAGATAAATAATGCTTTAGGTGATACTTGAATTATTATCATGACTTTATACCTAATGCATGATTATTAATTGATGAATACATGTGTTTCATGGTCATAATATGAAATTCATTCATATATGTCTTTATGATCATGTGGGATGTTAGGATGATACTCAACCATGGGTAGAAATGCATTAAATTAATGGTTAAGTGTATACAAATACCTTTAGGATGCATTTCACACTCACCATAGGCTACCTTGATTGAAAACATAACATGGGTGAGATGTTAGGATGATACTTATGGTCCACTAATGCCTATGGCATTTAGATGGTCATTTAAGGTATCAAATAGAAATAATAGACCAATCATGGGGAAGGCTTATATTCAATTCATAGACATATTGCCTAAAGATCATGGTTAGATATTTCATATGTTTTCAAAACAATTTCTTACTTTAAAATCTGTGTGTTCATGTTTTGAAACAATTTAAAGCAAAACTAGGTTTTAAACTTGATACTAACTTGATCAAAAACCTAGTTACTTTTGAAACTTTTGAATTTTTGGCAAATACTTGAAAATATAATGGTTTTTCATGGACAACTATTTTTCATTGATAAATATACTTACAAGAAATAAGTTCCCTAAATTTCATGATTTTTCGAATTTTATAGAATTTTAAAATCAAAAACTGAAAAACTCGAATGCATGTGCCAATGACCGGTAGTCTCGAATAAGTCGATCATCGATAACATGCCCAGTAACTTCTTTTATCCAAATTTAAGGCATTTTTTGGCTTTTGATTTTCTCTAAACTTGATGCCATGCTTGTATAAACTTTATTTAATATTTTTGATGGTATCAAAGGGGGAGAAATGTATATGTTTAAGTAAGGGGGAATTGTATTTAGGGGGAGTTTCAAGTATTAAGGGGGAGAGTTGCTAATCATGTTACTTACATGCTTTCTTACCTTATTTTTTTTTTATAAATGTTTTACCTAACTTAAACGGATTGCCACACATCAAAAAGAGGGAGATTGTTAGTGCAATCAACCCGTGATATGGTTTTGATGTGTGTGGCAAAGGGTTTAAGTTAGGATGTGTGGATTTGATATGTGCGTTGGAGTCTTGCAGGACTTAGTAATTCGCATATGGAGCCTTGGCGAGTTTTACATCTCATGACTCGGTCTTTGAGTCGGTGAAGGATGGCTTTGCGGAAGCCGTGCGCTTGGAGCATCCGAGGGACCACCGGACGAGGAGCTTGGAGTGAAGCCGGAGGAAGTAGACTTCAGGGCAAGACGCGAAGGATGGCGCTGCAGAGCCATGCGCTTAGCACATCAGAGGGACGTGGCCGGACGAAGATAACTTCAAAGGCGAGGGAGTCCTAGGGATGAGAGTGAGCGAATGTAACCCGGGAAGGGGTAGTGCTCTTAGGTGAAACTTGGCCATTTGGCTAAGTGTCGGATGGGATTTCCCGACACCGGTGGACTACCATATTATGGTAGTCAACTACTCTAAGTCGACAGTATCTCGACTAGTGTTTGAGTCTGATTCAAGTACCAACAGTCGACTGCCATGGATTGGCAGTCGACTGTGTGTCCACCAGTCGACTGATGAAGGCATCAGTCGACTGGTCGCAAGTGTTTCAGGCACAAAATGGAGTCGAGCTTGTGAGCACTCGACTGATCAGAGCATCAGTCGACTGATGGCAATATTAGTCAATTGATGTGGAAGCCGTTGGATGAAATCCAACATGGAAAGCAGCCGTTATTGGGCAACGACTATAGGATCTGTCGACTAATCAAGAGCATCAGTCGACTAGTCCTGTGTCAACGGGAAGAAACCCTCTTTCTCTAAAAGAGGAAGGGTGTGGGGTTTTGGGGGCCTAATGTTTATGCTCTAATCTTCTCTCAAAGTGCCCTAAAGAATTCCCACTCTTCTTACTTGCTATTATTCCATTCTATTATAAAAAAAAGGGATTGTAAAGAGGTTACCCCCACCTAGATTGGTGCAAAGGAGAGATCTAGTGGATTTGGCAAAGGAGTGATTCACCTTGGACGAATCGGGACCATGGATTAGCGGCGCAGCCGTGAACCACGTTACAACTTTGTGTTAGCGTTTGTTTATTCTTCCTTTGCTTTGTCTTTAATTGTTTGTATTTGCATATTTTGCTTGCGCTAATAGTTTTGTAGATGAGCAACGAACGAATGAATTCCATCATCTACGACAAAGGCTATTCACCCCCCTCTAACCAGCCAACATCGACACTTCGATCCCCTACAGTATCCTCCCCATCGGAGTCACTGCTTTTATTTGTTGGCCCGAAGAGGAACCAACTATTAATTTTCTTTTCTCAAAAAGTAAGGTTGATAGGATAATAAAATTAATGGGTAAAATCTTCTCTTACAAATGTAGAATACGTATACGTCCACACTATCGTCGCATATGATATTCTCGATGTTTTGAGGTGTTAGTTGATTTTAAAATTTTATTATTTGAGGAATCAATAAATTTTTAAAATCTAATGTTTTGATCTATGTGGTTCTTAGGTTTTTTAAAAATAACTTTCAACCCACTTGCTGTGATACTAAAGGAAAATAAACTTACTAGACCTAACTATGTGAATTGAAAAAGGAATATGGATATAGTCTTGACTGTTGAGGAGTACAAGTATGTACTTCTCGAAGAGTGTCCTCCTAAGCATACGGATGATTCTGGGGAAAAGGAGAAAGAGAGTTTAAGAAGTGGATAAAGGCTGATGAGATAGTGCGGTGTTACATTTTGTCTTCTATGTCAAATGTATCGCAACATCAGCATCAAGCCATGCCTACTGCTTATGACATGATGCTCAATTTCAAGGAACTTTTCGAACACTAGAATCAGGCTGCTAGGCAGGAAGCCATGAGGAACTTGATGATGAGCACCATGATTGAGGGAACACTCGTGAGGGATCATGTTCTAAGGATGATGGCTCATTTGAATGAGCTGGAAGTCCTTGGAGCTGAGATCAATGAGGAAATCTAAGTCGATATCATTCTCCAATCTCTACCTAGGAGTTTTGAGCAGTTTTGTCTGAACTACAATATAAACAAGAGGTTGTATTCATTGGCAGAGCTTCTGACAAAACACCAGGCGGCAGAGGGACTTTTTCATCAGAGTGCTCAACCTCAGGACATGGTTGCTTAGAAGGTTTCTACTTCTAAGCCAAAAAGCAAGAAGAAGAAGAAACAAGGTGGAGTAAAGGTGACGGGAGGATCTCAAGGAGGACTGAAGAAGTCAAAAGGCAAGTGCTTCACTTGCAAGTAGATTGGACATTAGAAGAAGGACTACCCCAACCGGAAACAGAAAAAAGGTATATCTTTTGGTTTAGTCATTGAAACATGTTTAACAGTGTTATCTACCTGCATCTGGTGTGTAGATATGGGAGCCACTGATCATGTCCGCAATACTTTGCAGGGGTTACAGGAAACCAGATGACTAGCTTAGGGGGAGATTACCATTTACTTGGGCGATGCTACGAAGGTGTCGGCTATTGCAGTGGGAGATGTTTATTTATCTTTTGATAGGAATAAAACTTTAGTTATGAAAAATTGCCTTTATGTACCTTTATTTAGAAAGAATTTGATTTTGGTTTCTAAATTATTTTTGGATGGATATTCTATTTCTTTTAATGACAGAGTTGTTATAAAAAGGAATAGGGAGATTATCTGTTCTGCTGCATTGATAGGAAATTTATATACCCTTGAACCAAAAGCTTCCACGATGCAAATAGAAGTAAATAACTCATCTTCTAAATCTAATAAGAGAAAAGAACCTTTGAAAATAAACTAAACATATCTTTGGCATCAAATGTTAGGTCATATTAACCAAAGTAGAATTCAAAGGATAATAGCTGATGGACCTCTAGGTTCATTAGTGGTGGAAGATTTTCCAACCTGCAAATCTTGCTTGGAAGGTAAAATGACCAAGAGGCCTTTTAAGGCCAAGGGGTATAGACCCAAAGATGTGTTGGAATTGGTTTATTCTGATTTGTGTGTCTATCCAGCATAGAGGTGGTTTTAAATATTTCGTCTCTTTTATAGACAATTATTCAAGATATGGATACATTTACTTGATACGACGCAAGTCTGAATGCTCTGACAGGTTCAAAGAATTCAAGGCTGATGTGGAGAAATGTCAAGGTAAAAGTTGTAAGAGGTCGATATGGCCGGCTAGAGGGGGGTGAATAGCCCTCGTGCGTTGGACGTCGTAAATTGCTCGTCTACAAAAACGTTAGCGTAAGCGGAATATACAAATACAAAGCAAAAGACAAGCAAGATATAAGCAAGCAATACAAACACTGAGATATAACGTGGTTCACGGCTACGCCGCTAATCCACGGTCCGATTCGTCCACGGTGAATCACTCCGCCAAAACCAATCACTATCGGTCTCTCCTTTGAACAAAGCTAGGTGGAGGTAACCTTTACAACCAAGATCACTCTTCTTACAATAGGATTGAAGTAAAGACAAGTAAGAAGAGTTTAGAGCTTGTGGGGCACTAGGAAGATCGTTTGGAGTATATGCATTAGCCTCTCAAAGGCTTACACCCTCTCTTTTTATAGAGAGGGCTAACTTCTTCCGCTTGCCGCCATCACCGACCGCCCTTGGCGATCATTACTACAACGCGCCTCCGAACACGTCGGATCCCGACCGCTGTAGTCCAACGGAACTCTTGGCGATCGATGGACCTCATCACGATCGATGCCTCCGTAGTCGATCGCCTATCGGCTATGAACGATTCGCGGCCAACCTTATATATACCGATCGGCCGCTTTCGCCGATCGATGGTCTTGGCGATCGGCCCATTGCGATGGCGCCGCTGGCCGCCAATCCAATCGATCGATACGAACTTACTGATTGAGGCGATCACCGCCATGACATGGCAATGCCGTGCTCGAAACCCATCCGACACTTGGCCAAATGGCCAAGTTTCACCTAAGAGCTACCCTTCCCGGGTTACAATCGCTCACTCATTTCTGAGTCCTCCTTGAAGTTCTCTTCGTTCTCGCCACGTCCCTCGGCAAAGATCAGTGACGGCCTGCAATGCTCCTTCTCGCCTCTTGCCTCAAGTCTACTTCCTCCGGCTTCACTCCGAGCGTCTCGTCCGGGGGTCCCGCGGATGCGCCAAGCGCACGGCGTCCGCAAAGCTATCCTTCACCGACTCAAGGCACGAGTCATGAGATGTGAAACTCGCCACGGCTCCATGTGCGAATTACTAAGTCCTGCACGACTTCAACGCACATATCACATCAACATATCAAACTAACTTAAACCCTTTGCCACACCATCAAAACCATATCACGGCAAGAGATTGCCCTAACAATCTCCCCCTTTTTGATGTGTGGCAATCCGTTTAAGTTAGGTAAAAACATTTGATATAAATTCTAAGGTAAGAAAGCATGTAAAGATAAACATGATATAACAACATGCAATTCCCCCTTAATCCATGAAACTCTCCATGCAAATTTTCTCCCCCTATCATATATTTCTCCCCCTACATATATTTCTCCCCCTACAATATATTTCTCCCCCTAATGTGATTAACTTAAACATACTTATTTCTCCCCCTTTGACACCATCAAAAAGATTAACACTAAGTTATAAGCTCATGGCATCAAGTATAATGGAGGAAAAATATGTCAAGTTGATTTAAAAATTGGGTACCATTTGTTGGTGGCATCAAGTATATTTCTACCACTTGTAGGAGGTTTACAAACTGAATTCAGCCTTCAATATTCTGATTTACAGGCCAATGATCATTGCTATCAAGATGGCAATGATCGCACAATGAATCCAAATTTCGATTTTCTCGATTAAAATTGAATGCATTATAAATTCCAGAAATTTTGAAAAATCATGAAATTTGGGGAACATATTTCTTTTAAGTATATCTACCAAGGAAAAATAGTTTTTCATGAAAACTCATTATATTTTCTTGTTTTTGCCAAAAATCCAAAAGTTCTAAAAACCACTAGGTTTTTGATCATTCTAGTATCAAGTTATCTACCTAGTTTTGCATCCAATTGTTTCAAAACATGAATACATGTATTTTAGGGTAAGGAATTGTTTTGAAAACATATGAAATATCCAACCATGATCTTTGGGCAATATGTCTATGAATTAAACATAAGCCTTCCCTATGATTGGTCTATTATTGCTATTTTGATACTTTAAATGACCATCTAAATGTCATAGGCATTAGTGGACATTTGTATCATCCTAATATCTCACCCATGCTAAGTTTGCAATCAAGTTAGCCTATAGTGAGTGTGAGATGTATCCTAGGGGGTATTTGTATATACTTAACCCATATATTCATGCAATTCTATCATGGTTAAGTATCAACCTAACATTCTACATGATCATAATGACATATATCAATCAATTCTACATTATGATCATGAAACTCATGTATCCATCAAATAATAGTCATGCATTAGGTATTATATGATGATGATAAACAAGTTATCACCTAAAGCATGATTTAAACCTATTTCTAGTGATAACGTGCCAAATTTCAAAATCATAAATCATGATTTAAGACATACATAGGAATTACATCAATCATCATGATTTAAGCATTATTACCTATTTATGGGTACGTTATCATCACCCAACACTATCTAAAAAAATGTTGTCCCGTCATCCTAAGTCAACCAAATTATGATATAGGTCAAGTTCATATGGTTGACTACCCTAGGGTTATTCTAACCCTTAAGGATGGATTTTGGAACCCAAAATAAATTCTTTCCTATTGGGTTCACTAAATATTCCTTGGGGATCCATTTCCTAGCAATTACTTTCTTTTTATCTTGTCCCCTAGCTATTAGGCATTTGTAGGCCTTTTCATTTTTCTTTTCCTTGTAGCCTAGGCCTTTCTTGTTGAAACTAGCTCTTTGGCTCCCTAAGATCATGTTCAATGTGTTGGAGCCAATAGTGAATTTTTCTAGGGCTTTTGTTAAATAATCTACCTTTTCCCTTAAAGCCCTATTTTCATTCATGCATGCATCACTAACATAAAATGGCATGTATTCATGTGAGCATGCATCATCATGGCAAGAAGAAATATTATCATTTAAGCATGCCTTTTCTAATTTTTGTTCTAGGTCCTTAATTTGATCTAGCATGCTTTTGTTCTTCTTCTTAGCTCTAAATAAATCCTTAGTTAAACTAGAAATCATAGAAACTAATTTACTAGGCGAGAGATTAGTTACCATAGTTTCCATGTCCTCTTCTTCTTCGGATGATGAGGATGTGGAAGCTCCCCCTTCATTTGAGCTCTCTCCTCTTGAGCTTGATTCTTCATTTTCGGATGAAGAGCAATCCAAGTCATCAAAGTCCATCAAGGCCAAGTTGGTGACAAAGGCATTCTCCTCATCCGATGATGATGAGGATGGGTCATCCCAAGTCCTTGCCTTGAGAGCCTTAGCCTTTCCCTTCTCCTTTGTTTTCTTCTCTTCTTCCTTTCTCTTGCTCCCCTTCTTCTTCTTCCTCTTCTCTTCTTTCTTTTTCTTCTCTTCTTTGCTTTTGTTTAGGAGGGGACAATTGTCCCTTATGTGCCCTTCTCCTTGGCAATTGTAGCATATAACCTTCCCCCTTGGTCTTCTCATCCTATCATTAGATTTATCAAATCTAAAATTCTTAAATGCACGTCTTACCCTCCTTACCATATAGGCTTCTTCGGTGCTATCCATGGAGGAGGAGGAAGACGCAAATCATCGGAGGAGGAGGGGATTTCCATTTTCTTCTTCCCCTTACTTGCCATCAATGCTACTCCTCTTGAAGGTTGAATTCTAGGCTCCTCTTGTATTCCCTCAAGCCTAGTTTCGTGAAGCTCCATGGTTGAAAAGAATTCCTCCAAGGTGCTCACTTCTAGGTTCTTGGAGATATAAAATGAGTCCACCATGGAGCTCCATTTTGAGGACCGGGGAAAGGCATCTATGGCCTTCATTACCATATCCCGGTTTGATAGCTTCTCACCTACAATTGTTAGCCCAATTAAAATTTCTTTAAACCTAGAGTGTAGTGAGGTTACCTTTTCTCCCTTTTCTAGTTTTATATTGGATAATTGGGAGCGGAGGAGGTCTCTCCTTGCTAGCTTGGCCTCGGATGTGCCTTCATGGAGTTCTATAAGCTTCTCCCACATCTCTTTGGCGCTAGCACATTCTCCGATCCGGTTGATCTCTTGTTGAGGGAGCACATTGTAGAGATGGTGCTTGGCTTTGGAGTTTGCAAGGTGCTCCTCTCTTTGCCTCTTGGTCCACCTAGACTTCTCTATTGGCTTCCCCTCTTCATCCCTAGGCAAAACGAAACCGGATTCCATTGTAATCATTATATCAAAATCCGTTTTGAAAAATACCTCCATTCGCTTCTTCCACCAAGCGAATTCTCCTTCAAACTTCGGAGGATGGATGTTGGAGCCGGCCATTTTTGATGTAGGGCTTGTTGCGGCGGTTAGTCCGGTGACAAGCAACCTCGGCTCTGATACCACTTGTAAGAGGTCGATATGGCCGGCTAGAGGGGGGTGAATAGCCCTCGTGCGTTGGACGTCGTAAATTGCTCGTCTACAAAAACGTTAGCGCAAGCGGAATATACAAATACAAAGCAAAAGACAAGCAAGATATAAGCAAGCAATACAAACACCGAGATATAACGTGGTTCACGGCTACGCCGCTAATCCAAGGTCTGATTCGTCCACGGTGAATCACTCCGCCAAAACCAATCACTATCGGTCTCTCCTTTGCACAAAGCTAGGTGGAGGTAACCTTTACAACCAAGATTACTCTTCTTACAATAGGATTGAAGTAAAGACAAGTAAGAAGAGTTTAGAGCTTGTGGGGCACTAGGAAGATCGTTTGGAGTATATGCATTAGCCTCTCAAAGGCTTACACCCTCTCTTTTTATAGAGAGGGCTAACTTCTTCCGTTTAGCCATCGATCATTGCCGCCCTTGGCGATCATTTCCTAGCGGCCTCGAACACGTCGGATCCCGGCCGTTGTAGTCCAACGGAACTCTTAGCGATCGGTGATGGACCTCATCGATCGATGCCTCCGTAATCGACGCCCGATCGGCTACGAGCGGTTCAATGGCGAACCCTTATATACGATCGGCTGCGCCTTGGCGATCGGTGGTCTTGATCGCGATGCGCCCACGTATGCGATCATTGCTGCCGCCTAATCCGGTCGATCGTATACGGTCGAACTTACTCGACTAGAAGCGATCGGCCCGCCATGACATGCGATCGGCGGTGTCGGAAAACCATCCGACACTTGGCCAAATGGCCAAGTTTCACCTAAGAGCTACCCTTCCCCGGGTTACAATCGCTCACTCTCATTTCTCGGAGTCCCTCACCTTCGAAGTTCTCTTCGTTCTCGGCCACGTCCCTCGGCAGCATCAGGCGCACGGCTCTGCAATGCTCCTTCGCGTCTCTTGCCTCGAAGTCTACTTCCTCCGGCTTCACTCCAAGCTTCTCGTCCGGCGGTCCCTCGGATGCTCCAAGCGCACGGCTTCCGCAAAGCTATCCTTCACCGACTCAAGGCACGAGTCATGAGATGTGAAACTCGCCACGGCTCCATGTGCGAATTACTAAGTCCTGCACGACTTCAACGCACATATCACATCAATATATCAAACTAACTTAAACCCTTTGCCACACCATCAAAACCATATCATGGCAAGAGATTGCCCTAACAAAAGTATCAAGACACTACGATCTGATCGTGGTGGTGAGTACCTCTTGGGATAGTTTAGGAATTACTTATCAGAGGTTGGGATTAAATTCCAATTGTCTGCACCTGGCATACCCCAATAGAATAGTGTAGCGGAGCGAAGGAATAGGACTCTTATGGAGATGGTTAGATCGATGATGAGTTATTATGAGTTACCAGATTCATTCTGGGGGTATGCTCTGGATATGGTAGTGTATATTATGAACTTGGTACCATTAAAATCAGTGCCTTCTACTCCCACAGAATTGTGGACTGGGCGAAAGCCTAGTCTTAGACATATTCAGTTTGGGGGAGCCCAACAAATGTGCTGAAGGCAGATGCTGGTAAGTTAGAACCTTGTACAGAAGTGCGCATCTACATAGGCTATCCTAGAGGAATGAAAAGTGGTTTGTTATATAGTCCTAGATATCAGAGGGTGATCGTTAGCACGAACGCCAGATTTTTAGAGGAAGACTTTGTGATGAACCATAAGCCCATGAGTAAGATTGTTCTAGAGGAATTGAGAGAGGAAGTCACAACTTCAGTACCACTGGTACAAGAGGATATACCACAAGTGACTGCACCATGTGTCACAGAGGATACACAAGTGATACCTCATCGTAGTGGGAGGGTTGTTAGACAACCTGATATATTTATGTTCTTGGGAGAATCTTCTGATTTGGCAAGGCAATCCAAGATAAAGATGTGGTATCTTGGCAAAGTGCGATGAATTATGAGATAGAATCTATGGATTAAAAATCAGGTCTGGGAGCTAGTAGAACCACCCAATGGTGTAAAAATCATTGGATGCAAGTGGATCTACAAAAGAAAGAGAGGAATATATAGGAAGGTTGAGATCTTCAAAGCAAGGCTTGTTGCGAAAGGGTATACTCAGAAAGAGGGTATCGATTATTAGGAGACCTTTTTGCCGGTAGCCATGCTTAAGTCTATCCAGATTCTCATATGTATTGCTGCTCATATGGATTATGAGGTGTGGCAGATGGATGTCAAGATAGCTTTCCTTAATGGAAGTCTTGAGGAAAACATATATATGGATCAACCAAAGGGATTCATTGCAAAGGGCAAAGAGCATCTTGTGTGCAAGCTTAATCGCTCCATTTATGGATTGAAGCAAGCTTCGATATCTTGGAACATTCGCTTTGATGAGGTAATCCAGTCTTATGGATTTATTCGAAGACCGAATGAGTCTTGTGTATTCAAGAGATGTGACGGAAAAGTAGTGGTATTTCTTGTACTATACGTAGGTGGCATTTTATTAATTGGCAACAATGTCAGGGTGTTATCTGACGTAAGGGTATGGTTGTCCAAACAATTTGATATGAAGGACTTGGGAGAAGTGGGACACATCCTTGGCATCAAAGTTAAAAGGGATCGCAGGAAAAGGATGTTGTGTTTATCTCAAGCTTCATACATAGACACTATTTTGGCTTATTTTAGCATGCAGAACTCCAAAAAAGGTTTTCTGCCTTTTAGGCATGGAGTACCTTTATCTAAAGAGATGTGTCCTAGAACATCAAAAGAGATAGAGGAGATGAAGGTAGTTCCTTATGCTTTGGCAGTAGGAAGCCTCATGTATATTATGTTATGTACGAGGCCGGATATCTGCTTTGTCGTGGGCATGGTTAGCAGATATCAGAGTAAACCAAGATAGGGACACTAGATTGCAGTAAAGCATATATTGAAGTACCTGAGAAGGACTAGGAATTATATGCTGGTATACCAGGCAGATCAATTACTCCCTATGGGTTACACAGATTCTGACTTCCAATCAGATAGGGATAATAGTAAGTCTACCTCGAATTTTGTATTTACTTTTAGAGGTGGAGCCATTGTATGGAGGAGTGTCAAGCAGAAATGCGTGGCGGACTCCAACATGGAAGCTGAGTATGTGGCAGCCTCTAAGGCAGACAAAGAAGTTGTATGGCTCAGGAACTTCTTGATGGACTTGGATGTGATTTCTAGTTTGCCCAGAACTATCACAATTTATTATGATAATAGTGGTGCAGTTGTAAACTCGAAAGAACCACGAGCCCATAAGGTAAGTAAACACATAGAGCGCAAGTACCACCTGATACGAGAGATCATAAAGCGAGGAGAAGTTGTTGTAGCCAAAATTGCATCAGAGGATAACCTGGCAGATCCTTTCACTAAGGGCCATACAGCGAGAGATTTTGATAGGCATGTGGAGGGAATGGGAATCAGATGTATGGTAGTATGAGGACAGCATAGTCTTTTAGTATAAGTGGGAGATTGTTGGGATGTATACTAAAAAGTCTATTCTTTGTATGCACATCTTTATTTTTGAAATAAGAATCACATGATTATTGTTTGCATATTTATGGTTATGCATATTGTCTGATACATTACATTGTAGATAACATGGTGTGTGGTGTCACATAGAAGTTCATGTTATCAGTTCCTTGTAGAGTATAAGTAGAGGCTCAAAACCGAGATGGTTTTGGACAAATCATTGGTATGCTTGTAGTGTAATTTGGTATTGGTTTGTCTTGACCATAGAATTACACTAGTACACTTTGTGTGTATTACGCATGACCGACTTTGAGGAGATTCAATTTATTGTTAACTATATAATTGAATCAGACCTCGGATATTATGGTGTACATGCTCTTAATCCCGATTTAATAACGGGCACATGTACTTAGTATGTATTTCTTTGATTTACCAATGGGCGAGATTTATAGATTAAATCGATAGGCTCGGTAAGTTGGGAAATGATATTATTTACATGGTGTGTCATTGATTATAGGATGAAATTGTGTCCTATTTATTAGGATGATGATGTCCCCTTGAGGAGCTCATAAGGATCATCATGTAAACCCTGCTGGTGGACTTGGTCCGACATGATGATGAGGTTGAGTGGTAGTACTCATGGAGTTAGATGCTGATTAATTAATTTGTAGTTAATTAATTAATTGACGGACATTCGATATCTTAAACACGGGGAGACATTTGTATAATTAATATATGGAGCCCATATTTATTTATGGGGGTTGGTGAGGTAGATTAATGATAATCCTCTAGTGGAATGGATTATCATTAATGGATCGAATTTTATGTGGGCTAGATCCATTAGGTGGCCAAGATCCAACTCCTCCGCATGGTCACTATTGTAGCCTATCAAAACCCTCATAAAACATAGATCCAACAGACACGATTAAAAAGAGGTTTGGACAAAATCTATAAATAGGAGGCAAAGGCTTGGTTGGCATAAAAGAATTGGAATTCTAGGGTTTTCTCTTTGGCTTGGGTGGCAACTAATCATTGGAGATTAGGGTTTGCTTCCAAAGGGGTTGGGCGGCTAGGGTTTGGAGAGGTTTTGGGCGGCAACAAGTGGAAATTTTTCCTCTCTTCCTAAGGTTTAGCCGGCACCCATATATCTTCTTCTTTCTCTCTTCGTCGGTGCCCATATCTCTTCTTCTTCCTATAGTTCTCTTTGGCCGGTGGCAAGAGTTAGGGTTCTTCCTTTGGAGCTCTTGGCCGACGCCCAAATTTCCTCTTCCTCTCCTTGGCCGGCGGCAAGGATCAAGCTAGGAGCTTGGTGGTCGGCTCTAGATAGGAGACAAATTGTTTGGTTATCTTCCTTTGTTCGGAGCGAACAAGGAAAGGAAGATACGCGATCTAGGAGGTTTCAACTCTTGGAGGATCGTTGCCCACACAATGTTCAAGAGGAGGATAGGTCATACAATAGAAGATCAAGAGTTATACAAGAGGTATAATCTTGTTTGTTTTGATTTAGTTCTTTTGTATAATGCATGTGGCTAATTTACTTTGACCCCGAAGATAAACACAAAAACCAACGATCCGTACATCATCTATTCCATGGCTAATCGAGGAAAAGAGTTAGGTTGCTTGAACAACAAGTTTGTTCAAGAGACCACACGAATCGAATAGCACGATGATGGATCGATTGCTTGGGTAATCCATCTTCGTAAAGGATTAATTTTTTTAATCCGGAGACGTAGATAGGATCGACATGCACGAGCGACCGAAGCGGGAAGCAATTCCCTACACTAACTAAATCACACCTAGCCCATGTATCATTTCCTCGTCCTGTGAATTCTAGTTAGTGCACATGTATCAATGAGTACCATACTGTAAACATGTAATGCTTTGGCCAAAGTGTTTAGTAACAATCCGACGATTGCCAACAGGGTAAACATCTCCTCGTAAGATGTCGTGAATCCTCTATAGGCAATTCAAACACCTTCGGCAACTTCGACTTATATCCAATCATCCCGGGTCCACATCTTCTCGGAGATGCTTGCTCAAGATGTCAAAGCATAAGTCTCCATGACCAAGATGACTTGAACACCACAAGTCGAAGGAACATCATAGTTAAGCTTGTTAGTAATATATGAGAGATGTCCTAAGGCAATCGCCTTATGTATGAACCATTTATATGATAAATGAAGATTCACTATTTGAGTATACATGTTTCATGTATTTGATTGGATCTTAAACTCATTTACTGAATGTCCACGATACGATTCACAGCATAAGAGAATTTGTGATTGGATCACAACTAGTGAGTATCTCTACATGTGTAATTGTGATGTATCGGAATTATCCCTAGTCGATGAATTGATGGATTTGGACACCATCAATTCTGTCAAGACTAGCATAAGGTATACTCCTTGGTGTAACCAAGCAGCTGATTCTCACTGGCTGGAGATATTGTCATGTCCGGAGTTGATCGTGGATGCTAGTTATGGTAACTAGTTCATTGGAGTGACCAGCCGTAAGACTTCATATGGTTCTCTGCATATATAGATATGTCAATGAAGTTCTTACTGTAGCTTAAGTGTGATGTTCCTTTGACTTGCGGTATTCAAGTCATCTTGATCTTGGAGACTTATGCTTTGACATCTTAAGCAAGCATCTCTAAGGAGATGTGGACCCGGGATGATTGGGTATAAGACAAAATGATCGAAGGTGTTTGAATAGCCTATAAAGGATTCACCACTCCTTGCGAGGAGATGTATACCCATGGCCGCTCGTCGGATTGTTACTAAAGTCTTTGGCCAAAGCATTACATGTTTAGAGTATGATACTCTTCGATACATGTGTAGTAACTAGAATCCGTAGGACAAGGAAATGATACTTGGGCTAGGTGGGACGTAGTCAGCCTAGGGCGGACTGACACTATAGACCATGTCCTGAACCAAGTGGGTATAAGATGAGTGAAGGGAATGGGGCACGATTCATTCGAGCTGAGGAAGGGTTTCAGAAATAGTTCTGGATCAACCGTTGATCTTTTCGGTTAATTGGGGATCATGATGTACTACTAGGTGCCACTCATGATCGTTCTATAATTAATGGTTAATTATAGATGGCCAACATAAACCAAGAACCTATTTGGTCACACGCACAACGAGCGTAATCCGAAAGATTTAAAACGAGCTTGAGAATGGGATTCTCAGACCGAGAGAAACTAGGTTTGGTTGGACCAAACAAGAAGCTGTTAGTAATATATGAGAGATGTCCTAAGGCAATCGCCTTATGTATGAACCATTTATATGATAAATGAAGATTCACTATTTGAGTATACATGTTTTATGTATTTGATTGGATTTTAAACTCATTTACTGAATGTCCACGATGCGATTCACAGCATGAGAGAATTTGTGATTGGATCACAACTAGTGAGTATCTCTACATGTGTAATTGTGATGTATCGGAATTATCCCTAGTCGATGAATTGATGGATTTGGACACCATCAATTACTAGAGATTAGCACGAGGTATACTCCTTGGTGTATCAAGCGGTGATTCTCCTGGAGACATTGTGATGTCCGGAGTTAATCGTGGATGCTAGTTATGGTAACTAGTTCATTGGAGTGACCGGTAGTAAGACTTCATATGGTTCTCTGCATATATAGATATGTCAATGAAGTTCTTACTGTGGCTTAAGTGCGATGTTCCTTTGACTTGCGGTATTCAAGTCATCTTGATCATGGAGACTTATGCTTTGACATCTTAAGCAAACATCTCTCAGGAGATGTGGACCCGGGATGATTGGGTATAAGTCGAAGTGATCGAAGGTGTTTGAATAGCCTATAAAGGATTCACCACTCCTTGCGAGGAGATGTATACCCATGGCCTCTCGTCGGATTGTTACTAAAGTCTTTGGCCAAAGCATTACATGTTTAGAGTAATGTACTCTTCGATACATGTGGAGTAACTAGAATCCGTAGGAAGAGGAAATGATACTTGGGCTAGGTGTGACGTAGTCAGCCTAGTGGGGACTGACACAATAGACCATGTCCTGAACCAAGTGGGTATAAGATGAGTGAAGGGAATGGGGCACGATTCATTCGAGCTACTGAAGGGTTTGTAAATAGTTCGATCAACTGCGTTGATCTTTTCGGTTAATTGGGGATCATGATGTACTACTAGGTGCCACTCATGATCGTTCTATAATTAATGGTTAATTATAGGCGGCCAACATAAACCGAGAACCTATTTGGTCACACGCGAGTGTAATCCAAAGGATTTAAAAGCGAGCTTGAGAATGGCATTCTCGCCGAGAAACTATGTTTGGTTGGACCAAACATAAAGCGAGCATGAAATTGTTTCAGTCGCAATGGAAGCGTGGATGGGCAGTGTCTTATGAAGACATAATGGATGGACCAAAATGGTTTGGTTCTAATCCAATGGATGAGAATAAACCAAATGGTTTGGTTTATATTAAACGAATGAACCAAAGGTTGGTTCGGTTCGTTTTAACTTAAAATAAACCATCATGGTTTGGTTTATTTTAACTTATCTTAATGGAGCGGGTTAACGGGCTTTATGGATATGATCCATTAACCATTAAGAGAATTAGTTCTCTATAAAATAGGGCTTAAACCCTAACCCTAAGACCTAATCAAGAGTTGCCGCCCACCCTTGTTGGTGAATTCGGCGCCCAACCCTAAGTTGCCGCCGCCCATCCTTTGTGCCGCCGTCCAAGTCATTGCCGGCGACCAAGCTTCAGCCGGTGAACCTCCGGCGACCCTCCGGTGATCTCCTATAGGTTTGGCATCAAGGTGAGGCCTTTCTCTCCTTGTTTTGGCCGGCGCCTACTCCTCCACCAAGCAGTCCAGTTTTCTGGACAGCTTCTCCTCCTCTCGTCGGAGCGTCGTTTGGACGACGGTTAGTGCTCCGACAGCTGCTAACTTACCGGGGATTTGATCTCCGGTAATCCTCTGAGGTGGAGGACGAAGGATTCGTCAAACGGTTGACGAATACCTCTCCGGAGAAGCGAGTTTTGAGAACTCGTTTTGGATCCGAATTTGGATTCGGATCGTGATCATCTCTCGATCACGTCGTCTTCAACACGAGGCTAGTAACCCGTACGAAGACGAAGCTCGTGACTTAGCGAAGTCATCCCGAGGAGCTCGGCGTGGATACGGATAGAGACGATTCTTACGAGGATCGTTCCGGTTGATGCCGTTCCCGCTACACGTCATACGGAAGGTATAACGTAGTTTAATTTCCTTTTATTGCAAATTTTAATTTACGGTTATGTCTACACTTGTTGTAATAGCATGCGTGTGTTGTGTGTGTTGTAATAAATATAGATTTATTATTTTTAATTGCTTCCGCTGTGCTCATGTTTACGAAACATGATCGAACACACACACGCCGCGGTGCCGGAAACCCAACAGTGGTATCAGAGCCCAGGTTATGTTTCGACATAATCGTAAAATGGTTTTGCGATAGTCATAATGTATTTCTGGAAGTTTTCTAAATTTTGGAAATTTAGAAGTATTTATGGAAATTTTTCAATTTTGGAAAGTCTAGAAGTATTTATGGAAATCTTCCACTTTTGGAAAGTTGGAAGTATTTATGGAAATTTATATTTTCCATAAATAAAATATTTGATTAGATTCTGGAAATTTGTTTCCTAATTTAATCATGATTTGATTTGGGAAATCAAATCTTAAAATATTTAATTTCCATAAGTAGTTTTAAAGATTTAGGAAATTGGTTTCCTAAATAGATTTTCCTTAATCAAATAATTCCATGAATAAAATATGTGATTAGATTTGGAAATTTGTTTCCAAATTTAATTATGATTTGATTTGGAGAATCAAATCTTAAACATATTTTATTTCCATAAATAGTTATGACATATAAGGAAATTATATACATGACATAATTGTATGCCATGTAATTGCATTAGATGCATAACATTATGCCATGCGTGTCGTGACATGTAGATGTATGCCATGTATGCCATGCCATGTAGATAATAGTTATTTGCATGCAAAGAGGATGAGACATAAAAACCCTTAATCAATATTAAAGCCTACACCTTCCATTAATATGGTTAGAACCAGAGTTCTGTTTCTTGTTTGGGTTGTTGGACTCTCTCCAAGCCCGGCTCGAACCTGAATATGTTCAAACCATGGAATAGTTTAATACTAATATGGTAGAGTCGAGGTCAATCGTTAGCTTTGGTTGTTGGACTCTCTCCAAGCTGGGCTAATTGGTTGAATGCGCTCTAACCATATTAAAACTATGTCTGATTAATGGGTTGGCTTTAACTTTGGAGCATCGGCTTGTTGGACTCTCTCAAGGTCGATGTAAGAGAGGTGAAGTTGGGTGCTATGCATATGATGCATACTTGTTAATGTGTTAACAACCCGATGTATGTGTGAACATTCAATTAGTTGATAGCACATTGTGATAGTTACATATATGATATGTCGGTATAGTTGATACCTACCATCGTAGCTATGAATGGCTTGTTGGACTCTCTCGAGGTTGTTCATAACTATGATGGATATCGACCCATTCGGAGATGGACCTACAATCTCGAAGTGATTTTGGGGTTTTTGAAATTCGAAAAATGAATGGGATTTATAAATGTATATTGATGCATTTTAAAATCATTTTCTCATATATGCTCGTTTTGTATTTCTAAAATTGATCATGATGTCTTTGAATTTGCATTCCATTTTGGATTCGAATAAATTGGTGGGCGAACTTCTTGGGTGGCTTAGAAACTTGAGGTTCTCAAGGTTGAAAAGCTTGCAAATGTCCTCGAGCGCCTCTTCACTTGATCTAGTAATGATGCAACTCTGGACCAATTGTTGGCCTATCGAAACATGTGAGTGATTACGAACAAATGAGTTGCATCATGCTAGCGCGATGGAACCCAAGCTACTGACAAGCGGCATATGGATGCTCATATCGTAGTCCTTCATCTTTGTGAGTTGGTTGATGAGCAAGTGAGATTGAAGGTTGAAGTCTCAGCTCCTCTTCACCTCTGAGATGCTAGGAGGTTCATCTGTAGTCTTGCTCGATATCTTTGAAGACCGTGGAGTCTTACGAGAAGCATGAGTAGGGGCAGTGTTGTTAGTTGATTCCTCGAAGAAAGGTTCTAAGAGGAAGTCAAAGGAACAGAAGGGAAGGAAAGAAGAGAAGGGCTAAGAAGGTAGAACTAGCACAAAGGAAACTTGCCATCATTATGGCAAGGAGAGCCATTCTTGAAGAAAGTGCAAGATTTATCTTGAGTCAGTGAAGAAGAATAAGGCATCGGATGCCCCATCTTCTTGAATATCTTCGTTATTGATTGTCATTCTATTTCCTCAAACACTTGGGTATTGGATCTTTGGGTGTGGCTCACATATATGTAATGACATACATGGGCTAAGGAATAGAAGAAGACTCGTCGAGGAGAGTCAAATTTACGTGTTAGGAATGAAGCAAAGGTTCTTTTCGCCATCGACGTATTTGATTGAAACTCCTGTGGACTTGTCTTAGAATTGGACAATTGCTTTTATATTCTTTTGTTGATAAAGAACATCATTTCTATTTCTTGTTTAAATAGAAATGGTTTCCATTTGACGTTTAGTAACAATTGTTGTTACATAACTTTGAATGGGGTTCTTTATGGGATTGGAACTTTAAGCAATGGTGTTTATCGTTGGGCGTATCGGTGACATTTGCAATATCGAGCGAGCAACAAGAGTGCTCGAAAGGATAATCAAATAGACTCCTACATGTGGCATTGTCGTCTTGGCCATGTAAGCGAAAGCGCATGTCGAATTACACCGATGTGGAATGCGGAATCGTTGAATTGGATTCATACGATACATGCGAATCATGCTTAAAAGGCAAGATGACTAAGTTACCTTTTCGGAAAAGGTGAGCAGTGGGAGAGTTGCTAGGCCTAATACATAGTGATGTATGGACCTATGTCAACTCAATCTTTAGGAGGCTATAGCTACTTCATTACCTTCACAGATGATCACTCACGGTTTGGGTATGTGTTCTTGATGAAACACAAGTCTGAAGCCTTTGAAAGGTTCAAAGAATTCAGAAATGAAGTAGAGAAACAACATGACAAGAGTATTAAAATACTTGATCGGATCGAGGTGGTGAATACTTAAGTCAAGAGTTTCTTGATTATCTAAGAGACAATGGTATATTGTCTCAATGGACTCCGCCCTATACACCACAGCATAATGGTGTATCTGAGAGGCGTACCCAGACCTTGTTGGACATGGTCAGTTCAATGATGAATCATGCGACTCTTCCCAAGTCCTTTTGGGGTTATGCACTTCAGACAGCTGTTTACTTGTTAAACAGAATGCCTACCAAGGTAGTCTCTACTACTCCATATGAGATATTGGCTAGTAAGAAACCTCATGTATCTTACTTGAAGATATGGGGTTGTCCTGCTTATGTGAAGCGGACTGTATCAGACAAACTGGATGCTAAGTCTGATAAATGTCTATTTATTGGATACCCTAAGGAAACAAGGGGTTACCAATTCTATCATCCTGTGGAACAAAAGGTGTTTGTTTCAAGGCATGCTGTGTTTCTAGAGAAAGAGTTTCTCTTGCAAGAACATAGTGGGAGTGTCGTCGAGCTTGAGGAGGCTCGAGAGACTCAAATAGACATTGATGAGATACAGGGAAGCCAAATGAGCAACTCATAGTGATGAGCAATCAATTTGGACCTATTGTAACACCACATCTTCGTAGATCACTGGTAGAACCATAATATTCCTGAGAGATATGGATTTCTCGTAAGTGAATCGAACGACGTGTTACTCATTGATGATGAGGAGCCTACCAGTTATGAAGAAGTGCTGACAAGTTCAGAAAGGGATAAGTGGCTTGGTGCCATGAAGTCGAAAATGGATTCCATGTACGAAAACCAAGTTTGGAACTTGGTTGACCCACCTGAAGGCATAAAGCCTATAGGGTGCAAGTGGGTTTTCAAGAAGAAAACCGACATGGATGGTAATGTGATTACCTATAAGGCTAGATTGGTGGCGAAAGGATATCGTCAAAAGCAAGGTGTTGATTATGACGAAACCTATTCTCCTGTAGCTATGCTTAAATCCATTCGGATGCTCCTGGCCATAGCAGCTCATTATGATTATGAGATATGGCAGATGGATGTGAAAAGAGCTTTCCTTAATGGAAACACCTCGGGGCGTGTATATGATCTGACTGAGGTTTCACATCGGTTGATAAAACCAAGGTATGCAAAGTGCGACGATCCATTTATGGATTGAAGCAAGCATCCAGGAGCTGGAATATCCGTTTTGATGAGACAATCAAAAAGTTTGATTTCTCACAAAATCCAGACGAACCTTGTGTGTACAAGAAGGTTAGTAGGAGTGCAGTCGTGTTCCTAGTATTGTATGTCGATGACATATTACTTATAGGAAACGATGTGTCAATCTTACAGTCAGTTAAGGTTTGGTTATCCAAGACATTCTCCATGAAAGACCTGGGAGAAGCAACCTACATCCTTGGGATTAAGATCTATAGAGATAGATCGAAACGGTTGCTTGGTCTTTCGCAGTCTACATATATAGACCGAGTGCTAAAGAGGTTTAGCATGTCGGAATCCAAGAAAGGTTATCCACCCATAAGGCATGGGGAACACCTTTCGAAGTCTATGTGTCCGCGCACAGAAGACGAGAGGATTTGCATGAGTAAGATTCTCTATGCATCCGCAATAGGATCTATCATGTATGCTATGTTATGTACGAGGCCCGATGTATCGTACGCTCTGAGTGTCACGAGCAGATACCAATCCGATCCAGGAATGGATCATTGGGCGGCTGTTAAGATGATCCTTAAGTACTTGAGAAGAACTAAGGATGTGTTCCTAATATATGGAGAAGGGTACATGGTGATACGTGGGTATACGGATACCAGCTCCAGACAGACAAGGATGATTCCATGTCTTTGTCTGGGTATGTATTCACCTGGAATGGAGGCGCAATAAGTTGGAAAGGTTCCAAGCTTGACACTATAGCGGATTCTTCCACTAAGGCAGAATACATTGCAGCTTTGGAAGCAGCAAAGGAAGCGGTTTGGATCAAGAAGTTCATCTCTGAACTTGAGGTGGTCTCATCAATGATCCAAACATGTGCTTCGCCGCTATCATCTTATCAGAGAGATCATCAGTAGGAACGAAATACAAATCGAGAAAATTCCCACTGAAAGGAACTTAGCGGATCCTTTGACTAAAGCATTACCTCAAAGTAAGTTTGAGGGTCATGTTAGAGCTTATGGTATTGGATCTGTGTAGCGATTGGCATTAGGCCAAGTGGGAGTCTGTTAGTAATATATGAGAGATGTCCTAAGGCAATCGCCTTATGTATGAACCATTTATATGATAAATGAAGATTTACTATTTGAGTATACATGTTTTATGTATTTCATTGGATCTTAAACTCATTTACTGAATGTCCACGATGCGATTCACAGCATGAGAGAATTTGTGATTGGATCACAACTAGTGAGTATCTCTTCATGTGTAATTGTGATGTATCGGAATTATCCCTAGTCGATGAATTGATGGATTTTCAGTTGCGTATTGCGCTGAGACTAGCACGGGTATACTCGCGGTGTATCAGCGGTGATTCTCCTTTGGTGGAGACATTGTGATGTCGGAGTTAATCGTGGATGCTAGTTATGGTAACTAGTTCATTGGAGTGACCGGTAGTAAGACTTCATATGGTTCTCTGCATATATAGATATGTCAATGAAGTTCTTACTGTAGCTTAAGTGCGATGTTCCTTTGACTTGCGGTATTCAAGTCATCTTGATCATGGAGACTTATGCTTTGACATCTTAAGCAAACATCTCAGGAGATGTGGACCGAGATGATTGGGTATAAGTCGAAGTGATCGAAGGTGTTTGAATAGCCTATAAAGATTCACCACTCCTTGGAGATGTATACCCATGGCCTCGTCGGATTGTTACTAAAGTCTTTGGCCAAAGCATTACATGTTTAGAGTAAAGTACTCTTGATACATGTGGAGTAACTAGAATCAGTAGGATGAGGAAATGATACTTGGGCTAGGTGTGGCGTGAGTCGACCTAGTGAGGTGACACAATAGACCATGTCACTGAACCAAGTGGGTATAAGATGAGTGAAGGGAATGGGGCCGCGATTCATTCGAGCTCTTGAAGGGTTTGAAATAGTTACGGATCAGCGTTGATCTTTTGGTTAATTGGGGATCATGATGTACTACTAGGTGCCACTCATGATCGTTCTATAATTAATGGTTAATTATAGGCGGCCAACATAAAGCGAGAACCTATTTGGTCACCTGCGCTGAGTGTAATCCAAAGGATTTAAAGCGAGCTTGAGAATGGGATTCTCGGGACCGAGAGAAACTATGTTTGGTTGGACCAAACATAAAGCGAGCATGAAATTGTTTCAGTCGCAATGGAAGCGTGGATGGGCGGTGTCTTATGAAGACATAATGGATGGACCAAAATGGTTTGGTTCTAATCCAATGGATGAGAATAAACCAAATGGTTTGGTTTATATTAAACGAATGAACCAAAGGTTGGTTCGGTTCGTTTTAACTTAAAATAAACCATCATGGTTTGGTTTATTTTAACTTATCTTAATGGAGCGGGTTAACGGGCTTTATGGATATGATCCATTAACCATTAAGAGAATTAGTTCTCTATAAAATAGGGCTTAAACCCTAACCCTAAGACCTAATCAAGAGTTGCCGCCCACCCTTGTTGGTGAATTCGGCGCCCAACCCTAAGTGGTCGCCGCCCATCCTTTGTGCCGCCGTCCAAGTCATTGCCGGCGACCAAGCTTCAGCCGGCGAACCTCCGGTGATCTCCTATAGGTTTGGCATCAAGGTGAGGCCTTTCTCTCCTTGTTTTGGCCGGCGCCTACTCCTCCACCAAGCTGTCCAGTTTTCTGGACAGCTTCTCCTCCTCTCGTCGGAGCGTCGTTTGGACGACGGTTAGTGCTCCGACAGCGGCTAACTTACCGGGGATTTGATCTCCGGTAATCCTCTGAGGTGGAGGACGAAGGATTCGTCAAACGGTTGACGAATACCTCTCCGGAGAAGCGAGTTTTGAGAACTCGTTTTGGATCCGAATTTGGATTCGGATCGTGATCATCTCTCGATCACGTCGTCTTCAACACGAGGCTAGTAACCCGTACGAAGACGAAGCTCGTGACTTAGCAAAGTCATCCCGAGGAGCTCGGCGTGGATACGGATAGAGATGATTCTTACGAGGATCATTCCGGTTGATGCCGTTCCCGCTACACGTCATACGGAAGGTATAACGTTATTTAATTTCCTTTTATTGCAAATTTTAATTTACGGTTATGTCTACACTTGTTGTAATAGCATGCGTGTGTTGTGTGTGTTGTAATAAATATAGATTTATTATTTTTAATTGCTTCCGCTGTGCTCATGTTTACGAAACATGATCGAACACACACACGCCGCGGTGCCGGAAACCCAACAGAAGCGAGCATGAAATCGTTTCAGTCGCAATGGAAGCGTGGATGGGCCATGTCTTATGAAGACATAATGGATGAACCGAAATGGTTTGGTTCTAATCCAATGGAGGAGAATAAACCAAAGGATTTGGTTTATTTTAAACGAATGAACCTAAAGTTGGTTCGGTTCGTTTTAACTTAAAATAAACCATCATGGTTTGGTTTATTTTAACTTATATTAATGGAGTGGGTTAACGGGCCTTATGGTTATGATCCAATAACCATTAAGAGAATTAGTTATCTATAAAAGAGTGCTTAAACCCTAATCCAAAAACCCTAACCTAAGTTGCCGCCCACCTCATCTCATTGGAGATTTTCGGCGCCAACCCTCCTCCTTGCCGCCGCCCACCTTGAAGCTCCAACCGGCGACCAGCTGCTGCCGTCTTCTCCCATTGCCGGCGTCGAGCTGCTGCCGGAGGAGCTCCGGTGATCTTCCTTGGCTCCGGCGACAAGGTGAGCAAGTCGCTTTCCTTATTTGGCCGGCGCAAGGTCTCCACCAAATCTGTCCAGTTTTCTGGACAGCTTGTTTCCCTCTCGTCGGAGCATCATTTGGATGAAGGTTAGAGCTCCGACAGCGCCTAACTTACCGGGGATTCGATCTCCAGTAATCCTCTGAGGTGGAGGACGAAGGATTCATCAAACGGTTGACGAATACCTCTTCGGAGAAGCGAGTCTTGAGGACTTGTTTTTGGATCCGAATTTGGATTCAGATCGTGATCATCTCTCAATCACATCGTCTTCAACACAAGGCTAGTAACCCATACGAATATGAGGCTCGTGACTTAGCGAAGTCATCCCGAGGATACTCGGCGTGGATACGGATAGAGACGATTCTAGCGAGGATCATTCCGGTTGATGTCGTTCCCGCTTCACGTGATACGAAAGGTATACGTAGTTAAATTTCCTTTTATTGCAAATTTAAATTTACGGTTATGTCTACACATATTGTACTAAGCATGCGTGTGATGTGTGTGTTGTAATAAATGTAGATTTATTATTTTAATTTCTTCCACTGTGCACATGTTTACGAAACATGTTCGAACACACACTCACCGTGGTGTTGGAAACCCAACAGTGGTATCAGAGCCCAGGTTGTGTTTCGACATAATCGTAAAATGGTTTTGTGATAGTCATAATGATATTTCTAGAAATTTTCTACTTTTGGAAAGTTAGAAGTATTTATGGAAATTTTTCAATTTTAGAAGTCTAGAAGTATTTATGGAAATCTTTCACTTTTGGAAAGTTGGAAGTATTTATGGAAATTGATATTTTCCATAAATAAAATATTTGATTAGATTTTAGAAATTTTTTTCCTAATTTAATCTTGATTTGATTTGGGAAATCAAATCTTAAAATATTTTATTTCCATAAGTAGCTTTGATGATTTAGGAAATTGGTTTCCTAAATTGACTTTCCTTAATCAACTATTTCCACAAATAAAATATGTGATTAGATTTGGAAATTTTTTTCCTAATTTAATCATGATTTGATTTGGAGAATCAAATCTTAAATATATTTTATTTCCATAAATAGTTATGACATATAAGGAAATTATGTACATGACATAATTGTATGCCATGTTATTGCATTAGATGCATATTATTATGTCATGCGTGTCGTGACATGTAGATGTATGCCATGTATGTCATGCCATGTATGTCATGCCATGTAGATAATAGTTATTTGCATGCAAAGAGGATGAGACATAAAAACCCTTACTCAATATTAAAGCCTACACCTTCCATTAATGTGGTTAGAACCAGAGTTCTGTTTCTTGTTTGGGTTGTTGGACTCTCTCCAAGCCTGGCTCGAACCCGAACATGTTCAAACCATGGAATAATTTAATACTAATATGGTAAGAGTCAGAGGTCAATCGTTAGCTTTGGTTGTTGGACTCTCTCCAAGCCAGGCTAATTGGTTGAATGCGCTCTAACCATATTAAAACTATTTCTCGATTAATGGGTTGGCTTTAACCTGGAGCATCGGCTTGTTGGACTCTCTCCAAGGTCGATGTAAAGGGAGGTGAAGTTGGGTGCTATGCATATGATGCATACTTGTTAATGTGTTAACAACCCGATGTATGTGTGAACATTCAATTAGTTGATAGCACATTGTGATAGTTGCATATACGTGATATGCAATCGGTATAGTTGATACCTACCGTCGTAGTTATGAATGGCTTGTTGGACTCTCTCCAAGGTTGTTCATATCTATGATGGATATCAGGCCATTCGGAGATGAACCTACGATCTCCTAAAGTGATTTTGGGGTTTTTAAAATTCAAAAAATGAATGGGATTTATAAATGTATATTGATGCATTTTTAAAATCATTTTCTCATATATGCTAGTTTTGTATTTCTAGGTCAATAAATTGATCATGACGTCTTTGAATTTGTGCACTATTTTGGATTCAAAAAAACTGACTGGGCCTAATTTCCTAGACTGGCTTAGAAACCTGAGAATTGTTCTCAAGGCAAAGAAGCTTGCATATGTCCTTGAAGAGTCTCTTCCCAACCGTCCTAAGGATGATGCAACTCCAGACCAAATGTTGGTCTATCAGAAGCATGTGGCGATGTGGCGAAATGCAATCATGCTAGCATGAGCATATGGATGCTAATACTATGGTCTTCCATCTTCATGAGTTGTTCGATGAGCAAAAGAGATCCGAAAGGTTCGAGGTCTCTAGGCTCTTCTTCACCACGAAGATGCAAGAAGGTTCGTCTGTAGTGTAGTTTGTGATAAAGATGAACGGGTACATCGAGCGGCTAGCTACCCTCGGGTTTGTGATGGATCATGAGTTAAGTATTGACTTAATTCTGCATTGTTTGCCGAAGTGTTTCTCATAATTTGTGATGAACTATCGGATGAACAAATTAGAATCCACCATTCCCGAGCTCCTCAATATGCTGAAGACTGTGGAGCCATCTGTGAAGCATGAGGAGAAGGCGGTTCTGTTAGTTGATTCCTCAAGGAAAGGTTCTAAGAGGAAGGCAAAAGAACAGAAGAAAGGGAAGAACAAAAAGGTGAAGAAGGCAGAACCAGCGCAAAAGGGCACTTGCCATCATTGTGGCAAGGAAGGCCACTGGCGAAGAAACTGCAAGATTTATCTTGAGTCAATGAAGAAGAAAAAGGCATTTGATGCCCCATCCTCTTCAGGTATCTTCGTTATTGATTGTCATTCTATTTCCTTAGACACTTGGGTATTGGATACTGGGTGTGTCAAGTCTCGAAAAAAAAATAATAATAATAACAATGATAAAATGGTAAAAATACACGGGCGAAGGTCATCGGAAAAGGGGGATAAATTTCGGGGTCTATTTACACCCTAAATAATCACAGTTGAGGGGCATGAAGGGGAAAAACCCTAAAAACCCCATCTAACCGGCAAAACCCTATTTATTTTCCTTTTCTTATTTTCTTCTTTTTCCCTTCGATTTCGTTTGTGCGACCCACGTTCTGCCCGCGAGCCGCCGCAGACGACGAAGGAGGCGATCGTCGAATCCCTGCCGCCGGAGTTGACGCCAAGCTGGCGAAGCAACACCGACCCTCCTCCTTCCTCTTCCCGGTAAGTAATCCCTGGCTAGGGCTGGTGAGGGCGGAGGGTTTAGCGAGTTTCGACTGGGGCTTTAGCGGCGGGATGGAGTCGGGATTTCGGATTTAATCGGGCCTAAGATTTTGGGTTTCCGACGTGAGTTCTAGCACGAGTCACGGGTGGATTCTTTGTATTTTGGAACGGATTGAGATAAGGAAACCGATGGAGCTGGGGTTTCCCGTCGGTAAGGAGGAGGTGAGGGAGTCGGGATTGAATTGGGCCTGAGCGTTGGGTTTCCGACGTGAGTTCCAGCAGGGTTCACGGGTGGATGTTTGGTATTTTTGGAATGGATTGAGATAAAGAAAACCGGTGGAGCTGGGGTTTCCCGTCGGCTTGGAGGAGGTGAAGAGCAGGGGGATCACGGGAAGAGGTTAGGGAAGTAAATCTTTGGGCTGGAATGGGAGTTCTGGCTGGAAGGTGATCGAAACCGGTGGATGAGGGTGCTCGACAGGAGAGGGGCAAGGGGAATGGAATGGGTAAAACATACTTTTGCTATTAGGAGGGAAGAGGATCGGATTATGATCTTAGGATCGCTGTGGTGAATTGATGCGTGGATTGGTGTTGTGGGTTTCATTCGGTTGGGTTGTAATAGCTGATAATATATAGGTTAGGGGCATTATGAATTGAGTACGTCGAGGGAGGTATAGGAGGGTTAAATATTCAGATAATAGTAAGATAAATGTTTAACAGATGTAATCAGTAGGTTGTTTGAGGAAGAAATCAGCATGCTGGGGTGGATATAAATGTGTATGTAAATGAGCATTATGTTCGTAGATGATTCTTGCTATATTTGTTATCGGTCAGCATGTTTAGTTAATCCTTCATATGTTTTTCTTAATGCTGTAAATGATATGCAATACGTGATAAATATCATCTACCTGTGTATGATGTTAGATGTTATATGTATATGTGTGTAATTACCATCTACCTGTGTATGAGGTTAGATGCTATCTATATAAAGATAGATATTTGTTCACCTATGATGTTTAATGTTCTTATTTTTGTTAGCTAAAATGTTCATTAGATCCTTCTTATGCTTCGATGTTATGTGAATAAGTTATATTAACATCTACCTGTGTATGAGGTTAGATGCTAGATATAGATATATATATATATATACACGTCCATTCATGATGTTCTATGTTATCCTCCTGTGACTGAGTATGATAAAAAATAACAGAAATTCTTAGTTAGCTAACTGTATGTACATGAGCATTAGTGGTGCCTGGACGGGTTGGGCTCCCCGGGTTGAGCTCCGGGGAGGGCCCACCCAAATTGACAGATTGACTGATGACTGATGACTGATTCCCTTAGTTTCTTTATAGAGGTACCTCACGATTGCACAAGAAAATAAGGTATTTGACTAGCTCAGCATTTTAAATGCACAATGTGAGGTACCACGAGGGTTTATGTTTAGGTACAGTTAGCATAACAGGAAGGCATGATTGGGTTCGCTGTACTTGTTATAATGATATGTTGTTAAAAGTATTGGTTATATTTCATATTGACCTTCGTAAAGTGTAACCGAAAATGTATGTTGAGCTACAGTAGTTTACATTTACAGTTGTAGAGTTATATGTTTCCTTTTGAATTTCTCTTCCCTGTGTTATATCCCTGTCATTGATCTACTTACTGGGTTGTGAACTCATGATGTCACATAACAATTTCAGGTAGGGAACAGGATACCCCAATTGAGATGCAAGAAGCGGAGGTGGTGTAACTGAGGAGATGATGATGGGCATGGCACACATTGTCCGGGGCATCTATGAAACAGGGTTTCCAGATTGAGGGGAGATGATTTGATGTTCTTTTTTTTTTCTTTTTTCTTCAGGTTCTTAGGGTTAAGTGTGTAGTTGAGACTGCTAAACTGGATGGAATAAAATAAATTTGTTGCCGGGCATTTCGATCTTGTGTATAATGGGTAATATTGATGTGTGACTAGGGATTTAGTATATGCATACTGGGTTAGGTCTTTTCAGTTGGTATCATAGCGAACGATCCTAAAGGACAGTGTGTGCATGCAATCTCATCCAAGACTCAGATACATCCATCTTCTCGTTTGTAAGCTTTGAATTTACTTTTCAAGTAGTAGCCTTAATGTAATCATGTTTAGGTTTATGTACAAATTGGAGATAACGATGCGGTTGTCGGGTTTTATAGGAGAATTGCAAGCCGAAGAAACAATGGTGATGGGGGGTAGAGTAGTCAGTTTCTCGCTGAGCTTGCCGCAATTATGCAGGAACAGAGTCGGATTCAGGGAGAACAGATCCAACAGCTGTTGAGAGCCAGGGAGCATGGAAACACCACGGTGGTCCCGGCCGATGTGAACCCGGTTACAAGCGATTCGAGGATCTTGGGACCGGCGAGTTTAAGGAAGCACGAGACCCGATTGTGGCGAAGGATGGATTCGATCATTGGAGATGATATATGACTTCATGCACTTCATCGATCTCGACAAGGTGAGATGCGCCATATTCATGTTGCGGGGCGATGCTCGGATATGGTGGGAGGGTGCACGTTCAGCGGTGGATTTAGCTACAGCTACTTGGGTTGAATTCAAGGAGGTATTTTATGGTAAATACTTTACTGCTGACACCAGAACTCGAATGGCCAGATAATTCCTAGAGCTTCGCCAAGGGGACCGGATAGTGGCTGAGTATGTCAAGGAATTCGAGAAGGGGCGATATTTTGTACCTATGATTGCCAGTCAACCAGTAGAGGAGCTGAAACATTTCACTGAGGGATTGAGGGCAGCCATTCGCCATGATGTCAGGGTGAGTCGAGTTACCACCTTCAGAGAGATGGATCGGGCTCGATGGCGAAGAGGGACAGGAATGACATGATAAAGGAAGTACATACTAAGAGGTCTAGTTACCAGGGAAGGGAACCTCCTGCGTCGAGTCAGAAGAGGTTTGCACTGAGCCAGTTTCGAGGCAAACAACCACAGTTTCATACGCAGCCACGACAGCGACCCCAGGAGCCCCGACCAGTCGACCATACTGTTCTCAAGGGTGAAAGCAAAACTCAGTGTCCCAAGTGCGATAAGACTCTTGCAGGTCAGTGTTTGGTGGGTACAGATGTGTGCTACAAGTGCAAGAAGTCTGGGCACTTTGCTATGAACGTCCCTCAGCTCAAAGAGCCAACTAGAGGAAGGGTGTATGCTATGACACAGGAGCAGGTGGATCCAGATTCGACCATTATCACAGGTATAATTTCTATTGTCAACCTACCTGCTCATGCCTTAATAGATTCTGGAGCTACACACTCTTTCATATCGGTGGCCTACGTTGCAAAACTAGGTATTTCATGTGATTGGATGGCTACCAGCTATACCGTGTCCTTGCCTTCGGGGGAAGAACTGACCAGCAATAGAATAGTGAGGGACTGTCCGATAAGGATGCATAACTATACAGTATACGCCGAACTTATTGTATTAGAGATGGTGGACTTTGATGTAATTCTGGGTATGGATTGGTTGACCCGGTACGAGGCCATTATTGACTGTAAACAAAGGACGGTTAAACTGAAACTACAAAATGATGGATTTGTCATCTTCAATGCAACCTCCACGTTGAGTCATCTACCTATTATATCAGCATGTAAAGCTCAGAAAATGTTAAGTAAGGGGTGTAATGGATTTCTAGTCAACATAATGGGAAGTTCTGAGACTTTTAAACCAAGTCTGGAGGAAGTAGAGGTGGTCCGAGATTTCCCCGATGTATTTCCAGAGGATATTGCAAGATTACCCCCTGTCAGGGAGGTTGAGTTTGGGATAGAATTAATATCGGGAACCACCCCCATGTCTAAAGCACCGTACCGCCTTGCACCCATCGAAATGAAGGAACTAAAGGAGCAACTACAAGAACTACTGGATAAGGGTTTCATCCGACCCAGTGTGTCACCCTGGGGAGCGCCATTGTTGTTCGTCCATAAGAAGGACGGTTCAATGCGGTTGTGCATTGACTACCGGGAGTTGAACCGGGTTACGGTCAAGAATAAGTACCTGTTGCCTAGAATCGATGATCTGTTCGATCAACTACAGGGAGCAACGGTATTCTCAAAAATTGACTTGAGGTCGGGGTACCACCAATTGAGGGTGAAAGGAGAAGATGTTCATAAAACTGCCTTCAGAACTCGATATGGTCATTATGAGTTTCTAGTTATGTCGTTTGGACTCACTAATGCCCCCGCAGCCTTTATGGATTTGATGAACCGGATTTTCCAGCCATATCTGTATTAGTTTGTGATTATCTTCATCGATGATATACTAATTTACTCTCAGAGTCGCGAAGAGCACCGACAACATCTGACGCTGGTACTGCAGACTCTGAAGGATAAGCGGTTATACGCTAAGTTCAGCAAATGCGATTTTTGGCTAAGACAAATATCATTTTTAGGACATATAGTCTCGGAGAGGGGAATAGAGGTGGATCCAGTCAAAGTGGAGGCAATCCAGAGTTGGGCTACTCCGAGGAATGTTACAAAAATTCGAAGTTTCCTGGGACTAGCGGGTTATTATCGCAGATTTATTCAGAATTTTTCACGAATTGCGCTACCCCTGACTTCGTTGACCAAGAAGGGGGTGAGGTATGAATGGACTACTCAGTGCGAGAAGAGTTTTATGGAACTAAAGGAAAGGCTGATGATAGCACCTGTGCTTGCAGTTCCAGACACTTCTGGGCAATTTGTGGTGTACACTGATGCCTCCAAAACTGGTCTAGGGGCTGTATTGATGCAGAAGGGGAGGGTTATTGCCTATGCATCACGTCAGTTGAAGGTGCATGAACAGAATTATCCTACACATGACCTGGAACTAGCAGCGGTTGTCTTCGCATTGAAGATCTGGTGACACTATCTTTACGGAGAACGATGCGAGATCTACACAGATCATAAAAGTTTGAAATATTTCTTTACTCAAAAGGAACTGAATATGCGGAAGAGACGATGGTTGGAGTTGGCAAAAGATTATGACTGCAATATTAACTATCACCCAGGTAAGGCTAATGTGGTGGCGGATGCGCTGAGTCGCAAGACAGCGCTAATTCTGATTGACCACCCAGCAAAGATTGATATCAGAATTTCAACAGATAAGAGTGGAGGTGATGGCACCAGGTGAGCAGGTTAGGTTGGCGGCACTGACGGTTACATCGAACTTACGAGATCAGATCCGAGCAGAACAAGCCTCGGATCAACAGTTAATGGAATGGAAACGCAAAGATGAAGCAAAGGGTAGGACCATCTACTCAGTGATTGATGGGATAGTGCGATACAAGGGCCGCATATGGGTGCCTAAGGGTGGATCCCTGAGGGAGAATCTCATGAAGGAAGCTCACACTACCCCGTACTCTATCCACCCTGGCAGCAAAAAGATGTATAAGGATATGCGGCTATTATATTGGTGGTCGGGCATGAAGAGAGACATAAGCAAGATGGTCCATGAGTGCCTTACCTATCAACAGGTGAAAGCTGAGCACCAAAGGCCCGCGGGACTATTCGAACCGCTTCCGATACCTGTCTGGAAGTGGGAAAATATTGCCATGGATTTTGTGGTAGGATTACCGATCTCGACTAAGGGATCAAATGCAGTGTGGGTTATTGTGGATCGATTGACGAAGTCAGCCCACTTTTTGCCAGTGAAAACCACCTTCACTATGATACAATATGCAGAGTTGTATATACGGGAAATAGTAAGGTTACACGGAATTCCGGATCAGATTGTGTCAGATAGAGATCCAAAATTTACATCCGGGTTCTGGAAGAGTTTGCATCGGGGATTGGGTACAAAACTTGCTTTCAGCACTGCGTTCCATCCCCAGACTGACGGTCAATCTGAGCGAGTAATTCAGATTTTGGAAGATATGCTACGAGCTTGCATTATAGATTTCAAAGGGAGTTGGGAGTCCAAACTGCCCTTGGTAGAGTTCACCTATAATAATAGTTATTAATCCACCATCGGTATGGCTCCCTATGAAGCGCTATACGGAAGAAGGTGTAGAACCCCACTACACTAGGAAGAGGTAGGAGAAAGGGCAGTTCTGGGTCCCGAGATTGTGACCCAAACTGTGGAACTAGTAACAAAGATCCGGGATAGAATGCAGTCGGCACAGAGTCGCCAAAAGAGTTATGCTGATTGTCGAAGGAGGGACCTAGAGTTCACAGTGGGAGACCATGTATTTCTCAAAGTGTCACCCATGAAGGGAGTACTGAGGTTCGGAAGGAAGGGCAAACTCAGTCCGAGGTATATTGGGCCTTTTGAGATCCTCGACTGGATTGGAACCCGAGCATACCGAGTTGCTCTACCACCAAACCTGGTGGGAGTTCATAATGTGTTTCACATAACCATGCTCAGGAGGTACCTTTCCAATCCTGCACATGTGATTGGGTATGAAGTCATACAGTGGACACCAGATCTATCCTACGAGGTAATACCAGAACAAATATTGGATCGTCAAGTGCGGAAGCTAAGAAATAAAGAAATCAGAATGGTGAAAGTTTTATGGGGAAATCAACAGATAGAGGAAGCTACCCGGGAGACCGAGCGGGATATGCATGACCGTTACCCTGAACTATTTGGTAAGTCAAATTTCGAGGATGAATTTTTTTTTTAAGGGGGAAAGAGTTGTCAAGTCTCGAAAAAAAAAATAATAATAAAATAAAATAATAATAACAATGATAAAATGGTAAAAATACACGGGCGAAGGTCATCGGAAAATGGGGATAAATTTCGGGGTCTATTTACACCCTAAATAATCACAGTTGAGGGGCATGAAGGGGAAAAACCCTAAAAACCCCATCTAACCGGCCAAACCCTATTTATTTTCCTTTTCTTATTTTCTTCTTTTTCCCATCGATTCCGTTTGCGCGACCCGTTACGCATGAGCCGCACTTGATTGTGAAGGAGGCGATCGTCGAATCCCTGCCGCCGGAGTCGACGCCAAGCTGCCGGAGCAACACCGACCCTCCTCCTTCCTCTTCCCGGTAAGTAATCCCTGGCTAGGGTTGGCGAGGGTGGAGGGTTTAGCGAGTTTCGTTTGGAACTTTAGCGGCGGGATGGAGTCAGGATTTCGGATTTAATCGGGCCTGAGATTTTGGGTTTCAGGCGTGAGTTCTAGCAGGAGTCACGGGTGGATTCTTTGTATTTTGGAATGGATTGAGATAAGGAAACCGATGGAGTTGGGGTTTCCCGTCGACAAGGAGGAGGTGAGGGAGTCGGGATTGAATTGGGCCTGAGCGTTGGGTTTCCGACGTGAGTTCCAGCAGGGTTCGCGGATGGATGTTTGGTATTTTTGGAATGGATTGAGATAAGGAAAACCGGTGGAGCTGGGGTTTCCCGTCGGCTTGGAGGAGGTGAAGAGCAGGGGGATCATGGAAAGAGGTTAGGGAAGTAAATCTTTGGGATGGAATGGGAGTTCTGGCTGGAAGGTGATCGGAACCGGTGGATGAGGGTGCTCGACAGGAGAGGGGCAGGGGGAATGGAATGGGTAAAACAGAATTTTGCTATTATGAGGGAAGAGGATCGGATTATGATCTTAGGATCGTTGTGGTGAATTGATGCGTGGATTGGTGTTGTGGGTTTCATTCGGTTGGGTTGTAATAGCTGATAATATACAGGTTAGGGGCATTATGAATTGAGTACGTCGAGGGAGGTATAGGAGGGTTAAATATTCAGATAATAGTCAGATAAATGTTTAACAGATGTAATGAGTAGGTTGTTTGAGGAAGAAATCAGCATGCTGGGGTGGATATAAATGTGTATGTAAATGAGCATTATGTCCGTAGATGATTCTTGCTATATTTGTTATCGGTCAGCATGTTTAGTTAATCCTTCATAAGTTTTTCTTAATGTTGTAAATGATATGTAATACGTGATAAATATCATCTACCTGTGTATGAGGTTAGATGTTATAAGTATATGTGTGTAATTACCATCTACCTGTGTATGAGGTTAGATGCTATCTATATAAATATAGATATTTGTTCACCTATGATGTTTAATGTTCTTATTTTTGTTAGCTAAAATGTTCATCAGATCCTTCTTATGCTTCGATGTTATGGGAATAAGTTATATTAACATCTACCTGTGTATGAGGTTAGATGCTAGATATAGATATATATATATATACACGTCCATTCATGATGTTCTATGTTATCCTCCTGTGACTGAGTATGATAGAAAATGACAGAAATTCGTAGTTAGCTAACTGTATGTACATGAGCATTAGTGGTGCCTGGATGGGTTGGGTTCCCCAGGTTGAGCTCCGGGGAGGGCCCACCTAAATTGACAGATTGACTAATGACTGATGACTGATTACCTTAGTTTCTTCCTAGAGGTACCTCCGGATTGCACAAGAAAATAAGGTATTTGACTGGCTCAGCATTTTAAATGCACAATGTGAGGTACCACGAGGGTTTATGTTTAGTGCTGATTAGCATATGAGAAGGCATGATTGGGTTCGCTGTACTTGTTATAATGATATGTTGTTAAAAGTATTGGTTATATTTCATATTGACCTTCGAAAAGTGTAACCGAAAATGTATGTTGAGCTACAGTAGTTTACATTTACAGTTGTAGAGTTATATGTTTCCTTTTGAATTTCTCCTCCCTGTGTTATATCCCTGTCATTGATCTACTTACTGGGCTGTGAACTCATGATGTCACATAACAATTTCAGGTAGGGAACAGGATACCCTGATTGAGATGCAAGAAGCGGAGGTGGTGTAACTGAGGAGTTGATGATGGGCATGACACACATTGTCCGGGGCATCTATGAAACAGGGTTTCCAGATTGAGGGGAGATGATTTGATGTTCTTTTTTTTTCTTTTTTCTTCAGGTTCTGAGGGTTAAGTGTGTAGTTGAGACTGCTAAACTGGATGGAATAAAATAAATTTGTTGCCGGGTGTTTCGATCTTGTGTATAATGGGTAATATTGATGTGTGACTATGGATTTAGTATATGCATACTGGGTTAGGTCTTTTCGGGGTGTGGCTCACATATATGTAATGACATACAGGGGCTAAGGAATAGAAGAAGACTCGTCAGAGGGGAGTTAAATTTGCGAGTTCGCAATGGAGCAAAGGTTGTTGCGGTCGCCATCGGAACTTATTTGCTAAAGCTCCCTTGTGGACTAGTCTTGGAACTAGACAATTGCTATTATGTTCCTTCTCTAATAAAGAACATTGTTTATATTTCCTGTTTAAATAGAAATGGGTTCCATTTGACATTTAGTAACAATTGTTGTTATATAATTTTGAATGGCATGCTTTATGGAACTGGAACTTTGAGTAATGGCATTTATATGTTGGATGTATCCAGTGACATCTTCAATATCGAAGCGAGCAACACGCATGCTCGAAAGGGAAATCAATTAGACTTCTATATGTGGCATTGTCGTCTTGGCGATGTAAGCAAGAAACGCATGTCTGAATTACACCGATGTGGAATTCTGGAATCGTTTGAATTAGATTCATACGATACATGTGAATCATGCTTAAAAGACAAGATGACTAAGTTACCTTTTACTGGAAAAGGTGAACGAGTGGGAGAGTTACTAGGTCTAGTACATACTGATGTATGTGGACCTATGTCAACTCAAGCTTTAGGAGGCTATAGCTACTTCATTACCTTCACCGATGATCACTCACGGTTTGGGTATGTGTTCTTGATGAAACACAAGTCTGAAGCCTTTGAAAGGTTCAAAGAATTCAGAAATGAAGTAGAGAAACAACATGACAAGAGTATTAAAATACTTCGATCGGAGCGAGGTGGTGAATACTTAAGTCAAGAGTTTCTTGATTATCTAAGAGACAATGGCATATTGTCTCAATGGACTCCGCCATATACACCACAGCATAATGGTGTATCTGAGAGGCGTAACCGGACCTTGTTGGACATGGTCAGGTCAATGATGAATCATGCGAATCTTCCCAAGTCCTTTTGGGGCTATGCACTTCAGACAGCTGTTTACTTGTTAAACAGAATGCCAACCAAGGTAGTCTCTACTACTCCATATGAGATATGGAATAGTAAGAAACCTCATGTATCTTACTTGAAGATATTACGTATTGCTTGGGGTTGTCCATATGTGATGGGTGTGTCAGGTTCGATGCTAAGTACAATAAATTCGATTGGATACCCTAAGGAAACAAGGGGTTACCAATTCTATCATCCTGTGGAACAAAAGGTGTTTGTTTCAAGGCATGCTGTGTTTCTAGAGAAAGAGTTTCTCTTGCAAGTGTTAGTAATATATGAGAGATGTCCTAAGGCAATCGCCTTATGTATGAACCATTTATATGATAAATGAAGATTCACTATTTGAGTATACATGTTTAATGTATTTGATTGGATCTTAAACTCATTTCTTGAATGTCACGATCGATTCACGGCATGAGAGAATTTGTGATTGGATCACAACTAGTGAGTATCTCTACATGTGTAATTGTGATGTATCGGAATTATCCTAGTCGATGAATTGATGGATTTGGACACCATCAATTACAGCCGAGACTAACGCAGTATACTCCTTGGTGTATCAAGCGGTGATTCTCAGCTTTGGAGACATTGTGATGTCGGAGTTAATCGTGGATGCTAGTTATGGTAACTAGTTCATTGGAGTGACAGTAGTAAGACTTCATATGGTTCTCTGCATATATAGATATGTCAATGAAGTTCTTACTGTGGCTTAAGTGCGATGTTCCTTTGACTTGCGGTATTCAAGTCATCTTGATCATGGAGACTTATGCTTTGACATCTTAAGCAAACATCTCAGGAGATGTGGACGAGATGATTGGGTATAAGTCGAAGTGATCGAAGGTGTTTGAATAGCCTATAAAGGATTCACCACTCCTTGCGAGGAGATGTATACCCATGGCCTCTCGTCGGATTGTTACTAAAGTCTTTGGCCAAAGCATTACATGTTTAGAGTATGATACTCTTCGATACATGTGTAGTAACTAGAATCCGTAGGACGAGGAAATGATACTTGGGCTAGGTGTGACGTAGTCAGCCTAGTGGGGACTGACACAATAGACCATGTCCTGAACCAAGTGGGTATAAGATGAGTGAAGGGAATGGGGCACGATTCATTCGAACTCTTGAAGGGTTTCAGAAATAGTTCTGGATCAACCGTTGATCTTTTCGGTTAATTGGGGATCATGATGTACTACTAGGTGCCACTCATGATCGTTCTATAATTAATGGTTAATTATAGACGGCCAACATAAACTGAGACCCTATTTGGTCACACGCACAACGAGTGTAATCCAAAGGATTTAAAACGAGCTTGAGAATGGGATTCTCAGACCGAGAGAAACTATGATTGGTTGGACCAAACATAAAGCGAGCATGAAATTGTTTCAGTCGCAATGGAAGCATGGATGGGCCGTGTCTTATGAAGACATAATGGATGGACCAAAATGGTTTGGTTCTAATCCAATGGATGAGAATAAACCAAAGGGTTTGGTTTATATTAAACGAATGAACCAAAGGTCGGTTCGGTTCGTTTTAACTTAAAATAAACCATCATGGTTTGGTTTATTTTAACTTATCTTAATGGAGCGGGTTAACGGACTTTATGGATATGATCCATTAACCATTAAGAGAATTAGTTCTCTATAAAATAGGGCTTAAACCCTAACCCTAAGACTAATCTAGTTTTTGGCCGCCCAAACCCCCTCCCTCTCCTATTCGGCGCCAACACCAAAAGCTGCTGCTGCCCAGCTTGTGTGCAGCCGTCCAAGTCTTTGCCGGCGACCAAGCTTCAGCCGGTGAACCTCCGGCGACCCTCCGGTGATCTCCTCTAGGTTCGGTGATAAGGTGAGCTTCCATCTCTCCTTGGCCGGCCTCTATTCCTCCACCAAAAGCTGTCCAGTTTTTCTGGACAGCTTGTTTCTTTGTTATCGGAGCGTCGTTTGGACGATGGTTAGTGCTCCGATAGCACCTAACTTACCGGGGATTTGATCTCCGGTAATCCTCTGAGGTGGAGGACGAAGGATTCGTCAAACGGTTGACGAATACCTCTCCGGAGAAGCGAGTTTTGAGAACTCGTTTTGGATCCGAATTTGGATTCGGATCGTGATCATCTCTCGATCACGTCGTCATCAACACGAGGCTAGTAACCCGTATGAAGACGAAGCTCGTGACTTAGCGAAGTCATCCCGAGGAGCTCGGCGTGGATACGGATAGAGACGATTCTCACGAGGATCGTTCCGGTTGATGTCGTTCCCGCTACACGTCATACGGAAGGTATAACGTAGTTTAATTTCCTTTTATTGCAAATTTTAATTTACGGTTATGTCTACACTTGTTGTAATATGCATGCGTGTGTTGTGTGTGTTGTAATAAATATAGATTTATTATTTTTAATTGCTTCCGCTGTGCTCATGTTTACGAAACATGATCGAACACACACACGCCGCGGTGCCGGAAACCCAACAGCAAGAAAACAGTGGGAGTGTCATCGAGCTTGAGGAGGCTCGAGAGACTCAAATAGACATTGATGAGATACTTGGTGAAGCACAACAGCCGACAACTCTTAGTGATGAGCAATCGACTGGACCTATTGTAACACCACATCGTCGTAGATCTGGTAGAACACGCAACATTCCTAAGAGATATGGATTTCTTGTAAGTGAATCGAACGACGTGATACTCATTGATGATGAGGAGCCGACCAGTTATGAAGAAGTGCTGACAAGTTCAGAATGGGATAAGTAGCTTGAAGCCATGATGTCGGAAATGGATTCCATGTATGAAAACCAAGTTTGGAACTTGGTTGACCCACCTGAAGGGATAAAGGCTATAGGGTGCAAGTGGGTTTTCAAGAAGAAAACAGACATGGATGGTAATGTGATTACCTATAAGGCTAGATTTGTGGCGAAATGATATCGTCAAAAACAAGATGTTGATTATGACGAAACCTATTCGGCTGTAGCTATGCTTAAATCCATTCGGATGCTCCTGGCCATAGCGGCTCATTATGATTATGAGATATGGCAGATGGATGTGAAAATAGCTTTCCTTAATGGAAACCTGCTCGAGGACGTGTATATGATACAACCTGAAGGTTTCACATCAGTCGATAAAACCAAGGTATGCAAATTACTACGGTCCATTTATGGATTGAAGCAAGCATCCAGGAGCTAGAATATCCGTTTTGATGAGACGATCAAAAAGTTTGATTTCACACAAAATCAAGATGAACCTTGTGTGTACAAGAAGGTTAGTGGGAGTGCAGTTGTGTTCCTAGTATTGTATGTCAATGACATATTACTTATAGGAAACGATGTTTCAATCTTACAGTCAGTTAAGGTTTGGTTATCCAAGACATTCTCCATGAAAGACCTAGGAGAAGCAACCTACTTCCTCGGGATTAAGATCTATAGAGATAGATCGAAATGGTTGCTTGGTCTTCGTAGTCTACATATATAGACCGAGTGCTAAAGAGGTTTAGCATGTCGGAATCCAAGAAAGGTTTCCTACCCATTAGGCATGGGGTACACCTTTTGAAGTCTATGTGTCCGCGCACAGAAGACGAGAGGATTTGCATGAGTAAGATTCCCTATGCATCCGCAATAGGATCTATCATGTATGCTATGTTATGTACGAGGCCCGATGTATCGTATGCTCTGAGTGTCACGAGCAGATACCAGTCTAATCCAAGAATGGATCATTGGGTGGCTGTCAAGACGATCCTTAAGTACTTAAAAAGAACTAAGGATGTGTTCCTTATATATGGAGAAGGGGACGTGGTGATACGCGGGTATACAGATGCTAGCTTCCAGACAGACAAGGATGATTCTAGGTCTCAGTCTGGATACGTGTTCACCCTGAATGGGGGTGCAATGAGTTGGAAAAGTTCCAAACAAGACACTGTAGCTGATTCTACCACTGAGGCAGAATACATTGCAGCTTCGGAAGCAGCAAAGGAAGCGGTTTGGATCAAGAAGTTCATTTATGAACTTGGTGTGATTCCTGCCATTGTTGAAGCAATACCGGTCTACTTCGACAATAATGGAGCAATTGCACAGCCGAAAGAGCCGAGGTCTCATCAACGATCTAAACATGTGCTTCGCCGCTATCATCTTATCAGAGAGATCATCAGTAGGAATGAAATACAAATTGAGAAAATTCCCACTGAAAGAAACTTAGCGGATCCTTTGACTAAAGCATTACCTCAAAGTAAGTTTGAGGGTCATACTAGTGCTTATGGTATTGGATACCGTAGCGATTGACATTAGGCCAAGTGGGAGTATGTTAGTCATATATGAGAGATGTCGTAAGGCAATCGCCTTATGTATGAACCATTTATATGATAAATGAAGATTCACTATTTGAGTATACATGTTTCATGTATTTGATTGGATCTTAAACTCATTTACTGAATGTCCACGATACGATTCACAGCATGAGAGAATTTGTGATTGGATCACAACTAGTGAGTATCTCTACATGTGTAATTGTGATGTATCGGAATTATCCCTAGTCGATGAATCGATGGATTTGGACACCATCAATTCTGTCAAGACTAGCACGAGGTATACTCCTTGGTGTAACCAAGCAGCTGATTCTCACTGGCTGGAGACATTATGATGTCCGGAGTTGATCGTGGATGCTAGTTATGGTAACTAGTTCATTGGAGTGACCATCCATAAGACTTCATATGGTTCTCTGCATATATAGATATGTCAATGAAGTTCTTATTGTAGCTTAAGTGTGATGTTCCTTTGACTTGCGGTATTCAAGTCATCTTGATCATGGAGACTTATGCTTTGACATCTTAAGCAAGCATCTCTAGGGAGATGTGGACCCGGGATGATTGGGTATAAGTCAAAGTGATCGAAGGTATTTGAATTGCCAATAAAGGATTCACCACTCCTTGCGAGGAGATGTATACCCATGGCCTCTCGTCGGATTGTTACTAAAGTCTTTGGCCAAAGCATTACATGTTTAGAGTAAGGTACTCTTCGATACATGTGCAGTAACTAGAATCCGTAGGACGAGGAAATGATACTTGGGCAAGGTGTGACGTACTTAGCCTAGTGGGGACTGACACTATAGACCATGTCCTGAACCAAGTGGGTATAAGATGAGTGAAGGGAATGTGACACGATTTATTCGAGCTGCTGAAGGGTTTCAGAAATAGTTCTGGATCAACCGTTGATCTTTTCGGTTAATTGGGGATCATGATGTACTACTAGGTGCCACTAATGATCGTTCTATAATTAATGGTTAATTATAGACGGCCAACATAAACCGAGAACCTATTTGGTCACACGCACAACGAGCGTAATCCGATGGATTTAAAACCAGCTTGAGAATGGGATTCTCAGACCGAGAGAAACTAGGTTTGGTTGGACCAAACGAGAAGTGAGAATGAAATCGTTTCAGTCGCAATGGAAGCGTGGATAGGCCGTGTCTTATGAAGACATAATGGATGAACTGAAATGGTTTGGTTCTAATCCAATGCAGGAGAATAAACCAAAGGGTTTGGTTTATTTTAAACGAATGAACAAAAAGTTGGTTCGGCTCATTTTAACTTAAAATAAACCATCATGGTTTAGTTTATTTTAACTTATATTAATGGAGCGGGTTAACGGGCCTTATGGTTGTGATCCAATAACCATTAAGAGAATTAGTTCTCTATAAAAGAGGGCTTAAAACCTAACCTAAGTTGCCTCCCACCTCATCTCATTGGAGATTTTCGGCGCCAACCCTCCTCCTTGCCGCCGCCCACCTTGAAGCTCCAACCGGCGACCAGCTGCTGCCGTCTTCTCCCATTGCCGGCGTCGAGCTGCTGCCGGAGGAGCTCCGGTGATCGTCCTTGGCTCCGGCGACAAGGTGAGCAAGTCGCTTTCCTTATTTGGCCGGCGCAAGGTCTCCACCAAAGCTGTCCAGTTTTCTGGACAGCTTGTTTCCCTCTCATCGGAGCGTCGTTTGGATGATGGTTAGAGCTCCGACGGTGCCTAACTTACCGGGGATTCGATCTCCGGTAATCCTCTGAGGTGGAGGACGAAGGATTCGTCAAACGGTTGACTAATACCTCTCCGGAGAAGCGAGTCTTAAGGACTTGTTTTTGGATCCGAATTTGGATTCGGATCGTGATCATCTCTCGATCACATCGTCTTCAACACGAGGCTAGTAACCCATACAAAGATGAGGCTCGTGACTTAGTGAAGTCATCCAAAGGATACTCGACGTGGATACGGATAGAGACGATTCTAGCGAGGATCGTTCCGGTTGATGTCGTTCTCGCTTCACGTGATACGAAAGGTATACGTAGTTAAATTTCCTTTTATTACAAATTTAAATTTACGGTTATGTCTACACATATTGTACTAAGCATGTGTGTGATGTGTGTGTTGTAATAAATGTAGATTTATTATTTTTATTTCTTCCGCTGTGCACATGCTTACGAAACATGTTCGAACACACACTCGCCGTGGTGCCGGAAATCCAACAAAGCTGCAGTAAGAACTTCATTGACATATCTGTATATGCAGAGAACAATATAAAGTCTTACAGCTGGTCACTCCAATGAACTAGTTACCATAACTAGCATCCATGTTTAACTCCGGACATCCTAATGTCTCCAGCTAGTGAGAAACAACTTCTTGGACAAACCAAAGAGTATAACTCATTCTAGTCTGAATAGAATTGATGGTTTCTGAATGCATCAATTCATCGACTAGGGATAATTTCAATACATCACAATTACACATGTAGAGATACTCACTAGTTGTGATCCAATTACAAATTATCTTATGATGTGAATCGTATTGCGGATATTCAGTAAATGAGTTTAAGATCCAATCAAATACATGAAAACATGTATACTCAAATAGTGAATCTTCATTTATCAAATAAATGGTACAACCATAAGGCGATTGCCTTAAGACACTTGTCATATATAACTAACAAACGTAAGGTACTGACTTACCTAAAGATCTGCAACGATAAAACCCATACAACCTGAACACATATACCACAATATAACACATGAACATAGAAGAACAATACTACACCTGTAATCAACACACTGTCATACGAAACATTCTATAAACAAACACATCAATGATCCTGGTCCATCCTATACAACAACATGACGCTGATCAAATGCCTACAACAGTCCGACCCAACTCGTACACTGTACTCCATACACAAAACTATAAAATATGCAAATAGTATGCAAAATGATGAACAAACATATGCAGCAAGCATAACTCAAACAAATGCAACATCACAACAAGCTTATATAGACTATATCTATATATACTGATTACACACACACACACACACACACACACACATCTATATGTAGATTCCATCATACATTGCAATACAAATGCAAGGTCATACCTGCACACCCCGGTCACTACCATGACCCCTGTGTGGCCTAAGTGGCACGACATGACAACTATCCAAACCCAACAACTACCACTACTCTCGAGTACCCAAGTGGGCAGTATGAATAAGTAGCTAGCTCGAGAGCTATAGGCTACACAATGGGGGTCCCTACTGCTGACTGCTCTAACTGTCACTACCCATGAGTGGTCGAGCACCGCACACAGGACAACTGCACACAACTCCAACTACCACCATCTATAGTGGTCGAGTGTGCATCTCCAATTGCCATCACCAATAGTAGCCAAGTAATGTAACTCCAACTACCACCATCTATAGTGGCCGAGTGTGGCATAATAAATGATCTGCACTCAACCCTGCTACCACTACCCCAAGTGGCCGAGGAGGCAAGATGATTTGCGACCCATCTCAACCACAAGGTAGACCCAGTCAACAACATGCATGCAATGTAATGATGCATAACTTTACACACATACCCCACAACACTCTTTCTATCACACATAGAGTCATAACAACATATAGCCAACCATGCTTGGACCTCCAATCCGTAAACATTACCATACACATAAATCCACAACACACTCTTTATTCCATAGAAAGTCATATACAACAATCATCCAACCACACTAGGACCACCAGTCCATAACAACACACTATCGATAACCCACTCCCCATATACAAAATATGATCCACAATAGATGCACAATGTAAAGAGATGTGACACCACGATCAAATCCACATTTGGATCCACTACCTACAACATGTCAACCAAACCCAAAACAACAACTATACTCAACTACATGCACTTAGACAACATCTATAAATTAGACATATATAGAGTCTATAATTCACAATAGTGATGAACGAAACTGTAAAGATAACAACAGAGCCTCTCAAAGTCCAAAGACTAAGTATCAAGCATAGGAATAATAAGAGTGGAGTCAAGGTAATGCTACTATCATCATCATAAATAAATCCATGACTTATAATCAACAAACTACCTAATCAAGGTAGGAATTATCCACGTGATAAGTAGCTCGGGCTAGCTGTCCACACATATATGCATTTATCACTAATCAAAATCCTGCAAGAAGGAGCATGAAACGTAATCAATTCCTAATTAGCTAACCAACAACTGCACCAATACAATTTTGGATTAACTCCACCATTTAATCAGATTCAATCCCCTATATAATCCATAATAACACCCCTGCACATTTGTTACATAGCTATAACACAACCTACTACATAACATACAGAATCAAATCTTACCTTCCCTCGTTCAATCAACCATAGTTTATCCGAAACACACCTCCATTGTAAATCTTGAAGGTCTAAAGGTATATCGATTCGTAATCACCTAAATAGTCTGCAAGTTCATTGTATTTCACTTAACTGATATAATTATTCAATCAACAACAATCCATCAACTAATCAATGCTAATTAGATCCAAATCTCAATTTACAACCATACATTCCCTTATCCCAAACAAAGCCATCGAATGTCCCTCTTGGCCTCAACATTGGCTCGTGAGGTGGACAAAAGTCAACTGTGAGGTGGCCAAGCAGACATGGGTTGAGGCAGCACGCGATCGAAGAAGAATAGAACAGATCGACGATGGAAGATTCAACTTGTTAGTGAAAGCCCTAGAGCCAATCATGTGATGATTGTTGTATAGACTTTGTTGTATCATATTTCTATTTATAAAGACATTCCTTTATAGTTATTATACTTACTTGTATTGGTGCCATATAACTAAGTATAATAATGTTCTTGAGTAGAAGGTTTTTATCTATATCAATCGATTGGTTGAATCGATAATGAGATGATATAGAGAACACTATTCTTAATCATTGCTAGTCAAGTATTAACATTCAAGGACAATGTTATTGCGAAGAGACTAGCATGTAGGTCAACTCGATGACTTGATCTCACAAATCATGGATATGAGATATCAAGTTGACACATGGGTATGCATTGGAGAATGTATACGGAATGACCCGCCATGACAAAGTATCATGGATCATTATATGAGTGTCATATATTTTCTCATGTGACTATTAGTATGTCTATTAGTCTATGGACCTGAAGTCACCATGGTTCCCTACATAAGGAGTTGCATAGTTTGGCTTCGTCAAACGTCAGCAATAAATGGGTGGACTATAATGGCGATTACTGGTATGTAACAAATTATACGGAGGGATGTGAGTGATGTAGATGCAATCTATCCCTCCTATATGATGGGAGTGACATCGTTATTCTTGATAGAGTCAGACCACGAAGTGCATGACCATGCCCAAATGAGTCAATATGAGATATTGAGCTCATTTGATTAGAGTGAGTCTACTTAGAATTCGAGATATAGATTATACCAAGGATGACATGATCTATGCCTCAGTTGGTCAATCTAGATGTCAAGGATAGAAAGACATTGTCACATATTGTGGAAGTCACAATTAGTAGTCACAAAGGTAATGTTGGATCTCAACATTCTTGTAACTTGGGTAGCAATGATGTGTTGCTAGATACCGCTCATTGCTTATGCTTCTAAATCGGTTTAGGAGCATTGCCAACGTTACAAGATCCTATAGGGTCACACAGAAAGGGCAATTAGATGGAGATTAGGTTCATATGATGAACCATGAGGATTAGGTTTATGGGATGAACCAAATTGGATTAAGGGTAATCCAAATTAGACTAATTGAGTTAGGCTCAATTTGATTCAAGTGTTGAATGAGTCTAATTTAGATTTGATTCATTGAGTCAACTTAAAATAATGAATAGAGATTCATTAAATCAAATTGACATGAATCAAATGGTTGGATTTGGTCAACCATGAGGGAGGCTTAGAGCTATTGGCTCTTGGAGTTACATGCATGCATGTAACCCCCCAAAAGAGTGGCCGACCACTTTAGTTAGCATGAGGTTGAAGTTAATTTGTGTAACTTCATCATCTTCTTCCTTGGATCTTCCCTCAAGCTCTCTCCCTAATCTTCCTCATCTTTCCGTGAGCCTCCAAGGGGTGCTACCACACTCTAGGTTGTTTTTCTCCACCTATTGCTTGTGTGGATACCAATAGAGGAGTGTACACTTGACACTCTCGAGTTTTGGCAAGCCGTTTGGACGAGCGAGATAACCGAAGGGCATCGCATCAAGGGTAAACTCTTAAGATGTAAATCTAGAGTAGATCTAAAGGTTTTAAACACGTACATGCAGTTTTAGTTACCTTCACATGGATCCGTTGCCGACTTTCAGGATTTCCACAACGCAAAAAGCGATTTTTATAGCTCGGATAGTCCAATAGTGGTATCAGAGCCACGTGCGAAGCATGTATATTTTTTAATTTTGTAGTTTGTGTATTAGATATAAAAATTACAGATCTATAAGTTTCTGTAAATTTCCTATTTTTATAGATTTTTTGGTTATTTTTCTCGCAGAGTCGAAGCAACAAGTGTTGGGACACTTGTAGGCTTCCACTACTGAGAAAAACTCTCCGAAATAGCGAATTCTTGCTTTAGATTTTTGGGACAGCAACTTAAGTCACTCTAAGATCAAGATGGGACACTCACAAAGTACATTTTGTGAGTAGGGACGCTGCCCCTAACCCCGAAAAGGGCATTGTCCCGCGATCGCACTCGGAAATCGCTTAGAGGGACTGTTACGGAGATGTGACTCATAAAATTGAAAAGAAAACAGGAAAAATTATAGAAATTTATGTAAAATACATAATTTAGAATTATGTATAATTCTGTGATGGTCATGGCCTAATAACCCCAATGATATTGGATAAATATGTTGTAATTCATAATACGGCTGGCGCACCATTTTTGGGGTTGTGCATATTGAATAGGGTATGCGACCTATACGTCGTGCCTCTTCTTTTAAAATTCCAGTTGTAAATAGTTTTAGACACGAATGTAACTCGAGTTTCATGTTTGTAATGTACTAAATGGAGTGGTGGAAGGTCCACTAGTAGACGGAGTTACGAGGAGGGTGCCGACGACACATGACGGTTAAAAGAGGCGCTTGGAGAAGCCGCTAACCCTAGGTTGACCGTTCGATCTTCTCATTGGCTTGAGAAGATCGTAGTATGGCCATGACCTCATCACAATTAATTTATATATATATATATATATATATATATATATATATATATATATATATATATATATATATATATATATATATATATATATATATGTTTTGCTTGTATGTATATGATGCATGATGCATGCTAGTAAATTTTGCTTGTATGTATATGATGCATGCTAGTATATTGCTTGTATGTATGTGATACATGCTAGTGTAGGGTAATAAAGTCCTTGATTTGTATATGATACACATTCACGATTAGATTAGATCTTAATCGAATCAACTCAAAAATACCTACAAAGTTTTGATACCCATCACTACCTCGATCATTTGTTGTTGTTGAATCTGCCAAAGCAGAGCAACACATATTATCTTGGTAGGGTGCAGAGGGACAATATTGATCCCGCCTATCATAGCTTGGGTGAGAATAAGCTCAATTAGATTGAGTAAAACTAGTTACCTCAATTGGATCGAGTAAAACTAGTTACCTCAATTGGATCGAGTAAAACTATAGGCATATTTCAACCGTTGGAAAGGTAGGATAAGGTTACATTTACATTAAATCTTGGGCGATTTAGCCAAAGCTAACTCAAGGACTTTTGTAAATGTGGATCTTGATCCAATAAAGAAGAGTTGCATATAGATGTAATCGGTAATGTGTTACCTACCGATCTGTTGGCAACATGCTTCTCGGAGGCTCATTGACTCCCATGTCCCCGTATTAAAATTTTCACTAATGAAAAAACAAATCCGGATGGGATGAGTTTCCTAAGCTCAACCAATTCGTCGTCGTGCTATCGACTTGAGCGATCGCTTGAACAAACTAGTTGTTCAAGCAACACAGCTCTTCTAGTTAGTTATCCACGGAAGAGATGACGGACGGATCGCCGGTTTTTGTGTTTATCTTCAAGGTCCATGATTATACAAATACATACACATGCAAGCTAGTATAATCAACACATACTAATTAAAATAATAAGAACATGTAAAGATCAATAATAAAAGTTATAAAACTTTTATACCTCTTGATCTTCTATCGTATGTCCTAACATCCTTGTAGACTTCGTGTGGGCGAAGATCCTCCACAAGTTGAAGCTTCCTAGATCTTCTTCAATCCAAAGAAAGAAGAACTCTCCTTTCCTTCTTGCTTGAGCCAACCACCAATCCACAAAGGATTGATGCCGCCGGCCCCAAGAATAGAGAGAACAAAATTGAAACCACCAAGGGACCAAACTAGGGACAAACCCTAGTTTCTAGTGTCGTCGGCCAAGATGGAGTGAAGAGGAGAAAGGGAATATGTTGGGCGCCAGCCAAGGTATAGGGAAAAGAGAAGGAGCCAGCAACACCCTAGGAAGAAGAAGAGCTCCTCTCCTATAGTTGCCGTCCACCTTCTTGCAAACCCTAGCCACCCAACCATAAGATCCAAACCCTAATATAATTAGGGTTTCCTCCTTAGGCTTTCTTGCCGTCCAACCAAGGTGGAAGGAAGAGATCTAGGAACCGGCCACCTTCTCTAGGAAGAAGAAGAGCTCTTCTCCTATAGTTGCCGCCCCTCTCCTTCCAAACCTTGCTGCCCAAGCCATTGATGTGCAAAACCCTAATCTCCAAAAACCAAATCCCTTGTTGCCGCCCAACCCATTCTCCCATATATATAGAGTTAGGTTTAGGCCTAGGTTTAATCTCCTCCATTGGTTCTAGAGATTTAATCTCAACCGTCGGATCTTAGAGATTTAATCTCAACCGTCGGATCTTAGAGATTTAATCTCCGCCTAGGGATTTAATCTCAACAGTCGGATCAAGAGATTTAATCTCAACCGTCGGATCTAGAGATTTAATCTCAACCGTCGGATCTAGAGATTTAATCTCAACCGTCGGTTCTAGAGATTTAATCTCAACTGTCTGTTCTAGAGATTTAATCTCCACCGTCGGTTCTAGAGATTTTATCTCAACCGTCGGATCAAGAGATTTAATCTCAACCGTCGGATCTAGAGATTTAATCTCAACCGTCGGATCTAGAGATTTAATCTCAACCGTCGATTCTAGAGATTTAATCTCCACCGTTGGTTCTAGAGATTTAATCTCAACCGTCGGTTCAAGAGATTTGTTTTCCATCATTTGATCTAGACTTCATGAGGTTTATATTAGGCTACGATAGGGACCATGAGGAGGAGTTGGATCTTGGCCACCCGATGGATCGGAACCACACAAACTTGATCCATCAATGATGTTCCATTCCACTAGAGGATCATCATTGAATTACCTCACCAACCCGCATATGATAATATGGGCTCCATATATTATTTGTACATCCATCTCCCCGTGTTTAAGATATCGAATGTCCGTCAATTAATTGATTTATTGACCATCAATTAATTAACATCTAACTCCTCGAGTAGTACCACTCAACTTTATCATCATGTTGACTAAGTCAACCTGCAGGGTTTACACGATGAACCTTATGAGCTCCTCAAGGGGACATCATCAACCTATATATAGGACACGGTTTCCTCCTATAATCAATGGCACACCATGTAAATAATATTATTTCCCAACTTACCGGGCATATTGATTAAATCCATCTAAATCTCACCCTTTGGTAAATCAAAGAAATAAATACTAAGTACATGTGCCCGTTATTATATCGGGATTAAGAGCATGTACAACATAATATCCGAGGTCCAATTCAATTATGTAGTCAGCAATAAATTGAATCACCTCTATGTCGGTCCTGCTAAATACACCTAAGTGTATTAGTGTAACTCTATGTTCAAGACAAAACAATACCAAGCTACACTACAACCATGCCAATGGTTCGTCCAAAACCATCTTGGTTGTGAGCCTCTACTTATATTCTACAAGGGACTGATAACATAATCTTCTGTGCCACACCAAGCACCATGTTATCTACAATGTAAAATATTAGACAATATGCACACATATAATAAATATAAAGTGCAAACAATGATCATGTGATTCTTATTTCAAAATAAAAATGTTCATACAAAAAGAGCTAGGCTTTCAGTATACATTCCAACACGATCATACTAAGTCTTGGGTGATTTAGCCAAAGCTAACTCAAGGCATAGTTGTAGGGGTTTTAGCCCCTGAAGCTCTCCCACTAATTGTAGGTTTTAGCTTATCGAGTCAGTGAGGGGAAACTTCGCTTTCCACTTCACCTCGGTAGCTTGTCCATGGCGATCCCTTCGATGTCCTCGGATTAAAAAAATTTAATCCTAGACAAAAGGGATTGCCCAAACAACCAAGCCATCATCGTGCTATTCATTTAGAAAGGTCACTTGAACAAACTAGTTGTTCAAGCGACCATCCTCTATTCTACGAGAAGCCGCGGAATAGACGATGTCCGGATCACCGGTTTTTATGTTTATGCTCGAGATCCAAGTATTATTTAGCCATATACAGATTTATATCATGCTCATAAATGAAAAAAAAATAGAAACATGTAACATATAAAAATTAGAGAATCGATATACCTCTCGATCTTCTATTGTATGACCTTCCTCCTTTCGGACGTCGTGTGGCCGACGCTCTACCAATAGCCGAAGCTCCTAGATCGCAAATCTTCCTTCCTTTCTCTTCCAAAGCAAGAGGAAGAATGGAAACAAGGCTCATCTCCTTCTTATAGCCAACCAACAAGCAACAAAAGAAATGCTTGCCGCCGACACACAAGGAGAAGGAGATAATGGTGGAAACCGGCCAAGACACGAAGGGAAAGCCCTATATCTTGTTTCCACCACCTAAGGAGAAGGAAAAGGGGTCTTTCGATGCTGCCCAAGGGCTGGGATAGGTCTATGGGCGCTGGCCACCAAAGGATGAAGAAGAAAGAAACCTTCCTTATTTGGTGCTACCCAAACCTCCTAAACCCTAAGCCTCCAAACCCTAATCCTAGCTTTCCTTATGTCCGACCATGGAAGTGGGGAAGAAGATTAGGAAGAGCTCAAGCCAAGGTAGAAAGAAGATGGAGGAACCAGCCACACCTTAGGAAGAAGAAGATAAACTCCTCCCAATGTTGCCGCCCACCCATGACTCCCAAAACCCTAGCCACCAAACCCAATCCTAAACCAACTACGATTCCTAGCCTCCAAAGGAAGCAAACCATAATCCCCTTAAGCCATGCTCTCAGATGAAAGGGATAGTGTTGGACGCCAGCCAAAACAAAGGAGAGTAGAGGGAAGAAAGGTGTCGGCGACCATAAGGAAGAAGAAGAAGAAGAAGCATCTTTCCTTAATTGTGGCCACCCAAAACCCTAAATCTTCTTAAGCTCTTGCCGCCCAACCTAAGCCCCCTTTCCTCTTCCATATCTTGCCACCCACTTATTAATCTCTATTCATAGAGTTGGGCTCAAGCCATGATTTAATCTCCTCCATTGATTCTAGAGATTTAATCTCAACCGTCGGATCTAGAGATTTAATCTCAACCGTCTGATCTTAGAGATTTAATCTTTACCTATGGATCTTAGAGTTGTGTTTCTATCCATTGGATTTAAGCTTCATGAGGTGTTAATAGGCTACATTAGGGACCATGAGGAGGAGTTGGGTCTTGGCCACCCATGGATCAAGCTCTCAAAAAGTCCGATCCACTAATGATGATCCAATCCACTAAAAGTTCATCATTGATCTACCTCACCAACCCCCATATGATAATATGGGCTCCATATATTATTTGTACATTTTCTATCCGTGTTTAAGATCTCGAATGTCCGTCGATTAATTAATTTACTGACCATTAATTAATCAACATCTAACTCCTTGAGTAGTACCACTCAACCTTTTCATAATGCCGGACCAAGTCCACCTGCAGGGTTTATATGATGAACATTATGAGCTCCTCAAGGGGACATCATCATCATAATATATAGGACACGGTTTCCTCTTATAATAAACGGCACATAATATAAATAATATCATCTCCCAACTTACCGAGATTATCGATTTAATCTATAAATCTCGCCCATTGGTAAATCAAAGAGATGAGTACTAAGTGTTGGGTTTCCGACACCGCGGCGAGTTTGTGTTCGAACATATTTCGTAAACATGTGCACAGCGGAAGGAATAAAATAATAAATCTAATTTATTACAACACACACATCACACGCATACATAGAACAACATCTGTAGACATAACTACAATTTCAAAATTTTGCAATAAAAGGAAATTTACACTATGTATACCTTACGTATCGCGTGTAGCGGGAAAGTCATCAACCGGAACGATTCTCGCTATAATCGTCTCTATCTGTATCCACGCCGAGTATCATCGGGATGACTTCACAAAGTCACAAGCCTCGTCTTCGTATGGGTTACTAGCCTCGCGTTGAAGATGATGTGATCGAGAGAAGATCACGATCCGAATCAAAATTCGGATCCAAAACGAGTCCTCAAAAACTCGCTTCTCCGGAGAGGTATTCGTCAACCGTTTGATGAATCCTTCGTCCTCCACCTATGAGGATTACTGGAGATTGAATCCCCGGTAAGTAAGGCGCTGTCGGAGCTCCAAACGTCGTCCGAACGATGCTCCGACAAGAAGGAAACAAGCTGTCCAGAAAACTGGACAGCTTTGGTGGAGGAATAGGGGCCAGCCAAAAGAAAGATGGAAGCTCACCTTATTACCGAACCCAAAGAAGATTACCGGAGGGTCGCCGGAGGATCCCCGGCCGAAGCTTGGACGTCGGCAACAATTTGGACGGTGGCACAAGGGATGGGCGGCGGCAATGGCCTGTTGCCGCCAACTTCTCCAAGGAGAGGAGGGGGGCTGCAACAATAAGGTTAAGGGAATTTGGATTAGGGTTTAAAAAAACTCATAAGCCCTATTTTATAGAGAACAAATTTTGTTAATGGTTATCGGATCATAACCAAAGGCCCGTTAACCCGCTCCATTAATTTAAGTTAAAATAAACCAAACCATGATAGTTTATTTTAAGTTAAAACGAACTGAACAAACTTTGGTTCATTCGTTTAAAACAAATCAAACCCTTTGGTTTATTCTCCTCCATTGGATTAGAACCAAACCAATTTGGTTCATCCATCATGTCTTCATAAGACACGGCCCATCCACGCTTCCATTGCGACTGAAACGATTTCATGCTCGCTCCATGTTTGGTCCAACCAAACCTAGTTTCTCTCGGTCTGAGAATCTCATTCTCAAGCTCATTTTATATCCTTCGGATTACGCTCGTTGTGCATGTGACCAAATAGGTTCTCGGTTTATATTGGCTGTCTATAATTAACCATTAATTTTAGAACAATCATGAGTGGCACCTAGTAGTACATCATGATCCCCAATTAACCGAAAAGATCAACGGTTAATCCAGAACTATTTCTGAAACCCTTCAGCAGCTCGAATGAATTGTGCCCCATTCCCTTCACTCATCTTATACCCACTTGGTTCAGGACATGGTATATAGTGTCACTCCCCACTAGGCTGACTACGTCACACCTAGCCCAAGTATCATTTCCTCGTCCTACGGATTCTAGTTACTGCACATGTATCGAAGAGTACCTTACTCTAAACATGTAATGCTTTGGCCAAAGACTTTAGTAACAATCCGACGAGAGGCCATGGGTATACATCCCCTCGCAAGGAGTGGTGAATCCTTTATAGGCTATTCAAACACTTTCGATCACTTCGACTTATACCCAATCATCTCGGGTCCACATCTCCTCAGAGATGCTTGCTTGAGATGACAAAGCATAAGTCTTCATGATCAAGATGACTTGAATACGCCAAGTCAAAGGAACATCGCACTTAAACTGCAGTAAGAACTTCATTGACATATCTATATATGCAGAGAACCATATGAAGTCTTACGGCTGGTCACTCCAATGAACTAGTTACCATAACTAGCATCCACGATTAACTCCGGACATCACAATGTCTCCAGCCAATGACAATCAGCTGCTTGGATACACCAAGGAGTATACCTCGTGCTAGTCTCAATAGAATCAATGGTGTCCACATCCATCAATTCATCGACTAGGGATAATTTCGATACATCACAATTACACATGTAGAGATACTCACTAGTTGTGATCCAATCACAAATTCTCTCATGCTGTGAATCATATCGTGGACATTCAGTAAATGAGTTTAAGATACGATCAAATACATGAAACCATGTATACTCAAATAGTGAATCTTCATTTATCATATAAATGGTTCATACATAAGGCGATTGCCTTAGGACATCTCTCATATATTACTAACAAACTCTCACTTGGCCTAATGCCAATCGCTACGGTATCCAATACCATAAGCTCTAACATGACCCTCAAACTTACTTTGAGGTAATGCCTTAGTTAAAGGATCCGCTAAGTTCCTTTCAGTGGGGATTTTCTCGATTTGTATTTCTTTCCTACTGATGATCTCTCTGATAAGTTGATAGCGGCAAAGCACATGTTTGGATCGTTGATGAGACCTTGGCTCTTTCGCCTGTGCAATTGCTCCATTGTTGTCGCAGTAGACCGGTATTGCTTTAACAATGGCTGGAATCACACCAAGTTCATAAATGAAATTCTTGATCCAAACCGCTTCCTTTGTTGCTTCCGAAGCTGCAATGTATTCTGCCTCAGTGGTAGAATCCGCTACAGTGTCTTGTTTGGAACTTTTCCAACTCACTGCACCCCCATTCAAGGTGAACACGTATCCAGACTGAGACCTGGAATCATCCTTGTCTGTCTGGAAGCTGGCATCCATATACTCGCGTATCACCATGTCCCCTTCTCCATATATTAGAAACACATCCTTAGTTCTTCTTAAGTACTTAAGGATCGTCTTAACAACCACCCAATGATCCATTCCTGGATCAGACTTGTATCTGCTCGTGACACTCAGAGCATACGATACATCGGGTCTTGTACATAACATAGCATACATTATAGATCCTATTGCGGATGCATAGGAAACCTTACTCATGCAAATCCTCTCGTCCTCTGTGCGCGGACACATAGACTTCGAAAGGTGTACCCCATGCCTGATGGGTAGGAAACCTTTCTTGGATTCCGACATGTTAAACCCCTTTAGCACTCGGTTTATATATGTAGACTGCTAAAGAACAAGCAACCGTTTTGATCTATCTCTATAGATCTTAATCCCGAGGATGTAGGTTGCTTCTCCCAGGTCTTTCTTGGAGAATGTCTTGGATAACCAAATCTTCAATGACTGTAAGATTGAAACATCATCTCCTATAAGTAATATGTCATTGACATACAATACTAAAAACACGACTGCACTCCCATTAACCTTCTTGTACACACAAGGTTCGTCTGGATTTTGTGAGAAATCAAACTTTTTGAATGTCTCATCAAAACGGATATTCCAGCTCTTGGATGCTTGCTTCTATCCATATATGAACCGTCGCAACTTGCATACCTTGGTTTTATCAACCGATGTGAAACCCTCAGGTTGTATCATATACATGTCCTCGAGTAGGTTTCCATTAAGGAAAGTTGTTTTCACATCCATCTGCCATATCTCATAATCATAATGAGCCTCTATGGCCAAGAGCATCCAAATGGATTTAAGCATAGCTACAGGCGAATAGGTTTCGTCATAATCAACACCTTATTTTTGACGATATCCTTTCACCACTAATCTAGCCTTATAGGTAATCACATTACCATCCATGTCGGTTTTCTTCTTGAAAACCCACTTGCACCCTATAGGCTTGATGCCTTCAGGTGGCTCAACCAAGTTCCAAACTTGGTTTTCATACATGGAATCCATTTCCGACTTCATGGCATCAAGCCACTTATCACTTTCTAAACTTGTCAGCACTTCTTCATAACTGGTAGGCTCCTCATCATCAATGAGTAACACGTCGTTCGATTCACTTACGAGAAATCCATATCTCTCAGAAATGTTGCGTGTTCTACCATATCTACGAAGATGTGGTGTTACAATAGGTCCATCCGATTGCTCATCACTATGAGTTATTGGTTGTTGTGCTTCACCAGGTATCTCATCAATGTCTATTTGAGTCTCTCGAGCCTCCTCAAGCTCGACGACACACCCACTATTTTCTTGCAAGAGAAACTCTTTCTCTAGAAACACAGCATGCCTTGAAACAAACATGTTTTGTTTCACAGGATGATAGAATTGGTAACCCCTTGTTTCCTTAGGATATCCAATAAATAGACATTTATCAGACTTAGCATCCAATTTGTCTGATATAGTCCTCTTCACATAAGCAGGACAACCCCATATCTTCAAGTAAGATACATGAGGTTTCTTACTATTCCATATCTCATATGGAGTAGTAGAGACAACCTTGGTTGGCATTCTTTTTAACAAGTAAACAGCTGTCTGAAGTGCATAGCCCAAAAGGACTTGGGAAGATTCGCATGATTCATCATTGACCTGACCATGTCCAATAAGGTCCGGTTACGCCTCTCAGATACACCATTATGCTGTGATGTATATGGCGGAGTCCATTGAGATAATATACCATTGTCTCTTAGATAATCAAGAAACTCTTGACTTAAGTATTTACCACCTCGATCTGATCGAAGTATTTTAATACTCTTGTCATGTTGTTTCTCTACTTCATTTCTGAATTCTTTGAACCTTTTAAAGGCTTCAGACTTGGTTTCATCAAGAACACATACCCAAACCGTGAGTGATCATCAGTGAAGGTAATGAAGTAGCTATAGCCTCTTAAAGCTTGAGTTGACATAGGTCCACATACATCAGTATGTACTAGACCTTGCAACTCTCCCACTCGTTCACCTTTTCATGTAAAAGGTAACTTAGTCATCTTGCCTTTTAAGCATGATTCGCATGTATCGTATGAATCCAATTCAAATGATTCTAGAATTCCACATCTGTGTAATTCGGACATGCGTTTCTTGCTTACATGGCCAAGACAACAATGCCACATGTAGGAGTCTAATTGATTATCCTTTCGAACACGCTTGAAGCTCGCTTCGATATTGAAAATGTCACTTGATACGTCCAACGTATAAATTGTAGGGATGTATACTTAAAAGTCTATTTTTTGTATGAACATCTTTATTTTGAAATAAGAATAACATGATCATTGTTTGCATATTTTTATGGTTATGCAATATTGTCTAATACTTTACATTGTAGATAACATGGTGTGTGGTGTCACACGGGAGATCATGTTATCGGCCCCTTGAAAAGTATAAGTAAAGGCTCACAACCGAGATGGATTTAGACAAACCATCGGAATGGTAGTAGTGTGATTTGGTATTGGTTTGTCTTGACCATAGAATCACACTAGTGCACTTTGTGTGTATTGAGCAGGACCGACTTAGAGGTAACTCGATTTATTGCTGACTACATAATCGAATCGATCCTCAGATATTATTTAGTACATGCTCTTAATCCCGATATAATAATGGGCACATATACTTAGTACTCATATCTTTGATTTACCAATGGGCGAGATTTATAGATTAAATCGATAGACTCGGTAAGTTGAGAGATGATATTATTTATATGGTGTGTCGTTGATTATAGAAGGAAACCGTGTCCTATATATTAGGATGATGATGTCCCCTTGAGGAGCTCATAAGGTTCATCATGTAAACCCTGCAGGTAGACTAGGTCCGGCATGATAAAAAGGTTGAGTGGTACTACTCAAGGAGTTAGATGTTGATTAATTAATGGTTAGTAAATTAATTAATCGACGGACATTCGAGATCTTAAACAAAGGGAGAAAATGTACAAATAATATACGGAGCCCATATTGTCATATGGGGGTTGATGAGGTAGATCAATGATGGACCTTTAGTGGATTGGATCATCATTAGTGGATCAGACTTTATGTGGGCTTGATCCATGGGTGGCCAAGACCCAACTCCTCCTCATGGTTCCTAATGTATCCCATTAACACCTCAAGATGCTTAGATCCAATGGATAGAAACAAAACACTAAGATCCATTGGTAGAGATTAAATCTCTAAGATCCGACGGTTGAGATTAAATCTCTAGATCCGACGGTTGAGATTAAATCCCTAGAACCAATGGAGGAGATTAATTCATGGCTTATCCCCAAACTCTATAAAAGGTGGCATGGGGTTGGCGTGAAGAACATGATAGAGAGGGAGCAAGGCTTGGGCGGCAAGAATAGGGCAATCCTAGTTGAGATAGGATTGGAATTAGGGTTAGGGTTTGGAAGCAAGGGTGGCACCAAATAAGGCAAGTTTTCCTTCTTCTTCCTTGCCTTGTGGCCAACATGCAGAAGCTATTCCAGCCCTTCCCAGCCCTTGGCCGGCGCACAAAAACACTCCCCTCTCTTCTCCTTAGGTGGTGGAAACAAGATATAGGGTTTCCCTTGGTGTGTTGGTAGTTTTCCATCATCTTCTTCTCCTTCTAGTTTTTGAAGGAGAAAAACATTGTTTCTCTTCTTCCTCTTGCTTGGGAAAAGCAAGGAAGGAAGTTTTGCGATCAAGGAGCTTTGACTTTTGGTTGATCGTCACCCACACGACGTCCAAAAGGGGGAGGGTCATACATTAGAAGACCAAGAGGTATAACTATTCCTCTATCTCTTTTATTCATTGCTTGTGTTTGTTTTTCAAAATATAAGCATGTTATATTTCTGTAAATAGGCTAAATAATACTGAGATCCCGAGTATAAATACAAAAACCGGCGATCCGGACATCGTCTATTCCGCGGCTACTCGTAGAATAGAAGATGGTCGCTTGAACAACTAGTTTGTTCAAGTGACCTCTCTAAACGAATAAATCTCCCACTTATACTAAAAGACTATGTTGTCATCATACTGCCATACATCTGATTCCCCTTCCCTCCACATGCATATCAAAGCTCTCGCAAGAAGGGCCTTAGTGAAAAGGGTCTACCAGGTCATCCTCTGATGCAATCTAGGCAACAACAACTTCTACCTCTCTTTACGATTTCTCGTATTAGGTGGTACTTGCGCTCTATGTGTTTACTAGCCTTATGGGCTCGTGGTTCCTTCGAGTTTGCAACTGCACCACTATTATCACAATAAATTGTGATAGTTCTGGGCAAACCAGGAATCACATCCAAGTCCATCAGGAAGTTCCTGAGCCATACAGCTTCTTTGGCCGCCTCAGAGGCCGCCACATACTCAGCTTCCATGGTGGAGTCCGCCACGCACTTTTGCTTGACACTCCTCCATACAATGGCTCCACCTCCCAAAGTAAACACAAAACCTGAGGTAGACTTACTGTTATCCCTATCTGATTGGAAGTCGCAATCCATGCAACCCACAGGGAGTAATTAGTGCCGAAACTAGCATATAATCCCTAGTCCTTCTCAGGCACTACAATATATGCTTTACCGCAGTCCAATGTCCCTGTCCTGGATTACTCTGATATCTGCTGACCATGCCCACAGCAAAGCAGATATCGGGTCTCGTACATAGCATCGAATACATGAGGCTTCCTACTACCGAAGCATAAGGAACCGCCTTCATCTCTTCTATCTCCTTAGATGATCTAGGCCACATCTCCTTAGATAAAGGAACTCCATGCCCGAAAGGTAGAAAACCCTTCTTGGAGTTCTGCATGCTAAAACGATCCAAAATTGTGTCTATGTATGAAACTTGGAATAAGCACAACATCCTTTTCCTGCGATCCCTTATAACCTTGATCCCAAGGATGTGTTCCGCTTCTCCTAAGTCTTTCATATCAAACTGTTTGGACAACCATACCCTTACGTCCGATAACACCTTGATATTTTTGCCAATCAACAAAATGTCATCTACGTATAGTACAAGAAATACCACTACGTTTCCGTCACATCTCTTGTATACACAAGACTCATCCGGACTTTGAATAAATCCATAAGACTAGATCACTTCATCAAACCGGATGTTCCAAGATCTCGAAGCTTGCTTCAATCCATAAATGGACCGATTAAGCTTACATACAAGATGCTCTTTTTCCTTAGCAATGAATCCCTCTGGTTGCTTCATATAGATGTTTTCCTCAAGACTTCCATTAAAGAAAGCTGTCTTAACATCAATCTGCCACACCTCATAATCCATATGAGGTGCTATGCATAAGAGAATCCGGATAGATTTAAGCATGGCTACCGACGAAAAGGTCTCCTCATAATCGATACCCTCTTTCTGAGTATACCCCTTCGCAACAAGCCTCGCTTTGAAGGTCTCAACCTTCCCATCTATTCCTCTTTTTCTCTTGTAGATCCACTTGCATCCAATGGTTTTTACACCATCGGGTGGTTCTACTAGCTCCCAGACATGATTTGAATCCATAGATTCAATCTCAGCATTCAATGCACTCTGCCAAGATACTGCATCTTTATCTTGGATTGCCTCGTCATATGTCCAGGGATCAGGTTCATGTTGGGTTTCCGGCACCGCGGCGTGTGTGTGTTCGATCATGTTTCGTAAACATGTGCACAGCGGAAGCAATAAAAATAATAAATATTCCTATTTATTACAACACACACAACACACGCATGCTATTACAACAAGTGTAGACATAACCGTAAATTAAAATTGCAATAAAAGAAATTAAACTACGTTATACCTTCCGTATGACGTGTAGCGGGAACGGCATCAACCGGAACGATTCTCGTAAGAATCGTCTCTATCCGTATCCACGCCGAGCTCCTCGGGATGACTTCGCCAAGCCACGAGCTTCGTCTTCGTACGGGTTACTAGCCTCGTGTTGAAGACGACGTGATCGAGAGATGATCACGGTCCGAATCCAAATTCGGACCTAAAACAAGTCCTCAAGACTTGCTTCTCCGGAGAGGTATTCGTCAACCGATTGACGAATCCTTTGTCCTCCACCTCAGAGGATTACCGGAGATCAAATCCCCGGTATGTTATCCGCTGTTGGAGCACTAACCGTCGTCCAAACGACGCTCCGACGAGAGGAGAAGAAGCTGTCCAGAAAAACTGGACAGCTTTGGTGGAGGAAATAGGCGCCGGCTAAAGAAGAGATGGAGGCTCACCTTTACACCGAACCCAAGGGAGATCACCGGAGGGTCGCCGGAGGTTCACCGGCCGAAACTTGGACGCCGACAAGGAGATGGCAGCAGCTCAATGAAGTTGGGCGGCAGCCCTTGTTGTTGACGCCAACAACAAGGAGGATGGGTTGGGCAGCCAATTAGGGTTGCCTCAAATTAGGTGTTCACAAAAAACCCTTAAGCCCTATTTTATAGAGAACTAATTCTCTTAATGGTTATTAAATCATAACCATTAGGCCCGTTAACCCGCTCCATTAAGATAAGTTAAAATAAACCAAACCATGATGGTTTATTTTAAGTTAAAACGAACAGAACCAACCTTTGGTTCATTCGTTTAATATAAACCAAACCCTTTGGTTTATTCTCATCCATTGGATTAGAACCAAACCATTTTGGTCCATCCATTATGTCTTCATAAGACACTGACCATCCACGCTTCCATTGCGACTGAAACAATTTCATGCTCGCTTTATGTTTGGTCCAACCAAACATAGTGTCTCTCGGTCTGAGAATCTCATTCTCAAGCTCGTTTTAAATCCTTTGGATTACACTCGTTGTGCGTGTGACCAAATAGGTTCTCGGTTTATGTTGGCCGTCTATAATTAACCATTAATTATAGAACGATCATGAGTTGCACCTAGTAGTACATCATGATCCCCAATTAACCGAAAAGATCAACGGTTGATCCAGAACTATTTCTGAAACCCTTCAGTAGCTTGAATGAATCGTGCCCCATTCCCTTCACTCATCTTATACCCACTTGGTTCAGGACATGGTCTATTGTGTCAGTCCCCACTCAGCTGACTACGTCACACCTAGCCCAAGTATCATTTCCTCGTCCTACGGATTCTAGTTACTCCACATGTATCGAAGAGTACTTTACTCTAAACATGTAATGCTTTGGCCAAAGACTTTAGTAACAATCCGACGAGAGGCCATGGGTATACATCTCCTCGCAAGGAGTGGTGAATCCTTTATAGGCTATTCAAACACCTTCAATCACTTCGACTTATACCCAATCATCCCGGGTCCACATCTCCTTAGAGATGTTTGCTTAAGATGTCAAAGCATAAGTCTCCATGATCAAGATGACTTGAATACCGCAAGTCAAAGGAACATCGCACTTAAGCCACGATAAGAACTTCATTGACATATCTATATATGCAGAGAACCATATGAAGTCTTACGGCTGGTCACTCCAATGAACTAGTTACCATAACTAGCATCCACGATCAACTCGAACATCACTATGTCTCCGGCGGTGAGAATCGGTGCTTGGATACACCAAGGAGTATACCTCGTGCTAGTCTTGCAATTGATGGTGTCCAAATCCATCAATTCATCGACTAGGATAATTCGATACATCACAATTACACATGTAGAGATACTCACTAGTTGTGATCCAATCACAAATTCTTCTCTCATGTCAATCGTATCATGGACATTCAAGAAATGAGTTTAAGATCCAATCAAATACATAAAACATGTATACTCAAATAGTGAATCTTCATTTATCATATAAATGGTTCATACATAAGGCGCATTGCCTTAGGACATCTCTCATATATTACTAACAGACTCCCACTTGGCCTAATGCCAATCGCTACTAGATCCAATACCATAAGCTTTCTAACATGACCTCAAACTTACTTTGAGGTAATGCCTTAGTCAAAGGATCCGCTAAGTTCCTTTCAAAGGGGAATTTTCTCGATTTGTATTTCGTTCCTACTAATGATCTCTCTCGATAAGATGATAGCAGAAGCACATGTTTGGATCATCGATGAGACCACATCAAGTTCATAGATGAACTTCTTGATCCAAACCGCCTTTCTCGCTTCCAAAGCCGCATGCAATGTATTCGCCTTAGTGCGTAATCCGCTATAGTGTCAAGCTTGGAACCTTTCCAACTTATTGCGCCTCCATTCTAGGTGAATACATACCGCATCGAGACATGGAATCATCCTTGTCCGTCGAAGCCGCATCCGTATACCCACGTATCACCATGTACCCTTCTCCATATATTAGGAACACATCCTTAGTTCTTCTCAAGTACTTAAGGATCGCCTTAATACACCCAATGATCCATTCCTCGGATCGACCGTATCTCGTGACACTCAGAGCATACGATACATCGGGCCTCATATACATATAGCATACATGATAGATCCTATTGCGGATGCATAGGGAATCTTACTCATGCAAATCCTCTCGCCTTGTCTTCCATGGACACATAGACTTCGAAGGTGTACCCATGCCCGATGGGGTAGGAAACCTTTCTTGGATTCCGACATGCTAAACCTCTTTAGCACTTGGTCTATATATGTAGACCGCGAAGACTACAAACTGCTTCGATCTATCTCTATAGATCTTAATCCCAAGGATGTAGGTTGCTTCTCCGTGTCTTTCATGGAGAATGTCTTGATAACCATACCTTAACTGATTGTAAGATGGAACACATCGCTTTCCTATAAGTAGTATGTCATCGACATACAATACTAGGAACACGACTGCACTCCCACTAACCTTCTTGTACACACAAGGTTCGTCTGGATTTTGTGAGAAATCAAACTTTTTGATCGTCTCATCAAAACGGATATTCCATCTCCTGGATGCTTGCTTCAATCCATAAATGGATCGTCGCAATTTGCATACCTTGGTTTTATCAACCGATGTGAAACCCTCAGGCTGTATCATATACACGTCCTCGAGAAGGTTTCCATTAAGGAAAGCTGTTTTCACATCCATCTGCCATATCTCATAATCATAATGAGCCGCTATGGCCAGGAGCATCCGAATGGATTTAAGCATAGCTACAGGCGAATAGGTTTCGTCATAATCAACACCTTGCTTTTGATGATATCCTTTCGCCACCAATCTAGCCTTATAGGTAATCACATTACCATCCATGTCGGTTTTCTTCTTGAAAACCCACTTGCACCCTATAGGCTTTATGCCTTCAGGTGGGTCAACCAAGTTCCAAACTTGGTTTTCATACATGGAATCCATTTCTGACTTCATGGCACAAAGCCACTTATCCCTTTCTGAACTTGTCAGCACTTCTTCATAACTGGTAGGCTCCTCATCATCAATGAGTAACACGTCGTTCGATTCACTTACGAGAAATCCATATCTCTCAGGAATATTGCGTGTTCTACCAGATCTACGAAGATGTGGTGTTACAATAGGTCCAGCCGATTGCTCATCACTATGAGTTGTCGGCTGTTGTGCTTCACCAGGTATCTCATCAATGTCTATTTGAGTCTCTCGAGCCTCCTCAAGCTCGACGACACTCCCACTGTTTTCTTGCAAGAGAAACTCTTTCTCTAGAAACACAGCATGCCTTGAAACAAACACCTTTTGTTCCACAGGATGATAGAATTGGTAACCCCTTGTTTCATTAGGGTATCCAATAAATAGACATTTATCAGACTTAGCATCCAGTTTGTCTGATACAGTCCGCTTCACATAAGCAGGACAACCCCATATCTTCAAGTAAGATACATGAGGTTTCTTACCATTCCATATCTCATATGGAGTAGTTGAGACTACCTTGGTAGGCATTCTGTTTAACAAGTAAACAGCTGTCTGAAGTGCATAACCCCAAAAGGACTTGGGAAGAGTTGCATGATTCATCATTGACCTGACCATGTCCAACAAGGTCCGGTTACGCCTCTCAGATACACCATTATGCTGTGGTGTATAGGGCGGAGTCCATTGAGACAATATGCCATTGTCTCTTAGATAATCAAGAAACTCTTGACTTAAGTATTCACCACCTCGATCCGATCGAAGTATTTTAATACTCTTGTCATGTTGTTTCTCTACTTCATTTCTGAATTCTTTGAACCTTTCAAAGGCTTCAGACTTGTGTTTCATCAAGAACACATACCCAAACCGTGAGTGATCATCGGTGAAGGTAATGAAGTAGCTATAGCCTCCTAATGCTTGAGTTGACATAGGTCCACATACATCAGTATGTACTAAACCTAGTAACTCTCCCACTCGTTCACCTTTTCCAGTAAAAGGTAACTTAGTCATCTTGCCTTTTAAGCATGATTCGCATGTATCGTATGAATCCAATTCAAACGATTCCAGAATTCTACATCGGTGTAATTCGGACATGCGTTTCTTGCTTACATGGCCAAGACGACAATGCCACATGTAGGAGTCTATTTGATTATCCTTTCGAGCACTCTTGTTGCTCGCTTCGATATTGCAAATGTCACTGGATACGTCCAACGTATAAACACCATTGCTTAAAGTTCCAGTCCCATAAAGAACCCCATTCAAAGTTATGTAACAACAATTGTTACTAAACGTCAAATGGAAACCATTTCTATTTAAACAAGAAATAGAAATGATGTTCTTTATCAACGAAGGAACATAAAAGCAATTGTCCAGTTCTAAGACAAGTCCTGTAGGGAGTTTCAACAAATACGTTCCGATGGCGAGTGCAGCAACCTTTGCTTCATTCCCAACACGTAAATTTGACTCTCCCTTGACGAGTATTCTTCTATTCCTTAGCCCATGTATGTCATTACATATATGTGAGCCACACCCAGTATCCAATACCCAAGTGTCTAAGGAAATAGAATGACAATCAATAAAGAAGATTTCTGTAGAAGATGGGGCATCCGATGCCTTATCCTTCTTTACGAACTCAAGATAAATCTTGCACTTTCTTCACAAATGGCTCTCCTTGCCATAATGATGGCAAGTTTCCTTTTGTGCTAGTTCTACCTTCTTAGCCTTTCTCTTCTTTCCCTTCTGCTGTTCCTTTGACTTCCTCTTAGAACCTTTCTTCGAGGAATCAACTAACAGCACCGTCCCCTGCTCATGCTTCTCAGAAGACTCCACAGTCTTCAGCATATTGAGCAGTACCACAGATGAACCTCCTATCATCTTAGAGGTGAAGAGGAGCTTTGAGACTTCGAACCTTTCGAATCTCACTTGCTCATCAACCAACTCACAAAGATGAAGGACTACGATATGAGCATCCATATGCTCATGCTGCTTTCGTAGCTTGGGTTCCATCGTGGCTAGCATGATGCAACTATTTTGTTCAGAATCACTCACATGTTTTTGATAGGCCAACAATTGGTCCAGAGTTGCATGGCGGAAGAGGCGCCGAGGACATTTGCAAGCTTTTCAACCTTGAGAACAATTCTCAAGCTTCTAAGCCAGTCCAAGAAGCTCGGCCCAGTCAATTTATTTGAATCCAAAATGGAACGCAATTCAAAGACATCATGATCAATCTTAGAAATACAAAACGAGCATATATGAGAAAGATGATTTTAAAATGCATCAATATACATTTATAAATCCCATTCATTTTTCGAATTTCAAAAACCCCAAAATCACTTCGGGAGATTGTAGGTCCATCTCCGAATGACTGATATCCATCATAGTTATGAACAACCTTGAGAGAGTCCAACAAGCCATTCATAACTACGACGGTAGGTATCATCTATACCGATTGCATATCACGTATATGCAACTATCACAATGTGCTATCAACTAATTGAATGTTCACACATACATCGGGTTGTTAACACATTAACAAGTATGCATCATATGCATAGCACCCAACTTCACCTCCCTTTACATCGACCTTGGAGAGAGTCCAACAAGCCGATGCTCCAGGTTAAAGCCAACCAATTAATCAGGACATAGTTTTAATATGGTTAGAGCGCATTCAACCAATTAGCCCAGCTTGGAGAGAGTCCAACAACCAAAGCTAACGATTGACCTCTGACTCTTACCATATTAGTATTAAACTATTCTATGGTTTGAACATGTTCGGGTTCGAGCCGGGCTTGGAGAGAGTCCAACAACCCAAACAAGAAATAGAACTCTGGTTCTAACCATATTAATGGAAGGTGTAGGCTTTAATATTGATTAAGGGTTTTTAATGTCTCATCCTCTTTGCATGCAAATAACTATTATCTACATGGCATGGCATACATGGCATACATCTACATGTCACGACACGCATGGCATAATGTTATGCATCTAATGCAATTACATGGCATACAATTATGTCATGTCTATATTTCCTTATATGTCATAACTATTTATGGAAATAAAATATGTTTAAGATTTGATTCTCCAAATCAAATCATAATTAAATTAGGAAACAAATTTCCAAATCTAATCACATATTTTATTCATGGAATTATTTGATTAAGGAAAATCTATTTAGGAAACCAATTTCCTAAATCATTAAAACTACTTATGGAAATTAAATATTTTAAGATTTGATTTTCCAAATCAAATCATGATTAAATTAGGAAACAAATTTCCAAAATCTAATCAAATATTTTATTTATGGAAAATATAAATTTCCATAAATACTTCCAACTTTCCAAAAGTGGAAGATTTCCATAAATACTTCTAGACTTTCCAAAATTGAAAAATTTCCATAAATACTTCTAAATTTCCAAAATTTAGAAAACTTCCAGAAATACATTATGACTATCGCAAAACCATTTTTACGATTATGTCGAAACACAACCTGGGCTCTGATACCACTGTTGGGTTTCCGGCACCGCGGCGTGTGTGTGTTCGATCATGTTTCGTAAACATGTGCACAGCGGAAGCAATAAAAATAATAAATATTCCTATTTATTACAACACACACAACACACGCATGCTATTACAACAAGTGTAGACATAACCGTAAATTAAAATTGCAATAAAAGAAATTAAACTACGTTATACCTTCCGTATGACGTGTAGCGGAACGAGATCAACCGAACGATTCTCGTAAGAATCGTCTCTATCCGTATCCACGCCGAGCTCCTCGGGATGACTTCGCAAGCACGAGCTTCGCCTCTTCAGACGGGTTACTAGCCTCGTGTTGAAGACGACGTGATCGAGATGATCACGGTCCGAATCCAAATTCGGACCTAAAACAAGTCCTCAAGACTTGCTTCTCCGGAGAGGTATTCGTCAACCGATTGACGAATCCTTCGTCCTCCACCTCAGAGGATTACCGGAGATCAAATCCCCGGTATGTTATCCGCTGTCGGAGCACTAACCGTCGTCCAAACGACGCTCCGACGAGAGGAGAAGAAGCTGTCCAGAAAACTGGACAGCTTTGGTGGAGGAAATAGGCGCCGGCTAAAGAAGAGATGGAGGCTCACCTTTACACCGAACCCAAGGGAGATCACCGGAGGGTCGCCGGAGGTTCACCGGCCGAAACTTGGACGCCGACAAGGAGATGGCAGCAGCTCAATGAAGTTGGGCGGCAGCCCTTGTTGTTGACGCCAACAACAAGGAGGATGGGTTGGGCGGCCAATTAGGGTTGCCTCAAATTAGGTGTTCACAAAAAACCCTTTAGCCCTATTTTATAGAGAACTAATTCTCTTAATGGTTATTAAATCATAACCATTAGGCCCGTTAACCCGCTCCATTAAGATAAGTTAAAATAAACCAAACCATGATGGTTTATTTTAAGTTAAAACGAACCGAACCAACCTTTGGTTCATTCGTTTAATATAAACCAAACCCTTTGGTTTATTCTCATCCATTGGATTAGAACCAAACCATTTTGGTCCATCCATTATGTCTTCATAAGACACGGCCCATCCACGCTTCCATTGCGACTGAAACAATTTCATGCTCGTTTATGTTTGGTCCAACCAAACATAGTTTCTCTGGCCGAGAATCTCATTCTCAAGCTCGCTTTAAATCCTTTGGATTACACTCAGCGTTGTGCGTGTGACCAAATAGGTTCTCGGTTTATGTTGGCCGTCTATAATTAACCATTAATTATAGAACGATCATGAGTGGCACCTAGTAGTACATCATGATCCCCAATTAACCGAAAAGATCAACGGTTGATCCAGAACTATTTCTGAAACCCTTCAGTAGCTTGAATGAATCGTGCCCCATTCCCTTCACTCATCTTTTACCCACTTGGTTCAGGACATGGTCTATTGTGTCAGTCCCCACTAGGCTGACTACGTCACACCTAGCCCAAGTATCATTTCCTCGTCCTACGGATTCTAGTTACTCCACATGTATCGAAGAGTACTTTACTCTAAACATGTAATGCTTTGGCCAAAGACTTTAGTAACAATCCGACGAGAGGCCATGGGTATACATCTCCTCGCAAGGAGTGGTGAATCCTTTATAGGCTATTCAAACACCTTCAATCACTTCGACTTATACCCAATCATCCCGGGTCCACATCTCCTTAGAGATGTTTGCTTAAGATGTCAAAGCATAAGTCTCCATGATCAAGATGACTTGAATACCGCAAGTCAAAGGAACATCGCACTTAAGCCACAAGAAGAACTTCATTGACATATCTATATATGCAGAGAACCATATGAAGTCTTACTACCGGTCACTCCAATGAACTAGTTACCATAACTAGCATCCACGATCAACTCCGACATCACTATGTCTCCCGGAGAATCACCGCTTGGATACACCAAGGAGTATACCTGCGTGCTAGTCTTGATGAATTGATGGTGTCCAAATCCATCAATTCATCGACTAGGATAATTCCGATACATCACAATTACACATGTAGAGATACTCACTAGTTGTGATCCAATCACAAATTCTCTCATGTTGTGAATCGATCGTGACATTCAAGAAATGAGTTTAAGATCCAATCAAATACATAAAACATGTATACTCAAATAGTGAATCTTCATTTATCATATAAATGGTTCATACATAAGGCGATTGCCTTAGGACATCTCTCATATATTACTAACAGTTCATGTTCGCCAGGGACCAAATCAGAAGATTCTCCCAAGAACATGAATCTATCAGGCTGTCTAACAACCCTCCCACTACGACGAGGTTTCACCTGTGTATCCTTCTGTGACATGCGGTGCAGTGACACGTGGTACATCTTCTTGTACCGGTGGTACTAAAGAAGTGACTTCCCCTTTTAACTCCTCCAGAACAATTTTACTCTTGGGCTTGTGGTTCATCACATAGTCTTTCTCTAGAAATCTGGCATTCGTGCTAACGATCACCCTCTGATCTCTAGGACTATAAAACAATCCACCCTTCGTTCATCTAGGATAGCCAACGAACAAGCACACTTTTGTACGAGGTTCCAACTTATCATCATCTGCCTTCAGCACATGTGTTGGACTCTCCCATATCCGAATATGTCTTAGACTAGGCTTTCGCCTGGTCCACAACTCTGTAGGAGTAGAAGACACTGATTTAGATGGAACCAAGTTCAGAATGTACACCACCGTATCTAGAGCATATCCCTAGAATGAATCTGGCAAGTCAGAACAACTCATCATCGATCTAACCATCTCCATAAGAGTCCTATTCTTGGGTGTGCCAGTGCAAATAATTGGGATTGAATCCCAACCTCTGATAAGTAGTTCCTAAACTCTCCCAAGAGGTTCTCACCACCACGATCAGGTCGTGATGTCATCCATATCTTGAATAATCGTCTATAAAAGAGACGAAATATCCAAGACCACCTCTTGCCTGGATAGTCATAGGACCACACAAATCAGAATGAACCATTCCTAACACATCTTTGGCTCTATACCCCTTGGCCCTAAAAAGGCCTCTTGGTCATCTTACCCTCCAAGCAAGATACGTAGGTTGGGAGATCCTCCACCACTAATGAACCCAAAGGTCCATCAGCTATCAACCTTTGAATTCTGCTTAGGTTAATGTGACCAAGCCTAAGAAGCCAAAGATATGTTTGGTTCATCTTCGAAGGTTCTTTTCTCCTTTTGGAATTAGAAGATGAGTTATTAACTTCAATTTGCATCGTGGGAGGTTTTGTATACAAATATCCTTTCAATGTACCTGAATAGATATTCTCCCTTTTCCTTTTTATAACAATTCTGTCATTAAAAGAAATAGAATATCCATCCATAATAATTTAGAAACTGAAACTAAATTCTTTCTAAATAAAGGTACATAAAGGGAATTTTCCAGAACCTAAGTTTTATTTTTCTCAAGAGATAAATAAAACTTCTCCCATTACAATAGCCGCCACCTTCATGGCATTGCCCAAAATGGTAATCTCCCCTTTAGCTAGTCGTCGGGTTTCCTGGAACCCCTGCAAAGTGTTGCAGAAATGATTAGTGGCTCTCATATCTACAAACCATGTGCCGGTAGATAACACCGCTAATCATGTTTCAACGACTAGTCCAAAGGATATACCTTTGTTCTGTTTTGAACTGGGACAGTCCTTCTTCCAATGTCCATCCTGCTTATAAGTAAAGTACTTGCCTTTCGGCTTCTTCACTCTTCCCTGAGATCCTCCCACCACCTTTGCTCCACCTTATTTTTTCTTCTTCTTGCCTTTCGACTTTGAAGTAGAAACATTTTTGAGCAACCATGGTTTGAGGTCACTCTTTGAAGAGTGCATACTTGTACTCCTTAGCAGATAAGACAATGTCTAGATTCTTTTCCAATTAACATTATTTGGGTACAGTAAGTTTATTTCATTTAGTATCATAGTAAGTGGACTGAAAGTCTTTTTTTTTTTAAAATCCTAAGAATCACATAGATCATTACTGTAGATTTCAAAAAATTATTGATTCCTCAAACAATAAAATTTCAAAATCAACCAACACCTCTAAACACCGGGAATATCGCATGCCACGATCGTGTGGATGTATACGAATTCTACATTTGTAAGAGGAGGTTTTACCCATTAGTTTTACTATATTGTCAAACTAACTTTTTGACAAGTAAAATTAATAGTTGGTTTCTCTTCGGCCCTACAAATAAAAGCAGTGACTCCGATGGGGAGGATACTTATATTTGCATCTAAGTGTTCACCATTACACAATACTAAGGGAATTATCTCGGATTATGTGCCTTACCGATGTGGAAGTACACACGCTCCTAAATAATTTTCTATAACCATTATTTGACCTAGTGATCCGCAAACAAACTCATCCGATGGGGAGGAAGGCACTCAGAGCCGACGCGCAAGTTTGTTGCATCACTTGTCAAATTGTAATGGAGGCCACGGGAATTAATTAAAATGTCCCTCTCCCACTTAGTAAATTGACAGTGAGGAATTTTCAAGCACACACAACATGCATATTATTACTATAGATTTCAATAAAAATTATTGATTCCTCAAACAATAAAATTTCGAAATCAACCAACACCTCAAAACACCGAGAATATCGCATGCCACGATAGTGTGGACGTATACGAATTCTACATTTGTAAGAGAGGAGGTTTTGCAGTAGTTTTACTATATTGTCAAACTAACTTTTGACAAGTAAAATTAATAGTTGGTTTCTCTTTGGCCCTACAAATAAAAGCAGTGACTCCGATGGGGAGGATACTTATATTTGCATCTAAGTGTTCACCATTACACAATACTAAGGGAATTATCTCGGATTATGTGCCTTACCGATGTGGAAGTACACACGCTCCTAAATAATTTTCTATAACCATTATTTGACCTAGTGATCCGCAAACAAACTCATCCGATGGGGAGGAAGGCACTCAGAGCCGACGCGCAAGTTTGTTGCATCACTTGTCAAATTGTAATGGAGGCCACGGGAATTAATTAAAATGTCCCTCTCCCACTTAGTAAATTGACAGTGAGGAATTTTCAAGCACACACAACATGCATATTATTACTATAGATTTCAATAAAAATTATTGATTCCTCAAACAATAAAATTTCGAAATCAACCAACACCTCAAAACACCGAGAATATCGCATGCCACGATAGTGTGGACGTATACGAATTCTACATTTGTAAGAGGAGGTTTTACCTATTAATTTTATTATCTTGTCAACCTTACTTTTTGACAAATAAAATTAATAGTTGGTTCCTCTTTGGCCCTACAAATAAAAACAGTGACTCCGATGGGGAGGACACTTTTTATTTGCATCTAAGTGTTCACCATTACTCGGTACTAAGATAATTATCTCGGGTTATGTGCCTTACGATGGGCAAGTACACACGCTCCTTGATTATTTCCTATAACCATATTCGACCTTGTGATCCGCAAACAAACCCATCCGATGGGGAGGAAGGCACTCAGAGCCGACGCGCAAGTTTGTTTGCATCACTTGTCAAATTGTAATGGAGGCCGCGAGAATTTATAAAAATATCCCTCTCCCACTTAGTAATTTGAAATTGAGGAATTTTCCTAGCCTACGACATGCATATCAAACAAAAAGCAATAAATATGAAAAATAAATTATTTTCCAACTATTATGGCTTTTGTCTTCAATATGACTCCTGTCGCATCGCCATATCGTCCGCTCCTCCTACGCCATGTACGAGCCATCCGGAGATCCGAGCCGAGACTAAATCCTATTTTAATTTACATCCATCGATCCTATACTCCACGAGGGAGTGTACATGAAATCTAGATCGAAAGTAAAATAAAATAAAGAGCGGCTAAACAATGCCGTATTTAATTTACAAAAACTAAATACTAACCTCGTCAACCCCGAGGATTCAACAAAATAAACATTTACACACATACAATCACATACACACACATGCCATAATAGTCGAATCTTATGCCTGCAACCAAAGAGTTAAACTACGCATATCCTACTATTATCCGACACATTTAATATATGAAAAAGTGCATAAAAATTAACCGAATCCTAAACACACAAAACCGGAAACCTGGGCTCTGATACCAATTTTTGGTTTTGCCCGGAAGCTCTGATACCAATTGAAGGGATTGTCCCTTGTCGAGTCCGTGAGGGGAAACTTCGCTTCCCCTTCACCTCGGTTGCTTGACCATGGTGATCCCTTTGATGTCCCCTGATTAAAAAATTTAATCCTAGACAAAAGGAATTCCCAAAGCAACCAAGTCATCGTCGTGCTATTCGTTTAGAGAGGTCACTTGAACAAACTAGTTGTTCAAGCGACCATCCTCTATTCTACGAGTAGCCGCGGAATAGACGATGTCCGGATCGCCGGTTTTGTGTTTATACTTGGGATCTCAGTATTATTTAGCCTATTTACAGAAATATAACATGCTTATATTTTGAAAAACAAACACAAGCAATGAATAAAAGAGATAGAAGAATAGTTATACCTCTTGGTCTTCTAATGTATGACCCTCCTCCTTTTGGACGTCGTGTGGGCGACGATCCACCAAAAGTCAAAGCTCCTAGATCGCAAAACATCCTTCCTTGCTTTTCCCAAGCAAGAGGAAGAAGAGAAACAATGTTTTTCTCCTTCAAAAACTCATCCAACAAAGAACTATAGAAGTTCTTGCCGCCGGCCAACTAGAAGGAGAAGAAGATGATGGAAAACTACCAACACACCAAGGGAAACCCTATATCTTGTTTCCACGACCTAAGGAGAAGAGAGGGGAGTGTTTTTGTGCGCCGGCCAAGGGCTGGGAAGGGCTGGAATAGCTGCTGCATGTTGGCCACAAGGCAAGGAAGAAGAAGGAAAACTTGCCTTATTTGGTGCCACCCTTGCTTCCAAACCCTAACCCTAATTCCAATCCTATCTCAACTAGGATTGCCCTATTCTTGCCGCCCAAGCCTTGTTCCCTCTCTATCATGTTCTTCACGCCAACCCCATGCCACCTTTTATAGAGTTTGGGGATAAGCCATGAATTAATCTCCTCCATTGGTTCTAGGGATTTAATCTCAACCGTCGGATCTAGAGATTTAATCTCAACCGTCGGATCTTAGAGATTTAATCTCTACCAATGGATCTTAGTGTTTTGTTTCTATCCATTGGATCTAAGCATCTTGAGGTGTTAATGGGCTACATTAGGGACCATGAGGAGGAGTTGGGTCTTGGCCACCCATGGATCAAGCCCACATAAAGTCTGATCCACTAATGATGATCCAATCCACTAAAGGTCCATCATTGATCTACCTCACCAACCCCCATATGACAATATGGGCTCCATATATTATTTGTACATTTTCTCCCCGTGTTTAAGATCTCGAATGTCCGTCGATTAATTAATTTACTAACCATTAATTAATCAACATCTAACTCCTTGAGTAGTACCACTCAACCTTTTCATCATGCCGGACCTAGTCCACCTGCAGGGTTTACATGATGAACCTTATGAGCTCCTCAAGGGGACATCATCATCCTAATATATAGGACACGATTTCCTTCTATAATCAACGGCACACCATATAAATAATATCATCTCCCAACTTACCGAGTCTATCGATTTAATCTATAAATCTCGCCCATTGGTAAATCAAAGAGATGAGAACTAAGTATATGTGCCCGTTATTATATCGGGATTAAAAGCATGTACTAAATAATATCTGAGGTCCGATTCGATTATGTAGTCAGAAATAAATCGAATCACCTCTTAGTCGGTCCTGCTCAATACACACAAAGTGCACTAGTGTGATTCTATGGTCAAGACAAACCAATATAAATGCCATTGCTCAAAGTTCCAGTTCCATAAAGTACACCATTCAAGGTTATATAACAACAATTGTTACTAAACGTCAAATGGAAACCATTTCTATTTAAGCAGGAAATAGAAACAATGTTCTTTATTAGAGAAGAAACACAATAGCAATTGTCCAGTTCCAAGACTAGTCCACTAGGGAGCTTTAGCAAATAAGTTCCGATGGCGACCGCAACAACTTTTGCTCTATTGCCAACTCACAAATTTAACTCCCCTCTGACGAGTCTTCTTCTATTCCTTAGCCCCTGTATGTCATTACATATATGTGATCCACACCCAGTATCCAATACCCAAGTGTCTAAGGAAATAGAATGACAATCAATAACGAAGATACCTGAAGAGGATGGGGCATCGGATGCCTTCTTCTTCTTCATGGACTCAAGATAAATCTTGTAGTTTATTTGCCAGTGGTCATCCTTGCCACAATGATGGCAAGTGTCCTTTTGTGCTGGTTCTGCCTTCTTTGCCTTCTTGTTCTTCCCTTTCTTTTGTTCCTTTGCCTTCCTCTTAGAACCTTTCTTTGAGTAATCAACTAACAGAACCGCCTTCTCCTCATGCTTCACAGAAGGCTCCACAGTCTTCAGCATATTGAGGAGCTCAGGAATAGTGGATTCTAATTTGTTCATCCGATAGTTAATCACAAATTGTGGGAAACTCTTGGTCAAACAATGCAGAATTAAGTCAATACTTAATTCATGATCCATCACAAACCCGAGGGTGGCTAGCCGCTTGATGTACCCGTTCATCTTTAGCACAAACTGCACTACAGATGAACCTTCTTGCATCTTCGTGGTGAAGAGGAGCCTGGAGACTTCGAACCTTTCGGATCTCGCTTGCTCATCAAACAACTCATGAAGATGGAAGACCACAGTATTAGCATCCATATGCTCATGCTGCTTTTGCATCTCAGGTACCATCGCAGCTAGCATGATGCAACTCGCTAGTTCAGAATCTGCCACATGCTTCTGATAGACCAACATTTGGTCTGGAGTTGCATCGTCCAAAGGACGGTTGGGAAGAGGCTCTTCAAGGATATATGCTATCTTTTCCGCCTTGAGAACAATTCTCAGGTTTCTAAGCCAGTCCAGGAAGTTAGGCCCAGTCAATTTGCTTGAATCCAAAATAGTGTGCAAATTCAAGACGTCATGATCAATCGATTAACCTAGAAATACAAAACGAGCATATATGAGAACATGATTTTAAAATGCATCAATATACATTTATAAATCCCATTCATTTTTCGAATTTCAAAAACCCCAAAATCACTTCGGGAGATCGTAGGTCCATCTCCGAATGGGCTGATATCCATCATAGATATGAACAACCTTAGAGAGAGTCCAACAAGCCATTCATAACTACGATGGTAGGTATCAACTATACCGATTGCATATCATGTATATGAAACTATCACAATGTGCTATCAACTAATTGAATGTTCACACATACATCGGGTTGTTAACACATTAACAAGTATGCATCATATGCATAGCACCCAACTTCACCTCCCTTTACATCGACCTTGGAGAGAGTCCAACAAGTCAATGCTCCAGGTTAAAACCAACCCATTAATCGAGAAATAATTTTAATATGGTTAGAGTGCATTCAACCAATTAGCCCGGCTTGGAGAGAGTCCAACAACCAAAGCTAACGATTGACCTCTGACTCTTACCATATTAGTATTAAACTATTCCATGGTTTGAACATGTTTGGGTTCGAGCCGGGCTCGGAGAGAGTCCAACAACCCGAACAAGAAATGGAACTCTAGTTCTAACCATATTAATGGAAGGTGTAGGCTTTAATATTGAGTAAGGGTTTTTATGTCTCATCCTCTTTGCATGCAAATAACTATTATCTACATAGCATGACATACATGACATACATCTACATGTCATGACACGCATGCCATAATGATATGCATCTAATGCAATTATATGACATATAATTATGTCATGTACAAAATTTCCTTATATGTCATAACTATTTATGGAAATAAAATATGTTTATGATTTGATTCTCCAAATCAAACCATGATTAAATTAGAAAACAAATTTCCAAATTTAATCACATATTTTATTTGTAGAAATAGTTGATTAACGAATGTCAATTTAGGAAACTAATTTTCTAAATCATCAAAACTACTTATGGAAATAAAATATTTAAAGATTTGATTTCCCAAATCAAATCATGATTAAATTAGGAAACAAATTTCCAAAATCTAATCAAATATTTTATTTATGAAAAATATCAATTTCCATAAATACTTCCAACTTTCCAAAAGTAGAAGATTTCCATAAATACTTTTAGACTTTCCAAAATTGAAAAATTTCCATAAATACTTCTAACTTTCCAAAAGTAGAAAATTTCCAGATATATCATTATGACTATCGCAAAATAATTTTACGATTATGTCGAAACCCAACCTGGGCTCTGATACCACTGTTGGGTTTCCGGCACCGCGATGAGTGTGTGTTCGAACATGTTTCGTAAACATGTGCACAGCGGAAGGAATAAAATAATAAATATAATTTATTACAACACACACATCACACGCATGCATTGTACAACATGTATAGACATAACCGCAATTTCAAAATTTTGCAATAAAAAGAAATTTACACTACGTATACCTTACATATCACGTGCAGCGGGAAAGGCATCAACCGGAACGATTCTTGCTAGAATCGTCTCTATCCGTTTCCACGCTGAGTATCTTCAGGATGACTTTACAAAGTCATGAGCCTCATCTTCGTATGGGTTACTAGCCTCACATTAAAGACGATGTGATCGAGAGAAGATCACGATCCGAATCAAAATTCGGATCCAAAACGAGTCCTCAAAAACTCACTTCTCCGGAGAGGTATTCGTCAACCGTTTGATGAATCCTTCGTCCTCCACCTATGAGAATTACCGGAGATCGAATCCCCGGTAAGTAAGGCATTGTCGGAGCTTCAAACGTCGTCCGAACGTTACTCCGACAAGAAGGAAACAAGCTGTCCAGAAAATTGGACAGCTTTGGTGGAGGAATAGGGGCCGGCCAAAAGAAAGGTGGAAGCTCACCTTATTACCGAACCCAAAGGAGATCACCATAGGGTAGCCGGAGGATCCCGGCCGAAGCTTGGACGCCGGGAACAATTTGGACGGCGGCACAAGGGATAGGCGGAGGCAATGGGCTGTTGGCGCCGACTTCTCCAAGCAGAGGAGGGGGGCGGCAACAATTAGGTTAAGGGAATTTGGATTAGGGTTTAACAAAACCCTTAAGCCCTATTTTATAGAGAACAAATTCTCTTAATGGTTATCAGATCATAACCAAAGGCCCGTTAACCCGCTCCATTAATTTAAGTTAAAATAAACCAAACCATGATGGTTTATTTTAAGTTAAAACAAACCGAACCAACTTTGGTTCATTCGTTTAAAACAAACCAAACCCTTTGGTTTATTCTCCTCCATTGGATTAGAACCAAACCAATTTGGTTCATCCATCATGTCTTCATAAGACACGGCCCATCCACGCTTCTATTGCGACTGAAACGATTTCATGCTCGCTCCATGTTTGGTCCAACCAAACCTAGTTTCTCTCGGTCTGAGAATCTAATTCTCAAGCTCGTTTTAAATCCTTCGGATTACGCTCATTGTGCGTGTGACCAAATAGGTTCTCGGTTTATATTGGTCGTCTATAATTAACCATTAATTATAGAACAATCATGAGTGGCACCTAGTAGTACATCATGATCCCCAATTAACCGAAAAGATCAACGGTTGATCTAGAACTATTTCTGAAACCCTTCAGCAGCTCGAATGAATCGTGCCCCATTCCCTTCACTCATCTTATACTTACTTGGTTCAGGACATGGTATATAGTGTCAGTCCCCTCTAGACTGACTACGTCACACCTAGCCCAAGTATCATTTCCTCGTCCTATGGATTCTAGTTACTTCTCATGTATCGAAGAGTACCTTACTCTAAACATGTAATGCTTTGGCCAAAGACTTTAGTAACAATCCGACGAGAGGCCTTGGGTTTACATCTCCTCGCAAGGAGTGGTGAATCCTTTATAGGATATTCAAACACCTTCGATCACTTCGACTTATACCCAATCATCCCGGATCCACATCTCTTCAGAGATGCTTGCTTAAGATGTCAAAGCATAAGTCTTCGTGATCAAGATGACTTGAATACCGCAAGTCAAAGGAACATCACACTTAAGCTGCAGTAAGAACTTCATTGACATATCTATATATGCAGAGAACCATTGAAGTCTTACGACTGGTCACTCCAATGAACTAGTTACCATAACTAGGATCCACGATTAACTCCAGACATCACAATGTCTCCAGCCAGTGAGAATCAGCTGCTTGGATACACCAAAGAGTATACCTCGTGCTAGTCTCGACAGAATCAATGGTGTCCAAATCCATCAATTCATCGACTAGGGATAATTCCGATACATCACAATTACACATGTAGAGATACTCACTAGTTGTGATCCAATCACAAATTCTCTCATGCTGTGAATCGTATCGTGGTCATTTAGTAAATGAGTTTAAGATCCGATCAAATACATGAAACCATGTATACTCAAATAGTGAATCTTCATTTATCATATAAATGGTTCATACATAAGGCGATTGCCTTAGGACATCTCTCATATATTACTTACACTAAGTATATGTGCCCGTTATTATATCGGGATTAAGAGCATGTACTAAATAATATATGAGGTCCGATTCGATTATGTAGTCAGCAATAAATCGAATCACCTCTAAGTCGGTCCCGCTCAATACACACAAAGTGCACTAGTGTGATTCTATGGTCAAGACAAACCAATATCAAATCACACTACAACCATTTCGATGGTTTGTCCAAAGTCATCTCAGTTGTGAGCCTTTACTTATACTTTACAAGGAGCCGATAGCATGATCTCCCGTGTGACACCACACACCATGTTATCTACAATGTAACGTATTAGACAATATGCATAAAATATGCAAACAATGATCATGTGATTCTTATTTCAAAAATAAAGATGTTCATAGAAAATATAGACTTTTCAGTATACATCCCAACAGTAGTACGATGTGGATCTTGTCCCCAAGAATTATAGTTAGTTTGTATGAATCTAGTACTGTGGTTTGACAACATCCATGACTTGATTCTACAAAAGTCTTATAATTCAGTGGGAGTATCATTTGATTAAAGGCCTAATAAAATGATAAATGGAATACCAAATTAATTTTCTGCATTGTGTATGTTGTAGATTATCATGTCGACAAACACGAACACTCTCTCCCTGCGTTCTGTCCTTGAGAAGGACAAGCTCAATGGAGCTAATTTCTTGGACTAGTACAAAAATTTGAGAATCGTTATCACCCAAGAAAGAAAATTGTAGGTCCTAGAGCAGCCCATTCCGGAGGCACCTCCTGCCACTGCCTCGCGAACTGACCGAGATGCTTACAAGAAACATCAAAATGATGTATTAGATGTGTCATGTCTCATGCTCGCGACAATGAACTCTAAGCTTCAGAAGCAACACGAGTTCATGATTGCTTTTGATATGGTTGAACATCTTCGTCAACTGTATTAAGGACAAGTAAGGCATGAGAGATATGAGATCTCTAAGGCACTGTTTCAGTCTAAGATGCAAGATGAGACTCCCTTAGGTCCATATGTACTCAAGTTGATTGGGTATATAGAAAACCTACAGAGGTTGGGATTCCCACTTGTCCAAGAGTTGGCCACTGACTTAATCCTGCAATCTTTGCCACAAAACTGCAATCAATTTGTCTTGAATTACAACATGAATGAAATTGATGAGCAACTTCCTGAGATGCTTAGCATGTTGAGAACTGTTGAGCTCAACCTAAGAAGTAAAAACCTAACTCCATTTTGATGGTGCAAAAGAAGAAAGGTAAGGGCAAGCCTAAAGGTAAGGAAAAGTACCAAGCCAAGGGAAAAGGCAAGGCACTGAATCTGAAAGGAGGGGTGGCCAAGGAAGGGACTTGCTTCAATTGTAAGGAAGCTGGAAACTAGAAGCAAAACTACAAAGCATACTTGGAAGATCTTAAGAAGAAGAGAAGTGAGACTTCTACTTTAAGTATAAATGTTATAGAAGTCAATCTATCTATTTCTTCATCATGGGTATTAGATACCGGATGTGCATCTCACATTTGTACCAATGTGCAGGCACTGAGAAATAACAGGGCATTGACGAAGGGCGAGGTGGACCTATGAGTAGGCAATGGAGCAAGGGTTGCTGCTGTTGCTGTAGGAACTTATTTTCTATCTCTGCCCTCTGGCCTTGTACTAGAACTAGATGAATGTTGTTATGTGTTTGCTTTAACTAAGAACATAATTTCTATTTCTTGTTTGGACAAGAAAGGCTTTTCATTTATAATAAAGAATAAATGTTGTTCAGTTTATTTAAATGATATGTTCTATTGTAGTGCACCTCTAATGAATGAACTCTGCATTCTAGACTTAGAGAGCCCCATCTATAACATAAGTACCAAAAGGTTCAAGTCAAATGAGTTGAACCAAACCTATCTCTGGCATTGTCGCTTAGGTCACATAAATGAGAATTTCTTATCCCAACTCCATAAGGATGGGCTGCTGGACTAATTTGATTTTGAATCATATGAGACATGTGAGTCTTGTCTTTTAGGCAAGATGACCAAGACACCCTTTAGTGGACACAGCGAGAGAGCAATAGACTTGTTAGGACTTATACATAGTGATGTATACGACCCTTTCAATGTTGCTTCTAGAGGTGGTTACAAGTACTTCATTACATTTACTGATGACTTCAGTAGATATAGTTATGTGTATCTGATGCCACATAAATCAGAATCCTTTGAAAAGTTCAAAGAATTCAAGAATGAATTACAAAACCAGCTTGACAAGAGTATTAAGATACTTCGATCAGATTGAGGTGGTGAATACCTTTGCCATGAGTTTCGTGACTATCTAGCTGAGTGTGGGATTCTATCCCAACTCACTCCTCTTGGAACACCATAGTGGAATGGTGTATCCGAAAGGAGGAATCATACCCTATTAGATATGGTATGATCTATGATGAGTCACACAGATCTTTCTATATCCTTTTGGGGATATGCTCTAGACACAACAACCTTCACACTTAACTGTGTACCATCTAAGGTTGTGATAAAGACACCATATATGATATGGAGAGGGAGAAATTCCAAGATGTCTTTCATGAGAATATGGGGTTGTGAGGCTTATGTTCGATGTCAAGTCTCAAACAAACAGGGACCCAAATCCGATAAGTGCTATTTTGTTGGATATCCCAAGGAAACGAAAGGATATTACTTCTACATTCCCGGTCAGCACAAAGTGTTTGTGGCAAAGACTGCGGTATTTCTAGAATGGGATTTTGTTTCTAGAAAAACTAGTGGGAGTACATTCGATCTTGAAGAAATTCAAGATAGGGACCATAACACTGAGGCCTTGATAAAGGTTGAACAGGAACCACAAAGTGTTGTGGATGAGAAGATTGTTGCACAAAGAGTTGTGGAACAAAAACCTTTTCAAGTAGACCTACCACTTCGCAGGTCTAATCGGGTACGTCATCAGCCTGAGAGATACTCATTTCTCTTGTCTGACCATGATGACGTTATGCTCATTAAGAATGAGGCTACCTAATATCAGGAAGCTATGATGATCCCAGATTTTGAGAAATGGCTAGAGGCCATGAGATCCAAGATGGAATCAATGTACACCAACCAAGTATGGACATTGGTTGATCCACCTGAAGGCGTCAAACCCATTGGGTGTAAGTGGGTCTTTAAGAGAAAGACTGACATGGATGAACTTATGCATACCTATAAGGGGCAATTGGTGGCTAAAGGTTTCAAGAAAATTCATGGTATTGACTATGATGAAACCTTTTCTCCAATTGCGATGTTTAAGTCCATTCGGATCATGCTTGCTATTGCAGCATACCATTATTATGAGATCTGGTAGATGGATGTCAAAACTGCATTTCTGAATGGAAACTTGCTCGAGGATGTTTACATGACACAGCCTGAGGGTTTTATAGATCCACAGCATACTGGGAAAGTATGCAAGCTGCAAAGGTCCATTTATGGGTTAAAGCAAGCTTCTCATAGCTGGAATCTTCAATTCGATGATGTGATCAAACAGTTTGGTTTCATCAAGAATGAAGATGAACCTTGTGTCTACAAGAGGGTTAATGGAAACACAGTTGTCTTCCTTGTATTGTATGTGGATGACATACTACTAATTGGGAATGACATCCCTTCGCTACAGTCTGTGAAGACATGGCTGGGGACGTGCTTCTTAATGAAGGACTTAGGTGAAGCAGCCTATATTCTAGGCATCATGATCTATAGAGATAGATTTAAGAGATTGCTTGGCCTAAGTTAGAGTACATATATTGACATGGTATTACTACGGTTTGCCATGGAAAATTCCAAGAAGGGACATCAATAGATGTCACATGGTGTGAACCTTTCGAACACTCAAAGTCCCTCTTCTAGAGAGGAGAGAGACCGCATGGATAAGATCCCTTATGCATCTGCCATAGGATCTATCATGTACGCCATGTTATATACTTGTCCTGATGTCTCGTATGCTTTGAGCATGACGAGTAGATACCAGTCAGATCCAGGTGAGCGTCACTGGATAGCAGTCAAGAATATTCTTAAGTACTTGAGAAGGACTAAAGAATATTTCTTGATATTTGGAGGTGATGAGGAGCTTGCTGTAAAGGGTTACAACGATGCTAGCTTCCAAACTGACCAAGATGATTATAGATCGCAATCAGTGTTCGTGTTTTCCTTGAATGGTGGCACTGTGAGCTGAAAGAGTTCAAAGCATGATACAATTGCTGATTCTACAACAAAGGACGAGTATATTGCTGCATCAAAGGCAGCAAAGGAGGCAGTTTGCATCCACAAGTTCGTTACTGAGCTTTGGGTGGTTCCTAGAATAGCATATCCTATAGAGCTCTATTGTGACAACAATGGAGCAATTGCGCAGGCTAAGGAAGCTCGCTGACACTAGCGGACCAAACACATACTATGACACTTCCATCTTATTCGAGAGATTATCGATAGAGGAGATGTTAAAATTTGCAGAGTACCCACAGAGGCTAACATCGCAGATCCCTTGACCAAGGCTTTGGCAAAGAAAAAGCATGATGGTCACACTAGGTCATTGGGTATTAGATACTACAGTGATTGGCGCTAGTGCTAGTGGGAGATCTTTAGTGAAAGCCCTAGAGTCAATCATGTGATGATTGTTTTATGGACTTTGTTGTATCATATTCCTATTTATAAAGGTATTTCTTTATGGTTATTATACTTTCTTGTATTGGTACCAAATAACTAAGTATAATAACGTCCTTGAGTAGAAGGTTCTTATCTATATCAATCGATTGGTTGAATCGATAATGAAATGATATAGAGAACACTATTCTTAATCATTCCTAGTCAAGTATTAACATTTAGGGACAATGTTAATGCGAAGAGACTAGCATGTAGGTCAACTCGATGACTTGATCTCACAAGTCATGGATATGAGATATCAAGTTGACACATGAGTATGCATTGGAGAATGTATATTGAATGACCCGCCATAAGAAAGTATCATGGATTGTTATATGAGTGTAATATATTTTCTCATGTGACTATTAGTATGACTATTAGTCCTTAGACCTGAAGTCACCATGGTTCCCTACAAAAGGAGTTGCATACTTTGGCTTCGTCAAACGTCACCCGTAAATGGGTGGACTATAAAGGCGATTACTGGGTATGTAACAAATTATGCAGAGGGATGTGAGTCATGTAGATGGGATCTATCCCTCCTATGTGATGGGAGTGACATCGTTGTTCTTGATAGAGTAAGACCACGAAGTGCATGACCATGCCCAAATGAGTCAATATGAGATATTGAGCTCATTTGATTAGAGTGAGTCTACTTGGAGTTCAAGATATAGATTGTACCGAGGATGACATGGTCTATGCCTCAGTTGGTCAATCTAGATGTCAAGGATAGATGGACATTGTCATATATTGTGAGAGTCACAATTAGTAGTCACAAAGGCGATGTTGGATCTCAACATTCTTGTAACTTGGGTAGCAATGATGTGTTGCTAGATACCGCTCATTGCTTATGCTTCTAAATCAGTTTAGGAGCATTGCCAACATTACAAGAACCTATAGGGTCACACACAAAGGGCAATTAGATGGAGATTAAGTTCATATGATGAACAATAAGGATTAGGTTCATGGGATGAACCAAATTGGATTAAGGGTAATCCAAATTTGACTAATTGAGTTAGACTCAATTTGATTCAAGTGTTGAATTAGTCTAATTTAGATTTGATTCATTGAGTCAATTTAAAATAATGAATAGAGATTCATTAAATCAAATTGATTTGAATCAAATGGTTAGATTTGATCAACCATGGGAGATAAGAGGTCAAGTTTGACTTGACTTGAGAGGGAAGATGAATGGTCAATTTTGAATTGACCAATTGTCATATCATTGTGACTTCGCATGGGGGCTGGCCAATGATGATGTTCCACTTCATCATTGACTAATCATGGGGTGCCACCTCATGATGGAGACCAAGAGCCATTGGCTCTTGGAGCTACATGCATGCATGTAACCCTCCAAAAGAGTGGCCAACAACTTTAGTTAGCATGAGGTTGAAGTTAATTTGTGTAACTTCATCATCTTCTTCCTTGGATCTTCCCTCATGCTCTCTCCCTAATCTTGCTCATCTTGCCGTGAGCCTCCAAGAGGTTCTAGAACACTCTAGGTTTCTTTTCTCCACCTATTGCTTGTGTGGATACCAATAGAGGAGTGTACACTTGATACTCTCGAGTTCCGGCATGCCATTTGGACGAGCGGGATAAGCGAAGGGAGTCTTATCAAGGGTAAACTCTTAACATGTAGATCTAGAGTAGATCTAAAGTTTTTAAACACGTAAATGTAGTTTTATTTACCTTCGCACGGATCCATGGTCGACTTCCTGGGTTTTCGCAATGCAAAAAGTGGTTTTTGTGGCTCGGATAGTCCAACACAACTTGCACCGATTGAAGGCGAAGGGAACATATTGGCAATGGAAGGAATCCATATAAGAAATGATTGTTGGTAGATTAACTGCATCAAGGATCAGTGCGGCGAAGGAGATGGAAAACCAAAGGAGAAATCAGAGAAATAGGGAAACGGGCAAGGGAATGCTGCAGAGGAGAAGCAGTGGTGGTGACAATATTGATGTCACCGACTGACCTTGCCGAAGAAGATCCGGTGACAAGAAAGGAAATGATGATGGTGGTGATTTGCTGTAGATGGAGATAGTGGCAGATCAAGCTCCCGCATCCGAAGAAGAGGAAGAGAAAGAAGGATCGAAAAGATCGACCGATCGAGAGAAGAATGACTACAGCGGGCGAGGCTCACTGCGGCTATAGGGGAAGAACTCTACCATGGTCGGCAACGAGTGGGAAGAGAAAATTGTGCGATCAGGAGAGGAAGAAAATTCAAGGTGGAGAAAGAAATTGGGGACAATCGCGATAGAGAAGAAGAGAAATCCCGATCGGGGAGGAGAAGAAAAGAAATAAAAATAGCGAAATAAGAAACCTAGGTTTAGTTATTTAACCTTAGGCTTATTAAACCCATTAATTCCTCCTTAACTTATAAATTAAACAAGCTTCTTCAAAGCCTATTTATTTTATCCCCATGAAATATCATAAAACATCCATTTAATTTCAGAAAAAATCTGAAAATTCTTGGAAAATTATACAAGATAATTTCTTAATTAATAAGAGATATCTTATTATTATTTTATTTTCTGATATCTCATATTCTCTCCCACTAATAAAAATTTTGGTCCCAAAATTTCCTACTCAAGTACGATGAGTAAACAATACCACACTGCTCAACTCAAGTACTTGAAGAAAAATCACACACCTCAAATAACTAAATGGGAATATTGAGCTTGGATATTATTTTCCATCACTCACCTAGCCTCTAAAATCTATCTTGCATGCTTTCAACAACCCTTTTAAAGTATAAATAGTACCATCGTATTGACCATCTATCAAAAGGTAAATAATCGTACCAGAGTGAAGCTCCATATTTGTGACTTGTTGGAGACTTAGCCATAATCATAAAGTGAATCCAAAATCACTATCAGATAGATACTCAAGATTACTCCATGAAACTGGAGATCTCCTTACAGTATAATTCCATCAAGCCATCCAACAAATCCATCTTACGGATTGGAAGAAATAGAACATCCTTGACTAATTGATCACCGATTATCCAAATCACATTAAGTTTGTTTCTGAATTCTAAATAATATCCCAATACTATCCATCATACTAGGCTTCCACTTTCATCTTGGTACATAACCCTACCGGTCATTAATATTCCACCTTTACATGTTGACACATCCAGCATCAGGCTAAGAAATCAACCATGTCCTATATATCGTTCAACTAACAAGAACATTTCAAACTTCCTATTTTCGGATACACTCCGAATAAGTTACCAATCTCGAATGACGAGTCTCTTCAAACAACTCTCCCTAAAGCTAATGTAACTCCGGAAACCACTATCCTCCTCAAAGATGGAGAATTACTCTATCACAAGAGAAATCAATCTACTGTCCAAGATCCACTCTACCACATAGAACTAAAAATGACTGGAAGAATGTAGTAACCAATCTCCCTTATTGCAACTGTCTGTGTTCCAACAACTCTATAGTGGCTACCTAGTAGTTAGCCAAAACTCCATGAGAACTCTTGCTCCATACATCTACAAAGCAAGATAATAACTGCTAAATCCACGTCATGTATATGATAACTTATCTTGCAGTGTAACGCCCGTGAAATTCTAGCAATTTTACGAGAATTTTTGGCTTTATGATGATAGGCTTTATGTAGGCCTTTTTGGAGAAATAAAAGAAAATAAGCCAAAAAGAGATGCAAAGCCTAGGAATTGAACCCCCCACCTCTAGAGATAGCCAAGCCTTATAGATGCACCCACTAACCATGAGCCCAATAGAATCATATCATTAGAGGAAAAGGGGAACCTATAGATAAATGGGAGGAGGGTAAATGAAGAGGCTTGACAAAGAGAAGAGAAACTTCTCTTCCTCCCCTTTATAAAGAAGAGAGAAGTTCCACTTGGCCACTTCTTCTTTCCTTCTTCCTCTTCTCTTCATTCTCACCGAAACCTAAGCTCTTCTTCTTCTTCCTTTGGCCGAGAACCCCTTGCAAGCTAGGAGAGAGCTAGGTGACTTCCATTAGGTCATCTCCTCAAGCAAAGCGAAGGAAGTAAGTTTTCCCCTCACCTGCAGTGTATTAGTTTGATAGGTTAGGTTGCTTGAAAGAAATATTAAATTGTAGCCTTATAATTTTATTCCAAATAAGTTGGATGGATATGATTCATGAAAATGCTACTAATGGAGGTATGTATGGGTGGTATGTTTCAAGTAGATAACTTTAGGAGTCCAAAGTCCAAAGGGATGACCCTATATGGTTCGCCAACCCCAAGATTTTAGGGTTAGGGTTGCATGAACTTGATTCTAAAGTTATGTTCTTAGATGGTATGTTTCAAGTAAGACCTTTAAGTAACCACCATCCAAGATGATGCCCTTATAGGTTTCGGCCACCCTAGGTAACTAGGGTTAGGGTTGCATGAAAATATCCCTAATGATGCTATGCTAGGTTATAATGCTCATGAATGAAGGTTAGGTGACAAGAACCCTAGTTGAGCCCTTATAGGTTTCGGCCACCCTAGGTAACTAGGGTTAGGGTTGCATGAAAATATCCCTAATGTTGCTATGCTAGGTTATAATGCTCATGAATGAAGGTTAGGTGACAAGAACCCTAGTTGAGCCCTTATAGGTTTCAACCCTAGGTAACTAGGGTTAGGGTTGCATGAAAATATCCTACAGATGCTATGCTAGGGTGTAGTGCTCATGAATGAATATTAGGTGACAAGAACCCTAGTTGAGCCCTTATAGGTTTCGGCCACCCTAGGTAACTAGGGTTAGGGTTGCATGAAAATATCCCTAATGAGGCTATGCTAGGTTATAATGCTTTATGAATGAATTTTAGGGGACAAAACCTAAGCTTGAGCCCCTTACAAGATTCGGCCAACCAATGATTTTAGGGTTAGGGTTTCATGAAAACACCCCTATATGTAGTTGTGCTATGGGTATGTTTTTAATATGACATGAACTATGCTTGTGTGATGAATATGTTATGATTCAATGCAACATGAAATTAGGCTATGTGATGAACATGTTTGATGATTTAATATGCCTTGAATAGGCCTAGGAAATAAGCTTCATGTTATGATGTAATGTGCCATGAAATATGCTTAGGTGATGAACATGTTGTGTGAATTAATATGCCATGTATATGTTTAGGGAATATGCTTCAAGTTTATGAATTAGTATGCCATGAAATTAGGCCATGTGATGAACATGTTTTATGATTCAATATGCCATGAATATGCCTAGGAAATGTGCTACATGTTTATGATGTAATGTGCCATGAATATTGTGATTTGCCTAGGTGAAGAACATGTTTTGTGATTTAATATGTCATGAATATGCTTAGGAAATATGCTTCATGTTTACGATACAATGAAACATGCTTATGTGATGAACACGTTTATGCTTTAGGACCCCTTTAGGGTACTCTTACGTTATGAATGCATGTGTCCTTATGATAAGATAAGATGAAGATGCTTCCCTTTCAAGTAGGGATCAAGAGCTCTCCTTATGACAAGATAAGATGGAGATGCTTCCCTTTCAAGTAGGGATCAAGAGCTCTCCTTATGATATGATAAGATGGAGATGCTTCCCTTTCAAGTAGGGATCAAGAGCTCTCCTTATGATATGATAAGATGGAGATGCTTCCCTTTCAAGTAGGGATCAAGAGCTCTCTTTATGACAAGATAAAATCAAGATGCTTCCCTTTTTGTGTTGGGGATCAAGAGCATTCTTTATATTATGACAATAAAAAGGAAAGAATTAAGTATTTTACTTTGCAAGAGGTTAAGTACCCACCGTCGGTGGTCGTTAATCAAATCCATAGGGACACAAGAAGGCGTAAGAGGTCTTGCCACAGTAAGGCGTAAGAGGTCTTGCTCTAGTAGGAGGTGGCTCGCTACCCTGACCTATTAGGACGCGCATTATGTGGTACTTAACACAGGCCCCCAAACAAGTTATGATGATATTGAAGTATTTATAAGTATATGTTTTGAAAAGGAAAGACTTTTATGATATTGTGTATGCTTATGTTAGATGCTCTGAATGCTTACGAACTAGGTTCTTTATGCATGCTAGATGTTATGAAGTTATGATGATATTGAAGTATTTATAAGTATATGTTTTGAAAAGAAAAGACTTTTATGATATTGTGTATGCTTATGTTAAATGCTCAATGCTTACGAACTAGGTTCTTTATGCATGCTAGATGTTATGAAGTTATGATGATATTGAAGTATTTATAAGTATATGTTTTGAAAAGAAAAGACTTTTATGATATTGTGTATGCTTATGTTAAATGCTCAATGCTTCGAACTAGGTTCTTTATGCATGCTAGATGTTATGAAGTTATGATGTTTAGAGTTAAGTCTAAGTATGTGGTGACTATGTACTTTATGCTAGTTTAGAATTTATGATGTGGTGAAGGTTAAGGGTAAGGTTAAGAATACTTGCGACTATGTTCCTTCACGCATGATTAGGGTTTATGTTATTACAAATGTTTATGTTCAAGTTAACCAAATGCTTATGATTACGTTCTTTCATGCACGCTTAGTTTATGCAGATTATAACGCTCATGTTCAAAGTATGCCTGCTTAGATTAATTATGCTTAACACCTTATGAACAATTCTATGCCATGCTTAGTTCTTTTTGTACTATTACCTGGATATGTTGTTGATTAGTGTTGCTATGAAATGCTTAGGTCATTTTCTATGCCAGAATGCTCATGTTATAATGGTTTGATGAAATCGAGGTTTTGTTAGTAGGCAAGGATCTTACTAAGCTATATGCTTATAGTTTATGTTGTCCATATACTGCAGATAAAGGAAGTCTGCACTAGAGGAAGTGGCAGGAGGGGCCATGTGCGTGTGTGATAGTGGCATGGTGGAAGAAGACCCTTCACTATCTGCTTATATTTATATGCTCTAAGAACAATTTAAGACATTGCTTCCGCTTATAAGACTTATGTTTAATGAGTATCCCTTTATTTAAGAGGTTCGATATGTTAGAACTCATGAACGAATCCTTTCGTTATGCATGTTATGAAATGAGATAAGATATGTGGTCATGCTAATGATGAATAAGATAGGTGATGCATGTGCCAAAGAAGGTTTCAGTTATGATAACCTGTTTAAGCATGTAGACTTTGAACGGATCCATATGTAGTATGCTAATAAAAAAAAAATATAGAGACCCAAGTAGCGCAGCCCTGAGAGCAGATAAGGGTAGTTGACCTTATGGAAGCCAAGAACTAGCTTCTCCTTGCTTGGATGGGGTTCGGCCAAAGGTGAAAATGGAGAGGGGGAGAGATGGTTTTCGGTGAGGAAGAAGAAGGGAAGAAGAAGTGGCCAAGTGGAAACTTCCTTCTTCTTTATAAAGGGAGGAAGAGAAGTTTCTCTTCTCTTTTCCATGCCTCTTCATTTACCCTCATCACACTTATCTACAATTTCCCCTCTTCTTCTAATGATCTAATCCTAGTGGGCTTCTGGTTAGTGGGTGCATCTATAGGGCTTGGCTATCTCTAGAGGTTTGGGGTTCAATTCCTAGGCCTTGCATCTCTTTTTGGCTATTTTCTTTTATTTTTCGAAGAAAAGCCCACATCAAGCCCATTATCGTAAAGCCAAAAACTCTCGTAAAATTTCTAGAAATTTTACGAGCTTTACAATCCCTCATACCTTGTAAAAGTTTCGTCCTCGAAACTTAAAACAATTCTGGGTATTTCTTCTTCATGTCCTCCTCTCGTTCCCAGGTAGCTTCCTCGTATCGTTGATTCTGCCACAAGACCTTTACTAATGGCACCTCTTTGTTCCTTAGCCTCTTGACCTCTCGGTCCAATATCTGGATAGGCCGACTTTCCATACTCAGGTCCTCTTGAACTTGTACAGTTTGTGGCTCAATCACTTGGTCCGCACTGGATATGCATTTCTTGAGCACAGAGACATGGAACACGTTGTGTATAGCTGACATCTCTTGAGGCAGCTCCAGCTTGTAAGCTACCTTGCCAACCCTCTGCAATATCGGATACGATCCCACGTAGCGTGGACTCAGTTTACCCTTCCTTCTGAATCTCATCACTCCCTTCATAGGGGCCACTTTGAGGAATACCAGGTCCCCGACTTCGAATTCTAATGGTCTACGCCACATATCCGCATAGCTCTATTGTCGGCTCTGAGCAGTTTCAATTTTCTGACGGATATTCTGTTTAGCTCAGGTGGTATTGTCAATAATATCGGCCTGAAGCCCCATTTCCCTCCTTTCACAGCCCTCGTACCAACAGATAGGAGACCTACATCTTCTCCCGTATAGAGCTTCATAGGGTGCCATTCCAATAGTAGCCTGGTAACTGTTGTTGTAAGAAAATTCTGCCAAGCACAAATATCGACACCAGCTCCCCTTAAAGTCTAGAGCACAGGCCCGTAACATATCTTCCAGCACCTGGTTCACTCTTTCTGTCTGACCGTCGGTCTGAGGATGAAACGCAGTGCTGAATCTCAACTTAGTGCCAAGAGCCTTCTGAATACATTCCCAGAAATGGGAGGTAAAATAGCCATCACGATCAGAAATAATAGCCTTAGGCACTCCATGTAATCTGATAATTTCCTTGACATATAATTGAGCTAGCTGCTCAACCGGATAGGTCATCTTAATTGCCAGGAAATGGGCAGAGTTTGTCAACCGGTCTATGATTACCCATATAGTATCATAACCATTTGTTGTTCTGGGTAATCCCGTGATGAAATCCATAGAAATTTCTTCCCATTTCCACTCTGGAATCTGTATCGGCTGTAGTAGTCCCCCAGGTTTCTGGTGTTCTGCCTTAACCCTCTTGCAGGTCAGACAGGTGTTGACGTACTGAGCCACATCCCTTTTCATGCTGGACCACCAAAATTTATCTCGTAAGTCCTGATACATTTTTGTAGATCCAGGATGCATGGTATAAGGTGTTCCATGGGATTCCTCGAGTATCTTCTTCCGTAATTCCGGATCGTTCGGAATACATAGGCGGTCCCGGAAGTATAATAATCCGCCGTCGGCGATGCGGAATCCATTATCCCTTTCTTCCCGGACTTCCTGTTTGATTTTCTGGATGTCTGAATCACCATCTTACTTTCCCAATATATCGTCGAACAACGTCGGCACTATAGCCATGGTGGAAAGTTGTCCAGAAATAATCTCTATTCCGTAATTCATTATTTCCCTTTTCAGGGGCTGCGATTCTAGAGAAGTCCTCTACAAATTTTCTGTAATAGCCTGCTAGCCTGAGAAAACTTCTGATTTCACTCGCATTCCTTGGCCTATTCCAGTTCCTCACAACTTCAATCTTTATTGGGTCTACCATGTTTCCTTCTTTAGAGATGACATGACCCAAGAACGACACTTTATTGAGCCAGAACTCACATTTGGAGAATTTCGCATATAGTTGCTCTTTCTGAAGAACCTGTAGTACGGTCTTCAGATGTTCAGCATGCTCTTCTCGGTCTCTCGAGTAGATAAGAATATCGTCGATGAAAATGATTACAAATTTATCGAGGAAGGCCGAGAATACTCGATTCATCAGGTCCATGAACATCGCAGGAGCATTGGTTACTCCGAAGGGCATAACTACGAACTCATAATGTCCGTATCTCGTCCGGAAGGCCGTCTTCGGAATATCGCCTGGCTTTACTTTTACTTGATGATAGGCAGACCTGAGATCGATCTTGGAAAAGACAGTAGCTCCCTTCAGTCGGTCGAACAGGTCGTCGATCCTGGGAAGGGGGTACCTATTCTTGATGGTCACGTTGTTCAGTGCCCGGTAGTCTATACAAATTCGCATAGACCCATCTTTTTTTCTTTATGAGCACGAGCTCATGACGTAGGAGGATCGGGGCGGATAAGTCCCTGGTCAAGTAACTCCTGTAGTTGTTTCTGAAGCTCTTTCAACTCAGTCGGCACCATACGGTAAGGTGCCTTGGAGATCGGATTAGTTCCGGGAATAAATTCGATCTCGAACTCAATTTCTCTATTAGGTGGTAATCCAGGTAGGTCATCAGGGAATACCTTCGGATGGTCACATACCACTCTGACATCTTCTATCTTCTAGTTCTTTGCTGATATGGTATCCACCACATGTGATAGAAATCCGGTGCATCCATTTTCTAACATTTTTCGGGCTTTTAGCGCCGATAAAAATTTCCTCGTTCCTTTCTTTGACTCCCCGATAAACTCAAATGAAACCTCTGCTTCGGGTCGGAAGGTCACCCTCCGTTTACGGCACTCAATTGAAGCACCGTACTTGTGCAGAAAATCCATGCCCAATATAACATCATAGTCCCACATATCTAGGACTATCAGATCGCAATAGAGCTCCCTGTCTGCGAGTCTAATTGGTGCGGCGCGCAGAATATGGGTGGATGACATCACTTCTCCCGAAGGTAACATTGTTAAGAATTTATAGTCCAAGACTTGGGGATGCCTATCTATCTTTCTTGTGAAAGGCGTGGAGATGAACGAATGGGTTGCCCCAGTGTCAAATAACACAGATGCTTATCTTGTTGAAAATAAATATCGACTGTGACAGCCCGTGAGGCACTCGCCACATCTTCTCTCGGTGAGGAGAACACCTGGCATTTGTCCCAACGGTGGGGCTTCAGTCTCCCTTGGCTTATCCGAGGACCCTCTATCGTGCTTTGAGGTGGTGTGGAGGAGCTCCCTGCATCGGACATACTGCTAAGGAGGTGCCTGAACTCGGGTAGGGCAGTTCCAGGCTATGTGCCCCTCCAGTCCACAGTTGTAACACTTCCTCGTGCCCTGACGACATTCCCCCGGATACTTCTTTCCACATGTAGGACAGTTAGGATACCCAGTTTGGCTGTTCCCTGGGCCTCCTTTTGGGCCATTCCACTATTTCTTCTTGCCACTGCGGTCCCTCTTCCACCTAGTATTCTGAGATTTTGGATCTCCGGTCCGTGCCTTACTCTGCTGACTGATGTTGTTTAGGTAGTGCTCGGTGACCAGGGCACTACTGAATAGCTCTTCGGCGGTCTGGGGTCGATTGACTCCGCCGGCCACATTCAGGGCTATCTCCGGTCGCAACATTTTCGGCAGGAGTCTGATCCTCTCCCTTTCAGTACCGACTAACTCTGGGCAGAGACGTGCCAGTCGGTTGAACCTTTTCAAAGCTTCACTAACTGATAGATCGCCTTGTCGGAACTCGAGGAACTCATCGTAGTGCTTATTTGTGATCCGTCTCTGAAAGAACTCCGATTCAAAGTCTGTCCACCTCATTTGATTTACTTGTCTCTTTGCTTTGACTCTCTCCCACCACATCCTTGCATCTCCGGAAAGACAGAACGAGGCACATTTTATCTTTTCGTGCTTGGGCCAATCCAGCAGCTCCACGATGCTCTCAACTGTTTTGAACTAGGCTTGGGCATCCCATGGTTCGTCGACACGGTGAAATTTTACGGTTTGACCTACGCTTTGAATCGAGATAGGCGGGCGGACGCGGTGGCAGCATTGATTAGCGGTGCTTGCACCATAGTGGTCGTGTTAGGAGTTACGTTCTGCGTCCTTGGAGTGGTGCTAGGGGTCCCTTGTTGATTCGTGAGAGCATTGATAACCAGCTGTTGTTCTGCGACCTTACGCTGTAGCCCGGTAACTGTTGGGTTTCCGGCACCGCGGCGTGTGTGTGTTCGATCATGTTTCGTAAACATGAGCACAGCGGAAGCAATTAAAAATAATAAATCTATATTTATTACAACACACACAACACACGCATGCAATTACAACAAGTGTAGACATAACCGTAAATTAAAATTTGCAATAAAAGGAAATTAAACTACGTTATACCTTCCGTATGACGTGTAGCGGGAACGGCATCAACCGGAATGATCCTCGTAAGAATCGTCTCTATCCGTATCCACGCCGAGCTCCTCGGGATGACTTCGCTAAGTCACGAGCTTCGTCTTCGTACGGGTTACTAGCCTAGTGTTGAAGACGACGTGATCGAGAGATGATCACGATACGAATCAAAATTCGGATCCAAAACGAGTTCTCAAAACTCGCTTCTCCGGAGAGGTATTCGTCAACCGTTTGACGAATCCTTCGTCCTCCACCTCAGAGGATTACCGGAGATCAAATCCCCGGTAAGTTAGCCGCTGTCGGAGCACTAACCGTCGTCCAAACGACACTCCGACGAGAGGAGGAGAAGCTGTCCAGAAAACTGGACAGCTTGGTGGAGGAGTAGGCGCCGGCCAAAACAAGGAGAGAAAAGGCTCACCTTGATGCCGAACCTATAGGAGATCACCGGAGGGTCGCCGGAGGTTCACCGGCTGAAGCTTGGTCGCCGGCAATGACTTGGACGGCGGCACAAAGGATGGGCGGCGGCCACTTAGGGTTGGGCGCCGAATTCACCAACAAGGGTGGGCGGCAACTCTTGATTAGGTTTTAGGGTTAGGGTTTAAGCCCTATTTTATAGAGAACTAATTCTCTTAATGGTTAATGGATCATATCCATAAAGCCCGTTAACCCGCTCCATTAAGATAAGTTAAAATAAACCAAACCATGATGGTTTATTTTAAGTTAAAACGAACCGAACCAACCTTTGGTTCATTCGTTTAATATAAACCAAATCATTTGGTTTATTCTCATCCATTGGATTAGAACCAAACCATTTTGGTCCATCCATTATGTCTTCATAAGACACTGCCCATCCACACTTCCATTGCGACTGAAACAATTTCATGCTCGCTTTATGTTTGGTCCAACCAAACATAGTTTCTCTCGGTCTGAGAATCCCATTCTTAAGCTCGTTTTAAATCCTTTGGATTACACTCGTTGTGCGTGTGACCAAATAGGTTCTCGGTTTATGTTGGCCGTCTATAATTAACCATTAATTATAGAACGATCATGAGTGGCACCTAGTAGTACATCATGATCCCCAATTAACCGAAAAGATCAACGGTTGATCCAGAACTATTTCTGAAACCCTTCAGTACCTCGAATGAATCGTGCCCCATTCCCTTCACTCATCTTATACCCACTTGGTTCAGGACATGGTCTATTGTGTCAGTCCCCACTAGGCTGACTACGTCACACCTAGCCCATGTATCATTTCCTCGTCCTACGGATTCTAGTTACTCCACATGTATCGAAGAGTACTTTACTCTAAACATGTAATGCTTTGGCCAAAGACTTTAGTAACAATCCGACGAGAGGCCATGGGTATACATCTCCTCGCAAGGAGTGGTGAATCCTTTATAGGCTATTCAAACACCTTGATCACTTGACTTATACCCAATCATCCGGGTCCACATCTCCTTAGAGATGTTTGCTTAAGATGTCAAAGCATAAGTCTCCATGATCAAGATGACTTGAATACCGCAAGTCAAAGGAACATCGCACTTAAGCCCGCAGTAAGAACTTCATTGACATATCTATATATGCAGAGAACCATATGAAGTCTTACGGCTGGTCACTCCAATGAACTAGTTACCATAACTAGCATCCACGATTAACTCCGGACATCACTATGTCTCCAGCCAGTGAGAATCAGCTGTTTGGATACACCAAGGAGTATACCTCGTGCTAGTCTCAACAGAATTGATGGTGTCCAAATCCATCAATTCATCGACTAGGGATAATTCCGATACATCACAATTACACATGTAGAGATACTCACTAGTTGTGATCCAATCACAAATTCTATCATGCTGTGAATCGTATCGTGGACATTCAGTAAATGAGTTTAAGATCCAATCAAATACATAAAACATGTATACTAAAATAGTGAATCTTCATTTATCATATAAATGGTTCATACATAAGGCGATTGCCTTAGGACATCTCTCATATATTACTAACAGACTCCCACTTGGCCTAATGCCAATCGCTACGGTATCCAATACCATAAGCACCAACATGACCCTCAAACTTACTTTGAGTTAATGCTTTAGTCAAAGGATCCGCTAAGTTCCTTTCAGTGGGAATTTTCTCGATTTGTATTTCGTTCCTACTGATGATCTCTCTGATAAGATGATAGCGGCGAAGCACATGTTTGGATCGTTGATGAGACCTTGGCTCTTTCGCTTGTGCAATTGCTCCATTGTTGTCGCAGTAGACCGGTATTGCTTCAACAATGGCCGGAATCACACCAAGTTCATGAACGAACTTCTTGATCCAAACCGCTTCCTTTGCTGCTTCCGAAGCTGCAATATATTCTGCCTCAGTGGTAGAATCCGCTACAGTCTCTTGTTTGGAACTTTTCCAACTCACTGCGCCCCCATTCAAGGTGAACACGTATCCAGACTGAGACCTGGAATCATCCTTGTCTGTCTGGAAGCTGGCATCCGTATACCCGCGTATCACCATGTCCCATTCTCCATATATTAGGAACACATCCTTAGTTCTTCTCAAGTACTTAAGGATCGTCTTAACAGCCGCCCAATGATCCATTCCTGGATCGGATTGGTATCTGCTCGTGACACTCAGAGCGTACGATACATCGGGCCTCGTACATAACATAGCATACATGATAGATCCTATTGCGGATGCATAGGGAATCTTACTCATGCAAATCCTCTCGTCTTCTGTGCGCGGACACATAGACTTCGAAAGGTGTACCCCATGCCTGATGGGTAGATAACCTTTCTTGGATTCCGACATGCTAAACCTCTTTAGCACTCGGTCTATATATGTAGACTGCGAAAGACCAAGCAACCGTTTCGATCTATCTCTATAGATCTTAATCCCAAGGATGTAGGTTGCTTCTCCCAGGTCTTTCATGGAGAATGTCTTGGATAACCAAACCTTAACTGACTGTAAGATTGACACATTGTTTCCTATAAGTAATATGTCATCGACATACAATACTAGGAACACGACTGCACTCCCACTAACCTTCTTGTACACACAAGGTTCGTCTGGATTTTGTGAGAAATCAAACTTTTTGATCGTCTCATCAAAACGGATATTCCAGCTCCTTGATGCTTGCTTCAATCCATAAATGGATCGTCGCAACTTGCATACCTTGGTTTTATCAACCGATGTGAAACCCTCAAGCTGTATCATATACACGTCCTCGAGCAAGTTTCCATTAAGGAAAGATGTTTTCACATCCATCTGCCATATCTCATAATCATAATGAGCTGCTATGGCCAGGAGCATCTGAATGGATTTAAGCATAGCTATAGGCGAATAGGTTTCATCATAATCAACACCTTGCTTTTGACGATATCCTTTCGCCACCAATCTAGCCTTATAGGTAATCACATTACCATCCATGTCGGTTTTCTTCTTGAAAACCCACTTGCACCCTATAGGCTTTATGCCTTCAGGTGGGTCAACCAAGTTCCAAACTTGGTTTTCGTACATGGAATCCATTTCCGACTTCATGGCAGCAAGCCACTTATCCCTTTCTGAACTTGTCAGCACTTCTTCATAACTGGTAGACTCCTCATCATCAATGAGTAACACGTCGTTCGATTCACTTACGAGAAATCCATATCTCTCAGGAATATTGCGTGTTCTACCAGATCTACGAAGATGTGGTGTTACAATAGGTCCAGCCGATTGCTCATCACTATGATTTGTCGGCTGTTGTGCTTCACCAGGTATCTCATCAATGTCTATTTGAGTCTCTCGAGCCTCCTCAAGCTCGACGACACTCCCACTGTTTTCTTGCAAGAGAAACTCTTTCTCTAGAAACACAGCATGCCTTGAAACAAACACCTTTTGTTCCACAGGATGATAGAATTGGTAACCCCTTGTTTCCTTAGGGTATCTAATAAATAGACATTTATCAGACTTAGCATCGGTTTATGCGATGCGATCGCTTCACATAAGCGGACAACCCCATATCTTCAAGTAAGATACATGAGGTTTCTTACTAGCCCATATCTCATATGGAGTAGTAGAGACTACCTTGGTAGGCATTACATTTAACAAGTAAACAATATGCGAAGTGCATAACCCCAAAAGGACTTGGGAAGAGTCGCATGATTCATCATTGACCTGACCATGTCCAACAAGGTCCGGTTACGCCTCTCAGATACACCATTATGATGTGGTGTATTGGGCGGAGTCCATTGAGACAATATGTCATTGTCTCTTAGATAATCAAGAAATTCTTGACTTAAGTATTCACCACCTCGATCCGATCGAAGTATTTTAATACTTTTGTCATGTTGTTTCTCTACTTCATTTCTGAATTCTTTGAACTTTTCAAAGGCTTCAGACTTGTGTTTCATCAAGAACACATACCCAAACCGTGAATGATCATCGGTGAAGGTAATGAAGTAGTTATAGCCTCCTAAAGCTTGAGTTGACATAGGTCCACATACATCAGTATGTACTAGACCTAGTAACTCTCCAACTCGTTCACCTTTTCCAGTAAAAGGTAACTTAGTCATCTTGCCTTTTAAGTATGATTCGCATGTATCGTATGAATCCAATTCAAACGATTCCAGAATTCCACATCGGTGTAATTCGGACATGCGTTTCTTGCTTATATGGCCAAGACGACAATGCCACATATAGGAGTCTATTTGATTATCCTTTCGAGCACGCGTGTTGCTCGCTTCGATATTGAAGATGTCACTGGATACGTCCAACGTATAAATGCCATTACTCAAAGTTCCAGTTCCATAAAGTACGCCATTCAAAGTTATATAACAACAATTGTTACTAAACGTTAAATGGAAACCATTTCTATTTAAGCAGGAAATAGAAACAATGTTCTTTATTAGAGAAGGAACATAATAGCAATTGTCCAGTTCCAAGACTAGTCCACTAGGGAGCTTCAGCAAATAAGTTCCGATGGCGACCGCAGCAACCTTTGCTCCATTGCCAACTCGCAAATTTGACTCCCCTCTGACAAGTCTTCTTCTATTCCTTAGCCCCTGTATGTCATTACATATATGTGAGCTACACCCAGTATCCAATACCCAAGTGTCTAAGGAAATAGAATGACAATCAATAACGAAGATACCTGAAGAGGATGGGGCATCGGATGCCTTCTTCTTCTTCATGCACTCAAGATAAATCTTGCAGTTTCTTCGCCAGTGGCCTTCCTTGCCATAGTGATGGCAAGTGTCCTTTTGCGCTGGTTCCGCCTTCTTTGCCTTTTTCTTTCCTTTCTTCTGTTCTTTTGCCTTCCTCTTAGAACCTTTCTTTGAGGAATCAACTAACAGAACCGCCTTCTCCTCATGCTTCACAGAAGGCTCCACAGTCTTCAGCATATTGAGGAGCTCGGGAATGGTGGATTCCAATTTGTTCATCCAATAGTTCATCACAAATTGCGAGAAACTCTTGGGCAAACAATGCAGAATTAAGTCAATACTTAACTCATGATCCATCACAAAACCGAGGGTAGCTAGCCGCTCGATGTACCCGTTCATCTTTAGCACAAACTATACTACAGACGAACCTTCTTGCATCTTCATGGTGAAGAGGAGCCTAGAGACCTCGAATCTTTCGGATCTCGCTTGCTCATCGAACAACTCATGAAGATGGAAGACCATAGTGTTAGCATCCATATGCTCATGCTGCTTCTGCAGCTCAGGTACCATCGCCGCTAGCATGATGCAACTCGCCAGCTCAGAATCTGCCACATGCTTCTGATAGACCAACATTTGGTCTGGAGTTGCATCGTCCTTAGCACGGTCAGGAAGAGGCTCTTCAAGGACATATGCAAGCTTTTCCACCTTGAGAACAATTCTCAGGTTTCTAAGCCAGTCCAGGAAGTTAGGCCCAGTCAGTTTGTTCGAATCTAAAATAGTGCGCAAATTCAAAGACGTCATGATCAATTTATTGACCTAGAAATACAAAACGAGCATATATGAGAAAATGATTTTAAAATGCATCAATATACATTTATAAATCCCATTCATTTTTCGAATTTCAAAAACCCCAAAATCACTTCGGGAGATTGTAGGTCCATCTCCGAATGGGCTGATATCCATCATAGATAAGAACAACCTTGGAGTGAGTCCAACAAGCCATTCTTAGCTATGATGGTGGGTATCAAGTATACCGATTACATATCATGTATATGTAACTATCACAATGTGTTATCAACTAATTGAATGTTTACACATACATTGGGTTGTTAACACATTAACAAGTATGCATCATATGCATAGCACCCAACTTCACCTCTCTTCACATCGACCTTGGAGTGAGTCCAACAAATCGATGCTCCAAGTTAAAGCCGACCCATTAATCGTGAAATAGTTTTAATATGGTTAGAGCGCATTCAACCAATTAGCCAGGCTTGGAGTGAGTCCAACAACCCAAACTAATGATTGACCTCTGACTCTTACCATATTAGAGTTAAACTATTCCAATGATTTGAACATGTTCAGGTTCGAGCCGGGCTTGGAGTGAGTCCAACAACCCAAACAAGAAACAGAACTCTGGTTCTAACCATATTAATGGAAGGTGTAGGCTTTAATATTGAGTTAGGGTTTTATGTCTCATCCTCTTTGCATGCAAATAACTATTATCTACATGGCATGGCATACATGGCATACATCTACATGTCACGACACGCATGGCATAATGTTATGCATCTAATGCAATTACATGGCATACAATTATGTCATGTATATATTTCCTTATATGTCATAACTATTTATGGAAATAAAATATGTTTAATATTTGATTCTCCAAATCAAATCATAATTAAATTAGGAAACAAATTTCCAAATCTAATCACATATTTTATTCATGGAATTATTTGATTAAGGAAAATCTATTTAGGAAACCAATTTCCTAAATCATTAAAACTACTTACGGAAATAAAATATTTTAAGATTTGATTTCCCAAATCAAATCATGATTAAATTATGAAACAAATTTCCAGAATCTAATCAAATATTTTATTTATGGAAAATATCAATTTCCATAAATACTTCCAACTTTCCAAAAGTGGAAGATTTCCATAAATACTTCTAGACTTTCCAAAATTGAAAAATTTCCATAAATACTTCTAAATTTCCAAAATTTAGAAAACTTCCAGAAATACATTATGACTATCGCAAAATCATTTTTACGATTATGTCGAAACACAACCTGGGCTCTGATACCACTGTTGGGTTTCCGGCACCGCGGCGTGTGTGTGTTCGATCATGTTTCGTAAACATGAGCACAGCGGAAGCAATTAAAAATAATAAATCTATATTTATTACAACACACACAACACACGCATGCAATTACAACAAGTGTAGATATAACCATAAATTAAAATTTGCAATAAAAGGAAATTAAACTACGTTATACCTTCCGTATGACGTGTAGCGGGAACGGCATCAACCGGAACGATCCTCGTAAGAATCGTCTCTATCCGTATCCACGCCGAGCTCCTCGGGATGACTTCGCTAAGTCAGGAGCTTCGTCTTCGTACGGGTTACTAGCCTCGTGTTGAAGACGACGTGATCGAGAGATGATCACGATCCGAATCCAAATTCGGATCTAAAACGAGTTCTCAAAACTCGCTTCTCCGGAGAGGTATTCGTCAACCGTTTGACGAATCCTTCGTCCTCCACCTCAGAGGATTACCGGAGATCAAATCCCCGGTAAGTTAGCCGCTGTCGAAGCACTAACCGTCGTCCAAACGACGCTCCGACGAGAGGAGGAGAAGCTGTCCAGAAAACTGGACAGCTTGGTGGAGGAGTAGGCGCCGGCCAAAACAAGGAGAGAAAAGGCTCACCTTGATGCCGAACCTATAGGAGATCACCGGAGGGTCGCCGGAGGTTCACTGCTGAAGCTTGGTCGCCGCAACAAGTTGGACGGGCGGCACAAAGGATGGGCGGCGGCCACTTAGGGTTGGGCGCCGAATTCACCAACAAGGGTGGGCGGCAACTCTTGATTAGGTTTTAGGGTTAGGGTTTAAGCCTTATTTTATAGAGAACTAATTCTCTTAATGGTTAATGGATCATATCCATAAAGCCCGTTAACCCACTCCATTAAGATAAGTTAAAATAAACCAAACCATGATGGTTTATTTTAAGTTAAAACGAACCGAACCAACCTTTGGTTCATTCGTTTAATATAAACCAAATCATTTGGTTTATTCTCATCCATTGGATTAGAACCAAACCATTTTGGTCCATCCATTATGTCTTCATAAGACACTGCCCATCCACGCTTCCATTGCGACTGAAACAATTTCATGCTCGCTTTATGTTTGGTCCAACCAAACATAGTTTCTCTCGGTCTGAGAATCCCATTCTTAAGCTCGTTTTAAATCCTTTGGATTACACTCGTTGTGCGTGTGACCAAATAGGTTCTCGGTTTATGTTGGCCGTCTATAATTAACCATTAATTATAGAACGATCATGAGTGGCACCTAGTAGTACATCATGATCCCCAATTAACCAAAAGATCAACGGTTGATCCGTAACTATTTCTCAAACCCTTCAAGAGCTCGAATGAATCGTGCCCCATTCCCTTCACTCATCTTATACCCACTTGGTTCAGGACATGGTCTATTGTGTCCCTCCCACTAGGTCGACTCACGCCACACCTAGCCCAAGTATCATTTCCTCGTCCTACGGATTCTAGTTACTCCACATGTATCGAAGAGTACTTTACTCTAAACATGTAATGCTTTGGCCAAAGACTTTAGTAACAATCCGACGAGAGGCCATGGGTATACATCTCCTCGTAAGGAGTGGTGAATCCTTTATAGGCTATTCAAACACCTTCGATCACTTCGACTTATACCCAATCATCCCGGGTCCACATCTCCTTAGAGATGTTTGCTTAAGATGTCAAAGCATAAGTCTCCATGATCAAGATGACTTGAATACCGCAAGTCAAAGGAACATCGCACTTAAGCCACAAGAAGAACTTCATTGACATATCTATATATGCAGAGAACCATATGAAGTCTTACTACCGGTCACTCCAATGAACTAGTTACCATAACTAGCATCCACGATTAACTCCGGACATCACTATGTCTCCAGCCAGTGAGAATCAGCTGCTTGGATACACCAAGGAGTATACCTCGTGCTAGTCTCAACAGAATTGATGGTGTCCAGATCCATCAATTCATCGACTAGGGATAATTCCGATACATCACAATTACACATGTAGAGATACTCACTAGTTGTGATCCAATCACAAATTCTCTCATGCTGTGAATCGTATCGTGGACATTCAGTAAATGAGTTTAAGATCCAATCAAATACATTAAACATGTATACTCAAATAGTGAATCTTCATTTATCATATAAATGGTTCATACATAAGGCGATTGTCTTAGGACATCTCTCATATATTACTAACAGACTCCCACTTGGCCTAATGCCAATCGCTACGGTATCCAATACCATAAGCACCAACATGACCCTCAAACTTACTTTGAGGTAATGCTTTAGTCAAAGGATCCGCTAAGTTCCTTTCAGTGGGAATTTTCTCGATTTGTATTTCGTTCCTACTGAAAATCTCTCTGATAAGATGATAGCGGCGAAGCACATGTTTGGATCGTTGATGAGACCTTGGCTCTTTCGCCTGTGCAATTGCTCCATTGTTGTCGCAGTAGACCGGTATTGCTTCAACAATGGCCGGAATCACACCAAGTTCATGAACGAACTTCTTGATCCTAACCGCTTCCTTTGCTGCTTCCAAAGCTGCAATATATTCTGCCTCAGTGGTAGAATCCGCTACAGTCTCTTGTTTGGAACTTTTCCAACTCACTGCGCCCCCATTCAAGGTGAACACGTATCCAGACTGAGACCTGGAATCATCCTTGTCTGTCTGGAAGCTGGCATCCGTATACCCGCGTATCACCATGTCCCCTTCTCCATATATTAGGAACACATCCTTAGTTGTTCTCAAGTACTTAAGGATCGTCTTAACAGCCGCCCAATGATCCATTCCTGGATCGGATTGGTATCTGCTCGTGACACTCAGAGCATACGATACATCGGGCCTCGTACATAACATAGCATACATGATAGATCCTATTGCGGATGCATAGGGAATCTTACTCATGCAAATCCTCTCGTCTTCTGTGCGCAGACACATAGACTTCGAAAGGTGTACCCCATGCCTGATGGGTAGATAACCTTTCTTGGATTCCGACATGCAAAACCTCTTTAGCACTCGGTCTATATATGTAGACTGCGAAAGACCAAGCAACCGTTTCGATCTATCTCTATAGATCTTAATCCCAAGGATGTAGGTTGCTTCTCCCAGGTCTTTCATGGAGAATGTCTTGGATAACCAAACCTTAACTGACTGTAAGATTGACACATCATTTCCTATAAGTAATATGTCATCGACATACAATACTAGGAACACGACTGTACTCCCACTAACCTTCTTGTACACACAAGGTTCGTCTGGATTTTGTGAGAAATCAAACTTTTTGATCGTCTCATCAAAACGGATATTCCAGCTCCTCGATGCTTGCTTCAATCCATAAATGGATCGTCGCAACTTGCAAACCTTGGTTTTATCAACCGATGTGAAACCCTCAGGCTGTATCATATACACGTCCTCGAGCAAGTTTCCATTAAGGAAAGTTGTTTTCACATCCATCTGCCATATCTCATAATCATAATGAGCTGCTATGGCCAGGAGCATCCGAATGGATTTAAGCATAGCTATAGGCGAATAGGTTTCATCATAATCAACACCTTGCTTTTGACGATATCCTTTCGCCACCAATCTAGCCTTATAGGTAATCACATTACCATCCATGTCGGTTTTCTTCTTGAAAACCCACTTGCACCCTATAGGCTTTATGCCTTCAGGTGGGTCAACCAAGTTCCAAACTTGGTTTTCGTACATGGAATCCATTTCCGACTTCATGGCACCAAGCCACTTATCCCTTTCTGAACTTGTCAGCACTTCTTCATAACTGGTAGGCTCCTCATCATCAATGAGTAACACGTCGTTCGATTCACTTACGAGAAATCCATATCTCTCAGGAATATTGCGTGTTGTACCAGATCTACGAAGATGTGGTGTTACAATAGGTCCAGCTGATTGCTCATCATCATTGTTGTGCTTCACCAGGTATCTCATCAATGTCTATTTGAGTCTCTCGAGCCTCCTCAAGCTCGACGACACTCCCACTGTTTTCTTGCAAGAGAAACTCTTTCTCTAGAAACACAGCATGCCTTGAAACAAACACCTTTTGTTCCACAGGATGATAGAATTGGTAACCCCTTGTTTCCTTAGGGTATCTAATAAATAGACATTTATCAGACTTAGCATCCAGTTTGTCTGATACAGTCCGCTTCACATAAGCAGGACAACCCCATATCTTCAAGTAAGATACATGAGGTTTCTTACTAGCCCATATCTCATATGGAGTAGTAGAGACTACCGTGGTAGGCATTCTGTTTAACAAGTAAACAGCTGTCTGAAGTGCATAACCCCAAAAGGACTTGGGAAGAGTCGCATGATTCATCATTGACCTGACCATGTCCAACAAGGTCCGGTTACGCCTCTCAGATACACCATTATGCTGTGGTGTATAGGGCGGAGTCCATTGAGACAATATGCCATTGTCTCTTAGATAATCAAGAAACTCTTGACTTAAGTATTCACCACCTCGATCCGATCGAAGTATTTTAATACTTTTGTCATGTTGTTTCTCTACTTCATTTCTGAATTCTTTGAACTTTTCAAAGGCTTCAGACTTGTGTTTCATCAAGAACACATACCCAAACCGTGAGTGATCATCGGTGAAGGTAATGAAGTAGTTATAGCCTCCTAAAGCTTGAGTTGACATAGGTCCACATACATCAGTATGTACTAGACCTAGTAACTCTCCCACTCGTTCACCTTTTCCAGTAAAAGGTAACTTAGTCATCTTGCCTTTTAAGCATGATTCGCATGTATCGTATGAATCCAATTCAAACGATTCCAGAATTCCACATCGGTGTAATTCGGACATGCGTTTCTTGCTTATATGGCCAAGACGACAATGCCACATATAGGAGTCTATTTGATTATCCTTTCGAGCACGCGCGTGTTGCTCGCCGATATTGAAGATGTCCTTTGGATACGTCCAACGTATAAATGCCATTACTCAAAGTTCCAGTTCCATAAAGTACGCCATTCAAAGTTATATAACAACAATTGTTACTAAACGTTAAATGGAAACCATTTCTATTTAAGCAGGAAATAGAAACAATGTTCTTTATTAGAGAAGGAACATAATAGCAATTGTCCAGTTCCAAGACTAGTCCACTAGGGAGCTTCAGCAAATAAGTTCCGATGGCGACCGCAGCAACCTTTGCTCCATTGCCAACTCGCAAATTTGACTCCCCTCTGACAAGTCTTCTTCTATTCCTTAGCCCCTGTATGTCATTACATATATGTGAGCTACACCCAGTATCCAATACCCAAGTGTCTAAGGAAATAGAATGACAATCAATAACGAAGATACCTGAAGAGGATGGGGCATCGGATGCCTTCTTCTTCTTCATGCACTCAAGATAAATCTTGCAGTTTCTTCGCCAGTGGCCTTCCTTGCCACAGTGATGGCAAGTGCCCTTTTGCGCTGGTTCCGCCTTCTTTGCCTTTTTCTTTCCTTTCTTCTGTTCTTTTGCCTTCCTCTTAGAACCTTTCTTTGAGGAATCAACTAACAGAACCGCCTTCTCCTCATGCTTCACAGAAGGCTCCACAGTCTTCAGCATATTGTGGAGCTCGGGAATGGTGGATTCCAATTTGTTCATCTGATAGTTCATCACAAATTGCGAGAAACTCTTGGGCAAACAATGCAGAATTAAGTCAATACTTAACTCATGATCCATCACAAAACCGAGGGTAGCTAGCCGCTCGATGTACCCGTTCATCTTTAGCACAAACTGTACTACAGACGAACCTTCTTGCATCTTCGTGGTGAAGAGGAGCCTTGTAATATATCGGAATATATATATATATATATATAACAAATCAAATAAAAATATAATAATATAATATAATAATAATTTAATTTAATTACGAGATAAATAAAGTAAATTTATTTATCTATTTTACTAAATTGAAATTAGTTATTTATTAGAATTTTAGTTGATAATTTCGGGATAAGTTTTTATCAGATTGGAGTAAGTCAAATTGGCTTTATCCAATAATAAATTTATTGTTTCAAAAGCAGAGATTTAATTATTAATATTTAATTAGAAAGGTTTCGGATAATTTTATTAGACTTTGAGATAGTTTATTTATTTTATCCGGAAGATAGATATTTTAGGATAAAATTTTTAAGACTTTGATTAATCGAATTAATCAAGGTTGATTAATTCAATCAAAACCATTATAAATAAGCCTTGATTTTTCCTTTCCCTTTATTTGTTTTCATTCCCGAGCTTTTTCTTCCTCTTTCTCGCGCGCCCTCTCCGTCGTTGCTCGCCGCGTCGGCAGAACCACCGCACTGACCCCTTTCGCTCGCACGCGACGACCTCGTCATTGCCACACGCCGCTGCCAGCTGCGCACGCGGACACCGCCAGCCGCCCCCTTTTTGGCCTGTTGCTCACGCACGACGCTCCTCTTCGGCGTCGTTCCTCTTTCTCGCGTCCGCAGCCACACCGACGTCGTCGCTTCCTCGAGCTCGCGCCGTCGCCGCCTTCTCCTCGTGGCCCTTGTTGTCGGTCGATCGCCGCCGAGATCAACCGCCGTGGCTGCCGCTTACGGTTGCGCAACGACGTACCGCGCCTTCGCGGTCAACACGCACGGTGAGAAAATTTACTGCAATTAGGATTAGGTAATAAAAAAAAATGATTAATCAGTTAATTTAGATTTAATTAGTAATGAGATTCGATTAATTAAATTGGCTAATAAATTAGTTTTGGGTTTCTGGATTAACTAGATTATTAAAGCTGATTTATTGGGTAAGTAATTAATCAGTTTTGGTTTGACTCGTTAACCAAATTAATTAGGTTTATTCTTATTAATTAAATTGAGTTTGAATTGATTAAATGATTAATTGAATCAACTACGACAACATAATTAATTTAATTAATTATGTCGCTGGTTTAATACAATAATAATTAAGCTAAAAGTTAATCTAATCTAAATTGATTAGATAGTCAACTAAGAGATTAATTGAGTTATTAAATACTTGTCCACTAATTAGTTAAAATATTGATCGGGTTAAATAACAGCTTTGAGAACGACGCTTGAGCTTTGGATTGGAAGATTGCTAGGTCGCTCTACAGTCAGAGGTGGGTGGATCTTTTACATCTTTAGAATTTAGTGCATGATTTTATTGGTTATTTGATTTACTGATGTTATTGCTAGAATTACTTTGATACTATGTTCGCTGAACCCTTGTATTCTAGGTTGCTTGCTCATCATTAACATGTAGTTATTGATTGATATTACTGTTGTAGGTGTCTATTTAGTCTTTTAATTGTTAGAGGATATATAACTTTTCCCCTGTCTCGACTGCCAGCTATGTCTCCCATTCGTGGTTGAGAGGGTCTGCAGTAGAGGATATATAACTTTTCTCCTGTCTCGACTGCCAGCTATGTCTCCCATTCGTGGTTGAGAGGGTCTGCAGTAGAGGATATATAACTTTTCTCCTGTCTCGACTGCCAGCTATGTCTCCCATTCGTGGTTGAGAGGGTCTGCAGTAGAGGATTTATAACTTTTCTTCTATCTCGGCTGCTAGCTATGTCTCCCATTCGTGGTTGAGAGGGTCTGCAGTAGAGGTTCTCTACTTTTGAACTATGGTTGCTTTGTATACCTGTGGTCGCTTATGTCTCCCATTCGTGGTTGAGAGGATCTACCGCGGAGTTATACTCTTGGACTACTCGTTCGAAGTTAGTGATAGTTGGATTCGTGTATCGTATGTAGCTAGATAGCTACCTTACATCTTGACTGCCCACGAGACCCGGTCGTGGTAGCATGTTGTTGCGTGCAGTCCATAGCTAGATAGCTATATACTCTGTCTGCCACGATACCAGTCGTGGTAGCATGTCGCGTTGCCGCAGACACATGGAGTCTTTTATTGCTTATCTGCCCACGAGTCCCGGTCATGGTAGCATGTGGTTGCGCGCAGATAGTGTCTTTGTATTACCTCGAGAGCCACGAGGCTTTGTCGCGGTATCTTGGTATGTATTTCTTATAGATTGCAGTTGGTTGTATATGTTGCATGTGTATCTGTTATATTGTTGATCAGGTTAGTTGCAGACTGATATTGGTACTCTTGAGGTTTGGGTTACTCTAGTTTGTTTCCTTTGACTTCCATTATGTCCATTATATCCATTATGATTATGCACTATTTTCTATCCACCCACTGAGTGGTTGTACTCACCCCCTCTTCTTTTATCCTTCAGGTTAGCTAGTAGAGGACATGTCCAGTTGGCTTACCTTCGCGTCGCTCAGAGAGTCCCTTGCCGTGCTGGTCCCACTGCATCATCGAGATGTCGTTTTATTTACTTTTTGTTATTGCATTTTGTTTATGTACTTTAGATTTTGGTCGCAGTTTGATTTGGTGGCATAAAACTAATTTACTTTTAATTGATTTATATTTTAGTCGTGCATGTATGCGGTTAATAAAATACTTATATTTCTATATTATTTCAAAGTTTTATCTGATTTGGTTCCAGCGATGTATATCGGAATAATTGTCGCTAAGGGGCTCCTCCGTCATTTGGATGGCGAATGGGCCCCGGGACGTGACAAGCCTAGAGACCTCGAACCCTTCGGATCTCGCTTGCTCATCGAACAACTCATGAAGATGGAAGACCATAGTGTTAGCATCCATATGCTCATGCTGCTTCTGCAGCTCAGGTACCATCGCCGCTAGCATGATGCAACTCGCCAGCTCAGAATCAGCCACATGCTTCTGATAGACCAACATTTGGTCTGGAGTTGCATCGTCCTTAGGACGGTCAGGAAGAGGCTCTTCAAGGACATATGCAAGCTTTTCCACCTTGAGAACAATTCTCAGGTTTCTAAGCCAGTCCAGGAAGTTAGGCCCAGTCAGTTTGTTCGAATCCAAAATAGTGCGCAAATTCAAAGACGTCATGATCAATTTATTGACATAGAAATACAAAACGAGCATATATGAGAAAATGATTTTAAAATGCATCAATATACATTTATAAATCCCATTCATTTTTCGAATTTCAAAAACCCCAAAATCACTTCGGGAGATTGTAGGTCCATCTCCGAATGGGCTGATATCCATCATAGATAAGAACAACCTTGGAGTGAGTCCAACAAGCCATTCTTAGCTATGATGGTGGGTATCAAGTATACCGATTACATATCATGTATATGTAACTATCACAATGTGCTATCAACTAATTGAATGTTTACACATACATTGGGTTATTAACACATTAACAAGTATGCATCATATGCATAGCACCCAACTTCACCTCTCTTCACATCGACCTTTGAGTGAGTCCAACAAATCGATGCTCTAAGTTAAAGCCGACCCATTAATCGTGAAATAGTTTTAATATGGTTAGAGCGCATTCAACCAATTAGCCAGGCTTGGAGTGAGTCCAACAACCCAAACTAACGATTGACCTCTGACTCTTACCATATTAGAGTTAAACTATTCCAATGATTTGAACATGTTCAGGTTCGAGCCGGGCTTGGAGTGAGTCCAACAACCCAAACAAGAAACAGAACTCTGGTTCTAACCATATTAATGGAAGGTGTAGGCTTTAATATTGAGTTAGGGTTTTATGTCTCATCCTCTTTGCATGCAAATAACTATTATCTACATGGCATGGCATACATGGCATACATCTACATGTCACGACACGCATGGCATAATGTTATGCATCTAATGCAATTACATGGCATACAATTATGTCATGTATATATTTCCTTATATGTCATAACTATTTATGGAAATAAAATATGTTTAAGATTTGATTCTCCAAATCAAATCATAATTAAATTAGGAAACAAATTTCCAAATCTAATCACATATTTTATTCATGGAATTATTTGATTAAGGAAAATCTATTTAGAAACCAATTTCCTAAATCATTAAAACTACTTATGGAAATAAAATATTTTAAGATTTGATTTCCCAAATCAAATCATGATTAAATTAGGAAACAAATTTCCAGAATCTAATCAAATATTTTATTTATGGAAAATATCAATTTCCATAAATACTTCCAACTTTCCAAAAGTGGAAGATTTCCATAAATACTTCTAGACTTTCCAAAATTGAAAAATTTCCATAAATACTTCTAAATTTCCAAAATTTAGAAAACTTCCAGAAATACATTATGACTATCGCAAAACCATTTTTACGATTATGTCGAAACACAACCTGGGCTCTGATACCACTGTTGGGTTTCCGGCACCGCGGCGTGTGTGTTCGATCATGTTTCGTAAACATGAGCACAGCGGAAGCAATTAAAAATAATAAATCTATATTTATTACAACACACACAACACACGCATGCAATTACAACAAGTGTAGACATAACCGTAAATTAAAATTTGCAATAAAAGGAAATTAAACTACGTTATACCTTCCGTATGACGTGTAGCGGGAACGGCATCAACCGGAACGATCCTCGTAAGAATCGTCTCTATCCGTATCCACGCCGAGCTCCTCGGGATGACTTCGCTAAGTCACGAGCTTCGTCTTCGTACGGGTTACTAGCCTCGTGTTGAAGACGACGTGATCGAGAGATGATCACGATCCGAATCCAAATTCGGATCTAAAACGAGTTCTCAAAACTCGCTTCTCCGGAGAGGTATTCGTCAACCGTTTGACGAATCCTTCGTCCTCCACCTCAGAGGATTACCGGAGATCAAATCCCCGGTAAGTTAGCCACTGTCGGAGCACTAACCGTCGTCCAAACGACGCTCCGACGAGAGGAGGAGAAGCTGTCCAGAAAACTGGACAGCTTGGTGGAGGAGTAGGCGCCGGCCAAAACAAGGAGAGAAAAGGCTCACCTTGATGCCGAACCTATAGGAGATCACCGGAGGGTCGCCGGAGGTTCACCGGCTGAAGCTTGGTCGCCGGCAATGACTTGGACGGCGGCACAAAGGATGGGCGGCGACCACTTAGGGTTGGGCGCCGAATTCACCAACAAGGGTGGGCGGCAACTCTTTATTAGGTTTTAGGGTTAGGGTTTAAGCCCTATTTTATAGAGAACTAATTCTCTTAATGGTTAATGGATCATATCCATAAATCCCGTTAACCCGCTCCATTAAGATAAGTTAAAATAAACCAAACCATGATGGTTTATTTTAAGTTAAAACGAACCGAACCAACCTTTGGTTCATTCGTTTAATATAAACCAAACCCTTTGGTTTATTCTCATCCATTGGATTAGAACCAAACCATTTTGGTCCATCCATTATGTCTTCATAAGACACTGCCCATCCACGCTTCCATTGCGACTGAAACAATTTCATGCTCGCTTTATGTTTGGTCCAACCAAACATAGTTTCTCTCGGTCTGAGAATCCCATTCTCAAGCTCGTTTTAAATCCTTTGGATTGCACTCGTTGTGCGTGTGACCAAATAGGTTCTCGGTTTATGTTGGCCGTCTATAATTAACCATTAATTATAGAACGATCATGAGTGGCACCTAGTAGTACATCATGATCCCCAATTAACCGAAAAGATCAACGGTTGATCCAGAACTATTTCTTAAACCCTTCAGTAGCTCGAATGAATCGTGCCCCATTCCCTTCACTCATCTTATACCCACTTGGTTCAGGACATGGTCTATTGTGTCAGTCCCCACTAGGCTGACTACGTCACACCTAGCCCAAGTATCATTTCCTCGTCCTCTGTTCTAGTTACTCCACATGTATCGAAGAGTACTTTACTCTAAACATGTAATGCTTTGGCCAAAGACTTTAGTAACAATCCGACGAGAGGCCATGGGTATACATCTCCTCAGGAGTGGTGAATCCTTTATAGGCTATTCAAACACCTTGATCACTTGACTTATACCCAATCATCCGGGTCCACATCTCCTTAGAGATGTTTGCTTAAGATGTCAAAGCATAAGTCTCCATGATCAAGATGACTTGAATACCGCAAGTCGAAGGAACATCGCACTTAAGCCACGATAAGAACTTCATTGACATATCTATATATGCGAGAGAACCATATGAAGTCTTACGGTGGTCACTCGATGAACTAGTTACCATAACTAGCATCCACGATTAACTCGGACATCACTATGTCTCCGGCCCGGTGAGAATCGGCTTGGATACACCAAGGAGTATACCTCGTGCTAGTCTCAGAATTGATGGTGTCAGATCCATCAATTCATCGACTAGGATAATTAGATACATCACAATTACACATGTAGAGATACTCACTAGTTGTGATCCAATCACAAATTCTCTCATCTTTGTGAATCGTATCGTGGACATTGATAAATGAGTTTAAGATCCAATCAAATACATAAAACATGTATACTCAAATAGTGAATCTTCATTTATCATATAAATGGTTCATACATAAGGCGATTGCCTTAGGACATCTCTCATATATTACTAACAGTAACCACATGCATCAAATCTGGTGGGGGTGCTGAGTCATTCCCTCTAACACTACGTCTCCCGTTCATGTTATCTAAGTGATAAATAAATAATTAATTAAGGTATTATTATAATTTCTACTCATATACATGCATCTAACATCCCATATCATAAACAAGGTAAGGTATCTTTTCTAGTGATATTTCTAGGTTAGAGACATGTTTCCATCATATAAAGCTTGGTAAGGTATCCTTCTTAGTTGAAATTCTAGGTGAGAGACATGTTTCCATCCTATAAGGCATGGTAAGGTATCCTTACTATCTAGGGCACAAGTACGGTCCCATTCTACTAAAACATGACGAGGTATTATTTCTATCTAAATCACGAGTGTGATTCTATTCTACTAAAACATGATGAGGTATTAATTCTAACTAGATAGAAGACACTCTTCATTATAAAAGAAACTTAGGTATGCATAAAGTTACTTACTTGGAAACAGCTTGGAAACAGCAGGAAGGAGGCTTGATGTGTGATAGTGGAAAGGTGAACCAGCTCTGATACCAACCTGTAACGCCCGCCCTTATCTGCTCTCAGTAACTTTTCTTATAACATAACATATATGGATCATTTCTCCTTCTACATACTTAAACATGTTATCATGGCTTAAACCTTCTTTAATACATGCATCACATATCATATTCATAATTAGCATGTTATCTCATCTTATCTCATTTTATAACATGCATAACATCAAGATTCATCCATGAGTTCTAACATACCAAACTTTCATAAGTAATTGAACAGTAACATAACTAAGCAACATTCAACATGGTACTAATAAATCATAGGTCTTATAAGCGGAAGCACATGTCTTAAGGTGTTCACTGAGCATATAAATATAAGTAAATAGTAATAGGGTCTCTTTCCACCATGTCACTATCACACACACTTGGCCCCTCCTGCTACTTCCTCTTAGTTCATGTTTCCTTTATCTGCAGTATATGGACAACATAAACTATAAGCCTATAGCTTAGTAAGATTCTTGCCTACTCACAAAAGCCACAAACTTCATCAAACAATTAGAAAACAGGAGCATACTAGCAAAAATAGCATAAGTATTTCATAACAACACTATTCATCAACATACCAACGTAATGAAAACATAAGCATGGCATACAATTTACATAAGCATGCTAAACATAATTAACTCTAAGCAAGGCATAAATTAAACATAAGCATTCATAATTACATAAATCCTAAACATGCATCAAAGACATAATCATAAGCATTCTTAAACTTGAACATAAGCATTCATAATTACATAAATCCTAAACATGCATCAAAGACATAATCATAAGAATTCTTAAATTTGAACATAAGCATTCATAATTACATAAATCCTAAACATGCATCAAAGACATAATCATAAGCATTCTTAAACTTGAACATAAGCATTCATAATTACATAAATCCTAAACATGCATCAAAGACATAATCATAAGCATTCTTAAACTTGAACATAAGCATTCATAATTACATAAATCCTAAACATGCATCAAAGACATAATCATAATCATTCTTAAACTTGAACATAAGCATTCATAATTACATAAATCCTAAACATGCATCAAAGACATAATCATAAGCATTCTTAAACTTGAACATAAGCATTCATAATTACATAAATCCTAAACATGCATCAAAGACATAATCATAAGCATTCTTAAACTTGAAAATAAGCATTCATAATTTCATAAATCCTAAACATGCATCAAAGACATAATCATAAGCATTCTTAAACTTGAACATAAGCATTCATAATTTCTTAAATCCTAAACATGCATAAAGTACATAAACACAAGCATTCTTAAACTTGAACCTAACATTCATAATTTCATAAAGGTCTTTTCTTTTCAAAACACATACATATTGATACTTCAACATAATCATAACTTGCATGGGGGGCCCCAGGTTAAGTATCACATAATGCGCGTTCCCTAATAGGCTGGGGTAGCGAGCCACCAGACCTACTAGAGCAAGACCTCTTACGTCTTACCAGGGCAAGACCTCTTACGTCTTCTTATGTCCCTATGGATTTAATTAACGACCACCTGACGGGTCAGGTACTTAACCTCTTACAAAGTAAAATACTTAATTCCTTTCTTTCTTGTCTTATCATAAGGAGAGCTCTTAATCCCTACTTGAAAGGGAAGCATCTCCATCTTATCTTATCATAAGGAGAGCTCTTAATCCCTACTTGAAAGGGAAGCATCTCCATCTTAGACATTTCATAGCATACATGCATTCATAACATAAGAGTACCCTAAAGGGGTCCTAAAGCATAAACATGTTTATCACCTAAGCATAATTAATAGACATATTCATGGCATATTAAATCATAAAACATGTTCATCACATAGGCATATTTCATGGCATATTACATAATAAACATGTTCATCACATAGGCATATTTCATAAACATATTTCTTGGCATATTAAATCATAAAACATGTTCATCACATAGGCATATTTCATAAACCCCATTTCTTGGCATATTAAATCATAAAACTTGTTCATCACATAGGCATATTTCATAAACATATTTCTTTGCATATTAAATCATAAAACATGTTCATCACATAGGCATATTTCATAAACCCCATTTCTTGGCATATTAAATCATAAAACTTGTGGATTTTTGTCACCTAAATTTATTCATGTAGGCATATATCATAACATAACTTCATAAGGGGTATTTTCATGAAACCCTAACCCTAAAACCATTGGTGGCCGAAACATATAGGGGCACAAAGCTTGGATTCTTGTCAACTAAATTCATTCATGTAGGCATATATCATAACATAACTTCATAAGGGGTATTTTCATGAAACCCTAACCCTAAACCCAAGGTTGGCCGAACATATAGGGGCACAAAGCTTGGATATTTGTCACCTAAATTCATTGATGTAGGCATATATCATAACATAACTTCATAAGGGGTATTTTCATGAAACCCTAACCCTAAAACCATTGGTGGCCGAAACATATAGGTCCATTATCTTGGATTGTTGACACCTAAAAATCCTACTTGAAGCATACCATCTATGAACATAACCTTAGAATCAAGTTCATGCAACCCTAACCCCCAAAAGCTTGGGTTGGCCGAAACATATAGGGCTATAATCTTTGGACTTTTGACACCTAAAGATTCCTACTTGAAGCATACAACCTATAAAAATTTCCCTAGTAGCATTTTCATGAATCCTAGCCCAAAAACTTAGTTGGCCGAAACATATAGGGCTACAAATTTCATATTTCTTTCATGTAACCTATCCTACAAAACTAATATACTGCAGGTGAGGGAATCTTACATCCTTCGCTTGCTTTTAGTGGGTAGTTGACCTTATGGAAGCCAAGAACTACCTTCTCCTTGCTTGGATGGGGTTCGGCCAAAGGTGAAAATGGAGAGGGGGAGAGATGGTTTTCGGTGAGGAAGAAGAAGGGAAGAAGAAGTGGCCAAGTGGAAACTTCCTTCTTCTTTATAAAGGGAGGAAGAGAAGTTTCTCTTCTCTTTTCCATGCCCCTTCATTTACCCTCATCACACTTATCTACAATTTCCCCTCTTCTTCTAATGATCTAATCCTAGTGGGCTTCTGGTTAGTGGGTGCATCTATAGGGCTTGGCTATCTCTAGAGGTTTGGGGTTCAATTCCTAGGCCTTGCATCTCTTTTTGGCTATTTTCTTTTATTTTTCGAAGAAAAGCCCACATCAAACCCATTATCATAAAGCCAAAAACTCTCGTAAAATTGCTAGAAATTTTACGGGCGTTACACGTCAGCTATCATCTAAGCCCTGAAAATGGGTTTCACAAGCTTCTGACCAAGTGAATTCCATCACCTTCTTTGGTAAACAAGTCCGTGGTATAGTAAGAATAGAGCATCCCATCCACATCTACGCTAATAACCAAATCAATCAAGGGAACCCACAACTTCTCTTAAATCAAAAATATATCCATAAATATCACCTAAGAAGACAACCACATACTGATACAATCAAGTCCATGAATGACTAAATCGTTAATAAGTCTAACAACATAATCAACAGCTCATAAAATTCATACAAAGTATGAAATTTCATCTTCTACACACCTGCATCCTTTTTACTCAAAGCTAATGATATCTCAATTATCACACCGACAATGATAATTGTATGACACCAAGTCACTAAAATATTAAAACTCCAATCATAAATCAACCCTAGAGTATACACAGGTGTCCTTTAGCTGATCTAAACAGATCATCAATCCACAACAAAAGATATTTATTCTCAACAGCTATTGCATTCCATCATCGATAATCGATGCATAACCTCAAGGGTATGTTTTTCTCTTAACAAAGAATTCTATATCTTCTCGAGAAGAAACATTGGGACAGATAAATCTCCCATCCAACACCTATTATAATCACAACTTACATTCTTCCAATTCCATAGTGTTTAGCGACATTGATAGATACTAATAAAATTATCTCATGGTATGAGGTCTTCAATATCGGAACTATTCTCAAAATCACTCCAATCACATACTCTACTTGCCTATGCAGTGGCAAGTCTGGGAGTTCATCCGAAACTACATCCGATTACTCTCAAATTATATGCACAACCGAGAGACATATTATACCATCATCTCAACAATTTAACTATCCAAGTTAATATCGGGATATCCATATCCACACCATATCAACCATGTCAACTCTTCCTAATCACATCCAAAATCACTCTAAACTTAATGAATATGAACTATCCGAATCAAACGGTGTATAAACCGACATAATACTCCGAATGACGAATCCTTCGACCCTCTACATCTCCTCTCGAGTAAAGATGTAAACCCTTCCAACTTCTGTTCTTGATGGCTGAGTTCCTACAGGTGCAAAAGACTACCATAGAGGAACTGAAATCAACTACTAAAGCGGAGATGCGAATTGAAACGACTACAATCGAGATAATAAACACTATTGTGTTGGCAAAGAGTACACCACTGACTATAAAATACTAAATAACTGTCAACATCGTAGCACACTCCAACTCTATAAATAGTATAGCTACAACTGAAGAGTATAGAATAGATACGACCATCATCATACTCTCTCCTCTGTACTAAGTATAACCATGCCTAGGAAGGTAATAGTTGTTGGCTGGACATTTAAGTCTTCTGAGATCTCTATAGCTGATGTTTTTCAGTAAATCGCTTCTCCCGGTGGAAGTAAAAAGGAACCCCATCTATGCCTGAAGTAGTAGATCGCTGCTGGTGTGATAACCCAATCTTCTGTGATGATCTCTGCTGTCGAGATTATGAATCATTCCCCAGAAGCAACATCGATTGTCTTCAACAGAGTCTTCAAAGTACACCTTCTCCTCATATGTACTGGTTGCTTACAATAGCAACATATGAACTGATCCATTGGAAAATCTGACTTTGCGTGTCATCGTGACCCACACTACATGCACATAATCTCTTCGGAATTATTCTTCTGATTCCAATATTTGACTTGCAATGTCTTCTTATCGATCTCCAACTCTTAAAACACTTACTATAGAGTCATTTTCATAAACATGACTCAGTCTAATGCTTTTCGGTAGGATCTGATAGAAGATCCAAACATCCTAATCCAAATGTAAGCCAATAAACCATGAATGCCTTAAGACATCCATTCAGATTATTGAGCTTTTAGGTGGTCATAAACTCTGCAAGTCTAACGACTCTGCTTGGTACTCCCATTATTCAATGATCACCCTACTTAAAGCTCAAGAATTCCCTGACAATGAGTCAAAGAAAGTGACGCGGGGATATACTCTCTCACAACCTCACTACACCATGACCAAGTGATGTGTTATTTTCCAAAGGTTATTTCCTACATCTTCCACCTAGTACCGGCTTGATCCCGATAATTGTATGCAATTAACTCTACTTTCTCATTATAACACGAGTTAAATACTCAAAAGTACCTTCAAAGTTATACAACTCAGGGATCAAAATCCCTATGAAACACTATATACTAACCCTCCACTATCTGCATCAGCAATAGTATACTCGCTTGTCCATTACCCCACAGGTAATGATCTAACTAGCATAATTAGTGAAAATCCCTAAGACTATAATATTTGATCTCCAAAAGAAATGTGACTACCTAACCCCTACTTTCCGACTCTGTATCAATCGACTCTCAAAGGTACTTCACCTTTTTGAATATAGGTACATGTCTATTAGACTCAACATGTCGTTCCTCTGGTCAACTCAAACCACAGTTACAAATAGTAACTAACACACTACATGGCATTCTCTATTATAAACAACTAAATGCATATCCAACAAAAGGATATGTGATAACACTTATCATACCTTAAACCTTGTAGCTTGGAGATGTCCTGCTACTGCCAGATCCCAAAACTCACAAAACCAAAACTGAGAAAAATAAAACTTGATGTCCGGAACACAAAAGAAACTCACAGGTGGACTTTGCAACCTAGGGTTCCGATACAAATAAAATTTTCATGCCCCAAGAGTATATTTGTATGTCAATTGGATGGTATCCTCTTTTGACAATATAAGATAAACTACAGATACATGGCCCAAATAGCTTCTATCACAAATAATCCATAAAAAATAGCATAAATACACCAACAAATAATAAAGATATAAGAGCTCAAATATATGCGTACCGGTACTGTTAGTGATATATGAGAGATGTCCTAAGTCAATCGCCTTATGGTTGGACCATTTATTTGATAAATGAAGATTCACTATTTGAGTATACATGTTTTCATGTATTTGATAGGATCTTAAACTCATTTGCTTAATATCCGCAATACGATTCACAGCATGAGAGAATTTGTGATTAGATCACAACTAGTGAGTATCTCTACATGTGTAATTGTGATGTATTAGAATTATCCCTAGTCAATGAATTGATGTATTCGGACACCATCGATTCTGTTGAGACTAGCACGAGTTATACTCTTTGGTTTATCCAAGCAGTTGTTCCTCACTGATTGGAGACATTGGGATGTACAGAGTTAATTGTCGATGCTAGTTATGGTAACTAGTTCATTGGAGTGACTAGCTGTAAGACTCCATATGGTTCTCTGCATATATGGATATGTCAATGAAGATTTTACGACAGATTAAGTGTGATGTTCCTTTGACTTATAGTATTCAAGTCATCTTGGTCATGGAGACTTATGCTTTGACATCTTAAGCAAGCATCTTCGTGGAGATGTGACCCGGGATGATTGGGTATAAGTCGAAGTGGTCGAAAGTATTTGAATAGTCTACAGAGGATTCACCACTCCTTGCGAGGAGATGTATACCCTTTGGCCTCTCGTCAGATTGTTACTAAAGTGTTTAGCCAATGCATTACATGTTTAGAGTATGGTACTCTTGGATACATGTGCAGTAACTAGAATCCGTAGGACGAGGAAGTAATACTTGGGCTAGGTGTGATCTAGTCAGCCTAGTGGGGACTGACACATAGGCCATGTTCTGAACTAAATGGGTATAAGATGAGTTAATGGAACGGGGCACGATTTTTTGTAGATGTTGAAAGGTTTTAGAAGTTGTTCTAGGGTCAACCATTGATTTTCTGATTAATTGGGGATCATGATGTACTACTAGGTACCACTCTATTTCATTCTATAATTAATGGTTAATTATAGATAGCCAACATAAATCGGAAATCTATTTGGTCACAACCACAACGAGTGTAATTCGAAGGATTTAAATTGAGCTTGAGAATAGGATTCTTAGATCAAGAGAGACACAGTTTGATTGGACCAAACGAAGAGCGAGCATAAAATTATTTCAGTTGCATCGAAAGCATGAATAGGCCTAGTCTTATGAAGACTTGATGGATGAACCAAATTGGGTTTGTTCTAATCCAATGGAGGAAAATAAACCAAAGGGGTTTGGTTTGTTTTAAACGAATGAACAGAAATTTGTTCGGTTCATTTTAACTTAAAATAGACCAACACGGTTTGGTTTATTTTAACTTAAGTTAATGGACTGGGTTAAGGGATTTTGGTTATGAACCAATAACTGTTAGGAGAATGTGTTCTCTATAAAAAATATGGCTTAAGGGTTTTGTGAATAAGAATCAACTTTAGTGTTGGAAACCCTAGCCGCCCAAGCCTTCGATTCCTCCTTGCTTCTTGACGCCCAAGAGGAATTGCCGCCCAACCAAGAGCTACTACCCAAGTTGCTTCCGCATCTTCCTCCTTGTCGTGGCCACCCACCAACCACCGGAAACACCTCCATCCATCCTCCCTTGGCCACCGGCGACCAAGGAGCAATCGACCAATTGATTGGCTGACCATCTCTTCCACCAAACAAGTTGTCCAGTTTCTGGACAGCTTGTTCTCCTCTTGTTGGAGAGGTTGTTTTGTCGACATTTTGTGCTGCGACAGAGACCTACTTGCCGGGGATTGGATCTCCGAAAATCCTCATAGGTGGAGGGTTATGTTTTCATTAATTGGTAGATGAAAATTGCTTTCGAGAAGTGAATTTGCGAAACTCATTTTTGGGATCTGAATTTGATTCAGATTGTGATAGTCTCTTGGATCACAATGACTTCGATACGAGGCTAGTGACTCTTGCGAAGACGAGGTTCTTTGCTTTGTGAAGCTATCCCGATGATACTCGCCATGGATACTGTCACGCCCCGAGAGCATGCTGTGTCGAAAAGCAAACGGACGACATTTCCCCTTTACGTGGCAACATTTCGGGTTAATACAAGGCTCGTAGGCCACAACAACAACAACATATATTTATAAAAACATAACAACATAATGAAACACAGTGGAAACTAATACAATGACATACCCCATAACCACACATCTACAATACAACCACACACCATGCATACCGGTATGACTAACACCAGAACATAAAGAAAACCTCATCAAAACCCGCACCAACATGTGCATACATCACATAACACATAACACCATGAAAACTCAGAATACATAACAAGACATACGAAAAACCCAAAAACCCGGACTCTCGGAGTTGAGATGAGACGATGCCAGCCAGCAATGCTCTAAGTCCATCACGAAGTCAGCTACTTGTTACCTGGGCGACAGAAAAACCCAGGGTCCATGGTGGTGAGTAAAACTCAATAGGTAATAGAAAAACATGTATATATCAAATATCACATGTAATTCAACAACATAATCTAGAGGTACAATAAGTATATCAGCATAGTATATAAATACAAGCATATACCATCTAACCAAATGAACAACGTAAAATGAAGACATACCTGAAAGTCTACCACGCTACTCTGATCCAACTTGAGATATATCCAACATATATAACAGGAAGAGTAATACCAACACAGAATATACTCATGCTATAGGTCAAGGTATCTAATGGTTTGTCCATCACATATACATATATCCGACAAAATTGAAGGTTTTGCTCGGAAGCTCTGATACCAATTGTAGGGTTTTGCTTATCGAGCCCATGAGGGGAAACTTCGCTTCCCACTTCACCTCGGTAGCTTGTTCATGGCGATCCCTTCGATGTCCCCGGATTAAAAAAAAAATTAATCCTAGACAAAAGGGATTGCCCAAACCACCAAGTCATCGTCGTGCTATTCGTTTAGAAAGGTCACTTGAACAAACTTTTTGTTCAAGCGACCATCCTCTATTCTACGAGTAGCCGCGGAATAGACGATGTCCGGATCGCTGGTTTTTGTGTTTATGCTCGGGATCTAAGAATTATTTAGCCATATACAGATTTATATCATGCTCATAATTGAAAAACAAATACAAACATGTAACATATAAAAATTAGAGAATCGAAATACCTCTCGATCTTCTAATGTATGTCCTTCCTCCATTCGGACGTCGTGTGGGCGACGCTCTACCAAAAGTCAAAGCTCCTAGATCACAAATCTTCCTTCCTTGCTCTTCCAAAGCAAGAGGAAGAATAGAAACAAAGCTCTTCTCCTTTCTAGAGCCAACCAACAAGCAACAAGGAGAATGCTTTCTGCCGGACAACAAGGAGAAGGAGATAATGGTGGAAATCAACCAAGACACCAAGGGAAAGTCCTATATCTTGTTTCCACCACCTAAGGAGAAGGAGAAGGGGTCTTTGGATGTGGGCCAAGGGCTGGGAAAGGGCTGTGGGCACCGGCCATCAAAGGAGAGGAAGAAGAAAGTAAACTACTTCCTTATTTGGTGCCACCCAATCCTCCTAAACCCTAAGCCTCCAAACCCTAATCCTTGCTCTCCTTATGGCCAGCCATGGAAGTGGGGAAGAAGATTAGGATGAGCACAAGCCAAGGTAGAGGGAAGATTGAAGGAACTGGCCACACCTTAGGAAGAAGAAGAAAAACTCCTCCTTGAGTTGCCGCCCACCCATAAGCTCCCAAAACCCTAGCCACCCAAACCTAATCCTAAACCAACTAGGATTCGTAGCCTTCAAAGGAAGCAAACCCTAATCCCCTTAAGCCATCATCATCTTGCCGCCCACTTCATGATCTCTATTTATAGAGTTGTGCTCAAGCCATGATTTAATCTCCTCCATTGATTCTTGGGATTTAATCTCAACCGTCGGAACTAGAGATTTAATCTCAACCGTCGGATCTAGAGATTTAATCTCAACCGTCGGATCTAGTGTTTTGTTTTCATCCATTGGATCCAAGCTTCATGAGGTGTTAATAGGCTACATTAGGAACCATGAGGAGGAGTTGGATCTTGGCCACCAATGGATCAAGCCCACATAAAGTCCGATCCACTAATGATAATCCAATCCACTAAAGGATTATCATTGATCTACCTCACCAACCCCCATATGATAATATGGGCTCCATATATTATTTGTACATTTTCTCCCCGTGTTTAAGATCTTGAATGTCCGTCGATTAATTAATTTACTGACCATTAATTAATCGACATCTATCTCCTTGAGTAGTACCACTCAACCTTTTCATCATGCCGGACCAAGTCCACCTGCAGGGTTTACATGATGAACCTAATGAGCTCCTCAAGTGGACATCATCATCCTAATATATAGGACACGGTTTCCTCCTATAATCAATGACACACCATATAAATAATATCATCTCCCAACTTACCGTGCCTATCGATTTAATCTATAAATCTCACCCATTGGTAAATCAAAGAGATCACTACTAAGTATATGTACCCGTTATTTTATAGGGATTAAGAGCATGTACAAAATAATATCTGAGGTCCGATTCGATTATGTAGTCAGTAATAAATCGAATCTCCTCTATTTCGGTCCTGCTCAATACAGACAAAGTGCACTAGTGGGATTCTATGGTCAAGACAAACCAATACCAAATCACACTACAACCATTCCGATGGTTTGTCCAAAGCCATCTCGGTTGTGAGCCTTTACTTATACTTTACAAGGAACCGATAACATGATCTCCCGTGTGACACCCCACACCATGTTATCTACAATGTAATGTATTAGACAATATTGCATAATCATATAAATATGCAAACAATGATCATGTGATTCTTATTTAAAAAATAAAGATGTTCATACAAAAGATAGACTTTTCAGTATACATCCCTACAATCTCCAACTTATAATAAAAAACTATGCTGTCCTCATACTGCCATACATCTGATTCCCTTTCTCTCCACATGCCTATCAAAGCTCTCGCTAGAAGGGCATTAGTGAAAGGGTCTACCAGGTCATCCTCTGATGCAATCTAGGCGACAACAACTTCTACCTCCTTTACGATTTCTTGTATCAGGTGGTACTTGCGTTCTATGTATTTACTTACCTTATGGGCTCATGGTTCCTTTGAGTTTGCAACTGCACCATTATTATCGCAATAAATTGCGATAGTTCTGACCAAACTAGGAATCACATCCAAGTCCATCAGGAAGTTCCTGAGCCATACAGCTTCTTTGGCCTCCTCAGAGGCTGCCACATACTCAGCTTCCATGGTGGAGTCTGCCACACATTTCTGTTGGACACTCCTCCATAAAATGGCTCCACCTCCCAAAGTAAACACAAAACCTAAGGTAGACTTACTGTTATCCCTATAAGATTGGAAGTCGGAATCCATGTAACCCACAGGGAGTAATTGGTATAATCCCTAGTCCTTCTTAGGCACTTCAATATATGCTTTACCGTAGTCCAATGTCCCTGTCCTAGATTACTCTGATATCTGCTGACCATACCCATGGCAAAGCAGATATCTGGTCTTGTACATAACATTGCATACATGAGGCTTCCTACCGCCGAAGCACAATGAACTGAATTCATCTCCTCTATCTCCTCAGATGATCTAGGACACATCTCCTTCGATAAAGGAACTCCATGCCTGAAAGGTAGAAAACTCTTCTTGGAGTTTTGCATGATATAACTGTCCATAATCATGTATATGTATGAAGCTTAGGATAATTACAACATCCTTTTCCTACGATCCCTTATAACCTTGATCCCAAGGGTGTGTCCCACTTCTCCCAAGTCCTTCATATAAAAATGTTTGGACAACCATACCCATACGTCTGATAACACCTTGATATTGTTGCCAATCACCAAAATGTCATCTACGTATAGTACAAGAAATATCACTACGTTTCCGTCACATCACTTGTATACACAAGACTCATCCGGACTTTGAATAAATCCATAAGACTGATTTACCTCATCAAAGCAGATGTTCCAAGACCTCGAAGCTTGCTTCAATCCATAAATGGATCAATTAAGCTTACATACAAGATCCTCTTTTCTCTAAGCAATGAATCCCTCTGGTTGCTTCATATAGATGTTTTCCTCAAGACTTCCATTAAGGAAAGTTGTCTTGACATCCATCTGCCACACCTCATAATCCATATAAGCTACTATGCATAAGAGAATCTGGATAGACTTAAGCATGGCTACCGGCGAAAAGGTCTCCTTATAATCGATACCCTCTTTCTGAGTATACCCCTTCGCAACAAGCCTCGCTTTGAAGGTCTCAACCTTTCCATATATTCCTCTCTTTCTCTTGTAGATCCACTAGCATCCAATGGTTTTTACACCATCGGGTGGCTCTACTAGCTCCCAGACCTGATTTGAATCCATAGATTCAATCTCAGCATTCATTGCACTTTGCCAAGATGCTGAATCTTTATATTGGATTGCCTCGTCATATGTCCAGGGATCAGGTTCATGTTCGCTAGGGATCAAATCAGAAGATTTTCCCAAGATCATGAATCTATCAGGCTGTCTCACAACCCTCCCACTACGACGAAGTATCACCTGTGTATCCTCTGTGACACGTGGTGAAGTGACATGTGGTATATCCTCTTATACCGGTGGTACTAAAGAAGTGACTTCCCCTTTTAACTCCTCCAAAACAATTTTACTCTTGGGCTTGTGGCTCATCACATAGTCTTCCTCTAGAAATCTGGCGTTCGTGCTAACGATCACCCTCTGATCTCTAGGACTATTAAACAAACCAACCTTCGTTCCTGTAGGATAGCCAACGAACAAGTGTACTTCTGTACGAGATTCCAACTTACCAGTATCTGCCTTCAGCACATGTGCTGGACTCCCCCATATCCGAATATGTCTTAGACTAGGCTTTCGCCCAGTCCACAATTCTATGGGAGTATAAGGCACTGATTTAGATGGAACCGAGTTCAGAACGTACACCGTCGTATCTAGAGCATATCCCCAGAACGAATCTGGCAAGTCAGAATAACTCATCATCGATCTAACCATCTCCATAAGAGTCCTATTCCTTCGCTCTGCTACACCATTATGCTAGGGTGTGCCAGGTGCAGTCCATTGGGATTGAATCCCAGCCTCTGATAGGTAATCCCTAAACTCTCCCAAGAGGTACTCGCCACCACGATCAGATTGTAGTGTCATCTATATCTTGAATAATCGTCTATGAAAGAGACGAAATATTCAAGACCACCTCTTTCCTGGATAGTCATAGGACCACACAAATCAGAATGAACCATTTCTAACACATCTTTGGCTCTATACCCCTTGGCCTTAAAAGGCCTCTTGGTCATTTTATCCTTTAAGCAAGATTCGTAGGTTGGGAAATCTTCCACCACTAATGAACCCAGAGGTCCATCAGCTATCAACCTTTGAATTCTTCTTAGGTTAAAATGACTAAGCCTAAGATGCCAATTATATGTTTGGTTCATCTTCGAAGGTTCTTTTCCCTTATTGGAATTAGAAGATGAGTTATAAACATCAATTTGCATCATGGGAGGTTTTGGTTCAAGTGTATACAAATTTCCTATCAATGTACCTGAATAGATATTCTCCCTATTCTTTTTTATAACAACTCTGTCATTAAAAGAAATAGAATATCCATCCATAAACAACTTAAAAACTGAAATTAAATTCTTTCTAAATAAAAGTACATAAAGAAAATTTTCCAGAACCAAAGTTTTATTTTTCTAAAAGATAAATAAAACTTCTCCCACTGCAATAGCCGCCACCTTCATGGCATTGCCCAAGTAAATGGTAATCTCTCCCTCAGCTTGTCGTTGGGTTTCCTGGAACCCCTGCAAAGTATTGCAGACATGATTAGTGGCTCCCGTATCTACAAACTAGGTGCCAGTAGATACACAGCTAATCATGTTTCAATGACTAGTCCAAACGATATATCTTTTTTCTGCTTTGGATTGGGACAGTCCTTCTTCCAATGTCCATCCTGCTTGCAAGTGAAGTACTTGCCTTTCGACTTCTTCACTCCTCCCAGAGATCCTCCCACCACATTTGCTCCACCTTGTTTCACCTTCTTCTTTCCTTTCGGCTTAGAAGTAGAAACCTTTTTGAGCAACCATGGCTTGAGGACACTCTTCGAAGAGTGCATACTTGTACTCCTTAGTAGATAAGACAATATCTAGATTCTTTTCCAATCAACAATATTTGGGTACAGTAAGTTTATTTCCTTTAGTATCATAGTAAGTGGACTGAAAATCATTTTTGAAAATCCTAAGAATCACATAGATCATTACTGTAGATTTCAAAAAATTATTGATTCCTCAAACAATAAAATTTCAAAATCAATCAACACCTCAAAACACCAAAAATATCGTATGCCACGATAGTGTGGACGTATAGAAATTCTATATTTGTAAGAGGAGGTTTTACCCATTAATTTTACCATCTTGTCAACCTAACTTTTTGACAAGTAAAATTAATAGTTGGTTTCTCTTCGGCCCTACAAATAAAAGCAGTGACTCCGATGGGGAGGATACTTATATTTGTATCTAAGTGTTCACCATTACTTGGTACCAAGATAATTATCTCGGATTACGTGCCTTACGATGGGGAAGTACACACGCTCCTTGATAATTCCCTATAACCATATTTGACCTTGTGATCCACAAACAAACTCATCCGATGGGGAGGAAGGCACTCAGAGCCGACACACAAGTTTGTTTGCATCACTTGTCAAATTGTAATCGAGGCCGTGGGAATTTAAAAAAAATTCCCTCTCCCACTTAGTATTTTGAAATTGAGGAATTTTCTTAGCCTACGACATGCATATCAAACAAAATGCAATAAATATGAAAAATAAATTATTTTCCAATTATTATGTCATTTGTCTTCAATATGTCTCCCGTCGCATTGCCATCTCGTCCGCTCCTCCTATGCCATGTACGAGCCATCCGGAGATCTGAGCCGAGACTAAAATCTATTTTAATTTACATCCATCGATCCTATACTCCTTGAGGGAGTGTACATGAAATCTTGATCAAAAGTAAACTAAAATAGAAAGAGTGGCTAAACAATGTCGTATCTAATTTACAAAAAATTAAATAGTAGCCTTGTCAACCCTGAGAATTCAACAAAATAAATATTTACACACATACAATCTCATACACACATATGGCCATAATAGTCGGATCTTATGCCTGCAACCAAAGAGTTAAACTACGCATATCCTACTATTATCCGGCACATATAATATATGAAAAAGTGCATAAAAATTAACCGAATCCTAAACACACAAAACCGGAAACCTTGGCTATGATACCAATGGAGGTTTTGCTCGGAAGCTCTGATACCAATTGTAGGGTTTTACTTATCGAGTCTGTGAGGGGAAACTTGTTCATGGCGATCCCTTCAATGTCTCTGAATTAAAAAAAAAATTATTCCTAGACAAAAGGGATTGCCCAAACCACTAAGTCATCGTCGTGCTATTCGTTTAGAGAGGTCACTTGAACAAACTAGTTGTTCAAGCGACCATCCTCTATTCTACCAGTAGCCGTGGAATAGACGATGTCCGGATTGCAGGTTTTTGTGTTTATGCTTGGGATACAAGTATTATTTAGCCATATACGGATTTATATCATGCTCATAATTGAAAAACAAATACAAACATGTTACATATAAAAATTAGAGAATTGATATACCTCTCGATCTTCTAATGTATGTCCTTCCTCCTTTCGGACGTCGTGTGGGCGACGCTCTACCAAAAGTCAAAGCTCCTAGATCGCAAATCTTCCTTCCTTGCTCTTCCAAAGCAAGAGGAAGAATAGAAACAAAGCTCTTCTCCTTTCTATAGCCAACCAACAAGCAACAAGAAGAATGCTTGCCGCCGACAATCAAGGAGAAGGAGATAATGGTGGAAACCGGCCAAGACACTAAGGGAAAGCCCTATATCTTGTTTCCACCACCTAAGGAGAAGGAGAAGGGGTCTTTGGATGCCAGCCAAGGGCTGGGAAAGGACTGTGGGCACCGGCCACCAAAGGAAAGGAAGAAGAAAGCAAACTACTTCCTTATTTGGTGCCACCCAAGCCTCCTAAACCCTAAGCCTCCAAACCCTAATCCTCGCTCTCCTTATGGCCGACCATGGAAGTGGGGAAGAAGATTAGGATGAGCACAAGCCAAGGTAGAGGGAAGATGGAAGGAACCGGCCACACCTTAGGAAGAAGAAGAAAAACTCCTCCTTGAGTTGTCGCCCACCCATAAGCTCCCAAAACCCTAGCCACCCAAACCTAATCCTAAACCAACAAGGATTCCTAGTCTCCAAAGGAAGCAAACCCTAATCCCCTTAAGCCATCATCATCCTGCCGCCCACTTCATGATCTCTATTTATAGAGTTGGCCTCAAGCCATGATTTAATCTCCTCCATTGGGTCAAGGGATTTAATCTCAACCGTCGAATCTAGAGATTTAATCTCAACCGTATGATCTAGAGATTTAATCTCTACCTTTGGATCTAGAGTTTTGTTTTCATCCATTGGATCTAAGCTTCATGAGGTGTTAATACGCTATATTAGGGACCATGAGGAGGAGTTGGATCTTGGCCACCCATGGAACAAGCCCACATATGTTGGGTTTCCGGCACCGCGGCGAGTGTGTGTTCGAACATGTTTCGTAAACATGTACACAGAGGAAGAAATAAAAATAATAAATCTACATTTATTACAACACACACATCACACGCATGCATAGTACAACATGTGTAGACATAACCGTAAATTTATATTTGGCAATAAAAGGAAATTTAGCTACGTATACCTTTCGTATCACGTGTAGTGGAAACGACATCAACCGGAACGATCCTTGCTAGACTCGTCTCTATCCGTATCCACGCCAAAATCTCCAAGGGAAGGAGGTGGGCGGCAACTTAAGGCTAGGGTTTATGGATTAGGGATTAACAACACCTTAAACACTTCTTTTATAGAGAACTAATTCTCTTAATAATTATTGGATCATATCCATAGGCCCGTTAACTCGCTCCATTAATTTAAGGTAAAATAAACCAAACCATGATGGTTTATTTTACGTTAAAACGAACTGAACCAACCTTTGGTTCATTCGTTTAAAACAAACCAAACCCTTTGGTTTATTCTCCTCCATTGGATTAGAACCAATCCATTTTGGTCCATCCATTATGTCTTCATAAGACATGGCCCATCCATGCTTCCATTGCGACTGAAACGATTTCATGCTCGCTCCAGTTTGGTCCAACCAAACCCAGTTTCTCTCGGTCTGAGAATCTCATTCTCAAGCTCATTTTAAATCCTTCAGATTACGCTCGTTGTGCGTGTGACCAAATAGGTTCTCTGTTTATGTTGGCCGTCTATAATTAACCATTAATTATAGAATGATCATGAGTGGCACCTAGTAGTACATCATGATCCCCAATTAACCGAAAAGATCAACGGTTGATCCAGAAGTATTTCTGAAACCCTTCAGCAGCTCGAATGAATCGTGCCACATTCCCTTCACTAATCTTATACCCACTTGGTTCAGGACATGGTCTATAGTGTCAGTCCCCACTAGGCTGACTACGTCACACCTAGCCCAAGTATCATTTCCTCGTCCTACGGATTCTAGTTACTGCACATGTATCGAAGAGTACCTTACTCTAAACATGTAATGCTTTGGCCAAAGACTTTAGTAACAATCCGACGAGAGGCCATGGGTATACATCTCCTCGCAAGGAGTGGTGAATCCTTTATAGGCTATTCAAACACCTTCGATCACTTCGACTTATACCCAATCATCTCGGGTCCACATCTCCTCAGAGATGCTTGCTTAAGATGTCAAAGCATAAGTCTCGATGATCATGATGACTTGAATACCGCAAGTCAAAGGAACATCGTACTTAAGCTGCAGTAAGAACTTCATTGACATATCTATATACGTAGAGAACCATATGAAGTCTTACGGCTGGTCACTCCAATGAACTAGTTACCATAACTAGCATCCACGATTAACTCCGGACATCACAATGTCTCCAGCCAGTGAGAATCGGCTGCTTGGATACACCAAGGAGTATACCTCGTGCTAGTCTCGACAGAATTGATGGTGTCCAAATACATCAATTCATCGACTAGGGATAATTCTGATACATCACAATTACACATGTAGAGATACTCACTAGTTGTGATCCAATCATAAATTCTCTCATGCTGTGAATCGTATCGTGGACATTCAGTAAATGAGTTTAAGATCTAATCAAATACATGAAAACATGTATACTCAAATAGTGAATCTTCATTTATCATATAAATGGTTCATACATAAGGTGATTGCCTTAGGACATCTCTCATATATCACTAACAAACTCCCACTTGGCCTAATGCCAATCGCTACGGTATCCAATACCATAAGCTCTAACATAACCCTCAAACTTACTTTGAGGTAATGCTTTAGTCAAAGGATCCGCTAAGTTCCTTTCTGTGGGGATTTTCTCGATTTGTATTTCTTTCCTAATGATGATCTCTTTGACAAGTTGATAGCGGCGAAGCACATTTTTCGATCGTTGATGAGACCTTTGCTCTTTCGCCTGTGCAATTGCTCCATTGTTGTCGCAGTAGACTGGTATTGCTTCAACAATGGCTGGAATCACACCAAGTTCATAAATGAACTTCTTGATCCAAACCGCTTCCTTTGCTGCTTCCGAAGCTACAATATATTCTGCCTCAGTGGTAGAATCCGCTATAGTGTCTTGTTTGGAACTTTTCCAACTCACTGCGCCCCCATTCAAGGTGAACACGTATCCAGACTGAGACCTGGAATCATCCTTGTCTGTCTGGAAGCTGGCATCCGTATACACGCGTATAACCATGTCCACTTCTCCATATATTAGGAACACATCCTTAGTTCTTCTTAAGTACTTAAGGATCGTCTTAACATCCACCCAATAATCCATTCCTGGATCAGACTGGTATCTGCTCATGACACTCAGAGCATACGATACATCGGGCCTCGTACATAACATAGCATACATGATAGATCCTATTGCGGATGCATAGGGAATCTTACTCATGCAAATCCTCTCGTCTTCTGTGCGCGGACACATAGACTTCGAAAGGTGTACCCCATGCCTGATGGGTAGGAAACCTTTCTTGGATTTCGACATGCTAAACCTCTTTAGCACTCGCTCTATATATGTAGACTGCGAAAGACCAAGCAACCGTTTCGATCTATCTCTATAGATCTTAATCCTGAGGATGTAGGTTGCTTCTCCCAAGTCTTTCATGCAGAATGTCTTGGATAACCAAACCTTAACTGATTGAAAGATTGAAACATCGTTTCCTATAAGTATTATGTAATCGTCATACAATACTATGAACATGACTGCACTCCCACTAACCTTCTTGTACACACAAGGTTCGTCTGGATTTTGTGAGAAATCAAACTTTTTGATTGTCTCATCAAAACGGATATTCCAGCTCCTGGATGCTTGCTTCAATCCATATATGGACCGTCGCAATTTGCATACCTTGGTTTTATCAACTGAGGTGAAACCCTCAGGTTGTATCATATACACATCCTCGAGCAAGTTTCCATTAAGGAAAGCTGTTTTCACATCCATCTTCCATATCTCATAATCATAATGAGCTGCTATGGCCAGGAGCATCCTAATGGATTTAAGCATTGCTACAGGCGAATATGTTTCGTCATAATCAACACCTTGTTTTTGACGATATCCTTTCGCCACTAATCTAGCCTTATAGGTAATCACATTACCATCCATGACGGTTTTCTTCTTGAAAACCCACTTGCACCCTATAGGCTTGATGCCTTTAGGTGGGTCAACCAAGTTCCAAACTTGGTTTTCATACATGGAATCCATTTCTGACTTCATGCCATCAACCCATTTATCCCTTTCTGAACTTATCAGCAATTCTTCATAACTGGTAGGCTCCTCATCATCAATGAGTAACACGTCGTTCAATTCACTTACGAGAAATCCATATCTCTCAGGAATATTGCGTGTTCTACCAGATCTACGAAGATGTGGTGTATTCTGATGAGTCGGTGATTGCTCATCACTATGAGTTATCGGCTGTTGTGCTTCACCAGGTATCTCATCAATGTCTATTTGAGTCTCTCGAGCCTCCTCAAGCTCGACGACACTCCCACTGTTTTCTTGCAAAAGAAACTCTTTATCTAGAAACACAGCATGCCTTGAAACAAACACCTTTTGTTCCACAGGATGATAGAATTGGTAACCCCTTGTTTCCTTAGGGTATCCAATAAATAGACATTTATCAGACTTAGCATCCAATTTGTCTGATACTCTCCGCTTCACATAAACAGGACAACCCCATATCTTCAAATAAGATACATGAGGTTTCTTACCATTCCATATCTCATATGGAGTAGTAGAGACTACCTTGCTTAGCATTCTATTTAACAAATAAACAACTGTCTGAAGTGCATAGCCCCAAAAGGATTTGGGAAGATTCGCATGATTCATCATTGACCTGACCATATCCAACAAGGTCCAGTTACGCCTCTCAAAAAAACCATTATGCTGTGGTGTATATGGCGGAGTCCATTGAGATAATATACCATTGTCTCTTAGATAATCAAGAAACTCTTGACTTAAGTATTCACCACCTCGATCTGATCGAAGTATTTTAATACTCTTGTCATGTTGTTTCTCTACTTCATTTCTGAACTCTTTGAACCTTTCAAAAGCTTCAGACTTGTGTTTCATCAAGAACACATACCCAAACCGTGAGTGATCATCGGTGAAGGTAATGAAGTAGCTATAGCCTCCTAAAGCTTGAGTTGACATAGGTCCACATGCATCGGTATGTATTAGTCCTAGTAACTCTCCCACTCGTTCACCTTTTCCAGTAAAAGGTAACTTAGTAATCTTGCCTTTTAAGCATGATTCGCATGTATCGTATGAATCCAATTCAAATGATTCCAGAATTCCACATCGGTGTAATTCGGACATGCGTTTCTTGCTTACATGGTCAAGACGACAATGCCACATGTAGGAGTCTAAGTGATTATCCTTTCGAGCACGCTTGTTGCTCGCTTCGATATTGAAAATGTCACTGGATACGTCCAACGTATAAATGTCATTGCTCAAAGTTCCAGTTCCATAATGTATGCCATTCAAAGTTATATAACAACAATTGTTACTAAACGTCAAATGGAAACCATTTCTATTTAAGCAGGGAATAGAAACAAAGTTCTTTATTAGAGAAGGAACACAAAAGAAATTGTCCAGTTCCAAGACTAGTCCACTAGGGAGCTTCAGCAAATAAGTTCCGATGGCGACCGCAGCAACCTTTGCTCCATTGCCAATTCGCAAATTTGACTCCCCTCTGATGAGTCTTCTTCTATTCCTTAGCCCCTGTATGTCATTACTTATATGTGAGCCACACCCAGTATCCAATACCCAAGTGTCTAAGGAAATAGAATGACAATCAATAACGAAGATACCTGAAGAGGATGGGGCATCGGATGCCTTCTTCTTCTTCATGGACTCAAGATAAATCTTGCAGTTTCTTCGCCAGTGGCCTTCCTTGCCACAGTGATGGCAAGTGCCCTTTTGCGCTGGTTCTGCCTTCTTTACCTTTTTGTTCTTCCCTTTCTTCTGTTCTTTTTCCTTCCTCTTAGAACCTTTCTTTGAGGAATCAACTAACAGAATCGGCTTCTCCTCATGCTTCACAGAAGGCTCCACAGTCTTCAGCATATAGAGGAGCTCAGGAATAGTGGATTCTAATTTGGTCATCCGATAGTTCATCACAAATTGTGAGAAACTCTTGGGCAAACAATGTAGAATTAAGTCAATACTTAATGAATGATCCATCACAAACCCGAGGGTGGCTAGCCGCTCGATGTACCCGTTCATCTTTAGCACAAACTGCACTACAGACGAACCTTCTTGCATCTTCGTTGTGAAGAGGAGCCTGGAGACTTCGAACCTTTCGGATCTCGCTTGCTCATCGAACAACTCATGAAAATGGAAGACCATAGTATTAGCATCCATATGCTCATGCTTCTTTTGCAGCTCAGGTACCATCTCCGCTAGCATGATGCAACTCGCCAGCTCAGAATCTGCCACATGCTTCTGATAGACTAACATTTGGTCTGGAGTTGCATCGTCCTTAGGACAGTTGGGAAGAGACTCTTCAAGGACATATGCAAGCTTTTCCGCCTTGAGAACAATTCTCAGGTTTCTAAGCCAGTCCAGGAAGTTAGGCCCAGTCGGTTTGTTTGAATCCAAAATAGTGTGCAAATTCAAAGACGTCATGATCAATTTATTGACCTAGAAATACAAAACTAGCATATATGAGAAAATGATTTTTAAAATGCATCAATATACATTTATAAATCCCATTCATTTTTCGAATACCACTGTTGGGTTTCCGGCACCGCGGCGAGTGTGTGTTCGAATATGTTTCGTAAACATGTACACAGCGGAAGAAATAAAAATAATTAATCTATATTTATTACAACACACACATCACACACATGCATAGTACAACATGTGTAGACATTACCGTAAATTTAAATTTTGAAATAAAAGTAAATTTAACTACGTATATCTTTCGTATCACGTGTAGTGGAAACGACATCAACCGGAACGATCCTTGCTAGAATCGTCTCTATCCGTATCCACGCCGAGTATCCTCGGGATGACTTCGCTAAGTCACGAGCTTCGTCTTCCTACGGGTTACTAGCCTCGTGTTGAAGACGATGTGATCGAGAGAGGATCACGATCCGAATCCAAATTCGGATCCAAAGATGAGTCCTTAAAACTCGCTTCTCCGGAGAGGTATTCGTCAACCCTTTGACGAATCCTTCATCCTCCACCTATGAGGATTACCGGAGATCGAATCCCCGGTAAGAAAGGCGCTGTCGGGGCTCCAAACGTCGTCCAAATGATGCTCCGACGAGGAGAAAACAAGCTGTTCAGAAAACTGGACAGCTTTGGTGGAGACCTTGCGCCGGCCAAATAAGGAAAGCGGCTTGCTCACCTTGTCGCCGGAGCAAAGGAGGATCACCGGAACTCTTCCGACAGTAGCTCGACGCCGGCAATGGGAGAAGACGGCAGCAGCTGGTGGCCGGTTGGAGAAGATGGGCGGTAGCCTAGGGTTGGCGCCGAAATCTCCAAGGGAAGGAGGTGGGCGGCAACTTAAGGCTAGGGTTTTTGGATTAAGGCTTAACAACACCTTAAACCCCTCTTTTATAGAGAACTAATTCTCTTAATGGTTATTGGATCATATCCATAGGCCCGTTAACCAGCTCCATTAATTTAAGTTAAAATAAACCAAACCATGATGGTTTATTTTAAGTTAAAATGAATCGAACCAACCTTTGGTTCATTCGTTTAAAACAAACCAAACCCTTTGGTTTATTCTCCTCCATTGGATTAGAACCAATCCATTTTGGTCCATCCATTATGTCTTCATAAGACATGACCCATCCACGCTTCCATTGCGACTGAAACTATTTCATGCTCACTCCATGTTTGGTCAAACCAAACCTAGTTTCTCTCGGTCTGAGAATCTCATTCTCAAGCTCGTTTTAAATTCTTTGGATTACGCTCGTTGAGCGTGTGACCAAATAGGTTCTCGGTTTATGTTGGCCATCTATAATTAACCATTAATTATAGAATGATCATGAGTGGCACCTAGTAGTACATCATGATCCCCAATTAACCGAAAAGATCAACGGTTGATCCAGAACTATTTCTGAAACCCTTCAGCAGCTCGAATGAATCGTGCCCCAATCCCTTTACTCATATTATACCCACTTGGTTCAGGACATGGTCTATAGAGTCAGTCCCCACTAGGCTGACTACGTCACACCTAGCCCAAGTATCATTTCCTCGTCCTACGAATTCTAGTTACTGCACATGTATCGAAGAGTACCTTAGTCTAAACATGTAATGCTTTGGCCAAAGACTTTAGTAACAATCCGACGAGAGGCCATGGGTATACATCTCCTCCCAAGGAGTGGTGAATCTTTTATAGGCTATTCAAACACTTTCGATCACTTCGACTTATACCCAATCATCTTGGGTCCACATCTCCTCAGAGATGCTTACTTAAGATGTCAAAGCATAAGTCTCTATGATCAAGATGACTTGAATACCGCAAGTCAAAGGAACATCGCACTTAAGCTGCAGTAAGAACTTCATTGACATATCTATATATGTAGAGAACCATGTGAAGTCTTATGGCTGGTCACTCCAATGAACTAGTTACCATAACTAGTATCCACGATTAACTTCGGACATCACAATGTCTCCAGCCAGTGAGAATCGACTGCTTGGATACACCAAGGAGTTTACCTCGTGCTAGTCTCGACAGAATTGATGGTGTCCAAATCCATTAATTCATCGACTAGGGATAATTCTGATACATCACAATTACACATGTAGAGATACTCACTAGTTCTGATCCAATCACAAATTCTCTCATGCTGTGAATCGTATCGTGGACATTCAGTAAATGAGATTAAGATCCAATCAAATACATGAAAACATGTATACTCAAATAGTGAATCTTCATTTATCATATAAATGGTTCATACATAAGGCGATTGACTTAGGACATCTCTCATATATCACTAACAACATATAGTCCGATCCACTAATGATAATCCAATCCACTAAAGGATTATCATTGATCTACCTCACCAACCCCCATATGATAATATGGGCTCCATATATTATTTGTACATTTTCTCCCCGTGTTTAAGATCTCGAATGTCCGTCGATTAATTAATTTACTGACCATTAATTAATCGACATCTAACTCCTTGAGTAGTACCACTCAACCTTTTCATCATGCTGGACCAAGTCCACCTGTAGGGTTTAGATTATGAACCTTATGAGCTCCTCAAGGGGACATCATCATCATAATATATAGGACACGGTTTCCTCCTATAATCAACGGTACACCATATAAATAATATCATCTCCCAACATACCGAGCCTATCGATTTAATCTATAAATCTTGCCCATTGGTAAATCAAAGAGATCACTACTAAGTATATGTGCCCGTTATTATATCATGATTAAGATCAGGTACAAAATAATGTCTGAGGTCCGATTCGATTATGTAGTCGGCAATAAATCGAATCACCTCTATGTCGGTCCTGCTCAATACACACAAAGTGCACTAGTTTGATTCTATGGTCATGACAAACCAATACCAAATCACACTACAACCATTCCGATGGTTTGTCCAAAGCCATCTCGGTTGTGAGCCTTTACTTATACTTTACAAGGAGCCGATAACATGATCTCCCATGTGACACCACACACCATGTTATCTACAATGTAATGTATTAGACAATATTGCATAATCATATAAATATGCAAACAATGATCATGTGATTCTTATTTCAAAAATAAAGATGTTCATACTAAAGATAGACTTTTCAGTATACATCCCTACAACAACCGTATAACAGATGCAAGAAGCATGCATGAATATGATGTACAATCAAATGCAGCAAGCATAGTACAATCAAATGCAACATCACAATAAGCATATATATATAGATTGCATCTATATATATATTAATCACACCCATCCATATATATATATATATATATACATGCATATATGTATATATATATAGTAATATGCAAAGCACCATAAGATACGACAATGCAACATGCATGGTCATGCCTACGCACCCCTACTCGCTTCCACGACCCCAGTGTGGCCTAGGTGGCATGACATGACAACTGTCCCAACTCAACACAAACCACCGCTCTAGAGTGGCCGAGTGGGCAGTATGATCAAGTAGCATATAAGCATAAAGAGCTCACTACAAAACGGGGGTCCCTGCTGCTGGCCACTCTGACTGACACTACCAATGATTGGTCGAGTGTCACGCACCCAGGACAACTGCACGCAACTCCAACTACCACCGTCTATAGTGGTAGAGTGCAGCACAACAAATGCTCTGCTCTCACACCAGTTACTCCTTGGGGAGTAACTTGGGAGGCAAGATGACTGATGACTCTCAACCCCAAGAGAGATTATGTCGTCAGAATGCATGCAAATGACATGAATGTACTGTCACACAAACAAAAATCTACCATAGACTCTCTGTTCAACAGAGAGTCGTACCCATCTGATCAAATCACTCTCTATCCTATAGAGAGTCGTACTCCATTGATCGATGCACTCTCTATCCTGTAGAGAGCCGTACAAAACTGATCATAACTCTCTATCCAATAGAGAGTCGTACTCAACTGATCGATGCACTCTCTATCCTGTAGAGAGCCGTACTCAACTGATCATAACTCTCTATCGAATAGAGAGTCATACTCAACTGATCGACGCACTCTCTATCCTGTAGAGAGTCATACTCGACTAATCATATGAAGCTGGGACCATCGGTCCATAGTGATACACTAATCACCCTTCACTTAACCATACACAACACATGGTTGGTAATAAGTATGAAACATATGGGTATTGGAATAAATCCTACCATTAGGGCATTTCCTACCCACGGATGACCTTTTTGTCAATTTATAAATTAGGTCATCACCTGTACTCTAACATCTACGCCTTACTAAACATTTAGGCATATTTACATCACATTTATAACCCTAAATAATAATAAAGGAAATGTGATATCAACCTTTGAGTAAATATAGCCAACGACAAGTATCAAGCATAAGATAAATAAGAGCAGGGTCAAGATAATATGAACACCTAACATGCTTATATCTAGCACTAAATATGAATGCAATTACATCTACCTGACCAGGGTAGAAAATTACCCACCTGCTATAAATGCTCATAGTACTAGAGTCCTCACGTCCGCGGACCCGTCTCGTATCCACGTCCTTACACTGATTCAACCTCCTCTCCTTCTTGATAGGCTAAAGAGGATCCAATCTCCAGTAAATCTGAATTAATCATCTATCACTACACAACGAATAGGAAACTATATCCCATTACCTTATTATAACATATCCAAACTAGTTAACTACACAACTGATAGGCACTGTAAACATTAAAATCTTACTTACCAAACTCAGCTTCCTTCTGCTCTACAAATCTAGAAATCAACAATAAAACCAACACATCAGTTCACCAATTAATCAGTGATGTACCTTCACCAACATCCAAATCGGACTTACCTTGCACAGCCCATCCAGATTCAACTTTCACCGATCACAGCTCCACATACATATAACATAACTGAACAACACAAATTGCATCCCACAACCAAATCACTACAAGCAAACTATGTTGTAGCTTAGTAACATGATAGAATTGTAGATCAAAACAACTTTACCTCCAACTTGAACCACCTGTCCAAATCCACACTGCCATCAACAACCCTTGACTCATTCTCAACCGAGCAACTTCTGATCACATCATCCAGCTAGCTCCACAAACCAAAACTAACCAACATTGTTGTATCAGTGATCCAAGGATCTGAACTGTGGCGTCCGACCGTGTTGCTCGTGGTGCAGAGTCAACCGGAGGCTTCGGCATAGCGACAATCACAATAGGGCAACAATCCACAAGTTGTGCCGGTGATGCTCGGTGAAGAGATAAAAAAAATGATGTCGAGGTTGTCTCTTGCGATGGTGGATGACCAACAAGCAGTCGGTGAGGAGGAGATGGTTGCAAGCACCGATGTTGGGATGCAGTGGCGTGACTGTGATCACAAAATCCGATAGTCAATCAGGTGAGATCTCCAGCAGCCAAAAGCTTGAACAACAGTTGCATTGTGCGAGCAAAAGCATCGGCGTCTATCTGAGTCGGCGATGACCACCGCAAGATCTGGGAAACTCGAGGAAGGTTGGCTGCCTAGGCTATCCGTGGTGGTCGAAGATAAATCGCCTGACGACGAAGACGGGGGACGGTGCAACTTGCTCGAACGACGGCGAGAAATCAAGAGAGAGGAAAAGATGCGATTGGGAGAGGGAAGAAACCGCAGGAAAGGAACCGATGTTGATTGCGTGAAGGGTTTTGCTTATCGAGTCCGTGAGGGGAAACTTCGCTTCCCACTTCACCTCGGTAGCTTTGTTCATGGTGATCCCTTCTATGTCCCCATATTTTAAAAAAAAAATAATCCTAGAAAAAAGGGATTGCCAAAACAACCAAGTTATCGTTGTGCTATTCGTTTAGAGAGGTCACTTGAACAAACTCGTTGTTCAAGCGACCATCCTCTATTCTACGAGTAGCCGAGGAATAAACGGTCCGGATCGCCGGTTTTTGTGTTTTATGCTCGGGATCCAAGTATTATTTAGCCAAATACAGATTTATATCATGCTCATAGTTGAAAAACAAAAACAAGCAAGTAACAAAAGAGAATAGAGAATAGGTATACCTCTCGATCATCTAATGCATGACCTTCCTCCTTTCGGACGTCGTGTGGGCGACGATCTACCAAAAGTCGAAGCTCCTATATCGCAAATCTTCCTTCCTTGCTATTCCAAAGCAAAAGGAAGAATAGAAACAAGGTTTTTCTCCTCCCTAAAACCAACCAACAAGGAACAAAAGGAATCCTTGCTGCCGGCCAACTAGGAGGAGGAGATGATGATGGAAACCGACCAAGACACCATGGGAGACCCCTAAGTCTTGTTTCCACCACTCAAGGAGAAGAGAGGAGAGCCTTTTGGGCACCGGCCAAGGGCTGGAAAAGAGCTTGAGAGGCTTCTAGATGCCGGCCACATTGAAGGAAGAAGAAGAAAAGGAACAACTTCCTTATTTGGTGCCGCCCAAGCCTCCAAAACCCTAAGCCTCCAAACCCTAATCCTATCTCAATTAGGATTCCTCTCTTGCCGCCCAAAACCCTAGCTCTCCTTGGATTAATTCCCATGCCAACCCCTTGCCCTCCTTTTATAGAGTTAGGGATAAGCCTCCTTTTAATCTCCACCATTGGTTCTAGGGATTTAATCTCAACCATCGGATCTAGAGATTTAATCTCAACCGTCGGATCTAGAGATTTAATCTCTACCTTTGGATCTAGAGTTTTGTTTCTATCCATTGGATCTAAGCTTCATGAGGTGTTAATAGGCTACATTAGGGACCATGAGGAGGAGTTGGGTCTTGGCCACCCATGGATCAAGCCCACATAAAGTATGATCCACTAATGATAATCCAATCCACTAAAGGATCATCATCGATCTACCTCACCAACCCCCATATGATAATATGAGCTCCATATATTATATGTACATTTTCTCCCCGTGTTTAAGATCTCGAATGCCTGTCGATTAATTAATTTACTGACCATTAATTAATTCACATCTAAATCCTTGAGTAGTATCAATCAACCTTTTCATCATGTCGGACCAAGTCCACCTGCAGGGTTTACATGATGACCCTTATGAGCTCCTCAAGGGGACATCATCATCCTAATATATAGGACATAGTTTCCTCCTATAATCAACAACATACCATATAAATAATATCATATCCCAACTTACCGAGCCTATCGATTTAATCTATAAATCTCGCCCATTGGCAAATCAAAGAGATTACTACTAAGTATATGTGTCCGTTATTATATCGGGATTAAGAGCATGTACAAAATAATATCTGAGGTTTGATTCGATTATGTAGTCAGCAATAAATCGAATCACCTCTAAGTCGGTCCTGCTCAAAACACTCAAAGTGCACTAGTGTGATTCTATGGTCATGACAAACCAATACCAAATCACACTACAACCATTCCGATGGTTAGTCCAAAGCCATCTTAGTTGTGAGCCTTTACTTATACTTTACAAGGAGTCGATAACATGATCTCCAGTGTGACACCACACACCATGTTATCTACAATGTAGTGTATTAAACAATATGCATAACCATAAAAATATGCAAACAATGATCATTTGATTCTTATTTCAAAATAAAGATGTTCATACAAAAGGTAGACTTTTCAGTATACATCCCTACATTGTGGTCGGCGATGCTGCTTGGGGTGTTAAGCGGCGGCGATGAGTGGAGAAGATGCGACAGAGATCACCCAGTGAGAAGGCCCATCGTGATCGGAGAGGAGAAGAGGAAGAAGAGAAGTCGGTGGAAAAGGTGTCGACGAGAAACGAAAAGGATCGATGGAAATAAATGCGTCAATTAACCCATTTAATTCCTCATTAGAAACAGGCTTTATAAAAGCCTATCCGTTTTATCCCCATGAAATACTCATAATACTTCTATTTAAATACAGAAAAATTTCTATAAATTCCTGAAAAATTTTATAAAACAATTTCTTAATTAAAAAGGTTTTTTTTGTGGTATTTTACATTCTCCCCCACTAATAAAAATTTGGTCCCCAAATTTCATACTAACATGCAAAAATTACTTTAAGCAAGTTTCGACAAGGACCACATACATTCCTCAAGTGAACAGATGACGCTATCGAGCTCGGATAGTATCTTCCTACTCCCACATTGCCTCCTCATCCGTATGATGCTGTCATCCATCTTTTATGAGTCAGATGGTTTTGTCCCACTATTGTTGCTCCTTGCGACCCAGGCTCCACCCTGGAATCTCCTCGTAAGTCACATTAGGCTAAGGTGGAATTCCTACCTCCTTCAGAACATGATCAACAAGCGACACGTATTTCCTCAGTATAGAAACAATAAATACGTTGTGAACACCCGCCGGTGTCGGAGGTAAAGCCAACTGGTAAGCTACACCTCCAATCCATGCCAATATCTCAAATGGGCCAATACAGCATGGAACTAATTTCCCTTTTTGCCCAAATCGTTTCACCCCCCTTTCGTAGGTGAAACACGCAAAAATACATGTTCCCAAATTGAGAACTCCAAATGCCTTCCCCCAAGTCTACATAACTCTTCTGTCGACCCTGTGCCTCTGATACCACAATTCGATGACGTGCACCAACACTGCATCGTATTGGATACTCTGTGGCCCCCAATAGCTATCATTCCTTGACTTCCTCCCATAACATGGGAGATCTACATACAGGGTCTACCGTATAAGGCCTCGAATGGAGCCATCAGAATAGAAGAGTGGTAGCTGTTGTTATAGGTAGATTCCACTAAATGAACATGGTCCTCCCAACTGCCTTTGAAATCCATGACACAGGATCTGAATAGATCCTCCAACATTTGTATGATATGCTCAGACTATCCTTCCGTCCACGGATGAAACGCGGTACCGAATCAAAGCTCTGCACCCATAGCTTGCTGTAGATTCTGCCAAAATCACGAGGTAAATCATGGATCTCTATCAGATATAATACCCAAAGGCACTCCGTGCAATCTGATAATCTCTCGGTAGTACAACTCTGCTAGATGATCCAACAAGTCCATTCCACGAATAGGCAGAAAGTAAACTGATTTGGTTAGTCGATTAACGATTACCCAAATCGCATCATGCCTTTTTCGGGTTCTAGGCAATCCCATAACGAAATCCATAGTGATATGCTCCCACTTCCATTTCAAAATCGGAATTTCCTGGAGCAATCCAACGGGTTTCTGATGTTCAACCTTCACCTGCTGGTATACTAAATACCCCGCAACAAAGTCTGCGGTGTCTCTATTCATATCGTTCCCACCAGTATAAGCATTTCAAATCTCGGTACATCCGAGTACCACCAGGATGTATAGCAAATCTTTAATGATGTGCTTCCTGTAGCCACTCTTCCTTAACTGGATGCGTGTCCAGAACACCTATCCATATTAGAGATGGAAAATCATATTCTCACAAGAGTAGTCCATCTACCGTCCAAGATCCTCTCCACCACACTTTGTAAGTGCATGGAAGATTATAGCGACCAATCTCACTTGTTGCAACCGTTCGCGTTCCAGCAACTCTATAGTAGCTAATCGGTAGCTAGACAAAATCCCATGAGCATTCCTGCTCCATACATCCACAAATCAAGATAATGACCACTAAAGTCATGTACGTATTGCTGCTTTCCTATGGCTGTGATGCCTCTTACGTAAGCTCAAGATACACCTCATTCAATTGCATCGGGATCGCTCAGTTCCTTGGAACGATGCATCTGCGTACAACCTCCTTTTTATCCACCACGGAATGATTAACTTATACTCACGTAAAAGTTAACCGCCATCTAAGTCCTGTAAACTGGTTTAACCAGCTTCCGACTAAATGATTTCCATCATCACCATTGTCAAACAAGTCCGTGGTATAGTAATGCTAAAACCTACTATCCATATCTACAGTAATAACTAAATCATACAAGGCAAACCACCATCTACGATGGTCGAGTGCGCAACTCCAACTACCACAATCAACAGTGGCCAGGTTACGCAACTCCAACAACCACAAACTGATCCAATCGTGTCCAAGATACACGATTCTCAAATCCAATGGTGACAAAATCTTAAATTAGTCTAACAACTTAATCAAAACTCATAAAATTCTTACCAAGTATGAAATTGTCATCTTTACACACCTGCATTCTCTTTACTCTACACTGATGATATATCAATCATCACAACGACAATGATAATTGTATGACACCATGTCACTACAATATCAACACTCCAATCGTAAACCAACCCTAGAGTATACATAGGCATCCTTAACTCATCTAAATTAATCATCTATCCACAATGAAGGATATTTCCTTTCAACAACAATCACATTCCATCATCGATAATTGATGCATAATTTCAATGGTTCATCCCTCTTTTAACAAAGAGTTTTGGATCCTTCTCAAGGATAAATATTGGGATAGATAAATATCGCCTCCAACACCTCCTATTTCCGCAACTTACGTTCTTTCAATTCCATAGTGTTTAGTAACACTTATACCAGTCAAATTATCACCCAGTATAGGATCTTCGATACCGAAACTATTTCCGCAATCATTTCGATCGCCTACTCCTGATGCCTATGCAACAACAAGCCTAGGAGTTCATCCAAAACTACATCCGACTACTCTCGGATTATTCACACATTATAGAGATATATCGTACCATACTTCCAACAATTTGACCATCCATAAGGATATGTATACAGTAAAAGTATATCTATCAAAGTCTAAGGCATCCCTTGACTTCTTAATTGTTGATCCACATCTCACTAGACAGTAGAGATACCACCGACCCATAAGTCGATGTAATCAATCTAATCCGAACTAAAAATGTTCAAGACACAGATACCTGTAACTACAAGCATCTCTCAATATATTAACCTTGAGGGTAAACTAAAGTAATACCCTGAACCATCAATTATCTTCCGATCCGATCCAAAGGCTCCCCGCAGGTCTCGACCTTTCTCCGAAGAAAACCATATCAGATCCAACAGTTTGCGACAAAGCGATCGCATTTCTGCGACGAATGATCTGAGGATTTTTTCATAGATCATCTGATCCTATCACTTAATCCTATGAGCTGTAACTGTAGAATACCGAATAGATATGACCATCATCGTATACTCTCTCCTCTGTACAAAGCAATTCACATCTGGAGGTAACTATTGTTGTCTGCATGAGTCTTCTACGATGTCTTCTGCCGATACTACTGCGTAAGTCACTCCCCTTGAGGGGAAGTATCACGGAACTCCAACCACGCCTGAGGTAGTAGGTCGCTGCTGATCTCTTCTATCGAGACAATGCATCATCCTCCCGGAACACCATTGGTAGTCTTCAACTGAGTCTTCAAAGTGCACCTCCTTCACTGTACTGGTTTCTCAAAATAGCAACAAATGAACTGATCCAACGAATAATCTGAATTCAAGTGTCTTCGTGATCTGTACTGCACGCACACAATCCCTTCGAAGTCTTTGTTCTGATTTTGCTGATATTCACGAGAACATCTTGATGATCTGCGATAGGTCTTCTATAATCGGAAATAGCTCAAAGCCTATGACTCTAATCTTGCTCCTTTTATCCGACAGTCGGAGACTTCTGACTCTAATAAGTTGACCTGCAATATCTCCTTATCGGTCTCCAACTCTTAAACATTTGTACAGAGTCATTTCTAAACTCCTGACTCAATCTAATATCTTCTAGTAGGATCTGTAGAAGATCCAGTGACCTTACTCCAAAAGTAAGCCAATAATCGTGGGTGGCTTAAAACATTCATTCATCTTCTTGAGCTCTTAGGTGAGCATAAACTCTGCAAGTCTAACAACTCTACATGATATTCTCGTTACTGACGATCACCCTACTTGAAGCTCAAGAGTTCCTTACAATGTGTCACTGAAAGTAACGTGGGGAAATACTCTCCCTCAATATCACTAACCATGATCAAGTGATGTTTTATTCCCCGAAGATCATTTTATGCATTTACCACCAAATACCGGCTTGGTCCCGATAATGGTATGCAAATAACTCTAATTCCTATGTATAACATGAGTTAAGTACTCAAAAGTACCTTCAAAGTTATACAACCCAGTATGAACAAACTCAAGGATCAAAATCCCTATGGAACACCATAAACTAGCCTTCCGCTATCTGCATCAAAAATAGCCTACTTGTCTTGTCCATTACCCAATAGGTAATGATCTGACTAACCTGCTTAGTGAAAATCCCTAAGACTATAGTCTTTGATTTCCACAAGAAATGTGAACCCCTGTTTTCCGATTCGGTATCAGTCGGCTCTCAAAGGTAAATCACCTTTTTGACACAGGTTCAAGACTCACAGACTCAACAGGTCGTTCCCGTGGTCAATTTATACAACGGTTATGAACAATAACAACACACTACAGGTTATTCCTTGTTTAAACATTAAATACATAATCAACAGAAACCCTAATGGCAACTCCGGTTGGTCACCATGGTGGGCGACTTCTACTACGAGTCTGTACAGGTATAATAACTCTAACTGTATACACTAGTTAATCAAGTCCAGATAAGTATCCAACTAGAAAATAATGTTGCCATAATAGGCACATAAGTCGAACCTGAGTTTTGATTATAGCAAACGATACAAAGTTAAGCTCATATTGTTATCTCACGAGCTAAATCGAGTGTGCAGAAAAGTGCCAACACTGAAGCTGAAGGTTAGTGACACCCGGAGGAAGTCGTGGTGGCCTGGCAACACTCGAGTGACTTCGGAGGGAGCCGAAGGAATCGAGTGGAAGGCCGGAAGTGAAAGCGACACAGTAAGTATCGAGGTAAGCTCGTGTGTGCGAGTGTAAGAGAGGTTGTATCCTCCTTACGGGGATAGTCTTAAGTGTATATCCGACCCAAGACATCCCATTGGTGGTCTAGGTCGAGATCGGACTGTCGGAGACCATCAAAATAATGTTTTTGTTTAGCTAACTTTTGATTTCAGCTAGAATAAGTCGATTGCTAGCTTGGAGGACTCGACTGTTGTCCATCAGTCGACTATCTGCGGTTAGCATTCGACTAATGCTGTCATCAGTCGACTGATGATGGAAATCAATCAACTGATGGTCAAGGATCAGCTTCGAGGAGTCAAGGCTTATCACCTCATTTCAAGGGGAATGGTGCTCAAATTTGATTGGCTAAAGTTCCTCTCGAAAAGGGGCTCAAAGGCTATAAAAGGAGGGCCTATCCTAGGGTTTTCTCATCAATTCTAAGCTTCCAAAAGCCTCCGCAACGCTACAACTCTCCGACAACGAAGTTCTACTTCTCTGACGCTCTAGGTTTAAATTGTTTATATTTTTCTTTGTCGGTATAAGCTTCAATTAAGTTCATCTTTTTATTGTGTTGGAGTTTTATCGTAATGAGGAGAGGGGGAGTGTCCCTCTACCTCAAGCTTTTAGTGTTTTCCTATATTCGATTAACTCCTACCTCCAACGAGGAGTTCTTTAGTGTTTTGCCCTCCGTGCGTGCTCAAGGACCGCTAGGGACTTGGATTAGTAGTCGAAGTTTATGAACCAAGTAAAAAAATCTACTTGTCTCTTTTATCTTTCATTTAGCTTTCTGTTGCGTATATTTGTCCATTTGAACGAATTTGTATGAAAAAGTTTTATCGCTATTCACCCCCCTCTAGCGATCCGCTCGATCCAACAATTGGTATCAGAGCCGGGGGTGCTAAGATTTGGTGAAACCACCAATCTAGCTTCTTTATAGATTTTTTTTCCTTTTTATTCTATTTATTTTGAATTTATTCCATTCGCTTAGTTTTTGTCCCGCACTACTAATCCAAGACGCGAGTCTTGGTATATTTCGATTTTTTGTCTTGTTGTTAGGTTTGTTCGTCTTCATTCTCTTGTTTGTTTTTGTATCAATGTCCCATCTTGAGGGTTTTAGCACCGTCCAACCTCTATTTTATAACTGAGATGACTTCGTTTATTAGAAGGGTCGGATGGAGTGCTTTCTTAAGACCCAAATCGAGATGTGGATCATAATCCAAACAGGATTCACACTTCCGACTAACGAAGTGGGTGAATCTTTGGATTATGACCAATGAACCAATGCTACAAAAAGACAAGTCGAAGCCAATGCCATGGCGACTCAAATCCTCCAATGCGGCTTGTCCAAGGAGGAGCTTAATCGCGTCGGCCCCTTCATCAACTCAAAGGATCTTTGGACAAAATTAGTGGAGCTACACAAAGGGACCAATGAAGCCAAGGTATGTAAGCGCGATCTTTTGTTTAATAAATTATATAATCTAAAAATGTAGGAACATGAAATGGCGATGCAACTTCACGCTCTCATTCAAGACATAGTCAATAACCTACACGCCATCGGGCAAAAGGTCGAAAATCGTGACCTTATTAGGTATTTTCTTAACTCTTTTCCTAGGACTACCTTGTGGGCATCCATGGTCGATGCCTACAAGGTCTCCAAGAATCTTTCAAAACTTAGGTTAGATGAGTTATTTTCCGATTTCAATCTTCATGAGCAATCTAACTCGGAACCCGAGAAGGGTATAGCACTTTTTGCAGGTTAAAGGAAGAAAACCGCAAGGAAGCCACCCCCCGAAGGAAGAAGAAGATGAGTCCGATTCGGAGGTCATCCTGGAAATGGAGGCCGAATTAGTCAACCTAGTTTGAAGGATAGTCAAGGGCCGAAAGCAACCCTCACTCGACCCAACGAAGGTAAGCCTAAAAGTTCTAATATTAGGTGTTACGAATGCAATAGGTTTGGACACATCAAGTCCGAATGCCCAAAACTCAAGAGAAAAGCACCAAAACACAAAAAGGCACTCAACGCTACATGGGAAGAAGCATCTGAGAAAGAAGATGATGATCATGTCCTCATGGCTAAACTGGTGGAATCGGAGACAGAGTTGAAACCTGAACACGAATCGGAAACCGAAGACGAGTCGGACTGCGAAGCGCTATTCAATACAAGCCACGGATACGCATCCAGTTCAAAAGAAACACTCAAGGTAAGTCGATCCCCTGTTAGTACACTTTATAGTGCAATTAAGTTCTTAACTAGGAAATTAGCTAAGTCTGAGTCCAAGGTCGAGACCCTGGTTGAGGAAGTTAAACTCCTCAAACACGAGGTCTCCCTAACCTCTTCGACTAGTCGAGTTCGAGAGGAGGACTCAACTCGGGTTGAAAAGCTCGAAGTTGAGAACACACTCTTGAAAAGTCAAGTCGTGTTAGTGAGAGCCCTAGAGCCAATCATATGATGATTGTTGTATGGACTTTATTGTATCATATTCCTATTTATAAAGGCATGGTTATTATATTTACTTGTATTGGTGCCAAATAACTAAATATAATAATGTCCTTGAGTAGTAGGTTCTTATCTATATCAATCGATTGGTTGAATCGATAATGAGATGATATAGAGAACACTACTCTTAATCATTCCTAGTCGAGTATTAACATTCAGGGACAATGTTAATGCGTAGAGACTAGCATGTAGGTCAACAAGATGACTTGATCTCACAAGTCATGGATATGAGATATCAAGTTGACACATGGGTATGCATTGGAGAATGTATACTGAATGACCCGCCATGAGAAAGTATCATGGATCGTTATATGAGTGTCATATACTTTCTCATGTGGCTATTAGTATGACTATTAGTCCTTAGACCTGAAGTCACCATGGTTCCCTACATAAGGAGTTGCATACTTTGGCTTCGTCAAACGTCACCCGTAAATGGGTGGACTATAAAGGCGATTACTGGGTATGTAACGAATTATGCGGAGGGATGTGAGTGATGTAGATGGGATCTATCCCTCCTATATGACGGGGGTGACATCGATATTCTTGATAGAGTGAGACCACGAAGTGCTTGGCCATGCCCAAATGAGTCAATATGAGATATTGAGCTCATTTGATTAGAGTGAGTCTACTTGGAGTTCAAGATTTAGATTGTACCGAGGATGACACGGTCTATGCCTCGATTGGTCAATCTAGATGTCAAGGATAGAGGGACATTGTCACATATTGTGAGAGTCACAATTAGTAGTCACAAAGGAGATGTTGGAGCTCAACATTCTTGTAACTTGGGTAGCAATGATGTGTTGCTAGATACCGCTCATTGCTTATGTTCCTAAATCGGTTTAGGGACATTGCCAACGTTACAAGAACCTATAGGGTCACACACATAAGGGCAATTAGATGGAGATTAGGTTCATATGATGAACCATGAGGATTAGGTTCATGGGATGAACCAAATTGGATTAAGAGTAATCCAAATTAGACTAATTGAGTTAGACTCAAGTTGATTCAAGTGTTGAATGAGTCTAATTTAGATTTGATTAATCAAATCAATTTAAATTAAATGAATAGAGATTCATTAAATTAAATTGACTTGAATCAAATGGTTGGATTTGATCAACCATGGGAGATATGAGGTCAAGTTTGACTTGACTTGAGAGGGAAGATGAAAGGTCAAGTTTGACTTGACCAAATGCCATGTCATGATGATGACTTGGCATGGCGCCAATGATGATGTTCCACATCATCATGGACACATCATGGGGTGCCACCTCATAAGGAGACCAAGAGCCATTGGCTCTTGGAGTTATACATGCATGTAACCCCCTTATAGTGGGTTATGGATGATGTGAAGTTAAGTTGTGTAACTTCATCTTCTTCCTCTTCTCTTCCCTCAAGCTCTCTCTTCCTCATCTAGCCATGAACGTCCAAGGGGTGCTAGCACACTCTAGGATGCTTTTCTCCACCTATTGCTTGTGTGGATACCGATAGAGGAGTGTACACTTGACACTCTCGAGTTCCGGTGAACCTTTTGGACGAGCGGGATAAGCGAAGGGCGTCGCTACGAGGGTAACACTCTCACCTTCTAGATCTAAGGTAGATCTAGGGTTTTTATATAAACACATACATGTTTTGTTTTAATACATCTTCGCACGGATCCGTGGCCGGGGCTTCCGAGGTTTCCGCAACGCAAAAAGCGGTTTTTGCGGCTCGGAAAAACCCAACAGTGGTATCAGAGCCACGTGCGAAGCATGTATGTGTTTCGTTTTTGTAGTTTTTATATTAGATATAAAAAATTACAGATTTATATGTTTCTGTAAATTTTCTTATTTTATAGAATTTTTGGGTATTTTTCTCGTAGAGTCGAAGCAACGAGTGTTGGGACACTCGTAGGCTTCAACCGTCGAGAAAAACTCTCCGAATCGGCGAGTTCTCGCTTTAGGTTTTTGGGACAGCGACTTAAGTCACTGTAAGATCATTGTAGGGACACTTGCGAAGTTTATTTTGCGAGTAGGGGCGCTGCCCCTATCCCCGAAAGGGGCCATGTCCCGCGATCGCGCCCGGAAACCGCTTAGCGGGACCGTTTCGGAGGGGTGACTCATAAATTCAAAATAAATTAGGAAAAATTATAGAAATTTTCTGTAAAAATACATAATTTAGAATTATGTATAATTCTGTGATTGTCATGGCCCAATAACCCAATTGGATTGGATTATGTGTGTTGTAATTCATAATACGGCCTGCGTGCCGTTTTGTGGTTGTGCGTGTTGTAAAGTGTTTGCGACTGCGGCGTCGCACCTATTCTTTAATATTCTAGTTGTAAATAGTTTTAGACTCGAATGTAACTCGAGTTTCGTATTTGTAATGTACAAAATGGAGCGGTGGAAAGTCCACTCGAGACGAGATTACGAGAAGGGTGATTTGACGACACATGGCGGTCAAAGGAAGCGCTTGGAGAAGCCGCTAGCCTTAGGTTGACCGTCCGATCTTCTCATTGGCTTGAGAAGATCGTAGTAGGGCCATGACTATATCACATTTAATGATATATATATATGTTGATATATATATATATGTATATTTAATTGATTTGCTTGTATGTATGTGATGCATGCTAGTAGAAAAAATGTTTGTATGTATATGATGCATGCTAGGTTAATTTTCTTGTATGTATATGATGCATGCTAGAATAATTAATGTATGTATATGATGCATGCTAATATAGGATAATAAAGGCCTAAATGCGTATAAGATACACATTACGATTAGATTAGATCATAATCGAATCAACTCGAAAATGCCTACCGAGCCTTGATACCCATCACTACCTCGATCATTTGTTGTTGTTGAATCTGCCAAAGCAGAGCAACGCATATTATCTTGGTAGGGTGCGGAGGGACAATCTTGGTCTCGCCTATCACGACTCGGGTTAGAGTAAGCTCAATTAGATTGAGCAAAACTAGTTAACTCAATTGGATCGAGTAGAACTATAGGCATATTCCAATCGTTGGAAAGATAGGTTAAGATCGCATTTACACTAAATCTTGGGCGATTTAGCCAAAGCTAACTCAAGGTCTTTTGTAAATGTGGGTCTTAATCCTATAAACAAGAGTTGCATAGAGATGTAATCGGTAATGTGTTACCCACCGATCGTACTAAGTCTTGGGCGATTTAGCCAAAGCTAACTCAAGGCTTAGTATGATGTGGATCTTGTCCCGTAAGAATTATAGCTAGTTTGTATGAATCTAGTAAAAGTGGTTTGACCACATCCATAACTCGATTCTACAAAATTCCTATAATTCAGTGGGAGCATCATTTGATTAAAGGCCTAATTAAATGATAAAAGGAATATGATATTAATCCTCTGCATTGTATGTTGTAGATTACTATGTCAACAAACACGAACACTCTCTCTGCGATCTGTCCTTGAGAAGGACAAGCTCAATGGAGCAAATTTCGGATCGTACAGAACTCGAGAATTGTTCTCACCCAAGAAAGGAAGTCAGACGTCCCGAGCAGCCCATTCCGGAGGCACCTCCTGCCAATGCCTTGCGAGCTGACAAAGATGCTTACAAGAAGCATCAAGATGATGCATTAGATGTGTCATGTCTAATGCTCGCGACCATGAACTCTGAGCTTCAGAAGCAACACGAGTTCATGAATGCTTATGATATGGTTGGACATCTTCGTCAACTATATCAAGGACAAGCTAGGCATGAGAGATATGAAGTCTCTAAGGCATTATTTGGGTCCAAAATGCAAGAAGGGACTCCCGTAGGTACATATGTACTCAAGATGATTGGGTACGTAGAAAACCTACAAAGGCTGGGATTCCCACTTGGCCAAGAGCTGGCCACTGACCTAATCTTGCAATCTTTGCCAAGAGCCTTCGATCAATTTGTCATGAATTATAACATGAATGAAATTGATAAGCCATTGCCTGAAATGCTCAGCATGTTGAGAACTGCTGAGCTTAACCTTAAGAAGGGTAAATCTGACACCATTTTGATGGTGCAGAAGAAGAAAGGCAAGGGCAAGCCTAAAGGCAAGGGAAAGTCCCAAGCCAAGGGCAAAGGCAAAGAACTTAAACCCAAAGGAGGGGTAGCCAAGGAAGGGGCTTGCTTCTTCTGCAAGGAAGCAGGACACTGGAAGCGTAACTGCAAGAAATACCTGGAAGATCTTAAGAAGAAGAGAAGTGAGACTTCTACTTCAGGTATAAATGTTATAGAAGTCAATCTATCTATTTCTTCATCATGGGTATTAGATACCGGATGTGCATCTCACATTTGTACCAATGTGCAGGGGCTGAGAAATAGCAAGGCATTGACAAAGGGCGAGGTGGACCTACGAGTAGGCAATGGAGCAAGGGTTGCTGCTGTTGCTGTAGGAACTTATGATCTATCTCTGCCCTATGGGCTTGTACTAGAATTAGATGAATGTTGTTATGTGCCTGCCTTAACTAAGAACATCATTTCAGTTTCTTGTTTGGACAAGAAAGGATTTTCATTTATAATAAAGAACAAATGTTGTTCAGTTTATTTAAATGATATGTTCTATTGTAGTGCACTTCTAATGAACGGACTCTACTTTCTAGACTTAGAGAGCCCTATCTATAACATAAGTACCAAGAGGTTCAAGACAAATGAGTTGAACCAAACCTATCTCTGGCACTGTCGCTTAGGTCACATAAATGAGAGTTGCTTATCTCAGCTCCATAAGGATGGCTGCTAGACTCATTTGATTTTGAATCATATGAGACATGCGAGTTTTGCCTTTTAGGCAAGATGACCAAGACTCTCTTTAATAGACACAGCGAAAGAGCAACAGATTTGTTAGGACTTATACATAGTGATGTATGTGGTCCTTTCAATGTTGCTGCTAGAGGTGGTTACAGGTACTTCATTACATTTACTGATGACTTCAGTAGATATGGTTATGTGTATCTTATGACACATAAATCTGAATCCTTTGAAAAGTTCAAAGAATTCAAGAATGAAGTACAAAACCAGCTTGGCAAGAGTATTAAGATACTTCGATCAGATCGAGGTGGTGAATACCTTAGCCATGAGTTTCGTGACTATCTAGCTGAGTGTGGGATTCTATCCCAACTCACTCCTCCTGGAACACCACAGTGGAATGGTGTATCCGAAAGGAGGAATCGTACCCTATTGGATATGGTACGATCTATGATGAGTCACACAGATCTTCCTATATCCTTTTGGGGATATGCTCTGGACACAGCAGCCTTTACCCTTAATCGTGTACCATCCAAGGCTGTGGTAAAGACACCATATACGATATGGACAAGGAAAAATCCCAAGATGTCTTTTATGAGGATTTGGGGTTGTGAGGCTTACGTTCGACGTCAAGTCTCAGACAAACTGGGACCCAAATCCGATAGGTGCTATTTTGTTGGATATCCCAAGGAAACAAAGGGATATTACTTCTACATTCCCTGTCGGCAAAGTGTTTGTGGTAGAAGAGGGGTTTTTCTAGAAAGGGATTTTGTTTCTAGAAAAACTAGTGGGAGTACCTTCGATCTTGAAGAAATTCAAGATAAGGACCATAGCACTGAGGCCTTGATGGAGGTTGAACAGGAACCACAAAGTGTTATGGGTGATGAGGTTGTTGCACAAAGAGTTGTGGAACAACCACCTGTTCAAGTAGACCTACCTCTTCGCAGGTCTGATAGGGTACGTCGTCAGCCTGAGAGATACTCATTTCTCTTGTCTGACCATGATGACATTATGCTCATTGAGAATGAGCCTACCTCCCATCGAAGCGCTGTTGAGCCCAGATTCTGAGAAATGGCTAGACGCCATGAGATCCGAGATGGAATCCATGTACACTAACCAAGTATGGACTTTGGTTGATCCACCTGAAGGGGTCAAACCCATTGGGTGTAAGTGGGTCTTTAGGAGAAAGACTGACATGGATGGACTTACGCATACCTATAAGGGCCGATTGGTGGCTAAAGGTTTCAAGCAAATTCATGGTATTGACTATGATGAAACCTTTTCTCCAGTGGCGATGTTTAAGTCCATTCGGATCTTGCTTGCTATTGCAGCATACCACGATTATGAGATCATGTAGATGGATGTCAAAACCGCGTTTCTGAATGGAAACTTACTCGAGGATGTGTACATGACACAACCTGAGGGTTTTGTAGATCCACAAAGATATCGGAAGGTATGCAAACTGCAAAGGTCCATTTATGGGCTAAAGCAAGCTTCTCGGACTTGGAATCTTCGATTCGATGATGCGATCAAACAGTTTGGTTTCATCAAGAATGAAGATGAACCCTGTGTCTACAAGAGGGTTAATGGGAACACAGTTGTGTTCCTTGTATTGTATGTGGATGACATACTACTCATTGGGAATGACATCCCTTCGCTCTACGATCGGTGAAGACTTGGCTGGGGACGTGCTTCTCAATGAAGGACTTCGGTGAAGCACCTGTATTCTAGCCATAAAGATCTATAGAGATAGATCTAAGAGATTGCTTGGCCTAAGTCAGAGTACATACATTGACACGGTATTACTTCGGTTTGCCATGCAGAATTCCAAGAAAGGACTTCTGCCGATGTCACATGGTGTGAGTCTTTCGAAGACTCAAAGTCCCTCTTCTAGAGAGGAGAGAGACCGCATGGATAAGATCCCTTACGCATCTGCTATAGGATCTATCATGTACGTCATGCTGTGTACTCGTCCTGATGTCTCGTATGCTTTGAGCATGACGAGTAGATACCAGTCAGATCCAGGTGAGCGTCACTGGATAGCAGTCAAGAATATTCTTAAGTACTTGAGAAGGACTAAAGAATATTTCTTGATATTTGGAGGCGATGAGGAGCTAGCTGTAAAGGGTTACAGCGATGCAAGCTTCCAAACTGACCAGGATGATTATAGATCGCAGTCAGGGTTCGTGTTTTGCTTGAATGGTGGCGCTGTGAGCTGGAATAGTTCCAAGCAGAACACAGTTGCTGATTCTACAACAGAGGCCGAATATATCGGTGCTTCCATCTTATTCGAGAGATTATCGATAGAGGAGATGTGAAGATTTGCAGAGTACCCACAGATGCTAACATCGCAGATCCCTTGACCAAGGCTTTGGCACAGAAAAAGCATGATGGTCACACTAGGTCATTGGGTATTAGATACTACGGTGATTGGCACTAGTGCTAGTGGGAGATTGTTAGTGAGAGCCCTAGAGCCAATCATATGATGATTGTTGTATGGACTTTATTGTATCATATTCCTATTTATAAAGGCATGGTTATTATATTTACTTGTATTGGTGCCAAATAACTAAATATAATAATGTCCTTGAGTAGTAGGTTCTTATCTATATCAATCGATTGGTTGAATCGATAGTGAGATAATATAGAGAACACTACTCTTAATCATTCCTAATCGAGTACTAACATTCAGGGACAATGTTAATGCGTAGAGACTAGCATGTAGGTCAACAAGATGACTTGATCTCACAAGTCATGGATATGAGATATCAAGTTGACACATGGGTATGCATTGGAGAATGTATATTGAATGACCCGCCATGAGAAAGTATCATGGATCGTTATATGAGTGTCATATACTTTCTCATGTGGCTATTAGTATGACTATTAGTCCTTAGACCTGAAGTCACCATGGTTCCCTACATAAGGAGTTGCATACTTTGGCCGTCAAAGCGTCACCCGTAAATGGGTGGACTATAAAGGCGATTCTTGGGTATGTAGCAATTATGCGGAGGATGTGAGTGATGTAGATGGGATCTATCCCTCCTATATGACGGGGTGACATCGATATTCTTGATAGAGTGAGACCACGAAGTGCATGGCCATGCCCAAATGAGTCAATATGAGATATTGAGCTCATTTGATTGTGAGTCTACTTGAGTTCAAGATTTAGATTGTAAGGATGACACGGTCTATGCCTCGATTGGTCAATCTAGATGTCAAGGATAGAGGACATTGTCACATATTAGAGTCACAATTAGTAGTCACAAAGGAGATGTTGGAGCTCAACATTCTTGTAACTTGGGTAGCAATGATGTGTTGCTAGATACCGCTCATTGCTTATGTTCCTAAATCGGTTTAGGGACATTGCCAACGTTACAAGAACCTATAGGGTCACACACATAAGAGCAATTAGATGGAGATTAGGTTCATATGATGAACCATGAGGATTAGGTTCATGGGATGAACCAAATTGGATTAAGAGTAATCCAAATTAGACTAATTGAGTTAGACTCAAGTTGATTCAAGTGTTGAATGAGTCTAATTTAGATTTGATTAATCAAATCAATTTAAATTAAATGAATAGAGATTCATTAAATTAAATTGACTTGAATCAAATGGTTGGATTTGATCAACCATGGAGATATGAGGTCAAGTTTGACTTGAGAGGGAAGATGAAAGGTCAAGTTTGACTTGACCAAATGCCATGTCATGATGATGACTTGGCATGGCCGGCCAATGATGATGTTCCACATCATCATGGACACATCATGGGGTGCCACCTCATAAGGGAGACCAAGAGCCATTGGCTCTTGGAGTTACATGCATGCATGTAACCCCCTTATAGTGGGTTATGGATGATGTGAAGTTAAGTTGTGTAACTTCATCTTCTTCCTCTTCTCTTCCCTCAAGCTCTCTCTTCCTCATCTAGCCATGAACGTCCAAGGGGTGCTAGCACACTCTAGGATGCTTTTCTCCACCTATTGCTTGTGTGGATACCGATAGAGGAGTGTACACTTGACACTCTCGAGTTCCGGCGAACCTTTTGGACGAGCGGGATAAGCGAAGGGCGTCGCTACGAGGGTAACACTCTCACCTTCTAGATCTAAGGTAGATCTAGGGTTTTTATATAAACACATACATGTTTTGTTTTAATACATCTTCGCACGGATCCGTGGCCGGGGCTTCCGAGGTTTCCGCAACGCAAAAAGCGGTTTTTGCGGCTCGGAAAAACCCAACAAGTCGAAGATCTTAGGAAAAAGTTGGAATGGTTTACTTTGGGATCCAAAGGACTTGACCTCCTACTTGGATCGTAAAGGGCCACGTACAACAAGGTCGGACTAGGGTTTAGCTCAAATATGACCAACAAGTCATATATGTCGATTGTAAGTCAACATAAAAATGTGTCCAAGCATGGGTCCCTAAGACCGCCTTGATTTCAAATTTAGGATCGAACCAGTACTGGGTTTCCAATGACTAAATCCACTATGTGGAGAGATCGAACCGATTCAATGGTCCAGGGGGAGCTAGTACTAAACTTGTTTGTATTTTAACTTAGAAATTGCATGCTTAGGTTCTTTATTTAGTTTGATTTTTCTTTTTAGAACGGTTAGATAGGACTATAACTCGTCAATACTTGATAACATAGTACCAGGACGCGGCGAGATGATAGTACGCTAGGAAAGCGGAGTCTTGTGTATTCGGGCAAGATAAGGCGTATCTAGTTCGGTGCACTTGACCGAGTGGAAGTAGGTGAAGCTACCTCACTGTATCCTAGACTAGTTAGACCAGGAAGTGGTCTTAGGTGAGTCAAGTCTCTATTTTCTTGAAAATGACTTTGTCTAAGGAAGTGGTCGTTGTTCCGATCAAAGAAGGCCTCTGTGCCTCGCCACGACCTAGAAGCCATGATCTTGAAAAGGTGACTTGATGAGCCTAAGGTCAAATCCGAATCTAATGCAAGGTTGATAAGTGTTCAAATCATTAAATTTAAATCAAGTAAAATTGGAAGTCATCTCACAAGAACATATAGGGTTAACATGTTTGATCATGTAGACATGGGTGATATGATTTAGGTTAATAATTTTCAACCAATCTTTAATAAATCCAATATCTGATCCAATTACCTTGCGTGTAGGATCAATGGATGTTGGACAATGGTTGCTCCCGACACATGACCGGGGATCAACTCAAATTTTCGAAACTTCGATTCAAACGACAAGGATCGGTAGCCTTCGGAAACAACGACATGCTCAAACTCATCGGATCAGGTGATATGGAGCTCAACTCTAATTTTGTTATTCAAAATGTCTTATTGGTAGAAAATTTTTATTATAATTTACTTAGTGTAAGCTAATTGTGTGATAATAACTATAAGGTCATAATTCTAGAAAATGATTGCATAATTAATACAAATGAAACTTCTAAAAAAAATCCTTAAGGGAACCAGAAATAACAATATTTACACTATTAATTTAATTAAATCCTCAACCAAATGTCTTATGACACGGCAAGAGGAATCATGGTTGTGACACCGACGACTCGGTCACTCACACCCAAGACTCATCCACAAAATGAGTCAGAGTGACTTAGTCAGAGGTTTGCCTAACCTCAATAACTTGAATAATAAAATATGTAATGCTTGTCAACAAGGTAAACAATCTAGGACACAACATCAACTAACTAATCAAGAACGAACCAAAAGTGTTCTTGAGCTCCTACACATGGATCTATTTGATTCACATGGAGCTAAGTCACTTAATGGGAGTAAATTCTGCTTAGTCATAATTGATGACTATTCTAGATTTACTTGGGTTAGGTTCATCAAACACAAAAGCGATACCCTAGATCAATTAATCACCCGATTTAAACTAATAGAAAATCAACAAAACCTTAAAATCAAAAGACTTAGGACTGATCATGGTGGTGAATTCGAGAACCACAGGTTTACAGAATTCTGTAACCTAAATGGATACCACCATGAGTTCTCTTGCCCTAGAACCCCACAATAGAATGGCCTAGTAGAACGTAAAAATAGAACCCTACAAGAAGCCGCTAGGACAATGTTAAACAAGTATAACCTACCCGATAGGTTTTGGGCGGAAGCCGTAAGTACGACATGCTATGTCCAAATTAGGATCCTTTTGGTAAAGAGGCACCATAAGACCTCATACGAGATTTATCACGATAAAATACCTAACATCATGTACTTTAGGGTATTTGGGTTTAAGGTACATATTCTAAGCACTAAGGATTATCTAGGGAATTTACATCGAAAACCTCAACCGGGATCTTTCTAGGATACTCAACTATAAGTAGAGCTTATAGAGTATATAACCATGACACCCTTACAGTCGAGGAGACTATCAATGTAGTATTTAATGAAGGATACGAACCTACAAAACCTCCGGCAACCCCAATTAGCAAGCTGATTCATACCAGACCTAACTTTGATCCAGAGATCAAGTCTAGTATTAATCCTAACCTAAGTCAACCAAGTTACTCTATTGACCAAGTGGTAGAAGACTCTAGTCAAACTAGGACTCAAATGAGTCATCCTATTGACCAAGTGGTAGATGACCCAAACCCAAATCAAACTAGGACTCAAACCAATCATCCTATCGACCAAGTGATAGGTGATCCAAGTCTAGGAGTTCGAACTAGAGCCTCATATAGAAACCTTAGTCAAATCTCCCTGATTTCCAAAATTGAACCCAAAACTATTGACCAAGCTCTTCTTGATCCCGATTGGATTATTGCAATGCAAGAAGAGCTGTCTTAATTCACTAGGAATGAAGTATGGGAATTAGTACCGCCACTTAAAGATAAAATAATCATTGGAACAAGGTGGGTGTTTAGGAATAAACTTGATGATAAAGGTGAAGTAGTTAGAAATAAAGCTAGATTAGTTGCTAAAGGGTTTAGTCAAGTCGAAGGTTTAGATTACGATGAGACCTATGCTCCAATAGCTAGGTTAAAGTCCATTCGAATGTTATTAGCATATGATGCACATCGTGTTGGGTTTCCGGCACCGTGGCGTGTGTGTGTTCGATCATGTTTCGTAAACATGAACACAGCGGAAGCAATAAAAATAATAAATACTCCTATTTATTACAACACACACAACACACGCATGCATATTACAACAAGTGTAGACATAATCGTAAATTTAAATTTGCAATAAAAGGAAATTTATCTACGTTATACCTTTCGTATGACGTGTAGCGGGAACGGCATCAACCGGAACGATCCTCGCTAGAATCGTCTCTATCCATATCCACGCCGAGTTCCTCGGGATGACTTCGCTAAGCCACGAGCTTCGTCTTCGTACGGGTTACTAGCCTCGTGTTGAAGATGACGTGATCGAGAGTTGATCACGATCCGAATCCAAATTCGGATCCAAAACTAGTCCTCAAAACTCGCTTCTCCGGAGAGGTATTCGTCAACCGATTGACGAATCCTTCGTCCTCCACCTCAGAGGATTACCGGAGATCGAATCCCCGGTAAGTTATCTGCTGTCGGAGCTCTAACCGTTGTCCAAACGATGCTCCGACGAGAGGAGAAGAAGCTGTCCAGAAAACTGGACAGCTTGGTGGAGGAGTAGGCGCCGGCCAAGAACAAGGAAGCCAAGTGCTCACCTTTTCACCGAGGCCTAGGGAGATCACCGGAGGGTCGCCGGAGGATCACCGGCTGAAACTTGGTCGCCGGCAAGGAGCTGGACGCCGGCACAAGGGGGTTGGGCGGCCAAGGAGCTTGGGCGGCAACACTAGGTTGGGCGGCAACTCCAACTAGGGTTTTTGGATTAGGGCTTAATTATCCATTAAGCCCTCTTTTATAGAGAACTAATTCTCTTAATGGTTATTGGATCATAACCATTAGGCCCGTTAACCCGCTCCATTAAGATAAGTTAAAATAAACCAAACCATGATGGTTTATTTTAAGTTAAAACGAACCGAACCAACTTTTGGTTCATTCGTTTAAAATAAACCAAACCCTTTGGTTTATTCTCCTCCATTGGATTAAAACCAAACCATTTTGGTTTATCCATTACGTCTTCATAAGACTCGGCCCATCCACGCTTCCATTGCGACTAAAACGATTTCATGCTCGCTTTATGTTTGGTCCAACCAAACCTAGTTTCTCTCGGTCTGAGAATCCCATTCTCAAGCTCGTTTTAAATCCTTTGGATTACGCTCGTTGTGCGTGTGACCAAATAGGTTATCGGTTTATGTTGGTCGTCTATAATTAACCATTAATTATAGAACGATCATGAGTGGCACCTAGTAGTACATCATGATCCCCAATTAACCGAAAATATCAACGGTTGATCCAGAACTATTTCTGAAACCCTTCAGCAGCTCGAATGAATCGTGCCCCATTCCCTTCACTCATCATATACCCACTTGGTTCAGGACATGGTCTATTGTGTCAGTCCCCACTAGGCTGACTACGTCACACCTAGCCCAAGTATTATTTCCTCGTTCTACGGATTCTAGTTACTCCACATGTATCGAAGAGTACCTTACTCTAAACATGTAATGCTTTGGCCAAAGACTTTAGTAACAATCCGATGAGAGGCCATGGGTATACATCTCCTCGCAAGGAGTGGTAAATCCTTTATTGGCTATTCAAACACCTTCGATCACTTCGACTTATACCCAATCATCTCGGTCCACATCTCCTTAGAGATGTTTGCTTAAGATGTCAAAGCATAAGTCTCCATGATCAAGATGACTTGAATACCGCAAGTCAAAGGAACATCGCACTTAAGCCACAGTAAGAACTTCATTGACATATCTATATATGCAGAGAACCATATGAAGTGTTATGGCTGGTCACTCCAATGAACTAGTTACCATAACTAGCATCCACGATTAACTCCGGACATCACTATGTCTCCAGCCAGTGAGAATCAGCTGCTTGGATACACCAAGGAGTATACCTCGTGCTAGTCTCGACAGAATTGATGGTATCCAAATCCATCAATTCATCGACTAGGGATAATTTCGATACATCACAATTACACATGTAGAGATACTCACTAGTTGTGATCCAATCACAAATTCTCTCATGTTGTGAATCGTATCATGGACATTCAGTAAATGAGTTTAAGATCCAATCAAATACATAAAACAAGTATACTCAAATAGTGAATCTTCATTTATCATATAAATGGTTCATACATAAGGCGATTGCCTAAGGACATCTCTCATATATTACTAACAGACTCCCACTTGGCCTAATGCCAATCGCTACGGTATCCAATACCATAAGCTCGAACATGACCCTCAAACTTACTTTGAGGTAATGCCTTAGACAAAGGATCCGCTAAGTTCCTTTCAGTGGGAATTTTCTCGATTTGTATTTCGTTCCTACTGATGATCTCTCTGATAAGATGATAGCGGCGAAGCACATGTTTGGATTGCTGATGAGACCTTGGCTCTTTCGCCTGTGCAATTGCTCCATTGTTGTCGCAGTAGACCGGTATTGCTTCAACAATGGCCGGAATCACACCAAGTTCATGAACGAACTTTTTGATCCAAACCGCTTCCTTTGCTGCTTCCAAAGCTGCAATGTATTCTGCCTCAGTGGTAGAATCCGCTACAGTCTCTTGTTTGGAACTTTTCCAACTCACTGCGCCCCCATTCAAGGTGAACACGTATCCAGACTGAGACCTGGAATCATCCTTGTCTGTCTGGAAGCTGGCATTTGTATACCCGCGTATCACCATGTCCCCTTCTCCATATATTAGGAACACATCCTTAGTTCTTCTCAAGTACTTAAGGATCGTCTTAATAGCCGCCCAATGATCCATTCCTGGATCGGACTGGTATCTGCTCGTGACACTCAGAGCATACGATACATCGGGCCTCGTACATAACATAGCATACATGATAGATCCTTTTGCGGATGCATAGGGAATCTTACTCATGCAAATCCTCTCGTCTTCTATGCGCAGACACATAGACTTCGAAAGGTGTACCCCATGCCTGTTGGGTAGGAAACCTTTCTTGGATTCCGACATGCTAAACCTCTTTAGCACTCGGTCTATATATGTAGACTACGAAAGACCAAGCAACCATTTCGATCTATCTCTATAGATCTTAATCCCGAGGATGTAGGTTGCTTCTCCCAGGTCTTTCATGGAGAATGTCTTGGATAACCAAACCTTCACTAACTGTAAGATTGAAACATCGTTTCATATAAGTAGTATGTCATCGACATACAATACTAGGAATACGACTGCACTCCCACTAACCTTCTTGTACACACAAGGTTCGTCTGGATTTTGTGAGAAATCAAACTTTTTGATTGTCTCATCAAAACGGATATTCCAGCTCTTGGATGCTTGCTTCAATCCATAAATGGATCGTCGCAATTTGCATACCTTGGTTTTATCAACCGATGTGAAACCCTCAGGCTGTATCATATACACGTCCTCGAGAAGGTTTCCATTAAGGAAAGCTGTTTTCACATCCATCTGCCATATCTCATAATCATAATGAGCCGCTATGGCCAGGAGCATCCGAATGGATTTAAGCATAGCTACAGGCGAATAGGTTTCATCATAATCAACACCTTATTTTTGACGATATCCTTTCGCCACCAATCTTGCCTTATAGGTAATCACATTACCATCCATGTCGGTTTTCTTCTTGAAAACCCACATGCACCCTATAGGCTTTATCCCTTCAGGTGGGTCAACCAAGTTCCAAACTTGGTTTTCATACATGGAATCCATTTCCGACTTCATGGCACCAAGCCACTTATCCCTTTCTGAACTTGTCAGCACTTCTTCATAACTGGTAGGCTCCTCATCATCAATGAGTAACACGTCGTTCGATTCGCTTACGAGAAATCCATATCTCTCAGGAATATTGCGTGTTCTACTAGATCTACGAAGATGTGGTGTTACAATAGGTCCAGCCGATTGCTCATCACTATGAGTTGTCGGCTGTTGTGCTTCACCAGGTATCTCATTAATGTCTATTTGAGTCTCTCGAGCCTCCTCAAGCTCGACGACACTCCCACTGTTTTCTTGCAAGAGAAACTCTTTCTCTAGAAACACAGCATGCCTTGAAACAAACACCTTTTGTTCCACAGGATGATAGAATTGGTAACCCCTTGTTTCCTTAGTGTATCCAACAAATAGACATTTATCAAACTTAGCATCCAATTTGTCTGATACAGTCCGCTTCACATAAGCAGGACAACCCCATATCTTCAAGTAAGATACATGAGGTTTCTTACCATTCCATATCTCATATGGAGTAGTTGAGACTACCTTGGTAGGCATTCTGTTTAACAAGTAAACAGCTGTCTGAAGTGCATAGCTCCAAAAGGACTTGGGAAGAGTCGCATGATTCATCATTGACCTGACCATGTCCAACAAGGTCCGGTTACGCCTCTCAGATACACCATTATGCTATGGTGTATAGGGCGGAGTCCATTGAGACAATATGCCATTGTCTCTTAGATAATCAAGAAACTCTTGACTTAAGTATTCACCACCTCGATCCGATCGAAGTATTTTAATACTCTTGTCATGTTGTCTCTCTACTTCATTTCTGAATTCTTTGAACCTTTCTAAGGCTTCAGACTTGTGTTTCATCAAGAACACATACCCAAACTGTGAGTGATCATCGGTGAAGGTAATGAAGTAGCTATAGCCTCCTAAAGCTTGAGTTGACATAGGTCCACATACATCACTATGTATTAGGCCTAGCAACTCTCCCACTCATTCACCTTTTCCTGTAAAAGGTAACTTAGTCATCTTGCCTTTTAAGCATGATTCGCATGTATCGTATGAATCCAATTCAAACGATTCCAGAATTCCACATCGGTCTAATTCGGACATGCATTTCTTGCTTACATGGCCAAGACGACAATGCCACATGTAGGAGTCTATTTGATTATCCTTTCGAGCACGCTTGTTGCTCGCTTCGATATTGTAAATGTCACTGGATACGTCCAACATATAAACACCATTGCTTAAAGTTCCAGTCCAATAAATAACTCCATTCAAAGTTATGTAACAACAATTGTTACTAAAAGTCAAATGATACCCATTTCTATTTAAACAAGAAATAGAAAAGATGTTCTTTATCAACGAAAAAACATAAAAGCAATTGTCCAGTTCTAAGACAAGTCCTGCAGGGAGTTTCAACAAATACGTTCCGATGGCGAGTGCAGCAACCTTTGCTCCATTCCCAACACGTAAATTTGACTCTCCCTTGACGAGTCTTCTTCTATTCCTTAGCCCATGTATGTCATTACATATATGTGAGCCACACCCAGTATCCAATACCCAAGTGTTTGAGGAAATAGAATGACAATCAATAACGAAGATATCTGAAGAAGATGGGGCATCCGATGCCTTATTCTTCTTCACGGACTCAAGATAAATCTTGCACATTCTTCGCAAATGGCTCTCCTTGCCATAATGATGGCAAGTTTCCTTTTTTGCTAGTTCTACCTTCTTAGCCCTTCTCTTCTTTCCCTTCTGTTGTTCCTTTGACTTCCTCTTAGAACCTTTCTTCGAGGAATCAACTACAAAGACACCGTCCCTGCTCATGCTTCTCAAGACTCCATAGTCTTGATATTGAGCGATACCACAGATGAACCTTCTAGCATCTCGAGAGGTGAAGAGAAGCTTTGAGACTTGAACCTTTCGAATCTCACTTGCTCATCAACCAACTCACAAAGATGAAGGACTACGATATGAGCATCCATATGCTCATGCTGCTTTCGTAGCTTGGGTTCCATCGCGGCTAGCATGATGCAACTCATTTGTTCAGAATCACTCACATGTTTCTGATAGGCCAACAATTGGTCCAGAGTTGCATCGTCACTAGGACGGGCGAGAAGAGGCGCTTCGAAGACATTTGCAAGCTTTTCAACCTTGAGAACAATTCTCAAGCTTCTAAGCCAGTCCAAGAAGCTCGGCCCAGTCAATTTATTCGAATCCAAAATGGAATGCAAATTCAAAGACATCATGATCAATCTTAGAAATACAAAACGAGCATATATGAGAAAATGATTTTTTAAAAATGCATCAATATACATTTATAAATCCCATTCATTTTTCGAATTTCAAAAACCTCAAAATCACTTCGGGAGATCGTAGGTCCATCTCCGAATGGGCTGATATCCATCATAGTTATGAACAACCTTGGAGAGAGTCCAACAAGACATTCATAACTACGACGGTAGGTATCAACTATACCGATTGCATATCACAATGTGCTATCAACTAATTGAATGTTCACAAATACATCGGGTTGTTAACACATTAACAAGTATGCATCATATGCATAGCACCCAACTTCACCTCCCTTTACATCGACCTTGGAGAGAGTCCAACAAGCCGATGCTCCAAATTAAAACCAACCCATTAATTGGGACATAGTTTTAATATGGTTAGAGTGCATTCAACCAATTAGCCCAGCTTGGAGAGAGTCCAACAACCAAAGCTAACGATTGACCTCTGACTCTTACCATATTAGTATTAAACTATTCCATGGTTTGAACATATTCGGGTTCGAGCCGGGCTTGGAGAGAGTCCAACAACCCAAACAAGAAACGGAACTCTGGTTCTAACCATATTAATGTAAGGTGTAGGCTTTAATATTGTTTAAGGGTTTTTATGTCTCATCCACTTTGCATGCAAATAACTATTATCTACATGGCATGGCATACATGGCATACATCTACATGTCATGACACGCATGGCATAATGTTATGCATCTAATGCAATTACATGGCATACAATTATGTCATGTATATATTTCCTTATATGTCATAACTATTTATGGAAATAAAATATGTTTAAGATTTGATTCTCCAAATCAAATCATAATTAAATTAGGAAACAAATTTCCAAATCTAATCACATATTTTATTCATGGAATTATTTGATTAAGGAAAATCTATTTAGAAAACCAATTTCCTAAATCATTAAAACTACTTATGGAAATAAAATATTTTAAGATTTGATTTCCCAAATCAAATCAAGATTAAATTAGGAAACAAATTTCCAGAATCTAATCAAATATTTTATTTATGGAAAATATCAATTTCCATAAATACTTCCAACTTTCCAAAAGTGGAAGATTTCCATAAATACTTCTAGACTTTCCAAAATTAAAAATTTCCATAAATACTTCTAAATTTCCAAAATTAGAAAATTTCTAGAAATACATTATGACTATCGCAAAAACATTTTACGATTATGTCGAAACACAACCTGGGCTCTGATACCACTGTTGGGTTTCCGGCACCGCGACGTGTGTGTGTTCGATCATGTTTCGTAAACATGAACACAGCGGAAGCAATAAAAATAATAAATACTCCTATTTATTACAACACACACAACACACGCATGCATATTACAACAAGTGTAGACATAATCGTAAATTTAAATTTGCAATAAAAGGAAATTTATCTACGTTATACCTTTCGTATGACGTGTAGCGGGAACGGCATCAACCGGAACGATCCTCTCTAGAATCGTCTCTATCCGTATCCACGCTGAGTTCCTCGGGATGACTTCGCTAAGCCACGAGCTTCGTCTTCGTACGGGTTACTAGCCTCGTGTTGAAGACGACGTGATCGAGAGATGATCACGATCCGAATCCAAATTCGGATCCAAAACGAGTCCTCAAAACTCGCTTCTCCGGAGAGGTATTCGTCAACCGATTGACGAATCCTTCGTCCTCCACCTCAGAGGATTACCGGAGATCGAATCCCCGGTAAGTTATCCGCTGTCGGAGCTCTAACCGTCGTCCAAACGATGCTTCCACGAGAGGAGAAGAAGCTGTCCAGAAAATTGGACAGCCTGGTGGAGGAGTAGGCGCCGGCCAAGAAAAAGGAAGCCAAGTGCTCACCTTTTCACCGAGGCCTAGGGAGATCACCGGAGGGTCGCCGGAGGATCACCGGCTGAAGCTTGGTCGCCAGCAAGGAGCTGGACGGCGGCACAAGGGGGTTGGGCGGCCAAGGAGCTTGGGCGGCCAAGGAGCTTGGGCGGCCAAGGAGCTTGAGCGGCAACACTAGGTTGGGCGGCAACTCCAACTAGGGTTTTTGGATTAGGGCTTAATTATCCATTAAGCCCTCTTTTATAGAGAACTAATTCTCTTAATGGTTATTGGATCATAACAATTAGGCCCATTAACCCGCTCCATTAAGATAAGTTAAAATAAACCAAACCATGATGGTTTATTTTAAGTTAAAACGAACCGAACCATCTTTTGGTTCATTCGTTTAAAATAAATCAAACCCTTTGGTTTATTCTCCTCCATTGGATTAGAACCAAACCATTTTGGTTTATCCATTACGTCTTCATAAGACTCAACCCATCCACGCTTCCATTGCGACTGAAATGATTTCATGCTCGCTTTATGTTTGGTCCAACCAAACCTAGTTTCTCTCGGTCTGAGAATCCCATTCTCAAGCTCGTTTTAAATCCTTTGGATTACGCCTTGCGCTGTGTGACCAAATAGGTTCTCGGTTTATGTTGGCCGTCTATAATTAACCATTAATTATAGAACGATCATGAGTGGCACCTAGTAGTACATCATGATCCCCAATTAACCGAAAAGATCAACGGTTGATCCAGAACTATTTCTGAAACCCTTTAGCAGCTCGAATGATTCGTGCCCCATTCCCTTCACTCATCTTATACCCACTTGGTTCAGGACATGGTCTATTGTGTCAGTCCCCACTAGGCTGACTACGTCACACCTAGCCCAAGTATTATTTCCTCGTCCTACGGATTCTAGTTACTCCACATGTATCGAAGAGTACCTTACTCTAAACATGTAATGCTTTGGCCAAAGACTTTAGTAACAATCCGACGAGAGGCCATGGGTATACATTTCCTCGCAAGGAGTGGTGAATCCTTTATAGGCTATTCAAACACCTTCGATCACTTCGACTTATACCCAATCATCCTGGGTCCACATCTCCTTAGAGATGTTTGCTTAAGATGTCAAAGCATAAGTCTCCATGATCAAGATGACTTGAATACCGCAAGTCAAAGGAACATCGCACTTAAGCCACAGTAAGAACTTCATTGACATATCTATATATGCAGAGAACCATATGAAGTCTTACTACCGGTCACTCCAATGAACTAGTTACCATAACTAGCATCCACGATTAACTCCGACATCAATATGTCTCCAGGAGAATCAACCGCTTGATATACTAAGGAGTATGAGTTAGTCTGAATGAATTGATGGTATCCAAATCCATCAATTCATCGACTAGGGATAATTCCGATACATCACAATTACACATGTAGAGATACTCACTAGTTGTGATCCAATCACAAATTCTCTCATGCTGTGAATCGTATCGTGGACATTCAGTAAATGAGTTTAAGATCCAATCAAATACATAAAACATGTATACTCAAATAGTGAATCTTCATTTATCATATAAATGATTCATACATAAGGCTATTGCCTTAGGACATCTCTCATATATTACTAACACATCGAGGATTTAAGTTATTTCAAATGGATATAAAGTCAGCATTCTTGAATGGATACATTAAAGAAGAGGTTTATGTTAGTCAACCCCTCGGTTTCGAAATTCTGGATAAACCTGACCATGTTCTTAGGTTAAAGAAAGGCCTCTATGGACTTAAACAAGCTCCTCGAGCTTGGTACAAGAGGCTTTCGATTTATCTTAAGTCCAAAGGATTTAACCAAGGTGTAGTTGACCCAACTCTTTTCGTAAAAACCGTAGGTAGAGACATATTCATTGCCCAAATCTATGTAGATGATATTATTTTCGGAACCACCAACTCGATCCTACTGAATGAATTCATTTCACTAATGTAAAGTCAATTTGAAATGAATTTAGTAGGTGAGTTAAGTTTCTTCTTAGGTCTACAAATTAAACAAACTAAAGATGGAATATACCTACATCAACGCAAATATACTAAGGAATTAATTAAATGCTTTGGAATGCAAGATGCTAATATTATTATTACCCTAATGGCAACTAATGTGAATATAGAAGAAGATGTAATAAAAAATTCAATTGATTTAAAATACTATAGAAGAATAATAGGGAGTCTCCTTTACTTAACTGTGAGCTGACCTAATATCATATTTGGAGTAAGTATGTGCGCAAGGTTCCAAACCTGTGCCAAGGAATCTCACCTAACTCTAGTCAAGTGTATCCTTAGATATCTAAAGGGTACACTTAATATCGGTATTTGGTATCCTAGATCTACCGAGTTTGAACTAATCGGCTACTCTGATTCGGACTATGCTGATAGTAAGATCGATAGAAAGAATATGAGTAGTTGTTGTCAACTTCTTGGCTCGAGTCTAGTAAGTTGGTGCAGTAGGAAGCAACACTGTGTTGCCTTATCTACCACCGAAGCCGAATACATCACGATGGGTGAGTGTGTTACTCAGCTTCTTTGAATGAAGTACACTCTCTGAGACTTTAAGTTAGATTTTACAAACACTAAACTCCACGTAGATAACATTAACTCAATTAACCTAACTAAGAATCTGATATGTCACTGTAGGACCAAACATATAGAGGTCAAACACCATTTCATTCGAGAACATGTGGCCAACGGAGCCAAACAACTCCAATACGTCGAATCGAAGTCCAACTTGGTAGACCTTTTTACTAAACCCCTACCCGAAGCCGAATTCAGTCTATTAAGACGAAAATTGGGTATGTGCGTAGTAGAAATAGAAACTTGTAAATTATATTTTCTTACTTTTCATTTTTATGGAACTAGCATAGGGCATACCTTAGATATCATGCGCCTATAGATTTAAGGAGCCAATACATCTCACAACACATAGGACTAATGTGTTTGTGTACTTAGCCACGTAGATGGGCGTGAGATGTTAGGACCTTACTTCTAGTTCCAGATGTAGAGCTAGTGCATCGCCATGAACCACGGAGTATAATCATACATATTAACTGACTCTGACCAGAACTAGTTGATCTTTCATATCAATCAAGTCAATTATGAGTCAAACATTTTATAGATGAGATTATTTTAAGTATATTATTTTCAAAATAATATGGAACATGCTTGGACTTTAAAATTAATATCTATTTTTGTTTTTCATACACCCTCACTCTTTTCGATATATTGCAAAAGGGGGAGAAAAAAAGGTCAAAGTTAAGTTAAGGGATCAAAATTTTTGTTAAAAAAATGCCAAAGTTAAGTTAAGGGATCAAAATTTTTGATAACTTATAACTGATCAAAATTTTTGATAACTTAACTCACTTCATATTTAAAGTTAAGTAAATGTATCAAAATTTTTGATAACTTAACTCACTTCATAATTAAAGTTAAGTAAATGTTTACTTAACTTTAAGTTTTGAAAATTTACTTAACTTGTTTTTGTTAACAAAAAGGAAGTAAAGGCCAAGTTAAGAGAATTCTTAACTTAAACTTATTTTTAAACACTATGGCAAAATGCTAATGCTTTACTTAAGAAAGGAGGAGAAAGGACCAAGTTAAGAAGTCCTCTTAACTTAAACGTTTTACTAAGGCCAACTTTAAGTAATGTTAATTACTTAAACTCTTCCTAAATAACAACCATCAAGGGGGAGGATTAAGGTCTTCTTTCAAGACTCACCCTCAGTCAAGGGGGAGTACTTGAAGAAAATTCTTACTACTCCTACTTAATCTTTATTATTCGTGTTTTTTTATGCACATTATTATTCTTCATGCATATTATTTTTTTAACTTTGTATGTGGGTTTGCCATAGATCAAAAAGGGAGAGATTGTTGGTGCAGTAGGCACCTAAGTCGAACCTGAGTTTTGATTATAGCAATCGATATAAAGTTAAGTTCATATTGTTATCTCACAAGCTAAATCGAGTGTGCAGAAAAGTGCCAATGCTGAAGCTGAAGGTTATCGACACCCGAAGGAAGCCGCGGTGGTCGGGCGACACTCGAGTGACTTCGAAGAGAGCCGAAGGAATCGAGTGGAAGGCCTGAAGAGAAAGCGACACAGTAAGTATCGAGGTAAGCTCGTGTGTGCGAGTGTAAGAGAGGTCGTATCCTTCTTACGGGGATAGTCTTAAGCGTAGATCCGACCCAACACATCCCATCAGTGGTCTAGGTCGACATCGGACGGTCGAAGGTCGTCGAAATAATGTTTTTGTTTAGCTAACTTTTGATTTCAGCTAGCATCAGTCGACTGGCAGCTTGGGGGACTTGACTGTTGTCCATCAGTCGACTATCTACGGTCAGCATTCGACTGATACTGTCATCAGTCTACTGATGATGGCAATCTGTCGACTGATGGTCAAGGATCAGCTTCGAAGAGTCAAGACTTATCACCTCATTTCAAGGGGAGTGGTGCTCAAATTTGATTGACTGAAGTTCCTCTTGAAAAGGGGCTCAAGGGCTATAAAAGGAGGGCCTATCCTAGGGTTTTCTCATCAATTCTAAGCTTCCAAAAGCCTCTGCAATGCTACAACTCTCCGACAACGAAGTTCTACTTCTCCGACGCTCTAGGTTTAAATTATTTATATTTTTCTTTGTCAGTATAAGCTTCAATTCAGTTCGTCTTTTTATTGTCTCGGAGTTTTATCGTAATGAGGAGACGGGGAGTGTCCCCCTACCTCAAGCTTTTAGTGTTTTCTTGTATTCGATTAACTCCTACCTCCAACGAGGAGGAGTTCTTTAGTGTTTTGCCCTCCGTGCGTGGTCAAGGACCGCTAGGGCCTTGAAGTAGTAGCCGAAGGTTATGAACCAAGTAAAAAATCTACTTGTCTCTTTTAGCTTTCATTTATCTTTCCGCTGCGTATATTTGTCCATTCAAACGAATTCGTAGGAAAAAGTTTTATCGCTATTCACCCCCTCCTCTAGCGATCCGCTCGATCCAACAAAAAAGTCATCAGGAATACTTACTTCGTGCTACTTGGAGCTCAGGCCGCTGTCACTTCTAAACTCAGAAAACCAACTAAAATCGAAACAAATCGACTCCCGAGAATCCAAGACTCGACACAAAAACATTGTATTGCATCGCAGAACCTTGGGCTCTGATACCACTAAAGTTGTCACGCCCCGAGAGCATGCCGTGCCGAAAAGCAAATGGACGACATCTCCCCTATATGTGGAAATATTTCAGGTTAATACAAGGTCCATAGGCCACAACAACAACAACATATATATATAAAAACATAACAACATAACGAAACACAGCAGAAACTAATACAACGACATACCCTTAACCACACATCTACAATACAACCACACACCATGCATACCGGTATGACTAACACCAGAACATAAAGAAAACCTCGTCAAAACCGGTACCAACATGTGCGAACATCACATAACACATAACACCATGGAAACTCATAATACATAACAAGACATACGGAAAACCCAAAAACCCGGACTCTCGGAGTTGAGATGAGACGATGCCAGCCAACAGTGCTCCAAGTCCATCACAAAGTCGGCTACCTATTACCTGGGCGAAAGAAAAACCCAAGGTCCGTGGTGGTGAGTAAACTCAGCAGGTAATAGAAAAACTTGTATATATATCACATGTAATTCAACAACATAATTTAGAGGTACAACAGGTATATCAGCATAGTATATAAATACAAGCATATACCATCTAACCAAATGAACAACGTAAAATGCAGACATACCTGAAAGTCTGCCACGCTACTCTGATCCAACTTGAGCATATATCCAACATATATATAACAGGAAGAGTAATACCAACTCACAATATACTCATTCTACATGTCAAGGTATCTAATGATTTGTCCAATACATATACAAATATCCAATACAACCATATAACAGATGCAAGAAGCATGCATGAATATAATGTACAACCAAATGCAGCAAGCATAGTACAATCAAATGCAACATCACAATAAGCATATATATATAGACTGCATCTATATATATATTAATCATAACCATCCATATATATATATACATGCATATATGTATATATATATGGTAATATGCAAAGCGCTATAAGATACGGCAATGCAACATGCATGGTCATGCTTGCGCACCCCTACTCGATTCCACGACCCCAGTGTGGCCTAAGTGGCACGACATGACAACTTTCCCAACTCAACACAAACCACTGCTCTAGAGTGGCCAAGTGGCCAAGTGGCCAGTATGATCAAGTAGCATATAAACATAAAGAGCTCGCTACACAATGGGGGTCCCTGCTGCTGGCCACTCCGATTGACACTACTAATGATTGGTCGAGTGCCACGCACCCAAGACAACTGTACGCAACTCCAACTACCACCGTCTATAGTGGTAGAGTGTGGCAGAACAAATGCTCTGCCCTCACACCAGTTACTCCTCGGGGAGTAACCTGGGAGGCAAGATGACTAATGACTCTCAACCCCAAGGGAGACTATATCGTCAGAATGCATGCAAATGACATGAATGTACTATCACACATACAAACATCTACCACAGACTCTCTGTTCAACAGAGAGTCGTACCCATCCGATCAATACACTCTCCATCCTGTAGAGAGTCGTACTCTACTAATCGATGCACTCTCTATCCTGTAGAGAGTCGTACTCAACTGATCATAAATCTCTATCCAATAGAGAGTCGTACTCAACTGATCGACACACTCTCTATCCCGTAGAGAGACGTACTCAACTGATCATAACTCTCTATCAAATAGAGAGTCAAACTCAACTGATCGACGCACTCTCTATCCTGTAGAGAGTCGTACTTGACTAATCATATCAAGCTGGAACCATCGGTCCGTAGTGACAAACTAATCACCCTTCACTTAACCATACACAACAGATGGTTGAGAATAAGTATGCAACATACGGGTATTGGAATAAATCCTACCTTTAGGGCATTTCCTACCCACAGATGACCTTTTTGTCAATTTATAAATTGGGTCATCATCCATACTCTAACATCTACACCCTACTAAACATTTAGGCCTATTTACATCGCATTTATCACCCTAAATAATAATAAATGAAATGTGATATCAACCTTTGAGTAAATATAGCCAACAACAAGTATAAAGCATAAGATAAATAAGAGCAGGGTCAAGATAATATAAACACCTAACATGCTCATATCTACCACTAAATCTGAATGCAATTACATCTACCTAACTAGGGTAGGAAATTACCCACCTGCTGTAAATGCTCATAGTACTAGAGTCCTCACGTCCACGGACCCGTCTCGTATCCACGTCCTCACACTGATTCAACCTCCTCTCCTTCTTGATAGGCTAAAGAGGATCCAATCTTTAATAAATCTGAATTAATCATCTATCACTACACAATGAATAGGAAACTATATCCCATTATCTAATTATAACATATCCAAACTAGTTAACTACAAACTGATAGGCATTGTAAACATTTAAATCTTACTTACCGAACTCAGCTTCCTTCTGCTCTACAAATCTACAAATCAACAATAAAACCAACACAAAAGTTCACCAATTAATCAGTGATGTACCTTCACCAACATCCAAATCGGACTTACCTTGCACAGCCCATCCAGATTAAGCTTTCACCGATCACAGCTCCACACACATATAGCATAACTAAACAACACAAATCGCATCCCACAACCAAATCACTACAAGAAAACTATGTTGCATCTTAGTAACATGATAGAATCGTAGATCAAAACAACTTTACCTCCAACTTGAACCACCTTTCCAAATCCAAACTTCCATTAACAACCCTTGACTCATTCTCAGTCGAGCAACCTCTGATCACATCGTCCAGCTAGCTCCACAAACCAAAACTAACCAACATTGTTGTATTAGTGATCCAAGGATCTGAGCTGTGGCAGTCGACCCTACTGCTCGGCGTTGACCACCACAAGATCTGTGGAACTCGAGGAAGGTCGGCTGCCTGGGCTATCCGTTGTGGCCGGAGACAAATTGCCTGACGACGAAGACGGGCGATAGTGCGACTTGCTCGAATGGCAGCGAGAAATCGAGAGAGAGGAAAAGATGCGATCGGGAGAGGGAAGAAATTGCAGGAAAGGAACTGGCATTGCTTGCGACCAGCGATGCTGCTTGGGGTGTTAAGGGGCAGCGACAAGTGGAGAAGATGCGACAGAGATCACCCGACGAGAAAGCCCATCGCGATCGGGGAGGAGAAGAGGAAGAAGAGAAGTCGGTGGAAAAGGAGTCGACGAGAAACGGAAAGGGATCAACAGAAATAAATGCGTCAATTAACCCATTTATTTCCTCAATAGAAACAAGCTTTATAAATGCCTATCCGTTTTATCCCCATGAAATATCCATAAAACTTTTATTTAAATCCAGAAAAATTTCTATAAATTCATGAAAAATTCTATAAGACAATTTCTTAATTAAAAAGTTTTTTTCTAGTATTTTACAAATACGGATAGAGGCGACTCTAGCAAGAGTCACTATGGTTGATATCATTCTTGCTACACATGATTCATCAGGTATAACTAGAATAAATTTCCTTTTACTGCAAAAATTTGAAATAGTGATTATATCTATATTTGATGTATCCTTGCATGTGTGTGGTGTGTGTGATGTAATAAAATAATTTATTACTTGTTTTTCTTCCATTGTGTGCTTGTTTATGAAACATGTTCGAACACAAACCCACGTTGGTGCCATGGGAACCAAACAGTGGTATCAGAGCCAGGTTGTGCTCCGACATAATCGTAAAATTGTTTTGCAATTGTCATAATTGTATTTTTGAAAATTTTTTACTTTCGGAAAGTTTAGAAATAATTATGGAAATTTTAATTTGTAAAAAAATTCAAATTGGAAATTTTCTAATGTGATTAGGAAATTACAATTTAGAAAATTTATTTCTTAAATTAAATTTAAATCTCCTTAATTAATATTTTCCATAAATAAAATATGTGATTAGATTTGGAAATTTGTTTCCTAATTTAATCAAGATTTGATTTAAGAAATGAAATCTCAAACATATTTTATTTCAATAATTAGTTATGAAAAATAAGGAAACTATTTGTATGTCATAATTGTTTGTCATGCAATTGCATTAGATGCATATCATTATGCCATACGTGTCGTGACATGTAGACGTATGCCATGTGTGCCATGCCATGTAGATAATAGTTATTTGCATGCAAAAAGGATGAGACCTTAAATCCCTTATACAACAATAAAGCCTACATCTTCCATTAATATGGTTAGAACCAAAGTTCCGATTCTTGTTTGGGTTGTTGAACTCTCTCCAAGCCCGGCTCGAACCTGAACATATTCAAACCATTGGAATAGTTTATTACTAATATGGTAAGAGTCAGAGGTCAATCGTTAGTTTGGGTTTTTGGACTCTCTCCAAGCCTGGCTAATTGGTTGAATGCACTCTAACCATATTAAAACTATTTTGCGATTAATGGGTCAGCTTTAACTTGAAGCATCAGTTTGTTGGACTCTCTCCAAGGTTGATGTGATGGGCGGTGAAGTTGGATGTTATGCATATGATGCATACTTGTTAATGAGTTAACAACCCGATGTATGTGTGAACATTCAATTAGTTGAAAGCACAGTGTGATAGTTGCATATATGTGATATGCAATTAGTATACTTGATACCTACCATCATAGCTAAGAATGGCTTGTTGGACTCTCTCCAAGGTCGTTCTTATCTATGTTGGATATCAACCTATTCGGATATGGATCTACGATCTCCCGAATTGATTTTAAGGGTTTTTGAATTTCGAAAAATGAATGGGATTTATAAATGTATGTTGATGCATTTTAAAATCATTTTCTCATATATGCTCGATTTATATTTCTAGGTCAATCGCTTGATCATGATGTCTTAGAATTTGTGCTCTATTTTGGATTCGAATAAATTGACTGGGCAAAACATTTTGGAATGACATAGAAACTTGAGAACTATTCTCATGGCTGGAAAGCTTGCGTATGTCCTTGAAGCGCCTCGTCCAGCCCGTCCTAGTGATGATGCAACTCCAAACCAATTGTTGGCCCATCAGAAACATGTGAGTGATGTTAAACTAGTGAGCTGCATCATGTTAGCCATGATGGTACCCGAGCTGCGGAAGCAGCATGAGCATATGAATGCTTATAACATAGTCTTTCATCTTTATGATTTGTGTGATGAGCAAGTGAGATCTGAAAGGTTCGAAGTCTCCAAGCTCCTCTTCACATCTGAGATGAAATAAGGTTCATCTATGGTACTGCTCAACATGTTGAAAACAATGGAGCCTTCTGTGAAGCATGAGCAGGGAACGATGTTGTTAGTTGCCTCAAAGAAAGGTTATAAGAGAAAGTCAAAGGAACAACAGAAGGGGAAGAAGAAAAAGGCTAAAAAGGCAGAACCAACTCAAAAGGGCACTTGCCATCATTGTGGCAAGGAGGGTCATTGGCGAAGAAACTGCAAGATTTATCTTGAGTTTGTGAAGAAGAATAAGGCATCTGATGCCCCATCTTCTTCACATATATTCATTATTGATAGTCATTCTATTTCCTTAGACACTTGGGTATTAGATACCGGGTGTGGTTCACATATATGTAATAATATATATGGGCTAAGGAATGGAAGAAGACTTGTCAAGGGAGAGTCAAATTTACGTCTTGGGAATGGAGCAAAGGTTGTTGCACTTGCCATTAGAATGTATCTATTGAAGCTCCCTATAGGACTTGTCTTAGAACTGGACTTGCTATTATGTACCTTCGTTAATAAAGAACATTATTTCTATTTCCTGTTTAAATAGAAATGGGTATCATTTGACTTTTAGGATAAATTATTGTTACATAACTTTGAATGACGTTCTTTATGGGACTGGAACATTATGCAATGATATATATATGTTAGATGTATCTGGTGACATTTTCAATATCGAAGCAAGCAACAAGCATGCTCAAAAAGATAATCAATTAGACTCCTATATAACATGTGGCATTGTCGTCTTATCCATGTAAGCAAGAAATGCATGTCAAAATTACACCGATGTGGAATTCCGGAATCATTTGAATTAGATTCATACGATACATGCAAATCATGTTTAAAGGCCAAGATGACCATGTTACCTTTTACATGAAAAGGTGAACTAGTGAAAGAGTTGCTTCCTCTAAAACATATTGATGTATGCAGACCTATGTCAACTCAAGCTCTAGGAGGCTATAGCTACTTCATTACCTTCATCGATGATCACTTACATTTTGGATATGTGTTCTTGATGAAACAAAAGTATAAAGACTTTGAACGGTTCAAAGAATTAAAAAATGAAGTAGAGAAACAACTTGGCAACAATATTAAAATACTTTGATCCGATCGAGGTGGTGAATACTTAAGTAAAGAGTTTCTAGATTATCTAAGGGACAATGGTATATTGTCTCAATAGACTTCGCCGTATACACCGCAGCTGAATGGTGTATCTGAGAGGCGAAACCAAACCTTGTTGGACATGGTTAGGTCGAGGATGAATCATGCAAATCTTTCCAAGTCCTTTTGAGGCTATGCACTTCAGACTGCTATTTACTTGCTAAATAGAGTTCCGACCAAGGTAGTCTCTACTACTCCATATGAGATATGGAATAGTAAGAAATTCATTTATCTTACTTGAAGATATGGGGTTGTCTTGCTTATGTGAAGCAGATTGTATCAGACAAACTGGATGCTAAGTCTAATAAATGTCTATTTATTGGATACCCTAAGGAAACAAGGGGTTACCAATTCTATCATCCTGTGGAACAAAAGGTGTTAGTTTTAAGGCATGCTGTGTTTCTAGAGAAAGAGTTTCTCTTGCAAGAAAACAGTGGGAGTGACGTTGAACTTGAGGAGGTTCAAGAGACTCCAATAGACATTGAGGAGATACCTGGTCAAGCACCTCAATCGACAACTCATAGTGATGAGACATCGACTGAACCTATTGTGACACCAAATCTTCATAGATTTGGTAAGACACGCAACATTCCTGAGAGATATGGATTTCTCATAAGCGAATCAAACGACGTGTTACTCGTTGATGATGAGGAGCCTACCAGTTATGAAGAAGTTCTGAAAAGTTCAAAAATGGAAAAATGGCTTGAAGCAATGAAGTCGGAAATGGATTCCATGTGTGAAAATCAAGTTTGGAACTTGGTGGACCCACCTGAAGGCATTAAGCCTATAGGGTGCATGTGGGTTTTCAAGAAGAAAACCGACATGGATGGTAATGTGATTACCTTTAAAGCTAGATTAGTGGTGAAAGGCTATCATCAAAAGCAAGGTGTTGATTATGATGAGACCTATTTACCTGTAGCTATGCTTAAATCCATTCGGATGCTCTTGACCATATCGACTCATCATCATTATGAGATATGGCAGATGGATGTGAAAATGACTTTCCTTAATAGAAAACTCATCGAGGACGTGTATATGATACAACCTGAGGATTTCACATCTGTTGATAAAACCAATGTATGCAAACTTCGACGGTCCATATATAGACTAAAGCAACCATCCTAGAACTGGAATATCCATTTTGATGAGACAATCAAAAGGTTTGATTTCTCATAAAATCCAGACGAACCTATGTGTACGAGAAGGTTAGTGGGAGTGCAGTCGTGTTCTTAATGTTGTATGTCGATGACATATTACTTACAGGAAATGATATATCTATATTACAGTCAATTAAAATTTGGCTATCCAAAACATTCTCCATGAAAGACCTGGGAGAAGCGACCTACATCCTTGAGATCAAGATTTATAGAGATAGATCAAAACGGTTGCTTGGTCTTTCACATTCTACATATATTGACCGAGTGCTAAAGAGGTTTTGCATGTCATAATCCAAGAAAGGTTTCCTTCCCATCAGGCATGGGATACACCTTTCGAAGTCTATGTGTCCACGCATAAAAGACAAGAGGATTTAAATGAGTAAGATTCCCTATGCATCCGCAATAGGATCTATCATGTATGTTATGTTATGTACGAGGCCCGATGTATCGTATGCTCTGTGTGTCACGAGAAGATACCAATTTAATCCAGGAATGGATCATTGTGCGATTGTTAAGACAATCCTTAAGTACTTAAGAAGAACTAAGGATGTGTTCCTAATATATGTTGAAAGATTGATGGCCGTCTAGAGGGGGGTTAATAGCCCTTCGTATATGATGATGTTGATTGCTCACTTAATCATCTACAATTAGAGTTAGTGCAACGGAATAATAAAGCTAAAGACAATTAAAAGCAAAACACAAAGTAGAAAGAAGGAAAACGCGAACACAAGGATGTAACATGGTTCACGACCCTTGCCGCTAATCTACGACCCGATTCGTATGGCGAATCACTCCCTTCAAATCCACTAGTCTCTCCTTTGCACTAAGCTAGGTGGCGGTAAACCTTTCTTACAATAATCACTCGTCTTACAATAAGATAAAATTAAACACAAGAAAGAGGAGTAAAATCGTAATGGGCACTTGGGAGATATTTAGAGGATAAGAATTAACCATCCCAAGTAACCCAAGGCCCCTTCTTATAGGGAAGAGGTCATTCTTCCCGTTGGGCACCGAGCAGTCGACTGATGAAGTCATCAATCGACTGTTGTTGTAGCCGTTACCTCACAACGGCTTTATCCACTTTTGATTCCAACCAATGGCTCCCACATTAGTCTACTGATAATCCCCATCAGTCGACTAATGGAGCCATCAGTCGAGTGACCGAAGTAATCACTCAACTGATCAACCTTCTGTTCCCGAACTGGCCTCGATCAGTCGACTGTCGTCCCTTGGCAGTCGACTAATGGTCGAGCAGTCGACTACCAAACCCTAGCAGTCCACTGTTGGGCTAGAAACGGTTCAGTCGAACACTGGTCGAGTTCCATTGACTAAGATCAGTCAACTGCTATCTATAGCTTTCAAATGGTGTCGAGTAAAACCTCAAACCAACCTTTAGTTGAGCATCCAACACTTGACTTAGCCATTGGGCTAAGTTCACCTATGAGCTACCCCATCCCGAGTTACAATCGCTCACTCTCATCTCCCTTGGAGTCCTTCTTCTTGAAGCTCTATCCATCCGGCCACGTCCCTCGGATGCACCAAGCGCACAACTTCGCAATGCCATCCTTTGCGTCTCGCCCTGAAGGCTATTTCCTTGGCTTTACTCCAATGCTCCTCGTCCGGCGGTCCCTCGGATGCACCAAGCGCACAGCTTCGCAATGTCATCCTTCACCGACTCAAAGACCGAGTCATGAGATGGTGATCTTGCCAATACTTTGTCAAGCTAACCATGTGTGAATTACTAAATCCTGCACGACATTAACACACATATCATATCCACAAACAACCTAACTTAAACCTTTCCCACAGACATCAAAACACATCATTCATGGGTTGATTGCCCTAACAATCTCCCCCTTTTTGATGTGTGGCAACCATGTTTAAGTTAGGTGAAACATTAATCAAAATAAATAAGGAAGGAAAGTATGTAAAACATGGATATCAAACATGAATATCAACTCCCCCTTAATACATGCAACTCCCCCTTAACACATGCTAATTTCTCCCCCTAGTATGATTATCTTAAACCTAACCATTTCTCCCCCTTTGATACCATAAAAAACATCTAACATATGTTATACAAGCATGACATCAAGTCTAGTGAACGAAAATCACCAAAATGAGTTTAAAACCTGATAAAAATAGCCTACTCTGCTCGTGCACAGTACATCAGTTGACTAAATCAAAGCATTAGTCGACTGGCACCTATATTTCAAAATTTCTGATTTCCGAAATCCAACTTCAGAAATGCATTAAAAATTTTAGAAAATTTGAAAAATCATGAAATCGTGCTCTGATACCAAGAACATATTTCTTGTAAGTCCTTTTATCAGTGAAAAATAGTTTTTCATAAAAATTCATTCTATTCTCAAAAATTAGGTAAAAACTCAAAAGTTGCAAAAAGTCTCAAAGTTGTATCAACTTGAAAGTTAGTTTTGCCTTAGACTCTTTTCAAATCATGAACTTACATATTATCAAACATAAAATGGTTTTAAAACATTTGAAATATCCAACCATGATCTTTGGGCAATATGTCTATGAATTAAACATATGCTCTCCCTAGGAGTGTTCTATTATTGCTATCATGATACCTATAATGACTCATCAAAATGTTATACTCATAAGTGAGTCATTTGTATCATCCTAACATCTCACCCAAGCTATGTTTTCAATCAAGTTAGCCTATAGTGAGTGTGAGATGTACCTAAAGGTATTTCATACTTAACCATCAATTTTATGCAATTCTGCCCAAGGTTAAGTGTCATGTATAAAACCCCCATTATGATCATAAAACAAGATTATCATTTAATTTGCATATTATGATCATGAATCAAATATTATTATCCAAATCATAAATCATGATTATTTATTATTTATTGAATCAACCATAAATCATTATTTAAACATTTAATTCATGGGTTACACATTATCATCACCCAACACTAAATCAAAAATCATCATCCACATCCTTATAAGTCAACCATTTTACATGATATAAAGTAAGTCCACTCTTGGTTGACTATCCTAGGGGTTTTTTAACCTTTAAGGATGGACTTGGGAACCCAATATAGATTCTTTCCAATAGGGTTCACCAAATACTCCTTAGGGATCCATTTCCTAGATACCATTGTGATTTTTGTTTGTCCCCTACCAATCAAACAATGGTAAGCCTTCTCATTCTTGGATCCCTTATAACCTAACCCTTCCTTGTTAAAGCTAGCCCTTTGGGTCCCAATTATCATGTTCAATGTGTTAGAGCCTATTGTCAATTTTTCTAGGGCCTTTGTAAGAAATTCTACCTTTTCCCTCAAGGCCTTATTTTCTTCTACTAAGCATGCATCATTAGTCATAGAAGAAAAAGCATGATCATTAACATGCATTTTTTAGCTTTTCTTCTAATTTCCTAATATCATCAAGCATGCATTTATTTTTCTTCTTACTCCTAAATAAATCTATAGTAAGACTAGAAATCATAGAAACAATTTCTTGAGTAGGAAGATTTTTTACCATACTTACCATATCTTCCTCCTCTGATTCCGATGAGGATGAGGATGAAGTTCCCCCTTCACTTAAGCTCTCCTCACTTGAACTTGTTTCTTCTTTTTTGGAGGAGGTGGAGTTCAAGTCTTCTATTGCCATAAGTGCAAGGCTTGTGAAGGCTTGATCTTCCTCCGATGAGGATGGATCATCCCATGTCGCCTTGTGTGTCTTGGCCTTCCCTTTTTCTTTTGATTTTCTTTCTTCTTCTTTTTTCTTGCTCCCCTTATTCTTTTCTTCTTTCTTTCTCCTTTCTTCCTTGCTTTTGTTCAAGAGGGGACAATCATCCTTTACGTGTCCCTCTCATTAGCAATTGTAGCAAATGATTTTTCTTCTAGGCCTTCTTCTCCTATCATGAGATTTATTAAACTTAAAATTCTTTAATGCACGCCTTACCTTCCTTACCATATATGCTTCCTCATTGCTATCCATTGATGAGGAAGATTAATCTTCATCGGATGAGGAGGGTGGCGTCACTTTCTTCTTCTTTTCCTTCTCGGCTATGAGTGCTACTCCCCTTGAGGGCTTGATTGGCTCTTCAACTATGCCTTCAAGCCTAGTCTCATGCAATCCATGGTGGGGGAAAACTCTTCTAGAGTGCTTACCTCTAGATTCTTTGAAATGTAAAAGGAGTCCACCATGGAGCTCCACTTTGATGATCGGGGAAAGGAATCTATAGCCTTCATGATCATACCCCGATTTGAAAGCTTTTCTCCAACACTTGTTAAACCGGTTATTATTTCCTTAAATGTAGAATGCAAAGAAAGTACCTTTTCTCCCTTTTCTAATTTGATGTTGCTTAATTGTGATTGGAGGAGGTCCCTTCTTGCAAGCTTTTCCTTGGAGGTGCCTTCATGAAGTTCTATTAATTTCTCCCAAATCTCCTTGGCGCTTGCACATTCTCCGATCTGGTTGATCTTTTGTTGAGGAAGCATAATAAATAGGTGATGTTTTTCTTTTGAATTCGCCAAGTGCTCCTCCCTTTGCTTCTTGGTCCACCATGACTTCTCTAGTTGCCTCCCCTCTTCATCCCTAGGCATCTAGAAATCATTTTCCATTATTAACATAATTTCGAAGTCAGTTTCGAAAAGTACCTCCATACGCTTCTTCCACCAAGCGAATATGCCCTCGAACTTGGGTGGATGAATATTGGAGCTGACCATCTCTTGTCGTGCTTGTGTTGGCGATTAGTCCTCGATAAGCTCCTCACTCTAATACCACTTGTTGGAAGATCGGTGGCCGACTCGAGGGGGGTGAATAGCCCTTCATATACGATGATGTCGATTGCTCGCTTAATCATCTAAAATTAGAGTTAGCACAATGAAATAATAAATCAAAAGACAATTAAAAGCAAAACACAAATTACAGAGATGGCAAACGCGAACACAAGGATGTAACGTTGTTCATGGCCCTTGCCGCTAATCCACGACGCGATTCGTATGGCGAATCACTCCCTTCAAATCCACTAGTTTCTCCTTTGCACTAAGCTAGGTGGAGGTAAACCTTTCTTACAAGAATCACTCCTCTTACAAAAAGATGAAATTAAACACAAGGAAGAGGAGTAAAATCATATTGGGCAATTGGGAGATGTTTAAAGGTTAAGCATTAACCATCCCAAGTGACCCAAGGCCCCTTCTTATAGGGAAGAGGCAATTCTTCCCTTAGGCACAGCGCAATCGATGCGATCACGATCGTTGCATCCACATTGGATTCCAACCAAAGGCTCCTACATCAGTCGACTGATAATTCCCATCAGTCGACTGATGGAACCATCAGTCGAGTAACCAAAGCGATCACTCAACTGATCAACCTTCTGTGCCTAAACTTGCCTCAATTAGTCGACTATCGTCCCTTGGCAGTCGACTCCCATCCCTTGGCAGTCGACTGATGGTCAAACAACATCGCTAAACCTAGCATCGTTGGGCGGAAATGGTTCAATGAACAATGGCCGAGTTCCATCGACCTGTCACGACTACTACCTATAGCGATGCTATTCAAACCAACCTTTGATTGAGCATCCGTCACTTGACATAGCCATTCGACCAAGTTTACCTATGAGCTACCCCGTCCCAGGTTACAATCGCTCACTCTCATCTCCCTTAGAGTCCTTCGCCTTGAAGCTCTCTTCGTCCAGCCACATCCCTCGGATGCACCATGCGCATGACTTTGCAATGTCATCCTTCGTGTCTCGCCCTGAAGTCTGCTTCCTTGGCTTCACTCCAATGCTCCTCGTCCGGCAGTCCCTCGGATGCACCAAGCGCATGACTTCGCAATGTCGTCCTTCACCGACTCAAGGACCGAGTCATGAGATGGTGATCTTACCAATGCATTATCAAGCTAACCATGTGTGAATTACTAAGTCCTGCACGACTTCAACACACATATCAGATCCACAAAAAAACTAACTTAATCCTTTGCCACACACATCAAAATAGATCATTCATGGGTTGATTGCCCAAATAATATATGGAGAGGGTGATATGGTAATACTCGGGTATACATATGTCAGGTTCTAGACAGATAGGGATGATTCTAGGTCTCATTTTGGGTACATATTCACCATGAATGGAGGCGCAATAAGTTAGAAAAGTTCCAAGCAAGACACTGTAACAGATTCTGCCACCGAAGCAGAATACATTGTTGCTTCGGAAGCAGCAAAAGAAGCGGTTTGGATCAATAAGTTCATCTCTGAACTTGGTGTGGTTCCAACCATTGTTGAAGCAATACCAGTCTACTACGACAACAATGGAGCGATTGCACAGGAAAAAGAACCAAGGTCTCATCAATGATCCAAACATGTAATTCGCCACTATCATTTGATCAAAGAGATCATAAGTAGGAAGGAAATACAAATCGAGAAGATTCCCATTAAATGGAACTTAACGGATCCTTTAACTAAGGCCTTACCTCAAAGTAAGCTTGAAGGTCATGTTAGAGCTTATGGTATTGGATACCGAGGCGATTGACATTAGGCCAAGTGGGAGCTAGTTAGCGATATATGAGAGATGTCCTAAGGCAATCGCCTTATGGTTGTACCATTTATTTGATAAATGAAGATTCACTATTTGAGTGTACATGTTTTCATGTATTTGATTGGATCTTAAACTCATTTGCTGAATGTCCGCAATACGATTCATAGCATGAGAGAATTTATGATTAGATCACAACTAGTGAGTATCTCTACATGTGTAATTGTGATGTATTGGAATTATCCCTAGTCAATGAATTGATGTATTCGGACACCATTAATTCTGTTGATACTAGCATGAGTAATACTCTTTGGTTTATCCAAGCTATTGTTCCTCATTAGCTGGAGACATTGGGATGTCCGAAGTTAATCATGGATGCTAGTTATGGTAACTAGTTCATTGGAGTAACTAGCTGTAAGACTTCATATGGTTCTCTGCATATATGGATATGTCAATGAAGATCTTACTGCAGTTTAAGTGTGATGCTCCTTTGACTTGTGGTATTCAAGTCATCTTGGTCATGGAGACTTATGCTTCAACATCTTAAGCAAGCATCTTTGAGGAGATGTGGACCCGAGATGATTGGATATAAGTCGAAGTGGCTGAAGGTGTTTGAATAGCCTACAAAGAATTCACCACTCCTTGCGAGGAGATGTATACCCTATGGCCTCTCGTCGGATTGTTACTAAAGTCTTTGGCCAAAGAATTACATGTTTAGAGTATGGTACTCTTGGATACATGTGCAGTAACTATAATCTGTAGGACGAGGAAGTAATACTTGGGTTAGGTGTGACGTAGTCAGCCTAGTGGGGACTGACACATATGTTGGTGGAGGGGCACTAGATAATCGAACCTGTGTTTTGATTATGGAAAAGACAAAAAGTTAAGTTTACATCGTTGTCTTACAAGCTAAATCAAGTGTGTAGAAAGGCTAAGCTAAGTCGAAGGTCAGCGACACCCAGAGGGAGCTGTGGTGGTCGGGAAACACTGAGGGAACTTCTGTTGGGGATCGATTGGCCGGCTAGAGGGGGGTGAATAGCCCTCGTTCGTTGGATGTCGTAATTTGTTCGTTCTTCTTACGTTGCTTGTCTACGATTGTCGTTAGCGCAGCGGAATAACAATAATAATACTAACAACAAATAAGCACACGCAAACACACACGATATACGTGGTTCGGAACCGAATGGTTCCTACTCCACGGGTGAGCTCCTCGAGCTCGTGTTATGCGCACGACACTAACAACACTCCTTCTTGACTACACGTCAGAGGTGGAGAAACCTCTCACAAGTTATTACAACAAGTAATATAAAATACAACAATAAATACAAAGACAATACAAAAGAAAACTTTTACACAATTGCTTTGATCGCTTTCTTGTTGCTTGCTTTTGCTTGCTCTTGAAGGTTTGGAATGCAACAGCAATTCCCCTCCAAAGTCACCTCAAAATCCTTTTGTAAATCCTCCAACTCGTGCTCCTTTTATAACCTGCATCAAGTTGTTTTTGCCCATCACGATCGGTGATCGTGACCATCACGATCGTTCATAACGTTGTCTCACAACGGCCAGATCCACGTTGGTTAAGTTCCAACGGATCACACATCAGTCGACTGATGGCACCCATCAGTCGACTGATCATCCATCAGTCGAGTGCTGGCGAGCTTGACTCCATTCTGTGCCCGTGCACAGTGTCATCAGTCGACTGCCATCCCTCGGCAGTCGACTGATTCTCCCAACGATATGCCCTCCTCGGCGATCGACCGATCGGCCGGACTTGATGATCGAACACTGGTCGAACCCATACGACCTAGAGCAGTCGACTGGCACCTATGCCAGTCGACTGATGTCGGCTAAAACCTCAAACATAACGATGTTTGAGCCTCCGACACTCAGTCTTAGCCACTTGGCCAAGTCCACCTTATCCCTCATGGAGTTCCCCACCGAAGCTCTCTTCCCTCGGTCTACGTCCCTCGGATGCGCCAAGCGCACGGCTTCGCAACGCCATCCTTCGCGTCTCATGCCCTAGAAGTATGCTTCCCTTTGGGCTCACTCCATTCGCTCCCCGTCCGACGGTCCCTCGGATGCACCAAGCGCACGGCTTCGCAATGCCATCCTTCACCGACTCAAGGACCGCGAGCCTAGTGAACTTACCAAGTCCTCAAGACTTCCCAAATGCACCAAGCGCACGGCTTCGCAATGCATTTCTCACCAAGCACCAAGCGCACGACTTCGCAATGCTTTGGACTTTCCCATGCCAAGGCTTCCCCCTTGGACTTCCACACCAAGCTCCATGCTTGGATTTTCCATGCCAACCCCATGTTGGACTTTCCCATGACAATCCCATGTCATGAGTTTTGTCTATCATCAAAATATCATCAAGGTACTGCTCGAGTCAAACTCAAGTCTACCTGGGCCGATTGCACCAACAATCTCCCCCTTTTTGATGATTGACAAAACTACCATCTCAAGTCTACCAATTCTCCCATATTGGCAATTCTCATATCCCAATGAGAATTCCAACGAACCCTAATTGGTAACTTGGTAACTACTCCCCCTTTTTGACATTACATCAAAAAGGTCCTCCCCAAGGGTATGAATGTCTCATATCCCAATGAGATCTTACAATCTCTCCCTTGGAGGAACACATGCCTACCATCTTTCTAGTGATCCCATATCACTTAAAGAGAGGCAACCCAATTTTCCTCCCATGAGGAAATACACATCCATCTTCCCATGATGGATACCTCCCCTAGAGGCTTGCTCCCCCTTGACCATTGCACCAACAATGTCCTTGGAGAGTCACTAAGCCAATAGGAACATTAACCAAATCAAAATTAAGGCAAAGTTCAACAATGAACTCTCTTCCACCTTAAAATTGATACCCACCCTCAACCCAACTCCTAATCCATATCCAATGGATTTCCACCCTCTCTAATGCTCTCCCAAGCATATCCTAGGGTTAGGAGTGGTTAGGGGACCAAAACATGGCTAAACATGGGCCTAACTATCAAGTTTACCCGAAATCGGCTGTGTCGATCGACTCGTCGGATACCGGATCGATTGGACTTACCATCGATCATTGCCATTACAGGCGTCATTGATCTTACGATCTGTAGTTTTCAGTTTCAAAAAATGGATTTTCAAAATCCATAAGTAAATATACGTAATTTTAAAAATCTTGAAAATCCATACATATAATACTTATCCTAAACACTATGGGTGAAAAATATTGAAAATTTATTTTACCCATTAAATTATGAGATTGATACAAAGTTCAAAATTTAAGAAAAGCTTCAATAAAGAGCCATCTTTGTATCATCCCATTCAATGGTGATAGCTATCAAAAGATAGACTTCACCAAGGTTTTTCAAAATGTTTTCAAAATGTTTTTCAAACCTTTATTTTCTTTTTTTTTAAACATCTCACCAATATCTAGATGTGTAAAACACATACAAGTCAAATTTTTGTGAGATGTGGGTTTTGTTTTGTTTATGTTTTCATGCATATTTCTAGGCAACATTATTTGATTCCTTTCAAATTATGCCATAGTCCTTAACTCCATTTTAAACTATGCATGATGATTATGGCATAGATATGATATAGATAAAAACATATGCCAATATCATGATCTCATGGCATGTGAATGAAACTTAAGCATACATGACATCTAAACATAAATCTAAACATGATCATGACATTTTTATAGATGAAAATGAAAATGATGTCATGACATGGTAAGGAAAATAAAGCATGGCAAGAAAAATATACTAAGGTATAGAATACCTAAGTGTTAAAATTAATTTGCCATTTCTAGGAATTAAATTCATTTTGCCTTAATGTCATTCATTTTCCTAGTGTGCCAAAAACCCAAAATGGCACACCAATACCTCTATGACCTAATTGTGCCAATTTAAATTATTTTAAACTTCTCAAGCATATTGGCACATCCTAATGTGTCAACTCTACTATGGTTAGGTTAACTACCCATCCACTTAGGGTTGATACACCCTAACCCATTTAGTGTGAATCGATCACGCTTTTAGGAACCCAATACCTATTGGAGCTCCTTGGGTTAACAAGGTATTCCCTAGGGATAACTTCCCTAGATACCTTTCTAATGACCCTTTTTGGTTTTAAAACCATAGTCTTTTGGGTCCTACTTGGGTCAACTCTAGAGGTGACCTTCTTAGTGACCTTCTTGGTTTTTCTTAAGTCCTTGGCCACTAAACATGCACTATGGCTAGACTTAGGGATAACTTCCCTATTAGCCTTGGTTTTTCTACACCTAGATGTGGTTCCATAATTAAATGGAACATTATGGTAGGACATAGGTTTGTGACCCAAACCCTTCTTGCCCTTAGATGTTTCTTGTTTCCTAGGTCTTGACTTTTGTACATTAGACCCCTTAACCGAATTTGATATTATTGCTAGGGTCTTCTCCAATTTCTCTAGCCTTGACCTTAAGGCTTGGTTCTCCACCTCTAATTTCCTCAATTTTGAATTTTCATTAGGTTTAGGGGAAATGTTTTTCTTTTTAGGCATATGCCTAGATTTCTTGGGATTAACACCCAAGTTTTCTTCGATTCTCCTAATTGACTCCCTAGGTAAAATAGATCTAGTGTTTTGAGTCCTAGGTTTATCCTTAGTTATATGAACATGCTTGGCACCAAGACAATACACCTTATTATTTCTCTTAGCATGCTTTTCATTGATAATAGCAAGAGAACTAAAATAATTCTTAGCATGCTTTTTGACTTTAGGAATTAAAGGTGCATTAACTAAATGTACCTTAGGGTTAGCTTTAGGTGCTCCCCCTACATGAGTTGCACCTTCTTGCCCTTTCTTCCTCCCCCTAGGGCATTGGCTTCGGTAGTGTCCCTTTTGATTGCATTTGAAGCACACAATGTGCTCTTTGCTCTTGATTTTGGGAACACCGGCATCGTTTGACTTTGGGTTGACTTTTGGTGTCGATGCCTTCTTCTTAGCCAATTTAGGGCATTTGCTCTTATAATGCCCTTTCTCCCTACACTCAAAGCATATTATGTGATTTTTATTTAAAATAATAACACTTGAGTTACCTAGGAAGGTGGTGGAGGCCTCTTCACTTCTTCCGGAGGTAGAAGCTTCATCTTGATCTTTCTCCGGAGTAGAAACCCTTTCCTCCCCCTCAATGCTAGAGGTGGAGGTCTCCACCAAGTCATCCACATCTTCAAAAGTGGATGGTGATTCTTCTTCGGCATTCTTCTCTACTTGTGCCGATTGGGAATTTTCTTGGAATTTCATTACCTTATTCCATAATTCCCTTGCATCCCTATAATCACCCAATCTAGACCAAATAGTGTTAGGTAACAAATCACTAATCAACTTGATTACCTTGAGATTTGTCTTGAAGTCTTTGATTTGGTCTTGGGTCCATTTTGACTTCTCAATTGGCTTGTTTTCCTTGTCCCTAGGCACTTCAAAACCATTTTCAATGATTAACATGAAATCGAAATCGGTTTCGAAATATACCTCCATCCGTTTCTTCCACCAATCAAAATCTCCATCGAATTTCGGTGGATGGATGTTGTAGCCGGCCATCTTATAGTGCTCTCACGGCGGTTAGTCCTTGAAGAGCGACCTCGGCTCTGATACCACTTGTTGGGGATCGATTGGCCGGCTAGAGGGGGGTGAATAGCCCTCGTTCGTTGGATGTCGTAATTTGTTCATTCTTCTTGCGTTGCTTGTCTACGATTGTCGTTAGCGCAGCGGAATAACAATAATAATACTAACAACAAATAAGCACACGCAAACACACACGATATACGTGGTTCGGAACCGAATGGCTCCTACTCCACGGGTGAGCTCCTCAAGCTCGTGTTATGCGCACGACACTAACAACACTCCTTCTCGACTACACGTCGGAGGTGGAGAAACCTCTCACAAGTTATTACAACAAGTAATATAAAATACAACAAGAAATACAAAGACAATACAAAAGAAAACTTTTACACAATTGCTTTGATCGCTTTCTTGTTGCTTGCTTTTGCTTGCTCTTGAAGGTCTGGAATGCAACAACAATTCCCCTCCAAAGTCACCTCAAAAGCCTTTTGTAAATCCTCCAACTCGTGCTCCTTTTATAACCTGCATCAATCTATTTTTGCGCCCATCAGTCGACTGATTGTGACCATCAGTCGACTGATCCCGTAGTCGTTGTCTCACAACGGCCCGATCCATGTTGGTTAAGTTCCAAAGGATCACACATCAGTCGACTGATGGCACCCATCACCGATCGATCATCCATCGATCGGTCGTGAGCTCGACTCCATTCTGCCGTGCAGACAGTGTCATCGATCAGCCATCCCTCGGCGATCGATTCTCTCAATAGTCGACCCCTCCCCGTGATCGATTAGCCAGACTTGATTCAGTCGAACACTGGTTGAACCCATACGACCTAGAGCAGTCGACTGGCACCTATGCCAGTCGACTGATGTCGGCTAAAACCTCAAACATAACGATGTTTGAGCCTCCGACACTCAGTCTTAGCCACTTGGCCAAGTCCACCTTATCCCTCATGGAGTTCCCAACCGAAGCTCTCTTCCCTCGGCCTACGTCCCTCGGATGCGCCAAGCGCACGACTTCGCAACGCCATCCTTCGCGTCTCATGCCCTAGAAGTATGCTTCCCTTTGGACTCACTCCATTCGCTCCCCGTCCAGCGGTCCCTCAGATGCACCAAGCGCATGGCTTCGCAATGCCATCCTTCACCGACTCAAGGACCCCGAGCCTAGTGAACTTACCAAGTCCTCAAGACTTCCCAAATGCACCAAGCGCACGGCTTCGCTATGCATTTCTCACCAAGCACCAAGCGCACGGCTTCGCAATGCTTTGGACTTTCCCATGCCAAGGCTTCCCCCTTGGACTTCCACACCAAGCTCCATGCTTGGATTTTCCATGCCAACCCCATGTTGGACTTTCCCATGATAATCCCATGTCATGAGTTTTGTCTATCATCAAAATATCATCAAGGTACTGCTCGAGTCAAACTCGAGTCAACCTGGGCCGATTGCACCAACAACTTCGTGGGAGTTGAAGAACCTAGGTAGAAGACTAGAAGAAAAGCGACAGATCTTAAAGGACCAAAGGTAAGCTCCTGTGAGTGAGAGATGGTAAGGTTGTGTCCTCTGTTACGGGGACAACCATAGGCGGTGATCCGACTAAGACTTCCTGTGGAAGGTATAGGTCGAGATCAAACGGTAAGAAACCATCGTATTTATCAGTTTCTATGCTAACCTCTTATTTTAGAGAAGTGACCAGGCTAGCAGTCGATTGCTAGTGATTGGGATGTCGACTGATGCTCATCAGTCGACTGATGGCGATGAATCAGCCTTTGCGCTAGGTCAAAATAGATAATGTTTGACAAGGCCACTTCGCGATAAAATTTGTTACAACTTCGTGATATGTTCCAAAAGATGAGAAGACTTAGTCAGAGGCTAAAATCTATAAAAGGAGGGGTGGATTCCAACCCATTCATTCATCAAGATTATTCTCAAGTGCTCCTACAATGCCTAAGCTCCAACACCATCATAACGCCGATGCAACGACAGGTTCTAATCTTCTTCGACGACATCAGCAGTAAGTAATTGTTTTTGTTATTGTATTCTTTGTTTTAATTGTAATGAGGTGAGGTAGGCTTGTTGCCTCATCCTCGTACTTTCGGTTTTGTGATCGTTGTCTCCTACCTCCAACGAGGAGGAGACCTTATAGTGCTTTTCCCTCCGTACACGGTCGAGGACCATTAGGGCCTTGGAGTAGCAACTGCTGGTTTGTGAACCAAGTAAAAAATAAACGTGTCTTTTTATTTTTTCACCGTGCTTGCTCGTGTATCGAACGAATGAAAAGAAAATATTTATGATCGCTATTCACCCCCCTCTAGCGATGCTTCTCGATCCAACAACATAGACCATGTCCTGAACCAAGTGGGTATAAGATGAGTGAAGGGAATGGAGCACGATTTACTGTAGTTGTTGAAAGGTTGTAGAAGTTACTCTGGGGTCAACTGTTGATTTTTCGATTTATTGGGGATCATGATGTTCTACTAGGTGCCACTCATGATCATTCTATAATTAATGGTTAATTATAGATAGCCAACATAAATCAGAAACCTATTTGGTCACTCACACAACAAGTGTAATTCAAAGTATTTAAAACGAGCTTGAGAATAGGATTCTAAGATCGAGAGAGACATGGTTTGATTGAACCAAACGAATAGCGAGCTTGAAATTGTTTCAGTTGCATCAGAAGCATGAATGGGACGAGTCTTATGAAGACTTGATGGATGAACCAAATCAGTTTGGTTCTAATCCAATGGTGGAAAATAAACCAAATGGATTTGGTTTGTTTTAAATGAATGAACCGAAATTGGTTCGGTTCGTTTTAACTTAAAATAGACCAATGCGGTTTGGTTTATTTTAACTTAAGTTAATTAAGCGGGTTAATGGATTTTGGTTATGAACCAATAACCATTAGAAGAATCTGTTCTATATAAAAAACACGGCTTAAGGGTTTTGTGAATAAGAATCAACATTCGTGTTGGAAACCCTAGCAGCCCAAGCCTTCTCTTCCTCCTTGCTTCTTGCCACCCAAGAGGAATTGCCACCCAACCAAGAGTTGTTGCCCAAGTTGCTGCCACCTCTTCCTCCTTGCTGTCGGCCACCCACCAGCCCCTTGCAACACTTCCGCCCATCCTCCCTTGGCCACCGACGACCAAGGAGAAACCGACCAATTGATTGGATGACCATCTCTTCCACCAAACAAGCTGTCCTTTTGCTGGACAGCTTGTTCTCCTCTTGTTGGAGAGGTCGTTTGGTCGACGTTTTGTGCTCCGACAGTGACCTACTTATCAAGGATTTGTTCTCCGACAATCCTCATAGGTGGAGGTGAAGGTAGGAAACTTCGCTTCCCACTTAAACTCAGTTTCTTTTTCATGGCGATCCTGTCTTTGTCCCCGGATTAAAAAAAAATTAATCCTTGACAAATAGGAATTACCCAAGCTACCGTTTCATCGTCGTGCTATTCGATTAGAGTGGTCACTTGAACAAACTTGTTGTTCAAGCAACCAACCTCTATTCTATGATTAGCCGCGGAATAGACGATGTACGGATCGCCAATTTTTGTGTGTGTATTCGGGGTCCAAGTAAATTAGTCACATATAATTGAAAAAAATTATTGACATAATACAAAAGAACACTAATCGAAGTAAACAAGCTTATACCACTTTTTATACCTCTTGATCTTCTATTGTATGCCCTTCATCCTTTTGGACGTCGTGTGGGCGACGATCTTCCAAAAGTCGAAGCCTCCTAGATCACGTTCTTCCCTTCCTTGTTCGCTCCGAACAAAGAGAAGAATGAAACAAAACTCTTCTTCCTATCTAGAATCGGGCACCAAGTCAATGGACTTGATGTTGCCGCCGGCGAAGGAGGATAATAGGATCACTAGCCAACCTTGAAGAAGGGTTGCCGCCGGCCACAAGGAGAAGAGAAAAGGGAGCTCCGACCAAAGGATGAAGAAGAGATGTCCAAACCATCACCACCTTGCCGCTGGCCCCTTTGCCCTTGAACAATTGGCGCCGCCCAAAGCAAAAGGAAAACCTAACCCTAATGCCATGCCACCCAAGCCAAGGAAGCAAAAACCCTAATCTCCAAATTGTGTTCCACGCCCAAACCTTGCCCATCCTTTTATAAAGCTAGGTTTAAGCCTCCTTTTAATCTCAACTGTCGGATCTAGGGAATCAATCTCAACCATCGGATCTAGGGATTTAATCTCAACCGTCGGATCTAGATATTTAATCTCCACCGTCGGATCTAAAGATTTAATCTCCACCATTGGATCTAGAGATTTAATCTCCACCGTCATATTTAGAGTTTCATTTTCCATCATCGGATCTAGGCTCCATGAGGGTTTTAATAGGCTACAATAGGGACCATGAGGAGGAGTTGGATCTTGGCTACCCAATAGATCAAGCCCACAAAAAGTCCGATCCATTAATGATAATCCATTCCACTAGTGGATTATCATTGATCTACCTCACCAACCCCCATAAGTTAATTTGGATCCAAATATTATTTGTACATATATCTCTCTGTGTTTAAGATCTCGAATGTCCATCAATTAATTAATTTATTGATAATTAATTAATCAACATCTAACTCCATGAGTAGTACCACTCAACCTTATCATCATGTCGGACCAAGTCCACCTGCAGGGTTTACATGATGAACCTTATGAGCTCCACAAGGGGACATCATCATCCTAATATATAGGACATGATTTCCTTTTATAATCAACGACACACCATATAAATAATATAATTTCTCAACTTACCGACCCTATTGATTTACTCTATAAATCTCTTCCATTGGTAAATCAAAGAAATTAATACAAAGTATAAGTTCCCGTTATTATATCGGGATTAAGAGCATGTATAACATAATATCAAAGGTCCGATTCAATTTTGTAGTCAGCAATAAATCGAATCACCTCTAAGTCGGTATTGCTCAATACACACAAAGTGTACTAGTGTGATTCTATGGTCAAGACAAACCAATACAAAATCACACTACAACCATTCCAATAGTTTGTCCATAACCATCTCAGTTGTGAGCCTTTACTTATACTTTACAAGGAACTGATAACATGATCTCCCGTGTGACACTACACACCATGTTATCTATAATGTAATGTATTAGAAAATATGCATATCCATAAATATGCAAACAATAATCATGTGATTCTTATTTCAAAAATAAAGATATTCATACAAAAGATAGACTTTTCGGTATACATCCCAATAGGAGGGTTAAGTGTTCATCAATTGGTTAACAAAAACCACTTCTAAGAAGCGAGTTTGCGAAACTCATTTTTGGGATCCGAATTTGATTCAGATTGTGATCGTCTCTTGGATCACAATGACTTCGACACGAGGCTAGTGACTCTTGTGAAGATGGGGCTCATAGTTTTGTGAAGCTATCCCGACGATACTCGACGTGGATACTGTTGGTGCAATCGACCCGGACTCGAGTTTGACTCCAACTATATTTTGATGTTTGACAAAATGCATGACATGGGATTGTCATGGGAAGTCCAACATGGGTTGACCACGTAAATCAAAGTGTGTATCCTCGGTGGTGAAAAGTCCAAGCATGGGGCTTGGTGTTGGGAAAAGCCAAGCATAGGGCTTGGTGTTGGAAAGTCCAACATGGGTTGGCCACGTAAGTCCAAGGGCGTTGCCTTGGCGGTGAAAGTCCAAGCATGGGGCCTAGCATGGAAAATCCAAGCATGAAGCTTGGAGTGGGAAGTCTTGAGGACTTGGCAAGTTCACTAGGTTCGGGGTCCTTGAGTTGGTGATGGATGGTAGTGCGAAGTCGTGCGCTTGGTGCATCTGAGGGACCGCCGGACGAGGAGTGAATGGAGTGAGGCCAAAGGGAAGCAAACTTCTAGGGAAAGTGACATGAAGGATGGCATTGCGAAGTCATGCGCTTGGTGCATCTGAGGGACGTAGGCCGAGGGAAGAGAGCTTCGGTGGGGAACTCCATGAGAGGATGAGGTGGACTTGGCAAAGTGGCTAAGACAGAGTGTCGGAGGCTAAAATGTGGTGTTTAAGGGTTTATTCGACGGTCGGATGCTCAAACAACTTGGTGTTTAAGGTTTTATCTGACATCAGCCGACTGGTATAGGTACAAGTCGACTGCTCTAGGTCGATTGGACTCGATCGGTGTTCGACTGACCAGTTTCTGGCTGAGCAGTCGACTGTCGAGGGAGAGCAGTCGACTGCTGACACCATTAGTTGACTGATCGGGGTATTTTCGACCACAGAAGGTCTTCCAGTTGAGTGATCGTGGCGACCACTCGACTGATGGGATCATCAGTCAACTAATGGGCATGATCAATCGACTGATGATGGATCCGTTGGAACTTGGCCAGCGTGGATCGAGTCGTTGTGAGACAACGACTACATGACCAATCGACTGATGGTCACGATCAGTTGACTAATGGGCACGAAATTAGCTCGATGCAGGTTATAAATGGAGCTCGAGATGGAGGATTTCTCCAAGACTTTTGAGAAGATTTTAGAGGGGAATTGCTGTTGCATTCCAGTCCTTTAAGAGCAAACCAAAGCAAGCGACAAGCAAGTAATCAAAGCAATCATGTAAATGTTATCTTTTGTTTTGTCTTTGTATTTTTGTATTACTTTTGTAATTGCTTATACGAGGTTTCTCCACCTCCGACTTGTAGTCGAGAAGGAGTTTGAGTATTGTCGTGTGCATCTCTAGAGTTCGTTGAGCTCGCCCCGTGGAGAAGGAACCCTAAGGTTCCAAACCACGTATATGCTTGCGTATTTTGTGTGATTGTGTATTCGTCTTCATATTTGTGTTGTATTTCATATTTCCGCTGCGCTAACAAGAATTATAGAGACGAACGCAATCGAATTCCACCGTCTATGCAATTAGGGCTATTCAACCCCTCTAGTCGGCCACCGACGTTCCAACAAGTGGTATCAAAGCCAAGGAGCTTGTCGAGGACTAACCGCTAACACAAGTAGGACAAGATGACCGGCTATAATATCCATCCACAGAAATTCGATAGAGACTTTTCTTGGTGGAAGAAAAGGATGGAGGTATACTTCGAAACCGATTATGATATTATGCTAATCATGGAAAGCGGTTTTGAAGTGCCTAGTGGCGAAGAGGGAAAGCCGATGGAAAAATCAAAATGGACACAAGAGCAACATCAAGAATACAAGACAATGGTGAAGGTAACAAATATGCTATTAGATTTAATACCTAACCATATCTTGTACAAGCTTGGTGAATACTGAGATGCCAAAGATTTATGGAACAAATTAGTCAAATTCCATGAACATCCCGAACTGGCTCAATTGGAGAAGGAGCCCGAGGAAGAACACCCATCAACATCCGGATCTGAGGATGTTGAAGAATCGCCATCCACATTCGAAGATGTGGATGACTTGGTGGAAAGCTCCACCTCTAGCATTGAGGGGAAAGAGAGGTCTTCCATCCCGGAACAAGATCAAGAGTAAGCTTCAACATCTAGGAGAAGTGATTAAGAGGCTTCCACCACCCCCTAGGTAAATCATGCATTATAATTAATGATAAAAAACATATAATATGCTTTGAGTGTAGGCAAACCGGGCATTACAAGAGCAAATGCCCAAATTTGGCTAAGGAAAAGGCACCAACACCAAAAGTCAACCAAAAGTCAAAGGATGCTGGAGTCCTCGCTAGAAAGAGCAAAAAGCTCATTGTGTGCTTTAAATGCAATCAAAGAGGACACTACCGAAGCCAATGCCCTAGGGGGAAGAAGAAAGGGCAAGAAGGTGTATCACATGTAGGGGGAGCTTCCAAAGCTAACTCTAAGATAAATTTAATTAATGCACTTTCAATTTCTAGAACTAACAAGCATGCTAAAAATTATTTTAGTTCACTTGCAATTATTAATGAAAAGCATGGTAGTAGGAACAAATATTTTTGTTTAGGTGCTAAGCATGTTAGTTTACCTAAAGACAAACCTAGACACCATAACTCTATACCAATTCTTCCTATGGAGCATTAGGAGGATAGAAGAAAATTTGGGCATTAACCCCAAGAAATCTAGGCATATGCCTAAAAAGTAAAACAATTCCCAAAAAATTAATGAAAAATTAAAATTGGGAAGACTAGAGGTGGAAAACGAAGCCTTGAGGTTAAGGCTTGAGAAACTTGAGAAGACCCTCAAAATTATGACAAAATCAAGTATGGGGATAAGTGGTCAAAATTTAAGGCCTAGGAAACAAGAAATATCCAAGGGCAAGAAAGGTTTGGGTCACAAATCTATGTCCTACCATAAGGTTCCATTCAACTATCGAACTACTTCTAGGTCTAGAAAAACAAAGGATAATTGGGAAGTCATCCCTAAGACTAGCCATGGTGTATGTTTAGTGGCTAAGGATTCAAGAAAAACTAAGGTAGCCACTAAGAAGGTCAAAGGGGGAGTCACCTCTAGAGTTGACCTAAGGAAGACTCAAATGACTAAGGTGTCAAAACCAAAGAGGGTCATTAGGAAGGTATCTAGGGAAGTTATCCCTAGTGAATACCTAGTTAACCCAAGGAGTTCCAATACGTATTGGGTTCCTAGAAGTATGATCGATTCACGCTAAATGGGTTTGGGTGTGTCAACCCTATGTCGATGGGTAGTTAACCTAGCCATGGTGAGTTGACACTTTAGGTTGTGCCAATGTGCTTTGAGAAGTAGAAAAATGACTAAATTGGCATAAGTAGGACATAGAAGTAATGGTGTGCCATTTTAGGTTTGTGGCACACTAGGGGGATAATTGGCATTAAGGTAAAAATGGATTTGATTTTAGAAATGACAATTTAGGCTTAACACTTAGGTATTCTATACCTTAGTATTTTATAATTGCCATGATTTGTTTGCCTTGCCATGACATGACATCATATTTAATTTTATCATATAAAATGTCATGATCATACTTAGGGTTATTTACATATGTCATATATGCTTAGATTTCATTCACATGCCATGACATCATGACTTTGGCACATGCTTTTATCTTTGTATCATTTAAGCCATAATCATCATTAATGCATAAATAAAAAGGATTTAAGGACTAAGGCATGATTTGAAGTCCCATGCATAAGATAATCAAATAGTGTTGCCTAGAGATATTCATGAAACCCTAAATAACAAAGACCCCACATCTCACTATAAATTGACTTGTATGTGTTTTACACATCTAGATACAAGTGAGTTGTTTAGGAAAATTAAATTAAAGGTTTTAATAACATTTCAAAAACATCTTGAAAAACCTTGGTGAAGTCTATCTTTTGATAGCAATCACCATTGAATAGAATGATACAAGGAGGGCTCAATATTGAAGCTTTTCTCAATTTTTGAACTTTGTATCAATCTCAATATTTTGTTGGTAAAATAATTTTCTAATATTTTTCACCCATAATGATTGTTATAAGTAATATACATATGAGTTTTCATGATTTTGCAACCTATGTATATTTACTTATGATTTTCAGAAATTCATTTCTGAAAACCTGATTTCTGCATTTGCAGTTATCAGTCGACCCACATGGATGGTAGACAACTAATGAGGGTGGCAGTCGATTGATTTCTGTCAGAGTCGACTGCCAGGCTGATTTCGGGTAAACCTTGGTTGTTAGGCCCATGTTCAGCTATGTTTTGGTCTCCTAACCACTCCTAACCCTAGGACATACTTGGGAGAGCATTAGAAAGGGTGGAAATCCATTGGATATGGATTAGAAGAAGTGTTTAGGGTGAGTATCAATTTTAAGGTGTGTGAGAGTTCAATGTTGATCTTTGTCTTAATTTTGATTGTTTAAATGTTCCTATTGGCTTAGGAACTCTCTAAGGGCATTGTTTGTGCAATGGTCAAAGGGGAGCAAGCCTTAGGGTGAGGTATCCATCATGGGAAGATGGATGTGTATTTTTTCTCTGAAGGTCCGAAGCTTCGCTTCTCGCTTCAACTTGGTCGCTTGTGCATGGATATCCTATCTATGTCCCTGGAATAAAAAAATTAATTCTTGACGAAGACGGATTACCCATGCAACCGATCCATCATTGTTCTATTCGATTAGAGTGGTCTCTTGAACAAACTTTTTGTTCAAGCAACCTAATTCTTTTCCTCGATTAGGCACGGAATAGATGATGTACGGATTGCCGGTTTTTGTGTTTATCTTCGGGGTCCAAGTAAATTAGCTACATGCATTATACAAAAGAACTAAATCAAAATAAACAAGATTATACCTCTTGTATACCTCTTGATCTTCTGTTGTATATCCTTTCCTCCCCTTGAACGTTGTGTGGGCAACGATCCTCCAAGAGTTGAATCCTCCTAGATCTCGTTCTTCCCTTCCTTGCTCTCTCCGAACAAAGGGAAGAAGAACCTCTCCCTTCTTCTCCTTTCTTGTTCCGGACACAATCTCTTTGGAGGAAGATCAAACCTCTTCCTTCTCTTTATTGTTGCCGCCGACCACCAAGGAGAGGGAGATGAATGAGCGACGACCAATGGAGAAGGAATACTACCGACCTTGGGTGGAGGAGAAGGTGGCACCGTCTTTACTTGGAAGAAGATAGGCGCCGCCTAAGAGGAGACGGTGATGTGCGCCAACAATAGGGAGAGGTTACCAAGAGAAGGCAACCCTAACCCTAATCCTTTCCTTGCTTGTATTGCCGGCGAAGACAACTGTATAGAGTTAGGCTTAAGCCTCCTTTCAATCTCCACCGTTGGATCTAAGGTTTCATTTTTCACCGTCGGATCTAGGCATTCATGAGGATTTTAGTAGGCTACAATCGGGACCATGAGGAGGAGTTGGATCTTGGTCACCCAATGAATCAGACCCACATAAAATCCAATCCATTAATGATAATCAATTCCACTAGAGGATTATCATTGATCTACCTCACCAACCCCCATAAATAAATATGAGCTTCATATATTAATTGTACAAATATCTCCCCGTGTTTAAGATCTCAAATGTACGTTAAAAAAATAATTTACTCATAATTAATTAATCAACATCTAATTCCATGAGTAGTACAACTCAACCTTAATATCATGCCTGATAAAATCCTCCTACAGGATTTACATGATCATCCTTATGAGCTCCTCAAGGGGACATCATCATCATAATATATAGGACATGGTTTCCACCTATAATCAACGACACACCATGCAAATAATATCATTTCCCAACTTACTAAGCCTATCGATTTAATCTATAAATCTCGCACATTGGTAAATCAAAGAAATAAATACTAAATACATGTGCCCGTTATTATATCGGGATTAAGTGCATGTACACCATAATATCCGAGGTCGGATTCAATTATGTAGTCAGCAATAAATTGAATCACCTCTAAGTCGATCCTGCTCAATACACACAGTATACTAGTGTAATTTGATGGTCAAGACAAACCAATACTAAATTACACTACAACCATACTAATGGTTTGTCCAAAACCATCTCGGTTGTGATCCTCTACTTATACTCTACAAGGAACTGATAACATGGTCTCTCGTGTGACACCACACACAATGTTATCTACAATGTAATGTATCAGACAAGATGCATAATCATGAATATACAAACAATGATCATGTGATTCTTATTTCAAAAATAAAGATGTTCATACAAAAGATAGGCTTTTCAGTATACATCCCAACAATCTCCTATTTATACTAAAAGACAATGTTGTCCTCATACTGTCATACATCTGATTCTCATTCCCTTCACATGCCTATCAAAAGCTTTCACTGGAAGGGCCTTAGTGAAAGGATCTGCCAGGTTATCCTCTGATGCAATCTTGGCTACAACAACTTCTCCTCGCTTTATGATTTCTTGTATCAGATGGTACTTGCGCTCTATGTGTTTACTTGCCTTATGGGCTCGTGGTTCCTTCGATTTTGCAACTGCACCACTATTATCACAATAAATTGTGATAGTTCTGGGCAAACTAGGAATCACATCCAAGTCCATCAAGAAGTTCCTGAGCCATACAACTTCTTTGGCTGCCTCAGAGGCTGCCACATACTCAGCTTCCATTATGGAATCCGCTATGCATTTCTGCTTGACACTCCTCCATACAATGGCTCTACCTCCCATAGTAAACACAAAACCCGAGGTAGACTTACTATTATCCCTATCTGATTGGAAGTCGGAATCTGTGTAACCCACAGAGAGTAATTGATTTGCCTAGTATACCAACATATAATACCTAGTCCTTCTCAGGTACTTCAATATATGCTTTACCGCAGTCCAATGTCCCTATCCTAGATTACTCTAATATCTGCTAACCATGCCTATGACAAAGCAGATATTCGACCTCGTACATAGCATAGCATATATAAGGCTTCCTACTACCGAAGCATAAGGAAACGCCTTCATCTCCTCTATCTTTTTTGATGTTCTAGGACACATCTCTTTAGAGAAAGGTACTCCATGCCTAAAAGGTAGAAAACCTTTCTTGGGGTTATGCATGCTAAAACGAGCCAAAATGGTGTCTAGGTATGAAGCTTGAGATAAACATAACTTCCTTTTCCTGCGATCCCTTATAACCTTCATCCCAAGGATGTGTCCCACTTCTCCCAAGTCCTTCATATCAAACTATTTGGACAACCATATCATTACATCTGATAACACCTTGACATTGTTGCCAATTAACAAAATGTCATCTATGTATAGTAGAAGAAATACCACTACGTTTATGTCACATCTCTTGTATACACAAGACTCATCTGGACTTTGAATAAATCTATAAGATTGGATTACCTCATCAAAGCGGATGTTCCAAGATCTCGAAGCTAGCTTAAATTCATAAATGGACCGATTAAGCTTGCACAGAAGATGCACTTTGCCCTTTGTAATGAATCCCTCTGGTTGCTCCATATATATGTTTTCCTCAAGACTTCCATTAAGGAAAGCTATCTTGACATCCATCTGTCACACCTCATAATCCATATGAGCAACAATAAATAAGAGAATATGAATAGACTTAAGCATGGCTACCGGAGAAATGGTCTCCTCATAATCAATACCCTCTTTCTGAGTATACTCTTTTGCAACAAGACTTGCTTTGAAGGTCTCAACCTTCCCGTCTATTCCTCTCTTTCTTTTGTAGATCCACTTGCATCCAATGGTTTTTACACCATTGGATGGTTCTACTAGCTTCCAGACCTGATTTGAATCCATAGATTCTATCTCATAATTCATTGCACTTTGCCAAGATACCGCATCTTTATCTTTGATTGCCTCATTATATGTCCAGGGATCAGGTTCCTGTTCGCCAGGGAACAAATCAAAAGACTCTCCCAAGAACATAAATCTATCAGGCTATCTAACAATCCTCGCACTACGATAAGGTATCAGCTGTGTATCCTCTGTGACATGCGGTGCAGTCACTTGTGGTATATCCTCTTGTACCGGTGGTACTGAAGTAGTGACTTCCCCTCTCAATACCTCCAGAACAATCTTACTCATGGGCTTGTAGTTTATCACATAGTCTTCCTCTAAAAATCTGGTGTTGGTGCTAACGATCACCCTATGATCTCTTGGACTATAGGACAAACCACCTTTTGTTCCTCTAAGATAGCCTACGAACATGCGCACTTCTGTACGAGGTTCCAACTTACCAGCATCTGCCTTTATCACATGTATTAGACTCCCCCAAATCCGAATATGTCTCAGACTAGGCTTTCGCCCAATCAAAAATTCTATGGGAGTAGAAGGCACTGATTTAGATGGTACCAAGTTCAAAATATACACTGTCATATCTAGAGCATACCCCCAGAATGAATCTGACAACTCAGAATAACTCATCATCGATCTAACCATCTCCATAAGAGTCATATTCCTTCGCTTCGATACACCATTCTGCTGGGGTGTGCTAGGTGCAGACAATTGGGATTGAATCCCAGCCTATGATAAGTAATTCCTAAACTCTCCCAAGAGGTATTCACCACCATGATCAGATCGTAGTGTCTTGATACTTTTACCTTGACATTTCTCCACATCAGCCTTGAATTCTTTCAACCTGTCAAAGCATTCAAATTTGTGGAGCATCAAGTAAATGTATCCATATCTTGAATAATCGTCTATAAAAGAGACGAAATATTCAAAATCACCTCAAGCCTGGATAGACATAGGACCACACAAGTCAAAATGAACCAATTCCAACACATCTTTGGCTCTATACCTTTTGGCCTTAAAAAGCCTCTTGGTCATTTTACCTTCTAAGCAAGATTCGTAGGTTGGAAATCTTCCACCACTAATGAACTCAGAGGTCCATCAGCTATCAACCTTTGAATTCTACTTAGGTTAATATGACCTAATCTTAGATGCCAAAGATATGTTTGGTTCATTTTTGAAGATTCTTTTCTCTTATTAAATTTAGAAGATGAGTTATTTACTTCTATTTGCATTGTGGGAGTTTTTGGTTCAAGGGTATATAAATTTCCTATCAATGCACCAGAACAGATAATCTCCCTATTCCTTCTAATAACAACTCTGTCATTAAAAGAAATAGAATATCCATCCAAAAACAATTTAAAAATTGAAATTAAATTATTTCTAACTAAAGGTACATAAAGGCAATTTCTCAGAACCAAAGTTTTATTCCTATTAAAAGATAAATAAACATCTCCCACTGTAATAGTCGCCACCTTCGTGGCATCGCCCAAGTAAACGGTAATCTCTCCCTCAGCTAGTCGTCTGGTTTGCTGGAACCCCTGCAAAGTATTGCAGACATGATCAGTGGCTCCGGTATCTACACACCAGGTGCTGGTAGATAACACCGCTAAACATGTTTCAACGACTAGACCAAAAGATATACCTTTGTTCTACTTCTGGTTGGGGCAGTCCTTCTTCCAATGTCCAGTCTGCTTGCAAGTGAAGCACTTGCCTTTCGGCTTCTTCACTCCTCAATGAGATCCTCCCGCCACCTTTGCTCCACCTTGTTTCTTCTACTTCTTGCCTTTTGGCTTAGAAGTCGAATCCTTCTGAGCAACCATGGCCTGAGCCTGAGCACTCTGATAAAAAATCCCCTCTACCGCCTGGAGTTCTGTCAGAAGCTCCGCCAATGAATACAATCTCTTATTCATGTTGTAGTCCAAGCGAAACTGCTCAAAACTCCTAGGTAGAGATTGGAGAATGATATCGACCTGGGATTCCCCATCGATCTCAGCTCCAAGGAGCCCATTCAAATGAGCCATCATCTTGAGAACATGATCCCTCACGGGTGTTCCCTCGACCATGGTGGTCTTCATCAAGTTCCACATGGCTTCCTGCCTCGCAGCCTGATTCTGGTGTCTAAAAAGTTCCTTGTGATTGAGCATCATGTCATAAGCAGTAAGAATGACTTGATGCTAATGTTGCAATACATTTGACATAGAAGCCAAAATGTAACACTACACCATCTCATCAGCCATAATCCACTTTTTATAACTCTCTTTCTCCTTTTCCCTAGAATCATCCGCAGGCTTAGGAGGACACTCTTCGAAGAGTACATACTTGTACTCCTCAGCATTCAAGACAATATCTAGATTCCTTTTCCAATCAACATAATTGGGTCCAGTAAGTTTATTCTCCTTTAGTATCACAACAAGTGGGTTGAAAGTCATTTTTGAAAAACCTAAGAATCACATATATCAAAACATTATATTTCAAAAATTTATTGATTCCTCAAACAATAAAATTTTAAAATAAACTAACACCTCAAAATACCGAGAATATCGTACGCCAGAATAGTGTGGACGTATACAAATTCTACATTTGTAAGAGGAGGTTTTTCCAATTAATTTTATTATCTTGTCAACCGAACTTTTTGACAAATAAAATTAATAGTGGGTTCCTCTTCGGCCCTACAAATAAAAGCAGTGACTCCGATGGAGAGGATATTCTTATTTGCATCTAAGTGTTCACCATTACTCGATACCAAGGCAATTATCTCGGATTATGTGCCTTCCGATGGGGAAGTACACACGCTTCTAAATAATTTCCTATAACTATATTTGACCTTGTGATATGCAAAACAAACTCATCAAATGGGGAGGAAGGCACTCAGAGCCGACGCGCAAGCTTGTTTGCATCACATGTCAAATCGTAATGGAGACCATGGGAATTTTAAAAAAATATCCCTCTCCCACTTAGTAATTTAAAATGAGGAATTTTCCTAGCACACGACATACATATCTAATAAGAAGCAATAAATATGAAAAAAATATTTTCCAACTATTTTAGCTTTTGTTCTCCAATATGCCTCCTATCATGTCGTCATCTCGTCCGCTCCTCCCTACGCCATGTAGAAGCCATCCGGAGATCCGAGCTGAGAACAATTATTTTAATTTACATCCATCGATCATATACTCCACAAAGGAGTGTACATGAAATCTAGATCGAAAATAAACTAAAATAAAAGAGTGGCTAAACAATGTCGTACTTAATCACAAAAATTAAATACTAGCCTTATCAACCCCAAGGATTCAAATAATATTACAATTAAACACATCCAATCACATACACACACATATGGCCATAATAGTTGGATCTTATGCCTGCAACCAAAAAATTAGCCTACGTACATCCTACTATTATCCAACACATATAATATATGATAAGTCGATAAAAGTAACCGAATCCTAAACACACAAAACTGGAAACCTGGCTCTGATACCACTTGAAGGTCCGAAGCTTCGCTTCTCACTTCAAATTGGTCGCTTGTGCATGGCGATCCTATCTACGTCCCCGGATTAAAAAAATTAATCCTTGACGAAGACGAATTACCCAAGCAACCGATCCATCATCGTGCTATTCAATTGGAGTGGTCTCTTGAACAAACTTGTTGTTCAAGCAACCTAACTATTTTCCTCGATTAGCCGCGGAATAGATGATGTACAAATCACCAATTTTTGTGTTTATCTTCGGGGTCCAAGTAAATTAGCCACATGCATTATACAAAAGAACTAAATCAAAATAAACAAAATTATACCTCTTGTATACCTCTTGATCATCTATTGTATATCCTTTCCTCCTCTTGAACGTTGTGAGGGCAATGATCCTCCAAGAATTGGAACCTCCTAGATCTCATTCTTCCCTTCCTTGCTCTCTCCGAACAAAGGGAAGAAGAACCTCTCCATTCTTCTCCTTTCTTGTTCCTGACACAATCCCTTTGGAGGAAGATCAAACCTCTTCCTCCATTTTGTTGTTGTCGTCGGCCACCAAGGAGAGGGAGATGAATGAGCGACGACAAATAAAGAAGGAAAACCGCCGACCTTGGCTGGATGAGAAGGTGCCGCCGCCTAAGAGGAGGCGATGATGTGCGCCGACAATAGGGAGAGGATACCAAGAGAAGGCAACCCTAACCCTAATCCTTTCCTTGCTTCTATTGCCACCCAAGACCAATGAACCAAGTTCTCTTCTTTCCGCCCAAGCCCTAGCCCTCCTTTTATAGAGTTAGGCTTAAGCCTCCTTTCAATCTCCACCGTTGGATCTAGGGTTTCATTTTCCACTGTCAGATCACGGCTTTCATTATGATTTTAATAGGCTACAATAGGGACCATGAGGAGGAGTTCGATCTTGGCCACCCAATGGATCCGGTTCACATAAAATCCGATCCATTAATGATAATCCATTCCACTAGAGGATTATCATTGATCTACCTAAACAACCCCCATAAATAAATATGGGCTCCATATATTAATTGTACGAATATCTCTTCGTGTTTAAGATCTCGAATGTCCGTCAATTAATTAATATACTTACAATTAATTAATCAACATCTAACTCCATGAGTAGTACCACTAAACCTTATCATCATGCCGAATCAAGTCCACCCGCAAGGTTTACATGATGATCCTTATGAGCTCCTCAAGGGGACATCATCATCCTAATATACAGGACACAGTTTCCTCCTAGAATGAATGACACACCATGTAAATAATATCATTTCCCAACTTATCGAGCCTATCGATTTAATCTATAAATCTCACCCATTGGTAAATCAAAGAAATAAATACTAAGTACATGTGCCTATTATTATATAGGGATTAAGAGCATATACACCAAAATATCCGAGGTCCGATTCAATTATGTAGTCAGCAATAAATTGAATCACCTCTAAGTCGGTCCTGCTCAATACACACAAAGTGTACTAGTGTAATTCTATGGTCAAGACAAACCAATACCAAATTACACTACAACCATACCAATGGTTTGTCCAAAACCATCTCGGTTGTGAGCCTCTATTTATACTATACAAGGAATTGATAACATGATCTCCCGTGTGACACCACACACCATATTATCTACAATGTAATGTGTCAGACAATATGCATAACCATAAATATGTAAACAATGATCATGTGATTCTTATTTCAAAAATAAAGATGTTCATAAAAAAGATCAACTTTTCAGTATACATTCCAACAATCTCTCACTTATACTAAAAGATTTTGCTATCTTCATACTACCATACATCTGATTCCCATTCCCTCCACATGCCTATCAAAAGCTCTCGCTGGAAGGGCCTTAGTGAAAGGATCTACCAGGTTATCCTCTGATGTAATCTTGGCAACAACAACTTCTCCTCACTTTATGATTTCTCGTATCAGGTGGTACTTGCGCTCTATTTGTTTACTTGCCTTATGGGCTCATGGTTCCTTCGAGTTTGAAATTGCACCACTGTTATCCCAGTAAATTGTGATAGTTCTGGGCAAACCAGGAATCACATCCAAGTCCATGAAGAAGTTCCTAAGCCATATAACTTCTTTGGTTTCCTTAAAGACTGCCACATACTCAGCTTTTATGTTGGAATCTGCCATGCATTTCTGCTTGACACTCCTCCATACAATGGCTCCACCTCCCAAAGTAAACACAAAACCCCAGGTAGACTTACTTTTATCCCTATTTGATTGGAAGTCAGAATCTGTGTAACCTACAAGGAGTAATTGATCTACCTGGTATACTAGCATATAATCCCTAGTTCTTCTCAGGTACTTCAATATATGCTTTATTGCAGTCCAATGTCCTTGTCTTGGATTACTCTGATATCTTCTAACCATGGCCATGACAAAGTAATTATCCGGCCTCGTACATAGCATAGCATACATGAGGCTTCCTACTGCCGAAGCATAAGGAATCACCTTCATCTCCCGTATCTCCTTATAAATGGAGCTCGAGATGGAGTATTTCGCCAAGACTTTTGGGAAGATTTTGGAGGGGAATTGCTACTGCATTCTTGTCATTCAAGAGCTAACCAAAGCAATCAACAAGCAAGTGATCAAAGCAATTGTGTAAAAGTTCTCTTTTGTATTGTCATTGTATTTTCGCTTGTATTTTTGTATTACTATTGTAATTGTCTTGTACAAGGTTTATCCACCTCCGACTTATAGTCGAGAAGGAGTTTGAGTATTGTCGTGTGCATCTCTAGAGCTCGTTGAGCTCGCCCCGTGGAGTAGGAACCCTAAGGTTCTGAACCACGTATATGCTTGTGTATTTTGTGTGATTGTGTATTCGTCTTCATATTTGTGTTGTATTTCATATTTCCGTTGCGCTAACAAGAATTATAGAGACAAACATAATCGAATTGCACCGTCTATGCGATTAGGGCTATTTACCCCCCTCTAGCCAGCCACCGACGTTCCAACATATACAGATAGTGGCGATTCTAGCGACAGTCGCTATGGTTTATGCCATTCCTTCTACACATGATTCATCAAGTATAACTAGAATAAATTTCCTTTTATTGCAAAATTTTAAATAGCGATTATATCTACATTTGATGTATCCTTGCATGCGTGTGGTGTGTGTGTTGTAATAAATTATTTTATTACTTGTTTTGCTTCTGCTGTGTGCATGTTTACAAAACGTGTTCTAAAACACACTCACATCGGTGCCATGGGAACCCAACAGGTACGACTTTGAAACAACAAGACAACATAGTAGAAACCAGGATCCAAACTGAATCCAGAATAAAGGCCAAATACATACAACACATCCATATAACAAAATGCGGAAACAATATAGGATAAAATCCCAAAACAAACAATCCAAAATATAGAACAATATGGAATTAAATCCATACACTTGGTGTGACATGGGATTAGCTGGCGGAACTCCAAGCACCCAAGGAATCTTCTACCTATTACCTGGGCAACAAGAAAACCCAAGGTCTATGGTGGTGAGTATAAAACTCAACAGTAATTTGAAAGATAGTGCATGAACAACAAATGTCATATGGAGATCTACAGGTATACATATGAAGATCAACAGGTATACTTATGGAGATCAACAAGTATACAGTCTTAAAGGTAATAACAAATAATCAGTAGTATAACTATAATCAATGCAAAAACAAACTAACTGATCAACTGAACATAACGTAAGGTACTAACATACCTGAAGATCTAAAAGAATACAACCCATACAATCTGAACACATATACCACAATATAACACATACAATATAGAAGAACAATACTACACCTGTAATCAACACACTGCCACATGAAACATCCTATAAACAAATACATCAATGAACCTGGTGCATCTTATACAACAATACGATGCTGATCAAATGCATACAACAGTCCGACCCAACTTGTACACTATACTACACACACAACAGTATAGAATATGCAAATAGTATGCAAAATAATAAACAAACATATGCAGCAAACATAGCTCAAACAAATGCAACATCACAACAAGCATATATAGACTATATCAATATATACTGATTACAAACACACACACACACACACACACACACACACACTCGTAGATATATATATATATATTGTTAGGGTAATCAGCCTAAGTTTGTGTTTGGTTTTGATGTGTGTGGCAAAGGGTTTAAGTTAGGTTGATTATGTTATTTCATATGTGTGTTTAAGTTGTGCAGGACTTAGTGAATCGCACATGGTTTGCTTGATGAAGCATTGGCGAGTTCATCCTCTCATGGCTCAGGTCCTTGAGTCAGTGAAGGATGGGATTGGAGAAGCCATGAGCTTGGTGCATCCGAGGGACCGCTAGATGAGGAGCAATGGAGTGAAGCCAAAGGAAGCAGACTTCAGGGCAAGACGCGAAGGATGACACTGGAGGAGTCGTGGCCTTAGTGCATCCGAGGGACGTAGCCAGATGAAGAGAGCTTCAGTGAGGGACTCCATGGGATATGAGAGAATAAGTGATTGTAACCCAGGATAGGGTCACTCAAGTAGGTGAACTTGGCCAAATGGCTAAGTCAATTTTCGGATGCTCAAACTTATTGTTTGAGGTTTTACCCGATGGGAGGATGCTCAAACAACTTGTTTTTTGAGGTTTTACCCGATAATAGTCGACTGATATAGGTATCAATTGACTGGTCCGAGTGAATTGCTAGTTGAACGGTGTCAACATGGGTTATGTGGCCCAACAATTGACTGCCAAGGGATGAAAGTTGACTGCTCCACCATCAGTCGATTGCTATGGGTGAACGCGGGAACGAAATCGATCGTAGTCGATTGATCAGTCGACTACGTAGGCAGCAATCGACTGCTGATAGTAGCAGTCAACTGCCAAGGGTGTCGTTGGAAGGTGACGACTGCAAGTCAGAAGTCGTTGGAAGATGACCGTTATAGCCGCAGTCGACTGTTGGCATGCATCAGTCGACTGTTGCATGCCCAACGGGAAGAAACCCCTCTTCTCTATAAAAAGAAGGGTTGGGGGCCTTGGGGAGGTTAATGCTTCCACTCCTAAGTGCTCCCCAAGTGCCCTAAATGTTCCAAACCTCCTCTTCCTTCTCATCTCAATCATAGTGTAAGAGGTAGGATTTTGTGTAAGAAGGTTTCTTCTCCACATTTATTGAGCTCAAGGAGAAGTTTAGTGATTGGTTGTGGGAGTGATTCGCCGAACGAATCATTCGTGGACTAGAGGCAAGGGTCGTTGATGCATGCGAATGCGAGCTGAAATCTCATGATGGGAGTTGTTGAGGACTCGAAGCGCGAGCTCGCACTCAATGCTCGCAAGTGCACAGATGTTGTCAAGTAATAAATAGATTATTGATCCCACAGAGACTGAGATTCGAATACCAATTGTTCGGTGGATGTTATTGTTCGGAGTTTAGTTCTACGGGTTGTTGTTACGAGGTTGACAGTGGTCCTAACTCAAATACATTGTCGCACAGAGGAAAGGAAGGTTGGTTCTGGGAACTAAAAAAAGGGATTCTAGGACTTCGATTTCACTTGTGCATCGCGGAACATACTATCAATTAAATGTTGTCTAGACCTCTAATCATAATCTTGTGGAAGAGACATCATACACTTTCCCGATGAGCTCTCGCATCTATCGGGAACTACATGCTCCTAACAAGCGAACCTTTCGGATCATCAGAGCTCAAAGGGTTGATACCATTGGGAGCCCCCTATCACTAAGGTCCCTCAACCCTTCTAGAGTTAATTTCTCCTACTATGGCTGCCCTATATTGTTAAGATGGGATAGATGGTACGAGGATGTCAAATCAATACCTATGAAGAGTTGAAACGTATCTCGTTTCCTAATCCATCATACCATTCTATCTACGATTACCGAAGAGAGGACAACCACTAGGTTCTTCCTTAGTTCTCCTAGATCTTTGACACAAGGGTTGTCACCCCTTGTATCGGCTATGCACAATAGATAGAAAACAAAAACACAATCATCATCAATCCAAACAACGCAAACTGCAAATATAAATTCAAAGACGAAGCATATATTCAATTATCATGTTCTATGCACACAAGCTATTCGCTAATCCTAGAATCAGAGTATCTACTACATAAATTACAAAGAAGAAACACAAGGAATGATTGAATTCATCATTATAATGTAGAAGAGGTATAGAAAATAAATTAGAGTGCTCTTTGGTTCTTCTCTCTGGCGTTGGAGCACAGAATTTGTTCCTCAGGCTGCTTCCTTCCTCCCCGTTAAAAGTTTTCGATGCTTTTTAGAACACTGGTGTGTCGTCCCAGCCGCCGGGCCTCCTCCATAGAATTTGAGCGTGGCCTTCCTTATATAGACTTGAGGACGACACTGCCCGAATCCATGAAAAAACCCTAGTCACGTTGAAAAAGGCCAGCACCACATGACCGTGTGTGGTGCTGGTCTGGTGGGGCACGACCGTGTGATTTCACATGGTCGGGCTGGGCCTCCCTTCGTTCCGCTTGCCGAATCCCTTCCTTTTGCTCCAAAAGTGTGTCGTTTATCCTGTAAAATGTTGTCCTGCACACAAAAGCACAAAGAGAAGATATCCGAATTAGAAAATAAAAAATGCATGCAAAAAAAGTACGATATGGATGAAACAAGTATAAAATACAGCGAGATGTGGGCGAAAACTATTCCTAAAACCCTATATATTTTACTCACATCAATTCCCCCAGGTAAATCTTTGCTTGTCCTCAAGCAAACCTCAGTACCATGAAATTTTAAAAACCATTGTTCCATACTTAGAATGTTAACTAGATTCATCAAATGGTATTTTCAAGCAAAGCAAAACATATATGTTCTAAAAATTTACTAAGTTAGCTTCTTCTGCACGTGCTAAGCGAATCGTCTTAAGGGTTAAGTTTTCATCATTTGGTTGAGAAAAAGCACTTCCGAGATGCGAATTTGCAAAACTTGTTTTTGGAATCCAAATTTGATTCAGATTATAATCATCTCTTTGATCACAATGACTTTAACACGAGGCTAGTGACTCTTGCAAAGATGGGGCTAGTAGCTTTATGAAGCTATCCCGATGATACTCGTTGTGGATATAGATAGAGACAATTCTAGCATGAGTCTCTATGGTTGATGTCATTCCTGGTACACATGATTCATCAGGTATAACTAGAATAAATTTCCTTTTATTGCAAAATTTGAAATAGTGATTATATCTACATTTGATGTATCTTTTCATGTGTGTGGTATGTGTGTTGTAATAAACTAGTTTATTACTTATTTTGCTTCCACTGTATGCATGTTTATAAAATGTGTTCTAACACACACCCACGTCAATACCATGGGAACCCAATAGGTATGACTTTGAAACAAAAAGAAAACATAGTAAAAACCAACATCCAAACCGAATCCATAATAAAGGCCAAATACATACAACACGTCCATATACTAAAATGCGAAAACACTATAGGATAAAATCCTAAAACAAACAATCCAAAATATACAACAATATGGAATTAAATCCATACACTTGGTGTGACATTGGATTAGCTGGAGGAGCTTCGAGCACCAAAGAAATCTTCTACCTATTACCTGGTCAACAAGAAAACCCAAGGTCTATGGTGGTGAGTATAAAACTCAGCGGTAATTTGAAAATAGTGCATGAACAACATATGTCATATGGAGATCTACATGTATACATATGAAGATCGACAGGTATACATTTGGAGATCAACAAGTATATAGTCTTATAGGTAATAACAAATAACCAGTAGTATAACTATAACCAATGCATAAACAAACTAACTTATCAACTGAACATAACGTAAGGTACTGACATACCTGAAGATCTGCAATAATACAACCTGAACACATATACCATAATATAACACATTCAATATAGAAGAACAATAATACACCTATAATAAACACACTGCCATATGAAACATCCTATAAACAAATACATCAACGAACCTGGTCCATCCTAAACAACAACATGATGGTGATCAAATCCGTACAACAGTCCCACCCAACTCAAACCCTGTACTCCATACACAACAATATAGAATATGCAAATAGTATGCAAAATGATAAACAAGCAAATGTAGCAAACATAGCTCAAACAAATGCAACACCACAACAATCATATATAGACTATATCTGTTGGGAATTGCTTCCCTCTTCGGTTGCTTGTCCATGGCGATCCTGTCTACGTCCCCAGATTAAAAATAATAATAATCCTTGATGAAGACGGATTACCCAAGCATCTGATCCATCATCGTGCTATCCGATTCATGTGGTCTCTTGAACAAACTTATATTTCAAGCAACATAACTCTTTTCCTCGATTTGCCACAGAATAGATGATGTATAGATCGCCGGTTTTTGTGTTTATCTTCGTGGTCCAAGTAAATTAGCCACATGCAATATACAAAAGAACTAAATCAAAATAAACAAGATTATACCTCTTGTATACCTCTTGATCTTCTATTGTATGTTTTATCCTCCTCTTGAACATTGTGTGGGCAACGATCCTCGAAGAGTTGAAACCTCCTATATCGCGTACCTTCCTTTTCTTGTTCGCTCCGAACAAAGGAAGATAATCAAAGACTTCTTCTCCTATTTAGAGCCGACCACCAAGCTCCTAGCTTGATCCTTGCCGCCGGCCAAGGAGATGAAGAGGAAATATGGGCACCGGCCAAGAGCTCTAAAGGAAAAACCATAACTCTTGCCGCCAGCCAAAGGGAAATAAAGGAAGACGAACCGCCGGCCAAGCTTCAAAGATGAGCATCAGGCCTAAAGGGATGAAGAAGAGGCACCGACAACCCTTAGGAAGAAAAGGAAAATGACACCCTAATCTCCTCCACCACTTTCCATCGCCCAAACCAACTCTAAACCCTAATCTATCTTCTTTCCAAGCCGCCCAATCCTTTGGAAGCAAACCCTAGCAACCAAACTTATGTTTCCGCCCAAGCCTTGGACTCCTATTAATAGATTTTACCCAAACATCCTTTTAATCTTGTCTGTTAAATCTAGGTTTCATGAGGGTTTTAATAGGCTACAATATGGACCACGAGGAGGAGTTCGATCTTGGCAACTCAATGAATCTAGCCCACATAAAATCCGATCCATTAATGATAATCCATTCCACTAAAGGATTATCATTGATCTACCTCACCAACACCCATAAAGAAATATGGGCTTCATATATTAATTGTACAAATATCTCCCCATGTTTAAGATATCGAATGTCCGTAAATTAATTAATTTACTGACAATTAATTAATCAACATCTAACTCCATGAGTAGTGCCACTCAACCTCATCATCGTGCCAGACCAAGTCCTCCTGCAGGGTTTACATGATGATTCTTATGAGCTCCTCAAGAGGACATCATCATCCTAATACATAAAACACGATTTCCTCCTATAATCAATGGCACACCATGTAAATAATATCATTTCCCAACTTACCAAGCCAATCGTTTTAATCTATAAATCTCGCCCATTGGTAAATCAAAGAAATAAATACTAAGTACATGTGTCTGTTATTATATTAGGATTAAGAGCATGTACACCATAATATCCGAGGTCTGATTCAATTATGTAGTCAGCAATAAATTGAATCACCTCTAAGTCGGTCCTCCTCAATACACACAAAGTGTACTAGTGTAATTCTATGGTCAAGATAAACCAATACCAAATTACACTACAAACATAGTAATGGTTTGTCCAAAACCATCTCGGGTGTGAGCCTCTATTTATACTCTACAAGGAACTGATAACATGATCTTCTGTGCAACACCACACACCATGTTATATATAATGTAATGTATGAGACAATATGTATAACCATAAATATGCAAACAATGATCATGTGATTCTTATTTCAAAAATAAAGATATTCATACAAAAGATAGACTTTTCAGTATATATCCCAACAATCTCTCACTTATACTAAAAGACTATGTAACCATCAAAGTGTCGTACATCTGATTCTCATTCCCTTCACATGCCTATCAAAAGCTCTCATTAGAAAGGCCTTAGTTAAAGAATCTACCAGGTTATCCTCTCATGCAATCTAGGTGATAGCAACTTCTACCCTTGCTTTACGATCTCTCGTATCTAGTGGTACTTGCGCTCTATGTGTTTACTTGCCTTATGGGCTTGTGGTCCCTTCAAGTTTGCAACTGTACCACTGTTATCACAATAAATTGTGATAGTTCTGGGCAAACTAGGAATCACATCCAAGTCCATCAAGAAGTTCCTGTGCCATACAACTTCTTTGGCTGCCTCAGAGGCTGCCACATACTCAGCTTCCATGGTGGAGTCCACCATGCATTTCTGCTTGACACTCCTCCACACAATGGCTTCACCTCCCAAAGTAAACACAAAACCCGAGGTAGACTTACTGTTATCCCAATCTGATTGGAAGTCAGAATCTGTGTACCCATAGGGAGTAATTGATCTACCTGATATACCAGCATATAATCCCTAGTCCTTCTTAGGTACTTCAATATATCTTTTACCCCAGTCCAATGTCCGTGTCTTAGAATACTCTGATATCTGATAACCATGCCCATGACAAAGCAGATATCCAGCCTCATACATAACATAGCATACATGAGGCTTCCTACTGCTGAAGCATAAGGAACTGCCTTCATCTCCTCTATCTCCTTTGATGTTTTAGGACACATATCTTTAGATGAAGGTACTCCAAGCCTAAAAGGTAGAAAACCTTTCTTGGAGTTTTGCATGCTAAAACAATCCAAAATAGTGTCTATGTATGAAGCTTGAGATAAGCACAACATCCTTTTCCTGCGATCCCTTATAACTTTGATCCCAAGGATGTGTCTCACTTCTCCTAAGTCCTTCATATCAAACTGTTTGGACAACCATACCCTTATGTCTGATAACACTTTAAGATTATTCCCAATTAACAAAATATCATCTACGTATAGTACAAGAAATACTACTACGTTTCCATCACATCTCTTGTATACACAAGAATCATCCGGACATTGAATAAATCCATAAGACTGGATTACCTCATCAAAATGGATGTTCCAAGATCTCGAAGTTTGCTTCAATCCAAAAATGGACCGATTAAGCTTGCACACAAGATGCTCTTTGACCTTTGCAATGAATCCCTCTGGTTGCTCCATATAGATGTTTTCCTCAAGACTTCCATTAAGGAAAGTTGTCCTAACATCCATCTGCCACACCTCATAATCCATATGCGTAGCAATACATAAGAGAATCTGGATAGAATTAAGCATGACTACCGGCGAAAAGGTCTCCTCATAATCGATACCCTCTTTCTAAGTATACTCTTTGGCAATAAGCCTTGATTTGGGTGGTTCTACTAGCTCCCAGACTTGATTTGAATCCATAGATTCTTTCTCAGAATTTATCCCACTTTGCCAAGATACTACATCTTTATCTTGGATTACCTCGTCATATGTCTAGGGATCAGGTTCATGTTCGCAAGGGACCAAATCCACAGATTGTCCCAAGAACATAAATCTATCAGGTTATCTTACAACCCTCCCACTACGATGAGGTATCACCTGTGTATCCTCTGCGACACGCGGTGCGGTAATTTATGGAATATCCTCTTGTACCAGTGGTACTGAAGTAGTGACTTCCCCTCTCAATTTTTCCAGAACAATCTTACTCATGGGCTTCTGGTTCATCACATAGTCTTCCTCTAAAAATCTGGCATTCATGCTAATGATCACCCTCTTATCTCTAGGACTATAGAACAAACCACCTTGCGTTCCTCTAGGATAGCCTACGAACATGCGTACTTCTGTACAAGGTTCCAACTTACTAGCATCTGCCTTCAGCACATGTGTTGGACTCTCCCAAATCTGAATATGTCTCAGACTAGGCTTTCGCCTTGTCCACAATTTTGTGGGAGTAGAAGGCATTGATTTAGATGGTACCAAGTTTAAAATATACACTGTCGTATCCAGAGCATACCCTAAGAATAAATCTGGTAACTGAGAATAACTCATCATAAATCTAACCATCTCCATAAGAGTCCTATTCTTTCGCTCCGCTACACCATTCTGTTGGGGTGTGCCAGGTGTAGACAATTGGGATTGAATCCCAGCCTCTGATAAGTAATTTCTAAACTCTCCAAAGAGGTACTATCCACCACGATCAGATCGTAGTGTCTTGATACTTTTACCTTGACGTTTCTCAACATCAGCCTTGAATTCTTTGAACCTGTAAAAGCATTCAGACTTGCGGAGCATCAAGTAAATGTATCCATATCTTGAATAATCATCTATAAAATAGATGAAATAATCAAAACCACCTCTAGCTTGGAAAGACAAAGGACCACACAAATCAAAATGAACTAATTCCAACACATCTTTGACTCTATACCCCTTGGGCTTAAAAGGCCTCTTGGTCATTTTACCTTCCAAGCAAGATTCGCAGGTTGGGAAATCTTCCACCACTAATGAATCCAAAGATCCATCAGCTAACAACCTTTGAATTCTTCTCAGGTTAATATGACCTAACCTTAGATGCCAAAGATATGTTTGGTTCATTATTGAAGGTTCTTTTCTCTTATTAGATTTAGAAGATGAGTTATTTACTTCTATTTGCATCATGGGAGCTTTTGGTTCAAGGGTATATAAATTTCCTATCAATGCACCAGAACAGATAATCTCACTATTCCTTTTTATAACAACTCTGTCATTAAAATAAATAGAATATCCATCGAAAAATAATTTAGAAACCAAAATCAAATTCTTTCTAAATAAAGGTACATAAAGGCAATTTTTTAGAACCAAAGTTTTATTCCTATCAAATGATAAATAAACATCTTTCACTGCAATAACCTCAACCTTCGTAGAATCGCCCAAGTAAATAGTAATCTCCCCCTCAGCTAGTCGTCTAGTTTCCTAGAACCCCTGCAACGTATTGTAGACATGATAAGTGGCTCTCGTATCTACAAACTAGGTGTCGGTAGATAACACCGCTAAACATGTTTCAACAACCAGACCAAAGGATATACCTTTGTTCTGCTTCTGGTTGGGGCAGTCAGCCTTCCAATGTCCAGTCTGGTTGCAAATGAAGCACTTGCCTTTCGACATCTTCATTCCTCCCTGAGATCCTCTCACCAGCTTTACTCCACCTTGTTTCTTCTTCTTCTTTCCTTTCGGCTTAGAAGTAGAAACCTTCTGAGTAACCATGGCCTGAGCCTGAGCACTCTGACGAAAAAGTCTCTCTGCCGCCTGGAGTTCTGTCAGAAGCTCCGCCAATGAAGATAACCTTTTATTCATGTTATAGTTTAGGCGGAACTACTCAAAACTCCTAGATAGAGATTGGAGAATGATATCGACCTAGGTTTCTTCATCGATCTCTGCTCCAAGGACTTCTAGCTCATTCAAATTAGCTATCATCTTGAGAACATGATCCCTCACAGGTGTTCCCTCAATCATGGTGGTCATCATAAAGTTCCTCATGACTTCCTATCTATCAGCCCGATTCTGGTGTCCGAAATGTTCCTTGAGATTGAGCATCATGTCATAAGCAGTAGGCATGGCATGATGCTGATGTTGCAATACATTTGACATAGAAGCAAAAATGTAACACCGCGCCATCGCATCAGCCTTAATCGACTTTTTTTAACTCTCTTTCTCCTTTTCCCCAGAATCATTCACAGGCTTAGAACGACACTCTTTGAAGAGTAAATATTTATACTCAATAGTTAAGACAATATCTAGATTCCTTTTCCAATCAACATAATTGGGTCCAGTAAGTTTATTTTCCTTTAGTATCAGAACAAGTGGGTTGAAAGTCATTTTTGAAAAACCAAAGAATCACATAGATCAAAACTTTAGATTTCAAAAATTTATTGATTCCTCAAACAATAAAATTTTAAAATCAACTAACACCTCAAAACACCGAGAATATCGTATGCCACGATAGTGTGGACGTATATGAATTCTACATTTGTAAGAGGAGGTTCTACCCATTAATTTTATTATCCTATCAACCTTACTTTTTGACAAATAAAATTAATAGTTGGTTCCTCTTTGGCCCGACAAATAAAAGCAGTGACTCTGATGGGTAGGATACTCTTTTTTCCATCTAAATGTTCACCATTACTCGATACCAAGGCAATTATCTCGGATTATGTGCCTTCTGATGGGGAAGTACACACTCTCCTAAATAATTTCCTATAACCATATTTGACTTTGTGATTCGCAAAACAAACTCATCCGATGGGGATGAAGGCACTCAGAGCCGACGCACAAGTTTATTTGCATCACATGTCAAATCGTAATGGAGGCCATGGGAATTTAAAAAAAAAATATCCCTCTCCCACTTAGTAATTTAAAATGATGAATTTTCCTAGAACACAACATGCATATCAAACAAGAAGCAATAAATATGAAAAAAAAATTCCAACTATTATGGCTTTTATTTTCCAATATGCCTCCCATCGTGTCGCCATCTCGTCCGCTCCTCCCTACGCCATGTACAAGCCATCCGGAGATCCGACCCGAGAAAAATTATTTTAATTTACATCCATCGATCCTATACTCCACAAAGGAGTGTACATGAAATCTAGATCGAAAGTAAACTAAAATAAAAGTGTGGCAAAACAATGCCGTACTTAATTACAAAAATTAAATACTAGCCTCATCAACCCCGAGGATTCAAATAATATTGCAATTACACACATCTAATCACATACACACACATATGGCCATAATAGTTGGATCCTATGCCTGCAACCAAAATGTTAGCCTACACACATCCTACTATTATCCGACACATATAATATATGATAACTACATAAATGTAACCGAAGCTTAAATACACAAAATCGAAAATCATGGATCTGATACAACTTGTAGGGAATTTCTTCCCTCTTCGGTTGCTTGTGCATGGCGATCCTAACTACGTCCCTGAATTGAAAAAAAAATAATCCTTGACAAAGACGGAATAGATGAGGTACGGAATAGATGATCATCATGCTATTCGATTCAAGTGGTCTCTTGAACAAAGTTGTTGTTCAAGCAACCTAACTCTTTTCCTCGATTAGCCGCGGAATTGATGATCTATGGATCGCTGGTTTTTGTGTTTATCTTCGGGGTCCATGTAAATTGGCCACATGCATTATACAAAAGAACTAAATCAAAGTAAACAAGATTATACCTCTTGTATACCTCTTGATCTTCTATTGTATGTCCTATCCTCCTCTTGAACGTTGTGTGGCCAAAGATCCTCCAAGAGTTGAAACCTCCTAGATCGCGTATCTTCCTTTTCTTGTTCGCTCGGAAAAAAGTAAGATAATCAAAGACTTCTTCTCTTATCTAGAGCCGACCACCAAGCTCCTAGCTTGATCCTTGCCGTCAGCCAAGGTGAGGAAGAGGAAATATGGGCATTGGCCAAGAGCTCCAAAGGAAAAACCTTAACTCTTGCCATTGGCCAAAGAGAAATAAAGGAAGAAGAACTGCCAGCCAAGCTTCAAAGATGAACGCTGTCTCTAAAGGGATGAAGAACAGGCGTCGGGAACCCTTAGGAAGAGAAGGAAAATGAAACTCTAATCTCCTCCACCTCTTGCCGCCGCCCAAGCCAACTCCAAACCCTAATCTCTCTTCTTTCCAAGCTGCCCAAGCCTTTAGAAGCAAACCCTAGCATCCAAACGTATGTTGTCGCCCAAGCCTCGGACTCCTATTTATAGATTTTGCCAAAAACCTCCTTTTAATATTGTCTGTTGGATCTAGATTTCATGAGGGTTTTAATAGGCTACAATAGGGACCATGAAGAGGAGTTGGATCTTGGCCACCCAATGGATCTAGCCCACATAAAATCCGATCCATTATTGATAATCCATTCCACTAGATGATTATCATTGATCTACCTCACCAACCCCCATAAATAAATATGGGTTGCATATATTAATTGTACAAATGTCTCCCCATGTTTAAGATATTGAATGTTCATCAATTAATTAATCAACATCTAACTCCATGAGTAGTACTACTCAACCTCATCATCATGTCCGACCAAGTCCACCTGCAGGGTTTACATGATGATCCTTATGAGATCCTCAAGGGGACATCATCATCCTAATACATAGGACACGGTTTCCTCCTATAATCAACGACACACCATGTAAATAATATCATTTTCCAACTTACCGAGCCTATCGATTTAATCTATAAATCTCGCCCATTGGTAAATCAAAGAAATAAATACTAAATACATGTACTCGTTATTATATCGAGATTAAGAGCATGTAGACCATAATATCCGAGGTCCGATTCAATTATGTAGTCAGCAATAAATTGAATCACCTCTAAGTCAGTCTTGCTCAATACACACGAAGTGTACTAGTGTAATTCTAAGGTCAAGACAAATCAATACCAAATTACACTAAAACCATACCAATGGTTTGTCCAAAACCATATCGGTTGTGAGCCTCTATTTATAATCTACAAGGTACTGATAACATGATCTTCCATGTGACACCACACACCATGTTATCTACAATGTAATGTATTAGACAATATGCATAACCATAAATATGCAAACAATGATCATGTAATTCTTATTTCAAAAATAAAGATGTCCATACAAAAGATAGACTTTTCAGTATAGATCCCAACAATATCTATATATACTGATTACACACACACACACACATATATTTATATATCTTGTTAGGGCAATCAACCCATGTTTGTGTTTTGTTTTGATGTGTGTGGCAAAGGGTTTAAGTTAGGTTGATTATGTGATTTCATATGTGTGTTTAAGTTGTGCAGGACTTAGTGAATCACACATGGTTTTCTTGATGAAGCATTGGCGAGTTCATCCTCTCATGGCTCACGTCCTTGAGTCAGTGAAGGATGGCATTGGAGAAGCCGTGAGCTTGGTACATCTGAGGGACTGTTGGATGTGGAGCAATGGAGTGAAACCAAAGGAAGCAGAATTCAGGGCAAGATGCAAAGGATGGCACTGGAGGAGCCGTAGGCTTAGTGTATCCGAGGGACGTAGTCAGACGAAGAGAGATTCGGTGAGGGACTCCATGGGATATGATAGAATGAGCGATTGTAACCCGGGACATGGTAACTCAAGTTGGTGAACTTGGCCGAATGGCTAAGTCAATTGTCGGATTCTCAAACTTATTGATTGAGGTTTTACTCGATGTGAGGATGCTCAAACAACTTGTTGTTTGAGGTTTTACCCGACAGTAGTCGACTGATATAGGTATCAGTTGATTGGTCCGAGTCAATTGCTAGTTGACCAGACTCAACAAGGATTCTGTGGCCCAACAATTGACTGCCAAGGGATGAAAGTTGACTACTCCAACGTCAGTGGATTGATATAAGTGAACGTGGGCATAGAACCGCTCGTAGCTGACTGATCAATCGACTACACAGGCAGCAGTTGACTGCCAAGGGTGTCGTTGGACGATGACGACTGCATGTCAGAAGTCGTTGGAAGATGACCGTTATAGCGGCAATCGACTGTTGCATGCCCAACGGGAAGAAACCCTTCTTCTATAAAAAGAAGGGTCGGGGGCCTTGGGGAGGTTAATGCTTCCACTCCTAAGTTCTCCCCAAGTGCCCTAAATCCTCCAAACCTCCTCTTCCTTCTCATCTCAATCATATTGTAAGTTGGAGGATTTTGTGTAAGAAGGTTTCTTCTCCACATTGTAAGTCCACGAATCGTTCGTGGACTAGCGGCAAGGGCCATTGATGTATGCGAATGCGAGCTCAAATCTCGCAATGGGAGTCGTCGAGGACTCGAAGCACGGGTTCGCGCTCAATGCCCGTAAGTGCACAGATGTTGTCAAGTAATAAATAGATTATCAATCCCACAGAGGTTGAGATTCGAATACCGATTGTTCGGTGGATGTTATTGTTCTGAGTTTAGTTCTACGGGTTGTGGTTACGAGGTTGAAGGTGGTCCTACCTCAAATATGGTGTCACACAAAGGAAAGGAAGGTTGGTTCGGGGACCTAAAAAAAGGGATTCTAGGACTTCGATTTCACTTGTACGTCGCGGAACATACTATCAATTAAATGTTGTCTAGATCTCTCATTATAATCTTGTGGAATAGACATCATAGACTTTCCCGATAAGCTCTCGCATCTTTCGGGAACTACATGCTTCTAACAAGCGAACCATTCGAATCATCAGAGCACAGGGGGTTGATTTTGTTAGGAGACCCTGTCACTAAGGTCCCTCAACCCTTCTGGAGTTAATTTCTCCTTCTGTGGCTGCCCTATATTGTAAAGATAGGATAGATGGTACGAGGATGCCAAATCAATCCCTATGAAGAGTTGAATAGTATCTCGTTTCCTACTCCATCATACCCTTCTATCTACGATTACCGGAGAGAGGACAACCACTATGTTCTTCCTTAGTTCTCCTAGATCTTTGATACAAGGGCTGTCACCCCTTGTATCGGCTATACACAATAGACATAAAACCAAAACACAATCATCATCAATCCAAACAACACAAACTATGAATATAAATTCAAAGACGAAACATATATTCAACTAGCATGTTCTACGCACACAAGCTACACCCTAATCCTAGAATCAGAGTATCTACTACATAAACGAAAGAGAAGAAACACAAGGCATGATTGAATTCATCATTACAATGTAGAAAATGTATAGAAAATATATTACAGTGCTCTTTGGTTCTTATCTCTGGCATTGGAGCGCATAATTTGGTCCTCAGACCGCTTTCTTCCTCCCCGTTGCAAGTTTTCGATCCTTTTTCAGACATCGGTGTGTCTTCCCGGCCGTCAGGCCTCCTCCCTAGAGTTTGATCATGGCCTTCCTTATATAGACATGATGCCGGCGCTGCCCAAATCCATGAAAAAACCCTAGTCACGCCGAAAAGGGCTAGCGCTACACGACCGTGTGGATCCACACGGTCAGGCCATGTGTGGTGCTGGGCTGGTGGGGCACGACTGTGTGATTTCACACGGTCGAACCAGGCCTCCCTTCATTCCGCTTGCCGAATCACTTCCTTTTTCTCCAAAAGTGTGTCGTTTATCCCGTAAAATGTTGTCCTGTACACAAAAGCAAAAAGATAAGATAACCGAATTAGAAAATAAGAAATGCATGCAAAACAAAGTATGATATGCATGAAACAAGTATAAAATATAGCGAGATGTGAGCGAAAACTTTTCCTAAAACCCTATATATTTTGCTCACATCAATTCCCCCAGGCTTAAATCTTTGCTTGTGCTCAAGCAAACCTCAGTGCTATGAAATTTTAAAAAGCATTGTTCCATACTTAGCATGTTAACTAGATTTATCAAATGGTATTTTCAATCAAAGCAAAGCAGATATGTTCTAAAAGTTCACTATGTTAGCTTCTTCTGCACGTGGTAAGCGAATCGTCTTAAGGGATACTTGTTCCACATTATGTTAAGTCGTCATCTTATAGCTTTCTCAAGGTCTTTGACTTTTAGGCACTTAGCTGCCAAAAGCGAGGGTTGTTCCCAAGATGTAGCATAAAGTCTCACGGGCATGCTCGGTATTGTGAGAAATTGGTAGGTGTTTCCCCAGTAAGCTAACTCGGTCTCAAAGGAGCACCTAGCCATTTCCACCCACGACAACTCTTTTATTATCCCTAATAATTTTTTCTCTCTTTGTTTCTCTTTTTGTTTTATTTTTTTTCAATGACCTTTTGTTCTTCTCCTGCTCATAGGGATTTTGATTTTTCCGAATGGGATTACACAATCCGAGCATTTCCATTAACTAAATTGCTAAATCTAGAGTCACCTATGGATTCTAAAGTACTAGACTATTGGAATGAATCATAACTAGGTATGTAATAGATTCTCCCTTTAAGAATATTCGTCAAGTGTAAGTGTAAAAATAAAAGCTAACCAGTGCGAGTCTAGAACATTAATTAGAGCAATTAAAATAAAATACCACGAGATAAATGAAGTTAAGCTAGCTATGGAAACAATTCATGAAGAAATCTTAAAAATATTACTGAGGTAACTTAAAGATAACAAACATTAAGTGGTGAAAGGAACTAAATACTCTTTGCATGAACAAATGAATGCAAACTAAAACTAAAATGCAACTATCAAGAAAGAAAGTACTCCTAGAAACAAAACATATCAAAACTTGGGATCCCCCCTACACATATATGAAACAATACCTCTAATAGGCGACTGAGGTGGGAAGTCTAGTAGCCTCAACATGTCGGGCTCCTGGGAAAACATGGTGCTCAGCCGCTGATGCCATATTTACATGTGGTTGATATGGAAACTAGTGGGTGTAGTGGCTACTCTGTGGTCCTCCTCCCGGGCCCATGATGCCTGCGTGGCACACATGTGCTAGAAAACCTCCTGTAGATGGATAGACTATTCCTGGAAATAGATATAGGCCTCATCGTAGAACTCCTTGGCCCACTAGAAGTACTCCCGTAAGCCTTGAAATTCTGCCTACATATAAGTGCTTTGCTCTTCCCTTTGCTACCCCTGCATCTATTGCTCGGTGAATATGTCATTGAGGCATGATCAGAACTCTGAAAAGTCATAGGTAGATGTACCTGTATCTTGCTCAAAAGCAGAAAAAGATGGTGGTGTAGGTGTAGGCTTCTAATGTGGACTAGGTGGGCTCAAAACGATTTTTGCTTCTAGCTAGCAAGTTCTTTCTATTCCTAAACTATTTACAAAAACATAAGTGACCATAAATCAAAGTCTAAGTTATACACATGAATGCAATAAAGTCAAAAACATATATAAAACTAAACTTGGGTTGCCTCCCAAGAAGCGCTTGTTTAAGGTCTCTAGCTTGACTGTACCGCTATGCTTCAGCTTGGCTCTAATGGCCAATGGAGATCTTTCATCCTCCCCTTCTTGATGCATTTGAATCTTGCTTGTGGGGGAGCAAGATATTTGCTCACTTTACATCTCTTGCCTTATGGTTCCTCATCACCATATCTCTTAAATCTTGATCATGGAGGGGTAAGATATTTATTAGCTGCCTTCCTTGGTTCAAGATTGAACATGCTTATCTTTAAAGAATTATCTAGAGTTTGATCATAATATTTCATTTTGTCCAAATGATGTAAATAACGTAACTCACCACCGACTTCCTCGCCAAAAGATTGATCGGTGGATTCTATTATGTCAAATGAAATTTTATCATTACCAATCACTAAAAGGGCTTCATTATTGCAAACTGAAGTTTTAGTGAGGGTTAAGGTAGGCTCTTCTAGATCCTTGAGGTTAAGAGGTGTTTTGATTGAAGCAATGAACTCCTTGATCAAAGTATCAATTATATAATCGTCAAGTTCTTCTTCAAGTGGTGATTGCAAGGATTGCCCTTCTTTACTTCCTATGTCATCTACATCTTCCTCATCCATTCACTCAAAGTGAGTCTCCACCATATTAGGTGTAATCCAGTCATCAAAGCCACCTTCTAGTCATTTGGTTTCTTCTTCTGCTAGATTTCATTGCATAAACTCCGTGAATTGTCGACTATGCTCCTTGATTTGCCTAGTAAAATTATCTAACAAGGCTTCTAAGTTGGGACTTGGTTCTGGATAATATTCGCATGGTGATTCTTAGCTCTCGTTATCATTTGGGAAACAATATTGAGTCTTTGTCTATGAATACTGTCATTGGAATTCAGTTTTTGCCACTTATTCCATTTGAATGAAATTTTCTATCATCTGCTCCAGCCAGGATTTAGGCGAACAATATTAAGGGTTTAAGTAGCCAGGGTCATAACTATATAAATAGGAATCATCTTGTGGGAACTGATTGTACTAGTACGTGACATCTTCTTGCTCAAATTGTGAAGGTTCAAATATATCCGGACAATCGTTAATGGTATGCCATGTTTCACGACAATGCTCACAATAAATGTTACCAAAACTCACAGTATTAAATAGATCATAATCATGAGTAAAAGCATGCATAATTATATATAGAAAATTATTGATAAGGAAAGAATAGCAGTGCTTTGGCAAGAGACAAAAAAAATAAACAGCTAAAAATTACTAAAGCTAGAAGAAAACAGAAATCTAAAATTAGTACTAAATTAAAATGGAAAGTAATAAAAATGAGGGAAATAAACCTAAAGTAGGTCCGATCCAAACTGTCCACTTTTGATTCGATATCGAATCAACTATCCCCGACAACGGCACCAAAAACTTGATGAACGCGAATGCGACCTCAAATCTCGTGATGGGAGTCATCAAGGACTCTAAGTGCATGCTCGCACTTAACACCCGCATGTGCACGATGCCATCAAGTAATAAATAGATTATCGATCCCACAGAGAATGAGATTAGAATACTGATTGTTCGGTGGACATTATTGTTCAGAGTTTAGTTCTACGGGTTGTGGTTACGAGGTTAACAGTGGTCCTAACTCAAATATGGTGTCACACGGAGGAAAGGAAGGCTGGTTCGGGGAACTAAAAAAATGGATTCTAGGGCTTCTGTTTCACTTATGCATCGCAGAACATACTACCAATTAAATGTTGTCTAAATCTCTAATCATAATCATATGGAAGGGACATCGTATACTTTCCCGATGAGCTCTCGCGTCTATCGGGTACTACATGCTCCTAACAAGTGAACCTTTCGGATCATCAAAGCTCAGGGGGTTGATACGGTTGGGAGCCCCCTGTCACAAAGGTCCCTCAACCTTTCTAGAGTTAATTTCTCCTACTATGGCCAACCTATATTGTTAAGATAGGATTGACGTGTTAGTGATATATGAGAGATGTCCTAAGGCAATCGCCTTTTGTTTGAACCATTTATATGATAAATGAAGATTCACTATTTGAGTATACATGTTTTCATGTATTTGATTAGATCTTAAACTCATTTACTGAATGTCCACGATACGATTCACAGCATGAGAGAATTTGTTATTGGATCACAACTAGTGAGTATCTCTACATATGTAATTGTGATGTATCAAAATTATCCCTAGTCGATGAATTGATGGATTTAGACACCATTGATTATGTCGAGACTAGCACGAGGTATACTCCTTGGTGTATCCAAGCAGCTGATTCTCACTGGCTGGAGACATTGTGATGTCCGGAGTTAATCGTTGATGCTAGTTACGGTAACTAGTTCATTGGAGTGACGAGCCGTAAGACTTCATATGGTTCTCTACATATATAGATATGTCAATGAAGTTCTTACTGCAGCTTAAGTGCGATGTTCATTTGACTTGCGGTATTCAAGTCATCTTGATCATAAAGACATGCTTTGACATCTTAAGAAAGCATCTCTAAGGAGATGTGAACCCGGGATGATTGGGTATAAGTCGAAGTGATCGAAGGTGATTGAATAGCCTATAAAAGATTCACCGCTCCTTATGAGAAGATGTATACCCATGGCCACTCATCAGATTGTTACTAAAGTCTTTGACCAAAGCATTACATGTTTAGAGTAAGGTACTCTTCGATACATGTGCAGTAACTGGAATCCGTAGGATGAGGAAATGATACGTGGGCTAGGTGTGACATAGTCAGCCTAGTGGGGACTGCCACTATAGACCATGTCCTGAACCAAGTGGGTATAAGATGAGTGAAGGTAATGGGGCACGATTCATTCGAGCTGTTGAAGGGTTTTAGAAATAGTTATGGATCAACCGTTGATCTTTAAGGTTAATTGGGGATCATGATGTACTACTAGGTGCCACTCATGATCGTTCTATAATTAATGGTTAATTATAGACGACCAAAATAAACCGAGAACCTATTTGGTCACACGAATAACGAGCGTGATCCGAAGGATTTAAAACGAGCTTGAGAATGAGATTCACAGACCGAGAGAAACTAGGTTTGGTTAGACCAAACAATGAAGCGAGCATGAAATCGTTACAGTCGCAATGGAAGCATGGATGGGTCATGTCTTATGAATACAAGATGGATGAACCAAATTGGTTTGGTTCTAATCCAATGGAGGAGAATAAACCAATGGGGTTTGGTTTGTTTTAAATTAATGAACCAAAGTTGGTTCGGTTCGTTTTAACTTAAAAATAAACCATCATGGTTTGGTTTATTTTAACTTAAATTAATGGAGCGGGTTAGCGGGCTTTTGATAATGATCCGATAACCATTAAGAGAATTTGTTCTCTATAAAATAGGGCTTAAGGGTTTTTTGTTAAGCCCTAATCCAAGTCCAAGCAACCCTAAGTTGCCGCCCCGTCCTTCTCCTTGTGAAGTCGGCGCCAACTCTCCTTGCCGCCGCCCACCACCACCCAAGCTCCCTTGCCGGCGTCCAGAAGCTACCGTCCTCTCCCCTTGCCGTCGTCGAGCTGCTGCCGGAGGAGCTCCGGTGATCTCCTTTTGGTTCGGCAACAAGGTGAGCTTCAACCTTCCCTTTTGGCTGACCCGTATTCCTCCACCAAAGCTGTCCAGTTTTCTGGACAGCTTGTTTCCCTCTTGTCGGAGCATCGTTTGGACGACATTTGGGGCTCTGACAGTGGTAGCCTTGCCGGGGATTCGATCTCCGGTAATCCTCATAGGTGGAGGACGAAGGATTCGTCAAACGGTTGACGAATACCTCACCGGAGAAGGGAGTTTTTGAGGACTCGTTTTGGATCCGAATTTTGATTCGGATCGTGATCTTCTCTCGATCACATCGTCTTCAACACGAGGCTTGTAACCCGTACGAAGATGAGGCTCGTGAATTTGTAAAGTCATCCCGAAGATACTCGGCGTGGATACGGATAGAGACGATTCTAGCAAGGATCGTTCCGGTTGATGTCTTTCCCGCTACACGTGATACATCAGGTATACGTAGTATAAATTTCCTTTTATTGCAAAATTTGAATTTACGGTTATGTCTACACATGTTGTACAATGCATGTGTGTGATGTGTGTTGTAATAAATTAGATTTATTATTTTATTTCTTCCGTTGTGCACATGTTCGAACACACACTCGCCACGGTGCTGGAAACCCAACAGTGGTATCAGAGCCCAGGTTGTGTTTCGACATAATCGTAAAATTATTTTGCCATAGTCATAATAATATTTATGGAAGTTTTCTATTTTTGGAAAGTTAGAAGTATTTATGGAAATTTTTAATTTTGGAAAGTCTTGAAGTATTTATGGAAATCTTCTACTTTTGGAAAGTTGGAAGTATTTATGGAAATTGATATTTTCCATAAATAAAATATTTGATTAGATTTTGGAAATTTATTTCCTAATTTAATCGTGATTTGATTTGGGAAATCAAATCTTAAAATATTTTATTTCCATAAGTAGTTTTGATGATTTAGGAAATTGGTTTCCTAAATTGACTTTCCTTAATCAACTATTTCCACAAATAAAATATGTGATTAGATTTGGAAATTTATTTCCTAATTTAATCATGATTTGATTTGGAGAATCAAATCTTAAACATATTTTATTTCCATAAATAGTTATGACATATAAGGAAATTTTGTACATGACATAATTGTATGTCATGTAATTGCATTAGATGCATATCATTATGTCATGCGTGTCGTGACATGTAGATGTATGTCATGCCATGTAGATAATAGTTATTTGCATGCAAAGAGGATGAGACATAAAAACCCTAACTCAATATTAAAGCCTACACCTTCCATTAATATAGTTAGAACCAGAGTTCCGTTTCTTGTTCGGGTTGTTGGACTCTCTCCAAGCCCGCCTCGAACCCAAACATGTTCAAACCATGGAATAGTTTAATACTAATATGGTAAGAGTCAGAGGTCAATCGTTAGCTTTGGTTGTTGAACTCTCTCCAAGCCGGGCTAATTGGTTGAATGCACTCTAACCATATTAAAATTATTTCTTGATTAATGGGTTGGCTTTAACCTAGAACATCGACTTGTTGGACTCTCTCCAAGGTCGATGTTAAGGGAGGTGAAGTTGGGTGCTATGCATATGATGCATACTTGTTAAAGTGTTAACAACCCGATGTATTTGTGAACATTCAATTAGTCGATAACACATTGTGATAGTTGCATATACGTGATATGCAATCGGTATATTTGATACCTACCATTCTAGTTATGAATGGCTTGTTGGACTCTCTCCAAGGTTGTTCATATCTATGATGGATATCAGCCCATTCGGAGATGAACCTACTATCTCCCGAAGTAATTTTGGGGTTTTTGAAATTCGAAAAATGAATGGGATTTATGAATGTATATTGATGCATTTTAAAATCATTTTCTCATATATGCTCGTTTTTGTATTTCTCGGTTAATCGATTGATCATGACGTCTTTGAATTTGCGCACTATTTTGGATTCAAACAAATTGACTAGGCCTAACTTCTTCGACTGGCTTAGAAACCTGAGAATTGTTCTCAAGGCGGAAAAGCTAGCATATGTCCTTGAAGAGCCTCTTCCCAATCGTCCTAGGGACGATGCAACTCCAGACCAAATGTTGGTCTATCAGAATCATGTGGTAGATTCTGAACTGGCGAGTTGCATCATGCTAGCTGCGATTGTACCAGAGTTGCAATAGCAACATGAGCATATGGATGCTAATACCATAGTCTTCCATCTTCAAGAGTTGTTTGATGAGCAAGTGAGATCCGAAAGGTTCGAAGTCTCCAGGCTCCTCTTCACCATGAAGATGCATGAAGGTTCGTCTGTAGTACAGTTTGTGCTAAAGATGAATGGGTACATCGAGCGGCTAGCCACCCTCGGGTTTGTGATGGATCATGAATTAAGTATTGACTTAATTCTGCATTGTTAGCCCAAGAGTTTCTCACAATTTGTGATGAACTATCGAATGAACAAATTAGAATCCACTATTCCTAAGCTCCTCAATATGCTAAAGACTATGGAGCCTTCTGTGAAGCATGAGGAGAAGGTGGTTCTGTTAGTTGATTCCTCAAAGAAAGGTTCTAAGGGTTGGGTTTTTCCGAGCCACAAAAACCGCTTTTTGCGTTGCGGAAACCTCAGAAACCCCGGCCATGGATCCGTGCGAAGTATAAAATATAAAACTAACATGTATGTGTTTAATACCTTTAGATCTATTATAGATCTACATGATAAGAAGTTACCCTCGATGTGACGCCCTTCGCAAATCCCGCTCGTCCAAAAGGATCGCCAGAACTCGAGAGTGTCAAGTGCACACTCCTCTATTGGTATCCACACAAGCAATAGATGGAGAAAAATACCTTAGAGTGTGCTAGCACCCTTTAGGAATTTCGGCTAACGAGGTTGGGAGAGCTTGAGAGGGTGATCCAAGAAAGAAGATGAAGTTGTGTAACTCACCAAAATAAATCTCATCTAATGGTAATAGTGGCCGGCCAATTTTCTTAGGGGGAGGGGGGGGGTTACATGCATGCATGTAACTCCTCCAAGAGCCAATGGCTGTTGGTCTCCCTCATGAGGTGGCACCACATGCTAAGTCAATGATGATGTGGAGCATCATCATTGGCAGGCCATGCCAAGTCATCATCATGACATGGCATTTGGTCAAGTCAAACTTGACCTCTTATCTCCGATGGTGATCAAATCCAACCATTTGATTCAAGTCAATTTAATTTAATGAATCTCTATTCATTAATTTAAATTGATTTGATGAATCAAATCTAAATTAGACTCATTCAACATTTGAATCAAATTGAGTCCAACTCAATTAGTCTAATTAGGATTACTCTTAATCCAATTTGGTTCATCCCATGAACCTAATCCTCATGGTTCATCATATGAACCTAATCTCCATCTAATTGCCCTTAGTGTGTGACCCTATAGGTTCTTGTAACGTTGGCAATGTCCCTAAACCGATTTAGGAACATAAGCAATGAGCGGTATCTAGCAACACATCATTGCTACCCAAGTTACAAGAATGTTGAGCTCCAACATCACCTTTGTGACTACTAATTGTGACTCTCACAATATGTGACAATGTCCCTCTATCCTTGACATCTAGATTGACCAATTGAGGCATAGACCGTGTCATCCTCGGTACAATCTATATCTTGAACTCCAAGTAGACTCACTCTAATCAAATGAGCTCAATATCTAATATTGACTAATTTGGGCATAGTCTTGCACTTCGTGGTCTAACTCTATCAAGAATATCGATGTCACCCCCGTCATATAGGAGGGATAGATCCCATCTACATCACTCACATCCCTCTACATAATTTATTACATACCCAGTAATCGCCTTTATAGTCCACCCATTTACGGGTGACGTTTGACGAAGGCAAAGTATGCAACTCCTTATGTAGGGAACCATGGTGACTTCAGGTCCAAGGACTAATAGTAATACTAATGGCCACATGAGAAAGTATATGACACTCATATAACAATCTATGATACTTTCTCATGGTGGGTCATTTAGTATACATTCTCTAATGCTTACCCATGTGTCAACTTTATATCTCATATCCATGACTTGTGAGATCAAGTCATCGTGTTGACCTACATGCTAGTCTCTACGCATTAACATTGTCCCTGAATGTTAATACTTGACTAGGAATGATTAAGAGTAGTGTTCTCTATATCATCTCATTATCGATTCAACCAATCGATTGATATAGATAAGAACCTACTACTCAAGGACATTATTATATTTAGTTATTTGGCACCAATACAAGTAAATATAATAACCAAGTCTTTATAAATAGGAAAATGATACAATAAAGTCCATACAACAATCATCACATGATTGACTCTAGGGCTTTCACTAACAATCTCCCACTAGCACTAGTGTCAATCACCGTAGTATCTAATACCCAATGACCTGGTGTGACCATCATGCTTTTTCTGTGCTAAAGTCTTGGTCAAGGGATCTGCGATGTTAGCCTCTGTGGGTACTCTGCAAATCTTCACATCTCCTCTATCGATAATCTCTCGAATGAGATGGAAGCACAGATATATTCGGCCTCTGTTGTAGAATCATCAACTGTGTCCTGCTTTGAACTCTTCCAGCTCACAGTGCCACTATTCAAGAAAAACACGAACCTCGACTGCGATCTATAATCATCCTGGCCAGTTTGGAAGTTTGCATCGTTGTAACCCTTTATAGCTAGATCCTCATCGCCTCCAAATATCAAGAAATATTCTTTAGTCCTTCTCAAGTATTTAAGAATATTCTTGACTGCTATTCAATGACGTTCACCTGGATCTGACTGGTATCTACTCGTCATGCTCAAAGTATACGAGACATTAAGATGAGTACACAGCAGGGCGTACATGATAGATCCTATAGCAGATGCATAAAGGATCTTATCCATGCGGTCTCTCTCCTCTCTTGAAGAGGGACTTTGAGTCTTCGAAAGACTCATACCATGTGACATCGACAGAAGTCCCTTCTTAGAATTCTGCATGGCAAACCGTAGTAATAACGTGTCAATGTATGTACTCTGACGTAGGCCATGCAATCTCTTAGATCTATCTCTATAGATCTTGATGCCTAGTATACAAGCTGCTTCACCTAAGTCCTTCATTGAGAAGCATGTCCCCAGCCAAGTCTTCACAGACTGTAGCGAAGGGATGTCATTCCCAATGAGCAGTATGTCATCCACATACAATACAAGGAAGACAATTGTATTCCCATTAACCCTTTTGTAGACACAGGGTTCATCTTCATTCTTGATGAAACCAAACTGTTTGATCGCATCATCAAATCGAAGATTCTAGCTCTGAGAGTCTTTCTTTAGCCCATAAATGGACCTTTGTAGCTTGCATACTTGACCAGTATACTGTGGATCTTCAAAACCCTCAGGTTGTGTCATGTACACATCCTCGAGTAAGTTTCCATTCAGAAATGCGGTTTTGACATCCATTTGCCAGATCTCATAATCGTGGTATGCTGCAATAGCAAGCAAGATCCGAATGGACTTAAACATCGCCACTGGAGAAAAGGTTTCATCAAAGTCAATACCATGAATCTCCTTAAAACCTTTAGCCACCAATCGACCCTTATAGGTATGCATAAGTCCATCCATGTCAGTCTTTCTTCTAAAGACCCACTTACACCCAATGGGTTTGACCCCTTCAAGTGGATCAACCAAAGTCCATACTTGGTTGGTGTACATGGATTCCATCTCGGATCTCATGGTCTTTAGCCATTTCTCAGAATCTGGGCTCATCACAGCTTCCTGATACGAGGTAGGCTCATTCTCAATTAGCATAACGTCATCATGATCAGATAAGATAAATGAGTATCTCTCAGGCTGACGACATACCCTATCAGACCTGCGAAGAGGTAGGTCTACCTGAACAGGTGGTTGTTCCACAACTCCTTGTGCAACAACCTCATCACCCACAACACTTTGTGGTTCCTGTTCAACCTCCATCAAGGCTACAGTGCTATGGTCCTTATCTTCAATTTCTTCAAGATCGAAAGTACTCCCACTAGTTTTTCTATAAACAAAATCCCTTTCTAGAAAAACCCCAGTCTTTGCTACAAACAAGATCTGTGTGACTCATCATAGATCGTACCATAACTAATAGGGTACGATTCCTCCTTTCGAATACACCATTCCACTGTGGTGTTCCAGGAGGAGTGAGTTGGGATAGAATCCCACACTCAGCTAGATAGTCACGAAACTCATGGCTAAGGTATTCACCACCTCGATCTGATCGAAGTATCTTAATACTCTTGCCAAGCTGGTTTTGTACTTCATTCTTGAATTCTTTGAACTTTTCAAAGGATTCTGATTTATGTGTCATAAGATACACATAACCATATCTACTAAAGTCATCAGTAAATGTAATGAAGTACCTGTAACCACCTCTAGTAGTAACATTGAAAGGACCACATATATCACTATGTATAAGTCCTAACAAATCTGTTGCTCTTTAGCTGTGTCCACTAAAGGGAGTCTTGGTCATCTTTCCTAAAATCCAAGACTCACTTGTCTCATATGATTCAAAATCAAATGAGTCTAGCGGGCCATCCTTATGGAGTTGAGATAAGCGACTCTCATTTATGTGACCTAAGCGACAATGCCAGAGATGGGTTTAGTTCAACTCATTTGACTTGAACCTCTTGGTACTTATGTTATAGATAGGGCTCTCTAATTCTAGAAAGTAGAGTCCATTCATTAGAGGCGCACTACAATAGAACATATCATTTAAATAAACTGAACATCATTTGTTCTTTATTATAAATGTAAATCCTTTCTTGTCCAAACAAGAAACCGAAATTATGTTCTTAATCAAAGCAGGCACATAACAACATTCATCTAATTCTAGTACAAGCCCAGAGGGCAGAGATAGATCATAAGTTCATATAGCAACAGCAGCAACCCTTGCTCCATTGCCTACTCGTAGGTCCACCTCGCCCTTTGTCAATGCCCTGCTATTTCTCAGCGCCTGCACATTGGTACAAATGTGAGATGCACATCCGGTATCTAATACCCATGATGAAGAAATAGATAGATTGACTTCTATAACATTTATACCTGAAGTAGAAGTCTCAATTCTTTTCTTCTTAAGATCTTCCAAGTAAGCTTTGCAGTTACTCTTCCAGTGTCCAGCTTCCTTGCAGTGGAAGCAAGCCCCTTCCTTGGCTACCCCTCCTTTGGGTTTAAGTTCTTTGCCTTTGCCCTTGGATTGGGACTTTCCCTTACCTTTAGGCTTGCCCTTGCCTTTCTTTTTGTGCACCATCAAAATGGTGTCAGATTTTCCCTTCTTAAGGTTAAGCTCAGCAGTTCTCAACATGCTGAGCATCTCAGGCAGTGGCTTATCAATTTCATTCATGTTATAATTCATGAAAAATTGATTATAGGCTTGTGGCAAAGATTGCAAAATTAGGTCAGTGGCCAACTCTTGGCCAAGTGGGAATCCCAGCCTTTGTAGGTTTTCTATGTACCCAATCATCTTGAGTACATATGGACCTACGGGAGTCCCATCTTGCATTTTGGACCCAAATAATGCCTTAGAGACTTCATATATCTCATGCCTTACTTGTCCTTGATATAGTTGACGAAGATGTCCAACCATATCATAAGCATTCATGAACTCGTGTTTCTTCTGAAGCTCAGAGTTCATGGTCGCGAGCATTTGACATGACACATCTAATGCATCATCTTGATTCTTCTTGTAAGCATTTTTGTCACATCGCGAGGCCGTGGTAGGAGGTGCCTCCGGAATGGGCTGCTCCAGGACGTACAACTTCCTTTCTTGGGTGAGAACAATTCTTAGGTTCCTGTACTAGTCCAGGAAATTTGCTCCATTGAGCTTGTCCTTCTCAAGGACAAAACGTAGAGAGAGAGTGTTCATGTTTGTCGACATAGTAATCTACAACATACAATGCAGAGAATTAATATCATATTCCTTTTATCATTTAATTAGGCCTTTAATCAAATGATGCTCCCACTGAATTATAGGAATTTTTGTAGAATCGAGTTATGGATGTGGTGAAACCACATTACTAGATTCATACAAACTAGCTATAATTCTTGCGGGACAAGATCCACATCATACTAAGCCTTGAGTTAGCTTTGGCTAAATCGCCAAAGACTTTGTACGATCGGTGGGTAACACATTACCGATTACATCTCTATGCAACTCTTGTTTATAGGATCAAGAACCATATTTACAAAAGACCTTGAGTTAGCTTTGGCTAAATCGCCCAAGATTTAGTGTAAATGCGATCTTATCTTATCTTTCGAATGATTGGAATATGCCTATAGTTCTACTCGATCCAATTGAGTTAACTAGTTTTACTCAATCTAATTGAGCTTACTCTAACCCAAGACGTGATAGCCGGGACCAAGATTATTCCTCCACACCCTACCAAGATAATATGTGTTGCTCTGCTTTGGCAGATTCAACAACTACAAATGATCGAGGTAGTGATGGGTATCAAGGACCTGGTAGGCATTTACGAGTTGATTCGATTAAGATATAATCTAATCATAATGTGTATCATATACACATTAAGGCCTTTATTATCCTATATTAGCATGCATCACATACATACATACATTATTCTAGCATGCATCATATACATACAAGAAAATTATCCTAGCATGCATCATATACATACAAGCATTATTCTTCTAGCATGCACCACATACATACAAGAAAAATCAAATATATATATATATATATATATATATAAAATTAACTGTGATGTAGTCATGGCCCTACTGGGATCTTCTTAAGCCAATGAGAAGATCGGACGGTCAACCTAAGGCTAGAAGCTTCTCCAAGCGCTTCCTTTGACCGCCATGTGTCGTCGGCACCCTTCTCGTAACTTCGTCTACAAGTGGACTTTCCACCTCTCCATTTTGTACATTACAAATATGAAACTCGAGTTACATTCGAGTTTAAAACTATTTACAACTAGAATTTCAAAAGAAGAGGTACGACGCGCAGGTCGCATACACTATACAACACGCACAACCACAAAAATGGCACGCAGGCCGTATTATGAATTACAACACATCATAATCCAATCAAATTGTGGTCATTGGGCAATGACAATCACAGAATTATACATAATTATAAATTATGTATTTTTACAGAAAATTTCTATAATTTTTCCTATTTTTTTTCAATTTTATGAGTCACCTCTCCGTAACGGTCCCGCTAAGCGGTTTCCGGGTGCGATCGCGGGACAAGGCCCCTTTCGGGGATAGGGGAAGCGCCCCTACTCGCAAAATAAACTTTGTGAGTGTCCCTACTATGATCTTACAGTGACTTAAGTGGCTGTCCCAAAAACCTAAGCGAGAACTCGCCGTTTCGGAGAGTTTTTCTCCGTGGTTGAAGCCGACAAGTGTCCCAACACTCGTTGCTTCGACTCTTTGAGAAAAATACCCAAAAATTCTATAAAAATAGGAAATTTACAGAAACATAAAATTATGTAATTTTTATATCTAATATAAAAACTAAAAAAATGAAACACATACATGCTTCGCACGTGGCTCTGATACCACTGTTAGGTTTCTCCGAGCCGCAAAAACCGCTTTTTGCGTTGCAGAAACCTCGGAAGCCCCGGCCACGGATCCGTGCGAAGTATAAAATATAAAACTAACATATATGTGTTTAATACCTTTAGATCTACTCTAGATCTACATGATAAGAAGTTACCCTCGATGCGACGCCCTTCGCAAATCCCGCTCGTCCAAAAGGTTCGCCGGAACTCGAGAGTGTCAAGTGCACACTCCTCTATTGGTATCCACACAAGAAATAGGTGGAGAAAAATACCTTAGAGTGTGCTAGCACCCTTTAGGAATTTCAGCCAAAGAGGTTGGGAGAGCTTGAGAGGGTGATCCAAGGAAGAAGATGAAGTTGTGTGACTCACCAAAATAAATCTCATCTAATGGTAATAGTGGCCGGCCACTTTTCTTAGTGGGGGGAGGGCGGGGGGGTTACATGCATGCATGTAACTCCTCCAAGAGGCAATGGCTCTTGGTCTCCCTCATGAGATGGAACCACATACTAAATCAATGATGATGTGGAGCATCATCATTGGCCGGCCATGCCAAGTCATCATCATGACATGGCATTTGGTCAAGTCAAACCTGACCTTTCATCTTCCCTCTCAAGTCAAGTCAAACTTGACCTCTTATCTCCCATGGTTGATCAAATCCAACCATTTGATTCAAGTTAATTTAATTTAATGAATCTCTATTCATTAATTTAAATTGATTTGATGATTCAAATCTAAATTAGACTCATTCAACACTTGAATCAAATTGAGTCCAACTCAATTAGTCTAATTAGGATAACTCTTAATCCAATTTGGTTCATCCCATGAACCTAATCCTCATGGTTCATCATATGAACCTAATATCCATCTAATTTCCCTTAGTGTGTGACCCTATAGGTTCTTGTAACATTGGCAATGTCCCTAAACAGATTTAGGAACATAAGCAATGAGCAGTATCTAGCAACACATCATTGCTACCCAAGTTACAAGAATGTTGAGCTGCAACATCACTGTTGTGACTACTAATTGTGACTCTCACAATATGTGACAATGTCCCTCTATCCTTGACATCTAGATTGACCAATTGAGGCATAGACCGTGTCATCCTCGGTACAATCTATATCTTGAACTCCAAGTAGACTCACTCTAATCAAATGAGCTCAATATCTTATATTGACTCTTTTGGGCATGGCCATGCACTTCGTGGTCTCACTCTATCAAGAATATCGATGTCACCCCCATCATATAGGAGGGATAGATCCTATCTACATCACTTACATCTCTCTGCATAATTTGTTACATACCCAGTAATCGCCTTTATAGTCCACCCATTTACGGGTGATGTTTGACGAAGCCAAAGTATGCAACTCCTTATGTAGGGAACCATGGGGACTTCAGGTCCAAGGACTAATAGTAATACTAATAGCCACATGAGAAAGTATATGACACTCATATAACGATCCATGATACTTTCTCATGGTGGGTCATTCAGTATACATTCTCCAATGCATACCCATGTGTCAACTTGATATCTCATATCCACGACTTGTGAGATCAAGTCATCGTGTTGACCTACATGCTAGTCTCTACGCATTAACATTGTCCCTGAATGTTAATACTCGACTAGAAATGATTAAGAGTAGTATTCTCTATATCATCTCATTATCGATTCAACCAATCGATTGATATAGATAAGAACCTACTACTCAAGGACATTCTTATATTTAGTTATTTGGCACCAATACAAGTAAATATAATAACCATGCCTTTATAAATAGGAATATGATACAATAAAGTTCATACAACAATCATCACATGATTGACTCTAGTGCTTTCACTAATACTAAGAGGAAGGCAAAGGAACAGAAGAAAGGGAAGAACAAGAAGGCTAAGAAGGCAGAACCAGCACAAAAGGGCACTTGCCATCATTGTGTCAAAGAAGGCCACTGGTGAAGAAACTGCAAGATTTATCTTGAGTCCATGAAGAAGAAGGAGACATCTGATGCCCCATCCTTTTCAGGTATCTTCGTTATTGATTGTCATTCTATTTCCTTAGACACTTGGGTATTGGATAGTGGGTGTGGCTCACATATATGTAATGACATACAGGGGATAAGGAATAGATGAAGACTCATCAGAGGGGAGTCAAATTTGTGAGTTGTCAATGGAGCAAAGGTTGCTGCGGTCGCCATCGAAGCTTATTTTCTGAAGCTCCCTAGTGGACTAATCTTGGAACTGGACAATTGCTATTGTGTTTCTTCTCTAATAAAGAACATTGTTTCTATTTCCTGCTTAAATAGAAATGGTTACCATTTGACGTTTAGTAACAATTGTTGTTATATATCTTTAAATGGTGTACTTTATGGAACTGGACCTTTGAGCAATGACATTTATACGTTGGACATATCCAGTGACATTTTCAATATCGAAGCGAGCAACAAGAGTGATCGAAAGGATAATCAATTAGACTCCTACATGTGGCATTGTCGTCTTGGCCATGTAAGCAAGAAACGCATGTTCGAATTACACCGATGTCGAATTCTAGAATCGTTTGAATTGGATTCATACGATACATGTGAATCATACTTAAAAGGCAAGATGACTAAGTTACCTTTTACAGGAAAAGGTGAACGAGTGGGAGAGTTGCTAGGTCAAATACATACTGATGTATGCAGACCTATGTCAACTCAAGCTTTAGGAGGCTATAGCTACTTCATTACCTTCACCGATGATCACTCACGGTTTGGGTATGTGTTCTTGATGAAACACAAGTCTGAAGCCTTTGAAAGGTTCAAAGAATTCAGAAATGAAGTAGAGAAACAACATGACAAGAGTATTAAAATACTTTGATCAGATCGAGGTGGTGAATACTTAAGTCAAGAGTTTCTTGATTATCTAAGAGACAATGGTATATTGTCTCAATGGACTCCGCCATACACACCACAGCATAATGGTGTATCTAAGAGGCGTAACCGGACCTTGTTTAACATGGTCAGGTCAATGATGAATCATGCGAATCTTCCCAAGTCCTTTTGGGGCTATGCACTTCAGATAGCTGTTTACTTGTTCAATAGAATGCCAACCAAGGTAGTCTCCACTACTCCATATGAGATATGGAATAGTAAAAAACCTCACATATCTTACTTGAAGATATGGGGTTCTCCTGCTTATGTGAAGCAGACTGTATCAGATAAATAGGATGCTAAGTTTGATAAATGTCTATTTATTGGATACCCTAAGGAAATAAGGGGTTACCAATTCTATCATCCTGTGGAACAAAAGGTGTTTGTTTCAAGGTATGTTGTGTTTCTAGAGAAAGAGTTTCTCTTACAAGAAAATAGTGGGAGTGTCGTCGAGCTTGAGGAGGCTTGAGAGACTCAAATAGACATTGATGAGATACCTGGTAAAGCACAACAGCCGATAACTCATAGTGATGAGCAATCAGCTGGACCTATTGAAACACCACATTTATGTAGATCTGGTAGAACACGCAACATTCTTGAGAGATATAGATTTCTCGTAAGTGAATTGAACGATGTGTTACTCATTGATGACGAGGAGCCTACCAGTTATGAAGAAGTGCTGACAAGTTTAGAAAGGGATAAGTGGCTTAATGTCATGAAGTCGGAAATTGATTCCATGTATGAAAACCAAGTTTGGAACTTGGTTGACCCACCTGAAGGCATCAAGCCTATAGGGTGCAAGTGGGTTTTCAAGAAGAAAACCGACATGGATGGTAATGTGATTACCTATAAGGCTAGATTAGTGGCGAAAGGATATCGTCTAAAACAAGGTGTTGATTATGACGAAACCTATTCACTTGTAGCTATGCTTAAATCTATTCGGATGCTCCTGGCCATAGCGGCTCATTATCATTATGAGATATGGAAGATGGATGTGAAAACAACTTTCCTTAATGAAAACCTACTCGAGGACGTGTATATGATACAACCTGAGGGTTTCACATCGGTTGATAAAACCAAGGTATGCAAATTGCAACGGTCCATATATGGATTGACGCAATCATCCAGGAGCTGGAATATCCATTTTTATGAGACAATCAAAAAGTATGATTTCTCACAAAATCCAGACAAACCTTGTGTGTACAAGAAGGATAGTGGGAGTGCAGTCGTGTTCCTAGTATTGTATGTCGATGACATATTACTTATAGGAGATGATGTTTCAGTCTTATAGTCAGTTAAGATTTGGTTATCCAAGACATTCTCCATGAAAGACCAGGGAGAAGCAACCTACATCCTCGGGATTAAGATCTATAGAGATAGATTGAAATGGTTGCTTGGTCTTTCACAGTCTACATATATAGATCGAGTGCTAAAGAGGTTTAGCATGTCGAAATCCAGGAAAGATTTCCTACCCATCAGGCATGGGATACACCTTTCGAAGTCTATGTGACCGCGCACAAAAGACGAGAGGATTTGCATGAGTAAGATTCCCAATGAATCCGCAATAGGATCTATCATGTATGTTATGTTATGTACGAGGCTCGATGTATCGTATGCTCTGAGTGTCACGAGTAGATACCAGTTTGATCTAGGAATGGATCATTGGGTGGCTGTTAAGACGATCCTTAAGTACTTAAGAAGAACTAAGGATGCGTTCCTAATATATGGAGAAGGGGACATGGTGATATGCGGGTATACGGATGCCAGCTTCCAGACAGACAAGGATGATTCCAGGTCTCAGTCTGGATACGTGTTCACCTTGAATGGGGGCACAGTGAGTTGAAAAAGTTCCAAACAAGACACTATAGCATATTCTACCACTGAGGCAGAATACATTGCAGCTTCGGAAGCAGCAAAGGAAGCGGTTTGGATAAAGAAGTTCATTTATGAACCTGGTGTGATTCCAGCCATTTTTGAAGCAATACCGATCTACTGCGATAATAATGGAGCAATTGCACAGGCGAAAGACCCACGGTCTCATCAACGATCCAAACATGTGCTTCGTTGCTATCATCTTATCAGAGAGATCATCGCTAGGAAGGAAATACAAATCAAGAAAATCTCCACTGAAAGGAACTTAGCGGATCCTTTGACTAAGGAATTACCTTAAAGTTAGTTTGAGAGTCATTTTAGAGCTTATGGTATTGGATACCGTAGCGATTGGCATTAAGCCAAGTGAGAGTTTGTTAGTAATATATGAGAGATGTCCTAAGGCAATCGCCTTATGTTTGAACCATTTATATGATAAATGAAGATTCACTATTTGAGTATACATATTTTCATGTATTTGATTAGATCTTAAACTCATTTACTGAATGTCCACGATACGATTCACAGCATGAGAGAATTTGAGATTGGATCACAACTAGTGAGTATCTCTACATGTGTAATTGTGATGTATCAGAATTATCCCTAGTCGATGAATTGATGGATTTGGACACCATTGATTCTGTCGAGACTAGCACGAGGTATACTCCTTGGTGTATCCAAGCAGCTGATTCTCACTGGCTGGAGACATTGTGATGTCCGGAGTTAATCGTGGATGCTAGTTATGGTAACTAGTTCATTGGAGTGACCAGCCGTAAGACGTCATATGGTTCTCTGCATATATAGATATGTTAATCAAGTTCTTACTGCAGCTTAAGTGCGATGTTCCTTTGACTTGCAGTATTCAAGTCATCTTGATCATAAAGACTTATGCTTTGACATCTTAAGCAAGCATCTCTAAGGAGATGTGGACCCGGGATGATTGGGTATAAGTCGAAGTGATCGAAGGTGTTTGAATAGACTATAAAGGATTCACCACTCCTTGCGAGGAGATGTATACCCATGACCTCTCGTCGGATTGTTACTAAAGTCTTTGGCTAAAGCATTACATGTTTAGAGTAAGGTACTCTTCGATACATGTGCAGTAACTAGAATACGTAGGACGACGAAATGATACTTGAGCTAGGTGTGACGTAGTCAGCCTAGTGGGGACTGATACTATAGACCATGTCCTGAACTAAGTGGGTATAAGATGAGTGAAGGGAATGGGGCACGATTCATTCGAGCTGTTGAAGGGTTTCAGAAATAGTTCTGGATCAACCGTTGATCTTTTCGATTAATTTGGGATCATGATGTACTACTAGGTGTCACTCATGATCGTTCTATAATTAATGGTTAATTCTAGATGACCAACATAAATCGAGAACCTATTTGGTCACACGCATAATGAGCGTGATCCGAAGGATTTAAAATGAGCTTGAGAATGAGATTCTCAGACCGAGAGAACTAGGTTTGGTTGGACCAAACAATGAAGCAAGCATGAAATTGTTTCAGTCGCAATGGAAGAATGGATGGGTCGTGTCTTATGAAGATATGATGGATGAACCAAATTGGTTTGGTTCTAATCCAATGGAGAAGAATAAACCAAAGGGGTTTGGTTTGTTTTAAACGAATGAACCAATGTTGGTTAGGTTCGTTTTATCTTAAAAATAAACCATCTTGGTTTGGTTTATTTTAACTTAAATTAATGGAATGGGTTAGCGGGCTTTTGGTTATGATCCGATAACCATTAAGAGAATTTGTTCTCTATAAAATAGGGCTTAAGAGTTTTTTGTTAAGCCCTAATCCAAATCCAAGCAACCCTAAGTTGCCACCCCCTCCTTCTCCTTGTGAAGTCGGCGCCAACTCTCCTTGCCGCCGCCCACCACCACCCAAGCTCCCTTGCCAGCGTCCAGCAGCTGCCGTCCTCTCCCCTTGCCTGCGTAGAGCTGCTGCCGGAGGAGCTCCGGTGATCTCCTTTGGGTTCAGCAACAAGGTGAGCTTCAGCCTTCCCTTTTGGCCGACCCCTATTCCTCCACCAAAGCTGTCCAGTTTTCTGGACAGCTTGTTTCCCTCTTGTCGGAGCATCGTTTGGACAACGTTTGGTGCTCCGACGGTGGTAGCCTTGCCGGGGATTCGATCTCCGGTAATCCTCATAGGTGGAGGACGAAGGATTCGTCAAACGGTTGACGAATACCTCTCCGGAGAAGCGAGTTTTTGAGGACTCGTTTTGGATCCGAATTTTGATTTGGATCGTGATCTTCTCTCGATCACATCGTCTTCAATACGAGGCTAGTAACCCGTACGAAGACGAGGCTCGTGACTTTGTGAAGTCATCCCGAAGTTACTCGGCGTGGATACGGATAGAGACGATTCTAGTGAGGATCATTCCGGTTGATGTCTTTCCCGCTACACATGATACGTCAGGTATACGTAGTATAAATTTCCTTTTATTGTAAAATTTGAATTTACGGTTATGTCTACACATGTTGTACTATGCATGCGTGTGATGTGTGTGTTGTAATAAATTAGATTTATTATTTTATTCTTTCCACTGTGCACATATTTACGAAATATGTTCGACCACACACTCGCCGCGGTGCCGGAAACCCAACAAGACGGTACGAGGATGCCAAATCAATCCCTATGAAGAGTTGAAACGTATCTCATTTTCTACTTCATCATACCCTTCTATCTATGGTTACCGGAGAGAGGACAACAACTAGTTTTCTCCTTAGTTCTCCTAGATCTTTGATACAAGGGTTGTCACCCCTCGTATCGGCTATGCACAATAGACAGAAAACAAAAACACAATCATCATCAATCCAAACAACACTAACTGCGAATATAAATTCAAAGACAAAACATATATTCAACTAGCATATTCTACGCATATAAGCTACTCTCTAATCCTAGAATCAGAGTATCTACTCTATAAACGAAAGAGAATAATCACAAGGCATGATTGAATTGATCATTATAATGCATAAGATGTATAGAAAATAAATTACAGTGCTCTTTGGTTCTTCTCTCCGGTGTTGGAGCGCAGAATTTGGTCCTCTGGTCGTTTCCTTCATCCCCGTTACGAGTTTTCGGTGCTTTTTAGGGCACCGGTGTGCCGTCTCGGCCATTGGGCTTCCACGCTAGGGTTTGGGTGTGACCTTCCTTATATAGACTTGAGGTCGACGATGCCCGAATCCATGAAAAAATGCTAGTCATGTTGGAAAATGCCAACACCACAAGACCGTGTGGATCCACATGGCCAAGCCGTGTGTGGCACTGGACTAGTGGGGCATTGTCGTGTGATTTCATACGGTCGAGCCATTCCTCCATTTGTTTCGCTTGCCGAATGCCTTCTTTTTGCTCCAAAAGTGTGACATTTATCCCGTAAAATGTTGTCTTGTACACAAAGGAACAAAGACCAGATCTTCGAACTAGAAAATAGGAAATGCATGCAAGACAAAGTATGATATGCATGAAACAAGTATAAAATGCAGCGAGATGTGAGCGAAAATGTCTCCTAAAATCCTATATGTTTTGCTCACATCAGCCGTGAACCACGTTACATCGGCTTGTTAGTGTTTGCCTCTTCTTTAATTTTGTATTAGTTTAATTGTCTTTGTTTTAGCATATATTCCGCTGTGCTAAATATATTGTAGATTATTAAAGATGAGAGAATTCCATCAACCACATCGTAGGTTATTCAACCCCCCTTCTAGATAGGCCATGATCCTCCAACAAGTGGTATCATAGTGACGAGCTTGTCGACGGACTCATCGCCTCAACAAGCAAGTCGAAAGATGGTCGACATTAACATCCATCCACCCAAGTTTGATGGTAACTTCTCATGGTGGAAAAAGAAAATGGAGGTATTTTTCAAAACTGATTTTGAAATTATGTTGATTATGGAAAACGGTTTCGAAATTCCTAGAGATGAAGAAGGGAGGCCATTAGAGAAATCAAGATGGACAAAGAAGCAAAAGGAGGAGTACCTTGTAAACTCGAAAGCAAAGCACCATCTCTTCAATGTGCTACCTCAACAAGAGATCAATCATATTGGCGAATGCCCAAGTGCCAAAGAGATGTGGGAGAAGCTAGTAGAGCTTCATGAAGGCATCTCCGAAGAAAAACTCGCAAGAAGAGACCTTCTCGGCTCTCAACTCAATAATATCAAATTAGATAAGGGGGAAAAGGCATTATCACTACACTCTAGATTTAAAGAAATTATTAATGGGTTATCAAGTGTAGGTGAGAAGCTATCGAACCGGGATATGATATTGAAGGCAATCGATGCATTCCCCTGGTCATCTAAATGGAGCTCAATGGTGGACTCTTTTTACATTTCAAGGAATCTAGAGGTACTCTAGAAGAATTTTTCTATACTATGGAGCTTCATGAAACTATACTTGAAGGTATAGTAGAAGAACCAAGCCAAAATTCAAGGGTAGTAGCACTAGTGGCGAACAAGGGAAAGAAGAAGGAGACAACACCACCTTCATCAGGTGGTAAATCATCTTTCTCCATGAACACCGATGAATAGGCCTACATGGTTAGAAAGGTGAGATGTGCATTAAAAAATATTAAATTTAACAAGTCTCATGATAGGAGAAGGAGGACTAGGAAAGCGATATGCTACAATTGTAAAGGAGCGGGACACATGAGGGATGAATGTACCTTATTGAACAAGAGCAAAGAAGAAAGGAAGAAAAATAACAAGAAGAAATAAAGCAAGAAAAAGGAAGAGAAGAAAGCAAAGGAGAAGGAGAAGAAGTCAAAAGTCCATAACTTAAAAGCCACGTGGGATGATCCATCTTCATTGGAAGAAGAAGAAATCGTCTCCCATTTTTTACTTATGGGAATGGATGATATAACCTCCACCTCCTCTGAGCAAGAAGAAGGAAGCACAAGTGAGGAGGAGAGCTCAAGTGTAGGGCGAGCTTCAACCTCGGAATTGGAAGAAGAGGATTGGGTAAGTGAGGTAAAGAAACTACCTTCCCATGATGTCATTTCCATGATTTCTAATTTATTTATGGATTTATTTAGAACTAAGAGGAAGAAAAAATGAATGCTTAATGAAATTATAAATGTAGAAGAAAATCTTAAAAATTCATGTTCACATGATGATATTATTTCTTCTAGTTCAAATGATGCATGCTTAGAAGAAAAGGTTTTAAGGGAAAAGGTAGAATACCTTACTAAGGCCCTTGAAAAATTCACCATTGGCTCAAATACTTTGAACATGATTATTGGGATCCAAAGGGTGAGTTTCAATAAAAATGTCTTAGGTTATAAGGGATCTAAAAATGAGAAAGCCTATCATTCTTTAATTGCTAGAGGACAATCAAAGACAACAATGGTAGCTAGGAAATTGATCTCTAAGGAGTACCTGGTGAACCCTATATGAAAGAATTTATATTGGGTTCGCAAGTCAATCCTCAAGGGTTAGAGAAACCTAGGATAGTCAACCATAAGTGGACTTATTTCATATCATGTTATTTGGTTGACTTATGAGTATGTTGGGTGAAAATATTTGATTTATGTTCATGATTGGGGATTTTTGATAATACTTAACCTTGGGTAGAAATTACATGAAATTTATGGTTAAGTATAAATACATTAGTCACATCTCACAATTCACCATAAGAAGAACTTGTTTGAAAACATAGAAATGGTTGAGATGTTAGGTTGATACAAGTGATTCACTAATGCTTATGACATTTAGATGAGTCATTAAGTGTATCATGACATAGTAATCATAGACCAACTATGGGAAAAGCATATGTTTAATTCATGGACATATTGGCCAAAGATCATAGTTGGATATTTTTAATGATTTAAAAATATTTTATGTTTTGAAATGTTTTAAGACAAAACTAGCTTTCAAAGTTGATACATAATTGAGAATGTTTACGACTTTTGAGTTTTTGCCTAATTTTCAAGAATTGGACGAATTTTCAAGAAAAATTATTTTTTATTGATATAGCAACTCATTAGAAATGTGTTCTCCAAATTTTGTGATTTTTTGAATTTTTGTGAATTTTTAATGCTTTTATGAAGTTGGCTTCAGAAATTATAAAATATTGATTTTCAAGTGTCGTTTGATCATGCTCGATGCAATGATCACGACTATGTACAGTATCAGAACCTATTTTGGGTGTTTTTAGTCTATTTTTGGTGATTTTATTCCCTTAGATATAGATGTCATGTTGTTTAACATAAGTATGATGTTTTTGATAGTGTCAAAGGGGGAGAAATGTTAGAGTTAAAGTTAATCATACTAGAGAGAATTAGCGTGCGTTAAGGGGGAGTTTGCATGTGTTAAAGGGGGAGTTTTGATACTCATGTTATGATTTACATGCTTACTTTTCTTATGTATTTTGTTAATGTTTTACTTAACTTAAATATGTTGCCACACATCAAAAAGTGGAAGATTGTGTTAGTGAAAGCCCTAGAGCCAATCATATGATGATTGTTATATAGACTTTATTGTATCATGTTCCTATTTATAAAGGCATGGTTATTATATTTACTTGTATTGGTGTCAAATAACTAAGTATAATAAAGTCCTTGAGTAGAAGGTTCTTATCTATATCAATCGATTGGTTAAATCGATAATGAGATGATATAGATAACACTACTCTTAATCATTCCAAGTTAAGTATTAACATTCAGGGACAATGTTAATGTGTAGAGACTAGCATGTAGGTCATAATGATGACTTGATCTCACAAGTCATGGATATGAGATATCAAGTTGACACATGGGTATGCATTGGAGAATTTATACTGATGACCCGCCATGAGAAAGTATCATGGATCGTTATATGAGTGTCATATACTTTCTCATGTTACTATTAGTATGACTATTAGTCCTTGGACCTGAAGTCACCATGCTTCCCTACATAAGGAGTTGCATACTTTGGCTTCATCAAACGTCACCCGTAAATGAGTGGACTATAAAGGCGATTATTGAGTATGTAACAAATTATGCGGAGGGATGTGAGTGATGTAGATGGGATCTATCCCTCCTATATGACGGGAGTGACATTGTTATTCTTGATAGAGTGAGACCACGAAGTGCAAGGCCTTGTCCAAATGAGTCAATATGAGATATTGAGCTCATTTGATTAGAGTGAGTCTACTTGGAGTTCATGATATAGATTTTACTAAGGATGACACGGTCTATGCCTCAATTGGTCAATGTAGATGTCAAGGATAGAGGGACATTGTCACATATTGTGAGAGTCACAATTAGTAGTCACAAAGGTGATGTTGGAGCTCAACATTCTTATAACTTGGGTAGCAATGATTTGTTGCTAGATACCACTCATTGCTTATGTTCCTAAATCGGTTTAGGGACATTTCCAACATTACAAGAACCTATAGGGTCACACACAAAGGTAATTAGATGGAGATTTGGTTCATATGATGAACCATGAGGATTAGGTTCATGGGATGAACCAAATTGGATTAAGAGTAATCCAAATTAGACTAATTGAGTTAGACTCAATTTGATTCAAGTGTTGAATGAGTATAATTTATATTTGATTCATGAGTCAATTTAAATTAATGAATAGAGATTCATTAAATCAATTTGACTTGAATCAAATGGTTGGATTTGATCCACCATGGGAGATTAGAGGTCAAGTTTGACTTGACTTGAGAGGGAAGATGAATGGTCAATTTTGACATGACCAATTGCCATGTCATGGTGACTTGGCATAGGGCCTACCAATGAAGATGTTCCACATCATCATGTGTTGGGGATCGATTGGCCGGCTAGAGGAAGGTGAATAGCCCTCTTACGATGGATGGCGTAATTTACTCGTCTACAAAGAGATTATCGCAACGAAAACAACAAAGACAAGCAAATTAAACAAAGAGAAATATTAACTATACAAACACCGAGATTTAACGTGGTTCACGGCTACGCCGCTAATCCACGACCCGATTCGTCCTCGGTGAATCACTCCTCCAAAACCAATCCACTATTGGTCTCTCCTTTGCACCAAGCTAGGTGGAGTTAACCTTTAAAATCAAGATCACTCTTCTTACAATAAGAATGAAGTAAAAGCATGTAAGAAGAGTGGAAAGATGTTTGTAGCACTTTGGGAGAAGATTAGAGTTGAAGCATTAACCTCCCAAAGCCCCATCCCCTTCCTTTTTATAGAGAAAGAGGGTTTCTTCCCGTTGACACAGGAGCAGTCGACTGATGTCCCAATCAGTCGACTGGTCCTATAGTCGTTGCCCAATAACGACCACTTTCCACGTTGGATTTCATCCAGATCGCATCACTAATATTACTAATATTACCATCCGATCGATGCTCGATCGAGGTGCTGCATAGTCGATCATTGCGTGCATGCCGCGATTTGATGTCGACTACCATTCCGCAATCGACCGACGCGTCAATATCGGGCCGATCCACCCATGGCAATGATCGCCAAGCACTAGACCCTAGTCTTAAACCAGTCGATCCGAGTTCGACTCAGAGCAATCGACTGCCAGTCCATGGCAGTCGACTGGTGTCGGGAAAACTCATCCGACACTTAGCCAAATGGCCAAGTTTTACCTAAGAGCTACCCCTTCCCGGGTTACATTCGCTCACTCTCATCCCTCGGAGTCCCTCGCCTTCGAAGTGTTGGTGCAGTAGGCACCTAAGTCGAACCTGAGTTTTGCTTATAGCAAACAATACAAAGTTAAGCTCATGTTGTTATCTCACGAGCTGAACCGAGTGAGCAGAAGCCGCGGTCGTCGGGCGACACTCGAGTGACTTCGGAGAGAGCCGAAGGAGTCGAGTGGAAGGCCGGAAGCAAAAGCAACACGTAAGTATTGAGGTAAGCTCGTGTGTGCGAGCGTAAGTGAGGTCATATCCTCTTTACGTGGAGAGACTTAAGCGTAGATCCGACCCAAGACATCTCATAGGTGGTCTAGGTCGAGATCGGACGGTCGGAGGCCGTCGAAATAATGTTTTCTTTGAGCTAACTTTGCCTTGCAGCTAGCATCACATCACTTGGAGGACTCATTGCCCACACAATCGATCGACGCTGAAGGTCAAGACTGATCGATGTGCCATCACGATCGATGATGACCATCAGTCGACTAATGGTCAATGATCAGATTCGAGGAGTCAAGGCTTATCACCAAATTTCAAGGGGAGTTGTGCTCAAATTTGATTGGCTAGGGTTCCTCTCGAAAAGGGGCTCAAAAGCTATAAAAGGAGGGACAAACCTAGGGTTTTATCTTCAATTCTAAGTGCTCAAAAGCCTCCGTTACGCTGCAACTCTCCGACGACTCTACAACAACGAAGTGCTGCAAACAACCCTAGCTTAAATTTTCTTTTATTTAGTTGTTGGTATAATCTTAATTTGTTATTGCTTTCAATATTGCAATTCTTTTCAATCGAGGTTTTTCATTGCATTTTACTTTAATAGAAGAGAGGGTTTGTCTCTCTATCTCTTTGCTTCGAAGGCTTTTGTAATCGTAAAACTCCTACCTCAAACGAAGAGGAGTGTTTTAGTGAATTGCCCTCCGTACACGGTCTAGGACCATTAGGGCCTTGGAGTAGCAGCCGAAGGCTACGAACCAAGTAAAAAAACTATTTGTCTCATTTAGGTTTTATTTACATTTCCGCTGCGTTTAATTGTCTATCGAACGTTTTAAAAGAAAAGTTTTTATCGCTATTCACCCCCCCTCTAGCGATCCGCTTCGATCCAACAATTGGTATCAGAGCCGGGGGTTGCTAAGATTTGGTGAAACCACCAATCTAGCCATTTTTACAGATTTATTGTTCTTTTAATTCTGTTTAATTCTATTTATTTCGCTTTGTTAAGTTTTCTCCCGCACTACTAATCAAAGACGCGAGTCTTGGTACTTTTCTTTGTGTTTTTGTCGTTGCTAGTTTCTTCGTCTTCGTCTCCTTGTGTGTTTTGTTCTAATGGCCCATCTCGAGGGTTTTAGCACTGTCCGACCTCCGTTTTACAATGGAGATGACTTCCGTTATTGGAAGGGTCGGATGGAATGCTTTCTCAAAACCCAAATCGAGATGTGGATCATAATCCAAACGGGTTTCACACTTCCGACTAATGAAGTGGGTGACTCCTTGGATTATGATCAATGGACTATTGCGACAAAACGACAAGTCGAAGCCGACGCCAAGGCAACACAAATCCTCCAATGTGCCCTATCCAAGGAGGAGCTAAATCGCGTCGGCCCCTTCATAAGCGCAAAGGATCTTTGGACAAAACTAATTGAGTTACACGAAGGATCGGATCAAGCTAAGGTTTGCAAATGCGATTTGTTGTTCAATAAATTGTACACACTAAAAATGCAGGAACACGAGTCCGCGACGCAACTCCACGCCCGTGTCCAAGACATAGTCAACAACCTACACGCAATCGGGCAAAAGGTCAAAAACCGTGACCTTATAAGGTATGTTCTAAACTCGTTTCCAAGGACTACCTTTTGGGCATCCATGGTCGATGCCTACAAGGTCTCCAAGGATCTTTCTAAAATTAGGTTAGATGAACTCTTTTCCGATTTTGAATTACATGAGCAGTCCAACTCGGAACCCGAGAGGGGTATAGCCTTGTTTGCAGGTTCAAAGAAGAAGAAAATCGCAAGCAAGCCACCACCAACCGAGGAGGAAGACGAGTCCGAAGAAGAAGTTGACCCGGAATTGACTGCCGAACTAATGAACCTAGCTCGAAGGATAACCAAGGGACGAAAGCGAACCACGACTCGACACAACCAAGGTAAGCCTAAAAGTTCTAATATTAGGTGTTATGAGTGTAACAGGTTTGGACATATCAAGTTCGAGTGCCCCAAGCTCAACCACCGAGCACCTAAGCACAAGAAGGCCCTCAACGCGACATGGGAAGAAGCGTCATCCGAAGAAGACGAAGACCACGTCTTCATGGCGAAATCGATTGAGTCAGACACGGAGACCGAACCTGAACTTGAGTCAGAACCTGAGGATGACTCGGACTATGAAGCTACCTTCAAGTCAAGCCACGGATACGCATCCGGTTCAAAAGATACCCTTAAAGTGAGTCAAACTTTATTTAATACTTTACATAATACGGTTAGGTTTTTGTCTAGGAAATTAGTTAAGTCCGAGTCCAAGGTCGAGACCCTGGTTGAGGAGGTCAAACTCCTCAAAAACAAGGTCTCCCTAACCTCTTCGACTAGTCGAGTTCAAGAGAAGGACTCAACTCGGGTTGAAAACTCGAAGTTGAGAACACACTCTTGAAAAGTCAAGTCGAAGATCTTAGGAACACGTTGGAAAGGTTCACTTCGGGATCCAAAGGACTTGACCTCCTACTTGGATCTCAAAGGGCCGTGTACAACAAGGCTGGACTAGGGTTTAACTCAAACACGACTAATAGGTCGTATATGTCGATTGTAAGTCGACATAGGAAACATGTCCTGTTAGTAATATATGAGAGATGTCCTAAGGCAATCGCCTTATGTATGAACCATTTATATGATAAATGAAGATTCACTATTTGAGTATACATGTTTTATGTATCTGATTGGATCTTAAACTCATTTACTGAATGTCCACGATACGATTCACAGCATGAGAGAATTTGTGATTGGATCACAACTAGTGAGTATCTCTACATGTGTAATTGTGATGTATCGGAATTATCCCTAGTCGATGAATTGATGAATCTGGACACCATCAATTCTGTTGAGACTAGCACGAGGTATACTCCTTGGTGTATCCAAGCAGCTGATTCTCACTGGCTGGAGACATAGTGATGTCCGGAGTTAATCGTGGATGCTAGTTATGGTAACTAGTTCATTGGAGTGACCAGCCGTAAGACTTCATATGGTTCTCTGCATATATGGATATGTCAATGAAGTTCTTACTGTGGCTTAAGTGCGATGTTCCTTTGACTTGCGGTATTCAAGTCATCTTGATCATGGAGACTTATGCTTTGACATCTTAAGCAAAAATCTCCGAGGAGATGTGGACCCGGGATGATTGGGTATAAGTCGAAGTGATCGAAGGTGTTTGAATAGCCTATAAAGGATTCACCACTCCTTGCGAGGAGATGTATACCCATGGCCTCTCGTCGGATTGTTACTAAAGTCTTTGGCCAAAGCATTACATGTTTAGAGTAAGGTACTCTTCGATACATGTGGAGTAACTAGAACTGTAGGACGAGGAAATGATACTTGGGCTAGGTGTGATGTAGTCCTAGTGGGGACCACACAATAGACCATGTCCTGAACCAAGTGGGTATAAGATGAGTGAAGGGAATGGGGCACGATTCATTCGAGTCTTTGAAGGGTTTCGTAAATAGTTCGGATCAACCGTTGATCTTTTCGGTTAATTGGGGATCATGATGTACTACTAGGTGCCACTCATGATCGTTCTATAATTAATGGTTAATTATAGGCGGCCAACATAAACCGAGAACCTATTTGGTCACACGCACAACGAGTGTAATCCAAAGGATTTAAAACGAGCTTGAGAATGAGATTCTCAGACCGAGAGAAACTATGTTTGGTTGGACCAAACATAAAGCGAGCATGAAATTGTTTCAGTCGCAATGGAAGCGTGGATGGGCTGCGTCTTATGAAGACGTAATGGATGGACCAAAATGGTTTGGTTCTAATCAAATGGATAAGAATAAACCAAAGGGTTTGGTTTATTTTAAACGAATGAACCAAAAGTTGGTTCGGTTCGTTTTAACTTAAAATAAACCATCATGGTTTGGTTTATTTTAACTTATCTTAATGGAGCGGGTTAACGGGCTTTATGGATATGATCCATTAACCATTAAGAGAATTAGTTCTCTATAAAAGTGGGCTTAAGGGATTGTTAAACCCTAACTAATCCAAACCCTAGCCCCTTTGAGTTGCCCACTCCTTGGAGGAGTTTTGGCGCCAAACCCAAGAGCGGCCGCCCTTGACCTTGTGCCACCGTCCAAGACCCTTGCCGGCGTCCAAGCTCCAGCCGGTGAACCTCCGGCGACCCTCCGGTGATCTCCTAAAGGTTCGGCATCAAGGTGAGCCTTTTCTCTCCTTGTTTTGGCCGGCGCCTACTCCTCCACCAAGCTGTCCAGTTTTCTGGACAGCTTCTTCTCCTCTCGTCGGAGCGTCGTTTGGACGACGGTTAGTGCTCCGACAGCGGCTAACTTACCGGGGATTTGATCTTCGGTAATCCTCTGAGGTGGAGGACGAAGGATTCGTCAAACGGTTGACGAATACCTCTCCGGAGAAGCGAGTTTTGAGAACTCGTTTTGGATCCGAATTTGGATTCGGATCGTGATCATCTCTCAATCACGTCGTCTTCAACACGAGGCTAGTAACCCGTACGAAGACGAAGCTCGTGACTTAGCGAAGTCATCCCGAGGAGCTCGGCGTGGATACGGATAGAGACGATTCTTACAAGGATCGTTCCGGTTGATGCCGTTCCCGCTACACGTCATACGAAAGGTATAACGTAGTTAATTTCCTTTTATTGCAATTTTAATTTACGGTTATGTCTACACTTGTTGTAAAAGCATGCGTGTGTTGTGTGTGTTGTAATAAATAGGAGTATTTATTATTTTTAATTGCTTCCGCTGTGTTCATGTTTACGAAACATGATCGAACACACACACGCCGCGGTGCCGGAAACCCAACAGTGGTATCAGAGCCCAGGTTGTGTTTCGACATAATCGTAAAAATGGTTTTGCGATAGTCATAATGTATTTCTGGAAGTTTTCTAAATTTTGGAAATTTAGAAGTATTTATGGAAATTTTTCAATTTTGGAAAGTCTAGAAGTATTTATGGAAATCTTCCACTTTTGGAAAGTTGGAAGTATTTATGGAAATTTATATTTTCCATAAATAAAATATTTGATTAGATTCTGGAAATTTGTTTCCTAATTTAATCATGATTTGATTTGGGAAATCAAATCTTAAAATATTTAATTTCCATAAGTAGTTTTAAAGATTTAGGAAATTGGTTTCCCAAATAGATTTTCCTTAATCAAATAATTCCATGAATAAAATATGTGATTAGATTTGGAAATTTGTTTCCTAATTTAATTATGATTTGATTTAGAGAATCAAATCTTAAACATATTTTATTTCCATAAATAGTTATGAATATATAAGGAAATTATGTACATGACATAATTGTATGCCATGTAATTGCATTAGATGCATAACATTATGCCATGCGTGTCGTGACATGTAGATGTATGCCATGTATGCCATGCCATGTAGATAATAGTTATTTGCATGCAAAGAGGATGAGACATAAAACCCTAACTCAATATTAAAGCCTACACCTTCCATTAATATGGTTAGAACCAGAGTTCTGTTTCTTGTTTGGGTTGTTGGACTTACTCCAAGCCCGGCTCGAACCTGAACATGTTCAAATCATTGGAATAGTTTACCTCTAATATGGTAAGAGTCAGAGGTCAATCGTTAGTTTGGTATTGGACCCACTCCAAGCTCAAGCACTGGTTGAATGCGCCTAACCATATTAAAACTATTTCGCGATTAATGGGTCGGCTTTAACTTGGAGCATCGATTTGTTGGACTCACTCCAAGGTCGATGTGAAGAGAGGTGAAGTTGGGTGCTATGCATATGATGCATACTTGTTAATGTGTTAACAACCCAATGTATGTGTAAACATTCAATTAGTTGATAGCACATTGTGATAGTTACATATACATGATATGTAATCGGTATACTTGATACCCACCATCATAGCTAAGAATGGGTTGTTGGACTCACTCCAAGGTTGTTCTTATCTATGATGGATATCAGCCCATTCGGAGATGGACCTACGATCTCCCGAAGTGATTTTGGGGTTTTTGAATTCGAAAAATGAATGGGATTTATAAATGTATATTGATGCATTTTAAAATCATCTTTCTCATATATGCTCGTTTTGTATTTCTAGGTCAATAAATTGATCATGATGTGTTTGAATTTATGCTCCATTTTGATTCAAATAAATTGATCGGGCCGAACTTCTTGGATCGCTTAGAAACTTGAGAATTGTTCTCAAGGTGAAAAGCTTGTGTATGTCCTCAAGCGCCTCTTCCCGCTTTCCTAGTGACGATGCAACTTTGGACCAATTGTTGGCCTATCGTAAACATGTGAGTGATTCTCAACAAATGAGTTGCATCATGCTAGCCGATGGAACCTAAGCTACGAAGCGCATGAGCATATGGATGCTCATATCGTAGTCCTTCATCTTTGTGAGTTGGTTGATGAGCAAGTGAGATTCAAAGGTTCAAGTCTCAAAGCTCCTCTTCACCTCCGAGATGCTAGGAGGTTCATCTGTGGTATCGCCAATATGTCAAGACTGTGAGTCTTCTCGAGAAGCATGAGCAGGGACGGTGTTGTTAGTTGATTCCTCAAGAAAGGTTCTAAGAGGAGTCAAAGGAACAATGTAAGGGAAAGAAGAGAAGGGCTAAGAAGGTAGAACTAGCTCAAAGGGCACTTGCCATCATTATGGCAAGGAGGGCCATTTATGAAGAAAGTGCAAGATTTATCTTGAGTCCGTGAAGAAGGATAAGGCATCTGATGCCCCATCTTCTTCGTAAATCTTCTTTTATTGATTGTCATTCTATTTCCTCGGACACTTGGGTATTTGATCTAGGTGTGGCTCACAATATGTAATGACATACATGGGCTAAGGAATAGAAGAAGACTCGTCGAGGAGAGTCAAATTTACGTGTTGGGAATGGAGCGAGGGTTCTTTGCACTTTCGCCATCGAGCGTATTTGTTGGAACTCCTGTAGGACTTGTCTTAGAATTGGACAATTGCTTTTATATTCCTTGTTGATAAAGAACATCATTTCTATTTCTTGTTTAAATAGAAATGGTTTCCATTGACGTTTAGTAACAATTGTTGTTACATAACTTTGAATGGAGTTCTTTATGGAATTTGGAACTTTAAGCAATGGTGTTTATCGTTGGGCGTATCCGGTGACATTTTCAATATCGAAGCGAGCAACAAGAGTGCTCGAAAGGATAATCAAATAGACTCCTACATGTGGCATTGTCGTCTTGGCCATGTAAGCAAGAAGCGCATGTCAGAATTACACCGATGTGGAATTCTGGAATCGTTTGAATTGGATTCATACGATACATGCGAATCATGCTTAAAAGGCAAGATGACTAAGTTACCTTTTACTGGAAAAGGTGAACGAGTGGGAGAGTTACTAGGTTTAGTACATCTTGATGTATGTGGACCTATGTCAACTCAAGCATTAGGAGGCTATAGCTACTTCATTACCTTCATGATGATCACTCACGGTTTGGGTATGTGTTCTTGATGAAACACAAGTGAAGCCTTTGAAAGGTTCAAAGAATTCAGAAATGAAGTAGAGAAACAACATGACAAGTATTAAAATACTTGATCGGATCGAGGTGGTGAATACTTAAGTCAAGAGTTTCTTGATTATCTAAGAGACAATGGCATATTGTCTCAATGGACTCCGCCATATACACCACAACATAATGGTGTATCTCGAGGCGTGCTTAGGACCTTGTTGGACATGGTCAGTCAATGATGAATCATGCGACTCTTCCCAAGTCCTTTTGGGGTTATGCATGACACATTTGTTTACTTGTTAAGCAGAATGCCTACAGGTAGTCTACTACTCCATATGAGATATGGGCTAATAAGAAACCTCATGTATCTTACTTGAAGATATGGGGTTGTCTGCTTATGTGAAGCGGGTGTCGGACAAATTGGATGCTAAGTCGATAAATGTCTATTTATTGGATACCCTAAGGAAACAAGGGGTTACCAATTCTATCATCTGTGGAACAAAAGGTGTTTGTTTCAAGGCATCTTTGTGTTTCTAGAAAGAGTTTCTCTTGCAAGAAAGAAAATGGTGAGTGTTCGAGCTTGAGGAGGCTCGAGAGACTCAAATAGACATTGATGAGATACGGTGAAGCACTGCAGTAGACAACTCATAGTGATGAGCAATCATTTGGACCTATTGTAACACCACATCTTCGTAGATCTGGTAGAACACGCAATATTCTGAGAGATATGGATTCTCGTAAGTGAATCGAGCGGCGTGTTACTCATTGATGATGAGGAGCCTACGTTATGAAGAAGTCTTGACAAGTTCGAAAGGGATAAATGGCTTGGTGCCATGAAGTCGGAAATGGATTCCATGTATGAAAACCAAGTTTGGAACTTGGTTGACCCACCTGAAGGCATAAAGCCTATAGGGTGCAAGTGGGTTTTCAAGAAGAAAACCGACATGGATGGTCATGTGATTACCTATAAGGCTAGATTGGTGGCGAAAGGATATCGTCAAAAGCAAGGTGTTGATTATGACGAAACCTATTCGCCTGTAGCTATGCTTAAATCCATTCGGATGCTCCTGGCCATAGCGGCTCATTATGATTATGAGATATGGCGGATGGATGTAAGCTTTCCTTAATGGAAACTTGCTCGAGGACGTGTATATGATACAGCCTGAGGGTTTCACATCGGTTGATAAAACCAAGGTATGCAAGTTGCGACGATCCATTTATGGATTGAAGCAAGCATCCAGGAGCTGGAATATCCGTTTTGATGAGACAATCAAAAGGTTTGATTTCTCACAAAAAATCCAGACGAACCTTGTGTGTACAAGAAGGTTAGTGGGAGTGCAGTCGTATTCCTAGTATTGTATGTCGATGACATATTACTTATAGGAAACGATGTTTCAATCTTACAGTCAGTTAAGGTTTGGTTATCCAAGACATTCTCCATGAAAGACCTAGGAGAAGCAACCTACATCCTCGGGATTAAGATCTATAGAGATAGATCGAAACGGTTGCTTGGTCTTTCGCAGTCTACATATATAGACCGAGTGCTAAAGAGGTTTAGCATGTCGGAATCCAAGAAAGGTTTCCTACCCATCAGGCATGGGGTACACCTTTCGAAGTCTATGTGTCCGCGCACAGAAGATGAGAGGATTTGCATGAGTTAGATTCCCTATGCATCCGCAATAGGATCTATCATGTATGCTATGTTATGTACGAGGCCCGATGTATCGTATGCTCTGAGTGTCACGAGCAGATACCAGTCCGATCCAGGAATGGATCATTGGTGCTATTAAGGCGATCCTTAAGTACTTGAGAAGAACTAAGGATGTGTTCCTAATATATGGAGAAGGGTACATGGTGATACGTGGGTATCACGGATGCGGACTCGAGACAGACAAGGATGATTCCATGTCTTTGTCTGGGTATGTATTCACCTGGAATGGAGGCGCAATAAGTTGGAAAGGTTCCAAGCTTGACACTATAGCGGATTCTGCCACTAAGGCAAAATACATTGCAGCTTTGGAAGCAGCAAAGGAAGCGGTTTGGATCGAGAAGTTCATCTCTGAACTTGATGTGGTCTCATCAATGATCCAAACATGTGCTTCGCCGCTATCATCTTATCAGAGAGATCATAAGTAGGAACGAAATACAAATCGAGAAAATTCCCACTGAAAGGAACTTAGCGGATCCTTTGACTAAAGCATTACCTCAAAGTAAGTTTGAGGGTCATGTTAGAGCTTATGGTATTGGATACCGTAGCGATTGGCATTAGGCCAAGTGGGAGTTTGTTAGTAATATATGAGAGATGTCCTAAGGCAATCGCCTTATGTATGAACCATTTATATGATAAATGAAGATTCACTATTTGAGTATACATGTTTTATGTATCTGATTGGATCTTAAACTCATTTACTGAATGTCCACGATACGATTCACAGCATGAGAGAATTTGTGATTGGATCACAACTAGTGAGTATCTCTACATGTGTAATTGTGATGTATCGGAATTATCCCTAGTCGATGAATTGATGGATTTGGACACCATCAATTCTGTCGAGACTAGCACGAGGTATACTCCTTGGTGTATCCAAGCAGCTGATTCTCACTGACTGGAGACATAGTGATGTCCGGAGTTAATCGTGGATGCTAGTTATGGTAACTAGTTCATTGGAGTGACCAGCCGTAAGACTTCATATGGTTCTCTGCATATATAGATATGTCAATGAAGTTCTTACTGTGGCTTAAGTGCGATGTTCCTTTGACTTGCGGTATTCAAGTCATCTTGATCATGGAGACTTATGCTTTGACATCTTAAGCAAACATCTCTAAGGAGATGTGGACCCGGGATGATTGGGTATAAGTCGAAGTGATCGAAGGTGTTTGAATAGCCTATAAAGGATTCACCACTCCTTGTGAGGAGATGTATACCCATGGCCTCTCGTCGGATTGTTACTAAAGTCTTTGGCCAAAGCATTACATGTTTAGAGTAAGGTACTCTTCGATACATGTGCAGTAACTAGAATCAGTAGGGACGAGGAAATGATACTTGGGCTAGGTGTGGACGTAGTCGACCTAGTGGGGACGACACAATAGACCATGTCACTGAACCAAGTGGGTATAAGATGAGTGAAGGGAATGGGGCACGATTCATTCGAGTCTTGAAGGGTTTGAAATAGTTCGATCAACTGTTGATCTTTTTCGGTTAATTGGGGATCATGATGTACTACTAGGTGCCACTCATGATCGTTCTATAATTAATGGTTAATTATAGGCGGCCAACATAAACCGAGAACCTATTTGGTCACACGCTGGAGTGTAATCCAAAGGATTTAAAACGAGCTTGAGAATGGGATTCTCAGACCGAGAGAAACTATGTTTGGTTGGACCAAACATAAAGCGAGCATGAAATTGTTTCAGTCGCAATGGAAGCGTGGATGGGCTGCGTCTTATGAAGACGTAATGGATGGACCAAAATGGTTTGGTTCTAATCAAATGGATAAGAATAAACCAAAGGGTTTGGTTTATTTTAAACGAATGAACCAAAAGTTGGTTCGGTTCGTTTTAACTTAAAATAAACCATCATGGTTTGGTTTATTTTAACTTATCTTAATGGAGCGGGTTAACGGGCTTTATGGATATGATCCATTAACCATTAAGAGAATTAGTTCTCTATAAAAGTGGGCTTAAGGGATTGTTAAACCCTAACTAATCCAAACCCTAGCCCCCCCTTTGAGTTGCCGCCCACTCCTTGGAGGAGTTTTCGGCGCCAACCCAAGAGCAGCCGCCGCCCAGCCTTGTGCCACCGTCCAAGACCCTTGCCGGCGTCCAAGCTCCAGACGGTGAACCTCCGGCGACCCTCCGGTGATCTCCTAAAGGTTCGGCATCAAGGTGAGCCTTTTCTCTCCTTGTTTTGGCCGGCGCCTACTCCTCCACCAAGCTGTCCAGTTTTCTGGACAGCTTCTTCTCCTCTCGTCGGAGCGTCGTTTGGACGACGGTTAGTGCTCCGACAGCGGCTAACTTACCGGGGATTTGATCTTCGGTAATCCTCTGAGGTGGAGGACGAAGGATTCGTCAAACGGTTGACGAATACCTCTCCGGAGAAGCGAGTTTTGAGAACTCGTTTTGGATCCGAATTTGGATTCGGATCGTGATCATCTCTCGATCACGTCGTCTTCAACACGAGGCTAGTAACCCGTACGAAGATGAAGCTCGTGACTTAGCGAAGTCATCCCGAGGAGCTCGGCGTGGATACGGATAGAGACGATTCTTACGAGGATCGTTCCGGTTGATGCCGTTCCCGCTACACGTCATACGAAAGGTATAACGTAGTTAATTTCCTTTTATTGCAATTTTAATTTACGGTTATGTCTACACTTGTTGTAAAAGCATGCGTGTGTTGTGTGTGTTGTAATAAATAGGAGTATTTATTATTTTTAATTGCTTCCGCTGTGTTCATGTTTACGAAACATGATCGAACACACACACGCCGCGGTGCCGGAAACCCAACAGGTCCAAGCATGGGTCCCTAGAAACTTTTTGATTTCAACTCTAGGATCCAACCCGTACTGGGTTCCCAAGGACCAAATCCACTATGTGGATAGACCGAATCGACTCAACGATCCAGGGGGAGCTAGTACAAAATTTGTTTGTGTTTTAACTTAGAAATTGCATGCTTAGATTTTTTTTGTTTTTGTTTTTTTTTTAAACTTGTGAACTCACTTTGAACACGTACATAACCAACTAAAATCTTTCGAAAAGATTGAGCCTCGGGGAGCCTCTTTTCAAATAACCAACTAAAATCCTTCGAAAAGATTGAGCCTCGGGGAGCCTCTTTTCAAAAATAACCAGTTAGACTAGGAAATAGTATTAGGTGAGTCAAGTCATCTTTTTCTTGAAAATGGCTTTGTCTAAGGAAGTGGTCGATGATCCGATAAAAGAAGGCCCCTGTGCCTCGCCACGACCTGGATGCCATGATCTTGAAAAGGTAAACTTGACAAGCCTAGGGTTAAATCCAAATCTAACATAAAATTACTTGAACCTAAATCCACTTAATCAACTTAATTGGAAGTCATCTCACAAAAAACACATAAGTATAACATGCTTGATCATATAGACACAGGTGAGATGACCTAGGTTTAACAACTTACAATCAATTTTTTTTTAAAAAAAAAATCTAACATCCAATACAACCACCTTGTGTGTAGGATCAATAGATGTTGGACAGCGGTTGCTCCCGACACATGACCGGGGATCAACTCAAATTCACGAAGCTTCGATTCAAACGACAAGGATCAGTAGCCTTTGGGAATAACGGCAAGCTCAAAATCATCGGATCAGGTGATATCGAGCTTAACTCGAATTTTGTTATTAAAAATGTATTATTTGTAGAGAATTTTGAATATAACCTCCTTAGCGTAAACCAATTATGTGACAATAACTATAAGGTCGTATTTTTAGAAAATGAATGTGTAATCAAAACAAATGAAACAGCTAAAACAATACTCAAAGGAACTAGGATAAATAACATTTATACAATTAACTTAATCAAATCCTCAGCCAAATGTCTAATGGCACAGGAAGAGGAATCATGGTTGTGGCACCGACGACTCGGTCACTCGCACCCAAGACTCGTCCACAAGATGAGTCAGAGTGGCTTAGTCAGAGGCTTACCCAACCTCAACAATTTGGTTAATAAAATCTGTAATGCTTGTCAACAAGGAAAACAACCTAGGACACAACACAAGTTAACTAACCAAGAACGAACCTCAAGTGTACTTGAGCTCCTGCATATGGATCTATTCGATTCACATGGAGCCAAGTCACTCAATAGAAGTCAATATTGCTTAGTCATAATTGACGACTACTCCAGGTTTACCTGGGTTAGGTTCATCAAACATAAAAATGATACCCTAGATCAATTAATCAATCTATTCAAATTAATCGAGAATCAAAAAGACCTTAAGGTTAAAAGACTTAGAAGCGATCATGGTGGTGAATTCGAAAATCAAAGGTTCACCGACTTCTGTAACCTAAACGGATACCACCATGAATTCTCTTGCCCTAGGACCCCTCAGCAAAATGGCCTAGTGAAGCGGAAAAACCGAACTCTACAAGAAGCCGCTAGGACCATGTTGATCGAATACGACCTACCCGATAGGTTTTGGGCAGAAGCCGTGAGTACGGCATGCTATGTCCAAAATAGGATCCTTAAGGTAAAAAGGCACCTTATGACCTCATACGAGATTTATCACGATAAAATACCTAACATCAAGTACTTTAGGGTATTTGGGTGTAAGGTACATATCCTAAACACTAAGGATTACCTAGGGAAATTTACATCCAAAACCACGACCGGAAACTTTCTAGGATACTCAACTACAAGTCGAGCTTATAGAGTATATAACCACGACACCCTTAGAGTCGAGGAGACTATCAATGTAGTATTTGATGAAGTACCCGAACCTACAAAACCCTTAATGACCCCAAGTGTTGAGCCCACTGATACCAAACTCGTCTCCGACCCTGAGATCGAGTCTAATCCACATCAACCAACATCTCTTGTCGACCAAGTGACAAGTGATCCGAGTCAAACTAGTGTTCAACCAAGTCACCCCATTGATCAAGCATTAGGTAACACAAACCCAACCCAATCTAGGATTCAGACTAACCACCCTATCGATCAAGTGATAAAAGATCCTAACCAAGGAGTTCGAACTAGAGCATCCTATAGGAACCTTAGTCAAATTTCCTTAATTTCAAAGATAGAACCCAAATCAATTGAACAAGCTCTTCTTGATCCCGATTGAATTATTGCAATGCAAGAAGAGCTAGCTCAATTTACTAGGAATGAAGTGTGGGAATTAGTACCACCACCTAAAGACAAAACGATAATTGGAACAAGGTGGGTGTTTCGAAATAAGCTTGATGATAAAGGTGAAGTAGTTAGAAACAAGGCTAGGTTAGTCGCCAAAGGGTTTAGTCAAGTCGAAGGCTTAGATTACGATGAAACCTATGCCCCAGTAGCTAGACTCAAATCCATTCGAATGTTGCTAGCTTATGCCGCACATCGAGGATTTAAGCTGTTTCAAATGAATGTTAAGTCGGCATTCCTAAATGGATACATTAAAGAAGAAGTTTATGTTAGCCAACCCCCCGGATTCGAAAATCTAGATAAACCCGACCATGTTCTAAAACTTAAGAAACCTCTCTATGGACTTAAACAAGCTCCTCGAGCTTGGTACGAGAGAGTTTCAATCCATCTTAAGTCAAAAGGGTTTAACCAAGGCTTAGTTGACCCAACTCTCTTCATAAAAACCTTAGGTAAAGAAATATTCATAGCTCAAATTTACGTAGACGATATAATTTTTGGAAGCTCTAACTCAGCCTTACTAAACGAGTTCATTTCACTCATGGAAAGTGAGTTCGAAATGAACTTGGTAGGCGAGTTAAGTTTCTTTTTAGGTCTACAAATTAAACAAACTAAGGATGGTATATACCTATATCAACAAAAATACACTAAGGAGTTAATTAAAAGATTTGGAATGCAAGACACTAAGATAATAAACACCCCAATGGCGATTAATGTTAACATAGGAGAAGACCTAGAAAGTAAGTCCATTGACTTAAAATACTATAGGAGCGTAATAGGGAGTCTCCTTTACTTAACTGCAAGCCGACCTGATATCTTATTTGCAGTAAGTATGTGCGCCAGGTTTCAAACCTGTGCCAAGGAGTCTCACCTAACCCTAGTTAAGCGAATCCTTAGATATCTAAAGGGTACACTTAATGTCGGTATTTGGTATCCTAGATCTACCGAGTTCGAACTAATCGGCTACTCTGATTCGGATAATGCCGGTAGTAAACTCGATAGAAAGAGCACGAGTGGTTGTTGTCAACTACTCGGCTCGAGTCTAGTGAGTTGGTGCAGTAGGAAGCAACATTGTGTTGCCTTATCTACCACCGAAGTCGAATACATCGCGATGGGTGAGTGTGTCACTCAGCTTCTTTGGATGAAGCACACCCTCCGCGACTTTAAGTTAGACTTTACGAATACTAAACTTCACGTAGATAACATTAGTTCAATTAATCTTACAAAGAATCCAATATGTCACTCTAGGACCAAACATATAGAAGTCAAACACCATTTCATTCGAGAACATGTGGCCAACGGAGCCATACAACTCGAGTACGTCGAATCGAAGTCTAACCTAGCAGACCTATTTACTAAACCCCTACCCGAAGCCGAATTTAGTCTATTAAGACGAAAATTGGGCATGTGCGTAATAGAATAGGAACTTGCAAACTATATTTTCTTACTACTATTTCTTAATTTTCATTTTGATGGAACTAGCATAGGACATACCTTAGATATCATGCACCTATAGATTTAAGGAGCCAGTACATCTCACAACACATAGGACTAATGTGTTTGTGTACTTAGCCACGTAGATGGGCGTGAGATGTTAGGACCCTACTCCTGGTTCCAGATGTAGAGCTAGTGCATCGCTATGAACCACGGAGTATAATCATACATACTAACCGACTCTGACCAGGACTGGTTGATCTTTCATATCAATCAAGCCAAATATGAGTCGAACATTTTATAGATGAACTTATTTTCAGTATATTATTTTCAAAATAAAGTGGAACATGCTTGGACTTTAAAATTAATACACATTTAGTTTCCACACACCCCTCACTCTTTTCGATATACGACAAAAGGGGGAGAAAAAGGCAAAAGTTAAGGGGTCAATTTAAACACATTTAGTTAACTTGTTTTTGTTAACAATACAAAAGTTAAATTACTTAACTTTAAGTTAACTTGTTAACAAAACGGAAGTAAAGGCCGAGGTTATGAAATCAATCCTTTGATTTCTTAACTTAAACTTATTTTAAATACTATGGCCAATATTAAGTAATTTCGGTTACTTAATTTTTTTTATCAAACATCAAGGGGGAGAGTTAAAACTCTTTCTCAAGTACTCACCCTCGGTCAAGGGGGAGGATTCCTCAAGGGGGAGCACTTGAAAAAGAGTTTTTATATTCCTGCTCATTCATGCATATCTCTTGTTTATTTTTCTCAATGCTCTTAATTTTCTTAACTTTGTATGTGGGTTTGCCATAAATCAAAAAGGGGGAGATTGTTGGTACAGTAGGCACCTAAGTCGAACCTAAGTTTTGATTATAGCAAATGATACAAAGTTAAGCTCATGTTGTTATCTCACGAGATGAACCGAGTGTGCAGAAAATTGCTATAGCTGGAGCTGAAGGCTAGCTAAACCCGGAGGAAGCCGCGGTGGTCGGGCGATACTTGAGTGACTTCGGAGAGAGCCAAAGGAGTCGAGTGGAAGGCCGGAAGCAAAAGCAACACGTAAGTATCGAGGTAAGCTCGTGTGTGCGAGCGTAAGTGAGGTCGTATCCTCTTTACTGGGAGAGACTTAAGCGTAGATCCGACCCAACACATCTCATAGGTGGTCTAGGTCGAGATCGGACGGTCAGAGGCCGTCGAAATAATGTTTTCTTTGAGCTAACTTTGCCTTGCAGCTAGCATCACGATCACAAGATGGAGGACTCGTTGTCAATCGATCGACGCGGGCCGATCTATCACCAAATTTCAAGGGGAGTTGTGCTCAAATTTGATTGGCTAGGGTTCCTCTCGAAAAGGGGCTCAAAGGCTATAAAAGGAGGGCCAAACCTAGGGTTTTATCTTCAATTCTAAGTGCTCAAAAGCCTCCGTTACGCTGCAACTCTCCGACGACTCTACAACAACGAAGTGCTGCCAACAAACCTAGCTTAAATTTCCTTTTGTTTAGTTGTTGGTATAATCTTAATTTGTTATTGCTTTCAATATTGCAATTCTTTTCAATCGAGGTTTTTCATTGCATTTTACTTTAATAGAAGAGATGGTTTGTCTCTCTATCTTTTTGCTTCGAAGGCTTTTGTAATCGTAAAACTCCTACCTCCAACGAGGAGGAGTGTTTTAGTGAATTGCCCTCCGTACACGGTCTAGGACCGTTAGGGCCTTGGAGTAGTAGCCGAAGGCTACGAACCAAGTAAAAAAACTATTTGTCTCATTTAGGTTTTATTTACATTTCCGCTGCATTTAATTGTCTATCGAACGTTTTAAAAGAAAAGTTTTTATCGCTATTCACCCCCCCTCTAGCGATCCGCTTCAATCCAACACGAAGTTCTCTTCATTCGTGGCCACGTTCCTCGGCAGCATCAGGTGCACGACTCTGCAATGCTCCTTCGCGTCTCTTGCCTCGAAGTCTACTTCCTCCGGCTTCACTCCAAGCTTCTCGTCTGGCGGTCCCTCGGATGCTCCAAGCGCATGGCTTCCGGAAAGCAATCCTTCACCGACTCAAGGACCGAGTCATGAGATGTGAAACTCGCCATGGCTCGATGTGAGAATTACTAAGCCCTGCAAGACTCCAACGCACATATCAAATCACAATAACAACCTAACTTAAACCCTTTTCCACACACATCAAAACCTTATCATGGCAAGAGATTACCCTAATAATCTCCCCCTTTTTGATGTGTGGCAATCTGTTTAAGTTAGGTAAAAACATTTGATAGAAATTTTTAAGGTAAGAAGGCATGTAAACATAAACATGATAAAGCAACATGCAACTCCCCCTTAATCCATGAAACTCTCATGCCTATTTCTCCCCCTATCATAATTTACTTAAACATAACCATTTCTCTCCCTTTGACACCATCAAAAAGATTAATACTAAGTTATAAACACATGGCATCAAGTCTAATAGAAGGAAAATACCAAAAATTGATTTAAAATCTGAATTCAGCCTTTACTAGTCTGATTTTCAGGCCACCAGTCGACTGGTTCAGACTACCAGTCGACTGGCACAAGCATATCGGAATTTCTGATTTTTCTGGACGAATTTCAGAAATGCGTTAAAAATTCCAGAAAATTCGAAAAATCATGAAATTTGGGAAACATATTTCTTGTAAGTATATCTATCAATGAAAAATAGTTGCCTATGAAAAATCATTATATTTTCAAGTATTTGACAAAAATCCAAAAGCTTTAAAAACCACTAGGTTTTTGATCATTCTAGTATCAAGTTTACCACCTAGTTTTGCATCCAATTGTTTCAAAACATGAATACACAGATTTTAAAGTAAGAAATTGTTTTGAAACCTTATGAAATATCCAACCATGATCTTTGGGCAATATGTCTATGAATTAAACATAAGCTTTCCCCATGATTGGTCTATTATTGCTATTTTGATACCTTAAATGACCATCTAAATGCCATAGGCATTAGTGGACATTTGTATCATCCTAACATCTCACTCATGCTAAGTTTTCAATCAAGGTAGCCTATAGTGAGTGTGAGATGCATCCTAGAGGTATTTATATATACTTAACCATTATATTCATGCAATTCTATCAAGGTTAAGTATCATCCTAACAATTCACATGATCATAAAGATATATATGAATTAATTTCACATTATGATCATGAAGCACATGTGTTCATCAAACAATAATCATGCATTAGGTATGATATCATGATAATAAACAAAGTATCACCTAAAACATGATTTAAATCCTATTTCTCATGATTATGTGCCAAAAATCCAAATCATAAATCATGATTGCAAATATACACAGCAATTTCATTAAATATCATGATTTAAGCATTATTATCTATTTTTGGGCACATTATCATCACCCAACACTATTTCAAAAATGTTGTCCCGCCATCCTAAGTCAACCAAAAATAAGATATAGGTAAATTCCATTTGGTTGACTATCCTAGGGTTTCATAACCCTTAAGGATGGATTTAGGAACCCAAAATAAGTTCTTTCCTATTGGGTTCACTAAGTACTCCTTGGGGATCCATTTTCTAGAAATTATCTTTTTTTTATCTTGTCCCCTAGCAATTAGGCATGTATAGGCCTTTTCATTTTTCTTTTCTTTATATCCTAGGCCCTTTTTGTTAAAGCTTGCTCTTTGGCTCCCAATTATCATGTTCAATGTATTTGAGCCAATAGTGAATTTTTCTAGGGCTTTGGTTAAATAATCTACCTTTTTCCTTAAAGCCCTATTTTTATTCATGCATACATCACTAACATTAAATGGCATATATTCATGTGAGCATGCATCATCATGACAAGAAGAAACATTTTCATTTTCATTTAAGCATGCTTTTTCTAGTTTATTTTCTAAGTCCTTAATTTGATTTAGCATGCTCTTATTCTTTTTCTTAACTCTAAATAAATCCTTAGTAAGACTAGAAATCATAGAAACTATCTTATGGGGTGAAAGGTTAGTTACCATAGTTTCTATGTCCTCTTCTTCTTCGGATGAAGAGGTAGAGGAGGCTCCCCCTTCATTTGAGCTCTCTCCACTTGAGCTTGATTCTTCATTTTCGGTGGAGGAGCAATCCAAGTCGTCGAAGGCCATCAATGCAAGGTTGGAGTAGACTTGTTCCTCTTCTTCGGATGAAGATGAGGAAGGAAGATCATCCCATGTCTTTGCTTTGAACGCCTTGGCCTTCCCCTTATCTTTAGCCTTCTTCTCTTCTTCCTTTTTTTTGCCCCCCTTTTTCTTCTTATTTTCTTCCTTCTTCTTCCTTTCTTCTTTGCTCTTGTTTAGGAGAGGACAATTGTCCCTTATGTGTCCCTCTCCTTGGCAATTGTAGCAAATAATTTTCCCTTTTGGTCTTCTATTCCTATCATTAGATTTATTAAATCTAAAACCTTTTAATGCACACCTTACCCTCCTTACCATATACGCTTCTTCCGTGCTATCCATGGAGGAGGAAGATGCTTCATCAGAGGAGGAGGGAATCTCCATCTTCTTCTTCCCCTTGTTGGCCATCAAGGCTACTCCTCTTGAAGGTTGGATTCTAGGCTCTTCAACTATTCCTTCAAGTCTTGTTTCATGAAGCTCCATTGTTGAGAAGAACTCCTCCAAGGTGCTCACTTCTAAATTCTTCGAAATATAGAAGGAGTCCACCATGGAGCTCCACTTTGAGGACTGCGGAAAGGCATCTATAGCCTTCATGACCATATCCCGGTTTGATAGCTTCTCACCTACACTTGACAAACCGGTTATAATTTCCTTGAAATGAGAATGTAAGGAAAGTACCTTTTCTCCCTTTTCTAGTTTAATGTTGTTGAGTTGGGAGCGGAAGACATCTCTCCTTGCTAGCTTGGCCTCGGATGTGGCTTCATGGAGTTCTACAAGCTTCTCCCACATCTCTTTGGCGCTAGCACAATCTCCGATCCGGTTGATCTCTTGTTGAGGGAGAACATTGAGAAGATGATGTTTTGCCTTTGAGTTTGCAAGGTGCTCCTCTCTTTGCTTCTTAGTCCATCGTGATTTTTCGATTGGTTCACCCCTTTGATCCCTAGGCAACTCGAAACCATTTTCCATTATAAGTATAATATCAAAATCGGTCTCGAAGAATACCTCCATTCGCTTCTTCCACCAAGCGAATTCCCCTTCGAACTTTGGCGGATGAATGTTCGAACCGGCCATCTTTTGATTAAGTGCTTGTTGCGGCGGTTAGTCCTCGACAAGCGACATGGCTCTGATACCACTTGTTGAGGATCGATTGGCCGACTAGAGGGGGGTGAATAGCCCTCTTACGATGGATGGCGTAATTTTCTCGTCTTCAAAGATATTAGCGCAACGGAAACAACAAAGAAAAGCAAATTAAACAAAGAGAAATACAAACAATACAAACACCGAGATTTAACGTGGTTTACGGCTACGCCGCTAATCCATGACCCGATTCGTCCTCGGTGAATCACTCCGCCAAAACCAATCTACTATTGGTCTCTCCTTTGCACCAAGCTAGGTGGAGGTAACCTTTACAATCAAGATCACTCTTCTTATAATAAGAATGAAGTAAAAGCAAGTAAGAAGAGTGGAAAGATGTTTGTAGCACTTTGGGAGAAGATTAGAGTTGAAGCATTAACCTCCCAAAGCCCCATCCCCTTCCTTTTTATAGAGGAAGAGGGATTCTTCCCGTTGACACAGGAGAAGTCGACTGATGTCCCAATCAGTCGACAGGTCCTGTAGTCGTTGCCCAATAATGGCCTCTTTCCACGTTGGATTTCATCCAACGGTACTGGCATCAGTCGACTGATATTACCATCAGTCGACTGATGCTCGATCAATCGAGTGCTCCACGAAGTCGACTACATTCTGTGCCCGTGCACAGTGATGACAATCGACTGCCATTCTATGGCCGTCGACTGACGTCGATATCAGTCGACTGCCAGTCCATGGCAGTCGACTGCCAAGCACTAGACCCTAGTCTTAAACCAGTCGATCCGAGTTCGACTCAGAGTAGTCGACTGCCAGTCCATGGCAGTCGACTGGTGTCGGGAAAACTCATCCGACACTTAGCCAAATGGCCAAGTTTCACCTAAGAGCTACCCCTTCCCGGGTTACATTCGCTCACTCTCATCCCTCGGAGTCCCTCGCCTTCGAAGTTCTCTTCGTTCTTGGCCACGTTCCTCGGCAGCATTAGGCGCACGACTCTGCAATGCTCCTTCGCGTCTCTTGCCTCGAAGTCTACTTCCTCCTGCTTCACTCAAAGCTTCTCGTCCGGCGGTCCCTCGGATGCTCCAAGCGCACGACATCCGTAAAGCAATCCTTCACCGACTCAAGGATCGAGTCATGAGATGCGAAACTCGCCATGGCTCTATGTGCGAATTACTAAGCCCTGAAAGACTCCAACGCACATATCAAATCACAATAACAACCTAACTTAAACCCTTTGCCACACACATTAAAACCTTATCATGGCAAGAGATTACCCTAACATCATGGACTTATCATGTGGTGTCACCTCATGAGGGAGACTAAGAGTAATTAGCTCTAGGAGTTACATGCATGCATGTAACCCCCCAAGAATTAAGTGGCTGGCCACTTTCATTTTGTGTGGAGTTATTGGAATTAACTTCAACTTCATCTTCTTCCGTGCTCTTCCTCAAGCTCTCTCCCTATTCCTCATCTTGGCCGAAACTTCCAAGGAGTGCTAGCACACTCTAAGTTGTTTTTCTCCACCATTTGTCCATGTGGATACTTGTAGAGGAGTGTACACTTGACACTCTTGAGTTCCGACAAAGCATTTGGATGAGCGGGATAAGCGAAGGGCATCGCTACGAGGGTAATACTCTCATCTTATAGATCTAAGATAGATCTAGGTTTCTTTAAACACATACATGTAATCTATTTTTTATATATCTTCGCACATATCCGCGTCCAAGCTTCCGAGGTTTCCGCAACGCAAAAAGCGGTTTTTGCGGCTCGGAGAGTCCAACTGTGGTATTAGAGCCACGTGAGAAGCATGTATGTGTTTTAAATTTGTAGTTTTTGTATTAAATATAAAAATTACATATTTTTAAGTTTCTGTAAATTTCCTATTTTAATAGAATTTTTGGGTATTTTTCTCGAAGAGTCGAAGCAACAAGTGTTGGGACACTTGTAGGCTTCAACCACCGAGAAAAACTCTTCGAAACGGCGGGTTCTCGCTTTAGGGTTTTGGGACAGCGACTTAAGTCGCTATAAGATCTAGTAGGGATACTTGGAATGTTTATTTTTGTGAGTAGGGGCGCTGCCCCTATCCCCGAAAGGGGCCTTGTCCCGTGATCGCGCCGGGAAATTGCTTAGCGGGACCGTTTCGAAGATGTGACTCATAAAATTGAAAAAAAATAGGAAAAATTATAGAAATTTTATGTAAAATACATATTTTAGAATTATGTATAATTCTGTGATGGTCATGGCCCAAGAACCCCAATATGTAAAGGGTTTTGCTTATCGAGTTCGTGAGGGGAAACTTCGCTTCCCACTTCACCTCGGTAGCTTGTCCATGGCGATCCCTTCGATGTCCCCGGATTAAAAAAAATTTAATCCTAGACAAAAGGGATTTCCCAAACCACCAAGTCATCATCGTGCTATTCATTTAGAGAGGTCACTTGAACAAACTAGTTGTTCAAGTGACCATCCTCTATTCTACGAGTAGCCGCGGAATAGACGATGTCCGGATCGCCGGTTTTTGTGTTTATGCTCGGGATCCAAGTATTATTTAGACATTTACAGATTTATAACATGCTTATAATTGAAAAACAAAAACAAGCAACAAACAAAAGATAAAAGAGAATAGATATACCTCTTGATCTTCTAATGTATGTCCTTCCTCCTTTTGGACGTCGTGTGGGCGACGATCTGTCACGCCCGCCCTTCCGGCACCCTAAATGTCCGGAGAGGCGGCGCGTGACGCGACCGTACATACATTTCATACAGCGGAAGACTTTATATATATATACTTCTTATTTCTTACAGCGAAAGACTTAAGACCTAAATACTTTTTTTTCTTTTAAACATAAATATGCATTAACACTTCTTCTTAACATAGAGTATGTTTCATAGCATAGCATGCATAGATACTTCTTCTTACTTCTTCTTTACTTCTTCTTATCAACATAAAGCATGCATCATATATATATATAGATACTTAAGGCTTAGTAGGTTCATAACATCATCGTCATAGGGAGACATAAGTAAAGACATCCATAGACATCATCATTATAGATAATACATGTATAAGTAGACTTAACGGATCTTCTCCACCATGCCACTACCACACACATTGACCCCTCCTGCTGTTCCCTTCAGTTTATCCATCCCTTACCCTTATCTGCAGTACGAGGGAAAGATAAACTATAAGCACATAGGCTTAGTAAGATCCTGTCCTACTCACAAAAACCATACATCATCATTAATCATGACTTGTAATCAACATATAATCAATATATCATGTAACATACATGGCATCATCAACATAACTTGTAGCTTAAGTAACATAAACATAACATACATGGCATCATATGTAACTTAGTAACCTAACATCATAGTGTGCCATCGAACATAACATGTAACTTATACATCATGACATATCATCTAACATAACAGGTAACTTAAACATTATGGCATATCATCTAGCATAACACGTAACTTAAACATTATGGCATATTATCTAACATAACATGTAACGTAAACATTATGGCATATCATCTAACATAACACGTAACTTAACATCATGGCATATCATCTAACATAACATGTAACTTAAACATTATGGCATATCATCTAACATAACATGTAACTTAAACATTATGGCATATTATCTAACATAACATGTAACGTAAACATTATGGCATATCATCTAACATAACACGTAACTTAACATCATGGCATATCATCTAACATAACATGTAACTTAAACATTATCATGCAAACATATGCAAGATGCTTTTGAAAACATATATGTTAGGTACGTAAATATAGATCTCAACATATTTGGGCCCGGCATTGTACCACTTCTTCATTATCATAGCGCGCATCCCTAAATAGGCCCGAGGTAGCAAGTCTCGAACCTAATAGGTTCCTAGGCCCGAGTCTTATTCCATCGACCTAGGGGCAATCGTCATAGCGTAGAAGCCCATCCTAGGCCCGAGTCTTACTCCATCGACCTAAGGCATCTTGGAGCCCATCCCGTACTAGGCCCGAATCTTATTCCATCGACCTAGGGGCAATCATACATAGAAGCCCATCCTAGGCCCGAGTCTTATTCCATCGACCTAGGGCATCTTAGGAGCCCATCCCTTCTTTGGACCTTGTTAAGGTCTTGGTACAAGCCATGCAGAAAGTAAAATACTTATATGCTTATTTTACAACATAGCTTATTTCTTTAACATAGCATAGCATACTTCATTTCATAACACATCATGCTTCATTTCATTCACATAGCATAGCATACTTCATTTCATAACAACATAGCTTATTTCATTAACATAGCATAGCATACTTCATTTCATACACATCATGCTTTGTTTCATTAACATAGCATAGCATACTTCATTTCATAACATCATAGCTTATTTCATTAACATAGCATAGCATACTTCATTTCATACACATCATGCTTCATTTCATTAACATAGCATAGCATACTTCATTTCATAACATTATAGCTTATTTCATTAACATAGCATAGCATACTTCATGGTATGAACTTCATTGTAACCTAAGGAGGTCAAAGGTGGCCGAATGGCCCTTATAGGCTTTTTAGGGTTTAGACCTTTAACCTAATTCAAGTAACATACATATGCATACAAATTCCATAAAATTCATGGTATGAACTTCATTGTAACCTAAAAGACCAAAGGTGGCCGAATGGCCCTTATAGGCTTTTTTTTTTTTTAGGGTTTAGATCTTTATCCTCAACCCCCTAACATGTTAACATCATTATTTACAAGTAAAACAAGCTATAAAACTTCAATAAAACACCAAGATCCATATTGGCCGAATGGTTCTTAGGGTTCATTAGGGTTAGCTTTTGTCCTAATCCACTTTAACCCCTAACATCATCATCTAGTTACAAAAACATGGCATGGAACTTCATTGAAACCCTAAAAGTAGGGTTTGGCCGAATAGGTCTTTAGGGTTCATTAGGGTTAGCTTTTGTTCTAATCCACTTAAAACCCTAACATCATCATCTAGTTATAGAACATAGCATAAACATAACATGGAGCTTCATTTAGACCCTAGTCCATGACTTGGCCGAATGGTTCATGGAGACCTTTGGGGTTAGATCTTTATCCTAATCCCTCTAACATTCTATCATCATCATTTGCAAGTAAAGCAAGATATAAACTTCAACAAAAACACCAAAAACCCATGTTGGCCGAATGGTCCATAGGGTTTCCTAGGGTTAACTTTTGACCTAATCCCTTTTTAAACCCTAACTACATCATATAGCAATTAAAACATGACATTCATGAAACCCTAACCCTAATTTCCTAGGGTGGCCGAAACACATAAGGGCTCAACTAGGGTTAGCTTTTTAACCAACCCTCTTTTCCCATCTTAGCATCATCATATCCTTCCTAAACATAGATTTCAACTTCATTGGTAAACTAAAACATGCTTGGCCAATATAACATACAAAGTTGTTCAAACATTCAATCGCAACTACTCGTATGCAGTGAGGGATACTTACATCCTTCTGCTTGTAGTGTGAAGAAGATGACCTAACACAAACCCTAGCCCTTGCTTCTTGCTTGGAGTAGTTTGGCCAAAGGTGGAGAAGGGCTAGAATTTTGGTGAGGAGAAGAAGAAAAAGTGGAAGTGACCAAATCCAACCTTCCTCTTCTTTATAAAGGGGAGGAAGAGAAGTTCTCTTTTCTTTTCCATGCCTCTTCATTTACTCCTAGTCCCACTTATCTATAGTTTCCTCTTCCTTAATCATATAATCCTATTGGGCTTCTGGTTAGTGGGTGCATCTATAAGGCTTGGCTATCTCTAGAGGTTTGGGGTTCAATTCCTAGGCCTTGCACCCCTTTTTTATTTTCTTTTATTTTGAAAAGGCCCACATAAAGCCCATGATCATCAAGCCAAAAATTTCTGTAAAATTGCTAGGAATTTTACTGGCGTTACAATCCTTCATACCTTTAAAAGTTTCATTCCTCGAAACTTAGAACAATCTGGGTATACGCCTCATGTCCTCCTCGCGTTCCCGGTAGCTTCCTCGCAGTTGATTACGCCCAGGACCTTTACTAAGGGCACCTCTTTGTTCCTTAGCCTCTTGATTCCTCGATCTAGTATTTGGATAGGCCGACTTTCAATACTCAGGTCCTCTTGAACTTGTACTGTTTGTGGCTCGATCACTTGGTCCGTACTGGAAATGCATTTCTTGAGCACAGAGACATGGAACACGTTGTGAATAGCCGACATCTCTTGAGGCAGCTCTAGCTTGTAAGCTACATTGCCGATCCTCTGCGATATCGGATACGGTCCCACGTAACGTGGACTCAGTTTACCCTTCCTTCCGAACCTCATTACTCCCTTCATGGGAGCCACTTTGAGGAATACTAGGTCCCCAACCTCGAATTCTAATGGTCTACGCCTCTTATCCGCATAGCTCTTTTGTCGGCTTTGGGCAGTTTCAATCCTCTGGCAGATGTTCCGTATAGCTCTGGTGGTGTCGTCGATGAAATCCGTCTGGAGTCCCATCCTCTTCTTTTCACCACCCTCGTACCAGGAATCAACTCGATCTCAAATTCTACTTCTCTATCTGGGGCTAACCCTGGTAGCTCATCTGGAAATACCTCTGGGTAGTCGCATACCACTCTGACATTCTCTAGCTTCTGGTCCTCATCTTGGCTTGTATCAACCACGTGTGCCAAAAACCCAGTGCACCCACTGTCTAACATCTTACGTGCCTGTAGGGCTGATAAAATCTTATTGACTCTTCTTCTCGGTTCTCCGATAAATTCAAACTTAGGCTCCGCCTCCGGCTGAAATACCACTTTCCTTTTTCGGCACTCGATCGAAGCACCGTACTTGCTTAGGAAATCCATGCCCAAGATAATGTCATAATCCTGCATGTCGAGCACTATCAGATCGCAGTAGAGTTCTCTATCTGCAATTCTGATGGGTGCGGCTCGCAGCATATAAGTGGAGGGCATTACCTCTCCCGAGGGCAGGGTAGTTAAGAACTTGTGATCTAGGGCTTGTGGTGGTATGTCTATGTTTCCGGTAAAGTGTGTAGAAACAAACGAATGTGTTGCCCCAGTATCAAATAATGCAGTAGCATGCTGGCAGAAAATAAATATCTGACCTGTGACAACTGTGGAGGCGTTTGCCACGTCTTCTTGGGTGAGAGAGAATACCCTAGCATCTGTCATAGCTGGTGGGGCTTCTAGTCTCCCTTGGTGGATTAGGGTCCTTCTATTGCGGCTGATCCGATGTAATCGTGAAGGGGCACCCCCGGGTGCATACTGAGGAGGTGCTTGAGTCCGATAGGACAGTCCTTGATTCTATGCCCTATCCGTCCACAGTTATAACATCGATTTGTGCCTTGGTAGCATACTCCCGGATGTATCTTCCCGCAGGTAGCACACAGAGGAACTGGCCGCTTGTTTATCGGACCTCCTTTAGGATTCTCCCATTGTCTTCTCTTGCCGTGGGGTTCCCCTTCCAAGCACTCGTTCCTCGACCTCCGACCGGGCCTATCCCCGCCTTCACTCGCTTTCTTCACGACTAATGTTGTTCAGGTAATGCTCGGTAATTAAGGCACTACTGAACAGCTCCTCTGCGATCTGCGGTCTATGAACTCCGCCGCCCACATTCAGAGCTATTTCTGGTCGGAGCATCTTCAAAGATGAGTCCGACCCTCTCTTTCCGTCGACCAACTCCGGGCACAAAGCGCAAGTCGGTTGAATCTCTTCATGGCTTTCACGACCGATAGGTCACCTTGCTGAAACCAGTGAACTCGTCGTAATGCTTGTTGGTCACCCTCATGTGGAAGAATTCTTCAAGAATTCAGATCAAATCTGCCCATCTCATCCGATTTACTTGTCTCTTGGTTTTAACCCGTTCCCACCACATCCGAGCATCTCCGTGAGCGAATGATACACACTTAATCTTCTCGCATTCGGGCCAGTCCAGTAGCTCCACGATGCTTTCCACCATCTTGAACCAGGCTTGGGCATCCCATGGTTCACCAGTACCAGAGAAATTTTCCGGCTTTAGTCTCTCGCCCATTTGGATCGTAAGCTTCTGTCGAACCATCGGCCGGGCCCGTTGGTGGCGATAGGGTTTCCTCGATTCATTAGGTAGTTATTACTTGTTGTTGTTCTGTAACTTGTCGTTGGAGTTCTGTGACTATGTGTGTAAGGTCATGCGGGGGTGCTAGCTCATCAGTTCTACTACTGCGTCTTCCAGACATGTTTATCTTCATACATTAAGGTAAAACTAGTATAAGTTCCCGTTCGTTGTCCTACACATACCTAGACCTAAGCTAACATAAAGTCATTTTAAGCTTAAGGCATCATTCATGTTCTCATGCATAGTTTAAGCTTAAGGTATTTTATATCATACATGAACAATCATAAGGGTGTTTAAGCTAGAAGCATTTCCTATCATACATGAATCAAGCATAAGGGAAAGGCATTTTATAAATAAGCTGGAGGCATTTTATATTATACATGAACTAAATCATCTAAAGATATTTCATATCATGCATGATCAAAATTAACAAAATTTAGAGTATAGACATAGAATTCTTACTTGGAGAAGCAGGATTTGGAGCTTGATGTGTGTGTAATGGAAAGGCAGATCCGCTCTGATACCAACCTGTCACGCCCGCCCTTCCGGGACCCTAAATGTCCGGAGAGGCGGCACGTGATGCGACCGTACATACATTTCATACAGCGGAAGACTTTATATATATATACTTCTTATTTCTTACAGCGGAAGACTTAAGACCTAAATACTTTTTTTTCTTTTAAACATAAATATGCATTAACACTTCTTCTTAACATAGAGTATGTTTCATAGCATGCATAGATACTTCTTCTTACTTCTTCTTTACTTCTTCTTATCAACATAAAGCATGCATCATATATATATATAGATACTTAAGGCTTAGTAGGTTCATAACATCATCGTCATAGGGAGACATAAGTAAAGACATCCATAGACATCATCATTATAGATAATACATGTATAAGTAGACTTAACGGATCTTCTCGACCATGCCACTACCACACACATTGACCCCTCCTGCTGTTCCCTTCAGTTTATCCATCCCTTACCCTTATCTGCAGTACGAGGGAAAGATAAACTATAAGCACATAGGCTTAGTAAGATCCTGTCCTACTCACAAAAACCATACATCATCATTAATCATGACTTGTAATCAACATATAATCAATATATCGGCTATCATCTAACATAACATGTAACTTCTAAACATCATGGTATATCATCTAACATAACATGTAACTTAAACATTATGGCATATCATCTAACATAACATGTAACTTAAACATTATGGCATATTATCTAACATAACATGTAACGTAAACATTATGGCATATCATCTAACATAACACGTAACTTAACATCATGGCATATCATCTAACATAACATGTAACTTAAACATTATCATGCAAACATATGCAAGATGCTTTTGAAAACATATATGTTAGGTACGTAAATATAGATCTCAACATATTTGGGCCCGGCATTGTACCACTTCTTCATTATCATAGCGAGCATCCCTAAATAGGCCCGAGGTAGCAAGTCTCGAACCTAATAGGTTCCTAGGCCCGAGTCTTATTCCATCGACCTAGGGGCAATCGTCATAGCGTAGAAGCCCATCCTAGGCCCGAGTCTTACTCCATCGACCTAAGGCATCTTGGAGCCCATCCCGTACTAGGCCCGAATCTTATTCCATCGACCTAGGGGCAATCATACATAGAAGCCCATCCTAGGCCCGAGTCTTATTCCATCGACCTAGGGCATCTTAGGAGCCCATCCCTTCTTTGGACCTTGTTAAGGTCTTGGTACAAGCCATGCAGAAAGTAAAATACTTATATGCTTATTTTACAACATAGCTTATTTCTTTAACATAGCATAGCATACTTCATTTCATAACACATCATGCTTCATTTCATTCACATAGCATAGCATACTTCATTTCATAACAACATAGCTTATTTCATTAACATAGCATAGCATACTTCATTTCATACACATCATGCTTCGTTTCATTAACATAGCATAGCATACTTCATTTCATAACATCATAGCTTATTTCATTAACATAGCATAGCATACTTCATTTCATACACATCATGCTTCATTTCATTAACATAGCATAGCATACTTCATTTCATAACATCATAGCTTATTTCATTAACATAGCATAGCATACTTCATGGTATGAACTTCATTGTAACCTAAGGAGGTCAAAGGTGGCCGAATGGCCCTTATAGGCTTTTTAGGGTTTAGACCTTTAACCTAATTCAAGTAACATACATATGCATACAAATTCCATAAAATTCATGGTATGAACTTCATTGTAACCTAAAAGACCAAAGGTGGCCGAATGGCCCTTATAGGCTTTTTTTTTTTTTTAGGGTTTAGATCTTTATCCTCAACCCCCTAACATGTTAACATCATTATTTACAAGTAAAACAAGCTATAAAACTTCAATAAAACACCAAGATCCATATTGGCCGAATGGTTCTTAGGGTTCATTAGGGTTAGCTTTTGTCCTAATCCACTTTAACCCCTAACATCATCATCTAGTTACAAAAACATGGCATGGAACTTCATTGAAACCCTAAAAGTAGGGTTTGGCCGAATAGGTCTTTAGGGTTCATTAGGGTTAGCTTTTGTTCTAATCCACTTAAAACCCTAACATCATCATCTAGTTATAGAACATAGCATAAACATAACATGGAGCTTCATTTAGACCCTAGTCCATGACTTGGCCGAATGGTTCATGGAGACCTTTGGGGTTAGATCTTTATCCTAATCCCTCTAACATGCTATCATCATCATTTGCAAGTAAAGCAAGATATAAACTTCAACAAAAACACCAAAACCCATGTTTAATGGTCCATAGGGTTTCCTAGGTTAACTTTGACCTAATCCCTTTAAACCCTAACTACATCATATAGCAATTAAAACATGACATTCATGAAACCCTAACCCTAATTTCCTAGGGTGGCAAACACATAAGGGCTCAACTAGGGTTAGCTTTTAACCAACCCTCTTTCCCATCTTAGCATCATCATATCCTTCCTAAACATAGATTTCAACTTCATTGGTAAACTAAAACATGCTTGGCCGAATATAACATACAGGTTGTTCAAACATTCAATCGCAACTACTCGTATGCAGGTGAGGGATACTTACATCCTTCGCTTTGCTTGTAGTGTGAAGAAGATGACCTAACACAAACCCTAGCCCTTGCTTCTTGCTTGGAGTAGTTTCGGCCAAAGGTGGAGAAGGGCTAGAATTTTGGTGAGGAGAAGAAGAAAAAGAGTGGAAGTGACCAAATCCAACCTTCCCTCTTCTTTATAAAGGGGGGAGGAAGAGAAGTTCCTCTTTTCTTTTCCATGCCTCTTCATTTACTCCTAGTCCCACTTATCTATAGTTTCCCCCTCTTCCTTAATCATATAATCCTATTGGGCTTCTGGTTAGTGGGTGCATCTATAAGGCTTGGCTATCTCTAGAGGTTTGGGGTTCAATTCCTAGGCCTTGCACCCCTTTTTGGCTTATTTTCTTTTATTTTTGAAAAGGCCCACATAAAGCCCATGATCATCAAGCCAAAAATTTCTGTAAAATTGCTAGGAATTTTATGGGCGTTACACGATCTACCAAAAGTCGAAGCTCCTAGATCGCTAATCTTCCTTCCTTGCTCTTCCAAAGCAAGAGGAAGAATATAAACAAGGTTTTTCTCCTCCCTAAAACAAACCAACAAGGAGCAAACTAAATCCTTGCAGTCGACCAACTAGAGGGAGGAGAGGATGATGGAAAACAACAAAGACACCAAGGGAACCCCTATATCTTGTTTCCACAACCTAAGGAGAAGAAAGTAGGGCCTTTTGGCCACCAGCCAAGGGCTGGAAAGGGCTGGAAAAGATGCTGGATGCCAGCCACAAGAGGAGGAAGAAGAAAGAAACCTTCATTATTTGGTGCGCCCAAGCTTCAAACCCCTAACCCTAATCCTATCTCAACTATGATTCCCTCTCTTGCCGCCCAAACCCTAGCTCTCCTTTCATGTAGTTCACGCTAACCCCTTTGACCTCCTTTTATAGAGTTAGGGATAAGTCATGAATTAATCTCCTCCATTGGTTCTAGGGATTTAATCTCAACCATCGGATCTAGAGATTTAATCTCAACCGTCGGATCTTAGAGATTTAATTTCTACCTATGGATCTTAGAGTTTTGTTTCTATCCATTGGATATAAGCTTCATGAGGTGTTAATAGGCTACATTAGGGACCATGAGGAGGAGTTGAATCTTGGCCACCCATGGATCAAGCCCACATAAAGTCCGATCCAGTAATGATGATCCAATCCACTAAAGGATCATCATTGATCTACCTCACCAACCCCATATGATAATATGGGCTCCATATATTATTTGTACATTTTCTCCCCATATTTATGATCTCGAATGTCCTTCGATTAATTAATTTACTGATTATTAATTAATAAACATCTAACTCCTTGAGTAGTACCACTCAACCTTTTCATCATGCCGGACCAAGTCCACCTGCAGGGTTTACATGATGAACCTTATGAGCTCCTCAAGGGGACATCATCATCCTATTATATAGGGCACGGTTTCCTCCTATAATCAATGGCACACCATATAAATAATATCATCTCCTAACTTACCAAGCCTATCGATTTAATCTTTAAATCTCGCCCATTGGTAAATCAAAGAGATGAGTACTAAGTATATGTGCCCGTTATTATATCGGGATTAAGAGCATGTACTAAATAATATCTGAGGTCCGATTCGATTATGTAGTCAGCAATAAATCGAATCACCTCTATGTCGGTCCTGCTCAATACACACAAAGTGCACTAGTGTGATTCTATGGTCAAGACAAACCAATACCAAATCACACTACAACCATTCTGATGGTTTGTCCAAAGCCATCTCGGTTGTGAGCCTTTACTTGTACTTTACAAGGAGACGATAACATGATCTCCCGTGTGACACCACACACCATGTTATCTACAATGTAATGTATTAGACAATATTGCATAAATATGCAAACAATGATCTTGTGATTCTTATTTCAAAAATAAAGATGTTCTTACAAAAGATAGACTTTTCAGTATACATCCTAACAATCTCCCACTTATACTAAAAGACTATGCTGTCCTCATACTGCCATACATCTGATTCCCCTTCCTTCCACATGCCTATCAAATCTCTCGCTAGAAGGGCCTTAGTGAAAGGGTCCACATGGTCATCCTCTGATCAAGTGGTACTTGCGTTCTATGTATTTACTTACCTTATGGGCTCGTGGTTCCTTCGAGTTTGCAACTGCACCATTATTATCGCAATAAATTGTGATAGTTCTGGACAAACCAGGAATCACATCCAAGTCCATCAGGACGTTCCTGAGCCACACAACTTCTTTGGTCGCCTCAAAGGCTGCCACATATTCAACTTCCATGGTGGAGTCCGCCATGCATTTCTGCTTGACACTCCTCCATACAATTGCTCCACCTCCCAAAGTAAACACAAAACCTGAGGAAGACTTACTATTATCCCTATCTGATTGGAAGTCGCAATCCATGTAACCCACAGGGAGTAATTGGTCTGCTCGGTAAACTAGCATATAATCTCTAGTCCTTCTCAGGCACTTCAATATATGCTATACCGCAGTCCAATGTCCCTATCCTGGATTACTCTAATATCTGCTGACCATGCCGACGGCATAGTAGATATCTGGTCTCGTACATAGCATCGCATACATGAGGCTTCCTACTGCCGAAGCATAAGGAACCGCCTTCATCTCCTCTATCTCCTCAGATGATCTAGGACACATCTCCTTAGATAAAGGAACTCCATGCCTGAAAGGTAGAAAACCTTTCTTGGAGTTTTGCATGCTAAAATGATCCATTATCGTGTCTATGTATGAAGCTTGGCACAAGCACGATAACCTTGATCCCAAGGATATGTCCCACTTCTCCCAAGTCCTTCATATCAATCTGTTTGGACAACCATACCCTTATGTCCGATAACACTTTGATATTGTTGCCAATCACTAAAATGCCATCTACGTATAGTACAAGAAATACCACTACGTTTCTGTCACATCTCTTGTATACACAAGACTCATCCGAACTTTGAATAAATCCATAAGACTGATTTACCTCCTCAAAGCGGATGTTCCAAGACCTCGAAGCTTCCTTCAATCCATAAATGGACCGATTAAGCTTACATACAAGATGCTCTTTGCCCTTAGCAATGAATCCCTCTGGTTGCTTCATATAGATGTTATCCTCAAGACTTCCATTAAGGAAAGCTATCTTGACATCCATCTGCCACACCTCATAATCCATATGAGCTGCTATGCATAAGAGAGTCCAGATAGACTTAAGCATGGCTACAGGTGAAAAGGTCTCCTCATAATCGATACCCTCTTTCTGAGTATACCCCTTCTCAACAAGCCTCGCTTTGAAGGTCTCAACCTTCCCATCTATTCCTCTCTTTCTCTTGTAGATCCACTTTCATCCAATGGTTTTTACACCATCGGGTGGGTGTACTAGATCCCAGACCTGATTTGAATCCATAGATTCAATCTCGGCATTCATTGCACTTTACCAAGATGCTGCATCTTTATCTTGGATTGCCTCGTCATATGTCCATGGATCAGGTTCATGTTCGCCAGGGACCAAATCAGAAGATTCTCCCAAGTACATGAATCTCTCAGGCTGTCTAACAACCCTCCCACTACGACGAGGTATCTCCTGTGTATCCTCTGTGACATGCAGTGCAGTGACTTGTGGTATATCGTCTCGTACCGATGGTACTAAAGAAGTGACTTCTTTTTTTAATTCTTCCAGAACAATTTTACTCTTGGGCTTGTCGCTCATCACATAGTCTTCCTCTAGAAATCTGGCGTTCGTGCTAATGATCACCCTCTGATCTCTAGGACTACAAAATAAACCACCCTTCATTCCTCTAGGATACCCAACGAACATGCGTACTTCTGTACGAGGTTCCAACTTACCAGCATCTGCCTTCAGTACATGTGCTGGACTCCCCATATCCGAATATGACTTAGACTAGGCTTTCGCCCAGTCCATAACTTTGTGGGAGTAGAAGGCACTGATTTAGATGGAACTAAGTTCAGAATGTACACCGCCGTATCTAGAGCATATCCCCAGAACGAATCTGGCAAGTCAGAATAACTCATCATCTATCTAATTATCTTCAAAAGAGTCCTATTCCTTCGCTCTGCTACACCATTCTACTGGGGTGTGCCAGGTGCAGTAAATTAGGATTGTATCCCAGCCTCTGATAGGTAGTTCCTAAACTCTCCCAAAAGGTACTCACCACCACGATCAAATCGTAATGACATCTATATGTTGAATAATCGTCTATGAAAGAGACAAAATATTCAAGACCACCTCTTTCCTGGATAGTCATAGGTCCACACAAATCAGAATGAACCAATTCTAACACATCTTTGGCTCTTTACCCCTTGGCCTTAAAAGACCTCTTGGTCATCTTACCCTCCAAGCAAGATTCACAGGTTGGGAGATCCTCCACCACTAATGAACCCAAAGGTCCATCAGCTATCAACCTTTGAATTATGCTTAGGTTAATGTGACCAAGCCTAAGATGGCAAAGATATGTTTGGTTCATCTTCGAAGGTTCATTTCTCTTATTTGAATTAGAAGATGAGTTATTAACTTCAATTTGCATCGTGGGAGGTTTTGGCTCAGGTGTGTACAAATTTCCTATCAATGTACCTGAAGAGATATTCTCCCTATTCCTTTTTATAACAGCTCTATTATTAAAAGAAATAGAATATTCATCCATAAACAATTTAGAAACTGAAACTAAATTCTTTCTAAATAAAGGTACATAAAGGGAATTTTCTAGAACCTAAGTTTTATTTTTCTCAAGAGATAAATAAAACTTCTCCCACTGCAATAGCCGCCACCTTCATGACATTGCCCAAGTAAATGGTAATCTCCCCTTTAGCTAGTCGTCAGGTTTCCTGGAACACGTGCAAAGTGTTGCCGACATGATTAGTCACTCTCGTATCTACACACCAGGTGCCGGTAGATAACACCGCTAATCATGTTTCAACGACTAGTCCAAAGGATATACCTTTGTTCTACTTCGGATTGGGACAATCCTTCTTCCAATGTCCAGACTGCTTGCAAGTGAAGTACTTGCCTTTCGGCTTCTTCACTCCTCCCTGAGATCCTCCCACCACCTTTGCTCTACCTTGTTTCTCCTTCTTCTTGCCTTTCGGCTTAGAAGTAGAAACCTTTTTGACAACCATTGCTTGAGGACACTCTTCGAAGAGTGCATACTTGTACTCCTTAGCAGATAAGACAATATCTATATTCTTTTCCAATCAACATTATTTGGGTATAGTAAGTTTATTTCCTTTAGTATCATAGTAAGTGGACCGAAAGTTATTTTTGAAAATCCTAAGAATCACATAGATCATTACTGTAGATTTCAAAAAATTATTGATTCCTCAAACAATAAAATTTCAAAATCAACCAACACCTCAAAACATCGAGAATATCGTATGCCACGATAGTGTGGACGTATATGAATTCTATATTTGTAAGAGGAGGTTTTACCCATTAATTTTACTATCTTGTCAACCTAACTTTTTGACAAGTAAAATTAATAGTTGGTTTCTCTTTGGCCCTACAAATAAAAGCAGTGACTCCGATGGGGAGGATACTTATATTTGTATCTGAGTGTTCACCATTACTTGGTACCAAGGTAATTATCTTGGGTTATGTGCCTTACGATGGGGAAGTACACACGCTCCTTGATAATTCCCTATAATCATATTTGAACTTGTGATCCGCAAACAAACTCATCCAATGGGGAGGAAGGCACTCAGAGCTGACGTGCAAGTTTGTTTGCATCACTTGTCAAATCGTAATGGAGGCCATGGGAATTTATAAAAATATCCCTCTCCCACTTAGTAATTTGAAAATGAGGAATTTTCTAGGCTACGACATGCATATCAAACAAAAAGAAATAAATATGAAAAATAAATTATTTTCCAACTATTATGGATTTTGTCTTCAATATGTCTCTCGTCGCACCGCCTTCTCGTTCGCTCCTCCTATGCCATATATGAGCCATCCGGAGATCCGAGCCGAGACTAAAACCTATTTTAATTTACATCCATCGATCCTATACTCCACGAGGGAGTGTACATGAAATCTAGATCAAAAGTAAAATAAAATAAAGAGTGGCTAAACAATGTCATATCTAATTTACAAAAAATCAAATACTAGCCTCGTCAACCCCAAGGATTCAACAAAATAAATATTTACACACATACAATCACATACACACATATGGCCATAATAGTCGGATCTTATGCCTGCAACCAAAGAGTTAAACTATGCATATCCTACTATTATCCAACACATATAATACATGAAAAAGTACATAAAAATTAATCGAATCCTAAACACACAAAATCGGAAACCTTGGCTCTCATACCAATTGAAGGGTTTTGCTTATCGAGTCCGTGAGGGGAAACTTCGCTTCCCACTTCACCTCGGTAGCTTGTCCATGGAGATCCCTTCGATGTCCCCGGATTAAAAAAAAAATTAATCCTAGACCAAATGGATTGCCCAAACCACCAAGTCATCATCGTGCTATTCATTTAGAGAGGTCACTTGAACAAACTAGTTGTTCAAGCGACCATCCTCTATTCTACGAGTAGCCGCGGAATAGACGATATCCGGATCGTGGGTTTTTGTGTTTATGCACGGGATCCAAGTGTTATTTAGCCATTTACAGATTTATAACATGCTTGTAATTGAAAAACAAAAACAAGCAACAAACAAAAGAGAAAAGAGAATAGATATACCTCTTGATCTTCTAATGTATGTCCTTCCTCCTTTTGGACGTCGTGTGGGCGACGATCTACCAAAAGTCGAAGCTCCTAGATCGCAAATCTTCCTTCCTTGCTCTTCCAAAGCAAGAGGAAGAATATAAACAAGGTTTTTCTCCTCCCTAAAACAAACCAACAAGGAGCAAACTAAATCCTTGCCGCCGGCCAAGTAGGAGGAGAGGATGATGGAAAACAACCAAGACACTAATGGAACCCCTATATCTTGTTTCCACCACCTAAAGAGAAGAAAGTAGGGCCTTTTGGGCACCGGCCATGGGGTGGAAGGGGCGGGAAAAGATGTTGGATGCCGGCCACAAGAGGAGGAAGAGGAAAGAAACCTTCCTTATTTTGTGCCGCCCAAGCTTCTAAACCCTAACCCTAATCCTATCTCACCTAGGATTCCCTCTCTTGCCGCCGAAACCGTAGCTCTCCTTTCATGTAGTTCATACCAACCCCTTTGACCTCCTTTTATAGAGTTAGGGATAAGTCATGAATTAATCTCCTCCATTGGTTCTAGGAATTTAATCTCAACCGTCGGATCTAGAGATTTAATCTTAACCCTCGGATCTTAGAGATTTAATCTCTACCTATGGATCTTAGAGTTTTGTTTCTATCCATTGGATCTAAGCTTCATGAGGTGTTAATAGGCTACATTAAGAACCATGAGGAGGAGTTGGATCTTGGCCACCCATGGATCAAGCCCACATAAAGTCCGATCCACTAATGATGATCCAATCCACTAAAGGATCATCATTGATCTACCTCACCAACCCTCATATGATAATATGGGCTCCATATATTATTTGTACATTTTCTCCCCGTATTTAGGATCTCGAATGTCCATTGATTAATTAATTTACTGACCATTAATTAATCAACATCTAACTCCTTGATTAGTACCACTCAACTTTTTCATCATGTCGGACCAAGTCCACCTGCAGGGTTTACATGATGAACCTTATGAGCTCCTCAAGGGGACATCACCATCCTAATATATAGGACACAGTTTCCTCCTATAATCAACGGCATACCATATAAATAATATCATCTCCCAACTTACCGAGCCTATCGATTTAATCTATAAATCTTGCCCATTGGTAAATTAAAGAGGTGAGTACTAAGTATATGTGCCTGTTATTATATCGGGATTAAGAGCATGTACTAAATAATATCTGAGGTCCGATTCGATTATGTAGTCAGTAATAAATTGAATCACCTCTATGTCGGTCATGCTTAATACACACAAAGTGCACTAGTGTGATTCTATGGTCAAGACAAACCAATACCAAATCACACTACAACCATTCTGATGGTTTGTCTAAAGCCATCTCGGTTGTGCGCCTTTACTTATACTTTACAAGGAGCCGATAACATGATCTCCCATGTGATACCACACGCCATGTTATCTACAATGTAATGTATTAGACAATATTGCATAAATATGCAAACAATGATCATGTGATTCTTATTTCAAAAATAAAGATGTTCATACAAAAGATAGACTTTTCAGCATACATCCTAACAATATGATTGGATGATAATGTGTTGTAATTCATAATATGGTCTGCGTGCTGTTTTTGTGGTTGTGCATGTTGTATAGGTTATGCGACCTGCACGTCGTGCCTCTTCTTTTAAAATTCTAGTTGTAAATAGTTTTAGACTCGAATGTAACTCGAGTTTCATGTTTGTAATATAAAAAAAATGGAGCGGTGGAAGGTCCACTAATAGACGGAGTTACAAGAAGGGTGCCGACGACACATGGCGATCAACGGAGGCGCTTGGAGAAGCCGCTAACCCTAGGTTGACCATCCGATCTTCTTATTGGCTTGAGAAGATCGTAGTAGGGCCATGACCACATCACAATTAATATATATATATATATATATATATATATATATATATATATATATATATATATCTATATATATATATATATATATATATATATATGTTGGGAATCGGCTTCTCCGGAAGCTCGTCGGCTCCCATGTCCCCGGATTAAAATTTTCACTAATGAAAACTAATCCGGATGGGATGAGTTTCCTAATCACAACGAATTCGTCGTCGTGCTAACGACTTGAGAGATCGCTTGAACAAACTAGTTTTTCAAGCAACCAAACTCTTCTAGTCAATTAGCCGCGGAAGAGACGACGGACGGATCGCCGGTTTTTGTGTTTGTCTTCGGGGTCCATGATTATACAAATACATACAAATGTAAACTAGTATAATCAACACATATAAGCATAATAATAAGAACATGCAAAGATCAATAATAACACTTATAAAACTTTTATACCTCTTGATCTTCTATCGTATGTCCTAACCTCCTTGTAGACTTCGTGTGGGCGAAGATCCTCCACAAGTTGAAGCTTCCTAGATCTTCTTCAATCCAAAGAAAGAAGAACTCTCCTTCCCTTCTTGCTTGAGCCAACCACCAATCCACAAAGGATTGATGCCGCCAACCCCAAGAATAGAGAGAACAAAATGGAAACCACCAAGGAACCAAACTAGGGACAAACCCTAGCTTCTAGTGCCGCCGGCCAAGATGGAGTGAAGAGGAGAAAGGGAATATGTTGGGCGCCGGCCAAGGTATAGGGAAAAGAGAAGGAGCCGACAACACCCTAGGAAGAAGAAGAGCTCCTCTCCTATAGTTGCCGCCCACCTTCTTGCAAACCCTAGCCGCCCAACCATAAGAGCCAAACCCTAATCTAATTAGGGTTTCCTCCTTAGGCTTTCTTGCCGCCCAACCAAGGTGGAAGGAAGAGATCTAGGAACCGGCTACCTTCCCTAGGAAGAAGAAGAGCTCTTCTCCTATAGTTGCCACCCCTCTCCTTCCAAACCATAGCCGCCCTACCAAAGGAGCCAAACCCTAATCTAATTAGGGTTTCCTCCTTAGGGTTTCTTGTCGCCCAAGCCATTGATGGGCAAAACCCTAATCTCCAAAACATCCAACTCCATCATCCTTTTTTTGCTGCCCACCTTAAGCCCATATATATATAGAGTTAGGTTTAGGCCTTGGTTTAATCTCCACCGTCGGTTCTAGGGTTTTAATCTCAACACTCGGATCTAGAGTTTCATCCCAACCGTCGGATGTAGGTATTTAATCTCAACCGTCGGTTCTAGAGATTTAATCTCAACCGTCGGTTCTAGAGATTTGTTTTCCATCATTTGATCTAGACTTCATGAGGTTTATATTAGGCTACGATAGGGACCATGAGGAGGAGTTGGGTCTTGGCCACCCGATGGATTGGGACCACACAAACTTGATCCTTCAATGATGTTTCATTCCACTAGAGGATCATCATTGAACAACCTCACCAACCCCCATAAATTAATATGGGCTCCATATATTATTTGTGCATCCATCTCCTCGTGTTTAAGATATCGAATGTCCGTCAATTAATTGATTTACTGACCATCAATTAATTAACATCTAACTCCTCGAGTAGTACCACTCAACCTTATCATCATGTTAACTAAGTCAACCTGCAGGGTTTACATGATGAACCTTATGAGCTCCTCAAGGGGACATCATCAACCTAATATATAGGACACGGTTTCCTCCTATAATCAACGGCACACCATGTAAATAATATCATTTCCCAACTTACCGGGCATATTGATTTAATGCATATAAATCTCACCCTTTGGTAAATCAAATAAATAAATACTAAGTACATGTGCCCGTTATTATATCGGGATTAAGAGCTTGTACAACATAATATCCGAGGTCTGATTCAATTATGTAGTCAGCAATAAATTAAATCACCTCTATGTCGGTCCTGCTCAATACACCTAAGTGTACTAGTGTAACTCTATGTTCAAGACAAAACAATACCAAGCTACACTACAACCATGCCAATGGTTTGTCCAAAACCATCTTGGTTGTGAGCCTCTACTTATATTCTACAAGGGACTGATAACATGATCTTTTGTGCCACACCAAGCACCATATTATCTACAATGTAAAATATTAGACAATATGCACACATTTAATAAATATAAAGTGCAAACAATGATCATGTGATTGTTATTTCAAAATAAAAATGTTCATATAAAAAGAGCTAGGCTTTCAGTATACATTCCAACAATCTCTCACATATACGAAAATACTATGCTGTCATCACATTGCCATACATCTGATTCCCCTTCCCTCCACATGCCTATCAAAGCTCTCGCTAGAAGGGCCTTAGTGAAAGAGTCTACCAGGTAATCCATCTGATGCAATCTTGGCGACAACAACTTCTACCTCCTCTACGATTTCTCGTATCATGTGGTACTTGCGCTCTATGCATTTACTTACCTTATGGGCTCGTGGTTCCTTCGAGTTTGCAACTGCACCATTATTATCAAAATAAATTGTGATATTTCTGGGCAAACCAGGAATCACATCCAAGTCCATCAGGAAGTTCCTGAGCCACCCAGCTTCTTTGGCCGCCTAAGAGGCTGCCACATACTCAGCTTCCATGGTGGAGTCTGCCACGCATTTCTGCTGGACACTACTCCATACAATGGCTCCACCTCCCAAAGTAAATACAAAACCTGAGGTAGACTTACTGTTATCCCTATCAGATTGGAAATCAGAATCCGTGTAACCCACAGGGAGTAATTGGTCTTCCCGGTAAACTAGCATATAATCCCTAGTCCTTCTCAGGCACTACAATATATGCTTTACCGTAGTCCAATGTCCTTGTCCTGGATTACTCTGATATCTGTTGACCATGCCCACGACATAGCAGATATCGAGTCTCGTACATAGCATCATATACATGAGGCTTCCTACTGCGGAAGCATAAATAACTGCCTTCATCTCCTCTATCTCCTCAGATGATCTAGGACACATCTTCTTAGATAAAGGAACTCCATGCCTGAAAGGTAGAAAACCTTTCTTGGAGTTTTGCATGCTAAAACGATCCATAATCGTGTCTATGTATAAAGCTTGGGATTAGCACACTAACCTTGATCCCAAGGATGTGTCCCACTTCTCCCAAGTCCTTCAAAACTGTTTGGACAACCATACCCTTACGTCCGATAACATTCCGATATTGTTGCCAACTATCAAAATGTTATCTACGTATAGTACAAGAAATATCACTACATTTCCGTCACATCTCTTGCATACACTAGACTCATTCGGACTTTGAATAAATCCATAAATCTGGATTTACCTCATCAAAGCGGATGTTCCAAGACCTCGAAGCTTTCTTCAATCCATAAACGGACCGATTAAGCTTACATACAAGATGCTCTTTGCCCTTAGCAATGAATCCCTCTGGTTGCTACATATGGATGTTTTCCTCAAGACTTCCATTAAGGAAAGTTGTCTTGACATCCTCCTGCCACACCTCATAATCTATATGAGCTGCTATGCATAAGAGCTCCCAGACCTGATTTGAATCCATAGATTCAATCTCAATATTCATTGCACTTTGCAAAGATGTTGCATCTATATCTTGGATTGCCTCGTCATATGTCCAGGGATCAGGTTCATGTTCGCCAGGGACCAAATCGGAAGATTCTCCCAAGGACATGAATCTATCAGGCTGTCTCACAACCCTCCCACCACGACGAGTTATCACCTGTGTATCCTTTGTGACACATGGTGCAGTGACATGTGGTATATCCTCTTGAACCGGTGGTATTGAAGTCGGGACTTCCCCTGTCAACTCCTCAAGAACAATCCTATTCGTGGGCTTGTGGTTCATCACATAGTCCTCCTCTAGAATTCTGGCGTTCGTGTTAACGATCACCCTCTGATCTCTAGGACTATCAAACAATCCACCCTTCATTCCCCTGGGATAGCCAACGAACATGCATACTTATGTACGAGGTTCCAACTTACCAGCATCTGCCTTCAGCACATGTGCTGGACTCCCCATATCCGAATATGTCTTAGACTAGGCTTTCGCCCGTTCCACAACTCTGTGGGAGTAGAAGGTACTAATTTAGATGGAACCAAGTTCAGAATATACACCGCCGTATCTAGAGCATATCCCCAGAACGAATCTGGGAAGTCAGAATAACTCATCATCGATCTAACCATCTCCATAAGAGTCCTATTCCTTCGCTCTGCTACACCGTTTTGCTGGGGTATGCCAGGTGCAGACAATTGGGATTGAATCCAAACCTTTGATAAGTAGTTCCTAAACTCTCCCAAGAGGTACTTACCACCACGATCAGATCGTGGTGTCATCCATATCTTGAATAATCATCTATGAAAGAGACGAAATATTTGAGACTACCTCTTGCCTGGATAGTCATAGGACCACACAAATCAGAATGAACCATTCCTAACACATCTTTGGCTCTATACCCCTTGGCCTAAAAAGGCCTCTCGGTCATTTTTCCTTCCAAGCAAGATTCGCAGGTTGGGAGATCCTCCACCACTAATGAACCCAAAGGTCCATCAGCTATCAACCTTTGAATTCTACTCAGGTTAATATGACCAAGCCTTAGACACCAAAGATATGTTTGGTTCATCTTCAAAGGTTCTTTTCTTTTATTAGAATTAGAAGATGAGTTATTAACTTCTATTTGCATCGTGGGAGCTTGTGGTTCAACTTATAAATTTCCTATCTATGTACCTGAACAGATAATGTCCCTATCCCTTTTTTTTTATAACATCTCTGTCATTAAAAGAAATAGATTATCCATCCATTAACAATTTAGAAACCGAAATTAAATTCTTTCTAAATAAAGGTACATAAAGGAAATTTTCCAGAACCAAAATTTTATTTTTCTTAAGAGATAAATAAAACTTCTCCCACTGCAATAGCCGCCACCTTCATGGCATTGCCCAAGTAAATGGTAATATCCCCTTTAGCTAGTCGTCGGGTTTCCTAGAACCCCTGTAAAGTATTGCAGATATGATTAGTGGCTCTCGTATCTACACACCAGGTGTCGGTAGATAATGCCTCTAACCATGTTTCAACGACTGGACCAAAAGATATACATTTGTTCTTGCTTCAGATTGGGATAATCCTTCTTCTTATGTCCATTCTGCTTGCAAGTGAAGTACTTGCCTTTCGGCTTCTTCACTCCTCCCTGAGATCCTCCCACCACCTTTGCTCCACCTTGTTTCTTCTTCTTCTTGCCTTTCGGCTTAGAAGTAGAAACCTTTTTGAGCAACCATGGCTTGAGGACACTCTTTGAAGAGTGCATACTTGTACTTCTTAGCAGATAAGACATTATCTAGATTCTTTTCCAATCAACATTATTTGGGTACAGTAAGTTTATTTCCTTTAGTATCATAGTAAGTGGACTGAAAGTTATTTGAAAATCCTAAGAATCACATTGATCAAAATATTAGATTTCAAATATTATTGATTCCTCAAAACAATAAAATTCCGAAATCAACCAACACCTCAAAACACCGAGAATATCGCATGTCACGTTGTGTGGACGTATACGAATTCTACATTTGTAAGCGGAGGTTTTACCCATTAATTTTATTATCTTGTCAACCTTACTTTTTGACAAATAAAATTAATAGTTGGTTCCTCTTTGGCCCTACAAATAAAAGCAGTGACTCCGATGGGGAGGATACCTTTATTTGCATCTAAGTGTGCACCATTACACGATACTAAGGGAATTATTTTGGATTATGTGCCTTACCGCTGTGGAAGTACACACGCTCCTAGATAATTTCCTATATCCATTATTTAACCTAGTGATCCACAAACAAACTCTTCCACAGGGAGGAAGGCACTCAGAGCTGACACGCAAGTTTGTTGCATCACTCATCCCATCCGGATTAGTTTTCATTAGTGAAAATTTTAATCCGGGGACATGGGAGCCGACGAGCATCAGGAGAGGCCGATTCCCAACAATATATATATATATATTTGCTTGTTTATATGTGATGCATGCTAGTAAATTTTGCTTGTATGTATATGATGCATGCTAGAGTAATGCTTGTATGTATGTGATGCATGCTAGTGTAGGTTAATAAAGGCCTTGATGCGTATATGATACACATTCACGATTAGATTAGATCATAATCAAATCAACTCGAAAATGCCTACAAAGTCTTGATACCCATCACTACCTCGATCATTTGTAGTTGTTGAATCTGCCAAAGCAAAGCAATGCATATTATCTTGGTAGGGTGCAGAGGGACAATGTTGGTCCCGCCTATTACGGCTTGGGTTAGAGTAAGCTCAATTAGATTGAGTAAAACTAGTTAACTCAATTGGATCGAGTAGAACTATAGGCATATTCCAACCGTTGGAAAGATAGGATAAGATCGCATTTACACTAAATATTGGGCAATTTAGCCAATGCTAACTCAAGGTCTTTTGTAAATGTGGGTCTTGATCCTATAAACAAGAGTTGCATAGAGATGTAATCGGTAATGTGTTACCCATCGATCATACTAAGTCTTGGGTGATTTTGCCAAAGCTAACTCAAGGCTTAGTATGATGTGGATCTTGTCCCGCAATAATTATAGCATGTTTGTATGAATCTAGTAATGTGGTTTGACCACATCCATAACTCGATTCTACAAAAGTCCTATAATTCAGTGGGAGCATCATTTGATTAAAGGCCTAATTAAATGATAAAAGGAATATGATATTAATTTTCTGCATTGTGTATGTTGTAGATTACTATGTGGACAAACACAAATACTCTCTCCCTGCGTTCTATCCTTGAGAAGGACAAGCTCAATGGAGAAAATTTTCTGGACTGGTACAGGGACCTGAGAATTGTTCTCACCCAAGAAAAGAAATTGTACGTCCTGGAGTAGCCCATTCCGGAGGCACCTCCTGCCATTGCCTCGCGAACTGACAAAGATACTTACAAGAAGCATCAAAATGATGCATTGGATGTGTCATGTCTCATGCTCGCCACCATGAACTCTGAGCTTTAGAAGCAAGATAAGTTCATGAATGCTTATGATATGACTGAACATCTTCATCAACTATATCAAGGACAAGCAAGGAACGAGAGATATGAGGTCTCTAAGGCATTGTTTCAGTCCAAGATGCAAGATGGGACTCCCGTAGGTCCATATGTACTCAAGATGATTGGGTACGTAGAAAACCTATAGAGATTGGGATTCCCACTTGGTCAAGAGCTGGCCACTGAATTGATCTTGCAGTCTTTGCCACAAAACTACAATCAATTTCTCATGAATTACAACATGAATGAAATCGATAAGCCATTGCCTGAGATACTCAGCATGTTGAGAACTGTTGAGCTCAACCTTAAGAAGGGAAAATCTGACTCCATTTTGATGGTACAAAAGAAGAAAGTCAAGGGCAAGCCTAAAGTTAAGGGAAAGTCCCAAGCCAAGGGCAAAGGCAAAGAACTGAAACCCAAAGGAGCGGTGGCCAAAGAAGGGGCTTGCTTCCACTGCAAGGAAGCTGGACACTGGAAGCGTAACTGCAAAGCATAATTGGAAGATCTTAAGAAGAAGAGAAGTGAGAGTTCTACTTCAGGTATAAATGTTATAGAAGTCAATCTATCTATTTCTTCATGATGGGTTTTAGATACCGGATGTGCATCTCACATTTTTACCAATGTGCAAGCACTGAGAAATAGCAGCGCATTGACAAAGGGCGAGGTGGACCTACGAGTAGGCAAAGGAGCAAGAGTTGATGCTATTACTGTAGGAACTTATGATCTATCTCTGCCCACTGGCCTTGTACTAGAACTAGATGAATGTTGTTATGTGCCTGCTTTAACTAAGAACTTAATTTTGATTTCTTGTTTGGACAAGAAAGGATTTACATTTATAATAAAGAACAAATGTTGTTCAGTTTATTTAAATGATATGTTCTATTGTAGTGCACCTCTAATGAACAGACTCTACTTTCTAGACATAGATAGCCCCATCTATAACATAAGTACCAAAAGGTTCAAGTCAAATGAGTTGTACCCAACCTATCTCTGACATTGTCGCTTAGGTCACATAAATGAGAGTCGCTTATCCCAGCTTCATAAGGATGGGTTGATGGACTCATTTGATTTTAAATCATATGAGACATGTGAGTCTTGTCTTTTAGGCAAGATGATCAAGACTCCCTTTAGTGGACACAGCGAGAGAGCAACAAACTTGTTAGGACTTATACATAGTAATGTATGCGGTCCTTTCAATGTTGCTCCTAGAGGTGGTTACATGTACTTCATTACATTTACTGACGACTTCAGTAGATATGGTTATGTATATATGATGACACATAAATCAGAATGCTTTGAAAAGTTTAATGAATTCAAGAATGAAGTACAAAACCAGCTTGGCAAGAGTATTAAGATACTTCGATCAAATCGAGGTGGTGAATACCTTAACCATGAGTTTCGTGACTATCTAGCTGAGTGTGGGATTCTATCCCAGCTCATTCCTCCTGGAACACCACAGTGGAATGGTGTGTCCGAAAGGAGGAATCGTACCATATTGGATATGGTACGATCTATGATGAGTCACACAGATCTTCCTATATCCTTTTGGGGATATGCTCTAGACACAGCAGCATTCACACTTAACCGTGTACCATCCAAGGTTGTGATAAAGACACCATATACGATATGGATAGGGAGAAATCCCAAGATGTCTTTCATGAGGATTTGGGGTTGTGAGGCTTACGTTCGACGTCAAGTCTCAGACAAACTGGGACCCAAATCCAATAAGTGATATTTTGTTGGATATCCCAAGGACACGAAGGGATATTACTTCTACATTCCCAGTCAACACAAAGTGTTTGTGGAAAATACTGGGGTTTTTCTAGAAAAAGTTTTTGTTTCTAAAAAACTGGTGGGAGTACGTTCGATCTTGAAGAAATTCAAGATAAGGACCATAGCACTGAGGCCTTGATGAAGGTTGAACAGGAACCACAAAGTGTTGTGGGTGATGAGATTGTTGCACAAAGAGTTGTGGAACAACAACCTGTTCATGTAGACCTACCTCTTCGCAGGTCTGATAGGGTACGTCGTCAGCCTGAGAGATACTCATTTCTCTTATCTGGCCATGATGACGTTATGCTCATTGAGAATGAGCATACATCCTATCAGGAAGCTGTGATGAGGCTAAATTCTGAGAAATGGCTAGAGGCCATGAGATCTAAGATGGAATCCATGTACACCAACCAAGTATGGACTTTGGTTGATCCACCTGAAGGGGTCAAACCCATTCGGTGTAAGTGTGTCTTTAAGAGAAAGACTGACATGGATGAACTTACACATACCTATAAGGGTTGATTGGTGGCTAAAGGTTTCAAGCAAATTCATGGTATTGACTATGATGAAACCTTTTCTCCAGTGGCAATGTTTAAGTCCATTCGGATCATGCTTTCTATTGCAGCAAACCACGATTATGAGATCTTGTAGATGGATGTCAAAACTGCATTTCTGAATGGAAACTTACTCGAGGATGTGTACATGACATAACCTGAGGGTTTTGTAGATCCACAACATACTGGGAAAGTATGCAAGCTGCAAAGGTCCATTTATGTGCTAAAGCAAGCTTCTCGGAGCTGGAATTTTTGATTCGATGATGCGATCAAACAGTTTGGTTTCATCAAGAATGAAGATGAACCCTGTGTCTACAAGAGGGTTAATGGGAATACAGTTGTCTTCCTTGTATTTTATGTGGATGACATACTACTCATTGGGAATGACATCCCTTCGCTACAGTCTGTGAAGACTTGGCTGGGGACATGCTTCTCAATGAAGGACTTAGGTGAAGCAGCCTGTATTCTAGGCATCAAGATCTATAGAGATAGATCTAAGAGATTGTCTGGCCTAAGTCAGAGTACATACATTGACACGATACTACTACGGTTTACCATGTAGAATTTTAAGAAGGGACTTCTTCCTACATCATATGGTTTGAGGGTTTCGAAGACTCAAAGTGTCACGCCCCGGGAGTATGCCGTGCCGAAAAGCAAACGGACGACATCTCCCCTGTACGTGGCAACATATCGGGTTAATACAAGGCCCGTAGGCCCACAACAACAATATGATATACACAGATATCAACATATCAAACATACTAAACACAGCGAAAACAATACAAACAAATCAACAAGATACAAAGACCAACTGTGCACTCCGGAGTGACTTGACACGACAAGAATCATAATAGAAACCGAATCAAAGACCAAATACATACAATATGTCCGTATATCACAAATACGGAAACAATACAGAGAAAAACTCAAACCAACAATCCGTAAGGATACAACAACACGAAAAACATATCCATTCGTCCGGTGTGAGATGGGATCAGCTGGCGGAGCTCCGAACGTCCAAGGAATCTTCTACCTGTTATCTGGGCGACAGGAAGCCCAGGGTCCCGGGGTGGTGAGTATAAACTCAGGGGTAATATATAGAAAGTGCATGAACAACATATAAGGATAGATCTACAAGTATACATGTGAAGATCTACAGGTATACAGCATGAGTCCAAATAGACATACAGTCATATCCAAATCTAATAACAAGTAACTACAGTAAAATCATACTCAGTGTATATACTAAACTAATCAACTGAACAAAAAGTAATGTACCAACGTACCTGACGGTCTGTAACGCCATATGCTAGATCATCCTGAACAGGTATACTATAACATAACCATATAACGTACCAGGTCAATCCCATACCTGACCAATACTCAGACATATGAACAGTATATGATCACCTGTATAATAACCCGGTCCATACCACACAATGACATGATGCTAATCAAATGCATATAATAGTCTGAATCAACGCATGTATCACGCTCAACACATAGCAGTAAATAAAATGCAAATGGCATGTATCATGATGTACAAGCATGTGCAACAATCATAGCTCAATCGACTCCGCTCCAACCACGACTCCTGTGAGTGGCCAGTGGTGGCACGACAAATGACAACTAGCCCGACTCCGCCACCACTCGAGTGGCCGAAAGGTAGTAAGACTGAGTAGCGTATAAGCGTAAAGATCTAACTACTCCTAGGGGCACCTGATGCAAGTCACTCCGTCCCTACCCATTAGTAGAAAAGCACCGAATACAGGACAACTGCACGTCACACAACCACTCTGCACAGTGGCCAGGTGCGCATCTCCAGCTACCACCATCCATAGTGGCCGAGCGCAGCACATCCAATGCTCGCCTCTCAACCTCGCTAAGTACCACTACCCCGAGTGGTCGGGAGGTAGATGACTGACGACCCGCCTCATCCACAAGGGAGACTCCCATCAAGATGCATGCAAATGTAATGATGCATAGCTCCATACATGTATCCTAGCGACACTCCCTATCCCACGGGGAGTCCTGGTCAACTAAAAGTCAACTATGCAAGGACTACAATCCACAAGACTCTCTCTATCGCATAAAAAGTCATACTCATCTGACAGTCAACCATGCTAAGACCTCTAGTTAGTAGCGATATACAATCGACCGTCCATAATCCAATCCATCACCTAACCCTAGTGATGTAACACAGTAACCCTATCTGAAGTCACAAAAATAAACCTAACCACTCGTACTTACTGAACATCCATCAACTAATACGTAATAGGGTTTATAGTTCCTATCCGTGCTAGATAATCAATGAGTAACAGAGTATATATCTCAAAGGTCAAGGCAGTACAATCATATGATTAAATAAGAGTGGATTTAAGGTAAACAGATATAAACATATATCCAAGATCACGCACTGGAATTTGATCAAAACTACCGAACCAGGTAAATATTACCCACCTGTTATATATAGCTCACCATCCTTACTACGAGCATCATCACTAATCAAAGTCCTGAAATCAACCTCCTGTAATCAACACGCAAACATTGACAAAGTTTATCATAAGTCCAATGATGGTGTCCCAACTCAAATCAACATAAATCCAATCATAAACTATTTTGCTGTCACAATCTAGTTCACTACCAAAACAGAACCAAAATCTAATCATGATTATCACACTGATCAATAATTCTAGCAACACAATTGTGCATTCTCCTTCAAGCATTAATTACTCTAATCACACATCCAATGTATAACATACAATTCAAGGCATACCTTCAACCATTGCAATCAACCACAACTTCTTGATTCCCTCCAATGAAACCAATTAATCTCAACAAAATTCATATCAATCCGCATAACATTTCCACCAACAAATACTCTTCTATCAAGAATAAATATATCATCAACTCAAAGCACCTAACCAATATAATGATATGCATTCGTAAATTACCTGGATCCAACCCACCTAGCCTAACATCATTAAACCGCCCGGATCCATCAGAAATTTCAAAATCGACGATGGAACCTACCAGAAATCCACAATCGGCCCTCTTGCCTATCCCTTAGAACATCCTCTGAGAAAGCAGGCGGTGATAAATCAAACCCAAACCGTCGATGCTGGGTGATGGCACAAAGGATCGAGATTAAACAATTTATCATCACTCATCCGGATCGGTAGAGCACAGCAAGACGACGGCATCACCGATCCTATCGAGCTGAGTTCGCTGCTGCCCGGATCAACTGAGGGCACCAATAGGGAGCTCCGACGGTGACCGCAGACAGAAGAAAGGAACTGGCCGAGGAAAACTAGCCAGAACAGGCGACTGACGAAAATGGGAAAGGCGACGGCGATCGCGTCGGTTGGAGGAGCTCGCTGCCGACGAGATCTGGATAAGGAAGAGAACCCATTCGACGGGTCAATCCCCGATGAATGTAGGTGGCGACTGGGTGTGGCAGTTGCAGACCTCCGACGAAACTGGCGACGACGAGCAGCTCCGGAAGCAGCGACAACGCGGTAGAAGAGACAAGGCACCGGAGATAAGTCGACGCGTCTAGCTGCGGCGGCGATCGTCTGGCTCGAGCGTCGATGGTGGTAGATCGTTGGAAGAGATGAGTCACGACGAAAGGAAAACAGAGGGTGAGACGAGGTCGCGATTTGAGGAGAAGAAGGAATCACGCAATCGGGAAGAGAAGAAATAAATTGGGGTTGGAAAAGGAATTAATGGGATCTGCGTCCGGTTCATCCTTATAACCCCACCATTTGTGGTTGAGCTAGCCTAGGTCAAGTCCAAATTAGCCTAAGTTGACTCAACCACCTGTTTAAGCTCAAATCTTACTCGTACGGTCTCCTTTTGAATCCGGAAAAATTTCTATGAATTCTCGAGAAATTTTATAAGAAAATTTCTCAACTAACAAGGTTTTTTTTTTTTTTCGTATCTTACATTCTTCCCCACTTATAAAATTTTTGGTCCATAAATTTCTGACTTATATACTTGTATGATATGTCAAAATAACCATCTCAAGTATCCGGAGAAAAGTCACACCTCAAGTGACTAAGTGGGGTACTGAGCTCGAATATTATATTCCATCTCTTATATACACTCTCAACCGACCTAATAAAAGGTCAATAACTGTACCAGAGTGGAGCTCTCTACTCGTAACCGATGGGAGACTTTGCCAGAATCATAAGGTGAATCATGAATCACTATCAGAAATGATACCCAAGGATACTCCATGGATATAATTCCATCAAGCGATCCAACGGAGTCCATCTTATGGCTCGGAAGAAAATGAGCAAACCAAGCTAATCAATCATCGATTACCCAAATCCTATCAAGTCCTTTCCGAATTCTAGATAATCTCCCAACACGCCTAACGATTAGCGCCCACTTTATCACGGTACGTGACCCTACCGATCACAATATTTCACCTTTTCTTGTTGGCATACCCAACATCAAACTACGAAATCAACCGTTTCCCACCTATCGTTCCACCAACCGGAACGTCTCAATACTCACTATTTTCGGATACACTCCGAACAAATCATCCCTCTCGAATGAAGAGTCTTCTGAACAACTCTTCCTAAATCGAATGCAACTCTGGAACCACTATCCTTCCTAAAGGCGGAGATTTATTCTCACAAGAGAAATTAATCTAATGTCCAAAATTCACTCTGTCACCCAGAACTGAAAGTAACTGGAAGACTATAATGATTAATCTCGCTAGTTTCTCAACTAGCATACACATAATATACGTCTCATTCAATTGCATCGGGATCACTCCTAATCCCTGAAATGATGCATCTACGTACAATACCCTTCCATCCATATCGGACGGATTAACTAACACTGACACAAAAGTCAGCCCCCCTTCTAGGCCTTGAAACCTAGCTTCACAAACTTTCGACCAGGTGATTTCCATCACCTTCTTAGTCCAATAAGTCGACGGTATAGTATCGCTAAAACATCCTATCCTCATCTATGGTAAATACCAAATCAATCTAGGAAAACCACAACTTCCCTCAAGATTGGGAATATATCCATAAATATATCCTCCACAGATATGATGACAATCGATCTCAAATACTCCAAGAGTACTTGATTCCTCAAATCCATAAACGACTAAATCGTCGATAAGTCTAACAACATTATCAACATCTCCTAAAATTCATACCAAGTATGAAATGTTGTCTTCTACACACTTGCATCCCTTTTACTCCAAGCTGATGATATCTCAACTCGTCACACCAACAATGATAATTGTATGACACTAAGTCACTACAATATCAACCTCAATCGTCGAGTATTAACATTCAGGGACAATGTTAATGCGTAGAGACTAGCATGTAGGTCAACAAGATGACTTGATCTCACAAGTCATGGATATGAGATATCAAGTTGACACATGGGTATGCATTGGAGAATGTGTACTGAATTACCCACCATGAGAAAGTATCGTGGATCGTTATATGAGTGTCATATACTTTCTCATGTGGCTATTAGTATGACTATTAGTCCTTAGACCTGAAGTCACCATGGTTCCCTACATAAGGAGTTGCATACTTTGGCTTCGTCAAATGTCACCCGTAAATGGGTGGACTATAAAGGCGATTACTGGGTATGTAACAAATTATGCGGAGGGATGTGAGTGATGTAGATGGGATCTATCCCTCCTATATGACGGGGGTGACATCGATATTCTTGATAGAGTAAGACCACGAAGTGCATGGCCATGCCCAAATGAGTCAATATGAGATATTGAGCTCATTTGATTAGAGTGAGTCTACTTGGAGTTCAAGATTTAGATTGTACCGAGGATGACACGGTCTATGCCTCGATTGGTCAATCTAGATGTCAAGGATAGAAGGACATTGTCACATATTGTGAGAGTCACAATTAGTAGTCACAAAGGTGATGTTGGAGCTCAACATTCTTGTAAATTGGGTAGCAATGATGTGTTGCTAGATACCGCTCATTGCTTATGTTCCTAAATCGGTTTAGAGACATTGCCAACGTTACAAGAACCTATAGGGTCACACACATAAGAGCAATTAGATGGAGATTAGGTTCATATGATGAACCATGAGGATTAGGTTCATGGGATGAACCAAATTGGATTAAGAGTAATCCAAATTAGACTAATTGAGTTAGACTCAAGTTGATTCAGGTTTTACTCATTTCTCTTGTCTGTCCATGATGACGTTATGCTCATTGAGAATGAGCCTACATCCTATCAGGAAGCTGTGATGAGGCCAAATTCTGAGAAATGGCTAGAGGCCATGAGATCTAAGATGGAATCCATGTACACCAACCAAGTATGGACTTTGGTTGATCCACCTGAAGGGGTCAAACCCATTGGGTGTATGTGTGTCTTTAAGAGAAAGACTGACATGGATGAACTTACACATACCTATAAGGGTTGATTGGTGGCTAAAGGTTTCAAGCAAATTCATGGTATTGACTATGATGAAACCTTTTCTCCAGTGGCAATGTTTAAGTCCATTCGGATCATGCTTTCTATTGCAGCAAACCACGATTATGAGATCTTGTAGATGGATGTCAAAACTGCATTTCTGAATGGAAACTTACTCGAGGATGTGTACATGACATAACCTGAGGGTTTTGTAGATCCACAACATACTGGGAAAGTATGCAAGCTGCAAAGGTCCATTTATGGGCTAAAGCAAGCTTCTCGGAGCTGGAATTTTTGATTCGATGATGCGATCAAACAGTTTGGTTTCATCAAGAATGAAGATGAACCCTGTGTCTACAAGAGGGTTAATGGGAATACAGTTGTCTTCCTTGTATTTTATGTGGAAGACATACTACTCATTGGGAATGACATCCCTTCGCTACAGTCTGTGAAGACTTGGCTGGGGACATGCTTATCAATGAAGGACTTAGGTGAAGCAGCCTGTATTCTAGGCATCAAGATCTATAGAGATAGATCTAAGAGATTGTCTGGCCTAAGTCAGAGTACATACATTGACACGATACTACTACAGTTTACCATGTAGAATTTTAAGAAGGGACTTCTTCCTACATCATATGGTTTGAGGGTTTCGAAGACTCAAAGTGTCACGCCCCGGGAGTATGCCGTGCCGAAAAGCAAACGGACGACATCTCCCCTGTACGTGGCAACATATCGGGTTAATACAAGGCCCGTAGGCCCACAACAACAATATGATATACACAGATATCAACATATCAAACATACTAAACACAGCGAAAACAATACAAACAAATCAACAAGATACAAAGACCAACTGTGCACTCCGGAGTGACTTGACACGACAAGAATCATAATAGAAACCGAATCAAAGACCAAATACATACAATATGTCCGTATATCACAAATACGGAAACAATACAGAGAAAAACTCAAACCAACAATCCGTAAGGATACAACAACACAGAAAACATATCCATTCGGCCGGTGTGAGATGGGATCACCAAGTGAGCTCAACGCCCAAGGAATCTTCTACCACATTATCTGGCGAAGAAGCCTGTGGTCCCGGGTGGTGAGTATAAACTCAGGGGTAATATATAGAAAGTGCATGAACAACATATAAGGATAGATCTACAAGTATACATGTGAAGATCTACAGGTATACAGCATGAGTCCAAATAGACATACAGTCATATCCAAACCTAATAACAAGTAACTACAGTAAAATCATACTCAGTGTATATACTAAACTAATCAACTGAACAAAAAGTAATGTACCAACGCACACTGATGCAGAACGCCATATGCTAGATCATCCTGAACAGGTATACTATAACATAACCATATAACGTACCAGGTCAATCCCATACCTGACCAATACTCAGACATATGAACAGTATATGATCACCTGTATAATAACCCGGTCCATACCACACAATGACATGATGCTAATCAAATGCATATAATAGTCTGAATCAACGCATGTATCACGCTCAACACATAGCAGTAAATAAAATGCAAATGGCATGTATCATGATGTACAAGCATGTGCAACAATCATAGCTCAATCAAATACAGCATCTCACAGGCATATGTTAAACATATATCAAATACATGCATACATATATATCAGCAATGCATATGCATGGTCACTGTCTGCGGACCCGTCCAACCACGACCCCAGAGTGGCCAGGGTGGCACGACAAATGACAACTAGCCCGACTCCAGCTGCCACCACTCTCGAGTGGCCGAGTTGGGTAGTATGACTGAGTAGCGTATAAGCGTAAAAAGCTAACTACTCCTAGGGGCCCCTGCTGCAAGCAACGTTGTCCCTACCCATGAGTAGACAAACGCCGCACACAGGACAACTGCACGTCACACAACCACCATCTATAGTGGGCGAGTGCTAACACCACTCTGCACAGTGGTCAGGTGCGTATCTCCAGCTACCACCATCCATAGTGGCCGAGCGCGGCACATCCAATGCTCTGCCCTCAACCCTGCTACCACTACCCCGAGTGGCCGGGGAGGCAGGATGACTGATGACCCGTCTCATCCACAAGGGAGACCCAGTCATCAGCATGCATGCAAATGTAATGATGCATAGCTCCATACATGTATCCTAGCGACACTCCCTATCCCACGTGGAGTCCTAGTCAACTAAAAGTCAACTATGCAAGGACTACAATCCACAAGACTCTCTCTATCGCATAAAAAGTCATACTCATCTGACAGTCAACCATGCTAAGACCTCTAGTTAGTAGCGATATACAATCGACCATCCATAATCCAATCCATCACCTAACCCTAGTGATGTAACACAGTAACCCTATCTGAAGTCACAAAAATAAACCTAACCACTCGTACTTACTGAACATCCATCAACTAATACGTAATAGGGTTTATAGTTCCTATCCGTGCTAGATAATCAATGAGTAACAGAGTATATATCTCAAAGGTCAAGGCAGTACAATCATATGATTAAATAAGAGTGGATTTAAGGTAAACAGATATAAACATATATCCAAGATCACGCACTGGAATTTGATCAAAACTACCGAACCAGGTAAATATTACCCACCTGTTATATAGCTCGTATCAGTCATCCTTACTACGAGCTCATCACTAATCAAAGTCCTGAAATCAACCTCCTGTAATCAACACGCAAACATTGACAAAGTTTATCATAAGTCCAATGATGGTGTCCCAACTCAAATCAACATAAATCCAATCATAAACTATTTTGCTGTCAAAATCTAGTTCACTACCAAAACAGAACCAAAATCTAATCATGATTATCACACTGATCAATAATTCTAGCAACACAATTGTGCATTCTCCTTCAAGCATTAATTACTCTAATCACACATCCAATGTATAACATACAATTCAAGGCATACCTTCAACCATTGCAATCAACCACAACTTCTTGATTCCCTCCAATGAACCCAATTAATCTCACCAAAATTCATATCAATCCTGTACAACATTTCCAGCCAACAAATACTCTTCTATCAGTAACAAATATATCATCAACTCAAACTGCACCTAACCAATAATGATATGCATTCGTAAATTACCTGGATCTGACCCACCTAGCCTAACATCTGTTAAACCGCTTCTGGATCCATCACTGAAATTTCCAAAACTGGGACGATGGAACCTACCCAGCCGAAATCCCCTGCGCAAATCGGCCCTCTTGCCTATCCCTTAGAACATCCTCTGAGAAAGCAGGCGGTGATAAATCAAACCCAAACCGTCGATGCTGGGTGATGGCACAAAGGATCGAGATTAAACAATTTATCATCACTCACCCTCATCCGGATCGGTAGAGCACAGCAAGACGACGGCATCACCGATCCTATCGAGCTGAGTTCGCTGCTGCCCGGATCAACTGAGGGCACCAATAGGGAGCTCCGACGGTGACCGCAGACAGAAGAAAGGAACTGGCCGAGGAAAACTAGCCAGAACAGGCGACTGACGAAAATGGGAAAGGCGACGGCGATCGCGTCGGTTGGAGGCTCCCGAGCGAGATCTGGATAAGGAAGAGAACCCATTCGACGGGTCAATCCCCGATGAATGTAGGCGGCGACTGGGTGTAGCAGTTGCAGACCTCCGACGAAACTGGCGACGACGAGCAGCTCCGGAAGCAGCGACAATGCGGTAGAAGAGACAAGGCACCGGAGATAAGTCGACACGTCTAGCTGCGGCGGAGATCGTCTGGCTCGAGCGTCGATGGTGGTAGATCGTTGGAAGAGATGAGTCACGGCGAAAGGAAAACAGAGGGAGAGACGAGGTCGCGATTTGAGGAGAAGAAGGAATCACGCAATCGGGAAGAGAAGAAATAAATCGGGGCTGGAAAAGGAATTAATGGGATCTGCGTCCGGTTCATCCTTATAACCCCACCATTTGTGGTTGAGCTAGCCTAGGTCAAGTCCAAATTAGCCTAAGTTGACTCAACCACCTGTTTAAGCTCAAATCTTACTCGTACGGTCTCCTTTTGAATCCGGAAAAATTTCTATGAATTCCCGAGAAATTTTATAAGAAAATTTCTCAACTAACAAGGTTTTTTTTTTTTTCGTATCTTACATTCTTCCCCACTTATAAAATTTTTGGTCCATAAATTTCTGACTTATATACTTGTATGATATGTCAAAATAACCATCTCAAGTATCCGGAGAAAAGTCACACCTCAAGTGACTAAGTGGGGTACTGAGCTCGAACATTATATTCCAGCTCTTATATACACTCTCAACCGACCTAATAAAAGGTCAATAACTGTACCAGAGTGGAGCTCTCTACTCGTAACCGATGGGAGACTTTGCCAGAATCATAAGGTGAATCATGAATCACTATCAGAAATGATACCCAAGGATACTCCATGGATATAATTCCATCAAGCGATCCAACGGAGTCCATCTTATGGCTCGGAAGAAAATGAGCAAACCAAGCTAATCAATCATCGATTACCCAAATCCTATCAAGTCCTTTCCGAATTCTAGATAATCTCCCAACACAGTCTAACGTACTAGACGCCCACTTTATCACGGTACGTGACCCTACCGATCACAATATTTCAGCTTTTCTTGTTGGCATACCCAACATCAAACTACGAAATCAACCGTGTCCCACCTATCGTTCCACCAACCGGAACGTCTCAATACTCACTATTTTCGGATACACTCCGAACAAATCATCCCTCTCGAATGAAGAGTCTTCTGAACAACTCTTCCTAAATCGAATGCAACTCTGGAACCACTATCCTTCCTAAAGGCGGAGATTTATTCTCACAAGAGAAATTAATCTAATGTCCAAAATTCACTCTGTCACCCAGAACTGAAAGTAACTGGAAGACTATAATGATTAATCTCGCTAGTTTCTCAACTAGCATACACATAATATACGTCTCATTCAATTGCATCGGGATCACTCCTAATCCCTGAAATGATGCATCTACGTACAATACCCTTCCATCCATATCGGACGGATTAACTAACACTGACACAAAAGTCAGCCCCCCTTCTAGGCCTTGAAACCTAGCTTCACAAACTTTCGACCAGGTGATTTCCATCACCTTCTTGGTCCAATAAGTCGACGGTATAGTATCGCTAAAACATCCTATCCTCATCTATGGTAAATACCAAATCAATCTAGGAAAACCACAACTTCCCTCAAGATTGGGAATATATCCATAAATATATCCTCCACAGATATGATGACAATCGATCTCAAATACTCCAAGAGTACTTGATTCCTCAAATCCATAAACGACTAAATCGTCGATAAGTCTAACAACATTATCAACATCTCCTAAAATTCATACCAAGTATGAAATGTTGTCTTCTACACACTTGCATCCCTTTTACTCCAAGCTGATGATATCTCAACTCGTCACACCAACAATGATAATTGTATGACACTAAGTCACTACAATATCAACCTCAATCGTAGATCAACCCTAGGGTATACACATGTGTTATTTAGCTGATCTAAATAGAGCATTTATCCATGACGAAGGATATTATTTCCAACAACTACTGCATTCCATCATCAATAACCGATGCATAACCTCAAAGGTTCATCTCTCTTCTAACAAAGAGTTCTGGATCCTCTCCAGAGAAATCCTAAGACAAATAAATCTCCCATAGTGTTTAGCAACACTGATACCCATAAAATCATCTCCCGGATTATCAGGACTATTCTCGAAATCACCCTCCAATCGCATATTCCTACTTGCCCATGCAGTGGCAAGCCCGGGAGTTCATCCGAAACTATATCTGAATACTCTCAGATTATACGTACATCCGAGAGTCCTAGTATACCAACGCTCCAACAATCCAACTATCCGTAAGGATATGTCTATAGTAGAGGTATGTCTAGCAAAGGCTAAGGGTATCCCTTGCCTTCTTGGTTGTTGATCAACATCTCACCAAACGGTAGAGAAAATCACCAACCACTAGTCGATAGGAACCCTTCGAACCCTATCCAAGAACGTTCTAGACAAAGAAACCTGTAAACTACCAGTATCTCTCGATATATCTGCAAATAGTATAACCTAAAGTAATACCCCGAAGGACCTATCCTTCGGTCTTCTATACTTCTTCTCGAATAATCATGTAAACTTGTCCAACATCTGTTCTGGACAGCTGAACTCATGTAGATGCAAAGACTATCATGGAGGAACTGAAGTCAACTGCTGAAACTGAGGTACAAACTGAAACAACTGCATTGGAGATGATAAACACTGTTGTACTGGCAAAAGATACACATCCGGTTGTATAATACTGAAGAACTGTAAACATCATAGCACGCTCCATCTCAGTGAAAGGTATAGCTGCAACTGGAGAATACTGCATAGATACGACTATCGTCGTAAAATCTCTCTCCTCTATATAAATCATAACTACGCTTGGGAAGGTAATCGCTGTCGCTGCTCGGGAAGGTAACACTTGTTATGCCGCGTCCGAGTCTTCTGAGATGTCTTCGGCTTATACTGCTGAGTAACTTACTTCTTCCGGATGAAAGTATCAAAGAACTCCAACTATATCTGGGGTAGTAGATCCGATGTGATAACCTAATCTTCGTAATAATCTCTGAGGTTGTGGATCGTCCGCTCGAAAGCATCATCCATAGTCTTCAACTGAGTCTTCAAAATACATACTCTCCTCGTAGATACCGACTGCTTATAGTAGAAACAGATACAATGGTCCAACGAATAATCTGACTCTGTGTCGTCGTGACCCGCACTGGACACACATAATCTCCTTTCGGAGCCTTTCCTCTGAGTTCACTGATAAACATGAGAAGCTGCTGACAATCTACAATCGCTCTTCTATGATCGAAAAACTCTCCAATAGTCGCTCGTGACTTACGACTTTAATCTTGCTCCTTTTTATCCAACATTTGGAGATTTCGAATTCCAATAATTTGACTCGCAATATCTGCTTGTCCAATCTCCAACTCTTTAAAACACTTACTACGGAGTCATTTCTATACACATGACTCGGTCTATACACTTCCGGTAGGATCTGGTAGGAGATCCAAACATCCTGATCAAGATGTCAGCCAATATGGTGTGGGTGGCCAAAACCATCCCAATCACATTCTTAGGCTATTAAGTAGTCGTAACCTTCGCAAGTCTAATAACTCTGAATGGTACCTTCGTAACCAAACGATCACCCTACTCGATGCCCAAGAATTCCCTGACAATGAGTCAAAGAAGATGACGTGGGAAAATATTATCTCACAACATCACTGAATTATGACTAAGTGATATATTAATTTTCGTAGGTTATTTCCTATATCTCCCACCAATTACCGGCTAAATCCGAATAATGGTATTCTCTAATACTACTATCTTCGTATAACCCGAGTCAAGTACTCTAAAAGTACTCCCAATATTATACAACCTAACATGACCAACTCAGGGATCAAAATCCCTATGATTATCTCCAAACAAATCCTCTACTATCTGCATCAGCAATAGTGTACTCGCTTGTCCATTACCCAATAGGTAATGATCTGACTAACATAATTAGTGAAAATCTTAGGACCGTAATCCTTGATCTCCACAAGAGATGTGACTACCTAACCACCTTTCCGACTCGGTATCAGTCGGCTCTCAAAGTAATTACCTTTTCGATGGCGGTACATGTCTAATAACCTCGACATATCGTTCCGTGGTCATTTCAAACCACGATTACGAATCTTTAATCAATATCCTACAAGTCATCCATGTTATAAGCAACTAAATGCATAACCAATAGAAGGATATGTAATAACTGTTAACATACCTTAAACCTTGTAGCTTGGAGATGTCCGCAACAGCCAGATCCCAGAACTCACAAACCAAAACCGAGTAAAGCAAAACTCGATGTCCGAACAAAATAAAATCCGAAAATGGACTTCGTAACCTAGGGCTCTGATACCAATAAAATTGTCACGCCCCGGGAGTATGCCGTGTCGAAAAGCAAACGGACGGCATCTCCACTATACGTGGTAACATATCGGGTTAATACAAGGCCCGTAGGCCCACAACAACAATATGATATACACAGATATCAACATATCAAACATACTAAACACAGCGGAAACAATACAAACAAATCAACAAGATACAAAGGCCAACTGTGCACTCCGGAGTGACTTGACACGACAAGAATCATAATAGAAACCGAATCAAAGACCAAATACATACAATATTTCCGTATATTACAAATACGGAAACAATACAGAGAAAAACTCAAACCAACAATCCGTAAGGATACAACAACACGAAAAACATATCCATTCGTCCGGTGTGAGATGGGATCAGCTAGTGGAGCTCCGAACGTCCAAGGAATCTTCTACCTGTTATCTGGCGGCGACGAAGCCCGAGTCGAGGTGGTGAGTATAAACTCAGGGGTAATATATAGAAAGTGCATGAACAACATATAAGGATAGATCTACAAGTATACATGTGAAGATCTACAGGTATACAACATGAGTCCAAATAGACATTCAGTCATATCCAAATCTAATAACAAGTAACTATAGTAAAATCATACTCAGTGTATATACTAAACTAATCAACTGAACATAAACTAATGTACCAACGTACCTGATGGTCTGTAACGCCATATGCTAGATCATCCTGAACAGGTATACTATAACATAACCATATAACGTACCAGGTCAATCCCATACCTGACCAATACTCAGACATATGAACAGTATATGATCACCTGTATAATAACCCGGTCCATACCACACAATGACATGATGCTAATCAAATGCATATAACAGTCTGAATCAACGCATGTATCATGCTCAACACATAGCAGTAAATAAAATGCAAATGGCATGTATCATGATGTACAAGCATGTGCAACAATCATAGCTCAATCAAATGCAGCATCTCACAGGCATATGTAAAACATATATCAAATACATGCATACATATATATCAACAATGCATATGCATGGTCACTGTCTGCGGACCCGTCCAACCACGACCCCAGAGGGGCCAGGGTGGCACGACAAATGACAACTAGCCCGACTCCAGCTGCCACCACTCTCGAGTGGCCGAGTTGGATAGTATGACTGAGTAGCGTATAAGAGTAAAAAAGCTAACTACTCCTAGGGGCCCCTGCTGCAGCCGCCACGTCCTAGCCATGAGTAGACAAAGCGCGCACACAGACAACACCATCTATAGTGGGCGAGTGCTAACACCACTCTGCTCAGTGGCTAGGTGTGCATCTCCAGCTACCACCATCCATAGTGGCCGAGCGCGGCACATCCAATGCTCTGCCCTCAACCCTGCTACCACTACCCCGAGTGGTCAGGAGGCGGGATGGTGACGACCCGTCTCATCCACAAGGGAGACCCAGTCGTCAGCATGCATGCAAATGTAATGATGCATAGCTCCATACATGTATCCTAGCGACACTCTCTATCCCACGGGGAGTCCTGGTCAACTAAAAGTCAACTATGCAAGGACTACAATCCACAAGACTCTCTCTATCCCATAAAAAGTCATAATCATCTGACAGTCAACCACGCTAAGACCTCTAGTTAGTAGCGATATACAATCGACCGTCCATAATCCAATCCATCACCTAACCCTAGTGATGTAACACAGTAACCCTATCTGAAGTCACAAAAATAAACCTAACCACTCGTACTTACTGAACATCCATCAGCTAATACGTAATAGGGTTTATAGTTCCTATCCGTGCTAGATAATCAATGAGTAACAGAGTATATATCTCAAAGGTCAAGGCAGTACAAGCATATGATTAAATAAGAGTGGATTTAAGGTAAACAGATATAAACATATATCCAAGATCATGCACAGGAATTTGATCAAAACTACCGGACAAGGTAGATATTACCCACCTGCTATATAGCTCGTATCAGTCATCCTTACTACGAGCATCATCACTAATCAAAGTCCCGAAATCAACCTCCTGTAATCAACACGCAAACATTGACAAAGTTTATCATAAGTCCAATGATGGTGTCCCAACTCAAATCAACATAAATCCAATCATAAACTATTTTGCTATCACAATCTAGTTCACTACCAAAACAGAACCAAAATCTAATCATGATTATCACACTGATCAATAATTCTAGCAACACAATTGTGCATTCTCCTTCAAGCATTAATTACTCTAATCACACATCGAATGTATAACATACAATTCAAGGCATACCTTCAACCATTGCAATCAACCACAACTTCTTGATTCCCTCCAATGAACCCAATTAATCTCACCAAAATTCATATCAATCCTGTACAACATTTCCAGCCAACAAATACTCTTCTATCAGTAACAAATATATCATCAACTCAAACTGCACCTAACCAATAATGATATGCATTCGTAAATTACCTGGATCCAACCCACCTAGCCTAACATTTGTTAAACTGCTTCTGGATCCATCACTGAAATTTCCAAAACTGGGATGATGGAACCTACCCAGCCGAAATCCCCTACGCAAATCGGCCCTCTTGCCTATCCCTTAGAACATCCTCTGAGAAAGCAGGCAGTGATAAATCAAACCAAAACCGTCGGTGCTGGGTGATGGCACAAAGGATCGAGATTAAACAATTTATCATCACTCACCCTCATCCGAATCGGTAGAGCACAGCAAGACGACGGCACCACCGATCCTATCGAGCTGAGTTCGCTGCTGCCTGGATCAACAGAGGGCGCCAATATGGAGCTCCAGTGGCGACCGCAGACAGAAGAAAGGAACTGGCCAAGGAAAACTAGCCAAAACAGGCGACTGACGAAAATGGGAAAGGCGACGACGATCGCGTCGGTTGAAGGAGCTCGCTGCCGACGAGATCTGGATAAGGAAGAGAACCCATCCGACGGGTCAATCCCCAATGAATGTAGGCGGCGACTGGGTGTGGCAGTTGCAGACCTCTGACGAAACTGGCGACGACGAGCAGCTCCGACAGCAACGACAACGCAGTAGAAGAGACAAGGCACTGGAGATAAGTCGACGTGTCTCGCTGCGGCGGAGATCGGCTGGCTCGAGCATCGACGGTGGCAGATTGTCGAAAGAGATGAGCCGCGACGAAAGGAAAACAGAGGGAGAGACGAGGTCACGATTTGAGGAGAAGAAGGAATCGCGCAATCGGGAAGAGAAGAAATAAATCGGGGTTGGAAAAGGAATGAACGGGATCTGCATCTGGTTCAACCTTATAACCCCAACATTTGTGGTTGAGCTAGCCTAGGTCAAGTCCGAATTAGCCTAAGTTGACTCAACCACCTGTTTAAGCTCAAATCTTACTCGTACGGTCTCCTTTTGAATCCCGAAAAATTTCTATGAATTCCCGAGAAATTTTATAAGAAAATTTCTCAACTAACAATTTTTTTTTTTCGTATCTTACATTCTCCCCCACTTATAAAAATTTGGTCCCCAAATTTCCGACTTATATACTTGTATGATATGTCAAAATAACCATCTCAAGTATCCAGAGAAAAGTCACACCTCAAGTGACTAAGTGGGGGTACTGAGCTCGAATATTATATTCCAGCTCTTATATACACTCTCAACTGACATAATAAAAGGTCAATAACTGTACCAGAGTGGAGCTCTCTTCTCGTAACCGATGGGAGACTTTGCCAGAATCATATGGTGAATCATGAATCACTATCAGAAATGATAGCCAAGGATACTCCATGGATATAATTCCATCAAGCGATCCAACGGAGTCCATCTTACGGCTCGGAAGAAAATGAGCAAACCTAGCTAATCGATCATCGATTACCCAAATCCTATCAAGTCCTTTCCGAATTCTAGATAATCTCCCAACACAGTCTAACGTACTAGGCTCCCACTTTATCACGGTACGTAACCCTACCGATCACAATATTTCACCTTTGCTTGTTGGCATACCCAACATCAAACTACGAAATCAACCGTGTCCCACCTATCGTTCCACCAACCGGAACGTCTCAATACTCACTATTTTCGGATACACTCCGAACAAATCATCCCTATCGAATGAAGAGTCTTCTGAACAACTCTTCCTAAATCGAATGCAACTCTGGAACCACTATCCTTCCTAAAGGCGGAGATTTATTCTCACAAGAGAAATTAATCTAATGTCCAAAATTCACTCTGTCACCCAGAACTGAAAGTAACTGGAAGACTATAATGATTAATCTCGCTAGTTTCTCAACTAGCATACACATAATATACGTCTCATTCAATTGCATCGGGATCGCTCCTAATCCCTGAAATGATGCATCTACGTACAATACCCTTCCATCCATATCGGACGGATTAACTAACACTGACACAAAAGTCAGCCCCCCTTCTAGGCCTTGAAACCTAGCTTCACAAACTTTCGACCAGGTGATTTCCATCACCTTCTTGGTCCAATAAGTCGACGGTATAGTATCGCTAAAACATCCTATCCTCATCTATGGTAAATACCAAATCAATCTAGGAAAACCACAACTTCCCTCAAGATTGGGAATATATCCATAAATATATCCTCCACAGATATGATGACAATCGATCTCAAATACTTCAAGAGTACTTGATTCCTCAAATCCATAAACGACTAAATCGTCGATAAGTCTAACAACATTATCAACATCTCCTAAAATTCATACCAAGTATGAAATGTTGTCTTCTACACACTTGCATCCCTTTTACTCCAAGCTGATGATATCTCAACTCGTCACACCAACAATGATAATTGTATGACACTAAGTCACTACAATATCAACCCCAATCGTAGATCAACCCTAGGGTATACACATGTGTTATTTAGCTGATCTAAACAGAGCATTTATCCATGACGAAGGATATTATTTCCAACAACTACTGCATTCCATCATCAATAACCAATGCATAACCTCAAAGGTTCATCTCTCTTCTAACAAAGAGTTCTGGATCCTCTCCAGAGAAATCCTAAGACAAATAAATCTCCCATAGTGTTTAGCAACACTGATACCCATAAAATCATCTCCCGGATTATCAGGACTATTCTCGAAATCACCCTCCAATCGCATATTCCTACTTGCCCATGCAGTGGCAAGCCCGGGAGTTCATCCGAAACTATATCCGAATACTCTCAGATTATACGTACATCCGAGAGTCCTAGTATACCAACGCTCCAACAATCCAACTATCCGTAAGGATATGTCTATAGTAGAGGTATGTCTAGCAAAGGCTAAGGGTATCCCTTGCCTTCTTGGTTGTTGATCAACTTCTCACCAAACGGTAGAGAAAATCACCAACCACTAGTCGATAGGAACCCTTCGAACCCTATCCAAGAACGTTCTAGACAAAGAAACCTATAAACTACCAGTATCTCTCGATATATCTGCAAATAGTATAACCTAAAGTAATACCCCGAAGGACCTATCCTTCGGTCTTCTATACTTCTTCTCGAGTAATCATGTAAACTTGTCCAACATCTGTTCTGGACAGCTGAACTCATGTAGATGCAAAGACTATCATGGAGGAACTGAAGTCAATCAACAAATCGAGGTACAAATCAAACAATCGCATTGAGATGATAAACACTGTTGTACTGGCAAAAGATACACATCAGGCTGTATAATACTGAAGAACTGTAAAAATCATAGCACGCTCCATCTCAATGAAAGGTATAGCTGCAACTGGAGAATACTGCATAGATACGACTATCGTCGTAAAATCTCTCTCCTCTATATAAATCATAACTACGCCTGGGAAGGTAACTGTTGCTGTCGTCTGGGAAGGTAACACTTGTTGTCTGCACGTCTGAGTCTTCTGAGATGTCTTCGGATGATACTGCCGAGTAATTTACTTCTTCCGGATGAAAGTATCAAAGAACTCCAACTATATCTGGGGTAGTAGATCACTGCTGATGTGATAACCTAATCTTCTGTAATAATCTCGGCTTTTGAGGTTGTGGATCGTCCGCTCGAAAGCATCATCCATAATCTTCAACTGAGTCTTCAAAATACATACTCTCCTCGTAGATACTGGCTGCTTATAGTAGAAACAGATACAATGGTCCATCGAATAATCTGACTCTGTGTCGTCGTGACCCGCACTGCACACACATAATCTCCTTTCGGAGTCTTTCCTTTGAGTTCACTGATAAACATGAGAAGCTGCTGACAATCTACAATCGCTCTTCTATGATCAGAAAACTCTCCAATAGTCGCTCGTGACTTACGACTTTAATCTTGCTCCTTTTTATCCAACATTTAGAGATTTCAAATTCCAATAATTTGACTCGCAATATCTTCTTGTCCAATCTCCAACTCTTTAAAACACTTACTACGGAGTCATTTCTATACACATGACTCGGTCTATACACTTCCGGTAGGATCTGGTAGGAGATCCAAACATCCTGATCAAGATGTCAGCCAATATGGTCTGGGTGGCCAAAACCAACCCAATCACATTCTTGGGCTATTATTTAGTCGTAACCTTCGCAAGTCTAATGACTCTGCATGGTACCTTCGTAACCAAACGATCACCCTACTCGATGCCCAAGAATTCCCTGACAATGAGTCAAAGAAGATGACGTGGGAAAATATTATCTCACAACATCACTGAACTGTGACTTAGTGATATATTAATTTCCGTAGGTTATTTCCTATATCTCCCACCAATTACCGGCTAAATCTGGATAATGGTATTCTCTAATACTACTATCTTCGTATAACCCGAGTCAAGTACTCTAAAAGTACTCCCAATATTATACAACCTAACATGACCAACTCAGGGATCAAAATCCCTATGATTATTTCCAAACAAATCCTCTACTATCTGCATCAATAATAGTGTACTCGCTTGTCCATTACCCAATAGGTAATGATCTGACTAACATAATTAGTGAAAATCTTAGGACCGTAATCCTTGATCTCCACAAGAGATGTGACTACCTAATCTCTGCTATCCGACTCGGTATCAGTCGTCTCTCAAAGGTAATTACCTTTTCGATAGCAGGTACATATCTAATAACCTCAACATATCGTTCCCGTGGTCAAACTCAAACCACGGTTACGAATACTGATCAATATCCTACAAGTCATCCATGTTATAAGCAACTAAATGCATAACCAATAGAAGGATATGTAATAACTGTTAACATACCTTAAACCTTGTAGCTCGGAGATGTCCGCAACAGCCAGATCCTAGAACTCACAAACCAAAACCGAGTAAAGCAAAACTCGATGTCCGAACGAAATAAAATCCGAAAATTGACTTCGTAACCTAGGGCTCTGATACCAATAAAATTGTCACGCTCCGGGAGTATGACGTGCCGAAAAGCAAACGGACGGCATCTCCCCTGTACGTGGCAACATATCGGGTTAATATAAGGCTCGTAGGCCCACAACAACAATATGATATACACAGATATCAACATATCAAACATACTAAACATAGCGGAAACAATACAAACAAATCAACAAGATACAAAGACCAACTGTGCACTCCGGAGTGACTTGACATGAAAAGAATCATAATAGAAACCGAATCAAAGACCAAATACATACAATATGTCCGTATATCACAAATACAGAAACAATACAGAGAAAAACTCAAACCAACAATCCGTAAGGATACAACAACACGAAAAACATATCCATTCGTCCGGTGTGAGATGGGATCAGCTAGCGGAGCTCCGAACGTCCAAGGAATCTTCTACCTGTTATCTGGGCGACAGGAAGCCCAGGGTCCCGGGGTGGTGAGTATAAACTCAGGGGTAATATATAGAAAGTGCATGAACAACATATAAGGATAGATCTACAAGTATACATGTGAAGATCTACAGGTATACAGCATGAGTCCAAATAGACATACAGTCATATCCAAATCTAATAACAAGTAACTACAGTAAAATCATACTCAGTGTATATACTAAACTAATCAACTAAACATAAAGTAATGTACCAACGTACCTGACGGTCTGTAACGCCATATGCTAGATCATCCTGAACAGGTATACTATAACATAACCATATAACGTACAGGTCAATCCCATACCTGACCAATACTCAGACATATGAACAGTATATGATCACCTGTATAATAACCCGGTCCGTACCACACAATGACATGATGCTAATCAAATGCATATAACAGTCTGAATCAACGCATGTATCATGCTCAACACATAGCAGTAAATAAAATGCAAATGGCATGTATCATGATGTACAAGCATGTGCAACAATCATAGCTCAATCAAATGCAGCATCTCACAGACATATGTAAAACATATATCAAATACATGCATACATATATATCAGCAATGCATATGCATGGTCACTGTCTGCGGACCCGTCCAACCACGACCCCAGAGTGGCCAGGGTGGCACGACAAATGACAACTAGCCCGACTCCAGCTGCCACCACTCTCGAGTGGCCGAGTTGGGTAGTATGACTGAGTAGCGTATAAGCGTAAAAAGCTAACTACTCCTAGGGGCCCCTGCAGCAAGCCACGCTGTCCCTACCCATGAGTAGACAAACGCCGCACACAGGACAACTGCACGTCACACAACCACCATCTATAGTGGGCGAGTGCTAACACCACTCTGCACAGTGGCCAGGTGCGCATCTCCAGCTACCACCATCCATAGTGGCCGAGCGCGGCACATCCAATGCTCTGCCCTCAACCCTGCTACCACTACCCCGAGTGGCTGGGGAGGCAGGATGACTGACGACCCGTCTCATCCACAAGGGAGACCCAGTCGTCAGCATGCATGCAAATGTAATGATGCATAGCTCCATACATGTATCCTAGCGACACTCCCTATCCCACGGGGAGTCCTGGTCAACTAAAAGTCAACTATGCAAGGACTACAATCCACAAGACTCTCTCTATCGCATAAAAAGTTATACTCATCTGACAGTCAACCACGCTAAGACCTCTAGTCAGTAGCGATATACAATCGACCGTCCATAATCCAATCCATCACCTAACCCTAGTGATGTAACACAGTAACCCTATCTGAAGTCACAAAAATAAACCTAACCACTCGTACTTACTGAACATCCATCAGCTAATACGTAATAGGGTTTATAGTTCCTATCCGTGCTAGATAATCAATGAGTAACAGAGTATATATCTCAAAGTTCAAGGCAGTACAAGCATATGATTAAATAAGAGTGGATTTAAGGTAAACAGATATAAACATATATCCAAGATCATGCACAGGAATTTGATCAAAACTACCGGACCAGGTAGATATTACCCACCTGCTATATAGCTCGTATCAGTCATCCTTACTACGAGCATCATCACTAATCAAAGTTCTAAAATCAACCTCCTGTAATCAACACGCAAACATTGACAAAGTTTATCATAAGTCCAATGATGGTGTCCCAACTCAAATCAACATAAATCCAATCATAAACTATTTTGCTGTCACAATCTAGTTCACTACCAAAACAGAACCAAAATCTAATCATGATTATCACATTGATCAATAATTCTAGCAACACAATTGTGCATTCTCCTTCAAGCATTAATTACTCTAATCACACATCCAATGTATAACATACAATTCAAGGCATACCTTCAACCATTGCAATCAACCACAACTTCTTGATTCCCTCCAATGAACCCAATTAATCTCACCAAAATTCATATCAATCCTGTACAACATTTCCAGCCAACAAATACTCTTCTATCAGTAACAAATATATCATCAACTCAAACTGCACCTAACCAATAATGATATGCATTCGTAAATTACCTGGATCCAACCCACCTAGCCTAACACCTGTTAAACCGCTTCTAGATCCATCACTGAAATTTCCAAAACTGGGACGATGGAACCTACCCAGCCGAAATCCCCTGCGCAAATCGACCCTCTTGCCTATCCCTTAGAACATCCTCTGAGAAAGCAGGCGGTGATAAATCAAACCCAAACCGTCGGTGCTGGGTGATGGCACAAAGGATCGAGATTAAACAATTTATCATCACTCACCCTCATCCGGATCGGTAGAGCACAACAAGACGACGGCATCACCGATCCTATCGAGCTGAGTTCGCTGCTGCCCGGATCAACAGAGGGCGCCAATAGGGAGCTCCGGCGGCAACCGCAGATAGAAGAAAGGAACTGGCCGAGGAAAACTTGCGAGCAGTGGATCAGCGAAAATGGGAAAGGCGGCGATGATCGGCTTGGAGGAGCTCGATGCCGACGAGATCTGGATCAGGCAGAGAACCCATCCAATGGGTCAATCCCGGCGAATGTAGGGCGATCGGGTGTGGCGATTCTGCGGACCTCCGACAATCGGCGACGATGAGCAGCTCCGGCAGCGGCGACAACGCGGTAGAAGAGACAAGGCACCGAAGATAAGTCGACGCGTCTAGCTGCGGCGGAGATCGGCTGGCTCGAGCATCGACGGTGGTAGATCGTCGGAAGAGATGAGCCGCGGCGAAAGGAAAACAGAGGGAGAGACGAGGTCGCGATTTGAGGAGAAGAAGGAATCGCGCAATCGGGAAGAGAAGAAATAAATCGGGGCTGGAAAAGGAATTAACGGGATCTGCATCCGGTTCAACCTTATAACCCCACCATTTGTGGTTGAGCTAGCCTAGGTCAAGTCCGAATTAGCCTAAGTTGACTCAACCACCTGTTTAAGCTCAAATCTTACTCGTACGGTCTCCTTTTGAATCGGGAAAAATTTCTATGAATTCCCAAGAAATTTTATAAGAAAATTTCTCATCTAACAAGGTTTTTTTTTTTTCTGTATCTTACACAAAGTCCCTCTTCTAGACAGGAGAGAGACTGCATTGATAAGATCCCTTAAGCATCTGCTATAGGATGTATCATCTACGCCATGTTGTGTACTTGTCCTGATGTCTCGTATGCTTTGAGCATGACGAGTAGATACCAGTCAGATCCAGGTGAGCATCACTGGATGGCAGTCAAGAATATTCTTAAGTACTTGAGAAGGACTAAAGAATATCTAGTTGTAAAGGGTTACAACGATGCCAGCTTCCAAACTGACCAGGATGATTATAGATCACAGGCAGGGTTCATATTTTGCTTGAATGGTGGCGCTGTGAGCTAGAAGAGTTAGAAGCAGGACACAATTGTTGATTCTACAACAGAAGCCGAGTATATCACTACATCTGAGAAAGCAAAGGAGGTAGTTTGGATCCGCAAGTTCATTACTGAGCTTGGGGTGGTTCCTAGCATAGCATATCCCATAGAGCTCTATTGTGACAATAATGGAGCGATTGCACAAGCTAAGGAACCTCGCTCACACTAGCGGACCAAACACATACTACGGCGCTTCCATCTAATTCGAGAGATTATCGATAGAGAAGATGTGAAAATTTATAGAGTACCCACAGAGGCTAACATCGCAGATCCCTTAACCAAGGCTTTGGCACATAAAAACCTTGATGGTCACACTAGGTCATTGGGTATTAGATATTACGGTGATTGACACTAGTGCTAGTGGGAGATTGTTAGTGAAATCCCTAAAGCCAATCATGGGATGATTGTTGTATGGACTTTATTGTATCATATTTCTATTTATAAAGGCATGTTTATTATATTTACTTGTATTGGTGCCAAATAACTAAGTATAATAAAGTCCTTGAGTAGAAGGTTCTTATCTACATCAATCTATTTGTTGAATCGATAATGAGATGATATAGAGAACACTACTCTTAATCATTCCTAGTCAAGTATTAACATTCAGGGACAATGTTAATGCATAGAGACTAGCATGTAGGTCAACACGATGACTTGATCTCATAAGTCATGGATATGAGATATCAAGTTGACACAAGGGTATGCATTGAAGAATGTATATTGAATTACCCACCATGAGAAAGTATCATGGATCGTTATATGAGTGTCATATACTTTCTCATATGACTATTAGTACTTGGACCTGAAGTCACCATGGTTACCTACATAAGGAGTTGCATACTTTGGCTTCGTCAAACGTCACCCGTAAATGGGTGGACTATAAAGGCGATTACTGGGTATGTAACAAATTATGCGGAGGAATGTGAGTGATGTAGATGAGATCTATCTCTCCTATATGATGGGAGTAACATCGTTATTCTTGATAGATTGAGACCACGAAGTGCATGGCCATGCCCAAATGAGTAAATATGAGATATTGAGCTCATTTAATTAGAGTGAGTCTACTTGGAGTTCAAGATATAGATTGTACTGAGGATGACATGGTCTATGCCTCAATTGGTCAATCTAGATGTCAAGGATAGAGGGACATTATCACATATTGTGAGAGTCACAAAGGTGGTGTTGGAGCTCAACATTCTTGTAACTTGGGTAGCAATGATGTGTTGCTAGATATCACTCATTGCTTATGTTCCTAAATCAGTTTAGGGACATTGCCAATGTTACAAGAACCTATAGGGTCACACACAAAGGGCAATTAGATGGAGATTAGGTTCATATGATGAACCATGAGGATTAGGTTCATGGGATGAACCAAATTTGATTAAGAGTAATCCAAATTAGACTAATTGAGTTAGACTCAATTTGATTCAAGTGTTGAATGAGTATAATTTAGATTTTATTGATTGAGTCAATTTAAATTAATGAATAGAGATTCATTAAATCAAATTGATTTTAATCAAATGGTTGGATTTGATCAACCATGGGAGATTAGAGGTCAAGTTTGACTTGACTTGAGAGGGAAGATGAATGGTCATTTTTGACTTGACCAATTGCCATGTCGTGGTGACATGGCATGGGGACCAACCAATGATGATGTTGACTTATCGTGTGGTGCCACCTCATGAGGGAGACCAAGAGCCATTGGCTCTTGGAGTTACATGCATGCATGTAACCCCCCAAGAATGAAGTGGCCGGCCACTTTCATGTTTTGTGGAGTTATTGGAATTAACTTCAACTTCATATTCTTCCTTGCTCTTCCCCAAGCTCTCTCCCTATTCCTCATCTTGGCCGAAACTTCCAAGGTGTGCTAGCACACTCTAGGTTGTTTTTCTCCATCATTTGTTTGTGTGGATACTTGTAGAGGAGTGTACACTTGACACTCTTGAGTTCCGACAAAGCATTTGAACGAGCGGCATAATCGAAGGGCATCGCTATGAGGTTAACGCTCTCATCTTGTAGATCTAAGGTAGATCTAGGTTTCTTTAAACACATACATGTAATCTATTTTTTATATATCTTTGCACGGATCCGTTGTCGGGCTTCCGAGGTTTTCGCAACGCAAAAAGTAGTTTTTGCGACTCGAACAGTCCAACAGATTGTTAGGGCAATCAATGCAAGTATGTGTTTAGTTTTGATGTGTGTGGCAAAGGGTTTATGTTTGGTTGATTATGTGATTTGATATGTATGATTACGTTTTGCAGGACTTAGTGAATCACACATGGTTTGCTTGATGAAGTATTTGCGAGTTCATCCTCTCATGGTTCAGGTCCTTGAGTCGGTAAAGGATGGCATTGGAGAAGCTGTGAGCTTGGTGCATCCGAGGGACCGCCGGACGAGGAGCAATGGAGTGAAGCCAAAGGAAGCAGACTTCAGGGAATGACTCGAAGGATGGCACTGGAAGAGCCGCAAGCTTAGTGCATCCGAGGGGCATAGCCGGACGAAGAGAGCTCCATGGGAGATGAGAGATTGAGCAATTGTAACCCGGGACAGGGTAGCTCAAGTAGATGAACTTGCTCTAATGGCTAAGTCAAGTGTCGGATGCTCAAACTTATTATTTGATGTTTTACTCGACGGGCGGATGCTCAAACAAGTTGTTTTTTGAGGTTTTACCCGACAATAGTCGACTGATATAGATATCAGTTGATTGGTCCAAGTCGATTGCTAGTTGATCGATGTCAACTAGGGTTCTGTGGCCCAATAGTCGACTGCCAAGGGATCACAGTTGACTACTCCACCATCAATCAATTGTCGAGGATGGAAATCACCTTCTATGGGTGAACATGAGTACAGAACCGCTCATAGTCGACTTATCAGTCGGCTACGTAGGCAGCAGTCAACTGCTGATAGCAACAGTCAATTGCCAAGGGTGTCGTTGAATGGTGATGACTTCAAGTCAAAAGTCGTTGGAAGACGGTCGTTATTGTGGCAGTTGACTGATGGCATGCATCTTTCAATTGTTGCATTTCCAACTGGAAGAAACCCTTCTTCTTTATAAAAAGAAGGGTTGGGGGCCTTGGGGAGGTTAATGCTTCCACTCCTAAGTGCTCCCCAAGTGCCCTAAATGTTCCAAACCTCCTCTTCCTTGTTCTCATATCAATCATATTGTAAGAGGGAGGATTTTGTGTAAGAAGGTTTCTTCTCCACCTTGATTGAGCTCAAGGAGAAGTTTAGTGATTGGTTGTGGGAGTGATTCGCCGAATGAATCGTCCGTGGACTAGCCGCAAGGGTCATGAACCACATTACATCAGCTTGTTAGCGTTTGCCTCTACTTTACTTTTGTATTAGTTTAATTGTATTTGGTTTAGCATATATTCTGCTATGCTAATTATATTGTCGATGATTAAGATGAGAGAATTCCATCGAGCACATTGTAGGCTATTCAACCCCCCTTCTTGCTGGGCCACGATCCTCCATCATATATATATATATATGGTCATGCATGCACACCCCACTCACTACCACGACCCTAGTGAGGCCTAGATGGCATGACATGACAACTGTCTCAACTCAACAACTACCACATACCACAACACACTCTCTATCCCACAGAAAGTCATATACAACAATCAGCCATACACACTAGGACTACCAGCCCAAAACAACACTCCATCGACAACCCACTCACCATATACAAAATATGATCCACAGTAGATGCACAACGTAAAGGGATGTGACAAGACGATCAAACCCACATTTGGATACACCGCCTAGAACCTGTCAACCCAAACCAAAACTATAACTGTACTCAGCTACATGCACTTACACACCATCAATAAATCAGACATATATAGAGTCTATAATCCACAATAGTGATGAATGAAACTATAAAGATAACAACAGAGCCTCTCAAAGTCTAAAGACTAAGTATCAAGCACAGGAATAATAAGAGTGAAGTCAAGGTAATGATACTATCATCATCATAAATAAATCCATGCACTATAATCAACAAACTACATGACTAAGATAAGAATTACCCACCTAATAAGTAGCTTGTGCTAGCTTTCCACACGTATAAGCATCTATCACTAATCAAAATCCTGCAAGAAGGTGCATGAAAGGTAATCAATTCCTAATTAGCTAACCAACAACTACACCAATACAATTTCCGATTAACTCAAACATTTAATCAGATTCAATCCGATGTATAATCCATAATAACACCCCTGCACATTTGTTACACAGCTATAACACAACCTACTATATAGCATACAAAATCAAATATTACCTTCCCCTGTTCAATAAACCATAGTTTATCCGAAACACACCTCTATTGTAAATCTCGAAGGTCTAAAATTATATCGATTCACAATCACCTAAATAATCTGCAAGTTCATCATATTTCACTTAACTGATATAATTATTCAATTAACCACAATCTAGCAACTAATCAATGATAATTAGATCCAAATCTCAGTTTACAACCATACATTCCCTTATCCCAAACACAGCCGTCGGATCTCCCTCTTGGCCTCAACATCGGCTCGTGAGGTGGCCAAGCAGACATGGGTTGAGGCAACACACGATCAAAGAAGAAGAAGAGAATATATCGGCGACGGGAGATTCAATTTGCAGTGGCTGAAGGCGAAGGGAACAGATTTGTGATGGAATGAATCCAAATAAGGAACAATTGCTGGTAGATCTGCTGCATCAAGGATCAGTGCAGTGGTGGATATGGAAAAACAAAGGAGAAATTGGAGAAATAGGGAAACGAGCATGGGAATGCTGCAAAGGAGCAGCAATGGCGGTGACAACATCGATGTCACCGACTAACATTGCCCAAGAAGATCCACTGACAAAAAAGGAAATGAGGATGGTGGCGATTTGCTGCAGATGGAGACGGTGGTAGATCAAGCTCTCACGATCCAAAGAAGAGGAAGAGAAAGAAGGATCGAAAAGATCGGTTGATCGAGAGAAGAATGGCTACATCGGGCGAGGCTCCTAGTGGCTGGAGGGGAAGAACTCTAGCGTGGCCGGTGACAGAGAACTCCGACGGTGACGAGTGGGAAGAGAAAGCTGGATGATTGGGAGAGGAAGAAAATGCGAGGGTGGAGAAAGAAATTGGGGACAATCGCAACAGAGAAGAAGAGAAATGGCGATCTGGGAGGAGAAGAAAAGAAATAAAAATAAGGAAATAGGAAACCTAGGTTTAGTTATTTAAACATAGGCTTATTAAACCATATAATTCCTCCTTAACTTATAAATCAAATAGGCTTCATCAAAGCCTATTTATTTTATCCCCATGAAATATCATAAAACATCCATTTAATTTCAAAAAAAAATCTGAAAATTGTTGGAAAATTATACAAGATAATTTTTTAATTAACTCGGGATATCTCACAATTGAATTGTCAGGTTTAATGATATTTATTTTTTATAGGTTGAAGCATTATGCTTCTCCTTATTTGTAATTGTTATTCCAATTAAGTTATTAATTTTCTACTAACATTTTTTTCATTATAGACTCCCCTTCAACAGGATGGAGCCCAATGCGGTTATTTCATTTTATGATATATGAGAGATATAATTGAAAGTGTCTCATCCATTGGCAAGGCTTCCCTACGACTAATAGTAATATAGAAATATTTTTAAATTTTCTTATTGAAACCTATTTATAAAATGATTTACATTTTCACTCATTTATTCACAAGTAGTTCGCAAAAGCTATGATAGCTACAAAGGAAATTGATGAAGTACATTCGGAGTGGAATGAATAAATACAAGATCAAATATCAGATGTAGGAAATTTAGGTATCCATAACTTTTTTGATTATGTGTTGTAATCTATAAGTGTTTCGGTTATGCACAAATCTTTTGGTATAGTACTAAACATATGATATGGAGTTGTTTTGCTACAATTACTTTTGCACAATATGTTTTTAAGGGTGATCATTTAAAATAAGATGATATGAGCGTGTACTTCACATTGCTACAAGTGCATTTGTATATATATTTTATACAATTCATTTTGATGTTGTTGTATGATGTATACTAAAAATACAACACTGTAAATTGACAATGGTTTATTATTCTCTAATGCATGTTGAGAAATGACAACAGTTAAAATAATAATGACAATACAAATGACAACGGTTAAAAAATTATCGTCTATGACTCAAAAAATCATAGTAAATCCACGCATTGAGAATGTTAGGGTGCTCAAAGACAATGGTTAAAATCCGTTGTAATTTCACTTGAAAACAATGGTGAAAAATCGTTGTCTATGATCCAAAAAATCCGTGGTAAATCTACATGTTGAAAAAGATATGACTCTCAAGGGCAATGGTTAAAAAAAATTGTCTTTTCTTTAAATCGACAATGGTTTTTCACTGTTGTCTTCGAGAACTCTATGTTTCTCAACGCGTCGATTTACCACAAATTTTTTGGGTCATAGACAATGGGTTTTCACCATTGTCTTTTCGAATTTTTGTTGTAGTGGTTATTTTTGGGTAAGTAGGGTAAGCTACATTCATAAGTTTGGTCCATCGAACTCCACTAATCATCCTATTAATATCATCCCTAAATCCTAAGGTTTCAATGGTATAGTTATCAATATACCGGGTGATAACTATTTTTCTTTTAACCAAAATATCAAACCTTTCCCTATGATTAGTGTAGGAACGTCGGTGGCCGGCTAGAGGGGGGTGAATAGCCCTCAATCGTTGTATGGTGGAATACGATCGTTCTTCTTGCATCGCTTGTCTACGATTGTTGTTAACGCAGCGGAATAACAATAATAATGAAAATACTAACAACACATACAAGCATACACAAGATATACGTGGTTCGGAACCAAATGGTTCATACTCCACGGGATTAGCTCAATGAGCTCGTGTTATGCGCACGACACTAACAACACTCCTCGACAACACGTCGGAGGTGGAGAATCCTCTCACAAAAAATTACACTAAGAAATATGAAATACAAGAAATACAAAGACAAATAAGAAATACACGTAAAGAACACTTTACAATGCTTGTTTTGAACCCTTTGCTTGTTGCTTGCTTTAGATGGGTTTTGAAGGTCTGGAATGCAACAACAATTCCCCTCCAAAAGCTTCACAAAAGTCTTGGCGAAATCCTTCCTCTTGAGCTCCATTTATAACCTGCATCAAGTTGATTTCGCACCCATCAATCGACTGGTCCTGTAGCCATTGTCTCACAACGGCCATATCCATGTTGGACAAGTTCCAACGGATCACCCACCATTCAACTGATCATGCCCATCAGTTGACTGTCTAGTCGGCTACGAAGTGTTCTATACTTGCGACATTCCCATCAATCGACTGCCATCCCTTGGCAGTCGACTGCTGTCGACATCAGTCGATTGCTAGTCCATGGAAGTTGACTACCAGCCACAAAACTACAGTATAACACCAGTCGAACCCTAGTCGACTCAGAGCAGTTGACTGACACCTATGCCAGTCAACTGATGTCGGGTAAAACATCAAACAGCAAGTTGTTTGAGCATCCGACACTCAGTCTTAGCCACTTGGCCAAGTCCACCTCATCCCTCATGGCGTTCCCCACCAAAGTTCTCTTCCCTCAGCCTACGTTTCTCGGATGCGCCAAGCGCACGACTTCGCAACGCCATCCTTCGCGTCTCTTGCCCTCGAAGTATGCTTCCTTTGGGCCACACTCCATTCGCTCCCCGTCCGGCGGTCCATCGGATGCACCAAGCGCACAACTTCGCAATGACATCCTTCACCGACTCAAGGACCCCGAGCCTAGTGAACTTGCCAAGTTCTCATGACTTCCCAAATGCACCAAGCACTTGGCTTTGCAATGCATTTCTCACCAAGCACTAAGCGCACGGCTTCGCAATGCTTTGGACTTTCCCACAGTAAGCCCCAAGCTTGGATTTTCCATGCCAACTCCATGTTGGACTTTCCTATGACAATCCCATGTCATAAGTTTTGTCTATCATCAAAATAGTGCTCGAGTCAACCCGGGCCGATTGCACCAACAATCTCCCCCTTTTTGATGATTGACAAAACTATCCCTCAAGTCTACCAATTATCCTTAATTGGCAATTCTCACATCCCAATGTGAATTCCAAACCCAATTGGTAACTTGGTAACTTCTTCCCCTTTTTGACATAAATCAAAAAAGGTTCTCTCCAAGGGTATGAATGTCTCATATCCAAATGAGATCTTATAATCTCTCCCTTGGAGGAACACACATGCCTACAATCTTTCTAGTGATATGTCCCATATCACTTAAAGAGAGGCAACCCAATTTTCCGCCCATGAGAAAAAGTACACATCCATCTTCCCATGATGGATACCTCCCCCTAGAGGCTTGCTCCCCCTTGACCATTGCACCAACAATGCCTTTGGAGAGTCCCTAAGCCAATAGGAATATTAAACCAATCAAAATTAAGGCAAAAGTTCAACAACGAACTTCTATCAAGCTTAAAATTTATACTGTCCCTAAACACTTCTTTTAATCCATATCCAATGGATTTCCACCCTTTCTAATGCTCTCACAAGCATGTCCTAGGGTTAGGAGTGGTTAGAAGACCAAAACTTAGCTGAACATGGGCCTAACCACCAAGGTTTACCCAAAATCATCAATGGCAGTCGACTGAATCAGATATCAGTCGACTCCTTCCCACATCAGTCGACTGGCCTCCCTAGCAGTCAATTGATAACAGCATTTGCAGTTTTCTGATTTTCAGAAATGAATATCTAAAATTCGTAAGTAAGTATACATAAGTTGAAAAATCTTGAAATTTTGTGTGTATATTACTTATTACAATCATTATAAAAATATTAGAAAATTATTTTACCCACCAATTAGCGAGATTGATACAAAGTTCAAAAGTTAAGAAAAGCTTCAATATTGAGCCCTCTTTGTATCATCTCATTCAATAGTGATAGCTATCAAAAGATAGACTTAACCAAGGTTTTTCAAAAAAATTTCAAAATGTTTTTGAAACCTTTAATTCCTTTTTCCTAAACATCTCACTTGTATTCAAGTCAAATATTCTAGTGAGATGTGGATTTTTGTTCTTTAATGGTCTCATGCATATTCTAAGACAACTCTACTTGATTCCCTTATTCATGAGACTTCAAGTCATGCCAATAGTCCTTAAATCAATTTTATTTTATGCATGATATGATTATGGCATATATATGATATAACTAAGCATGTGCCAAAAGCATAATGTCATGGCATGTGAATGAAATTTTAGCATACATGACATATAAAAATAAGTCTAAACATGATCATGACATTTTTAGAGATAAAAATGAAAATGATGTCATGACATGGCAAGGAAAACAAAGTATGGCAATTATAAGATACTAAGGTATGGGATACCTAAGTGTTAAATTCAAATTGTCATTTCTAGGAATTAACTTCATTTTGCCTTAATACCATTATCTTCCTAGTGTGCCATAAACCCAAAATGACACACCCATACCTCTAATACCTAATCGTGCCAAATTAATCATTTTTCAACTTCTCAAACATATTGGCACATCCTAATGTGTCAACTCACCATGGCTAGGTTAACTACCCATCCACTTACGGTTGACACACCCTAACCCATTTAGCGTGAATCGATCACGCTCCTAGGAACCCAATACCTATTGGAGCTCCTTGGGTTAACAAGGTATTCACTAGGAATAACTTCCCTAGATACCTTCCTAATGACCCTTTTAGGCTTTGAAGTCATAGTCTTTTGGGTCTTTTCTAAGTCAAACCTAGGGGTAACTCCCCCTTTGACCTTCTTAGTGGCTTTCTTGGTTTTTCTTAAGTCCTTAGCCACTAAGCACACACCATGGCTAGTCTTAGGGAGAAGTTCCCTATTAGCCTTGTTTTTCCTAGACCTAGATGTTGTTCCATAATCAAATGGAACATTATGATTAGTCTTCTTGGGCTTAGGTTTGTGACCCAAACCTTCCTTGCCCTTAGACCGTTCTTGAACCCTAGGTCTTAACTTTTGGGCATTTGACCCTTGAATAGAATTTTCTATAATCCTAAGGGTTTTTTTTATTCTCTCAAGTCTTGACCTCAACACTTGGTTTTCAAATTCTAATTTTCCCAATTTTGATTGTTCATTAGGTTTCTGGGAAGGCCTCTTCTTCTTATGCATGTGCCTAGACTTTTTGGGATTAATACCCAAATTTTCTTCTACTCTCCTAATTGATTCCCTAGGTAAAATAGTTCTAGTGTTATTGGTCCTAGGTTTATCCTTAGATAAATTTACATGCTTAGCACCTAAACAATAAACCTTATTATTTCTACTAGCATGCTTTTCGTTAATAATTGCAAGAGAACTAAAATAATTTTTAGCATGCTTGTTAACCCTAGGAATTGAAGGTGCATTAACTAAATATACTTAGGGTTAGCTTTGGATACTCCCCCTACATGATATAAACCTTCTTTCCCTTTCTTCCTCCTCCTAGGGCATTGGCTTCGGTAGTGTCCCTATTGGTTGCATTTGAAACATACAATGTGCTCTTTGCTTCTAGTTGTGGAGACTCCCACATCCTTTGACTTTTGGTGCTGATACCTTTTCCTTAGCCAATTTTGGGCATTTACTCTTGTAATTCCCTTTCTCCCAACACTCAAAGCAAATTATATGATTTTTATTTAAAATCAATATGCTTGAGTTAGCTATGGTATTTTCGTCTTGCTCTTCATTTCTCCCAGATGTGGATGTTTCTTGTTGAACTTGCTCCGGGATGGAAGATTGCCTCTCCTCCTCCTCAATACTAGAGGTGGAGATTTCCACCAAATCATCTACATCGTCGAATGCGGATGGACTCTCTTCAACGACATCTTCCTCTACTTGTGTCTATTTGGGAATTTCTTGGAATTTGATTACCTTGTTCCATAACTCCCTTGTATCCATATAGTTACCTAATCTAGACCAAACATTGTTAGGTAACAAATCACTAAGTAATTCAATTACCTTGAGATTTGTCTTGAAGTCCTTGATTTGGTCTTGGGTCCACCTTGACTTCTCAATTTGCCTATTGCTTTCATCCTTAGGCAATTCGAAACCATTTTCTAGAATTAACATAATATCAAAATCGGTTTCTAGATATACCTCCATTTTTCTTCTCCACCATTGAAAATCTCCATCAAATTTTAGTGGTTGGAGGTTGTAGCCATCCATCTCGTAGTTCTTGTTGTGGCAGTTAGTCTGTTGACAAGCGCCTAGCTCTGATACCACTTGTAGGAACGTCAGTGGCCGGCTAGAGGGGGGTGAATAACCCTCAATCGTCGTATGGTGGAATACGATCGTTCTTCTTGGGTCGCTTGTCTACGATTATTGTTAATGCAGCGGAATAACAATAATAATAAAAATACTAATAACACAAACAAGCATACAGAAGATATACGTGGTTCGGAACCGAATGGTTCCTACTCCACGGGGTGAGCTCAACGAGCTCGTGTTATGCACACGACACTAACAATACTTCTTCTCGATAACACGTTAGAGGTGGAGAAACCTCTCACAAGCAATTACACTAAGTAATATGAAATACAAGCAATACAAAGACAAATACGAAATACACGTAAAGAACACTTTACAATGCTTGCTTTGAACCCTTTGCTTGTTGCTTGATTTAGATGGCTTTTGAAGGGCTGGAATGCAGCAGTAATTCCGCCACCAAAAGCTTCACAAAAGTCTTGGCGAAATCCTCCCTCTTGAGCTCCATTTATAACCTGCATCAAGCTGATTTTGCACCCATCAGTCGACTGATCATGATCATCAGTCGACTGGTCCTGTAGCCGTTGTCTCATAACGACCAGATCCACATTGGAGAAGTTCCAATGGATCACCCACCAGTCGACTGATCATGCCCATCAATCGACTAGTGACTTAGTAGTCGACTGCCCAGTCGACTATGGAGCATTTTGTGCTCACGATATTCCCATTAGTCGACTGTCATGCCTCGGCGATCATTGCATCGGATCGATCATTGCCGATCCATGCCATGGCATTGCCCGGCTTGCGATCTAACACCCGGTCGAACCCTAGTCGACTCGAGGCGATCGACTCGGGCGATCAACTAGCACCTATGTCAGTCGACTGATGTCGGGTAAAACCTCAAACACCAAGTTGTTTGAGCATCTGACACTCAGTCTTAGCCACTTGGACAAGTCCACCTCATCCCCCATGGAGTTTCGCACCGAAGCTCTCGTCCCTCAGCCTACATCCCTCGAATGCGCCAAGCGCACGACTTCGCAACACCATCCTTCGCGTCTCTTGCCCTTGAAGTATGCTTCCTTTGGGCCTCACTCCATTCGCTCCCCGTCTGGAGGTCCCTCGAATGCACCAAGAGCACGACTTCGCAAAGCCATCCTTCACTGACTCAAGGACCCCGAGCCTAGTGAACATGCCAAGTTTCAAGACTTCCCAAATGCACCAAGCGCACAACTTTGCAATACATTTCTCACCAAGCACCAAGCACATGACTTGGTAATGCTTTGGACTTTCCCACACCAAGCCCCAAGCTTGGATTTTCCATGCCATCTCCATGTTGGACTTTCCTATGACAATCCCATGTCATAAGTTTTGTCTATCATCAAAATACTGCTGAAGTCAAACTCGAGTAAACCTGGGCCGATTGCACCAACAATTAGAATTATGAAAAATAATACCATAAAGAATGTCGTTACCCTCGTCACATGGCCTTTGCCTCGAATGTGGATTATCGACAGTGGAAGCGGCGACGGATGCGACGGTGGTGTTTCTCCTTAGCCTTTTGAACATGTTGATGCTTTTAATCTTTGAATTTGGCTTGAATAGCTCGGAAATTGGAGGAAGGTTGAAGGAAAATGATCTCTTTATGTTGGAAAATTTGGATCCTGCTTGAAAATTTTAGAAAAGTGGTGCAACTCCTCGGAATGGTGCTCTTGAACTAAAAAATTGCCTCAGAATCCTATATCAACCTTGGAAAAGGCTCGATCTTTAGTTGGAAGAAGAGATTGTATTACAAAACAGTCAGAAGGGTTGTTGAAGAATGATTGTATATGACACTACAAAAAATTTAGCATTTTGCAATGAATTTTGAATAAAAATCCGTTCTATTTTTTTTTTACAATGAAATTTGCAACAAAATATTTTTTTGTTGTAAATAATTCGCCCAAAAATTTCCAAAGAAAAAAAATCATCGCAAAACTTTGCATTGAATAAAATTTTTGTTGCAAAATTAATTTCTATTCAGCGATAAAAATAGCAACTAAATAACTCGTCGCCAAATTTTGTGACGAATAATTCTTCTCGTCACGAAATTTAGCGACGAATAATTCTTTTCGTCGGCAAATCTACGACGAAAAAATAGTTCGTCGAAAAAAACTAATAAATTTATTTATCTATTACTTTGCATCGGAAATAAATTTGGCAACAAAAATAACTATTCATCGCCAATTTTGGTGATGAAAATAACTATTCGTCATCAAATTTGACTAGGAAAATAATTTTTCATCGCCAAATTTGCCGACAAAACAAATGTCGTCGCCAGATTTTACGACGAATAGTTATATTCGTCGCCAAATCTGTGACGAAAATACAGTTCATCGCAAAAGACTAATAAACATAGTTTCATCAATGAAAATAAATTTGGCGATGAATCATTATTTTCGTCGCCAAATCTTGGACGAAAATAATTTTCGTTGGAAAATATTCAAGGTTAGCCGATTGAAGAATAACATTAGTCAACTAACATCTAACCAGTTTGATTGGTCAATCGACTATCAATGTTTCTATAAGGTGCTATAGTAAGAGCAGTCGACTGATCATTTTTATCAGTCGATTGGAAAGCGAACAGTCAACTGTATAGTCGGCTAAATAAGATTTTATAATGTGCTACAGTAAATCTGTCGACTAATAATGGATAATCTACAAAAAAAAAAATTTTATGCAATTTCTATAATGAAAAATTTTTTCATCACAATCAAAGATTTATTAGTCGACTAATGGTGGGCGTCAGTCAATTGGTGGTGGAGAAGCAGGTCATAAAATATTTTTTGGCCGACTGCCCAATCCACTGATAGTATACCAATCGATTGGACACATGAGGCAGTCGACTGTTGCTTCTTTTTTTTCAATGAATTTTTTTTTCGTTGCCAATTTTAATATGAAAAATGATTTTTCATCGCAAATCTACGACAAACTTTATTTTCTTGTCTAATCTGGGAAAAAAAAATCATGATAAATTCTATTATTTTCCCTGTTTTACAACAAACACATATAATAATATAAACTAATTCACATATCAAACTTCAATACCTAATCAATAACATAACAAACATAAACATAACTTACAATACATAGATATTGAATGTGATAAGTCAAGTAACATTTAAATACAACAAATTCAAATGTAACCACCATCGTCACCATCATCATCAAAAAATATATCATCATTGTCATTATTACAGGGATAAGGAGGAGGACCAGATTGAGGAGGAAGTTGATGTTGGTGCTGGGGCACCAGATAATCGAACCTAGGTGTTAAGGTCATATCATTATCTCACATGCTCTGTTAAGTGTGCAGAAATGATTAAAATGAGCTGAAGGTCAGTGACACCCTGAGAATGTCGAGTTGAGAAACCGCGGAGGTCGAGTGACACTCGAGAACTTCGGAGGGAGCTGAAGAACCCAAGTGAAGATTGAAAGCTAAGCTACAAGACACAAAAGACCAAGAGGTAAGCTCAAGTGTGAGTAAAGGTGAGGTTGAGTCCTCTGTACGGGGATGTCATTACGCGGGGATCCGACTAAGACTTCCAGTGGAAGGTCTAGGTCGAGATCGGACGACAAGTGGTTGTCGAATTTACCTTTACTATTATGTTTTCGAGCTAACTTTTATGTTGCAGCTGAATAACCTAACCATCAGTTGACTCATGGCTGTTGGCAGTCGACTGATGGTGGCATCAGCTAAATGATTAGGGCAATCAGTCGACTGCTATTCAAATTGACAGCTTCGATGAAGGTCAAGATAAGAACCCCTTTTCTTGAGTTGTGGTGTCCAATTTGATTAGATCTTAGACTCAATGTTTAGAGGGTTGGAGGCCCATAAAAGAAGGTGGTTTCACCCCTTTAGGATATCATTCAAGCTCTCGGAATGCTCCCGCAACACCGCATCTCTACGACAACTCTACGATGAAGAAATGCTACCACAACGCCGACAACACATCCTCTTCTTCAAGATCAGATTGTCATCGGTATAAGTTTTTGTAGAGTTCATTTCAATTACTTGTATTCCATCTTTTATCGAGCTTTTGATCGTAATGAGGAGAGGTGGGATTGTCCCTCCAACTCTATCTTTTTGTTTTGTAATCGTTGTCTCCTACCTTCAACGAGGAGTAGACTCTTTAGTGTTTTGCCCTCCGTACGCAGTCTAGGATCGCAAGGGCCTTGGATTAGCAACCGTTAGGTTGTGACCCAAGTAAAAAAAAATTTGTGTTTATTTACTTTTTTCACTGTAATACTTTACTCTTGTTTTAATCGAACAAATGAAAAGAAAAAATTTGTCGAGCGATATTCACCCTCCCCCCACCTCCTCACCCCCCCCCCCCCCAACAAGTGCTTTTCAATCCAACAGTTGACTTGAACTAGAAAATTATTTAAGGATGCCACAAAATTAACATATGTTTCCTCTAAAATTCGTTGATCTTTTCATTTACTTCCTGCTCTCTTTGTCTCTATTCATTTTCCTTTTGTGCTAGTAACTCCATCAAATGAGTAACCTCTTCGGTCAATTTATGTATTTCTGCTCTTACTACCGGTGAGGATGAAGAAGAAGCACCAGGGGCTTTATAGGTTTGTCTCGAATAACTTAATCCAATTATTCTTCTACTTATTTCCCCTCTAGTTGCTTCAAGCAATAAATTGATATTGTTAACAGAAGGCTCAGATTCGACTGCATCATCACCTGCACTTGAATTTCTTTGTGCAATTTCATCGTATTTCTTCAGTTTTGAAAAAAAAAAGTTTAATACTAACATTATTAAGAATTTAAATTTTTTAAATTACAAATCTTCATTGTTCTAGCTTTCTCCCCACTCCACGTCTTATCTTTCTTTTGAAATGTACGGGTGAAAGTGCTATAAGTGATGGCTCAGTTCCCATCTCCTGGGCCTAAACAAATAAATTAGTGAGTATTAAATTACAAATTTATGATTTGAAAAAACTCACCAATCGATATCTATTTTTATCGATATTTATTGAACTTCCAGCATACGTGGTAGAAATAGCATCGATATTATAATGTTGATTTTTCTTATTTTGCTCACTCTTATTGTTATCCTAAGATTGCCAATATGCAAAACTCTTATTCCAATTCTCCTTGGTTATGCAGTGTGGCTTTTTACTTCTAATTTTTGCATGACTGAGTATGTTTCTGATATGGTCACCATATTTTTTTCTTGAAAATCCTCCTTATCTCTAGTGTTTCACTCTCCTCCCAAGGAAATACCTGCTGTAGTAGAGAAAAAAATGAATTGATTATTTTACCTACAATTTTATATACAAAATGATTTAAATAACTTAACTTAAACTCATTCCACCACAAACTTTTAATTTCTTCCGGCATGCTCGTATAACTCATAGAAGCTCCGCCCCAATGGTTATTCACTATTTTATTCACCTCATGAATAACATGTATATAATTTGTAAATCTATCATAAAATAAAAACAAACCATTTTAGATATTTATAAAAATATATATCTTATTAAAAACACAGATAATTTAAAACTTGAATACTTATGGATCTTTGCGCGGAGATATCACCTCTCGCGTATCTCCCCACTCAACCAGTGATTGTTCTATTGGGGAAGATACATTAGTAGGGATCTGTTGAGAATCAGAAGATCCTGCAACATAAGAAGAGCTCGAGGGCACATTTCCTACAAGAGCATAGTTCAGGGGCTGAAGCAGAGGAAGACTGTAATCTTCCATCTCTTCTCCGTCTTTGAACGCCACGTCGAAACTAACAATCATAATTATTAGAAGAATATGAAACTTAAAAAAATTATATTTTCATATCGAATTTATAATATGAACAATACTAAAAAAATTACCATATTTGAAGCAACTAGATAATCTATAAAAAAAGATAGTTCATCAATATATTAAATATATGAAATTTATAATTAGGTAGTAAATAGAAACATAATTGATACCGAATAAAAGTTACCCATAATTATAAATCGAAGTCCTCAGTGTGAATTCATCCTAGTCATACGTCTGTTCAATCTCATCATCCTCATCATTATCGTCATCGTCATCGTCATTGTCATCTTCATCGTCATCCTCTAAATTAAATTTCTCATCTTCATCCTCATTCATTTCACTTGCATCAACGTCTATTACTATGCCACTGGGATCTCGTAATATTGAAATATTATATTCTTCAATATGGAATCTATTGACAACTTCATCTTGTTGATATGCTATGTCTTCCCAATCTTCCTCAATATTTTATGTGCTTTTATTTTACAAACAACCCACCAATCACTTTTGTCTCATCTCAGACTAGTATATGAAGCATAAAATACTTGAATCACTTGTTATGCTAACACAAATGGTTCATACCTCTTATATATCTTTTTCTGATTTATTTCAAATAAATTAAACTGTAGATGCACCCTCATTCCTTTGATAGGGTTAAACCAATGACACTTAAATAAAACAACTTGCAAATCTGAGCTTGGGTACTCTACCCCTAAAATTTCATCTAACAAACCATAAAAGTCATTCCTTGCACCTCCATTAGATGACTGAACAAAAACCCCACTATTCATTATAGTTTTGCCCATTCTATATTCTTAAGTATGAAAATTATATCCGTTTATGAAATATGCCGACCAAGTTTTCACCATTTAGTTTGGACCCTATGACAGATGGTTTAATAATTTTTACTCAATGTAATCATGATTATCAAGAACCTAAAGTCAAATAAGTATGTGTTAAAGTCAAGATTTAACCAATTTATTATTTTACATATTTTTTTGAACCATGGTGCAAATTCTTCATCACAGAAACAATCAAACTCATGCTTCGGAAGCTCAGAATATATGGTTTGGAAAATCCTTTCATAAAAATAAATATAACATGAATAATAATTTATGATATATGAAATATATAATATAACATGTATACACTCACTCAAAATACGACGTTACTTCTGAAAAGTTCAAGGAAATATATGTGTCGGATGCTCGCAACTCTTGACCAGTTAAGTATCTATGTGTACAAGATCCACTCAGTCGACCAAGGAAGTTAAAAATTGAGAATGAGTTCAAATTGGGATCAATAGGACCCTCATCATTTCTTCCTAATCTCTGACTTTTGCATTGAACGTGAAGTTCAAAATAATATTATGCAAAAGTTGTAACTTCCTCCACAATATATGCATTAACAATAGAAGCCTCAACATGAGCCTTATTTTTCACCTTTTTTTCAAGTGATAGAGGAATCTAATAGTAATAAAACAAAATGTATTAGAAATTAACTTATACTAAAATTAATCAAATGAACTAACATTGATATATAAAAAAAAGAAAAAATTCACTTTTCAAATGGATACATCCATCGAAATTGAACAGGACCTCCAACTTTTGCCTTATATGGAAAGTGAACCTAAAGATGTTCCATGGAATCAAAAAATGTCGGTGGAAATATTCTTTCTAAGTTACACAAAATGATTGGAATGTCTTTCTCTAATATCTCCATGTGTGAATGACTCAATATTGCCGAGCAAATATCATGAAGAAAAATGCTTAATTTTGTAATTGCACCCCTTAGAAAATTTCGTAACATTTCTTTAAAAGAAATAGTAATTAGTCTTTTCATGAATATATGACAGTCATGACTTTTCAAAACAATCAATTTGAATTCCTTCAAATCGACACATCTGCCAAGATTAGAGACATAACCATCAAGAAATCTCAATGATTTCAACCATTCACAAACATTTCATCTCTGATCCTTATTCAATGTATAAACTGCTTTTGGTTTTGGTCCCCTACTATTTGTTAGGGATCTTTGGAAGGCTAGAGGGGGGTGAATAGCCACTTTTCATTTATACAAGAAAGGTTAGCGAAAGAAAAACAAATACTAAAACAAAATTAAGAAGCTAAAATACAATCGCTAACAAGAAGGCTTTTACATGGTACGTTGATTAAGCTCCTACTCTACAGTTATCCTTGAGGTGGATCAATCCAATTAAATCTCCACTAGAAAGCTTTCTTTACAACACTCTCCTCTTCTTTACAATTGATGAAGATGAGGATTGGAGAAGAGGAGGATTAGAACACTTAGAAAGCTTAGAAAATCGTGGGGAGCTTGAGAGTATAGTTAGAAGATAACCACTAGCCTCATCAAGCACCCCATGTCCTCTTTTTATATAGAGAGGGTTGTTTTTCTCATTGAGCCTCGATCAGTCGATTGATGGTCTCCATCAGTCGACTGCCGCTGAAGCCAATGACTTCTCACGAGGCAGATCCACAGGGATTTGCAGCCGCCATTTCCAATGGCAAGCTGATCAGTCGACTGATGGAGTGATCAATCAAGTGATCCCCGCGAGGAGTCGAGTCCGACACTATTCAGTGTCGATGCAACCTTTGATCAGTCGACTATCTACCTCAGGTAGTTGATTGATGCCGCCATTAGTCGACTGCCAACTCTAGTCTGTCGACTGATGGCTTGCTTTATCAGCTGTATCAGCCGAGTATCCTATCAGTCGACTGCTAGGGTGTATTAGTCGACTGATACTAGTCATGTATGAGTAATTCATACTTGAATTGACTCCCTAGACCGAGACTCAACCTTCTAGCTCTTCCTTTAGCCTTGCGCCTCCAAGATCCCTCCGAGTCCTCGACTTGTTCATCCTTTGTGCTTGCTTCCAAGAGTTTTCTTCGGTTTTGTCATGTCTTGGGTTTCCCTTTGCCAAAGTACCCTTGGACTTTACGCCGCTAAGACTACATGCTTGGACTTATGCTGCCAAGACATGTCTTTTGACTTCTTTTGCCAAGGTCCGCTTGGACATTACGCCTCCAAGACTCCATGCTTGGACTTACGCCGCCAAGACCTTTCCTTAGACTTCTCTTGTAAAGATCACACTTGGAGTTTTCTTTTACCAAGTCTTCATACTTTGATTTTCCTATCACTGAAACATATTCACAATTAGATCACAAATATTGCCTAACTTAGATGATTATTCAAACATCAAAATATATAAATGCTTGTAGCATTGTTGCACCAACAATCTCCCCCTTTTTGATGTTTGGCAATCATTTAAGTTAGGTCTTCAAATATTCTCAGAAATAAACATCATATATCATCATATATCAATGTGAATTCTAACTTAAATCTTCCTTCTCCCCCTTTGACATACATCAAAAAGAGAAGGATTCATATTCATGAAAGAATTGAATTGATTATGTCTTGCACTAAGGTTAAGCCAGGGCAGTTTTGCCAGGAAAGTTTTGCCAGGGAAGTTTTGCTAGGGCTTTGCGCTTGCTGTTGCAGCAATTTTGCAATTTTTGCAAGGGCCATGTGTGCCGAGCTTTTGCTAGTAGGTGCCCCCAATCCTAAACTTTAATCTAAGACATGGTTCTTATATGTGAATAGCATGTGGAGCAAAGCATAAACAAGAAGTATGAAACTATTGTCCTAACTTTGCACCAACAATATAAATTTAGGAGATGAAAAGATTTTACTATGAAGTTCCCCCTAAAACAATACATCAATCAATCATATACCCTTTTAATTACTTAAGTTAACATACCATAGGGTTAGGACACTTAAAAGTACACTTAAGACCAAGAAATAGGACTGATTTTCAAAAAAAATCAGAGTGGTAGTCGACTGAAATCTGACGCAGTCGACTGCACACATGAAATGTCATTTTCAGCATTTTCAGCCCAACTTCAGAATTATGCCAAAAATTCAAGAAACATCAATAAATCACAAAAATTTGCGTACACATTTCTGAAATAATTTTATATCATGGAAAAATAATTTGAAAAATATATGTTTTCCAGATTTCGAAAAAGATACAATTTTGAAAAGTAGAAAAAGCTTTAAGTAATTTGCAAACTTTGTATCACTTTTGTTTAGCAATTGAAAACTATTTTTCAAAGTATGATAAACAGTTTAAAATATATTTTTTTTGACATTTCCAATCATATTCGTAGAGCTATATTCACATCAATTATGCATAAGTCGTCCCAATGATTGGTCCAATGAAGGATTAATATCTCTAGATGACACTTTGGTTCATAGTAATGCATCATAACAAGCATGATGAACCAAGTGCATCTTCCTAATATCTCACATGTTGTCTAAGTGGCTCAATACAAAAATCATGGTTTTTTAAGTATTTTGTGAAATGCTTAAAAATATAATCCTAGAGTTTCTATAGGATCATGCAAGACTAAACCTCTATTCTACTAAGCACATCCCAAGTTCTCTCCTTAGTGATGAATACTCCGCTTCGGGGAGAGCCTTGGTGAAAATGTCAGCTAGGTTGGACTTGGATTCTATGTAATTGAGTTCAATGTCCCCCTTAGCCATATGATCTCTAATGAAGTGATGCTTCACTTCAATGTGCTTAGTCCTAGAGTGATGTACTGGATTTTTGATCAAATTTATGGTACTCACATTATCATAATAAACTTTGACATTGGAGTAATGTAGCTCATAATCTTCTAAAGTGTGTCTCATTCAAAGTAATTGAGCCACACAACCACCTATAGCCACATACGGCCTTGGTGGTTGACAAAGCAACACAAAGTTGCTTTCTACTACTTCAACTCACTAGGGAGGATCCAAGAAATTGCCATCCACCGCTATTACTCTTCCAATCCAACTTGCAACCCGTATAGTCGGAGTCGGTGTACCCAACCAAATCAAAAGACTTAGTCCTAGGGTACCAAAGTCCTACATTTAGTGTGCCTTTGATATATCTTAGAATTCTCTTAACGACCACTAAATGGGACTCTTTGGCACAAGATTGGTATCTTGCACGCATACCTACTGCAAATAAAATGTCGGGTCTACTAGCGGTTAAGTATAAAAGACTACCAATCATGTGCCTATATATCTTAAGGTCAATTGATTTTCCTTCATGATCATTATCTATTTTTTCCTTGGTTGCCATAGGAGTTGAAATTACCTTAGTATTTTCTAAACCATATTTCTTGATCATTTCTTTGGCATATTTGTTTGGTATACATAGTTTTCTTCATTTGTTTGTTTGACTTGTAAACCTAAGAAGAATTTTAATTCTCCATCTAGACTCATTTCAAATTCATTTTTCATATTTTTGATGAAATCTTGAAGGAGTTCATCATTGGTTGACCAAAAAATTATGTCATCTACATATACTTAGGCTATAAATATATCCTTTGATTTTGATTTAATAAAGAGAGTTGGATCTATTTTACCCCTTCTAAATCATTTAGACACTAAGAAAGATGACAATCTTTCATACCAAGCCCGGGGAGCTTGTTTTAACCCATATAAGGTTTTTCTAAGCTTGTATACATGGTTAGGGTAATCTATATTTTCAAACCCGGGAGGTTGTTCTACATATACCTCTTTTTTAATAAACCCATTTAGGAATGCCGATTTTACATCCATTTGATGGAGTTTAAAACCCATGTAGGAGGCATATCCTAATAGGATTCTGATGGACTCTAATCTAGCAACCGAGGCATATGTTTCATCATAATCATGCCCTTCAACTTGATTGAAGCCCCTTGCAACTATCCTTGCCTTATTCCTAGTTATATTGCCTTGATCATCTAGTTTGTTTCTAAAAACCCATCTTGTAGTAATGATGGTACTATGATTAGGTTTAGGAACTAACTCCCATACTTGACTCCTTTCAAATTGAGCCAATTCATCTTTCATTGCTAAGATCCAATCCGGATCAAGTAATGCATCATTGATTATTTTGGGCTCAATTTGGGAGATGAGGGCTATATGACTAGAGGAAACTCTATAGAATGACAAAGTTCTAACACCTTGAGATAATTCCCTAGAACTTGATCTAGAGGGTGATTTTGATGAACTCTTATTTTTCTAGGAGGTGTATCAACTTGATTTTGATATTGGATAACCTCAAATCTCTTTTCATCATCTGATTCCCCTCTTGCTCCCCCTTGATTGTTGCTCACTATTCCTCCCCCTTGATTGTTACCCCCTAAAGTCATGTTTTGAAATTTTTGGGTAATTTCATGATTTTTGTCTTTGATATCATTATTAATGGGGGATATCCTAGGGGAAATCGTAGAGGTTTCATAAAATTGAACATTTGAAGACTCCTCAACTATTTGGGTTCTTTTGTTATATACTCTATAGCCCCTACTAGTGGATGAGTATCCAACAAGGATTCCCTCATCCGCTTTGGACTCAAATTTCCCCAAATTTTCTTTGGTGTTTAAGATATAGGTTTTACATCCAAAGACCCTAAAGTAGTGAATTGTTGGAATTGAGCCATTCCATAATTCAAATGGAGTTTTTCCTAAAAACCTATGGATTTGGACTCTATTTTGGATATAGCAAGCGGTATTAACCGCTTCCACCCACAAGTAGCTAGGTAATGAGTATGCATTAAGCATAGTCCTAGAGGCTTTTTGTAGGGCACGATTTTTCCGTTCCACTACCCCATTTTGTTGAGGTTGTTGGGATGTATACTGAAAAGTCTATCTTTTGTATGAACATCTTTATTTTGAAATAAGAATCACATGATCATTGTTTGCATAATTTTATGGCTATGCATATTGTCTAATACATTATATTGTAGATAACATGGTGTGTGGTGTCACACGGGAGATCATGTTATCGGTTCCTTGTAAAGTATAAGTAAAGGCTCACAACCGAGATGGCTTTGGACAAACCATTGGAATGGTTGTAGTGTGATTTGGTATTGGTTTATCTTGACCATAGAATCACACTAGTGCACTTTGTGTGTATTGAGCAGGACCGACTTAGAGGTGATTCGATTTATTACTGACTACATAATCGAATTGGACCTCAAATATTATATTGTACACACTCTTAAACCCGATATAATAACGGGCACATATACTTAGTATTCATCTCTTTGATTTAACAATGGGCGAGATTTATAGATTAAATCGATAGGTTCGGTAAGTTGGGCAATGATATTATTTATATGGTGTGTCGTTGATTATTGGAGGAAACCGTGTCCTATATATTAGGATGATGATGTCCCCTTGAGGAGCTCATAAGGTTCATCATGTAAACCCTGCAGGTGAACTTGGTCCGGCATGATGAAAAGGATGAGTGGTACTACTCATGGAGTTAGATGTCGATTAATTAATGGTAGTAAATTAATTAATCGACAGACATTCGAGATCTTAAACACGGGGAGAAAATGTACATATAATATATGGATCCCATATTAATTTATGGGGGTTGGTGAGGTAGATCAATGATAATCCTTTAGTGGATTGTATTATCATTAATGGATCAGACTTTATGTGGGCTTGATCCATTGGGTGGCCAAGATCCAACTTCTCCTCATGGTCCCTATTGTAGCCTATTAATACCTCATGGAGCTTAGATCCAATGGATAGAAACAAAATTCTAGATCCAAAGGTAGAGATTAAATCTCTAGATCCGATGATTGAGATTAAATCTCCAGATCCGACGTTTGAGATTAAATCCCTAGAACAAATGGTGGAGATTAAAACAAGGCTTATCCCTAAGCTCTATAAAAGGAGGCCTTAGGGTTGGCGTGAAGAGAAATTGAGAAGCAAGAGGCAAAGGGAGAGGGTAGGGTTTTGGGCGGCAAGAAGAATAGGGGTTGGCGGCACAAAATAAGGAAACTATTTCTTTATCTTCTTCTTCCTCAAGCTTGTTGGCGCCCATACATCCCCTTCCTCACCTTGGCCGACATGCATAGCAGTTCTTCTCCTTCTCCTTGGCCGGTGGAACCAAGGCTTAGGGTCCTCCCTTGAAGCTCTTAGCCGACAATCATCTCTTCTCCCTTCTCCTTGTTGGCCGGCGACAAGCAATTGGCTTGTTGCTTGTTGGTTGGCTAAAGGAAGGAGAAAAGTCTTGTTTCTATTCTTCCTCTTGCTCAGGATGAGCAAAAAAGGAAGATTGGTGATCTAGGAGCTTCATCTTTTTATAGATCGTCACCCACACGACGTCTGAAAGGAGGAAGTTCATACAATAGAAGATCGAGAGGTATATCGATTCTCTATTTTCATTTGTTACATGTTTATATTTGCTTTTCAATTATATGCATGATATATATTCTATTTTGTAGCTAAATATACTTGGACCCCGAACATAAACTCAAAAGTCGACGATCCGTATATCGTCTATTCCGCGGTTACTCGTAGAATAGAGGTTGGTCGCTTGAACAACAAGTTTGTTCAAGTGACTACTCTAATCGAATAGCACGATGATGACAAGGTTGCTTGGGCAATCCCTCTTGTCAAGGATAATTTGTTTTTATCCGGGGACGTAGAAGGGATCGCCATGAACAAGCGACCGAGTTGAAGTGGGAAGTGATGTTTCCCCTCACGGACTCCCAACAAGTGGTATCAGAGCCACGATTTTCGGTTTTGTGTGTTTAGGATTCGGTTACTCTTATGCATTTTTCATATATTATATGTGTCGGATAATAGTAGGATATGCGTAGGTTAACTCTTTGGTTGCAGGCATAAGATCCGACTATTATGGCAATATGTGTGTATGTGATTGTATGTGTGTAATAGTATATTTTGTTGAATCCTCGGGGTTGACGAGGCTAGTATTTAATTTTTTGTAAATTAGATACGACATTATTTAGCCACTCTTTTTATTTTAGTTTACTTTCGATCTAGATTTCATGTACACTCCCTCGTGGAGTATAGGATGGATGGATGTAAATTAAAATAGTTTTTAGTCTCGGCTCGGATCTCCGGATGTCTCGTACATGGCGTAGGAGGAGCAGATGAGAACGTGATACGACAGGAGACATATTGAAGACAAAAGCCATAATAGTTGGAAAAATTTTATTTTTCATATTTATTGCTTATTATTTTATATGCATGTCGTAGGCTAGAAAATTCCTCAATTTCAAATTACTAAGTGGGAGAGGGAAATTTTTTAAAATTCCCACGGCCTCCATTACGATTTGACAAGTGATGCAAACAAACTTGCGCGTCAGCTTTGAGTGCCTTCCTCCCCATTGGATGAGTTTGTTTGCGGATCACAAGGTCAAATATGGTTATAGGAAATTATTAAGGAGCGTGTGTACTTTCCCATCGGAAGGCACATAATCTGAGATAATTACCTTGGTACTGAGTAATGGTGAACACTTAGATACAAATATAAGTATCCTTCCCATCGGAGTCACTGCTTTTATTTGTAAGGCCAAAGAGGAACCAACTATTAATTTTACTTGTCAAAATGTTAGGTTGACATGATAGTAAAATTAATGGGTAAAACCTCCTCTTACAAATGTAGAATTTGTATACGTCCACACTATCGTGGCATACGATATTCTCGATGTTTTGAGGTGTTAGTTGATTTTGAAATTTTATTGTTTGAGGAGTCAATAATTTTTTGAAATCTAATGTTTTGATCTATGTGATTCTTACGTTTTCTTTCAAAATGACTTTCAACCCGCATGCTGTGATACTAAAAGAGAATAAACTTACTGGACCCAACTATGTTGATTGGAAGAGGAATCTAGACATTGTTTTGACTGCTGAGGAATACAAATATGTACTCATCCAAGAGTTCCCTCCTAAGCCTACAGAAGATTCTGGGGAAAAGGAGAAAGAGAGTTATAAGAAGTGGATAAAGGCCGATGAGATGGCGCGATGTTACTTTTTGGCATCTATGTCAAATGTACTGCAACATCAGCATCAAGCCATGCCCACTGCTTATGACATGATGCTCAATCTCAAAGAACTTTTCGGACACCAGAATCGGGCTGCAAGGAAGGAAGCCATGAGAAACTTGATGACGACCACCATGATCGAGGGAACACCCGTGAGGGATCATGTTCTCAAGATGATGGCTCATTTGAATGAGTTCGAGGTCCTTGGAGCTGAGATCGATGGGGAAACCCAGGTCGATATCATTCTCTAGTCTCTACCTAGGAGTTTTGAGCAGTTTTGCCTGAACTACAACATCAACAAGAGGTTGTATTCATTGGCGGAGCTTCTGACAGAACTCCAGGAGACAGAGGGGCTATTTTGTCAAAGTGCTCAGACACATGCCATGGTGACCCAAAAGCTTTCTACTTCTAAGCCGAAAGGCAAGAAGAAGAAGAAACAAACTGGGGCGAAGGCAGTGGGAGGAACTCAGGGAGGAGTGAAGAAGCCGAAAGGCAAGTGCTTCACTTGTAAGCAGACTGGACACTGGAAGAAGGACTACCCCAACCGCAAGCAGAACAAAGGTATATCTTTTGGTCTAGTCGTTGAAACATGTTTAGTGGTGTTATCTACCGACATATGGTGTGTAGAGACAGGAGTCACTGATCATGTCTGCAATACTTTACAGGGTTCCAGAAACGACTGAAGGAGGAGATTACTATACTTGGGCGATGCTACAAGGTGGCATTGCGGGGAGACGTTCATTTATCTTTTGAGAAAATTAAAGTTTTAGTTCTTAAGAATTGCCTTTATGTACCTTTATTTAGAAAGAATTTAATTTCAGTTTCTAAATTATTTATGGATGGATATTCTATTTCTTTTAATGACAAAGTTGTTGTAAAAAGGAATAGGGACATTATCTGTTCGGGTGCATTGATAGGAAATTTGTACACACTTGAAACAAAAGCTCCCACGATGCAAATTGAAGTTAATAACTCATCTTCTAATTCCAATAAGAGAAAAGAACCTTCGAAGATAAACCTAACATATCATTGGCATCTTAGGCATGGTCATATTAACATAAGAAGAATTCAAAGGTTGATAGTTGATGGACCTCTGGGTTCATTAGTGGTGGAAGATTTCCCAACCTGCGAATTTTGCTTGGAGGGTAAAATTACCAAGAGGCCTTTTAAGGCCAAGGGATATAGAGCCAAAGATGTGTTAGAATTGGTTCATTCTAATTTGTGTGGTCCTATGTCTATCCATGCTAGAGGTGGTTTTGAGTATTTTGTCTCTTTTATAGATGAATATTTAAGATATGGATGAATTTACTTGATGCACCGCAAGTCTGAATGCTTTGACAAGTTCAAAGAATTCATGGCTGATGTAGAGAAATGTCAAGGTAAAAGTATCAAGACACTATGATCTGATCATGGTGGTGAGTACCTCTTGGGAGAGTTTAGGAATTACTTATCAGAGGCTGGGATTCAATCCCAATTGTCTGCACCTGGCACACCCCATAGAATGGTGTAGCAGAGCGAAGGAATAGGACTCTTATGGAGATGGTTAGATCGATGATGAGTTATTTTGAGTTGCCAGATTCGTTCTCGGGATATGCTCTAGATACGACAGTGTATATTCTAAACTTTGTCCCATCTAAATCAGTGCCTTCTACTCCCACAGAATTGTGGACTGGGCAAAAGCCTAGTCTAAGACATATTCGGATTTGGGGGAGTCCAGCACATGTGCTGAAGACAGATGTTGGTAAGTTGGAGCTTCGTACAGAAGTACGCATGTTCATTGGCTATCGTAGAGGAACGAAAGGTGGTTTGTTTTATAGTTCTAGAGATCAGAGGGTGATCGTTAGCATGAATGCTAGATTTCTAGAGGAAGACTATGTGATGAACCACAAGCCCATGAGTAAGATTGTTCTGGAGAAAATAAAAGGGGAAGTCGCTTCTTCAGTACCACCAGTATAAGAGGATATACCACAAGTCATTGCACCGCGTGTCACAGAGGATACACAGCTGATACCTCATCGTAGTGGGAGGGTTGTGAGACAGCCTAATAGATACATGTTCTTGGGAGAATCTTCTGATTTGGTCCCTGGCGAACATGAACATGATCCCTGGACATATGACGAGGCAATCCAAGATAAAGATGCAGCATCTTGGCAAAGTGCAATGAATACTGAGATTGAATCTATGGATTCAAATCATGTATGGGAGCTAGTGGAACCATTCGATGGTGTAAAAACCATTGGATGCAAGTGGATCTACAAAAAAAATAGAGGAATAGATGGGAAGGTTGAGGCCTTCAAAGCGAGGCTTGTTGCGAAGGGGTATACTCAAAAAGAGGGTATTATGAGGAGACATTTTCGCCGGTAGCCATGCTTAAGTCTATCCGGATTCTCTTATGCATTACAGCTCATATGGATTATGAGGTGTGGCATATGGATGTCAAGAAAACTTTCCTTAATGGAAGTTTTGAGGAAAACATCTATATGAAGCAACCAGAGGAATTCATTGCGAAGGGCAAAGAGCATCTTGTATATAAGCTTAATCGGTCCATTTATGGATTGAAGCAAGATTCGAGGTCTTGGAACATCCGATTTGATGAAGTAATCTAGTCTTATGGATTTATTCAAAGTCCGGATGAGTCTTGTGTATTCAAGAGATGTGAGGGAAACGTAGTGGTATTTCTTGTACTATACGTAGATAAAATTTTGTTGATTGGCAACAATATCAAGGTGTTATCGGACGTAAGGGTATGATTGTCCAAACAGTTTGATATGAAGGACTTGGGAGAAGTGGGACATATCCTTGGGATCAAGGTTATAAAGGATCGCAGGAAAATGATGTTGTGTTTATCCCAAGCTTCATACATAGACACGATTATGGATCGTTTTAGCATGCAAAACTCCAAGAAAGGTTTTCTACCTTTCAGGCATGGAGTTCCTTTATCTAAGAAGATGTGTCCTAGAACATCTGAGGAGATAGAGGAGATGAAGGCGGTTCCTTATGCTTCTGTTGGGTTTCTGGCACCGTGGCGTGTGTGTGTTCGATCACTTTTCGTAAACATGAACACAGCGGAAGCAAAAAAATTAATAAATCTACATTTATTACAACACACACAACACATGCATGCATATTACAACAAGTGTAGACATAACCGTAAATTTAAATTTGCAATAAAAGGAAATTTATCTACGTTATACCTTTCGTATGACGTGTAGCGGGAACGGCATCAACCGGAACAATCCTCGCTAGAATCGTCTCTATCCGTATCCACGCCGAGTTCCTCGGGATGACTTCGCTAAGCCACGAGCTTCGTCTTTGTACGGGTTACTAGCCTCGTGTTGAAGACGACGTGATCGAGAGATGATCACGATCCGAATCCAAATTCGGATCCTAATACGAGTTCTCAAAACTCTCTTCGTCGGAGAGGTATTCGTCAACAAATTGATGAATCCTTCGTCCTCCACCTCAGAGGATTACCGGAGATCGAATCCCCGATAAGTTAGCCGCTGTTGGAGCTCTAAGCGTCGTCCAAACGACGCTCCGACGAGAGGAGAATAAGCTGTCCAGAAAACTGGACAGCTTTGGTGGAGGAGATAGGCGCCGGCCAACCAAGGGAAGAAAAGGTTCACCTTGATGCCAAACCTATAGGAGATCACCGGAGGGTTGCCGGAGGATCACCGGCTGAAGCTTGTTCGCCGGCAAGGAGTTGTATGGTGGCACAACAAGCTGGGCGGCAATGGAGGTTGGGCGGCAACTCCAAGCTAGGGTTTTGGATTAGGGCTTAATTATCCATTAAGCCCTCTTTTATAGAGAACTAATTCTCTTAATGGTTATTGGATCATAACCATTAGGCCCGTTAACCCGCTCCATTAAGATAAGTTAAAATAAACCAAACCATGATGATTTATTTTAAGTTAAAATGAACCGAACCAACTTTTGGTTCATTCGTTTAAAATAAACCAAACCCTTTGGTTTATTCTCCTCCATTGGATTAGAACCAAACCATTTTGGTTCATCCATTACGTCTTCATAAGATTCGGCCCATCCACGCTTCCATTGCGACTGAAACAATTTCATGCTCGCTTTATTTTTGGTCCAACCAAACCTTGTTTCTCTCGGTCTGAGAATCTCATTCTCAAGCTCGTTTTAAATCCTTTGGATTACGCTCATTGTGCGTGTGACGAAATAGGTTCTCGGTTTATGTTGGTCGTCTATAATTAACCATTAATTATAGAACGATCATGAGTGGCACCTAGTAGTACATCATGATCCCCAATTAACCGAAAAGATCAACGGTTGATCCAGAACTATTTCTGAAACCCTTCAGCAGCTCGAATGATTCGTGCCCCATTCCCTTCACTCATCTTATACCCACTTGGTTCAGGACATGGTCTATTGTGTCAGTCCCCACTAGGCTGACTATGTCACACCTAGCCCAAGTATCATTTCCTCGTCCTACGGATTCTTGTTACTCCACATGTATTGAAGAGTACCTTACTCTAAACATGTAATGCTTTGACCAAAGACTTTAGTAACAATCCGACGAGAGGCCATGGGTATACATCTCCTCGCAAGGAGTGGTGAATCCTTTATAGGCTATTCAAACACCTTCGATCACTTCGACTTATACCCAATCATCCCGGGTCCACATCTCCTTAGAGATGCTTGCTTAAGATGTCAAAGCATAAGTCTCTATGATCAAGATGACTTGAATACCGCAAGTCAAAGGAACATCGCACTTAAGCCACAGTAAGAACTTCATTGACATATCTATATATGCAGAGAACCATATGAAGTCTTACGGCTGGTCACTCCAATGAACTAGTTTCCATAACTAGCATCCACGATTAACTCCGGACATCACTATGTCTCCAGCCAGTGAGAATCAGCTGCTTGGATACACCAAGGAGTATACCTCGTGCTAGTCTCGACAGAATTGATGGTGTCCAAATCCATCAATTCATCGACTAGGGATAATTCCTATACATCACAATTACACATGTAGAGATACTCACTAGTTGTGATCCAATCACAAATTCTCTCATGCTGTGAATCGTATCGTGGACATTCAGTAAATGAGTTTAAGATCCAATCAAATACATAAAACATGTATACTCAAATAGTGAATCTTCATTTATAATATAAATGGTTCATACATAAGGCGATTGCCTTAGGACATCTCTCATATATTACTAACAGACTCCCACTTGGCCTAATGCCAATCGCTACGGTATCCAATACCATAAGCTCGAACATGACCCTCAAACTTATTTTGAGGTAATGCCTTAGTCAAGGGATCCGCTAAGTTCCTTTCAGTGGGAATTTTCTCGATTTGTATTTCGTTCCTACTGATGATCTCTCTGATAAGATGATAGAGGCGAAGCACATGTTTGGATCGTTGATGAGACCTTGGCTCTTTCGCCTGTGCAATTGCTCCATTGTTGTCGCAGTAGACCGGTATTGCTTCAACAATGGCTGGAATCACACCAAGTTCATGAACAAACTTCTTGATCCAAACCGCTTCCTTTGCTGCTTCCGAAGCTGCAATGTATTCTGCCTCAGTGGTAGAATCCGCTATAGTCTCTTGTTTGGAACTTTTCCAACTCACTGCGCCCCCATTCAAGGTGAACACATATCCAGACTGAGACCTAGAATCATCCTTGTCTGTCTGGAAGCTGGCATCCGTATACCCGCGTATCACCATGTCCCCTTCTCCATATATTAGGAACACATCCTTAGTTCTTCTCAAGTACTTAAGGATCGTCTTAACAGCCGCCCAATGATCCATTCCCGGATCGGACTGGTATCTGCTCGTGACACTCAGAGCGTACGATACGTCGGGCCTTGTACATAACATAGCATACATGATAGATCCTATTGCGGATGCATAGGGAATCTTACTCATGCAAATCCTCTCGTCTTCTGTGCGCGGACACATAGACTTCGAAAGGTGTACCCCATGCCTGATGGGTAAGAAACCTTTCTTGGATTCCGACATGCTAAACCTCTTTAGCACTCGGTCTATATATGTAGACTGCGAAAGACCAAGCAACCGTTTCGATCTATCTCTATAGATCTTAATCCCGAGGATGTAGGTTGCTTCTCCCAGGTCTTTCATGGAGAATGTCTTGGATAACCAAACCTTCACTGACTGTAAGATTGAAACATCGTTTCCTATAAGTAGTATGTCATCGACATACAATACTAGGAACACGACTGCACTCCCACTAACCTTCTTGTACACACAAGGTTCGTCTGGATTTTGTGAGAAATCAAACTTTTTGATTGTCTCATCAAAACGGATATTCCAGCTCCTGGATGCTTGCTTCAATCCATAAATGGACCGTCGCAATTTGCATACCTTGGTTTTATCAACCGATGTGAAACCCTCAGGCTGTATCATATACACGTCCTCAAGCAGGTTTCCATTAAGGAAAGCTGTTTTCACATCCATCTGCCATATCTCATAATCATAATGAGCCGCTATGGCCAGGAGCATCCGAATGGATTTAAGCATAGCTACAGGCGAGTAGGTTTTGTCATAATCAACACCTTGCTTTTGATGATATCCTTTCGCCACCAATCTAGCCTTATAGGTAATCACATTACCATCCATGTCAGTTTTCTTCTTGAAAACCCACTTGCACCCTATAGGCTTTATCCCTTCAGGTGGGTCAACCAAGTTCCAAACTTGGTTTTCATACATGGAATCCATTTCCGACTTCATGGCACCACGCCACTTATCCCTTTCTGAACTTGTCAGCACTTCTTCATAATTGGTAGGCTCCTCATCATCAATGAGTAACACGTCGTTCGATTCACTTATGAGAAATCCATATCTCTCAGGAATATTGCATGTTCTACCAGATCTACGAAGATGTGGTGTTACAATAGGTCCAGCCGATTGCTCATCACTATGAGTTGTCAGCTGTTGTGCTTCACCAGGTATCTCATTAATGTCTATTTGAGTCTCTCGAGCCTCCTCAAGCTCGACGACACTCCCACTGTTTTCTTGCAAGAGAAACTTTTTCTCTAGAAACACAGCATGCCTTGAAACAAACACCTTTTGTTCCACAGGATGATAGAATTGGTAACCCCTTGTTTGCTTAGGGTATCCAACAAATAGACATTTATCAGACATAGCATCCAATTTGTCTGATACAGTCTGCTTCACATAAGCAGGACAACCCCATATCTTCAAGTAAGATACATGAGGTTTCTTACCATTCCATATCGCATATGGATTTTAACAAGTAAACAAGTAAATGTCAAGTGCATAGCCCCAAAAGGACTTGGGAAGAGTCATGATTCATCATTGACTGACCATGTCCAACAAGGTCGATTCGCCTCTCGGATACACCATTATGTGGTGTATATGGCGGAGTCCATTGAGACAATATACATTAGTAATATATGAGAGATGTCCTAAGGCAATCGCCTTTATGTATGAACCATTTATATGATAAATGAAGATTCACTATTTGAGTATACATGTTTAATGTATTTGATTGGATCTTAAACTCATTTACTGAATGTCCACGATACGATTCACAGCATGAGAGAATTTGTGATTGGATCACAACTAGTGAGTATCTCTACATGTGTAATTGTGATGTATCGGAATTATCCCTAGTCGATGAATTGATGGATCTGGACACCATCGATTCTGTTGAGACTAGCGAGTATACTCCTTGGTGTATCAAGCGGTGATTCTCCTTTGGTGGAGACATAGTGATGTCGGAGTTAATCGTGGATGCTAGTTATGGTAACTAGTTCATTGGAGTGACGGTAGTAAGACTTCATATGGTTCTCTGCATATATAGATATGTCATGAAGTTCTTCTTGTGGCTTAAGTCGATGTTCCTTTGACTTGCGGTATTCAAGTCATCTTGATCATGGAGACTTATGCTTTGACATCTTAAGCAAACATCTCTAAGGAGATGTGGACCCGGGATGATTGGGTATAAGTCGAAGTGATCGAAGGTGTTTGAATAGCCTATAAAAGATTCACCACTCCTTGCGAGGAGATGTATACCCATGGCCTCTCGTCGGATTGTTACTAAAGTCTTTGGCCAAAGCATTACATGTTTAGAGTAAAGTACTCTTCGATACATGTGGAGTAACTAGAATCCGTAGGACGAGGAAATGATACTTGGGCTAGGTGTGACGTAGTCAGCCTAGTGGGGACTAACACAATAGACCATGTCCTGAACCAAGTGGGTATAAGATGAGTGAAGGGAATGAGGCACGATTCATTCGAGCTACTGAAGGGTTTCAGAAATAGTTCTGGATCAACCGTTGATCTTTTCGGTTAATTGGGGATCATGATGTACTACTAGGTGCCACTCATGATTGTTCTATAATTAATGGTTAATTATAGACGGCCAACATAAACCGAGAACCTATTTGGTCACACGCACAACGAGTGTAATCCAAAGGATTTAAAACGAGCTTGAGAATGGGATTCTCAGACCGAGAGAAACTAGGTTTGGTTGGACCAAACATAAGCGAGCATGAAATTGTTTCAGTCGCAATGGAGGCGTGGATGGGCCGTGTCTTATGAAGACATAATGGATGGACCAAAATGGTTTGGTTCTAATCCAATGGATGAGAATAAACCAAAGGGTTTGGTTTATTTTAAACGAATGAACCAAAGGTTGGTTGTTCGTTTTAACTTAAAATAAACCATCATGGTTTGGTTTATTTTAACTTATCTTAATGGAGCGGGTTAACGGGCTTTATGGATATGATCCATTAACCATTAAGAGAATTAGTTCTCTATAAAATAGGGCTTAAACCCTAATCTAAAACCCTAATCTAGTTTTGGCCGCCCAAACCCCCTCCCTCTCCTATTCGGCGCCAACACCAAAAGCTGCTGCCGCCCAGCTTGTGTGCAGCCGTCCAAGTCTTTGCCGGCGACCAAGCTTCAGCCGGTGAACCTCCGGCGACCCTCCGGTGATCTCCTCTAGGTTGTGATAAGGTGAGCTTCCATCTCTCCTTGGCGGCCTCTATTCCTCCACCAAGCTGTCCAGTTTTTCTGGACAGCTTGTTTCTTTGTTATCGGGCGTCGTTTGGGCGGCGGTTAGTGCTCCGATAGCGCCTAACTTACGAGGATTTGATCTCCGGTAATCCTCTGAGTGGAGGGCGAAGGATTCGTCAAGCGGTTGATGAATACCTCTCGGAGAAGCGAGTTTTGAGAACTTCGTTTTGGATCGAATTTGGATTCGGATCGTGATCATCTCTCGATCACGTCGTCTTCAACACGAGGCTAGTAACCCGTACGAAGACGAAGCTCGTGACTTAGCGAAGTCATCCCGAGGAGCTCGGCGTGGATACGGATAGAGACGATTCTTACAAGGATCGTTCCGGTTGATGCCGTTCCCGCTACACGTCATACGGAAGGTATAACGTAGTTTAATTTCCTTTTATTGCAAATTTTAATTTACGGTTATGTCTACACTTGTTGTAATAGCATGCGTGTGTTGTGTGTGTTGTAATAAATATAGATTTATTATTTTTAATTGCTTCCGCTGTGCTCATGTTTACGAAACATGATCGAACACACACACGCCGCGGTGCCGGAAACCCAACAATACCATTGTCTCTTAGATAATCAAGAAACTCTTGACTTAAGTATTCACCACCTCGATCCGATCGAAGTATTTTAATAATCTTATCATGTTGTTTCTCTACTTCATTTCTGAATTCTTTGAACCTTTCCAAGGCTTCAGACTTGTGTTTCATCAAGAACACATACGCAAACTGTGAGTGATCATCGGTGAAGGTAATGAAGTAGCTATAGCCTCCTAATGCTTGAGTTGACATAGGTCCACATACATCAGTATGTATTAGTCCTAGTAACTCTCCCACTCGTTCACCTTTTCCAGTAAAAGGTAACTTAGTCATCTTGCCTTTTAAGCATGATTCGCATGTATCGTATGAATCCAATTCAAACGATTCCAGAATTCCACATCGGTGTAATTCGGACATGCGTTTCTTGCTTATATGGCCAAGACGACAATGCCACATATAGGAGTCCATTTGATTATCCTTTCAAGCACGCGTGTTGCTCACTTCGATATTGAAAATGTCACTGGATACGTCCAACGTATAAATGCCATTACTCAAGGTTCCAGTTCCATAAAGTACGCCATTCAAAGTTATATAACAACAATTGTTACTAAACGTCAAATGGAAACCATTTCTATTTAAACAGGAAATAGAAACAATGTTCTATATTAGAGAAGGAACATAATAGCAATTGTCCAGTTCTAAGACTAGTCCACTAGGGAGCTTCAGCAAATAAGTTCCGATGGCGACCGCAGCAACCTTTGCTCCATTGCCAACTCGCAAATTTGACTCCCCTCTGACAAGTCTTCTTCTATTCCTTAGCCCCTGTATGTCATTACATATATGTGAGCCACACCCAGTATCCAATACCCAAGTGTCTAAGGAAATAGAATGACAATCAATAACGAAGATACCTGAAGAGGATGGGGCATCAGATGCCTTCTTCTTCTTCATGGACTCAAGATAAATCTTGCAGTTTCTTCGCCAGTGGCCTTCCTTGCCACAGTGATGGCAAGTGCCCTTTTGCGCTGGTTCTGCCTTCTTTGCCTTTTTCTTCTTTCCTTTCTTCTATTCTTTTGCCTTCCTCTTAGAACCTTTCCTTGAGGAATCAACTAACAGAACCGCCTTCTCCTCATGCTTCACAGAAGGCTCCACAGTCTTCAGCATATTGAGGAGCTCGGGAATGGTGGATTCTAATTTGTTCATCCGATAGTTCATCACAAATTGTGAGAAACTCTTGGGCAAACAATGCAGAATTAAGTCAATACTTAACTCATGATCCATCACAAAACCGAGGGTTGCTAGCTGCTCGATGTACCTGTTCATCTTTAGAACAAACTGCACTACAGATGAACCTTCTTGCATCTTCGTGGTGAAGAGGAGCCTAGAGACCTCGAACCTTTCAGATCTCGCTTGCTCATTGAACAACTCATGAAGATGGAAGACTATAGTATTAGCATCCATATGCTCATGCTGCTTCTGCAGCTCAGGTACCATCGCCGCTAGCATGATGCAACTCGCCAGCTCAGAATCTGCCACATGCTTCTGATAGACCAACATTTGGTCTGGAGTTGCATCGTCCTTAGGATGGTCAGGAAGAGGCTCTTCAAGGACATATGCAAGCTTTTCTGCCTTGAGAACAATTCTCAGGTTTCTAAGCCAGTCCAGGAAGTTAGGCCCAGTCAGTTTGTTCGAATCCAAAATAGTGCACAAATTCAAAGACGTCATGATCAATTTATTGACCTAGAAATACAAAACGAGCATATATGAGAAAATGATTTTAAAATGTATCAATATACATTTATAAATCCCATTCGTTTTTCGAATTTCAAAAACCCCAAAATCACTTCGGGAGATCGTAGGTCCATCTCTGAATGGGCTGATATCCATCATAGTTATGAATAACCTTGGAGAGAGTCTAACAAGCCATTCATAACTACGACGGTAGGTATCATCTATACCGATTGCATATCACGTATATGCAACTATCACAATGTGCTATCAACTAATTGAATGTTCACACATACGTTGGGTTGTTAACACATTAACAAGTATGCATCATATGCATAGCACCCAACTTCACCTCCCTTTACATCGACCTTGGAGAGAGTCCAACAAGCCGATGCTCCAGTTTAAAGCAAACCCATTAATCGAGAAATAGTTTTAATATGGTTAGAGCGCATTCAACCAATTAGCCCAGCTTGGAGAGAGTCCAACAACCAAAGCTAACGATTGACCTCTAACTCTTACCATATTAGTATTAAACTATTCCATGGTTTGAACATGTTCGGGTTCGAGCCGGGCTTGGAGAGAGTCCAACAACCCAAACAAGAAACGGAACTCTGGTTCTAACCATATCAATGGAAGGTGTAGGCTTTAATATTGTTTAAGGGTTTTATGTCTCATCCTCTTTGCATGCAAATAACTATTATCTACATGGCATGACATACATGGCATACATCTACATGTCACGACACGCATGGCATAATGTTATGCATCTAATGCAATTACATGGCATACAATTATGTCATGTATATAATTTCCTTATATGTCATAACTATTTATGGAAATAAAATATGTTTAAGATTTGATTCTCCAAATCAAATCATAATTAAATTAGGAAACAAATTTCCAAATCTAATCACATATTTTATTCATGGAATTATTTGATTAAGAAAATCTATTTAGGAAACCAATTTCCTAAATCATTAAAACTACTTATGGAAATAAAATATTTTAAGATTTGATTTCCCAAATCAAATCATGATTAAATTAGGAAACAAATTTCAGAATCTAATCAAATATTTTATTTATGGAAAATATCAATTTCCATAAATACTTCCAACTTTCCAAAAGTGGAAGATTTCCATAAATACTTCTAGACTTTCCAAAATTGAAAAATTTCCATAAATACTTCTAAATTTCCAAAATTTAGAAAATTTTCAGAAATACATTATGACTATCGCAAAACCATTTTACGATTATGTCGAAACACAACACAGGGCTCGATACCCTTTGTTGGGTTTTACGGCACATGTGTATGTGTGTGTTCGATCACGTTTCGTAAACATGAACACAGCGGAAGCAAAAAAAATAATAAATCTACATTTATTACAACACACACAACACACGCATGCATATTACAACAAGTGTAGACATAATCATAAATTTAAATTTGCAATAAAAGGAAATTTATCTACGTTATACCTTTCGTATGACATGTAGCGGGAACGGCATCAACCGGAACGATCCTCGCTAGAATCGTCTCAATCCGTATCCACGCCGAGTTCCTCGGGATGACTTCGCTAAGCTACGAGCTTCATCTTCATACGGGTTACTAGCCTCGTGTTGAAGACGACGTGATCGAGAGATGATCACGATCCGAATCCAAATTCGGATCCTAATATGAGTTCTCAAAACTCGCTTCTCCGGAGAGGTATTCGTCAACCAATTGACGAATCCTTCGTCCTCCACCTCAGAGGATTACCGGAGATCGAATCTCCGGTAAGTTAGTTGCTATCGGAGCTCTAACCGTCGTCCAAACGACGCTCCGACGAGAGGAGAACAAGCTGTCCAGAAAAATGGACAGCTTTGGTGGAGGAGATCGGCGCCGGCCAACCAAGAGAAGAAAAGGCTCACCTTGATGCCAAACCTATAGGATATAACCGGAGGGTCGCCGGAGGATCACCGGCTGAAGCTTGGTCGCCGGCAAGGAGTTGGACGGCGGCACAACAAGCTAGGCGGCAATGGAGGTTGGGCGGCAATGAAGGTTGGGCGGCAACTCCAAGCTAGGGTTTTGGATTAGGGCTTAATTATCCCTTAAGCCCTCTTTTATAGAGAACTAATTCTCTTAATGGTTATTGGATCATAACCATTAGGCCCGTTAACCCGCTCCATTAAGATAAGTTAAAATAAACCAAACCATGATGGTTTATTTTAAGTTAAAACGAACCGAACCATCTTTTGGTTCATTCGTTTAAAATAAACCAAACCCTTTGGTTTATTCTCCTCCATTGGATTAGAACCAAACCATTTTGGTTCATCCATTATGTCTTCATAAGACTCGGCCCATCCATGCTTCCATTGCGACTGAAACGATTTCATGCTCGCTTTATGTTTGGTCCAACAAAACCTTGTTTCTCTCGGTCTGAGAATCCCATTCTCAAGCTCGTTTTAAATCCTTTGGATTACGCTCGTTGTGCGTGTGACCAAATAGGTTCTCGGTTTATGTTGGTCATCTATAATTAACCATTAATTATAGAACGTTCATGAGTGGCACCTAGTAGTACATCATGATCCCCAATTAACCGAAAAGATCAACGGTTGATCCAGAACTATTTCTGAAACCCTTCAGCAGCTCGAATGATTTGTGCCCCATTCCCTTCACTCATCTTATACCCACTTGGTTCAGGACATGGTCTATTGTGTCAGTCCCCACTACGCTGACTACGTCACACCTAGCCCAAGTATCATTTCCTCGTCCTACGGATTCTAGTTACTCCACATGTATCGAAGAGTACCTTACTCTAAACATGTAATGCTTTGGCCAAAGACTTTAGTAACAATCCGACGAGAGGCCATGGGTGTACATCTCCTCGCAAGGAGTGGTGAATCCTTTATAGGCTATTCAAACACCTTCGATTACTTCGACTTTTACCCAATCATCCCGGGTCCACATCTCCTTAGAGATGCTTGCTTAAGATGTCAAAGCATAAGTCTCTATGATCAAGATGACTTGAATATCACAAGTCAAAGGAACATCGCACTTAAGCCACAGTAAGAACTTCATTGACATATCTATATATGCAGAGAACCATATGAAGTCTTACGGATGGTCACTCCAATGAACTAGTTACCATAACTAGCATCCACGATTAACTCCGGACATCACTATGTCTCCAGCCAGTGAGAATCAGCTGCTTGGATACACCAAGGAGTATACCTCGTGCTAGTCTCGACAGAATTGATGGTGTCCAAATCCATCAATTCATCGACAAGGGATAATTTCGATACATCACAATTACACATGTAGAGATACTCACTAGTTATGATCCAATCACAAATTCTCTCATGCTGTGATTCGTATCGTGGACATTCAGTAAATGAGTTTAAGATCTAATCAAATACATAAAACATGTATACTCATATAGTGAATCTTCATTTATCATATAAATGGTTCATACATAAGGCGATTGCCTTAGGACATCTCTCATATATTACTAACAGCTTCGGCGATAGGAAGCCTCATGTATGCGATGCTATGTACGAGACCAGATATCTACTTTGCCGTGGGCATGGTCAGCAGATATCAGAATAATCCAGGACAAGGACATTGGACTGCGATAAAGCATATATTGATGTACCTGAGAAGGACTAGGGATTATATGCTGGTTTACCATGCAGACCAATTACTCCCTGTGGGTTACACGGATTCCGACTTCCAATCTGATAGGGATAACAGTAAGTCTACCTCAGGTTTTGTGTTTACTTTGGGAGGTGGAGCCATTGTATGGAGGAGTGTCTAGAAGAAATGCGTGGCGGACTCCACCATGGAAGTTGAGTATGTGGCAGCCTCTGAGGTAGCCAAAGAAGCTGTGTGGCTCAGGAACTTCCTGATGGACTTGGATGTGATTCCTGGTTTGCCCAGAACTATCACAATTTATTTTGATAATAGTGGTGTAGTTGTAAACTCGATGGAACCATGAGCCCATAAGGGTAGTAAACACATAGAGCGCAAGTACCACCTGATACGAGAAATCGTAAAGAGAGGAGAAGTTGTTGTAGCAAAGATTGCATCTGAGGATAACCTGGCAGATCCTTTCACTAAGGCCCTTCAAGTGAGAGCTTTTGATAGGCATGTGGAGGGAATGGGGATCAGATGTATGGTAGTTTGAGGATAACATAGTCTTTTAGTATAAGTGGGAGATTGTTGGGATGTATACTGAAAAGTCTATCTATTGTATGAACATATTTATTTTTAAATAAAAATCACATGATCATTGTTTGCATAATTTTATGGCTATGCATATTGTCTAATACATTACATTGTAGATAAGATGGTGTGTGGTGTCACACGGGAGATCATGTTATCGGTTCCTTGTAAAGTATAAGTAAAGGCTCACAACCGAGATGACTTTGGATAAACCATTGGAATGGTTGTAGTGTGATTTGGAATTGGTTTGTCTTGACCATAGAATCACACTAGTGCACTTTGTGTGTATTGAGCAGGACTGACTTAGAGGTGATTCGATTTATTGCTGACTACATAATCGAATCGGATCTCATATATTATATTGTACATACTTTTAATCCCGATATAATAACGGGCACATATACTTAGTATTCATCTCTTTGATTTACCAATGGGCGAGATTTATAGATCAAATCGATAGGCTCTGTAAGTTGGAAAATGATATTATTTATATGGTGTGTCATTGATTATAGGAGGAAACCGTGTCCTATATATTAGGATTATGATGTCCCCTTGAGGAGCTCATAAGATTCATCATGTAAACCCTGCAGGTGGGCTTAGTCTGGCATATTGAAAAGGATGAGTGGTACTATTCATGGAGTTAGATGTTGATTAATTAATGGTCAGTAAATTAATTAATCGACGAACATTCGAGATCTTAAATACGAGGAGAAAATGTACATATAATATATGGAGCCCATATTAACTTATGGGGGTTGGTGAGGTAGATCAATGATAATCCTTTAGTGGATTGTATTGTCATTAATGGATCAGACTTTATGTGGACTTGATCCATTGGGTGGCCAAGATCCAACTCCTCCTCATGGTCCCTATTGTAGCCTATTAATACCTCATGAAGCTTAGATCCAATGGATAGAAACAAAACTCTAGATCCAAAGGTAGAGATTAAATCTGTAGATCCGACACTTGAGATTAAATCTCTAGATCCGACGGTTGAGATTAAATCCCTAGAACTAATGGTGGAGATTAAAACAAGGCTTATCCCTAAACTCTATAAAAGGAGGACTTAGCGTTGGCGTGAAGAGCAATTGAGAAGCAAGAGGCAAAGGGAGAGGCTAGGGTTTTGGGCGGCAAGAAGAATAGTGGTTGGCGGCACCAAATAAGGAAACTATTTCCCTATCTTCTTCTTCCTCAAGCTTGCCGACGCCCATACAACCCCTTCCTCACCTTGGCCGGTGTCCATAGCAGCACTTCTCTTTCTCCTTGGCTAGTGGAACCAAGGCTTAGGGTCCTCCCTTGAAGCTCTTGGCCGACAATCATCTCTCTCCCTTCTTTTTGTTGGCCGCCGGCAAGCAATTGGCTTGTTGCTTGTTGGTTGGCTAAAGGAAGGATAAAAATCTTGTTTATATTCTTCCTCTTGCTCGGGACAAGCAAGGAAGGAAGATTGGTGATCTAGGAGCTTCAACTTTTGGTAGATCGTCCCCCACACGACGTCCGAAAGGAGGAAGGTCATAAAATAGAAGATCAAGAGGTATATCGATTCTCTATTTTCCTTTGTCACATGTTTATATTTGCTTTTCAATTATATGCATGATATATATTCTATTTTGTGGCTAAATATACTTGGACCCCGAACATAAACACAAAATCAGGTGATCCGTACATCGTCTATTCCGCGGCTACTCGTAGAATATATGTTGGTCGCTTGAACAACAAGTTTGTTCAAGTGACTACTCTAATCGAATAGCACGACGATGACAAGGTTGCTTGGGCAATCCCTCTTGTCAAGGATAATTTTTTTTTATCTGGGGACGTAGAAGAGATCGCCATGAACAAGTGACCGAGTTGAAGTGGGAAGCGAAGTTTCCCCTCACAGACTCCCAACAGAGGTGTTCTAGGACAAGAAAATTAGTGATTGTACCCTTGTTCTAAGCAAAATCTGGAGAAATTAGAATTCTCAAATTCTCCCCTGTGATCACTATAGATCTGGTTGATTTTGAGACTTCTATCATTCTCTACTCTTTTGCTAAAGCCTATGATTGTTTTTAAGGTATTGTCCTTATGTTTCATGAAATACACCCAAGTATATCTAGAAAAATCATCTACTATAACTAAGAAATATTTGCTACCATTTAATCAAGGAGTACTATGACAATCAAATAAATCTAAATGAATGAGTTCTAAAGGTAATGAAGTACTAATTAAACTTTTACCCTTGTGTGATGACCTTGATTGTTTCCCTTCTTGGCATGCATCACACACCTTATTCTTCATGTAGTTTACTTTTGGCAATCCCTTCACTAGCTTCAATTTTGATACTTTGGCTATGTTCTTCATGTTGATATGCCCTAATCTCTTATGCCATAGCCAACTCTCTTCTTCTTTTGCCATAAGACACTTGGAGGAAATATTAGTGGCATATGATAAATCAACATAATAAATGTTTGATTTTCTATATCCAACTAACATCCAATCATTTAATTTCTTATGTCTTATAAGGCACTTAGAAGAGTCAAATTGAACATCAAAATTTGCATCACATAATTGACTTACACTATCTAAGTTAAACTTAATGTTTTCAACCAATAGTACTTTATGAATGGCATGATTTGGGGATACCTCAATTGTTCCTTTTCCTAGAATTTCAAGTTTTTCACTATTTCCAAAAGACACTTTCCTATTGCTAATGTGGTTGATTGTTGAAAATTTGCTCTCATCACTGGTCATGTGTTTTGAGCAACCACTATCAACAATCCACAAGCATGGTTCTCCTACCTATACAACATGAAAAATACAAGTCTTAGGCACCCAAATCTTAGGACGAGTAGCATTAACTACATAGCTCTTAGTAACCCATGCCTTTCTAACCTTGCTCCTAATGGTTGATTTTCTACTAACAAGGGAGGTAAAAGCTACTTCCTTTTCCTTAGGCCTATATCCTATTCCGGCCTTGTTGTAAATAGCCATTTGATCCTTAATTATCATATCTAGGTATTTAGAGCCATTTGTAAATTTTTCTAAGCATGCTCTTAGTTCACCTATTTCTTTTCTTAGTTCATCATTTTTATTCCTAAGTGAACATGCATCATAACAAGATATTTCTACATTCCTAATTTCCTTGATTTCTACTTTTAAATCCTTAATCCAAGATTTTGATTTATTTAGAGCATTTTGAAGGAATGCAATTTTTTTCATAAAGTAACTCTATCCTAGGGGAGTCTTTTACCTCATTGTCACTAGAGGACGATTCATCACTTGACAATGATGATGATGACTCACTTGAGCTTCCAGCTTCGTCCTCCATGACCATGAGTGCAAAATTATGGGTGATATGGCAAAGCTCCTCCTCATCCGATGAGTCTTCTAAGCTTTGCGTATCCCATGTTTGTGCCACCATGGCCTCCTTCATCTTCTTCTCCTTCTTCTTCTTTTCCTTCTCCTGCTTCTCCTTTATGTCCGAGTAATTCAGCTTGATGTACCCTTTCTTGTTGCAACCATAGCAAATTACATTAGATGAGAAGTTAAACTACTAGAGGTTTTACCTTTGGAGGATTGGAACATCCGCCTCACATCCTTCTTGGTGAGTTTCCTTGACCTCCCACCAAACTTCTTTACGTAGTGAGCCACCTCACTAGCCGATATCTCCTCATCCCTACTTGAAGATTCCTCCTCCGACTCGGATGAAGAGGAAACTTCCTTCTTCTCCTTCTTCTTCTTGTTCTTCTTACCTATAACAAGAGCTATACCTTTTTCTTTCAAAGAAGTGTTAGCATGCTCATGTAGCTCAAATTCACAAAAAAGTTCTTCTATATTAACTAGAGAAAGATCCCTAGATACCTTATAGGCATCTACCATTGATGCCCATAAAGTTGTTCTAGGGAAAGCTTGAAGTACATACCTCACAAGGTCTCGGTTGTCGACCTTCTCACCTATTACATGTAATCTATTGACTACCTCCTTGAAGCGACCGAGCATTTGGCTCACGGTCTCATTTGTCACTATATTGAAATTTTGGTGTTGACCTATCAAAAGGACCCTTTTTGCTCTTCTTGTTTCCTTCGATCCCTCGTTGATCTTAATTAGCTTCTCCCAAAGTTCCTTTGCCAATTCGAAAGGTCCCACTTTGCTTAGTTGCTCCTTAGACAAACCACATTGAAGTGTAGTTGTTGATTTGGTGTTAGCTTGAGCCTTCTTGGCCATATCCCTTGTCCAGTCATTGGTTGGTATAGGCGCTCTGTGTTCATCGACTGACTTCTCGAATCCATCTACAACACTAAACCAATTTTCAATATTGTTCATAAGATAATATTCCATCCTACCTTTCCAATATCCGAAGTTGTTGCTGTCAAAGAATGGAGGCCTCACCGTGCTATATCCCTCTTGAAAAGCCATTGTGCTCCGGTTGATGATTAGATCTTCCGATCCGATCCGGGCTCTGATACCACTTGTTAGGGATCTTTGGAAGGCTAGAGGGGGGTAAATAGCCTCTTTTCCTTTCGACAAGAAAGGTTAGCAGAAGCAAAACAAATACTAAAATGAAATTAAGAAGCTAAAACACAATCGTTAACAAGAAGGCTTTTATGTAGTTCAGAGATTAAGCTCCTAATCTACGGTGATCCTTGAGGTGGATCAATCCAATCAAATCTCCACTAGAAAGCTTTCTTTACAACACTCTCCTCTTCTTTACAATTCATGAAGATAAGGATTGGAGAAGAGGAGGATTAGAACACTTAGAAAGCTTAGAAAATCATGTGGAGCTTGAGAGTAAAGTTGGAAGATAAGCACTAGCTCATCAAGCACCCCATGCCCTCTTTTTATAAAGAGAGGAATGTTTTTCCCATTGAGCCTCGATCAGTCAACTGAAGGGCTCCATCAGTCGACTGTCGTCGAAGCCAACAACTTCTGATGAGCCAGATCCACGGGGATTGCAGCCGCTATTTCCAACGACAAGCTGATCAGTCGATTGATCACTTCATCAGTCGACTAATGGAGTGATCAGTCGAGTGATCCTCGCAAGGAGTCGAGTCCGACTCCATTATGTGCCGATGCAACCTTTAATCAGACGACTGCCTACCTCAGCGTCGGCGGATCGCCATCGATCGCGCCACTCTAGTCGATCGGGATGGCTTCTTTCGGCTACATCAGTCGAGTATCCTATCAGTTGACTACTACGGCATATCAATCGATTGATACTAGTCAAGTATGAGTAATTCATACTTGAATTGACTCCCTAGATTGAGACTCAATCTTCTAGCTCTTCCTTTAGCCTTGCGCCTCCAGGATCCCTCCGAGTCCGCGAATTGTTCATCCTTAGCGCTTGCTTCCAAGAGCTTCCTTCGGTTTCATCATGTCTTGGGTTTTTCTTTGTGAAAGTACGCTTGGACTTTACGCCACCAAGACTACATGCTTGGACTTACATTGTCAAGACTTGTCTTTGGACTTCTTTGCTAAGGTGCGCTTAGACTTTACGCCGCCAATACTCCATGCTTGGACTTATGCCGCCAAGACCTTTCCTTGGACTTCTCTTGCCAAGATCACACTTGGACTTTTCTTTTACCAAGTCTTCATACTTGGATTTTCGTGTCACTTAAACATGTTCATAATTAGATCACAAATATTGGCTAACTTAGATGATTATCCAAACATCAAAACATATAAATGCTTGGGGCATTGTTGCACCAACAATATTTTCATCAACATAAAGGGCAGGTCGTTTACTGATGAGACACATATCTTTTCTTGCTTTTAGATTGTCTTTTTTTTTCAGTAATATCCATCACCGTATTTATCAGATTATCAAAAACATTTTTCTCAATATGCATTACATCAAGATTGTGATGAATCAAATTACTCTGCCAATACGACAAATCCTAAAATATACTCCGTTTAGCCCATTTATGTATACTTCCATAGTCATATGTTGTAACATTTAGTTCTTCAATTATAGATGGGAAGTTAAGCAATCTATGTCATAAGAATTGACTGATTAATCTCAATGGTGGAGGTGTTCTTTCAATTCTATTCTTAGTGAATTCTTCTTTATTTCTTCTCAATTTATGATTCGGTGGTAAAAATTGTCTATGACAATCAAAATAACTCAGTTACTTTTCATGTTTCAATCTGAATGACTTTGATCTCTCCATACATATTGGACATCCTAAAATCCCAGCGGTACTCCATCCCGATAACATATCATAAGCAGGGAAATCATTTACGGTCCAAAGGAGCACAACTCTCATTGTGAACATCTGATTAGTATGGACATCATATGTAGAAACACCCTCATCCCATAGTTGTTTTAGCTCGGCAATCAGTGATTGCATGTAAACATCTATTAACTTCTTGGGATTATAAGGGCCAGGAACAATCAATGTTAAAAACATATACGATGTTTTCATATACATACTAGGTGGAAGATTATACGGAGTTAAAATAAGTGCCAACAAGAATAAATTCTTCCTGATTTGCTAAATGGAGCAAATCCATCAGCACATAGACCCAATCTGATGTTTCGAGTCTCTTTCACAAATTTAGGATATGTTCTATAAAATTTTTTCCATGCTTCTGCATCTGATGGATGACACATTAGCCCTTTATCTGTTCCATGATTTGCATGTCAAGTCATGTGTTCAATAGTGACCTTTAATACATAAAGCCTTTGCAATCTAGGAGTTAAAGGCATATAGAACATTTGTCTGTATGATTTACGTCGCTTATTATGATTCAATCTCGTCGTACTCTTGTACCTACATTGATTATAGAATTTACAAATCTCTGAACTTGCATTATCTCCCCAATATAGCATACAACCATCTCTACAAACATCAATTCTTTCCACCGGAAGACCTAAATCTTTCACAAGTTTTTTCATACTATAAAATCATTGCCTATTATGTGATCACGTGATAATACTTATCCAATAACTTAAATGAAATCATTAAAACATGCTTCGAACAGATTATGCACAGCTTTAACATTCATCAATCTTGCGGTTAGAGATAATTTAGTGTGATTGTCATAACCAGACCATACGGGTTTATCTGCAGCTCTCAACACTTCTTGAAATTTGAGATATGGTTCATTGTATACATTTTAATGAACACCTATTACTTCTACCTCCTCTAACGGTGATGAATAACTGGTATACATGTGTTTAAATGTTTGAGGATAAAAAGAACTTGCAACATTCGATTCAGTATTCAAATTATGATCAATTACATCAACTATCATCCTCTCATATTGATTGAATTGATCATAATATATTTGATCACCACTAATTGTCTTTTGTATGTTTCATCCAACCACTTCATCGGATATGAAAGGTTCACCATGACATGTCCAATTATAATAATTTGGGGTAACACCAAATCTACAGAGATGTTTTGAAACTTTATCGCACTGAAAAAATTTACCATTATGATATTTTTCACATGGGCTTCTTAATTTATTCCCATCCATAAACTCAACATTACTATAAGCAAAATTCAAAAATTGTTTCAGCCCAATAATAAATTCATCGGTTAAACCCCAACGTTCTAGTAAATTCTTTTTATACATCCAACTTCTTTCTCTCTCTATTTGTCCTATTTCCAAATTTATATCAAGGATTAAATATATTTTTTTTTCTTGTTCCATCCATATTAATTGAACAATAAATTTATACTCAAAATAAATTCTTCTAGTGCTTACTTATTTTTGGTAGGATATTGAATTACAAACTATAACATACCGCTCAAATAATACATATTTACAGTAAAAGAAATACATAAAAGCAAACATTAATTATATATATTTATAATGATAATGCTATAAATTTTTGAATATACAAATATATCTGCCTTGGTGGAAGCAACGGATGAGCTCACAGCAGAAGACTTTATGAACATGCATATCATGTAGGGGATCGAACGGCCGACTAGAGGGGGGTGAATAGCCCTTTTCGTTTGGATGCCGGTATTTGCTCGTCTACAAAACTAATTAGCGCAAGCGGAAGACTAATAAAGACAAGCAAATAGAAATACGAGAAAACAAGCGCTAACAAAGAATGTAACGTGGTTCATGGGTACGCCGCTAATCCACGATCCTGATTCGTCCAAGCTGAATCACTCCTCCAAAGCCAATCACTATTGGTCTCTCCTTTGCACCATGCTAGGTGGAGGTAACCTTTACAATCAAGATCACTCTTCTTACAATAAGAATGGAGTAAAAACAAGTAAGAAGAGTTTAGAGCTTGTGGGGCACTAGGAAGATCACTTAGAGCATAAGCATTAACCTCTCAAAGGCTCACACCCTCTCTTTTTATAGAGAGGGCTGATTTCTTCCCGTTGGTCGCCACCAGTCGACTGCTGCCCTTGGCAGTCGACTGCCGTCACTATAACGGCCTCCGAACACGTTGGATCCTAACCGTTGTAGTCCAACGGAACTCTAGGCAGTTGACTGATGGACCTCACCCGATCGGCTAGACGCCTCTCGCGTAATCGTCGCCCTTGATCGACTACGAGCCCAATGCGCGATATCTTGGCGATCAATTGCCATTCCATGGCGATCGGCTGCCGGGGCATAAATCCATCGATCGGATACGGTCGAACCCACTCGGACTTAACATAAGTTTGAGCTTCCGACGGTCGGGTAAACCTTAACCCATGCGGTCAAGTCTCCGACACTCAGCCATTCGGCCAAGTTCACCTAATGAGCTACTTACATTTCACTCATTCTCTCATCTCACTCGAAGTCCCTCGCCGAAGCTCTCTTCGTTCGCGGCCACGTCCCTCGGCAGCATCAGGCGCACGACTCTGCAATGCTCCTTCGCGTCTCTTGCCTCCGAAGTTTGCTTCCTTGGCTTTACTTCAAGTCATCTCGTCCGACGGTCCCTCGGCAGCATCAAGCGCACGTCTCTGCAATGCTCCTTCTCCGACTCAAGGACCGAGGTTGTGAGGGTGAACCCGCCAAGGCTCCATGTGTGAATTACTATGTCCTGCAAGACTCCAACGCACATATCAAATAACAATACCAACCTAACTTAAACCCTTTGCCACACACATCAAAACCTTATCATGGCAAGAGATTGCCCTAACAATCTCCCCCTTTTTGATGTGTGGCAATCCGTTTAAGTTAGGTAAAAACATTTGATATAAATTTCTAAGGTAAGAAAGCATGTAAACATAAACATGATATAGCAACATGCAACTCCCCCTTAATCCATGAAACTCCCCATAAAAATTTTCTCCCCCTATCATAAACATGATCATCTCTCCCCCAAAATATATTCCCCGTTACTTAAACATACATTTCTCCCCCTTTGACACCATCAAAAAGATTAACACTAAGTTATAAATCCATTGCATCAAGTTAAATAAAAAGAAAATACGAAAAACATGATTAAAATCTGAAATCAGAAAATATTGAGCTGTTTTTGGGCTAGCGATCATTGCTATCAAGTATGTGATCAGGCACAAAGGATTCCGAAATTTTGATTTTCTGGGTGAAATTCAGAAATGCATTAAAAATTCCAGAAAATTTGAAAAATCATGAAATTTGAGGAACATATTTCTTTTAAGTATATCTATCAATGAAAAATAGTTTTTTTTATGAAAAATCATTATATTTTCCTTGATTAGCCAAAATTCTAAAGGCATTAAAAAACACTAGTTTTTTAGCATGTTAGTATCCATTTTAACACCTAGTTTTGTATCCAATTGTTTCAAAACATGAATACACAGATTTTAAAGTAAGAAATTGTTTTGAAAACTCATGAAATATCCAACCATGATCTTAAGGCAATATGTCTATGAATTAAACATAAGCCTTCCCCATGATTGGTCTATTATTGCTATTTTGATACTTTAAATGACCATCTAAATGTCATAGGCATTAGTGGATATTTGTATCATCCTAACATCTCACTCATGCTAAGTTTTCAATCAAGGTAGCCTATGGTGAGTGTGAGATGCATCCTAGGGGGTATTTGTATATACTTAACCATTATATTCATGCAACTCTATCATGGTTAAGTATCAACCTAACAATCCTCATGATCATAAAGGCATATATCAATTAATTCTACATTATGATCATGAAATACATGTATTCATTAAATAATAAGCATGCATTAGGTATTATATAATGATAATAAATAAGATATCACCTAAAGCATGATTCAAACCTATTTCCCATGATTATGTGCCAAATCACAATATCATAAATCATGATTGCAAATATACATAGAAATTTCATTAATCATCATGATTTAAGCATTATTATTTATTTATGGGCACGTTATCATCACCCAACACTATTCTAAAAATGTTTTCCCGCCATCCTAAGTCAACCAAAATATGATATAGGTCAATTGCATATGGTTGACTACCCTAGGGGTTTTCTAACCCTTAAGGATGGATTTTGGAACCCAAAATAAGTTCTTTCCTATTGGGTTCACTAGATACTCCTTGGGGATCCATTTCCTAGCTATTACCTTCTTTTTATCTTGTCCCCTAGCAATTAGGCATTTATAGGCCTTTTCATTTTTCTTTTCTTTATAACCTAGGCCCTTTTTGTTGAAGCTAGCTCTTTGGCTCCCTAAGATCATTTTCAATGTGTTGGAGCCAATTGTGAATTTTTCTAGGGCTTTTGTTAAATAATCTACCTTTTTCCTTAAGGCCCTATTTTCATTTATACATGCATCACTAACATCTAATGGCACATAAAGATCATGTGAGCATGCATCATTTAAGCTAGAAGAAATATTATCATTTAAGCATGCATTTTCTAGCTTATTTTCCAATGCCTTAATTTGATTAAGCATGCTTTTATTTTTCTTTTTCATTCCAAATAAGTCCTTAGTTAAACTAGAAATTATGGAAACTATTTTCTTAGGAGAGGCATTCATTACCATAGTTTCCATATCCTCTTCTTCTTCTTCGGATGAGGAGGATGTAGAAGCTCCCCCTTCACTTGAGCTCTCTCCTCTTGAACTTGATCCTTCATTTTTGGAGGAGGAGCAATCCAAGTCATCAAAGGCCATCAAGGCCAAATTGGTGACAAATGCATTCTCCTCATCCGATGATGATGAGGAGGATGAGGATGGGTCATCCCAAGTCCTTGCCTTTAGAGCTTTGGTCTTCCCCTTTTCTTTTGTCTTCTTCTCCTCTTCCTTCTTTTTCTTGCTCCCCTTTTTCTTCTTCTTTTCTTCTTTCTTTTTCTTCTCTTCCTTGCTCTTGTTTAGAAGGGGACAATTATCCCTTATGTGCCCCTCTCCTTGGCAATTGTAACATATGACCTTCCCCCTTGGTCTTCTATTCCTATCATGAGATTTATCAAATCTAAAATTCTTAAATGCACGCCTTACCTTCCTTACCATGTAGGCTTCTTCCGTGCTATCCATGGAGGAGGTAGAGGCTTCATCGTCTGAGGAGGAGGGGATCTCTATCTTCTTCTTCCCCTTATTTGCCAACAATGCTACTCCCCTTGAAAGTTGTATTTTTGGCTCTTCTTGTATTCCTTCAAGCCTAGATTCATGTAATTCCATAGTGGAGAAAAATTCATCTAGAGTACTTACCTCTAGATTCTTTGAAATGTAAAATCAGTCCACCATTGAACTCCACTTGGATGATCGGGGGAAAGCATCTATGGCCTTCATTATCATATCGCGATTGGAGAGCCTTTCTCCTACACTTGTTAGTCCATTTAAAATTTCTTTGAATCTAGAATGCAAAGAAGTTACCTTTTCTCCCTTTTCTAATTTAATGTTGGATAGTTGGGAGCGGAGGAGATCTCTCCTTGCTAGCTTCGCCTCGGATGTGCCTTCATGAAGCTCAATTAGCTTCTCCCACATCTCCTTGGCACTTAGGCATTCTCCTATTCGGTTTATTTCTTGTTGGGGGAGCACATTAAAGAGATGATGCTTGGCTTTTGAGTTTGCAAGGTGCTCTTCCCTTTGCCTTTTGGTCCACCTAGATTTCTCTATTGGCTTCCCCTCTTCATCCCTAGGCAAAACGAAACTGGATTCCATTGTAATCATAATATCAAAATCCATTTCGAAAAATACCTCCATTCGCTTCTTTCACCAAGCGAATTCTCCTTCAAACTTCGGAGGATGGATGTTGGAGCCGGCCATTTTGAAAGTTGCTTGTTGTGGCGGTTAGTCCTCGACAAGCTTTCCTTGGCTCTGATACCACTTGTAGGGGATCGAACGACCGACTAGAGGGGGTTGAATAGCCCTTTTCGTTTGGATGCCGATATTTGCTCGTCTACAAAACTAATTAGCGCAAGCGGAAGACTAATAAAGACAAGCAAATAGAAATACGAGAAAACAAGCGCTAACAAAGAATGTAACGTGGTTCACGGCTATGCCGCTAATCCACGATCCCGATTCGTCCAAGGTGAATCACTCCTCCATAGCCAATCACTATTGGTATCTCTTTTGCACCAAGCTAGGTGGAGGTAACCTTTACAATCAAGATCACTCTTCTAACAATAAGAATGGAGTAAAATCAAGTAAGAAGAGTTTAGAGCTTGTGGGGCACTAGGAAGATCACTTAGAGCATAATCATTAACCTCTCAAAGGCTCACACCCTCTCTTTTTATAGAGAGGGCTGATTTCTTCCCGTTGGCCGCCACCAGTCGACTGCTACCCTTGGTAGTCGACTGCCGTCACTATAACGGCCTCCGAACACGTCGGATCCCGACCGTTGTAGTCCAACGGAACTCTTGGCAGTCGACTGATGGACCTCACCAGTCGACTGCTGCCTCCGTAGTCGACTGCCCAGTCGGCTACGAGCGGTTCTGTGCCCGCGATATCCTCTAGCATCACCGGGCATAAACTCATCACGGATACCAAGAACCCACTCGACTCCCATCACATGGCAAACTTAACATAAGTTTGAGCTTCCGGCGGTCGGGTAAACCTTAACCCTTGCGGTCAAGTCTTCAACACTCAGCCATTCGGCCAAGTTCACCTAATGAGCTACTTACATTTCACTCATTCTCTCATCTCACTCGAAGTCCCTCGCCGAAGCTCTCTTCGTTCGCGGCCACGTCCCTCGGCAGCATCAAGCGCACGACTCTGCAATGCTGCTTCGCGTCTCTTGCCTCCGAAGTCTGCTTCCTTGGCTTTACTTCAAGTCATCTCGTCCGGCGGTCCCTCGGCAGCATCAAGCGCACGGCTCTGCAATGCTCCTTCTCCGACTCAAGGACCAAGGTTGTGAGGGTGAACCTGCCAAGGCTCCATGTGTGAATTACTAAGTCCTGCAAGACTACAACGCACATATCAAATAACAATACCAACCTAACTTAAACCCTTTGCCACACACATCAAAACCTTATCATGGCAAGAGATTTCCCTAACAGATCACCTGAAGAATGAAGTACGATAAGCCTATATATGAAAAATAAAACATTAATTTTTTATGTACATTCGACATTACTTAACACAATTTGAATAACATGTTGACTCTGCTGTGGTCGGAGTACATGCATAGGAGGTCCGAGGTCGACACAATAGTTGTGCCAGATCTCGGGGTGGCGATAACCACCCATGCGTAGAGCTTGGAACAACACCATAGCTAGGTGAACTGCCTAAACAAGGCATCGACGCACGAATGACTAGGGTCACTGCAAAGATGAACGCTATGCACACGCACAGATCACCTGAAGGATGACGCAATGCACTACGCAACCGAGGCGACGCCCCTAATACGTCTTGCCCCTGCGGCATGCTTGCGACCCTGCCCTGTGCTCATGGTGGCATGTCTTCACGACGACAGTAGCTGCGAGCACACGTGGGCGAGCGGTGATTGCGGTAGCTGTCGCGAGTAGAGTGTGGTAGCTGCCACATCATTTACTAATTTGTGATGAAATTTTCAATTCCTCTCAAATTTTGTTGCAAATTTGCAACAAATTATTTTCGTTGCAAAATTTTGTTGCTATTTTGATGTTTTTTTGTAGTGTGAAATCTCTGGATCTTTGTTTCAAATGGTTGTTATGTCATCATTGGTCCTTGAGGAAGCTTTCTTTTGTCTTGGAGAAGGCTGAAATAGCTTGGATTTTCACTGGAAAGCAAGGAGGATGAGCTAGAGGAAGGTTTTGGCAATGAAGGCTTGATTTTTGGCTTGGCGCGATCATGCCAAGCCCTATATGTGGTTGTGTTGGCCATGCGACACACCTGTGCCAACTGGAAGGGTTGGGAGTGTAAGCTTCTGCCCGTAATCTTTTTTTTAGAACCTGATTTCCTCATCCTGGTTGTCAATTTTTGTGTAAGTGGAAAAAGGAGAAAAAAATGAGTTTGTAAGTAAAAATAATAGAAATTGCGAAAAAAAAATACAAAAAACTAAATCTTAGGTTGCCTCCAAATAAGCACTTATTTTAGGTCTTTAACTTGACCCTTATTTCTTCTAACCTAGTTCGTAGTTGATGTTGTTAGTGCAGGGGCACCGGATAATCGAACCTAGATTTTGATAATAGCAAAGATTCAAAGTTAAGTAATTTTGTTATCTCATATTCTATGTTGAGTGTGTAGGTAATGTGTTAGACTTTGCTAAGGTCAAAGACACCAGGAGAATCTTGATGGGATGAGAAACCTCGGTGGTCGATACACCAGGTCAAAGATTCAAGTAGAATCTCGATGAGTCAAGAAACCTCGGTACTCAGTTGACAAGGTCAAAAGATGCCAAGAGAATCTTGGGAAGTCAAGAAACCTCGGTTGTCAAGTGACTAGAAGAAAAGTGACAGGTCATAAGGACCAAAGGAAAGCAAGGTAAGCAAGGTAAGAACCTTGCGTGGAGAACACAGGTCGCGTCCTCAGTACGAGGACAACCATAGGTGTTGATCCGACCAAGGCTTCCGGAGGAATGTCGAAGTCGAGATCGGACGGTCAAAGGTTGTCATGATCAATATTATTATATCATGTACTAACCTTGTGATGCAAGTGATTGAATTGGAAACTCAAGTAAAACAATCGGCTGGGACGATCAGTAGTCGATTGGGGCCAGTTGGCTGGCAATAGTAGATGTCGACTGGTGTGCGTGTGAAGAGTCAAATTGCCACCTCAAAGATAAGGCTTTTGGATAAGTTCTATCTAGATATGGATCCAAATCTAGAAATGGACGAAAAGGGCTATTTTAAGGCTAAGGAAGGTCTATAAAATGATGGGTGGACACAAACCTTGATACATGAAATTCTCTCGAGTGCGCTTGTTCTCCGGTCGTGCTTCTTCTTCCACAATGCTACTCCGATAGTGCTCTTTCGTTAATCTATTGTCAGTAATTTAATTTATTTGTTATGTACTTAATTTCCAAAAGGAGCAGTAAGGTTGTTAGTCTCTTACCTCCAATGAAGATTTTAAAAACTCTATTCACCCACCCCCCCCCTCTATCAACTTTCTTGATCTTATAATTGATATTAGATTGGGGGTGCTCTGATTTGGTGAAACCACCGGTTGAGAATTTTTTTCCTTTTCTTTTGTTTATTTGATTTTAATTATTTTTCCTGCACTACAAATCTAAGACCAAGCCTTAGGACATTTGTTCTTGTAATTAACATTGTAGGAAAATGGGTAAATCTATTATATCAAGGATTAAGGGGGAGAGTTCTCATCAGGACTTATAAGGTAACAAGTTAAAGCTAAAATTTAAACTTCATATTATTTTTTTCAAGTGTAGGGAGATAGGACACTATAAAAACAAGTGTCCTACTTATAAGACTCGAACAACACAATCGACGACAAAGGAGGCACCAATGCCAGAAGTCCGGAGGAACAACGAGCACATCAAGTGCTTCAGGAGTAGAAGATTCGATCACTATAAAAATTTGTGCCCGAAGAAAAAGAAGGTTAGTAAAATTAAAAGTATTGAGAATTTAAGTTTTAAAATACTTAATAATCTAGATAAATTGTGTGTTAAAGTTAGGAAATTAGTTAATTGTAGTCATTTAATTAACACAATTAATAATTCAACTTGTAAAAATTAATTAATCCATATTTAATTAGTTTAAATAATAATATTATTATTGATGAAAATAATCAAATTAATCTGACCTTTGATAAAATTAATCAAGAACTTAATCAAATTTTCAGTCTAATCAACATAGATCTAGATCGAATCAAGACTAAAACTAACCTAGGACTTAATCAGAATAATCAAAGCATAGATAAGAATAATCAAACACTAGATATGATTAATCAAGATAATTCCGAATTAAAAAATTATTTTTTGAAAAATTAAACCTTAAAAAAATTTGAAATTAGTTTTAAATAATTCAAATTAAATTTAAAAATTTCCAAATCTATTCTAGAAAATTTGAAATCTAATTTATAAAATCATATCTTGAAAAATTCTAATAATCATATCTTGAAAAATTCTAATAATCCTATTTTAAAAAAATTATAATAATTATAATAATCTTATTTTGAAACATTCTAATAATTCTAATAATATTATTTTGAAAATTCTATTAAATCTATTTTAAATAATTCAAAATATACCTTAATTAAATATTCAAAATTAAAAAATAAAATTAGTTATAATAAAGTACCATTTGATTATACACAAATTAATCACTTAAAAGTTAGACCTTCAACCTTTAAAAACTCAACTAATATAGACTTGGGTTATAAGGCTAAGCTAACCAAAAATCAAGACTCTAAAATTTGTAAACCTTATTATCATAGAGTACCTTATAACTATAGAACAAATAAAAGTCTACCCAAGAAACCAACCACTTCTTTGATTTGATTGAATATAACACGCTCATTGATACATTCATACCATAATTATCATGCTTATTTATGTCATGTCATACATATTAGTCTTAAATTAATTATGATAGAACGGTTAGATAAGAAATGATTAATTAAACATGATAACATAGTATCAGGATGCGGTGAGATGATAGTACATTAGGGAAATGAAGTCAAGTGCATTTCGGGTTAGATAAGGAGTATCAAGCATAGTGCACTTAGCTAAGTGGAACTTGTTGGGATGTATACTGAAAGCCTAGCCTTTGTATGAACATCTTCATTTTGAAATAAGAATCACATGATCATTGTTTGTATTTTATATTTATGCATATTATCTGATACGTTACAATGTAGATAACATGGTGTGTGGTGTCGCACAGAAGATCATGTTATCAGTTCCTTGTTGAGTATAAGTAGAGGCTCACATCCAAGATGGTTTTGGACAAACCATTGGCATGGTTGTAGTGTGATTAGGTATTGGTTTATCTTGACCATATAATTACACTAGTACACTTAATGTGTATTGAGCAGGACCGATTTAGAGGTTATTCAATTTATACTGACTATATAATTGAATTGGACCTCAGATATTATGGTGTACATGCTCTTAATCCCGATATAATAACAGACACATGTACTTAGTATTTATTTCTTTGATTTACCAATGTGCGAGATTTATGTGTTAAATCGATAGGCTTGGTAAGATGGGAAATAATATTATTTATATGGTGTATCATTGATTATAGGAGGAAACTATGTCCTATATACTAGGATGATGATGTCCCCTTAAGGAGCTAATAAAGTTCATCATGTAAATCCTACAGGTGAACTTGGTCCAACATGATGATAAGGACGAGGGATACTACTCATGGAGTTATATATTAATTAATTAAATTGTCAGTAATTTAATTAATTAATGGACATTCGATATCTTAAACACGGAGAGATATTTTGTACAAATAATATGTGGATCCCATATTTATTTATGAGGGTTGGTGAGGTAGATCAATGATGATCCTCTAGTGGAATGGATCATCATTAATGGATCGAGTTTTGTGTCGTTCGGATCCATTGGGTGGCCAAGATCCAACTCCTCCTCATGGTCCCTATTGTAGACTATTATAAATACCTCATGAAGTCTAGATCTATATAAGAGAGGGAAGAGGCTTGGGTGAAAACCAAGTGCTATGATTCTTTTTTGGAGTTGGCGTGAGAAGCTTGGGCGGCAAGAAGTTCTAGAGTTTCACTTCTCTCTTTGGGCATCAACGTAGGGTTTGCTCCTTGAGGCCGGCGGCACAAAGAGGATTAGAGATCTATCCTTCTCTTCTTCTTCATTCCCGGCACCTTCTCCCATCTCATTGTCGGCGCACCATCTTCTTCTCCAAAGGGTGGTGCTTCTTCTTCTTCCTCACCTAGGGCCGGTAGAAAAGCAAGAAGGAAAGGGTTCTTTCTTCTTTTGTCTTGGCCGATTCATCTACTCCCTCTCCTTAGGGTCGGCGGACACCAAGAACTTGGTGCTTGGTGGTTAGTGCAAGCAAGGAGAAAAAGGGAGCTTTTGTTCTTCCCTTGTTCGGAGCGAGCAAGGAAGGGAAGACACATGATCTTGGAGGCTTCGACTCTTGGAAGATCGTCGCCCACACGACGTGCAAGAGGAGGATAGGAATACAATAGAAGATCAAGAGGTAAAACAAGAGGTATAATCTGGTTTATTTTTTATTCTAGTTTTCTTGTAATTTGTATGTTATTGATTAACATGGATTCCGATGATAAACACAAAAACCGGCGATCCGTACATCATTTATTCCGCGGCTAATCGAGGAAAAGAGTTAGGTCCCTTGAATAACAAGTTTGTTCAAGTGACTACTCAAATCGAATAGCATGATGATGGATCGGTTGCTTGGGTAATCCATCTTCATCCAGATTAATTTTTTTTTATCTGGGGACGTGTGGTAGGATCGGCATGCACAAGCGACCGAAGCGGGAAGCAATTTCCCCTTCAACTGGTATCAGAGCCATGATTTCCGGTTTTGTGTGTTTAGGATTCGGTTACTTTCATGCATTTTTCATATATTTTATGCCAAATAATAGTTGGAAGTGCGTAGGCTAACTTTTTGCTTACAGGCATATGATCCAACTATTATGGCTATAGGGATGTATGTGATTGTATGTGTGTGATTGTAATTATTTATTTGAATCCTCGGGGTTGACGAGGCTAATTAGTATTTAATTTTTATAATTAAATATGCCACTATTTATCCGCTTATTTTAATTTACTTTAGATCTAGATATATTGTACACTCTTTCGTGGATTATAGGATTGATGGATGTAAATTAAAATAGTTTATCTTGGCTCGGATCCCCTTATGGCTAGAGCATGGTAAAGGGAGGAGCGAACGAGGTGGCGACACAATAGGAAGCATATTGGAAAACAAAAGCCATAATCATTGGAAAATAATTTTTTTCATATTTATTGCTTATTGTTTGATATGCATGTTGTGTAAAAATTCCTCAATTTTAAATTACTAAGTGGGAGAGGGATATTTTTAATTCCCGCGTCCTCGATTACAATTTGACATGTGATGCGAACAAACTTGCACGTTGACTCTTAGTTCCTTCCTTCATATCGGATTAGTTTGTTTTGCGGATCACTAGGTCAAATATGGTTATAGGAAATTATTTAGCAGCATGTGTACTTCCCCATTGGAAGGCACATAATCCGAGATAATTGCCTTAGTATCGAGTAATAGGAAACACTTAGATGCAAATAAAAGTATCCTCTCCATCGGAGTCACTGCTTTTATTTGTAGGGCCAAAAAGGAACCAACTATTAATTTTATTTGTCAAAAAGTAAGGTTGATAGGATAATAAAATTAATGGGTAAAACCTCCTCTTACAAATGTAGAATTCGTATACGTCCACACTATCATGGCATATGATATTCTCAGTGTTTTGAGGTGTTGATTGATTTAAAAATGTTATTGTTTTAGGAATCAATAAATTTTTGAAATATAATGTTTTGATTTATGTGATTCTTAGGTTTTTCAAAATGACTTTCAACCCACCTGCTGTGATTCTGAAATAAAACAAACTTACTGGACCTAACTATGTTGATTGGAAAAGGAATCTGGACATTGTCTTAACTGCTAAGGAGTACAAATATGTACTCTTTGAAGAGTGTCCTCCTAAGCCTATGGATGATTCTGGTGAAAAGGAGAAAGAGAGTTATAAGAAGTGGATCAAGGCTGATGAGATGGCGTGGTGTTACATTTTGGCTTCTATGTCAAATGTATTGCAACATCAGCATCAATCCATGAATACTACCTATGACATGATGCTCAATCTCAAGGAACTTTTCGGACACCAGAATCTGGTTGCTAGGCAGGAAGCTATGAGGAACTTGATGATGACCACCATGGTTGAAGGAACACCTGTGAGGGATCATGTTCTCAAGATGATGGCTCATTTAAATGAGCTAGAAGTCCTTGGAGTAGAGATCGATGGAGAAACCCTGGTCGATATCATTCTTCAATCTCTACCTAGGAGTTTTGAGCAATTTTGCCTCAACTACAAAGATGTTGTATTCGTTGGCGGAGCTTCTGATAGAACTCCAGGCAGTAGAGGGGCTTTTTCGTCAGAGTTCTCAGGCTTCGGTTGCTCAGAAGGTTTCTACTTCTAAGCCAAAAGACAAGAAGAAGAAGAAACAAGGTGTAGCAAAGGTGGCCGGAGGATCTCAGGGAGGAGTGAAGAAGCCGAAAAGCAAGTGCTTCACTTGCAAGCAGACTGGACATTGGAAGGCTGACTATCCCAACCGCAAACAGAACAAAGGTATATCTTTTAGTCTAGTCATTGAAACTTGTTTAGCGGTTTTATCTATCAGTATCTGGTGCGTAGATACGGGAGCCCCTGATCATGTATGCAACTCTTTGTAAGGGTTCCAGGAAACTAGATGACTAGCTGATGGGGAGATTACTGTCTACATGGGCAAGGCAATGAAGGTGGCGGCTATTGCAGTGGGAGATGTTTATTTATCTTTTGATAGGAATAAAACTTTGGTTCTAAGAAATTACCTTTATGTACCTTCATTTAGAAAGAATTTAATTTTAGTTTCTAAATTGTTTTTGGATAGATATTCTATTTCTTTTAATGACAGAGTTGTTATAAAAAGGAATAGGGAGATTATCTATTTTGGTGCATTGGTCGGAAATTTATACACTCTTGAATCAAAAACTCCCACAATGTAAATAGAAATAAATAACTCATCTTCTAAATCTAATAAGAGAAAAGAACCTTCGAAAATGAACCAAACATATATTTGGCATCTAAGGTTAGGTCACATTAACCTGAGTAGAATTCAAAGGTTGATAGCTGATGGACCTTTGGGTTCATTAGTGGTGGAAGGTTCCCAACCTGCGAATATTTCTTGGAAGGTAAAATGACCAAGAGGCCTTTTAAGGCCAAGGTGTATAAAGCTAAAGATGTGTTGGAGTTGGTTCATTCTGATTTGTGTGATCCTATGTCTATCCAGGCTAGAGGTGGTTTTGAATATTTTGTCTCTTTTATAGACGATTATTCAAGATATGGATACATTTACTCGATGTGCCGCAAGTCTGAATTCTTTGACAGGTTCAAAGAATTTAAGGCTGATGTGGAGAAACATCAAGGTAAAACTATCAAGACACTACGATCTGATCATGGTGGTGAGTACCTCTTGGGAGAATTTAGGAGTTACTTATCAGAGGTTGGGATTCAATCCCAACTTTCTACACCTGGTACACCTCGGTAGAATGGTGTGGCAGAGCGAAGGAATAGGACTCTTATGGAGATGGTTAGATCGATGATGAGTTATTCTGAGTTACTAGATTTGTTCTTGGGATATGCTCTAGATATGACAGTGTATATTCTGAACTTGGTACCATCTAAATAAGTACCTTCTACTCCCACAGAATTATGGACTGGGCAAAAGCCTAGTCTGAGACATATTTAGATTTGGGGTAGTCCAGCACATGTGCTGAAGGGAGATGCTGGTAAGTTGGAATCTCGTACAGAAGTGTGTCTGTTTGTAGGCTATCATAGAGGAACGAAAGGTTGTTTTTTCTATAGTCCTAGATATCAGAGGGTGATCGTTAGCATGAATGCCTGATTTTTAGAAGAAGTTTATGTGATGAACCAGAAGCCCATCAGCAAGAACGTTTTGGAGAAGTTGAGAAGGGAAGTCACTACTTCAGTATCAATAGTACAAGAGGATATACCACAAGTGACTGCACCGCATGTCACAGAGGATACACAGGTGATACCTCTCCATAGTGGGAGGGTTGTTAGACAACCTGACAGATTTATGTTCTTGGGAGAATCTTCTAATTTTGCCCCTGGTGAACATGAACCTGATCCCTAGACATATGACGAGGCAATCCAAGAGAAAGATGAGCTATCATAGCAAAGAGCGATGAATTCTGAGATAGAATCTATGGATTTAAATCCGGTCTGGGAGATAGTAGAACCACCCAATGGTGTAAAATCATTGGATGCAAGTGGATCTACAAAAGAAAGATAGGATCAGACGGAAAGGTAGAGACCTTCTAAGCAAAGCTTGTTGCAAAAGGGTATACTCAGAAAGAGGGTATCAATTATGAGGAGATCTTTTCACCGGTAGCAATACTTAAGTCTATCCGGATTCTCTTATCTATTGCTGCTCATATGGATTATGAGGTTTGGCAGATAGATGTCAAGACAACTTTCCTTAATGGAAGTCTTGAAGAAAACATCTATATGAAGCAACCAGAGGGATTCATTGCAAAGGGAAAAGAGCATCTTGTGTGCAAGCTTAATCAATCCATTTATGGGTTGAAGCAAGCTTCGAGATCTTGAAACATCCGCTTTGATTAGGTAATCCAGTCATATGGATTTATTCAATGTTCGGATGAGTCTTGTGTATACAAGAGATGTGACGGAAACATAGTGGTATTTCTTGTACTATACGTAGATGACATTTTTCTCCTTGGCAACAATGTCAAAGTGTTATCAGACATAAGGGTATGGTTGTCCAAACATTTTGATATGAAGGACTTGGGAGAAGTGGGACACATCCTTAGGATCAAGGGTATAAGTGATCGCAAGAAAAGGATGGTGTGCTTATCTCAAGCTTCATACATAGACACTATTATGGCTCATTTTAGCATGCAGAACTCCAAAAAAGGTTTTCTACCTTTTAAGCATGGAGTACCTTTATCTAAAGAGATGTGTCCTAAAACATCAAAGGAGATAGAGGAGATGAAGGCGGTTCCTTATGCTTCGGCGGTGGGAAGCCTCATGTATGCTATATTATGTACAAGGTCGGATATCTGCTTTGCCATGGGCATAGTTAGCATATATCAGAGTAATCTAGGACAGGGACATTAGACTACAGTAAAGCATATATTGAAGAACCTGAGAAGAACTAGGGATTATATGCTGGTATACCAGGCAGATCAATTACTCTCTGTCGGTTACACAGATTCTGACTTCAAATCAGAAAGGGATAATAGTAAGTCTACCTTGGGTTTTGTGTTTACTTTAGGAGGTGGAGCCATTTTATGGAGGAGTGTCAAGCAGAAATGTGTGGCAGACTCTACCATGGAAGATGAGTATGTGGCAGCCTCTGAGGCAGCCAAAGAAGTTGTATGGCTCAGGAACTTCCTGATAGACTTGTATGTGATTCCTGGTTTGCCCAGTACTATCACAATTTATGGTGATAACAGTGGTGCAGTTGCAAACTCGAAGGAATCACGAGCCCATAAGGCAAGTAAACACATAGAGTGCAAGTACCACTTGATACGAGAGATCATAAAGCGAGGAGAAGTTGTTGTTGCCAAGATTGCATCAGAGGATAACCTGGTAGATCATTTCACAAAGGCCCTTTCAGCGAGAGCTTTTGATAGGCATATGGAGGGAATGGGAATCAGATGTATGACAGTTTGATGCCAGTATAGTCTTTTAGTATAAGTGGGTGATTATTGAGATGTATACTGAAAGCCTATCCTTTGTATAAACATCTTAATTTTTAAATAAGAATCACATTATCATTATTTGCATTTTATATTTATGCATATTGTCTGATACGTTGCATTGTAGATAACATGGTGTGTGGTGTCATACAGAAGATCATGTTATCAGTTCCTTGTAGAGTATAAGTAGAGGCTCACAACAAAGATGATTTTGGACAAACCATTGGCATAATTGTAGTATGATTTGGTATTGGTTTATCTTTACCATAGAATTACACAAGTACACTTAGTGTGTATTGAGCAGGACTGATTTAGAGGTGATTCAATTTATACTGACTATATAATTGAATCGGACCTTAAATATTATGGTGTACATGCTTTTAATCCAGATATAATAATGGTCACATGTACTTAGTATTTATTTATTTGATTTACCAATGGGCGAGATTTATGAGTTAAATCGATAGGCCTGTTAAGTTGGGAAATAATATTATTTACATAGCGTGTTGTTGATTATAGGAGGAAACCGTGTCCTATAAACTAGGATGATGATGTCCACTTGAGGAGCTCATAAAGTTTATCATGTAAATCCTGCTGGTGGACTTGGTCTAACATGATGATACGGATGAGTGGTACTACTCATGGAGTTAGATATTAATTAATTAAATTGTGAGTAATTTAATTAATTAATTGACATTCGATATCTTAAACACGGAGAGATATTTTGTACAAATAATATGTGGAGCCCATATTTATTTATGGGTGTTGGTGAAGTAGATCAATGATGATCCTCTGGTGTAATGGATCATCATTAATGGATCGGGTTTTGTGTGGTTCAGATCCATTGGGTGGCCAAGATCCAACTCCTCCTCATGGTCCCTATTGTAGCCTATTATAAATACATTATGAAGCCTAGATCTATATAAAAGAGGGAAGAGGCTTGGGCAAAAAGCAAGTGCTAGGGTTTTTTTTGGAGTTGGCGTGAGAAGCTTGGGCGGCAAGAAGTTCTAGGGTTTCACTTCTATCTTTGGGCGGCAACCTAGGGTTTGCTTCTATAGGCCAGCGGCACAAGGAGGATTAGAGATCTATCCTTCTCTTCTTCTTCATTGCCGGTGCCTCCTCCCATCTCATTGTCGGCGCACCATTTTCTTCTCCAAAGGCTGGCGCTTCATCTTCTTCCACTCCTAGGGCCGGCGGCAAAGCAAGGAGGAAAAAGGGTTCTTTCTTCTTTTGTCTTTGCCGGTTCATCTACTCCCTCTCCTTAGAGCCGACGGACACCAAGAACTTGGTGCTTGGTGGTCGGCGCAAGCAAGGAGAAGAAGGGAGCTTTTGTTCTTCCCTTGTTCGGAGCGAGAAAGGAAGGGAAGACACGTGATCTAGGAGGCTTCGACTCTTGGAAGATCGTCGCCCACACGACATCCAAGAGGAGGATAGGAATATAATAGAAGATCAAGAGGTAAAACAAGAGGTATAATCTTGTTTATTTTTGGATTCTAGTTCTTTTGTAATTTTTATGTTATTGATTAACATGGACCCCGATAATAAATACAAAAACTGGTGATCCGTACATCATCTATTCCGCGGCTAATCGAGGAAAAGAGTTAGGTTGCATGAACAAGTTTGTTCAAGTGACCACTCAAATTGAATATCACGATGATGGATCAGTTGCTTGGGTAATCCATCTTCGTTTGGATTAATTTTTTTTCATCCGGGGACATGTGATAGGATCGCCATTCACAAACAACTGAAGCGGGAAGCAATTTCCCCTTCAGAACTATCTAAACCTACCTCAGCACATCCTAAACAACTTGGCGTTTGAGGTTTACCCGACAGCAGTCGACTGACATATGTGCCGGTTCGACTGATCCATGTCGACTAGGGTTTGATTGGTGTTAGGCGCATTTGTGTGTGATCGCCAAAGATGGCGATCGTGATGTCCGACAATCATTGCCGAGGATGCGATCGACTAATGGAAGTGTCATGGGCACAGAATGCTCCGTAGTCGACTGGGCAATCGACTACGAAGTCAACAGTCGACTGATGGTCATCATCAGTCGACTGATAGAGGATCTATTGGAACTTTTCCACCGTGGATCAAGCCGTTGTGAGACAACGACTACAAGAGCAGTCGACTAGGACCTTTTGGCAGTCGATTGCTATGCATAAAATCAGCTCGATGCAGGTTATAAATGGATCTCGAGATGGAGGATTTTTCCAAGGATTTTGGGGTGAATTTTGAGGGTAATTGTTGTTGCATTCCAGACCTTCAAGAGCAAACCAAAGCAAGCAACAAGAAAGCATTAAAAGCAAAAAGTTGTAAAGTGTTCTTTACTTGTATTTCTGAGTGTCTTTGTATTAGCTTTAATCTTGTATATTACTGTTTGTAATTTCTTGTACGAGGTTTCTCCACCTCCGATGCAATGTCAAGAAGGAGTGTTGTTAGTGTCGTGTGCATAACACGAGCTCGTTGAGCTCACCCGTGGAGTAGGAACCCTAAGGTTCTGAACCACGTATATCTTGGTGTATTGTGTGTTCTCATGCGTATTTGTATATCTTGTTAGTATTACTATTGTTATTCCGCTGCGGTAACAAGATTGTAGACGAACGAACGATCGAATCCCATTCTATGATGACTTAGGGATATTCACCCCCCTCTAGCCGGCCACCGACGTTCCAACAAGTGGTATTAGAGATAGGATCTTGTCGAGGACTAGGCGCCTACACAAGCACGACAAGATGGCCGGCTACAACATCCATCCAACAAAATTCGATGGAAACTTTTCTTGGTGGAAGCAAAGGATGGAGGTATCTTTTGAAACCGATTTCGATATTATGCTTATTATAGAAAATGGTTTCGAAATGCCTAGGGATGAAGAAAATAAGCCAATAGAGAAGTCAAGATAGACCAAGGACCAAATCAAGGACTTAAAGACAAATCTCAAGGTAATCAAATTGCTTAGTGATTTGATTCCTAACTATATTTGGTCTAGGCTAGGTGAATATAGGGATGCTAAGGACCTATGGGACAAGGTAATCAAATTTCATGAAGAGCCCACATTGGTCCATGAAGAGAAAGAATGTCCATCAACATCCGGATCCGAGGATGTTGAGGAATCGTCATCCACCTTCGATGATGTTGATGATTTGGTGGAGACCTCCACCTCTAGCATTGAGGGGGAGGAGAGGCCTTCCTTCCCGGAACAAGTTCAAGAAGAAGCTTCAACATCTGGGATAAGCAAAAATTTCTTAGGTAAGTCAAGTATTATGATTATAAATAAAAATGATATAACATGCTTTGAGTGTAGGGAACAAGGGCAATATAAAAGTAAGTGTCCCAAGAAGGTGAAGAAGGTTCAACCGGCACCAAAAGATGCTGGTGTCCCCACAATTAGAAGCAAGGAGCATATTGTGTGCTTCAAATGAAACCAAAGGGAGCATTATAGAAGCCAATGGCCTAGGGGGAGGAAGAAGGGGCAAGAACGAGCATCTCATGTAGGGGGAACTTCCAAAGCTAACCCTAAGGTAAATTTAATTAATGCACCTTCAATTTCTAGGACTTATAAGCATGCTAAAAATTATTTTAGTTCACTTTCCATGATAGATCAAAATTGGGAAGATTAGAGGTGGAGAATCGAGCCTTGAGGTCAAGGCTAGAAAAATTAGAAAAGAACCTTAAAATTATGACAAAATCATTCAAGGGGTCTAGTGATCAAAATTTAAGGCCTAGGAAACAAGAAATGTCAAAGGGCAAGAAAGGTTTGGGTCACAAACCTATGTCCTACCATAATGTCCCATTTAATTATGGAACAATTTCTAGGTCTAGAAAAAGCAAGGCTAATAGGGAAGCTATCCCTAAGACTAGCCATGATGTGTGTTTACTGGCTAAGGACTTAAGAAAAGCCAAGAAAGCCACTAAGAAGGTCAAAGGAGGAGTCACCTCTAGAGTTGACCTGGGAAAGACCCTAATGACTAAGGTGTCAAAACCTAATAGGGTCATTAGGAAGGTATCTAGGGAAGTTATCCCTAGTGAATACCTAGTTAACCCAAGGAACTCCAATAGGTATTGGGTTTCTAGAAGCATGATCGATTCATGTTAGATGGGTTAGGGTGTGTCAACCCTAAGTGGATGGGTAGTTAACCTAGCCATGGTGAGTTGACACATTCGGATGAGCCAATGTGGTTTGAGAAGATGAAAAATGATTAAATTGGCACAATTAGGTCTTAGATGTAATGGTGTGCCATTTTGGGTTTTTGGCACACTACGGGGATAAATGGCTTTAAGGAAAAAATGGATTTGATTTTAGAAATGTCAATTTGGGTTTAACACTTAGGTACTCTATACCTTAGTATTTTATAATTGCCATGCTTTGTTTGCCTTGCTATGACAAGACATCATATTTATTTTTATCATATAAAATGTTATGATCATTTTTAGGGTTATGTTTATATGTCATGTATACTTATATTTCATTCACATGTCATGACATCATGATTATATGGCACATGCTTTATTCTTGTATCATTATTCCATAATCATCATTCATGCATAAATAAATTGAAATTAAGGACTAAGGCATGATTTGAAGTCCCATGCATAAGGGAATCAAATAATGTTGCCTAGAAATATGCTTGAAACCCTAAATAACAAAGACCCCACATCTCACTAATTTTTGACTTGAATGTGTTTTACACATTTAGATACAAGTGAGATGTTTAGGAAAAAAGAATTAAAGGTTTTAAAAACATTTCAAAAATATTTTGAAAAACCTTGGTGGAGTCTATCTTTTGATAGCTATCACCATTGAATGGGATGAAACAAAGAGGGCTCAATATTGAAGTTTTTCTCAACTTTTGAAATTTGTGTCAATCTCACTATTTTGTGGTTAACTAATTTTCAAATATTTTTCACCCATAATGTTTGTGATAAGTAATCTACGTACAAAATTTCATGATTTTTCAGTGTATGTATATTTACTTATGAATATCTGAACTTAGGTTCACCATGCATAGCAATGATCGATGAGGGTAGCAATAACCTGATTGGCCGAGTCGACTGTCAGGCTGATTTCGGGTAAACCTTGGTGGTTAGGCCCATGTTCAGCTATGTTTTGGTCCCCTAACTACTCCTAACCCTAGGACATGCTATGGAGAGCATTAGAAAGGGTGGAAATCCATTGGATATAGATTAGGAGAGGTGTTTAGGGTTAGTATCAATTTTAAGGTGGATGAGAGTTCATTGTTAAACTTTGCCTTAATTTTGATTGTTTAAATGTTCCTATTGGCTTAGGGACTCTCCAAGACATTGTTAGTGCAATGGTCAAGGGGGAGCAAGCCTTTAGGGAGAGGTATCTATCATGGGAAGATGGATGTGTACTTTTTCCTTATGGGAGGAAAATTTGGTTGCCTCTCTTAAGTGATATGGGATTTATCACTAGAAAGATTCTAGGCATGTGTGTTTCTCCAAGGGAGAGATTGTAAGATCTTATTGGGATATGAGACATTCATACTCTTGGGGAGGACCTTTTTGATGTATGTTAAAAAGGGAGAGAAGTTACCAATTGGGATAGTTGGAATTCTCATTGGGATGTGAGAATTACCAATTGGGGATAATTGGTAAACTTGGGTTTGAGGTTTTGTCAAACATCAAAAAGGGGGAGATTGTTGGTGCAATCGGCCCAGGACTCGAGTTTGACTCGAACTATATTTTGATGTTAGACAAAATGCATGACATGGGATTGTCAAACATGGGTTGGCCACGTAAATCCAAGTGTGTAGCCTTGGTGGTGAAAAGTCCAACCATGGGGCTTAGTGTTGGGAAATCTAGGCATAGGGCTTGGTGTTTGAAAGTCCAACATGGGTTGGCCACGTAAGTCCAAGTGTGTAGCCTTGGCGATGAAAATCTAAGCATGAGGCTTGGTGTGGAAGTCTTAAGGACTTGGTAAGTTCATTAGGCTCGGGGTCCTTGAGTCGGTGAAGGATGGCATTGCGAAGCCGTTTGCTTGGTGCAACCGAGGGACCGCCGGACAGGGAGCGAATGGAGTGATGCCCAAGGGAAGCATACTTTGAGGGCAAGAGATATGAAGGATGGCATTGTGAAGTCGTGTGCTTGGTGCATCCGAGGGACGTAGGCCGAGGGAAGAGAGCTTCGGTGGGGAACTCCATGAGAGGATGAGGTGGACTTGGCCAAGTGGCTAAGACTGAGTGTCGGAGGCTCAAACATTGTGTTTGAGGGTTTACCCAACGGTCGGATGCTCAAACAACTTGGTGTTTGAGGTTTACCCGACAGCAGTCTGTTAGGGCAATCTCTTGCCATGATTAGGTTTTGATGTGTGTGGCAAAGGGTTTAAGTTAGTTTGTTATGTTGATTTGATATGTGCGTTGAAGTCGTGCAGGACTTAGTAATTCGCACATGGAGCCGTGGCGAGTTTCACAACTCATGACTCGGTCCTTGAGTCGGTGAAGGATGGCTTTGTGGAAGCCGTGCGCTTGGAGCATCCGAGGGACCGCCGGACGAGGAGCTTGGTGTGAAGCCGGAGGAAGTAGACTTCGAGGCAAGAGACATGAAGGAGCATTGCAGAGTCGTGCGCCTGATGCTGCCGAGGGACGTGGCCACGAACGAAAAGAACTTCGAAGGCGAGGGACTCCGAGAGATGAGAGTGAGCGAATGTAACCCGGGAAGGGGTAGCTCTTAGGTGAAACTTGGCCATTTGGCTAAGTGTCGGATGGGATTTCCCGACACCAGTCGACTGCCATGGAATGGTAGTCGACTGCTCTGAGTCGAACGTGATTCGAAACGTGATTCGAAGTGATACCACTTGTTGGGGATCGAAACGGCCGGCTAGAGGGGGGTGAATACCCCTCAATCGATGGATGTCGTAATTTACTCATCTACAAAAGGTTAGCACAAGCGGAATATAATAAGACAAGACAAGTAAATATACAAGACAAGAATCAAAACGCTAACGCAAGATGTAACATGGTTCACAGCTACGCCGCTAATCCACGATCCCGATTCGTCTGAGGTGAATCACTCCTCCAAAGCCAATCACTATTGGTCTCTCCTTTGCACAAAGCTAGGTGGAGGTAACCTTTACAATCAAGATCACTCTTCTTACAATAAGAATGGTGTAAAAGAAAGTAAGAAGAGTTTAGAGCTTGTGGGGGACTTGGATGGTCGTTTTGAGTAAGAGCATTAGCCATCCAAAAGCCCACACCCTCTCTCTTTATAGAGAGGAAGCTTTTCTTCCCGTTGGCCGCCACCAGTCGACTGCTGCCCTTGACAGTCGACTGCCGCCACTACAACGGTCTCCGAACACGTCGAATCCCGACCATTGTAGTCCAACGGAACACTTGGCAGTCGACTGATGGACCTCATCACGATCACGCCTCGTAGTCGATCGCCTTGCCGGCTACGAGCGGTTCTCTGGCCAAACCCTTCGACCACCGATCACGCTTTCAGTGATCGATGGTCTTGGCAATGATCGCCTATATATGGCAGTTGATTGTTGGCCTCAAAACACTCAGTCGAATACCAGTCGAATCACATTCGACTCAGAGCAGTCGACTGTCATTCCATGGCAGTCGACTGGTGTCGGGAAATCCCATCTGACACTTAGCCAAATGGCCAAGTATCACCTAAGAGCTACCCCTTCCCGGGTTACATTCGCTCACTCTCATCTCTCGGAGTCCTTCACCTTTGAAGTTCTCTTCGTTCGCGGCCACGTCCCTCGGCAGCATCAGGTGCATGACTCTGCAATGCTCCTTTGCGTCTCTTGCCTCGAAGTCTACTTCCTCCGGCTTCACTCCAAGCTCCTCATCCGGCGGTCCCTCGGATGCTCCAAGCGCACGGCTTCCACAAAGCCATCCTTCACCGACTCAAGGACCGAGTCATGAGTTGTGAAACTCTCCATGACTCCATGTGCGAATTACTAAGTCCTGCACGACTTCAACGCACATATCAAATCAACATAACAAACTAACTTAAACCCTTTGCCACACACATCAAAACCTAATCATGGCAAGAGATTGCCCTAACAATCTCCCCCTTTTTGATGTGTGGCAATCCGTTTATGTTAGGTAAAAACATTTGATAAAAATTTCTAAGGTAAGAAAGCATGTAAACATAAACATGATATAGCAACATGCAACTCCCCCTTAATCCATGAAACTCCCCATACATATTTCTCCCCCTATCATAATTTACTTAAACACAATTATTTCTCCCCCTTTGACACCATCAAAAAGATTAATACTAAGTTATAAACCCATGACATCAAGTCTAATAGAAGGAAATTACCAAAAACATGTTTAAAATATGAAATCAGAAAATATTGGTCTATTTTTCAGGTGAGCAGTCGACTGCTATCAGTATGGCAGTCGACTGGCACAATGGTTTTCGAAATTCTAATTTTCTGGGCGAATTTCAGAAATGCATTAAAAATTCTAGAAAATTCAAAAAATAGTAAAATTTGGGGAACACATTTCTTGTAAGGTTCTTTATCAGTGAAAAATAATTTTTCATGAAAGATCATTATATTTTCATGTATTTGCCAAAAATCCAAAAGTTTAAAAAACCACTAGGTTTTTGACCATTCTAGTATCAAGTTTAACACCTAGTTTTGCATCCAATTGTTTCAAAACATGAATACATAGATTTTAAAAAAATTGTTTTGAAAACATATGAAATATCCAACCATGATCTTTGGGAAATATGTCTATGAATTAAACATAAGTCTTCCCCATGATTGGTCTATTATTGCTATTTTGATACTTTAAATGACCATCTAAATGCCATAAGAATTAGTGGACATTTGTATCATCCTAACATCTCACTCATGCTAAGTTTTCAATCATGGTAGCCTATAGTGAGTGTGAGATGTATCCTAGAGGTATTTGTATATACTTAACCATTATATTCATGCAATTCTATCAAGGTTAAGTATCACCCTAACAATCCACATGATCATAATGACATATATGAATGAATTACACATTATGATCATGAAACACATGTATTCATTGAATTGTTATCATGCATTAGGTATTATATCATGATAATAAGCAAAATATCACCTAAGGCATGATTTAAACCCTATTTCTCATGATGATGTGCCAAATATCAAAATCATAAATAATGATTGCAAACATATATAGCAATTACATTAATCATCATGATTTAAGCATTATTAACTATTTATAGGCACGTTATCATCACCTAACACTTTTTCAAAATGTTGTCCCGCCATCCTAAGTCAACCACAAAATATGATATAGGTCAAGTCCATATGGTTGACTATCCTAGGGTTTTTCTAACCCTTAAGGATGGATTTTGGAACCCAAAATAGGTTCTTTCCTATGGGGTTCACAAGATACTCCTTGGGAATCCATTTCCTAGCAATTACTTTCTTCTTATCTTGTCCCCTAGCAATTAGGTATTTTTAGGCCTTTTCATTTTTCTTTTCTTTATAACCTAGGCCTTTCTTATTAAAACTAGCTCTTTGGCTCCCTATAATCATGTTCAATGTATTTGAGCCAATTGTAAACTTTTCTAGGGCTTTGGTTAAATAATCTACTTTCTCTCTTAAAGCCCTATTTTCCTCTATGCATGCATCATTAACATCAAAAGGCATATAGTTTTCATGTGAGCATGCATCATTTAAGCTAAAAGAAATATTATCATTTAAGCATGTTTTTTCTAGTTTATTTTCTAAATCCTTAATTTGATCTAACATGCTCTTATTTTTCTTCTTTGTTCTAAATAAATCCTTAGTTAAGCTAGAAATCATAGAAACTATTTTACTAGGTGAAAGATTGGTTACCATAGTTTCCATGTCCTCTTCTTCTTCTTCGGATGAGGATGTAGAGGCTCCCCCTTCACTAGAGCTCCCTCCACTTGAGCTTGATTCTTCATTTTCGGTGGAGGAGCAATCCAAGTCGTCAAATGCCATCAATGCTAGGTTGGTGACAAATGCATTTTCTTCCTCCGATGATGATGAAGATGAGAAGGAAGGGTCATCCCAAGTCTTTTCTTTGAATGCCTTGGCCTTTCCCTTTTCCTTTGCTTTCTTCTCCTCTTCCTTTTTCTTCTTGCTCCCCTTTTTCTTCTTCTTTTCTTCCTTCTTTTTCTTTTCTTCCTTGCTGTTGTTTAGGAGGGGACAATTATCCCTTATGTGTCCCTCTCCTTGGCAATTGTAGCAAATGATTTTCCCCCTTTGTCTTCTATTCCTATCATTAGATTTATTAAATCTAAAACCTTTTAAAGCACGTCTTACCCTCCGTACCATATAAGCTTCTTCCGTGCTATCCATGGAGGAGGAGGAGGATGCTTCATCATCATCGGAGTAGGGGATCTCCATCTTCTTCTTCCCCTTATTTGCCATCAATGCTACTCCCCTTGAAGGTTGGATTCTAGGCTCTTCTTGTATTCCTTCAAGACATGTTTCGTGGAGCTCCATTGTTGAGAAGAATTCCTCCAAGGTTCTTACTTCTATGTTCTTCGAGATATAAAATGAGTCCACCATAGAGCTCTATTTTGAGGATCGTGGAAAGGCATCTATAGCCTTCATAACCATATCCCGGTTTGATAGCTTCTCACCTACACTTGACAAACCGGTTATAATTTCCTTGAAATGAGAATGTAAGGAAATTACCTTTTCTCCCTTTTCTAGTTTAATGTTGTTGAGTTGGGAGCGGAGGAGGTCTCTCCTTGCTAGCTTCGCCTCGGATGTGCCTTCATGAAGCTCAATTAGCTTCTCCCACATCTCCTTGGCACTTAGGCATTCTCCAATTCGGTTGATCTCTTGTTGGGGGAGCACATTGAAAAAATGATGCTTGGCTTTTGAGTTTGCAAGGTGCTCTTCCCTTTGCTTTTTGGTCCACCTAGATTTCTCTATTGTCTTCCCTTCTTCATCCCTAGGCAAAACGAAATCGGATTCCATTGTAATCATAATATCAAAATCCATTTCGAAAAATACCTCCATTATCTTTTTTCGCAATCGGATTCCACCCGACAGCAGTCGACTGGCATAGGTGTCTGTTTGACTGATCCAAGTTGACTAGGGTTTGACTGGTGTTAGACTTTATTTTGTTGCCTGGTAGTCGACTATCCAGGGATGACAGTCAACTGATGTCGACAGCAGTCGACTGCCATCCCTCGACACTCGATTGATGGAAGTGTCGCGGGCATAGAATGCTCTGTAGCCGACTAGGCAGTCACCTACGAGGTCATCAGTCGACTGATAGAGGGTCCGTTGGAACTTGTCCAGCGTGGATAAAGCCGTTGTGAGACAACGACTACAAGAGAAGTTGACTGGGGCCATTTTGCAGTCGACTGCTAACTGCGAAATCAACTCGATGTAGGTTATAAATGGAGCTCGAGATGGAGGATTTTTCCAAGGATTTTGGGGTGACTTTGGAGGGGAATTATTGTTGCATTCCAGACCTTCAAGAGCAAACCAAAGCAAATAATAAGAAAGCATTCAAAGCAAAAAGTTGTAAAGTGTTCTTTACTTGTATTTCTTAGTGTCTTTGTATTATCTTTAATCTTGTATATTACTATTTGTAATTGCTTGTCCGAGGTTTCTCCACCTTCGACGTGTTGTCGAGGAGTGTTGTTAGTGTCGTGTGCATAACACGAGCTCATTGAGCTCACCCATGGAGTAGGAACCCTCAGGTTCCGAACCATGTATATCTTGGTGTATTGTGTGTGCTTGTGCATATTTGTATATCTTGTTAGTATTATTATTGTTATTCCGCTGCGCTAACAAGATTGTAGATGAACGAATGATCGAATTCCATTCTACGACGACTTAAGGCTTTTCACTCCCCTCTAGCCGGCCACCGACATTCCAACAAGTAAATTAAGTGTGTGATTTCTTAAGTTGGCTTTGTCTAAGGAAGTGGTCCTTGTTCCAATCAAAGAAGGCCCCAATGCCTCGCCACGACCTGGAAGCCCTCTTTTGAAATATTCACTTAACTTACAAAAGGTTAAATCCAAATCTAACCCAAGGTTAATTAGTTTCTAAGACATTAAAATTAACTAAGTAAAATTTAAACCCATCTCACGTACTAAACTCATAAGGTTAACATTTACTATTTACATTGAGACATTTGGAATGGGTGAGATGTTAAGGACAATCAAATTAGTTTTTTTTAATGATTTCGAAATCTATAAATATATATATTTTCTTAAAAATTATCTTTTGATTGTCATGATTGTTGTAGTTATACTTTATTTTTTGAAAACCTATATTATCTTAAAAGGTTGATTGATTGATAAGATGCTTAGGTCAATTTAAGATATCGAGACCCTTCTAGATATTTAGGAAAATCTTCCTTGTAGTTAACAAGGATGTCATAAGAGTATGTCAGGTTAAGGGAGAGGTTGTGATTGACCAAGACCCTCTAGACATTTAGGTAAGCCATCCTTGTAGTTAAGAAGGATGACAGAGGACTAGTTTCAAATTGAAAAATCAGTACTTATAAGGTTTTAAAAATATTTTAAAATGATATATATTTTTAAATCTTTCGATCTTTTTCTTTAACCATTTGTTGAAAATATTTCTTGTTAAATTCATAAATTATTTATTTTCAAATATTTAAATTATACATTCATATTGTAACTATTAAAAGTATTTTGAAAATTTTGTTACATGTTAAGTATATATTCTCTTCAAAAGGTAAAACATTACTATTATTGGTGAAGGACTTAGACAATCTAATTTTTTTTTCAATATGCCAAAGGGGAAGAGAAGACTTAAGTTAGACAAACATAAAATCTCTAGCTACCTGTCACGCCCCGAGAGTATGCTGAGCCCGAAAAACGGACAACATCTCCCCTGTAGGTGATATAATTCTCTGTTGATACAAGCCTTTCGGCCACAACCACACAACATAATGAAATGACACTACCACATAATACAACCACAAAGACACACAAAATGTGCACCGGTGCGACTCTAACACGCTAAAAAAAATATGATCAAAACCAACATCCAAACAAACATCATCATAAAAGCCAAATACAACACTTCACATACATGACTATAATACAAAAACAACAGCGGAACAAATATGAATTAATCTCCAAATGCTCGGTGTGAGATGGGATCGGCTGGCGAAGCTCCAAGCATCCTAGGAATCTTCTACCTATTACCTGGGCGACAGGAAAACCCAGAGTTTGTGGTGGTGATTATAAAACTCAGTGGTAAAGAATAGATAGTGCATGAACTAAATAAATGTAAAGAGATCGACAGATAAACAGTCTAAAGGTACAACAGATAATCACCAGTATAATATAAGCCATGCGTATACTAATGGATCAACTGAATAACAAAAGGTACTACATACCTAAAGTTCTACAACACTACAACTCATACCACCTGAGCACATATACCACAATATGACACATACAATATAAAAGAACAAGAGTACCTCTATAATCAACAAACTGTCCTATGGACATTCTATAACAAATACAACAACGTACCTGGTCCATCCCGTACCACATCATGATACTGGTCAAAGGTGTACAACAATTCGACCAACTCGTACACTGGTATCCCATACACAACCAAATTAGAATATGCAAATAACATGGAAGATGATGTACAACCAAATGTAGCAATCATAGCACAAATAAATGCAACAACACATCAAGCATATATATATAGACACTATCTATATATACTGCACACACTCATAGATACAGTCTATATAGATATGTATATATATATATATATATATATATATATATATATATATATATATATATATATATATATATATATATATATATATATATATATATATATATATATATAGACTATATCTATATATACAACACACACTCCAAATGCCCTCACACAAGGCAATGCAAATGGATGGTCATGCCTGAGCACCCCACTCGCTACCACGACCCAAGTGTAGCTTAGGTGGCACGACATGACAACTGTCCCAACTCAACAACAATCACTGCTCTCGAGTGGTCGAGTTGTTAGTATGAATAAGTAGCGAAAAGCTAAAAAGCTTCAGGCTACACAACGGGGGTCCCTACTGCTGGACACTCCGACTGACACTACCCATGAGTGGTCGAGTGCCACACACCCAGAACAACTGGACGCCACTCCAACTACCACTATCAATAGTGGTCGAGTGCGGCACAACAAATGAACTGCCCTCACACTAGTTACTACTACCATGAGTAACCATGGAGGTAGGATGACTGACAACCCTCTCAACCACAAGGGAGACCAAGTCGCTAGCTTGCATGTAAATAGAATGAATGCACAACTACACACACACATACATCCACAACACTCTCTCTATCCAACAGAGAGTCATACACAGCTGACAGTCAACCATACTAGGACAATCAGTCCATAGCAACACACTATCGATAATTTACCAAACACAGATCCATGATCCATATTAGACACACAATGTAATGGGATATAACACGTCAATCCAATCCACATACTAACAACAACCCACTTATCTATACACCGATGGCTAGATTTAACATAGATGCACCACGTAAATGTTTATGACACAACAATCAACCCAACCATCAAAATGATCACCTAACCCCAGATGTATCATGATGAATAAAGATGAACCCACAACTGTGCCCTAGTAACATGCACTTAAATGAACCTCTACAGGTCAACTTACAATAGAGTCTATAATCTATAACAGCGATGAATGAACTGTAAGATAATAACAACGCATCTCAAAGTACAAATGCTAAGTAACAAACACATGATTAAATAAGATTGGAGTCAAGGTAAAGGTATCATCAACATAAATATCATGCACAAGATATATCAACTACCCGACCAGGGTAGGAAATTACCCACCTGATATGTACACTATATTGATGGTCTTCACATCCATGAATCTATCTCGAATCATGATCCTAGTCTCAAATCCATGACACCAGCATGTAATTGCTTCACATTCTATCCTCTCCACATTTTTAACACAGCTATAACACAACCTACTACACAATGTATGAAATCAAAGCTTACCTTCCTCTGAATTAATGCTCCCATTTGATTTAATGTTCACCACTTCTTCATTCACATCTGTGTATCCAATCCAAATGAAATAGTTGAATCGAAGACAACCGATCTCAATACTTAGTTTCATTGGAAGCTAACCCTAAATCCACCTTAGAAAGTTCAAATCTGTACATGGGAGAGGAGCTAAATGGATGACAACAACATAATGGATCTGTCACCCATAGTGAAAGTCTATGAATGGCTACTAAGATTCGATCAGCTGCAATGGCCTTGAAGACGATCATGACATACTGATCTGGAGGCGATGGCCATGGAGACACCAACGATGAATAGGGTTGTGCTCATATCGGGAATAGTCACAAAGAACGATGGCATTCTAGAATGGAGATGTCGCAGAGAAGAAGAGACTAAACACCTCCTTGTCCTGTCTGATAAATGTCAAAGTTGTGGTCGGTAGGTGGTGTCTCGGCTCCTAAGCAATACACAGATAAAACATAGTCGATGAGGATGAAGAGCTCACCACGGCAAAGATTGGATGCAGTCGTGGTGCTTGCTACCTTGGTGATCTTCGGCGGCGAAGTGGCAGAAGGGGGCAATAGCAAGCTGGGCTCGAGCGACGGCAATGGAAGGTTAAGCTCCCGTGATCCGAAGGAGAGGATAAGATGTGTGTTCATAAAAGCTAGGGATTGAGGAGGTTTAGGAGCGACGATGGCGGCAGTGTGTTAGTTAAAGCCCTTGAACCAATCATGTGATGGTTGAATAGGGAACATTTTGTATCATATTCTATAAAGGCAAAGGATTGGTTATTATATTTACATCTTGCTTGTGCCAGCTAATTTAAATATAATAATGCCCTAGAAAAGTAGGTTCTTATCTACAGCACATCAATTGGCAGAATTGATTATGAGAGGCTGTAGAGAACACTTTCCTAAATGTTCCTAGTCGAGTATTAATATGCAAGGGCAATATTAATACATAAAGACTAGCATGTAGGTCAATTGATGACTTGATCTCACAAGTCATGGATATATGATATCGAGTTGACACATGGGTATATATTGGAGAATATATACTGAACTGACCCGCCATGAGAAAGTTTCATGGATCGTTATATGAGTGTCATAAACTTTCTCATGTGACTATTGGTATGAATAGTCCTCAGACCTGAAGTCACTACGGTTCCCTACATAAGGAGTTATGTACTTTGGTATCGTCAAACGTCACCCGTAACAGGGTGGACCATAAAGGCGATTACTGGGTATGTAACAAATTATGCGGAGGGATGTGAGTGATGTAGATGGGATCTATCCCTTCCATATGAGTGATATCGGTGGGCTTGATTGAGTAGAACTACTAAAACGCATGGCCATGCTCGAATGAGTCAATATGAGATATTGAGCTCATTTGTTTGAGTTAGTTTACTCAGGGATCAAGAAACACATAGATTGATCGAGGATGACACGGTCTATGCCTCATTGATCAATCTGATATCAAGGATAGTAGGACACGGTCATATATTATAGTAGTCACGGAAAGGTTAGTCGGATCTTGACTTATCTCGTAACTTGGGTAGCAATGATGTATTGCTAGATGCCGCTCATTGCTTGTGTATCTAAAAGAGTTTAGGTCCACTGCCAACGTTATGAGAGCCTATAGGGTCACACACAAAGAGCATGATAATTAGAGGAATTAGAGTATTCTAGTTTGACTAGAATAATTTGGGAATAAGCTTAAGTACAAAATGGTTTTGGACTTTAAGCTTAATGAGAATTTTAGCTAATTGATTTAATGAGATTAATTCAATATGTTACCTTATTGATTTAATAAGATTAATTCAATATGATAACATAAGCTTAATTGAATTAATAAGATTAATTCAATATGATAACATAAGCTTAATTGAATTAATAAGATTAATTCAACATGCATGAATGCCACATAAGCATGCCACATAAGCATGCCACCTAAGCATCCACCTAAGCTAGATAAGGTGGAAGGGGACAAAATGGTTTTTGTCTCCTTAAGTGGCCGGCCAAAACAAAAGGGGTCTCAATGCAATGGATTGCATTAAATTGTAGGAGGTGAAAGGGTTTTGCCAACCCTATAAAAGGCCCCATGGAGTGGCCGGCCAAAGTATCATTTGGATTGTGATTGTGGTGTGGTTGTGAGAGAGAGCTTGAGAAGCTTGGTGGAAGCTTTGGTTGTGTGGCTTTGTGAGTGTAGGCTAGCAAGAAGAGTAGTCTTCTTCCTCCTTTCTCTTCTTCCCTAGATTCCTCTCCTTTAGGGACTTCTCTAGCAAGAAGTAAAGGAGAGCTCTTCTAGTTTCTCTTGTGAGACAAGAGCTTGCTCGTGTGGATACGTATAGAGGCACGGACACTTGAACGTGCTAAAGATCCAACAAACCGAAAGGAAAAGCGGGATTAACAAGGGCACGCAACAAAGGTAATCCTCTCCTATAAGATAGGTTTGGTTTAGAGAAATTTATTTTATACGAGTTTGCTTTCGCATGGATCACTTGGAAGGATCCTATTTTCCGTTCTTGCATATGCAATTTGGCATACAAGAATTCCCTACAGTGGTATCAGAGCCACTTGAGAAAGATCGTATAAAAATAGGTTTTCTCTATTTTATATGTGATATAGAAGTAGGATAAATTTTATTATGAGTTGATAATTGCATTAGCAAATTTTCAAACATAATAAAATATCCAATGTCTTTTAAAAGTTAAAATGACATGGTGCATGGTTATGGCCTAGTCACAAAAAGTTTGTGATTGTGTGTTGTAATTCTTAATACGGCCTGCGTGTCGTGCCTTTCTCCTAATATTCTTGTTGTAAAATTAGTTTTAGACTCGAATGTAACTCGAGTATTTCTCCTTTTGTAATGTACAAAACAAGGATGGAGGGTCCATTGGAAGATGAGGTTACAAGGAGGAAGTCAACACACAAGACAACCAAAAGGAAGCACTTAGGAGAAGATGCTATCCCTAGGTTGACCAATCAATCTTTTCATTGGCTTGAGAAGATTGTAGAATAAGGGCCATAACCATGACACGTTAGTTTAATATGTATGTGATGCATGTTAGTTTAGCTTGTATGTGATGCATGATTAGTTTAGCTTATATGTGATGTATGCTAATATGTATATGATACATGTTTATTTCTTAATAAGTCTAAACGATATGCCTACCAAAGTTGGAACTCACTACTTCCTCGATCATTTGTTATTGGGTTTGCCAAAGCAAAGCAATGCATTTTATCTTGGAGGGGTGCGAGTGGACAATCGTGATGTCCCGCTATCAGTCTTGGTTAAGACTTAATTAAGTGTTTTCTTAATTGGTTAAGAAAGTAGAGGCATATATTAGCTTTGAACATAAGTGTTAACATTAGTTTTGTGTGATTTCCGAACATCAGCTTTGTCTTAGAAGTGGTCGTTGCTCCGATATCCAAGAAGGCCCCTGTGCCTCGCCACAGCCTGGAAGCTGGTTTAGGAATAAACACTAAACTAATCTAAAACTTAACCAAAGCTATTAAAGAGTTACATCAGATGTAATTGGCAAAAGATTGCCTACCTAATTATACTACGTCTTGGGCGATTAGCCAAAGCTAACTCAAGACGAATTATGATGTGGATCTTTATCCCATATAAATTTATAGCTAAATAGTAGCTATGAGAATTTAGTGGGAGCCTCATTTAATTAAAGGCCTAATTAAATGATTTAGGTATGGTACTTAACTTTGCATTTTAATGTTGTAGATCACCATGACATCTAACACATCGCACCCCCTCAACTTGCGATCTGTCCTTGAGAAGGACAAGCTCAATGGAGCAAATTTTCTTGACTGGTATAGGAACTTAAGGATTATCCTCAAACAAGAGCGTAAACTGTATGTCCTAGAGCAGTCAATCCCTGAAACACCCGCCCATGCGGCCACTCGTGCTGAAAAGGATGCTTATAAGAAGCATCAAGATGACGCATTGGATGTGTCATGCCTTATGCTTGCCACCATGAACTCTGAGCTTCAGAAGCAACATGAGAACATGGATGCCTATGATATGGTTGAGCACCTGAAACAACTATATCAAGGACAAGCTAGGCACGAGCGTTTTGAAGTGTCTAAAGCTCTTTTTGCATGCAAGATGCAAGAAGGAACACCTGTAGGAACTCACGCACTCAAAATGATTGGGTACGTTGAGAACCTTGAAAGACTAGGTTTTCCACTGAGCCAAGAATTGGCAACCGATGTTATCCTGCAATCGCTTCGAAGCATACAATCAATTCGTCATGAATTATAACATGAATGAAATTGATAAACCTTTGCCTGAGATTCTCAGCATGTTAAGAACTGCTGAACCAAATCTCAAGAAGAAAGTTAGTAATGTACTAATGGTTAAAAAGGGCAAAGGTAAGCGCAAAGGCAAGGGTAAGACCCAAGCCAAAGGCAAGGCCAATTCATCCACTTCAAAGGGTAAAGGTAAAGTACCTAAGGAAGGGGACTGCTTCCATTGCGGTGAGACTGGACACTGGAAGCGGAACTGCAAAGTCTACCTTGAGGAAGTAAAGAACAAGAGAAGTGGGACTTCTGCCTCAGGTATACACGTTATAGAAGTTAATCTATCTATTTCTTCTACATGGGTATTAGATACTGGATGTGCATCTCACATTTGTACTAATGTGCAGGATCGAGAAATAGTAGAATAATGGCAAAGGGTGAAGTGGACCTACGAGTAGGCAATGGCGCAAAAGTTGCTGCTGTAGCTGTAGGAACATATTCTTTGTCTTTGCCCACTGGGCTTATCTTAGAACTAGAGGAGTGCTTCTATGTACCCGCATTAACAAAGAACATAATTTCTGTATCTTGTTTAGACAAGAAAAACTTTTCTTTTATAATAAAGGACAAATGTTGTTCCATTTATTTAAATGAAATGTTCTATTGTAATGCACCACTTATGAATGGTCTCTATGTTCTAGATTTAGATAAACCAATTTATAACGTAAATACCAAACGGTTCAAATCGAATGATTTGAACCAGACATATCTCTGGCACTGTCGCCTAGGTCACATAAATGAAAAACGCATATCCCAACTCCATAAAGATGGATTATTGGACTCATTTGATTTTGAATCATATGAGGTATGCGAGTCTTGTCTTTTAGGAAAGATGACTAAAACTCCATTTAGTGGACATGGCGAGAGAGCGACGGACTTGTTAGGACTCATACATACTGATGTATGTGGCCCTTTCAATGTCGAAGCCAGAGGAGGCTATAAGTACTTTATTACTTTCACTGATGATATGAGTAGATTTGACTACTTATATTTGATGAGACATAAGTCAGAATCCTTTGAAAAGTTCAAAGAATTCAAGAATGAAGTACAAAACCAACTTGGTAAGCGTATTAAGCTACTTCGATCAGATCGAGGTGGTGAATACCTTAGTTAAGAGTTTCGTGATCACCTGGCTGAGTGTGGGATAATATCCCAACTCACTCCACCTGGAACACCACAATGGAATGGTGTATCTGAGAGGAGAAATCGTACTCTATTAGATATGGTACGATCAATGATGAGTGATCTACCTACTTCCTTTTGGGGTTTAGCTCTAGAGATAGCTTTCACACTTAATCGCGTTCCATCAAAAGTCAGAAAAGACACCATATACGATATGGACCGGGAAGAGTCCCAAAATGTCTTTTATAAAGATTTGGGGTTGTGAAGCTTACGTTAGACGTCAAGTCTCAGATAAACTAGGACCCAAATTAGATAAGTGTTATTTTGTAGGATATCCCAAGGAAACTAAGGGATATTACTTTTACAATCCCACACTAGGCAAGGTGTTTGTTGCCAGAAATGCTGTCTTTCTAGAAAGAGAATTTATTTCTAGAAATACTAGTGGGAGTAAAATTCATCTTGAAGAAGTTCAAGATGATGATAACACTAAGGCTTTGATGGAAAATGAACAGGCACCACAAAGTGTTGTGGATGAGGAATTTGTTGCCCAAAGAGTTGTGGAGCAAACACCTGTTCAAGTAGACCAACCTCTTCGTAGATCTAATAGGATCCGTCGTCAACCCGAGAGATATTCTTTTCTCTTGACTGACAACGGTGAAGTATTGCTTGTCGATCTTGACGAGCCTACATCCTATCAAGAAGCTATGATGAGCCCAGATTCCGAGAAATGGCTAGAGGCCATGAGATCCGAAATGGAATCCATGTACACTAACCAAGTATGGACTTTTGTTGATCCACCTGAAGGGGTAAAACCCATTGGGTGTAAGTGGGTCTTTAAAGTAAAGACTGACATGGATGGTAATAAGCATACCTATAAAGGTAGATTGGTGGCTAAAGGATTCAAACAAATTCATGGTATTGACTATGAAGAAACCTTTTCACCGGGCCATGATGCTTAAATCCATTCGGATCATACTTGCTATCGCACCTTACCATGATTATGAGATCCGGCAGATGGATGTCAAAACCGCTCAATGGAAAGCTACCGAGGATGTGTACATGACACAACCCGAGGGTTTTGAAGATCCAAAGCATCCTCGAAAGGTATGCAAACCGCAAAGGTCCATTTGCTGGACTAAGCAAACCTCTCGAAGGCTAATCTTGATTGATGATGCAATCAAAGAGTTTGGTTTCATCAAGAATGAAGATGAGCCTTGTGTCTACAAGAGAAATAGTGGGAACACAGTTGTATTTCTTGTCTTGTATGTAGATGACATACTTCTCATCGGAAATGATATTCCCTCACTCGATGCATGAAGATGTGGTTAGGGAATTGTTTCTCGATGAAGGACTTAGGTGAACTTCCTATATTCTAGGCATCAAGATCTATAGAGATAGATCTAGAAGATTACTTGGCCTAAGTCGAGTACATACATTGATAAAGTGCTAGATCGTTTTGCTATGCAAAATTCTAAGAAAGGTTTACGCCTTTATCACATGGTGTGAGTCTTTGAAGACTCAATGTCCCTCTTCTAAGGAGGAGAGAGATCGCATGGATAAGATCCCTTATGCATCGGCTATAGGGTCTATCATGTATGCATGCTTTATGCTCGTCACGGCGTCTCGTATGCTTTGAGCATGGCGAGTAGATACGATCGAGATCCGGTGAAAGTCACTTTGGATAGCGATCGAAAATATTCTTAAGTACTTACGAAGAGCGAAGAATATTTCACGATATTTGGAGGCAATGAGGCTAAGCTGTAAAGGGTTACGATGATGCAAGCTTCCAAGCAGACAAGGATGACTATAGATCAATCGAGTGCGTGTTTTGCACGAATGGTGGGTGTGGAAGAGTTGAGCGAGGACACGATTCTTGATTCTAGCGAAGCGAGTATATTGCGCATCGATGCAGCAAAGGAGGCTGTTTGGCTCGCGAGTTCATCAGTGAACTTGGGGTAGTTCTAACATTGCAGATCCAATAGACCTCTATTGTGACAATAATGGGGCTATTACCGAGCTAAGGAACCTCGATCACATCGTGGACCAAACACATCTTGTGGCGCTTCCATCTCATTCGAGAGATCATCGATAGAGGAGATGTGAGGATATGCAGAGTACCGACAGAAGCTAACATCGCAGATCCATTGACCAAGGCTTTGGCACAGAGGAAGTATGATGGTCACACTAGGTCACTAGGTATTAGATATCATAGTGATTGGTACTAGTGCTAGTGGGAGATTGTTAGTTAAAGCCCTAGAACCAATCATGTGATGGTTGAATAGGGAACATTTTGTATCATATTCTATAAAGGCAAAGGATTGGTTATTATATTTACATCTTGCTTGTGCCAGCTCATTTAAATATAATAATGCCCTAGAAAAGTAGGTTCTTATCTACAGCACATCAATTGGCAGAATTGATTATGAGAGGCTGTAGAGAACACTTTCCTAAATGTTCCTAGTCGAGTATTAATATGCAAGGGCAATATTAATACATAAAGACTAGCATGTAGGTCAATTGATGACTTGATCTCACAAGTCATGGATATATGATATCGAGTTGACACATGGGTATATATTAGAGAATATATACTGAACTGACCCGCCATGAGAAAGTTTCATGGATCGTTATATGAGTGTCATAAACTTTCTCATGTGACTATTGGTATGAATAGTCCTTAGACCTGAAGTCACTACGGTTCCCTACATAAGGAGTTATGTACTTTGGTATCGTCAAACGTCACCCGTAACAGGGTGGACCATAAAGGCGATTACTGGGTATGTAACAAATTATGCGGAGGGATGTGAGTGATGTAGATGGGATCTATCCCTTCCATATGACGGGAGTGATATCGGTGGGCCCCTTGATTGAGTAGAACTACTAAAACGCATGGCCATGCTCGAATGAGTCAATATGAGATATTGAGCTCATTTGTTTGAGTTAGTTTACTCAGGGATCAAGAAACACATAGATTGATCGAGGATGACACGGTCTATGCCTCATTGATCAATCTGATATCAAGGATAGAAGGACACGGTCATATATTATAGTAGTCACGGAAAGGTTAGTCGGATCTTGACTTATCTCGTAACTTGGGTAGCAATGATGTATTGCTAGATGCCGCTCATTGCTTGTGTATCTAAAAGAGTTTAGGTCCACTGCCAACGTTATGAGAGCCTATAGGGTCACACACAAAGAGCATGATAATTAGAGGAATTAGAGTATTCTAGTTTGACTAGAATAATTTGGGAATAAGCTTAAGTACAAAATGGTTTTTGGACTTTAAGCTTAATGAGAATTTTAGCTAATTGATTTAATGAGATTAATTCAATATGTTACCTTATTGATTTAATAAGATTAATTCAATATGATAACATAAGCTTAATTGAATTAATAAGATTAATTCAATATGAAAACATAAGCTTAATTGAATTAATAAGATTAATTCAACATGCATGAATGCCACATAAGCATGCCACATAAGCATGCCACCTAAGCATCCACCTAAGCTAGATAAGGTGGAAGGGGACAAAATGGTTTTTGTCTCCTTAAGTGGCCGGCCAAAACAAAAGGGGTCTCAATGCAATGGATTGCATTAAATTGTAGGAGGTGAAAGGGTTTTGCCAACCCTATAAAAGGCCCCATGGAGTGGCCGGCCAAAGTATCATTTGGATTGTGATTGTGGTGTGGTTGTGAGAGAGAGCTTGAGAAGCTTGGTGGAAGCTTTGGTTGTGTGGCTTTGTGAGTGTAGGCTAGCAAGAAGAGTAGTCTTCTTCCTCCTTTCTCTTCTTCCCTAGATTCCTCTCCTTTAGGGACTTCTCTAGCAAGAAGTAAAGGAGAGCTCTTCTAGTTTCTCTTGTGAGACAAGAGCTTGCTCGTGTGGATACGTATAGAGGCACGGACACTTGAACGTGCTAAAGATCCAACAAACCGAAAGGAAAAGCGGGATTAACAAGGGCACGCAACAAAGGTAATCCTCTCCTATAAGATAGGTTTGGTTTAGAGAAATTTATTTTATACGAGTTTGCTTTCGCATGGATCACTTGGAAGGGATCCTATTTTCCGTTGCGCATATGCCATTTGGCATACAAGAATTCCCTACACAGCGGATCCAACTCATGGCAATAACGGTGTGGCGATGACGACCGGAACGACGACGATAGTGCAAGCTCGAGCAATGGAGTTTAGGAAGAAGAGACGCTGAGCACCTTTGATCGGCAAAGAGTTGAAGAAGCCAACGATTGAAGGTCATGAATGGGAGAGGAAGAGAAGAGGCGGCGGCAGCGATAATGACCTTGCCGAGCTCAACTCGCGTGAAGAAGCTGACGAAGGGGCAGAAAGTTGTGCGATCGAGAAGAATGAGCGGCGGAAGAAGAGAACAATGATGGTGTGTGGAGAAAAAGACCGGGGATTAAAAGAATAGGGTTTAGTTATTTAAACGTAGGAAACTTAGGCTTATTAAACCCATTAATTCCTCCTTACTAATAAATCAAATAGGCTTTCTCGAAGCCTATTAAACCTTTTCCCATAAATTGACCATACAAAATCCATTTAAATCTAGAAAAATTCCATAAGAAAATTTCTTAATTAACAAGGGCCATTTACTATTATTATTATTATTTTTCGATATCTTACATTCTCCCTTACTAATAAAAATTTTGTCCCAAAATTTCCTACTCATGTACGAGTTCGAGATGTCACAACACCCATCTCAAGTACCTGGAGAAAAGTCACACACCACAAGTGACTAAGTGGGATACTGAGCATGAATATTATTTTTCATCTCTCACATAGCCTTCAAAATCTATCACGTAAGATTTCAACAGACCTTCCAAAATCTGACTTGTACATTCATGGATCATCTATCAAAAGATGAATAATGGTACCAGAGTGGAGCTCTATATCCATGGCTTGTCGGAGACCTTCCCAGAACCATGAGATGAGCCGTGAATCTCTATCAGAGATGATATTCAAGGATACTCAATAAAATATGGAAATCCCCCTACAGTATCATTCCATCAAAAGAACCGACAAATCCATCTTATGAATCAGTAGAAATTAAGCAGACTTAGCTAATCGCTCACCGATTACTCTAAATCACATCAAGTCCTTTCTGAATTCCAGATAATCTCCGAACATAGTCCATTATACTAGGCTCCCACTTCCATCTTGGTACATAACCCTACTAGTCACTAATATTCCACCTTTACTAGTTGGCACACCAACGCCAAGCTATGAACTCAACCATGTCCTACATGTCGTTCCACCAACAAGAACATTTCAACACTCACTATTTTCGGACACAATCCAAATAAATCACCAATCTTGAATAACGAGTCTTTTAAAACAACTCTCCAAAAATTGAAACAACTCTTGGTCATTGTCTTTCTCGAAGATGAAAAATCTCTCTATCATCACAAAAGAGATCTGTCTGCTATCTTGCATCAAAAGTAACACTTACTAAATCTAATACAACTTTGTAACCCACTATTCTCCTCGGAGACAAAGAATTATTTTCTCACAAGAGAAATCTAATATCAAAAATCCACTCTATCACACAAAACTGGAAGTGACTGGGAGACTATAGTAACCAATCTCCCTTGTTGCAACTATCTGTGTTCCAGCAACTCTATAGTAGCTAGCCAAACCCCCATGAGCATTCCTGCTCCATACATCTACAAATCAAGATAAAAACTACTATGTCCAAGTCATACATATGACCTCTTATCTCATAATTCCATAATTGTCCTAAGCTTATAACGTCTCATTCCACTATATCGGATCCGCTCCAATCCCTACAATGATGCATCCGTCTACAGTACCTTTCCATCCACACCGGAAGGATTGACTAAAACTTGTGCAAAAGTTAACCACCGTCTAGGTCCTGAAAATTGGGTTCACAAGATTTTGACCAAGTGAATGCCATCACCATCCTGGTCCAACAAGTCAACAATATAGAATCGCTAGGGCATCCTTTTCACATCTACGGTAATAACCAAATCCATACAAGGAAACCACCATCTACGGTGGCCGAGTGCACAGCTCAAACTACCACCATAAATAGTAGCTAAGTTATGTAACTCCAACAACCATAACTGATCCAACTGCTTCCAAGATACTCAATTCCTCAAGTCCATTGATGACTAAATCATCAATAAGTCTAAAAACATTATCAACAACTCATAAAATTCATACCAAGTATGAAATATTATCTTATACAGACCTGCATCCTTTTTACTCTATGCTGATGATATCGCAATCATCACGCCGACGATTATAATTGTATGATACAAAGTCACTACAATATCAACACTCTAATCATAGATCAACCTTAGAGTATACACAGGTGTCTTTTAGCTGATCTAAACAAATCATTTATCCACACCGAAGAATATTCATTCTCAACAACTACTACATACCATCATCGAAAATCGATGTATAACCTCAAAGGCCCATCTCTCTTTCAACAAAGAGTTCCGGATCTTCTCAAGAAGAAATACTGGGACAGATAAATATCCTATCCAACACCTCCTATAATCGCAACTTACATTCTTCCAATTTCTATAGTGTTTAGTAACATTGATACCAATAAAGTTATCTCCAGGTAAAATCATCATTCTAACAAATACCTCCTGTGCATCATCAACCTTGCCAACTTTGCAAAACTCGAATAAAGTTGTCACCCGATATAAGGTCTTCAATACTGAAACTATTCCCGAAATCACTCCGATCGCATACTTCACTTGCCTATGTGCTGGCAAGTATGGGAGTTCATCCGAAACTACATCTGAATACTCTCAGATTATACGCACATCCAAGAGACCTATCATACCATAATTTCAATAATTTAACCATCTGTGAGGATATGTCTACAGTAAAGGTACGTCTATCAAAGTCTAAGGGCATCCCTTAACTTCTTGATCGTCAGTCAAGATCTCACTTGGCAGTAGAGATACCACCAACCCACAAGTCGATGTATTGGAACCCTTCTAATCTGAACTAAGAATGTTCTAGACATAGATACTTATAAACTACTAGTATCTCTCAATATATCAACCGAGAGAGTAAATTAAAGTAATATCTTGAATGATCAATCCTTCGACCTTCTGTGTCTTCTCTCTAGTAATCATATAAACTCATCCAACTTCTGCTCATGGCAGCTGAGCTTATGTAGGTGCAAAAGACTACCTTGGAGGAACTAAAGTCAACTGCCAAAATGAGAATGCAAATCGAAACGGCTATAATGGAGGTGGTAAACATTGTTGTCCTGGTAATGGGTACACCACCAACTATAAGGTACTGAAGAACTACCAACCTCGTAGTATGCTCCAACTCTACAAATAATATAGTTGCAACTGAAAAATACAGAATAGATACGACTATCGTCGTATACTCTCTCCTCTATAAAAAGCAAATCCACGTCTAGGGAGGTAATAGTTGTTGTTGTCTGCATGAATCTTATAAGATGTCTTCTGCTGATACTACTGAGTAGAACACTTACCCTAGAGGGATGTATCCAGGAACTCCAACTATGTCTGAGGTAGTAGATTGCTGCTGATGTGCTAACCCAATCTTCTGTGATGACCTCTGCTGTCGAGATTGTGCATCATCCTCCTGGAACAATCTTGATAGTCTTCAACTGGATCTTCAAAGTACACTTTCTCTTCATGTCTACTAGTTGCTTACAATAGTAACTGATGAAATGATCCAATAGATAATCTGACTCTACATGTCTTCATGATTCGCACTGCATGCACATAATCTGGAGTCTTTCTTCTAATTTTGTTGTTGTGCACAAGAACCTCTTGATGCTTTGCGGTTGGTATTCAATGGTCGAAAAGTAGCTCATGACCCATGAATCCAATCTTTCTTTTTTTGTCCAACATTCGGAAGCTTCTCATTCCAACATCTAACTTGCAATGTCTGCTTATCAATCTTCAACTCTTACAACTCTTGTACAGAGTCATTTCTAAACTCATGACTCGATCCAATGTCTACCGGTAGGATCTAATAGAAGTTCCAATCATCCTGATCAAAATGTAAGCCAATAAACCCTAGGTGGCTTAAGACATCCATTTACACTCTTGAGTTATTAAGTGGGCGTAAACTCTACAAGTATAGCAACTCTTCATGGTACTCCATTACCAAACGATCACCCTACTTGATGCCCAAGAATTCTCTGACAACGCAACTAAAAATGATGCGTGGAATTACTCTCTCTCAATATCACTACACCATGACCAAGTGATGTGTTATTCCCCGAAGGTTATCTCCTACATCTTCCACCAAATATCAGCTCGGTCCCGATAATGGTAGGTCACTAACTCAACTTCTTCTATATAACACGAGTTAAGTACTCAAAAGTATCTTCAAAGTTATACAACCTAGCATAATCAACTCAAGGATCTGAATCCCTATGCAACATCATAAACTAATCCTCCACGAACTGTGTCAACAATAGCCAACTAGCCTTGTCCATTACCCAACTGGTAATGATTTGACTAGCAATGTTAGTGAAAATTCCTAAGATTGTAATCTTTGATCTCCACAAGAAATGCGACTACCTGACCCCTGCCTTCTGACTCGGTATCAGTCGGCACTCAAAGGTAATTTACCTTTTCGATAGCAGGTTCAAGTATCACAGACTCAACAAGTCATTTCAGTGGTCAACTCATACCATGGTTACGAATAGTGAATAACACACTATATGTCTTTCCATGTTATAAACAACTAGATGCATAGACAACAAAAGGATATGTGATAACAATTTGCATACCATAAACCTAGTACCTCGGAGATGTCCCACTGCAGCTAGATCCCAGAACTCACAAAACCAAAACCAAGTAAAACAAAACTCGATATCTGAACGACATAAAATTCGAAAGTGGACTTTGCAACCTGGGATCTGATACCAATAAAATTGTCATGCCCCGAGAGTATGCCGAGCCAAAAAAACGGACAACATCTCCCCTGTACATGATACAATTCCTTGTTGATACAAGCATTTCGGCCACAACCACACAACATAATGAAATGACACTACCACATAATACAACCACAAAGACACAAAAATGCGCTCCAGTTCGACTCTAACACACCAAACAAAATATGATCTAAACCAACAACATCATAAATACCAAATACAACACTTCACATACATGACTATAATATAAAAATAGCACCGGAACAAATATGAATTAAACTCCAAATGCTCGATGTGAGATGTGATCAGCTGGCAGAGCTCCAAGCATCCTAGGAATCTTCTACCTGTTATCTGAGCGACAGGAAAACCCAGGGTCTATGGTGGTGAGTATAAAACTCAGCGGTAAAGAATAGATAGTGCATGAAATAAATAAATATAAGGAGATCAACAGATATAAAATCTAAAGGTACAACAGATAATCACTAGTATAATATAACCCATGCGTATAATAAAAAATCAACTAAACAACATAAGGTACTAACATACCTGAAGTTTTGCAATGCTACAACTCATACCACCTGAGCACATATACCATAATATGACTCATATAATATGGAATAACAAGACTACCTCTGTAATCAACAAACTGTCCTACAGACGTTCTATAACAAATACAACAACGTACCTAGTCCATCCCATAACACATCATGATACTGGTTAAAGGTGTACAACAATCAGACCACTCGTACACTGGTATCCCACACACAACCAACATAGAATATGCAAATAACATGCAGGTTGATGTACAACCAAATGTAACAATCATAGCATAAACAAATGCAATAGCACATCAAGCATATGTATATAGACTGTATCTATATATATTGCTCACACTCACACACATATATATATACATAAATATATATATGTGTGTGTGTCTATATATATATATATATATATATATATATATATATATATATATATATATATATATATATATATATATATGTGCAAATGGCTGATGGACGCGAACGCGACCTCAAATCTCACGATGGAGACCATCGAGGACTTGAAGCGCGTGCTCACGCTCAACACCCGCAAGTGCATGGATGTCGTCAAGTAATAAAAAGATTATCGATCCTATAGGGACTGAGATTCGAGTATTGATTTGGTAAGTGGAGGTTATTGATGCGTACGGACACAACCTCAAATCTCGTGATAGATACCGTCGAGGACTCAAAGCGTGCACTCGCGCTCAACGCCCGCAAGTGCACGGATGTTGTCAAGTAATAAAGATTATCGATCCCATAGGGACTGGGATTCGAATATCAATGTACTCAGTGGTTGTAATTGTTCGGACGCGATCTCTAAGAGGTTTCTGTTAGTGAGGGCTATCGGTGGAATCTACTCTGTATTGTGTCACATGGAGGAGGAAAGGAGTGTGCCTATGTCTTCAAAAGTGATTCTAGGACTTCAGTTTCGCTTGTGTATCACAGAACAATGTTGTCAATTGGCGTTGTCTAGACGTTTACCTACGATTTTATGGAAGGGACATCATACACTCTCCCGCAGAGCCGCCACATTCATCGGGAGCTATCTCTTCTTAAAAGGATGGGATAGACGGTATGAGGATGCCAAATCAATCCCTACAATGGAGCATTTCCGATTCCACTGCACCCTTCTCCCCGCAGTTGTAGGAGATCAGGTTTACCCCTAGGTTCCATAATCAAACCTCCTAAATTTTAGATTGCGAGGGCTATCACCTCTCGTATTGCCTAAGCGCAGCGAAAAGAAAGCCAAATATGCATAGATACCGTCGAGGACTCAAAGCGTGCGCTCGCGCTGAACGCCCGCAAGTGCACGGATGTTGTCAAGTATTAAAGATTTTAGATCCCACAACGCCTTGGATTCGAATACCAATGTACTCAGTGGTTGTAATTGTTCGGACGGGATCTCTAAGAGGTTTCGATTGTTGAGGACTATTGGTGGACTCTACTCTGTACGGTGTCACACGGAGGAGGAAAGGAGTGTGCCTAGGTCATCAAAAGTGATTCTAGGACTTTGGTTTCGGTTGTGTATCATATAACAATGTTGTCAATTGGCATTGTCTAGATGTTTACCAACGGTTTTGTGGAAGGGACATCATACACTCTCCCCAGAGCCGCCACATTCACAAGGAGCTATTTCCGCCTAAAAGGATGGGATAGAAGGTACAAGGATGTCAAATCAATCCCTACAGTGGACCGTTTCCGATTCCACTGCACCCTTCTCCCCGCAGTTGCAGGAGATCAGCTTTACTCCTAGGTTCCTTAATCAAACCTCCTAAATTTTAGATTGCGAGGGCTGTCACCCCTCATATCACCTAAGCGTAGCGAAAAGAAAGCCAAATGCGCATAGATATAGTAAAGAGCAACTACCAATTATCAAATAAAACTCATGTGCAGAATTTAATGTGAACCAACATTGTTTATGTACACAAGCTACTCCCTAATCCTAGAATCTAAAGTACTACTCCATGTATACGAAGGAAGAATCACAAAGCATGTCTAAGATTGAATACATAATGAATGAAACACAGAAATAGAGATATACAATGCTTCAGTGATCTTCTCTCCGGCGTTGTGTTGCAAGGTGCGGACATCGGGCGACATTACTCCTCCCCCTTGCGAGTTACCGAAGTTTTTTAGGGCTTCGGCCGTCCTAGCCGTCGTGCTTCTCCCCTAGGGTTTGGGCTGAGCCATCCTTATATAGACATCGCCTCGAACCGCTGCAAAATCCGTAAAAAGCCCTAGTTGTGCAAATCTGTCGGGCCTCCACACGACCCTGATCTCGCCCATTGGACACGACCGTGTGAATCCACACGCCCTGGCCATGTCCCACTCTACGTCTAGCTGCGAAATGTCCTTCTTTTTCTCCTAAAACTCATCTTTTCCACCCGAAAAGCTATCCTACACACAAAAGTACAATGAGAGCAGAGCTCCGAACCAGAAAATAGGAAATGCGTGCAAAAATAGAGTAACATATGCATGAAACTAACACAAAATGCAATGAGACGTGAGAGAAAACTACTCTTAAAACCCTATATGTTTTGCTCAGATCATTTATTATTTGGAATTCATATTTAAGGAATGTAAATGCGAGGGTTGACGGCGGTATCAATTCAATAAGGTGTCACATGGAAGAAGAAAGAAACTATGTTTTGAAATTTTTGAAAGGATTCAAGGATTTCAGTTTCGTTTGTGTGTCACAGAACACGTTGTCAATTGTGTTTCGTCAAGGGTTGTAGCTACGGTTTTGTTGAAAGGGCATCATACACTCCCTCGATGAGCCTTCACATCAATCGGAAGCTACCTTTGCCATTACTAGGTCGACCCCTGGACTTAGGATGGGATAGTCGGTATGAGGATGCCAAATTGATCCCTGCGACGAGTCGAATATGGGGCGTTCTTCCTACTCTATCGCATCCTTCTACCCATGGTTATGGGAGATGAGGACAACCCCTAGGTGACTCCTTGATTCTCCTAAATCTTAGATACAAGGGCTATCACCCGTCGTATCGGCTAGCATAGTAGATAGAAAACCTAAATAATAACTATAGCGCTAAAACCAAACGCCAATGACAAATAGAAATTCAAGAACATAATTCAAATTTGGAATAACATGTTCTACGCACACAAACTACTCCCTAATCCTAGAATCGAAAAGTCTACTCAATATATAGGAGAGGAGAAACACAAAACACGATCTTGTTCGTATAAACAATAGAAATTTAGCAAGGAACAGATATTACAATGCAATGTGACTCTTCTCTCCGGCGTTGAGGTGCAGAATTTGGATCTCTGATGACTTTCTTCTTCCCCGATGCGAGCTTCTCAAGCTTTTTAGGGCGTCGAAGTGTCATCCCGGACGTTGTGCCTCCCCCTAGGGTATAGGCGTAGCCTCCTTTATATAGACATCAGCCTAGATCTCTCTAAAACCTAGAAAATAATCAACTAACGTCAGAATCGCACAGCGCCACACGACCGTGTGTTTCCACACGACTATGTCATGTGTGGCATTGGGTTGGCCAATTTCTCCCCTTGGACACGGTTGTGTGTAGCCACACGCCTTGGTCGTGTCCCCTTCTGCGTCCAGCTGCAAAATACCCTTCTTTTGCTCTGAAAGTGCACCTTTTTCCCCATGAAATGCTATCCTGCACACAAAAGTACAAAGAGCATATCTCCGAACCAGAAAATAGGAAATGCATGCAAAACAAAGTAAAAAATGCATGAAACAAACACGAAATGCAGTGAGATGTGAGTGAAAAATACTCCTAAAACCCTATATGTTTTGCTCACATCAATTCCCCCAGACTTAAGTCTTTGCTTGTCCTCAAGCAAACCTTAGTGCCATAAAATTTTAAAAAGGTATTGTTCCATACTTAGCATGTTAACTAGATTTACCAATTGGTATTTTATGTTAAAGAAAAATAGATATGTTCTAAAAATTCACTAAGTTAGCTTCTCGTGTACATGCTAAGTGAATCTTCTTAGGGGATACTCGTTCCATAGTAAGTTAAGTCGCCATCCTATAGCTTTCCTAAGGCCTCCGGCTCTTAGGCAATTACCTGCCCAAAGCAAGGGTCGTTCCCTAGATCTACCACAAAGTCTCAAAGGTGTGATCGGTATTGAGAGAAATCGGTTGGTGTTTCCCCAGTAAGATAACTTGGTCTCAAAGGGGCACCTAACCATTTCCACCCACAATAACTATTTTTTTATCCCTCATAATCTTTTTCAATTTTTCTTACTATCTTTTTCTTTCCCTCTTTTTTTTTTCTTTTCTTATTACCAATTTTTTTTTGGATTTTGATTTTTCCGACTGGGCTTCCACAATTCGAGCATCTCTAGTAACTAAAATGCTAAATCTAGAGTCACCTATGGATTCCAAAGTACTAGACTACTGAGATGAATCATAAATAGATACGTACTAGATTTTCCTTTCATATTGTTCGACATGTGTAGGTGTAAAAATAAAAGCTTACTAGTGTAAGTCTAGAATATTCATTAGAGCAAATAAAATAAAGTACCACGAGATAAATGAAGTTAAGCTACCTATGGGAAAAACTCATGTAAGTAACTTTAAAAATACTACTGAGGCAACTTAAATATAGAAAAAAATAAGTACTGACGAAACTAAAAACTCTATATATGAACAAATGAATGCTAACTAAAACAAATGGAAATGATAGGAAAGAAACTACTGCTAGAAACAAAATAAATCAAAACTCGAGGGCCCCCCCTAGACTTATATGAGACTGTACCACTAATATGGTGACCGAGGTGGGAAGTCTGGTAGTCTCGGCATGTCAGGCTCCTAGGAAAATCTGGTGATCAGTCGCCGATGCCAAATGTACATGTAGTCAATCTAAGAGCTGGTGGATGCAGCGGTTCATCTGTGCTCCTCCTCCCGGGCCCAGTGTGCCTACTGGGCATGCATGTGCAGCCTCATCTCCTAGAGGTAGGTGGCCTGATCCTGGCGATGGGCAGCCTCTTCCTGGAAGTAGACGTGGGCCTCGTCGTAGAATTCCTTAGTCCGCTGGAAGTGCTCCTGAAAGCCTTATAACTTTGCCTGTGTGAAAGTTATCTGCTCCTCCCATTTCTGCCTCTGCGTCTGCTTCTTGGCATATATGTCATCGAAGCACGATCGGAACTCCAAAAAATCATAGGCAGATGTACTAGTATCCTGCTCAAAAGTAGAAAAAGGTGGCGGTGCAGGTGCAGGCTCAGATCTATGTAGACTAGGTGGGCTCCTAAGAATGCGTGGACTAGGGGAGAGTGATGTAAAGGGGGAGAGATGGGTGACGATGTGGATGGTCCCCCATATGGCGAGGATTCCACTATCAGGTCTAAGCGCCAGTTGTCGCGTGTTGTGATAGTGGTACGATCGGGGTTGGGGAGCCTAAGGGATGATAGGTTTTTCCTTACAAAGCACAAGGAGTGTCCCTCTCTTACAATTATCTTCATGGCCATACACACTCCTAGGTCGATCCTAGTGCTCCCCTCTATGCTATCTAGTGCAGTTTAGTTGTACCACATCCTATGGAAAATGTGGGTAAGTAGGCCCCCCACAATGATCTCTCCTCTCACCTCTTTGCCCATTTTCACTAGGTCTCTAATGAAATGAGACCCTACATCAATGCTACTCCTTTCTTTTAGCATGTCCCACAAGCAAAGCAGCTCACTAACTCGCACTACATCGTCACTCTCCTCATGACCAAAAATAGTACTTGCCATGATTCGGTGTAGGTACCGGAAAATGGGGTTTTTGAGGTGCGACGCTTTAGCCCAAGAAGGGGCGTACGCATGCTCTCCTGTCAATTAAGTCCAAAAGATCCGAGAGTTGAACCCAATAAAGGTTCTTCTCTCTCCCCCACTAGGCAAGCCAAAGCATGTGTTCCATTGGTGTAGTGCCCACTCATGCTCAATGTTAAATAGTCTAAAGGTAACCCTACCCTCTTCACTTTCTCTACCCGTTAAAACCTTCTAAAGAACTTAAAAACTCTAAAACTATCTTAGGGTAGGTTGGGTGTCTTACCCCCATTATCTCTTCCCACCCCATTTTTACAAATAGGTCTTGAATATCACCAAATAAACCTAGGGATTGTAGTAAATCTTCATCAAGATATCTAGTTGTGGTGATTCTTCTAGTAGCAAGCATGTTATATCTATCCCTATGCTCATTATTTCAAAAAAGTAGGGTTGGAAGAACATTACCTTCCTCCGGAGCTTGAGGGGCGTCAATTCTCCTCTTCATTTGCTCCGAAGCACTGGATCGAGATGTCACTTGCTTGGTTCTCTTCATCCTTGCTTCTTTTGATGTTCCTTGAAGGTTGGAAAGGCTTCTAGGCCGTGGGGAAGAAGTATTCACACGGCTAGGGCAAGAGGAACCAAAGCACACGATGCATTTGGGGTGAAAATGCATCGCTTGGCCATTTAAACCTTGCGCGACATGGCCGTGTGAAAACACATGACCAGGCCATGTGCACCACTGGAAGAAGGAAAATTGTTGTGTGAAAACACACAGCTAGGCCGTGTGTCCCCCATTTCCATCTGACGGTGCACAACGGTCTGAATTCTTCTTACTTGCTCAGTCGTGTGGATTCAAAATGATTTTACTTTTCCCTAGCAAGTTCTTTATAGTCCTAATTCATGCTAAAAAAAATTCTAAATGAATGGAATCCAAAGTTTGAATTAAACAAATAAATGCAATACAATGAAAAGAACACCTAAAAACTAAACTTGGGTTGCCTCCCAAGAAGCGCTTTGTTTAAGGTCTTTTAGCTCGACCCTACTCCTTGGTCTTAACTTGGCTCCGAAGGTTCTGTGAGCCTCCATTCATCCATCTCGGAGTTGACATTGGTGGGTTCGGCTCAACCCTACTGAGAGTGTAGCGATCCAGGAAGGGAGCTCTACATTCTGACAGATTAAAAATAATGATTTCCCCATCTACCTTCAAGGAGATCTTGTGCGCCTTTATGTCTATTAATGCTCCCGCAATCACAAGAATGTTAGGATGTATACTGAAAAGTCGATCTTTTGTATAAACATCTTTATTTTGAAATAAGAATCACATGATCATTGTTTGCATATTTTTATGACTATGCATATTGTCTAATACATTACATTGTAGATAACATGGTGTGTGGTGTCACACGGGAGATAATGTTATCATCTCCTTGTAATATATAAGTAAAGGCTCACAACCGAGATGGCTTTGGACAAACCATCGGAATGGTTGTAGTGTGATTTGGTATTGGTTTGTCTTGACCATAGAATCACACTAGTGCACTTTGTGTGTATTGAGTAGGACCGACTTAGAGGTGATTCGATTTATTGCATACTACATAATTGAATCGGACCTCAGATATTATTATGTACATGCTGTTAATTCGGATATAATAACAGGCACATATACTTAGTATTCATCTATTTGATTTACCAATGGACGAGATTTATAGATTAAATCGATATGATCGGTAAGTTGGGAGATTATATTATTTATATAGTGTGCCGTTGATTATAGGAGGAAACCATGTCCTATATATTTGAATGATGATGTCCCCTTGAGGAGCTCATAAGGTTCATCAGGTAAACCCTGCAAGTGGACTTGGTGCGGCATGATGAAAAGGTTGAGTGGGACTACTCATGGAGTTAGATGTTGATTAATTAATGGTCAGTAAATTAATTAATCGACGGACATTCGAGATCTTAAACACGGGGAGAAAATATACAAATAATATATGGAGCCTATATTATCTTATGGGGGTTGGTGAAGTAGATCAATAATAATCCTTTAGTGGATTGGATTATCATTAATGGATTGGACTTTATGTGCGCTTGATCCATGGGTGGCCAAGATCCAACTCCTCCTCACGGGCCCTAATGTAGCTTATTAACACCTCATGAAGCTTAAATCCAATGGATGAAAACAAAACTCTAGATCCAAAGGAAGAGATTAAATCTCTAGATCCGACGGTTGAGATTAAATCTCTAGATCCGACGGTTGAGATTAAATCCCTAAAACCAATGGAGGAGATTAAATCATGGCTTATCCCTAACTCTATAAAAGGATGTGATAGGGGTGGGCGGCAACTAGATGATGGCTTAGGGGATTCGGGTTTGCTTCCTTTGGAGGCTAGGAATCCTAGTTTGTTTAGGATTAGGTTTGGGCGGCTAGGGTTTGGGAGATAGGGGTGGGGGCAACATGAGGAAGAGCTCTTTTCTTCTTCTTCCCAAGTTGTTGCCGGCACATATACTTCTCCCCTCTACCTTGGCCGGTGCTCATCCTATTCTTCTTCCCCTCTTCCATGGCCGGCCATTAGGAGAGATAGGATTAGGGTTTGGAGGCTTGGGCGCCACCAAATAAGGAAGTATTTTCCTTTCTTCTTCCTCTCCTTTGGTGGCCGGCGCCCACAACCTTCTTTCCAGCCCTTGGCCAGCATATAAACTCCCTCTTCCACTTCTCCTTTTTTGGTGGAAACAAGATATAGGGCTTTCCCTTGGCGTCTTGGTCGGTTTCCATCATAATCTTCTCCTCCTTCTTGGCTGGCGGCAAGCTCCTTCCTTGGAGGTTGTTGGTTGGTTGAAAGAAGGAATAGAGCTTTGTTTCTATTCTTCCTCTTGCTCAGAATGAGCAAGGAAGGAAGATTGGTGATCTAGGAGCTTCAACTTTTGGTAGATCGTCACCCACACGACGTCCGAAAGGAGGAAGGTCATACATTAGAAGATCGAGAGGTATACCTATTCTCTATTCTCTTTTGTTACTTGCTTTTATTTGTTTTTCCAATTATGAGCATGATAAATTCTGTTTGTGGCTAAATAATACTTGGATCCCGAACATAAATACAAAAACCGGCGATTCGTACATCGTCTATGTTGGTGCAGTAGGCACCTAAGTCGAACCTAAGTTTTGATTATAGCAAACGATACAAAGTTAAGCATATATTGTTATCTCATGAGCTAAATCAAGTGTGCAGAAAAGTCTCAACGCTGGAGCTGAAGGCTAGCGACACCCGGAGGAAGCCGCGGTGGTCGGGCGACACTCAAGAGACTTTGGAGGAGGCTAAGGAATCTGAGGGAAGGTCGAAGCAAAGCAACACGTAAGCATCCGAGGTAAGCTCGTGTGTAGCCGCAAGTAAGGTCGATCCTCTTGTACGGGATGATCTTAAGCGTAGATCTGACCAAAGACTTCTTATAGATGGTCTAGGTCGAGATCGGATGGTCGACGACCATTGAAATTATGTTTTTGTTGAGCTAACCTTGCCTTGCATAGCATCACGATCGCTAATTGAGGACTCGACCGCCATCAAACAATGACCGATCAGAGAGTCAAGAATCGATCGATAGCCGCATCACCGATCGATGATGGCCATCACCGAGATGGTCAAAGGATCAACCTCGAGTAGTCAAGAGTTATCACCATTTTTCAAGGGGTTTTGTGCCCATTTGTGATTGGCTAAAGACCCATTCGATGAGGGGCTCAAAGGCTATAAAAGGAGGGCCAAACCTAGGGTTTTTTTATCAATTAAAAAGCTTCCAAGTGCTTCCGATACGCTCCGACTCTCCGACATCCCTACGACGAAGCGCTGCCAAGACGACGACTAGAGCTTCAACCTCCAACCTTTAAAGTCGTCGGTAACAAAAGTTCTAAATTGTATTTCAGTTTATTCCTTTTAGTAAAGCTTTCATTATAACGAGGAGAGGGGGAGTGTCCTTCTACCTCGGGCTTTTTGTATCCGTCTAACTCCTACCTCCAACGAGGTGGAGTTCTTTAGTAGTTTGCCCTCCGTACGTGGTCATGGACCACTAGGGCCTTGGAGTAGTAGCCTTCGGCTACGAACCAAGTAAATCTCTTGTGTCTATTGTCTCCTTTACTTTTTGTTTTGTTTATCTTTCCTCTGCATATAAGTTTTTTTTAAAACGAATTCGTACTAAAAAGTTTCTATCGCTATTCACCCCCCCCCTCTAGCGATCCGATCGATCTAACAATTGGTATCAGAGCCGAGGGTTGCTAAGATTTGGTGAAACCACCAATCTAGCCATTTTACAGATTTATTTTTCTTTTAATTCTGTTTTTTTTATTTTTTTTAATTTTCGCTTTGTTAAGTTTTTCTCCCGCACTACTAATCCAAGACGCGAGTCTTGGTACTTGTTTTCATGTTTTTGTCATTGTTAGTTTCTTCGTCTTCGTCTATTTGTGTCTTTTGTTCTAATGGCCCATCTCGAGGGTTTTAGCACCGTCCGACCTCCGTTTTACAACGGAGATGACTTCCATTATTGGAAGGGTCGGATGGAATGCATTCTCAAAACCCAAATCGATATGTGGATCATAATCCAAACGGGTTTCACACTTCCGACTAATGAAGTGGGTGACTCCTTGGATTATGATCAATGGACCATTGCGACAAAACGACAAGTCGAAGCCGACGCCAAGGCAACACAAATCCTCCAATGCAGCCTATCCAAGGAGGAGCTAAATCGCGTCGGCCCCTTCATAAGCGCAAAAGATCTTTGGACGAAACTAGTGGAGCTACACGAAGGGACCGATGAAGCCAAGGTATGTAAGCGTGATCTTCTTTTCAATAAACTATATAACCTAAAAATGCAGGAACACGAGTCTGCGACCCAACTTCACGCCCGAGTCCAGGACATAATCAACAACCTACACGCAATCGGGCAAAAGGTCAAAAATCGTGACCTTATAAGGTATGTTCTAAACTCGTTTCCGAGGACTACCTTGTGGGCATCCATGGTCGATGCCTACAAGGTCTCCAAGGATCTTTCTAAAATTAGGTTAGATGAACTCTTTTCCGATTTCGAATTACATGAGCAGTCCAACTCGGAACCCGAGAGGGGTATAGCCTTGTTTGCAGGATCAAAGAAGAAGAAAATCGCAAGCAAGCCACCACCAACCGAGGAGGAAGACGAGTCCGAAGAAGAAGTTGACCCGGAGTTGACTGCCGAACTAATGAACCTAGCTCGAAGGATAGCCAAGGGACGAAAGCGAACCACAACTCGACCCAACCAAGGTAAGCCTAAAAGTTCTAATATTAGGTGTTATGAGTGTAACAGGTTTGGACATATCAAGTCCGAGTGCCCCAAGCTCAACCACCGAGCACCTAAGCACAAGAAGGCCCTCAACGCGACATGGGAAGAAGCGTCATCCGAAGAAGACGAAGACCACGTCTTCATGGCGAAATCGATTGAGTCAGACACGGAGTGAGAGCCTGAACTTGAGTCGGAACCTGAGGATGACTCGGACTACGAAGCTACCTTCAAGTCAAGCCACGAATACGCATCCGGTTCAAAAGATACCCTTAAAGTAAGTCGAACTTTATTTAATACTTTACATAATACGGTTAGGTTTTTGTCTAGGAAGTTAGCTAAGTCCGAGTCCAAGGTCGAGACCCTTGATGAGGAGGTTAAACTCCTCAAACACGAGGTCTCCCTAACCTCTTCGACTAGTCGAGTTCAAGAGAAGGACTCAACTCGAGTTGAAAAGCTCGAAGTTGAGAACTCTCTCTTGAAAAGTCAAGTCGAAAATCTTATGAACACGTTGGAAAGGTTCACTTGGGGATCCAAAGGACTTGACCTCCTACTTGGATCTCAAAGGGCCGTGTACAACAAGGCTGGACTAGGGTTTAACTCAAACACGACTAATAGGTCGTATATGTCGATTGTAAGTCGACATAGGAAACATGTCCAAGCATGGGTCCCTAAGAACCTTTTGATTTCAACTCTAGGATCCAACCTGCATCGGATTCCCAAGGACCAAATCCACTATGTGGATAGACCAACCGATTCAAAGGTCTAGGGAGCGACAAAAACATGTTTGTGCTTTAACTTAGAAATTGCATGCTTTAACTTAGAAAGTTTGTGCTTTAACTTAGAAATTGCATGTTTTAACTTAGAAAGTGTGTGCTTTAACTTAGAAATTGCATGCTTTAACTTAGAAAATATGTGCTTTAAAACTTGTGAACTCACTTAGAACACGAACATAACCAACGAAAATTCTTCAAAAAGATTGAGCCTCGGGGAGCCTCTTTTCAAAAACATAACCAACTAAAATTCTTCAAAAAGATTGAGCCTCGGGGAGCCTCTTCAAAAATAACCAGTTAGACTAGGAGATAGTCTTAGGTGAGTCAAGTCATCATTTTCTTGAAAATGGCTTTGTCTAAGGAAGTGGTCGATGATCCGATAAAAGAAGACCCCTGTGCCTCGCCACGACCTGGAAGCCATGATCTTGAAAAGGTAAACTTGACAAGCCTAGGTTTAAATCCAAATCTAACATAAAATTACTTGAACCTAAATGCACTTAATCAACTTAATTGGAAGTCATCTCACAAAAAAACACATAAGTATAACATGATTGATCATATAGACACAGGTGAGATGACCTAGGTTTAACAACTTACAACCAATTTTTTTTTTTTAAAAAAAATATCTAACATCCAATCCAACCACCTTGTGTGTAGGATCAATGGATGTTGGACAGCGGTTGCTCCCGACACATGACCGGGGATCAACTCAAATTCACAAAGCTTCGATTCAAACGACAAGGATCGGTAGCCTTTGGGAATAACGGCAAGCTCAAAATCATCGGATCAGGTGATATCGAGCTTCACTCGAATTTTGTTATTAAAAATGTATTACTTGTAGAGAATTTTGAATATAACCTGCTTAGCGTAAGCCAATTATGTGACAATAACTATAAGGTCGTATTTTTAGAAAATGAATGTGTAATTAAAACAAATAAAATAGCTAAAACAATACTCAAAGGAACTAGGACAAATAACATTTACACAATTAACTTAATCAAATCCTCAGCCAAATGTCTTATTACACAGGAAGAGGAATCATGGTTGTGGCACCGACGACTCGGTCACTCGCACCCAAGACTCGTCCACAAGATGAGTCAGAGTGGCTTAGTCAGAGGCTTACCCAACCTCAACAACTTGGTTAATAAAATCTGTAATGCTTGTCAACAAGGAAAACAACCTAGGACACAACACAAGTTAACTAACCAAGAACGAACCTCAAGTGTACTTGAGCTCCTGCATATGGATCTATTCGATTCACATGGAGCCAAGTCACTCAATAGAAGTCAATATTGCTTAGTCATAATTGACGACTACTCCAGGTTTACCTGGGTTAGGTTCATCAAACATAAAAATGATACCCTAGATCAATTAATCAATCTATTCAAATTAATCGAGAATCAAAAAGACCTTAAGGTTAAAAGACTTAGAAGCGATCATGGTGGTGAATTCGAAAATCAAAGGTTCACCGACTTCTGTAACCTAAACGGATACCACCATGAATTCTCCAGCCCTAGGACCCCTCAGCAAAATGGCCTAGTGGAATGGAAAAACCAAACTCTACAAGAAGCCGCTAGGACCATGTTGAACGAATACGACATACCCGATAGGTTTTGGGCAGAAGCCGTGAGTACGACATGCTATGTCCAAAATAGGATCCTTATGGTAAAAAGGCACCTTAAGACCTCGTATGAGATTTATCACGATAAAATACCTAACACCAAGTACTTTAGGGTATTTAGGTGTAAGGTACATATTCTAAACACTAAGGATTACCTAGGGAAATTTACATCCAAAATCACGACCGGAATCTTTCTAGGATACTCGACTACAAGTTGAGCTTATAGAGTATATAACCACGACACCCTTAGAGTCGAGGAGACTATCAATGTAGTATTTGATGAAGTACCCAAACCTACAAAACCCTTAATGACCCCAAGTGTTGTGCCCACTGATACCAAACTCGTCTCCGACCCTGAGATCGAGTCTAATCCTCATCAACCAACTTCTCTTGTCGACCAAGTGACAAGTGATCCGAGTCAAACTAGTGTTCAACCAAGTCACCCCATTGATCAAGCATTAGGTGATACAAACCCAACCCAATCTAGGATTCAGACTAACCACCCTATCGATCAAGTGATAGGAGATCCTAATCTAGGAGTTCGAACTAGAGCATCCTATAGGAACCTTTGTAAAATTTCCTTAATTTCAAAGATAGAACCCAAATCAATTGAACAAGCTCTTCTTGATCCCGATTGGATTATTGCAATGCAAGAAGAGCTAGCTCAATTTACTAGGAATGAAGTGTGGGAATTAGTACCACCACCTAAAGACAAAACGATAATTGGAACAAGGTGGGTGTTTCGAAATAAGCTTGATGATAAAGGTGAAGTAGTTAGAAACAAGGCTAGGTTAGTCGCCAAAGGGTTTAGTCAAGTTGAAGGCTTAGATTAATACGAAACCTAAGCCCCAGTAGCTAGACTCGAATCCATTCGAATGTTGCTAGCTTATGCCGCACATCGAGGATTTAAGCTGTTTCAAATGGATGTTAAGTCGACATTCCTAAATGGATACATTAAAGAAGAAGTTTATGTTAGCCAACCCCCCGGATTCGAAAATCTAGATAAACCCGACCATGTTCTAAAACTTAAGAAAGCTCTCTATGGACTTAAACAAGCTCCTCGAGCTTGGTACGAGAGACTTTCAATCCATCTTAAGTCAAAAGGGTTTAACCAAGGCTTAGTTGACCCAACTCTCTTCGTAAAAACCTTAGGTAAAGAAATATTCATAGCTCAAATTTACGTAGACGATATAATTTTTGGAACCTCTAACTCAGCCTTACTAAATGAGTTCGTTTCACTCATGGAAAGTGAGTTCGAAATGAACTTGGTAGGCGAGTTAAGTTTCTTTTTAGGTCTATAAATTAAACAAACTAAGGATGGTATATACCTATATCAACTGAAATACACTAAGGAGTTAATTAAAAGATTTGGAATGCAAGACGCTAAGATAATAAACACCCCAATGACGATTAATGTTAACATAGGAGAAGACCCTGAAAGTAAGTCCATTGTCTTAAAGTACTATAGGAGCACGATAGGAAGTCTCCTATAATTAACTGCGAGTCAACCCGACATCCTATTCGTAGTAAGTATGTGCGCCAGGTTTCAAACCTGTGCTAAGGAGTCTCACCTAACCCTAGTTAAGCGTATCCTTAGATATCTTAAGGGTACACTTAACGTTGGTATTTGGTACCCTAGATCTACGGAGTTCAAACTAATCGGCTACTCCGATTCGGATTATGCCGGTAGTAAGCTCGATAGAAAAAGTACGAGTGGTTGTTGTCAACTTCTCGGCTCGAGTCTAGTGAGTTGGTGCAGTAGGAAGCAACACTGTGTTGCTTTATCTACCACCGAAGCCAAATACATCGCGATGGGTGAGTGTCACGCAGCTTCTTTGGATGAAGCACACCCTCCGCGACTTTAAGTTAGACTTTATGAATACTAAACTTCATGTAGATAACATTAGTTCAATTAATCTTACAAAGAATCCGATATGTCACTCTAGGACCAAACATATAGAGGTCAAACACCATTTCATTCGAGAACATGTGGCCAACGGAGCAATACAACTCGAATACGTCGAATCGAAGTCTAACTTAGCAGACCTATTTACTAAACCCCTACCCAAAGCCGAATTTAGTCTATTAAGACGAAAATTGGGCATGTGTGTAATAGAATAGGTACATGCAAATTATATGTTCTTACTACTATTTCTTTAATTTCATTTTTATGGAACTAGCATAGGACATACCTTAGATATCATGCACCTATAGATTTAAGGAGCCAATACATCTCACAACACATAGGACTAATGTGTTTGTGTACTTAGCTACGTATATGGGCGTGAGATGTTAGGACCTTACTCCTGGTTCCAGATGTAGAGCTAGTGCATCGCTATGAACCACGGAGTATAATCATACATACTAACCGACTCTGACCAGGACTGGTTGATCTTACATATCAATCAAGCCAAATATGAGTCGAACATTTTATAGATGAGCTTATTTTCAGTATATTATTTTTTTTTATATAAAAAATGGGGAACATGCTTGGACTTTAAATTTAACACTTATTTTGTTTTCCACACACCCCGTACTCTTTTCGATATACGACAAAAGGGAGAGAAAAATGCCAAAGTTAAGGGGTCAAAAATTCTTTTGATAACTTAACTCTTACTTCATATTTAAACCAAAAGTTAAAACTTAGTTAACTTTTACCAAAAGGCCAAAGAATTCTTAACTTAAACTTATTTGTGTCGTCTACGTTTTACTTAAACTTATTTTTTAAACTTTATGTCGTTAATGTTTTACTTAAGGGGGAGAAAGGGCTTAACTAAAACGTTTTACTAAGGCCAACTTTAAGTAATGTTAATTACTTAAAGAAACCCTCAAGGGGGAGGATTAAGGTCTTTCTTCAAGACTCACCCTCGGTCAAGGGGGAGGTTTCCTCAAGGAGGAGTACTTGAAGAAAATCCTTACTACTCCAACTTAATCTTCATATTTTTTTTGTTTCTCATGCACATTATTACTCTTCATGCTTGCTATTTACTTAACTTTGTATGTGGGTTTGCCATAAATCAAAAAGGGGGAGATTGTTGGTGCAGTAGGCACCTAAGTCGAACCTAAGTTTTGATTATAGCAAACGATACAAAGTTAAGCATATATTGTTATCTCATGAGCTAAATCAAGTGTGCAGAAAAGTCTCAACGCTGGAGCTGAAGGCTAGCGACACCCGGAGGAAGCTGCGGTGGTCGGACGACACTCAAGAGACTTCGGAGGGAGCCGAAGGAATTGAGTGGAAGGCCGGAAGCAAAAGCAACACGTAAGTACTGAGGTAAGCTCGTGTGTGCGAGCGTAAGTAAGGTCGTATCCTCTTTACGGGGATGATCTTAAGCGTAGATCCGACCAAAGACTTCTTATAGATGGTCTAGGTCAAGATCGGATGGTCGACGACCATCGAAATTATGTTTTTGTTGAGCTAACCTTGCCTTGAAGCTAGCATCGATCATTGCCGGTTGGGAGGACTCATTTGCCGTCAAACGATCGGCTAGAAGGTCATTGATCGATTGATCTTGCCATCATCGATCGATGATGGCCATCGATCGGCCCGTCAAAGGATCAGCCTCGAGTAGTCAAGAGTTATCACCATTTTTCAAGGGGTTTTGTGCCCATTTGTGATTGGCTAAAGACCCATTCGATGAGGGGCTCAAAGGCTATAAAAGGAGGGCCAAACCTAGGGTTTTTTTATCAATTAAAAAGCTTCCAAGTGCTTCCGATACGCTCTGACTCTCCGACATCCCTACGACGAAGCACTGCCGAGACGACGACTAGAGCTTCAACCTCCAACCTTTAAAGTCATCGGTAACGAAAGTTCTAAATTGTATTTCAGTTTATTCCTTTTAGTAAAGCTTTCATTATAACGAGGAGAGGGGGAGTGTCCTTCTACCTCGGGCTTTTTGTATCCGTCTAACTCCTACCTCCAACGAGGAGGAGTTCTTTAGTAGTTTGCCCTCCGTACGTGGTCAAGGACCACTAGGGCCTTTGAGTAGTAGCCTTCGGCTACGAACCAAGTAAATCTCTTGTGTCTATTGTCTCCTTTACTTTTTGTTTTGTTTATCTTTTCGCTGCATATAAGTTTTTTTTAAAACAAATTCGTACTAAAAAGTTTCTATCGCTATTCACCCCCCCCTCTAGCGATCCGATCGATCCAACAGTCTATTCCGTGGCTACTCGTAGAATAGAGGTTTATCGCTTGAACAACGAATTTGTTCAAGTGACCTCTCTAAACAAATAGCACGATGATGACTTGATTTTTTGGGCAATCCCTTTTGTCTAGGATTAATTTTTTTTAATCCGGGGACATCGATGGGATTTCCATGAACAAATAACCAAGGTGAAGTGGGAAGCTAAGTTTCCCCTCACAGACTCGATAAGCAAAAACCTTCGACTGGTATCAGAGCCAAGGTTTTCGGTTTTGTGTGTTTAGGATTTGGTTAATTTTTATGCACTTTTCATATATTATATGTGTCGGATAATAGTAGGATATGCATAGTTTAACTCTTTGGTTGCAGGCATAAGATCCGACTATTATGGCCATATGTGTGTATGTGATTGTATGTGTGTAAATGTTTATTTTGTTGAATCCTCGGGGTTGACGAGGCTAGTATTTAATTTTTTGTAAATTAGATACGACATTGTTTAGCCACTCCTTTTATTTTAGTTTACCTTCGATCTAGATTTCATGTACACTCCCTCATGGAGTATAGGATCGATGGATGTAAATTAAAATAAATTTTAGTCTTGGCTCAGATCTCCGGATGGCTCGTACATGGCGTAGGAGGAGAGGATGAGAAGGCATTGCGATGGGAGACATATTGAAGACAAAAGCCGTAATAGTTGGAAAATAATTTATTTTTCATATTTATTGCCTTTTGTTTGATATGCATGTCGTAGGCTAGGAAAATTCCTCATTTTCAAATTACTAAGTGGGAGAGGGATATTTTTATAAATTCCCATGGGCTCCATTACGATTTGACAAGTGATGCAAACAAACTTGCGCGTCGGCTCTGAGTGCCTTCCTCCCCATCGGATGAGTTTGTTTGCGGATCACAAGGTCGAATATGGTTATAGGAAATTATTAAGGAGCGTGTGTATTTCCCCATCGTAAGGCACATAACCTGAGATAATTACCTTGGTACCAAGTAATGGTGAACAGTTATATACAAATATAAGTATCCTCCCCATCGGAGTCACTGCTTTTATTTGTAGGGCCGAAGAGAAACCAACTATTAATTTTACTTGTCAAAAAGTTAGGTTGACCAGATAGTAAAATTAATGGGTAAAACCTCCTCTTACAAATGTAGAATTCGTATACGTCCACACTATCGTGGCATACGATATTCTCGGTGTTTTGAGGTGTTGGTTGATTTCAAAATTTTATTGTTTTAGGAATCAATAATTTTTTAAAATCTACAATAATGATCTATGTGATTCTTAGGATTTTCAAAAATGACTTTCAGTCCACTTACTATGATACTAAAGGAAAATAAACTTACTGTACCCAAATAATGTTGATTGGAAAAGAATCTAGATATTGTCTTATCTACTAACGAGTACAAGTATGCACTCTTCGAAGAGTGTTCTCAGGACATGGTTGCTCAGAAGGTTTCTACTTCTAAGTCAAAAGGCAAGAAGAAAAAGAATCAAGGTGGAGCAAAGCTTGTGGGAGGATCTCAGGGGGGAGTGAAGAAGCTGAAAAGCAAGTACTTCACTTGCAAGCAGGATGGACATTGGAAGAAGGATTGTCCCACTCCGAAGCAGAATAAAGGTATATCTTTTGGTCTAGTCATTGAAACATGATTAGTGGTGTTATCTACTGGCACATGGTGTGTAGATACAGGAGCCACTAATCATGTATGCAATACTTTGCAGGGGTTCCAAGAAACCCGACGACAAGCTGAGGGAGAGATTACCATTTACTTGGGCAATGCCATGAAGGTGGCGGCTATTGCAGTCGAAGAAGTTTTATTTATCTCTTGAGAAAAATAAAACTTTTGTTCTGAAAAATTCCCTTTATGTACCTTTATTTAGAAAGAACTTAATTTCTGTTTCTAAATTGTTTATGGATGGATATTCTATTCCTTTTAATGACAGAGTTGTTATAAAAAGGAATAGGGACATTATTTGTTCTGGTGCATTGATAGGAAATTTATACGCACTTGAACCAAAACCTCCCACAATGCAAATTGAAGTTAATAACTTATCTTCTAATTCCAATAAGAGAAAAGAACCTTCAAAGATGAACCAAACATATCTTTGGCATCTTAGGCTATGTCATATTAACCTTAGAAGAATTCAAAGGTTGATAGCTAATGGACCTTTGGGTTCATTAGTGGTGGAAGATTTCCCAACCTGCGAATCTTGCTTGGAAGGTAAAATGACCAAGAGGCCTTTTAAGGCCAAGGGGTATAGAGCCAAAAATGTGTTGGAGTTGGTTCATTCTGATTTGTGTGGTCCGATGACTATCCAGGCTAGAGGTGGTTTTGAATATTTTGTCTTTTTCATAGAATATTATTCAAGATATGAATGACACTACGATCTGATCGTGGTGGCGAGTACCTCTTGGGAGAGTTTAGGAATTACTTATCAGAGGCTGGGATTCAATCCCAATTGTCTGCACCTGGCACACCCCAGCAGAATGGTGTAGCAGAGCGAAGGAATAGGACTCTTATGGAGATGGTAAGATCGATGATGAGTTATTTTGAGTTGCCAGATTCATTCTGGGGATATGCTCTAGATGTGGCGGTGTACATTCTAAACTTGGTTCCATCTAAATCAGTGCCTTCTACTCCCACAGAATTGTGGACTGGGCAAAAGCCTAGTCTATGACATATTCGGATATGGGGAGTCCAGCACATGTGCTGAAGGCAGATGCTGGTAAGTGGAACCTCATACAGAAGTATGCATCTTCGTTGGCTATCCTAGTGGAACGAAGGGTGGTTTGTTTTATAGTCCTAGAGATCATAGGGTGATCGTTAGCACGAATGCCAAATTTCTAGAGGAAGACTATGTGATGAGCCACAAGCCCAAGAGTTAAATTATGCTAGAGGAATTAAAAGGGGAAGTCACTTCTTCAGTAGCACCGGTACAAGAGGATATACCACAAGTCACTGCACTGCGTGTCATAGAGGATACAGAGGAGATACCTCGTCGTAGTTGGAGGGTTGTGAGACAGCCTGATAGATTCATGTTCTTGGGAGAATCTTCTGATTTGGTCCTTGGTGAACATGAACCTGATCTCTGGACATATGACGAGGTAATCCAAGATAAAAATGGAGCATCTTGGCAAAATGCGATGAATACTGAGATTGAATCTATGGATTTAAATCAGGTATGGGAGCTAGTAGAACCATTCGATGGTGTAAAATCCATTGGATGCAAGTGGATCTATAAAAGAAAGAGAGGAATAGATGGGAAGGTTGAGACCTTCAAAGTGAGGCTTGTTGCGAAGGGGTATACTCAGAAAGAGGGTATCGATTATGAGGATATCTTTTCGCTGGTTGCCATGCTTAAGTCTATCCAGATTCTCTTATGCATAGCAGCTCATATGGATTATGAGGTGTGGCAGATGGATGTCAAGACAGCTTTCCTTAATGGAAGTCTTGAGAAAAACATCTATATGAAGCAACCAGAGGGATTCATTGGTAAAGGCAAAGAGTATCTTGTGTGTAAGATTAATCGCTCCATTTATGGATTGAAGCAAGCTTCGAGGTCTTGGAACATCCGATTTGATGAGGTAATCCAGGATTATGGATTTATTCAAAGTCCGAATGAGTATTGTGTATACAAGAGATGTGACGGAAACGTAGTAGTATTTCTTGTACTATACGTAGATGACATTTTGGTGATTGGCAACAATATCAAGGTGTTATCGGGCGTAAGGGTATCGTTGTCCAAACAGTTTGATATGAAGGACTTGGGATAAGTGGGATACATCCTTGGGATCAAGGTTATTGTGCTTATCCCAAGCATCATACATAGACACGTGTATGGATCGTTTTAGCATGCAAAACTCTAAGAAAGGTTTTCTACCTTTCAGGCATGGAGTTCCTTTATCTAAGGAGATGTGTTCTAGAACATCTGAGGAGATAGAGGAGATGAAGGTGTTTCCTTACACTTCGGTGGTAGGAAGCCTCATGTATACGATGCTACGAGACCAGATATCTTCTATGCCCTGAGCATGGTGAGCAAATATCAGAGTAATCCAGGACAGGGACATTGGACTGCAGTAAAGCATATATTGAAGTACCTGAGAAGGACTAGGGATTATATGCTAGTTTACCAGGCAGACCAATTACTCCCTGTGGGTTACACGAATTCCGACTTCCAATCTAATAGGGATAACAGTAAGTCTACCTCAGGTTTTGTGTTTACTTTGGGAGGTGGAGCCATTTTATGGAGGAGTGTCAAGCAAAAATGCGTGGCGGACTCTACCATGGAAGCAGAGTATGTGGCAACTGTGTGGCTCATGAACTTCCCGATGGACTTGGATGTGATTCCTGGTTTGCCCAGAACTATCGCAATTTATTGTGATAATAATGGTTCAGTTGCAAACTCGAAGGAACCACGAGCCCATAAGGTAAGTAAATACATAGAGCGCAAGTAACACCTGATACGAGAAATCGTAAAAGAGAGGTAGAAGTTGTTTTTGCCTAGATTGCATCAGAGGATGACCTGGTAGACCCTTTCACTAAGGCTATTCTAGTGGGAGCTTTGATAGGTATGTGGAGGGAAGGGGAATCAGATGTATGGCAGTATGAGGACTGCATAGTCTTTTAGTATAAGTGGGAGATTGTTAGGATATATACTGAAAAAGTCTATCTTTTGTATGAACATCTTTATTTTGAAATAAGAATCACATGATCATTGTTTGCATATTTTTATGACTATGCATATTGTCTAATACATTACCTTGTAGATAACATGGTCTGTGGTGTCACACGGGAGATCATGTTATTGGCTCCTTGTAATGTATAAGTAAAGGCTTACAACCGAGATGACTTTTGACAAACCATCGAAATGGTTGTAGTGTGATTTGGTATTGGTTTCTCTTGACCATAGAATCACACTAGTGCACTTTGTGTGTATTGAGCAGGCCCAACTTAGAGGTGATTCGATTTATTGCTGACTACATAATCGAATCGGACCATAGATATTATTATGTACATGCTCTTAATCCCGATATAATAACGAGCACATATACTTAGTATTCATCTCTTTGATTTACCAATGGGCGAGATTTATAGATTAAATCGATAGGCTCGGTAAGTTGGGAGATGATATTATTTATATGGTGTGTCGTTGATTATAGGAGGAAATTGTGTCCTATATATTAGGATGATGATATCCCCTTGAGGAGCTCATAAGGTTCATCATGTAAACCCTGAAGGTGGACTTGGTCCGGCATGATAAAAAGGTTGAGGAGCTCATAAGGTTCTACTCATGGAGTTAGATGTGGATTAATTAATGGTCTATAAATTAATTAATCGATGGACATTCGAGATCTTAAACACGGGGAGAAAATGTACAAATAATATATGGATCCCATATTATCTTATGGGGGTTGGTGAGGTAGATCAATGATAATCCTTTAGTGGATTGGATTATCATTAATGGATCGGACTTTATGTGGGCTTGATCCATGGGTGGCCAAGATCCAACTCCTCCTCAAGGTCCCTAATGTAGCCTATTAGCACCTCATGAAGCTTAAATCCAATGGATGAAAACAAAACTCTAGATCCAAAGGAAGAGATTAAATCTCTAGATCCGACGGTTGAGATTAAATCTCTAGATTCGACGGTTGAGATTAAATCCCTAGAACCAATGGAGGAGATTAAATAATGGCTTATACCTAACTCTATAAAAGGTTGTTATAGGGGTGGGCGGCAACTGGATGATGGCTTAGCGGATTAGGGTTTGCTTCCTTTGGAGGCTAGGAATCCTAGTTTGTTTAGGATTAGGTTTGGGCTGCTAGGGTTTGGGAGATAGGGGTGGGTGGCAACATGAGGGAGAGCTCTTTTCTTCTTCTTCCCAAGTTGTTGCTGGCACATATACTTCTCCCCTCTACCTCGGTCGGTGCTCATCCTATTCTTCTTCTCCTCTTCCATTGCCGGCCATTAGGTGAAATAGGATTAGGGTTTGGAGGCTTAGGGTTTTTTAGGCTTGGGCGGCTCCAAATAAGGAAGTATTTTCCTTTCTTCTTCCTCTCCTTTGGTGGCCGGTGCCCACAACCTTCTTTCCATCACTTGGCCGACTTCCAAACTCCTTCTTCCCCTTCTTCTTAGTTGGTGGAAACAAGATATAGGGCTTTCCCTTGGTGTCTTGGCTGGTTTCCATGATAATCTCCTCCTCCTTCTTGGCTGGCGGCAAGCTCCTTCCTTGGAGGTTGTTGGTTGGTTGAAAGAAGGAATAAAGCTTTGTTTCTATTCTTCCTCTTGCTCGGAACAAGAAAGTAAGGAAGATTGGCGATCTAGGAGCTTCAACTTTTGGTAGATCGTCGCCCACACGACGTCCGAAAGGAGGAAGGTCATACATTAGAAGATCGATAGCTATACCTATTCTCTATTCTCTTTTGTTACTTGCTTGTATTTGTTTTTCCAATTATGAGCATGATAAATTCTGATTGTGGCTAAATAATACTAGGATCCCAAACATATATACAAAAACCGGCGATCTGTACATCGTCAATTCTGCGGCTACTCGTAGAATAGAGGTTGGCCGCTTGAACAACGAGTTTGTTCAAGTGACCTCTCTAAACGAATAACACGATGATGACTTGATTGTTTGGGCAATCACTTTTCTCTAGGATTAAATTGTTTTAATCCGGGGACATTGATGGGATCGCCATGAACAAACAACCAAGGTGAAGTGGGAAGCAAAGTTTCCCCTCACGGACTCGATAAGCAAAAACCTTCACAGAAAAGGTCTTCCCAAAATGATGGGGTTCTGGGGATTTGGTCTTGTGTCCAATATAATGAAATCCGTGTGTATCTCAAAATTCTCAATGTCCATAGGCACATGTTCTAGCATGCGACAGGCTCCTTGACTGAGTCGTCTCCCATGCGAATACCAAGATTTGCTAGTTGGATCCAATTTAGTCCCATCTTCAAATAGTATGTGTAGGGCATCACACTTACTGATGATCCTAAGTCCAACAGTGCTTCATCGAAGCTTTTCCCATAAATCGAGTCGGGGATAACAAATTCATTAGGGTCCTCAAGCTGTGGTGGAATTTTATCTTCAATTTTGGCTTGGTCGGGTAGTGTTGATATCATGGCTACACACCCCTTGGCGGATCTGTTCTTCTAACCTACTCTTTCGCCGAATATTCCCTCCTCCTTGACTTGACTCGGCTCGGGTAGTGATGGAGAACTATCCATAGATTGTGACACAGTTTGGGCTATCTGGGCCACTTGTGTTTCCAACATCCTCATGTGACTTGTAAGACCGTCAACAGTGTCCTTCAATTCCCTAAGGTAGCATTTGGTTTGTAGAAAATTTTCCATTTTCTATTTTCATTTTCTGAGAAAATGAGAAAATAACATTTGGTTGGCATTTTCTATTTCCATTTTATGAGAGAGAATTTTTTGGAAAACTAGAAAACAGAAAAAAAAAATGTTTTCTATTTTCCAGAAAACAGAAAATGAGAAGGCTGCCAAATAGCCCCTAAGTGACTCTTCTATTTTCTGATGTTGGTGTCGAAATTCCTCATTGACCTTTGTTTGGGTTGCAATGAAGCCTTTCATCATCAATTCTAGCCTAGACTTCTATGGTTACTGTTGTCCATTGCCCTATTGTTACTTATACCCTCCTGATGGTTGGAAATTCCCTGAGTTATTCCGATAGGAGAAGTTTAGGTGGTTCTTCCATCCAGGGTTTTAAGTACTGGAGTATGTGTTGTTGGGACTTTTATTGTAATTCCCAACCATATCTATATGCTCAATCTACTCTTCCAAGCCACCCTACCATTCATAGTAGTCCTCCTGATATACTGCTTCTCCTTCTCCAAAGTCATTGGACGCTCATGCAGAAATAGGATTGAAAGAGTCGAACCATTTTCTAAGCGCGTCCGACCTCGCTGCCATGTGGTCCACGGAGTTGACAACATATCGTCCCATGGCATGAACTGGGTGACTACATTCAGAAGCCCATTGATGGTGGTTCTGGGCCACCTCATCTATTAGCTCTTCCGCTTCCTTGATAGTCTTGTTCATAAGAGCTCCTCCTGTGGCAGAATCGAGGGATATCTTTGTGGTGTACGTTATCCCATTATAGAAGATGTGGATCACCAGCCACCTTTCAAGTCCATGATGCGGGCATTGGTAGAGTTGCCCTTTATAACGATCCCAGGCTTCAAGTAGGGACTCCCCTTCCATCTAACAGAAGCTCGTTATTAGATGGCGCATGTGAGCAGTCTTTCTAGGTGGGAAGTATTTATTCAAGAACTATTGCTCACATTGCTCCTAGGTGGTAATGCTTCCTAAAGGTAGGGAGTGAAGTCATGCCTTAGCCTTATTCCGCAATGAGAACGGGAATAGGCTCAGGAGAATCACATCTGCAGGGACTCCATTAATCTTCATTGTCGAGTAGATTTCCAAGAATGTCTCTAGGTGTCGGTTCGGTTCTTCAGTCGCAGCTCCCCTGAATTGACTCTGCTGGACCATGTGAATGAGTGTCGGTTTTAGCTCAAAGTTGATTGCAGAAATAGACAATCTAGCTATACTCGACCTAAATCCTCTAGCATTAGGGGTTGAGTTATCCCGCAAAGGTTGGCTACCTATATGCACCTCGGATGCAGCTTGTTCCTCCATCCTCTTATGTTCAGCTCTCCGGCGATGATAGGTTCATTCGATTTCTAGATCAATCAGAATCAGGTCTTCCGATCCTAAGCATCTATGCATACGAGGAACCGAGTCACAAAATTAGGAGTACTACCTAATTCTTAATTAAAAAAATAGAAAATAGCCTAAACTAATACTAAATCAATTGCAGAAAAATTTAACTAAAAGTTAATTCAACATAATTACTGAAATAAATCTAAACTTACTCTAGAAATTAAAAATCTAAAACTGAAGTAAAATAATAAAGAAATAAAGAAATAAAAAAAATGAAAGAAATAAAGGTAATCAAGTAAATAAATCTATCCTAGGTCTGATCCAATTATCCGCTTCTTTATTCGATATCGAATCAATCAGTCCTCGACATTGACGCCAAAAACTCGATGCACGCGAACGCGACCTCAAATCTCACGATGGAGACCGTCGAGGACTCCAAGCGCGGGCTCACGCTCAATGCCCGTAAGTGCATGAATGTCGTCAAGTAATAAAAATATTATCGATCCAATAGGGACTGAGATTCGAGTATCGATTTGGTAAGTGGAGGTTATTATTCGGAATTCAGATTTAAGGGTTATAAATGTGAGGGTTGACGGCGGTCTCAACTCATTACGGTGTCACACGGAAGAAGAAAGAAACTATGTTTCGAGATTTTTAAAAGGATTCTATGATTTCGGTTTAATTTGTGTGTCGCAGAACACTTTGTCAATTGGGTTTCGTCTAGAGTTCTAGCTACGATTTTATGGAAAGAACATCATACACTCCACCGATGAGCCTTCGCATTTATCGGAAGCTACCTCTGCCATTAGCAAGTCGACCCCTGGACTTAGGACGGGATAGTCGATATGAGGATGCCGAATGGATCTCTCTAACGAGTCAAAAATAGGGCGCATTTCCTACTCTATCGCATCCTTCTACCCACGGTTATGGGAGATGAGGTCAACCCCTACGTGCCTCCTTGATTCTCCTAAATCTTAGATACAAGGGTTGTCACCCCTCGTATCAGCTAGCACAGTAGATAGAAAACCAAAATAATAACTATAGCACTGAAACTAAATGCCAATTGCAAATAGAAATTCAAACACAGAATTCAAATTTTGAATAACAGTTCTACGCACACAAACTATTTCTTAATCCTAGAATCGGAAAGTCTACTCTATAGATAGGAGAGGAGAAACACAAAACATGATCATGTTCGTATAAATAATAAAAAATAAGCAAGGAATAGATATTACAATGCAATGTGACTCTTCTCTCCGGCGTTGAAGTGCAGAATTTGGATCTCTGACGACTTTCTTCCTCCCCGATGTGAGTTCCCGAAGCTTTTTAGGGCGTCGGAGTGTCGTCTTGGTTGTCGTGCCTCCCCCCTAGGGTTTGGGCATAGCCTCCATTATATAGAAATAAGCCTTGATCTCTCTAAAATTTGGAAAATAATCTACTCGTATTTGAATCGTACAGTGCTACACAACTGTGTGTTTCCACACGGTCTAGCAGTGTGTGGCACTAGGGTGGTAAATTTTGCCCGTTGGACACGACCATGTGTAGCCACATGCCCTGACCGTGTTCTCTTATGCGTCCAACTACAAATTGCCCTTCTTTTGCTCCGAAAGTGCATCTTTTTCCCATGAAATGCTATCTTTCCCACAAAAGTACAAAGAGCAGATCTCCGAACCAGAATATAGGAAATGCAAGCAAAACAAAGTAAAAGATGCATGAAGCAAACATGAAATGCAGTGAGAGGTGAGTAAAAACTACTTCTAAAACCCTATATATTTTGCTCACATCAAAGCCCTCACACATGGCAATGCAAATGTATGGTCATGCCAGCGCACCCCACTCGCTACCACGACCCCAGTGTGGCCTAGGTGGCAAACATGACAACTGTTCCGACTCAACAATAACCACTGCTCTCGAGTGTCCGAGTCAGCAGTACGAATAAGTAGAGATAAGCTAAAGAGCTTCAGGCTACACAACGGGGGTCCCTGCTCCTGGCCACTCCGACTGACACTGCCAATGAGTGGTCGAGTGCCACACACCCAGGACAACTGGATGCCACTCCAACTACCACTATCAATATGTTGAGTGCGGCACAACAAATGAACTACCTCACTCCAATTACTACTACCACGAGTAACCGTGGAGGCAGGATGACTGATTACCCTCTCAACCACATGGGAGACCAAGTCGCCAGCATGCATGTAAATGGAATGAATGCGCAACTACACACACACATACATCCACAACACACTCTCTATCCAATAGAGAGTCATACACAACTCACAGTCAACCATGCTAGGACCACCAGTCCATAGCAACCCACTATCGACAATCTACTAAACACATATCCATGATCTATATTAGACACACAATGTAAAGGGATATAACATGTCAATCCACTCCACATACTGATAACTACCCACCTATCTATACACCGATGGCCAGATCCACCATAGATGCACCACTTAAATGTGTATGACACAATAATCAACCCCACCATCTAAATCATCACTTAATCCCAGATGTAGCACGATGAATAAAGTTGAACTCACAATTGTTCCCTAGTAACATGCACTTAAATGAACCTCTACAGGTCAACTTACAATAGAGTCTATAATCTTTAACAGTGATGAATGAATTGTAAGATAATAACAACGCATCTAAAAGTACAAAGGCTAAGTAACAAAGCACATGATTAAATAAGAGTGGAGTCAAGGTATCATCAATATAAATATCATGCACAAGATATATCAACTACCTGACCAGGGTAGGAAATTACCCACCTGATATGTAGACTATGTTGATGGTCTTCACATATGTGAATCTATCTCATATCATGATCCTAGTTTTGAATCCATGACACCAGCCCGTAGTTGCTTCCCATTCTATCCTCTACACATTTGCTACATAACCTACTACATAACGTACGGAATCAAAGCTTACCTTCCTCTGAATTAATGCTCCCATTTGATTTAATGTTCACCGCTTCTTCACAGTTGTGTATCAAATCCAAATCAAATAATCGAATCGAAGACAATCGTTCTCAATATTTAGTTGCATTGGAATCTAACCCCAAATCCACCTTAGAAAGTTCAAATATGTACAAGGGAGAGGAGCTAAATGGACGACAGCAACACTAATGGATATGATGCCTGTAGTGAAAGGCTATGAATGGTTTCTAAGAGTCGATCAACTGTAATGGCTCTGAAGATGATCATGACATACTGATCTGGAGGCAATGGCCACGGAGATGCCAATGATGAACAAGGTTGTGCTCTGATGCACGCAAACACAACCTCAAATCTCGCAACGGGAACTGTCGAGGACTCGAAGCACATGCTCGCACTCAATGCCCACAAGTACATGAATATCGTCATGCAATAAAAAGATTATCGATCCCACACGGAATGAGATTCGAGTACTAATTCTTCAGTGGACGTTATTATTCGGAGTTTAACATTAAGGGTTGTGCTTATGAGGATTGTTGGCGGTCCTAACTCTAGTACGGTGTCACATGGAAGAAGAGAAGGGTTGCTATGAGTCTTTTAAGGGAATTATAGGATTTCAATTTCGCTTGTATGTCACAAAACACGTTATCAATTGGGTATTATCTAGACATCTAACTATGGTCTTATGGAAAGGACATCATACACTTCCCCGATGAGCCTTCCCATCTATCGGGAACTACGTCTGCCATAATAGGTCGACCACTGGCTTTAGGATGGGATAGGCAGTATAAGGATGTCGGATCAATCCCTATGACGAGTCGGAACGTGTCTCATTTCTGACTCTATCACACCCTTCTATCCATGGTTACCGGAGATGAAGCCAACCCCTAGGTTCCTCCTTAATTCACCTAAATCTTTGATACAAGGGATGTCACCCCTCATATCGGCTATGCATAGTAAATAGAAGACCAAAACCAAAAGTTGTCGATCTAAACAATAACCAATTGCAAATATGAAATCACGAATAGAAGTATATTTGAAATAACATATTTTACGCACACAAACTACTCCCTAATCCTTGAATTAGAGAATCTACTCCATGAATACAAGAAGAGGGAAACAAAGCATAATCAAATTCATAGATACAATGCAGATGATGTAAGGAAAGCGAATTACAATGTACTTTAGTTCTTCTCCCCGATGTTGAAGCACAAAATTTGGTCCTCGAGCGGCCTCCTTCCCCCTCGTTGTAAGTTCCCGAAGCTTTTTAGGGCATCGGTGTGCCATCCCGGCCATCGTTCCTCCTCCCTAGGATTTGGGCATAGCTTCCTTTATATAGACATGAGGCTGGATCTTCATGAACCATGGAAAAACCTAAACTGCGTCGAAATTGCCCCAGCACCACACAACTGGGTGGATTAACACAGCCAGGTGATGTGTGGCACTAGTCTATGCTACAGGGTTGGACGTGTGGATTCACAGGGCCAGGCTGTGTGTCCTTTGGTTCTAGCTGCCTAATATCTTCCTTTTGCTCCAAAAGTGCACCAATTTCCCCGTAGAATCCTGTCGTGCACACAAAAGTACAAAGAGCAGATCTCTGAACTAGAAAATAAGAAATGCTTGCAAAATAAAGTGAAATATGCACAAATTAAATATAAAATGTAACGAGATGTGAGTGAAAACAACTCAAATAACCCTATATATTTTGCTCACATCAATTCCCCCAGACTTAAGTCTTTGCTTGTCCTCAAGAAAACCTCAGTTCCATAAAATTTTTAAAAGGTATTGTTCTATACTTAACTAGATTTATCAAGTGGTATTTTCAATCAAAGAAAATAGATATGCTCTAAAAAAATAACTATGTTTGCTTCTCGTGCATGTGCTAAACAAATCTTCTTAAGGAATACTCGTTCCAAAGTAAGTTTAGTCGTGATCTTATAGCTTTCCTATGGTCTCCGGCTTTTAGGCATTGGTCCACCTTAAGCAAGGGTTGTTCCCTAGATCTAGCACAAAGTCTCAAAGGCATGCTCGGTATTAAGAGAAATCGGTATGTGTTTCCCCAATAACCTAACTCGGTCTCAAAGGGGCACCTAACCATTTCCACGAACGACAACTATTTTTTATCCCTCAAAATCTTTTTCAATTTTTTTTATGATTTTGATTTTTTCGAATGGGCTTTCACAATCCGAGCATCTCCAATAACTAAAATGCTAAATCTAGAGTCACCTATGGATTACAAAGTACTAGACTACTGAGATGAATCATAAGTAGGTACATACTAGATTTCCCTTACAGAATTTTTGTCATGTGTAGGTGTAAAATAAAAGCTAACCAGTGTAAGTCTAGAGCAACCATTAGATCAAATAAAATACCATGAGGTAAATGAAGTTAAGCTACCCATGGAAACAACTCATGAAAAAAACTTTGAAAAATACTACTAAGGCAGCTTATAGATAACAAGAACTAAGTGCTGAAAGAAGCTAAACAACCTATGCATGAACAAATGAATGCTAACTAAAATGCCAATATCAAGATAGAAACTACTGCTAGAAACAAAATAAATCAAAACTTGGGCCGCCCCCCAAGACTTATATGAAATCATAACTCTAATATGTTGGTCGAGGCGGGAAGTCTGGTAGCCTCGACATGTCTAGCTTTTGGGAGAACTTGGAACTCAACCACTGATGCCACATGTACATGTGGTCAATCTGAGAGCTAGTGGATGCAGCGGCTGCTCTGTGCTGCTCCTCCCTAGCCCACTATACTTGCTAGGCGCGCATGTGCTGCCTGACCTCCTAACGATAGCCATCCTCCTCCTGGCGACAGGTAGCCTCCTCCTGAAAATAAAGTCAGCCCTCATCGTAGAACTCCTCAGCCTGCTGGAAGTGCTCCCATAAGACCTGAAACTTTACCTGTGTGTAGGCGCTTTGGTCCTCCCATCGCTGCCTCTGCATCTGCTGCTCAGCATATATGTCGTCGAGGCGTGATCGAAACTTAGAGAAATCATAGGCAGATGTACCTTCATCTTGCTCAAAAGTAGAAAAAGATGGTGGTGCAGGTGCATGCTCTCTATGAGGACAAGGTGGGCTTCTATACCTATAAAACATAAACTCATAGTACGATCCTTTTATCCCTTGCGCGACATGGCCATGTGGAAACACACGGTCTAGCCATGTGCGCCACTAGGAGATGAGTCGGTTTGGGGCAGGACCGTGTGAAACCAAATGGCCTGGCTCTGTGCCCCCTGTTTCTCTCTCGAAGTGCACCACGGTCCGAATTCTCCCACACACCCCCACTGTGTAGGCACAAAATGATTTTTGTGTTTACCTAGCAAGTTCTTTCTAGTCCTAATTCATGCTAAAAATTTCTAAATGCTAGAAATCAAAGTTCAAATTACAAAAATGAACGTAAATTAGTCAAAAACAAGTAAAACTAAACTTGGATTGCCTCCCAAGAAGCGCTTTGTTTAAGGTCTTTTAGCTCGACCACAGTCCATTGTGTCAACTTGGCTCTGGAGGTTCTGTAAACCTCCATTAGTCTATCTCAAATTCAAGATACTCCCTTAGATACTTCGTTAATCACTGTCCATTTACTTTGATCTCCCCAGATTCCTTACTCCATATATCCATCGTACCATATGGGTATACCCTTTTTACCCGAAACGATCCTGACCATCTTGATTTAAGCTTTCTGTTGGATGATCAGTGGTCAGCTAGAAAGGGGTGAATAGCCCTTTTTGTATACGATGTAAATCACTTGCATCTTAATCATCTACAAGAATAATTAGTGCAGAAGAATATACTAAAACAAAACAATTAAGACAATACAAAGAAATAAAGAATGAAAACGCTAACATGTTGATGTAACGTGGTTCATGACCCTTGTCGATAATCCACGGACGATTCATTTGGTGAATCACTCTAACCCAAATCCACTAGTCTCTCCTTCAAGGTGGAGGTAAACCTTTCTTACAAGAATTACTCCCTCTTACAATAAGATGTAAATAAACAGAAGAAAGAGGAGTAAAATTCATTTTGGCACTTGGGAGTATGTTTAGAGATGAAGCATTAACCTCCCAAAGTGACCCAAGGCCTCTTCTTATAGGGAAGAGGCCATTCTTCCCGTTGGGCACCGAGCAGTCGACTGATGCAATCATCAATCCACTGCTACTGTAGTCGTTGCCTCGCAATGGCTTAATCCATGTTGGCTTCCAACCAACGGCTCCCACATCAGTAGACTAATCATCCCCATTAGTCGATTGATGGAGCCACCAGTCTAGTGACCGAAGTGATCAGTCGACTCTAAAACCTTCTATGCCCAAATTCACCTTGATCAGTCGACTGTCGTCCCTTGGCAGTTGACTGATGGTTGAGCAGTCAACTGTTGGGCTAGAAAGCTTTGGTCGAACACCGGTCGAGCACCAGTCGAGTTCCATCATCCCAGAGTAGTCGACTGATATCTATATTAGTCGATTGGTGTCGGGTAAAACCTCAAACGCCAATGTTTGAGCATCCGACGATCGGGTAAAACCTCAACCTACTTGGTAGAGCATCCGAATCTTGACTTAGTTATTCGGCCAAGTTCACCTATGAGCTACGTTACACTTTGCTCATTCTCTCATCTCCCTTGAAGTCCCTCACCAAAGTTCTCTTCGTCCGGCCACATCCCTCGGATGCACCAAGCACACGACTTCACAATGTCATCCTTCGCGTCTCGCCTTGAAGTCTACTTCCTTGACTTCACTCCAATGCTACTCGTCCAGCAGTCCCTCGGATGCACCTAGCGCATGACTTCGCAATATCATCCTTCACCGACTCAATGACCCGAGCCATGAGATGGTGAACCCACCAATGCTTTTTGTTAGGGAAATCTCTTGCCATGATAAGGTTTTGATGTGTGTGGCAAAGGGTTTAAGTTAGGGTGTTAGTGTGATTTGATATGTGCGTTGGAGTCTTGCAGGGCTTAGGAATTCGCACATGGAGCCGTGGCAAGTTTCACAACTCATGACTCGGTCCTTGAGTCGGTGAAAGATGGCTTTGTGGATGCCGTGCGCTTGGAACATCCGAGGGACTGCCGGACGAGGAGCTTGGAGTGAAGCCAGAGGAAGTAGACTTCGAGGCAAGAGACGTGAAGGAGCATTGCAGAGCTGTGTGCCTGATGCTGCTGAGGGACGTGGTCGAGGATGAAGATAACTTCGAAGGCGAGGGACTCCGAGAGATGAGAGTGAGCGAATGTAACCCAGGAAGGGGTAGTAGCTCTTAGGTGAAACTTGGCCATTTGGCTAAGTGTCAGATGGGATTTCCCGACACCAGTCGACTGCCATGGAATTGCAGTCGACTGCTCCGAGTCGAACGTGGTATGACTGGTATTAGACTGGTTGTTTTGGGGCCAGCAGTCGACTTGTCGAAAGAGTTTGGCCATAGAACCGCTCGTAGCCGACTGGACAGTCGACTACGGAGGCAACAGTCGACTGATGAGGTCCATCAATCGATTGCCAAGTGTTCTGTTGGACTACAACGATCGGGATCCGATGTGTTCGGAGGCCATTGGAGTGGCGGCAGTCGACTGCTAAGGGCAGCAGTCGACTGGTGGCGGCCAACGGGAAGAAAAGCTTCCTCTCTATAAAAATAGTGGGTGTGGGCTTTTGGATGGCTAATGCTTATGCTCTAAGTGAGCTTCCAAGTGCCCCACAAGCTCTAAACTCTTCTTACTTGCTTTTACTCCATTCTTATTGTAAGAAGAGTGATCTTGATTGTAAAGGTTACCTCCACCTAGCTTGGTGCAAAGGAGAGACCAATAGTGGATTGGCTTTGGAGGAGTGATTCACCTCGGACGAATCGTACCGTGGATTAGCGGCGTAGCCGTGAACCACGTTACATTCTTTGTTTGCATTGCTTTTGTTTTTCTTTGTTTATTTGCTTGTCTTGTAGTTTTCGTTGCGCTAATTAGTTTTGTAGACGAGCAAATACTGGCATCCAACGACAAAGGGCTATTCACCCCCCTCTTGCCGACCGTTTCGATCCCCAACAAGTCGTATCAGAGCCAAGGAAAACTTGTCTAGGACTAACCGCGACAACTAGCAACTTTCAAAATGGCCGGCTCCAACATCCATCCACTGAAGTTTGAAGGAGAATTCGCTTGGTGGAAGAAGCGAATGGAGGCATTTTTCGAAACGGATTTTGATATCATGATTACAATGGAATCTGGTTTCGTTTTGCCTAGGGATGAAGAAGGGAAGCCAATAAAGAAATCTAGGTGGACCAAAAAGCAAAGGGAAGAGAACCTTGCAAACTCAAAAGCCAAGCACCATCTCTTCAATGTGCTCCCCCAACAAGAGATCAACCGAATTGGGGAATGCTCAAGTGCCAAGGAGATGTGGGAGAGATTGGTTGAACTTCATTAAGGCACTTCGGAAGCCAAACTTGCAAGGAGAGACCTCCTCCGCTCCCAACTATCAAATATCAAATTGGAAAAGGGAGAAAAGGTAACATCATTACATTCTAGGTTTAAAGAAATATTAATTGGGCTAACAAGTGTAGGAGAAAAGCTCTCCAACCGGGATATGGTAATGAAGGCCATAGATGTCTTTCCCCGGTCCTCAAGATGGAGCTCCATGGTGGACTCATTTTATATCTCCAAGAACTTAGAAGTAAGCACCTTGAAGGAATTCTTCTCAACAATGGAGCTTCATGAAACAAGGCTTAAGGTATACAAGAAGAGCCTAGAATCCAACCTTCAAGGGGAGTAGCATTGTTGGCAAACAAGGGGAAGAAGAAGATAGAGATTCCCTCCTCCTCCGATGACGAAGCTTCCTCCTCCTCCTCCATGGATAGCACGGAAGAAGCCTATATGGTAAGGAGGGTAAGGCATGCATTAAAAGGTTTTAGATTTAACAAATCAAATGATAGGAATAGAAGACCAAGGGGGAAGATCATTTGTTACAATTGCCAAGGAGAGAGACACATAAGGGACAATTGTCCCCTCTTGAACAAAAGCAAGGAGGAGAAGAGAAAGAAAGAAGAAAAGAAGAAGAAAAAGGAAGAGAAGAAGAAGGTAATGGAAAAGGGGAAGGCCAAGGCATTCAAAGCAAAGACGTGGGATGACCCTTCCTCTTCTTCTTCATCATCATCGGAAGGGGAGAACGCTTTCGTCACCAACCTTGCTCTAATGGCATTTGATGACTCGGATTGCTCTTCCACCGAAAATGAAGAATCAAGCTCAAGTGGAGGGAGCTCTAGTGAAAGGGGAGCCTCTACATCCTCATCCGAAGAAGAAGAAGAGGACATGGAAACTATGGTAACTAATCTTTCACCTAGTAAAATAGTTTCTATGATTTCTAGCCTCACTAAGGACCTATTTAGAGCTAAGAAGAAAAATAAGAGCATGCTTGAGCAAATTAAGGACTTAGAAAATAAACTAGAAAAAGCATGTTTAAATGATGATAATATTTCTTCTAGCTTAAATGATGCATGCTCACATGATAACTATATGCCTTTGGATGTTAGTGATGCATGTATAGAAGAAAATAGGGCTTTAAGAGAGAAAGTAGATTATTTAACCAAAGCCCTAGAAAAGTTCACTATTGGCTCAAATACATTGAACATGATAATTGGGAGCCAAAGAGCAAGCTTTAACAAAAAAGGCCTAGGTTATAAAGAAAAGAAAAATGAAAAGGCCTACAAATGCCTAATTGCTAGGGGACAAGATAAGAAGAAAGTAATTGCTAGGAAATGGATTCCTAAGGAATTTCTAGTGAACCCGATAGGCAAGAATCTATTTTGGGTTCCAAAATCCATCCTTAAGGGTTAGAAAAACCCTAGGGTAGTCAACCATATGGACTTGACCTATATCATATTTTTGGTTGACTTAGGATGGCGGGACAACATTTTGAAACAGTGTTAGGTGATGATAATGCACCTATAAATTGGTAATAATGCTTAAATCATGATAATGAATGAAATTGCTATGTTTGTTTGTAATCATGATTTATGATTTTGATAATTGGCACAGAGTCATGGACTTTAGGGTTAAAATCATGCTTTAGGTAATACTTGCTTATTATCATGATATAATACCTAATGCATGATTATTATTTATGAAAACATGTGTTTCATGATCATAATGTGAAATTAATTCATACATGTCTTTTTGATCATAGGATTGTTAGGATGATACTTAACCTTGATAGAATTGCATGAATATAATTGTTAAGTATATATAAATACCTTTAAGATGCATCTCACACTCACTATAGGCTACTTTGATTGAAAACTTAGCATGGGTGAGATGATAGGATGATACAAATGTCCACTAATGCCTATGGCATTTAGATGGTCATTTAAAGTATCAAAATAGCAATAATAGACCAATTATGGGGAAGACTTATGTTTAATTAATAGACATATTGCCCAAAGATCATGGTTGGATATTTCATATGTTTTCAAAACAACTTCTTACTCTAAAATCTATGTATTCATGTTTTGAATCAATCCAAAGCAAGACTAGGTGTTAAAATGGATACTAACATGCTAAAAAATTAGTGGTTTTTAAAGCTTTTGGATTTTTGGAAAATCTTGTAAAATATAATGATTTTTCTTGAAATGCCATACTGATAGCAGTCGACTGCTAACCTGAAAAACAACCAAATAATTTTTGATACATGGTTTTAAGGCATGTTTTTGGTTTTGTTTTCTTTCTAGACTTTATTCCATGGGTTTATAACTTAGTATTTATCTTTTTTATGGTGTCAAAGGGGGAGAAGTAATTATGTTTAAGTAAATTATGATAGGGGGAGAAATATGTATGGGGAGTTTCAAGGATTAAGGGGGAGTTGCGTGTTGCTATATCATGTTTATGTTTACATGATTTCTTACCTTAGAATTTCTATCAAATGTTTCTACCTAACTTAAACGGATTGCCACACATCAAAAAGGGGGAGATTGTTAGGGCAATCTCTTGCCTTGATAAGGTTTTGATGTGTGTGGCAAAGGTTTTAAGTTAGGGTATTAGTGTGATTTGATATGTGCGTTGGAGTCTTGCAGGGATTAGTAATTGGCACATGGAGCCGTGGCGAGTTTAACAACTCATGACTCGGTCCTTGAGTCGGTGAAGGATGGCTTTGCGGAAGTCGTGCGCTTGGAGCATCCAAGGGACCGCCGGACGAGGAGCTTGGAGTTAAGCCGAGGAAGTAGACTTCAAGGCAAAAGATGCAAAGGAGCATTGCAGAGCCGTGCGCCTGATGCTGCCGAGGGACGTGGGCGAGGATGAAGATAACTTCGAAGGCTAGGGACTCCGAGAGATGAGAGTGAGCGAATGTAACCCGGGAAGGGGTAGTAGCTCTTAGGTGAAACTTGGCCATTTGGCTAAGTGTCGGATGGGATTTCCCGACACCAGTTGACTGCCATGGAATGACAGTCGACTGCTCCAAGTCGAACATGGTTTGGTAGGTATTCGATGCCCAGTTGTTTTAGGGCAGCGATGATCATTGCCATATGGGCAAACGATCGCCAAGATATCGATCATTCGGCTAACATGTGATCGGCCCGTCGAAAGGTTTAGCCACAAAACCACTCGTAGCAGGCGATTGACTACGGAGGCGCATTAGTCGATTGCCAAGTGTTCCGTTGGACTACAACGGTCAGGATCCGACGTGTTCAGAGGCCGTTGGAGTGGCAGCAGTTGACTGCCAACGGCAGCAGTCGACTGGTGGCGGCCAACGGGAAGAAAAGCTTCCTCTCTATAAAAAGAGAGGGTGTGGGCTTTTGGATGGCTAATGCTTATGCTCTAAGTAATCTTCCAAGTGCCCCACAAGCTTTAAACTCTTCTTACTTGCTTTTACTCCATTCTTATTGTAAGAAGAGTGATCTTGATTGTAAAGGTTACCTCCACCTAGCTTGGTGCAAAGGAGAGACCAATAGTGGATTGGCTTTGGAGGAGTGATTCACCTCGGACGAATCGGACCGTGGATTAGCGGCGTAGCCGTGAACCACGTTACATTCTTTGTTAGCATTACTTTTGTTTTTCTTTGTTTATTTGCTTGTCTTGTAGTTTCTGTTGCACTAATTAGTTTTGTAGACGAGCAAATACCGGCATCCAATGACAAAGGGCTATTCACCCCCCTATAGCCGGCCGTTTTGATACCCAACACTTTTGTCAAGCCAATCCAATGTGTGAATTACTAAGTCCTGCATAACTTTAATACACATATCAAATCAACATATCAACCTAACTTAAACCCTTTTTCACACACATCAAAAACACATCATACATGGGTTGATTGCCCTAATACTTTCCTAGGAAAAGTTTTAGCTTGGAATTATATAGAAGAACTAAGTCCCCTTCCTTAAACTCTCTTCTTAAGATGTATTGGTCATGGCATTTCCTAGTTCTTTCCTTATATGCCTTAGCATGCTTGTATGCATCTCTTCAAATTTCATCTAGCTCGTTCAACTACAGTTTTCTCTTTTCTCCTGCCGCACAATAGTCCAAGTTAAGCTTCTTGATTTTCCAGAAGGCCTTGTGCTCCAATACAATGGGAAGGTGGCAAGGTTTCCCATAAACTAAGCGAAACGAGGTCATGCCTATCGGGGTCTTATAGGTTGTCTGCTAAGCCCAAAGAGCATCATCCAATTTTTGTGACCAATCTTTCCTTGATGCCACTACTATCTTTTCTAAAATACTTTTGATCTCTTGATTCGAAATTTCCACTTGTCCACTCGTTTCTGGGTGGTTTGCTATCGAGACTCTGTGGATTAGCCCGTACTTGTGTAGCAACTTTTCAAATTGTTTTTCAATGAAGTGGGATCCTCCATCATTGATTACGACTCGAGGAACTCCAAATCTAGGGAATATGTTCTTTTTGAACATTTTTATTACAGTCCTAGCATCACAGTGGGGTGATGCTATGACCTCCACCCATTTGGAGATGTAGTCTACGGTGACCAGGATATATCTGTTTGTGTCGGAAGCGGGAAAGGGACCCATGAAATTTATTCCCCATACGTCAAAGAGTTCTTCTAATATGGTGCTTGCTGACATCTCATGTTTCCTACCTATATTTCCTATTCGTTGGCACCGATCACAGGAGACTATTTAGTTTCACGTGTCCCTAAAGAGACTAGGCCAGTAGAATCCTACCTGAAGTACCTTCGCAGTTGTTTTTGAAATTTTGGCATGCCCAAGAAAGATTCGTACGGCCTTCACATCCCTGGGTGGCAACAACATTTCAATTACTTCATATTTGCCTTGTCTACTTTGATACCATTCCCTGATATCTTATGTCCCAAAACTATCCCCTCGGTTACCATGAAGTGATATTTTTACCAATTCAGAACCAAGGTGTTCTCTTCACACCTTTGCAGAACCCTTTCAAGATTCTTCAGGCATGCATCAAAACTTGTTTCGTAGATTGGAACATCATCCATGAATACTTCCATAATCTATTCAATCATATCTAAAAAAATAACGGTCATACAATGCTGGAAGGTGGTTGGGGCATTACATAAGCCAAAGGGCATTCTTCTATATGCGAAGGTTCCATATGGGCAGGTGAAAGTAGTCTTCTCTTGGTCATTAGGGTGAATGGGGATTTGGAAAAACATTGAGTACCCGTCAAGGTAGCAAAAATAGGAATGTTTAGCGAGGTGCTTCAACATATGATCAATAATGGAAGTGGAAAATGATCCTTCCTTGTTGCTTTGTTTAGTTTAGGATAATCTATACACATTCTCCACCCCATTACTGTTCGAACAGGGAGCAACTCATTCTCTTCATTTTTGACTACTTTAGTGCTGCCTTTCTTCGGAACTACATGCACCAGACTTACCCACTCACTATATGAAATTGGGTAAATTATTCCGGTATCCAACAGTATAAGCACTTCCTTTTTCACTACCTCCTTCAAGTTTGGGTTAAGTCACCTTTGATGCTCCACAGTTGACTTACACCCATCCTCAAGTATTATCCTATGCATGTAGAGAGAGAGGCTTATCCCCTTTATGTCATCGATGGTGTACCTAACACCTTTTTGTATGTCCTGAGCACCCCAGCAACATCCTCATCTCTTCCTCACTCAAATCAATGCTTATAATCATCGGATGGGTTGAAGTTGGACCCAAAAAATCATACTTGAGATTCGAGGGAGGTGGCTTCCTCTCAGGCCTTTGGTGTTTCTCTGCTGCCACCTGCTTCGACTCTTCTTCTTCTTCTTCTTATCACGAAGATAGGGAAGTTTCTTCCATCCAGTACTTTTTCTCATCTTCTCCATGTACTTGGCAAGCCATTTCAACATTATCTACCCCCTTTACAGGGAGAGCCTCCTGAAAATCTTGCTCGCTTTTTGCCCACATTTTGAGGGTCCACACCACTATTTCTATAATGCGATATGCTTCATCAGTGCTCTTTTTCATCAATACTCCCCCCCCCCTCCCTGCTATGTCCAGGAGTTTTTTCGAGGAGCTAGTGATATCGAAATAAAAAACATGGATGAGTATCCAATCCTATAATCCATGGTGTGGGCAGCGAATAATCAACTCTTGGAGTCTCTTCCATGCCTGAACCAGAGTCTCTTCATGCCCTTGCTCAAATGAAAGGATTTTATCCCAAAGGTAGGCTATTTTGTTGGGGGGGGGGGGTAGAATTTAATTAGAAAAATGCCTTCCATTTATTGCCATGTCGTTATACTTCCCTCTGGTAGAGTGTGTATCCATTGGTTAGCCTCCCCTTTCAGGGAGAATGGGAACGTAATGAGCTTAATGACATCTGTTGGGACTTCTTCATGGTGCACTATGGCACAGTGTTCCAGGAATTCTTCAAGGTGTAAATAGGGTTCCTCAATCTGAGTTCCTCCAAATTGCTTTTCTTGAATAAGGGCGATTAATGGATGTATTTATACATTGGACATATCCAGTGACATTTTCAATATCAAAGCGAGCAACAAGTGTGCTCGAAAGGATAATCAATTAGACTCCTACATGTGGCATTGTCGTCTTGGCCATGCAAGCAAGAAATGCATGTCCGAATTACACAAATGTGGAATTTTGGAATCATTTGAATCTGATTCATTTGATACATACGAATCATGCTTAAAAGGCAAGATGACCAAGTTGCCTTTTAATATAAAAAGTGAACCGGTGGGAGAGTTACTTGGTCTAATACATACGGATGTATACGGACCTATGATAACTCATGCTCTAGGAGGCTATAGCTACTTCATTACCTTCACCGATGATCACTCACGGTTTGGGTATGTGTTCTTGATGAAACACAAGTCTGAAGCCTTTGAAAGGTTCAAAGAATTCAGAAATGAAGTAGAGAAACAACTTGGCAAGAGTATTAAATTACTTCGATCGAATCGAGGTGGTGAATACTTGATTCAAGAGTTTCTAGATTATCTAAGGGACAATAGTATATTGTCTCAATGGACTCCGTCGTATACACCACAGTATAATGGTGTACCTGAGAGGTGTAATCGGACCTTGTTGGACATGGTCAGGTCGATGATGAATTTTGCAAATCTTTCCAAGTCCTTTAGGGGCTATGCACTTCAGACAGCTATTTACTTGCTAAATAGAATATCAACCAAGATAGTCTTTACTACTCCTTATAAGATATGGAATAGTAAGAAACCTCATTTATCTTACTTGAAGATATGGGGTTGTCCTGCTTATGTGAAGTGGACTGTATCAACAAAACTGGATACTAAGTCTGATAAATGTCTATTTATTGGATACCCTAAGGAAACAAGGGTTTACCAATTCTTTCATCCCTTGGAACAAAAGGTGTTTGTTTCAAGGAATGCTGTGTTTTTAGAGAAAGAGTTTCTCTTGCAAGAAAATAGTGGGTGTGCCATTGAACTTGAGGAGGTTCAAGAATCTCCAATAGACATTGAGGAGATGCTTGATCATGCACCTCAACCGATAACTCATAGTGATGAGACATCGGCTGAACCTATTATGACACCACATCTTCATGGATCTAATAGGACACAAAATTTTTGAGAGATATGGATTTATCCTAAGTGAATGGAACGATGTGTTACTCATTGACGATGAGGAGCCTACCAATTATGAAGAAGTTCTGAAAAGTACAGAAAGGGACAAATGGCTTGAATCCATGAAGTTGAAAATGGATTCCATGTATGAAAATCAAGTTTGGAACTTGGTGGACCCACCTGAAGGCATTAAGCCCTTAGGGTGCAAATGGGTTTTCAAGAAGAAAGCCGACATGGATGGTAATGTGATTACCTATAAGGCTAGATTATTGGCGAAAGGCAATCATCAAAATCAAGGTGTTGATTATGACAAAACCAATTCACCAGTAGCTATACTTAAATCCATTTGGATGCTTCTGGCCATAGCAGCTCATTATGATTATAAGATATGGCAGATGGATGTGAAAACAACTTTCCTTAATGGAAACCTACTCGAGGATGTGTATATGATATAGCCTGAGGGTTTCACATCGGTTGATAAAACCAAGATATGTAAACTTCGACGGTCCATTTATGAACTGAAGCAAGCATCTAGGAGCTGGAATATCCATTTTGATGAGACAATCAAAAGGTTTGATTTCTTACAAAATCCAGACTAACCCTGTGTGTACAAGAAGGTTAGTGGGAGTACAGTTGTGTTCCTAGTGTTGTATGTCGATGAGATATTACTTATAGGAAACGATATATCTATCTTACAATAAGTTAAAATTTAGTTATTTAAAACATTCTCCATGAAACACCTGGAAGAAGCAACCTTCATCCTCGGGATCAAGATCTATAGAGATAGATCGAAACGGTTGCTTGGTCTTTTGTAGTCTACATATATAGACCAAATGCTAAAGAGGTTTAGCATGTCGGAGTCCAAGAAAGGTTTCCTTCCCATCAGGCATGGGATACACCTTTCAAAGTCTATGTGTCATCGCATAGAAGACGAGAGGATCTGCATGAGTAAGATTCCCTTTGCATCCGCAATAGGATCTATCATGTCTGCTATGTTATGTACGAGGCATGATGTATCGTATGCTCTGAGTGTCATGAGCAGATATCAGTCTGATCGAGGAATGGATCTTTGGGTGGCTGTTAAGACAATCCTTAAGTATTTAAGAAGAACTAAGGATGTGTTCCTAAAATATGGAGAAGGTGATATGGTAATATGTGAGTATACGGATGTCAGCTTCTAGATAGACAAGGATGATTCCAGGTCTCAGTCTAGGTATGTATTTACCTTAAATGGGAGCGCAATAAGTTGGAAAGGTTCCAAGCAAGACACTATAGCGGATTCTGCCATTGAGGCATAATACATTGCTGCTTTGGAAGCAGTAAAGGAAGCGATTTTGATCGAGAAGTTAATCTCTGAACATGATAAGGTATCATCAATGATCAAAACATGTGCTTCGCCGGTATCATCTGATCAGGGAGATCATCAGTAGGAAGGAAATACAGATCGAGAAGATTCCCACTAAAAGGAATTTAGCGGACCCTTTAACTAAGGTCGACCCTCAAAGTAAGTTTGAGGGTCATGTTAGAGTTTATGGTATTGGATACCGTGGCGATTGGCATTAGGCCAAGTGGGAGTTTGTTAGTAATATATTAGAGGTGTCCTAAGGCAATCGCCTTATGGTTGTACCATTTATTTGATAAATGAAGATTCACTATTTGAGTATACATGTTTTCATGTATTTGATTGGATCTTAAACTCATTTACTGAATGTTCGCAGTACGTTTCACAACATGAGATAATTTGTGATTGGATCACAACTAGTGAGTATCTCTACATGTGTAATTGTGATGTATTGGAATTATCCCTAGCCGATAAATTGATGGATTCGGACGCCATGAATTATGTTTAAACTAGCATGAGGTATACTCTTTGGTTTATCCAAGCAGTTGTTCCTCACTTGCTGGTGGCATTGGGATGTTCAGAGTTGATCGTGGATGCTAGTTATGGTAACTAGTTCATTGGAGTGACCAGCTGTAAGACTTCATATGGTTCTTTGAAATATGAATATGTCAATGAAGTTATTAAAGCATCTTAAGTGCGATGTTCCTTCGACTTGCGGTATTCAAGTCATCTTGGTCATGAAGACTTATGCTTTGACATCTTAATCAAACATCTCCGAGGAGATGTAGACCCGGGATGATTGGGTATAAGTCGAAGTGGTCGAAGGTGTTTGAAAAGCCTACAGAGGATTCACCGCTCCTTGCGAGGAGATATATATCCTATGGGCTCTCGTCGGATTGTTACTAAAGTGTTTGGCCAAAGCATTACATGTTTAGAGTATGGTACTCTTGGTTACATGTGCAGTAACTAGAATCTGGAGGACGAGGAAGTAATACTTGGGATAGGTGTGACATAGTCAATCTAGTGGGGACTGAACAATAGACCATGTTCTGAACCAAGTGGGTATATGATGAGTGAAAGAAATGGGGCACTATTCATTGTAGTTGTTGAAGGGTTTCAGAAATTGTTCTGGGATCAACCATTGATTTTTTGATTAATTGGAGATCATGATGTACTACTAGGTGTCACTCATGATCGTTCTATAATTAATGGTTAATTATAGACAGCAAACATAAACTGGGAATCTATTTGGTCACACGCACAACGAGTGTAATCCGAAGGATAACAAGTTGAAAATAAGATTCTCAGATCAAGAGAGACTAGGTTTGGTTGGACAAAACAAAGAGCGAGTATGAAATGATTTCAGTCGCATCGGAAGCATGGATGGGTCGTGTCTTTTGAAGACAAGATGGATGAACCAAATCGGTTTGGTTCTAATCCAATGGTGGAAAATAAACCAAAGTGGTTTGGTTTGTTTTAAACGAATAAACCAAAGTTGGTTCAGTTCGTTTTAACTTAAAATAGACCAACGCAGTTTGGTTTATTTTAACTTAAATTATTGGATCGGGTTAATGGATTTTGGTTATGAACCAATAACCGTTAGGAGAATGTCTTCTCTATAAAAATATGGCTTAAGGGTTTTTCGTAGAGAATTAATTGATTCAAGGGTTTTGGAAACCCTATCCTCCTTTCATTCTTCTCCTTGCTCTTGCCGCCTAAGAGGAGTTGCTGCCAAGGTTTTGCTACTGCCCAAGTCACTACTGACCACCCACTAGCCGCCGGTGACTCCTTCGGCCATCCTCCCTTGGCCGTCGGTAACCAAGGAGCAGCCGACCTTTGATTGGTCGGCCATATAATCCACTAAACAAGCTGTCCATATTCTGGACAGCTTGTTCTCCTCTTTGTGGGGAGGTCATTTGGTCGGCGTTTTGCACTCCGACAGCGACCTATTTGCCGAGGATTGGTTCTCTGACAACCCTCATAGGTCGAGGACCAAGGATTCGTCAATCGGTGACGAATACCTTTTCGGAGAAGGGAGTTTTGGGGACTGATTTTTGTATCCAAATTTTGATTCGGATTGTGATCTTCTCTCGATCACATCGTCTTCGACATGAGGTTAGTGACTCCTACGAACATGAGGCTCGTAGCTTGGTGAAGCTATCCCGACGGTACTCGGTGTGTATACGGATAGAGGCAATTCTAGCGTGAGTTGCTCTGGTTGATGTCATTCCCGCTACACGTGATACGTCAGGTATAACTAGAGTAATTTTCTTTTATTGTGAAATTATAAAAAGTGATTATGTCTATACATGTTGTATCCTGCATGCGTGTGATGTGTGTCTTGTAATAGATTAAATTTATTGCTTTTATTGCTTCCGCTGTGTGCATGTTTACGAAACGTGTTCGAACACACACTCGTTGCGGTGCCGAGGAAACCCAACAATGGTATCAGAGCCAGGTTATGTTTTGACATAATCATAAAATTGTTTTGCGATAGTCATAATTGTATTTATGGAAATTTTCTACTTTTGGAAAGTTTAGAAATATTTATGGAAATTTTCTAATTTTGGAAAGTTTAGAAGTATTTATGGAAATCTTCTACATTTGGAAAGTTTAGAAGTATTTATGGAAATTGACACTTTCCATAAAAATATATATGTGATTAGATTTGGAAATTTGTTTCCTAATTTAATTATGATTTGATTTGGGGAATCAAATCTAAAATATATTTTATTTTCATAAATAGTTTTGACAATTTAAAAAATTTGTTTCCTAAATTAAATTTGACTTTCTTTAATTAACACATTCCATAAATAAAATATGTGATTAGATTTGGAAATTTATTTCCTAATTTAATCATGATTTGATTTGGGGAATCAAATCTCAAACATATTTTATTTCAATAAATAGTTATGACAAATGAGAAAATATTTGTACGTGTCATAATTGTATGTCATGTAATTGCTTTAGATGCATATCATTATGCTATGCGTGTCATGACATGTAGATGCATTCGATTTGTATCATGTCATGTAGATAATAGTTATTTTCATGCAAAGAGGATGAGACATTAAATCCCTTACACAATATTAAAGCCTACACCTTCCATTAATATGATTAGAACCAGAGTTCCATTTATTGTTTGGGTTGTTGGACTCTCTCTAAGCCCGGCTAGAACCTGAACATGTTCAAACCATTAGAATAGTTTATTACTAATAAGGTAAGAGTCAGAGGTCAGTCATTAGTTTGGATTGTTGGACTCTCTCCAAGCCTGGCTAATTGGTTGAATGCGCTCTAACCATATTAAAACTATTTCTCGATTGATGGGTTGGCTTTAACCTAGAGCATCGTCTTGTTTGACTCTCTCCAAGGTCGATGTGAAGAGAGGTGAAGTTGGGTGCTATGCATAGATGCATACTTGTTAATGAGTTAACAACCCGATGTATGTGTGAACATTCAATTAGTCGATAGCACATTGTGATATGCAATTGGTATACTTGATACCTACCATTGTTGCTTTGAATGACTTGTTGGACTCTCTCTAAAGTTGTTCATATCTATGTTAGATATCAGGCCATTTGGAGATGGATCTACCATCTCCCGAAGTGATTTTTTAGTTTTTGAAATTCAAAAAATGAATGGGATTTTGTAAATGTTTGTTGATGCATTTTAAAATCATTTTCTCATATATGCTTGATTTGTATTTCTAGGTTAATCGCTTGATCATGATGTATTTGAATTTGCGCTCTATTTTGATTTCGAATAAATTGACTAGGTTGAACTTCTTGGACTGGCTTATAAACTTGAGATTTATTCTCAAGGAGGAAAGGCTTGCGTATGTCCTCGAAGAGCCTCTTCCTACCCTTCCTAGTGATGACGTAACTCTGGACCAATTGTTGGCCAATCAGAAACATGTGAGTGATTCTGAACTAGTGAGCTGCAACATGCTAGCCGCGATGGTACCCGAGCTGCAGAAGCAGCATGAGCATATGGATGCTCATACCATAGTCTTTCATCTTTATGAGTTGTCTGATGAGCAAGTGAGATCCAAAAGGTTCGAAGTCTCTAAGCTCCTCTTCACCTCTGAGATGCAAGAAGGTTCATCTGTGGTATTTCTCAACATGCTGAACACTGTGGAGCCTTCTGTGAACCATTAGCAGGGGACGATGTTGTTAGTTGATTCCTCGAAGAAAGGTTCTAAGAAGAAGTCAAAGGAACAATAGAAGGGTAAGAAGAAAAAGGCTAAAAAGGCAGAACCAACTCAAAAGGGCACTTGCCATTATTGTGGCAAAGAGGCTCATTGGCGAAGAAACTGCAAGATTTATCTTGAGTCCGTGAAGAAGAATAAGGCATCAGTTGCCCCATCTTCTTCAGATATCTTCATTATTGATTGTCATTCTATTTCTTCAAACACTTGGGTATTTGATACTGGGTGTGACTCACATATATGTAATGACAAAGATGGGCTAAGGAATAGAAGAAGACTCGCCAAGGGAGAGTCAAATTTACGTGTTGGGAATGGAGCAAAGGTTGCTGCACTCGCCATCGAAATGTATATGTTGAGACTCCCTGCAGGACTTGTCTTAGAACTGGACAATTGCTTTTATGTTCCTTCGTTGATAAAGAACATTGTTGGCAATGTGCTATTCCTCGGAAGGCTCATCGTCTCCCATGTCCCCGGATTAAAATTTTCACTAATGAAAAATAATCAGGATGGGATGAGTTTCCTAAGCACAACCAATTTGTCGTCGTGCTAATGACTCGAGCGATCGCTTGAACAAACTAGTTGTTCAAGCAGCAGAACTCTTCTAGTCGGTGAGCCGTGGAAGAGACGACGGACGGATCGCCGATTTTTGTGTTTGTCTTCGGGGTCCATGATTATACAAATACATACAAATGTAAACTAGTATAATCAACATATACTAACATAAAGAACATAAGCTAGCATATCAATAAGAACATGCAAAGAACAATAATAAAAGTTGTAAAACTTTTATACCTCTTGATCTTCTATCGTATGTCCTACCTCCTTGTAGACTTCGTGTGGGCGAAGATCCTCCACAAGTTGAAGCTTCCTAGATCTTCTTCAATCCAAAGAATGAAGAACTCTCTTTCCCTTCTTGCTTGAGCCAACCACCAATCCACAAAGGATTGACTCCGCCGGCCCCAAGAATAGAGAGAATAATATGGAAACAACCAAGGAACCGAACTAGGGACAAACCCTAGCTTCTAGTGCCGCTGACCAAGATGGAGTGAATAGGAGAAAGGGAATATGTTGGGCGCCGGCCACGGTGGAGGGAATAGAGGAAGGAGTTGGCCACACCCTAGGAAGAAAAAGAGCTCCTCACCTATAGTTGCCGCCCAACTTCCTTGCAATCCCTAGACGTCCAACCATAGGAGCCAAAACCTAATTAGGGTTTCCTCCTTAGGCTTTCTTGCCGCCCAACCATGGTGGAGAGAAGAGATCTCGGAGCTAGCCACCTTCAAGGAAGAAGAAGAGATCTTCCACAAGTTGCCGCCCACCCTTCTTTCCTAACCTTGGCCGCCCAACCAAAGGAGCCAAACCCTAATTAGGGTTTCCTCCTTAGGGTTTCTTGCCGCCCAAGCAAGGCTTGGCAAAACCCTAATCTCCTTAGCATCCATCATCCAACCTCAAAAACTTAGTTGCCGCCCAACCCAATCTCTTATATATATAGAGTTAGGTTTAGGCCTTGGTTTAATCTCCACCGTCGGTTCTAGGGTTTTAATCTCAACCGTCGGATCTAGAGATTTAATCTCAACCGTCGATTCTAGGGTTTTAATCCCAACCGTCGGATCTAGAGATTTAATCTCCACCGTCGGTTCTAGGGATTCAATCCCAACCATCGAATCTAGAGATTTAATCTCAACCGTCGGTTCTAGGGTTTTAATCCCAACCGTCGGATCTAGAGATTTAATCTCCACCGTCGGTTCTAGGGATTTAATCCCAATCGTCGGATCTAGAGATTTAATCTCCACTGTCGGTTCTAGGGATTTAATCCCAACCGTCAGATCTAGAGATTTATTTTCCATCATTTGATCTAGACTTCATGAGGTTTATATTAGGCTACGATAGGGACCATGAGGAGGAGTTGGATCTTGGCCACCCGATGGATCAGAACCACACAAACTTGATCCATCAATGATGTTCCATTCCACTAGAGGATCATCATTGAACTACCTCACCAACCCCCATAAATCAATATGGGCTCCATATATTATTTGTACATCCATCTCCCTGTGTTTAAGATATCAAATGTCCGTCAATTAATTGATTTACTGACCATCAAATAATCAACATCTAACTCCTCGAGTAGTACCACTCAACCTTATCATCATGTTGACTAAGTCAACCTGCAGGGTTTATATGATGAACCTTATGAGCTCCTCAAGGGGACATCATCAACCTAATACATAGGACACGAATTCCTCCTATAATCAACGGCACACCATGTAAATAATATCATTTCTCAACTTACCGGGCATATTGATTTAATCCATAGAAATCTCACCCTCTGGTAAATCAAAGAAATAAATACTAAGTATATGTGCCCATTATTATATCGGGATTAAGAGCATGTACAACATAATATCCGAGGTCCGATTCAATTATGTAGTCAACAATAAATTGAATCACCTCTATGTTGGTCCTGCTCAATACACCTAAGTGTACTAGTGTAACTCTATGTTCAAGATAAAACAATACCAAGCTACACTACCACAATGCCAATGGTTTGTCCAAAACCATTTTGGTTGTGAGCCTCTACTTATACTCTACAAGGGACTGATAACATGATCTTCTGTGCCACACCCAAGCACCATGTTATCTACTATGTAAAGTATTAGATAATATGCACATATATAAATATAAAGTGCAAACAATGATTATGTGATTCTTATTTCAAAATAAAATGTTCATACCAAAGAGCTAGGCTTTCAGTATACATCCCAACAATCTCCCACTTATACTAAAAGACTATGTTGTCATCATACTTCCATACATCTGATCCCCCTTCCCTCCACATGCATATCAAAGCTCTTGCCAGAAGGGCCTTAGTGAAAGGGTTTACCAGGTCATCCTCTGATGCAACCTAGGCGACAGCAACTTCTACCTCCTTTACGATTTCTCGTATCAGGTGGTACTTGCACTCTATTTGTTTACTAGCCTTATGGGCTCGTGGTTCCTTCGAGTTTGCAACTGCACCATTATTATCACAATAAATTTTGATAGTTTTGGGCAAACCAGGAATCACATTCAAGTCCATCAGAAAGTTCCTGAACCACACAGCTTCTTTGGCCGCCACAGGGGCTGCCACATACTTAGCTTCCATGGTAGAGTCCGCCACGCATTTCTGCTTGACACTCCTCCATACTATGGCTCCACCTCCAAAAGTAAACACAAAACCTGAGGTAGACTTACTGTTATGCCTATATGATTGGAAATCGTAATCCATGCAACCCACAGGGAGTAATTGGTCTGCCCGGTAAACTTGCATATAATCCCTAGTCCTTCTCAAGCACTACAATATATGCTTTACCGCAGTCCAAAGTCCCTGTCCTGGATTACTCTGATATCTGCTGACCATGCCCACGGCAAAGTAGATATCTAATATAGTACAGAGCATCGCATACATGAGGCTTCCTACCGCCGAAGCATAAGGAACCGCCTTCTTCTCCTCTATCTTCTTTGATGTTGGGACACATCTCTTTAGATAAAGGTACTCCATGCCAAAAAAGTAGAAAACCTTTCTTGGAGTTCTGCATGCTAAAACGATCAAGATTGTGTCTATGTATGAAGCTTGGGATTAGCACACTAACCTTGATCCCAAGGATGTGTCCCACTTCTCCCAAGTCCTTCAAAATTGTTTGGACAACCATACCCTTACATCTGATAACACTTTGATATTGTTGCCAACTACCAAAATGTCATCTACGTATAGTACAAGAAATACCACTATGTTTCCGTCACATCTCTTGTATACACAAGACTCATCCGTACTTTGAATAAATCCATATGTCTGGATTTACCTCATCAAAGCGGATGTTCCAAGACCTCAAAGCTTGCTTCAGTCCATAAACGGACCGATTAAGCTTACATACAATACGCTCTTTGCCCTTAGCAATGAATTCCTCTGGTTGCTTCATATAGATGTTTTCCTCAAGACTTCCATTAAGGAAAGCTGTCTTGACATCCATCTGCCACACCTCATAATCCATATGAGCTGCAATGCACAAGATCTCCCAGACCTGACTTGAATCCATAGATTCAATCTCAGTATTCATTGCACTTTGCCAAGATGTTGTATTTATATCTTGGATTGCCTCGTCATATGTCTAGGGATCAGGTTCATGTTTGCTAGGGACCAAATCAAAAGATTCACCCAAGAACATGAATCTAAGAGGTTGTCTCACAACCCTCCCACTGCGATGAGGTATCATCTGTGTATCCGCTGTGACACGCGGTGCAGTGACATGTGGTATATCCTCTTGTACCGTGTAACGCCCGTAAAATTTCTAGCAATTTTATGAGAATTTTGGCTTTATGATGATAGGCTTTATGTGGGCCTTTTTGGAAAAATAAAAGAAAATAAGCCAAAAAAAAAAAAGGAGATGCAAAGCCTAGGAATTGAACCCCAAACCTCTAGAGATAGCCAAGCCCTATAGATGCACCCACTAACCATAAGCCCAATAGAATTATATCATTAGAGGAAGAGGGGAATTTATAGATAAGTGGAAGGAGGGTAAGTGAAGAGGCATGACAAAGAAAAGAGAAACTTCTCTTCCTCCCTTTATAAAGAAGAAGGAAGTTTCCATTTGGCCATTTTCTTCCTCTCCTCTTCATCCTCACCGAAACCAATCTCCCTCTTCATCCTTTGGCCGAGACCCCCTTTCAAGCTAGGAGAAAGCTAGGTGACTTCCATTAGGTCATCTCTCAAGCAAAGCGAAGGAAGTAAGATTTCCCTCACCTGCAGTGTATTAGTTTCGTAGGTTAAATTTCATGAAAGAAAGATGAAGTTGTAGCCCTTGTAGGTTTCGGCCAATCAAGTTTTCTTGGGCTAAGATTCATGAAAATGATTCTAGGGAACTTCTATAGGTTGTATGCTCACTATAGGAACTTTTAGGGGACAAAGATTCTAACTTGGTCCCCTTATAGGTTTCGGCCACCTAGGCTTTTTAGGGTTAGGGTTTTTATGACAACTCCCTCTTATGAGGTTAGGCCATGATAATGCTTTATGAATGAATTCTAGGGGACAAAACCTAAGTTTGAACCCATTCCATGTTTCGGCCAACCCATATAATTAGGGTTAGGGTTGCATGAAAATGTTCCTAATGACACTAGGTTAAGTAATAATGCTTTATGAATGAACTTTAGGGGACAAAACCTAAGCTTGAACCCCCACATGTTTCGGCCAATCAAGACTCTTAGAGTGAGGGTTTCATGAAAATACCCTCTTATAAGGTTAGGTTATGATATAGGCCTACATGAATAGATTTAGGGGACAAAAGTCCAAAGATCTAACCTTACAAGATTCGGCCAACCAATGAAAGTAGGGTTAGGGTGGCATGAAAATATCTCTAATGATACTATGATCAGTTATAAGGCTTCATGAATGAACTTTAGGGGACAAAACCCAAGCTTGAGCCCCTTACAAGATTCGGCCAACCCATGGTTTTAGGGTTAGGGTTTCATGGAAACACCCCCACATGTAGTTGTGCTAAGGGTATGGTTTTTTTGTTTATATGTCATGAACTATGCTTGTGTGATGAATATGTTTATGATTCAATGCAATATGAAATAAGCTTATGTGATGAACATGTTTATGATATAGTATGCCATGAAACATACCTAGATGTGGAACATGTTTTGTGATTTAATATGCCATGAATATGCCTAGGAAATATGCTTCATGTCTATGATGTAAGGTACCATGAAATATACCTAGAGGCGGAACATGTTTTGTGATTTAATATGCCATGAATATGCATTGGAAATATGCTTCATGTTTATGATATAATGTGCCATGAAATATGCTTGGGTGATGAACATGTTTATGCTTAGGACCCCTTTAGGGTACTCTTATGTTATGAATGCATGTGTCCTTATGAAATGATTGAGATGAAGATGCTTCCCTTTCAAGTAGGGATCAAGAGCTCTCCTTATGACAAGATAAGATGGAGATGCTTCCCTTTCAAGTAGGGATCAAGAGCTCTCCCTATGATAAGATAAGATGAAGATGCTTCCCTTTCAAGTAGGGATCAAGAGCTCTCTTCATGACAAGATGAGATTAAGATGCTTTCCTTTTTATGTTGGGGATCAAGAGCATTCTTTATATTATGACAAGAAAAGAAAAGAATTAAGTATTTTACTTTGCAAGAGGTTAAGTACCCGACCCGTCAGGTGGTCGTTAATCAAATCCATAGGGACATAAGAAGACGTAAGAGGTCTTGCCCTGGTAAGACGTAAGAGGTCTTGCTCTAGTAGGACTGGTGGCTCGCTACCCCAGCCTATTAGGGAACGCACATTATGTGGTACTTAACCTGGGGCCCCCCAAACAAGTTATGATGATATTGAAGTATCTATAAGTATATATTTTGAAAAGAAAAGACTTTTATGATTATTGTGTATGCTCATGTTGAATACTCTGAATGCTTACGAACTATGTTCTTTATGCATGCTAGATGTTATGAAGTTATGATGATATTGAAGTATCTATAAGTATATGTTTTGAAAAGAAAAGACTTTTATGATTATTGTGTATGCTCATGTTAAATACTCTGAATGCTTACGAACTATGTTCTTTATGCATGCTAGATGTTATGAAGTTATGATGATATTGAAGTATCTATAAGTATATGTTTTGAAAAGAAAAGACTTTTATGATATTGTGTATGCTTATGTTAAATACCCTGAATGCTTGCGAACTATGTTCTTTATGCATGCTAGATGTTATGAAGTTATGATGATATTGAAGTATCTATAAGTTTTGAAAAGAAAAGACTTTTATGATATTGTGTATGCTTATGTTAAATACCCTGAATGCTTGCGAACTATGTTATTTATGCATGCTAGATGTTATGAAGTTATGATGTTTAGAGTTAAGTTTAAGAATGTTGCGACTATGTACTTTATGCTAGTTTAGAATTTATGATGTGGTGAATGTTATGGTTAAGTTTATGAATACTTGCAATTATGTTCCTTCTGCAGGTTTAGGATTTATGTTATTACAAATGTTTATGTTCAAGTTAAACAAATGCTTATGATTATGTCCTTTATGCATGTTTGGATTTCCTGATGAAGGGTTATGGTTAAGTTGAAGAATGTTTGTGCCTATGTACTTTATGTAGGTTTAAGATGTAGGATGTTACGGATGCTTAGGTTAGGAATGCTTATTGTTAAGTTTTAAAACGCTTATGAATATGTCTTTCATGCATGCTTAGTTTTATGTAGTTATAATGCTTATGTTCAAATTATGCCCTGCTTAGATTAATTATGCTTAACTGGCTTATGAACAATTCTATGCCATGCTTAGTTTTTTATTACATGGATATGTTGTTGATTAGTGTTGCTATGAAATACTTAGGTCCTTTATGCTAGTATGCTCATGTTCTAATTGCTTGATGAAGTTTGTGGCTTTTGTGAGTAGGCAAGGATCTTACTAAGCTATATGCTTATAGTTCATGTTGTCCATATACTGCAGATAAAGGAAGTCTGCGCTAGAGGAAGTAGCAGGAGGGGCCAAGTGTGTGTGATAGTGGCATGGTGGAAGAAGACCCTATACTATCTGCTTGTATTTATATGCTCTAAGAACAACTTAAGACATTGCTTCCGCTTATAAGACTTGTGTTTAATGAGTATCATCTACTTAAGAAGGTTGGAAATGTTAGAACTCATGAACGAATCTTTATGTATGCATGTTATGAAAGATATGTTAACATGCTAATGATGAATATGATATGTGATGCATGTGCAAAAGAAGGTTTAAGTTATGATGACCTGTTAAAGTACGTAGGTTGTGAGAGGATCCATATGTAGTATGTTTAAAAAAAAAAAAAGGGAGTAACAGTGGTGCCGCCCTGAGAGCAGATAAGGGCGGGCGTTACATACCGGTGGTACTAAAGAAGTGACTTTCCCTTTTAACTCCTCTAGAACAATTTTACTCTTTGGCTTGTGGCTCATCACATAGTCTTCCTCTAGAAATCTAGCGTTCGTGTTAACGATCACCCTCTGATCTCTAGGACTATAAAACAAGTCAGAATAACTCATCATCGATCTAACCATCTCCATAAGAGTCTTATTCCTTCGCTCTGCTACACCGTTCTGCTGGGGTGTGCCAGGTGCAATCAATTGGGATTGAATCCCAACCTCTGATAAGCAATTCCTAAACTCTCCCAAGAGGTTGTCACCACCACGATCAGATCGTAGTGTCATCCATATCTTGAATAATCATCTACAAAAAAGACGAAATATTCGAGATTACCTCTTGCCTAGATAGTCATAGGACTACACAAATCAAAATGAACCATCTCTAATACATCTTTGGCTCTATACCCCTTGGCCTTAAAAAGGCCTCATGGTCATCTTACCCTCCAAGCAAGATTCGTAGGTTGGGAGATCCTCCACCATTAATGAACCCAAAGGTCCATCATATTTCAACCTTTGAATTCTTCTTAGGTTAATGTGACCAAGCCTAAGAGGCCAAAGATATGTTTGGTTCATCTTCGAAGGTTCTTTTCTCTTATTGGAATTAGAAGATGAGTTATTAACTTCAATTTGCATCATGGGAGGTTTTGGTTCAAATTTTCTTTCAATGTACCTGAATAGATATTCTCCCTATTCCTTTTAAAACAACTTTGTCATTAAAAGAAATAGAATATCCATCCATAATAATTTAGAAACTGAAACTAAATTCTCTCTAAATAAAGGTACATAAAGGGAATTTTCCAGAACCAAAGTTTTATTATTCTCAAGAGATAAATAAAACTTCTCCCACTGCAATAGCCGCTACCATCATGGCATTGCCCAAGTAAATGGTAATCTACCCTTTAGCTAGTCATCGGGTTTCCTGGAACCCCTGCAAATTGTTGCAGACATGATTAGTGGCTCCTGTATCAACTCACCAGGTGCCGGTAGATATCACCGCTAATCATGTTTCAATGACTAGTCCAAAAGATATACCTTTGTTCTGTTTTGGATTGGGACAGTCCTTCTTCCAATGTCCATCCTGCTTGCAAGTGAAGTACTTGCCTTTCGGCTTCTTCACTCTTCCCTGAGATCCTCCCACCATCTTTGCTCCACCTTGTTTCTTCTTCTTCTTGCCTTTTGGCTAAGAAGTAGAAACCCTTTTTGAGCAACGATGGCTTGAGGACACTATTTGAAGAGCGCATACTTGTACTCCTTAGCAGAAAAGACAATATCTAGAATCTTTTCCAATCAACATTATTTAGGTACAGTAAGTTTATTTCCTTTAGTATCACAGCAAGTGGACTGAAAGTAAATTTTGAAAATCCTAAGAATCACATAGATCATTACTTTAGATTTCAAAAAATTATTGATTCCTCAAACAATAAAATTTCAAAATCAACCAACACCTCAAAACACCGAGAATATCGCATGCCACGCAGTGTGGACGTATACGAATTCTACATTTGTAAGAGGAGGTTTTACCCATTAATTTTATTATCCTGTCAACCTTACTTTTTGACAAATAAAATTAATACTTGGTTCCTCTTTGGCCCTACAAATAAAAGCAGTGACTCCGATGGGGAGGATACTTTATATTTGCATCTAAGTGTGCACCATTACACGATACTAAGGAAATTATTTCGGATTATGTGCCTTACCGCTGTGGAAGTACACACGCTCCTCGATAATTTCCTATAACCATTATTTGACCTAGTGATCCGCAAACAAACTCATCTGCAGGGAGGAAGGCACTCAGAGCTGACATGCAAGTTTGTTGCATCACACGTCAAATTGTAATGGAGGCCGCGAGAATTAATTAAAATATCCCTCTCCCACTTAGTAAATTGAAAATGAGGAATTTTCAAGCACACACAACATGCTTATTATTACTGTAGATTTCAATAAAAATTATTGATTCCTCAAACAATAAAATTTCGAAATCAACCAACACCTCAAACACCGAGAATATCGCATGCCACGATAGTGTGGACGTATACGAATTCTACATTTGTAAGAGGAGGTTTAACCCATTAATTTTATTATCTTGTCAACCTTACTTTTTGACAAATAAAATTAATAGTTGGTTTCTCTTCGGCCCTAGAAATAAAACTACTTTTCATTTGCATCTAAGTGTGCACCATTACACGGTACTAAGGGAATTATTTCAGATTATGTGTCTTAGCGCTGTGGAAGTACACACGCTCCTAGATAATTTCCTATAACCATTATTTGAACTAGTGATCCGCAAACAAACTCATCCGATGGGGAGGAAGGCACTCAGAGCCGACGCGCAAGTTTGTTGCATCACACGTCAAATTGTAATGGAGGCCGCGGGAATTAATTAAAATATCCCTCTCCCACTTAGTAAATTGAAAATGAGGAATTTTCAAGCACACACAACATGCATATAAAACAAATCAGCAATAAATATGGAAAAAACAGAATTTTTTCCAACTATTATGGCATTGTTCTCCAATATGCGTCCCGTCGTGTCGCCACCTCGTCCGCTCCTCCTACGCCATGTACGAGTCATCCGGAGATCCGAGCCGAGAATAAAACCTATTTTATTTTACATCCATCGATCCTATAGTCCACAAGGGAGTGTACATGAAATCTAGATCGAAAGTAAAATAAAATAAAGAGTGGCTAAACAATACCGTATTCAATTACAAAAATTAAATACTAATTTAGCCTCGTCAACCCCGAGGATTCAAATAATATACAATCACACACACACAACCACATACACACATATAGCCATAATAGTCGGATCTTATGCCTGCAACCAAAAAGTTAGCCTGCGCACATCCTACTATTATCCGACATACTCAATATATGATATGTGCATGAAAGTAACCGAATCCAAAACACACAAAACCGAAAACCTGGCTCTGATACCAATTGTTGGCAATGTGCTATTCCTCGGAAGGCTCATCAGCTCCCATGTCCCCGGATTAAAATTTTCACTAATGAAAAATAATCAGGATGGGATGAGTTTCCTAAGCACAACCAATTCGTTGTCGTGCTAACGACTCGAGCGATCGCTTGAACAAACTAGTTGTTCAAGCAACACAACTCTTCTAGTCGGTTAGCCACGGAAGAGACGACGGACGGATCGCCGGTTTTTGTGTTTGTCTTCGGGGTCCATGATTATACAAATACATACAAATGTAAACTAGTATAATCAACATATACTAACATAAAGAACATAAGCTAGCATATCAATAAGAACATGCAAAGAACAATAATAAAAGTTGTAAAACTTTTATACCTCTTGATCTTCTATCGTATGTCCTAACCTCCTTGTAGACTTCGTGTGGGCGAAGATCCTCCACAAGTTGAAGCTTCCTAGATCTTCTTCAATCCAAAGAATGAAGAACTCTCTTTCCCTTCTTGCTTGAGCCAACCACCAATCCACAAAGGATTGACTCCGCCGGCCCCAAGAATAGAGAGAATAATATGGAAACAACCAAGGAACCGAACTAGGGACAAACCCTAGCTTCTAGTGCCGCCGACCAAGATGGAGTGAAGAGGAGAAAGGGAATATGTTGGGCGCCGGCCATGGTGGAGGGAATAGAGGAAGGAGCCGGCCACACCCTAGGAAGAGGAAGAGCTCCTCTCCTATAGTTGCCGCCCAACTTCCTTGCAAATATCATTTCTATTTCTTGTTTAAATAGAAATGGGTACCATTTGACTTTTAGTTCCAATTATTGTTACATAACTTTGAATGGCGTGCTTTATGGGACTAGAACATTGTGTAATGGTATTGATACATTGGACGTATCCAGTGACATTTTCAATATAGAAGCGAGCAACAAGCATGCTCGAAAGGATAATCAATTAGACTCTCATATGTGGCCTAGTCATCTTGGCCATGCAACAAGAAATGCATGTCCGAATTACACCAATGTAGAATTTTGGAATCGTTTGAATCTGATTCATTCGATACATACGAATCATGCTTAAAAGGCAAGATAACCAAGTTACCTTTTACTGGAAAAAGTGAATCGTTGGGAGAGTTAATTGGTATAATACATATGGATGTATGAGGACCTATGACAACTCATGCTCAAGGAGGCTATAGCTACTTCGTTACCTTCACCGATGATCACTTACGGTTTGGGTATGTGTTCTTGATGAAACACAAGTCTGAAGCCTTTGAAAGGTTCAAAGAATTCAGAAATGAAGTAGAGAAACAACTTGGCAAGAGTATTAAAATACTTCGATCGGATCGAGGTGGTGAATACTTGAGTAAAGAGTTTCTAGATTATCTAAGGGACAATGGTATATTGTCTCAATGGACTCCACCGTATACACCGTAGCATAACAGTGTATCTGAGAGGTGTAACTGGACCTTGTTGGACATGGTCTGGTCGATGATGAATTATGCGAATCTTCCTAAGTCCTTTTGAGGCAATGCAATTCAGACAGTTGTTTACTTGCTAAACAGAATGTCGACCAAGGTAGTCTCTACTAATCCATATGAGATATGGAATAGTAAAAAACCTCATTTATCTTACTTGAAGATATGGGGTTGTCCTACTTATGAAAAGCGGATTGTGTTAGACAAACTGGATGCTAAGTCTGATAAATGTATATTTATTTGATACCCTAAGGAAACAAGGGGTTACCAATTCTATCATCCCTTGGAACAAAAGGTGTTTGTTTCAAGGAATGTTGTGTTTCTAGAGAAAGAGTTTCTCTTGCAAGAAAATAGTGGGAGTGGCATTGAACTTGAGGAGGTCAAGAGACTCCAATAGATATTGAGGAGATGCCTGGTCAAGCACCTCAACCGATAACTCATAGTGATGAGACATCGGCTGAACCTATTGTGACACAACATCTTCATAGATCTAGTAGGACACACAATATTCCTGAGAGATATGGATTTCTCTTAAGTGAATCGAACGATGTGTTACTCATTGATGATGAGGAGCCTACCAATTACGAAGAAGTTCTGAAAAGTTCAAAAAGGGACAAATGGCTTGAAGCCATGAAGTCGGATATGGATTCCATGTATGAAAATCAAGTTTGGAACTTAGTGTACCCACCTGAAGGCATTAAGCCTATACGGTGCAAATGGGTTTTCAAGAAGAAAATCGACATGGATGGTAATGTGATTACCTATAAGGCTAGATTAGTAGTGAAAGGCTATCATCAAAAGCAAGTTGTTGATTATGATGAAACCAATTCACTCGTAGCTATTCTTAAATCCATTTGGATGCTCCTAGCCATAGCGACTCATTATGATTATGAGATATGCCAGATGGATGTGAAAATTACTTTCCTTAATGGAAACCTACTCGACGACGTGTATATGATACAGTATGAGGGTTTCACATCGGTTGATAAAACCAAGGTATGCAAACTTCGACAGTCCATTATGGACTGAAGCAAGCCTCCAGGAGCTAGAATATCCATTTTGATGAGACAATCAAAAGGTTTGATTTCTCACAAAATCCAGACTAACCCTGTGTGTACAAGAAGGTCAGTGGGAGTGCAGTCGTGTTCCTAGTGTTGTATGCCGATGACATATTACTTATAGGAAACGATATATCTGTCTTATAGGCGGTTAAAATTTGGTTATCCAAAACATTGTCTAAGAAAGACCTGGGAAAAGTGACGTACATCCTTGGGATCAAGATCTATAGAGATAGATTGAAATTGTTGCTTGATCTTTCGCAGTCTACATATATAGACCAAGTGCTAAAGAGGTTTAGCATGTCGGAGTCCAAGAAAGGTTTCTGTCCCATCAGGCATGGGATACACCTTTCGAGGTCTATGTGTCCACGCACAGAAGACGAGAGGATTTGCATGAGTAAGATTTTCTATGCATCCGCAATAGGATCTATCATGTATGCTATGTTATGTACGAGGTCCGATGTATCGTATGCTCTGAGTGTCACGAGGAGATATCAGTGTGATCAAGAAATGGATCATTGGGTGGTTGTTAAGACAATCCTTAAGTACTTAAGAAGAACTAAGGATGTGTTCCAAAAATATAGAGAAGGTGATATGGTAATATGCAAGTATACAAATGCCAGCTTCCAAACAAAAAAGGATGATTCCAGGTCTTTGTCTGGGTACGTATTTACCTTAAATGGAGGTTCAATAAGTTGGAAAAGTTCCAAGCAAGATACTATATCGAATTCTGTCATTGAGGCAGAATACATTGAAGCTTTGGAAGCAGCAAAAGAAGTGGTTTTGATCGAGAAGTTTATCTCTAAACTTGATAAGGTATCATCAATGATCCAAACATGTGCTTCGCCCCTATCATCTGATGAGGGATATCATCAGCAGGGAAAAAAATACAAATCGAGAAGATTCCCTTTGAAAGGAATTTAGCAGACCCTTTAACTAAGGCCTTCCCGCAAAGTAAGTTTGAGGGTCATGTTAGAACTTATGGTATTTGATACTGTGGCGATTGGCATTAGGCCAAGTGGGAGTTTGTTAGTAATATATGAGAGGTGTCCTAAGGCAATCACCTTATGGTTGTACCATTTATTTGATAAATGAAGATTCACTATTTGAGTATACATGTTTTCATGTATTTGATTAGATCTTAAACTCATTTACTGAATGTCCGCAATACGATTCACAGCATGAGAGAATTTATGATTGGATCACAATTTGTGAGTATCTCTACATGTGTAATTGTGATGTATTGGAATTATTCCTAGCCGATGAATTGATGGATTCAGACACCATCGATTCTGTTGAGACTAGCACGAGGTATACTCTTTGGTTTATCCAAGCAGTTGTTCCTCACTGGCTAGTGACATTGGGATGTTTGGAGTTGATCGTGGATGCTAGTTATGGTAATTAGTTCATTTGAGTGACCAGCCATAAGACTTCATATGTTTCTCTACATATAAGGATATGTCAATGAAGTTCTTACAGCAACTTAAGTCTGATCTTCCTTCGACATCCGGTATTCAAGTCATCTTGGTCATGAAGACTTATGCTTTGACATCTTAAGCAAGCATCTCCGAGGAAATGTGGACCCGGGATGATTAGGTATAAGTTGAAGTGGCCGAAGCTGTTTGAATAGGCTACAGAGGATTCATCGCTTCTTGCGAGGAGATGTATACCCTATTGTCTCTTGTCGAATTGTTACTAAAGTCTCTGGCCAAAGCATTACATGTTTAGCGTATGGTACTCTTGGATACATGTGCAGTAACTAGAATCCGGAGGATGAGGAAGTAATACTTGGGCTAGGTGTGACGTTGTCAACCTAGTGGAGGCTAACATAATATACCATGTCCTGAATCAAGTGGGTATAAGATGAGTGAAAGTGTTGGTGCAGTATGCACCTAAGTCAAACTTGTGTTTTGATTATAACAAACGATACAAAGTTAAGCTCATATTGTTATCTCACGAGCTAAATCGAGTGTGCAAAAAAGTGCCAATGCTGGTGTTGAAGGCTAGCGACACCCGGAGGAAGTCGCGGCGGTTTCAGAGGAAGCCGAAGGAATCGAGTGGAAGGAAGAAAGTGAAAGTGATACAGTAAGTATCGAGGTAAGCTCATGTGTGCGAGCGTAAGTAAGGTTGTATCCTCCTTACGGGGATAGTCTTAAGCGTAGATCCGACCCAAGACATCCCATCGGTGGTCTAGGTTGAGATCGGACGATCGGAGACCGTCGAAATAATGTTTTTGTTTAGCTATCTTTTGATTTAAGCAAGCATCAGTCGACTGCTAGCTTGGAGGACTCGACTGCCGTCTATCAGTCGACTGCCTACAGTCAGCATTCGACAGATGCTGCCATCAGTCGACTTATGATGGCCATCAGTCGACTGATAGGTCAAGGATCAACTTCGAGGAGTCAAGCCTTATCACCTCATTTCAAGGGTGGTGGTGCTCAAATCTTATTGGTTGAAGTTCCTCTCGAGAAGGGGCTCAAAGGCTATAAAAGGAGGGTCTCTCCTAGGGTTTTCTCATCAATTCTAAGCTTCAAAAAGCCTCCGCAAAGCTACAACTCTCCGACAACGAAGTGCTACCTCTCCGATGCTCTAGGTTTAATTGTTTATATTTAGTTCTGTCGATATAAGCTTCATTTCTGTTTATTTCTTTATTGTCTCCTCATTTTATCATAACGAGGAGAGGGAGAGTGTCCGTCTACCTCAAGGTTTTGGAGTTTTCTTGTATTCGATTAACTCTTACCTCTAACAAGGAGGAGTTCTTTAGTGATTTGCCCTCCGTGCGTGATCAAGGATGACTAGGGCCATGGAGTAGTAGCCGAAGGCTACGAACCAAGTAAAAATCCATTTGTCTCTCTTTATTTGTCATTTATCTTTCCGCTGCAATTAATTGTCTACTTGGTTTTTAACGAACGAAATAAAAGAAAAGTTGTTATTGCCATTCACCCCCCCGCCCTCTAGCGATCCGCTCGATCCAACAATTGGTATTAGTGCCGGGGTGCTATCATTTGGTGAAACCACAAATCTAGCTTTTTACAGATTTTTTTCTTTTTTTTCTGTTTATCTCGAATTTATTTCATTCGCTTAGTTTTTCTCCCGCACTACTAATCCAAGACGCGAGTCTTGGTACATTTCGATTGTTTGTGTTGTTGTTAGGTTTTTCATCTTCATTCTCTTGTTTATTTTTGTATCAATAGCCCATCTCGAGGGTTTTAGCACCGTCTGACCTCCGTTTTACAATGGATATGACTTTCGTTATTGGATGGGTCGGATGGAGTGCTTTCTTAAGACCCAAATCGAGATGTGGATCATAATCAAAACGGGATTCACACATCCAACTAACGAAGTGGGTGATTCTTTAGATTATGACCAATGGACCAATGCTACAAAAAGACAAGTCGAAGTCGATGCCAAGGCAACTCAAATCCTCCAATGCGGCTTGTCCAAGGAGGAGCTTAATCTCATCGGCCCCTTCATCAGCGCAAAGGATCTTTGGACAAAATTAGTGGAGCTTCACGAAGGGACCGATGAAGCCAAGGTATGTAAGCGTGATCTTTTGTTTAATAAATCATATAATCTAAAAATGCAGGAACACAAAACTGTGACGCAATTTAACGCTCGCGTTCAAGACATAGTCAATAACCTACACACGATCGGGCAAAAGGTCGAAAACCGCGACCTTATTAGGTATGTTCTTAACTATTTTCCTAGGACTGGCTTGTGGGCATCCATGGTCGATGCCTACAAGGTCTCCAAGGATCTTTTAAAACTTAGGTTAGATGAGTTATTTTCTGATTTCGAACTTCATGAGCAGTCTAACTCAGAACCCGAGAAGGGTATAGCACTTTTTTGAGGTTCAATGAAGAAAACCGCGAGCAAGCCACCCTCGAAGGAAGAAGAAGATGAGTCCGATTCGGAGGTTGACCCAAAAATGGAGGCCGAACTAGTCAACCTAGTTCGGAGGATAGTCAAGGGCCGAAAGCAAACCTTCACTTGACGCAACAAAGGTAAGCCTAAAAGTTATAATATTAGGTGTTACGAATGCAACAGGTTTGGACACATCAAGTCCGAATGCCCAAAACTTAAGATCAAAGCACCAAAACACAAAAAGGCACTCAACGCTACATGGGAAGAAGCGTCCGAGGAAGAAGACGATGATCGCATCCTTATGGATAAACCAGTTGAATCGGAGATGGAGTCGAAACCAGAACATGAGTCAAAAATTGAAGACGAGTTGGACTGCGAAGCGCTATTCAAGACAAGCCACGGATACGCATCCGGTTCAAAAGATACACTCAAGGTAAGTCGATCCCTTATTAGTACGCTTTATAGTACAATTAGGTTCTTAACAAGGAAATTAGCTAAGTCCGAGTCCAAGGTCGAGACCCTGGTTGAGGAAGTTAAACTCCTCAAACACGAGGTCTCCCTAACCTCTTCGACAAGTCGAGTTGAGAGGAGGACTCAACTCGGGTTGAAAAGCTCAAAGTTGAGAACTCACTCTTGGAGAGTCAAGTCGAAGATCTTAGGAACACGTTGGAAAGGTTTACTTTGAGATCCAAAGGACTTGACCTCCTACTTGGATCGCAAAGGGTCGTGTACAAAAAGGTCGGACTAGGTTTTAGCTCAAATACGACCAACAAGTCATATATATCGATTGTAAGTCGGCATAAAAAATGTGTCAAAGCATGGGTCCCTAAGACCGCCTTGATTTCAAATTTAGGATCAAACCAGTACAGGGTTCCCAAGGTCCAAATCCACTATGTGGAGAGACCAAACCGATTCAACGGTCGAAGGGGAGCCAGTACAAAACTTGTTTGTATTTTAACTTAGAAATTGCATGTTTATGTTCTTTATTTAGTTTGATTTTTCTTTTTAGAATGGTTAGATAGGACTATAACTCGTCAATACTTGATAACATAGTACCAGGACGCGGCGAGATGATAGTACGCTAGGAAAGTGGAGTCTGGTGTATTCGGGCTAGATAAGGCGTATCTAGTTCGGTGCACTTGACCGAGTGGAACTAGCTGAAGCTACCTTGCCGTATCCTAGACTAGTTAGACCAGGAAGTGGTCATAGGTGAGTCAAGTCTCTATTTTCTTGAAAATGGCTTTGTCTAAGGAGGTGGTCGTTGTTCCGATCAAAGAAGGCCTCTATGCCTTGCCATGACCTGGAAGCCATGATGTTGAAAAGGTGACTTGATGAGCCTAAGGTCAAATCTGAATCTAACGCGAGGTTGAAAAGTGTTCAAATCATTAAATTTAAATCAAGTAAAATTGGAAGTAATCTCACAAGAACATATAGAGTTAACATGTTTGTTCATGTAGACATGGGTGAGATGATTTAGGTTAATAATCTTCAACCAATCTTTAATAAATCCAATATCCAATCCAACTACCTTGCATGTAGGATCAATGGATGTTGGACAGTGGTTGCTCCCGACACATGACTGGGGATCAACTCAAGTTTTCGAAGCTTCGATTCAAAAGACAAGGATCGGTAGCCTTCGAAAATAATGGCAAGCTCTAAATCATCGGATTAGGTGATATTGAGCTAAACTCTAACTTTATTATTCAAAATGTCTTATTGATAGAAAATTTTCAATATAATTTACTTAGTGTAAGCTAATTGTGTGATAATTACTATAAGGTCATATTTCTAGAAAATGAATGCATAATTAATACAAATAAAACTTCTAAAACAATCCTTAAGGGAACCAGAGACAACAATATTTACACTATTAATCTAACTAACTCCTCAACCAAGTGTCTTATGACATGGCAAGAGGAATCATGGTTGTGGTAGCAACGACTCGGTCACTCACACCCAAGACTCATCCACAAGATGAGTCAGAGTGACTTAGTCAGAGGTTTGCCTAACCTCAATAACTTGAAGAATAAAATATGTAATGCTTGTCAACAAGGTAAACAATCTTGGACACAACATCAACTAACTAATCATGAACGAACCAAAAGTGTTCTTGAGCTCCTACACATGGATCTCTTTGATTCACATGGAGCTAAGTCACTTAATGGGAGTAAATTTTCCTTAGTTATAATTGATGACTATTCTATATTTACTTTGGTTAGGTTCATCAAACACAAAAGTGATACCCTAGATCAATTAATCAACCTATTTAAACTAATAGAAAATCAACAAAACCTTAAAATCAAAAGACTTAGGACTAATCATGGAGGTGAATTCGAGAACCACAGGTTTACAGAATTTTGTAACCTAAATGGATACCACCATGAGTTCTCTTGCCCTAGAACCCCACAACAAAATGACCTAGTAGAACGTAAAAATAGAACCCTACAAGAAGCCGCTAGGACAATCTAAAATGAGTATAACCTACTCGATAGGTTTTGGGCGGAAGCCTTGAGTACGACATGCTATGTCCAAAATAGGATCCTTATGGTAAAGAGGCACCTTAAGACCTCATACGAGATTTATCATGATAAAATACCTAACATCAAGTACTTTAGGGTATTTGGGTGTAAGGTACATATCCTAAACACTAAGGATTACCTAGGGAAATTTACTTTCAAAACCTCGACCGGAATCTTTCTAGGATACTCGACTACAAGTAGAGCTTATAGAGTATATAACCATGACACCCTTCGAGTCGAGGAGACTATCAATGTAGTGTTTGATGAAGGACACTAACCTACAAAACCCCCGGCAACCCCAATTAGCGAGCCGATTCATACCATACTAAACTCCAATCCGAAGATCAAGTCTAGTATTAATCCTAATCTAAGTCAACCAAGTCATTCTATCGACCAAGTGGTAGATGACTCTAACTAAACTAGGACTCAAACGAGTCATCCTATTGACCAAGTGGTAGGTGACCCAAACCCAAACCTAAACCAAACAAGGACTCAAATGAATCATCCTATCGACCAAGTGATAGGTGATCCAAGTCTAGGAGTTCGAACTAGAGCCTCATACAGAAACCTTAGTCAAATCTCCTTGATTTCCAAAATTGAACCAAAAACTATTGACCAAGCTCTTCTTGATCCCGATTGGATTATTGCAATGCAAGAAGAACTGGCTCAATTCACTAGGAACAAAGTATGGGAATTAGTACCACCACATAAAGATAAAACAATCGTTGGAACAAGGTGGGTGTTTAGAAACAAACTGGATGATAAAGGTGAAGTAGTTAGAAATAAAGCTAGACTAGTCGCTAAAGGGTTTAGTCAAGTCGAAAGTTTAGATTACGACGAGACCTATGCCAGTGTAGCTAGACTAGAGTATATTCAAATGTTATTAGCATATGCTACACATCGAGGATTTATGTTGTTTCAAATGGATGTAAAGTCAGCATTCTTGAATGGATACATTAAAGAAGAGGTTTGTGTTAGTCAACCCCCCGGTTTTGAAAGTTTAGATAAACCTAACCATGTTTTTAGGTTAAAGAAAGCTCTCTATGGACTTAAACAAGCTCCTCGAGATTGGTACGAGAGGCTTTCAGTTTATCTTAAGTCCAACGGATTTAACCAAGGTGTAGTTGATCCAACCCTTTTCGTAAAAATTGTAGGTAAAGACATATTCATAGCCTAAATCTACGTAGATGATATTATTTTCGGAACCACCAACTCGATCCTACTGAATGAATTCATTTCACTTATGGAAAGTGAATTTGAAATGAATTTAGTGGGTGAGTTGAGCTTCTTCTTAGGTCTACAAATTAAACAAACTAAAGATGGAATATACCTACATCAACACAAATATACTAGGAAATTAATTAAATGCTTTGGAATGCAAGACGCTAAAATTATTAATAACCCAATGGCAACTAATGTGAATATAAAAGAAGATGTAATCGGAAATTCAATTGATTTAAAACACTATAAGAGCATAATAGGGAGTCTCCTTTACTTAACTACGAGCCGACCTGATATCCTATTTGCAGTAAGTATGTGCACAAGGTTCCAAACCTATGCCAAGGAGTCTCACCTAACTCTGGTCAAACATATCCTTAGATATCTAAAGGGTACACTTAATGTTGATATTTGGTACCCTAGATCTACCGAGTTCGAACTAACCGGCTACTCCGACTCAGACTATGCCGGTAGTAAGCTCGATAGAAAGAGTACGAGTGGTTGTTGTCAACTTCTCAGCTCGAGTCTAGTGAGTTAGTGCAGTATGAAGCAACACTGTGTTGTCTTATCTACCATCGAAGCCGAATACATCGCGATTGGTGAGTGTGTTACTCAGCTTCTTTGGATGAAGCACACTCTCTGAGACTTGAAGTTTGATTTTACGAACACTAAACTCCACGTAGATAACATTAGCTCAATTAACCTAACTAAGAATCCAATATGTCATTCTAGGATCAAACATATAGATGTCAAACATCATTTCATTCGAGAACATGTGGCCAACAGAGCCATACAACTCGAATACGTCGAATCGAAGTCCAACTTGGCAGACCTATTTACTAAACCCCTACCCGAAGCCGAATTCAGTCTATTAAGATGAAAATTGGGCATGTGCATAGTAGAATAGGAACTTACAAATTATATTCTCTTACTACTATTTTCTTACTTTTCAATTTTATGGAACTAGCATAGGGCATACCTTAGATATCATGCACCTATAGATTTAAGGAGTCAATACATCTCACAACACATAGGGCTAATGTGTTTGTGTACTTAGCCACGTAGATGAGTGTGAGATGTTAGGACCTTACTCTTGGTTCCAGATGTAGAGCTAGTGCATCGCCATGAACCACGGAGTATAATCATACAAATTAACCGACTCTAACCAGGACTGGTTGATCTTTCATATCAATCAAGTCAAATATGAGTTGAACATTTTATAGATGAGCTTATTTTCAGTATATTATTTTCAAAATAATATGGAACATGCTTGGACATTAAATTTAATGCCTATATTTGTTTTTCGCACACCCCCACTCTTTTCAATATATGGAAAAAGGGGGAGAAAAAGGCCAAAGTTAAGGGATCAAAATTTTGTTTGATAACTTAACTCAAAGGTAAGGGATCAAAATTTTGTTTGATAACTTAACTCAAAGTTAAGGGATCAAAATTTTGTTTGATAACTTAAATCACTTCCTATTTATTTACATGGGCCAAAGTTAAGTAAATGTTTACTTAACTTTAAGTTTTGAAAATTTACTTAACGTGTTTTTGTTAACAAAAAGGAAGTAAAGGGATCAGAATTTTAAGAGCCAAGTTAAGAGATTTCTTAACATAAACTTATTTTTAATATACTATGGGGAGAAAGGGCCATGTTAAGAAGTCCTCTTAACTTAAACGTTTCACTAAGACTGACTTTAAGTAGTGTTATTTACTTAAACTCTTCCTAAATAGCAATCACTAAGGGGGAGGATTAAGGTCTTCTTTCAAGACTCACCCTCAGTCAAGGGGGAGGTTTCCCCAAGGGGGAGTACTTGAAGAAAATCCTTACTACTCCTACTTAATCTTTATTATTCGTGTTTTTTATGCACATTATTATTCTTCTTGCATGTTATTTTCTTAACTTTGTATGTGGGTTTGCCATAGATAAAAAAGGGGGAGATTGTTAGTGCAGTAGGCACCTAAGTCGAACCTAAGTTTTGATTATAGCAAACTATACAAAGTTAAGCTCATATTGTTATCTCACGAGCTAAATCGAGTGTGCAGAAAAGTGCCAATGCTGGAGCTGAAGGCTAGCGACGCCCGGAGGAAGCCGTGGTGGTCGGGCGACACTCGAGTGATTTCGGAGGAAGCCGAAGGAATCGAGTGGAAGGCCAGAAGTGAAAGCGACACAGTAAGTATCGAGGTAAGCTCGTGTGTGTGAGCGTAAGTGAGGTCGTATCCTCCTTACGGGGATAGTCTTAAGGGTAGATCCTGTTGGTGCAGTAGGCACCTAGGTCGAACCTGAGTTTTGATTATAGCAAATGATACAAAGTTAAGCTCATGTCGTTATCTCACGAGCTGAATCGAGTGTGCAGAAGATTGCTAAAGCTGGAGCTGAAGGCTATCGACACCCGGAAGAAGCCGGGTGGTCGGGCGACACTCGAGTGACTTCGGAGGGAGCCGAAGGAATCGAGTGGAAGGCCGGAAGCAAAAGCGACATGGTAAGTATCGAGGTAAGCTCGTGTGTGCGAGCGTAAGTGAGGTCGTATCCTCCTTACGGGGATGGTCTTAAGCGTAGATCCGACCAAAGACATCCCATCAATGGTCTAAGTCGAGATCGGATGGTCGAAGGCCGTCGAAAAATAGTTTTAACGCTATTCACCCCCCCCTCTAGCGTTTCAAATCGATCCAACAATTGGTATCAGAGTAGGGGGTTGCTAAGATTTGGTGAAACCACCAATCTATCCATTTTACAGATTTTTTTTTCTTTTTAATTCTATTTATTTCAGATTTATTTCGCTTTGTTACTTTTACTCTCGCACTACTAATCCAAGACGCGAGTCTTGGTACTTTTTTGTGTGTTTTTGTCATTGCTAATTTCTTCGTCTTCGTCTCCTTGTGTCTTTTGTTCTAATGGCCCATCTCGAGGGTTTTAGCACCGTCCGACCTCCGTTTTACAATGGAGATGACTTCCGTTATTGGAAGGGTCGGATGGAATGCTTTCTCAAAACCCAAATCGAGATGTGGATCATAATCCAAACGGGATTCACACTTCCGACTAACGAAGTGGGTGAATCCTTGGATTATGACCAATGGACCATTGCGAAAAAAAGACAAGTCGAAGCCGACGCTAAGGCAACTCAAATCCTTCAATGTGGCTTATCCAAGGAAGAGTTAAATCGCGTCGGCCCCTTCATAAGCACAAAGGACCTTTGGACAAAACTAGTGGAGCTACACGAAGGGACCGATGAAGCCAAGGTATGTAAGCGTGATCTTCTATTCAATAAACTATATAACCTAAAAATGCAGGAACACGAGTCTGTGACGCAACTCCACGCCCGTGTCCAAGACATAGTCAACAACCTACACGCAATCGGGCAAAAGGTCGAAAACCGCGACCTTATAAGGTATGTTCTAAACTCTTTTCCGAGGACTACCTTGTGGGCATCCATGGTCGATGCCTACAAGGTCTCCAAGGATCTTTCTAAACTTAGGTTAGTTGAACTCTTTTCTGATTTCGAACTTCATGAGCAGTCTAACTCGGAACCCGAGAAGGGTATAGCACTTTTTACAGGTTCGAGGACGAAAACCGCAAGCAAGCCACCCCCGAAGGAAGAAGAGGAGTCGGATTCGGAGGTCGACTCGGAAATGGAAGCCGAACTAGTCAACCTAGTTCGAAGGATAGTCAAGGGCCGAAAACAAGCCGTCACTCGACCCAACGAAGGTAAGCCTAAAAGTTCAAACATAAGATGTTATGAATGCAACAGGTTTGGACACATTAAGTCTGAATGCCCAAAACTCAAGAGCAAGGCACCAAAACATAAAAAGGCACTCAACGCTACTCTGGAAGAAGACAACGATTGAGTCCTTATGGCTAAACTGGTGGAATCGGAGACGGAGTCAGAACCAGAACCTGAATCGGAAATCGAAGATGAGTCGGACTGCAAAACACTATTCAAGACAAGCCACGGATACGCATCCGGTTCAAAAGATACACTCAAGGTGAGTCGGTCTCTTATTAATACTCTTTATAGTGCAATTAAGTTTTTAAATAAAAAGTTAGCTAAGTCCGAGTCCAAGGTCGAGACCCTGGTTGAGGAAGTTAAACTCCTCAAACACGAGGTCTCCCTAACCTCTTCGACTAGTCGAGTTCAAGAGAAGGACTCAACTCGAGTTGAAAAACTCAAAGTTGAGAACTCACTCTTGAAAAGTCAAGTCGAAGATCTTAGGAATACGTTGGAAAGGTTTACTTTGGGATCCAAAGGACTTGACTTCTTACTTGGATCGCAAAGGGCCATGTACAACAAGCCCGGACTAGGTTTTAGCTCAAACACGACCAATAAGTCGTATATGTCGATAGTAAGTCGACATAAAAAATGTGTCCAAGCATGGGTCCCCAAGAACACCTTGATTTCAAACTTAGGATCAAACCAGTACTGGGTTCCCAAGGACCAAATCCACTATGTGGAGAGACCAAATCGATTCAACAGTCCCGGGGGAGCTAGTACGAAATTTGTTTGCGTTTTAACTTAGAAATTGCATGCTTAGGTTTTTATTTAGTTTGATTTTTCTTTTTAGAATGGTTAGATAGGACTATAACTCGTCAATACTTGATAACATAGTACCAGGACGCGGCGAGATGATAGTACGCTAGGAAAGCGGAGTCTTGTGTATTCGGGCTAGATAAGGCGTATCTAGTTCGGTGCACTTGACCGAGCGGAACTAGCTGAAGCTACCTCGCCGTATCCTAGACTAGTTAGACCAGGAAGTGGTCTTAGGTGAGTCAAGTCTCTATTTTCTTGAAAATGGCTTTGTCTAAGGAAGTGGTCATTTTTCCGATCAAAGAAGGCCTCTGTGCCTCGCCACAACCTGGAAGTCATGATCTTGAAAAGGTGACTTGTTAAGCCTATGGTCAAATGCGAATCTAACGCAAGGTTGACAAGTGTTTAAGTCATTAAATTTAATTCAACTAAAATTGGAAGTCATCTCACAAGAACATATAGGATTAACATGTTTGATCATGTAGACATGGGTGAGATGATTTAGGTTAATAATTTTCAACCAATTTTTTAAATCCAATATCCGATCCAACTACCTTGCGTGTAGGATCAATGGATGTTGGACAGTGGTTGCTCCCGACACATGACTGGGGATCAACTCAAGTTTTCGATGCTTTGATTCAAACGACAAGGATCGGTAGCCTTCGAAAATAACGGCAAGCTCAAAATCATCGGATCAGGTGATATTGAGCTTAACTCAAATTTTGTCATTCAAAACGTTTTATTAGTAGAAAATTTTCAATATAATCATCTCAGTGTAAGCCAATTGTGTGATAATAACTATAAGGACATATTTCTAGAAAATGAATGTGTAATTAATACAAACGAAACCTCTAAAACAATTCTTAAAGGGACTAGAAATAACAACATTTACACTATCAACTTAATTAACTCCTCAACTAAGTGTCTTATGACACGGTAAGAGGAATCATGGTTGTGGCACCGACGACTCGGTCACTCACACCCAAGACTCATCCACAAGATGAGTCAGAGTGATTTAGTCAGAGGTTTGCCTAACCTCAACAACTTGGATAATAAAATATGTAATACTTGTCAACAAGGTAAACAATCTAGGACACAACATCAACTAACTAGTCAAGAATGAACCAAAAGTGTGCTTGAGCTCCTACACATGGATCTATTTGATTCACACGGAGCTAAGTCACTTAACGGAAGTAAATTCTGTTTAGTCATTATTGATGAATACTCTAGATTTACTTGGGTTAGGTTCATCAAACACAAAAGTGATACCCTAGGTCAATTAATCAACCTATTTAAGTTAATAGAAAATCAACAAAGCATTAAAATCAAAAGACTTAGGATTGATCATAGTGGTGAATTCGAAAACCATAGGTTTACATAATTCTGTAACCTAAATGGATAACACCATGAGTTCTCTTGCCCTAGAACTCCACAACAAAATGGCCTAGTAGAATGCAAAAATAGAACCCTACAAGAAGCCGCTAGGATAATGCTTAATGAGTATAACCTACCCGATAGGTTTTGGGCCGAAGCCGTGAGTACGACATGCTATGTCCAGAATAGGATCCTTATGGTAAAGAGGCACCTTAAGACCTCATACGAGATTTATCACGATAAAATACCTAACATCAAGTATTTTAGTGTATTTGGGTGTAAGGTACATATCCTAAACACTAAAGATTACCTAGGGAAATTTACATCCAAAACTATGACCGGAATCTTTCTAAGATACTCGACTACAAGTAGAGCTTATAGAGTATATAACCATGACACCCTTAGAGTCGAGGAAACTATCAATGTAGTATTCGATGAAGGACACGAACCTACAAAACCCCCGGCAACCCCAATTAGTGAGCCGATTCATATTAGACCTAACTATGATCCAGAGGTCAGGTCTAGTGACCTAAGTCAACCAAGTCACTCTATAGATCAAGTGATAGATGACTCCAACCAAACTAGAACGCAAACAAGCCATCCTATGGATCAAGTTGTAGACTCAAACCCAAATCCAACTAGGACTCAAACGAATCATCCTATCGACCAAGTGATAGGTGATCCAAGCCTAGGAGTTCGAACTAGAGCCTCATACAGAAACGTTAGTCAAATATCTTTGATTTCTAAAATTGAACCCAAAACTATTGACCAAGCTCTTCTTGATCCCGATTGGATTATTGCAATGCAAGAAGAGTTGGCTCAATTCACTAGGAATGAAGTATGAGAATTAGTACCACCACCTAAAGATAAAACAATCATTGGAACAAGGTGGGTGTTTAGAAATAAAATTGATGATAAAGGTGAAGTAGTTAGAAATAAAGCTAGACTAGTTGCTAAAGGGTTTAGTCAAGTCGAAGGTTTAGATTACGACGAGACCTATGCCCCAGTAGCTAGATTAGAGTTCATTCGAATGCTATTAGCATATGCAGCACATCGAGTATTTAAATTGTTTCAAATGGATGTGAAATCTTCATTCTTAAATGGATACATTAAAGAAGAAGTTTACGTTAGTCAACCCCCCGGTTTCGAAAGTTTAGACAAACCCGATCATGTCCTTAGATTAAAGAAAGTGCTTTATGGACTTAAACAAGCTCCGCGAGCTTGGTAAGAGAGACTTTCGATTTATCTTAAGTCCAAAGGCTTTAACCAAGGTGTAGTTGATCCAACCCTTTTCGTAAAAACCTTAGGTAAGGACATATTCATAGCCCAAATCTACGTATATGATATTATTTTCGGAACCACCAACTCAACCCTACTAAATGAGTTTATTTCACTTATGGAAAGTGAATTTGAAATGAATCTAGTAGGCGAATTAAGTTTCTTCTAAGGATTACAAATTAAACAAACTAAAGATGGAATATACCTACATCATGTTAGTAATATATGAGAGATGTCCTAAGGCAATCGCCTTATGTATGAACCATTTATATGATAAATGAAGATTCACTATTTGAGTATACATGTTTTATGTATTTGATTGGATCTTAAACTCATTTACTGAATGTCCACGATACGATTCACAAAGATGAGAGAATTTGTGATTGGATCACAACTAGTGAGTATCTCTACATGTGTAATTGTGATGTATCGGAATTATCCCTAGTCGATGAATTGATGGATTTGGACACCATCAATTCTGTCGAGACTAGCACGAGGTATACTCCTTGGTGTATCCAAGCAGCTGATTCTCACTGGCTGGAGACATAGTGATGTCCGGAGTTAATCGTGGATGCTAGTTATGGTAACTAGTTCATTGGAATGACCAGCCGTAAGACTTCATATGGTTCTCTGCATATATTGATATGTCAATGAAGTTCTTACTGTGGCTTAAGTGCGATGTTCCTTTGACTTGCGGTATTCAAGTCATCTTGATTATAGAGACTTATGCTTTGACATCTTAAGCAAGCATCTCTTAGGAGATGTGGACCCGGGATGATTGGGTATAAGTCGAAGTGATCGAAGGTGTTTGAATAGCTTATAAAGGATTCACCACTCCTTGCGAGGAGATGTATACCCATGGCCTCTCGTCAGATTGTTACTAAAGTCTTTGGCCAAAGCATTACATGTTTAGAGTAAGGTACTCTTCGATACATGTGGAGTAACTAGAATCCGTAGGACGAGGAAATGATACTTGGGCTAGGTGTGACGTAGTCAGCCTAGTGGGGACTGACACAATAGACCATGTCCTGAACCAAGTGGGTATAAGATGAGTGAAGGGAATGGGGCACGAATCATTCGAGCTACTGAAGGGTTTCAGAAATAGTTCTGGATCAACCGTTGATCTTTTCGGTTAATTGGGGATCATGATGTACTACTAGGTGCCACTCATGATCGTTCTATAATTAATGGTTAATTATAGACGGCCAACATAAACCGAGAACCTATTTGGTCACATGCACAACGAGCGTAATCCAAAGGATTTAAAACGAGCTTGAGAATGGGATTCTCAGACCGAGAGAAACTAGGTTTGGTTGGACCAAACATAAAGCGAGCATGAAATCGTTTCAGTCGCAATGGAAGCGTGGATGGGCCGTGTCTTATGAAGACATAATGGATGAACCAAAATGGTTTGGTTCTAATCCAATGGAGGAGAATAAACCAAAGGGTTTGGTTTATTTTAAACGAATGAACCAAAAGTTGGTTCGGTTCGTTTTAACTTAAAATAAACCGTCATGGTTTGGTTTATTTTAACTTATCTTAATGGAGCGGGTTAACGGGCCTAATGGTTATGATCAAATAACCATTAAGAGAATTAGTTCTTTATAAAAGAGGCCTTAATGGATAATTAAGCCCTAATCTAAAAACCCTAGCCTCAAGAGTTGTCGCCCACCCCTTGAAGGATTCGGCGCCAACCCTAGGCTGCCGCCCCTCTCCTCCTCCAACCGGCGTCCAGAAGGAGCCTTCCTTCCCCCTCGCCGGCGTCGAGCTGCTGCCGGTTGGTGCTCCGGTGATCTTCCTTGGGTGTGGCGATAAGGTGAGCACTTGGCTTCCTTGTTTTGGCCGGCGCCTACTCCTCCACCAAGCTGTCCAGTTTTCTGGACAGCTTCTTCTCCTCTAGTCGGAGCATCGTTTGGACGACGGTTAGAGCTCCGACAGTGGCTAACTTACCGGGGATTCGATCTCCGGTAATCCTCTGAGGTGGAGGATGAAGGATTCGTCAATTGGTTGACGAATACCTCTCCGGAGAAGCGAGTTTTGAGAACTCGTATTAGGATCCGAATTTGGATTCGGATCGTGATCATCTCTCGATCACGTCGTCTTCAACACGAGGCTAGTAACCCGTACGAAGACGAAGCTCGTGGCTTAGCGAAGTCATCCCGAGGAACTCGGCGTGGATACGGATAGAGACGATTCTAGCGAGGATCGTTCCGGTTGATGCCATTCCCGCTACACGTCATACGAAAGGTATAACGTAGTTAAATTTCCTTTTTTTGCAAATTTAAATTTACGGTTATGTCTACACTTGTTGTAATATGCATGCGTGTGTTGTGTGTGTTGTAATAAATAGAAGTATTTATTATTTTTATTGCTTCCGCTGTGTTCATGTTTACGAAACATGATCGAACACACACACGCCGCGGTGCCGGAAATCCAACAGTGGTATCAGAGCCCAGGTTGTGTTTCGACATAATCGTAAAAATCGTTTTGCGATAGTCATAATGTATTTCTGGAAATTTTCTAATTTTTGAAATTTAGAAGTATTTATGGAAATTTTTCAATTTTGGAAAGTCTAGAAGTATATATGGAAATCTTCCACTTTTGGAAAGTTGGAAGTATTTATAGAAATTGATATTTTCCATAAATAAAATATTTGATTAGATTCTGGAAATTTGTTTCCTAATTTAATCATGATTTAATTTGGGAAATCAAATCTTAAAATATTTTATTTCCATAAGTAGTTTTAATGATTTAGGAAATTGGTTTCCTAAATAGATTTTCCTTAATACGTGATTAGATTTGGAAATTTGTTTCCTAATTTAATTATGATTTGATTTGGAGAATCAAATCTCAAACATATTTTATTTTCATAAATAGTTATGACATATAAGGAAATATATACATGACATAATTGTATGCCATGTAAATACATTAGATGCATAACATTATGTCATGCGTGTCGTGACATGTAGATGTATGCCATGTATGTCATGCCATGTAGATAATAGTTATTTGCATGCAAAGAGGATGAGACATAAAAACCCTTGAACAATATTAAAGCCTACACCTTCCATTAATATGGTTAGAACCAGAGTTTCGTTTCTTGTTTGGGTTGTTGGACTCTCTCCAAGCCCGACTCGAACCCGAACATGTTCAAACCATGGAATAGTTTAATGCTAATATGGTAAGAGTCAGAGGTCAATCATTAGCTTTGGTTGTTGGACTCTCTCCAAGCTGGGCTAATTGGTTGAATGCGCTCTAACCATATTAAAACTATTTCCCGATTAATGGGTTGGCTTTAACCTGGAGCATCGGCTTGTTGGACTCTCTCCAAGGTCGATGTAAAGGGAGGTGAAGTTGGGTGCTATGCATATGATGCATACTTGTTAATGTGTTAACAACCCAATGTATGTGTGAACATTCAATTAGTTGATAGCACATTGTGATAGTTGCATATACGTGATATGCAATCGGTATAGTTGATACCTACCATCGTAGTTATGAATGACTTGTTGGACTCTCTCCAAGGTTGTTCATAACTATGATGGATATCAGCCCATTCGGAGATGGACCTACGATCTCCCGAAGTGATTTTGGGGTTTTTGAAATTCGAAAAATGAATGGGATTTATAAATGTATATTGATGCATTTTAAAATCATTTTCTCATATATTCTCATTTTGTATTTCTAGGTCAATAAATTGATCATGACGTCTTTGAATTTGCGCACTATTTTGGATTCGAACAAACTGACTGGGCCTAACTTCCTGGACTGGCTTAGAAACCTGAGAATTGTTCTCAAGGCAAAAAAGCTTGCATATGTCCTTGAAGAGCCTCTTCCTGACCGTCCTAAGGACGATGCAACTCCAGACCAAATGTTGGTCTATCAGAAGCATGTGGCAGATTCTGAGCTGGCGAGTTGCATCATGCTAGCGGCGATGGTACATGAGCTGCAAAAGTAGCATGAGCATATGGATGCTAATACTATGGTCTTCCATCTTCATGAGTTGTTCAATGAGCAAGCGAGATCCGAAAGGTTCGAGGTCTCTAGGCTTCTCTTCACCACGAAGATGAAAGAAGGTTCATCTGTAGTGCAGTTTGTGCTAAAGATGAACGGGTACATCGAGCGGCTAGCTACCCTCGATTTTGTGATGGATCATGAGTAAGTATTGACTTAATTCTGCATTGTTTGCCCAAGAGTTTCTCGCAATTTGTGATGAACTATCGGATGAACAAATTGGAATCCACCATTCCCGAGCTCCTCAATATGCTGAAGACTGTGGAGCCTTCTGTGAAGCATGAGGAGAAGGCGGTTCTGTTAGTTGATTCCTCAAAGAAGGGTTCTAAGAGGAAGGCAAAAGAACAGAAGAAAGGAAAGAACAAAAAGGCAAAGAAGGCGGAACCAGCGCAAAAGGGCACTTGCCATCACTGTGGCAAGGAAGGCCACTGGCGAAGAAACTACAAGATTTATCTTGAGTCCATGAAGAAGAAGAAGGCATCCGATGCCCCATCCTCTTCAGGTATCTTCGTTATTGATTGTCATTCTATTTCCTTGGACACTTGGGTATTGGATACTGGGTGTAGCTCACATATATGTAATGACATACAGGGGCTAAGGAATAGAAGAAGACTTGTCAGAGGGGAGTCAAATTTGCGAGTTGGCAATGGAGAAAAGGTTGCTGCGGTCGCCATCGGAACTTATTTGCTGAAGCTCCCTAGTGGACTAGTCTTAGAACTGGACAATTGCTATTATGTTCCTTCTCTAATAAAGAACATTGTTTCTATTTCCTGTTTAAATAGAAATGGTTTCCATTTGACGTTTAGTAACAATTGTTGTTATATAACTTTAAATGGCATACTTTATGGAACTGGAACCTTGAGTAATGGCATTTATACGTTGGACGATTCAAAGGTGACATTTTCAATATCGGCGAGCAACACGCGTGCTCGAAAGGATAATCAAATAGACTCCTATATGTGGCATTGTCATCTTGGCCATATAAGCAAGAAACGCATGTCCGAATTACACCGATGTGGAATTCTGGAATCGTTTGAATTGGATTCATACGATACATGTGAATCATGCTTAAAAAGCAAGATGACTAAGTTACCTTTTACTGGAAAAGGTGAACGAGTGGGAGAGTTACTAGGTCTAATACATACTGATGTATGTGGACCTATGTCAACTCAAGCATTAGGAGGCTATAGCTACTTCATTACCTTCACCGATGATCACTCACGGTTTGGGTATGTGTTCTTGATGAAACACAAGTCCAAGCCTTTGAAAGGTTCAAAGAATTCAATGAAGTAGAGAAACAACATGACAAGAGTATTAAAATACTTGATCGGATCGAGGTGGTGAATACTTAAGTCAAGAGTTTCTTGATTATCTAAGAGACAATGGCATATTGTCTCAATGGACTCGCCCTATACACCACAAAGATAATGGTGTATCCGAGAGGCGAATCGACCTTGTTGGACATGGTCAGTCAATGATGAATCATGCAACTCTTCCAAGTCCTTTTGGGGCTATGCACTTGACATTTGTTTACTTGTTAAACAGAATGCCTACCAAGGTAGTCTCAACTACTCCATATGAGATATGGAATAGTAAGAAACCTCATGTATCTTACTTGAAGATATGGGGTTGTCCTGCTTATGTGAAGCGGATTGTATCAGACAAATTGGATGCTAAGTTTGATAAATGTCTATTTATTGGATACCCTAAGGAAACAAGGGGTTACCAATTCTATCATCCTGTGTAACAAAAGGTGTTTGTTTTAAGGCATGCTGTGTTTCTAAGAAAGAGTTTCTCTTGCAAGAAAACAGTGGGAGTGTCGTCGAGCTTGAGGAGGCTCGAGAGACTCAAATAGACATTGATGAGATACCTGGTGAAGCACAACAGCCGACAGCTCATAGTGATGAGCAATCGGCTGGACCTATTGTAACACCACATCTTCGTAGATCTGGTAGAACACGCAATATTCCCAAGAGATATGGATTTCTCGTAAGCGAATCGAACGACGTGTTACTCATTGATGATGAGGAGCCTACCAGTTATGAAGAAGTGTTGACAAGTTCAGAAAGGGATAAGTGGCTTGGTGCCATGAAGTCGGAAATGGATTCCATGTATGAAAACCAAGTTTGGAACTTGGTTGACCCACCTGAAGGGATAAAGCCTATAGGGTGCAAGTGGGTTTTCAAGAAGAAAACCGACATGGATGGTAATGTGATTACCTATAAGGCTAGATTGATGATGAAAGGATATCGTCAAAAACAAGGTGTTGATTATGACGAAACCTATTCGCCTGTAGCTATGCTTAAATCCATTCGGATGCTCCTGGCCATAGCGGCTCATTATGATTATGAGATATGGCAGATGGATGTGAAAACAACTTTCCTTAATGGAAACCTGCTCGAGGATGTGTATATGATACAGCCTGAGGGTTTCACATTGGTTGATAAAACCAAGGTATGCAAATTGCGACGGTCCATTTATGGATTGAAGCAAGCATCCAAGAGCTGGAATATCGGTTTTGATGAGACAATCAAAAAGTTTGATTTCTCACAAAATCCAGACGAACCTTGTGTGTACAAGAAGGTTAGTTGGAGTGCAGTCGTATTCCTAGTATTGTATGTCGATGACATACTACTTATAGGAAACGATGTTTAAATCTTACAGTCAGTGAAGGTTTGGTTATCCAAGACATTCTCCATGAAAGACCTGGGAGAAGCAACCTACATCCTCGGGATTAAGATCTATAGAGATAGATCGAAACGGTTGCTTGGTCTTTCGCAGTCTACATATATAGACCGAGTGCTAAAGAGGTTTAGCATGTCGAAATCCAAGAAAGGTTTCCTACCCATCAGGCATGGGGTACACCTTTCAAAGTCTATGTGTCCGCGCACAGAAGACGAGAGGATTTGCATGAGTAAGATTCTCTATGCATCCGCAATAGGATCTATCATGTATGCTATGTTATGTACGAGGCCCAATGTATCATATGCTCTGAGTGTCACGAGCAAATAGCAGTCCGATCCAGGAATGGATCATTGGGCGGCTGTTAAGACGATCCTTAAGTACTTGAGAAGAACTAAGGATGTGTTCCTAATATATGGAGAAGGGGACATGGTGATACGCGGGTATACGAATGCCAGCTTCCAGACAGACAAGGATGATTCCAGGTCTCAGTCTGGATACGTGTTCACCTTGAATGGGGGCACAGTTAGTTGAAAAAGTTCCAAACAAGAGACTGTAGCGGATTCTACCACTGAGGCAGAATACATTGCAGCTTCGGAAGCAGCAAAGGAAGCGGTTTGGATCAAAAAGTTCGTTCATGAACTTGGTGTGATTCCGGCCATTGTTGAAGCAATACCAGTCTACTGCGACAACAATGGAGCAATTCAACAGGCGAAAGAGCCAAGGTCTCATCAGCGATCCAAACATGTGCTTCGCCACTATCATCTTATCAGAGAGATCATCAGTAGGAACGAAATACAAATCGAGAAAATTCCCACTGAAAGGAACTTAGTGGATCCCTTGACTAAGGCATTACCTCAAAATAAGTTTGAGGGTCATGTTTGTGCTTATGATATTGGATACCGTAGCGATTGGCATTAGGCCAAGTGGGAGTCTGTTAGTAATATATGAGAGATGTCCTAAGGCAATCGCCTTATGTATGAACCATTTATATGATAAATGAAGATTCACTATTTGAGTATACATGTTTTATTTGATTGGATCTTAAACTCATTTCTTGAATGTCCACGATAAGATTCACAAAGATGAGAGAATTTGTGATTGGATCACAACTAGTGAGTATCTCTACATGTGTAATTGTGATGTATCGGAATTATCCCTAGTCGATGAATTGATGGATTTGGACACCATCAATTCTGTCGAGACTAGCACGAGGTATACTCCTTTGTGTATCCAAGCAGCTGATTCTCACTGGCTGGAGACATAGTGATGTCCGGAGTTAATCGTGAATGCTAGTTATGGTAACTAGTTCATTGGAGTGACCAGCCGTAAGACTTCATATGGTTCTCTGCATATATAGATATGTCAATGAAGTTCTTACTGTGGCTTAAGTGCGATGTTCCTTTGACTTGCGGTATTCAAGTCATCTTGATCATAGAGACTTATGCTTTGACATCTTAAGCAAGCATCTCTAAGGAGATGTGGACCCAGGATGATTGGGTATAAGTCGAAGTGATCGAAGGTGTTTGAATAGCTTATAAAGGATTCACCACTCCTTGCAAAGAGATGTATACCCATGGCCTCTCGTCGGATTGTTACTAAAGTATTTGGCCAAAGCATTACATGTTTAGAGTAAGGTACTCTTCGATACATGTGGAGTAACTAGAATCTGTAGGACGAGGAAATAATACTTGGGCTAGGTGTGACGTAGTCAGCCTAGTGGGGACTGACACAATAGACCATGTCCTGAACCAAGTGGGTATAAGATGAGTGAAGGGAATGGGGCACGAATCATTCGAGCTGCTGAAGGGTTTCAGAAATAGTTCTGGATCAACCGTTGATCTTTTTGATTAATTGGGGATCATGATGTACTACTAGGTGCCACTCATGATCGTTCTATAATTAATGGTTAATTATAGACGACCAACATAAACCGAGAACCTATTTGGTCACACGCACAATGAGCGTAATCCAAAGGATTTAAAACGAGCTTGAGAATGGGATTCTCAGACCGAGAGAAACTAGGTTTGGTTGGACCAAACATAAAGCGAGCATGAAATCGTTTCAGTCGCAATGGAAGCGTGGATGGGCCGTGTCTTATGAAGACATAATGGATGAACCAAAATGGTTTGGTTCTAATCCAATGGAGGAGAATAAACCAAAGGGTTTGGTTTATTTTAAACGAATGAACCAAAAGTTGGTTCGGTTCGTTTTAACTTAAAATAAACCATCATGGTTTGGTTTATTTTAACTTATCTTAATGGAGCGGGTTAATGGGCCTAATGGTTATGATCAAATAACCATTAAGAGAATTAGTTCTCTATAAAAGAGGGCTTAATGGATAATTAAGCCCTAATCCAAAAACCCTAGCCTCAAGAGTTGCCGCCCACCCCTTGAAGGATTCGGCGCCAACCCTAGGCTGCCGCCCCTCTCCTCCTCCAACCGGCGTCCAAAAGGAGCCTTCCTTCCCCCTCGCCGGCGTCGATTTGCTGCCGGTTGGTGCTCCTGTGATCTTCCTTGGGTGTGGCGATAAGGTGAGCACTTGGCTTCCTTGTTTTGGCCGGTGCCTACTCCTCCACCAAGCTGTCCAGTTTTCTGGACAGCTTCTTCTCCTCTAGTCGGAGCATCGTTTGGACGACGGTTAGAGCTCCGACAGTGGCTAACTTACCGGGGATTCGATCTCCGGTAATCCTCTGAGGTGGAGGACGAAGGATTCGTCAATTGGTTGACGAATACCTCTCCGGAGAAGTGAGTTTTTGAGAACTCGTATTAGGATCCGAATTTGGATTCGGATCGTGATCATCTCTCGATCACGTCGTCTTCAACACGAGGCTAGTAACCCGTAAGAAGACGAAGCTCGTGGCTTAGCAAAGTCATCCCGAGGAACTCGGCGTGGATACGGATAGAGACGATTCTAGTGAGGATTGTTCCGGTTGATGCCGTTCCCGCTACACGTCATACGAAAGGTATAACGTAGTTAAATTTCCTTTTATTGCAAATTTAAATTTACGGTTATGTCTACACTTGTTGTAATATGCATGCGTGTATTGTGTGTGTTGTAATAAATAGAAGTATTTATTATTTTTATTGCTTCCGCTGTGTTCATGTTTACGAAACATGATCGAACACACACACGCCGCGGTGCCGGAAACCCAACACATCAACGCAAATATACTAGGGAATTAATTAAACACTTTGGAATGCAAGACGCTAAAATTATTAATACCCCAATGGCAACTAATGTTAATATAGAAGAAGTAATTGGAAACTAAATTGATTTAAAATACTATAGGAGCATAATAGGGAGTCTCCTTTACTTAACTGCAAGCCGACCTGATATCTTATTTGTAGTGAGTATGTATGCAATGTTTCAAACCTGTGCCAAGGAGTCTCACCTAACTCTAGTCAAGCGTATCCTTAGATATTTAAAGGGTACACTTAATGTCGGTATTTGGTATCCTAGATTTACCGAGTTTGAACTAACCGGCTACTCCGATTCGGACTATGCCGGTAGTAAGCTCGATAGAAAGAGCACGAGTGGTTGTTGTCAACTTCTCGACTCGAGTCTAGTGAGTTGGTGCAGTAGGAAGCAACACTGTGTTGCCTTATCTACCACCGAAGCCGAATACATCGCGATGGGTGAGTGTGTCACTCAACTTCTTTGGATGAAACTCACTCTCCGCGACTTTAAGTTAGACTTTACGAATACTAAACTTCACGTAGATAACATTAGTTCAATTAATCTTTCTAAGAATCCGATATGTGACTCTAGGACCAAACATATAGAAGTCAAACACCATTTCATTAGTGAACATGTAGCCAACGGAGCCATACAACTCGAATACGTCGAATCGAAGTCTAACTTAGCAGACCTCTTTACTAAACCCCTACCCGAAGCCGAATTTAGTCTATTAAGACGAAAATTGGGCATGTGCATAATAGAATAGGAACTTGCAGATTATATTTTCTTACTACTATTTCTTAAATTTCATTTTCATGGAACTAGCATAGGACATACCTTAGATATCATGCACCTATAGATTTAAGGAGCCAATACATCTCACAACACATAGGACTAATGTGTTTGTGTACATAGCAACGTAGATGGGCGTGAGATGTTAGGACCTTACTCCTGGTTCCAGATGTAGAGCTAGTGCATCGCCATGAACCACGGAGTATAATCATACATACTAACCGACTCTGACCAGGACTGGTTGATCTTTTATATCAATCAAGCCAGATATGAGTCGAACATTTTATAGATGAACTTATTTTCAATATATTATTTTCAAAAATAATGTGGAACATGGTTGGACTTTAAATTTAACACTTATATTTGTTTTCCACATACACCATCACTCTTTTCGATATATGGCAAAAGGGGGAGAAAAAGGCCAAAGTTAAGGGGTCAAATTTTTAAATTTTTTGGTTTAACTCTTACTTTATATTTAAACCAAAAGTTAACTTTAAGTTTGGAAAACTTATTAAAGGCCAAGTTAAGAGAATTCTTAACTTAAACTTATTTGTGCCATCAATGTTTTACTTATTTTTAATGTTTTACTTAAGGGGGAGAAAGGGCCAAGTTAAGAAGAACTCTTAACTTAAACATTTTACTAAGGCCAACTTTATGTAATTACTTAAAGCAACCCTCAAGGGGAGGATTAAGGTCTTTCTTCAACACTCACCCTCGGTCAAGGGGGAGGTTTCCTCAAGGGGGAGTACTTGAAGAAAATCCTTACTACTCCAACTTAATCTTCTTTATTTTTTGTTTGTTTCTAATGCACATTATTCTTCATGCTTGGTATTTACTTAACTTTGTATGTGGGTTTGCCATAAATCAAAAAGGGAGAGATTGTTGGTACAGTAGGCACCTAGGTCGAACCTGAGTTTTGATTATAGCAAACGATACAAAGTTAAACTCATGTCGTTATCTCACGAGCTGAATCGAGTGTGCAGAAGATTGCTAAAGCTGGAGATGAAGGCTAGCGACACCTGGAAGAAGCCGGGTGGTCGGACGACAGTCGAGTGACTTCGGAGGGAGCCGAAAGAATTGAGTGGAAGGCCGGAAGCAAAAGCGACATGGTAAGTATCGCGGTAAGCTCGTGTGTGCGAGCATAAGTGAGGTCGTATCCTCCTTACGGGGATGGTCTTAAGCGTAGATCCAACCAAAGACATCCCATCGATGGTCTAGGTCGAGATCGGACGGTCGAAGGCCATCGAAATAATGTTTTCTTTGAGCTAACTTTGCCTTGCGGCTAGTATCAATCGACTGGCAACTTGGAGGACTCATTGGCCAAAGCGATCGCCGAGGTCGACGATTCGACCGATGTCTTGCCATTAGTCGACTGATCATGGCCATCAGTCGACTGATGGTCAATGATCAGCTTCGAGGAGTCAAGGCTTATCACCCCATTTCAAGGAGATTGGTGCTCATTTTTGATTGGCTAGGGTTCCTCTAGAAAAGGGGCTCAAAGGCTATAAAAGGAGGGCCAATCCTAGGGTTTATTCATCAATTCTAAAGCTTCCAAAAGCCTCCGCCAAGCTACAACTTTCCGACAACGAAGTGCTTTCTCTCCGACGTCTAGGTCTTAATTTCTTTCTTATTGTAACGTCGGCTTTAGCTTTTATTTCAAGTTCATTTCTTTAAATCTTTTCGGAGCTTTTATCGTATATGAGGAGAGGGGGAGTGTCCCTCTACCTCAAGTTCTTTCCTTCTTGTATCGATTAACTCCTACCTCCAACGAGGAGGAGTTCCTTTAGTGCTTTTGCCCTTCGTACGTGGTCAAGGACCACTAGGGCCTTGGAGTAGTAGCCGAAGGCTACGAACCAAGTAAAAAGAATTGTCTCTTTTACTTATTGCTTATCTTTTTCACTGCAAATTAATTATCTACTCGGATTTTAATGAAAAAAAGTTTTAACGCTATTCACCCCCCCTCCTCTAGCGTTTCAAATCGATCCAACAGATCCTACCCAAGACATCCCAACGGTGGTCTAGGTCGAGATCAGACGGTCAGAGGCCATCGAAATAATGTTTTTGTTTAGCTAACATTTGATTTAGACTTGGAGGACTCATCATCATCTATTGCCGACGCGATCGGACAAGATTCGACTAATGCTGCCATCAATCGACTGATAATGGCCATCAGTCGACTGATAGGTCAAGGATCAGCTTCGAGGAGTCAAGGCTTATTACCTCATTTCAAGGGTGGTGGTGCTCAAATCTTATTGGTTGATGTTCCTCTCGAGAAGGGGCTCAAAGGCTATAAAAGGAGGGTCTCTCCTAAGGTTTTCTCATCAATTCTAAGCTTCCAAAAGCCTCCACAAATCTACAACTCTCTGACAACGAAGTGCTACCTCTCCGACGCTCTAGGTTTAATTGTTTATATTTTGTTCCATCGGTATAAGCTTCATTTCAGTTTATTTCTTTATTGTCTCGGAGTTTTATCATAATGAGGAGAGGGGGAGTGTCCCTCTACCTCAAGCTTTTGGTGCTTTCTTGTATTCGATTAACTCCTACCTCTTACGAGGAGGAGTTATTTAGTGATTTGCCCTTTGTGCGTGATGAAGGATCACTAGGGCCTTGGAGTAGTAGCCGAAGTCTACAAACCAAGTAAAAATCCATTTGTCTCTCTTTATTTATCATTTATCTTTTCGCTGTAATTAATTGTCTACTCGGGTTTTAACGAAGAAAACGAAAGAAAAGTTTTTATCACTATTCACCCCCCCTTTAGCGATCTGCTCGATACAACAGAAAAGAATGAGGGACTATTCATTGTAGTTGTTGAAGGGTTTCAGAAATGGTTCTGGGATCAACCGTTGATTTTTCGGTTAATTGGGGATCATGATATACTACTAGGTGTCACTCCTAATCATTCTATAATTAATGATTAATTATAGATGACCAATATAAACCGGGAACCTATTTTGTCACACGAATAATGAGCATAATCCGAAGGATTTAAAACGAGTTTGAGAATAAGATTCTCAGATCGAGAGAGACTAGGTTAGGTTGGACCAAACAAATAGCGAGTATGAAATAGTTTCAGTCGCATCGGAAGCATGGATGGGCCGTGTCTTTTGAAGATATGATGAATGAACCAAATCGATTTGGTTCTAATCTAATGCTGGAAAATAAATCAAAGTGATTTGGTTTGTTTTAAACGAATAAACCAAAGTTTGTTAGATTTGTTTTAACTTAAAATAGACCAACACGGTTTTGTTTATTTTAACTTAAATTAATGGATCGGGTTAACGGGTTTTGGTTATTAACTAATTACCATTAGGAGAATGTCTTCTCTATAAAAACGTGGCTCAAGGGTTTTTCGTAGAGAATTAATTGGTTCAAAGGGTTTTGGAAACCTTAGCCTCCTTTCCTTCTTCTCCTTGCTCTTGCTGCCCAAGCCATTGCCGCCCAAGAGGAGCTGGCGCCCAAGTTTTGCTGCTGCCCAAGTCACTGTCGACCACCCACCAACCACCGGCGACTCCTCCGGCCATCCTCCCTTGGTTGCCGGCGACCAAGGAGCGGGCGCCCATTGATTGCCTGGCCATATCTTCCACCAAACAAACTGTCCAGATTCTGGATAGCTTGTTCTCCTCTTTGTTGAGAGGTTATTTGGTCAGCATTTTGTGCTTTGACAGAGATCTATTTGCCAGGAATTGGTTCTCCGGAAACCCTCATAGGTGGAGGACCAAGGATTCGTAAATCGGTTGACGAATACCTCTTCGGAGAAGAGAGTTTTGGGGACTCATTTTTGCATCCGAATTTTGATTCGGATTGTGATCTTCTCTCGATCACATCGTCTTCGACACGAGGCTAGTTACTCCTACGAAGATGAGGCTTGTAGCTTGGTGAATCTATCCCAACGGTACTCGGCGTGTATATGGATAGAGGCAATTCTACCGTGAGTTGCTCCGGTTGATGTCATTCCCGCTACACGTGATATGTCAGGTATAACTAGAGTAATTTCCTTTTATTGTGAAATTTTAAATAGCGATTATGTCTACACATGTTGTATCCTGCATGTGTGTGATGTGTGTGTTGTAATAAATTAGATTTATTTCATTTATTGCTTCCGATGTGTGCATGTTTACGAAACATGTTCGAACACACACTCGCCGCAGTGCAAGTGAAACCCAACATGAACATGACCTCAAATCTCGCGACGGGAACCATCGAGGACTCGAAGCGCAAGCTCGCACTCAATGCCCGCAAGTGAATGGATGTCGTCAAGTAATAAAAAGATTATCGATCAAACAGAGACTGAGATTCGAGTACCGATTGTTCAGTGGACATTATTGTTTGGAGTTTAATGTTAAGGGTTTTGCTTATGAGGTTTGTCTATGGTCCTAACTCTAGTACGGTGTCACACGGAAGAAGAGAAGGGTAGCTACGAGTATTTTAAGGGAATTCTAGGATTTCGGTTTCGCTTGTTTGTCGTAGAACACACTATCAATTGGGTATTATCTAGACGTCTAACTATGGTCTTGTGGAAGGGACATCATACACTTCCCCGACGAGTCTTTGCTTGTATCGGGAACTACCTCTACCATACCAAGTCGACCCCTGGCTTTAGGACGGGATAGGCGGTATGAGAATGTCGGATCAATCCCTGTGATGAGTTGGAACGTGTCCCGTTTCTGACTCTAGCACACCCTTTTATCCACGGTTACCAGAGATGAGGCCAACCCCAAGGTTCCTTTTTAATTCTCCTAAATCTTTGATACGAGGGTTTTCACCCCTCGTATCAGCTACACACAATAAATAGAAGACCAAAACCAAAAGTTATCGATCTAAACAATCACCAATTGGAAATATGAAATCACGAACAGAAGTATATTTGAAATAATATGTTCTACGCACACAAACTACTATCTAATCCTAGAATTATAGAATCTACTCCATGAATACGAGAAGAGGAACACAAAGCATAATCGAATTGATAGATACAATGCAGATGATGTAAGGAAAGCGAATTACAATGTACTTTGGTTCTTCTCCACGGCGTTGAAGCACAGAATTTGGTCCTTGAGCAGCCTCCTTCCTCTCCGATCATCGTGCCTCCTCCCTAGGTTTTGGGTGTAGATTCCTTTATATAGACATGAGGCTGGATCTTTCTGAACCCTAGAAAAAACTTAACCATATCGAAATTGCCCCAGCACCACACGATTGTGTGGATTCACATGGCTAGGCCATGTGTGGCACTAGTGTTTGCTCTGGGGATGGTCGTGCGGATTCACAGGGCTAGGCCATGTGTTCTTCAATTCGAGTTGCCAATTGCGTTCCTTTTGCTCCAAAAGTGTGCCATTTTCCCCGTAGAATATTGTCCTACCCACAAAAGTACAAAGAGCAGATTCCCAAACCAGAAAAATAAGAAATGCATGCAAAATAAAGTGAAATATGAAAAAAAACAAATATAAAATGCAACGAGATGTGAGCGAAAACTACTCCTAAAATCCTATAAGTTTTGCTCACATCATGCTCAGATCGGGAATAGTCATAAAGAACGATGGCATTCTAGATCGGAGACGTCGCAAAGAAGAAGAGACTGAACTCCTGCTTTGCCTGCCCGATAAACGTTGAAGTTGTTGTCGGTAAGTGGTGTCTCGGCTCCCAAGAAATACACAGAGAAAACAGAGCCGATAGGGATGAAAAGCTCACTGCGGCAAAGATTGGATGCAGCGGTGGTGCTTGCTACATAGGAGGAGATTGTTGGGATGTATACTGAAAAGCCTATCTTTTGTATGAACATCTTTATTTTGAAATAAGAATCACATGATCATTTTTTGCATATTATTATGGTTATGCATATTATCTAATACATTACATTGTAGATAACATGGTGTGTGGTGTCACACGGAAGACCATGTTATCGGCTCCTTGTAAAGTATAAGTAAAGGCTCACAACCGAGATGGCTTTGGACAAACCATAGGAATGGTTCTAGTGTGATTTGGTATTGGTTTGTCTTGATCATAGAATCAAACTAGTACCCTTTGAGTGTATTGAGCAGGACCGACTTAGAGGTGATTCGATTTATTGCTGACTACATAATCGAATTGGACCTCAGATATTATTATGTACATGCTCTTAATCCCGATATATTAACGGGCACATATACTTAGTATTCATCTCTTTGATTTATCAATGGGCGAGATTTATAGATTAAATCGATAGGCTCGGTAAGTTGGGAAATGGTATTATTTATATAGTGTGCCGTTGATTATAGGAGGAAACCATGTCCTATATATTATGATGATGATGTCCCCTTGAGGAGCTCATAAGGTTCATCATGTAAACCCTGCAGGTGGACTTGGTCCGGCATGATGAAAAGGTTGAGTGGTACTACTCATGGAGTTAGATGTTGATTAATTAATGGTCAGTAAATTAATTAATCGACGGACATTCGAGATCTTAAACATGGGGAGAAAATGTACAAATAATATATGGAGCCCATATTAACTTATGGGGGTTGGTGAGGTAGATCAATGATAATCCTTTAGTGGATTGGATTATCATTAATGGATCGGACTTTATGTGGGCTTGATCCATGCGTGGCCAAGATCCATCTCCTCCTCATGGTTCCTAATATAGCCTATTAACACCTCATGAAGCTTATATCCAATGGATAGAAACAAAACTCTAGATCCAAAGGTAGAGATTAAATCTCTAAGATCCGACAGTTGAGATTAAATCTCTAGATCCAACAGTTGAGATTAAATCCCTAGAACCAATGGTGGAGATTAAAAGGAGGCTTATCCCTAACTCTATAAAAGGAGTTTGAGGGGTTGGTGTGGAAAATCAATCAAGAGAAGCTAGGGTTTTGGAGGTTGGCGGCAAGAGATAGGAGCGAGGGTTTGAGCTTGGGCGGCACCTAATAAGGAAAGGTTTCCTTGCCTTCTTCTTCTTCCTCAAGTTGTCGGCACCCCTTGAGCTCCTTCCAGCCCTTGTCCGGCATCCAAATTCCCTCTTCTTCTTCTCCTTGGCCGGTGGAACAAAGGTTTAGGGTCCTCCCTTGATGCTTTTGGCCGGCAAACCTTAATCTCTTCTTCCTTCTTGGCCGACGGCAAAGCTCCATCCTTGGAGGTTGTTGGCTGGTTGAAAGAAGGAATAGAGCTTTGTTTCTTTTCTTCCTCTTGCTCGGAATGAGCAAGGAAGGAAGATTTGCGATCTAGGAGCATCAACTTTTGGTAGATCGTCGCCCACATGATGTCCGAAAGGAGGATGATCATACATTAGAAGATCGAGAGGTATATATATTCTCTATTCTCTTTTGTTACTTGCTTGTATTTGTTTTTTCAATTATGAGCATGATATATTCTGTTTGTGGCTAAATAATACTTGGATCCCGAACATAAATACAAAAGCTGATGATCCATACATCGTCTATTCCGTGGCTACTCGCAGAATAGAGGTTGGTCGCTAGAACAATGAGTTTGTTCAAGTGACCTCCCTAAATGAATAGCACGATGATGACTTGGTTGTTTGGAAAATCCCTTTTGTCTAGGATTAATTTTTTTTTAATCCGGGGACATCGATGGGATCGCCATGAACAAGCAACCGAGGTGAAGTGGGAAGCGAAGTTTCCCCTCACGGACTCGATATGCAAAACCCTTCAATTGGTATCAGAGCGAAGGTTTCCGATTTTGTGTGTTTAGGATTCGGTTATTTTTTATGCACTTTTCATATATTATATGTGCCGGATAATTGTAGGATATGCGTAGTTTAACTCTTTGATTGCAGGCATAAGATCCGACTATTATGGCCATATGTGTGTATGTGATTGTATGTGTATATTTTGTTGAATCCTTGGAGTTGACGAGGCTAGTTTTTAATTTTTTGTAAATTAGATACGGTATTGTTTAGCCACTCTTTTTATTTTAGTTTACTTTCGATCTAGATTTCATGTACACTCCCTCGTGAAGTATAGGATCTATGGATGTAAATTAAAATAGATTTTAGTCTCGGCTCGGATCTCCGGATGGCTCGTACATGGCGTAGGAGGAGCGGACGAGAAGGCGATGCGACGGGAGACATATTGAAGACAAAAGCCATAATAGTTGGAAAATAATTTATTTTTCATATTTATTGCTTTTTATTTGATATGCATGTCGTAGGCTAGGAAAATTCATCAATTTCAAATTACTAAGTGGGAGAGGAAAATTTTTATAAATTCCCATGGCCTCCATTACGATTTGACAAGGGATGCAAACAAACTTGCGCGTCGGCTCTGAGTGTCTTCCTCCCCATCAGATTAGTTTGTTTGCAGATCACAAGGTCGAATATGGTTATAGGAAATTATTAAGGAGCGTGTGTACTTCTCCATCGTAAGACACATAACCCGAGATAATTACCTTGGTACCAAGTAATGGTGAACACTTAGATACAAATATAAGTATCCTCCCCATTTGAGTCACTGCTTTTATTTGTAAAGACGAAGAGAAACCAACTATTAATTTTACTTGTCAAAAAGTTAGATTGACAAGATAATAAAATTAATGGGTAAAACCTCCTCTTACAAATGTAGAATTTGTATACGTCCACACTATCGTGGCATACGATATTCTCGGTGTTGGTTGATTTTAAAATTTTATTGTTTGAATAATCAATAATTTTTTGAAATCTACAGTAATGATCTATGTGATTCTTAGGATTTTAAAAAATGACTTTTTGTCCACTTACTATGATAATAAAGGAAAATAAACTTACTGTACCCAAACAATGATGATTGAAAAAGAATCTAGATATCGTCTTATCTGCTAAGGAGTACAAGTTTTCAAAGAGTGTCCTCCTAAGCCTGTGAATGAGCTGGAAGTCCTTGGAGCTGAGATCGATGGGGAAACCTAGGTCGATATCATTCTCCAGTTGATAGAAAGGCTTGCTCAGGCTCAGGCCATGGTTGCTCAAAAGGAATCTACTTCTAAGTCGAAATGCAAGAAGAAGAAGAAACAAGGTGGAGCAAAGGTGGATCACAAAGGGGAGTGAAGAAGCCGAAAGGCAAGTACTTCACTTGCAAGCAGGATGGACATTCGAAGGACTGTCCCAATCCGAAGTAGAACAAAGGTATAACCTTTGGTCTAGTTGTTGAAACATGATTAGTGGTGTTATCTACCGGCACCTGGTGTGTAGATACGAGAGTCACTAATCATGTATGCAATACTTTGCAGAGGTTCGAGGAAACCCGACGACAAGCTGTGGGAGAGATTACCATTTACCTGGGCAATACCATGAAGGTGGCGATTGCAGTGGGAGATGTTTGTTTGTCTTTTGAGAAAAATAAAGTTTTGGTTCTTAAGAATTGCCTTTATGTACCTTTATTTAGAAAGAATTTAATTTCGGTTTCTAAATTGTTTGTGAATAGATACTCTATTTCTTTTAATAATAGAGTTGTTATAAAAAGGAATAGGGAGATTATCTGTTCTGGTACATTGATAGGAAATTTGTATATACTCGAACCAAAAGCTCCCACGATGCAAATAGAAGTTAATAAGTCATCTTCTAATTCCAATAAGAGAAAAGAACCTTCCAAGATGAACCAAACATATCTTTGGCATCTTTGGCTTGGTCATATTAACCTAAGCAGAAATCAAAGGTTGATAGCTGATGGACCTCTGGGTTCATTAGTGGTGAAAGATTTCCCAACCTGCGAATCTTGCTTGGAAGGTAAAATGACCAAGAGTCCTTTTAAGGCCAAGGGGTATAGAGTCAAAGATGTGTTAGAATTGGTTCATTCTGATTTGTGTGGTCCTATGACTATCCAGGCAAGAGGTGGTTTTGAGTATTTCGTCTCTTTTATATATGACTACTCAAGATTTGGATACATTTACTTAATGCGCCGCAAGTCTGAATGCTTTGACAAGTTCAAAGAATTCAAGGCAGATGTGGAGAAACGTCAAGGTAAAAGTATCAAGACACTACGATCTGATCGTGGTGGTGAGTACCTCTTGGGAGAGTTTAGGAACAACTTATCAGAGGTTGGGATTCAAACCCAATTGTCTGCACCTGCCACACCCTAGCAGAATGGTGTAATAGAAAGAAGGGATAACACTCTTATGAAGATGGTTAGATCGTTGATGAGTTATTCTGAGTTGCCAGATTCGTTCTAGAGATATGCTCTAGACACGCCGGTGTACATTATGAACTTGGTTCCATCTAAATCAATGCCTTCTACTCCCACAGAATTGTGGACTGGGCGAAAGCCCAGTCTAAGACATATTCGATTATGCGGGAGTTCAACACATGTGCTGAAGGCAGATGCTGGTAAGTTGAAACCTCGTACATAAGTACGCATGTTTATTGGCTATCCTAGAGGAACGAAGGGTGGTTTGTTATATAGTCCTAGAGATCAGAGGGTGATCTTTAGCACGAATGCCAGATTTCTAGAGGATGACTATGTGATGAGCCACAAGCCCAAGAGTAAAATTATTTTGGAGGAATTAAAAGGGGAGGTCACTTCTTTAGTACCACCGATACAAGAAGATATACCGCATGTCACTGCACCGCGTGTCACAGAGGATAGACAGGTGATTCCTCATCGTAGTGGGAGGGTTGTGAGACATCCAGATAGATTCATGTTCTTGGAAAAGTCTTCTGATTTAGTCCCTGGCGAACATGAACATGAACCCTGGACATATGACGAGGCAATCCAAGATAAAGATGCAATATCTTGGCAAAGTGCAATGAATGTTGAGATTGAATCTATGGATTCAAATCAAGACTGGGAGCTGGTAGAACCACCCGATGGTGTAAAAACCATTGGATGCAAGTGGATCTACAAGAGAAAGAGAGGAATAGATGGGAAGGTTGAGACCTTCAAAGCGATGCTTGTTGCGAAGGGGTATACTTAGAAAGAGGGTATTGATTATGAGGAGACCTTTTCGCCGGTAGCCATGCTTAAGTCTATCCGGATTCTCTTATGCATAGCAGCTCATATGAATTATGAGGTGTGGCAGATGGATGTCAAGACAACTTTCCTGAATGGAAGTCTTGAGGAAGACATCTATATGAAGCAACCAGAGGGATTCATTGCAAAGGGCAAAGTGCATCTTGTATGTAAGCTTAATCGGTCCATTTATGGATTGAAGCAAGTTTCGAGGTCTTGGAACATCCAATTTGATAAGGTAATCCAGTCTTATGGATTTATTCAAAGTTCGGATGAGTCTTGTGTATACAAGAGATGTAACGAAAACGTAGTGGTATTTCTTGAAGTATACGTAGATGACATTTTGGTGATTGGCAACAATATCAAGGTGTTATCAGGCGTAAAGGTATGGTTGTCCAAATAGTTTGATATGAAGGACTTGGGAGAGGTGGGACACATCCTTGGGATCAAGGTTATAAGGGATCGCAGAAAAAGGATGTTGTGCTTATCCCAAGCTTTATACATAGACACGAGTATGGATCGTTTTAGCATGTAGAACTCCAAGAAGGGTTTTCTACCTTTCAGGCATGGAGTTCCTTTATCTAAGAAGATGTGTCCTAGATCATCTGAGGAGATAGAGGAGATGAAGGCGGTTCCTTTTGCTTCGGCAGTTGGAAGCCTCATGTATGCGATGGTATGTACGATACCAGATATCTGCTATGCCATGGGCATGGTCAGCAGATATCAGAGCAATCCAGGACAGGGACATTGGACTGCGGTAAAGCATATATTGAAGTACCTGAGAAGGACTAGGGATTATATTCTAGTGTACCAGGAAGACCAATTACTCCCTATGGGTTACACGGATTTCGACATCCAATCAGACAGGGATAACAGTAAGTCAACTTCAGGTTTTATGTTTACTTTTGGAGGTGGGGCCATTGTATGGAGAAGTGTCAAGCAGAAATGTGTGGCGGACTCTACCATGGAAGTTGAGTATGTGGCGGCCTCTGAGATGGCCAAAGAAGTTGTATGGCTCAGGAACTTCCTGATGGACTTTGATGTGATTCCTGGATTGCCCAAAACTATCACAATTTATTGTGATAATAGTGGTGCAGTTGCAAACTCGAAGGAACCATGAGCACAAAAGGCTAGTAAACACATAGAGCGCAAGTACCACCTAATACGAGAAATCGTAAAGAAAGGAGAAGTTGTTGTGGCCAAGATTGCATCGGAGGATAACCTGGCAGATCCTTTCACTAAGGCCATTCCGGCGAGATCTTTTGATAGGCATGTGGACGAAATGGGGATCAGATGTATATCAGTTTAAGGACAGCATAGTCTTTTAGTATAAGTGGGAGATTGTTGGGATGTATACTAAAAAGTCTATCTTTTGTATGAACATCTTTATTTTGAAATAAGAATCACATGATCATTGTTTGCATATTTTTATGGTAATGCATATTGTCTAATACATTACATTGTAGATAACATGGTGTGTGGTGTCACACGGAAGACCATGTTATCGGCTCCATGTAAAGTATAAGTAAAGGCTCACAACTGAGATGGCTTTGGAAAAATAATCGGAATGGTTCTAGTGTGATTTGGTATTGGTTTGTCTTGACCATAGAATCACACTAGTACCCTTTGTGTGTATTGAGCAGGACCGACTTAGAGGTGATTCGATTTATTGCTGACTACATAATCGAATCGGACCTTAGATATTATTATGTACATGCTCTTAATCCCGATATAATAATGGGCACATATACTTAGTATTCATCTCTTTGATTTACCAATGGGAGAGATTTATAGATTAAATCGATAGGCTCGGTAAGTTGGGAAATGGTATTATGTATATAGTGTGCCGTTGATTTTAGCAGGAAACCGTGTCATTTATATTAGGATGATGATGTCCCCTTGAGGAGCTCATAAGGTTCATCATGTAAACCCTGTAGGTGGGCTTTGTCTGACATGATGAAAAGGTTGAGTGGTACTACTCATGGAGTTAGATGTTGATTAATTAATGGTCAGTAAATTAATTAATCGATGGACATTCGAGATCTTAAACACGGGGAAAAAATATACAAATAATATATGGAGCCCATATTAACCTTTGGGGGTTGGTGAGGTAGATCAATGATAATCCTTTAGTGGATTGGATTATCATTAATGGATCGGACTTTATGTGGGCTTGATCCATGGGTGGCCAAGATCCAACTCCTCCTCACGGTCCCTAATGTAGCCTATTAACACCTCATGAAGCTTAGATCCAATGGATAGAAACAAAACTCTAGATCCAAAGGTAGAGATTAAATCTCTAAGATCCGACGCTTGAGATTAAATCTCTAGATCCGACGGTTGAGATTAAATCCCTAGAAACAATGGTGGAGATTAAAAGGAGATTTATCCCTAACTCTATAAAAGGAGTTTGAGGGGTTGGCGTGGAGAATCAATCAAGAGAAGCAAGGGTTTTGGAGGTTGGCAGCAAGAGATAGGAGCTAGGGTTTGGGCTTGGGCGGCACCTAATAAGGAAAGATTTCCTTGCCTTCTTCTTCTTCCTCAAGCTGTAGGTGGCCCATGAGCTCCTTCCAGCCCTTGGACAGCATCCAAACTCCCTCTTATCCTTCTCCTTGGCCGGTGGAACAAAGGTTTAGGGTCCTCCCTTGAATATTTTCGCCGGCAAACCTTAATCTCTTCTTCCTTCTTGGCCGGCGGCAAAGCTCAATCCTTGGAGGTTGTTGGTTGGTTGAAAGAAAGAATAGAGCTTTGTTTCTATTCTTCCTCTTGCTCGGAATGAGCAAGGAAGGAAGATTGGCAATCTAGGAGCTTCAACTTTTGGTAGATCGTCACCCACACGACGTCTGAAAGACAGAAGGTCATATATTAGAAGATTGAGAGGTATGTCTATTCTCTATTCTCTTTTGTTACTTGCTTGTATTTGTTTTTTCAATTATGAGCATTATATATTCTATTTGTGGCTAAATAATACTTGGAACCCGAACATAAATACAAAATCCGGCGATCCGTACATTGTCTATTCCGTGGCTACTCGTAGAATAGAGGTTGGTCGCTTGAAAAATGAGTTTGTTCAAGTGACCTCTCTAAACGAATAGCACGACGATGACATGGTTGTTTGGGCAATCCCTTTTTTCTAGGATTAATTTTTTTTTAATCCAGGGACATCGATGGGATTGCCATGAACAAGCAACCAAGGTTAAGTGGGAAGCAAAGTTTCCCCTCACGGACTCGATAAGTAAAACCCTTCAGAGATGTTGCGTGAGGCGGCAGAGAACAGCGACAAAGGGCTCGGCGTGCAGCTCCCATGATTCGAAGGAGAGGATGAGATGCATGATTAGAAAAGCTAGGGATTGGGGAGGTTGAGGAGCGACGGCGATGATTGTGGATCCAACTCGCGGCAGCAATAGCGTGGCGATGACAACTGATGCAGCGGCGGCAGTGCGAGCTTGAGCAATGGAGTTTAGGAAGAAGAGATGTCAAGCACCTTTGATCGGCGAAGTGAGGAAGAAGCCGGCAATGGAAGGTCGTGCAAGGGAGAGGAAGGAAGAGAAGAGAAGGGGCAGAAGGTTGTACGATAGGGAGAAATAAGCGACGGAATAAGAGAACAATGATGGTGCATGGAGAAAAGAATCGGGGATTAAAAGAATAGGGTTTAGTTATTTAAATGTTGGAAACATAGGCTTATTAAACCCATTAATTCCTCCTTACTAATAAATCAAATAGGCTTTCTTGAAGCCTATTAAATCTTTCCCCATAAATTAACCATACAAAATCCATTTAAATTTAGAAAAATTTCTAAAAATTCCTGAAAAATTCCATAAGAAAATTTCTTAATTAACAAGGGCCATTTATTATTATTGTTTTTATTATTATTATTATTATTATTATTTTGGATATCATTCACTACCTCTAGTTAGGCATAAGACCTATTAGATGTTTTAGCACATTGGGTTGTTAGACAAGTTTAATATCTCTACTTACCTCTAGTTTGACATAAGACCTAATAGACATTATTTTTGATATATGTCAAAGGGGGAGAGGGTAAAGTTAAGAAAATTAAAAGGTAGTTTTGAAAAATAATCTTTAAATGTTTTGATGCTTTTATTTCCTTAGCTTTGAATTGGTTTGCCAAAAATCAAAAAGGGGGAGATTGTTGGTACAGAGGCACCAGATAATCGAACCTAGGTTTTGATAATGACAAAGATTTAAAGTTAAGTCATTTTGTTATCTCATATGCTATGTTGAGTGTGCATGTAATGTTTTAGACTTTACTAAGCTCAAAGAGACTAGGTGAATCTCGATGGGAGGAGAAACCTTGGTGGTCGATGGACCAGGTCAAAGACGACTGGAGAATCTCGATGAGTCAACAAACCTTAGTGGTTGGTTGACTAGGTCAAAAGACGCCAACAGAATCTCGGGAAGTCAAGAAACCTCGGTGGCCGAGTGATCGGAAGCTAAGCGATAGATCAGAAGGACCAAAGGTAAGCAAGGTAAGAACCTTATGTCGAGAGGACAGGTCACATCCTCAGTACGAGGACAACCATAGGCGTTGATTCGACCAAGGCTTCCGGAGGAAAGCCGAAGTCGAGATCGGATGGTCAAAGACTGTTACGATCACTATTATTATATCTTGTGATAACCTTGTGATGCAGGTGATTGAATTGGAAACTCAAGTTCAACAGCCGACTAGGATGATCAACAATCGACTGACAATTGGAGCAATCAACTGGTGTGCGCATGAAGAGTCAAATTGTCACATCAAAGAGAAGGCTTTTTGATAAGTTCTATCTAGATCTTGATCCAGACCTAGATATGGATGAAAAGGGATATTTCAAGGTTGAGTAAGGCCTATAAAAAGTGGGGTGGACACAAACCCTAATACATGAAATTCTCTCAATTGCTCTTGTTCTCCAATCGTTATTCTTCATGCCACAACGCTACTTTGACTGGATCTTTTGTTAATATATTATTGGTAATTTAATTTATTTGTTGCGTACTTAATTTTCAAAAGGAGTGGTAAGGTTGTTACCATCTCCTTTACCTTTTTGTAAGCACCGTGTCTCTTGCCTCCAATGAGGAAGAGATCAACTAATGAATTTCCCCTCGTAAGCGATCAAGGATCTTGGGCCTTGGACTAGCAGTCGGTTGGCTACGAACCAAGTAAAAAACACTTGTGCCTGAGTTTTTGTCCTTGGCTTATTTCGCTGAGATATACTTTGTGTTTTACGAGTTAGTTTTTACAAACAAAAGAAATTTTTTAAAAATGTTATTCACCCCCTCTCTAGCGTCTTTCTCGATCCTATAGATGTTCCTTACTTGTCTTAAGGGGTTGCATATGTTGTAATCAATTGAGTAAGGATGTCCATCAACTCTGGGTTGTAGCTTAAAGAGTTCTTTTATCAAATATTAATGCACTTTTTTCTGTAAGGCTTGCTTCATCTTGGAAGTGAATTCTCTGATAATTGTTGCATTAGGATTGGAAAGGTTAAATTGGATCATGTCATTTTCCATTCCTAAAGTTAATTTCTTTTTTTTCACATCAATGAGAGATCTAGCAGAAGCTAAGAAGGGGTTTCGGTATTGTGGTCCATATCTAAGATAAGAAAGTCAGTAGGTATTGTAAATCTTTCTACTGCCACTGGGATGTCTTCTAACATGCCTAAGGGTTGCCTCATTGTGTCATCGACTAATCGTAAGGTCACGTTTCTTTGTTTTAATCCTTTCAGCCTCATTATTTCATAAAAGGGAGTTGGTATGACATTCACAGTAGACCCTAGGTCACAAAGAGCTATGTCGAAATCAAAATCATAAATTGCACATGAAATTATAAAGTCACATGGTCCATCAAGTTTAAGAGGAGATTTGTTTAGAGGTGTCATGTTTCTTTCTTCTTCCATATTGATGGCTACATAGTCCTTGAATTCTCTTTTCTGCTCCTCTACTTCAAAGTAGATTGCAGGGTTACTTTTATTGTGATATGCTATTATAGCGTTGCATCTTTCTATGGGATTGATTTTTGGTTTTCCTGGGAATCTTCCTAGTGCTCTTGCTGATGAATTTTCTATTTGTGCCACCTGAGTTTCCAATATTTGAGCATGGTTAGCTAAGTTGTTGGATTGCTTCATTAGTTTCTTTGTGTTGTCGATCTAAATTTATCATATGTTGTCGGAACTCATGGCTACTGGCATTTTGGTATTGAAAAAAAATTTCAATCATCTTTTCTAAGTTAGCTAATTTCCCTTGTTGATGTCCTTTTGGTTGTCTCAGATTGTTCTGATTTGCTTGGTTCTGATTATTCTGGTATAAAAAGTTAGTATGCTTCCTCCACCCTGGATTATAGGTGTTGGAATCGGGATTGTTCATGCGATGTTGCTTGAGATTATTTATGGCATCAATCTTTTCCACAAATGTTGAAAGTCCTATTTCATAATTTTGTGTCGAATATCCCGGAACGCCACATATCTCACAAGAAATATTAGTAGAATTAATAGCAATAACACTGAAATGCACAAATTTTTGAGATAGGTTAACTACTTTGTCTGCTAATAGATCTAAAGAACTTACCTCATACTTACTTTGCATCTGAGTGGAGTTCCCTCATTTTGTCGACCATTGGTGGTGATTGAGAGCAACTCTTTCGATAATATTGAAAGCATCATCTAACGTTTTGTTCACTAAAGCCCCCCCCCTGCGATAGAGTCTAGAGAGATATTTGTAGAATACGATATACCATTGTAGAATGTGTGGATGATTAGGCATCTTTTGAGTCCATGATGGGGGCATTGTTACAATAATCCTTTGAAATGGTACCAAGCTTCGAAAAGTGACTCTCCACCTTTTTGTGAGAAGTTTGTGATTTGATGATGGAGGTTTATAGACTTACTTGGGAGAAAGTATTTATTGAGGAATTTTTTCCTAAGCTGGTCCCATGTTATGATGCAGTATGCGGGGAGAGAATGTAGCCAAGCTCTTGCCTTGTCTCGAAGTAAGAAAGGGAATAATATTAACCTGATAGCATCTGCAGAAGCCCCATTAAAGTTTAGAGTTTCACAAAATTCAAAAAATACCTCTAGGTAAAAATTAGGGTCTTTTGTAGCTACTCCTTCGAATTGATGTTGTTGTATCATGGATAGCAACACTGGTTTTAATCCAAAGTTGTTTGCTTCAATAGGAGTTCTTCGTATACTTGACCTTAACCCTTTTGTAGTTGGGTTGCATAGTCCTTCAAAGGTTTGCTTTCCTCTTGTGTTGCCATAGCAGTAGATTGAGCTTCCTTAAGTCGTCTCTGGAATCTTTGCCTAGCAAGGAGGGTTCTTTCTATCTTAGGATCTTCTTCTATTACTTCGCTTGTCTAGTTAATCTGCGCATAAAAAAAGAAATGTACTCCAAAGGGAATCATTTTAGCAATGATAATGAAAGTATAAACAAATAAAGATCTAGATTAACCTAATTGAAAAATAAACTAATATTGATGCAGTCCCCGACAACGACGCCAAAAACTTGATGTGTCAAGATCTGCAAGCGCACAACTGTCATCATGTAATAAAAATATCGATCCCATAGAGACTATATCAAGTACTAGTTGTTTGCAAAGGAAGATTGTCTAGAATAATTAATTGGTTGAGTAATGGTTAAGAAAGGAAGATCAGAGTAAAAAATTTCTTTTGAGATGTATCCTAGGATGTCAATTTTGCTGCTATATCGATTATCAAAGAGAGATTCTCAAGTATTGGTGTGTATTCATAAGGGAGATATGTTCTAAGATAATCATTAGCCTCTCTCGAGGTCGTAATGATATATTACGTAGACACGATTCCTACTTCCCTTGTATTCGAGCTCAGGCGACCTTGTTGCCCATAATCTTGTCACTAGATTTAGGCAAGTCAAAACCTTAGTTCTACAATCGGTGAATCATAACAATGTGGCTAAGTAAATCTTTGATGCTCTTTAAGTCCACGAGAGGTTTAATTACTTTCACGATGTCCGTTCGTAGATAACCTTTGCCGCTGCAAGAACTTGTCACTAGAACCCCATGAAGTTATATAGACTTTAATCGTTATTTGTAATAATTCCTCACGTTTGGTCCTATGGATCTCGGGTCTCGGTTCATGGCTAAGTATGCCCCTTAACCCGTAAGAACACACGGATGAGTGACTAATAATTATGTAATGTTAATCAAAAAACATATGATAGAACTAAATCACGAAATACTTATCAATAAATAAATAGAATCATCAATGAAAACACGACATAGGGATACTCCCTAATCCTAGGACCAAGGAGAATTACTCCATAGTTGGGGAAGAAAAAGACATTGAAATATATAAAGATATTTGATACTAGAAGAGAATAAGAGTAAAACTTAGACTAGTTGGCATCGTAGAGGCTTCTTCCTGTCTTGGAGTTTCTCTTCCTTGATCCCTCTGAATCCCTTTCTCTAAATCCCCTTCCTCTCTTAATTCTCTTCATCTCCTTAATTTTGAGGCTTTTGTATTGATTTTTCTGTAGAGAAAATAGGGAAATCCGTTGCAAGAAATGCGGAACAAACTTGAGAAAAATTGGGATTCGATTATCCCGTGGTACGACCATGCCATTTGGCATGGCTTGGGCATGTCAAGTGTTGTGGAGACCTAGCATGCCCCAAAATTAGGTGTGTCGATGAGGTTAGGCATGGGTGTGCCTCTTGACACACCCTGGGCATGTCACTTGGCACGCCATGGGCGTGTTGGACACTGGGAAGTCCAAAAAATAGTCATTGTGGCTCCGTTCGCTCCCTGTTTATCATGGTTTGCATCCAAGGTTCTATTATGCCTTCTTTTGTCCCTCATGAGAGTAAAAACATAGAAATTCTAGTTATTTGAACTAAAAGTGCAATATGAAAGTAAATGCTATGTTTTATGTATATTATGCGAATGAAATGCTAGAAAAACATGCTAAATAAACCCTTAAAAATTCATGTGATTCACACTCATCATCAAGCCGATGAGCTCATCTCTCGAGTTGCAGGTAGACTCTTCCTTGTTTTTCTTGAACTGCTCTTGCCAAGATGTGGTCCTTCTATAAATGTCGCCATGTGACCTACATAGTGATTCTCAAGGAATATTCTTGTCTTATTCGTATATGGCAAAGAGGAATATATCATAGTGGGAGCTCCTTTGCATCATTGGTCTCCTAACCGCCACACAGCTAGTGATGATATGGTGGACAAGGTGGGGGGAGCTCCTACATAAGCTGGGGGGGGGAGGCTCAGGGGTTCTTTTTATTATTCTTTTCTTCTCTAAGAAGGGGGTCAGGTTGGTTCTTTCTACTTATCTTCATTATGACACATGAGATAATGTTGGGAGATCGGGACGGCCGGCTAGAGGGGGGTGAATAGCCCTTGTACGATGGATGTTGTAAATTGCTCGTCTACAAAAGATTAGCGCATGTGGAATATACGAATACAAATAGACAAAGCAAAAGATAAACAAACAATGATAACAAGGATGTAACGTGGTTCACGGCTACGCCGCTAATCCACGACTCGATCCCTCCTCGATGAATCACTCCGCCAAAACCAATCCACTATTGGTCTCTCCTTTGCACCAAGCTAGGTGGAGGTAACCTTTACAATCAAGATCACTCTTCTACAATGGAATGAAGATTAGAGCAAGTAGAAGAGTGGAAAAACATTTAGGGCACTTTGGGAGTAGTTGGGCGTTCAAGCATTAGACTCCCAAAGCCCCATCCTCTTCCTTTTTATAGAGGAAGAGGGTTTCTTCCCGTTGATACAGGAGCAGTCGACTGATGCCCTCGATCAGTCGACTGGTCCTGTAGTCGTTGCCCAATAACGGCTGCTTTCCACGTTAGATTCCATCCAACGGTATTTGCATCAGTCAACTGATGGCGCCCATCAGTCGACTGATGTCAATCAGTCGAGTGCTCTGCGAGATCGACTCCATTCTGTGCCCGTGCACAGTGTCATTAGTCGACTGCCATTCCTTGGCAGTCGACTGATCAAGCCATTAGTCGATTGCCCATGCGGCGGTCTGATCAACTTGGTGACTTAAACGATCGAACCATCGACTCGGAAGCGATCGGCCCGGCATTACATGGCAGTCGACTAGTGTCGGGAAATCCCATCCGACACTTAGCCAAATGGCCAAGTTTCACCGAAGAGCTACACTTCCCGGGTTACAATCGCTCACTCTCATCCCTCGGAGTCCCTTGCCTTCGAAGTTCTCTTCGTTCGCGGCCACGTCCCTCGGCAGCATCAGGCGCACGACTCTGCAATGCTCCTTCTCGTCTCTTGCCTCGAAGTCTACTTCGTTCGGCTTCACTCCAAACTTCTCGTTCGGCGGTCCCTCGGATGCTCCAAGCACACGGCTTCCGCAAAGCTATACTTCACCAACTCAAGGCCCGAGTCATGAGATGTGAAACTCGCCACGGCTCCATGTGCGAATTACTAAGTCCTGCACGACTTCAACGCACATATCAAATCAACATAACAAACTAACTTAAACCCTTTGCCACACACATCAAAACCTAATCATGGCAAGAGATTGCCCTAACAATCTCCCCCTTTTTGATGTGTGGCAATCCGTTTAAGTTAGGTAAAAATATTTGATAAAAATTCCTAAGGTAAGAAAGCATGTAAATATAAACATGATATAGCAACATGCAACTCCCCCTTAATCCATAAACTCTCTCTACAAATTTTCCCCCTATAATAATTAACTTAAACATAATTATTTCTTCCCCTTTGACACCATCAAAAAGATTAACACTAAGTTATAAACTCATGGCATCAAGTCTAATAGAAGGAAAATACCAAAGCTTGTTTTAAAACCTGAATTCGGCCTCAACTAGTCTGATTTTCAAGCCACCAGTCAACTGGTTCAGACTACCTGTCGACTGGCATGCGAATTTCAGAACTTTCTGATTTTCGGACCGAATTTCAAAAATGCATTAAAAATTCCAGAAAATTCGAAAAATCATGAAATATGGGGAACATATTTCTTGTAAGATTCTTTATCAGTGAAAAATATGTCTTTATGAAAAATCATTATATTTTCACGTGTTTGCCAAAAATCCAAAAGTTTTAAAAACCACTAGGTTTTTGATCATTCTAGTATCAAGTTTAACACCTAGTTTTGGTTCCAATTGTTTCAAAACATGAATACATAGATTTTAGATTAAGAAATTGTTTTGAAAACATATGAAATATCCAACCATGATCTTTGGGCAATATGTCTATGAATTAAACATAAGCCTTCCCCATGATTGGTCTATTATTGCTATTTTGATACTTCAAATGACCATCTAAATGCCATAGACATTAGTGGACATTTGTATCATCCTAACATCTCACCCATGCTAAGTTTTCAATCAAGGTAGCCTATTGTGAGTGTGAGATGTATCCTAGAGGGTATTTGTATACACTTAACCATTATATTCATACAATTCTATCAAGGTTAAGTATCATCCTAACAATCCTCATGATCATAAAGACATATACATGTGAATTTCACATTATGATCATGAAATACATGTATTCATCAATTTTTAATCATGCATTAGGTATTATATCATGATAATAAGCAAAATATCACCTAAAACATGATTTAACCCTATTTCTCATGATGATGTGCCAAATTTCAAAATCATAAATCATGATTGCACATATACATAGCAATTACATTGATTATCATGATTTAAGCATTATTAACTATTTATAGGCACGTTATCATCACCTAACACTATTTAAAAATGTTGTCCCGCCATCCTAATTCAACCAAAATATGATATAGGTCAATTGCATATGGTTGACTACCCTAGGGGTTTTCTAACCCTTAAGGATGGATTTTGGAACCCAAAATAAGTTCTTGCCTATGGGGTTCACTAGATACTCCTTAGGAATCCATTTCCTAGCTATTACTTTCTTCTTATCTTGTCCCCTAGCAATTAGGCATTTATAGGCCTTTTCATTTTTCTTTTCTTTATAACCTAGGCCTTTTTTTGTTGAAGCTAGCTCTTTGGCTCCCTATGATCATGTTCAAGGTGTTGGAGCCTATGGTGAATTTTTCTAGGGCTTTTGTCAAGTAATCTACCTTTTCCCTTAGAGCCCTATTTTCATCCATGCATGCATCACTAACATTAAATGGCATATATTCATGTGAGCATGAATCATCATGGCAAGAAGGAATATTTTCATTTTCATTTAAGCATGCTTTTTCTAACTTATTTTCTAAGTCCTGAATTTGATCTAGCATGCTTTTGTTCTTCTTCTTAGCTCTAAATAAGTCCTTAGTGAGGCTAGAAATCATAGACATAATTTGCTTAGGGCGTAGATTTGTTACCTCACTTACCAAATCCTCTTCTTCGGATGAGGAGGATGTAGAGGCTCCCCCTTCACTTGAGCTCTCTCCACTTGATCTTGATTCTTCATTTTCAGTGGAGGAGCAATCCAAGTCATTGAAAGCCATCAATGCAAGGTTGGAGTAGACATGCTCTTCTTCATCGGATGAGGAAGAGGAAGCAAGGTCATCCCATGTCTTTGCTTTGAGAGCCATGGCCTTTCCTTTTTCCTTGGCCTTCTTTTCTTCTTCCTTCTTTTTACTCCCCTTTTTCTTTTTCTTTTCTTCTTTCTTCTTCCTCTCTTCTTTGCTCTTGTTTAGGAGAGGACAATTGTCCCTTATGTGTCTCTCTCCTTGGCAATTGTATCATATGACCTTTCCTCTTGGTCTTCTCCTCCTATCATTAGATTTATTAAAATGAAAACCTTTTAAAGCACGTCTTACCCTCCTTACCATATATGCTTCTTCCGTGCTATCCATGGAGAAGGAGGAAGAGGCTTCATCATCGTCGGAGGAGGGGATCTCCATCTTCTTTTTCCCCTTATTTGCCATCAATACTACTCCTCTTGAAGTTTGAAACTTTGGCTCTTCTTGTATTCCTTCAAGCCTTGTTTCGTGGAGCTCCATTGTTGAGAAGAACTCCTCCAAGGTACTTACTTCCAAGTTCTTGGAGATGTAAAACGAATCCACCATGGAGCTCCATCTTGAGGACCGGGGAAAGACATCTATGGCCTTCATTACCATATCCCGGTTGGAGAGCTTTTCTCCTACACTTGTTAACCCAATTAATATTTCTTTAAACCTAGAATGTAATGATGTTACCTTTTCTCCCTTTTCCAATTTGATATTTGATAGTTGGGAGCAGAGGAGGTCTCTCCTTCCAAGTTTGGCTTCCGAAGTGCCTTCATGAAGTTCAACCAATCTCTTCCACATCTCCTTGGCACTTGAGCATTCCCCAATTCGGTTGATCTCTTGTTGGGGCAGCAGATTGAAGAGATGGTGCTTGGCTTTTGAATTTGCAAGGTGCTCTTCCCTTTGCTTTTTGGTCCATCTAGATTTCTATATTGGCTTCGCTTCTTCATCCCTAGGCAAAATGAAACCGGATTCCATTGTAATCATGATATCAAAATCCGTTTCGAAAAATACCTCCATTCGCTTCTTCCACCAAGCGAATTCTCCTTCAAACTTCGGTGGATGGATGTTGGAGCCGGCCATTTTGAATGTTGCTTGTTGTGGCGGTTAGTCCTCGACAAGCTTTCCTTGGCTCTGATACCACTTGTTAGGAGATCGGGATGGCCGGCTAGAGTGGGGTGAATAGCCCTCGTACGATGGATGTCATAAATTGCTTGTCTACAAAAGTTTAGCGCAAGAGGAATATACAAATACAAATAGACAAAGCAAAAGATAAAAAAATAATGCTAATAAGGATGTAACGTGGTTCACGGCTACGCCGCTAATCCATGACCCGATTCATCCTCGGTGAATCACTCCGCCAAAACTAATCCACTATTGGTTTCTCCTTTGCACCAAGCTAGGTGGAGGTAACCTTTACAATCAAGATCACTCTTCTACAATAGAATGAAGATTAGAGCAAGTAGAAGAGTGGAAAAACGTTTAGGGAACTTTGGGAGTAGTTGGGCGTTCAAGCATTAGACTCCCAAAGCCCCATCCTCTTCCTTTTTATAGAGGAAGAGGGTTTCTTCCCATTGACACAGTAGCAGTCGACTGATGCCCTCGATCAGTCGACTGGTCCTGTAGCCATTGCCCAATAACGGCTGCTTTCCATGTTGGATTCCATCCAACGGTATTGGCATCAGTCGACTAATGGCGCCCATCAGTCGACTGATGTCAATTAGTTGACTGCTCCGCGAGATCGACTCCATTCTGTGCCCGTGCCGTGTCATGTCATCGATCGGCTGCCGTCCCTTAGCGATCGGTGATCAATCATCGATCATTGCCCATGCGGCGTCGGTGATCAACTGATTGGTGACTTAAACCAGTCGATCGAACCATCGACTCAGAGCAGTCGACTGCCATGACATGGCAGTCGACTGGTGTCGGGGAATCCCATCCGACACTTAGCCAAATGACCAAGTTTCACCGAAGAGCTACCCTTCCCGGGTTACAATCGCTCACTCTCATCCCTCGGAGTCTCTTTCCTTCGAAGTTCTCTTTGTTCACGGCCACGTCCCTCAGCAGCATCAGGCGCACGACTCTGCAATGCTCCTTCGCGTCTCTTGCCTCGAAGTCTACTTCCTTCGGCTTCACTCCAAGATTCTCGTCCGACGATCCCTCGGATGCTCCAAGCGCACGACTTCCGCAAAGTTATCCTTCACCGATTCAAGGCCCGAGTCATGAGATGTGAAACTCGCCATGGCTCCATGTGCGAATTACTAAGTCCTGCATGACTTCAACGCACATATCAAATCAACATAACAAACTAACTTAAACCCTTTGCCACACACATCAAAACCTAATCATGGCAAGAGATTGCCCTAACAGATAACTCTTCCTCTCTTCTTCTTTTACAATATTTTTTACTACACTTAATATGTTTTCATTCATCAATGACCTGCCTAACTTTAGCACTGAAGGGTCATCGCCAAAATCCTGATAGTGCCCTTTGACACATGTTGTTTTTTATAGGACATACTGTTGGGGTCATGAAGAACCCACCCTTCTTCGACACTTCTGCAGAAGGAGCTCAAAAGTGATAACATCAGTTGGCACTGTCTTTGAGAACATTTGAGAAAGATGTTGAGATGCGAATGCAATGAGTTTCCTTGAAGACCTCCACACCGGAGGAGGTCCTTATTACTTTAATGCTCGACCAGCTAACCGTGGGAGGAGAGGAGGTAGTAAAGATGATCGGACATTTCTCGAAACCCTGGACAGTCGCTCTGAAGATTCCGATAGCCACCTCGACTTGTCTTTAGCCTCCCTTTTAGATGAAAAAGTCAAAGCTCAGTACAATAGTTTAGCCAGAGATCACTAAAATGGTCATGTCGATATTCATGGTCGCACTAGCATCCCTTCTACACTTTCCCCGTCCTTCTAGAGGGCCCAACCCCTCCCCATGAACCTCAAAAGTCATCTGCTGGCAACCTAAGTGATGGTCGATAGATCAACACCGACAAGTGAACAATGACTTGCCGGTAGATGGTAGGGGTGATCCTCATACCATGGAGTGTTGCACCATAGGTTGGAATCAATGGGCGTCGTGCTCTCCTAGCTACTTTGTAACCATCCCCAAATCCTCTGCAACAACAGTTCCAAATAGAGCCAAAATAAAGTAATCCTTCCGACTTCGATCTCTTTCTTCTTGCACCACCGCCAGCTCCGTATCGTTGGCGGTAGCTCCCCCTTCGAACAAAGATGTTGTGGTTGGCACTGATCAACTAGCCACATTGTCCTTGTCGAGCACCTGCCAACATTGCGTGCACCCAAGTATCCACATTTTGTTGGTACAGAGATCACCACTCCTTAGTTTTGATGTATGAACCATAGTTAAAGTTATGATCAACTTGTGTTTTAATATGCGTGTTAAGTGTGCATTGTTAACAAGAAAGCCCTAGTAGGTTAGGTAGACCTGATACTAGGCAAAGTATTGAAAGTCCTAGTAGGGCATGTTGACCCGATAATAGGAAAATGACTTGATATATTATGAGGATTGGACACTAGGCAGGAAGTCGAGATAGGTCAGTAGATCGGACATCTACCATGAAGATCGGTTAGGTCAGGAGACACGACAATCGACATGAAATCCATCTGAGTCAAGGAGATCAGACAGCTGGCGGGAAGCCCTAGTTGGTCAAATTAGATACAAGCATAGTAAATCCAGCTGGGCTATCAATAGGTAAGCCTCAAGTGAAGATGTGAGGCCGAGTCCTCTGTAGGGGGCAAGATAAGTGATGATCTGACGGATAGTCCACGTGGGACTAAGAAGTTGAGATCGAACAGTATTACTAATATCATTTCAAATTATACTGTATATTCTAGCTAATCTAAGTTTGTAGATTTCCAATCGGCTGGGATGTTTCCAGTCGACTAAGACCAAGTCGACTTGGTATGGTCCAGTCCACTGGATACCCAGTTGGAAACATAGGTTGGTGAATGACTAGAGATATGGAAACCGATATGGCAAGAATTCCAATCGACTGGGGAGGTCCAGTCGACTAGGATAGTTAATTTCCATAATTGCATAGGAGTGGAGCCAAGCGACCTAGAGTCGACTGGAATTGGTCAAGTCGATTGGGAAGGTAGAAGTACCAAATCGACGAGCCGATTTGGAGTCGTCTAGAGGGTGTTCTAGTCGACTGGAAAGTGCCTAAATAAGAAATGGAGGTCCAGCTTCGAAGATAACAACTCTCAAATGTCGAAGTGTTGTCGCCATTATCCCTCATTCACAAAAGCTCTGACACCCCGACCTCTTGCAAGTCCAACACTCTGAGTTACCTTCTTATCTCCAAAAGTATCGCTATAATAATTGTTTTTTACTTTCTCTTACTTGTACTTCATTTCAAGAGGATAGGTGACTTGTACATAATCCTCTATTCTTTGTAAAAAGAAAAAGCCTCTGAGATCGAAAGTTCTCGATTTAGAGGGAATTTAGTGGATTGCCCATCGAGGTAGCTCTCGGAGTGCTACGGGCCTTAGAGTAGCAACCCAGCAAAGGTTGTGAACCAAGTAAAAATGATCTCATACAATTTATTTTATTTTATTTACATTTCCACTGCATAGTCTTATATTTTGAAATGATAAATAAATGTTTTTTAACATTAAAAATAAAATATTTATATTCCGAGATTCAACCCCCCCACCCCTCTCTCGGGAATTCGCGACCCTACAAATGGTATAAGAGTACAGGGGCACTCCGATTTTGGTGAAACCACCAAAGAGAGCAAATAAAAAAATTTATTTAGTTTTATTATTTTTGCAATAGTTTCAAATTTTTTTTACTAGAACAAGTTTGTTGATAATCGATGGTCGCGGTTGTTGGGTTTCCGGCACCGCGGTGAGTGTGTGTTCGAACATGTTTCGTAAACATGTGCACAGCGGAAGGAATAAAATAATAAATCTAATTTATTACAACACGCGCATGCATAGTACAACATGTGTAGAAATAACCATAAACTCAAATTTTGCAATAATAGGAAATTTATAATACGTATACCTGCCGTATCACGTGTAGCGGGAAAGACATCAACCGGAACGATTCTCGCTAGAATCGTCTCTATCCGTATCCACGCCGAGTATCTTTGGGGTGACTTCACAAAGTCATGTGCCTCATCTTCGTACGGGTTACTAGCCTCGTGTTGAAGACGATGTGATCGAGAGAAGATCACGATCCGAATCAAAATTCGGATCCGAAACGAGTCCTCAAAAACTCGCTTCTCCGGAAAGGTATTCGTCAACCGTTTGACGAATCCTTCGTCCTCCACCTATGAGGATTACCGGAGATCGAATCCCCAGTAAGGAAGGCGCTGTCGGAGCTCCAAACGTTGTCCAAACGACGCTCCGACAAGAAGAAAACAAGCTGTCCAAAAAACTGGACAGCTTTGGTGGAGACCTTGCGCCGGCCAAATAAGGAAAGCAATATGCTTACCTTGTCACCGGAGCCAAGGGAGATCACCGGAGCTCCTCCAGCAGCAGCTCGACGCCGGCAAGTGGGGAAGATGGTAGCTGCTGGACGCCGGTTGGAGGAGCTTGGGCGGCGGCAAGGAGTTGGGCGCCAACCACTTGGAGAAGAGGGAGAGGGTGGGCGGCAACTTTAGGGTTGCAAGGATTTGGATTAGGGCTTAACAAAACCCTTAAGCCCTATTTTATAGAGAACAAATTCTCTTAATAGTTATTGGATCATAACCAAAAGCCCGTAAACCCGCTCCATTAATTTAAGTTAAAATAGACCATACAATGTTGGTCAATTTTAAATTAAAATGAACTGAACCAACATTAGTTCATTCGTTTAAAACAAACCAAACCCCTTTGGTTTATTCTCCTCCATTGGATTAGAACCAAACCAATTTGGTTCATCCATCATGTCTTCATAAAACACGGCCCATCCACGCTTCCATTGCGACTGAAACAATTTTTTGCTCGTTTCATTGTTTGGTCCAACCAAACCTAGTTTCTCTCAGTCTGAGATTCTCATTCTCAAGCTCATTTTAAATCCTTCGGATTACGCTCGTTGTGCGTGTGACCAAATAGGTTCTCGGTTTATATTGGTCATCTATAATTAACCATTAATTATAGAATGATCATGAGTGGCACCTAGTAGTACATCATGATCCCCAATTAACCGAAAAGATCAACGGTTGATCCATAACTATTTTTGAAACCCTTTAGTAGCTCGAATAAATCATGCCCCATTCCCTTCACTCATCTTATACCCACTTGGTTCAGGACATGATTTATAGTGTCAGTCCCCACTAGGTTGACTACGTCACACCTAGCCCAAGTATCATTTCCTCATCCTACGGATTCTAGTTACTACACATGTATCAAAGAGTACCTTACTCTAAACATATAATTCTTTGGCCAAATACTTTAGTAACAATCCGACGAGAGGCCATGGGTATACATCTCCTCACAAGGAGTGGTGAATCCTTTATAGGCTATTCAAACACCTTCGATCACTTCGATTTATACCCAATCATCCCGGGTCCACATCTCCTCAGAGATGCTTGCTTAAGATGTTAAAGCATAAGTCTTCATGATCAAGATGACTTGAATACCGCAAGTCAAAGGAACATCGCACTTAAGCTGCAGTAAGAACTTCATTGACATATCATTATATGCAGAGAACCATATGAAGTCTTACGACTGGTCACTCCAATGAACTAGTTACCATAACTAGCATCCACGATTAACTCTGGACATCACAATGTCTCCAGCCAGTGAGAATCAACTGCTTGGATACACCAAAGAGTATACCTCGTGCTAGTCTCGACAGAATCGATGGTGTCCAAATCCATCAATTCATTGACTAGGGATAATTCTGATACATCACAATTACACATGTAAAGATACTCACTAGTTGTGATCCAATCACAAATTCTCTCATGCTGTGAATCGTATCATGGACATTCGGTAAATGAGTTTCAGATCTAATCAAATACATGAAAACATGTATACTCAAATAGTGAATCTTCATTTATCATATAAATGGTTCAAACATAAGGCGATTGCCTTAGGACATCTCTCATATATTACTAACAAACTCCCACATGGCCTAATGCCAATCACTACGGTATCCAATACCATAAGCTCTAACATGACCCTCAAACTTACTTTGAGGTAATGCCTTAGTCAAAGGATCCGCTAAGTTCCTTTCAGTGGGGATTTTCTCGATTTGTATTTCCTTCCTACTTATGATCTCTCTGATTAGATGATAGCGGCAAAGCACATGTTTGGATCATTGATGAGACCACATAAAGTTCAGAGATGAACTTCTTGATCAAATTCTCTTCCTTTGCTGCTTCCAAAGCTGCAATGTATTCTGCCTTAGTGGCAGAATCCGCTATAATGTCAAGCTTGGAACCTTTCCAACTTATTGCACCTCCATTCTAGGTGAATACATACCCAGACTGAGACATGGAATCATCCTTGTCTATCTGGAGCTGGCATCCGTATACCCACGTATCACCATGTACCCTTCACCATATATTAGGAACGCATCCTTAGTTCTTCTTAAGTACTTAAGGATCGTCTTAACAGCCACCCAATGATCCATTCCTGGATTAGACTAGTATCTACTCGTGACACTTAGAGAATACGATACATCGGGGCTCGTACATAACATAGCATACATGATAGATCCTATTGCGGATGCATAGGGAATCTTACTCATGCAAATCCTCTCGTGTTCTGTGCGTGGACACATAGACTTCGAAAGGTGTATCCCATGCCTGATGGGTAGGAAACCTTTCTTGGATTCCGACATGCTAAACCTCTTTAGCACTCGGTCTATATATGTAGACTGCGAAAGACCAAGCAAACGTTTCGATCTATCTCTATAGATCTTAATCCAGAGGATGTAGGTTGCTTCTCCTAGGTCTTTCATGGAGAATGTCTTGGATAACCAAATCATAACTGACTGTAAGACTGAAACATCGTCTCCTATAAGTAATATGTCATCGACATACAATACTAGGAACACGACTACACTCCCACTAACCTCCTTGTACACACAAGGTTTGTCTGGATTTTGTGAGAATTCAAACCTTTTGATTGTCTCATCAAAATGGATATTCCAGCTCCGGATGCTTGCTTCAATCCATATATGGACCGTCACAATTTGCATACCTTGGTTTTATCAACCGATGTGAAACCCTCAGGTTGTATCATATACACGTCCTCGAGCAGATTTCCATTAAGGAAAGTTGTTTTCACATCCATCTGCCATATCTCATAATCATAATGAGCCTCTATGGCCAGGAGCATCCGAATGGATTTAATCATAGCTACAGGCGAATAGGTTTCATCATAATCAACACCTTGTTTTTGACGATATCCTTTCGCCACTAATCTAGCCTTATAGGAAATCACATTACCATCCATGTCGGTTTTCTTCTTCAAAACCCACTTGCACCCTATAGGCTTGATGCCTTCAGGTGGGTCAACCAAGTTCCAAACTTGGTTTTCATACATGGAATACATTTCCAACTTCATGGCATCAAGCCACTTATCCCTTTCTGAACTTGTCAGCACTTCTTCATAACTGGTAGGCTCCTCATCATCAATGAGTAACACGTCGTTCGATTCACTTACGAGAAATCCATATCTCTCAGGAATGTTGCATGTTCTACCAGATCTACGAAGATGTGGTGTTTCAATAGATCCAGTCGATTGCTCATCACTATGAGTTATCGGCTATTGTGCTTCACCAGGTATCTCATCAATGTCTATTTGAGTCTCTCGAGCCTCCTCAAGCTCGATGACACTCCCACTGTTTTCTTGCAAGAGAAACTCTTTCTCTATAAACACAGCATGCCTTGAAACAAACACCTTTTATTCCACAGGATGATAGAATTGATAACCCCTTGTTTCCTTAGGGTATCCAATAAATAGTCATTTATCAGACTTAGCATCCAATTTTTCTGATACAGTCCACTTCACATAAGCAGGACAACCCCAAATCTTCAAGTAAGATACATGAGGTTTATTACTATTCCACATCTCATATGGAGTAGTGGAGACTACCTTGGTTGGCATTCTATTTAACAAGTAAACAGTTGTCTGAAGTGCTTAGCCCCAAAAGGTCTTGGAAAGATTCGCATGATTCATCATTGACCTTACCATGTCCAACAAGGTCCGGTTAATCCTCTCAGATACACCATTATGCTGTGGTGTATATGGCGGAGTCCATTGAGACAATATACCATTGTCTCTTAGATAATCAAGAAACTCCTGACTTAAGTATTCACCACTTCGATCCGATCAAAGTATTTTAATACTCTTGTCATGTTGTTTCTCTACTTTATTTCTGAATTTTTTGAACCTTTCAAAGGCTTCAGACTTGTGTTTTATCAAGAACACATACCCAAACCGTGAGTGATCATCGGTGAAGGTAATGAAGTAGTTATAGCTTCCTAAAGCTTGAGTTGACATAGGTCCACATACATCAATATGTATTAGACCTAGCAACTCTCCCACTCATTCACCTTTTCCTATAAAATGTAACTTAGTCATCTTGCCTTTTAAGCATGATTTGCATGTATCGTATGAATCCAATTCAAACGATTCCAGAATTCCACATCGGTGTAATTCGGACATGCGTTTCTTGCTTACATGGCCAAGACGACAATGCCACATGTAGGAGTCTAATTGATTATCCTTTCGAGCACGCTTGTTGCTCGCTTTGATATTGAAAACGTCACTGGATACGTCCAACGTATAAACGCCATTGCTTAAAGTTCTAGTCCCATAAAGAACTCCATTCAAAGTTATGTAACAACAATTGTTACTAAAAGTCAAACGGTACCCATTTCTATTTAAACAAGAAATAGAAATGATGTTCTTTATCAATGAAGGAACATAAAAGCAATTGTTCAATTCTAAGACAAGTCCTGTAGGGAGTTTCAACAAATACGTTCCGATGGCGAGTGCAGCAACCTTTGCTCCATTCCCAACACGTAAATTTGACTTTCCCTTGACAAGTCTTCTTCTATTTCTTAGTTCATGTATGTCATTACATATATGTGAGCCACACCCAGTATCCAATACCCAAGTGTCTAAGGAAATATAATGACAATCAATAACGAAGATATCTGAAGAAGATGGGGCATCCGATGCCTTATTCTTCTTCACGAACTCAAGATAAATCTTGAAATTTTTTCGCCAATGGCCCTCTTTGGCATAATAATGGCAAGTGCCCTTTTGAGCTAGTTCTGCCTTTTTAGCCTTTTTTATTCTTCCCCTTCTACTGTTCCTTTGACTCCCTCTTAGAACCTTTCTTCGAGGAATCAATTAATAGCATCGTCCCCTGCTCATGCTTCTCAGAAGACTCCACAGTCTTCAGCATGTTGAGCAGTACCACAGATGAACCTTCTTGCATCTCAGAGGTGAAGAGGAGCTTGGAGACTTCGAACCTTTCGAATCTCACTTGCTCATCAACCAACTCATAAAGATGAAAGATTATGGTATGAGCATCCATATGCTCATGCTGCTTTCGCAGCTTAGGTACCATCGTGGCTAGCATGATGCAACTCGCCATTTCAAAATCAATCACATGTTTCTGATAGGCTAACAATTGGTCCAGAGTTGCATTGTCACTAGGACAGGCGGGAAGAGGCGCTTCGAGGAAATTTGCAAGCTTTTCAACCTTGAGAACAATTCTAAAGTTTCTAAGTCAGTCCAAGAAGTTCAGCCCAGTAAATTTATTCGAATCCAAAATGGAATGCAAATTCAAAGACATCATGATCAATAGATTAACTAAGAAATACAACTCGAGCATATATGAGAAAGATGATTTAAAATGCATCAATATACATTCATAAATCCCATTCATTTTTCGAATTTCAAAAACCCCAAAATCACTTCGGGAGATCGTAGGTTCATCTCCGAATGGGCTGATATCCATCATAGATATGAACAACATTGGAGAGAGTCCAACAAGTCATTCATAACTACAATCGTAGGTATCAAATATACCGATTGCATATCACGTATATGCAACTATAACAATGTGCTATCAACTAATTGAATGTTCACACATACATCGGGTTGTTAACACATTAACAAGTATGCATCATATGCATAGCACCCAACTTCACCTCCCTTTACATCAACCTTGGAGAGAGTCCAACAAGCTGATGCTCCAGGTTAAAGTCAACCCATTAATCGAGAAATAGTTTTAATATGGTTAGAGTGCATTCAACCAATTAGCCTGGCTTGGAGAGAGTCCAACAACCAAAGCTAATGATTGACCTCTGACTCTTACCATATTAGCATTAAACTATTCCATGGTTTGAATATTGAGTTAGAGTTTTTATGTCTCATCCTCTTTAAATGCAAATAACTATTATCTACATGGCATGACATACATGACATACATCTACATGTCACGACACGCATGGCATAATGATATGCATCTAATGCAATTACATGGCAAACAATTATGTCATGTACAAAATTTCCTTATATGTCATAACTATTTATGGAAATAAAATATGTTTAAGATTTAATTCTCCAAATAAAATCATGATTAAATTAGGAAACAAATTTCCAAATCTAATCACATATTTTATTAGTGTAAATAGTTGATTAAGGAAAGTCAATTTAGGAAACCAATTTCCTAAATCATCAAAACTACTTATGGAAATAAAATATTTTAAGATTTGATTTCCCAAATCAAATCATGATTAAATTAGGAAACAAATTTCCAAAATCTTATCAAATATTTTTATTTATGAAAATATCAATTTCCATAAATACTTCCAACTTTCCAAAAGTAGAAGATTTCCATAAATACTTCTAGACTTTCCAAAATTAAAAATTTCCATAAATACTTCTAACTTTCCAAAAGTAGAACATTTCTAGAAATATCATTATGACTATCGCAAAACAATTTTACGATTATGTCGAAACACAACTTGGGCTCTGATACCACTGTTGGGTTTCCGGCACATCGACGAGTGTGTGTTCGAACATGTTTCGTAAACATGTGCACAACGGAAGAAATAAAATAATAAATCTAATTGATTACAATACACACACCACATGCATGCATAGTACAACATGTGTAGACATAATCGTAAACTCAAATTTTGCAATAATAGAAAATTTATACTACGTACACCTGCCGTATCACGTGTAGCGGGAAAGGCATCGACCGGAACGATTCTCGCTAGAATCGTCTCTGTCCGTATCCACGCCGAGTATCTTCGGGATGACTTCACAAAGTCATGAGGCTCGTCTTTGTATGGGTTACTAGCCTCGTGTTGAAGACGATATGATCGAGAGAAGATCACTATCCGAATCAAAATTTGGATCCAAAACGAGTCCTCAAAAACTCGCTTCTCCGGAAAGGTATTCTTCAACCCTTTGACGAATCCTTCGTCCTCCACCTATGAGGATTACCGGAGATCGAATCCCCGGTAAGGAAGGCACTGTCGGAGCTCCAAAATTTGTCCAAACGATGCTCCGACAAGAAGGAAACAAGTTGTACAGAAAATTGGACAGCTTTGGTGGAGACCTTGCGCCGGAGCTCCTCCGGCAGCAGCTCGACGCCGGCATGTGGGGAAAATGGCAGCTGCTGGACGTCGATTGGAGGAGCTTGGGTGGCGGCAAGGAGTGTTGGGAATCATGCTATTCCTCGGAATGCTCATCGGCTCCCATGTCCTCGGATTAAAATTTTCACTAATGAAAACTAATCCGGATGGGATGAGTTTCCTTAGCACAACCAATTCGTCGTCGTGCCAACGACTCGAGCGATCGCTTGAACAAACTTGTTGTTCAAGCAATCAACTCTTCTAGTCGGTTAGCCGCGGAAGAGACGACGGACGGATCGCCAGTTTTTGTGTTTATCTTCAGGGTTCATGATTATACAAATACATACAAATGTAAACTAGTATAATCAACACATACTAACATAAAGGATATAAGCTAGCATATCAATAAGAACATGTAAAGAACAATAATAAAAGTTGTAAAACTTTTATACCTCTTGATCTTCTATCGTATGTCCTAACCTCCTTGTAGACTTCGTGTGGGCGAAGATCCTCCACAAGTTGAAGCTTCCTAGATCTTCTTCAATCCAAAGAAAGAAGAACTCTCTTTTCCTTCTTGCTTGAGCCAACCACCAATCCACAAAGGATTGATGCTGCCGACCCCAAGAATAGAGAGAACATAATGGAAACCACCAAGGAACCAAACTAGGGACAAACCCTAGCTTCTAGTGCCGCCGGCCAAGATGAAATAAAGAGGAGAAGAGGAATGAGTTGAGTGCCGACCAAGATAGAGGGAATAGAGATAGGTCCCGGCAACACCTTAGGAAGAAGAAGAGAACCTCTCCTATAGTTGCCACCCACTCCAACTTCCAAACCCTAGCCGCCCAACCAAACCCTAACCTAGGATTTCTTGCCGCCCAACCAAAGGAAAGGCAAAACCGTAATCTCTTTGAAAACCATCTTCTATGTGCCGGCCATGGAAGAGGGGAAGAAGGATAGAGTGTGAACCGACCAAGGTAGAGGGTAGAAGGAAGGGACCGGCCATGCCTTAGGAAGAAGAAGAAACTCATCTTCCACTTGTTGCCGCCCATCCTTGCTCCCAAACCCTAGCCGCCCAAAAATTCTAAACAAACTAGGGTTTCTTAGCCTCTAAAGGAAGCAAACCCTAATCCCCTAAACCATCCATCATCCTTGCCGCCCAACCCAATAAGACTTATATATAGAGTTGGGTTTTTGCCTTGGATTAATCTCCTCCATTGGTTCTATAGATTTAATCTCAACCGTCGGATCTAGAGATTTAATCTCAACCGTTGGTTCTAGAGATTTTAATCTCCACCATCGGTTCTAGAGATTTAATCCCAACCGTCGGATCTAGAGAATTAATCTCAACCATCGGTTCTAGAGAATTAATCTCAACCGTCGGTTCTAGAGAATTAATCTCAACCATCGGTTCTAGAGAATTAATCTCAACCGTCGGTTCTAGAGATTTAATCTCAACCGTCGGATCTAGAGAATTAATCTCAACCGTCGGATCTAGAGATTTGTTTTCCATCATTTGATCTAGACTTCATGAGGTTTATATTAGGCTATGATAGGGACCATGAGGAGGAGTTGGGTCTTGGCCACCCGATGGATCGGAACCACATAAACTTGATCCATCAATGATGTTCCATTCCACTAGAGGATCATCATCGAACTACCTCACCAACCCCCATAAATTAATATGGGCTTCATATATTATTTGTACATCCATCTCCCCGTGTTTAAGATATTGAATGTCCGTCAATTAATTGATTTACTGACCATCAATTAATTAACATCTAACTCCTCGAGTAGTACCACTCAACCTTATCATCATGTTGACTAAGTCAACCTGCAGGGTTTACATGATGAACCTTATGAGCTCCTCAAGGGGACATCATCATCCTAATATATAGGACACGATTTCCTCCTATAATCAACGAAACACCATGTAAATAATATTATTTCCCAACCTACCGGGCATATTGATTTAATCCATAGAAATCTCACCCTTTGGTAAATCAAAGAAATAAATACTAAGTACATGTGCCCGTTATTATGTCGGGATTAAGAGCATGTACAACATAATATCCAAGGTTCGATTCAATTATGTAGTCAGCAATAAATTGAATCACCTCTATGTCAGTCCTGTTCAATACACCGAGGTGTACTAGTGTAACTCTATGTTCAAGATAAAACAATACCAAGCTACACTACAACCATGCCAATGGTTTGTCCAAAACCATCTTGGTTGTGAGCCTCTACTTATATTCTACAAGGGACTGATAACATGATCTTCTGTGTCACACCAAGCACCATGTTATCTACAATGTAAAATATTAGACAATTTTGCATAACTATAAAAATATACAAACAATGATCATGTGATTCTTATTTCAAAATAAGAATGTTCATACAAAAGAGCAAGGCTTTCAGTATACATCCCAACAATCTCCCACTTATACTAAAAGACTATGTTGTCATCACACTGCCATACATCTGATTTCCCTTCCCTCCATATGCCTATCAAAGCTCTCGCTAGAAGGGCCTTAGTGAAAAGGGTCTACCAGGTCATCCTCTGATGCAATCTAGGCGACAACAACTTCTACTTACTTTACGATTTCTCGTATCAGGTGGTACTCGCACTCTATGTGTGTACTAGTCTTATGGGCTCATGGTTCCTTCGAGTTTGCAACTACACCATTATTATCACAATAAATTGTGATAGTTCTGGGCAAGCCAGGAATCACATCCAAGTCCATCAGGAAGTTCCTGAACCACACAGCTTCTTTGGCCGCCACAGGGGCTACCACATACTCAGCTTCCATGGTGGAGTCCGCCACGCATTTCTGCTGGGCACTCCTCTATACAATGGCTCCACCTCCTAAAGTAAACACAAAACCTGAGGTAGACTTACTTTTATTCCTATCTGATTGGAAATCGCAATCCATGCAACCCACAGGGAGTAATTGGTCTGCCCGGTAGACTAGCATATAATTCCTAGTCATTCTCAGGCACTACAATATATGCTTTACTGTAGTCCAATGTCCCTGTCCTGGATTACTCTGATATCTGCTGACCATGCTCACGGAAAAGAAGATATCTTGTCTCGTACATAGCATACATGAGGCTTCCTACTACCGAAGCATAAGGAACTGCCTTCAGCTCCTTTATCACCTCAGATGATCTAGGACAGATCTCCTTAGATAAAGGAACTCCATACCTGAAAGGTAGAAAACCCTTCTTGGAGTTCTGCATGCTAAAACGATCCAAAATCATGTCTATGTATGAAGCTTGGGATAAGCACAACTGTAGGGATCTCGTATGCAAAATAGCATATGCGCAATGGAAAAATAGGATCCCTTCCAAGTGATCCTTGCGAAAGAAAACCTCGTACAAAAATAAATTTCTCAAAACCTATCTTAAAGGAGAATATTACCTTTGTTGCGTGCCCTTTGTAATCTCGCTTCTCCTTGGGTTTGTTGGATCTTTTAGCACATTCAAATGTCCGTGCCTCTATATGTATCCACACGAGCAAACTCTTTTCTCACAAAAGAAACTAGAAGAGCTCTCCTTTACTTCTTGCTAGAGAAGTCCCTAAAGGAGAGGAAAGTAGGGAAAAAGAGAAAGGAAGAAGAAGACTGCTCTTCTTGCTACACTCACAAAAGCCACACAACCAAATGCTCTCACCACCAAGCTCTCTCCAAGCCTCAAGCTTCAACCATTTGGCCGGCCACCCCATGGGGTGTTTTATAGGATTGAAAAACCTTTCACCTCCTATTACATTCAATGCAATCAATTGCATTGAAATATAATCAAACAAGGAGTTACACTTCTTGTTTAGCCGGCCACATGTGGAGAAATTCCAAAGGTCAAAACCCTTTGTCTCCTTCCACCTCATCAAGCTTAGGTGGCATGCTTATGTGGCATTCATGCATGTTGAATTAATCTTATTAATCCAATAAGCTTATGTTATCATATTGAATTAATCTCATTAAATCAATAAGGTAACATATTGAATTAATCTTATTAAATCAATTAAGCTTAGCATATTGAATTATTCTCATTAAATCAATAAGCTAAAATTCTCATTAAGCTTAAAGTCCAAAAACCATTTTGTACTTAAGCTCATTCCCAAATTATTCTAGTCAAACTAGAATGCACTAATTCTTCTAATCATCATGCTCTTTGTGTGTGACCCTATAGGCTCTCATAACGTTGGCAGTGGATCTAAACTCTTTTAGATACACAAGCAATGAGCGACATCTAGCAATACATCATTGCTACCCAAGTTACGAAATAAGTCAAGATCCGACTAACCTTTCCGTGACTACTATAATGTATGACCATGTCCTTCTATCCTTGATATCAGATTGACCAATGAGGCATAGACCGTGTCATCCTCGATCAATCTATGTGTTTCTTGATCCCTGAGTAAACTAACTCAAACAAATGAGCTCAATATCTCATATTGACTCATTCGAGCATGGCCATGCGTTTTAGTAGTTCTACTCAATCAAGGGGCTCACAGATATCACTCCCGTCATATGGGAGGGATAGATCCCATCTACATCACTCACATCCCTCCGCATAATTTGTTACATACCCAGTAATCGCATTTATGGTCCACCCTGTTACGGGTGACGTTTGACGATACCAAAGTACATAACTCCTTATGTAGGGAACCGTAGTGACTTCAGGTTTGAGGACTATTCATACCAATAGTCACATGAGAAAGTTTATGACACTCATATGACGATCCATGAAACTTTCTCATGGCGGGTCAGTTCAGTATATATATTCTCTAATATATACTCATGTGTCAACTTGATATCATATATCCATGACTTGTGAGATCAAGTCATCAATTGACCTACATGCTAGTCTTTATGTATTAATATTGCCCTTGCATATTAATACTTGACTAGGAACATTTAGGAAAGTGTTCTCTACAGCCTCTCATAATCAATTCTGCCAATTGATGTGATGTAGATAAGAACCTACTTTTCTAGGGCATTATTATATATTTAATTTAGCTGGCACAAGCATGACGTAAATATATAATAACCAATCCTTTGCCTTTATAGAATATGATACAAAATGTTCCCAATTCAACCATCACATGATTGGTTCTAGGGCTATAACTAACAATCTCCCACTAGCACTAGTACCAATCACTATGATATCTAATACCTAGTGACCTAGTGTGACCATCATGCTTCCTATGTGCCAAAGCCTTGGTCAATGGATCTGCGATGTTAACTTTTGTCGGTACTCTGCATATCCTCACATCTCCTCTATCAATGATCTCTCGAATGAGATGGAAGCGCCGCAGTATGTGTTTGGTCCGCTGATGTGATCGAGGTTCCTTAGCCTGTGAAATAGCCCCATTGTTGTCACAATAGAGGTCTATTGGATCTGCAATGCTAGGAACTACCCCAAGTTCACTGATGAACTTGCGGGCAATGACCTCCTTTCTTTGCATCGACGCGACAATATACTCAACTTCTATTGTAGAATCGGACAAGCGTGTCTGCGAACTCTTCCACTCACGGCTCCACCATTCGAGCAAAACACATTACCCGATTGCGATCTATAGTCATCCTTGTCTGTTTGGAAGCTTGCATCACTGTAACCCTTTACAGTTAGCTCCTCATTGCCTCCAAATATCAGGAAATATTCTTTCGTTCTTCGTAAGTATTTAAGAATATTTTTGACTGCTATCCAGTGACTTTCACCTGGATTCGACTGGTATCTACTCATCATGCTCAAAGCATACGAGACGTCAGGACGAGTACAAAGCATGGCGTACATGATAGACCCTATGGCAGATGCATAAGGGATCTTATCCATGTGATCTCTCTCCTCCTTAGAAGAGGGACATTGAGTCTTCGAAAGACTCACACCATGTGATAAAGGCAAAAATCCTTTCTTGGAATTTTGCATAGCAAAATGATCTAGCACTTTATCAATGTATGTACTCTGACTTAGGCCAAGTAATCTTTTGGATCTATCTCTATAGATCTTGATGACTAGAATATAGGCAGCTTCACCTAAGTCTTTCATCGAGAAACAATTCCCTAACCACATCTTCACAGACTGGAGTGAGGGAATATCATTTCCGATGAGAAGTATGTCATCTACATACAAGATAAGAAATACAACTATGCTCCCACTATTTCTCTTGTAGACACAAGGTTCATCTTCATTCTTGATGAAACCAAACTCCTTGATTGCATCATCGAATCGAATATTCCAGCTTCGAGAGGCTTGCTTTAGTCCATAAATGGACCTTTGCAGTTTGCATACCTTTCCAGGATGCTTTGGATCTTCAAAACCCTCAGGCTGTGTCATGTACACATCCTCAAGTAGCTTTCCATTCAGAAAAGCAGTTTTGACATCCATCTACCAGATCTCATAATCGTGGTAGGCTGCAATAGCAAGTATGATCCGAATGGATTTAAGCATCGCAACTGGTGAAAAGGTTTCATCATAGTCAATACCATGAATTTGTTTGAATCCTTTAGCCACCAATCTACCTTTATAGGTATGCTTATTACCATCCATGTCAGTTTTTACTTTAAAGACCCACTTACACCCAATGGGTTTTACCCCTTCAGGTGGATCAACCAAAGTCCATACTTGGTTAGTGTACATGGATTCCATTTCGGATCTCATGGCCTCAAGCCATTTCTCGGAATCTGGGCTCATCATAGCTTCTTGATAGGATGTAGGCTCGTCAAGATCGACAAGCAATACCTCACCGTTGTCAGTCAAGAGAAAAGAATATCTCTCGGGTTGGGGCCGGATCCTATCGGATCTCTGAAGAGGTTGGTCTACTTGAGCAGTGTTTGCTCCATGACTCTTTGGGCGACAATTTCCTCATCCACAACACTTTGTGGTGCTGTTCATTTTCCATCGAAGCCTTAGTGTTATCTTCATCTTGAATATCTTCAAGATGAATTTTACTCCCACTAGTTTTCTAGAAATAAATTCTCTTTCTAGAAAGACGACATTTACGGCAACAAACACCTTGCCAGTGTGGGATTGTAAAAGTAATATCCCTTAGTTTCCTTGGGATATCCTCTGAAATAACACTTATCGATTTGGGTCCTAGTTTATACGAGACTTGGCGTCTAACATAAGCTTCACAACCCCAAATCTTTATAAAGACATTTTGGGACTCTTCGATCCATAGCGTATATGGTGTCTTTTCTACGGCTTTTGATGGGATGCGATTTAGTGTGAAAGCGACTGTCTCTAGAGCTAAACCCCAAAAGGAAGTAGGTAGATCAGTCTGGCTCGTCATTGATCGTACCATATCTAATAGAGTATGATTTCTCCTCTCAGATATAGCATTCCATTGTGGTATTCCAGGTGGAGTGAGTTGGGATATTATCCCACACTCAGCCAGGTGATCACGAAACTCTTGACTAAGGTATTCACCACCTCGATCTGATCGAAGTAGCTTAATACGCTTACCAAGTTGGTTTTGTACTTCATTCTTGAATTCTTCGAACTTTTCAAAGGATTTTGACTTATGTCTCATCAAATATAAGTAGCCAAATCTACTCATATCATCAGTGAAAGTAATAAAGTACTTATAGCCTCCTCTGGATTCAACATTGAAAGGGCCACATACATCAGTATGTATGAGTCCTAACAAGTCCGTCGCTCTCTCGCCATGTCCACTAAATGGAGTTTTAGTCACCTTTCCTAAAAGACAAGATTCGCATACCTCATATGATTAAAAATCAAATGAGTCCAATAATCCATCTTTATGGAGTTGGGATATGCATTTTTCATTTATGTGACCTAGGCAACAGTGCCAGAGATATGTTTGGTTCAAATTATTCGATTTGAACCGTTTGGTATTTACGTTATAAATTGGGTTTTCTAAATCTAGAACATAGAGACCATTCATAAGTGGTGCATTACAATAGAACATTTCATTCAAATAAATGGAACAACATTTGTCCTTTATTATAAAAGAAAAGTTTTTCTTGTCTAAACTGTTGGTGCAGCAGGCACCTAAGTCGAACCTGAGTTTTGATTATAGCAAACGATACAAAGTTAAGCTCATGTCGTTATCTCACGAGCTGAATCAAGTGTGCAGAAGATTACTATAGCTGGAGCTGAAGGCTAGCGACACCCGGAGGAAGCCGCGGTGGTCGGGCGACACTCGAGTGATTTCGGAGGGAGCCGATGGAATCGAGTGGAAGGCCGGAAGCAAAAGCAACACGTAAGTATCGAGGTAAGCTCGTGTGTGTGAGCGTAAGTGAGGTCGTATCCTCTTTACGGGGATGATCTTAAGCGTAGATCCGACCCAAGACATCTCATAGGTGGTCTAGGTCGAGATCGGACGGTCGAAGACCGTCGGAAGTATGTTTTTGTTGAGCTAACTTTGACTTGCAGCAAGCATCGATCATTTGCCGGCTTGGAGGACTCGGCTGCCGTGTATCGATCGGGAAGGTCATCAATCGTGATCCCATCGCCATCGATCGGTGATGATGGCCATCAGTCGACTGATGGTCAATGATCAGATTCGAGGAGTCAAGGCTTATCACTCCACCTCAAAGCGGTTTGGTGTCCATTTGTGATTGGTTGAAGACCCACTCGAAACGGGGCTCAAAGGCTATAAAAGGAGGGCCAAACCTAGGGTTTTAACAACAATTCTAAGCCTCCAAAAAGTCTCGTTCTGGCTGCAACTCTCGACAGCGAAGTCCTTCCATTCAGCGTCTAGGTTTAACTCTTATTATTCTTGTACGTCGGTATTAGTTTTTCTTGTCATTTACATTTCCGGTGCTTTTATCGTATACGAGGAGAGGGGGAGTGTCCCTCTACCTCAAGTTTTTGTGGTTCCTTCTTGTATCGATTAACTCCTACCTCTAACGAGGAGGAGTTCCTTTAGTGCTTTTTCCCTCCGTACGTGGTCAAGGACCACTAGGGCCTTGGAGTAGTAGCCTTCGGCTACGAACCAAGTAAAACCCTTGTGTCGATTGTTTTTTTTATTTTTACATTTCCGCTGCAATTAACTAATTATCTCTCGAGTTTTAACGAAAGAAAAAGAAAAGGTTTTTCGCTATTCACCCCCCCCTCTAGCGAACCACATCGATCCAACAATTGGTATCAGAGCCGGGGGCACTTAGATTTGGTGAAACCACCAATCTAACATTTTTTTTTACAGATTTATTTTTCATTCGTTTAAATTTTTCTCCCGCACTACTAATCCAAGACGAAGTCTTGGTACTCTTCGTTTGATTTTGTTTAGCAAGCATTCGCTTTTGGAGTAGCCGACGGTCAAACGGGCATAACTTTTTGTACAAGTTGACCCACGACACGGTCTACCTACCAAATCGAAGCCCTCGCAGAGATCTACACTTCTTACTAGGGGTTTAACCCCGTAACAAGTTGTTTTCATCCTCAAAAATCGACGTTTAGTAGCCTTTCGGGGACATCGAAGGTTGTGAGTACTTACTTTTTATTTAGTTTCTTATTTCGTTGCTTAACTTTCTATTTTTCGTTTGTTTCTTTTTATTTCCCACACTACTAATCCAAGACGCAAGTCTTGGTACTTTCGTGTGTTTTTTTTCGTTGCTAGGTCGTCTTTTTAGTCTCCTTGTTTTTTGTTCTAATGGCCCATCTCGAGGGTTTTAGCACCGTCCGACCTCCGTTTTACAACGGAGATGATTTCCGTTACTGGAAAGGTCAGATGGAATGCTTTCTCAAAACCCAAATCGAGATGTGGATCATAATCCAAACGGGTTTCACACTTCCGACTAATGAAGTGGGTGACTCCTTGGATTATGATCAACAAAACGACAAGTCGAAGCCGATGCCAAGGCAACACAAATCCTCCAATGCGGCTTGTCTAAGGAGGAGCTAAATCGCGTCGGCCCCTTCATAAGCGCAAAGGATCTTTGGACAAAACTAATCGAGTTACACGAAGGATCGGATCAAGCTAAGGTTTGCAAACGTGATTTGTTATTCAATAAATTGTACACACTAAAAATGCAGGAACACGAGTCCGCGGCAACTCCATGCCCGTGTCAAGACATAGTCAACAACCTACCTCATCGGGCAAAAGGTCGAAAACCGCGACCTTATTAGGTATGTCCTAAACTCTTTTCCGAGGACTACCTTATGGTCATCCATGGTTGATGCCTATAAGGTCTCCAAGGACCTTTCTAAAATTAGGTTAGACGAACTCTTTTCGGATTTCGAATTACATGAACAATCCAACTCGGAACCCGAGAGGGGTATAGCCTTGTTTGCAGGTTCAAAGAAGAAGAAAATCGCAAGCAAGCCACCACCACCCGAGGAGGAAGATGAGTCCGAAGAAGAAGTTGACCCGGAGTTGACTGCCGAACTAATGAACCTAGCTCGAAGGATAGCCAAGGGACGAAAGCGAACTATGACTCGACCCAACCAAGGTAAACCTAAAAGTTCTAACATTAGGTGTTATGAGTGCAACAGGTTTGGACATATCAAGTCCGAGTGCCCCAAGCTCAACCACCAAGCACCTAAGCATAAGAAGGCCCTCAACGCGACATGGGAAGAAGCGTCATCCGAAGAAGACGAAGATCACGTCTTCATGGCGAAATCAATTGAGTCAGACACGGAGAGAGAACTTGAGTCGAGAACACGAGGATGACTCGGACTACGAAGCTACCTTCAAGTGAAGCCACGGATACGCATCCAGTTCAAAAGATACCCTTAAGGTGAGTCGAACCTTATTTAATACTTTACATAATACGGTTAGGGTTTTGTCTAGGAAGTTAGCTAAGTCCGAGTCCAAGGTCGAGACCCTAGTTGAGGAAGTTAAACTCCTCAAACACGAGGTCTCCCTAACCTCTTCGACTAGTCGAGTTCAAGAGAAGGACTCAACTCGGGTTGAAAAACTCGAAGTTGAGAACTCACTCTTGAAAAGTCAAGTCGAAGATCTTAGGAATACGTTGGAAAGGTTTACTTTGGGATCCAAAGGACTTGACCTCCTACTTGGATCGCAAAGGGCCGTGTACAACAAGGTCGGACTAGGGTTTAGCTCAAACACGACCAATAAGTCATATATGTCAGTCGTAAGTAGACATAAAAAATGTGTCCAAGCATGGGTTCCTAAGACCACTTTGATTTCAACTCTAGGATCCAACTCGTACTGGGTTCCCAAGGACCAAATCCACTATGTGGATAGACCGAACCGATTCAACGGTCTAGGGGGAGCCAGTACAAAACATGTTTGTGTTTTAACTTAGAAATTGCATGCTTAGATTTTTTTTGTTTTTTTCGTGAACTCACTTAGAACACGTAAATAACTAACTAAAATCCTTCAAAAGATTGAGCCTCGGGAGCCTCTTTTCAAAACATAACCAACTAAAAGCCTTCAAGAGATTGAGCCTCGGGAGCCTCTTTTCAAAAATAACCAGTTAGACTAGGAAATAATCTTGGGTGAGTCACGTCATCATTTTCTTGAAAATGGCTTTGTCTAAGGAAGTGGTCGATGATCCGATAAAAGAAGGCCCCTGTGCCTCGCCACGACCTGGAAGCCATGATCTTGAAAAGGTAAAATTGACAAGCCTAGGGTTAAATCCAAATCTAACATAAAATTACTTGTACCTAAATCCACTTAATCAACTTAATTGGAAGTCATCTCAAAAAACACATAAGTATAACATGCTTGATCATATAGACTGTGAGATGACCTAGGTTAACAACTTACAACCAATTTTCTTAACAAAAATCTAACATCCAATCCAACCACCTTGTGTGTAGGATCATTGCTCGACACATGATCGGGGATCAACTCAAATTCGCAAAGCTTCGATTCAAACGACAAGGATCGGTAGCCTTTGGGAATAACGGCAAGCTCAAAATCATCGGATCAGGTGATATCGAGCTTAACATGAATTTTGTTATTAAAAATGTATTACTTGTAGAGAATTTTGAATATAACTTACTAAGTGTAAGCCAATTGTGTGATAATAACTATAAGGTTATATTTCTAGAAAATGAATGCGTAATTTATACCAACGAAACCTCTAAAACAATTCTTAAAGGAACTAGAAATAACAACATTTATACGATCAACTTAACCAACTCCTCAACTAAGTGTCTTATGACACGGCAAGAGAAATCATGGTTGTGGCACCGACGACTCTGTCACTCGCACCCAAGACTCGTCCACAAGATGAGTCAAAGTGGATTAGTCAGAGGCTTACCCAACCTCAACAACTTGGTTAATAAAATCTGTAATGCTTGTCAACAAGAAAAACAACCTAGGACACAACACAAGTTAACTAACCAAGAACGAACCTCAAATGTACTTGAGCTCCTGCATATGGATCTATTCGATTCACATGGAGCCAAGTCACTCAATAGAAGTCAATATTGCTTAGTCATAATTGACGACTACTCCAGGTTTACCTGGGTTAGGTTCATCAAGAATAAAAGTGATACTCTAGATCAATTAATCAATCTATTCAAATTAATCGAGAATCAAAAAGACCTTAAGGTTAAAAGACTTAGAAGCGATCATGGTGGTGAATTCGAAAATCAAAGGTTCACCGACTTCTGTAACCTAAACGAATACCACCATGAATTCTCTTGCCCTAGGACCCTCAAAAAATGGCCTAGTGGAGCGAAAAACCGAACTCTACAAGAAGCCGCTTAGGACCATGTTGAACTAATATGACCTACTCGATAGGTTTTGCGGTGTCGTTAGCACGGCTTGCTATGTCCAAAATAGGATCCTTATGGTAAAGAGGCACCTTAAGACCTCGTACGAGATTTATCACAATAAAATACCTAACATCAAGTACTTTAGGGTATTTGGGTGTAAGGTACATATCCTAAACACTAAGGATTACCTAGGGAAATTTACATCCAAAACCACGACCGGAATCTTTCTAGGATGCTCGACTACAAGTAGAGCTTATAGAGTATATAACCACGACACCCTTAGAGTCGAGGAGACTATCAATGTAGTATTCGATGAAGGACATGAACCTACAAAACCCCCGGCAACCCCAATTAGCGAGCCGATTCATACTAGACCTTACTCTGATCCGGAGATCAGGTCTAGTGTTAATCCTAACCTAAGTCAACCTAGTCACTCTATTGATCAAGTGATAGATGACTCCAACCAAACTAGTGTTCAACCAAGTCACCCCATTGATCAAGCATTAGGTGACACAAACCCAACCCAAATCGATCAAGTGATAGGAGATCCTAATCTAGGAGTTCGAACTAGAGCATCCTATAGGAACCTTAGTCAAATTTCCTTAATTTCAAAGATAGAACCCAAATCAATTGAACAAGCTCTTCTTGATCCCGATTGGATTATTGCAATGCAAGAAGAGCTAGCTCAATTTACTAGGAATGAAGTGTGGGAATTAGTACCACCACCTAAAGACAAAACGATAATTGGAACAAGGTGGGTGTTTCGAAATAAGCTTGATGATAAAGGTGAAGTAGTTAGAAACAAGGCTCGGTTAGTCGCCAAAGGATTTAGCCAAGTCGAAGGCTTAGATTACGACGAAACCTATGCCCCAGTAGCTAGACTCGAATCCATTCGAATGTTGCTAGCTTATGCCGCACATCGAGGATTTAAGTTGTTTCAAATGGATGTTAAGTCGGCATTCCTAAATGGATACATTAAAGAAGAAGTTTATGTTAGCCAACCCCCCTGATTCGAAAATCTAGATAAACCCGACCATGTTCTAAAACTTAAGAAAGCTCTCTATGGACTTAAACAAGCTCCTCGAGCTTGGTACGAGAGACTTTCAATCCATCTTAAGTCAAAAGGGTTTAACCAAGGCTTAGTTGACCCAACTCTCTTTGTAAAAACCTTAGGTAAAGAAATATTCATAGCTCAAATTTACGTAGACGATATAATTTTTGGAACCTCTAACTCAGCCTTACTAAACGAGTTCGTTTACTCATGGAAAGTGAGTTGAAATGAACTTGGTAGGCGAGTTAAGTTTCTTTTTAGGTCTACAAATTAAACAAACTAAGGATGGTATATACCTATATCAACAAAAATACACTAAGGAGTTAATTAAAAGATTTGGAATGCAAGACGCTAAGGTAATAAACACCCCAATGGCGATAAATGTTAACATAAGAGAAGACATAGAAAGTAAGTCCATTGACTTAAAGTACTATAGGAGCGCAATAGGAAGTCTTCTATACTTAACTGCGAGTCGACCCGACATCCTATTCGCAGTAAGTATGTGCGCCAGGTTTCAAACCTGTGCTAAGGAGTCTCACCTAACCCTAGTTAAGCGTATCCTTAGATATCTAAAGGGTACACTTAATGTCGGTATTTGGTATCCTAGATCTACCGAGTTCGAACTAATCGGCTACTCCGATTCGGATTATGCCGGTAGTAAACTCGACAGAAAGAGCACGAGTGGTTGTTGTCAACTACTCGGCTCGAGTCTAGTGAGTTGGTGCAGTAGGAAGCAACATTGTGTTGCCTTATCTACCACCGAAGCCGAATACATCGCGATGGGTGAGTGTGTCACTCAACTTCTTTGGATGAAGCACACTCTCCATGACTTTAAGTTAGACTTTACGAATACTAAACTTCACGTAGATAACATTAGTTCAATTAATCTTACCAAGAATCAAATATGTCACTCTAGGACCAAACATATAGAAGTCAAACACCATTTCATTCGAGAACATGTGGCCAACGGAGCCATACAACTCGAGTATGTCGAATCGAAATCTAACCTAGCAGACCTATTTACTAAACCCCTACCCGAAGCCGAATTTAGTCTATTAAGACGAAAATTGGGCATGTGCGTAATAGAATAAGAACTTGCAAACTATATTTTCTTACTACTATTTCTTATTTTTCATTTTGATGGAACTAGCATAGGACATACCTTAGATATCATGCACCTATAGATTTAAGGAGCCAGTACATCTCACAACACATAGGACTAATGTGTTTGTGTACTTAGCCACGCAAATGGGCGTGAGATGTTAGGACCCTACTCCAGGTTCCAAGATGTAGATCAAGTGCGTCAATATGAACCTCTGAGTATAAATATGCAACTAATATTAACCAACTCTAATCAGGACTTGTTGATAATATCATTTCAATCAAGTCAAACTAGAGTTGAACATTTAGATGAATTATTTTCACATACTATTTTCAAAATCATCATGCTTGGACTTAAGGTTTTCTTAAAACCCCCCCCACTTTTTCCTGATTTATGTCAAAAGGGGGAGAAAGAGCCAAAGTTAAGGGCCAAAGTTAGGGTTCAATTTCAAATTTTAACTTTGATTCTGGCCTAAGTTAAGGGGGAGTAAGGTTTAGGTTTCAACTCTTCGGAATTGAAAACTTTAAAGGCCTAAGTTAAGTAATGCCATTTACTTAACTCGTTATCTTTTGTGTTTGGAGTTAAGTAATGCCATTTACTTAACTCATTACCTTTTGTGTTTGGAGAACTAAAAGTCTTTTTCAAGTACTCACCCTCGGTCAAGGGGGAGGTTTCCTCAAGGGGGAGTACTTGAAGAAAATGGGGAGTACTTGAAGAAAATCCTTACTACTCCAACTTAATCTTCGTTTGTTTCTAATGCACATTATTCTTTATGCTTTCTATTTACTTAACTTTGTATGTGGGTTTGCCATAAATCAAAAAGGGGGAGATTGTTGGTGCAGCAGGCACCTAAGTCGAACCTGAGTTTTGATTATAGAAAACGATACAAAGTTAAGCTCATGTCGTTATCTCACGAGCTGAATCTGGTGTGCGAAGATTGCTATAGCCGAGTGAAGGCTAGCGACACCGGAGGAAGCCGCGTGGTCGGGCGACACTCGAGTGATTTCTGAGGAGCCGATGGAATTGAGTGGAAGGCGGAAGCAAAGCAACACGTAAGTATCGAGGTAAGCTCGTGTGTGAGCGTAAGTGAGGTCGATCCTCTTTACGGGATGATCTTAAGCGAGATCCGACCCAAGACATCTCATAGGTGGTCTAGGTCGAGATCGACGGTCGAAGACCGTGAAGTATGTTTTGTTGAGCTAACTTTAACTTGCGCAAGAAGCATCACGACCGCTACTTGGAGGACTCGACGCGCTATCGCCGATCGCCGAGAATCATCAATCGACCGATGCCGCCATCACCGATCGATGATAGCCATCACCGATCGATGGTCAATGATCGATTAGAGGAGTCAAGGCTTATCACTCCACCTCAAAGCGGTTTGGTGTCCATTTGTGATTGGTTGAAGACCCACTCGAAAAGGGGCTCAAAGGCTATAAAAGGAGGGCCAAACCTAGGGTTTTAACAACAATTCTAAGCCTCCAAAAAGTCTCCGTTACGCTGCAACTCTCCGACAACGAAGTCCTTCCATTCCGACGTCTAGGTTTAACTCTTATTATTCTTGTACGTCGGTATTAGTTTTTCTTGTCATTTACATTTCTGGAGCTTTTATCGTATACGAGGAGAGGGGGAGTGTCCCTCTACCTCAAGTTTTTGTGGTTCCTTCTTGTATCGATTAACTCCTACCTCTAACGAGGAGGAGTTCCTTTAGTGCTTTTGCCCTCCGTACGTGGTCAAGGACCACTAGGGCCTTGGAGTAGTAGCCTTCGGCTACGAACCAAGTAAAACCCTTGTGTCGATTGTTTTTTTTATTTTTACATTTCCGTTGCAATTAACTAATTATCTCTCGAGTTTTAACGAAAGAAAAAGAAAAGGTTTTTCGCTATTCACCCCCCCCCCCTCTAGCGAACCACATCGATCCAACATAAACAAGATACAAAAATTATGTTCTTCGTTAATGCAGGTACATAAAAGCACTCCTCTAGTTCTAAGATAAGCCCAGTGGGCAAAGACAAAGAATATGTTCCTACAGCTACAGCAGCAACTTTTGCGCCATTGCCTACTCGTAGGTCCACTTCGCCCTTTGCCATTAGTCTACTATTTCTCAGTCCCTGCACATTAGTACAAATGTGAGATGCACATCCGGTATCTAATACCCATTTAGAAGAAATAGATAGATTAACTTCTATAACGTGTATACCTGAGGCAGAAGTCCCACTTCTTTTCTTCTTTACTTCCTCAAGGTAGAGACTTGCAGCTCCGCCTTCCAAAGGTCCGCCTCACTGCAATGGAAGCACCCCTTCTCCAGGTACTTTACCTTACCCTTCAAGTGGATGAATTGGCCTTGCCTTTTGGCTTGGGTCTTTACCTTTGCTCTTGGCGCTACCTTTGCTCCTTCTTGACCATTAGTACGTTAATCTTTTCTTCGAGATCTTGCCAGTTAGCTTCTAACATGTTGAGAATCTCAGGCAAAGGCTTATCAATTTCATTCATGTTATAATTCATGACGAATTGATTATATGCTTCCGGCAACAATTGCAGGATAACATCGGTTGTCAATTCTTGGCTCAGTGGAAAACCTAGTCTTTCAAGGTTCTCAATGTACCCTATCATTTTAAGTACGTGAGTTCCTACAGGTGTTCCTTCTTGCATCTTGCATGCAAAAAGAGCCTTAGACACTTCAAAACGCTCGTGCCTAGCTTGTCCTTGATATAGTTGTTTCAAATGCTCAACCATATCATAGGCATCCATGTTCTCATGTTGCTTCTGAAGCTCAGAGTTCATGGTGGCAAGCATAAGACATGACACATCTAATGCGTCATCTTGATGCTTTTTATAAGCATCCTTTTCAGCACGAGTGGCCGCAGGGGAGGGTGTTTCAGGGATAGACTGCTATAGGACATACAGTTTACGTTCTTGCTTGAGGATAATCCTCAAGTTCCTATACCAGTCTAGAAAGTTAGCTCCATTGAGCTTGTCTTTCTCAAGGATAGATCGCAAGTTGAGGGGGTGTGTCATGTTAGATGACATAGTGATCTACAACATTAAAATGCAAAATTAAGTATCATACCTAAGTCATTTAATTAGGCCTTTAATTAAATGAGGCTCCCACTAAATTCTCATAGCTTTGATATGAGCTAATCATTGATGTAGGCAAACACATTTTGCTTACATCATTAGCTTCTATTTAGCTATAAATTAATATGGGATAAAGATCCACATCATACTTCGTCTTGAGTTAGCTTTGGCTAATCGCCCAAGACGTAGTATGATTAGGTAGGCAATCTTTTGCCAATTACATATGATGTAACTCTTTAATAGCTTTGGTTAAGTTTAGATTAGTTTAGTGCTTATTCCTAAACTAAAGTGTCGTGCCGAGGCAATGCAGGCCTTCTTTGATATCGGAGTAACGACCACTTTCTAAGACAAAGCTGATGTTCGGAAATTACACAAAACTAATTTTTAAAACTTATGTTCAAAGCTAATATATGCCTCTACTTTCTTAATTAATTAAGAAAAACTTAATTAAGTCTTAACCAAGTTTGATAGCGGGACATCACGATTGTCCACTCGCACTCTTCCAAGATAAAATGCATTGCTTTGCTTTGGCAAACCCAACAACAAATGATCGAGGAGGTAGTGAGTACCAAACTTTGGTAGGCATATCATTTTTGACTTATTAAGAAATAAACTTAAACATGCATCACATACATATTAGCATACATCACATATAAGCTAAATTAACATGCATCACATACATATTAAACTAAGTGTGTCATGGTTATGGCCCTTATTCTACAATCTTCTCAAGCCAATGAAAAGATTGATTGGTCAACCTAGGGATAGCATCTTCTCCCAAGTGCTTCCTTTTGGTTGTCTTGTGTTGTTGACTTACTCCTTGTAACGTCATCTTCGAATGGACCCTCCATCTTTATTTTGTATATTACAAAAGGCGAAATACTCGAGTTACATTCGAGTCTAAAACTAATTTTACAACAAGAATTTTAGGAGAAAGGCACGACACGTAGGTCGTATTAAGAATTACAACACACACATTCACAAACTTTTTTGGACTAGGCCATAACCATGCACCATGTCAATTTTAACTTTTAAAAGACATCAGATATTTTATTATGTTTGAAAAATTGCTAATGCAATTATCAACTCATAATAAAATTTATCCTACTTCTATATCATATATAAAATAGAGAAAACTTATTTTTATACGATCTTTCGCAAGTGGCTCTGATACCACTGTAGGGATCTCGTATGCAAAATAGCATATGCGCAAGGGAAAAATAGGATGCCTTCCAAGTGATCCTTGCGAAAGAAAATCTCGTACAAAAATAAATTTCTCAAAACCTATCTTATAGGAGAATATTACCTTTGTTGCGTGCCCTTTGTAATCCCGCTTCTCCTTGGGTTTGTTGGATCTTTTAGCACGTTCAAATGTCCATGCCTCTATATGTATCCACACGAGCAAGCTCTTATCTCACAAAAGAAACTAGAAAATCTCTCCTTTACTTCTTGCTAGAGAAGTCCCTAAAGGAGAGGAAAGTAGGGAAAAAGAGAAAGGAAGAAGAAGACTACTCTTCTTGCTACACTCACAAAAGCCACACAACCAAATGCTCACACCACCAAGCTCTCTCCAAGCCTCAAGCTTCAACCATTTGGCCGGCCACCCCATGGGGTGTTTTATAGGATTGAAAAACCTTTCACCTCCTATTACATTCAATGCAATCAATTGCATTGAAACATAATCAACACTCCTTGTTTGGCCGGCCACATGTGGAGAAATTCCAAAGGTCAAAACCCTTTGTCTCCTTCCACCTCATCAAGCTTAGGTGGCATGCTTATGTGGCATTCATGCATGTTGAATTAATCTTATTAATCCAATAAGCTTATGTTTTCATATTGAATTAATCTCATTAAATCAATAAGGTAACATATTGAATTAATCTTATTAAATCAATTAAGCTTAGCATATTGAATTAATCTCATTAAATCAATAAGCTAAAATTCTCATTAAGCTTAAAGTCCAAAAACCATTTTGTACTTAAGCTCATTCCCAAATTATTCTAGTCAAACTAGAATGCACTAATTCTTCTAATCATCATGCTCTTTGTGTGTGACCCTATAGGCTCTCATAAAGTTGGCAGTGGATCTAAACTCTTTTAGATACACAAGCAATGAGTGACATCTAGCAATACATCATTACTACCCAAGTTACGAAATAAGTCAAGATCCGACTAACCTTTCCGTGACTACTATAATGTATGACCGTGTCCTTCTATCCTTGATATCAGATTGACCAATGAGGCATAGACCGTGTCATCCTTGATCAATCTATGTGTTTCTTGATCCCTGAGTAAACTAACTCAAACAAATGAGCTCAATATCTCATATTGACTCATTCGAGCATGGCCATGCGTTTTAGTAGTTCTACTCAATCAAGGGGCCCACAGATATCACTCCCGTCATATGGGAGGGATAGATCCCATCTACATCACTCACATCCCTCCACATAATTTGTTACATACCCAGTAATCGCCTTTATGGTCCACCCTGTTACGGGTGACGTTTGACAATACCAAAGTACATAACTCCTTATGTAGGGAACCGTAGTGACTTCAGGTTTGAGGACTATTCATACCAATAGTCACATGAGAAAGTTTATGACACTCATATGTCGATCCATGAAACTTTCTCATGGCGGGTCAGTTCAGTATATATATTCTCTAATATATACCCATGTGTCAACTTGATATCATATATCCATGACTTGTGAGATTAAGTCATCAATTGACCTACATGCTAGTCTTTATGTATTAATATTGCCCTTGCATATTAATACTTGACTAGGAACATTTAGGAAAGTGTTCTCTACAGCCTCTCATAATCAATTCTGCCAATTGATGTGCTGTAGATAAGAACCTACTTTTCTAGCGCATTATTATATATTTAATTTAGCTGGCACAAGCATGACGTAAATATATAATAACCAATCCTTTGCCTTTATAGAATATGATACAAAATGTTCCCAATTCAACCATCACATGATTGGTTCTAGGGCTATAACTAACAACAACAACCTTGATCCCAAGGTTGTGACCCACTTCTCCCAAGTCCTTCAAAACTGTTTGGACAACCATACCCTTACGTCTGATAACACTCTGATATTATTGCCAACTACCAAAATATTATCTACGTATAGTACAAGAAATACCACTTACGTTTCTGTCACATCTCTTGTATACACAAGACTCATCCGGACTTTGAATAAATCCATAAGACTGATTTATCTCCTCAAAGAGGATGTTCCAAGACCTCGAAGCTTGCTTCAATCCATCAATGGACCGATTAAGCTTACATACAAGATGCTCTTTTCCCTTAGCAATGAATCCCTCTGGTCGCTACATTTGGATGTTTTCCTCAAGACTTCCATTAAGGAAAGCTGTCTTGACAACCATGTGCCACACCTCATAATCCATATGAGCTTCTATGCATAAGAGCTCCCAGACCTGACTTGAATCCATGGATTCAATCTCAGTATTCATTGCACTTTGCCAAGATGTTGTATCTATATCTTGGATTGCCTCGTCGTATGTCTAGGGATTTGTTTCATGTTTGCTAGGGACCAAATCAGAAGATTCACCCAAGAACATGAATTAATAAGGTTGTCTAACAACCCTCCCACTACGATGAGGTATCATCTGCATATCCTCTGTGACACGCGGTGTAGTGACATGTGGTATATCCTCTTATACCAGTGGTACTAAAGAAGAGACTTCCCTTTTGACTCATCCAGAACAATTTTTCTCTTGGGCTTGTGGCTTTATCACATAGTCTTCCTCTAGAAATCTGGTGTTCGTGTTAACGATCACCCTCTGATCTCTAGGACTATAAAACAAGTCAGAATAACTCATCATCGATCTAACCATCTCCATAAGAGTCATATTCCTTCGCTCTGCTACACCGTTCTACTGGGGTGTGCCAGGTGCAGTCAATTGGGATTGAATCCCAACCTCTGATAAGTAGTTCCTAAACTCTCCCAAGAGGTTCTCACCACCACGATCAGTTCGTAGTGTTTATCTTGAATAATTGTCTATAAAAGAGACGAAATATTCAAGACCACCTCTTGCCTAGATAGTCATAGGACCACACAAATCAGAATGAACCATTTCTAACACATCTTTGGCTCTATACCCCTTGGCCATAAAAAGGCCTCTTGGTCATCTTACCCTCCAAGCAAGATTCGTAGGTTGGGAGATCCTCCACCACTAATGAACCCAAAGGTCCATCAACTTTCAACCTTTGAATTCTGCTTAGGTTAATGTGACCAAGCCTAAGAAGCCAAAGATATGTTTGGTTCATCTTCGAAGGTTCTTTTCTCTTATTGGAATTAGAAGATGAGTTATTAACTTCAATTTGCATCGTGGGAGGTTTTGGTTCAAATTTTCTTTCAATGTACCTGAATAGATATTCTCCCTATTCCTTTTATAAAAACTTTGTCATTAAAAGAAATAGAATATCCATCCATAATAATTTAGAAACTGAAACTAAATTCTTTCTAAATAAAGGTACATAAAGGGAATTTTCCAGAACCAAAGTTTTATTATTCTCAAGAGATAAATAAAACTTCTCCCACTGCAATAGCCGCCACCATCATGGCATTGCCCAAGTAAATGGTAATATCCCCTTTAGCTAGTCATCGGGTTTCCTGGAACCCCTGCAAATTGATGCAGACATGATTAGTGGCTTCCGTATCAACTCACCAGGTGCCGGTAGATATCACCGCTAATCATGTTTCAATGACTAGTCCAAAAGATATACCTTTGTTCTATTTTGGATTGGGACAGTCCTTCTTCCAATGTCCATCCTGCTTGCAAGTGAAGTACTTGCCTTTCGGCTTCTTCACTCTTCCCTGAGATCCTCCCACCATCTTTGCTCCACCTTGTTTCTTCTTCTTCTTGCCTTTCGGCTTAGAAGTAGAAACCCTTTTTTGAGCAATGATGGCTTGAGGACACTATTTGAAGAGCGCATACTTGTACTCCTTAGCAGATAAGACAATATTTAGAATCTTTTCTAATCAACATTATTTAGGTACAGTAAGTTTATTTCCTTTAGTATCACAGTAAGTGGACTGAAAGTCAATTTTGAAAATCCTAAGAATCACATAGATCATTACTTTAGATTTCAAAAAATTATTGATTCCTCAAACAATAAAATTTCGAAATCAACCAACACCCCAAAACACCGAGAATGTCACATGCTACGATAGTATGGACGTATACGAATTCTACATTTGTAAGAGGAGATTTTACCCATTAATTTTATTATCTTGTCAACCTTACTTTTTGACAAATAAAATTAATAGTTGGTTCCTCTTTGGCCCTACAAATAAAAGCATCTGGCGGGGAGGATACTTTTTATTTGCATCTAAGTGTGCACCATTACACGGTACTAAGGGAATTATTTCGGATTATGTGCCTTACCGCTGTGGAAGTACACACGCTCCTAGATAATTTCCTATAACCATTATTTGACCTAGTGATCCGCAAACAAACTCATCCGATGGGGAGGAAGGCACTCAGAGCCGACGCGCAAGTTTGTTGCATCACATGTCAAATTGTAATGGAGGACGCGGGAATTAATTAAAATTTCCCTCTCCCACTTAGTAAATTGAAAATGAGGAATTTTCAAGCACACACAACATGCTTATTATTACTGTAGATTTCAATAAAAATTATTGATTCCTCAAACAATAAAATTTCGAAATCAACCAACACCTCAAACACCGAGAATATCGCATGCCACGATAGTGTGGACGTATACGAATTCTACATTTGTAAGAGGAGGTTTAACCCATTAATTTTATTATCTTGTCAACCTTACTTTTTGACAAATAAAATTAATAGTTGGTTTCTCTTCGGCCTTACAAATAAAACTACTTTTTATTTGCATATAAGTGTGCACCATTACACGGTACTAAGGGAATTATTTCGGATTATGTGCCTTACCGCTGTGGAAGTACACACGCTCCTAGATAATTTCCTATAACCATTATTTGACCTAGTGATCCGCAAACAAACTCATCCGATGGGGAGGAAGGCACTCAGAGACGATGCGCAAGTTTGTTGCATCACACGTCAAATTGTAATGGAGGTCACGGGAATTAATTAAAATATCCCTCTCCCACTTAGTAAATTGAAAATGAGGAATTTTCAAGCACACAAAACATGCATATAAAACAAATCAGCAATAAATATGGAAAAAACAAAATTTTTTCCAACTATTATGGCATTGTTCTCCAATATGCGTCCCGTCGTGTCGCCACCTCGTCCGCTCCTCCTACGCCATGTACGAGTCATCCGGAGATCCGAGCCGAGAATAAAACCTATTTTATTTTACATCCATCGATCCTATACTCCACAAGGGAGTGTACATGAAATCTAGATCGAAAGTAAAATTAAATAAAGAGTGGCTAATGTAACGCCCGTGAAATTCTAAACTATGCAAAGTAATTATATAGGTTTTAAGAAATTAAAAGGTTTAACATAAAATGAAATAAAAGATGGTCATAGGTAGGATTTGAACCATGAACCCACTAATAGGGAGGTAGCCTTGACACCACTAGACCCTAGGATAATTTATGGATAAGATATATAAAGAATATACAAAGAATATAGATGGGAAGATGAGGAGTGGGTTCATCCCCTCCCATGAAAGGATGGAGAGTGTTCATTCCCTAGGTATTAAAGAGGAGAATTAAGAAAAGAGAGGAAGTAAAACCCCACCTTCCTTCTTCATTCTCCTTCTTCCTCACCCTTGGCCGAATTCCCCATTTCCCTTTCCTCCCTTTTCATCGAAAGCTCTAGAAATTTTATAATAATTTTTGTATAAAATTTAATTTCATGTCTAGGAAATTATATATGGAATCTTGGAAAAAAAATGATAAAAGGATAAAAAAAAGTGGAGAGGTGAGGTTTGAACCTTAAACCTCTTGGTAAGAGTTAACTCTTACCATGCATGTGATGACCAAGTGCTCAGCAGTAGCTTACTGTTGGAGAAAGAGGGGAAATTGTAGATAAGTGTGATGAGGGTAAATGAAGTGGCATGGAAAAGAGAAGAGAAACTTCTCTTCCTCCCTTTATAAAGAAGAAGGAAGTTTCCACTTGGCCACTTCTTCTTCTCTTCTTCTTCCTCACCGAAAACCATCTCTCCCCCTCTCCATTTTCACCCTTTGGTCGAACCTCATCCAAGCAAGGGAAGGCTAGTTCTTGGCTTCCGTTAGGTCATCTCCCAAGCAAAGCGAAGGAAGTAAGATTCCCTCACATGCAGTATATTAGTTTTGTACGATAGGTTACATGAAAGAAATATGAAGTTGTAGCCCTCTATGTTTCGGCTAACTAAGTTTATGGGCTAGGATTCATGAAAATGCTACTAGGGAAAATTTTTATGGGTTGCATACTTCAAGAAGGAATCTTTAGGTGTCAAAAGTCCAAGGGTTTTAGCCCTTACATGTTTCGGCCAACCCAAGCTTTTGGGGTTAGGATGGCATGAACTTGATTCTAAGGTTGTGTTCATAAATGGTATGCTTCAAGTAGGAATCTTTAGGTGTCAAAAGTCCAAGGATTTTAGCCTTACATGTTTCGGCCAACCCAAGCTTTTGGGGTTAGGGTTGCATGAACTTGATTCTAAGGTTGTGTTCATAAATGGTATGCTTCAAGTAGGAATCTTTAGGTGTCCAAAGTCCAAGGATTTTAGCCCTACATGTTTCAGCCAACCCAAGCTTTTGGGGTTGGGATTGCATGAACTTGATTCTAAGGTTATGTTCATAGAGTGTAGGCTTCAAGTAGGAATGTTTAGGTAATAAAAACCCAAGCTTGAGCCCTTACATGTTTCGGCCAACCAAGATATTTAGGGCTAGGGTTGCATGAAAAGGCTTCTAAGGGAAGTAGGAGATGTTATATGCTTCATGTAGAAGTTTTAAGTGACAAAAAAATATACAAGGTTTGATACCTTACATGTTTCGGCCAACATTGGTTCTAGGGTTAGGGTTTCATGAAACCACCCCCCCCCCCCTATGAAGTTATGTTATGTGTATGAGTTTAATATGTTAGGAAATGAAAATGAAAATATGCCTATGAAATATGCTTAGGGTTCATGATGTAATATGCTATGAAATATGCTTAGGTGATGAACATGTTTTATGATTTAATATGCCATGAATATGCCTAGGAAATATGCTCATGTGATGAACATGTTTATGATATAATATGCCATGAAATATGCCTATGTGATGAACATGTTTTATGATTTAACATGCCATTAATATGCCTATGAAATATGCTTAGGTGATGAACATGTTTGTGATGTAATATGCCATGAATATGCCTAGGAAATATGCTCATGTGATGAACATATTTATGATATAATATGACATGAAATATGCCTATGTGATGAACATGTTTTATGATTTAACATGCCATGAATATGCCTATGAAATATGCTTGTGTGATGAACATGTTTGTGCTTTAGGACCCCTTTATGTTATGAATGCATGTATGCTATGAAATGTCTAAGAAGGAGATGCTTCCCTTTCAAGTAGGGATTAAGAGCTCTCCTTATGATAAGATAAGATGGAGATGCTTCCCTTTCAAGTAGGGATTAAGAGCTCTCCTTATGATAAGATAAGATGGAGATGCTTCCCTTTCAAGCAGGGATTAAGAGCTCTCCTTATGATAAGACAAGAAAGAAAGGAATTAAGTATTTTACTTTGTAAGAGGTTAAGTACCCAACCCATCAGGTGGTCGTTAATCAAATCCATAGGGACATAAGAAGATGTAAGAGGTCTTGCCCTGGTAAGACGTAAGATGTCTTGCTATAGTAGGTCTGGTGGCTCGCTACCCCAGCCTATTAGGAAACACGCATTATGTGGTACGTAACCTGGGGCCCCCCATGCAAGTTATGATTATGTTGAAATATCTATATGTATATGTTTTGAAAAGAAAGGACTTTTATGAAATTATGAATGCTTATGGTTAAGTTTATGAACGCTTATGAACTTGTCCTTTATGCATGTTTAGATTTCATGATGCAATGAATGCTTATAGTTAAGTTTAAGAATGCTTATGAACTTGTCCTTTATGCATGTTTAGATTTCATGATGCCATGAATGCTTATAGTTAAGTTTAAGAATGCTTATGAACTTGTCCTTTATGCATGTTTAGGTTTCATGATGCCATGAATACTTATAGTTAAGTTTAAGAATGCTTATGAAATTGTCCTTTATGCATGTTTAGATTTCATGATGCCATGAATGCTTATAGTTAAGTTTAAGAATGCTTATGAACTTGTCCTTTATGCATGTTTAGATTTCATGATGCCATGAATGCTTATAGTTAAGTTTAAGAATGCTTATGAACTTGTCCTTTATGCATGTTTAGATTTCATGATGCCATGAATGCTTATAGTTAAGTTTAAGAATGCTTATGAACTTGTCCTTTATGCATGTTTAGGTTTCATGATGCCATGAATGCTTATAGTTAAGTTTAAGAATGCTTATGAACTTGTCCTTTATGCATGTTTAGATTTCATGATGCCATGAATGCTTATAGTTAAGTTTAAGAAAGCTTATGAACTTGTCCTTTATGCATGTTTAGATTTCATAATGCCATGATGCTTATAGTAAAGTTTAAGAATATTTGTGACTATGGACTTTATGCATGTTTAGATTTCATGATGCCATGAATGCTTATAGTTAAGTTTAAGAATAGTTGTGACTATGTACTTTATGCATGTTTCATATTTATGATGTTACGGATACGTATGTTAGGAATGCTTATGGTTAAGTTTATGAATGCTTATGAACTTGTCCTTTATGCATGTTAGATTTTATGAAGTTATGATGCTTACAGTTGAGTTAAGAATAATTGTGATTATGTACATTATGCATGTCTAAGATTTATAATGTTATGGATTGCTGATGTCATGAATGCTTATGTTAAATTATGCCCTGCTTAGGTTTAATTATGCTTAGCATGCAGATGTAAACTCTATGCCATGCTTAGATTTTATTACGTGGTTATGTTGATAATTAGTGTTGCTATCAAACACTTAGGCTATTTATGCTAGTATGCTCATGTTTCTAATTGCTTGATGAAGTTTGTGGCTTTTGTGACTAGGCAAGAATCTTACTAAGCTATATGCTTATAGTTTATGCTGTCCATATACTGCAGATAAAGGAAACCCGAACTAGCCGGAAGGGCCGAGTGTGTGTGATAGTGGCATGGTGGAGAAAGACCCTGTTACTATCTGCTTATATTACTTGCACAATGAACCACTTAAGACTTTGCTTCCGCTTATAAAACTTATGAATCATTAGTATCATGTTGGATGATGCTTATTTATGTTACTGTTCAAGTACTTAAGAACTCATGAATGACTCTTTATGTTATGCATGTTAGAAATGAGACAAGATATGTTAACATGCTGAATATGAATATGATATGTGATGCATGTGCAAAAGAAGGTTTAAGTTATGATAACATGTTAAAAAAAAAATAGTAAAGTAGCGCCTCCCTGAGAGCAGATAAGGGCGGGCGTTACAGGTTGGTATCAGAGCGGGTTCACCTTTCCACTATCACACATCAAGCCTCCTTCCTGCTATTTCCAAGTAAGTAACTTTATGCATACCTAAGTTTCTTTTATAATGAAGAGTGTCTTCTATCTAGTTAGAAATAATACCTCTTCATGTTTTAGTAGAATGGAACCATACTTGTGACTTAGATAGAAATAATGCCTCATCATGTTTTAGTAGAATGGAACCATACTTGTGACTTAGATAGAAATAATACCTCATCATGTTTTAGTAGAATGGAATCATACTTGTGACTTAGATAGAAATAATACCTCATCCTGTTTTGGTAAAATGGAACCATACTTGTGACTCAGATAGTAATGATACCTTACCATGCTTTATATGATGGAAACATGTTTCTAACCTAGAAATACCACTAGAAAGGACACCTTACCTTGTTTATGATAAGGAATGTTTAGATGCATTAATATGAGTAGAAATTATAATAATACCTTAATTATTTATTTATCACTTAGATAACATGGCTAGGAGACGTAGTACTAGAGGAAAGGAATCAGCACCCCCACCAGATTTAATGCATGTGGTTACCGAGCTACAGCGTCAAGTCACAGAACAACAACAAGTAATAAATGCTTTAATGAACCAGCGAGGAAACCAGTAGTTAGAAATAAAGCAAGGTTAGTCGCCAAGGGTTTTAGTCAAGTCGAAGGATTAGATTACGATGAAACCTATGCCCCCGTAGCTAGACTAGAATCCAACTGAATGTTGTTAGCCTACGCTGCACATCGAGGATTTAAGTTATGTTAAATGGATGTCAAGCCAGCATTTTTAAATGGACTTATTAAAGAAGAGGTGTACGCTAGCCAACCCCCAGGATTCGAAAGCCTAGATAAACCCGATCTCCAAGGCACCTTACCGTATGGCGCCGACTGAGTTGAAAGAACTTCAGAAACAACTACAAGAGTTACTTGACCAGGGATTTATCCGCCCTAGTCACTCACCATGGGGAGCTCCCGTGCTGTTCATAAAGAAAAAGGATGGGTCTATGCGAATGTGTATAGACTATCGGGCACTGAACAACGTGACCATCAAGAATAGGTACCCCCTCCCCAGGATCGACGACCTATTCGACCAACTGAAGGGAGCTACTATCCTTTCAAGGATCGATCTCAGGTCTGGCTATCATCAGGTAAAAGTAAAGCCAGATGATATTCCGAAGACGGCCTTCCGGACGAGATACGGACATTATGAGTTCATAGTTATGCCCTTCGGAGTGACGAATGCACCTGCGAGGTTTATGGATCTGATGAATCGGGTCTTCCCGGCATCTCTCGACAAATTTGTGATCGTCTTCATTGACGATATACTGATATAATCGAGAACCCAAGAAGAGCATGCCGAACACCTGAATACGGTATTGCAGATTCTTTAGAAAAAGCAGTTGTATGCAAAATTCTCCAAATGCGAATTCTGGCAATCAAGTATCGTACTCAATGGAACAACTAGCTCAGTTGTATGTTGAGGAAGTGATCAAATTGCATAGAGTTCATAAGACCATGTGATCGAGCCACAAACGGTACGAGTTCAAGAAGATTTAAGTTATGAAAGTCGACCTATTTAGATAATATATCGAGAAATCAAGAAATAGAGAACCAAAGAAGTACCCATAGGGAAAGCCATATGGCAAATCAAAAGTTTGAAGAAGCAACTTAGGAACGCGAGGATGACACGAAATAAATGTATCCGGAGTTGTTCTAAGTTTCGAGGACGAAACTTTTATAGGTATGAAGGATTGTAACACCCGTTAAATTCTAAACTATGCAAAGTAATTATATAGGTTTTAAGGCTATAAAAGGTTTAACATAAAATGAAATAAAAGATGGTCATAGGTAGGATTTGAACCATGAACCCACTAATAGGGAGGTAGCCTTGACACCACTAGACCCTAGGATAATTTATGGATAAGATATATAAAGAATATACAAAGAATATAGATGGGAAGATGAGGAGTGGGTTCATCCCCTCCCATGAAAGGATGGAGAGTGTTCATTCCCTAGGTATTAAAGAGGAGAATTAAGAAAAGAGAGGAAGTAAAACCCCACCTTCCTTCTTCATTCTCCTTCTTCCTCACCCTTGGCCGAATTCCCCATTTCCCTTTCCTCCCTTTTCATCCCAAGCTCTAGAAATTTTATAATAATTTTTGTATAAAATTTAATTTCATGTCTAGGAAATTATATATGGAATCTTGGAAAAAAATTGATAAAAGGATAAAAAAAAAAGTGGAGAGGTGAGGTTTGAACCTTAAACCTCTTGGTAAGAGTTAACTCTTACCATGCATGTGATGACCAAGTGCTCGTGAGCTTCTTTGTTGGAGAAAGAGGGGAAATTGTAGATAAGTGTGATGAGGGTAAATGAAGAGGCATGGAAAAGAGAAGAGAAACTTCTCTTCCTCCCTTTATAAAGAAGAGGGAAGTTTCCACTTGGCCACTTCTTCTTCTCTTCTTCTTCCTCACCGAAAACCATCTCTCCCCCTCTCCATTTTCACCCTTTGACCGAACCTCATCCAAGCAAGGGAAGGCTAGTTCTTGGCTTCCATTAGGTCATCTCCCAAGCAAAGCGAAGGAAGTAAGATTCCCTCACCTGCAGTATATTAGTTTTGTAGGATAGGTTACATGAAAGAAATATGAAGTTGTAGCCCTCTATGTTTCGGCTAACTAAGTTTATGGGCTAGGATTCATGAAAATGCTACTAGGGAAAATTTTTATGGGTTGTATACTTCAAGAAGGAATCTTTAGGTGTCAAAAGTCCAAGGGTTTTAGCCCTTACATGTTTCGGCCAACCCAAGATTTTGGGGTTAGGATGGCATGAACTTGATTCTAAGGTTGTGTTCATAAATGGTATGCTTCAAGTAGGAATCTTTAGGTGTCAAAAGTCCAAGGATTTTAGCCTTACATGTTTCGGCCAACCCAAGCTTTTGGGGTTAGGGTTGCATGAACTTGATTCTAAGGTTGTGTTCATAAATGGTATGCTTCAAGTAGGAATCTTTAGGTGTCCAAAGTCCAAGGATTTTAGCCCTACATGTTTCGGCCAACCCAAGCTTTTGGGGTTGGGATTGCATGAACTTGATTCTAAGGTTATGTTCATAGAGTGTAGGCTTCAAGTAGGAATGTTTAGGTAATAAAAACCCAAGCTTGAGCCCTTACATGTTTCGGCCAACCAAGATATTTAGGGCTAGGGTTGCATGAAAAGGCTTCTAAGGGAAGTAGGAGATGTTATATGCTTCATGTAGAAGTTTTAAGTGACAAAAAAAAATATACAAGGTTTGATACCTTACATGTTTCGGCCAACATTGGTTCTAGGGTTAGGGTTTCATGAAACCACCCCCCCCCCCCCCCTTATGAAGTTATGTTATGTGTATGAGTTTAATATGTTAGGAAATGAAAATGAAAATATGCCTATGAAATATGCTTAGGTGATGAACATGTTTGTGATGTAATATACCATGAATATGCCTAGGAAATATGCTCATGTGATGAACATGTTTATGATATAATATGCCATGAAATATGCCTATGTGATGAACATGTTTTATGATTTAACATGCCATGAATATGCCTATGAAATATGCTTGTGTGATGAACATGTTTGTGCTTTAGGACCCCTTTATGTTATGAATGCATGTATGCTATGAAATGTCTAAGAAGGAGATGCTTCCCTTTCAAGTAGGGATTAAGAGCTCTCCTTATGATAAGATAAGATGGAGATGTTTCCCTTTCAAGTAGGGATTAAGAGCTCTCCTTATGATAAGATAAGATGGAGATGCTTCCCTTTCAAGCAAGTATTAAGAGCTCTCCTTATGATAAGACAAGAAAGAAAGGAATTAAGTATTTTACTTTGTAAGAGGTTAAGTACCCGACCCGTCAGGTGGTCGTTAATCAAATCCATAGGGACATAAGAAGACGTAAGAGGTCTTGCCCTGGTAAGACGTAAGAGGTCTTGCTCTAGTAGGTCTGGTGGCTCGCTACCCCAGCCTATTAGGGAACGCGCATTATGTGGTACGTAACCTGGGGCCCCCCATGCAAGTTATGATTATGTTGAAGTATCTATATGTATATGTTTTGAAAAGAAAGGACTTTTATGAAATTATGAATGCTTATGGTTAAGTTTATGAATGCTTATGAACTTGTCCTTTATGCATATTTAGATTTCATGATGCCATGAATGCTTATAGTTAAGTTTAAGAATGCTTATGAACTTGTCCTTTATGCATGTTTAGATTTCATGATGCCATGAATGCTTATGAACTTGTCCTTTATGCATGTTTAGGTTTCATGATGCCATTAATGCTTATAGTTAAGTTTAAGAATGCTTATGAACTTGTCCTTTATGCATGTTTAGATTTCATGATGCCATGAATGCTTATAGTTAAGTTTAAGAATGCTTATGAACTTGTCCTTTATGCATGTTTAGATTTCATGATGCCATGAATGCTTATAGTTAAGTTTAAGAATGCTTATGAACTCGTCCTTTATGCATGTTTAGATTTCATGATGCCATGAATGCTTATAGTTAGGTTTAAGAATGCTTATGAACTTGTCCTTTATGCATGTTTAGGTTTCATGATGCCATGAATGCTTATAGTTAAGTTTAAGAATGCTTATGAACTTGTCCTTTATGCATGTTTAGATTTCATGATGCCATGAATGCTTATAGTTAAGTTTAAGAATGCTTATGAACTTGTCCTTTATGCATGTTTAGATTTCATGATGCCATGATGCTTATAGTTAAGTTTAAGAATATTTGTGACTATGGACTTTATGCATGTTTAGATTTCATGATGCCATGAATGCTTATAGTTAAGTTTAAGAATAGTTGTGACTATGTACTTTATGCATGTTTCAGATTTATGATGTTACGGATACGTATGTTAGGAATGCTTATGGTTAAGTTTATGAATGCTTATGAACTTGTCCTTTATGCATGTTAGATTTTATGAAGTTATGATGCTTATAGTTGAGTTAAGAATAATTGTGATTATGTACTTTATGCATGTCTAAGATTTATAATGTTATGGATTGCTGATGTCATGAATGCTTATGTTAAATTATGCCCTGCTTAGGTTTAATTATGCTTAGCATGCAGATGTAAACTCTATGCCATGCTTAGGTTTTATTACGTGGGTATGTTGATAATTAGTGTTGTTATCAAACACTTAGGCTATTTATGCTATTATGCTCATGTTTCTAATTGCTTGATGAAGTTTGTGGCTTTTGTGAGTAGGCAAGAATCTTACTAAGCTATATGCTTATAGTTTATGTTGTCCATATACTGCAGATAAAGGAAACCCGAACTAGCAGGAAGGGCCAAGTGTGTGTGATAGTGGCATGGTGGAGAAAGACCCTGTTACTATCTTCTTATATTACATGCACAATGAACCACTTAAGACTTTGCTTCCGCTTATAAGACTTATGAATCATTAGTATCATGTTGGATGATGCTTATTTATGTTACTGTTCAAGTACTTAAGAACTCATGAATGACTCTTTATGTTATGCATGTTAGAAATGTGACAAGATATGTTAACATGCTGAATCTGAATATGATATGTGATGCATGTGCAAAAGAAGGTTTAAGTTATGATAACATGTTAAAAAAAATAGTAAAGTAGCGCCGCCCTGAGAGCAGATAAGGTCGGGCTTTAAATCTAAACAATGTCGTATTCAATTACAAAAATTAAATACTAATTTAGCCTCATCAACCTCGAGGATTAAAATAATATACAATCACACACACACAACCACATAGACACATATAGCCATAATAGTCGGATCTTATGCTTGCAACCAAAAAGTTAGCCTATGCACATCCTACTATTATCCGGCATACTCAATATATGATATGTGCATAAAAGTAACTGAATCCAAAACACACAAGACCGGAAACCGTGGCTCTGATACCAATTGTTGGGAATCATGCTATTCTTCGGAATGCTCATCGGCTCCCATGTCCCCGGATTAAAATTTTCACTAATGAAAACTAATCCGAATGGGATGAGTTTCCTTAGCACAACCAATTCGTTGTCGTGCCAATGACTCGAGCGATCGCTTGAACAAACTTGTTGTTCAAGCAATCAACTCTTCTAGTCGGTTAGCCGCGGAAGAGACGATGGACGGATCGCCGGTTTTTGTGTTTATATTCGGGGTCAATGATTATACAAATACATACAAATGTAAACTAGTATAATCAACACATACTAACATAAAGGACATAAGCTAGCATATCAATAAGAACATGTAAAGAACAATAATAAAAGTTGTAAAACTTTTATACCTCTTGATCTTCTATCGTATGTCCTAACCTCCTTGTAGACTTCGTGTAGGCGAAGATCCTCCACAAGTTGAAGCTTCCTAGATCTTCTTCAATCCAAAGAAAGAAGAACTCTCTTTCCCTTCTTGCTTGAGCCAACCACCAATTCAGAAAGGATTGATGCCGCCGGCCCCAAGAATAGAGAGAACATAATGGAAACCACCAAGGAACCAAACTAGGGACAAACCCTAGCTTCTAGTGCCGCCGGCCAAGATGAAATAAAGAGGAGAAGAGGAATGAGTTGAGTGCCGACCAAGATAGAGGGAATAGAGATAGGTCCCGGCAACACCTTAGGAAGAAGAAGAGAACCTCTCCTATAGTTGCCGCCCACTCCAACTTCCAAACCCTAGCCGCCCAACCAAACCCTAACCTAGGATTTCTTGCCGCCCAACCAAAGGAAAGGCAAAACCGTAATCTCTTTGAAAACCATCTTCTATGTGCCGGCCATGGAAGAGGGGAAGAAGGATAGAGTGTGAACCGACCAAGGTAGAGGGTAGAAGGAAGGGACCGGCCATGCCTTAGGAAGAAGAAGAAACTCATCTTCCACTTGTTGCCGCCCATCCTTGCTCCCAAACCCTAGCCGCCCAAAAATTCTAAACAAACTAGGGTTTCTTAGCCTCCAAAGGAAGCAAACCCTAATCCCCTAAACCATCCATCATCCTTGCCGCCCAACCCAATAAGCTTTATATATAGAGTTGGGTTTTTGCCTTGGATTAATCTCCTCCATTGGTTCTATAGATTTAATCTCAACCGTCGGATCTAGAGATTTAATCTCAACCGTTGGTTCTAGAGATTTTAATCTCCACCATTGGTTCTAGAGATTTAATCCCAACCGTCGGATCTAGAGAATTAATCTCAACCATCGATTCTAGAGAATTAATCTCAACCGTCAGTTCTAGAGAATTAATCTCAACCATCGGTTCTAGAGAATTAATCTCAACCGTCGGTTCTAGAGAATTAATCTCAACCGTCGGATCTAGAGAATTAATCTCAACCGTCGGATCTAGAGATTTGTTTTCCATCATTTGATCTAGACTTCATGAGGTTTATATTAGGCTACGATAGAGACCATGAGGAGGAGTAGGGTCTTGGCCACCCGATGGATCGGAACCACATAAACTTGATCCATCAATGATGTTCCATTCCACTAGAGGATCATCATCGAACTACCTCACCAACCCCCATAAATTAATATGGGCTCCATATATTATTTGTACATCCATCTCCCCGTGTTTAAGATATCGAATGTCCGTCAATTAATTGATTTACTGACCATCAATTAATTAACATCTAACTCCTCGAGTAGTACCACTCAACCTTATCATCATGTTGACTAAGTCAACCAGCAGAGTTTACATGATGAACCTTATGAGCTCCTCAAGGGGACATCATCAACCTAATATATAGGACACGGTTTCCTCCTATAAACAACGGAACACCATGTAAATAATATTATTTCCCAACCTACCGGGCATATTGATTTAATCCATAGAAATCTCACCCTTTGGTAAATCAAAGAAATAAATACTAAGTACATGTGCCCGTTATTATATCGGGATTAAGAGCATGTACAACATAATATCTGAGGTCCGATTCAATTATGTAGTCAGCAATAAATTGAATCACCTCTATGTCGATCCTGCTCAATACACCGAGGTGTACTAGTGTAACTCTATGTTCAAGATAAAACAATACCAAGCTACACTATAACCATGCCAATGGTTTGTCCAAAACCATCTTGGTTGTGAGCCTCTACGTATATTCTACAAGGGACTGATAACATGATCTTCTGTGCCACACCAAGCACCATGTTATCTACAATGTATAATATTAGATAATTTTGCATAACTATAAAAATATGCAAACAATGATCATGTGATTCTTATTTCAAAATAAGGATGTTCATACAAAAGAGCAAGGCTTTCAGTATACATCCCAACAAGAAGTTGGGCGCCGACCACTTGGAGAAGAGGGAGATGGTGGGCGGCAACTTTAGGGTTGCAAGGATTTGGATTAGGGCTTAACAAAACCCTTAAGCCCTATTTTATAGAGAACAAATTCTCTTAATGGTTATCAGATCATAACCAAAAGCCCGTTAACCCGCTCCATTAATTTAAGTTAAAATAGACCAATCCATGTTTGTCTATTTTAAGTTAAAATGAATCGAACCAACTTTAGTTCATTCGTTTAAAACAAACCAAACACCTTTGGTTTATTCTCCTCCATTGGATTAGAACCAAACCAATTTGGTTCATCCATCATGTCTTCATAAGACACGACCCATCCACTCTTCCATTGCGACTGAAACGATTTCATGCTCGCTTCATTGTTTGGTCCAACAAAACCTAGTTTCTCTCGATCTGAGAATCTCATTCTCAAGCTCATTTTAAATTCTTCAGATTATGCTCGTTGTGCATGTGACCAAATAGGTTCTTGGTTTATGTTTGTCGTCTATAATTAACCATTAATTATAGAATGATCATGAGTGGCACCTAGTACTACATCATGATCCCCAATTAATCGAAAAGATCAACGGTTGATCCAGAACTATTTCTGAAACCCTTCAGTAGCTCGAATGAATCATGCCCCATTCCCTTCAGTCATCTTATACCCACTTGGTTCCAGACATGGTCTATAGTGTCAGTCCCCACTAGGTTGACTACGTCACACCTAGCCCAATTATCATTTCCTCGTCCTACGAATTCTAGTTACTACACATGTACAAAAGAGTACCTTACTCTAAACATGTAATGCTTTGGCAAAAGACTTTAGTAACAATCCGATGAGAGGCCATGGGTATACATCTCCTCGCAAGGAGTGGTGAATCCTTTTTAGGCTATTCAAACACCTTCGATCACTTCGACTTATACCCAATCATCCCGGGTCCACATCTCCTTAGAGATGCTTGCTTAAGATGTCAAAGCATAAGTCTTCATGATCAAGATGACTTGAATACCGCAAATAAAAGGAACATCGCACTTAAGCTGCAGTAAGAACTTTATTGACATATCTATATATGCAGAGAACCATTTGACGTCTTACGGTTGGTCACTTCAATGAACTAGTTATCATAACTAGCATCCACGATTAACTCCGGACATCACAATGTCTCCAGCCAGTGAGAATCAGCTGCTTGGATAGACCAAAGAGTATACCTCGTGCTAGTCTCGATAGAATCGATGGTGTCCAAATCCATCAATTCATTGACTAGGGATAATTCCGATACATCACAATTACACATGTAGAGATACTCACTAGTTGTGATCCAATCACAAATTCTCTCATGATGTGAATCGTATCGTGAACATTCAGTAAATGAGTTTAAGATCTAATCAAATACATGAAAACATGTATACTCAAATAGTGAATCTTCATTTATCATATAAATGGTTCAAACATAAGGCGATTGCCTTAGGACATCTCTCATATATTACTAACAGCGGTAAGAGGGGTGAATAGCAGTTTTGCGTCGTCGCTTGGAATTCGATCGTGTTCATCTCTACAATTCATTAGTACGGAGTGAAAATATAAATACTAATACAAATACAAACACAAATACACACCACAATGACACAAGATGTAATGTGGTTCGGAACCCTAGCTCATACTCCACGGGTTGAGCTCAAATGAGCTCTAGTGATGCAAGCCACCACTAATCAACCTCTCCTTCTTGAAAAACACTCCAGAGGTGAAGAAAACCTCTCATAAAAGTTCTTACAATAATAAGAAGAAAATACAAGTAAATACAAATGATATACAATAAACAACTTAAAGAAAACTTTACACAAGGTTGCTTTGAATGCTTTGCTTGTTGGTTGTTTGGATGAGCTTGAAGGACCCTGAAATGCTCTAGCACTTCGCCTCAAATCTCCCCTAGAACTGCTCAAGAAAACCATAGCCGAAATCCTCCATGAACTACTCCTTTTATGACCTACATCGGGCTAATTTTGGGCTTGGCAGTCGACTGCCAAAAGCGCCCAATCGACTGACTACAGTGTCATTGTCTCACAGCGGACTTGATCCACGTTCGCATTCCAGCCAATGGATACACTAGCAGTCGACTGCTATTACCACCAGTCGATTGCCAAGTCCTTAGTCAACTTTCGAGTTGACTACTGAGCTTTCTGTGCTCATGTCTACAAATAGCAAGACTTCTGAGTTGACTACCGAGCTTTCTGTGCTCATGTCTACAAACAACAGTCGACTTCCATCCATAGTTGTCGACTGGAAATTCCACCAGTCGACTGCCAGAGCATATTCGACAATCTAGCCTCTAGTCGACTCCCGATCAGTCGAATAGTCATAATTCCAGTCCACTACTCTTGCATCAACTCGGCTTTCGAGTGTTAAACACTCGCCCAATTGACTGTCCAATACCCCAGTCGATTGATAAACCCCAACAATGAGGTTTATCCCAAAGTATGATGCCCTCATACTTGATTTACCATTCTTATCCTAGACCTAAGCCTTCTAGCCACCTCCATCAGCCTCACGGCTATTGGGTCCATCCAAGTCATACATGACTTGTTCATCCATATGCTAGCCTTCAGATGCTACCATCAGCTATTGTCATGCTAACCAGGTCTATATTGTCAAGATACATTTGTACTTATACTTCCAAGATACATGCTTGGACTTTAAGCCGCCAAACATTAGAATTATGCCGCCAAGACTATAGCTTAGACTTTACGCTGACAGTATCACACCCTTAGACTTCTCTTGCCAACTCCATGTTGGACTTTCCAATTGCCAAGACCCATGCTTGGAATCATCAATTGCCAAGTACCTATGACTTAGACTTTACTATTACCAAGACGCATGCATGGATTTTCCATGCCAAGTACCCATGACTTGGACTTTAACATTGCGAAGCCCCATACTTGGACTTTCCATGCCAAGTACCCATAACTTAGACTTTACCATCGCCAAGTGTCCCACTTGGACTTCTTCATCATATGGTCAACCCCATGTCAACCAAATAGTCAACCCATTGTCAAATATCAAAATGCTACTCGAGTTAAACTCGAGTCCGGTCAATCGTGACCTAGGCTGATTGAACCAATAGTCTCCATCTTTTTGATGTTTGACAATACCTTTAAGTTAGGCTAACTATAACCTAAACTTAAACACTTCCAATGCCAAAGCATAGTGAAGGTTTACCTAACTTAAATCTCACTTCTCCCTCTTTGGCATACATAAAAAAGAATCCCCAAGGGTATTAATGTCTCATATACCAATGAGATCTTATAATCTCCCCTTTTGTCCAAAAACATCTAGGATGCCTTCACTCTTGCTAGTGATAAGTCTCATATCACTTAATGAGAAGCAATCCTCACTTCTCCAATTCTTTCTCTTAGGTGAGCACAATGAGGGTTTCCCAAACCCATCATGTCTTCCCCTTTGAGGAATACACATCCATCATCCCATGATGGATAACCTCCCCCTAAAGGCTTACTTCCCCTTGACCATTGCACCGAAAATGTACCTGGAGAGTCCCTAAGCCTATAGGAACACTAAACCATCAAAAATAAGGGAAAAACAATTCAAACATGAACTTTCATACACCTTAAAATTTGATTCTCGCCCTAAATAACTCTCCTAATTCATATCCAATGGATTTTTACCCTTCCAATGCTTTCCAAACCATATCCTAGGGTAAGGAGTAGTTAGGGTAGCCTAAAAAAGATGAGACATGGGCTAAACAACCTTGTTTACCCGAAATCAGTCTTGACAGTCGACTCGGTCAGCAACTAGTTGACTGCCCTCAATGCAAGTCGATTGCCCAAGTCGATAGTCGATTGGTTTCTGCACTGTGCAGAAATCAAGTTCAAAAATCGAATTTCAAAAATTCATAAGTAAATATACGTAATTTTAAAAATAATAATACTTTATACATATAATACTTATGTAAGATACAATGGGTGAACAATATTTGAAAAATTAAATACTCATTAAATAGTGAGATAGATACAAAGTGTAAAAACAAAGATATCTTCAATGTTTTGAGCCTACTTTATATCAACTTCATAAATGGTGACTTCTATCAAAAGATAGACTACACCAAGGTTTTTGAAAATGATTTTGAAATTATTTTAAAACCTTATATTGTACCATGATCTATGGGCTCAATGCACAAGACTTGAACATTAGTTTTCCCCATGATCCATCATTTTTATTTAATGAGTTCTAAGTTCAATATGTTGTACTAAATAAGCACATAAACTTAACTCATTTCCTAGCATCTCACATGTATCTAAGGTTTATGAAAACACATACAAGTCAATTTAATGTGAGATGTGGGTTTTTGTTCTTCCTTGTCAATTTAAGGTTGAAGACAATGTGATCGAGAGAAGATCACGATCCGAATCAAAATTTGGATCCAAAACGAGTCCTCAAAAACTCGCTTCTCCGGAGAGGTATTCGTCAACCGTTTGACGAATCCTTCGTCCTCCACCTATGAGGATTATCGGAGATCGAATCCCCGGTAAGTATGATGCTCTCGGAGCTCCAAACATTGTCCAAACGACGCTCTGACAAGAAGGAAACAAGCTGTCGAGAAAACTGGACAGCTTTGGTGGAGACCTTGCGCCGGCCAAATAAGGAAAGCAATATGCTCACCTTGTCGCCGGAGCCAAGGAAGATCACCGGAGCTCCTCCGGCAACAGCTAGATGCCGGCAAGTGGGGAGGACGGCAGCTCCTAGACTCCGGTTGGAGGAACTTGGGCGGCGGCAAGGATTTGGGCGCCAACCATTTGGAGAAGAGGGAGAGGGTGGGCGGCAACAATTAGGGTTGCAAGGATTAGGGCTAACAAAAACCCTTAAGCCCTATTTTAAGGAGAACAAATTCTCTTAATGGTTATCGCATCATAACCAAAAGCCCGTTAACCTGCTCCATTAATTTAAGTTAAAATAAACTAAACCATGTTGGTCTATTTTAAGTTAAAACGAACCGAACCAACTTTGGTTCATTCATTTAAAACAAACCAAACCCCTTTGGTTTATTCTTCTCCATTGGATTTGAACCAAACAAATTTGGTTCATCCATCATGTCTTCATAAGACACGGCCCATCCACGCTTTCATTGCGACAAAAACAATTTCATGCTCGCTTCATGTTTGGTCCAACCAAACCTAGTTTCTCTCGGTCTGAGAATCTCATTCTCAAGCTCGTTTTAAATCCTTCGGATTATGCTCGTTGTGCGTGTGACCAAATAGGTTCTCGGTTTATGTTAGCCGTCTATAATTAACTATTAATTATAGAATGATCATGAGAGACACCTAGTAGTACATTATGATCCCCAATTAACCGAAAAGATCAACGGTTGATCCAGAACTATTTCTGAAACCCTTCAGCAGCTCGAATGAATCGTGCGCCATTCCCTTCACTCATCTTATACCCACTTGGTTCAGGACATGGTCTATAGTGTCAGTCCCCACTAGGCTGACTACGTCACACCTAGCCCAAGTATCATTTCCTCGTCCTACGAATTCTAGTTACTGCACATGTATCGAAGAGTACCTCACTCTAAACATGTAATGCTTTGACAAAAGACTTTAGTAACAATCCGACGAGAGGCCATGGGTATACATCTCCTCACAAGGAATAGTGAATCTTTTATAGGCTATTCAAACACCTTCGATCACTTCGACTTATACCCAATCATCCCGGGTCCACATCTCCTCAGAGATGCTTGCTTAAGATGTCAAAGTATAAGTCTTTATGATCAAGATGACTTGAATACCGCAAGTCAAAGGGACATCGCACTTAATCTGCAGTAAGAACTTCATTGACATATCTATATATGCAAAGAACCATATGAAGTCTTTTGGCTGGTCACTCCAATGAACTAGTTACCATAACTAGCATCCACGATTAAGTCCAGACATCAAAATATCTCCAGTTAGTGTGAATCAGCTGCTTGGATACACCAAGGAGTATACCTCATGCTAGTCTCGACAGAATCAATGGTGTCCAAATCCATCAATTCATCGACTAGGGATAATTCAGATACATCACAATTACACCTGTAGAGATACTCACTAGTTGTGATCCAATCACAAATTCTCTCATGCTATGAATCGTATCGTGGACATTCAGTAAATGAGTTTAAGATCTAATCAAATACATGAAAACATGTATACTCACATAGTGAATCTTCATTTATCATATAAATGGTTCAAACATAAGGCGATTGCCTTATGACATCTCTCATATATTACTAACAAACTCCCACTTGGCCTAATGCCAATCGCTATGGTATCTAATACCATATGCTCTAACACGACCCTCAAACTTACTTTGAGGTAATGTCTTAGTCAAAGGACCCGCTAAGTTCCTTTTTCAGTGGGGATTTTCTCGATTTGTATTTCCTTCCTATTGATGATCTCTTTGTTCAGATGATAGCGGCGAAGCACATGTTTGAATCATTGATGAGACCTTGGCTCTTTCGCCTGTGCAATAGCTCCATTGTTGTCGCAGTAGACCGGTATTGCTTCAACAATGGCTGGAATCACACCAAGTTTATATATGAACTTCTTGATCCAAACCCCTTCCTTTGCTGCTTCCGAAGCTGCAATGTATTCTGCCTCAATGGTAGAATCCGCTACAGTGTCTTGTTTGAAATTTTTCCAACTCACTGTGCCCCCATTCAAGGTGAACACGTATTCAGACTGAGACCTGGAATCATCCTTGTCTGTCTGGAAGCTGGCATCCGTATACCCACGTATCACCATGTCCCCTTCTCCATATATTAGGAACACATCCTTAGTTCTTCTTAAGTACTTATGGATTGTCTTAACAGCCACCCAATGATTCATTCCTGGATTAGACTAGTATCTGCTCGTGACACTCAGAGCATACGATACATCGAGCCTCGTACATAACATAGCATACATGATAGATCCTATTGCGGATGCATTGGGAATCTTATTCATGGAAATCCTCTCGTCTTCTGTGCGCGGACACATAGACTTTTAAAGGTAAATCCCATGCCTGATGGGTAGGAAACCTCTTTAGCACTCGGTCTATATATGTAGACTGCGAAAGACCAAGCAACTGTTTCGATCTATCTCTATAGATCTTAATCCTGAGGATATATGTTGCTTCTCCCAGACCTTTCATGGAGAATGTCTTGGATAACCAAATCTTAACTGACTGTAAGACTGAAACATCATTTCCTCTAAGTAATATGTCATTGACATACAATACTAGGAAAACGACTGCACTCCCACTAACCTTCTTGTACACACAAGGTTCGTCTGGATTTTGTGAGAAATCAAACTTTTTGATTGTCTCATCAAAACAGATATTCCATCTCCTGGATGCTTGCTTCAATCCATATATACACCGTCGCAATTTGCATACCTTGGTTTTATCAACCGATGTGAAACCCTCAGGTTGTATCATATACACGTCCTCGAGCAGGTTTCCATTAAGGAAAGATGTTTTCACATCCATCTGCCATATCTCATAATCATAATGAGCCGCTATGGCCAGAAGCATCCGAATGGATTTAAGCATAGCAACAGGCGAATAGGTTTCGTCATAATCAACACCTTGCTTTTGACGATATCCTTTCGCCACTAGTCTAGCCTTATAGGTAATCACATTACCATCCATGTCAGTTTTCTTCTTGAAAACCCACTTGCACCCTATAGGCTTCATGCCTTCAGGTGGGTCAACAAAGTTCCAAACTTGGTTTTCATACATGGAATCCATTTCCGACTTCATGGCTTCAAGCCACTTATCCCTTTATGAACTTTTCAGAACTTTTTCATAACTGGTAGGCTCCTCATCATCAATGAGTAACACGTCGTTCGATTCACTTACGAGAAATCCATATCTCTCGGGAATATTGCGTGCTCTACCAGATCTACGAAGATGTGGTGTCTCAATAGGTCCAGCTGATGGCTCATCACTATGAGTCATCGGTCAAGGTGCTTGACCAGGTATCTCTTCAATGTCTACTAAAGTCTCTTGAACCTCCTCAAGTTCAACGACACTCCCACTATTTTCTTGTAAGAGAAACTCTTTCTCTAGAAACATAGCATTCCTTGAAACAAACACCTTTGTTCCAAGGGATGATAGAATTGGTAACCCCTCGTTTCCTTAGGGTATCCAATAAATAGACATTTATCAGACTTAGCATCCAATTTGTCTGACACAGTCCGCTTCACATAAGCAGGACAACCCCATATCTTCAAGATAAATGAGGTTTCTTACTATCCTATATCTCATATGGAGTAGTAGAGACTACCTTGGTCGGGACTCTGTTTAACAAGTAAACAGATGTCTGAAGTGCATTGCCCCAAAAAGACTTGGGAAGATTCGCATGATTCATCATTGACCTGACCATGCCCAACAAGGTCCAGTTTCGCCTCTCAGATACATCATTAAGTTGTGGTGTATACGGCGGAGTCCATTGAGACAATATACCATTGTCCCTCGGATAATCTAGAAACTCTTGACTCAAGTATTCACCACCTCGATCTGATCGAAGTATTTTAATACTCTTGCCATGTTGTTTATCTACTTCATTTCTGAATTCTTTGAACCTTTCAAAGGCTTCAGACTTGTGTTTCATCAAGAACACATACCCAAACCGTGAGTGATCATCGGTGAAGGTAATGAAGTAGCTATAGCCTCCTAAAGCTTGAGTTGACATGGGTCCACATACATCAGTATGTATTAAACGTAGCAACTCTTCCACACGTTCACCTTTTCCAGTAAAAGGTAACTTAGTCATCTTTCCTTTTAAGCATGATTCGCATGTATTGTATGAATCCAATTCAAATGATTCCAGAATTCCACATCGGTGTAATTCGTGTTGGTGCAATCGGCCCAGCAGTACCTTGATGGTATTTTGATGATAGACAAAACTCATGACATAGGATTGTCATGGGAAAGTCCAACATGGGTTGGCATGGAAAATCCAAGCATGGAGCTTGGTGAGGAAGTCCAAAGCATTGCGAAGCCGTGCGCTTGGTGCTTGGTGAGAAATGCATTACGAAGCCGTGCGCTTGGTGCATATGGGAAGTCTTAAGGACTTGGTAAGTTCACTAGGCTCGGGGTCCTTGAGTCGGTGAAGGATGGCATTGCGAAGCCGTGCGCTTGGTGCATCCGAGGGACCGCCGGACGGGGAGCGAATGGAGTGAGCCCAAAGGGAAGCATACTTCTAGGGCATGAGACGCGAAGGATGGCGTTGCGAAGCCGTGCGCTTGGCGCATCCGAGGGACGTAGGCCGAGGGAAGAGAGCTTCGGTGGGGAACTTCATGAGTGATGTGGACTTAGCCAAGTGGCTAAGACTGAGCGTCGGAGACTCAAACAACTTGGTGTTTGAGGTTTTTCCCGACGGCAGTCGACTGGCATAGGTGCCGGTTCGACTGGTCCAAGTCGACTAGGGTTCGACTGGTGTAAGGCTGCGTTTTGGTGCTTGGCGATCATTATGGACTAGCAATGATCGATAGCTCGGCCGCCGATCGCTCGTGGGATGGCAATGATCCGATGGAAGTGTCGAGAGCACAGATCGCCCGTGAGCCGATCGGGCGGCCGATTAGGTCACCACGATCGCCACCGGCAATGATCGTAGGAGATCCGCTGAACTTGTCCGACGTGGATCCGGCTGTGAGACAACGGACAGGGCAGATCGGGCCTTTTGGCCGATCGATGGGCGCGAAAACAGCTTGATGCAGGTTATAAATGAAGCTCGAGTTGGAGGATTTCGCCATAGTTTTTGTGGAGCGATTGGAGGGGAATTGCTGCTGCATTCCAGTCCTTCAAGAGCCAATCAAAGCAAGCAACAAACAAGTGATCAAAAGCAATCGGTGAAAAGAGTTTCTTTTGTATTGTATTTGTATTCTTGTTTGTATTTCTATATTACATTGTAATTGCTTGTGAGAGGTTTCTCCACCTCCGACGTGTAGTCGAAAAGGAGTGTTTTAGTTAGTGCCGTGCGCATAACTAGAGCTCGAGGAGCTCGCCCGTGGAGTAGGAACCATTCGGTTCCGAACCACGTAAATCTTGTGTTGTGATTGTGTATTGTTGTTAGTTTCATTATTATTGTTATTCCGCTGCGCTAACGACAATCGTAGACAACCAACGCAAGAAGAACGAGCGAATTACGACATCCAACGTACGAGGGCTATTCACCCCCCTCTAGCCGGCCACATCCGATCCTTTACAAGTGGTATCAGAGCCCAGGTTGCTCTTCAAGGACTAACCGCCGCGAGAGCACTACAAATGGCCGGCTTCATCCATCCACCGAAATTCGATGGAGATTTTTCTTGGTGGAGGAAACGGATGGAGGTATATCTTGAAACCGATTTTGATTCTATGTTAATTATAGAAAACGGTTTTGAAATGCCTAGGGACAAGTACAACAAGCCAATTGAGAAGTCAAAATGGACCCAAGACCAAATCAAGGATTTCAAGACAAATCTTGAGGTAATCAAGTTGATTAGTGATTTGTTACCTAACACTATTTGGTCTAGATTGGGTGATTATAGGGATGCAAGGGAATTATGGAATAAGGTAATGAAATTTCAAGAAAATTCCCAATCGGCACAAGTAGAGGAGAATGCCGAAGAAGAATTACCATCCACCTTTGAAGATGTGGATGATTTGGTGGAGACCTCCACCTCTAGCATTGAAGGGGAGGAGAGGCAATCTTCCATCCCGGAGCAAGAACAAGAAGCATCTACATCCGGGAGAAGTGAAGATCAAGAAGAGGCCTCCACCACCTCCCTAGGTAACTCAAGTGTTGTAATTTTAAATAAAAATCACATAATATGCTTTGAGTGTAGGGAGAAAGGGCATTACAAAAGCAAATGCCCAAAATTGGCTAAGAAGAAGGCATCGACACCAAAAGTCAACCCAAAGTCAAACGATGCCGGTGTTCCCAAAATCAAGAGCAAAGAGCACATTGTGTGCTTCAAATGCAATCAAAAGGGACACTACCGAAGCCAATGCCCTAGGGGGAGGAAGAAAGGGCAAGGAGGTGCAATTCATGTAGGGGGAGCTCCTAAAGCTAACCCTAAGGTAAATTTACTTAATGCACCTTTAATTCCTAGAGTTAAAAAACATGCTAAGAATTATTTTAGTTCTCTTGCCATTATCAAAGAAAAGCATGCTAAGAGAAATAATAAGGTGTATTGTCTAGGTGCCAAGCGTGTTCATATAACTAAGGACAAATCTAGGACCCAAAACACTAGACCTATATTACCTAGGGAGTCAATTAGGAGAATTGAAGAAAACTTGGGTGTTAATCCCAAGAAATCTAGGCATATGCCTAAAAGGAAAAACAATTCCCCTAAACCTAATGAAAATTCAAAAATGGGAAAATTAGAGTTAAAAACCAAGCCTTGAGGTCAAGGCTAGAAATTGGAAAAGACCCTAGCAATAATCAAAAATTCGGTTCAAGGGTCAAATACACAAAAATCAAGGCCTAGGAAACAAGAACTATCTAAGGGCAAGAAGGGTTTGGGTTACAAACCTATGTCCTACCATAATGTTCCATTTAATTATGGGACAATATCTAGGTCTAGTAAAACCAAGGCTAATAGGGAAGTCATCCCTAAGTCTTGCCATGAGGTGTGCTTAGTTTTTTAGGAATCTTGATAAATCTAGAAATCCTCTTTGTATGTCTATGGAGGAGTCACCTCTAGAGTTGACCCAAGTAAGACCCATTTGACTATGGCTTCAAAGCCTAAAGGGTCATTAGGAAGGTATCTAGGAAGTTATCCCTAGGGAATACCTTGTTAACCCAAGGAGCTCCAATAGGTATTGGGTTCCTAAAAGCGTGATTGATTCACGCTAAATGGGTTAGGGGGTGTCAACCCTAAATGGATGGGTAGTTAACCTAGCCATGGTGAGTTGACACATTAGAGTGTGCCAATATGCTTGAGAAGTTTTTAAAATGATTTGAATTGGCACAATGAGGTCTTTAAAGGTATTGGTGTGTCATTTTGGGTTTTTGGCACATTAGGGAAATGAATGGCATTAAGGCAAAATGAATTTAATTCCTAGAAATGGCAACTTAATTCTTAACACTTAGGTATTCTATACCTTAGTATATTTTACTTGCCATGCTTTATTTGCCTTGCCATGTCATGACATCATTTTCATTTTCATCTATAAAAATGTCATGATCATGTTTAGATATATGTTTAGATGTCATGTATGCTTAAGTTTCATTCACATGCCATGACATCATGATATTGGCATATGTTTTTATCTATATCATATCTATGCCATAATCACATCATGCATGAATTAAAATGGAGTTAAGGACTATGGCATGATTTGATAGGAATCAAAGAATACTGCCTTAGAAATATGCATGAGAACATAAACAAAACAAAAACCCACATCTCACAAAAATTTGACTTGTATGTGTTTTTGCACATCTAGATATTGGTGAGATGTTTAGGAAAAAGAAAATAAAGGTTTGAAAAACATTTTGAAAACATTTTGAAAAACCTTGGTGAAGTCTATCTTTTGATAGCTATCACCATTGAATGGGATGATACAAAGAGGGCTCTTTATTGAAGCTTTTCTAAACTTTTGAACTTTGTATCAATCTCCTAATTTAATGGGTAAAGTAATTTTCCAATATTTTTCACCCATAGTGTTTAGGATAAGTATTATACGTATGCATTTTCAAGATTTTTAAAATTACGTATATTTACTTATGGATTTAAATCCATTTACGAAATGTCAAAATCGATTATCGATCGATCGCCATGGATCGTCACGATCGATAGTGTGGCAATGATTTACGATTTCACGATCGCCTAAGCCGATTTCGGTAAATCTTGTTGGTTAGGCCCATGTTCAGCTAGGTTAAGGTCCCCTAACAACTCCTAACCCTAGGATATGCTTGGGAGAGCATTAGAGAGGGTGGAAATCCATTGGATATGGATTAGGAGTTGGGTTGAGGGTGAGTATCAATTTTAAGGTGGAAAAGAGTTCATTGTTGAACTTTGCCTTAATTTTGATTTGGTTAATGTTCCTATTGGCTTAGGGGCTCTCCAAGGACATTGTTGGTGCAATGGTCAAGGGGGAGCAAGCCTCTAGGGGGAGGTATCCATCATGGGAAGATGGATGTGTATTTTCTCATGGGAGGAAAATTGGGTTGCCTCTCTTTAAGTGATATGGGATCACTAGAAAGATTGTAGGCATGTGTTCCTCCAAGGGAGAGATTGTAGGCATTGGGATATGAGACATTCATACCCTTGGGGAGGACCTTTTTGATGTAATGTCAAAAAGGGGGAGAAGTTACCAAGTTACCAATTAGGGTTCGTTGGAATTCTCTTTGGGATATGAGAATTGTCAATATGGGAGAATTGGTAGACTTGAGATGGTAGTTTTGTCAATCATCAAAAAGGGGGAGATTGTTGGTGCAATCGGCCCAGCAGTACCTTGATGGTATTTTGATGATAGACAAAACTCATGACATAGGATTGTCATGGGAAAGTCCAACATGGGTTGGCATGGAAAATCCAAGCATGGAGCTTGGTGAGGAAGTCCAAAGCATTGCGAAGCCGTGCGCTTGGTGCTTGGTGAGAAATGCATTACGAAGCCGTGCGCTTGGTGCATATGGGAAGTCTTAAGGACTTGGTAAGTTCACTAGGCTCGGGGTCCTTGAGTCGGTGAAGGATGGCATTGCGAAGCCGTGCGCTTGGTGCATCCGAGGGACCGCCGGACGGGGAGCGAATGGAGTGAGCCCAAAGGGAAGCATACTTCTAGGGCATGAGACGCGAAGGATGGCGTTGCGGAGCCGTGCGCTTGGCGCATCCGAGGGACGTAGGCCGAGGGAAGAGAGCTTTGGTGGGGAACTCCATGAGTGATGTGGACTTAGCCAAGTGGCTAAGATGGCGTCGAGACTCAAACAACTTGGTGTTTGAGGTTTTTCCCAATGACCGCATAGGTGTCCGGTTCGGGTCCAAGTCGACTAGGGTTCGAGGTGTAAGGCTGCGTTTTGGTGCTTGGCGATCGCCATGGACTATGATCGATAGCCGACCGCAATGATCGCCGTGGGATGGCAATGATCGATGGAAGTGTCGAGCACGAAGGCGCCCGTAGCCGATGGGCCGATTATTAGGTCACCCGATCGCCAGCCGCAATGGCGATCGTAGGAGATCCGCTGAACTTGTCCGACGATCTCGCCGGCTGCTAGAGACAATCTGGACACAGGGCAACGAGATCGGGCCTTTGGCAATGTATTGATGGGCGCGAAAACAGCTTGATGCAGGTTATAAATGAAGCTCGAGTTGGAGGATTTCGCCATAGTTTTTGTGGAACGATTGGAGGGGAATTGCTGCTGCATTCCAGTCCTTCAAGAGCCAATCAAAGCAAGCAACAAACAAGTGATCAAAAGCAATCGGTGAAAAGAGTTTCTTTTGTATTGTATTTGTATTCTTGTTTGTATTTCTATATTACATTGTAATTGCTTGTGAGAGGTTTCTCCACCTCCGACGTGTAGTCGAAAAGGAGTGTTTTAGTTAGTGCCGTGCGCATAACTAGAGCTCGAGGAGCTCGCCCGTGGAGTAGGAACCATTCGGTTCCGAACCACGTAAATCTTGTGTTGTGATTGTGTATTGTTGTTAGTTTCATTATTATTGTTATTCCGCTGCGCTAACGACAATCGTAGACAACCAACGCAAGAAGAACGAGCGAATTACGACATCCAACGTACGAGGGCTATTCACCCCCCTCTAGCCGGCCACATCCGATCCTTTACAATTCGGACATGCATTTCTTACTTGCATTGCCAAGACGACAATGCCACATATAGGAGTCTAGTTGATTATCTTTTTGAGCACGCTTGTTGCTCGCTTCGATATTGAAAATGTCACTGGTTACGTCCAACGTATAAATACCATTGCTTAAAGTTCCAGTCCCATAAAGAACTCCATTCAAAATTATGTAATAATAATTGTTACTAAAAGACAAATGGTATCCATTTCTATTTAAACAAGAAATAGAAATGATGTTCTTTATCAATGAAAGAACATAAAAGCAATTGTCCAGTTCTAAGACAAATCCTGTAGGGAGTCTCAACAAATACGTTCCGATGGCGAGTGCAGCAACCTTTGCTTCATTCCCAATACGTAAATTTGAATCTCCCTTGACGAGTCTTCTTCTATTTCTTAGCCCATGTATGACATTACATGTATGTGAACCACACCCAGTATCCAATACCCAAGTGTCTGAGGAAATAGAATGACAATCAATAACGAAGATATCTGAAGAAGATGAGGCATCCGATGCCTGATTCTTCTTCACGGATTCAAGATAAATCTTGCACTTTCTTCGCCAATGGCTCTCCTTGCCATAATGATGGCATGTTTCCTTTTGTGCTAGTTCTACCTTCTTAGCCTTTTTCTTCTTTTCCTTCTGCTGTTCCTTTGACTTCTTCTTAGAACCTTTCTTTGAGGAATTAACTAACAGCACTGTCCCCTGCTCATGCTTCTCAGAAGACTCCACAGTCTTCAGCATGTTGAGCAGTACCACAGATGAACCTTCTTGCATCTCAGAGGTGATGAGGAGCTTGGAGACTTCGAACCTTTCGAATCTCACTTGCTCATCAAACAACTCATAAAGATGAAGGACTATGGTATGAGCATCCATATGCTCATGCTGCTTCCACAGCTCGGGTACCATTGCCCCAAGCATGATGCAACTCACTTGCTCAGAATCACTCACATGTTTCTGATGGGACAACAATTGGTCCGGTGTTGCATCATCACTGGGACGGGCTGGAAGAGACGCTTCGAGGAAATACTCAAGCTTTTCCGCCTTGAGAATAATTCTCAAGTTTCTAAGCCAGTCCAAGAAGATCGGCCCAGTCAATTTATTCGAATTCAAAATAGAGCGCAAATTCAAAGACATCATGATCAAGCGATTAACCTAGAAATACAAAACGAGCATATATGAGAAAGATAATTTAAAATGCATCCACATACATTTACAAAATCCCATTCATTTTTCGAATTCAAAAACCCTCAAAATCAATTCGGGAGATCGTAGGTCAATCTCCGAATGGGCTGATATCCAATATAGATAAGAACAACCTTGGAGTAAGTCCAACAAGCCATTCTTAGCTATGATGGTGGGTATCAAATATACCGATTACATATCATGTATATGTAACTATCAAAATGTGCTATCAACTAATTGAATGTTTACACATACATTGGGTTGTTAACACATTAACAAGTATGCATCATATGCATAGCACCCAACTTCACCTCTCTTCACATCGACCTTGGATTGAGTCCAACAAATTGATGCTCCAAGTTAGAGCCGGCCCATTAATCGCGAAATAGTTTTAATATGGTTAGAGCGCATTCAACTAATTAGCCAGGCTTGGAGTGAGTCCAACAATCCAAACTAACGATTGACCTCTGACTCTTACCATATTAGAGTTAAACTATTCCAATGATTTGAACATGTTCAGGTTCGAGTCGGGCTTGGAGTGAGTCCAACAACCCAAACAAGAAATAGAATTCTGGTTCAAATCATATTAATGGAAAGTGTAGGCTTTAATATTATATAAGGGTTTTAAAGTCTCATCCTCTTTGCATGCAAATAACTATTATCTACATGGCATGACATACATGGCATACATCTACATGTCATGACACGCATGACATAATGATATGCATCTAATGCAATTACATGGCATACAATTATGACATGTACAAAATTTCCTTATATGTCATAACTATTTATGGAAATAAAATATGTTTAAGATTTAATTCTCCAAATCAATTGATGATTAAATTAGGAAACAAATTTCCAAATCTAATCACATATTTTATTTGTGGAAAGTGTTGTTTAAGGAAAGTCAATTTAGGAAATCAATTTCCTAAATCATCAAAACTACTTATGAAAATAAAATATTTTAAGATTTGATTTCCCAAATCAAATCATGATTAAATTAGGAAACAAATTTCCAAAATCTAATAAAATATTTTATTTATGGAAAATATCAATTTCCATAAGTACTTCCAACTTTCCAAAAGTAGAAGATTTCAATAAATACTTCTAGACTTTCCAAAATTAAAAATTTCCATAAATACTTCTAACTATCCAAAAGTAGAAAATTTCCAGAAATATCATTATGACTATCGCAAAATAATTTTACGATTATGTCGAAATATAACCTGGGCTCTGATACCACTAGTTGGGTTATGACACCGCGGCGAGTGTGTGTTCAAACATGTTTCATAAACATGTGCACAGCGGATGGAATAAAATAATAAATCTAATTTATTACAACACACACATCACACGCATGCATAGTACAACATGTGTAGACATAACCGTAAATTCAAATTTTGCAATAAAAGAAAATTTATACTACGTATACCTGACGTATCATGTGTAGCGGGAAAGGCATCAACCGGAATGATTCTGCTAGAATCGTCTCTATCCGTATCCACGCCGAGTATCTTCGGGATGACTTCACAAAGTCACGAGCCTCGTCTTCGTATGGGTTACTAGCCTCGTGTTGAAGACGATGTGATCGAGAGAAGATCACGATCCGAATCAAAATTCGGATCCAAAACGAGTCCTCAAAAACTCACTTCTCCGGAGAGGTATTCGTCAACCATTTGACGAATTCTTCGTCCTCCACCTATGAGGATTACCGGAGATCGAATCCCTGGTAAGTAAGTGTAGGGAAATCTCGTATGCCAAATGGCATATGCGCAACGGAAAATAGGATCCCTTCCAAGTGATCCATGCGAAAGCAAACTCGTATAAAATAAATTTCTCTAAACCAAACCTATCTTATAGGAGAGGATTACCTTTGTTGCGTGCCCTTGTTAATCCCGCTTTTCCTTTCGGTTTGTTGGATCTTTAGCACGTTCAAGTGTCCGTGCCTCTATACGTATCCACACGAGCAAGCTCTTGTCTCACAAGAGAAACTAGAAGAGCTCTCCTTTACTTCTTGCTAGAGAAGTCCCAAAAGGAGAGGAATCTAGGGAAGAAGAGAAAGGAGGAAGAAGACTACTCTTCTTGCTAGCCTACACTCACAAAGCCACACAACCAAAGCTTCCACCAAGCTTCTCAAGCTCTCTCTCACAACCACACCACAATCACAATCCAAATGATGCTTGGCGCCACTCCATGGGGCCGTTTATAGGGTTGGCAAAACCCTTTCACCTCCTACAATTTAATGCAATCCATTGCATTGAGACCCCTTTTGTTTTGGCCGGCCACTTAAGGAGACAAAAACCATTTTGTCCCCTTCCACCTTATCTAGCTTAGGTGGATGCTTAGGTGGCATGCTTATGTGGCATGCTTATGTGGCATTCATGCATGTTGAATTAATCTTATTAATTCAATTAAGCTTATGTTATCATATTGAATTAATCTTATTAATTCAATTAAGCTTATGTTATCATATTGAATTAATCTTATTAAATCAATAAGGTAACATATTGAATTAATCTCATTAAATCAATTAGCTAAAATTCTCATTAAGCTTAAAGTCCAAAACCATTTTGTACTTAAGCTTATTCCCAAATTATTCTAGTCAAACTAGAATACTCTAATTCCTCGAATTATCATGCTCTTTGTGTGTGACCCTATAGGCTCTCATAACGTTGGCAGTGGATCTAAACTCTTTTAGATACACAAGCAATGAGCGGCATCTAGCAATACATCATTGCTACCCAAGTTACGAGATAAGTCAAGATCCGACTAACCTTTCCGTGACTACTATAATGTATGACCGTGTCCTTCTATCCTTGATATCAGATTGATCAATGAGGCATAGACCGTGTCATCCTCGATCAATCTATGTGTTTCTTGATCCCTGAGTAAACTAACTCAAATAAATGAGCTCAATATCTCATATTGACTCATTCGAGCATGGCCATGCGTTTTAGTAGTTCTACTCAATCAAGGGGCCCACCGATATCACTCCCGTCATATGGAAGGGATAGATCCCATCTACATCACTCACATCCCTCCGCATAATTTGTTACATACCCAATAATCGCCTTTATGGTCCACCCTGTTACGGGTGACGTTTGACGATACCAAAGTACATAACTCCTTATGTAGGGAACCATAGTGACTTCAGGTCTAAGGACTATTCATACCAATAGTCACATGAGAAAGTTTATGACACTCATATAACGATCCATGAAACTTTCTCATGGTGGGTCAGTTCAGTATATATTCTCCAATATATACCCATGTGTCAACTTGATATCATATATCCATGACTTGTGAGATCAAGTCATCAATTGACCTACATGCTAGTCTTTATGTATTAATATTTCCCTTGCATATTAATACTCGACTAGGAACATTTAGGAAAGTGTTCTCTACAGCCTCTCATAATCAATTCTGCCAATTGATGTGCTGTAGATAAGAACCTACTTTTCTAGGGCATTATTATATTTAAATTAGCCACAAGCAAGATGTAAATATAATAACCAATCCTTTGCCTTTATAGAATATGATACAAAATGTTCCCTATTCAACCATCACATGATTGGTTCTAGGGCTTTAACTAACAATCTCCCACTAGCACTAGTACCAATCACTATGATATCTAATACCTAGTGACCTAGTGTGACCATCATGCTTCCTCTCGCCAAAGCCTTGGTCAATGGATCTGCGATGTTAGCTTCGCTGTACTGCATATCCTCACATCTCCTCTATCGATGATCTCTCGAATGAGATGGAAGCGCCGCAAGATGTGTTTGGTCCAGATGTGATCGAGGTTCCTTAGCTGCTGCAATAGCCCCATTGTTGTCACAATAGAGGTCTATTGGATCTGCAATGCTAGGAACTACCCCAAGTTCATCGATGAACTTGCGAGCCAAACGACCTCCTTTCTTTGCATCGATCGATGCCGCAATATACTCGCTTCATTGTAGAATCAAGAATCGTGTCCTCGCTTGAACTCTTCCACACGGCTCCACCATTCGTGCAAAACACATTACCGATTGCGATCTATAGTCATCCTTGTCTGTTTGGAAGCTTGCATCACTGTAACCCTTTACAGTTAGCTCCTCATTGCCTCCAAATATCAGGAAATATTCTTTCGTTCTTCGTAAGTACTTAAGAATATTTTTGACTGCTATCCAGTGACTTTCACCTGGATCTGACTGGTATCTACTCGTCATGCTCAAAGCATACGAGACGGCGTCGAGCAGTACAAAGCATGGCGTATATGATAAACCCTATAGCTGATGCATAAGGGATCTTATCCATGCGATCTCTCTCCTCCTTAGAAGAGGGACATTGAGTCTTCGAAAGACTCACACCATGTGATAAAGGCAGAAACCCTTTCTTAGAATTTTGCATAGCAAAACGATCTAGCACTTTATCAATGTATGTACTCTGACTTAGGCCAAGTAATCTTCTAGATCTATCTCTATAGATCTTGATGCCTAGAATATAGGCGCTTCACCTAAGTCCTTCATCGAGAAACAATTCCCTAACCACATCTTCACAGACTGGAGTGAGGGAATATCATTTCCGATGAGAAGTATGTCATCTACATACAAGACAAGAAATACAACTGTGCTCCCACTATTTCTCTTGTAGACACAAGGCTCATCTTCATTTTTGATGAAACCAAACTCTTTGATTGCATCACCGAATCGAAGATTCCAGCTTCGAGAGGCTTGCTTTAGTCCATAAATGGACCTTTGCAGTTTGCATACCTTTCCAGGATGCTTTGGATCTTCAAAACCCTCAGGCTGTGTCATGTACACATCCTCGAGTAGCTTTCCATTGTAAAAGCGGTTTTGGCGTCCATCTGCCAGATCTCATAATCGTGGTAGGTCGCAGATAGCAAGTATGATCCGAATGGATTTAAGCATCAATCGGTGAAAAGGTTTCTTCATAGTCAATACCATGAATTTGTTTGAATCCTTTAACCACCAATCTACCTTTATAGGTATGCTTATTACCATCCATGTCAGTCTTTACTTTAAAGACCCACTTACACCCAATGGGTTTTACCCCTTCAGGTGGATCAACCAAAGTCCATACTTGGTTAGTGTACATGGATTCCATTTCGGATCTCATGGCCTCTAGCCATTTCTCAGAATCTGGGCTCATCATAGCTTCTTGATAGGATGTAGGCTCGTCAAGATCGACAAGCAATACTTCACCGTTGTCAGTCAAGAGAAAAGAATATCTCTCGGGTTGACGACGGATCCTATTAGATCTACGAAGAGGTTGGTCTACTTGAACAGGTGTTTGCTCCACAACTCTTTGGGCAACAAATTCCTCATCCACAACACTTTGTGGTGCCTGTTCATTTTCCATCGAAGCCTTAGTGTTATCAACATCTTGAACTTCTTCAAGATGAATTTTACTCCCACTAGTATTTCTAGAAATAAATTCTCTTTCTAGAAAGACAGCATTTCTGGCAACAAACACCTTGCCTAGTGTGGGATTGTAAAAGTAATATCCCTTAGTTTCCTTGGGATATCCTACAAAATAACACTTATCTGATTTGGGTCCTAGTTTATCTGAGACTTGACGTCTAACGTAAGCTTCACAACCCCAAATCTTTATAAAAGACATTTTGGGACTCTTCCCGGTCCATATCGTATATGGTGTCTTTTCTACGGCTTTTGATGGAACGCGATTAAGTGTGAAAGCGGCTGTCTCTAGAGCTAAACCCCAAAAGGAAGTAGGTAGATCAGTCTGGCTCATCATTGATCGTACCATATCTAATAGAGTACGATTTCTCCTCTAAGATACACCATTCCATTGTGGTGTTCCAGGTGGAGTGAGTTGGGATATTATCCCACACTCAGCCAGGTGATCACGAAACTCTTGACTAAGGTATTCACCACCTCGATCTGATCGAAGTAGCTTAATACGCTTACCAAGTTGGTTTTGTACTTCATTCTTGAATTCTTTGAACTTTTCAAAGGATTCTGACTTATGTCTCATCAAATATAAGTAGCCAAATCTACTCATATCATCAGTGAAAGTAATAAAGTACTTATAGCCTCCTCTGGCTTCGACATTGAAAGGGCCACATACATCAGTATGTATGAGTCCTAACAAATCCGTCGCTCTCTCGCCATGTCCACTAAATGGAGTTTTAGTCATCTTTCCTAAAAGACAAGACTCGCATACCTCATATGATTCAAAATCAAATGAGTCCAATAATCCATCTTTATGGAGTTGGGATATGCGTTTTTCATTTATGTGACCTAGGCGTGATGCGAAGATATATGCAGTTCAAATCATTCGATTTGAACCGTTTTGTATTTACGTTATAAATTGGGTTATCTAAATCTAGAACATAGAGACCATTCATAAGTGGTGCATTACAATAGAACATTTCATTTAAATAAATGGAACAACATTTGTCCTTTATTATAAAAGAAAAGTTTTTCTTGTCTAAACAAGATAGAAATTATGTTCTTTGTTAATGCGGTACATAGAAGCACTCCTCTAGTTCTAAGATAAGCCCAGGGCAAAGACAAAGAATATGTTCCTACAACTCTGGCAAGAAGAACTTTGCGCCATTGCCTACTCAGAGGTCCACTTCACCCTTTGCCATTATTCTACTATTTCTCGGTCCCCGCACATTAGTACAAATGTGAGATGCACATCCTATCTAATACCCATGTAGAAGAAATAGATAGATTAACTTCTATAACATGTATACGAGCGTAAGTCCCACTTCTCTTGTTCTTTACTTCCTCAAGGTAGACTGCTTCCGGTGTCCGGCCTCACGCAATGGAAGGTCCCTTCCTTAGGTACTTTACCTTTACCCTTTGAAGTGGATGAATTGGCCTTGCCTTTGGCTTGGTCTTACCCTTGCCTTTGCGCTTACCTTTGTCCTTCTTGACCATTAGTACATTACTAACTTTCTTCTTGAGATTTGGTTCATTCTCAACATGCCGAGAATCTGTGCAAAGGTTTATCAATTTCATTCATGTTATAATTCATGATAATTGATTGTATGCTTCCTAAGAACGATTGCGAGGATAACATCGTTGCCAATTCTTGGCTCGTGGAAAACCTAGTCTTTCAAGGTTCTCAACGCGTACCCAATCATTTTGAGTCGTGAGTTCCTACAGTGTTCCTTCTTGCATCTTGCATGCAAAAGAGCCTTAGACACTTCAAAACGCTCGTGCCTAGCTTGTCCTTGATATAGTTGTTTCAAATGCTCAACCATATCATAGGCATCCATGTTCTCATGTTGCTACGGCTCGAGTTCATGGTGGCAAGCATAAGGCATGACACATCTAATCGTCATCTTGATGCTTCTTATAAGCATCCTTTTCAAGACGAGTGGCCGTAGGCGGGTATTTCAGGGTAGCTGCTCTAGGACATATAGTTTGCGTTCTTGCTTGAGGATAATCCTCAATTTCCTATACGATACCAAGAAAGTTTGCTCCATTGAGCTTGTCCTTCTCAACAGATCGCAAGTCGAGTTGAGGGTGTGTCGTGTTAGATGACATGGTGATCTACAACATTAAAATGCAAAGTTAAGTATCATACCTAAATCATTTAATTAGGCCTTTAATTAAATGAGGCTCTCACTAAATTCTCATAGCTACTATTTAGCTATAAATTTATATGGGATAAAGATCCACATCATAATTCGTCTTGAGTTAGCTTTGGCTAATCGCCCAAGACGTAGTATAATTAGGTAGGCAATCTTTTGCCAATTACATCTGATGTAACTCTTTAATAGCTTTGGTTTAAGATTAGTTTAGTGTTTATTCCTAAAACTTCAGTCGTGGCGAGGCACAGGGGCCTTCTTGGATATCGAGAGCAACGACCACTTCTAAGACAAAGCCGATGTTCTAAATCACACAAAACTAATGTTAACACTTATGTTCAAAGCTAATATATGCCTCTACTTTCTTAACCAATTAAGAAAACACTTAATTAAGTCTTAACCAAGTGATGGCGGGACATCACGATTGTCCACTCGCACCCCTCCAAGATAAAATGCATTGCTTTGCTTTGGCAAACCCAATAACAAATGATCGAGGAAGTAGTGAGTACCAACTTTGGTAGGCATATCGTTTAGACTTATTAAGAAATAAACATGTATCATATACATATTAGCATACATCACATATAAGCTAAACTAATCATGCATCACATACAAGCTAAACTAACATGCATCACATACATATTAAACTAACGTGTCATGGTTATGGCCCTTATTCTACAATCTTCTCAAGCCAATGAAAAGATTGATTGGTCAACCTAGGGATAGCATCTTCTCCTAAGTGCTTCCTTTTGGTTGTCTTGTGTGTTGACTTCCTCCTTGTAACCTCATCTTCCAATGGACCCTCCATCCTTGTTTTGTACATTACAAAGGAGAAATACTCGAGTTACATTGAGTCTAAAACTAATTTTACAACAAGAATATTAGGAGAAAGGCACGACACGCAGGCCGTATTAAGAATTACAACACACAATCACAAACTTTTTGGGACTAGGCCATAACCATGCACCATGTCATTTTAACTTTTAAAAGACATTGGATATTTTATTATGTTTGAAAATTTGCTAATGCAATTATCAACTCATAATAAAATTTATCCTACTTCTATATCACATATAAAATAGAGAAAACCTATTTTTATACGATCTTCGCAAGTGGCTCGATACCACGTAGGGAAATCTCGTATGCCAAATGGCATATGCAAGAACGGAAAATAGGATCCCTTCCAAGTGATCCATGCGAAAGCAAACTCGTATAAAATAAATTTCTCTAAACCAAACCTATCTTATAGGAGAGGATTACCTTTGTTGCGTGCCCTTGTTAATCCCGCTTTTCCTTTCGGTTTGTTGGATCTTTAGCACGTTCAAGTGTCCGTGCCTCTATACGTATCCACACGAGCAAGCTCTTGTCTCACAAGAGAAACTAGAAGAGCTCTCCTTTACTTCTTGCTAGAGAAGTCCCTAAAGGAGAGGAATCTAGGGAAGAAGAGAAAGGAGGAAGAAGACTACTCTTCTTGCTAGCCTACACTCACAAAGCCACACAACCAAAGCTTCCACCAAGCTTCTCAAGCTCTCTCTCACAACCACACCACAATCACAATCCAAATGATGTTTGGCCGGCCACTCCATGGGGCCTTTTATAGGGTTGGCAAAACCCTTTCACCTCCTACAATTTAATGCAATCCATTGCATTGAGACCCCTTTTGTTTTGGCCGGCCACTTAAGGAGACAAAAACCATTTTGTCTCTACAGCCTCTCATAATCAATTCTGCCAATTGATGTGCTGTAGATAAGAACCGAAAGGACACTTGAACGTGCTAAAGATCCAACAAACAGAAAGGAAAAGCGGGATTAACAAGGGCACGCAACAAAGGTAATCCTCTCCTATAAGATAGGTTTGGTTTAGAGAAATTTATTTTATACGAGTTTGCTTTCGCATGGATCACTTGGAAGGGATCCTATTTTCCGTTGCGCATATGCCATTAGGCATACGAGATTTCCCTACAGTGGTATCAGAGCCACTTGCGAAAGATCGTATAAAAATAGGTTTTCTCTATTTTATATGTGATATAGAAGTAGGATAAATTTTATTATGAGTTGATAATTGCATTAGCAAATTTTCAAACATAATAAAATATCCAATGTCTTTTAAAAGTTAAAATGACATGGTGCATGGTTATGGCCTAGTCCCAAAAAGTTTGTGATTGTGTGTTGTAATTCTTAATACGGCCTGCGTGTCGTACCTTTCTCCTAATATTCTTGTTGTAAAATTAGTTTTAGACTCGAATGTAACTCGAGTATTTCTCCTTTTGTAATGTACAAAACAAGGATGGAGGGTCCATTGGAAGATGAGGTTACAAGGAGAAAGTCAACACACAAGACAACCAAAAGGAAGCACTTAGGAGAAGATGCTATCCCTAGGTTGACCAATCAATCTTTTCATTGGCTTGAGAAGATTGTAGAATAAGGGCCATAACCATGACACGTTAGTTTAATATGTATGTGATGCATGTTAGTTTAGCTTGTATGTGATGCATGATTAGTTTAGCTTATATGTGATGTATGCTAAATATGTATATGATACATGTTTATTTATTAATAAGTCTAAACGATATGCCTACCAAAGTTGGTACTCACTACTTCCTCGATCATTTGTTATTGGGTTTGCCAAAGCAAAGCAATGCATTTTATCTTGGAGGGGTGCGAGTGGACAATCGTGATGTCCCGCTTATCGCCTTGGTTAAGACTTAATTAAGTGTTTTCTTAATTGGTTAAGAAAGTAGAGGCATATATTAGCTTTGAACATAAGTGTTAACATTAGTTTTTGTGTGATTTCCAAACATCAGCTTTGTCTTAGAAGTCGTTGTCTGATATCCAAGAAGGCCCTCGTGCTCGCCATACATGAAGTTTTTAGAATAAACACTAAACTAATCTAAAACTTAACCAAAGCTATTAAAGAGTTACATCAGATGTAATTGGCAAAAGATTGCCTACCTAATTATACTACGTCTTGGGCGATTAGCCAAAGCTAACTCAAGGCAATTATGATGTGGATCTTTATCCCATATAAATTTATAGCTAAATAGTAGCTATGAGAATTTAGTGGAGCCTCATTTAATTAAAGGCCTAATTAAATGATTTAGGTATGATACTTAACTTTGCATTTTAATGTTGTAGATCACCATGTCATCTAACACGACACACTGCGATCTGTCCTTCGAGAAGGACAAGCTCAATGGAGCAAACTTTCTGATCGGTATAGGAACTTGAGGATTATCCTCAAGCAAGAACGCAAACTATATGTCCTAGAGCAGCTACCCTCAAATACCCGCCCTACGCCACTCGTCTTTGAAAAGGATGCTTATAAGAAGCATCAAGATGACGATTAGATGTGTCATGCCTTATGCTTGCCACCATGAACTCGAGCTTGAAGCAACATGAGAACATGGATGCCTATGATATGGTTGAGCATTTGAAACAACTATATCAAGGACAAGCTAGGCACGAGCGTTTTGAAGTGTCTAAGGCTCTTTGCATGCAAGATGCAAGAAGGAACACTGTAGGAACTCACGACTAAAATGATTGGGTACGCTGAGAACCTTGAAAGACTAGGTTTTCCATCGAGCCAAGAATTGGCAATCGATGTTATCCTCGCAATCGCTTGGGAAGCATACAATCAATTGTCATGAATTATAACATGAATGAAATTGATAAACCTTTGCTCGAGATTCTCAAAGATGTTGAGAATCACGAACCAAATCTCAAGAAGAAAGTTAGTAATGTACTAATGGTCAAGAAGGACAAAGGTAAAAGCATAAAGGCAAAGTAAGACCAAGCCAAAGGCAAAGGCCAATTCATCCACTTCAAAGGGTAAAGGTAAAGTACCTAAGGAAGGGTGCTTCCATTGCGGTGAGTGGACCTTTGGGCGGGCTATGAAGTCTACCTTGAGGAAGTAAAGAACAAAGAAGTGGGACTTACGCCTCGGTATACATGTTATAGAGTTAATCTATCTATTTCTTCTACATGGGTATTAGATCTGGATGTGCATCTCACATTTGTACTAATGTGCGAGGGTGAGAAATAGTAGAATAATGGCAAGAGCGAAGTGGACCTACAGTAGGCAATGGCATAAAAGTTCTTTGCTTTGTATTTGTAGGAACATATTCTTTGTCTTTGCCCATTGGGCTTATCTTAGAACTAGAGAGTGCTTCTATGTACCGCATTAACAAAGAACATAATTTACGTATCTTGTTTAGACAAGAAAAACTTTTCTTTTATAATAAAGGACAAATGTTGTTCCATTTATTTAAATGAAATGTTCTATTGTAATGCACCACTTATGAATGGTCTCTATGTTCTAGATTTAGATAACCCAATTTATAACGTAAATACCAAAGTTCAAATCGAATGATTTGAACCGACATATCTCTCAACCTGTCGCCTAGGGTCACATAAATGAAAAACGCATATCCCAACTCCATAAAGATGGATTATTGGACTCATTTGATTTTGAATCATATGAGGTATCAGTCTTGTCTTTTAGGAAAGATGACTAAAACTCCATTTAGTGGACATGGCGAGAGCGACGGACTTGTTAGGACTCATACATCTTGATGTATGTGGCCCTTTCAATGTCGAAGCAGAGGAGGCTATAAGTACTTTATTACTTTCAGCGATGATGTGAGTAGATTTGGCTACTTATATTTGATGAGACATAAGTCGAATCCTTTGAAAAGTTCAAAGAATTCAAGAATGAAGTACAAAACCAACTTGGTAAGCGTATTAAGCTACTTCGATCAGATCGAGGTGGTGAATACCTTAGTCAAGAGTTTCGTGATCACCTGGCTGAGTGTGGGATAATATCCCAACTCACTCCACCTGGAACGCCACAATGGAATGGTGTATCTGAGAGGAGAAATCGTACTCTATTAGATATGGTACGATCAATGATGAGCCAGACTGATCTACCTACTTCCTTTTGGGGTTTAGCTCTAGAGACAGCCGCTTTCACACTTAATCGCGTTCCATCAAAAGCCGTAGAAAAGACACCATATACGATATGGACTGGGAAGAGTCCCAAAATGTCTTTTATAAAGATTTGGGGTTGTGAAGCTTACGTTAGACGTCAAGTCTCAGATAAACTAGGACCCAAATCAGATAAGTGTTATTTTGTAGGATATCCCAAGGAAACTAAGGGATATTACTTTTACAATCCCACACTTGGCAAGGTGTTTGTTGCCAGAAATGCTGTCTTTCTAGAAAGAGAATTTATTTCTAGAAATACTAGTGGGAGTAAAATTCATCTTGAAGAAGTTCAAGATGATGATAACACTAAGGCTTCGATGGAAAATGAACAGGCAACACAAAGTGTTATGGATGAGGAATTTGTTGCCCAAAGAGTTGTGGAGCAAACACCTGTTCAAGTAGACCAACCTCTTCGTAGATCTAATAGGATCCGTCGTCAACCCGAGAGATATTCTTTTCTCTTGACTGACAACGGTGATGTATTGCTTATCAATCTTGACGAGCCTACATCCTATAAAGAAGCTATGATGAGCCCAGATTTCGAGAAATGGCTAGAGGCCATGAGATCCGAAATGGAATCCATGTACACTAACCAAGTATGGACTTTGGTTGATCCACCTGAAGGGGTAAAACCCATTGGGTGTAAGTGGGTCTTTAAAGTAAAGACTGACATGGATGGTAATAAGCATACCTATAAAGGTAGATTGGTGGCTAAAGGATTCAAACAAATTCATGGTATTGACTATGAATAAACCTTTTCACCAGTTGCGATGCTTAAATCCATTCGGATCATACTTGCTATTGCAGCCTACCATGATTATGAGATCTGGCAGATGGATGTCAAAACCGCTTTTCTGAATGGAAAGCTACTCGAGGATGTGTACATGACACAACCTGAGGGTTTTGAAGATCCAAAGCATCCTGGAAAGGTATGCAAACTGCAAAGGTCCATTTATGGACTAAAGCAAGCCTCGGCCGAATCTTCGATTCGATGATGCAATCAAAGAGTTTGGTTTCATCAAGAATGAAGATGAACCTTGTGTCTACAAGAGAAATAGGTGGGAGCACAAACAGATTTTTGTCTTGTATGTAGATGACATACTTCCTCATCGAAATGATATTCCTCACTCCACTGTGAAGATGTGGTTAGGGAATTGTTTCTCGATGAAGGACTTAGGTGAAGTGCCTTATATTCTAGGCATCAAGATCTATAGAGATAGATCTAGAAGATTACTTGGCCTAAGTCAGAGTACATACATTGATAAAGTGCTAGATCGCTTTGCTATGCAAAATTCTAAGAAAGGGTTTCTCGCTTTATCACATGGTGTGAGTCTTTCAAGACTCAATGTCCTCTTCTAAGGAGGAGAGAGATCGCATGGATAAGATCCCTTATGCATCACCTATAGGGTCTATCATGTACGCCATGCTTTGTACTGCTCTCGACGCCTCGTATGCTTTGAGCATGACGAGTAGATACTACTGATCCAGTGAAAGTCATCGATAGCAAATAAAAATATTCTTAAGTACTTACGAAGAACGAAAGAATATTTCCGATATTCGAGGCAATGAGGAGCCAATCAGAAAGGGTTACAGTGATGCAAGCTTCCAAATGCATACAAGGATGACTATAGATCGCAATCGGTAATCGTGTTTTGGCTCGAATGGTGGAGCCGTGAGTCGAAGAGTTCAAGCAGACACGATTGCCGATTCTACAACCGAGTATATTGCAAAGATCCATGATGCAAAGGAGGTTGTTTGGCTCCGCAAGTTCATCGCTGAACTTGGGGTAGTTCCTAGCATCAGATCCAATAGACCTCTATTGTGACAACAATGGGGCTATTGCACGTGCTAAGGAACCTCGATCACATCATGACCAAACACATATGCGGGCGCTCCATCTCATTCGAGAGATCATCGATAGAGGAGATGTGAGGATATGCAGAGTACCGATGTAAGCTAACATCGCAGATCCATCACCAAGGCTTTGGCAATGAGGAAGCATGATGGTCACACTAGGTCACTAGGTATTAGATATCATAGTGATTGGTACTAGTGCTAGTGGGAGATTGTTAGTTAAAGCCCTAGAACCAATCATGTGATGGTTGAATAGGGAACATTTTGTATCATATTCTATAAAGGCAAAGGATTGGTTATTATATTTACATCTTGCTCAGGCTGCCTAATTTAAATATAATAATGCCCTAGAAAAGTAGGTTCTTATCTGACATCAATCGCGTAATTGATTATGAGAGGCTGTAGAGAACACTTTCTAAATGTTCCTAGTCAAGTATTAATATGCAAGGGCAATATTAATACATAAAGACTAGCATGTAGGTCAATTGATGACTTGATCTCACAAGTCATGGATATATGATATCAAGTTGACACATGGGTATATATTAGAGAATATATACTGAACTGACCCGCCATGAGAAAGTTTCATGGATCGTTATATGAGTGTCATAAACTTTCTCATGTGACTATTGGTATGAATAGTCCTAGACCTGAAGTCACTACGGTTCCCTACATAAGGAGTTATGTACTTTGTATCACAAACGCCACCCGTAACAGGTGGACCATAAAGGCGACATCGGGTATATAACAAATTATGCGGAGGGATGTGAGTGATGTAGATGGGATCTATCCCTCTCATATGACGAGAGTGATATCGGTGGCCCTTTGATTGAGTAGAACTACTAAAACGCATACTCGAATGAGTCAATATGAGATATTGAGCTCATTTGTTTGAGTTAGTTTACTCGTGATCAAGAAAACACATAGATTGATCGAGGATGACACGCCTATGCCTCATTGATCAATCTGATATCAAGGATAGAAGGACACGGTCATATATTATAGTAGTCACAAAAGGTTAGTCGGATCTTGACTTATCTCAGAATTGGGTAGCAATGATGTATTGCTAGATGCCGCTCATTGCTTGTGTATCTAAAAGAGTTTAGGTCCACTGCCAACGTTATGAGAGCCTATAGGGTCACACACAAAGAGCATGATAATTAGAGGAATTAGAGTATTCTAGTTTGACTAGAATAATTTGGGAATAAGCTTAAGTACAAAATGGTTTTTGGACTTTAAGCTTAATGAGAATTTTAGCTAATTGATTTAATGAGATTAATTCAATATGTTACCTTATTGATTTAATAAGATTAATTCAATATGATAACATAAGCTTAATTGAATTAATAAGATTAATTCAATATGATAACATAAGCTTAATTGAATTAATAAGATTAATTCAACATGCATGAATGCCACATAAGCATGCCACATAAGCATGCCACCTAAGCATCCACCTAAGCTAGATAAGGTGGAAGGGGACAAAATGGTTTTTGTCTCCTTAAGTGGCCGGCCAAAACAAAAGGGGTCTCAATGCAATGGATTGCATTAAATTGTAGGAGGTGAAAGGGTTTTGCCAACCCTATAAAAGGCCCCATGGAGTGGCCGGCCAAAGTATCATTTGGATTGTGATTGTGGTGTGGTTGTGAGAGAGAGCTTGAGAAGCTTGGTGGAAGCTTTGGTTGTGTGGCTTTGTGAGTGTAGGCTAGCAAGAAGAGTAGTCTTCTTCCTCCTTTCTCTTCTTCCCTAGATTCCTCTCCTTTAGGGACTTCTCTAGCAAGAAGAAAAGGAGAGCTCTTCTAGTTTTCCTTTTGTGAGACAAGAGCGTGCTCGTGTGGATACGTATAGAGGCACGGACACTTGAACGTGCTAAAGATCCAACAAACCGAAAGGAAAAGCGGGATTAACAAGGGCACGCAACAAAGGTAATCCTCTCCTATAAGATAGGTTTGATTTAGAGAAATTTATGTCCTAGAGCAGTCTACCCCTGAAATACCTGCCCCTGCGGCCACTCGTGCTGAAAAGGATGCTTATAAGAAGCATCAAGATGACGCATTAGATGTGTCATGCCTTATGCTTGCCACCATGAACTCTGAGCTTCAGAAGCAACATTAGAACATGGATGCCTATGATATGGTTGAGCATTTGAAACAACTATATCAAGGACAACCTAGGCACGAGCGTTTTGAAGTGTCTAAGGCTCTTTTTGCATGCAAGATGCAAGAAGGAACACCTGTAGGAACTCACGTACTCAAAATGATTGGGTACGTTGAGAACCTTGAAAGACTAGGTTTTCCACTGAGCCAAGAATTGGCAACTGATGTTATCCTTAATCGTTGCCGGAAGCATACAATCAATTCGTCATGAATTATAACATGAATGAAATTGATAAACCTTTGCCTGAGATTCTCAGCATGTTGAGAACTGCTGAACCAAATCTCAAGAAGAAAGTTAGTAATGTACTAATGATCAAGAAGGACAAAGGTAAGCGCAAAGGCAAGGGTAAGACCCAAGCCAAAGGCAAGGCCAATTCATCCACTTCAAAGGGTAAAGGTAAAGTACCTAAGGAAGGGGACTGCTTCCATTGCGGTGAGACTGGACACTGGAAGCGGAACTGCAAAGTCTACCTTGAGGAAGTAAAGAACAAGAGAAGTGGGACTTCTGCCTCAGGTATACACGTTATAGAAGTTAATCTATCTATTTCTTCTACATGGGTATTAGATACCGGATGTGCATCTCACATTTGTACTAATGTGCAGGGACTGAGAAATAGTAGAATAATGGCAAAGGGCGAAGTGGACCTACGAGTAGGCAATGGCGCAAAAGTTGCTGCTGTAGCTGTAGGAACATATTCTTTGTCTTTGCCCACTGGGCTTATCTTAGAACTAGAGGAGTGCTTCTATGTACCCGCATTAACAAAGAACATAATTTCTGTATCTTGTTTAGACAATAAAAACTTTTCTTTTATAATAAAGGACAAATGTTGTTCCATTTATTTAAATGAAATGTTCTATTGTAATGCACCACTTATGAATGGTCTCTATGTTCTAGATTTAGATAACCCAATTTATAACGTAAATACCAAACGGTTCAAATCGAATGATTTGAACCAGACATATCTCGCGTCGCCTAGGTCACATAAATGAAAAACGCATATCCCAACTCCATAAAGATGGATTATTGGACTCATTTGATTTTGAATCATATGAGGTATGCGAGTCTTGTCTTTTAGGAAAGATGACTAAAACTCCATTTAGTGGACATGGCGAGAGAGCGACGGAATTGTTAGGACTCATACATACTGATGTATGTGGCCCTTTCAATGTCGAAGCCAGAGGAGGCTATAAGTACTTTATTACTTTCACTAATGATGTGAGTAGATTTGGCTACTTATATTTGATGAGACATAAGTCAGAATCCTTTGAAAAGTTCAAAGAATTCAAGAATGAAGTACAAAACCAACTTGGTAAGCGTATTAAGCTACTTCGATCAGATCGAGGTGGTGAATACCTTAGTCAAGAGTTTCGTGATCACATGGCTGAGTGTGGGATAATATCCCAACTCACTCCACCTGGAACACCACAATGGAATGGTGTATCTGAGAGGAGAAATTGTACTCTATTAGATATGGTACGATCAATGATGAGCCAGACTGATCTACCTACTTCCTTTTGGGGTTTAGCTCTAGAGACAGCCGCTTTCACACTTAATCGCGTTCCATCAAAAGCCGTAGAAAAGACACCGTATACGATATGGACCGGGAAGAGTCCCAAAATGTCTTTTATAAAGATTTGGGGTTGTGAAGCTTACATTAGACGTCAAGTCTCAGATAAACTAGGACCCAAATCAGATAAGTGTTATTTTGTAGGATATCCCAAGGAAACTAAGGGATATTACTTTTACAATCCCACACTTGGCAAGGTGTTTGTTGCCAGAAATGCTGTCTTTCTAGAAAGAGAATTTATTTCTAGAAATACTAGTGGGAGTAAAATTCATCTTAAAGAAGTTCAAGATGATGATAACACTAAGGCTTCGATGGAAAATGAACAGGCACCACAAAGTGTTGTGGATGAGGAATTTGTTGCCCAAAGAGTTGTGGAGCAAACACCTGTTCAAGTAGACCAACCTCTTCGTAGATCTAATAGGATCCGTCGTCCGAGAGATATTCTTTTCTCTTGGTAACGGTGAAGTATTGCTTGTCGATCTTGACGAGCCTACATCCTATCAAGAAGCTATGATGAGCCCAGATTCTGAGAAATGGCTAGAGGCCATGAGATCCGAAATGGAATCCATGTACACTAACCAAGTATGGACCTTGGTTGATCCACCTGAAGGGGTAAAACCCATTGGGTGTAAGTGGGTCTTTAAAGTAAAGACTGACATGGATGGTAATAAGCATACCTATAAAGGTAGATTGGTGGCTAAAGGATTCAAACAAATTCATGGTATTGACTATGAAGAAACCTTTTCACCTGTTGCGATGCTTAAATCCATTCGGATCATACTTGCTATTGCAGCCTACCATGATTATGAGATCTGGCAGATGGATGTCAAAACCGCTTTCAGATGGAAAGCTACTCGAGGATGTGTACATGACACAACCTGAGGGTTTTGAAGATCCAAAGCATCCTGGAAAGGTATGCAAACTGCAAAGGTCCATTTATGGACTAAAGCAAGCCTCTCGAAGCTGGAATCTTCGATAAGATGATGCAATCAAAGAGTTTGGTTTCATCAAGAATGAAGATGAGCCTTGTGTCTACAAGAGAAATAGTGGGAGCACAGTTGTATTTCTTGTCTTGTATGTAGATGACATACTTCTCATCGGAAATGACATTCCCTCACTCCAGTCTGTGAAGATGTGGTTAGGGAATTGTTTCTCGATGAAGGACTTAGGTGAAGCTGCCTATATTCTAGGCATCAAGATCTATAGAGATAGATCTAGAAGATTACTTGGCCTAAGTCAGAGTACATACATTGATAAAGTGCTAGATCGTTTTGCTATGCAAAATTCCAAGAAAGGATTTCTGCCTTTATCACATGGTGTGAGTCTTTCGAAGACTCAATGTCCCTCTTCTAAGGAGGAGAGAGATCGCAAGGATAAGATCCCTTATGCATCAGCTATAGGGTCTATCATGTACGCCATGCTTTGTACTCGTCCTGACGTCTCGTATGCTTTGAGCATGACGATCATATTGAATAAGGTAACTCAGGGATCAAGAAACACATAGATTGATCGAGGATGACACGGTCTATGCCTCATTGATCAATCTGATATCAAGGATAGAAGGACACAGTCATACATTATAGTAGTCACGGAAAGGTTAGTCGGATCTTGACTTATCTCGTAACTTGGGTAGCAATGATGTATTGCTAGATACCGCTCATTGCTTGTGTATCTAAAAGAGTTTAGATCCACTGCCAACGTTATGAGAGCCTATAGGGTCACACACAAAGAGCATGATAATTAGAGGAATTAGAGTATTCTAGTTTGACTAGAATAATTTGGGAATAAGCTTAAGTACAAAATGGTTTTGGACTTTAAGCTTAATGAGAATTTTAGCTAATTGATTTAATGAGATTAATTCAATATGTTACCTTATTGATTTAATAAGATTAATTCAATATGATAACATAAGCTTAATTGAATTAATAAGATTAATTCAATATGATAACATAAGCTTAATTGAATTAATAAGATTAATTCAACATGCATGAATGCCACATAAGCATGCTTCTCTCACAACCAAAGCTTCCACCAAGCTTCTCAAGCTCTCTCTCACAACCACACCACAATCACAATCCAAATGATGCTTTGGCCGGCCACTCCATGGGGCCTTTTATAGGGTTGGCAAAACCCTTTCACCTCCTACAATTTAATGCAATCCATTGCATTGAGACCCCTTTTGTTTTGGCCGGCCACTTAAGGAGACAAAAACCATTTTGTCCCCTTCCACCTTATCTAGCTTAGGTGGATGCTTAGGTGGCATGCTTATGTGGCATGCTTATGTGGCATTCATGCATGTTGAATTAATCTTATTAATTCAATTAAGCTTATGTTATCATATTGAATTAATCTTATTAATTCAATTAAGCTTATGTTATCATATTGAATTAATCTTATTAAATCAATAAGGTAACATATTGAATTAATCTCATTAAATCAATTAGCTAAAATTCTCATTAAGCTTAAAGTCCAAAACCATTTTGTACTTAAGCTTATTCCCAAATTATTCTAGTCAAACTAGAATACTCTAATTCCTCTAATTATCATGCTCTTTGTGTGTGACCCTATAGGCTCTCATAACGTTGGCAGTGGATCTAAACTCTTTTAGATACACAAGCAATGAGCGGTATCTAGCAATACATCATTGCTACCCAAGTTACGAGATAAGTCAAGATCCGACTAACCTTTCCGTGACTACTATAATATATGACCGTGTCCTTCTATCCTTGATATCAGATTGATCAATGAGGCATAGACCGTGTCATCCTCGATCAATCTATGTGTTTCTTGATCCCTGAGTAAACTAACTCAAACAAATGAGCTCAATATCTCATATTGACTCATTCGAGCATGGCCATGCGTTTTAGTAGTTCTACTCAATCAAGGGGCCCACCGATATCACTCCCGTCATATGGAAGGATAGATCCCATCTACATCACTCACATCCCTCCGCATAATTTGTTATATACCCAGTAATCGCCTTTATGGTCCACCCTGTTACGGGTGACGTTTGACGATACCAAAGTACATACCTCCTTATGTAGGGAACCGTAGTGACTTCAGGTCTAAGGACTATTCATACCATTAGTCACATGAGAAAGTTTATGACACTCATATAACGATCCATGAAACTTTCTCATGGCGGGTCAGTTCAGTATATATTCTCCAATATATACCCATGTGTCAACTTGATATCATATATCCATGACTTGTGAGATCAAGTCATCAATTGACCTACATGCTAGTCTTTATGTATTAATATTGCCCTTGCATATTAATACTCGACTAGGAACATTTAGGAAAGTGTTCTCTACAGCCTCTCATAATCAATTCTGCCAATTGATGTGCTGTAGATAAGAACCTACTTTTCTAGGGCATTATTATATTTAAATTAGCTGGCACAAGCAAGATGTAAATATAATAACCAATCCTTTGCCTTTATAGAATATGATACAAAATGTTCCCTATTCAACCATCACATGATTGGTTCTAGGGCTCAAACGCCGCCCAAACGACGCCCGACTAAGACTGTCAAGCTGTCCAAACCGACAGCTTTGGTGGAGACCTTGCGCCGGCCAAATAAGGAAAGCAATATGCTCACCTTGTCGGCGGAGCCAAGGAAGATCACCGGAGATCCTCCGGCAACAGCTAGACGCCGGCAAGTGGAGAGGATGGCAGCTGCTGGACGCCGGTTGGAGGAGCTTGGGCGGCGGCAAGGATTTGGGCGCCGACCACTTGGGGAAGAGGGAGAGGGTGGGCGGCAACAATTAGGGTTGCAAGGATTAGGGCAAACAAAAACCCTTAAGCCCTATTTTATAGAGAACAAATTCTCTTAATGGTTATCAGATCATAACCAAATGCCCGTTAACCTGCTCCATTAATTTAAGTTAAAATAAACCAAACCATGTTGGTCTATTTTAAGTTAAAAAGAACCGAACCAACTTTTGTTCATTCGTTTAAAACAAAACAAACTCCTTTTGTTTATTCTTCTCCTTTTGATTAGAACCAAACAAATTTGGTTCATCCATCATGTCTTCATAAGACACGACCCATCCACACTTCCATTGCGACTGAAAAGATTTCATGCTCGCTCCATGTTTGGTCAATCCAAACCTAGTTTCTCTCGGTCTGAAAATCTCATTCTCAAGCTCGTTTTAAATCCTTCGGATTACGCTCATTGTGTGTGTGACCAAATAGGTTCTCGGTTTATGTTGGCCGTCTATAATTAACTATTAATTATAGAACGATCATGAGTGGCATCTAGTAGTACATCATGATCCCCAATTAACCCAAAAGATCAATGGTTGATCCAGAACTATTTCTGAAACCCTTCAGCAGCTTGAATGAATCGTGCCCCATTCCCTTCACTTATCTTATACCCACTTGGTTCAATACATAGTCTATAGTGTCAGTCCCCACTAGGCTGACTATGTCACACCTAGATTAAGTATTATTTCCTCGTCCTACGGATTCTAGTTACTGCATATGTATCGAAGAGTACCTTACTCTAAACATGTATTGCTTTGGCCAAAGACTTTAGTAATAATCCTATGAGAGGCCATGGCTATACATCTCCTCGCAAGGAGTAGTGAATCTGTTGGTGCAGCAGGAAACTAAGTCGAACCTGAGTTTTGATTATAGCAAACGATACAAAGTTAAGCTCATGTAGTTATCTCACGAGCTAAATCGAGTGTGCAGAAAATTGCTATAGCTGGAGATGAAGGCCAGCGACACCCGGAGGGAGCCGCGGTGGTCGGGCGACACTCGAGTGACTTCGGAGGGAGCCGAAGGAATCAAGTGGAAGGCCGGAAGCAAATGCGACATAGTAAGTATCGAGGTAAGCTTGAGTGAGTAAAGTGAAGTGAGGTCGTGTCCTTTGTACGCGGACGTCCTTAGGCGACGATCCGATCCAAGACTTGCCATGGAAGGTCTATGTTGAGATCGGACGGCAAGTGGCCGTCGAATTCACTTATATTTTGAGCTAACTCTTTATTGTAGTAAAAAATCCTGGCCATCAGTTCAACCGGCCAGTTCAATCGGGCCAGTTTAACCAGCAAGTTCAATCGGGCCAGTTCAACCGGCTAGTTCAACCGATGGTCAAAAATCAGCCTCGAGGAGTCAAGCTTTATCACCATTTTTCGAGGAGTTTTATGCCAAATTCCTATTGGTTGAAGACCCATTCGATGAGGGGCTTAAAGGCTATAAAAGGAGGGCTTCTCCTAGGGTTTTTCATCATCTCTAAGTGCTCACAAACCTCCACAACTCTGCGATTTTCAAGCGACTCTCTGACGAAGTCTTTGTCAACAACCCTAGTTTACTTTCTACTCTTTTAGTTGTTGATATTCTTATTTTGTCGTCTCTTTAAATATTGTAATTCCTTTTATTAATCGAGGTTTTCTATCATTGCACTTTACATTAATAGAAGAGAGGGTTTGTCTCTCTATCTTTTCTTTCGAAGTTTTTTTTGTAATCGTCAAACTCCTACCTCCAACGAGAAGGAGTGTTTTTAGTGAATTGCCCTCCGTGCGTGATCAAGGATCACTAGGGTCTTGGAGTGGTAGCCGAAGGCTACGAACCAAGTAAAAAAACATTTGTCTCATTTATTTATAGTTTATCTTTCCGCTGCAATTAACTGTCTACTCGAGTTTTAAAAAAAAGGTTTATCGCTATTCACCCCACTCTAGCGATCCACTTCGATCCAACAATTGGTATCAGAGCCGGGGGCGCTTAGATTTGGTGAAACCACCAATCTAACATTTTTTTTACAGATTTGTTTTTCGTTCATTTAAATTTTTTTCCGCACTACTAATCCAAGACGAAGTCTTGGTACTCTTCGTTTGATTTTGTTTTGCAAGTATTCTCTTTTAGAGTAGCCGACGGTAAAACGGGCATAACTTTTCATACAAGTTGACCCACGAAACGGTCTACCAACCAAAACGAAGCTATCAGAAATATCTACACTTCTTACCAGGGTAAACCCTCGTAACAAGCTGTATTCATCCCGAAAAACCATCGTTTAGTACCATTTCCGGGACATCGAAGGTTGTAAGTGCTCATCTTTTATTTTAGTTGGTTATTTCTCATTTATTCCTTTTGTTTCTTTTCATTTCCTACATTACTAATCCAAGGCAAAGTCTTGGAACCTTTTTTTCATGTTTTTTTTTCGTAATTTTTGTGCAAGGTTTCCCTTCCAAATGGCCCATCTCGAGGGTTTTAGCACCGTCCGACCTCCATTTTACAACGGAGATGATTTCCGTTACTGGAAATGTCGGATGGAATGCTTTCTCAAAACCCAAATCGAGATGTGGATCATAATCCAAATGGGTTTCACACTTCCGACTAACGAAGTGGGTGAATTTTTGGGTTATGACCAATGGACCATTCCGACAAAACGACAAGTCGAAGCCGACGCCAAGGCAACACAAATCCTCCAATGCGGCTTGTCCAAGGAGGAGTTAAATCGCGTCGGCCCCTTCATAAGCGCAAAGGACCTTTGGACAAAGCTAGTGGAGATACACGAAGGGACCGATGAAGCCAAGGTATGTAAGCGCGACCTTTTATTTAATAAATTATATAATCTAAAAATGCAGGAACATGAAACGGCGACGCAACTCCATGCCCGTGTCCAGGACATAGTCAATAATCTACACGCAATCGGGCAAAAGGTCAAAAACCGTGACCTTATAAGGTATGTCCTAAACTCCTTTCCAAGGACTACCTTGTGGGCATCCATGGTCGATGCCTACAAGGTCTCCAAGGATCTTTCTAAACTTAGGTTAGATGAACTTTTTTCTGATTTTGAACTTCATGAGCAGTCTAACTCAGAACCCGAGAAAGGTATAGCACTATTTGCAGGTTCAAAGAAGAAAACCGCTAGCAAGCCACCCCCGAAGGAAGAAGAGGATGAGTCAGATTCGAAGGTCGACTCGGAAATGGAGGCCGAACTAGTCAACCTAGTTCGGAGGATAGTCAAGGGCCGAAAATGAACCGTCAATCGACCCAACGAAGGTAAGCCTAAAAGTTCAAATATTAGATGTTATGAATGCAACAGGTTTGGACATATCAAGTCCGAATGCCCAAAACTCAAGAGCAAAGCACCAAAACACAAAAAGGCACTCAACGCTACTTGGGAAGAAGCATCCAAGGAAGAAGACGATGATCGAGTCCTCATGGCTAAACCAGTGGAATCGGAGACGGAGTCGGAACCGGAACTTGAATCGGAAATTGAAGACGAGTCGCACTGCGAAGCACTATTCAAGACAAGCCACGGATACGCATCCGGTTCAAAAGATACACTCAAGGTAAGTCGGTCTCTCATTACTACACTTTATAGTGCAATTAAGTTTTTAAATAGAAAGTTAGCTAAGTCCGAGTCCAAGGTCGAGACCCTGGTTGAGGAAGTTAAACTCCTCAAACACGAGGTCTCCCTAACCTCTTCGACTAGTCGAGTTCAAGAGGAGGACTCAACTCGGGTTGAAAAACTCAAAGTTGAGAACTCACTCTTGAAGAGTCAAGTCGAAGATCTTAGGAATACATTGGAAAGCTTTACTTTGGGATCCAAAGGACTTGACCTCCTACTTGGATCACAAAGGGCCGTGTACAACAAGGCCGGGCTAGGGTTTAGCTCAAATACGACCAACAAGTCGTATATGTCAATTGTAAGTCGACATAAAAAATATGTCCAAGCATGGGTCCCTAAGACCACCTTAATTTCAAACTTAGGATCAAACCAGTACTGGGTTCCCAAGGACCAAATCCACAATGTGGAGAGACCGAATCGATTCAACGGTCCAGGGGGAGCTAGTACGAAACTTGTTTGTGTTTTAACCTAGAAATTGCATGCTTAGGTTTTTATTTAGTTTGATTTTCCTTTTTAGAATGGTTAGATAGGACTATAACTCGTCAATATTTGAAAACATAGTACCAGGATGCGGCGAGATGATAGTACGCTAGGAAAGCGGAGTCTTGTGTATTCGGGCTAGATAAGGCGTATCTAGTTCGGTGCACTTGACCGAGCGGAACTAGCTGAAGCTACCTCACCGTATCCTAGACTAGTTAGACCAGGAAGTGGTCTTAGGTAAGTCAAGTCTCTATTTTCTTGAAAATGGCTTTGTCTAAGGAAGTGGTCGTTGTTCTGATCAAAGAAGGCCTCTGTGCCTCGCCACGACCTGGAAGCCATGATCTTGAAAAGGTGACTTGATAAGCCTAAGGTCAAATCTGAATCTAACGCAAGGTTGACAAGTGTTTAAGTCATTAAATTTAAATCAAGTAAAATTGGAAGTCATCTCACAAGAACATATAGGGTTAACGTGTTTGATCATGTAAACATGGGTGAGATGATTTAGGTTAATAATTTTCAACCAATCTTTAATAAATCCAATATCTGATCCAACTACCTTGCGTGTAGGATCAATGGATGTTGGACAGTGGTTGCTCCCGACACATGACCGGGGATAAACTCAAGTTTTCGAAGCTTCGATTCAAACGACAAGGATCGGTAGCCTTCAAAAATAATGGCAAGCTCAAAATCATCGGATCAGGTGATATTGAGCTTAACTCAAATTTTGTTATTCAAAATGTTTTATTAGTAGAAAATTTTCAATATAATTTACTTAGTGTAAGCCAATTGTGTGATAATAACTATAAGGTCATATTTCTAGAAAATGAATGTGTAATATATACAAATGAAACTTCTAAAACAATTCTTAAGGGAACTAGAAATAACAACATTTACACTATTAACATAACTAACTCCTCAACTAAGTGTCTTATGACACGGCAAGAGGAATCATGGTTGTGGCACCGACGACTCGGTCACTCACACCCAAGACTCATCCACAAGATGAGTCAAAGTGACTTAGTCAGAGGTATGCCTAACCTCAAAAACTTGGATAATAAAATATGTAATGCTTGTCAATAAGGTAAACAATCTAGGACACAACATCAACTAACTAATCAAGAACGAACCAAAAGTGTGCTTGAGCTCCTACACATGGATCTATTTGATTCACACGGAGCTAAGTCACTTAATGGAAGTAAATTCTGCTTAGTCATAATTGATGACTATTCTAGATTTACTTGGGTTAGGTTCATCAAACACAAAAGTGATACCCTAGATCAATTAATCAATCTATTTAAGTTAATAGAAAATCAACAAAGCATTAAAATCAAAAGACATAGGACTGATCATTATGGTGAATTCGAAAACCATAGGTTTACAGAATTCTGTAACCTAAATGGATATCACCACGAGTTCTCTTGCCCTAGAACTCCACAACAAAATGGCCTAGTAGAACGCAAAAATAGAACCCTACAAGAAGCCGCTAGGACAATGTTAAATGAGTATAACCTACCCGATAGGTTTTGGGCGGAAGCCGTTAGTACGGCATGCTATGTCCAAAATAGGATCCTTATGGTAAAGAGGCACCTTAAGACCTCGTACGAGATTTATCACGATAAAATACCTAATATCAAGTACTTTAGGGTATTTGGGTGTATGGTTCATATCCTAAACACTAAGGATTACCAAGGAAAATTTACATCCAAAACCACGAACGGAATATTTCTTGGATACTCGACTACAAGCAGAGCTTATAGAGTATCTAACCACGACACCCTTAGAGTCAAGGAGACTATCAATGTAGTATTTGATGAAGGACACTAACCTACAAAACCCCCGGCAACCCCAATTAGCGAGCCTACTCATACTAGACCTAACTCTGATTCGGAGATCAGGTCTAGTGTTAATCCTAACCTAAGTCAACCAAGTCACTCTATCGACCAAGTGATAGATGACTCCAACCAAACTAGAACTCAAACGAGTCATCCTATGGATCAAGTTGTAGACTCAAACCCAAATCCAACTAGGACTCAAACGAATCATCCTATCGACCAAGTGATAGGTGATCCAAGTCTAGGAGTTCGAACTAGAGCCTCATACAGAAACCTTAGTCAAATATCTTTGATTTATAAAATTTAACCCAAAACTATTGACCAAGCTCTTCTTGATCCCGATTGGATTATTGCAATGCAAGAAGAGTTGGCTCAATTCACTAGGAACGAAGTATGGGAATTAGTACCACAACCTAAAGATAGAACAATCATTGGAACAAGGTGGGTGTTTAGAAATAAACTTGATGACAAAGGTGAAGTAGTTAGAAATAAAGCTAGACTAGTTGCTAAAGGGTTTAGTCAAGTCGAAGGTTTAGATTACGACGAGACCTATGCCCCAGTAGCTAGATTAGAGTCCATTCGAATGCTATTAGCATATGCAGCACATCGAGGATTTAAGTTGTTTCAAATGGATGTGAAATTTGCATTCTTAAATGGATACATTAAAGAAGAAGTTTATGTTAGTCAACCCCCCGACTTCGAAAGTTTAGACAAACCCGATAATGTCCTTAGGTTAAAGAAAGCTCTCTATGGACATAAACAAGCTCCTCGAGCTTGGTACGAGAGACTTTCGATTTATCTTAAGTCCAAAGATTTTAACCAAGGTGTAGTTGACCCAACCCTTTTCGTAAAAACCTTAGGTAAAGACATATTCATAGCCCAAATCTACGTAGATGATATTATTTTCGAAACCACCAACTCAATCCTACAAAATGAGTTCATTTCACTTATGGAAAGTGAATTTGAAATGAATTTAGTAGGCGTGTTAAACTTCTTCTTAGGTCTACAAATTAAACAAACTAAGGATGGAATATACCTACATCAACGCAAATATACTAGGGAATTAATTAAACGCTTTGGAATGCAAGACGCTAAAATTATTAATACCCCAATGGCAACTAATGTTAATATAGAAGAAGATTTAATCGGAAACTCAATTGATTTAAAATACTATAGGAGCATAATAGGGAGTCTCCTTTACTTAACTGCAAGTCGACCTGATATCCTATTTGCAGTAAGTATGTGAGCAAGGTTCCAAACCTGTGCCAAGGAGTCTCACCTAACTCTAGTCAAGCGCATCCTTGGATATCTAAAGGGTACACTTAATGTCGGTATTTGGTACCCTAGATCTACCGAGTTCGAACTAACCAGCTACTCCGATTCGGACTATGCCGGTAGTAAGCTCGATAGAAAGAGTACGAGTGGTTGTTGTCAACTTCTCGGCTCGAGTCTAGTGTGTTGGTGCAGTAGGAAGAAACACTGTATTGCCTTATCTACCACCGAAGCCGAATATATCGCAATGGGTGAGTGTGTCACTCAGCTTCTTTGGATGAAGCACACTCTCCGCGACTTTAAGTTAGACTTTACGAACATGAAACTTCACGTAGATAACATTAGTTCAATTAATCTTACTAAGAATCTGATATGTCACTCTAGGACCAAACATATAGAGGTCAAACAGCATTTCATGAGAGAACATGTGGCAAACGGAGCCATACAACTCGAATACGTCGAATCGAAGTCTAACTTAGCAGACCTATTTACTAAACCCCTACCCGAAGCCGAATTTAGTCTATTAAGATGAAAATTGGGCATGTGCGTAGTAGAATAGGAACTTGCAAATTATATTTTCTTACTACTATTTTTTAATTTTCATTTTTATGGAACTAGCATAGGACATACCTTAGATATCATGCACCTATAGATTTAAGGAGCCAGTACATCTCAAAACACATAGGACTAATGTGTTTGTGTACTTAGCCACGTAGATGGGCGTGAGATGTTAGGACCTTACTCCTAGTTCCAGATGTAGAGCTAGTGCATCGCTATGGACCACGAAGTATAATCATACATACTAACCAACTCTGACCAGGACTGGTTGATCTTTCATATCAATCAAGCCAAATATGAGTCGAACATTTTATAGATGAACTTATTTTCAGTATATTATTTTCAAAATAATGTGGAACATTTTCAAATTAATACTTATTTTTTATTCCACACACACCCTCACTCTTTTCGATATATGGCAAAAGGGGGAGAAAAAGGCCAAAGTTAAGGGATAATTTTTTTATGGCCAAGGCTTAGTTAACTTGTTCGTGTTAGTAAAACGGAAAGGTTTACTTAACTTTAAGTTAACTTGTTAACAAAACGGAAGTAAAGGCCAAGGTTAAGAAATCAGTTTTTTGATTTCTTAAGTTAAAACTTATTTTAAACACTATGGCCAATATTAAGTAATTGCGGTTACTTAATTCTTTTGTTTAGTAGCAAACATCAAGGGGGAGAGTTAAAACTCTTTCTCAAGTACTCACCCTCGGTCAAGGGGGAGGATTCCTCAAGGGGGAGCACTTGAAAAAAAAAAGTTTTTATATACTCCTGCTCATTCATGCTTTTTTATACTCCTGCTCATTCATGTATATCTCTTGCTCATTTTGCTTAATGCACTTAATTTATTTTTCTTAACATTGTATGTGGGTTTGCCATAAATCAAAAAGGGAGAGATTGTTGGTGCAGTAGGCACCTAAGTCGAACCTGAGTTTTGATTATAGCAAACGATACAAAGTTAAGCTCATGTTGTTATCTCACGAGCTGAATCGAGTGTGCAGAAAATTGCTATAGCTGGAGCTGAAGGCTAGCGACACCCAGAGGAAGCCACTGTGGTCTGGCAACACTCGAGTGACTTCGGAGGGAGCCGAAAGAATCAAGTGGAAGGCCGGAAGCAAAAGAGACATAGTAAGTATCGAGGTAAGCTTGAGTGAGTAAAGTGAAGTGAGGGCGTGTCCTTTGTACGGGGACATCCTTAGGCAACGATCCGACCCAAGACTTCCCATGGAAGGTCTATGTTGAGATCGGACGGCAAGTGGCCGTCAAATTAACTTATATTTTGAGCTAACTCTTTATTGTAGTCAAAAATCCTGGCCATCAGTTCAACCGACCAGTTCAACAGGGCCAGTTCAATCGGCCAGTTCAACCGGCCAGTTCAACCGATGGTCAAAAATCAGCCTCGAGGAGTCAAGCTTTATCACCATTTTTCGAGGAGTTTTGTGCCCAATTCCTATTGGTTGAAGACCCATTCGATGAGGGGCTTAAAGGCTATAAAAGGAGGGCTTCTCCTAGGGTTTTTCATCATCTCTAAGTGCTCACAAACCTCCACAACTCTGCGATTTTTCGATGACTCTACGATGAAGTGTTGTCAACAACCCTAGTTTACTTTCTACTCTTTTAGTTGTTGATATTCTTATTTTGTCGTCTCTTTAAATATTGCAATTCCTTTTATTAATCGAGGTTTTCTATCATTGCACTTTACATTAATAGAAGAGAGGGTTTGTCTCTCTACCTTTTCTTTCGAAGTTTTTTTTGTAATCGTCAAACTCCTACCTCCAACGAGGAGGAGTGTTTTTAGTGAATTGCCCTCCGTGCGTGATCAAGGATCACTAGGGTCTTGGAGTAGTAGCCGAAGGCTACGAACCAAGTAAAAAAACATTTATCTCATTTATTTATAGTTTATCTTTCCATTGCAATTAACTGTCTACTCGAGTTTTAAAAAAAAGGTTTATCGCTATTCACCCCCCCCTCTAGGATTCCGCTTCGATCCAACAAAATCCTTTATAGGCTATTCAAACACCTTCGATCACTTCGACTTATACCCAATCATCCCGGGTCCACATCTCCTCAGAGATGCTTGCTTAAGATGTTAATGTATAAATCTTTATGATCAAGATGACTTGAATACTGCAAGTCAAAGGAACATCGCACTTAAGCTGTAGTAAAAACTTCATTGACATATCTATATATGCAGAGAACCATATGAAGTCTTACGGCTGGTCACTCCAATGAACTAGTTACCATAACTAGCATCCACAATTAACTCCGGACATCACAATGTCTCCAGCCAGTGAGAATCAGTTGCTTGGACACACCAAAGAGTATACCTCGTGCTAGTCACGATAGAATCCATGGTGTCCAAATCCATCAATTCATTGACTAGGGATAATTTCGATACATCACAATTACACATGTAGAGATACTCACTAGTTTTGATCCAATCACAAATTCTCTCATGTTGTGAATCATATCGTGGACATTCAGTAAATGAGTTTAAGATCCAATCAAATACATGAAAACATGTATACTCACATAGTGAATCTTCATTTATCATATAAATGGTTCAAACATAAGGCGATTGCCTTAGGACATCTCTCATATATTACTAACATTGCCTAGGTCAACTCTAGGGATAACTTCCCTTGTGACCCTCTTATTGGCTTTCCTTAGTTTCATAGAAACCTTGGCCACTAGGCTTCTTCCATGGTTAACCTTAGGGATGACTTCCCTAGTTACCTTTGTTTTTCTAGACCTAGAAATGGTTCTATAGTAAATTGGAACACTATGGTAGGTTCCTTGGGCTTAGTTTTGTGACCCACACCTTTTTTGCCCCTAGGTGGTTCATGCCTCCTATACCCTAATTTATGATCATTAAACCCCATAATCTTGTTTTCCATCTTCTTTAGGGCCTTCTCCATTTACTGAAGCTTCGACCTCAAAGCTTGGTTTTCCAAATTTAATTGCCCAATTTTTGAATTTTCATTTATTTTTTGGGCATTGTTCTTCTTTTTTGGTATATGCCTACCCTTCTTATGGTTAATACCTAAATGGTTTTCTACCTTCCTAATAACTTCCTTAGGTAGAATTTATCTTGGGTTATTGATTATAGATTTGTTAACCCTAAAGTTGCAAGATTTAGAACCTATGCAATAAGATCTATATTTAGCATGCTTTTGATGATTATGAACAATAGCAAGAGTATTAAAATTACTCCAAGTATGTTTTTGACTATTAATTGAAGAAGGAGCATACTTAAAGGTTACCTTAGGTTTTGCCTTAGCTCCCCCTACATTTGAGACTCCTCCTTTGCCTTGCTTTGCTTCCTCCCCCTGAGGCATTGGATTCTATAGCGGCCCTTTTGATGTCATTTGATGTAAATTATGTGCTCCTTGCTCTTGATTGTTGGGGCTCCAGCATCCTTAGGTTTTTTATAAACTATTGGCACCAGTTGAGTCTTCTTGACTCGCTTTGGGCACTTGCTCTTGTAGTGTCCAACTTCCCTGCACTCAAAACATATTATATGATTTTTATCTTTAATTATTGTGCTTGAGTCACCTTCCAAGGTAGGAGTATTTTGAACTTCTTTATCTCTCCCGAATGTTGATGGTTCTTCTTGATTTTGCTCCGCAGTGGATGGTCTCTCCTCCCCCTCAATCAAAGAGGCGGAGGCTTCATCCAAATCTTCCACATCTTTCTCAGATGTTGATGGCCTTTCATCCTTTGAATCCTCAATCTCATGAGAGGGTGAGCTTGCTTCTTCGGTCTCCTAGTCCAATAGAGTCGATGATGGATCTTCATATTATTTTGCCAATTTGCTCTAAAGCTCCTTGACATCCTTATAATCATCTAATCTACACAAAATATCATTAGTATTTACATTAAGTAAAATATTTGTTAGCCTTTCATTTATTTTGAAAGCTTGGACTTGTTCTTCTTTCCATCTCTTCTTCTTGAGGTATCCACCATTTGGACCCCTTGGAAATTCAAATCCCTTCATTAGGATGACCCAATCTTCGAAGTTCATCGTGAAGAAATTCTCCATCCGTACCTTCCATTGATCGAACCCTTCTCGTCCATAGATGGTGTATGGAATTGGAGTGTTGATGTCACATCTACATCCATCGTTGGGCAAATCCATCCTCTAGCACTTTTCTCCTTGGCTATTAGTCCAATGAAGAGTGACCTCGCTCTGATATCACTTGTTGAGAATTGATGGTTGTGCTAGAGGGGGGAGTGAATAGCAATTTTGCATCGTCGCTTGGAATTTGATTGTGTTCGTCTCTATAATTTGTTAGTACGTAGTAGAAATAGAAATACTAATACAAATATAAACACGAATACACACCACAAAGACACAAAATGTAACGTGGTTCATAATTCTAGTTCCTACTCAACGAGTTGAGCTCAAATGTTCTCTAGTGATGCAAACCACCACTAATGAACCTCTCCTTCTCGAAAAACACTTCGAAGGTGGAGAAAACCTATTACAATAGTTTTTACAAAAATAAGAACAAAATTCAAGCAAATACAAATGAAATACAACAAACAATGTAAAGAATACTTTACACAAGGTTGCTTTGAATTCTTTGCTTGTTGGATGCTTGGATAAGCTTGAAGGACCCTGAAATGCACTAGCACTTCGCCTCAAATCTCCCCTATAATCGCTTAAGAAAACCATAGTCAAAATCCTCCATGAACTCCTCCTATTATTACCTGCATCAGGCTGATTTTGCGCCTAGCAGTCGACTGCCAAAATGGCCCAGTCGACTAACTACAGTGTCGTTGTTTCAAAATGGACTTTCCATTTGCCAAGTGCCCATGACTTGCACTTTACCATTTCCAAGACCCATGCTTGGACTTTCCATGCCAAGTACCCATGACTTGGACTTTATCATTTCCAAGACCCATGCTTGGACTTTTCATGCCAAGTACTCATGACTTGGACTTTACCATTGCCAAGTGTCCCACTTTGACTTCTCTATCATATAGTAAAACCCATGTCAACCATATAGCCAACCCATTGTCAAACAATGGCCAACCCATTGTCAAAAAGTAAAATACTACTCGACTCAAACTCGAGTCTGGTCAATCATGACCTAGGCCAATTACACCAAAAAAGTTCTCTTTACAATTGTTAATCTTTCGTTATTTTGCTTAGTTTAAATTTTTGCACTAGTATAATCTTACTTCATTTTTGTAACTTTAGGAATATTTTTTTTAATAATAAATATTTTTTATTTTTTTTTAAATTAAGAAAATGTCACACCTAGAGGGATATAGCACCATTCACTCTCCTCTCTTTAATGGAGAGGATTTTCCTATTGGAAGAGGCGAATGGAGTGCTTCTTGAAAATCAACCTCAAGGTGTGGTTTTCAATTAGGAAAGGTTTCATTCCTTTAGTAGACGACTCGGAAGAGTTGTTAGATCCGGAAAAATGCACCGTGAACATAAGGAAATGAGCTCAAGTGGATTACAAAGCGCTTAACACCTTGCAATGCAGACTAACCAAAGAATAACTCAATAGAGTTGGACCCTTTGAAAACTCTAAGGAACTTTGGGATAAATAAGTAGAATTACATGATGACACTAATGACTCTAGGATAGCTAAATAAGACATATTTCTTAATAAATTATTTAATTGTAAAATTTTTGGAAATAAAAATGTAAGTCAACTTCACACTAGGATAAAAGACTTATTAAATGGACTCCACCTAATAGGTCATCAAATTGAAAATAGGGATATAATTAGGTACACCCTTAAGGCATTTCCTCATAACACCTTATGGACATCCATCGTCGATGCCTGTAAGGTCTCCCAGGATATTTCCTTAATTATACTAGATGAACTATTTTGCGAACTTAAACTGTTGGATCGAAAAGCGTCGCTAGAGGGGGGGGTGAATAGCGATCGAAAATCTTTCGTTCGTAATCGTTCGTTAAAGCACGAGTAAGCGAGTAAGCAGCGGAAAATAAAATGACACATTTATTTTACTTGGTTCACAACCCGGCGGTTGCTACTCCAAGGCCCTATCGGTCCTAGACCGCGTACGGAGGGCAAAGCACTATAACGTCTCCTCCTCGTTGGAGGTAGGAGACAACGATCACAAAACCGAATATACGAGGATAAGGCAACAAGCCTACCTCACCTCGTTATGAAGAAAAACAAAGAATACAATATCAAATATTACTTGAATCTGCTGCCGACGAAGAAGATTGGAACTTGGCGTCGCGTCGGCATTATGACGGTGTTGGAGCGTTGGCGTTGTAGGAGCACTTGATGAATAAAATTGATGTACTTTGGAGATGAATCCTCTCCTCCTTTTATAGACTTTAGCCTCTGAATTTGTCTCCTATTTCTTTGGAACGGATCATGAATTTTTCCAAATTTTTATCGCGAAGTGGCCGCGTCAAACGTTATCCATTTTGACCTAGCGCAAAAGCTGAATCGTCGCCATCAGTCGACTGATGCCTCCCATCGATCGGCCCGATGGGCATCGATCGGCTTGCTCCATGTCGTGATCGACTACCGGCACCACTTCCCTGCAGCAAGAGGTTAGCTCGGAAAATGATAAATACGACGGTTTCTAACCGTCCGATCTCGACCTAGACCTTCCACAGGAAGTCTTAGTCGAATCGTCGCCTACGGTCATCCCCGTAAAGAGGACACGACCTTACAATCTCTCACTCACACGAGCTTACCTCGATAGTAGCTCTTGCTTCCGGCCTTCCACTCGATTCCTTCGGCTCCCTCCGAAGTCACTCGAGTGTCGCCCGACCACCACGGCTTCCTCCGGGTGTCGCTAGCCTTCAGCTCCAGCTTTAATACTTTTCTGTACACTCGATAGCTCGTGAGATAACGATATAAACTTAACTTTGTGTCTTTGTCATAATCAAAACACAGGTTCGATTATCTAGTGCCCCTGCACCAACATAAACAACATGAGTAAGCTAACTCGGGTAAATCGAGAATGGTATAACTTTGGTTGCAGGTTCGACTAGAATGGAATAGAAAACCAAGAGTGAGTCCGAAGATGAGTTGGAATCAGACCTAAACTAAGAGGAAGAGATGGTAAAAATGTTCAACCAAAAAAAGAGGTTCACTAAGAAAGATGCCAACAAGGTGGCCGAGAACAAGCCAAGATCCAGATCGGAAGTGATGAGCTACGAATGCAACGAGAAGGGCCACTGCAAGTTGGAGTGTGCAAACTTAAAAAAGGAAGAGAATCCCAAAAAGGAAAAGAAGAAGAATGAACTCAAGGTGACTTGGGACGAGTCATATTCGGAGGAGTCGTACATGAAAGAGACGAAAAAAAAGCTTCATAGCTTTCATGGCCGCAAATGAGTCTGAGACCGAATCAAGTTCCAAGTCTGAGAGAAGCCACGGATCCGCATCCGTTTCCGAAGGACTAGACGAGGTAACTTCTCCCTTAGAAGATAGGTTGTACACCATAATAGAATGCCTAGTTAGGAAGTTAGTCATGTCCGAGAATCGAGTAGACTTACTTCTTAAGGAAGTTCAAGTAGCAAGTTAACTTAAAGACTTCAACTTGCCAAGTTGAGGATAGAGACTCAACTCAAGTTGCAAAGCTTGGAGAAGAGAACTCAGTCATAAAAAGGCAAGTAGGAGATCTCACTGGAATGTTGGAAAGGCTCGTCTCGTGCTCCAAGTTTCACAACATGATGCCTGAGTCTCAAAACACTGTGTAGAACAAGTCAGGACTTGGAAAAAAAGGCTAAATCATCCTATAAACCATACATGTCTTACTTAGCCAAAATGCTAAGAGTCGAGTCCAAGCTTGAGTTCCTAAGTCTATCTTAGTCAACCAAGTTGGACCGAACCAATTTTGGGTCCTCAAGAGTCAAGTTCACTTAGTGAACAAAACTCAACTAAGTTATCACTTAGGGGGACCTTGTCACTTAAATGTTTCTTTAAGTAGTTAAACTCTTGCATGTTTATTTTAATTTACTAGCTTAATTTAGAACAAACTAGATAGGAAACAAAGTAGTTTAAACTTGAACGACCTAGTACTAAGACGAAATGAACTGATGGTAAGTTAGGGAAGCTCTTCAAAGTGCATGTCTAGGAAGTGGTCCACCTGATATCCAAGAAGGTCATATGCCTCTCCATGACCTGATGCACTAAGTTGAGTGGAACTAACCAAAGATAACTCACTAAGTCTTTAACTAGTTACACCAAAGCTTAAGTGAGTCAAGTACTTGATTCCTTGATTGACTTTGCCTTAGTAAGTGGTACACCAGATATCTAAGAAGGTCATATGCCTCGCCACTACCTAGAAGTCTATTTTGAAAAACCTACTTGATTAGCTCAAGCTAAACTTAAATCTAACACAAGTTTAAAAAACTTTGAAATTTTCATTAAAATTAATCAAGATCTTCACCTCACAAAACCCATAGAATTAACGTGTATTGAAAACCTAGATTGGGTGGGATGAATTAGATTAACCTAATCAAATTATTCAACTCCAATCTAACTCTAATTAATTAAACCCTACTTAACTCTAATCAACTCAATCCTAGTCAAAACATATCCTAATTTATTCTTAAGAAACCTTAAAGAATGTTTAAATCATGTAGGACTCTAAAATGAACGAATGGATTCTGGATAGTGAATGTTCCAGACACATCATTGGAGATCATCAAAAGTTCACAGAATTAAAATTCAAGAACCTAAGTACAGTCGACTTTAGAAACAATGGCAAACATATGGTAATTGGATCAGGTAACATTGAGTTAAAATCAAATTTTGTTATACAGAAAGTTTTTCTTGTAGAAAATTTCAAATACAATTTACTTAGTATAAGTCAACTATGTGATGTTGGATATGAAGTGAAATTCTTGTCAAATGAATGTTTAATTAATAGAATTGAAAATTCAAGTATATTACTTAAAGGTGTTAGGGATAAAAACATCTATTCAATAAATTTAGCAAGATCTTCAATCAAGTGTCACTTGATACAGCAAGAGAAAAGTTGGTTGTGGCATTAGAGACTTGCTCACATCATGTTTAGGCATATGACTAAACTAAGTGAAACAAATTTAGTTAAAGGGTTACCTAAACTAAAGAACTTAGAAAACAAAATTTGTAATTCTTGCCAACAAGAAAAACAAATCAAGTCTCAACATAAACTAACTAATCAAAGTCGAACACGTTCTATACTTGAACTACTTCACTTAGACTTGTTTGACTCACATGGAGTAAAATCACTAATAAAAAATTATAATATTTGGTAATAATCGATGATTACTCAAGGTTCACATGGGTAAAATTCTTAAAACATAAAGATGAAACATTTGAAAAGATTAACAATTTTACTAAACAAATAGAAAATGAAAAAGATCTTAAGATAAAAATAATAAGAAGTGATAATGGAGGAGAATTTAGAAATAAAAATTTTACAACAATGTGTTTAGAAAATGGATACCATCATGAATACTCTATTAGTGAAAGCCCTAGAGCCGATCATGTGATGAATGTTGTATGGAATTCTTGTAACATATTCCTATATATATATTGAAGGGGTTTTTGCCCCGGAAGCTCTCATACCAATTTAATGGTTTTAGCTTATCGAGTCCATGAGGGGAAATTTCGCTTCCCACTTCACCTTGGTCGTTTGATCATGGCGATCCCTCCGATGTCCCCGGATTAAAAATTTAATCCTAGACAAAAGGGATTGCCCAAACAACCAAGTCATTGTCGTGCTATTCGTTTAGAGAGGTCACTTGAACAAACTAGTTGTTCAAGCGACCATCCTCTATTCTACGAGTAGTCACGGAATAGTCGATGTCCAGATCGCCAGTGTTTGTGTTTATGCTCAGGATCCAAGTATTATTTAGTCATATACGGATTTATATCATGCTAATAGTTAAAAAACAAATACAAACATGTAACATATAAAGATTAGAGAATCGATATACCTCTCGATCTTCTAATGTATGTCCTTCCTCCTTTCGGACGTCGTGTGGGCGACGCTCTACCAAAAGTCGAAGCTCCTAGATGCCAAATCTTCCTTCCTTTCTCTTCCAAAGCAAGAGGAAGAATTGAAACAAAGCTATTCTCCTTCCTATGGCCAACCAACAAGCAACAAGAAAAATGCTTGCCGCCGGCCAACAAGGAGAAGGAGATAATGGTGGAAACCGGCCAAGACACCAAGGAAAAGCCCTATATCTTGTTTCCACCACCTAAGGAGAAGGAGAAGGGGTATTTGGATGCCAGCCAAGGGCTGGGATAGGGCTGTGGGCGACGGCCACCAAAGGATAGGAAGAAGAAAGCAAACTACTTCCTTATTTGGTGCCACCCAAGCCTCCTAAACCCTAAGCCTCCAAACCCTAATCCTAGCTCTCCTAATGGCCGGCCATGGAAGTGGGGAAGAAGATTAGGATTAGTACAAGCCAAGGTAGAGGGAAGATGGAAGGAATCGGCCACACCTTAGGAAGAAGAAGAGACACCTCCTCCACTTGTTGTCGCCCACCCATAGCTCCCAAAACCCTAGCCACCCAAACCTAATCCTAAACCAACTAGGATTCCTAGCCTCCAAAGGAAGCAAACCCTAATCTCCTTAAGCCATCATCTCCTTGGAGCCCACTTCTTGATCTCTATTTATAGAGTTGGGCTCAAGCCATGATTTAATCTCAACCGTCGGATCTAGAGATTTAATCTCAACCGTCGGATCTAGAGATTTAATCTCTACCTTTGGATCTAGAGTTTTCTTTTCATCCATTGGATCTAAGCTTCATGAGGTGTTAATAGGCTACATTAGGTACCATGAGGAGGAGTTGGATCTTGGCCACCCATGGATCAAGCCCACATAAAGTCCGATCCACTAATGATGATCCAATCCACTAAAGGATCATCATTGATCTACCTCACCAACCCCCATATGATAATATGGGCTCCATATATTATTTGTACATTTTCTCCCCATTTTTAAGATCTCGAATGTCCGTCGATTAATTAATTTACTGACCATTAATTAATCAACATCTAACTCCTTGAGTAGTACCACTCAACCTTTTCATCATGCCGGACCAAGTCCACCTACAGGGTTTACATGATGAAACTTATGAGCACCTCAAGGGGACATCATCATCCTAATATATAGGAAACGGTTTCCTCCTATAATCAATGACACACCATATAAATAATATCATCTCCCAACTTACCGAGCCTATCGATTTAATCTATAAATCTCGCCCATTGGTAAATCAAAGAGATGACTACTAAGTAAATGTACCCGTTATTATATCGGGATTAAGAGCATGTACAAAATAATATCTGAGGTCCGATTCGATTATGTAGTCAGCAATAAATTGAATCACCTCTAAGTCAGTCCTGCTCAATACACACAAAGTGCACTAGTGTGATTCTATGGTCAAGACAAACCAATACCAAATCACACTACAACCATTCCGATGGTTTGTCCAAAGTCATCTCGGTTGTGAGCCTTTACTTATACTTTACAAGGAGCCGATAACATGATCTCCCGTGTGACACCACACACCATGTTATCTACAATGTAAAGTATTAGATAATATTGCATAACCATAAAAATGCAAACAATGATCATGTGATTCTTATTTCAAAATAAAGACGTTCATACAAAAGATAGACTTTTCAGTATACATCCCTACAATCTCCCACTTATACTAAAAGACTGTTGTCATCAAACTGTCATACATCTGATTCCCCTTCCCTCCACATGGCTATCAAAGCTCTCGCTAGAAGGGCCTTAGTGAAAGGGTCTACCAGGTCATCCTCTGATGCAATCTAGGCGATAGCAACTTCTACCTTCTTTACAATTTCTGGTATCAGGTGGTACTTACGCTCTATGTGTTTACTTACCTTATGGGCTCGTGTTTCCTTCGAGTTTGCAACTACACCATTATTATCACAATAAATTGTGATAGTACTGGGCAAACCAAGAATCACATCCAAGTCCATCAGGAAGTTATTGAGTCACACAACTTCTTTGGCTGCCTCAGAGGCTGCCATATACTCAGCTTCCATGGTGGAGTCCACCATGCATTTCTGCTTGACACTCCTCCATATAATGGCTCCACCACCCAAAGTAAACACAAAACCTGAGGTAGACTTACTGTTATCCCTATCTGATTGGAAGTCGCAATCCATGTTACCCACAGGGAGTAATTGGTCTGGCCGATAAACTAGCATATAATCCCTAGTCCTTCTCAGGCACTTCAATATATGATTTACCGCAGTCCAATGTCCCTGTCCTGGATTACTCTGATATCTGCTGACCATGCCCATGGCAAAGCAGATATCTGGTCTCGTACATAGCATCGCATACATGAGGCTTCCTACTGCCGAAGCTTAAGGAACCGCCTTCATTTCCTCTATCTCCTCAGATGATCTAGGACACATCTCCTTAGATAAAGGAACTCCATGCTTGAAAGGTAGAAAACCCTTCTTGGAGTTATTCATGCTAAAACGATCCATAATCGTGTCTATGTATGAAGCTTGAGATAAGTACAACATCCTTTTTCTGCGATCCCTTATAACCTTGATCCCAAGGATGTGTCCCACTTCTCCCAAGTCCTTCATATCAAACTGTTTGGACAACCATACCCTTACACCCGATAACACTTTGATATTGTTGCCAATCACCAAAATATTATCTACGTATAGTACAAGAAATACCACTATGTTTCTGTCACATCTCTTGTATACACAAGACTCATCCGGACTTTGAATAAATCCATAAGATTGGATTACCTCATCAAAGTGGATGTTCCAAGACCTCGAAGCTTGCTTCAATCCATAAATGGACCGATTAAGCTTACCCACAAGATGCTCTTTTCCCTTAGCAATGAATCCCTCTGGTTGCTTCATGTAGATGTTTTCCTCAAGACTTCCATTAAGGAAAGCTGTCTTGACATCCATCTGCCACACCTCATAATCCATATGAGCTGCTATACATAAGAGAATCCGGATAGACTTAAGCATGGCTACCGGCGAAAAGGTCTCCTCATAATCGATACCCTCTTTCTGAGTATAACCCTTCGCAACAAGCCTCGCTTTGAAGGTCTCAACCTTCCCATCTATTCCTCTCTTTCTCTTGTAGATCCACTTGCATCCAATGGTTTTTACACCATCGGGTGGTTCTACTAGCTCCCAGACCTGATTTGAATCCATAGATTCAATCTCAGCATTCATTTCACTTAGCCAAGATACTGCATCTTTATCTTGGATTGCCTCATCATATATCTAGGGATCAGGTTTATGTTTGCCAAGGACCAAATCAGAAGATTCTCCCAAGAACATGAATCTATCAGGCTGTCTCACAACCCTCCCACTACGATGAGGTATCATCTGTGTATCCTCTGTGACACGCGGTGCAGTGACATGTGGTATATCCTCTTGTACCGGCGGTACTAAAGAAGTGGCTTCCCCTTTTAACTCCTCCAGAACAATTTTACTCTTGGGCTTGTGGCTCATCACATAGTCTTCCTCTAGAAATATGGCATTCGTGCTAACGATCACCCTCTGATCTCTAAGACTATAAAACAATCCACCCTTCGTTCTTCTAGGATAGCCAATGAACATGCGTACTTTTGTACGAGGTTCCAACTTACCAGTATCTGCCTTCAACACATGTGCTGGACTCCCCCATATCCGAATATGTCTTAGACTAGGCTTTCGCCCAGTCCACAATTCTGTGGGAATAGAAGACACTAATTTAGATGGAACCAAGTTCAGAATGTACACTGCCGTATCTAGAGCATATCCCCAGAATGAATCTGGCAACTCAGAATAACTCATCATCGATCTAACAATCTCCATAAGAGTCCTATTCCTTCGCTCTGCTACACCGTTCTGCTGGGGTGTGCCAGGTGCAGTCAATTGGGATTGAATCCCAACCTCTGATAAGTAGTTCCTAAACTCTCCCAAGAGGTACTCACCACCACGATCAGATCGTAGTGTCTTGATACTTTTACCTCGACATTTCTCCACATCAATCTTGAATTCTTTGAACTTGTCAAAGCATTCAGACTTGCGGTGCATCAGGTAAATATATCCATATCATGAGTAATCGTCTATAAAAGAGACAAAATACTCAAAACCACTTCTAGCCTGGATAGACATAGGACCACACAAATCAGAATGAATCAATTCTAACACATCTTTGGCTCTATACCCCTTGCCCTTAAAAGGCCTCTTGGTCATCTTACCCTCCAAGCAAGATTCACAGGTTGGGAGATCCTCCACCACTAATGAACCCAAAGGTCCATCAACTATCAACCTTTGAATTCTGCTTAGGTTAATGTGACCAAGCCTAAGATGCCAAAGATATGTTTCGTTCATCTTCGAAGGTTCTTTTCTCTTATTGGAATTAGAAGATGAGTTATTAACTTCAATTTGCATCGTGGGAGGTTTTGGTTCAAGTGTATACAAATTTCCTATCAATGTACCTGAAGAGATATTCTCCCTATTCCTTTTTATAACAACTCTGTCATTAAAATAAATAGAATATCCATCCATAAACAAATTAGAAACTGAAACTAAATTCTTTCTAAATAAAGGTACATAAAGGGAATTTTCCAAAACCAAAGTTTTATTTTTCGCAAGAGATAAATAAAACTTCTCCCACTGCAATAGCCGCCACCTTCATGACATTGCCCAAGTGAATGGTAATCTCCCCTTTAGCTAGTTGTCGGGTTTCTTGTGTTGGTGCAATCGGCCCAGGTCATGATTGACCAGGACTCGAGTTTGACTCGAGTGATGTTTTGATGTTTGACAAAAATATATGACAATGTAATTGTCATGGGAAAGTCCAAGTCTTGGGTACTTGGCATGGAAAGTCCAAGTGGGACACTTGGCATTTGGTAAAGTCCAAGTCTTGAGTACTTGGCATGGAAAGTCCAAGTGGGACACTTGGCGCATGAAAAGTCCAAGCATGGGTCTTGGTAATGTAAAAGTCCAATATTGGTTGGCAAGGGAAAGTCCAAGCATGATCTTGGCATTTGAGAAGTCCAACATGGGTTGGCAAGGGAAAGTCCAAACTTGAGTCTTGGCATGGGAAGTCCAAGGGGTTTGATATTGGCTGCGTAAAGTCCAAGCAGGAGTCTTGGCAGCATAAGTCCAATGGTTGGCGACGTAAAGTCCAAGCAGAGTCTTGGCAGCGTAAGTCCAATGTGACTTTGCGGTGTAGACACCGTTAGCATGACATAGCCGATGGAAGCACTTGAAGGCTAGCGCGATGGATGAACAAGTCATGGATGACTTGGAGGGATCTGAGAGGCGTGAGGCTGATCGAGGTGGCAGAAGGCTTAGGTCTAGGCTAAGGGTGGTCAAGCAAGTATGGGGGCATCATACTTGGGCTAAAACCTCATGTTTGAGGTGTGTCAGTCGACTGGTGCCATGTCGCAGTCGACTGGACCGAGTCAACTAGGGTTTGACTGCGGGAAGTGGCCGAGCAGTCGACTGCCAGAGGATGACAGTCGATTGATGGCTCGAGCAGTGGACTGATTGCATGATCAGTCGACTGGTGCTCAGGAATTCGGCCACAGAGTGTAGTCTCACTCGACCGATGGGACCAGCAGTTGAGTGAGGACACCATCAATCGACTGATGGGTTTGATCAGTCGACTGATGGTAGATCCGTTGGACTTATCCAGCATGGATCTAGCCATTGTCTCACAACAACAGTGGCATCCGTCGACTGATGGTCCCGAGCAGTCGACTGATCAACTTTTTCCAGCACAGGTTGAAGCTTTATAAGGAGCTCGTGATGGAGGAATTTGGTATGGTTCTTTGAGGCAATTTGGGGCGAGTTGCTAATGCAATTCAGGGTCTCCAAGTGCTACTCGATCAACCTAGCGATCAAGCATTCAAGAGCATTTGTAAAATGTTTTTCTTTACTAGTCTTGCTTTGTATTTCATTGTATTTGCTTGTAGCTTTTGATTATTGTTGTAATCATCTTGTATGAGGTTTCTCCGCCTCCGGATTGTTCCGAGAAGGAGTGTTTTATAGTGGTGTGTGATTGGCATCGCTAGGGTTCGTACGAACCCGATCCGTGGAGTAGGAACCGTGCGGTTCCGAACCACGTTAAACAATTATGTTCATGTGTGATTGTTTATTTCGTTATTTTATTATTTCTTTTTCCGATGCGTACTAATGAAATTGTTGAGATGATCACGATCGAATTCCATCAACGAACGAACACGCGCTATTCACCCCCCCCCCTTTAGCCATTACAAAGATCCTAACAAGTGGTATAAGAGCAGGTCGCTCTTCTGAGTTTAACAACCAAGGGAGCACACTAGAAGAAGAAGATGGAATTCCAAGACAAGCTTGGATGGGACATCAACACTCCACCGCCATATGATCAAGAAGACTTTTGGGCGTGGAGATCAAGAATGGAGACGTTCTTGATGATGGATATAGAGGATTGGTTCATCCTCGTAGAAGGCTTTGAACCTCCTCGGGACAAAAACGGAAACATCTTGAAATTGAAGAAGTGGACACGAGAGCAACGTCTCAAGTTCAAGACCGAAATCAAGGTAATAAAGCTCTTAGAAGATTTAATACCTAATGACATTTTGTCTAGTTTAGGTGAATTTCAAGGCGCCAAGGAGCTATGGAAAAATTTAGCCAAGCTCCATGAAGAACCATCCATGGCTCAAGAAGGAGAAAGCTCATCCTCACAAGAAAGTGGGGATTCGGAGGTTGATAGGGAATCAACTTCTGAATCAGTGGAAGAGGAGGTGAAAGAATTGGAGGAGACCTCCACCTCTAGGATTGAGGGGGAGGATGTTAGACCATTCACTTCAGAGCAAGAGTCAAGTCAAGAAGAAGCCTCTACTTCCGGTCAAGAGGAAGAGCAAGCTCGAGTTTCCGCCACGGCCCTAGGTAACTCAAACACATCAATTTCTAATAAAAATCATATCATGTGTTTTGAGTGTAGGGAATTTGGGCATTACAAGAGCAAATGCCCAAAGAAGGTTAGGAAAGCTCCACCGGCACCAAAAGTCAAGGATGTCGGTTCCCCAACATCTAAAGGCAAGGAGCACATCATATGCTTCAAGTGCAATTCAAAAGGACATTATAGGAATCAATGTCCTAGGGGGAGCAAAAAGACCAAAGAGGGAGCTACACATGTAGGGGGAGCATCCAAGGCAAACCCTAAGTTATATTTCAATAATGCACCTTCCTTAGTTAATAGGCAAAAGCATGCTAGAAGATTTAATTCTCTTGCTATTGTACATGAAAAGCATGCTAGAAGTAATAGACATATTTGTTTAGGTGCTAAAAAGGTCCACTTAGGAAATAAGGATAAATTTGGGACTAATGTCCCTAGAAAAACCTTACCTAAGGAATCTATTAGGAAAATACAAGAACACTTAGGTTTTAACCCTAAATGGACTAGGCATATGCCTAGAAAGGACAATGCCCATGGTTTAAATCAAAACTCAAAAATTGGGCAATTAGAATTGGAGAACCAAGCCGTGAGGTCAAGGCTTGAGAAACTAGAAAAGACCTTTAGGAATATACAAACTCAATTTAAAGGGTCTAATGATCAAAAATCTAGGTCTAGATCTCAAAGTCAACACCTAGGACCTCAAAGTCAAAAGTCAACCAAGGGCAAGCAAGGTTTGGGTCACAAACCTAAGCCTAAGGTGGCTTACCTTAGTGTTCCATTTGATTATGGAACACAAACTAGGTCTAAGAAGACCAAGGTTACTAGGGAAGCTATCCCTAAGAGTAACCATAGTTTGTGCCTAGTGGCAAGAGTTTCTAGGAAACCTAGGGTGGCCACTAAGAAGGCTGCAAGGGGAGTTACCCCTAGAGTCAACCTAGGTAAAACCACAATGACCAAGGCTAACAAGCCTAGGAGGGTCATTAGGAAGGTATCTAGGGAGGTAATCTCTAAGGAATCCCTAATTAACCCTAGGAGCTCAAATCGATTTTGGGTTCCAAAGAGCGTGATTGATTCACGCTAGATGGAGTTAGGATGTGTCAACCTTGATTGGATGGGTAGTTAACTCAACCATGGCAAAGATGGCACTTAAGGTTATTTTCAAGGTTATGGTTACCTTGGGAATATATTTGAGTTGTAATCCTAAAAGATTTTAGGATGTGCCAATATTAATTGAGAAGTTTGATAAAATGATCAAATTGGCACAATTTAGGATTAGAAGTTAGTGTGTCATTTTGGGTTTTTGGCACATTTGGGAGAAAAGTAGAAATATGGCAAAATATAATTAATTATATCAAATGGAAATTAATATTAAAATTTAGGTATGCTTATACCTATACCTTTTATTTGCCATGTCCTGTTTGCCATATAACATGCCATGACATCATATTTATTTTTATCATTTAAATGTCATGATCATGTTTTAGGATTAAGTTTTTAAATGTCATCTGTTTTTAGATTTTATCATATGCCATGACATCATGATCATTGGCCATGTTTTAATAATGCTATTATTTATGCCATGATCATACATTTCATGCATTTAATTGATTAAAATTGATATAAGGACTATGGCATGACTTGGAGTCTCATGTATAATGGAATCAAGTAGGGTTGCCTTAGAAGATGCTTGAAACCCTAGATTAAGTGAACCAAAAACCCACATCTCATATCCAATTGACACGTATGTGTATTTATACACCCTAGATACATGTGAGATGCTAGGATATGAGTTGAGTTCAAGGTGCATAGTTTTTGCATCTAGATGGACTATAACTCATCTAATTTTATTAGTGGATCATTGGGAAAGCTTGTGTACAAGTCATGTGCATAGAGCCCAAGGAATATGATCCGAAATAAGGTTTTGAAAACCATTTAAGAAAACCTTGGTGAAGTCTATCTTTTGATAGCAATCACCATTGATGGAGTTGATACAAGAGAGGGCCAAAACATTGAAAATATCAAACTCACTATTTTATGGGTAAAATATTTTTCACACATTGTAATGACTATAAGTAATATACGTATCAAATTTCGTGATTTTTTAAAATACGTTGAATTACTTATGATTTTCTAAAACTCGTTTCTGATAACTGAAAATCGGATTTTTCAATTATCAGTCGACTGCCCTGGGTGGCAGTCGACTGATGGAGGTTCCACCCGACTGATTTCTGAATCACTCGACTGATAGCCTGATTTCGGAGTAACCTAGGTTGTTTAACCCGATTTCAGCTGCGGTTAAAGTCCCTAACCACTCCTAACCCTAGGATATGCTTTGGGAAGCATGATAAAGGGTGAAAATCCATTGGATATGGATTAGGAGAGGTGTTTAGTGTTTGTATCAATTTTAAGGTGTTGGAAAGTTCAATGTTGAATTTCTAACCTTAATTTTGATGGCTTAGAGTTCCTATTGGATTAGGGACTTCCCAAGAACATTATTGGTGCAATGGTCAAGGGGGAGCAAGCCTTTAGAGAGAGGTATCCATTTTGAGATGATGAATGTGTTTTTCTCCTTGAAGAGGAGAAGTTATTGGAAGAGTATCATCAATTTGGTAAAATTGATGGGTTTTTTATACCCAATTTGGAAATTGTGAGAGTGAATAGGATTGCCTCTCTTGAGTGATATGGGACTTATCACTAGGAAGATGGTAGGCATCCTAGATATTTTTAGACCAAGGGGGAGATTGTAAGATCTCATTGGAACATGAGACATTGACCTCCTTGGAGAGAAGATTTTTTTTATGTTAGTCAAAAAGGGAGAGAATGTTTGGGGAGAACATTTGGAGAATGTTTAAGATTACCAATTTGGGATAATTGGTAAGGGATTTGAGTTAGTGTTCTAACTCAATGTTTTGTTTGGTTTTTGTCAAACATCAAAAAGGGGGAGATTGTTGGTGCAATCGGCCCAGGTCACGATTGACCAGGACTCGAGTTTGACTCGAGTGATGTTTTGATGTTCGACAAAAATATATGACAATGTAATTGTCATGGGAAAGTCCATGTCTTGAATACTTGGCATGGAAAGTCCAAGTGGCACACTTGGCATTTGGTAAAGTCCAAGTCTTGAGTACTTGGCATGGAAAGTCCGAGTGGGACACTTGGCACATGAAAAGTCCAAGCATGGGTCTTGGCAATGTAAAAGTCCAACATTGGTTGGCAAGGGAAAGTCCAAGCATGGTCTTGGCATTTGAGAAGTCCAACATGGGTTGGCAAGGGAAAGTCCAAGCATGAGTCTTGGCATGAGAAGTCCAAGGGGTTTGATATTGGCTGCGTAAAGTCCAAGCGGGAGTCTTGGTAGCATAAGTCCAATGGTTGGCGGCGTAAAGTCCAAGCGGAGTCTTGGCGGCGTAAGTCCAATGTGCCTTTACGGTGTAGACACCATTAGCATGACATAGCCGATGGAAGCACCTGAAGGCTAGCGCGATGGATGAACAAGTCATGGATGACTTGGAGGGATCCGAGAGGCGTGAGGCTGATGGAGGTGGCTAGAAGGCTTAGGTCTAGGCTAAGTGGTCTAGCAAGTATGGGGGCACCATACTTGGGCTAAAACCTCATGTTTGAGGTGTGCCAGTCGACTAGTGCCATGTGGCAGTCGACTGGACCGAGTCAACTAGGGTTTGATCGCGAAGTGGTCGAGCGTGCGCGGAGGATGGCGGTCGATTGATGGCTCGGCGATCGGTGATTGCATGATCAGTCGACTGGTGCTCGGGAATTCGGCCACAGAGTGTAGTCTCACTCGACCGCTGGGACCAGCAGTCGAGTGAGGACACCATCAGTCGACTTATGGGTTTGATCAGTCGACTGATGGTAGATCCGTTGGACTTATCCAGTGTGGATCTAGCCGTTGTCTCACGACAACAGTGGCATCAGTCGACTGATGGTCCCGAGCAGTCGACTGATCGACTTTTTCCAGCACAGGTTGAAGCTTTATAAGGAGCTCGTGATGGAGGAATTTGGTATGGTTCTTTGAGGCGATTTGGGGCGAGTTGCTGCTGCAATTCAGGGTCTCCAAGTGCTACTCGATCAACCTAGCGATCAAGCATTCAAGAGCATTTGTAAAGTGTTTTTGTTTACTAGTCTTGCTTTGTATTTCATTGTATTTGCTTGTAGCTTTTGATTATTGTTGTAATCATCTTGTACGAGGTTTCTCCGCCTCCGGATTGGTGAGCATATTATCTTGGTAGGGTGCGGAGGGGCAATCTTTGTCCCGCCTATCACAACTTTGGTGAGAATAAGCTCAATTAGATTGAGTAAAACTAGTTAACTCAATTGAATCGAGTAAAACTATAGCCATATTCCAACCGTTGGAAAAGTAGGATAAGGTTACATTTACACTAAATCTTGGGCGATTTAGCAAAAGCTAACTCAAGGTATTTTGTAAAAGTGGATCTTGATCCTATAAACAAGAGTTACATAGAGATGTAATCAGTAATGTGTTATCTATAGGGAGATTGAGGCAGCTAGAGGGGGGGGTGAATAGCGTCGTACTCATACGTAGATGGAATTCGTTGCGTTTGTCTCTACAATTTCGTTAGCGCACAGCGGAATAGTAATGAAAGCAACAACGAAATAAACAACAACGCAAACACAATGATATAACGTGGTTCGGAACCTCAAGGTTCCTACTCCACGGATCGGGCTCAAACAAGCCCTAGCGATGCCAATCACATACCACTAATAAACACTCCTTCTCGGAACAATCCGGAGGCGGAGAAACCTCGTACAATAGATTACGACAATAATCTAATAACAACAAGCAAATAAGATGAAATACAATGCACTACAAGTAAAGAAAATGCTTTACAAATGCCTTTAGATGGCTTGCTTGTTGATCGCTTGAACCGTGGTTGAAGACCCTGATTTGCAGCACCAAATTGCCTCAAAAACGTTCAAGAAATCACTTAGTTTTTCCTCCATCACGAGCTCCTTATAAAGCTTCAACCTGTGTTGGAAAAATTCGATCAGTCGACTGCTCGGGACCATCAGTCGACTGATGCCACTATTGTCATGAGACAACGGCTAGATCCACGTTGGATAAGTCCAACAGATCCATAATCAGTCGACTAATGATAACCATCAGTCGACTGATGGAGCCTCACTCGACCAGTCGAGTCTCGACTCCATTCTGTGGCTGATTTCTCGAGCACCATTCAACTGATGCACAAGATTAGTCGACTGCTCGAGCCAGCAGTCGACTGCCCACCTCTAGTAATCGACTGCTAGGCGACTTCCCGTAGTCAAACCCTAGTTGACTCAGGCCAGTCGACTGCCACATGGCACCAATCGACTGGTACACCTCAAACATGAGGTTTTAGCGCAAGTATGGTTCCCCTAAACTTGCTATACCACCCTTAGCCTAAACCTAAGCCTTCTAGCCACCTCCGTCAGCCTCACGCCTCTCGCATCCCTCCAAGTCATCCATGACTTGTTCATCCATCGCACTAGCCTCCAGGTGCTTCCCTCAGCTATGTCATGCTAACGGTGTCTACACCGCCAAGGCACATTAGACTTACACCGCTAAGACTCCGCTTGGACTTTTTGTCGCCAACCATTGGACTTATGCTTCCAAGACTCCACCTTGGACTTTATGCCGCCAATATCAATCCCCTTGGACTTTTCATGCCAAGACCCATGCTTGGACTTTCCCAAATGCCAAGTGTACCACTTGGACTTTCCATGCCAAGTACCCATGACTTGGACTTTCCATAATCACATGGTCAACACTAGTCAACCATCAAAATCTCCCTCGAGTCAAACTCGAGTCCAGTTAAACATAACCTGGGTTGATTGTATAAACAATCTCCCCAAAACATTAACAGACATTAATGTCAAACATCAATGTCAACTTACTTTGTCAAACATCAAAACATCTCTCGAGTCAAACTCGAGTCTGGTCAATCGTGACCTGGGCCGATTGCACCAACAATCTCCCGCTTTTTGATGTTTGACAAAACAAACCTTGAGTTAGGCCCCTAACTCAAATTCCCTTACCAATTTTCCAAATTGGTAATTTAATGTTCTCCCCCTTTTTAACATACATCAAAAAGGTTATCTCTCCATGGAGGTCAATGTCTCATGTCCCAATGAGATCTTACAATCTTCCCCTTGATCCAAAAATACCTAGGATGCCTACCATCTTCCTAGTGTTAAGTCTCATATCACTCAATAGAGGCAATCCTATATGCTCTCTCAATTTCCAAATTGGGCCTCTCAAAATCTCATTTTCCTCCTCATGAGGAAAAATACCATTCATCATCCCATGATGAATTCCTCTCCCTAAAGGCTTGCTCCTCCTATACCATTGCACCAACAATGTCCTCGGGAAGTCCCTAAGCTAATAGGAACTCTAAACCATCAAAAATAAAGTTAAAAGTTCAAACATGAACTCTCCCCACCTTAAAATTTGATGCAATATCCTAACACCTCTCCTAATCCATATCCAATTGATTTTCATCCTTTATAATGCTTACCAAAGCATATCCTAGGGTTAGAAGTGGTTAGGGACCTTAACCGTAGCTGAAATCGGGCTAAACCAACCTAGTTTTCTCGAAATCAGCATTGGCAGTCGACTCCATCAGCTACCCGATCATTGCCACTCACCCATCGATCAGGCCTTACCAAGAGCGTTAATTTCAAAAAATCATAAATAATTATATGTATATCGAAAAATCATGAAATTTGATACGCATAATACTTATGACAAATACAATGGGTGAAAAATATTTGAAAATTATTTTACCCATAAAGTATCGAAATTGATACAAAATTCAAAAGTGAATAAAACTTCTAAATTTTGGCTCACTTTGTATCAATCTCATCAATGGTGATTGCTATCAAAAGATAGACTTCACCATGGTTTTCTAAAATGATTTAAAAATGTTTTCAAAACCTTATTTTGGATCATATTCCTTGGGCTCTATGCACATGACTTGTACATAAGCTTTCCCAATGATCCACCAATGAAATTAGATGAGTTATAGTCCATCTAGATGCAAAAACTATGCACCTTGAACTCAACTCATATCTTAGCATCTCACATGTATCTAGGGTGTATAAAATACACATACATGTCAATTTAATATGAGATGTGGGTTTTTGTTCATTTAATCTAGGGTTTCATGCATTTCCTAGGCAACCCTACTTGATTCCCTTATAAATGGGACTTCAAGTCATGTCATTGTCCTTAATTTAATTTTAGTCAAAAAGAATTCATGAAATGATCATGGCATAATAATAGCAAAAATAAATCATGGGCAATGATCATGATGTCATGGTATATTATATAAAACTAAGCATACATGACATTGATCTAAAACCTAAGCATACTCATGACATATAAAATGATTAAAAATAAACATGATGTCATGACATGACATATGACAATCAAAGCATGGCATATAAAATATATATAGGTATATTAATACCTAAATTTTAATATTAGTTGCCATTTGTTGGGATTAATCTCATTTTGCCATATTAACCTAAATTCTCCCAAATGTGCCAAAACACAAAATGACACATTAAAACCTCTAAATCTAAATTGTGCCAATGTAATCATTTTGTCAAGCTTCTCAAGTAATATTGGCACATCCTAAAATCTTTTAGGATTAAAGCTCAAATGTATTTCCAAGGTGTCCATAACCTTGAAAATAAGGTAAAGTACCACCTTTACCATGGTTAGGTTAACTACTCATCCAATCAAGGTTGGCACACCCTAAACCCATCTAGCGTAAATCAATCACGCTCTTAGGAACCCAAAATCTATTTGATCTCCTAGGGTTAATTAGGTATTCCTTAGGGATGACCTCCCTAGATACCTTCCTAATGACCCTCTTAGGCTTGTTAGCCTTGGTCATTTGGGTCTTACCTAGGTTGACTCTAGGGGTAACTCCCCTTGCAACCTTCTTAGTGGCCACCCTAGGTTTCATAGAAACCCTGGCCACTAGGCACAACCTTTGGTCAACCTTTGGGATGACTTCCCTATTGACCTTGGTCTTCCTAGACCTAGTTTGTGTTCCATAATCAAATGGAACACTATGGTAAGCCACCTTAGGCTTAGATTTGTGACCCAAACCTTGCTTGCCCTTAGTTGACTTTTGTTTCTTGGGTCATAGATGTTGACTTTGACTTTTGGACCCTTGACTTAGACCAATAGACCCTTGAAATTGATTTTGTATATTGTTTAGGGTCTTTTCTAATTTCTCAAGCCTTGACCTCAAGGCTTGGTTCTCTAATTCTAGTTGCTCAATTTTAGAATTCTTATTTAAACTTTGAGCATGGTTCTTTCTAGGCATATGCCTAGTCCATTTAGGATTAAGACCTAAGTGTTATTGTACCTTTCTAATTGTTTCCCTAGGTAGAATTGGTCTTGAGTTATTTGACCTAGGTTTGTCCTTAGATAAATTATTTTTAGGGACATTAGTCCAAAATTTTTCCTTATTTTCAAAATAAAGGTTCTTAGCTTTTAAACAAATGTACTTGTTCCTATTAGCATGCTTTTTATAAATTGAAACAGAATTAAAATTCCTAGCATGCTTTTTAACATTTAAATTAGAAGGAGCATTATTTAGATATACCTTAGGGTTTGCCTTAGAGGCTCCCCCTACTTGTGATGCTTCATTTTGCCTCTTCCTTTCCCCCTTCGGGCATTGATTCTGGTAGTGTCCCAGTAGCAGACATTTGAAGCAAACCATGTGCTCCTTGCTTTTAATTGTCGAGGGATCGACATCCTTGACCTTTGGTGCCGGAGGAGCTTTTCTAATCTTTTTTGGGCACTTGCTCTTATAGTGCCCACTTTCCCTACACTCAAAGTAAATTATATTTAAAACCAAATTGTATGAGTTACCTAGTTCGGTGGTGAGGGTCTCTTGAGCTTGTTCTTCCTCTCGACCGGATATAGATGGTTCTTCTTGTTGCTCCGGTGTTGAGGATGCTCTAATCTCCTCCCCCTCAATCCTTGAGGTGGAGGTCTCCTCTTCTTCCATCGATTCGAAAGTTGATTCCTTCCCAACTTCTGAATCCTCACTTGCTTGTGAGGATGATGATTCATCTTCGGCCTCCACTTCTTGAGCCAGTGATGGATCTTCATGGAGCTTGGCCAATTCCCTCTAAAGCTCCTTGGCATCGATACAATCACCTAGGCTACACAAGAAATCATTAGGAATTAAATCAAAGATAAATTTGATTACCTTCTTCTTTTTATCGAATTGTTGGAGTTGCTCCTCACTCCATCTCTTCTTCTTGAGGAAGCCATCCTTTGGTCCTTTTGGATATTCAAATCCTTCCATCAATATGGACCACTCCTCAAAATCCTTCATCATCAAAAAATCTTCAATCCTTCTCTTCCATGAATTGAAGCCTTATCGTCCATAGAAAGAATAGGGAATTGGGGTGTTGATATCCCATCCCAATTGTTCTTGCATCTTCACCCTCAAGCTTCTTTTTCTTAGCTCCCAGCGATTAGTCCGTAGAAGAGCCCCGGCTCTGATACCAATTGTAGGGAGATTGAGGCCGCTAGAGGGAGGTGAATAGCGTAGTGCTCGTACGTAGATGGAATTCGTTGCGTTTGTCTCTACAATTTCATTAGCGCGCAGCGGAATAGTAATGAAAGCAATAACGAAATAAACAACAATGAAAACACAATGACATAACGTGATTCGGAACCTCAAGGTTCCTACTCCACAAATCGGGCTCAAACGAGCCCTAGCGATATCAATCACACACCACTAATAAACACTCCTTTTTGGAACAATCCGGAGGTGGAGAAACCTCGTAAAATAAATTACAACAATAATCTAATAACAACAAGCAAAAAAGATGAAATACAATGCACTATAAGTAAAGAAAATGCTTTACATATGCCTTTAGATTGCTTGCTTGTTGATCGCTTGAACCGTGGTTGAAGACCCTGATTTGCAGTAGTAAATCGCCTCAAAAATGTCCAAGAAATCGCTTAGTTTTTCCTCCATCACAAGCTCCTTATAAAGCTTCAACCTGTGCTGGAAAAAGTTGATCAGTCGACTACTCGAGACCATCAGTCGACTGATGCCACTGTTGTAGTGAGACAACGGATAGATCCACGTTGGATAAGTCCAACGAATCCATAATCAGTCGACTAATGATACCCATCAATCGACTGATTGAGCCTCACTTGACAAGTCGAGTCTCGACTCCATTCTGTGGCTGATTTCTCGAGCATTAGTCGACTGCTCGAGCCAGAAATCGACTGCCCACCTCTGGCAGTCGACTACTAGGCCACTTCCCATAGTCAAACCCTAGTTAACTCAGGCCAGTCGACTGCCACATGGCACCAGTCGACTAGCACACCTCAAACATGAGGTTTTAGCCCAAGTATGGTTCCCCCATACTTGCTAGACCACCCTTAGCCTAGACCTAATCCTTCTAGCCACCTCCATCAGCCTCACGCATGTCGGATCCCGCCAAGTCATCCATGACTTACTCATCCATCGCGCTAGCCTCTAGGTCCTTCCCTCAACTATGTCATGCTAACGGTGTCTACACTGCCAAGGCACTTTGGACTTACGCCGCCAAGACTCCGCTTGGACTTTACGTCGCCAACCATTGGACTTATGCTGCCAAGACTGTCGCTTGGACTTTACGCCGCCAATATCAATCCCCTTGGACTTTTCATGCCAAGACCCATGCTTGGACTTTCCCAAATGCCAAGTGTCCCACTTGGACTTTCCATGCCAAGTACCCATGACTTGGACTTTCCATATGTCGGTGCAATAGGCCCAGGTCACGATTGACCAGACTCGAGTTTAACTCGAGAGATGTTTTGATGTTTGACAAAGTATGTTTGACATTGATGTTGGACTTTGATGGTGGTTAATATGTTGGGGAGATTGTAGGAGAAATCGACCCGGGTCATGATTGATCGGACTCGAGTTTGACTCGAGGGAGACTTTGATGGTTGACTAGGGTTGACCATGTGATTCTGGGAAAGTCCAAGCATGGGTCTTGGCATGGAAAGTCCAAGTGGTACACTTGGCATTTGGGAAAGTCCAAGTCTTGAGTACTTGGCAAGGAAAGTCCAACATGGGTTGTCAAGGGAAAGTCCAAGCTTGAGTCTTGGCATTTGAGAAGTTCAAGGGGATTGATATTGGCGACGTAAAGTCCAAGCGGGAGTCTTGGCAGCATAAGTCCAATGGTTGGCGGCGTAAAGTCCAAGCGGAGTCTTGGCGGCGTAAGTCCAATGTGCCTTGGCAGTGTAGACACCGTTAGCATGACATAGCCGAGCGAAGCACCTGAAGGCTAGCGCGATGGATGAACAAGTCATGGATGACTTGGAGGGATTCGAGAGGCATGAGGCTGATGGAGGTGGCTAGAAGGCTTAGGTCTAGGCTAAGGGTGGTCTATCAAGTATGGGGGAACCATACTTGGGCTAAAACCTCATGGTTGAGGTGTGTCAGTCGACTGGTATCATGTGGCAGTCGACTGGCTTGAGTCGACAAGGGTTTGACTGCGGGAAGTGGCCTAGCAGTCGACTGCCAGAGGTGGGTAGTCGACTGATGGCTCGAGTAGTCGACTGATCATGTGATCAGTCGATTGGTGCTCGAGAAATCGGCCACAGAATGGAGTCGAGACTCGACTGGTCGGGTGAAAGCTCCATCAGTCGACTGATGGGTATCATCAGTTGACTGATGATGGATCCGTTGGACTTATCCAGTGTGGATCTACCCATTGTCTCACGACAACAGTGGCATCAGTCGACTGATGGTCCCGATCAGTCGATTGATCGACTTTTTCCAGTATAGGTTAAAGCTTTATAAGAGCTCGTGATGGAGGAAAACGAAGCGATTTCTTGGATGTTTTTGAGGCGATTTGCTCCTGCAAATTAGGGTCTTCAACCATGGTTCAAGCGATCAAAAAGCAAGCGATCTAAAGGCATTTGTAAATCATTTTCTTTACTTGTAGTGCATTGTATTTCATCTTATTTGCTTGTCGCTATTAGTTTATTGTTGTAAATTATTGTACGAGGTTTCTTCGCCTCCGGATTGTTCCAAAAAGGAGTTTTTATTAGTGGTGTGTGATTGGCATTGCTAGGGCTCGTTTGAGCCCGATCCATGGAGTAGGAACCATTCGGTTCCGAACCACGTTATATGACCATGTTGTGATTGTGTATCTTGTTATATTTATTTGTTATTACTATTCCACTATGCTAACAATATTGTAGACAATCAAACGCGAAAGAATTCCATCATCGTACAAACACGACGCTATTCACCCCCCCTCTAGCGGTCTCAAATCTCCTACAATTAGTATCAGAGCCCGGGGCTTTTCTACGGACTAACCGCCGAGAGCTAAGAAAAAGAAGCTAGAGGGTGAAGATGGAAGAGCAACTAGGATGGGATATCAACACACCGATCCCTTACTCCTTCTATGGACAAGAAGGATTTAGACAATGGAAGGCGAGAATTGAGGACTTCCTAATGATGAGGGATTTCGAAGAATGGTCCATTTTAATGGAAGGATATAGTTATCCAAGAGGACCAAAAGGTGGATTCCTTAAGAAAAAGAGATGGACCGAAGAGCAAGTCCAAGCCTTCGAGAAAAATGAGAAGGTAATGAAGTTCTTAATTGATTTAATACCTAACAGTATCTTGTGTATGTTAGGTAATTATGTAGATGCAAATGAGCTATGAAGCCAAGTGGCCAAGCTTCATGAAAGCCCATCAACGGTCCAAGAGGAAGAGACCGAAGAGGCTAATGCATCATCCTCACAAGGAAGTGAGGACTTGGAGGTTGAGAGATTATCAGCATCCAAGGAGGAAGAGGAAGTAGAAGGAGACCTCCACCTCTGGGATTGAGGGGGAGCAGACTAGAGCATCCCCAACACCGGAGCAACAAGAAGAACCATCTACATCCGTTAGAGAGGAAGAGCAAGCTCAAGAAAACCTCACCTTCACCCTAGGTAACTCAAACACAGTAATTTCAAATAAAATCCATATAATGTGTTTTGAGTGTAGGGAGTATGGGCACTATAAGAGCAAGTGTCAAAAGAAGATTAGAAAAGCTCCTCCGGCACCAAAGGTCAAGGATGTCGGTCCCTCGACAATTAAAAGCAAGGAGCACGTGGTTTGCTTCAAATGTCGGCTACCGGGACACTACCGGAATCAATGCCCAAAGGGGGAAATGAAGAGGCAAAATGGAGCATCACAAGTAGGGGGAGCCTCTAAGGCAAACCCTAAGGTATATCTAAATAATGCTCCTTCTAATTTAAATGTTAAAAAGCATGCTAGGAATTTTAATTCTCTTGCAATTTATAAAAAGCATGCTAATAGGAACAAGTACATTTGTTTAGGAGCTAAGAACCTTTATTTTGAAAATAAGGAGAAATTTGGTACTAATGTCCCTAAAAATAATTTAACTGAGGACAAACCTAGGTCAAATAACTCAAGACCAATTCTACCTAGGGAAACAATTAGAAAGGTACAAGAACACTTTGGTCTTAATCCTAAATGGACTAGGCATATGCCTAGAAAGAACCATGCTCAAAGTTTAAATAAGAATTCTAAAATTGAAAAATTAGAATTAGAGAACCAAACCTTGAGGTCAAGGCTTGAGAAATTGGAAAAGACCCTAAACAAGATACAAAATCAATTTCAAGGGTCTCTTGGTCAAAGTCAAGGGTCCAAAAGTCAAAGTCAACATCTAGGACCCAAGAAATAAAAGTCAACCAAGGGCAAGCAAGGTTTGGGTCACAAACCTAAGCCTAAGGTGCCTTACCATAGTGTTCCATTTGATTATGGAACACAAACTAGGTATAGGAAGACCAAGGTCAATAGGGAAGTCATCCCTATGGTTGACCAAAGGTTGTGCCTAGTAGCTAGGGTTTCTAGGAAACCTAGGGTGGCCACCAAGAAGGTTGCAAGGGGAGTTACCCCTAGAGTCAACCTAGGTAAGACCCAAATGACCAAGGCTAACAAGCCTAGGAGGGTCATTAGGAAGGTATCTAGGGAGGCCATCTCTAAGGAATACCTAATTAAACCTAGGAGCTCAAATAGATTTTGGGTTTCTAAGAGCGTGATTGATTCATGCTAAGATGGGTTTAGGGTGTGCCAACCTTGATTAGATGGGTAGTCAACTCAACCATGGTAAAGGTGGCACTTTAGGATATTTTCAAGGTTATGGTTACCTTGGAAATACATTTGAGCTTAAATCCTAAAAGATTTGAGGATGTGCCAATATTTCTTGAGAAGCTTGACAAAATGATCAAATTGGCACAATCTAGGTTTAGAGGTTTTAATGTGCCATTTTGGGTTTTTGGCACATTTGGGAGAATTTAGGTTAATATGGCAAAATGAGATTAATCCCAACAAATGGCAACTAATATTAAAATTTAGGTATTACTATACCTATATATTTTTTATGTCATGCTTTGATTGCCATATGTCATGTCATGACATCATGTTTATTTTTAATCATTTTATATGTCATCATTATGCTTAGGTTTTAGGTTAATGTCATGTATGCTTAGTTTGATATCATATGCCATGACATCATGATCATTGGCGTGCTTTATTTTGCAATCATTATGCCATGATCATTTCATGCATTTAATGTATTGAAAATTGATTTAAGGACAATGGCATGACTTGGAGTCCCATTTATAAGGGAATCAAGTAGAGTTGCCATAGAAAAATACATGAAATCCTAGGTTAGGGAGAACAAACCCACATCTCACATCACATTGACATGTATGTGTTTTTATACACCCTAGATATATGTGAGATGCTAGGATATGAGTTAAGTTCAAGGTGCATAGTTTTTGCCTCTAGATGAACTAAAACTCATCTTATATGATTTATTGATCTTTGGGAGAGCATGTGTACAAGTCATGTACATAGAGCCCAAGGAATATGATCCAAAATAAGGTTTTGAAAACATTTTTAAATCATTTTAGAAAACCTTGGTGAAGTCTATCTTTTGATAGCAATCACCATTGATGAAATTGATACAAAGTGATCGAAAACTTAGAAGTTTTCTTCACTTTTGAATTTTGTATCAATTTCAGTATTTTATGGGTAAAATATTTTACTATTATTTTTCACCCATTGTATTGGTCATGAGTATTATATGTATCAAATTTCATGATTTTTTGATATATTCTGAAATTCAATTCTGATAACTGAAATTCAGAAATTTATTATCGATCGCCATGGTGGCGATCGATGCGGTGTCGATCATAAGTAGCGTCAATTCGGGATAACTAAGTTTGTTTAGTCCAATTTTAGCTACGGTTAAGGTCCCCAACCACTTCTAACCGTAGGATATGCTTTGGTAAGCATTATAAAGGGTGAAAATCCATTGGATATAGATTAGGAGAGGTGTTAGGTTATTGCATCAAATTTAAGGTGGGGAGAGTTCATGTTTGAACTTTTAACCTTATTTTTGATGGCTTAGAGTTCCTATTGGCTTAGGGACTTCCCGAGGACATTGTTGGTGCAATGGTCTAGGGGGAGCAAGCCTTTAGGGGAAGGAATTCATCATGGGATGATGAATGGTATTTTTTCTCATGGGGAGGAAAATGAGATTTTGAGAGACCCAATTTGGAAATTGGGAGAGCATATAGGATTGCCTCTCTTGAGTGATATGAGACTTATCACTAGGAAGATGGTAGGCATCCTAGGTATTTTTGGATCAAGGGGGAGATTGTATGATCTCATTGGGACATGAGACATTGACCTCCTTGGATGAACCATTTTGATGTATGTCAAAAAGGGGGAGAGTAAAATTACCAATTTGGGAAATTGGTAAGGGAATTTGAGTTAGGGGCCTAACTCAAGGTTTGTTTTGTCAAACATCAAAAAGGGGGAGATTGTTGGTGCAATCGACCCAGGTCACGATTGACCAGACTCGAGATTAACTCGAGAGATATTTTGATGTTTGACAAAGTATGTTTGACATTAATGTTGGACATTGATGTCAGTTAACATGTTGTGGAGATTGTTGGAGCAATCGACCCGGGTCATGATTGACCAGACTCGAGTTTGACTCGAGGGAGACTTTGATGGTTGACTAGGATTGACCATGTGATTATGGGAAAGTCCAAGCATGAGTCTTGGCATGGAAAGTCCAAGTGGGATACTTTGCATTTGGGAAAGTCCAAGTCTTGAGTACTTGGCATGGAAAGTCCAACATGGGTTGGCAAGGGAAAGTCCAAGCTTGAGTCTTGGCATTTGAGAAGTCCAAGGGGATTGATATTGGCGGCGTAAAGTCCAAGCAAGAATTTTGGCAGCATAAGTCCAATGGTTGGCGGCGTAAAGTCCAAGCGGAGTCTTGGCAGCGTAAGTCCAATATGCCTTGGCGGTGTAGACACCGTTAGCATGACATAGCCGAGGGAAGCACCTAAAAGCTAGTGCGATGGATGAACAAGTCATGGATGACTTGGAGGGATTCAAGAGGCGTGAGGCAGATGGAGGTGGCTAGAAGGCTTAGGTCTAGGCCAAGGGTAAGGTCTGCCAGTCGACTGGTGCCATGTGGCAGCTGACTTGCCTGAGTCAATTAGGGCTTGACTGCGGGAAGTGGCCCAGCAGTCGACTGCCAGAGGTGGGCAGTCACCTGATGGCTTGAGCAGTCGACTGATCATGTGATCAGTCGACTGGTGCTCGAGAAATCGGCCACAGAATGGAGTCGAGACTCGATTGGTCGGGTGAAGGCTCTATCAGTCGACTGATGGGTATCATCAGTCGACTGATGATGGATCCGTTGGACTTATCCAACGTGGATCTAGCCGTTGTCTCACGACAATAGTGGCATCAGTCGACTGATGGTCCCGATCAGTCGACTGATCGACTTTTTCCACCACAGGTTGAAGCTTTATAAGGAGCTCATGATGGAGGAAAAACCAAGCGATTTCATGGATGTTTTTGAGATGATTTGCTGCTGCAAATCATGATCTTCAACCATGGTTCAAGCGATCAACAAGCAAGCGATCTAAAGTCATTTGTAAAGCCTTTTCTTTACTTGTAGTGCATTGTATTTCATCTTATTTGCTTGTTGCTATTAGTTTATTGTTGTAAATTGTCATAAGTGGTTTCTCCGCCTCCGGATTGTTTCGAGAAGGAGTGTTTATTAGTGGTGTGTGATTGGCATCGCTAGGGCTCGTTTGAGCCCGATCCATGGAGTATGAACCATTCGGTTCCAAACCACGTTATATGACCGTGTTGTGATTGTGTATCTTGTTATATTTATTTGTTATTACTATTCCGCTATGCTAACAAGATTGTAGACGATAAAATGTGAAAGAATTCCATCATCGTACGAACACGACGCTATTCACCCCCCTCTAGCGGCCTCAAATCTCCTACACTATAATCACATGGTCAACCCTAGTCAACCATCAAAATCTCCCTCGAGTGAAACTCGAGTCTAGTTAAACATAACCCGGGTTGATTGTATAAACAATCTCCCCAAAATATCAACAGACATTAATGTCAAACATCAATGTCAACTTACTTTGTCAAACATCAAAACATCTCTCGAGTCAAACTCGAGTCTGGTCAATCGTGACCTGGGCCGATTACACCAACATTATCTACCGATAATACTAAGTCTTGGGCGATTTAGCCAAAGCAAACTCAAGGCATAGTATGATGTGGATCTTGTCCCACAAGAATTATAGCTAGTTTGTATGAATCTAGTAATATGGTTTGACCACATCCATGACTCAATTCTACAAAAGTCCTATAATTCAATGGGAGCATCATTTGACTAAAGGCCTAATTAAATGATAAATGGAATATGATATTAATTTTCTGCATTGTGTATGTTGTATATTACCATGTCGAGAAACTTGAACACTCTCTCCCTGCATTCAGTCCTTGAGATGGACAAGCTCAATGGAGCTAATTTCTTTGACTAGTATAGAAATCTGAGAATCGTTCTCACCTAAGAAAAAAATTGTACGTCCTAGAGCAGCCCATTCCCGAGGTGCCTCCTGCCACTGCCTCGCAAACTGACCAAGATGCTTACAAGAAGCATCAAGATAATGCATTAGTGTTAGTGAAAGCCCTAGAGCAAATCATGTGATGATTGTTGTATGGACTTTATTGTATCATATTCCTATTTATAAAGGCATGGTTATTATATTTACTTGTATTGGTGCCAAATAACTAAATATAATGTCCTTGAGTAGTAGGTTCTTATCTATATCAATCGATTGGTTGAATCGATAATGAGATGATATAGAGAACACTACTCTTAATCATTCCTTGTTAAGTATTAACATTCAAGGACAATGTTAATGCGTAGAGACTAGCATGTAGGTCAACATGATGACTTGTTCTCACAAGTCATGGATATGAGATATCAAGTTGACATATGGGTATGCATTGGAGAATGTATACTAAATGACCCACAATGATAAAGTATCATGGATCGTTATATGAGTGTCATATACTTTCTCATGTGGCTATTAGTATGACTATTAGTCCTTAGACCTGAAGTCACCATGTTTCCCTACATAAGGAGTTGCATACTTTGGCTTCGTCAAACGTCACCCGTAAATGGGTGGACTATAAAGGTGATTACTGGGTATGTAACAAATTATGCGGAGGGATGTGAGTGATGTAGATGGGATCTATCCCTCCTATATGACGGGTGTGATATTGATATTCTTGATAGATTGAGACCACGAAGTGCATGGCCATGCCCAAATGAGTCAATATGAGATATTGAGCTCATTTGATTAGAGTGAGTCTACTTGGAGTTCAAGATATAGATTGTACCGAGGATGACACGGTCTATGCCTCAATTTGTCAATCTAGATGTCAAGGATAGAGGGACATTGTCACATATTGTGAGAGTCACAATTAGTAGTCACAAAGGTGATGTTGGAGCTCAACATTCTTGTAACTTGGGTAGCAATGATGTGTTGCAAGATACCGCTCATTGCTTATGTTCCTAAATCGGTTTAGGGACATTGCCAACGTTACAAGAACCTATAGGGTCACACACTATGGGCAATTAGATGGAGATTAAGTTCATATGATGAACCATGAGGATTAGGTTAATGGGATGAACCAAATTGGATTAAGAGTAATCCAAATTAGACTAATTGAGTTAGACTCAAGTTGATTCAAGTGTTGAATGAGTCTAATATAGATTTGATTCATCAAATCAATTTAAATTAATGAATAGAGATTCATTAAATTAAATTGATTTGAGTCAAGTGGTTAGATTTGATCAACCATGGGAAATTAGAGGTCAAGTTTGACTTGACTTGAGGAGGAAGATGAAAGGTCAAGTTTGACTTGACCAAATGCCATGTCATGATGATGACTTGGCATGGCTGGCCAATGATGATGTGTGACTTATCATGTGGTGCCACCTCATGAGGGAGACCAAGAGCCATAGGAGTTACATGCATGCATGTAACCTCCCAAGCCTTGAAGTGGCCTGCCACTTTAGGAGTTTTGATGGTTGAATTCATTTGGGTTAGTTACACACAACTTCATCTTCTTCGAAATCCCTCATCATTAGGAAGTCCTCAATTCTCGCCTTCAATTGTCTAAATCCTTCTTGTCCATAGAAGGAGTAAGGGATCAGTGTGTTGATATCCCATCTAGGTTCTCTTCCATCTTCACCCTCTAGCTTCTTTTTCTTAGCTCTCGGCGGTTAGTCCGTAGAAAAGCCCTGAGCTCTGATACCAATTACAGGAGATTTGAGGCCGCTAGAGGGGGGGTGAATAGCGTCGTGATCGTACGATGATGGAATTCTTTCGCGTTTGATTTTCTACAATCTTGTTAGCACAGTGGAATAGCAATAACAAATAAATATAACAAGATACACAATCACAACATGGTCATATAATGTGGTTCAGAACCAAATGGTTCCTACTCCATAGATTGGGCTCAAACGAGCCCTAGCGATGCCAATCACACACTACTAATAAAAACTCATTCTCGGAACAATCCGGAGGCGAAGAAACGTCGTACAATAGTTTACAACAATAAACTAATAGCAACAAGCAAATAAGATGAAATACAATGCACTACAAGTAAAGAAAATGCTTTACAAATGCCTTTGGAACGCTTGCTTTTTGATCGCTTGAACCGTGGTTGAAGACCCTGATTTACAGCAGCAAATCGCCTCAAAAACATCCAAGAAATCGCTTGGTTTTTCCTCCATCATGAGCTCCTTATAAAGCTTCAACCTATACTGGAAAAAGTGGATCAATCGACTGATGCCACTGTTGTCGTGAGACAACGGCTAGATCCACGATGGATAATCCAACAGATCCATCATCAGTCGACTAATGATACCCATCAGTCGACTGATGGAGCCTTCACCCGACCAGTCGAGTCTCGACCCCATTCTGTGGTCGATTTCTCGAGCACCAATCGACTGATCACATGATCAGTCGACTGCCTCGCGAGGACCGCTAGGCCACTTCCACAAGTCGATTGGAACACCTCAACCATGAGGTTTTAGCCCAAGTATGGTTCCCTCATACTTGCTAGACCACCTTTAGTCTAGACCTAAGCCTTCTAGCCACCTCCATCAGCCTCATGCCTCTCGAATCCCTCCAAGTCATCCTTGACTTGTTCATTCATCACGCTAGCCTTCAGGTGCTTCGCTCGGCTATGTCATGCTAACGGTGTCTACACTGCCAAGGCACATTGGACTTACGCCGCCAAGACTCCGCTTGGACTTTACGCCGCCAACCATTAGACTTATGCTGCCAAGACTCCCGCTTGGACTTTACGCCGCCAATATCAATCCCCTTGGACTTCTCAAATGCCAAGACTCAAGCTTGGACTTTCCCTTGCCAACCCATGTTGGACTTTCCATGCCAAGTACTCAAGACTTGGACTTTCCCAAATTCCAAGTGAACCACTTGGACTTTCCATGCCAAGACCGATGCATGGACTTTCCCAGAATCACATGGTCAATCCTAGTCAACCATCAATGTCTCCCTTGAGTCAAACTCGAGTCCGGTCAATCATGACCCGAGTGGATTGCTCCAACAATCTCCCCATCATATTAACTGACATCAAAGTCCAACATCAATGTCAAACATACTTTGTCAAACATCAAAACATCTCTCGAGTTAAACTCGAGTCTGGTCAATCATGACCTGGGCCGATTGCACCAACATAAGGAAAGTCCAAGTCATGGGTACTTGGCATGGAAAGTCCAAGTGGGACACTTGGCATTTGGGAAAGTCCAAGCATGGGTCTTGGCATGAAAAGTCCAAGGGGATTGATATTGGCGGCGTAAAGTCCAAGCGGGAGTCTTGGCAGCATAAGTCCAATGGTTGGCGATGTAAAGTCCAAGCAGAGTCTTGGTAGTGTAAGTCCAATGTGCCTTGGTGGTGTAGACACCATTAGCATGACATAGCCGAGGGAAGCACCTGAAGGCTAGCGCGATGGATGAACAAGTCATGGATGACATGGAGGGATTCGAGAGGCGTGAGGCTAATGGAGGTGGCAAGAAGGCTTAGTTCTAGGCTAAGGGTGGTATAGCAAGTATAGGGGAACCATACTTGGGCTAAAACCTCAAGGTTGAGGTCTTCCAGTCGACTAGTGTCATGTGGCAGCGACTGGCCTGAGTCAATTAAGGTTTGACTGCGGGAAGTGGCCTAGCGCGCTGCAGAGGTGGGCGATCGATTGATGGCGATGCGAGACTAATCATGTGATCACCGATTGGTGCTCGAAATCGCGATGAATGGAGTCGAGACTCGACTGGTCGGGTGAAGGCTCCATCAGTCGACTGATGATGGATCCTTTAGACTTATCCAGCGTGGATCTAGCCGTTGTCTCACGACAATAGTGGCATCAGTCGACTGATGGTCCCGATCAATCGACTGATCGACTTTTTCCAGCACAGGTTGAAGCTTTATAAGGAGCTCGTGATGGTGGAAAAACCAAGCGATTTCTTGGATGTTTTTGAGGCGATTTTCTGCTGCAAATCAGGGTCTTCAACCACGGTTCAAGCGATCAACAAGCAAGCGATCTAAAGGCATTTGTAAAGCATTTTCCTTACTTATAGTGCATTGTATTTCATCTTATTTGCTTGTTGCTATTAGTTTATTGTTGTAAATTATTGTACATGGTTTTTCCGCCTCCGGATTGTTCCAAGAAGGAGTGTTTATTAGTGTTGTGTGATTGGCATCGCTAGGGCTCGTTTGAGCCCGATCCATGGAGTAAGAACCATTCGATTCCGATCCACGTTATATGACCGTGTTTTTATTGTGTATCTTGTTATATTTATTTGTTATTACTATTTCGCTGTGCTAACAAGATTGTAGATGATCAAACGTGAAAGAATTCCATCATCGTACGAACACGACGCTATTCACCCCCCTCTAGCAGCCTCAAATCTTTTACACCATAATCACATGGTCAACCCTAGTCAACCATCAAAATCTCCCTCGAGTGAAACTCGAGTCTAGTTAAACATAACCGGGTTGATTGTATAAACAATCTCCCCAAAACATCAACAGACATTAATGTCAAACATCAATGTCAACTTACTTTGTCAAACATCAAAACATCTCTCGAGTCAAACTCGAGTCTGGTCAATCGTGACCTGGGCCGATTACACCAACATTATCTACCGATAATACTAAGTCTTGGGCGATTTAGCCAAAGCAAACTCAAGGCATAGTATGATGTGGATCTTGTCCCGCAAGAATTTTAGCTAGTTTTTATGAATCTAGTAATATGGTTTGACCACATCCATGACTCAATTCTACAAAAGTCCTATAATTCAATCGGAGCATCATTTGACTAAAGGCCTAATTAAATAATAAATGGAATATGATATTAATTTTCTGCATTGTGTATGTTGTAGATTACCATGTCGACAAACATGACCACTCTCTCCCTGCATTCAGTCCTTGAGATGGACAAGCTCAATGGAGCTAATTTCTTGGACTGGTATAGGAATCTGAGAATAGTTCTCACCTAAGAAAGAAAATTGTACGTCCTAGAGCAGCCCATTCCCGAGGCACCTCCTGCCACTGCCTCGCAAACTGACCAAGATGCTTACAAGAAGCATCAAGATAATGCATTAGTGTTAGTGAAAGCCCTAGAGTCAATCTTGTGATAATTGTTGTATGGTCTTTATTGTATCATATTCCTATTTATAAAGGCATGGTTATTATATTTACTTGTATTGGTGCCAAATAACTAAATATAATAATGTCCTTGAGTAGTAGGTTCTTATCTATATCAATCGATTGGTTTTAATCGATAATGAGATGATATAGAGAATACTACTCTTCATCATTCCTAGTCAAGTATTAATATTCAAGGACAATGTTAATGTGTAGAGACTAGCATGTAGGTCAACATGATGACTTAATCTCACAAGTCATGGATATGAGATATCACATTGACACATGGGTATGCATTGGAGAATGTATACTGAATGACTCGCCATGAGAAAGTATCATGGATCGTTATATGAGTGTCATATACTTTCTCATGTGGCTATTAGTATGACTATTAGTTCTTAGACCTGATGTCACCATGGTTCCCTACATAAGGAGCTGCATACTTTGGCTTCGTCAAACGTCACCCGTAAATGTGTGGACAATAAAGTCGATTACTGGGTATGTAACAAATTATGCGGAGGTCTGTGAGTGATGTAGATGGGATCTATCCCTCCTATATGACAGGGGTGACATCGATATTCTTGATAGAGTGAGACCACGAAGTGCATGGCCATGCCCAAATGAGTCAATATAAGATATTGAGCTCATTTGATTAGAGTGAGTCTACTTGGAGTTCAAGATATAGATTGTACTGAGGATGACACGATCTATGCCTCAATTCGTCAATCTAGATGTCAAGGATAGAGGGACATTGTCACATATTGTGAGAGTCACAATTAGTTGTCACAATGGTGATGTTGGAGCTCCACATTCTTGTAACTTGGGTAGCAATGATGTGTTGCTAGATACCGCTCATTGCTTATGTTCCTAAATCGGTTTAGGGACATTGCCAACGTTACAAGAACCTATAGGGTCACACACTAAGGGCAATTAGATGGAGATTAGGTTCATATGATGAACCATGAGGATTAGGTTCATGGGATGAACCAAATTGGATTAAGAGTAATTCAAATTAGACTAATTGAGTTAGACTCAAGTTGATTCAAGTGTTGAATGAGTCTAATTTAGATTTGATTCATCAAATCAATTTAAATTAATGAATAGAGATTCATTAAATTAAATTGACTTGAGTCAAGTGGTTTGATTTGATCAACAATGGGAATTAGAGGTCAAGTTTGACTTGACTTGAGAGGGAAGATTAAAGGTCAAGTTTGACTTGACCAAATGCCATGTCATGATGATGACTTGGCATGGCCATCCAATGATGATGCTCCACATCATCATTGACTTATCATGTGGTGCCACCTCATGAGGGAGACCAAGAGCCATGGGAGTTACATGCATGCATCTAAGGCCGGCCACTTTAGGAGTTTTGATGGTTGAATTCATTTGGGTCAGTTACACACAACTTCATCTTCTTCCTTGGATCAACTTCCCTCAAGCTCTCTCTCTCTCCTTCCTCATCTTGCCGAGCATATAAGGAGTGCTAGCACACTCAAGATTGCTTTTCTCCACCTTTTGCTTGTGTGGATACAAATAGAGGAGTGTGCACTTGACGCTCTTGAGTTTCGACGAAGCTTTTGGATGAGCAGGATAAGCGAAGGGCGTCGCTACGAGGGTAACATCCTTATCATGTAGATCTAAGGTAGATCTAGGGTTTTATATAAGCACATACTTGTTTTAGTTTTAATATATCTTCGCACGGATCCGTGGCCAGAGCTTTCAAGGTTTCCGCAACGCAAAAAACGGTTTTTGCGGCTCGGAAAAACCCAACAATTAGATGTGTCATGCCTCATGCTCGCGGCCTTGAACTCTGAGCTTCAGAAGTAACATGAGTTCATGAATGCTTTTGATATGGTTGAACATTTTCGTCAACTGTATCAAGGACAAGCAAGGCACAAGAGATATGAGATCTCTAAGGCACTGTTTTAGTCCAAGATGCAAGATGGGACTCCCGTAGGTCCATATGTTCTGAAGATGATTGGGTACATAGAAAACCTACAGAGGTTGGGATTCCCACTTGGCAAAGAGATGGCCATTGACTTGATCTTGCAATCTTTGCCACAAAGATACAATCAATTTTTCATGAATTACAACAAGAATGAAATTGATAAGTCATTGTCTTAGATGCTCAGCATGTTGAGAACTGCTGAGCTCAACCTTAAGAAGGAAAAACCCGACTCCATTTTGATGGTGCAAAAGAAGAAAGGCAAGGGCAAGCCTAAATGTAAGGGAAAGTCCCAAGCCAAGGGCAAAGGCAAGGCACTGAAATCGAAAGAAGAGGTAGCCAAGGAAGGGACCTGCTTCCATTGTAAGGAAGCTAGACACTGGAAGTGTAACTGCAAAGCATACCTGGAAGATCTTAAGAATAAGAGAAGTGAGACTTCTACTTCAAGTATATATGTCATAGAAGTCAATATATCTATTTTTTCATCATGGGTATTCAATACCGGATATGCATCTCACATTTGTCCTAATGTGCATGAGCTGAGAAATAGTAGGGCATTGACGAAGAGCGAGGTGGACCCGGAGCAAGGGTTGCTGAAACCGAAAGGAGGGGTAGCCAAGGAAGGGACTTGCTTCCACTGTAAGGAAGTTGAACACTAGAAGCATAACTGAAAAGCATTCCTCGAAGATCTTAAGAAGAAGAGAAGTGAGACTTCTACTTCAGGTATATAAGTCATAGAAGTCATTCTATCTATTTCTTCATCATGTCTATTAGATATTGGATTTGCATCTCAGATTTCTACTAATGTGCAAGCGCTGAGAAATAGCAGGGCATTGATGAAGGGCGAGGTGGACCTTCGGGTAGGCAATGGAGCAAGGGTTGTTGCTGTTGCTGTAGGAACTTATTGTCTATCTTTGCCCTCTGGGCTTGTACTAGAACTAGATGAATATTGTTATGTGTCTGCTCTGACTAAGAACATAATTTCAATTTCTTGTTTAGACAAGAAAGGCTTTTAGTTTATAATAAAGAACAAATGTTGTTCAGTTTATTTAAATGATATGTTCTAATGTAGTGCACCTCTAATGAACGGACTCTACATTCTAGACTTAGAGAGCCCCATCTTTAACATAAGTCCCAAAAGGTTCAAGTCAAATGAGTTGAACCAAACCTATCTCTGATATTGTCGCTTAGGTTATATAAATGAGAGTCGCTTATCCCAGCTCTATAAGGATGGGCTGCTGGACTCATTTGATTTTGAACCATATAAGAAATGCGAGTCTTGCCTTTTAGGCATGATGACCAAGACTCCCTTTAGTGGACACAACAAGAGAGCAACAGACTTGTTAGGACTTATACATAGTGATGTATATAGCCCTTTTAATGTTGCTTCTAGAGGTGGTTATAGGTACTTCATTATATTTACTGATGACTTCAGTAGATATGGTTGTGTGTCTGATGACACATAAATCAAAATCCTTTGAAAAGTTCAAAGAATTCAAGAATGAAGTACAAAACCAGCTTGGCAAGAGTATTAAGATACTTCGATCAGATCGAGGAGGTGAATACCTTAGCCATGAGTTTTCTGACTATCTAGCTAAGTGTGAGATTCTATCCCAACACACTCCTCTTGGAACACCACAGTGGAATGGTGTATCCGAAAGAAGGAATCATACCTTATTAGATATGGTACGATCTATGATGAGTCACACAGATCTTCCTATATCCTTTTGGGGATATGCTCTAGACATAGCAACCTTCACACTTAACCGTGTACCATCCAAGGCTGTGATAAAGACACATTATAAGATATGGACAGGGAGAAATTCTAAGATGTCTTTCATGAGGATTTGGGGTTGTGAGGCTTACGTTCGACGTCAAGTCTTAGACAAAATGAGACCCAAATCTGATAAGTGCTATTTTGTTGGGTATTCCTATGAAATGAAGGGATATTGCTTCTACATTTCCAGTCAGCACAAAGTGTTTGTGGCAAAGACTGGGGTATTTCTAGAAAGGGATTTTGTTTCTAGAAATACTAGTGGGAGTACGTTCGATCTTGAAGAAATTCAAGATATGGACCATAGCACTGAGGCCTTGATGGAGGTCGAACAGGAAAGACAAAGTGTTGTGGGTGTTGAGATTATTGCACAATGAGTTATGGGACAAAAACCTATTCAGGTAGACCTACCTTTTCGCAGGTCTAATAGGTTACATCGTCAGTCTGAGGGATACTCATTTCTCAGCTTGTCTGACCATGATGACATTATGCTCATTGAGAATGAACCTACCTCATATAAGGAAACTGTGATGAGCCCAGATTCTGAGAAATGGCTAGAGGCCATGAGATCCGAGATGGAATCCATGTACACCAACCAAGTATGGACTTTGGTTAATCCAGCTGAAGGCGTCAAACCCATTGGGTGTAAGTGGGTCTTTAAGAGAAAGACTGACATGGATGGACTTACGCATATCTATAAGGGTCGATTGGTGGCTAAAGGTTTCAAGCAAATTCAAAGTATTGACTATGATGAAACCTTTTCTCCAGTGGCGATGTTTAAGTCCATTCGGATCATGCTTGCTATTGTAGCATACCATGATTATGAGATCTGGCAGATAGATGTCAAAATTGCATTTCTGAATGGAAACTTGCTCGAGGATGTGTACAAGACACAACCTAAGAGGTTTGTGGTTCCACAGCATACTGGAAAGGTATGCAAGCTGCAAAGGTCCATTTATGGGCTAAAGCAAGCTTCTCGGAGCTGGAATCTTCGATTCGATGATGTGATCAAACAGTTTGGTTTCATCAAGAATGAAGATGAACCCTGTGTCTACAAGAGGGTTAATGGAGACACAGTTGTCTTCCTTGTATTGTATGTGGATGACATACTATTCATTGGGAATGACATCTTTTCGCTACAGTCTATGAAGACTTGGCTGGGGATGTGTTTTTCAATGAAGGACTTAGGTGAAGCAGCCTGTATTATAGGCATCAAGATCTATAGAGATAGATCTAAGAGATTGCTTTGCCTAAGTCAGAGTACATATATTGACATGGTATTACTACAGTTTTCCATGCATAATTCCAAGAAGGGACTTCTGCCAATGTCACAAGGTGTGAGTCTTTCGAAGACTCAAAGTCCCTCTTCTAGAGAAGAGAGAGATCGCATGGATAAGATCCCTTATGCATCTGTCATAGGATCTATCATGTATGCCATGCTATGTACTCGTCCAGATGTCTCGTATTCTTTGAGCATAATGAGCAGATACTAGTAAGATTCAGGTGAGCGTCACTGGATAGCGGTCAAGAATATAATTAAGTACTTGAGAAAGACTAAAGAATATTTCTTGATATTTAGATTCGATGAGGAGCTAGCTGTAAAGGGTTACAATGATATCAGCTTCCAAACTGACCAGGATGATTATAGATCACAGTCAGGGTTCGTGTTCTACTTGAATGGTGGTGTTGTGAGCTGGAAGAGTTCGATGTAGGACACAGTTGCTGATTCTACAACAGAAGTCGAGTATATTACTGCATCAGAGGCAACAAAGGAGGTTGTTTGGATCCACAAGTTCATTACTGAGCTTTGGGTGGTTCCTAGCATAGCTGATCCTATAGAGCTCTTTTGTGACAATAATGGAGCGATTGCGCAGGCTAAGGAACCTCGCTCACACCAACGGACCAAACACATACTACGACGCTTCCATCTCATTTGAGAGATTATCGATAGAGGGGATGTGAAGATTTGCAAAGTACCCACAGAGTCTAACATCGTTGATCCCTTGACCAAGGCTTTGGCATAGAAAAAGCATGATGGTCACACTAGGTCATTGGGTATTGGATACTACAGTGATTGGCGCTAGTGTTAGTGCGAGATTGTTAGTGAAAGCCCTAGAGCCAATCATGTGATGATTGTTGTATGGACTTTGTTGTATCATATTCCTATTTATAAAGGAATTTCTTTATGGTTATTATACTTACTTGTATTGGTGCTAAATAACTAAGTATAATAACATCCTTGAGTAGAAGGTTCTTATCTATATCAATCTATTGGTTAAATCGATAATGAGATGATATAGAGAACACTATTCTTAATCATTGCTAGTCAAGTATTAACATTCAGAGACAATGTTAATGCGAAGAGACTAGCATGTAGGTCAACTCGATGACTTGATCTCACAAGTCATGGATATGAGATATCAAGTTGACACATGGGTATGCATTAGAGAATGTATACTGAATGACTCGCCATGAGAAAGTATCATGGATCGTTATATTAGTGTCATATAGTTTCTCATGTGACTATTAGAATGACTATTAGTCCTTGGACTTGAAGTCACCATGGTTCTCAACATAATGAGTTGCATACTTCGGCTTCGTCAAACGTCACCCGTAAATGGGTGGACTAAAAAGGCAATTTCTGGGTATGTAATAAATTATGCGGAAGGATGTGAGTGATGTAGATGGGATCTATCCCTCCTATATGATGAGAGTGACATCGTTATTCTTGATAGAGTGAGACCACTAAGTGCATGGCCATGCCCAAATGAGTCAATATGAGATATTAAGCTCATTTGATTAGAGTGAGTCTACTTGGAGTTAAAGATATAGATTGTACCGAGGATGACACGGTCTATGCCTCAATTGGTCAATCTAGATGTCAAAGATAGAGGGACATTATCACATATTGTGAGAGTCACAATTAGTAGTCACAAATGTGATGTTGGATCTCAACATTTTTGTAACTTGGGTAGCAAATATGTGTTGCTAGATACCGCTCATTGCTTATGTTTCTAAATCGGTTTAGGAGCTTTGCCAATGTTACAGCAACCTATAGGGTCACACACAAAGAGCAATTAGATGGAGATTAGATTCATATGATGAACCATGAGGATTAGGTTCATGGGATGAACCAAATTGGATTAAGGGTAATCCAAATTAGACTAATTGAGTTAGACTCAATTTGATTCAAGTGTTGAATGAGTCAAATTTAGATTTGATTCATTGAGTCAATTTAAAATAATGAATAGAGATTCATTAAATCAAATTGACTTGAATTAAATAGTTGGATTTGATCAACCATGGGAGATAAGAGGTCAAGTTTGACTTGACTTGAGAGGGAAGATGAATGGTCATTTTTGACTTGCCAATTGCCATGTCATGGTGACATGACATGGGGGCTGGCCAATGATGATGTTCCACATCATCATAGACTCATCATGGGGTGCAACCTCATGAGGGAGACCAAGAGCCATTGGCTCTTGGAGTTACATGCATGCATGTAACCCCCCAAATAGTGGCTGCCCACTTTGATGGGTTATCAAAGTGTGAAGTTAAGTGCGTAACTTCATCATCTTCTTCCTTGGCTCTTCCCTCAAGATATCCCCCACTCCTTTGTCGTGGGTTTCTTAGTGTGCTAGCACACTCTAAGTGATCTTCTCCACCTACTACTTGTGTGGATTCCAATAGAGGAGTGTACACTTGACACTCTCGAGTTCCGGCAATCCGGTTGGATGAGCAAGATAAGCGAAGGGCGTCACATCAAGGATAAAACTCTTAACATGTAGATCTAGAGTAGATCTAAGGTTTTTAAACACGTACATGTAGTTTTGTTTATCTTTGCACAGATCCGTGGCCAACTTCCGGGGTTTCCGCAACGCAAAAAGCGGTTTTTGCTGCTCGGATAGTCCAACTATTAGACTAATTGAGCTGGACTGAATTTGATTCACGTGTTGAATGAGTCTAATTTAGATTTGATTAATTGAGTCAATTTAAACTAATGAATAGAGATTCATTCAATAAAATTGACTTGAATCAAAGGTTGGATTTGATCAACCATGGGAGATAAGAGTTCAAGTTTGACTTGACTTGAGAGGGAAGATAAAGGGTCAAGTTTGACTTGACCAAATGCCACTTCATAGTGACTTGGCAAAGGGGCTGGCCAATGATGATGTTCCACATCATCATTGACACATCATGGTGTGCCACCTCATGAGGAAGACCAAGAGCCATGGCTCTTGGTATTACATGGATGTATTTAACCTTCCTTAATGTGGTCGGCCATATGATAATGTGGAGAATTAACTTCTTCTTCTTCCTCCTCCCTTCTTCTTCTCTCCCTCTCCTCCATGGTCGAAACCTCCTAAAGGTGCTAGAACACTCTAAGTGGTTTTCTCCACCTTTTGTTGGTGTGGATACGTGTAGAGGAGTGTACACTTGACATTCTACGAGATTCAACAGCCTTTTGGCCGAGCGGGATAAGCGAAGGGCATCACTACAAGGGTAACACTCTTCCCATGTAGATCTAGGTAGATCTAGTGTAGATAAACAACTACATGAATTTTATTTTATTTATCTTCGCACGGATCCGTGGTCGACTTCCGAGATTTTCGCAACGCAAAAAGTGGTTTTTACGGCTCGGAGAGTCTAATAGTGGTATCAGAGCCACGTGCGAAGCATGTACATGTTTATATTTGTAATTTTTGTATTAGATACGAAAAGTTACAAATATGTAAGTTTTTGTAATTTTCTTAATTTTATAGATTTTGTGAGTATTTTTCTCGTAGAGTCAAAGCAACAAGTGTTTGGACACTTGTAGGCTTTAACCACCGAGAAAAACTCTCCGAAATTGCAAGGTCTCATTTTTAGTCTTTTGGGACAGAGACTTAAGGCACTGTAAGATCAAGATGGGACACTCGCAAGATTCATTTTGCGAGAAGGGGAGCTGCCCTTAACCCCGCAAGGGGCATAGTTCCGCGATCGCGCCCGAAAATCGCTTAGCTGGCCCGCTGCGGAGTTGTGACTCATAAAATTAAAAAAAAAAAGAAATTTATAGAAATTTATGTAAAATACATAATTTAAAATTATGTATGATATTATGATGGTCATGGCCCAAAAACTCCAATGTGATTTGATAAAATTGTGGTGTAATTCATAATACGACTTGCGCGCCAATTTTAGTGTTGTGCATGTTGTATATGATATGTGACCTGCGCGTCGTGCCTCCATTGTTATATTCCTGTTGTAAATAAATTTTAGACTTGAATGTAACTCGAGTTTCATGTTTGTAATATTCAAAATGAAGTGGTGGAAGGTCCACTCGTAGACGGAGTTACGAGGAGAGTGTCGACGACACATGGCGGTCAAAGGAGGCGCTTGGAGAAGCCACTAACCCTAGGTTGACCGTCCAATCTTCTCATTGGCTTGAGAAGATCGTAGTAGGGACATGACCTCATCACAAATTAATTAATTAGTGTATATATATATATATATATATATATTTGTTTTTGCTTGTATGTATGTGATGCATGCTATTATAGGGTAATTAATGCCTTATTTGTTTTTGCTTGTATGTACGTGATGCATGCTAATATAGGGTAATTAATGCCTTAATGCGTATATGATATACATTCACGATTAGATTAGATCTTAATCAAGTCAACTCGAAATCCCTACCAAGTTTTGATACCCATCACTACCTCGATCATTTGTTGTTGTTGAATCTACCAAAGCAGAGCAACGCATATTATCTTGGTAGGGTGTGGAGGGATAATCTTGGTTCCGCCTATCAAAGCTTGGGTGAGAATAAGCTCGATTAGATTGAGTGAAACTAGTTAACTCAATTGGATCGGGTAAAACTATTGGCATATTCCAACGATTGGAAAGATAGGTTAAGATCATATTCACACTAAATCTTGGGTGGTTTAGCCAAAGCTAACTCAAGTTTTTTTCTAAAGGTGGATCTTGATCCTATAAACAAGAGTTGAGATGTAATTGGTAATTTGTTACCTACCGATCATACTAAGTCTTGGGCAATTTAGCCAATGCTAACTCAAGGCATAGTATGATGTGGATCTTTTCCCGCCAGAATTATAGCTAATTTGTATGAATCTAGTAGTGTGGTTTGACCACATCCATGACTCGATTCTATAAAAAGTTTTATAATTCAGTGGGAGCATCATTTAATTAAAGGGCTAATTAAATGATAAATGGAATATGATATTTACTTTCTGCATTATTTATGTTGTAGATTGTCATGTCGTTAAACATGAACACTCTCTCCCTATGTTCTATCCTTGAGAAGGACAAGCTCAATGGAGCTAATTTCCTAGACTGGTATAGGAATATGAGAATTGTTCTCAAACAAGAAAGAAAACTGTACGTCTTGGAGCAGCCCATTCTGGAAGCACCTGATGCCACTGCCTCGTGAGCTGACCGAGATGCTTACAAGAAGCATCAAGATAATGCATTAGATGTGTCTTGCCTCATGCTCGCGACCATGAACTCTGAACTTCAGAAGCAACACGAGTTGATGAATGCTTTTGATATGGTTGAACATCTTCGTCAATTATATCAAGGACAAGCAAGGAACGAGAGATACTAGATCTCTAAGCCATTGTTTCAGTGCAAGATGCAAGATGGGAATCCCGTAGGTCCATATGTACTCAAGATGATTGGGTACATAGAAAACCTACAGAGGTTGGGATTCCTACTTGGCTAAGAACTGGCCACTGACTTGGATTCCTATAAAGGCGATTACTGGGTATGTAACACATTATGCGGAGGGATGTGAGTGATGTAGATAGGATCTATCCCTCCTATATGACGAGAGTGATATCATGATTCTTGATAGAGTGAGACCACTGTTAGGGCAATCTCTTGCCATGATAAGGTTTTGATGTGTGTGGCAAAGGGTTTAAGTTAGGATGATAATGTTATTTGATATGTGTGTTGGAGTCTTACAGGACTTAGTAATTCGCACATGGAGCCTTGGCAGGTTCACCCTCACAACCTCGTGCCTGAGTCGGAGAAGGAGCATTGCAGAGTCGTGCGCTTGATGCTGCCGAGGGACCGCCGGACGAGATGACTTGAAGTGAAGCCTAGGAAGCAGACTTCGGAGGCAAGAGACGCGAAGGAGCATTGCAGAGTCGTGCGCCTGAAGCTGCCGAGGGACGTGGCCGCGAACGAAGAGAGCTTCGGCGAGGGACTTCGAGTGAGATGAGAGAATGAGTGAAATGTAAATAGCTCATTAGGTGAACTTGGTCGAATGGCTGAGTGTCGGAGACTTGACCACAAGGGTTAAGGTTTACCCGACCGTCAGAAGCTCAAACTTATGTTAAGTGTCGAGTGGGTTGACCGTATCCGATCGATGGATTTATGCCCGGCAATGACCGCCGAGGATATCTCACAGACCGCTCATAGCCGATCGGGCGACCACGGAGGCGATGATCGGGTGAGGTCCATCACCGATCCGCTAAGAGTTCCAATGGACTACAACGGTCGGGATCCGACGTGTTCGGAGGTCATTATAGTGACGGCAGTCGACTGCCAAGGGCAGCAGTCGACTGGTGGCGGTCAACAGGAAGAAATCAGCCCTTTCTATAAAAAGAGAGGGTGTGAGCCTTTGAGAGGCTAATGCTTATGCTCTAAGTGATCTTTCTAGTGCCCCACAAACTCTAAACTCTTCTTACTTGTTTTTACTCCATTATTATTGTAAGAAGAGTGATCTTGATTGTAAAGGTTACCTCCACCTAGCTTGGTGCAAAGGAGAGACCAATAGTGATTGGGTTTGGAGGAGTGATTCACCTCGGACGAATCGGGATCATGGATTAGCGGCGTAGCCATGAACCACGTTACATCTTCTTTGTTAGCGTTTGTATTTTCATTTATTTCTTTGTCTTTGTTGTTTATGCTTCCGCTTGCGCTAATGATTGTGTAGACGAGCAAACGAATGAGAGAATTCTGACATCCATCGTAAGAGGTCTATTCACCCCCCTCTAGCTGGCCGTACCGATCCCCTACAAGTGGTATCATAGCCAAGAAAAGCCTGTCGAGGACTAACCGCCACAACAAGCAACTTTCAAAATGGCCGACTCCAACATCCATCCTCCGAAGTTTTAAGGAGAATTCGCTTGGTGGAAGAAGCGAATGGAGGTATTTTTCGAAACGGATTTTGATATTATGATTACAATGGAATCCGGTTTCGTTTTGCCTAGGGATGAAGAGGGGAAGCCAATAGAGAAATCTAGGTGGACCAAAAGGCAAAGGGAAGAGCACCTTGCAAATTCAAAAGCCAAGCATCATCTCTTCAATGTGCTCCCCCAACAAGAAATCAACTGAATAGGAGAATGCCTAAGTGCCAAGGAGATGTGGGAGAAGCTAATTGAGCTTCATGAAGGCACATCCGAGTCGAAGCTAGCAAGGAGAGATCTCCTCCGCTCCCAACTATCCAACATCAAATTAGAAAAGGGAGAAAAGGTAACTTCTTTGCATTCTAGATTCAAAGAAATTTTAAATGGACTAACAAGTGTAGGAGAAAGGCTCTCCAATCGCGATATGATAATGAAGGCCATAGATGCTTTCCCCCGATCATCCAAGTTGAGTTGAATGGTGGACTCATTTTACATTTCAAAGAATCTAGAGGTAAGTACTCTAGATGAATTTTTCTCCACTATGGAATTACATGAATCTAGGCTTGAAGGAATACAAGAAGAGCCAAAAATACAACCTTCAAGGGGAGTAGCATTGTTGGAAAATAAGGGGAAGAAGAAGATAGAGATCCCCTCCTCTGATGATGATGAAGCCTCTACCTCCTCCATGGATAGCACGGAAGAAGCCTACATGGTAAGGAAGGTAAGGCGTGCATTTAAGAATTTTAGATTTGATAAATCTTATGATAGGAATAGAAGACCAAGGGGGACGGTCATATGCTACAATTGCCAAGGAGAGGGGCACATAAGGGATAATTGTCCCCTCCTAAACAAGAGCAAGGAAGAGAGGAAAAAGAAAGAAGAAAAGAAGAAGAAAAAGGGGAGCAAGAAAAAGAAGGAAGAGGAGAAGAAGACAAAAGAAAAGGGGAAGACCAAAGCTCTAAAGGCAAGGACTTGGGATGACCCATCCTCATCCTCCTCATCATCATCGGATGAGGAGAATGCCTTTGTCACCAATTTGGCCTTGATGGCCTTTGATGACTTGGATTGCTCTTCCTTCGAAAATGAAGGATCAAGCTCAAGAGGAGAGAGCTCAAGTGAAGGGGGAGCTTCTAAATCCTCATCATCTGAAGAAGAAGAGGACATGGAAACTATGGTAACGAATCTTTCACCCCATAAGATAGTTTCCATGATTTCTAGTTTAACTAAGGATCTATTTAGAGCCAAGAAAAAGAACAAAAGCATGCTTGACCAAATTAAGGAATTAGAGCAAAAATTAGAAAAAGCATGTTTTAATGATAATGATGATGATGCATGCTCACATGATCTTTATGTGCCATTAGATGTTAGTGATGCATGTATAAATGAAAATAGGGCCTTAAGGGAAAAGGTAGATTATCTAACAAAAGCCCTAGAAAAATTCACAATTGGCTCCAACACATTGAAAATGATCTTAGGGAGCCAAAGAGCTAGCTTCAACAAAAAGGGCCTAGGATACAAAGAAAAGAAAAATGAAAAGGCCTATAAATGCCTAATTGCTAGGGGACAAGATAAAAAGAAGGTAATAGCTAGGAAATGGATCCCCAAGGAGTATCTAGTGAACCCAATAGGCAAGAACTTATTTTGGGTTGCAAAATCTATCCTTAAGGGTTAGAAAACTCCTAAGGTAGTCAACCATATGCAATTGACCTATATCATATTTTGGTTGACTTAGGATGGCAGGACAACATTTTTAGAATAGTGTTGGGTGATGATAACGTCCCCATAAATAGATAATAATGCTTAAATCATGATGATTAATGTAATTGCTATGTATATGTGCAATCATGATTTATGATTTTGATATTTGGCACATCATCATAAGAAATCGGGTTTAAATCATGCCTTAGGTGATACTTTATTTATTATCATCATATAATACCTAATGCATGATTATTATTTAATGAATACATGTATTTCATGATCATAATGTGAAATTAATTCATATATGTCATTATGATCATGTAGGTTGTTAGGTTGATACTTAACCTTGATAGAATTGCATGAATATATTGGTTAAGTATATACAAATACCCCCTAGGATGCATCTCACACTCACCATAGGCTACCTTGATTGAAAACTTAGCATGAGTGAGATGTTAGGATGATACAAATGCCCACTAATGCCTATGGCATTTAGATGGTAATTAAAAGTATCAAAATAGCAATAATAGACCAATCATGGGGAAGGCTTATGTTTAATTCATAGACATATTGCCCAAAGATCATGGTTGGATATTTCATATGTTTTCAAAACAATTTCTTACTTTAAAATCCATGTATTCATGTTTTGAAACAATTGGATACAAAATTAGGCGTTAAAATGGATACTAACATGCTCAAAAACTAGTGGTTTTTAAAGCCTTTGGATTTTTGGCGAATCTTGAAAAATATAATAATTTTTCTTAAAAAACTATTTTTCATTGATAGATATACTTAAAAGAAATATGTTCCTCAAATTTCATGATTTTTTGAATTTTCTAGAATTTTTAATGCATTTCTGAAATTCGCTCAGAAAATCAGAATTTCGGAATCCATTGTGCCAGTCAACTGCCATACTGATAGCAGTCAACTGCTCACCTGAAAAACAGCCCAATATTTTCTAATTTCAGATTTTGATCATGTGTTTTGGTGTTTTCTTTCTATTAGACTTGATGCCAAGAGTTTATAAATTAGGATTAATCTTTTTGATGGTGTCAAAGGGGGAGAAATGTATGTTTAAGTAACGGGGAATATATTTTGGGGGAGAAATGATTATGCTTATGATTGGGGGTGAGAATGTGTAGAGAGAGTTTCTTGGATTAAGGGGAAGTTGCATGTTGCTATATCATGTTTATGTTTACATGCTTTCTTACCTTAGAATTTTCATCAAATGTTTTTACCTAACTTAAACGGATTGCCACACATCAAAAAGGGGGAGATTGTTAGGGCAATCTCTTGCCATGATAAGGTTTTGATGTGTGTGGCAAAGGGTTTAAGTTAGGATGATAATGTTATTTGATATGTGCGTTGGAGTCTTACAGGACTTAGTAATTCGCACATGGAGCCTTGGCAGGTTGACCCTCACAACCTCGTGCCTGAGTCGGAGAAGGAGCATTGCAGAACCGTGCGCTTGATGCTGCCGAGAGACCGCCGGACGAGATGACTTGAAGTGAAGCCAAGGAAGCAGACTTCGGAGGCAAGAGACATGAAGGAGCATTGCAGAGTCGTGTGCCTGATGCTGCCGAGGGACGTGGCCGCGAACGAAGAGAGCTTCGGCGAGGGACTTCGAGTGAGATGAGAGAATGAGTGAAATGTAAGTAGCTCATTAGGTGAACTTGGCCGAATGGCTGAGTGTCGGAGACTTGACCGCAAGGGTTAAGGTTTACCCAATCACGAAGCTCAAACTTACCGATGGGTTTATGCCGTGATCGCGAGGATATCGCGGGCTGATCGCCGTGAGCCGATCGGGCAGGCCGATCGATACGAGGCGGCGATCGGCCGTGAGTGAGGTCCATCGACCGATCGCCAAGAGTTCCGTTCGACTACAACGGTCGGGATCCGACGTGTTCGGAGGTCATCAGAGGACGCAATGATCGCTAAGGGCAAGAAATCGTGGTGGCGACCAACGGGAAGAAATCAGCCCTCTCTATAAAAAGAGAGGGTGTGAGCCTTTGAGAGGCTAATGCTTATGCTCTAAGTGATCTTCCTAGTGCCCCACAAGCTCTAAACTCTTCTTACTTGTTTTTACTCCATTATTATTGTAAGAAGAGTGATCTTGATTGTAAAGGTTACCTCCACCTAGCTTGGTGCAAAGGAGAGACCAATAGTGATTGGCTTTGGAGGAGTGATTCACCTCGGATGAATCGGGATCGTGGATTAGCGGCGTAGCCGTGAACCACGTTACATCTTCTTTATTAGCGTTTGTATTTTCATTTATTGCTTTGTCTTTATTGTTTATGCTTCCGCTTACGCTAACGATTGTGTAGACGAGCAAACGAACGAGTGAATTCTGACATCCATCGTAAGAGGGCTATTCACCCCCCTCTAGCCGGCCGTTCGATCCCCTACAACCACTAAGTGCATGGCCATGCCCCAATGAGTCAATATGAGATATTGAGCTCATTTGATTAGAGTGAGTCTACTTGGAGTTCAAGATATAGATTGTATAGAGGATGACACGGTCTATGCCTCAATTGTTTAATCTAGATGTCATGGATAGAGGGACATTGTCACATATTGTGAGAGTCACAATTAGTAGTCACAAAGGTTATGTTGGATCTCAACATTGTTGTAACTTGGAAAGTAATGATGTGTTGCTAGATACCGCTCATTGCTTATGTTTCTAAATCAGTTTAGGAGCATTGCCAACATTACAAGAACCTATAGGGTAACACACAAAGGACAATTAGATGGAGATTAGGTTCATATGATGGACCAAGAGGATTAGGTTCATGTAATGAACCAAATTGGATTAAGAGTAATGTAAATTAGACCAATTGAGTTGGACTCAATTTGATTCTAGTGTTGAATGAGTCTAATTTAGATTTGATTCATTGAGTCAATTTAAACTAATGAATAGAGATCCATTAAATTAAATTGACTTGAATCAAAGGTTGGATTTGATCAACCATGGGAGATAAGAGGTCAAGCTTGACATGACTTAAGAGGGAAGATGTGTTGGGTTTCCAGCACCGCGCCGAGTATGTATTCAAAAATCTTTCGTAAACTTGTGCACAACCAAAGAATTAAAAGCAATAAATCGAATTTATTACAACACACACATCATACTCATGTATAGTACAACATGTTTTGACTTAATCGTAAATTCAAATTTTGCATTAAAAGGAAATTACTCTAGTAATACTAGACATATCACGTGCAGCGGGAATATCATCAACTGGAGCGAATCTCGGTAAAAATTGCCTCTATCCGTATCCATGCTAAGAATCATCAGAATGACTTCGCAAAGCCACGAGCCTCATCTTCATAGGAGTCACTAGCCTCGTGTTGAAGACGATGTGATCGAGAGAAGATCACAATCCGAATCAAAATTCGGATTAGAAATCGAGTCCCCAAAACTTGCCTCTCCAGAGAAGTATTCGTTAACCAATTGACGAATGCTTCATCCTCCACCTATGAGGATTATCGGAGATTGAATCCCCGACAAGGTTGTTGGAATGTATACTGAAAAGTCTATCTTTTGTATGAACATCTTTATTTTGAAATAAGAATCACATGATCATTGTTTGCATATTTATGGTTATGCATATTGTCTAATACATTACATTGTAGATAACATGGTGTGGGTGTCACACAGGAGATCATGTTATCGGCTTCTTGTAAAGTATAAATAAAGGCTCACAACCGAGATGGCTTTGGACAAACCATTGGTATGGAGGACCGACATAGAGGTGATTCGATTTATTGCTGACTACATAATCGAATCAGACCTCAGATATTATATTGTACATGCTCTTAATCTCGATATAATAACGGGCACATATACTTAGTATTCATTTCTTTGATTTACCAATGGACGTGATTTATAGATTAAATTGATAGGCTCGGTAAGTTAGGAAATAATATTATTTATATGGTGTGTCGTTGATTATAGGAGGAAACTGTGTCCTATATATTAGGATGATGATGTCCCCTTGAGAAGGTCATAAGGTTCATCATGTAAACCCTGCAGGTGGACTTGGTCCGGCATGATGAAAAGGTTGAGTAGTACTACTCATGGAGTTAGATGTTGATTAATTAATGGTCAATAAATTAATTAATCGACGGACATTCGAGATCTTAAACACGGGGAGAAAATGTACATATAATATATGGATCCCATATTAACTTATGGGGGTTTGTGAGGTAGATCAATGATAATCCTTTAGTGGATTGGATTATCATTAATGGATCGGACTTTATGTGGGCTTGATCCATTGGGTGGCCAAGATCCAACTCCTCCTCATGGTCCCTATTTTAGCCTATTAATAACTCATGAAGCTTAGATCCAATGGATAGAAATAAAACTCTAGATCCAAAGGTAGAGATTAAATCTCTAGATCCGACGGTTGAGATTAAATCTCTAGATTCTATGGTTGAGATTAAATCCCTAGAACCAATGGTGGAGATTAAAAGAAGGCTTATCCCTAACTCTATAAAAGGAGGGCAAGGGGTGGGCGGCAACATGAATCAAACTAGAGATAGGATTTGCGTTTTTGGGTGGCAAGGCTTGGAGGCTAGGGTTTAGGGCTTGGCGGCACCAAATATGTAAGGTCTTTCCCTTCTTCTCTTCCCTCAAGGTGGTCGGCGACCTAGCTGCACTTTCCAGCCATTGGCCGGTGTCCAAAGCAGCCCCTCTCCCTCTCTTTGGCTGGTAAAACCTAGGCTTAGGGTTCTCCCTTGGAGCTTTGGTTGGCATTCACCTTTTCTCCCTTCTCCTTGTTGGCAGGCGGCAAGCAAATTGCTTGTTGCTTGTTTGTTGGCAAAAGGAAGGAGAAGAATCTTGTTTCTATTCTTCCTCTTACTTGGAAGGAGCAAGGAAGGAAGATTGGTGATCTAGGAGCTTCAACTTTTGGTAGATCATCGCCCACACGATGTCCAAAAGGAGGAAGGTCATACATTAGAAGATCGAGAGGTATACCGATTCTCTATTCTCTTTTGTAACATGTTTATATTTGTTTTTCAATTATGAGCATGATATATTCTGTTTGTGGCTAAATAATACTTGGATTCCGAACATAAACACAAAAGCCGACGATCCGTACATCGTCTATTCCGCGGCTACTCGTAGAAAAGAGGTAGGTCGTTTGAACAACAAGTTTGTTCAAGGGACCACTCTAAACGAATAGCATGACGATGACACGGTTGCTTGGGTGTTCCCTTTTGTCTAGGATTAAATTTTTTAATCCGGGGACATTGATGGGATCGCCATGAACAAGCGACCGAATTGAAGTGGGAAGCGAAGTTTCCCCTCACAGACTCACTCCCAACAAGTGGTATTAGAGCCACGGTTTCCGATTGTGTGTGTTTAGGATTCGGTTATTTTTATGCACTTTTCACATATTATATGTGTCGGATAATAGTAGGATATGAGTAGGTTAACTCTTTGGTTGCAGGCATAAGATCCGACTATTATGGCCATATGTGTGTATGTGATTGTATGTGTGTAAATATTTATTTTGTTGAATCCTCGGGGTTGACGTGGCTAGTATTTAATTTTTTGTAAATTAGAAACGACATTGTTTAGCCACTCTTTTTATTTTAGTTTACTTTCAATCTAGATTTCATGTACACTCCCTCGTGGAGTATAGGATCGATGGATGTAAATTAAAATAGTTTTAGTCTCGGCTCGGATCTCTGGATGGCTCGTACATAGCGTAGGAGGAGCAGACGAGATGGCGATGCGACGGGAGACATATTGAAGACAAAAGCCATAATAGTTGGAAAAATTTTATTTTTCATATTTATTGCTTATTGTTTGATATGCATGTCATAGGCTAGGAAAATTCCTCAATTTTAAATTACTATGTGGAAGAGGGATAATTTTATAAAAATTCCCACGACCTCCATTATGATTTGATATGTGATTGAAACAAACTTGCGCGTCGGCTCTGAGTGCCTTCCTCCCCATCGGATGAGTTTGTTTGCGGATCACAAGGTCAAATATGGTTATAGGAATTATTAAGGAGTGTGTGTACTTCCCCATCGGAAGGCACATAACCCGAGATAATTACCTTGGTACCGAGTAATGGTCAACACTTAGATACAAATATAAGTATCCTCCCCATCGGAGTCACTGCTTTTATTTGTAGAGCCGAAGAGGAACCAACTATTAATTTTACTTGTCAAAAAGTTAGGTTGACAAGATAGTAAAATTAATGGGTAAAACCACCTCTTACAAATGTAGAATTTGTATACGTCCACACTATCGTGACATACGATATTCTCGGTGTTTTGAGGTGTTGGTTGATTTTAAAATTTTATTGTTTGAGGAATCAATAATTTTTGGAAATATAATGTTTTGATCTATGTGATTCTTAGGTTTTCATTCAAAATGAATTTCAACCCACATGCTGTGATACTAAAAGAGAATAAACTTACTGGACCCAACTATGTTGATTGGAAGAGAAATCTAGACATTGTCTTGACTGCTGAGGAATACAAATATGTTGTTGGATTGAGTCCGTGAGGGAAAACTTCGCTTCCCACTTCAACTTAGTCGCTTGTTCATGGCGATCCCTTCTACGTCCCCGAATAAAAAAATTTATCCTTGACAAGAGGGATTGCCCAAGCAACCTTGTCATCGTCGTGCTATTCGTTTAGAGTAGTCACTTGAACAAACTTGTTGTTCAAGCGACCAACCTCTATTCCACAAATAGCCGCGGAATAGACAATGTACGGATCGCCGGCTTTGGTGTTTATATTCGGGGTCCAAGTTTATTTAGCCACAAAATAGAATATATATCAAGCATATAATTGAAAAACAAATACAAACATGTTACAAATGAAAATAGAGAATCGATATACCTCTCGATCTTCTATTGTATGACCTTCCTCCTTTCGAACGTCGTGTGGGCGACGATCTACCAAAAGTTGAAGCTCCTAGATCACCAATCTTCCTTCCTTGCTCATTCCGAGCAAGAGGAAGAATAGAAACAAGATCCTTCGGGTTCCTTTAGCCAACCAACAAGCAACAAGCACCTTGCTTGCCGCCGGCCAACAAGGAGAAGGGAAACAATGGTTGCCGGCCAAAAGCTCCAAGGGAGGACCCTAAGCCTTGGTTCCACCGACCAAGGAGAAGGAGAGGAGGGAGTTTGGCTGCCGACCAAAGTGAGGAAGGGGCTGTATGGGCGCTAGCAAGCTTGAGGAAGAAGAAGATAAGGAAATTGTTTCCTTATTTGGTGTCGCCAAGCTCCAAACCCTAGCCCCTTGCTTCTTGCCGCCAACTCCAAAGACCCATGCTTCTCTAATCTTCTCCACGCCAACCCTAAAGGCTCCTTTTATAGAGTTTAGGGATAAGCCTTGTTTTAATCTCCACCATTGGTTCTAGGAATTTAATCTCAACCATCAGATCTAAGAGATTTAATCTCAACCGTCGGATCTAGAGATTTAATCTCTACCTTTGGATCAAGAGTTTTGTTTCTATCCATTGGATCTAAGCTTCATGAGGTATTAATAGGCTACAATAGGGACCATGAGGAGGAGTTGGATCTGGCCACCCAATGGATCAAGCCCTCATAAAGTCCGATCCATTAATGATAATCCAATCCACTAAAGGTTTATCTTTGATCTACCTCACCAACCCCCATAAATTAATATGGGATCCATATATTATTTGTACATTTTCTCTCCGTGTTTATGACAATATAATGTATTAGACAATATGCATAACCATAAAAATATGCAAATAATGATCATGTGATTCTTATTTTAAAATAAAGATGTTCATATAAAAGATAGACTTTTCAGTATACATCCCAACATATGTACTCCTCGAAGAGTATCCTCCTAAGCCTGCAGATGATTCTGGGGAAAAGGAGAAAGAGAGTTATAAGAAGTGGATAAAGGCCGATGAGATGGCGCGGTGTTACATTTTGGCATCTATGTCAAATGTACTGCAACATCAACATCAAGCCATGTCCACTGCTTATGACATGATGCTCAATCTCAAAGAGCTTTTCGGACACCAAAATCGGGCTGCATGGCAGGAAGCCATGAGGAACCTGATGACGACCACCATGATCGAGGGAACACCCATGAGGGATCATGTTCTCAAGATGATGGCTCATTTGAATGAGCTGGAGGTCCTTGGAGCTGAGATCGATGGGGAAACCCAAGTCGATATCATTCTCCAGTCTCTACCTAGGAGTTTTGAGTAGTTTCCCCTGAACTACAACATGAACAAGAGGTTGTATTCGTTGGCGGTGCTTCTGACAGAACTCCAGGTGACAGAGGGGCTATTTCGTCAGAGTGCTCAGGCACATGCCATGGTGATCCAAAAGGTTTCTACTTCTCAGCCAAAAGGCAAGAAGAAGAAGAAACAAACTGGGGCAAAGGAGGTGTGAAGAAGCTGAAAGGCAAGTGGTTCACTTGTAAGCAGACTGGACACTGGAAGAAGGACTGCCCCAATCGCAAGCAGAACAAAGGTATATCTTTTGGTCTAGTCGTTGAAACATATTTAGCGGTGTTATTTACCGGCACCTGGTGTGTAGATACGGGAGACACTGATCATGTCTGCAATACTTTGTAGTGGTTCCAGGAAACCAGACGACTGGCTGAGGGGGAGATTACCGTGTACTTGGGCGATGCCATGAAGGTGGCGACTATTACAGTGGGAGACGTTCATTTATCTTTTGAGAAAAATAAAGTTTTGGTTCTTAAGAATTTCCTTTATGTACCTTTATTTAGAAAGAATTTAATTTCAGTTTCTAAATTGTTTAAGGATGGATATTCTATTTCTTTTAATGACAAAGTTGTTATAAAATGGAATAGGGACATTATCTGTTCGGGTGCATTGATAGGAAATTTGTACATACTTGAACCAAAAGCTCCCAAAATGCAAATTGAAGTTAATAACTCATCTTCTAATTTCAATAAGAGAAAAGAACCTTCGAAGATGAACCAAACATATCTTTGGCATCTTAGGCTTGGTCATATTAACCTAAGCAGAATTCAAAGGTTGATAGTTGATGGACCTTTGGGTTCATTAGTGGTAGAAGATTTCCCAACCTGCGAATCTTGCTTGGAGGGTAAAATGACCAAGAGGCCTTTTAAGGCCAAGGGGTATAGAGCCAAAGATGTGTTAGAATTGGTTCATTCTGATTTGTGTGGTCCTATGTCTATCTAGGCTAGAGGTGGTTTTGAGTATTTCGTCTCTTTTATAGACGACTATTCGAGATATGGATACATTTACCTGATGCGCCGCAAGTCTGAATACTTTGACAAGTTCAAAGAATTCAAGGATGATGTGGAGAAACATCAAGGTAAAGTATCAAGACACTATGATCTGATCATGGTGGTGGGTACCTCTTGAGAGAGTTTAGGAATTACTTATCAGAGGCTAGGATTCAATCCCAATTGTCTGTACCTGGCAAACCCCAGCAGAATGGTGTAGCAAAGCGAAGGAATAGGACTCTTATGGAGATGGTTAGATCGATGATGAGTTATTCTGAGTTGCCAGATTCATTCTGGGGATATGCTCTAGATACAGCGGTGTACATACTGAACTTGGTTCCATCTAAATCAGTGCCTTCTACTTCCATAGAATTGTGGACTGGGCGAAAGCCTATTCTAAGACATATTTGGATATGGGGGAGTCCAGCACATGTGCTAAAGGCGGATACTAGTAAGTTGGAACCTCGTACAGAAGTACGCATGTTTGTTGGCTATCCTAGAGGAACGAAGGGTGGTTTGTTTTATAGTCCTAAAGATCAGAGGGTGATCGTTAGCACGAACGCTAGATTTCTAGAGGAAGACTTTGTGATGAACCAAAAGCCCATTAGTAAGATTGTTCTGGAGGAAATAAAAGGGGAAGTCACTTCTTCAGTACCACCGGTACAAGAGGATATACCACAAGTCACTGCACCGCGTGTCATAGAGGATACACAGGTGATACCTCATCGTAGTAGGAGGGTTGTGAGACAACCTGATAGATTCATGTTCTTGGGACAATCTTCTGATTTGGTCCCTAGCGAACATGAACCTGATCCCTAGACATATGACGAGGCAATCCAAGATAAAGATGCAGCATCTTGGCAAAGTGGAATGAATAATGAGATTGAATCTATGGATTCAAATCAAGTTTGGGAGCTAGTGGAACCACCCGATGGTGTAAAAACCATTGGATGCAAGTGGATCTACAAAAGAAAGAGAGGAATAGATGGGAAGGTTGAGACCTTCAAAGAGAGGCTTGTTGCGAAGGGGTATACTCAGAAAGAGGGTATCGATTATGAGGATACCTTTTCGCCGGTAGCCATGCTTAAGTCTATCCGGATTCTCTTATGCATTGCAGCTCATATGGATTATGAGGTGTGGCAGATGAATGTCAAGATAGCTTTCCTTAATGAAAGTCTTGAGGAAAACATCTATATGATGCAACCAGAGGGATTCATTGCAAAGGGCAAAGAGCATCTTGTGTGTAAGCTTAATTGGTCAATTTATGGATTGAAGCAAGCTTCGAGTTCTTGGAACATCCACTTTAATGAGGTAATCCAGTCTTATGGATTTATTCAAAGTCTGGATGAGTCTTGTGTATACAAGATATGTGACGGAAACGTAGTGTTATTTCTTGTACTATACGTAGATGATATTTTGTAAATTGGCAACAATGTCAAGGTGTTATTGGACGTAAAGGTATGGTTGTCCAAATAGTTTGATATGAAGGACTTGGGAGAAGTGGGACACATCCTTGGGATCAAGGTTATAAGGGATCGCAGGAAAAGTATGTTGTGCTTATCCCAAGCTTCATACATAGACATGATTATGGATCGTTTTAGCATGCAGAACTCCAAGAAGGGTTTTCTACCTTTCAGGCATGGAGTTCCTTTATCTAAGGAGATGTGTCCTAGAACATCTGAGGAGATAGAGGAGATGAAGGCGGTTCCTTATGCTTCGGCAGTAGGAAGCCTCATCTATGCGATACTATGTACGAGACCAGATATTTGCTTTGCCGTGGGCATGGTCAGCAGATATCAGAGTAATCCAGGACAGGGACATTGGACTGCGGTAAAGCATATAGTGAAGTACCTGAGAAGGACTAGGGATTATATGCTGGTTTACCAAGCAGACCAATTACTCCCTGTGGGTTACATGGATTCCAACTTCCAATCTGATAGGGATAACAGTAAGTCTACCACAGGTTTTGTGTTTACTTTGGGAGGTGGAGCCATTGTATGGAGGAGTGTCAAGCATAAATGCGTGGTGGACTCCACTATGGAAGCTGAGTATGTGGCAGCCTCTGAGGTGGCCAAAGAAGTTGTGTGGCTCAGAAATTTCCTGATGGACTTGGATGTGATTCCTAGTTTTCCCAGAACTATCACAATTTATTTTGATAATAGTGGTGTAGTTGCAAACTCGAAGGAACCACGAGCCCATAAGGCTAGTAAAGACATAGAGCGCAAGTACCACCTGATACGAGAAATTGTAGAAGTAGAAGTTGCTATCGTCTAGATTGCATCAGAGGATGACCTGGCAGACCCTTTCACTAAGGCCCTTCTAGCGAGAGCTTTGATAGGCATGTGGAGGGAATGGGAATCAGATGTATGGCAGTTTGAGGACAGCATAGTCTTTTAGTATAAGTGGGAGATTGTTGGGATGTATACTGAAAAGTCTAACTTTTGTATGAACATCTTTATTTTGAAATAAGAATCACATGATCATTGTTTGCATATTTATGGTTATGTATATTGTCTAATACATTACATTGTAGATAACATGGTATGTGATGTCACATGGGAGATCATGTTATCGGCTCCTTGTAAAGTATAAGTAAAGGCTCACAACCGAGATGACTTTGGACAAACCATTGGTATGGTTGTAGTGTGATTTGGTATTAGTTTGTCTTGACCATAGAATCACACTAGTGCACTTTGTGTGTATTGAGCAGGACTAACTTAGAGGTGATTCGATTTATTACTGACTACATAATCGAATCAGACCTCAGATATTATATTGTACATGCTATTAATCCCGATATAATAATGGGCACATACACTTAGTATCATTTCTTTGATTTACCAATGGGCTAGATTTATAGATTAAATCGATAGGCTCGGTAAGTTGGGAAATAATATTATTTAGATGGTGTGTCGTTGATTATAGGAGGAAATCGTGTCCTATATATTAGGATGATGATGTCCCCTTGAGGAGCTCATAAGGTTCATCATGTAAACCCTGCAGGTGGACTTGGTCCGGCATGATGAAAAGGTTGATTGGTACTACTCATGGAGTTAGATGTTGATTAATTAATGGTCAGTAAATTAATTAATCGACGGACATTCGAGATCTTAAACACAGGGAGAAAATGTATATATAATATATGAAGCCCATATTAACTTTTGGGGGTTGGTGAGGTAGATCAATGATAATCCTTTAGTGGATTGGATTATCATTAATGGATCGGACTTTATGTGGGCTTGATCCATTGGGTGGCCAAGATCCAACCCCTCGTCATTGTCCTTATTGTAGTCTATTAATACCTCATGAAGCTTAGATCCAATGGATAGAAACAAAACTCTAGATCCAAAGGTATAGATTAAATCTCTATATCCGATGGTTGAGATTAAATCTCTAGATCCGACGGTTGAGATTAAATCCCTAGAATCAATGGTGGAGATTAAAACAAGTCTTATGCCTAACTCTATAAAAGGAGGGCAAGGGGTGGGCGGCAACATGAATAAAACTAGAGATAGGATTAGGGTTTTTTGGCGGCAAGGCTTGGAGGCTAGGGTTTAGGGCTTGGCGGCACCAAATAAGGAAGGTCTTTCTTTTCTTCTTCTTCCCTCAAGGTGGCCGGCGACCTAGCAGCAGTTTCCAGCCATTGGCTGGAATCCAAAGCAGCACCTCTCCCTCTCTTTGGCCGAAAAACCTAGGCTTAGGTTTCTCCCTTGGAGCTTTGGTCGTCATTCACCTTTTCTCCCTTCTCCTTGTTGACCGGCGGCAAGCAAATTGCTTGTTGCTTGTTGGTTGGCTAAAGGAAGGAGAAGAATCTTGTTTCTATTCTTCCTCTTGCTTGGAATGAGCAAGGAAGGAAGATTGGTGATCTAGGAGCTTCAACTTTTGGTAGATCATCGCCCACACGATGTCCGAAAGGAAGAAGGTCATACATTAGAAGATCGAGAGGTATATCGATTCTCTATTCTCTTTTGTAACATGTTTATATTTGTTTTTCAATTATGAACATGATATATTCTGTTTGTGGCTAAATAATACTTGGATCCCGAACATAAACACAAAATTTGGTGATCCGTACATCGTCTATTCTATGGCTACTCGTAGAAAAGAGGTAGGTCGCATGAACAACAAGTTTGTTCAAGAGACCACTCTAAACGAATAGCACGACGATGACAATGTTGTTTGGGTGTTCCCTTTTGTCTAGGATTAAATTTTTTAATCCGGGGATATTGATGGGATTGCCATGAACAAGTGACCTAGTTGAAGTGGGTAGCGAATTTTCCCCTCATGGACTCACTCCCAACAAAGGTAGTCGCAAACGTCATCCAAACGACGCACCGACACGAAAGGAAAGAAGCTGTCCAGAAACTGGACAGCTTCGTGAATGTGTTGCACCGGCCCAAAGAAGGATGGTCGGCTGCACCTTGGTCACCGCAGCCAAGGGAAGTCACCGTAGGGTCGCCGGAGGATCACTAGCAGAAGCTTGGACGCCGACAGCAAGGTGGATGGTAGCACAAAAGCTTGCGGCGTGGGCTACTTGGGTGGCGGCAAGGAGAAGTGAGGGATAGGGTGGCTAGGTTTTCCAACACACAAGTTATCCACAAAAAACCCTTAAGCCATGTTTTTATATAGAACGCATTCTCCTAACGATTATTGGTTCATAACCAAAAAACCGTTAACCCGCTCCAATAACTTAAGTTAAAATAAACCAAACTACATTGGTCTATTTTAAGTTAAAATGAACCGAACCAATTTTGGTTCATTCGTTAAAAACAAACCAAAACCCTTTGGTTTATTCTTCACCATTGGATTATAACCAAACCAATTTGGTTCATCCATCATGTCTTCATAAGACACGACCCAACCATGCTTCCATTGCGACTGAAACAATTTCATGCTCGTTCTTTCTTTTGTCCAACCAAACCTAGTTTCTCTCTGTCTAAGAATCTCATGCTCATTTTAAATCCTTCGGATTACACTCGTTGTGCATGTGACAAAATAGGTTTCCAATTTATGTTGACCGTCTATAATTAACCATTAATTATAGAACAATCATGAGTGACACCTAGTAGTACATCATGATCCTCAATTAACCGAAAAATCAACGACTGATCCAAATCCATTTCTGAAACCCTTCAGTAGCTATAATGAATCGTGTCTCGTTCCCTTCAAGCATCTTATATCCACTTGGTTCAGGTCATGGTCTATAGTGTCAGTCCCCACTAGGTTGACTACATCACCCCTAGCCCAAGTATCATTTCCTCATCCTACATATTCTAGTTGCTGCACATGTAGCCATAAGTACCTTACTCTAAACATGTAATGCTTTGGCCAAAGACTTTAGTAACAATCCAACAAGAGGCCATGGCTATAGTTCTCAAGGAGTGGTGAATTCGTTATAGGATATTCAAACATCTTCGGTCACTTCAACTTATACCCAATCATCTTGGGTCCACATCTCCTCAGAGATGATTGATTAAGATGTCAAAGTATAAGTCTTCATGTCCAAGATGACTTGAATACCGCAAGTCAAAGGAACATCGCACTTAAGCTGCAGAAAGAACTTCATTGACATATCCATATATGCAGAGAACCATATGAAGTCTTATAGTTGGTCACTCCAATGAACTAGTTACCATAACTAGCATCTACGATTAACTCCGGACATCACAATGTCTCCAACCAGTGAGAATCAGCAGCTAGTCTCGACAGAATTGATGATGTACAAATCCATCAATTCATCGACCAGGGATAATTCCAATACATCACAATTACACATGTAGGGATACTCACTAGTTGTGATCCAATCACAAATTCTCTCATGCTGTGAATCGTATTGTGGACATTCAGTAAATGAGTTTAAGATCCAATCAAATACATGAAAACATTTATACTCAAATAGTGAATCTTCATTTATCATATAAATGGTTTAAACATAAGGCGATTGCCTTAGGACACCTGTCATATATAACTAACAAACTCCCACTTCGCTTAATGCCAATCGCCATGGTATCCAATACCATAAGCTCTAACATGACCCTCAAACATACTTTGAGGTAATGCCTTAGTTAAAGGATCCGCTAAGTTCCTTTCAATGGGAATCTACTCGATTTATATTTCCTTCCTATTAATGATCTCTCTGATAAGATGATAGCGGCAAAACACATGTTTGGCTCATTGATGAGACCACATCAAGTTCAGAGATGAACTTCTTGATTCAAACCGCTTCCTTTGCTGCTTCGGAAGCTGCAATGTATTCTGCCTTAGTGGCAGAATCTGCTATAGTGTCAAGCTTGGAACCTTTCTAACTTATTGCGCCTCCATTCCAGGTGAATACATACCCAGATTGAGAATTGGAATAATCCTTGTCTGTCTAGAAGATGACATCCGTATACCTGCGTATTACCATGTCTCCTTCTCCATATATTAGGAACACATTCTTATTTCTTCTTAAGTATTTAAGGATCGTCTTAACAGCCGCCCAATGATCTATTCCTAGATTAGACTGGTATCTGCTCGTAACACTCACAGCATACGATACGTCGGGCCTCGTACATAACATAGCATACATGATAGATCCTATTGCGGATGCATAGGGAATCTTACTCATGAAAATCCTCTCGTCTTCTGTGTGCGGACACATAGACTTCGAAAGGTGTATCCCATGTCTGATGGGAAGGAAACCTTTCTTTGATTCCGACATGCTAAATCTCTTTAGCACTAGCTCTATATATGTAGATTGCGAAAAACCAAGCAACTATTTCGATCTATCCCTATAGATCTTAATCCCAAGGATGTAGGTTGCTTCTCCCAGGTCATTCATGGAGAATGTCTTGGACAACCAAATTTTAACTGACTGTAAGGCAGAAACATCGTTTCCTATAAGTAATATGTCATCGACATACAATACTAGGAACACGACAGCACTCCCACTAACCTTCTTGTACACACAAGGTTCATCCAGATTTTATGAGAAATCAAACTTTTTGATTGTCTCATCAAAACGGATATTCCAACTCCTAGATGCTTGCTTCAGTCCATATATGGACCGTTACAATTTGCATACCTTGGTTTAATCAACCGATGTGAATCCCTCAGGCTGTATCATATACACATACTCGAGTAGGTTTTCATTAAGGAAAGTTATTTTCACATCCAACTACCATATCTCATAATCATAATGGACCACTATGGCCAGGAGCATCCGAATGGATTTAAACATAGCAATAGAAGAATAGGTTTCGTCATAACCAACACTTTGCTTTTGATGATATCCTTTCGCCACCAATCTAGCATTATAGGTAATCACATTACCATCCATGTCGGTTTTCTTCTTGAAAACCCACTTGCACCCTATAGGCTTTATGGCTTCAGGTGGGTCAACCAAGTTCCAAACTTGGTTTTCATATATGGAATCCATTTCCGACTTCATGGTGTCATGTCACTTATCCCTTTTTGAACTTTTTAGAACTTCTTCTTAACTGGTAGGCTCCTCATCATCAACGAGTAACACGTCGTTCGATTCACTTATGAGAAATCTATATCTCTCAGGAATATTGCATGGTCTACTAGATCTACGAAGATGTGGTGTCTCAATAGGTCCAGCCGATGGCTCATCACTATGAGTTATCAGCTGTGGTGCTTCACCAAGTATCTCATAAATGTCTATTTGTCTCTCGAACCTCCTCAAGCTCAACGACACTCCCACCATTTTCTGGCAAAAGAAACTCTTTCTCTAGAAACACAGCATGCCTCGAAACAAACACCTTTTGTTCCATAAAATGATAGAATTGGTAACCCCTTGTTTCCTTAGGGTATCCAATAAATAGACATTTATCAAACTTAGCATCCAATTTGTCTGATACAGTCCACTTCACATAAGCAAGACAACCACATATCTTTAAGTAAGATACATGAGGTTTCTTACTATTCCATATCTCATGTGGAGTAGTAGAGACTACCTTGGTTGTCATTATGTTTAACAAGTAAACAGCTGTCTGAAGTGCATAGCCCCAAAAGAACTTGGGAAGATTTGTATGATTCATCATTGACCTGACCATGTCCAACAAGGTCCGATTATGCCTCTCAGATACACCATTATGCTGCGGTGTATATGGTGGAGTCTATTGAGACAATATATCATTGTGTCTTAGATAATCAAGAAACTCTTGACTTAAGTATTCACCACCTCGATCCGATCGAAGTATTTTAATACTCTTGTCATGTTGTTTCTCTACTTCATTTTTGAATTCTTTGAACCTTTCAAAGGCTTCAGACTTGTGTTTCATCAAGAACACATACCCAAACCGTGAGTGATCATCGGTGAAGGTAATGAAGTAGTTATAGCCTTTTAAAGCTTGAGTTGGCATAGGTCCACATATATCAGTATGTATTAGACCTAGCAACTCTTCCACCCGTTCACCTTTTCCAGTAAAAGGTAACTTAGTCATCTTGCATTTTAAGCATGATTCGCATGTATTGTATGAATCCAATTCAAACAATTTCAGAATTCCACATCGGTGTAATTCGGACATGCGTTTCTTGCTTGCATGGCCAAGATGACAATGCCACATATAGGAGTGTAATTGATTATACTTTCTGAGCCCGCCTGTTGCTCGCTTCGATATTGAAAACATCACTAGATACGTCCAATATATAAATACCATTGCTTAAAGTTCCAGTACCATAAAGAACTCCATTCAAAGTTATGTAACAATAATTGTTACTAAAAGTCAAATGGTACCCATTTCTATTTAAACAAGAAATAAAAATGATGTTATTTATCAACGAAGGAACATAAAAGTAATTGTCCAGTTCTATGACAAGTCCTGTAGGGAGTCTCAACAAATACGTTCCGATGGCAAGTGCAACAACCTTTGCTCCATTCCCAACACGTAAATTTGACTCTTCCTTGACGAGTCTTCTTCTATTCTTTAGCCCATGTATGTCATTACATATATGTGAGCAACACCCAGTATCCAATACCCAAGTGTTTAAGGAAATAGAATAACAATCAATAACGAAGATACCTGAAGAAGATGGGGCATCCGATGCCGTATTCTTCTTCATGGACTCAAGATAAATCTTGCAATTTCTTCGCCAATGGCTCTCCTTGCCACAATGATGGCAAGTGCCCTTTTGTGTTGGCTCTGTCATCTTAGCCTTTTTCTTCCCCTTCTGTTGTTCTTTTGACTTCCTCTTAGAATCTTTCTTCGAGGAATCATCTAACAAAGACCGCCCTTACTCATGCTTCATGTAAGGCTCCATACTTCAAAGATGTCGAGCAAGACTACAAATGAACCTTCTTGCATCTCAGAGGTGAAGAGGAGCTTGAAGACTTCGAACCTTTCAAATCTCACTTGCTCATCAACCAAGTCATAAAGATGAAAGATTATGGTATGAGCATCCATATGCTCATGCTACTTCCGTAGCTCAGGTATCATCGCGTCTAGCATGATGCAACTCGCCATTTCAGAATCACAAGTTTCTGATAGGCCAACAATTGGTCCGGAGTTGCATTGTCACTAGGACGATCGGGAAGAGGCACTTCGAGGACATTGACAAACTTTCAACCTTGAGAACAATTCTCAGGTTGAATCCAAAAGCGAGTCCAAGAAGTTCGACCCAGTCAATTTATTTGAATCCAAAATATAGTTCAAATTCATAGACATCATGATCAATCAATTAACCTTGAAATACAAATCAAGCATATATGAGAAAATGATTTTAAAATGCATCAACATACATTTATAAATCCCATTCATTTTTTGAATTTCAAAAACCCCAAAAATCACTTCGGGAGATCGTAGGTCCATCTCCGAATGGCTGATATCCAACATAGATAGGAACAACCTTGAAGAGAGTCCAACAAGTCATTCATAGCTACGATGGTAGGTATCAAATATACTGATTGCATATCACATATATGCAACTATCACAATGTGCTATCAACTAATTGAATGTTCACACATACATCGAGTTGTTAACTCATTAATAAGTATGCATCATATGCATAGCACTCAACTTCACCTCCCTTCACATCGACCTTTGAGAGAGTCCAACAAGCCAATGCTCCAGGTTAAAGCCAACCCATTAATCAAGAAATAGTTTTAATATGGTTAGAGCGCATTCAACCAATTAGCCCGGCTTGGAGAGAGTCCAACAACCAAAGCTAACGATTGACATCTGACTCTTACCATATTAGTATTAAACTATTTCATGGTTTGAACATGTTCAGGTTCGAGCCGGGCTTGGAGAGAGTCCAACAACCCAAATAAGAAATAGAACTCTGGTTCTAACCATATTAATGGAAGGTGTAGGCTTTAATATTGAGTAAGAGTTTTTATGTCTCATCCTCTTTGCATGCAAATAACTATTGTCTACATGGCTTGACATACATGGCATACATCTACATGTCACGACACGCATGACATAATGATATGCATCTAATGGAATTACATGACATACAATTATGACATTTACAAAATTTCCTTATATGTCATAATTATTTTTGGAAATAAAATATGTTTAAGATTTGATTCCCAAAATCAAATCATGATTAAATTAGGAAACAAATTTTCAAATCTAATCACATATTTTATTTATGGAAGGTCTCAATTAAGGAAAGTCAAATTTAATTTAGGAAACAAATTTCCTAAATTGTCAAAAATATTTATGAAAATAAAATATATTTTAGATTTGATTCCAAAATCAAATCATAATTAAATTATGAAACAAATTTTCAAATCTAATCAAATATTTTATTTATGGAAAGTGTTAATTTCCATCAATACTTTTAACTTTCCAAAAGTAGAAGATTTTCATAAATACTTCTAAACTTTCCAAAATTAGAAAATTTCCATACTTCTAAACTTTCAAAAAGTATAAAATTTCCATAAATACAATTACGACTATCACAAAACAATTTTATGATTATGTCAAAACACAACTTGGGCTTTGATACCACTGTTGGGTTTCCGGCACTACGGCGAATGTGTGTTCGAACATGTTTCGTAAATATGTGCGCAGTAGAAGAAATAAAAAACAATAAATCTAATTTATTACACCACACACACCACACGCTTGCATAGTACAACATGTGTAGACATAATCGTAAATTCAAATTTTGCATTAAAAAGAAGTTACTCTAGATATACCTGATGTGTCATGTGCAGTGGGAATGGCATCAACCAGAGTGACTCTCGCTAGAATCGCCTCTATCTGTATCCACGCTGAGTATCGTCGGGATGGCTTCACAAAGCCATGAGCCTCGTCTTTGTAGGAGTCACTAGCCTCGTGTTGAAGATGATGTGATCGAGAGAAGATCACAATCTGAATAAAAATTCGGATTAGAAATCGAGTCCCCAAAACTCGCTTCTTCGGAGAGATATTCGTCAACAAATTGACGAATCCTTCGTCCTCCACCTATAAGGATTACCGGAGATCGAATCCCCAGCAAGGTAACCGCTGTCGGAGCTCCAAACGTCGTCCAAATGATGCTCTGACACGAAAGGATAGAAGCTGTCCAGAAAACTGGACAGCTTGGTGGAGGTGTTGCGCCGGCCCAAAGAAGGATGGCCGGTTGCACCATGGTCATCGGAGCCAAGGGAAGTGCCAGAGGGTCGGTGGAGGATCGCCGGCAGAAGCTTAGACACCGACAGCAAGGTGGACGGCGGCACAAAAGCTGGCGGCGTGGGCTACTTGGGCGGCGGCAAGGAGAAGAGAGGCAGAGGGTGGCTAGGTTTTCCAACACACAAGTTATCCACGAAAAGCCCTTAAGCCATGTTTTTATAGAGAACACATTCTCCTAACGATTATTGGTTCATAACCAAAAACTTGTTAACCCACTCCAATAACTTAAGTTAAAATAAACCAAACTGCATTTGCCTATTTTAAGTTAAAACGAACCAATCCAATTTTGGTTCATTCGTTTAAAACAAACCAAACCCCTTTGGTTTATTCTTCACCATTGGAATAGAACCAAACCAATTTGGTTCATCCATCATGTCTTCATAAGACACGGCCCAACCATGCTTCCATTTTCGACTGAAACAATTTCATGCTTGTTCCTTCTTTGGTCCAACCAAACCTAGTTTCTCTCGGTTTGAGAATCTCATTCTCAGGATCATTTTAAATCCTTCGGATTACGCTCGTTGTGCGTGTGATAACTACCATTTTATCGGATTATTTTTGTCCTTAATATCACTGTTTTAATCCTCTTGTATATTTATTTATCTATTATTATCATGTTTTATGATTTGGATTTATTTTTGGACCTTATTGTAAATTCTCCTAATTTTTGGACTTATATACAAATTTTATCTTTTTTTGTAGGAGATCGAGATGAGCCACCAGACTAGACTCATAGTGGATCAAATATGGCTTCATCTAGGGTCATAAAGGGCATTTCAAGCTGGCTTAATCTGAGTTATTTATCGAGATCAGAAGCAATTTAAGCAAGGGACAAGATCTGAACAATCTAGACCGTCCATTGTGATTGGCTTGATATGAGACATCTATCCAGTTTTGGAGAGATCCGGTCCATACATTTAGATCTGGACATCTGAGCCCTTCTTCCAGATTCGACCGATCGTGATTATCCCTACAGATGTGGAAGATCCGTTTATTCAAAGTCCGAAGAATCTAAGTCGTTAGATGCACAACTCTTAAATGGATTAATTAGGTTAATTTATCCCTAGGTTTAATGGATGGCTGAGATGTGATCTTGCTTGGATCGGACGACCGAAGGAAAGCACCCTTAAAAAGTCGCAGCTTCACCATCGCGCGATAGCCAACATTCCATCTTCTTCCGCGACAATCGCCCGACGCTTCCGCCTCCTTCACCATCGCCGTGCTCCTGCCCTTCCCTGCCGGTCGCCGGAGAGGAAAGGGGATCCCCTCCTTCTCCGGTGACCAGATCCCTTCATCTTCCTCCATCGCTCAGCAGAGTTCCCTTTCATCGAGCGATGTCGGTGGACCTTCTCCTTCCATGCCCAAGTGCCGCCGACCAATCGGAGCTGGCATCTTCTTCCTCTTCGATCGGTCCGGCCAGCCACTCCATCCATTTCACTGTCGCCAACCATCTCCGCCCAATCTCTAGCCACCGCTGGCAGCCATCTTCACCATCAGCCCTTCCAACCACAGTTCCAAGCTCCGACCAGCAGCTGTTTCCAGCTCCGATTAGCAATTTCCAGCCTTCATCTTCTTCGGGCAGTAGTTCACAGCATTTCACAACAATTTTAAGCAATCCTTATGTGTTCTAATTGTCTTTTGATTTAACATGTTGAATGTTTGTAGTAGATTCAATGCTCCATGTTTAGATTGCACATACTTGATTTGATTTCTTTCACGCTTGCTTATTGTTCAGTGAAATGTTTCTTTAGTAAGTAGATTATAGTTAGCTAGGTTAGATTTAATTTCATGCTTTGTTTTACATTTATATTATTCTTCATTTCAATTATTTTTTAACTCCCTGTATTTCATTTATGTTTTCGAATACTTTTGTTTGAATGTTTGCATTGTCTTTTCGTTCAGTAGGTTTAGTCTTTCAAATTCCAAATCCCCATCTTCAATATAAAACCCAAAGCAATAATTAAAAATCCTAAGTTTACTTTTCTGTCTATTACACTCGTTGGGAAACGATCCAGGCTATTCACTATGCTATATTAGTGTAGAAGGGGTTCGGTAATTAATTTGAAATGGTTCCACATGACAAATACCGTGCACATCAAATTTTGGCGTCATTGTCGGGGAGTGTAATGATGTTGGGTAGACTTAGGATTGTTTGCCCATTTTCCTAACAAAAGAAATCAAAAATCAAAATTTTTGTTTATGGTTGTATTATTTTATTTCTTATATTCATGTATTTGGTCATATCTATTTCCTGTGTCTTTTGATATTGTTTGTTAGTATTGCAGGAAAGAACAGGAAATTTCTTTAAACATGGATACTTATTATCAGCGATTTGGAGACTTCAGTCAGGCTTATTATTCAGACCAAAATGAGCAGCAGAGTGTTTTTCCTATTAAGCCTCAAAGCTACCCACGAGAATATCAGAACATATACGATCCAACTAATAGTTCTTATAGTTATGATTGGGGAGATCCTTCAATGCAATATTATCAGCCCCAATGAATTTTAGAGCAGCATGAGTACTTCCAACCTCAACAACAGAATAGGTATGAATCATTTTCAAATACCTATAATTATGGTTAGATGGATCATTCAGGGTTCAAGTATGGAAGCACACAACAGAACATTCCTCAACCTCAATTCAACAATTCAGGGTGTACTAATCATCAGAGATTTGATAATGGAAATGAGCAACAATAGCATGATCAACCTTTTCCAGCATATCAGAGTCTAATATATCAAGACTACAATGAAGAAACCCTTGCTTCTAGTCAAGAAAATACACTAGAAAAGTTATTGCAACTAGCAATATTGCAGCAGCAAATAAGGAATAGTCATCAATACCAACAAGAAAAGCTACAAAATTTATAAATCCAGCTAGATCAAATTGCACCATCCATCAGTTAGATACAAGCACAGGATTCCTTTTAGCCTCGGTCAAAGACCATTTCTATGGATATCGATACGCTTAGGGAGATGGATTGTACAGTGAGTGATGAGCATGTCTATGATTAAGCCGCTCCACAGGACTCCTATGAATCTTTGTGCTGTGATGTTATTGTAGATATTAATGGATGTGAATTTGTAGATAAAGTGAATGATGATACTAGTTGCTTGGATTTATTTTGTGATGCTATTTATGTTAGTTATAGCCCTAGAACCAATCATGTGATGGTTGAATAGGGAACATTTTGTATCACATCCTATAAAGGCAAAGGATTGGTTATTATATTTACGTCTTGCTTGTGCCAGCTAAATTAAATATAATAATGCCCTAGAAAAGTAGGTTCTTATCTACAGCACATCAATTGGCAGAATTGATTATGAGAGGCTGTAGAGAACACTTTCCTAAATGTTCCTAGTCAAGTATTAATATGCAAGGGCAATATTAATACATAAAGATTAGCATGTAAGTCAATTGATGACTTGATCTCACAAGTCATGGATATATGATATCAAGTTGACACATGGGTATATATATTAGAGAATATATACTGAACTGACCCGCCATGAGAAAGTTTCATGGATCGTCATATGAGTGTCATAAACTTTCTCATGTGACTATTGGTATGAATAGTCCTCAAACCTGAAGTCACTACTGGTTCCTACATGGAGTTATGTACTTTAGTATCGTCGAAACGTCACCCGTAATAGGTGGACCATAAAGGCGATTACTGGGTATATAACAAATTATGCGGAGGGATGTGAGTGATGTAGATGGGATCTATCCCTCCCATATGACGGGAGTGATATCTGTGGGCCCCTTGATTGAGTAGAACTACTAAAACGCATGGTCATGCTCGAATTAGTCGATATGAGATATTGAGCTCATTTGTTTGAGTTAGTTTACTCAGTGATCAAGAAACACATAGATTGATCGAGGATGATACGGTCTATGCCTCATTGGTCAATCTGATATCAAGGATAGAAGGACACGGTCATACATTATAGTAGTCATGGAAAGTATAGTCGGATCTTGACTTATTTCGTAACTTGGGTAGCAATGATGTATTGCTAGATGCCGCTCATTGCTTGTGTATCTAAAAGAGTTTAGATCCACTGCCAACGTTATGAGAGCCTATAGGGTCACACACAAAGAGCATGATGATTCGAACAATTAGTGCATTCTAGTTTGACTAGAATAATTTGGGAATAAGCTTAAGTAGAAAATGGTTTTTTGGACTTTAAGCTTAATGAGAATTTTAGCTTGTTGATTTAATGAGATTAATTCAATATGCTAAGCTTATTAATTTAATAAGATTAAATAAATATGTTATCATGATAGCCTAAGCTTAATTGATTTAATAAGATTAATTCAATATGTTACCTTATTGATTTAATGAGATTAATTCATGATAACATAAGCTTATTGAATTAATAAGATTAATTCAACATGCATGAATGCCACATAAGCATGCCACCTAAGCATGCCACATAAGCATGCCACCTAAGCTTGATGAGGTGGAAGGAGACAAAGGGTTTTGACCTTTGGAATTTCTCCACATGTGGCCGGCCAAACAAGGAGTGAATTATTTTTCAATGCAATTGATTGCATTGAATGTGATAGGAGGTGAAAGATTTTTTCAATCCTATAAAACAATCCATGGGGTGGCCGGCCAAATTGGTGGAAGTTTGAGGCTTGGAGAGAGCTTGGTGGTGAGAGGCTTTGGTTGTGTGGCTTTTGTGAGTGTAGGCTAGCAAGAAGAGTGGTATTCTTCTTCCTTTCTCTTTTTCCCTACCTTCCTCTCCTTTAGGGACTTCTCTAGCAAGAAGTAAAGGAGAGCTCTTCTAGTTTCTTTTGTGAGACAAGAGCTTGCTCGTGTGGATACATATAGAGGCACGGACATTTGAACGTACTAAAAGATCCAACAAACCCAAGGAGAAGCGGGATTAAAAAGGGCACGCAACAAAGGTAATATTCTTCTATAAGATAAATTTTTTTTTCTTTTAGAGAAATTTATTTTTTTGTACGAGGTTTTCTTTCGCAAGGATCACTTGGAAGGGATCCTATTTTTCCGTTGCGCATATGCTATTTTGCATAAAAAAATCCCTACAGTGGTATCAGAGCCACTTGCCAAAGATCATATAAAAAAAATAGGTTATTCTCTATTTTATATATGATATAGAAGTAGGATAAATTTTATTATGAGTTGATAATTGCATTAGCAATTTTTCAAACATAATAAAATATCCGATTTCTTTTAAAAGTTAAAATTGACATGGTGCATGGTTATGGCCTAGTCCCAAAAAGGTTGTGAATGTGTGTGTTGTAATTCTTAATACGGCCTGCGTGTCGTGCCTTTCTCCTAAAATTCTTGTTGTAAAATTAGTTTTAGACTCGAATGTAACTCGAGTATTTCTCCTTTTGTAATATACAAAATAAAGATGGAGGGTCCATTGGAAGATGACGTTACAAGGAGGAAGTCAACAACACAAGACAACCAAAAGGAAGCACTTGGGAGAAGATGTTATCCCTAGGTTGACCAATCAATCTTTTCATTGGCTTGAGAAGATTGTAGAATAAGGGTTATAACCATGACATGCTTAGTTTAATATGTATGTGATGCATGTTAATTTAGCTTATATGTGATGTATGCTAATATGTATGTGATGCATGTTTAAGTTTATTTCTTAATAAGTCAAAAACGATATGCCTACTAAAGTTTGGTACTCACTACTTCCTCGATCATTTGTTGTTGGGTTTACCAAAGCAAAGCAATGCATTTTATCTTGGAAGAGTGCGAGTGGACAATCGTGATGTCCCGCTATCAAACTTGGTTAAGACTTAATTAAGTTTTTTTCTTAATTAATTAAGAAAGTAGAGGCATATATTAGCTTTGAACATAAGTTTTAAAAATTAGTTTTGTGTGATTTCCGAACATCAGCTTTGTCTTAGAAAGTGGTCGTTGCTCCGATATCAAAGAAGGCCTCTGTGGCTCGCCACAGCCTGGAAGCTGGTTTAGGAATAAGCACTAAACTAATCTAAACTTAACCAAAGCTATTAAAGAGTTACATCAGATGTATTTGGCAAAAGATTGCCTACCTAATCATACTACGTCTTGGGCGATTAGCCAAAGCTAACTCAAGACGAAGTATGATGTGGATCTTTATCCCATATAAATTTATAGCTAAATAGAAGCTAATGATGTAAGCAAAATGTGTTTGCCTACATCAATGATTAGCTCATATCAAAGCTATGAGAATTTAGTGGGAGCCTCATTTAATTAAAGGCCTAATTAAAAGACTTAGGTATGATACTTAATTTTGCATTTTAATGTTGTAGATCACCATGTCATCTAACACGACACACCCCCTCAACTTGCGATCTGTCCTTGAGAAAGACAAGCTCAATGGAGCTAACTTTCTAGACTGGTATAGGAACTTGAGGATTATCCTCAAGCAAGAACGTAAACTGTATATCCTAGAGCAGTCTATCCCTGAAACACCCGCTCCTGCGGCCACTCGTGCTGAAAAGGATGCTTATAAGAAGCATTAAGATGACGCATTAGATGTAGTATCTTATGCTTACGCCACCATGAACTCGAGCTTGGAAGCAACATGAGAACATGGATGCCTATGGTATGGTTGAGCATTTGAAACAACTATATCAAGGACAAGCTAGGCACGCAGCGCGTTTTGAAGTGTCTAAGGCTCTTTTTGCATGCAAGATGCAAGAAGGAACACTGTAGGAACTCACGATTTAAAATGATAGGGTACGCTGAGAACCTCGAAGACTAGGTTTTCCACCGAGCCAAGAATTGGCAACCGATGTTATCCTGCAATCATCGCGGAAGCATATAATCAATTCGTCATGAATTATAACATGAATGAAATTTATAAGCCTTTGCCTGAGATTCTCAGCATGTTAAGAACTGCTGAACCGAATCTCAAGAAGAAAGTTAGTAACGTACTAATGGTCAAGAAGGGCAAAGGTAAGCGCAAAGGCAAGGGTAAGACCCAAGCCAAAGGCAAGGCCAATTCATCCACTTCAAAGGGTAAAGCTAAAGTACCTAAGGTAGGGGACTGTTTCCATTGCGGTGAGACTGGACACTGGAAGCGGAACTGCAAAGTCTACCTTGAGGAAGTAAAGAAGAAAAGAAGTGGGACTTCTACCTCAGGTATACACGTTATAGAAGTTAATCTATCTATTTCTTCTACATGGGTATTAGATACCGGATGTGCATCTCACATTTGTACTAATGTGCAGGATCGAGAAATAGTAGACTAATGGCAAAGGGCTGGACCTACGAGTGCAATGACGCAAAAGTTCTTCACCAGAGTGTAGGAACATATTCTTTGTCTCTGCCCACTGGGCTTATCTTAGAACTAGAGAAGTGCTTTTATGTACCTGCATTAACGAAGAACATAATTTCTGTATCTTGTTTAGACAAGAAAAACTTTTCTTTTATAATAAAGGACAAATATTTTACCATTTATTTGAATGAAATGTTCTATTGTAATGCACCACTTATGAATGGTCTCTATATTCTAGATTTAGAAAACCCAATTTATAACGTAAATACCAAATGGTTCAAATCGAATAATTTGAACCAAACATATCTCTGGCACTGTCGCCTAGGTCACATAAATGAAAATCGCATATCCCAACTCCATAAAGATGAATTATTGGACTCATTTGATTTTGAATCATATGAGGTATGCGAATCTTGTCTTTTAGGAAAGATGACTAAAACTCCATTTAGTGGACATGGCGAGAGAGCGACGAACTTGTTAGGACTCATACATACTGATGTATGTGGCCCTTTCAATGTCGAAGCCAGAGGAGGCTATAAGTACTTTATTACTTTCACTGATGATATGAGTAGATTTGGCTACTTATATTTGATGAGACATAAGTCAGAATCCTTTGAAAAGTTCAAAGAATTCAAGATTGAAGTACAAAACCAACTTGGTAAGCGTATTAAGCTACTTTGATCAGATCGAGGTGGTGAATACCTTAGTCAAGAGTTTCGTGATCACCTGGCTTAGTGTGGGATAATATCCCAACTTACTCCACCTGGAACACCACAATGGAATGGTGTATCTGAGAGGAGAAATCGTACTCTATTAGATATGGTACGATCAATGATGAGCCAGACTGATCTACCTACTTCCTTTTGGGGTTTAGCTCTAGAGACAGCCGCTTTCACACTTAATCGCATCCCATCAAAAGCCATAGAAAAGACACCATATATGTTATGGACTGGGAAGAGTCCCAAAATATCTTTTATAAAGATTTGGGGTTGTGAAGCTTATGTTAGACATCAAGTCTCAGATAAACTAGGACCCAAATCAGATAAGTGTTATTTTGTAGGATATCCCAAGGAAACTAAGGGATATTACTTTTACAATCCCACACTTGGCAAGGTGTTTGTTGCCAGAAATACTGTCTTTCTAGAAAGAGAATTTATTTCTAGACAAACTAGTGGGAGTAAAATTCATCTTGAAGAAATTCAAGATGAAGATAACACTAAGGCTTCGATGGAAAATGAACAGGCACCATAAAGTGTTGTGGATGAGGAAATTGTTGCCCAAAGAGTTGTGGAGCAAACACCTGTTGAAGTAGACCAACCTCTTCGTAGATCTGATAGGATCCGTCGTCAACCCGAGAGATATTCTTTTCTCTTGACTGACAACGGTGATGTATTGCTTGTCGATCTTGACGAGCCTACATCCTATCAAGAAGCTATGATGAGCCCAGATTCCGAGAAATGGCTAGAGGCCATGAGATCCGAAATGGAATCCATGTACACTAACCAAGTATGGACTTTGGTTGATCCACCTGAAGGGTTAAAACCCATTGGGTGTAAGTGGGTCTTTAAAGTAAAGACTGACATGGATGGTAATAAGCATACCAATAAAGGTAGATTGGTTGCTAAAGGATTCAAACAAATTCATGGTATTGACTATGATGAAACCTTTTCACTAGTTGCGATGCTTAAATCCATTTGGATCATACTTGCTATTGCAGCCTACCACGATTATGAGATCTGGCAGATGGATGTCAAAATCGCTTTTCTGAATGGAAAGCTACTCGAGGATGTGTACATGACACAGCCTGAGGGTTTTGAAGATCCAAAGCATCCTGGAAAGGTATGCAAATTGCAAAGGTCCATTTATGGACTAAAGCAAGCCTCTCGAAGCTGGAATCTTTGATTCGATGATTCAATCAAGGAGTTTGGTTTCATCAAGAATGAAGATGAACCTTGTGTCTACAAGAGAAATAGTGGGAGCACAGTTGTATTTCTTATCTTGTATGTAGATGACATACTTCTCATCGGAAATGATATTCCCTCACTCCAGTCTGTGAAGATGTGGTTAGGGAATTATTTCTCGATGAAAGACTTAGGTGAAGCTGCCTATATTCTAGGCATCAAGATCTATAGAGATAGATCTAAAAGATTACTTGTCCTAAGTCAGAGTATATACATTGATAAAGTGCTAGATCGTTTTGCTATGCAAAATTCCAAGAAAGGATTTCTGCCTTTATCACATGGTGTGAGTCTTTCGAAGACTCAATGTCCCTCTTCTAAGGAGGAGAGAGATCGCATGGATAAAATCCCTTATGCATCTTCTATAGGGTCTATCATGTACGCCATGCTTTGTACTCGTCCTGACGTCTCGTATGCTTTGAGCATGATGAGTAGATACCAGTCGGATCCAGGTCAAAGTCACTGGATAGCAGTCAAAAATATTCTTAAATACTTACGAAGAACGAAAGAATATTTCCTGATATTTGGAGGCAATGAGGAGCTAACTGTAAAGGGTTACAGTGATGCAAGCTTCCAAACAAGGATGACTATAGATCGCAATCGGTGCGTGTTTTACGAATGGTGGAGTGTGGTGAAAGAGTTCAAGCGGGACACGATTCTTGATTCTACAATAGGCCGAGTATATTCTTTGCGTCGATGCAAAGAAAGGAGGTTGTTTGGCTCCGCAAGTTCATCAGTGAACTTGGGGTAGTTCCTAGCATTGCAGATCCAATAGACCTCTATTGTGACAACAATGGGGCTATTGCACAGGCTAAGGAACCTCGATCACATCAGCGGACCAAACACATACTGCGACGCTTCCATCTCATTCGAGAGATCATCGATAGAGGAGATGTAAGGATATGCAGAGTACCGACAGAAGCTAACATCGTAGATCCATTGACCAAGGCTTTGGCATAGAGGAAGCATGATGGTCACACTAGGTCACTAGATATCAGATATTATAGTGATTGGTACTAGTGCTAGTGGGAGATTGGTAGTTATAGCCCTAGAACCAATCATGTGATGGTTGAATAGGGAACATTTTGTATCATATCCTATAAAGGCAAAGGATTGGTTATTATATTTACGTCTTGCTTGTGCCAGCTAAATTAAATATAATAATGCCCTAGAAAAGTAGGTTCTTATCTACAGCACATCAATATGCAGAATTGATTATGAGAGGTTATAGAGAACACTTTCCTAAATGTTCCTAGTCAAGTATTAATATGCAAGGGCAATATTAATACATAAAGACTAGCATGTAGGTCAATTGATGACTTGATCTCACAAGTCATGGATATATGATATCAAGTTGACACATGGGTATATATATTAGAGAATATATACTGAACTGACCCGCCATGAGAAAGTTTCATGGATCGTCATATGAGTGTCCTAAACTTTCTCATGTGACTATTGGTATGAATAGTCCTCAAACCTGAAGTCACTACGGTCCCCTACATAAGGAGTTATGTACTTTGGTATCGTCAAACGTCACCCGTAACAGGGTGGACCATAAAGGCGATTACTGGGTATATAACAAATTATGCGGAGGGATGTGAGTGATGTAGATGGGATCTATCCCTCCCATATGACGGGAGTGATATCTGTAGGCCCCTTGATTGAGTAGAACTACTAAAACGCATGGCCATGCTCGAATGAGTCGATATGAGATATTGAGCTCATTTGTTTGAGTTAGTTTACTCAGGGATCAAGAAACACATAGATTGATCGAGGATGACACGGTCTATGCCTCATTGGTCAATCTGATATCAAGGATAGAAGGACACGGTCATACATTATAGTAGTCATGGAAAGGTTAGTCGGATCTTGACTTATTTCGTAACTTGGGTAGCAATGATGTATTGTTATATGCCGCTCATTGCTTGTGTATCTAAAAGAGTTTATATCCACTGCCAACGTTATGAGAGCCTATAGGGTCACACACAAAGAGCATGATGATTTGAAGAATTAGTGCATTCTAGTTTGACTAGAATAATTTGGGAATAAGCTTAAGTAGAAAATGGTTTTTGGACTTTAAGCTTAATGAGAATTTTAGCTTGTTGATTTAATGAGATTAATTCAATATGCTAAGCTTATTAATTTAATAAGATTAAATAAATATGTTATCATGATAGCCTAAGCTTAATTGATTTAATAAGATTAATTCAATATGTTACCTTATTGATTTAATGAGATTAATTCAATATGATAACATAAGCTTATTGAATTAATAAGATTAATTCAACATGCATGAATGCCACATAAGCATGCCACCTAAGCTTGATGAGGTGGAAGGAGACAAAGGGTTTTGACCTTTGGAATTTCTCCACATGTGGCCGACCAAATAAGGAGTGTAACTCCTTGTTTGATTATTTTTCAATGCAATTGATTGCATTGAATGTGATAGGAGGTGAAAGGTTTTTTCAATCCTATAAAACACTCCATGGGGTGGCCGGCCAAATTGGTGGAAGCTTGAGGCTTGGATTGAAGTCACCATGTTTGTTAACATGTGTAAGATTCGAGTCCATGATTGCTTGAGTCTTTGAGAATTGACAATCCTAGGTAACTTTCTTTCATGATTTTCTATGTATGATTAGGAATTACTAGAGAAACATACTTTCAATTTACTTTTAGTTTTCTTTACTTGCTCGGGACGTGCAAGAATAAGTGTGGGGGAATTGATAACTACCATTTTGTCAGGTTATTTTGGTCCTTAATATCACTGTTTTAATCCTCTCGTATGTTTATTTATTGATTATTATCATGTTTTATGAATTGGATTTATTTTTGGACCTTATTGTAAATTCTCCTAATTTTTGGACTTATATGCAAATTTTATCATTGTTTGTAGGAGATCAAGATGAGCCACCGGACTAGACTCATAGTGGATCAAATATGACTTCATCTAGGGTTATAAAGGGCATTTCAAGCTGGCTTAATCTAAGTTCTTTATCGAGATCGGAAGCAATTTAAGCAAGGGACAAGATCTTATCAATCTGGACTGTCCATTGTGATTGGCTTGATCTGAGCCATATATCCATATCTGGAGAGATCCAGTCTGGACATCTGAGCCCTTCCTCCAGATTCGACCGATCGTGATTATCCGTTAAGATGTGGAAGATCCGTTTATTCAAAGTCCGAAGAATCTGAGCCGTTGGATGCACAAATCTTAAATGGATTAATCAGGTTAATTTATCCCAAGGTTTAATGGACGGCTGAGATGTGATCTTGCTTGGATCGGACGACCGAAGCAAAGCACCCTTAAAAAGACAGCTTCACAATCGCGCGATAGCCGGCATTCCATCTTCTTCCGCGACAATCACCCGACGCTTCCGCCTCTTTCACCACTGCCGCGCTCCTGCCCTTCCCCACCGGTCGTCGGAGAGGAAAAGGATCCCCTCCTTCTCCGGTTACCGGTGCCCTTCATCTTCCTCCATCGCGCAGCAGAGTTCCCTTTCATTGAGCGACGTCGTCGAACCTTCTCCTTCCACGCCTAAGTGTCGCTGACCTATCGGAGCTAGCATCTTCTTCCGCTCCGATCGGTCCAGCCAGCCACTCCATCCATTTCACTGCCGCCAGCCATCTCCGCCCAATCTCCAGCCACCGTCGGCATCCATCTTCACCATCAACTCTACCAGCCACGGTTCCAAGCTCCGACCAGCAGCTGTTTCCATCTCCGATTAGCAATTTCCAGCCTTCATCTTCTTCGGGCAACAGTTCACAGCGTTTCACAACAATTTTCAGCAATCCTTATGTGTTCTGATTGTCTTTTGATTTAGCATGTTGAATGTTTATAATAAATTCAATCCTCCATGTTTAGATTGCACATACTTGGTTTGATTTCTTTCATACTTGCTTAGTGTTCGGTGAAATGTTTCTTTAGTAAGTAGATTGTAGTTAGTTAGGTTAGATTTAATTTCATGCTTTGCTTTACATTTATATTATTCTTCATTTCAATTATTGTTTAAATCCCTATATTTCTTTTATGTTTTTGAATACTTTTGTTTGAATGTTTGCATTGTCTTTTCGTTCAATAGGTTTAGTCTTTTAAATTCCAAACCCCCATCTTCAATAGAAAACCCAAAGCAATAATTAGAAATCCTAAGTTTACTATTCTGTCTATTACACTCGTTGGGAAATGATCCGGGCTATTCACTATGCTATATTAGTGTAGAGGGGGTTCAATAATTAATTTGAAACGGTACCACACGACAAATACCGTGCACATTAGCGTGTGACCAAATAGGTTCCCGATTTATGTTGGTCATCTATAATTAACCATTAATTATAGAACGATCATGAGTGACACCTAGTAGTACATCATGATCTCCAATTAACCGAAAAATCAATGGTTGATCCATAACCATTTCTGAAACCCTTCAGCAGCTATAATGAATGGTGCCCCGTTCTCATCACGCATCTTATACCCACTTGGTTCAGGATATGGTCTATAGTGTCAGTCCCCACTAGGTTGACGACGTCACACCTAGCCCAAGTATCATTTCCACGTCCTACAAATTCTAGTTACTGCACATGTATCCAAGAGTACTTTACTCTAAACATGTAATGCTTTGGCCAAATATTTTAGTAACAATCCGACGAGAGGCCATTGATATACATCTCAAGGAGTGGTGAATCCTTTATATGCTATTCAAACACCTTCGGTCACTTCAACTTACCCAATCATCCCCGGTCCACATCTCCTCAGAGATGCTTGCTTAAGATGTCAATGGATAAGTCTTCATGTCCAAGATGACTTGAATACTGCAAGTCAAAAGAACATTGCACTTAAGATGTAGTAAGAACTCCATTGACATATCCATATATGCAGAGAACCATATGAAGTCTTACAGTTGGTCACTCCAATGAACTAGTTTCCATAATTAGCATCCACGATTAACTCTGGACATCACAATGTCTCCAACTAGTGAGAATCAGCTGCTTGGATACACCAAAGAGTATACCTCGTGCTAGTCTCGACAGAATTGATGGTGTCCAAATCTATCAATTCATCGATTAGGGATAATTTTAATACATCTCAATTACACATGTAGAGATACTCACTAGTTGTGATCGAATCACAAATTCTCTCATGTTGTGATTCGTATTGTGGACATTCAGTAAATGAGTTTAAGATCCAATCAAATACATGAAAACATGTATACTCAAATAGTGAATCTTCATTTATCATATAAATAGTTTAAACATAAGGCGATTGCCTTAGGACACCTCTCATATATAACTAAGATAAAGGGTCAAGTTTGACTTGACCAAATGCCACTTCATGGTGACTTGGAAAAGGGGCCAGCCAATGATGATGTTCCACATCATCATGGACACATCATGGTGTGCCACCTCATGAGGAAGACCAAGAGCCATGTCTCTTGGTATTACATGGATCTATTTAACCTTCCTTAATGTGGTCGGCCATATGATTACGTGGAGAATTAACTTCTTCTTCCTCCTCCTCCCTTCTTCTTCTCTCCCTCTCCTCCATGGCCGAAACCTCTTAAGGGTGCTAGCACACTCTATGTGGTTTTCTCTACCTTTTGTTCGTGTGGATACGTGTAGAAAAGTGTACACTTGACACTCTACCAAATCCGGCAGCCTTTTGGATGAGCAGGATAAGGGAAGGGCATCGCTACAAGGGTAACACTCTTCCCATGTAGATCTAAGGTTGATCTAATGTAGATAAACATGTACATGAATTTTATTTTATTTATCATCGCACGGATCCGTGGTCAACTTCCGAGGTTTCTGCAATGCAAAAAGCTGTTTTTACTGCTCAGAGAGTCTAACAGACTATTGCCCTAGAACACCTCAACAAAATGGAATAGTAGAAAGAAAAAATAGAACTCTACAAGAAGCGCTGAGTCAATATTAAATGAATACAATCTACCTAGCCATTTTTGAGTTGAACCTATAAACACCGCATGAAATGTACAAAATAGAATCATAATTAATAAAATACATAATAAAACTTCTTATGAAATTTTTAATAATAAAATACTTGCAATAAAATATTTATGTAATGCCCATAAAATTCATGGGAATTTTACAAGATTTTTTGCATGAATATAATGGGCTTTGTGTGGGCTCTTTCAAAAAATAAAAGAAATAGAGCCAAAAAGGATGCATGGCCTAGGAATTGAACCCCAAAGCTCTAGTAGATAGCTAAGCCCTAAGATGCATCCAATAACCAGAAGGCTAGCAGGGTTGTGTTATTAGAGGAATATGGGAAATGATAGATAAGGGTAAGGGAGGCTAAGGGACACCTTCAAGTGAATAAATAGGGAATGAGGAGACAAGAGAAAACCCAATTTTCATTCTCCACTTCTCCTCTTCTTCTTCCTCACCGAAACCCTAAGTTCCTCTCTTCCATTTTCCGAAAACTAACCAAGCTAAGAGAAGGCTCTAATCTTGGCACAACCTAGGGTATTTTCCAACTATTAACAAAACGAAGGATGTAAGTATCCCCTCACCTGCATACAAGTTGTTTCGATTGATGTTATTAAGTAAAACCCTTCAAGAAACTTTCGGCCAAGACCCTTCCTTGTGCTTCCATGATGATCCATGCTATATCTTGTATGAATATGATGATGATAGGTTGCTAGATAGGTTTGGTTAAGTGTTTGATCTTAAAAACTTCAAGAAACTTTCGGCCAAGACCCTTCCTTGTTCTTCCATGATGATCCATGCTATATCTTATATGAATATGATGATGATAGGTTGCTAGATAGGTTTGGTTAAGTGTTTGATCTTAAAAACTTCAAGAAACTTTCGGCCAAGACCCTTCCTTGTGCTTCCATGATGATCCATGCTATATCTTATATGAATATGATGATGATAGGTTGCTAGATAGGTTTGGTTAAGTGTTTGATCCTAAAACCCTTCATGAACTTTCGGCCAAGACCATTCCTTGTGCCTTCCATGATGGTCCATGCTATACTTTGTATAAATATAATGATGATAGGTTTCTAGATAAGTTTGGTTAAGTGGTTGATCTTCAAACCCTCATATAACTCTCGGCCAAGTCCCTTTGGACCCCTAATGTTTTTCCTATGCCATGCTCTAGATGAGTTCATGCTATGTTTTGATGATAGATGAAGATAACATGTGCCATGCTATGCTCTAGATGAGCTCATGATATGTTTTGATGTTAGAGGAAGATAACATGTTCTATGTCATGCTCTAGATGAGTTCATGATATGTTTTGATGTTAGATGAAGATAACATGTTGTTAGCTAACCTAAATATAAGTGGTTGATCCTTAAAGTTCCTTGAACCATTCGGCCAAGACCCATTTAGGTCTATCATGCTATGATCTATAAATTGCCATGCTATGTTTTGAATGTAGATATAGGTAACATGTTGATAGCTAAGCTAGATTTAAGAAATGGATCTTAGGATTCCTTGAAGCACTCGGCCAAGACTCCTTTAAACTCCTAAGTGCCTTCCATGCCATGATTCATGTGTGATAGAATCAATATGTGGTTAGTTAGATCATGAACAAGTTGGTTAGGGTTTAAAACTTTGGTAGAACTCCATGTAGTTTAGATCACTCCATGTTATTCTTGCTCATGATGTTTATGCCATGCCCTATATGTGTGTGATGTTAACATAATGTTAAGTAGTCCTTGCTCAAGTGGTTTAGCATGATTGGTTTATGTCACTACCATATGTCCATGTTAATAGTAGGAATGCATTATTATTTTCTGCTCATTACCATGTTAAATGTATGATCATGTTATGCTCATTGCCATGTCAATTGTGTGAATGTATGATATGTTATAAAGAAGGAACTTGATACGTATGAAAAGAAATATGATATGTTATGAAGAAGGAACATGATATGTTATGAAAAGAAACATGTTATGTTATGAAGAAGAAACATGTTATGTTAAGAAGAATAAATATGATATGCCATGACAAGGAACATGATATGTTAACAAAAAGAAATTTGATATGTTATGATAAGGAACATGATATGCTATTTTACTTTCTGCATGGCTTGTACCAGGACCCTAATAAGGTCCAAGGGATGGGCTCCTACATGCCCCTGGGACGACGATCGTAGTACGAACTCAGTACGGGATGGGCTCCCAGATGCCCTAGGCCGACGGTCATAAGTACGGGCTTAGGATGGGCTTCTATGTTATGTTGCCCCTGGGCCGACGGACATAGTACGGGCCTAGTACTCTAGTGGGTTCGGGATTAGCTACCTCGGGTCTATTAGGGATGCGCACTATGATGATGATGATGTGGTACAATGTCGGGTCCAATATGTTGAGATTATGTTTACATACCTATAATATATATGTTTTCAAAGAGCATCCTACATATACCTTTATTTCATGTCTAGATCATATGATGTTAAATGCATGTTATGTTTACTTATGTTCTTAGATGTCTATATGAATGCTATGCTTATGTTCTGGTATGTTTAAATGCATGGTATGTTTGCTTATGTTTATATGCATGTTATGTTTGTTTATGATGCTATGCTTGTTTATATGTTCGTGTACGTTTATATGAATGTTATGCTCATATGAGCTTATATGATCATGTCACTACTCTATGCTTAATGCTTGACATATGGTTTTTGTGAGTAGGACAGGATCTTACTAAGCCTATGTGTTTATAGTTTTATGTTCCCTTGTACTGCAAATAAGGGTAAAGCATGACTAAACTAAAGGGAGCAGTAGGAGGGGCAAAGTGTGTGTGGTAGTGGCATGGTGGAGGAGATCTGTTTATGCTTCCCATACTTATGCACATTTTCTCTAAGTTGAATGTCATGAACTGGAACTAAGTATTTATTAAATGATGATGCATGTTTATGTTTAAAAGAAAAAAAAAAGAAATAAGTCTAAAGTCTTCCGCTGTAAGAAGTATATATAGTCTTTCGCTGTAATGCATGTATGTACGATCGCGTCGTGTCGCCCCTCCAAACCCCTGGAAAGGGCGGGCATGACAATTTAAGAGTATTTCGATGGAAAGTATACATTCTGAATACCAAAGACTATCTAGGAAAATTCACTTCAAAAACAAATGAAGGAATATTTCTTATGTATTCAACATCTAGTAGGGCTTATAGATTTTACAATAAGAAAATATTAAAAATTGGAGAAACAACTAATGTCATATTTGATCAATAAGAACTCAACAATGATCAAACAAGGAATGACAATAAATAACGAAGAAGGTGTGAATGAAACAATACTAGAAGAAGAACAAATTCAACATCAAGAAAACTTAAGAATTCCTAAAATAAATCCAAACCATCCTATTGAACAAGTGCTAAGAAATCCAACTCTAGGAGTTCAAACTAGATCGGGTATACAAAACATAAGTCAAATAGCATTAATATCAAAGTTAGAACCAAAAACAATAGTGAGGCTTTACCGGACCTTGATTGGGTAATAGCCATGCAAGAAGAACTATCACAATTAGAAAGAAATGAAATATGGAAAATTAGTACCTTCACCACCAAATAAATCAATCATAGATACAAAATGGGTATTTAGAAATAAATTAGATAACCAAGGAGAAATTATAAGGAACAAAACTAGGTTAGTAGCGAAGGGGTTTAGTCAAGTAGAAGGGTTAGATTATGATGAGACTTATGCTCTGGTACCTAGACTTGAATCCATTAGAATGTTGCTAGCCTATGCGGCACAAAAAGGATTCATGTTTTACCAAATTGATGTTAAATCCTAATTCTTAAATGAAGTAATAAAATAAGAAGTATACATAAGTCAACCCCCAGGTGTTGAAAATATAGAATACCCCAATCATATATACAAAGTGAAAAGGGCCTTGTATGGATTAAAATAGGCTCCTAGAGCTTAGTATGAACGATTATCTTCATACTTAATTTCAAAAGATTTTAGACAAGGTAAAATTGACTCAACTTTGTTTGTAAAAACATTAGATCTAGACATCTTTATAGCCCAAGTATATGTTGATGATATAGTATTTGGATCAACAAATTCAAAATTTTTAGAAGAATTTATAACCTTAATGGAACAAGAATTTGAAATGAGCCTAATAGGAGAGTTAAACTTCTTTTTAGGTTTACAAATAAAACAAACAAGAGATGGAAATTATATATATCAAAATAAATATGAAAAGAATTAATTAAAAAATTCAGAATGGAAAATGCAAAAGAAATAAAAACACTCATGACAACAAATATAATATTAGATGCCGATAAAGAAGGAAAACAAGTAGATTTAAAGTATTATAGAAGTGTCATAGGAAGTCTCATATACTTAACTACAAGTTGACCTAACATACTATTTGCAGTTAGTATGTGTACAAGGTATCAAACTTGTTCTAAAGAATCACATCTAACTCATGTCAAAAGAATCTTAAGATACATTAAAGGAACAATTAATGTGTGATTGAGAAAATGCTAGAGGGGGTGAATAGTGTTCGCAAAACTTTTATTTTCGTTGATTAAAATAAAGTACACAGCGAAAAACTAAAACACAAAACACAAGTATTTTTACTTGGTTCACAACCCACCGACTATTAATCCAAGGCCCTGCGATCCTTGATCGCTTCCGAAGGGCAATGCACTAAAAAATCCCTTCCTCATTGGAGGTAAGAGACAAGTGATTACAATGATGTAGAGGAAGAGGTAACAACTTTTCCTCTCCTCTTTGCAAATAATAATTAAAAAGTAAACAAGATACTAATAAATAACTTGTAGCAGATGCACGGTTGGAGTAGCGTTGTAGCATGTAGGATTCTGGTCGGAGGGTCGGCGCACTTAGGAGTTAATTGATTGATGATAATGATCTTGTAGGGTTTAAGTCCTCCACTCCTTTTATAGAATGTCACCTTGGAATAAGTCAAGATCGAGATACAAAACTCATGAATCTTATCTTGAGGTGGTGGCTTATCTTATCATGAGGTGACAACATTGATCTATATCTCTTTGACCATGTGCATTGGGTTGATTCGTTGACATCAGTCAACAGTTCCTCTTGGCAGTCGACTGCCTCCAGTCGACTGTTGACACCTCCAATTGACTATTTTACTTGAGAATTCCTGCAACATAAGGTTAGCACAAGAGATGCATAATGTCATGCAGTGTGACAGTCCTTTGACTGTCGATCTCGACTTCCATATTCCTCCGAAATTTTTTATCGGATCGATGCCTAGGATTGTCCTCTTACCAAGGACGCGTCCTTACCACCGGACCACACTCGGAGCTTACCTTTGGTCCTCCTGACCTATCACGTAGCTTTCGGTTACTTGATCACCGAGGTTTATCCTTCCTAGATTCTTCTGGCATCACCCGACCACCGAGGTTTCTCCTTCTGAGATTCTCCTGGTGTCACCCGACCACCGAAGTTTCTCATCCCGAGATTCTCCCGGTGTCGTTGACCACCGAGGTTTCTCATCAGAAGATTCTCTGGGTGTCGTTGACCTTAGCAAAGTCTAATACAATACCTACACACTTATCATAGCACATGAGATAGCAAAATAGCTTATCTTTGAATCTTTGCCATTATAAAAACCAAGGTTCGATTAACTGGTGCCCCTGCACCAACAATCTCTCCCTTTTTGATCTATGGAAAACCAATTCAAAGTTAAGAGAAAATCAGCAGTAAGAATTAAACAAGCATTTTTCAAAACCTCCTCCTTAAGGTTACCCCCCCTTTAACCCTAGGTGAGTTTTGAAAAACAAATACTTTTCGAAAAAAAATAGTTAACCTCTTAACTTTAACCTCTCTCCCCCTTTGCCATATATCAAAAATAACTTTATAAGGGGTGCATTTTTAAGGTTAACGTTTGAACAATATTTTCAAGCATGAGTCCTTTACTTTTACCAAAAAAAATAGAATTTTTAAAACATTTAATTAATTTGACTTAACATGTTCAACTCCCTTTAACATTTATGAGCTTAGGTTTCAAGATCCTGCACTAACAATGTATATCCTATGTTAGGATGTGACCGTCAAACCTTTAACATTATTATCGAATTTTGAGAAGAATATATTTATAGGATATTAAGGGAATATGTTTATTAGGTTTATGCCAAACTAAAGGTAGCTAGAGATACTAAGTTTGTCTAAATTAAGTCTACTCTCCCCCGTGGCATATTATCAAAAAAAAAGGATTTTAAATTTTGAAAGTATTGGCGATTTTTTTTAAATAAAAATAATATTTTAACAACTTCTATGATGATTATCCAATTAGAACCTCCCCCTTAACCTAACATCCTTGTTAATCACAAGGAAGACTTATCTAGAGGGTCTCCGCCTTTGTCTGACAAACTCTTAGGACATCCTTATTGGCCACAAGGAAGGCTTACCTAAGTGTCCAGAGGATCTAGGTGTCTAATGTTGACCTAAGGATCTAGACGTTCAGTATTAGTCAACTAACCATCATTTTAAGAAGCCAAGTTATTTTGAATACTACGTATAACTACATACAACAATTATAGCAACCAATAAAAATAGTTTTAAAAATCTATTTTATATATATAACAATCATAGCAACCAATATATATAAATTTTGAAATCATTTTAAAAACTATTTTCAATTTGTTGTCCTTACCATCTCACCCATTCTACATGATCAACCAAGTTATACTTATAGATGTTATGAGATGAATTTAATTTTACTTAGTTAATGTTAATGTCTTAGAAATTAATTAACCTTGGGTTAGATTCAGATTTAACCATTAGTTAGTTAAGTGAACATTTCAAAAGATGGCTTCCAAGTCATGACGAGGCACAGAGGCCTTCTTTGATCAGAACAACGATCACTTCCTTGGACAAAACCAATATTAAGAATTTACGCACATAATTGACTTAGGGTTACGTCCTAGTTTAACTAATCTAGGATGTGGTTGAAGGTTTTACCCACAAGCTCTGATTCCAATTGTTGGGTTGAGTTTCGAGTCTGTGAGGGGAAACTTCTCTTCCCACATCAACTCAGTCACTTGTTCATGGCGATCCCTTCTACGTCCCCGGATAAAAAAATTTATCCTTGAAAAGAGGGATTGCCCAAGCAACCTTGTCATCGTCGTGCTATTCGTTTAGAGAGGTCACTTGAACAAATTTGTTGTTCAAGCGACCAACTTCTATTCTACGAGTAGCCACGGAATAGACGATGTCCTGATCGCCGGCTTTTGTATTTATGTTCGGGATCCAAGTATTATTTAGTCACATACATAAAGTAAACATCCACATAAAACATGCATATAATTGAAAAGCAATTATAAACATAATACAAAAGATCACTAATCAAAATAAACAAGATTATACCTCTTGTTATACCTCTTGATCTTCTATTGTATGTCCTTCCTCCTTTTGGATGTCATGTGGGCGATGATCTTCCAAAAGTCGAAGCCTCCTAGATAACCAATCTTCCTTTCCTTGTTCACTCCGAACAAAGGAAGATCATAAAACAAAACTCTTCTTCCTATTTAGAACCGGCCACCAAGTCAATAAACTCGATGTTGCTGCCGGCCAAGGAAGAGAACATGGAGTATGGGAGCCGGCCAAAGGAGAAACAATAAGGGCATGGGTGTCGGCCAACACTTAGAGAAGAGAAAGGAAAGCAATCCTTCTCCTTGTTTCCGCCCAAACCCTAAACTTAGCTCTCCTAATTTTCGGCCAAGGATGAAGGGAAGAAGAATAGGGTGAGCTCCGGGCAAGGTAGAGGGAAGAAGGATTGAAGCCGGCCAAACTTTGGAAGAAGAAGAAAAAGCCTTCTTCTCATTGTTGCCGCCCAACACCAACCCCAAAACCCTAACCCTAGCCGCCCACTCCCAATCCTAACCGAACTAGGATTCCTAGCCTCCGTTAGGAAGCAAACCCTAACCCCCTCAAGCCATCAAGTCTTGCCGCCCACTCCTAATGCTCTATTTATAGAGTTGGGCTCATGCCTTGTTTTAATCTACACCATTGGTTCTAGGGATTTAATCTCAACTATCGGATCTAGAGATTTAATCTCAATCGTCGGATCTAGATATTTAATCTCTACCGTTGGATCTAGAGTTTTGTTTTCATCCATTGTATCTAAGCTTCATGAGGTGTTAATAGGCTACTATAGGAACCATGAGGAGGAGTAGGATCTTGGCCACCCAATGGATCAAGCCCATATAAAGTCCGATCCATTAATGATTATCCATTCCACTAGAGGATTTTCAATGATCTTCCTCACCAATCCTCATAAGTTAATATGGGCTCCATATATTATTTGTACATTTTCTCCCCGTGTTTAAGATCGTGAATGTCCGTCGATTAATTAATTTACTGGCCATTAATTAATCAACATCTAACTCCATGAGTAATATCACTTAACCTTTTCATCATGCCGAACCAAGTCCACCTGCAGGGTTTACATGATGAACCTTATGAGCTCCTCAATGGGACATCATCATCCTAATATATAGGACACGGTTTCTCCCTATAATCAATGGCACACCATATAAATAATACCATTTCCCAACTTACCGAGCCTATCGATTTAATCTATAAATCTCGCCCATTGGTAAATTAAAGAAATGAATACTAAGTATATGTGTCCGTTATTATATCGGGATTAAGAGCATGTACAATATAATATCTGAGGTCCAATTCGATTATGTAGTCAGTAATAAATCGAATCACCTCTAAGTCGGTCTTGCTCAATACACACAAAGTGCACTAGTGTGATTCTATGGTCAAGACAAACCAATACCAAATCACACTACAACCATTCCAATGGTTTGACCAAAGTCATCTCGGTTGTGAGCCTTTACTTATACTTTACAAGGAGCCGATAACATGATCTCCCATGTGACACCACACATCATGTTATCTACAATGTAATGTATTAGACAATATTGCATAACCATAAAAATGCAGACAATGATCATGTGATTCTTATTTCAAAATAAAGATGTTCATACAAAAGATAGACTTTTTATTATACATCCCAATAATCTCCCACTTATACTAAAAGACTATACTGTCCTCATACTGCCATACATATGATTCCCCTTCCCTCCACATGCCTATCAAAGCTCTCGCTAGAAGGGCCTTAGTGAAAGGGTCTACCAGGTCATCCTTTGATGCAATCTAGGCGACAACAACTTCTACCTCCTTTACGATTTCTCGTATCAGGTGGTACTTCCGCTCTATGTGTTTACTTGCCTTATGGGCTCGTGGTTCGTTCGAGTTTGCAACTGCACCATTATTATCACAATAAATTGTGATAGTACTGGTCAAACAAGGAATTACATCCAAGTCCATCAAGAAGTTCCTGAGCCACACAACTTCTTTTGCCGCCTCAGAGGCTGCCACATACTCAGCTTCCATGGTAGAGTCCGCCACGCATTTCTACTTGATACTCCTCCATATAATGGCTCTACCTCCCAAAGTAAACATAGAAACCTGAGGTAGACTTACTGTTATCCCTATTTGATTGGAAGTTGGAATCTGTATAACCCACAGGGAGTAATTGAGTCACTGATATAATCCTAGTCCTTCTCGGTACTTGATATATGCTTTTACTGCGGTCAATATCCACATCTGGATTAATCTAATATTTGCTGACCATACCCACGACAAAGCAGATATCTGGTCTCGTACATAGCATCGCAGACATGAGACTTCCTACCATCGAAGCATAAGGAACCACCTTCATCTCCTCTATCTCCTCAGATGTTCTAGGACACATCTCCTTAGATAAAGGAACTCCATGCCTAAAAGGTAGAAATCCATTCATGGAGTTCTGCATGCTAAAACGATCCATAATCGTGTCTATGTATGAAGCTTGGGATAAGCACAACATCCTCTTCCTGGGATCCCTTATAACCTTGATCCCAAGGATGTGTCCTACTTCTCGCAAGTCCTTCATATCAAATTGTTTGGACAACCATACCCTTACATCAGATAACACCTTGATATTGTTGCAATCAACAAAATGTCATCTACGTATAGTACAAGAAATACCACTACGTTTCCGTCACATCTCTTGTATACACAAGACTCATCCAGACTTTGAATAAATCCATAAGACTGGATTACTTCATCAAAGCGGATGTTCCATGACCTCGAAGCTTGCTTCAATCCATAAATGGACCGATTAAGCTTACATACAAGATGCTCTTTGCCCTTCGCAATGAATCCCTCTGGTTGCTTCATATAGATGTTTTCCTCAAGACTTCCATTAAGGAAAGTTGTCTTGACATCCATCTACCACACCTCATAATCTATATGAGCTACTATGCATAAGAGAATCCCGATAGATTTAAGCATGGCTACTGGCGAAAAGGTCTCCTCATAATCGATACCCTCTTTCTGAGTATACCCCTTTGCAACAAGCCTCGCTTTGAAGGTCTCAACCTTCCCATCTATTCCTCTCTTTCTTTTGTAGATCCACTTGCATCCAATGGTTTTTACACCATCGGGTGGTTCCACTAGCTCCCAAACCTGATTTGAATCCATAGATTCAATCTCAGTATTCTTTATCTTGGATTGCCTCGTCATATGTCCAGGGATCAGGTTTATGTTCGCTAAGGACCAAATCAGAAGATTCTCCCAAGAACATGAATCTATCAGGCTTTCTCACAACCCTCCCACTACCACGAGGTATCTCCTGTGTATCCTCTGTGACACGCGGTGCAGTGACTTGTGATATATCCTCTTGTACCAGTGGTACTGAAGAAGTGACTTCCCCTTTTATTTCCTCCAGAACAATCTTACTCATGGGCTTGTGGTTCATTACATAGTCTTCCTCTAGAAATCTGGCGTTCGTGCTAACGATCACCCTCTAATCTCTAGGACTATAAAATAAACCATCCTTCGTTCCTCTAGGATAGGCAACGAACATGCGTACTTCTGTACGAGGTTCCAACTTGCCAGCATCTGCATTCAGCACATGTGCTAGACTCCCCCAAATCCGAATATGTCTTAGACTAGGCTTTCGCCCAGTCCACAACTCTGTGGGAGTAGAAGACACTGATTTAGATGGAACCAAGTTCAGAATGTACAACATTGTATCTAGAGAATATCCCAAGAACGAATCTAGCAACTCAGAATAACTCATCATTGATGTAACCATCTCCATAAGAGTCCTATTCCTTCGCTCTGCTACACCATTCTGCTGGGGTGTGCCAGGTCCAGTCAATTGGGATTGAATCTCAGCCTCTGATAAGTAGTTCCTAAACTCTCCCAAGAGGTACTCACCACCACAATCAGATCATAGTGTCATCCATATCTTGAATAATCGTCTATGAAAGAGACGAAATATTCAAGACCACCTCTTGCCTGGATAGTCATAGGACCACACAAATCAGAATGAATCAATTCCAACACATCTTTGGCTTTATACCCCTTGGCCTTAAAAGGCCTCTTGGTCATTTTACCCTCCAAGCAAGATTCGCAGGTTGGGAAATCCTCCACCACTAATGAACCCAGAGGTCCATCAGCTATCAACCTTTGAATTCTGCTTAGGTTAATATGACCAAGCCTAAGATGCTAAAGATATGTTTGGTTCATCTTTGAAGGTTCTTTTCTCTTATTGGAATTAGAAGATGAGTTATTAATTTCCATATACATCGTGGGAGTTTTTGGTTCAAGTGTGTACAAATTTCCTATCAATGTACCAGAATAGATAATCTCCCTATTCCTTTTTATAACAACTCTATCATTAAAAGAAATAGAGTATCTATTCACAAACAATTTAGAAACCGAAATTAAATTCTTTCTAAATAAAAGTACATAAAGGCAATTCTTAAGAACTAAAACTTTATTTTTCACAAAAGACAAATAAACATCTCCCACTGCAATCGCCACCTTCATGGCATTGCCCATGCAAAAGGTAATCTCTCTCTCAGCTTGTCGTTGGGTTTCTTGGAACCCCTGCAAAGTATTGCAGACATGATTAGTGGCTCCCGTATATACACACCAGGTGCCAGTAGATAACACCGCTAATCATGTTTCAACGACTAGTCCAAAGGATATACCTTTGTTCTTCTTTGGATTGTGACATTCCTTCTTTCAATGTCTATCCTACTTGCAAGTGAAGTACTTGCCTTTCAGCTTCTTCAATCCTCCCTGAGATCCTCTCACCACCTTTGCTCCACCTTGTTTCTTCTTCTTCTTTCCTTTCGGCTTAGAAGTAGAAATCTTCTGAGCAACCATGGCCTGAGCCTGAGCAAGCCTTTCTGTCAGCTGGAGAATGATATCGACCTGGGATTCCCCATCGATCTCAGCTCCAAGGACTTCTAGCTCATTCGCATGCTTAGGAGAACACTCTTTAAAGAGTACATATTTGTACTCCTCAACAGTGAAGACAATGTCAAGATTCCTTTTTCCAATCAACATAATCATATACAGTAAGCTTATTTTCTTTAGTATCACAGCAAGTGGACTGAAAGTCATTTTTGAAAATCCTAAGAATCACATAGATCATTACTTTAGATTTCAAAAAATTATTGATTCCTCAAACAATAAAATTTTAAAATCAACCAACACCTCAAAACACCGAGAATATCGTATGCCACGATCGTGTGGACGTATACGAATTCTACTTTTGTAAGAGGAGGTTTTACTCATTAATTTTACTATCTTGTCAACCTTGAGGATTCAACTGTTAGGATCTTTGTAATGGCTAGAGTGGGGGTGATTAGCCTTTCTTCGTTTCTACAAAATATGTTAGCGGAAGCAATACAAATACAAATGTAAATAAGAATACGAAACAAGAAAACAATGCTAACACCCGATGTACATGGTTCGGAGATGACGCTCCTACTCCACGGTAATCCGTAAGGTGGATTAGCCCTAGCCAATCTTCACTAAAACTTCCTTTGGATGAACTAAGGTGGAGAAACCTTGTCTTACAATGCACTCCTCTTCTTTACAATGATGGAAGATTAAGATTAGAGAAGAGGAGGTTTAGAATTATAAAAACACTTGGAGAAAGCTTGGTGAGCACAGGGGTGTAGCTAGGAATGAGAGCACTAGCTTCACCAAGCTCCCCAAGGTCCCTTCTTATAGAAGAGGGGTTGTTTTTCCCGTTGGGCTTTGATCAGTCGACTGATGATTACCATCAGTCGACTGCCATCAAAGATAACGTCTTCTGACAAAGCGGATCCGTGGGAATTCAAAGCCACCATTTCCAATGGGAGGCCTATCAGTCGACTGATGGAGTGATCAGTCGAGTGATCAAAGCCATAGTCGAGTGAGACTGCATTCTATGGCGAATTTTCCCTTGATCAATCGATCGCCGCTTTAGCGATCGGTGATCTAACATCGATCAGCCATGACTAAAGGCGGTCGGTGATCGTTAGGGTTTCACCTCGACTCTCGATCGAACACGACGGTCGGTGATACATCGTATCAGTCGACTGATAATCATCAAGTATGAATATTTCATACTTGATTCCACCCCCTAGACCTATACTTGACCTTCTAACTCTTCCTTCAACCTTGTGCCTGCCTTCAAGAGTTTCCTTCGCCCTCATCATGTCTTGGGTTGCCAAATGCCTGGACATAACGCCGCCAAGACTACAAGCTTGGACTTATGCTGCCAAGACTTAACTTTAGACTTCCTTTTCCAAGGTTCACTTGGACTTTACACTGCCAAGACTACAAGCTTGGTCTTACGCTGCCAAGTCCATCCCTTGGACTTCTCTTTGCCAAGGTTCACTTGGACTTTACGCTGCCAAGACTACAAGCTTGGTCTTACGCTGCCAAGTCCATCCCTTGGACTTTCCTTGCCAAGATCATACCTGGACTTTTCTTTTACCAAGTCTTCATACTTGGATTTCCCTGTCACTCAAACATATTCACAATTAGATCACAAAGCACTGCTTAACTTAGATGATTATCCAAACATCAAAACATATAAATGCTTGGGGCATTGTTGCACCAACAATTTCCCCCTTTTTGATGTTTGGAAATCATATAAGTTAGGTCTTCTCAATATGCACATAATATGAATTCTAACTTAACCATTCCTTCTCCTCCTTTGACATACATCGAAAAGAGAGGAATTTATAGATTTCTTGAAAGAATTAAGGTAGTTGTATCTTTTTTTTTTTTTTTTTTTTTTTTGATTTACAAGTGGTATCCAAGCTTCGCTCGACTAGTCCACTTGGCGAACCGGCCCTGCCCCACGGCCTCCGAAGAGTCTCCACCGGCCCACAAGGGTAAATCAGGAAGACGCGCCACCAAGTCGCCGTGAGGGGTTTAACGCCAATCAGGGTCCGCACCCCACACCAACCCGCTGGTAAACGGGAACCCGCCTCCGCAACCCGCAAGCGAGTGGAAAACGGCGGAATTCCCTCCGCAAGCTGCAGCCGGCAGGGATCGAACCATGGCTTGCTCCAGGGACCCCCCAAGCTCTTACCGACGCGCCATTGCCCTGGGGGCAGGTAGTTGTATCTTGGACTAAGGTATAAGATTGAAATTAAGCTCCCCCTTAATCCAAGATATGTTATGTGATGTTTGATGAACATTTGAAGCAAAGCATAACAAAAGTTTGAAGGTTAAGTCCTAACTTTGCACCAACAATGTAAGTTTGGGGATGAAAAGATATACATTATGAAGACTCCCCCAATATTATCATGCTAGAGTGTTAGGGCATCAAGGATACACTAAACATCACAAAATGAAGCTATTTGTCGGAAAACAGAGTGTATCAGTCGACTGGTTTCTGAACCAGTCGACTGATAAGCCTGAAATCCGAATTTCAGCCTTTTCAGCCCAAATTCAGAAATACGTTAGAAATTCCAAAAATCTCGAAAAATCATGAAATTTTGCGTACACATTTCTGAAATCATACTTTATGAAGGAAAAATAGTTTGAAAAATAATTGTTTTCCAGATTTTGAGATTGATACAAACTTAGAAACTAACAAAAGTTCTAATATTTTTGCAAACTTTGTATGACTTTTGTATTCCACTTGAAAACTGTTTTTCAAAATATGATGAACATAGTTTAAAATATATATGATTTAGAATTTCCAACCATGTTCTTAGAGCTATGTATTCATTACTTGAATACAAGCCTTCCCAATGATTGGTCCATGAGGTATTCATGTCTCTAGGTGTGTCATTGGCTCAGAGTAATGTATCATAATAAGCATGATGAGCCAAGTACACCTTCTCTATCATCTCACATGTTCCTAAGTGTCTCAATACAAAAATCATGGTTTCTTAAGGCTTTTTGTGAGATGCATCAAGGTATAAAGCTAACATATGAATATGGGATCATGCAAACCTAGAATTTTACTCGACAAAGCACATACCAAGCTCTCTACTTAAAGATGAAAATTCAGTTTCGGGAAGAGCTTTGGTGAAGATATCGGCAAGGTTGGACTTAGATTCTACATAATTAAGTTCAATGCCCCTCTTGCCACATGATCTCTTAAGAAGTGATGTTTCACTTCAATGTGCTTGGTCCTAGAGTGATGTACCGGATTTTTGGTCAAGTTGATGGTACTCACATTGTCACAATAAACTTTAATGTTAGAGTAGTGTAGCTCATAGTCCTCAAGAGTATGTCTCATCCAAAGTAATTGAGCTACACAACCACCCATAGCCACATACTCGGCTTCAGTGGTTGATAAAGCAACACAATGTTGCTTCCTACTACTCCAACTAACTAGGGAGGACCCAAGAAATTGGCATCCACCACTAGTACTCTTCCTATCCAATTTGCAACAGGCATAATCGGAATCGGTATAGCCAAGCAACTCAAAAGACCTAGTCCTAGGATACCAAAGTCCTACATTTAGGGTGCCTTTAACATATCTTAAAATTCTCTTAACGGCTACTAAATGTGATTCTTTGGCACAAGATTGGTATCTTGCACACATACCTACCGCAAAAAAGATATCGGGTCTACTAGCAGTTAGGTATAGTAGGCTACCAATCATACTCCTATAAAGTTTAAGATCAATTGATTTACCATCATGATCGCTATCTATTCTAGTGCTAGTGGTCATAGGAGTGGTTACAATTTTGGCATTTTCCAAACCAAATTTTTGATCATTTCATTTGCATATTTTGTTTGATAAATATGAATCCCTTCATTGGTTTGCTTGACTTGTAATCGTAGGAAAAAGTTAAGATTTCCAACTAAACTCATTTCAAATTCATTTTCCATGTTTTTTATAAAGTCTTGAAGAAGATCATCATTTGTTGACCCAAAAATAATGTCATCAACATATACTTGGGCTATGAAGATATCCTTTAATGTTGACTTTATGAACAAGGTTTGATCTACTTGGCCTCTTCTAAAATCCTTAGAGATTAAGAAGGATGATAATCTTTCATACCATGCCCGGGGAGCTTGTTTTAACCCATATAATGCTTTCCTAAGCTTATATACGTGGTTTGGATAATCTATGTTTTCAAACCCGGGTGGTTGTTCTACATATACTTCTTCCATAATATAACCATTTAGAAATTCCGATTTAACATCCATTTGATAAAGTTTAAATCCCATATAGGAAGCATATCCTAAGAGAATTCTAATAGATTCTAACCTAGCAACCGGGGCATAAGTCTCATCATAGTCAAGCCCCTCAACTTGATTGAATACCCTAGCAACCAACCTAGCCTTATTTCTAGTGATATTTCCTTGGTCATCTAGCTTATTCCTAAAGACCCATCTTGTAGTAATTATGTTGCTATCATTTGGTCTAGGTACTAACTCCCATACTTGACTCCTCTCAAATTGAGCCAATTCATCTTGCATTGCCAAAATCCAATCCGGATCATGTAACACATCATTGATCGATTTGGGCTCGATTTGTGAAATAAGAGCTACTTGACTAGTAGGAGGTCTATGAAATGACCTAGTTCTTACTCCTTGAGAAAGATCTCCTACTACTTGGTCAAGTGGATGATCTTGATGAATTCTTAGGGTTCTAGAAGGGGTTTCAAATTGATCATTGTTATCTTCTACCCTCCATTCATCATCGGAATCTCCTCCTCCTCCCCCTTGATCATTACCCCTTATGGTCAAATTTTGAAGTTTTTGGGTAATATCTTGATTATTGTCATTAATATCCTTATCAATGGAGGACTTTCTAGGGTAGGTACTATTGGTTTCATCAAATTGAACATTAGAAGACTCCTCAATCCCTTGAGTTCTCTTATTATAGACTCTATATCCTCTACTCGTAGATGAGTATCCAACTAGGATCCCCTCATCCGCTTTGGATTCAAATTTTCCTAAGTTATCTTTGGTGTTTAAAATATAAACCTTACATCCAAAGACTTTGAAATAATGAATTGTGGGGATAGTCCCATTCCATAATTCAAATGATGTCTTTCCTAAAAACCTATGGATTTGAACCCTATTTTGGATATAGCAAGCGGTATTAATCGCTTCCTCCCACAAGTATCTAGGTAGAGAATATGCATTAAGCATAGTCCTAGCCGCCTCTTGTAGGGCACGATTTCTCCTTTCCACCACCCCATTTTGTTGGGGTGTTCTAGGACAAAAGAACTCATGCTTATACCCTTGCTCTAAACAAAATTGTGAAAATTTAGAATTCTCAAATTCACCACCATGATCACTACGGATCCGGTTGATTTTGAGACTCTTTTCATTTTCAACTCTTTTACTAAATCCTATGAGTATTTTTAAGGTATCATCCTTATGTTTCATAAAATAAACCCAAGTATACCTAGAAAAATCATCTACTATGACTAAACAATATTTGTTACCATTTAAAGAAGGAGTACTATGGCAATCAAATAAGTCAAGATGCAATAATTCTAACGGTAAAGAGGTATTAGTTAAGGTTTTACCTTTGTGTGATGCCTTTGTTTGTTTTCCTTCTTGGCATGCATCACACATTTTGTTCTTGACATACTTGATCTTTGGTAGCCCTTTGACCAACTCCAACTTGGCTACCTTGGCTATGTTTTTCATGTTGATGTGCCCCAATCTCCTATGTCATAGCCAACTTTCTTCTTCTTTTGCAACAAGACACTTAGTAGAAATGTTAGAAGCATATGAAAGATCGACATAATAAATATTCAATTTCCTATATCCAACTAACATACAATCATTTAATTCCTTGTGTCTAATCATGGATTTTGAGGATTCAAAAGAAACATGGTAGCTTGCATCACAAAGTTGACTAACACTTAATAAATTAAATTTCATATTTTCAACTAGTAAAACTTTGTTAATGACAATTTTGGGGGATACCTCAATTGTACCTTTACCTAGTATCTTGAGTTTTCCACTATTTCCAAAAGACACCGCTCCCTTCTTCACATACTTAATTGTGGAGAACTTGCTCACATCCCCGGTCATGTGTGTTGAGCAACCGCTATCCACAATCCACATACCTTTCTCTCCTACCTAAATCACATGAAAAATACAATCTTTTGGTACCCAAACATTTTGACCGGTAACATTAAGTAAGAACTTCTTAGGTACCCATGCTTTCTTAACCCTACCCTTAATGGTTGCTTTTCTATTAATCAATGAGATATAAGCAACTTCTTTTTCTTTTGACTTATATCCTAAACCGGCCTTATTGTAAACGACTCTTTGTCAACTAAGGATCATGTCAAGATATTTTGAGCCATTTGTAAATTTCTCTAAGCATGTCTTTAATTCACTAACCTCATCCTTAAGTTTGTCATTCTCTTCCTTAAGTATGCAAGAATCAACATGTGACGGTTTTTCATTCCTAATGGCCTTTAGTTCTACCTTCATGCTTCTAACCTTAGATTTAGACTTATCTAAAGCCTCTTTAAGATAAGCAATTGATTTATAAAGAAGCTTAACTTTAGGAGAGTTCATTACCTCATCGTCACTAGATGACGAATCATCACTTGAAGAGTCTTCTTCTTGGCTTGATGTACCGGAGTCGTCTCCTTGGGCCATAAGTGCCACATGGCCTGTGACATTGGAAAGCTCATCATCGAAGGAGGAATCTTCAACACTTGGTGTGTCCTATGTGGTTTGAGCCATCATGGCCTCGTTCTTCTTCTTCTCCTTCTTTTCTTTCTTTTTCTTTTCTTTTTCTTCCTTCTTTTTTAGCTCCGGGCAATTCGGCTTTATGTGCCCCTTCTTATTGCAAGCATGGCAAATCACATTATTATTAAAATTTGAATTACCACTAATTTTACCTCTTAAAGAATGGGACCCCTTCCTTGCTTCTCTATTCTTGAACTCCTTTGATTTTCTATAGAGTTTCTTGACAAAGTTTTCCATCTCGCTAGATGAGTCTCCGTCACTACTTGAGTCATGCTCCGATTCGGATGATGATGACACTTCTTTTCTTTCTTTCTTCTTCTTTTCCTTCTTTTCAACAAATAGAGCTAAACCCTTTTCCTTAAAGGACATGTTAGTTTGCTCATGCAATTCAAACTCACAAAATAATTCATCAATTTTAATTTGAGAAAGATCCCTAGTTACTTTAATAGCATCAACTATAGAAGTCCATAGAGAATTTCTAGGAAATGCTTGAAGTATGTACCTTACCAAATCCCGGTCGTCAACTCGCTCACCTATGATGTGGAGTCTATTCACAATCTCCTTGAACCTTCCATGCATTTGGCTTATGGTTTCATGCATCTTCATTTGGAAGGCTTGAAGTTGTCCAATTAGTAAGTCCTTCTTGGCCCTCTTTGACTCCTTGGATCCTTCATTTAGCTCAATGAGCTTTTCCCATAACTCCTTGGTGGATTCGAAAGGCCCCAACTTATTGAGTTGCTCCATTGTAATGCCGCATTGGATGGTGAGTACCGCCTTTGCATTTGATTCGAACCTCCTATTCATTTATCTTGTCCAATCCTTGCTTGGAATAGGATTTTCATGTTCATCCACCGGTTCCTCAAAGCCATCTACAATGCTATGCCAAATTTCAATATTACTCATTAGATAATACTGTTGGAAATTTGACGCCGCTAGAGGGGGAGTGAATAGAGTTTGACCTTACGTAGATGGAAAACGTTCGTGTGCTTGTCTACAATTTTCGTTAGCGCAGCGGAAACAAAGATAATAAAGCAATAACGAAAACACAAACACACAAACGCAAGGATATAACGTGGTTCGGAACCGAACTGGTTCCTACTCCACGGATCGAGCTCTATAGAGCTCTAGCGATGCCAATGCAATCACTAACCACAAATACTCTTTCTCGACACAAGTCGGAGGTGGAGAAACCTCTTACAAACTATTCTTACAACAATAAGAAATAGATACAAGCAATTACAACAATGAAATATAATGCAAGTAAAGAAAACTACTTTACAAATGCCTTTTGATTGCTTGCTTGTTGATCGCTTGAACCGTGGTTGAAGACCACGATTTGCGACAAATCGCCTCAAGAAATCCAAGAAATGCGTTTAGAAGCGATGCTAAAGACCCTCCGTCGAGCTCCTTTTTTTATCGCCATCACCGACCGCGATCGATCAGCGCAAGTCACCGATCGATGCCATGGTTGTCGTGAGACCACGGCTTGATCCACGCTGGAAAGACTCCAACGGATCTCTTGGCGATCATTGCGGGGCGTAGCCGACCGTAGCGGTCGGCTCTGGGCGATCTCGACATTGATTCGACAATCGATCGACCCTTGGCGTTCGACCGCATCGACACCGATCGGCTCCAATGAGCAGTCGACTACCAGAGCATTTCCAGCTCTAAAACTGGCAGTCGAACTCAAGTCGACTCACGACAGTCGAACCGGCCATAATGCTAGTAGACTGCCAACCTCAAAAATGAGGTTTTAACCCAAGTATGGTGCCCCCATACTTGCTAGACCACCCTTAGCCTAGACCTAAGCCTTCTAGCCACCTCCATCAGCCTCACGCCTCTCGGATCCCTCCAAGTCATCCATGACTTGTTCATCCATCGCGCTAGCCTCTAGGTGCTTCCGTCGGCTATGTCATGCTAACGGTGTCTACACCGCCAAGGCACATTGGACTTATGCCGCCAAGACTCCGCTTAGACTTTACACCGCCAACCATTGGACTTATGCTGCCAAGACTCCCGCTTGGACTTTACGCAGCCAATATCAAACCCCTTGGACTTCTCATGCCAAGACTCAAGCTTGGACTTTCCCTTGCCAACCCATGTTGGACTTTTACATTGCCAAGACCCATGCTTGGACTTTTCCCTTGCCAACCCATGTTGGAGTTCTCAAATGCCAAGACCATGCTTGGACTTTCCCTTGCCAACCCATGTTGGACTTTTACATTGCTAAGACCCATGCTTGGACTTTTCCCTTGCCAACCCATGTTGGACTTCTCAAATGCCAAGACCATGCTTGGATTTTCCCTTGCCAACCCATGTTGTGTTGGGATGTATACTGAAAGCCTAGCTCTTTTATATGAACATCTTTATTTTGAAATAAGAATCACATGATCATTGTTTGCATATTTTTATGATTATGCAAAATTGTCTAATATTTTACATTGTAGATAACATTGTGCTTGGTGTGGCACAGAAGATCATATTATCAGTTCCTTGTAGAATATAAGTAGAGGCTCACAACCAAGATGGTTTTGGACAAACCATTGGGATGGTTGTAGTGTAGCTTGGTATTGTTTTGTCTTGAACATAAAGTTACACTAGTACACTTAGGTGTATTGAGCAGGACCGACATAGAGGTGATTCAATTTATTGCTGACTACATAATTGAATCGGACCTCAGATATTATGTTGTACATGCTCTTAATCCCGATATAATAACGGGCACATGTACTTAGTATTTATTTCTTTGATTTACCAGAGGGTGAGATTTCTATGGATTAAATCAATATGCCCGGTAAGTTGGGAAATGATATTATTTACATGGTGTGCCGTTGATTATAGGAGGAAACCGTGTCCTATATATTAGGTTGATGATGTCCCCTTGAGGAGCTCATAAGGTTCATCATGAAAACCCTGCAGGTTGACTTAGTCAACATGATGATAAGGTTGAGTGGTACTACTCGAGGAGTTAGATGTTAATTAATTGATGGTCAGTAAATCAATATCTTAAACACGGGGAGATGGATGTACAAATAATATATGGAGCCCATATTAATTTATGGGGGTTGGTGAGGTAGTTCGATGATGATCCTCTAGTGGAATGGAACATCATTGATGGATCAAGTTTGTGTGGTTCCGATCCATCGGGTGGCCAAGACCCAACTCCTCCTCATAGTCCCTATCGTAGCCTAATATAAACCTCATGAAGTCTAGATCAAATAATGGAAAACAAATCTCTAGATCCGACGGTTGGGATTAAATTCCTAGAACCGACGGTGGAGATTAAATCTCTAGATCCGACGGTTGGGATTAAATTCCTAAGAACCGACGGTAGATATTAAATCTCTAGATCCGACGGTTGGGATTAAAACCCTAGAACCGACGGTTGAGATTAAATCTCTAGATCCGACGATTGAGATTAAAACCCTAGAACCGACGGTGGAGATTAAACCAAGGCCTAAACCCTAACTCTATAAAAGGATGGCTATGGGTTGGGCGGCAAGAAGTTTTTTGGTTGATGATGGATGCTAAGGAAATTAGGGTTTTGCCTAGCATTGCTTGGGCGGCAAGCAACCTTAAGGAGGAAACCCTAATTAGGGTTTTGGCTCCTTAGGTTGGGCGGCCAAGGTGAGGATGAAGAGTGGGCGGCAACTTGTGGAGGAGCTTGTCTTCTTCCATGGAGGTGGCTAGCTCCTAGATCTCTTCTCTCCACCATGATTGGGCGGCAAGGAACCCTATGGAGGAAACCCTAATTTGATTAGGGTTTTGGCTCCTTTGCATGGGCGGCCATGGATGGAAATGAAGGTTGGGAGGCCACTTGTGGAGGAGTTTGTCTTCTTCCTTGGAGGTGGCTAGCTCCTAGATCTCTTCTCTCCACCATGGTTGGGCGGCAAGAAAGCCTAAGGAGAAACCCTAATTAGGGTTTCCTCCTTAGGTTGGGCGGCTAGGGATTGCAAGGAAGTTGGGCGGCAACTATAGGAGAGGAGGTCTTCTTCTTCCTAGGGTGTGACCGGCTCCTTCCTCTATTCCCTCCACCGTGGCCGGCGCCCAACATTTTCCTTTTCTCCTATTCACTCCATCTTGGCCGGCGGCACCAAAACTAGGGTTTGTCCCTAGTTCGGTTCCTTGGTTGTTTCCATATTATTCTCTCTATTCTTGGGGCTGGCGGCATCAATCCTTTATGGATTGGTGGTTGGCTCAAGCAAGAAGGGAAAGAGAGTTCTTCATTCTTTGGATTGAAGAAGATCTAGGATGCTTCAACTTGTGGAGGATCTTCGCCCACACGAAGTCTACAAGGAGGTTAGGACATACGATAGAAGATCAAGAGGTATAAAAGTTTTATAACTTTTATTATTGTTCTTTGCATGTTCTTAAGTGATATGCTAGCTTATGTTCTTTATGTTAGTATATGTTGATTATACTAGTTTACATTTGCATGTATTTGTATAATCATGGACCCCGATAAGAAACACAAAAACCGGTGATCCGTCCGTCGTCTCTTCCGCGGCTAACCGACTAGAAGAGTTGTGTTGCTTGAACAACTAGTTTGTTCAAGCAATCGCTTGAGTCGTTAGCACGACGACGAATTGGTTGTGCTTAGGAAACTCATCCCCTCCGGATTAGTTTTCATTAGTGAAAATTTTAATCCGGGGACCTAGGAGCCAATGAGCCTCCGAGGATTAGCACGTTGCCAACAAGTGGTATCAGAGCCACGGTTTCCGGTTTTGTGTGTTTTGGATTCGGCTACTTTCACGCACTTATCATATATTGTGTATGTCGGATAATAGTAGGATGTGCGTAGGCTAACTTTTTGGTTGCAGGCATAAGATCCAACTATTATGGCTATATATATGTGTGTATGTGATTGCATGTGTGTGTGATTGTATATTATTTGAATCCTCGGGGTTGACGAGGCTAAATTAGTATTTAATTTTTGTAATTGAATACGACATTGTTTAGCCACTCTTTATTTTATTTTACTTTCGATCTAGATTTCATGTACACTCCCTCGTGGAGTATAGGATCGATGGATGTAAAATAAAATAGGTTTTATTCTCGGCTCGGATCTCCGGTTGGCTCGTACATGGCGTAGGAGGAGCGGACGAGGTGGCGACACGACGGGACGCATATTGGAGAACAATGCCATAATAGTTGGAAAAATTCTGATTTTTCCATATTTATTGCTGATTTGTTTTATATACATGTTGTGTGTGCTTGAAAATTCCTCATTTTAAATTTACTAAGTGGGAGAGGGATATTTTAATTAATTCCCGCGGCCTCCATTACAATTTGACATGTGATGCAACAAACTTGTGTGTCGGCTCTGAGTGCCTTCCTCCCTGAGGACGGGTTTGTTTGCGGATCACTAGGTCAAATAATGGTTATAGGAAATTATCTAGGAGCATGTGTACTTCCATAGAGGTAAGACACATAATCCAAAATAATTCCCTTAGTATCGTGTAATGGTGCACACTTAGATGCAAATAAAAGTATCCTCCCCATAGGAGTCACTGCTTTTATTTGTAGGGCCAAAGAGGAACCAACTATTAATTTTATTTGTCAAAAAGTAAGGTTGACAAGATAATAAAATTAATGGGTAAAACCTCCTCTTACAAATGTAGAATTCGTATACGTCCACACAGAGTGGCATACGATATTCTCGGTGATTTGAGGTGTTGGTTGATTTCGGAATTTTATTGTTTTGAGGAATCAATAATATTTGAAATCTAATATAATGATCTATGTGATTCTTAGGATTTTCAAAATTGACTTTCAGTCCACTTACTGTGATACTAAAGGAAATAAGCTTACTGTACCTAAATAATGTTGATTGGAAAAGATTCTAGATATTGTCTTATCTGCTAAGGAGTACAAGTATGCACTCTTCAAAGAGTGTCCTCAAGCCATCATTGCTCAAAAGGGTTTCTACTTCTAAGCCGAAAGACAAGAAGAAGAAGAGACAAGGTGAAGCAAAGATGGTCGGAGGATCTCAGGGAAGAGTGAAAAAGCTGAAAGGCAAGTACTTCACTTGCGAGCAGGATGGACATTGGAAGAAGGACTGTCCCAATCCAAAATAGAACAAAGGTATATCTTTTGGACTAGTCATTGAAACATGATTAGCGGTGATATCTACCGGCACCTGGTGAGTAGATACGGGAGCCGCTAATCATGTCTGCAACAATTTGCAGGGGTTCCAGGAAACCTGATGACTAGCTAAAGGGGAGATTACCATTTACTTGGGAAATGACATGATGGTAGCGGCTATTGCAGTGGGAGAAGTTTTATTTATCTCTTGAGAATAATAAAACTTCGGTTCTGGAAAATTCCCTTTATGTACCTTTATTTAGAAAGAATTTAGTTTCAGTTTCTAAATTATTATGGATGGATATTCTATTTCTTTTAATGACAGAGTTGTTATAAAAGGAATAGGGAGAATATCTATTCAGGTACATTGAAAGGAAATTTGAACCAAAACCTCCCACGATGCAAATTGAAGTTAATAACTCATCTTCTAATTCCAATAAGAGAAAAGAACCTTCGAAGATGAACCAAACATATCTTTGGCTTCTTAGGCTTGGTCACATTAACCTAAGCTGAATTCAAAGGTTGAAAGCTGATGGACCTTTGGGTTCATTAGTGGTGGAGGATCTCCCAACCTACGAATCGTGCTTGGAGGGTAAGATGACCAAGAGGCCTTTTTAAGGCCAAGGGGTATAGAGCCAAAGATGTGTTAGAAATGGTTCATTCTGATTTGTGAGGTCCTATGACTATCTAGGCAAGAGGTGGTCTTGAATATTTTGTCTTTTTCATAGACAATTATTCAAGATGACACTACGATCTGATCGTAGTGGTGAATACCTCTTGGGAGAGTTTAGGAATAACTTATCAGAGGCTGGGATTCAATCCCAATTGTCTGCACCTGGCACACCCCAGCAGAACGGTGTAGCAGAGCGAAGGAATAGGACTCTTATGGAGATGGTTAGATCGATGATGAGTTATTCTCACTTGCCAGATTCGTTTTGGGAATATGCTCTAGATACGGCGGTATACATTCTGAACTTGGTTCCATCTGAATCAGTGCCTTCTACTCCCACAGAATTGTGGACCGGGCGAAAGCCTAGTCTAAGACATATTCGGATAAGGGGAGTCCAGCACATGTGCTGAAGGCAGATACTGGTAAGTTGGAACCTCGTACAGAAGTATGCATGTTCGTTGACTATCCCAGGAGGAACGAAGGGTGGATTGTTTTATAGTCCTAGAGATCATAGGGTGATCATTAACACGAACGCCAGATTTCTAGAGGAAGACAATGTGATGAGCCACAAGCCCAAGGGTAAAATTGTTCTGGAGGAGTTAAAAAGGGAAGTCACTTCTTTAGTACCACCGGTACAAGAGGACATACCACATGTCACTGCACCGCGTGTCACAGAGGATACACAAGTGATACCTCGTCATAGTGGGAGGGTTGTTAGACAGCCTGAGAGATTCATGTTCTTGGGAGAATCTTTTGATTCGGTCCTTAGCAAACATGAACCTGATCCCTAGACATACGACGAGGCAATCCAAGATATAAATACAACATCTTTGCAAAGTGCAATGAATACTGAGATTGAATCTATGGATTCAAGTCAGGTCTGGGAGCTCTTGTGCACTGCAGCTCATATGGATTATGAGTTGTGGCAGATGGATGTCAAGACAACTTTCCTTAATGGAAGTCTTGAGGAAAACATCTATATGAAGCAACCAGAGGGATTCATTGCTAAGGGCAAAGAGCGTATTGTATGTAAGCTTAATCGGTCCGTTTATGGACTGAAGCAAGCTTTGAGGTCTTGGAACATCCGCTTTGATGAGGTAAATCCAGACTTATGGATTTATTCAAAGTCCGGATGAGTCTTGTGTATACAAGAGATGTGACGGAAACGTAGTGGTATTTCTTGTACTATACCTAGATAATATTTTGGTAGTTGGCAACAATATCAGAGTGTTATCAGACGTAAGGGTATGGTTGTCCAAACAGTTTTGAAGGACTTGGGAGAAGTGGGTCACAACCTTGGGATCAAGGTCGTTGTGCTTATCCCAAGCTTCATACATAGACATGATTTTGGATCGTTTTAGCATGCAGAACTCCAAGAAGGGTTTTCTACCTTTCAGGTATGGAGTTCCTTTATCTAAGGAGATGTGTCCTAGATCATCTGAGGTGATAAAGGAGCTGAAGGCGGTTCCTTATGCTTTGACAGTAGGAAGCCTCATGTATGCTATGTACGAGACAAGATATCTGCTTTGCCGTGGGCATGGTTAGCAGATATCAGAGTAATCCAGGACAGAGACATTAGACTGCGGTAAAAGCATATATTGTAGTGCCTGAGAAGGACTAGGGATTATATGCAAGTTTACTAGGCAGACGAATTACTCCCTGTGGGTTGCATGGATTACGATTTCCAATTAGATAAGAATAACAGTAAGTCTACCTCAGGTTTTGTATTTACTTAAGGAGGTGGAGCCATTGTTTGGAGGAGTGCCCAGCAGAAATGCGTGGCAGACTCCACCATGGAAGCTGAGTATGTGGCAGCCTATGAGGCAGCCAAAGAAGCTGTGTGGCTCAGGAACTTCCTGATGGACTTGGATGTGATTCCTGGTTTGCCCAGAACTATCACAATTAATTGTGATAATAATGGTGCAGTTGCAAATTCGAAGGAACCACGAGCCCATAAGGCTAGTAAACACACAGAGTGCAAGTACCACCTGATACGAGAAATCGTAAAGGAGGTAGAAGTTGCTGTCGCCTAGCATGCATCAGAGGATGACCTAGTAGACCCTTTCACTAAGGCCCTTCTAGCGAGAGTTTTGATAGGCATGTGGAGGGAAGGGGAATCAGATGTATGGCAGTATGAGGATAGCATAGTCTTTTAGTATAAGTGGGAGATTGTTGGGATGTATACTGAAAACCTAGCTCTTTTGTATGAACATCTTTATTTTGAAATAAGAATCACATGATCATTGTTTGCATATTTTTATGATTATGCAAAATTGTCTAATATTTTACATTGTAGATAACATGGTGCTTGGTGTGGCACAGAAGATCATGTTATCAGTTCCTTGTAGAATATAAGTAGAGGCTCACAACCAAGATGGTTTTGGACAAACCATTGGGATGGTTGTAGTGTAGCTTGGTATTGTTTTGTCTTGAACATAAAGTTACACTAGTACACTTAGGTGTATTGTGCAGGACCGACATAGAGGTGATTCAATTTATTGCTGACTACATAATTGAATCGGACCTCGGATATTATGTTGTACATGCTCTTAATCCCGATATAATAACGGGCACATGTACTTAGTATTTATTTCTTTGATTTACCAGAGGGTGAGATTTCTATGGATTAAATCAATATGCCCGGTAAGTTGGGAAATGATATTATTTACATGGTGTGCTGTTGATTATAGGAGGAAACCGTGTCCTATATATTAGGTTGATGATGTCCCCTTGAGGAGCTCATAAGGTTCATCATGTAAACCCTGCAGGTTGACTTAGTCAACATGATGATAAGGTTGAGTGGTACTACTCGAGGAGTTAGATGTTAATTAATTGATGGTCAATAAATCAATTAATTGACGGACATTCGATATCTTAAACACGGAGAGATGGATGTACAAATAATATATGGAGCCCATATTAATTTATGGGGGTTGGTGAGGTAGTTCGATGATGATCCTCTAGTGGAATGGAACATCATTGACGGATCAAGTTTGTGTGGTTCCGATCCATCGGGTGGCCAAGACCCAACTCCTCCTCATGGTCCCTATCGTAGTCTAATATAAACCTCATGAAGTCTAGATCAAATAATGGAAAACAAATCTCTAGATCCGACGGTTGGGATTAAATTCCTAGAACCGACGGTGGAGATTAAATCTCTAGATCCGACGATTGGGATTAAATTCCTAAGAACCGACGGTAGAGATTAAATCTCTAGATCCGACGGTTGGGATTAAAACCCTAGAACCGACGGTTGAGATTAAATCTCTAGATCTGACGGTTGAGATTAAAACCCTAGAACCGACGGTGGAGATTAAACCAAGGCCTAAACCCTGACTCTATAAAAGGATGGCTATGGGTTGGGCGGCAAGAAGTTTTTTGGTTGATGATGGATGCTAAGGAAATTAGGGTTTTGCCTAGCATTGCTTGGGCGGCAAGCAACCTTAAGGAGGAAACCCTAATTAGGGTTTTGGCTCCTTAGGTTGGGCGGCCAAGGTGAGGATGAAGAGTGGGCGGCAACTTGTGGAGGAGCTTGTCTTCTTCCATGGAGGTGGCTAGCTCCTAGATCTCTTCTCTCCACCATGCTTGGGCGGCAAGGAACCCTATGGAGGAAACCCTAATTTGATTAGGGTTTTGGCTCCTTTGCATGGGCGGCCATGGATGGAAATGAAGGTTGGGCGGCCACTTGTGGAGGAGTTTGTCTTCTTCCTTGGAGGTGGATAGCTCCTAGATCTCTTCTCTCCACCATGGTTGGGCGGCAAGAAAGCCTAAGGAGAAACCCTAATTAGGGTTTCCTCCTTAGGTTGGGCGGCTAGGGATTGCAAGGAAGTTGGGTGGCAACTATAGGAGAGGAGGTCTTCTTCTTCCTAGGGTGTGGCCGGCTCCTTCCTCTATTCCCTCCACCGTGGCCGGCGCCCAACATTTTCCTTTTCTCCTATTCACTCCATCTTGGCCGGCGGCACCAAAACTAGGGTTTGTCCCTAGTTCGGTTCCTTGGTTGTTTCCATATTATTCTCTCTATTCTTGAGGGCGGCGGCATCAATCCTTTATGGATTGGTGGTTGGCTCAAGCAAGAAGGGAAAGAGAGTTCTTCATTCTTTGGATTGAAGAAGATCTAGGATGGTTCAACTTGTGGAGGATCTTCGCCCACACGAAGTCTACAAAGAGGTTAGGACATACGATAGAAGATCAAGAGGTATAAAAGTTTTATAACTTTTATTATTGTTCTTTGCATGTTCTTAAGTGATATGCTAGCTTATGTTCTTTATGTTAGTATATGTTGATTATACTAGTTTACATTTGCATGTATTTGTATAATCATGGACCCCGATAAGAAACACAAAAACCGGCGATCTGTCCGTCGTCTCTTCCGCGGCTAACCGACTAGAAGAGTTGTGTTGCTTGAACAACTAGTTTGTTCAAGCAATCGCTCGAGTCGTTAGCACGACGACGAATTGGTTGTGCTTAGGAAACTCATCCCCTCCGGATTAGTTTTCATTAGTGAAAATTTTAATCCGGGGACTTGGGAGCCAATGAGCCTCCGAGGATTAGCACGTTGCCAACATGTTGGACTTTTACATTGCCAAGACCCATGCTTGGACTTTTCATGTGCCAAGTCTCCCACTTTGACTTTTCATGCCAAGTACTCAAGACTTGGCCTTTACCAAATGCGAAGTTTTCCACTTGGACTTTCCATGCCAAGTACACAAGACTTGGACTTTCCCATGACAATTACATTATCATATATTTTTGTTGAAACATCAATGTTAGGATCTTTGTAACGGCTAGAGGGGGGGTGATTAGCCTTTCTTCGTTTCTACAAAAACGTTAGCGGAAGCAATACAAATATAAACACACATAAGAAAGAGACAAAGCTAACACCCGATGTACGTGGTTCGGAGATGACGCTCCTACTCCACGGCAATCCGTAAGGTGGATTAGTCCTAGACAAGCTTCACTATATTCTCCTTTGGATGAACCAAGGTGGAGAAACCTTTCTTACAATGCTCTCCTCTTCTTTACAATGATGGATGATTAAGAACTAGAGAAGAGGAGGTTTTGAATTGCTAAAACACTTGGGAAAGCTTGGTGAGCATGAGGGTGTAGTTAGGAATGAGAGCACTAGCTTCACCAAGCTCCCCAATGCCCCTTTTTATAGAAGAGGGGTTGTTTTTCCCGTTGGACTTCGATTAGTCGACTGATGCTTACCATCGATCCGCCGCCAACAACGCTTCGAATCGAGATCTCCGTGAGATTCAGACGCACTTTCAACGGGTGATCGATCGGATCGATCCTCCATCGATCGTGATGGAGTGATCGATCAGTGATCAAGCGCAATGAGTGAGATCGCGTGCGTGGCGATTTTCTCTTTGATCACCGATCGCTGCGCCTTTGGCGATCGCAACACCCGATCATTGCTCGACCAAAGGCAAGCCGATTGATAGTCAGGGTTTTACCCTGACTCAATCAAACGCATGACCAGTCGACTGATACATCGTATCAGTCGACTGATACTCATCAAGTATGAGTAATTCACACTTGATTTTACACCCTAGACCTAGACTCAACCTTCTAGCTCCTCATTTAGCCTTGCGCCTTCAGGATCCCTCCGAGTCCGCGACTTGTTTATCCTTTGCGCTTTGCTTCCAAGAGCTTCCTTCGGTTTCGTCATGTCTTGGGTTTCCAAATGCTTGGACTTTACGCCGCCAAGACTACAAGCTTGGACTTACGCTACCAAGACCTTACTTTGGACTTCCTTTGCCAAGGTTCACTTGGACTTTACGCTGCCAAGTCCATCCCTTGGACTTCCTTTGCCAAGATCATACTTGGACTCTCTTTGCCAAGGTTCACTTGGACTTTATGCTGCCAAGACTACAAGCTTGGTCTTACGCTGCCAAGTCCATCCCTTGGACTTCCCTTTGCTAAGATCATACTTGGACTTCTCTTTTACCAAGTCTTCATCCTTGGATTTCCCTTTCACTTAAACATATTCGCAATTAGATCACAAGATATTGCCTAACTTAGATGATTATCCAAACATCAAAACATATAAATGCTTGGAGCATTGTTGCACCAACAATCTCCCCCTTTTTGATGTTTGACAATCATTTAAGTTAGGTCTTTAAAGATACACACATAATCATATTTTCAATATGAATTCTAACTTAAACATTCCTTCTCCCCCTTTGACATACATTAAAAAGAGAAGGATTCAAAAATGAAAGAATTGAAGGTGTTGGATCTTGGACTAAGGTATAAGATTGAAATTAAGCTCCCCCTTAATCCAAGATATGCTAAACCCTAAACCCTAAACCCTAAACCTCTTAAGTCCTAACTTTGCACCAACAATGGATTTTGGGGATGAAAAAGATATAATTTATGAAACTCCCCCTAAAACACTGCCTTAAACAGTCATAAACCTTTGTTTATATGCAATATTATCAAACTATAGTTGTAGGACATCAAGGATACACTAAGTACCAGAAAATGGAGCTATTTATCAGAAAATACAGTGTATCAGTCGACTGGTTTCAAATGAAGCGATCAGCTACTTCAAATCGAAATTTCAAATCCTTTTCATTTAACTTCAGAAATGCGTTAGAAATTCTAGAAACCTCGAAAAATCACAAAATTTTGTGTACACATTTCTAGAATCATACTTTATTAAGGAAAAATAGTTTGAAAAATATATGTTTTCTAGATTTCAAGATTGATACAAACTTGGAACCTACCAAAAGTTCTAAAGATTTTGCAAACTTTGTATCACTTTTGTGTTCCACTTGAAAACTGTTTTTCAAAATATGATGAATATAGTTTAAAATATATATGATTTGGAATTTCCAACCATGTTCTTAGGGCTATGTATCCATTACTTGAATACAAGCCTTCCCAATGATTGGTCCATAAGGTATTCCTGTCTCTATGTGTGTCATTGGCTCATAGTAATGCATCATAACAAGCATGATGAGCTAAGTACACCTTCCCTATCATCTCACATATTTATAAGTATCTCAATACAAAAATCAAGGTTTCTTAAGGCTTTTTGTGAGATGCATCAAGGTATAAAGATACTATATAAGTATAGGATCATGCAAACCTAGAATTTTACTCTACAAAGCACATACCAAGCTCTCTCCTTAATGATGAAAATTCGGTTTCGGGAAGAGCTTTGGTGAAGATATCAGCAAGGTTAGACTTAGATTCTACATAATTAAGTTCAATGTCCCCTCTTGCCACATGATCTCTTATGAAGTGATGTTTCACTTCAATGTGCTTAGTCCTAGAGTGATGTACCAGATTTTTGGTCAAGTTGATGGTACTCACATTATCACAATAAACTTTAATGTTAGAATAGTGAAGCTCATAGTCCACAAGAGTATGTCTCATCAAAAGTAATTGAGCTACACAACCACCCATAGCCACATATTCGGCTTCGGTGGTTGATAAAGCAACACAATGTTGCTTCCTACTACTCCAACTAACTAGGGAGGACCCAAGAAATTGGCATCCACCACTTGTACTCTTCCTATCCAATTTGCACCCGGCATAATCGGAATCGGTATACCCAAGCAATTCAAACGACCTAGTCCTAGGATACCAAAGTCCTACATTTAGGGTGCCTTTAATATATCTTAAAATTCTCTTGACGGCTACTAAATGAGATTCTTTGGCACAAGATTGGTATCTTGCACACATACCTACCGTAAATAAGATATCGGGTCTACTAGCGGTTAGGTATAGTAGGCTACCAATCATAATCCTATAAAGTTTAAGATCAATTTATTTACCTTCATGATCACTATCTATTCTAGTGCTAGTGGCCATAGGAGTGGTTACAATTTTGGCATTTTCCAAACCAAATTTCTTGATCATTTCATTTGCATATTTAGTTTGATAAATGTGAATCCCTTCATTGGTTTGCTTGACTTGTAAACCTAGGAAAAAGGTAAGCTCTCCAACTAAACTCATTTCAAATTCATTTTCCATATTTTTTATAAAGTCTTGAAGAAGATCATCATTTGTTGACCCAAAAATGATGTCATCAACATATACTTGGGCTATGAATATATCCTTTAATGTTGACTTTATAAACAAGGTTTGATCTACTTGGCCTCTTCTAAAATCCTTAGAAATTAAGAAGGATGATAATCTTTCATACCATGCCCGGGGAGCTTGTTTAACCCATATAATGCTTTCCTAAGCTTACATACATGGTTTGGATAATCTATGTTCTCAAATCTGGGTGGTTGCTTTACATATACTTCCTCCTTAATATAACCATTTAAGAATGCCGATTTAACATCCATTTGGTAAAGTTTAAATCCCATATAGGAAGCATACCCTAAGAGGATTCTAATAGATTCAAACCTAGCAACCGGGGCATAAGTCTCATCATAGTCAAGCCCCTCAACTTGATTAAATCCCCTAGCAACCAACCTAGCCTTATTTCTAGTGATATTTCCTTGGTCATCTAGCTTATTCCTAAAGACCCATCTTGTAGTAATTATGGTGCTATCATCGGGTCTAGGTACTAACTCCCATACTTGACTCCTCTCAAATTGGGCCAATTCATCTTGCATTGCCAAAATCCAATCCAGATCATGTAATGCATCATTGATCGATTTGGGCTCAATTTGTGAAATGAGAGCTACTTGACTAGTAGGAGGTCTATGAAATGACCTAGTTCTTACTCCTTGAGATAGATCTCCTACTACTTGGTCAAGTGGATGATCTTGATGAATTCTTAGGGTTCTAGAGGGGGTTTCAAATTGATCATTGTTATCTTCCACCCTCCTTTCATCATCGGAATCTCCTCTTCCTCCCCCTTGATCATTACCCCTAATGATCAAATTTTGAAGTTTTTGGGTAATGTCGTGATTATTGTCGTTAATATCCTTATCAATGGAGGACTTTCTAAGGTAGGTACTAGTGGTTTCATCAAATTGAACATTAGAGGACTCCTCAATCCCTTGGGTTCTTTTATTGTAGACTCTATAACCTCTACTTGTAGATGAGTATCCAACTAGGATTCCCTCATCCGCTTTGGATTCAAATTTTCCTAGATTATCTTTGGTGTTTAAAATATAAACTTTACATCCAAAGACTTTGAAATAATGAATTGTGGGAATAGTCCCATTCCATAATTCAAAAGGTGTCTTTCCTAAAAACCTATGGATTTGAACCCTATTTTGGATATAGCAAGCGGTATTAACCGCTTCCGCCCACAAGTAGCTAGGTAGAGAATATGCATTAAGCATAGTCCTAGCTGCCTCTTGTAGGGCAAGATTTCTCCTTTCCATCACCCCATTTTGTTGGGGTGTTCTAGGACAAGAGAACTCATGCTTGTACCCTTGCTCTAAACAAAATTGTGAAATTTTTAAGTTTTCAAATTCACCACTATGATCACTACGGATCCGGTTGATTTTGAGACTCTTTTCATTTTCAACCCTTTTACTAAATCCTATGATTATTTCTAAGGTATCATCCTTATGTTTCATAAAGTAGACCCAAGTATACCTAGAAAAATCATCTACTATAACCAAACAATATTTGTTACCATTTAAAGATGGAGTACTATGACAATCAAATAAGTCAAGATACAATAATTCTTATGGTAAAGAGGTATTAGTTAGGGTTTTACCTTTGTGTGATGCTTTTGTTTGTTTCCTTCTTGGCATGCATCACACATTTTGTTTTTGACATACTTGATCTTTGGTAGCCCTTTGACCAACTCCATCTTGGCTACCTTTGCTATGTTTTTCATGTTGATGTGCCCCAATCTTCTATGCCATAGCCAACTTTCTTCTTCTTTTGAAATAAGACACTTAGTAGAAATGTTAGAAGCATATGAAAGATCAACATAATAAATGTTTGATTTCCTATATCCAACTAACATACAATCATTTAATTCCTTGTGTCTAATCATGCATTTAGAGGATTCAAAAGAGACATGATAGTTTGCATCACAAAGTTGACTAACACTTAATAAATTAAATTTCATATTTTCAACTAGCAAGACTTTGTGAATAACAATTTTGGGGGATACCTCAATTATACCTCTACCTAATATCTTGAGTTTTCCACTATTCCCAAAGGACACCGCTCCCTTCTTCACATACTTAATTGTGGAGAACTTGCTCACATCCCCGGTCATATGTTGAGCAACCGCTATCCACAATCCACATACCTTGCTCTCCTACCTAAATCACATGAAAAACACAAGCTTTTGGTACTCAAACATTTGGACCGGTAACATTAAGTAAAAACTTCTTAGGTACCCATGCTTTCTTAACCTTTCCCTTAATGGTTTCTTTCCTATTAATCAATGAAATATAAGCAACTTCTTTTTCTTTTGTCTTATATCCTAAATCGGCCTTGTTGTAAACGGCTCTTTGTCGACTAAGGATCATATCAAGACATTTTGAGCCATTTGAAAATTTTTCTAAACATGCTTTTAGCTCAACAACCTCATCCTTAAGTTTGTCATTCTCTTCCTTAAGCATGCAAGAATCGATATGTGAAGGTTTTTCATTCCTAATTGCCTTTAGTTCTACCTTCATGCTCTTAACCTTAGATCTAGACTTATCTAGAGCCTCTTTAAGATAAGCAATTGATTGATAAAGAAGCTTAACTTTGGGAGAGTTCATTACCTCATCATCACTAGATGACGATTCATCACTTGAGGAGTCTTCTTGGCTTGATGTACCCGAGTCATCTCCTAGGGCCATGAGTGCGACATGGCGTGTGATGTGGCAAAGTTCATCATCGGAGGGGGAGTCTTCAACACTTGGTGTGTCCCATGTGATCTGAGCCACCATGGCCTCCTTCTTCTTCTTCTCCTTCTTGTCCTTCTTTTTCTTTTCTTTTTCCTCCTTCTTCTTTAGCTCTGGGCAATTTGGCTTTATGTGCCCCTTCTTATTGCAAGCATGGCAAATCACATTATTATTGAAACTTGAATTACCACTAAACTTACCTTTTGAAGAATGAGACCCCTTCCTTGCTTCTCTACTCTTGAACTCCTTTGATTTCCTATAGAGCTTCTTGACGAAATTTGCCATTTCACTAGATGAGTCTTCATCACTACTTGAATCATGCTCCGATTTGGATGATGATGATGCTTCTTTTCTTTCCTTCTTCTTCTTTTCCTTCTTTTCAACAAATAAAGCTAAACCCTTTTCCTTAGAGGACATGTTAGTTTGCTCATGTAATTCAAACTCACAAAATAATTCATCAATTTTAATTTGAGAGAGATCCCTAGTTAGCTTAATGGCATCAACTACAGAAGTCCATAAGGAATTTCTAGGAAATGCTTGAAGAATATACCTTACCAAGTCCCGGTTGTCAACTCGCTCATCTATGATGTGGAGTCCGTTCACAATCTCCTTGAACCTTCCATGCATTTGGCTTACGGTTTCATGCATCTTCATTTGGAAGGCCTGAAGTTGTCCAATTAGTAGGTCCTTCTTGGCCCTATTTGACTCCTTGGAACCTTCATTTAGCTCAATGAGCTTTTCCCATAACTCCTTGGCGGATTCGAAAGGCCCCACCTTGTTGAGTTGCTCCATGGTAATACCGCATTGAATGGTGAGTACCGCCTTTGCATTTGACTCGAATCGCCTATTCATTTCCCTTGTCCAATCCTTGCTTGGAATAGGGTTTCCTTGTTCATCTACCGGTTCCTCGAAGCCATCTACAATACTATGCCAAATTTCAATATTGCTCATTAGATAATACTTCATCCTACCTTTCCAATATGCAAAGTGACTCCCATCGAAGAGTGGTGGCTTGGCGGTGCTATATCCCTCTTGAAGAGCCATTGATGCCTTGGTTGATGGTGAGATCTTCCAAGCTATCCGGGCTCTGATACCACTTGTTAGGATCTTTGTAACGGCTAGAGGGGGGTGATTAGCCTTTCTTCGTTTCTACAAAAATGTTAGCGGAAGCAATACAAATATAAACACACATAAGAAAGAGACAAAGCTAACACCCGATGTACGTGGTTCGGAGATGACGCTTCTACTCCACGGCAATCCGTAAGGTGGATTAGTCCTAGCCAAGCTTCACTATATTCTCCTTTGGATGAACCAAGGTGGAGAAACCTTTCTTACAATGCTCTCCTCTTCTTTACAATGATGGATGATTAAGAACTAGAGAAGAGGAGGTTTTGAATTGCTAAAACACTTGGGAAAGCTTGGTGAGCACGAGGGTGTAGTTAGGAATGAGAGCACTAGCTTCACCAAGCTCCCCAATGCCCCTTTTTATAGAAGAGGGGCTGTTTTTCCCGTTGGGCTTCGATCAGTCGACTGATGCTTACCATCAGTCGACTGTCGCCGAAGCCAACGACTTCTGACCCGAGATCTCCGCGGAGATTCGTAGCCACAATTTCCAACGGCTAGGTGATCAGTCAACTGATCCCTCCATCAGTCGACTGATGGAGTGATCAGTCGAGTGATCAAGGCAGCAGTCGAGTGAGACTGCATTCTGTGGTGATTTTCTCCTTGATCAGTCGACTGCTGCCTTTGGCAGTCGACTGATCGCAACACCAGTCGACTGCCCTGACCAAGGCAGTCGACTGATAGTCAGGGTTTTACCCTGACTCAGTCGAACGCCTGACCAGTCGACTGATACATCATATCAGTCGACTGATACTCATCAAGTATGAGTAATTCACACTTGATTTTACACCCTAGACCTAGACTCAACCTTCTAGCTCCTCATTAAGCCTTGCGCCTTCAGGATCCCTCCGAGTCCGCGACTTGTTTATCCTTTGCACTTTGCTTCCAAGAGCTTCCTTCAGTTTCGTCATGTCTTGGGTTGCCAAATGCTTGGACTTTACGCCGCCAAGACTACAAGCTTGGACTTATGCTGCCATGACCTTACTTTGGACTTCCTTTGCCAAGGTTCACTTGGACTTTACGCTGCCAAGACTACAAGCTTGGTCTTACGCTGCCAAGTCCATCCCTTGGACTTCCTTTGCCAAGATCATACTTGGACTTCCTTTGCCAAGGTTCACTTGGACTTTACGCTGCCAAGACTACAAGCTTGGTCTTACGCTGCCAAGTCCATCCCTTGGACTTCCCTTTGCCAAGATCATACTTGGACTTCTCTTTTACCAAGTCTTCATCCTTAGATTTTTCTGTCACTTAAACATATTCGCAATTAGATCACAAGATATTGCCTAACTTAGATGATTATCCAAACATCAAAACATATAAATGCTTGGAGCATTGTTGCACCAACAATCAAAACATCACTCGAGTCAAACTCGAGTCCTGGTCAATCGTGACCTGGGTCGATTGCACCAACAATCTCCCCCTTTTTGATGTTTGACAAAAACCAAACAAATCATTTGAGTTAGACCACTAACTCAAATCCCTTACCAATTATCTCAAATTGGTAAACACTCTCCAAATGTTCTCCCCCAAACATTCTCCCCCTTTTTGACTAACATCAAAAAGGTTTTCCCTCCAAGGAGGTCAATGTCTCATGTCCTAATGAGATCTTACAATCTCCCCCTTGATTCAAAAATAAATACCTAGGATGCCTACCATCTTCCTAGTGATAATTCACATATCACTCAAGAGAGGTAATCCTATACTCTCTCCCAATTTCCAAATTGGGTATCAAAAACCCATCAATTTTCCCAATTGATGATACTCTCACAATAACTTCTCCTCTTCAAGTAGAAAAACACATCCATCATTCCAAGATGAATACCTCCCCCTAAAGGCTTGCTTCCCTTTGACCATTGCACCAACAATGTCCTTGGGAAGCCCCTAAGACAATAGGAACTCTAAACCATCAAAATTAAGGTTCTAAGTTCAACATAGAACTTTCACTCACCCTAAATTTGATACTTTGACCTAACACAGCTCCTAATCCATATCCAATGGATTTTCACCCTTTATAATGCTTCCTAAAGCATATCCTAGGGTTAAGAGTGATTAGGAACCTTTTCCATAGCTGAACACGGGCTAAACAAACCTATTGACCCATATCGATCATATGCCACCAAGAGCGATCGGTGATAGCTAAAATTTCCGAATTTCAGCTATCAGTATCGAGATTTGGAAGAACATAAGTAATTATACATAATTTGAAAAATCATAAAATTTGATACGTATATTACTTAAATACATGAATGATTATGGCATTAATGATGATATAAATAAGCATATGCTCATAATCATGATGTCATGGCATAAGATGAAATCTAAAAACACATGACATTTAAAACCTTAATCCTAAAACATGAACATGACATATAAAATGATTAAAAGTAAGCATGATGTCATGACATGTTATATGGCAAACAAAGCATGACATATAAAATATATAGGTATAATAATACCTAAATTTTAATATTAATTGCCATTTGTTGGGATTAATCATATTTTGCCATATTAACCTAATCTCCCTAGTGTGCCAAAAACCCAAAATGGCACACTAACCTCTAAACCTAAATTGTGCCAATTTAATTGATTTTTCTTAATTTCAAAAGTGCATTGACACATCCTAAAATCTTTTAGGATATTGATTCAAATCTATTTCCAAGGTAACCATAACCTTGAAAATATCCTAAAGTGCCACCTTTACCATGGTTGAGTTAACTACCCATCCAATCAAGGTTGGCACACCCTAAACCCATCTAGCGTGAATCAATCACGCTTCTAGGAACACAAAACCAATTTGAGCTCCTAGGGTTAATTAGGTATTCCTTAGGGATAACCTTCCTAGATATCTTCCTAATGACCCTCCTAGGCTTGTTAGCCTTGGTCATTTGTGTCTTACCTAGGTTGACTCTAGGGGTAACTCCCCTTGCAACCTTCTTAGTGGCCACCCTAGGTTTCCTAGAAACACTAGCCACTAGGCACAACCTTTGGTCAACCTTAGGGATGACTTTCCTATTGACCTTGGTCTTCCTAGACCTAGTTTGTGTTCCATAGTCAAATGGGACACTATGATAAGCCACTTTAGGCTTAGGTTTGTGACCCAAACCTTGCTTGCCCTTGGTTGACTTTTGACTCTTAGGTCTAGGTGTTGACTTTGACTTTTGGACCCTTGATTTTGACCACTAGACCCTTTAAATTGATTTTGTATCTTATTTAGGGTCTTTTCAAGTTTTTCAAGCCTTGACCTCAAGACTTGATTCTCTAATTCTAATTTTCCAATTTTAGAATTTTGATTTAAACCATGGGCATGAGATTTTCTAGGCATATGCCTAGTCCATTTAGGATTTAGATCTAGATGTTTTCCTATTTTCCTAATTGATTCCTTAGGTAAAATATTTTTAGGGACATTAGTCCCAAATTTCTCCTTACTCCTAAGGTAAACATTTTTAGCACCTAAGAAAAATTCCTTACTTCTAGCATGCTCTTTATGAATTGCAAGGGAATTAAAATTCCTAGCATGCTTTTGACTATTAAATCTGGAAGGTGCATTATTGAAATATACCTTAGGGTTTGCCTTGGAGGCTCCCCCTACATGTATAGCTCCTTCTTGGGTCTTTTTGCTCCCCCTAGGACATTGACTCCGGTAATGCCCCTTTGAGTTGCACTTGAAGCATATGATATGCTCCTTGCTCTTTTGACTTGGGGCATCGGCATCCTTGACTTTTGGTGCCGGTGGAGCTTTCCTAACCTTCTTTGGGCACTTGCTCTTGTAGTGCCCGGCTTCTCTACACTCAAAACATATGATATGATTTTTATTACAAATTGATATGTTTGAGTTATCTAGGTCCAAGGTGAAAGGTGCCGGAGTTTGAGCTTCTTCTTGTTGCTCCGGAGTGGAAATTCTCTCCTCCCCCTCAATCCTTGAGGTGAATGCTTCTTCCACTTCTACCTCCTCCTTGGAGATTGATGGCCTCTCAACCTCTAATTCTTCACACTCTCCTCTTGACCCGGATGTTGACTCTTCTTCAACTTCCGAATCCTCACTTGTTTGTGAGGAGGAGCTTGCTTCTTCGGCCTCTTCCGATTGAACCGATGAGCATTCTACATCTTCTTCTTCTTCTTGGACCAGTTGAGGGTTTTCATGGAGCTTGGCCAAATCGCTCCATAGCTCCTTGGCATCCACATAGTCACCTAGACTACACAATAGGCCATTAGGAATTAAATCAAAAATGAATTTGATTAGCTTCTTGTTTTTATTGAAATGTTGGAGTTGCTCCTCACTCCAATTCTTCTTCTTGAGAAACCCTCCCTTTGGTCCCTTAGGATATTCAAATCCTTCCATCAATGCGGACCACTCCTCAAGGTCTCTCATCATCAAAAAATCTTCAATTCTCGCCTTCCAAGAATTGAAACCTTCTCGTCCATAGAAGGAATAGGGAATTGGGGTGTTGATGTCCCATCCCAATGGTTCTTCCATCTTCACCCTCTAGCCTCTTTGTCTTAGCTCCCGGCGATTAGTCCGTAGAAGAGCCCCGGGCTCTGATACCAATTGTTGGAAATTTAACGCTGCTAGAGGAGGGGTGAATAGCGTTTGACCTTGCGTAGATGGAAAACGTTTGCGTGCTTGTCTACAATTTTCGTTAGCGCAGCGGAAACAAAGATAATAAAGCAATAACGAAAACACAAACACACAAACGCAAGGATATAACGTGGTTCAGAACCGAACCGGTTCCTACTCCACGGATCGAGCTCTAAAGAGCTCTAGCAATGCCAATGCAATCACTAACCACAAATACTCCTTCTCGACACAAGTCATGTTGGGAGGGATCGATTGGTCGGCTAGAGGGGGTGAATAGCCCTCGTTCGTTTGATGTCATATTTTACTCGTTCTAATGTGCTTGTCTACAATTGTCATTAATATACACAGTGGAATAACAATAGAAATAACAACAACACAAGCACAATCAATACACAAGCATATACGTGATTCGGAATCAAATGGTTCCTACTCCACGGGTGAGCTCCTCAAGCTCTAGTTATGCGCATGACACTAACTAAGCTCCTTCTCGACTACACGTCGGAGGTGGAGAAACCTCTCACAAGTTATTACAACAAGTAATATGAAATACAACAAGAAATACAAAGACAATACAAAAGAAAACTTTTACACAATTGCTTTGATCGCTTTCTTGTTGCTTGCTTTTGCTTTCTCTTGAAGGTCTGGAATGCAACAACAATTCCCCTCCAAAGTCACCTTAAAAGCCTTGGCGAAATCCTCCAACTCGTGCTCCATTTATAACCTGCATCAAGCTGTTTTCGCGCCCATCAGTCGACTGATCGTGACCATCAGTCGACTGGTCCCGTAGCCGTTGTCTCACAACGGCCAGATCCACGTTGGTTAAGTTCCAACGGATCACACATCGATCGGGATGGCACCCATCGATCGTGATCATCCATTAGTCGATTCTTTGGCGAGCTCGACTCCATTCATGCCCGTGCAGTGTCATCGATCATTGCCATCCCTTGGCGATCGATTGATCCTCCCAACCGATCATTGCCCTCCCTCGCGGTCGATCACGACTTGATTCACCGAACACCGGTCGAACCCCATACGCGAGCCGAACCCATCGACCTAGTCAAACATAACGATGTTTGAGCCTCCGACACTCAGTCGTAGCCACTTGGCCAAGTCCACCTTATCCCACATGGAGTTCCTCACCGAAGCTCTCTTCCGTCCGCCTATGTCCCTCGGATGCGCCAAGCGCACAGCTTCGCAACGCCATCCTTCGCGTCTCATGCCCTAGAAGTATGCTTCCCTTTGGGCTCACTCCATTCGCTCCCCGTCCGGCGGTCCCTCGGATGCACCAAGCGCACGGCTTCGCAATGCCATCCTTCACCGACTCAAGGACCCCGGGCCTAGTGAACTTACCAAGTCCTCAAGACTTCCCAAATGCACCAAGCGCACGACTTCGCAATGCATTTCTCACCAAGCACCAAGCGCACGGCTTCACAATGCTTTGGATTTCCCATGCCAAGCACCAAGCGCACGGCTTCGCAATGCTTTGGACTTTCCCATGCCAAGCACCAAGCGCACGGCTTCGCAATGCTTTGGACTTTCCCATGCCAAGGCTTCCCCCTTGGACTTCCACACCAAGCTCCATGCTTGGATTTTCCATGCCAACCCCATGTTGGACTTTCCCATGATAATCCCATGTCATGAGTTTTGTCTATCATCAAAATATCATCAAGGTACTGCTCGAGTCAAACTCGAGTCAACCTAACCTGGGCGGATTGCACCAACAAGTCGGAGGTGGAGAAACCTCTTACAAACTATTCTTACAACAATAAGAAATAGATACAAGCAATTACAACAATGAAATATAATGCAAGTAAATAAAACTACTTTACAAATGCCTTTTGATTGCTTGCTTGTTGATCGCTTGAAACATGGTTGAAGACCCTGATTTGCAGCAGCAAATCGCCTCAAAAACGTCCAAGAAATCGCTTAAGAATTGATGCCAAAAACCCTCCCGTCGAGCTCCTTTTATCCTTGCACGCGACCTGGATTTCCACCCATCAGTCGACTGCCATAAGTCGCCAGTCGACTGATGCCACTGTTGTCATGAGACAATGGCTCGATCCACGCTGGAAAAACTCCAATGGATCTCTTGGCGTTGCCGGCCGCAGTGCCCATAGCCGATCGCTACCGACTATGGAGCGCTCGTGCTCGACATTGGGCGGCAATGATCGCTTCCAATGAGCAATCAATCGCGCGAGCATTTCCTCTAAAGCGGTCGAACTCAACTGTCGACTCATGGCGGCATAACCGCCATAATGCGGTCATTCGCCAACCTCAAAAATGAGGTTTTAACCAAAGTATGGTGCCCCCATACTTGCTAGACCACCCTTAGCCTAGACCTAAGCCTTCTATCCACCTCCATCAGCCTCACACCTCTCGGATCCCTCCAAGTCATCCATGACTTGTTCATCCATCGCGCTAGCCTCTAGGTGCTTCCGTCGGCTATGTCATGCTAACGGTGTCTACACCGCTAAGGCACATTGGACTTACGCCGCCAAGACTCCACTTGGACTTTACGCCGCCAACCATTGGACTTATGCTACCAAGACTCCCGCTTGGACTTTACGCAGCCAATATCAAATCCCTTGGACTTCTCATGCAAAGACTCAAGCTTGGACTTTTCCTTGCCAACCCATGTTGGACTTTTATAATGCCAAGACCCATGCTTGGACTTTTCCCTTGCCAACCCATGTTGGACTTTTACATTGCCAAGACCCATGCTTGGACTTTTCATGTGCCAAGTGTCCCACTTTGACTTTTCATGCCAAGTACTCAAGACTTGGACTTTACCAAATGCCAAGTATTCCACTTGGACTTTCCATGCCAAGTACACAAGACTTGGACTTTCCCTTGACAATTACATTGTCATATGTTTTTGTCGAAATATCAAAACATCACTCGAGTCAAACTCGAGTCCTGGTCAATCGTGACCTGGGCCGATTGCACCAACAAATACTTCATCCTACCTTTCCAATATGCAAAGTGACTCCCATCAAAGAGCGATGGCTTGGCGGTGCTATATCCCTCTTGAAGAGCCATTGATGCCTTGGTTGATGGTGAAATCTTCCAAGCTATCCGGGCTCTGATACCACTTGTTAGGATCTTTGTAATGGCTAGAGGGGGGGTGTGATTAGCCTTTCTTCATTTCTACAAAATATGTTAGAAGAAGCAATACAAATACAAATGTAAATAAGAATACGAAACAAGAAAACAATGCTAACACCCGATGTACGTGGTTCGGAGATGACGGTCCTACTCCACGGTAATCCGTAAGGTGGATTAGACCTAGCCAATCTTCACTAAAACCTCCTTTGGACGAACCAAGGTGGAGAAACATTGTCTTACAAAGCACTCCTCTTCTTTACAATGATGGATGATTAAGATTAGAGAAGAGGAGGTTTAGAATTATAAAAACACTTGGAGAAAGCTTGGTGAGCACAGGGGTGTAGCTAGGAATGAGAGCACTAGCTTAACCAAGCTCCCCAAGGCCCCTTCTTATAGAAGAGGGGTTGTTTTTCTCGTTGGGCTTTGATCAATCGACTGATGATTACCATCAGTCGACTGCCGTCAAAGATAACGGCTTCTAACAAAGCAGATCCGTGGGGATTCGAAGCCGCCATTTCCAACGGGAGGCCTATCAGTCGACTGATCCCTCTATCAGTCGACTGATCCCTCCATCAGTCGACTGATGGAGTGATCAATCGAGTGATCAAAGCCGTAGTCGAATGAGACTGCATTCTGTGGCAAATTTTCCCCTGATTAGTCGACTGCTGCCTTTGGCAGTCGACTAATTGCAACATCAGTCAACTGCCATGACTAAGGCAGTCGACTGATCGTCAGGGTTTCACCCTGACTTAGTCGAACGCTTGACCAGTCGACTGATACATCGTATCAGTCGACTGATACTCATCACGTATGAATATTTCAAACTTGATTCCACCCCCTAGACCTAGACTTGACCTTCTAACTCTTCCTTCAGCCTTGCACCTGCCTTCAAGAGTTTCCTTCGGCCTCGTCATGTCTTGGGTTGACAAATGCTTGGACTTTACGCCGCCAAGACTACAAGCTTGGACTTATGCTGCCAAGACTTAACTTTGGACTTCCTTTGCCAAGGTTCACTTGGACTTTACGCTGCCAAGACTACAACCTTGGTCTTACGCTGCCAAGTCCATCCCTTGGACTTCTCTTTGCCAAGGTTCACTTGGACTTTACGCTGCCAAGACTACAAGCTTGGTCTTACGCTGCCAAGTCCATCCCTTGGACTTCCTTTGCCAAGATCATTCCTGGACTTTTCTTTTACCAAGTCTTCATACTTGGATTTCCCTGTCACTCAAACATATTAACAATTAGATCACAAAGCATTGCCTAACTTAGATGATTATCCAAACATCAAAACATATAAATGCTTGGGGCATTGTTGCACCAATATCAACAAAACATACTATTACACAAATACAATCACATACACACATATGGCAATAATCGTCGGATCTTATGCCTGCAACCAAAGAGTTAACCTACGCATATCCTACTATTATCCGACACATATAATATATGAAAAGTGCATAAAAATTAATCGAATCCTATACACACAAAATCGGAAACCTTGGCTCTGATACCAATTGAAGGTTTTACCCACAATCTCTGATACCAATTGTTGGGTTGAGCTTCGAGTGCGTGAGGGGAAACTTCGCTTCCCACTTCAACTAAGTCGCTTGTTCATGGCGATCCCTTCTACGTCCTCAGATAAAAAAATTTATCCATGACAAGACGGATTGCCCAAGCAACCTTGTCATCGTCGTGCTATTCGTTTAGAGAGGTCACATGAACAAACTTGTTGTTCAAGCGACCAACTTCTATTCTACGAGTAGACGCGGAATAGACGATGTCCGGATCGCCGACTTTTGTGTTTATGTTCGGGATCCAAGTATTATTTAATCACATACATAAAGTAAACATCCACATACAACATGCATATAATTGAAAAGTAATTATAAACATAATACAAAAGAACACTAATCAAAATAAATAAGATTATACCTCTTGTTATACCTCTTGATCTTCTATTGTATGTCCTTCCTCCTTTTGGATGTCGTGTGAGCGATGATCTTCCAAAAGTCTTAGCCTCCTAGATCACCAATCTTCCTTTCCTTGTTCACTCTGAACAAAGGAAGATCATAAAACAAAACTCTTCTTCCTATCTAGAACCGGCCACCAAGTCAATAAACTCGATGTTGCCGCCGACCAAGGAAGAGAACATGGAGTATGGGAGCCGGCCAAAGGAGAAACAATAAGGGCATGGGCGCCGGCCAACACTTGGAGAAGAGAAAGGAAAGCAATCCTTCTCCTTGTTGCCGCCCAAACCCTAAACCTAGCTCTCCTAATTTCCGGACAAGGATGAAGGGAAGAAGAATAGGTTGAGCTCTGGGCAAGGTAGAGGGAAGAAGGATTGAAGTCGGCCAAGCCTTAGAAGAAGAAGAAAAAGCCTTCTCCTCATTGTTGCCACCCACACCAACCCCAAAACCCTAACCCTAGCCGCCCACTCCCAATCCTAACCAAACTAGGATTCCTAGCCTCCCTTAGGAAGCAAACCCTAATCCCCTCAAGCCATCAAGTCTTGCCGCCCACTCCTAATGCTCTATTTTTAGAGTTGGGCTCAAGCCTTGTTTTAATCTCCACCATTGGTTCTAGGGATTTAATCTCAACCGTCGGATCTAGAGATTTAATCTTAACCGTTGGATCTAGAGATTTAATCTCTACCATTGGATCTAGAGTTTTGTTTTCATCCATTGGATCTAAGCTTCATGAGGTGTTAATAGGCTACAATAGGGACCATGAGGAGGAGTTGGATTTTGGCCACCCAATGGATCAAGCCCACATAAAGTCTGATCCATTAATAATTATCCATTCCATTAGAGGATTATCATTGATCTACCTGACCAACCCCCATAAGTTAATATGGGCTCCATATATTATTTGTACATTTTCTCCCCGTGTTTAAGATCTCAAATGTCCATCGATTAATTAATTTACTTACCATTAATTAATCAACATCTAACTCTATGAGCAGTACCACTCAACCTTTTCATCATGCCGGACCAAGTCCACCTGCAGGGTTTACATGATGAACATTATGAGCTCCTCAAGGGAGCATCATCATCCTATTATATAGGACACAGTTTCCTCCTATAATCAGTGGCACACCATATAAATAATTTCATTTCCCAACTTATCGAGCCTATCGATTTAATTTATAATTCTCGCTCATTGGTAAATCAAAGAAATGAATACTAAGTATATGTGCCCGTTATTATATCGGGATTAAGAGCATGTACAATATAATATCTGAGGTCTGATTCGATCATGTAGTCAGCAATAAATCGAATCACCTCTAAGTCGGTCCTGCTCAATAAACACAAAGTGTACTAGTGTGATTCTATGGTCAAGACAAACCAATACCAAATCACACTACAACAATTACAATGGTTTGTCTAAAGTCATCTCAGTTGTGAGCCTTTACTTATACTTTACAAGGAGCCGATAACATGATCTCCCGTGTGACAACACACACCATGTTATCTACAATGTAATGTATTAGACAATATTGCATAACTACAAAAATGCAGACAATGATCATGTGATTCTTATTTCAAAATAAAATGTTCATACAAAAGATAGAATTTTCAGTATACAACCCAACAGTGGTGAGGTAGCTTCAGCTAGTTTTACTTAGCCAAGTGCATCAAGATGGATACTCCTTATCTTACATAGATACACGAGACTTCATTTCCATAACGTACTATCTGTTGGGATGTATACTGAAAAGTTTATCTTTTGTATGAATATTTTTATTTTTGAAATAAGAATCACATGATGATTGTTTGCATATTTATGGCTATGCATATTGTCTAATACATTACATTGTAGATAACATGGTGTGTGGTGTCACACGGGAGATCATGTTATCAGCTCCTTGTAAAGTATAAGTAAAGGCTCACAACCGAGACGACTTTAAACAAACCATTGGTATGGTTGTAGTGTGATTTGGTATTGGTTTGTTTTGACCATAGAATCACACTAGTGCGCTTTGTGTGTATTGAGCAAGACCGACTTTGAGGTGATTCGATTTATTGCTGACTACATAATCGAATCAGACCTCAGATATTATATTGTACATGCTCTTAATCCCGATTTAATAATGGACACATATACTTAGTATTCATTTCTTTGATTTACCAATGGGCGAGATTTATAGATTAAATCGATAGGCTCGGTAAGTTGGGAAATGGTATTATATATATGGTGTGCAGTTGATTATAGGAGGAAACCGTGTCCTATATATTAGGAAGATGATGTCCCCTTGAGGAGCTCATAAGGTTCATCATGTAAACCCTGCAGATGGACTTGGTCCGGCATGATGAAAAGGTTGAATGGTACTACTCATATAGTTAGATGTTGATTAATTAATGGTCAGTAAATTAATTAATCGATGGACATTCGAGATCTTAAACACGGGGAGAAAATGTACATATAATATATGGAGCCAATATTAACTTATGGGGGTTGCTGAGGTAGATCAATGATAATCCTTTAGTGGAATGGATAATCATTAATGGATCGGACTTTATGTGGGCTTGATCCATTGGGTGGCCAAGATCCAACTCCTCCTCATGGTCCCTATTGTAGCCTATTAAAACCTCAAGAAGCATTGATCCAATGGATGAAAACAAAACTCTAGATCTAAAGGTAGAGATTAAATCTCTAGATCTGACGGTTGAGATTAAATCTCTTGATCCGACGGTTGATATTAAATCCCTAGAACCAATGGTGGAGATTAAAACAAGACTTATCCCTAAGTCTATAAAAGTAGAGGATAGGGGTGGGTGGCAACTTGATGGAAGGGGATTAGGGTTTTCTTCCCTTGGGCGGCTAGGAATCATAGTTAGGTTAGGATTAGGAATGGGTGGCTAGGGTTTGGGTGTTGGAGTAGGCGGCAACAAGAGGAGAAGTTGCTTTTATCTTCTTCCTAAGGTGTTGCCGGCAACCTATCCTTCTTCCCCTCTTCTTTGGCCGGCAATTAGGAGAGTTAGGGTTTTGGGCGGCTACAAGGAGAAGGGTTCGTTTCTTTTCTCTTCTCCAAGTGTTGGCTGGCGCCCATGCTCTCATTGATTCTCCTTTGGTCGGTACCCATACTCCTTGTTCTCTTCCTTGGCCGACGGCAACATCGAGTATATTTACTTGGTGGCCGGTTATAGATAGGAAGAAGAGTTTTGTTTTATGATCTTCCTTTGTTCGGAGTGAACAAGGAAAGGAAGATTGGTGATCTAGGAGGCTTTGACTTTTGGAAGATCGTCACCCACACGATGTCCAAAAGGAGGAAGGACATATAATAGAAGATCAAGAGGTATAACCAGAGGTATAATCTTCTTTATTTTGATTAGTGTTCTTTTGTATTATGTGTATAATTGTTTTTCAATTATATGCATCTTGTATGTGGTTGTTTACTTTATGTATGTGGTTAAATATACTTGGACCCCCAACATAAACACAAAAGCTGACGATCCGTACATCGTCTATTCCGCGGCTATTCGTAGAATAGAGGTTGGTTGCTTGAATAACAAGTTTGTTCAAGTGACTACTCTAATCAAATAGCACGACGATGACAAGGTTGCTTGGGTGATTCCTTTTGTTTAAGATTAAATTTTTTTAATCTGGGGACATCGATGGGATCGCCATGAACAAGCGACCGAGTTGAAGTGGGAAGCGAAGTTTCTCCACCTTCATGTGGAATAAGAGCTTCGGTTCCGGGACAAAAACCCTATCAAGTGGTATCAGAGCCACGGTTTCCGGTTTTGTGTGTTTAGGATTCGGTTACTTTTATGCCCTTTTCATATATTATATTTGTCGGATAATAGTAGGATATTCGTAGGTTAACTCTTTGGTTGCAGTCATAGGATTCGACTATTATGGCCATATGTGTGTATGTGATTGTATGTTTGTAATTGTATACTTTGTTGAATCCTCGAGGTTGACGAGGCTAGTATTTAATTTTTTATAAATTAGATACGGCGTTGTTTTGCCACTCTTTTTATTTTAGTTTACTTTTGATCTAGATTTCATGTACACTCCCTCGTGGAGTATAGGATCGATGGATGTAAATTAAAATATTTAGTCTCGGCTCGGATCTCGGGATGGCTCGTACATGGCGTAGGAGGAGCGGACGAGATGGCGATGCGACGGGAGACATATTGAAGACAAAAGCCATAATAGTTGGAAATTATTTATTTTTCATATTTATTTCTTGTTGTTTGATATGCATGTCGTAGGCTAGAAAATTCCTCAATTTCAAATTACTAAGTGGGAGAGGGATCTTTTTATAAATTCCCACGACCACAATTACAATTTGACATATGATGCAAACAAACTTGCACGTCGGCTCTGAGTGCCTTCTTCCCCATCGGATGAGTCTGTTTGTGGATTACAAGGTCGAATATGGTTATAGGGAATTGTTAAGGAGCGTGTGTACTTCCCCATCGGAAGGCACATAACCTGAGATAATTACCTTGGTACCGAGTAATGGTGAACACTTAGATACAAATATAAGTATCCTCCCCATCGGAGTCATTGCTTTTATTTGTAGGGTCGAAGAGGAACCAACTATTAATTTTACTGGTCAAAAAGTTAGGTTGACAAGATAGTAAAATTAATGGGTAAAACCTCCTCTTACAAATATAGAATTCGTATACGTCCACACTATCATGGCATACGATATTCTCGGTGTTTTAAGGTGTTGGTTGATTTTAAAATATTATTATTTTAGGAATCAATAATTTTTGAAATATAATGTTTTGATCTATGTGATTCATAGTTTTTTTTTTCAAAAATGACTTTTAGTCCACTTGCTATGATACTAAAGGAAAATAAACTTACTGTACAAAATTATATTGATTGGAAAAAGGAATCTTGACATATCACTTCTAAACCAAAAGGCAAGAAGAAGAAGAAACAAGGTAGAGCAAAGTTGGTGGGAGGATCTCAGGGAGGAGTGAAGAAGTCGAAAGGCAAGTGCTTCACTTGCAAGCAGGATGAACATTAGAAGAAGGACTGTCCCAGTCCGAAGCAGAACAAAGATATATCCTTTAGACTAGTCGTTGAAACATGATTAGTGGTGTTATCTACCGGCACTTGGTGTGTAGATATGGGAGCCACTAATCATGTCTGCAATACTATGCAGGGGTTCTAGGAAACCTGACGACTAGCTAAAGGGGAGATTACCGTTTACTTGGGCAATGTCAGGAAGGTGACGACTGTTGCAGTGGGAGATGTTTATTTGTCTTTTGAGAAAAATAAAGTTTTGGTTCTTAAGAATTGCCTTTATGTACCTTTATTTAGAAAGAATTTAATTTCGGTTTCTAAATTATTTGTGAATGGTTACTCTATTTCTTTTAATGACAGAATTGTTATAAAAAGGAATAGGGAGATTATCTGTTCTGGTGCATTGATAGGAAATTTGTATACACTAGAACCAAAAGCTCCCACGATGCAAATAGAAGTTAATAACTCATCTTCTAATTCCAATAAGAGAAAAGAACCTTTGAAGATGAACAAAACATATCTTTGGCATCTAAGACTTGGTCATATTAACCTAAGCAGAATTCGAAGGTTAAAAGCTGATGGACCTTTGGGTTCATTAGTGGTGGAAGATTTCCCAACCTGCGAATCCTGCTTGGAGGGTAAAATGACCTAGAGGCCTTTTAAGGCCAAGGGGTATAAAGCCAAAGATGTGTTAGAGTTGGTTCATTCTGATTTGTGTGGTCCTATGTCTATCCAGGCTAGAGGTGGTTTTGAGTATTTCATCTCTTTTATAGATGATTATTCGAGATATGGATACATTTACCTGATGCACAGCAAGTCTGAATGCTTTGACAAGTTCAAAGAATTCAAGGCTGATGTGGAGAAACGTCAAGGTAAAAGTATCAAGACACTACAATCTGATCGTGGTGGTGAGTACCTCTTGGGAGAGTTTAGGAATTACTTATCAGAGGCTGGGATTCAATCCCAATTGTCTGCACCTATCACACCCCAGTAGAATGGTGTAGCAGAGCGAAGGAATAGGACTCTTATGGAGATGGTTAGATCAATGATGAGTTATTCTGAGTTGCCAGATTCATTCTGAAAGATATGCTCTAGATACGGCGATGTACATTCTGAACTTGGTTCCATCTAAATCAGTGTATTCTACTCCCATAGAATTGTTGACTGGGCGAAAGCCTAGTCTAAGACATATTCGGATTTGGGGGAGTCTAGCACATGTGCTGGAGGCAGATGCTGTTAAGTTGGAACCTCATACAGAAGTGCGCATGTTCGTTGGCTATCCTAGAGGAATGAAAGGTTGTTTGTTTTATAGTCCTAGAGATCAGAGGGTGATTGTTAGCACGAACGCCAGATTTCTAGAGGAAGACTATTTAATGAACCACAAGCCCATGAGTAAGATTATTCTGGAGGAATTAAAAGGGGAAGTCACTTCTTCAGTACCATCGGTACAAGAGGATATACCACAAGTCACTGCACCGCGTATCACAGGTGATACCTTGTTGTAGTGGGAGGGTTGTGAGACAGCTTGATAGATTCATGTTCTTGGGAGAATCTTCTGATTTGGTCCCTGGCGAACATGAACCTGATCTCTGGATATATAAAGAGGCAATCCAAGATAAAGATGTGGTATCTTGACAAAATGCAATGAATACTGAGATTGAATCTATGGATTCGAATCAGGTATGAGAGCTAGTAGAACCACCCGTTGGTGTAAAAACCTTTGGATGCAAGTGGATCTACAAAAGAAAGAGAGGAATAGATGGGAAGGTTGAGGCGTTCAAAGCGAGGCTTGTTGTGAAGGGGTATACTCAGAAAGAGGGTATCGATTATGAGGAGACCTTTTCGCCGGTGGCCATGCTTAAGTCTATCCGGATTCTCTTATGCATTGCATCTCATATGGATTATGAGGTGTAGCCGATGGATGTCAAGACAACTTTCCTTAATGGAAGTCTTGAGGAAAACATCTATATGAAGCAACTAGAGGGATTAATTGCGAAGGGCAAAGAGCATCTTGTATGTAAGCTTAATCGGTCCATTTATAGATTGAAGCAAGCTTCGAGGTCTTGGAACATCTGCTTTGATGAGGTAATCCAGTCTTATGGATTTATTCAAAGTCCGGATGAGTCTTGTGTACACAAGAGATGTGACAGAAACGTAGTAGTATTTCTTGTACTATACGTAGATGACATTTTGTTAATTGGCAACAATGTCAAGGTGTTATCGGATGTAAGGGTATGGTTGTCCAAATAGTTTGATATGAAGGACTTGGGAGAAGTGGGACACATCCTTAGTATCAAGGCTGTAAGGGATCGTAGGAAAAGGATGATGTGCTTATCTCAAGCTTCATACATAGACACTATTATGGATCGTTTTAGCATGCAGAACTCCAAGAAGGGTTTTCTACCTTTTAGGCATGGAGTTCCTTTATCTAAGGAGAAGTGTCTTAGAACATCTGAGGAGATAGAGGAGATGAAGGTGGTTCCTTATGCTTTGGAGCAAGCTAGCTAAGCTCCATGAAGAATCCTCAACGGATCAAGAAATAAAGGAGCCCAAGGAACAAGAACCATCATCGACTCAATTGGACAAGGAGACTGAAGAAGAAAGCTCATCTTCACAAGAAAGTGAGGATTCGGAGGTTGAGAGGTATTCTACATCCGAGGAAGAAGTGGATGAAATTGAAGAAGCCTCCACCTCTAGGGTTGAGGGGGAGGAGAGAATTTCCACTCCGGAGCAAGATCAAGAAGTAGCCTCCACCACCGGAAGAAATGATCAAAAACATCAAGAGGCTTCCACCACCATTGACCTAGGTAACTCCAACACGTTAATAAATAATAAAAATCATACTATGTGTTTTGAGTGTAGGGAATATGGGCACTATAAGAGCAAGTTCCCTAAGAAGGTCAAGAAGGCTCAACCGGCACCAAAGGTCAAGGATGCCGGTGTCTCCGCTAGGGAAAGCAAGGAGCATGTAATTTGCTTCAAGGTTAATCAAAGGGGGCATTATAGGAATCAATGCCCTAGGGGGAGGAATAAGGCCCAAGAAGGAGCATCACATGTAGGGCGAGTTATAAAGCAAACTCTAAGGTGAAATTTAGTAATGCACCTTCCTTATTTTATAATGAAAATCATTCTTTTAATACTCTTGCAATTGTGCATAATCATAAGGAGCATGCTAGAAATAATAGATTTTATTGCTTAGGTGCAAAATCTTGTAATTTTGGGGTTAAGGACAAATCTAGATTAAATACCCCTAAAACAATTCTACCTACGGAGTCAATTAAGAAGGTAGAGGACCATTTAGGCATTAACCCTAAGAAGGGTAGACATATGCCTAGAATAAATCATAATGCCCAAAGACTAAATAAAAAATCAAAAATTGGCCAGTTAGAATTAGAAAATCAAGCTTTGAGGTTAAGGTTTGAGAAACTTGAAAAGACCCTTGCAACCATAGGGTCTAGGAGGCAAGGCACATCTATGGGCAAGAAAGGCTTGAGCCATAAGCCTAAGTCCAAGGTAGATAATCCTTTTTATCACCATGTTCCATTTTATTATGGAACTCAATCTAGGTCTAGGAAGACCAAGGTTACTAGGGAAGTCATCCCTAAGGGTAAACATCGTGTGTGCCTAGCGGCTAAGGTTTTAAAGAAACCTAGGGAAGCCACTAAGAAAGTTACAAGGGGAGTTACCCCAAGAGTTAACCTAGGCAAGACCAAAAAGACCAAGACTTCTAAGCCTAGAAGGGTCATTAGGAGGGTATCTAGGAAAGTTATCGCTAAGGAATACCAAGTAAATCCAAGGAGCTCTAATAGGTATTGGGTTCCTAGGAGCGTGATGTTGGGTTTCCCGACACCGACGTGGGTGTGTGTTCGAACACGTTTCATAAACATGCACAGAGTGGAAGAAAAAAATAAGTAATAAACTAATTTATTACATCACACACACCACACACATGCAGGATACAACAAGTGTAGACATAATCGCATATTTAAAATGTTTTGCAATAAAGGAAACTTTATATCTAGGTATACCGGACGAATCATGTGTAGCGGGAATGACATCAACCGTAGCAACCTTCGCTAGTATCGCCTCTATCTGTATCCACGTTGAGTGTCATCAGGATAGATTCATAAGCTACGAGCCTCGTCTTAACGAGAGATACTAGTCTCACATCAAAGACGTTGTGATCTGAGAGATGATAAAAAAAAAGTTGCACGAACTTGTTTCCTCGAAAGTGTCGGCCAACCAAGTTGGTCGGCGACAACAAGATAGCCGGCTGGGTGTTGCTGGCCCTGGCTGGGTGCCGCTAGCCGACGGCTGGGGCTGTAGGCCAACGGTGGTTGCCTAGTCGGCGGTTGGAGCCTTGGCGCCGGCAGCCCAAGGGTGGGTGCCAACCCTTGGAGTGGGCAGCGCAAGAGAGGAGTAGCGGAGAGGAAGTGGCTAGTGTTTTCGCAAAACATTAATCCGTCCACGAAATATTTCTCCACCCTCTTATTTATAGAACACATGTTCCTTGACCATTAAGAAACCTTAACAATCATTGGTTCACGACCAAAACCCATTAACCCACTATAATAACTTAAGTTAAAATAAATAAAACTTCGTTGGTATATTTTAAGTTAAAACGAACCAAACCAACTATGGTTCATTCATTTAAAACAAACCAAACCCCTTTGGTTTATTTTCCACCATTGGATTAGAACCAAACTGATTTGGTTCATCCATCATGTCTTCATAAGACTCGGCCCATCCATGCTTCCGATGCGAATTAAACAATTTCATGCTCGCTCCATATTTTGTCCAACCAAACCAAGTCTCTCTCGATCAGAGAATCCCATTCTCAAACTCATTTTAAATCCTTCGGATTACACTCGTAGTGTGTATGACCAAATAGGTTCCTGGTTTATATTGGCCATCTATAATTAACCATTAATTATAGAACGATCATTAGTGGCACCTAGTAGTAGATCTGATCCCCAATTAATCAGAAAATCAACAGTTGATCCCAGAACATTTTTTGAAACCTTTCAGCAGCTACAGTGTATTGTGTCCCATTCCCTTCACTCATCTTATACCCACTTGGTTCAGGACATGATCTATAGTGTCAGTTCCCATTAAGCTGACTACATCACACCTAGCCCAAGTATTTACTTCCTTGTCCTACAGATTCAAGTTACAACACTTGTATCCAAGAGTACCATACTCTAAACATGTAATTCTTTAGCCAAAGACTTTAGTAACAACCCCACGAGAGGCCATATGGTATACATCTCCTCGCAAGGAGTGGTGAAACCTTTGTTGGCTACTCAAATAAAATCGGGCACTTCAACTTATGCCCAATCATCTCGAGTCCACATCTCCTTGGAGATGCTTACTTAAGATATCAAAGCATAAGTCTCCATGACCAAGATGACTTGAATACCTCAAGTCGAAGGAGTATCACACTTAAGTTGCATTAAGGACTTCAATGACATATCTGTATATGCAGAGAACCTTATGAAGTCTTACAATTGGTCACTCCAATGAACTTGTTACCATAACTAGCATCCACAATTAACTCGGGACATACCAATGTCTCCAGCCAGTGAGAAACAACTGCTTGAATAAACCAAAGAGTATACCTCATGCTAGTCTCAACAGAATCGATGGCGTCCATATGCAACAATTCATTGACTAGGGATAATTTCAATACATCACAATTACACATGTAGATAAACTCACTAGTTGTGATCCAATCACAAATTCTCTTATCCTGTGAATCATATTGCGGACATCCAATAAATGAGTTTAAGATCCAATCAAATACATTAAAACACGTATACTCAATAGTGAATCTTCATTTATCAAATAAATGGAACAACCATAAGGCGATTGCCTTAGGCCACCTCTCATATATAACTAACAAACTCTAACTTGGCCTAATGTCAATCACCATGGTATCCAATACCATAAGGTCTAACATGACCCTCAAACTAAATTTGAGGTAAGGCCTTAGTTAAAGGATTCTTTAAGTTCCTTTCAGTGGGAATTTTCTCGATTTATATTTCCTTCCTACTGATGGTCTCCCTGATCAGATGATAGCGGCGAAGCACATGTTTGGATCATTGATGAGACCTTGTCTCTTTTGCCTGTGCAATTGCTCCATTGTTGTCGCAGTAGATTGGTATTTCTTCAACAATGATTGAAACCATACCAAGTTCATAGATGAACTTCTTGATCCAAACTGCTTCCTTTCCTGCTTCCAAAGCTGCAATGTATTCTGTGTAAGTGGTAGAATCCGCTACAGTGTCTTGCTCGAAACTTTTCTAACTTATTGCACCTCCATTCAAGGTGAATATGTACCCAAACTAAGACCTATTATCATCCTTATCTGTCTAGAAGTTGGCATCCGTATACCCACGTATTACCATATCACATTCTCCATATATTAGGAATACATCCTTAGTTCTTCTTAAGTACTTAAAAATTATCTTAACAGTGACCCAATGATACATTTCTGGATCAGACTGGTATTTGCTCGTGACACTCAGAGCATACGATACATCGAGCCTTGTACATAACATTGAAGGGAGTTTTCTTCTAAGGCTCATTGGCTCCCATGTCCCCGGATTAAAAATTTCACTAATGAAAAAACTAATCCGGATGGGATGAGTTTCCTTAGCACAACCAATTCATCGTCGTGCTAACAACTTGAGCGATCGCTTGAACAAACTAGTTGTTCAAGCAACACAACTCTTCTAGTTGGTTACCCGCGGAAGAGACGACGGACGGATCGCCGGTTTTTGTGTTCGTCTTTGGGGTCCATGATTATATAAATACATGCATATGTGAACTAGTACAATCATGCATACAAGAACATGCTAAGATCAGAAAATAAAGTTATAAAACTTTTATACCTCACGATCTTCTACCATATGTCCTATCCTCTTCGTGGACGTCGTGTGGGCGAAGATCCTCCACGAGTAGAAGCCTCCTAGATCACGTTCTTCTCTTCCTTGTTCGCTCCGAACAAAGAGAAGAACTAAACAAAGCTCCTTCTCCTTTCTAGATCCGGCCACCAAGCCAAGGAGCTCGATGTAACCACCGGCCAAGGGGTGAATGGTTGAGCGCCGACCAACCTTGTGAAAATGTTGCCGCCGGCCACCAATGAATGGGAGAAGCGCCGGCCACCAATGTAAGGAGACCCGCCGGCCACCAAGGAGAAAAGGAAGAGGAAGAGAGACGGCCAAAACAAGGAGGAGGATGGAGTGAGCGCCGGCCACCAAGGAGCAAAGGAGGAAACCCTAATCTCCTTCTTTGTTGCCGCCCAAACTAAGAACCAAAACCCTAGCCGCCTAATCTCTTGAGGGGCAAAACCCTAATCCAAAAAACCAACCTTGCCGCCCAAGCCTTAGCCCTCTATTTATAGAATTGGGCTTAAGCCTCCTTTAATCTCCACCGTCGGATCTAGGGATTTAATCTCCACCGTCGGATCTAGGGTTTTATCCCAACCGTCGGATCTAGGGTTTCATCCCAACCGTCGGATCTAGGGTTTCATCTCAACCGTCGGATCTAGGGTTTTATCCCAACCGTCGGATCTATGGTTTCATCCCAACCGTTGGATCTAGGGATTTAATCCCAACCGTCGGATCTAGGGATTTAATCTCAACCGTCGGTTCTAGGGTTTCATCCCAACCGTCGGATCTCGAGATTTAATCTCAACCGTCGATTCTAGGGATTTAATCCCAACGGTTGGTTTTAGAGTTTTGTTTTACATCCTTGGATCTAGGCTTTTTGAGGATTATATTAGGCTACGATAGGGACCAAGAGGAGGAGTTGGATCTTGGCCACCCGATGGATCAGAACCACACAAACTTGATCCATCAATGATGTTCCATTCCACTAGAGGATCATCATTGAACAACCTCACCAACCCCCATAAATTAATATGGGCTCCATATATTATTTGTACATCCATCTCCCCGTGTTTAAGATATCGAATGTCTGTTAATTAATTGATTTACTGACCATCAATCAATTAACATCTAACTCCTCGAGTAGTACCACTCAACCTTATCATCATGTTGACTAAGTCAACCAGCTAGGTTTACATGATGAACCTTATGAGATCCTCAAGGGGACATCATCAACCTAATATATAGGACACGGTTTCCTCCTATAATCAACGGCACACCATGTAAATAATATCATTTCCCAACTTACCGGGCATATTGATTTAATCCATCTAAATCTCACCCTTTGGTAAATCAAATAAATAAATACTAAGTGCATGTGCCCGTTATTATATCGGGATTAAGAGCATGTACAAGATAATATCTGAGGTCCGATTCAATTATGTAGTTAGCAATGAATTGAATCACCTCTATGTTGGTCCTGCTCAATACACCTAAGTGTACTAGTGTAACTCTATGCTCAAGACAAAACAATACCAAGCAACACTACAACCATGCCAATGGTTTGTCCAAAACCATCTTGGTTCTGAGCCTCTACTTATATTCTACAAGGGCCTGATAACATGATCTTCTGTGCCACACCAAGCACCATGTTATCTACAATGTAAAATATTAGACAATATGCACACATATATAAAGTGCAAACAATAATCATGTGATTCTTATTTCAAAATAAAATGTTCATACAAAAAGAGCTAGGCTTTCAGTATACATTCCAACAAACATAACATACATGATAGATCCTTTTGCAGATGCATAAGGGATCTTACTCATGCAAATCCTCTCGTCCTCTATGTGCGGACACAAAGACTTTGAAAGGTTATCCCATGCCTAATGGGAAGGAAATATTTCTTGGATTTTGATATGCTAAACCTCTTTAGCACTCGATATATATATGTAGACTGCGAAAGACCAAGCAACCATTTTCATCTATCTCTATAGATCTTAATCTCAAGAATGTAAGTTGATTCTCCCAGGACTTTCATGGAGAATGTTTCGGATAACCAAATTTTGACTGACTGTAAGATAGATATATTGTTTCCTATAAGTAATATGTCATCGATATACAACACTAGGAACATGACTGCACTCCCACTAACCTTCTTGTATATACAAGGCTCGTCCGGATTTTTTGAGAAATTAAACCTTTTGATTATCTCATCAAAATGTATATTCTAGCTCATGGATGCTTTACTTCAGTCCATAAATAGACCGTCGAAGTTTGCATACCTTGGGTTTATCAACCGATGTGAAACCCTCATGTTGTATCATATACACATCCTCGATGAGGTTTCCATTTAGGAATGTTGTTTTAACATCCATTTGTCATATCTCATAATCATAATGAGTCGCTATGGCCAGGAGAATCCGAATGGATTTAAGCATAGCTACTGGTGAATAGGTCTCGTCATAATCAACACCTTGTTTTAGACAATAGCCTTTCACCACTAATCTAGCCTTATAGGTAATCACATTACCATCCATGTCGGTTTTCTTCTTGAAACTCCACTTGCACCCTATAGGCTTAATGCCTTCAGGTGGGTTCACCAAGTTGCAAACTTGATTTTCATACATGGAATCCATTTTCGACTTCATAGCTTTAAGCCATTTGTCCTTTTCTGAACTCTTCAAAACTTTTTCATAACTGGTAGGCTCCTCATCGTCAATGAGTAACACGTCGTTCGATTCACTTACGAGAAATCAATATCTCTTAGAATTGTTGCATGTTCTACCATATCTATAAAGATGTGATGTCACAATAGGTTCAGTCGATGGCTCATCACTATGAATTATCGGTTGTGGTGCATAACCAGGTATCTCATCAATGTCCATTAGAGTCTCTTGAACCTCCTCAAGTTCAACGTCACTCCCACTATTTTCTTGCAAGAGAAACTCTTTCTCTAGAAACACAACATGCCTTGAAACAAACACCTTTTCTTCGAAAGGATGATACAATTGGTAAACCCTCGTTTCCTTAGGGTATCCAATAAATAGACATTTATCAGACTTAGCATCTAATTTGTCTGATACAGTCTGCTTCACATAAGCAGGACAACCCCATATCTTCAAGTAAGATAAATGAGATTTCTTACTATTCGATATATCATATAGAGTAGTACAGACTACTGTTGGGTTTTTCGAGCCGCAAAAACCACTTTTTGCGTTGCGAAAACCTCGAAAGCCCTGGCCACGGATCCGTGCGAAGTATAAAATATAAAACTAACATGTATGTGTTTAATACCTTTAGATCTACTCTAGATCTACATGATAAGAAGTTACCCTCGATGCGACGCCCTTCGCAAATCCCGCTCTCCAAAAGGTTCGCCGGAACTCGAGAGTGTCAAGTGCACACTCCTCTATTGGTATCCACACAAGCAATAGGTGCAGAAAAATACCTTAGAGTGTGCTAGCACCCTTTAGGAATTTCGGCCAAGGAGGTTGGGAGAGTTTGAGAGGGTGATCCAAGGAAGAAGATGAAGTTGTGTAACTCACAAAATCAATTCCATCTAATTGAATAAGTGGTTGGCCACTTCATGGAAGGGGGGTTGCATGCATGCATGTAACTCCAAGAGCCAATGTCTTTTGGTCTCCCTTATGAGGTGGCACCACTTGATAAGTCAATGATGATGTGGAGCATCATCATTGGCCGGCCATGCCAAGTCATCATCATGACATGGCATTTGGTCAAGTCAAACATAACCTTTCATCTTCCCTCTCAAGTCAAGTCAAACTTGACCTCTTATCTCCCAAGGTTGATCAAATCTAACCACTTGACTCAAGTCAATTTGATTTAATGAATCTCTATTCATTAATTTAAATTGACTAAATGAATCAAATCTAAATTAGACTCATTCAACACTTGAATCTAATTGAGTCCAACTCAATTAGTCTAATTAGGATTACTCTTAATCCAATTTGGTTCATCCCATGAACCTAATCCTCATGGTGAAGGGAGTCGCTTCGGAGGCTCATTGGCTCCCATGTCCCCGGATTAAAATTTTCACTAATGAAAGAATTAATCCGGATGGGATGAGCTTCCTTAGCACAACCATTTCGTCGTCATGCTAACAACTTGAGTGGTCGCTTGAACAAACTAGTTGTTCAAGCAACACAACTCTTCTAGTTGGTTAGCCGCGGAAGAGACGACGGATGGATCGCCGGTTTTTGTGTTTGTCTTCGGGGTCCATGATTATACAATGCATATTCATACACACACATGCATAATCAAAATATTAAAGAATATAGTCAGATCTGTAAATAAAGTTAATAATAACTTTATACCTTATGATCTTCTATCGTATGTCCTATCCTTCTCGTGGACGACGTGTGGACGAAGATCCTCCACGAACAGAAGCCTTCTAGATCGCTTTCTTCTCTACCTTGTCCGCTGCAAACAAAGAGAAGAAACAACAAATACCTTCCTATCTAGAACCGGCCACCAAATTATGGAACTTGGTGCAACCGCCGGCCAAGGAACAATTGGATGATGCGCCGGCCAACTTCAAGAAGTGTTGCCGCCGGCCACCAAGGAGAAGGGGAGGAGGAAGAGCACCGGCCACCAATGGAAGGAGAACCGCTGGCCAAGGAAGAAGGGAGAGTCCTCTAGGATGGGCGCCGGCCAAGTCTTGATGGAAGAGGATGGGTGCCGGCAACAATCTAGAAGGAAGAAAAGTTACCGCCCACTTCTTTGCTCCAAAACCCTAGCCGCCAAATGAACCCTAGCCGCCCACTTGTGGATGAGCCAAACCCTAACTCCAATTCGAAAATCAATAATGTGCCGCCCAACCCTAAGCTTTCCTTTTATAGAGTTAGGCTTAGGACTCCTTTAATCTCCACTGTCGGATCTAGGGATTTAACCTCCACCATCGGATCTAGGGTTTTATCCCAACCGTCGGATCTAGGGTTTCATCTCAACCGTCGGATCTAGGATTTCATCCCAACCGTCGGATCTAGGATTTCATCCCAACCGTCGGATCTAGGGTTTTATCCCAACCGTCGGATCTAGGGATTTAATCTCAACCGTCGATTCTAGGGTTTCATCCTAACCATCGGATCTTAGAGATTTAATCCCAACCGTTGGTTCTAGGGTTTCATCCTAACCATCGGATCTTAGGGATTTAATCCCAACCGTTGGTTCTAGGTTTTGTTTTACATTCTTGGATCTAGACTTCGCAAGGATTATATTAGGCTACGATAGGGACCATAAGGAGGAGTTGGGTCTTGGCCACCCGATGGATCGGAACCACACAAACTTGATCCATCAATGATGTTCCATTCCACTAGAGGATCATCATTGAACTACCTCACCAACCCCCATAAATCAATATGGGCTCCATATATTATTCGTACATTAATCTCCCCGTGTTTAAGACATCGAATGTCCGTCAATTAATTGATTTACTGACCATCAATTAATCAACATCTAACTCCTCGAGTAGTACCACTCAACCTTATCATCATGTTGACTAAGTCAACCTGCAGTGTTTATATGATGAACCTTATGAGCTCCTCAAGGGGACATCATCAACCTAATACATAGGACACGGATTCCTCCTATAATCAACGGTACACCATGTAAATAATATCATTTCCCAACTTACCGGGCATATTGATTTAATCCATAGAAATCTCACCCTCTGGTAAATCAAAGAAATAAATACTAAGTACATGTGCCCGTTATTATATCGGGATTAAGAGCATGTACAAGATAATATCCGAGGTCCGATTCAACTATGTAGTCAGTACTGAATTGAATCACCTCTATGTCGGTCCTGCTCAATACACCTAAGTGTACTAGTGTAACTTTATGTTCAAGACAAAACAATACCAAGCTACACTACAACCATGACAATGGTTTGTCCAAAACCATCTTGGTTGTGAGCCTCTACTTATATTTTATAAGGGACTGATAACATGATCTTCTGTGCCACACCAAGCACCATGTTATCTACAATGCAAAATATTAGACAATATGCACACACATATAATAAATATATAAAGTGCAAACAATGATCATGTGATTCTTATTTCAAAATAAAATATTCATACAAAAAGAGCTAGGCTTTCAGTATACATTCCAACACATGGTTCATCATATGAACCTAATCTCCATCTAATTGCTCTTTGTGTGTGACCCTATAGGTTCTTGTAACATTGGCAATGTCCCTAAACCGATTTACGAACATAAGCAAAGAGTGGTATCTAGCAACACATCATTGCTACCCAAGTTACAAGAATGTTGAGCTCCAACATCACCTTTGTGACTACTAATTGTGACTCTCACAATATGTGACAATGTCCCTCTATCCTTGACATCTAGATTGACCAATTGAGGCATAGACCATGTCATCCTTGGTACAATCTATATCTTGAACTCCAAGTAGACTCACTCTAATCAAATGAGCTCAATATCTCATATTGACTCATTTGGGCATGTCCATGCACTTCGTGGTCTCACTCTATCAAGAATATCGATGTCACCCCTGTCATATAGGAGGGATAGATCCCATCTACATCACTCACATCCCTCCGTATAATTTGTTACATACCCAATAATAGCCTTTATAGTCCACCCATTTACGGGTGACGTTTGATGAAGCCAAAGTATGCAACTCCTTATGTAGGGAACCATGGTGACTTCAGGTCTAAGGACTAATAGTCATACTAATAGCCACATGAGAAAGTATATGACACTCATATAACGATCCATGATACTTTCTCATTGCGGATCATTCAGTATACATTCTCCAATGCATACCCATGTGTCAACTTGATATCTCATATCCATGACTTGTGAGATCAAGTCATCATGTTGACCTACATGCTAGTCTCTACACATTAACATTGTCCCTGAATGTTAATACTTGACTAGGAATGATTAAGAGTAGTGTTCCCTATATCATCTCATTATCGATTCAACCAATCAATTGATATAGATAAGAACCTACTACTCAAGGACATTATTATATTTAGTTATTTGGCACCAATACAAGTAAATATAATAACCATACCTTTATAAATAGGAATATGATACAATAAAGTCCATACAACAATCATCACATGATTGGCTCTAGGGCTTTAACTAACAATCTCCCACTAGCACTAGTGACAATCACCGTAGTATCTAATACCCAATGACCTAGTGTGACCATCATGCTTTTTCTGTGCCAAAGCCTTGGTCAAGGGATCTGCGATGTTAGCCTCTGTGGGTACTCTACAAATTTTCACATCTCCTCTATCGATAATCTCTCGAATGAGATGGAAGCATCGATATATTCGGCCTCTGTTGTAGAATCAGCAACTGTGTCCTGCTTGGAACTCTTCCAGCTCACAGCTCCACTATTCAAGCAAAACACGAACTCTGACTGCGATCTATAATCATCCTGGTCAGTTTGGAAGCTGGCATCACTGTAACCCTTTACAGCTAGCTCCTCATCGCCTCCAAATATCAAGAAATATTCTTTAGTCCTTCTCAAGTACTTAAGAATATTCTTGACTGCTATCCAGTGATGCTTACCTGGATCTGACTGGTATCTACTCGTCATGCTCAAAGCATACGAGACATCAGGATGAGTACATATCATTGCATACATGATAGATCCTATAGCAGATGGATAAGGGATCTTATCCATGCGGTCTCTCTCCTCTCTAGAAGAGGGACTTTGAGTCTTCGAAAGACTCACACCATGTGACATCGGCAGAAGTCCCTTCTTGGAATTATGCATGGTAAACCGTAGTAATACCGTGTCAATGTATGTACTTTGACTTAGGCCAAGCAATCTCTTAGATCTATCTCTATAGATCTTGATACCTAGAATACAGGCTGCTTCACCTAAGTCTTTCATTGAGAAGCACATCCCCAGCCAAGTCTTCACAGACTGTAGCGAAGGAATGTCATTCCCAATGAGCAATATGTCATCCACATACAATACAAGGAAGACAACTGTATTCCCATTAACCCTTTTGTAGACACAGGGTTCATCTTCATTCTTGATGAAACAAAACTATTTGATCGCATAATCAAATCGAAGATTCTAGCTCCGAGAGGCTTGCTTTAGCCCATAAATGGACCTTTGCAGCTTGCATACTTTCCCAGTATGTTGTGGATCATCAAAACCCTCAGGTTGTGTCATGTACACATACTCGAGTAAGTTTCCATTCAGAAACATGATTTTGACATCCATCTGCCAGATCTCATAATCGTGGTATGCTGCAATAGCAATCAAGATCCGAATGGACTTAAACATCGCCACTGGAGAAAAGGTTTCATCATAGTCAATACCATGAATCTGCTTGAAACCTTTAGCCACTAATCGGCCCTTATAGGTATGCATAAGTCCATCCATGTCAATCTTTCTCCTAAAGACCCACTTACACCCAATGGGTTTGACCCCTTCAGGTGGATCAACCAAAGTCCATACTTGGTTGGTGTACATGGATTCCATCTCGGATCTCATGGCCTCTAGCCATTTCTCAGAATCTGGGCTCATCACAGCTTCCTGATAGGAGGTAGGCTCATTCTCAATGAGCATAACGTCATCATGGTCAGACAAGAGAAATGACTATCTCTCAGGCTGACGACGTACCCTATCAGACCTGCGAAGAGGTAGGTCTACTTGAACAGGTGGTTGTTCCACAACTCCTTGTGCAACAACCTCATCACCCACAACACTTTGTGGTTCCTGTTCAACCTCCATCAAGACCTCAACGCTATGGTCTTTATCTTGAATTTCTTCAAGATCGAACGTACTCCCACTAGTTTTTCTAGAAACAAAATCCCTTTCTAGAAAAACTCCAGTCTTTTCTACAAACACTTTGTGGTGACTGGGAATGTAGAAGTAATATCCCTTTGTATCCTTGGGATATCCAACAAAATAGCACCTATCGGATTTGGGTCCCAGTTTGTCTGAGACTTGACGTCGAACGTAAGCCTCACAACCTCAAATCCTCATGAAAGACATCTTGGGATTTCTCCCTGTCCATATCGTATATGGTGTATTTATCACAACCTTGGATGGTACACGGTTAAGGGTAAAGGCTGCTGTGTCTAGAGCATATCCCCAAAAGGATATAGGAAGATCTGTGTGACTCATCAAAGAATGTACCATATCTAATAGGGTATGATTCCTCCTTTCGGATACACCATTCCACTGTGGTGTTCCAGGAGGAGTGAGTTGGGATAGAATCCCACACTCAGCTAGATAGTCACGAAACTCATGGCTAAGGTATTCACCACCTTGATCTGATCGAAGTATCTTAATACTCTTGCCAAGCTAGTTTTGTACTTCATTCTTGAATTCTTTGAACTTTTCAAAGGATTTTGATTTATGTGTCATAAGATATACATAACCTTATCTACTGAAGTCATCAGTAAATATAATGAAGTACTTGTAACCACCTCTAGTAGCAACATTGAAAGGACCACATACATCACTATGTATAAGTCCTAACAAATCTGTTGCTCTTTCGCTGTGTCCACTAAAGGGAGTATTGGTCATCTTGCCTAAAAGGCAAGACTCGCATGTCTCATATGATTCAAAATCAAATGAGTCTAGCAGCCCATCCTTATGGAGCTGAGATAAGCGACTCTCGTTTATGTGACTTAAGCGACAATGCTAGAGATAGGTTTGGTTCAACTCATTTGACTTGAACCTTTTGGTACTTATGTTATATATAGGGCTCTCTAAGTCTAGAAAGTAGAGTCCATTCATTAGAGGTACACTACAATAGAACATATCATTTAAATAAACTGAACAACATTTGCTCTTTATTATAAATGTAAATCCTTTCTTGCCCAAACAAGAAATCGAAATTATGTTCTTAGTCAAAGCAGGCACATAACAACATTCATCTAATTCTAGTACAAGCCCAGAGGGCAGAGATAAATCATAAGTTCCTACAGCAACAGCAACAACCCTTGCTCTATTGCCTACTCGTAGGTCCACGTTGCCCTTTGTCAATGCCCTGCTATTTCTCAACGCCTACACATTGGTACAAATGTGAGATGCACATCCGGTATCTAATACCCATGATGAAGAAATAGATAGATTGACTTCTATAACATTTATACCTGAAGTAGAAGTCTCACTTCTTTTCTTCTTAAGATCTTCCAGGTAAACTTTGCAGTTATGCTTCCAGTGTTTAGCTTCCTTGCAGTGGAAGCAAGCCCCTTCCTTGGCTACCCCTCCTTTGGGTTTAAGTTCTTTGCTTTTGCCCTTGGCATGGGACTTTCCCTTACCTTTAGGCTTCCCCTTGCCTTTCTTTTTGTGAACCATCAAAATGGTGTCAGATTTTCCCTTCTTAAGGTTAAGCTCAGGAGTTCTCAACATGCTGAGCATCTCAGGCAGTAGCTTATCAATTTCATTCATGTTGTAATTCATGACAAATTGATTGTAGACTTGTGGCAAAGATTGCAAGATCAGGTCAGTGGCCAGCTCTTGGCCAAGTGGGAATCTCAGCCTTTGTAGGTTTTCTACGTACCCAATCATCTTGAGTACATATGGACCTATGGGAGTCCCATCTTACATTTTGGACCCAAACAATGCCTTAGAGACTTCATATCTCTCATGCCTTGCTTGTCCTTGATATAGTTGACGAAGATGTCCAACCATTTCATAAGCATTCATGAACTCGTGTTGCTTCTGAAGCTCAGAGTTCATGGTCGCGAGCATTAGACATGACACATCTAATGCATCATCTTGATGCTTCTTGTAAGCATCTTTGTCAGCTCGCGAGGCAGTGACAGGAGGTGCCTTCGGAATGGGTTGCTCCAGGATGTACAACTTCCTTTCTTGGGTGAGAACAATTCTCAGGTTCCTGTACTAGTCCAGGAAATTTGCTCCATTGAGCTTGTCCTTCTCAAGGACAAAACACAGAGAGAGAGTGTTCGTGTTTATTGACATAGTAATCTACAACATACAATGCAGAGAATTAATATTATATTCCTTTTATCATTTAATTAGGCCTTTAATCAAATGATGCTCCCACTGAATTATAGGAATTTTGTAGAATTGAGTTATGGATGTAGTCAAACCACATTACTAGATTCATATAAACTAGCTATAATTCTTGCGGGACAAGATCCACATCATACTAAGCCTTGAGTTAGCTTTGGCTAAATTGCCCAAGACTTAGTACGATCGGTGGGTAACACATTACCGATTACATCTCTATGCAACTCTTGTTTATAGGATCAAGACCCACATTTACAAAAGACCTTGAGTTAGCTTTGGCTAAATCGGCCAAGATTTAGTGTAAATGCGATCTTATCCTATCTTTCCAACGATTGGAATATGCCTATAGTTCTACTCGATCCAATTGAGTTAACTAGTTTTACTCAATCTAATTGAGCTTACTCTAAGCCAAGCCGTGATAGGCGGGACCAAGATTGTCCCTCCGCACCCTACCAAGATAATATGCGTTGCTCTGCTTTGGCAGATTCAACAACTACAAATGATCGAGCTAGTGATGGGTATCAAGGACCTGGTAGGCATTTACGAGTTGATTCGATTAAGATCTAATCTAATCGTAATGTGTATCATATACGCATTAAGACCTTTATTATCCTATATTAGCATGCACCACATACATACATACGTTATTCTAGCATGCATCATATACATACAAGAAAATTATCCTAGCATGCATCATATACATACAAGCATTATTCTACTAGCATGCATCACGTACATACAAGCAAAATCAAATATATATATGTATATATATATATATATATATATATATATATATATATCAACATATATATATAATTAACTGTGATGTAGTCATGGCCCTACTACGATCTTCTCAAGCCAATGAGAAGATCGGACGGTCAACCTAAGGCTAGCGGCTTCTCCAAGCGCTTCCATTGACCGCCATGTGTCGTCGGCACCCTTCTCGTAACTTCGTCTACAAGTGAACTTTCCACCGCTCCATTTTGTACATTACAAATATGAAACTCGAGTTACATTCGAGTCTAAAACTATTTACAACTAGAATTTCAAAAGAAGAGGTACGACGCGCAGGTCGCATACACTATACAACACGCACAACCACAAAAATGGCACGCAGGCCGTAATATGAATTACAACACATCATAATCCAATCAAATTGGGGTCATTGGGCCATGACAATCACAGAATTATACATAATTCTAAATTATGTATTTTTACAAAAAATTTCTATAATTTTTCCTTTTTTTCAATTTTATGAGTCACCTCTCCGTAACGGTCCCGCTAAGCGGTTTCCGGGCGTGATCACGGGACAAGGCCCCATTCAGGGATAGGGGCAGCGCCCCTACTCGCAAAATAAACTTTGCGAGTGTCCCTACTATGATCTTACAGCGACTTAAGTCACTGTCCCAAAAACCTAAAGCAAGAACTCGCCGTTTTGGAGAGTTTTTCTCGGTGGTTGAAGACGATAAGTGTCCCAACACTCGTTGCTTCGACTCTTCGAGAAAAATACCCAAAAATTCTATAAAAATAGGAAATTTACAGAAACATAAAATTATGTAATTTTTATATCTAATATAAAAAACACAAAAATGAAACACATACATGCTTCGCACATGGCTCTGATACCACTGTTGGGTTTTTCGAGCTGCAAAAACTGCTTTTTGCATAGCGGAAACCTCGGAAGCCCCGGACACGGATCCGTGCGAAGTATAAAATATAAAACTAACATGTATGTGTTTAATACATTTAGATCTACTCTAGATCTACATGATAAGAAGTTACCCTTGATGCGACGCCCTTGACAAATCCCGCTCGTCCAAAAGGTTCGCCGGAACTCGAGAGTGTCAAGTGCACACTCCTCTATTGGTATCCACACAAGCAATAGGTGGAGAAAAATACCTTAGAGTCTGCTAGCACCCTTTAGGAATTTTGGCCAAGGAGGTTGGGAGAGCTTGAGAGGGTGATCCAAGGAAGAAGATGAAGTTGTGTAACTCACAAAATCAATTCCATCTAATGGAATAAGTGGTTGGCCACTTCATGGAAGGGGGGTTACATGAATGCATGTAACTCCAAGAGCCAATGTCTTTTGGTCTCCCTTATGAGGTGGCACCACTTGATAAGTCAATGATGATGTGGAGCATCATCTTTTGCCGGCCATGCCAAGTCATCATCATGACATTGCATTTGGTCAAGTCAAACTTGACCTTTCATCTTCCCTCTCAAGTCAAGTCAAACTTGACCTCTTATCTCCCTTGGTTGATCAAATCTAACCACTTGACTCAAGTCAATTTGATTTAATGAATCTCTATTCATTAATTTAAATTGACTAAATGAATCAAATCTAAATTAGACTCATTCAACACTTGAATCAAATTGAGTCCAACTCAATTAGTCTAATTAGGATTACTCTTAATCCAATTTGGTTCATCCCATGAACCTAATCCTCATGGTTCATCATATGAACCTATTCTCCATCTAATTGCCCTTTGTGTGTGACCCTATAGGTTCTTGTAACATTGGAAATGTCCCTAAACCGATTTACGAACATAAACAAAGAGCGGTATCTTGCAACACATCATTGCTACCCAAGTTACAAGAATGTTGCGCTCCAACATCACCTTTGTGACTACTAATTGTGACTCTCACAATATGTGAAAATGTCCCAATATCCTTGACATCTAGATTGACCAATTGAGGCATAGACCGTGTCATCCTCGATACAATCTATATCTTGAACTCCAAGTAGACTCACTCTAATCAAATGAGCTCAATATCTCATATTGACTCATTTGGGCATAGCCATGCACTTTGTGGTCTCACTCTATCAAGACTATCGATGTCACCTCCGTCATATAGGAGGGATAGATCTCATCTACATCACTCACATCCCTCCGCATAATTTGTTACATACCCAGTAATCGCCTTTATAGTCCACCCATTTACGGGTGACGTTTGACGAAGCCAAAGTATGCAACTCCTTATGTAGGGAACCATGGTGACTTCAGGTCTAAGGACTAATAGTCATACTAATAGCCACATGAGTAAGTATATGACACTCATATAATGATCCATGATACTTTCTCATGGCGGGTCATTCAATATACATTCTCCAATGCATACCCATGTGTCAACTTGATATCTCATATTCATGACTTGTGAGATCAAGTCATCATGTTGACCTACATGCTAGTCTCTACGCATTAACATTGTCCCTGAATGTTAATACTTGACTAGGAATGATTAAGAGTAGTGTTCTCTATATCATCTCATTATCGATTCAACCAATCGATTGATATAGATAAGAACCTACTACTCAAGGACATTATTATATTTAGTTATTTGGCACCAATACAAGTAAATATAATAGCCATGCCTTTATAAATAGGAATATGATACAATAAAGTCCATACAACAATCATCACATGATTAGCTCTAGGGCTTTCACTAACAACTACCATGATCGGGACTCTATTTAGTAAGTAAATAGCTATCTGAAGTGCATAGCCCCAAAAGGACTTGGGAAGATTCGCGTGATTCATCATCGACCTGACCATGTCCAACAAGTGTTGGTGCAGGGGCACCAGATGATCGAACCTGTGTTTTGATTATGGCAAAAGATGCAAAGTTAAGATTACATCGTTATCTCATGAGCTTAATCGAGTGTGTAAAAAAGTGCTAAAGCTAGAGCTGAAAGCTGGCGGCACCCGGAGGAAGCCGCGATGGTCGGGCGCCACTCGAGTGACTTCGGAGGGAGCCGAAGGAATCGAGTGGAAGGCCGGAAGTGATATCTACAAAGTAAGTATCGAGGTAAGATCATGTGTGTGAGCATAAGTGAGGTCGTATCCTCCTTACGGGGATGGTCTTAAGCATAGATCTGACCAAAGACATCCCATGGATGGCCTAGGTCGAGATCGGATGGTCGGCGACCATCGAAATTATGTTTTTATTAAGCTAACTTGTGATTTTATCAAGCATCAGTCGACTGTCCACAAGAGCCACTCGGCTGCCCTTCATCAGTCAACTTCTGCATGTTGCGAATCGACTGATGCTACCATCAGTTGACTCATGATGGCCATCAGTCGATTGATGGTCAAGGATCAAATTCGAGTAGTCAAACCTTATCACCTCATTCCAAGGAGCTTTGTGTATATTTTTGATTGGTTGAATACCCATTCGATGAGGGGCTCAAAGGCTATAAAAGGAGGGCTTTTCTATAGGTTTTTCATCAATTCAAAAAGCCTCCAAGTGCTTCTGATACGCTCAGACTCACCGATATCCCTACGACGAAGCGCTGCCAAGACGACAACTAGAGCTTCAACCTCTAATCTTTGAAGTCTCGATAATGAAAGTTTCAATTGTATTTCAGTTTACTTATTTTGTAAAGCTTTCATTATAACGAGGAGAGGGGGAGTGTCCCTCTACCTCGGGTGTTTGTGATTTCCTATATCCATTTAACTCCTACCTCTAACGAGGAGGAGTTCTTTAATATTTTGCCCTCTGTGTGTGGTCAAGGACCAATAGGGCCTTGGAGCAGTAGCCTTCGACTACGAACCAAGTAAAACCCTCGTGTCTATTGTCTCTTTTGTTTTGTTTTTATCTTCCGCTGTGTCTACTAGTGTTTTAATGAACGAAGTCGAAAGAAAGTTTTTATTGCTATTCACCCCCCCTCTAGCGATCCGCTCATCCAACAATTGGTATCGGAGCTGGGGGCGCTAAGATTTGGTGAAACCACCAATTTAGCCTTTTTATAGATTTGTTTTTGAAGTTTACAAATCTTTTTTTGTTCGTTTAAATTTTCTCCCGCACTACTAATCCAAGACGAAGTCTTAGTACTCTTCTTTTGGTTTTGTTTTGCAAGTATTCACTTTGGAGTAGCTGACGGTAAAATGGGCATAACTTTTCATACAAGTTGACCCACAAAATGGGATACCTACCAAAATGAAGCTCTCTGAGAGATCTACACTTCTTACCAGGGTTTACTCTTTTAACAAGCTGTCTTCATCCCCAAAAACCAACATTTACTACCCTTTTGGGGACATCGAAGGTTGTAAGTGCTCATCTTTTATTTTAGTTGGTTATTTATCGTTTATTCCTTTTGTTTCTTTTCATTTCCTACATTGCTAATCCAAGGTGATGTCTTGGTACCTTTTTTGTGTTTTTTTATTATTTTGTGTGCAAGGTTTTCCTTCCAAATGGCCAACATTGAGGGGTACAACACCACCAGACCTCCGTTCTTTAACGGAGATGATTTCCGTTATTGGAAAGGTCGGATGTAGTGTTTTCTAAAAACACAAGTCGAGACTTGGATAATCATCCAAACCATCTTTGCTCTACCCACCAATGATCAAGGCGATGTTGGATCGAGAAGCGTCGCTAGAGGGGGGGGGGTGAATAGCAAACATGAAATTTTTCATTTCGTTCGTTTGATATACGAGCAAGTACAATGGAAAAATAAAGAGACAAGTTTATTTTTACTTGGTTCACAACCCAGTGGTTGCTACTCCAAGGCCCTAACGGTCTTAGACCACGTACGGAGGGCAAAGCACTATAAGATCTCCTCCTCGTTAGAGGTAGGAGATAATGATCACAAAACCGAAAGTACGAGGATGAGACAACAAGCCTACCTCACATCGTTACGATTAAAATAAAGAATATAAAAGATATTACTTTCTACTACTACCGACGAAGAAGATGGAAGCTTGGCGTCGCGTTGGCGTTATGACAGTGTTGGAGCTTTGGCGTTGTAGGAGCCCTTGAGAATAATCTTGATTGATATTTGAGTTGGAATCCTCCCCTCCTTTTATAGATTTTGGCCTCGGAATAAGTCTCCACATCTTTTGGAATAGATCACGAGGTGGTACCAAATTTTATCGCAAAGTGGACGCATCAAATATTATCCATTTTGACCTCGCGCAAAAGGCTGATTCATCATCATCAGTCGACTGATGCTTTCCATCAGTCGACTGATTAGCATCAGTCGACTGGCCAATGACCAGCAGTCGACTGCCAGCCTGGCCACTTACCTGCAATAAAAGGTTATCATGGAAAATGATAAATATGAAAGTTTATTACCGTCAGATCTCGACCTAGACCTTCCATAGGAAGTCTTAGTTAGATAACTACCTACGGTTGTCCCCGTACAGAGGACACGACCTTACCATCTCTCACTCACACGAGCTTACCTCTGGTCCTTTATGATCTGTCACTTTGCTTCCGATCTTCCACCTAGGTTCTTCGACTCCCACAAAGTTCCCTCGGTGTTGTCCGACCACCACAACTCCCTCTTCGTGTCGCTGACCTTCGGCTTAGCTTAGCCTTTCTGCACACTTGATTTAGCTCATGATACAATGATGTAAACTTAACTTTGTGTCTTTGCTATAATCAAAACACAGGTTCGATTATCTGGTGCCCCTGTACCAACAGGCGAGCCCTTGAATTTTGACAAGTGGACCAATGCAACCAAGAGGCAAATCGAAACCGATGCAAAGGCGACCCAAATGTTGTAGTGTGGTCTTTCCAAAGAGGACCTCAACTGCATTGGACCCTTCATCAGCACAAAGGACATGTGGAACAAATTAATCGAGCTACACGAAGGAACGTCCGATGCTATGGTATGTAAATGTTACCTTCTTTTCAATAAGTTGTATAAGCTTAAGATGCAGGAACATGAGACGGCGACACAACTACACGCCCGCATCCAGGATATTGTCAATAGCTTGCACACCATCAGATACAAGGTCAAAAACCGCGACCTCCTAAGGTTTAATTCATTTCTTAGTGGTCCGAGCCGAGAGAGGTTTTGCTCTACTTGCAGGACAAAGAAGCAAGCCACCTACCAGGCAAGAAGATGGACTCGAACACGAGACGAATCAGTGTCCGAATCCGAAGAGGTAGAAGTAATAGTGAACGTAGTGCGGAAGATCGTTCGGAGGAAAAGGAGGCTACTAAAGAACCAAAAGAGGGCACAATTCAAATCAATTAAAAAAAAGGCTTTTCATGCAACATGGGACAATGAAGAAGGCGTCAACATAGCGTGTATTGCAAGACCCGAAGAGTCCGAGTAAGAGTCCGAATCCGAATCCAACTACAACACCGACTCCGAACTCGAGGACTACTTTGAGAAGAAACACAAAGTCGGACTAGAAGGGAAAATTAAGGTTAGCTGCTCACTAATTCATACGCTTTACTATACAATTAAATTGCTAACTAGGAAATTAGCTAAATCCGATTCTAGGGTCGAGTCCTTGGTTGAGGAGGTTGAAACCCTCAAACAAGAGACACCCCTAAACTCTTCGACTAGTCGAATTCAAGAGGAGGACTCAACTTGAGTTAAAAAACTCGAAGAAGAGAACTCTCTCTTGAAAGGACGATTCCAAGAGCACGAAGCTCGGTTTAATAAGTTCTCGATGGGGTCCAAGAATCTTAACCGACTTCTTGGAACTCAGAGAGCCGTGTACAATAGAGCCAGACTCGAATATGGCTCAAAGACTACGAATAGATATTACATGTCTATCGTAAACCGTAGTCATTATCGAGTCCAAGCGTGGGTCCCAAAAACTTTATTAAACACATATATAAGGACCAATAGGTTTTGGATTCCCCAGGATCAAGTTCATTACTTGACCAGACCATATTGGTTCAATGATCCAAGGGGAGCTAATACCAAAATAGTATATCCGGTAACCTAAATTTTTTTTTATGGTTAGATAGGACTATAACTCGTCAATGCTTGATAACATAGTACTAGGATGCGGCGAGATGATAGTACGCTTGTCTCGTGTATTCGGGCTAGATAAGGCGTATCTAGTTCAGTTCACTTGGCCGAGTGGAATTAGCTGAAGCTACCTCGCTGTATCCTAGACTAGTTAGACCAGGAAGTGGTCTTAGGTGAGTCAAGTTACTATTTTCTCGAAATTGGCTTTGTCTAAGGAAGTGGTCATTTTTCCGATCAAAGAAGGCCCTTGTGCCTCGCCACGACCTGGAAGCCAAGATCTTGAAAAGGTGACTTGATGAGCTTAGGATCAAATCCGAATCTAACGTAAGGTTGATCAGTTTCAAATCATTAAATTTAATCAAGATAAAATTGGAATCATCTCACACAACATATAAGGTGAACCAATTCTAAGACACTTAGAATGGGTGAGATGAATAAGGAACAATTTCAATTTACATAATCCTTTCAAAAATGTTATCTATTTTTCAAACTATCAAGCTTAAACATTTACTTATACTCGGAAAACACTCTAAATATACAATCTTCTAAGTCAATGTTTAGTGCCCCCTAACTCTTCTATACCTTATATACTTGATTAAGGGGGAGAGCAAACTAACCCTAAGGGTTATATATTTTCAAAAGTTATTAGAATATAAGTATTTTGAAACTCAAAGCTAATTTTATAAGTATTTTTGAAAATCAAATTAGTCTCAAGACTTATATTGTTGGTGCAGAGGGTTATACCTCGAACCAAAGTAAATCGAGACATATGCTTGGACTCATGTTAGATAATCTTTATACATGCTACTTTTTTGTTAAAACCCCTACTTTTTATGTACAACTCCAAATCTTTTTTGATTTATGGCAAAAGGGGGAGAAGAGCGCAAGTTAAGGGGGAGAACAAAAATTTAAAATTTTTAAGATTAACTTCTTTTTAAGATTAACCTCACCTAAGGTTAAGGGGGAATTGATTATAATGTGTGCATTGTTTACATTTACTCATTTTCCACATTATATTTTTCCTTAACTTAGCGTAAGTTTATCATAGATAAAAAAAGGGGAGATTGTTGGTGTCGGGGCACCAGATGATCGAACCTGTGTTTTAATTATGGCAAAAGACGCAAAGTTAAGATTACATCGTTATCTCACTAGCTTAATCGAGTGTGCACAAAAGTGCTAAAGCTGGAGCTGATAGCTATCGACACCCAGAGGAAGCCACGGTGGTCGGGCGACACTCGAGTGTCTTCGGATGGAGCTGAAGGAATCGAGTGGAAGGCCGGAAGAGAAAGCTACAAAGTAAGTATCGAGGTAAGCTCGTGTGTGTGAGCGTAAGTGAGGTTGTATCCTCCTTACGGGGATTGTCTTGAGAGTAGATCCGACCAAAGACATCCCATGGATGGTTTAGGTCGAGATCGGATGGTTGGCAACCCTCAAAATTATGTTTTTATTAAGCTAACTTGTGATTTCAGCAAGCATCAGTCGACTGCCCACAAGAGCCACTCGACTGGCCTTCATCAGTCGACTGCTGAGTGTTGCGACTCGACTGATGCTGCCATCAGTCGACTGATGATGTCCATGAGTCGACTGATGGTCAAGGATCAGCTTCGACGAGTCAAGCCTTATCACCTCATTCCAAGGAGCTTTGTGCCTATTTGTGATTGGTTGAAGACCCATTCGATGAGGGGCTCAAAGGCTATAAAAGGAGGGCTTCTCTATGGGTTTTTCACCAATTCAAAAAGCCTCCAAGTGCTTCTGATATGCTTCGACTCTCCGACATCCCTACGATGAAGCGCTGTAGAGACGACGACTAGAGCTTCAAACTCCAACCTTTGAAGTCGTCGATAACGAAAGTTTCAATTGTATTTCAATTTACATATTTCGTAAAGCTTTCATTATAATGAGGAGAGGGGGAGTGTCCCTCTACCTCGAGCGTTTGTGATTTCGTGTATCCGTTTAACTCCTACCTCCAACGAGGAGGAGTTCTTTAGTATTTTGCCCTCCGTGCATGGTCAAGGACCACTAGGGCCATGGAGTAGTAGCCTTCGGCAACGAACCAATTAAAACCATCATGTCTATTGTCTCTTTTGTTTTGTTTTTATCTTCTGCTGTGTCTATTCGTGTTTTAACAAATGAAGTCGAAAGAATGTTTTTATCGCTATTCACCCCCCTCTAGTGATCCACTCGATCCAACAACAAGGTCCAATTTCTCCTCTCAGATACACCATTAAGCTGTGGTGTATACGACGGAGTCCATTGAGACAATATACCATTGTCTCTCAGATAATCTAGAAACTCTTGACTCAAGTATTTCTCTACTTCATTTCTAAATTCTTTGTACCTTTCAAAGGCTTCAGACTTGTGTTTCATTAAGAACACATGCTCAAATCGTGAGTTATCATTGGTGAAGGTAATGAAGCATCGCTATAAGAGCCACTCACTGACCGCCTTCATCGGTCGAGGCCGAGTGTTGTGACTCGATCGATCGCCATCGATCGATGATGGCCATGAGTCGACTTATGGTCAAGGATCAGCTTCGAGGAGTCAAGCCTTATCACTTCATTCCAAGGAGCTTTGTGCCTATTTGTGATTGGTTGAAGACCCATTCGATGAGGGGCTCAAAGGCTATAAAAGGAGGGCTTCTCTATGGGTTTTTCACCAATTCAAAAAGCCTCCAAGTGCTTCCAATATGCTTCGACTCTTCGACATCCCTACGACGAAGCACTGTCGAGACGATGACTAGAGCTTCAAACTCCAACCTTTGAAGTCGTCGATAACGAAAGTTTCAATTGTATTTCAATTTACTTATTTCCTAAAGCTTTCATTATAACGAGGAGAGGGGGAGTGTCCCTCTACCTCGAGCGTTTGTGATTTCGTGTATCCGTTTAACTCCTACCTCCAATGAGGAGGAGTTCTTTAGTATTTTGCCCTCCGTGCATGGTCAAGGACCACTAGGGCCATGGAGTAGTAGCCTTCGGCAACGAACCAAGTAAAACCATCGTGTCTATTGTCTCTTTTGTTTTGTTTTTATCTTCTGCTGTGTCTATTCGTGTTTTAACAAATGAAGTCGAAAGAATGTTTTTATCGCTATTCACCCCCCCTCTAGCGATCCACTCGATCCAACAACAAGGTCCAATTTCTCCTCTCAGATACACCATTAAGCTGTGGTGTATACGACGGAGTCCATTAAGACAATATACCATTGTCTCTCAGATAATCTAGAAACTCTTGACTCAAGTATTTCTCTACTTCATTTCTAAATTCTTTGTACCTTTCAAAGGCTTCAGACTTGTGTTTCATCAAGAACACATACTCAAATCGTGAGTAATCATTGGTGAAGGTAATGAAGTACTTATAGCCTCCTAGAGCATGAGTTGACATAGGTCCACATACATCAATATGTATTAGACCAAGCAACTCTCCCACCGGTTCACCTTTTCCAGTAAAAGGTAACTTAGTCATCTTGCCTTTTAAGCACGATTCACATGTATAGAATGAATCAAATTCAAACGATTCCAGAATTTCACATCGGTGTAACTCGGACATACATTTCTTGTTTACATGGCCAAGACGACAATGCCACATAATGAAGGCTAATTGATTATCTTTCCGAGCACACTTGTTACTCGATTCGATATTGAAAATGTCACTGGATACGTCTAACGTATAAAAACCATTGCATAAAGTTCTAGTCCCATAAAGAACTTCATTCAAAGTTATGTAACAATAATTGTTACTAAAAGTCAAATGGTACCCATTTCTATTTAAACAAGAAATAGAAATGATGTTCTTTATCAATGAAGGAACGAAATAGCAATTGGCCAATTATAAGACAAGTCCTATAGGGAGATTCAACAAATACGTTTTGATGTCGAGTGCAACAACCTTTACCCTATTCCCAACACATAAATTTGACTCTCCCTTGACGAGTCTTCTTCTATTCCTTAGCTCATGTATGTCATTACATATATGTGAGCCACACCCGGTATCCAATACCCAAGTGGATAAAGAAATAGAATGACAATCAATAACAAAGATATCTGAAGAGGATGGGGCATCAGATGCCTTATTCTTCTTCACGAACTCAAGAGAAATCTTACAGTTTCTTCGCCAATGACCCTCCTTGACACAATGATGGCAAGTGCCCTTTTGAGCTAGGCCTGCCTTTTTAGCCATTTTCTTCTTCCCCTTCTGCTATTCCTTTGACTTCCTCTTAGAACTTGTCTTCGAGGAATCAACTAATAGCACCGTCCCCTGCTGATGCTTCACAGAAGGCTCTACAGTCTTCAGCATGTTAAGGAGCTAAGGAATGGTGGTTTCAAGTATGTTCATCCGGTAGTTCATCACAAACTGTGAGTAACTCTTCTACAAACAATGTAGAATTAAGTAAATACTTAATTCATGATCCATCACAAACCCGAGTGATGCTAGTCGCTTGATGTACCCATTCATCTTTAGCATAAATTGCACCATAGATAAACCTTCTTGCATCTTAGAGGTGAAGATGATCTTGGAAATTTCGAACCTTTCAGATCTCGCTTGCACTTTAAAAAACTCATGAAGATGAAAGACTATGGTATTAGCATCCATATGCTCATGTTGCTTCTGAAGCTCGGGTACCATCGTCGCTAGCATGATGCAACTCGCCAACTCAGAATCATTCACATGTTTCTGATAGGCCAACAATTGGTCCAAAGTTGCATCATCCATAGGATGGGTGAGAAGAGGCTCTTCGAGGGCATATACAAGTTTTTCCGCCTTGAGAACAATTCTCAGGTTTCTAAGCCAGTCCAAGAAGTTTAGCCCAGTCAATTTATTTGAATAAAAAATAGAGCGCAAGTTTACAAACGTCATGATCAAGTGATTAACCTAGATATACAAATTGAGCATATATGAGTAAGATGATTTTAAAATGCAACAACATACATTTATTAAATCCCATTCATTTTTTGAATTTGTAAAACCATTAAAATCAATTCAGAAGATCGTAGGTCCATCTTTGAATGGGTTGATATCCAACATAGATAAGAACAACCTTGGAGAGACTCTAACAAGTCATTCTTAGCTACGATGATAGGTATCAAGGGTACCAATTATATATCACGTATATATAACTATCAGAATGTGCTATCAACTAATTGAATGTTCACACATACAATGGGTTGTTAACACATTAACAACTATGGATCATATGCATGGCAACCAACTTCACCTCCCTTCACATCGACCTTGGAGAGAGTCCAACAAACCGATGCTCCAAGTTAAAGCCGACCCATTAATGATGAAATAGTTTTAATATGGTTAGAGTGCATTCAACAAATTAGCCAAGCTTGGAGAGAGTCCAACAACCCAAACTATTGATTGACCTCTGACTCTTACCATATTAGTAATAAACTATTTCAATGGTTTGAACATATTCAGGTTCAAGCAGGGCTTGGAGAGAGTCCAACAACCCAAACAAGAAACGGAACTCCGGTTCTAACCATATTAATGGAAGGTGTAGGCTTTAATATTGTGTAAGGGTTTTAATGTCTCATCCTCTTTGCATGCAAATAACTATTATCTACATGACATGACACACATGACATACATGTCACGACACGCATGACATAATGATATGCATATAATGCAATTACATGGTATACAATTATGGCATGTACAAATAGTTTCCTTATTTATCATAACTAATTTTAGAAACAAAATATGTCTGAGATTTGATTTCTTAAATCAAATCTTGATTAAATTAGGAAACAAATTTCAAATTCTAATCACATATTTTATTTATGGAAAATATTAATTAAGAAAATTCAAATTTAATTAAGGAAACAAATTTTCTAAATTATAATTTCCTAATCACATTAGAAAATTTTCAATTTGAATTTCTTTACTAATTAAAATTTACATAATTATTTCTAAACTCTCAAAAAGTAGAAAATAATTTTACGATTATGTCGGAACACAGTCGGACTTTAATACCACTGTTGGGTTTCCCTGAGACCGATATGGGTATGTGTTCAAACTTGTTTCGTAAATATGCACACAACGGAAGTAAAAATAAGTAATAAACTAATTTATTACATCATACACACCACATGCAAGTAGGATGCAACAAGTGTAGACATATCGCATATTTAAAATTTTTGCAATAAGGAAACATTATATCTAGGTATTCCTGACAAATCATATGTAATGGGAATGAAATCAAATGTAGCGACCCTTGCTAGTATCGCCTCTATCGGTATCCAAGCCGAGTATTATTGGGATAGATTCATAAGCTATGAGCCTCATCATGACGAGAGATACTAGTCTCACGTCGAAGACATTGTGATCCGAGAGACGATCACAAAATAAGTTACACGAACTTGTTTCCTCAGAAGTGTTGGCCAACCAATTTGGTCGGCGAAGATGACTGCACTGCTATCAAGTGACGCCTAGAGTTGCCGTCGGTGGTGAAGTTTGATCGCGGCACAAGGGTGGGCGACAACCCTTGGAGTGGGCAGCGCAAGAGAGGAGGAGAGGAAAAGAAGTGGCTAGGGTTTTCGCAAAACCATAATTCATCCACGAAATATTTCTCCACCCTCTTATTTATAGAACATGTATTCCTTGACCATTAAGAAACCTTAAGGGTCAATGGTTCACGATCAAAACCTGTTAACCCGCTCCAATAACTTAAGTTAAAATAAACCAAATCGCGTTAGTCTATTTTAAGTTAAAATGAATCGAACAAACTTTGTGTTGGATCGAAGCGGATCGCTAGAGGGGGGGTGAATAGAGATAAAAACTTTTCTTTTAAAATGTTCGATAGACAATTAAACACAGCGGAAATGTAAATAAAACCTAAATGAGACAAATAGTTTTTTTACTTGGTTCGTAGCCTTCGGCTACTACTCCAAGGCCCTAACGGTCCTAGACCGTGTACGGAGGGCAATTCACTAAAACACTCCTCCTCGTTGGAGGTAGGAGTTTTACGATTACAAAAGCCTTTGAAGCAAAAAGATAGAGAGACAAACCCTCTCTTCTATTAAAGTAAAATGCAACGAAAAAACCTCGATGGAAAAGAATTGCAGTATTGAAAGCAATAACTAATTAAGATTATACCAACAACTAAACAAAAGAAATTTTAAGCTAGGGTTGTTGGCAGCACTTCGTTGTTGTAGAGTCGTCGGAGAGTTGCAGGGTAACGGAGGCTTTTGAGCACTTAGAATTGATGATGAAACCCTAGGTTTGGCCCTCCTTTTATAGCCTTTAAGCCCCTTTTCGAGAGGAACCCTAGCCAATCAAATTTGAGCACAACTCCCCTTGAAATTTGGTGATAAGCCTTGACTCTCGACCGATCATTGACCATCATCGATGGCCATCATCACCGATCGATGGCGATCGCTGAGGCCGACCTTCTGAATGATCGATTGAAAGAAGTCGAGTCCTCCAAGCTGGCAGTCGACTGATGCTTGCTGCAGGTCAAAATTAGCTTAACAAAAACATAATTTCGATGGTCGTCGACCATCCGATCTCAACCTAGACCACCTATGAGATGTCTTGGGTCGGATCTACGCTTAAGTCTATCCCCGTAAAGAGGATACGACCTCACTTACGCTCGCACACACGAGCTTACCTCGATACTTACGTGTTGCTTTTGCTTCCAGCCTTCCACTCGACTCCTTCGGCTCTCTCCGAAGACACTCGAGTGTCGCCCGACCACCGCGGCTTCCTCCGGGTGTCGCTAGCCTTCAGCTCCAGCTATAGCAATCTTCTGCACACTCGATTCAGCTCGTGAGAAAACGATATGATCTTAACTTTGTATCGTTTGCTATAATCAAAACTCAGGTTCGACTTAGGTGTCTACTGCACCAACAATCTCCCCCTTTTTGATTTATGGCAAACCCACATACAAAGTTAAGAAAATTAAGCGCATTGAGAAAAATGAACAAGAGATATGCATGAATGAGCAGGAGTATAAAAACTCTTTTTCAAGTGCTCTCCCTTGAGGAATCCTCCCCTTTGACCGAGGGTGAGTACTTGAGAAAGATTTTTAACTCTCCCCCTTGATGTTTGCTACTAAAAAAAAATTAAGTAACCGAAATTACTTAATATTGGCCATAGTATTTAAAATAAGTTTTAAGTTAAGAAATCAAAGGATTGATTTCTTGACCTTGGCCTTTACTTTCGTTTTGTTAACAAGTTAACTTAAAGTGTTTAAATTGACCCCTTAACTTTGGCCTTTTTCTCCTCCTTTTGCCGTATATCAAAAAGAGTGAGGGGTGTGTAAAAAAAAAGTATTAATTTTAAAGTCCAAGCATGTTCCACATTATTTTGAAAATAATATACTGAAAATAAGTTCATCTATAAAATGTTCGACTCATATTTGGCTTGATTGATATGAAAGATCAACCAGTCCTGGTCAGAGTCGGTTAGTATGTATGATTATACTCCGTGGTTCATAGCGATGCACTAGCTCTACATCTGGAACCAGGAGTAGGGTCCTAACATCTCACGCCCATCTACGTGGCTAAGTACACAAACACATTAGTCCTATGTGTTGTGAGATGTACTGGCTCCTTAAATCTATAGGTGCATGATATCTAAGGTATGTCCTATGCTAGTTCCATCAAAATGAAAATTAAAAAATAGTAGTAAGAAAATATAGTTTGCAAGTTCCTATTCTATTACGCACATGCCCAATTTTCATCTTAATAGACTAAATTCGGCTTCGGGTAGGGCTTTAGTAAATAGGTCTGCTAGGTTAGACTTTGATTCGACGTACTCGAGTTGTATGGCTCCGTTGGCCACATGTTCTCGAATGAAATGGTGTTTGACTTCTATATGTTTGGTCCTAGAGTGACATATTGGATTCTTTGTAAGATTAATTGAACTAATGTTATCTACGTGAAGTTTAGTATTCGTAAAGTCTAACTTAAAGTCGCGGAGGGTGTGCTTCATCCAAAGAAGCTGAGTGACACACTCACCCATCGCGATGTATTCGGCTTCGGTGGTAGATAAAGCAACACAGTGTTGCTTCCTACTGCACCAACTCACTAGACTCGAGCCGAGAAGTTGACAACAACCACTCGTGCTCTTTCTATCGAGCTTACTACCGGCATAGTCCGAATCGGAGTAGCCGGTTAGTTCGAACTCGGTAGATCTAGGATACCAAATACCGACATTAATTGTACCCTTTAGATATCTAAGGATACGCTTAACTAGGGTTAGGTGAGACTCCTTGGCACAGGTTTGAAACCTGGCGCACATACTTACTGCAAATAAGATATCAGGTCGACTTGCAGTTAAGTAAAGGAGACTCCCTATTACGCTCCTATAGTATTTTAAGTCAATGGACTTACTTTCTAGGTCTTCTCCTATGTTAACATTAATCGCCATTGGGGTGTTTATTATCTTAGCGTCTTGCATTCCAAATCTTTTAATTAACTCCTTAGTGTATTTTTGTTGATATAGGTATATACCATCCTTAGTTTGTTTAATTTGTAGACCTAAAAAGAAACTTAACTCGCCTACCAAGTTCATTTCGAACTCACTTTCCATGAGTGAAACGAACTCGTTTAGTAAGGCTGAGTTAGAGGTTCCAAAAATTATATCGTCTACGTAAATTTGAGCTATGAATATTTCTTTACCTAAGGTTTTTACGAAGAGAGTTGGGTCATTAAGGGTTTTGTAGGTTCAGGTACTTCATAGAACACTACATTAATAGTCTCTTCGACTTTAAGGGTATCGTGGTTATATACCCTATAGGCCCTACTCGTGGTTGAGTATCCTAAGAAGATTCTGGTGGAGGTTTTGGATTCGAATTTCCCTAGGTGGTTCTTAGTGTTTAAGATATGTACTTTACATCCAAATACCCTAAAGTACTTGATGTTGGGTACTTTATTGTGATAAATCTCGTACGGGGTCTTAAGGTGCCTCTTTACCATAAGGATCCTATTCTGGACATAGCAAGCCGTGCTAACGGCTTCTGCCCAAAACCTATCAGGTAGGTCGTATTCGTTCAACATGGTCCTAGCGGCTTCTTGTAGAGTTCGGTTTTTCTGCTCCACTAGACCATTTTGTTGAGGGGTCCTAGGGCAAGAGAATTCATGGTGGTATCCGTTTAGGTTACAGAAGTCGGTGAACCTTTGATTTTCGAATTCACCACCACGATCGCTTCTAAGTCTTTTAACCTTAAGGTCTTTTTGATTCTCGATTAATTTGAATAGATTGATTAATTGATCTAGGGTATCATTTTTATGTTTGATGAACCTAACCCAGGTAAACCTGGAGTAGTCGTCAATTATGACTAAGCAATATTGACTTCTATTGAATGACTTGGCTCCATGTGAATCGAATAGATCCATATGCAGGAGCTCAAGTACACTTGAGGTTCGTTCTTGGTTAGTTAACTTGTGTTGTGTCCTAGGTTGTTTTCCTTGTTGACAAGCATTACAGATTTTATTAACCAAATTGTTGAGGTTGGGTAAGCCTCTGACTAAGCCACTCTGACTCATCTTGTGGACGATTCTTGAGTGCGAGTGATCGAGTCGTCGGTGCCACAACCATGATTCCTCTTCCTGTGTCATAAGACATTTGGCTGAGGATTTGATTAAGTTAATTGTATAAATGTTATTTGTCCTAGTTCCTTTAAGTATTGTTTTAGCTGTTTTATTTGTTTTAATTAAACATTCATTTTCTAAAAATACAACCTTATAGTTATTGTCACATAATTGGCTTACACTAAGCAGGTTATATTCAAAATTTTCTACAAGTAATACATTTTTAATAACAAAATTCGAGTTAAGCTCGATATCACCTGATCCGATGATTTTGAGCTTGTCGTTATTCCCAAAGGCTACCGATCCTTGTCGTTTGAATCGAAGCTTTGTGAATTTTAGTTGATCTCCGGTCATGTGTCGGGAGCAACCGTTGTCCAACATCCATTGATCCTACACACAAGGTGGTTGGATTGGATGTTAGATTTTTTATAATTTTTTTTTTAAAAAAAATGGTTGTAAGTTTTTAAACCTAGGTCATCTCACCTGTGTCTATATGATCAAGCATGTTATACTTATGTGTTTTTTGTGAGATGACTTCCAAAAGTTGATTAAGTGGATTTAGGTTCAAGTAATTTTATGTTAGATTTAGATTTGACCCTAGGCTTGTCAAGTTTACCTTTTCAAGATCATGGCTTCCAGGTCGTGGCGAGGCGCAGAGGCCTTCTTTTATTGGATCATCAACCACTTCCTTAGACAAAGCCATTTTCAAGAAAATGATGACTTGACTCACCTAAGACTATTTCCTAGTCTAACTGGTTATTTTTGAAAAGAGGCTCCCCGAGGCTCAATCTTTTCGAAGAATTTTAGTTGGTTATATTTTTGAAAAGAGGCTCCCCGAGGCTCAATCTTTTCGAAGAATTTTAGTTGGTTATGTTCGTGTTCTAAGTGAGTTCATAAGTTTTAAAGCACAAACTTTCTAAGTTAAAGCATGCAATTTCTAAGTTAAAGCACAAACTTTCTAAGTTAAAACATGCAATTTCAAAGTTAAAGCACAAACTTTCTAAGTTAAAACATGCAATTTCTAAGTTAAAGCACAAACATATTTTGTACTGGCTCCCCCTAGACCGTTGAATCGGTTCGGTCTATCCACATAGTGGATTTGGTCCTTGGGAATCCAGTACGGGTTGGATCCTAGAGTTGAAATCAAAAGGTTCTTAGGGACCCATGCTTGGACATGTTTCCTATGTCGAATTATAATCGACATATACGACCTATTAGTCGTGTTTGAGTTAAACCCTAGTCCAGCCTTGTTGTACACGACCCTTTGAGATCCAAGTAGGAGGTCAAGTCCTTTGGATCCCGAAGTGAACCTTTCCAATGTGTTCCTAAGATCTTCGACTTGACTTTTCAAGAGTGAGTTCTCAACTTCGAGTTTTTCAACCCGAGTTGAGTCCTTCTCTTGAACTCGACTAGTCGAAGAGGTTAGGGAGACCTTGTGTTTGAGGAGTTTGACCTCCTCAACCAGGGTCTCGACCTTGGACTCGGATTTAACTAATTTCCTAGACAAAAACCTAACCGTATTTTGTAAAGTATTAAATAAAGTTCGACTTACTTTAAGGGTATCTTTTGAACCGGATGCGTATCCATGGCTTGACTTGAAGGTAGCTTCGTAGTCCGAGTCATCCTCAGGTTCTGACTCAAGTTCAGGTTCGGTCTCCGTGTCTGACTCAATCGATTTCGCCATGAAGACGTGGTCTTCATCTTCTTCGGATGACGCTTCTTCCCATGTCGCGTTGAGGGCCTTCTTGTGCTTAGGTGCTCGGTGGTTGAGCTTGGGGCACTCGGACTTGATATGTCCAAACCTGTTACACTCATAACACCTAATATTAGAACTTTTAGGCTTACCTTGGTTGGGTCGAGTCGTGGTTCGCTTTCGTCCCTTGGCTATCCTTCGAGCTAGGTTCATTAGTTCGACAGTCAATTCCGGGTCAACTTCTTCTTCGGACTCGTCTTCCTCCTCGGTTGGTGGTGGCTTGCTTGCGATTTTCTTCTTCTTTGAACCTACAAACAAGGCTATACCCCTCTCGGGTTCCGAGTTGGACTGCTCATGTAATTCGAAATCGAAAAAGAGTTCATCTAACCTAATTTTAGAAAGATCCTTGGAGACCTTGTAGGCATCGACCATGGATGCCCACAAGGTAGTCCTCGGAAACGAGTTTAGAACATACCTTATAAGGTCGCGGTTTTCGACCTTTTGCCCGATTGCATGTAGGTTGTTGACTATATCTTGGACACGGGCGTGGAGTTGCGTCGCGGACTCGTGTTCCTGCATTTTTAGTGTGTACAATTTATTGAACAACAAATCGTGTTTGCAAACCTTAGCTTGATCCGATCCTTCGTGTAACTCGATTAGTTTTGTCCAAAGATCCTTTGCGCTTATGAAGGGACCGACGCGATTTAGCTCCTCCTTGGATAGGCCGCATTGGAGGATTTGTGTTGCCTTGGCGTCGGCTTCGACTTGTCGTTTTGTCGCAATGGTCCATTGATCATAATCCAAGGAGTCACCCACTTCATTAGTCGGAAGTGTGAAACCCATTTGGATTATGATCCACATCTCGATTTGGGTTTTGAGAAAGCATTCCATCCGACCCTTCCAATAACGGAAGTCATCTCCGTTGTAAAACGGAGGTCGGACGGTGCTAAAACCCTCGAGATGAGCCATTAGAACAAAAGACCGAAGGAGACGAAGACGAAGAAACTAGCAATGACAAAAACACGAAAACAAGTACCAAGACTCGCGTCTTGGATTAGTAGTGCGGGAGAAAAACTTAACAAAGCGAAATAAATAAAAAAACAGAATTAAAAGAAAAATAAATCTGTAAAAAAGGCTAGATTGGTGGTTTCACCAAATCTTAGCAACCCCCGGCTCTGATACCAATTGTTGGATCGAAGCGGATCGCTAGAGGGGGGGTGAATAGCGATAAAAACTTTTCTTTTAAAACGTTCGATAGACAATTAAACGCAGCAGAAATGTAAATAAAACCTAAATGAGACAAATAGTTTTTTTACTTGGTTCATAGCCTTCGGCTACTACTCCAAGGCCCTAACGGTCCTAGATCGTGTACGGAGGGCAATTCACTAAAACACTCCTCCTCGTTGGAGGTAGGAGTTTTACGATTACAAAAGCCTTCGAACCAAAAAGATAGAGAGACAAACCCTCTCTTCTATTAAAGTAAAATGCAACGAAAAAACCTCGATTGAAAAGAATTGCAGTATTGAAAGTAATAACAAATTAAGATTATACGAACAACTAAACAAAAGAAATTTTAAGCTAGGGTTGTTGGCAGCACTTCGTTGTTGTAGAGTCGTCAGAGAGTTGCAGCGTAACGGAGGCTTTTGAGCACTTAGAATTGATGATGAAACCCTAGGTTTGGCCCTCCTTTTATAGCCTTTGAGCCCCTTTTCGAGAGGAACCCTAGCCAATCAAATTTGAGCACAACTCCCCTTGAAATTTGGTGATAAGCCTTGACTCCTCGAATCTGATCATTGACCATCAGTCGACTGATGGCCATCATCAGTCGACTGATGGCAGCATCAGTCGAGTGCTGACCTTCGGCAGTCGACTGATTGACGACAGTCGAGTCCTCCAAGCTGGCAGTCGACTGATGCTTGTTGCAGGTCAAAATTAGCTCAACAAAAACATAATTTCGATGGTCGTCGACCATCCGATCTCGACCTAGACCACCTATGAGATGTCTTGGGTCGGATCTATGCTTAAGTCTCTCCCCGTAAAGAGGATACGACCTCACTTACGCTCGCACACACGAGCTTACCTCGATACTTACGTGTTGCTTTTGCTTTCGGCCTTCCACTCGACTCCTTCGGCTCTCTCCGAAGTCACTCGAGTGTCGCCCGACCACCGCGGCTTCCTCCGGGTGTCGCTAGCCTTCAACTCCAGCTATAACAATCTTCTGCACACTCGATTCATCTCGTGAGAAAATGATATGATCTTAACTTTGTATCGTTTGCTATAATCAAAACTCAGGTTCGACTTAGGTGCCTACTGCACCAACACTTTGGTCCATTCATTTAAAACAAACCTAACCCCTTTGGTTTATTTTCCACCATTGTATTAGAACCAAACCGATTTGGTTCATCCATCATGTCTTCATAAGACTCGACCCATCCATGCTTTTGATGAGACTGAAACAATTTCATGCTCGCTCCATATTTGGTCCAACCAAACAAAGTCTCTCTCAATCTGAAAATCCCATTCTCAAACTCATTTTAAATCCTTCAGATAACACTCGTAGTGCGTGTGACCAAATAGGTTTCTAGTTTATATTGGTTGTCTATAATTAACCATTAATTACAGAACGATAATGAGTGACACTTAGTAGTACATCATGATCCCCAATTAACCAAAAAATCAACGGTTGATCCCAGAACATCTTCTGAAACCTTTCAGCAGCTACAGTGTTTTGTGCCCCGTTCCCTTCACTCATATTATATCCACTTGGTTCAGAACATGGTCAACAGTGTCAATCCCCACTAGGCTGACTATGTCACACTTAGCCCGAGTATTTACTTCCTCGTCATGCGGATTCTAGTTACTGCACATGTATCCAAGAGTACCATACTCTAAATATCTAATGCTTTGACCAAAGACTTTAGTAACAACCCGACAAGAAGCCATAGGGTATGCCTCTCCTCGTAAGGAGTGGTGAATCATCTGTTGGCTACTCAAACACCTTCGGGCACTTCGACTTATGCCCAATCATCCCGAGTCCACATCTCCTCGGAGATATTTACTTAAGATGTCAAAGCATAAGTCTTCATGACCAAGATGACTTGAATACCTGAAGTAAAAGGAATATCGCACTTAAGATGCAGTAAGGAATTCATTGATATATCTGTATATGCAGAGAACCATATTTAGTCTTACATATGGTCACTCCAATGAACTAGTTACCATAACTAGCATCCACGATCAACTCCGGGCATCCCAATGTCTCCAGCTAGTGAGAAACAGCTGCTTGGATAAACTAAAGAGTATACCTCGTGTTAGTATCAATAGAATTGATGGTGTCCGAATACATCAATTCATTGACTAGGGATAATTCCAATACATTACAATTACACATCTAGAGAAACTCACTAGTTGTGATCCAATCACAAATTCTCTCATGCTGTCAATCGTATTGCAGACATCCAGTAAATGAGTTTAAGATCCAATCAAATACATGAAAACACGCATACTCAAATAGTGAATCTTCATTTATCAAATAAATAGAACAGCAATAATGTGATTGCCTTAATACACCTCTCATATATAACTAACACGTGATCGATGTTGAGAAAATTTCGGATATGATGTTCACAATATCGTTGGTGAATACTTCTTACAACCGCATAGGAAACAATGACTATAAATCGGATCCCATCAGAGATTCATGGAAAACTATATACGTCGTTCTGTACCCTACTTTTCTAGATCTTATATAGAAGGAGAAGTATACTTTCAGTGTGTGCCCTTCGCAATCCCTCTTTTCCAATCACTGTCAGATCTCAATACAGTAAGGATAACCGTATCGCTATGGTATTCACACTAACACCCACCCGTTTTGAAGTCACATTGTGCTAGCAACCCCTAGCAAAATGCCAAGAACCCTTTGGAAGAATAAGGAGAGGAAGTAGAGGGATGAGATAACACTTCTCTTGTCTTTCCTTGGCTTACACACCCAAAATGATCTAGCCACATTGCTTTGCACGTTCAAATCTTCATAAGCCATTACAACCCTTGCCATTAATTGCCATTATCTCCTAAATAAGAAAACTCTTAATTCCTAGACCCTTGGTATTCTCTTTCATGAATTCTCATCATGAATACCAAGGCCCTTGGTATTTCTATGCATGATTAATTAAATTAATCATGCATGATGATGAATCATCTACCATGGTTTAACTTAAGTCTTACTCAAGTTTAACCAGTTTGAGTCTAACTCAAGTCTTGGCCATATGCTCAGTTGTCCTTTTAGTGCAACTAAAAGAAACCATCTCCAAAACAGAATACCATTTGTGTGTGGCCCTATAGGCTCTTGTAACCTTGCCAATATATCTAAAACCATTTTAGATACATAAGCAATGAGCGACATCTAGCAATACATCATTGCTACTGAAGTTACAAGATCGTCGAGATCTGATAACCTTTCCATGACGATTATCATGTATGACGGTGTCCTTCTATCTCTGATATCATAGATCGATCAATGAGGCATAGACCGTGTCATCCCTTTATGTTTCTTGATCCCCAAGTAGACACACTCAAACAAATGAGCTCAATATCTCATATTGACTCATTTGAGCATGACCATGCATTTCGTGGTCCTACTCTCTCAAGAGGCCAAAGATATCACTCTCATCATATGGGAGGGATAGATCCAATCTACATCACTCACATCCCTCCGCATAATTCATTATATATCCAGTGATTGTCGTTATAGTGCACCCTGTTACGGTGTGACGTTAGATGATACCAAAGTACATAACTCCTTATGTAGGGAACCATAGTGACTTCAGGTCTAAGGACTATTCATACCAATAGTCACATGAGAAAGTATATGACACTCATAGAATGAACCATGACACTTTCTCATGGAGGGTCAATTCAGTATATATATTCTCCAATATATATACCAATGTGTCAATGTGATATCACATATCCATGACTTGTGAGATCAAGTCATCCATTGACCTACATGCTAGTCTCAATGTATTAATATTGCCCCTGTCTATTAATACTTGACTAGGAATATTAAGAATAGTGTTCTCTATAGCTTCTCATAATCAATTCTACCAATTAATATATTGTAGATTAGAACCTACAATTCAAGGGCACTATTATATTTATTTTAGCTTGCACATGCTTAAAGTAAATATAATAAACAATCTTTGCCTTTTATTAATGAAATATGATACACATGATCCCTAATCAATCATCTCATGATTGACACTAAGGGCTAACACTAACAATCGATTCACACTAAATGGGTTAGGATGTGTCAACCTTGATTGGATGGATAGTTAACTCAAATATAGCTAAGTTGAAACTTTAGGTCATTTTCAAGGTTATGTGATACCTTGGAAATAGAGGTTGAGATTGTATCCTAATAGAATTTAGGATATGCCAATATATTTTGAGAACTATTAAAAAATTGATCCAATTGACACAATTAAGATTTAGAGATTTTAGTGTGTCATTTTGGGTTTTTGGCACACTTGGGATAAGTGATAATATGACAAAAATTAATTTAATCCTAGCAAATGGCAACTAATATTCAAATTTTAGGTATTCTTATGCCTTACACGTTATTTGCCATGATTTGTTTGCCATATTTCATGACATGACATCATATCTCTTTTTAATCTTATAAAATGTCATGATCATGCTTAGGATTAGTTTTTATGTCATGTGTTATTTATATTTTTATTCTTATGCCATGACATCATGATTATTGGCACATAGTTTCAATTATGCTTTTTTTATATGCCATAATCATCATTCATGCATTTTGCATTTAATAAAATTGATTTAAGGACTATGACATGATTGGAAAACCCATGTATAAGGGAATCAAATAGTATTGCCTTAGAAAATGTATGAGACCTTAGTTTAGGATGAACAAAACCCACATATCACATAAAATTGACATGCGTGTGTTTTCATACACCCTAGACATATGTGAGATGCTAGGAAATGAGTTAAGTTCAAGGTGCATAGACAATGCATATAGATGAACTTAAACTCATCTTATACCATGGATGAATCATGAGGAAAGCTTATGAACAAGTCATGTGCATTAAGCCTATAGACCACGGTTCAATATAAGGATTTAAAATCATTTTGAAAAACCTTGGTGTAGTCTATCTTTTAAAAGAAGTCACCATTGAAGAAGTTGATACAAAATAGGTCAAAAATATTGAAGTTATCAATGGCTTTGAAGTTTGTATCAATCTCAATATTTAATGGGTATTTTATTTTTTTTCAAATATTTTTCACCCATTATGATTGTTATAAGTATTATATGTATGAAGTTTCACTATTTTTCAAACTACATATAATTACTTATGATTTTTGGAATTTTGTTTTCTGAACTTGATTTTTGTACTTGCAGAAATCAGTTGACTGCCATGGATGATAGTCGACTTGCAAAAAGGGCAGTCGACTGTCGACTGACAGAGTCGATTGTAAATGTTAATTTCGGGTAAACAAGGATGTTTAGCCAATGTTTTAGCTATGTTAGGCTACCCTAACTGCTCATAATCCTATGTTATGCTTTGGAAAGCATTATAAAGGGTGAAAATCCATTGGATATGGATTAGAAGAGTTATTTGGGTGTGTATCAATTTTAAGGTGTGTGGAAGTTCATGTTTGAACTTTTTATCATAATTTTGATGGTTTAGTATTCGTATAGGCATAAGGACTCTCCAAAGACATTGTTAGTGCAATGGTCAAGGTGGAGCATGCCTTTAGGGGGAAGTTATCCATCATGGGAAGATTGATGTGTTCTTCCTCATAGGGGGGAGAATTTGGAGAATTGGAAGAGTTTAGAGGATTGTCTCTCTTTAGTGATATAGGACTTATCACTATAAAGAGGGAAGGCATCTTAGATGTTTTTGGACAAAGGGGAAGATTGTAAGATCTCATTAAGATATGAGACATTAATACCCTTGGGGAGAGCCTTTTTAATGTATGTCAAAAAGGGGGAGAATTGTGAGAGAATTGAGTAAAAATTGATGGGAGAAAGTGAGAATTTCCAATTTGGAAAATTGGGAGGATTTGAGTGAGTTAGTGTTCTAACTCAAAGGAATTTGATTTTTTGTCAAACATCAAAAAGGGAGAGATTGTTGGTACAATCGACCTAAGTCACGATTGACCAGACTCGAGTTTGACTCGAGTGGTGTTTTGATATTAGTGTTTTGATGTTTGACAATGAGTTGACTATTGTTTGACAATTGGTTGACTATATGGTTGGCATGGGGTTGACCATATGATGGAGAAGTCCAAGTGGGACACTTGGCATGGAAAGTCCAAGCATGGGTCATGGCAATGGTAAACTCCAAGTCTTGAGTACTTGTCATGGAAAGTCCAAGCATGGATCTTGGCAAGGGGAAGTCCAATATTGAGTCTTGGCAATTGGAAAGTCCAACATGGGTTGGAAAGGGAAGTCCAAGGGCTGATATTAGTGGCATAAAGCCAAAGGGTGGAGTCTTGGCAGCATAATTTCGATGGTTGACAGCGTAAAGTCCAATTGTGTGCCTTGGCAGCATAAGCCCAATGTGCCTTGGCGGTGCAAACCATCTTAGCATTATAATAGCTGATGGAAGAACCTGAAGGCTAGCGTATGGATGAACAAGTCATGGATGACTTGGAGGGATCTGATAGGCATGAGGCTGATGGAGGTGGCTAGAAGGCTTAGGTCTAGGCTAAGGGTGGTCTAGCAAGTATGAGGGCATCATACTTAGGTTTAAACCTCATGGATGAGGTTTAGCAGTTGACTGGGGCTATGGACTAGTCGACTGGTCAAGTGTTTGACACTTAGTAGCCGAGTAGACACTAAGCAATCGACTGAGATTATGACCAATCGACTGCCGAGAGTCGACTGGGGTTTGACTACGGCAAGAGGCCTTGGTAGTTGACTGGCAGCATTGGGCAATCGACTGGCCTTGAGCAGTCGACTACCATGGAGGGCAATCGACTGTTGTTGGTTTTGGTTGCAATGGCAGAATGCTCGGTAGCCGACTAAGTAGTCGACTACGGGCTTGAGCAGTCGACTACTGGGAATGGCAGTCGATTGTCAGTGTATTCGTTAGCTGGAATGTCAACGTGAATCAAGTCCATTGTGAGACAATGGTAATGTTGGTAGTCGACTGCCAAGCGGAAATCCAGGTCACGCGGAGGCTTAAAAGGAGCTCAACATAGATGATTTTAGCAACGATTTCATGGGCGATTTGAGGTGATTTTCTTGTGCAAGTCAGGTCCTTCAAGTGCGGCTTAAGCTATCAACCTATCAAGCATTCAAAAGATCTTTTGTAAAGTTTTCTTTACTTGATTTTCTTGCAATTACTTGTATTTCATTGTATTATTGTTGTAATCATTTGTACGAGCTTTCTCCACCTCCGATGTGTTATCGAGAAGGAGTTTTTTGAGTAGTGGTGTGTACATCACTAGAGCTCATTATCGAGCTCGCCCTATGGAGAAGGAACTAGGGTTTCGAACCACGTTATATTGACTTGTTCGTGTGATTGTGTATTTGTGTTTGTCTTCTTTTGTATTTCTATATTCCACTGTGCAAACCAATCAAATTGTAGCAAGCACACAATTGAACTCCATCGTGAACGAAATACGCCATTCATCCCCCCTCTAACGCTCACCAAAGTTCCTACAGACTGATCAACTAGTCAACTGAAGTCGGATGAGTTCTGGTGTCCATCAATCAACTGCTAGGTTTTGGAAGTCGACTGATCGACCATTAGTCGACTTCTATACCTTTGCGACTGTTATAAGTGGACACGAGCACATAAACATTTTGAGTCGACTGATTTTTTGGAGCAGTCGACTGATGGTTCTATCAGTTGACTGCTAGTGTGATCAGTCGATTTATCAGAGTCTTGTTGAGTTGTGATGACCACATATCAGACTTTTCAAGAAGCAGTTGGATGAGGTCAGCTATAATAGCACTCGACTGATGGCATGCATTAGTCGACTACTACATGCTCAATGGAAAAATCAGCCTCTTCTTTATAAAAGGAGGCCTTGGGGAGCTTGAGATGGCTAGTTCTCTCATTCCAAACTTTACACTCAAGCTCACCAAATCTTCGCAAGCTTTCTAGTGTGTTTTAATCTCTTCTTCTCTATTCTCACTTTCATCATTTGTAAGAAGAAGAATGATTGTAAGAAGACTTCTCCACCTTAGTGTGTGATCATCAAAAGGAGATCTTAGTGAAGACTTGCTAGGGTTGATCCACCTTACAGATTGCCATGGAGTATGAGCATAATCTCCAAACCACGTTAAACATCTTTGTTAGCATTTGTGTTTTTGTATTTTGATTTCATTTATATTTGTTTTGCTTCCACTAACGTGCTTGTAGAAATCAAGAGATGCTATTCACCCCCCTGTAGCCATCCAAGGATCCCGAACAAGTGGTAACAGAGCCCAGAACGCATCGGAGGATCTAACAATCAACAAGGGCAAGACGGCATTTCAATAGGGCTATAGCACAACGCGATCACCTTTCTTTGACAATAACGACTTTGCCTATTGGAAATGTAGGAAGAATATTACTTAATGAATGACATTGAATATTGGTTTAGTGTAGTGGACGGATTTGAGAAGCCGGTGGACAAATTTGGAGCACCACTCCCAACGAAATATTGTACTTGAGAGATGGAAAAGAAAGCTCAAGCCAATATCAAAGCAACAACCACACTCCAATGTGGTTTATCTAAAGAGAAATTGAGCAAGGTTGGACCCTTCGACTCCGCAAAAGAGCTTTGGGAGAAGCTCATTGAGCTCAATGAAGTATTCAAGGAGACAAGGAGATCCAAGAGGGACCTATTGATAGGTCAACTTCAAAGTTTTAACATGAAGACCAATGAGACCGTGAGTCAAATGTATAGTAGATTGAAGGAGGTGGTCAACAGACTACATGTCATAGGTGAGATCGAAGGTGGAAAATCACAATTTGGTAAGGCACATTCTTCAAGTCTTTCCTAGAACAACTCTATGGGCATCAATGGTAGATGCTTATAAGGTTTCTATGGACCTTTCTTTAGGTAAATTAGATGAATTATTTTGTGAGTTTGAATTGCATGAACAAGCTAACACTTCATCAAAGGAGAAAGGTTTAGCTCTTGTCGTAGGAAAGAAGGAGAAGAGAAGAAGAAATAGAAGAAGGAGGTCTATTCATCATCCGAGTCGGAGGATGAGTCTTCTAGTAGTGATGAAGAATTGTCGGCGAGTGAAGTGGCTCACTACGTCAAGAGGTTTAGTGGAAAATCAAGAAGAAGAAGGCTCACCAAGAAGGATGTTTTAAGGATGTTCTAATCCTCAAAAGGTAAATCAAGTAGTAATTCAGTTTCTGACACTAATGTTACTTGCTATGGTTGCAATAAAAAGGGGCACATCAAGCCAAATTGCCCCGAGCTAAAGAAGAAGGAATAAAAAGAAAAGAAGAAGAAGGACAAGAAGGAGAAGAAGAAGAAGGAGGCCATGGTAGAATAAACATGGGACACACAAAGCATTGAAGACTCATCCAATTATGAGGAGCTATGCCACATCACACGCCTTGTGGCACTCATGGCTTTGGGAGATGACACGGAGAGCTCAAGCCAAGATGAAGCATCCTCAAGCGACGAATCATCATCTAGTGATGATGAGATAAAAGACTCCCCTAGAGTAGATTTATTGTATGAAACCATTGCTTATCTTTAAAATGACTTGGATAAATCAAAATCTAGGATTAAGGACTTGAAGGTAAAAATTAAGGCAATTAAAAATGTAGAAGCTTCATGTAATGATTCTTGCATGTTTAGAAAGGAAAATGAAAAACTCCACGATGAAGTTTGTGAACTAAGGACATGCTTAGAAAAATTCACTAGTGGGTCTAAATATCTTGACATGATTCTTAGAGATCAAAGGGTCATTTATAACAAGGCTGACATAGGATATAGACCTAAGGACAAGGAAGTAGGCTACATCTCCTTAATTAGTAGAAAGGTAACAATTAGGAATAAGGTTAAAAAGGCTTGGGTTCTCAAGAAGTTTTTGATTGATGTTACCGGTCCAAACATTTGGGTACCTAAGGCATTTGTTTTTCATGTTGTTTAGGTAGAAGAACCAAGTATGTGGATTGTGGATAGCGATTACTCAAGACATATAACCAGAGATGTGACCAAGTTGTCCACAATCAACTATATTAGCAAGGGGACCGTGTCCTTTGGGAATAGTGGAAAACTCAAAAATCTAGGTAAAGACACAATTGAGGTATCCCCTAAAATTATTTTTCATAAAGTCTTACTAGTTAAAAGCATGAAATTCAATTTACTTAGTGTTAGCCAACTTTGTGATGTCAGTTATAGTGTTGAATTCAACTCCTCAAAATTCTTAATTAGACACAAAAGCTTGAATGATTGCATATTAGTTGGATATGTGAAATCGAATATTTATTATGTTGATTTATCCTATGCTTTTAATATTTCCACTATGTGTCTTATGGCAAAAGAAGAGGAAGGGTGGTTGTGGCATAGAAGGCTAGGGCACATAAATATGAAGAATATAGCCAAGGTAGCTAAATTGGAGTTAGTGAAGGGGCTACCAAAGATCAAGTACATTAAAGACAAGTTATGTGATGCATGCCAAGAAGGAAAGCAATCCAAATCATCACACAAAGGTAAAACCCTAACTAGTACTTCGTTACCTTTAGAGCTGTTACATTTGGATTTATTTGATTGCCATAGTGTTCCCTCTTTAAATGGTAGTAAATATTGTTTAGTCATAGTTGATGATTTTTCTAGGTATACATCGGTTTACTTTATGAAACATAAGGATGATACCTTAGAAATAATCATAGGTTTTAGCAAAAGAGTAGAGAATGAAAGAAATCTCAAAATCAACCGGATCCATAGTAATCATGGTGGAGAATTTGAGAATTCTAATTTCTCAAAATTTTACTTAGAACATGGGTACAAGCATGAGTTCTCTTGTCCTAGAACACTCCAATAAAATGGGGTGGTAAAGAAGAAATCCTACCCTACAAGAGGTGGATAGGACTATGCTTAATGCATATTCTCTACCTAGCTACTTGTGGGTGGAAGCAGTTAATACCGCTTTCTATATCCAAAATCGAGTCCTAATCCATAGGTTTTTAGACAAAACACCATTTGAATTATGGAATGGCACAATTCCTATAATTCATTACTTCAAAGTCTTTGGATGCAAAGTCTACATTTTAAACACCAAAGACGACTTAGGAAAATTTGAGTCCAAAGCGGATGAGAGAATCCTATTTGGATACTCATCCACTAGTAGAGGATATAGAGTTTACAACAAGAGGACCCAAATGGTTGACGAATCCTCTAATGTTAAATTTGATGAAACCTCTAGTACTTATCCTATAAAATCCTCCATTGATAAGGATATCAATGACAATAATCAAGACATTACCCAGAAAGGAGGAGGAGACAAGGGGGATGATTAGATCAAGGGAGAGGAAGAGGAGAATCCGATGATGAGAGGAGAAAGGAGGATAACCATGATCTAAATCAATTTGATACAACTCCTAGAACTTTAAGGATTCATTAAAATCACGCACTTGATCAAGTATTGGGAGAACTATCCCAAGGAGTTAGAGCTAGATTTATCCATAGAGCACCTACTAGTCAAGTAGCTCTCATCTCACAAATTGAGCCTAAATCAATCAATGATGTATTACTTGATCTAGATTGGATTTTAGCAATTCAAGAAGAATTAGCTTAATTTGAGAGAAGTCAAGTATGCGAGCTAGTCCCTAGACCCAATGATAGCACCATAGTTACCATAAGATGGGTCTTTAGGAATAAGTTGGATGATCAAGGAAACATAACTAGAAACAAAGCTAGGTTGTTTGCATGGGATTTCAATCAAGTTGAAGGACATGATTATAATGAAACTTATGCCCCAGTTACTAGGTTAGAGTCAATTAGAATCTTTTTAGATTTTTCCACTCACATGGGTTTTAAACTTCACCAAATGGATGTGAAATCAGAATTCTTAAACGGATTTATGAAGGAAGAGGTATATGTAGAATAACCCCCAGGTTTGAGAGTGTTGATTACCCAAACCATGTATATAAGCTAAGAAAAGCTTTATATGGGTTAAAACAAGCTCCCTGGGCTTGGTATGAAACATTGTCATCTTTCTTAATTTTTAAGGAATTTAAAAGTGGCCAAGTAGATCAAACTCTTTTCATTATGTCAAGGACAAAGGATATCTTTGTTGCCCAAGTGTATGTTGATGACATCATTTTTGGGTCAACAAATGATAAACTCCTTCAAGACTTTATTAAAAATATGGAAAATGAGTTTGAAATTAGTCTAGTTGGGGAGTTAAATTTCTTTTTAGGTTTACAAGTTAAACAAATCAATGAGGGAATCAACATATACCAAACCAAATATGCCAAATAAATGATCAAGAAATTTGGTTTGGAAAATGATAAGGTAGTAAACACCCCTATGGCAACCAACACAAAAATAGACAATGATCAAGAAGGTAAATTAGTTGACTCAAAACTTTATAGAAACATGATTGGTAGCCTTCTATACCTAACTGCTAGTAGACCCAATATTTTTTTTACGGTAGGTATGTGTGCTAGATACTAATCTTGTGCCAAAGAGTCTCACTTAGTAGTCGTTAAAAGAATTTTAAGATACATTAAAGGCAAACTAAGTGTAGGACTTTGTTACCCTAGGACTAGGTCTTTTGACTTGGTTGGGTATACCAATTTCGATTATGCAGGTTGCAAATTGGATCGAAAGAGTACTAGTGGTGGGTGTCAATTTCTTGGTGAAGGTTGGAACTGAAGCTTCACTTCACACCTCAGTCGCTTGTGCATGGCGATCCCATCTATGTCCCTTGATTAAAAAAAATTAATCCAAGACGATGACGGATTACCCAAGCAACCGATCCATAATCGTGTTATTCAATTAGAGTGGTCTCTTGAACAAACTTATTGTTCAAGCAACTTGTTGGATCGAGAAGCGTCGCTAGAGGGGGGGGTGAATAGCGATCGTAAATCTTTCGTTCGAATTCGTTCGTCGAAACACAAATAAATGAGTAAACACAGCGGAAAATAAAATGACACGTTTATTTTACTTGGTTCACAACCCAGCGGTTGCTACTCCAAGGCCCTATCGGTCCTAGACTGCGTACGGAGGGCAAAGCAGTATAACGTCTCCTCCTTGTTGGAGGTAGGAGACAATGATCACAAAACCGAATATACGAGGATGAGGCAACAAGCCTACCTCACCTCGTTATGAAGAAAAACAAAGAATATAATATCAAAAATATTACTTGATTCTGCTGCCGACGAAGAAGATCGAAATTTGACGTCGCGTCGGCGTTATGACGATGTTGGAGCGTTGGCATTGTAGGAGCACTTGATGAATAAACTTGATGTGATTTGGAGATGGAATCCTCTCCTCCTTTTATAGACTTTAGCCTCTGAATTTGTCTCCTCTTATTTCGGAACGGATCATGAAGTTGTCCAAATTTTATCACGAAGTAGCCGCGTCAAACGTTATCCGTTTTGACCTAGCGCAAAAGCTGAATCGTCGCCATCAGTCGTCTGATGCCTCCCATCAGTCGACTGATGCCTCCCATCAGTTGACTGATGGTCATCAGTCGACTGCTCCATGTCCAGCAGTCGACTGCCAGCTTGGCCACTTCCCTGCAATAAGAGGTTAGCTCGGAAAATGATAAATACGACGGTTTCTAACCGTCCGATGTCGACCTAGACCTTCCAAAGGAAGTCTTAGTCGGATCGCTGCCTACGGTCATCCCCGTAAAGAGGACACGACCTTACAATATCTCACTCACACAAGCTTACCTCGATAGTAGCTCTCGCTTCCGGCCTTCCACTCGATTCCTTCGGCTCCCTCCGAAGTCACTCGAGTGTCGCCCGACCACCGCAGCTTCCTCCGGGTGTCGCTAGCCTTCGGCTCAAGCTTTAATACTTTTTTGCAGACTCGATAGCTCGTGAGATAACGATGTAGACTTAACTTTGTGTCTTTTCCATAATCAAAACACAGGTTCGATTATCTAGTGCCCCTGCACTAACAATCTCCCCCTTTTTGATCTATGGCAAACCAACACAAAGTTAAGGGAAATTAAAGCATAAAACAAGTATAGTAAATGATGAATGTCATTTTCAAAAACTCCCCCTTAACCCTTGGTGAGTTTTGAAAGAGATACTTTAGTTCAAAATTAAATAAATTTTTTGTTACTCCCCCTTAACTTTCGCTCTTCTCCCCCTTTTGCCATAAATCAAAACAAATGTTGGGGTTTGTTATGTAAAAATGAAGTTTGTTATAAAAATAGGGGTTTAAAGACAATATGGTATATGCATGCATCAAGATAAATCAACTATGAGTCCAAACATGCGTCTAGCAATAGTTAGATAGATTGGTTCGAGGTGTGTCCCTCTGCACTAATAATCTAAAGGTTTATAATATAACCCTTAGGGTTAGTTTGCTTTCCCCCTTAGTCAAATATATGAAGTATAAGAGATGTAGGGGGTGCTAAACTTTGGCCTAAAGAGTCATTAAGTACAATAGTTGAGAAAATAAGTAGTATTTTGAAGATTGTTTTAAGTATATTTCAATTATCCTTAACATCTCACCCATTCTATGTGTCTCAGAATTTGTTCACCTTATATGTTTTGTGAGATGATTTTAAATTGATTAAAGATAGTCAACCTTGGGTTAGATTCGGATTTAATCTTTAAATCGTTAAGTAACTTTTCGAAAAACTGGCTTCCAGGTCGTGGCGAGGCACAGGGGCCTTCTTTGATCGGAACAATGACCACTTCCTTAGACAAAGCCAAATTCAAGAAAATATCACTTAAGTCACTTAGGGTTACTTTCTGGTCTAACTAGTTTAGGATACGGCGAGGTAGCTTCAGCTAGTTCCACTCAGTCAAGTGCACCAAGCTAGATACGCCTTATCTAGCTCGAATACACGAGACTTTGTTTCCCTAACGTACTATCATCTCGCCGCGTCCTGATACTATGTTGTCAAGAGTTGACTAATCATTTACCCTATCTAGCCATTCTAAAAATTAAAGTAAAATATGCAATGGTTTTGCTAAGTAAGCGGGTATACTATTTTAGTGTTAGCTCCCCCTGGACCATTGAACCAATATGGTCTATTCAAATAATGAACTTGATCCTGAGAAATCCAATACTTATTAGTCCTTATATATGAGTTCAATAAAACCTTTGGGACCCATGCTTGGACTCTTTGATGACTACGATTTACGATAGACATATAAGACCTATTCGTAGTCTTTGACTTAAATCTAAGTCCGACTTTATTGTACATGGCTCTTTGGGTTCCAAGTAGTCGATTAAGGTTCTTAGATCCCAACGTGAACCTTTCTAACCTAGCCTCAACCTCTTGAACTTGGTCTTTCAAGAGAGAATTCTCCTCCTCAAGTTTTTCAATTTGAGTTGAGTTTCTCTCTTGAACTTGACTAGTTGAAGGGGTTAGAGTATCCTCTTGCTTGAGGGTTTCAACCTCCTCAAGTAATGACTCAACCCTAGACTCGGACTTAGTTAATTTCCTATTAAGCATTTTAATTGTATTGTAAAGCGTACTAATTAAAGAGCGATTAACCTTGACTTTCCCTTTTGGTCCGGCTTTGAGTTTTCTCTCGATTCTCTCGAAATAATCTTCGGGGTCGGAGTAGGAGTTGTAGTTGGACTCGGCTTCGGATTCTGACTCGGACTTCTCCGTTCTTGCCATGTAAGCTATGTCTTCTCTGTTGTCCCAAGTTGCATGGAAGGCTTTCCTTGCTCCCTTTTTCTTTTGGTTCTCATTCTTCAATTTCCTTCTTTCTTGTCGAACTATTCTCCGCACAATGTTGACTATTATGGCCTCCTCTTCGGATTCGGATTCGTCTTTGGGTTCGAGTTCATCTACTTGCTTAGTAGGTGGCTTCCTTCTTTGTCCTGCAAGTAGAGCAATACCTCTCTCGGCCCGGACCACGTTAGTTTGCTCATGAAGTTCAAACTCGGAAAATAATTCATCTAACCTAAGCTTCGAAAGGTCCTTAGAGACCTTGTAGACATCGACCATGGATGCCCATAAGGTAGTCCTAGGGAAAGCATTTAAAGCGTACCTTATAAGGTCCCAGTTCTCTATGGCTTGCCCGATCGAATGAAGACCGTTGACGATATCTTGGATCCGCGCATGTAGTTGGGTGGCGGTCTCATGATCCTGCATCTTTAGATTGTACAATTTATTTAAATGTAAATCTCTTTTACATACCTTAGCATCAGCCGTCCCTTCGTGTAAATCAATCAATTTGTTCCAGAGGTCTTTGGCGCTAATGAATGGTCCGATGCAGTTGAGTTCCTCCTTGGACAAGCCGCATTGCAATATTTGGGTTGCTCTTGCATTGGCTTCGATTTGCCTCTTGGTTTCATTTGTCCATTTGTTGAAATCCAAGGGCTCTCCTTGATCATTGGTGGGTAGAGCAAAGCTGGTTTGGATTATTATCCAAGTCTCGACTTGTGTTTTCAAGAAACACTCCATCTGACCTTTCCAATAATGGAAATAATCTCCGTTAAAGAACGGAGGTCGGGTGGTGCTATATCCCTCAATGTGAGCCATTAAGTATCTTGCAAAACACGAATAAAAACCAAAGGGAATTCCAAGACTTGGTCTTGGATTAGTATTGTGGGAAATAAATAGGAAATAAACAGAATTAAATGAGAAAAATAAAAAACTAACAAAAACTAACAACTTACGACCTTCGATGCCCCCGAAAGGGTACTAGACGTTGGATTTTAGGGCTGGAAATGGCTTGTTACGAGGGTAAACCCTCATAAAAAATGTAGATCTCTCAGAGAGCTTCGATTTGGTAGGTAGATCGTTATGTGAGTCCACTTGTGCGAAAAGTTATGGCCGATTTACCGTCGGCTACTCCAAGAGAGAAAAACTTGCAAGCACACAACCAAAAGAAACGTACCAAGACTTCATCTTGGATTAGTAGTGCGGGAGGAAAAAGACCCAAAAAAAAAAAATATGAATCGAAAAATACGAACAGAAAACCAAAACGTGCTAGATCAGTGGTTTCACCAAATCTGAGCGCCCCCGCTCTGATACCAATTGTTGGATCGAGAAGCGTCGCTAGAGGGGGGGGGGTGAATAGCGATCGTAAATCTTTCATTCGAATTCGTTCGTCGAAACACAAATAAATGAGTAAACAAAGCGGAAAATAAAATGACACGTTTATTTTACTTGGTTCACAACCCAGCGGTTGCTACTCCAAGGCCCTATCGGTCCTAGACCGCGTACGGAGGGCAAAGCACTATAACGTCTCCTCCACGTTGGAGGTAGGAGACAACGATCACAAAACCGAATATACGAGGATGAGGCAACAAGCCTACCTCACCTCGTTATGAAGAAAAACAAAGAATATAATATCAAAAATATTACTTGATTCTGCTGCCGATGTAGAAGATCGAAATTTGACGTCGCGTCGGCGTTATGACGATGTTGGAGCGTTGGCGTTGTAGGAGCACTTGATGAATAAACTTGATGTGATTTGGAGATGGAATCCTCCCCTCCTTTTATAGACTTTGGCCTCTGAATTTGTCTCCTCTTATTTCGGAACGGATCATGAAGTTGTCCAAATTTTATCGCGAAGTGGCCGCGTCAAACGTTATCCGTTTTGACCTAGCGCAAAAGCTGAATCGTCGCCATCAGTCGACTGATGCCTCCCATCAGTCGACTGATGGTCATCAGTCGACTGCTCCATGTCCAGCAGTCGACTGCCAGCTTGACCACTTCCCTGCAATAAGAGGTTAGCTTGGAAAATGATAAATACGACAGTTTCTAACCGTCCGATCTCGACCTAGACCTTCCAAAGGAAGTCTTAGTCGGATCGCCGCCTACGATCGTCGCCATAAAGAGGACACGACCTTACAATCTCTCACTCACATGAGCTTACCTCGATAGTATCTCTCGCTTCCGGCCTTCCACTTGATTCCTTCGGCTCCCTCCGAAGTCACTCGAGTGTCGCCCGACCACCGCGGCTTCCTCCGGGTGTCGCTAGCCTTCAGCTCAAGCTTTAATACTTTTCTGCAGACTCGATAGCTCGTGAGATAACGATGTAGACTTAACTTTGTATCTTTGCCATAATCAAAACACAGGTTCGATTATCTAGTGCCCCTGCACCAACACAACTTAACTCTTTTCCTTGATTAGCCATGGAAGAGATGATGTATTGATCACCGGTTTTTGTGTTTATCTTCGGGGTCCAAGTAAATTAGCCACATGCAATTACATACATAATATTAAAAAACAAAAGGAAACCAAAACAAGAATTATACCTCTTGTTTACCTCTTGATCTTCTATTGTTTGTCCTATTCTCCTCTTGGAGGTTGTGTGGGCAACGATCCTCTAAGAGATGAAGCCTCCTAGATCATGTATCTTCATTTCCTTGCTCGCTCCGAACAAAGGAAGACAATCAACACACTTCTTCTCCTATCTAGTGCCGACCACCAAGCAACCTAGCTTGGTTGTTGCCATCGGCCAAAGAGAGGAATAAGGAAGAGGGCGCCAACCAAGAGTTGAGGGAAGGGAGTCCAAAACCTAACCTTGCCTCTAGCCAAGGGAAGAGGGTGAAGGTGGCGCCGCCGACCCTAGGAGAAGATGAGGGTGGCCGACCAAGAGAGAAAAGAAGCAATCCCTAGACCCTCTTGTGCCGCCGGCCAAAGGGACAAAACCCTAGCACACCTCCTATCTCCTTGCCACCCAAGCCAACCCTAACCCAAACCCTAGCATTCAAAATTCTTAGTTGATGCCCAAGCCATGTGCCCTTATTTACAGATCTCGCCCAAGCCTCCATTTAATCGTGTCCGTTGGATCTAGGCTTCTTGAGGGTTTTAATAAGCTACAATAGGGACCATGAGGAGAAGTTGGATCTTGGCCACCCAATGGATCTAGCCCACATAAAGTTTAATCCATTAATGATAATCCATCCCACTAGAGGATTATCATTGATCTACCTCACCAACCCCCATAAATAAATATGGGCTCCATATATTAATTATACAAATATCTCCCCGTGTTTAAGATATCGAATGTCCGTCAATATATTAATCTACTGACAATTAATTAATCAACATCTAACTCCATGAGTAGTACCACTCAACCTTATCATCATGTCGGACCAAGTCGACCTGCAGGGTTTACATGATGATCCTTATGAGCTCCAAAAGGGGACATCATCATCCTAATATATAGGACACGGTTTTCTCCTATAATCAACGACACACCATGTAAATAATATTATTTCCCAACTTACTGAGCCTATCGATTTAATCTATAAATCTCGTCCATTGGTAAATCAAAGAAATAAATACGAAGTACATGTGCCCATTATTATATCGAGATTAAGAGCATGTACACCATAATATCCGAGGTCCGATTCAATTTTGTAGTCAGTAATAAATTGAATCACATCTAAGTCGGTCCTGCTCAATACACGCAAAGTGTTCTAATGTAATTCTATGGTCAAGATAAATCAATACCAAATCACACTACAACCATACCAATGGTTTTTCCAAAACCATCTTGGTTGTGAGCCTCTTCTTATACTCTACAAGGAACTGATAACATGATGTCCCGTGTGACACTACACACCATGTTATCTACAATGTAATGTATCAGACAATATGCATAACCATAAATATGCAAACAATGATCATGTGATTCTTATTTCAAAAATAAAGATGTTCATACAAAAGATAGACTTTTCAGTATACATCCCAACAATCTCCCAGTTATACTAAAAGATTATGTTGTCCTTGTACTGCCATACATCTGATTCTCATTCCCTCCACATGGCTATCAAAGCTCTCGTTAGAAGGGCCTTAGTGAAAGGATCTACCAGGTCATCCTTTGATACAATCTAGGCAACAACAACTTCTACGCGCTTTACGATCTCTCGTATCAGGTGGTACTTGCGCTCTATGTGTTTACTTCCCTTATGGGCTCATGGTTCCTTCGCGTTTGCAAATTCTCCACTGTTATCACAATAAATTGTGATAGTTCTAGGCAAACCAGGAATCACATCCAAGTCCATCAAGAAGTTCCTGAGCCATATAGCTTATTTGGCTGCCTCAGAGGTTGCCACATACTCAGCTTCCATGGTGGAGTCCGTCACACATTTCTGCTTGACACTCCTTAATACAATGGCTCAACCTCTAAAAGCAAACACAAAACCTGAGGTAGACTTACTGTTATCCCTATTCGATTGGAAATCGGAATCTGTGTAACCCATAGGAAGTAATTGATCTGCCTGGTATACAAGCATATAATCCCTAGTCTTTCACAGGTACTTCAATATATGCTTTACTGCAGTCCATGGTCTCTATCCTGGATTACTCTGATATCTGCTAACCATGCTCACGACAAAGCAGATATTCGACCTCGTACATAACATACCATACATGAGGCTTCCTACTGCCGAAGCATAAGGAACCGCCTTCATCTTCTCTATCCCCTTTGATGTTCTAGGACACATCTCTTTAGATAAAGGAACTCCATGCATAAAAGGTAGAAAACCTTTCTTGGAGTTTTGCATGCTAAAACGAGCAAAAATGGTGTCTATGTATGAAGCTTCAGATAAGCACAACATCATTTTCCTGTGATCCCTTATAACCTTGATCCCAAGGATGTGTCCCACTTCTCCCAAGTCCTTCATATCAAATTGTTTGGACAACCATACTCTTATGTCTAATAACACCTTGACATTGTTGCCAATTAACAAAATGTTATCTACATTAGTACAAGAAACACCACTACATTTCCATCACATCTCTTGTATACACAAGACTCATATGGACTTTGAATAAATCCATAAGACTGGATTACCTCATCAAAGCGGATGTTCCAAGATCTTGATGCTTGCTTCATTTCATAAATTGACCGATTAAGCTTACACACAAGATGCTCTTTGCCCTTTACAATGAATCCCTCTGGTTGCTCCATATAGATGTTTTCCTTAAGAATTCCATTAAGGAAAGCTATCTTGACATCCATCTGCCACACCTCATAATTCATATGTAGAGCAATACATAAGAGAATCCGGATAAACTTAAGCATTACCACCGGCGAAAAGGTCTCCTCATAATCGATACCCTTTTTCTGAGTATACCCTTTTGCAACAAGCCTTTCTTTGAAGGTCTCAACTTTCCCGTCTATTCCTCTCTTTCTTTTGTAGATCCACTTGCATCCAATGGTTTTTACACCATTGGGTGGTTCTACTAGCTCCCAGACCTGATTTGAATCCAGAGATTCTATCTCTGAATTTATTGCACTTTGCCAAGATACAACATCTTTATCTTGGATTGCCTCGTCATATGTCCAGGGATCAGGTTCATGTTCGCCAGGGACCAAATCAGAAGATTCTCCCAAGAACATAAATCTATTAGGCTATCTAACAACCCTCCCACTACGACGAGGTATCTCCCATGTAGTGATGTAGTGACTTTCCCTCTCAATTCCTCTAGAACAATCTTACTCATGGGCTTGCGATTCCTCACATAGTCTTCCTCTAAAAATCTAGGATTCGTGGTAACGATCACCCTCTGATCTCTAGGACTATATAACAAACCACCTTTCATTCCTCTAAAATAGCCTACGAACATGCACACTTCTGTATGAGACTCCAACTTACTAGCATATGCCTTCAGTGTTAGTAATATATGAGAGATGTCCTAAGGCAATCGCCTTATGTATGAACCATTTATATGATAAATGAAGATTCACTATTTGAGTATACATGTTTAATGTATTTGATTGGATCTTAAACTCATTTACTGAATGTCCATGATACGATTCACAGCATGAGAGAATTTGTGATTGGATCACAACTAGTGAGTATCTCTACATGTATAATTGTGATGTATCGGAATTATCCCTAGTCGATGAATTGATGGATTTGGACACCATCAATTCTATCGAGACTAGCACGAGGTATACTCCTTGGTGTATCCAAGCAGCTGATTCTCACTGGCTGGAGACATTGTGATGTCCGGAGTTAATCGTGGATGCTAGTTATGGTAACTAGTTCATTGGAGTGTCCAGCCGTAAGACTTCATATGGTTCTCTGCATATATAGATATATCAATGAAGTTCTTACTGTAGCTTAAGTGCGATGTTCCTTTGACTTGCGGTATTCAAGTCATCTTGATCATGGAGACTTATGCTTTGACACCTTAAGCAAACATCTCTGAGGAGATGTGGACCCGGGATGATTGGGTATAAGTCGAAGTGATCGAAGGTGTTTGAATAGCCTATAAAGGATTCACCACTCCTTGCGAGGAGATGTATACCCATGGCCTCTCGTCGGATTGTTACTAAAGTCTTTGGCCAAAGCATTACATGTTTAGAGTAAGGTACTCTTCGATACATGTGGAGTAACTAGAATCCGTAGGACGAGGAAATGATACTTGGGCTAGGTGTGACGTAGTCAGCCTAGTGGGGACTGACACAATAGACCATGTCCTGAACCAAGTGGGTATAAGATGAGTGAAGGGAATAGGGCACGATTCATTCGAGCTACTGAAGGGTTTCAGAAATAGTTCTGGATCAACCGTTGATCTTTTCGATTAATTGGGGATCATGATGTACTACTAGGTGCCACTCATGATCGTTCTATAATTAATGGTTAATTATAGACGGCCAACATAAACCGAGAACCTATTTGGTCACACGCACAACAAGTGTAATCCAAAGGATTTAAAACGAGCTTGAGAATGGGATTCTCAGACCGAGAGAAACTATGTTTGGTTGGACCAAACATAAAGCGAGCATGAAATTGTTTCAGTCGCAATGGAAGCGTGGATGGGCCGTGTCTTATGAAGACATAATAGATGGACCAAAATGGTTTGGTTCTAATCCAATGGATGAGAATAAACCAAAGGGTTTGGTTTATTTTAAACGAATGAACCAAAAGTTGGTTCGGTTCATTTTAACTTAAAATAAACCATCATGGTTTGGTTTATTTTAACTTATCTTAATGGAGCGGGTTAACGGGCTTTATGGATATGATCCATTAACCATTAAGAGAATTAGTTCTCTATAAAATAGGGCTTAAACCCTAACCCAAAACGCTAATGAAGTTGTTGCCGCCCAACAAGATGTAGCCGCCCAACATGTTGTTGCCGCCGAACATGGTGTTGCCGCCAACTTCATGGAGCTGCTGCCACCTCCTTGCCACCGGCATCCAAGCTTCAACCGGCGATGCTCCGGCGACCCTCCGGTGATCTCCTCTAGGTTCGGTGATAAGGTGAGCTTCCATCTCTCCTTGGCCGGCCTCTATTCCTCCACCAAAAGCTGTCCAGTTTTTCTGGACAGCTTGTTTCTTTGTTGTCGGAGCGTCGTTTGGACGACGGTTAGTGCTCCGATAGCGCCTAACTTACCGGGGATTTGATCTCCGGTAATCCTCTAAGGTGGAGGACGAAGGATTCGTCAATTGGTTGACGAATACCTCTCCGGAGAAGCGAGTTTTGAGAACTCGTTTTAGGATCCGAATTTGGATTCGGATCGTGATCATCTCTCGATCACGTCGTCTTCAACACGAGGCTAGTAACCCGTACGAAGACGAAGCTCGTGACTTAGTAAAGTCATCCCGAGGAGCTCGGCGTGGATACGGATAGAGACGATTCTTACGAGGATCGTTCCGGTTGATGCCGTTCCCGCTACACGTCATACGAAAGGTATAACGTAGATAATTTCTTTTATTGCAAATTTTAATTTACGGTTATGTCTACACTTGTTGTAATATGCATGCGTGTGTTGTGTGTGTTGTAATAAATATAGATTTATTATTTTTAATTGCTTCCGCTGTGCTCATGTTTACGAAACATGATCGAACACACACACGCCGCGGTGCCGGAAACCCAACATTCAGCACATGTGTTGGACTCCCCCAAATCCGAATATGTCTCAGACTAGGCTTTCGCCCAGTCTACAATTCTATGGGAGTAGAAGGCATTGATTTAAATGGTACCAAGTTCAGAATATACACTGCCATATCAAGAGTATACCCCCAGAATGAATCTGGCAACTCAGAATAACTCATCATCGATCTAACCATCTCTATAAGAGTCCTATTCCTTCGCTCCGCTACACCATTCTACTGGGGTGTGCCAGGTGCAGACAATTAGAATTGAATCTCAACCTCTGATAAGTAATTCCTAAACTCTCCCAAGAGGTACTCACCACCATAATCAGATCGTAGTGTCTTGATACTTTTACCTTGACGTTTCTCCACATCAGCCTTGAATTCATTGAACCTGTCAAAGCATTCAGACTTATGGCGCATCAAGTAAATGTATCCATATCTTGAATAATCATCTATAAAAGAGACGAAATATTCAAAACCATCTCTAGCCTGGATAGACATAGGACCACACAAATCAGAATGAACCAATTCCAACACATCTTTGGCTCTATACCCCTTGGCCTTAAAAGGCCTCTTGGTCATTTTACCTTCCAAGCAAGATTTGCAGGTTGGGAAATCTTCCACCACTAATGAACCTAAAGATCCATCAGCTATCAACCTTTGATTTCTACTTAGGTTAATATGACCTAACCTTAGATACCAAAGATATGTTTGGTTCATTTTTGAAGGTTCTTTTCTCTTATTAGATTTAGAAGATGAGTTATTCACTTCTATTTGCATCGTGGGAGCTTTTGGTTCAAGGGTATATAAATTTCCTATCAATGCACTAGAACAGATAATCTTCCTATTCCTTTTTATAACAACTCTGTCATTAAAAGAAATAGAATATCCATCCAAAAACAATTTAGAAACAAAAATTAAATTCTTTCTAAATAAAGGTACATAAAGGAAATTTTTCAGAACCAAAGTTTTATTACTATCAAATGATAAATAAACATCTCCCACTGCAACAGCCACCACCTTCGTAGCATCGCCCAAGTAAACGGTAATATTCCCCTCAGCTAGTCGTCTGGTTTCCTAAAACTCCTGCAAAGTATTGTAAACATGATCAGTGGCTCTCGTATCTACACACTAGGTGCCGATAGATTACACAGCTAAACATGTTTCAATGACTAGACCAAAAGATATACCTTTGTTCTGCTTCCGGTTGGGGCAGTCCTTCTTCCAATGTCTAATTTTCTTGCAAGTGAAGCACTTGCCTTTCGACTTCTTCACTCCTCCCTGAGATCCTCCCGCCACCATTGCTCCACTTTTTTCTTCTTCTTCTTACCTTTCGGCTTAGAAGTAGAAACCATCTGAGAAACCATGGCCTGAGCCTGAGCACTCTAACGAAAAAGTCCCTCTGCCGCCTAGAGTTTTGTCAAAAGCTCCACCAACGAATACAACCTCTTGTTCATGTTGTAGTTCAGGCAAAACTGCTCAAAACTTCTAGGTAGAGATTGGAGAATGATATCGACATGGGTTTCCCCATCGATCTCAATTCCAAGTACTTCTAGCTCATTCAAATGAGCCATCATCTAGAGAACATGATCCCTCATGGGTGTTCCCTCAATGATGGTGGTCGTCATCAAGTTCCTCATGGCTTCCTTCCTTGCAGCCCGGTTCTGGTCTCCGAAAAGTTCCTTGAGATTGAGCAATATGTCATAAGCAGTGGGCATGGCTTTATGCTGATGTTGCAATACATTTGACATAGAAGCCAAAATGTAACACTACGCTATCTCATCTGCCTTAATCCACTTTTTATAACTCTCTTTCTCCTTTTCCCCAGAATCATCTGTAGGCTTAGGAGGACACTCTTCAAAGAGTACATACTTTTACTCCTCAACAGTAAAGACAATATCAAGATTCCTTTTCCAATTAACATAATTGGGTCCAGTAATTTTATTCTCCTTTAGTATCACAGCAAGTGGATTGAAAGTCATTTTTGAAAAACCTAAGAATCACATACATCAAAACATTAGGTTTCAAAAAATTATTGATTCCTCAAACAATAAAATTTTAAAATCAACCAAAACCTCAAAACACCAAGAATATCGTATGACATGATAGTGTGGACGTATATGAATTCTATATTTGTAAGAGGAGGTTTTACCCATTAGTTTTATTATTTTTTCAACCTAACTTTTTGACAAATAAAATTAATAGTTGGTTCCTCTTCAGCCCTACAAATAAAAGCAGTGACTTCGATGGGGAGGATACTCTTATTTGCATCTATACCAAGGCAATTATCTCGGATTATGTGCCTTCTGATGGGGAAGTACATACGCACCTAAATAATTTCCTAGAACCATATTTGACCCTATGATCCACAAAACAAACTCATCCGATGGGGAGGAAGGCACTCATGGTCGACGTGCAAGTTTGTTTGCATCAAATGTCAAATCATATTGGAGGTCATGGGAATTTTAAAAAAAATATCTCTCTCCCACTTATTAATTTAAAATGAAGAATTTTCCTAGCACACGACATGCATATCAAACAAGAAGCAATAAATATGAAAAAAAATATTTTCCAACTATTATGGCTTTTGTTCTCCAATATGCCTCCCGTCGTATCGCCATCTCTTCCGCTCCTCCCTATGCCATTTACAAGCCATCCGGAGATACGAGCCGAGAACAATTATTTTAATTTACATGCATCGATCCTATACTCAATGAAGGAGTGTACATGAAATCTAGATCGAAAGTAAACTACAATAAAAGAGTAGCTAAACAATGTTATACTTAATTACAAAAATTAAATACTAGCCTCGTCAACCCCGAGGATTCAAATAATATTACAATTACACACATCCAATCACATATACACACATATGACCATAATAGTTGGATCTTATGCCTACAACCAAAAAGTTAGCCTATGCACATCCTACTATCATCCAGCACAAACAATATATGATAAGCGCATAAAAGTAACCGAATCCTAAACACACAAAACTAGAAACCTAGCTCTGATACCAATTGAAGGTTGGAACCGAAGCTTCGCTTCGCACCTCAGTCGCTTGTGCATGGAGATAACATCTACGTCCCCAAATTTAAAAAAATTAATCCAAGATGATGACGGATTACCCAAGCAACCGATCCATCATCTTGCTATTCGATTAGAGTGGTCTCATGAAAAAACTTATTGTTCAAGCAACCTAACTCTTTTCCTCGATTAGCTACGGAATATATGATGTACGTCATTTTTTGTTTTTATCTTCGGGGTCCAAGTAAATTAGTCACATGCAATTACATACATAATATAAAGAAACAAAAGGAAACCAAAACAAGAATTATACCTCTTATTTACCTCTTGATCTTCTATTGTATGTCCTATCCTCCTCTTGGACGTTGTGTGGGCAACGATCCTCCAAGAGATGAAGCCTCCTAGATCACGTATCTTCCTTTCCTTTCTCACTCCGAACAAAAGAAGACAATCAACACACTTCTTCTACTGTCTAGTGAAGACCACTAAGCAACCTAGCTTGGTTGTTGTCATCGGCCAAGGAGAGGAATAAGGAAGAGGGCACCGGCCAAGAGTTGAGGCAAGGGAGTCCAAACCCTAACCTTGCCGCCGGCCAAGGGAAGAGGGTGAAGGTGGCGGCGACGGCCCTAGGAGAAGTTGAGGGTGGCCGACCAAGAGAGAAAAGAAGCAAACTCTAGACCCTCTTGTTCCGCCGGCCAAAGGGACAAAACCCAAGCACACCTTCTATCCCCTTGCCACCCAAACCAACCCAAACCCTAGAATCCAAAATTCTTAGTTGCCGCCCAAGCCATGGGCCCTTATTTATAGATCTAACCCAAGCCTCCTTTTAATCGTGTCCATTGGATCTAGGCTTCTTGAGGGTTTTAATAGGTTACAATAGGGACCATGAGGAGGAGTTGGATCTTGGCCACCCAATGGATCTAGCCCACAAAAAGTCCGATCCATTAATGATCATCCATTCCACTAGAGGATTATCATTGATCTACCTCACCAACCCCCATAAATAAATATGGGCTCCATATATTAATTGTACAAATATCTCTTTGTATTTAAGATATCGAATGTCCATCAATTAATTAATCAACATCTAACTCCATGAGTAGTACCACTCAACCTTATCATCATGTCAAACCAAGTCCACCTGCACGGTTTACTTGATGATCCTTATGAGCTCCTAAAGGGGACATCATCATCCTAATATATAGGACATGGTTTCCTCCTATAGTCAATGGCACACCATGTAAATAATATCATTTTCCAACTTACCGAGCCTATCGATTTAATCTATAAATCTTGCCCATTGGTAAATCAAAGAAATAAATACTAAGTACATGTGTCTGTTATTATATCGAGATTAAGAGCATGTACACCAATACCTGAGGTCCGATTCAATTACGTAGTCAGCAATAAATTGAATCACCCCTAAGTCAGTCTTACTCAATACACACAAAGTGTATTAGTGTAATTCTATGGTCAAGACAAACCAATACCAAATTACACTACAATCATACCAATGGTTTGTCCAAAACCATCTCGGTTGAGCCTCTACTTATACTCTACAAGGAACAGATAACATGATCTCTCGTGTGACACTACACACCATGTTATCTACAATGTAATGTATCAGACAATATGCATAACCATAAATATGCAAACTGAAGGGTTTTTGTCCTGGAACCGAAGCTCTTATCCCACTTGAAGGTGGAGAAACTTTGCTTCCCACTTCAACTCGGTCGCTTGTTCATGGTGATACCATCGATGTCCTTGGATTAAAAAAGGTTTAATCCTAGACAAAAAGGGAACACCCAAGCAACCGTTTCATCATCGTGTTATTTGATTAGAGTAGTGACTTGAACAAACTTATTGTTCAAGCAACCAACCTCTATTCTACGAATAGCCGCAGAATAGACGATGCACGGATCGCCGACTTTTGTGTTTATGTTCGGGGTCCAAGTTATATTAGCCACATACATAAAGTAAACACCCACATACAACATGCATATAATTGAAAAGCAATTATAGACATAATACAAAAGAACACTAATCAAAATAAACAAGATTATACCTCTTGTTATACCTCTTGATCTTCTATTGTATGTCCTTCCTCCTTTTGGACGTCGTGTGGGCGACGATCTTCCAAAAGTCGAAGCCTCCTAGATCACCAATCTTCCTTTCCTTGTTCACTACAAACAAAGGAAGATCATAAAACAAAACTTTTCTTCCTATCTAGAACCGGCCACCAAGTCAATAGACTCGATGTTGCCGCCGGCCAAGGAAGAGAACATGGAGTATGAAAACCGGCCAAAGGAGAATCAATGGGAGCATGGGCGCCGGCCAACACTTAGAGAAGAGAAAGCAAACCAAACCTTCACCTTGTTGCTGCCCAAGACACTAACCCTAGCTCTCCTAATTGCCAGCCAAAGAAGAAGGGAAGAATGATAGGTTGAGCACCGGCCAAAGTAGAGGGAATAAGGATAGGTTGCTGGCAACACCTAAGAAAGAAGAAGAAAGCGACTCCTCTTGTTGCCGCCCACCCCAACACCCAAACCCTAGCTGCCCACTCCTAATCCTAACCCTAATGGGATTGCTTGCCGCCCAAGGGAAGCAAACCCTAATCCCATCCATCTTGTTGCTGCCCAAGCCTTAAGACCCTTTATATAGAGTTTAGGCTTAAGCCTTGTTTTAATCTCCACCATTGGTTCTAGGGATTTAATCTCAACCGTCGGATCTAGAGATTTAATCTCAACCGTCGGATCTAGAGATTTAATCTCTACCGTTCTATCTAGAGTTTTGTTCTCATCCATTGGATCTAATCTTCATGAGGTATTAATAGGCTACAATAGGGACCATGAGGAGGAGTAGGATCTTGGCCACCCAATGGATCAAGCCCACATAAAGTCTGATCCATTAATGATTATCCATTCCACTAGAGGATTATCATTGATCTACCTCACCAACCCCCATAAGTTAATATGGGCTCCATATATTATATGTACATTTTCTCCCCGTGTTTTAGATCTCGAATGTCCGTCGATTAATTAATTTACTGACCATTAATTAATCAACATCTAACTCCATGAGTAGTACCACTCAACCTTTTCATCATGCCGGATCAAGTCCACCTGTAGGGTTTACATGATGAACCTTATGAGCTCCTCAAGGGGACATCATCATCCTAATATATAGGACACGGTTTCCTCCTATAATCAATGACACACCATATAAATAATACCATTTCCCAACTTACCGAGCCTATCGATTTAATCTATAAATCTCGCCCATTGGTAAATCAAAGAAATTAATACTAAGTATATGTGCCCGTTATTATATCGGGATTAAGAGCATTTACAATATAATATCTGAGGTCCGATTCAATTATGCAGTCAACAATAAATCGAATTACCTCTAAGTCGGTCCTGCTCAATACACACAAAGTGCACTAGTGTGATTCTATGGTCAAGACAAACTAATACCAAATCACACTACAAACATACCAATGGTTTGTCCAAAGCCATCTCGGTTGTGAGCCTTTACTTATACTTTTCAAGGAGCCGATAACATGATCTCCCGTGTGACACCACATACCATAATATCTACAATGTAATGTATTAGACAATATGCATAACCATAAATATGCAATCAATGATCATGTGATTCTTATTTCGAAAATAAAGATGTTCATATAAAAGATAGACTTTTCAGTATATATCCCAACACAAACAATGATCATGTGATTCTTATTTCAAAAATAAAGATGTTCATACAAAAGATAGACTTTTCAGTATACATCCTAACACTTGGATCCTCCCTAGTTAGTTGGAGTAGTATGGAGCAACCTTGTGTTGCTTTGTCAATCACCGAGGTCGAGTATGTGGCTATGGGTGGTTGCATAGCTCAATTGCTTTGGATGAGACACACTCTAGAGGACTATGAACTACACTACTCCAACTTTAAAGTTTATTGTTATAATGTGAGTACCATAAATTTGACCAAAATTTCAGTACATCACTCTAGGACAAAACACATTGAAGTGAACCATCACTTCATTAGAGATCATGTGGCAAAGGAGAACATTGAACTTAACTACATAGAATCTAAGTCCAACCTTGCCCACATTTTCACCAAGGCTCTCCTCGAAGTAGATTTTTCATCACTTAGGAGAGAACTTGGAATGTGCTTTGTAGAGTAGCTTTGCATGATCCTATAGAAAATCTAGGACTATACCTCTAAGCATCTCACAAAACACCTAAGAATCCATGATTTTTGTATTTAGTCACTTAGACATAATTTGAGATGTTAGGAAGATGCACTTGGTTCATCATGCTTGTTATGATGCATTACTATGAACCAAAGTGTCATCTAGAGTCATTGATCCTTAATTGGACCAATCATTGGGAAGACTTGTGTACAATTGATGTGCATATAGCTCTAAGAACATGATTGGAAATGTTAAACAAAATAGATTTTAAACTATGTTTATCATATTTTGAAAAATAGTTTTCAATTGGTAGGCAAAAATGGTACAAAGTGATGAAAAAACCTTAAAGCTTTTACCAGCTTTTAAATTTGTATCATTTTCAAAATCTTGAATGATATTTTTTTCAAATTAGTTTTCCCTGATAAAAAATGATTTTTAAAATGTGTCCATAAAATTTCATGATTTTTTGACACTTTTTGAATTTTTAATGCATTTCTGAAGTTAGGATGAAAACTTGAACTTGACGTTTCAGGGTTGGCAGTCGACTGCTTCAGTGTTCAGTCGACTGACACATTAATTTTTCTACAAATCAGCCTTGTTTACTTGCCTAGAGCACAATCCTAAGTGTACTAACACTATTATATGAAAAAGCACAGCACATAAGGGGGAGTTGGACTGATTGATGGATTGATTTAGGGGGAGTTTTATTATGACATCTTTTTCATCCCAAAATCTATATGCATGATGTTTATTGTTGGTGAAAAGTTAGGATATATTTCTTATCTATGGTTTCATGCTTTGCTCCACATGTTCTTAACACACCATGAAGTATATCTTGGATTAAGGGGGAGCTTTATGAATATTTCATACCATAGTTCAAAGCATAATCAATCTTATTCATGATACACTTTTCATTTATGTGTCCTTCTATTTTTTATGTGTGTCAAAGGGGGAGAAGAGGACTTTAAGATAGAATTCATATTGGTACATATGATGTTTTTATTTTTTGCATATTTCAAGACCTAGCTTAAATGATTGCCAAACATCAAAAAGGAGGAGATTGTTGGTGCAACAATGCCCCAACCATTTATCTATCTTGATGTTTGAATAATCATTTATAGTTAGGCAATATTTATGGTCAAACCATGAATGTGTTAAGTGATAGAAAAATCCAAGTGTTAAGACTTGGTAAAGAAAAGTCCAAGTGTGATCTTGGCAAGAGAAGTCCAAGGGAAGGTCTTGGCAGCATAAGTCCAAGGATGTAGTCTTGCCGGTGTAAAGTCCAAGCGGACTTTGGCAAAGGATGTCCAAAGGCAAGGTCTTGGCAGCTAAGTCCAAGCATATAGTCTTGGCGTCATAAAGTCCAAGTGGACATTGGCAAATGAGAATATCGAGACATGACGAAACTGAAGGAAGCTCTTGAAGGCAAGTGCAAGGATGAAGGAGTCACAAACTCGAAGAGATCCTAGAGGCGCAAGGCTGAAGGAAGAGCTATAAGGTTGAGTCTAGGTCTAGGGAGTTGATTTCAAGTATGACTTGATCATACTTGAAGTGTATTTGTCAATTGGGGTCTTGTCCCAGTCGACTGATCAACCAATCAACTATTGTCGACTGTGTTCTTGTGTCCATCAGTCGACTGCTAGGGTTTGGCAGTCGATTGGTCGACCATCAGTCGACTACCATGTTGGGGATCGATGGCCCGGCTAGAAGGGGGGATGAATAGCCTTTTTCTTCACTTAATTAAATTTGATCGTGCTTGTGTGCTTGTCTACAATACTCGTTAATATGTGTAGCAGAATAATAATAATACTAACAAAAACATAAACACGAGTACACAATCACATAGACAACCGATATAATGTGGTTCAGAACCTTCGGGTTCCTACTCTATAGGGCGAGCTCAATGAGCTCTAGTGATGAACACACCACTACTAAATCTCCTTCTCGACAACACGTCGGAGGTGGAGAAATCTCGTACAAGAAATTACAACAGTAATACAAAAATGTACATGCAAATACAAAGATAATAATAAAATACAAGTAAATAAACTTTATAACAATTGCTTTGAACGCTTTGCTTGTTGCTTGCTTTGGTTTACTCTTGAAGGTTTGGAATGTAGCAACAATTCCCCTACAAAATCTTCCTAAAAATTGCTGCAAAATCCTCTAAATCGTGCTCCTTTTATAACCTAGATCGAACTGATTTCACACCAAACAATCAAATGCTCATACCCATCAATCGATTTCTCCTGTAGTCGTTGTCTCACAACAACTCGATCCACACTGGAAAAGTTCCAATGGATAGCCCATAAGTCAACTAGAAAACACTATCAGTCGACTAATGCAAATGTAGTTAAGGCGCTGGTCGAGCCTGCCTCACTTTTGTGGCATCGTTCATCAGTCGACTGAGCTCCATGGTAGTCGACTGCCCAATACTAGTAGTCGACTACCAATGCCACACTGTAGTAGTCGAACTCCAGTAGACTCCCATTAGTCGACAAATCATAATCTCAGTCAATTGATAAACCTCAAACATGAGGTTTAACCCAAGTATGATGCCCTCATACTTGCTAGACCACCCTTAGCCTAGACCTAATCCTTCTAGTCACCTCTACTAGCCAGGCGCCTATCGGATCCCTCCAAGTTATCCATGACTTGTTCATCCATATGTGGATCCCTCCAAGTCATTCATGATTTGTTCATCCATACGCTAGTCTCCAAGTGCTTTTATCATCTATTATCATGCTAACTGGGTCTACACCGCCAAGGCTACACACTTGGACTTCCTATGCCAACTCCATGTTAGACTTTCTATGCCAAGGCTACACACTTGGACTTCTCAAGCCAACTCCAAGTTGGACGTTCCCTTACTAACTCCATGTTTGACTTTCCATTTGCCAAGCCCCATGCTTGGAATTTCACTGCCAAGGCTGCACACTTGGATGTACGTGGCCAAGGCTATACACTTGGACTTTCCATGCCAACTCCATGTTGGACTTTCCAATTAATTGATAAGCCACATGCTTAGACTTTCGTGGCTAAGGCTACACACTTGGACTTTCCTTGCCAAGTACACAAGACTTGGACTTCCCATGACAATTTCATTGTCATACATTTTGTCAAACATCAAAATACCGCTCAAATCAAACTCGAGTCTGGTCAATTGTGACCTGGTCTGATTGCACCAACAATCTCCCCTTTTTTGATGTTTGACAAAAACCACAAACACCTTTGAGTTACATCACCTAACTCAAATCTCCCAATTGTCCCAAATTGGTAAATCTCACATTCTCCCCCTTTTTGACATACATCAAAAAGGCTCTCCCCAAGGGTGTCAATGTCTCATATCCCAATGAGATTTTACAATCTCCCCCTTGGTCCAAAAAACATCTAGGATGCCTTCACTCTTCCTAGTGATATGTCCCATATCACTAAATGAGAGGCAATCCTCATTCTCCCCCTCATGAGGAAAAACACATCCATCATCCCATGATGGATAACCTCGCCCTAAAGGCTTAATCCCCCTTGACCATTACATCAACAATGTCCTTGGAGAGTCTCTAAGCCTATAGGAACACTAACCAATCTAAATTATGGGCAAAGATTCAATATTGAACTTTCACCTCCCTTAAAATTCGATACACACCCTAAATAATTCTCCAAATCCTTATTCAATGGATTTTCAACCTTCCAATGATTTCCAAAGTATATCCTAGAGTTAGGAGTAGTTAGGAAACCTAAAACTAGCTGAACATGGGCTAAATATACCTTGTTTACCCGAAATCAACATTAGTAGTCGACTCTGTCAACTACCAATCGACTTCCCTTAAGTCTAATCGACTGCCCTTAAAGCCAATCGACTGCCTTCCATGGCAGTCGACTAATTTTTGCACTGTGCAGAAATCAGAATTCAGAAATCAAATTTGGAAATTTATAAGTAATTATACATACATCAAAAAATCATGAAAATTCATATGTATAATACTTAAGTCATTCATTATGGGTGAAAAATATTTGAAAAATAAAATACCCATAAAATAATGAGATTGACATAAAGTTCAAAACCATGGAAACTTTCAATGTTTTGACCTTACTTTGTATCACCTCCTTCAATGTTGATTGCTATCAAAAGATAGACTTTACTAAGGTTTTTCAAAATGGTTTTGAAATGATTTTAAAATCTTAATCCATTTTCCTAACATCTCACTTGTATCTAAGGTGTATGAAGGCACATACAAGTCAAGTGTTCTTGTGAGATATAGGTTTTGGTTATTTAGGGTTTCATGTATTTTCTAAGCAACTCTATTTGATTCCCTTATACATGGGACTTCAAATTATGTCATTGTCCTTAACTCAATTTTAATTAATTCATGAATAATGATTATGGCATAAATGATAACATAAATAAGACATGTGCCAATAATCAAGATGTCATGGCATATAACATAAACCTAAGCATAACATGACATTAAAAATTAACCCTAAGCATGATCATGACATTTTATATGATAAAAATGAATATGATGTCATGACATGACAATGGCAAACAAGGTATGACAAATAAAAGGTAAAGGTACAAAAATACCTAAATTTTAGTATTAATTGTCATTTGTTATGATTAAAATCATTTTTGCCAAAATACCACTTATCTCCCGAATGTGCCAAAAACCCAAAATGACACTCCATGACCTCTAAACCTAAGTTGTGCCAATTGATCAAATTTTCAAACTTCTCAAATTTAATTGGAACATCCTAAAATCTTTAAGGATATAAATTCTAATCTTATTTCTAAGGTACCCATAACCTTGAAAATAACCTAAAGTGTCAACTTTATTATGGTTAGGTTAACTATCTTACCAATTGAAGTTGACACAACCTCACCCATTTAGCATGAAGGGATCACGCTCCTAGGAATCCAATACCTATTGGAGCTCCTTGGGTTTACAAGGTATTCACTAGGGATAACTACCCTAGATACCCTTCTTGTTGGATCGAAAGCACGCTCAAGGGGGGGGGGGGTGAATAGTGAGCGAGAAAACTTTTCTTTTCGTTCGATTAAGACAAAGTAACACAGCAGTCAAGTAGATGACACAATTTATTTTTACTTGGTTCACAACCTAATGGTTTCTACTCCAAGGCCCTGCGATCCTAGACTGCGTATGAAGGGAAATTCACTAAGCAAGGTCTCCTCCTTGTTGGAGGTAGGAGACAACAATTACAAAAAAAAACTCGAGGTAGAGGGACAATCCCAGCTCTCCTTGTTACGATCAAAAGTTCAAAAAAAAGAACAAGTAGAAAAGAATTAAAATATATCGACGACGATCAAGACTTGAATTTGGAAGCGAGTCATTGGCATTGTGGCAGTGTTTCGACATCGTAGAGTTGCGGCATTGCGAGAGAACTTCGAGAGCTTTGAATGATGACCTAACGAGTTAAACCCTCGTTATTTTATAGACCTTCAACACCCTAGACGTTAAGATGCAAATCCTATAAAAAAGGCCACCTCACCCCAAGATAAGAGGATCTTGTTTGAACTTCATCGAAGTGTGCAGTTTAAATAGCAGTCGACTGATGGCCCTTCATCAGTCGACTGATGCCATCAACAGTTGACTGCCAGCTTGATTATTCAACTGCACAAAGGGTTTAGCACAAGACAAATGAAAGATAGTAAATATGATGGTTCCTTACTGTCCGATCTCGACCTAGACCTTCCACTGAAAGTCTTAGTCAGATCGCTGCCTACAGTCATCCTCGTACGGAGGACACGACCTTACCATCTCTCTTCACACTAGTGCTTACTCTGGTCCTTTCTAAGAATTCGCTTAGCTTTCAGTCTCCACCTGGGTTTTTGACTCTCACGAAGTTCTCCCGGTGTCGCCCAACCACCACGATTTCTCGACTCGAGATTCTCTAGGTGTCGCTGACCTTCAGCTCAGCTTAATACAATACCTGCACACTTAGCATAGCATATGAGATAATAATAAGACCTTAACTTTGAGTTTTTGGCATAATCAAAACCTAGGTTTGATTATCTTGTGGCCACTGCACCAACACTCCTAATGACCCTCCTAGGCTTAGAAGCCTTGGTCATTGTGGTCTTGTCAAGGTTAACCTTAGGGATTGCCTCCCAAGTAACCTTTATAGTGGTCTACCTAGGTTTTATAGATCCCTTAGCCACTAGACACACACCATGGTTGTCCTTAGGGATGACCTCCCTAGTAACCTTGGTTTTCTTAGACCTAGAAATGGTTCAATAATCGAATGGAACATTGTGATAGGTCTTCTTGGGGTTAGGTTTGTGACCCAAACCTTTCTTGCACTCTGATGGTTCTTGCCTCCTAGGGCCTAGATTTTGACCATTTTACCCTTGACTTTGATTTTGCATTTCTTAAGGGTCTTTTCTAATTTCTCAAGCCTTGAACTCAAGGATTGGTTCTCTAACTCTAATTTTCCTAATTTTGATTTTTCATTTTCTCTTTGGGAAAGACTCTTTTTAAGCATATGCCTACCCTTCTTAGGGTGAATGCCTAGGTGATCCTCTACTATCCTAATAATTTCCCTAGGTAGAATTGTTTTAGAAGCATTATTTCTAGATTTGTCCTTAGATGTAAGTTCATAATATTTAGCCCCCAAGCAAAAATATCTATTGCTACTAGCATGTTTTTTTATCATGCGCAATTGCAAGTGAATTGAAATTACTCCTAGCATGATTTTTACTATTAATTGAAGAAGAAGCATACTTAAAATTTACCTTAAGGTTTGTCTTAGCTCCCCCTACATGTGTAGCTCCTCCTTGGACCTTAGAGGCTTGTCTTCCCTTAGGGCATTGGCTCCTATAATATCCCTTTTGATGGCATTTGAAGCACACCATGTGCTTCTTGCTCTTCCTAGTGGGGACACCAGCATCCTTGACCTTTTGCACTAGTTGAGCCTTCTTGACCTTCTTAGGACACTTGCTCTTATAGTGCCCATATTTCCTACACTCAAAGTACATAATTTGATTTTCATTATTAATTAAAGTTCTTGAGTTACCTAGGTCGGTAGAGGTGATATGAGAAAGTTCTTCACTTCTTCCGGAGGTGGATGCTTCCTCCAATTCTTCCACCTCTTCTACCGATCCGGATGTTGACTCCTCAACCTTCGAATTCTCACACTCTTGAGCCGATGGAAAGTCTTCCTCGGCTTCCATCTCTACTTGTGCCGGTTCGGAATTTTCATGGAATTTAACCAACTTATTCCATAACTCCTTAGCATCCCTATAACTCATTAATGTAGATAAAATATTGTTAGGTATCAATTTTATTAACATTTTCATTACTTTAACGGTTGTCTTTAATTGTTTCCATTGCTCCTCGGTCCATCTTGATTTTTCTATTAGCTTGTTGTCTTCATCCCTAGGTACCTCGAAACCCTTCTCAATTATTAGTGTCATATAAAAATCGGTTACGAAAAATGCCTCCATTCTTTTCTTCCACCAAGAAAAGTCTCCTTCGAACTTTGGTGGTTGAATGTTGATGTCAACCATTTGTCTTTCTTATCGCAGTTGTGAGTCCGATGATAAGCTGTTTGCTCTTATACCACTTTTTTGGGATCAATGGCCTGGCTAGAAGGGGGGATGAATAGCCTTTTTCGTCGCTTAAATGAATTCGATCATGCTTGCGTGTTTGTCTACAATACTCGTTAATATGCACAGTGGAATAATAATAATACTAAGAAAAATACAAACATGATAACACAATCACAAAGACAACCGATATAACGTGGTTCGAAACCTTAGGGTTCCTACTCCACGGGGCGAGCTTAATGAGCTCTAGTGATGCACACACCACTACTAAATCTCCTTCACGACAACACGTTGGAGGTAGAGAAACCTTGAAGAAGCAATTACAATAGTAATACAAAAATGTACAAGCAAATACAAAGACAATAATAAAATATATGTAATGAAACTTTACAACAATTGCTTTGAATGCTTTGCTTGTTGCTTTCTTTGGTTGGCTCTTGAAGTTCTTGAATGCAATAGAAATTGCCCTTCAAAATCTCCCCAAAAATCACTACAAAATTCTTCAACTTGAGCTCCTTTTACAACCTACATCGAGTTGATTTCGTTCCTAGCAGTCGACTTCTCATACCCATTAGTAGACTATTCCTGTAGCTGTTGTCTCACAATGACTCAATCCACACTGGAAAAGTTCCAACGGATAGCCCATCAATCGACTGCAAAATCCTATCAGTCGACTGATGCACAGGTAGTCGAGCTACTGGTCAAGTCTGCCTCGCTTTTGTGGCATCATCCATCAGTCGACTGACCTCCATGGCAGTGAACTGCCCAATACTGGAAATCGACTGCCAATGCCACACGACTGCAGTCGAACTCTAATCGACTCCCATCAGTCGACTGATCATTATTAGGGCAATCTCTTACCGTGATATGGTTTTGATGTGTGTGGCAAAGGGTTTAAGTTAGGTTGTTATTATGTTTTGATATGTGCGTTGGAGTCTTGCAGGACTTAGTAATTCGCACATGGAGTCTTTGCGAGTTCACCACTCACTACCTCATGCTTGAGTCGGAGAAGGAGCATTGTAGAGCCGTGCGCTTGATGCTGCCGAGGGACCGCCAGACGAGATGACTTGAAGCGAAGCCAAGGAAGCAGACTTCGAAGGCAAGAGACACGAAGGAGCATTGCAGAGCCATGCGCCTTATGCTGCCGAGGGACGTGGCTGCGAATGAAGAGAGCTTCGAGGAGGGACTTCGAGTGAGATGAGAGAATGAGTGAATTGTAAGTAGCTTATTAGGTGAACTTGGCCGAATGGCTAAGTGTCGGATGAGTTTTCACGATCACTCGCCATGAAATGGCGGTCATCGCTGAGTCAAACGTGATTCGACCGTATCCGATGAGTTATTTTGGGCGCGATGACTACCATATGTGGCGATCGCCAAGATCATCGCTTGATTGATTGAAGGTAGCGATCTGCGATCAAGAGGGTTTTGGCCAAAGAACCACACGTAGCCCACTGGGCAGTCAACTACGGAGGCAACAGTCGACTGATGGGATCCATCAGTTGACTGCCAAGTGTTCTGTTGGACTACAATGGTCGGGATCCGACGTGTTCGGAGGCCGTTGAAGTGGCGACAGTCGACTGCCAAGAGCAGCAGTTGACTGGTGGCGGCCAACGGGAAGAAATCATCCCTCTCTATAAAAAGAGAGGGTGTGAGCTTTTGGATGGCTAATGCTTATATTCCAAACCATCATCCAAGTGCTCCACAAGTGATAAACTCCTTCTTCTAGTTCTCTTTCACATCTATTGTAAAAGAAGGAGTGGTCTTGAGTTGTAAGGGTTACCTCCACCTAACTTAGTGCAAAGGAGAGACCGATAGTGATTTGGTCGCGGAGTGATTCACCGAGGATGAATTGGGGACCGTGGATTAGCGGCGTAGCCGTGAACCATATTACATTTCGATGTTAGCATTGTTTGTATTCTTTATTGTTTATTTGCTTGTCTTTATTAGTATTATGCTTACGCTAACAATTATGTAGACGAGCAAATTCCACCATCCAACGACAAAGGGCTATTCACCCCCCTCTAGCCGGCCGATCGATCCTCTACAATTGGTAGCATAGCCAAGGAAAGCTTGTCGAGGACTAACCGCCACAACAAGAACATTCAAGAATGGCTGACTCTAATATTCATCCGCCAAAGTTCGAGGGAGAATTCTCTTGGTGGAAAAAGAGAATGGAGGTATTCTTTGAAACTGACTTTGAAATTTTATTAATTATTGGAAACCGGTTTTAAGTTGCCCAGGAATGAAGATGGGGAGCCATTGGAGAAAGCAAGGTGGAGCAAGAGGCAAAAAGAGGAGTACTTGGAGAATTCAAAGGCCAAGCACCACCTCTACAATGTACTCCCCCAACAAGAAGTTAACCGGATTGGGGAATGCTCTAGTGCAAAGGAGATGTGGGAGAAGCTAGTAGAGCTTCATGAAGGTACCTCGGTGGCCAAACTTGCAAGAAGAGACCTCCTCCGCTCCCAACTATCCAACATCAAATTAGAAAAGGGAGAAAAGGTAACATCATTGCATTCTAGGTTTAAGGAAATTTTGATTGGGCTAACAAGTGTAGGAGAAAGACTCTCGAACCGGGACATGCTCATGAAAGCAATTGATGCTTTTCCCCGGTCATCAAAATGGATCTCAATGGTGGACTCCTTCTACATGTCCAAGAATTTAGAAGTGAGCACCTTGGAGGAGTTTTTCTCAACCATGGAGCTTCATGAAACAAGACTTGAAGGAATTGTAGAAGAGCCAAGATTTCAACCTTCAAGAGGAGTAGCACTTTTGGCCAACAAGGGGAAGAAGAAGATGGAGATCCTCTCCTCCTCCGATGAAGCATCTTCCTCCTCCTCCATGGATAACACAGAAGAAGCTTACATGGTAAGGAAGGTAAGGCGTGCTTTAAGAAATTTTAAATTTAATAAATCTAATGATAGGAGTAGAAGACCAAGGGGGAAGATCATTTGCTACAATTGCCAAGGAGAGGGACACATAAGGGACAATTGTCCTCTCATGAACAAAAGCAAGGAGGAAAAGAAAAAGAAAGAAGAAAAGAAGAAGAAGAAGGGGAGCAAAAAGAAGGAAGAAGAGAAGAAGGCTAAAGAAAAGGGGAAGGCCAAGGCGTTCAAAGCAAAGACATGGGATAACCCTTCTTCCTCATCCGAAGAAGAAGATCATGTCTACTCCAACCATGCCCTAATGGCTTTTGACGATCTAGATTGCTCCTCCTCCGAAAATGAAGAAGCAAGCTCAAGTGAGTAGAGCTCAAGTGAAGGGGGAGCCTCCTCTACATCCTCATCATCGGAAGAGGATTTGGTAAGTGAGGTAACGAATCTACCCCCTAAGCAAATAATGTCCATGATTTCTAGCCTCACTAAGGATTTATTTAAGGCTAAGAAAAAGAATAAAAGCATGCTTGAGCAAATTAAGGACTTAGAACAAAAATTAGAAAAAGCATGTTTAAATGTAAATGAAAATATTTCTACTAATAATGATGATGCATGCTCACATGAATATATGCCATTTAATGTTAGTGATGCATGTATGGATGAAAATAGGGCTCTAAGGGAAAAGGTAGACTATTTGACCAAAGCCCTAGAAAAGTTCACTATAGGCTCCAATACCCTTAACATGATAATTGGGAGCCAAAGGGCAAGCTTCAACAAGAAAGGCCTAGGTTATAAGGAAAAGAAAAATGAAAAGGCCTACAAATGTCTAATAGCTAGGGGTCAAGATAAAAAGAAGGTAATAGCTAGAAAATGGATCCCCAAGGAGTATTTAGTGAACCCAATAGGAAAGAACTTATTTTGGGTTCCAAAATCCATCCTTAAGGGTTAGGAAAATCCTAGGATAGTCAACCATATGGAATTTACCTATATCATATTTTTGGTTGACTTAGGATGGCGGGACAACATTTTTGAAATAGTGTTAGGTGATGATAATGCACCTATAAGTAGATAAATCATGCTTTAGGTGATATTTGCTTTATTATCATCATGTAATACCTAATGTATGATCACAATTTGATGAATACATTTGTTTCATGATCATAATGTGAAATTAATTCATATACATCTTTATGATCATGTGGATTGTTAGGATGATACTTAACCTTGATAGAATTGCATGAAAATAATGGTTAAGTATATACAAATACCTTTATGATACATCTCACACTCACCATAGGCTACCTTGATTGAAAACTTAGCATGAGTGAGATGTTAGGATGATACAAATGGTCCACTAATGCCTATGACATTTAGATGGTCATTTAAAGTATCAAATAACAATAATAGACAAATCATTGGGAAGACTTATGTTTAATTCATAGACATATTGCCCAAAGATCATGGTTGGATATTTCACATGTTTTCAAAACAATTTCTTACTTTAAAATCCATGTATTCATGTTTTGAAACAATCCAAAGCAAGACTAGGTGTTAAATTGGATACTAACATGATCAAAAACCTAGTGGTTTTTGAAGCTTTTGGATTTTTGGCAAATCTCAGAAAATATAATGATTTTTCTTGAAAAACTATTTTTTTCATTGATAGATATACATAAAAGAAATGTGTTCCATAAATTTCACTTATTTTCCAATTTTCTGGAATTAATAATGTATTTCTGAATTTCGTCCAAAAAATCAGAATTACTGTTTTCTTTGTGCCAGTCGACTACCATATTGATAGCAATCGACTGCTCACCTAAAAAATAGCCTAGCAATTTCGGATACACGGTTTTAAGGCATGTTTTTGGTTATGTTTCTCTCTAGACTTGATTCCATACTGTATAAACTTTATTAATCTTTTTGATGGTGTCAAAGGGGGAATAAACTATATGTTTAAGTAAGGGGGAATATATTTAGGGGGAGTTTCATGTATTAAGGGGGAGAGATGCTAATCATGTTAATTTACATGCTTTCCTTTCTTAATATTTTATCAAATGTTTTTACCTAACTTAAACAGATTGCCACACATCAAAAAGGGAGAGATTGTTAGGGCAATCTCTTGCCGTGATATGGTTTTGATTTGTGTGGCAAAGGGTTTAAGTTAGGTTGTTATTATGTTTTGATATGTGTGTTGGAATCTTGCAGGACTTAGTAATTCGCACATGGAGTCTTGGCGGGTTCACCACTCACTACCTCGTGCTTGAGTCGGAGAAGGAGCATTGCAGAGCCGTGCGCTTGATGCTGCCGAGGGACCACCGGACAAGATGACTTGAAGCGAAGCCAAGGAAGCAGACTTCGAAGGCAAGAGACGCGAAGGAGCATTGCAGAGTCGTGCGCCTGATGCTGTCGAGGGACATGGCCATGAACCAAGAGAGCTTCGGCGAGGGACTTCGAGTGAGATGAGAGAATGAGTGAATTGTAAGTAGCTCATTAGGTGAACTTGGCTGAATGGCTAAGTGTCAGATGAGTTTTCCCGACATCAGTCGATTGCCATGAAATGGCAGTCGACTACTATGAGTCGAATGCGGTTCGACTGGTATCTAACTAAGTTGTTTTGGGGCCAGTAGTCGATTGCCATATGTGGGCAGTCGACTGCCAAGACCATCAGTCGACTGCTGAAGGTAGCAGTCGACTGATCAAGAGGGTTTGGGCCACAGAACCACTCGTAGCCGACTGGGCAGTTGACTACGGAGGTAGCAGTCGACTGATGGGATCCATCAATCGACTTCCAAGTGTTCCGTTGGACTACGACGATCGGGATCCGACGTGTTTGAAAGTCGTTCAAGTGGCGGCAGTCGACTAGTGGCGACAGTCGACTGGTGGCGGCCAACGGGAAGAAATCAGCCCTCTCTATAAAAAGACAGGGTGTGGGCTTTTGGATGGCTAATGCTTATATTCCAAACCATCATCCAAGTGCTCCACAAGTGATAAACTCCATCTTCTAGTTCTCTTTCACATCTATTGTAAAAGAAGGAGTGGTCTTGAGTTGTAAGGGTTACCTCCACCTAGCTTAATAAAAGGAGAGACCGATAGTGATTTGGTTGCGGAGTGATTCACCGAGGACGAATCGGGGACCGTGGATTAGCGGCATAGCTGTGAACCACGTTACATTTCGGTGATAGCATTGTTTGTATTCTTTATTGTTTATTTGCTTGTCTTTATTAGTATTCTGCTTGCGCTAACAATTGTGTAGACGAGCAAATTCCACCATCCAACGACAAAGGGCTATTCACCCCCCTCTTGCCGGCCGATTGATCCTCTACAATCATAATCCCAGTCGATTTATAAACCTCAAACATGAGATTAAACCCAAGTATAATGCCCTCATACTTGCTAGACCACCCTTAGCCTAGTCCTAAGCCTTCTAGCCACCTCTACTAGCCATGCACCATCGGATCCCTCTAAGTCATCCATGACTTGTTCATCCATACGCGGATCTCTCCAAGTCATCCATGACTTGTTCATCCATACGCTATCCTCCTGGTGATTCCATCCGCTATTATCATGCTAACTTGGTCTACACTACGAAGGCTACACACTTGGACTTCCCATGCCAACTCTATGTTGTACTTTCTTGCCAAGGCTACACACTTGGACTTCCCATGCCAACTCCATGTTAGACTTTCCCTTGCCAAATACTTGTTGGACTTTCCATTTGTCAAGCCCCATGCTTGGACTTTCACTGCCAAGGCTACACACTTGGACTTTCGAGGCCAAGGCTACACACTTGGACTTTTCATGCCAACTCCATGTTGAACTTTTCAATTGCTAAGCCCATGCTTAGACTTTCACCGCCAAGGCTACACACTTGGACTTACATTGCCAAGCCTACACACTTGGACTTTTCTTGCTAAGTACACATGACTTGGACTTCCCATGACAATTTCATTGTCATATGTTTTGTCAAACATCAAAATACCGCTAGAGTCAAACTCGAGTATGGTCAATCATGACCTGGCTCGAATGCAGCAACATGTCATACCCTGGCAGTCGACTGTTATAAGTTGACACAAACAGAGAAATATTTTGCGTTGACTGATTGCTTGGAGTAGTAGACTGATGGCTCGATCAGTCGATTGCTAGTGTGATCAGTAGACTGATCAGAGTCCCATTGAGATGTGATGACCACAGATCAGACATCGCTAGAAGTCGTTGGATGAGGTCAGCTACAGTAGCAGTCGACTGATGGCATGCATCAATCGACTGCTGCAGGCTCAATGGAAAAATCAACCTCTTCTCTATAAAAGGAGGCCTTGGGGAGCTTGAGTGGGCTAGTGCTCTCATTCCAAACTTTACTCTCAAGCTCACCAAGTCTTCTCAAGCTTTCAAGTGTATTTTAATATCTTCTTCTCTATTCTCACTCCCATCATTTGTAAGAAGAAGAGTGACTGTAAGAAGGATTCTCCACCTTGGTGTGTGATCATCAAAAGGAGATCTTAGTGAAAACTTGCTAGGGTTGATCCACCTTACGGATTGCCATGGCGTTGGAGCATAATCTCCGAACCACATTAAACATCTTTGTTAGCGTTTGTGTTTTTGTATTTTGATTTCATTTATATTTGTTTTTCTTTCGCTAATATTCTTGTAGAAATCAAGAGAGGCTATTCACCCCCTCTAGCCATCCAAGGATCTCCAGCATCCCAGTCTAACTAGCCTAAGATGTGGTGAGGTAGCTTCAGCTACTTCCACTCAGCCAAGTGCACCAAGATCGATACTCTTTATCGATCAATTAATTAATTAAAATAAGTATGGTAATTAATTAAAATGATATATATGCATGAGCATGTTATGTTCAAACATATCAAAGAAATGACTGTTTCTTAGGTATATTTTTATTTGTTGAATTTCTAAAAGATGAAGGTTAAATTGCTAAATTATTAATTTTTGTATAATCAAATGGTACTCTATTGTAATTAATTTTATTATTTAATTTTGAAATTTTAATTAATTTAGATTTTGAATTTAAAATAGATTTAATAGGATTATTACACTTTTTCAATGTAAGATTAATAAAGTTTTTAAAAGTAGTTTTAATAGAATTATTAGAATTTTTAAAGATAAGATTATTAGAATTTTTAAAAGAATTATTATACTTTTTAAAGATAATATTATTAGACTTTTTAAAAGTAGAATTTTTAATAGAGTTATTAAAATTTTAAAAAATAATATTATTAGACATTTTAAATATAGAATTATTAGTTTTTTTAAAGATAAGATTATTAGACTTTTTAAAAGAAGAATTATTAATAGAATTATTATAATTTTTAAAAATAAGATGATTAGACTTTTTAAAAGTATAATTATTGATAGAATTATTTTAATTTTTAAAAGTAGAATTATCATAATTATTAGCATTTTAAAGATAAGATTATTAGGATTTTTAAAAGTAGAAATTTTAATAGAATTATTAGAATTTTTTAAATTTAATTTCGAATTTTTTATGGTTAAATTTTTTAAAACATAATTTTTTTAATTCGGAATTATCTAGATTAATTAGATCTAAAGTTTAATGATTCTTTCCTAAGGTTTGATTATTCTGATATAGGCTTTGATTATTCTGATTATGACCAAGGTTGGTTTTATTCTTGACTTGATCTAGATCTATATTGATTAAATTAAATATTTGATTAAGCTCTTGGTTAATTTTTACCAAATGTTAGATTAATTTGATCATTTTCTTCCATGATATTATTATTATTTAAACTAATTAATTATAAATTAATTAATTTGTTATTAGTTGAATTATTAACTGTATTAATTAATTGACAACAATCAACTAATTTACTAGCTTTAATACATAATTTATCTAAATTATCATGTATTCTAAAACTTAAAATTTCAAAATTATTAACTTTACTAACCTTCTTTTTCGGGCACCGATTCTTGTAGTGACCAAATCTTTCGCACCTGAAGCACTTGATGTGCTCCTTGTTCCTTTGTACTTCTGACATTGATTTCTCCTTTGCCGTCGGTTGCGTCATTTGTGTCTTATGAGTAGGACACTTATATTTATAGTGCCCTCTCTCCCTCCACTTAAAATAGATAATATGCAATTTAAAATTTAAATATATTTTACCTTGTGAACTCTCCCCCCGAATCCTTGATATATCCATTTTCTTGCAATATTAATTACAAAGAACACATCACAAGACTTGGTCTTGGATTTGTAGTATGGGATATAATAAATAAAATAAATAAATAATAAAAAAAACTGAAAAGAAAAATGCTCGACCGATGGTTGCACCGAATATGAGCGCCCCGCTCAGATACCAATTATTGGATTGAGAAAATGCTAGAGGGGGGGGGGGTTAATAGTGTTCGTAAAACTTTTAGTTTTGTTGATTAAAATAAAGTACGCAATGGAAAACTAAAACACAAGTATTTTTACTTGGTTCACTACCCATCAGCTGCTAATCCAAGGCCCTGTGATCCTTGATCGCTTCCAAAGGGCAACACACTAAAAAATCTCTTCCTCATTGGAGGTAGGAGACAAGGGATTACAATGATGTAGAGGAAGAGGTAACAACCTTACCTCTCCTCTTTGCAAATAAGAACTAAGAAGTAAACAAGATATCGACAAATAACTTGTAGCGGATGCACGGTCGGAGTCGCATTGTAGCATGAAGGATTCCGGTCAGAGGGTCGGCACACTTAGGAGTTCATTGATTGATGATAATGATCTTGTAGGGTTTGAGTCCTCCCCTCCTTTTATAGAATGTCGCCTTGGAATATGTCCAAATCTAGATACAAAACTCGTGGATCTTTTCTTGAGGTGGCGACTTATGTTATCATTAGGTGTCGACATCGATCTATATCTCTTTGACTTGTGCATTGGGTTGATTCGTCGACATCAGTTGATTGTTCCTCTTGGTAGTCAACTGCCTCCAATCGACTGTTGAACTTGAGAATTCTTGCAACGCAAGATTAGCACAAGAGATGCATAATGTCATGCAGTGTGGCAGTTCTTTGATTGTCCGATCTCGACTTTAGCATTCCTCCAGAAGCCTTGGTCGGATCGACGCCTAGGATTGTCCTCTTACCGAGGATGCATCCTTACCACCGCTCCACACCTAGAGCTTACCTTTGGTACTCCTGACCTATCACTTAGCTTTGGTCACTTGATCACCGAGGTTTCTCCTTCAGAGGATCTCCTGACATCACCCGACCACTGAGATTTCTCCTTTTTAGATTCTCCTATGTCACCCGACCACCGAGATTTCTTGTCTTGAGATTTTCCTGGTGTCGTTGACCATCGAGGTTTCTCATCTGAAGATTCTCCTGGTGTCGTTGACCTTAGCAAAGTCTAATACAATACCTACACACTTGGCATAGAACATGAGACAACAAAATAGCTTAACTTTGAATCATTGCCATTATCAAAACCAAAGTTTGATTAACTAATGCCCCTGCACCAACAGGAATGTGGTACCCAAGAACTAATAACTTTGAGCTAGTAGGATACTCTGACTCAAATTATGCTAGGTGTAAACTTGATAGAAAGAGTACACGTGGAGGATGTCAATTCTTAGGTTCATATCTAGTTAGCTGTTTAGCAGAAAGCAACATTGTGTTGCTCTATCCATAACCGAGACAGAATACATAACATTAAAAGAGTGTGTTGAACAATTACTATAGATGATGCAAACACTAAAGGATTTTGAGTTAGATTACAAAAATGTTAAGACACTTGTTGATAACATAAGTTCTATAAACTTAACTAAAAATCTAATTCATCACTCACGCACTAAACATATTGATGTCAAACATCACTTCATAAGGGATCATGTTGCCAAAGGAAGTATTGAACTTAACTATGTTGAGTCAAAGTCTAATTTGGCAGACATTTTTACTAAACCACTTCCTGAAGCAGAGTTTAGTAGCCTTAGAAGACAGTTAGGATTATGCTTGGTAGAATAGGTTTCTTTAATGTTTTACTATTTCAATCCTATTTTTACTAAGTAAATATTATTGTTCACTAAGAAAATTAAAATTGATCTAGCCTAGGTCAAGTTTAGATTTCATGATCCTATAGATATAGGTAAGCCTTCGCATCTCACAAACACCTAGGATTACCTATTTGTGTATTAAGCCATGAAGATGGATGTGAGATGCTAGGACTGCACCCCTAGTTCCAGATGTAGACTCAGTGCATTGACATGAACAAAAAGGGGTTTAAAGAAAAATGATCACCTTGGTGACTAATTCTTTCCCAAGACTTAATGATAATTTTATATCATTTGAGTTTTCCAAGAGTTGGACATTTGCTTTAAGGATAAATTTTAGATGTGTATTTTAAAGTAAGAATTCAAGCTTGGACAACTCTTATTGCATTTTATATTATTAAATCTTGAATTGAGGGGGAGAAAATAATTTTTCAAAACTTGTTAATTGCATGACTTGAATTGAAGGGGAAGAAAACAATTTAAATTAAAAATTGTAAGCTTTAATTAAGGATGAGGAAATAATTAAAGAGAAATTTAAAATATTTTCAAAACACTTAGTTTTTATTGAGGGGGAGAAATTTTCTATAAGATGTTTTCAAAATTTTAGAAATCTTCTTATACTTTAAGATTTTGAAACACTTATATACCTTGAAAATCCTATTTTCAAAAGCTTAACTTGAAAACCTTATATGACTTAGCTTATTTTTAAAAGCTTAGTTTGAAAAACTAATAATTTTTGAAAAAGGTTGAAAAACCTAAGTACTCATAAAAAACTTATGAAAGTTAATCTAACATTTTGAAAAGCCTATGTCTATTGAAAATCCTTTAAAATGCTTATGAACTTTGAAAAGCCTAAGTATTTTTGAAATGCTTAAAGCTTATATCTTTTGAAAAGCTTAAATTCTTATGTCCTTTGAAATGGTTAAGCACTATTTCATAAACGTAACTTTTAACCAATCTTGCCTATTTTGAAAGCATAAAACTTGAACTTACTGAGTGGTTTGAACTTTGAATTTTGGCTGTTGAAAGATAATGGTATTTTGATGTATGCCAAAGGGGGAGAGAGAAGTTTAAAGTTAGTATCAAAAAGAGAGAAGTAAAATTTAAAGTTATTACACTTACTTGATATTAAGAATGAATTTCATGATTTCATTCATTGCACATGAACATACACTTTATACTTGAGTTTGATGCATTGCATGTAAGTATATGAATATGTGTTGAACTTGATGCAATGAAAATTTGATATATAAATTCTCTTAACTTTAACCGTTGTGTTGTTATACATCAAAAAAGGGGGAGATTGTTGATGCAGAGAGCACCACTCCTTAATTTTGACGTATGAACCATAGTTAAAGTTACGATCAGCTTGTGTTTTAATATACGTGTTAAGTGTGCTGTCTTAATAGGAAAGCCCTAGTTGGTTAGGCATACCGGATACTAGGCAAAGTATTATAAGTTCTAGTAGGTGATGTTGACCAGATACTAGACAGAAGACTTGATAGATCAAGAGGACCGGACACTAGGCAGGAAGTCAAGATGGGTCAGGAGACCGGACATCTGACATGAAGACCGATTGGGTCAGGAGACCGAACAACCAACATGAAGTCCAGAGAGGTCAGGGAGATCGGACACCTAGCGGGAAGCCCTGGTGGGTCAGATCAGATGTCAATCATTGTAAATCCGGATGGGCAGCAGGCATGTAAGCCTTGTTGGAATGTATACTGAAAGCCTAGTTCTTTTTGTATGAACATTTTTATTTTGAAATAAGAATCACATGATCATTGTTTACACTTTATATTTATTATATGTGTGCATATTGTCTAATATTTTACATTGTAGATAACATGGTTCTTGGTGTGGCATAGAAGATCATGTTATCAGTCCCTTGTAGAATATAAGTAGAGGCTCACGACCAAGATGGTTTTGGACAAACCATTGGCATGGTTGTAGTGTAGCTTGGTATTGTTTTGTCTTGAACATAGAGTTACACTAGTACACTTAGGTGTATTGAACAGGACCGACATAGAGGTGATTCAATTTATTGCTGACTATATAATTGAATCGGACCTCAGATATTATGTTGTACATGCTCTTAATCCCGATATAATAACGGGCACATGCACTTAGTATTTATTTCTTTGATTTACCAAACGGTGAGATTTAGATGGATTAAATCAATATGCCCGGTAAGTTGGGAAATGATATTATTTACATGGTGTGTCGTTGATTATAGGAGGAAACCGTGTCCTATATATTAGGTTGATGATGTCCCCTTGAGGAGCTCATAAGGTTCATCATGTAAACCCAGCTGGTTGACTTAGTCAACATGATGATAAGGTTGAGTGGTACTACTCGAGGAGTTAGATATTAATTGATTGATGGTCAGTAAATCAATTAATTAACGGACATTCGATATCTTAAACACGGGGAGATGGATGTATGAATAATATATGGAGCCCATATTGATTTATGGGGGTTGGTGAGGTAATTCAATGATGATCCTCTAGTGGAATGGAACATCATTGATGGATCAAGTTTGTGTGGTTCCGATCCATCGGGTGGCCAAGATCCAACTCCTTCTCATGATCCCTATCGTAGCCTAATATAATCCTCATGAAGCCTAGATCCAAGGATGGAAAACAAAACTCTAGAACCGACGGTTGAGATTAAATCTCTAGATCCGACGGTGGAGATTAAATCTCTAGAACGGACGGTTGAGATTAAATCCCTCGAACCGATGATTAAGATTAAATCTCTAAAACCAACGGTTGGGATAAATCCCTAGATCCGATGGTTGGGATGAAACCCTAGATCTGACGGTTGGGATGAAACCCTAGATCCGACGGTTGGGATGAAACCCTAGATCCGACGGTTGGGATTAAACCCTAGATCCGATGGTTGGGATGAAACCCTAGATCCGACGGTTGGGATGAAACCCTAGATCTGACGGTTAGGATGAAACCCTAGATCCGACGGTTGGAATGAAACCCTAGATCCGACGGTTGGGATGAAACCCTAGATCCGACGGTTGGGATGAAACCCTAGATCCGACGGTTGGGATGAAACCCTAGAACCAACGGTTGAGATTAAATCAAGGCTTAAGCCTAACTCTATAAAAGGAAGACTTAAGTGGGTGGCAAGTTTGGTTGGTTTTAGGAGAAATTAGGGTTTTGCCTCTCCAATCTTGGGCGGCAAGAAACCCTAAGAGAACAAGGGCTTGGGCGGCTAGGTTTTGGAAGGAGGGTGGGCGGCATCAAGAGAAGAAGAACCCTTCTTCTTCCTAAGGTTGGCCGACACCTATCTCTCTTCCTCCTCTACTCCTAGGCCGGTGCTCTTCCTTCTCCCTTTCTCCTTGGTGGCCGGCGGCAACCTTTCTTCAAGGTTGGCCGGCGCTCAAGAAACTACTCCTTGGCCGGCGGTTATATCAAGCGCCTTGGCTTGGTGGCCGGTTCTAGATAGGAGAAGGAGTATTTGTTTTGGTTCTTCTCTTTGTTCGGAGCGAACAAGGAAGGGAAGAACGTGATCTAGGAGGCTTCAACTCGTGGAGGATCTTCGCCCACACGATGTCCACGAGGAGGATAGGACATACGGTAGAAGATCGAGAGGTATAAAAGTTTTACAACTTTTATTATTGATCTTTGCATGTTCTTATCTTTATGTTAGTATGTGTTGATTATACTAGTTTGCATTTGTATGTATTTGTATAATCATGGACCCCGAAGATAAACACAAAAATCGGCGATCCGTCCGTCATCTCTTCCGCGGCTATCCAACTAGAAGAGTTGTGTTGCTTGAACAACTAGTTTGTTCAAGCGATCGCTCAAGTTGTTAGCACGACGACGAATTGGTTGTGCTTAGGAAACTCATCCCATCCGGATTAGTTTTTTCATTAGTGAAAATTTTAATCCGGGGACATGGGAACCAATGAGCCTCCGAAGCAATTCCTAACAAGCCTCGAGTGAACAAGTGAGGTCGAGTCCTCTATTGGGGGACAAGGTAAGCGTTGATCTGGTGGATAGTCTGCATGGGACTAAGAAGTCGATATCAAACAATATTATTATTTCCATTTCAAATTATACTATATATTCTGGCTAATCTCAGTTTGTAGTTTTCCAGTCGACTCTCACCCAGTCGATTGAGTATGGTCCAGTCGACTCGATACCCAATTGGAAACACAGGTTGGTGATCGACTAGAGATCTGGAAACCGAGATGGCAAGAATTCCAATCCATTGGGAGGTCCAATCAACTGGATAGGTATTTTCCCGAACTACGCAGGAGTAGAGCCAGGTGACTGGAGTTGACTGGACCAAGTCTAGTTTACTGGGAAGGCAGAAGTACCAAATCGACGGGTTGATTTAGAGTTAACTGAAGGGTGTTCTAGTCGACTGGAAAGTGGCTATATAAGAAATGGAGGTTCAACTCCGAAGATAACAACTCTCAAACATCGAAGTGTTGTCACAATCATCCCTCATTTGCAAAAGCTCTGACACACCGACCTCTTGCAAGTCTGACACTCCGAGTTATCTTTTCATCTCCAAAAGTGTCGGTATAATAATTGTTTATTACTTTTGCTTACTTGTACTTCATTTCAAGAGGATAGGTGACTTGTACCTAATCCTCTATTCTTTGTAAAAAGCAAAAACCTTTAAGATCGAGAGTTCTCGATTCAGAGGGAATTTAGTGGATTGCCCATCGAGGTAGCTCTCGGAGAGCTACAAGCCTTGGAGTAGCAAACTGACTATGGTTGTGAACCAAGTAAAAAAGATCTTGTGCATTTTTTTATATTTATATTTCCGCTACATACTCTTATATTTTGAAAAGATAAAGAAAAATGTTTATATTCTGAGATTCACCCCCTCTCTCGGGATCTCATGATCCTACACATTTGTAGTAGCATCCTTCTTCACATTCCCCCAGGCGCTCTTATCTCTCATCTCACCGGCATGGGGTCCGTCTTTGATGAGTTTCACGATAGCCGCTAGATATAATGGGGTGGGAAGATGTCTAGAAGTCTCATCCCATCAACGATCCGAGTTCATAGCTTGAGATGATTCGCTTAGGCTTACTTATAGGTTTTCTTGATGCTCTCAACTGAGGAGTCTTGAGCTTTATGCATTATGGACTATCCCTATCTATCATACAAGAGAGATGGTTTTCTTTACAGAGGGTGGAGCTAAATATGATGTCTCTATGTTTACTCTTGCTCCTAGCAGGTCTACGCCCTTCTGAGACTTAGGTATCCAAGCCTCCCTCTTAGCCTCCAAACAACGATGTCACAGTCCAAGAGCTAGATTTTATCATTCCCCGAGTCGAGGCTGTAGGATCAATATGTTGGCCGGCTAGAGGGGGGTGAATAGCCCTCAATCGTCGTACGGTGGAATACGATCGTTCTCGTTGCATGCTCGTCTACAATTATCGTTAATGCAGCTGAATACTAATACAAATATGAATACTAACAACAAATACAATCACACAAGAGACAACATGATATACGTGGTTTGGAACCGAATGGTTCCTACTCCACGGGCGAGCTCACCGAGCTCTAGTTATGCGCACGACACTAACTATAACACTCCTTCTCGACAACACGTCGGAGGTGAAGAAACCTCTCACAAGCAATTACACTAAGTAATATGAAATACAAGCAATACAAAGATAAATACGAAATACACGTAAAGAAACACTTTACAACGCTTGCTTTGAACCCTTTGCTTGTTACTTGCTTTAGATGGCTTTTGAAGGTCTGGAATGCAACAGTAATTTCCCTCCAATAGCTTCCCAAAAGGCTTGGTTAAATCTCCCATATTGAGCTCTTTTTAAAACCTGTATCAAGCTAATTTCGCGCGCAGCAGTGGACTGCCAAAAGGCCCCAGTCGACTGCCCCTATAGCAGTTGTCTCACAACGACCAGATCCACATTGGACAAGTTCCAACGGATCACCTACCAGTCGACTAATCATGCCCATCAGTCGATTGGTGACCTAGTACTCGATTGCCCAGTCAGCTATGGAGCATTCTGTGCTCGCGACATTCCCATCTGTCGACTCCCATCTCTCGGCAGTCGACTGCAGCCCATGGCAGTCGACTGCCAAGCACAAAACCGCAGTCTAACACGAGTCGAACCCTAGTCGACTTGGATCAGTCGAACCGGCACCTATGCCAGTCAACTGATGTCGGGAAAAACCTCAAACACCAAGTTGTTTGAGCATCCGACCGTCGGGTAAACCCTCAAACATCAAGTTTGAGCCTCCGACACTCAGTCTTAGCCACTTGGCCAAGTCCACCTTATCCCTCATGGAGTTCCCCACCGATGCTCTATTCACTCGGCCTACGTCCCTCGGATGCGCAAAGCGCACGATTCGCAATGCCATCCTTCGCGTCTCTTGCCCTCGAAGTATTCTTCCCTTTGGTCTCACTCCATTCGCTCCCCGTCCGGCAGTCCCTCGGATGCACCAAGTGCACAACTTCGCAATGCCATCATTCACCAACTCAAGGATCCTGAGCCTAGTGAACTTGCCAAGTCCTCAAGACTTCCCACATGCACCAAGTGCATAGCTTCGCAATGCATTTCTCACCAAGCACCAAGCGCACGGCTTCACAATGCTTTGGACTTTTCCCACACCAAGCCCCATGCTTGGATTTTCCATGCCAACTTCATGTTGGACTTTACTATGACAATCCCATGTCATAAGTCTTGTCTATCATCAAAATATTGCTCGAGTCAAACTCGAGTTGATTGAACCAACAATCTCCCCCTTTTTGGTGATTGACAAAACTACCATCTCAAGTCTACCAATTCTCCCATATTGGCAACTCTCATATCCCAATGAGAGTTCCAACGAACCCTAATTGATAACTTTGTAACTTCTCCCCCTTTTTGGCATTACATCAAAAAGGTCCTCAAGGGTTTCAATGTCTCATATCCCAATGAGATCTTACAATCTTTCCCTTGGCATGCCCTCAATCTTTCTAGTGATCCCATATCACTTAAGAGAGGCAACCCAATTTTCCTCCCATGAGGAAATACACATCCATCTTCCCATGATGGATACCTTCCCCTAGAGGCTTTCTCCCCCTTGACCATTGCACCAACAATGTCCTTGGAGAGTCCCTAAGCCAATAGGATCATAAATCCATCAAAATTAAGGCAAAGTTCAATAATGAACTTCCATCCACCTCAAAATTGATACTCTCCCTAAACACTTCTCCTAATCCACATCCAATGGATTTCCACCCTTTCTAATGCTCTCTCAAGCATGCCCTAGGGTTAGGAGTGGTTAAGGGACCAAAATACAGCTGAACATGGGCCTAACCACCAAGGTTTACCCGAAAGCAGTGTGGTCGACCGAGTCGAAACCCGATCGTGACACACTCATCGATGGACTAGCCTCCTGGCAATGATCGATAACTACATTTGAAGCAAGATTTTTGAAATGAATTTCTGAAATCCATAAGTAAGTATATCTATTTTTAAAAATCTTGAAAATTCATATGTATAATACTTATCATAAACACTATGAGTGAAAAATATTTGAAAATTATTTTACCCACTAAATTAAGAGATTGATACAAAGTCCAAAAGTTAAGAAAAGCTTCAATATTGAGCCCTCTTTGTATCATCCCATTCAATGGTGATAGCTATCAAAAGATAGACTTCACCAAGGTTTTTCAAAAAGTTTTCAAAATGTTTTTGAAACCTTTAATTCATTTTTCCTAAATATCTCACTTGTATCTAGATGTGTAAAACACATACAAGGCAATTAATCTAGTGAGATGTGAGTTTTTGTTCTTTAATGGTCTCATGCATATTTCTAGGCAATATTATTTGATTACCATCAAATCATGACATAGTCCTTAAATCCATCTTTAATTATATGCATGATGATTATTATGGAATAAATATGATATAGATAAAAGCATATGCCAAAATTATGATGTCTTGGCATGTGAATGAAATCTAAGCATACATGACATATAGAGATAAGTCTAAAACATGATCATGACATTTTTATAGATAAAAATGAGAAAGATGTCATGACATGGCAAGGCAAATAAATCATGGCAAGTGAAATATACTAAGGTATGGAATACCTAAGTGTTAAATCCAAATTGTCATTTCTAGGATTAATTCCATTTTGCCTTAAAGCCATTTATCCCCCTAGTGTGCCATAAACCCAAAATGGCACACCAATATCTCTAAGACCTAATTGTACCAATTTAATCATTTTTAACTTCTCAAGAACATTGGCACATCCTAATGTGTCAACTCACCATGGTTAGGTTAACTACCCATCCATTTAGGGTTGACACACCCTAACCCATCTAGCGTGAATCGATCACGCTTCTAGGAACCCAATACCTATTAGAGCTCCTTGGGATAACAAGGTATTCACTAGGGATAACTTCCCTAGATACCTTCTTAATGACCCTTTTAGGCTTTGAGGCCTTAGTCTTTTGGGTCTTTCCTAGGTCAACTCTAGAGGTGACTCCTCCTTTGACCTTCTTAGTGACTTTCTTGGTTTTCCTTAAGTCCTTAGCCACTAAGCAAACACCATGGCTAGTCTTAGAGAAAACTTCCCTATTAGCCTTGGTTTTTCTAGACCTAGAAATAGTTCCATAATCAAAAGGAATATTATGATAAGTCTTCTTGGGCTTAAGTTTGTTACCCAAGCCTTCCTTTCCCTTAAACCGTTTTTGAACCTTAAGTCCTTGACTTTTGGGCGTTTGACCCTTGAATTGAATTTTCTATTATTCTAAGGGTTTTCTCCATTTTCTCAAGTCTTGACCTCAAGACTTGGTTCTCTAGCTCTAATTTCCTCAATTTTGAATTTTCATTAGATTTTTGGGAAGGCCTCTTCTTCTTAGGCATGTGCATAGACTTTTTGGGATTAATATCCAAATTTTCTTCTATTGTCCTAATTGACTCCTTTGGTAAAATATTTCTAGAATTATGAGCCCTAGGTTTGTCCTTAGTTACATGAACATGCTTGCGACCTAAGCAATAAACCTTATTATTTCTACTAGCATCCTTTTCATTAATAATGGCAAGAGAGCTAAAATAGTTCTTAGCATGCTCTTTAACTCTAGAACTAGAAGATGCATAATTTAAATTTACCTTAGGGTTAGCTTGGGAAGCTCCCCCGACATGAGATACACCTTCTTGCCCTTTCTTCCTCCCCCTAGGGCATTGGCTTCGGTAGTGTCTCTTTTGATTGCATTTAAAGCACATAATGTGCTCTTTGCTCTTGATTGTGGAGACTCCAACATCCTTTGACTTTGGTTGAATTTTGGTGCCGGTGTTTTCTTCTTAGCCAATTTTGGGCATTTACTCTTGTAATGCCCTTTCTCCCTACACTCAAAGCATATTATGTGATTTTTATTTAAAATAACAACACTTGAGTTACCTAAGGAGGTGGTGGAGGCCTCTTCACTTCTTCCGGAGGTAGAAGCTTCATTTTGATCTTGCTCCGGAATGGAAATCCTTTCCTCTCCCTCAATGCTATAGGTAGAGGTCTCCACCAAATCATCAACATCTTCAAATGTGATGGGTGCTTCTTCCTCGGCTTTATCATCTTCTTGTGCCGGTTGGGAATTTTCTTGGAATTTCATTACATTATCCCATAATTCCTTTGAATCCCTAAAATTACCCATCCTATACCAAATGTTGTTAGGAATCAAATCACTAAGTAGTTCGATTACCTTTCGATTTGTCTCGAAGTCCTTGATTTGGTCTTGGGTCCACCTTGACTTCTCAATTGGCTTGTTGTCTTTGTCCCTAGCCATCTCAAAATCGTTTTCTACAATAATCATAACATCAAAGTCGGTTTCGAGATATACCTCCATCCGTTTCTTCCACCAAGCAAAATCTCCATCGAATTTCAGTGGATGAATGTTGTAACCGGCCATCTTATAGTTCTTGTGTCGGGGTGTGAAGGGTTTTTCTTATCGAGTCCGTGAGGGGAAACTTCGCTTCCCACTTCACCTCTGTAGCTTGTCCATGGCGATCCCTTCGATGTCCCCGGATTAAAAAAATTTAATCCTAGACAAAAGGGATTGCCAAAGGAACCAAGTCATCATCGTTCTATTCGTTTAGAGAGGTCACTTGAACAAACTAGTTGTTCAAGCAACCATCCTATAATCTACGAGTAGCCGCGGAATAGACGATGTCTGGATCGCCGGTTTTTGTGTTTATGCTCGGGATCCAAGGTTTATTTAGCCATTTATAGATTTATAACATGCTTAAAATTGAAAAACAAAAACAAGCAACAAACAAAAGAAGAAAGTAGAATAGCTATACTTCTCGATCTTCTAATGTATGACCTTCCTCCTTTTGGATGTCGTGTGGGCGACGATCCACCAAAAGTCGAAGCTCCTAGATCACAAATTTTCCTTCCTTGCTCTTCCAAAGCAAGTGGAAGAATAGAAACAAGGTTTTTCTCCTCACTAGAAACAACCAACAAGGAACTAAGACTATCCTTGCTGCCGGCCAACTAGGTGAAGGAGAAGATGGTGGAAAACAACCAAGACACCAAGGAAAGCCCTATATCTTGTTTCCACCACCTAAGGAGAAGGAGAAGGGGGCTTTTGGGTGCCGGCCAAGGCTGGAAAAGAGGTTGGAGAGGTGTTGGACGTTGGCCATAAGAGGAAGAAGAAGAGAAGAATACCTTCCTTATTTGGTGCCACCCTTGCCTCCAAACCCTAATCCTAATCCTATCTCAACTAGGATTCCTTCTTGCCGCCCAAACCCTAGCCCTCCTTCAATATTCATCACGCCAACTCCCATGCCATCCTTTTATAGAGTTAGGGATAAGTCATGAATTAATCTCTTCCATTGGTTCTAGGTATTTAATCTCAACCGTCGGATCTAGAGATTTAATCTCAACTGTCGGATCTTAGAGATTTAATCTCTACCAATGGATCTTAGACTTTTGTTTCTATCCATTGGATCTAAGCATCATGAGGTGTTAATAGGCTACATTAGGGACCATGAGGAGGAGTTGGGTGTTGGCCACCCATGGATCAAACCCACATAAAGTCCGATCCACTAATGATGATCCAATCCACTAAAGGTTCATCATTGATCTACCTCACCAACCCCCATATGATAATATGAGCTCCATATATTATTTGTACATTTTCTCCCCGTGTTTAAGATCTCGAATGTCCGTCGATTAATTAATTTAATGACCATTAATTAATCAACATCTAACTCCTTGAGTAGTACCACTCAACCTTTTCGTCATGCCGGACCAAGTGCACCTGCAGGGTTTACATGATAAAGGTTATGAGCTCCTCAAAGGGACATCATCATCCTAATATATAGGACACGGTTTCCTCCTATAATCAATGACACACCATATAAATAATATCATCCCCCAACTTACCGAGCCTATCGATTTAATCTATAAATCTCGGCCATTAGTAAATCAAAGAGATGAGTACTAAGTATATGTGCCCGTTATTATATCGGGATTAAGAGCATGTACTAAATAATATCTGAGGTCCGATTCGGTTATGTAGTCAGCAATAAATCGAATCACCTCTAAGTCGATCCTGCTCAATACACACAAAGTGCACTAGTGTGATTCTATGGTTAAGACAAACCAATACCAAATCACACTACAACCATTCCGATGGTTTGTCCAAAGTCATCTCGATTGTGAGCCTTTGCTTATACTTTTCAAGGGGCCGATAACATGGTCTTCTGTGTGACACCACACACTATGTTATCTACAATGTAAAGTATTAGACAATATTGCATAACCATAAAAATATGCAAACAATGATCATGTGATTCTTATTCCAAAATAAAGATGTTCATACAAAAGATAGACTTTTCAGTATACATCCCTACAATCTCCCACTTATACTAAAAGACTTTGCTATCCTCAAAGTGTCATACATCTGATCCCCATTCCCTCCACATGCCTATCAAAAGCTCTCGCCGGAAGGGCCTTAGTGAAAGGATCTGCTAGGATATCCTCCGATGCAATCTTGGCCACAACAACTTCTTCTCTCTTTACGATTTCTCGTATCAGGTGGTACTTGCGCTCTATGTGTTTACTAGCCTTATTGGCTCGTGGTTCCTTCGAGTTTGCAACTGCACCACTATTATCACAATAAATTGTGATAGTTCTGGGCAAACCAGGAATCACTTTCAAATCCATCAGGAATTTCCTGAGCCATACAGCTTCTTTGGCCGCCTTAGAGGCTGCCACATACTCAGCTTTCATGGTGGAGTCCGCCACGCATTTCTACTAGACACTCCTCCATACAATGGCTCCACCTCCCAAAGTAAACACAAAACCTGAGGTAGACTTACTGTTATCCCTATCTGATTGGAAGTCGTAATCTATGTAACCCACAGGGAGTAATTGGTCTGCCCGTTAAACCAACATATAATCCCTAGTCCTTTTTAGGTACTTCAATATATGCTTTACCGCAGTCCAATGTCCCTGTCTTGGATTACTCTGATATCTGCTGACCATCCCCATGGAAAAGCAGATATCTGGTCTCGTACAGAGCATCGCATACATGAGGCTTCCTACTGCCGAAGCATAAGGAACCGCCTTTATCTCCTCTATCTCCTCAGATGATCTAGGACACTTCTCCTTAGATAAACGAACTCCATGGCTGAAGGGTAGAAACCCTTCTTGGAGTTCTGCATGCTAAAACGCTCCATAATCGTGTCTATGTATGAAGCTTGGGATAAGCATAACATCCTTTTCCTGCGATCCCTTATAACCTTGATCCCAAGGATGTGTCCCACCTCTCCCAAGTCCTTCATATCAAACTGTTTGGACAACCATACCCTTACGTTCGATAACACCTTGATATTGCTGTCAATCAATAAAATATCATCTACATATAGTACAAGAAATACCACTATGTTTCCGTCACATCTCTTGTATAGACAAGATTCATCCGGACTTTGAATAAATCCATAAGACTGGATCACCTTATCAAATCGGATGTTCCAAGACCTCGAAGCTTGTTTCAATCCATAAATGGACCGATTAAGCTTACATACAAGATGCTCTTTTCCCTTAGCAATGAATCCCTCTGGTTGCTTCATGTAGATGTTTTCCTCAAGACTTCCATTAAGGAAAGCTGTCTTGACATCCATCTGCCACACCTCATAATCTATATGAGCTGCTATGCATAAGAGAATTTGGATAGACTTAAGCATGGCTACCGGCGAAAAGGTCTCCTCATAATCGATACCCTCTTTCTGAGTATACCCCTTCGCAACAAGCCTCGCTTTGAAGGTCTCAACCTTCCCATCTATTCCTCTCTTTCTCTTGTAGATCCACTTGCATCCAATGGTTTTTACACCATCGGGTGGTTCTACTAGCTCCCAGACCTGATTTGAATCCATAGATTCAATCTCAGCATTCATTGCACTTTGCCAAGATACTACATCTTTATCTTGGATTGCCTCGTCATATGTCTAGGGATCAAGTTCATGTTCGCCAGGGACCAAATCAGATGATTCTCCCAAGAACATGAATCTATCAGGTTGTCTCACAACCGTCCCACTACGACGAGGTATCATCTGTGTATCCTCTGTGACACGCGGTGCAATGACATGTTGTATATCCTCTTGTACCGGTGGTACTAAAGAAGTGACTTCCCCTTTTCACTCCTCCAGAACAATTTTACTCTTGGGCTTGTGGCTCATCACATAGTCTTCCTCTAGAAATCAGGCATTCATGCTAAAGATCACCCTCTGATCTCTAGGACTATAAAATAATCCACACTTCGTTCCCCTGGGATAGCCAACGAACAAGCGTACTTCTGTACGAGTTTCCAACTTACCAGCATCTGCCTTCAGCACATGTGCTGGACTCCCCCATATCCGAATATGTCTTAGACTAGGCTTTTGCCCAGTCCACAACTCTGTGGGAGTAGAAGACACTGATTTAGATGGAACCAAGTTCAGAATGTACACCGTCGTATCTAGAGCATATCCCCATAACGAATCTACCAAGTCAGAATAACTCATCATCGATCTAACCATCTCCATAAGAGTCCTATTCCTTCGCTCTGCTGCACCATTCTGCTGGGGTGTGCCAAGTGCAGTCAATTGGGATTGAATCCCAACCTCTTAGGTAATCCCTAAACTCTCCCAAGAGGTACTCGCCACCACGATCAGATCATAGTGTCATCCATATCTTGAATAATCATCTATGAAAGAGACAAAATATTCAAGACCACCTCTTGCCTGGATAGTCATAGGACCATACAAATCAGAATGAACCATTTCTAACACATCTTTGGCTCTATACCCCTTGGCCTTAAAAGACCTCTTGGTCATCTTACCCTCCAAGCAAGATTCGCAGATTGGGAGATCCTCCACCACTAATGAACCCTAAGGTCCATCAGCTATCAACCTTTGAATTCTGCTTAGGTTAATGTGACCAAGCCTAAGATGCCAAAGATATGTTTGGTTCATCTTCGAAGTTTCTTTTCTCTTATTAGAATTAGAAGATGAGTTATTAACTTCAATTTGCATCGTGGGAGGTTTTGGTTCAAGTGTGTACAAATTTTCTATCAATGCACCCGAACAGATAATGTCCCTATTCCTTCTTATAACAGCTCTATCATTAAAAGAAATAAAATATCCATCCATAAATAATTTAGAAACTGAAACTAAGTTTTTTCTAAATAAAGGTACATAAAGGGAATTTTTCAAAACCTAAGTTTTATTTTTTTCTTAAGAGATAAATAAAACTTCTCCCACTGTAATAGCCGCCACTATTATGGCATTGCCTAAGTAAACGGTAATCTCTCCCTTAGCTCGTCGTCGGGTTTCCTAGAACCCCCACAAAGTATTGCAGACATGATTAGTGGCTCTCGTATCTACACACCAGGTGCCAGTAGATAAAAACGCTAATCATGTTTCAACGACTAGTCCAAAGGATATATCATTGTTCTGCTATCGATTGGGACAATCCTTCTTCTAATGTCCATCCTGCTTATAAGTGAAGTACTTGCCTTTCGGCTTCTTCACTCCTCCCTGAGATCCTCCCACCACCTTTTCTCTACCTTGTTTCTCCTTCTTCTTGCCTTTAGGTTTATAAGTAGAAACCTTTTTGAGCAACCATGGCTTGAGGACACTCTTCGAAGAGTGCATGCTTGTACTCCTTAGCAGATAAGACAATATCTAGATTCTTTTCCAATCAACATTATTTGGGTACAGTAAGTTTGTTTCCTTTAGTATCATAGTAAGTGGACTGAAAGTCATTCTTGAAAATCCTAAGAATCACATAGATCATTACTGTAGATTTTAAAAAATTATTGATTCCTCAAACAATAAAATTTTAAAAACAACCAACACCTCAAAATACCAAGAATATCGTATGCCACGATAGTGTGGACGTATACGAACTCTACATTTGTAAGAGGAGGTTTTACCCATTAATTTTACTATCTTGTCAGCCTAACTTTTTGACAAGTAAAATTAATAGTTGGTTTCTCTTCGGCCCTACAAAAAAAAGCAGTGACTCCGATGGGGAGGATACTTATATTTGTATCTAAGTGTTCACCATTACTCGGTACCAAGGTAATTATCTCGGGTTATGTGCCTTACGATGGGCAAGTACACATGCTCCTTAATAATTTCCTATAACCATATTCGACCTTGTGATTCGCAAACATACTCATCCGATGGGAAGGAAGACACTCAGAGCCGACGCGCAAGTTTGTTTGCATCACTTGTCAAATCGTAATGGAAGTTGTGGGAATTTTAAAAAATATCCCTCTCCCACTTAGTAATTTGAAAATGAGGAATTTTCTAGGCTATGACATGCATAATCAAACAATAAGCAATAAATATGAAAAATAAAAATTATTTTCCAACTATTATGGCTTTTGTCTTCAATATGTCTCCCGTCGCATCGCCATCTCGTCCGCTCCTCCTACGCCATGTACAAGCCGTCCGGAGATCCGAGCCAAGACTAAAACCTATTTTAATTTACATCAATCGATCCTATACTCCACGAGGGAGTGTACATGAAATGTAGATCGACAGTAAAATAAAATAAAGAGTGGCTAAACAATGCCGTATTTAATTTACAAAAACTAAATACTAGCCTCGTCAACCCCGAGGATTCAACAAAATAAATATTTACACACATACAATCACATACACACATATGTCCATATTAGTCGGATCTTATGCCTGCAACCAAAGGGTTAAACTATGCATATCCTACTATTATGCGACACATATAATATATGAAAAAGTGCATAAAAATTAACCGAATCCTAAACACACAAAACTTGAAACCTTGGCTCTGATACCAATTGAAGGGTTTTGCTTATCGAGTCCGTGAGGGGAAACTTCGCTTCCCACTTCACCTCGGTAGCTTGTCCATGGCAATCCCTTCGATGTCCCCGGATTAAAAAAATTTAATCCTAGACAAAAGGGATTGCCAAAGGAATCAAGTCATCGTCGTGCTATTCGTTTAGAGAGGTCACTTGAACAAACTAGTTGTTCAAGCGACCATCCTCTATTCTACGAGTAGCTGCGGAATAGACGATGTTTGGATCGCCGATTTTTGTGTTTATGCTCGGGATCCAAGGTTTATTTATTCATTTACAGATTTATAACATGCTTATAATTGAAAAACCAAAACAAGTAACAAACAAAAGAAGTAAGTAGAATAGGTATACCTCTCGATCTTCTAATGTATGACCTTCCTCGTTTTGGACGTCGTGTGGGCGATGATCCACCAAAAGTCGAAGCTGCTAGATCACAAATCTTCCTTCCTTGCTTTTTCAAAGCAAGAGGAAGAATAGAAACAAGGTTTTTCTCGTCACTAGAAACAACCAACAAGGAACTAAGACTATCCTTGCCGCCGGGCAACTAGGTGAAGGAGAAGATGGTGGAAAACAACCAAGACACCAAGGAAAGCCCTATATCTTGTTTCCACCACCTAAGGAGAAGGAGAAGGGGGCTTTTGGGCGCCATCCAAGGCTGGAAAAGAGGTTGAAGAGGTGCTGGACGTTGGCCATAAGAGGAAGAAGAAGAGAAGAATTCCTTCCTTATTTGGTGCCACCTTTGCCTCCAAACCCTAATCCTAATCCTATCTCAACTAGGATTCCTTCTTGCTGCCCAAACCCTAGCTCTCCTTCAATATTCTTCACACCAACTCCCATGCCATCCTTTTATAGAGTTAGGGATAAGTCATGAATTAATCTCTTCCATTGGTTCTAGGGATTTAATCTCCACTGTCGGATCTAGAGATTTAATCTCAACCATCGGATCTTAGAGATTTAATCTCTACCAATGGATCATAGACTTTTGTTTCTATCCATTAGATATAAACATCATGAGGTGTTAATAGGCTACATTAGGGACCATGAGGCAGAGTTGGGTCTTGGCCACCCATGGATCAAGCCCACATAAAGTCCGATCCATTAATGATGATCCCATCCACTAAAGGTTCATCATTGATCTACCTCACCAACCCCCATATGATAATATGGGCTCCATATATTATTTGTACATTTTCTCCCCGTGTTTAAGATCTTGAATGTCCGTCAATTAATTAATTTACTGACCATTAATTAATCAACATCTAACTCCTTGAGTAGTACCACTCAACTTTTTCATCATGCCGGACCAAGTCCACCTGCGGGGTTTACATGATGAACCTTATGAGCTCCTCATGGGGACATCATCATCCTAATATATAGGACACGATTTCTTCCTATAATCAACGGTACATCATATAAATAATATCATCTCCCAACTTACTGAGCCTATCGATTTAATCTATAAATCTCGTCCATTGGTAAATCAAAGAGATGAGTACTAAGTATATGTGCCCATTATTATATCGGGATTAAGAGCATGTACTAATAATATCTGAGGTCCGATTCGATTATGTAGTCAGCAATAAATCGAATCACCTCTAAGTCGGTCCTGCTCAATACACACAAAGTGCACTAGTGTGATTCTATGGTCAAGACAAACCAATACCAAATCACACTACAACCATTCTGATGGTTTGTCTAAAGTCATATCAGTTATGAGCCTTTGCTTATACTTTTCAAGGGGCCGATAACATGGTCTCCTGTGTGACACCACACACCATGTTATCTACAATGTAAAGTATTAGACAATATTGCATAACCATAAAAATATGCAAACAATGATCATGTGATTCTTATTCCAAAATAAAGATGTTCATACAAAAGATAGACTTTTCAGTATACATCCTAAAGGGTGAATAACCCTAAATCGTTGTATGGTGGAATATGATCTTTCTCGTTGCATGCTCTTCTACAATTGTCATTAGCGCAGTGGAATACTAATACAAATATGAATACTAACAACAGATACAATCACACAAGAGACAACACGATATACGTGGTTCGGAACTGAATGGTTCCTACTCCACGGGCGAGCTCACCGAGCTCTAGTTATGCGCACGACACTATAACACTCCTTCTCGACAACACGTCGAAGGTGGAGAAACCTCTCACAAGCAATTACACTAAATAATATGAAATACAAGCAATACAAAGACAAATACGAAATACATGTACAACAACACTTTACAATGCTTGCTTTTAACCCTTTGCTTATTGCTTGCTTTAGATGGCTTTTGAAGGTCTGGAATGCAGCAGCAATTCCCCTCCAATAGCTTCCCAAAAGGCTTGGCGAAATCCTCCATCTTGAGCTCCTTTTATAACCTGCATCAAGCTGATTTCGCACGCAGCAGTCGACTGCCAAAAGGCCCCAGTCGACTGCTCCTGTAGTCGTTGTCTCACAATGGCCAAATCCACGTTGGACAAGTTCCAATGGGTCACCTACCAGTTGACTAATCATGCCTATCAGTCGACTGGTGACCTAGTAGTCGACTGCCCAGTCGCCTACGAAGTGTTCTGTGCTCACGACATTCCCATCAGTCGATTGCCAGTCCATGGCAGTCGACTGTCAAGCACAAAACCGCAGTCTAACACCAGTCGAACCCTAGTCGACTTGGATCAGTCATACCAGCACCTATGTCAGTCGACTGATGTCGGGAAAAACCTTAAACACCAAGTTGTTTGAGCATCGAACCGTTGGAAAAACCCTCAAACATCAAGTTTGAGCCTCCGCCACTCAGTCTTAGCCACTTGGCCAAGTCCACCTTATCCCTCATGGAGTTCCCCACCGAAGCTTTCTTCTCTCAGCCTACGTCCCTCGGATGTGCCAAGCGCATGGCTTCGCAATGCCATCCTTCGTGTCTCTTGACCTAGAAGTATGCTTCCCTTTGGTCTCACTCCATTTGCTCCCCATCCGGCGGTCCCTCGGATGCACCAAGCGCACGACTTCGCAATGCCATCCTTCACCGACTCAAGGACCCTGAGCCTAGTGAACTTGCCAAGTCCTCAAGCCTTCCCACATGCACCAAGTGCACGGCTTCACAATGCATTTCTCACCAAGCACCAAGCACACAGCTTCGTAATGCTTTGGACTTTTCCCACACCAAGCCCCATGCTTGGATTTTCCATGCCAACTTCATGTTGGACTTTCCTATGACAATCCCATGACATAAGTCTTGTCTATCATCAAAATACTGCTCGAGTCAATCTCGAGTCAACCTGGGCCGATTGCACCAACAGAGGCAAAGCGGGGAGGAGAGAAGTTTCCACTCGTCACGCCCAGGCCATTCGTATGTCCTGGACCGCCCACAGTGTTTATCTTCTACTCGTCACAGTCAGACTAATTGTAAGCCCTAGAATGCCCGATCTTAAGTCCTGGACCGTCTATAGTGTTTATCTTCAACTCGGCACGACCAGACTAATCGTAAGTCCTGAACTGACCACAGTATTTTTTCTCCAGTCGGCACGGACATGTCATATGTATGACCTGCACCGCTTGAGGCTCTTATTCTCTATTCCACACTGACATGCCATGCGTAAGCCTTGCAGCGTCGGAGGTTCTTATTCTCCATTTGAGACAAATAAACCATATTTAAGCCCTGCACCACCTGACACTTTCATTCTCCATGCGACATGGATAAGGCATACGAAAGCCCTTCACTACCCAAGTCTTTTATTCTCCATTTGACATGGATAGGCCATACATAAGCCCTACACCGCCTGAGGCTTTCATTCTCCATTCGGCATGGACATGCCATATGTAAGACTTGCACTGCCCGAGGCTTTCATTCCCCATTCAGCACAGACATGCCATACGTAAGTCCTATACCGCCCGATGCTCTTATTCTCCATTTGGTATAGACAAGTCATATGTAAGCTCTTCATTGCCCGAGGCTTTCATTCTCTATTCAGCATAGATAGGCCATATATAAGCCTTGCACCGCCCAAGACTCTCATTCTCCATTCGACAGGACATATCTTACGTTAGACCTACACCATTCGAGGTTCTCATTTTCCATTCGGTATGGACATGCCATACTTAAGCCCTACACCGCCTGAGACTTTTATTCTCCAATCAACACAGACAGACAATACTTAAGCCCTACAACGCCCGAGGCTTTCATTCTCTATTCGGCATAGACAGGCCATACGAAAGCCCTGCAACGTCCAAGGCTTCCATTGTCCATTCGGCAGAGACATGCCATACGTAAGCTCTTCACCGACCGAGGTTTTCATTCTCCATTCGATACGGACAGGTCATACATAAGCTCTGCACCACTTGAGGCTTTTATTCTCCATTCGGGATGGACATGCCATACGTAAGCCCTACACCGCCAGAGGCTCTCATTCTTTATTCGGCACGGACATGCCATACATAAGACTTGCACCGCTTGAGGTTTTAATTCTCCATTCGACACGGAAAGCCATACATAAGCCCTACACCGTCTGAGGTTCTCATTCTCCATTTGACACGCACAAACCATACGTAAGTCCTACACCGCCCAAGGCTCTCATTCTCCATTCGGCATGAACAGGTGATAATAACAGTTTAGTATATTATTTTTCTCTTTAATTTTGATATTTTTAATCCTCTCAAATTATTATTTATTGATTATTATCATGTTTTATGAGTTAGGACCTATTTTGGACCTCATTATAAATTCTCCTAAATTTTGGACTTATATGCAAATTTTATCTCTTGTTTGTAAAAGATTGAGATGAGCTAATGGACTAGACCCGAGTTGGATCAACAGGTCATACATAATCCCTGCACCACCTGAGGTTCTAATTCTCCATTCGACACAAATAGGTCATACGTAAGCCTTGCACCATCCGAGGCTCTCATTCTTCATTCGACATAGACAAGACTTATGTAAGCCCTGCATTGCTAGAGGCTCTCATTTTCCATTTGGTACAAATAGATCATACGTAAGCCCTATACCGCCCGAGGCTTTTATTCTCCATTCGACATGAACAAACCATACGTAAGCCCTGCACTGCTTGAGGTTTTCATTCTCCATTCGACACGGATAGACCATTAGTAAGCCCTGCACCGCCTGAAACATGTATTCTTCATTTGGCACGACCAAACCATTAGCAAGCCCTACATAGCCCGAAACACATATTCTACATTCTGCACAGTCAGGCAATTGGTAAACCAAGCACCTCCTAAAGAATCTATTACTCGGCATAAATAGGCAAATCGTAAGTTCTGCATCACTAGAAGTGCTTGTTTCCATTCGGCATGGCAAGACCATTAGTAAGCCATGCACTGCCTAAAATGCATATTCTCCATTCGGCATGGTCAGACCATTAGTAAGACTTGCACCGTCCGAAGCGCACATTCTACATTCGTCACACCCAGGCAAATCGTAAGCCCTACACTGCTCGAAGCGCACATTCTACATTCGACAGTACGAGGAAAATCATAATCCCTGCACATCCCTATGTGCTTATTTCCACTCAGTATGGCCAGACCAATCATAAGTCCTGGACCACCCACAGTATTTATATTCCACTAGGCATGGCCAGGCTAATCGTAAGCCTTGGATCACCCACAATGCTTATTCTTAGCTCGGCATCACCATGCCACTCGTAATCCATGAACTGCCTAAAGCACTTATTTCCCTGAATATAGGTGATGTGGTGGAGGAGAAAAGATCAAGACAACAATTATTATATTTATCCAAGGCAATTTATAAGTTCTCAAGTCAGTTATCTTCGTTCTTTTTGGCCGAGGGAGTTCATAAGCCCTTGTAATGAATTTTTTCTTATTTAGTTGTAGCAATTCATAAGCCCTCGTGTCGACTTATTTCTTATTTGGTCGAGGCAGTTCGTAAGCCCTCGCACCGACTTTCTTCTTATATGGTCGTGGAAGTTCATAAGCCCTCGTGTTGATTCCCTTCCTATTCGATCGAGGAAGTTCGTAAGCCCTCGTGCCGACCCCTTTTTTTATTCACTAGGGGAAGTTCGTAAATCCTCGGACTGACCTTTATTCTTATTCAACCGAGGTAATTCGTAAGTCCTCACGCCGACTTGTTTCTTATCCAGCCGAGGCAGTTTGTAAGCTCTCGCACAGACTTGCTTCTTATTTGGTTGAGGCAGTTCATAAGCCCTCACACTGACTTTATTCTTATTTGGTCGATGTAGTTCAAAAGCCCTCACGCCGACCTGCTTCTTATTTGGACAAGGTAGTTCGTAAGCCCTTGCACCGACTTACTTTTTATTTGGTTGAGGCAGTTCGTAAGCCCTCGCACCGACTTTCTTCTTATTTGGTCGAGCCAGTTCATAAGTCTCATGCTGATTCCCTTCCTATTCGGTCGAGCAAGTTCGTAAGCCCTTGCACCGACTTTGTTCTTATTCAACTGAGGTAGTTCATAAGCCCTCATGCCAATTCCCTTCCTATTCAACCGAGACAGTTCATAAGCCCTCGCACCGACCCCTTTTTCTTATTCAGTGGAGGCAGTTCGTAAGTCCTCGGATAAGCCTTTCTTCTTATTCAGTCGAGGCAATTCTTAAGTCCTCATGTCGACATGCTTCTTATTCGGTCAAAGTAGTTTGTAAGCCCTTGAATTCACTAACTTTTGGCCCTTAAAAGAAATTCATAAGCCCTCACATCTTATTCAAGCGAGGTAATTCATAATCCATCATTTCGGCCAATAGGACATTATTGCTAAGTATGATTTCCCTGCCTGATGGAATAAAGAGCAAAAATATGATCCGACTTAAGGCGATGAAGTAGTAAAGTTGTAGTTAGACTCATCATAGTGAATCGTCTGACTATTTGGGGCGAGGGGGGGGGGGTTACTAATGATACTACCAGAATGTGACCCGAGCTTAATTAGGATATCTAGGTTTTTTAGGAGGATCTCTCCTAAACTTTCTCAGTATCTCCCAAGTTTAGCCATAACTCCCTTGAGTGAATCTTCGAAACTAGGTCATAGCTTTCCCGAGTCGGGTTGTTTCTATCCCTCTCCAGTGTTTGGTTCCTCGCCGAGTCACAGCTAGCTCCCGAGTGTTGAGTTCCTCGCCGAGTCGTAGCTACCTCCTGAGTGCTAAGTTCCTCCCCGAGTTATAGCTAGCTCCTGAGTGTCATGTTCTTCTTGAGCCGAATAACTTCTCACACATGCCTTCCTGCATTGCCCGAGCATGTGACCTCCCATGTCGCATGAGCATGCAGCCTCCCACGTTGCCCAAGTGACTGACCACTCGATCAAGCCGACAAGTGTTAGCATTAATGGAAAAAATTTCAAAGTATTTTTCATTTTTGACATAGATTGATTTGTATATTTGTAAAGAATATAATGTATTTAAATTCAGTATAAAAAATGATTAATAATTAAATAAGAATATAGCTTACATTATAGTAAAGTTTTTTTTAAAAGGTAAATAACTAATAATCTTACCTAAATTTATACTCAACATATATATTTCACTAATAAATTTCAAAGATATCTTTGTTCAACTCTAAATAATGATGTAATTCTACTCAATTCACATGACTTAAACTTCTTGTTGTAATGTGGAAATGGTAGCATTGAGGAAAAGAGAGAGACATGTAATTCCAAACAACAATAAGGAGGAGCAATAAGCTAAGTTAGACCTTTTTTATAACATGGTATTTATTTGATCTTATGACTTCTATTTTTTGAGATACTCCTAAAGTTTATTTTAATCTCAGTTGTCAATTTGTGTTATTTATTATAATATAAATTAATTATAAATAAATTTCTAATTTATCTTAACAATTATTAAATATAAACTTATTTTAAAATATTTTAGACCTTTTAAAATATTCATAACTTTTAAAATAAATTTTAAAATGATTTTTTTATCTTAATTAATTTTAAAATATTTTGTATAATTAATTAAAACCAATTAAAATATAAATTTAATTTAATTAATTTGATTAATTTTAATTTGTTCATCGCAATTCAATTAAACATATTAACTTTAAATTTTACAATTAACTCTTCCAATTTAATAAAATAAATTAACTATTACTTTATTCTAATTATATTCTATATTAATTAGAAATAATTCTCAATTGTAAAACTAATCCGGTCAGAGATTAGTAGATGGGATGACTCTGCAAAGTACTCATGGTTGAACTCCTTCGACTAGCTGAGTACAAATCAGATTTGTCTTCGGTCTACTAAGCTAGTCAGATTTGCTTTCATCAGTGCTTTGTTGGGTTGGGCATATGCAAGGTCGACCTATGGACATTTTGTTAGTGCAATCGGGTTAGGTCACGATTGACGAGACTTGAGTAGTATTTTGATGTTTTACAAAATGATTGACAATGTGATCGTCATGGGAAGTCTAAGAATGGTCTTGACATTTGAGAAGTCCAAGTCATGTGTACTTGGCAATGGAAAGTCCAAGTCATGGGTACTTGGCAATGGAATGTCCAAGTCATGGGTACTTGGCAATTGAGAAGTCCAAGCATGTGTCTTGGCAAAGGAAAAGTTCAAGCATGGGTCTTGGCAATGGTAGAGTCCAAGTCATTGGTACTTGGCAAGGAAAGTCAAAGGTATAGTCTTGGCGACATAAGTTCAAGTGTGTAGTCTTGGCAACGTAAGGTCCAAGTGAACTTTGGCGATGAAAGACCAAATATGGATACTTGCCATTTGGGAAGTCCAAGGGTGTGATATTGGTGGCTTAAAGTCCAAGCTATAGTCATGGCAGCATAAGTCCAATGTTTGGCAGTATAAAGTCCAAGCGTGTATCTTGGCAACATAAGTCCAAATGTATCTTGGCAAAGTTGACCCGGGTAGCATGACAATAGCCGATAGAGGCACCTGAAGGCTAGCGTATGGATGAACAAGTTATGGATGGCTTGGAGTGTTCTGATAGGCATGAGGCTAATGGAGGTGGCTAAAAGGCTTAGGTTTTGGCTAAGGGTGGTCTATCAAGTACAAGGGGATCATGCTTGAGTTAAACCTCATATTTGAGGTTTATCAGTCGACTAGGATTATGAACCAGTTGACTGGCCAAGTGTTTGACACTTCACAGTCTAGTTGACTCAGAGCAATGGATTGGGGTTATTCCCTAGTCGACTGGTCGGGGAGTCAACTGAGGCTCGACTAATTTGTGGCTCTAGCAGTCGACTAATCCACAACAGTCGACAGCTAGGGTTTGAGAATCAACTGATTTAAGTGGACACGAGCACAAAAGCTTTGGTAGTCGATTAGGCAATTGACTGTTGAGAAGCAATTGACTGCTGGTAAGGGCAATCGATTGTTGTGGTATATGTTGGAGTTTTCCAGCATGGATTGAGCCACTGTGAGACAACGACACTGTGGCCAGTCAACTGGTGCCTTTTGGCAATCGACTATTTGGCGCGAAATCAGCTCGATACAGGTAATAAAAGCAGCTCGAGATGGAGGATTTTGAATCAATTTTTTGGGACGATTTTGAAGGGGAAGTGTTGCTTCATTCCATACCTACAAGAGAAATCCAAAGCAAGCAACAAGCAAGCAATCAAATGTTCTTTGTATAAAGTTTTCTTTACTTGAATTTGCTTATTGCTTAGTATACTTGTTGTATTTATTGTATTACTATTGTAATCACTTTGTAAGATGTTTCTCCACCTCTGGAGTGTTTCCCGAGAAGGAGAGGTTTATTAGTGGTGGTGTACATCACTAGAGCTCACTTAAGCTTGACCCATAGAGTAGAAACCCTAGGTTCCGAACCACATTACATCTTGTGTATTATCAGTGTTTATTGTATTTTGTTATTGCTCTTTGTTTCCGCTGCACTAACAAGATTTGTAGATGAACACGATCGAACAAATTTTATGTGAAGAAGTGAAATCACTATTACTTCCTTACAAGTGGTATCAGAACGGGTGACTCTTCAAGGCTTAATAACCACGGGAGTATTACTAGAGGTGAAGAAGATGGAGTTTCAAGAAAGATTGGGGAATAACCTCAAGATTTTGCCTACCTTGGATCATGAAAATTTTGAATATTGGAAAGATAGAATGATGTATTTTCTGAAGTGTGATTATGATAATTAGATTAACGTTATAATAGGGTTCGATGCTACGAAAGATAAAAAGGGAAAATACTCAAGAAGAAGAAGTGGAGCAAGGAGCAAATTTGATATTTCAACATAAACAATAAGGTAATGAATATATTGATTAATGTGTTACCTAACGATATTTTGGCAAAGTTAGGTGAGTTTAAGGATGATAAGGAACTATGGAGTCAGCTAGCCAAGCTCCATGAAGAACCCTCAACGATTTAAGAAATAGAGGAGACCAAGGAACAAGAATGCTCAACGGTCCAAAGTGGAGATGATAATGAGACCAAAGAAGCAACTTCATTATCCTCACAAGAGCTTGAGGAATTGGAAGTTAAGAGATGCTCAACATCTAAGCAAGAGGTGGAAGAATTTGAGGAAGCCTCCACCTCTAGAATTGAGGGGGACGAGAGACAATCGCTCACACCGGAACAAGAAGAGCCATCTACATCCAGGAGAAGTGAAGATCACAACCTAGGTAACTCAAGCACAATAATTAAAAATATAAATCATATTACATGCTTTGATTGTATGGTGAATGGACATTACAAGAGTAAGTGTCCAAAGTTGGTTAAGAAGATGGCACAAGTTGTGTCAAAGACCAAGGAGACCGGAGCCCTCACTAAGAAAACAAGGAGGATGTGGTATGCTTTAAATACCAACAACGTGAACACTACCTGACCCAATGTCCTAGGGGGAGTCGCTCCAAGAAGGACAAGAGAGGAGCTACAAATGTAGAGGGAGATTCTAAAGAAAACCCTAAGGTATCATTTATTAATGCACCTTCAAGTTTTAGTATGAATAAGCATGCTAGGAATAATTTTTATGCTTTTGCTATTGTTCATAATAATCATAAAAAGTATGCTAGTAGTAATAAATATTTTTGCTTAGGTGCTAAGTATGATAATCCTAGGTCTAAGGATAATTCAAGATCTAGCCCACCTAAGAAAATCAACAATCTAGACAATAATCGCAAGAATTATATACATATGCCTTGGAAGAACAATTCCCAAAAGATGGGTGAAAATTCAAAAATTGGGAAATTAGAATTAGAAAATCAAGTCTTGAAGTCAAGGCTTGAGAAATTGGAAAAGACTCTTAGAATAATGACAAATTAAATTAATGGGTTTAATCATAAAAAATTAGGATCAAGGAGGCAAGAGTCTTCTAAGGATAGGAAAGGCTTGTGTCACAAGACTAAGTCGAAGGAGGTTATGCCAACCTACATTCCATTTGATTATGGAACCACCCATAGGTCTAGGAAAACAAAGGTTACTAGGGATGTCATCCTTAAGGCTAACCATGGTATGTTTCAAGTGACTAAGGCTTTGAAGAAATCTAGGAAAGCCACAAGCAAGGTTACAAGGGGAGTTACCCCTAGAGTTGACCTTGACAAGACCCTAATGACCAAGGCTTCAAAGCCTAGAAGGGTCATTAGGAAGGTACTAAGGGAAGTTATCGCTAGTGAGTACCTAGTTAACCCAAGGAGCTCTATTAGGTATTAGGTTCCTAGGAGCGTGATTCCCTCACGCTAAATGAGTTGAGCTGTGTTAACTTGAATTGGTAAGGTAGTTAACCTTACCATAGCAAAGTTGGCACTTTAGGTCATTTCCAAGGTTATATGATACATTAGAAATGACATAAGAATTGTGATCCTAAGTAATTTAGTATGTGCCAATAGAATTGAAGAAGCTTGCAAATTTGATCAAAATTGGCACAATTGGGGTAGAGGTATGATGTGCCAAAAAGGTTGTGAATTTGACACACTTAAAGGGTTTAATTGTCATTATGTCAAATTTGGTATTTAGCATAATCCTAGATAATGAAAATTAGAATTATGGCTTAGATAATCTTGTCGCACTTCATACACTTGTCATGCTTCATATGTCAAATCGTATGTTTGTGATATATCACATCTCACAAAATATAAGGCTTACCTTGATTGTGCATTTCAATATCTAGAAAGAATGAGAAGCTAGGAATAATTTTTTTGGCTATTAATGCTTGTGAGAATAGAATAAAATGTCAAAACACATTAACAAATACACAAATACAAGAATAATACTGGTATAATCGGTACACATGCGACAAACACCCAAAATGCAACAAAATTGAGTTGAACAAATCAATCCTCAAAAATTTCAGCTGAATATTTAGTTATTAGTCAACTTCTTCAGTAGAGTAGTCGACTAAAATTACTGTAGCATGACACAGAAAGTTGAGCAGTCGATTGCTGAGCCCTAGCAGTCGATTGCTAGTGTTGTAACACAACCATAGAAAGGCGAGAAGTTGACTTCTGAGGGCTAGCAGTCGACTGATGACTATGATTTTTTAACCCTGAACCCTAGCATTTTAGCTTCTTCACGCGAACCCTCTCTTCTATAACTCTCACCTTCTTCCCATCAAAGCTTCTCCGACGATCTTTGCTTTCGGTAAGCCCTAAATCTCCAAACCTAGCCTTTTTACACTACTCTTTCTCTCTATCAAACTAATGGAAGCTCATTCCTCTTCGTATTTTCACCAATTCCGGGCAAGCTAGTATTCTAGGCTCAAGGGATCACTTCCAGTTGTCCTTCTCCGGCGTTCTTGCACTTCGTTTACGGTCTACAACCTCACATCCAAGATGGCACCAAAGTAATGACCCTAAAACCCTAAACCATTAATTATTCAAGTTCTGTCATGATTTAACCAAATTGTTGTGCATTCATGATCACTTGCATTGCATACATTTAGATAAAAGCGTAGGATAGAGGCTGATGATGGATCCTTGGCTTCTTCTCGAACGTATCAGCCTATCGTTGTGCGTTATATAGATGAGTCATTCTTTAGGTCTTACTGTGGGAATACCATTCAACTCATGATGCATTATCAGTTAGCGAAGTTAGTATTTTGTACACATCCCATTAACACAAATCATAAGAGGGTTGGAGATGGTCCGATATACTCCACTCACATTGAAAAATGTGATTTATAGTTCACATCTGAGATCCTATAGAAGTTTCTAGAGTGTCGGCCATCTGATGACACTTTCATCTTTTATCCTACTCTTGATGAGCCTCTTATTGCCCCGTTTAATCATGTCATTATAGAGTCTATGCATAATTTATTTTTCCATCGACCTAATCCTTTGGGTCAAAATCTCTTCTCGATTAATGTTTTATCTACTTCAGACAATATGCTTTACAAAGTCATTGTTGGATGTCTTTTACCTATAGTGACCCGGGGTCAGGCCAAGATTCGTCATCCCTATCTATTCCTAATGTACGCTTTACATAATTTGCTTGATGTCAATATTGCATTGAATGTCTTCCACTGCATAGTTCACTTAGCCTCTCCAGTCCAAGGGAAGATTCACATGCCCTTGGGTCACATTATCACTATATGGTTGGCATCCATTGGCATCAATATCTCCAGAGGGAATTTGAAGCCACTATCAAACACTTATGACCGTATCACCCTGAGACACTTCGCATTAGATGGCATGCGAATGGGATATTTATGGATGGAGTGGTTAGCGGTGCAACACCAGCCACCCGAATAGGCAGAGGAGGAGGCAGCACAGGATCCAAAGGGAAAGTATTTTCTCGAAGACCTAATTGTGTTGCAGCAGCATACGTCAGCTCGTCTTACCCAAATTGAGTCTCAACTGGAGGAGCTCCAGAGACTATAGATACACACTTTGAGGAGCTAGTCTCGAGCATGCTAAGATAGGGTGCTGTGAGATAATGATGTACGACATGCTGTGTATGTTTATATAGGGGCATCAGCCTCCACCGCCTCCACTGCCTCCACCACCTCTAGCCGATGATGGTGGTGATTGGTAGTTTTGTAGCTATTAGAGGATCATGTGTGTTAGGACAATCGGATTTGATGTGTGTGGCAAAGGGTTTAAGTTAGGTTGATTATGGATTTGATATGTGTGTTGAAGTCGTGCAGGACATAGTAATTCACATATGGCGAAAGCATTGGCAAGTCACCATCTCATGTAACGCCCGTAAAATTCTAAACTATTCCAAGTAATTATATAGGTTTTAAGGCCATAAAAGGTTTAGAATAAAATAAAATAAACGATGGTTATAGGTAGGATTTGAACCATGAACCTCCTAATAGGGAGGTAGCCTTGACACCATTAGACCCTAGGATAATTTATGGATAAGATATATAAAGAATGTACAAGACCATAGGATGATTCATGGATAAGATATATAAAGAATATACAAAGAATATAGATGGGAAGATGAGGAGTTGGTTCATCCCCTCCCATGAAAGGATGGAGAGTGTTCATTCCCTAGGTATTAAAGAGGAGAATTAAGAAAAGAGAGGAAGTAAAACCCCACTTTCCTTCTTCATTCTCCTTCTTCCTCATCCTTGGCCGAATTCCCCAATTCCCTTTCCTCCCTTTTCATCCCAAGCTCTAGAAATTTTATAATAATTTTTGTATGATTATAATGGGCTTTATGTGGGCTCTTTCAAAAATAAAAGAAAATGAGCCAAAAACGATGCAAGGCCTAGGAATTGAACCCCAAACCTCTAGAGATAGCCAAGCCCTATAGATGCATCCACTAACCAGAAGCCCAATGAGATGTTATTAGTAGAGGAATAGGGGAAATGATAGTTAAGGGTAAGGGAGGCTAAGGGACACTTCAAGAGAATAAATAGGGAATGAAGGGACAAGAGAAAGGCCACTTCTCCACTTCTCCCTCTTCTCTTCTTCCTCCTCACCGAAACCTATCTTCTCCCTTTCCATTTTCGAAATTCATCCAAGCAAGAAGAAGGCTAGGTTTGGCTTCCATTAGGTAATCTTCCAACTAAAAGCAAAGCGAAGGATGTAAGATTCCCTCACCTGCAGTATATTTGTTCTTGTAGATACATGAAAGAATATGAAGCTTATTGCCCCTACATGTTTCGACCAACATTGGTTTTAGGGCTAGGGTTTCATGAAAACACCCCCTTAAGAAGTTAGGTTATGTTGTATGCTTCATGTATGAATTTATGCAACAAGAATCAAATTTTGGTACCCTCCAAGTTTCGGCCAACATTGGTTTTAGGGCAAGGGTTTCATGAAAACACCCCCTTAAGAAGTTAGGTTATGTTGTATGCTTCATGTATGAATTTATGTAACAAGAATCAAATTTTGGTACCCTCCAAGTTTCGGCCAACATTTGTTTTAGGGCTAGGGTTTCATGAAAACACCCCCTTATGAAGTTATGTTATGTTGTATGCCTTCATGTATGAATTTATGTAACAAGAATCAAATTTTGGTACCCTCCAAGTTTCGGCCAACATGGGTTTTAGGTCTAGGGTTTCATGAAAACACCCCCTTATGAAGTTAGGTTATGTTGTATGCTTCATGTATGAATTTTATGTAACAAAAAATAAATAAAAGTTTTGTACCCTACAAGTTTTGGCCCACAATGGTTTTAGGGCTAGGGTTGCACGAAAACACCCCTTAGGAAATTAGGATATGTTTTTGATTTTAATAGGTCTTGAAATATGCCTATGTGATGAACATGTTTATGATTTTAATATGTCTTGAATTATGCCTATGTGATGAACATATTTATGATTTTAATATGCCATGAAATATGCCTATGTGATGAACATGTTTATGATTTTAATATGCCACGAAATATGCCTATGTGATGAACATGTTTATGATTTTAATATGTCATGAAATATGCCTATGTGATGAATAGGTTTATGATTTAATATGCCATGAAATATGCTTATGTGATGAACATGATTATGCTTTAAAACCCCTTAAGGGTATTCCTAAGTTATGAATGCATACATGCTATGACATGTCTAGGAGATGCTTCCCTTTCAAGTAGGGATTAAGAGCTCTCCTTATGATAAGATAAGATGGAGATGCTTCCCTTTCAAGTAGGGATTAAGAGCTCTCCTTATGATAAGATAAAATGGAGATGCTTCCCTTTCATGTAGGGATTAAGAGCTCTCCTTATGATAAGATAAGATGGAGATGCTTCCCTTTCAAGTAGGGATTAAGAGCTCTCCTTATGATAAGATAAGATGGAGATGCTTCCCTTTCAAGTAGGGATTAAGAGCTCTCCTTATGATAAGATAAGATGGAGATGCTTCCCTTTCAAGTTGGGATTAAGAGCTCTCCTTATGATAAGATAATATGGAGATGCTTCCCTTTCAAGTAGGGATAAAGAGCTCTCCTTATGATAAGATAAGATGGAGATGCTTCCTTTTCAAGTAGGGATTAAGAGCTCTCCTTATGATAAGATAAGACGGAGATGCTTCCCTTTTTATGTTAGAAAGAAGAAGGGGAGCAAGAAGAAGGAGGATGAAAAGAAAACCAAGGAGAAAGGGAAGGCCAAGGCACACAAGGAAACATGAGATGATCCATCATCCTCATCGGAAGAAGAAGAAGCCTTCACAAGCCTTGCCCTAATGGAAAAAAGAAGTCTTGGACTCCACCTCATCCTCCGAACAAGAAGAAAGCACAAGTGAGGATGAGAGCACAAGTGAAGGGGGAGCTTCATCTCCATCCTCATCGTCGGAGGAGGATTTGGTAAATGAGGTAATAAATCTTCCTCCCAAGAAAATTATGTCTTTTATTTCAAGTTTAACTAAGGAACTATTTAGGGCTAAAAAGAAAAATAAAAGCAAGCAAAATGAAATTAAGGCACTGGAAGAAAATCTAGAAAAAGAATGTTTAAATATTAATGATAATGCTTTTTCTTCTAGTTTTGATAATACATGCTCACATGATGATTACATGCCTTTTAATGTTATTGATGCATGTATTAAGGAAAATAAGGCTTTAAGAGAAAAGGTAGATAATTTGACTAAGGCCTTAGAGAAATTTACAATAGGCTCCAACACTTTAAATATGATCATTGGGAGCCAAAGGACTAGCTTTAATAAGAAAGGCCTACGATATAAGGCGACCAAGAATGAAAAGGCCTATCATTGCCTAATTGCTAGGGGTCAAGCTAAAAATAAAATGGCAGCTAGGAAATGGATCCCTAAGGAATACTTAGTGAAGCCTATAGGAAAGAACTTATATTGTGTTCCTAAATCCATCCTTAAGGGTTAGGAAAACCCTAGGATAGTCAACCATAATTGGATTTTATTTATATCATGTAAAATGGTTGACTTGTAAGGATGTGGATGATAGTTTTTGAATTAAGTGTTGGGTGATGATAATGTGATCATAATAATATTTGATTTTTTTATCATGATATGCAATTATTGAAAACATTTTATCAAGATTGATAATATATGATTTTATGATCATGTTGGTGGTTTTAGGATTCATGACACTTAACCATGGGTAGAATTGCATGAAATTTTGGTTAAGTATAAATACCTTTAGGATTCATCTCACATCCCACTATAGGCTAACTTGATTGAAAACATAGCATGGGTGAGATGTTAGGTTGATACAAATGGTCCACTAATGCTTATGGCATTTAGATGGTCATTTACAAGTATTATGATATTAATCATAGATCAACTATGAGGAAAGCAAATATTTAATCAATGGACATATTGCCCATAGATCATAGTTGGATATTTTAAATGATTTATAAACATTTCATGTTTCATAAATAGTGAGTTCATGTTTTGAAAAGTTTCCAAGGCAAAACTAGTTTTCAAGTTGATACAAATTTGAGACTATTTTAAAACTTTTGAGTTTTTACCAATTTTTTAAAAATAGAATGAATTTTGATGAAAAAACATTTTTCACTGATTAAGGAACTCATTATAAATATGTACTCCAAATTTCATGATTTCTCGAATTTTCTATAATTTCTGGTACATTTCTGAAGTTCATTCGAAAAAACAAAAAATCGTGAAAATTGGGTGCCAGTCGACTGATGCTCTGATTCAGTCAACTGAAGTACTATGCACAAGCACAGTAACCTGTTTTATCAGGTTTTGAGTTTGGTTTTGGTATTTTCTTCCATTTGACTTGATGCCATGTGTGTATAATATTTGTATAATATTTTTGATGGTGTCAAAGGGGGAGAATGTTAATGATTTAAGTGAATCATGCTAAGGGGGAAATTAGCATGTCTTAAGGGGGAGTTGCATGTTTAGGGGGAGTTTTGATACTCAAGTTTACTTACATGCTTTCTTGCCTTATGTTTATATGTTATTGTTTTATCTAACTTAAACGGATTGCCACACATAAAAAAGGGGAAGATTGTTAGGGCAGTCGGTTTTGATGTGTGTGGAAAATGGTTTAAGTTAGGTTGATTATGGATTTGATATGTGTGTTGAAGTTGTGCAGGACTTAGTAATTCACACATGGCGAAAGCATTGGCAAGTCACTATATAATGACTCGGTCCTTGAGTCGATGAAGGATAGCATTGCGGAAGCCATGCGCTTGGTGCATCCAAGGGACCATCGGACGAGGAGCATTTCAGTGAAGCTGAAGGAAGTAGACTTCAGGGCCAGACGCAAAGGATGGCACTGCAAAGTCGTGCACTTAATGCATCTGAGGGATGTGGTCGGATGAAGAGAACTTCAAGGTGAGGGACTCTAAGGGAAGATGAGAATGAGCGATTGTAACCTAGGTCGGGGTAGCTCTTAGGTGATCTTGGCAATTTGGCTAAGTATCGGATGGATTTTCCCAACATCAGTTGACTGGAGACTTTACTGGTATTCGAGTCAAAGTTCTTGCCGAAGAGTCGACTGCCAACTCATGGCAGTCGACTTCTAGCTCCATCGATTATCGCCAGGAGCGATCGTGATGTCGAGGGTTTCGAACCGTGAAGCTTCAACACACGAATCGTAGGGTTTTCCTTATCGAGTCCGTGAGGGGAAACTTCGCTTCCAACTTCACCTTGGTTGTTTGTTTATGGCGATCCCATCGATGTCCTCGGATTAAAAAAAAATAATCCTAAACACAAGGGATTGCCCAAACAACCAAGTCATCGTCGTGCTATTCGTTTAGAGAGGTCACTTGAACAAACTCGTTGTTAAAGCGACCAACCTCTATTCTACGAGTAGCCGCGGAATAGACAATGTCCGGATCGCCGACTTTCGTGTTTATGTTCGGGATCCAAGTATTATTTAGCCACAAACAGAATTATATCATGCTCATAATTGAAAAAACAAATACAAGCAAGTAACAAAAGAGAATAGAGAATAGATATACCTCTCGATCTTCTAATGTATGACCTTCCTCCTTTTGGACATCGTGTGGGCGACGAACTATCAAAAGTTGAAGCTCCTAGATCACCAATCGTCCTTCCTTGCTCATTCCGAGCAAGAGGAAGAATAGAAACAAGGTTCTTCTCCTTCCTATAGCCAACCAACAAGCAACAAGGGGAATCCTTGCCGCCGGCCAACTAGGAGGAGGAGATGATGATGGAAACCGACCAAGACACCAAGGGAAAGCCCTAAGTCTTGTTTCCACCACCTAAGGAGAAGGAGAAGAAGGCCTTTGGCTACCGGCCAATGGCTCGAAAGGGCTGGAGGGGCGCTGGCAGCTTGAGGAAGGAGAAGAAGGCAAGGAAGACTTTCCTTATTAGGTGTCGCCCAAGCCCAAACCCTAACGCCTATTCTTGCCGCCAACCACAAAACCCTAACTCCTCTTGATTCAAACTGCATGCCAACCCCTTGTCCTCCTTTTATAGAGTTAGGGATAAGCCTCCTTTTAATCTCCACCATTGGTTCTAGGGATTTAATCTCAACCGTCGGATCTAGAGATTTAATCTCAACCGTCGGATCTTAGAGATTTAATCTCTACCTTGGGATCTAGAGTTTTGTTTCTATCCATTGGATCTAAGCTTCATGAGGTGTTAATAGGCTACATTAGGGACCATGAGGAGGAGTTGGATCTTGGCCACCCATGGATCAAGCTCACATAAAGTCCGATCCATTAATGATAATCCAATCCACAAAAGGATTATCATTGATCTACCTCACCAACCCCCATAAGTTAATATGGGCTCCATATATTATTTGTACATTTTCTCCCCGTGTTTAAGATCTTGAATGTCCGTCGATTAATTAATTTACTGACCATTAATTAATCAACATCTAACTCCATGAGTAGTACCACTCAACCTTTTCATCATGCCGGACCAAGTCCACCTGCAGGGTTTACATGATGAACCTTATGAGCTCCTCAAGGGGACATCATCATCCTAATATATAGGACATGGTTTCCTCCTATAATCAATGACACACCATATAAATAATATCATCTCCCAACTTACCGAGCCTATCGATTTAATCTATAAATCTCTCCCATTGGTAAATCAAAGAGATGAATACTAAGTATATGTGCCCGTTATTATATCGGGATTAAGAGCATGTAAAAAATAATATCTAAGGTTCGATTCGATTATGTAGTTAGCAATAAATCGAATCACCGCTATGTCGGTCCTGCTCAATACACACAAAGTGCACTAGTGTAATTCTATGGTCAAGACAAACCAATACCAAATCACACTACAACCATTACGATGTTTTGTCCAAAGTCATCTCGGTTGTGAGCCTTTACTTATACTTTACAAGGAGCCGATAACATGATCTCCCGTGTGACACCACACACTATGTATTCTACAATGTAATGTATTAGACAATATGCATAACCATAAAAATATGCAAACAATGATCATGTGATTCTTAGTTCAAAATAAAGATGTTCATACAAAAGATAGACTTTTCAGTATACATCCCTACACCACTCGACTATGGCTCCATCAGTCGACTGATGGGAAAATCAGTCGACTGATGTGGGAGGAATCCAACGTGAAAGAAGTCATTGTGAGGCAACGACTACAACAACAGTCAACTGATCGAGGCATCAGTCGACTGCTAGCCGCCCAATGGGAAGAATGGGCTCTTCCCTATAAGAAGGGGCCTTGGGTGACTTGGGATGGTTAATGCTTGAACTCCGAACATACTCCCAAGTGCCTAAACATTTCTACTCTTATTACTTTCTCTTATTTCCATTCTATTATAAGAAGAGAGATCTTGTGTAAGAAAGGTTACCTCCACCTAGCTTTGTGCAAAGGAGAGATTAGTGGATTTGTGTAGGCATGATTCACCATGGCCGAATCGGTCGTGGATTAGCTGCAAGGGTCGTGAACTACGTTATATTGGTTTGTTAGTGCTTGTCTTCTTAATTGTCTTTATTCTTTTTATTTTCGTTGTGCTAATCTTAAATGTAGACGATCAAGAAGCAATAGAATTCCACCATCTACGAAAGAAGGCTATTCACCCCCTCTAGCCTGTCACCGACGTTCGAACAGTGTGTCCTTATTTTAGGATGATGGTGTCTTGTTTTTTTTACATTGTCATTGGAAAATCTTGTATTAACACTTTTATGAAAATGAATGACATCATTTTGTGTCACATAAATGTCTCTATTATTTACCCTATATTGTTTGGTTGTAATAATGTGTGTTGTATTGCTTATTACATGTGTTGATGTGTATAGGATCGAGAAATGCTAGAGGGGGGGGGGGTGAATAGCTTTCGAAAAATTTCTTTTCTTTAATTTAAAACAAAGTATGCAGCGGAATAATTACGAACAAAGACACACTTTATTTTTACTTCATTCACAACCAACCGATTGGTAGTCCAAGGCCCTACGATCCTTGATCGCTTCCGATGGACAATTCACTAAAAGGTCTCTTCCTCGTTGAAGGTAAGAGACAAATGAAAGGTACAAAAAATGTAGAGGATGAGGTAACACTCCTACTCCTCCTCTTAGCAATCAAAAATCACAAAGAATAAGAACAATATTAACTAAACAAAAACACTACCGACTTAAGCGAATGAGTTGTTAAAGCACGATCAGTGTAACAACATCATTCCATGATGAAGAACACTTGGATCGATAGAGCACTTTTGGAAACCTCTCAACTTAATAAAAAAGAGTGATTTGCCTCTCCTTTTATAGCCTTTTGAACCCCATCTCGTTGAGAACCAGATCTGGGTCAAACATTTACATCGCCCCTCCTTTAGTGGATCTTATCATGACTCTCCTCGAAGTGATCAGCTTGACTAGCAGTCGACTGATGCCATACAGCAGTCGATCGATGGTAGTCCAGTCGGCTGCCATTTTCCTCCAGTCGACTGATAGCTTGATAACTCACTTGCAACACATGGTTAGCACAAGAATCTTTATCGATAGCAAAATCGATGGTCCTCTATCGTCCGACCTCGACTTAGACCTTCCTCCGGCAGTCTTAGTTGGATCACTACCTACGGTTGTCCCCATATGGAGGACATGTCCTTACCACCGCTCCACACTCGGAGCTTACCTTTAGTCTTTCTGACCTGTCACTTAGCTTCTAATCACTTGACCACCGAGGTTCCTTGACTCCTGAGGTTCTCTTGGTGTCACCTGACCACCGAGGTCTCTCGTCCCGAGATTCTCTTAGCGTCGTCGACCTTAGCAAAGTGTAATACATTGCTTGCACACTCAACATAACATATGAGATAACAAAAATGACTTAACATTGAATCTTTGCCATCATCAAAACCTAGGTTCGATTATTTGGTGCCCCTGCACCAACATATGTGTATGCTCATTAATTACTCTTATGCCATGCCATCATGAATAAGCAATATCCTTCTTTCAACAATGAAATAAATATATATCATGACATCATAATTCTTTGTTGGATCGAGAAGCGTCGCAAGAGGGGGGGGGGTGAATAGCGATCGTAAATCTTTCGTTCGAATTCGTTCGTTGATACATAAGTAAACGAGTAAGCTCAGTGGAAAATAAATGAACACGTTTATTTTACTTGGTTCACAACCCAGCGGTTGCTACTCCAAGGCCCTATCGGTCCTAGACTGCGTACGGAGGGCAAAGCACTATAACGTCTCCTCCTCGTTAGAGGTAGGAGACAACGATCACAAAACCGAATATACGAGGATGAGGCAACAAGCCTACCTCACCTCGTTATGAAGAAAAACAAAGAATATAATATCAAAAATATTACTTGATTCTGCTGCCGACGAAGAAGATCGAAACTTGACGTCGCGTCGGCGTTATGACGATGTTGGAGCGTTGGCGTTCTAGGAGCACTTGATGAATAAACTTGATGTAATTTGGAGATGGAATCCTCCCCTCCTTTTATAGACTTTAGCCTCTAAATTTGTCTCCTCTTATTTCAGAACGGATCATGAAGTTGTCCAAATTTTATCGCGAAGTGGCCGCGTCAAACGTTTTCCGTTTTGACCTAGCGCAAAAGCTGAATCGTCGCCATCAGTCGACTGATGCCTCCCATCGATCGGATGATGGGCATCGATCGGCCCCGCTTCCATGTCCATGATCGCACCTTGGCCACTTCCCTGCAATAAGAGGTTAGCTCAAAAAATGATAAATACGACGGTTTCTAACCGTCCGATCTCGACCTAGACCTTCCACAGGAAGTCTTAGTCGGATCGCCGCCTACGGTCGTCCCCGTAAAGAGGACACGACCTTAGAATCTCTCACTCACATGAGCTTACCTCGATAGTAGCTCTCGCTTCCGGCCTTCCACTCGATTCCTTCGACTCCCTCCGAAGTCACTCGAGTGTCGCCCGACCACCGCGGCTTCCTCCGGGTGTCGCTAGCCTTCAGCTCAAGCTTTAATACTTTTCTGCACACTTGATAGCTCGTGAGATAACGATGTAGACTTAACTTTGTGTCTTTGCCATAATCAAAACACAGGTTCGATTATCTAGTGCCCCTGCACCAACATTCTTATGGTATTTTAATATGCCATGATAGTATTTCTGCAAATGTCATGTTTGTACTTAGGTTTGTATTTTTATGCCATGACATAATGCATCATTTACATATGCTTTAATTTATGCACTCACTACTATGCATTTAAGTAAATTCACATTTATTTAAGGACAATGTCATGATTTAAAGTCCCATGATAAGGGAATCAAATAGAGTTGCCTAGATAAAATGCATAAGCCCTTAGAATAAGGAAGAACAAAAACTCACATCTCACAAGGACCTTAATTTGACATGTGTGTGTATTGATACATCCTAGACACAAGTGAGATGTTAGTAAAATGAGTTATGTTCAAGGTGTATAGATGTTGCACCTAGATGAACTCAAACTCATCTCAATCATAGGTATAAATCATGAGGAAAGCTAGTATACAAGTAATGTATATTTATCTCACACACCATGATTGGAAATAAGGGATTGAAATCATTTTGAAAAACCATTGGTGAAGTCTATCTTTTGATAGCAATCACCATTGATGAAGTTGATACAAAGTAGGTCATAAACATTGAAAGTTCAAATATCTTTGAACTTTGTATCAATCTCAAATTTAATTGGTATTTTAATTTAAAACTATTTTTCACCCATCATATTCCATGTAAGTAATATACGTATGAATTTTCAAGATTTTTCAAAGAACATATATTTACTTGTGCATTTTTTAAAATCATTTTAGCAAGTATGATTTTTGGAAATTAGGTGACATTCGACTGGCTCAGGATGGTAGTCCACTGCTGCTATTAGCAGTCGACTGGTTGCTGACCAAGTCGACTCCTAGGCTAATTTCGGGTAAAAAAAGTTTGTTTAGCCCATTTTCAGATATTCCTAGGTAGTTTAACATCTCCTAACCCTATATATGCTTTGAAAAGTATTGGAAGGGTGAAATATCATTGAAAATAATTCAGAGAAGTGTTTAGGGTGAAAATTGAATTGTTAAGGGAGGTGAAAGTTCAATGTTGAATCTTTACTCTTAATTTCGATTTTTTAAGTTTCCTATTGACTTCGGAACTGTCCAAGGACATTGTTGGTGCAATGGTCAAGGGGGATCAAGCCTTTAGGGGGAGGTTATCCACCAAGGGATGATGGATGAGTTTTTCCTCAAAGGGAGAGAGTTAGAAAATAGTGAGGATTACCTCTAATTTAGTGATATGTGATTTATCACTAGGACGAGTGAAGGCATCCTAGATGTTTTTGGACCAAGGGGGAGATTGTGTTATCTCATTGGGATATAAGATATGTATACCCTTGGGGGAGACTTTTTGATGTATGTCAAAAAGGGGGAGAATTGATGGCTTGAGCTAGGTAGCCTAACTCAAAGGTTTTGTCTAACATCAAAAAGGGGGAGATTTTTAGTTCACTCGACCCATATTACAATTGACCAGACTTGAGTTTGACTTGAGTAGTATTTTGATGTTTGATAAAACACTTGACAATGTGATTGTCATTGGTGTTGGTGTAGGGGTACCAAGTAATTGAACCTAGGTTTTTGTTGGAATCGTGCTATTCCTCGGATGCTCATCGGCTCCCATGTCCCCGGATTAAAATTTTCACTAATGAAAACTAATCCGGATGGGATGAGTTTCTTAAGCACAACCAATTCATCATCGTGCTAACGACTTGAGCGATCGCTTGAACAAACTAGTTGTTCAAGCAACCAAACTCTTCTAGTCAATTAGCCGCGGAAGAGACGACGGACGGATCGCCGGTTTTTGTGTTTGTCTTCGGGGTCCATGATTATACAAATACATCCAAATGTAAACTAGTATAATCAACACATACTAACATAAAGAACATAAGCTAGCATATCAATAAGAACATGTAAAGAACAATAATAAAAGTTGTAAAACTTTTATACCTCTTGATCTTCTATTGTATGTCCTCCCTCCTTTTGGACGTCGTGTGGGCGACGATCTACCAAAAGTTGAAGTCTCCTAGATCACCAATCTTCCTTTCCTTGTTCACTAGGAACAAAGGAAGATCCCAAAACAAAACTCATCTTCCTTTCTAGAACCGGCCACCAAGTCAATAAACTTGATGTTGCCGCCGACCAAGGAAGATAAAATGGAGTATTGAAACCAACCAAAAGAGAAACACCAAGGGTATGGGCGCCGACCAACACTTGGAGAAAGGAAAGGAAAAAAATCCTCTTCCTTGTTGCCGCCCAAACCCTAGACAAAGCTTTCCTAATTTCCGGCCAAGGATGAACGGAAGGAGAATAGGTTGAGCTCCGGCCAAGGTAGAGGGAACAAGGATAGTGGCCGGCCAACACTTAGAAGGAAGAAGAAATGAATCTTCATCTTCTTGTTGCTGCCCACCCTAATCCCAAAACCCTAACCCTAGCCGCCCAACCCCAATCTTTTCCCATCTAGGATTTGGTTGCCGCCCAAGGGAAGCCATCCTAATTCCATCCAACCTAAGCCATAGAAGGAAGGGAAAAGCTTGGACGCCGGCCAAACCAAGGAGGAAAAGGGAGGAAGGGTTGTCGGCCATCAATGGGAAGAAGGAGAAGCCTTGCCGCCCAACACAATCTTTTCCCATCTAGGATTTGGTTGCCGCCCAAGGGAAGCCATCCTAATTCCATCCAACCTAAGCCATAGAAGGAAGGGAAAAGCTTGGAAGCTGCCCAAACCAAGGAGGAAAAGGGAGGAAGGGTTGCCGGCCATCAATGGGAAGAAGAAGAAGCCTTGCCGCCAAACACAATGAACCAAACCCTAACCCTAATCTCCTTTTCTTTCTTCCCGCCCAAGCCACCTTGTCTCAATTAGGTTTTTCATCCTCTTTTGCCGCCCAAGCCTAAGCCCATATTTATAGAGTTAGGTTTAGGCCTTGGTTTAATCTCCTCCATTGGTTCTAGAGATTTAATCTCCACCGTCGGATCTAGAGATTTAATCTCAACCGTTGGATATAGAGATTTAATCTCAACCGTCGATTCTAGGGTTTTAATCCCAACCGTCGGATCTAGAGATTTAATCTCCACCATCGGTTCTAGGGTTTTAATCCCAACCGTCGGATCTAGAGATTTAATCTCCACCGTCGATTCTAGGGATTTAATCCCAACCGTCGGATCTAGAGATTTGTTTTCCATCATTTGATCTAGACTTCATGAGGTGTTAATAGGATACAATAGGAACCATGAGGAGGAGTTGGATCTTGGCCACCCGATGGATCGGAACCACACAAACTTGATCCATCAATGATGTTCCATTCCACTAGAGGATCATCATTGAACTACCTCACCAACCCCCATAAATTAATATGGGCTCCATATATTATTTGTACATCCATCTCCCCGTGTTTAAGATATCGAATGTCCGTCAATTAATTGATGTATTGACCATCAGTTAATTAACATCTAACTCCTCGAGTAGTACCACTCAACCTTATCATCATGTTGACTAAGTCAACCTGCAGGATTTACATGATGAACCTTATGAGCTCCTCAAGGGGATATCATTAACCTAATATATAGGACACGGTTTCCTCCTATAATCAATGGCACACCATGTAAATAATATCATTTCCCAACTTATCTGGCATATTGATTTAATCCATAAAAATCTCACCCTCTAATAAATCAAAGAAATAAATATTAAGTACATGTGCCCGTTATTATATCAGGATTAAGAGCATGTACAACATAATATGTGAGGTCCGATTCAATTATGCAGTCAGCAATAAATTGAATCACCTCTATGTCGGTCCTGCTCAATACACCTAGGTGTACTAGTGTAACTCTATGTTCAAGATAAAACAATACAAAGCTACACTACAACCATGCCAATGGTTTGTCCAAAACCATCTTGGTTGTGAGCCTCTACTTATATTCTACAAGGGACTGATAACATGATCTTCTGTGCCACACCAAGCACCATGTTATCTACAATGCAAAATATTAGACAATTTTGCATAACTATAAAAATATGCAAACAATGATCATGTGATTCTTATTTCAAAATAAAGATGTTCATACAAAAGAGCTAGGCTTTCAGTATACATCCCAACAGTTTTAATAATGGAAAAGATTCAAGGTCAAGTTTTTTTGTTATCTCATGTGCTATGTTGAGTGTGTAGGTAATGTATTAAATATTGTTAAAGTCAAAGACACCAGGAGAATCTTGGGACGAGAAACCTCGGTGATCAGTGACACCAAGAGAATCTCGGATAGGAGAAACCTCGGTGGTTGAGTGACTGAAAGCTATGTGATAGGTCAAAAGGATCAAAGTTAAGCAAGGTAAGAACCTTGTGTGGAGAGGACAAGTTGCGTCCTCAATATGGGGGCAGCTGTAGGTGATGATCTGACTAAGGCTTTCGGAGGAAGGCCGAAGTTGAGATCGGACGGTCAAAGGTCTGTCACACTATATGTCATTATGGATTTCTTGCGCTAACTTTGTGTTGCAGGTGTCAAGTTTGAACCTCAAGTATTGCAGTAGACTAAAAGTTTCGACAGTCGACTAGGGCAGTCGACAGTTAATAGGAGCAGTCGACCGATGTGCGCGTGAAGAGCCAAGTGCCACTTCGAGGATAAAATTTGTGGATAAACATTTATCTAGATCTTGATCCAAATCTAGATCTCAACGTGCTAGGTTTTGGAAGCCAATAAAAGAAGGGGTGAGGCATCCTCCATTCATCAATCAAAAAGCTCCCAAAGTGCTCTATCAATCAAAAGCTCTCATGTCAACGCAATAATGTCGTAACGCTAGAAAAGCTCTCATCTTTCACTTCTTTAGTATGTATTTATATTTTATTACTTATTACTTGCTAAGAAGAGAGGTAGGATTGTTACCTCTTCCTCTACCTCTTTTGTATTGCTTCGTATCTCTTACCTCCAACGAGGAAGAGAGTTTTAGTGAATTGCCCTTCAAAGGCGATCAAGGATCACAGGGACATGGACTAGCAGTCGTTTGGCTGTGAACAAAGTCAAAACAAAGTGTGCTTTTATTTGTGTTTTCCACTACGTTAAACTCATTTTCAAAAGAAAGATTTTTTTTTTAAAAATACACTATTCACCCCCCCTAGCATCTTTCTTGATCCTACAATGGGAAGTCCAAGAATGGTCTTGGCATTTGAGATGTCCAAGTCATGAGTACTTGGCAATGGAAAAGTCCAAGTTATGGGTACTTGGCAATGGAAAGTCCAAGTCATGGGTACTTGCAATTAAGAAGTCCAAGCATGGGTCTTGGCAAAGGAAAAGCCTAAGCATGGGTCTTGGCAATGGTAAAGTCCAAGTCATGGGTACTTGACAAGGAAAGTCCAAAGATATAGTCTTGGCAGCATAAGTCCAAGTGTGTAGTCTTGGCGGCGTAAATTCCAAGTGAACTTTGGCAGTGAAAGTCCAAGTATGGATACATGGCATTTTGGAAATCTAAGAGTGTGATATTGGCAGCGTAAAGTCCAAGCTATTGTCTTGGCAGCATAAGTCCATTGTTTGGCGGCGTAAAGTCCAAGCATGTATCTTGGTAGCATAAGTACAAACGTATCTTGGAAAAGTAGATTCGGTTAACATGACAATAGACTATTGAAGAACTTGAAGGGTAGAATATTGATGAACAAGTCATGGAATTGGAGGGATCCTATAGGCATGAGGTTTATGGAGGTAGTTAGAAGGCTTAGGTCTAGGCTAAGTGTGGTCTATCAAGTATGAGGGGATCATACTAGAGTTTAACCTAATGTTTGAGGTTTATCAGTCAATTGGGGTTATGGACTAGTCAACTGGATAAGTGTTTAACACTTAGCAGGCCAGATGACTCAGAGCAGGTGATTGGCGTTATGTCGCAGTCGACTGGTCGGGGAGTCAATTGAGGCTCGACTCTTGACTGCTTGGGTTTAGCAGTCGACTGTTAGGGTTTGACAGTCGATTGATTTAAGTGGACACGAGCACAGAAGCTTTTGTAGTCGACTAGCCAGTCGACTGTCGGGCAACAGTCGACTGTTGGTAAGGGTATTCGACTGTTGTGGTATCAGTTAATGTTTTTCAGCATGAATTGAGCCGTTGTGAGAGAATGACATAGTGGGAAGTCGACTGGTGCCTTTTGGCAGTTGACTGCTAGGTGCGAAATCATCTCGATGTGGATTATAAAAGTAACACGAGATGGAGAATTTTGCATCAGTTTTTTGGGGCGATTTTGAAGGGGAAGTGATGCTGCATTCTAGACCTTCAAGAGAAATCCAAAGCAAGCAACAAGAAAGCAATTAAATTTTCTTTGTGTAAAGTTTTTTTAACTTGTATTTTCTTATTGCTTAGTATACTTGTTGTATTTCATGTATTACTTTTGTAATCACTTTGTAAGAGGTTTCTCTACCTCCAGAGTGTTTTCCAAGAAGGTGAGGTTTATTAGTGGTGGTGTGCAGCACTAGAGCTCACTCGAGCTTGACCTATGGATTAGGAACCCTAGGTTGTATACCACGTTACATCTAGTGTATTGCGAGTGTTTATTGCTATTTTGTTATTGCTATTTTTTTCCATTGCGGTAATAAGATTTGTAGATGAACACGATCAAATGAATTCTGTGCGACGAAGTGAAATCTCAATTCACCCCCTCTAGCGAAGGTAATGTTCCTTACAAGTGGTAACCTCCAACCTCCCGAAGTCATGCATATGTCGACCCAACAAAGCTTTGAAGAAGGCTGATTTTACTAGCTTGGCACACTGAAGACATATCTGATTTGTAGTCAGCCAGTCGAAGGAGTTCAATCATGAGTACTTTACTGAGTCATCCCATCCACTGATCTCATATTGGATTAAATTGGCACCATCTATGGCAACTCTAAGTTGAGACATTGAGATGAGAGGCAATAGAGGAAATTTACAAAATCAAGGTTCTACCCATAGAGAAGTTATGACAAGAGAGAACCTAACTAGGATCCTTGTTTCCATAGTTGTAGAGATTTTGTGGAAGCACATGTCATAAAATTCAATTCAAGCACTTGTAACTCCTGTAGAGTTATTGCCACAAATTGTACCACAAGAGGAACAATCTCAGAGGTATGTATCCCAAAAATCACTTCCGAGAGACCCCAGGAAAGGGAAAACCCCAGTCGATATTGAGAAGAACGACTGAGGTACCCCTTTTTCCCAAAATATCTTAGAAGAAGAGCTACTAAAGCACTTCAGACTGCTACAGCTCAAGGAATATAATGGATCTTCATACCTAGAGGATCACCTTAGTTGGTTCTAAAATACTTCCCTATTGTACCAATATACTGATTGGGTTATGTGCAGGGCTTTCTTTACAATTCTATCTAGATTAGCCTAGAGATGGTTTAACAGACTGCCACCTGAGTTTATGCAGCCTTTCGAAAGTTGAGTGTTTCCTTCTTACATCACTTCATCAGTAGTAAAAGGTATCACAAAATTACTCACAACCTTTTTTGGAATGAAGCAAAAGAACAAGGAACCCCTATAGGACAATAGTCAGTGCTTCAACCGGGTAACATTGGACATACCCTTGGCTACCTCGGAGAACCTTGTCAGTGCTTTCTCACAAGTGTTGGTGTAGGGAGAACCACTCTTATGTTTTGATGTATAAATCTAGATTTAATGTTAGGATAAGCTTGTTTTTTAATGTAAATTTTAAGTGTGCATGCTTAACAGTAAAGTCCTAATAGGTCAAATTGATCGGATACTAGGCAATGTGATGGAAGTTGTAGTAGGCCAATGGACAAGATACTAGATAGAAGTCTTGATACATTAGAAGGACCAAACACCAGATAGAAAATCTAAATGGGTAAGGAAGATCAGACATATGGTAGGAAGACCAGTTGGGTCAGGAGGACCAGACAACTGGTAAGAAGACAAGTTGGGTCAGAAGGATCAGACAGTTGGCAAGAAGACTCGGTGGGTGAAGATTGAACATCAAGTAAGGTAAGTCCAAACAAGTTGGAAAGACCAGATGTTTTGTAGGTAAGCTCTCGATGGAGAGGTGAGTCCGAGTCCTCGATTAAGGGTATAGGCAGGCATCGATCTGAAGAAGGGTCAAACTTTGACTCCAAAATCGAGATCGAACACTATTACTACTGCTGATTCATTTATGTTTATTAGTTGGCTAACTATATGTTACAAGTCTCCAGTCAACTAGACAAGGTCCAAGCGCCTCAAGGTCTAGTCGACTGGATAAAATCTAGGCGAGTGGGATGCCGAGTTGGCAATGCGAACTGGCGATAGCTGGAGATCATGTCATTGAGATGGTAGGTGCTTAAGACGACTAAACCATATCCAGTCGATTGGGATTGGAGAATTCTAGAACTGAGTCAAAATAGATAATGCTAACTTTTAGTCGCCTAGACTAGGTCCAAGTGCTTGGGAAGGCAATGTTGCCTTACTGACAAGCCGATGTGAAGGCGACTGGAGGTGGCCCAAACACGTGGAAGAGGCTTGTAAAAGAAATAGTGATGCAACTTTGAAAAACAACTAATCTATTCTTTCTTCAAGAGCCACACTCTCATTCGCAATTCAGAAAGGCTTTATTTTGTCCGTTTGTTGCCACTTCGACAATTGAGCTTCACCTTCATACATTCTCAAGATTCTCGGTGTAGTTTTTATAATATTTCTTTTATATCATTTCTAAGATAATGTGGTTTGTACCTCACCCTTATTTCTTGTAAATAAATCCTCTCCGAGTTCGAAAGTTTTCAAATCTAAGAGTATTTAGTGCCTTGCCCGACAAGGAAACTCTAGAGAGGGGTTACGAACCTTGGAGTAGCAATCCGGCTCGAATTCTGAACCAAATAAAATACTTGAGTTCTTGTATTCATTTAGTTTCCATTGTGCATTTACTTTTAAGATTAGAAAAGTTAAAAAGATTTAAAAGAAATTTTCTAATTTCGAGATTCACCCTCATCTCTCGGGCACAACGATCCTATAATTGGTATCAGAGCGGGGGTGCTCTAATTTTAGTGAAACTACCAATTTGAGCAGAAGAAAATTTTCTTCATTTTTTCCATTATAGTTAAATTTTTTGTCTTAGTTTATTTCTAAAAAAATTTATTTTTAGAAATGTCTCTATCGCATCAAGAAGGTTATAGCACCATTCGTCCTCTTCTCTTTAATAGAGAGGACTTTTGTTATTGGAAGAGGCGAATGGAGTGCTTCCTTAAAATTGACCTGGATGTTTGGTTTAGTCTTAGAAAAGGGTTTGTAGCTTTGATCGATGACTCATGAGAGTTATTAGATCCAGATAAATGGACTGGGAAAAAGGCCCAAGTCGATTACAAGACACTAAACACCTTGCAATGCTAACTTACGAAAGAAGAGCTAAATCGAGTCGGGTCATTTGAAAATTCTAAATAATTATGGAAAAAATTAATTAAATTGCATGAAGGGACTAGCTAATATTGAATAGAAAAAGGGATATGTTACTAAATAAGATTTTTAATTGTAAAATGTTAGATGGAGAAAATGCAAGTCAACTTCACACTAGGTTTAAAGACATCCTAAATGGTCTTCATCTAATCAGCCACCAAGTTGAAATTGTGGATATAATTAGATGTGAACTCAAGGCATTTTTCTGGAACAATTATGGGCCTCGATTGTAGATGCACATAAGGTGTCTAGAGACCTCTCCATAATTAAATTAGACGAGTTATTATATGGACTAGAATTGAATTAACAGGCTAACTCGAGTTAAATCAAGAATGGTATAGCTTTGGTTGCAAGTCCGATCAAAATCGAAGAAGGAAAGAAATCAAAATTAAAACACGAGTTTGAAGATGAATTGGAGTTGGATTCAAATGGAGAAGAGGAGATGGTAAATATGGTAAAGAAAATGTTCAACAAAAAGAAGAGATTTACGAAGATGCAAAAAGAGTGGTAGATAATAGGCCAAGTAGACCAAGGTCTGAACTCACTTGCTATGAGTGCAACGGTAAAAGGCACTACAAGTCTGAATGTGCCAACCTAAAAAAGAAAGAGAAGACAAAGAAGGAAGAGAAGAAGAAGGCATTTAAAGTAACATGGGATGAATCATCGTCGGAAGAGTCGAATGCTGAAGTACCGAAGATGAGTTTTGTAGCATTCATGGCACCCAACAAATTCAATGTCGAGTCAAGCAAAGAATTTGAGTCCAAGTCCAAGTCAAACCAAATATCTGTATCCGTTTCCAAAGGACCAAATAAGGTAGCATCTACCATAGAAGATAGAATGTACAAAATTATAGCATGCCAAAGTAGGAAGTTAGTTAAATTCGAGGATCAAGTTGAGTTGATTCTTAAGAAAGTACAAGTACTGAAAGTGAAAATCACCTTGAAGTCTTTAATTTGACAATTTCAAGATAGATACTCAACTCAAGATGTAAAGCTTGAGGAAGAGAACTCTAACTTGAAAAGTCTAACAGAAGATCTCAAAGAGTTGTTGGAAAGGATCACCTCGGGCTCCAAGTATCTAGTGATGGGGACTGTTTGGTGTGCTTGACTAAAGGGGGGGGGGGTGAATAGTATTTGTTGATTGATTTTGATTGCATGCTTGTCTCTACAAAATTGTTAGCAGCAGAATACAAAATACACAAGACAAAAACCCATACAATCACAACACAATATTTTACGTGGTTTGGAACCTAGGGTTCCTACTCCATGGTCTAGCTTTAGTGTCTACTCTACTAAGCCTTGTCTCCTTCTCTATAACACACCGGAGGTGGAGACAACCTCTTACAATAGAGTTTACAACAATAAACAGTAAAAAAATACAAGCAAATGAAAGAAATAAAGTTACAATACTTTACAAGTAAGCTTTTGAATGCATGATCTTTTGTTGCTTTAAGATGCTTGAGAGGTCTGTAACGTGGCACCAATGCCCCTCCATGAGCTCCAAGAACTAATAGCTTCAACCCTCCATTGCATCATCCTTTTACAACCTGCATCTGCCTGATTTTCTTCCTGGCAATTGACTACCAAAAGACCCTAGTCAACTACCCACCTATCCGTTGTCTCACAATGGACTGATCCATGTCGAATTTTTCCCAACGAACACTTGAGCAGTCGACAACCATTACCATTAGTTGACTCCCAAGTCATCAATCGACTTTCCAGTCAACTAAAATACCTTTTGTGCTCGTGTCAACTAATGTCAATTGACTCCTCTACCCAACAGTCAACTGCCAATTACCAATTGACTATTCTAACCCACCAGTCAATTGCCAGATCCATAGTCAACAGTTGACCCCCAATCGACTACTCAACTAGTCGACTGGGTCATAACCCCAATTGACTGCTCATGTCAACTAGGCCTCTCGAGTGTTGAGCACTCGACTGGTCAATACCACCAGTTGACTGGTAAACCTCATACATGAAGTTTAACTCAAGTATTATCCCCTTATAGTTGATACTCACAATAGTCCTAGACCTAAGCCTTCTAGCCACCTCCATCAGCCTCATGCCCTCATGCTCCATTCGAGTCCTCCACGACTCCTTCAACCTTTGCACTAGCCTTCAGGAGCTTCTATCGGCTTCGTCATTCCATCTGGTACCCTCAGCCTAGACTTCATCCTTGAAGCCACTTCTATCAACCTCATGTCCTTGGTCCGAGTCCATGACTCCTCACCCTTGACCCTAGTCTTCGAGTGCTTCTGTCAATCTTGTCATGCTAACGGGTCTACCTTTTCCAAGAGGTCGCACCTCCTGGACTTCTCCATTGTCAAGTCTCCATACTTGGGCTTTGACCGCCAAGACTATACACTTGGACATACACGACCAAGACTACACCCTTGGATTTTTCCTTTGCCAAGTATCTATACTTGGATATTCCCTTGCCAAGACTCCACCCTTGGACATTTCCATGCAAAGTATCCATACTTGGACTTCTCCATTGCTATGAATCAAATCTTGGACTTCCCTTTGCAAGTATCCATACTTGGACTTCTGTTCGAGTCTCACTCGAGCTTGGTCAACCTTGACCAGAGGTTGATTGCTCCAACAATATCTCCCATATGACCTTGAATATCCCAATCATCCACTAGTCATATGGTCAAACCATATTATCAAACCCATTGTCAAGGCCTATTTTCAAGAATCAAAACCCTTCTCAAGTCTCACTCGAGTCTGGTCAATCATGACCTGGGCCGATTGCACCAACAATCTCTCCATTTTTTATGTTTGATAATACCTCTAAATTAGGTGACAATACCTTTGAGTTCAGCTATCCCATAAGCCTAACTCAACTATTATTATGCCAAAGAATAATAAAGGTTTACCTAACTTAACCCCTCATTTCTCTCCCTTTTACATACATCAAAAAGGCTACCAAGGTTTTTAATATCTCATCTACGAATGAGATCATTCATTCTCCGCCTTAGTTCAAAATTATCTTAGATGCCTTCACTCTTCTTAGTGACAAAACCTTTATCACTAAATGTTAGGCAATCTTCATTCTCCCCATTTTTAACATCCATCATCCTTTGATGGACAAACCCCCCTAAATGTTGGGACCATGATGTCTGCTAGAGGGGGGGGGGTGAATAGTGAATCGACGTTGATGGAATTCGTTTGCATGCTTGCTACAATTTGATTAGTACGCAGTGGAAATAATAGAAATAACAAATTACACAAGAACACAACACTAAATATAATGGAGTTTGGAACCTCAAGGTTCCTACTCCACGGGGTGAGCTCAAATGAGCTCTAGCGATGCAACCAACACCACTAAACAATAACACTCCTTCTCGAAAACAAGTCGGAGGCGGAGAAACCTCATACAAATGATTATACTAAATAATACAATGGATACAAGCAAATACAAATATGAAATACAATACAAGTAAAGAATAACACTTTACAAGGAGCTTTTGATTGCTTGATCTTTGATTACCTTGGACTAGCATTGAAGGACTAGAAAGAACTAATTATTCCCCTTCAAATCGCCCAAGAGAACCCATGCCAAATCCCTCTCCCCGAGCTTCTTTTATAACTAACATTCAGGCTGGATTTCGCCTAGCAGTCGACTGATCGAGTCCATCAGTTGACTGCTCCTGTAGCTGTTGTCTCAGAACGGCCCGAGCCACGTTGGATAAATTCCAACGGACAGACCATCAGTCGACTGATCACGACCATCATTGGACTGATCGAGTCATCACTCGACTGTCAACCCCTAACAGTCGACTCGAAAACATTCTGTCCCTAAAAACCCGACTAGCAGTCGATTGATCACCATATCGATCATTGCTCGAATGTAACGATCAAGCTGCCCAATCTTTGGCGGTAGGCTACTAGGCCATTTTCTGCTATTGAACACCAGTTGACTCACATCAGTCGACTAATAACCTTAATCATGAGGTTTTAACACCAAGTATGATGTCCTCATACTTGCTAGACCACCCTTAGATTAGACCATCCATTACTTGTTCATCCATACGCTAGCCTTCAAATGCTTCCATCAGCTATTGTCATGCTAACATGGTCTATACTGCCAAGGCACATTGGGCTTACACTGCCAAAACTTCGCTTGGACTTTATGCCACAAACCATTGGACTGATGCTACCAAGACTCCACCCTTAGACTTTACACCGCCAACCATTGGACTTATGGTGCCAAGACTCCACCCTTGGACATTACGCCGCCAATATCACCCCTTAGACTTCCCTTGCCAACCCATGTTGGACTTTCCAATTGCCAAGACTCAAGCTTGGACTTTCCCTTGCCAAGTACCCATGACTTGGACTTTACCATGCCAAGTACTCAAGACTTGGACTTTCCATGACAATCACATTGTCATACATTTTTGTCGAACATCAAAATACTGCTCGAGTCAAACTCGAGTCTGGTCAATAGTGACCTAGGACGATTGCACCAACAATCTCCCCCTTTTTGATTTTTGACAAAAACTAAATACCTTTGAGTTAGACGACTAACTTAATCCAATCATCCCAATTCTCCCCCTTTTTAACATACATCAAAAAGGTTCTTGCAAGGAGATCAATGTTTCATACCCCAATGAGAACTTACAATCTCCCCCTTGGACCAAAAATGTCTAGGATGCTTTAACTCTTCCTAGTGATAAGTCTTATATCACTTAAGAAAGGCAATCCTCACTTTTTCAAATTTTCCCAATTTTCCCTCTCATGAGGAAAAACACATCCATCATCCCATGATGGATACCTCCCCCTAAAGGTTTGCTCTCCCTTAACTATTGCACCAACAATGTCCTTGGAGAGTCCCTAATCCTATAGGAACACTAAATCATCAAAATTAAGGGCAAAAGTTCAAACATGAACTCTCACACACCTTCAAATTGATACACACCCTAAACAACTCTCCTAATCCATATCCAATGGATTTTCACCCTTTCCAATGCTTTCCTAAGTATATCCTAGGGTTAGGAGCAGTTTGATGGGTTTTTGTCTCGGAACCGAAGCTCTTATCCCACTTGAAGGTGGAGGAACTTCGCTTCCCACTTCAATTCGGTCACTTGTTCATGGTGATCCCATCGATGTCCCTAGATTAAAAAAATTTAATCCTAGACAAAAAGGGAACACACAAGCAACCATTTCATCATCGTGCTATTCGATTAGAGTAGTCACATGAACAAAGTTGTTGTTCAAGAAACCAACCTCTATTCTACGAATAGCCAGGGAATATATGATGTACGGATCACCGGCTTTTGTATTTATGTTCGGGGTCCAAGTTATATTAGTCACATACATAAAGTAAACAACCACATACAACATGCATATAATTGAAAAACAATTATAGACATAATACAAAAGAACACTAACCAAAATAAACAAGAATATACCTTTTGTTATATCTCTTGATCTTCTATTGTATGTCCTTCCTCCTTTTGGACGTCGTGTGGGCGACGATCTTCCAAAAGTCGAAGCCTTCTAGATCACCAATCTTCCTTTCCTTGTTCACTTTGAACAAAGGAAGATCATAAAACAAAACTCTTCTTCCTATCTAGAACCGGCCACCAAGTCAATAGACTCGATGTTGCCGCCGGCCAAGGAAGAGAACATGGAGTATGGAAACCGGCCAAATGAGAATCAATGGGAGCATGGGCGTCGACCAACACTTGGAGAAGAGAAAGGAAACCAACCCTTCACCTTGTTGCCGCCCAAAACCCTAACCCTAGCTCTCTTAATTGCCTCTCAAGGAAGAGGAGAAGAAGGATAGGTTGAGCACCGGCCAAAGTATATGGAAGAAGGATAGGTGCCGGACAAACCTTAGGAAGAAGAAGAAGAAGAATCCTCCACTTGTTGCCGCCCACCCCAACCCCAAAAACACTAGCCGCCCACTCCTAATTCTAACCCTAATGGGATTGCTTGCCGCCCAAGGGAAGCAAACCCTAATCCCATATGCCATCAAGCCTTTCCGCCCACCTTAATCCTCTATTTATAGACTTGGGCTCAAGCCTTGTTTTAATCTCCACCAATGGTTCTAGGGATTTGATCTCAACCGTTGGATCTAGATATTTAATCTCAACCGTCGGATCTAGAGATTTAATCTCTACCTTTAGATCTAGAGTATTGTTTTCATCCATTGGATCTAAGCTTCATGAGGTATTAATAGGCTACAATAGGGACCATGAGAAGGAGTTGGATCTTGGCCACCCAATGGATCAAGCCCACATAAAGTCCGATCCAATAATGATTATCCATTCCACTAGAGGATTATCATTGATCTACCTCACCAACCCCCATAAGTTAATATGGGCTCCATATATTATATGTACATTTTCTCCCCGTATTTATGAGCTCGAATGTCCGTCAATTAATTAATTTATTGACCATTAATTAATTAACATCTAACTTCATGAGTAGTACCACTCAACCTTTTCATCATGTCGGACCAAGTCCACCTGTAGGGTTTACATGATGAACCTTATGAGCTCCTCAATGGGACATCATCATCCTAATATATAGGATACGGTTTCCTCCAATAATCAATGACACACCATATAAATAATACAATTTCCCAACTTACCGAGCCTATAGATTTAATCTATAAATCTCGCTCATTGGTAAATCAAAGAAATGAATACTAAGTGTGTGTGCCCGTTATTATATCGGGATTAAGACCATGTACAATATAATATCTGAGGTCCGATTCGATTATGTAGTCAACAATAAATCGAATCACCTCTAAGTCGGTCCTGCTCAATACACACAAAGTGCACTAGTGTGATTCTGCGGTCAAGACAAACCACTACCAAATCACACTACAACCATACCAATGGTTTGTCCAAAGTCATCTCAGTTGTGAGCCTTTACTTATACTTTACATGGAGCCGATAACATGATCTCCCGTGTGACACAACACACCATGTTATTTACAATGTAATGTATTAGACAATATGCATAACCATAAATATACAAACAATGATCATGTGATTCTAATTTAAAAAATAAAGATGTTCATACAAAAGATAGACTTTTCAGTATAAATCCCAAAAATCTTCCACTTATACTAAAAGACTATGTTATCATCAAACTGCCATACATCTGATTCCCCTTCCCTCCACATGCCTATCAAAGCTCTCCCTACAAGGGCCTTAGTGAAAGGGTCTACCAGGTCATCCTCTGATGAAATCTAGGTGACAATAACTTCTACCTCCTTTACGATTTCTCGTATCAGGTGGTACATGTGCTCTATGTGTATATTTGCCTTATGGGCTCGTGGTTCCTTCGAGTTTGCAACTGCACCACTATTATCACAATAAATTGTGATAGTTCTGGGCAAACCAGAAATCACATCCATCTCCATCAGGAAGTTCCTGAGCCACACAGCTTCCTTTGCTGCCTCAGAGGCCGCCACATACTCAGCTTCCATGGTAGAGTCAACCACGTATTTCTTCTTGACACTCCTCTATACAATGGCTCCACCTCCCAAAGTAAACACAAAATCTGAGGTAGACTTACTGTTATCCCTATCAGATTAGAAGTCGGAATCCGTGTAGCCCACAAGGAGTAATTGGTCTGCCTGGTAAACCAGCATATAATCCCTAGTCCTTCTCAGGTACTTAAATATATGCTTTACTGCAATCCAATGTCCTTGTCCTGGATTACTCTGATATCTGCAGACCATGCCCATGGCAAAGCAAATATCTGGTCTCATACATAGCATCGCATACATGAGGCTTCCTACTGCCAAAGCATAAGGAACCGCCTTCATCTCCTCTATCTCCTCAGATGTTCTAGGACATGTCTCCTTAGATAAAGGAACTCTATGCCTTAAAGGTAGAAAACCCTTCTTGGAGTTCTTCATGCTAAAACGATCCATAATCGTGTCTATGTATAAAGCTTGGGATAAGCACAACATCATTTTGGTGCAATCCCTTATAACCTTAATCCCAAGGATGTGTCCCACTTCTCCCAAATTCTTCATATCAAACTGTTTGGACAACCATACCCTTACGTCTGATAACACCTTGATATTGTTGCCAATCAACAAAATGTCATCTACGTATAGTACAAGAAATACCACTATGTTTTCGTCAAATCTCTTGTATACACAAGACTCATACGGACTTTGAATAAATCCATAAGACTGGATTACTTCATCAAATCAGATGTTCCAAGACCTTAAAGCTTGCTTCAATCCATAAATGGACCGATTAAGCTTACGTACAAGATGCTCTTTGCCCTTCGCAATGAATCCCTCTGGTTTCTTCATATAGATGTTTTCCTCAAGACTTCCATAAAGGAAAGCTGTCTTGACATCTATCTGCTACACCTCATAATCCATATGAGTTGCAATGCATAAGAGAATCCGGATAGACTTAAGCATGGCTACCGACAAAATGGTCTCCTCATATTCGATACCCTCTTTCTGAGTATACCCCTTCGCAATAAGCCTCGCTTTGAAGGTCTCAACCTTCCAATCTATTCCTCTCTTTCTTTTGTAGATCCACTTGCATCCAATAGTTTTTACACCATCGGGTGGTTCTACTAGCTCCCAGACCTGATTTGAATCCATAGATTCAATCTCAGTATTCATTGCACTTTGCCAAGATGCTGCATCTTTATCTTGGATTGCCTTGTCATATGTCCAAGGATCAGGTTCATGTTAGCAAGGGACCAAATCAGAAGATTCTCCCAAGAACATGAATCTATCAGGTTGTCTCACAACCCTCCCACTATGACAAGGTATCACCTGTGTATCCTCTGTGACATGCGGTGCAGTGACTTGTGGTATATCTTCTTGTACCGGTGGTACTGAAGAAGTGACTTCCCCTTTTATTTCCTCTAAAACAATCTTACTCATGGGCTTGTGGTTCATCACATAGTCTTCCTCTAGAAATCTGGCGTTCGTGCTAACGATCAACCTCTGATCTCTAGGACAATAAAACAAACCACCTTTCGATCCTCTAGGATAGCCAACGAATATGCATACTTCTGTACGAGGTTCCAATTACCAGCATCTGCCTTCAGCACATGTGCTAGACTCCCCCAAATCCGAATATGTCTTAGACTAGGCTTTCGCCCAGTCCACAATTCTGTGGGAGTAGAAGGCACTGATTTAGATGGAACCAAGTTAAGAATGTACACCGCCGTATCTAGAGCATATCCCCAGAACGAATCTGGTAACTCAGAATAACTTATCATCGATCTAACCATCTCCATAAGAGTCCTATTCCTTCGTTCTTCTACACCATTCTGCTGGGGTGTGCTAGGTGCAGACAATTGGGATTGAATCCCAGCCTCTGATAAGTAATTCCTAAACTCTCCCAAGAGGTACTCACCACCACGATCAGATCGTAGTGTCATGATACTTTTACCTTGACGTTTCTCCACATCAACCTTGAATTCTTTGAACTTGTCAAAGCATTCAGACTTGCGGCGTATCAAGTAAATGTATCCATATCTTGAATAATCGTCTATAAAAAAGACGAAATACTCAAAACCACCTCTAGCCTGGATAGTCATAGGACCACACAAATCAGAATGAACCAATTCTAACACATCTTTGGCTCTATACCCCTTGGCCTTAAAAGACCTCTTGGTCATTTTACCCTCCAAGCAAGATTCGCAGGTTGAGAAATCTTCCACCACTAATGAACCCAGAGGTCCATCAACTATCAACCTTTGAATTTTGCTTAGGTTAATATGACAAAGCCTAAGATGCCTAAGATATATTTGGTTCATCTTCGAAGGTTCTTTTCTCTTTTTGAAATTAGAAGATGAGTTATTAACTTCAATTTGCATCGTGGGAGCTTTTGGTTCAAGTGTATACAAATTTCATATCAATGCACCAGAACAGATAATCACCCTATTCCTTTTTATAACAACTCTGTTATTAAAAGAAATAGAGTATCTATTCACAAACAATTTAGAAACCGAAATTAAATTCTTTCTAAATAAAGGTACATAAAGGAATTCTTAAGAACCAAAACTTTATTTTTCTCAAAAGACAAATAAACATCTCCCACTGCAACAGTCGCTACCTTCGTGGCATTGCCCAAGTAAATGATAATCTCTCCCTCATCTTGTCGTCGGGTTTCCTGGAACCCCTACAAAGTATTGCAGATATGATTAGTGGCTCCCGTATCTACACACCAGGTGCCGGTAGATAACACCGCTAATCATATTTCAACGACTAGACCAAAGGATATACCTTTGTTCTGCTTCGGATTGGGACAACCCCTCTTCCAATGTCCGTCCTGCTTGCAAGTGAAGTACTTGCCTTTTGGCTTCTTCACTCCTCCCTGAGATCCTCCCACTCGCTTTGCTCCACCTTGTTTCTTCTTCTTTTTGCCTTTCGGCTTAGAAGTAGAAAACTTCTGAGCAACCATGGCCTGAGCCTGAGCAAGCTTTTCTGTCGACTGGAGAATGATATCGACCTGGGTTTCCCCATCGATCTCAGCTCCAAGGACTTGCAGCTCATTCGCAGGCTTAGGAGGACACTCTTTGAAGAGTACATATTTGTACTCCTTAGCAGTTAAGACAATATCAAGATTCCTTTTTCGAATCAACATAATTATATACAGTAAGTTTATTCTCCTTTAGTATTACAGTAAGTGGACTGAAAGTCATTTTTGAAAAAACCTAAGAATCACATAGATCTTTACTTTAGATTTCAAAAAATTATTGATTCCTCAAACAATAAAATTTTAAAATCAACCAACACCTCAAAACACCGAGAATATCGTATGCCACGATCGTGTGGACGTATACGAATTCTACATTTGTAAGAGGAGGTTTTACCCATTAATTTTACTATCTTGTCAACCTAACTTTTTGACAAATAAAATTAATAGTTGGTTTCTCTTCGACCCTACAAATAAAAGCAGTGACTCCGATGGAGAGGATACTCCTATTTGCATCTAAGTGTTCACCATTACTCGATACCAAGGGAATTATCTCGGGTTATGTGCCTTCCGATGGGAAAGTACACACGCTCCTAAATAATTTCCTATAACCATATCCGACTCTGTGATCCACAAACAAACTCATCCGATGGGGAGGAAGGCACTAAGAGCTGACGCGCAAGTTTGCTTGCATCACATGTCAAATCGTAATGGAGACCGTGGGAATTTATAAAAAATATCCTTCTCCCACTTAGTAATTTAAAATTGAGGAATTTTCTAGCCTACGACATGCATATCAAACAATAAGCAATAAATATGAAAAATAAAAAATTTCCAACTATTATGGCTTTTATCTTCAATATGTCTCCTGTCGCATCGCCATCTCGTCTGCTCCTCCTACGCCATGTACGAGCCATCCGTAGATTCGAGCTGAGACTAAAATCTATTTTAATTTACATCCATCGATCCTATACTCCACGAGGGAGTGTACATGAAATCTAGATCGAAAGTAAACTAAAATAAAAAGAGTGGCTAAACAATGTCGTATCTAATTTACAAAAAATTAAATACTAGCCGAATTCAACAAAATATACAATTACACACATATAATCACATACACACATATGGCTATAATAGTCGGATCTTATGCATGCAACCAAAGAGTTAACCTATGCATATCTTACTATTATCCGACACATATAATATATAAAAAATGCATAAGAGTAACCGAATCCTAAACACACAAAACCAGAAACCGTGGCTCTGATATCAATTGATGGGTTTTTGTCCCGAAACTGAAGCTCTTATCCCACTTGAAGGTGGAGGAACTTCGCTTCCCACTTCAACTCGGCCACTTGTTCATGGCGATCCCATCGATGTCCCTGGATTAAAAAAATTTAATCCTAGACAAAAAGGGAATACCCAAGCAACCGTTTCATCGTCGTGCTATTCGATTAGAGTAGTCACTTGAACAAACTTGTTGTTCAAGCAACCAACCTCTATTCTACGAATAGCCACGGAATAGACGATGTACGGATCGTCGGCTTTTGTGTTTATGTTCGGGGTCCAAGTTATATTAGCCACATACATAAAGTAAACAACCACATACAACATGCATATAATTGAAAAACAATTATAGACATAATACAAAAGAACACTAATCAAAATAAACAAGATTATACCTCTTGTTATCACTATTGATCTTCTATTGTATGTCCTTCCTCCTTTTTGACGTCGTGTGGGCGACGATCTTCCAAAAGTCGAAGCCTTCTAGATCACCAATCTTCCTTTCCTTGTTCACTCTGAACAAAGGAAGATCATAAAGCAAAACTCTTCTTCCTATCTAGAACCGGCCACCAAGTCAATAGACTCAATGTTGCCGCCGGCCAAGGAAGAGAACATGGAGTGTGGAAACCGGCCAAAGGAGAATCAATGGGAGCATGGGCGGCGGCCAACACTTGGAGAAGAGAAAGGAAACAAACCCTTCACCTTGTTGCCGCCCAAAACCTTAACCCTAGCTCTCCTAATTGTCGGCCAAGGAAGAGGGGAAGAAGGATAGGTTGAGCACCGGCCAAAGTATATGAATGAAGGATAGGTGCCGGCCAAACCTTAGGAAGAAGAAGAAGAATCCTCTTCCACTTGTTGGCGCCCACCCCAACCCCAAAAACCCTAGCTGCCCACTCCTAATCCTAACCCTAATGGGATTGCTTGCCGCCCAAGGGAAGCTAACCCTAATCCCATATGCCATCAAGCCTTGCCGCCCACCTTAATCCTCTATTTATAGAGTTGGGCTCAAGCCTTGTTTTAATCCCCACCATTGGTTCTAGGGATTTAATCTCAATCGTTGGATCTAGAGATTTAATCTCAACCGTCGGATCTAGAGATTTGATCTCTACCTTTGGATCTAGAGTTTTGTTTTCATCCATTGGATCTAAGCTTCATGAGGTATTAATAGGCTACAATAGGAACCATGAGGAGGAGTTGGATCTTGGCCACCCAATGGATCAAGCCCACATAAAGTCCGATCCATTAATGATTATCCATTCCACTAGAGGATTATCATTGATCTACCTCACCAACCCCCATAAGTTAATATGGGCTCCATATATTATATGTACATTTTCTCTCCGTGTTTAAGATCTCGAATGTCCGTTGATTAATTAATTTATTGACCATTAATTAATCAACATCTAACTCCATGAGTAGTACCACTCAACCTTTTCATCATGCCGAACCAAGTCCACCTGCAGGATTTACATGATGAACCTTATGAGCTCCTCAAGGTGACATCATCATCCTAATATATAGGACACGGTTTCCTCCTATAATGAACGACACACCATATAAATAATACCATTTCCCAACTTACCGAGCCTATCGATTTAATCTATAAATCTCGCCCATTGGTAAATCAAAGAAATGAATACTAAGTATATGTGCCCATTATTATATCGGGATAAAGAGCATGTACAATATAATATCTGAGGTCCGATTCGATTATGTAGTCAGCAATAAATCGAATCACCTCTAAGTCAGTCCTGCTCAATGCACACAAAGTGCACTATTGTGATTCTATGGTCAAGACAAACCACTACCAAATCACACTACAACCATACCAATGGTTTGTCCAATGCCATCTCGGTTGTGAGCCTTTACTTATACTTTACAAGGAGCCAATAACATGATCTCCCGTGTGACACCACACACCATGTTATTTACAATGTAATGTATTAGACAATATGCATAACCATAAATATGCATACAATGATCATGTGATTCTTATTTCAAAAATAAATATGTTCATATAAAAGATAGACTTTTTAGTATACATCCCAACAAAGTTATGGTAACCTAACATAGCCGAAACATGGGCTAAACATCCTTGTTTACCCGAAATCAATGTTCGCAGTCGACTGCCCTTATGCATCAGTCGACTGATATCTCCAAAATGCAGAAATCAAAAATCAGAAATAGATTTTCAAAATTCATAAGTAATTATACATAATACGAAAAATCATATGTATAATTTTTATGACAAATACAATGGGTGAAAAATATTTGAAAAATAATTTACCCACAAAGTAGTGAAATTGATACAAAGTTCAAAAATGAGAAAAACTTCATTGTTTTGAGCTCACTTTGTATCAACATCGTCAATGGTAACTTCTATCATAAGATAGACCACACTAAGGTTTTTCAAAATGATTTTAAAATAATTTCAAACCTTATATTGAACCATAGTATATGTGCTTAATGCACATGACTTGTACACAAGCTTTTCTCAAGATTCATCCATGGTATAAGATGAGTTTGAGTTCATCTAGATGCAAAAACTATGCACCTTGAACTTAACTAATTTCCTAGCATCTCACATGTGTTTAGGGTGTATCAATACACACACATGTCAATGTAATGTGAGATGTGAGTTTTGTTCATACCTATATTAAGGTCTCATGCATTTTCTTGGCAACACTACTTGATTCCCATATACATGGGACTTCAAGTCATGCCATAGTCCTTAACTCAATTTTATTAATGCATGAAATATGATCATGACATAAATGCTAGCATAGATAAACATGGGAAATGATCATGATGTCATGACAAATGATTAAATCTAAATATACATGACATAAAATCTTAAACCTAAGCATGATCATCACATATTATATGATAAAAATAAATATGATATCATGACATGGTATATGGCAAATAAAGTATGACAAATAAAATGTATAGGTATAGCAATACCTAAATCTAAATATTAATTTCCATTTGTTATGATTAATTCCATTTTTCCATATTATTACTAATCCCATAAGTGTGCCAAAAACCCAAACTGGCACACCATGACTCTATGACCAAAATTATGGCAATTTTATCAATTTATCAAACTTCTTACATAATATTGGCACATCCTAAAATCCTTTAGGACTATGATCAAACTTATTTCCACGATACCCATAACCTTGGAAATGACCTAAAGTGCCATCTTTACAATGGTTAGATTAACTACCCATCCATTTAAAGTTAGCACACCCTAACCCATTTAGCATGAATCGATCATGCTCCTAGCAACTCAATACCTATTGGAGCTCCTTGGGTTAACTAGGTATTCCTTAGGGATGACCTCCCTAGATACCCTCTTAATGACCCTTCTAGGCTTCATAGCCTTGGTCATTTGGGTCTTGCCTAGGTTAACTCTAGGGGTAACTCCCCTTGTAACCTTCTTAGTGGTTTTCCTAGGTTTCTTCGAAACCCTAGCCATTAGGCACCTACCATGGTCAACTCTAGGGATGACTTCCCTTGTGACCTTTGTTTTCCTTGACCTACTACTAATTCCATAATCAAATGAAACATTGTGATAAGTCTCCTTAGGCTTAGGAATGTGACCCAAACCTTGCTTGCCCTTGGGTGGACCTTGCCTCCTAAACCCTAGGTCTTGACTCTTTGACCCTATGTTTTGACTATTTGACCCTTGCATTTGATTTTGTATCTTTCTAAGGGTCTTCTCCATCTTCTCAAGTTTTGACCTCAAAACTTGATTTTCTACATCTAATTTTTCAATTTTGGTGGGCCCATTGTTTCTTTGGTCATTTTTGCCCTTCCTAGGCATATGTTCAGATTTCTTTTGATTAAAGCCTAGATGATCTTCTATTTTCCTAATACTTGCCTTACGGAGAATTGTTTTAGGGATATTAGTCCCAAATTTCTCCTTATTCCTAACATGGCAAGACTTTGCACCTAAACAATAAAGTTTACTATTTCTAGCATGCTCTTTATGATAAATAGCAAGATTACTTCTAGCATGCTTTTGACTATTACTTAAATAATGAGCAATACTAAAATATACCTTAGGGTTTGCCTTAGAGCCCCCTACATGTGATGCTTATTCTTTTCTCCTAGGGCATTGCCTTCTATAGTGCCCCTTTTGATGACACTTGAAGCACACTACGTGCTCCTTGCTATTTCTCATGGGGGCACCGGCATCCTTGACTTTTCCATTGACTTTTGGTGTCAGAGGAGCCTTCTTGACTCTTTTTGGGCACTTACTCTTGTAATGGCCGACTTCCCTACACTCAAAGCATATGATATGAATTTTATTTTTAAATGAAATGCTTGAGTTACCTAGGGTGGTGGTGAGGGCCTATTAGCTTGTTCATCACTTCTCCTGGAAGTAGATGGCTCTCCTTGCTCTTGCCCTTGCTCTGGAGTAGATGGTCTCTCCTCCCCCTCAATCCTAGAGGTGGAGGCCTCTTCCACTTCTTCCTCCTCTATCGATCCGGATGTCGAACACTCCTCGACCTCCTCTTCTTGAGTCGGTGATGGATCTTCATGATATTTTGCCAACTTGTTCAAAAGCTCCTTGGCATCCTTGTATTCACCTAAGCTACACAAGATGTCATTAGGGATTAAATCAACCAAGAATTTTATTACCTTTGTATTTTTCTCAAACTCTTGGATTTGTTCCCCGGTCCACTTCTTCATTTTGAGGAAACCTCCCTTTGGCCCTCTTGGATAATTAAATCATTCCATCAAGGATAGACCATTCTTTAAAATCCCTCATCATGATGAAATCTTCAATCCTTCCCTTCCATGAATTGAAGCCCTCTCGTCCATAGATTGCATACGGGATCGGAGTGTTGATGTCCCATCCCACTTTTTCTTCAAATTCCATCTTGTTCCTCTAGCGGTGCTCCCTCAGATGTGAAGTCAGTGAAGAGCTCCTTGATCAAATACCAATTGTTGGGACCGTGATATCCGCTAGAGGGGGTGAATAACGATTCGACGTTGATGGAAATCATTTGCATGCTTGCTACAATTTGATTAGTATGTAGCAAAAATAATAGAAATAACAAATTACACAAGCACACAACACCAAATATAACGTGGTTTGCAACTTCAAGGTCCCTACTCCACGAGGTGAGCTCAAATGAGCTCTGGCGATGCAACCAACACCACTAAACAATAATACTCCTTCTCGACAATAAGTCAGAGGCAGAGAAATCTCGTACAAATGATTACGCTAAGTAATACAATAGATACAAGAAAATACAAATATGAAATAGAATACAACTAAAGAAAAACACTTTACAAGGAGCTTTTGATTGCTTGATCTTTGATTGCCTTGGACTGGCCTTGAAGGACTGGAAAACACCAACTATTTCCCTTTAAATCGCCCAAGAGTGTTGGGATGTATACTGAAAAGTCTATCTTTTATATGAACATCTTTATTTTGAAATAAGAATCACATGATCATTGTTTGCATATTTATGGTTATACATATTGTCTAATACATTACATTGTAGATAACATGGCGTGTAGTGTCACATGGGAGATCATGTTATCAATTCCTTGTAGAGTATAAGTAAAGATCAAAACCGAGATGGTTTTGGACAAACCATTGGTATGGTTGCAGTGTAATTTGGTATTGGTTTGTCTTGACCATAGAATTACACTAGTACACTTTGTGTGTATTGAGCAGGACCGACTTAGAGGTGATTAAATTTATTGCTGACTACATAATTGAATCGGACCTCGGATATTATGGTGTACAAGCTCTTAATCCGGATATAATAATGGGGACATGTACTTAAAATTTATTTCTTTGATTTACCAATGGGTGAGATTTATAGAATAAATCGATAGGCTCGCTATGTTGGGAAATGATATTATTTACATGGTGTGTCATTGATTATAGGATGAAACCGTGTCCTATATATTAGGATGATGATGTCCCCTTGAGGAGCTCATAAGGTTCATCATATAAACCCTGTAGGTGGACTTGGTCTAGCATGATGATAAGGTTGAGTGGTACTACTCATGGAGTTAGATGTTGATTAATTAATTGTCAGTAAATTAATTAATTGACGGACATTCGAGATCTTAAACACGGGGAGATATTTGTACAATTAATATATGGAGCTCATATTTATTTATGGGGGTTGTTGAGGTAGATCAATGATAAACCTCTAGTGGAATGAATTATCATTAATGGATCGGACTTTATGTGGGCTAGATCCATTGGGTGGCCAAGATCCAACTCCTCCTCATGGTCCCTATTGTATCCTATTAAAACCCTTATGGAGCCTAGATCCGATGGTGGAAAATGGAACTCTATATCCGACGGTGGAGACTAAATCTCTAGATCCTACGGTGGAGATTAAATCTCTAGATCCAATGGTGGAGATTAAATCCCTAGATCCGACGGTGGAGATTGAAAGGAGGCTTAAGCCTGGCTCTATAAAAGGAGGGCTAAGGGCTTGGGTGGCACACATGATTGGGAGATTAGGGTTAGGGTTTTTGGAGTTGGCTTGAGAGAAGAGGTGGGCGGCAACCCTAGGTTGGTCTTCTTCCTTTGGGCGGCGGCAACCCTAGGTTTTGCCTCACCTTGGCCGGCGATGCCTCACCCTCTCTCTCTCTAGATTGGCCAGCAACTCCTCCCTCTCTCTCTCTCTCCTTTCGCCAGCGGCAACCTTTCTTTAAGGTTGGCCGGCGCTCCTTCATCCTCTCCTTGGCTGGCGACAACATCAAGTTCCTTTGCTTGGTTGTCGGTTTTAGATAGGAGAAGAAGTTTTGTTTTATTCTTCTCTTTGTTCGGAGCTAGCAAGGAAGGGAAGAACGTGATCTAGGAGGCTTCGACTTTTGGAAGATCGTCGCACACACAACGTCCAAAAGGAGGAAGGACATACAATAGATGGTCTAGAGGTAAACAAGAGGTATAATTCTTGTTTAACTATGTTTTCTTATTATATGCAAATTGTATGTATTGTATGTGGCTAATTTACTTGGACCCCAAAGATAAACACAAAAACCGACGATCCGTACATCATCTATTCCGCGGCTAATCGAGGAAAAGAGTTAGGTTGCTTGAATAGCAAGTTTGTTCAAGAAACCACTCTAATCAATTAACACGATAATGGATCGGTTGCTTGGGTAATCTCTCTTTGTCAAGGATTATTTTTTTAATATGGGGACGTAGATGGGATTTCCATGCACTAGCGACCGAGGTGGGAAGCGAAGCTTCGGTTCGACACCCTTTAAGTGGTGTCAGAGCCACGATTTTCGGTTTTGTGTGTTTAGGATTCAGTTAATTTTATGCACTTATCATATATAGTATGTGTTAGATGATAGTAGGATGTGCGTAGGCTAACTTTTTGGTTGCAGGCATAAAATCCAACTATTATGACCATATGTGTGTATGTGATTGCATGTGTGTAATATTATGTGAATCCTCGGGGTGGACGAGGCTAGTATTTAATTTTTGTAATTAAGTACGGGATTGTTTAGCCACTCTTTTATTTTAGTTTACTTTCGATCTAGATTTCATGTACACTCATTTGTGGAGTATAGGATAGATGGATGTAAATTAAAATAATTATTCTCGGCTGGGATCTCCGGATGGCTTGTACATGGCATAGGGAGGAGCGGACGAGATGACGATACGACGGGAGGCATATTGGAGAACAAAAGTCATAATAGTTAGAAAATATTTTTTTTCATATTTATTGCTTCTTGTTTGATATGCATGTCGTGTGCTAGGGAAATTCCTCAATTTTAAATTACTAAGTGGGAGAGGGATATTTTTTTTAAATTCCCATGACCTCCATTACGATTTGACATGCGATGCAAACAAACTTACGCGTCGGCACTGAGTGCCTTCCTCCCCATCGGATGAGTTTGTTTTGCAGATCAAAGGGTCGAATATAGTTATAGAAAATTATTTAGGAGCGTGTGTACTTCCCCATCAGAAGGTACATAACCCGAGATAATTGCCTTGGTACCAAGTAATGGTGTACACTTAGATGCAAATAAGAGTCTCCTCCCCATCGGAGTCACTGCTTTTATTTGTAGGGTTGAAGAGGAACTAACTATTAATTTTATTTTTCAAAAAGTTAGGTTGACAAGATAGTAAAATTAATGGATAAAACCACCTCTTACAAATATAGAATTCGTATATGTCCACACGATCGTGGCATACGATATTCTCGGTGTTTTGAGGTGTTGGTTGATTTTAAAATTTTATTGTTTGAGGAATAAAATTTTTTTTGAAATCTAATGTCTTGATCTATGTGATTCTTAGGTTTTTCAAAAATGACTTTCAATCCGCTTGCTGTGATACTAAAAGAGAATAAACTTACTGGACCCAATTATGTTGATTGGAAAAGGAATCTTGATATTGTATTGTCTGCTGATGAGTACAAATATGTACTCTTCGAAGAGTGTCTGTTAGTACTATATGAGAGATGTCCTAAGGCAATCGCCTTATGTCTAAACCATTTATATGATAAATGAAGATTTACTATTTGAGTATACATGTTTTCATGTATTTGATTAGATCTTAAACTCATTTACTGAATGTCCATGCTACGATTCATATTATGAGAGAATTTGTGATTGGATCACAACTAGTGAGTATCTCTATATGTGTAATTGTAATGTATCGGAATTATCCCTAGTCGATGGATTGATGGATTTGGACACCATCAATTCTGTCGAGACTAGCACGAGGTATACTCCTTGGTGTATCCAAGCAGCTGATTCTCACTGGTTGGAGACATTGTGATGTTCGGAGTTAATCGTGGATGCTAGTTATGGTAACTAGTTCATTGGAGTGACCAACCGTAAGACTTTATATGGTTCTCTGCATATATAGATATGTCAATGAAGTTCTTACTGCAGCTTAAGTGTGATGTTCCTTTGACTTGCGGTATTCAAGTCATCTTTATCATAAAGACTTATGCTTTGACATTTAAGCAAGCATCTCTGAGGAGATGTGGACCCGGGATGATTGGGTATAAGTCAAAGTTATCGAAGGTGCTTGAATAGCCTATAAAGGATTCACCACTCCTTGTGAGGAGATGTATACCCATGGCCTCTCATCGAATTGTTACTAAAGTCTTTGGCCAAAGCATTACATGTTTAGAGTAAGGTACTCTTGGATACATGTGTAGTAACTAGAATCCGTAGGACAAGGAAATGATACTTGGGCTAGGTGGGACGTAGTCAACCTAGTGGGGACTAACACTATAGACCATATCCTGAACCAAGTGGGTATAAGATGAGTGAAGGGAATGGGGCACGATTCATTGGAGCTGCTGAAGGGTTTCAGAAATAGTTCTGGATCAACCGTTGATCTTTTCGATTAATTGGAGATCATGATGTACTACTAGGTGCCACTAATGATCATTCTGTAATTAATGGTTAATTATAGATGACCAACATAAACCGAGAACCTATTTGGTCACACGCACAATGAGCATAATCCGAAGGATTTAAAACAAGCTTGAGAATGAAATTCTCAGTCCAAGAGAAACTAGGTTTGGTTGGACCAAACAAGCAGCGAGCATGAAATCATTTCAGTCGCAATGGAAGCGTGGATGGGTCGTGTCTTATGAAGACATGATGGATGAACCAAATTGGTTTGGTTCTAATCCAATGGTGGAGAATAAACCAAAGGGGTTTGGTTTGTTTTAAATGAATGAACCAAAGTTGGTTCGGTTCATTTTAACTTAATATAGACCAAATTGGTTTGGTTTATTTTAACTTAAATTAATGGAGCAGGTTAATGGGCTTTTGGTTATGATCCGATAACCATTAGGAGAATTTTTTCTCTATAAAATAGGGCTTAAGGGTTTTGTGAAAATCTAATCCAAACAACCCATAGTTGCCGCCCCCCCCTCTCCCTCTCCTCTTGTAGTCGGCGCCAACCCTAGCCGCCGTCCAAGTTTGTTGTCGGCATCCAAGCTCCAGTCAACTATCCTCCGGTGACCCTCTGGTGATCCTCCTTGGCTCCGGTGACCAAGGTCTTTCTGGCCCTCTTCTCTTTGGCTGGCGCAAACTCCTCCACCAAGCTGTCCAGTTTTCTGGACAGCTTGCTTTCTTTGAGTCAGAGCGTCGTTTGGACGACGTTTGGAGCTCCTACAGCGGCTACTTTGCTGTAAATTTGATCTCCGGTAATCCTCATAGGTGGAGAACAAAGGATTCGTCAAACGGTTGACGAATACCTCTCCAGAGAAGCGAGTTTTTGAGGACTCATTTTTTATCCGAATTTTAATTCGGATCGTGATCTTATCTCGATCACATCGTCTTCAACACAAGGCTAGTAACTCGTACGAAGACGTGGCTTGTGACTTTGTGAAGTCATCCCAAAGATATTCGGCGTGGATATGGATAGAGGCGATTCTAGCGAGGATCGCTCCGGTTGATGTCTTTCCCGCTACACGTGATACGTCAGGTATACGTAGTATAAATTTCCTTTTATTGGAAAATTTTAAATTGTCGTTATGTCTAGACATGTTGTACTTTGCATGTGTGTGGTGTGTCTGTTGTAATAAATTAGATTTATTATTTTTATTTCTTCCGCTGTGCACATATTTATGAAACATGTTCGAACACACACTCGCCACGGTGCCGGAAACCCAACAGTGGTATCAGACAAGGTTGTGTTTCGACATAATCATAAAATTATTTAGCGCTAGTCATAATGGTATTTATGGAAATTTTCTACTTTTGGAAAGTTAGAAGTATTTATGAAAATTTTTAATTTTAGAAAGCCTAGAAGTATTTATGGAAATCTTCTACTTTTGGAAAGTTAGAAATATTTATGGAAATTAATATTTTTCATAAATAAAATATTTGATTAGATTTGGAAATTTGTTTCCTAATTTAATCATGATTTTATTTGGGCAATCAAATCTTAAAATATTTTATTTCCATAAGTAGCTTTGATGATTTAGGAAATTTATTTCCTAAATTGACTTTTCTTAATCAACACTTTCCACAAATAAAATATGTGATTAGATTTGGAAAATTGTTTCCTAATTTAATCATGATTTGATTTGGATAATCAAATCTCAAACATATTTTATTTCCATAAATAGTTATGACATATAAAATTTTTTTGTACATGTCATAATTGTATGCCATGTAATTGCATTAGATGCATATCATTATGCCATGCGTGTCGTGACATGTAGATGTGTGTCATGTATGCCATGTCATGTAGATAATAATTATTTGCATGCAAAGATGGTGAGACATAAAAAACCCTTACTCAATATTAAAGCCTACACCTTCCATTAATATGGTTAGAACCAGAGTTCTGTTTTTTGTTTGAGTTTTTGGACTCTCTCTAAGCCCGGCTCGAACCCGAACATGTTCAAACCATGGAATAGTTTAATACTAATATGGTAAGAGTCAGAGGTCAATCGTTAGCTTTGGTTGTTGGAGTCTCTCCAAGCCGAGCTAATTGGTTGAATGCACTCTAACCATATTAAAACTATTTCTCGATTAATGGGTTGGCTTTAACCTGGAGCATCGGCTTGTTGGTCTCTCTCCAAGGTCGATGTGAATAGAGGTGAAGTTGGGTGCTATGCATATGATGCATACTTGTTATTGTTAACAACCCGATGTATGTGTGAACATTCAATAAGTTGATAGCACATTGTGATAGTTTCATATATGTGATATGCAATCGGTAAATTTGATACCTACCATCATAGTTATGAATGGCTTGTTGGACTCTCTCCAAGGTTGTTCATATCTATGTTGGATATCAGCCCATTCGAAGATGGTCCTATAATCTCCCGAAGTAATTTTGGGGTTTTTGAAATTCGAAAAATGAATGGGAATTATAAATGTATATTGAAGCATTTTAAATCATCTTTCTCATATATGCTCGAGTTGTATTTCTAGGATAATTGATTGATCATGATGTCTTTGAATTTGCACTCTATCTTGGATTCAAATAAATTGACTGTCCCCAACTTCTTGGACTGGCTTAGAAATATGAGAATTGTTCTCAAGGTGAAAAGATTGTGTATGTCCTCGAAGTGCCTCTTCACGCCCATCCTAGTGACGATGCAACTCCGGACCAATTGTTGGTCTATCAGAAACATGTGACTAATTTATGAACTGGCAAGTTGCATCATGCTAGCCGCGATGGTACATGAGCTGTGGAAGTAGCATGAGCATATGGATGCTCATACCATAGTCTTTCATCTTTATGAGTTGTTTGATGAGCAAGTGCGATTCGAAAGGTTCGAAGTCTCCAAGCTCCTCTTCACCTCTGAGATGCAAGAAAGTTCATCTGTGGTACTGCTCAACATGCTGAAGACTATGGAGCCTTCTGAGAAGCATGAGTAGGGGACGGTGATGTGAGTTGATTCCTCGAAGAAAAGTTTTAAGAGGAAGTCAAAGGAATAGCAGAAGGAGAAGAAAAGGGCTACAAAGGCAGAACCAGCTCAAAAGGGCACTTGCCATCATTATGGCAAGGAGGGTCATTGGCGAAGAAATTGCAAAATTTATCTTGAGTTTATGAAGAAGAATACGGCATCGGATGCCCCATCTTCTTCAGATATCTTCGTTATTGATTGTCATTCTATTTCCTATAACACTTGGGTATTGGATACTGGGTGTGGCTCACATATATGTAATGACATACATGGGCTAAGGAATAGAAGAAGACTCGTCAAGGGAGAGTCAAATTTACGTGTCGGGAATGGAGCAAAGGTTGCTGCACTTGCCATCGGAACGTATTTGTTGAAACTCCCTACAGGACTTGTCTTAGAACTGGACAATTGCTTTTATGTTCCTTCGTTGATAAAGAACATCATTTCTATTTCTTGTTTAAATATAAATGGTTACCATTTGACGTTTAGTAACAATTGTTATTATATAACTTTGAATGACATACTTTATGGAACTGGAACATTGAGCAATGGTATTTATACGTTGGACGTATCCAGTGACATTTTCAATATTGAAGCGAGCAACAAGTATGATCGAAAGGATAATCAATTATACTTCTACATGTGGCATTATCGTCTTGTCCATGCAAGCAAGAAACGCATGTTCGAATTACATCGATGTGGAATTCTGGAATCGTTTGAATTGGATTCATACGATTCATGCGAATCATGCTTAAAAGGCAAGATGACTAAGTTACCTTTTACAGGAAAAGGTGAACGAGTGGGAGAGTTGCTAGGTCTAATATATACTGATGTATGTGGACCTATGTCAACTCAAGCTTTAGGAGGCTATAGCTACTTCATTACCTTCACCGATGATCACTCACGGTTTGGGTATGTGTTCTTGATGAAACACAAGTCTGAAGCCTTTGAAAGGTGCAAAGAATTTAGAAATGAAGTAGAGAAATAACATGACAAGAGTATTAAAATACTTTGATCGGATCGAGGTAGTGAATACTTAAGTAAAGAGTTTCTAGATTATCTAAGAGACAATGGTATATTGTTTCAATGGACTCCGCCATATACACCACAGCATAATGGTGTATCTGAGAGGCATAACCGGACCTTGTTGGACATGGTCAGGTCAATGATGAATCATGCGAATCTTCCCAAGTCCTTTTGGGGCTATGTGCTTCAGACAGTTGTTTACATGTTAAATAGAATGCCAACCAAGATAGTCTCCACTACTCCATATGAGATATGGAATAGTAAGAAACCTCATGTATCTTACTTGAAGATATGGGGTTATCCTGCTTATGTGAAGCAGACTGTATTAGACAAATTGGATGCTAAGTCTGATAAATGTCTATTTATTGGATACACTAAGGAAACAAGGGGTTACCAATTCTATCATCCTATGGAACAAAAGGTGTTTGTTTCAAGGCATGTTGTGTTTCTAGAGAAAGAGTTTCTCTTGCTAGAAAATAGTGGGAGTGTCGTCGAGCTTGAAGAGGCTCGAGAGACTCAAATAGACATTGATGAGATACCTGGTGAAGCACAACAACCGATAACTCATAGTGATGAGCAATCGGCTGGACCTATTGAAACACCACATCTTCGTAGATCTGGTATAACACGCAATATTCCTGATAGATATGGATTTCTCATAAGTGAATCGAACGGCGTGTTACTCATTGATGATGAGGAGCCTACCAGTTATGAAGAAGTTCTGACAAGTTCAGAAAGGGATAAGTGGCTTGAAGCCATGAAGTCGGAAATGGATTCCATGTATGAAAACCAAGTTTGGAACTTGGTTGACCCACCTGAAGGCATAAAGCCTATAGGGTGAAGTGGGTTTTCAAGAAGAAAACTGACATGGATGGTAATGTGATTACCTATAAGGATAGATTGGTGGCGAAAAGATATCATCAAAAGCAATGTGTTGATTATGACGAGACCTATTCACCTGTAGCTATGCTTAAATCCATTTGGATGCTTCTGGCCATAGCAACTCATTATGATTATGAGATATGGTAAATGGATGTGAAAATAGCTTTCCTTAATGGAAATCTGCTCGAGGACATGTATATGATACAGCCTGAGGGTTTCACATCGGTTGATAAAACCAAGGTATGCAAATTGCGACGGTCCATATATGGATTGAAGCAAGCATCTAGGAGCTGGAATATTCGTTTTGATGAGACAATCAAAAAGTTTGATTTCTCACAAAATCAAGACGAACCTTGTGTGTACAAGAAGGTTAGTGGGAGTGCAGTTGTGTTCCTAGTATTGTATGTCGATGACATATTACTTATAGGAAACGATGTTTCAGTCTTCCAGTCAGTTAAGATTTGGTTATCCAAGACATTGTCCATGAAAGATCTGGGAGAAGCAAACTACATCCTTGGGATTAAGATCTATAGAGATAGATTGAAACAGTTGCTTTGTCTTTCACAGTCTACATATATAGACCGAGTGCTAAAGAGGTTTAGCATGTCGGAATCCAAGAAAGGTTTCCTACCCATCAGGCATGGGATACACTTTTCGATGTCTATGTGTCTGCGCACAAAAAACAAGAGGATTTGCATGACTAAGATTCCCTATGCATCCGCAATAGGATCTATCATGTATGCTATGTTATGTACGAGGCCCGATGTATCATATGCTTTGAGTGTCACAAGTAGAAACCAGTCTAATCCAGGAATGGATCATTTGGCGGCTGTTAAGATAATCCTTAAGTACTTGAGAAGAACTAAGGATGTGTTCCTAATATATGGAGAAGGGGACATGGTGATACATGGGTATACAAATGCCAGCTTCCAGACAGACAAGGATGATTCCAGGTCTCAGTCTGTTGAATGGTGGTGTAGTGAGTTGGAAAAGTTCCAAAAAAGACACTGTAGCAGATTCTACCACTGAGGCAGAATACATTGTAGCTTCGGAAGTAGCAAAGGAAGTGGTTTGGATCAAGAAGTTCATTTATGAACTTGGTGTGGTTCCAGCCATTGTTGAAGCAATACCAGTCTACTGTGACAACAATGGAGCAATTGCACAGGCGAAAGATCCAAGGTCTCATCAACGATCCAAACATGTACTTCGACGCTATTATCTGATCAGAGAGATCATTAGTAGGAAGGAAATACAAATCGAGAAAATCCCCATTGAAAGGAACTTAGCGGATCCTTTGACAAAGGCATTACCTCAAAGTAAGTTTGAGAGTCATGTTAGAGCTTATGGTATTTGATACCATAGCGATTGGCATTAGGCCTAGTGGGAGTTTGTTAGTAATATATGAGAGATGTCCTAAGGAAATCGCCTTATGTCTGAACCATTTATATGATAAATGAAGATTCACTATTTGAGTATACATGTTTTTATGTATTTGATTAGATCTTAAACTCATTTACTGAATGTCCACGCTATGATTCACAGCATGAGAGAATTTGTGATTGGATCACAACTAGTGAGTATCTCTACATGTGTAATTGTGATGTATCGAAATTATCCCTAGTCGATGAATTGATGGATTTGGACACCATCGATTCTGTCGAGACTAGCACGAGGTATAATCCTTGGTGTATCCAAGTAGCTGATTCTCACTGGCTGGAGACATTGTTGTAGCGCCCGCCCTTATCTGCTCTCAGGGCGGCGCTACTTTACTATTTTTTTTTTTAACATGTTATCATAACTTAAACCTTCTTTTGCACATGCGTCACATATCATATTCATAATCAGCATGTTAACATATCTTGTCTCATTTCTAACATGCATAACATAAAGAGTCATTCATGAGTTCTTAAGTACTTGAACAGTAACATAAATAAGCATCATCCAACATGATACTAATGATTCATAAGTCTTATAAGCGGAAGCAAAGTCTTAAGTGGTTCATTGTGCATGTGATATAAGCAGATAGTAACAGGGTCTTTATCCACCATGCCACTATCACACACACTTGGCCCTTCCTGCTACTTCCTCTAGTTCAGGTTTCCTTTATCTGCAGTATACGGACAACATGAACTATAAGCATATAGCTTAGTAAGATTCTTGCCTACTCACAAAAGCCACAAACTTCATCAAGCAATTAGAAACATGAGCATACTAGCATAAATAGCCTAAGTGTTTCATAGCAACACTAATCAACAACATACCCACGTAATAAAAAAACCTAAGCATGGCATAGAGATTACATTAGCATGTTAAGCATAATTAAATCTAAGCAGGGCATAATTTAACATAAGCATTCGTAACATTGTAAATCTTAGACATGCATAAAGTACATAATCACAAATATTCTTAACTCAACTATAAGGATCATAACTTCATAAAATCTAACATGTATAAACGACAAGTTCATAAGCATTCATAACATAAGTATCCGTAACATCATAAATCTTAAACATGCATAAAGTCCTATAGTCACAAATATTCTTAACTCAACTATAAGCATCATAACTTCATAAAATCTAACATGTATAAAGGACAAGTTCATAAGCATTCATAACATAAGTATCCGTAACATCATAAATCTTAAACATGCATAAAGTCCTATAGTCACAAATATTCTTAACTCAACTATAAGCATCATAACTTCATAAAATCTAACATGTATAAAGGACAAGTTCATAAGCATTCATAACATAAGCATCCGTAACATCATAAATCTTAAACATGCATAAAGTCCTATAGTCACAAATATTCTTAACTCAACTATAAGCATCATGTAGTGCCCGCCCTTATTTGCTCTTAGGGCGGCGCTACTTTTACCCCTTTCTTTTTTTTTTCTTTTAAAACATAACACACATGGATCCTTCCACCATCATACTTAAGCATGTTATCATGGCATAAACCTTCTTTTCTACATGCATCACCTATCTTATTCATAGTTAGCATGTTACCATATCTTATCTCATTTCATAACATGCCTAACATAAGGATCCATTCGTGAGTTCTATCATTTCAACTTTCTTAAGTAATTGAACAATAACATAACTAAGCAACATCCAACATGGTGCTAATAATTCACAAGTCTTATAAGCGGAAGCAATGTCTTAAGTTGTTAATTGAGCATATAAATATAAGCAGATAGTAATAGGGTCTTTCTCCACCATGACACTATCACACACACTGGGCCCTTCCTGCTACTTCCTCTAGTTCAGGTTTCCTTGATCTACAGTATATGGACAACATAGACTATAAGCATATAGCTTAGTAAGATTCTTGCCTACTCACAAAAAAACCACAAACTTCATCAAGCAATTAGAAACATAAGCATGCTAGCATAAATGGCCTAAGTATTCCATAGTAACACTAATCAACAACATACCACGTAATGAAACCTAAGCATGGCATAGAGTTTACATCAGCATGCTAAGCATAATTAAAACCAAGCAGGGCATAATCTAAACATAAGCATTCATGATATAAATCTTAGACATGCAGGAAGTACATAAACCCAAATGTTCTTAACTTACTATAAGCATCATAACTTAGTAAAATCTAACATGCTTAAAGGACATAATCATAAGCATTTTTAACTTGAGCATAAACATTTGTAATGACATAAATCCTAAACATGCATAAGGTACATAATCACAAGTATTCTTAAACTCAGAAGCATCATAACTTCATAGAGTCTAACATGCATAAAGGACATAATCATAAGCATTTTTAACTTGAGCATAAACATTTATAATGACATAAATCCTAAACATGCATAAGGTACATAATCACAAGTATTCTTAAACTACTGTAAGCATCATAACTTCATAGAGTCTAACATGCATAAAGGACGTAATCATAAGCATTTTTAACTTGAGCATAAACATTTATAATAACATCAATCCTAAACATGCATAAGGTACATAATCACAAGTATTCTTAAAATTAACCATAAGCATTCACGACATCATAAATTCGAAACATGCATAAAGTACATAGTCACCACATTCTTAAACTTAACTCTAAACATCATAACTTCATAACATCTAAAATGCATAAAGGGCGAGTTCGTAAGCATTCATAATCTTTAACATAAGCATACACAGTTTCATAAAAGTCTTTTCTTTTCAAAACATATACATTTAGATACTTCAACATCATCATAACTTGTTTGGGGGGCCCCAGGTTAAGTACCACATAATGCGCGTTCCCTAATAGGCTGGGGTTGCGAGCCACCAGACCTACCAGAGCAAGACCTCTTACGTCTTACCAGGGCAAGACCTCTTACGTCTTCTTATGTCCCTATGGATTTGATTAACGACCACCTGACGGGTCGGGTACTTAACCTCTTACAAAGTAAAATACTTAATTCCTTTCTTTTCTTGTCATATTATAAAGAATGCTCTTGATCCCCAACATAAAAAGGGAAGCATCTTAATCTTATCTTATCATAAGGAGAGCTCTTGATCCCTACTTGAAAGGGAAGCATCTCCATTTTATCTTATCTTAAGGAGAGCTCTTGATCCCTACTTGAAAGGGGAGCATCTCCATCTTATCATAAGGAGAGCTCTTGATCCCTCCTTGAAAGGGAAGCATCTCCATCTTATCTCAAGGACACATGCATTCATAACATAAGAGTACCCTAAAGGGGACCTAAAGTATAAACATGTTCATCACATAAGCATATTTCGTGGCACATTACATCATAAACATGAAGCATATTTCCTTGGCATATTCATGGCATATTAAATCACAAAACATGTTCATCACCTAAGCATATTTCATGGCACATTACATCATAAACATGAAGCATATTTCTTTGGCATATTAAATCACAAAGCATGTTCATCACCTAAGCATATTTCATGGCACATTACATCATAAACATGAAGCATATTTCCTAGGCATATTCATGGCATATTAAATCATAAAGCATGTTCATCACCTAAGCATATTTCATGGCACATTACATCATAAACATGAAGCATATTTCCTAGGCATATTCATGGCATATTAAATCATAAAACTTGTTCATCACATAGCCTAACTACATAAGGGGGGGGGGGTGTTTTCATGAAGCCCTAACCCCAAAACCAATATTGGCCGAAACCTGTAAGGTATTCCAACATGGCAGTGTTTAGTCACCTAAAACTCCTACATGAGGCATACAACATCCCCTAGTTCCCTTAGAAGCCTTTTTCTTGCAACCCTAACCCTAGTTTCATTGGTTGGCCGTAACTTGTGAGGGCTCAAGCTTGGGTTTGTCCTCTACAATTCATTCATGAAGTCTTATAACTTATCATAGTATCATTAGAAATATTTTTCATGCAGCCCTAACCCTAATTTCATGGGTTGGCCGAAACTTGTGAGGGCTCAAGCTTGGGTTTGTCCCCTAAAATTCATTCATGAAGCCTTATAACCTATCATAGTATCATTAGAAATATTTTTCATGCAACCCTAACCCTAATTTCATGGGTTGGCCGAAACTTGTAAGGTTAAGATCTTTGGACTTTTGTCACCTAAATCTATTCATGAAGGCATATATCATAACCTAACTTCATAAGGGGGAGCTCTTCATGAAATCCTAACCCTAAACCCTTGGTGGCCGAAACATATAGGGTTAAAACCTTTGGACTTTTGTTACCTAAAGATCCCTACTTGGAGCATACAACCTATAAAAGGTTTCCCTAATAGCATTTTCATGAATCCTAGCCCAAAACTTAGTTGGCCGAAACATATAAAGCTCCAAACTTCATATTTCTTTCATGTAATTTATCCTACAAAACTAATATACTGCAGGTGAGGAAATCTTACATCCTTCGCTTGCTTTTGGTGGGTAGTTGACCTTATGGAAGCCAAGAACTAACTTCTTCTTGCTTGGATGAAGTTCGGCCAAAGGTGCAAATGGAGAGGGGGAGCAAGATGGTTTCGGTGAGGATGAAGAGGAGAGGAAGAAGTGGCCAAATGGGAACTTCCTTCTTCTTTATAAAGGGAGGAAGAGAAGTTTCTCTTTTCTTTTCCATGCCCCTTCATTTACCCTCATCACCCTTATCTATAATTCCCCTCTTCTCTTAATGATATAATCCTATTGGGCTTATGGTTAGTGGGTGCATTTATAGGGCTTGGCTATCTCTAGAGGTTTGGGGTTCAATTCCTAGGCCTTGCATCTCTTTTTGGCTATTTCTTTTTATTTTCGGAAAACCCACATAAAGCCCATTATCGTAAAGCCAAAAATTCTCGTAAAATTGCTGGAGACTTTTTACGGGCGTTAGACATCATAACTTCATAAAATCTAACATTCATAAAGGACATAATCATAAGCATTTTTAAACTTAACCATAAGCATTCATAGACTTTGACATAAGCATGCACAATTTCATAAAAGTTTTTCTTTTCAAAACATATACATAGAGATACTTCAACATAATCATAACTTGCTTGGGGGGCCCCAGGTTAAGTACCACATAATGCGCGTTCCCTAATAGGCTGGGGTAGCGAGCCACCAGACCTACTAGAGCAAGACCTCTTACGTCTTACCAGGGCAAGACCTCTTACGTCTTCTTATGTCCCTATGGATTTGATTAACGACCACCTGACGGGTCGGGTACTTAACCTCTTACAAAGTAAAATACTTAATTCCTTTCTTTCTTATCTTATCATAAGGAGAGCTCTTAATCCCTACTTGAAAGGGAAGCATCTCCATCTTATCTTATCATAAGGAGAGCTCTTAATCCCTACTTGAAAGGGAAGCATCTCCACCTTAGACATTTCATAGCATACATGCATTCATAACATAAAGGGGTCCTAAAGCACAAACATGTTCATCACATAAGCATATTTCATAGGCATATTCATGGCATGTTAAATCATAAAACATGTTCATCACATAGGCATATTTCATGGCATATTATATCATAAACTTGTTCATCACATGAGCATATTTCCTAGGCATATTCATGGCATAATAAATCATAAAACAGGTTCATCACCTAACCATATTTCATAGGCATATTCATGGCATATTAAATCATAAAACATGTTCATCACATAGGCATATTTCCTAGGCATATTCATGGCATATTAAATCATAAAACATGTTCATCACATAGGCATATTTCCTAGGCATATTCATGGCATATTAAATCATAAAACATGTTCATCACATAGGCATATTTCCTAGGCATATATCATAGCATAACTTCATAAGGGGCATTTTCATGAAACCCTAACCCTAAAACCATGGGTGGCCGAAACTTATAGGGGCACAAGACTTGGGTTTTTGTCACCTAAATTCATTCATGTAGGCATATATCATAGCATAACTTCATAAGGGGCATTTTCATGAAACACTAACCCTAAAACCATGGGTGGCCGAAACTTATAGGGGCACAAGGCTTGGGTTTTTGTCACCTAAATTCATTCATGTAGGCATATATCATAGCATAACTTCATAAGGGGCATTTTCATGAAACCCTAACCCTAAAACCATGGGTGGCCGAAACTTATAGGGGCACAAGGCTTGGGTTTTTGTCACCTAAATTCATTCATGTAGGCATATATCATAGCATAACTTCATATGGGGCATTTTCATGAAACCCTAACCCTAAAACCATGGGTGGCCGAAACTTATAGGGGCACAAGGCTTGGGTTTTTGTCACCTAAATTCATTCATGTAGGCATATATCATAGCATAACTTCACAAGGGGCATTTCCATGAAACCCTAACTCTAAAACCATGGGTGGCCGAAACTTATAGGGGCACAAGGCTTGGGTTTTTGTCACCTAAATTTATTCATGTAGGCATATATCATAGCATAACTTCATAAGGGGCATTTGCATGAAACCCTAACCCTAAATTCCTTGGTTGGCCGAAACATATATGGCCATGAGTTGGGTTTTTGGCACCTAAAAATCCCTACTTGATGCCTACAGTCTATGAACATAACCTTAGAATCATGTTCATGCAACCCTAACCCTAAAAGCTTGGGTTGGCCGAAACATGTAAGGGCTAAACTCCTTGGACTTTTGACCCTAAAGATTCCTACTTGAAGCATACAACCCATAAAAATTTCCCTAGTAGCATTTTCATGAATCCTAGACCATAAACTTAGTTAGCCGAGACTTAGGGGGCTACAACTTCATATTTCTTTCATGTAACCTATCCTACAAAACTAATATATTGCAGGTGAGGGAATCTTACATCCTTCGCTTGCTTGTAGTGGGTAGTTGACCTTATGGAAGCCAAGAACTAGCTTCTCCTTGCTTGGATGAGGTTCGGCCAAAGGTGAAAATGGAGAGGGGGAGAGATGGGTTTTCGGTGAGGAAGAAGAAGAGAAGAAGAAGTGGCCAAGTGGAAACTTCCCTTTTCTTTATAAAGGGAGGAAGAGAAGTTTCTCTTCTCTTTTCCATGCCTCTTCATTTACCCTCATCACACTTATCTACAATTTCCCCTCTTTCTCCAACAGTAAGCTACTGCTGAGCACTTGGTCATCACCGGAGGGTTCTTGGGAGGATCATAAGCTTGGTCGCCAAGGAGGTGGACGCCGCACAAGTCAGGCGGCCAAGAGGAGTGGCAACTCCTTCAATGGGGTTAGGCGGCAACTTTTGCTAGGGCTTTGATTAGGGCTTAATTATCCATTAAGCCCTCTTTTATAGAGAACTAATTCTCTTAATGGTTATTGGATCATAACCATTAGGCCCGTTAACCCGCTCCATTAAGATAAGTTAAAATAAACCAAACCATGATGGTTTATTTTAAGTTAAAACGAACCGAACCAACTTTTGGTTCATTCGTTTAAAATAAACCAAACCCTTTGGTTTATTCTCCTCCATTGGATTAGAACCAAACCATTTTGGTTCATCCATTTTGGTTCGCTTCCATTGCGACTGAAACGATTTCATGCTCACTTTATGTTTGGTCCAACCAAACCTAGTTTCTCTCGGTCTGAGAATCCCATTCTCAAGCTCATTTTAAATCCTTTGGATTACGCTCGTTGTGCGTGTGACCAAATAGGTTCTCGGTTTATGTTGGCCGTCTATAATTAACCATTAATTATAGAACGATCATGAGTGGCACCTAGTAGTACATCATGATCCCCAATTAACCGAAAAGATCAACGGTTGATCCAGAACTATTTCTGAAACCCTTCAGTAGCTTGAATGATTCGTGCCACATTCCCTTCACTCATCTTATACCCACTTGGTTCAGGACATGGTCTATTGTGTCAGTCCCCACTAGGCTGACTACGTCACACCTAGCCCAAGTATTATTTCCTCGTCCTACGGATTCTAGTTACTCCACATGTATCGAAGAGTACCTTACTCTAAACATTTAATGCTTTGGCCAAAGACTTTAGTAACAATCCGACGAGAGGCCATGGGTATACATCTCCTCGCAAGGAGTGGTGAATCCTTTATAGGCTATTCAAACACCTTCAATCACTTCGACTTATACCCAATCATCCCGGGTCCACATCTCCTTAGAGATGTTTGCTTAAGATGTCAAAGCATAAGTCTCCATGATCAAGATGACTTGAATACCGCAAGTCAAAGGAACATCGCACTTAAGCCACAGTAAGAACTTCATTGACATATCTATATATGCAGAGAACCATATGAAGTCTTACGACTGGTCACTCCAATGAACTAGTTACCATAACTAGCATCCACGATTAACTCCGGACATCACTATGTCTCTAGCCAGTGAGAATCAGCTGCTTGGATACACCAAGGAGTATACCTCATGCTAGTCTCGACAGAATTGATGGTGTCCAAATCCATCAATTCATCGACTAGGGATAATTCCGATACATCACAATTACACATGTAGAGATACTCACTAGTTGTGATCCAATCACAAATTCTCTCATGCTGTGAATCGTATCGTGAACATTCAGTAAATGAGTTTAAGATCCAATCAAATACATAAAACATGTATACTCAAATAGTGAATCTTCATTTATCATATAAATGGTTCATACATAAGGCGATTGCCTTAGGACATCTCTCATATATTACTAACACCGATAACCATTAGGAGAATTTGTTCTCTATAAAATAGGGCTTAAGGGTTTTGTGAAAACCTAATTCAAGCAACCCATAGTTGCCGCCCACCCTCTCCCTCTCCTCTTGTGGTTGGCGCCCAACCCTAGCCGCCGCCCACCCTTTTGCCACCGTCCAAGCTTGTTGGCGGCATCCATGCTCCAGCCGACTATTCTCCTGCGACCCTCCGGTGATCCTCCTTGGCTCTGGTGACCAAGGACTTGCTGGCCCTCTTCTCTTTGGCTGGTGCAAACTCCTCCACCAAGCTGTCCAGTTTTCTGGACAACTTGCTTTCTTTGAGTTGGAGCATCATTTGGACGACATTTGGAGCTCCGACAACGGCTACATTGCCAGAGATTTGATCTCCGGTAATCCTTATAGGTGTGTTGGAATGTATACTGAAAGCCTAGCTCTTTTTGTATGAACATTTTATTTATAAATAAGAATCACATGATCATTGTTTGCACTTCATATATTTATTATATGTGTGCACATTGTCTAATATTTTACATTGTAGATAACATGGTGCTTGGTGTGGCACAGAAGATCATGTTATCAGTCCCTTGTAAAATATAAGTAGAGGCTCACAACCAAGATGGTTTTAGACAAACCATTGGCATGGTTGTAGTGTAGGTTGGTATTGTTTTTTCTTGAACATAGAGTTACACTAGTACACTTAGGTGTATTGAGCAGGACCGACATAGAGGTGATTCAATTTATTGCTGACTGCATAATTGAATCGGACCTCGGATATTATGTTGTACATGATCTTAATCCCGATATAATAATGGGCACATGTACTTAGTATTTATTTCTTTGATTTACCAGAGGGTGAGATTTAGATGGATTAAATCAATATGCCCGGTAAGTTGGGAAATGATATTATTTACATAGTGTGTCGTTGATTATAGGAGGAAACCGTGTCCTATATATTAGGTTGATGATGTCCTTTTGAGGAGCTCATAAGGTTCATCATGTAAACCCAGCTGGTTGACTTAGTTAACATGATGATAAGGTTGAGTGGTACTACTCGAGGAATTAGATGTTAATTAATTGATGGTCAGTAAATCAATTAATTGACGGACATTCGATATCTTAAACACGGGGAGATTAATGTACGAATAATATATGGAGCCCATATTAATTTATGGGTGTTGGTGAGGTAGTTGAATGATGATCCTCTAGTGGAATGGAACATCATTGATGGATCAAGTTTGTGTGGTTCCGATGCATCAGGTGGCCAAGACCCAACTCCTCCTTATGGTCCCTATCGTAGCCTAATATAATCCTTGTGAAGTCTAGATCCAAGAATGTAAAACAAAACCTAGAACCAACGGTTGGGATTAAATCCCTAAGATCCGATGGTTAGGATGAAACCCTAGAATCGACGGTTAGGATTAAATCCCTAGATCTGACGGTTGGGATAAAACCCTAGATCTGATGGTTGGGATGAAACCCTAGATCCGACGGTTGGGATGAAATCCTAGATCCGACGGTTGGGATGAAACCCTAGATCCGACGGTTGGGATAAAACCCTAGATCCAACGGTGGAGATTAAATCCCTAGATCCGACGGTGGAGATTAAAGGAGGCTTAAGCCCAATTCTATAAATAGGGGGCTTAGGCTTGGGTGGCAAGAATAGATTTTCGAATTGGAGTTAGGGTTTTGGGTTTTTGGCTAGGCCTTCTTGTTGATTGCCGGCGCCCATCTCCTTTCATCATTCCTTGGCCGGCGCCCATCCTAGAGGCCTCCCCCTTCTTCCTTGGCCGGCGGTTCTCCTCCCATTGGTGGTCGGTTCTCATCCTCCTCCCCATTCTCCAAGGTGGCCGGCGGTTCTCCATCATTTGGTGGCCGGCGCATCATCCTTTTGATCCTTTGTCGGCGGTTGCACCAAATTCCCTAATTTGGTGGCCGGCTTTAGAAAGGATAGGTATTTGTAAGTTCTTCTCTTTGTTCACAGTGGACAAGGTAGAGAAGAAAGCGATCTAGAAGGCTTCTACTCGTGGAGGATCTTCGTCCACACGTCGTCCACGAGAAGGATAGGACATATGGTAGAAGATCGTGAGGTATAAAGTTATTTTAACTTTATTTACAAATCTGAGCTTGTTCTTTTATGTTTTGATTATGCATGTGTGAATTAGTAAATATATTGTATAATCATGGACCCTGAAGACAAACACAAAAACCGGCGATCCGTCCGTCGTCTCTTCCGCGGCTAACCAACTAGAAGAGTTGTGTTGCTTGAACAACTAGTTTGTTCAAGCGACCACTCAAGTTGTTAGCACGACGACGAAATGGTGTTGCTAAGGAAGCTCATCCCATCTGGATTAATCCTTTCATTAGTGAAAATTTTAATCCGGGGACATGGGAGCCAATGAGCCTCCGAAGCAACTCCCTTCAAGTGGTATCAGAGCCACGGTTTCCAGTTTTGTGTGTTTAGGATTCGGTTAATTTTTTATGCATTTTTCATATATTATATGTGCCGAATAATAGTAGGATATGCGTAGTTTAACTCTTTGGTTACAGACATAAGATCCGATTATTATGGCCATGTGTGTGTATGTGAATGGATGTGTGTAAAAATTTATTATTTGAATCCTCGGGGTTGACGAGGCTAGATTAGTATTTAATTTTTGTAATTAAATACGACATTGTTTAGCCGCTCATTTTAGTTTACTTTCGATCTAGATTATTTGTACACTCCTTCGTGGAGTATAGGATCGATGGATGTAAATTAAAATGTTTTATCTCGGCTCGGAACTCTTTGGTGACTTGCGCACGGGAAAAGATGGAGCGGACGAGGTGGCGACACGACGGGATGCATATTGGAGGACAATGCCATAATAGTTGGAAAAATTCTGTTTTTTCTATATTTATTGCTTATTTTTTTTATATGCATGTTGTGTATGATTTAAAATTCCTCGTTTGCAATTTACTAAGTGGGAGAGGGACAATTTAATTAATTCCCGCGGCCTCCATTACAATTTGACGTGTGATGCAAACAAACTTGTGTGTTGGCTATGAGTGCCTTCCTCCCTGCGGACGGGTTTGTTTGCGGATCACTAGGTCAAATAATGGTTATAGGAAATTATCCAGGAGCATGTGTACTTCCACAGCGGTAAGGCACATAATCCAAAATAATTTCCTCAGTATCGTGTAATGGTGCACACTTAGATGCAAATAAAGGTATCCTCCCCATCAGAGTCACTACTTTTATTTGTAGGGCCAAAGAGGAACCAACTATTAATTTTATTTGTCAAAAAGTAAGGTTGACAAGATAATAAAATTAATGGGTAAAACCTCCTCTTACAAATGTAGAATTCGTATACGTCCACACTGCGTGGCATGCGACATTCTCGGTGATTTGAGGTGTTGGTTGATTTTGGGATTTTATTGTTTTGAGGAATCAATAATATTTGAAATCTAATATTTTGATCATTGTGATTTTTAGGATTTTCAAATGGCTTTCAACCCACTTGCTGTGATTTTAAAAGAAAACAAACTTACTGGTCCAAACTACATTGATTGGAAAAGAAACCTGGATATTGTCTTAACTGCGGAGGAGTACAAATTTGTACTCTTCGAGGTTTGTCCTCCTAAGCCCACCGATGACTCTGATGAAAAGGAGAAAGAACATTATAAGAAATGGGTTAAGGCAGATGAGATGGCGCGGTGTTACATTTTGGCATCTATGTCAAATGTGCTGCAACATCAGCATCAGGCCATAGCCACTGCTTATAACATGATGTTCAATCTCAAGGAACTTTTCGGACATCAGAGTAGGGCGGCTAGGCAGGAGGCAATGAGAAACTTGATGACGACCACCATGGTCGAGGGAACACCCATTAGGGATCATGTTCTCAAGATGATGGCTCATCTTAATGAGATGGAAGTCCTCGGAGCTGAGATCGATGGGGAAACCCAGGTCGATATCATTCTCCAGTCTCTGCCTATGAGTTTTGAGCAGTTCCGCCTCAACTACAACATGAACAAAAGGTTGTATTCGTTGGCGGAGCTTCTGACAGAACTCCAGGCGGCAGAGGGGCTTTTTCGTCAGAGTGCTCAAGCCATGGTCGCTCAGAAGGTTTCTTTTTCTAAACCGAAAGGTAAGAAGAAGAAGAAACAAGGTGGAGCGAAGAAAGTAGCAGTGGGACCTCAGGCAAGAGTGAAGAAGCCGAATGGCAAGTGCTTCACTTGCAAGCAGACTGGACATTGGAAGGCGGACTGTCCTCGCCGAAAGAACAAAGGTATATCTTCTTGTTTAGTTGTTGAAACATGTTTAGCGGTGTTATCTACCAGTGCCTGGTGTGTAGATACAGGAGCCACTGATCATGTCTGCAATACTTTACAGGGATTCCAGGAAACCCGACGACTAGCTGAGGGAGAGATTACCCTCTTCATAGGCAATGTTTCAAAGGTGGCGGCTATTGCAGTGGGAGACATTTATTTATCTTTTGATAGGAATAAAATTTTGGTTTTGAGAAATTGTCTTTATGTACCTACTTTTAGAAAGAATTTAATTTCAGTTTCTAAATTATTTTTGGATGGGTATTCTATTTCTTTTAATGACAAAGTGGTTATAAAAAGGAACAGGGAGATTATCTGTTCTGGTACATTGGTTGGCAATTTATATACTCTTGAACCAAAAACTCCCACGATGCATATAGAAATCAATAACTCATCTTCTAAGTCTAATAAGAGAAAAGAACCTTCGCAAATGAACCAAACATATCTTTGGCATCTAAGGCTTGGTCATATTAACCTTAGCAGAATTCAAAGGTTGATAGCTGATGGACCTTTGGGTTCATTAGTGGTGGAGGATCTCCCAACCTGCGAATCTTGCTTGGAAGGTAAAATGACCAAGAGGTCTTTCAAGGCCAAGGGGTATAGAGCCAAAGATGTATTGGAAATGATTCATTCTGATTTGTGCGGTCCTATGTCTATCCAGGCAAGAGGTAGCTTTGAATACTTCGTCTCTTTTATAAACGATTATTCAAGGTATGGATATATTTACTTGATGCGCCGCAAGTCTGAATGCTTTGACAAGTTCAAAGAATTCAAGGCTGATGTGGAGAACCGTCAAGGTAAAAGTATCAAGACATTACGATCTGATCGTGGTGGCGAGTACCTCTTGGGAGAGTTTAGGAGTTACTTATCAGAGGCTGGGATTCAATCCCAATTGTCTGCACCTGGCACACCCCAGCAGAATGGTGTAGCGGAGCGAAGGAATATGACTCTTATGGAGATGGTCAGATCGATGATGAGTTATTATGAGTTACCTATTTCGTTCTGGGGGTATGCACTGGATACGGCAATGTACACTCTGAACTTGGTTCCATCTAAATCAGTAACTTCTACCCCTGTAGAATTGTGGACTGGGCGAAAGCCTAGTATGAGACATATTCGGATATGGGGGAGTCCAGCACTTGTGCTGAAGGCTGATGCTGGTAAGTTGGAACCTCGTACAGAAGTGTGCATATTTATTGGCTGCCCTAAGGGAACGAAAGGTGGTTTGTTTTATAATCCTAGAGATCAGAGGGTGATCGTTAGCACGAATGCCAGATTTCTAGAGGAGGATTATGTAATGAACCACAAGCCCAAGAGTAGGATTGTTCTTGAGGAGTTGACAGGGGAAGTCCCGACTTCAGTACCACCAGTACAAGAGGAGATACCAGAAGTCACTGCACCGCGTGTCAGGGAGCATACACAGGAGGCACCTCGTCGTAGTGAGAGGGTTGTTAGACAACCCGATAGATTCATGTATTTGGGAGAGTCTTCGGACTTAGTCCCTGGGGAACATGAACCTGATCCCTGGACATATGATGAGGCAATCCAAGATAGAGATGCGGTATCTTGGCAAAAAGCGATGAATTCAGAGATAGAATCTATGGATTCTAATCAGGTTTGGAAGCTAGTAGAACCACCCGATGGTGTAAAAACCATTGGATGCAAGTGGATCTACAAGAGGAAGAGAGGAGTAGACGGGAAGGTTGAGACCTTCAAAGCTAGGCTTGTTGCGAAAGGGTATACTCAGAAAGAGGGTATCGATTATGAGGAGACCTTTTCGCCGGTAGCTATGCTTAAGTCTATCCGGATTCTCTTATCTATAGCTGCTCATATGGATGTCAAGACAACTTTCCTTAACGGAAGTCTTGAGGAGAACATCTATATGCGGCAACCAGAGGGATTCATTGCTAAAGGCAAAGAGCATCTTGTATGTAAGCTTAATCGGTTCATTTATGGATTGAAGCAAGCTTCTAGATCTTGGAACATCCACTTTGATGAGGTAATCCAGTCATATGGATTTATTCAAAGTCCGGATGAGCCTTGTGTATACAAGAGATGTGACGGAAACATAGTGGTGTTTCTTGTACTATACGTAGATGACATTTTGTTAGTTGACAACAATATCAAAGTGTTATCAGATGTAAGGGTATGGTTGTCTAAACAGTTTGATATGAAGGACTTGGGAGAAGTGGGACACATCCTTGGGATCAAAGTTATAAGGGATCGCAAGAAAAGGATGTTGTGCTTGTCTCAAGCTTCATACATTGACACTATCCTTGCTCGTTTTAGCATGCATAACTCCAAGAAAGGTTTTCTACCTTTTAAGCATGGAGTTCCTTTATCTAAAGAGATGTGTCCCAAAACATCAAAGGAGATAGAGGACATGAAGGCGGTTCCTTATGCTTCGGCAGTAGGAAGCCTTATGTATGCTATGCTATGTACGAGACCGGATATCTGCTTTACCGTGGGCATGGTTAGCAGATATCAGAGTAATCCTGGACAGGGACATTGGACTGCGGTAAAGCATATATTGAAGTACCTGAGAAGGACTAGGGATTATATGTTGGTTTACCGGGCAGATCAATTAGTCCCTGTGGGTTACACGGATTCGGATTTCCAATCAGATAGGGACAAGAGTAAGTCTACCTCGGGGTTTGTGTTTACTTTTGGAGGTGGAGCCATAGTATGGAGGAGTGTCAAGCAGAAATGCGTGGCGGACTCTACCATGGAAGCTGAGTATGTGGCAGCCTCTGAGGCAGCCAAAGAAGCTGTATGGCTCAGGAACTTCTTGATGGACTTGGATGTGATTCCTGGTTTGCCCAGAACTATCACAATTTATTGTGATAACAGTGGTGCAGTTGCAAACTTGAAGGAACCACGAGCCCATAAGGCGAGTAAACACATAGAGCGCAAGTACCACCTTATACGAGAGATCGTAAAGCGAGGAGAAGTTGTTATGTAAGATTGCATCGAGAGGATAACTGGCGGATCCATTCACTAAGGCCCTTCGGTAGCGTTTGATAGGCATGTGGAGGACATGGGGATCGGATGTATGGCGAGTGATGGTGGCATAGTCTTTTAGTATAAGTGGGAGATTGTTGGAATGTATCTTTGAAAGCCTAGCTCTTTTGTATAGAACATTTTATTTTGAAATAAGAATCACATGATCATTGTTTGCACTTTATATATTTATTATATGTGTGCATATTGTCTAATATTTTACATTGTAGATAACATGGTGCTTGGTGTAGCACGAAGATCATGTTATCGATCCTTATAAAATATAAGTAGAAACTCACAACCAAGATGGTTTGGACAAACCATTGGCATGGTTGTAGTGTAGCTTAGTATTGTTTTTCTTGAACATAGAGTTACACTAGTACACTTAGGTGTATTGAGCAAGACCGACATAGAGGTGATTGATTTATTCTTGTTGACTGCATAATTGAATCGGACCTCGGATATTATGTTGTACATGCTCTTAATCCCGATATAATAACGGGCACATGTACTTAGTATTTATTTCTTTGATTTACCAGAGGGTGAGATTTAGATGGATTAAATCAATATGCCCAGTAAGTTGGGAAATGATATTATTTAAATAGTGTGTCGTTGATTATAGGAGGAAACCGTGTCCTATATATTAGGTTGATGATGTCCCCTTGAGGAGCTCATAAGGTTCATCATGTAAACCCAGTTGGTTGACTTAGTCAACATGATGATAAGGTTGAGTGGTACTACTCGAGGAATTAGATGTTAATTAATTGATGGTCAGTAAATCAATTAATTGACGGACATTCGATATCTTAAACACGGGGAGATTAATGTACGAATAATATATGGAGCCCATATTAATTTATGGGGGTTGGTGAGGTAGTTCAATGATGATCCTCTAGTGGAATGGAACATCATTGATGGATCAAGTTTGTGTGGTTCCGATCCATCAGGTGGCCAAGATCCAACTCCTCCTTATGGTCCCTATCGTAGCCTAATATAATCCTTGTGAAGTCTAGATCCAAGAATGTAAAACAAAACCTAGAACCAACGATTGGGATTAAATCCCTAAGATCCGATGGTTAGGATGAAACCCTAGAATCACCGGTTAGGATTAAATCCCTAGATCCGACGGTTGGGATAAAACCCTAGATTCGACGGTTGGGATGAAACCCTAGATCCGATGGTTGGGATGAAATCCTAGATCCGACGGTTGGGATGAAACCCTAGATTCGACGGTTGGGATAAAACCCTAGATCCGACGGTGGAGATTAAATCCCTAGATCCGACGGTGGAGATTAAAGGAGGCTTAAGTCCAATTCTATAAATAGGGGGCTTAGGCTTGGGTGGCAAGAATAGATTTTTGAATTGGAGTTAGGGTTTTGGGCGGCTAGGGTTTTTGGGCGGCTAGGGTTTGGAGCAAAGTGGGCGGCAACCTTCTTCCTTCTTGTTGATTGACGGCGCCCATCTCCTTTCATCATTCCTTGGCCGGTGCCCATCCTAGAGGCCTCCCCCTTCTTCCTTGGCCGGGGGTTCTCCTCCCATTGGTGGCCGGTTCTCATCCTCCTCCCCATTCTCCAAGGTGGCCGGCAGTTCTCCATCATTTAGTGGCCGGCGCATCATCCTTTTGATCCTTGGCCGGCGGTTGCACCAAATTCCCTAATTTGGTGGCCGGCTTTAGAAAGGATAGGTATTTGTAAGTTCTTCTCTTTGTTCGCAGCGGACAAGGTAGAGAAGAAAGCGATCTAGAAGGCTTCTACTCATGGAGGATCTTCCTCCACACGTCGTCCACGAGAAGGATAGGACATACGGTAGAAGATCGTGAGGTCTAAAGTTATTTTAACTTTATTTACAAATCTGAGCTTGTTCTTTTATGTTTTGATTATGCATGTGTGAATTATTAAATATATTGTATAATCATGGACCCCAAAGACAAACACAAAAACCGGCGATCCGTCCGTCGTCTCTTCCGCGGCTAACGAACTAGAAGAGTTGTGTTGCTTGAACAACTAGTTTGTTCAAGCGACCACTCAAGTTGTTTGCACGACGACGAAATGGTGTTGCTAAGGATGCTCATCCCATCCGGATTAATTCTTTCATTAGTGAAAATTTTAATCCGGGGACATGGGAGCCAATGAGCCTCCGAAGCATCGACCTTCAAGGTGGAGGACGAAGGATTCGTCAAACGGTTGACGAATACCTCTCTGGAGAAGCGAGTTTTTGAGGACTCATTTTGGATCCGAATTTTAATTCGGATCGTGATCTTCTCTCGATCACATCATCTTCAACACGAGGCTAGTAACTCATACGAAGACGAGGCTCATGACTTTGTGAAGTCATCCCAAAGATACTCGACGTCGATATGGATAGAGGCAATTATAGCGAGGATCGCTCTGGTTGATGCCTTTCCTGCTACATGTTATATGTCAGGTATACGTAGTATAAATTTTCTTTTATTGAAAAATTAGAAATTGCGGTTATGCCTACACATGTTGTACTATGCATGCATGTCGTGTGTTTGTTGTAATAAATTAGATTTATTATTTTTATTTCTTTCGCTGTGCACATGTTTTCGAAAGTTATTCGAACAAACACTCGCCGAGGTGTCGGAAACCCAAAAGTGTCCTCCTAAGCCTGCGGATGATTCTGGGGAAAAGGAGAAGGAGAGTTATAAGAAGTTGATAAAGGTTGATGAGATAGAACGGTGTTACACTTTGGCTTATATGTCAAATATATTGCAACATCAGTATCAAGCCATGCCCACAGCTTATGAGATGATGCTCAATCTCATGGAGTTTTTCAGACACATGAATCGGGCTACTAGGAAGGAATTCATGAGGAACTTGATGACGACCACCATGATTGAGGGAACACCCGTGAGGGATCATGTTCTCAAGATGATGGCTCATTTGAATAAGTTGGATGTCCTTGGAGCTGAGATCTATGGGGAAACCTAGGACGATATCATTCTCCAGTCTCTACCTAGGAGTTTTGAGCAGTTTTGCCTGAACTACAACATGAATAAAAGGTTGTATTCGTTAGCGGAGCTTCTGACAGAACTCCAAGCGACAGAGGAGCTTTTTCGTCAGAGTGCTCAGGCTCAGGCAATGGTTGCCCAAAAGGTTTCTACTTCTAAGCTGAAAGACAAGAAGAAGAAGAAACAAGGTGAGGCAAAGGTGGCGGGAGGATCTCAGGGAGGAGTGAAGAAGCCGAAAGGCAAGTGCTTCACTTGCAAGCACACTGGACATTGGAAGAAGTACTTCCCCAACCGGAAGAAGAACAAAGATATATCTTTTGGTCTAGTCGTTGAAACATTTTTAGCGGTATTATCTACTGGCACCTGGTGTGTAGATACGGGAGCCACTGATTATGTCTGCAATACTTTATAGGGGTTCAAGGAAACCAGACGACTGGCTAAGGGGGAGATTACCGTTTACTTGGGCGATGCTATGAAGGTGGCGACTGTTGCAGTGAGAGATCTTTATTTATCTTTTGATAGGAATAAAACTTTGGTTCTGAAAAATTTCCTTTATGTACCTTTATTTAGAAAGAATTTGATTTCGTTTTCTAAATTGTTTTTGGATGAATATTCTATTTTTTTTAATGACACAGTTGTTATAAAAAGGAATAGGGAGATTATCTGTTTTGGTGCATTGATAGGAAATTTATATACCCTTGAACCAAAAGCTCCCACGATGCAAATAGAAGTAAATAACTCATCTTCTAAATCTAATAAGAGAAAAGAACCTTCGAAAATGAACCAAACATATCTTTGGCATCTAAGGTTTGGTCATATTAACCTGAGAATAATTCAAAGGTTGATAGATGATGGACATTTGGGTTCATTAGTGGTGGAAGATTTCCCAACCTGCGAATCATTCTTGGAAGGTAAAATGACCAAGAGGCCTTTTAAGGCCAAGGGGTATAGAGCCAAAGATGTGTTGGAATTGGTTCATTCTGATTTGTGTGGTCCTATGTCTATCCAGGCTAGAGGTGGTTTTGAATATTTCGTCTCTTTTATAGATGAATATTAAAGATATGGATACATTTACTTGAAGCGTCGCAAGTCTTAATGCTTTGATAGGTTCAAAGAATTCAAGGATGATGTGGAGAAACGTCAAGGTAAAAGTATCAAGACACTACGATCTGATCATGGTGGTGAGTACCTCTTTGGAGAATTTAGGAATTACTTATCGGAGGCTGGGATTCAATCCCAATTGTCTGCATCTGGCACACCCCAGCAAAATGGTGTAGCAGAGTGAAGGAATAAGACTCTTATGGAGATGGTTAGATCGATGATGAGTTATTCTGAGTTGCCCGATTTATTTTGGGGTATGCTCTGGATACGACAGTGTATATTCTGAACTTGGTACCTTCTAAATCAGTGCCTTGTACTCTCACAGAATTGTGGACTAGGCGAAAGCCTAGTCTAAGACATATTCGAATTTGGGAGAGTCTAGCACATGTGGTGCTGGTAAGTTAGAACCTCGTACAGAAGTGCGCATGTTCGTAGGCTATCCTAGAGGAACGAAAGGTGGTTTGTTCTATAGTCCTAGAGATCAGAGGGTGATCGTTAGCACGAACGCCAGATTTCTAGAGGAAGACTATGTGATGAACCACAAGCCCATGAGTAAGATTATTCTGGAGGAATTAAGAGGGGAAGTCACTACTTTAGTACCACTAGTACAAGAGGATATACCACAAAGTGACTGCACCACGTGTCACAGAGGATACACAGGTGATATCTCATCGTAGTGGAAGGGTTCTGAGACAGCCTGATAGATTTATGTTCTTGGGAGAATCTTCTGATTTGGTCCTTGGCTAATATGAACCGGATCCCTGAACATATGATGAGGCAATCCAACATAAAGATGCAGTATCTTGGCTAAGTGCGATGAATTCTGAGATAGAATCTATGGATTCAAATCAGATCTGGGTGCTAGTAGAACCACCCAATGGTGTAAAAACAATTAGATACAAGTGAATCTACAAAAGAAAGAGAGGAATAGACGAGAAGGTTGAGACCTTCAAAGCAAGGCTTGTTGCGAAAGAGTATACTTAGAAAGAGGGTATCGATTATGAGGACACCTTTTCGCCGGTAGCTATGCATAAGTCTATCCGGATTCTCTTTTGTATTGCTGCTCATATGGATTATGAGGTGTGGTAGATGGATGTCAAGACAACTTTTCTTAATGGAAGTCTTGAGGAAAACATCTATATAAACCAACCAGAGGGATTCATTGCAAAGGGAAAAGAGCATCTTGTGTGCAAGCTTAATCGGTCCATTTATGGATTGAAGCAAGCTTTGAGATCTTGGAACATCTGCTTTAATGAGGTAATCCAGTCTTATGGATTTATTCAAAGTTTGGATGAGTCTTGTGTATACAAGAGATGTGACGGAAATGTAGTGGTATTTCTTGTACTATACGTAGATGACATTTTGTTAATTGGCAACAATGTCAAGGTATTATCGAACATAAGGGTATGGTTGTCCAAACAGTTTGATATGAAGGACTTGGGAGAAGTGCAACACATCCTTGGGATCAAGGTTATAAGTGATCGCTGGAAATGGATGTTGTGCTTGTCTCAAGCTTCATACATAGACACCATTTTGGATCGTTTTAGCATGTAGAACTCCAAGAAAGGTTTTCTACCTTTCAGGCATTGAGTTCCTTTATCTAAGAAGATGTGTCCTAGAACATCAAAGGAGATAGAGGAGATGAAGGCGGTTCCTTATGCTTCGGCAGTAGGAAGCCTCATGTATGCTATGCTATGTATGAGACCAGATATCTGCTTTACCGTGGGCATGGTTAGCAGATATTAGAGTAATCCAGGACAGGGACATTAGACTACGGTAAAGCATATATTGAAGTACCTGAGAAGGACTAGGGATAATATGCTGGTATACAAGGCAGATCAATTACTCCCTATGGATTACACAGATTCCGATGTCCAATCACATAGGGATAACAGTAAGTCTACCTCAAGTTTTGTGTTTATTTGAGAGGTGGAGCCATTGTATGGAGGAGTGTCAAGTAGAAATGCATGGCAGACTCTTTCATGGAAGCTGGGTATGTGACAACCTTTGAGGCGGCCGAAGAAGTTGTATGGCTCAGGAACTTCTTGATGGACTTGGATTTGATTGTTGGTTTGCCCAGAACTTTCACAATTTATTGTGATTACAGTGGTACAGTTGCAAACTTGAAGGAACCACGAGCCCTTAAGGCAAGTAAACACATAGAGCGCAAGTACCACCTGATACGAGAAATCTTAAAGGAGGTAGAAGTTGATGTCGCCTAGATTGCATCAGAGGATGACCTGGTAGATCCTTTCACTAAGGCCCTTCAAGCGAGAACTTTTGATAGACATGTGGAGGGAATGGGAATCAGATGTATGGGAGTTTGAGGACAACATAGTCTTTTAGTATAAGGGGGAGATTATTGGGTTGTATACTGGAAAGTCTCCTCATAACCGGATATCTGCTTTGATAGGCACGTGGAGGGAATGAGAATTAGTATGTATTGTATATGGTTAATTTACTTGGCCCCTGAAGATAAACACAAAAATCGGTGATCCGTACATCATCTATTCCGCAGCTAATTGAGGAAAATAGTTAGGTTGCTTTAACAACAAGTTTGTTCGAGAAACCACTCTAATCGAATAGCACGATAATGGATCGGTTGCTTGGGTAATCTCTCTTTGTCAAGGATTATTTTTTTTTAATCCTGGGACGTAGATGGGATTGCCATGCACTAGCGACTGAGGTGGTAAGCGAAGCTTCGGTTCCACACCCTTCAAAGAGAACCCTTGTCAAATTCCTCACCACGAGCTGCTTTTATATCCTGCATTTGGGCTGAATTTCGCCTAGCAGTCGACTGATCGAGACCATTAGTCGACTGCTCCAGTAGTCGTTGTCTCACAATGGCCTAAGCTACATTGGACAAGTTCCAAGGGATAGACCATTAGTCGACTGATCACACCCATCAGTCGACTGATCGAGTCATCACTCGACTGTCAACCCCTAATAGTCGACTCGGAAATATTCTATCCTCGAAAACCCGATCAGCAGTCGACTGATCACAATGCCTCAATAGTCGACTGCCCAATGTTGGTAGTCGACTGCCCAATGATGGTAGTCGACTGCTATGCCATTTCCTATATTCGAACACCAGTCGACTCACATCAGTCGACTGCCCATAATATCAATCGACTGATAACCTCATCCATGAGGTTTTAACACCATGTATGATGCCCTCATAGTTGCTAGACCACCCTTAGTCTAGACCTAAGCCTTTTAGCCACCTCTGTCAGCCTCACGCCTATTGGATCCCTCCAAGTTATCCTTGACTTGTTCATCCATATGCTAGCCTTCAGGTGCTTCCATCAGCTATTGTCATACTAACGTGGTTTATACCACCAAAGCATATTCGACTTACGTTACCAAGACTCTGCTTGGACTTTACGCCGCCAACCATTGGACTTATGTTGCCAAGACTCTACCCTTGGATATTACGCCACCAACTATTGGACTTATGGTTCCAAGACTCCACCCTTGGACTTTACATCGCCAATATCACCCCTTAGACTTCCTTTGCCAACCCATGTTGGACTTTCCAATTGCCAAGACTCAATCTTGGACTTTCCCTTGCCAAGTACCCATGACTTGGACTTTACCATGCCAAGTACTCAAGACTTGGACTTTCCATGACAATGACATTGTCATATGTTTTTGTCGAACATCAAAATACCACTCGAGTCAAACTCAAGTTTGGTCAATCGTAACCTGGGTCGATTACACCAACACTAAAGGCTTACTCCCTCACGACCATTGCACCAACAATGTCCTTGGAGAGTTCCTAAGCCTATAGAAAATTTAAACCATAAAAATTAAGGATAAAAGTTCAAACTTGAACTTTAACCTACCTTAAACTTTGATCCTCACCCTTATCAACTCTCCTATTCATTTTCAATGAACACTTCACCCCTCCAACGCTTCTCTAAGCATATCATAGGGTTAGAAAGGCGTTAGGGTACATAGGGGTGGTGATAATTAGCTAAACGAACCTTGTTCCACCAAAATATGCATCAATAGTTGACTGAAATAAGTAATCAGTCGACTGCTCCTTGAGGGAGTCAACTAGTTTTTAAAGTTTGGAGAAAACAATTTTCAGAAATGAATTTTGAAAAATCATAAGTGATTATATATTTTTCTAAAAATCTTGAAATTTCATACACACATTATTTATGTCAATCATTATGGATATAAAATAGTTTTATATTAAAATACCCATTAATTTGAAGGATTTATAAAAGTTCAAAAGCATTACTTCAATATTTTTGCCTAACTTTGTTTCAATATTCTCAATGGTGGTTGCTATCAAAAGATAGACTTCATCCAAGTTTTCTAAAATGTTTTTAAAATAAGTTTCCTTAACCTATTTTCAATCATGGTCGATGGGTTAGATGTACATGACTTGTACATTACCTTTCCTCATCATTTCTTCATGTTATATTATGAGTTTGAGTTCATATAAATGTATTATATAAGCATATGAACCTAACTCATTTTTCTAACATCTCACATGTGTCTAAGGTTTATCAATACATACACATGTTTCCTTATTGTCTTTGTGATATGTAAGTTTGGTTTTACCCTAAATCTAGGGGTACATACATTATAAATAAGCATATCTATTAGATTCCTTTATCTAGGATATCGAATAATATCATTTGTTCTTAAATTCAATTTTAAAGATCTTAATGCATGAATATGATCATGGCATAAATGATTTGCATAATTAAAAACATTTGCTAATTATTCATGATGTCATGGCATAATAGACATATCCTAAGTATTAGCATGACATAAATCAATCTAAGTACTATCATGACATTTTAAATGATCATATGAAGCATGATGTCATGACATGACATATGACAAACAAAGCATGATAATTATTAAAATATCAAGGTATAAAAATAACTAAGTGTTTAACTTAATTGTCATTTTCTAAAATTTTATCCAATTTGCTATAATGACAATTTAAATCCCTCAAGTGTGCCAAAAACCCAAGCTTGGCACACTATTGACCTTTAACCTAATTGTGTTAATGTTAATCAATTTTTCATATTTTATTAAATCTATTAGCACATCCTAAAATCCTTTAGGATCTAATTCTAATATCATTTTCAAGGTATCACATTACTTTCAAAATGCCCTAAAGTGTAAACTCTACCATGGTTGGGTTAACTACCTATCCATTCAAGGTTGACATACCCTAACCCATCTAGCGTGAAGGGATCACGCTCCTAGGAACCCAAAACCTATTGGAGCTCCTTGGATTTACAAGGTATTCACTAGGGATAACTTCCTTTAGTAGCTTTCTAATGACCCTCCTAGCTATGCTTGGAAAACTTTGTCATTTTGGTCTCACTAAGGTTAACTCTAGGGATTGCCTCCCTTGTAACCATGCTAATGACTTTATTAGGCTTGGAAGCCCTAGTCATTTGAGTCCTATCACGATCAACTCTAGGGATGGCCTCCCTTTTGACCTTGACACTCCTAGACCTAGGATTGGTTCCATAACTATATGGAACACTATGGTAAGAGGGCATGACCTTCTTCGACTTAGGCTTGTAACCCAAGCCTTTTTTGTCATTAGGTAGATCCTTCCTACCAAAACCTAGACCTTGTCCATACCCATTAACTAAAATTTTCATCTTTTCAAGAGTCTTTTTCAATTTATCATGTTTTGACCTCAAGACTTGATTTTCCTTTTCTAATATAGCTACTTTTGATCTTTCACTATATTTTTGAACATTGTTTCTCTTCCTAGGAATATGTCTAGTTTTCTTAGGATTAATGCCTAGATTTTACTTAGCCTTTCTATCCTTAGGTAGGGAAGTTTTAGAAGTAATAACTCTAGATTTGTCCTTAGGCCTCATTTCATATGATTTTGCACCTAAACAATAAAATTTATTTTTAGCATGCTTTTTGTCATGAACGATTGCAAGTAAATTATGAGATGATACATTTCTAGCATGCTTCTTATCATTAATAATTAGAAGAGCATAATTGAAATATACCTTAGGGTTTGCCTTAACTCCCCCTACATATGAAGCTTCTCTCATTCCCTTCCTAGGGTGACTCCCCCTTGGACATTGACTTCAATAATGTTCTTTTTGTTGGCATTTGAAGAGAACAATGTGCTCCTTGCTCTTGCGGATCGAGACTCCAGCCTCCTTGATCTTCTCCTTCGCCTTTGGCACCACTTGTTCCTTTTTCTTAATCAATTTAGGGCACTTACTTTTGTAGTGACCCTTCTCCCTACACTTAAAGTAAATCATATGATCTTTATTTTTAAAACAATCATTTGAGTTATCTATAGAGGAACCTTGAGCTTGTTCCTCATTTTCTCTGGAGGTTGATGTCTATATTTGCTCTAGCATGGAATGTCTATCCTCCCCCTCAATCTTAGAGGTGGAAGCTTCTATGACTTCTTCCAATTTGGATGTTGAACACCTCTCAATTTCGAATCTTCATGCTCTTGAGCCGATGAGCTCTCTTCTTCTTTAGGCTTTGCATCACCTTTACCTAGGGTTGGTGAAGGTTCTTCAAGGATCTTGACCAAGTTGTTCCATAAATCCCTTGCATCCTTATAACCACCTATCTAAAGGTTTTGCCCACAAGCTTTGATACCACTTGTTGGTTATGTCTTCGAGTCCATGAGGGGAAACTTCGCTTCCCACTTCAACTCGGTCGCTTGTTCATGGCGATCCCATCAATGTCCCGGGATTAAAAAAAATTTACTCCTAGACAAAAGGGAACACCCAAGCAACCTTGTCATCGTCGTGCTTTTCGTTTAGAGTGGTCACTTGAACAAACTTGTTGTTCAAGCGACCTACCTCTATTCTACGAGTAGCCGCGGAATAGACGATGTACGGATCGCCGACTTTTGTGTTTATGTTCGGGATCCAAGTATTATTTAGCCACAAAATAGAATATATCATGCACATAATTGAAAAACAAATATAAACATGATACAAGAGAAAATAGAGAATCGATATACCTCTCGATCTTCTATTGTATGACCTTCCTCCTTTCGGACGTCGTGTGGGCGATGATTTACAAAAAGTTGAAGCTCCTAGATCGCCAATCTTCCTTCCTTGCTCGTTCCGAGCAAGAGGAAGAATAGAAACAAGCCTCTTTTCCTTCTTTCAACCAACCACAACCTACAAGGTTGGAGCTTGACGCCGTCCAAGAGGGAAGAGGAGATTAGGGTGGAACCCGACCAAGACACCAAGAGAAAGCCCTAAATCTTGTTTCCACCGGGCAAGGAGAAGGAAAAGGGAAGCTTTGGCTACCGGCCAAGGTGAGGAAGGAGCTATTTGGGCGCCCACAAGATTGAAGAAGAAGGAGATAAGGAAACTATTTCCTTATTTGGTACCGCTAAGCTCCAAAAACCCTAGCCCTTGATTCTTGCCGCCAAGCTCCAAAACCCTTGCTTCTCTTGATTGTCCTCCACGCCAACCCTAAGCCTCGTTTTATAGAGTTTAGGGATAAGCCTTGTTTTAATATCCACTGATGCGGATGGGTGAAAATATGTTCACTCCTTGCCAAAGCAGTGAAGCACGGAGGGAGATCTCAGAGGGTTCTCACGGGCCACAATCAGTAAAGAAGAAGGAGATGAAGTAGATGAAACGTAAGAAACCGACGCCAGCAATCGAGACTCAGACACAAGATGTAACGTGGTTCGGAATAAGGATTCCTACTCCATGGAGGTGAACTTTTCTCACCGGATGCAGTGCCTAAGCACTTTCACTATGAAGGTCCTCCTTTACGGAAAGTAAGTTTCCGAAGGTGGAGGAGAAAAACCTCTTACAGTGATATCACAAGACGAGAAAAATACAAGAGATGTAACAACGACAGATCTCCGTCCTTCTTCTCCGGCGAGGTGGTTGTCGCTCCCCTTCTCCTCCTGTGTCTCCTTCTCTCTTGCTGGGTTGGAATAATTGTGGATCCTCTTTTCCTCCTTGCTTTCTCCCTTTTATCTTCCCCCTTCCATCATTGTAACGTCGTGGGTTATCTCCATCGTACACGTGGCCACCACTTCCACCTGGAGAATAATTCTGTTACAGATATAAGGAGTGAAGACTCCTTGGAATATTGCGTGAGGCCTCCCCAGCCGTTGCCTAATACATTTTCCTCTACTTTTCGGGAAAATAGGTTAGACTATCTCCCTCAACCCTCCGCTTTGAGTGAAGCTAGTTTAGGTCTATAGGCCCCGGGAGCCCTAGCCCTAGGGTTCCTTGTCAACCCTAACCAATTCCTCTTTTTCCCGTGCCAGACATCCTCCGTATAACCGTATCGATCAGGTTAAGTCGACCCTCTATCCATCCCATCGGCTTCTGGAATTATCTAGCTGAACCAATTCTTGCTCTACTCTTTAGCGAAGTGCCTTCCGTCTCTTCTTTGTTGTATCAATTACTTCTGCTGACTCTCCATGCCAATTGCTTTCAATATTCTCCCGTATCAATGACCTCTGATATTCGCACCCGAACCAATTCTTCCTTTTCTCCCTTCGCCGAGCCAAATATTTTGGATCGGATCATGGGTCCCCGCTAACCCTTCTATTGGGGATTATGTAGAAAAAGTACCAGCAGTATCATTAGTCAACCCCGAAAAATAGTCAAGCGAAGTTATAAGCTTGACTTTCCAAATGTACATAAAGTTTTTGACCTACTCTTCATTTCTCAACTTAAATCCATCCGTTCTCTTATATCTCCCTTAGGTATACTCAAGGAGGCCCGATGGGCTTATGGGCTCCGCTCCTCCTTCTCCTTTTGTGTAGTTGAATCATCACGAAAAACCCTATATAAACCCCTGCCTTCTCCTTTTAGGTATCATTTAGCGTGCTTAACAATCCAGTCTGTTCTTCTCCTTCCATGATTTTCACCGGCAGCGTTTCAGCAACCCAGTCCTTCCTTTCCCCACACGATTCTTCCTTAACCTCCAAGTAAGTGCTCTGCTTTGTTCACACCCATGGCTCCTAGGACCATCTCTTCACTCGCCTGGTATGAACATACCATAACCCAGTTAGATTGTAACCATTATTTCTTTTATATTAAGAACAACTACATAGACCCCTCTATAAAATACTGTTTCACGACTAAACTGCATCGGCCTCATAATCCTCCTCCCGGTTTGACATACTTTTTCTCTGAACAATTTCTTAACGTCCTATCCCTGCCGATACCATCGGTCTATTTGGACCTTCTAAACTTCTATGGACTACCCCTAAACCAATTCACCCCCAACTCCTTTCGAATTTTATCGGGAGCTCACATAGTGTTCCAACACTTGAACCTCTATTTAACCCCCGAAATATTCCATTGCTTCTTCCAATTAAAGTCTTCCAAGGCAGGTCTCTTCTACTTATCTAGTTGTTCAGACTACCAATTTTTGGTGAACCTGCCCACATCCCACAAGGGTTGGGAAGAATTGTATTTCTTTGTACAGCTTCCCGAGTCTCTACCCTATTCTGATACATGGAAGGTAGCCCTTCCCGAATTACCTCCCTTCCAGGAAATGAGGACCAAATGTCCCTTCCCAGAAGTATATAGATTATTAGGAGAGTTATATTACTGCTCAAACCATCTAATAGAAACTCCTCTTTTAAGCCATTTTGGATTGTCTCCTCTATCTTTGACGACTTCGGTTGTTGTAGGTAGGAGGATACTTACCCTGCAATATGACTTCCTTTCTATGTTATTCATCTTTCTTATCAGCATACCTTGCAGATAATCTAATGCAGAAGGCTTTAGTGGAAGGGGAGGCGATCGAGGCGGCCAAGAAGAAGAAAACCTCAACTAAAATAGGCAAATCAGTAGCCGCTCCATCATCCCCCTGGAAAAAGCTGCAGCTCATCAAGAAAGGAGCCCCAAGTTCATCGGCTCGTCTCCCCTCGCCCTCAGACCAACCGGGGTCTCATCCCCTAACCATTTATGAGCCAGGAAGAGGAGGCACTACCTCATCTGCCCTTTCTCCCTCTCCTCGAGGAGGGGATTCTCCCTCCCATTTTCTTCATTCCTCCCCATCTGCACAAAATTCACCCCCACCTCCCCATGCGGAGTCCCTCCAAGCTCAGGTACCTTCCGATTCAAGAGCTGCTCCTACCCCCCTTCGTCGTATCAGGCCCCCATCTTCTTCGGAAGGGGAGGTTCTTTCCCTTCCCGTTCCTCCGAAGGCCACTCTGGGATCCCTGCTGAAGATTCGGCACCCTTCGGAGGTAAAATTCTTTAATCAATCGGGCATACAAGGCCCGTGCGAACAAGTGAGCAAACTGTTGGCAGAGGTATCTACTCTTTATTTTTCTCCTTTTCATTATGAGTATCTCTCTATGCTGATATATACTGATAAATTTTCCTTCCATTTAGGCTTCCACCCAACATAACAAAATGGTGGTTCAGCTGGCCCAATTCCAATCTAGTGTGGAAACTCACCATTTTGCCGCCTATCACAACAAAAGGAGCTCGTTCGGCGGTTAAATGAGCAAGAGGCCAAGGAGGCGGACTTCAGGGGCCAGTGTGAAGATGCCATGATACAACTAGCCTTGGTCCGAAGCGAGAAAGAGGAGCTGCAATGAAAAATGAATAACTTGAACAGCGCCTCTTCTTGCAGTCCAGCGAACTGCAACAGGTAGATGTCCTGACCCGTGAACTGGGGGAGTACAAGGGATATCTTGGGGACGCCATGATCAAGACGGCTGACTCCTCGACCACTATTATACAGCTTCAACAAGAGCGACACCGGCTGGAATTGGAACGTCAAACATGGGAAACCACCAAGAAATCCTGTACAGAGAAATGTCAGGAGCTTTCCTCCATGGTGGCAGCTCTTTCTCACACCTTATCGCCGGTGGCTCAGTAACAATCTACCCTCCACCAGGAGTACCTAGAAGCTCTTTCAGCCCTGGGGCAGCAAGCTATAAAGGCAGCCACCGAAATAGATGCTTTGGCGGTTGAATTGGCAGAAAGTCAAGCTCAGATGGTTCAATATCAGGACCAACTGAAGGAGCAAGAAGCCGACCTCAAAGGACGCTATGTCAAGAAGGGGGTAGACATATTTATACTGGGTTTTGAGGGGTCCTCGGCTCAAAATGCCAAACAAGGATACCCGCCTCTTGGCACGGACACTAGCTATTTAGATCCCACGGAGGCGCTAGCTAAGTGTCCGCCCGAACTTTTTGAGTTGTAATTTCTACTAGTCTCCTTTTTGGTAATTTTGTCAATAGCTTTTATTTTGTTTCTGAATGATGAATTTGTCCATACGTTTAGCTATCATTATCTTGCCATCTTTCTTGAAGGATCGGGAATTTTGGACCTATTTTAAACTCCTCCCTCTTTGTACCATCATCTTTTTTCCCCATATTGTATGGCGCAATCACCTTGTTGGTTCGGGCTTATTTGAGGTATCTCGAATAACATTATTCACCTCTGTCCCAATTTTGGTTCGGGAATCCGCCTGAAGTATCTTGCCTGATTTTATGTACATCCGTCCCGATTTCGGCTCGGGGATTTACTTTAAGTGACGCTTGCCTATTGGTTTTCCCCATCCCCTTTACTGCTTCAGAAACTGTATCAACCTCTTCGTCTTCTTCCCCTTCCCAAGAACTTCTGCCGTCGCTTTTCTTCCAGTATAAATCCTTGCCCTCCATGTCTTCGTCCCTCTATCTCACTATCATGGCTTCGGAGGGACACCCCATCGAAATTTCTTCCAATTCAGAATCATTAGAGCTGCAGGACTAGGTTTCTGAAGACACTGAAGATTCGGAGACCCACTCAACTGCCACTTCAGCTTTTCATCCTCTTCCTTTTCCGCCTCACACTCCAACTCCAACCCCTCCTACAGGGAGGTCCTTTCGTACTCCCTTCCCTTCCTTCCGCAATAGAGTGTGGAATCCTCCCTTCACATGGGAGTATACAGTGGGAGACCCCCATGCCACTGCCGAACTTCCTCCACTTCCACCAGCGCTGGCTTTCATCCCCGTCCCCCCGGTGGAAGCTCATCCTTCTCCGTTTGATGAAGGTCCATCCGTCATTCCTCCACCTCAAGGCGAGCGCTTCAAGGTCATCTTGGCGCCCTCTCTCCCCAAAGAGGCCTCTCCCGCTTCGTCTATTAGGAGTAATCAGAGAAAATCTATATATATCAATTTACTGTAATCATTTCAAATATATCAAGAAAAAACGAGGGGGGGGGAACTTGATGTTTGCTTTTGTCTTTTTCACGTAGAAGTAAGGTTTCTGTCTTCACAAGGACAGTAATCTGGTCCGAACATACCTTCTTTTATCCTCGCCCGGGGATTCGGACCCTCTTAATTGCAGTTATAGTCCCGTCGGCCTTCCCCCTTATTGTCCCTATTTCTTCTACCAATAAATGCACTTTGCCCCTTTGTAGCTATAAAAACCTCAGCCCCTTACCTGATAGCTTCCATCCTTTTCCTTTTCTTTTATTTGCCATGGATGTAATATCCGAACAGGTAGTAGCCTCTCTCCTGAAGAGCGATAAACGAACGCTGCATATATCCAGAGTGAAGTATTTACAACAACACCTGAAGGAAATTTCCACCAGTAATCGCTCCCTGCGTCAACAACTGGTCAGGTCCCAAAAGGAATTAGCCAAGTAAATCTTCCTGTAGCAATCTTATCGTCGGCAATTACTGTGCCAACCTCGACCGCACAAAGGAGCACCATCCGTTCCTCCCAATAAAAAGTTGTAATACCCTAAATGTATAAGGGTTTCTTTTTGTTATTTCCCTCTTGTAAATGACTTGAAATATGTAATTTTTCCGCATCAATGAACTTTCCCCTGTTTATCTTCTTCTTCCTGTATCTCTTGAGCTGTGTCGTGCTTTACTTCTCTTCGTACTGACATATAGTTGAGACATATTTTGGTTCTCCTTCCTTTTCACCCTACCGAGAATATAGAACTGTTAAATGAATTTACTCTGCTATTTTACAGGAATAAAAAAATATCAAATTAAACAAGGACTTCAACTTCTTCCCCTTTATGGGGATAAAAAGTAATATATAACTGAGAAGATCTCGGTTCTCCCGTTCCGCCACCACACGGGGATATCTTCCGCTTCGCGGGGATAAAATTTTTGAGTATAACCAAATGAATTTCGGTTCTTCCGTTCCGCCACCACACGGGGATATCTTCCGCTTCGCGGGGATAGAAATTTATATATATATAATATATAACCGAGGAATTTCGGTTCTTTCATTCCACCACCACAAGGGGATATCTTCTGCTTCGCGGGGATAGAAATTTTGAGTATAACCGAAAGAATTTCGGTTCTTCCGTTCCGCGACCACACGGGGATATCTTCTGCTTCTCCTCGCAGGGATAGAAATTTATATATATAATACATAACTGAGGGATCTCAGTTCTTCCATTCCGCCACCGCTTGGGGATATCTTCCGCTTTGCGGGGATAGAAATTGTTGGGGATCGATTGGCCGGCTAGAGGGGGACGAATAGCCCTCGTTCGTTGGATGTCGTAATTCGCTCGTTCTTCTTGTGTTGGTTGTCTACGATTGTCGTTAGCGCAGCGGAATAACAATAATAATGAAACTAACAATAATACACAATCACACAACACAAGATATACGTGGTTCGGAACCGAATGGTTCCTACTCCACGGGTGAGCTCCTCGAGCTCTAGTTATACGCACGACACTAACTATAACACTCCTTTTCGACTACACGTCGGAGGTGGAGAAACCTCTCACAAGCAATTACACTAAGTAATGAAATACAAGCAATACAAAGACAAATACGAAATACACGTAAAGAACACTTTACAACGCTTGCTTTGAACCCTTTGCTTGTTGCTTGCTTTAGATGGCTCTTGAAGGTCTGAAATGCAGCAAAAATTCCCCTGCAATAGCTTCACAAAAGGCTTGGCGAAATCCTCCAACTCATGCTCCTTTTATAACCTACATCAAGCTATTTTCGCGCCTAGCAGTCGACTGCCAAAAGGCCCTAGTCGACTGCCCCTGTAGCCGTTGTCTCACAAATCGATTCGATCCGACCTCCCAACAAGTGGTATCATAGCCGAGGTCGCTCTTCAAGGACTAACCGCCGCGAGAGCACTACAAATGGCCGGCTTCATCCATCCACCGAAATTCGATGGAGATTTTTCTTGGTGGAGGAAACGGATGGAGGTATATCTCGAAACCGATTTTGATTTTATGATTATCATAGAAAATGGTTTTGAGATGCCTAGGGACAAACACAACAAGCCCATTGAGAAGTCAAAATGGACCCAAGACCAAATCAAAGACTTCAAGACAAATCTCAAGGTAATCAAGTTGATTAGTGACTTGTTACCTAACACTATTTGGTCTAGATTGGGTGATTATAGGGATGCAAGGGAATTATGGAATAAGGTAATGAAATTCCAAGAAAATTCCCAATCGACACAAGAAGAGGAGAATGCCGAAGAAGAACCCACAACATTTGAAGATGTTGATGACTTGGTGGAGACCTCCACCTCTAGCATTGAGGGGGAGGAGAGGCAATCTACCATCCCGGAGCAAGAACAAGAAGCATCCACATCCGGGAGAAGTGAAGATCGGGAAGAGGCTTCCACCAACTCCCTAGGTGACTCATGTATTATAATTAATCATAAAGATTATATTATTTGTTTTTAGTGTAGGGAGAAAGGGCATTACAAAAGCAAATGCCCTAAATTGGCTAAGAAGAAGGCATCGACACCAAAGTCAAACGATGCCGGTGTTCCCAAAATCAAGAGCAAAGAGCACATTGTGTGCTTCAAATGCAATCAAAAGGGACACTACCGAAGCCAATGCCCTAGGGGGAGGAAGAAAGGGCAAGAAGGTGCAACTCATGTAGGGGGAGCTTCTAAAGCTAACCCTAAGGTACATTTACTTAATGCACCTTTAATTCCTAGAGTTAAAAAGCATGCTAAGAATTATTTTAGCTCTCTTACAATTATAAATGAAAAGCATGCTAGGAGAAATAATAAGGTTTATTGCTTAGGTGCCAAGCATGTTCATATAACTAAGGATAAACCTAGGACTCATAATTATAGACCTATTTTACCTAAAGAGTCCATTAGGAGAGTTGAAAATCATCTAGGCATTAACCCTAAGAAGGGTAGGCACATGCCTAAGAAGAAGAACATTCCTCAAAAATCTAATGAAAATTCAAAATTGAGGAAATTAGAGCTAGAGAACCAAGCCTTGAGGTCAAGGCTAGAAAAATTGGAAAAGACCCTAGCAATAATATCAAACTCGGTTAAGGGGTCTAATGCACAAAAGTCAAGACCTAGGAAACAAGAAACATCTAAGGGCAAGAAGGGTTTGGGTCACAAACCTATGTCCTACCATAATGTTCCATTTAATTATGAAACCACATCTAGGTCTAAAAAAACCAATGCTAATAGGGAAGTTATCCCTAAGTCTAGCCATGGTGTATGTTTAGTGGCCAAGGACTTAAGAAAAACCAAGAAGGCCACTAAGAAGGTCAATGGAGGAGTCACCTCTAGAGTTGACCCAAGTAAGACCCATTTGACTAAGGCTTCAAAGCCAAAAAGGGTCATTAGAAAGGTATCTAGGGAAGTTATCCCTAGGGAATACCTTGTTAACCCAAGGAGCTCCAATAGGTATTGGGTTCCTAAAAGCGTGATCGATTCACGCTAAATGGGTCAGGGTGTGTCAACCCTAAGTGGATGGGTAGTTAACCTAACCATAGTAGAGTTGACACATTAGGGTGTGCCAATATGGTTTGAGAAGTTTAAAAATAATTTAAATTGGAACAATTAGGTCATAGAGGTATTGGTGTGCCATTTTGGGTTTTTGGCACACTAGGAAAATGAATGGCATTAAGGCAAAATGAACTTAATCCCTAGAAATGGCAAATTGATTTTAACACTTAGGTATTCTATACCTTAGTATACTTTACTTGCCATGATTTATTTGCTTTGCCATGTCATGACATCATTCTCATTTTTTTAAATTATAAAAATGTCATGATAATGTTTAGACTTATGTTTGTATGTCATGTATGCTTAATTTTCATTCACATGCCATGATATCATGATATTGACATATGTTTTTATCTATATCATATCTATGCCATAATCATCATCATGCATAAATTAAAATGAAATTAAGGACTATGGCATAATTTGATGGGAATCAAATAATATTTCCATAGAAATATGCATGAGAATTTAAAAGAACAAAAACCCACATCTCACTAGATTAATTGCCTTGAATGTGTTTTACACATCTAGATATTTGTGAGATGTTTAGGAAAATGAAAATAAAGGTTTGAAAAACATTTTGAAAACATTTTGAAAAACCTTGGTGAAGCCTATCTTTTGATAGCTATCACCATTGAATGGGATGATACAAAGATGGCTCTTTATTGAAGCTTTTCTAAAATTTTGAACTTTGTATCAATCTCCTAATTTAATGGGTAAAATAATTTTCCAACATTTTTCACCCATAGTGTTTAGGATAAGTAATATGCATATGAAATTTCACGATTTTTAAACTTATGTATATTTACTTATGGATTTAGAAAATCCATTTTCTGAAATCAAAAGCTATGAGAATCGATTATCGTACTACTTGTAATGGCGATCGATTGATGGTAGTCCAAGTCGGTCATTGGTATCGTAGTCGGGACCTGAGCTAATTTCGGGTAAACTTGATAGTTAGGCCCATGTTTAGCCATGTTTTGGTCCCCTAACCACTCCTAACCCTAGGATATGCTTGGGAGAGCATTAGAGAGGGTGGAAATCCATTCGATATGGATTAGGAGTTGGGTTGAGGGTGAGCATCAATTTTAAGGTGGAAGAGAGTTCATTGTTGAACTTTGCCTTAAATTTGATTTGGTTAATGTTCCTATTGGCTTAGGGACTCTCCAAGGACATTGTTGGTGCAATGGTCAAGGGGGAGCAAGCCTCTAGGGGGAGGTATCCATCATGGGAAGATGGATGTGTATTTCCTCATGGGAGGAAAATTGGGTTGCCTCTCTTTAAGTGATATGGGATCACTAGAAAGATGGTAGGCATGTGTTCCTCCAAGGGAGAGATTGTAAGATCTCATTGGGATATGAGACATTCATACCCTTGGGGAGGACCTTTTTGATGTAATGTCAAAAAGGGGGAGAAGTTACCAAGTTACCAATTAGGGTTCGTTGGAATTCTCTTTGGGATATGAGAATTGCCAATATGAGAGAATTAGTAGACTTAAGATGGTAGTTTTGTCAATCATCAAAAAGGGGGAGATTGTTGGTGCAATCGGCCCAGGTTAGGTTGACTCGAGTTTGACTCGAGCAGTACCTTAATGATATTTTGATGATAGACAAAACTCATGACATGAGATTGTCATGGGAAAGTCCAACATGGGGTTGGCATGGAAAATCCAAGCATGGAGATTGGTGTGGAAGTCTAAGGGGGAAGCCTTGGCATGGGAAAGTCCAAAGCATTGCGAAGTCGTGCGCTTGGTGCTTGGCATGGGAAATCCAAAGCATTGCGAAGCCGTGCGCTTGGTGCTTGGTGAGAAATGCATTGTGAAGCCGTGCGCTTGGTGCATTTGGGAAGTCTTGAGGACTTGGTAAGTTCACTAGGCTCGGGGTCCTTGAGTCGGTGAAGGATGGCATTGTGAAGCTGTGCGCTTGGTGCATCCGAGGGACTGCCGGACGGGGAGCGAATGGAGTGAGCCCAAAGGAAAGCATACTTCTAGGGCATGAGACGCGAAGGATGGCATTGCGAAGCCGTGCGCTTGGCGCATCCGAGGGACGTAGGCCGAGGGAAGAGAGCTTTGGTCGGGAACTCCATGAGGGATAAGGTGGACTTGGCTAAGTGGCTAAGACTGAGTGTCGGAGGCTCAAACTTGATGTTTGAGGGTTTACCCGACGGTCGGATGCTCAAACAACTTGGTGTTTGAGGTTTTGCCCGACATCAGTCGACTGGCATAGGTGCCGGTTCGACTGATCCATGTCAACCAATGATCGCCGAGAGGATGACAATGATCGACCGATGGGAGTGTCGCGAGCAGAAGCGGCCGTAGCCGATCGGCGATCGACTACTAGTCACCATTCGGTGATGGGCATCATCGCATCGATCAGGTGATCCGTTGGAACTTGTCCAACGTGGATCTGGCCGTTGTGAGACAACGACTACAGGGGCTGTCGACTGGGGCCTTTTGGCAGTCGACTGCTAGGCGCGAAAATAGCTTGATGCAGGTTATAAAAGGAGCACGAGTTGGAGGATTTCACCAAGTCTTTTGTGAAGCTATTGGAGGGGAATTGTTGCTGCATTTCAGACCTTCAAGAGCCATCTAAAGCAAGCAACAAGCAAAGGGTTCAAAGCAAGCGTTGTAAAGTGTTGTTTACGTGTATTTTGTATTTGTCTTTATATTGCTTGTATTTCATTACTTAGTGTAATTGCTTGTGAGAGGTTTCTCCACCTCCGACGTGTAGTCGAAAAGGAGTGTTATAGTTAGTGTCGTACGCATAACTAGAGCTCAAGGAGCTCACCCATGGAGTAGGAACCATTCGGTTCCGAACCACGTATATCTTGTGTTGTGTGATTGTGTATTGTTGTTAGTTTTATTATTATTGTTATTCCGCTACGCTAACGACAATTGTAGACAACCAACGCAAGATGAACGAGCGAATTACGACATCCAACGAACGACGGCTATTCACCCCCCTCTAGCCGGCCAATCGATCCCCAACAGAAATTTTGAGTATAACCGAATGAATTTCGGTTCTTCCGTTCCGCCACCACACGGGGATATCTTTCGCTTCTCCTCGCGGGGATAGAAATTTATATATATAATACATAACCGAGGGATCTCGGTTCTTCCATTCCGCCACCGCACGGGGATATCTTCTGCTTCGCCTTGCGGGGATAGAAATTTATATATATAATACATAACCGAGGGATCTCGGTTCTTCCGTTCCGCCACCGCACGGGGATATCTTCTGCTTCACCTTGCCGGGATAGAAATTTATATATATAATACATAACCGAGGGATCTCGGTTCTTCCATTCCACCACCGCACGGGGATATCTTCCGCTTCGTCTCGTGGGAATAGAAATTTATATTTATAATACATAACCGAGGGATCTCGGTTCTTCCGTTCCGCCACCGCACGGGGATATCTTCTGCTTCGCCTCACGGGGATAGAAATTGATATATAGATATATGGCTCAGAAGCCATCAACATAAAGGAGGCAACGTTTTCATATCATCCCTCTTTTGTGCTTATCTTCCGAAGGGGAACGCCTATATCCACCCCTTCCCATGCAAATGAAGGCTTTAGTACATAACGGGCCATTTAGAAAAAATAACCCTTCTTTCCCTTTCACTTAGGGCCTCCTTCTCCATAGACGAGGAGCCCAATAATGGTTATAGGCCCACTCTCCTCCCAGCCGATAACAGAGGCTGGCTCACCGCTGCCTTCTATCTCCCCTGAATACCATTCTTCCTCCGAACCCATGGCGGTTGATATCCCCTTACTGCAAACTTCCCCCTCCACTCATCGCCTAAAGAGCCCTTCTCCTCCTACAAATATCATCCCCCTTCTCCCCATCACCAGTGAACTTTCCACCTCAGTATCATCTGTCCCATCTTCTTCCTTTTCTCCCAGGAGTCTTCGGATCCTGAACTTAGAGGAAGTGGTTCGTCACATGGAAAGCCTACGTCATGCTCTGGATTTGATACGTTTTCTCAATTAGCTTCCTTAGCTTTTTCGTACTAACCGATTTCTTTTTCACAACTGGCATGCAGGCCTTGACCAACCATCAAGAGTTGGATCGCTCCCTCCATCAATATCAGGCTCAAGCTCATGAATGGGAGCGGCAACAACGAGAAGATTTGGCGAATACTCAGAATCAAGAACGACTCCTATTGCAACAATTGCACCGGTGCCAAGAGCAATTAGCCAAAGCTCGCCAACAGATTCAGAACGATGCTGATACTATTGCAGCGTTAAGGGAACAACAACGATCAGGTGTGGAACCACCCGTCCCCCTGCGAGAAGTCCAATCGACTCCTCTTGATAAGGAGTCTTCCTCAGCTCAAGACTTAATACGTCTTCAAGGGCAGGTAGCAGAGCTCCTCAAGGGGAAGCAACAAAATTCTGACGCCATCGCTCGCCTTCAGGTTCAATACCGGCGAGCACAGGATAAGATAGGGAACCTCCGCACCCGCTTGTGCAAGGAGGTACAAGAAAACTCATCCCTCATAAATTCCAGGGTGCATGCTCACGCCTATCTACGCAGGCAAGAGACTTCACTCCAAAGGCTGGGCACTGAACTCGCCCAGACCAGATCTTATTCTGAAGCAGTGGAGGGGATTTCAGCTTCTATGCGTCAAAATATGGTGGAGATGACGCACCTTGTGCAGCAGGACCAAAGTTCCCGAGCCGATGATGTTTCCATCCTAGCCGATGCTATTATGGAGGTGTCGCGACGCTATGTGGACGTGCGTCGAAATCTTCAAGAACAACAAGAAAAATGCGAGAGGCTGCATCGAGAGTGAAGCCCTGACCGTCCGAACCGCCAGGAGCGACTTATCATTTTACAGCGCGCCACTTATCAGGATGGATTTAATGAAGCGGTTCGAAAAATATGCCGACCAAGGATTACCTCCTCCAACTTATCCTTCATTTTCTTTAAATTGGGAGGCTGGTTTTCGACGTTATCCTCCCGACCGATTTAAGCTGTAATTCGATATCTTGTTTTGAAACGGGAATTTCCTTTCCATTTTCTTTCTCTTCTTCAAGATTTATTAACAGTACTGTATTGCTCTTGTAAATAACTCATTAACGAAATTTGGAGAGTACTTGGCATCTAATTAACGCGATCAAGTTAAGGAGTACACTCCTTCAGAGTCTCATGATTTCTCTTCTTCTATTCTCTACTCCTCATACAGTGTGAAAAAGTTTTAAATGAATGGCATTCCAAGGTCGTGGAAGCTCTTTACCTTGGTCATCTTTCAGATAATATGCTGACCCTGCTATGCAGCGCGTTATTTCATAGGGTCCTTCCCAGTTTGGAGCTAGTTTTCTGGGGTCTCCAGCGGGATTAACTTTACGCAAAACCCAATCCCCTTCTTGAAATCTTCGAGGCATCACTTTCTTATTAAAGGCTCGATGCACTCTTTGCTTGTAGAATTCCGCTCGCCTCCGTGCCATTTCCCTCTTTTCCTCCACCAAGTCCAATTCAGTGCTTCGAATAAGTTGGTTCTTATTTGGTTCATATGCCTTTATCTGAGTGCTATTTAACAGAACTTCGACCGGAATAACAGCTTCCGTCCCGTACAACACACTGAAGGGAGTTTCTCCTGTTGTTGTCTTGGGTGTAGTTCGATAGGCCCACAGGACACCTGGTAACTCTTCTACCCAGTTTCCCCTCTGAGCCCCTAACTTTGTCTTTAATCCTTGAATGAGGATCCTGTTAGTCACCTCCACTTGCCCGTTCGCTTGAGGGTGAGCTACCGAAGTGAAAGTCTGCTGAATGTTGAGACTTTGGCACCATTCTTGGATCTTTTTTCCTTGGAACTGTCGTCCATTGTCACTGACTATTTTCCGAGGAATACCGTATCGACAAACAATGTTTCTCCATAAGAATCAGATATGACATTCTCATAATTTTGGCTAGGGCTCTCGCCTCCACCCATTTGGAAAAATAATCCACACCACACAATAAAACTCTTTCAAAGGTGACTGCATCAGACCTACTATATCCATTCCCCATTGATCGAAAGGACAGGAAGAGACCATGACTTTCATTAACTTAGCCGGCCGTTCGGAACGGTTGCTATGCTTCTGACAAGCGAGGCAAGCTTGCACTATATGAGCAGCATCTTGCTGGAGAGTAGGCCAAAAATATCCTGCTAATAGGGCCTTTCTTGCTAAAGCTTTCCCTCCTAAATGATTCATGCAGCAACCTTCATGAATCTCCCGGAGTACCCATTCCGCATCCTCATTTCCCAAGCATTTCAATAAAGGTCGTCCGAAAGAAGTCTTGTACAAATCTCCATTTAAGAGGGTGAACCGTTTGGCTCGGCTTAGTAAAGCGGATGCCGCTGTTTTGTTCTTCCGGAACTTTCCCGTGCCATAAATAAGCTATGATGTCAGTCCTCCAATCAAGAATTAGGCTTGATTCGGGTGCGTCTTCCTCCACGCTGCATATTGCTAGGGAAGTAAGGATTTTCGTATGGACAGTTTCCGAGGACTTCATTCCTTCTATAGCATTAGCCATCCGAGCCAATTCATCTGCCTTCCCGTTATTCTCCCGCGGGATTTGCTTTAAGAGGACCTGACGGAATTGAGCCTTTTCTTTCTCAAAAGCCTTCAAGTACTTATGCAGCCTTTCCTCTCGAACCGCAAAAGAACCTTGAAGTTGTGATATTACCAACTGGGAATCCGAATGGATTACAATGGAAGAAGCCCCCACCACTTTAGCAGCCTGCAATCCCGCTAGGATGGCTTCATATTCTACCTCATTATTAGATGCCCGATATCCCAGGCGAACGGCTAATTGAGTTTCTTCACCATCAGGGGAAATTAGTAGAACACCGACGCCGCTGCCCGTAGATCCCGAAGAACCGTCTACGAATATATTCCATGCCTCTAATCCTTCCTCTTTTGTTGCCAAACCATCTTCCGAGCCACAAGGTACCTCGGCCAGAAAATCAGCGAGCGCTTGGGCCTTGATAACTGTTCGAGGTTGGTAGTGAATATCATACTTGCTTAGCTCTACCACCCATTTGGCCAATCTTCCAGAGAAATTGGGCTTAGTGACGACCTTGTCCAATTCGCTGTGTGTTAGAACGGTAATGGGATGAGCCAAAAAGTACGACCTTAACTTGCAGGCGGTTAGCAATAGGATATATGCCAACTTCTCTAGCTCCGTATAACGGAATTCCGCCCCCTTCAGGATATGGCTGGTATAATAAATAGGCTGCTGGTGAGAACCTTCTTGTCTCAATAATACCGAACTAACGGCTCCCTCCGAGACGGCCAGATATATCCATAGTGGTTCTCCAGCTATTGGTTTGGCTAACAGTGGGAGTCCAGCTAAATATTTCTTCAACTCCTGGAAAGCTTGTTCACATTGATCATCCCACTGAAATTTAGTAGCCTTGCGCAAGATCTTGAAGAAAGGAAACCCTTTGTCCGCCGATCTGGCTATGAATCGTGATAAAAAGCGATCACTGCCTACGACCTCTGGGTTTCTCGCAGATTAGCGGGTGACTTCATGTTACATAGTGCTTGCACCTTCTTAGGGTTGGCTTGCAACCCTTTTTCTGTCACGATGTACCCCAAGAACATGCCGCTCTTTACCCCGAACAGGCATTTGTTAGGGTTTAGCTTCATATTAAACCGCCTTAATGTAGCAAAAGTTTCATTTAAATCCTTGACTAAATCCCGAGTGGCCTTCGATTTGACTAATATGTCATCCACGTAGACTTTCACATTTTTACCTTTCTGTTCTGTGAAGATTTTGTCCATAAGGCGCTGATAAGTGGCCCCTGCGTTGTTTAATCTAAACGATATTACCACATAAGCATATAACCCTCCCGCAGTCACAAAGCTAACTCTCTTTTGATCTTCTTTGGCCAAAGGTATTTGATGATATCCTTGATATGCATCCATTAGAGACACCACTTCATAACCCACAGTAGAATCCACCAATTAATCAATACAAGGCAAGGGGTAGTAGTCTTTAGGGCATGATTTATTTAAATCACAAAAATCGATACACATCCTCCATTGCCCCGAAGGTTTGGGGACCAGGACTACATTGGAAACCCATTCGGGAAACTGAATCTCCTTTACATGACCCACTTTTAGTAGTTTATCTACTTCTATGGCTATGACCTTGTCCTTTTCCGGTCCAAAATGTCGTCTCTTCTGCTAGACGGGTCGGGCTCCTTTAGTGATATTGAGATGGTGTTCAGCCACTCGAGGATTGATCCCCGTGAGATCATGCACACCTTTTGCAAAGATGTCTTCATTCTTTTTTAGGCAATCCACCAGCTCTTCTTTTGTTTTCAGCTGTTGTGCTATACGTGTGGCCTTTCCTGGAGCAATTTCCACCAGTTCTCCTTCCTCTATTTTGCCGGCCTTGGGAGGGGATTCCTCCAGGACACAGACATCAGTGATGATGACATATTTGCCTTTGAGGTCATAGGTTCGGGCTTTCTTCTGATCGTCCCAAACCATTTGCACGTAGCAGCTCCTGGAGGCCTTCTGTTCTCCACTGACTTCTCCCACCAATTGACCCACTAGAAATTTCAGCTTCTGGTGTTACGGGGAAGCCATGACCTGAAAAAGGGTGAGGAAAGGGCGCCCAAGAATAGCATTATAAGTGGACGGAGCGTCGACAATAAGGAAAGGGATTATACTAGTTTTTTGGCTGGGCTTCACGCCCAGAGTTAGAGGCAAAGAAATCTGCCCCGTAGGATGTACTACATGCCTTGCGAATCCAAAGAGAGGGGTGGCCACATCTTCTAGCTGGGCATTCCCCAGCTGCATCTGTTCGAAGGCTTCCTGAAAGAGGATGTTGACGGAACTTCCCAAATCGACCAACACCCGAGCCACTTCATAATTGGCCAAGGATATACGAATAACCAAGGCGTCCATATGGGGCAGTAGGACACCCTGTAAATCTTCCGGCCCGAATGAAATGGGCGGTGCAACTTGAATAATCTGGTCGGTGACGATGGCCAAACTCTCCATGAGACGGGCATACGACTTCCATGCTCGGTTGGAGTCCCCATCAGTAGGTCCTCCAGCTATAACATGAATAACTCCTCGTGTGGGAGCGTTATCTAGACTGGATGAAGGGCCCTCACCTGATGGGCCTCCTTGGGAGGCAACCTCTTGGGATGGCGTTTGAGGGAAAGTGACTTGAGGTTGTTGATTATAGGGCCCTGGACGAGTTACATTGGGTCGGGGGCCTTGCCGTGCCGGTCCTCCTACTTGGAACCTTACTTGCGGATATGCAGTATGGAGGCGATCCAATTCCTCTTGTAACTTGAAACATCGGCCACTACTGTGGCCATATTCCGTATGATATTGGCAGAAGAATGGGGCAGGGGGGTTACGCGGGATTCCCCTGTATCCTAAGGGTCGTTCCAGCAGACCCTGTTGGTCATAGAATTCCATTTCCCGTTCTTTCCAAGTCCTCGCAGGAGGAAGCGCTTTAGCGGCCATGATTTGTAATGGCGGGATGGGGCAAACACCTTGCAGCATTGGACGAGATCTCGGAACCTCCTGTCGAAAAGGTAATGTATACTCCCGTCGAAGGGGCGCTTGAGGAGGAGCGGGACGAGCTCTTTCAATTGGGACTGCTGCGGCAGTCCGTTCAGCTCTCCGTACCTTTAATCCTTCTTCTTCGCGGATAAACTGCTCCGCACGGCTCAGTAGATCCTCATAACTATCCGCAGGTTGTCTTAACAAGGAACTGAGGAAGGGGCCCTCTTTCAGCCCGTGCTGAATAGCGCCTCTGAAAGATTCGGATCGGGCTGAGGGGATTCCCCTAGCTGCAGAAGTGAATCGATGAAGATACCCCCTAAGGGATTCTGAAGGTCCCTGGGTGATATGCATTAACATAGAGGCGTCCTGTTTATACGCCTTGCAGCTGACAAATTCCCGACTGAACATTCTCTGGAAATCAGCGAAACAAGTGATGGATCCTGGGGGCAGAGTATTGAACCACTTTTGTGCCGAGCCAGTTAGGGTGGTTCGGAAGACTCGGCACTTGAGAGCGTCAGTATAACAGTGGAGCGAGGCCGCTCCGTCAAATTGAGATATGTGCTCTTCGGGGTCCGTCGAACCATCATACTTATTGATCTGAGGATTCCGGAAGTAAGATGGAGGGAGCTCAGAGAGAATGTCCATTGTAAAGGGACTCGGCTCGTATATTTTAGGAGGTATGGTTGATTGACTTTCGCCCTGTTCTTCCCTGCGGGTTTGGGTGAAGGGCATAGTGTTTTGAGGCTTTCTTCCCCCAAGTCCGCCTCCAGGCAATATTTCCCCATTAACGGCTGTACGAGATGGAGGAGGCATTTATGCGGGTGGGCCTCTGGAAGAAGGTTCATCGGAATGCGAATGCAGATATCCGGTCCTTCTCCTTTCCCTAGCGAGGGCTTCTGTAATAGCGTCATCCATTAGGGCCTTCAGCTGGTAGTGTTGGATCGATGCGGTTCGCTAGAGGGGGGGGGGGTGAATAGCGAAAGAAAATTTTTCTCGTACGAACTCGTTTTAAAAGAAAACTTATATGAAGCGGAAAGATAAGCAAAACAAAAAGTAAAGGAGACAATAGACAAAAGAGATTTACTTGGTTCGTAGCCGAAGGCTACTACTCCAAGGCCCTAGTGGTCCTTGACCACGTACGGAGGGCAAAAGCACTAAAGGAACTCCTCCTCGTTAGAGGTAGGAGTTAATCGATACAAGAAGAAACCACAAAAACTTGAGGTAGAGGGACACTCCCCCTCTCCTCGTATACGATAAAATCTCCGGAAATATAAATGACAAACTGATAACAAAAACTAAGACCGACGTACAATAATAAAGAAAGTTAAACCTAGACGTCGGAATGGAAGGACTTCGTTGTCGTAGAGTTGCAGCGTAACGGAGGCTTTTGAGCACTTAGAATTGTTGATTAAACCCTAGGTTTGGCCCTCCTTTTATAGCCTTTGAGCCCCTTTTCGAGTGGGTCTTCAACCAATCACAAATGGACACCAAACCGCTTTGAGGTGGAGTGATAAGCCTTGACTCCTCAAATCTGATCATTGACCATCAGTCGACTGATGGCCATCATCGATCGGTGATGGCGACATCGATCGATTGATGACCTTCAGCGATCGGCCCGATACGGCGGTCGAGTCCTCCAAGTGGCGGATCGTGATGCTTCTTGCCAAGTCAAAGTTAGCTCAATAAAAACATAATTTCGATGGTCGTTGACCATCCGATCTCGACCTAGACCATCTATAAGATGTCTTTGGTCGGATCTACGCTTAAGATCATCCCCGTAAAGAGGATACGACCTTACTTACTCTCGCACACACGAGCTTACCTCGATACTTACGTGTCGCTTTTGCTTCCGGCCTTCCACTCGATTCCTTCGGCTCCCTCCGAAGTCACTCGAGTATCGCCCGACCACCGCGGCTTCCTCCGGGTGTCGCTAGCCTTCAGCTCCAGCTATATCAATCTTCTGCACACTCGATTCAGCTCGTGAGAAAACAAAATAGACTTAACTTTTGTGTCTTTGCTATAATCAAAACACAGGTTCGATTTTGGTGCCTCACTGCACCAACAATCTCCCCCTTTTTGATATATGGCAAAAACACACAAAGTTAAGGAAATTAAGTGCATGAAACAGTAAAGACAAGAAGCAAAAGTAGGAGTAGTAAAAATATTTCTCAAGTTCTCCCCTTAGAGGAACCCTCCCCCTTGACCGAGGGTGAGTACTTGAAAAAGACTTTTAGTTCTCCAAACACAAAAGTTAAGTTAGGCTTCTTAGAGTCAAAAATAAGTGCAAGTTAAGTAATCAAAAGTTAAGTCAAAAGGTTAATTATTCAAAAGGTTTAACTTTTTGATTTCTTAACTTGGGTCTTTAAAGTTTTCAATTCTGAAGAGTTGAAACCTAAACCTTACTCCCCCTTAACTTAGGCCAGAATCAAAGTTTTAAGTTAAGTTATCAATTTCAAAAATTTTAAATTGAACTTTGGCCTTTTCTTGAACCTTAACTTTGGCCTTTTCTCCCCCTTTTGACATAAATCAAGGAAAAAGTGGGTGGGGTTTTAAGAAAACCCTAAGTCCAAGCATGATGATTTTAAAAATAGTATGTGAAAATAATTCATCTAAATGTTCAACTCTAGTTTGACTTGATTGAAATGATATTATCAACAAGTCCTGATTAGAGTTGGTTAATATTAGTTGCATATTTATACTCCGAGGTTCATATTGATGCACTTGATCTACATCTTGGAACCTGGAGTAGGGTCCTAACATCTCACGCCCATCTACGTGGCTAAGTACACAAACACATTAGTCCTATGTGTTGTGAGATGTACTGGCTCCTTAAATCTATAGGTGCATGATATCTAAGGTATGTCCTATGCTAGTTCCATCAAAATGAAAAATAAGAAATAGTAGTAAGAAAATATAGTTTGCAAGTTCTTATTCTATTACGCACATGCCCAATTTTCGTCTTAATAGACTAAATTCGGCTTCGGGTAGGGGTTTAGTAAATAGGTCTGCTAGGTTAGATTTCGATTCGACGTACTCGAGAGTTGTATGGCTCTGGCCACATGTTCTCGAATGAAATGGTGTTTGACTTCTATATGTTTGGTCCTAGAGTGACATATTGGATTCTTGGTAAGATTAATTGAACTAATGTTATCTACGTGAAGTTTAGTATTCGTAAAGTCTAACTTAAAGTCGCGGAGAGTGTGCTTCATCCAAAGAAGTTGAGTGACACACTCACCCATCGCGATGTATTCGGCTTCGGTTGTAGATAAGGCAACACAATGTTGCTTCCTCATCGCACTAACTCACTAGACTTTGTCGAGCAACAACCACTCGTGCTCTTTCTATCGAGTTTACTACCGGCATAATCCGAATCGGAGTAGCCGATTAGTTCGAACTCGGTAGATCTAGGATACCAAATACCGACATTAAGTGTACCCTTTAGATATTTAAGGATACGCTTAACTAGGGTTAGGTGAGACTCCTTAGCACAGGTTTGAAACCTGGCGCACATACTTACTGCGAATAGGATGTCGTGGACTGCAGCTAAGCATAGAAGACTTCCTATTGCGCTCCTATAGTACTTTAAGTCAATGGACTTACTTTCTAGGTCTTCCTATGTTAACATTTATCGCCATTGGGGTGTTTATTATCTTAGCGTCTTGCATTCCAAATCTTTTAATTAACTCCTTAGTGTATTTTTGTTGATATAGGTATATACCATCCTTAGTTTGTTTAATTTGTAGACCTAAAAAGAAACTTAACTCGCCTACCAAGTTCATTTCGAACTCACTTTCCATGAGCAAAACGAACTCGTTTAGTAAGGCTAAGTTAGAGGTTCCAAAAATTATATCGTCTACGTAAATTTGAGCTATGAATATTTCTTTACCTAAGGTTTTTACAAAGAGAGTTGGGTCAATCTAAGCCTTGGTTAAACCCTTTGACTTAAGATGGATTGAAAGTCTTCGTACTCAAGCTCGAGAGGAGCTTGTTTAAGTCCATAGAGAGCTTTCAAGTTTTAGAACATGGTCGGGTTTATCTAGATTTTCAATCCGGGTTGGCTAACATAAACTTCTTCTTTAATGTATCCATTTAGGAATGCCGACTTAACATCCATTTGAAACTTAAATCCTCGACAAAGTGCATAAGCTAGCAACATTCGAATGGATTCGAGTCTAGCTATCGGGCATAGGTTTCGTCGTAATCTAAGCCTTCGACTTGGCTAAATCTTTGGCTTACTAACCTAGCCTTGTTTCTAACTACTTCACCTTTATCATCAAGCTTATTTCAAACACCCACCTTGTTCCAATTATCGCTTTGTCTTTAGGTGGTGGTACTAATTCCCACACTTCATTCCTAGTAAATTGAGCTAGCTCTTCTTGCATTGCAATAATCCAATCGGGATCAAGAAGAGCTTGTTCAATTGATTTGGGTTCTATCTTTGAAATTAAGGAAATTTGACTAAGGTTCCTATAGGATGCTCTAGTTCGAACTCCTAGATTAGGATCTCCTATCACTTGATCGATAGGGTGGTTCGTCCGAGTCCTAGATTGGCTGGGTTGGTGTCACCTCAGGCTGGATCAATGGGTTGACTGGGCTGAACACTAGTTTGGTTGGAGTCATCTATCACTTGATCAATAGAGTGACTAGGTTGACTTAGGTTAGGATTAACACTAGACCTGATCTCCGGATAAGAGTAAGGTCTAGTATGAATCGGCTCGCTAATTGGGGTTGCCGGGGGTTTTATAGGTTCATGTCCTTCATCGAATACTACATTGATAGTCTCCTCGACTCTAAGGGTGTCATGGTTATATACTCTATAAGCTCTACTTGTAGTCGAGTATCCTAGAAAGATTCCGGTCGTGGTTTTGGATGTAAATTTCCCTAGGTAATCCTTAGTGTTTAGGATATGTACCTTACACCCAAATACCCTAAAGTACTTGATGTTAGGTATTTTATCGTGATAAATCTCGTACGAGGTCTTAAGGTGCCTCTTTACCATAAGGATCCTATTTTGGACATAGCAAGCCGTGCTAACGGCTTCTGCCCAAAACCTATCGGGTAGGTCGTATTCGTTCAACATGGTCCTAGCGGCTTCTTGTAGAGTTCGGTTTTTCTGCTCCACTAGGCCATTTTGCTGAGGGGTCCTAGGGCAAGAAAATTCATGGTGGTATCCGTTTAGGTTACAGAAGTCGGTGAACCTTTGATTTTCGAATTCACCACCATGATCGCTTCTAAGTCTTTTAACCTTAAGGTCTTTTTGATTCTCGATTAATTTGAATAGATTGATTAATTGATCTAGGGTATCATTTTTATGTTTGATGAACCTAACCCAGGTAAACCTGGAGTAGTCGTCAATTATGACTAAGCAATATTGACTTCTATTGAGTGACTTGGCTCCATGTGAATCGAATAGATCCATATGCAGGAGCTCAAGTACACTTGAGGTTCGTTCTTGGTTAGTTAACTTGTGTTGTGTCCTAGGTCATGTGTCGGGAGCAACCGCTGTCCAACATCCATTGATCCTACACACAAGGTGGTTGGATTGGATGTTAGATTTTTTGTTAAGAAAATTGGTTGTAAGTTGTTAACCCTAGGTCATCTCACCGGAGTCTATATGATCAAGCATGTTATACTTATGTGTTTTTTGAGATGACTTTCAATTAAGTTGATTGAGTGGATTTAGGTTCAAGTAATTCTATGTTAGATTTGGATTTAACCCTAGGCTTGTCAAGTTTACCTTTTCAAGATCATGGCTTCCAGGTCGTGGCGAGGCACAGGGGCCTTCTTTTATCGGATCATCGACCACTTCCTTAGACAAAGCCATTTTCAAGAAAATGATGACTTGACTCACCTAAGATCATTTCCTAGTCTAACTGGTTATTTTTGAAAAGAGGCTCCCCGAGGCTCAATCTTTTCAAAGGATTTTAGTTGGTTATTTGAAAAGAGGCTCCCCGAGGCTCAATCTTTTCGAAGAATTTTAGTTGGTTATGTACGTGTTCTAAGAGAGTTCACAAGTTTTAAAGCACAAACTTTCTAAGTTAAAACATGCAATTTCTAAGTTAAAGCACAAACATATTTTGTACTGGCTCCCCCTAGACCGTTGAATCGGTTCGGTCTATCCACATAGTGGATTTGGTCCTTGGGAACCCAGTACGAGTTAGATCCTAGAGTTGAAATCAAAGTGGTCTTAGGGACCCATGCTTGGACACATTTTTTATGTCTACTTACGATCGACATATACGACCTATTAGTCGCGTTTGAGTTAAACCCTAGTCCAGCCTTGTTGTACATGGCCCTTTGAGATCCAAGTAGGAGGTCAAGTCCTTTGGATCCCGAAGTGAACCTTTCCAACGAGTTCCTAAGATCTTCGACTTGACTTTTCAAGAGAGAGTTCTCAACTTCGAGTTTTTCAACCCGAGTTGATTCCTTCTCTTGAACTCGACTAGTCGAAGAGGTTAGGGAGACCTGGTGTTTGAGGAGTTTAACTTCCTCAACTAGGGTCTCGACCTTGGACTCGGATTTAACTAATTTCCTAGACAAAAACCTAACCGTATTTTGTAAAGTATTAAATAAATTTTGACTTACTTTAAGGGTATCTTTTGAACCGGATGCGTATCCGTGGCTTGACTTGAAGGTAGCTTCGTAGTCCGAGTCATCCTCAGGTTCTGACTCAAGTTCGGTCTCCGTGTCTGACTCAATCGACTTCGCCATGAAGACGTGGTCTTCGTCTTCTTCGGATGACGCTTCTTCCCATGTCGCGTTGAGGGCCTTCTTGTGCTTAGGTGCTTGGTGGTTGAGCTTGGGGCACTCGGACTTGATGTGTCCAAACCTGTTACACTCATAACACCTAATGTTAGAAATTTTAGATTTACCCTAGTTGGGTCGAGTCGTGGTTCGCTTTCGTCCCTTGGCTATCCTTCGAGCTAGGTTCATTAGTTCGGCAGTCAACTCCGGGTCAACTTCTTCTTCGGACTCATCTTCCTCCTCGGGTGGTGGTGGCTTGCTTGCGATTTTCTTCTTCTTTGAACCTGCAAACAAGGCTATACCCCTCTCGGGTTCCGAGTTGGATTGTTCATGTAATTCGAAATCCGAAAAGAGTTCATCTAACCTAATTTTAGAAAGGTCCTTGGAGACCTTATAGGCATCAACCATGGATGCCCATAAGGTAGTCCTCGGAAAAGAGTTTAGGACATACCTAATAAGGTCGCGGTTTTCGACCTTTTGCCCGATTGCGTGTAGGTTGTTGACTATGTCTTGGACACGGGCGTGGAGTTGCGTCGCGGACTCGTGTTCCTGCATTTTTAGTGTGTACAATTTATTGAATAACAAATCACGTTTGCAAACCTTAGCTTGATCCGATCCTTCGTGTAACTCGATTAGTTTTGTCCAAAGATCCTTTGCGCTTATGAAGGGGCCGACGCGATTTAGCTCCTCCTTGGATAGGCCACATTGGAGGATTTGTGTCGCCTTGGCATCGGCTTTGTTTGTTAACGGTCCATTGATCATAATCCAAGGAGTCACCCACTTCATTGGTCGAAAGTGTGAAACCCGTTTGAATTATGATCCACATCTCAATTTGGGTTTTGAGAAAGCATTTCATCCGACCTTTCCAGTAACGGAAATCATCTCCGTTGTAAAACGGAGGTCGGACGGTGCTAAAACCCTCGAGATGGGTCATTAGAACAAAAAGACAAGGAGACTAAAATGAAAACCTAGCAACAACAAAAACACACGAAAGTACCAAGACTTGCGTCTTGGATTAGTAGTCAAATAAAAGAAATAAACGAAAAATAGAAAGTTAAGCAAAGAAATAAGAAACTAAATAAAAAGTAAGTACTCACAACCTTCGATGTCCCCGAAAGGCTACTAAACGTCGTTTTTTGAGGATGAAAACAGCTTGTTACGGAGGTAAACCCCAATAAGAAGTGTAGATCTCTGCGAGAGCTTCGATTTGGTAGGTAGACCGTGTCGTGGGTCAACTTGTACGAAAAGTTATGCCCGTTTGACCGTCGGCTACTCCAAAAGCGAATACTTGCAAAACAAAATCAAACGAAGAGTACCAAGACTTCGTCTTGGATTAGTAGTGCGGGAGAAAAATTTAAACGAACAAAAAACAAATCTGTGAAAAAATGTTAGATTGGTGGTTTCACCAAATCTAACCGCCCCCGGCTCTGATACCAATTGTTGGATCGATGCGGTTTGCAAGAGGGGGGGGTGAATAGCGAAAGAAAATTTTTCTCGTACGAACTCGTTTTAAAAGAAAACTTATATGCAGCGGAAAGATAAGCAAAACAAAAAGTAAAGGAGACAATAGACACAAGAGATTTACTTGGTTCGTAGCCGAAGGCTACTACTCCAAGGCCCTAGTGGTCCTTGACCACGTACGGAGGGCAAAAGCACTAAAGGAACTCCTCCTCGTTAGAGGTAGGAGTTAATCGATACAAGAAGAAACCACAAAAACTTGAGGTAGAGGGACACTCCCCCTCTCCTCGTATACGATAAAAGCTCCGGAAATATAAATGACAAACTGATAACAAAAACTAAGACCGACATACAATAATAAAGAAAGTTAAACCTAGACGTCGGAATGGAAGGACTTCGTTGTCGTAGAGTTGCAGCGTAACGGAGGCTTTTGAGCACTTAGAATTGTTGATTAAACCCTAGGTTTGGCCCTCCTTTTAGAGCCTTTGAGCCCCTTTTCGAGTGGGTCTTCAACCAATCACAAATGGACACCAAACCGCTTTGAGGTGGAGTGATAAGCCTTGACTCCTCGAATCTGATCATTGACCATCAGTCGACTGATGGCCATCATCGGGCCGATCGATGGCGATCGTCGATTGATGACCTTCAGCGATCGATACACGGTCGAGTCCTCCAAGCCGGCAATGATCGATGCTTGCTGCAAGTCAAAGTTAGCTCAATAAAAACATAATTTCGATGGTCGTCGACCATCTGATCTCGACCTAGACCATCTATAAGATGTCTTTGGTCGGATCTACGCTTAAGATCATCCCCGTAAAGAGGATACGACCTTACTTACTCTCGCACACACGAGCTTACCTCGATACTTACGTGTCGCTTTTGCTTCTGGCCTTCCACTCGATTCCTTCGGCTCCCTCCGAAGTAACTCGAGTATCGCCCGACCACCGCGGCTTCCTCCGGGTGTCGCTAGCCTTCAGCTCCAGCTATATCAATCTTCTGCACACTCGATTCAGCTCGTGAGAAAACAAAATAGACTTAACTTTTGTGTCTTTGCTATAATCAAAACACAGGTTTGATTTCGGTGCCTCACTACACCAACAGGTAGAAGGGTGATGGGGTGCTCCTCCGCTACAGAGGTAGCAGGTTGTTGTACTTCTTCAGGTTGCATCTCAACGTCCAGCTCAAAGTTCCCACAAACGACGCCAACTGATGCGGACAGGTGAAAATCTGTTCACTCCTTTCCAATGCAGTGAAGCACGGAGGGAGATCTCAGAGGGTTCTCACGGGCCGCAATCAGTAAAGAAGAAGGAGATGAAGTAGATGAAACGCAAGAAACTGACGCCAGCAATCGAGACTCAGACACAAGATGTAACGTGGTTTGTGTTGGTTTTGCCCGAAAGCTCTGATACCAATTGTTGGGGTTGATCCGTGAGGGGAAACTTCGCTTCCCCTTCACCTCGGTTGCTTGACCATGGTGATCCCTTTGATGTCCCCGGATTAAAAATTTAATCTTAGACAAAAGGGATTCCCAAAGCAACCAAGTCATCGTCGTGCTATTCATTTAGAGAGGTCACTTGAACAAACTAGTTGTTCAAGCGACCATCCTCTATCCTACGAGTAGCCGCGGAATAGACGATGTCCGGATCGCCGGTTTTTGTGTTTGTACTCGGGATCCAAGTATTATTTAGCCTTTTTACAGAAATATAACATGCTTATATTTTGAAAAACAAACACAAGCAATGAATAAAAGAGATAGAAGAATAGTTATACCTCTTGGTCTTCTAATGTATGACCCTCCTCCTTTTGGACGTCGTGTGGGCGACGATCCACCAAAAGTCGAAGCTCCTAGATCGCAAAACTTCCTTCCTTGCTTTCCCAAGCAAGAGGAAGAAGAGAAACAATGTTTTTCTCCTTCCAAAACTCAACCAACAAGGAATCAATCCCTTCCTTGCCGCCGGCCAAGTAAATGAAGGAGATGGTGGTGGGAAGCAACCAAGATACCTAGGGAAACCCTATATCTTGTTTCCACCACCTAAGGAGAAGAAGAAGGAGGCTTTGGGCGTCGGCCAAGGCTGGAAAAAAGCTGGGAGAAGCTGCTGGACGTTGGCACAAAGAGGAAGAAGAAGAGAGAAAGAACCTTCCTTATTTGGTGCCACCCTAGCCTCAAAACCCTAACCCTAATTCCAATCCTATCTCAACTAGGATTGCCCTATTCTTGCCGCCCAAGCCTTGCTCCCTCTCTATGATCATCTTCACACCAACCCCATGCCACCTTTTATAGAGTTTGGGGATAAGCCATGAATTAATCTCCTCCATTGGTTCTAGGGAATTAATCTCAACCGTCGGATCTAGAGATTTAATCTCAACCGTCGGATCTTAGAGATTTAATCTCTACCAATGGATCTTAGTGTTTTGTTTCTATCCATTGGATCTAAGCATCTTGAGGTGTTAATGGGCTACATTAGGGACCATGAGGAGGAGTTGGGTCTTGGTCACCCATGGATCAAGCCCACATAAAGTCCGATCTACTAATGATGGTCCAATCCACTAAAGGTCCATCATTGATCTACCTCACCAACCCCCATATGATAATATGGGCTCCATATATTATTTGTACATTTTCTCCCCATGTTTAAGATCTCGAATGTCCGTCAATTAATTAATTTACTGACCATTAATTAATCGACATCTAACTCCATGAGTAGTACCACTCAACCTTTTCATCATGCCGGACCAAGTCCACCTGCAGTGTTTACATGATGAACCTTATGAGCTCCTCAAGGGGACATCATCATCCTAATATATAGGACACGGTTTCCTCCTATAATCAACGGCACACCATATAAATAATATCATCTCCCAACTTACCGAGTCTATCGATTTAATCTATAAATCTCGCCCATTGGTAAATCAAAGAGATGAGTACCAAGTATATGTGCCCGTTATTATATCGGGATTAAGAGCATGTACTAAATAATATCTGAGGTCCGATTCGATTATGTAGTCAGCAATAAATCGAATCACCTCTGTGTCAGTCCTGCTCAATACACACAAAGTGCACTAGTGTGATTCTATGGTCAAGACAAACCAATACCAAATCACACTACAACCATTCCGATGGTTTGTCCAAAGCCATCTCGGTTGTGAGCCTTTACTTATACTTTACAAGGAGCCGATAACATGATCTCCCGTGTGACACCACACACCATGTTATCTACAATGTAACGTATTAGACAATATGCATAAATATATGCAAACAATGATCATGTGATTCTTATTTCAAAAATAAAGATGTTTATAGAAAAGATAGACTTTTCAGTATACATCTCTACAGTTTGGAATAAGGATTCCTACTCCACGGAGGTGAGCTTTTCTCACCGGATGCAGTGCGTAAGCACTTTCACTATGAAGGTCCTCCTTTACGAAAAGTAAGTTTACGAAGGTGGAGGAGAAAAACCTCTTACAGTGATATCATAAGACGAGAAAAATACAAGAGATGTAACAATGACAGATCTCCGTCCTTCTTCTCCGGCGAGGCGGTTGTCGCTCCCCTTCTCCTCCTGAATATCCTTCTCTCTTGCCGGGTTGGAATAATTGTGGATCCTCTTTTCCTCCTTGCTTCCTCCCTTTTATCTTCCCCCTTCCGTCATTGTAACGTCGTGGGTTATCTCCATCGTACACGTGGCCACCACATCCACCTGGAGAATAATTCTTTTACAGATATAAGGAGTGAAGACTCCTTGGAATATTGCGTGGGGCCTCCCCAGCCGTTGCCTAATACCTTTTCCTCTACTTTTCGGGAAAATAGGTTAGACTATCTCCCTCAACCCTCCGCTTTGAGTGAAGCTAGTTTAGGTCTATAGCCCCCGGGTGCCCTAGCCCTAGGGTTCCTCATCAACCCGAACCAATTCCTCTTTTCCCCGTGCAAGACTTCCTCCGTATAACCGTATCGATCAGGTTAAGTCGACCCTCTATCCATCCCATCGACTTCTTGAATTATCTAGCTGAACCAATTCTTGCTCCACTCTTTAGCGAAGTGCCTTCCGTCTCTTCTTTGCTGTATCAATTACTTCTGTTGACTCTCCCGTGCCAATTACTTTCAATATTCTCCCGTATCAATGACCTCTGATATTCGCGCCCGAACCAATTCTTCCTTTTCTCCCTTCGCCGAGCCAAATATTTTGGATCAGATCATGGGTCCCCGCTAACCCTTCTATCGAAGATTATGTAGAAAAGGTACCAGCAGTATCATCCACCATTGGTTATAGGGATTTAATCTCAATCGTCGGATCTAGAGATTTAATCTCAACCATCAGATCTAGAGATTTAATCTCTACCTTTGGATCTAGAGATTTGTTTCTATCCATTGGATCTAAGCTTCTTGAGGTGTTAATAGGCTACAATAGGGACCATGAGGAGGAGTTGGATCTTGGCCACCCATGGATCAAGCCCACATAAAGTCCAATCCATTAATGATAATCCAATCCACTAAAGGATTATCATTGATCTACCTCACCAACCCCCATAAGTTAATATGGGCTCCATATATTATTTGTACATTTTCTCCCCGTGTTTAAGATCTCGAATGTCCGTCGATTAATTAATTTACTGACCATTAATTAATCAACATCTAACTCCATGAGTAGTATCACTCAACCTTTTCATTATGCCGGACCAAGTCCACCTGCAGAGTTTACATGATGAACCTTATTAGCTCCTCAAGGGGACATCATCATCCTAATATATAGGACACGGTTTCCTCCTATAATCAACGACACACCATATAAATAATACAATTTTCCAACTTACCAAGCCTATCGATTTAATCTATAAATCTCGCCCATTGGTAAATCAAAGAAATGAATACTAAGTATATGTGTCCGTTATTATATCGGGATTAAGAGCATGTACAATATAATATCTGAGATCCGATTCGATTATGTAGTCAACAATAAATCGAATCACCTCTAAGTCGGTCCTGCTCAATATACACAAAGTGCACTAGTGTGATTCTATGGTCAAGACAAACCAATACCAAATCACACTACAACTATACTAATGGTTTGTCTAAAGCTATCTCAGTTATGAGCCTTTACTTATACTTTATAAGGAGTCAATAACATTATCTCCCGTGTGACACCACACACCATGTTATCTACAATGTAATGTATTAGACAATATTGCATAACCATAAAATATGCAAACAATGATCATGTGATTCTTATTTCAAAAATAAAGATGTTTATACAAAAAATAGACTTTTCAGTATACATCCCAACACTATCTTGGATTTAACCAACATTTTTTCTACTTATCATTGGTCTCGGATTTTCAAAGTTTCTCCTTGGTCCATCTTTTCTTCTTAAGAAACCCACCCTTCATGCCCCTTGGAGGTTCGAAACCCTCCACCAAAATAAACCAATCTTCTATATTACACATAAGAAATTATTTCATCCTACTTTTTCAATACCTGAAATTCTCGCGGTCAAGATGGGTGGAACTTTGATGTCATAGCCCAATCCATCATTGGGAAACTCCATTATCCTCTACTCCTCTAGCGCTTGTACTCTCGCGGTGGTGAGTCCTTGAAGAGCGGCCTCACTCTGATACTACTTGTTGGGGACCATTTAGTGTGCTAGAGGGGGTGAATAGTGTTTTTCTATTCATTTTGATTGCATGCTTGTCTCTACAAAAATCTTAGCAGTGGAGTACGAAATATACAAGATAAAAATAAACACAATCACAACATAATATTTTACATGGTTCAAAACCTATGGTTACTACTCCATGTCCTGGCTTTAGTGTCAACTCCACTAAACCTTGTCTCCTTCTCGATAACACACCAGAGGTGGAGAAAACCTCTTACAATAGAGTTTACAATAATAAACAACAACAAAATACAAGCAAATGAAAGAAGTGAAGTTACAACACTTTATAAATGAGCTTTTGAATGCTTGATCTTTTTGTTGCTTTGAGATACTTGAGAGGTCTAGAACACAACAATAATTCCCCTTCAAGAGATCCAAGAACCTACAGCTTCAACCCCCATTGCAATATCCTTTTATATCCTGCATCAGGCTAATTTTCTGCCTAGTAGTTTGATGTGAGCAAAATATATAGAGTTTTTGGAGTAGTTTTAGTACACATCTCATTGCATTTTATACTTGTTTCATGCATATTCTTCCTTGCTTTGCATTCATTTCATATTTTCTAGTTCAGAGATATACTTTTGTTAATTTATGTGTAGGATGTTGTTTTTGGAGCAAAAATGGAGCAATTTTGTGGAGCAAGGACCTTAGGGAACACACACTGGCCATGTCCCAAGACATGGGCATGTTTCCGTACCAAAATGGATCAAAAGGGAGGCTCAAGAAATCCACACAGTCAGTTGTGTGAAATCCATACGGTCGTGTCTTTTTTCAGCCTGATTTTAAGACCAGATTTAAGTCATTTCTAGCCATGAACATGACTGATCGTGTGAAATTCACACGTCTATGTGGCGGCGCCACAAATTCGAAGAAATAGGGTTTTTCCGAGCATTTATGGAAAAATGGAGCCGCCTCTATATATAGAAAACTCATCTAAGAGGTTGGGGATCACGAGGGGAGCCACCCGAGGGCTCCCAAGCCCTAGAGGAGGCACGACAGCTGGGAGGCTCACCACGGGGAAAGAGGAAGTACTTCAAAGATTGGAATCTATCCTCCAATGACTTGGAGAATGACACGAGTACTACATTTATTCTTGAACATCTTTGCATTGTAATGATTCTCTTTATGATGCCTTGTGTTTGTTCTCATCTATTCATGGAGTAGATACTTTGATTCTAGGATTAGGGAGTTGTGTATCTTGATTTGTAAACAATATATTGCAATGAATCCATGTTTCCTTGCACAGTTTTTGATTGTTATATATTTATGCATTCTTCTTATTCTATGACATGAGTATACATGGTCTGACTTTATTGTGTTAATCTGATTTAGATGCCAAAAGTACTAGGTTATATTTTAGAGGTATGGGGAAGGACCGTAAGGAGAACCCAGTCATCCGAGCCATAGAGAACGAGATGTGGGGGGATCGATTACGAGTGGGGCATTAATCCGCTAGGGTTCTCGTGACAAGTTCCTTATGCGACCAAGGTTACCTGATAACGAATGTCTTTGCCGTCTCAAATTAATTACCGAACCCCCTCTACACTAAAATAGCATAGTGAATGGTCCGGATCGTTTCCCAATGAGTGTAATTGATAGAATAGTAAACTTAGGATTTCTAATTATTGCTTTAAGTTTTCAAATTTGAATGAGGGTTGGAATTTACAAGACTAATCCTACTAAATGAAAGACAATGCAAGTAATTAAAACATTAATCTAACTAAACTATGATGACAATGAAATTAAAGAAAAGATAAACTAAGCATTTAGAAACATAAAGACAGTGAAGGAACTTAAACAACAATATAAGTACAAAATTACATGAGTGTAAACAAAGCATGGAATTAAACTATGATTATGATGAAATTAAGCTAATGAATAATTAAACTAAAGAACAACAAAGAAAAGGAACAACTAACACAAATAATTCATGAACGATAAAATAAAATACAGCTAAATTTCTAATTAACAGTAGGATAAACCAACCGAATTAAAACCTAGAATCAAGCATCACAATTAAGCAGTGAAGGAAACAACCAATTGAAACTACTAGTTAACCTCTAAGACAAACTACGAGTTAACTACAATGTAAACTACAAACAAACTACAAATTAAACTACATGTCAAACTACAGCTAACTACAAATTAGACTACAAGTCAAATTACAAGTCAACTAACTGAAATTAAACTACAAACTAACTACAAGTTAGACTACACAAACAACAAATGAAACTACAAACTAAACTACTGATCAAATGACAACAACAACAAATTGGGGGTTTTGAACAAGTTTAATTCACTAATCCAAACATAACTTAAAGTAAACAAACAATGCAATGCAAAAAAAATAAATGAGAGAAAAATGTGAATTCCAAATATAACTATCGGCGATCCCCTAACACCCAGAGCAATGACTTCCCTCTCAAATGATGACTACAACTCAAACAACTTCCTCAAACGGTGGATGCGGAGCTGCCCAATCGGTGCAGCAGGAAGGAAGGAAATACGGATGGATGTGGACCACTACTATGGCTGATGGAGGTGCGACTACTAAATCAGCGCAGCCCAGGGATGGATTGTGATGGCGGAGCAGCCCAATCGACACTGCGGGAATGAAAGGAATGTCGAAATAGAGGTGAAATCGCAGCTTCACTAGTGATGAAGGGCGGAGCTACCCAATCGGTGCAGCCAAGGAGGGAATCTGAGGTGGAGCAGCCCATTTGATGTTGCGGGAAGGAAATGGAACACCGGTGAAGAAGGGGAACTCGCCGGAATCACTGTCGTTACCCAATGCCGATGAGCTGGCTGAATTTCGACATCTCGGTCGGCTGGAGAGAATTAGAGGTGATTGTCTCCAACTATCGGAAGGGGGGTCGTTGGAAGGAGCCTCCGGAGCTGACGCTGCCGTCGAAAGGGGAAATCCCGTTGCTCGCGTGTGGAAGGGGAAGATCGTCGTGCGATCACTGTGCAAGTGAGGAGGAGCTTCTTCCTTTGCATCGCCATCGGCGGCTCCTGTGTGATTCCTGCTTCTCTGTGAGGAAGTAGAAGAAGTCGCCGCCGGCTGCTCGCGCGTGGAGAGGAGGCATCCTCCAGTGCTTTCGGGGAAAGGGAAACTGTGCATCGCGATTCTCCCCATGGGTGAAGATGTTGGATTTTTAAAAACCAATTTCCTTGACCGTCCGATCAAAGCCCCTTAAAAGCCTTCCAATTAAAGCTAGGGTTAAATGCCTTGATTTAATCAATTAAGCTGGTTGTGCATCCAACAACTCAGATTGCTCCGATTTTGATTGAACGAATCTGATCAATCTGAAGGGATAATCACGATCGGTCGAATCTGGATGAAAGGTTTAGATGTCTAGATCTAAATTTACAGATTTGATCTCTCTAGATCTAGATAGATGGCTCAGAATCAATCGCTTTCCTTGGGTGGTTCATATTGCTCAAATCTTATCCCTTGATTTAATTGCCTCTGATCTGGATGAAGGGCTCAGATTAAGTCATCTTGAAATGTCCATTAGGACCCTAGATGAAGCCATATTTGATCCAACTTGAGTCTAGTCCATTGGCTCATCTCGATCTCCTACAAATAAAGATAAATTTTACATATAAGTCCAAAATTTAGGAGAATTTATAATTAGGTCCCAAATTGAATCCAACTCATAAAACATGCAAATAATCAACAATAAATCACTCGAGAGGATAAAAACAATGATATTAAGGACAAAAATAACATAATAAAATGGTAGTTATCAATTCCCTCACACTTATTCTTGTGCGTCTCGAGCAAGTAAAGAAAACTAAAAGTAAACTTAAGGTATATTTTCCTAGCAATTCCCAAGCATACAATGAAAATCATGAAAGAAAGTTACCTTGGATTGTCAAATCTCAAAGACTCAAGCAATCTTGGACTCAAATCTTATGCAGGTGAACAAACATGGTTACTTCAATCCATCCAGAATAGACTATGAATGATTAAGCCTCACAAGATAAGTGGTGGTTTCTCTCGCTCTCATAAGCATATAATAGTGGAGTTCACTCAAACTACTCATGATTTATGCACTACCATATGCTTGCTTTTCTTCTACCTTCACCACTATATACACATAAGAATGCACAATTATTGAAGGCTTATTAGGAATGTGAAGGAAACATGAATAAAAGCAAATAATGGTATGTGTGTAAGGAAAGAAAAGTAGGAAATGAAATAACTAAAGAAATGCAAGAAGATATGGAAATACTGAAATGCTACATAGACCAGTACAATAAAGCAATGCGCCAAAAGTTTTCATCCAAGCTAGCTTTTCACAATTCACTAAACAGGAAAACAACCCCTATCACTTTCACAATACAAATCCATAGATGATATACAATAAATCTCTCAAAAGTTGCAATGAGGGATGTCTATTGCAAAATTACTATCACAAGTATATAAAAAAAAACACAAAATGTCAAAGAATTTTTTTTTATTGCCTTTATTGGTTTGGCCAAATATTTTTTTTTCAACTTTTTTTTTCCTTTTTTTTTTCTTTTTCATTTTTTTTCTTGACATGGAGTGCACTTCCCTATGCTAAAAAAAACATCAAGCTCAACTATAAAAATAAAAACACGGCTTGTCCATGGTGATCAAGCATGATATGTCTATGCTTACATTAAATTCTCCTAAGCTACTCTCTCCCCTGTTGGTGCAGTGGGCACCAAAGTCGAACCGGTATTTTGATTATGGCAAAAGGCTCAATAGTTAAGGGTATATTTGTTATCTTACGAGCTCAATTAAGTGTGCAGAAATGCTAAAGTTGAGCGGAAGGTCTGCGACACCCGGTGGGAACCGAGGTGGTCGGGCAACGCCAGAGGGACTTCGGAGGAAGCCGAGGTACTCGGGTGAAGACCGGAAGCGAGGCTACAAGGTAAGCTCGTGTGAAAGCGAAGCAAGGTCGTTAAGCGTAGATCCGACCCAATACCTCCAATGGAAGGTCTAGGTCGAGATCAGATGGTTAGAACCATCGTACTTTATATTTTAAGCTAACTTGTACTGCCAAAAAACCCTTTGACTAGATCAACTGCTAGTCAAGTTCGACCTCGAGAAGAGCTCGAATTTCAAGGGGGTGAATTTGGACTTGACTCGTGTTTTGGTACAAAGGGTGATGTGGCATCAAGGTGGACATCCAAACCATCACCAAGCTTCCTTGTGGTGGACGCCCAAAATAAGGTGAGTTGGCACAAGATGGTTGGCTCCCATGATGTGGCACAAGTTGAATGGCTCCAACAAGTTGGCGCCCAAGGAGGTTGGAGGTGGCACAAGGTGGTTGGATGAAACACCTCATCCTCAAGTTGGCGCCCAAGGAGGTTGGAGGTGGCACAAGGTGGTTGGATGAAACACCTCATCCTTGAGTTGGCGCACAAGGAGGTTGGAGGTGGCACAAGGTGGTTGGATGAAACACCTCATCCTTGAGTTGGCGCACAAGGAGGTTGGAGGTGGCACAAGGTGGTTGGATGAAACACCTCATCCTTGAGCGCAAAGGATGTGGATGAACAAGTCTTGGGGGATAAGAACCTCACCTTGGACACTACCTATGTCTAAATTCATAGATCAATATCCATAAATAGACATGTTCAAGCCAAGCAAACACAAGACATCAAGAGCTCTCAACACGCCGTCGTAACGCCGCTACTACTACTCACATTTGCTACGACGAAGTGCCGCCGACAACGAAAGCTACATCTTCTACTTATAAGAGTTGTCGGTATATTTATTTAAGTTCTACTTCTTTAAATTGTCTTTGTGCTTTAATCGTAACAAGGAAAGGGGGAGTGTCCCTTTGCCTTGATTTCTTTTTGTAATCGTTGCTCCTACCTCCAACGAGGAGGAGTGGTTTTAGTGAATTGCCCTCCGTACGTGATCAAGGATCACTAGGGCCGTGGATTAGCAATCGAAAGATTGTGAACCACGTAAAAATATCTTGTCTACTTTATATTTCCGCTGTGCACTCTCTACTTGCTTTTTACTTATTGCAAAAGTTTTTTAACGACATCGTATCACTATTCACCCCCCCCCTCTAGCGACACTTTCGATCCAACATCCCCCACACTTAAACTTTTATCCGTCTCGGCCAAAAACTCATCATGGATCATCCAATATTCCACATCCAGAAAAGTAATAAAGAAGCAACTAATGGAGGGATAGAAAAATGACATGATGAACAACTACAATATTATTCTGTAAGCATGTGGCGATAAAAGAAGTAAAGGGAAATATGTGAGATTGCCTTCATAATAATCATGCAAACCTATGGTTTTGTGGTCTCGATAGAATCAAAGAAAGTTCTAGAGTTACTATAACCACAAGTGCATCACACACAAGTAATAAAAACATACACAATCCTCACAAAGAATGAAAAAAAGATCATCTAAATCTGTCAATACAGAATCCATCACCAAGTAGTAACCATATGCAATAAAATAATTCATTCATGACAATAAATCCCCTAAACTCGACAATAAAATTTAACTAGCTTTCACAACTTCTAAAATGATATAAAAGAATGCATAAGAAATTTATTTGAAAGATCGACTAAGCAGAACTCAACAAACAAAACATAACAAGTAAAAGAAATCTATATACAATGAATAGAAAAGAAGATAAGATGGAGGAAACTCCCCTGAGGTCCTGGAAGTTGGAGGAGGTTTAGTAAGAATATCCAGGCTGGGAGTGGAGTAAAAAAAAAAACCCTCCCCGGTGGTTGAAGATGGTTCAGAAGTAAAATCCACGCCAGAGGTGCGATGGATCGATAGAAAGCAAACACCTCCTTCATGTAATCAGAATAGTCCTGTGTTGCTCCCTCTAATATGATCCCCTTCTTATATGTCTTCTCTGAAGGTCGGAGGCGATACAACAGAAGTTTCAAGCTTGGGGGCTAGATTATAGCATTTTCTGTAAGGGCTTTCATCAGCAACATTCTTGGAGACTCGATCTCAGGTGGGAGTGTCCAGTCTGGGGCTGTCCAACTATCCACCACCCCCATGTCATCATCCTCAACATCTGATACAACAGCCACCTCATCAATGAATTCACATCCATCGGTGTCTAAAATCACATCATATCACAATGGTTCATAGGAGTCCTATGGAGTAGTATGCCTATCACCCACTCCACACTCCATCTCCCTAAGCGCGTCAATATCCATAGATGTGGTCTCTGACGGAGGCTAAATCAACTCTTGTGCTGCATCTAGCTGAAGGATGTTGTAATTTGATTTAGCTGTATGATCAATGATGCTAACTATCACCGTACTCTCCATGCTACTGATAATACAGATCCATGTTTCTTAGAAAAGATAATTCCTGGTCTTTACTGAAATACCAACAAACAAATCAAAAGCCACGGGAAGTAGACATGACAAAATACATGGATATATAGAAAATGAAAGAATGAAGCCCTAAACAATTTTTTTTATAGAAAAATGGATAAACAATCCTATGTTTACTAAGCACCATTACACTCCCCGACAATAGTGCCAAATTTTGATAAGGAATGTCTTTGCCGTTTCAAATTAATTACCGAACTCCCTCTATACTAATAAAGCGTAGTGAATGGCACGGATGGTTTCTCAATAAGTGTAATCGATAGAATAGTAAACTTAGGATTTATAATTATTGCTTTGAGTTTTCAAATTTGAATAGGGGTTGGAATATACAAGACTAATCCTACTGAATGAAAGACAATGCAAGTAATTAAAATATTAATCTAACTAAACTAAAATGACAATGAAATTAAAGAAAATATAAACTAAGCATTCAGAGAAAAGCATTCAGAAACGTAAAGATAGTGCAGGAACTTAAACAACAATTCAAGTACAAAATAACATGAGCGTAAACAAAGCATGGAATCAAACTATGATTACGATGAAATTAACCTAACGAACAATTAAACTAAGGAATAACTAAGAAAAGGAACAACTAACACAAATAATTCATGAATGATAAAATAAACAACAGCTAAACTGTTAATTAATAGTAGGATAAAACAATTGAATTAAAACCTAGAATCAAGCATCACAATTAAGCAGTGAAGGAAACAACAAGATAAACAACCAAATGAAACTACTAGTTAACCTCTAAGACAAACTACGAGTTAATTACAATGTAAACTACAAACAAACTACAAATTAAACTACATGTCAAACTACAAATTAAACTATAGCTAACTACAAATTAGACTATAAGTCAAATTACAAGTCAACTAACTACAATTAAACTACAAACTAACTACAAGTTAGATTACAAAAACAACAAATTAAACTACAAACTAAACTACAAATCAAATGACAACAACAACATTTTAGGGGTTTTGAACAAGTTTAATTCACTAATCCAAACATAACATAAAGTAAACAAACAATGCAATGCAATAAAAATAAATGGGAGATAAATGTGAATTCCAAATATAACGATCAACGATCCCAACAACCGGAGCAGGGACTTCCCTCTTCGACGACGACTACGACTCAAACAAATTCCTCTGACGATGGATGTGGAGCTGCCCAATCGACGTAGCAGGAAGGAAGGAAATACGCACTAACGCTCTGATGGAGGTGCGCTGCCAAATCCAACACTTAGGGATGGATTGTGAAGGCGAGTGCTCAATCGATCAAGGGAATGAAAGGAATGTCGGAACATAGATGAGGTGAAATTGCAGCTTCACCAGCGATGGAGGGCGGAGCTACCCAATCGGCACAGCCAAGGAGGGAATCTGAGGTGGAGCAGCCCAATCAGCGATGCAGGAAGGAAATGGAATGCCGGTGAAGAAGGGGAACACGTCGGAATCACTGCCATTACCCGGTGTCGACGAGCTAGCCGAATTCCAGCATCTAAGACGATTGGAAAAGATTGGAGGCGATTATCGCCGATTGTCGGAAGGGGGGTATCCGGAAGGAGCCTCGGTGTCACGCCCCAAGAGTATGCTGTGGTGAAAAGTAAATGGACGACATCTCCCCTGTACGTGGCAACATCTCGTGTTATTACAAGGCCCGTAGGCCAAAACAACAACAACAACACATATATATATGGAAACAAACCACAACGGAAACAAACCACAACAACATAACAACCTACACAGTGCATACCGGTATAACTAACCACATCACAACTACATACAGAAAACATCGGCAAAACCCGAAACCACAAGGGTGTACATCACATGACAATCCACAATACATTACCATGAAAAACCCCAATTACATAACCCACATACGGAAAACCCAAAACAATCACGGGAGTCTCGAAGGTGAGATGAGATGTCAGCCAGTGGTGCTCCAAGTCGTCACAAAGACTTCTACCTGTTACTCGGGCGATAAAAAAACCCAGGGTCCGTGGTGGTGAGTATAACTCAGCAGGTAATTGGAAAAATATGTATATATCAAATATCACATGTAATTCAAAAGCATAACCTAAAGGTACAACAGGTATACCAATATAATAAACATATACATGCATATACCGTCTAACCAAATAAACAACGTATAATACAGACATACCTGAAAATCTGTTACGCTACTCTGATCCAACCTAAGCATATATCCAACACATATAATAGGAAGAGAAATACTAACTCACAATATACTCATGATACAAGTCAAGGTATCTAATGGTCTGTCTAACAAATATACAAGTATCTGACACAATAGTATAATAGATGCAAGAAGCATGCATGAATATGATGTACAATCAAATGCAGCAAGCATAGTACAATCAAATATAACATCACAATAAGGATTGTGACGGCGTAGCAGCCCAATCGGCACTGCGGGAATGAAAGGAATGTCGGAACAGAGGTGAGGTGAAATCGCAGCTTCACCAGTGATGGAGGGTGGAGCAACCCAATCGGCGTAGCCAAGGAGGGAATTTGAGGTGGAGCAGCCCAATCAGCGATGCAGGAAGGAAATGGAATGCCGGTGAAGAAGGGGAACACGTCGGAATCACTGCCATTACCCGGTGTCGATGAGCTGGCCGAATTCCAGCATCTAAGATGGTTGGCAAGGATTGGAGGCGATTGTCGCCGGTTGTCGAAAGGGGGGTATCCGAAAGGAGCCTCGGTGTCACACCCCAAGAGTATGCTGTGCCGAAAAGCAAATGGACGACATCTCCCCTGTACGTGGCAACATCTCGTGTTAATACAAGGCCTGTAGGCCACAACAACAACAACAACACATATATATATATATATATATATATATATGTAAACAAACCACAGCGGAAACTAACCACAACAACATAACAACCTACACAGTGCATACCGGTATGACTAACCACATCACAACTACATATAGAAAACACCGGCAAAACCCGAAACCACAAGGGTGTACATCACATGACAATCCACAACACATTACCACAAAAAACCCCAAATACATAACCCACATACGAAAAACCCAAAACAATCACGGGAGTCTCGAAGGTGAGATGAGATGTCAGCCAGTGGTGCTCCAAGTCGTCACAAAGACTTCTACCTGTTACCTGGGCGACAAAAAAACCCAGGGTCCATGGTGGTGAGTATAACTCAGTAGGTAATAGGAAAAACATGTATATATCAAATATCACATGTAATTCAAAAGCATAACCTAAAGGTACAATAGGTATACCAATATAATAAACATATACATGCATATACCGTCTAACCATATAAACAACGTATAATACAGACATACTTGAAAATCTGTTATGCTACTCTGATCCAACCTGAGCATATATCCAACATATATAATAGGAAGAGAAATACTAACTCACAATATACTCATGATACAAGTCAAGGTATCTAATGGTCTGTCTAACAAATATACAAGTATCCGACACAACAGTATAATAGATGCAAGAAGCATGCATGAATATGATGTACAATCAAATGCAGCAAGTATAGTACAATCAAATGCAACATCACAATAAACATATATATATTGACTAAATCTATATATATATTAATCACAACCATCCATATATATATATATATATATGTATATATATTGGAAGAGAAATACTAACTCACAATATACTCATGATACAAGTCAAGGTATCTAATGGTCTGTCTAACAAATATACAAGTATCCGACACAACAGTATAATAGATGCATGAAGAATGCATGAATATGATGTACAATCAAATGCAACAAGCATAGTACAATCAAATGCAACATCACAATAAGAATATATATATAGACTATATATATATATATATATATATATATATATATATATATATATATATATATATATATATAATATATATATATATATATATATATATATATATATATATATATATATATACATACATACATACATACATCCATATATATATATATATATATATGTTAATATACAAAGTGCCATATGATACGGCAATGCAGCATGCATGGTCATACCTGCGCACCCCTACTCGCTACCACGACCCCAGTGTGGCCTAGGTGGCATGATATGATAGCTATCCCAACTCAATACCAAGCACCGCTCTATAGTGGCCGAGTCGGCAGTATGATCAAGTAGCATATGAGCGTAATGAGCTCACTACACAATGGGGGTCCCTGCTGTTGGCCACTCCGAGTAACACTACCAATCAGTGGTCAAGTGCCATGCACCAAGGACAACTACACGCAACTCCAACTACCACCGTCTATAGTGGTAGAGTGCGGTACAACAAATGCTCTGCTCTCACAATAGTAACTCCTCAGTGAGTAACCTAGGAGGCAAGATGACTGACGACTCTCTCAACCCCAAGGGAAACTATGTCATCAGAATGCATGCAAATGACATGAATGTACTTTCACATGTACAACCATCTACCACAGACTCTCTGTTCAACAGAGAGTCGTACCCATCTGATCAATACACTCTCTATTCTATAAAGAGTCATACTCAACTGATCTATGTACTCTCTATCTTGTAGAGAGCCGTACTCAACTGATCATATCAAGCTGGGACCATTGGTCCGTAGTGACACACTAATCACCCTTCACTTAACCATTACACAACACATGGTTAGTAATAAGTATGCAACATATGGGTATTAGAATAAATCTTACCTTTATGGCATTACCTACCCACGGATGAACCTTTACCCAATTTACAAATCAGGTTATCATCCGTACTCCAACATCTACACCCTGCTAAAAATTTATAGATCAACCGACATCACATCTGTAACTCCTTAATCATGAAAAAAAAAGTGATATCAACATTTGAGCATATATAGCCAACAACAAGTATCAAGCATACGGATAATAAGAGCATGGTCAAGATAATATGAACATATAATATGCTCATATCTATGTCTAAATCTGAATGCAATTACATCTACCAGACCAGGGTAGGAAATTACCCACCTGCTGTAATGCTCGTAATAATAAAGTCCCCATGCCCGCAGACTTGTCTCGTATCCACGTCTTGCACATATCAAATATTATGGTTAATTTCACACACACAATGAAGGATCAAATCGAATCTTATATCGACTTCGTATTCCGATCAACTAGATTGATCTAGTTATCTAAGTAACCTAATCACTCCTCCACATTAATCCCTATCAACCATTAGGCCACTTAACAACTTTTTATGCATTTAAATCACTCACAACTAACCTACTCCATCTATAGCTAAATTCCAATGATTCCACAGCCGATTCCACCCACAAATCCACCATCAACAAAACAAAACAATCCATATTAGCTTAACATCAAAACTAATCACATACCACCAATTCCTCAACTCACGGTCTATTTATATAGCATAACAATTACAACTATCCCAAACAAACAACATACCATATCCCACAGCCAAAATCACCATGAGCAACCCCTGTTGCAGCATAACAACATGACAAAATCTTCGATCAATACCCCCTTACCTCAAACTCGAATCATCCCTCTCTTACACACTGCCACCGACGCATTAAACCCACGATCCAGCACCTACAATGGCCAGAAATGAAATGGACAAAAGAGAAAAGGGGGAATCGACTGATATACCTGCAATTGAAACTTCACCGGGAGTACTCCCCAACTGCTCTGTTCGCCCACCACAGCTCCACCTCCGCTTGGAATGACCAATCACAGTCACGCTGTCACCTTGCTGCTCGCGAGAGAAACAACGAGCTGTGATGTAGAGATCGACTGAAATCAACCAAGAATCATACCCTTACCTTGCTCCGGTGTCAACCGTGAAAGCCTCCAATCGAACCATTGTTGACGCCACCTCCCCGCCCTAGCAACTCCACCAATGCAAATCTCCTCTTATCCCCTGTTCCTCGGAGCAAATCCATGCCCCATACCACTTGCTCCAGCGATGATCGGATAGGGTAGCTCCCAATCCGGCTGCGTGGAACCACTACCGATCCCTGGCTCCCAAGATCGAGGATGCTTGGCGGAGCTCGATCGACGGTCTTCCCCTCCAGCTGGCTCTCCCAACGGAAGAACTCATCGACAGTCACTGAGGTGCGAAGGAGGAAACTCAGAGGTCGCGGCGAGGTGTTGGTGAGAAGGAGAAGTCGCGGAAGTAAAAGGAAGAGAACGCTTGGAAAAAATAAAGGCAATGGTGAGAAACGGGCAACCGGGCATTAAGAAATGAAATGGGTCGGGTTTGGCAGATAAACAGGTCAGATTTCAGACCCGTTAAGTCTTTTAACTCCTAAGCAAAAAGGCTCTTAGAAATCTCCATTTATGTCCAGGATTTTTTTTAAAAAATTTCTGGAAAATTCCATAGGGTATTCTCCTAACCACCCAACATTTCATTTCATTTATTTTATTTTATTTTATTTTATTTTTTGGTGGTATTTTACATTCTCCCCCACTTAATAAAATTTGGTCCCCAAATTTCGTACTAACATGCAAAAATTTAATTCAAGCAAGTTTCCAAAATGACCATATTCCTCAATTGAAAAGATGAGGGTACCGAGCTATGATAGTATCTTCCAGCTCCCACGTAACCTCCTCATTAGTATAATGATGCCATCCAACTTTTACGAGTCGGATGGTCTTTTTCCGCAACTGTCTCTCCTTGCGACCAAGAATCCGCACCGGGATCTCCTCATAGGTTGAATTAGGTTGGAGGGGAATTGCTACCTCCTTCAGAACATGATCAACATCCGACACGTATTTCCTCAACATAGAAACAGGAAATACATTGTGAACACCTGCCAGTGTCGGAGGTAAAGCCAACCGGTAAGCTACACCTCCAATCCACGCCAATATCTTAAATGGGCCAATATAGCGTGGAACTAATTTCCCTTTTTGCCCAAATCATTTCGTCACCTTTTGTAGGTGAAACATGCAGAAATACCTATTCCCCAACTGAGAACTCCAAAGGTCATTTCCTCTGATCTGCGTAACTCTTCTATCGATCCTGTACCTCCAATAATCATCGTCTGATGATGCGCACCAACTCTGCATCATGTTGGATACTAGGCGACCCCAATAGCTATCGTTCCCCAACTTCCTCCCACAACACAGGAGATCTGCAGGGTCTACCATATAAGGCCTCGAATGGAGCCATCATAATAGAAGCATGGTAGGTGTCATTATAGGCAAATTCCACTAAATGGACATGATCCTCTCTACTACCTCCATAATCTATGACACAAGATCTTAATAGATCCTCCAGATTCTGAATGTTACGCTCAGACTGTCCATCTATTTACGGATGAAACATTGTACTGAGTCGAAGCTATATGCCCATAGCTTGCTGCATACTCTGCCAAAATTGACAGGTAAATTACGGATCTCTATCAGATATGGTACCCAAAAGTACCCCATACAATCTGATAATTTCTTGGTAGTACAACTCTGCCAGACAATCCAACAAATCCATTCCATGCATAGGCAGAAAGTGAGCTGATTTGGTTAGTCGATCCATGATCACCCAAATCGCATCATGTCTTTTACGAGTTCTAGGCAATCCCATAACAAAATCCATAGTGATACGCTCCCACTTCCATTCCGAAATCGGAATTTCCTTGAGCAATCCAATGGGTTTCTGATGTTCAACCTTCACCTGCTGGTATACTAAATATCCAGCAACAAAATTTGTGGTATCTCTCTTCATATCGTTCCTACCAGTATAAACATCTCAAAAATCAGTATATCCAAACACTACCAGGATCTATAGCAAATCTCGAATGATGTGTCTTCTGTAGCAACTCTTCCTTAACTGAATGCGTGTCCGGAACACACATCCATATTAGAGATAGAAAATTATCTTCTCACAAGAGAAGTTCATCTACCATCCAAGATACACTTCACCACACACTCTATAAGTGCATGGGAGACTATAGCGACCAATTTCCCTTGTTGCAACTATTCGTGTTCCAGCAACTCAATAGTAGCTACCTAGTAGCTAGTCAAAATATCATAAGCCTTCCTACTCCATATCACTACTACACGAGATCATATCTGTTAAAACAACATCATGTGTATAACAACTTATCTCGTAGTTTCTTAACTGACATAGGCATATGATACACCTCATTCAACTGCATCGAGATCTCTCCAATCCCTGAAACGATGCACCTGCGTACAACATCCTTCCATCCACCCCGGAAGGATTAACTAACACACGTGTAAAAGTTAACCGCGCATCAAGGTCATGTAGACTGGTTTCACCAGCTTCTGACTAAATGATCTCCATCATCACCTTTGTCAAACAAGTCCGTGGTATAGTAATGCTAAAACATTCTATCCACATCTATAGTAATATCCAAATCATACAAGGTAAACCACCATCTACGATGGTCGAGTGCGCAACTCCAACTACCACAATCAACAATGGTCAGGTTACACAACTCCAACAACCACAATTGATCCAATCATCTCAATGATACACGATTCTCAAATCCAGTGGCAACTAACTCATTAATTAGTCTAACAAATTAATCAAGACTCATAAAATTCATACAAGGTATGAAATTGTCGTCTTTACACACCTATATACTCTTTACTCTATAATGATATTTCAATCATCACAACGACAATGATAATTGTATGACACCATGTCACCACGACATCAATACTCCAGTCGTAAATCGATCCTAGAGTATACACAGGTGTCCTTAAATGGTCTAAACAGATCATCTATCCACAACGAAGGATATTTACTTTCAACAACTATCGCATTCTATCATCGATAATCGATGCATAATTTCAAAGGTCCATCCCTCTTTTAACAAAGAGTTCTGGATCATTCTCAAGGAGAAATACTGGGACAGGTAAATATCCCCTCTAACATCTCCTATAATCACAACTTATATTCTTCTAAATCTCATAGTGTTTAGTAACACTTACACCAATAAAATTATCCCTCGTATGAGGTATTCAATTTCCACACTATCTTCGAAATCACTCCGATCGCCTACTCCACTTGCCTATGCAGCGGTAAGCCTAGGAGTTCATCCAAAACTACATCCGACTACTCTCGGATTATTCGCACATCTTAGAGACATAATCATACAATAACCCCAACCATTTGACCATCCGCAAAGATATGTCTATAGTAAAAGTATATCTATCAAAGTCTAAGGGCATCCCTTGACTTCTTAATTGTTGGTCCACATCTCACCTGACAGTAGAGATACCACCGACCCACAAGTCGATGTATAGGAACCCTACTAATCCGAACTAAGAATGTTCTTGACCAAGATACCTATAAACTACAAGTATCTCTCAATATATTAACCCAGAGGGTAAACTAAAGTAATACCTTGAACGATCAATTATCTATTGATCCGATCCAAAGGCTCCATGCAAATCTTGACCAATCTCCGAAGATAAAAAGATCAGATCCCACAGTCCGCGACAAGTGGTCGCATTTCTACGATGAATGCCTCGGAGATTTTTCCTAGATAATATGATCCCATCCCTAAATCCTACGAGCTGCAACTGTAGAATACAAAATAGATACGACCATCATCGTATATATACTCTCTCCTCTGTACCAAGCCAATCCACATCTGGGGATAACTGTTGTTGTTGTCTGCATGAGTCTTCTATGATGTCTTCTGCTGATGCTGCTTCTGTGCTCATCTCTACTGAAGGGAAGTATCAAGGAACTCCAACCATGCCTGAGGTAGTAAGTTGTTGCTGATGAGATAACCCAATCTTCTGTGTTGATCTCTACTGTCGAGATGGTGCATCATCCTCCCGGAATTCTATTGATAGTCTTTAATTGAGTCTTCAAAGTATAGCTTCTCAAATGTACTGGTTGCTTACAATAGCAATAGATGAACCGATCCACAGATAATCTGACTTCGCATGTCTTTGTGATCCACACTGCACGTACATAACCTGGAGTCTTTCTTCTGATTTCACAGATGTACACGAGAACATCTTGATAATCTACGGTTGGTCTTCTATAATCCGAAAATAGCTCAAAGACTATGACTCCAATCTTGCTCCTTTTATCCAACAGTCAGAGACTTCTGACTCTAATAAGTTGACCTACAATATCTGCTTATCGTTTTTAAACTCCTGACTCAATCAATGTCTTCTGACAGGATCTAATAGAAGATCCAATCATCTTAATCCAACAGTAAGGCAACAACCGTGGGTGGCTTAAAATATTCATTCGCATTCTTGAGCTATTTGGTGAGCGTAAACTCTACAAGTCTTATGACTCTGCATGATATTCTCTTTACCTATGATCATACTACTTGAAGCTCAAGAATTTCATACAATGTCACAGGAAGTAACGCGGAGAAATACTCTCTCTCAACGTCACTACACCATGATCAAGTGATATTTTATTCCCCAAAGGTTATTTTATGTATTTACCACCAAATACCGGCTTGATCTCAATAATGGTATGCAAATAACTCTACCTTCTTTGTATAACACAAGTTAAGTACTCAAAAGTACTTTCAAAGTTACACAACCCAGTACGCACAACTCAGGGATCAAAATCCCTATGAAACATCTTATACTAACCCTCTGCTTGTTGTAGCAATAATAGTATACACAACTAGTCCATTACCCCATGGGTAATGATCTGACCAGCATCGTTAGTGAAAATCCCTAAGACTGTACTCTTTGATTTCCACAAGAAATGTGATGACTTGACCCTTGTTTTCGACCCAGTATCAGTCATCTCTCAAAGTAAATGAACTTTTTGACACAGGTTCAAGACTCACTGACTCAACAGGTCATTCCCGTGGTTAACTCAAATCACGATTATGAATAATAACCAACACTCTACAGGTTATTCCCTGTTTAAACATTAAAAAAATGAACAATAAAACCGAGAGTATATACCCTAATGGCAACTCCGGTTGGTCGCCACGATGGGCGATTTCTACTAAAAGTCTGCACAGGTGTCATAACTCTAGTTGTATACACCTATTCATCATGTTTAGATAAATATCTACTAAACTATAAGTTATCAGGAATTCTTACCTCGTGCTGCTTGGAGCTCAGGCCGCTATCAATCTCACCTCAGAAAACCAAAACCGAACAAATCGACTCCCGAGAATCCAAGACTCGACACAAAACAACCTCGCAGAACCTAGGGCACCGATACCACAAAAGTTGTCATGCCCCGAGAGTTTACCATGCCAAAAAGCAAACGGACGACATCTCCCCTATACGTGGCAACATCTCGTGTTAATACAAGGCTCGTAGGCCACAACAACAACAACAACACATATATATATATGTAAACAAACCACAGCAGACTCTAACCACAACAACATAACAACCTACACAGTGCATACTGGTTTGACTAACCACATCACAACTACATATAGAAAACAACGAGAAAAACCACAAGGGTGTACATCACATGACAATCCACAACACATTACCACGAAAAACTCCAAATACATAACCCACATATGGAAAACCCAAAACAATCACGGGAGTCTCGGAGGTGAGATGAGATGTCAGCCAGCGGTGCTCCAAGTCATCACAAAGACTTCTACCTGTTACCTGGGCGACAGAAAAACCCAGGGTCCGTGGTGGTGAGTATAACTCAGCAGGTAATAGGAAAAAAATGTATATATCAAATATCATATGTAATTCAACAGCATAACCTAAAGGTACAATAGGTATACCAGTATAATAAATATATACATGCATATACCGTCTAACAAAATAAACAACGTATAATGCAGACATACCTGAAAATATGTTACGCTACTCTGATCCAACCTGAGCATATATCCAACATATATAATAGGAAGAGAAATACTAACTCACAATATACTCATGATACAGGTCAAGGTATCTAATGGTCTGTCTAACAAATATACAAGTATCCAACACAACCGTATAACAGATGCAAGAAGCATGCATAAATATGATGTACAACCAAATGCAGCAAGCATAGTACAATCAAATGCAACATCACAATAAGCATATATATATAGACTGCATCTATATATATATGAAGGGATGTATATTGAAAAGTCTATCTTTTGTATGAACATCTTTATTTTGAAATAAGAATCACATGATCATTGTGTGCATATTTATATGGTTATGCAATATTGTCGAATACATTACATTGTAGATAACATGGTGTGTGGTGTCACACGGGAGATCATGTTATCGGCCCCTTGAAAAGTATAAGTAAAGGCTCTAAACCGAGATGGCTTTGGACAAACCATCGGAATGGTTGTAGTGTGATTTGGTATTGGTTTGTCTTGACCATAGAATCACACTAGTGCACTTTGTGTGTATTGAGTAGGACCGACATAGAGGTGATTCGATTTATTACTGACTACATAATCGAATTAGACCTCAGATATAACTTTGTACATGCTCTTAATCCCGATATAATAACGGACACATATACTTAGTAGTCATCTCTTTGATTTACTAATGAACGAGATTTATAGATTAAATCGATAGGCTCGCTAAGTTGAGAGATGATATTATTTATATGGTGTGTCGTTGATTATAGGAGGAAACCGTGTCCTATATATTAGGATGATGATGTCCCCTTGAGGAGCTCATAAGGTTCATCATGTAAACCCTGCAGGTGGACTTGGTCCAGCATGATGAAAAGGTTGAGTGGTACTACTCATGGAGTTAGATGTTGATTAATTAATGGTCAGTAAATTAATTAATCGACGGAAATTCGAGATCTTAAACACGGGGAGAAAATTTACAAATAATATATGGAGCTCATATTAACATATGGTGGTTGGTGAGGTAGATCAATGATAATCCTTTAGTGGATTGGATTATCATTTATCGATCGGACTTTATGTGAGCTTGATCCATGGGTGGCCAAGATCCAACTCCTCCTCATGGTCTCTAATGTAGCCTATTAACACCTCATGAAGATTAGATCCAATGGATAGAAACAAAACTCTAGATCCATAGGTAGAGATTAAATCTCTAAGATCCGATGGTTGAGATTAAATCTCTAGATCCGACGGTTGAGATTAAATCCCTAGAAGCAATGGTAGAGATTAAAAGGAGGCTTATCCCTAACTCTATAAAAGGAGCTTGAGGGGTTGGCGTGGGGATATCATCAAGAAAAACTAGGGTTTTGGAGGTTGGCGGCAAGGCAATGGAATTAGGGTTTGGGCTTGGGCGGCACCTAATAAGGAAACTTTCACCTTGTGTTGTTCTTCTTCCCAAGCTGCCGACGCCCTTGGAGTTCCGTCTAGCCCTTGGCTGGCATCCAAAACAGGTCCTCTCCTTCTCTATGGCCTGTGGAACAAAGGTTTGGGGTCCTCCCTTCAAGCTTTTTGCCGGCCACTCTTCAAGCTCCTCTTCCTTCTTGGCCGGCGGCAAGCTTCCTCCTTGGAAGTTGTTCGTTGGTTGAAAGAAGAAATAGAGCCTTGTTTCTATTCTTCCTCTTGCTTTGGAAGAGCAAGGAAAGAAGATTTGCGATCTTGGAGCTTTGACTTTTGGTAGATTGTCGCCCACACGACGTCCGAAAGGAGGAAGGTCATACATTAGAAGATCGAGAGGTATATCGATTCTCTAATTTTTATATGTTACATGTTTGTATTTGTTTTTCAATTATGAGCATGATATAAATCTGTTTGTGGCTAAATAATACTTGGATCCCGAACATAAACACAAAAATCGGTGATCCGGACATCGTCAATTCCGCGGCTACTCTAAGAATAGAGGATGGTCGATTGAACAACGAGTTTGTTCAAGTGACCTCTCTAAACGAATAGCACGACAATAACTTGGTTGATTGGGCAATCCCTTTTGTCTAGGATTAATTTTTTTTAATCCGGGGACATCGATGGGATCACCATGAACAAACGACTGAGGTGAAGTGGAAAGCGAAGTTTCCCCTCACGGACTCGATAAGCAAAACCCTTCAATTGGTATTAGAGCCAAGGTTTCCGATTTTGTGTGTTTAGGATTCGGTTATTTTTTATGCACTTTTTCATATATTATATGTGTCGGATAATAGTAGGATATGCGTAGTTTAACTCTTTTGTTGCAGGCATAAGATCCGACTATTATGACCATATGTGTGTTTGTGATTGTATGTGTGTAAATATTTATTTTGTTGAATCCTCAGGGTTGACGAGGCTAGTATTTGATTTTTTGTAAATTAGATACGGAATTGTTTAGCCACTCTTTATTTTAGTTTACTTTCGATCTAGATTTCATGTTCACTCTCTTGTGGAGTATAGGATCGATGGATGTAAATTAAAATAGGTTTTAGTCTCGGCTCGGATCTCCGGATGGCTTGTACATGGCGTAGGAGGAGCGGACGAGATGGCGTTGCGTCGGGTGACATATTGAAGAAAAAAGCCATAATAGTTGGAAAATTATTTATTTTTCATATTTATTGCTTTTTGTTTGATATGCATGTCGTAGGCTAGGAAAATTCCTCAATTTCAAATTACTAAGTGGGAGAGGGAATTTTAAAATTCCCACGGCCTCCATTACGATTTGACAAGTGATGCAAACAAACTTTCGTGTCGGCTCTGAGTGCCTTCCTCCCCATCGGATGAGTTTGTTTGCGGATCACAAGGTTAAATATGGTTATAGGGAATTATCAAGGAGCGTGTGCACTTCCCCATCGGAAGGTACATAACCTGAGATAATTACTTTGGTACCGAGTAATGGTGAACACTTAAATACAAATATAAGTATCCTTCCCATCGGAGTCACTGCTTTTATTTGTAGGGCCAAAGAGGAACCAACTATTAATTTTACTTGTCAAAAAGTTAGGTTGACAAGATAGTAAAATTAATGGGTAAAACCTCCTCATACAAATGTAGAATTCGTATACGTCGACACTATCGTGGCATACGATATTCTCGGTGTTTTGAGGTGTTGGTTGATTTTAAAATTTATTGTTTGAGAAATAAATAATTTTTTGAAATCTATAGTAATGATCTATGTGATTCTTCGGATTTTCAAAATTGACTTTCAGTCCACTTGCTATGATACTAAAGGAAAATAAACTTACTGTACATAATTATGTTGATTGGAAAAAGGAATCCTGATATTGTCTTAACTGCTGAAGAGTACAAGTATGCACTCTTCGAAAAGTGTCCTCAGGCCATGGTTGCTCAGAAAGTTTCTACTTATAAGCCGAAAGGCAAGAAGAAGAAGAAATAAGTTGGAGCAAAGTTGGTGGGAGGATCTTAGGGAGGAGTGAAGAAGCCGAAAGGCAAGTACTTCACTTATAAGTAGAATGGACATTGGAAGAAGGACTGTCCCAATCCGAAGCAGAACAAAGGTATATCCTTTGGTTTAGTCGTTTAAACATGATTAGCGGTGTTATCTATTGGCACCTGGTGTGTGGATACGGGAGCCACTAATCATGTCTATAATACTTTGCAGGGGTTCCAAGAAAACCGACGACAAGCTGAGGAAGAGATTACCATTTACTTGGGCAATGCCATGAAGGTTGCGGCTATTGTAGTGGGAGAAGTTTTATTTTTCTCTTAAGGAAAATAAACTTTTAGTTATTAAGAATTGCCTTTATGTACCTTTATTTAGAAAGAATTTAGTTTCAGTTTCTAAATTTTTTATGGATGGATATTCTATTTTTTTTAATGACAGAGATGTTATAAAAAGGAATAGGGAGAATATCTGTTCAGGTATATTGATAGGAAATTTGTACACACTTGAACAAAAACCTCCCACGATGCAAATTGAAGTTAATAACTCATCTTCTAATTCCTATAAGAGAAAAGAACCGTCGAATATGAACGAAACATATCTTTGGCATCTTAGGCTTGGTCACATTAACCTAAGCAGAATTCAAAGGTTGATAGCTGATGAAACTTTGGGTTCATTAGTGGTGGAGGATCTCCCAACCTGTGAATCTTTCTTGGAGGGTAAGATGACCAAGAGGCCTTTTAAGGCCAAAGGGTATAGAGCCAAAGATGTGTTAGAATTGGTTCATTCTGATTTGTGTGGTCCTATGTCTATCCAGGCTAGAGGTGGTTTTGAGTATTTCATCTCTTTTATAGATGATTACTCAAGATATGGATACATTTATCTGATGCGCCACAAGTCTGAATGCTTTGACAAGTTCAAAGAATTCAAGGCTGATGTGGAGAAACATCAAGGTAAAAGTATCAAGACACTACGATCTGATTGTGGTGGCGAGTACCTCTTGGGAGAGTTTAGGGATTACCTATCAGAGGCTGGGATTCAATCCCAATTGACTGCACCTGGCACACCCCACTAGAATGGTGTAGCAGAGGGAAGGAATATGACTCTTATGGAGATGGTTAGATCGATGATGAGTTATTCTGACTTGCCAGATTCGTTCTGGGGATATGCTCTAGATATGGTGGTGTACATTCTGAACTTGGTTCCATCTAAATCAGTGCCTTCTACTCCCATAGAATTGTGGACTGGGCAAAAGCCTTGTCTAAGACATATTCGGATAAGGGGGAGTCCAACACATGTGATGAAGGTAGATGCTGGTAAGTTGGAACCTCGTACAGAAGTATGCTTGTTCATTGGCTATCCTAGAGGAACGAAGGGTGGTTTATTTTATATTCCTAGAGATCAGAGGGTGATTGTTAGCACGAACGCCAGATTCCTAGAAGAAGACTATGTGATGAGCCACAAGCCCAAGAGTAAAATTATTCTGGAAGAATTAAAAGGGAAAGTCACTTCTTTAGTACCACCGGTACAAGAGGATATACCACATGTCACTGCACCGTGTGTCACAGAGGATACACAGGTGATACCTCTGTTAGAATGTATACTAAAAGCCTAGCTCTTTTCTGTATGAACATTTTATTTTGAAATAAGAATCACATGATCATTGTTTGCATTTTATATATTCATTATATATGTGTGCATATTGTCTAATATTCTACATTGTAGATAACATGGTGCTTGGTGTGGCACAGAAGATCATGTTATCAGTCCCTTGTAAAATATAAGTGGAGGCTCACAACCAAGATGGTTTTGGACAAACCATTGGCATGGTTGTAGTGTAGCTTGGTATTGTTTTATCTTGAACATAGAATTACACTAGTACACTTAGGTGTATTGAGTAGGACCGACATAGAGGTGATTCAATTTAGTACTGACTACATAATTGAATCGGACCTCGGATATTATGTTGTACATGCTCTTAATCCCGATATAATAACGGGCACATGTACTTAGTATTTATTTCTTTAATTTACCAAAGGTGAGATTTAGATGGATTAAATCAATATGCCCGAAGTTGGGAAATAATATTATTTACATGGTGTGCCGCTGATTATAGGAGGAAACCGTGTCCTATATATTAGGTTGATGATGTCCCTCGAGGAGCTCATAAGGTTCATCATGTAAACCCAAATGGTTGACTTAGTCAACATGATGATAAGGTTGAGTGGTACTACTCGAGGAGTTAGATGTTAATTAATTGATGGTCAAGAATCAATTAATTGACGGACATTCGATATCTTAAACACGGGGAGATTAATGTACAAATAATATATGGAGCCCATATTAATTTATGGGGGTTGGTGAGGTAGTTCAATGATGATCCTCTAGTGGAATGGAACATCATTGATGGATCAAGTATGTGTGGTTCCGATCCATCGGGTGGCCAAGACCCAACTCCTCCTTATGGTCCCTATCGTAGCCTAATATAATCCTTCTGAAGTCTAGATCCAAGAATGTAAAACAAAACCTAGAACCAACGGTTAGGATTAAATCCCTAAGATCCGATGGTTAGGATGAAACCCTAGAACCAACGGTTGGGATTAAATCCCTAAGATCCGATGGTTAGGATGAAACCCTAGAATCGACGGATGGGATGAAATCCTAGATCCGATGATTAGGATGAAATCCTAGATCCGACGGTTGAGATGAAACCCTAGATCCGACGGTTGGGATAAAACCCTAGATCCGACGGTGGAGGTTAAATCCCTAGATCCGACTGATGAGATTAAAGGAGGCTTAAGCCCTATTCTATAAATGGGTGCTTAGGGTTGGGCGGCAAGGATAAGATAAGGAGATTGGTTTTCGAATTAGGGTTAGGGTGAGGCTCATCTTCCATTGGGCGGCTAGGGTTTGGGCGGCTACAAGCTTGGGCGGCAAGCTAGGGTTTGGCCGGTCATCCCTCTCTTCTCCTCCTTGGTTTTGGGCGGCACTCTTCCTTTTTCCTTGCTCCTTGTCCGGCGGTTCTCCATCCATTGGTGGCCGGCAATCATCTTCCTCCAATCTCTCCAAGGTGGCCGGCGGTTTCCATTCATGTGGCGATCATCCACTTGCTCCTTGGCCGGCGGTTGCACCAAATTCCCTAATTTGGTGGTCGGTTCTAGAAAGGAAAGGTATTTGTGATTGCTTCTCTTTGTTCGCAGCGGACAAGGTAGAGAAGTAAGTGATCAAGAAGGCTTCAACTCGTGGAGGATCTTCGTCCACACGTCGTCCACGAGAAGGATAGGACATACGATAGAAGATCGTAAGGTATAAAGTTGTTTTTAACTTTATTTACAGATCTGAATATGTTCATTAATATTTTGATTATGCGTGTGTATGAATGGATATATATTGTATAATCATGGACCCCGAAGACAAACACAAAAACCGGCGATCCATCCGTCGTCTTTTCCGCGGCTAACCAACTAGAAGAGTTGTGTTGCTTGAACAACTAGTTTGTTCAAGTGGCCACTGAAGTTGTTAGCACGACGACGAATAGGTTGTGCCAAGGAAGCTCATCCCATCCGGATTAAGTCTTTCATTAGTGAAAATTTTAATCTTGGGACATGGGAGCCAATGAGCCTCCGAAGCGACATCCCAACAATTGGTATCAGAGCCATCGGTTTCCGGTTTTGTGTGTTTAGGATTCGGTTAATTTTTTATGCATTTTTCATATATTATATGTGCCAGATAATAGTAGGATATGCGTAGTTTAACTCTTTGGTTGCAGGCATAAGATCCGACTATTATGGCCATATGTGTGTATGTGAATGGATGTGTGTAAAAAAAATTATTATTTGAATCCTCGGGGTTGACGAGGCTAGATTATTATTTAATTTTTGTAATTAAATACGGCATTGTTTAGCCGATCATTTTAGTTTACTTTCGATCTAGATTATTTGTACACTCCTTCGTGGAGTATAGGATCGATGGATGTAAATAAAATGATTTATCTCGGCTCGGATATCTTTGGTGACTTGTGCACGGGAAAAGGTGGAGCGGACGAGGTGGCGACACGACGGGATGCATATTGGAGGACAATGCCATAATAGTTGGAAAAAATTCTGTTTTTCCATATTTATTGCTTATTTGTTTTATATGCATGTTGTGTATGTTTAAAATTCCTCGATCTCAATTTACTAAGTGGGAGAGGGATATTTTAATTAATTCCCGCGGCCTCCATTACAATTTGACGTGTGATGCAACAAACTTGCGCGTTGGCTTTGAGTGCCTTCATCCCCATCGGATGGGTTTGTTTGCGGATCACTAGGTCAAATAATGGTTATAGGAAATTATTTAGGAGCGTGTGTACTTCCCCATCGGTAAGGCACATAATCCGAAATAATTCCCTTAGTATCGTGTAATGGTGCACACTTAGATACAAATAAAGGTATCCTCCCCATCGGAGTCACTACTTTTATTTGTAGGGCTAAAGAGGAACCAACTATTAATTTTATTTGTCAAAAAGTAAGGTTGACAAGATAATAAAATTAATGGGTAAAACCTCCTCTCACAAATGTAGAATTCATATACGTCCACACTATCGTGGCATGCGATATTCTCGGTGTTTTGAGGTGTTGGTTGATTTCAGGATTTTATTGTTTTGAGGAATCAATAATATTTGAAATCTAATATTTTGATCATTGTGATTTTTAGGATTTTCAAATGGCTTTCAACCCACTTGTTGTGATTTTAAAAGAAAACAAACTTACTGGTCCAAACTACATTGATTGGAAAAGAAACCTGGATATTGTCCTAACTGCGGAGGAGTACAAATTTGTACTCTTCGAGGTCTGTCCTCCTAAGCCCTCCGATGACTCTGATGAAAAGGAGAAAGAACATTATAAGAAATGGGTTAAGGCAGATGATATGGCGCGGTGTTACATTTTGGCATCTGTGTCAAATGTGCTGCAACATCAGCATCAGGCCATAGCCACTGCTTATGACATGATGTTCAATCTCAAGGAACTTTTCGAACATCAGAGTAGGGCAGCTAGGCAGGAGGCAATGAGAAACTTGATGATGACCACCATGGTCGAGGGAACACCCGTTAGGGATCATGTTCTTAAGATGATGGCTCATCTTAATGAGATGGAAGTCCTCGGAGCTGAGATCGATGGGGAAACCCAGGTCGATATCATTCTCCAGTCTCTGCCTAGGAGTTTTGAGCAGTTCCGCCTCAACTACAACATGAACAAGACGGAGCTTCGATGTAACTCCAGCATGAGGGGCTTTTCACGTAGTTCTCAAGCCATGGTCACTCAGAAGGTTTCTTCCTCTAAACCGAAAGGTAAGAAGAAGAAGAAGCAAGGTGGAGCGAAGAAAGTGGCAGGAGGACCTCAGGCAGGAGAGAAGAAGCCGAAAGGCAAGTGCTTCACTTGCAAGCAGACTGGACATTGGAAGGCGGACTGTCCTCGCCGAAAGAATAAAGGTATATCTTCTTGTTTAGTTGTTGAAACATGTTTAGCGGTGTTATCTACCAGTACCTGGTGTGTAGATACAGGAGCCACTGTGTAACGCCCGTGAAATTCTAGCAATTTTACGAGAATTTTTGGCTTTATGATGATGGGCTTTATGTAGGCCTTTTTGGAGAAATAAAAGAAAATAAGCCAAAAAGAGATGCAAAGCCTAGGAATTGAACCCCCCACCTCTAGAGATAGCCAAGCCTTATAGATGCACCCACTAACCATAAGCCCAATAGAATCATATCATTAGAGGAAAAGGGGAACCTATATATAAATGGGAGGAGGGTAAATGAAGAGGCTTGACAAAGAGAAGAGAAACTTCTCTTCCTCCCCTTTATAAAGAAGAGAGAAGTTCCACTTGGCCACTTCTTCCTTCCTTCTTCCTCTTCTCTTCATTCTCACCGAAACCCAAGCTCTCTTCTTCTTCCTTTGGCCGAGAGCCCCTTGCAAGCTAGGAGAGAGCTAGGTGACCTCCATTAGGTCATCTCCCCAAGCAAAGCGAAGGATGTAAGATTTCACCGCAAAGTGTATTCGTTTCGTAGGTTAAATTTCATAAAGAAGAAGTGTAGCCCTTGTAGGTTTCGGCCAATTAAGTTTTTGGGCTAAGATTCATGAAAATGATGCTAGGGAACTCCTATAGGTTGTATGCACACTATAGGAATTTTTAGGGGCCAAGATTTTAACTTGGTGCCCTTATAGGTTTCGGCCCCAAGGCTTTTTAGGGTTAGGGTTTTTTTTATGGAAACTCCCCCTTATGAGGTTAGGCCATGATAAGGATTTAGGAATGAATTCTAGGGGACTAAACCTAAGTTGAACCCATTACAAGTTTCGGCCAACTCATATAATTAGGGTTTGGGTTGCAAGAAAATGGTTCTAATGACACTAGAATAAGTTATAGTGCTCATGAATGAATATTAGGTGACAAGAACCCTAGTTGATCCCCTTATAGGTTTCGGCCACCCTAGGTAACTAGGGTTAGGGTGGCATGAAAATATCCCTCATGATGCTAAGCTAGGTTATAATGCTTTATGAATGAATTTTAGGGACAAAACCTAAGCTTGAGCCCCTTACAAGTTTCTCCCCAAATTTCATGGTTTTAGGGTTAGGGTTTCATGAAAACACCCCTATATGTAATTGTGCTATGTGTATAGTTTTTAATATGACATGAACTATGCTTGGGTGATGAATATGTTATGATTCAATGCAACATGAAATTAGGCTATGTGATGAACATGTTTTACGATTTAATATGCCATGAATAGGCTTAGGAAATATGCTTCATGTTATGATGTAATGTGCCATGTAATATGCCGTGATGAACATGTTGTGTGAAGTAATATGCCATGTATATGCTTCGGGAGTGTGTTTCAAGTTTATGGAGTATTGTGCCATGAAATATACCTAGGTAAAGAACATGTTTTGTGATTTAATATGTCATGAATATGCTTAGGAAATATGCTTCATGTTTACGATGCAATGTGTCATGAAACATGCTTATGTGATGAACACGTTTATGCTTTAGGACCCCTTTATGGTACTCTTATGTTATGAATGCATGTGTCCTTATAAAATGACTAAGATGGAGATGCTTCCCTTTCAAGTAGGGATCAAGAGCTCTCCTTATGATAAGATAAGATGGAGATGCTTCCCTTTCAAGTAGGGATCAAGAGCTCTACTTATGATAAGATAAGATGGAGATGCTTCCCTTTCAAGTAGGGATCAAGAGCTCTCCTTATGTCAAGATAAGATCAAGATGCTTCCCTTCTTATGATGGGGATCAAGAGCATTCTTTATATTATGTCCAGAAAAGAAAAGAATTAAGTATTTTACTTTGCAAGAGGTTAAGTACCCGACCCGTAAGGTGGTCGTTAATCAAATCCATAGGGACACAAGAAGACGTAAGAGGTCTTGCCCTGGTAAGACGTAAGAGGTCTTGCTCTAATAGATCGTGGCTCGCTACCCCACCTATTAGGGAACGCGCATTATGTGGTACTTAACACCGGGCCCCCAAACAAGTTATGATGATATTGAAGTATTTATAAGTATATGTTTTGAAAAGAAAAGACTTTTATGATATTGTGTATGCTTATGTTAAATGCTCAATGCTTACGAACTAGGTTCTTTATGCATGCTAGATGTTATGAAGTTATGATAATATTGAAGTATTTATAAGTATATATTTTGAAAAGAAAAGACTTTTATGATATTGTGTATGCTTATGTTAAATGCTCTGAATGCTTACGAACTAGGTTATTTATGCATGCTAGATGTTATGAAGTTATGATAATATTGAAGTATTTATAAGTATATGTTTTGAAAAGAAAAGACTTTTATGATATTGTGTATGCTTATGTTAAATGCTCTGAATGCTTACGAACTAGGTTCTTTATGCATGCTAGATGTTATGAAGTTATGATGATATTGAAGTATTTATAAGTATATGTTTTGAAAAGAAAAGACTTTTATGATATTGTGTATGCTTATGTTAAATGCTCTGAAGGCTTACGAACTAGGTTCTTTATGCCTGCTAGATGTTATGAAGTTATGATGTTTAGAGTTAAGTCTAAGTATGTGGTGACTATGTACTTTATGCTAGTTTAGAATTTATGATGTGGTGAAGGTTATGGGTAAGGTTAAGAATACTTGCGATTATGTTCCTTCTGCATGATTAGGGTTTATCTTATTACAAATGTTTATGTTCAAGTTAACCAAATGCTTATGATTACGCCCTTTATGCATGTTTGGATTTTCCGATGAATGGTTATGGTTACTTGAAGAATGTTCGCACTATGTGCTTTATGTAGGATTAAGATGTATGTTGTTAAGGCTTAGGTTAGGAATGCTTAATGTTAAGTTTTAAAATGCTTATGAATACGCCTTTCATGCATGCTTAGTTTATGCTTATAACGCTCATGTTCAAAGTATGCCCGCTTAGATTAATTATGCTTAACTCGCTTATGAACAATTCTATGCCATGCTTAGTTCTTTTTGTACTATTACGGATATGTTGTTGATTAGTGTTGCTATGAAATGCTTAGGTCATTTTCTATGCCAAAGATGCTCATGTTCTAAAAGTTTGATGAAATCGTGGCTTTGTGAGTAGGCAAGGATCTTACTAAGCTATATGCTTATAGTTTATGTTGTCCATATATCGCAGATAAAGGAAGTGCACTAGAGGAAGAGGAAGTGGCAGAGGGGCCATGTGCGTGTGTGATAGTGGCATGGTGGAAGAAGACCCTTCACTATCTCGCTATATTATATGCTCTAAGAACAATTTAAGACATTGCTTCCGCTTATAAGACTTGTGTTTAATGAGTATCCCTTTATTTAAGAGGTTCGATATGTTAGAACTCATGAACGAATCCTTTCGTTATGCATGTTATGAAATGAGATAAGATATGTGGTCATGCTAGTGATGAATAAGATAGGTGATGCATGTGCCAAAGAAGGTTTCAGTTATGATAACCTGTTTAAGCATGTAGACTTTGAACGGATCCATATGTAGTATGCTAATAAAAAAAAATATATAGACGCAAGTAGCGCCGCCCTGAGAGCAGATAAGGGCGGGCGCTACAGGTGGTATCAGAGCGGGTTCACCTTTCCACTATCACACATCAAGCCTCCATCCTGCTATTTCCAAGTAAGTAACTTTATGCATACTTGAGTTCTTTTATAATGAAGAATGACTCCTATCTAGATAGAAATAATACCTCATCATGTTTTAGTAGATTGGAATCACACTTGTGAACTAGATAGAAATAATACCCCCTCATGTTTTAGTAGATTGGAATCATACTTGTGATCTAGATAGAAATAATACCTTATCATGTTTTAGTAGATTGGAATCACACTTGTGACTTAGATAAAAATAATACCTCGTTATGTTTAGTATAATGGAACCGTACTTGTGATTGAGATAGCAACAATACCTTACCATGCTTTATATGATGGAAACATGTCTTTAACCCAGACATACCATTCCAAAAATTTCGAAGATCTGATTTTCGTAATTATCGGTGTCGGGTCTATGCTCATATGAATTGAAATAAGCCGGTTGGGACAAATGCCAGGGTGTTCTCCCTCACCAGAGAAGATGTAGCGAGTGCCTCGACGGTTGTCACAGGTCAGCTACTTATTTCCAGTCAATACGCTACTGTCTTGTTTGACACCGGGGCAACCCATTCATTCATCGCTACGCCTTTCATAAGAAAGATAGATAGGCATCCCCAAGCTTTGGACTATGAATTTTTAACGACGTTACCTTCGGGAGAGGTGATGCCATCCACCCATATTCTGCGCGCCGCACCAATTAGGCTCGCAGACAGGGAGCTCTATGGTGACCTGATAGTCCTAGATATGTGGGACTATGATGTTATATTGGGCATGGACTTTCTGCACAAGTACGGCGCGTCAATTGAGTGCCGTAAACGGAGGGTAATCTTCCGACCCGAAGCAGAAGTTTCATTTGAATTTATCGGGGAGTCGAAGAAAGGAACAAGGAAGTTCTTATCGGCACTAAAGGCCCGAAAAATGTTAGAAGATGGATGCACCAGATTTCTCGCACATGTGGTGGATACCATATCAGCGAAGAACCAGAAGATAGAAGATGTCAGAGTGGTACGTGACCATCCGGAGGTGTTTCCTGATGACCTACCTGGGTTACCACCTGATAGAGAATTGAGTTCGAGATCGAATTAATTCCTAACTAATCCGATCTCCAAGGCACCTTACCGTCTGGCGCCAACTGAGTTGAAAGAACTTCAGAAATAGCTACAGGAGTTACTTGACCAGGGATTTATCCGCCCCAGTCACTCACCCTGGGGAGCTCCAGTGTTGTTCATAAAGAAAAGAGATGGGTCTATGCGAATGTGTATAGACTACCGGGCACTGAACAACGTGACCATCAAGAATAGGTACTCCCTTCCCAGGATCGATGACCTGTTCGACCAAGGGAGCTACTGCTTTTCAAAGATCGATCTCGATCCGCTATCATCAAGTAAAAGTAAAGCCGCACGATATTCTCAAGACGGCCTTCCAACAAGATACGACATTATGAGTTTGTAGTTATGCCCTTTGGCGTAACCAATGATCCTGCGATGTTCATGGACCTGATGAATCGAGTATTCTCGGCTTCTCGACAAATTTGTGATCGCCTTCATCGACGATATATTCTTATCTACTCGAGAGACCGAGAAGAGCATGCCAACACCAAGACAAGATTACTGATTCTTGAAAGAGCGACTATATGCCAAGTTCTCCAAATGTGAGTTCGCTCAATCAAGTGTCATTCTTGGGTCATGTCATCTCTAAAGATGGAATCATGGTGGACCCAATGAAGATTGAGGTCTGACGGAATCGAATAGGCCAAGGAATGCGAGTGAAATCAAGTTTCTCTAAGCGTGCTATTACAGAAGTTTGTAGAGGACTTTCTAGAATTGCACTATGATAGCCCTCACCGTAAAGGACAAGCAATACAAATGGATGAGGATCGTGAGAGGAGTTTACGGAATCAAAAGGAGATCGACCAGCTCCCATTCTCGACTTTCTCAAGATAATGGAAGCTTCGATATGTATAGTGACGCCCAAACCGCCTGAGTCATGCACTTATGCAAACGGCAAGGTCATCGCTACGCCTCTAGACTTTCAAAGAGCACGAAATAAATTATCTCGCCATGACTTAGAAGGCGGCAGTGGTATTCGCTCTAAAAATATGGAGACACTACTTATACGGAGCTCGTGCGTGATTTATACCGACCACCGTAGTCCGAGATATTTCTTTACCCGTAAAGACCTAAACATGAGACAACGCAGATGGCTTGAGCTAGTCAAAGATTATGATTGTGAGATATTCTATCACCCAGAAAGGCCAACAAGGTGGCGTATGCGCTTAGCGTAAAGTCCTGCCGCTTTGATGTCCTTATCGATGCTATCTCAACCCCTGAAAAGGGAAGTAATGAATTACGGAATAGAAATCATTTCTGGACAACTTTCCACCATGACTATAATGCCGACGTTGTTCGACGATATAAAGGGAAAGCAAGATGGTGATTCAGACATCCAGAAGTTCAAACAAGAAGTACTGGAAGGAAGGGATAATGGATTCCGCATCACCGACGGCGGATTATTATACTTCCGGGATCGCCTATGCATTCCGAACGATCCGGAGTTACGGCAGAAGATACTCGAGGAATCCCATGGAACACCTTATACCCTGCATCCTGGATCTAATAAAATGTATCAGAACTTAAGGGATAAATTTTGGTGGTCTGGCATGAAAAGGGATGTGGCTCAGTACGTCAACACCTATCTGACCTGCCAGAAGGTGAAGGCAGAACACCAGAAACCTGGGGGATTACTGCAGCCAATACAGATTCTCGAGTGGAAATGGGAAGAAATTTCCATGGATTTCATCTCGGGATTACCCAGAACAACAAATGGTTACGATGCTATATGGGTAATCATAGACTGGTTGACAAAGTCTGCCCATTTCGCAATCAAGATGACCTATTCTTTGAGCAAATAGCTCAATTATATGTCAAGGAAATTATCAAATTACATGGAGTGCCTAAGGCTATTATTTCGACCGATGGCCGCTTTACCTCCCATTTCGGGAATGTGTTCGTAAGGCTCTTGGCACTAAGTTGAGATTCAAGATCGCTGCTTTCATCCTCGTAATCGACTCCGACGGAAAGAGTGAACCAGTCCGGAAGATATGCCGCGCCTGTGCTCTAGACTTTAAGGGAGCCGGTGTCGATATTTGTGCTCGCGTAATTTGCTTACAACAATACTACCAGGCTACCATTGGAATGGCACCCTATGAAGCTCTATACGGGAGAAGATGCAGGTCTCCTATCTGTTGGTACGAGGGTGGTGAAAGGAGGGAAATGGGTCTTCAGGCCGATATTATTGACAATACCACCCGTGCTATACAGAATATCCGTCAGAGAATCGAAACTGCTCAGAGCCGACAAAAGAGCTATGCGGATATGCGCGGCGAGACCGTTAGAATTTGAAGTCGGGGACCTGGTATTCCTCAAAGTGACCCCTATGAAGGGAGTGATGAGATTCGGAAGGAAGGGTAAACTGAATCCACGTTACGTGGGACCCTATCCGATATCACAGAGAGTGGGCAAGGTGGCGTACAAGCTGGAACTGCCCCAAGAGATGTCGGCTATACACAACGTGTTCCATGTCTCTATGCTCAAGAAATGCATATCCAGAGCGGACCAAGTGATCGAGCCACAAATTGTACACGTTCAAGAGGACCTGAGTATCGAAAGTCGGCCTATCCAGATACTAGACCGAGATGTCAAGAGACTAAGGAACAAAGAGGTGCCCTTAGTGAAGGTCCTGTGGCAGAATTCGCAATATGAGGAGGCTACTTGGGAACGCGAGGAGGACATGAGGCAGAAGTACCCGGAATTGTTTTAAGTTTCGAGGATGAAACTTTTACAAGGTATGAGGGATTGTAACGCCCGTGAAATTCTAGCAATTTTACGAGAATTTTTGGCTTTATGATGATGGGCTTTATGTAGGCCTTTTTGGAGAAATAAAAGAAAATAAGCCAAAAAGAGATGCAAAGCCTAGGAATTGAACCCCCCACCTCTAGAGATAGCCAAGCCTTATAGATGCACCCACTAACCATAAGCCCAATAGAATCATATCATTAGAGGAAAAGGGGAACCTATAGATAAATGGGAGGAGGGTAAATGAAGAGGCTTGACAAAGAGAAGAGAAACTTCTCTTCCTCCCCTTTATAAAGAAGAGAGAAGTTCCACTTGGCCACTTCTTCCTTCCTTCTTCCTCTTCATTCTCACCGAAACCCAAGATCTCTTCTTCTTCCTTTGGCCGAGAGCCCCTTACAAGCTAGGAGAGAGCTAGGTGACCTCCATTAGGTCATCTCCCCAAGCAAAGCGAAGGATGTAAGATTTCCCTCACCTGCAGTGTATTCTGCTTTCAGAGGTTAAATTTCAGAAAGAAGAAGTGTAGCCCTTGTAGGTTTCGGCCAATTAAGTTTTTGGGCTAAGATTCATGAAAATGATGCTAGGGAACTCCTATAGGTTGTATGCACACTATAGGAATTTTTAGGGGACAAGATTTTAACTTGGTGCCCTTATAGGTTTCGGCCCCAAGGCTTTTTAGGGTTAGGGTTTTTTTTATGGAAACTCCCCCTTATGAGGTTAGGCCATGATAAGGCTTTAGGAATGAATTCTAGGGGACTAAACCTAAGTTGAACCCATTACAAGTTTCGGCCAACTCATATAATTAGGGTTTGGGTTGCAATAAAATGGTTCTAATGACACTAGAATAAGTTATAGTGCTCATGAATGAATATTAGGTGACAAGAACCCTAGTTGAGCCCCTTATAGGTTTCGGCCACCCTAGGTAACTAGGGTTAGGGTGGCATGAAAATATCCCTCATGATGCTAAGCTAGGTTATAATGCTTTATGAATGAATTTTAGGGGACAAAACCTAAGCTTGAGCCCCCTTACAAGTTTCGGCCAACCCATGGTTTTAGGGTTAGGGTTTCATGAAAACACCCCTATATGTAATCTTGCTATGTGTATAGTTTTTAATATGACATGAACTATGCTTGGGTGATGAATATGTTATGATTCAATGCAACATGAAATTAGGCTATGTGATGAACATGTTTTTTATTTAATATGCCATGAATAGGCTTAGGAAATATGCTTCATGTTATGATGTAATGTGCCATGTAATATGCCGTGATGAACATGTTGTGTGAAGTAATATGCCATGTATATGCTTCGGGAGTGTGTTTCAAGTTTATGGAGTATTGTGCCATGAAATATACCTAGGTAAAGAACATGTTTTGTGATTTAATATGTCATGAATATGCTTAGGAAATATGTTTCATGTTTACGATGCAATGTGTCATGAAACATGCTTATGTGATGAACACGTTTATGCTTTAGGACCCCTTTATGGTACTCTTATGTTATGAATGCATGTGTCCTTATAAAATGACTAAGATGGAGATGCTTCCCTTTCAAGTAGGGATCAAGAGCTCTCCTTATGATAAGATAAGATGGAGATGCTTCCCTTTCAAGTAGGGATCAAGAGCTCTCCTTATGATAAGATAAGATGGAGATGCTTCCCTTTCAAGTAGGGATCAAGAGCTCTCCTTATGTCAAGATAAGATCAAGATGCTTCCCTTCTTATGATGGGGATCAAGAGCATTCTTTATATTATGTCCAGAAAAGAAAAGAATTAAGTATTTTACTTTGCAAGAGGTTAAGTACCCGACCCGTCAGGTGGTCGTTAATCAAATCCATAGGGACACAAGAAGACGTAAGAGGTCTTGCCCTGGTAAGACGTAAGAGGTCTTGCTCTAGTAGGACTGGTGGCTCGCTACCCCAGCCTATTAGGGAACGCGCATTATGTGGTACTTAACCTGGGGCCCCCCAAACAAGTTATGATGATATTGAAGTATTTATAAGTATATGTTTTGAAAATAAAAGACTTTTATGATATTGTGTATGCTTATGTTAAATGCTCTGAATGCTTACGAACTAGGTTCTTTATGCATGCTAGATGTTATGAAGTTATGATAATATTGAAGTATTTATAAGTATATGTTTTGAAAAGAAAAGACTTTTATGATATTGTGTATGCTTATGTTAAATGCTCTGAATGCTTACGAACTAGGTTCTTTATGCATGCTAGATGTTATGAAGTTATGATAATATTGAAGTATTTATAAGTATATGTTTTGAAAAGAAAAGACTTTTATGATATTGTGTATGCTTATGTTAAATGCTCTGAATGCTTACGAACTAGGTTCTTTATGCATGCTAGATGTTATGAAGTTAAGATGATATTGAAGTATTTATAAGTATATGTTTTGAAAAGAAAAGACTTTTATGATATTGTGTATGCTTATGTTAAATGCTCTGAAGGCTTACGAACTAGGTTCTTTATGCCTGCTAGATGTTATGAAGTTATGATGTTTAGAGTTAAGTCTAAGTATGTGGTGACTATGTACTTTATGCTAGTTTAGAATTTATGATGTGGTGAAGGTTATGGGTAAGGTTAAGAATACTTGCGATTATGTTCCTTCTGCATGATTAGGGTTTATCTTATTACAAATGTTTATGTTCAAGTTAACGAAATGCTTATGATTACGCCCTTTATGCATGTTTGGATTTTCCTGATGAATGGTTATGGTTACTTGAAGAATGTTCGTACCTATGTGCTTTATGTAGGATTAAGATGTATGTTGTTACGAAGGCTTAGGTTAGGAATGCTTAATGTTAAGTTTTAAAACGCTTATGAATACGTCTTTCATGCATGCTTAGTTTATGCAGTTATAACGCTCATGTTCAAAGTATGCCTGCTCGATTAATTATGCTTAACCTCGCTTATGAACAATTCTATGCCATGCTTAGTTCTTTTGTACTATTACCGGATATGTTGTTGATTAGTGTTGCTATGAAATGCTTAGGTCATTTTCTATGCCAAAGATGCTCATGTTCTAATAGTTTGATGAAATCGTGGCTTTTGTGAGTAGGCAAGGATCTTACTAAGCTATATGCTTATAGTTTATGTTGTCCATATACTGCAGATAAAGGAAGTCTGCACTAGAGGAAGTGGCAGGAGGGGCCATGTGCGTGTGTGATAGTGGCATGGTGGAAGAAGACCCTTCACTATCTGCTTATATTATATGCTCTAAGAACAATTTAAGACATTGCTTCCGCTTATAAGACTTGTGTTTAATGAGTATCCCTTTATTTAAGAGGTTCGATATGTTAGAACTCATGAACGAATCCTTTCGTTATGCATGTTATGAAATGAGATAAGATATGTGGTCATGCTAGTGATGAATAAGATAGGTGATGCATGTGCCAAAGAAGGTTTCAGTTATGATAACCTATTTAAGCATGTAGACTTTGAACGGATCCATATGTAGTATGCTAATAAAAAAAAATATATAGACGCAAGTAGCGCCGCCCTGAGAGCAGATAAGGGCGGGCGCTACACACTGATCATGTCTGCAATACTTTGCAGGGGTTCCAGGAAACCCGACGACTAGCTGAGGGAGAAATAACCGTCTTCATGGGCAATGCTTCAAAGGTGGCAGCTATTACAGTGGGAGACATTTATTTATCTTTTGATAGGAATAAATTTTTGGTGTTGAGAAATTGTCTTTATGTACCTACTTTTAGAAAGAATTTAATTTCAGTTTCTAAATTGTTTTTGGATGGATATTCTATTTCTTTTAATGACATGGTGGTTATAAAAAGGAATAGGGAGATTATCTGTTCTGGTACATTGGTTGGCAATTTATATACTCTTGAACCAAAAACTCCCACGATGCATATAGAAGTAATAACTCATCTTCTAAATCTAATAAGAGAAAAGAACCTTCGCAAATGAACCAAACATATCTTTGGCATCTAAGGCTTGGTCATATTAACCTAAGTAGAATTCAAAGGTTGATAGCTGATGGACCTTTGGGTTCTTTAGTGGTGGAGGATCTCCCAACCTACGAATCTTGCTTGGAAGGTAAAATGACCAAGAGGCCTTTCAAGGCCAAGGGGTATAGAGCCAAAGATGTGTTGGAAATGGTTCATTCTGATTTGTGCGGTCTTATGTCTATCCAGGCAAGAGGTGGCTTTGAATACTTCGTCTCTTTTATAGACGATTATTCAAGGTATGGATACATTTACTTGATGCGCCGCAAGTCTGAATGCTTTGACAAGTTCAAAGAATTCAAGGCTGATGTGGAGAACCGTCAAGGTAAAAGTATCAAGACATTACGATCTGATTGTGGTGGCGAGTACCTCTTGGGAGAGTTTAGGAGTTACTTATCAGAGGCTGGGATTCAATCCCAATTGTCTGCACCTGGCACACCCCAGCAGAATGGTGTAGCGGAGCGAAGGAATAGGACTCTTATGGAGATGGTCAGATCGATGATGAGTTATTCTGAGTTACCTGATTCGTTCTGGGGGTTTGCTCTGGAAACAGCAGCACACATTCTGAACTTGGTTCCATCTAAGTCAGTACCCTCTACTCCCACAGAGTTGTGGACTGGGCGAAAGCCTAGTCTAAGACATATTCAGATTTAGTAGTTCAAAGACATGTGCCAAGGGAGATCGTAAGTTGGAATCTCGCATGGCGCGCGCTTGTTTGTTGGTTACCCTAAGGGAACGAAGGGTGGTTTATTCTATAGTCCTAGAGATCAGAAGGTGATCGTGAGTACGAATGCCAGATTTCTAGAGGAAGACTATGTGATGAATCACAAGCCCACGAGTAGGATTGTTCTTGAGGAGATGACAGGGGAAGTCCCGACTTCAGTACCACCGGTACAAGAGGAGACACCACAAGTCACTGCACCGCGTGTCACAGAGCATACACGGGAGGTACCTCGTCGTAGTGGGAGGGTTGTTAGACAACCCGATAGATTCATGTTTTTGGGAGAGTCTTCAGACTTAGTCCCTGGTGAACATGAACCTGATCCCTGGACATATGACGAGGCAATCCAAGATAGAGATGCGGTATCTTGGCAAAGAGCGATGAATTCAGAGATAGAATCTATGGATTCTAATCAGGTCTGGGAGCTAGTAGAGCCACCCGATGGTGTAAAAACTATTGGATGCAAGTGGATCTACAAGAGAAAGAGAGGGGTAGACGGGAAGGTTGAGACCTTCAAAGCTAGGCTTGTTGCGAAAGGGTATACTCAGAAAGAGGGTATCGACTATGAGGAGACCTTTTCGCCGGTAGCTATGCTTAAGTCTATCCGGATTCTCTTATCTATAGCTGCTCATATGGATTATGAGATATGGCAGACGGATGTCAAGACAGCTTTCCTTAACGGAAGTCTTGAGGAAAACATCTATATGCGGCAACCAGAGGGATTCATTGCTAAAGGCAAAGAGCATCTTGTATGTAAGCTTAATCGGTCCATTTATGGATTGAAGCAAGCTTCTAGATCTTGGAACATCTACTTTGATGAGGTAATCCAGTCATATGGATTTATTCAAAGTTCGGATGAACCTTGTGTATACAAGAGATGTGACGGAAACGTAGTGGTGTTTCTTGTACTATACGTAGATGACATTTTGTTAGTTGGCAACAATATCAAAGTGTTATCAGACGTAAGGGTATGGTTGTCCAAACAGTTTGACATGAAGGACTTGGGAGAAGTGGGACACATCCTTGGGATCAAAGTTATAAGGGATCGCAAGAAAAGGATGTTGTGCTTATCTCAAGCTTCATATATTGACACTATCCTTGCTCGTTTTAGCATGCAGAACTCCAAGAAAGGTTTTCTACCTTTTAGACATGGAGTTCCTTTATCTAAAGAGATGTGTTCCAAAACATCAAAGGAGATAGAGGGCATGAAGGCGGTTCCTTATGCTTCGGCAGTAGGAAGTCTTATGTATGTTATGCTATGTACGAGACCGGATATCTGCTTTACCGTGGGCATGGTTAGCAGATATCAGAGTAATCCTGGACAGGGACATTGGACTGCGGTAAAGCATATATTGAAGTACCTGAGAAGGACTAGGGATTATATGCTGGTTTACCGGGCAGATCAATTAGTCCCTGTGGGTTACACGGATTCGGATTTCCAATCAGATAGGGACAAGAGTAAGTCTACCTCAGGGTTTGTGTTTACTTTTGGAGGTGGAGCCATAGTATGGAGGAGTGTCAAGCAGAAATACGTGGCGGACTCTACCATGGAAGCTGAGTATGTGGCAGCCTCTGAGGCAGCCAAGGAAGCTGTATGGCTCAGGAACTTCTTGATGGACTTGGATGTGATTCCTGGTTTGCCCAGAACTATCACAATTTATTGTGATAACAGTGGTGCAGTTGCAAACTCGAAGGAACCACGAGCCCATAAGGCGAGTAAACACATAGAGTGCAAGTACCACCTCATACGAGAGATCGTAAAGCGAGGAGAAGTTGCTGTCGCCAAGATTGCATCAGAGGATAACCTGGCAGATCCATTCACTAAGGCCCTTCCAGCGAAAGCGTTTGATAGGCATGTGGAGGACATGGGGATCAGATGTATGGCAGAGTGATGACAACATAGTCTTTTAGTATAAGTGGGAGATTGTTAGAATGTATACTGAAAGCCTAGCTCTTTTCTGTATGAACATTTTATTTTGAAATAAGAATCACATGATCATTGTTTGCATTTTATATATTCATTATATATGTGTGCATATTGTCTAATATTCTACATTGTAGATAACATGGTGCTTGGTGTGGCACAGAAGATTATGTTATCAGTCCCTTGTAAAATATAAGTGGAGGCTCACAACCAAGATGGTTTTGGACAAACCATTGGCATGGTTGTAGTGTAGCTTGGTATTGTTTTATCTTGAACATAGAGTTACACTAGTACACTTAGGTGTATTGAGTAGGACCAACATAGAGGTGATTCAATTTAGTACTGACTACATAATTGAATCGGACCTCGGATATTATGTTGTACATGCTCTTAATCCCAATATAATAATGGGCACATGTACTTAGTATTTATTTCTTTAATTTACCAGTGGGTGAGATTTAGATGGATTAAATCAATATGCCCGGTAAGTTGGGAAATAATATTATTTACATGGTGTGCCGTTGATTATAGGAGGAAACCGTGTCCTATATATTAGGTTGATGATATCCCCTTGACGAGCTCATAAGGTTCATCATGTAAACCCAGCTGGTTGACTTAGTCAACATGATGATAAGGTTGAGTGGTACTACTCGAGGAGTTAGATGTTAATTAATTGATGGTCAGTAAATCAATTAATTGACGGACATTCGATATCTTAAACACGGGGAGATTAATGTACAAATAATATATGGAGCCCATATTAATTTATGGGGGTTGGTGAGGTAGTTCAATGATGATCCTCTAGTGGAATGGAACATCATTGATGGATCAAGTATGTGTGGTTCTGATCCATCGGGTGGCCAAGACCCAACTCCTCCTTATGGTCCCTATCGTAGCCTAATATAATCCTTGTGAAGTCTAGATCCAAGAATGTAAAACAAAACCTAGAACCAACGGTTAGGATTAAATCCCTAAGATCCGATGGTTAGGATGAAACCCTAGAACCAACGGTTGGGATTAAATCCCTAAGATCCGATGGTTAGGATGAAACCCTAGAATTGACGGTTGGGGTGAAATCCTAGATCCGACGATTAGGATGAAATCCTAGATCCGACGGTTGAGATGAAACCCTAGATCCGACGGTTGGGATAAAACCCTAGATCCGACGATGGAGGTTAAATCCCTAGATCTGACGGATGAGATTAAAGGAGGCTTAAGCCCTATTCTATAAATAGGTGCTTAGGGTTGGGTGGCAAGGATAAGATAAGGAGATTGGTTTTCGAATTAGGGTTAGGGTGAGGCTCATCTTCCATTGGGCGGCTAGGGTTTGGGCGGCTACAAGCTTGGGCGGCAAGCTAGGGTTTGGCCGGTCATCCCTCTCTTCTCCTCCTTGGTTTTGGGCGGCACTCTTCCTTTTTCCTTGCTCCTTGGCCGGCGGTTCTCCATCCATTGGTGGTCGGCAATCATCTTCCTCCAATCTCTCCAAGGTGGCTGGCGGTTTCCATTCATTTGGTGGCCGGCGCATCATCCACTGCTCCTTTGCCGGCGGTTGCACCAAATTCCCTAATTTGGTGGTCGGTTCTAGAAAGGAAAGGTATTTGTGATTGCTTCTCTTTGTTCGCAGCGGACAAGGTAGAGAAGTAAGTGATCAAAAAGGCTTCAACTCGTGGAGGATCTTCGTCCACACGTCGTCCACAAGAAGGATAGGACATACGATAGAAGATCGTAAGGTATAAAGTTGTTTTTAACTTTATTTACAGATCTGAATATGTTCTTTAATATTTTGATTATGCATGTTTATGAATGGATATATATTGTATAATCATGGACCCCGAAGACAAACACAAAAACCGGCGATCCATCCGTCGTCTTTTCCGCGGCTAACCAACTAGAAGAGTTGTGTTGCTTGAACAACTAGTTTGTTCAAGTGACCACTCAAGTTGTTAGCACGACGATGAATAGGTTGTGCCAAGGAAGCTCATCCCATCCGGATTAAGTCTTTCATTAGTGAAAATTTTAATCTGGGGACATGGGAGCCAATGAGCCTCCGAAGCGACATCCCAACAACCTCATCGTAGTGGGAGGGTTGTGAGACAGCTTGACAGATTCATGTTCTTGGGAGAATCTTCTGATTTGGTCCCTGGCGAACATGAACCAGATCCCTTGACATATGATGAGGCAATCCAAGATAAAGATGCAGTATCTTGGCAAAGTGCAATAAATGCTGAGATTGAATCTATGGATTCAAATCAGGTATGGGAGCTAGTAGAGCCACCCAATGGTGTAAAAACCATTGGATGCAAGTGGATCTACAAGAGAAAGAGAGGAATAGATGGGAAGGTTGAGACCTTCAAAGCGAGGCTTGTTGCGAAGGGGTATACTCAGAAAGAGGGTATCGATTATGAGGAGACCTTTTCGCCGGTAGCCATGCTTAAGTCTATCCGAATTCTCTTATGCATAGCAGCTCATATGGATTATGAGGTGTGGCAGATCGATGTCAAGAAAGCTTTCCTTAATGGAAGTCTTGAGGAAAACATCTATATGAAGCAACCAGAGAGATTCATTGCTAAAGGCAAAGAGCATCTTGTATGTAAGCTTAATCGGTCCATTTATGGATTGAAGCAAGCTTCGAGGTCTTGGAACATCCGCTTTGATGAGGTAATCCAGTCTTATGGATTTATTCAAAGTCCGGATGAGTCTTGTGTATACAAGAGATGTGACGGAAACATAGTGGTATTTCTTGTAGTATATGTAGATGACATTTTGTTGATTGGCAAAAATATCAAGGTGTTATCGGACGTAAGGGTATGGTTGTCCAAACAGTTTGATATGAAGGACTTGGGAGAGGTGGGACACATCCTTGGGATCAAGGTTATAAGGGATTGCAGGAAAAGGATGTTGTGTTTATCCCAAGCTTCATACATAGACACGATTTTGGATCGTTTTAGCATGCAGAACTCCAAGAAGGGTTTTCTACCTTTCAGGCATGGAGTTCCTTTATCTAAGGAGATGTGTCCTACATCATCTGAGGAGATAGAGGAGATGAAGGTTGTTCCTTATGCTTCAGCAGTAGGAAGCCTCATGTAAGCGATGCTATGTACGAGACCAGATATCTTTTTTTCCGTAGGCATGGTCAGCAGATATCAGAGTAATCCAGGACAGGAACATTGGACTACGGGAAAGGATATATTGAAGTACCTGAGAAGGACTAGGGAATATATACTGGTTTACCGGGCAGACCAATTATTCCCTGTGAGTTACACGGATTCCGACTTCCAATATGATAGGGATAATAGTAAGTCTACCTCAGGTTTTGTGTTTAGTTTGGGAGGTGGAGCCATTGTATGGAGGAGTGTCAAGCAGAAATGCATGGCGGACTCTACCATGGATCCTGAGTATGTGGCGACCTCTAAGGCGGCCAAAGAAGCTGTGTGGCTCAGGAACTTCCTGATGGACTTGGATGTGATTCCTGGTTTTCCAAGAACTATCACAATTTATTGTGATAATAGTGGTGTAGTTGCAAACTCGAAGGAACCACGAGCCCATAAGGCTAGTAAACACATAGAGCGCAAGTACCACCTGATACGAGAAATCGTAAAGAGAGGAGAAGTTACTGTGGCCAAGATTGCATAAGAGGATAACCTGGCAGATCCTTTCTCTAAGTCCCTTCTGGCGAGAGCTTTTGATAGGCATGTGGAGGGAATGGGGATCAGATGTATGGCAGTTTGAGGACAACATAGTCTTTTAGTATAAGTGGGAGATTATAGGGATGTATACTGAAAAGTCTACCTTTTGTATGAACATCTTTATTTTGAAATAAGAATCACATGATCATTATTTGCATATTTATATGGTTATGCAATATTGTCTAATACATTACATTGTAGATAACATGGTGTGTGGTGTCAAATGGGAGATCATGTTATCGACTCCTTGTAAAGTATAAGAAAAGGCTCACAACCGAGATGGCTTTGGATAAACCATCGGAATAGTTGTAGTGTGATTTGGTATTGGTTTGTCTTGACCATAGAATCACACTAGTTCACTTTGTGTGTATTGAGCAGGACCGACATAGAGGTGATTCGATTTATTGCTGACTACATAATCGAATCGGACCTCAGATATTACTTTTTACATGCTCTTAATCCCGATATAATAACGGACACATATACTTAGTAGTCATCTCTTTGATTTACCAATGGACAAGATTTATAGATTCAATCGATAGGCTCGGTAAGTTGGAAGATGATATTATTTATATGGTGTGTCATTGATTATAGGAGGAAACGGTGTCCTATATATTAGGATGATGATGTCCCCTTGAGAAGCTCATAAGGTTCATCATATAAACCCTGCAGGTGGACTTGGTCCGACATGATGAAAAGGTTGAGTGGTACTACTCATGGAGTTAGATGTTGATTAATTAATGGTCAGTAAATTAATAAATCGATGGACATTCGAGATCTTAAAAACGGGGAGAAAATGTACAAATAATATATGGAGCCCATATTAACATATGGGGGTTGGTAAGGTAGATCAATGATAATCCTTTAGTGGATTGGATTATCATTTATGGATTGGACTTTATGTGGGCTTGATCCATGGGTGGCCAAGATCTAACTCCTCCTCATGGTCCCTAATGTAGCCTATTAACACCTCCTGAAGATTAGATCCAATGGATAGAAACAAAACACTAGATCCATAGGTAGAGATTAAATCTCTAAGATTCGACGGTTGAGATTAAATCTCTAGATCCGACGGTTGAGATTAAATCCCTAGAACCAATGGTAGAGATTAAAAGGAGGCTTATCCCTAACTCTATAAAAGGATATTGAGGGGTTGGCATGGGGATAATATCAAGAGAAGCTAGGGTTTTGGGGGTTGGCGGCAATGCAAAGGAATTAGGGCTTGGGCTTGGGCGGCACCTAATAAGGAAGCTTTTACTTGTGTTGTATTTCTTCCCCAAGATGCCGGCGCCCTTGGAGTTCCTTCCAACCCATGGCCAGCATCCAAAAAAGGTCCTCTCCTTCTCCTTGGCCAGTGGAACAAAGGTTTAGGGTCCTCCCTTCAAGCTTTTGGCCGGCCACTCTTCAAGCTCCTCTTCCTTCTTGGTCGGTGGCAAGCTTCCTCCTTGGAAGTTGTTGGTTGGTTGAAAAAAGGAATAGAGCCTTGTTTCTATTCTTCCTCTTTCTTTGGAAGAGCAAGGAAGGAAGATTTGCGATCTAGGAGCTTCGACTTTTGGTAGATCGTCGCCCACACAACGTCCGAAAGGAGGAAGGTCATACATTAGAAGATCGAGAGGTATATCGAATCTCTAATTTTTATATGTTACATGTTTATATTTCTTTTTCAATTATGAGCATGATATAAATCTGTTTGCGGCTAAATAATACTTGGATCCCGAACATAAACACAAAAACTGGCGATCCAGACAACGTCTATTCCACGGCTACTCGTAGAATAGAGGATGGTCGCTTGAACAACGAGTTTGTTCAAGTGACCTCTCTAAACGAATAGCACGACGATAACATGGTTGTTTGGGCAATCCCTTTTGTCTAGGATTAATTTTTTTTTAATCCGGGGACATCGATGAGATCGCCATGAACAAACGACCGAGGTGAAGTGGGAAGCAAAGTTTCCCCTCACAGACTCGATAAGCAAAACCCTTCAATATATTAATCACAACCATCCATATATATACATACATGCATATATGTATATATATATGGTAATATGCAAAGTGTCATATGATATGGAAATGCAGCATGCATGGTCATGCCTGCGCACCCCTACTTGCTATCACGACCCCACTATGGCCTAGGTGGTACGACATGACAACTGTCCCAACTTAACACCAACCACTGCTTTAGAGTGGCCGAGTGGGCAGTATGATCAAGTAGCATATGAGCGTAAAGAGCTCGCTACATAACGGGGGTCCCTACTGCTAGACACTACGATTAACACTACAAATGAGTGGTTGAGTGCCACACACCCAGGACAACTGCATGCAACTCCAACTACCACCGTCTTTAGTGGTAGAGGGCAGTACAATAAATTCTCTGGCCTCACAACAGTTACACCTCAGGGAGTAACTTGGGAGGCAAGATGACTGACGACTCTCTCAACCTCAATGGAGACTATGTTGTCAGAATGCATGCAAATGACATGAATGTACTGTCACATGTACAGACATCTACCACAGACTCTTTGTTTAATAGAGAGTCATACCCATCTGATCAATACTCTCTCTATCCTATAGAGAGTCGTACTCAATTGATAGACGGACTCTCTATCTTGTAGAGAGTCGTACTCAATCGATCATATCAAGCTAGGACCACTAATCCATAGTGACACACTAATCACCCTTCACTTAACCATTACACAAAACATGGTTGGTAATAAGTATGCAACATACGGGTATTGGAATAAATCCTACCTTTAGGGCATTACCTACCCACCGATGAACCTTTACCCAATTTACAAATCAAGTTATCATCTGTACTCCAACATCTACACCCTGCTAAACAATTATAGATCTACCTACATCACATCTGTAACTCCTTAATCATGAAAAAGAAAAATGTGATATCAACATTTGAGCATATATAGCCAACGACAAGTATCAAGCATACGGATAATAAGAGCAGGGTCAAGATAATATGAACATATAACATGCTCTTATCTATGTCTAAATCTGAATCCAATTACATCTACCTGACAAGGGTAGGAAATTACCCACCTGTTGTAATGCTCTTAATAATAAAGCCCCCACGCCCGCGGACTTGTCTCTACGTCCTGCACATATCAAATATTATGGCTAATTGTACACACACAATGAAGGATCAAATCGAATCTTACATCGAATTCGTATTCTGATCAACTAGATTGATCTAGTTAACCAATTAACCTAATAAATCCTCCACATGAATCCCTATCAACCATTATGCCACTTAACAACTTTTTATGCATTTAAATCACTCACGACTAACCTACTCCATCCATAGCTGAATTGGGAAGAACTCATCGGTAGTCGCTGAGGTGCGGAGGAGGAAACTCAGAGGTCACGGCGAGGTGTTGGTGAGAAGGAGAAGTCACGGAAGTGAAAGGAAGAGAATGCTCGAAAAAAATAAAGACGATGGTGAGAAATGGGCAACCGGGCATTAAGAAATGAAATGGGTCGGTTTTGGCAGATAAACGAGTCAGATTTCAGACCTGTTATGCCTTTTAACTCCAAAGCAAAAAGGGTCTTAGAAATCTCCATTTAAGTCTAGGAAATTTTTTTAAAAATTCATGGAAAATTCCATAGGGTATTCTCCTAACCACCCAATATTTCATTTCATTTCATTTATTTTATTTTATTTTTGAGTGGTATTTTTCACACGGAGCTGACACCGCGGCCGGAAGGGGAAAGCCCACTGCTCGCGCGTGGAAGTGGAAGATCGTCATACGGCCGTTGCGCAAGTGAGGAGGAGCTTCTTCCTACACATCACCGTCGGCTTCTCCTATGAGATTCTTGCTTCTACACGAGGAAGCAGAAGAAGTCGCCGTCGGCTGCTCGCACGTGGAGAGGAGGCATCCTCCGACGCTCATGAGGAAAGGGAAACTGTGTGTCGCAATTCTCTCGAAGGGTGAAGATGTTAGATTTTTAAAAACCAATTTTTTTCACCGTCCGATCGATGCCTCTTCAATCTCAGTCGTCCAATTAAAGATAGGGTTAAATGCCTTGATTTAATCGATTAAGCTGCCTATCCATCCAATGGCTCAGATTCCTCCGATTTTAAATGAACGGATCTGATCAATTTGAAAGAATAATCATGATCAGTCAAATTTGGATGAAGGGATCAGATGTCTAGATCTAAATGTATGGACTGAATCTCTCCAAATTTGGATAGACGGCTCAGAATCAATTGCTTTCCTCAGGCAGTCTATATTGCTCAGATATGGTCCCTTGATTTAATTGCCTCTGATATGGATGAAGGGCTCAGATTAAGTCAGCTTGAAATGTTCATTATGAACCTAGATGAAGCCATATTTGATCCAACTTGAGTCTAGTCTATTGACTCATCTCGATCTCCTACAAATAAAGACAAATTTTTCATATAAGTCCAAAATTTAGGAGAATTTACAATTAGGTCCCAAAATGAATCCAACTCATAAAACATACAAATAATCAACAATAAATCACTCGAGAGGATAAAAAAATGATATTAAGGACCAAAATAACACAATAAAATGGTAGTTTTCATTACCCCACAAGTAGATTCATTCACCACAAGGACACATATGTATCATAGAACGTAATGAACCTATTCTAGCAGAAGGGTCAAAGTAGGAGAAATTAACTCTAGAAGGGTTGTGGGACCCAGTGATAGGGGGCTTCCCAAAGATAGCAACCCCCTGTGCTCTGATGATCTGAAAGATAAAATTGGCTAGGAATTGGATAATCCGGTCTAGTTCCAAAAGATCAAGACGGATAAAATAGGATATCCTACCTACATGAATAACCATTGAGAGTTAGAAGTAAGACATATGTTTATAATAAATTAGGTGAAACTGAAATCCTAGAATCCTTTTAGGAGCATTGAACCTACCTTTGCTTTCTCAGAGTGACACCATAATTGAGTTAGGGCCGTCATCTACCTCATACACTTGACTAGCAAAATATTTCATTCCGAACAAACAACATCCACTGGACAAATGGTACTTGAATCACAGTCTCTGTGGGATCGATATATTTATTACTTGATTACATCCATGTACTTATGGGCGTTGAGCACGAGCATGCGCTTCGATTCCCTGACAATTCCCATCGGAGATTTGAGGTCGTGCTCGTGTCCATCAAGTTTTTACCACAGTGGCCGAGAACTGTTGATTTGATATCGAATCGAAAGTGGATAGTTTGGATCGGACCTAGGCTAGATTTGTTTTCATTTTTTTATTTCATTCCAGTTTATTAAGTTTTGGATTTTTGCTATTCATATTCAGTTTCGGGTAATTTTTATTAGTCATATTACATCTTGCTTTGGTTCAGTTTTTCTAACTTTAGTTATTTTCTAATAGTTTTTTCTTTTTAGTCTCTTGTTAAGGCACTGTTGTTTCTTTCCTTATCTATAATTTCCTGTATATAACGATGCATTCTTTCACTCATGGTTATGATCAATTTAATGTTGGGAGTTTTGGTAACATTTATTGTGAGCATTGTGGTGAAACATGGAATACCATTAACGATAGCCCAGATATATTTGAAACTTCACAATTTGAACAAGAAGATGTCACCTACGATTACAACTAGTGGCCACAAGATGATTCTTATTCATATAGTCATGACCCTTTCTGCTTAAACCCTCAATATTGTCCGCCTAAATCCCGACTTGAGCAGATGATAGAAAATTTCATTCAAACGCAACAAGCGGCGAACACTAAATTTCAACGGCGACATTCGCAGATAGAGACTCAATATTGTTTCTCAAGTGAGAACAAGAGATAAGAATCACCATGCAAATTTTATCCAGAACCAAGTCCCCACTTAGAAGCCCTACTAGATAATTTTACTAGGCAATGGAGGAGCATAGTCGACAATTCATGGAGTTTATGTAATGACAGCGGGCAGAAGAAGAATCCAAACGACTAAAAGGTGGCTTTGATGACTGGATTACACCTAATATGACGGAGACTCACTTCAAAGATGTAGATGACATAGGAAGTGAAGAAGGACAATCCATTCAATCACCACTAGAGGGATAACTTGAGGATTATATAGTTGATACTTTAATTGAGGAGTGCATTGCTTCAATTAAAATACCTCCTAACCTCAAGGACTCAAAAGAGCATGCCTTAAATCTCACCGAAACTTTAGTTTCCAATAACGAAGCCCTTTTAATGATTGTTAAAGATAAAGTTTCATTTGATATAATAGAATATGATAATCAATATTTTGGTGAGGATGTCTGTGGTGAGTTACATTATTTATAAGATTAGGACACAATGGAATATTATGATCAAACTCCTGATGACTCTTTGAGGCTAATCATGTTCAATCTCAAGCCAAGGAAAGAAGCTAACAAGTATCATGCCCCTCCACGAGCAAGATTTAAGAGATATAGCAATAGAGGACCAAAAGGTAAGAAGCATAAAGTGAGCAAGTATCTTGCCCCTCCATGAGCCAGATTTAAGAGATATGGTGATGAAGGACTACAAGGCAAGAGGTGTAAAGTGAGAAAATATCTTGCTCTCCCATGATCAAGATTCAAATTCATTAAGAAAGGGAGGAAAAATCTCCTTGGGCCACTAGAGCCAAGATGAAACATAGGGGTACGGTCGAGCTAGAGACCTTAAACAAGCGCTTCTTAGGAGGCAACCCAAGTTTAAATCTACATGCTTTTAGTCTTTTTGCATTCATGCATGTTAGTTTAGAATTTAATTTTTGTCCATTGGAATTTTCACAAGTGTTTTAGGGTTAGATAGAACTTGCTAGGTAGAAAGGAGAGCCCTTGTTAGAACCTCATAAGGAAGCACGGGCGGGCATGCCAAACCGTCAGAAGAGCACACGACTAGCGTGTGGAAAGTCTCAAATCGTGCTACACTCTGAGAGAAATCCAGAGCCGCACATGGGTGACTATGTGAATTTCACACGACCGTGCCAAATTCAGAACTTTTTCTAATCGCCCAATATGAGCCCACCTAGTCCACGCCATGAACCTACACCTACACCGCCTTCTTTTTCTACCTTTGAGTAGGATGTAGGTATATTGGCCTATGATTTCTTTGAGTTTCAATCGTGCCTTGACGACATTCACACTAAGTAGTAGACATAAGGGCAGCGATGGGAGGAGCATAGGACCTATACACAGGTGGAGTTTCAAGACCTCCGAGAGCATTGCCAATGGGCCAAGGAGTTCTACGGCTAAACCCCTGATTATTTTCAGGAGGAGGCTGTCTACCGCCAGGAGGTATGACAGTTCATGCATGATACACGATCACAGTGGGCCAAGGAGGAGCACAGAGCTGCCACTGCATCCACTAGTTCCCAAGTTGATCACATGTACATGTGGCACCAGTGACAGAGCACCCGATTCTCCCAAGCTCTCTAAATGTCGAGACGGTAAGATTTCCCACCTCAACCGCCATGCTAGAGGTGCGATTTCATGTAAGTCTGGGAAAGACAAAAATTTTGATATGATCTTCTAGTGTTAGTTTTCTTTGACATCTAGTTTTAGTGTTAGATTAGATGCATTTATTTGTTCGTGTATAGGTTCCTTTCAGCACTTAGTTTTTGTTCACTTTAAGCTACCTTAGTGATGTTTTCAAATTTTTCATGATATGTTTTCATGTCATAGATAGCTTAAATTCATTTATCTTGTGGTATTTTATTTTTGGTTGCTTTGATGGATGTTCTAGATTTGCACTAGTTAGCTTTTATCTTTTACATACACTTGACGAATATTTTGAAAGGGAAAATCTATTACATATATAGTTATGATTCATTCCAGTAGTCTAGTACTTTTGAATCCATAGGTGACTCTAGATTTAACATTTTAGTTATTGGAGATCCTCGTATTGTGTAAGTCCATTTGGAAAAATCAAAATACCAGTGAGCTACAGAGGAACAAAGTTCCTTGAAAAAAATAAAAAAAAAAAGAGAGAAAGAGAACAAAAAAAGGATAGAGAGAGAGAAAAGAGAGTTAAAAATAGTTGTCATAGATAGAAATGGTTAGGTGCCCCTTTGAGACCGAGTTAGGTTATTGGGGAAACTCCTACCAATTTCTCTCAATACCGAGTACACCTTTGAGACTTTATGCTAATTCTAGGGAATAACCCTCGCTTAGGACAGGTAAGTGCCTAAAAGTCAGAGGCCTTAAGAAAGCTATAGGATGACTACTTAACTCACTGTGGAACGATTATCCCTTAGGAAAAATCTCTCAACATATGCGCGAAAAGCTAACTTAGTGAAATTTTAGAACATATCTATTTTCTTTGGTTGAGTATACCACTTGATAACTTTAGTTAACATGCTAAGTATGGAATAATACTTTTAAAATTTCATGGCACTGAGGTTTGCTTGAGGACATGCAAAGATCTAAGTCTAGGGGAATTGATGTGAACAAAATATATAGGATTTTAGGAGTAGTTTTAGTATACATCTCATTGCATTTTATACTTGTTTTATGCATATTCTTCCTTGCTTTGCATTTATTTCCTATTTTATAGTACGGAGATCTACTTTTATTAATTTATGTGTAGGATGGCATTTTTGGAGCAAAAATAGAGCAATTTGTGGAGTACGGATCTTAAGGATCAAGCATTGGCCATGTCCCAAGACATGGGCATGTTTCCAAAGCGAAACGGATCAAAATGAAGGCTCTAGAAATCCACACGGTTGGTCGTGTGAAGTCCACATGACCAGCCTTGTGAAATTCACACGACCGTGTCTTTTTTCTAGCCTAATTTTCAGCCCAGATTTCAGTCGTTTCTAGCCTTCAACACGGACGACCGTGTGAAATTCACATGACCATGTGGCGGCATCGCAAATTCGAAGAAATAGGATTTTTCCAAGCATTTATGGAAAACCAAAGCCACCTCTATATATAGGAAACTCGTCTAAGAGGATAGAGATCATGAGGGGAGCCGCCCGAGGCTCCCAAGCCCTAGAGGAGGCACGACAGTTGGGAGGCTCGCAACAGGGAGAGAGGAAGCAACTCAAAGGCCGGAATCTACACTCCAATGCCTTAGATAATGACACGAGTACTTCATTTATTCTTGAACATCTTTGCATTATAATGATTCTCTTTATGATGCCTTGTGTTTTTTCTCATCTATTCATGGAGTATATACTTCGATTCTATGATTAGGGTGTAGCCTATCTTGATTTGTAAATAGTATATTACAATGAATCCATGTTTGCTTGCACTATTTTCGATTGATATATATTTATGCTTTCTTCTTATTCTATGACATGAGTATTCATGGTCCGACTTTATTGTGTTAATCCGATTTAGATTCCAAAAGCACTAGGTCATATTTTAGGGGTATGGGGAAGGACCGAAAGGAGAACCCAGTCCTCCAAGCCATTGAGAACCGAAACATGGGAGGATCGATTACACGTGGGGTGTTAATCTGCTAGGGTTCTCATGACAAGTTCCCTATGCAACCAAGGTTACCCCACAAGTATATTGATTCACCGTGAGGACACATAGGTATCATAGAACGTAATAAATCTATTCTAGCAGAAGTGCCAAAGTAGGAGAAATTAACTCTAGAAAGGTTGTGGGACCCAGTGATAGGGGGCTTGCCAAAGATAGCAACCCCCTGAGCTATGATAATCCAAATGGTAAACTTGGCTAGGAATACGGTAATCTGGTGTAGTTCCAAAAGATCACATCGGATAAAATAGGTTATCCTACCTATATGAATAACGATTGAGAGTTAGGAGTAATACATATGTTTATAATCATTTAGGTGAAACTGAAATCCTAGAATCCTTTTAGGAACTTTGAATCTACCTTCGCTTTCTCCGAGTGACACCGTAATTGAGTTATGACTGCCGCCTACCTCGTACACTTGACTAGAAAAATATTTCATTCTGAACAAACAACATCCACTTGACAAATGATACTTGAATCACAGTCTCTGTGGGATCGATATCTTTATTACTTGATGACATCCGTGCACTTACGGATGTTAAGCATGAGCATGGGCTTCTACTCCCTGATGATTCCCGTCGAAGATTTGAGGTCGTGCTGATGTGCATCATAGTCGACTATCAAAAAGCCCCAGTCGACTGTCCACCTATCTGTTGTCTCACAATAGACTTATCCACATTGGCTTTCACCCAACTAATATTTGAGCAATCAATTGCCATTACCATCATTCGACTGCCAAGCCATCAATTGACTTCCAAGTCGACTACGAGATCCTTTGCGCTTGTATCCACTAATGCAAGTCGACTGTTGGAGTCGACTAGTTGACCAATCAACTACTCGAGTCAACTAGGCCTCCTGAATACTAAGCACTCGATAAGCCAACTGGTAAACCTCAAACATGATGTTTAAACCAAGTATAATCCTCTCATACTTGATACTTATCCTAGGCCTAGACCTAAGCCTTCTACCCACCTCCATCAGCCTCACACCCTCAAGGTCCATCATAGTCCTCCCTGACTCTTTCACCCTTTGTGCTAGCCTTCAAGTGCTTCCATCAGCTTCATCATGCCATCAGGTACCCTTAGCCTAGACCTCAGCCTTCAAGCTAATTCCATTAGCCTCGAGCCCTTAGTTCGAGTCCATGATGCCTCATCCTTGGCCCTAGCCTTCAAGTGGTTTGATTAGCCTTGTCATGCTAACGGGTCTACCTTTGCCAAGAGGATGTGCCTCCGGATCTTCTCCATTTCCAAGTCTCCATACTTGGACTTTCACTTCCAAGACTACACACTTGGACTTACACGGCCAAGACTACACCCTTCGACTTTTCCTTTGCCAAGTATTCATAATTAGGCTTTTCCTTCCCAAGACTTCATTCTTGGACTTTTCATTACCAATTATCGATACTTGGAGTTCTCCATTGCCAAGAATCCAATCTTGGACTTCCCTTGCCAAGTATCTATACTGGGACTTCTACTCGAGTCTCACTCGAGCTTGGTTAATCTAAACTTGAGGTTAATTGCTACAACAATCTCCTCATAACAATATCCACAATATTACCTTGGATATTCCAATCATCCACTAGTCATATGCTCAACATATGGTCAAACCATATTATCAAACCATTGTCAAGCCCATTGTCAAGGCCTATTGTCAAACATCAAAACCCTACTCAAGTTCCACTCGAGTCTGGTCAATCGTGACCTGAGTCGATTGCACTAACATCTTGATATGATGCTTGGAACTCAGTGAGCCATGTACAATAAATCCAGACTTGGATACAAGGCTAAGTCGTTAAATAAGTCATACATGTCTTTACTTAACTGAAACACTAAGCGTCAAGTACAAGCATGAGCCCCTAAGACTTGTTTCGTTAATCAAGTTGGACCAAACCAATATTGGATTTCCAAAGGTCAAATTCACTTTGTGAATAAGACCTATAAAATCTATTTTTCAGGAGGAGCCAATATTTAGCATGTTTCAATATTTAAATAAACTTTTTCATGTTTAGTTATTTACTTGCTTACTTTAGAATGGCCTAGATAAGAAAGAAAGTAGTTAAACATGAAAACATACTTTCAGATGAAGTGAACTGATAGTAAGTTAGAGAAACTTATCAATGCATGTCTAAGCTAGATGAGGCGCATCCTACCTAGTGCATTGAGCAGAGTGGAACTAACTGAAGCTAACTTACTAAATCCTAAACTAGTTAGACCAATGCTTAGTTCGAATTTAGTCAAGTACTAATTTTCTATATTAGCTTTGTCTAAGGAAGTGATCCACTTGATATCTAAGAATGTTGTTTGTTCCTTGCCACAACCTAGAAGCTGATTTAGAAAACGGTTATTTGACTAGCACAAAACTAAACTCGAATCAAATTCAAATGTAAACACTTTTTAATTGTCATTAAATTTAATCAAGTAAAAATGAAAAATCATCTCACAAAACATATAAGGTTAATTTGTTTTGATAACCTAGATTGGGTGAGATGAATAATGTTAAATGAATTAACTCGATAAAAACAATGACTTCTTTAGTAGCATCTTTAGTAGTTTTACTGAAGTGTCTTATCCCAAGTGTTAAGCATGGAGGTACATATTGCGGGAGGTGCCGGGTTCGAGTCCTCCTCAACGACAATTCACCAGTAGGTGCTATTGACCGAGATACTGGGTCGGCCCAGTAGGCTCTTATCAACATCGTGGTACTGTGCCTCCAAAAATTCCTTCGGGGATTTCTGCTATGGGGCCTCTTCGGCGGTGAGTCCAGTCATGTTAAAAAGTTTACCCATCATAGTTTAGACCAAAGTGCCTTATCCCAAGTGGTAAGCATGGAGGTATATGTTGTGGGAGGTGTCGGGTTCGAGCACTCCTCAGTGACAATTCACTAGTAGGTGATGTTGACTGAGATATGTTAGTAATATATGAGAGATGTCCTAAGGCAATCGCCTTATGTATGAACCATTTATATGATAAATGAAGATTCACTATTTGAGTATACATGTTTCATGTATTTGATTGGATCTTAAACTCATTTACTGAATGTCCACGATGCGATTCACAGCATGAGAGAATTTGTGATTGGATCACAACTAGTGAGTATCTCTACATGTGTAATTGTGATGTATCGGAATTATCCCTAGTCGATGAATTGATGGATTTGGACACCATCAATTCTGTCGAGACTAGCACGAGGTATACTCCTTGGTGTATCCAAGCAGCTGATTCTCACTGGCTGGAGACATTGTGATGTCCGGAGTTGATCGTGGATGCTAGTTATGGTAACTAGTTCATTGGAGTGACCAGCCGTAAGACTTCATATAGTTCTCTGCATATATAGATATGTCAATGAAGTTCTTACTGTGGCTTAAGTGCGATGTTCCTTTGACTTGCGGTATTCAAGTCATCTTGATCATGGAGACTTATGCTTTGACATCTTAAGCAAACATCTCTAAGGAGATGTGGACCCGGGATGATTGGGTATAAGTCGAAGTGATAGAAGGTGTTTGAATAGCCTATAAAGGATTCACCACTCCTTGCGAGGAGATGTATACCCATGGCCTCTCGTCGGATTGTTACTAAAGTCTTTGGCCAAAGCATTACATGTTTAGAGTAAAATACTCTTCGATACATGTGCAGTAACTAGAATCCGTAGGACGAGGAAATGATACTTGGGCTAGGTGTGACGTAGTCAGCCTAGTGGGGACTGACACAATAGACCATGTCCTGAACCAAGTGGGTATAAGATGAGTGAAGGGAATGGGGCACGAAACATTCGAGCTGCTGAAGGGTTTCAGAAATAGTTCTGGATCAACCGTTGATCTTTTCGGTTAATTGGGGATCATGATGTACTACTAGGTGCCACTCATGATCGTTCTATAATTAATGGTTAATTATAGACGGCCAACATAAACCGAGAACCTATTTGGTCACACGCACAACGAGCGTAATCCAAAGGATTTAAAACGAGCTTGAGAATAGGATTCTCAGACCGAGAGAAACTAGGTTTGGTTGGACCAAACATAAAGCGAGCATGAAATCGTTTCAGTCACAATGGAAGCGTGGATGGGCCGTGTCTTATGAAGACATAATGGATGAACCAAAATGGTTTGGTTCTAATCAAATGGAGGAGAATAAACCAAAGGGTTTAGTTTATTTTAAACGAATGAACCAAAAGTTGGTTCGGTTCGTTTTAACTTAAAATAAACCATCATGGTTTGGTTTATTTTAACTTATCTTAATGGAGCGGATTAACGGGCCTAATGGTTATGATCCAATAACCATTAAGAGAATTAGTTCTCTATAAAAGAGGGCTTAATGGATAATTAAGCCCTAATCCAAGCCCTAGCAAAAGTTGCCGCCCAACCCCATTGAAGGAGTATTTCGGCGCCAACCCAAAACTTGCCGCCCAGCTCCTTGTGCCGCCGTCCAGCTCCTTGCCGGCATCCAAGCTTCAGCCGGTGAACCCTCCGGCGACCCTCCGGTGATCTTCCTAGGCCTCGGTGAAAAGGTGAGCACTTGGCTTCCTTGTTTAGGCCGGCGCCTACTCATCCACCAAGCTGTCCAGTTTTCTGGACAGCTTCTTCTCCGCTCATCGGAGCATCGTTTGGACGACGGTTAGAGCTCCGACAGTGGATAACTTACCAGGGATTCGATCTCCGGTAATCCTCTGAGGTGGATGATGAAGGATTCGTCAATTGGTTGACGAATACCTCTCCGGAGAAGCGAGTTTTGAGAACTCGTATTAGGATCCGAATTTGGATTCGGATCGTGATCATCTCTCGATCACGTCGTCTTCAACACGAGGCTAGTAACCCGTACGAAGACGAAGCTCGTGGCTTAGCGAAGTCATCCCGAGGAGCTCGGCGTGGATACGGATAGAGAAGATTCTTACGAGGATCATTCCGGTTGATGCCGTTCCCGCTACACGTCATACGGAAGGTATAACGTAGATAAATTTCTTTTATTGCAAATTTAAATTTATGGTTATGTCTACACTTGTTGTAATATGCATGCGTGTGTTGTGTGTGTTGTAATAAATGTAGATTTATTATTTTTATTGCTTCCGCTGTGTTCATGTTTACGAAACATGATCGAACACACACACGCCGCGGTGCCGGAAACCCAACAGTGGTATCAGAGCCCAGGTTGTGTTTCGACATAATCGTAAAAATCATTTTGCGATAGTCATAATGTTTTTATGGAAATTTTCTAATTTTGGAAATTTAGAAGTATTTATGGAAATTTTTCAATTTTGGAAAGTCTATAAGTATTTATGGAAATCTTCCACTTTTGGAAAGTTGGAAGTATTTATGGAAATTGATATTTTCCATAAATAAAATATTTGATTAGATTCTGGAAATTTGTTTCCTAATTTAATCACGATTTGATTTGGGAAATCAAATCTTAAAATATTTTATTTCCATAAGTAGTTTTAATGATTTAGGAAATTGGTTTCCTAAATAGATTTTCCTTAATCAAATAATTCCATGAATAAAATATGTGATTAGATTTGGAAATTGGTTTCCTAATTTAATTATGATTTGATTTGGAGAATCAAATCTTAAACATATTTTATTTCCATAAATAGTTATGACATATAAGGAAATATATACATGACATAATTGTATGCCATGTAATTGCATTAGATGCATAACATTATGCCATGCATGTCGTGACATGTAGATGTATGTCATGTATGCCATGCCATGTAGATAATAGTTATTTGCATGCAAAGAGGATGAGACATAAAAACCCTTAAACAATATTAAAGCCTATACCTTCCATTAATATGGTTAGAACCAGAGTTCCGTTTCTTGTTTGGGTTGTTGGACTCTCTCCAAGCCCGGGCTCGAACCCGAACATGTTCAAACCATGGAATAGTTTAATACTAATATGGTAAGAGTCAGAGGTCAATCGTTAGCTTTGGTTGTTGGACTCTCTACAAGCTGGGCTAATTGGTTGAATGCGCTCTAACCATATTAAAACTATTTCCCGATTAATGTGTTGGCTTTAACCGTGAGCATCGGCTTGTTGGACTCTCTCGAAGGTCGATGTAAAGGGAGGTGAAGTTGGGTGCTATGCATATGATGCATACTTGTTAATGTGTTAACAACCCGATGTATGTGTGAACATTCAATTAGTTGATAGCACATTGTGATAGTTGCATATACGTGATATGCAATCGGTATAGTTGATACCTACCGTCATAGTTATGAATGGCTTGTTGAACTCTCTCCAAGGTTGTTCATAACTATGATGGATATCAGCCCATTCGGAGATGGACCTACGATCTCCCGAAGTGATTTTGGGGTTTTTGAAATTCGAAAAAATGAATGGGATTTATAAATGTATATTGATGCATTTTAAAATTATTTTCTCATATATGCTCATTTTGTATTTCTAGGTCAATAAATTGATCATGACATCTTTGAATTTGCACACTATTTTGGATTCGAACAAACTGACTGGGCCTAACTTCCTGGACTGGCTTAGAAACCTGAGAATTGTTCTTAAGGCGGAAAAGCTTGCATATGTCCTTGAAGAGCCTCTTCCTGACCGTCCTAAGGACGATGCAACTCCAGACCAAATGTTGGTCTATCAGAAGCATGTGGCAAATTCTGAGCTGGCGAGTTGCATCATGCTAGCGGCGATGGTACCTGAGCTGCAAAAGCAGCATGAGCATATGGATGCTAATACTATGGTCTTCCATCTTCATGAGTTGTTCGATGAGCAAGCGAGATCCGAAAGGTTCGAGGTCTCTAGGCTCCTCTTCACCACGAAGATGCAAGAAGGTTCATCTGTAGTGCAGTTTGTGCTAAAGATGAACGGGTACATCGAGCGGCTAGCTACCCTCGGTTTTGTGATGGATCATGAGTTAAGTATTGACTTAATTCTGCATTGTTTGCCCAAGAGTTTCTCGCAATTTGTGATGAACTATCGGATGAACAAATTGGAATCCACCATTCCCGAGCTCCTCAATATGCTGAAGACTATGGAGCCTTCTGTGAAGCATGAGGAGAAGGCGGTTCTGTTAGTTGATTCCTCAAAGAAGGGTTCTAAGAGGAAGGCAAAAGAACAGAAGAAAGGAAAGAACAAAAAGGCAAAGAACGAGCAAAAGGGCACTTGCCATCACTGTGGCAAGGAAGGCCACTGGCGAAAAAACTGCAAGATTTATCTTGAGTCCATGAAGAAGAAGAAGGCATCCGATGCCCCATCCTCTTCAGGTATCTTCGTTATTGATTGTCATTCTATTTCCATGGACACTTGGGTATTGGATACTGGGTGTAGCTCACATATATGTAATGACATACAGGGGCTAAGGAATAGAAGAAGACTTGTCAGAGGGGAGTCAAATTTGCGAGTTGGCAATGGAGCAAAGGTTGCTGCGGTCGCCATCGGAACTTATTTGCTGAAGCTCCCTAGTGGACTAGTCTTAGAACTGGACAATTGCTATTATGTTCCTTCTCTAATAAAGAACATTGTTTCTATTTCTTGTTTAAATAGAAATGGTTTCCATTTGACGTTTAGTAACAATTGTTGTTATATAACTTTAAATGGCGATTTTATGGAACCGAACTTGAGTAATGGCATTTATACGCTGGACGATTCAAAGTGACATTTTCAATATCGGGCAAGCAACACGCTGCTCGAAAGGATAATCAAATAGACTCCTATATGTGGCATTGTCGTCTTGGCCATATAAGCAAGAAACGCATGTCCGAATTACACCGATGTGGAATTCTGGAATCGTTTGAATTGGATTCATACGATACATGCGAATCAAGCTTAAAAGGCAAGATGACTAAGTTACCTTTTACTGGAAAAGGTGAACGAGTGGAGAGTTACTAGGACCTATGTCAACTCAAGCTTTAGGAGGCTATAGCTACTTCATTACCTTCACCGATGATCACTCACGGTTTGGGTATGTGTTCTTGATGAAACACAAGTCAGTATTAAAATACTTCGATCGGATCGAGGTGGTGAATACTTAAGTCAAGAGTTTCTTGATTATCTAAGAGACAATGGTATATTGTCTCAATGGACTTCGCCTCTATACACCACAAAGATAATGGTGTATCCGAGAGGCGAATCGACTTGTTGGACATGGTCAGGTCAATGATGAATCATGCAACTCTTCCCAAGTCCTTTTGGGGCTATACACTTCGCATAGCTTACTTTGTTAAATGTAATGCCTACCAAGGTAGTCTCAACTACTCCATATGAGATATGGAATAGTAAGAAACCTCATGTATCTTACTTGAAGATATGGGGTTGTCCTGCTTATGTGAAGCGGACTGTATCAGACAAATTGGATGCTAAGTCTGATAAATGTCTATTTATTGGATACTCTAAGGAAAAAAGGGGTTACCAATTCTATCATCCTGTGGAACAAAAGGTGTTTGTTTCAAGGCATGTTGTGTTTCTAGAGAAAGAGTTTCTCTTGCAAGAAAATAGTGGGAGTGTCGTCGAGTTTGAGGAGGCTCGAGAGACTCAAATAGACATTGATGAGATACCTGGTGAAGCACAACAGCCGACAACTCATAGTGATGAGCAATCGGCTGGACCTATTGTAACACCACATCTTCGTAGATCTGGTAGAACATGCAATATTCCTGAGAGATATGGATTTCTCGTAAGTGAATCGAACGACGTGTTACTCATTTATGATGAGGAGCCTACCAGTTATGAAGAAGTGCTGACAAGTTCAGAAAGGGATAAGTTGCTTGGTGCCATGAAGTCGGAAATGGATTCCATGTATGAAAACCAAGTTTGGAACTTGGTTGACCCACCTGAAGGGATAAAGCCTATAGGGTGCAAGTGGGTTTTCAAGAAGAAAACCGACATGGATGGTAATGTGATTACCTATAAGGCTAGATTGGTGGCGAAAGGATATCGTCAAAAACAAGGTGTTGATTATGACGAAACCTATTCGCCTGTAGCTATGCTTAAATCCATTCGGATGCTCTTGGCCATAGCGGCTCATTATGATTATGAGATATGGCAGATGGATGTGAAAACAGCTTTCCTTAATGGAAACCTGCTCGAGGACGTGTATATGATACAGCCTGAGGGTTTCACATCGGTTGATAAAACCAAGGTATGCAAATTGCGACGGTCCATTTATGGATTTAAGCGAGCATCCAGGAGCTGGAATATCCGTTTTGATGAGACAATCAAAAAGTTTGATTTCTCACAAAATCCAGACGAACCTTGTGTGTGCAAGAAGGTTAGTGGGAGTGCAGTCGTATTCCTAGTATTGTATGTCGATGACATACTACTTATAGGAAACGATGTTTCAATCTTACAGTCAGTAAAGGTTTGGTTATCCAAGACATTCTCCATGAAAGACCTGGGAGAAGCAACCTACATCCTCGGGATTAAGATCTATAGAGATAGATCGAAACGGTTGCTTGGTCTTTTGCAGTCTACATATATAGACCGAGTGCTAAAGAGGTTTAGCATGTCGGAATCCAAGAAAGGTTTCCCACCCATCAGGCATGGGGTACACCTTTCGAAGTCTATGTGTCCGTGCACAGAAGACGAGAGGATGTGCATGAGTAAGATTCCCTATGCATCCGCAACAGGATCTATCATGTATGCTATGTTATGTACGAGGCCCGATGTATCGTATGCTCTGAGTGTCACGAGCAGATATTAGTCTGATCCAGGAATGGATCATTGGGTGGCTGTTAAAATGATCCTTAAGTACTTAAGAAGAACTAAGGATGTGTTCTTAATATATGGAGAAGGGGACATGGTGATACGCGGGTATACGGATGCCAGCTTCCAGACAGACAAGGATGATTCCAAGTCTCAGTCTAGATACGTGTTCACCTTGAATGGAGGCGCAATAAGTTGGAAAGGTTCCAAGCATGACACTATAGCGGATTCTGCCACTAAGGCAGAATACATTGCAGCTTTGGAAGAAGCAAAGGAAGTGGTTTGGATCAAGAAGTTCATCTTTGAACTTGAGGTGGTCTCATCAATGATCCAAACATGTGCTTTGCCACTATCATCTTATCAGAGAGATCATCAGTAGGAACGAAATACAAATCGAGAAAATTCCCACTGAAAGGAACTTAGCGGATCCCTTGACTAAGGCATTACCTCAAAATAAGTTTGAGGGTCATGTTCGAGCTTATGGTATTGGATACCGTAGCGATTGGTATTAGGCCAAGTGGGAGTTTGTTAGTAATATATGAGAGATGTCCTAAGGCAATCGCCTTATGTATGAACCATTTATATGATAAATGAAGATTCACTATTTGAGTATACATGTTTCATGTATTTGATTGGATCATAAACTCATTTACTGAATGTCCACGATGCGATTCACAACATGAGAGAATTTGTGATTGGATCACAACTAGTGAGTATCTCTACATGTGTAATTGTGATGTATCGGAATTATCCCTAGTCGATGAATTGATGGATTTGGACACCATCAATTCTGTCGAGACTAGCACGAGGTATACTCCTTGGTGTATCCAAGCAGCTGATTCTCAATGGCTGGAGACATTGTGATGTCCGGAGTTGATCGTGGATGCTAGTTATGGTAACTAGTTCATTGGAGTGACCAACCGTAAGACTTCATATGGTTCTCTGCATATATAGATATGTCAATGAAGTTCTTACTGTGGCTTAAGTGCCATGTTCCTTTGACTTGCGGTATTCAAGTCATCTTGATCATGGAGACTTATGCTTTGACATCTTAAGCAAACATCTCTAAGGAGATGTGGACCCGGGATGATTGGGTATAAGTCGAAGTGATCAAAGGTGTTTGAATAGCCTATAAAGGATTCACCACTCCTTGCGAGGAGATGTATACCCATGGCCTCTCGTCGGATTGTTACTAAAGTCTTTGGCCAAAGCATTACATGTTTAGAGTAAAGTACTCTTCGATACATGTGCAGTAACTAGAATCCGTAGGACGAGTAAATGATACTTGGGCTAGGTGTGACGTAGTCAGCCTAGTGGGGACTGACACAATAGACCATGTCCTGAACCAAGTGGGTATAAGATGAGTGAAGGGAATGGGGCACGAATCATTCGAGTCAAGGGTTTCGAAATAGTTCGGATCAACCGTTGATCTTTTCGGTTAATTGGGGATCATGATGTACTACTAGGTGCCACTCATGATCGTTCTATAATTAATGGTTAATTATAGATGGCCAACATAAACCGAGAACCTATTTGGTCACACGCACAACGAGCGTAATCCAAAGGATTTAAAACGAGCTTGAGAATGGGATTCTCATACCGCGAGAAACTAGGTTTGGTTGGACCAAACATAAAGCGAGCATGAAATCGTTTCAGTCGCAATGGAAGCGTGGATGGGCCATGTCTTATGAAGACATAATGGATGAACCAAAATGGTTTGGTTCTAATCCAATGGAGGAGAATAAACCAAAGGGTTTGGTTTATTTTAAACGAATGAACCAAAAGTTGGTTCGGTTCGTTTTAACTTAAAATAAACCATCATGGTTTGGTTTATTTTAACTTATCTTAATGGAGCGGATTAACGGGCCTAATGGTTATGATCCAATAACCATTAAGAGAATTAGTTCTCTATAAAAGAGGGCTTAATGGATAATTAAGCCCTAATCCAAGCCCTAGCAAAAGATGTCGCCCAACCCCATTGAAGGAGTATTTCGGCGCCAACCCTAAACTTGCCGCCCAGCTCCTTGTGCCGCCGTCCAGCTCCTTATCGGCGTCCAAGATTCAGCCGGTGAACCCTCTGGCGACCCTCCGGTGATCTTCCTAAGCCTCGGTGAAAAGGTGAGCACTTGGCGAATACCTCTCCGGAGAAGCAAGTTTTGAGAACTCGTATTAGGATCCGAATTTGGATTCAGATCATGATCATCTCTCGATCACGTCGTCTTCAACACGAGGCTAGTAACCCGTACGAAGATGAAGCTCGTGGCTTAGCGAAGTCATCCCTAGGAACTCGGCATGGATACGGATAGAGACGATTCTAGCGAGGATCGTTCCGGTTGATGTCGTTCCCGCTACACGTCATACGAAAGGTATAACGTAGATAAATTTCCTTTTATTGCAAATTTAAATTTACGGTTATGTCTACACTTGTTGTAATATGCATGCATGTGTTGTGTGTGTTGTAATAAATGTAGATTTATTAGGATCTTATCAACATCATGGTACTGTGCCTCCAAAAATCCCTTCGAAGGTTTCTGCTGTGGGGCTGCTTCGGCAATGGGGCTAGTAACGTTAAAAAGTTTACCCATCACAGTTTACTGAAGGGCCTTATCCCAAGTGGTAAGCATGGAGGTACATGTTGCGGGAGGAGCCGGGTTTGAGCCCTCCTCAGCGACAATTCACCAGTAGGTGTTGTTGACTGAGATACTAGGTCAGCCCAGTAGGCTCTTATCAACATCGTGGTACTGTGCCTCCAAAAATCCCTTTGGGGGTTTATGCTGTGGGGTCGCTTCGGTGGTGGGGCCTGTAGCGATGTATACTTAAAAGTCTATTATTTGTATGAACATCTTTATTTTGAAATAAGAATCACATGATCATTATTTGCATATTTTTATGGTTATGCAATATTGTCTAATACTTTACATTGTAGATAACATGGTGTGTGGTGTCACACGGGAGATCATGTTATCGGCCCCTTGAAAAGTATAAGTAAAGGCTCTAAACCGAGATGGCTTTGGACAAACCATCGGAATGGTTGTAGTGTGATTTGGTATTGGTTTGTCTTGACCATAGAATCACACTAGTGCACTTTGTGTGTATTGAGCAGGACCGACTTAGAGGTGATTCGATTTATTGCTAACTACATAATCGAATCGGACCTCAGATATTATTTAGTACATGCTCTTAATCCCGATATAATAACGGTCACATATACTTAGTACTCATCTCTTTGATTTACCAATGGGCGAGATTTATAGATTAAATCGATAGACTCGGTAAGTTGGGAGATGATATTATTTATATGGTGTGCCGTTGATTATAGAAGGAAACCGTGTCCTATATATTAGGATGATGATGTCCCCTTGAGGAGCTCATAAGGTTCATCATGTAAACCCTGCAGGTGGACTAGGTCCGGCATGATGAAAAGGTTGAGTGGTACTACTCATGGAGTTAGATGTTGATTAATTAATGGTCAGTAAATTAATTAATCGACGGACATTCGAGATCTTAAACACGGGGAGAAAATGTACAAATAATATATGGAGCCCATATTATCATATGGGGGTTGGTGAGGTAGATCAATGATGGACCTTTAGTGGATTGGACCATCATTAGTGGATCGGACTTTATGTGGGCTTGATCCATGGGTGGCCAAGACCCAACTCCTCCTCATGGTCCCTAATGTAGCCCATTAACACCTCAAGATGCTTAGATCCAATGGATAGAAACAAAACACTAAGATCCATTGGTAGAGATTAAATCTCTAAGATCCGACGGTTGAGATTAAATCTCTAGATCCGACGGTTGAGATTAAATCCCTAGAATCAATGGAGGAGATTAATTCATGGCTTATCCCCAAACTCTATAAAAGGTGGCATGGGGTTGCCGTGATGAAGATGATAGAGAGGGAGCAAGGCTTGGGCGGCAAGAATAGGGCAATCCTAGTTGAGATAGGATTGGAATTAGGGTTAGGGTTTGGAAGCAAGGGTGGCACCAAATAAGGCATGTTTTCGTTCTTCTTCCTTGCCTTGTGGCCAACGTCCAGCAGCTATTCCAGCCCTTCCCAGCCCTTGGCTGGCGCCCAAAAACACTCCCCTCTCTTCTCCTTAGGTGGTGGAAACAAGATATAGGGTTTCCCTTGGTGTCTTGGTAGTTTTCCATCATCATCTTATCCTTCTAGTTGGCCGGCGGCAAGAACTTCTATAGTTCTTTGTTGGTTGAGTTTTTGAAGGAGAAAAACATTGTTTCTCTTCTTCCTCTTGCTTGGGAAAAGCAAGGAAGGAAGTTTTGCGATCTAGGAGCTTTGACTTTTGGTGGATCGTCGCCCACACGACGTCCAAAAGGAGGAGGGTCATACATTAGAAGACCAAGAGGTATAACTATTCTTCTATCTCTTTTATTCATTGCTTGTGTTTGTTTTTCAAAATATAAGCATGTTATATTTCTGTAAATATGCTAAATAATACTTGGATCCCGAGTATAAACACAAAAACCGGCGATCCGGACATCGTCTATTCCGCGGCTACTCGTAGAATAGAGTATGGTCGCTTGAACAACTAGTTTGTTCAAGTGACCTCTCTAAACGAATAGCACGACGATGACTTGGTTGTCTTGGGAATCCCATTTGTCTAGGATTACATTTTTAATCCGGGGACATCGAAGGGATCACCATGGTTAAGCAACCGAGGTGAAGGGGAAGCGAAGTTTCCTCTCACGGACTCGGCAAAGGGAAATACCTTCAACTGGTATCAGAGCTTCTGGGCAAAACCTTTAAGGGCCAGTCACGTTAAAAAGTTTACCCATCATAGTTTTACTAAAGCACCTTATCCCAAGTGGTAAGCATGGAGGTACATGTTGCGGGAGGTGCCGAATTTGAGCCCTCCTCAGCGACAATTCACCAGTTGGTGCGGTTGACTGAGATACTGGGCCGGCCCAGTAGGCTCTTATCAACATCGTGGTATTGTGCCTCCAAAAATCCCTTCGGGGGTTTCTGCTATGGGGCTGCTTCGGCGGTGGGGCCATTCACGTTAAAAAGTTTACCCATCATAGTTTTGTCAATAAATTTACGTTTGCCCCCAGGGGCATGGCGTGGTGGTTACAAGCGGAGCTCTCCTCTGAAAATGTCTAGGGTCGATTCCGCCCTAGCAGCGCGCGCTGCGCGGGTGGTGGTGCACGATGCCCCCCCCCATCCCGACGTGGTCGGCTCATTAGGCCCATCAGGCCCATCAGGCCCTGAGGACTAGTGGACGTAAGCCCGATACCTCAAGTGAGTAAAAAAAACAATTTTAGGGGGAGCCTAAGAAAATTTACTTTGTAAAGCTATTACATTTCAAAATATCGTGTTCAAAAATTATTTTCTTTACAAAGTATTTATATTTAAATGATTTTTAAAGTGAAGTTTAAAATGTTAAATTCAAGATCATTTAAATTCGAAAAACAATTTATCTTAAGTTCATGGTCAAAATTATTAAAATATTTTCAAAACATTGATTTATGATCATCTTTAAGATTATAATTGTTTTTAAATGGATTTAAGTTGAGAACTTGGATGTTGAATAAAAAATTTAAAAGCATATTAATGTTACTTTAAGGGGGAGATCAAGAATTTAAGGGAGCCTAAAAGATTTGTTTTGTAAAATTATTTATGAAATATTTAATACCTTTTTAAAAATTGTGTTGATAATTTTCTTCAAAATAAAATTAAATTGTACTTGAATTAAAAAATAGAATTACAACTTGATAATATTAGTGAAATGTTGATCGTACTTTATGAGGGAGAGAAAGTAATTTACTTGAACTAGTATTTGTCTTTCAGTTAAATTGCAATTTATAATTGTTTTGTCATACTTGCGTGCATTAATAAAAGACATAGGGGGAGAAGTTAAAAAAAATATTTTCAAAAAAATAAATGAGCATTATGGAGTTTTTTTTAGGGTTTAAGGTTTTGAAAAGAGCTTTCATTGTTTTACAAAAGTTTATAGAATAGGTTTACAAAAGAAAGTTTTCGAATAGTTTGAGAAGTTAAGGATTTATTGTAGCTTGAAAATTGTTATATTTTAAAGTTACCACCTTGAAAACTTATAGAACTTATTGTTTAAAAAATTATTGTAAGCATGAGTTAAGGGGGAAAGTTTAATTGTGCTTTTCAACATAAAAGATTTACTTTGAAAATGGAAGCATGTTTTACAGGGGAGATTGTAGTTTTAAGTTTATATTTTCAAACAATTCTTTCAAAAATTTATGTATTCAGAAGGTTTGAATGTTTTAAAGCTTAAAGTGATATGGTTTCATTATGGGGGAGAGAAAACAAGCTTAAAGTTAAAATTTGAAAAGGGAAATTTTATACTTTAGTGAGATTGTGTTTGAAGAACTTTAAAGTTATTAGATTTCTAAACTTCTTAGATTTAAAAGATTTTACTTTTAAAGGATGTTAAGTGTGCTTCTAAAAATGAAATGGTAAAAAAAAAGCAGCTATGTAAATTTATGAGGGGTTTGTAAAGGAGTTTTGCCCTTACACCTTCGTTTAGAATATTATATTGTTTTGATGTATGCTAAAGGGGGAGAGAAAATAGGGTTAAAGTTAGAAATAAGGGAAGAGTGCATTTCATGGGATTTTCATGAACATTTATTCTTATCTAATTTTGATATTTTTTTCCAAACATTAAACTATTGTGTTGTCATACATCAAATAGGAAGAGATTATTGGTGCAAGGACAAGCACCACTCCTATGTTTTGATGTATGAACCAAGGTTTAAAGTTAGGATAAGTTTGTGATCTAATGTAAATGTTAAGTGTGCTGGCTTAACAGAAAAGTCCTAGTAGGTCAGGTTGATAAGATACTATGCAATGTGATGGAAGTCATCATAGGACAGTGGGTCAGATACTACACAGAAGTCTTGATGGAACAGGAGGCCCAGACACCATGTAGGAAATTCTGATGGGACAGGAAGACCGAACATTTAGTGGGATGACTAGTTGGGTTAGGAGAATCAGACAATTGACAGGAAAACTAGTTGGGTTAGGAAGACCAAAGAGCTGGCAGGAAAACCTAGTGGGTCAAGATGAAATGTCAAGCAAGGTAAGTCCAAATAAGTCGGGAAGACCCGATGTTTTGTAGGTAAGCTCTTGAGTGGAGAGGTGAGTCCAAGTCCTCAATTAAAGACATAGGTAGGCACCGATTCGACAAAGGGTCATACTTTGACTCCAATATCTAGATCGGGCAGTATTACTACTGCCGATTCATTTATATTTATTATCTAGGTAACTCTATGTTGTAGGTCTCCAGATGACTGGACAGGGTCTAGGCACCTCAATGTCTAGTCGACTGGACCAAGTCCAAGCGACTAGAATGTCGAGTAGGTAAGATGAGTTGACGATCGATGGAGATCATGTGACTTTGATGGCAAGTACTCTAGGAGACTGGACCATGTCCAATTGTTTGGGAATGGAGAATTCTAGAACTGTATCTAAATAAATAAAGTTGAGTTGGAGTCACCTAGACCAAGTTCAAGCACTTGGGAAGGTTGTGTTTCCATACTGACGAGCCAATGTAGAGGTGACTAGAAGGTGTCTAGGCATTTGGAAGAGGCTTATAAAAGAAATGGTGATGCAGCTACGAAAAACACCTATTCTATTCATTCTTCAAGTTCCACACTCGCATTTGCACTTTAGAAAGGCTTCGTCTTATCCATCCGATGCCACTCCGACAATCGAGCTTCATTTTCGTACATTCTCAAGATTGTCGGTATATTTTTTATTATATTGCTTTTATATTGTTATTAAGGGAAGGTGGTTTGTACCTCACCCTTATTTCCTGTAAATGAACCCCCTCCGAGTTTGAAAGTTTTCGAATCGGAGAGTATTTAGTGCATTGCCCACCGAGGTAATCCTAGAGAAGGGTTACGAGCCTTAGAGTAGTAATCCGACTCAGATTGTGAATCAAGTAAAATACTAAGTACTTGTCTTCATTTAGTTTCCGCTATGCATTGAGTTCTAAGATAAGAAAAGTTAAAAAATTTAAAAGATTTTTTTTTAATTTCGAGATTCACCCCTCTCTCGCACACAATGATCCTATAACAAGGACTGTTGGAGGGGGATTTCTTTTGACCCCTGATGAAAAAATCCCCTCTTGATTATGATAGCCTACTGGGACGAGCTAAGAAGTACATCAATCTTGAAGAAGCTCAGCGAGCCCGGAAGGAGGAAGGTAGCTCAGTGACGACCACTTATGCTAATCTAGACAAGAAGGCTCCATTTCCTCCTCAGTCTTGTGAGCTACATTTGATTACCAGCTATCCGAGACCAAATAAGGGAAAGCATTGTTCAGACAGTACAAGAAGTGCCAAAGCCATCTATTGGTCAAAATCCACTGCAAAGTCCTATGTGCTTTTGTGTGTTTCATCAAGTGTATGGGTATTCTACCAATGAATGTCAACGGTTGGTAGAGGAGATTTGCAAGTTGTACGAGACCAGCAGAGGGATCTTTGCTCAACCTCTAAATCATTCGATCGACGACTTCAACCTAATGAATCCAGGGGCCAAGTAGCAAATATTCCTAGGAGATCTTCCGAGCGACCTCCGCATCACTATAGTCCTTAGTGGGAAAACCTTCAACGGGAAAAGCAAAATCCCCTCACCAAGGTAAGATAAACATGATTACAAGAGGGACGATAGATGGAGATTCTAATCGGACAAGGAAGACTCATGGTCGGTGCTTGGAAAATATGGAAGTATGAACCAGCAAAGGGATGGGGGGGGGGGGGGGGGGGGGGCGAAGGGCCCATGATCGGCTTCGGCCCACAAGATCTACAAGGGGTGGTGACCCTCCATGATGATGCACTAGTGACCCGAGCTAACATATCTAACTAAGTGTAGCTCGGATTCGTTGACATAGGTAGCTCTGTCAATGTTCTATTTAAATAAGTTTTTTTATCAAATGTAGGTTGACCGTGTCGAGCTCCCACCAATGAACATGGCCTTATTCGCTTTCTCCGGACATGAAGGACAACCTATAGGCCAATTAACTTACTTCTATCCTTAGGGGAGGAGGCATTCCATTGAGCTAAAATCACTACTTTCATGGTAGTGGATGTTGCCTCTACGTATAATGTCATCCTGGAAAGGCTTGCTTTGACCTCCTTCCAAGTGGTGGTTTCCACGTATCATCAAAAGATAAAATTTTCTGTCGGCAACCAAATCGGAGAGGAGGCGAGAGAGCAAAAAGTCACAAGAAAGTACTATGTGGAGATATTGTGGACCAGCTCAAGGAAGAACTGAAGAGTTGAACAGACGACGATATACACTCTTCAAGAGGCACCCCCAAAAGAAGACAAAGTGGTGCAAATATGGCTAGCCGAACCAAAAAATATTGTCTAGGTGGATTTCAATCTCTCTCCAAAGCTAAGGTAGAAAGTAGTTCGTTGCCTTTCTCACAACAGTAATGTCTTTGCATAGTCGGGGAAAGAAATCAGTGGAATCTCCCTAATAGTGATGAAGCATAAACTGACCATTCTATAAGCAGCTCGGCTGGTCAAACAGAAGAAGAGACACTTTGACCCAGAAAATGACAAGGTGATTCGAGCTGTGGTCAATAAACTAATACAAGCAGGACATATAAGGGAGGTTCAATTTCCTACTTGTCTTTCAAATGTAGTTTTTGTACCCAAGCCTGAGGGCAAGTGGAGGGTTTGTATAGACTTTCTAGATCTTAATAAAGTTTGTCTTAAAGATTACTACCCATTGACTCGAATAGATCAATTAGTTGACTCGACCTCAGAATATAAACTAATCTGCATGCTCGACGCATATCAAGGGTACCATCAAATTCCCTTGGCTAAAGAAGATCAAGAGAAGGTCAACTTTATCACCTCGGATCGTACTTTCTGTTATACAATTATGCCTTTTAGACTTAAGAATGTTGGAGCAACGTATCAGAGGTTGATGGACTAAGTCTTTCATCATCAGATCAGAGAAATATTGAAGTCTATGTGGATGATATACTCATCAAGTAAAGATGAACAGAGAATATTATTGAAGATATGAAAGAGACTTTTGGGACATTGTGAAAGTTCGGGGTAAAACATAATCTGAGCAAGTGTGTATTCGGTGTTAGGAGTGGGAAATTTCTCAACTACATTATGGTCAAACGAAGAATTGAAGCTAACCCAAAACAAAATCAAGATATATAGAATATGTCCTCGCCTCAGAATTTGAGGGAAATTTAGAGGATAGTTGGAAGAATTACTACTCTATCTCACTTCATCTCCAAATTTGCCGATCGGAGTCTTCCCTTCTTTAAAGTGCTTCATAAGTCAACTCAATTTTCTTGGGACGAGAAGTGCGAGCAATCTTTTTTCAATCTCAACAGATATCTAACAGAGCTACCTACTCTCTCTAAACTGATGGCAGGGGAAAGGTTGTGATTGCATTTAGCTGCCATTGAGGAAGCAATCGAGGTTGTGTTGATTCGACAAGAGGAAAGCAAGAAAAACCCAATATATTTCACTAGTCATCTCCTGAAAGATGTAGAAAGTCGATATACAACTCTTGAAAAACTAGCTTTGGTTCTCATCTTAACAACTCGGCGGTTGTGCCCATAATTCTTAACTCACCCCATCACAGTGTTGACCAATAGTAACCTTGGAAGAGTATTGGTGAATCTGGAAACTTTGGGATGACTAATTAAGTTGATCACTGAGCTCACGAAATATGATGTTTAATATCAGCCCTGAACAACTATCAAGGGACAAGTGATGCCTTACTTCTTGGTAGAAACTTCCGAACTAAAGACTAAAGAGGTATGAAAGGTTTTTGTTGATGTCTCAACAGTTAAACAAGAAAGCGACATGGGGATTCTTCTCGTCTCACCTAAAGAAAATGTAATTCAAAAATCTCTATAGCTCAACATCTGTACCTCAAATAATGAAGCCGAATATGAAGTATTGCTAGTTGGTGTTTGGGTGGCCAAATAGGTCAACACTTCAAAATTTGTCCTCTACACAGATGTTGGTTGTGGAGCAATTGGAGGGTTCCTTTGAAATAAACAACAATTGACTTTGGCAATATGCAAAGTGTTATAAGAAAATGAAGGTAGAATTTCAAGAGGGTGTTCTTCAAAAAATCCCCCAAGTAGAAAATCAGAGGGTTGATGAGTTAGCTTGGATGGCAAGTGCATTGGCGATTTGGACAATAATGGGTCGATCATCAAGGTGCAACTTATCACTCTTCAAGATCAGAGCATTTAAGGAAATTTGATTGACTAGCAAAATCCTTTAATCTCGTGTTTAAAAAATGGAGTTCTTCCAGGCAATCTAGAGGAGGCAAAGCTTCTTAAGAAAAAAGGTGTGTGGTTTACTTTAATAGAAGATAGTTTGTATAAGCGCACATTCTCACGTCCCTTGCTTAAGTGCCTTAGTCTTGAAGAGGTTGACTATTTAATGCTTGAGATACTTGAAAGATGTTGTGGTAATCACATCGGGTCGAGATCTCTAGCTCAGAAAATCTTATTAGTTGGTTATTTTTGCCCAATTTTGTAGAAGGATGTTGTTCACTTCGTCAACACTTGTCACAACTGTCAGAAGCATCGAAATTTCTCTGAACATTCAACAGAGCTCCAGAATACATTGGCAATATCGTGTGCATTTTACCATTGGGGTATAGACATTATCGAAATTTTACCTTGAGATATGGTCAAAAGAAGTTCCTCTTGGTAGTCACCAACTATTTTTCCAAGTGGGTGGAGGCCGAGCCTTTGGCTAGAATTACTGAAGACACCATGCTTAAATTTGTAGGTGCAGGGGTACCAAATAATCAAACCTAGGATTTGATAATGGAAAAGATTGAAAGTTAAGCTATCTTGTTATCTCATATGTGATGTTTATTGTGCAAGTAGTGTATTAAGCTTTGCGATGGTCGACGACGGCAGGAGAATCTCGAGAAATTGAGAAACCTTGATGGTCGTATGGATTGGCACCATGGAGAATCTTGACGGGAATAGAAACCTTGGTGGTCGGTTGATCAGGTCAAAAGATGAAGGAGAACCTCGTGAAGTTGAGGAACCTCGATGGTTAAGTGATCGGAAGCTAAGTGACAAGTCTGAAGGACCAAAGGTAAGCTCCGGGTGTGGAGCGATGGTAAGTACGCGTCCTCCGTACGGGGACAACCGTAGGTGACGATCCGATTAAGACTTCCAGAGGAAGGCCTAAGTCGAGGTCGGATGACACATTACCGTCGAATTTGTTTGCTATACAGTTGTTGTTCTAATCATGTGTTGTAGGTTATTTATCAAGCTATCCGTCGACTGGAGCAAAATGACAATCGACTGGATCACCATCAGTTGACTGTTATAAGCTTCAGTCAATTGCTAATGAATCTGGTCACTTCGAGGAATGTCAAGCACAAAATGAGGGAAGATAGGCTTGTTTGACTCAGATCTTGATCTCAACAAGCTAGGATTTGGAAAAGCTATAAAAGAAGGGGTGAGGCACCCTTCATCCATTAACAAAAATCTCCCAAGTGCTCGAACCCTCCAAGTTCATTCAACAACGTCGTAACGCTGGCAAAAAGTGCATCTACTTCTTCTATTGTCAGTACTTTGTTAAGTTCTTATTTTTTTCTTACTTATTGTTGCTAAGAGGAAAGGTAGGCTTGTTACCTCTTCCTCTACCTCTTTGTTTTTGTAATCGGTTGTCTCTTACCTCCAACGAGGAAGAGACTTTTAGTGCTTTACCCTTGGGAAGCGATTGAGGATCATAGGGCCTTGGATTAGCAGTCGATTTGCTATGAACCAAGTAAAAATCCTTGTGTTTTGTGTTCTTACTTTTGTTCGTATTTTCCATCTTTGGTTTTCAAATGAAAGAAAAGAAAGTTTTAAAATGTTATTCACCCCCTCTAGCATTACTCGATCCCATAATTGGTATCAGAGCAGGGACACTCAGATTCGGTGCAACCACCAGTCGAGCAATTTTTCCATTTCGTATTCTTTCATTTAAAGTTTCTTTTATTTATTTCCCACACTACTAATCCATGACCAAGTCTTGGAATATTTTTGTTGTTTGTGTCTTTGCAAGTTTTTTTTAAATGACCCACCTTGAGGGGTATAGCACTGCCCGATCTCTGTTCTTTAATGAAGATAACTTCTCCTATTGGAAGGGTCAGATGGTGTGTTTTTTAAAATCACAAGTCGAGATGTGTATTGTTATCCAAACCGGCTTTGCTTTACCTACCAATGACCATGGGGAACCATTGCACTATGATAAGTGGACCAACGCAATGAAGCATCAAATTGAAGCCGACACAAAAGCAACTCATATTTTGCAATGTAGATTTCCCAAGTAGGAACTCAACCATGTCAGCCCCTTGATTTGCACCAAGGATCTTTGGGATAGGCTCACAGAGTTACACGAAGGAACCGTCGACACTAAGATATGTAAACGAGACTTTCTCCTTAATAAATTGTTCAACTTAAAAATACAGGACAACGAGATGACCGCACAACTTCACGCTCGGATCCAAGATATAGTGACGACCTCCACTCTATTGGATAAAAGGTAGATAACCGAGACATCATAAGGTATGTGCTTAAGGCTTTCCATAGGACTATTTTGTGGTCATCCATGGTTGATGCTTAGAAAGTCTCTAGAGATTTATCTAAAATTTAGTTAGATGAACTCTTTTTGGAATTTGAATTGGATGATCAATCTAACTCGATCATGGTCAAGAAAAGTGTAGCTTTGTTTGTAGGACAAAGAAAGGGAAAAAGCAAGCCTGCACCCGAAGAAGATGAGTCTGACTTGGAGTTAGATGAAGAGGTGGAGACCAAACTAGTCAATCTAGTTCGGGAAATGATCAAGCGTAGAAGCCAACCCATCAAGACAACAAAGGAGAAGAGATCTGACCCAAGTCAAAACTACAAATACTACGAGTGGAATAAGAGGGGTCACTTCAAGTCCAAGTGTCTGAGGCTAAAGAACAAGCAACCGTAAATCAAGAAGGCACTAAACATAACTTGGGAGGAATCATCGGAATAAGAAGACCAAGTCAACAACTTGGCATTAATGGAAAGACTGACCATGATTGAGTCCGAGCCCAAAATCGACAACAAGTCCAAGTCCGAATCTGAGTCCGATTCCGGATCTGACACTGAGCTCTAATTCAAGACAAGCCACAGATTTGTATCCGATTCAAATGGTTCAATCGAGGGAAGTCGGTCTTTAATCAAGACCTTATATAATGCCATTAAATTTTTAGATAAGAAATTAGGTAAGCCTGAGACTAGAGTCGAGTCATTGCCTCCTCAAGCATGAGGCTACACTAACATCTTCAACTAGTCAAGTTCATGAGGGAAACACAACTCAAGTTGAAAATCTTGAGGAAGAGAATTCTCTCTTGAATGGGCAAGTTCAAGATCATAGGAAATCGTTGGAAAGGTTCACATTGGGATCCAAGGGTCTTGACCTACTTATTGGATCGCAAAGAGCCATGTACAACAAGGTCAGACTCAGGTTTAGAACAACAAGTAGATCCTACATCTCAATCGTAAATCGTAATAATAGAAGAATCCAAGCATGGGGCCCTAAGACCATTTTAAAATAGCAATTAGGTTCAACCAAGTATTGGGTTCCCAAAGATCAAATCCATTATGTTGATAGACCGTATCGATTCAATGATCAAGAGGAAGCCAATAATAAAATTGTATACTCAATTACTTAATTAATTTAGCTTTGCATGCTTAGTTATTTTATTTTTATTTTCTTAATTTAGAACGTTTATATAGGACCAATGGTTAATTTACCTTGACAACATAGTATCAAGACGCGGTGAGTTGATAGTACGTTTGGGAAACGAAGTCTCTGTTGGTGCAATCGGCCCAGGTCACGATTGACCGGACTCATGTTTGACTCGAACTGTATTTTGATGTTAGACAAATCTTATGACATGGGATTGTCATGGGAAGTCTAACATGGGTTGGCCACGAAAATCCAAGTGTGTAGCCTTGGTGGTGAAAAGTCCAAGCATGAGGCTCGGTGTTCGAAAAATCCAAGCATGGGGCTTGGTGTTGGTAAGACCAAGTGTGTAGCCTTGGCAATGGGAACTCTTGAAGGCTTGGCAAGGCCACTAGTCTCGTAGGCTCGGGGTCCTTGCGTCGGTGAAGGATGGCATTGCGAAGTCGTGCGCTTGGTGCATACGAGGGATCGTCGGACGGGGAGCAAATGGAGTGAGACCCAAGGGAAGCAGACTTTGAGGGCAAAAGATGTGAAGGATGGCATTATGAAGTCGTGCGCTAGGTGCATCTGAGGGAAATATGTCGAGGGAAGAGAGCTTCGATGGGGAACTCCATGAGAGGATGAGGTGGACTTGGCAAAGTGGCTAAGACTAAGTGTCGGATGCTCAAACAACTTGGTGTTTGAGGTTTTACTCGACATTAGTCGACTGACATAGGTGTCAGTCGATTGATCCAAGTCGAATGAGTTCGACTGGTGTTTGATCGATCCGGGTTACTCGTCGAATACCGACCGCCAAGGGTTGGCGCTGATTGTCGACACCATCCGATCGGCGAGGGATGGCGATGAGATCGATTAGGATGAATTCGGGCACAAAATGTTTTCCAGTCGAATGATCACATCGAGCACTCGACTGATGGGTTTATCAGTCGACTGATGGGCATGATTAGTCGATTGATAATGGATTCGTTGGAACTTGTCCAGCGTCGATCGAGTCGTTGTGAGATAACGGCTACTAGACAAGCCGACTGATGGTCACGATCAGTCGACTGATGGGCGCAGAATCACCTCGATGCAGGTTATAAATGGAGCTCAAGATGGAGGATTTCGCCGAGAATTTTGGGGAGATTTTGGAGGGGAATTGCTGTTGCATTCCAGTCCTTCATGAGCAAACAAAAGCAAGCAAAAAGCAAGAGTTCAAAGCCATTTGTTGTAAAGTATTCTTTACATATTTCATTTGTGTTCTTTGTATTTGCTTGTACATTTTGTATTACTTGTTGTAATTGCTTGTACGAGGTTTCTCCACCTCCGACTTGTGGTCGAGAAGGATTCTTGTTAGTGTCGTGGCCATAACACGTGCTCGTTGAGCTCACCCTGTGGAGTAGGAACCCTAAGGTTCCGAATCATGTATATCGTGTGTTGTCTCTTGTATTCTTGTTGTGTTTTCATTATTGTATATTTTGTTGCGCTAACGAGAATTATAGACAAGCGACACGCAATGAACGAACGATTTCCATCATCTACGCATATTGGACTATTCACCCTCCTCTAGCCGGCCACCGATAATCCAACAAGTGGTATCAAAGCGAGGAGCTTGTCGCAGACTCATTACCAACACAAGCACGACAAGATGGTCGGCTTAAACTTCTAACCATCGAAATTCGAAGGGGATTTCCAATGGTGGAAAAGAAAATTGGAGGTATATCTCGAAACCGATTTTGATATAATGTTAATTCTAGAAAATGGTTTCGAAATACCTAGGGATGAAGACAATAGGAAAATTGAAAAGACGAGATGGAACAAGGACCAAATCAAGGATTTCAAGACAAATCTCAAGGTAATAAAATTGCTAAGTGATTTGATTCCTAACCATATTTTGTCTAGATTAGGTAATTATAGGGATGCAAAGGAGTTGTGCCATAAGGTGGTCAAATTCCACGAAATCTCCGAACTAGAACAAGGAGAGAAGGAAGCCGAAGTAGAAAGTCCATCAACATTTTGATCCAAGGATGTTGAAGAATCTCCATCAACATTCGAAGATGTGGATGACTTTGAGGAAACCTCCACCTCTAGCATTGAGGGGGAGGAGAGAAAATCTTCTATCCCGAAGCAAGAACAAGAAGAAGTCTCTACATTCGGGAGAAGTGAAGATCAAGAGGCTTCCACCTCCCTAGGTAACTCATTCATTGTAATTAAAGATAAAAAACACATCATATGCTTTGAGTGTAGGAAAACCGGGCATTACAAGAGCAAATGCCCAAAATTGGCTAAGAAGAAGATACCGATGCCAAAAGTCAACCAAAAGTAAAAGGATGTCGGAGTCCTCCATAAGAAGAGCAAAGAGCACATTCTGTGCTTCAAATGCAACCAAAGAGGACATTATTGAAGCCAATTCCCTAGGGGGAGGAAGAAAGGGCAAGAAGGAGCTACACAACTAGGGGGAGCTTCTAAAGCAATCCCTATGGTATATCTTAATGCACCTTCTAGCTCTAGGATTAAGAAGCATGCTAGAAATTATTTTAACTCACTTGCTATTATTAATGAAAAGCATGCTAGTAGGAATAAATACTTTTGTTTAGGTACCAAGCATGTAAACTTGCCTAAGGACTAATCTAGGACCCCGAGCATAAGGAAAATAGAAGAGAATTTGGGCATTAACCCAAAGAAATCTAGGCATATGCCTAAGAAGAGTCATTCCCAAAAGATAAATGAAAAATCAAAATTGGGAAAGTTAGAATTAGAAAACCAAGCCTTGAGGTCACGGCTTGAAAAATTGGAAAAGACCCTAGCGATTATGACAAATTCATTTAAGGGGTCAAACGATCAAAACCTAAGACCTAGGAGACAAGAACCATCCAAGGGCAAGAGAGGTTTGGGTCACAAACCTAAGTCCTACCGCAATGTTCCATTTGATTATGGAACAACATCTAGGACTAGGAAAAACAAGGTTAATAGGGAAGTCATCCCTAAGACTAACCATGGTGTTTGTCTAGGGCTAAAAATTCTAAGAAATCCAAGGTAGCCACTAAGAAGGTCAAAGGGGGAGTCACCTCTAGAGTTGACCTAGGAAAGACCCAATTGACTAAGGCTTCAAAGCCAAAAAGGGACATTAGAAAGGTATCTAGGGAAGTTTTCCCTAGTGAATACCTAGTTAACCCAAGGAGCTCCAATAGATATTGGGTTCCTAGGAGCATGATCGATTTACGGTAGATGGGTTAGGGTATGCCAACCCTAAGTGGATAGGTAGTCAACCTAACCATAGTAGAGTTGACACTTTAGGATGTGCCAATGTGATTTGAGAAGTTGAAAATTGATTATAATTGACACTTTAGGTTTAGAGGTCATGGTGTGCCATTTAAATTGACACTAGGGAAATGGGTTGTATTATGGCAAAATGGATTTAATTATATCAAATGGAAATTAATACTAAAATCTAGGTATTTATACCTTACCTTTTACTTGCCATGATTTACTTGTCGTATGCCATGACATGACATCATATTTACTTTTATCATGTAAAATGTCATGATCATATTTAGAGTTACTTATATATGTCATGTATGCTTAAGTATATATCACATGCCATGACATCATGATTTTGGCACATGCTCTTATTTTTGTTATCATTATGCCATAATCATCATTCATGCATAAATAAAATGGATTTAAGAACTATGGCATGATTTGAAGTCTCATGCATATGGGAGTCAAATAGTGTTGCCAAATAAATTGCATGAGACCCTAAATGAACAAAGCCCACATCTCACTAGAATACTTGACTTGTATGTGTTTCACACATTTAGATACAAGTGAGATGTTTAGGAAAATTAATTTAAAGGTTTTAAAAACATTTCAAATATATTTTGAAAAACCTTGGTGAAGTTTATCTTTCGATAGCAATCACCATTGAATGAGGTGATACAAAGATGACTCAAATATTGAAGTTTTTCTCATCTTTTGAACTTTGTGTCAATCTCACTATTTTGTGGGTAAAATAATTTTCAAATATTTTTCACCCATATTGATTGTTATAAGTATTATGTATATGAATATTCATGATTTTTCACCTTATGTATAATTACTTATGATTTTTTAAAAACCATTTCTGATAACAAATTTGATTTTTTTCATTGCGATCATTGGCAATGGCGGATCGATGAGGGTGGCAGTCGACTGATTTCTATCAGAGTCGATTGCCTGGTTGATTTTGGATAAACAATGTTTGTTAGGCCCATGTTCAGCTATGTTTGGGTTCCCTAACCACTCCTAACCCTAGGATATTCTTTGGAGAGCATTAGAAAGGGTGGAAATCTATTGGATATGGATTAGGAGAAGTGTTTAGGGTGAGTATCAATTTTAAGCTGTATGGAAGTTCAATGTTGAACTTATGCCTTAATTTTGATTGTTTAAGTGTTCCTATTGGCTTAGGGACTCTCCAAGGACATTGTTGGTGCAATGGTCAAGGGGGAGCAAGCCTTTAGGGGGAGGTATCCATCATGGGAAGATGGATATGTATTTTGCCTCATGGAAGGAAAATTGAGGGATTGCCTCTCTAAGTGATATAGGACTTATCACTAGAAAGATTGAAGGCATGTGTTTTCCTCCAATGGAGAGATTGTAAGATCTCATTGGAATATGAGACATTCATACCCTTGGGGAGGACCTTTTTGATGTATGTCAAAAAGGGGGAGAAGTTACCAATTGGGGTTAGTTGGAATTCTCATTGGGATGTGAGAATTTCCAATTTGGGATAATTAGTAGACTTGAGTTTGAGGTTTTGTCAAACATCAAAAAGGGGGAATTTGTTGTTGCAATCGACCCAGGTCACGATTGACCAGACTCGAGTTTATCTTGAACTATATTTTGATGTTAGACAAAACTTACAACATGAGATTGTCATGGGAAGTCCAACATGGGTTGGCCACATAAATCCAAGTGTGTAGCCTTGGTGGTGAAAAGTCCTAACATGAGGCTTGGTGTTGGGAAAATCCAAGCATGGGGCTTGGTGTTGGTAAGACCAAGTGTGTAGCCTTGGCAATGGGAAGTGTTGAGGACTTGGCAAGGTCACTAGTCTCGTAGGCTTGGGGTCCTTGAGTCGGTGAAGGATGACATTGCGAAGCCGTGCGCTTGGTGCATATGAGGGACAGCTGGACGGGGAGCGAATGAAGTGAGGCCCAAGGGAAGTAGACTTCGAGGGCAAGAGATGTGAAGGATGGCATTGCGAAGCCATGCACTTGGTGTATCCGAGGGACGTAGGTCGAGGGAAGAGAGCTTTGGTGGGGAACTCCATGAGAGGATGAGGTGGACTTGGCCAAGTGGCTAAGACTGAGTGTCGGATGCTCAAACAATTTAGTGTTTGAGGTTTTAGCCGACATCAGTCGATTTCTATAGGTGACAGTCGACTGCTCCAAGTCGAATGAGTTCAATTGTTGTTTGACTGATCTGGTTCTGGCTGAACAGTCGACTGCCAAGGGTTGGCAGTCGACTGCCGACACCATTAGTCGACTGCTGACACCATTAGTCGACTGCCGAGGGATGGCAATCGACTGATCAAGGTTAATTCGGGCACAGAATGTTTTCCAGTCGAGTGATCACGTCGAGCACTCGACTGATGGGTTCATCGGTCGACTGATGGGCATAATCAGTCGACTGATGATGGATCCATTGGAAGTTATCCAGCGTGGATCGAGTTGTTGTGAGACAATGACTATTGGACCAGTCGACTGATGGTCATCATCATTCGATTGATGGGTATGAAATCAGCTCAATGTTGGTTATAAATGGAGCTCGAGATGGAGGATTTCGCCATGATTTTTTGGGAGATTTTGGAGGGGAATTACTGCTGCATTCCAGTCCTTCAAGAGCAAACCAAAGCAAGCAACAAGCAAAAGTTCAAATCCATTTGTTGTAAAGTGTTATTTACGTATTTCATTTGTGTTCTTTGTATTTGCTTGTACATTTTGTATTACTTGTTGTAATTGCTTGCACAAGGTTTCTCCACCTCCGACTTGTGGTCGAGAAGGAGTCTTTTTAGTGTTGTGCGCTAAACACGAGCTTGTTGAGCTCACCTCATGGAGTAGGAACTCTAAGGTTCCAACCCATGTATATCGTGTGTTGTCTCTTGTATTCTTATTGTGTTTTCATTATTGTATATTCGACTGCGCTAACAAGAATTGTAGACAAGCGACACGTGATGAACGAATAATTTCCATCATCTATGCGTATTGGGCTTTTCACCCCCTTCTAGCCAGCCACCGATCCTCCAATAGTCTGTGTATCTTGGTTAGATAATGAGTATCTAGCTTGGTGCATTTGGCTAAGTGGAACTAGCTGAAGCTACCTCGACATATCCTAAACTCGTTATACGAGGACGTAACCCCAAAGTGAATTAAGTGCACAATTTCTTAAGTTGGCTTTGTCTAGGGAAGTGGTCGTTGTTCCGATCAAAGAAGGCCTCTGTGCCTCGCCATGACCTAGAAGCCATCTTTTGAAAGGTTCACTTAACTAACTTAAGGTTAAATCCGAATCTAACCCAAGGTTAATTAATTTTCAAATCATTAAAATTAACTAAGTAAAATTTAAATGTCATCTCAAAGAACATATAAGGGTAACATGACTGATCATGTATAAAGGGTGAGATGAATCTTTGGTTAAAAACTTCTAAACCAATTTACAATTCCAATATCCGATCCAACTACTATATGTGTAGGATCAATGGATGTTGAACACTAGGTGCTCCCGACATATGACGGGAGACCAAACTTTACGAAGCAAAGATTCAAAAATCAAGGATCGATAGCTTTCGAAAATAACGAGAGGCTCAGAATCATCGGATCAGGTGATATTGAGCTTAACTCCAACTTTATAATATGCCAAGTCTTACTAGAAGAAAATTTTGATTTTAATCTGCTAAGTATTAGCCAATTGTGTGATAGTTGTTACAAACATATGTTTTCACCAAATGAATGTCTAATTAAAAATAATGATTGCTCAAAAATTATACTTAGGGGAATTAGGAATAATAACATTTATACAATAAATTTACCCAACTCCTCAACTAAGTGTTTAATGACACAGTAAGAGGAATCATGGTTGTGGCACAGATGATTGGCCTACTCCCATCTAAAACTTCTACATAAACTAAGTCACAATGGTCTAGTTAGAGGTCTACCCAAACTAGATAACCTAGAAAATAAAATTTGTAATGCTTTTCAACAAGGAAAACAAGTTAAGACTTCACATAAATTAACTAATCAAAAAAAAAATAAAAATGTGCTTGAGCTCCTACACTTGGACCTATTTGACTCACATGGAGCCAAGTCACTAAACGGTAGTCAATATTGTTTAGTAGTAGTAGATGGCTACTCTAGGTTTACTTGGGTCAAATTCTTAAAACACAAAGTGAAACATTAAATAAATTTACTAATTTATGTAAACTAATATAAAATGAAAAGAACTTAAGGATTAAAAGAATTAGAAGTGATCATTGTGAAGAATTTAAAAACCATAAGTTTACCGAATTTTGTAATCGAAATGGATATCATCATGAATTTTCTCTCCCTATGACCCCTCAATAAAATGGGTTAGTTGAACGAAAGAATATAACCCTACAAGAGGCACTAGGACCATGTTAAACGAATATAATTTACCTAAAAGGTTTTAGTCATAAGCAGTCAATACTACCTGCTATGTCCAAAATAGAACATTAATAATTAAACGACACCTAATAACTTCTTATGAATATACTATGGAAAGTTACCCAACATTAGGTACTTTAAAGTTTTTAGATATAGGGGACACATACTTAATACAAAAGATTACCTAGGAAATTTTACCTCTAAAACAACCACCACCAAATTTCTAGGATATTCAACCACTAGTAAAGCCTATAGGTTATATAACAATGAATCCTTAAAAATCAAAGAAATAATTAATGTAGTGTTTGACGAAGTAAACAATCCTACGAAATATGAAGTAAACATTGAATCAAACAATAAAGACTTAGGAAATAAAGTTAGACTTGAACCTAACCCAGAAAGTGAATCAAACATAAACCCTAATCCAAATCAATCTAGAGTACAAATTAAACATCCAATTATCCAAGTATTAGGTGATCCAAATCTAGGAGTTCGAACTAGGGCATCCTATAGAAATCTAAGTCAAATTTAACTTATATCTAAAATCGAACCTAAAAACATAGAACTAGCTCTTCTTGACCCTAATTGGATCATTGACATGCAAGAAGAGTTAGCTTAATTCACTGAGAGTCAAGTTTGGGAATTAGTAACCCTTACCTATAGGAAAAACAATCATAGAAACAAGATGGGTATTTCAAAATAAACTTGATGACAAAGGTGAAGTTATAAGGAATAAAGCTAGATTAGTATCTAAACGGTTTGTCAAGTAAAAGGGTTGGACTATGATGAAACCTACACATCTATAGCGAGACTTGAATCAATTAGAATGCTGCTAGCCTATACTGCATATCATGGTTTTAAACTATTTCAAATGGGTGTCAAGTCAGCATTTCTAAATGGTTTTATCAAAGAAGAAGTATATGTTAGCCAACCACTAGGATTTGAAAACTTACACAAACCTAACCATGTACTTAAACATTAGGAAGGCTTTATTGTTGGCAATCGGCTTGGGAGGCTCGTCGACTCCCATGTCCCCGGATTAAAATTTTCACTAATGAAAACTAATCCGGATGGGATGAGTTTCCTAAGCTCAACCAATTCATCATCGTGCTAACGATATGAGCGATCGCTTGAACAAACTAGTTTTTCAAGCAACCAAGCTCTTCTAGTCGGTTAGCCACGGAAGAGACGACGGACGGATCGCCGGTTTTTGTGTTTATCTTCGGGGTCCATGATTATACAAATACATACAAATTTAAACTAGTATAATCAACACATACTAGGATAAGGAACATAATAATAAGAACATGCAAAGATCAATAATAAAAGTTGTAAAACTTTTATACCTCTCGATCTCCTACCGTATGTCCTAACCTCCTTCTAGACTTCGTGTGGGCAAAGATACTCCACAAGTTGAAGCTTCCTAGATCTTCTTCAATCGAAAGAAAGAAGAACTCTCCTTCCCTTCTTGCTTGAGCCAACCACCAATGCACAAAGGATTGATGCCGCCGACCCCAAGAATGGAGAGAACAAAATGGAAACAACCAAGGAACCGAACAAGGGAACAATCCCTAGCTCCTTTGTGCCGCCGGCGAAGAGGAAAAGAAGAGGAGAAGAGGAATAGATCGAGCGCCGACCAAGGAAGAGGGAAGAGATCTAGGAGCTGGCCACCCCCTAGGAAGAAGAAGAGATCTTCTCCTATAGTTTCCGCCCACTCTTCCTTGCAAACCCTAGCCGCCCAACCAAAGAGCCAAACCCTAATCTAATTAGGGTTTCCTCCTTAGGGTTTCTTGCCGCCCAAGCTATTGATAGGCAAAACCATAATCTCCAAAACTAACCAACATCTCCTTTTGCCGCCCACCCTAAGCCACCCTTTTATAGAGTTAGGGATAAGCTTTGGTTTAATCTCCACCGTCGGATCTAGAGACTTAGTCTCCACCGTCGGATCTAGGGTTTCATCCCAACCGTCGGATCTAGGGTTTCATCCCAACCGTCAGATCTAAGGTTTCATCCCAAACGTCGGATCTACGATTTCATCCCAACCGTCGGATATAGGGATTTAATCTCAACCGTCGGTTCTAGGGATTTAATCTCCACCGTCGGATCTAGAGATTTAATCTCAACCGTCGGTTCTAGGGATTTAATCTCAACCGTCGGTTCTAGAGATTTAATCTCCACCGTCGGATCTAGAGATTTAATCTTAACCGTCGGTTCTAGAGTTTTGTTTTACATCCTTGGATCTAGAGCTTCATGAGGATTATATTAGGCTATGATAGGGACCATGAGGAGGAGTTGGATCTTGGCCACCCAATGGATCGGAACCAAACAAACTTGATCCATCAATGATGTTTCATTCCACTAGAGGATCATCATTGAATTACCTCACCAACCCCCATAAACTAATATGGGTCCATATATTATTTGTACATCCATCTCCCCGTGTTTAAGATATCGAATGTCCGTCAATTAATTGATTTACTGACCATCAATCAATTAACATCTGACTCCTCGAGTAGTACCACTCAACCTTATCATCATGTTGACTAAGTCAACCTGCAGGGTTTACATGATGAACCTTATGAGCTCGTCAAGGGGACATCATCAACCTAATATATAGGACACGGTTTCCTCCTATAATCAACGGCACACCATGTAAATAATATCATTTCCCAACTTACCGGGCATATTGATTTAATCCTTAGAAATCTCACCCTTTGGTAAATCAAAGAAATAAATACTAAGTACATGTGCCCGTTATTATATCGGGATTAAGAGCATGTACAATATAATATCCGAAGTCCGATTCAATTATGTAGTCAGCAATAAATTGAATCGGCTCTATGTCGGTCCTGCTCAATACACCTAAGTATACTAGTGTAACTCTATGTTCAAGACAAAACAATACCAAGCTACACTACAACCATGCTAATGGTTTGTCCAAAACCATCTTGGTTGTGAGCCTCTACTTATATTCTACAAGGAACTGATAACATGATCTTCTGTGCCACACCAAACACAATATTATCTACAATGTAAAATATTAGACAATATGCACACATACAATAAATATAAAGTTCAAACAATGATCATGTGATTCTTATTTTAAAAAATAAAAATGTTCATAAAAAAGAGCTAGGCTTTTAGTATACATCCCAACAATCTCCCACTTATACTAAAAGACTATGCTGTCCTCATACTCCCCTACATCTGATTCCCCTTCCCTTCACATGCCTATCAAAGCTCTCGCTAGAAGAGCCTTAGTGAAAAGGTCTATCAGGTCATCCTCTGATGCAATCTAGGCGACAACAACTTCTACCTCCTTTACGATTTCCCGTATCAGGTGGTACTTGCGCTCTATGCATTTACTTACCTTATGGGCTCGTGGTTCCTTCGAGTTTGCAACTGCACCATTATTATCACAAAAAATTGTGATAGTTCTGGGCAAACCAGGAATCACATCCAAGTCCATCAGGAAGTTCCTGAGCCACCCAGCTTCTTTGGCCGCCTCATAGGCTGCCACATACTCAGCTTCCATGGTGGAGTCGGCCACGCATTTCTGCTGGACACTCCTCCATACAATGGCTCCTCCTCCCAAAGTAAATACAAAACCCCGAGGTAGACTTACTATTATCCCTATCAGATTGGAAATCGGAATCCGTGTAACCCACAGGGAGTAATTGGTCTGCCCGGTAAACTAGCATATAATCCCTAGTCCTTCTCTGGCACTACAATATATGCTTTACTGCAGTCCAATGTCCCTGTCCTGGATTACTCTGATATCTACTGACCATGCCCACGACATAGCAGATATCGGGTCTCGTACATAGCATCATATACATGAGGCTTCCTACTGCCAAAGCATAAGGAACCGGCTTCATCTCCTCTATCTCCTTAGATGATCTAGGACACATCTCCTTAAATAAAGGAACTCCATGCCTGAAAGGTAAAAAACCTTTCTTGGAGTTTTGCATGCTAAAATGATTCATTATCATGTCTATGTATGAAGCTTGGGATTAGCACACTAACCTTAATCCCAAGGATGTGTCCCACTTCTCCCAAGTCCTTCATATCAAACTGTTTGGACAACCATACCCTTACGTCTGATAACACTCTAATATTGTTGCCAACTAATAAAATGTCATCTACGTATAGTACAAGAAATATCACTATGTTTCTATCACATCTCTTGTATACACAAGGCTCAACCGGACTTTGAATAAATCCATATGACTGGATTACCTCATCAAAGCGGATGTTCCAAGATCTAGAAGCTTGCTTCAATCCATAAATGGACCGATTAAGCTTACACACAAGATGCTCTTTGTCAAGATACCGCATCTCTATCTTGGAGTGCCTCGTCATATGTCCTGGGTTCAGGTTCATGTTTACCAGGGACTAAGTCCGAAGACTCTCCCAAGAACATGAATCTCACGGGTTGTCTAACAACCCTCCCACTGCGACGAGATGCCTCCTGTGTATGCTCTGTGACACATGGTGCAGTGACTTGTGGTATTTCCTCTTGTACCGGTGGTACTGAAGTCGGGACTTCCCCTGTCAACTCCTCAAGAACAATCCTACTCGTGGGCTTGTGGTTCATCACATAGTCCTCCTCTAGAAATCTGGCATTCGCACTCACGATCACCTTCTGATCTCTAGGACTATAGAACTAACCACTCTTCGTTCCCTTAGGGTAGCCAACAAACAAGCGTACTTCTGTACGAGATTCCAACTTACCAGCATCTCCCTTAAGCACATGTGCTGGACTACCCCAAATCCGAATATGTCTTAGACTAGGCTTTCGCCCAGTCCAGAATTCTGTGGGTGTAAAGGGTACTGACTTAGATGGAACCAAGTTCAAAATGTGTGTTGTCGTTTCCATAGCAAACCCCCAGAACGAATCAGGTAACTCAGAATAACTCATCATCGATCTGACCATCTCCATAAGAGTCTTATTCCTTCACTCCGCCACACCATTCTGCTGGGGTGTGCCAGGTGCGGACAATTGGGATTGAATCCCAGCCTTTGATAAGTAACTCCTAAACTCTCCCAAGAGGTACTCGCCACCACGATCAGATCGTAGTGTCTTGATACTTTTACCTTGACGGTTCTCCACATCAGCCTTGAATTCTTTAAACCTGTCATAGCATTGAGACTTGCGGTGCATCAAATAAATGAAAGGTTTTGCCCGGAAGCTCTGATACCAGTTGAAGGGATTTCCCTTGTCGAGTCCGTGTGAGGAAACTTCGCTTCCCCTTCTCCTCGGTTGCTTAACCATGGTTTTTGTCAAACAAAAAGCAATAAATATGAAAAATAAATTATTTTCCAACTATTATGGCTTTTGTCTTCAATATGACTCCTATCGCATCGCCATCTCGTCCGCTCCTCCTACGCCATGTACGAGCCATCCGGAGATCCGAGCCGAGACTTAATCCTATTTTAATTTACATCGATCGATCCTATACTCCACGAGGGAGTGTACATGAAATATAGATCGAAAGTAAAATAAAATAAAGAGCGGCTAAAAAATGTCGTATTTAATTTACAAAAACTAAATACTAGCCTCATCAACCCCGAGGATTCAACAAAATAAACATTTACACACATACAATCACATACACACATATGGCCATAATAGTCGGATCTTATGCCTGCAACCAAAGAGTTAAACTACGCATATCCTACTATTATCCAGCGCATATAATATATGAAAAAGTGCATAAAAATTAACCGAATCCTAAACACACAAATCCGGAAACCTTGGCTCTAATACCAATTGAAAGGTTTTGCCCGGAAGCTCTGATACCAATTGAAGGGATTTCCCTTGTCGAGTCCGTGAGAGGAAACTTCGCTTCCCCTTCACCTCGGTTGCTTAACCATGGTGATCCCTTCTATGTCCCCGGATTAAAAATGTAATCCTAGACAAAAGGGATTCCCAAGACAACCAAGTCATCGTCGTGCTATTCGTTTAGAGAGGTCACTTGAACAAACTAGTTGTTCAAGCAACCATCCTCTATTCTACGAGTAGCCGCGGAATAGACGATGTCCGGATCGCCGGTTTTTGTGTTTATACTCGGGATCCAAGTATTATTTAGCCTATTTACAGAAATATAACATGCTTATATTTTGAAAAACAAACACAAGCAATGAATAAAAGAGATAGAAGAATAGTTATACCTCTTGGTCTTCTAATGTATGACCCTCCTCCTTTTGGACGTCGTGTGGGCGACGATCCACCAAAAGTCAAAGCTTCTAGATCGCAAAACTTCCTTCCTTGCTTTTCCAAAGCAAGAGGAAGAAGAGAAACAATGTTTTTCTCCTTCAAAAACTCAACCAACAAAGAACTATAGAAGTTCTTGCCGCCGGCCAACTAGAAGGAGAAGAAGATGATGGAAAACTACCAAGACACCAAGGGAAACCCTATATCTTGTTTCCACCACCTAAGGAGAAGAGAGGGGAGTGTTTTTGGGCGCCGGCCAAGGGCTGGGAAGGGCTGGAATAGCTGCTGGATGTTGGCCACAAGGCAAGGTATAAAATTATAATTACATGTATGTGCTTACAGAAATCCTAGATCTACCTTAGATCTAAGAGGTTAGAACGTTACCCTCGTAGCGACGCCCTTCGCTTATCCCGCTCGTCCAAAAGTTCGCCGGAACTCGAGAGTGTCAAGTGCACACTCCTCTATGGTATCCACACAAGCAATAGGTGGAGAAAACTCAACCTTGAGTGTGCTAGCACTCCTTGGTTGGTTCGGCTAAAGAGAGGGATGGGAGAGGGAGAGCTTGAGAGAAAAGGTTCCAAGGAAGAAGATGAAGTTAAGAGTGTGTAACTCACCAAATGAATTCACCACCCATAACCCCAAAAAGTGGCCGGCCACTTCATGGAAGGGGGGTTACATGCATGCATGTAACTCCCATGACCCTTGGTCTCCCTCATGATGTGGCACCAATTGACCAAGTCAATGATGATGTGGAGCACCATCATTGGCCGGCCATGCCTAGTCATCATCATGACATGGCATTTTGTCAAGTCAAACTTGACCTTTCATCTTCCCTCTAAAGTCAAGTCAAACTTAACCTCTAATCTCCCATGGTTGATCAAATCTAACCACTTGACTCAAGTCAATTTAATTTAATGAATCTCTATTCATTAATTTAAATTGATTTGATGAATCAAATCTCAATTACACTCATTCAACACTTGAATCAACTTGAGTCTAACTCAATTAGTCTAATTTGGATTACTCTTAATCCAATTTGGTTCATCCCATGAACCTAATCCTCATGGTTCATCATATGAACCTAATCTCCATCTAATTGCTCTTATGTGTGTGACCCTATAGGTTCTTGTAACGTTGGAAATGTCCCTAAACCGATTTAGGAACATAAGCAATGAGCGGTATCTAGCAACACATCATTGCTACCCAAGTTACAAGAATGTTGAGCTCCAACATCACCTTTGTGACTACTAATTGTGACTCTCACAATATGTGACAATGTCTCTCTATCCTTGACATCTAGATTGACCAATCGAGGCATAGACCATGTCATCCTCGGTACAATCTAAACCTTGAACTCCAAGTAGACTCACTCTAATCAAATGAGCTCAATATCTCATATTGACTCATTTGGGCATGGCCATGCACTTCGTGGTCTCACTCTATCAAGAATATCGATGTCTCCCCCGTCATATAGGAGGGATAGATCCCATCTACATCACTCACATCCCTCCGCATAATTCATTACATACCCAGTAATCGCCTTTATAGTCCACCCATTTACGGGTGACGTTTGACGAAGCCAAAGTATGCAACTCCTTATGTAGGGAACCATGGTGACTTCAGGTCTAAGGACTAATAGTCATACTAATAGCCACATGAGAAAGTATATGACACTCATATAACGATCCATGATACTTTCTCATGGCGGGTCATTCAGTATACATTCTCTAATGCATACCCATGTGTCAACTTGATATCTCATATCCATGACTTATGAGATCAAGTCATCTTGTTGACCTACATGCTAGTCTCTATGCATTAACATTGTCCCTGAATGTTAATACTCGACTAGGAATGATTAAGAGTAGTGTTCTCTATATCATCTCATTATCGATTCAACCAATCGATTGATATAGATAAGAACCTACTACTCAAGGACATTATTATATTTAGTTATTTGACACCAATACAAGTAAATATAATAACCATGCCTTATTAAATAGGAATATGATACAATAAAGTCCATACAACAATCATCACATGATTGACTCTAGGGCTTTCACTAACAATCTCCCACTAGCACTAGTGCAAATCATCATAGTATCAAATACCCAATGACCTAGTGTGACCATCATACTTTTTCTGTGCCAAAGCCTTGGTCATGGGATCTGCGATGTTAGCGTCTGTGGGTACTCTGCAAATCTTCACATCTCCTCTATCGATAATCTCTCGAATAAGATGGAAGCACCGATATATTTTGTAGAATCGCGTGTTCGCTTGGAACTATTCCAGCTCACAGCGCCACCATTCAAGCAAAACACGAACCCTGACTGCGATCTATAATCATCCTGGTCAGTTTGGAAGCTGGCATCGCTGTAACCCTTTACAGCTAGCTCCTCATCGCCTCCAAATATCAAGAAATATTCTTTAGTCCTTCTCAAGTACTTAAGAATATTCTTGACTGCTATCCAAAGCTGACGCCACCGATCTCGATCGGTATCTACTCGCCATGCTCAAAGCATACGAGACATCGTGACGCAGTACACAAAGATGGCGTATGATAGATCCTATAGCAGATGCGTAAGGGATCTTATCCATGCGGTCTCTCTCCTCTCTAGAAGAGGGACTTTGAGTCTTCGAAAGACTCACACCATGTGACATCGGCAGAAGTCCTTTCTTGGAATTATGCATGGCAAACCGAAGTAATACCGTGTCAATGTATGTACTCTGACTTAGGCCAAGCAATCTCTTAGATCTATCTCTATAGATCTTGATGCCTAGAATACAGGCTGCTTCACCTAAGTCCTTCATTGAGAAGCACGTCCCCAGCCAAGTCTTCACAGACTGTAGCGAAGGGATGTCATTCCCAATGAGTAGTATGTCATCCACATACAATACAAGGAACACAACTGTGTTCCCATTAACCCTCTTGTAGACACAGGGTTCATCTTCATTCTTGATGAAACCAACCTGTTTGATCGCATCATCGAATCGAAGATTCCAGCTCCGAGAAGCTTGCTTTAGCCCATAAATGGACCTTTGCAGCTTGCATACCTTCCCAGTATGCTGTGGATCTACAAAACCCTCAGGTTGAGTCATGTACACATCCTCGAGTAAGTTTCCATTCAGAAACGCGGTTTTGACATCCATCTGCCAGATCTCATAATTGTGGTATGCTGTAATAGCAAGCAAGATCCGAATGTACTTAAACATCGCCACTGGAGAAAAGGTTTTATCATAGTCAATACCATGAATTTGCTTGAAACCTTTAGCCACCAATCGGCCTTTATAGGTATGCGTAAGTCCATCCATGTCAGTCTTTCTCCTAAAGACCCACTTACACCCAATGGGTTTGACCCCTTCAGGTGGATCAACCAAAGTCCATACTTGGTTAGTGTACATGGATTCCATCTCGGATCTCATGGCGTCTAGCCATTTCTCGTAACTGGCTCATCACCTTCTCGATAGGAGGTAGGCTCATTCTCAATGAGCATAACGTCATCATGGTCGACAAGAGAAATGAGTATCTCTCAGCCGACGACGCACTCTATCGCACTCGCAAGAGGTAGGTCTACTGAATGTGGTTGTTCCACAACTCTTGTGCAACAACCTCATCACCCACAACACTTTGTGGTTCCTGCTCAACCTCCATCAAGGCCTCAGCATATGGTCCTTATCTTGAATTTCTTCAAGATCGGTATCCCACTCAGTTTTTCTAGAAACAAAATCCCTTTCTAGAAAAACCCCAGTCTTTGCCACAAACACTTTGTGCTGACTGGGAATGTAGAAGTAATATCCCTTTGTATCCTTGGGATATCCTGCAAAATAGCACCTATCGGATTTGGGTCCCAGTTTGTCTGAGACTTGACGCCGAACGTAAGCCTCACAACCCCAAATCCTCATAAAAGACATCTTGGGATTTTTCCCTGTCCATATCGTATATGGTGTCTTTACCACAGCCTTGGATGGTACACTGCTAAGGGTAAAGGTCATTGTGTCAGAGCATATCCCCAAAAGGATATAGGAAGATCTGTGTGACTCATCATAGATCGTACCATATCCAATAGGGTACGATTCCTCCTTTCGGATACACCATTCCACTGTGGTGTTCCAGGAGGAGTGAGTTGGGATAGAATCCCACACTCAACTAGATAGTCACGAAACTCATGGCTAAGGTATTCACCACCTCGATCTGATCGAAGTATCTTAATACTCTTGCCAAGCTGGTTTTGTACTTCATTCTTGAATTCTTTGAACTTTTCAAAGGATTCAGATTTATGTGTCATAAGATACACATAACCATATCTACTGAAGTCATCAGTAAATGTAATGAAGTACCTGTAACCACCTCTAGCAGCAACATTGAAAGGACCACATACATCACTATGTATAAGTCCTAACAAATCTGTTGCTCTTTCGCTGTGTCCACTAAAGGGAGTCTTGGTCATCTTGCCTAAAAGGCAAGACTCGCATGTCTCATATGATTCAAAATCAAATGAGTCTAGCAGCCCATCCTTATGGAGCTGAGATAAGCGACTCTCATTTATGTAACCTAAGCGACAATGCCAGAGATAGGTTTGGTTCAACTCATTTGACTTGAACCTCTTGGTACTTATGTTATAGATAGAGCTCTCTAAGTCTAGAAAGTAGAGTCCGTTCATTAGAGGTGCACTACAATAGAACATATCATTTAAATAAACTGAACAACATTTGTTCTTTATTATAAATGAAAAACCTTTCTTGTCCAAACAAGAAACTGAAATGATGTTCTAAGGCAGGCACATAACAACATTCATCTAATTCTAGTACAAGCCCAGAGGGTAGAGATAGATCATAAGTTCCTACAACAACAGCAGCAACCCTTGCTCCATTGCCTACTCGTAGGTCCACCTCGCCCTTTGTCAATGCCCTGCTATTTCTCAGCCCCTGCACATTGGTACAAATGTGAGATGCACATCCGGTATCTAATACCCATGATGAAGAAATAGATAGATTGACTTCTATAACATTTATACCTGAAGTAGAAGTCTTACTTCTCTTCTTCTTAAGATCTTCCAGGTATGCCTTGCAGTTACGCTTCCAGTGTCCTGCTTCCTTACAGAAGAAGCAAGCCCCTTCCTTGGCTACCCCTCCTTTGGGTTTAAGTTCTTTGCCTTTTCCCTTGGTTTGAGACTTTCCCTTACCTTTAGGCTTGCCCTTGCCTTTCTTCTTCTGCACCATCAAAATGGTGTCAGATTTACCCTTCTTAAGGTTAAGCTCATAGCTTCTCAACATCCGAGCATCTCAGTAATGACTTATCAATTTCATTCATGTTATAATTCATGACAAATTGATTGAAGGCTTGTGGCAAAGATTCCAAGATTAGGTCAGTGGCCAGCTCTTGGCCAAGTGGGAATCCCAGCCTTTGTAGGTTTTCTACGTACCCAATCATCTTGAGTACATATGTACCTACGGGAGTCCCTTCTTGCATTTTGGACCCAAATAATGCCTTAGAGACTTCATATCTCTCATGCCTAGCTTGTCCTTGATATAGTTGACGAAGATGTTCAACCATATCATAAGCATTCATGAACTCGTGTCGCTTCAAGCTTTCGAGTTCATGGTCACGAGCATTAGACATGACACATCTAATGCATCATCTTGATGCTTCTTGTAAGCATCTTTGTCACCGCGAGGCATTGGCGGTGGAGGTGCCTCGAATGGGCTGCTCCAGACATACATAACTTCCTTTCTTGGGTGAGAATACTCGTGTTCCTGCATCACCAGAAATTTGCTCCATTGAGCTTGTCATTCTCAAGGACAGATCGCAGAGAGAGAGTGTTCGTGTTTGTCGACATAGTTATCTACAACATACAATGCAGAGAATTAATATCATATTCCTTTTATCATTTAATTAGGTCTTTAATCAAATGATGCTCCCACTAAATTATAGGAATTTTGTAGAATCGAGTTATGGATGTGGTCAAACCACTTTTACTAGATTCATACAAACTAGCTATAATTCTTGCGGTACAAGATCCACATCATACTAAGCCTTGAGTTAGCTTTGGCTAAATCGCCCAAGACTTAGTACGATCGGTGGGTAACACATTACCGATTACATCTCTATGCAACTCTTGTTTATAGGATTAAGACCCACATTTACAAAAGACCTTGAGTTAGCTTTGGCTAAATCACCCAAGATTTAGTGTAAATGCGATCTTAACCTATCTTTCCAATGATTGGAATATGCCTATAGTTCTACTCGATCCAATTGAGTTAACTAGTTTTGCTCAATCTAATTGAGCTTACTCTAACCCGAGTCGTGATAGGCGGGACCAAGATTGTCCCTCCGCACCCTACCAAGATAATATGCGTTGCTCTGCTTTGGCAGATTCAACAACAACAAATGATCGAGGTAGTGATGGGTATCAAGGCTCGGTAGGCATTTTTGAGTTGATTCGATTATGATCTAATCTAATCGTAATGTGTATCTTATATGCATTAAGGCCTTTATTATCCTATATTAGCATGCATCATATACATACATTAATTATTCTAGCATGCATCATATACATACAAGAAAATTAACCTAGCATGCATCATATACATACAAACATTTTTCTACTAGCATGCATCACATACATACAAGCAAAATCAATTAAATATACATATATATATATATCAACATATATATATATCATTAAATGTGATATAGTCATGGCCCTACTACGATCTTCTCAAGCCAATGAGAAGATCGGACGGTCAACCTAAGGCTAGCGGCTTCTCCAAGCGCTTCCTTTGACCGCCATGTGTCGTCGTCACCCTTCTCGTAATCTCGTCTTCGAGTGGACTTTCCACCGCTCCATTTTGTACATTACAAATATGAAACTCGAGTTACATTCGAGTCTAAAAACTAATTACAACTAGAATTTCAAAATAAGAGGTACGACGCGCAAGTCGCATACACTATACAACACGGACAACCACAAAACAGCACGCAGGCCGTATTATGAATTACAACACACTTATTCAATCAAATTGGGGTCATTATGCCATGACAATCACAGAATTATACATAATTCTAAATTATGTATTTTTACAGAAATTTATATAATTTTTCCTAATTTATTTCGAATTTATGAGTCAACTCTCCGTAACGGTCCCGCTAAGCGGTTTCCGGGCGCGATCGCGGGACATGGCCCCTTTCGGGGATAGGGGCAGCGCCCCTACTCGCAAAATAAACTTCGCGAGTGTCCCTATAATGATCTTACAGCGACTTAAGTCGCTGTCCCAAAAACCTAAAGCGAGAACTCGCCGATTCGGAGAGTTTTTCTCAACGGTTGAAGCCTACGAGTGTCCCAACCCTCGTTGCTTCGACTCTACGAGAAAAATAGCCAAAAATTCTATAAAATAAGAAAATTTACAGAAACATATAAATCTGTAATTTTTATATCTAATATAAAAACTACAAAAACGAAACACATACATGCTTCGCACGTGGCTCTGATACCACTGTTGGGTTTTTCCGAGCCGCAAAAACCGCTTTGTTCGTTGCGGAAACCTCGGAAGCCCCGGCCACGGATCCGTGCAAAGTATAAAATTATAATTACATGTATGTGCTTACAGAAATCCTAGATCTACCTTAGATCTAAGAGGTTAGAACGTTACCCTCGTAGCGACGCCCTTCGCTTATCCCGCTCGTCCAAAAGTTCGCCGGAACTCGAGAGTGTCAAGTGCACACTCCTCTATGGTATCCACACAAGCAATAGGTGGAGAAAACTCAACCTTGAGTGTGCTAGCACTCCTTGGTTGGTTCGGCCAAAGAGAGGGATGGGAGAGGGAGAGCATGAGAGAAAAGGTTCCAAGGAAGAAGATGAAGTTAAGAGTGTGTAACTCACCAAATGAATTCACCACCCATAAAGCCAAAAAGTGGCCGGCCACTTCATGGAAGGGGGGTTACATGCATGCATGTAACTCCCATGACCCTTGGTCTCCCTCATGATGTGGCACCAATTGACCAAGTCAATGATGATGTGGAGCACCATCATTGGCCGGCCATGCCTAGTCATCATCATGACATGGCATTTGGTCAAGTCAAACTTGACCTTTCATCTTCCCTCTCAAGTCAAGTCAAACTTAACCTCTAATCTCCCATGGTTGATCAAATCTAACCACTTGACTCAAGTCAATTTAATTTAATGAATCTCTATTCATTAATTTAAATTGATTTGATGAATCAAATCTCAATTACACTCATTCAACACTTGAATCAACTTGAGTCTAACTCAATTAGTCTAATTTGGATTACTCTTAATCCAATTTGGTTCATCCCATGAACCTAATCCTCATGGTTCATCATATGAACCTAATCTCCATCTAATTGCTCTTATGTGTGTGACCCTATAGGTTCTTGTAATGTTGGCAATGTCCCTAAACCAATTTAGGAACATAAGCAATGAGCGGTATCTAGCAACACATCATTGCTACCCAAGTTACAAGAATGTTGAGCTCCAACATCACCTTTGTGACTACTAATTGTGACTCTCACAATATGTGACAATGTCCCTCTATTCTTGACATCTAGATTGACCAATCGAGGCATAGACCGTGTCATCCTCGGTACAATCTAAATCTTGAACTCCAAGTAGACTCACTCTAATCAAATGAGCTCAATATCTCATATTGACTCATTTGGGCATGGCCATGCACTTCGTGGTCTCACTCTATCAAGAATATCGATGTCTCCCCCGTCATATAGGAGGGATAGATCCCATCTACATCACTCACATCCCTCCGCATAATTCGTTACATACCCAGTAATCGCCTTTATAGTCCACCCATTTACGGGTGACGTTTGACGAAGCCAAAGTATGCAACTCCTTATGTAGGGAACCATGGTGACTTTAGGTCTAAGGACTAATAGTCATACTAATAGCCACATGAGAAAGTATATGACACTCATATAATGATCCATGATACTTTCTCATGGCGGGTCATTCAGTATACATTCTCTAATGCATACCCATGTGTCAACTTGATATCTCATATCCATGACTTGTGAGATCAAGTCATCTTGTTGACCTACATGCTAGTCTCTATGCATTAACATTGTCCCTGAATGTTAATACTCGACTAGGAATGATTAATAGTAGTGTTCTCTATATCATCTCATTATCGATTCAACCAATCGATTGATATAGATAAGAACCTACTACTCAAGGACATTATTATATTTAGTTATTTGACACCAATACACGTAAATATAATAACCATGCCTTAATAAATAGGAATATGATACAATAAAGTCCATACAACAATCATCACATGATTGACTCTAGGGCTTTCACTAACAGGTGCCACCCTTGCTTCCAAACCCTAACCCTAATTCCAATCCTATCTCAACTAGGATTGCCCTATTCTTGCCGCCCAAGCCTTGCTCCCTCTCTATGATCATCTTCACGGCAACCCCATGCCACCATTTATAGAGTTTGGGGTTAAGCCATGAATTAATCTCCTCCATTGGTTCTAGGGATTTAATCTCAACCGTCGAATCTAGAGATTTAATCTTAACCGTCGGATCTTAGAGATTTAATCTCTACCAATGGATCTTAGTGTTTTGTTTCTATCCATTGGATCTAAGCATCTTGAGGTGTTAATGAGCTACATTAGGGACCATGAGGAGGAGTTGGGTCTTGGCCACCCATGGATCAAGCCCACATAAAGTCCGATCCACTAATGATGGTCCAATCCACTAAAGGTCCATCATTGATCTACCTCACCAACCCCCATATGATAATATGGGCTCCATATATTATTTGTACAGTTTCTCCCCGTGTTTAAGATCTCGAAAGTCCGTCGATTAATTAATTTACTGACCATTAATTAATCAACATCTAACTCCTTGAGTAGTACCACTCAACCTTTTCATCATGCCGGACCTAGTCCACCTGCAGGGTTTACATGATGAACCTTATGAGCTCCTCAAGGGTACATCATCATCCTAATATATAGGACACGGTTTCCTCCTATAATCAACGGTACACCATAATATCATCTCCCAACTTACCGAGTCTATCGATTTAATCTATAAATCTCGCCCATTGGTAAATCAAAGAGATGAGTACTAAGTATATGTGCCCGTTATTATATCGGGATTAAGAGCATGTACTAAATAATATCTGAGGTCCGATTTGATTATGTAGTCAGCAATAAATCGAATCACCTCTGTGTCGGTCCTGCTCAATACACACAAAGTGCACTAGTGTTATTCTATGGTCAAGAAAAACCAATACCAAATCACACTACAACCATTCCGATGGTTTGTCCAAAGTCATCTCGGTTGTGAGCCTTTACTTATACTTTACAAGGAGCCGATAACAAGATCTCCCATGTGACACCACACACCATGTTATCTACAATGTAACGTATTAGACAGTATTGCATAACCATAAAAATATGCAAACAATGATCATGTGATTCTTATTTCAAAATAAAGATGTTCATACAAAAGATAGACTTTTCAGTATACATCCCTACAATCTCCCACTTATACTAAAAGACTATGTTGTCATCATACTGCCATACATCTGATTCCCCTTCCCTCCACATGCCTATCAAAGCTCTCGCCAGAAGGGCCTTAGTGAAAAGGGTCTACCAGGTCATCCTCTGATGCAATCTAGGCAACAACAACTTCTACCTCTCTTTACGATTTCTCGTATTAGGTGGTACTTGCGCTCTATGTGTTTACTAGCCTTATGGGCTCGTGGTTCCTTCGAGTTTGCAACTGCACTACTATTATCACAATAAATTGTGATAGTTCTGGGCAAACCAGGAATCACATCCAAGTCCATCAGGAAGTTCCTGAGCCATACAACTTCTTTGGCCGCCTCAGAGGCCGCCACATACTCAGCTTCCATGGTGGAGTCCGCCACGCACTTTTGCTTGACACTCCTCCATACAATGGCTCCACCTCCCAAAGTAAACACAAAACCTGAGGTAGACTTACTGTTATCTCTATCAGATTTGAAGTTGGAAACCGTATAACTCACAGGGAGTAATTGGTATGTTCGGTAAACCAGCATATAATCCCTAGTCCTTCTCAGGTACTTCAATATATGCTTACTCCCAAAGTCCTCGTCTCCGGATTACTCGATATTCGCTGACCATGCCCACGCAGAAAGTATATCTGGTCTCGTACAGAGCATCACATACATGAGGCTTCCTACTGCCGAAGCATAAGGAACCGCCTTCATCTCCTCTATCTCCTCAGATGATCTAGGACACATCTCCTTAGATAAAGGAACTCCATGCCTGAAAGGTAGAAAACCCTTCTTGGAGTTCTGCATGCTAAAACGCTCCATAATCGTGTCTATGTATGAAGCTTGGGATAAGCACAACATCCTTTTCCAGCGATCCCTTGATCCCAAGGATGTGTCTCACCTCTCCCAAGTCCTTCATATCAAACTATTTGGACAACCATACCCTTACGTCCGATAACACTTCGATGTTGTCGCCAACCACCAAAATATCATCTACGTATAGTACAAGAAATACCACTACGTTTCTGTCACATCTCTTGTATACACAAGACTCATCCGGACTTTGAATAAATCCATAAGACTGGATTACCTCATCAAAGCGAATGTTCTAAGATCTTGAAGCTTGCTTCAATCCATAAATGGACCGATTAAGCTTTCACACAAGATGCTCTTTGCCCTTAGCAATGAATCCTTCTGGTTGCTTCATGTAGATGGTTTCCTCAAGACTTCCATTAAGGAAAGCTGTCTTGACATCCCTATGTCACACCTCATAATCCATATGAGCTGCTATGCATAAGAGCTCTCAGACCTGACTTGAATCCATAGATTCAATCTCAGTATTCATTGCACTTTGCCAAGATACTGCATCTTTATCTTGGATTGACTCGTCATATGTCCAGGGATCAGGTTCATGTTCGCCAGGGACCAAATCAGAAGATTCTCCCAACAACATGAATCTATCAGGCTGTCTAACAACCCTCCCACTACGACGAGGTATCACCTGTGTATCATTCTGTGACACGCGGTGCAGTGACACGTGGTACATCTTCTTGTACCGGTGGTATTAAAGAAGTGACTTCCCCTTTTAACTCCTCCAGAACAATTTTACTCTTGGGCTTGTGGCTCATCACATAGTCTTTCTCTAGAAATCTGGTGTTCGTGCTAACAATCACCCTCTGATCTATAGGACTATAAAACAATCCACCCTTCGTTCATCTAGGATAGCCAACGAACAAGCGCACTTTTGTATGAGGTTCCAACTTATCATCATCTGCCTTCAGCACATGTGCTGGACTCTCCCATATCCGAATATGTCTTAGACTAGGCTTTCGCCTGGTCCACAACTCTGTAGGAGTAGAAGACACTGATTTAGATGGAACCAAGTTCAGAATGTACACCACCGTATCTAGAGCATATCCCTAGAACGAATCTGGCAAGTCAGAACAACTCATCATCGATCATACCATCTCCATAAGAGTCCTATTCCTTCGCTCTGCTACACCGTTCTGCTGGGGTGTGCCAGGTGCAGTCAATTGGGATTGAATCCCAACCTCTGATAAATAGTTCCTAAACTCTCCCAAGAGGTTCTCACCACCACAATCAGGTCGTGGTGTCATCCATATCTTGAATAATCGTCTATAAAAGAGACAAAATATCCAAGACCACCTCTTGCCTAGATAGTCATAGGACCACACAAATCAGAATGAACCATTCCAAACACATCTTTGGCTCTATACCCCTTGGCCCTAAAAAGGCCTCTTGGTCATCTTACCCTCCAAGCAAGATACGTAGGTTGGGAGATCCTCCACCACTAATGAACCCAAAGGTCCATCAGCTATCAACCTTTGAATTCTGCTTAGGTTAATGTGACCAAGCCTAAGAAGCCAAAGATATGTTTGGTTCATCTTCGAAGGTTCTTTTCTCCTTTTGGAATTAGAAGATGAGTTATTAACTTCAATTTGCATCGTGGGAGGTTTTGTATACAAATTTCCTTTCAATGTACCTGAAGAGATATTCTCCCTATTCCTTTTTATAACAACTCTGTCATTAAAAGAAATAGAATATCCATCCATAATAATTTAGAAACTGAAACTAAATTCTTTCTAAATAAAGGTACATAAAGGGAATTTTCCAGAACCTAAGTTTTATTTTTCTCAAGAGATAAATAAAACTTCTCCCACTGCAATAGCCGCCACCTTCATGGCATTGCCCAAAATGGTAATCTCCCCTTTAGCTAGTCGTCGGGTTTCCTGGAACCCCTACAAAGTGTTGCAGACATGATTAGTGGCTCTCATATCTACAAACCATGTGCCGGTAGATAACACCGCTAATCATGTTTCAACGACTAGTCCAAAGGATATACCTTTGTTCTGTTTTGAACTGGGACAGTCCTTCTTCCAATGTCCATCCTGCTTATAAGTAAAGTACTTGCCTTTCGGCTTCTTCACTCTTCCCTGAGATCCTCCCACCACCTTTGCTCCACCTTATTTTTTCTTCTTCTTGCCTTTCGACTTAGAAGTAGAAACATTTTTGAGCAACCATGGTTTGAGGTCACTCTTTGAAGAGTGCATACTTGTACTCCTTAGCAGATAGGACAATATCTAGATTCTTTTCCAATCAACATTATTTGGGTACAGTAAGTTTATTTCATTTAGTATCATAGTAAGTGGACTGAAAGTCATTTTTTTTGAAAATCCTAAGAATCACATAGATCATTACTGTAGATTTCAAAAAATTATTGATTCCTCAAACAATAAAATTTCAAAATCAACCAACACCTCTAAACACCGGGAATATCGCATGCCACGATCGTGTGGACGTATACGAATTCTACATTTGTAAGAGGAGGTTTTACCCATTAGTTTTACTATCTTGTCAACCTAACTTTTTGACAAGTAAAATTAATAGTTGGTTTCTCTTCGGCCCTACAAATAAAAGCAGTGACTCCGATGGGGAGGATACTTATATTTGCATCTAAGTGTTCACCATTACACGATACTAAGGGAATTATCTCGGATTATGTACCTTACCGATGTGGAAGTACACACGCTTCTAAATAATTTCCTATAACCATTATTTGACCTAGTGATCCGCAAACAAACTCATCCGATGGGGAGGAAGGCACTCAGAGCTGACGCGCAAGTTTGTTGCATCACTTGTCAAATTGTAATGGGGTCGCGGGAATTAATTAAAATGTCCCTCTCCCACTTAGTAAATTGACAGTGAGGAATTTTCAAGCACACACAACATGCATATTATCACTGTAGATTTCAATAAAAATTATTGATTTCTCAAACAATAAAATTTCGAAATCAACCAACACCTCAAAAAACCGAGAATATCGTATGCCACGATAGTGTGGACATATACGAATTCTACATTTGTAAGAGGAGGTTTTAGCCATTAATTTTACTATCTTGTCAACATAACTTTTTGACAAGTAAAATTAATAGTTGGTTCCTCTTTGGCACTACAAATAAAACCAGTGACTCCGATGGGGAGGATACTTATATTTGTATCTAAGTGTTCACCATTAATCGGTACCAAGGTAATTATCTTGAGTTATGTGCCTTACGATGGGAAAGTACACACGCTCCTTGATAATTTCCTATAACCATATTCGACCTTGTGATCCGCAAACAAACCCATCCGATGGGGAGGAAGGCACTCAGAGCCGACGCGCAAGTTTGTTTGCATCACTTGTCAAATTGTAATGGAGGCCGTGGGAATTTATAAAAATATCCCTCTCCCACTTAGTAATTTGAAATTGAGAAATTTTCCTAGCCTACAACATGCAAATCAAACAAAAAGCAATAAATATGAAAAAAAAATTATTTTCCAACTATTACGGCTTTTGTCTTCAATATGACTCCTGTCGCATCGCCATCTCGTCCGCTCCTCCTACGCCATGTACGAGCCATCCGGAGATCTGAGCCGAGACTAAATCCTATTTTAATTTACATCCATCGATCCTATACTCCACGAGGGAGTGTACATGAAATATAGATCGAAAGTAAAATAAAATAAAGAGTGGCTAAACAATGCCGTATTTAATTTACAAAAACTAAATACTAGCCTCATCAACCCCGAGGATTCAACAAAATAAACATTTACACACATACAATCACATACACACATATGGCCATAATAGTCGGATCTTATGCCTGCAACCAAAGAGTTAAACTACGCATATCCTAGTATTATCCAGCACATATAATATATGAAAAAGTGCATAAAAATTAACCGAATCCTAAACACACAAAATCGGAAACCTTGGCTCTGATACCAATTGATAGGTTTTGCCCGGAAGCTCTGATACCAGTTGAAGGGATTTCCCTTGTCGAGTCCGTGAGAGGAAACTTCGCTTCCCCTTCACCTCGGTTGCTTAACCATGGTGATCCCTTCGATGTCCCCAGATTAAAAATGTAATCCTAGACAAAAGGGATTCCCAAGACAACCAAGTCATCGTCGTGCTATTCGTTTAGAGAGGTCACTTGAACAAACTAGTTGTTCAAGCGACCATCCTCTATTCTACGAGTAGCCGCGGAATAGACGATGTCCGGATCGCCGGTTTTTGTGTTTATACTCGGGATCCAAGTATTATTTAGCCTATTTACAGAAATATAACATGTTTATATTTTGAAAAACAAACACAAGCAATGAATAAAAGAGATAGAAGAATAGTTATACCTCTTGGTCTTCTAATGTATGACCCTCCTCCTTTTGGACGTCGTGTGGGCGACGATCCACCAAAAGTCAAAGCTCCTACATCGCAAAACTTCCTTCCTTGCTTTTCCAAAGCAAGAGGAAGAAGAGAAACAATGTTTTTCTCCTTCAAAAACTCAACCAACAAAGAACTATAGAAGTTCTTGCCGCCGTCCAACTAGAAGGAGAAGAAGATGATGGAAAACTACCAAGACACCAAGGGAAACCCTATATCTTGTTTCCACCACCTAAGGAGAAGAGAGGGAAGTGTTTTGGGCGCCGGCCAAGGGCTGGGAAGGGCTGGAATAGCTGCTGGACGTTGGCTACAAGGCAAGGAAGAAGAAGGAAAACTTGCCTTATTTGGTGCCACCCTTGCTTCCAAACCCTAACCCTATTTCCAATCCTATCTCAACTAGGATTGCCCTATTCTTGCTGCCCAAGCCTTGCTCCCTCTCTATGATCATCTTGACGCCAACCCCATGCCACCTTTTATAGAGTTTGGGGATAAGCCATGAATTAATCTCCTCCATTGGTTCTAGGGATTTAATCTCAACCGTCGGATCTAGAGATTTAATCTCAACCGTCGGATCTTAGAGATTTAATCTCTACCAATGGATCTTAGTGTTTTGTTTCTATCCATTGGATCTAAGCATCTTGAGGTGTTAATGGGGTACATTAGGGACCATGAGGAGGAGTTGGGTCTTGGCCACCCATGGATCAAGCCCACATAAAGTCCGATCCACTAATGATGGTCCAATCCACTAAGGTCCATCATTGATCTACCTCACCAACCCCCATATGATAATATGGGCTCCATATATTATTTGTACATTTTCTCCCCGTGTTTAAGATCTCGAATGTTCGTCGATTAATTAATTTACTGACCATTAATTAATCAACATCTAACTCCTTGAGTAGTACCACTCAACCTTTTCATCATGCCGGACCTAGTCCACCTGCAGGGTTTACATGATGAACCTTATGAGCTCCTCAAGGGGACATCATCATCCTAATATATAGGACACGGTTTCCTCCTATAATCAACGGCACACCATAATATCATCTCCCAACTTACCGAGTCTATCGATTTAATCTATAAATCTCGCCCATTGGTAAATCAAAGAGATGAGTACCAAGTATATGTGCCCGTTATTATATCGGGATTAAGAGCATGTACTAAATAATATCTGAGGTCCGATTCGATTATGTAGTCAGCAATAAATCGAATCACCTCTGTGTCGGTCCTGCTCAATACACACAAAGTGCACTAGTGTGATTCTATGGTCAAGACAAACCAATACTAAATCACACTACAACCATTCCGATGGTTTGTCCAAAGTCATCTCGGTTGTGAGCCTTTACTTATACTTTACAAGGAGCCGATAACAAAATCTCCCATGTGACACCACACACCTTGTTATCTACAATGTAACGTATTAGACAATATTGCATAACCATAAAAATATGCAAACAATGATCATGTGATTCTTATTTCAAAATAAAGATGTTCATACAAAAGATAGACTTTTCAGTATACATCCCTACAATCTCCCACTTATACTAAAAGACTATGCTATCATCATACTACCATACATCTGATTCCCCTTCCCTCCACATGCCTATCAAAGCTCTCGCCAGAAGGGCCTTAGTGAAAAGGGTCTACCAGGTCATCCTCTAATGCAATCTAGGCAACAACAACTTCTACCTCTCTTTACGATTTCTCGTATTAGGTGGTACTTGCGCTCTACGTGTTTACTAGCCTTATGGGCTCGTGGTTCCTTCGAGTTTGCAACTGCACTACTATTATCACAATAAATTGTGATAGTTCTGGGCAAACCAGGAATCACATCCAAGTCCATCAGGAAGTTCCTGAGCCATACAGCTTCTTTGGCCGCCTCAGAGGCCGCCACAAACTCAGCTTCCATGGTGGAGTCCACCACGCACTTTTGCTTGACACTCCTCCATACAATTGCTCCACCTCCCAAAGTAAACACAAAACCTGAGATAGACTTACTGTTATCCCTATCAGATTTGAAGTCGGAATCCGTATAACCCACAGGAAGTAATTGGTCTGCTCGGTAAACTAGCATATAATCCCTAGTCCTTCTCAGGTACTTCAATATATGCTTTACCGTAGTCCAATGTCCCTATCCTGGATTACTCTGATATCTGCTGACCATGCCCACGGAAAAGCAGATATCTGGTCTCGTACAGGGCATCGCATACATGAGGCTTCCTACTGCCGAAGCATAAGAAACCACCTTCATCTCCTCTATCTCCTCAGATGATCTAGGACACATCTCCTTAGATAAAGGAACTCCATGCCTGAAAGGTAGAAAACCCTTCTTGGAGTTCTGCATGCTAAAACGCTCCATAATCGTGTCTATGTATGAAGCTTGGGATAAGCACAACATCCTTTTCCAGCGATCCCTTGATCCCAAGGATGTGTCTCACCTCTCCCAAGTCCTTCATATCAAACTATTTGGACAACCATACCCTTACGTCCGATAACACTTCGATGTTGTCGCCAACCACCAAAATGTCATCTACGTATAGTACAAGAAATACCACTATGTTTCTGTCACATCTCTTGTATACACAAGACTCATCCGGACTTTGAATAAATCCATAAGACTGGATTACCTCATCAAAGCGGATGTTCTAAGATCTTGAAGCTTGCTTCAATCCATAAATGGACCGATTAAGCTTTCACACAAGATGCTCTTTGCCCTTAGCAATGAATCCCTCTGGTTGCTTCATGTAGATGGTTTCCTCAAGACTTCCATTAAGGAAAGCTGTCTTGACATCCCTATGCCACACCTCATAATCCATATGAGCTGTTATGCATAAGAGCTCTCAGACCTGACTTGAATCCATAGATTCAATCTCAGTATTCATTGCACTTTGCCAAGATACTGCATCTTTATCTTCGATTGCCTCGTCATATGTCCAGGGATCATGTTCATGTTCGCCATGGACCAAATCAGAAGATTCTCCCAACAACATGAATCTATCAGGCTGTCTAACAACCCTCCCACTACGACGAGGTATCACCTGTGTATCCTTCTGTGACACGCGGTGCAGTGACACGTGGTACATATTCTTGTACCAGTGGTACTACAGAAGTGACTTCCCCTTTTAACTCCTCCAGAACAATTTTACTCTTGGGCTTGTGGCTCATCACATAGTCTTTCTCTAGAAATCTGGTGTTCGTGCTAACGATCACCCTCTGATCTCTAGGACTATAAAACAATCCACCCTTCGTTCATCTAGGATAGCCAACGAACAAGTGCACATTTGTACGAGGTTCCAACTTATCATCATCTGCCTTCAGCACATGTGTTGGACTCTCCCATATCCGAATATGTCTTAGACTAGACTTTCGCCTGGTCCACAACTCTGTAGGAGTAGAAGACACTGATTTAGATGGAACCAAGTTCAGAATGTACACCACCATATCTAGAGCATATCCCTAGAACGAATCTGGCAAGTCAGAACAACTCATCATCGATCTAACCTGTTGGGTTTCCGGCACCGCGGCGTATGTGTGTTCGATCATGTTTCGTAAACATGAACACAGCGGAAGCAATAAAAATAATAAATCTAAATTTATTACAACACACACAACACACGCATGCATATTACAACAAGTGTAGACATAACCGTAAATTTAAATTTGCAATAAAAGGAAATTTATCTACGTTATACCTTTCGTATGACGTGTAGCGGGAACGGCATCAACCGGAATGATCCTTGCTAGAATCGTCTCTATCTGTATCCACGCCGAGTTCCTCGGGATGACTTCGCTAAGCCACGAGCTTCGTCTTCGTATGGGTTACTATCCTCGTGTTGAAGATGACGTGATCGAGAGATGATCACGATCCGAATCCAAATTCGGATCCTAATACAAGTTCTCAAAACTCGCTTCTCCGGAGAGGTATTCGTCAACTAATTAACGAATCCTTCATCCTCCACCTCAGAGGATTACCGAAGATCGAATTCCCGGTAAGTTATCCGGTGTCGGAGCTCTAACCGTCGTCCAAACGATGCTCCAACGAGAGGAGAAGAAGCTGTCCAGAAAACTGGACAGCTTGGTGGAGGAGTAGGCGCCGGCCAAAACATGGAAGCCAAGTGCTCACCTTTTCACTGAGGCCTAGGAAGTTCACCGGAGGGTTGCCGGAGGATCACCGGCTGAAGCTTGGTCGCCGGCAAGGAGCTGGACGCCGGCACAAGGGGCTGGGCGGCCAAGGAGCTTGGGCGGCAACTCCTTCAATGGGGTGGGCGGCAACTCCTTGCTAGGGTTTTGGCTTAGGGCTTAATTATCCATTAAGCCCTCTTTTATAGAGAACAAATTCTCTTAATGGTTATTGGATCATAACCATTAGGCCTGTTAACCCGCTCCATTAAGATAAGTTAAAATAAACAAAACCATGATGGTTTATTTTAAGTTAAAACGAACCGAACCAACTTTTGATTCATTCGTTTAAAATAAACCAAACCCTTTGGTTTATTCTCCTCCATTGGATTAGAACCAAACCATTTTGGTTCATCCATTATGTCTTCATAAGACACGACTCATCCACGCTTCCATTGCGACTGAAACGATTTCATGCTCGCTTTATGTTTGGTCCAACCAAACCTAGTTTCTCTCGGTCTGAGAATCCCATTCTCAAGCTCGTTTTAAATCCTTTGGATTACGCTTGTTGTGCGTGTGACCAAATAGGTTCTCGGTTTATGTTGGCCGTCTATAATTAACCATTAATTATAGAACGATCATGAGTGGCACCTAGTAGTACATCATGATCCCCAATTAACCGAAAAGATCAACGGTTGATCCATAACTATTTCTGAAACCCTTCAGTAGCTCGAATGATTCGTGCCCCATTCCCTTCACTCATCTTATACCCACTTGGTTCAGGACATGGTCTATTGTGTCAGTCCCCACTAGGCTGACTACGTCACACCTAGCCCAAGTATCATTTCCTCGTCCTACTGATTCTAGTTACTCCACATGTATCGAAGAGTACCTTACTCTAAACATGTAATGCTTTGGCCAAAGACTTTAGTAACAATCCGACGAGAGGCCATGGGTATACATCTCCTCGCAAGGAGTGGTGAATCCTTTATAGGCTATTCAAACACCTTCGATCACTTCGACTTATACCCAATCATCCCGGGTCTACATCTCCTTAGAGATGTTTGCTTAAGATGTCAAAGCATAAGTCTCCATGATCAAGATGACTTGAATACCGCAAGTTAAAGGAACATCGCACTTAAGCCACAGTAAGAACTTCATTGACATATCTATATATGCAGAGAACCATATGAAGTCTTACGGCTGGTCACTCCAATGAACTAGTTACCATAACTAGCATCCACGATTAACTCCGGACATCACTATGTCTCCAGCCAGTGAGAATCAGCTGCTTGGATACACCAAGGAGTATACCTCGTGCTAGTCTCGACAGAATTGATGGTGTCCAAATCCATCAATTCATCGACTAGGGATAATTCCGATACATCACAATTACACATGTAGAGATACTCACTAGTTGTGATCCAATCACAATTTCTCTCATGCTGTGAATCATATCGTGGACATTCAGTAAATGAGTTTAAGATCCAATCAAATACATAAAACATGTATACTCAAAAAGTGAATCTTCATTTATCATATAAATGGTTCATACATAAGGCGATTGCCTTAGGACATCTCTCATATATTACTAACAGACTCCCACTTGGCCTAATGCCAATCGCTATGGTATCCAATACCATAAGCTGGAACATGACCCTCAAACTTATTTTGAGGTAATGCCTTAGTCAAAGGATCCGCTAAGTTCCTTTCAGTGGGAATTTTCTTGATTTGTATTTCGTTCCTACTGATGATCTCTCTGTTAAGATGATAGCGGCGAAGCACATGTTTGGATCGCTGATGAGACCTTGGCTCTTTCGCCTGTGCAATTGCTCCATTGTTGTCGCAGTAGACCGGTATTGCTTCAACAATGGCTGGAATCACACCAAGTTCATGAACGAACTTTTTGATCCAAACCGCTTCCTTTGTTGCTTCCGAAGCTGCAATGTATTTTGCCTCAGTGGTAGAATCCGCTACAGTCTCTTGTTTGGAACTTTTCCAACTCACTGCGCCCCCATTCAAGGTGTACACCTATCCAGACTGAGACCTGGAATCATCCTTGTCTGTCTGGAAGCTGGCATCCGTATACCCGCGTATCACCATGTCCCCTTCTCCATATATTAGGAACACATCCTTAGTTCTTCTCAAGTACTTAAGGATCGTCTTAACAGCCGCCCAATGATCCATTCCTGGATCGGACTGGTATCTGCTCATGACACTCAGAGCATACGATACATCGGGCCTTGTACATAACATAGCATACATGATAGATCCTATTGCGGATGCATAGGGAATCTTACTCATGCAAATCCTCTCGTCTTCTGTGCGCGGACACATAGACTTCAAAAGGTGTACCCCATGCCTGATGGGTAGGAAACCTTTCTTGGATTCCGACATGCTAAACCTCTTTAGCACTCGGTCTATATATGTAGACTGCGAAAGACCAAGCAACCGTTTCGATCTATCTCTATAGATCTTAATCCCGAGGATGTAGGTTGCTTCTCCCAGGTCTTTCATGGAGAATGTCTTGGATAACCAAACCTTCACTGACTGTAAGATTGAGACATCGTTTCCTATAAGTAATATGTCATCGACATACAATACTAGGAACACGACTGCACTCCCACTAACCTTCTTGTACACACAAGGTTCGTCTGGATTTTGTGAGAAATCAAACTTTTTGATTGTCTCATCAAAACGGATATTCCAGCTCCTGGATGCTTGCTTCAATCCATAAATGGACCGTCACAATTTGCATACCTTGGTTTTATCAACCGATGTGAAACCATCAGGCTGTATCATATACACGTCCTCGAGCAGGTTTCCATTAAGGAAAGTTGTTTTCACATTCATCTGCCATATCTCATAATCATAATGAGCCGCTATGGCAAGGAGCATCCGAATGGATTTAAGCATAGCTACAGGCGAATAGGTTTCGTCATAATCAACACCTTGTTTTTGACGATATCCTTTCGCCACCAATCTAGCCTTATAGGTAATCACATTACCATCCATGTCAGTTTTCTTCTTGAAAACCCACTTGCACCCTATAGGCTTTATCCATCGTGGGTCAACCAAGTTCCAAACTTGGTTTTCATACATGGAATCCATTTCCGACTTCATGGCACCAAGCCACTTATCCCTTTCTCAACTTGTCGGACTTTTTCATAATCGGGTAGGCTCCTCATCATCAATGAGTAACACGTCGCTCGATTCACTTACGAAATCCATATCTCTCAGGGAATATTGCGTGTTCTACCGTGATCTACGAAGATGTGGTGTTACAATAGGTCCAAATAATTGCTCATCACTATGAGTTTACTGTTGTGCTTCACCGTGTATCTCATCAATGTCAATTTGAGTCTCTCGAGCCTCCTCAAGCTCGACGACACTCCCACTATTTTCTTGCAAGAGAAACTCTTTCTCTAGAAACACAGCATGCCTTGAAACAAACACCTTTTGTTCCACAGGATGATAGAATTGGTAACCCCTTGTTTCCTTAGAGTATCCAATAAATAGACATTTATCAGACTAAGCATCCAATTTGTCTGATACAGTCCGCTTCACATAAGCAGGACAACCCCATATCTTCAAGTAAGATACATGAGGTTTCTTACTATTCCATATCTCATATGGAGTAGTTGAGACTACCTTGGTAGGCATTCTGTTTAACAAGTAAACAGCTGTCTGAAGTGCATAGCCCCAAAAGGACTTGGGAAGAGTTGCATGATTCATCGTTGACCTGATCATGTCTAACAAGGTCCGGTTACGCCTCTCAGATACACCATTATGCTGTGGTGTATAGGGCGGAGTCCATTGAGACAATATACCATTGTCTCTTAGATAATCAAGAAACTCTTGACTTAAGTATTCACCACCTCGATCCGATCGAAGTATTTTAATACTCTTGTCATGTTGTTTCTCTACTTCATTTCTGAATTCTTTGAACCTTTCAAAGGCTTCAGACTTGTGTTTCATCAAGAACACATACCCAAACCGTGAGTGATCATCGGTGAAGGTAATGAAGTAGCTATAGCCTCCTAAAGCTTGAGTTGACATAGGTCCATATACATCACTATGTATTAGGCCTAGCAACTCTCCCACTCGTTCACCTTTTCTCATAAAAGGTAACTTAGTCATCTTGCCTTTTAAGCATGATTCGCATGTATCGTATGAATCCAATTCAAACGATTCCAGAATTCCACATCGGTGTAATTCGGACATGCGTTTCTTGCTTACATGGCCAAGACGACAATGCCATATGTAGGAGTCTATTTGATTATCCTTTCGAGCACGCTTGTTGCTCGCTTCGATATTGCAAATGTTACTGGATACGTCCAACGTATAAACACCATTGTTTAAAGTTCCAGTCCCATAAAGAACCTCATTCAAAGTTATGTAACAACAATTGTTACTAAACATCAAATGGAAACCATTTCTATTTAAACAAGAAATAGAAATGATGTTCTTTATCAACGAAGGAATATAAAAGCAATTGTCCAGTTCTAAGACAAGTCCTGCAGGGAGTTTCAACAAATACGTTCCGATGGCGAGTGCAGCAACCTTTGCTCCATTCCCAACACGTAAATTTGACTCTCCCTTGACGAGTCTTCTTCTATTCCTTAGCCCATGTATGTCATTACATATATGTGAGCCACACCCAGTATCCAATACCCATGTGTCTAAGGAAATAGAATGACAATCAATAAAGAAGATTTCTAAAGAAGATGGGGCATCTGATGCCTTATCCTTCTTCACGGACTCAAGATAAATCTTGCAATTTCTTCGCCAATGGCCCTCCTTGCCATAATGATGGTAAGTGCCCTTTTGAGCTGGTTCTGCCTTTTTAGCCTTTTTCTTCTTCCCCTTCTATTGTTCCTTTGACTCCCTCTTAGAACCTTTCTTCGAGGAATCAACTAACAACACCGTCCCCTACTCAAGCTTCTCAGAAGGCTCCACAGTCTTCAGCATGTTGAGTAGTACCACAGATGAACCTCCTTGCATCTCAGAGGTGAAGAGGAGCTTGGAGACTTCGAACCTTTCGAATCTCACTTGCTTATCAAACAACTCATAAAGATGAAGGACTACGATATGAGCATCCATATGCTCATTCTGCTTTCGTAGCTTGGGTTCCATCGCGGCTAGCATGATGCAACTTGTCAGTTCAGAATCAGTCACATGTTTCTGATAGACCAACAATTGGTCCGGAGTTGCATCGTCACTAGGATGGGCAGGAAGAGGCACTTCGAGGACATACGCAAGCTTTTCACCTTGAGAACAATTCTCAAGTTTCTAAGCCAGTCCAAGAAGTTCGGCCCAGTCAATTTATTCGAATCCAAAATGGAACGCAAATAAAAATACAACATGATCATTTTTAGAAATACAAAACGAGCATATATGAGAAAATGATTTTAAAATTCATCAATATACATTTATAAATCCCATTCATTTTTCGAATTTCAAAAACCCCAAAATCACTTCGGGAGATCGTAGGTCCATCTCCAAATGGGTTGATATCCATCATAGTTATGAACAACCTTGGAGAGAGTCCAACAAGCCATTCATAACTACGACGGTAGGTATCAACTATACCGATTGCATATCACGTATATGCAACTATCACAATGTGCTATCAACTAATTGAATGTTCACACATACATCGGGTTGTTAACACATTAACAAGTATGCATCATATGCATAGTACCCAACTTCACCTCCCTTTACATCGACCTTGGAGAGAGTCCAACAAGTCTATGCTCCAGGTTAAAGCCAACCCATTAATCGGGAAATAGTTTTAATATGGTTAGAGCGCATTCAACCAATTAGCCCAGCTTGGAGAGAGTCCAACAACCAAAGCTAACGATTGACCTCTGACTCTTACCATATTAGTATTAAACTATTCTATGGTTTGAACATGTTCAGGTTCGAGCCGAGCTTGGAGAGAGTCCAACAACCCAAACAAGAAACGGAACTCTGGTTCTAACCATATTAATGGAAGGTGTAGGCTTTAATATTGTTTAAGGGTGTTATGTCTCATCCTCTTTGCATGCAAATAACTATTATCTACATGGCATGGCATACATGGCATACATCTACATGTCACGACATGCATGGCATAATGTTATGCATCTAATGCAATTACATGGCATACAATTATGTCATGTATATATTTCCTTATATGTCATAACTATTTATGGAAATAAAATATGTTTAAGATTTGATTCTTCAAATCAAATCATAATTAAATTAGGAAACAAATTTCCAAATCTAATCACATATTTTATTCATGGAATTATTTGATTAAGGAAAATCTATTTAGGAAACCAATTTCCTAAATCATTAAAACTACTTATGGAAATAAAATATTTTAAGATTTGATTTCCCAAATCAAATCATGATTAAATTAGGAAACAAATTTCCCGAATCTAATCAAATATTTTATTTATGGAAAATATCAATTTCCATAAATACTTCCAACTTTCCAAAAGTGGAAGATTTCCATAAATACTTCTAGACTTTCCCAAATTGAAAAATTTTCATAAATACTTCTAAATTTCCAAAATTAGAAAATTTCTAGAAATACATTATGACTATCGCAAAAACATTTTTACGATTATGTCGAAACACAACCTGGGCTCTGATACCACTGTTGGGTTTCCGGCACCGCGGCGTGTGTGTGTTCGATCATGTTTCGTAAACTTGAACACAGCGGAAGCAATAAAAATAATAAATCTACATTTATTACAACACACACAACACACACATGCATATTACAACAAGTGTAGACATAACCGTAAATTTAAATTTGCAATAAAAGGAAATTTATCTACGTTATACCTTTCGTATGACGTGTAGCGGGAACGGCATCAACCGGAACGATCCTCACTAGAATCGTCTCTATCCGTATCCACGCCGAGTTCCTCGGGATGACTTCGCTAAGCCACGAGCTTCGTCTTTGTACGGGTGACTAGCCTCGTGTTGAAGACGACGTGATCGAGAGATGATCACGATCCGAATCAAAATTCGGATCCTAATAGGAGTTCTCAAAACTCGCTTCTCCAGAGAGGTATTCGTCAACTAATTGACGAATCCTTCGTCCTCCACCTCAGAGGATTACCGGAGATCGAATCCCCGGTAAGTTAGCCGCTGTCAGAGCTCTAACCGTCGTCCAAACGACGCTCCGACGAGAGGAGAAGAAGCTGTCCAGAAAACTGGACAGCTTGGTGGAGGAGTAGGCGCCGGCCAAAACAAGGAAGCCAAGTGCTCACCTTTTCACCGAGGCCTAGGAAGATCACCGGAGGGTCGCCGGAGGATCACCAGCTGAAGCTTGCTCGCCGGCAAGGAGCTGGACGCTGGCACAAGGGGCTGGGCGGCCAAGGAGCTTGGGCGGCAACTCCTTCAATGGGGTGGGCGGCAACTCCTTGCTAGGGTTTTGGATTAGGGCTTAATTATCCATTAAGCCCTCTTTTATAGAGAACTAACTCTCTTAATGGTTATTGGATCATAACCATTAGGCCCGTTAACCCGCTCCATTAAGATAAGTTAAAATAAACCAAACCATGATGGTTTATTTTAAGTTAAAACGAACCGAACCAACTTTTGGTTCATTCGTTTAAAATAAACCAAACCCTTTGGTTTATTCTCCTCCATTGGATTAGAACCAAACCATTTTGGTTCATCCATTATGTCTTCATAAGACACGGCCCATCCACGCTTCCATTGCGACTGAAACGATTTCATGCTCGCTTTATGTTTGGTCCAACCAAACCTAGTTTCTCTCGGTCTGAGAATCCCATTCTCAAGCTCGTTTTAAATCCTTTGGATTATGCTCGTTGTGCGTGTGACCAAATAGGTTCTCGGTTTATGTTGGTCGTCTATAATTAATCATTAATTATAGAACGATCATGAGTGGCACCTAGTAGTACATCATGATCCCCAATTAACCGAAAAGATCAACGGTTGATCCATAACTATTTCTGAAACCCTTCAGTAGCTCGAATAATTCGTGCCCCATTCCCTTCACTCATCTTATACCCACTTGGTTCAGGACATGGTCTATTGTGTCAGTCCCCACTAGGCTGACTACGTCACACCTAGCCCAAGTATCATTTCCTCGTCCTACGGATTCTAGTTACTCCACATGTATCGAAGAGTACCTTACTCTAAACATGTAATGCTTTGGCCAAAGACTTTAGTAACAATCCGACGAGAGGCCATGGGTACACATCTCCTCGCAAGGAGTGGTGAATCCTTTATAGGCTATTCAAACACCTTCGATCACTTCGACTTATACCCAATCATCCCGGGTCCACATCTCCTTAGAGATGTTTGCTTAAGATGTCAAAGCATAAGTCTCCATGATCAAGATGACTTGAATACTGCAAGTCAAAGGAACATCGCACTTAAGCCACAGTAAGAACTTCATTGACATATCTATATATGCAGAGAACCATATGAAGTCTTACGGCTGGTCACTCCAATGAACTAGTTACCATAACTAGCATCCATGATTAACTCCGGACATCACTATGTCTCCAGCCAGTGAGAATCAGCTGCTTGGATACAACAAGGAGTATACCTCATGCTAGTCTCGACAGAATTGATGGTGTCCAAATCCATCAATTCATCGACTAGGGATAATTCCGATACATCACAATTACACATGTAGAGATACTCACTAGTTGTGATCCAATCACAAATTCTCTCATGCTGTGAATCGTATCGTGGACATTCAGTAAATGAGTTTAAGATCCAATCAAATACATAAAACATGTATACTCAAATTATGAATCTTCATTTATCATATAAATGGTTCATACATAAGGCGATTGCCTTAGGACATCTCTCATATATTACTAACATAACCATCTCCATAAGAGTCCTATTCCTTCGCTCTGCTACACCGTTCTGCTGGGGTGTGCAAGGTGCAGTCAATTGGGATTGAATCCCAGCCTCTGATAAGTAGTTCCTAAACTCTCCCAAGAGGTTCTCACCACCACGATCAGGTCGTGGTGTCATCCATATCTTGAATAATCGTCTATAAAAGAGACGAAATATCCAAGACCACCTCTTGCCTGGATAGTCATAGGACCACACAAATCAGAATGAACCATTCCTAACACATCTTTGGCTCTATACCCCTTGGCCCTAAAAAGGCCTCTTGGTCATCTTACCCTCCAAGCAAGATACGTAGGTTGGGAGATCCTCTACCACTAATGAACCCAAAGGTCCATCAGCTATCAACCTTTGAATTCTGCTTAGGTTAATGTGACCAAGCCTAAGAAGTCAAAGATATGTTTGGTTCATCTTCGAAGGTTCTTTTCTCCTTTTGGAATTAGAAGATGAGTTATTAACTTCAATTTGCATCGTGGGAGGTTTTGTATACAAATTTCCTTTCAATGTACCTGAACAGTTATTCTCCCTATTCCTTTTTATAACAACTCTGTCATTAAAAGAAATAGAATATCCATCCATAATAATTTAGAAACTAAAACTAAATTCTTTCTAAATAAAGGTACATATAGGGAATTTTCCAGAACCTAAGTTTTATTTTTCTCAAGAGATAAATAAAACTTCTCCCACTGCAATAGCCGCCACCTTCATGGCATTGCCCAAAATGGTAATCTCCCCTTTAGCTAGTCGTCGGGTTTCCTGGAACCCCTGCAAAGTGTTGTAGACATGATTAGTGGCTCTCATATCTACGAACCATGTGCCGGTAGATAACACCGCTAATCATGTTTTAACGACTAGTCCAAAGGATATACCTTTGTTCTGTTTTGAACTGGGACAGTCCTTCTTCCAATGTCCATCCTGCTTATAAGTAAAGTACTTGCCTTTCGGCTTCTTCACTCTTCCCTGAGATCCTTCCACCACCTTTGCTCCACCTTATTTTTTCTTCTTCTTGCCTTTCGACTAAGAAGTAGAAACATTTTTGAGCAACCATGGTTTGAGGTCACTCTTTGAAGAGTGCATACTTGTACTCCTTAGCAGATAAGACAATATCTAGATTCTTTTCCAATCAACATTATTTGGGTACAGTAAGTTTATTTCATTTAGTATCATAGTAAGTGGACTGAAAGTCATTTTTGAAAATCCTAAGAATCACATAGATCATTACTGTAGATTTCAAAAAATTATTGATTCCTCAAACAATAAAATTTCAAAATCAACCAACACCTCTAAACACCGGGAATATCGCATGCCACGATCGTGTGGACGTATACGAATTCTACATTTGTAAGAGGAGGTTTTACCCATTAGTTTTACTATCTTGTCAACCTAACTTTTTGACAAGTAAAATTAATAGTTGGTTTCTCTTCGGCCCTACAAATAAAAGCAGTGACTCCGATGGGGAGGATACTTATATTTGCATCTAAGTGTTCACCATTACACGATACTAAGGGAATTATCTCGGATTATGTGCCTCACCGATGTGGAAGTACACATGCCCCTAAATAATTTCCTATAACGAATATTTGACCTAGTGATCCGCAAACAAACTCATCCGATGGGGAGGAAGGCACTCAGAGCCGACGCGCAAGTTTGTTGCATCACTCGTCAAATTGTAATGGGGCCGCGGGAATTAATTAAAATGTCCCTCTCCCATTTAGTAAATTGACAGTGAGGAATTTTCAAGCACACACAACATGCATATTATTATTGTAGATTTCAATAAAAATTATTGATTCCTCAAACAATAAAATTTCGAAATCAACCAACACCTCAAAACACCGAGAATATCGTATACCACGATAGTGTGGACGTATACGAATTCTACATTTGTAAGAGGAGGTTTTAGCCATTAATTTTACTATCTTGTCAACATAACTTTTCTCCCCATGCTTAATTCCATATATTATTTGTATATTTTCTTCCCGTGTTTAAGATCTCGAATGTCCGTCGATTAATTAATTTACTGACCATTAATTAATCAACATCTAACTCCTTGAGTAGTACCACTCAACCTTTTCATCATGCCGGACCTAGTCCACCTGCAGGGTTTACATGATGAACCTTATGAGCTCCTCAAGGGGACATCATCATCCTAATATATAGGACACGGTTTCCTCCTATAATCAACGATACACCATAATATCATCTCCCAACTTACCGAGTCTATCGATTTAATCTATAAATCTCGCCCATTGGTAAATCAAAGAGATGAGTACCAAGTATATGTGCCCGTTATTATATCGGGATTAAGAGCATGTACTAAATAATATCTGAGGTCTGATTCGATTATGTAGTCAGCAATAAATCGAATCACCTCTGTGTCGGTCCTGATCAATACACACAATGTGCACTAGTGTGATTCTATGGTCAAAACAAACCAATACCAAATCACACTACAACCATTCCGATGGTTTGTCCAAAGTCATCTCGGTTGTGAGCCTTTACTTATACTTTACAAGGAGCCGATAACAAGATCTCCCGTGTGACACCACACACCATGTTATCTACAATGTAACGTATTAGACATTATTGCATAACCATAAAAATATGCAAACAATGATCATGTGATTCTTATTTCAAAATAAAGATGTTCATACAAAAGATAGACTTTTCAGTATACATCCCTACAATAAATGTATCCATACCTTGAATAATCGTCTATAAAAGAGACGAAATATCCAAGACCACCTCTTGCCTAGATAGTCATAGGACCACACAAATCAGAATGAACCATTCCTAACACATCTTTGGCTCTATACCCCTTGGCCCTAAAAAGGCCTCTTGGTCATCTTACCCTCCAAGCAAGATACGTAGGTTGGGAGATCCTCTACCACTAATGAACCCAAAGGTCTATCAGCTATCAACCTTTGAATTCTGCTTAGGTTAATGTGACCAAGCCTAAGAAGTCAAAGATATGTTTGGTTCATCTTCGAAGGTTCTTTTCTCCTTTTGGAATTAGAAGATGAGTTATTAACTTCAATTTGCATCGTGGGAGGTTTTGTATACAAATTTCCTTTCAATGTACCTGAACAGTTATTCTCCCTATTCCTTTTTATAACAACTCTGTCATTAAAAGAAATAGAATATCCATCCATAATAATTTAGAAACTAAAACTAAATTCTTTCTAAATAAAGGTACATATAGGGAATTTTCCAGAACCTAAGTTTTATTTTTCTCAAGAGATAAATAAAACTTCTCCCACTGCAATAGCCGCCACCTCCATGGCATTGCCCAAAATGGTAATCTCCCCTTTAGCTAGTCGTCGGGTTTCCTGGAACCCCTGCAAAGTGTTGTAGACATGATTAGTGGCTCTCATATCTACGAACCATGTGCCGGTAGATAACACCGCTAATCATGTTTCAACGACTAGTCCAAAGGATATACCTTTGTTCTGTTTTGAACTGGGACAGTCCTTCTTCCAATGTCCATCCTGCTTATAAGTAAAGTACTTGCCTTTCGGCTTCTTCACTCTTCCCTGAGATCCTTCCACCACCTTTGCTCCACCTTATTTTTTCTTCTTCTTGCCTTTCGACTAAGAAGTAGAAACATTTTTGAGCAACCATGGTTTGAGGTCACTCTTTGAAGAGTGCATACTTGTAATCCTTAGCAGATAAGACAATATCTAGATTCTTTTCCAATCAACATTATTTGGGTACAGTAAGTTTATTTCATTTAGTATCATAGTAAGTGGACTGAAAGTCATTTTTTTTGAAAATCCTAAGAATCACATAGATCATTACTGTAGATTTCAAAAAATTATTGATTCCTCAAACAATAAAATTTCAAAATCAACCAACACCTCTAAACACCGGGAATATCGCATGCCACGATCGTGTGGACGTATACGAATTCTACATTTGTAAGAGGAGGTTTTACCCATTAGTTTAACTATCTTGTCAACCTAACTTTTTGACAAGTAAAATTAATAGTTGGTTTCTCTTCGGCCCTACAAATAAAAGCAGTGACTCCGATGGGGAGGATACTTATATTTGCATCTAAGTGTTCACCATTACACGATACTAAGGGAATTATCTCGGATTATGTGCCTTACCGATGTGGAAGTACACATTCCCCTAAATAATTTCCTATAACCAATATTTGACCTAGTGATCGGCAAACAAACTCATCCGATGGGGAGGAAGGCACTCAGAGCTGACGCGCAAGTTTGTTGCATCACTCGTCAAATTGTAATGGGGCCGCGGGAATTAATTAAAATGTCCCTCTCCCATTTAGTAAATTGACAGTGAGGAATTTTCAAGCACACACAACATGCATATTATTATTGTAGATTTCAATAAAAATTATTGATTCCTCAAACAATAAAATTTCGAAATCAACCAACACCTCAAAACACCGAGAATATCGTATGCCACGATAGTGTGGACGTATACGAATTCTACATTTGTAAGAGGAGGTTTTAGCCATTAATTTTACTATCTTGTCAACATAACTTTTCTCCCCGTGCTTAATTCCATATATTATTTGTATATTTTCTCCCCGTGTTTAAGATCTCGAATGTCCGTCGATTAATTAATTTACTGACCATTAATTAATCAACATCTAACTCCTTGAGTAGTACCACTCAACCTTTTCATCATGCCGGACCTAGTCCACCTGCAGGGTTTACATGATGAACCTTATGAGCTCCTCAAGGGGACATCATCATCCTAATATATAGGACACGGTTTCCTCCTATAATCAACGATACACCATAATATCATCTCCCAACTTACCGAGTCTATCGATTTAATCTATAAATCTCGCCCATTGGTAAATCAAAGAGATGAGTACCAAGTATATGTGCCCGTTATTATATCGGGATTAAGAGCATGTACTAAATAATATCTGAGGTCTGATTCGATTATGTAGTCAGCAATAAATCGAATCACCTCTGTGTCGGTCCTGCTCAATACACACAATGTGCACTAGTGTGATTCTATGGTTAAGACAAACCAATACCAAATCACACTACAACCATTCCGATGGTTTGTCCAAAGTCATCTCGGTTGTGAGCCTTTACTTATACTTTACAAGGAGCCGATAACAAGATCTCCCGTGTGACACCACACACCATGTTATCTACAATGTAACATATTAGACATTATTGCATAACCATAAAAATATGCAAACAATGATCATGTGATTCTTATTTCAAAATAAAGATGTTCATACAAAAGATAGACTTTTCAGTATACATCCCTACAATAAATGTATCCATACCTTGAATAATTGTCTATAAAAGAGACAAAGTATTCAAAGCCACCTCTATCCTGGATAGACATAGAACCGCACAAATCATAATGAACCAATTCTAACACATCTTTGGCTCCATAACCCTTGGCCTTGAAAGACCTTTTGGTCATTTTACTTTCCAAGCAAGATTCGCAGGTTGGGAGATCCTCCACCACTAATGAACCCAAAGGTCCATCAGCTATCAACCTTTGAATTCTGCTTAGGTTAATGTGACCAAGCCTATGATGCCAATGATATGTTTGGTTCATCTTCGAAGGTTTTTTTCTCTTATTGGAATTAGAAGATGAGTTATTAACTTCAATTTGCATCTTGGGAAGTTTTGGTTCAAGTGTGAACAAATTTCCTATCAATGTAGTTGAACAGATATTCTCCCTATTCCTTTTTATAACAACTCTGTCATTAATAGAAATAGAATATCCATCCATAAACAATTTAGAAACCGAAATTAAATTCTTTCTAAATAAAGGTACATAAAGGGAATTTTCCAGAACCAAACTTTTATTTTTCTTAAGAGATGATTAGTGACGAGGGTTTCCTGGAACCCCTGCAAAGTGTTGCAGACATGATTAGTGACTCTCGTATGTACACACCATGTGTCGGTAGATAATGACTCTAACCATGTTTCAACGACTAGACCAAAGGTTATACATTTGTTCTTGCTTCAGATTGGGATAATCCTTCTTCTTATGTCCAGTCTGCTTGCAAGTGAAGTACTTGCCTTTCGGCTTCTTCACTCCTCGCTGAGATCCTCCCACCACCTTTCCTCCACCTTGTTTCTCCTTCTTCTTGCCTTTCGGCTTAGAAGTAGAAACCTTTTTGAGCAACCATGGCTTGAGGACACTCTTCGAAGAGTGCATACTTGTACTCCTTAGCAGATAAGACAATATGTAGATTCTTTTCCAATCAACATTATTTGGGTACAGTAAGTTTATTTCCTTTAGTATCATAGTAAGTGGACTGAAAGTCATTTTTGAAAATCCTAAGAATCACTATGATCAAAATATTAGATTTCAAATATTATTGATTCCTCAAAACAATAAAATTCCAAAATCAACCAACACCGAGAATATCGCATGCCACGCTAGTGTGGACGTATACGAATTCTACATTTGCAGGAAGAGGTTTTACCCATTAATTTTATTATCTTGTCAACCTTACTTTTTGACAAATAAAATTAATAGTTGGTTTCTCTTTGGCCCTACAAATAAAAGCAGTGACTCCGATGGGGAGGATACTTTTATTTGCATCTAAGTGTGCACCATGACACGATACTAAGGGAATTATTTCGTATTATGTGTCTTACCGCTGTGGAAGTACACATGCTTCTAGATAATTTCCTATAACCATTATTTGACCTAGTGATCCGCAAACAAACCCATCCGCAGGGAGGAAGGCACTCAGAGTCGACACACAAGTTTGTTGCATCACTCGTCAAATTGTAATGGAGGCCGCGGGAATTAATGAAAATATCCCTCTCCCACATAGTAAATTGAAAATGAGGAATTTTCAAGCACATACAACATGCATATAAAACAAATCAGCAATAAATATGGAAAAAAATCAGAATTTTCCCAACTATTATGGCATTGTTCTAAATCAACCATCACCTCAAAACACCCAGAATATCGCATGCCACGATTGTGTGGACGTATATGAATTCTACATTTGTAAGAGGAGGTTTTATCCATTAATTTTATTATCTTGTGAACCTTACTTTTTGACAAATAAAATTAATAGTTGGTTTCTCTTTGGCCCTACAAATAAAAACAGTGACTCCGATGGGGAGGATACTTTTTATTTGTATCTAAGTGTGAACCATTACATGATACTAAGGGAATTATTTCGGATTATGTGCCTTACCGCTGTGGAAGTACACACGCTCCTAGATAATTTCCTATAACCATTATTTGACCTAGTGATCTGCAAACAAACCCATCCGCAGGGAGGAAGGCACTCAGAGCCGACACGCAAGTTTGTTGCATCACACATCAAATTGTAATGGAGGCCGCGGGAATTAATTAAAATATCCCTCTCCCACTTAGTAAATTGAAATTGAGGAATTTTCAAGCACACACAACATGCATATAAAACAAATCAGCAATAAATATGAAAAAAACATAATTTTTCCTACTATTATTGCTTTGTTCTCCAATATGCGTCCCGTCGTGTTGCCACCTCGTCCGCTCCACCTTTTCCCGTACGTAAGTCACCAAAGAGATCCGAGCCGTGATAAACTATTTTAATTTACATCCATCGATCCTATACTCTACGAAGGAGTGTACAAATAATCTAGATCGAAAGTAAACTAAAATTATCTGCTAAACAATGCCGTATTTAATTACAAAAATTAAATACTAATCTAGCCTCGTCAACGCCGAGGATTCAAATAATATACAATCACACACAAACAATCACATACACACATATAGCCATAATAGTCGGATCTTATGCCTGCAACTAAAAAAGTTTGCCTACGCACATCCTACTATTATCCGGTATACTCAATATATGATATGTGCATGAAAGTAACCGAATCCAAAACACACAAAACCAGAAACCGTGGCTCTGATACCAATTGTTGGCAATCGGCTTTGGAGGCTCGTCGACTCCCATGTCCCCGGTTTAAAATTTTCACTAATGAAAACTAATCCGGATGGGATGAGTTTCCTAAGCTCAACCAATTCGTCTTCGTGCTAACGACTTGAGCGATCGCTTGAACAAACTAGTTGTTCAAGCAACCAAGCTCTTCTAGTCGGTTAGCCACGGAAGAGACGACGAACGGATCGCCGGTTTTTGTGTTTATCTTCGGAGTCCATGATTATAAAAATACATACAAATGTAAACTAGTATAATCAACACATACTAAGATAAGGAACATAATAATAAGAATATTCAAAGATCAATAATAAAAGTTGTAAAACATGTATACCTCTCGATCTTCTACCGTATGTCCTAACCTCCTTGTAGACTTCGTGTGGGTGAAGATCCTCCACAAGTTGAAGCTTCCTAGATCTTCTTCAATCGAAAGAAAGAAGAACTCTTCTTCCCTTCTTGCTTGAGCCAACCACCAATCCACAAAGGATTGATGCCGCCGGCCCCAAGAATGGAGAGAACAAAATGGAAACAACCAAGGAACCGAACAAGGGAACAATCCCTAGCTCCTTTGTGCCACCGGCCAAGAGGAAAAGAAGAGGAGAAGAGGAATAGATCCAGCGCCGACCAAGGAAGAGGGAAGAGATCTAGGAGCCGGCCACACCCTAGGAAGAAGAAGAGATCTTCTCCTATTGATGCCGCCCACTCTTCCTTGCAAACCCTAGCCGCCCAACCAAAGAGCCAAACCCTAATCTAATTAGGGTTTCCTCCTTAGGGTTTCTTGCCGCCCAAGCTATTTATAGGCAAAACCCTAATCTCCAAAACCAACCAACATCTCCTTTTGCCGGCCACCCAAAGCCACGCTTTTATAGAGTTAGGGATAAGCTTTGGTTTAATCTCCACCGTCGGATCTAGAGACTTAGTCTCCACCTTCGGATCTAGGGTTTCATCCCAACTGTCGGATCTAGGGTTTCATCACAACCGTCGGATCTAGGGTTTCATCCCAACCGTAGGATCTAGAGTTTCATCCCAACCGTCGGATCTAGGGTTTCATCCCAACCTTCGGATCTAGGGTTTCATCCCAACCGTCGGATCTTGGGTTTCATCCCAACCGTTGGGTCTAGGGATTTAATCTCAACCGTCGGTTCTAGGGATTTAATCTCCACCGTCGGATCTAGAGATTTAATCTCAACCATCGGTTCTAGGGATTTAATCTCAACCGTCGGTTCTAGAGATTTAATCTCCACCGTCGGATCTAGAGATTTAATCTTAACAGTTGGTTCTAGAGTTTTGTTTTACAACCTTGGATCTAGAGCTTCATGAGGATTATATTAGGCTATGATAAGGACCATGAGGAGGAGTTGGATCTTGGCCACCCGATGGATCGGAACCACACAAACTTGATCCATCAATGTTGTTCCATTCCACTAGAGGATCATCATTTAATTACCTAACCAACCCCCATAAACTAATATGGGCTCCATATATTATTTGTACATCCATCTCCCCGTGTTTAAGATATCGAATGTCCGTCAATTAATTGATTTACTGACCATCAATCAATTAACATCTAACTCCTCGAGTAGTACCACTCAACCTTATCATCATGTTGACTAAGTCAACCTTCAGGGTTTACATGATGAACCTTATGAGCTCCTCAAGGGGACTTCATCAACCTAATATATAGGACACGGTTTCCTCCTATAATCAATGTCACACAATGTAAATAATATCATTTCCCAACTTACCGGGCATATTGATTTAATCTATAGAAATATCACCCTTTGGTAAATCAAAGAAATAATGACTAAGTACATGTGCCAGTTATTATATCTTGATTAAGAGCATGTACAACATAATATCTGAGGTCCGATTCAATTATGTAGTTAGCAATAAATTGTATCACCTCTATGTCGGTCCTGCTCAATACACCTAAGTGTACTAGTGTAACTCTATGTTCAAGACAAAACAATACCAAGCTAAAGTACAACCATGCCAATGGTTTGTCCAAAACCATCTTGGTTGTGAGCCTCTACTTATATTCTACAAGGAACTGATAAAATGATCTTTTGTGCCACACCAAGCACCATGTTATCTACAATGTAAAATATTAGACAATATGCACACATATAATAAATATAAAGTGCAAACAATGATCATGTGATTCTTATTTTAAAAAATAAAAATGTTCATACAAAAGAGCTAGGCTTTCAGTATACATCCCAACAATCTCCCACTTATACTAAAAGACTATGTCGTCCTCATACTCCCCTACATCTGATTCCCCTTCCCTCCACATGCCTATCAAAGCTCTCGTTAGAAGGGCCTTAGTGAAAAGGTCTACCAGGTCATCCTCTGATGCAATCTAGGCGACAGCAACTTCTACCTCCTTTACGATTTCTCGTATCAGGTGGTACTTGCGCTTTATGCATTTACTTACCTTATAGGCTCGTGGTTCCTTCGAGTTTGCAACTGCACCATTATTATCACAATAAATTGTGATAGTTCTGGACAAACCTGGAATCACATCCAAGTCCATCAGGAAGTTCCTGAGCCACCCAACTTCTTTGGCCGCCTCATAGGCTACCACATACTCAGCTTACATGGTGGAGTCCGCCACGCATTTCTGCTGGACACTCCTCCATACAATGGCTCCACCTCCCAAAGTAAATACAAAACCTCGAGGTAGACTTACTGTTATCCCTATCAGATTGGAAATCGGAATCCGTGTAACCCACAGGAGTAATTAGTCTGCGCGGTAAACTAGCATATAATCCCTAGTCCTTCTCAGGCACTACAATTAATGCTTTACTGCAGTCCAATGTCCCTGTCCTTGATTACTCTGATATCTGCTGACCATGCCCACGGCATAGCAGATATCGGGTCTCGTACATAGCATCGTATAGATGAGACTTCCTACTGTCAAAACATAAGGAACCACCTTCATACCCTCTGTCTCCTCAGATGATCTAGGACACATCTCCTTAGATAAAGGTACTCCATGCCTGAAAAGTAGAAAACCTTTCTTGGAGTTTTGCATGCTAAAATGATCCATTATCGTGTCTATATATGAAGATTGGGATTAGCACACTAACCTTGATCCCAAGGATGTGTCCCACTTCTCCCAAGTCCTTCATATCAAACTGTTTGGACAACCATACCCTTACATCTGATAACACTCTGATATTGTTGACAACTAACAAAATGTCATCTATGTATAGTACAAAAAATACCACTATGTTTCTAGCACATCTCTTGTATACACAAGGCTCAACCGGACTTTGAATAAATCCATATGACTGGATTACCTCATCAAAGAGGATACTCCAAGATCTAGAAGCTTGCTTCAATCCATAAATGGATCGATTAAGCTTACACAAAAGATGCTCTTTGTCAAGATACCGCATCTCTATCTTGGAGTGCCTCGTCATATCTCCTGGGATCAGGTTCATGTTTACGAGGGACTTAGTCCGAAGACTCCCCCAAGAACATGAATCTCATGGGTTGTCTAACAACCCTCCCACTGCGACGAGATGCCTCCTGTTTATGCTCTGTGACACATGGTGTAGTGACTTGTGTTGGTGCAGTGGGCAGTGGGCACCAAAGTCGAACCGGTATTTTGATTATGGCAAAAGGCTCAATAGTTAAGGGTATATTTGTTATCTTACGAGCTCAATTAAGTGTGCAGAAATGCTAAAGTTGAGCGGAAGGTCTGCGACACCCGGTGGGAACCGAGGTGGTCGGGCAACGCCAGAGGGACTTCGGAGGAAGCCGAGGTACTCGGGTGAAGACCGGAAGCGAGGCTACAAGGTAAGCTCGTGTGAAAGCGAAGCAAGGTCGTTAAGCGTAGATCCGACCCAATACCTCCAATGGAAGGTCTAGGTCGAGATCAGATGGTTAGAACCATCGTACTTTATATTTTAAGCTAACTTGTATGCGGTCAAAACCCTTTGACTACATCAACTGCTAGTCAAGTTCCTCGAGAAGAGCTCGAATTTCAAGGGGGTGAATTTGGACTTGACTCGTGTTTTGGTACAAAGGGTGATGTGGCATCAAGGTGGACATCCAAACCATCACCAAGCTTCCTTGTGGTGGACGCCCAAAATAAGGTGAGTTGGCACAAGATGGTTGGCTCCCATGATGTGGCACAAGTTGAATGGCTCCAACAAGTTGGCGCCCAAGGAGGTTGGAGGTGGCACAAGGTGGTTGGATGAAACACCTCATCCTTGAGTTGGCGCACAAGAAGGTTGGAGGTGGCACAAGGTGGTTGGATGAAACACCTCATCCTCAAGTTGGCGCCCAAGGAGGTTGGAGGTGGCACAAGGTGGTTGGATGAAACACCTCATCCTTGAGTTGGCGCACAAGAAGGTTGGAGGTGGCACAAGGTGGTTGGATGAAACACCTCTTCCTTGAGTTGGGATAAGAACCTCACCTTGGACACTACCTATGTCTAAATTCATAGATCAATATCCATAAATAGACATGTTCATTCCAAGCAAAGAAAAGAATTCAAGAGCTCTCAACACGCCGTCGTAACGCCGCTACTACTACTCACATTTGCTACGACGAAGTGCCGCCGACAACGAAAGCTACATCTTCTACTTATAAGAGTTGTCGGTATATTTATTTAAGTTCTACTTCTTTAAATTGTCTTTGTGCTTTAATCGTAACAAGGAAAGGGGGAGTGTCCCTTTGCCTTGATTTCTTTTTGTAATCGTTGCTCCTACTTCCCACGAAGAGGAGTGGTTTTAGTGAATTGCCCTCCGTACGTGATCAAGGATCACTAGGGCCGTGGATTAGCAATCGAAAGATTGTGAACCACGTAAAAATATCTTGTCTACTTTATATTTCCGCTGTGCATTCTCTACTTGCTTTTTACTTATTGCAAAAGTTTTTAACGACACCGTATCGCTATTCACCCCCCCCTCTAGCGACACTTTCGATCCAACAATTGGTATCAGAGCCGGGGGCGCTAAGATTCGGTGAAACCACCAATCTAGCTTTGTTTTTTTTTTTACAGATTTTTTATTTATTTATTTCTGTTTTCGTATAATCATTTCACTTGCTTATCTTCTCCTACATATAGAATTGCATTAGAGGCTTTAGGATCCGGATAAGGTTGTCCTTCGGGTTAGATCCCGAGTAAGGTTGTCCTCCGGAACTTCAACGACATTCGCATTTGATTGTTTATTTCTTTTTGCAAGTTACATTTTATATATCTTTTTTTACTTCCCGCACTACTAATCCAAGACGAAAGTCTTGGAATATTCTTTCCGTGTGTGTTTTGCAAGATTCTTTTCGTCGTTCTTCTTGTTTTAAATGGCCCATCTCGAAGGGTTTAGCACACGCCACCCGTTTTACAACGGTAATGACTTTCGTTATTGGAAGGGTCGGATGGAATGCTTTCTTAAAACCCAAATCGAGATGTGGATCGTAATCCAAACCGGTTTCACACTTCCTATTAATGAAGATGGTGAATCTTTGGGTTACGATCAATGGTCAAATTCCATGAAAAACAAGTAGAAGCCGATGCCAAGGCAACTCAAATCTTGCAATGTGGGTTGTCCAAGGAAGAGCTCAACCGCGTCGGCCCCTTCATTAGTGCAAAGGACTTATGGACCAAGCTAGTGGAACTACATGAAGGCACCGACGACACGAAGGTATGTAAAAGAGATTTACTTTTAAATAAATTGTATAACTTGAAAATGCAGGAAAACGAGACCGCAACTCAACTACATGCTCGTATCCAAGACATCGTCAACCAACTCCATGCCATCGGACAAAAGGTCGAGAATCGCGACCTTATCAGGTATTCTCTTAACTCGTTTCCTAGGACCACCTTGTGGGCATCCATGGTCGATGCCTACAAGGTCTCCAAGGACCTTTCTAAAATTAGGTTAGACGAATTGTTTTCGGAACTTGAATTACATGAGCAAACTAACGTGGTCCAGGCCGAGAAGAGTATTGCGTTAGTTGCAGGTTCCAAGAAGAAGAAGCCCGCAAGCAAGCCACCCCCGAAGGAAGAAGACGAGTCCGAATCGGAAGTAGACTCCGAAATAGAATCCGAACTAGTCAATCTAGTTCGGAAGATGATCAAGAGACGAAAACGACCAACAATCTCCCCCTAAAAAAACCCTATTTTCAAGCTTATTATTATTTTAAAAAAATATATATATATTTATATTGGGAACTTGCTTGGACTTACAAACCCTAAAATATATTTACAAACTTTTTGAGTTAAGGCAAAAGGGGGAGAAAGTCACAAAAGTAAGGAAGAAAGTAAACAAAATTATTACCTTTTATATTAAGTAATTCCGTTTACTTAAGCAACTATTAAGGCGGAGTAAAAATTATTTTTCAAGAACTCACCTTCGGTCAAGGGGGAGGTTACCTCAAAGGGGAGAACTTGAAACAATAATATTTCTCACTCATGCTTAATCTTTATGCTAGCTCATTCATACTTAATCATTATGCTAGCTCATTCATATTTAATCATTATGCTAGCTCATTCATGCTTAATCATTATGCTAGCTCATTCATATTTAATCTTTATGCTAGCTCATTCATGCTTAATCATTATGCTAGCTTACTGTTATGATTAATTTTTCCTTAACTTTTGTGTCGGTTTGCCATGAATCAAAAAGGGGGAGATTGTTGGTGCAGTGGGCACCAAAGTCGAACCGGTATTTTGATTATGGCAAAAGGCTCAATAGTTAAGGGTAGATTTGTTATCTTACGAGCTCAATTAAGTGTGCAGAAATGCTAAAGTTGAGCGGAAGGTCTGCGACACCCGGTGGGAACCGAGGTGGTCGGGCAACGCCAGAGGGACTTCGGAGGAAGCCGAGGTACTCGGGTGAAGACCGGAAGCGAGGCTACAAGGTAAGCTCGTGTGAAAGCGAAGCAAGGTCGTTAAGCGTAGATCCGACCCAATACCTCCAATGGAAGGTCTAGGTCGAGATCAGATGGTTAGAACCATCGTACTTTATATTTTAAGCTAACTTGTACTGCAGTCCAAAACCCTTTGACTACAGTCAACTGCTAGTCAAGTTCCAGCCTCGAGAAGAGCTCGAATTTCAAGGGGGTGAATTTGGACTTGACTCGTGTTTTGGTACAAAGGGTGATGTGGCATCAAGGTGGACATCCAAACCATCACCAAGCTTCCTTGTGGTGGACGCCCAAAATAAGGTGAGTTGGCACAAGATGGTTGGCTCCCATGATGTGGCACAAGTTGAATGGCTCCAACAAGTTGGCGCCCAAGGAGGTTGGAGGTGGCACAAGGTGGTTGGATGAAACACCTCATCCTTGAGTTGGCGCACAAGAAGGTTGGAGGTGGCACAAGGTGGTTGGATGAAACACCTCATCCTCAAGTTGGCGCCCAAGGAGGTTGGAGGTGGCACAAGGTGGTTGGATGAAACACCTCATCCTTGAGTTGGCGCACAAGAAGGTTGGAGGTGGCACAAGGTGGTTGGATGAAACACCTCATCCTTGAGTTGGGATAAGAAGCTCACCTTGGACACTACCTATGTCTAAATTCATAGATCAATATCCATAAATAGACATGTTCACTCCAAGCAAAGAAAAGAATTCAAGAGCTCTCAACACGCCGTCGTAACGCCGCTACTACTACTCACATTTGCTACGACGAAGTGCCGCCGACAACGAAAGCTACATCTTCTACTTATAAGAGTTGTCGGTATATTTATTTAAGTTCTACTTCTTTAAATTGTCTTTGTGCTTTAATCGTAACAAGGAAAGGGGGAGTGTCCCTTTGCCTTGATTTCTTTTTGTAATCGTTGCTCCTACTTCCAACGAAGAGGAGTGGTTTTAGTGAATTGCCCTCCGTACGTGATCAAGGATCACTAGGGCCGTGGATTAGCAATCGAAAGATTGTGAACCACGTAAAAATATCTTGTCTACTTTATATTTCCGCTGTGCATTCTCTACTTGCTTTTTACTTATTGCAAAAGTTTTTTAACGACACCGTATCGCTATTCACCCCCCCCCCCTCTAGCGACACTTTCGATCCAACAACTTGTGGTATTTTCTCTTGTACCGGTGGTACTGAAGTCGGGACTTCCCCTGTCAACTCCTCAAGAACAATCGTACTCGTGGGCTTGTGGTTCATCACATAGTCCTCCTCTAGAAATCTAGCATTCGTACTCAAGATCACCTTCTGATCTCTAGGACTATAGAACAAACCATTCTTCGTTCCCTTAGGGTAGCCAACAAACAAGCATACTTCTGTATGAGATTCCAACTTACCAGCATCTCCCTTCAGCACATGTGCTGGACTACGCTAAATCCGAATATGTCTTAGACTAGGCTTTCGCCCAGTCCACAATTCTGTGGGAGTAGAGGGTACTAACTTAGATGGAACCATGTTCAGAATGTGTGCTGTCGTTTCCAGAGCAAACCCCCAGAACGAATCAGGTAACTCAAAATAACTCATCATCAATCTGACCATCTCCATAAGAGTCCTATTCCTTCGCTCCGCCACACCATTATGCTGTGGAGTGCCAGGTGCGGACAATTGGGATTGAATCCCAGCCACTGATAAGTAACTTCTAAACTCTCCCAAGAGGTACTCGCCACCACAATCAGATCGTAGTGTCTTGATTCTTTTACCTTGACGGTTCTCCACATCAGCTTTGAATTCTTTGAACCTGTCAAAGCATTCAGACTTGCGGCGCATCAAATAAATGTATCCATACCTTGAATAATCGTCTATAAAAGAGAAAAAGTATTCAAAGCCACCTCTATCCTGTATAGACATAGGACCGCACAAATCAGAATGAACCAATTCTAACACATCTTTGGCTCTATACCCCTTGGCCTTGAAAGGCCTCTTGGTCATTTTACCTTCCAAGCAAGATTCGCAGGTTGGGAAATCTTCCACCACTAATGAACCCAAAGGTCCATCAGCTATCAACCTTTGAATTCTGCTTAGGATAATGTGACCAAGCCTAAGATGCCAAAGATATGTTTGGTTCATCTTCGAAGGTTCTTTTCTCTTATTGGAATTAGAAGATGAGTTATTAACTTCAATTTGCATCATGGGAGGTTTTGGTTCAAGTGTGAACAAATTTCCTATCAATGTACCTGAACAGATATTCTCCCTATTCATTTTTATAACAACTCTGTGATTAATAGAAATAGAATATCCATCCATAAACAATTTAGAAACCGAAATTAAATTCTTTCTAAATAAAGGTACATAAAGGGAATTTTCCAGAACCAAACTTTTATTTTTCTTAAGAGATAAATAAAACTTCTCCCACTGCAATAGCCGCCACCTTCATGGCATTGCCCAAGTAAATGATAATCTCCTCTTTAGCTAGTCGTCGGGTTTCTTGGAATCCCTGCAAAGTGTTGCAGACATGATTAGTGACTCTGGTATCTACACACCAGGTGTCGGTAGATAATGCCTCTAACCATGTTTCAATGACTGGACCAAAGGATATACATTTGTTCTTGCTTTGGTTTGGGATAATCCTTCTTCTTATGTTCAGTCTGCTTGCAAGTGAAGTACTTGCCTTTCGGCTTCTTCACTTTTCCCTGAGATCCTCCCACCACCTTTGCTCCACCTTGTTTCACCTTCTTCTTGCCTTTCAGCTTAGAAGTAGAAACCTTTTTGAGCAACCATGGCTTGAGGACACTCCTCGAAGAGTGCATACTTGTACTCCTTAGCAGATAAGATAATATGTAGATTCTTTTCCAATCAACATTATTTGGGTACAGTAAGTTTATTTCCTTTAGTATCATAGTAAGTGGACTGAAAGTAATTTTTGAAAATCCTAAGAATCACAATGATCAAAATATTATATTTCAAATATTATTTATTCCTCAAAACAATAAAATTCCAAAATTAACCAACACCTCAAAACACCGAGAATATCGCATGCCACGCTAGTGTGGACGTATACGAATTCTACATTTGCAAGAGGAGGTTTTACCCATTAATTTTATTATCTTGTCAACCTTACTTTTTGACAAATAAAATTAATAGTTGGTTCCTCTTTGGCCCTACAAATAAAAGCAGTGACTCCGATGGGGAGGATACTTTTATTTGCATCTAAGTGTGCACCATTACACGATACTAAGGGAATTATTTCGGATTATGTGTCTTACCGCTGTGGAAGTACACACGCTTCTAGATAATTTCCTATAACCATTATTTGACCTAGTGATCCGCAAACAAACCCATCCGCAGGGAGGAAAGCACTCAGAGCCGACACACAAGTTTGTTGCATCACACGTCAAATTGTAATGGAGGCCGCGGGAATTAATTAAAATATCCCTCTCCCACTTAGTAAATTGAAAATGAGGACTTTTCAAGCACATACAACATGCATATAAAACAAATCAGGAATAAATATGGAAAAAATCAGAATTTTCCCAACTATTATGGCATTGTTCTAAATCAACCATCACCTCAAAACACCGAGAATATCGCATGCCACGATAGTGTGGACGTATATGAATTCTACATTTGTAAGAGGAGGTTTTATCCATTAATTTTATTATCTTGTCAACCTTACTTTTTGACAAATAAAATTAATAGTTGGTTTCTCTTTGTCCCTACAAATAAAAATAGTGACTCCGATGGGAAGGATACTTTTTATTTGTATCTAAGTGTGAACCATTACACGATACTAAGTGAATTATTTCGGATTATGTGCCTTACCGCTGTGGAAGTACACACACTCCTAGATAATTTCCTATAACCATTATTTGACCTAGTGATCTGCAAACAAACGCATCCGCAGGGAGGAAGGCACTCAGAGCCGACACGCAAGTTTGTTGCGTCACACGTCAAATTGTAATGGAGGCCGCGGGAATTAATTAAAATATCCCTCTCCCACTTAGTAAATTGAAAATGAGGAATTTTCAAGCACACACAACATGAATATAAAACAAATCAGCAATAAATATGGAAAAAAAAGAATTTTTCCAACTATTATGGCTTTGTTCTCCAATATGCGTCCCGTCGTGTTGCCACCTCGTCCGCTCCACCTTTTCCCGTGCGTAAGTCACCAAAGAGATCCGAGCTGAGATAAACTATTTTAATTTACATCCATCGATCCTATACTCCACGAAGGAGTGTACAAATAATCTAGATCGAAAGTAAACTAAAATGATCGGCTAAACAATGTCGTATTTAATTACAAAAATTAAATACTAATCTAGCCTCGTCAACCCCGAGGATTCAAATAATATACAATCACACACAAAAAATCACATACACACATATAGCCATAATAGTCGGATATTTTGCCTGCAACCAAAAAAGTTAGCCTACGCACATCCTACAATTATCCGGCATACTCAATATATGATATGTGCATGAAAGTAACCGAATCCAAAACACACAAAATCGAAAACCGTGGCTCTGATAACAATTGTTGGTAATCGGCTTGGGAGGCTCGTCGACTCCCATGTCCCCGGATTAAAATTTTCACTAATGAAAACTAATCCGGATGGGATGAGTTTCCTAAGCTCAACCAATTCATCGTCGTGCTAACGACTTGAGCGATCGCTTGAACAAACTAGTTGTTAAAGCAACCAAGCTCTTCTAGTCTGTTAGCCGCGGAAAAGACGACGAACGGATCGCCGGTTTTTGTGTTTATCTTCGGAGTCCATGATTATACAAATACATACAAATGTAAACTAGTATAATCAACACATACTAAGATAAGGAACATAATAATAAGAATATGCAAAGATCAATAATAAAATTTGTAAAACTTGTATACCTCTCGATCTTCTACCCTATGCCCTAACCTCCTTGTAGACTTTTTGTGGGCGAAGATCCTCCACAAGTTGAAGCTTCCTAGATCTTCATCAATCGGAAGAAAGAAGAACTCTCCTTCCCTTCTTGCTAGAGCCAACCACCAATCCACAAATGATTGATGTCGCCGGCCCCATGATTGGAGAGAATAAAATGGAAACAACCAAGGAACCGAACAAGGGAACAATCCCTAGCTTCTTTGTGCCCCCGGCGAAGAGGAAAAGAAGAGGAGAAGAGGAATAGATCGAGCGCCGACCAAGGAAGAGGGAAGAGATCTAGGAGCTGACCACCCCCTAGGAAGAAGAAGAGATCTTCTCCTATAGTTGCCGCCCACTCTTCCTTGCAAACCCTAGCCGCCCAACTAAAGAGCCAAACCCTAATCTAATTAGGGTTTCTTGCCGCCCAAGCTATTGATAGGCAAAACCCTAATCTCCAAAACCAACCAACATCTCCTTTTGCTGCCCACCCTAAGCCACCCTTTTGTAGAGTTAGGGATAAGCTTTTGTTTAATCTCCACTGTCGGATCTAGAGACTTAGGGTTTCATCCCAACCGTCAAATCTAGGGTTTCATCCCAACCGTCAGATCTAGGGTTTCATCCCAACCGTCGGTTCTAGGGTTTCATCCCAACCGTCAAATCTAGGGTTTCATCCCAACCGTCGGATCTAGGGTTTCATCCCAACTGTCGGATCTAGGGATTTAATCTCAACCGTCATTTCTAGGGATTTAATCTCAACCGTCGATTCTAGAGATTTAATCTCCACCGTCGGATCTAGAGATTTAATCTTAACCATCGGTTCTAGAGTTTTATTTTACATCCTTGGATCTAGAGCTTCATGAGGATTATATTAGGCTACAATAGGTACCAAGAGGAGGAGTTGGATCTTGGCCACCCGATGAATCGGAACCACACAAACTTGATCCATCAATTATGTTCCAGTCCACTAGAGGATCATCATTGAATTACCTCACCAACCCACATAAACTAATATGGGCTCCATATATTATTTGTACATCCATATCCCCGTGTTTAAGATATCGAATGTCCGTCAATTAATTGATTTAGTGACCATCAATCAATTAACATCTAACTCCTCGAGTAGTACCACTCAACCTTATCATCATGTTGACTAAGTCAACCTGCAGGGTTTACATGATGAACCTTATGAGTTTCTCAAGGGGACATCATCAACCTAATATATAGGACATAGTTTCCTCCTATAATCAACTACACACCATGTAAATAATATCATTTCCCAACTTACCGGGCATATTTATTTAATCCATAGAAATCTCACCCTTTGGTAAATCAAATAAATAAATACTAAGTACATGTGCCCATTATTATATCGGGATTAAGAGCATGTACAACATAATATTCGAGGTCTGATTCAATTATGTAGTCAGCAATAAATTGAATCACCTCTATGTCGGTCCTGCTCAATACACCTAAGTGTACTAGTGTAACTCTATGTTCAAGACAAAACAATACCAAGCTACACTACAACCATACCAATGGTTTGTCCAAAACCATCTTGGTTGTGAGCCTCTACTTATATTCTACAAGGAACTGATAACATGATCTTCTGTGCCACACCAAGCACCATGTTATCTACAATGTAAAATATTAGACAATATGCACACATATAATAAATATAAAGTGCAAACAATGATCATGTGATTTTTATTTCAAAAAATAAAAATGTTCATACAAAAGAGCTAGACTTTCAGTATACATCCCAACATTTATATGGTTTAAAGCAAGCACCTAGGGCTTGTATGAGAGATTATATATTTATCTTAAATCTAAAGGGTTTAATCAAGGATTAATTGACCCAACTTTATTTGTAAAAACTTTAGGAAAAGAAATATTTATTGCACAAATCTATGTAGATGATATAATATTTGGGACAACAAACACAACATTCCTAAATGAATTTATTTCTTTAATAGAAAGTGAGTTTGAGATGAGTTTAGTAAGTGGACTCACTTTCTTTTTAGGGTTACAAATAATACAAACAAGAGATATATGCATCAACATAAATATGCTAAGGAATTAATTAGCAAATTTGGCATGCAAAATGCTAAAGAAATTAATACACCTATAGCAACTAATGTAAATATTGGAGAAGATATAGAAGAAAAAACTATAGATTTAAAATACTATAGGAGTGAAATAGGTAGCCTTTTGTACTTTACTACAAGCTAAACTAATATACTCTTTGTAGTATGTTTGATAGATTTCAGTCTTTCGATATATAAAAAGGAACACAAAATGTAGGAATCTGGTACCCTAGGTCGAGTGAGTTTAAACTAATCGGCTACTCTAACTCAAATTATGTCGGTAGTAAATTTGATAGAAAAAATACAAGTGGCTGCTGCCAACTTCTAGGATCAAGTCTAGTAAGTTGGTGTAGTGGAAAATAACATTGTGTTGCTTTATCTACGATCGAAGCAGAATACATAGCCATGGGTGAGTGTGTAGCTCAACTTCTTTGGATGAAGCACACTCTAAAAGATTTCCAAATAAACTTTAGTAATACTAAAGTCATGATTGATAACATTGGCTAATTAATTTAACTAAAAATCCTATAAATCATTCTAGAACCAAACACATAGAAGTAAAACATCATTTTATAAAAGAACATGTAGCTAATGGAGATGTAAAACTTGAATACGTAGAATCAAAATCGAACCTAGTAGACATTTTTACTAAATCATTACCTAAAGCAGAGTTTAGTTTATTTATATAGGGGGTTGCTTCGGAGGCTCATTGGCTCCCATGCCCCCGGATTAAAATTTTCACTAATGAAAGAATTAATCCGGATGGGATGAGTTTCCTTAGCATAACCTATTCGTCGTCGTGCTAACAACTTGAGTGGTCGCTTGAACAAACTAGTTGTTCAAGCAACACAACTCTTCTAGTTGATTAGCCGCGGAAGAGACGACGGACAGATCACCGGTTTTTGTGTTTCTATTTGGGGTCCATGATTATACAATATATATACATACGCACACATGTATAATCAACACTAAAAGGAACATGCTCAGATCTGAAAATAAAGTTATAAAACTTTATACCTTACGATCTTCTACCGTATATCCTATCCTTCTCGTGGACGACGTGTGGACGAATATCCTCCACGAGTAGAAGCCTTCTAGATCGCGTTCTTCCCTTCCTTGTCCACTGCGAACAAAGAGAAGAACCAACAAATACCTATCCTTTCTAGAACCGGCCACCAAATTAGAGAATTTGATGCAACCGCCGACCAAGGAACAAGTGGATGAGGCGCCGGCCACCAATGGAAGGAGAACCGCCGGCCACTTTGGAGAGTATGGAGGAGTGAATGCCGACCACCAATGGAAGGAGAACCGCCGGCCAAGGAATAAGAGAGAGGCCAAGAGGATGGGCGCCGACCAAGTCTTGATGGAGGAAGATGGGCGCCGGCAACAAGGACAAGGAAGATGGTTGCCGCCAACTTTGAGAAGAGCCAAACCCTAACTCCAATTCAATTCTTCTTGCCGCCTAAGCTTAAGCCTTCTATTTATAGAATTGGGCTTAAGCCTCCTTTAATCTCCACCGTCGGATCTAGGGATTTAATCTCCACCGTCGGATCTAGGGTTTTATCCCAACCGTCGGATCTAGGGTTTCATCCCAACCGTTGGATCTAGGATTTCATCCCAACCGTCGGATCTAGGGTTTCATCCCATCCGTCGAATCTAGGGTTTTATCCCAACCGTCGGATCTAGGGATTTAATCCCAACCGTCGATTCTAGGGTTTCATCCTAACCATCGGATCTAGGGATTTAATCCCAACCGTTGGTTCTAGGGTTTCATCCTAACCATCGGATCTAGGGATTTAATCCCATCCGTTGGTTCTAGGTTTTGTTTTACATTCTTGGATCTAGACTTCACAAGGATTATATTAGGCTACTATAGGGACCATAAGGAGGAGTTGGATCTTGGCCACCCGATGGATTGGAACCACACAAACTTGATCCATCAATGATGTTCCATTCCACTAGAGGATCATCATTGAACTACCTCACCAACCCCCATAAATTAATATGGGCTCCATATATTATTCGTACATTAATCTCCCCGTGTTTAAGATATTGAATGTCCATCAATTAATTGATTTACTGACCATCAATTAATTAACATCTAATTCCTCGAGTTGTACCACTCAACCTTATCATCATGTTGACTAAGTCAATCAGCTGGGTTTACATGATGAACCTTATGAGCTCCTCAAGGGGACATCATCAACCTAATATATAGGACACGGTTTCTTCCTATAATCAATGGCACACCATGTAAATAATATCATTTCCCAACTTACCGGGCATATTGATTTAATCTATCTAAATCTCACCCTCTGGTAAATCAAAGAAATAAATACTAAGTACATGTGCCCGTTATTATATCGGGATTAAGAGCATGCACAACATAATATCCGAGGTCCGATTCAATTATATAGTCAGTACTAAATTGAATCACCTCTATGTCGGTCCTGCTCAATACACCTAAGTGTACTAGTGTAACTTTATGTTCAAGACAAAACAATACCAAGCTACACTACAACCATGTCAATGGTATGTCTAAAACCATCTTGGTTGTGAGCCTCTACTTATATTTTACAAGGGACTGATAACATGATCTTCTGTGCCACACCAAGCACCATGTTATGTACAATGTAAAATATTAGACAATATGCACACATATATAATAAATATATAAAGTGTAAACAATGATCATGTGATTCTTATTCCAAAATAAAATGTTCATACAAAAAGAGCTAGGCTTTCAGTATACATTCCAATAATCTCCCACTTATACTAAAAGACTATGCCATCATCACTCTGCCATACATCTGATCCCCATGTCCTCCACATGCCTATCAAACGCTTTCCCTGGAAGGGCCTTAGTGAATGGATCCGCCAGGTTATCCTCTGATGCAATCTTGGCGACAACAACTTCTCCTCGCTTTACCATATCTCGTATAAGGTGGTACTTGCGCTCTATGTGTTTACTCGCCTTATGGGCTCGTGGTTCCTTCGAGTTTGCAACTGAACCACTATTATCACAATAAATTGTGATAGTTCTGGGCAAACTAGGAATCACATCCAAGTCCATCAAGAAGTTCCTGAGCCATACAGCTTCCTTGGCTGCCTCAGAGGCTGCCACATACTCAACTTCCATGGTAGAGTCTGCCACGCATTTCTGCTTGACTCTCCTCCATACTATGGCTCCACCTCCAAAAGTAAACACAAACCCCGAGGTAGACTTACTCTTGTCCCTATCTGATTAGAAATCCAAATCCGTGTAACCCACAGGGACTAATTGATCTACCCGGTAAACCAGCATATAATCCCTAGTCCTTCTCAGGTACTTCAATATATGCTTTACCGCAGTCCAATGTCCCTATCCAGGATTACTCTGATATCTGCTAACCATGCCCACGGCAAAGCAGATATCCGATCTTGTACACAACATAGCATACATGAGGCTTCCTACTGCCGAAGCATAAGGAACCGCCTTCATGTCCTCTATCTCCTTTGATGTTTTGGGACACATCTCTTTAGATAAAGGAACTCCATGCCTAAAAGGTAGAAAACCTTTCTTGGAGTTCTGCATGCTAAAACGAGCAAGGATAGTGTCAATGTATGAAGCTTGAGACAAGCACAACATCCTTTTCTTGCGATCCCTTATAACTTTGATCCCAAGGATGTGTCCCACTTCTCCCAAGTCCTTCATACCAAACTGTTAGGACAACCATACCCTTACATCTGATAACACTTTGATATTGTTGCCAACTAACAAAATGTCATCTACATATAGTACAAGAAACACCACTACGTTTCCGTCATATCTCTTGCATACACAAGGCTCATCCAGACTTTGAATAAATCCATATGACTGAATTACCTCATCAAAGCGGATGTTCCAAGATCTAGAAGCTTGCTTCAATCCATAAATGGACCGATTAAGCTTACATACAAGATGCTCTATGCCTTTAGCAATGAATCCCTCTGGTTGCCGCATATAGATGTTCTCCTCAAGACTTCCGTTAAGGAAAGCTGTCTTGACATCCATCTGCCAAATCTCATAATCCATATGAGCAGCTATAGACAAGAGAATCCAGATAGACTTAAGCATAGCTACCGGCGAAAAGGTCTCCTCATAATCGATACCCTCTTTCTATGTATACCCTTTCGCAACAAGCCTAGCTTTGAAGGTCTCAACCTTTCCATCTACTCCTCTCTTTCTCTTGTAGATCCACTTGCATTCAATGGCTTTTACACCATCGGGTGGTTCTACTACCTCCCAGGCTTGATTAGAATCCATAGATTCTATCTCTGAATTCATCGCACTTTTCCAAGATACCGCATCTCTATCTTGGAGTGCCTCGTCATATGTCCAGGGATCCGGTTCATGTTCACCAGGGACTAAGTCCGAAGACTCTCCCAAAAACATGAATCTCTCGGGTTGTCTAACAACCCTCCCACTACGACGAGGTGCCTCTTGTGTATACTCTGTGACATGCGGTACAGTGACTTGTGGTGTCTCCTCTTGTACCGGTGGTACTGAAGTCGGGACTTCCCCTGTTAACTCCTCAAGAACAATCCTACTCGTGAGCTTGTGTTTCATCACATAGTCCTCCTCTAGAAATCTGGCATTCGTACTCACGATCACCTTCTGATCTCTAGGACTATAGAATAAACCACCCTTCGTTCCCTTAGGGTAGCCAACAAACAAGCGTACTTCTGTACGAGATTCCAACTTACCAGCATCTCTCTTCAGCACATGTGCTGGACTACCCCAAATCCGAATATGTCTTAGACTAGGCTTTCGCCCAGTCCACAACTCTGTGAGAGTAGAGGGTACTAACTTAGATGGAACCAAGTTCAGAATATGTGCTGTTGTTTCTAGAGCAAACCCCCAGAACGAATCAAGTAACTCAGAATAACTCATCATCGATATGACCATCTCCATAAGAGTCCTATTCCTTCGTTCTGCCACACCATTCTGCTGGGGTGTGCCAGGTGTGGACAATTGGGATTGAATCCAAGCCTCTGATAAGTAACTCCTAAACTCTCCCAAGAGGTACTCGCCACCACGATCAGATTGTAATGTCTTGATACTTTTACCTTGACGGTTCTCCACGTCAGGCTTGAATTCTTTGAACCTGCCAAAGCATTCAAACTTGCGGCGCATCAAGTAAATGTATCTAAATCTTGAATAATCGTCTATAAAAGAGATGAAATATTCAAAACCACCTCTTGCCTTGATAGACATAGGACCGCACAAATCAGAATGAACCAATTCTAACACATCTTTGGCTCTATACCCCTTGGCCTTGAAAGGCCTCTTGGTCATTTTACCTTCCAAGCAAGATTCGCAGGTTGGGAGATCCTCCACCACTAATGAACCCAAAGGTCCATCAGCTATCAACCTTTGAATTCTACTTAGGTTAATATGACCAAGCCTTAGATGCCAAAGATATGTTTGGTTCATCTGCAAAGGTTCTTTTCTCTTATTAGATTTAGAAGATGAGTTATTTACTTCTATATGCATCGTGGCAGTTTTCGGTTCAAGAGTATATAAATTGCCAACCAATGTACCAGAACAGATAATCTCCCTATTCCATTTTATATCCACTTTGTCATTAAAAGAAATAGTATATTCATCCATAAATAATTTAGAAACTGAAATTAAATTCTTTCTAAAAGTAGGTACATAAAGACAATTTCTCAAAACCAAAACTTTATTCCTATCAAAAGATAAATAAACGTCTCCCACTGCAATAGCCGCCACCTTTGAAGCATTGACCATGAAGACGGTAATCTCTCCCTCAGCTAGTTGTCGGGTTTCCTGGAACCCCTGCAAAGTATTGCAGACATGATCAGTGGCTCATGTATCTACACACCAGGCACTGGTAGATAACACCGCTAAACATGTTTCAACAACTAAACAAGAAGATATACCTTTGTTCTTTCGGCGAGGACAGTCCTCCTTCCATTGTCCAATCTGCTTGCATGTGAAGCACTTGCCTTTCGGTTTCTTCACTCCTGCCTGAGGTCCCACTGCCACTTTCTTCACTCCACCTTGCTTCTTCTTCTTCTTACCTTTCGATTTAGAGGAAGAAACCTTCTGAGCGACCATGGCTTGAGCACTTTGACGAAAAAGCCCCTCTGCCGCCTGGAGTTCTGTCAGAAGCTCCGCCAACGAATACAACCTCTTGTTCATGTTGTAGTTGAGGCGGAACTGCTCAAAACTCCTAGGCCGAGACAGGAGAATGATATCGACCTGGGTTTCCCCATCGATCTCAGCTCCGAGGACTTCCATCTCATTAAGATGAGCCATCATCTTGAGAACATGATCCCTAATGGGTGTTCCCTCGATCATGGTGGTCGTCATCAAATTTCTCATTGCCTCCTGCCTAGCCGCCCTACTCTGATGTCCGAAAAGTTCCTTGAGATTGAACATCATGTCATAAGCTTTGGCTATGGCCTGATGCTGATGTTGCAGCACATTTGACATAGATGCCAAAATGTAACACCGCGCCATATCATTTGCCTTGACCCATTTCTTATAACGTTCTTTCTCCTTTTCATCAGAGTCATCGGAGGGCTTAGGAGGACAGACCTCGAAGAGTACAAATTTATACTCCTCCGCAGTTAAGACAATATCCAAGTTTCATTTCCAATCAATGTAGTTTGGTCCAGTAAGTTTGTTTTCTTTTAAAATCACAGCAAGTGGGTTGAAAGCCATTTGAAAATCCTAAAAATCACAATGATCAAAATATTAGATTTCAAATATTATTGATTCCTCAAAAACAATAAAATTCAGAAATCAACCAACACCTCAAAACACCGAGAATATCGCATGCCACGATAGTGTGGACGTATACGAATTCTACATTTGTAAGAGGAGGTTTTACCCATTAATTTTATTATCTTGTCAACCTTACTTTTTGACAAATAAAATTAATAGTTGGTTCCACTTTGGCCCTACAAATAAAAGCAGTGACTCCGATGGGGAGGATACTTTTTATTTGCATCTAAGTGTGCACCATTACACGATACTAAGGGAATTATTTCGGATTATGTGCCTTACCGCTGTGGAAGTACACACGCTCCTAGATAATTTCCTATAACCATTATTTAACCTAGTGATCCGCAAACAAACCCATCCGATGGGGAGGAAGGCACTCAGAGCCAACGCGCAAGTTTGTTGCATCACACATCAAATTGTAATGGAGGCCGCGGGAATTAATTAAAATGTCCCTCTCCCACTTAGTAAATTGAAAATGAGGAATTTTAAAACATACACAACATGCATATAAAACAAATAAGCAATAAATATGGAAAAAACAGAATTTTTCCAACTATTATGGCATTGTCCTTCAATATGCATCCCGTCGTGTCGCCACCTCGTCCGCTCCATCTTTTCCCGTGCGCAAGTCACCAAAGAGATCTGAGCCGAGATTAAGCTATTTTAATTTACATCCATCGATCCTATACTCCACTAAGGAGTGTACAAATAATCAACATCGAAAGTAAACTAAAATGAGCGGCTAAACAATGCCGTATTTAATTACAAATATTAAATACTAATCTAGCCTCGTCAACCCCGAGGATTCAAATAATAAATATTTACACACATCCAATCACATACACACATATGGCCATAAAAGTCGGATCTTATGCCTGCAACCAAAGAGTTAAACTACGCATATCCTACTATTTTCTGGCACATATAATATATGAAAAAGTGTATAAAAATTAACCGAATCCCAAACACACAAAACCGGAAACCGTGGCTCTGATACCACTTGTAGGGGGTTGCTTCGGAGGCTCATTGGCTCCCATGTCCCCGGATTAAAATTTTCACTAATGAAAGAATTAATCCAGATGGGATGATTTTCCATAGCACAACCTATTTGTTGTCGTGCTAACAACTTGAGTGGTCACTTGAACAAACATTTTTTTTTTTATTTACATCAGGTATCAGGTACGATTTCTCTTCCCTACTAATCCTGATGGTTGACCGGCCCCGCCCTAAGGCCTTCAACGAGAGTCCCCACCGGTCAATGAGGGTAAATCATGAGACGCACGGCCCGCTACATTACAGCCCATGCTACGCCAATGGGCCGACCACGCTGCACAAAAATCGTACTTGATACTCGATTTCTAGTTGATTAGCCGCGGAAGAGACGACGGACGGATCGCCGGTTTTTGTGTTTGTCTTCGGGGTCCATGATTATACAATATATATACATACACACACATGTATAATCAACACTAAAAGGAACATGCTCAGATCTGAAAATAAAGTTATAAAACTTTATACCTTACAATCTTCTACCGTATGTCCTATCCTTCTTGTGGACGACGTGTGGACGAAGATCCTCCACGAGTAGAAGCCTTCTAGATCGCGTTCTTCTCTTCCTTGCCCGCTGCGAACAAAGAGAAGAACCAACAAATACCTATCCTTTCTAGAATCGGCCACCAAATTAGAGAATTTGATGCAACCGCCGGCCAAGGAACAAGTGGATGAGGCGCCGACCACCAATGGAAGGAGAACCGTCGGCCACTTTGGAGAGTATGGAGGAGTGAACGCCGGCCACCAATGGAAGGAGAACCGCCGGCCAAGGAATAAGAGAGAGGCCTAGAGGATGGGCGCCAGCCAAGTCTTGATGGAGGAAGATGGGCGCCGGCAACAAGGAGAAGGAAGATGGTTGCCGCCAAACTTTTGCTCCAAACCCTAGCCGCCCACTTTGAGAAGAGCCAAACCCTAACTCCAATTCAATTCTCCTTGCCGCCCAAGCTTAAGCATTCTATTTATAGAATTGGGCTTAAGCCTCCTTTAATCTCCACCGTCGGATCTAGGGATTTAATCTCCACCGTCGGATCTAGGGTTTTATCCCAACAGTCGAATCTAGGGTTTCATCCCAACCGTCGGATCTAGGGTTTCATCCCATCCGTCGGATCTAGGGTTTTATCCCAACCGTCGGATCTAGGGATTTAATCCCAATCTTCGATTCTAGGGTTTCATTCTAACCATCGGATCTAGGGATTTAATCCCAACCGTTGGTTCTAGGGTTTCATCCTAACCATCGGATCTAGGGATTTAATCCCAACCGTTGGTTCTAGGTTTTGTTTTACATTCTTGGATCTAGACTTCACAAGGATTATATTAGGCTACGAGAGGGACCATAAGGAGGAGTTGGATCTTGGCCACCCGATGGATCGGAACCACACAAACTATATCCATCAATGATGTTCCATTCCACTAGAGGATCATCATTTAACTACCTCACCAACCCCCATAAATTAATATGGGCTCCATATATTATTCGTACATTAATCTCCCCGTGTTTAAGATATTGAATGTTCGTCAATTAATTGATTTACTGACCATCAATTAATTAACATCTAATTCCTCGAGTAGTACCACTCAACCTTATCATCATGTTGACTAAGTCAACCAGCTGGGTTTACATGATGAACCTTATGAGCTCCTCAAGGGGACATCATCAACCTAATATATAGGACACGATTTCCTCCTATAATCAACGACACACCATGTAAATAATATTATTTCCCAACTTACCGGGCATATTGATTTAATCCATATAAATCTCACCCTCTGGTAAATCAAAGAAATAAATACTAAGTACATGTGCCCGTTATTATATTGGGATTAAGAGCATGCACAACATAATATCCGAGGTCCGATTCAATTATGTAGTCAGTACTAAATGGAATCACCTCTATGTCGGTCCTGCTCAATACACCTAAGTGTACTAGTGTAACTTTATGTTCAAGACAAAACAATACCAAGCTACACTACAACCATGCCAATGGTTTGTCCAAAACCATCTTGGTCGTGAGCCTCTACTTATATTTTACAAGGGACTTATAACATGGTCTTCTGTGCCACACCAAGCACCATGTTATCTACAATGTAAAATATTAGATAATATGCACACATATATAATAAATATATAAAGTGCAAACAAAGATCATGTGATTCTTATTCCAAAATAAAATGTTCATACAAAAAGAGCTAGGCTTTCAATATACATTCCAACAATTTAGACGAACACTAGGAATGTGCATAGTAGAGTGGGACTTATTTTTATTTATTATTTATCTTTTTTACTACTTGGAACTAGTATAAGACATACCTTAGAAAGCATTAGCCTATAGTTTTTAAGGAGCCACGTAGATGGGTGCGAGATGTTAGGACCTTACTCCTGATTCCAGATGTAGAACAAGTGCATCAACATGAATCATGGAGTATAATTTATCAAAATAACCTACTCTAATCAAGAATTTTTTGATTATCTAATATCAATTGAGTCAGGACAAAGTTGAATATTTCTATAAGGGCAATTTATTAGATGAGTTATGTTGAAAATATTATTTTATAAAATGGGCACATGCTTGGATTCATAGAGACTTGTAATTATTACATTTATCATTTGAATTTTTAGTGCTTTCCCGGAAGGTTTATTAGAATTTGACATTTCCTAAGACTCTTTTACTTTTCATATATGGTAAAAGAAACTTTCATAAAACTTTTTTTGATATATGGCAAAGGGGGAGAATGGTTAAAAGTTAATTTTTTTAAGTTAAAAAGTTAAGTCTTTCAAGAAAGGTTAAAAAATTAAGAGGTTAATTTTTTCAGAAAGTTAAGAACATAGTTTTTTCAAAACTCACCTAGGGTTAAGGGGGAGGTAACCTTAAGCAGGGATTTTTGAAAAATATATAGTTGTTTATTGCTTACTATTTTCTTATATTTGAATTGGTTTGACATAGATCAAAAAGGGGAGAGATTGTTGGTGCAGGGGTACCAGATAATCGAACCTAGGTTTTGATAATGGCAAAGATTCAAAGACAAGCTATATTGTTATCTCATATGTGATGTTGAGTGTGTAGGTAGTCTATTAAGCTTTGCGAAGGTCGACGACGCAAGGAGAATCTCAGGAAATAGAGAAACCCTGGTGGTCATATGAATCAGTACTAAGGAGAATCTCGATGGGATGAGAAACCTCGGTGGTTGGTTGACTAGGTCAAAAGACGCCAGGAGAACCTCGGGAAGTTGGGGAACCTCGGTTGTTAAGTGATCGAAAGCTAAGCGACAAGTCAGAAGGACCAAAGGTAAGCTCCGAGTGTGGAGCGATTGTAAGGACGCTGTAACATCCCAAATTTTAGTTACTAAATTTTTATTTAAATGAAATATATATATATATATATATATATATATATATATATATATATATAAGAATAAAAAAATGAATAAATAGTTTATAGTCGAAGCTTGAACCATGAACTGTTGATTTGGGGGAATAGGCTTCCCACCACCAAGTCATAAGATTACCAATGAGTAGGATATAATAGAATAAATCCATTGGTAGAAAAAAAAAGAAAGAAGTTGATTAATCTAGCTGATCATTTAAAGGGATAATTAGGTTAAGAAAAATCCTAATTTATATATATATCATCTCTTCTCTCTTTTCCCCAAAATTCCCACGCCGCCTCTCTCTCTCCCTCCTCTCTCCAATGTCGATGCCCTCTCTCTCTCTCTCTCTCTCTCTCTCTCGCTCATTTTTCTCCAGCAGCCGAGAACTCCAAACGCCGATCCAAGGAAAGGATTTTCCCTTTGGTGTTTTTCGATCGATCATGTCAACGTTTTTCGACCGATTCCCTCCCACGAATTTTAGGTAGATCTGGGTTCTTAGTTCATTGTGGAGTTCGATTGGTTTGACATTTACCTGGCAGAAATTGTAGCATAACTCCTTGATTGGAAAGGAGTAATTTTTACGCTTCTTTATCTCGAGTTTCTGATCCGATTCGTTGGTAAGTATCCCCACACCCGCAGTATAAGTGCTTACGATGTAATGTTGTATGCTTGATTTTTAACGAAAGAATCTAGAACTATGTGTAGAAGGATCGGCTAATAGGATCAGAGAAATTATTCTTGTGGAAATTCATCCACGTTATGTATGTTAGATGATGATATCTATTTATGTTAGCTTAATTTTATTTATGTCACTACCTTATGCCATGTTAAATTGTACTCATGCCGATTTATGCTATGCTACATGCTTATGTTTTCACCAATGTTAGGCATGACTCACTTATATGAAATGTCTAAGAAATGTTTCCCTAAGAGTGGGGACAAGAACACTCTTTAGGACAAAGAACATGTATGTTATTTTACTTTATGCATGGCATGTACCGGACCCTAACAAGGTCCACGGGATGGGCTCCAAGGTTGCCCCTAGGTCGACGGACATAGTACGGACCAAGTAACCTAGTAGGTTCGGGATTAGCTACCTCGGATCTATTTAGGATGTGCGCGAATGATGTATGTGGTACAATGTCGGGCCCAATATGTTGAGATTATGTTTAAGTATATAAACTATATGTTTTCAAAGAGCAACCTGCATATACCATTTTATGTTCATCGCATTATCATGTTTAGAGACAATGTACTGTTGCGACGAAAATACTAAGTTTATGTTCTTTTCCTAAATTGATCATGTCTCTACTTTAAATAAATGTTGTGCTCATATGTTGTTTAAATGAACATGTCATTACTTTATGTTTAATTCATGATGCATGTTTTTGTGAGTAGGAAAGGAACTTACATAAGCCTATGTGCTTATAGTTTACTTTCTTTGTACTGCAAAAAAGGGCAAGGAATGGATAAATTAAAGGGAGCAGCAAGAGGGGCGAAGATGTGTGTGGCAGTGACATGGTGGACAAGATCATTTTTCATATACGGACTTATGCATGATTTTAAGTTTATGTGTAAAGTGTTAAAAGACGTTAATGCTTTCTATGGTTGTTACTCATGTTTATTTTTATGAACCTTGAAATGGTTAATACATATTTAGTTAAATAAATTCCTAAGACCTTTTGCCATGATTAAATTGTTAGGTTGATTGGGTTAATGTAATTAGAGTTAAAAGTTGTAAAGTTGTTAAATGCTTCCGATGTTATATGCATCAATGTATGATCGCGTAGCGCCGCCGCCCGTCTATAGGATGTGTGTTAGGAGGACGGGAAGGGCGGGCATTACTGGTAGTATCAGAGCCCAGTTCTGCCTTTCCACTGCACACACATCAAGCTTCCATCCTGCTGTTGGCAATCGTGCTATTTCTCGGAATGCTCATAGGCTCCCATGTCCCCGGATTAAAATTTTCACTAATGAAAACTAATCCGGATGGGATGAGTTTCCTAAGCACAACCAATTCGTCGTCGTGCTAACGACTTGAGTGATCGCTTGAACAAACTAGTTGTTCAAGCAACACAACTCTTCTAGTCGGTTAGCCGCGGAAGAGACGACGGACGGATTGCCGGTTTTTGTGTTTCTTATCGGGGTCCATGATTATACAAATACATACTAGTATAATCAATATATACTAACATAAAGAACATAAGCTAGCATATCAATAAGAACATGCAAAGAACAATAATAAAAGTTATAAAACTTTTATACCTCTTGATCTTCTATCGTATGTCCTAACCTCCTTGTAGACTTCGTGTGGACGAAGATCCTCAACAAGTTGAAGCTTCCTAGATCTTCTTCAATCCAAAGAAAGAAGAACTCTCTTTCCCTTCTTGCGTGAGCCAACCACCATTCCACAAAAGGATTGATGCCGCCGGCTCCAAGAATAGAGAGAACATAATGGAAACAACCAAGGTACCGAACTAGGGACAAACCCTTTTTTTGGTGCCGCCGGCCAAGATGGAGTGAAGAGGATAAAGGGAATATATTGGGCGCCGGCCATGGTGGAGGGAATAGAGGAAGGAGCCGGCGACAACCTAGGAAGAGGAAGAGCTCCTCTCCTATAATCGCCGCCCACCTTTCTTGAATACCCTCGTCGCCCAACCATAGGAGCCAAACCCTAATTAGGGTTTCCTCCTTAGGTCTTCTTGCCGCCCATCCAAAGTGGAAGGAGGAGATCTAAACCGGCCACCTTTCCTAGGAAGAAGAAGAACTCTTTCACAAGATGCCGCTTACCCTCCTTCCAAACCTTGGCCGCCCATGCAAAGGAGCCAAACCCTAATCAAATTAGGGTTTCCTCCTTAGGGTTTCTTGCCGCCCAACCATGATGGAGAGAAGAGATCTAGGAGCTAGCCATTTTCAAGGAAGAAGAAGAGATCTTCCTCAAGTTGCCGCCCACTCATCTTCCAAGCCTTGGCCGCCCAACCCATAGGAGCCAAACCCTAATTAGGGTTTCCTCCTTAGGGTTGCTTGCCGCCCAAGCAATTGGAGGCTAAACCCTAATCTCCTTAGCATCCATCATCCAACATCAACCACTCTCCCCTTGCCGCCCAACCCATAGCCACCCTTTTATAGAACTTAGGATAAAGTTGGTTATTGATGAGGTTGTTAGTTAAAGCCCTAGAACCAATCATGTGATGGTTGAATAGGGAACATTTTGTATCATATTCTATAAAGGCAAAGGATTGGTTATTATATTTACATCTTGCTTGTGCCAGCTAATTTAAATATAATAATGCCCTAGAAAAGTAGGTTCTTATCTACAGCACATCAATTGGCAGAATTGATTATGAGAGGCTGTAGAGAACACTTTCCTAAATGTTCCTAGTCGAGTATTAATATGCAAGGGCAATATTAATACATAAAGACTAGCATGTAGGTCAATTGATGACTTGATCTCACAAGTCATGGATATATGATATCAAGTTGACACATGGGTATATATTGGAGAATATATACTGAACTGACCCGCCATGAGAAAGTTTCATGGATCGTTATATGAGTGTCATAAACTTTCTCATGTGACTATTGGTATGAATAATCCTCAGACCTGAAGTCACTACGGTTCCCTACATAAGGAGTTATGTACTTTGGTATCGTCAAACGTCACCCGTAACAGGGTGGACCATAAAGGCGATTACTGGGTATGTAACAAATTATGCGGAGGGATGTGAGTGATGTAGATGGGATCTATCCCTTCCATATGACGGGAGTGATATCGGTGGGCCCCTTGATTGAGTAGAACTACTAAAACGCATGGCCATGCTCGAATGAGTCAATATGAGATATTGAGCTCATTTGTTTGAGTTAGTTTACTCAGGGATCAAGAAACACATAGATTGATCGAGGATGACACGGTCTATGCCTCATTGATCAATCTGATATCAAGGATAGAAGGACACGGTCATATATTATAGTAGTCACGAAAAGGTTAGTCGGATCTTGACTTATCTCGTAACTTGGGTAGCAATGATGTATTGCTAGATGCCGCTCATTGCTTGTGTATCTAAAAGAGTTTAGATCCACTGCCAACGTTATGAGAGCCTATAGGGTCACACACAAAGAGCATGATAATTAGAGGAATTAGAGTATTCTAGTTTGACTAGAATAATTTGGGAATAAGCTTAAGTACAAAATGGTTTTTGGACTTTAAGCTTAATGAGAATTTTAGCTAATTGATTTAATGAGATTAATTCAATATGTTACCTTATTGATTTAATAAGATTAATTCAATATGATAACATAAGCTTAATTGAATTAATAAGATTAATTCAATATGATAACATACTTTAATTGAATTAATAAGATTAATTCAACATGCATGAATGCCACATAAGAATGCCACATAAGCATGCCACATAAGCATGCCACCTAAGCATCCACCTAAGCTAGTTAAGGTGGAAGGAAACAAAATGGTTTTGTCTCCTTAAGTGGCCGGCCAAACAAGGAAGCCAAATCCTTTTTGAGTGTGTCTCAATGCAATGGATTGCATTGAATGTGAAGGAGGTGGAAGGGGTTTTTCCAACCCTATCATAGGCTCCATGGAGTGGCCGGCCAAAGAGGTGTTTTGGTGAGCAAGTGTTGTTGTGGTTGTGAGAGAGCTTGGTGGAAGCTTTGGTTGTGTGGGTTTGTGAGTGTAGGCTAGCAAGAAGAGGAGTCTTCTTCTTCCTTTCTCCTTTTCCCTCTCTTCCTCTCCTTTAGGGACTTCTCTAGCAAGAAGTAAAGGAGAGCTCTTCTAGTTTTCCTTTTGTGAGACAAGAGCGTGCTCGTGTGGATACGTATAGAGGCACGGACACTTGAACGTGCTAAAGATCCAACAAACCGAAAGGAAAAGCGGGATTGCAAAGGGCACGCAACAAAGGTAGAACTCTCCTATAAGATAGGCTTGGTTTAGAGAAATTTATTTTATACGAGTTTGCTTTCGCATGGATCACTTGGAAGGGATCCTAATTTCCGTTGCGCATATGCCATTTGGCATACGAGATTTCCCTACAGAGGTAGCCAAAAATATAGGAACTAATTCCCAATTTTCTTGCCTCCCACCTTATCCAACCTTTCCTCTCCCTTTTATATAGAGTTAGGTTTAGGCCTTGGTTTAATCTCCACCGTCGGTTCTAGGGTTTTAATCTCAACCGTCGGATTTAGAGATTTAATCTCAACCGTCGGTTCTAGGGTTTTAATCCCAACCGTCGGATCTAGAGATTTAATCTCAATCGTCGGTTCTAGGGATTTAATCCTAACCGTCGGATCTAGAGATTTGTTTTCCATCATTTTCTCTAGACTTCATGAGGTTTATATTAGGCTACGATAGGGACTATGAGAAGGAGTTGGGTCTTGGCCACCCGATGGATCGGAACCACACAAACTTGATCCATCAATGATGTTCCATTCCACTAGAGGATCATCATCGAACTACCTCACCAACCCCCATAAATTAATATGGGCTCCATATATTATTTGTACATCCATCTCCCCGTGTTTAAGATATCGAATGTCTGTCAATTAATTGATTCACTGACCATCAATTAATTAACATCTAACTCCTCGAGTAGTACCACTCAACCTTATCATCATGTTGACTAAGTCAACCTGCAGGGTTTACATGATGAACCTTATGAGCTCCTCAAGGGTGACATCATCAACCTAATATATAGGACACGGTTTCCTCCTATAATCAACGACACACCATGTAAATAATATCATTTCCCAACTTACCGGGCATATTGATTTAATCCATAGAAATCTCACCCTCTGATAAATCAAAGAAATAAATATTAAGTACATGTGCCCGTTATTATATCGGGATTAAGAGCATGTACAACATAATATCCGAGGTCCGATTCAATTATGCAGTCAGCAATAAATTGAATCACCTCTATGTCGGTCCTACTCAATACACCGAGGTGTACTAGTGTAACTTTATGTTCAAGACAAAACAATACCAAGCTACACTACAACCATGCCAATGGTTTGTCCAAAACCATCTTGGTTGTGAGCCTCTGCTTATACTCTACAAGGGACTGATAACATGATATTCTGTGCCACACCCAAGCACCATGTTATCTACAATGTAAAGTATTAGACAATATGCACACATATAAATATAACGTGCAAACAATGATCATGTGATTCTTATTTCAAAATAAAGATGTTCATACAAAAGAGCTAGGCTTTCAGTATACATCCCAACAATCTCCCACTTATACTAAAAGACTATGCTGTCATCATACTGCCATACATCTGATTCCCCTTCCCTCCACATGCCTATCAAAGCTCTCGCTAGAAGGGCTTTAGTGAAGGGGTCTACCAGGTCATCCTCTGATGCAATCTAGGCGACAACTTACTTCTACCTCCTTTATGATTTCTCGTATCAGGTGGTGCTTGCACTCTATGTGTTTTCTAGCCTTATGGGCTCGTGGTTCCTTCGAGTTTGCAACTGCACCATTATTATCACAATAAATTGTGATAGTTATGGGAAAACCAGGAATCACATCCAAGTCCATCAGGAAGTTCCTGAGCCATACAGCTTCATTGGCCGCCTCATAGGCTGCCACATACACAGCTTCCATGGTGGAGTCCGCCATGCATTTCTGCTGGGTACTCCTCCATACAATGGCTCCACCTCCTAAAGTAAACACAAACCCTGAGGTAGACTTACTATTATCCCTATCAGATTGGAAATCAGAATCCGTGTAACCCACAGGGAGTAATTGGTCTGCCCGATAAACTAGCATATAATCCCTAGTCCTTCTCAGGCACTACAATATATGCTTTACCGCAGTTCAATGTCCCTGTCCTAGATTACTCTGATATCTGCTGACCATGCCTACGCAGCGTATATCTGGTCTCGTACATAGCATACATTAGGCTTCCTACCGCCGAAGCATAAGGAACTGCCTATATCTCCTCTATCTCCTCAGATGATCTAGGACACATCTACTTAGATAAATGAACTCCATGCCTGAAGGGTAGAAAACCCTTCTTGGAGTTTTGTATGCTAAAACGATCCAAAACCATGTCTATGTATGAAGCTTGGGATAAGCACAACAACCTTGATCCCCAAGGTTGTGACCCACTTCTCCCAAGTCTTTCATATCATACTGTTTGGACGACCATACCCTTACGTCTGATAACACTTCGATGTTGTCGCCAACCACCAAAATGTCATCTACGTATAGTACAAAAATACCACTACATTTCCGTCACATCTCTGATATACACAAGACCCATCCGAACTTTGAATAAATCCATATGACTGGATTTACTTCCTCAAAGCGGATGTCCCAAGACTTCAGTCCATTAACGGACCGATTAAGCTTATATACAATACGCTCTTTGCCCTTAGCAATGAATCCCTCTGGTTGCTTCAAATAGATGTTTTCCTCAAGACTTCCATTAAGGAAAGCTGTCTTGACATCCATCTATCACACCTCATAATCCATATGAGCTGCAATGCATAAGAGCTCCCATACCTGACTTGAATCCATAGATTCAATCTCAGTATTCATTGCACTTTGCAAAGATGCTGTATTTATATCTTGGATTGCCTCGTCGTATGTCTAGGGATCAGGTTCATGTTTGCTAGGGACCAAATCAGAAGATTTGTCCAAAAACATGAATCTAAGAGGTTGTCTAACAACCCTCCCACTACGACGAGGTATCTTCTGTGTATCCTCTGTGACACGCGATGCAGTGACATGTGGTATGTCCTCTTATACCGGTGGTACTAAAAAAGTGACTTCCGTTTTAACTCCTTCAGAACAATTTTACTCTTGGGCTTGTGGCTTATCACATAGTCTTCCTCTAGAAATCTGGCATTCGTGTTAACGATCACCCTCTAATCTCTAGGACTACAAAACAAGTCAGAATAACTCATCATCGATCTAACCATCTCCATAAGAGTCCTATTCCTTCGTACTGCTACACTGTTCTGCTAGGGTGTGTCAGGTGCAGTCAATTGGGATTGAATCCCAACCTCTGATAAGTAGTTCCTAAACTCTCCCAAGAGGTACTCACCACCACAATCAGATCGTAGTGTCATCTTGAATAATTGTCTATGAAAAAGACAAAATATTCAAAACTACCTCTTGCCTGGATAGACATAGAACCATACGAATCAGAATGAACCAATTCCAACACATCTTTAGATCTATACCCCTTGGCCTTAAAAAGGCCTCTTGGTTATCTTACCCTCCAAGCAAGATTCGTAGGTTGGGAGATCCTCCACCACTAATGAACCCAAAGGTCCATCAGCTATCAACCTTTGAATTCTGCTTAAGTTAATGTGACCAAGCCTAAGAAGCCAAAAGATATGTTTGGTTCATTTTCGAAGGTTCTTTTCTCTTATCCGAATTAGAAGATGAGTTATTAACTTCTATTTGCACCGTGGGAGCTTGTGGTTCAATTTATAAATTTCCTATCTATGTACCTGAATAGATAATGTCCCTATTCCTTTTATAACAAATCTGTCATGAAAAGAAATAGATTATCCATCCAAAAACTATTTAGAAACCGAAATCAATTCTTTCTAAATAAGGGTACATAAAGGAAATTCTTAAGAACCAAAAACCTTTATTTTTCTCAAAAGATAAATAAAACATCTCCCACTGCAATAGCCGCCATCTTCATGGCATTGCCCAAGTAAATGGTAATATCCCCTTTAGCTAGTTATCGGGTTTCCTGGAACCCCTGCAAAGTATTGCAGACATGATTAGTGGCTCTCGTATCTACACACCAGGTGCTGGTAGATAACACCGCTAACCATGTTATTGGGGTTGATCCGTGAGGGGAAACTTCGCTTCCCCTTCACCTCGGTTACTTGACCATGGTGATCCCTTCAATGTCCCCGGATTAAAAATTTAATCCTAGACAAAAGGGATTCCCAAAGCAACCAAGTCATCGTCGTGCTATTCGTTTAGAGAGGTCACTTGAACAAACTAGTTGTTCAAGCGACCATTCTCTATTATGCGAGTAGCCGCGGAATAGACGATGTCCGGATCGCCGGTTTTTGTGTTTGTACTCGGGATCCAAGTATTATTTAGCCTATTTACAGAAATATAACATGCTTATATTTTGAAAAACAAACACAAGCAATGAATAAAAGAGATAGAAGAATAGTTATACCTCTTGGTCTTCTAATGTATGACCCTCCTCCTTTTGGATGTCGTGTGGGTGACGATCCACCAAAAGTCGAAGCTCCTAGATCGCAAAACTTCCTTCCTTGCTTTCCCAAGCAAGAGGAAGAAGAGAAACAATGTTTTTCTCCTTCAAAAACTCAACCAACAAAGAACTATAGAAGTTCTTGCCGCCGGCCAACTAGAAGGAGAAGAAGATGATGGAAAACTACCAAGACACCAAGGGAAACCCTATATCTTGTTTCCACCACCTAAGGAGAAGAGAGGGGAGTGTTTTGGGTGCCGGCCAAGGGCTGGGAAGGGCTGGAATAGCTGCTGGACATTGGCCACAAGGAAAGGAAGAAGAAGGAAAACTTGCCTTATTTGGTGCCACCCTTGCTTCCAAACCCTAACCCTAATTCCAATCCTATCTCAACTAGGATTGCCCTATTCTTGCCACCCAAGCCTTGCTCCCTCTCTATGATGTTATCCACGACCACTTCCCATGCCCTCCTTTTATAGAGTTAGGGATAAGTCATGAATTAATCTCCTCCATTGGTTCTAGGGATTTAATCTCAACCGTCGGATCTAGAGATTTAATCTCAACCGTCGGATCTTAGAGATTTGATCTCTACCAATGGATCTTAGTGTTTTGTTTCTATCCATTGGATCTAAGCATCTTGAGGTGTTAATGGGCTACATTAGGGACCATGAGGAGGAGTTGGGTCTTGGTCACCCATGGATCAAGCCCACATAAAGTCCGATCCACTAATGATGGTCCAATCCACTAAAGGTCCATCATTGATCTACCTCACCAACCCCCATATGATAATATGGGCTCCATATATTATTTGTACATTTTCTCCCCGTGTTTAAGATCTCGAATGTCTGTCAATTAATTAATTTACTGACCATTAATTAATCGACATCTAACTCCATGAGTAGTACCACTCAACCTTTTCATCATGCCGGACCAAGTCCACCTGCAGGGTTTACATGATGAACCTTATGAGCTCCTCAAGGGGACATCATCATCCTAATATATAGGACACGGTTTCCTCCTATAATCAACGGCACACCATATAAATAATATCATCTCCCAACTTACCGAGTCTATCGATTTAATCTATAAATCTCGCCCATTGGTAAATCAAAGAGATGAGTACCAAGTATATGTGCCCGTTATTATATCGGGATTAAGAGCATGTACTAAATAATATCTGAGGTCCGATTCGATTATGTAGTCAGCAATAAATCGAATCACCTGCATGTGTCGATCTGCTCAATACACACAAAGTGCACTAGTGTGATTCTATGGTCAAGACAAACCAATACCAAATCACACTACAACCATTCCGATGGTTTGTCCAAAGCCATCTCGGTTGTGAGCCTTTACTTATACTTTACAAGGAGCCGATAACATGATCTCCCGTGTGACACCACACACCATGTTATTTACAATGTAAGGTATTAGACAATATTGCATAACAATAAAAATATGCAAACAATGATCATGTGATTCTTATTTCAAAATAAAGATGTTCATATAAAAAATAGACTTTTAAGTATACATCCCTACACATGTTACAACGACTAGACCAAAAGATATACTTTTGTTCTGCTTTGGATTGGGACAGTCCTCCTTCCAATGTCCATCCTGCTTGTAAGTGAAGTACTTGCCTTTCGGCTTGTTCACTCCTTCCTGAGATCCTCCCATCACATTTGCTCCACCTTGTTTCTCCTTCCTCTTGCCTTTCGGCTTAGAAGTAGAAACCTTTTTGAGCAACCATGGCTTGAGGATACTCTTCGAAGAGTGCATACTAGCAGATAAGACAATATTTGGATTCATTTCCAATCAATAATTATTTGGATACAGTAAGTTTATTTCCTTTAGTATCACAGTAAGTGGACTGAAAGTCATTTTTGAAAATCCTAAGAATCACAATGATCAAAACTTTAGATTTCAAATTTTATTGATTCCTCAAAACAATAAAATTCCGAAATCAACCAACACCTCAAAACACCGAGAATATCGTATGCCACTCTGTGTGGACGTATAGAAATTCTACATTTGTAAGAGGAGGTTTTACCCATTAATTTTATTATCTTGTCAACCTTACTTTTTGACAAATAAAATTAATAGTTGGTTCCTCTTTGGCCCTACAAATAAAAGCAGTGACTCCTATGGGGAGGATACTTTTATTTGCATCTAAGTGTTGCACCATTACACGATACTAAGGGAATTATTTTGGATTATGTGTCTTACCTCTGTGGAAGTACACATGCTCCTAGATAATTTTCTATAACCATTATTTGACCTAGTGATCCGCAAACAAACCTGTCCTCGGGGAGGAAGGCACTCAGAGCCGACACACAAGTTTGTTGCATAATACGTCAAATTGTAATGGAGGCCGCGGGAATTAATTAAAATGTCCCTCTCCCACTTAGTAAATTGCAAATGAGGAATTTTCAAGCACACACAACATGCATATAAAACAAATCAGCAATAAATATGGAAAAATCAAAATTTTTCCAACTATTATGGCATTGTTCTCCAATATGCGTCCCGTCGTGTCACCACCTCGTCCACTCCTCCTACGCCATGTACGAGCCATCCGGAGATCCGAGCCGAGAATAAAACCTATTTTATTTTACATCCATCGATCCTATACTCCACGAGGGAGTGTACATGACATCTAGATCGAAAGTAAAATAAAATAAAGAGTGGCTAAACAATGCCATATTTAATTACAAAAATTAAATACTAATCTAGCCTCGTCAACCCCGAGGATTCAAATAATATACAATCACACACACATGCAATCACATACATACATATATAGCCATAATAGTTGGATCTTATGCCTGCAACCAAAAAGTTAGCCTACGCACATCCTACTATTATCCAGCATACACAATATATGATAAGTGCATGAAAAGTAATTGAATCCAAAACACACAAAACCGGAAACCGTGGATCTGATACCATTTGTTGGCAATCGTGCTATTTCTCGGAATGCTCATAGGCTCCCATGTCCCCGGATTAAAATTTTCACTAATGAAAACTAATCCGGATGGGATGAGTTTCCTAAGCACAACCAATTCGTCGTCGTGTTAACGACTTGAGCGATCGCTTGAACAAACTAGTTGTTCAAGCAACACAACTCTTCTAGTCGGTTAGCCGTGGAAGAGACGATGGACGGATTGCCGGTTTTTGTGTTGCTTATCAGGGTCAATGATTATACAAATACATACAAGTATAATCAACATATACTAACATAAAGAACATAAGCTAGCATATCAATAAGAACATGCAAAGAACAATAATAAAAGTTATAAAACTTTTATACCTCTTGATCTTCTATCGTATGTCCTAACCTCCTTGTAGACTTCGTGTGGGCGAAGATCCTCAACAAGTTGAAGCTTCCTAGATCTTCTTCAATACAAAGAAAGAAGAACTCTCTTTCCCTTCTTGCTTGAGCCAACCACCATTCCACAAAAGGATTGATGCCGCCGGCCCCAAGAATAGAGAGAACATAATGGAAACAACCAAGGTACCGAACTAGGGACAAACCCTTGTTTTGGTGCCGCCGGCCAAGATGGAGTGAAGAGGATAAAGGGAATATATTGGGCGCCGGCCACGGTGGAGGGAATAGAGGAAGGAGTCGGCGACAACCTAGGAAGAGGAAGAGCTCCTCTCCTATAGTTGCCGCCCACCTTCCTTGCATACCCTAGCCGCCCAACCATAGGAGCCAAACCCTAATTAGGGTTTCCTCGTTAGGTCTTCTTGCCGCCCATCCAAGGTGGAAGGAGAAGATCTAAACCGGCCACCTTTTCTATGAAGAAGAAGAACTCTTCCACAAGATGCCGCTTACCCTCCTTCCAAACCTTGGCCGCCCATGCAAAGGAGCCAAACCCTAATCAAATTAGGGTTTCCTCCTTAGGGTTTCTTGCCGCCCAACCATGATGGAGAGAAGAGATCTAGGAGCTAGCCATCTTCAAGGAAGAAGAAGAGATCTTCCTCAAGTTGCCGCCCACTCATCTTCCAAGCCTTGGCCGCCCAACCCATAGGAGCCAAACCCTAATTAGGGTTTCCTCCTTAGGGTTGCTTGCCGCCCAAGCAATTGGAGGCTAAACCCAAATCTCCTTAGCATCCATCATCCAACATCAACCACTCTCCCCTTGCCGCCCAACCCATAGCCACCCTTTTATAGAACTTAGGAGAAAGTTGGTTATTGATGAGGTAGCCAAAAATATAGGAACTAATTCCCAATTTTCTTGCCGGCCACCTTATCAAACCTTTCCTCTCCCTTTTATATAGAGTTAGGTTTAGGCCTTGGTTTAATCTCCACCGTCGGTTCTAGGGTTTTAATCTCAACGGTCGGATTTAAAGATTTAATCTCAACCGTCGGTTCTAGGGTTTTAATCCCAACCGTCGGATCTAGAGATTTAATCTCAACCGTCGGTTCTAGGGATTTAATCCTAACGGTCAGATCTAGAGATTTGCTTTCCATCATTTGATCTAGACTTCATGAGGTTTATATTAGGCTACGATAGGGACCATGAGGAGGAGTTGGGTCTTGGCCACCCGATGGATCGGAACCACACAAACTTGATCCATCAATGATGTTCCATTCCACTAGAGGATCATCATCGAACTACCTCACCAACCCCCATAAATTAATATGGGCTCCATATATTATTTGTACATCCATCTCCCCGTGTTTAAGATATCGAATGTCTATCAATTAATTGATTCACTGACCATCAATTAATTAACATCTAACTCCTCGAGTAGTACCACTCAACCTTATCATCATGTTGACTAAGTCAACCTGCAGGGCTTACATGATGAACCTTATGAGCTCCTCAAGGGGTCATCATCAACCTAATAAATAGGACACGGTTTCCTCCTATAATCAACGGCACACCATGTAAATAATATCATTTCCCAACTTACCGGGCATATTGATTTAATCCATAGAAATCTCACCCTCTGGTAAATCAAAGAAATAAATATTAAGTACATGTGCCCATTATTATATCGGGATTAAGAGCATGTACAACATAATATCCGAGGTCCGATTCAATTATGCAGTCAGCAATAAATTGAATCACTTCTATGTCGGTCCTACTCAATACACCGAGGTGTACTAGTGTAACTTTATGTTCAAGACAAAACAATACCAAGCTACACTACAACCATGCCAATGGTTTGTCCAAAACCATCTTGGTTGTGAGCCTCTGCTTATACTCTACAAGGGACTGATAACATGATCTTCTGTGCCACACCCAAGCACCATGTTATCTACAATGTAAAGTATTAGACAATATGCACACATATAAATATAACGTGCAAACAATGATCATGTGATTCTTATTTCAAAATAAAGATGTTCATACAAAAGAGCTAGGCTTTCAGTATACATCCCAACACCTGCCGCTGCAAATAAGACATTCTATGCCTACTCTATTTATTTCATGTATGATATATATATGCTTAGAAATGTTTTTAGTTCGGTATGCATGAATATATGTAAGGATGATTAACTTATGTTGGCATTTTTTTTTATCATTTATGAAGATAAGCATGACCAGAAGACGCGAGGAGTCAGTGAGACAGACTCTCCACCGGATCTTATGCAGGTGGTTACTGAACTCCAGCGTCAAGTCGCTGAACAACAGAAAGTGATAAATGCCTTAATGACTCAGCAGGGAAACCCTAGTGGACCACCAGGGGACTAGCATGCGCATCCAGATAGGCCTGCAGCTACACCAGTACCACCAGGAGGCTCTGGCCCGATAGTTCGACGAGCTTACGATCCGATGCAAAGGGCAAAGCAAGAATTTCTCGGGTAATTGTGAACCATGGGATGCCCAGTCCTGGTTTAAAATGGTGGAATGCATAGTAGAGTTGCTGGATTGGCCTGAACATGAAAAGATTAAGTGCGCATCCTTTTGCCTTTCTGGAGATGCTCGAATGTGGTTGGAAAGAATTAAAGAAAAGAGGAAAGTAAACCAAATGGATTGACGGACTTCAAAGCTGATTTTTTCGAAGAATTCTTCCATATGCGAGTGACCAACAAGCACTACGATGATTTCACCGGGGTTCAGGCAAGGTGACATATCAGTTAATGAAGCGGTGAAAAGATTCAACCGATTCACATGCCTATGCCCAGAGTTAGTCAGCACAGAAAAAGAAAGGGTCAGACTTATGCTGAAGATGCTCCGACCAGAGATAGCTCTAAACGTGGCCGGCGGAGTGAATAGACTGCAGACCACAGAGGAGCTATTCAGTAGTGCCCTAATCACCGAGCACTACCTGAACAATATTAACCAAGAAAAGAAGGCACTGAGTGGAGGCAAGAGTCAAGGCCAGCCAGGAGGTCAGAAAGCTCAGGGTAACTGGAAAGGAAACCACAGTGGCAAGAGGAAACAATGGAACGACTCTAAAGGTGGTCCAACGAACAAACAAGCCAAGATTCCCCAATGTACTACATGTGGGAAACCACATACCGGGGTGTGCTACAAGGGCACGAATAGATGCTCTGCATTGTGGGTGGAAGGACCTGAGTCAGAGACTACCTACCCGAGTTGAGCACCTCCTCGCAATATGCCCGATGCAGGGTGCTCCTTCACAACTACACGGATCTGTTGCAATAGAAGGTACCCGGATAAGCCAAGGGAGATTGGAAGCCCCGCCAGTTGCGACGAATGCCAGGGTTTTCTCTCTCACTAAGGAAGACGTGATGAATGATTATACTATTATCACAGGTCAGATAATTATTTTCTGTCAACATACTACTGTATTATTTGATACTGGTGCAACACACTCGTTTGTCTCTACGCGTTTCACAAAGAAGATTGACATACCCCCGCAAGTTTGGATTGCGAGTTCTTAACGACCCTGCCCTCGGGAGAAGTGATGCCTTCTACTCATATGCTGTGAGCCTCACCCATCAGAATTGTAGACAGAGAACTCTATTGTGATCTGATAGTGCTCAGTATGCAGGATTATGATGTCATATTGGGCATGGATTTCTTAAGCAAGTACGATGCTTCGATCGAGTGCCGTAAGAGAAAAGTGGTCTTTCAGCCTGAGGCAGAACCTATGTTTAAATTCATTGGAGAGCCAAGGAACATAACCTATAAATTCTTATCAGCTCTAAAGGCATGCAAGATGTTAGACAAGGGATGCACTAGGTTTCTATCACATGAGGTTGATACAAGTCAAGCCGAGGACCAGAAGCTAGAAGATGTCAGAGTGGTATGCCACTACCCAGAGGTATTTCCTGATGAACTACCAGGGTTAGCCCCTGATAGAGAAATTGAATTTGAGATCGAATTAATTCCTGGTACTCACCCGATCTCTAAAGCACCTTACTGGATGGCGCCGACCGAATTGAAGGAACTTTAGGGACAGCTATAGGAGTTACTCGACAAGGGTTTTATTCACCCTAGTCACTCTCCATGGGGAGCTCCGGTACTGTTCATAAAGAAGAAGGATGGGACTATGTGCCTGTGCATAGACTACCGAGCGCTAAATAATGTGACGATCAAGAATAGGTACCCTTTACCACGGATTGACGATCTGTTCGACCAGTTAAAAGGTTCCACCATCTTTTCAAAGATTGACCTCATATCTGGCTATCATCAAGTGAAAGTGAAACCAGATGATATACCGAAGGCAGCTATCTAAACAAGATACGGACATTATGAGTTCGTAGTCATGCCTTTTGGAGTGAAGAATGCTCCTGTTATGTTCATGGACCTGATGAATCGGGTATTCTCGACGTTTCTTGACAAGTTTGTGATCGTCTTCATTGACTATATCCTCGTCTATTCGAGAAATCAAGAAGAGCATGCCAAACACTTGAAGATGGTATTACAAATTCTTCAAGAAAAGCAACTATATGCCAAGTTCTCCAAATGTGAATTCTGGCTCGATCAAGTATCTTTTCTGGGTCATATTATATCCAAAGACAGATTTATGGTAGACCCAAGAAAGATTGAAGCTGTGAGTAACTGGAGCAGGCCAAAGAATGCTAATGAACTGAGGAGTTTTCTCAGATTAGCGGGCTATTACTGAAAATTCGTAGAAGACTTCGCCAGAATAGCATCACCTATGACAGTTCTCACCTGGAAGAACAAGAAGTATGTATGGACGGAAAAATGTGAGAAGAGTTTCTTGGAGTTGAAAAGGAGACTTACAAGTGCTCCAATCCTTACTCTCCTAGAGAACGATAAGAGCTTCGACATATACAACGATGCCTCCGGATTGGGACTCGGAGCTGTACTTATGCAGAGGGGTAAAGTTATTTCCTATGCCTATAGGCAACTTAAGGAACATGAAAAGAACTATCCCACTCACAATTTAGAGCTAGCAGCTGTGGTCTTCGCTCTCAAGGTATGGAGGCACTATCTGTATGGAGCACAGTGCAAGATTTATATGGATCACCGGAGTCTACGGTATTTCTTCACTCAGAAGGACCTCAATATGAGACAACGTAGATGGCTAGAGCTCGTGAAGGACTATGACTGCGAGATCTTTTACCATCCTGGCAAGGCAAACAAAGTGGTCGATGCACTCGGCCAGGAAGTCGATTGCCACCATCGGTATTGTCTCGACTGCTGGAGAAGAAAATTATGCACTATGGAATCGAGGTTATTTCCGGGCAGCTTTCGACCATGGAAACAATACCAGCACTATTCGATGACATATTAGCAAAACAAAGTGATGATCCAAGTCTCCAGAGGATCAAGCAGGAGATCCTAGAAGGAAAAGCCGAGGGTTTCCATATCGCCAATAGCAGAGTATTATACCTTAGGGATCGTTTATGTATCCCTAACAATCCGGAACTACGCAAAAAGATATTAGAGGAGGCTCACGGAACCCCCTATTTTATGCATCCGGGATCCACCAAAATGTATCAAGACCTGAAAGAGAAGTTCTGGTGGTCTGGTATGAAGAGGGACGTAGCTCGACGTCGATGCACGATCGCCCGAAGTTAAAGCATAACACTAGAGGCCTGGAGGAGTTTTGCAACCAATCCAAATTCTGGAGTGGAAATGGGAAGACATCTCTATGGATTTCATTTCAGGTCTTCCCAGGACTACGAATGGATATGACGCTATATGGGTTATCATTGACAGATTGACAAAGTTAGCTCATTTCCTAGCGATCAAGATGACATATTCGATTGAGCAACTGGCTCAATTATATGCTAAGGAAATCATCATATTGCATGGTTTTCCCAAGACCATCATTTCAGATAGGGATGGTCGCTTCACTTCACAGTTTTGGGGATGCATTCATAAAGCACTTAGCTCGAAGCTGCATTTCAGTACCGCCTTTCATCCTCAGATAGATGGGCAAACAGAAAGGGTGAACCAAGTACTGGAGGACATGTTACGAGCTTGTGCCTTGGATTTCAAAGGGAGTTGGTGCCGCTACTTATGTTTAGCGGAATTCGCTTACAATAATAGCTACCAAGCTACCATCGGAATGGCACCTTATGAAGCATTATATGGGAGGAGATGTAGGTCTCTGATCTATTGGTACGAAGGTGGTGAGAAGAAAGAGATGGGACTTCAGACGGATTTCATCGACGACACCACCCGAGCATTACAGAATATCCGCCAAAGAATAGAGACTGCTCAGAGCCGACAGAAGAACTATGTGGATCAGCGAAGTAGACCTTTGGAATTCAATTTCGGAGATTTTGTATTTCTCCGGGTAGCTCCTATGAAAGGAATAATGAGTTTCGGGAAGAAAGGAAAGCTAAGTCCGTGATACGTAGGACCATACAAGATCCTGAAAAGAGTTGGCAAGGTAGCATACGAGCTAGGACTACCTCAAGAGATGTCTTCTATTCACAACGTGTTCCATGTCTCGATGCTTAAGAAGTGCATTTCCAGTACCGACCAAGTGGTCGAGCCACAGACAGTGCAAATTCAAGAGGACCTGAGCTATGAAAGTCGACCTATCCGGATACTAGACCGAGAAGTCAAAAGACTAAGGAATAAAGAAGTCCTTAGTGAAGGTGCTATGGCAAAGTCAACGATACGAAGAAGCCACCTAGGAACGTGAGCATGACATGAAGCAAAAGTACCACGAAAAGTTCTATGTTTCGAGGACGAAACTTTTATAAGGTATAAGGGATTGTAACATCCTAAATTTTAGTTACTATATGTTTATTTAAAGGATATATATATATATAGAGAAATAAGAATAAAAAAATGAATAAATAGTTCGTAGTCGAGGCTTAAACCATGAACCGTTGATTTGGGGGAATAGGCTTCCCACCACTAACTCATAAGATTACCAATGAGTAGGATATAACAGAATATATCTATTGGTAGAAAAAAAAAGAAAGAAATTGATTAATCTAGCTGATCATTTAAAAGGATAATTAGGTTAATAAAAATCCTAATTTATATATATATATCATCTCTTCTCTCTTTTCCCCAAAATTTCCACGCCGCCTCTCTCTCTCCCTCCTCTCTCCAACGCCGACTCCCTCTCTCTCTGCCTCTCTCTCTCTCTCTCTCTCTCTCTCTCTCACTCATTTTTCTCCAGCCGCTGAGAACTCCAAACGCCGATCCAAGGAAAGGAGTTTCCCTATCATGTTTTTCAACCGATCATGTCAACGTTTTTCGACCGATTCCCTCCCACGATTTTTAGGTAGATCTGGGTTCTTAGTTCATTGTGGAGTTCGATTGGTTTGACATTTACCTGGCATAAATTGTGCCATAACTCGTTGATTGGAAAGGAGTAATTTTTAGGCTTCTTTATCTTAGGTTTCTTATCCGATTCGTTGGTAAGTATTCCCTCACTTGCAGTATAAGTGCTTAGGATGTAATGTTGTATGCTTGATTTTGAACGAAAGAATCTAGAACTATGTGTAAAAGGTTCGGCTAATAGGATTAGAGAAATTATTCTTGTTGAAATTCTTCCACGTTATGCATGTTAGATGATGATTTCTATTTATGTTAGCTTAATTTTCCTTATATCACTACCTTATGCCATGTTAAATTGTACTCATGCCAATTTATGCTATGCTACATGCTTATGTTTTCACCTATGTTAGGCATGACTCACGTATATGAAATGTCTAAGAAATGTTTCCCTAAGAGTGGGGACAAGAACACTCTTTAGGACAAAGAATATATATGTTATTTTACTTTATGCATGACATGTACCGGACCCTAACAAGGTCCACGGGATGGGCTCTAAGGTTGCCCCTAGGTCGATGGACATAGTACGGACCTAGAAACCTAGTAGGTTCGGGATTAGCTACACCGAATCTATTTAGGAGCGCGCGAATGATATATGTGGTACAATGCCGGGCCCAATATGTTGAGATTATGTTTAAGTATATAAACTATATGTTTTCAAAGAGCATCCTGCATATACCATTTTATGTTCATTGCATTATCATGTTTAGAGACAATGTATTGTTGCGACGAAAATGCTAAGTTTATGTTCTTTTCCTAAATTGATCATGTCTCTACTTTAAATAAATGTTGTGCTCTTATGTTGTTTAAACGAAAATGTCATTACTTTACGTTTATCTCATGATGCATGTTTTTGTGAGTAGGAAAGGACCTTACTAAGCCTATGTGCTTACAGTTTACTTTTCTTGTACTGTAGAAAAGGGCAAGGAATGGATAAATTAAAGGGAGCAGCAGGAGGGGCGAAGATGTGTGTGGCAGTGGCATGGTGAACGAGATCATTTTTCATATACGGACTTATGCATGATTTCAGTTTATGTGTAAACTATTAGGAGACGTTAATGCTTTCTATAGTTGTTACTCATGTTTATTTTTATGAACCTTGAAATGGTTAATACATGTTTAGTTAAATTAATTGCTAAGACCTTTTGCCATGATTAAATTGTTAGGTTGATTGGGTTAATGTAATTAGAGTTAAAAGTTGTAAAGTTGTTAAATGCTTCTGCTGTTATATGCATGAATGTATGATCGCGTAGCGCCGCCGCCCGTCTATAGGATGTGTGTTAAGAGGATGGGAAGGGCGGGCATTACATATGCATCCTCCATATGAGGACAATCGTAGGCGACGATCCGACTAAGACTTCTGGAGGAAGGTCTAAGTCAAGGTCGGACGGTAAAAGACTATCGAATTTGTTTGCTATACAGTTCTTGTGATATAATTGAGAGGTGTCCTAAACCAATAGCCTTAGAAGATATTAATAAAATTCTCTATTTGAGTATACATTATCTATGTATTTGATTGGATCTTAAACTCATGTACTAAAGTCCACAATACGATGCATAACATGAGAGAAATTGTGATTGGATCACAATTAATGGGTATCTTATCACGTGTAAATATGCAAGTATTGAAACTATCCCTAGTCGAGGACTTAATGAGATTGAACATCATCAATTTTGTGAGACTAGCACATGTTATGCTTCTTGGTTTATCCAAGCAATCGGTACTCACTGAATGGAAGCATAGGGGATGCTGAGAGTGAATATGTGGATTCTAGTTATAGTAACTAGTTCATTGGAGTGACCTGCTATGATACTTCATATGGTTCTGTATTTTGTTGAAGATCTCATTGCAGCTTGAGTGTGAGCTTCCTTAGACTTGTGGTATTCAAGTCACCTTGATTATGGCGCCTTATACTTTGACTTCTTCGTAGCCATCTACATAGTAGGTGTAACTCTGGAATAATTGGGTATATGCCAAAGTGATCGAAGGTGTTTGAATAGCCCATGGAGGATTCACAACTCATGATAAAGGAGATGTATACCCTTGGCCTCTTGTCAGGATTGTTACTCAGAAGTCTCTAGCCATAGCAAGCAAGTTAAGAAGATAGTCTTCTTCGAAACATGTAGGAGTAACTTGAATCCACAGGACAAAGAAATTAACTTAGGCTAGGTGTGACGTAGTCAGCCTAGTGGGGATGAACGTAGAGACAATGTCCTGAACCATGTTGGTATTGGATGAGTCAAAGGAATAAGGCACGAACAACTGAAGTTGCTGAAGAGTTCAGAAAATGTTATGGAGTCGATTTAGACTTTCCGATCAATTGGCGGTCAAGATGTACTGTTAGGTGCCACTTATGATCTATTCATAATTAAGGGGTTAATTATGAATGACCAACATAACTGGGAACCTATTGGGTCACATGCACTATGGGTGATATTGATATGTAAAACAAGTTTGAGAATGAGATTCTCATTGAGAGAGGATATGTCTAGTTGAACCATTGGACTTATGCTGCCAAGACTCACTCTTCGACTTTACGCTGCCAATATCAACCCTTAGACTTCCCAATTGCCAAGTACCCATGACTTGGAATTTCCAATTGCCAAGACTCAAGCTTGGACTTTCCCTTGCCAAGAGCCATGCTTGGACTTTCCATGCCAAATACTCATGACTTGGACTTTTCTCATGCTAAGTGTCCCACTTGGACTTTCCATGCCAAGTACCTATGACTTGGACTTTCCATAATGGTCAACCCCAAGTCAACCATCTAGAAAACCCATTATTAAACAATGCTCAACTCCTTTGTCAAATATCAAAACACTACTCGAGTCTGGTCAATCGTGACCTGGGCCGATTGCACAAACAATCTCCCTTTTTTTTATGTTTGACAAAAACACAAACAAAACAATGAGTTATGCCACCAAGCTCAAATCTCCCTACCAATTATCCTAAATTGGTAAATCACATTCTCTAATTAATTCTCACCCTTTTTGACATACATCAAGAAGTTTCTTCAAAAATAGGTCAATGTCTCATATCCCAATGAAATCATACAATCTCCCCCTTGGTCCAAAAGCATCTAGGATGCCTTCACTCTTCCTAGTGATAAACCCCATATCACTAAAGCGAAGAAATCCTCATTCTCTCCCAAAATTTTAAAATTCTTCCCCTTATGAGGAAAACACATCCATTATTCCATGATGGATAACACCCGCCCTAAAGGCTTGCTTCTCCTTGACCATTGCACCAACAATGTCCTTGGAGTGTCTCTAAGCCTATAGGAACCATTGAACTTTTGCTGCCAAACCATTGGACTTATGCTGCCAAGACTCTCGCATGGACTTTATGCCACTAATATCATTCCTTGGACTTCCCAATTGCCAAGTACCCAAGACTTGGACTTTCCAATTGCCAAGACTCAAGCTTGGACTTTCCCTTGCCAAGACCCATGCTTGGACTTTCCATGCCAAGTACCCATGACTTGGACTTTTCCCATGCCAAGTGTTCCACTTGGACTTTCCATGCCAAGTGAAGCTTGAAGCTTCGTTTCTCACTTCACCTCGGTCGCTTGTACATGGCGATCCAATCATATGTCCCCGGATTAAAAAATTTTAAACCAAACGAAGATGGATTACCCAAGCAACCGATCCATCATCATGCTTCTCAATTTGAGTCATCGCTTGAACAAACTTGTTGTTCAAGCAACCTAACTCTTATCCTCGATTAGCCAAGGAATAGATGATGTACGGATCACTGTTTTTGTATTTATCATCGGGATCCAAGTAAATTAACCACATGCATGATATAAAAGAACTAAAATCAAAACAAACAAGATTTATACCTCTTGTTTACCTCTTGATCTTCAATCGTATGACCTGTCCTCCTCTTCGATGTAGTGTGGGCAACGATCCTCCAAGAGTTGAAGCCTCCTAGATCGCATCTTCTCGTCCTTGCTCCCTCCGAACAAGGGAAGAAAAAAAATCCCTTCTTCTCCTTGCTTGTGCTGACCACCAATCACTAAGAGAGGTTGCCACTGGCCCTAGGAGGGGAGAGGAGTTGTGGGCGCCAACCAAGAGAGGAGCTCTTGTTGCCGCCTACCAAGGAGAAAGAGAAGGAGGAAGGAAGCACTGGCAATGGAGAGGGAAGACTTGTTGTTGCCACTGGCCAAAAGAGAAGAGAAGCTCGAAGTTGTTGCCGCCCAGAAGGAGAAGACAAACCCTAGCCACCACCTCTTGCCGTCTAAGCATTCCACGCTAACTCCAAAACCCTTGCCAACCTTTATTGCTTTGCCGCCCAAGCCTCTCCCCCTTATTTATAGATCTCGCCCAAACCTCCTTTTAATCGTATATGTTGGATCTAGGCTTCTTGAGGGTTTTAATAGGCTACAATAGGGACCATGAGGAGGAGTTGGATCTTGGCCACCTAATGGATCCATCCCACATAAAATCCGATCCATTAATGATAATCCATTACACTAGAGGATTATCATTGTTCTACCTCACCAACCCTATAATTAAATATGGGCTCCATATATTAATTGTACAAATATCTCCCCGTGTTTAAGATATCGAATGTTCGTTAATTATTTAATTTACTGATAATTAATTAATTAACATCTTACTCCATGAGTAGTACCACTCAATCTTATCATCATGCTAGACCAAATCCACTTACAGGGGTTTACATGATGATCCCTATGAGCTTCTCAAGGGGACATTATCATCCTAATACATAGGACACGGTTTCCTCTTATAATCAATGACACACCATGTAAATAATATCATTTTCCAACTTACCGAGCCTATCGATTTAACCCATAAATCTCTCTCATTGGTAAATCAAAGAAATAAATATTAAGTACATGTGTCCGTTATTATATCGGGATTAAGAGCATGTACACCATAATATCCGAGGTCCAATTTAATTATGTAGTCAGCAATAAATTGAATCACCTCTAAGTCGGTCCTGCTCAATACATACAAAGTGTACTAGTGTAATTCTATGGTCAAGATAAACCAATACCAAATTACACTACAACCATACCAATGGTGTGTCCAAAACCATCTTGGTTGTGAGCCTCTAATTATACTGCACAAGAAAGTGATAACATGATCATCTGTGTGACACCACACACAATGTTATCTACAATGTAAAGTATTAGATAAGATGCACACATATAATAAATATAAAATATAAATAATGATCATGTGATTATTATTTCAAAATGAAGATGTCCATACAAATATTAGGCTTTTAGTATACATCCCAACAATCTCCCACTTATACTAAAAGACTATGCTGCCATCAAAGTACCATACATCTGATTCCCCTTCCCTCCACTTGCCTATCAAAAGCTCTCGCTGGAAGGGCCTTAGTGAAAGGATCTACCAGGTTATCCTCTGATGCAATCTAGGTGACAGCAACTTCTCCTCGCTTTATGATCTCTTGTATCAGGTGGTACTTGCGCTCTATATGTTTACTTGCCTTATGGGCTTGTGTTTACTTGCCTTATAGGCTCGTGGTTCCTTCGAGTTTGCAACTATACCACTGTTATCACAATAAATTGTGATAGTTCTGGGCAAACTAGAAATCACATCCAAGTCCATCAAGAAGTTCTTGAGCCATACAACTTCTTTGCCTGCCTCAAAGGCGCCCACATACTCAGCTTTCATGTTGGAGTCAGCCACGCATTTCTGCTTGACACTCCTCCATATAATGGATCCACCTTCTAGAGTAAACTCAAAACCCGAGGTAGAGTTACTATTATCCCTATCTGATTGGAAGTAAGAATCTGTGTAACCCATAGGGAGAAATTGATCTGCCTGGTACACCAGCATATAATCCCTAGTACTTCTCAGGTACCTCAATATATGCTTTATCGTAGTCCAATTTGTTAGTAATATATGAGAGATGTCCTAAGGCAATCGCCTTATGTATGAATCATTTATATGATAAATGAAGATTCACTATTTGAGTATACATGTTTTATGTATTTGATTGGATCTTAAACTCATTTACTGAATGTCCACGATACAATTCACAGCATGAGAGAATTTGTGATTGGATCACAACTAGTGAGTATCTCTACATGTGTAATTGTGATGTATCGGAATTATCCCTAGTCGATGAATTGATGGATTTGGACACCATCAATTCTGTCGAGACTAGCACGAGGTATACTCCTTGGTGTATCCAAGCAGCTGATTCTCACTGGCTGGAGACATAGTGATGTCCGGAGTTAATCGTGGATGCTAGTTATGGTAACTAGTTCATTGGAGTGACCAGCCGTAAGGCTTCATATGGTTCTCTGCATACATAGATATGTCAATGAAGTTCTTACTGTGGCTTAAGTGCGATGTTCCTTTGACTTGCGGTATTCAAGTCATCTTGATCATGGAGACTTATGCTTTGACATCTTAAGCAAACATCTCTAAGGAGATGTGGACCTGGGATGATTGGGTATAAGTCGAAGTGATCGAAGGTGTTTGAATAGCCTATAAAGGATTCACCACTCCTTGCGAGGAGATGTATACCCATGGCCTCTCGTCGGATTGTTACTAAAGTCTTTGTCCAAAGCATTACATGTTTAGAGTAAGGTACTCTTCGATACATGTGGAGTAACTAGAATCCGTAGGATGAGGAAATGATACTTGGGCTAGGTGTGACGTAGTCAGCCTAGTGGGGACTGACACAATAGACCATGTCCTGAACCAAGTGGGTATAAGATGAGTGAAGGGAATGGGGCACGAATCATTCGAGCTACTGAAGGGTTTCAGAAATAGTTCTGGATCAACCATTGATCTTTTCGGTTAATTGGGGATCATGATGTACTACTAGGTGCCACTCATGATCGTTCTATAATTAATGGTTAATTATAGACGGCCAACATAAACCGAGAACCTATTTGGTCACATGCACAACGAGCGTAATCCAAAGGATTTAAAACGAGCTTGAGAATGGGATTCTTAGACCGAGAGAAACTAGGTTTGGTTGGACCAAACATAAAGCGAGCATGAAATCGTTTCAGTCGCAATGGAAGCGTGGATGGCCCGCATCTTATGAAGACGTAATGGATGAACCAAAATGGTTTGGTTCTAATCCAATGGATGAGAATAAACCAAAGGGGTTTGGTTTATTTTAAACGAATGAACCAAAAGTTGGTTCGGTTCGTTTTAACTTAAAATAAACCATCATGGTTTGGTTTATTTTAACTTATCTTAATGGAACGGGTTAACGGGCTTTATGGATATGATCCATTAACCATTAAGAGAATTAGTTCTCTATAAAATAGGGCTTAAACCCTATTCCAAAACCCAAGATTGAGTTGCCGCCCACCCTTGGAGTTGCTCGGCGCCAACCCTAGGCTGCCGCCCAGCTTGTTGTGCCGCCTTCATCTCCTTGTCGGCGTCCAAGCTTCAGCCGGTGAACCCTCCGGCGACCCTCCGGTGATCTTCCTAGGCCTCGGTGAAAAGGTGAGTACTTGGCTTCCTTGTTTTGGCCGGCGCCTACTCCTCCACCAAGCTGTCCAGTTTTCTGGACAGCTTCTTCTCCTCTCGTCGGAGCGTCGTTTGGATGACGGTTAGAGCTCCAACAGCGGATAACTTACCTGGGATTCGATCTCCGGTAATCCTCTAAGGTGGAGGATGAAGGATTCGTCAATCGGTTGACGAATACCTCTCCGGAGAAGCGAGTTTTGAGGACTCGTTTTGGATCCGAATTTGGATTCGGATCGTGATCATCTCTCGATCACGTCGTCTTCAACACGAGGCTAGTAACCCGTACGAAGACGAAGCTCGTGGCTTAGCGAAGTCATCCCGAGGAACTCGGCGTGGATACGGATAGAGACGATTCTAGCGAGGATCGTTCCGGTTGATGCCGTTGCCGCTACACGTCATACGAAAGGTATAACATAGATAAATTTCCTTTTTATTGCAAATTTAAATTTACGGTTATGTCTACACTTGTTGTAATATGCATGCGTGTGTTGTGTGTGTTGTAATAAATAGGAGTATTTATTATTTTTATTGCTTCCGCTGTGTTCATGTTTACGAAACATGATCGAACACACACTGCCTTGTGATCGAAACCCATGGTATCAGAGCCCAGGTTGTGTTTCGACATAATCGTAAAATGGTTTTGCGATAGTCATAATGTATTTCTGGAAATTTTCTAATTTTGGAAATTTAGAAGTATTTATGGAAATTTTTAATTTTGGAAAGTCTAGAAGTATTTATGGAAATCTTCCACTTTTGGAAAGTTGAAAGTATTTATGGAAATTGATATTTTCCATAAATAAAATATTTGATTAGATTCTGGAAATTTGTTTCCTAATTTAATCATGATTTGATTTGGGAAATCAAATCTTAAAATATTTTATTTCCATAAGTAGTTTTAATGATTTAGGAAATTGGTTTCCTAAATAGATTTTCCTTAATCAAATAATTCCATGAATAAAATATGTGATTAGATTTGGAAATTTGTTTCCTAATTTAATTATGATTTGATTTGGAGAATCAAATCTTAAACATATTTTATTTCCATAAATAGTTATGACATATAAGGAAATATATACATGACATAATTGTATGCCATGTAATTGCATTAGATGCATAACATTATGCCATGCGTGTCGTGACATGTAGATATATGCCATGTATGCCATGCCATGTAGATAATAGTTATTTGCATGCAAAGAGGATGAGACATAAAAACCCTTAAACAATATTAAAGCCTACACCTTCCATTAATATGGTTAGAACCAGAGTTCCGTTTCTTGTTTGGGTTGTTGGACTCTCTCCAAGCCCGGCTCGAACCCGAATATGTTCAAACCATGGAATAGTTTAATACTAATATGGTAAGAGTAAGAGGTCAATCGTTAGCTTTGGTTGTTGGACTCTCTCCAAGCTGGGCTAATTGGTTGAATGCGCTCTAACCATATTAAAACTATGTCCCGATTAATGGGTTGGTTTTAACCTGGAGCATCGACACATTGGACTCTCTCCAAAGTCGATGTAAAGGGAGGTGAAGTTGGGTGCTATGCATATGATGCATACTTGTTAATGTGTTAACAACCCGATGTATGTGTGAACATTCAATTAGTTGATAGCACATTGTGATAGTTGCATATACGTGATATGCAATCGGTATAGTTGATACCTACCGTCGTAGTTATGAATGGCTTGTTGGACTCTCTCTAAGGTTGTTCATAACTATGATGGATATCAGCCCATTCGGAGATGGACCTACAATCTCCCGAAGTGATTTTGGGGTTTTTGAAATTCGAAAAATGAATGGGATTTATAAATGTATATTGATGCATTTTAAAAAAATCATCTTTCTCATATATGCTCATTTTGTATTTCTAAAATTGATCATGTTGTCTTTTAATTTGCGTTCCATTTTGGATTCGAATAAATTGACTGGTCCGAGTTTCATGGACTGGCTTAGAAGCTTGAGAATTGTTCTGAATGTTGAAAAGCTTGCAAATGTCCTCGAAGCGCCTCTTCCCGCCCGTCCTAGTGACGATGCAACTCTGGACCAATTGTTGGCCTATCAGAAACATGTGAGTGATTCTGAACAAATGAGTTGCATCATGCTAGCCGCGATGGAACCCAAGCTACGAAAGAAGCATGAGCATATGGATACTCATATCGTAGTCCTTCATCTTTGTGAGTTGGTTGATGAGCAAGTGAGATTCGAAAGGTTCGAAGTCTCAAAGCTCCTCTTCACCTCTGAGATGCTAGAAGGTTCATCTGTGGTACTGCTCAATATGCTGAAGACTATGGAGTCTTCTGAGAAGCATGAGCAGGGGACGGTGCTATTTGTTGATTCCTCGAAGAAAGGTTCTAAGAGGAAGTCAAAGGAGCAACAGAAGGGAAAGAAGAGAAAGGCTAAGAAGGTAGAACTAGCACAAAAGGAAACTTGCCATCATTATGGCAAGGAGAGCCATTTGCGAAGAAAGTGCAAGATTTATCTTGAGTCCGTGAAGAAGGATAAGGCATCGGATGCCCCATCTTCTTCAGAAATCTTCTTTATTGATTATCATTCTATTTCCTCAGACACTTGGGTATTCGATACTGGTTGTAGCTCTCATATATGTAATGACATACATGGGCTAAGGAATAGAAGAAGATTCGTCAAGGGGAGAGTCAAATTTACGTGTTGGGAATGGAGCAACGGTTGCTGCACTCGCCATCGGAACGTACTTGTTGGAACTCCCTGTAGGACTTGTCTTAGAACTGGACAATTGCTTATATGTTCCTTTGTTGATAAAGAACATCATTTCTATTTCTTGTTTACATAGAAATGGGTACCATTTGACTTTTAGTAACAATTATTGTTACATAACTTTGAATGAAGTTCTTTATGGGACTGGAACTTTAAGCAATGGTGTTTATACGTTGGACGTATCCAGTGACATTTTCAATATCGAAGCGAGCAACACGCGTGCTCGAAAGGATAATCAAATAGACTCCTATATGTGGCATTGTCGTCTTGGCCATATAAGCAAGAAATGCATGTCCGAATTACACCGATTTGGAATTCTAGAATCGTTTGAATTGGATTCATACGATACATGCGAATCATGCTTAAAAGGCAAGATGACTAAGTTACCTTTTATTGGAAAAGGTGAACGAGTGGGAGAGTTACTAGGTCTAATACATACTGATGTATGTGGACCTATGTCAACTCAAGCATTAGGAGGCTATAGCTACTTCATTACCTTCACCGATGATCACTCACGGTTTGGGTATGTATTCTTGATGAAACACAAGTCTGAAGCCTTTGAAAGGTTCAAAGAATTCAGAAATGAAGTAGAGAAACAACATGACAAGAGTATTAAAATACTTCGATCGGATCGAGGTGTTGAATACTTAAGTCAAGAGTTTCTTGATTATCTAAGAGACAATGGTATATTGTCTCAATGGACTCCGCCCTATACACCACAGCATAATGGTGTATCTGAGAGGCGTAACCGGACCTTGTTGGACATGGTCAGGTCAATGATGAATCATGCAACTCTTCCCAAGTCCTTTTGGGGCTATGCACTTCAGACAGCTGTTTACTTGTTAAACAGAATGCCTACCAAGGTAGTCTCAACTACTCTATATGAGATATGGAATAGTAAGAAACCTCATGTATCTTACTTGAAGTATGGGGTTGTCCTGCTTATGTGAAGCGGACTGTATCAGACAAATTGGATGCTAAGTCTGATAAATGTCTATTTATTGGATACCCTAAGGAAACAAGGAGTTACCAATTCTATCATCCTGTGGAACAAAAGGTGTTTGTTTCAAGGCATGCTGTGTTTCTAGAGAAAGAGTTTCTCTTGCAAGAAAACAGTGGGAGTGTCGTCGAGCTTGAGGAGGCTCGAGAGACTCAAATAGACATTAATGAGATACCTGGTGAAGCACAACAGCTGACAACTCATAGTGATGAGCAATCGGCTGGACCTATTGTAACACCACATCTTCGTAGATCTGGTAGAACACGCAATATTCCTGAGAGATATGGATTTCTCGTAAGTGAATCGAACGACGTGTTACTCATTGATGATGAGGAGCCTACCAGTTATGAAGAAGTGCTGACAAGTTCAGAAAGGGATAAATGGCTTGGTGCCATAAAGTCGGAAATGGATTCCATGTATGAAAACCAAGTTTGGAACTTGGTTGACCCACCTGAAGGGATAAAGCCTATAGGGTGCAAATGGGTTTTCAAGAAGAAAACCGACATGGATGGTAATGTGATTACCTATAAGGCTAGATTGATGGCGAAAGGATATCGTCAAAAACAAGGTGTTGATTATGACGAAACCTATTCCCCTGTAGCTATGCTTAAATCCATTCAGATGCTCCTGGCCATAGCGGCTCATTATGATTATGAGATATGTTAGATGGATGTGAAAACAACTTTCCTTAATGGAAACCTGCTCGAGGACGTGTATATGATACAGCCTGAGGGTTTCACATCGGTTGATAAAACCAAGGTATGCAAATTGTGACAGTCCATTTATGGATTGAAGCAAGCATCCAGGAGCTGGAATATCATTTTTGATGAGACAATCAAAAAGTTTGATTTCTCACAAAATCCAGACGAACCTTGTGTGTACAAGAAGGTTAGTGGGAGTGCAGTCGTATTCCTAGTATTGTATGTCGATGACATACTACTTATAGGAAACGATGATTCAATCTTACAGTCAGTGAAGGTTTGGTTATCCAAGACATTCTCCATGAAAGACCTGGGAGAAGCAACCTACATCCTCGGGATTAAGATTTATAGAGATAGATCGAAACGGTTGCTTGGTCTTTCGCAGTCTACATATATAGACCGAGTGCTAAAGAGGTTTAGCATGTTGGAATCCAAGAAAGGTTTCCTACCCATCAGGCATGGGGTACACCTTTCGAAGTCTATGTGTCCGCGCACAGAAGACGAGAGGATTTGCATGAGTAAGATTCCCTATGCATCCGCAATAGGATCTATCATGTATGCTATGTTATGTACGAGGCCCGATGTATCGTATGCTCTGAGTGTCACGAGCAGATACCAGTCCGATCCAGGAATGGATCATTGGGCGGCTGTTAAGACGATCCTTATGTACTTGAGAAGAACTAAGGATGTGTTCCTAATATATGGAGAAGGGTACATGGTGATACGTGGGTATACGGATGCCAGCTCCAGACAGACAAGGATGATTCCATGTTTTTGTCTGGGTATGTATTCACCTGGAATGGAGGCGCAATAAGTTGGAAAGGTTCCAAGCTTGACACTATAGCGGATTCTGCCACTAAGGCAGAATACATTGCAGCTTTGGAAGCAGCAAAGGAAGCGGTTTGGATCAAGAAGTTCATCTCTGAACTTGATTTCGTCTCATCAATGATCCAAACATATGCTTCGCCGCTATCATCTTATCAGAGAGATCATCAGTAGGAACGAAATACAAATCGAGAAAATTTCCACTGAAAGGAACTTAGCGGATCCTTTGACTAAGGCATTACCTCAAAGTAAGTTTGAGGGTCATGTTCGAGCTTATGGTATTGGATACCGTAGCGATTGGCATTAGGCCAAGTGGGAGTCTGTTAGTAATATATGAGAGATGTCCTAAGGCAATCGCCTTATGTATGAACCATTTATATGATAAATGAACATTCACTATTTGAGTATACATGTTTTATGTATTTGATTGGATCTTAAACTCATTTACTGAATGTCCACGATACGATTCACAGCATGAGAGAATTTGTGATTGGATCACAACTAGTGAGTATCTCTACATATGTAATTGTGATGTATCGAAATTATCCCTAGTCGATGAATTGATGGATTTGGACACCATCAATTCTGTCGAGACTAGCACGAGGTATACTCCTTGGTGTATCCAAGCAGCTGATTCTCACTGGCTGGAAACATAGTGATGTCTGGAGTTAATTGTGGATGCTAGTTATGGTAACTAGTTCAATGGAGTGACCAGCCGTAAGACTTCATATGGTTCTCTGCAGATATAGATATGTCAATGAAGTTCTTACTGTGGCTTAAGTGCGATGTTCCTTTGACTTGCGGTATTCAAGTCATCTTGATCATGTAGACTTATGCTTTAACATCTTAAGCAAACATCTCTAAGGAGATGTGGACCCGGGATGATTGGGTATAAGTCGAAGTGATCGAAGGTGTTTGAATAGCCTATAAAGGATTCACCACTCCTTGCGAGGAGATGTATACCCATGGCCTCTCGTCGGATTGTTACTAAAGTCTTTGGCCAAAGCATTACATGTTTAGAGTAAGGTACTCTTCGATACATGTGGAGTAACTAGAATCCGTAGGACGAGGAAATAATACTTGGGCTAGGTGTGACGTAGTCAGCCTAGTGGGGACTGACACAATAGACCATGTCCTGAACCGAGTGGGTATAAGATGAGTGAAGGGAATGGGGCACGAATCATTCGAGCTACTGAAGGGTTTCAGAAATAGTTCTGGATCAACCGTTGATCTTTTCGGTTAATTGGGGATCATGATGTACTACTAGGTGCCACTCATGATCGTTCTATAATTAATGGTTAATTATAGACGGCCAACATAAACCGAGAACCTATTTGGTCACACGCACAACGAGCGTAATCCTAAGGATTTAAAACGAGCTTTAGAATGAGATTCTCAGACCTAGAGAAACTAGGTTTGGTTGGACCAAACATAAAGCGAGCATGAAATCGTTTCAGTCGCAATGGAAGCGTGGATGGCCCGCGTCTTATGAAGACGTAATGGATGAACCAAAATGGTTTGGTTCTAATCCAATGGATGAGAATAAACCAATGGGGTTTGGTTTATTTTAAACGAATGAACCAAAAGTTGGTTCGGTTCGTTTTAACTTAAAATAAACCATCATGGTTTGGTTTATTTTAACTTATCTTAATGGAGCGGGTTAACGGGCTTTATGGATATGATCCATTAACCATTAAGATAATTAGTTCTCTATAAAATAGGGCTTAAACCCTAATCCAAAACCCAAGATTGAGTTGCCGCCCACCCTTGGAGTTGCTCGGCGCCAACCCTAGGCTGCCGCCCAGCTTGTTGTGCCGCCTTCATCTCCTTGTCGGCGTCCAAACTTCAGCCGGTGAACCCTCCGGCGACCCTCCAGTGATCTTCCTAGGCCTCGGTGAAAAGGTGAGCACTTGGCTTCCTTGTTTTGGCCGGCGCCTACTCCTCCACCAAGCTGTCCAGTTTTCTGGACAGCTTCTTCTCCTCTCGTCGGAGCGTCGTTTGGACGACGGTTAGAGCTCCGACAGCGGATAACTTACCGGGGATTCGATCTCCGGTAATCCTCTGAGGTGGAGGACGAAGGATTCGTCAATCGGTTGACGAATACCTCTCCGGAGAAGCGAGTTTTGAGGACTCATTTTGGATCCGAATTTGGATTCGGATCGTGATCATCTCTCGATCACGTCGTCTTCAACACGAGGCTAGTAACCCATACGAAGACGAAGCTCGTGGCTTAGCGAAGTCATCCCGAGGAACTCGGCGTGGATACGGATAGAGACGATTCTAGCGAGGATCGTTCCAGTTGATGCCATTCCCGCTACACGTCATACGAAAGGTATAACGTAGATAAATTTCCTTTTTATTGCAAATTTAAATTTACGGTTATGTATACACTTGTTGTAATATGCATGCGTGTGTTGTGTGTGTTGTAATAAATAGGATTATTTATTATTTTTATTGCTTCCGCTGTGTTCATGTTTACGAAACATGATCGAACACACACACGCCGCGGTGCAGGAAACCCAACACAATTTCCATATGCTGGATTACTCTGATATTTGCTAACCATGCCCATGACAAAGTAGATATTCGACCTCGTAAATAACATAGCATACATGAGGCTTCCTACCGCTAAAGCATATGGAATCACCTTCATCTCCTCTATCTCTTTTGATGTTCTAGGACACATCTCTTTAGATAAAGGTACTCCATGCCTAAAAGGTAGAAAACCTTTCTTGGAGTTCTGCATGCTAAAACGAGCCAAAATAGTGTCTACGTATGAAGCTTGAGATAAGCACAACATCCTTTTATTGCGATCCCTTATAACCTTGATCCCAAGGATGTGTCCCACTTCTCCCATGTCCTTCATATCAAACTGTTTAGACAACCATACCCTTACGTCTGACAACACTTTGACATTGTTGTCAATGAGCAAAATGTCATCTACGTATAGTACAAGAAATACCACTACGTTTCCATCACATCTCTTGTATACACAAGACTCATCCGGACTTTGAATAAATCCATATGACTAGATTACCTCATCAAAGCGGATGTTCCAAGATCTCGAAGCTTGCTTCAATTCATAAATGGACCGATTAAGCTTGCACACAAGATGCTCTTTTTCCTTTACAACGAATCCCTCTGGTTGCTCAATATAAATGTTTTCTTCAAGACTTCCATTAAGGAAAAGTTGTCTTGACATCCATCTGTGAAACCTCATAATCCATATGAGCAACAATAGATAAGACAATTCGGATAGACTTAAGCATAGCTACCGGTGAAAATGTCTCCTCATAATCGATGCCCTCTTTCTGAGTATACCCTTTTGCAATAAGGCTTGCTTTGAAGGTATCAACCTTCCCATCTGTTCCTCTCTTTATTTTGTAGATCCACTTGCATCCAATGGTTTTAACACCATTGGGTGGTTCTACTAGCTCCCATACCAGATTTAAATCCATAGATTCTATCTCAGAATTCATCGCCCTTTTCCAAGATACCGCATCTTTGTCTTTGATTGCCTCATCATATGTCCAGGGATCAGATTCATGTTCTCCAGGGACCAAATCAGATGACTCTCCCAAGAACATAAATCTCTTAGGTTGTCTAACAACCCACCCACTACGACGAGGAATCACCTGTGTATCCTCTGTGATACGTGGTGCAGTCACTTGTGGTCTATTCTCTTGTACCGTTGGTACTGAAGTAGTGACTTCCCTTCTCAACTCCTTCAGAACAATTTTGCTCATGGTTTGTGGTTCATCACATAGTCTTCCTCTAAAAATTGGGCATTCGTGCTAACGATCACCCTCTGATCTCTAGGATAATAGAACAAACTGTTGGGAATATTGGTAACGGCTAGAAGGGGGGTGAATAGCGTCAATGGAATTCTTTCGCGTTCGTGTCTACAATTTTGTTAGTGCGCAGCGGAAATAGAAATAATACAATAACAAAATAGACAATCACACACGAACACAATGATATAACGTGGTTCGGAACCTCAAGGTTCCTACTCCACGGATCGAGCTCTACGAGCTCTAGTGATGCACACGCAAACACTAATAAAAACTCCTTCTCGGAACAATCCGGAGGCGGAGAAACCTCGTACAGGATGATTACAACAATAATCAAATTCTACAAGCGAATACAATGAAATACAAAGCAAAACTAGTAAAGAAAAACACTTTACAAATGCTCTTGAATGCTTGATCACTTGGTTGCTTGATATCAACTTGGAGACCCTGATTTGCAACAGCAAATCGCCCCAAATCGCCTCAAAGAAACCTTTTTTTTTTAACAAACCACCTTTCGTTCCTCTAGGATAGCCAAGGAAAAAGCGCACTTCTGTACGAGGTTCTAACTTACCAGCATCTACCTTCAGAACATGTGCTGGACTCCACCAAATCCGAATATATCTCAGACTAGGCTTTCGCCCAGTCCACAATTCTGTGAGAGTAGAAGGTACTGATTTAGATGGTACCTAGTTCAGAATATACCCTGCCGTATTCAGAGCATAACCCTCAGAATGAATATGGTAACTAAGAATAACTCATCATCGATCTAACCATCTCCATAAGAGTTTTATTCCTTCGCTCCGCCACACCATTCTGTTGGGGGGTACCAGGTGCAGACAGTTGGGATTGAATCCCAGCCTCTGATAAGTAACTCCTAAACTCTCCTAAGAGGTACTCACCACCACGATCAGATCGTAGTGTCTTGATACTTTTACTTTGACGTTTCTCCACATCAGCCTTGAATTCTATGAACTTGTCAAAGCATTCAAACTTACGACGCATCAAGTAAATGTATCCATATCTTGAATAATCATCTATAAAAGTGACGAAGTATTCAAAACTACCTCTAGCCTAGATAGACATAGGACCACACAAATCAGAATGAACCAATTCCAACACATCTTTGGCTCTATATCCCTTGGCCTTAAAAGGCCTCTTGATCATTTTACCTTCCAAGCAAGATTCGTAGGTTGGGAAATCTTCCACCACTAATGAACCCAAGGGTCCATCAGCTATCAACCTTTGAATTCTACTTAGGTTAATATGACCTAACCTTAGATGTCAAAGATACATTTGGTTCATTTTCAAAGGTTCTTTTCTCTTATTAGATTTAGAAGATGAGTTATTTACTTCAATTTTCATCGTGGGAGCCTTTGGTTCAAGAGTATATAAATTTCCTACCAACACACCAGAACAGATAATTTCCCTATTCCTTTTTATAACAACTTTATCATTAAAAAAATAGAATATCCATCCAAAAATAATTTAGAAACTAAAATTAAATTCTTTCTAAATGAAGGTACATAAAGGCAATTTCTCAAAACCAAAGTTTTATTCCTACAAAAGATAAATAAACATCTCCCACTGCAATAGCCGCCACCTTTGTAGCATTGCCCATATAGACGGTAATCTCCCCCTCAGCTAGTCGTCTAGTTTCTTGGAACCCTGCAAAGTATTGTAGATATGATCAGTGGCTCCCATATCTACACACCAGGTGCCGGTAGATAACATCACTAAATATGTTTCAACAACTAGACCAAAAGATATACCTTTGTTCTGCTTCTGGTTGGGGCAGTCAACCTTCTAATGTCCAATCTGCTTGCAAGTGAAGCACTTTCCTTTCGACTTCTTCACTCCTCCCTGAGATCCTCCCACCACCTTCGCTGTACCTTGTTTCTTCTTCTTCTTGCTTTTCAGCTTAGAAGTAGAAACCTTTTGGGCAACCAAAACCTGAGAACACTGACGAAAAAGTCCCTCTGCCACCTGGAATTCTATCAGAAGCTCTGCCAATGAATAAAACCTCTTATTCATGTGGTAGTTTAGGTGAAACTACTCAAAACTCATAGGTAGAGATTGGAGAATGATATCAATCTGGGTCTCCCCATCGATCTCAGCTCTAAGGACTTCCAACTCATTCAAATGAGCCATCATCTTAAGAACATGAGCCCTCATGGGTGTTCCCTCAACCATGGTGGTCATCATCAAGTTTCTCATAGCTTCTTGCCTAGCAGCCCGATTCTGGTGTCCGAAAAGTTCCTTGAGATTGAGCATCATGTCATAAGTAGTAGTCATGGCTTGATGCTGATGTTGCAATACATTTGATATAGAAGCCAAAATGTAACACCACGCCATCTCATCAGCCTTGATCCACTTCTTATAACTCTCTTTCTCCTTTTCCCCAGAATCATCAGTAGGCTTAAAAGGACACTCCTCAAGAAGTACATACTTGTACACCTCAACAGTCAAGACTATGTCCAGATTCCTTTTCCAATCCACATAGTTAGGTCCAGTAAGTTTATTTTCCTTTAGAATCACAGCAAGTGGGTTGAAAGTGATTTTGAAGAAACCTAAGAATCACATAAATCACAACACCTCAAAACACCGAGAATAATAAAATTTATTGATTCCTCAAATAATAAAATTTTAAAATCAACCAACACCTAAAAACACCGAGAATATCATATGCCATGATAGTGTGGGCATATACGAATTCTACATTTGTAAGAGGAGGTTTTACCCATTAATTTTATTATCTTCTCAACCTTACTTTTTGACAAATAAAATTAATAGTTGGTTCCTCTTCAACCCTAGAAATAAAAGCAGTGACTCCGATGGGGAGGATACTTTTATTTGCATCTACGTGTTCACCATTACCCGATACTAAGGGAATTATCTCGGATTATGTGCCTTCCGATGAGGAAGTACACCCGCTCCTAAATAACTTCATATAACCATATTTGACCTAGTGATATGCAAAACAAACTCATCCGATATGGAGGAAGGCACTCAGAGCCAACGTGCAAGTTTGTTCGCATCACATGTCAAATTGTAATGGAGGCCACGGGAATTTTAAAAAATTATCCTTCTCCCACTTAGTAATTTAACATTGAGGAATTTTAACCATGCAACCACAACAAGCATATAAATAAAAAGCAATAAATATAAAAAACAAATTTTCCAACTATTATGGCTTTTGTTCTCCAATATGCCCCAGTCGTGTTTCCACCTCGTCCACTCCTCCCTATGCCATTTACAAGCCATCCAGAGATCCGAGCCAAGAAGAATTATTTTAATTTATATCCATCGATCCTATACTCCACAAAAGAGTGTACATGAAATATAGATCAAAAGAAAACTAAAATAAAAGAGTGGCTAAACAATGTCGTAATTAATTACAAAAATTAAATATTAGCCTCGTCAACCCCGAGGATTCAAATGATATTACGATTACACACATACAATCACATACACACACATTTGGCCATAATAGTTGGATCTTATGCTTGTAAACAAAAAGTTAACCTACGTACATCCTACTATTATCTGGCACACATAATATATGATAAGTGCATAAAAGTAACCAAATCCTAAACACACAAAACCAGAAACCATGGCTCTGATACCACTTGATGGTTGAAGATTCGCTTCTCGCTTCACATCGATCGCTTATGGAGATCCAATCATACGTCCCCGGATTAAAAAAAATTAATCCAAACAAAGATGTATTACCCAAGCAACCGATCCATCATTGTGCTTCTCGATTTGAGTCGTCGCTTAAACAAACTTGTTATTCAAGCAACCTAACTTTTATCCTCGATTAGTCGCGGAATACATGATGTACGGATCGTCAATTTTTGTCTTTATCATCGGGGTCCAAATAAATTAACCACATGCATGATACGAAAGAACTAAAATCAAAACAAACCAGATGTATACCTCTTGTTTACCTCTTGATCTTCTACTGTATGACCTATCCTCCTCTTGGACGTTGTGTGGGCAACGATCCTCTAGGAGTTGAAGCCTCCTAGATCGTGTCTTCCCATCCTTGCTCGCTCCGAACAAGGGAAGAACAAAATCCCTTCTCCTGCTTGCTTGTGCCGACCACTAATCACCAAGAGAGGTTTTCGCTGGCCCTATGAGAGGGAGAGGAGATGTGGGCGCCGACCAAGAGAGGAGCTCTTGTTGCCACCGACCAAGGAGGAAGGAAGCGCCGACAATGGAGAAGGAAGACTTGTCGTTGTCACCGGCCAAAAGAGAAGAGAACCTCTAGGTTGCCGCCGCCCACAAGGAGAAGCAAAACCCTAGCCACCACCTCTTGTCGTCTAAGCCTTCCACGCCAACTCCAAAACCCTAGCCAACCTCAATTGCTTTGCCGCCCAAGCCTCTCCGTCTAATTTAAAGATCTTGCCTAAATCTCCTTTTAATCGTGTCCATTGGATCTTGGTTTATTGAGGGTTTTAATAGGCTACAATAGGGACCATGAGGAGGAGTTGGATCTTGGCCACCTAATGGATCTGACCCATATAAAATCCAATCCATTAATGATAATCTATTCCACTAGAGGATTATCATTGATCTACCTCACCAACCCCATAATTAAACATGGGCTCCATATATTAATTGTACAAATATCTCTCAATGCTTAAGATATCAAATGTCCGTTAATTAATTAATTTACTAACAATTAATTAATTAACATCTAACTCCATGAGTAGTACCACTCAACCTTATCATCATACTGGACCAAGTCCATCTGTAGGGTTTACATGATGATCCTTATGAGCTCCTCAAGGGGACATCATTATCCTAATACATAGGACATGGTTTCCTCCAATAATCAATGACACACCATGTAAATAATATCATTTCCCAACTTATCGGGCCTATGGATTTAACCCATAAATCTCGCCCATTGTTAAATCAAAGAAATAAATATTAAATACATGTGTCCGTTATTATATCGGGATTAAGAGCATGTACACCATAATATCCGAGGTTCGATTAAATTATGTAGTAAGCAATAAATTTAATCATCTCTAAGTCGGTCCTGCTCAATACACACAAAGTGTACTATTGTAATTCTATGGTCAAAATAAACCAATACCAAATTACACTACAACCATACCAATGGTTTGTCCAAAACCATCTTGGTTGTGAGCCTCTACTTATATTCCACAAGGAACTGATAACATGATCCTCTGTGTGACACCACACACCATGTTATGTACAATCTAAAGTATTAGACAAGATGCACACATAAAAAATATAAAATGCAAACAATGATCATGTAACTCTTATTTCAAAATTAAGATGTCCATACAATGACTAGGATTTCAGTATACATCCCAACACCAAGTACCTATGACTTGGTCTTTCCATAATGGTCAACCCCAAGTCGACCATCTAGTCAACCCATTGTCAAACAATGGTCAACTCCTTTGTCAAACATCAATGTCAAACATCAAAATACTACTCGAGTCTGGTCAATCGTGACCTGGGCTGATTGCACCAACAATCTCTCCCTTTTTGATGTTTGACAAAAACACAAACAAAACTTTGAGTTAGGCCACCTAGCTTAAATCTCCCTTCCAATTATCCTAAATTGGTAAATCACATTCTCCAATTAATTCTCTCCCTTTTTGACATACATCAAAAAGGTTCTCCCAAAGGAGGTCAATGTCTCATATCCCAATAAGATCTTACAATCTCTCCCTTGGTCCAAAAATATCTAGGATGTCTTCACTCTTTCTAGTGATAAGTCTCATATCACTAAAGAGAAGCAATCCTCATTCTCTCCCAAATTTCCATAATTCTCCCCCTCATGAGGAAGAACACATCCATCATCCCAAGATGGATAACCTCCCCCTAAAGGCTTGCTCTCCCTTGACCATTGCACCAACAATGTCCTTCGAGAGTCTCTAAGCCTATAGGAACACTAACCAATCAAAATTTAGGGCAAAGATTCAACATTGAACTTTCACCTCCCTTAAAATTCAATATACACCCGAACAACTCTCCTAATCCATGTTCAATGGATTTTCACCCATTCCAATGCTTTCCAAAGCATATCCTAGTGTTAGGAGTAGTTAGGGAACCTAGAAATGGCTGAACATGGGCTAAACAAACCTTGTTTACTCGAAATCAGACTTGTAGTCGACTTTACGATTGATCAATTGACTGACAACATCATTAGTTGACTGACATACTGTAACAGTCAACTGATCCCTGATTTTTAGAAATCAAATTTTCAGAAACGAGTTTTGAAAAAGCATAAATAAATATACGTATTTTGAAAAATTTTAAAACTTCATACGAACATTACTTACATGGTATATAATGGGTGAAAAATAATTTGAAAATAAAATACCCATTAAAATAAGAGATTGATACAAAGTTCAACAACTATTGAAAGTCCAATGTTTTTGACCTACTTTGTATCAACTTCTTCAATGGTGATTGCAATCAAAAGCTAGACTCCACTAAGGTTTTCTAATTGATTTTAAAATGGTTTTGAAAACCTATTTTGAACCATGGACTATGGGCTAGATGTACATGACTTGCACATTAGCTTTCCTCATGATTCATATTTATAATTGAAATAAGTTAAAGTTCATCTAGATGCAACATCTATGCACCTTGAACTTAACTCATTTTTCTAACATCTCACATGTATCTAGATTGCATAAAACACACACAAGTTAATGTAATTGTGAGATATGGGATTAGGGTTATTTGGGCTTCATGCATTTTCTAGACAACTCTATTTGATTCCCTTATACATGGGACTTCAAATCATGCCATTTTCCTTAAATCAATTTTAATTTACCTTAAATGCATGAATGATGATTATGGCATATAATGATATTATAAATAAACATGTGTCAATAATCATGATGTCATGGCATATAAATATACTTTAAACATGAACATGACATAAAAAAAAAAATAACCCTAAGCCCCATCATGACATTTTATATGATAAAGAAGAGATATGATGTCATGACATGGCAAGATAGAATATACAAATCAACACACACATCAAACTCATAATGGATGATAAATAAAACACAATTTGGAAAACCAAAATATTTTATTTATTTTAAAGTCAGTTCTACATCAACCAAAATAGACATCAGACTATCACTCATCACTAGGAAAATAAAAGCAAGATACATAATCTGCACCTAGCTACCATCCATGGAGTCATCTTCTAGAGGTGGTGAAGGATGTTGACTCAGGGTCCAGGTCAGCATCATCTCGAACATGTTGATCTTACGCTGCTCTATCCTGTTGAGCTGCTAACCCATCTCCTAACCCATGGAAGACATATGAAAAGCCATGCCAGACTGCTCCAGACTAAGCTCCACCAATCTCGTGTCATCTTCCTCATAAAACTCCTCATGTCGGGTCTCCAAGTCTGCAACTCTTGCTGAGAGACTCTCTGACGGAGCATCAAATAACATCGGGTCATCCTCCTCTACAATTGGCTCATCATGCTCTGTCGTTGGCTTTGCAGGCTCCCCAGCTGCCTCTCCAAGTGATGTGAGCAAAATATATACAGTTTTAGGAGTAGTTTTCGCTCACATCTCATTACATTTCTTGTTAGTTTCATGCATATATTACATTATTTTGCATGCATTTCCTATTTTCTGGTTCGGAGATATTCTCTTTGTACTTTTGCGTGCAGGATAGCATTATGGAGAAAAAAGACACACTTTTGGAGCAAAAGAAGGGCATTTTGCAGCTAGACGCCGAATGGGACACGACAAGAGCATGTGGCTACGCATGGCCGTGTCCAATTGGTGAGATCAGCCACCCTAGGGCCGATCACGGCTTGGCCGTGTAGAAACACACGGCTGTGTGGTGACCCAGTAGATTGACGCGATTAAGATTTTTTCCAGATTTTGCAACGATCCGATGTGATGTATATATAAGGAGAGCTCTGCCCAAACCCTAGGAGGAGGCACGATGGCTGGGATGACACACCGAAGCCCTAACAAGCTTCGGGGACTCACAACAGGGAAGAAGAACGTTGCCGGAGATCCAAGTTCTGCACTTCAACGCCAAAGAGAAGGCCACATCGACATTGTAACCACTTGTTCTTGGACTTTATTTCTGATATATTCAAACAAGAACATGCCTTGTGATTCTCCTCTTCTATTTATGGAGTAGTTCCTTCGATTCTAGGATTAGGGAGTAGCTTGTGTACGCATGACATGTTGCTTCAAATTGAATTCTATTTCTGAGTTTGAATTTGCAATTGGAAATTGTTTATACCAATATCTATGCGTATTTGGTTTTCTACCTGCTGTACTTAGGCGATATGAGGGGTGACAACCCTCGTATCTAAGATTTATGGGTTTTATACAAGAAACCTAGGGGTCAACCTGATCTATTATAACTGTGGGTAGAAGGACATGACCATGTGCGACCCAGTGGATTGATTAGGATGCCAAATCAATCCAGTAGAAACCACGAAATGCATGGCCATGCTCAAATGAGTCAATATGAGATATTGAGCTCATTTGTTTAAGTGACTCTACTTGGGGATCAAGAAACATAAAGATCGATAAGGGGATGACACGATCTCTACCTCATTGATCGATCTAAGATATAAAGGATAGAAGGACACCATCATACAAGATAATAGTCACAGAATGATTTTGTCGGATCTTGACATTTTGGTAACATGGGTAGCAATGATGTATTGCTAGATGTTGCTCATTGCTTATGTGTCTAAAGTGGTTTAGAGACATTGCCAACGTTACGAAAACCTATAGGGTCACACACAAAGAACATGTTGTTTTGGAGATGACATTCATTTTAGTTTGACTAAATGAACCATTAGGCATTGAATTGGATTCATTAAAAGGATTGGATTTGAGTTAGACTCAAATTAAATGGCCGAATTAGAGTTGGACTCAAATTGATTTGACTTGAGTTGGACTCAAATCCATTTGGATGGAATAAATTAATCATGCATGATTAATGTAGATTAATCATGCATTGAAGAGTGAAAATCAAAAGTTGGATGAATGTACTCAAATTGATTTGACTTGAGTTGGACTCAAATCAATTTGGATGGTATAAATTCATCATGCATGATTAATGTGGATTAATCATGCATTGAAGAGGGAAAACCAAGAGTTGGATGAAACCTCTTTTCTTGCATGATTAATTTGGATTAATCATGCATTGAAGAGTGAAAACCAAGGGTTGGATGAAACCATTCATATTCATGGGATGAATATAAAAAGGGGGCCTTGGATCATGATGTTTTTGGTTGAAAATAGCCTTTGTTTTTCCCCACTTCTTCCCTTGGGCAAAATTCTCTCTTGGCCTAGAATTTTTTGTGGTGTTGCTAGCACAACCTTTCTTTAAAGAGTGTTCGTGTGGATACCTTAGAAGCACGTACACTTGAACATGCAAGAGATCTGACGGACCGTGGACAAGCAGGATAAACAAAGGGAACTCATCAAAGATATACCCTATAGGATAGGCCTTTATAGATCTATTCTTTAGTATGAGTTTTCTTTCGCATGGATCGCTCGAGAGATTTTTTTTTTGCTGTGATTTTCTTATTTATTGTAATAGGATTTCCAACAGTGGTATTAGAGCCACTTGCGAAAGATCATACATAAAGATCATCATAGGTCATTTTATATGTGTTATAAAATTTTGTATACGAGGTTTATTATGGTGCATGTATGATCGTTTGGTTGATTTTGTGCAACAAGATATGCATGGTATATTTGTTGATCGTACAACATGTATGTCGTTTGGATCTATCACCCAAAATTGCTACAGTGGCAAGAAAGGGTCTCGGGTTCATTATGATGAACTAGCGGGATCGCCGTGTCATAGTGGCTTATAAGTCGTGCGTAGCACCATAATAAAATCTCCATGTCATAGATCTATGTGAACGATGTATGCCATGGTGCATAGTTATGGCCCTTAACCCCAATGTGATTGTGGTTGTGTTGTGTGTGCATGTTGTAATTCATAATACGGCCTGCGAGTCGTGCCTCCCTATTTTTCTAAGTGTAAAATAGATCTAGACTCTAATGTAACTGAGTATTCTTATTTTTTAATGTATAAAATGATGAGTGGAAAGTCCATTCGAGGAGAAGTTACAAGAAGGATGCCAACAACACAAAACAACCAAAGGATGCGATTGGAGGAGATGCAATCCCTAGGTTGACCCATCGCTCTTCTCAATGGCTTGAGGAGATCGTAGATTTGGGCCATAACCATGTCATGTTTAAGCTTATATGTTGATATATGATATGGTTATATGTGATGCATGTGATGTTTGTATGTAATGCTTGTATGTGATGCATGTCTAGTTAGTTGTCACAAAATTAGGTCACTTATCATATGCCTACCAAAGTTTAATACTTACTATTACCTTGTTCAATCGTAGCGCGTTTGCCAAAGCAAAGTGACTCGATTTACCTTGGTAAAGTACGACAGGATAATCGTGATGTCCGCCTATTAAACTTTGGGTTTGACTAAACTAAGCTCTCTCAATTAGATTGATGAACTTAGAGGCATAGCTCATATGAGATACCTACCTAACTTATACGAATCTTGGGCGATTAGCCAAAGTTAACTCAAGATGAGTAGTAATTTAGACGGATATATCATTTGATGAGCACTATGAACAAATAATGTTGTTCATATAGATATACAAGAGTTACATTAGATGTAATTGGTACGAGTTACCTACCTAACTTATACACATCTTGGGCGATTAGCTAAAGCTAACTCAAGATTCGGTATAATATGGATCTTGTCCAACTTTGTGACCAGTGGGAGAATCATTTAGTTAAAGCCCTAATTAAATGATTGAAATATGATACATGTCTGAATTTCTATATTGTAGATCACCATGTCATTAAATACGTCAAACACACTCTCTCTGCGATCTGTCCTTGATAAGGAAAAGCTCACTGGAGCTAACTTCCTGGACTGGTATAGGAACTTGAAGATAGTCCTCAAGCAAGAACACAAACTATACGTCCTAGAGCAGTCCATTCGTAAACCACCCGCACCTACGACCACTCGTGCTGACAAGGGTGCTTATAAGAAGCATCAAGATGACGCATTGGATGTGTCATGCCTTATGCTTGCCACCATGAACTTTGAGCTTCAGAAGCAACATGAGAACATGGATTCCTATTGTATGGTTGAACATTTAAAACAACTATATCAGGGACAAGCAAGGCACGAGTGATACAAAGTATCAAAGGCCTTGTTTCAATGCAAGATGCAAGAGGAAACTCCCATAGGCACTCATGTACTCAAGATGATTGGGTACGTTGAGAACATACAGAGATTTGGATTTCCATTGGGTCAAGAGTTGGCCAATGACCTTGTTTTGCAATCACTGCCAAAAGGCTACAGTCAATTTGTCATGAACTATAACATGAATGAAATTGACAAACCTTTACCTGAGTTGTTGAGCATGTTACGAACTGCCGAACTCAAACATAAGAAGAATCCTGGCACCATTTTTGATGGTAAACAAGAACAAAGGCAAAGGAAAGCAGAAGCCTAAAGGTAAGGGTAAGACCCAAGCCAAAGGCAAATGCATTGAAACCGAAAGGAGGGGTGCCTAAGGAAGGGGAATAATTCCACTGCGGTGAGACCGGGCATTGGAAGAGAAACTGCAAGCTATACCTAGAAGAAGTGAAAAGGAAGAGAGGTGAGACTTTTGTCTCAGGTATACATGTTATAGAAGTCAATTTATCTATCTTGTCTTCTTGGGTATTAGATACCGATTATGCTTCTCACATTTGCACCAATGTATAGGGCCTTCGAAAGACTAGATCATTGACGAAGGGTGAAGTGGACCTACGGGTAGGCAATGGAGCAAAGGTTGTCACCATCACTATAGGGACATATTCTTTATCTTTCCTCACTGGGCTTATCTTAGAACTAGAGGATTGTTATTATGTGTTTGCTTTGACGAAAAACATTATCTCCGTTTCTTGTTTGGACAAGAAAGGCTTCTCTTTTGTAATAAAGGATAAGTGTTGTTCCGTTTATTTACTTGATATGTTTTATTGTAGAGCACATCTTGTGAATGGTCTCTATCTTCTAGATCTTGAAACCCTAGTCTATAACATAAATACCAAACGGTTCAAATCTAATGATCTGAACAAAACATATCTCTGACATTATCGCTTGGGTCACATAAATGAGAATTGCATATCCCACCTCCATAAGGATGGATTACTGGACTCATTTGATTTAGAATCATATGATACATGCGAATCTTGTCTTCTAGGAAAGATGACCAAGACTCCATTTAGTGGACATGGCGAATGAGCTACTAATTTGTTAGAACTCATACATACTGATGTATGTGGGCCTTTCAATGTAGCAGCTAGAGGAGGCTATTAGTACTTCATTACTTATACTGATGATTTCAATAGATATGGATATGTGTATCTTATGAGATATAAATCTGAATCCGTTGAAAAGTTCAAAGAATTCAATAATGAAGTACAAAACCAACTTGGTAAGAGTATTAAAGTGCTTTGATCAGATCGAGGTGGGGAATACCTTAGCCAAGCTTTTCGTGACTATCTCATTGAGTTTGGGATTAGATCTCAACTCACTCCACCTGGAACACTACAGTGGAATGGTATATCAAAAAGGAGAAATCGTACATTATTAGATATGGTACGATCAATGATGAGTCACACAAATCTTCCTTCTTTCATCTGGGGATATGCTTTAGAGACGGTTGCTTTCACACTTAACTGTGTCCCATCTAAGGCAGTCATAAAGACACCATATACGATATGGACTGGAAAGAGTCCCAAGATGTATTTTATGAAGATTTGGGAATGTGAGACTTATGTTTGATGTCAAGTCTCCTACAAACTAGGCCCCTAATCAGACAAGTGCTACTTTGTAAGATATCCTAAGGAAACGAAAGGATATTACTTCTACAATCCCACACAAGGCAAAGTATTTGTCGCTAAAAATGGAGTATTTCTAGAAAGAGAGTTCATCTCTAGAAGAACTAGTTTGAGTCAAGTACATCTTGAAGAAATTCAAGATAAAGATAGCACTGAGATGGAAATTGAATCGACACCACAAAGTGTTGTGGATGATGAGATTGTTGAACAAGATTTTGTGGAGCAACAATCTGTTCAAGTAGACCAACCTCTTCGCTGGTCTGATAGGATATGTCGTCAGCCTGAGAGATATCCATTTCTCTTGTTTGACAATCATGACGTTATGCTTGTTGAGTTGAACAAGCCTAAATCCTATCTGGAAGCTGTGATGAGCCCAGATTCTGAGAAATGGCTAGAGGCCATGAGATCTAAAATGGAATCCATGTACAGTAACCAAGTATGGACTTTGGTTGATCCACCTGAAGGGGTCAAACCCATTGGGTGTAAGTGGGTCTTTAAGAGAAAGACTGACATGGATGGTCTTATGCATACCTATAAAGGGCGATTGGTAGCTAAAGGTTTCAAACAGATTCATTGTATTGACTATGATGAAACTTTTTCACCAGTTGCGATGCTTAATTCTATTCAGATCATGCTTGCAATTGCAGCTTACCACGATTATGAGATCTGGAAAATGGATGTCAAAACTGTATTTCTGAATGGAAACTTCCTCGAGGATGTGTACATGACACAACCTGAGGGTTTTGCAGATCCAAAAAATGCTGGTAAGGTATGCAAGCTGCAAATGTCCATTTATAGTTTAAAGCAAGCATCTAGAAGCTGGAATCTTCGATTCGATGATGTGATCTCACAGTTTAGTTTCATTAAGAATGAATATGAACCCTGTGTCTACAAGAGGGTTAGTGGGAGCATAGTTATCTTTCTTATCTTGTATGTGGATGATATACTTCTCATTGGAAACGACATCACTACGCTGTAGTTTGTAAAGACTTGGCTTAGGAATTGTTTCTCAATGAAGGACTTAGGTGAAGTAGCCTATATTTTATGCATTAAGATCTATAGAGATAGATCTACGAGATTGCTTGGGCTAAGTCAGAGTGCATATATTGACAAGGTTCTTAAATGTTTTACCATGCAGAATTCAAAGAAGGGATTTCTGCCAATGTCACATAGTGTGAGCCTTTCGAAGGATCAATGCCCTTCTTCTAAGGAAGAAAGGGAACGTATGGATCAGATCCCTTACGCATCTACTATAGGATCTATTATGTACCTCATGCTATGGACTCGTCCTGATGTCTCGTATGCTTTAAGCATGACGAGTAGGTACCAGTCAAATCTAGGTGATAGTCACTGGAGAGCCGTCAAGAATATTCTTAAGTACTTGAGAAGAACTAAAGAATATTTCTTGATATTTGGAGGCAATGAGTGTTAGGATCTTTGTAATGGCTAGAGGGGGGTGATTAGCCTTTCTTCGTTTCTACAAATACGTTAGCGGAAGCAATACAACTACAAATAAAAATACTAATAAAAAATAATGAAAGCAATGCTAACACCCGATGTATGTGGTTCGGAGATGATGCTCCTACTCCACGGCAATCCGTAAGGTGGATTAGCCCTAGCCAATCTTCACTAAATCCTCCTTTGGATGAACCAAGGTGGAGAAACCTTGTTTACAATGCTCTCCTCTTCTTTACAATGATGGAAGATTAAAAGCTAGAGAAGAGGAGGTTTAGAATCACTAAAGCACTTGGGAAAGCTTGGTGAGCACAAGGGTGTAGCTAGGAATGAGAGCACTAGCTTCACCAAGCTCCCCAAGGCCTCTTCTTATAGAAAAGGGGTTGTTTTTCCCGTTGGGCTCCGATCAGTCAACTGATGCTTACCATCAGTCGACTACCGTCGAAGCCAACGACTTCTGAACCAGCAGATCCGCGGAGATTCGTAGTCGTAATTTCCAACGGCCAAGTGATCAGTCGACTGATCCCTCCATCAGTCGACTGAATGAGTGATCTGTCGAGTGATCGTAGGCCACAGTTGAGTGCGACTACATTCTGTGCTCATTTTTACCGATCACCGATCGCATCGCATAGCCGATCGATTGCAACATCACCAATCACATCGCCGATCGTTTCAATCATATAAGTATGAGTAATTCACACTTGATTTTTACACCCTAGACCTAGACTCAACCTTCTAGCTCCTCATTAAGCCTTGCGCCTCCAGGATCCCTCCGAGTCCACGACTTGTTCATCCTTTGCGCTTTGCTTCCAAGAGCTTCCTTCAGTTTCGTCATATCTTGGGTTGCCAAATGCTTGGACATTACGCCGCCAAGACTATAAGCTTGGACTTATGCTGCCAAGGCCTTACTTTGGACTTCCTTTGCCAAGGTTCACTTGGACTTTACGCTGCCAAGACTACAAGCTTAGTCTTACGCTGCCAAGTCCATCCCTTGGACTTCCTTTGCCAAGATCATACTTGGTCTTCCTTTTCCAAGGTTCACTTGGACTTTACACTGCCAAGACTACAAGCTTGGTCTTATGCTGCCAAGTTCGTCCCTTGGACTTTCCTTGCCAAGATCATACTTGGACTTCTCTTTTACCAAGTGTTCATCCTTGGATTTTCCTGTCACTTAAACATATTCGCAATTAGATCACAAAGCATTGCCTAACTTAGATGATTATCCAAACATCAAAACATATAAATGCTTGGAGCATTATTGCACCAACAATCTCCCCCTTTTTTATGTTTGACAATCATTTAAGTTAGGTCTTTTAAAGATACACACATAATCATATTTTCAATTCTAACTTAAACATTCCTTCTCCCCCTTTGACATACATCAAAAAGAGAAGGATTGATAAATGAAAGAATTTAAATTGTCGTATCTTGGACTAAGATATAAGATTGATATTTAGCTCCCCCTTAATCCAAGATATGCCTCATGATGTGTAAATAATATTTGAAGCAAAGCATAACAAAAATTCAAAAATTAAGTCCTAACTTTGCACCAACAATGGAAGTTTGGGGATGAAAAAGATATAATTTATGAAACTCCCCATAAAACACCGCATTAAACAGTTCTAAAACTTTGTTTATACTCAATATTATCATGCTATAGTTGTAGGACATCAAAGATACACTAAATATCATAAAATGGAGCTAATTATTAGAAAACACAGTGTATCCGTCGACTGGTTTGTGAACCAGTCGACTGCTACGCCTGAAATCGAAATTTCAGCTTTTTCATCCCAACTTCAGAAATGCGTTCGAAATTATAGAAATCTCAAAAAATCACAAAATTTTGCGTACACATTTCTGAAATAATACTTTATTAAGGAAAAATAGTTTAAAAAATATATGTTTTCCATATTTCATGATTGATACAAACTTGGAACCTATCAAAAGTTCCAAAGATTTTGCAAACTTTGTATCACTTTTGTGTTCCATTTGAAAATTGTTTTTCAAAATATGATGAATATAGTTTAAAATATATATGATTTTGAATTTCAAACTATGTTCTTAGAGCTATGTATCCATTACTTGAATACAAGCCTTCCCAATGATTGGTCCATAAGGTATTCATGTCTATAGGTGTGTCATTGGCTCATAGTAATGCATCATAACAAGCATGATGAGCCAAGTACACCTTCCCTATAATCTCACATATTTCTAAGTGTCTCAATACAAAAATCAAGGTTTCTTAAGGCTTTTGTGAGATGCATCAAGGTATAAGGCTAACATATGAATATAGGATCATGCAAACCTAGACTTTTACTCTACAAAGAAAATACCAAGCTCTCTCCTTAATGATGAAAATTCTGTTTCGGGAAGAGCTTTGGTGAAGATATCGGCAAGGTTAGACTTAGATTCTACATAATTAAGTTCAATGTCCCCTCTTGCCACATGATCTCTTATGAAGTGATGTTTCACTTCAATGTGCTTGGTCCTAGAGTGATGTACCGGATTTTTGGTCATGTTGATGGTACTCACATTGTCACAATAAACTTTAATGTTAGAGTAGTGTAGCTCATAGTCCACAAGAGTATGTCTCATCCAAAGTAATTGAGCTACACAACCACTCATAGCCATATATTCGGCTTCGGTGGTTGATAAAGCAACACAATGTTGCTTCCTACTACTCCAACTAACTAGGGAGGATCCAAGAAATTGGCATCCACCACTAGTACTCTTCCTATCCAATTTACAACCGGTATAATCGGAATCGGTATAACCAAGCAACTCAAAAGACCTAGTCCTAGGATACCAAAGTCCTACATTTAGGGTGGCTTTAATATATCTTAAAATTCTCTTAACGGCTACTAAATGTGATTCTTTGGCACAAGATTGGTATCTTGCACACATACCTACCGCAAATAAGATATCGGGTCTACTAGCGCTTAGGTATAGTAGGCTACCAATCATACTCCTATAAAGTTTAAGATCAATTGATTTACCATCATGATCACTATCTATTCTAGTGCTAGTGGACATAGGAGTGGTTACAATTTTTGCATTTTCCAAACCAAATTTCTTGATCATTTCATTTGCATATTTGGTTTGATAAATATGAATACCTTCATTGGTTTGTTTGACTTGTAACCCTAGGAAAAAGTTAAGCTCTCCAACTAAACTCATTTCAAATTCATTCTCTATGTTTTTTATAAAGTCTTGAAGAAGATCATCATTTGTTGACCCAAAAATAATATCATCAACATATATTTGGGCTATAAAAATGTTCTTTAATGTTGACTTTATAAACAAGGTTTGATCTACTTGGCCTCTCCTAAAATCCTTAGAAATTAAGAAAGATGACAATCTTTCATACCATGCCCGGGGAGCTTGTTTTAACCCATATAATGCTTTCCTAAGCTTATATACGTGGTTTGGATAATCTATGTTCTCAAACCCGGGTGCTTGCTCTACATATACTTCCTCCTTAATATAACCATTTAAGAATGTTGATTTAACATCCATTTGGTAAAGTTTAAATCCCATATAGGAAGCATATCCTAAGAGAATTCTAATAGATTCTAATATAGCAACCGGGGCATAAGTCTCATCATAGTCAAGCCCCTCAACTTGATTGAATCCCCTGGCAACCAACCTAGCCTTATTTCTAGTGATATTTCCTTGGTCATCTAGCTTATTCCTAAAGACCCATCTTGTAGTAATTATGGTGCTATCATTGGGTCTAGGTACTAACTCCCATACTTGACTCCTCTCAAATTGAGCCAATTCATCTTGCATTGCCAAAATCCAATCCGGATCATGTAATGCATCATTGATCGATTTAGGATCAATTTGTGAAATAAGAGCAACTTGACTAGTAGGAGCCCTATGAAATGACCTAGTTCTTACTCCTTGAGATAGATCTCCTACTACTTGGTCAAGTGGATGATCTTGATGAATTCTTAGGTTTCTAAAAGGGGTTTCAAATTGATCATTGTTATCTTCCACCCTTCTTTCATCATCGGAATCTCCTCTTCCTCCCCCTTGATCATTACCCCTTATGGTCAAATTTTGAAGTTTTTGGGTAATGTCTTGATTATTGTTATTAATATCCTTATCAATGGAGGACTTTCTAGGGTAGGTACTAGTGGTTTCATCAAATTGAACATTAGAGGACTCCTCAATCCCTTGGGTTCTCTTATTGTAGACTCTATATCCTCTACTTGTGGATGAGTATCCAACTAGGATTCCCTCATCCACTTTGGATTCAAATTTTCCTAAGTTATCTTTGGTGTTTAGAATATAAACTTTACATCCAAAGACTTTGAAATAATGAATTGTGGGAATAGTCTCATTCCATAATTCAAATGGTGTCTTTCCTAAAATCCTATGGATTTGAACCCTATTTTGGATATAACAAGTGGTATTAACCGCTTCCGCCCACAAGTAGCTAGGTAGAGAATATGCATTAAGCATAGTCCTAGCCGCCTCTTGTAGGGCACGATTTCTCCTTTCTACCACCCCATTTTGTTGGGGTGTTCTAGGACAAGAGAACTCATGCTTGTACCCTTGCTCTAAACAAAATTGTGAAAATTTAGAATTCTCAAATTCACCACCATGATCACTACGGATCCGGTTGATTTTGAAACTCTTTTCATTTTCAACCCTTTTACTAAATCCTATGATTATTTCTAAGGTATCATCCTTATGTTTCATAAAGAAGACCCAAGTATACCTAGAAAAATCATCTACTATAACTAAACAATATTTTTTACCATTTAAAGAAGGAGTACTATGGCAATCAAATAAGTCAAGATGCAATAGTTCTAATGGTAAGGAAGTAATAGTTATGGTTTTACCTTTGTGTGATGCTTTTGTTTGTTTTCCTTCTTGGCATGCATCACACATTTTGTTCTTGACATACTTGATCTTTGGTAGCCCTTTGACCAACTCTATCTTGGCTACCTTGGCTATGTTTTTCATGTTGATGTGCCCCAATCTCCTATGCCATAGCCAACTCTCTTCTTCTTTTGCAACAAGACACTTAGTAAAAATGTTAGAAACATATGAAAGTCAACATAATAGATATTTGATTTCCTATATCCAACTAACATACAATCATTTAATTCCTTGTGTCTAATCATGCATTTAGAGGATTCAAAAGAGACATGATAGTTTGCATCACAAAGTTGACTGACACTTAATAAATTAAATTTCATATTTTCAACTAGTAAAACTTTGTGAATGACAATTTTGGGGGATACCTCAATTGTACCTCTACCTAATATATTGAGTTTTCCACTATTTCCAAAAGATACCGCTCCCTTCTTCACATACTTAATTGTGGAGAATTTGCTCACATCCCCAGTAATATGTGTTGAGCAACCGCTATCCACAATCCACATACCTTGCTCTCCTACCTAAATCACATGAAAAACACAAGCTTTTGATACCCAAACATTTGGACCGGTAACATTAAGTAAAAACTTCTTAGGTACCCATGCTTTCTTGACCTTACCCTTAATGGTTGCTTTCCTATTAATCAATGAAATATAAGCAACTTCTTTTTCCTTTGACTTATATCCTAAACCGGCCTTGTTGTAAACGGCTCTTTGTCGGCTAAGGATCATGTCAAGATATTTTGAGCCATTTGAAAATTTCTCTAAATATGCTTTTAATTCACTAACCTCATCCTTAAGTTTGTCATTTTCTTCCTTAAGCATGCAAGAATCAACATGTGAAGGTTTTTCATTCCTAATGGCCTTTAGTTCTACCTTCATGCTCTTAACCTTAGATTTAGACTTATCTAGAGCTTCTTTCATATAGGTAATTGATTTATAAAGAAGCTTAACTTTAGGAGAGTTCATTACCTCATTGTCAGAAGATGATGATTCATCACTTGAGGAGCCTTCTTCTTGGCTTGATGTGCCGGAGTCATCTCCTAGGGCCATGAGTGCCACATGGCGTGTGATGTGACAAAGGTCATCATCGGAGGAAGAGTCTTCAACACTTGGTGTGTCCCATGTGGTTTGAGCCACCATGGCCTCCTTCTTCTTCTTCTCCTTCTTGTCCTTATTTTTCTTTTCTTTTTCTTCCTTCTTCTTTAGCTCCAGGAAATTTGGCTTTATGTGCCCCTTCTTATTGCAAGCATGGAAAATTACATTATTGTTAAAAATTGAATTAGCACTAATTTTACCTCTTGAAGAATGGGACCCCTTCCTTGCTTCTCTATTCTTGAACTCCTTTGATTTTCTAAGGAACTTCTTGACAAAATGGGCCATCTCACTAGATGAGTCTCCATCACTACTTGAGTCATCCTCCGATTCGGATGATGATGTACTTCTTTCCTTTCTTTCTTCTTCTTTTCAAAAAATAGAGCTAAACCCTTTTCCTTAGAGGACATGTTAGTTTGCTCATGTAATTCAAACTCACAAAATAATTCATCAATTTTAATTTGAGAAAGATCCCTAGTTACTTTAATAGCATCAACTATAGAAGTCCATAGAGAATTTCTAGGAAATGCTTAAAGTATGTATCTTACAAAATCCCGGTTGTCAACTCGATCACCTCTAATGTGAAGTACATTCACAATCTCCTTGAACCTTCCATGCATTTGACTTACGGTTTCATGCATCTTCATTTGGAAGGCTTGAAGTTGTCCAATTAGCAAGTCCTTCTTGGCCCTCTTTGACTCCTTGGATCCTTCATTTAGCTCAATGAGCTTTTCCCATAGCTCCTTGGAGGATTCGAAAGGGCCTACCTTGTTGAGTTGCTCCATGGTAATACCGCATTGAATGGTGAGTACCGCCTTTGCATTTGATTCGAATCTCCTATTCATTTCGCCTGTCCAATCCTTGCTTGGAATAGGATTCCCATGTTCGTCCACCGGTTCCTCGAAGCCATCTACAATGCTATGCCAAATTTCAATATTACTCATTAGATAGTACTTCATCCTACCTTTCCAATATGCAAAATGACTCCCATCGAAGAGTGGTGGCTTGGCGGTGCTATATCTCTCTTGAAGAACCATTGATGCCTTGGTTGATGGTGAAATCTTCCAAGCTATCCGGGCTCTGATACCACTTGTTAGGATCTTTGTAATGGCTAGAGGGGGGGTGATTAGCCTTTCTTCGTTTCTACAAATACGTTAGCGGAAGCAATACAACTACAAATAAGAATACTAATAAGAAAACAATGAAAGCAATGCTAACACCCGATGTACGGGGTTCGGAGATGACGCTCCTACTCCACGGCAATCCGTAAGATGGATTAGCCCTAGCCAATCTTCACTAAATCCTCCTTTGGATGAACCAAGGTGGAGAAACCTTGTTTACAATGCTCTCCTCTTCTTTACAATGATGGAAGATTAAAAGCTAGAGAAGAGGAGGTTTAGAATCACTAAAGCACTTGGGAAAGCTTGGTGAGCACAAGGGTGTAGCTAGGAATGAGAGCACTAGCTTCACCAAGCTCCCCAAGGCCCCTTCTTATAGAAGAGGGGTTGTTTTTCCTGTTGGGCTCCGATCAGTCAACTGATGCTTACCATCAGTCGACTACCGCCGAAGCCAACGGCTTCTGAACCAGCAGATCCGCGGAGATTCATAGCCACAATTTCCATTGGCCAAGTGATCAGTCGACTGATCCCTCCATTAGTCGACTGATGGAGTGATCAGTCGAGTGATCGTAGCAATGAAAGCGCGACTACATTTTGTGCTCATTTTGCTGATCGATCGATCGCCCTTCGCTGGCGATCGATTGCAACATCGATCATTGCCACTACCAATGATCGGATCGATAGTCGAGTTTCACCGACTCGGTCCGAGCACTGACCGGCCGATCGATACATTGTATCAGTCGACTGATACTCATCAAGTATGAGTAATTCACACTTGATTTTTACACCCTAGACCTAGACTCAACCTTCTAGCTCCTCATTAAGCCTTGCGCCTCCAGGATCCCTCCAAGTCCGCGACTTGTTCATCCTTTGCGCTTTGCTTCCAAGAGCTTCCTTCGGTTTCGTCATATCTTGGGTTGCCAAATGCTTGGACTTTACGCCGCCAAGACTACAAGCTTGGACTTATGCTGCCAAGACCTTACTTTGGACTTCCTTTGCCAAGGTTCACTTGGACTTTACGCTGCCAAGACTACAAGCTTGGTCTTACGCTGCTAAGTCCATCCCTTGGACTTCCTTTGCCAAGATCATACTTGGTCTTCCTTTGCCAAGGTTCACTTGGACTTTACGCTGCCAAGACTACAAGCTTGGTCTTATGCTGCAAAGTCCGTCCCTTGGACTTTCCTTGCCAAGATCATACTTGGACTTCTCTTTTACCATGTTTTCATCCTTTGATTTTCCTGTCACTTAAACATTTTCGCAATTAGATCACAAAGCATTGCCTAACTTAGATGATTATCCAAACATCAAAACATATAAATGCTTGGAGCATTGTTGCACCAACAATGAGGAGCTCGCTATAAAGAGTTACAGCGATGCTAGCTTCCAAACGGACAAGGACAATTACAGATCGTAGTCAGGGTATGTCTTTTGTTTAAATGGCGGTGTTGTGAGCTGGAAGAGTTCAAAGAAAGACACAATCGCAGATTCTACTACAGAGGGCGAGTATATTGCTAATTCTGATGTGGCAAAGGAGGTTGTTTGGATCAGAAAGTTTGTTTCTGAGCTTGGTGTAGTTCCTAGTGTCGTGAGACCTATAGAGATTTACTGTGACAACAATGGGGCTATAGCACAGGCAAAGGAACCTCGTTCTCACCAACATTCCAAACATATACTATGGCGGTATCACCTCATTCGAGAGATCATCGATAGAGGAGATGTTCAAATATGCAGAGTAGATACTGATGCTAACATTACAAATCCCTTGACTAAGGCTTTGGCATAGAGAAAGCATGATGGTCATACTAGGTCACTGGGTCTTAGAGATTGCAGTGATTGGCACTAGTGCTAGTGGGAGATTGTTAGTGTCATCCCTTAGTGCCAATCATGGGATGATTGATTAGGGATCATATGTATCATATTTCATTAATAAACAGACAAACATTGATTATTATATTTACTTTATGTGTGTGCCAGTAAATAAATATAATAATGCCCTTGAATAGTAGGTTCTAATCTACAGTATATCAATTGGTAGAATTGATTATGAGAAGCCGTAGAGAACATTATTCTTAAACATTCTTAGTCAAGTATTAATAGACAAAGGGATATATTGATACATTAAGACTAGCATGTAGGTCAATGGATGACTTGATCTCACAAGTCATGGATATTTGATATCAAATTGACACATGGATATATATATTGGAGAATATATGTACTGAATTGACCCGCCATGACAAAGTGTCATGGATCGTTATATGAGTGTCATATACTTTCTCATGTGACTATTGGTATGAATAGTCCTTAAACCTAATGTCACTATGGTTCCCTACATAAGGAGTTATGTAATTTTGTATCGTCTAACGTCACACCGTAACAGGGTGCACTATAACAGTGATCATTGGGTATGTAACGAATTATGCGGAGGGATGTGAGTGATGTAGATGAGATCTATCCCTCCCATATGACGGGAGTGATATCTTTGGCCTCTTGATAGAGTATGACCACAAAATGCATGGTCATGCTCAAATGAGTCAATATGAGATATTGAGCTCATTTGTTTGAGTGAGTCTACTTGGGGATCAAGAAACATAAAGATCGATAAGGGGATGACACGATCCATGCCTCATTGATCGATCTAAGATATCAAGGATAGAAGGACACCATCATACAAGATAATAGTCACAGAAAGGTTTTGTCAGATCTTGACATTTTCATAACTTGGGTAGCAATGATGCATTGCTATATGTCGCTCATTGCTTATGTGTCTAAAGTGGTTTAGAGACATTGCCAACGTTACAAAAACCTGTAGGATCACACGATAAGAACATGTTATTTTGGATTTGACATTCATTTTAGTTTGACTAAATGAACCATTAGGCATTCAATTGGATTCATTGAAATAATTGGATTTGAGTTAGACTCAAATTAAATGGCCGAATTTGAGTTAGACTCAAATTGATTTGGCTTGAGTTGGACTCAAATCAATTTATATAGAATAAATTCATCATGCATGATTAATGTGGATTAATCATCCATTGAAGAGGGAAAATCAAAAGTTGGATGAATGGACTCAAATTGATTTGTCTTGAGTTGGACTCAAATCAATTTGCATGGTATAAATTCATCATGCATGATTAATGTGGATTAATCATGCATTGAAGAGGGAAAACCAAGAGTTGGATGAAACCTCTTTTCTTGCATGATTAATGTGGATTAATCATGCATTGAAGAGGAAAAACCAAGGGTTGGATGAAACCTTTCATATTCTTGGGATGAATATAAAAAGGGGGCCTTGGATCATGATGTTTTTGGTTGAAAATAGCCTTTGTTTTCCCCTCTTCTTCCCTTGGCTGAAATTCTCTATTGGCCTAGCATCTTTTGTGGTGTTGCTAGCACACCTTTCTCCAAAGAGTGTTCGTGCGGATACCATAGAGACACGTACACTTGAACGTGCAAGAGATCCGATTGACCATGGACAAGCGGGATAAACAAAGGGCACACATCAAAGGTATACCCTATAGGATAGGGCTTTATAGATCTATTCTTTAGTATGAGTTTTTTTTCACATGGATCACTCGAGGGATCCTTTTTCCGTTGTGATTTTCTTATTTATCATAATAGGATTCCCAATAGCGGCGGTTCATCGGGAGAGTCTATGATGTCCCTTCCACAACATAGCTAGACGTTTAGACAACGCCCAGTTGATAGCATGTTTTGTGATACACAAGTGAAATCAAAGTCCTAGAATCCCTTTTAAAGATCTCGGCACACTCCTTCTTCCTCTGTGTTACACCGTACTAGAGTTTAGTCGACTGACAACCCTCGTAATCAAAACCTTAGATTTTACTTCCGAACAATTTCACCCACTAAACAAATCGGTACTCGAATCTAGTCCCTGTGGGATCGATAATATTTTATTACTTGATGACATCCATGCACTTGCAGGCGTTGGGCGTGAGCGCGCGCTTTGATGTTGGATCGAGAAGCGTCGCTAGAGGGGGGGGTGAATAGCGAGCGTAAATATTTTCATTCGTTCGTTAGATACACGAGTAAGCACAGTGGAAAATAAAGAGACACATTTATTTTTACTTGGTTCACAACCCAGCGGTTGCTACTCCAAGGTACTATCTGTCGTACACCGCATACGAAGGGCAAAGCACTATAATGTCTCCTCCTCGTTGGAGGTAGGAGACACCGATCACAAAACCAAAATTACGAGGATGAGGCAACAAGCCTACCTCACCTCTTTACGAATAAAAACAAAGAATACAATATCAGAATATATTACTTGATGCTGCTGCCGACGAAGAAGATCGGAACTTGTCGTCGAGTCGGTGTTATGACGGTGTTGAAGCTTTGGCATTGTAAGAGAACTTGAGAATAGACTTGATGATGTTTGGAGTTGGAATCCTCCCCTCCTTTTATAGATTTTGGCCTCTGAATATGTCTCCTCTTGTTTCGGAATAGATCACAAAGTTGTACAAATTTTATCGCGAAGTGGCCGCGTCGACCGTTATCCGTTTTGACTTAGCGCAAAGGCTGATTTGTCGCCATCAATCGACTGATGAGCATCAGTCGACTGCCCAATGTCCAACAGTCGATTGCCAGCCTGACCACCTCTCTGTAATAAGAGGTTAGCTCAGAAAATGATAAATGCGACGGTTTCTAACCGTCCGATCTCGACCTAGACCTTCCACAAGAACTCTTAGTCTGATCGCCACCTACGGTCGTCCCCGTATAGAAGACACATCCTTAGAATCTCTCACTCACATGAGCTTACCTCGATACTTACTGTGTCGCTTTCGCTTCCAGCCTTCCACTTGATTCCTTCGACTTCTTCCGAAGTCACTCGAATATCGCCCGACCACTGCGGCTTCCCCCGGGTGTCTCTAGCCTTCAGCTCCAGCTTTAGTACTTTTCTGGACACTCGATTTAGCTCGTGAGATAATGATGTAAATTTAATTTTGTGTCTTTGCCATAATCAAAACATAAGTTCGATTATCTAGTGGCCCTGCACCAACAATCTCCCCCTTTTTAATCTATGGCAAACCAACACAAAGTTAAGGGAAATTAAAGCATAAAACAGGTATAGTAGAAGATGAATGTCATTTCCCAAAACTCCCCCTCAACCAAAACTCCCCCTCAACCAAAACTCCCCCTTAACCCTAGGTGAGTTTTGAAAGAGATAATTTAATTTTCAAAATTAAATTTTATGTTACTCCACCATAACTTTTGCTCTTCTCCCCCTTTTGCCATAAATCAAAAAAAATGTTGGGGTTTTTGTAAAAAATATGGGTTTAAAAATAATATCGTATATGCATGCCTCTAGATAAATCAAATATGAGTCCAAGCATGCGTCTAGTAGTAGTTAGATAGATTGGTTCGAGGTGTGTCCCTCTACACCAATAATCTAAAGGTTTGTAATATAACCCTTAGATTCGGATTTATGTTTTGTGAGATGATTTTAAATTAATTAACGATAGTCAACCTTGGGTTAGATTCGGATTTATCCTTTAGATCGTTAAGTAACTTTTCGAGAAACTGGCTTCAAGGTCGTGGCGAGGCACAGGGGCCTTCTTTGATCGGAACAACGACCACTTCTTTAGACAAAGCCAAATTCAAGAAAATATCACTTAAGTCACTTAGGGTTACTTCCTGGTCTAACTAGTTTATGATACGGTGAGCTAGCTTCAGCTAGTTCCACTTGGTCAAGTGCACCAAGCTAGATACGCCTTATCTCGCCCGAATACATGAGACTTTGTTTCCCTAACGTACTATCATCTCGTCGCATCCTGATACTATGTTGTTAAGAGTTGACTAACTATTTCCCCTATCTAGCAATTCTAAAAATTAAAGTAAAATATTCAATGATTTTGCTAAGTAAACGGGTATACTATTTTAGTATTAGCTCCCCCTGGACCATTGAACCAATATGGTCTATTCAAAGAATGAATTTGATCCTGGGAAACCCAAAACTTATTAGTCCTTATATGTGAGTTCAATAAAACCTTTGGGACCCATGCTTGGACTGTTTGATGACTACAATTTACAATAGACATATAAGACCTATTCGTAGTCTTTGACTTAAATCCAAGTCTGGCTTTGTTGTACAAGACTCTTTGGGTTCCAAGTAGTCGATTAAGGTTCTTAGATCCCAACGTGAACCTTTCCAACCTAGCCTCAACCTCTTGAACTCGGTCTTTCAAGAGAGAATTCTCCTCCTCAAGTTTTTCAATTTGGGTTAAGTTTCCCTCTTGAACTTGACTAGTTGAAGAGGTTAGAATAGCCTCTTGCTTGAGGGTTTCAACCTCCTCAAGTAACGACACAACCCTAGACTCGGACTTAGTTAATTTCCTATTAAGAATTTTAATTGTATTGTAAAGCCTATGAATTAGTGAGCGACTAACCTTAATTTTCTCTTTTGGTCCGACTTTGAGTTGCTTCTTGAAGTATTCCTCGAGTTCGGAGTCGGTGTTGTAATTGGACTCGGACTCTGACTCAGACTCTTCGGGTCTTGCCATGCATGCTATGCCGCCGCCTTTTTTGTTGTCCTAAGTTGCATGGAAAGCCTTCTTTTGATTTGATTTGAATTGTGCCCTCTTTTTGTTCTTTAGTAGCCTCCTTTCCCTCCGAACGATCTTCCGCACTATGTTCGCTATTGCTTCCACCTATTCCAATTTGGACTCTGATTCGTCTTTGGGTTTGAGTTCATCTACTTGCCTAGTAGGTGGCTTGCTTCTTTGTCCTGCAAGTAGAGCAATACCTCTCTCGGCCCGGACCACGTTAGTTTGCTCATGAGGTTCAAACTCGGAAAATAATTCGTCTAACCTAAGCTTCGAAAGGTCCTTAGAGACCTTGTAGACATCGACCATGGATGCCCACAAGGTAGTCCTAGGGAAAGAATTTAAAGCATACCTTATAAGGTCCCGGTTCTCTATGGCTTGCCCGATCGAGTGAAGACCGTTGATGATGTCTTGGATCCGCGCATGTAATTGGGTGATGGTCTCGCAATCCTGTATCTTTAGATTGTACATTTTATTTAAAAGTAAATCTCTTTTACATACCTTAGCATCGGGCATCCCTTCATGTAGATCAATCAATTTGTTCCAGAGGTCTTTGGCGCTAATGAATGGTCCGATGTGGTTGAGTTCCTCTTTGGACAAGCCGCATTGCAATATTTGGGTTGCTCTTGCATCGGCTTCGATTTGCCTCTTGGTTGTGTTTGTCCACTTGTTTAAATCTAAGGGCTATCCTTGATTATTGGTGGGTAGAGCAAAGCGGGTTTGGATTATTATCCAAGTCTCGACTTGTGTTTTTAGAAAACACTCCATCCAACCTTTCCAATAACGGAAATCATTTCCGTTAAAGAACGGAGGTCGAGTGGTGCTATACCCCTCAATGTGAGCCATTAAATGTCTTGCAAAACACGAATAAAAACAAAAGAGAATTCCAAGACTTGGTCTTGGATTAGTAGTGCAGGAAATAATATGAAATAAACAGAAATAAATAAGAAGAATAAGAAACTAACAAAAGCTAGAAACTTACGACCTTTGATGTCCCCAAAAGGGAAATAAACGTTGGATTTTGGGGCTGGAAACAGCTTTTTACAAGGGTAAACCCTCATATGAAATATAGATCTATCAGAGATCTTCAATTTGGTAGGTAGATCGTTTCGAGAGTCCTCTTGTGCGAAAAGATATGGTCATTTTACCGTCGACTACTCCAAAATAGAATACTTGCAAACACACAACCAAAAGAAGTGTACCAAGACTTCGTCTTGGATTAGTAGTGCATGAGGAAAAGAAAAAAAAACCAAAAAAGACACGAATCGAAAAATACAAAAAGAAAACCAAAAAGTGCTAGATTGGTGGTTTCACCAAATCTTAGCGCCCCCACTCAGATACAAATTGTTGGATCGAGAAGCATCGCAAGAGGGGGGGGGGGTGAATAGCGAGCGTAAATCTTTTCATTCGTTCGTTCGATACACGAGTTAGCACAGAGGAAAATAAAGAGACACATTTGTTTTTACTTGGTTTACAACCTAGCGGTTGATACTCCAAGGCCCTATCGGTCGTAGACTGCGTACGGAGGTCAAAACACTATAATGTCACCTTCTCATTGGAGGTAGGAGACACCGATCATAAAACCGAAAGTACGAGAATGAAGCAACAAGCCTACCTCACCTCATTACGAATAAAAACAAAGAATACAATATCAAAATATATTACTTGATGCTGCTGCCGACGAAGAAGATCAGAACTTGTCGTCGCGTCGGTGTTATGATGGTGTTGAAGCTTTGGCGTTGTAAGAGCACTTGAGAATAGACTTGATGATGTTTGGAGTTGGAATCCTCCCATCCTTTTATAGTTGTTGGTCTCTGAATATGTCTCCTCTTTTTTCGGAATAGATCACGAAGTTGTAAAAAATTTATCGCGAAGTGGCCACGCCAAACGTTATCCGTTTTGACCTAGCGCAAAGGATGATTTGTCACCATCAGTCGACTGATGAGCATCAGTCGACTGCCCAATGTCCAGCAGTTGACTGTCAGCCTGGCCACTTCCCTGTAATAAGAGGTTAGCTTAGAAAATGATAAATGTGACGGTTTCTATCCGTCCGATCTCGACCTAGACCTTCCACAAGAAGTGTTAGTCGGATCGCCGCCTATGATCGTCCCCGTACAGAGGACACGACCTTACCATCTCTCACTCACACGAGCTTACCTCGATACTTACTGTGTCCCTTTCACTTCCGACCTTCCACTTTTTTCCTTCGGCTCCTTCTGAAGTCACTCGAGTGTCGCCCGACCACCGCGGCTTCCCCCGGGTGTCGCTAGCCTTCATCTCCAGCTTTAGTACTTTTCTGCACACTCGATTTAACTCGTGAGATAACGATGTAAACATAACTTTGTGTCTTTGCCATAATCAAAACATAGGTTCGATTATCTAGTGCCCCTGCACCAAAATTTGAGTCATTGACGGTCTCCGTCGCGAGATTTGAGGTCCCGTTCGCATGCATCAAGTTTTTGATGCCGTTGTCAGGAACTGATCGATTCGATATCGAATCGAGAAGTGGAAAATTTTATCGGACTTAAGATTAGATTTATTTACATGTTTTTTTTGTTTGGTTTATTTATTTTAGTTTTATATTTTCCATATTTAGATTTAGTTTTTCCTTTTATTTTAGCCGTGGTTTTCTATTTCCTTATTACCTCTTTGATCTTATTTGCTAGATTAGTTTATTTCCTGTTCCTTAGTATTAGGTAGCACTCCTAATTTTTGTTGCTCAGTTATTCGTATTCTTAGACGCTTAGGATCAGAAGGCCTTATTCCGATCAACTTAGAAATCGAACAAACCTTTCATCGCCGGAAAGCAGAACAGAAGAGGATGGACGACCAAGATGCATCCGAAGTACATATAGGCAGCCGACCTCTGTGGGATTACGCAACTCCTAGTGCTAGAGGATTTAGGCCGAGTATAGCTGGACCATCTATTTCGTCAAACAACTTTGAACTTAAAATAACACTTATACATATGGTCCAGCAGAGTCAATTTGGGGGAACTGCGACTAAAGACCCGAACTGGCACCTAGAGGCATTTTTGGAAATCTGCTCAACAATGAAGATGAGCGGAGTTCCTGCTGATGCGATCCGCCTGAGCCTATTCCCGTTATCATATTGGAATAAGGCTAAAGCATGGCTTTACTCCCTACCTTCGGGAAGCATCACTACATGGGAGCAATGTGAGCAGCAATTTTTGAACAAATACTTCCCACCAAGCAAGACTGCTCACATGCACCATCTTATCATGAGCTTCTGTCAGAAAGAGGGGGAGTCCTTATTCGATGCTTGGGATGGCTACAAGGGGCTACTCTACCAATGCCCCCACCATGGACTGGAAAGGTGGATGGTGATCTACATCTTCTATAATGGGATCGCGTACGCCACGAAGATATCCCTGGATTCTACTGTAGGAGGAGCACTTATGAATAAAACCATAGAGGAAGCAAAAGAGCTGATAGAAGAGGTGGCCTAGAACCACCATCAGTGTGCTTCCGAACATGGTCAACCTGCTCCTACAGCGGGACGATACACTGTCAACTCCATGGACCACCTAGAAGCAAGTATGGATGCACTCAGCAGACGGTTCGAATCTTTGAATCCTTAATCTGCATCCGTGGGCCATTGACTTTGGAGAGGGAGCAGTAGCGTATTGAGAGGACTACTATGGAGGGCAAGAAACCTCAGAAGAGCAGATCGAGCACTGTGACGCAGTTGGTGACGTCAATAAAAAGGCTAATAACCCATACTCCAGCATTTCCCATCCCGGATGGAGGAACCATCCAAATTTTCCCTATAAGAATAACTTGGGAAGGTTCAAATAGCCAAGAGAAAAGGGGCAGCCACAACAACCTAACACCCGTATGGAGAATATGCTGGAGAGCTTCATCCGAACACAACGGGAGGCAAATACTGAATTTCAAGGTGACATTCAAAGACAGATACGATGATCGAAGGGTTGGGATCATCTGTAAGGGATTTGTCCAATAGGAAAAAGTCGCTAGAGATTCAAGTAGCTCAGATTGCAAACCAGATCTCTAGGGTACTAGGGAAGCCACCAGGAAAAGCAGAGGTCAATCTGGTAGAGCATTGGAAGGCAGTAATGTTGCGAAGTGGGAGGGTTCTGAAAGAGATGCCAGGACGGTCGGCTGCTGAAGAGGATCTAGGAGCAAAAACATGGGAACCTTTGGGGGATACCGAGAAGGAAGAGGCTGGAAAAATAAACTAGGAACCTGCCACAAGGACTCAACCACCCCTTATTGTAGCATTCCCACAGCGGTTAACTAATGCAAAGAAGGATGCTGAGTTTGGTAAATTTTTGGACATGCTGAAGTCAATCTCAGTAGAGGTAATAACACTCAAAGCACTGCACCAAATGCCCCAGTTCGCTAGATTCATGAAAGATATTCTGGTGTATCGTAGGAAGGTCACAAAGTATGAAACAGTGGCCCACACAGAGGAATCAAGAGTTTATCTCCGAAATGAAACCACTCAGAAACTAAAAGATCCGGGGAGCTTCTATATTCCATGTTATATAGGGACGACACTGATTAGCAAACCCTTCTGTGACTTGGGAGCAAGTGTGAGTCTTATGCCCTACACCTTATGCAAAAAGTTAGGGTTATGAAATTTAAAATTCACTACTATGTCACTACAACTAGCTGACCACACATATCGCTACCCATTGGGGATTTTAGAAGATGTTCCTGTTAAGGTGAGAAACTTTACACTGCCAACTGACTTTGTGGTCATGGAGATGGAAGAGGATGCAAAGATACCCGTCATCCTAGGGTGACCATTTTTAGCGACTGCAAGAATGGTCATTGATGTAAAGAATCAAAAGCTAACCCTAAAAGTGGGAGAGGATAAGATGGAATTTGAGCATGATGGAACGGGAAGTCACGAACTCTCGTCCGGGAAGTACGTGATTCCAACGAGAGCTAAGAAGGAAATCGTGTATGAAGATCCTGAGATGGATGAATGAAGGTTCACTGAACCTCCGGAGCCAAGTTGTTGATGGAGTGTGGTCGAGCTAAACGACCTTAAACAAAGCACTTCTTTGGAGGCAACTCAAGTTTAGTTTTTAGATTTTCCATTGATTTTATTGCATGCATTTAGTTAATTTGAACTTTGATTTCCATTTCATTTAGCATTAGGACTAGAAAAGAACTTTGTTAGGTAAAAATAAAATTCATATTAGCTTACAAGGCGAGGCATATGAGGAAATTCAGACCGTGGTGCAAAAAGGGGAGAAGAAAGGGGACACACGGCCTAGCTGTGCATTTTCCCATAGCCGTGCCTGATTGACCCGAGGCGCACATGGCTTGGCTATGTGTTTTCACGTGGTTGTGTCGCGCAAGGGTTAAGTAGGGTGAGTCGTGTGTTTTCACCTTATTTGTGTCGTGTGCTTCGATTTCTCTTGCCCTAGCCGTGTGGTTTCTTCTTACCCTCCACCTAGAAGCTTTTCTAACCATCAAGGAAGCCAAAAGAAGCAATGATAAGGAGGACCAAGCAAGTGACATCTCGATCCGGTGCTTCGGAGTGACGAGCAAGGAGAACAGACACCCCTCAAGCTCCGGAGGAGGGTAACACTCTACCAACTCTTTTTTTTTGCAACAATAAACATAAAGATAGATATAATATGCTTTCTACTTGTAAACTCACTGCTACTAGGTACCTTGATGAATATTTTCTAGAGTCCTTAGGGTTGTTGGGTGACATTCAAGTCCTATTTAAAAAATTGGGGTGGGAAGAGATAATGGGAAGAAGACACCCAACCTACCCTAGGATAGTTCTAGAATTTTTAAGCTCCTTAGAGGCGGAAATTTTAACGGGTAGAGAGAACGAACAGGGGAGGATAACTTTTAGAATATTTAACATTAAGCATGAATGGACCCTCTATTAGTAATATATGAGAGATGTCCTAAGGCAATCGCCTTATGTTAGAACCATATATACGATAAATGAAGATTCACTATTTGAGTATATATATTCTCATGTATTTGATTAGATCTTAAACTCATTTACTGAATGTCCACGATACGATTCACAGCATGAGAGAATTTGTGATTGGATCACAACTAGTGAGTATCTCTACACGTGCAATTGTGATATATCGAAATTATCCCTAGTCGATGAATTGATGGATTAGGACACCATCAAATATGTCGATACTAGCACGAGGTATACTCTGTGTATCCAACCAGCTAATTCTCACTGGCTGGAGACATTGTGATGTCCGGAGTTAATCGTGGATGCTAGTTATGGTAACTAGTTCATTGGAGTGACCAGCCGTAAGACTTCATATGGTTCTCTGCATATATAGATATGTCAATGAAGTTCTTACTGCAGTTTAAGTGCGATGTTCCTTTGACTTGCGGTATTCAAGTCATCTTGATCATGAAGACTTATGCTTTGATGTCTTAAGCAAGCATCTCTGAGGAGATGTGGACCCGGGATAATTGGGCATAAGTCGAAGTGATCGATGGTGTTTGAATAGCCTATAAAGGATTCACCACTCCTTGCGAGGAGATGTATACCCATGACCTCTCGTCAGATTGTTACTAAAGTCTTTGGCCAAAGCATTACATGTTTAAAGTAAGGTACTCTTGGATACATGTGCAGTAACTAGAATCCGTAGGACGAGGAAATGATACTTGGTCTAGGTGTGACGTAGTCAGCCTAGTGGGGACCGACACTATAGACCATGTCCTGAACCAAGTGGGTATAAGATGAGGAAGGTAATGGGGGCACGAATCATTGTAGCTGCTGAAGGGTTTCAGAAATAGTTCTAGATCAACCGTTGATCTTTTCGGTTAATTGGGGATCAAGATGTACTACTAGGTACCACTCATGATCGTTCTATAATTAATGGTTAATTATAGACAGCCAACATAAATCGAGAACCTATTTGGTCACACGCACAACGAGAGTAATTCGAAGGATTTAAAACGAGCTTGAGAATGAGATTCTAAGATCGAGAGAAACTAGGTTTGGTTGGACCAAACAAGGAGCGAGCATAAAATCATTTTAGTCGCAATGGAAGCATGGATGGGTCGTGTCTTATGAATACATGATCAATGAACCAAATTGGTTTGGTTCTAATCCAATGGTGGAGAATAAACCAAAGGGGTTTGGTTTGTTTTAAACGAATGAACCAAAGTTGGTTCGGTTCGTTTTAAGTTAAAATAGACCAAATCGGTTTGGTTTATTTTAACTTAAATTAATGGAGCTGGTTAACGGATTTTTGTTATGAACCAATAACCATTAGAAGAATTTGTTCTCTATAAAATAGGGCTCAAGGGTTTAATGAGAGCCCTAATCTAAGTTGTCGCCCCCTCCCTTTTCTCCGCTTGTGGTCGGCGCCCATACCCTAGCTGCCGCCCACACTTATGTCGCCGTCCAAGCTTCAGCCGGCGATCCTCCGGTGACCCTACGGTGATCTTCCTTGGCTCCGGCGACAAGGTGAGCATCTAGCTTCCTTATTTGGCCGGCGCTAATCCTCCACCAAAGCTGTCCAGTTTTCTTGACAGTTTGTTTATTTTGTGTCGGAGCGTCATTTGGACGATGTTTGGAGCTCCGACAGCGGATACTTTGTTGGGGATTTGATCTCCAGTAATTGTCAGAGGTGGAGGACGAAGGATTTGTCAAATGGTTGGCGAATACCTCTCCGGAGAAGCGAGTTTTTGAGGACTTGTTTTGAATACGAATTTTGATTCGGATTGTGATCTTCTCTCGATCACATCATCTTCAACACGAGGCTAGTGACTCGTACGAAGACGAGGCTCGTAACTTTGTGAAGTCATCCCGAAGATACTCGACGTGGATACAGATAGAAGCGATTCTAGCGAGGATCGCTCCGGATGATGTCTTTCCCACTACACGTGATACGTAAAGTATACGTAGAATAAATTTCCTTTTATTGCAAAATTGGAAACTACGATTATGTCTACACATGTTGTACTATGCATGCATGTGGTGTGTGTTTTGTAATAAATTAGATTTATTATTTTGATTTCTTCCGTTGTGCACATGTTTACGAAACATCTTCGAACACACACTCACCGCGGTGCCGAAAACCCAACACCCTCCACCAATGGAATTCATGCTTTGGCTTGCCGAGTGGGGGAGAGAGAAGAATCTCTATTGGGTTTAACTCTTGGATGTTTTGGACCGAGTTGACAGGGGAGCACACTTATGACCCTTCTAGGGCCAAAGCATCGCATCTCCAAAACCCTATTTTTCGATACCTCCACTGAATCATGGCCAGTACTATATTTGGTCGTGCGAAGAGTGACAGAGTAAGAGCTAGCTAGCTACTTTGCCTCCGGGACGTGCTACATGAAAAGAGTAGCATCGATGTAGGGTCCCACTTCATCAGACACTTAGTGAAGATGGGCAAAGCAGCAAGAGGAGAGATTAATGTGGGAGGCCTACTTACCCACATTTTCCATAGGATGGGGTTCACTACACTGCATTAGAGAGTATAGAGGGGAGCCCTAAAATCGACCTAGGAGTCTGTATGGCGATGAAAATGTTTGTAAGAGAGAGACACTCCTTATGCTTTTTAAGGAAAAACCTGACGACCCTTAGGCTCCCCGACCCTGATCGTACCACCATCACCACAAGCGCCAATTGGCGCTTGGACCTGATAGTGGAGTCCCCGCCACACGAGGGACCATCCACATCGGCACCCATCTCTCCCCCTTTACATCACTCTCCCTCCAGTCCACACATGCATAGAAGCCCACCTAGTCCATGTCAACATGAGCCTGCACTTGCACCACCACCTTTTTATACTTTTGCGCAGGATGCAGGTATGTCGCCCTATGATTTCTTGAAGTTCCATTCGCGCCTCGATGACATATACGTCGAGCAACAGACGTAGAGGCAGCGATAGGAGGAACAGAGCGCCTACACGTAGGCGAAGTTCCAGGGCTTCCGGGAGCACTTCTAGTGGGCTTAGGAGTTCTATGACGAGGCCCGCATCTACTTTTCAGGAGGAGGCTGCCCATTGCCAGGATGAGGCCACCTACCGCTAGGAGATGCGGCAGCACATGCATGCCCAGTAGGCACAGTGGGCTAGGGAGGAGGAGCACCGAGCAACCGCTGCATCCACCCACTCTTAGATCGACCACATGTACATGTGGCATCAGCGGCTCAGCAGCAGGTTCTCCCAGGATCTCGAGATGTTGAGGCTTCCAAACATTCCACCTCGTCCACCATACTAGAGGTATACTTTCATTTATGTCTGGCGGGACCCCAAATTTTATTTTGTTTCTATCAGAAGTTTCTTTTCTGATAGTTGCATTATTGTTAGTATTCATTTGTTCATGCATAGGTTGTTGAGTTTCTTTCAGCACTTTGTTTTTGTTATCTGTAAAGCTGCCTCAGTAGTATTTTTAGAGTTTTCTTCATGAGTTGTTTCATTGAGTAGTATAACTTCATTTACCTCGTGGTATTTTATTTTATTGGCTTTGAATGAATATTCTAGACTTACACTGGTTAGTTTCTATTTTTACACCTACACATGTCGAACATTCTGAAAGGGAGAGTCTAGTACATACCTAGTTATGATTCATCTTAGTAGTCTAGTACTTTGAAATCCACAGGTGACCCTACGACTAGCATTTTACTTAATAGACATGCTCGGATTGTATAAGTCCATTCGAAAAAATCAAAATCCCAGTGAGCCAAAAAAAAAAAGAAAAGAAAGAAAAAAAAGAAAAAGAGAGAGAGAGAGTGAGAGAGATTATGAGGGATAAAAAAATAGTTGTCGTCGGTGGAAATGACTAGGTGCCCCTTTGAGACCGAGTTAGGTTACTAGGGAAACACCTACCAATTTCTCTCAATACTGAGCATGCCTTTGAGACATTGTGCTAGATCTAGGGAATGACCCTTGCTTTGGGCAGGTAGGTGCTTAAGAGCCGGAGACCTTAGGAAAGCTATAGGATGACGACTTAACTCACCATGGAACGAGTATCCCCTAAGAATGATTCACTTGGCACGAGCACAAGGAGCTAATTTAGTGAATTTCTAGAATATATTTATTTGGCTTTGATTTCAAATACCACTTGATAAATTTAGTTAACATGCTAGTATAGAACGATATCCTTTTAAAATTTCATGGCACTGAGGTTTGATTGAGGACAAGTAAAGATTTAAGTCTGGGGGAAGTTATGTGAGCAAAATATATACGGTTTTAGGAGTAGTTTTCGCTCGCATCTCATTACATTTCATGTTAGTTTCATGCGTATATTACATTATTTTGCATGCATTTCCTATTTTCTAGTTCAGAGATCTGCTCTTTGTACTTTTGCGTGCAGGATAGCATTCCGAGGGAAAAAGGAGCACTTTTGGAGCAAAATAAGGGCATTTTACAACTAGATGCAGAATGGGACATGGCCAGGGCATGAGGCTACACACGGTCGTGTCCAATGGGCGAGATCAGCCACCCTAGGGCCGCACATGACCTGGCTGTGTGGAAACACACGACCGTGTGGCAGCCCAGTAGATTTACACGATTAGGGTTTTTTTTCAGATTTTACAATGATCTGATGTGATGTCTATATAAGGAGAGCTCCGCCCAAACCCTAGGAGGAGGCACAATTGCTGGGACAGCACACCGAATCCCTAAAAAGCTTCAGGAACTCACAATGGGGAGGAAGAACGCCGTCGGAGATCCAAGTTCTGCACTTCAACGCCAGAGAGAAGGCCACATCGACATTGTAACCTCTTGTTCATGCACTTTATTTCTGATATATTTGAACATGAAAATTCCTTGTGATTCTCCTCTTCTATATATGGAGTAGTTCCTTCAATTCTAGGATTATGGAGTAGCTTATGTACGCATGACATGTTTCTTCAAATTGAATTCTGTTTCTGAGTTTGAATTTGCAATTGAAAATTATTTATAACAATATCTATGCGTATTTGGTTTTCTACCTGCTATGCTTAGGTGATACGAGTGGTGACAACCCTCATATCTAAGATTTAGGGGATTTATACAAGGAACCTAGGGCTAAACCTGATCTCCTGTAACCATGGGTAGAAGGATGCGATGAAACTGGAAACGGTTCGTTGCAGGGATTGATTTGGCATCCTCGTACTACCTATCCCATCCTTGTAAGGCAGAGATAGCTCCCGATAGATGTGATGGCTCATCGGGAGAGAGTATGATGTCCCTTCCACAAAACCATAGCTTGACCTTTATCTTAGTGTCAGCCTTTAGTGGCAATCAAGAGATGATAGATTAGGGATCATGTGTATCAAATTTCATTAATAAAAGGCAAAATTTGTTTATTATATTTACTTTATACATGTGTCAGCTAAAATAAATATAATAATGCCCTTGAATAGTAGGTTCTAATATACAGTATACCAATTGGTATAATTGATTATGAGAAGCTGTAGAGAATGCTATTCTTAATATTCCTAGTCAAGTATTAATAGACAAGGACAATATTAATACATTGTGACTAGCATGTAGGTCAATGGATGACATTATCTCACAAGTCATGGATATGTGATGTCACATTGACACATGGGTATATGTATTGGAGAATATATATACTGAATTGACCTGGCATGAGAAAGTGTCATGGATCATTATATGTGTGTCATATACTTTATCATGTGACTATTAGTATGAATAGTCCTTAGACCTGAAGTCACTACGGTTCCCTACATAAGGAGTTATGTACTTTTGTACCATCTAACGTCACACTGTAACAGGGTGCACTATAACGGTGATCACTGAGTATGTAACGAATTATGCGGAGAGATGTGAGTGATATAGATGGGATCTATTCCTCCCATATGATGGGAGTGATATCTTAGGCCTCTTGATAGATTAGGACCACAAAATGCATGACCATTCTCAAATGAGTGAATACTAGATATTGAGCTCATTTGTTTGAGTGAGCCTACTTGGGGATCAAGAAACATAACGATCAATAAGTGGATGACACGGTCTATGCTGTTAGGAATATTGGAACGGCTAGAGGGGGGGTGAATAGCGTTTTGCCCATTCGTGGATGGAATTCGATCTCGTTCGTGTCTACAATTTCGTTAGCACAACGGAATACAGATAATGATAACAATAACGAAATAGACAACAAGCTAACACAATGATATAATGTGGTTCGGAACCGCACGGTTCCTACTCCACGGAACGAGCTCTAAAGAGCCCTAGTGATGCACACGCACTCACTAATGATAAACACTCCTTCTCGACACATGTCGGAGGTGGAGAAACCCCGTACAAACGTTTACAACAATAAACGAAAGGAATACAAGCAATCTACAATGTAAATACGAAATACAAGTAAAGAAAAGACTTTACAACACTTGTTTTGATTGCTTGAATGCTTGGTTGCTTGCTTGCACTTGGAGACCTGATTTGCACCAACAAATTGCCTCAATAGCCCTCAAGAACCGATGCCAAAATCCTCCATCACGAGCTCCTTATAAAGCTTCAACCTGTGCTGGAAAAGATCGATCAATCGACTGATCGGGACCATCAGTCGACTGATCACACTGTTGCTGTGAGACAACGGTGTAATCCACGCTGGAAAAATTCAACGGCTAGGACATCACATCGATCATGACCATCGGGCCGATCGATGAGCCATCACTCGACCGCCGCCTCAAAGAATGAGTGAGACTCCATTCTGCGGGTCAAAATCCGAGAATCACCGACCGATCACATGATCACCGACCGCTTGCTCCATCGCTGATCGCTAACAGCTGGTAGTCGATCGATAGACCACTTCCGCAAATAAACCCTAGTTGATTTGGTCCACCGACCGCCACATGGCATCACCGATCACACACCTCAACCATGAGGTTTTAACCCAAGTATGGTTCCCCCATACTTGCTAGACCACCCTTAGCCTAGACCTAAGCCTTCTAGCCACCTCCATCAGCCTCACGCCTCTCGGATCCCTCCAAGTCATCCATGACTTGTTCATCCATCGCGCTAGCCTTCAGGTGCTTCCATCGGCTATGTCATGCTAACGGTGTCTACACCTCCAAGGCACATTGGACTTACGCTGCCAAGACTCCGCTTGGACTTTACGCCGCCAACCATTGGACTTATGCTGCCAAGACTACCGCTTGGACTTTACGCCGCCAATATCAATCCCCTTGGACTTCTAATTCCAACCCATGTTGGACTTTCCATGCCAAGACCATGCTTGGACTTTCTATGCCAAGACCACGCTCGGACTTTCCCAAATACCAAGACCATGCTTGGACTTTCCCTTGCCAACCCATGTTGGACTTTTACATTGCCAAGACCATGCTTGTACTTTCCTTGACAATTACATTGTCATATGTTTTTGTCGAAACATCAAAACACATCAAAACATCACTCGAGCCAAACTCGAGTCCTGGTCAATCGTGACCTGGGCCGATTGCACCAACAATCTCCCCTTTTTGATGTTTGACAAAAACCAAACAAATTATTGAGTTAGAACACTAACTCAAATTCCTTACCAATTATCCCAAATTGGTAAACACTCTCCAAATGTTCTCCCCCAAACATTCTCCCCCTTTTTGACTAACATCAAAAAGGTTTTCTCTCCAAGGAGGGCAATGTCTCATGTCCCAATGAGATCTTATAATCTCCCCCTTGGTCCAAAAATACCTAGGATGCCTACCATCTTCTTAGTGATAAGTCCCATATCACTCAAGAGAGGCAATCCTATTTACTCTCCCAATTTCCAAATTGGGTATCAAAAACCCATCAATTTTCCCAAATTGATGATACTCTTCCAATAACTTCTCCTCTTCAAAAAAAATACATCCATCATCCCAAGATGGATATCTCCCCCTAAAGACTTGCTCCCCCTTGACCATTGCACCAACAATGCCCTTTGGGAAGTCCCTAAGCCAATAGGAACTCTAAGCCATCAAAAATTAAGGTTAGAAATTCAACATTGAACTCTCCAACACCTTAAAATTGATACAAACCCTAAACACCTCTCCTAATCCATATCCAATGGATTTTCACCCTTCATCATGCTTCCCAAGACATATCCTAGGATTAGGAGTGATTAGGGACCATAACCGTAGCTGAAATGGGGTCAAACAACCAACCATCACCGACCGCACGGGCAATGATGAGATACTACATATGTAAATGAGTCCAAACGCAGCCATCACCGATCAGATCAGAGAAGCAAATGATCGATAATCGAAACCCTGATTTTCAAAAATCAGACTCCTGTAGCTATACACATTCGCATGCCCGGTAGTCTTGATGGTCACGTTGTTCAGTGCCCGGTAGTCTATACACATTCACATAGACCCATCTTTTTTCTTTATGAACAGCACTGGAGCTCCCCATGGTGAGTGACTGGGGCGGATAAATCCCTGGTCAAGTAACTCCTGTAGCTGTTTCTGAAGTTCTTTCAACTCAGTCGGCGCCATATGGTAAGGTGCCTTGGAGATCGGATTAGTTCCGGGAATCAATTCGATCTCGAACTCAATTTCTCTATCAGGTGGTAATCCAGGTAGGTCATTAGGGAATACCTCCGGATGGTCACGTACCACTCTGACATCTTCTATCTTCTGGTTCTTTGCTGATGTGGTATCCACCACATGTGCTAGAAATCCGGTGCATCCATTTTCTAACATTTTTCGGGCTTTTAGCACCGATAAAAATTTCCTCGTTCCTTTCTTTGACTCCCCGATAAACTCAAATGAAACCTCTGCTTCGGGTCGGAAGGTCACCCTCCGTTTATGACACTCAATTGAAGCACCATACTTGTGCAGAAAATCCATGCCCAATATAACATCATAGTCCCACATATCTAGGACTATCAGGTCACAATAGAGCTCCCTGTCTGCGAGTCTAATTGGTGCGGCGCGCAGAATATGGGTGGATGGCATCACTTCTCCCGAAGGTAACGTTGTTGAGAATTTATAGTCCAAGACATGGGGATGCCTATCTATCTTTCTTGTGAAAGGCGTAGAGATGAACGAATGGGTTGCCCCAGTGTCAAATAACACAGTAGCATACTAACTGAAAATAAATATCTGACCTGTGACAACCGTCGAGGCACTCGCCACATCTTCTCTGGTGAGGGAGAACACCCTGGCATTTGTCCCAACGGGTGGGGCTTCCAGTCTCCCTTGGCTTATCTGAGGACCCTCTATCGTAGCCTGCATCCGTGAAGCCGTGGAGGAGCTCCTGCATCGAACATATCACGAGGGCGGTCAACTCGGGTAAGGGCGCATAGGTGCCCCTCCAGTCCACAGTTGTAACACTTCCTCGTGCCCTGACGACATTCCCCCGGATGCTTCTTCCCACATGTAGGACAGTCAGGATACCCAGTTTGGCTGTTCCTTGGGCCCCCTTTTGGGCTATTCCACTGTTTCTTCTTGCCACTGCGATCTCTCTTCCAGCTAGTATTCTGAGATTTCGGATCTCCGGTCCGTGCCTTACTCTGCCGACTGATGTTGTTCAGGTAGTGCTTGGTGACCAAGGCACTACTAAATAGCTCTTCGGTGGTCTGGGGTCGATTGACTCCGCCGGCCACATTCAGGGCTATCTCCGGTCGCAACTTTTTCAGCAGGAGTCTGATCCTCTCCCTTTCAGTACCGACTAACTCTGGGCAGAGACGTGCCAATTGGTTGAACCTTTTCATAGCTTCACTAACTGATAGATCGCCTTGTTGGAACTCGAGGAACTCATCGTAGTGCTTATTTGTGATCCGCCTCTGAAAGAACTCCTCGAAGAACTCCGATTCAAAGTCTGTCCACCTCATTTGAATTACTTGTCTCTTTGCTTTGACTCTCTCCCACCACATCCTTGCATCTTCGGAAAGACAGAACGAGGCACATTTTATCTTTTCATGCTCGGGCCAATCCAGCAGCTCCATGATGCCCTCCATCGCTTTTGAACCATTTGGGCATCCCATGGTTCACCGGGCACTGCAGAAATTTTCTGAGTTTCAGACCGCCACTAAATCAGATAGGTTTCGGGCCGGACCCCGGTGGTAGCATTGATTAGCGGTGCTTGCACCATAGTGGTCGTGTTAGGAGTTACGTTCTGCGTCCCTGGTGTGGTGCTAGGGTTCCCTTGTTGATTCGTGAGAGCATTGATAACCAGCTGTTGTTCTGCGACCTGACGCTGTAACTCGGTAACCACATGCATCAAATCTGGTGGGGGTGCTGAGTCATTCCCTCTAGCACTACGTCTCCCGTTCATGTTATCTAAGTGATAAATAAATAATTAATTAAGGTATTATTATAATTTCTACTCATATAACCGCATCTAACATCCCATATCATAAACAAGGTAAGGTATCTTTTCTAGTCTAGGTTAAAGACATGTTTCCATCCTATAAGGCATGGTAAGGTATCCTTACTATCTAGGTCACAAGTATGGTTCCTTTATACTAGACATGATGAAGTATTATTTCTATCTAAGTCACAAGTGTGATTCCATTCTACTAAAACACAATGAGGTATTATTTCTATCTAAATCACAAGTGTGATTCCCTTCTACTAAAACATGATGAGGTGTTATTTCTATCTAAATGACAAGTGTGATTCCATTCTACTAAAACATGATGAGGTATTATTTCTATCTAAGTCACAAGTGTGATTCCATTCTACTAAAACATGATGAGGTATTATTTCTATCTATATAGAAGACATTCTTCATTATAAAAGCAACTTAGGTATGCATAAAGTTACTTACTTGGAAGTAGCAGGATGGAGGCTTGATGTGTGATAGTGGAAAGGTGAACCCGCTCTGATACCAACCTATAACGCCCGCCCTTATCTGCTCTCAGGGCGGCGCTACTTGTTCCCCTTTTTTTTTTTTCTTATATAACCTAACGTATAGGGTTCATTTCACAACATACATACTTTAACATGTCATCATAACTTAAACCTCCTTTTGCACATGCATCACATGTCATATTCATAATTAGCATGCTAACATATCTTATTTCATTTATAGCATGCGTAACATAAGGTGTCATTCATGAGTTCTTAAGAAATTGAGCAGTAAAATGATTAAGCAACATCCAGCATGGTGCTAAAGGTTCACAAGTCTTATAAGCGGAAGCAAAGTCTTAGGGATTCATTGGGCATGTAATATAAGCAGATAGTAGCAGGGTCTTTCTCCACCATGCCACTATCACACACACTTGGCCCCTCCTGCTACTTCCTCTAGTCCAGGTTTCCTTTATCTGCAGTATATGGACAACATAAACTATAAGCATATAGCTTAGTAAGATTCTTGCCTACTCACAAAAGCCACAAACTTTCATCAAGCAATTAGAAACATGAGCATGCTAGCATAAATAGCCTAAGTATTTCATAGCAACACAAATCAACAACATGCCCATGTAATAAAAACCTAAGCATGGCATAGAATTTACATGAGCATGGTAAGCATAATTAAATATAAGCAAGGCATAATTTAAACATAAGCATTCATGACATAAGCATCCATAACATTATAAATCTTAGACATGCATGAAGTACCTAATCACAAGTATTCTTAACTTGAACATAAGCATCATAACTTCATAAAATCTAAACATGCATAAAGGACATAATCATAAGCGTTTTCAACTCAACAATAAGCATTCATAACATAAGCATCCGTAACATCATAAATCTTAAAACTGCATAAAGTACATAGACACAATATATTCTTAAACTTAACCATAAGCATTCATAGCATCATAAAATCTAAACTTGCATAAAGGACGTAATCATAAGTGTTTTAAACTTAACAATAAGCATTCATAACATAAGCATCCGTAACATCGTAAATCTTAAACCTGCATAAAGGACATATTCATAAGCATTCATAAACTTGAACATAAGCATGCATAATTTCATAAAAAGTCTTTTCTTTTCAAAACATATACATATAGATACTTCAACATAATCATAAATTATTTGGGGGGCTCCAGGTTATGTACCACATAATGCGCGTTCCCTAATAGGCTGGGGTAGCGAGCCACCAGACCTACTAGAGCAAGACCTCTTACGTCTTACCAGGGCAAGACCTCTTACGTCTTCTTATGTCCCTATGGATTTGATTAACGACCACCTGACCGGTCGGGTACTTAACCTCTTATAAAGTAAAATACTTAATTCTTTTCTTTCTTGTCATATCATAAAGAATGATCTTAATCCCCAACATAAACAGGGAAGCATCTCAATCTTGTCTTATCATAAGGAGAGCTCTTAATCCCTACTTGAAAGGGAAGCATCTCCATCTTATCTTATCATAAGGAGAGCTCTTAATTCCTACTTGAAAGGGAAGCATCTCCCTCTTAGTCATTTCATAGCATACATGCATTCATAACATAAGAGTACCCTAAAGGGGTCCTAAAGCATAAACATGTTCATCACATAAGCATATTTCATAGGCATATTCATGGCATGTTAAATCATAAAACATGTTCATCACATAGGCATATTTCATGGCATATTACATCATAAACATGTTCATCACATGAGCATATTTCCTAGGCATATTCATGGCATTTAAATCATAAAACATGTTCATCACATAGGCATATTTCATGGCATATTGCATCATAAACATGTTCATCACATGAGCATATTTCCTAGGCATATTCATGGCATTTAAATCATAAAACATGTTCATCACATAGGCATATTTCCTAACATATTAAACTCATACACATAACATAACTTCATAAGGGGGGGTGGTTTCATGAAACCCTAACCCTAAAACCAATGTTGGCCGAAACATGTAAGGTATCAAACATTGTATTATTTTTTTTTGTCACCTAAAACTTCTACATGAAGCATATAACATCTCCTACTTCCCTTAGAAGCCTTTTCATGCAACCCTAGCCCTAAATACCTTGGTTGGCCGAAAATGTAAGGGCTCAAGCATTGGTTTTTTTGTTACCTAAATTTACTACATGAAGCATATAACATCTCCTACTTCCCTTAGAAGCCTTTTCATGCAACCCTAGCCCTAAATACCTTGGTTGGCCGAAACATGTAAGGGCTCAAGCTTGGGTTTTTGTTACCTAGAATTTCCTTCATGTAGCATACTACTTACCCTAGTCTTATTAGAAGCATTTTCATGTAACCCTAGCCCTAAATACCTTGGTTGGCCGAAACATGTAAGGGCTCAAGCTTGGATTTTTATTACCTAAAATTCCTTCATGAAGGATACAACTTATCATAGTTTCATTAGAAGCATTTCATGCAACCCTAGCCCTCAAGACCTTGGTTGGCCGAAACATATAGGGCTATGAACTTGGGTTTTGGCACCTAAAAATTCCTACTTGATGCCTACAATCTATGATCATATCCTTAGATTCATTTTCATGCAAACACTAACCCTAATTTCCTTGGTTGGCCGAAACATATATGGCCATGAACTTGGGTTTTTGGCACCTAAAAATTCCTACTTGAAGCCTACAATCTATGATCATATCCTTAGATTCATTTTCATGCAAACCCTAACCCTAAATTCCTTGGTTGGCCGAAACATATATGGCCATGAACTTCATCTTTCTTTCATGTACATGACCTACAATGCTCTACAAAGCTAATATACTGCAGGTGAGGGAATCTTACTTCCTTCGCTTTGCTTGGGAGATGACCTAATGGAAGCCACCTAGCTTTCTCCTTGCTTGAATGGGGGTTTCGGCCAAAGGATGAAGAGGGAGCTCAGTGAGGAAGAAGAAGAGAAGAGGGAAGAAGAAGAAGTGGCCAAATGGGACTTTCACTCTTCTTTATAAAGGGAGGAAGAGAAGTTTCTCTTCTCTTTTCCATGCCTCTTCATTTACCCTCATCACACTTATCTACAATTTCCCCTCTTCCCCTAATGATATAATCCTATTGGGCTTCTGGTTAGTGGGTGCATCTATAGGGCTTGGCTATCTCTAGAGGTTTGGGGTTCAATTCCTAGGCCTTGCATCTCTTTTTGGCTATTTTCTTTTATTTTTCGAAAAAAGCCCACATCAAGCCCATTATTGTAAAGCCAAAAACCCTCATAAAATTTCTAGAAATTTTACGGGCATTACAATGACCTCATCACAATTAATTTATATATATATTTGTTTTGCTTGTATGTATGTGATGCATGCTAGTAAATTTTGCTTGTATATATATGATGCATGCTAGGATATTTTGCTTGTATGTATATGATGCATGCTAGTATATTGCTTGTATGTATGTGATGCATGCTAGTGTAGGGTAATAAAGGCCTTGAAGCGTATATGATCCACATTCACGATTAGATTAGATCTTAATCGAATCAACTCAAAAATACCTACCAAGTTTTGATACCCATCACTACCTCGATCATTTGTTGTTGTTGAATCTGTCAAAGTAGAGCAACACATATTATCTTGGTAGGGTGCAGAGGGACAATCTTGGTCTCGCCTATCATAGCTTGGGTGAGAATAAGCTCAATTAGATTGAGTAAAACTAGTTAACTCAATTGGATCGAGTAAAACTATAGGTATATTCTAACCATTGGAATGGTAGGATATGGTTACATTTACACTAAATCTTGGGTGATTTAGCCAAAGCTAACTCAAGGTTTTTTGTAAATGTAGATCTTGATCATATAAACAAGAGTTGCATAAAGATGTAATCGGTAATGTATTACCTACCGATCATACTAAGTCTTGGGTGATTTAGCCAAAGCTAACTCAAGGCGTAGTATGATGTGGATCTTGTCCCACAAGAATTATAGCTAGTTTGTATGAATCTAGTAATGTGGTTTGACCACATCCATGACTCGATTCTACAAAAGTCCTATAATTCAGTGGGAGCATTATTTGATTAAAGGTCTAATTAAATGATAAATGGAATATGATATTAATTTTCTGCATTGTGTATGTTGTAGATTACCATGTTGACAAACACGAACACTCTCTCCATGCATTTTGTCCTTGAGAAGGACAAGCTCAATGGACAAATTTTCTGGACTGGTATAAGAATCTGAGAATAGTTCTCACCCAAGAAAGAAAATTGTACGTCTTGGAGCAGCACATTCTGGAGGAACTTCCTGCCACTGCCTCACGAGCTGACAAAGAAGCTTACAAGGAGCATCAAGATGATGCATTAGATGTTTCAAGCCTCATGCTCGTGACCATGAGCTCTGAGCTTTAGAAGTAACACGAGTTCATGAATGCTTATGATATGGTTGAACATCTTTATCAACTGTATCAAGAACAAGCCAGGCACGAGAGATATGAGATCTCTAAGGCATTGTTTCAGTCCAATATGCAAGATGGGACTTCCGTAGGTCCATATGTACTCAAGATGATTGGGTACATAGAGAACCTACAGAGGTTGGGATTCCCACTTCGCCAAGAGCTGGCCATTGACTTGATCTTGGAATCTTTGCCACAAAACTACAATCAATTTGTCATGAATTACAACATGAATGAAATTGATAAGCCACTGCCTGAGATGCTTTGCATGTTGAGAACTGCTAAGCTCAACCTTAAGAAGGGAAAATCTGACTCCATTTTGATGGTGCAAAAGAAGAAAGGCAAGGGCAAGCCTAAAGGTAAGGGAAAGTCCCAAGCCAAGGGCAAAGGCAAGGCACTGAAAACAAAAGGAGGGGTGGCCAAGGAAGGGACTTGCTTCCACTATAAGGAAGCTGGACATTGGAAGCGTAACTGCAAAGCATACCTAGAAGATCTTAAGAAGAAGAGAAGTGAGACTTCTACTTCAGGTATAAATGTTATAGAAGTCAATCTATCTATTTCTTCATCATGGGTATTAGATACCGGATGTGCATCTCACATTTGTACCAATGTGCAGGCGCTGAGAAATAGCAGGGCATTGACAAAGGGCGAGGTGGACTTACGAGTAGTCAATGGAGCAAGGGTTGCTGCTGTTGCTGTAGGAATTTATTTTCTATCTCTACCCTCTAGGCTTGTACAAGAACTAGATGAATGTTGTTATGTGTCTGCTTTGACTAAGAACATAATTTCAGTTTCTTATTTGGACAAGAAAGGCTTTTCATTTATAATAAAGAACAAATGTTGTTCAATTTATTTAAATGATATGTTCTATTGTAGTCCACCTCTAATTAATGGACTATACATTATAGACTTAGAGAGCCCCATATATAACATAAGTACCAAAAGGTTCAAGTCAAATGAGTTGAACTAAACCTATCTCTTGCATTGTTGCTTAGGTCAGATAAATGAGAGTCGCTTGTCCCAGCTCCATAAGGATGGGCTGCTAGACTAATTTGATTTTGAATCATATGAGACATGTGAGTCTTGCCTTCTAGCCAAGATGACCATGACTCCCTTTAGTGGACACAACGAAAGAGCAACAGACTTGTTAAGACTTATACATAGTGATGTATGTGGCCCTTTCAATGTTGCTACTAGAGGTGGTTATAGGTACTTCATTATATTTACTGATGACTTCAGTAGGTATGGTTATATGTATCTGATGACACATAAGTCTGAATCCTTTAAAAAGTTCAAAGAATTCAAGAATGAAGTACAAAACCAGTTTGGCAAGAGTATTAAGATACTTCGATCAGATCGAGGTGGTGAATACCTTAGTCATGAGTTTCGTGACTATCTAGCTGAGTGTGAGATTCTATCCCAACTCACTCCTCCTTGAACACCACAGTGGAATGGTGTATCTGAAAGGAGGTATCATACCCTATTAGATATGGTACGATCTATGATGAGTCACACAGATCTTCCTATATCCTTTTGGGAATATGCTCTTGACACGGCAGCCTTCACACTTAACCGTGTTCCATCCAAGGTTGTGATAAAGACACCATATACGATATGGACAAAGAGAAATCCCAAGATGTCTTTCATGAGGATTTGGGGTTGTGAGGCTTACTTTCGACGTCAAGTCTCAGACAAACTGGGACCCAAATCCGATAAGTGCTATTTTGTTTAAAATCCCAAGGAAACGAAGGGATATTACTTCTACATTCCCAGTCAGCACAAAGTGTTTGTGGAAAAGACTGGGGTATTTCTAGAAAGAGATTTTGTTTCTAGAAAAACTAGTCAGAGTATGATCGATTTTGAAGAAATTCAAGATAAGGATCAGAGCACTGGGACATTGATGGAGGTTGAACAGGAACCACAAAGTATTATGGGTGATGAGATTGTTGCACAAAGAGTTGTGGAACAACAACCTGTTCAGGTAGACTTGCCTCTTCGCAGGTCTGATAGGGTACATCATCAGCCTGAGAGATACTCATTTCTCTTGTGTGACCATGATGACATTATGCTCATTGAGAATGAGCCTACCTCCATTTAGGAAGCTGTGATGAGCCCAGATTCTAAGAAATGGCTAAAGGCCATGAGATCCGAGATGGAATCCATGTACACCAACCAAGTATGGACTTTGGTTGATCCAGCTGAAGGCGTCGAATCCATTGGGTGTAAGTGGGTCTTTAAGAGAAAGACTGACATGGATGGACTTATGCATACCTATAAGGGCCGATTGGTGGCTAAAGGTTTCAAGAAATTCATGGTATTGACTATGATGAAACCTTTTCTCCAGTGGCGATGTTTATGTCCATTCGGATCATGCTTGCTATTGCAGCATACCATGATTATGAGATCTGGCAGATGGATGTCAAAAACTGTGTTTCTGAATGGAAACTTTCTCGAGGATGTGTACATGACATAGCTTGAGGGTTTTGTAGATCCACAGCATACCGGGAAAGTATGAAAACTGCGAAGGTCCATTTATGGGCTAAAGCAAGCTTCTCGAAGCTGGAATCTTGGATTTGATGATGCGATCAAATAGTTTGGTTTCATCAAGAATGAAGATGAACCTTGTGTCTACAAGGGGTTAATGGAAACACAGTTGTCTTCCTTGTATTGTATGTGGATGACATACTACTCATTGTGGAATGACATCCCTTCGCTACAGTCTGTGAAGACTTGGCTGGGGATGTGCTTCTCAATGAAGGACTTAGGTGAAGCATCATGTATTCTAGGCATCAAGAACTATAGAGATAGATCTAAGAGATTGCTTGGCCTAATTCAAAGTACATATATTGACACGGTATTACTATGGTTTACCATGCAGAATTCCAAGAAGGGACTTCTATCAATGTCACATGGTGTGAGTCTTTCGAAGACTCAAAATTCCACTTCTAGAGAGGAGAGAGACGCATGGATAAGATCCCTTATGCATCTTCCATAGGATCTATCATGTATGCCATGTTATGTACTCGTCCTGATGTCTCGCATGATGAGTAGATACCAGTCAGATCAAGGTGAGCATCACTAGATAGCAGTCAAGAATATTCTTAAGTACTTGAGAAGGACTAAAGAATATTTCTTGATATTTAGAGGCGATGAGGAGCTAGCTGTAAAGGGTTACAGCGATTCCAGCTTCCAAACTAACCAGGATGATTATAGATCACAGTCAAGGTTCATGTTTTGCTTGATTGGTGGCACTGTGAATTGAAAGAGTTTGAAGCAGGACACAGTTTTTGATTCTACAATAGAGGCCGAGTATATTGCTGCTTCAGAGGCAGTAAAGGAGGCAGTTTTGATCCGCAAGTTCATTACAGAGCTTGGGGTGGTTCCTAGCATAGCATATCCTATAAAGCTCTATTGTGACAATAATGGAGCGATTGCGCAGGCTAAGGAACCTCGCTCACACCAGCAGAACAAACATATACTACGGCGCTTCCATCTCATTCGAGAGATTATTGATAGAGAAGATGTGAAGATTTGCAGAGTACCCAAAGAGGCTAACATCACAAATCACTTGACCAAGGCTTTGACACAGAAAAAGCATGATGGTCACACTAGGTCATTGGGTATTAGATACTATAGTGATTGGTGCTAGTGCTAGTGGGAGATTGTTAGTGAAAGCCCTAGAGCCAATCATGTGATGATTGTTGTATTGACTTTGTTGTATTATATTCCTATTTCTAAAGGCATGGTTATTATATTTACTTGTATTGGTGTCAAATAACTAAGTATAATAACGTCCTTGAGTAGAAGGTTCTTATCTATATAAATCGATTGGATGAATTGATAATGTGAAGTTATAGAGAACACTACTCTTAATCATTCCTAGTCAAGTATTAACATTCAGGGACAATGTTAATGTAAAGAGACTAGCATGTAGGTCAACTCGATGACTTGATCTCACAAGTCATGGATATGTGATATCAAGTTGACACATGGGTATGCATTGGAGAATATATACTGAATGACCCGCCATGAGAAAGTATCATGGATCATTATATGAGTGTCATATACTTTCTCATGTGAATATTAGTATGACTATTAGTCCTTGGACCTGAAGTCACCATGGTTCCCTACATAAGGAGTTGCATACTTTGGCTTCGTCAAATGTCACCCGTAAATAGGTGGACTATAAAGGCGATTACTGGGTATGTAACAAATTATATGGAGGGATGTGAGTGATGTAGATGAGATCTATCCCTCCTATATGATGGGAGTGACATCGTTATTCTTGATAGAGTGAGACCACGAAGTGCATGGCCATGCCAAAATGAGTCAATATGAGCTATTGAGCTCATTTGATTAGAGTGACTCTACTTGGAGTTCATGATATAGATTGTACCGAGGATGACACGGTCTATGCCTTCGTTGATCAATCTAGATGTCAAGGATAGAGGGACATTGTCACATATTGTGAGAGTCACAATTAGTAGTCATAAAGATGATGTCGGATCTCAACATTCTTGTAACATGGGTAGCAATGATGTGTTGATAGATACCGCTCATTGCTTATGCTTCTAAATCGATTTAGGAGCATTGCCAACGTTACAAGAACCTATAGGGTCACACACAAAGAAAAATTAGATGGAGATTAGGTTCATATGATGAACCATGAGGATTAGGTCCATGGGATGAACCAAATTGGATTAAGGGTAATCAAAATTAGACTAATTGAGTTAGACTCAATTTGATTCAAGTGATGATTGAGTGTAATTTAGATTTGATTCATTGAGTCAATTTAAAATAATGAATAGAGATTCATTAAATCAAATTGACTTGAATCGAATGATTGAATTTAATCAACCATGGGAGATAAGAGGTCAAGTTTGACTTGACTTGAGAGGGAAGATGAATTGTTAATTTTGACTTGACCAATTGCCATGTCATGGTGACTTGGCATGGGGGTCGGCCAATGATGATGTTCCACATCGTCATGGACTTATAATGGGGTGCCACCTCATGAGGGAGACCAAGAGCCATTGGATCTTGGAGTTACATGCATGCATGTAACCCCCCCCCCCCCCCCAAAAGAGTGGCCGACCATTTTAGTTAGCATCAGGTTGAAGTTAATTTATGTAAATTTATCATCTTCTTCCTTGGATCTTCCCTCAATATCTCTCCCTAATCTTCCTCATCTTGCCGTAAGCCTCCGAGGGGTGCTAGCACACTCTAGGTTGCTTTTCTCCACCTATTGCTTATGTGGATATCAATAGAGGAGTGTACACTTGACTTGACACTCTCGAGTTCCGACAAGCCGTTTGGACGAGCGGGATAAGCGAGAGGGCCTCGCATCGAGGGTAAACTCTTAACATGTAGATCTAGAGTAGATTTAAAGGTTTTAAACACGTACATGTAGTTTTATTTACCTTCACATAGATCCGTGCACAACGCAAAAAGTGGTTTTTGCGGCTCGAATAGTCCAACAAAAAGTGATACCTTAGATCAACTTAACAACTAGTTTAAATTAATCGAAAACCAAAAGAACCTTAAAATTAAAAGAATTAGAAGTGATCATGGTGGTGAATTCGAAGACCATAGGTTCACAGATTTCTGTAACCTAAACGGATACCACCATGAATTCTCATGTCCTAGAACCCCACAATAAAATGGCCTAGTCGAGCGAAAAAATAGAACCCTACAAGAAGCCTCTAGGACCATGTGGAACGAATACAATCTACGTGATAGATTTTGGGCAGAAGCCGTTAGTATGGCTTTTTATTGTTGGGATAATTCCAGATCTGGAATACTTTGCGGGCGAATAGTTCGCACAACCGCTGCAGAAATAATAACTATAAACTGGATCCCACCAGAGATCCATGCAAAACTATATAAGTCATTTCGTACCCTACTTTTCTAGATATTATCTAGAAGGAGAAGTATACCTTCGGTGTGTGCCCTTCACAATCCCGCTTTTCCAAATGCTGTCAGATCTCAATACGATAAGGATAATCGTATCTCTAAGGTATCCACACTGACACCCACCCGTTTTGGAGTCACGTTGTGCTAGCAACCCCTAGCAAAATGCCAAGAGCCCTTTGGAAGATGAAAGGAGAGGAAGAAGAGGGATGAGAGAACACTTCTCTTTGCTTGCCTTGGCATAAACGTTGGAATTTCTCAAGAACCCATAGCCTTCTCTAGCTTTGCACGTTCAAAGCCTTTTAATTTCATAGAAATCCTTGCCATTAATTCCTCTTAAATCCTCATTAAGAAGACTTTTAATACCAAGACCCTTGGTATTCCTCTTCATCATGATTCCCATCCATGATTAATCACATTAATCATGCATGATGATGATGAATCATCTTCCATGGTTCAACTTGAGTCTAACTCAAGTTTAACCAATTTGAGTCTAATTCAAGTCTTGGCCATATGCTAAATTGTCTTTTAGTCGAACTAAAAGAAATCATCTCCAAAACAGAATGTCATTTGTGTGTGACCCTATAGGCTCTTGTAACGTTGGCAATGTATCTAAAATCATTTTAGATACATAAGCAATGAGCGGCATCTAGCAATACATCATTGCTACCCAAGTTACAAGATCGTCGAGATCCGATAACCTTTTCGTGGCTATTATCATGTATGAAGATGTCCTTCTATCTCTGATATCTTAGATCGATCAATGAGGCATAGACCATGTCATCCCCTTATCGATCTTTATGTTTCTTGATCTCCAAGTAGACTCACTCATACAAATGAGCTCAATATCTCATATTGACTCATTTGAGCATGGTCATGCATTTCGTGGACCTACTCTATCAAGAGGCCAAAGATATCACTCCCATTATATGGGAGGGATAGATCCCATCTACATCACTCACATCCCTCCGCATAATTCATTACATACCCAGTGATCGCTGTTATAGTGCACCATATTACGCTATGACATTAAATGATACTAAAGTACATAACTCCTTATATAGGGAACCGTAGTGACTTCAGGTCTAAGGACTATTCATACTAATAGTCTCATGAGAAAGTATATGACACTCATATAACAATCCATGATACTTTCTCATGGCAGATCAATTCAGTATATATATTCTCTAATATATATACCCATGTGTCAATGTGATATCACATATCCTTGACTTGTGAGATCAAGTCATCTATTGACCAACATGCTAGTCTCAATTTATTAATATTACCCTTGTCTATTAATACTTGACTAGGAATATTAAGAATAGTGTTCTCTACAACTTCTCATAATCAATTCTACTAATTGATATACTGTAGATTAGAACCTACTATTCAAGGGCATTATTATATTTATTTTAGCTGGCACATGCATAAAGTAAATATAATAAACAATCTTTGCCTTTTATTAATGAAATATGATACACATGATCCCTAATCAATCCTCTCATGATTGACACTAAGGGATGACACTAACAGTTATGTCCAAAATAGAATTCTTTTGGTAAAGAGGCACCTTAAGACCTCATACGAAATCTACCATCACAAAGTACCTAACATTAAATACTTTAGGGTATTTGGGTGTTGGTACATATCGTAAACATTAAGGACTACCTATGAAAGTTCACATCCAAATCCTCTACCGGTATCTTCCTAAGATAGTCAACTACAAGTAGAGCATATAGTGTATATAATAATGACATCCTTAAAATTGAGGAAACCATAAATGTAGTATTCGACGAAAGACATGAACTTACAAAATCTGTAGTAAATCCAACTAGCAAACCGATTCAGACTAGACTGGACTCTGATCTTGAACACAAGTCTAGTATCAATCCTAATCTGAGCCAGTCTAGGATTCAATTGAGTCATTGATAACTTTCATTTTGTCAGGTTATTTTGCTCCTTAATATTACTGTTTTTATCCTATCGAGTGATTTATTATTGATTATTATCATGTTTTATGAGTTGGATTTATTTTTGGACCTTATTGTAAATTCTCTTAAATTTTGAACTTATATGTAAAATTTGTCTTTATTTGTAGGAGATCTAGATGAGCCACTAGACTAGAATCAATTTGGATCAAATATGTCTTCATCTAGAAGGATCATTTCAAACTGGATTGATCTAGACCCTTCATCATGATCGAAGGCAATTTAATCAAGAGATTAGATCTGAGCGATATGGACCATCCATGAAAGCGCTTGATTCTGAGCCATTTAACCAGATCTGAAGAGATCCGGTCTGTACATTTAGATATGGAAATCATAGGCCTTCATTTAGATTCGACCGATCGTGATTATCTCTTCAGATGGATAAGATCCATTCATTCAAAGTCGAAGAATTCTCAACCGTTGGATCACAGCGTAGTTCATGGATTAATCAGATTCAATTAAGCCCTAGCTTTATTGGATGGCTGAGATTGAAGGGTGGTTAGATCGGACGACTACCAAAATAAAGCTTAAAAATCGAACAATCTCCCAAATCACGCAACCGACACAGTTTCCTCTTCTCCACGACAAGCGCCCGATGCCACCATCGCCTCATCCGCCGCGCTCAGCCACCTTCCCTCGCCGGTCGCTGGAGAAGGAAGGGGATTCCCTTCCAATCTTCGGTGACCGATGGTTCACTCCATCTCCTCCTCCACCGACGGCAGCCGCCTTCTTCAACGCCATCAGCTCCTCCACCGAATCCAGCTCCGCCCATTTTGTAGCCGCCATCAGCTTCATCTCTGCCTTCCCAGCCGCCTACAACCACCGGAGCGGAGTGAGGATTCTCCTCCGATCTGGCTAGCCACCCTCGTTCCGCCACAGACGATACCGCAACTTCATCTCCACCGCCGACAACAGCTCCACTTCCGCCTTCGTCTGGCAGCTTCCAATTTCAGCCCTATTCCAAATTTTAGACAGCAAGATTTCATTTGTTTGTTTCTTCATTTAGATTGTTGAATGTTTGTAATAGATTCAATCTTCCACATTTAGAATTGCACTTATTCAATTTACTTTGTTTCATGCCTTGTTGGTGTTCGATAAAATGCTTCTTAAGTAATTAAGTTGTAGTTGGTTAGTTTAGATTTAGTTTCGTACTTTACTTTACATCATGTTCATGTATTAAATTTTGATGATGCATTGATTATTTTATTTAGTTGTTAGTTAAATATTATCTTCCCTTGAACCTTAGCAGTCACCTTCACCTTCCTTCCATCCATTTTTCTCCATGTATTCGAGAAGGAACTGCTTCATTGAGAGAATTCGGAGACGTCCTCCATCTCCACAGTTCATCCACCTTATCTTTCAGATTCGAGGAGTCCGCACCGACGACACTTCTTCGAGCTCAATCAGATCTGCGAGAGTTCAAAAAATCCATCAACAAACTGGATTCAGCAGTTTGCAGAGTCTCGATCGAGCTTCGTTGGACATTGCCGGAGGACCTTGTTGAGTCGCCGGGCCTATCTTGGGTTGATCAGATTAGTTTATCTTCTAGTTTTTATTGCTTTAATTTCTAGATTGTTTGATTTTGTTGTTGCATGTTTGTTTAGAGTTTTAATTACCTTGCAACCGTAGGTTAGAGCATCAAAATCTAAATCCCCATCTTCATTAGAAAACTCAAAGTAATAATTAGAAATCCTAAGTTTACTATTCTATCGATTACACTCATTGGGAAACGATCCGGGCCATCCACTATGCTTTATTAGTGTAGATAGGGGGTTCGGTAATTAATTTGAAATGGTACCATGACAAATACTGGCATATCAAATTTTGGCGTCGTTGCCGTGGAGTGTAATGATACTTAGTAGAATTAGGATTGTTTGTCCATTTTTCTGAAGAAAACAAATCAAAATTCAAAAACTTTTGTTTAGGGCTTCATTCTTTCATTCTGTTATATATCTATGTATTTTATCATGTATACTTCATGTTTCTTTTGATATTGTTTGTTAGTATTTCAGGAAAGGACAGGAAATTTCTTTGAGCATGGATCCATATTATCATCAGTGTAGAGACTTCAGTGATGCTTACTATTCGAGCACTGAGCAACAAGAGTATTACCAACCTAAAGATGAGTATTATTAGTACCAGCCGTAATATCATCAGCCTGTTACTCAGTATCATTTGTCTTATCAGCAGGACGGGTATAATTCAATTTCTGGTACATCTTTTCATAATTTTGACTCAGATTTCAGGTATGGGCACACACTGCCCTATGTTCCTGAGCAGTCTCAGTGCTATCTACCCCCACCGTCTATTTATTCTTACATGCTAAGATGGGGTGATCAATCAAGTAACAGTTATGGAGAAGAACATCAGGAAGAGGCTCAGAATTTTTCAGCTTATCAGAGTTCATTGGGATATCAAGATGACACAGTGTGCGATGGACTACAACTATTCCAACAAGCTAAGTCAACTACAGAGACATTAGAAAAGCTTTTACAGCTAGGATCATTGCAGCAACAGATGCAACAGATATAACAGCAGATGGAACAACAAATTAGTTATAGACATCAACAACAGCAACAGTGCATACATAACATGCAAATCCAACTGGATCTAATTGCATCATCCATCAGCCAAACACAAGCACAAGATTCCTTCTAGTTTTCCTCAGAGATCATTTCTGATGGTAGTGATGTGCTTAAGAAGATGGATTGCAGAGTTGGTGATATGTACACATATACCTCTATAGCTCTACATGTCATGCCCCGAGAGTATGTCGTGCCAAAAAGCAAATGAATGACATCTCCCCTGTACGTGGCAACATTTCAGGTTAATACAAGGCTCATAGGCCACAACAACAACAACATAAATATATGTAATCAAACCACAACAACATAACCAACTAACTACAACAACTACACATCGGAAACATAACACACAACAACATCACAACTACACAGTGCATACTGGTATGACTACATCACAACATAACGAAACCTCGACAAAATCCGAATCCACAAGTCCATAACATAGTACATCACGAAAACTCCAAATATAATACTGTAGGGATGTATACTTAAAAGTCTATTTTTTGTATGAACATCTTTATTTTGAAATAAGAATCACATGATCATTGTTTGCATATTTTTATGGTTATGCAATATTGTCTAATACCTTACATTGTAGATAACATGGTGTGTGGTGTCACACGGGAGATCATGTTATCGGCTCCTTGTAAAGTATAAGTAAAGGCTCACAGCCGAGATGGCTTTGGACAAACCATCGGAATGGTTGTAGTGTGATTTGGTATTGGTTTGTCTTGACCATAGAATCACACTAGTGCACTTTGTGTGTATTGAGCAGGACCGACACAGAGGTGATTCGATTTATTGCTGACTACATAATCGAATCGGACCTCAGATATTATTTAGTACATGCTCTTAATCCCGATATAATAACGGGCACATATACTTGGTACTCATCTCTTTGATTTACCAATGGGCGAGATTTATAGATTAAATCGAAAGACTCGGTAAGTTGGGAGATGATATTATTTATATGGTGTGTCGTTGATTATAGGAGGAAACCGTGTCCTATATATTAGGATGATGATGTCCCCTTGAGGAGCTCATAAGGTTCATCATGTAAACCCTGCAGGTGGACTTGGTCGGCATGATGAAAAGGTTGAGTGGTACTACTCAAGGAGTTAGATGTTGATTAATTAATGGTCAGTAAATTAATTAATCGACGGACATTCGAGATCTTAAACACGGGGAGAAAATGTACAAATAATATATGGAGCCCATATTATCATATGGGGGTTGGTGAGGTAGATCAATGATGGACCTTTAGTGGATTGGACCATCATTAGTGGATCGGACTTTATGTGGGCTTGATCCATGGGTGGCCAAGACCCAACTCCTCCTCATGGTCCCTAATGTAGCCTATTAACACCTCATGATGCTTAGATCCAAAGGATAGAAACAAAACTCTAGATCCAAAGGTAGAGATTAAATCTCTAGATCCGACGGTTGAGATTAAAACTCTAGATCCGACGGTTGAGATTAAATCCCTAGAACCAATGGATGAGATTAATTCATGGCTTATCCCTAACTCTATAAAAGGATGGCATGGAGTTGGCGTGGAGAACAATTGAAGAGAGCTAGGGTTTTTGGAGTTGGCGGCAAGGTTAGGAATTAGGGTTTGGAGCTTGGGCGGCACCTATTAAGGAAAGTCTTTCCTTAGTTGTTCTTCTTCCCCTTGCCTACGCCCATCTTCTTCCTTCCAGACCTTGGCCAGCGTCCAAAACAAGCCTTCTCCTTCTCCTTGGCCGGTGGAACAAAGGTTTAGGGTTTTCCCTTGGAGCTTTTGGCCGGCCACACCCAAAACTCCTTCTCTTTCCTTCTTTTGTTGGCTGGCGGCAAGGATACTCCTTGCTTCTTGTTGGCTGGTTTTAGGGAGGTAAATATCCTTGTTTGTATTCTTTCTCTTGCTTTGGAAGAGCAAGGAAGGAAGTGTTGCGATCTAGGAGCTTCAACTTTTGGTGGATCGTCGCCCACACGACGTCCAAAAGGAGGAAGGTCATACATTAGAAGACTAGGAGGTATACCTATTCTTCTTTCTCATTTATTCATTGCTTGTATTTATTTTTGATTTATGAGCATGTTATATTTCTGTAAATGGCTAAATAATACTTGAATCCCGAGTATAAACACAAAAACTGGCGATCCGGACATTGTCTATTCCGCGGCTACTCGTAGAATAGAGGATGGTTGCTTGAACAACTAGTTTGTTCAAGTGACCTCTCTAAACGAATAGCACGACCATGACTTGGTTGCTTTGGGAATCCCTTTTGTCTAGGATTAAATTTTTAATCCGGGGACATCGAAGGGATCACCATGGTCAAGCAACCGAGGCGAAGGGGAAGCGAAGTTTCCCCTCATGGATCAAACCCAACATTTGGTATCAGAGCCAAGGTTTCCAGTTTTGTGTGTTTAGGATTCGGTTAATTTTTATGCACTTTTTCATATATTATATGTGTCGGATAATAGTAGGATATGCGTAGTTTAACTCTTTGGTTGCAGGCATAAGATCCGACTATTATGGCATGTGTGTGTATGTGATTGTATGTGTGTAAATGTTTATTTTGCTGAATCCTCGGGGTTGACAAGGCTAGTATTTAGTTTTTATAAATTAAATACGGCATTGTTTAGCCGCTCTTTATTTTATTTTACTTTCGATCTAGATTTCATGTACACTCCCTCGTGGAGTATAGGATCGATGGATGTAAATTAAAATAGGATTTAGTCTCGGCTCGGATCTCCGGATGGCTCGTACATGGCGTAGGAGGAGGCGGACGAGATAGCGATCTGACAGGAGCCATATTGAAGACAAAGGCCATAATAGTTGGAAAATAATTTATTTTCATATTTATTGCTTTTTGTTTGATATGCATGTAATAGGAAAATTCCTCATTTTTAATTTACTAAGTGGGAGAGGATATTTTAATTAATTCATGGCCTCCATTACAATTTGACGTGTGATACAACAAACTTGCGTGTTGGCTCACAGTGCCTTCCTCCTGCGGATGAGTTTGTTTGCGGATCACTAGGTCAAATAATGGTTATAGGAAATTATCTAGGAGCATGTGTACTTCCACATGGTAAGGCACATAATCGAAATAATTCCCTTAGTATCGTGTAATGGTGCACACTTAGATGCAAATCAAAGTATCCTCCCCATCAGTCCTTTGCTTTTATTTGTAGGGCCAAGAGGAACCAACTATTAATTTTATTTGTCAAAAGTAAGGTTGACAAGATAATAAAATTAATGGGTAAAACCTCCTCTTACAAATGTAGAATTCGTATCGTCCACCTTTGCGTGGCATGCGATATTCTCGGTGGATTAGGTGTTGGTTGATATCAAAATTTTATTGTTTGAGGAATCAATAATTTTTTGAAATCTAATGTTTTGATTTATGTGATTCTTAGGTTTTCTTTCAAAATGACTTTCAACCCACTTCTTTGTGATCTTGAAGAGAACAAACTTCTTGGACCCAACTATGTAGATTGGAAGAGGAATCTAGATATTGTCTTATTCTTTGAGGAATACAAATATGTACTCCTCGAAGAGTGCCCTCCCAAGCCTCAGATAGTGCAGGAAAAGGAGAGAGAGCTATAGGAAGTGGAACAAGGCCGATGAGATGGTGCAATGTTACATTTTGGCATCTATGTCAAATGTACTGCAACATCAGCATCAAGCCATGCCCACAGCTTATGACATGATGCTCAATCTCAAAGAGCTTTTCGGACACCAGAATCGAGCTGCGAGGCAAGAGGCCATGAAACTTGATGGCGACCACCATGATCGAGGAACACGTGAGGATCATGTTCTCAAGATGATGGCTCATTTGAATGAGTGGAGGTCCTAGGAGCCTGAGATCGATGGGAAACCAGTCGATATCATACTCCGATCTCGCCTAGGAGTTTTGGCGGTTTAGCCTCAACTACAACATGAACAAGAGGTTGTATTCATTGGCGAACTTGAACTCGGTGAGAGGGACTATTTCGTCGAGTGCTCGGTGCATGCGTGATGACCCGAAGGTTTCTACTTCTAAGCGAAAGGCAGAAGAAGAAGAAACAAAGGGGCAAAGGCGTTGGGAGGTACTCGAGGGAGGAGTGAAGAAGCCGAAAGGCAAGTGCTTCACTTGTGCGGTGGACCTTTGGAAGAAGTGCCCCAAGCAAGAACAAAGGTATATCTTTTGGACTAGTCGTTGAAACATGTTTAGCGGTGTTATCTACGGCACTGGTGTGTAGATCACGGGAGCCAGCGATCATGTCTGCAATACTTTGCGAGGGTTCCGAAACCAGACGGTGGTGAAGGGGAGATTACAGTGTACTTAGGCGATGCCACAAAGGTGGCGGTATTGCGATGGGAGAGCGTTCATTTATCTTTTGAGAAAAATAAACTTTTGGTTCTTAAGAATTGCCTTTATGTACCCTTATTTAGAAAGAATTTAATTTGAGTTTCTAAATTGTTTATGGATGGATATTCTATTTCTTTTAATGAATGAGTTGTTATAGAAGGAATAGGGACATTATCTGGAGTACATTGATAGGAAATTTGTACACACTTGAACCAAAACCTCCCACGATGCAAATTGAAGTTAATAACTCATCTTCTAAATCAATAAGAAAAGAACCTTGAAGATGAACCAAACATATCTTTGGCATCTTAGGCTTGGTCACATTAACCTAAGCGGATTGAAGGTTGATAGGTGATGGACCTTTGGGTTCATTAGTGGTGGAGGATCTCCCAACTGTGAATCTTGCTTGGAGGGTAAGATGACCAAGAGGCCTTTCAAGGCCAAGGGTATAGAGCCAAAGATGTGTTAGAATTGGTTCATTCGATTTGTGTGGTCCTATGTCTATCCAGGCTAGAGGTGGTTTTGAATATTTTGTCTCTTTTATAGCGATTATTCAAGATATTGGATGCATTTACTTGATGCGCCAAGTCTGAATGCTTTGACAGTTCGAAGAATTCAAGGTGATGTGGAGAAGCGTCGGTAAAAGTATCAAGACCCTACGATCGATCGTGGTGGTGAATACCTCTTGGGAGAGTTTAGGAATTACTTATCGAGGTGGGATTCAATCCCAATTATGCACTGGCACACCCAGAGAATGGTGTAGCGGAGCGAAGGAATAGGACTCTTATGGAGATGGTTAGATCGATGATGAGTTATTACGACTTGCGGATTCGTTACGGGGATATGCTCTAGATCTGGCGGTATACATTACGAACTTGGTTCCATCTAAATCGGTGCCTTCTACTCCCATAGAATTGTGGGTGGCGAAAGCCTAGTCTAAGACATATTCGGATATGGAGTCGGCCACATGTCTTTGGCGAGATCTTTGGTAAGTTGGAACCTCGTGCGAAGTGCATGTTTGTTGGCTACCCTAAGGGAGCGAAGGGTGGTTTGTTCTATAGTCCTAGAGATCGAAGGTGATCGTGAGTACGAATGCCGATTTCTAGAGGAGGACTATGTGATGAACCACAAGCCCGAGTAAAATTGTTCGGAGGAGTTAAAGGGAAGTCACTTCTTTAGTACCACCGTACAAGAGGATATACCACATGTCACGCACCACGTGTCACGGAGGATACACGGGTGATACCTCGTCGTAGTGGGAGGGTTGTGAGACGACGATAGATTCATGTTCTTGGGAGAATCTTACGATTTGGTCACAGTCGAACATGAACTGATCCTGGACATATGATGAGGCAATCCAAGATAAAGATCGATATCTTGGCAAGTGCAATGAATCTTTGAGATTGAATCTATGGATTCAAATCAGTGCAGGAGCTAGTAGAACCACCCGATGGTGTAAAAACCATTGGATGCAAGTGGATCTACAAAGAAAGAGAGGAATAGATGGGAAGGTTGAGACCTTCAAAGCGAGGCTTATTGCGAAGGGTATACTCGGAAGAGGGTATCGATTATGAGGAGACCTTTTCACGGTAGCCATGCTTAAATCTTAAATCTATCCGGATTCTCTTATGCATAGCGGCTCATATGGATTATGAGGTGTGGCGGATGGATGTCAAGGCGACTTTCCTTAATGGAAGTCTTGAGGAAAACATCTACATGAAGCAACAGGAGGATTCATTGCTAAGGGAAAGAGCATCTTGTATGTAAGCTTAATCGGTCCATTTATGGATTGAAACAAGCTTGAGGTCTTGGAACATTCGCTTTGATGAGGTGATCCATCTTATGGATTTATTCAAAGTCGGATGAGTCTTGTGTATACAAGAGATGTGAAGCGTAGTGGTATTTCTTGTACTATCGTAGATGACATTTTGTTGATTGGCAACAATATCAAGGTGTTATCGGACGTAAGGGTATGGTTGTCCAAGCAGGTTTGATATGAAGGACTTGGGAGAAGTGGGACACATCCTTGGGATCAAGGTTATAAGGGATCGCAAGAAAAGGATGTTGTGCTTATCCCAAGCTTCATACATAGACACGATTATGGAGCGTTTTAGCATGCAGAACTCCAAGAAGGGTTTCCTACCTTTCAGGCATGGAGTACCTCTATCTAAGGAGATGTGTCCTAGATCATCTGAGGAGATAGAGGAGATGAAGGCGGTTCCTTATGCTTGGCGATGGAAGCCTCATGTATCACGATGCTCATGCGAGACCGGATATCTGCTTTCTAGTGGGCATGGTCGTAGTGAATATCAGAGTAATCCAGGACAGGGACATTGGACTGCGGTAAAGCATATATTGAAGTACCTGAGAAGGACTAGGGAATATATGCTGGTTTACCGGGCAAACCAATTACTCCCTGTGGGTTACACGGATTCCGACTTCCAATCTGATAGGGATAACAGTAAGTCTACCTCAGGTTTTGTGTTTACTTTGGGAGGTGGAGCCATTGTATGGAGGAGTGTCAAGCAAAAGTGCGTGGCAGACTCCACCATGGAAGCTGAGTATGTGGCGGCCTCTGAGGCGGCCAAAGAAGCTGTATGGCTCAGGAACTTTCTGATGGACTTGGATGTGATTCCTGGTTTGCCCAGAACTATCACGATTTATTGTGATAATAGTGGTGCAGTTGAAAACTCGAAGGAACCACGAGCCCATAAGGCTAGTAAACACATAGAGCGCAAGTACCACCTGATACGAGAAATCGTAAAGCGAGGAGAAGTTGCTGTGGCCAAGATTGCATCGGAGGATAACTTGGCAGATCCTTTCACTAAGGGCCTTCCGGCGAGAGCTTTTGATAGGCATGTGGAGGGAATGGGGATCAGATGTATGGCACTATGAGGACAGCATAGTCTTTTAGTATAAGTGGGAGATTGTAGGGATGTATACTTAAAAGTTTATTTTTTGTATGAACATCTTTATTTTGAAATAAGAATCACATGATCATTGTTTGCATATTTTTATGGTTATGCAATATTGTCTAATACCTTACATTGTAGATAACATGGTGTGTGGTGTCACACGGGAGATCATGTTATCGGCTCCTTGTAAAGTATAAGTAAAGGCTCACAGCCGAGATGGCTTTGGACAAACCATCGGAATGGTTGTAGTGTGATTTGGTATTGGTTTGTCTTGACCATAGAATCACACTAGTGCACTTTGTGTGTATTGAGCAGGACCGACACAGAGGTGATTCGATTTATTGCTGACTACATAATCGAATCGGACCTCAGATATTATTTAGTACATGCTCTTAATCCCGATATAATAACGGGCACATATACTTGGTACTCATCTCTTTGATTTACCAATGGCGAGATTTATAGATTAAATCGAAGACTTCGATAAGTTGGGAGATGATATTATTTATATGGTGTAGCCGTTGATTATAGGAGAAGCGTGTCCTATATATTAGGATGATGATGTCCCCTTGAGAGCTCATAAGGTTCATCATGTAAACCTGCAGTGGACTTGAGTGCATGATGAAAAGGTTGAGTGGTACTACTCATGGAGTTAGATGTCGATTAATTAATGGTCAGTAAATTAATTAATTGGACATTCGAGATCTTAAACACGGGGAGAAAATGTACAAATAATATATGGAGCCCATATTATCATATGGGGGTTGGTGAGGTAGATCAATGATGGACCTTTAGTGGATTGGACCATCATTAGTGGATCGGACTTTATGTGGGCTTGATCCATGGGTGACCAAGACCCAACTCCTCCTCATGGTCCCTAATGTAGCCTATTAACACCTCATGATGCTTAGATCCAAAGGATAGACACAAATCTCGAGATCCAAAGGTAGAGATTAAATCTCTAGATCCGACGGTTGAGATTAAAACTCTAGATTCGACGGTTGAGATTAAATCCCTAGAACCAATGGATGAGATTAATTCATGGCTTATCCCTAACTCTATAAAAGGATGGCATGGAGTTGGCGTGGAGAACAATTGAAGAGAGCTAGGGTTTTTGGAGTTGGCGGCAAGGTTAGGAATTAGGGTTTGGAGCTTGGGCGGCACCTATTAAGGAAAGTTTTTCATTAGTAGTTCTTCTTCCCCAACCTGCCGGCGCCCATCTTCTTCCATCCAGACCTTGTCCAGCGACCAAAACAAGCCAACTCCTTCTCCTTGGCCGGTGGAACAAAGGTTTAGGGTTTTCCCTTGGAGCTTTTGGCCGGCCACACCCAAAACTCCTTCTCTTTCCTTCTTTTGTTGGCCGGCGGCAAGGATACTCCTTGCTTCTTGTTGGCTGGTTTTAGGGAGGTAAATATCCTTGTTTGTATTCTTTCTCTTGCTTTGGAAGAGCAAGGAAGGAAGTGTTGCGATCTAGGAGCTTCAACTTTTGGTGGATCGTCGCCCACACGACGTCCAAAAGGAGGAAGGTCATACATTAGAAGACTAGGAGGTATACCTATTCTTCTTTCTCATTTATTCATTGCTTGTATTTATTTTTGATTTATGAGCATGTTATATTTCTGTAAATGGCTAAATAATACTTGGATCCCGAGTATAAACACAAAAACTGGTGATCCGGACATCGTCTATTCCGCGGCTACTCGTAGAATAGAGGATGGTTGCTTGAACAACTAGTTTGTTCAAGTGACCTCTCTAAACGAATAGCACGACGATGACTTGGTTGCTTTGGGAATCCCTTTTGTCTAGGATTAAATTTTTAATCCGGGGACATCGAAGGGATCACCATGGTCAAGCAACCGAGGCGAAGGGGAAGCGAAGTTTCCCCTCACGGATCAAACCCAACAAATACACCCGTACGGAAAGACCAAAATCACCACTAGAATCTCGGAGATGAGATGAGATGTCAGCCAATGGTGCTCCAAGCCATCATGAAACTTCTACCTGTTATCTGGGCGACAGAAAAACCTAGGGTCCGTGGTGGTGAGTAAAACTCAGCAGGTAATAAGATAAAACATGTAAATATATATATCAATATCACATGTCATTCAATAGCATAACCTAAAAATACAATAGGTATACTAGCACAGTATATAAATACATGTATATACCGTCTAACCAAATAAACAACGTATAACGCAGACATACCTGAATGTCTGCTACGCTACTCTAATCCAACCGGAGAATATATCCAACATATATAATAGGAAGAGTAATACTAATTCACAATATACTCATGATACAGGTCAAGGTATCTAATGGCCTGTCCAACAAATATATAAGTATCCGACACAACTGTATAACAGATGCAAGAAGCATGCATGAATATGATGCCCAACCAAATGCAACAAACAAAGTACAATCAAATGCAACATCACAATAAGCATATATATATAGAATGCATCTATATATATATTAATCACTACCATGCATATATATATATATATATACATATATGTATATATATGGTAATATGCAAAGTGTCATAAGATACGGCAATGAAGCAGCATGGTCATGCCTGCGCACCCCTACTCGCTACCACGACCCCAGTGTGGCCTAGGTGGCACAACATGACAAGTGTCCCAACTCAACACCAACCACTGCTCTAGAGTGGTCGAGTGGGTAGTATGATCAAGTAGCATATGACCGTAAAGAGCTCACTACATAAATGGGGGTCCTTGCTACTGGCCACTCTGACTGACACTACCAATGAGTGGTCGAGTGCCACGAACCCAGGACAACTGCACACAACACCAACTACCACAGTGTATAGTGGTAGAGTGAGGCACAACAAATGCTCTTCCCTGACACCAGTTACTCCATGGGAAGTAACCTGGGAGGTAGGATGACTGACGACTCTCTCAATCCCAAGGGAGACTATGTAATCAGAATGCATGCAAATGACATGAATTTACAGTCAACATACAAACATCTACCACAGACTCTCTATTCAACAGAGAGTCTTACCCATCTGATCAATACACTCTCTGTTCTGTAGAGAGTCGTACTCAACTGATCGACGGACTCTCTATCCTGTAGAGAGTCATACTCGGCTAATCATATCAAGATGGGACCACCGGTCCATAGCGACACACTAATCAACCTTCACTTAACCATTACACAACATATGGTTGGTAATAAGTAAGCAACATACGGGTATTAGAATAAATCCTACCTTTAGGGCATTACCTATCCACGGATGAACCTTTACCCAATTTACAAATCAGGTTATCATCCGTACTCCAACATCTACACCCTACTAAACATATAGGCCTATTTACATAACATCTATAACACTAAATCATAATAAAGGAAATGTGATATCAACCTTTGAGTAAATATAGCCAACGACAAGTATCAAGCATAAGATAAATAAGAGCAGGGTCAAGATAATATGAACACCTAACATGCTCATATCTACGACTAAATTTGAATGCAATTACATCTACCTGACCAGGGTAGGAAATTACCCACCTGCTGTAAATGCTTGTAGTACTAGAGTCCTCACATCCATGGACCGTCTTGTATCCGCGTCCTGCACATTTCAAACATTGTGGTCATGTTCAATCATACAATAATATATATATAAATTCGCTATTCTCCTATTTCTATATTCATGTCCCTTAATTGAATACGAATTAGAATCCCAAATAGCCAGGCTTGACCATTTCATTTAAACCCATCAATTTCAATTAGCAAAAGTGCTAATTTCCTCTTCCAATTCTATATCCAACATAACAAAGTCAATCTCATGAAGATTTAACCTTTTTACACTTAATTTACATCTCTATTCGTAATAGTATCACCAACAGAATCAGTTATAAATCTAATCCATAAACACAACACTTAAATTACAGTTGCCCCATACTATATTTAACTGTATAATTAACATCCATCATTCCCGGTTAGCAAGTATGCTAACCTACAACCATTTACAGTCATCCCTAGTGTTAGGATGTATACTGAAAAGTCTATCTTTTGTATGAACATCTTTATTTTGAAATAAGAATCACATGATCATTGTTTGCATATTTTTATGGTTATGTAATATTGTCTAATACATTACATTGTAGATAACATGGTGTGTGGTGTCACACGGGAGATCATGTTATCGACTCCTTGTAAAGTATAAGTAAAGGCTCACAACCGAGATGACTTTGGACAAACCATCGGAATGGTTGTAGTGTGATTTGGTATTGGTTTGTCTTGACCATAGAATCATACTAGTGTACTTTGTGTCTATTGAGCAGGACCAACATAGAGGTTATTCGATTTATTGCTGACTACTTAATCGAATCGGACCTCAGATATTATTTTGTACATGCTCTTAATCCTGATATAATAACTGGCACATATACTTAGTAGTCATCTCTTTGATTTACTAATGGGCGAGATTTATAGATTAAATCGATAGGCTCGGTTAGTTGGGAGATGATATTATTTATATGGTGTGCTATTGATTATAGGAGGAAACTGTGTCCTATATATTAGGATGATGATGTCCCCTTGAGGAGCTCATAAGGTTCATCATGTAAACCCTGCAGGTGGACATGGTCCGGCATGATGAAAAGGTTGAGTGGTACTACTCAAGGAGTTAGATGTTGATTAATTAATGGTTAGTAAATTAATTAATTGACAGAGATTCGAGATCTTAAATACGGAGATAAAATGTACAAATAATATATGGAACCCATATTATCATTTGGGGGTTGGTGAGGAAGATCAATAATAATCCTTTAGTGGATTGGATTATCATTAGTGGATCCGACTTTATGTGGGCTTGATCCATGGGTGGCCAAGATCTAACTCCTCCTCATGGTCCCTAATGTAGCCTATTAACACCTCATGAAGCTTAGATCCAATGGATGAAAACAAAACTCTAGATATAAAGGTAGAGATCAAATCTCTAGATCTGACGGTTGAGATTAAATCTCTAGATCCGACGGTTGAGATTAAATCCCTAGAACCAATGAAGGAGATTATATTATGGCTTGAGCCCAACTCTATAAATAAATATCATAAAGTGGGCAGCAAGATGGATGATGTCTTAAGGGGATTAGGGTTTGCTTCCTTTGGAGGCTAGGAATCCTAGTTGGTTTTGGATTAGGTTTTGAGAGCTAGGGGTGGGCGGCCACAAGTGGAGGAGGTGTTTCTTCTTCTTCCTAAGGATTGGCCGGTTCCTCCCTTCTTTGCTCTACCTTGGCCGATGCTCATCCTAATCTTCTTCTCCACTTCCATGGTCGGCCATTAGGAGAGCTAGGATTAGGGTTTGGAAGCTTATGGTTTAGGAGGCTTGGGCGGCACCAAATAAGGAAGTAGTTTGCTTTCTTCTTCCTTTCCCTTGGTTGCCGGCACCCACAACCCTCTTTCCAGCCCTTGGCCGGTGTCCAAAGACACTATTCTCCTTCTCCTTGGGTGGTGGACACAAGACTTAGGGGTTTCCCTTGATGTCTTGGTCGGTTTCCATCATTATCTCCTTCTCCTTGTTGGCCGGCGGCAAGGATTCCTTTTGTTCCTGTTGGTTGGTTTTAGAAAGGAGAAGAACCTTGTTTCTATTCTTCCTCTTGCTTTGGAAGAGCAAGGAAGGAAGATTTGCGATCTAGGAGCTTCAACTTTTGGAAGATCGTCACCCACATGACGTCCGAAAGGAGGAAGGTCATACATTAGAAGATCGAGAGGTATATCGATTCTCTAATTTTTATATATTACATGTTTGTATATATTCTTTAATTATGAGCATGATATAAATCTGTTTGTGGCTAAATAATACTTGGATCCCGATCATATATTAAAAAACCGGTGATCCGTACATCGTGTATTCCGCGGCTACTCGTAGAATAGAGGATGGTCGCTTGAAAAATGAATTTGTTCAAGTGATCTCTCTAAACGAATAGCACGATGATGACTTGGTTGCTTTGGCAATCCCTTTTGTCTAGGATTAATTTTTTTTAATCCGGGGACATAGAAGGGATCGCCATGATCAAGCAACCGAGGTGAAGTGGGAAGCGAAGTTTCCACTCACGGACTCGATAAGCAAAACCCTTCAATTGGTATCAGAGCCAGGTTTCCGATTTTGTGTGTTTAGGATTCGGTTAATTTTTATAGACTTTTCATATATTATATGTGCCGGATAATAGTAGGATATGTGTAGTTTAACTCTTTGGTTGAAAGCATAAGATCCGACTATTATGGACATATGTGTGTATGTGATTGTATGTGTGTAAATGTTTATTTTGTTGAATCCTCGGGGTTGACGAGGCTAGTATTTAATTTTTTGTAAATTAGATACGGCATTGTTTAGCCACTTCTTTTATTTTAGTTTACTTTCGATCTAGATTTCATGTACACTCCCTCGGGGAGTATAGGATCGATGGATGTAAATTAAAATAGGTTTTAGTCTCGGCTCGGATCTCCGGATGGCTTCTACATGGCGTAGGAGCACCGGATGAGATGGCGTTGCGACGGGAGACATATTGAAGACAAAAGCCATAATAGTTGGAAAATAATTTATTTTTCATATTTATTGCTTTTTGTTTGATATGCATGTCGCAGGCTAGGAAAATTCCTCAATTTCAAATTACTAAATGGGAGAGGGATATTTTTATAAATTCATGCGGCCTCCATTACGATTTGACAAGTGATGTGAACAAACTTGTGTGTCGGCTTTGAGTGCCTTCCTCCCCATCGGATGAGTTTGTTTGCGAATCATAAGGTCAAATATGGTTATAGGGAATTATTAAGGAGAGTGTGCACTTCCCCATCGGAAGGCACATAACCCGAGATAATTACCTTGGTACCGAGTAATGGTGAACACTTAGATACAAATATAAGTATCCTCCCCATCGGAGTCACTGCTTTTATTTGTAGGGCCGAAGAGAAACCAACTATTAATTTTACTTGTCAAAAAGTTAGGTTGACAAGATAGTAAAATTAATGGGTAAAACCTCCTCTTACAAATGTAGAATTCGTATACGTCCACAATATCGTGGCATACGATATTCTTGGTGTTTTGAGGTGTTGGTTGATTTTAAAATTTTATTGTTTGAGGAATCAATAATTTTTTGAAATCTACAGTAATGATCTATGTGATTCTTAGGATTTTCAAAAATGACTTTCAGTCCACGTACTAGGATACTAAAGGAAAATAAATTTACTGTACCGAAATAATGATGATTGGAAAAGAATCTAAATATTGTCTTATCTGCTAAGGAGTACAAGTATGCACTCTTCGAAGAGTGTCCTCAAGCCATTGTTGCTCAGAAGGTTTCTACTTCTAAGCCGAAAGGCAAGAAGAAGAAGAAACAAGGTGAAGCAGAGGTGGTGGGAGGATCTCAGGGAGGAGTGAAGAAGCCGAAAGGCAAGTTCTTCACTTGCAAGCAGGATGGACATTGGAAGAAGGACTGTCCCAGTCCGAAATAGAACAAAGGTATATCCTTTGGTCTAGTCGTTGAAACATGGTTAGCGGTGTTATCTATCGGCACATGGTGTGTAGATATAGGAGCCTCTGATCATGTCTGTAATACTTTGCATGGGTTCCAGGAAACCCGACGATGAGCTGAGGGAGAGATTACCATTTATTTGGGCAAATGTCATGAAGGTGGCGACTATTACAGTGGGAGACGTTTTATTTATCTTTTGAGAAAAATAAAACTTTAGTTCTGGATAATTTCTTTTATGTACCTTTATTTAGAAAGAATTTAATTTCAGTTTCTAAATTGATTATGGATGGATATTCTATTTCTTTTAATGACAGAGTTGTTATAAAAAGGAATAGGGAGAATATCTGTTCAGGTACATTGATAGGAAATTTGTATACAAAACCTCCCACGATACAAATTAAAGTTTATAACTCATCTTCTAATTCAAATAAGAGAAAAGTACCTTCGAAGATAAACCAAACATATCTTTGGCATCTTAGGCTTAGTCATATTAACCTAAGCATAATTCAAAGGTTGATAGCTGATGGACCTCTGAGTTCATTAGTCGTGGAAGATTTCCCAACCTGCGAATCTTGCTTGGGGGATAAAATGACCAAGAGGCCTTTTAAGGCCAAGGGGTATAGAGCCAAAGATGTATTAGAAATGGTTCATTCTGATTTGTGTGGTCCTATGACTATCCAGGCAAGAGGTGGTCTTGAATATTTCGTCTCTTTCATAGACGATTATTCAAGATATGGATGACACTACGATTTAATCGTGGTGGTGAGTACCTCTTGGTAGAGTTTAGGAACTACTTATCAGAGGATGGGAATCAATCCCAATTGTCTGCTCCTGGCACACCCCAGTAGAATGGTGTAGCAGAGCGAAGGAATATGACTCTTATGGAGATGGTTAGATCGATGATGAGTTATTCTAAGTTGCCAGATTCGTTCTGGGGATATGCTCTAGATATAGTGGTGTACATTCTGAACTTAGTTCCATCTAAATCAGTGCCTTCTACTCCCAAAGAATTGTGAACTGGGCGAAAGCCCAGTCTAAGACATATTCGGAAATGGGGGAGTCCAGCACATGTGCTGAAGGCAGATGCTGGTAAGTTGGAACCTCGTACAGAAGTACGCATGTTCGTTGGCTATCCTAGAGGAACGAATAGTGGTTTGTTTTATAGTCCTAGAGATCAGAGGGTGATCATTAGCACAAACGCTAGATTTCTAGAGGAAGACTATGTGATGAGCCAGAAGCCCAAGAGCAAAATTTTTCTGGAGGAATTAAAAGGGGAAGTCACTTCTTTAGTACCACCGGTACGAGAGGATATACCACAAGTGACTGCATCGCGTGTCACAGAGGATACACAAGTGATACCTCGTCGTAGTGGGAGGGTTGTGAGACAGCCTGATAGATTCATGTTTTTGGGAGAATCTTCTGATTTGGTCCCTAGCGAACATGAATCGGATCCCTAGACATATGACGAGGCAATCCAAGATAAAGATTTAGTATCTTGGCAAAGTGCAATGAATACTGAGATTGAATCTATGGATTCAAGTCAGGTTTGGGAGCTCTTATGCATAGCAGCTCATATGGATTATGAGGTGTGGCAGATGGATGTCAAGACAGCTTTCCTTAATGGAAGTCTTGAGGAAAACATCTATATATAGCAAGCAGAGGGATTCATTGCTAAAGGCAAAGTGCATCTTGTATGTAAGCTTAATCGGTCCATATATGGATTGAAGCAAGCTTCGAGGTCTTGTAACATCCGCTTCAATGAGGTCAATCAGTCTTATGGATTTATTCAAAGTCCGAATGAGTATTGTGTATACAAGAGATGTGACGGAAACATAGTGGTATTTCTTGTACTATACGTAGATAATATTTTGGTGATTGGCAACAATATTAAAGTGTTATCAAGCATAAGGGTATGGTTGTCCAAACAATTTCATATGAAGGACTTAGGAGAAGTGGGACACATCCTTAGGATCAAGGTTATTGTTCTTATCCCAAGCTTCATACATTGACACAATTTTGGATCGTTTTAGCATGCAGAACTCCAAGAAGGGTTTTCTACCTTTCAGGCATGGAGTTCCTTTATCTAAGGAGATGTTTCCTAGATCATCTGAGGAGATAGAGGAGATGAAGGCAGTTCCTTATGCTTCAGTAGTAGGAAGCCTCATGTATGTGATGTCATGTACGAGACCAAATATCTGCTTTATCATGGACATGGTCAGTCGATATCAGAGTAATCCAGGACAGGGACATTGGACTGCGGTAAAGCATATATTGAAGTACCTGAGAAGGACTAGGGATTATATGCTGGTTTACCGGGCAAACCAATTACTCCCTGTGGGTTACACGGATTTCGACTTCCAATCTCATAGGGATAACAGTAAGTCTACCTCAGGATTTGTGTTTACTTTGGGAGGTGGAGTCATTGTATGGAGGAGTGTAAAGCAGAAATGCATGGCGGACTCCACCATGGAAGCTGAGTATGTGGCAGCCTCTGAGGCGGCCAAAGAAGTTGTATGGATGAGGAACTTCCTGATGGACTTGGATGTGATTCCTCGTTTACCCAGAACTATCATAATTTATTATGATAATAGTGGTGCAGTTGCAAACTCAAAGGAACCACGAGCCCATAAGGCTAATAAACAAATAGAGCACAAGTACCACCAGATACGAGAAATCGTAAAGAGAAGAGAAGTTGTTGTGGCCAAGATTGTATTGGAGGATAACCTGGCAGATCCTTTCACTAAGGCCCTTCCGGCGAGAGCTTTTGATAGGCATGTGGAGGGAATGGGGATCAGATGTATGGCAGTTTGAGGACAACATAGTCTTTTAGTATAAGTGGGAGATTGTTAGGATGTATACTGATAAGTCTATCTTTTGTATGAACATCTTTATTTTGAAATAAGAATCACATGATCATTGTTTGCATATTTCTATGGTTATGCAATATTGTCTAATACATTACATTGTAGATAACATGGTGTGTGGTGTCACATGGGAGATCATGTTATCGGCTCCTTGAAAAGTATAAGTAAAGGCTTACTCCCGAGATTGCTTTGGACAAACCATCCTAATGGTTGTAGTGTGATTTGGTATTGATTTGTCTTGACCATAGAATCACACTAGTGCACTTTGTGTGTATTGAGCAGGACCGACATAGAGGTGATTCGATTTATTGCTGACTACATAATCGAATCGGACCTCATATATTATTTTGTACATGCTCTTAATTCCGATATAATAACGGGCACATATACTTAGTAGTCATCTCTTTCATTTACCAATGGGCGAGATTTATAGATTAAATCGATAGGCTCGGTATGTTGAGAGATGATATTAATTATATGGTGTGCCGTTGATTATAGGAGGAAACCATATCTTATATATTAGGATGATGATGTCCCCTTAAGGAGCTCATAAGGTTCATCATGTAAACCCTGCAGGTGGACTTGGTCCGGCATGATGAAAAGGTTGAGTGGTACTACTCAAGGAGTTAGATGTTGATTAATTAATGGTCAGTAACTTAATTAATCGACGGAAATTCAAGATCTTAAACACGCGGAGAAAATATACAAATAATATATGGAGCCCATATTATCATATGGGGGTTGGTGAGGTAGATCAATGATAATCCTTTAGTATATTGGATTATCATTAGTGGATCGGACTTTATGTGGGCTTGATCCATGGGTGGCCAAGATCTAACTCCTCCTCATGGTCCCTAATGTAGCCTATTAACACCTCATGATGCTTAGATCCAAAGGATGAAAACAAAACTCTAGATCCAAAGGTAGAGATTAAATCTCTAGATCCGACGGTTGAGATTAAATCTCTAGATCCGACGGTTGAGATTAAATCCCTAGATCCAATGGAGGATATTAAATCATAGCTTGAGCCCAACTCTATAAATAGAGATCATAAAGTTGGCAGCAAGATGGATTATGGCTTAAGGGGATTAGTGTTTGCTTCCTTTGGAGGCTAGGAATCCTAGTTGGTTTAGGATTAGGTTTGGGCGGATTAGGGTTTTGAGAGCTAGGGGTGGGTGGCCACAAGTGGCGGAGGTGTTTCTTCTTCTTCCTAAGGATTGGCCGGTTCCTCTCTTCTTCCCTCTACCTTGGCCGGTGCTCATCCTAATCTTCTTCCCCACTTCCATGGTAGACCTTTAGGAGAGCTATGATTAGGGTTTGGAAGCTTAGGGTTTAGGATGCTTGGGCGGCACCTAATAAGGAAGTAGTTTACTTTCTTCTTTTTTTCCCTTGGTGGCCGGCACCCACAACCCTCTTTCCATCCCTTGGACGACATCCAAAAACCCTATTCTCCTTCTCCTTGGGTGGTGGAAACAAGACTTAGGGGTTTCCCTTGATGTCTTGGCCGGTTTCCATCATTATCTCCTTCTCCTTGTTGGCCGGTGGAAAGGATTCCTTTTGTTCCTTGTTGGTTGGTTTTAGAAAGGAGAAGAACCTTGTTTCTATTCTTCCTCTTGCTTTGGAAGAGGAAGGAAGGAAGATTTGTGATTTAGGAGCTTCAACTTTTGGAAGATCGTCGCCCACACGACGTCAGAAAGGAGGAAGGTCATACATTAGATGATCGAGAGGTATATCGATTCTTTAATTTTTATATGTTACATGTTTGTATTTGTTCTTTAATTATGAGCATGATATAAATCTGTTTGTGGCTAAATAATATTTGGTTCCCGATCATAAATACAAAAACCGGCGATCCGTACATCGTCTATTCCGCGATTACTCGTAGAATAGAGGATGGTCGCTTGAACAACGAGTTTGTTCAAGTGATCTCTCTAAACGAATTGCACGACGATGACTTGGTTGCTTTGGCAATCCCTTTTGTCTAAGATTAAATTTTTTTAATCTGGGGACATTGAAGGGATCGCCATGATCAAGCAACCGAGGTGAAATGGGAAGCGAAGTTTCCCCTCACAGACTCGATAAGCAAAACCCTTCAATTGGTATCAGAGCCAAGGTTTCTGGTTTTGTGTGTTTAGGATTCGGTTAATTTTTATACACTTTTCATAAATTATGTGCCGGATAATAGTAGTATATGCGTAGTTTAACTCTTTGGTTGCAAGCATAAGATCCAACTATTATGGACATATGTGTGTATGTGATTGTATGTGTGTAAATTTTTATTTTGTTGAATCCTCGGGGTTGACGAGGCTAGTATTTAATTTTTTGTAAATTAGATATGACATTGTTTAGCCACTTCTTTTATTTTAGTTTACTTTCGATCTAGATTTCATGTACACTCCCTCGTGGAGTATAGGATCGATGGATGTAAATTAAAATAGGTTTTAGTCTCGGCTCGGATCTCCGGATGGCTTCTACATGGCGTAGGAGGAGCGGACGAGAAGGCATTGCGACGGGAGACATTTTGAAGACAAAAGCCATAATAGTTGGAAAATAATTTATTTTTCATATTTATTGCTTTTTGTTTGATATGCATGTCGTAGGCTAGGAAAATTCCTAAATTTCAAATTACTAAGTGGGAGAGGGATATTTTTATAAATTCTTGCAGCCTCCATTACGATTTGACAAGTGATGCAAACAAACTTGCGCGTCGGCTCTGAGTGCCTTCCTCCCCATCGGATGAGTTTGTTTGTGGATCACAAGGTCAAATATGGTTATAGGGAATTATTAAGGAGTGTGTGCACTTCCCCATCGGAAGGCACAAAACCCGAGATAATTACCTTGGTACCGAGTAATGGTGAACACTTAGATACAAATATAAGTATCCTCCCCATCGGAGTCACTGCTTTTATTTGTAGGGGCGAAGAGAAACCAACTATTAATTTTACTTGTCAAAAAGTTAGGTTGACAAGATAGTAAAATTAATGGGTAAAACTGTTGGAATGTATACTGAAAGCCTAGCTCTTTTTGTATGAACATTTTATTTTGGAATAAGAATCACATGATCATTATTTGCATTTTATATATTCATTATATATGTGTGCATATTGTCTAATATTTTACATTATAGATAACATGGTGCTTGGTGTGGCACAGAAGATCATGTTATCAGTACCTTGTAAAATATAAGTAAAGGCTCTCAACCAAGATGGTTTTGGACAAACCATTGGCATGGTTGTAGTGTAGCTTGGTATTGTTTTATCTTGAACATAGAGTTACACTAGTACACTTAGGTGTATTGAGTAGGACCGACATAGAGGTGATTCAATTTAGTACTGACTACATAATTGAATCGGACCTCGGATATTATGTTGTACATACTCTTAATCCCGATATAATAACGGGCACATGTACTTAGTGTTTATTTCTTTGATTTACCAGTGGGTGAGATTTAGATGGATTAAATCAATATGCCCGGTAAGTTGGGAAATAAAATTATTTACATGGTGTGCCGTTGATTATAGGAGGAAACCGTGTCCTATATATTAGGTTGATGATGTCCCCTTGAGGAGCTCATAAGGTTCATCATGTAAACCCAGCTGGTTGACTTAGTCAACATGATGATAAGGTTGAGTGGTACTACTCGAGGATTTAGATGTTAATTAATTGATGGTCATAAATCAATTAATTGACGGACATTCGATATCTTAAACACGGGGAGATTAATGTACAAATAATATATGGAGCCCATATTGATTTATGGGGGTTGGTGAGGTAGTTCAATGATGATCCTCTAGTGGAATGGAACATCATTGATAGATCAAGTTTGTGTGGTTCCAATCCATCGGGTGGCCAAGACCCAACTCCTCCTTATGGTCCCTATCGTAGCCTAATATAATCCTTGTGAAGTCTAGATCCAAGAATGTAAAACAAAACCTAGAACCAACGGTTGGGATTAAATCCCTAGATCCGATGGTTGGATGAAACCCTAGAACCAACGGTTGGGATTAAATCCCTAGTCCGATGGTTAGGATGAAATCCTAGAATCGACGGTTGGGATTAAATCCTTAGATCCGACGGTTGGGATAAAACCCTAGATCCGACGGTTGGGATGAAACCTTAGATCCGACGGTTGGGATGAAATCCTAGATCCGATGGTTGGGATTAAACCCTAGATCCGACGGTTGGGAAAAAACCCTAGATCTGACGGTGGAGATTAAATCCCTAGATCTGACGGTGGAGATTAAAGGAGGCTTAAGCCCTATTCTATAAATAGATGCTTAGGGTTGGGCGGCAAGATGATCAAGAATTGGTTTTGGAATTAGGGTTTGGCTCTTGGAGAGGTGGGCGGCTAGGGTTTGGAGCAAAAGTGGGCGGCAACCATCTTCTTCCTTCTAGTTGTTGCCGGCGCCCAACTTGCACCATCAATACTTGGCCGGCGCCCAACCTCAAGGCATTTCTCTTCTTCCTTAGCCGGAGGTTCTCCTCCCATTGGTGGCCGGTTCTCTTCCTCCTCCCTATTCTTCAAAGTGGCCGGCGGCAACACTTCTTGAAGTTGGCCGGCGCATCATCCATTGCTCCTTGGCCGGCGGTTGCACCAAATTCCCTAATTTGGTGGCCGGTTCTAGATAGGAAAGGTATTTGTGAGTTCTTCTCTTTGTTCGCAGCGGACAAGGTAGAGAAGAAAGTGATCTAGAAGGCTTCTACTCGTGGAGGAACTTCGTCCACACGTCGTCCACGAGAAGGATTGGACATACGGTAGAAGATCGTGAGGTATAAAGTTATTTTATCTTTATGTACAGATCTGAGCATGTTCTTATTTGTTTTGATTATGCATGTGTGTGTATGAATATATATTGTATAATCATGGACCCCGAAGACAAACACAAAAACCGGCGATCCATCCGTCGTCTCTTCCGCGGCTAACCAACTAGAAGAGTTGTGTTGCTTGAACAACTAGTTTGTTCAAGTGACCACTCAAGTTGTTAGCACGACGACGAATAGGTTGTGCTAAGGAAGCTCATCCCATCCGAAATAATTCTTTCATTAGTGAAAACTTTAATCCGGGGACATGGGAGTCAATGAGCCTCCGATGCGGCCTCCCTACAATTGGTATCAGAGCCATCGGTTTCCGATTTTGTGTGTTTAGGATTCGGTTAATTTTTTATATATTTTTCATATATTATATGTGCCGGATAATAGTAGGATATGCGTAGTTTAACTCTTTGGTTGCTGGCATAAGATCCGACTATTATGGCCATGTGTGTGTATGTGAATGGATGTGTGTAAAAATTTATTATTTGAATCCTCGGGCTTGACGAGGCTAGATTAGTATTTAATTTTTATAATTAAATACATCATTGTTTAGCCGCTCATTTTAGTTTACTTTCGATCTAGATTATTTGTACACTCCTTCATGGAGTATAGGATCGATGGATGTAAATAAAATGATTTATCTCGGCTCGGAACTCTTTGGTGACTTGCGCACGGGAAAAGATGGAGCGGACGAGGTGGCGACACGACGGGATGCATATTGGAGGACAATGCCATAATAGTTGGAAAAATTCTGTTTTTCCATATTTATTGCTTATTTGTTTTATATGCATGTTGTGTATGATTTAAAATTCCTCATTTGCAATTTACTAAGTAGGAGAGGGACATTTTAATTAATTCCCGCGGCCTCAATTACAATTTGACGTGTGATGCAACAAACTTGTGTGTCGGCTCTGAGTGCCTTCCTCCCTGAGGATGGGTTTGTTTGCAGATCACTAGGTCAAATAATGGTTATAGGAAATTATTTAGGAGCATGTGTACTTCCACAGAGGTAAGGCACATAATCCAAAATAATTCCCTTAGTATCGTGTAATGGTGCACACTTAGATACAAATAAAAGTATCCTCCCCATAAGAGTCACTGCTTTTATTTGTAGGGCCAAAGTGGAACCAACTATTAATTTTATTTGTCAAAAATTAAGGTTGACAAGATAATAAAATTAATGGGTAAAACCTCCTCTTACAAATGTAGAATTCGTATACGTCCAGACATAGTGGCATGCGACATTCTCAGTGATTTGAAGTGTTGGTTGATTTCGGGATTTTATTGTTTTGAGGAATCAATAATTTTTTAAATCTAATATTTTGATCATTGTGATTTTTAGGATTTTCAAATGGCTTTCAACCCACTTGCTGTGATTTTAAAAGAAAACAAACTTACTGGTCCAAACTACATTGATTGGAAAAGAAACCTGGATATTGTCCTAACTACGGAGGAGTACAAATTTGTACTCTTCGAGGTCTGTCCTCCTAAGCCCTCCGATGACTCTGATGAAAAGGAGAAAGAACATTATAAGAAATGGGTTAAGGCAGATGAGATGGCGCGGTGTTACATTTTGGCATCTATGTCAAATGTGCTGCAACATCAGCATCAGGCCATAGCCACTGCTTATGACATGATGTTCAATCTCAAGGAACTTTTCGGACATCAGAGTAGGGCGGCTAGGCAGGAGGCTATGAGAAACTTGATGACGACCTCCATGATCGAGGGAACACCCGTTAGGGATCATGTTCTCAAGATGATGCCTCATCTTAATGAGATGGAAGTCCTAGGAGCTGAGATCGATGGGGAAACCCAGGTCGATATCATTCTCCAGTCTCTGCCTAGGAGTTTTGAGCAGTTCTGCCTAAACTACAACATTAACAAAAGGTTGTATTCATTAGCGGAGCTTCTGACAGAACTCCAGGCGGCAGAGGGGCTTTTTCGTCAGAGTGCTCAAGCCATGGTCGCTCAGAAGGTTTCTTCCTCTAAACTGAAAGGTAAGAAGAAGAAGAAGCAAGGTGGAGCGAAGAAGGTGGCAATAGGACCTCAGGCAGGAGTGAAGAAGCCGAAAGGCAAGTGCTTCACTTGCAAGCAGACTGGACATTGGAAGGCGGACTGTCCTCGCTGAAAGAACAAAGGTATATCTTCTTGTTTAGTTGTTGAAACATGTTTAGCGGTGTTATCTACCAGTGCCTGGTGTGTAGATACAGGAGCCACTGATCATGTCTGTAATACTTTGCAGGGGTTCCAGGAAACCCGACGACTAGCTGAGGGAGGATTACTTTCTTCATAGGCAATGCTTCAAAGGTGGCGGCTATTGCAGTGGGAGACGTTTATTTATCTTTTGATAGGAATAAAGTTTTGGTTTTAAGAAATTGTCTTTATGTACCTACTTTTAGAAAGAATTTAATTTCAGTTTCTAAATTGTTTATGGATGGATATTCTGTTTCTTTTAATGACAAAGTGGTTATAAAGTGGAATAGGGAGATTATCTGTTCTGGTATATTGGTTGGCAATTTATATACTCTTGAACCAAAAACTCCCACGATGCATATAGAAATCAATAACTCATCTTCTAAGTCTAATAAGAGAAAAGAACCTTCGCAAATGAACCAAACATATCTTTGGCATCTAAGGCTTGGTCATATTAACCTAAGCAGAATTCAAAGGTTGATAGCTGATGGACCTTTGGGTTCATTAGTGGTGGAGGATCTCCCAACCTGCGAATCTTGCTTGGAAGGTAAAATGACCAAGAGTCCTTTCAAGGCCAAGGGGTATAGAGCCAAAGATGTGTGGGAAATGGTTCATTCTGATTTGTGCGGTCTTATGTCTATCCAGGCAAGAGGTGGCTTTGAATACTTTGTCTCATTTATAGACGATTATTCAAGGTATGGATACATTTACCTGATGCACCGCAAGTCTGAATGCTTTGACAAGTTCAAAGAATTCAAGGCTGATGTGGAGAACCGTCAAGGTAAAAGTATCAAGATATTACGATCTGATCGTGGTGGCGAGTACCTCTTGGGAGAGTTTAGGAGTTACTTATCAGAGGCTGGGATTCAATCCCAATTGTCACTTTGGCACACCCTAAGCGAGAATGGTGTGGCGGTGAAGAATAGGACTCTTATGGAGATGGTCGATCGATGATGAGTTATTGAGGTACTGTTTAGATTCGGGGTATGCGATACCCATCTAAATCAGTACCTTCTACCTGTAGAATTGTGGGTGGGCAAAAGCCTAGTCTCAAACATATTCGGATATGGGGAGTCCAAAGACACGTATCTTTGAAGGTCGATCTTGGTAAGTTGGAACCTCGTCTGTGAGTGTGCATGTTTGCTACCTAAGGGAATGAAAGGCTGGTTTGTTTTATAATCCTAGAGATCAGAGGGTGATCGTTAGCACGAACGCCAGATTTCTAGAGGAGGATTATGTAATGAACCACAAGCCCAAGAGTAGGATTGTTCTTGAGGAGTTGACAGGGGAAGTCCCGACTTCAGTACCACCGGTACAAGAGGAGACACCACAAGTCACTGCACCGCGTGTCACAGAGCATACACAGGAGGCACCTCGTCGTAGTGGGAGGGTTGTTAGACAACCCGAGAGATTCATGTTTTTGGGAGAGTCTTCGGACTTAGTCCCTGGTGAACATGAACCTGATCCCTGGACATATGACGAGGCAATCCAAGATAGAGATGCGGTATCTTGGCAAAGTGCGATGAATTCAGAGATAGAATCTATGGATTCTAATCAGGTCTGGGAGCTAGTAGAGCCACCCGATGGTGTAAAAACCATTGGATGCAAGTGGATCTACAAGAAAAAGAGAGGAGTAGACGGGAAGGTTGAAACCTTCAAATCTAGGCTTGTTGCGAAAGGGTATACTCAGAAAGAGGGTATCGATTATGAGGAGACCATTTTGCCGGTAGCTATGCTTAAGTCTATCAGGATTCTCTTATCTATAGCTGCTCATATGGATTATGAGATTTGGCAGATAAATGTCAAGACAGCTTTCCTTAATGGAAGTCTTGAGGAAAACATCTATATGCGGCAACCAGAGGGATTCATTGCTAAAGGCAAAGAGCATCTTGTATGTAAGCTTAATCGGTTCATTTATGGATTGAAGCAAGCTTCTAGATCTTGGAACATCCGCTTTGATGAGGTAATCCAGTCATATGGATTTATTCAAAGTCCGGATGAGCCTTGTGTATACAAGAGATGTGACGGAAACGTAGTGGTGTTTCTTGTACTATATGTAGATGACATTTTGTTAGTTGGCAACAATATCAAAGTGTTATCAGACGTAAGGGTATGGTTGTCCAAACAGTTTGGTATGAAGGACTTGGGAGAAGTGGGACACATCCTTGGGATCAAAGTTATAAGGGATCGCAAGAAAAGGATGTGTTTATCTCAAGCTTCATACATTGACACTATCCTTGCTCATTTTAGCATGCAGAACTCCAAGAAAGGTTTCCTACCTTTCAGGCATGGAGTTCCTTTATCTAAAGAGATGTGTCCCAAAACATCAAAGGAGATAGAGGATATGAAGGCGGTTCCTTATGCTTCGGCAGTAGGAAGCCTTATGTATGCTATGCTATGTACGAGACCGGATATCTGCTTTGCCGTGGGTATGGTTAGTAGATATCAAAGTAATCCTGGACAGGGACATTGGACTACGGTAAAGCATATATTGAAGTACCTGAGAAGGACTAGGGATTATATGCTGGTTTACCGGGCAGATCAATTAGTCCCCGTGGGTTACACGGATTTGGATTTCCAATCAGATAGGGACAAGAGTAAGTCTACCTCGGGGTTTGTGTTTACTTTTGGAGGTGGAGCCATAGTATGGAGGAGTGTCAAGCAGAAATGCGTGGCGGACTCTACCATGGAAGCTGAGTATGTGGCAGCCTCTGAGGCAGCCAAGGAAGCTGTATGGCTCAGGAACTTCATGATGGACTTGGATGTGATTCCTGGTTTGCCCAGAACTATCACAATTTATTGTGATAACAGTGGTGCAGTTGCAAACTCGAAGGAACCACAAGCCCATAAGGCGAGTAAACACATAGAGCGCAAGTACCACCACATACGAGAGATTGTAAAGCGAGGAGAAGTTGCTGTCGCCAAGATTGCATCAGAGGATAACCTGGCGTATCCATTCACTAAGGCCCTTCCAGCGAAAGCGTTTGATAGGCATGTGGAGGACATGGGGATCAGATGTATGGCAGAGTGATGACGACATAGTCTTTTAGTATAAGTGGGAGATTGTTGGAATGTATACTGAAAGCCTAGCTCTTTTTGTATGAACATTTTATTTTGAAATAAGAATCACATGATCATTATTTGCATTTTATATATTCATTATATATGTGTGCATATTGTCTAATATTTTACATTGTAGATAACATGGTGCTTGGTGTGGCACAGAAGATCATGTTATCAGTCCCTTGTAAAATATAAGTGGAGGCTCACAACCAAGATGGTTTTGGACAAACCATTGGCATGGTTGTAGTGTAGCTTGGTATTGTTTTATCTTGAACATAGAGTTACACTAGTACACTTAGGTGTATTGAGTAGGACCGACATAGAGGTGATTCAATTTAGTACTGACTACATAATTGAATCGGACCTCGGATATTATGTTGTACATGCTCTTAATCCTGATATAATAACGGGCACATGTACTTAGTGTTTATTTCTTTGATTTACCAGTGGGTGAGATTTAGATCGATTAAATCAATATGCCTGGTAAGTTGGGAAATAATATTATTTACATGGTGTGTCGTTGATTATAGGAGGAAACCGTGTCCTATATATTAGGTTGATGATGTCCCCTTGAGGAGCTCATAAGGTTCATCATGTAAACCCAGCTGGTTGACTTAGTCAACATGATGATAAGGTTGAGTGGTACTACTCGATGAATTAGATGTTAATTAATTGATGGTCAATAAATCAATTAATTGACGGACATTCGATATCTTAAACACGGGGAGATTAATGTACAAATAATATATGGAGCCCATATTGATTTATGGGGGTTGGTGAGGTAGTTCAATGATGATCCTCTAGTGGAATGGAACATCATTGATGGATCAAGTTTGTGTGGTTCCGATCCATCGGGTGGCCAAGACCCAACTCCTCCTTATGGTCCCTATCGTAGCCTAATATAATCCTTGTGAAGTCTAGATCCAAGAATGTAAAACAAAACCTAGAACCAACGGTTGGGATTAAATCCTTAGATCCGATGGTTGGATGAAACCCTAGAACCAATGGTTGGGATTAAATCCCTAGATCCGATGGTTAGGATGAAATCCTAGAATCGACGGTTGGGATTAAATCCTTAGATCCGACGGTTGGGATAAAACCCTAGATCCGACGGTTGGGATGAAACCTTAGATCCGACGGTTGGGATGAAATCCTAGATCTGATGGTTGGGATTAAACCCTAGATCCAACGGTTGGGATAAAACCCTAGATCCGACGGTGGAGATTAAATCCCTAGATCCGACGGTGGAGATTAAAGGAGGCTTAAGCCCTATTCTATAAATAGATGCTTAGGGTTGGGCGGCAAGATGATCAAGAATTTGTTTTGGAATTAGGGTTTGGCTCTTGGAGAGGTGGGCGGCTAGGGTTTGGAGCAAAAGTGGGCGGCAACCATCTTCTTCCTTCTAGTTGTTGCCGGCGCCCAACTTGCACCATCAATACTTGGCCGGCGCCCAACCTCAAGGCATTTCCCTTCTTCCTTAGCCGGCGGTTCTCCTCCCATTGGTGGCCGGTTCTCTTCCTCCTCCCTATTCTCCAAAGTGGCCGGCGCATCATCCATTGCTCCTTGGCCGGCGGTTGCACCAAATTCCCTAATTTGGTGGCCGGTTCTAGATAGGAAAGGTATTTGTGAGTTCTTCTCTTTGTTCGCAGTGGACAAGGTAGAGAAGAAAGCGATCTAGAAGGCTTCTACTCGTGGAGGAACTTCGTCGACACGTCGTCCACGAGAAGGATAGGACATACGGTAGAAGATCGTGAGGTATAAAGTTATTTTAACTTTATGTACAGATCTGAGCATGTTCTTATTTGTTTTGATTATGCATGTGTGTGTATGAATATATATTGTATAATCATGGACCTTGAAGATAAATACAAAAACCGGCGATCCATCCGTCGTCTCTTCCGCGGCTAACCAACTAGAAGAGTTGTGTTGCTTGAACAACTAGTTTGTTCAAGCGACCACTCAAGTTGTTAGCACGACGACGAATAGGTTGTGCTAAGGAAGCTCATCCCATCCAGATTAATTCTTTCATTAGTGAAAATTTTAATCCGGGGACATGGGAGCCAATGAGCCTCCGATGCGGCCTCCCTACAAAAACCTCCTCTTACAAATGTAGAATTCGTATACGTCCACACTATTGTGGCATATGATATTCTCGGTGTTTTGAGGTGTTGGTTGATTTTAAAATTTTATTGTTTGAGGAATCAATAATTTTTTGAAATCTATAGTAATGTTCTATGTGATTCTTAGGATTTTCAAAAATGACTTTCAGTCCACTTACTATGATACTAAAGGAAAATAAACTTACTGTACCGAAATAATGATGATTGGAAAAGAATCTAAATATTGTCTTATCTGCTAAGGAGTACAAGTATGCACTCTTCAAAGAGTGTCCTCAGGCCATGGTTGCTCAGAAGGTTTCTACTTCTAAGCCGAAAGGCAAGAAGAAGATGAAACAAGGTGAAGCAAAGGTAGTGAGAGGATCTCAGGGAGGAGTGAAGAAGCCGAAAGGCAAGTTCTTCACTTGCAAGCAGGATGAACATTGGAAGAAGGACTGTCCCAGTCCGAAATTGAACAAACGTATATCCTTTGGTCTAGTCGTTGAAACATGGTTAGCGGTGTTATCTACCGGCACCTGGTGTATAAATATAGGAGCCTCTGATACTGTCTGCAATACATTGCATCGGTTCAAGGAAACCCGACGACGAGCTGAGGGAGAGATTACCATTTATTTGGGTAAATGCCACGAAGGTGGCGACTATTGCAGTGAGAGACATTTTATTTATCTTTTGAGAAAAATAAAACTTTGGTTCTGGAAAATTCCCTTTATGTACCTTTATTTAGAAAGAATTTAATTTCAGTTTCTAAATTATTTATGGATGGATATTCTATTTCTTTTAATGATAGAGTTGTTATAAAAAGGAATAGGGAGAATATCTGTTCAGGTACATTGATAGGAAATTTGTATACAAAACCTCCCACGATGCAAATTGAAGTTTATAACTCATCATCCAATTCAAATAAGAGAAAAGAACCTTCGAAGATAAACCAAACATATCTTTGGCATCTTAGGTTTAGTCATATTAACCTAAGCATAATTCAAAGGTTGATAGCTGATGGACCTCTGGGTTCATTAGTGGTGGAAGATTTCCTAACCTGTGAATCTTGCTTGGAGGATAAAATGACCAAGAGGCCTTTTAAGGCCAAGGGGTATAGAGCCAAAGATGTGTTATAAATGGTTCATTCTGAATTGTGTGATCCTATGACTATCCAAAAAAGAGGTGGTCTTGAATATTTCATCTCTTTCATAGACGATTATTCAAGATATGGATGACACTACGATTTAATCGTGGTGGTGAGTACCTCTTGGGAGAGTTTAGGAACTACTTATCAGAGGATGGGAATCAATCTCAATTGTCTGCACCTGGCACACCCCAGCAGAATGGTGTAGCAGAGCGAAGAAATAGGACTCTTATAGAGATGGTTAGATCGATGATGATTTATTCTAAGTTGCCAGATTCGTTCTGGGGATATGCTCTAGATACAGCGGTGTACATTCTGAACGTAGTTCCATCTAAATCAGTGCCTTCTACTCCCACAGAATTGTGAACTGGGCGAAAGCCCAGTCTAAGACATATTTGGAAATAGGGGAGTCCAGCATATGTGCTGAAGGCAGATGCTGGTAAGTTGGAACCTCATACAGAAGTACACATGTTCGTTGGCTATCCTAGAGGAACGAATGGTGGTTTATTTTATAATCCTAGAGATCAGAGGGTGATCGTTAGCATGAATGCCAGATTTCTAGAGGAAGACTATGTGATGAGCCACAAGCCCAAGAGCAAAATTGTTCTGGAGGAATTAAAAGGGGAAGTCACTTCTTTAGTACCACCGGTACGAGAGGATATACCACTAGTCACTGCACCGCGTGTCACAGAGGATACACAGGTGATACCTCGCCGTAGTGGGAGGGTTGTGAGACAGCCTGATAGATTCATGTTCTTGGGAGAATCTTCTGATTTGGTCCCTAGCGAATATGAACCGGATCCCTGGACATATGACGAGGTAATCCAAGATAAAGATGCAGTATCATAGCAAAGTTCAATGAATACTGAGATTGAATCTATGTATTCAAGTCAGGTTTGGGAGCTCTTATGCATAGCAGCTCATATGGATTATGAGGTGTGGCAGATGGATGTCAAGACAACTTTCCTTAATGGAAGTCTTGAGGAAAACATCTATATGTAGCAACCAAAGGGATTCATTGCTAAAGGCAAAGAGCATCTTGTATGTAAGCTTAATCGGTCCATTTATGGATTGATACAAGCTTTGAGGTCTTGGAACATCCGCTTCGATGAGGTAAATCATTCTTATGGATTTATTCAAAGTCCGAATGAGTCTTGTGTATACAAGAGATGTGACGGAAACGTAGTGGTATTTCTTGTATTATACGTAGATAACAATTTGGTGATTGGCAACAATATAAAAGTGTTCTCGGGCATAAGGGTATAGTTGTCCAAACAATTTGATATGAAAGACTTGGGAGAAGTGGGACACATCCTTGGGATCAAGGTTATTGTGCTTATCCCAAGCTTCATACATAGACACGATTTTGGATCGTTTTAGCATGCAGAACTCCAAGAAGGGTTTTCTACCTTTCAGGCATGGAGTTCCTTTATCTAAGGAGATGTCTCCTAGATCATCTGAGGAGATAGAGGAGATGAAGGCGGTTCCTTATGCTTTGGCAGTAGGAAGCCTCATGTATGCGATGCTATGTACGAGACCAAATATCTATTTTGCCGTCGGCATGGTCAGCAGATATCAGAGTAATCCAGGACAGGGACATTGGACTGCGGTAAAGCATATATTGAAGTACCTGAGAAGGAATAGGGATTATATGCTGGTTTACCGGGCTAACCAATTACTCCCTGTGGGTTACACGGATTTTGACTTCCAATCTCATAGGGATAACAGTAAGTCTACCTCAGGTTTTGTGTTTACTTTGGGAGGTGGAGTCATTGTATGGAGGAGTGTCAAGCAGAAATGCATGGTGGACTCCACCATGGAAGCTGAGTATGTGGCAACCTCTAAGGCGGCCAAAGAAGTTGTATGACTCAGGAACATCCTGATGGACTTGGATGTGATTCCTGGTTTGCCCATAACTATCACAATTTATTATGATAATTATGGTGCAGTTGCAAACTCGAAGGAACCACGAGCCCATAAGGCTAGTAAATAAATAGAGCACAAGTACCACCTGATACGAGAAATCGTAAAGAGAGGAGAAGTTGCTGTGGCCAAGATTGCATTGGAGGATAACCTGGCAGATCCTTTTGCTAAGGCCCTTTCGGCGAGAGCTTTTGATAGGCATGTGGAGGGAATGGAGATCAGATGTATGGCAGTTTGAGGACAGCATAGTCTTTTAGTATAAGTGGGAGATTGTTAGGATGTATACTGAAAAGTCTATCTTTTGTATGAACATCTTTATTTTGAAATAAGAATCACATGATCATTGTTTGCATATTTTTATGGTTATGCAATATTGTCTAATACATTACATTGTAGATAACATGGTGTGTGGTGTCACACGGGAGATCATGTTATCGGCTCCTTGTAAAGTATAAGTAAAGGCTCACAACCGATATGACTTTGGACAAACCATCGGAATGGTTGTAGTGTGATTTGGTATTGATTTGTCTTGACCATAGAATCACACTAGTGCACTTTGTGTGTATTGAGTAGGGCCGACATAGAGGTGATTCGATTTATTACTGACTACATAATCGAATCGGACCTCAGATATTATTTTGTACATTCTCTTAATTCCGATATAATAATGGGCACATATACTTAGTAGCCATCTCTTTGATTTTCTAATGGGCAAGATTTATAGATTAAATCGATAGGCTCGGTAAGTTGGGAGATGATATTATTTATATAGTGTGTCATTGATTAAAGGAGGAAACCGTATCTTATATATTAGGATGATGATGTCCCCTTGAGGAGCTCATAAGGTTCATCATGTAAACGCTGCAGGTGGACTTGGTCCGGCATGATGAAAAGGTTGAGTGGTACTACTCAAGGAGTTAGATATTGATTAATTAATGGTCAGTAAATTAATTAATCGACGGACATTCGAGATCTTAAACACGGGGAGAAAATGTACAAATAATAAATGGAGCCCATATTATCATATGGGGGTTGGTGAGGTAGATCAATGATAATCCTTTAGTGGATTGGATTATCATTAATGGATCGGACTTTTTGTGGGCTTGATCCATGGGTGGCCAAGATCCAACTGCTCCTCATTGTCCCTAATGTAGCCTATTAACACCTCATGAAGCTTAGATCCAATGGATGAAAACAAAACTCTAGATCCAAAGGTAGAGATTAAATCTCTAGATCCGACGGTAGAGATTAAATCTCTAGATCCGAAGATTGAGATTAAATCCCTAGAACCAATAGAGGATATTAAATCATGGCTTGAGCCCAACTCTATAAATAGAGATCATAAAGTTGGCAGCAAGATGGATGATGGCTTAATGGGATTAGGGTTTGCTTCCTTTGGAGGCTAGGAATCCTAGTTGGTTTAGGATTAGGTTTGGGCGTATTAGGGTTTTGAGAGCTAGGGGTGGGCGGCCACAAGTGGAGGAGGTGTTTCTTCTTCTTCCTAAGGATTGGCCGGTTCCTCCCTTCTTCCCTCTACCTTGGCCGGTGCTCATCCTAATCTTCTTCTGACTTCCATGGTCGACCATTTGGAGAGCTAGGATTAGGGTTTGGAAGCTTAGGGTTTAGGAGGCTTGGGCGGCACCAAATAAGGAAGTAGTTTGCTTTCTTCTTCCATTCCCTTGGTGGCCGGCACCCACAGCCCTCTTTCCAGCCCTTGTCCGGCATCAAAAGACCCTATTCTTCTTCTCCTTGGGTGGTGGAAACAAGACTTAGGGGTTTCCCTTGATGTCTTGGCTGGTTTCCATCATTATCTCCTTCTCCTTGTTGGTCGGCGGCAAGGATTCCTTTTGTTCCTTGTTGGTTGGGTTTAGAAAGGAGAAGAACCTTGTTTCTATTCTTCCTCTTGCTTTGGAAGAGCAAAGAAGGAAGATTTGCAATCTAGGAGCTTCATCTTTTGGAAGATCGTCGCCCACACGACGTCCCAAAGGAGGAAGGTCATACATTAGAAGATCGAGAGGTATATCGATTCTCTAATTTTTATATGTTACATGTTTGTATTTGTTCTTCAATTATGAGCATGATATAAATCTGTTTGTGGCTAAATAATACTTGGATCCCGATCATAAATACAAAAACCGGTGATCCGTACATCGTCTATTCCGCGGCTACTTGAACGAGTTTGTTCAAGTGACCTCTCTAAACGAATAGCACGACGATGACTTGGTTGCTTTGGAAATCCCTTTTGTCTAGGATTAAATTTTTTTAATCCGGGGACATAGAAGGGATCACCATGATCAAGCAATCGAGGTGAAGTGGGAAGCGAAGTTTCCCCTCACGGACTTGATAAGCAAAACCCTTCACCTAGGCTGAAAATTTCCTGCCCATAGTCGTCTCAGTCCCAAACAACCCCACAACGACTTGTTCATAGTCGGCCAACCACAATCACAACCTCCTCCATCAACCATTTCAAGCGTTAACTAGCTAACTCAAAGGAAACATCGAACGATACTCAAATCAAGGTTGTCTAGTGAGATAATCAGGAATCAATCTTATCCACAACAATACAACAACGAATAGAACTACACGGACATAACCAAAGAAAATGGCTTGCTTACCGACAATTAGATCCTCACCGGTAGCAACTCCACAGAACCGATAGCCAATCCCCAACAACCGGCAACCCTCTTTTACCCTTATTACCTATTTGCCGACACCAACATCTGCCCAAACCACATCGAGCTCAATGCAAGGAAGATGCACCGTAGACCTAAATCTGGTCCAAATCTTACTAAAATCGAAGAAAACATCCCTGTCGGACTTACCTTGCACAAGGAGATCTGAGGATGACCATGTCACTACTCGCGCAGAGATGGTCGGCGTCGAGCTGTCAAGAAGATGGGCTAGGCACCAAAAGTAGCGACTGAGGGAGAAGAGACAACGACGTGAGACATTCCACCACAGCGAGGGAAAATGGGCACGCCCGCTGCTGTCGAGATCATGAGAAGAAGTTGGCGATGGATCAAAATCGAGCGGCATGAGGCTGATCTGCTCGATCGGAAGAAGAGAAGGAAATCAAACTCAAAAGAAAAAATCGCAAAGAACTTAAACCCCCTAATTCTCCCTCTCGGTCTCGAAGTCACCTCGAGAGATGCCGATGGTTGCTGGAGGTGCTCGCTGCCGGTGATGGGGCTCGGGGAGAGGATGCGCAGTGGCAATGTGGCGTCACCGGGCTGCCTCTCGGTTAGGCGGTTGGCAGCATGAGGAAGGCGAGGGGTCGCACGCTTGGGAGATGGAAGAAATGTCACGGTTGATTAACGTTCGAGAGGAAGAAGAGGGTCGGCGCAGAAAGTCCATGTAACGCACGCGTGAGAAAAATCAGGTAGGTTTTGAAAGCTAATCGGGTTTTAAATGGATCCACTTATAACCTTTAGTCCCTAATCATGTTTTAATTAATCTCCAACCATCGTTCACAATTTATCCCTAGAATAAGCTCCCTAATTCACGAATAATAGAGATATTAATCCATCACAAATTTATCTGTGGTATTTTACATTCTCCCCCATTTAATAAAATTTGGTCCCCAAATTTCGTACATACATGCAAAATCAATTCAAACAAGTTTTCGAAATGACCGCCACATACCTTCTATAAACAGATAATGGTACTGTGCTCAGATAGTATCTTCCAACTCCTATATAGCCTCCTCATCAGTATGATGCTGCCATCCAATCTTTACGAGTCGGATGGTCTTGTTCCGCAACTATTGCTCCTTGCGACCAAGAATTCGCCCTAGAATATCCTCATAGGTTGCATTAGGCTGAAGTGGAATCGGAACCTCTTTCAGAACATGATCTGAATGCGGCATGTATTTCCTCAACATAGCAACAGGAAATACATTGTGAACACCCACCAGTGTCGGAGGTAAAGACAACCGGTAAGCTACACCTCCTATCCACGCCAATATCTCAAATGGACCAATGTAGTGTGGAGCTAATTTTCCTTTCAACTTAAATCGTTTCACCCTTTTCGTAGGTGAAACACGCAGAAATACTTGTTCCCCAACTGAGAACTCCAAAGGCCTTCGCCTTCAGTCTGCATAACTCTTCTGTCGATCCTGTACCTCTAATAACCATCATCCGATGATGCGCACTAACTCTGCATCATGTTGGATACTCTGTGACCCCCAATAGCTGTCATTCCCCAACTTCCTCCCACAACACGGGAGATCTACAGGGTCTACCGCATTGGGCCTCGAAGAAGTCATCTGAATGGATGAGTGATAACTATTCTTATAGTCAAATTCCACTAAAGAAATGTAATTCTCCCACTACCTCCATAATCCATGACATAAGATCTTAATATATCCTCCAGAGTCTAAATGGTACGCTCTGACTGTCTGCCTGTCTGTGGATGAGATGTTATACTGAGCCGAAGCTCTGTGCTCATAGTCTGATGCAGACTTTGTCAAAATTGCAAGGTAAAATGCTAGTCTCTATCAGATATAGTACTCAAAAGTACCCCACGTGATCTGATAATCTTTCGGCAATACAACTCTGTCGGATGATCCAACGAGTACGACCCATGAATAGGAAGGAAGTGAGCTGATTTGGTTAGTGGATCCACGATCACCCAAATCGCATCATGTCTTTTATGGGTTCTAGGCAATCCCGTAACGAAATCAATAGCGATATGCTCCCACTTTCGTTCCAGAAATCAAAATTTTCTGGAGCAATCAGCGGTTTCTGATGTTCAGCCTTCACCTATTGGCATACTAAACATCGAGAAACAACATCTGCTATATCTCTATTTATACCGTTCCACCAGTATAGACGTTTCAAATCTCAATAAATCCGAGTACCACCAGGGTGAATAGCAAATCTCTAATGATGTGCTTTCTGTAGCAACTCTTCCTTAAACACTGTAACTCCAGAACACATAACTGTCCAAAATCTACTCCGGAAGGATTAACTAATACTTGTGTAAAAGTTAATCGTCATCTAGGTCCTCTAAACTAGTTTCACCAACTTCCGACTAAATGATTTCCCTCATCGCCTTTGTCAAACAAGTCCGTGGTATAGTAATGCTAAAACATTCTATCCACATCTACAGTAATAACTAAATCATACAAGGCAAACTACCATCTACGGTGGTCGAGTGCGCAACTCCAACTACCACAATCAATAGTGGCCAGGTTACGCAACTCCAATAACCACAAACTGATCCAATTGTGTCCAGGATACACGATTCTCAAATCCAGTGGCGACTAAATCGTTAATTAGTCTAACAACTTAATCAAAACTCATAAAATCCATACTAAGTATGAAATTATCGTCTCTACACATCTACATCCCCTTTACTCTAAGCTGATGATATATATTAATCATCACAACGACTCTGATAATTGTATGACACCATGTCACTACAATATCAACATTCCAGTCCTAAATCAATTTCTAGAGTATACACAGGTGTTATTGGTTGATCTAAATAGATCATTCATCCTCAACGAAGGATATTTACTTTTAACAACTATCGCATTTCATCATCGATAATCGATACATAATCTAAAAGGTCCATCTCTCTTTCAACAAAGAGTTCTGGATCCTTCTCAAGGAGAAATACTGGGATAGATAAATATCCCTTCCAACATTTCCTATAATCGCAACTCACGTTCTTCCAATTTATATAGTGTTTAGCAACACTGATACTAACAACACTATCATTCAGTATGTGATATTCGATACCAGAACTATTTTCCGCAATCATTTCAATCGCCTACTCCACTTGCCTATGCAACGGTAAGCCTTGGAGTTCATCCGAAACTACATCCGAATACTCTCGGATTATTCGCACCTCTTAGATACATAATTATACCATACTCTCAATAAATTAACCATCCATAAGGATATGTCTACAGTAAAAGTATGTCTATCAAAGTATAAGGGCATCCCTTGACTTCTTAATTGTTGGTCCATATCTCACCTGACGGTAGATATACCACTATTCGGTTTCCGGCACCGTGGTGAGTGTGTGTTCGAACATGCTTCGTAAACATGTGCACATCGGAAGAAATAAAAAATAATAAATCTAATTTATTACATCACACACACCACACGCATGCAGAGTACAACATGTGTAGACATAATCGTAGTTTCAAATTTTGCAATAAAAGGAAATTTATTCTACGTATACCTGACATATCACGTGTAGCGGGAAAAACATCAACCGGAGTGACTCTCGCTAGAATCGCCTCTATCCGTATCCACGCCGAGTATCTTCGGGATTATTTCATAATGTCATGAGCCTCATCTTCGTATGAATCACTAGCCTCATGTTGAAGACGATGTGATCGAGAGAAGATCACAATCCGAATCAAAATTCGGATTCAAAATTGAGTCCCCAAAACTCGCTTGTCCGAAGAGGTTTTCGTCAACGGTTTGACGAATCCTTGATCCTCCACCTATGAGGATTACCGGAGATCAAATCCCCGGCAAGGAAGTCACTGTCGGAGCTGCAAACATCGTCCAAATGAAGCTCCCACAAGAAGGAAACAAGCTGTCCAGAAAACTGGACAGCTTTGGTGGAGGATGTTACACCGGCCAAATAAGGAAAGCTAGATGCTCACCTTGTCGCCGGATCCAAGGAAGATCACCGGAGGGTTGCCGGAGGATCGCCGGCAGGAGCTTGGACACCGGCACAAGGGGTGGGTGGAGGCAAGGGCTTGGCCACCAACTACAAGGAGAGGAGGGAGATGGGCGGCAAGATTAGATTAGGTTTTCACAAAACCCTTAATCTCTATTTTATAGAGAACAAATTCCCTAATGGTTATTGGTTCATAACCAAAAATCCGTTAACCCACTCCATTAATTTAAGTTAAAATAAACCAAACTGATTTGGTCTATTTTAAGTTAAAACAAACGGAACCATCTTTGGTTCATTCGTTTAAAACAAACCAAACCCCTTTGGTTTATTCTCCACCATTGGATTAGAACCAAACCAATTTGGTTCATCCATCATGTCTTCATAAGACACGGCCCATCCACGCTTCCATTGCGACAGAAACGATTTCATGCTTGGTTCTTGTTTGGTCCAACCAAACCTAGTTTCTCTTGGTCTGAGAATCTAATTCTCAAGCTCATTTTAAATCCTTCGGATTACACTCGTTGTATGTGTGACCAAATAGGTTCTCGGTTTATGTTGGTCGTCTATAATTATCCATTAGTTATAGAAAAATCATGAGTGGCACCTCGTAATACATCATGATCCCCAATTAATCGAAAAGGTCAACGGTTGATCCAGAACTATTTCTGAAACCCTTTAGCAGCTAGAATGATTCGTGCCCTATTCCTTTAACTCATCTTATACACACTTGGTTCAGGACATGGTCTATAGTGTCAATCCCCACTAGGTTGACTACATCACACTTAGCCCAAGTATCATTTCCTTGTCCTACGAATTCTAGTTATTGCACATGTATCCAAGAGTACCTTACTCTAAACATGTAATGCTTTGGCCAAAGACTTTAGTAACAATCCGACGAGAGGCCATGGGTATACATCTCCTCGCAAGGAGTGGTGAATCCATTATAGACTATTAAAACTCCTTCGATCACTTCCACTTATACCTAATCATCCCGGGTCCACATCTCCTCAGAGATGTTTGCTTAAGATGTCAAAGCATAAGTCTTCATGATCAAGATGACTTGAATACCACAAGTCAAAGGAACATTGCACTTAAACTACAGTAAGAACTTCATTGACATATCTATATATGCAGAGAACCATATGAAGTCTTACGGCTGATCACTCCAATGAACTAGTTACCATAACTAGCATCCACGATTAACTCCGAACATCACAATGTCTCCAGCCAGTGAGAATCAGCTACTTGGATACACCAAGGAGTATACCTCGTGCTAGTCTCGACAGAATTGACGGTGTCCAAATCCATTAATTCATCGACTAGGGATAATTTTTGATACGTCACAATTACACATGTAGAGATACTCACTAGTTGTGATCCAATCAAAAATTCTCTCATGCTGTGGATCCTATCATGGACATTCAGTAAATGAGTTTAAGATCTAATCAAATGCATGAAAATATGTATACTCAAATAATGAATCTTCATTTATCATATAAATGGTTCAAACATAAGGCGATTGCCTTAGGACATCTCTCATATATTACTAACAAATTCCCACTTGGCCTAATGTCAATCGCTACGGTATCCAATACTATAAGCTCTAACATGACCCTTAAACTTACTTTGAGGTAATGCCTTAGTCAAAGGATCCGCTAAGTTCCTTTTAGTGAGGATTTTCTCGTTTTGTATTTCCTTCCTACTAATGATATCTCTTATCAAATGATAGCGGCGAAGCACATGTTTGCATCATTGATGAGACCACATCAAGTTCAGAGATGAACTTCTTGATCCAAACTGCTTCATTTGCTGCTTCTAAAGCTTCAATGTATTCTGCCTTAGTGGCAGAATCCACTATAGTGTCAAGCTTGGAACCTTTCCAACTTATTGCGCCTCCATTCTAGGTGAATACATACCCAGACTGAGACATGGAATCATCCTTGTCTATCTGGAAGCTGGCATCCGTATACCCACGTATCACCATTTACCCTTCTCCATATATTAAGAACGCATCCTTAGTTTTTCTTAAGAACTTAAGGATCGTCTTAAAAGTCGCCCAATGATCCATTCCTAGATCAGACTGGTATCTACTCATGACACTTAGAGCATATGATACATCGGGCCTCGTACATAACATAACATACATGATAGATCCTATTACGGATGCATAGGGAATCTTACTCATACAAATCCTCTCGTCTTCTGTGCACAGACACATAGACTTTGAAACCATACCTGATGGGTTAGAAACCTTTCTTGGATTCGAACATGCTAAACCTCTTTAGCACTCGGTCTATATATGTAGACTGCGATAGACCAAGCAACTGTTTCGATCTATCTCTATATATCTTAATCCCGAGGATGTAGGTTGCTTCTCCCAGGTCTTTCATGGAGAATGTCTTGGACAACCAAATCTTAACTGACAATAAGACTGAAATATCGTTTCCAATAAGTAATATGTCATCGACATACAATACTAGGAACATGACTGCACTCCCACTAACCTTCTCGTACACACAAGGTTTGTCTGGATTTGTGAGAAATCAAACCTTTTGATTGTCTCATCAAAATAGATATTCCAACTCCTAGATGCTTGCTTCAATCCATATATAGACCATTGCAATTTGCATACCTTGGTTTTATCAACCGATGTGAAACCCTCAGGCTGTATCATATACACGTCCTCGAGCAGGTTTCCATTAAGGAAAGTTGTTTTCACATCCATCTTCCATTTCTCATAATCATAATGAGCCGCTATGGCCAGGATCATCCGAATGGATTTAAGCATAGCAACAGGCGAATATGTTTCGTCATAATCAACACCTTATTTTTGAAAATATCCTTTCGCCACTAATCTAGCCTTATAGCTAATCACAATACCATCCATGTCGATTTTCTTCTTGAAAATCCACTTGCACCCTATAGGCTTTATGCCTTATGGTGGGTCAACCAAGTTCCAAACTTGGTTTTCATACATGGAATCCATTTTTGACTTCATGGCTTCAAGCCACTTATCCCTTTCTGAACTTGTCAGAACTTTTTCATAACTGGTAGGCTCCTCATCATCAATGAGTAACATGTCATTCGATTCACTTACGAGAAATTCATATCTCTCAAGAATATTGCGTGTTCTACTAGATCTACGAAGTTGTGGTGTCTAAATATGTCCAGCCGATGGCTCTTCACTATGAGTGATTGGCTGTGATACTTCACTAGGTATCTCATCATTGTCTATTTGAGTCTCTCGAGCCTCCTCAAGCTCAACGACGCTCCCACTATTTTCTTGCAATAGAAACTCTTTCTCTAGAAACACAACATTCCTTGAAACAAACACCTTTTGTTCCAAGGGATGATAGAATTGCTAACCCCTCGTTTCCTTAGGGTATCCAATAAATAGACATTTATCAGACTTAGCATCCAATTTGTCTGACACAGTCTGCTTCACATAAGCAGGACAACCCCATATCTTCAAGTAAGATAAATGAGGTTTCTTACTAGCCCATATCTCATATGGAGTAGTAGAGACTACCTTGGTCGGGACTCTGTTTAGCAAGTAAACAGCTGTTTGAAGTGCATAGCCTCAAAAGGACTTGAGAAGCTTCGCGTGATTCATCATTGACCTGACTATGTCGAACAAGGTCTGGTTTTGCCTCTCAGATACAACATTAAGTTGTGGTGTATACGACGGAGTCCATTGAGACAATATACCATTGTCCCTCAAATAATCTAGAAGCTCTTGACTCAAGTATTGACCACCTCGATCCGATCGAAGTTTTTTATTACTCTTTCCAAGTTGTTTCTCTACTTCATTTCTGAATTCTTTGAACCTTTCAAAGGATTCAGACTTGTGTTTCATCAAGAACACAAACCCAAACCGTGAGTGATCATCGGTGAAGGTAATGAAGTAGCTATAACCACCTAAGGATTGAGTTGACATAGGTCCACATACATCAGTATGTATTAGACCAAGCAACTCACCCACCGGTTCACCTTTTCCAGTAAAAGGTAACTTGGTCATCTTGCCTTTTAAGCATGATTCACAAGTATTATATGAATCTAATTCAAATGATTCTAAAATTTCACATCAGTGTAATTCGGACATGTGTTTCTTGCTCACATGGCCAAGACAACAATGCCACATGTAGGAGTCTAATTGATTATCTTTTCGAGCATGCTTGTTGCTCACTTCGATATTGAAAATGTCACTGGATACGTCCAACGTATAAATACCACTGCTTAAAGTTCCAGTCCCCTAAAGAACGCCATTCAAAGTTATGTAACAACAATTGTTACTAAAAGTTAAATGGTACCCATTTCTATTTAAACAATAAATAGATATGATGTTCTTTATCAACGAAGGAACATAAAAGCAATTGTCTAGTTCTAAGACAAGTCCTGTAGGGAGTTTCAATAAATACGTTCCAATGGCGAGTGCAACAACCTTTGCTCCATTCCCAATACGTAAATTTGACTCTCCCTTGACGAGTCTTCTTCTATTCCTTAGCCCATGTATGTCATTACATATATGTGAGCCACACCCAGTATCCAATACCCAAGTATCTGAGGAAATAGTATGAAAATCAATAACAAAGATATCTGAAGAAGATGGGGCATCTGATGCATTATTCTTCTTTACAGACTCAAGAGAAATCTTGTAGTTTCTTCGCTAATGGCCCTCTTCGCCAATGGCCCTCCTTGCCATAATGATGGCAAGTGCCCTTTTGAGCTGGTTCAGCCTTTTTAGCCTTTTTCTTCTTCCCCTTCTGCTGTTCCTTTGACTCCCTCTTAGAACCTTTCTTCAAGGAATCAACTAACAGCACCATCCCCTACTCATGCTTCTCAGAAGGCTCCACAGTCTTCAGCATGTTGAGCAGTACCACAGATAAACCTTCTTGCATCTCAGAGGTGAAGAGGAGCTTGGAGACTTCGAACCTTTCGAATCTCGCTTGCTCATCAAACAACTCATAAAGATGAAGGACTATGGTATGAGCATCCATATGCTCATGCTGCTTCCGCAACTCGGGTACCATCGCGGGTAGCATGATGCAACTCACTTGCTCAGAATCACTCACATGTTTCTAATGGGCCAACAATTGGTCCGGTGTTGCATCATCACTAGGACGGGTGGGAAGAGATGCTTCGAGGACATACTCAAGCTTTTCAACATTGAGAATAATTCTCAAGTTTCTAAGCCAGTCCAAGAAGTTCGGCCCAGTCAATTTATTCGAATTCAAAATATAGCGCAAATTCAAAGACATCATGATCAAGTGATTAACCTAGAAATACAAAATGAGGATATATGAGAAAGATGATTTAAAATGCATCAACATATATTTATAAATCCCATTTATTTTTTGAATTTCAAAAACCCCAAAATCACTTTGGGAGATCGTAGGTCCATCTCCGAATGGGTTGATATCCATCATAGATATGAACAACCTTGGAGAGAGTCCAACAAGTCATTTATAGCTACGATGGTAGGTATCAAATATACCGATTGCATATCACATATATGCAACTATCACAATGTGCTATCAACTAATTGAATGTTCACACATACATCGGGTTGTCAACTCATTAACAAGTATGCATCATATGCATGGCACCCAACTTCACCTCCCTTCACATTGACCTTGGAGAGAGTCCAACAAGCCGATGCTCGAGGTTAAAGCCAACTCATTAATCGAGAAATAGTTTTAATATTGTTAGAGTGCATTCAACCAATTAGCCCTGCTTGGAGAGAGTCCAAAAACCAAAGCTAATGATTGACCTCTGACTCTTACCATATTAGTATTAAACTATTCAATGGTTTGAACATGTTCGGGTTCGAGCCGGGCTTGGAGAGAGTCCAAGAACCCAAACAAGAAACAAAACTCAGGTTCTAACCATATTAATGGAAGGTGTAGGCTTTAATATTGAGTAAGGGTTTTTATGTCTCATCCTTTTTTCATGCAAATAACTATTATCTACATGACATGACATACATGACATACATCTACATGTGATGACACGCATGGCATAATGATATGCATCTAATGCAATTACATGACATACAATTATGACATGTACAAAATTTCCTTATATGTCATAACTATTTATGGAAATAAAATATGTTTGAGATTTGATTCTTCAAATCAAATCATGATTAAATTAAGAAATAAATTTCCAAATCTAATAACATATTTTATTTGTGGAAAGTGTTGATTAAGGAGAGTCAAATTTAATTTAGAAAACAAATTTCCTAAATTGTCAAAACTATTTATGGAAATAAAATATATTTATGATTTGATTTCCCAAATCAAGTAATGATTAAATTAGGAAATAAATTTCCAAATCTAATCAAATATTTTATTTATGGAAAATGTTAATTTCTATAAATACTTCTAATTTTCCAAAAGTAGAAGAACTCCATAAATACTTCTAGACTTTCCAAAATTAAAAATTTCCATAAATACTTATAACTTTCCAAAAGTAGAAAATTTCCATAAATACAATTACGACTATCACAAAACAATTTTACGATTATGTCGAAACACAACTTGGGCTCTGATACCACTGTTGGGTTTCTGGCACCGTGGCGGGTGTGTGTTCGAACATGTTTCGTAAACATATGCGAGAGGAAGAAATAAAAAATAAAAAATCTAATTTATTACATCACACACACCACACGCTTGCATAGTACAACATGTGTAGACATAACCATAGTTTCAAATTTTGCAATAAAAGAAAATTTATTCTACGTATACCTGACGTATCACGTGTAGTCGCTGTCGGAGCTCCAAATGTCGTCGAAACGACGCTCCGACAAGAAGGAAACAAGTTGTCCAGAAAACTGGACAGCTTTGGTGGAGGATGTTGCGCCGGCCAAATAAGGACAGTTAGATGCTCACCTTGTTGCCGGAGCCAAGAAAGATCACCGGAGGGTCACCGGAGGATCACCGGCAGAAGCTTGGACGCCGACAATAACTTGGACGGCAGCACAAGGGGTGGGTGGCGGCAAGGGATTGGGCGCCGACAACAAGGAGAGGAGAGAGAGGGGCGGCAAGATTAGATTAGGTTTTCACAAAACCCTTAAGCTCTATTTTATAGATAACAGATTCTCCTAATGGTTATTGGTTCATAACCAAAAACCCGTTAACCCGCTCCATTAATTTAAGTTAAAATAAACCAAACCGATTTGATCTATTTTAAGTTAAAACAAACCGAACCAACTTTGGTTCATTCATTTAAAACAAACCAAACCCCTTTGGTTTATTCTCCACCATTGGATTAGAACCAAACCAATTTGGTTCATCGATCATGTCTTCATAAGACAGGGCCCATCCATGCTTCCATTGCGACTGAAATGATTTCATGCTCACTCCTTGTTTGGTCCAACCAAACCTAGTTTCTCTCGGTCTGAGAATCTCATTCTCAAGCTCGTTTTAAATCCTTCGGATTACGCTCGTTGTGCGTGTGAACAAATAGGTTCTCGATTTATGTTGGTAGTCTATAATTAACCATTAATTATAGAACGATCATGAGTGGCACCTAGTAGTACATCATGATCCCCAATTAACCGAAAAGATCAACGGTTGATCCAGAACTTTTTCTGAAACCCTTCGGCAGGTAGAATGATTCATGCACCATTTCTTTCACTCATCTTATACCCACTTTGTTCAGGACATTGTCTATAGTGTCAGTCCCCACTAGGATGACTATGTCACACCTAGTCTAAGTATCATTTCCTCGTCCTACACATTCTAGTTACTGCACATGTATCCAAGAGTACCTTACAATAAACATGTAATGCTTTGGCCAAAGACATTAGTAACAATCCGACGAGAGGCCATAATCAAACACCTTCGATCACTTCGACTTATACCCAATCATCCCGGGTCCACATCTCCTTGTTAGTTAAAGCCCTAGAACCAATCTTGTGATGGTTGAATAGGGAACATTTTGTATCATATTCTATAAAGGCAAAGGATTGGTTATTATATTTACATCTTGCTTGTGCCAGCTAATTTAAATATAATAATGCCCTAGAAAAGTAGGTTCTTATCTACAGCACATCAATTGGCAGAATTGATTATGAGAGGCTGTAGAGAACACTTTCCTAAATGTTCCTAGTCGAGTATTAATATGCAAGGGCAATATTAATACATAAAGACTAGCATGTAGGTCAATTGATGACTTGATCTCACAAGTCATGGATATATGATCTCAAGTTGACACATGGGTATATATTGGAGAATATATACTGAACTGACCCGCCATGAGAAAGTTTCATGGATCGTTATATGAGTGTCATAAACTTTCTCATGTGACTATTGGTATGAATAGTCCTTAGACCTGAAGTCACTATGGTTCCCTACATAAGGAGTTATGTACTTTGGTATCACAAACGCCACCCGCAATAGGTGGACCATAAAGGCGACATCGGGTATGTAACAAATTATGCGGAGGGATGTGAGTGATGTAGATGGGATCTGTCCCTTACATATGACGGGAGTGATATCGGTGGGCCCCTTGATTGAGTAGAACTACTAAAATGCATGGCCATGCTCGAATGAGTCAATATGAGATATTGAGCTCATTTGTTTGAGTTAGTTTACTCAGGGATCAAGAAACACATAGATTGATCGAGGATGACACGGTCTATGCCTCATTGATCAATCTGATATCAAGGATAGAAGGACACGGTCATATATTATAGTAGTCACGGAAAGGTTAGTCGGATCTTGACTTATCTCGTAACTTGGGTAGCAATGATGTATTGCTAGATGCCGCTCATTGCTTGTGTATCTAAAAGAGTTTAGGTCCACTGCCAACGTTATGAGAGCCTATAGGGTCACACACAAAGAGCATGATAATTAGAGGAATTAGAGTATTCTAGTTTGACTAGAATAATATGGGAATAAGCCTAAGTACAAAATGGTTTTTGGACTTTAAGCTTAATGAGAATTTTAGCTAATTGATTTAATGAAATTAATTCAATATGTTACCTTATTGATTTAATAAGATTAATTCAATATGATAACATAAGCTTAATTGAATTAATAAGATTAATTCAATATCATAACATAAGCTTAATTGAATTAATAAGATTAATTCAACATGCATGAATACCACATAAGCATGCCACATAAGCATGCCACCTAAGCATCCACCTAAGCTAGTTAAGGTGGAAGGAAACAAAATGGTTTTGTCTCCTTAAGTGGCCGGCCAAACAAGGAAGCCAAATCCTTTTTGAGTGTGTCTCAATGCAATGGATTGCATTGAATGTGAAGGAGGTGGAAGGGTTTTTCCAACCCTATAATAGGCTCCATGGAGTGGCCGGCCATAGTGAGTGTTTTTGGGTGTTGTGGTTGTGAGAGAGCTTGGTGGAAGCTTTAGTTGTGTGGGTTTGTGAGTGTAGGCTAGCAAGAAGAGGAGTCTTCTTCTTCCTTTCTCCTTTTCCCTCTCTTCCTCTCCTTTAGGGACTTCTCTAGCAAGAAGTAAAGGAGAGCTCTTCTAGTTTTCCTTTTGTGAGACAAGAGCGTGCTCGTGTGGATACGTATAGAGGCACGGACACTTGAACGTGCTAAAGATCCAACAAACCGAAAGGAAAAGCGGGATTGCAAAGGGCACGCAACAAAGGTAGAACTCTCCTATAAGATAGGTTTGGTTTAGAGAAATTTATTTTATACGAGTTTGCTTTCGCATGGATCACTTGGAAGGGATCCTATTTTCCGTTGCGCATATGCCATTTGGCATACGAGATTTCCCTACAGTGGTATCAGAGCCACTTGTGAAAGATCGTATAAAAATAGGTTTTCTCTATTTTATATGTGATATAGAAGTAGGATAAATTTTATTATGAGTTGATAATTGCATTAGCAAATTTTCAAACATAATAAAATATCCAATGTCTTTTAAAAGTTAAAATGACATGGTGCATGGTTATGGCCTAGTCCCAAAAAGTTTGTGATTGTGTGTTGTAATTCTTAATACGGCTGCGTGTTGTGCCTTTCTCCTAATATTCTTGTTGTAAAATTAGTTTTAGACTAATGTAACTCGAGTATTTCTCCTTTTGTAATGTACAAAACAAGGATGGAGGGTCCATTGGAAGATGAGGTTACAAGGAGGAAGTCAACACACAAGACAACCAAAAGGAAGCACTTAGGAGAAGATGCTATCCCTAGGTTGACCAATCAATCTTTTCATTGGCTTGAGAAGATTGTAGAATAAGGGCCATAACCATGACACGTTAGTTTAATATGTATGTGATGCATGTTAGTTTAGCTTGTATGTGATGCATGATTAGTTTAGCTTATATGTGATGTATGCTAATATGTATATGATACATGTTTATTTCTTAATAAGTCTAAACGATATGCCTACCAAAGTTGGTACTCACTACTTCCTCGATCATTTGTTATTGGGTTTGCCAAAGCAAAGCAATGCATTTTATCTTGGAGGGGTGCGAGTGGACAATCGTGATGTCCCGCTATCAGTCTTGGTTAAGACTTAATTAAGTGTTTTCTTAATTGGTTAAGAAAGTAGAGGCATATATTAGCTTTGAACATAAGTGTTAACATTAGTTTTGTGTGATTTCCGAACATCAGCTTTGTCTTAGAAGTGGTCGTTGCTCCGATATCCAAGAAGGCCCCTGTGCCTCGCCACAGTCTGGAAGCTGGTTTAGGAATAAACACTAAACTAATCTAAAACTTAACCAAAGCTATTAAAGAGTTACATCAGATGTAATTGGCAAAAGATTGCCTACCTAATTATACTACGTCTTGGGCGATTAGCCAAAGCTAACTCATGACGAATTATGATGTGGATCTTTATCCCATATAAATTTATAGCTAAATAGTAGCTATGAGAATTTAGTGGGAGCCTCATTTAATTAAAGGCCTAATTAAATGATTTAGGTATGGTACTTAACTTTGCATTTTAATGTTGTAGATCACCATGACATCTAACACGTCGCACCCCCTCAACTTGCGATCTGTCCTTGAGAAGGACAAGCTCAATGGAGCAAACTTTCTTGACTGGTATAGGAACTTGAGGATTATCCTCAAGCAAGAACGCAAACTATATGTCCTAGAGCAGGCTACCCCTGAAATACCCACCCCTACGGCCACTCGTGCTGAAAAGGATGCTTATAAGAAGCATCAAGATGACGCATTAGATGTGTCATGCCTTATGCTTGCCACCATGAACTCTGAGCTTCAGAAGCAACATGAGAACATGGATGCCTATGATATGGTTGAGCATTTGAAACAACTATATCAAGGACAAGCTAGGCACGAGCGTTTTGAAGTGTCTAAGGCTCTTTTTGCATTCAAGATGCAAGAAGGAACACCTGTAGGAACTCACGTACTCAAAATGATTGGGTACGTTGAGAACCTTGAAAGACTAGGTTTTCCACTGAGCCAAGAATTGGCAACCGATGTTATCCTGCAATCGCTGTTTAAGCATACAATCAATTCGTCATGAATTATAACATGAATGAAATTGATAAACCTTTGCCTGAGATTCTAAGCATGTTAAGAACTGCTGAACCAAATCTCAAGAAGAAAGTTAGTAATGTACTAATGGTCAAGAAGGACAAAGGTAAGCGCAAAGGCAAGGGTAAGACCCAAGCCAAAAGCAAGGCCAATTCATCCACTTCAAAGGGTAAAGGTAAAGTACCTAAGGAAGGGATCGCTTCCATTAAGTAAGATCGACACCGGAAGCGGAATCGCAAAGTCTCACTCGAGGAAGTAAAGAACAAGAGAAGTGACTTCGCCTGTATACACGTTATAGAAGTTAATCTATCTATTTCTTCTACATGGGTATTAGATACGGATGTGCATCTCACATTTGTACTAATGTGCGTGGACGAGAAATAGTAGAATAATGGCAAAGGGCGAAGTGGACCTACGAGTAGGCAATGGCGCAAAAGTTGCTGCTGTTGCTGTAGGAACATATTCTTTGTCTTGGCCCACTGGGCTTATCTTAGAACTAGAGGAGTGCGTCTATGTACCCGCTTTAACAAAGAACATACTTTCTGTATCTTGTTTAGACAAGAAAAACTTTTCTTTTATAATAAAGGACAAATGTTGTTCCATTTATTTAAATGAAATGTTCTATTGTAATGCACCACTTATGAATGGTCTCTATGTTCTAGATTTAGATAACCCAATTTATAACGTAAATACCAAACGGTTCAAATCGAATGATTTGAACCAAACATATCTCTTCGCATCGCGCCAGGTCACATAAATGAAAAACGCATATCCCAACTCCATAAAGATGGATTATTGACTCATTTGATTTTGAATCATATGAGGTATGCGAGTCTTGTCTTTAGGAAAGATGACTAAAACTCCATTTAGTGGACATGGCGAGAGCGACGGATTGTTAGGACTCATACATACCGATGTATGTGGGCCCTTTCAATGTCGGGCCAGAGGAGGCTATAAGTACTTTATTACTTTCACTGATGATATGAGTAGATTTGGCTACTTATATTTGATGAGACATAAGTCATAATCCTTTTAAAAGTTCAAAGAATTCAAGAATGAAGTACAAAACCAACTTGGTAAGCGTATTAAGCTACTTGATCGGATCGAGGTGGTGAATACCTTAGTCAAGAGTTTCTGATCACCGGCCGAGTGTGGGATAATATCCCAACTCACTCCACCCGAACACCACAATGGAATGGTGTATCTGAGAGGAGAAATCGTACTCTATTAGATATGGTACGATCAATGATGAGCCAGACTGATCTACCTACTTCCTTTTGGGGTTTAGCTCTAGAGACAGCCGCTTTCACACTTAATCGCGTTCCATCAAAAGCCGTAGAAAAGACACCATATAATATATGGACCGGGAAGAGTCCCAAAATGTCTTTTATAAAGATTTGGGGTTGTGAAGCTTATGTTAGACGCCAAGTCTCGTATAAACTAGGACCCAAATCAGATAAGTGTTATTTTGTAGGATATCCCAAGGAAACTAAGGGATATTACTTTTACAATCCCACACTTGGCAAGGTGTTTGTTGCCAGAAATGCTGTCTTTCTAGAAAGAGAATTTATTTCTAGAAATACTAGTGGGAGTAAAATTCATCTTGAAGAAGTTCAAGATGATGATAACACTAAGGCTTCGATGGAAAATGAACAGGAACCACAAAGTGTTGTGGATGAGGAAATTGTTGCCCAAAGAGTTGTGGAGCAAACACCTGTTCAAGTAGACCAACCTCTTCGTAGATCTGATAGGATCCGTCGTCAACCTGAGAGATATTCTTTTCTCTTGACTGACAACGGTGAGGTATTGCTTGTCGATCTTGACGAGCCTACATCCTATCAAGAAGCTATGATGAGCCCAGATTCCGAGAAATGGCTAGAGGCCATGAGATCCGAAATGGAATCCATGTACACTAACCAAGTATGGACTTTGGTTGATCCACCAAGGGTAAAACCCATTGGGTGTAAGTGGGTCTTTAAAGTAAAGACTGACATGGATGGTAATAAGCATACCTATAAAGGTAGATTGGTGGCTAAAGGATTCAAACAAATTCATGGTATTGACTATGATGAAACCTTTTCACCAGTTGCGATGCTTAAATCCATTCGGATCATACTTGCTATTGCAGCCTACCACGATTATGAGATCTGGCAGATGGATGTCAAAACCGCTTTTCTGAATGGAAAGCTACTCGAGGATGTGTACATGACACAGCCTGAGGGTTTTGAAGATCCAAAGCATCCTAGAAAGGTATGCAAACTGCAAAGGTCCATTTATGGACTAAAGCAAGCCTCTCGAAGCTGGAATCTTCGATTCGATGATGCAATCAAAGAGTTTGGTTTCATCAAGAATGAAGATGAGCCTTGTGTCTACAAGAGAAATAGTGGGAGCGCAGTTGTATTTCTTGTCTTGTATGTAGATGACATACTTCTCATCGGAAATGATATTCCCTCACTCCAGTCTATGAAGATATGGTTAGGGAATTGTTTCTCGATGAAAGACTGAGGTGAAGCTGCCTATATTCTAGGCATCAAGATCTATAGAGATAGATCTAAAAGATTACTTGGCCTAAGTCAGAGTACATACATTGATAAAGTGCTAGATCGTTTTGCTATGCAAAATTCTAAGAAAGGGTTTCTGCCTTTATCACATGGTGTGAGTTTTTCGAAGACTCAATGTCCCTCTTCTAAGGAGGAGAGAGATCGCATGGATAAGATCCCTTATGCATCAGCTATAGGGTCTATCATGTACTCCATGCTTTGTACTCATCCTGACGTCTCGTATGCTTTGAGCATGACGAGTAGATACCAGTCAGATCCAGGTGAAAGTCACTGGATAGCAGTCAAAAATATTCTTAAATACTTACGAAGGACGAAAGAATATTTCCTAATATTTGGAGGCAATGAGGAGCTAACTGTAAAGGGTTACAGTGATGCAAGCTTCCAAACAGACAAGGATGACTATAGATCGCAATCGGGGTACGTGTTTTGCCTGAATGGTGGAGCTGTGAGCTGGAAGAGTTCAAGCAGACACGCTTGTCGATTCTACAAAGCGAGTATTGCAAAGATCCGATGCAACAAAGGAGGCTGTTTGGCTCCGCAAGTTCATCAGTGAACTTGGGGTAGTTCCTAGCATTGCAGATCCAATAGACCTCTATTGTGACAATAATGGGGCTATTGCACAGGCTAAGGAACCTCGATCACATCAGCAGACCAAACACATACTGCGGCGCTTCCATCTCATTCGAGAGATCATCGATAGAGGAGATGTGAGGATATGCAGAGTACCGACAGAAGCTAACATCGCAGATCCATTGACCAAGGCTTTGGCACAGAGGAAGCATGATGGTCACACTAGGTCACTAGGTATTAGATATCATAGTGATTGGTACTAGTGCTAGTGGGAGATTGTTAGTTAAAGCCCTTGAACCAATCATGTGATGGTTGAATAGGGAACATTTTGTATCATATTCTATAAAGGCAAAGGATTGGTTATTATATTTACATCTTGCTTGTGCCAGCTAATTTAAATATAATAATGCCCTAGAAAAGTAGGTTCTTATCTACAGCACATCAATTGGCAGAATTGATTATGAGAGGTCAGAGAGAACACTTTCCTAAATGTTCTAGTCGAGTATTAATATGCAAGGGCAATATTAATACATAAAGACTAGCATGTAGGTCAATTGATGACTTGATCTCACAAGTCATGGATATATGATATCAAGTTGACACATGGGTATATATTGGAGAATTGACTACTCGCCATGAGAAAGTTTCATGGATCGTTATATGAGTGTCATAAACTTTCTCATGTGACTATTGGTATGAATAGTCCTTAGACGAAGTCACTACGGTTCCCTACATAAGGAGTTATGTACTTTGGTATCGTCAAACGTCACCCGTAACAGGGTGGACCATAAAGGCGATTACTGGGTATGTAACAAATTATGCGGAGGGATGTGAGTGATGTAGATGGGATCTATCCCTTCCATATGACGGGAGTGATATCGGTGGGCCCCTTGATTGAGTAGAACTACTAAAACGCATGGCCATGCTCGAATGAGTCAATATGAGATATTGAGCTCATTTGTTTGAGTTAGTTTACTCAGGGATCAAGAAACACATAGATTGATTGAGGATGACACGGTCTATGCCTCATTGATCAATCTGATATCAAGGATAGAAGGATACGGTCATATATTATAGTAGTCACGGAAAGGTTAGTCGGATCTTGACTTATCTCGTAACTTGGGTAGCAATGATGTATTGCTAGATGCCGCTCATTGCTTGTGTATCTAAAAGAGTTTAGGTCCACTGCCAACGTTATGAGAGCCTATAGGGTCACACACAAAAAGCATGATAATTAGAGGAATTAGAGTATTCTAGTTTGACTAGAATAATATGGGAATAAGCTTAAGTACAAAATGGTTTTTGGACTTTAAGCTTAATGAGAATTTTAGCTAATTGATTTAATGAGATTAATTCAATATGTTACCTTATTGATTTAATAAGATTAATTCAATATGATAACATAAGCTTAATTGAATTAATAAGATTAATTCAATATGATAACATAAGCTTAATTGAATTAATAAGATTAATTCAACATGCATGAATACCACATGAGAATGCCACAAAAGCATGCCACATAATCATGCCACCTAAGCATCCACCTAAGCTAGTTAAGGTGGAAGGAAACAAAATGGTTTTGTCTCCTTAAGTGGCCGGCCAAACAAGGAAGCCAAATCCTTTTTGAGTGTGTCTCAATGCAATGGATTGCATTGAATGTGAAGGAGGTGGAAGGGTTTTTCCAACCCTATAAAAGGCTCCATGGAGTGGCCGGCCATAGTGAGTGTTTTTGGGTGTTGTGGTTGTGAGAGAGCTTGGTGGAAGCTTTAGTTGTGTGGGTTTGTGAGTGTAGGCTAGCAAGAAGAGGAGTCTTCTTCTTCCTTTCTCCTTTTCCCTCTCTTCCTCTCCTTTAGGGACTTCTCTAGCAAGAAGTAAAGGAGAGCTCTTCTAGTTTTCCTTTTGTGAGACAAGAGCGTGCTCGTGTGGATACGTATAGAGGCACGGACACTTGAACGTGCTAAAGATCCAACAAACCGAAAGGAAAAGCGGGATTGCAAAGGGCACGCAACAAAGGTAGAACTCTCCTATAAGATAGGTTTGGTTTAGAGAAATTTATTTTATACGAGTTTGCTTTCGCATGGATCACTTGGAAGGGATCCTATTTTCCGTTGCGCATATGCCATTTGGCATACGAGATTTCCCTACACTCCTCAGAGATGCTTGGTTAAGATGTCAAAGCATAAGTCTTCATGATCAAGATGACTTGAATACCGCATGTCAAAGGAACATTGCACTTAAGCTGCAGTAAGAACTTCATTGGCATATCTATATATGCAGAGAACCATATGAAGTCTTACAGCTGGTCACTCCAATGAACTAGTTACCATTACTAGCATCCACGATTAACTCCGGACATCACAATGTCTCTAGCCAGTGAGAATCAGCTTCTTAGATACACCAAGGAGTATACCTCATGCTAGTCTCGATAGAATTGATGGTGTCCAAATCCATCAATTCATCGACTAGGGATAATTTTCGATACATCACAATTACACATGTAGAGATACTCACTAGTTGTGATCCAATCACAAATTCTCTCATGCTGTGAATCGTATCGTGGGCATTCAGTAAATGAGTTTAAGATCTAATCAAATACATGAAAATATGTATACTAAAATAATGAATCTTCATTTATCATATAAATGGTTCAATCATAAGGTGATTGCCTTAAGACATCTCTCATATATTACTAACAACCACCAACCCACATGTCGATGTAAAGGATCCTTCTAATCCAACTAAGAATGTTCTAGACAAAGATACCTATAATACAAGCATCTCTCAATATATTAACCTTGAGGTTAAACTAAAGTAATACCCTGAACAATCAATTATATGTCAATCCGATCCAAGGCTCCACACAGGTCTCGGCCTTTCTACGAAGAGAAAAAGATCAGATCCAATAGTTTGCGATAAAGCGGTCACATTTCTACGACGAATGACCCAAGGATTTTCCTAGATCATCTGATTCCATCACTTAATCCTACGAGCTACAACTATAGAATACCGAATATATATGACCATCATCGTATACTCTCTATTCTGTACAAAGAAAATCACATCTGGAGGTAACTGTTATTATCTGCATGAGTCTTCTGCGATGTCTTCTGCTGATGTTGCTTCTGTGTTGATCTCTGCTGAAGGGTAGTATCAAGGAACTCCAATCACGGCTGAGGTAGTAGGTTGCTGCTGAGATAACCCAATCGTCTGTTCTGATCTCTACTGTCGAGACAGTTCATCATCCTCCCGAAATACCATTAGTAGTCTTCAACTGAGTCTTCAAAGTATACCTCCTCAAATGTACTGGTTGCTTACAATAGCAACAGACTAACTGATCCAATAAATAATTTGAATTCACGTGTCTTCGTGATCTGCACTGCACGCACATAATCCCTTCAAAGTCTTTGTTCTGATTTCACTAATATGCACGAGGACATCCTGATGATCTGTGGTTGGTCTTCTATAATCGAAAAATAGCTCAAGGCATATGACTCCGATCTAGCTCCTTTTATCCAACAGCCAGAGACTTCAGACTCTAATAAGTTGACCTGCAATATCTGCTTACCGGTCTCCAACTCTTAAACACTTGTACGGAGTCATTTCTAAACTCTTGACTCAATCCAACATCTTCCGATAGGATCTGATAGAAGATCCTATCATCTTAATCCAATTGTAAACCAACAACCGTGGGTGGCTTAAAACATCCATTCACCTTTTGAAGTTATTAGGTGGTCGTAACCTCTACAAGTCTAACGACCCTGTATGGTAATCCCATTACCGACGATCACCCTACTTGAAGCTTAAGAATTCCTTACAATGTGTCACTAACAGTGACATGGGGAAATACTCTCTTTCAACATCACTAAACGATGATCAAGTGATATATTATTTCTCGAAGATTATTTTCTACATTTATCCCCAAATACCAACTTGATCCCGATAATGGTATGCAAATAACTCTACTTTCTCTGTATAACCCAAGTTAAGTACTCAAAAGTACCCTCAAAGTTATACAACCAAGTACGAACTCAGGGATAAAAATCCCTATGAAAAACCGTAAACTAGCCTTCCGCTATCTGCATCAACAATAGCCTACTTGTCTTGTCCATTACTCAACAGGTAACTATCTGACTTGCATAATTAGTGAAAATCTCTAAGATTGTAGTCTCTGATTTTCACAAAAAATGTGATGACTTGACCCCTATTTTTCGACTCGATATCAGTCAGCTCTCAAAAGTAATCACCTTTTCGACACAGGTTCAAGACTTACAGACTTAATAGGTCATTCCCGTGGTCAACTGATACCATGGTTACGAATAATAACCAACCTACTACAGGTTATTCCCTATTATATACTCTAAATGCATAGCCAACAAAACTGAGAGTATAAACCCTAACGGCAACTCCGGTTGGTCGCCACGGTGGGTGACTTCCACTATGAGTCTGTACAGATATAAGAACTCTAACAGTATACACTTGTTAATCACATTCAGATAAGTATCCAACTAGAAAATAATTCATCAGGAATACTTCGTGCTTCTTGGAGCTCAGGCCATTGTCCATCTCATCTCAGAAAACCAAAACTGAAACAAATCGACTCCCGAGAATCCAAGACTCGACACAAAACAACATTGTATGGCATCACAGAACCTGGCTATGATACCACTAAAGTTGTCACGCCAGAAGAGTATGTCGTGCCGAAAAGTAAACGGACGACATCTCCACTATACGTGGAAACATTTCGGGTTAATACAAGGCTCGTAGGCCACAACAACAACAACATATATATATGTAATCAAACCACAACAACATAACCAACTAACTACAACAACTACACAGCGGAAACATAACACACAACAACATCACAACTACACAGTGCATACCGGAATGACTTACACATCATAACATAATGGAACCTCGACAAAATCCGAATCCACAAGTCCACAACATAGTACATCACGAAAACTCCAAATACAATACACCCATACGAAAAGCCCAAAATGACCACCAAAGTCTCAGAGATGATATGAGATCTCAGCCAGCGGTGCTCCAAGCCATCACGAAACTTCTACCTATTACCTGAGTGACAGAAAAACCCAAGGCCCGTGGTTGTGAGTAATACTCAGCAGATAATAAGATAGAACATGTAAATATATATATCAATATCACATGTCATTCAACAGCATAACCTAAAGGTACAACAGGTATACTAGCACAGTATATAAATACACGTATATACCGTCTAACCAAATAAACAACGTATAATGCAGACATACCTGAACATCTGCTACGCAACTCTGATCCAACCTGAGAATATATCCAACATATATAATAGGAAGAGTAATACTAACTCAGAATATACTCATGATACAGGTCAAGGTATCTAATGGTCCGTCCAACAAATATATAAGTATTCGACACAACCGTATAATAGATGCAAGAAGCATGCATGAATATGATGTCCAACCAAATGCAACAATCATAGTACAATCAAATGCAATATCACAATAAGCATATATATATAGACTGCATCTATATATATATTAATCATAACCATCCATATATATATATACATGCATATATGTATATATATGGTAATATGCAAAGTACCATAAGATATGGCAATGCAGCATGCATGGTCATGCCTGTGCACCCCTACTCGCTACCATGACCCCAGTGTGGCCTAGGTGGTACGACATGACAATTGTCCCAACTCAATACCAACCACTACTCTAGAGTGACCGAGTGGGCAGTATGATCAAGTAGCATATGAGCATAAAGAGCTCGCTACACAATGAGGGTCCCTAATGCTAGCCACTCTGACCGACACTACCAATGAGTGGTCGAGTGCTACGCACCCAAGATAACTGCACGCAAATCCAACTACCACCATCTATAGTGGTAGAGTGCGGCACAACAAATGCTCTGCCCTCACACCAGTTACTCCTCGGGGAGTAACCTGGGAGGCAGGATGACTGACGACTTTCTCATCCCCAAGGGAGACTATTGTTAGTAATATATGAGAGATGTCCTAAGGCAATCGCCTTATGTATGAACCATTTATATGATAAATGAAGATTCACTATTTGAGTATACATGTTTTATGTATTTGATTGGATCTTAAACTCATTTATTGAATGTCCACGATACGATTCACAGCATGAGAGAATTTGTGATTGGATCACAACTAGTGAGTATCTCTACATGTGTAATTGTGATGTATCGGAATTATCCCTAGTCGATGAATTGATGGATCTGGACACCATCAATTCTGTCGAGACTAGCACGAGGTATACTCCTTGGTGTATCCAAGCAGCTGATTCTCACTGGCTGGAGACATTGTGATGTCCGGAGTTAATCGTGGATGCTAGTTATGGTAACTAGTTCATTGGAGTGACCAGCCGTAAGACTTCATATGGTTCTCTGCATATATAGATATGTCAATGAAGTTCTTACTGTGGCATAAGTGCGATGTTCCTTTGACTTGCGGTATTCAAGTCATCTTGATCATGGAGACTTATGCTTTGACATCTTAAGCAAACATCTCCGAGGAGATGTGGACTCGGGATGATTGGGTATAAGTCGAAGTGATCGAAGGTGTTTGAATAGCCTATAAAGGATTCACCACTCCTTGCGAGGAGATGTATACCCATGGCCTCTCGTCGGATTGTTACTAAAGTCTCGCCAAAGCATTACATGTTTAGAGTAAGGTACTCTTCGATACATGTGGAGTAACTAGAACTGTGAGGACGAGGAAATGATACTTGGGCTAGGTGTGACGAGTCACTTAGTGGGGATCACACAATAGACCATGTCCCAACCAAGTGGGTATAAGATGAGTGAAGGGAATGGGGCACGATTCATTCGAGCCATCAAGGGTTTCGTAAATAGTTCGATCAACCGCTGATCTTTCTTAATTGGGGATCATGATGTACTACTAGGTGCCACTCATGATCGCTCTATAATTAATGGTTAATTATAGACGGCCAACATAAACCGAGAACCTATTTGGTCACACGACAACGAGTGTAATCCAAAGGATTTAAAACGAGCTTGAGAATGGGATTCTCGCATCGAGAGAAACTATGTTTGGTTGACTAAACATAAAGCGAGCATGAAATTGTTTCACCGCAATGGAAGCGTGGATGGGCCGTGTCTTATGAAGACATAATGGATGGACCAAAATGGTTTGGTTCTAATCCAATGGATAAGAATAAACCAAAGGGTTTGGTTTATATTAAACGAATGAACCAAAGGTTGGTTCGGTTCATTTTAACTTAAAATAAACCATCATGGTTTGGTTTATTTTAACTTATCTTAATGGAGCGGGTTAACGGGCTTTATGGATATGATCCATTAACCATTAAGAGAATTAGTTCTCTATAAAATAGGGCTTAAACCCTAACCCTAAACTAATCCAAACCCTAACCCATGTTGCCGCCCAACATTGTTGTGGCGCCGTCAGCCCTTGCCGCGGCCCAAGCTCCAGCCGGTGAACCTCCGGCGACCCTCCGGTGATCTCCTATAGGTTCGGCATCAAGGTGAGCCTTTTCTCTCTTGTTTTGGCCGGGCGCCTACTTCCTTCCACCAAGCTGTCCAGTTTTCTGACAGCTCCTCCTCTCGCCGGAGAGTCGCTTGACGACGGTTAGTGCTCCGACAGCGGCTAACTTACCGGGGATTTGATCTCCGGTAATCCTCTGAGGTGGAGGACGAAGGATTCGTCAAACGGTTGACGAATACCTCTCCGGAGAAGCGAGTTTTGAGAACTCGTTTTGGATCCGAATTTGGATTCGGATCGTGATCATTTCTCGATCACGTCGTCTTCAACACGAGGCTAGTAACCCGTACGAAGACGAAGCTCGTGACTTGGCGAAGTCATCCCGAGGAGCTCGGCGTGGATACAGATAGAGACGATTCTTACGAGGATCGTTCCGGTTGATGCCGTTCCCGCTACACGTCATACGAAAGGTATAACGTAGTTTAATTTCCTTTTATTGCAAATTTTAATTTACGATTATGTCTACACTTGTTATAATAGCATGCGTGTGTTGTGTGTGTTGTAATAAATATAGATTTATTAATTTTAATTGCTTCCGCTGTGCTCATGTTTACGAAACATGATCGAACACACACACGCCGCGGTGCCGGAAAACCAACAGTGGTATCAGAGCCCAGGTTGTGTTTCGACATAATCGTAAAAATAGTTTTGCGATAGTCATAATGTATTTCTGGAAATTTTCTAAATTTTTGAAATTTAGAAGTATTTATGGAAATTTTTCAATTTTGGAAAGTCTAGAAGTATTTATGGAAATCTTCCACTTTTGGAAAGTTGGAAGTATTTATGGAAATTTATATTTTCCATAAATAAAATATTTGATTAGATTCTGGAAATTTGTTTCCTAATTTAATCATGATTTGATTTGGGAAATCAAATCTTAAAATATTTAATTTCCATAAGTAGTTTTAAAGATTTAGGAAATTGGTTTCCTAAATAGATTTTCCTTAATCAAATAATTCCATGAATAAAATATGTGATTAGATTTGGAAATTTGTTTCCTAATTTAATTATGATTTGATTTGGAGAATCAAATCTTAAACATATTTTATTTCCAAAATAGTTATGACATATAAGGAAATATATACATGACATAATTGTATGCCATGTAATTGCATTAGATGCATAACATTATGCCATGCGTGTCGTGACATGTAGATGTATGCCATGTATGCCATGCCATGTAGATAATAGTTATTTGCATGCAAAGAGGATGAGAAATAAAAACCCTTAATCAATATTAAAGCCTACACCTTCCATTAATATGGTTAGAACCAGAGTTCTGTTTCTTGTTTGGGTTGTTGGACTCTCTCCAAGCCCGGCTCGAACCCGAACATGTTCAAACCATGGAATAGTTTAATACTAATTTGGTAAGAGTCAGAGGTCAATCGTTAGCTTTGGTTGTTGGACTCTCTCCAAGCTGGGCTAATTGGTTGAATGCGCTCTAACCATATTAAAACTATTTCCCGATTAATGGGTCGGCTTTAACCTGGAGCATCGGTTTGTTGGACTCTCTCCAAGGTCGATGTAAAGGGAGGTGAAGTCGGGTGCTATGCATATGATGCATACTTGTTAATGTGTTAACAACCCGATGTATGTGTGAACATTCAATTAGTTGATAGCACATTATGATAGTTGCATATACGGGATAAGCAATCGGTATAAATGATACCTACCGTCGTAGTTATGAATGGCTTGTTGGACTCTCTCCAAGGTTGTTCATAACTATGATGGATCTCACCCCAATCGGAGATGGACCTACAATCTCCCGAAGTGATTTTGGGGTTTTGAAATTCAAAAATGAATGGGATTTATAAATGTATATTGATGCATTTTAAAATCATCTTTCATATATGCTCGCTTTTGTATTTCTAAGTTAATATATTGATCATGATGTGTTTGAATTTGCGTTCCATTTTGGATTCAAATAAATTGAGGCGAACTTCTTGGGTGGCTTAGAAACTTGAGAATTGTTCTCAAGGTGAAAAGCTTGTGTATGTCCTCGAAGCGCCTCTTCCCGCCCGTCCTAGTGACGATGCAACTCTGGACCAATTGTTGGCCTATCAGAAACATGTGAGTGATTCTGAACAAATGAGTTGCATCATGTTAGCCGCGATGGAACCCAAGCTACGAAAGCAGCATGAGCATATGGATGCTCATATCGTAGTCCTTCATCTTTGTGAGTTGGTTGATGAGCAAGTGAGATTCGAAGGTTCGAAGTCTCCAAGCTCCTCTTCACCTCTGAGATGCAAGGAGGTTCATCTGTGGTACTGCTCAACATGCTGAAGACTGTGGAGTCTTCTGAGAAGCATGAGCAGGGGACGGTGCTGTTAGTTGATTCCTCGAAGAAAGGTTCTAAGAGGAAGTCAAAGGAACAGCAGAAGGGAAAGAAGAGAAGGGCTAAGAAGGTAGAACTAGCACAAAAGGAAACTTGCCATCATTATGGCAAGGAGAGCCATTTGCGAAGAAAGTACAAGATTTATCTTGAGTCCGTGAAGAAGGATAAGGCATCGGATGCCCCATCTTCTTCAGAAATCTTCTTTATTGATTGTCATTCTATTTCCTCAGACACTTGGGTATTCGATACTGGGTGTGGCTCACATATATGTAATGACATACATGGGCTAAGGAATAGAAGAAGACTCGTCAAGGGGAGAGTCAAATTTACGTGTTGGGAATGGAGCAACGGTTGCTACACTCGCCATCGGAACGTATTTGTTGGAACTCCCTGTAGGACTTGTCTTAGAACTGGACAATTGCTTTTATGTTCCTTCGTTGATAAAGAACATCATTTCTATTTCTTGTTTAAATAGAAATGGGTACCATTTGACTTTTAGTAACAATTGTTGTTACATAACTTTGAATGGAGTTCTTTATGTGACTGGAACTTTAAGCAATGGTGTTTATACGTTGGACGTATCCAGTGACATTTTCAATATCGAAGCGAGCAACACGCGTGCTCGAAAGGATAATCAAATAGACTCCTATATGTGGCATTGTCGTCTTGGCCATATAAGCAAGAAATGCTTGTCCGAATTACACCAATGTGTAATTCTGGAATCGTTTGAATTGGATTCATACGATACATGCGAATCATGCTTAAAAGGCAAGATGACTAAGTTACCTTTTACTGGAAAAGGTGAACGAGTGGGAGAGTTGCTAGGCCTAATACATAGTGATGTATATAGACCTATGTCAACTCAATCTTAAGGAGGCTATAGCTACTTCATTACCTTCACCGATGATCACTCACGGTTTGGGTATGTGTTCTTGATGAAACACAAGTCTGAAGCCTTTGAAAGGTTCAAAGAATTCAGAAATGAAGTAGAGAAACAATATGACAAGAGTATTAAAATACTTCGATCGGATCGAGGTGGTGAATACTTAAGTCAAGAGTTTCTTGATTATCTAAGAGACAATGGCATATTGTCTCAATGGACTCCGCCCTATACACCACAGCATAATGGTGTATCTGAGAGGGGTAACCGGACCTTGTTGGACATGGTCAGGTCAATGATGAATCATGCAACTCTTCCCAAGTCCTTTTGGGGTTATGCACTTCAGACAGCTGTTGACTTGTTAAACAGAATGCCTACCAAGGTTGTCTCAACTACTCCATATGAGATATGGAATGGTAAGAAACCTCATGTATCTTACTTGAAGATATGGGGTTGTCCTGCTTATGTGAAGCGGACTGTATCAGACAAACTGGATGCTAAGTCTGATAAATGTCTTTTTATTGGATACCCTAAGGAAACAAGGGGTTACCAATTCTATCATCCTGTGGAACAAAAGGTGTTTGTTTCAAGGCATGCTGTGTTTCTAGAGAAAGAGTTTCTCTTGCAAGAAAACAGTGGGAGTGTCGTCGAGCTTGAGGAGGCTCGAGAGACTCAAATAGACATTAATGAGATACCTGGTGAAGCACAACAGCCGACAACTCATAGTGATGAGCAATCGGCTGGACCTATTGTAACACCACATCTTCGTAGATCTGGTAGAACACGCAATATTCCTGAGAGATATGGATTTCTCGTAAGCGAATCGAACGATGTGTTACTCATTGATGATGAGGAGCCTACCTTTTATGAAGAAGTGCTGACAAGTTCAAAAAGGGATAAGTGGCTTGGTGCCATGAAGTCGGAAATGGATTCCATGTACGAAAACCAAGTTTGGAACTTGGTTGACCCACCTGAAGGCATAAAGCCTATAGGGTGCAAGTGGGTTTTCAAGAAGAAAACCGACATGGATGGTAATGTGATTACCTATAAGGCTAGATTGGTGGCGAAAGGATATCGCCAAAAACGAGGTGTTGATTATGACGAAACCTATTACTCTGTAGCTATGCTTAAATCCATTCGGATGCTCCCGCCATAGCGGCTCATTATGATTATGAGATATGGCAGATGGATGTGAAAACAGCTTTCCTTAATGGAAACCTGCTCGAGGACGTGTATATGATACAGCCTGAGGGTTTCACATCGGTTGATAAAACCAAGGTATGCAAATTGCGACGATCCATTTATGGATTGAAGCAAGCATCCAGGAGCTGGAATATCCATTTTGATGAGACGATCAAAAAGTTTGATTTCTCACAAAATCCAGACGAACCTTGTGTGTACAAGAAGGTTAGTGGGAGTGCAGTCGTGTTCCTAGTATTGTATGTCGATGACATATTACTTATAGGAAACGATGTGTCAATCTTACAGTCAGTTAAGGTTTGGTTATCCAAGACATTCTCCATGAAAGACTGGGAGAAGCAACCTACATCCTTGGGATTAAGATCTATAGAGATAGATCGAAACGGTTGCTTGGTCTTTCGCAGTCTACATATATAGACCGAGTGCTAAAGAGGTTTAGCATGTCGGAATCCAAGAAAGGTTATCTGCCCATCGGGCATGGGGTACACCTTTCGAAGTCTATGTGTCCGCGCACAGAAGACGAGAGGATTTGCATGAGTGAGATTCCCTATGCATCCGCAATAGGATCTATCATGTATGCTATGTTATGTACGAGGCCCGATGTATCGTACGCTCTGAGTGTCACGAGCAGATACCAATCCGATCCAGGAATGGATCATTGGGCGACTGTTAAGACGATCCTTAAGTACTTGAGAAGAACTAAGGATGTGTTCCTAATATATGGAGAAGGGTACATGGTGATACGTGGGTATACGAATGCCAGATCCAGACAGACAAGGATGATTCCATGTCTTAGTCTAGGTATGTATTCACCTAGTATGGAGGCGCAATAAGTTGGAAAGGTTCCAAGCTTGACACTATAGCGGATTCTGCCACTAAGGCAGAATACATTGCAGCTTTGGAAGCAGCAAAGGAAGCGGTTTGGATCGAGAAGTTCATCTCTGAACTTGATGTGGTCTCATCAATGATCCAAACATGTGCTTCGCCGCTATCATCTTATCAGAGAGATCATAAGTAGGAACGAAATACAAATCGAGAAAATTCCCACTGAAAGGAACTTAGCGGATCCTTTGACTAAAGCATTACCTCAAAGTAAGTTTGAGGGTCATGTTGGTGCTTATGGTATTGGATACCGTAGCGATTGGCATTAGGCCAAGTGGGAGTCTGTTAGTAATATATGAGAGATGTCCTAAGGCAATCGCCTTATGTATGAACCATTTATATGATAAATGAAGATTCACTATTTGAGTATACATGTTTTATGTATTTGATTGGATCTTAAACTCATTTATCAATGTCCACGATACGATTCACAAAGATGAGAGAATTTGTGATTGGATCACAACTAGTGAGTATCTCTACATGTGTAATTGTGATGTATCGGAATTATCCCTAGTCGATGAATTGATGGATCCGACACCATCAATTTCACGAGACTAGCACGAGGTATACTCCTTGGTGTATCCAAGCACCGATTCTCACCGGGCCGGAGACATTGTGATGTCCGAGTTAATCGTGGATGCTAGTTATGGTAACTAGTTCATTGAGTGACCAAATCGTAAGACTTCATATGGTTCTCTGCATATATAGATATGTCAATGAAGTTCTTACTGTGGCTTAAGTGCGATGTTCCTTTGACTTGCGGTATTCAAGTCATCTTGATCATGGAGACTTATGCTTTGACATCTTAAGCAAGCATCTCTCAGGAGATGTGGACCCGGGATGATTGGGTATAAGTCGAAGTGATCGAAGGTGTTTGAATAGCCTATAAAGGATTCACCACTCCTTGCGAGGAGATGTATACCCATGGCCTCTCGTCGGATTGTTACTAAAGTCTTAGGCCAAAGCATTACATGTTTAGAGTAAAGTACTCTTCGATACATGTGAAGTAACTAGAATCCGTAGGACGAGGAAATGATACTTGGGTTAGGTGTGACGTAGTCAGCCTAGTGGGGACTGACACAATAGACCATGTCCTGAACCAAGTGGGTATAAGATGAGTGAAGGGAATGGGGCACGATTCATTCGAGCTGCTGAAGGGTTTCAGAAATAGTTCTGGATCAACCCTTGATCTTTTCGGTTAATTGGGGATCATGATGTACTACTAGGTGCCACTCATGATCGTTCTATAATTAATGGTTAATTATAGACGGCCAACATAAACCGAGAACCTATTTGGTCACACGCACAACGAGTGTAATCCAAAGGATTTAAAACGAGCTTGAGAATGGGATTCTCAGACCCAGAGAAACTATGTTTGGTTGGACCAAACATAAAGCGAGCATGAAATTGTTTCAGTCGCAATGGAAGCATGGATGGGCCGTGTCTTATGAAGACATAATGGATGGACCAAAATGGTTTGGTTCTAATCCAATGGATAAGAATAAACCAAAGGGTTTGGTTTATATTAAACGAATGAACCAAAGGTTGGTTCGGTTCATTTTAACTTAAAATAAACCATCATGGTTTGGTTTATTTTAACTTATCTTAATGGAGCGGGTTAACGGGCTTTATGGATATGATCCATTAACCATTAAGAGAATTAGTTCTCTATAAAATAGGGCTTAAACCCTAACCCTAAAACTAATCCAAACCCTAGCCGCCCAACATGTTGTTGCCGCCCAACACATTGTTGCCGCCCAGCTTGTGGTGGCGCCGTCCACCTCCTTGCCGGCGTCCAAGCTCCAGCCGGTGAACCTCCGGCGACCCTCCGGTGATCTCCTATAGGTTCGGCATCAAGGTGAGCCTTTTCTCTCCTTGTTTTGGCCGGCGCCTACTCCTCCACCAAGCTGTCCAGTTTTCTGGACAGCTTCTCCTCCTCTCGTCGGAGCGTCGTTTGGACGACGGTTAGTGCTCCGACAGCGGCTAACTTACCGGGGATTTGATCTCCGGTAATCCTCTGAGGTGGAGGACGAAGGATTCGTCAAACGGTTGACGAATACCTCTCCGGAGAAGCGAGTTTTGAGAACTCGTTTTGGATCCGAATTTGGATTCGGATCGTGATCATCTCTCGATCACGTCGTCTTCAACACGAGGCTAGTAACCTGTACGAAGACGAAGCTCGTGACTTAGCGAAGTCATCCCGAGGAGCTCGGCGTGGATACAGATAGAGACGATTCTTACGAGGATCATTCCGGTTGATGCCGTTCCCGCTACACGTCATACGAAAGGTATAACGTAGTTTAATTTCCTTTTATTGCAAATTTTAATTTATGATTATGTCTACACTTGTTGTAATAGCATGCGTGTGTTGTGTGTGTTGTAATAAATATAGATTTATTAATTTTAATTGCTTCCGCTGTGCTCATGTTTACGAAACATGATCGAACACACACACGCCGCGGTGCCGGAAACCCAACAACTATGTCATCAGAATGCATGCAAATGACATGAATGTACTGTCACATGTACATACATCTACCACAGACTCTCTGTTCAGCAGAAAGTCATACCCATCTTAATAATACACTCTCTATCCTGTAGAGAGTCATACTTAATAGATCGACGGATTCTTTATCTTGTAGAGAGTCGTACTCGACTAATCATATCAAGCTGGGACCACCGGTCTGTAGCGACACACTAATCACCTTTCACTTAACCATTACACAACACATGGTTGGTAATAAGTATGCAACATACGAGTATTGGAATAAATCCTACCTTTAGGGCATTACCTATCCACGGATGAACCTTTACCCAATTTACAAATCAGGTTATCATCCGTACTCCAACATCTACACCCTAGTAAACATCTAGGCCCATTTACATCACATCTTTAACCCTAAATCATAATAAAGGAAATGTGATATCAACCATTGAGTAAATATAGCCAACAACAAGTATCAAGCATAAGATAAATAAGAGCAGGGTCAAGATAATATGAACACCTAACATGCTCATATCTACGATTAAATCTGAATGCAATTACATCTACCTGACCAGGTTAGGAAATTACCCACCTACTGTGAATGCTCATAGTACTAGAGTCCTCATGTCCGCGGACCCGTCTCATATCCACGTCCTGCACATTTTAAATATTGTGGTCATGTTCAAGAATACAACAATATATATATAAATTCGCTATTCTCTCGTTTCTATATTCGTGTCCCTTAATCGAATATAAATTAGAAACCAAATAGACAGACTTGACCATTTAATTTAAACCCATCGGTTTCAATTAGCAAAAGTGATAACTTCCTCCTCCAATTCTTTATCCAACTTAACAAAGTCAATCTCATGAAGATTTAATCTTTTTACACTAAATTTACATCTCTCTTCGTAATAGTATCACCAACAGAATCAATTATAAATCTAATCCATAAACACAACACTTAAATTACAGTTGCCCCATACTATATTTAACTCTATAATTAACATCCATTGTTCCCGATTAGCAAGTATGCTAACCTACAACCATTTACAGCCATCCCTAGCCGGCAAATTTCCTGCTGATAGTCGTCTCAGTCCCAAACAACCCCACAATGACCTGTTCACAGTCGGTCAACCACAATCACAGCCTCCTCCATCAACCATTTCCACCGTTAACTAGCTAACTCAAAGAAAACATCGAACGATACTCAAATCAAGCCTCTCCATTGAGATAATCAGGAATTAATCTTATCCACAGCAATACAACAACGAATATAACTACATGGACATAACTAAAGGAAATGGCTTGCTTACCGACAATTAGATCCTCACCGGAAACAACTCCACAAAACAATCAGCCAATCCCCAACAACCGACAACCCCCTTTTTCCCTTATTCCTTGTTTGCCGACACCAACACCTGCCCAAACCAAATTGAGCTCAACATAAGGAAGATGCACCGTAGCCCTAAATCTCGTCCAAATCTTACTAAAATCGAAGAAAACATCCCTGTCGGACTTACCTTGCACAAGGAGATCCGATGATGACTGTGTCACTACTCGCGGCAGAGATGGTCGATGTCGAGCTATCAAGACACTGGGCTAGGAATCGAAAGTAGCGGCTGAGGGAGAAGAGACAATGATGTGAGACATTTCACCACAGCGAGGGAAAATGGGCATGCCCCGCTGCTATCAAGATCATGAGAAGAAGTCGGCGATGGATCAAAATCGACTGGCATGAGGTTGATCTGCTAGATCGGAAGAAGAGAATGAAATAAAACTCAAAGAAAAAATCGCAAAGAACCTAAACCCCTTGATTCTCCCTCTCAGTCTCGAAGTCTCCTCGGGAGATGCTGATGGTTGCTGGAGGTGATCATTGCTGACAATGCGGCTCAGGGAGAGGATGCGCTGTGGCGATGTGGCATCGCTGGGCTGCCTCTCGGTTAGGCAGTCGACAGCGTGAGGAAGGTGAGGTGTCGAATGCGTGGGAGATGGAAGAAATGTCATAGTTTGAAATGAAGGGGAGAAGAAGAAATGTCGTGGTTGATTAACGTTCGGGAGCAAGAAGAGGGTCGGTGCAGAAACTCCAAGTAATGGATGCGTGAGAAAAATTGGGTAGGTTTTGAAAGCGGATCGGGTTTTAAACGTATCCACTTATAACCTTTAGTCCCTAATCATGTTTTAATTAATCTCCAACCATGGTTCACAATTTATCCCTAGAATATGCTCCCTAATTCATGATTAATAGAGATATTAATCCATCACAAATTTATTCGTGGTATTTTACACTACAGGACTCCTATGTTGATGTGCATGATTATGATGTACTATCTGATGCTCCATATATTGATGAAGTTGCTTCTGTGGTCAATGACTTACAGGATTATACTAGCCGCTCAGATTTACTCTATGATGATGTTTGTGCCCTAGATTATCCTGAAGAAATAGAGCAGCTTCCAGATGCCAGTGCCCAGACTTGCTAGCCAGACTTGAAGTCAAGTGAGATAGCAATGGAAAGCAATTCCGATGAGCTAATTCCTTTGGAAGTGGTGGATAGCTAGAGGCCCCTAGACTGTACACTTCCATCTCAGCCAGAGTCTCCAAGAATTTTGCTGATGAAGGCCCTGACATTCCATGCAATAATCCAACCCCAAGGCTGGACACTTTTTCTGAATCGCCTCTGACCACCAGAGATTACATATGATGAGGCGATCATATTGGAGGGAGCAGCACAGTACTATCTTGATAACATCGTGAAGGTGCTCACACCCATTTTGTCCATCCCACTCCCGGCGTGGATGTTAAAGCTGAATCCTCTTCAACCACTGGGATGGGATTTCTTTTGGAGCACTCCACTACCTGAGTGGCTTCTCCTACTGAACCTTCTTCAACTGCTAGGACCACAGGGGAGTTTGCTCCATCTCACCTCTTTTCTTTTTCTTTGTATATATGTTTCTTTTACTTCATTTGTTTTCTTTTGTTTTAGTTGTTATGTTTTGTTTGTTATGTTTTTGTTTTGCCGGGTTTTCAAAAAAAATTCCTATGCATTCCTTTATATCTTCTTAGAAATTGTGAAACCTAGTTAAATTTGATTGTTGAGTTTTGGGATTTATTGTCATGAATGGATTATTTGATTGCATGTGGTTACTATGTGGTGATGGATTCTATGTTGATAGACTAAGTTGATTATTTTTATTTACCTAGTGAGGATTAAGTCTATTTTTATTTCTTTTGTGTGGTGCATATGTGGTTATTGTAACTCTAGAACTTGCTTTGATTCTTTCAAGACCACACAACAGTAGGTTTGCATGATTATTATGAAGGCAATCACATTTGTTTTCCTTCACTTCTTTTATCATCACATGCTTATTGAATAACATTCTAGTCATTCATCCTTGCATTTTTCTTTCTTTACTTTCTTCTCCATTTCTATTTCTGGATGTGGAATACTTGGATGTTTCATGATGAGTGTTTTGCCCAGGATGGACAAAAATTTAAGTGTGGGGGAGAGAAGTAGCTCAGGGAAATTTAGTATTAGCATAGGCAAGTTGTGCTTGATCACCATGAGCTAGCCATGCTCTTTATCTTTTTAGCTGAGCTTGAGGTTGGAGCATAGGGAAGTGCACTACATGTCAGAGAAAAACAAGTTTGAAAAAAAAACAAAAAAAAAGCTGAAAAAAAAAGTTGAAAAAAAAATAAATTGGGTGCCCATGAAATAAAAAAAAAATATTGTGAAAATTTTGACATGTACTGCCATTTTTATTTTTGTGTGATAGTATTTTTTGTTAACGACATCCCTTGTTGCAATCATTGAATGATTTATTGTATATCTTGAGTAGATTTGTATTGAAGAATGTGTTGAGGGTTGTTTACATGTTTATTGGGTTAGAAGAAAAAAATTTTAGGGCAATGCTTTCTTGTACTCATTTATGTAGCATTCCAGTATTTCCATATCTTCTTCTTGCATTTCTTTATCTATTTCATTTCTTATCTTTCTTTTATTTCATAGATATTGTCATTTTTCTTGTATTCATATTTCCCTTACATTCTTAATAAGTCTTCAATGATTGTGCATTCTTATGTGTATATAGTGGTGAAGGTAGAAGAAAAGCAAGCATATGGTAATTCATGAGGCATGAGTAGCTTGAGAGAACTCCACTATTACATGCTTATGAAAGTGAGAGAGACCACCACTTACCTTGTGAGGCTTAATCATTATTAGTCAATACAGGATGGATTGAAGTCACCATGTTTGTTAACCTGTGTAAGATTTGTGTCAATAATTACTTGAGTCTTTGAGATATGACAATCCTATATAACTTTCTTTCACGATTTTCTATGTATGATTTGGAATTGCTAGAGAAATATATCTTCAGTTTGTTTTTAGTTTTCTTTACTTGCTCAGGACGTGCAAGAATAAGTGTGGGGAATTGAAAACTACCATTTTGTCGTGTTATTTTGGTCCTTAATATTACTGTTTGTATCCTCTCGAGTGATTTATTATTGATTATTATCATGTTTTATAAGTTGGATTTATTTTTGGACCTTATTGTAAATTCTCTTAAATTTTGGACTTATATATAAAATTTGTCTTTATTTGTAGGAGATCGAGATGAGCCATTGGACTAGACTCAAGTTGGATCAAATATGGCTTCATCTAGGGATAGAAGGTGTTGGGTTTTCGGCACCGCGGCGAGTGTGTGTTCGAACATGTTTCGTAAACATGTGCACAGCAGAAGAAATAAAAGGCAATAAATCTAATTTATTACTACATACACACCACACGCATGCATAGTACAACATGTCTAGACATTGTTGGGATCAAGGCTTGCAAGAGGGGGGGTGAATAGCAAGTTAAAAAATTCTAACTCAAAACTCACTATAAAACAGAGGGTTACACAGCGGAAATAGAAAAATAAGAACACAAAACACAATCACAACCAAACGCAGGTATTTACGTGGTTCAGAACTCAGCAGTTCCTACTCCACGGGCAGCTCAAAAGGAAAGTCTACTATGTATAATCGGAATGGTTCTGGAGGTGAAAACTTCACCTCTTACAAGCTTACAATACAATAAGATAATGAAGATCAGTAAGCTAAGAACTTAAGAACCAGTTACAGATTTGCTGTTCGGCTTCTTGCGTTGAAGATGGAGTTGTAGCACTTGCAAGAAGGTGATCGACAGCAGTTGGGAACACTTGTTAGAGAGGATGCGAGATGAGAGCAAGGCTTTTACACTCCTCTTTCTGAATGAATCATTGGAAGCTTTTCTAACTTAGATAAAAAATTGAAGCTCAAGATCTGCTGAAAAATTCTAGATTCCTCTCTATTTCATCTTCTTCTTTATATATCCTTCTCTTCCACCATTGGAGCCCTAGAGACCATGCCCGACCAAACTCTGGTCACCTGAGCTTGTCCCCATAACAGCCTCCAACTTCTGGTGGTTTGCCAAGAACGGAGCCTGCTCCTCTAACTGGATGTCGGCACATTTGAATCTATACTCGAAACGGAATCATCTCGTTGACGCCTTAATCAGTCGAGCCCGCAGTCGAGTCTGACTTGCGTCTGTGCTAAAAAAATAATTGTCAGTTGAGCCCGCAGTCGAGTTCAACTCACGTCTGTGCTTGAAAAATACCTATCAGTCGAGCCCGCAGTCAAGTCGAGCTCGACTCTGTGACTGATTCCATAGCTACCAGTCGAGTCGCTTACCCAATCGACTCTACTGAAAACTGCCCTAGCGAAAGTGCCCTGCCGACAATCTGCCCTGGCGAAAAAGTGCCCTAGAGCAGTCGAGCCAACAGTTGAGCTTGGCTCAGTTCTGTGCTATACGTAGTGAGCAGTCGAGCTAGTAGTCGAGACAGCTTGATTTTGTGTCTTTGTGCAAGAGTGCCAGTCGAGCTTACCCCATGGTGGCTCGACTGATACTGAAAATATTTGAAGTACATGAGTATCTTTCCTAGTAAGCTGTCATTTCAAGCACCCTAGTAAGAGACCAAGCACGTTACGGTGCCTTCTCCAACTAATGAATGCTCTAAGTACCCTAGACAAAGAACGAGCGCATTACTACGCCCTCTTTGCCTAACGAGTACTCCATGTACCCTAGACAAAGAACGAGCGCATTACTACACCCTCTTTGCCTAACGAGTACTCCCAGTACCCTAGACAAAGAACGAGCCCGTTACTACGCCCTCCTTGCCTAACGAGTATTGGGTCCATGTACCCTAGTAAGAGACCGAGCACTTCCTTGTCCCTTCTCTATCTCCAATAGAGAACGAGCATGTTACTATGCCCTCTCCATCACCAAGCTCCTGGGCCTCCGACCATCTTGTATTCTTCCTTTACCAAGGTTCCCCCTTGGATTTTTCGATTGCCATGACTCAAGCTTGGACTTTCCCTTGCCAACCCATGTTGGACTTCTCATGCCAAGACCTATGCTTTGACTTCCCATGCCAAGACCTATGCTTTGACTTCCCATGCCAAGACCTATGCTTGGACTTCCCATGCCAAGCCCAGGTTGGACTTCCTATTCCAAGACCTATGCTTGGACTTCCCATCCATGGGTCTAATGTCACTCTGTCTAATGTCACTCTAAACATCTAACTTAGCGACCATAGGTTTGAATCAGTTGAGGTAATGTCTTGACTACACTCTAGCTCAAACTAGATTTCAATTTCCTTGACTTAAACCTTGTTGTTAAACATTGAAACATTCGATGGTCTTGATTGCACTAACAATCTCCCACTTTTTGATGTTTGGCAACATGGTTTAAGTTTAGGTGAAATAAATTCAGTTCATCTCAATTGCAGAAATATATCAAAAATTTAGCATGAGTTGCAAAAATATTTCATATCAGAAATTTAGCATGAGTTGCAAAAATATTTCATATAAAAAATTTAGCATGAGTTGTAGAAATATTTCATATAAAAAATTTAGCATGAGTTGAAGATATATTTCATATCAGAAATGAGTTGCAGAAATATTTCATATCATGAGCAAAAATTTTCCCTTTGTTAAAAAAAAACAAAGTCAACGTCATAAATATCACAAATATCACTAATAACTTTAAACCCATACTCTCCCCCTTTGTCACACATCAAAAAAAATTTCCCTAAGGAGGTCAACATCTCATATCCAAATTGGGTATTCTAAGTGTTTCAATTTCACCCCCTTATGAGGAAGAAACACGTCCATCATCCCATGATGGATAGTTCCTCCTAAGGATTTGCTCCCCCTTAATCATTGCATCAACAATGTCTGTGGGAAGTCCCTAAGCCTATAGGAGCTGTAAACCATCAAGGTTAAGGTTAAAGGTTCAACATTGAATTTTCCCTCACCTTGAGTTTGATACAATATTCCGACAACCCTCCTAATATTTAACCAATGAATTTTAACCCTTTTTATGCTTCCCAAAGCATATCTTAGGGTTAGGAGTGGATGGAGAGCTCAAAAACATAGGTAGTTGATTCTGATAGTAATCATTAGACTGCAACATATACATCAGTCGACTGATACCATACATCAGTCGACTGATACCAAGCATCTGTCGACTGAAACTCTGAGTTTTAGGGCAGATTTTTGCCAGGGTAGTTCTTCGTCAGGGTAGTTCTCCCGTGTAGTTTGACATGGCAGTTTTGCCTCCCACCAGGGTCGTCTGTCGCTAGGCCAGTCTGCCTTTAGGGAAGTTTTGCCACGCTAGGGCAGTTTGCCTCTAGGGCAATCTACCGCCAAAGGCGATTTGCCGCCAGGCGATTTTGCGTGCGAGCGGCTTGCCACTAGGCGATCTGTCGCTAGGGCGATTTGCCACCCAGTAGCGGTTTTGCGCGCCGAGCGATTTTGCCCGAGGCAATCTGCCGCTAAGGCGATCTTTGCCAGGCGATTTTCCACCTAGGGTGGTTTTGTTGCGTTAGGGCAGTTTTGCCGCCCAGGGCAGTCTGTCGCCCATCAATCGAGTGACATGGATGGCACTCGACTGATAACTGAAATTTTTGAATTTCAGTTTTCAGAAACTGAACTTTGAAAAGCATAAGTCAATGTACGTAAGTTGAAAAATCATGAAATTTTATACGTACATTACTTATTACAAATACAATGGGTAAAAAATGTTTGAAAATTTAATTTACCCATAAAATAGTGAGTTTGATACAAAACTCAAAACTTTTGAAAATTTCAATGTTTTTGTCCCTTTTTGTATCAACTCTCTCAATGGTGATTGCTATCAAAAGATAGACTTCACTAAGGTTTTATAAAATGGTTTTGAAATGTTATTCTAACATGGCGACGCTCAAAACATAGGGTATCTTAGGGTATTGTTGGGCTTGGGGTATAAAATATATGGAAAGTTTCCACTAATACTATGGATTTTCCAAACTGTAGCTCCCCCTCAATCAAACATTCTTTTAGGGTTGATTACGTGCACACATAATGATTGCACTAACAATGGTGGGATGGAGTCAAGGTTTGAGTTGTTCGGGTGGCGCTAATAAGAATTGCACATTCAACAAGAAATTTGATAGACACTAACTGACTCACCCACACATAATCAACAATAGAAAATAGAATGAACCAAAAGTTGACTTCCAAACATTGTTTCACAAGAACAATCACAGTTAGAAGTTCAAACACACAATCAAACATTCATAGTACAACCATCTTAGGTGAATTGACACAAATTGAGATCATTAACGTGATTCTATTTGTTGGGGGCTGATGTAGAAGGTTCCTCCGAGCTACTTCCCCAACTGATCATGATCTCTTTGATTTCCTTCTTCTCTTGAATGATTTTATCTTGGGTGTCTTGGATTTGAGTCAACGTAGGTTGGTTTGTAGATGGAAATCTAATATCGTCGTTGTGATTATGTTCACAAACGTCTCATATGCTTCACGGAGTTGTGATAATTTCTCCGTGATAGTGGTCAATTGTTCAGCTTGGTTGCGATCTGGATGGTGTGGTTCTTCAGCAGGAAGAGCAGGTTCTTCCTCAAGATCCCTATGCTCCTCACCTTGATGACCAACTTTCCATTGAATTTCTCCTGTACGCGTGCGAATCATGCCAGCTAGAAATAAATTCCTCCAATGGATATAATCCAGCCTTTTCACCTTTCTCACTTTTCCCTTGGATGTGTTTAGGCCTAGTGACTCTATCTAGATTGTGAGGATGTGACCAAAAGGCATATAAACCTTTTTCTTGACTGGAATGGAGAAATGGATAATACATAAAAACATGTTCAAGGCTATGTTAAAATCAAGGTGGTTTTTGAGAAGGTGGAGAGTCAATAAATGATGTGGCCTAATTTTGGCTTGCCCTTGGTGACTATGGGTAAAATGCATCCAACAATGATTTTGTATAAAATGTTGTCAGGAGCGATTAGTGCCAGGGCCAACACCAAATTTACTCCTTCATCTCTAGGACATCTAAATAAGGATTCGTGGATGGAATTGAGGTCAAAGCCTTCCAAATTTTCAGGAAGAGTTGGATAGCATTCTAGGTTAGAGGAGGACTCTCTACTTCCTTGAAATTATCTCCATATGGTTGGAGTAAGAGTGATATCAGTTTTGGCTACTCTAGACTTATAGATAAGCCTATCTTTAGTGGGTTGTAGGTTGTTATAGAATTCGATAAGTAAGTCTTCATTGATATCGTGATCACAGTAGACTAACTTACCGAGGCTATAGTGCTCAACCATCTCACTAACATATGGTGCATTATTTGAGAAGAAAGGACCATCTATGGACCGGATGCTTAAGAGTTCAAAATCGTGGGTCCTAAAGGTGTGCAAATGATATTCCGAAGGGAACTGATGGTCCGAGCAAGGCCTTTCTCGTGAGGGCCTAGAGGTGGAGGATTCAGGTTCCTTTCTTTTTAGTCTAGAATGACATGTGTCAAATATGTCATGCACAAGATTGACCCAAGAATGAATGCAAGGAATGAAATGATGAATGTCAAGTGGGGAAAATGATTAGTTGTTTAGAAATCCTCTAAAATCTTAAGGAGAGTAAGGAAGAAGTCTTACTTGGGTGCCATGGAACCAAGAACAAATGCTGGCAAACAAATTTTTCCTGCTAGAACCCTAGTTGTGGTCGAGTGATCTGAGATTAGGGTTAGGATCAAGAGAAAATGGTAAGGAGGAGAATGAAGATCCTTACCCTAGTCTAGAGAAGGCTTGTCTTGAGGTTGTAAAGCTTGGATGGAGATGAAGAGCTCAACTAGCGATTGTCGCAGTCGGGAGAGCCTGATTTTTGGGAAGAAACTATCGCAGAATAGAAGTGTTTAGGGTTTAAATCCATGAGACATCAGTCGAGGTGATGAGTGGATCGGCTCGACTGGTAACACCAGTCGAGGCGACGGTCGAAGCGCACTCGATTCTGAGTGTGATTGGAATTGGCCAGTCGTGGCATCAATCGAAGTGCACTCGATTCTGAGTGGGATCGAAATTAGCCAGTCGAGGCTCCCGTCGAAGCGCACTCTATTCTCAGTGGGATCGGAATTAGCCAGTCGAGGAGCCAGTCAAAGCGCACTCAATTCTGAGTGTTAAAAAACTCGTGCCACTCGGGGCACCGGCCGGGTCGAACTGGTTCTACCATAGGCTTAATAAAACTGGTTTATCCAATACTCCAATCGAGTTTCGTGTAATTCCTAAGGATTAGGTAAGTGTTTAAATCACTCAATATGACAACCTACCACATTTTTAATTGTTTTAAACACTTGGTATCTATGTTCTTTGTCTTAAAAAGGATCCAACCAATTTTACTTGGTTGGAATGTCTAGTTATCATCTTGGAACCACAATCACAAGAATGTGTGGTCTTCCCCATAACTAGTCACATTAGTGATTTTTGTCTCGTCAACTTCTCTATTTCAGGGAAGCAATGAGCATTTGAAATAGTGTGGTTAAACCTATCATCTCACCCCATTTCTAGCAATACAAAAACTATTTTGTGATCCTTATCATTTTTGTGAGATGATCCCAGGTCTTCCCAATTTAAATTCTCATTTCTCTTGTTAAATGGATTTTTAATATTAACTTAAGATGATGGAGGGATCCTCCTTCATTGGGCAGCATACATGCCCAACTCTCTTCTCAAATGACTAAACTCATTTTCGGGAAGAGGTTTTGTGATTAAATCGACTAGGTTAGACTTAGACTCAACATGGCTAAGTTCAATGTCTCCCCTAGCTACATGATCTCTAATGAAGTGATGCCTCACTTCAATGTTCTTGGTCCTTGAGTGATGAACCGGATTTTTGGTGAGGTGTATAGTGCTAATGTTATCACATAGCACTTGTACATTCCTATAAGTCAGTCCATAGTCTTCTAAGGTGTGTGTTAGCTATAGCAATTGTGATACACATTCTCCCATTGCTACGTATTCAGCTTCGGTTGTGGAAAGTGCTACATAATGTTGTTTATGGCTTGACCAACTAACCAAGGCCGAACCTAAGAAATGACAGCCTCCACTAGTGCTTTTCCTATCCAACTTGCATCCAGCATAGTCGGAATCGGTATAGCCAACTAAATTAAAAGATTCAGTCCGGGGGTACCACAATCCTACATTGATAGTGCCTTTTAAGTATCTCATGATTCTTTTTATAGCAATCATGTGAGACTCCTTAGCACAAGCTTGAAATCTAGCACACATACCAACAACGAATAAAATATCAGGTCGACTCGCTGTTAAGTACAATAAACTACCGATTATATTCCTATAATTTTTCAAATCCACTGCCTTCCCTTTCTCATCACTATCTAGATGAGTATTGACATCAATAGGTGTGCTTATTTCTTTAGCTTCTTCCATATGAAACCTTTTCAGTAACTCCAATGTGTACTTAGATTGATGTATAAAAATTCCTTGGTTTGCTTTATCTCGAGTTCTAGAAAGAAGGTCAATTCTCCTACTAGACTCATCTCAAATTTACTTTCCATGTGACCAAAAAACTCATTGAGATAATCCCTATTGTTTGAGCCACAGATAATGTCATCAACATAAACCTGGGCTAAAAATATGTATTCACCATCCCTTTTTAAGAATAGTATGGGATCTATCTGTCCTCTCCTAAAACCTTTCTCAATCAGGAAGGTTGATAACCATTCATACCAAGCACGAGGTGCTTGTTTAAGCCCATAAAGAGCCTTTTTTAGTTTGTACACGTGGTCGGGGAATTGTGCATTCTCAAACCCCGAGGGTTGTTCAACATAGACTTCCTCCTTGATGACTCCATCCAAGAAGGTTGACTTCACATCCATTTGATATACTTTGAAGCCTTTGTATGCTGCATAAGCAAGCATTAGTCTTATGGATTCTAACCTTGCTACAGGGGCATAAGTCTCATCATAGTCTAACTCCTCAATTTGATTGTAGCTTTGGCTACTAACCTTGCCTTATTTCTAACTATTTCTCCTCTATGATTTCTCTTATTCTTAAACACCCATTTAGTCCCAATAATAGAGGTTTGACCAAGTCTAGGGATTAAATCCCAAACCTGATTTCTCTCAAACTGACCTAACTCATCTTGCATTGCAATGATCCATTCTGGATCAAGCAGAGCTTCATCCACAAACTTGGGCTTAATCTCAGAAATCAAGGCAACTTCATTTCCTTCATTTCTAAAAAATGATCTAGTCCTAACACCATGTTGGATGTCTCCAATAATCTGGTGTTATAGATGGCTAGAATCATTCCTAGTGGATCTGGTAACTTGAGATGTTTCGGGTAATACTGAAATTTGTTCAGATTCTCCAACCTCAAGTGATGACCCTTAAGCTCTCACTCTCTCTTCATCAGAATCCACTCTTGCTTCCCTTATAGGATTGATATCTCCCAATTCCAGCTTTCTCAATTCCAGCTCATACTCAATCGATTTTCTGTCTGAATCAATATTCATTCCCTTTTCTTCAAACACAACATTAGTTGACTCTTCTATGAGCATAGTCCTATGGTTGTAGACTCTATAAGCTTTGCTAGTGAGGGAATAACCAACAAGGATACCCTCATCAGCTTTTGCAGAAAATTTTTCTAAATGATCCTTGGTATTTATGATATACACCGTACAACCAAAAACCCTATGGTGCTTGATTGTTGGTGGCTTTCCAAACCTAAGTTCATGTGGTGTTTTTCTTAAGAATCTATGTATCATAACCCGGTTTTGAACATAGCATGCAGTGCTAACTGTTTCAGCCCATAGGTAGTTTGGTAATTGGTATTCATTGAGCATACTCCTAGCTGCCTCTTGCAAGGCTCTATTTCTCCTTTCTATAACACCATTTTGTTGTGGTGTTCTAGGTGTGGAGAATTCATGTTTATATCCTTTCTCTAAACAAAGTATTACTTCGTTCCAGTTGCATGTGCTATGCTCCTAGCTAAGTCCTGAGATGTGCCTTTCAAGAAATATAAGCTTCTTTTCAATTAGTTTCTCCCAGTCTATCTCTTTGAAATTCTCCTGTGGTTGGTTTAAGAAAATAAGTCTAGGTATATCTAGTATAATCATCCATAATTGTTGGAATATATACTGAAAGCCTAGCTCTTTTTGTATGAACATTTTATTTTGGAATAAGAATCACATGATCATTGTTTGCACTTTATATATTTTATATATGTGTGCATATTGTCTAATATTTTACATTGTAGATAACATGGTGCTTGGTGTGGCACAGAAGATCATGTTATTAGTCCCTTGTAAAATATAAGTAGAGGCTCACGACCAAGATGGTTTTGGACAAACCATTGGCATGGTTGTAGTGTAGCTTGGTATTGTTTTGTCTTGAACATAAAGTTACACTAGTACACTTAGGTGTATTGAGTAGCACCGACATAGAGGTGATTCAATTTAGTACTGACTACATAATTGAATCGGACGTCGGATATTATGTTGTGCATGCTCTTAATGTTTGTGCAATTGGGCCAGGTCACGATTGACTAGGACTCGAGTTTGACTCGAGTGATGTTTTGATGTTTCGACAAAAACATATGACAATATAATTGTCATGGGAAAGTCCAAGTCTTGAGTACTTGGCATGGGAAGTCCAAGTGGGACACTTGGCATTTGGTAAAGTCCATGCATGGTTCTTGGAAAGGGAAAGTCCAAGCTTGAGTCTTGGCATTTGAGAAGTCCAAGGGTTTGATATTGGCGGCGTAAAGTCCAAGCAGGAGCTTGGCAGCATAAGTCCAATGATTGGCGGTGTAAAGTCCAAGCGGAGTCTTGGCGGCGTAAGTCCAATGTGCCTTGGCGGTGTAGATACCATTAGCATGACAGAGCCGATGGAAGCACCTGAAGGCTAGCGCGATGGATGAACAAGTCATGGATGACTAGGAGGGATCCAAGAGACGTGAGGCTGATGGAGGTGGCTAAAAGGCTTAGGTCTAGGCTAAGGGTGGTCAAGCAAGTATGGGGGAACCATACTTGGGCTAAAACTTTATGTTTGAGGTGTGCCAGTCGACTGGTGCCATGTGGCAGTCACCGACCGAAATCAACTAGAGTTTGATCGGGTTATGGCCTAGCGATGACGAGTGGGCGGTCGGTGATGGCTCGGCGATGATCGATCGTGATCGGCCTAGTGCTCGAGAAATCGGCCACAGAATGGAGTCGAGACTCGACTGGTCGAGTGAGGACTCCATTAGTTGACTGATGGGTATGATCAGTCGACTGATGGTAGGTCCGTTGGACTTATCCAACGTGGATCTAGCTGTTGTCTCACGACAACAGTGGCATCAGTCGACTGATGGTCCTGATCAGTCGACTGATTGACCTTTTCTAGCACAGGTTGAAGCTATATAAGGAGCTCGTGATGGAGGAAAAGATAGTGATTTTCTTTGGCAAAATATAAGGGGGAAGTTGGTGCTTTCCAGTCCTTCAAAGCTAGTTCAAGACAATCAAAGATCAGCAATCCAAAGCTCTTGTAAAGTGTTTTTCCTTTACTTGCATTTGTATTTCATATTGTATTTTCTTGTATCTAATTGATTATTGTTGTAATCATTATTGTACGAGGTTTCTCCGCCTCCGGATTGTTCCGAGAAGGAGTGTTTATTAGTGGTTGCATGTGCATCACTAGAGCTCGTAGAGCTCGATCCGTGGAGTAGGAACCATGCGGTTTCGAACCACGTTATATCGTTGTGTTAGCGTGTTATGCATTTCATTATCGTTATTACTTTTCTATTTCCGCTGCGCTAATGAAATTGTAGAAACAAACGCGAACAAATTCCATCTACGAACGAATTCTACGCTATTCACCCCCCTCTAGCGGCGTCAAATCTTCTACAATTGGTATCTGAGCCCGGGGCTCTTTTACGGACTAATCGCCGGGAGCTAGGACAAAGAAGCTAGAGGGTGAAGATGGAAGAACAATTGGGATGGAACATTAACACACCAATCCCTTACTCCTTCTATGGACAAGAAGGGTTTAAGCAATAGAAGTCAAGAATTGAAGACTTCCTAATGATGAGGGACTTCAAATAATGGTCTATCTTGATGGAGGGTTTTAGCTATCCAATAGGACCAAAGGGAGGATTCCTCAAGAAGAAGAAGTGGAGTGAAGATCAACTCCAAGCCTTCGAGAAAAACATGAAGGTAGTAAAATTTATTCTTGATTTGGTCCCTAATGAGATTGTGTGTATGGTAGGGGACTATATGGACGCTAAGGAGTTGTGGAGCCAAGTGGGAAAGCTCCATGAAAACTCATCATTTGTCCAAGAAGAAGAAGAAGAAGAAGAGTGCTCATCCTCTCAAGCTCAAAAAGAAGCAAGTACATCTTCATCCAAAGAGCTTGAGGATTCGGAGGTTGATAGGGAATCAACATCTGGATCGGAAGAGGTGGAGGAAGTGGAAGAAGCATCCACTTCTAGGATTGAGGAGGAGATTAGAGTTTCCTCAACACCAAAGCATCAAGAAGAAGCTTCCACATCCGGTCAAGATGAAGAAGTTTCAATTCCAACACCTTCATTTTAGTAATATATGAGAGATGTCCTAAGGCAATCGCCTTATGTATGAACCATTTATATGATAAATGAAGATTCACTATTTGAGTATACATGTTTTATGTATTTGATTGGATCTTAAACTCATTTACTGAATGCCCACGATACGATTCACAGCATGAGAGAATTTGTGATTGGATCACAACTAGTGAGTATCTCTACATGTGTAATTGTGATGTATCAGAATTATCCCTAGTCGATGAATTGATGGATTTGGACACCATCAATTCTGTTGAGACTAGCATGAGGTATACTCCTTGGTGTATCCAAGCAGCTGATTCTCACTGGCTGGAGACATAGTGATGTCCGGAGTTAATCGTGGATGCTAGTTATGGTAACTAGTTCATTGGAGAGACCAGCCGTAAGACTTCATATGGTTCTCTGCATATATAGATATGTCAATGAAGTTCTTACTGTGGCTTAAGTGCGATGTTCCTTTGACTTGCGGTATTCAAGTAATCTTGATCATGGAGACTTATGCTTTGACAGCTTAAGCAAACATCTCTGAGGAGATGTGGACCCGGGATGATTGGATATAAGTCGAAGTGATCGAAGGTGTTTGAATAGCCTATAAAGGATTCACCACTCCTTGCGAGGAGATGTATATCCATGGCCTCTCGTTGGATTGTTACTAAAGTCTTTGGCCAAAGCATTACATGTTTAGAGTAAGGTACTCTTCGATACATGTGGAGTAACAAGAATCCGTAGGACGAGGAAATAATACTTGGGCTAGGTGTGACATAGTCAGCCTAGTGGGGACTGACACAATAGACCATGTCCTGAACCAAGTGGGTATAAGATGAGTGAAGGGAATGGGGCACGATTCATTCAAGCTACTGAAGGGTTTCAGAAATAGTTCTGGATCAACCGTTGATCTTTTCGGTTAATTGGGGATCATGATGTACTACTAGGTGCCACTCATGATCGTTCTATAATTAATGGTTAATTATAGACGGCCAACATAAACCGAGAACCTATTTGGTCACACGCACAACGAGTGTAATCCAAAGGATTTAAAATGAGCTTGAGAATGGGATTCTCAGACCGAGAGAAACTAGGTTTGGTTGGACCAAACATAAAGCGAGCATGAAATCATTTCAGTCGCAATGGAAGCGTGGATGGGCCGCGTCTTATGAAGACGTAATGGATGAACCAAAATGGTTTGGTTCTAATCCAATGGATGAGAATAAACCAAAGGGTTTGGTTTATTTTAAACGAATGAACCAAAAGTTGGTTCGGTTCGTTTTAACTTAAAATAAACCATCATGGTTTGGTTTATTTTAACTTATCTTAATGGAGCGGGTTAACGGGCTTTATGGATATGATCCATTAACCATTAAGAGAATTAGTTCTCTATAAAATAGGGATTAAACCCTAACCCAAAAACCCTAATGAAGTTTTGGCCGCCCAACCCTACCCCCCTTTTGTTGTTGCCGCCCAACATGGTGTTGCCGGCAACTTCATGGAGCTGCTGCCACCTCCTTGCCGCCGGCATCCAACCTTCAGCCGGCGATGCTCCGGCGACCCTCCGGTGATCTCTTGTGGGTTCGGTGATAAGGTGAGCTCCACATCTCCTTTGGCCGGCCTCTATTCCTCCACCAAAAGCTGTCCAGTTTTTCTGGACAGCTTGTTTCTTTGTTGTCGGAGCGTCGTTTGGACGACGGTTAGTGCTCCGACAGCGGCTAACTTACCGGGGATTTGATCTCCGGTAATCCTCTGAGGTGGGGGACGAAGGATTCGTCAAACGGTTGACGAATACCTCTCCGGAGAAGCGAGTTTTGAGAACTCGTTTTAGGATCCGAATTTGGATTCGGATCATGATCATCTCTCGATCACGTCGTCTTCAACACGAGGCTAGTAACCCGTACCAAGACGAAGCTCGTGACTTAGCGAAGTCATCCCGAGGAGCTCGGCGTGGATACGGATAGAGACGATTCTTACGAGGATCGTTCCGGTTGATGCCGTTCCCGCTACACGTCATACGAAAGGTATAACGTAGATAAAATTCCTTTTATTGCAAATTTTAATTTACGGTTATGTCTACACTTGTTGTAAAATGCATGCGTGTGTTGTGTGTGTTGTAATAAATGAAGATTTATTATTTTTAATTGCTTCCGCTGTGTTCATGTTTACGAAACATGATCGAACACACACACGCCGCGGTGCCGGAAACCCAACAGTGGTATTAGAGCCCAGGTTGTGTTTCGACATAATCGTAAAAATGGTTTTGCGATAGTCATAATGTATTTCTGGAAATTTTCTAAATTTTAGAAATTTAGAAGTATTTATGGAAATTTTTCAATTTTGGAAAGTCTAGAAGTATTTATGGAAATCTTCCACTTTTGGAAAAGTTGGAAGTATTTATGGAAATTTATATTTTCCATAAATAAAATATTTGATTAGATTCTGGAAATTTGTTTCCTTATTTAATCATGATTTCATTTGGGAAATCAAATCTTAAAATATTTTATTTCCATAAGTAGTTTTAATGATTTAGGAAATTGGTTTCCTAAATAGATTTTCCTTAATCAAATAATTCCATGAATAAAATATGTGATTAGATTTGGAAATTTGTTTCTAATTTAATTATGATTTGATTTGGAGAATCAAATCTTAAACATATTTTATTTCCATAAATAGTTATGACATATAAGGAAATTATATACATGACATAATTGTATGCCATGTAATTGCATTAGATGCATAACATTATGCCATGCGTGTCGTGACATGTAGATGTATGCCATGTATGCCATGCCATGTAGATAATAGTTATTTGCATGCAAAGAGGATGAGACATAAAAACCCTTAATCAATATTAAAACCTACACCTTCCATTAATATGGTTAGAACCAGAGTTCTGTTTCTTGTTTGGGTTGTTGGACTCTCTCCAAGCCCGGCTCGAACCTGAATATGTTCAAACCATGGAATAGTTTAATACTAATATGGTAAGAGTCAGAGGTCAATCGTTAGCTTTGGTTGTTGGACTCTCTCCAAGCTGGGCTAATTGGTTGAATGCGCTCTAACCATATTAAAACTATGTCCTGATTAATGGGTTGGCTTTAACCTGGAGCATCGGCTTGTTGGACTCTCTCCAAGGTCGATGTAAAGGGAGGTGAAGTTGGGTGCTATGCATATGATGCATACTTGTTAATGTGTTAACAACCCGATGTATGTGTGAACATTCAATTAGTTGATAGCACATTGTGATAGTTGCATATACGGGATATGCAATCGGTATAGATGATACCTACCGTCGTAGTTATGAATGGCTTGTTGGACTCTCTCCAAGGTTGTTCATAACTATGATGGATATCAGCCCATTCGGAGATGGACCTACAATCTCCCGAAGTGATTTTGGGGTTTTTGAAATTCGAAAAATGAATGGGATTTATAAATGTATATTGATGCATTTTAAAATCATTTTCTCATATATGCTCGTTTTGTATTTCTAAGATTGATCATGATGTGTTTGAATTTGCGTTCCATTTTGGATTCGAATAAATTGACTGGGCCGAGCTTCTTGGACTGGCTTAGAAACTTGAGAATTGTTCTCAAGGTGAAAAGCTTGTGTATGTCCTCGAAGCGCCTCTTCCCGCCCATCCTAGTGACGATGCAACTTTGGACCAATTGTTGGCCTTTCAGAAACATGTGAGTGATTCTGAACAAATGAGTTGCATCATGCTAGCCATGATGGAACCCAAGCTCTGGCGGCATTGGATGCTCATATAGTCCTTCATCTTTGTGAGTTGGTTGGAAGCGAGTGAGATTGAAGGTTTGAAGTCTCAGCTCCTCTTCACCTCGAGATGCTAGGAGGTTCATCGTAGTGCTTGCTCGATATCTTTGAAGGCTGTGGAGTCTTACGAGAAGCATGGCGAGGGGCGGTCTTTGTTAGTTGATTCCTCGAAGAAAGGTTCTAAGAGGAAGTCAAAGGCGAGAAGGAAAGAAGAGAAGGGCTAAGAAGGTAGAACTAGCACAAAGGAAACTTGCCATCATTATGGCAAGGAGAGCCATTCTTGAAGAAAAGTGCAAGATTTATCTTGAGTCCGTGAAGAAGGATAAGGCATCGGATGCCCCATCTTCTTGAAATCTTCTTTATTGATTGTCATTCTATTTCCTCGGACACTTGGGTATTGGATCTTGGGTGTGGCTCACATATATGTAATGACATACATGGGCTAAGGAATAGAAGAAGACTCGTCGAGGAGAGTCAAATTTACGTGTTGGGAATGGAGCAGCGGTTCTTTTCGCCATCGGAATGTATTTGTTGGAACTCCTGTAGGACTTGTCTTAGAAGCGGACAATTGCTTTTATGTTCCTTCGTTGATAAAGAACATCATTTCTATTTCTTGTCTAAATAGAAATGGGTTCCATTGACTTTAGTAACAATTATTGTTACATAACTTTGAATGGAGTTCTTTATGGGATTGGAACTTTAAGCAATGGTGTTTATCGTTGGGCGTATCCGATTGACATTTTCAATATCGAAGCGAGCAACACAGCGTGCTCGAAAGGATAATCAAATAGACTCCTATATGTGGCATTGTCGTCTTGGCCATATAAGCGAAAGCGCATGTCCGAATTACCGATGTGGAATTCGGAATCGTTGAATTGGATTCATACGATACATGCGAATCATGCTTAAAGGCAAGATGACTAAGTTACCTTTGGAAAAGGTGAGCAGTGGGAGAGTTACTAGGTCTAATACATGCGATGTATGTGGACCTATGTCAACTCAAGCTTTAGGAGGCTATAGCTACTTCATTACCTTCCGATGATCACTCATGGTTTGGGTATGTGTTCTTGATGAAACACAAGTCTGAAGCCTTTGAAAGGTTCAAAGAATTCAGAAATGAAGTATAGAAACAACATGACAAGAGTATTAAAATACTTCGATCGGATCGAGGTGGTGAATACTTAAGTCAAGAGTTTCTTGATTATCTAAGAGACAATGGCATATTGTCTCAATGGACTCCGCCCTATACACCAAGGCATAATGGTGTATCGAGAGGCGTAGCTTAGGACCTTGTTGGACATGGTCGGTCAATGATGAATCATGCGACTCTTCCCAAGTCCTTTTGGGGTTATGCACTTGAGACTTGTTTACTTGTTAAGCAGAATGCCTACCAGGTAGTCTCAACTACTCCATATGAGATATGGAATGGTAAGAAACCTCATGTATCTTACTTGAAGATATGGGGTTGTCTGCTTATGTGAAGTGGGTATATCGGAAAAATTGGATGCTAAAGTCGATAAATGTCTATTTATTGGATACCCTAAGGAAACAAGGGGTTACCAATTCTATCATCCTGTGGAACAAAAGGTGTTTGTTTCAAGGCATGCTGTGTTTCTAGAGAAAGAGTTTCTCTTGCAAGAAAACAGTGGGAGTGTCGTCGAGCTTGAGGAGGCTTGAGAGACTCAAATAGACATTGATGAGATACCTGGTGAAGCACAACAGCCGACAACTCATAGTGATGAGCAATCGGCTGGACCTATTGTAACACCATATCTTCGTAGATCTCGTAGAACACGCAATATTCCTGAGAGATATGGATTTCTCGTAAGTGAATCGAACGACGTGTTACTCATTGATGATGAGGAGCCTACCAGTTATGAAGAAGTGCTGACAAGTTTAGAAAGGGATAAGTGGCTTGGTTCCATGATGTCGGAAATGGATTCCATGTACGAAAACCAAGTTTGGAACTTGGTTGACCCACCAGAAGGCATAAAGCCTATAGGGTGCAAGTGGGTTTTCAAGAAGAAAATCGACATGGATGGTAATGTGATTACCTATAAGGCTAGATTTGTGGCGAAAGGATATCGTCAAAAGCAAGGTGTTGATTATGACGAAACCTATTCGCCTGTAGCTATGCTTAAATCCATTCGGATGCTCCTGGCCATAGTGGCTCATTATGATTATGAGATATGGCAGATGGATGTGAAAACAGCTTTCCTTAAAGGAAACCTGCTCGAGGACGTGTATATGATACAGCCTGAGGGTTTCACATCGGTTGATAAAACCAAGGTATGCAAATTGCGACGTTCTATTTATGGATTGAAGCAAGCATCCAAGAGCTGGAATATCCGTTTTGATGAGACAATCAAAAAGTTTGATTTCTCAAAAAATCCAGACGAACCTTGTGTGTACAAGAAGGTTAGTGGGAGTGCAGTCGTGTTCCTAGTATTGTATGTCGATGACATACTACTTATAGGAAACGATGTTTAAATCTTCTGATCGGTGAAGGTTTGGTTATCAAGACATTCTCCATGAAAGACACAGGAGAAGCAACCTACATCCTCGGGATTAAGATCTATAGAGATAGATCGAAGCAGTTGCTTGGTCTTTCGCGATCTACATATATAGGCCAGTGCTAAAGAGGTTTAGCATGTAATCCAAGAAAGGTTTCTTACCCATCGGCATGGGGTACACCTTTCGAAGTCTATGTGTCGCGCGAAGGCGAGAGGATTTGCATGAGTAAGATTCCCTATGCATCCGCATGATAGGATCTATCATGTATGCTATGTTATGTACGAGGCCCGATGTATCGTATGCTCGAGTGTCATGGCGGATGCGATCCCGATCCAGGAATGGATCATTGGGTGGCTATTAAGACGATCCTTAAGTACTTAAGAAGAACTAAGGATGTGTTCCTAATATATGGAGAAGGGTACATGGTGATACGTGGGTATACGGATGCCAGATCCAGACAGACAAGGATGATTCCATGTCTTAGTCCGGGTATGTATTCACCTAGAATAGAGGCGCAATAAGTTGGAAAGGTTCCAAGCTTGACACTATAGCGGATTCTACCACTAAGGCAGAATACATTGCAGCTTTGGAAGAAGCAAAGGAAGCGGTTTGGATCAAGAAGTTCATCTCTGAACTTGATGTGGTCTCATCAATGATCCAAACATGTGCTTCGCCGCTATCATCTTATCAGAGAGATCATCAGTAGGAACGAAATACAAATCAAGAAAATTCCCACTGAAAGGAACTTAACGGATCCTTTGACTAAAGCATTACCTCAAAATAAGTTTGAGGGTCATGTTAGAGCTTATGGCATTGGATACTGTAGCGATTGGCATTAGGCCAAGTGGGAGTCTGTTAGTAATATATGAGAGATGTCCTAAGGCAATCGCCTTATGTATGAACCATTTATATGATAAATGAAGATTCACTATTTGAGTATACATGTTTTATGTATTTGATTGGATCTTAAACTCATTTACTGAATGTCCACGATACGATTCACAGCATGAGAGAATTTGTGATTGGATCACAACTAGTGAGTATCTCTACATGTGTAATTGTGATGTATCAGAATTATCCCTAGTCGATGAATTGATGGATTTGGACACCATCAATTCTGTCGAGACTAGCACGAGGTATACTCCTTGGTGTATCCAAGCGGTGATTCTCCGGTGGAGACATAGTGATGTCCGGAGTTAATCGTGGATGCTAGTTATGGTAACTAGTTCATTGGAGTGACCAGCCGTAAGACTTCATATGGTTCTCTGCATATATAGATATGTCAATGAAGTTCTTACTATGGCTTAAGTGCGATGTTCCTTTGACTTGCGGTATTCAAGTCATCTTGATCATGGAGACTTATGCTTTGACATCTTAAGCAAACATCTCTAAGGAGATGTGGACCCGGGATGATTGGGTATAAGTCGAAGTGATCGAAGTTGTTTGAATAGCCTATAAAGGATTCACCACTCCTTGCGAGGAGATGTATACCCATGGCCTCTCGTCGGATTGTTACTAAAGTCTTTGGCCAAAGCATTACATGTTTAGCGTAAGGTACTCTTCGATACATGTGGAGTAACTAGAATCCGTAGGACGAGAAAATAATACTTGGGCTAGGTGTGACGTAGTCAGCCTAGTGGGGACTGACACAATAGACCATGTCCTGAACCAAGTGGGTATAAGATGAGTGAAGGGAATGGGGCACGATTCATTCAAGCTACTGAAGGGTTTCAGAAATAGTTCTGGATCAACCGTTGATCTTTTCGGTTAATTGGGGATCATGATGTACTACTAGGTGCCACTCATGATCATTCTATAATTAATGGTTAATTATAGACGGCCAACATAAACCGAGAACCTATTTGGTCACACGCACAATGAGTGTAATCCAAAGGATTTAAAATGAGATTTAGAATGGGATTCTCAGACCGAGAGAAACTAGGTTTGGTTGGACCAAACATAAAGCGAGCATGAAATCGTTTCAGTCGCAATGGAAGCGTGGATCGGCCGCGTCTTATGAAGACGTAATGGATGAACCAAAATGGTTTGGTTCTAATCCAATGGATGAGAATAAACCAAAGGGTTTGGTTTATTTCAAACGAATGAACCAAAAGTTGGTTCGGTTCGTTTTAACTTAAAATAAACCATCATGGTTTGGTTTATTTTAACTTATCTTAATGGAGCGGGTTAACGGGCTTTATGGATATGATCCATTAACCATTAAGAGAATTAGTTCTCTATAAAATAGGGATTAAACCCTAACCCAAAAACCCTAATGAAGTTTTGGCCACCCAACCCTACCCCCCTTTTGTTGTTGCCGCCCAACATGGTGTTGCCGCCAACTTCATGGAGCTGCTGCCACCTCCTTGCCACCGGCATCCAACCTTCAGCCAGCGATGCTCCGGCGACCCTCCGGTGATCTCTTGTGGGTTCGGTGATAAGGTGAGCTCCACATCTCCTTTGGCCGGCCTCTATTCCTCCACCAAAAGCTGTCCAATTTTTCTGGACAGCTTGTTTCTTTGTTGTTGGAGCGTCGTTTGGACGACGGTTAGTGCTCCGACAGCGGCTAACTTACCGGGGATTTGATCTCCGGTAATCCTCTGAGGTGGGGGACGAAGGATTCGTCAAACGGTTGACAAATACCTCTCCGGAGAAGCGAGTTTTGAGAACTCATTTTAGGATCCGAATTTGGATTCGGATCGTGATCATCTCTCGATCACGTCGTCTTCAACACGAGGCTAGTAACCCGTACGAAGACGAAGCTCGTGACATAGCGAAGTCATCCCGAGGAGCTCGGCGTGGATACGGATAGAGACGATTCTTACGAGGATCGTTCCGGTTGATGCCGTTCCCGCTACACGTCATACGAAATGTATAACGTAGATAAAATTCCTTTTATTGCAAATTTTAATTTACGGTTATGTCTACACTTGTTGTAAAATGCATGCGTGTGTTGTGTGTGTTGTAATAAATGTAGATTTATTATTTTTAATTGCTTCCGCTGTGTTCATGTTTACGAAACATGATCGAACACACACACGCCGCGGTGCCGGAAACCCAACACTTCCACCACCATAGGTAACTCAAACATGTCAATTTGTAATAAAAATCATATCATATGTTTTGAGTGTAGGGAAGCCGGGCACTATAAGAGCAAGTGCCCAAAGAAGATTAGGAAAGCTCCACCGGCACCAAAAGTCAAGGATGCCGGTTCCCCAACACCTAAAGGCAAGGAGCACATCATATGCTTCAAGTGCAATTCAAAGGGGCATTATCGGATTCAATGCCCTAGGGGGAAGAAGAAGGGGCAAGGAGGAGCATCACAAGTAGGGGGAGCTTCTATAGCTAACCCTAAGGTATATTTTAATAATGCACCTTCAAAATTTAAAAGTCAAAAGCATGCTAGAAATTTTAATTCTCTTGCAATTCACCATGAAAAGCATGCTAGAGATAAATATATTTGTTTAGGAGCTAAAAGCGTTAACTTCAAAAGTAAGGAGAAATTTGGGACTAATGTCCCTAAAAACAATTTATCTAAGGATAAACCTAGGTCAAATAACTCTAGAAAAATTTTACCTAGGGAGACCATTAGAAAGGTGCAAGAGCACCTAGGTTTTAATCCTAGATGGACTAGGCATATGCCTAAGAAGTCAAATGCCCAAAAACTTAATCAAAAATCAATTGGGCAATTAGAGGATGAAAATCAAGCCTTGAGGTCAAGGCTTGAAAAACTAGAAAAGACTCTTAGGAATATACAAAACCAATTTAAAGGGTCAAATGATCAAAAGTCTAGGTCAAAATCTCAAAGTCAACACTTAGGACATAAGAGTCAAAAGTCAACTAAGGGCAAGCAAGGTTTGGGTCACAAACCTAAGCCCAAGGTGACTTACCATAGTGTTCCATTAGATTATGGAACACTGACTAGGTCTAGGAAGACCATGGTCAATAGGGAGGTTATCCCTAGAGTTGACCAAAGGGTGTGCCTAGTGGCTAGGGTTTCTAGGAAACCTAGGGTAGCCACTAAGAAGGTTGCAAGGGGAGTTACCCCTAGAGTCAACCTAGGTAAGACCCAAATGACCAAGGCTAATAAGCCTAGGAGGGTCATTAGGAAGATATCTAGGGAGGTTATCCCTAAGGAATACCTAATTAACCCTAGGAGCTCAAATAGGTTTTGGGTTCCTAAGAGCGTGATTGATTCACACTAGATGGGGTAGGGTGTGCCAACCTTGATTGGATGGGTAGTTAACTCAACCATGATAAAGGTGGCACTTTAGGATATTTTCAAGGTTATGGTTACCTTGGAAATACATTTGAGTCTTAATCCTAAAAGTTTTAGGATGTGCCAATATTACTTGAGAAGTTTGATAAAATGATCAAAATTGGCACAATTTAGGTTTAGAGGTTAGTGTGCCATTTTGGGTTTTTGGCAGACTTGGGAGACAAATAGAAATATGGCAAAATATAATTAATTATATGAAATGGCAATTAATATTAAAATTTAGGTATTACTATACCTATATATTTTATATGTCATGCTTTGTTTGCCATATAACATGCCATAACATCATGCTTATTTTTAATCATTCTATATGTCATGTACATGTTTAGGATTAAGGATTAAATGTCAGTGTTTTTAGATTTCATATTATGCCATGACATCATGATTATGAGCATGTGTTTATCTATATCATCTCTAATGTTATAATCACTCATGCATTTAAGATAATTTGATTGAAATTGATTTAAGGACAATGACATGACTTGGAGTCCCATTTATAAGGGAATCAAGTAGGGTTGTCTTAGAAAAATGCATGAAACCCTAGATTAAATGAACCAAAACCCACATCTCACATCCAATTGACATGTATGTGTATTTATACACCTTAGATACATGTGAGATGCTAGGATATGAGTTAAGTTCAAGGTGCATAGTTTTTGCATATAGATGAACTATAACTCATCTTATTTCAATGGTGGATCATTGGGAAAGCTTGTGTACAAGTCATATACATAGAGCCCAAGGAATATGATCCAAAATAAGGTTTTGAAAACATTTTAAAATCATTTTGAAAAACCTTGGTGAAGTCTATCTTTTGATAGCAATCACCATTGATGAGATTGATACAAAGTGAGCCAAAAATTTAGAAGTTTTTGTCACTTTTGGATTTTGTATCAATTTCGCTATTTTATGGGTAAAATATTTTTCAAACATTTTTCACCCATTGTATTGGTCATAAGTATTATACGTATCAAATTTCGTGATTTTTCTATATATGTATAATTAGTTATGATTTTCCAAAACTCATTTCTGATAACTGAAAATTGAGATTTTGATGTCGATCGTCATCGTGGTGTCGATCGATGATGGTGCCGATCGTGATGTCCAATCACTCATTGGTAGCCTGATTTCGGGGTAACCAAGGTTGCTTAACCCGATTTCAGCTACGGTTATTGTCCCTAATCACTCCTAACCCTAGGATATGCTTTGGGTAGCATTATAAAGGAGAAGTGTTTAGGGTTTGTATCAATTTTAAGGTGTTGGAAAGTTCAATATTGAATTTCTACCCTTAATTTAGATGGTTTAGAGTTCCTATTGGCTTAGGGACTTCCCAAGGACATTGTTGGTGCAATGGTCAAGGGGGAGCAAGCCTTTAGGGGGAGGTATACATCTTGGGATGATGGATGTATTTTTCTCCTTGAAGAGGAGAAGTTATTGGGAGAATATGACATCAATTGGGAAATTGATGGGATTTTTGAGAGACCCAATTTGGAAATTGGGAGAGTAAATGGGATTGCCTCTCTTGAGTGATATTGGACTTATCACTAGAAAGATGGTAGGCATCCTAAGTATTTTTGGACCATGGGGGAGATTGTAAGATCTCATTGGGACATGAGACATTGACCTCCTTGGAGAGGAAACCTTTTTGATGTTAGTCAAAAAGGGGGAGAATGTTTGGGGGAGAACATTTGGGGAGTATTTACCAATTTGGGATAATTGGTAAGAGACTTGAGTTAGTGGTCTAACTAAAATGATTTGTTTAGTTTTTGTCAAACATCAAAAAGGGGAAGATTGTTGGTGCAATCGGCCCAGGTCACGATTGACCAGGACTCGAGTTTGACTCGAGTGATGTTTTGATGTTTCGACAAAAACATATGACAATATAATTGTCATGGGAAAGTCCATGTCTTGATTACTTGGCATGGGAAGTCCAAGTGGGACACTTGGCATTTGGTAAAGTCCAAGCATGGTTCTTGGCAAGGGAAAGTCCAAGCTTGAGTCTTGGCATTTGAGAAGTCCAAGGGTTTGATATTTGCAGCGTAAAGTCCAAGCGGGAGCTTGGCAACATAAGTCCAATGATTGGCGGCGTAAAGTCCAAGCGGAGTCTTGGCGGCGTAAGTCCAATGTGCCTTGGCGGTTTACACACCGTTAGCATGACATAGCCGATGGAAGCACCTAAAGGCTAGCGCGATGGATGAACAAGTCATTGATGACTTGGAGGGATCCGAGAGACATGAGGCTGATGGAGGTGGCTAAAAGGCTTAGGTGTAGGTTAAGGGTGGTCTAGCAAGTATGGGGGAACCATACTTGGGCAAAAACCTCATGTTTGAGGTGTGCCAGTCGACTGGTGCCATGTGGCAGTCGACTAGACCGAGTCAACTAGGGTTTGACTGTGGGTTATGGCCTAGCAGTCGACTGCCAGAGGTGGGCAGTCGACTGATGGCTCGAGCAGTCGACTGATCATGTGATCAGTAGAGTGGTGCTCGAGAAATCGACCACAGAATGGAGTCGAGACTCGACTGGTCGAGTGAGGACTCCATTAGTCGACTGATGGGTATGATCAGTCGACTGATGGTAGATCCGTTGGACTTATCCAACGTTGATCTAGCCGTTGTCTCACGACAACAGTGGCATCAGTCGACTGATGGTCCCGATCAGTCGACTGATTGACCTTTTCTAGCACAGGTTGAAGCTATATAAGGAGCTCATGATGGAGGAAAAGATAGCAATTTTCTTGGGCAAAATTGAAGGGGGAAGTTGGTGCTTTCCAGTCCTTCAAAGCTAGTTCAAGATAATCAAAGATCAAGCAATCCAATGCTCTTGTAAAGTGTTTTTCCTTTACTTGCATTTGTATTTCATATTGTATTTGCTTGTATCTAATTTATTATTGTTGTAATCATTATTGTATGAGGTTTCTTCGCCTCCGGATTGTTCCGAGAAGGAGTGTTTATTAGTGGTTGCATGTGCATCACTAGAGCTCATAAAGCTCGATCCGTGGAGTAGGAACCGTGAGGTTCCGAACCACGTTATATCGTTGTGTTAGCATGTTATGCATTTCTTTATCGTTATTACTTTTCTATTTCTGCTGCGCTAACGAAATTGCAGAAACAAACACGAACAAATTCCATCTACGAACGAATTCTACGCTATTCACCCCCCTCTAACGGCGTCAAATCTTCTACACTTAATCCCGATATATTAACGGGCACATGTACTTAGTATTTATTTCTTTGATTTACCAGAGGGTGAGATTTAGATGGATTAAATCAATATGTCCGGTAAGTTGGGAAATGATATTATTTACAAGGTGTGCCATTGATTATAGGAGGAAACCGTGTCCTATATATTAGGTTGATGATGTCCCCTTGAGGAGCTCATAAGGTTCATCATGTAAACCCAGCTGGTTGACTTAGTCAACACGATGATAAGGTTGAGTGGTACTACTCGAGGAATTAGATGTTAATTAATTGATGGTCAGTAAATCAATTAATTGACGGACATTCGATATCTTAAACACGGGGAGATTAATGTACGAATAATATATGGAGCCCATATTAATTTATGGGGGTTGCTGAGGTAGTTCAATGATGATCCTTTAGTGGAATGGAACATCATTGATGGATCAAGTTTGTGTGGTTCCGATCCATCGAGTGGCCAAGATCCAACTCCTCCTTATGGTCCCTATCGTAGCCTAATATAATCCTTGTGAAGTCTAGATCCAAGAATGTAAAACAATACCTAGAACCAACGGTTGGAATTAAATCCCTAGATCCGATGGTTAGGATGAAACCCTAGAACCAACAGTTGGGATTAAATCCCTAGATCCGATGGTTAGGATGAAACCCTAGAATCGACGGTTGGAATTAAATATCTAGATCCGACGGTTGGGATAAAACCCTAGATCCGACGGATGGGATGAAACCCTAGATCCGACGGTTGGGATGAAATCCTAGATCCGACGGTTAGGATGAAACCCTAGATTCGACAGTTGGGATAAAACCCTAGATCCGATGGTGGAGATTAAATCCCTAGATCTGACGGTGGAGATTAAAGGAGGCTTAAGCCCAATTCTATAAATAGAAGGCTTAAGCTTGGGAGGCAAGGATAATTGAATTGGAGTTAGGGTTTGGCTCTTCTCAAAGTGGGCGGGTAGGGTTTTGGAGCAAAAGCTTGGGTGGCAACCATCTTCCTTCTCCTTGTTGCCGGCGCCCATCTTCCTCCATCAAGACTTGGTCGGCGCCCACCCTCTAGGCCACTCTCTTATTCCTTGGCTGGTGGTTCTCCTTCCATTGGTGGCCGGCGTTCACTCCTTCAATCTCTCCAAGGTGGCCGGCGGTTCTCCTTCCATTGGTGGCCGGCGCTTCATCCACTTGTTCCTTGGCTAGTGGATGCATCAAATTCCCTAATTTGGTGGTTGGTTATAGAAAGGATAGGTATTTGTTGGTTCTTCTCTTTGTTCGCAGCGGACAAGGAAGGGAATAATGCGATCTAGAAGCCTTCTACTCGTGGATGATCTTCGTCCACACGTCGTCCACGAGAAGGATAGGACATACGGTAGAAGATCGTAAGGTATAAAGTTTTATAACTTTATTTTCAGATCTGAGCATGTTCCTTTTAGTGTTGATTATACATGTGTGCGTATGTATATATATTGTATAATCATGGACCCCGAAGACAAACACAAAAACCGGCGATCTGTCCGTCGTCTCTTCCGCGGCTAATCAACTATAAGAGTTGTGTTGCTTGAACAACTAGTTTGTTCAAGCGACCACTCAAGTTGTTAGCACGACGACGAATAGGTTGTGCTAAGGAAACTCATCCCATCCGGATTAATTCTTTCATTAGTGAAAATTTTAATCGGGGATATGGGGAGCCAATGAGCCCGCATCCCAACAAGTGGTATCGTGAGCCACTGCTTTCGCTTTGTGTGTTTGGGATTCGGTTAATTTTTATGCACTTTTTCATATATTATATGTGCCGGATAATAGTAGGATATGCGTAGTTTAACTCTTTGGTTGCAGGCATAAGATCCGACTATTATGGCCATATGTGTGTATGTGATTGGATGTGTGTAATATTTATTATTTGAATCCTCAGGGTTTACAAGGCTAGATTAGTATTTAATTTTTATAATTAAATACGACATTGTTTAGCTGCTCATTTTAGTTTACTTTCGATCTAGATTATTTGTACACTCCTTCGTGGAGTATAGGATCGATGGGTGTAAATTAAAATAGATTGATCTCGGCTCGGATCTCTTTGGTGACTTGCGCATGGGAAAAGATGGAGCGGACGAGGTGGCGACACGACGGGATGCATATTGGAGGACAATGCCATAATAGTTGGAAAAATTATGTTTTTTCCATATTTATTGCTTATTTGTTTTATATGCATGTTGTGTATGTTTTAAAATTCCTCATTTTCAATTTACTAAGTGGAAGAGGGACATTTTAAATAATTCTCGTGGCCTCCATTACAATTTGACGTGTGATGCAACAAACTTGCGCGTTGGCTCTGAGTGCCTTCCTCCCTATCGGATGGGTTTGTTTGCGGATCACTAGGTCAAATAATGGTTATAGGAAATTATTAAGGAGCTTGTGTACTTCCCCATCGGAAAGGCACATAATCCGAAATAATTCCCTTAGTATCGTGTAATGGTGCACACTTAGATGCAAATAAAAAGTATCCTCCCTATCGGAGTCACTGCTTTTATTTGTAGGGCCAAAGAGGAACGAACTATTAATTTTATTTGTCAAAAAGTAAGGTTGACAAGATAATAAAATTAATGGGTAAAACCTCCTCTTACAAATGTAGAATTCGTATACGTCCACACTATCGTGGCATGCGATATTCTCGGTGTTTTGAGGTGTTGGTTGATTTCGGAATTTTATTGTTTTTGATGAATCAATAATATTTGAAATCTAATATTTTGATCATTGTGATTTTTAGGATTTTCAAATGGCTTTCAACCCACTTGCTGTGATTTTAAAAGAAAACAAACTTACTAGACCAAACTACATTGATTGGAAAAGAAACTTGGATATTGTCTTAACTGCGGAGGAGTACAAATTTGTACTCTTCGAGGTCTGTCCTCCTAAGCCCTCCGATGACTCTAATGAAAAGGAGAAAGAACGTTATAAGAAATGGGTCAAGGCAGATGAAATGGCGCGGTGTTACATTTTGGCATCTATGTCAAATGTGCTGAAACATCAACATCAGGCCATAGCCACAGCTTATGACATGATGTTCAATCTCAAGGAACTTTTCGGACATCAGAGTAGGGTGGCTAGGCAGGAGGCAATGAGAAACTTGATGACGACCACCAAGATCGAGGGAACACCCGTTAGGGATCATGTTCTCAAGATGATGGCTCATCTTAATGAGATGGAAGTCCTTGGAGCTGAGATCGATGGGGAAACCCAGGTCGATATCATTCTCCAGTCTCTGCCTAGGAGATTTGAGCAGTTCCGCCTCAACTACAACATGAACAAGAGGTTGTATTCGTTGGCGGAGCTTCTGACAGAACTCTAGGTGGCAGAGGGGCTTTTTTGTCAAAGTGCTCAAGCAATGGTCGCTCAGAAGGTTTCTTCCTCTAAACCGAAAGGTAAAAAGAAGAAGAAGCAAGGTGGAGCGAAGAAAGTGGCAGTGAGACCTCAGGCAGGAGTGAAGAAGTCGAAAGGCAAGTGCTTAACTTACAAGAAGACTGGACATTGGAAGGCGGACTGTCCTCGCTGAAAGAACAAAGGTATATCTTCTTATTTAGTTGTTGAAACATGTTTAGAGGTGTTATCTACCAGTGCCTGGTGTGTAGATACAGGAGCCACTGATCATGTCTGCAATACTTTGCAGGGGTTCCAGGAAACCCGACGACTAACTGAGGGAGAGATTACCGTCTTCATGGGCAATGCTTCAAAGGCGGCGGCTATTGCAGTGGGAGACGTTTTTAATTTCAGTTTCTAAATTGTTTATGGATGGATATTCTGTTTATTTTAATGACAAAGTGGTTATAAAAAGGAATAGGGAGATTATCTGTTCTGGTACATTGGTTGGCAATTTATATACTCTTGAACCGAAAACTCCCACGATGCATATAGAAGTAAATAACTCATCTTCTAAATCTAATAAGAGAAAAGAACCTTCGCAGATGAACCAAACATATCTTTGGCATCTAAGGCTTGGTCATATTAACCTAAGTAGAATTCAAAGATTGATAGCTGATGGACCTTTGGGTTCATTAGTGGTGGAGGATCTCCCAATCTGCGAATCTTGCTTGGAAGGTAAAATGACCAAGAGGCCTTTCAAGGCCAAGGGGTATAGAGCCAAAGATGTGTTAGAATTGGTTCATTCAGATTTGTGTGGTCCTATGTCTATCCAGGCAAGAGGTGGTTTTGAATATTTCGTCTCTTTTATATACGATTATTCAAGATATGGATATATTTACTTAATGCGCCGCAAGTCTCAATGCTTTGACAGGTTCAAAGAATTCAAGGCTGATGTGGAGAACCATCAAGGTAAAAGTATCAAGACATTACGATCTGATCGTGGTGGCGAGTACCTCTTGGGAGAGTTTAGGAGTTACTTATCAGAGGCTGGGATTCAATCCCAATTGTCCGACTGCACACCCCAGCAGAATGGTGTGGCGGAGCGAAGGAATAGGACTCTTATGGAGATGGTCAGATCGATGATGAGTTATTCTGAGTTACCTGATTCGTTCTGGGGGTTTGCTCTGGAAATAGCAACACATATTCTGAACTTGGTTCCATCTAAGTCAGTACCCTCTACTCCCACAGAGTTGTGGACTGGGCGAAAGCCTAGTCTAAGACATATTTGGATTTGGGGTAGTCCAGCACATGTGCTGAAGGGAGATGCTGGTATGTTGGAATCTCGTACAGAAGTATGCTTGTTTGTTGGCTACCCTAAGGGAACGAAGGGTGGTTTATTCTATAGTCCTAGAGATCAGAAGGTGATCATGAGTACGAATGCCAGATTTCTAGAGGAGGACTATGTGATGAACCACAAGCCCACGAGTAGGATTGTTCTTGAGGAGTTAACAGGGGAAGTCCCGACTTCAGTACCACCGGTACAAGAGACACCACAAGTCACTGCACCGCGTGTCACAGAGTATACACAGGAGGCACCTCGTCGTAGTGGGAGGGCTGTTAGACAACCCGAGAGATTCATGTTTTTGGGAGAGTCTTCGGACTTAGTCCTTGGTGAACATGAATCGGATCCCTGGACATATGACGAGGCACTCCAAGATAGAGATGCGGTATCTTGGCAAAGTGCGATGAATTCAGAGATAGAATCTATGGATTCTAATCAGGTCTGGGAGCTAGTAGAACCACCCAACGGTGTAAAAGACATTGGATGCAAGTGGATCTACAAGAGAAAGAGAGGAGTAGACGGGAAGGTTGAGACCTTCAAAGCTAGGCTTGTTGAGAAAGGGTATACTCAGAAAGAGGGTATCGATTATGAGGTGACCTTTTCGCCGGTAGCTATGCTTAAGTCTATCCGGATTCTCTTATCTATAGCTGCTCATATGGATTATAAGATTTGGCAGATGGATGTCAAGACAGCTTTCCTTAACGGAAGTCTTGAGGAGAACATCTATATGCGGCAACCAGAGGGATTCATTGCTAAAGGCAAAGAGCATCTTGTATGTAAGCTTAATCGGTCCATTTATGGATTGAAGCAAGCTTTTAGATCTTGGAACATCCGCTTTGATGAGGTAATCCAGTCATATGGATTTATTCAAAGTCCGGATGAGCCTTGTGTATACAAGAGATGTGACGGAAACGTAGTGGTGTTTCTTGTACTATACGTAGATGACATTTTGTTAGTTGACAACAATATCAAAGTGTTATCAGACGTAAGGGTATGGTTGTCCAAACAGTTTGATATGAAGGACTTGGGAGAAGTGGGACACATCCTTGGGATCAAAGTTATAAGGGATCGCAAGAAAAGGATGTTGTGCTTATCTCAAGCTTCATACATTGACACTATCCTTGCTCGTTTTAGCATGCAGAACTCTAAGAAAGGTTTTCTACCTTTTAGTCATGGAGTTCTTTTATCTAAAGAGATGTGTCCCAAAACATCAAAGGAGATAGACGACATGAAGGCGGTTCCTTATGCTTCGGCAGTAGGAAGCCTTATGTATGCTATGCTATGTACGAGACCGGATATCTGCTTTGCCGTGGGCATGGTTAGCAGATATCAGAGTAATCCTGGACAGGGACATTGGACTGCGGTAAAGCATATATTGAAGTACCTGAGAAGGACTAGGGATTATATGCTGGTTTACCGGGCAGATCAATAAGTCCCTATGGGTTACACGGATTCAGATTTCCAATCAGATAGGGACAAGAGTAAGTCTACCTCAAGGTTTGTGTTTACTTTTGGAGGTGGAGCCATAATACGGAGGAGTGTCAAGCAGAAATGCGTGGCGGACTCTACCATAGAAGCTAAGTATGTCGCAGCCTCTAAGGAAACCAATGAAGCTGTATGGCTCAGGAACTTCTTGATGGACTTGGATGTGATTCTTGGTTTGGCCAGAACTATCACAATTTATTGTGATATTAGTGGTGCAGTTGCAAACTCGAAGGAACCACGAGCCCATAAGGCGAGTAAACACATAGAGCGCAAGTACCACCTTATACGAGAGATCGTAAAGCGAGGAGAAGTTATTGTCGCCAAGATTGCATCAGAGGATAACCTGACGGATCCATTCACTAAGGCCCTTCCAGCGAAAGCGTTTGATAGGCATGTGGAGGACATGGGGATCTGATGTATGGCAGAGTGATGACGACATAGTCTTTTAGTATAAGTGGGAGATTGTTGGAATGTATACTGAAAGCCTAGCTCTTTTTGTATGAACATTTTATTTTGGAATAAGAATCACATGATCAATGTTTGCACTTTATATATTTTATATACGTGTGCATATTGTCTAATATTTTACATTGTAGATAACATGGTGCTTGGTGTGGCACAGAAGATCATGTTATCAGTCCCTTGTAAAATATAAGTAGAGGCTCACGACCAAGATGGTTTTGGACAAACCATTGGCATGTTTATAGTGTAGCTTGGTATTGTTTTGTCTTGAACATAAAGTTACACTAGTACACTTAGGTGTATTGAGCAGGACTGACATAGAGGTGTTTCAATTTAGTACTGACTACATAATTGAATCGGACCTCGGATATTATGTTATGCATGCTCTTAATCCCGATATAATAACGGGCACATGTACTTAGTATTTATTTCTTTGATTTACCAGAGGGTGAGATTTAGATGGATTAAATCAATATGTCCGGTAAGTTGGGAAATGATATTATTTACATGGTGTGCCGTTGATTATAATAGGAAACCGTGTCCTATATATTAGATTGATGATGTCCCCTTGAGGAGCTCATAAGGTTCATCATGTAAACCCAGCTGGTTGACTTAGTCAACATGATGATAAGGTTGAGTGGTACTACTCGAGGAATTAGATGTTAATTAATTGATGGTCAGTAAATCAATTAATTGACGGACATTCGATATCTTAAACACGGGGAGATTAATGTACGAATAATATATGGAGCCCATATTAATTTATGGGGGTTAGTGAGGTAGTTCATTGATGATCCTCTAGTGGAATGGAACATCATTGATGGATCAAGTTTGTGTGGTTCCGATCCATCGGGTGGCCAAGATCCAACTCCTCCTTATGGTCCCTATTGTAGCCTAATATAATCCTTGTGAAGTCTAGATCTAAGAATGTAAAACAAAACCTAGAACCAACTGTTGGGATTAAATCCCTAGATCCGATGGTTAGGATGAAACCCTAGAACCAACGGTTGGGATTAAATCCCTAGATCAGATGGTTAGGATGAAACCCTAGAATCGATGGTTGGGATTAAATCCCTAGATACGATGGTTGGGATAAAACCCTAGATCCGACGGATGGGATGAAACCCTAGATCCGACGGTCGGGATGAAATCCTAGATCCGACGGTTGGGATGAAACCCTAGATCCGACGGTTGGGATAAAACCCTAGATCCGACGGTGAAGATTAAATCCCTAGATCCGATGGTGTAGATTAATGGAGGCTTAAGCCCAATTCTATAAATAGAAGGCTTAAGCTTGGGCGGCAAGGATAATTGAATTGGAGTTAGGGTTTGGCTCTTCTCAAAGTGGGTGGCTAGGGTTTTGGAGCAAAAGCTTGGGCGGCAACCATCTTCCTTCTCCTTGTTGTCGGCGCCCATCTTCCTCCATTAAGACTTGGCCGGCACCCACCCTCTAGGCCACTCTCTTATTCCTTGGCCGGTGGTTCTCCTTCCATTGGTGGCCGGCGTTCACTCCTTCAATCTCTCCAAGGTGGCCAGCAGTTCTCCTTCCATTGGTGGCCGGCACTTCATCCACTTGTTCCTTGGCCGGCGGTTGCATCAAATTCCCTAATTTAGTGGTCAGTTCTAGAAAGGATTGGTATTTGTTGGTTCTTCTCTTTGTTCGCAGCGGACAAGGAAGGGAAGAACGCGATCTAGAAGCCTTCTACTCGTGGAGGATCTTCGTCCACACATCGTCCACGAGAAGGATAGGACATATGGTAGAAGATCGTAAGGTATAAAGTTTTATAACTTTATTTTCAGATCTGAGCATGTTCCTTTTAGTGTTGATTATACATGTGTGCGTATGTATATATATTGTATAATCATGGACCCCGAAGACAAACACAAAAACCGGCGATTCGTCCGTCGTCTCTTCCGCGGCTAATCAACTAGAAGAGTTGTGTTGCTTGAACAACTAGTTTGTTCAAGCGACCACTCAAGTTGTTAGCACGATGACGAATAGGTTGTGCTAAGGAAACTCATCCCATCCGGATTAATTCTTTTATTAGTGAAAATTTTAATCCGGGGACATGGGAGCCAATGAGCATCCGAAGCAACCCCCTACAACAATAACCAAGCAATATCTACTACCATTGATAGATCTAATAGTGCTTGTATCAAATAAATCCATGTGTAGTAAATCTAATGCTTGTAAAGAACATACAGAATTCTTCCCTTTGTGGGAAGATCTTACTTGCTTCCCTTTTTGGCACGCCCCACAAACCCTATCCTTCTCGTAGGTGATTGAGGGCAGGCCTCTTACAAGTTCCTTCTTGGCCATATTCTTGTTGTTCTTCATGTTGACATGGGCCAATCTTCTGTTCCATAACCAAGACTCTTCTTCCTTGGATATGAAACACTTAAAAGATATGTTAGTAGCACTACTAAATCTAACTTGATAAATGTTTTCCTTCCTAGATCCTATTAGCATGGTTTTATTGGTGTCATTGTGGATAACAAGGCATTGAGTTGAGTGAAACTCAACCCTATACCCTGCATCACACAATTGACTTACACTTAACAAGTAAAATGTCATTCCTTTAACTAACAATACATTTCTAATTACAATTTTTTTAGAAATGCTAATGTTACCTACTCCTACAACCTTCAATTTACCACTATTACCGAAAGAAATTGTACCTCGGTCTTTGGCATGAATTGAGGAAAATAAAGAGGAGTTTCCTGTCATATTGGAGCATCCGTTGTCCACAAACCATGTAGTTGGACGCTCCCCCTTGATGGGTCCCTACTAAACATGGAAAACTTGGTCTTTTGGAACCCACAAGTTGGGTCCCTCAACATCTACTACAAATTTCCTAGGAATCCAAGCCTTAGAAGTTCTAATAAAAGGTGATCTAGTAGAAAAAAAACTAGTAGTGATAGTTCTACCATTATCAAATTTAGAACTAGCAGTTCTTGCATTAACTGATTTTCCTTTAGCATTTTTGGATCCATTAATTCCACCAAAAGTAACTTTGGATTTAGATGCAGGTTTCCTAGACACTAAGGACATATAACTAAGTTCCTTTTGTTGTGTATTGTACCCAAGTCCAGCCTTGTTATAGACTGCACGTTGGGCTCCTAGAATCATGTTTAATGTCTTTGACCCATTGGTGAATTTCTCAAGTGTGCACTTGAGATCTTCCACCTGAACCTTCAAGGATGTATTCTCATCCTTGATCTCCTCCAAATGAGGATTTACTACACCATTGTCATCAGACAATGCTTTGAAATCCTAACAAATTCTAATTCAGTTTTCAATAGCTTAACGTTAGTTTTGGATTTTTTCAAAGCATTTGTCAACCAAGCAATAGTTTCATATAATTTTTCTAGATGAGGAGAGTTTACCTGATCATCATCAGAAGATGATGATGAAGACTCCAAACTTGTTTTCTCCCCATCAGAATGATTCAGACCTCCATCCAGTTCAGAATATTCAGAATTCTCCAATGCCATGAGAGCCTTTTGCTTTGCTCCCTTCTCCTCACTTTCTTCTTCCGATGAAGAGGATGAGGATGAAGTATCATCCCAAGTAGCCTTCAATGCTTTCTTGCTTTTGGCCTTTTCTTCCTTCTTTTTGTACTTAGAGCATTCACTTTTGAAGTGACCTTTCCTATGAAAATGAAAGCACTCTACATTAGATTTATCCTAATTAATTTTTGAACTTTTACCTTTCTTAGTGAAGTATTTCTTCACATCCTTCTTATTGTATTTTTGGCTTCTTCTCATCAATCTCCTCACAAAATTAGCCATCTCTCTAGAGGATGACTCATCATCTCCATCCGAATCTGATGATGAAGAGGAGGAAGAAGCTTCCTTCTTCTCCTTTTTCTTCTTGCTCTCCTTGCTGCGATCCCCTACAATAAAAGCTAGAGCCATCTCCTTTGGGCTTCGATTAGCTTGTTCATGCAATTCCAATTCACAAAACAATTCATCAATCTTAATTGTTGAAAGATCCAAGATACTTTGTAGGCATCCACCATAGATGACCACAAAGTATTCCTAGGGAAAGATTTGAGTACATACCTGACTAAATCTCTATTCGCAACAGTCTCTCCAATAGAGTGGAGGGCGTTGAGAATTACTTTAAACCTACCATGCAGTTCACTTATAGTTTCAGTCTCCTTCATGCTGAAATTCTGAAGTTGGTTCAAGTAGAGATCCCTCTTCGCTGTCCTTGAATCTCTGGTTCCTTCATGTAGCTCCAACAACTTCCTCCAAAGTACTTGAGCAATACTGAAGGGGCCAACTTTGTTGAGTTAGTCCTTGGCTACACCGTAATGTAAGGTTATGGTTGCTTTGGGTCTGAGCTCTTTCCCTCTGTTCTGGCGACCACAGAGCAGACACAAGAATCCTTCCTTCGTCATCGGTTGGTGGTGTGAATCCCTTAGCGATGGAGAACCACATGTCTATGTCCATCATCAAATAGTATTCCATCCAGCTCTTCTAATACTGGAATTTTTGGCCATCGAAATATGGAGGTTGTGTTGTGCTGAAACCCTCTTGCGCTGCCATTCCTTGATGCTCTGGTGGAGGTGAATCCGGTGTAGAGCCCTTGCTCTGATACCACTTGTTGGGATCGAGGCTCACTAAAGGGGGGGGGTGAATAGTGAGTTAAAAAATTATAACTCAAAACTCACTACAAAACAGAGGGTTACGTAGCGGAAATTGAAAAATAAGAACAAAAAACACAATCACAACCAAACGTAGGTATTTACGTGGTTCAGAACTCAGCAGTTCCTACTCCATGGGAAGCTCAAAAGAAAAGTCTACTATGTATGATCGGAATGGTTCCAGAGGTGAAAACTTCACCTCTTACAAGCTTACAATACAATAAGATAATGAAGATCAGTAAGCTAAGAACTTAAGAACCAGTTACAGATTGGTTGTTTAGCTTCTTGCGTTGAAGATGGAGTTGTAGCGCTTTCAAGAAGGTGATCGACAGCAGTTGGGAACACTTGTTGGAGAGGAGGCGAGATGAGAGCAAGGCTTTTACACTCCTCCTTCAGAATGAATCACTAGAAGATTTTCTAACTTAGATCAAAAACTGAAGCTCAAGTTCTGCTGAAAAATGCTAGCTTCCTCTCTGTTTCATCTTCTTCTTTAGATAGTCGTCTCTTCCACCGTTGGAGCCCTAGAGACCACGACCGACCAAACTCTTGTCACCTAAGCTTGTCCCCATAACCGCTGTTGGGATGTATATTGAAAAGTCTATCTTTTGTATGAACATATTTATTTTGAAATAAGAATCACATGATCATTGTTTGCATATTTTTATGGTTATGCATATTGTCTAATACATTACATTGTAGATAAAATGGTGTGTGGTGTCACACGGGAGATCATGTTATCAGCTCCTTGTAGAGTATAAGTATAGGCTCACAACCGAGATGGCTTTGGACAAACCATTGGTATGGTTGTAGTTTGATTTGATATTGGTTTGTCTTGACCATAAAATCACACTAATACACTTTGGGTGTATTGAGCAGGATCGACTTAGAGGTGATTCGATTTATTGCTGACTACATAATCGAATCGGACCTCAGATATTATATTGTACATACTCTTAATCCCGATATAATAACGGGCACATATACTTAGTATTCATTTCTTTGATTTACCAATGGGCGAGATTTATAGATTAAATCGATAGGCTCGGTAAGTTGGGAAATGATATTATTGAAGGTTTTGCCCACAAGCTCTGAAACCAGTTGTTTGTTATGTCTTCAAGTCCGTGAGGGGAAACTTTGCATCCCACTTCAACTCGGTCGCTTGTTCATGGCGATCCCATAAATGTCCCCGGATTAAAAAAAATTTAATCCTAGACAAAAGGGAACACCCAAGCAACCTTGTGATCGTCGTGCTATTCATTTAGAGTGGTCACCTGAACAAACTTGTTGTTCAAGCGACTTACCTCTATTCTACGAGTAGCCACGGAAAAGACAATATATGGATCGCCGTCTTTTGTGTTTATGTTCGAGATCCAAGTATTATTTAGCCACATACAACATGCATATAATTGAAAAACAATTATAGACATAATACAAAAGAACACTAATCAAAATAAATAAGATTATACCTCTTGTTATACCTCTTGATCTTCTATTGTATGCCCTTTCTCCTTTTGGACGTCGTGTGGGCGACGATCTTCCAAAAGTCGAAGCTTCCTAGATTACCAATCTTCCTTTCCTTGTTCACTCCGAACAAAAGGAAGAATATAAAACAATACTCTTCTTCCTATCTAGAACCGGCCACCAAGTCAATAGACTCGATGTTGCCGCCAGCCAAGGAAGAGAACATGGAGTATGGGAACCAGCCAAAGGAGAAACATTGAGGGCATGGGCGCCGGCCAACACTTAGAGAAGAGGAAGGAAAACAATCCTTCTCCTAGTTGCCGCCCAAACCCTAAACCTAGCTCTCCTAATTTCTGGCCAAGGATGAAGGGAAGAAGAATAGGTTGAGCTCCGAAAAAGGTAGAGGGAAGAAGGATAGGTGTCGGCCAAACCTTAGGAAGAAGAAGAAAGGACCTTCATCTTCTTGTTGCCGCCCACCCTCAACACCTTAACCCTAGCCGACCAAACCTAATCCTAACCAAACTGGGATTCCTAGCCTCCCAAAGGAAGCAAACCCTAATCCCCTTAGCATGTAGTTGTCGCCCACCCCTTTAATGCTTATATATAGGTTTAGGGATAAGCCTTGTTTTAATCTCCACCATTGGTTCTAGGCATTTAATCTCAACCGTCGGATCTAGAGATTTAATCTCAACCATCGGATCTAGAGATTTAATCTCTATCGTTGGATCTAGAGTTTTGTTTTCATCCATTGGATCTAAGCTTCATGAGGTATTAATTAGCTACAATACGGACCATGAGGAGGAGTTGGATCTTGGCCACCCAATGGATCAAGCCCACATAAAGTCCGATCCATTAATGATTATCCATTCCACTAGAGGATTATGATTGATCTACCTCACCAACCCCCATAAGTTAATATGGACTCTATATATTATTTGTACATTTTCTCCCCGTGTTTAAGATCTCGAATGTCCATCGATTAATTAATTTACTAACCATTAATTAATCAACATCTAACTCCATGAGTAGTACCACTCAACCTTATCATCATGCCGAACTTAGTCCACCAGCAGGATTTACATGATGAACCTTATGAGCTACACAAGGGGACATCATCATCCTAATATATAGGGCATGGTTTCCTCCTATAATCAACGACACACCATATAAATAATATCATTTCCCAACTTACCGAGCCTATCGATTTAATCTATAAATCTCGCCCATTGGTAAATCAAAGAAATGAATACTAAGTATATGTACCCTTTATTATATCGGGATTAAGAGCATGTACAATATAATATCTGAGGTCCGATTCGATTATGTAGTCAGCAATAAATTGAATAACCTCTAAGTCGGTCTTGCTCAATATACACAAAGTGCACTAGTGTGATTCTATGGTCAAGACAAACCAATACCAAATCACACTACAACCATTCTAATGGTTTGTCCAAAGCCATCTCGGTTGTGAGCCTTTACTTATACTTTACAAGGAGCCGATAACATGATCTCCCGTGTGACACCACACACCATGTTATCTACAATGTAATGTATTAGACAATATGCATAAATATGCAAACAATGATCATGTGATTCTTATTTCAAAATAAAGATGTTCATAGAAAAGATAGACTTTTCAGTATACATCCCAACAATCTCCCACTTATACTAAAAGACTATGCTGTCCTCAAACTGGCATACATCTGATCCTCATTCTCTCCACATGCCTATCAAAAGCTCTCGCTAGAAGGGCCTTAGAGAAAGGATCTGCCAAGTTATCCTCCGATGCAATTTAGGCGACAACAACTTCTACCTCCTTTACGATTTCTCGTATCAGGTGATACTTGCGCTCTATGTGTTTACTAGCCTTATGGGCTCGTGGTTCCTTCGAGTTTGCAACTGCACCACTATTATCATGATAAATTGTGATAGTACTGGGCAAACCAGGAATCACATCCAAGTACATCAGGAAGTTCCTGAGCCACATAGCTTCTTTGGCCGCCTCAGAGGTTGTCACATACTCACCATCCATGGTAGAGTCCGCCACGCATTTCTGCTTGACACTCCTCCATACAATGGCTCCACCTCCCAAAATAAACAAAAAAACCTGAGATAGACTTACTGTTATCCCTATTTGATAGGAAGTCGGAATCTGTATAACCCACAGGGAGTAATTGGTCTGCCTGGTAAACTAGCATATAATCCCTAGTCCTTCTCAGGTACTTCAATATATGCTTTACCGCAGTCCAATATCCTTGTCCTGGATTACTCTGATATCTGCTGACCATGCCCACGGCAAAGTAGATATCTGGTCTCATACATAGCATCGCATACATGAGGCTTCCTACTGTCGAAGCATAAGGAACCTCCTTCATCTCCTCTATCTCCTCAGATGTTCTAGGACACATCACCTTAGATAAAGGAACTCCATGCCTGAAAGGTAGAAAATCCTTCTTAGAGTTCTGCAAGCTAAAATGATCCATAATTCTGTCTATGTATGAAGCTTAAGATAAGCACAACATCCTTTTCCTACGATCCCTTATAACCTTGATCCCAAGGATGTGTCATACTTCTCCCAAGTCCTTCATATAAAACTGTTTGGACAACCATACCCTTACGTCCGATAACACCTTGATATTGTTGCCAATCAACAAAATGTCATCTACGTATAGTACAAGAAATACCACTACGTTTCTGTCACATCTCTTGTATACACAAGACTCATCCGGACTTTGAATAAATCGATAAGACTGGATCACCTCATCAAAGCGGATGTTCCAAGACCTCGAAGCTTGCTTCAATCCATAAATGGACCGATTAAGCTTACATACAAGATGCTCTTTGCCCTTCGCAATGAATCCCTCTAGTTGCTTCATATAGATGTCTTCCTCAAGACTTCCATTTAGGAAAGCTCTCTTGACATTCATCTGCCACACCTCATAATCCATATGAGCTGTTATGCATAAGAGAATCCGGATAGACTTAAGCATGGCTACCGGTGAAAAGGTCTCCTGATAATCGATACCCTCTTTCTGAGTATACCCCTTCGCAACAAGCCTCGCTTTGAAGGTATTAACCTTCCCATCTATTCCACTCTTTCTTTTGTAGATCCACTTGCATCCAATGGTTTTTACACCATCGGGTGGTTCCACTAGCTCCCAGACCTGATTTGAATCCATTGATTCAATCTCAGTATTCATTGAACTTTGCCAAGATGTGCGTCTATGTCTTGGATTGCCTCGTCATATGTTCAGGGATCAAGTTCATGTTCACCAGGGACTAAATAAGAAGATTCTTCCAAGAACATGAATCTATCAGGCTGTCTCACAACCCTCCCACTACGATAAGGTATCCCCTGTGTATCCTCTATGACACGCGGTGCAGTGATTTGTGGTATATCATCTTGTACCGGTGGTACTAAAGAAGTGACTTCCCCTTTTAATTCCTCCAGAACAATTTTACTCTTGGGCTTGTAGCTCATCACATAGTCTTCCTCTAGAAATCTAGCATTTGTGCTAACGATCACCCTCTGATCTCTAGGACTATAAAACAAACCACCCTTCGTTCCTCTAGGATAGCCAACGAACATTTGTACTTTTGTACGAGGTTCCAACTTACCAGCATCTGCCTTCAGCACATGTGCTGGACTCCCCCATATCCAAATATGTCTTAGACTAGGCTTTTGCCCATTCCACAACTCTGTGGGAGTAGAAGGCACTGATTTAGATGGAACCAAGTTTAGAATGTACATCGCTGTATCTAGAGCATATCCCCAGAACGAATCTGGCAACTCAGAATAACTCATCATCGATCTAACCATCTTCATAAGAGTCCTATTCCTTCGCTCTGCTACACTATTCTGCTAGGGTGTGCCAGGTGCAGACAATTGGGATTGAATCCCAGCCTCTGATATGTAGTTCCAAAACTCTCCCAAGAGGTACTCACCACCACGATCAGATCGCAGTGTCTTGATACTTTTACCTTGACGTTTCTCCACATCAGTCTTGAATTCTTTGAACTTGTCAAAGCATTCAGACTTGCGGCGCATTAGGTAAATATATCCATATCTCGAATAATTGTCTATAAAAGAGACAAAATACTCAAAACCACCTCTAGCATGGATAGACATAGGACCACACAAATCAGAATGAACCAATTATAACACATCTTTGGCTCTATACCCCTTGCCCTTAAAAGGCCTCTTGGTCATTTTACCCTCCAAGCAAGATTCGCAGGTTGAGAAATCTTCCACCACTAATGAACCCAGAGATTCATCAGTTATCAATCTTTGAATTCTTCTTAGGTTAATATGACCAAGCCTAAGATGCCAAAGATATGTTTGGTTCATCTTTGAAGGTTCTTTTCTCTTATTAGAATTAGAAGATGAGTTATTAACTTCAATTTGCATTGTGGGAGCTTTTGGTTCAAGTGTGTATATATTTCCTATCAATGCACCCGAACAGATAAGATCCCTATTCCTTTTTATAACAACTCTGTCATTAAAAGAAATAGAATATCCATCCATAAACAATTTAGAAACCGAAATTAAATTCTTTCTAAATAAAGGTACATAAAGGCAATTCTTAAACACCAAAACTTTATTTTTCTCAAAAGACAAATAAACATCTCCCACTGCAACAGGCGCCACCTTCGTGGCATTGCCATGTAAACGGTAATCTCCCCTTTAGCTAGTCGTCGGGTTTCCTGGAACCCCTGCAAAGTATTGTAGACATGATCAGCGGCTCACATACCTACACACCAAGTGCCGGTAGATAACACCGCTTAACCATGTTTCAACGACTAGACCAAAGGATATACCTTTGTTCTGCTTCCGATTGGGACAATCCTTCTTCCAATGTCCATCCTGCTTGAAAGTGAAGTACTTGCCTTTCGGCTTCTTCACTCCTCCCTGAGATCCTCGCACTCGCTTTGCTCCACCTTATTTCTTCTTCTTCTTGCCTTTCGGCTTAGAAGTAGAAACCTTCTGAGCAACCATGGCCTGAGCCTGAGCAAGCCTTTCTTTCGGCTGGAGAATGATATCAACCTGGGTTTCCCCATCGATCTCAGCTCCAAGGACATCTAGCTCATTCGCAGGCTTAGGAGGACACTCTTCGAAAAGTACATACTTGTACTTCTCAGCAGTTAAGACAATATCTAGATTCCTTTTTTCAATCAACATAATTATGTACAGTAAATTTATTTTCCTTTAGTATCTCAGCAAGTGGACTGAAAGTCATATTTGAAAATCCAAAGAATCACATAGATCATTACTTTAGATTTCAAAAAATTATTGATTCCTCAAACAATAAAATTTTAAAATAAACCAACACCTTAAAACACCGAGAATATCGTATGCCACGATCGTGTGCACGTATACGAATTCTTCATTTGCAAGAGGAGTTTTTACCCATTAATTTTACTATCTTGTCAACCTAACTTTTTGACAAATAAAATTAATAGTTGGTTTCTCTTCGGCCCTACAAATAAAAACAGTGACTCCGATGGGGAGGATACTCCTATTTGCATCTAAGTGTTCACTATTACTCGATACTAAGGAAATTATCTCGGGTTATGTGCCTTCCAATGGAGAAGTACACACGGTCCTTAATAATATCCTATAACCATATCTGACCCTGTGATCCGCAAACAAACTCATCCGATGGGGAGGAAGGCACTCAGAGCTGACGCGCAAGTTTACTTGCATCACATGTCATATCGTAATGGAGGCCGTGGGAATTTATAAAAAAAATCCCTCTCCCACTTAGTAATTTAAAATTGAGGATTTTTCTAGCCTATGACATACATATCAAACAATAAGCAAAAAATATGAAAAATAAAAAATTTTCAACTATTATGGCTTTTGTCTTCAATATGTCTCCCGTCGTATCGCCTTCTCGTCCGCTCCTCCTATGCCATGTACGAGCCATCCAGAGATCCAAGCCGAGACTAAAAAATTATTTTAATTTACATCCATCGATCTTATACTCCACGAGAGAGTGTACATGAAATCTAGATCGAAAGTAAACTAAAATAAAAAGAGTGGATAAACAATGTCATATCTAATTTATAAAAAATTAAATACTAGTCTCGTCAACCCCGAGGATTCAACAAAATAAACATTTACACAAATTCAATCACATACACAGATATGGCCATAATGGTCGGATCCTATGCCTGCATCCAAAGAGTTAACCTACGCATATCCTACTATTATCCTACACATATAATATATGAAAGTGCATAAAAATTAACCGAATCCTAAACACACAAAACCAGAAACCGTGGCTCGCATACAAATTAAAGGTTTTGCCCACAAGCTCTGATACCACTTGTTGGTTATGTCTTCGAGTCCGTGAGGGGAAACTTCGCTTCCCACTTCAACTCGGTCGCTTGTTCATGGCGATCCCATCAATGTCGCCGGATTAAAAAAAAATTAATCCTAGACAAAAGGGAACACCCAAGCATCCTTGTGATCGTCGTGCTATTCGTTTAGAGTGGTCACTTGAACAAACTTGTTGTTCAAGCGACCTACCTCTATTCTACGAGTAGCCGCGGAATAGACGATGTACGGATCGCCGACTTTTGTGTTTATGTTCGGGATCCAAGTATTATTTAGCCACATACATAAAGTAAACAACCACATACAACATGCATATAATTGAAAAACAATTATAGACATAATACAAAAGAACACTAATCAAAATAAACAAGATTATACCTCTTGTTATACCTCTTGATCTTCTATTGTATGTCTTTCCTCCTTTTAGACATCGTGTGAGCGACGATCTTCCAAAAGTCGAAGCCTCCTAGATCACCAATCTTCCTTTCCTTGTACACTCCGAACAAAAGGAAGAATATAAAACAATACTCTTCTTCCTATCTAGAACCGGCCACCAAGTCAATAGACTCGATGTTGCCGCCGGCCAAGGAAGAGAACATGGAGTATGGGAACCGGCCAAAGGAGAAACAATGAGGGCATGGGCGCCGACCAACACTTGGAGAAGAGGAAGGAAAGCAATCCTTCTCCTAGTTGCCGCCCAAACCCTAAACCTAGCTCTCCTAATTTCCGGCCAACGATTAAGGGAAGAAGAATAGGTTGAGCTCCGGCCAAGGTAGAAGGAAGAAGGATAGGTGCCGGCCAAACCTCAGGAAGAAGAAGAAAGTAGCTTCATCTTCTTGTTGCCGCCCACCCTCAACACCTTAACCCTAGCCGCCCAAACCTAATCCTAACCAAACTAGGATTCCTAGCCTCCCAAAGGAAGCAAACCCTAATCCCCTTAGCATGTAGTTTCCGGCCACCCCTTTAAGGCTAATATATAGGTTTAGGGATAAGCCCTGTTTTAATCTCCACCATTGGTTCTAAAGATTTAATATCAACCGTCGGATCTAGAGATTTAATCACATCCGTCGGATCTAGAGATTTAATCTCTACGGTTGGATCTAGAGTTTTGTTTTCATCTATTGGATCTAAGCTTCATGAGGTATTAATAGGCTACAATAGGGACCATGAGGAGGAGTTGGATCTTGGCCACCTAATGGATCAAGCCCACATAAAGTCCGATCCATTAATGATTATTCATTCCACTAGAGGATTATCATTGATCTACCTCACCAACCCCCATAAGTTAATATGGGATCCATATATTATTTGTACATTTTCTCCCCGTGTTTAAGATCTCGAATGTCCGTCGATTAATTAATTTACTGACCATTAATTAATCAACATCTAACTCCATGAGTAGTACAGCTCAACCTTATCATCATGCCGGACCAAGTCCACCTGCAGGGTTTACATGATGAACCTTATGAGCTTCTCAAGGGGACATCATCATCCTAATATATAGGACAAGGTTTCCTCCTATAATCAACGGCACACCATATAAATAATACCATTTCCCAATATACCGAGCCTTTCAATTTAATCTATAAATATCGCCCATTGGTAAATCAAAGAAATGAATACTAAGTATATGTGCCTGTTATTATATCGGGATTAAGAGCATGTACAATATAATATCTGAGGTTCGATTCGATTATGTTGTCAGTAATAAATCGAATCACTTCTAAGTCGATCCTGCTGAATACACACAAAGTCCACTAGTGTGATTCTATGGTCAAGACAAATCAATACCAAATCACACTATAGCAATTCCAATGGTTTGTCCAAAGCCATCTTGGTTGTGAGCCTTTACTTATACTTTACAAGGAGCTGATAACATGATCTCCCGTGTAACACCACACACCATGTTATCTACAATATAATGTATTAGATAAAATGCATAAATATGCAAACAATGATCATGTGATTCTTATTTCAAAATAAAGATGTTCATACAAAACATAGACTTTTCAGTATACATCCCAACAATTATTTATATGGTGTGTCGTTGATTATAGGAGGAAATCGTGTCCTATATATTAGGATGATGATGTCCCCTTGAGGAGCCCATAAGGTTCATCATGTAACACTACAAAAAATCTGTTTTTTGGCGACGAATTTTAGCAACGAATTATTTTCGTTGCAAATCTGCAACAAATATAGCGACGAATTTTAGGTTTCATCGCAAATTTGTAACGAAATAAATTTTTGTCGGCAATTTGCGTTGAAAAATAAATTCGTTGCAAATTTCTGCAATGAATTATGAATTCGTTGCACATATTTGTGACGAATTTATTTTTTCGTCGCCAATTTGCGACGAAAATTATTTTCATCGCATAATTTAGCGACGAATTCAGAATTCGTCGCAGATATTTAATTTATTTTAAAAAAAAAAAGAAAACAAGTTCTGCCGAACGAGTTAATTTTTAAATATTTTGCAACGAATTCGAGGATTCGTTGCAAAATAGCAACGAATCCTAGAATCCGTTGCAAAATTAATATTAAAAAATAAATTAACATTTTAAAAAATTTAAAATATTTTTTTTAAAAAATTGTAACGAATCCTAGATTCGTTGCAAAGTTAATATTATAATATTAAAAAATAAATTAACGTTTTAAAAAGTTTGAATTTTTTTTTTAAATTTCCAACGAATCCAAGATTCGTTGGGATTCGTTGCAAAAATTTTATAAAAAAATTAAAGTTTTTAAAACGTTAAGTTTATTTTTTAATTTTAATTTAGCAACGAATCCTGGATTCGTTGCGAAATTTTTAAAAAAAATTTGCGACATGCCCATGTCAAATGTGCGACACGCCTTGGCATGGGCGTGTCGCACATTTCTCACCGGCACGACACGCCTATGCCCTCATTTGGCACGGGCGTGTCGCACTAGCGGGACACGCCTGTGGCATGGGCGTGTCGGTGGGCGTGTCGGGGGCGTGTCGGGGGCGTGTCGGCTACTGTTGAGCGCCGGAATGCCTGATTTTTTTAATTTTAATTTAGCAACGAATCCGTTGATTCTTTGCAAATTTACAACGAATCCTGGATTCATTGCAAATTTTTGCAACGAATCCAGGATTCGTTGCTAAATTAAAATTAAAAAATAAACTTAACATTTTAAAAACTTTAATTTTTTTTTTAAATTTTGCAACAAATCCTGGATTCGTTGCAAAATTTAATTAACTTACCCCGCTACCCTAATTTTTCCCTTCTCCTGCGCATCAGCGCCAAGCCCTAACCTTTCCCTCGTGCGCGCCGGTCTTCCCTTCATGCCGGTCTTCACCTCGCCTCCCTGCCGCCGCAGCGTTAAACCACGACCGCCCTCGTGGCCAGCGCAAGCCGCCGCCTTGCGCCGCCGCCCCTGCGAGGCCGCGTGGCCATCGATCGGCCAACCGCCGCCGCCGTCGCGCCGTCGCCGCCGCCGCCGCCGTCGGCCGCGCCAACCGATGCCACGAGGCCGCGGTCTGCGGCGTGGCTGGCGCCCTCATCCGGCCGTCGCCCTTAGAAGCGGCAACCGGCCGCGCCCGGTGGCATGGCGACCAACCCGCGCCCCCCGACCCGCCGCCCAAGGCCCGCCCGCCGCCGAGCGGCAGCGCCGCTAGATTACCGCCACCTTGTCCGGTCGCGTGCCCCCCGGTGGCCGCGGCCACCTTCAGCCGCCTCACGCGCCATTCGCCGCCTCCCTGCCACCGGCCGCCGGCGCCGCCTTCTGCCATCACCCGCGAGTCGTCGCCGTGTCCGGCACCGTGGTGCGCTCCTGCGGCGTGGCCATGAGCGAAGCGCGGTGTCGCGATTCGGCCGGCCGCCAGCGACCACGCCCGGTTTTCCCTATATTTAACTCCATAACTACAAAAGCTTTATGCTGTTATCCTACTTATTCTGTAACTATATATATATATAGTTAACTGTAAAATACAGAAGCTTTAAGTTGCTAATTTGCCATAGAGATACACATACCAAATAATGCTAACTACTAAGTTGGAAGAAAAATTTTATGATTTTGTTTAGTCACATATAGGAAGTTATGGGATAAAACAAGCAGTTTATAAGGCTTAGATGAGTAAATCATGCACATCTACCTAAGTAATTACAAGCATCTTAAAGTCAGTGGTGGTGGGGGAGCTAGTGTTTAAGGCTTAGATTAGTATTAACTTGTGGTGATACATTTTGATCCACGCTTGGACCTCGTGTGTCAATGATAATTTTGTCTCAGATTGTTATACATCTACAACAATAAATTGACCTAAATGGCATAATTGCAATGAGTATCTTTCATGTTCAATAAATTTGATTAGTTTGTTGTCACTGCTTGCTTAGATGAGAGAATTGGCCGATTAACAAAACTCCTAGACCTATGTTAATAATAACTCTCTCATCTAAGCTTATAAAGCTTCTCTATATTATTAGCCCACAATTCACAATTTGGCACTAAATTTAGGGTGTCACAATCACCCCCATTTTAAGTCTTGATGTCCTCGTTAAGACCGAAACCCCAACACATAATTTGAACCATTCCTAATCTGTAGAATGTGAGGCCCAATGGTAGCCACACTATCCCACATTGCCTTGGATTGTGTTCATTTGTGATATTAATTGTCACAATCAACTTAAGTTGTTTAACATTTCAGGCTTAAACATCCCAACATGTTTAAACCTAAATTAACAGTAAGCTCTCTATACAACTGTTGTCTTTTTTGGGTTATGTTTAAAGATTGTTAAACATAGTGAATTCATATGTGAACTAACTGTATATTTGTATTATTGTAATTCCTAGGAGTTTATATTAATATAATTGATTGAAAACAGACATAATGCAGCGTGAAAGGAGTTGGATGTATAATAGGAATTTACCTGAACGTCGGGGTTTAACTGATGAATTTATGAGTGGGTTGCAAGAGTTTTTAAATTTCGCAGCTAGTAATGTTGAATTTATGGATGGTAATCAGATAAGGTGTCCGTGCAGAAAGTGTCACAATGGTAGATTTTTACCGTCTAGCAAAGTTTCAGAGCATCTTTGTAGATTTGGATTCGTTGCAAATTACTATAACTGGACATGTCATGGTGAACCATTTATATCTGATGAAGTTTATGATAGGCACAACACACAAGTCTCTAGGGATCAAAGAGATTATAATCAATTAAATCCATATCAAAGGATGATATATGATGTAGCGGGCATGAATTTGATTCCCCAATCATAAGGTGCAACTTCAAGTTGTCCTCCAACAGTTGAGCAAATGTTTACTAATGCATCACCCTTGGAAGAGGTGCAAGTAACAGATATCGGTCAGAATATGAATAATGAAGCATATCTCAAATTTCAGGAGGTGTTGAGTGCTGCAGATGCACCTTTATGGGCTGGTTGTGAGACTCACACTAAACTATCGTTCACCGCAAGAATGTTGAATGTCAAGGCAGAGCATAATGTGTCTGAAGAGTGTTTTAATAATTTTGTTCAAGCGTTTGAAGAGGCATTGCCGCGTGATCATATACTGCCCAATGATTTGTACAGTATGAAAAAACTGATGAAAGAATTAGGTCTCCCAGTGGAAAGAATTGATGTGTGCAGAGATGGTTGTATATTATATTGGGGAGATGATGCAGATGTGGATGTTTGTAAATTCTGTAATCAAGATAGGTACAAGAGCACTAGTAGGAGGCAACAACGACGTAAATCATATAGTCAGTTGTTTTATTTGCCTTTAACTCCTAATATACAAAGGCTTTATGCATTAAAGACAACTGCTGAACACATGACTTGGCATGCAAATCATCGAACAGAAGAGGGACTAATGTGTCATCCATCACATGCAGAGGCGTGGAAAAATTTTGATAGAACATATCCTGATTTTGCGAAGGAGACTCGAAATATTAGGTTAGGTCTCTGTGCTGACGGATTTGCTCCATTTGGTAAATCAGGAAGACACTATTCTTGTTGGCCAGTTATATTAACTCCGTAAAATCTTCCACCTGGGATGTGCATGAAAACACCGTATATGTTTTTAACATTGGTTGTGCTCGCCCAAAATCAAGAAGTTAATAGATGTTTATATGCAACCATTGATTGCAGAGCTAAAACAACTATGGGATGAAGGTTTTCCTACATACGACGTTCATACTAATCAGATGTTTGTAATGAAGGCTGCTCTTCTTTGGACCATAAATGACTTTCCGGCTTATGGTATGCTATCAGGTTGGAGTACTGCAGGGATCTTAGGATGCCCAATATGTATGGAGAGATCAAAGTCGATTAGATTGAAGCATGGTAAGAAGCCAAGTTATTTTGATTGTCACAGACAATTTTTACCACTAAATCATAATTTCAGAAGGAATAAAGATGAATTCACTAGGAATCGAATTGAAAGAACACCTCCGCCATTGAGATTGACAGGTCAAGATATTTGGTACAGAGTTCTTCACTTTCCATCTGTTATTGAAGAGCCACATGGTACAACTTATGAATATGGAACCAACCATAAATGGACTAAACAAAGTATATTTTGGGAGTTACCGTATTGGTTTAGTAATTTGATTCATCATAATCTCAATGTTATGCATATTGAGAAGAATATTTTTGATAATATGATAAATACAGTGATGGATATCGCCGGAAAAACAAAAGATAATCTGAATGCAAGAAAAGATATGTGACTCATTTGTAAACGACCCACCCTTGATGTTGATGAAAATAGTAGAGGACCAAAACCAAAGGCAGTTTATACATTGAATAAGGAACAGAGACGTATTATTTATGGATGGTTGAAGTCATTGAGATTTCTTGATGGGTATGTTTCTAATCTTGGGAGATGTGTCGATATGAAGGAATGCAAATTGATGGGTTTGAAAATCCATGATTGTCATATATTCATGGAAAGACTAATTCCAATTGCCTTTAAAGAACTCTTACCGAATTTTGTCTGGGGTGCCATTACAGAGTTAAGTATTTTTCTTCATGATATATGCTCAACAGTTTTGGGATATTCACACATGGAGAAGTTAGAGAGAGACATTCCAATTATTTTGTGCAATTTAGAAAGGATTTTTCCGCCTGCATTTTTTGATTCAATGGAACATCTTTTGGTTCACTTGCCATATGAGGCCAAAGTTGGAGGACCAGTTCATTATCGATGGATGTATCCTTTTGAAAGGTATAATTCACATATTCTATACTTCGTTAATATTGCATAAAAATGTTTAATTTGTTTATATATTCATTTATAATACAATTTGTTATATTACAATTAGATTCTTATATCATTTGAAGAAAAAAAGTGAAAAATAAGGCACATGTTGAAGCCTCTATTGTGAATGCATATATTGTTGAGGAAGTAACAACTTTTGCATCATATTATTTTGAGCCTCACATTCAGACCAAAAGACGAAAATCCGGAAGGAATGATGAAGGTCCTGTCGATCCCAATTTGAATTCATTCTCAACTTTTAATTATCTTGGTCGACCAAGTGGACCGTGTAATACGAAGCGATCAAGAATGGCGGGCACCCTAGACATATGTTTTACTTAATTGTCCAGAAGTATCACCATATTTCGAGTTAGTATATATTTCCTATTTCTTCGTCAAGTGTTAATTTGTTTATGTTATTATATAATTTTTTATTATAGGATTTTCCAAAACTTATATTCTGAAATCCAGACACGTGACTTTGATCACTTCTGCGATCAGGAATTTGCACCATGGTTCAAATCATATGTAAGCAGTTTAAATTACCTCATTTTTGTTTACACATATCTTAACTTTTAAATAAATATCATTTTCATTTGAGTATAGGTCTATGCTAATCAAACTCAAGTTCAGCAAGAATTGCTAATCCATCTATCATGGGGTCCAAAAGCAATGGTACGCACTTGGCCAGCATATTTCATAAACGGATACAATTTCCACACTCAAGAATATGGAAATGGAAAGAGTACAATGAATAGTGGAGTATGTGTTCAGTCTTCCAATGATGGAGGTGCAAGCAATGAATTTTATGGTTTGCTGGATGAAATTATAGAGATTGATTATCCTGGTCCAGAAATGCGAGTTATCTTATTTATTTGTCGCTGGTTTGACCCAATCAGAGGGATGAAGGTGCATCCACAGTATAATTTGGTTGAAATAAATCATAAAAGATTTTATAAGAGATATGAACCATTTATTTTGGCACAACAAGCGATTCAAGTTTTCTATGCTCCATATCCTAGTTTGAGGCGTGACAAAAATGAATGGTGGGCTATTTGTAAAACAAAAGCACGGAAAAAAATTGAAGAATTGAAGCACATATCAACAAGACAAAGTTACAAATATGTTTCATACCGAGGAATATATAATTCCAACGTTACGAGATCCCAGCGGAGTAGTGATAAACGTGGATGCAACTGAAATTGATGAGGAGGAGGAGGAGGAGGGGGACGAGGAGGAGGAGGGGGACGAGGAGGAAGAGGAGGAGGAGACCGAGGATGAGGATACTGATGAGGATGAGGAAGATGATAATGAGGACTTTAAAATTTGACGTCTAGGGTAAGTTTTTTTATATATAATTTTAGTTTTAAACTATAATTTTACAAATTTTCTTAGCTCAATTATTTGTTTATATAATGTCTCATTGTTAAATTTATATCTTTTGTCTCTGTATGTTGTGTATATTTTGTTCTTATAGGTTATCAGTGGTGAAATCATCGTAGCTTAAGCGTGATCATGATCTCTCATATCTTCATTATGCATATTGTAAGTTTTTCATGTTCTTCATTAAGCATAAAAGTTTTATTTTCTTTATTCTAATTTTGTTTTGGGTTGATAGTTTCGACGCGGTGGACAGAGAGCAATGAGTACTAGTAGTGGCGATCGATCCACACGCCAAAGCACTATACCTACTTGCCCTCCTGATCTGCCTGGACCTTCACATGATCAGTCGCCAGTACCATCTCATTCGCCGGCACGACCTTCCCATTCTGATTCACCTGTACCCGCCAGACACTCCTCTACTGAGAACATCGAAAGTCGACCATATATATTTCCGATTGGAGATTCGTAAGTAATATAAGTATTATAATTTTTAAACTATCTTAATTATTTATTCAATTTTTTTTCACTTTATCGTAGGTTTGAAAATTCTGTACCTGTTATTCGCGAGATCAATAAAATCGTGAATAACTATTGGAGAGGAGACTCTTTGTCATACTCAAGCACGCCAGGACCTACAAAAGAATTATGGTGGTGCGAGTTTCAGGTATAATTGATTCATTTTATATATTAAATAAGTGATTATATAAATAATTGTTTTTTTTTCATCTCAGCGGAGATTTATTTGGGACCCTACTCAAGACTTGGAAGTTAAAAGAATTTTTAAAAAAAATGTGGCGATCATATCCGGCATGTATTGAGTCATGCCAAATCTACTGGAAAAAAACCCGCCTGTGTCACGTCAGAAAATTGGAGTAAAATCTCCAATTATTGGCAATCGGATGAGAGCAAAAAAAGAAGTCAACAGAATAAATTAAATCAAGCATGTAATTCTGGAGACTTATCTGCAACATATGCGGGAGGATCTATAAATATCGAGGAGCATTCACGTAGATTGGTAATTTTTAAATTCTACAATTAGTTTTTAAATATATTTCAGATTATTATTTTATTTCTAACATTCTTATATTTAGTCTAAGGAATTGGGAAAGGAGCCAGAATTTATAGATACTTTCGTTCGCACTTTCCAAAAAAAAGATAAGACTTGGAGTGGAGATAGAGCTCGAGCAATTAAGGTTTGAATTAATCTTTAAACTTACTTTATAACTTTAATTATGTTAGTTATGTAAATGCTCTGATTAAAATTTTAATTTTGTGTAGGAGATGACGGTGATACTGAGGGATCTGAGCCATCTGTTAGTAATAATTTGGATTTATGGCTTGAGGCGAGTGGAGGATCAAAAGGGGGAAGGATATTAGGTATGGGTTCTCTGAGCAGAATGCATAATGCTCCTCGTAGATCTATTTCTTCTACTCCACCAGCAGTAGCGGCACAGATACATAACTTAACTGAGGAGGTTAGCAATTTGAAGGGCATAATACATGAAAGAGATCAGCAAATTCTAGAAATACAACAACAAAACTCACAAAGGGATCAAGAAATGATAGAAATGCGACGACAACAAGTCTTTCTTATGCGACAGTTTCAGCAATTTAGTTCTGGTCCAAGTCATATTCCTCCGAGTCATGACGATGATGGTGGCGACGATGATGATATTGTATGCATGTTTTTAATTAGTACTTTTAAAAATTTTTAGTTTATTGACTTTGTTTATTTTTCTTTAAACAGGAATGATTGATGAAGTTAATCCTTATGGCGGTTGAATATGCACATCATTGTAAGTCTTTGCATATTTATTTTTGTGTTATTATATAGTTTTTTTTTAATGTATGATACTTTTTGTTTGTTTCTTTTCTAATGCAGGTAGAAAAATGTCGGCGATTGCTTACCAGATTCTCTTTTCTTTTTTCTTTCCCATGTGTTTAGGTCTTTTGTAGACATTGTTATTTGGATATCAGAACTATGTTGATGTTTGAAATGTTGTAGGATATAACTTTTTATTTGGAATGTTGTATTGTTCTTAACTGATTGTGTTGCTTTGTATTTATTTGGATATGATTGAATATTATTTTGTTGTACTGAATGTGTGTGTGTTTTGTTTGTATTGAATGTATTTATTTGGATATTAGAACTTATTGTGTTTTGTTGTGTGTCTGTGAAAATTTGTATATATGATAGAATATCGAAACGGATGAAATATGTTAAAAAAAAATTTATTTAGCGACAAATTTAGCGACAAAAATACAAATTCGTTTCTAAATTCTGAGAAATCCACGATGAATTTTGCGACGAATTAAATTTTCGTCGCAAATTAGCGACGAATTTAGCAATGAATCCAACCTGCGACAAATTTTGCAACAAATTTTGCGATGAAATTTGCGACAAAAATTAAATTCGTCGCAAATTTTTGCAACGAAAAAAGAACTCATCGCAAAATATTGAACTTTGCGACGAATTTAGCGACGAAATTTGCGACGAATTTCTATCAGTCGCAAATTTACCAACGAATTTCTTATTTTGTCACAAAAATTACCAACGAAAAAATTAATTCATCGCAAAATATGGTTTTTTGCGACCAATTTTACGACGAATTCAGCGACGAAATTTGCGACGAATTTGTATCAGTCGGCAATTTACCAATGAATTTCTTATTTCATCGCGAAAATTACCAACAAAAAAAATAATTCGTCGCAAATTTGCAATGAATTTTTAATTCGTCGCAACCTTTTGTGACGAAAATTGCGACGAATTTTTAAAATCTTGGTAACTTCTGCAACAAAATTTGCGACGAATTTTTAAATTCGTCCCTAATTTTCTTCGTTAAAATTCGTCGCAAAAATTCATCGCAAATTTTGTTGCTATTATTTGCGACGCTTTATTCGCAACAAAAATATTTTTGTCGAAAAATTCGTCGCTAATTTATTTTCCAACGAATTTTTTTTAAAAATTCGTCGCTAAATTCGTCGCTAATGACTGTTTTTTTTTTAGTGTAAACCCTGCAGGTGTACTTGGTCCGACATGATGAAAAGGTTGAGTGGTACTACTCTTGGAGTTAGATGTTGATTAATTAATAGTCAGTAAATTAATTAATCGACGGACATTCGAGATCTTAAACACGGGGAGAAAATGTACAAATAATATATGGAGCCCATATTAATTTATGGGGGTTGGTGTGGTAGATCATTGATAAACCTTTAGTGGATTGGATTATCATTAATGGATCGGACTTTATGTGGGCTTAATCAATTGGGTGGCAAAGATCCAACTCCTCCTCATGGTCCCTTTTGTAGCCTATTAAAACCTCATGAAGCTTAGATCCAATAGATAGAAACAAAACACTAGATTCAAAGGTAGAGATTAAAACTCTTGATCCGACGGTTGAGATTAAATCTCTAGATCCGACTGTTGATATTAAATCTTTAGAACCAATGGTGGAGATTAAAAGAAGGCTTTTCCCCAACTCTATAAAAGGAGGGCAAGGGGTGGGCGGCAACATGAATCCAACAAGAGATAGGATTAGGGTTTTTGGGCGGCAAGGCTTGGAGCCTAGGCTTTAGGGCTTGGCGGCACCAAATAAGGAAGGTCTTTCCTTTCTTCTTCTTCCCTCAAGGTGGCCTGCGACCTAGCTGATTTTTCCAGCCATTGGCCGGCGTCCAAAGCAGCCCCTCTCCCTCTCTTTGGCCGGTAAAACCTAGGCTTAGGGTTCTCCCTTGGAGCTTTAGTTGGCATTCACCTATCCTCCTCTTCCTTCTTGGTCGACGGCAAGCTCCAAACTTGGAGTTTGGTGGTTGGTTGAATGAAGGAGAAGAGGCTTGTTTCTATTCTTCCTCTTGCTTTGGAAGAGCAAGGAAGGAAGTTTGGTGCTCTAGGAGGTTCAACTTTTGGTAGATCGTCGCCCACATGACGTCCAAAAGGAGGAAGGTCATACAATAGAAGATCAAGAGGTATATCGATTCTTTATTTTCATTTATTTCATGTTTATATTTGTTTTTCAATTATATGCATGATATATATTCTGTTTTGTGGCTAAATATACTTGGACCCCGAATATAAACACAAAAGTCGATGATCTGTACATCGTCTATTCCGCGGCTATTCGTGGAATAGAGGTTGGTCGCTTGAACAACAAGTTTGTTCAAGTGACTACTCTAAACGAATAGCATGATGATGAAAATGTTTCTTGGGCAATCCCTCTTGTCAAGGATAATTTTTTTTTATCCGGGGACCTAGAAGGGATCGCCATGAACAAGCAATTAAGTCGAAAGGGGAAGCGAAGTTTCCCCTCACGGACTCAATCCAACAAGTGGTATCAAAGCCACGATTTTTGATTTTGTGTGTTTAGGATTCGGTTATTTTGATGCACTTTTCATATATTATATCTGTCGAATAATAGTAGGATATGCATAGGTTAACTCATTGGTTGCAGGCATAAGATCCGACTATTATGGCCTTATGTGTGTATGTGATTGTATGTGTGTAAATGTTTATTTTGTTGAATCCTCGGGGTTGACGAGGCTAGTATTTAATTTTTTGTAAATTAGATACGGCATTGTTTAGTCACTCTTTTTATTTTAGTTTACTTTTGATCTAAATTTCATGTACACTCCCTCGTGGAGTATATGATCGATGGATGTAAATTAAAATAGTTTTTAGTCTTGGCTCGGATCTCCGGATGCCTCATACATGGCGTAGGAGAAGCAGAAGAGAAGGCGATACGATGAGAGACATATTGAAGAAAAAAGCCATAATAGTTGGAAAATTTTTATTTTTCATATTTATTGCTTATTTTTTGATATGCATGTCATAGGCTAGGAAAATTCCTCAATTCAAAATTACTAAGTGGGAGAGGGACATTTTTATAAATTTCCACAGCCTCCATTACAATTTGACAAGTGATGCAAACAAACTTGCACGTCGGCTCTGAGTGCCTTCCTCCCCATCGGATGAGTTTGTTTGCAGGTCACAAGGACAAATATGGTTATAGAAAATTATTAAGGAGCATGTGTACTTTCCCATCGGAATGCACATAACCCGAGATAATTACCTTGGTACCGAGTAATGGTGAACACTTAGATACAAATATAAGTATCCTCCCCATCGGAGTCACTGCTTTTATTTGTATGGCTAAAGAGGAACCAACTATTAATTTTACTTGTCAAAAAGTTAGGTTGACAAGATAGTAAAATTAATGGGTAAAAACTCCTCTTACAAATGTAGAATTCGTATACGTCACCACTATCGTGGCATATGATATTCTCGGTGTTTTGAGGTGTTGGTTGATTTTAAAATTTTATTGTTTGAGGAATCAATAATTTTTTGAAATCTAATGTTTTGATTTATGTGATTCTTAGGTTTTCTTTCAAAATGACTTTCAACCCACTTGTTGTGATACTGAAAGAGAATAAACTTACTAGACCCAACTATTTTGATTGGAAGAGGAATCTAGACATTGTCTTGACTGCTGAGGAATACAAATATGTACTCCTCGAAGAGTGCCCTCCTAAGCCTGCAGAAGATTCTGGGGAAAAGGAGAAAGTGAGTTATAAGAAGTGATAAAGGCCGATGAGATGTCGCGGTGTTACATTTTGGCATCTATGTCAAATGTACTGCAACATCAGCATCAAGCCATGCCCACTGCTTATGACATGATGCTCAATCACAAAGAGCTTTTCGGACACCAGAATTGGGCTGCAAGGCAAGAAGCCATGAGAAACTTGATGACGACCACCATGATCGAGGGAACACCTGTAAGGGATCATGTTCTCAAGATGATGGCTCATTTTAATGAGCAGGAGGTCCTTGGAGCTGAGATCGATGGGGAAACCCAGGTCGATATCATACTCCAGTCTCTACCTAGGAGTTTTGAGCAGTTTCGCCTGAACTACAACATGAACAAGAGGTTGTATTCGTTGGCGGAACTTCTAACAGAACTACAGGCGGCAAAGGGGCTATTTCGTCAGAGTGCTCAGGCATATGCCATGGTGACCCAAAAGGTTTCTACTTCTAAGCCGAAAGGCAAGAAGAAGAAGAAACAAACTAGGACAAAGGCGGTGGGAGGAACTCAGGGAGGAGTGAAGAAGCCGAAAGGCAAGTGCTTCACTTGTAATCAGACTGGACACTGGAAGAAGGACTGCCCCAACTGCAAGTAGAACAAAGGTATATCTTTTGGTCTAGTCATTGAAACATGTTTAGAGTTTATCTACCGACACCTGGTGTGTAGATACGGGAGCCACTGATCATGTCTGCAATACATTGCAGGGGTTCTAGGAAACCAGATAACTGGCTGAGGGGGAGATTATCGTATACTTGGGTGATGCCACGAAGGTGGTAGCTATTGCAGTGGGAGACATTCATTTATCTTTTGAGAAAAATAAAGTTTTGGTTCTTAAGAATTTCCTTTATGTACTTTTATTTAGAAAGAATTTAATTTCGATTTCTAAATTGTTTATGAATGGATATTCTATTTCTTTTTATGATAAAGTTGTTATAAAAAGGAATAGGGACATTATCTGTTCGGGTGCATTGATAGAAAATTTGTACACACTTGAACCAAAAGCTCCCACGATACAAATTGAAGTTAATAACTCATCTTCTAATTCCAATAAGAGAAAAGAACCTTCGAAGATGAACCAAACATATCTTTGGCATCTTAGGCTTGGTCATATTAACCTAAGCAGAATTCAAAGGTTGATAGCTAATGGACCACTGGGTTCATTAGTGGTGGAAGATTTCCCAACCTACGAATCTTGCTTAGAGGGTAAAATGACCAAGAGGCCTTTTAAGGCCAAGGGGTATAGAGCCAAAGATGTGTTAGAATTGGTTCATTCTGATTTGTGTGGTCTTATGTCTATCCAGGATAGAGGTGGTTTTGAGTATTTCGTCTCTTTTATAGACGATTATTCGAGATATGGATACATTTACTTGATGCACCGCAAGTCTGAATACTTTGACAAGTTCAAAGAATTCAAGGCTGATGCAGAGAAACGTCAAGGTAAAAGTATCAAGACACTTTGATCTGATCGTGGTGGTGAGTACCTCTTGGGAGAGTTTAGGAATTACTTATTAGAGGCTAGGATTCAATCCCAATTGTCTGCATCTAGCACACCCCTGCAGAATGGTGTAGCAGAGCGAAGGAATAGGACTCTTATAGAGATGGTTAGATCGATGATGAGTTATTCTGAGTTTCCAGATTCGTTCTGGGGATATGCTCTAGATACGGGGGTGTACTTTTTGAACATGGTTCCGTCTAAATTAGTGCCTTCTACTCCCACAGAATTGTGGACTGGGCGAAAGCCCAGTCTAAGACAAATTCAAATTTGGGGGAGTCCAGCACATGTACTGAAGGCAGATGCTGGTAAGTTGGAACCTCGTACAGAAGTACACATGTTTGTTGGCTATCCTCGATGAACGAAGGGTGGTTTGTTTTATAGTCCTAGAGATCAGAAGGTGATCGTTAGCACGAAAGCCAGATTTCTAGAGGAAGACTATGTAATGAGCCACAAGCCCAAGAGTAAAATTATTCTGGAGGAATTAAAATGGGAAGTCACTTCTTCAGTACCACCGATACAAGAGGATATACCATAAGTCACTACACCGCGTGTCACAGAAGATACACAGGAGATACTTCGTCGTAGTGGGAGGGTTGTGAGACAGCCTGATAGATTCATATTCTTGGGAGAATCTTCTGATTCGAACCTTGGTGGACATGAACCTGATCCCTGGATATATGACGAGGCAATCCAAGATAAAGATGCAGCATCTTGGCAAAGTACAATGAATACTGAGATTGAATCTATGGATTCAAACCAGGTCTAGGAGCTAGTAGAACCACCCGATGGTGTAAAAACCATTGGATGCAAGTGGATCTACAAAAGAAAGAGAGGAATAGATGGGAAGGTTGAGACCTTCAAAGCGAGGCTTGTTGCGAAGGGGTATACTCAGAAAGAGGGTATAGATTATGAGGAGTCCTTTTCGTCGGTAGCCATGCTTATGTCTATCCGAATTCTCTTATGCATAGCAGCTCATATGGATTATGAGGTTTGGCAGATGGATGTCAAGATAACTTTCCTTAATGGAAGTCTTGAGGAAAACATCTATATGAAGCAACCATAGGGATTCATTGCTAAGGGAAAAGAGCATCTTGTATGTAAGCTTAATCGGTCCATTTATGGATTGAAGCAAGCTTCGAGGTCTTGGAACATCTGATTTGATGAAGTAATCCAGTCTTGTGGATTTATTATAAGTCCAGATGAGTCTTGTGTATACAAGAGATGTGACGAAAATGTAGTGTATTTCTTGTACTATACGTAGATGACATTTTGTTAATTGGTAAGAATGGTAAAGTGTTATCGAACGTAAGGGTATGGTTATCCAAATAGTTTGATATGAAGGACTTGGGAGAAGTGGGACACATCCTTGGGATCAAGGTAATAAGGGATCGCAGGAAAAGGATGTTGTGCTTATCCCAAGCTTCATACATAAACATGATTATGGATCGTTTTACCATACAGAACTCGAAGAAGGGTTTTCTACCTTTCAGGCATGAAGTTCCTTTATCTAAGGAGAAGTGTCCTAGAACATCTGAGGAGATAGAGGAGATGAAGGTGGTTCCTTATGTTCGGTACTAGGAAGCCTCATGTATGCGATGCTATGTACGAGACCAGATATATGCTTTGTCGTGGGCATGGTCAGCAGATATCAGAGTAATCCAGGACAGGGACATTGGACTGCGGTAAAGCATATATTGAAGTGCCTGAGAAGGGCTGGGGATTATATGCTGGTTTACCAGGCAAACCAATTACTCCCTTTGGGTTACACGGATTCCGACTTCCAATCTGATATGGATAACAGTAAGTCTACCTCAGGTTTTGTGTTTACTTTAGTAGGTGGAGCCATTGTATGGAGGAGTGTCAAGCATAAATGCATGGCGGACTCCACTGTGGATTCTTGGTTTGCCCAGAACTATCACAATTTATTGTGATAATAGTGGTGCAGTTGCAAACTTAAAGGAACCACGAGCCCATAAGGCTAGTAAATAGATAGAGCGCAAGTACCACCTCATACGAGAAATCGTAAAGAGAGGAGAAGTTGTTGTGGCCAAGATTTCATCGGAGGATAACCTGCCAGATCCTTTCACTAAGGCCCTTCCGGTGAGAGCTTTCGATAGGCATGTGGAGGGAATGGGGATCAGATGTATGGTAGTTTGAGGACAACATAGTCTTTTAGTATAAGTGGGAGATTGTTGGGATGTATAGTGAAAAGTCTATCTTTTGTATAAACATCTTTATTTTGAAATAAAAATCACATGATCATTGTTTGCATATTTTTATGGTTATGTATATTGTCTAAAACATTACATCGTAGATAACATGGTGTGTGGTGTCACACGGGAGATCATATTATCGGCTCCTTGTAGAGTATAAGTATTGGCTCACAACCGAGATGACTTTGGACAAACCATTGGTATGGTTGTAGTGTGATTTGGTATTGATTTGTCTTGACCATAAAATCACACTAATACACTTTGTGTGTATTGAGCAGGACCGACTTAGAGGTGATTCGATTTATTACTGACTACATAATCGAATCGGACATCAGATATTATATTGTACATACTCTTAATCCCGACATAATAACGGGCACATATACTTAATAGTCATTTCTTTGATTTACCAATTGGCGAGATTTATAAATTAAATCGATAGGCTCGGTAAGTTGGAAAATGATATTATTTATATGGTGTACCGTTGATTATAGGAGGAAACCTTGTCCTAGATATTAGGATGATGATGTCCCCTTGAGGAGCTCATAAGGTTCATCATGTAAACCCTGCAGGTGGACTTGGTCCGACATGATGAAAAGGTTGAGTGGTACTACTCATGGAGTTAGATGTTGATTAATTAATAGTCAGTAAATTAATTAATCAACGAACATTCGAGATCTTAAACACGGGGAGAAAATATACAAATAATATATGGAGCCCATATTAATTTATGGGGGTTGGTGAGGTAGATCAATGATAATGTTGGAATGTATACTGAAAGCCTAGCTCTTTTTGTATGAACATTTTATTTTGAAATAAGAATCACATGATCATTGTTTGCATTTTATATATTCATTATATATGTGTGCATATTGTCTAATATTTTACATTGTAGATAACAAGGTGCTTGGTGTGGCACAGAAGATCATGTTATCAGTACCTTGTAAAATATATGTAAAAGCTCACAACCAAGATGGTTTTGGACAAACCATTGGCATGGTTGTAGTGTAACTTGGTATTGTTTTATCTTGAACATAGAGTTACACTAGTACACTTAGGTGTATTGAGTAGGACCGACATAGAGGTGATTCAATTTAGTACTGACTACATAATTGAATCGGACCTCGGATATTATGTTGTACATGCTCTTAATCCCGATATAATAACGGGCACATGTACTTAGTATTTATTTCTTTGATTTACCAGTGGGTGAGATTTAGATGGATTAAATCAATATGCCCGGTAAGTTGGGAAATAATATTATTTACATGGTGTGCCATTGATTATAGGAGGAAACCGTGTCCTATATATTAGGTTGATGATGTCCTCTTGAGGAGCTCATAAGGTTCATCATGTAAACCCAACTGGTTGACTTAGTCAACATGATGATAAGGTTGAGTGGTACTACTCGAGGAATTAGATGTTAATTAATTGATGGTCAGTAAATCAATTAATTGACGGACATTCGATATCTTAAACACGGGGAGATTAATGTACAAATAATATATGGAGCCCATATTGATTTATGGGGGTTGGTGAGGTAGTTCAATGATGATCCTCTAGTGGAATGGAACATCATTGATGGATCAAGTTTGTGTGGTTCCGATCCATCGGGTGGCCAAGACCCAACTCCTCCTTATGGTCCCTATCGTAGCCTAATATAATCCTTGTGAAGTCTAGATCCAAGAATGTAAAACAAAACCTAGAACCAACGGTTGGGATTAAATCACTAGATCCGGTGGTTGGATGAAACCCTTGAACCAACGGTTGGGATTAAATACCTAGATCAGACGGTTAGGATGAAATCCTAGAATCGACGGTTGGGATTAGATCCTTAGATCCGACGGTTGGGATAAAACCATAGATCCGACGGTTGGGATGAAACCTTAGATCCGACGGTTGGGATGAAATCCTAGATCCGATGGTTGGGATTAAACCCTAGATCCGACGGTTGGGATAAAACCCTAGATCCGACGGTGGAGATTAAATCCCTAGATCCGACGGTGGAGATTAAAGGAGGCTTAATCCCTATTCTATAAATAGATGGCTAGGGTTGGGCGGCAAGATTAATCAAGAGAGGATTGAAAGAATTAGGGTTTGGCTTTTGGAGGTGGGCGGCTAGGGTTTGGAGCTAGGGTTGGGCAGCAACTTCTCCTTCCTTCTAGTTGTTGCCGGTGCCCAACTTTCACCATCAATACATGGCCGGCGCCCAACCTTAAGGTCTTTCCCTTCTTCCTTGGCCGACGGTTCTCCTCCCATTGGTGGTCGGTTCTCTTCCTCCTCCCTATACTCCAAAAGTGGCCGGCGCCAACTCTTCTTGGAGAAGTTGGCCGGCGCATCATCCATTGCTCCTTGCCCGGCGGTTGCACCAAATTCCCTAATTTGGTGTCCGGTTCTAGATAGAAAAGGTATTTGCTAGTTCTTCTCTTTGTTCGCAGCAGACAAGGTAGAGAAGAAAGCGATCTAGAAGGCTTCTACTCGTGTAGGATCTTCGTCCACACGTCGTCCACGAGAAGGATAGGACATACGGTAGAAGATCTTGAGGTATAAAGTTATTTTAACTTTATGTACAGATCTGAGCATGTTCTTATTTGTTTTGATTATGCATGTGTGTGTATGAATATATATTGTATAATCATGGACCCCGAAGACAAACACAAAAACCGGCGATCCATCCGTCGTCTCTTCCGCGGCAAACCAACTAGAAGAGTTGTGTTACTTGAACAACTAGTTTGTTCAAGCGACCACTCAAGTTGTTAGCACGACGACGAAATGATGTTGTTAAGGAAGCTCATCCCATCCGGATTAATCCTTTCATTAGTGAAAATTTTAATCCGGGGACATGGGAGCCAATGAGCCTCCGAAGCATCCACCCAACAATTTGTATCAGAGCCATCGGTTTCCGGTTTTGTGTGTTTAGGATTCGGTTAATTTTTTATGCATTTTTCATATATTATATGTGCCGGATAATAGTAGGATATGCGTAGTTTAACTCTTTGGTTGCAGGCATAAGATCCGACTATTATGACCATGTGTGTGTATGTGAATGGATGTGTGTAAAAATTTATTATTTGAATCCTCGGGGTTGACGAGGCTAGATTAGTATTTAATTTTTGTAATTAAATACGACATTGTTTAGCCGATCATTTTAGTTTACTTTCGATCTAGATTATTTGTACACTCCTTCGTGGAGTATATGATCGATGGATGTAAATAAAATGATTTATCTCGGCTCGGATATCTTTGTTGACTTGTGCACGGGAAAAGGTGGAGCGGACGAGGTGGTGACACGACGGGATGCATATTGGAGGACAATGCCATAATAGTTGGAAAAAATTCTGTTTTTCCGTATTTATTGCTTATTTGTTTTATATGCATGTTGTGTATGTTTAAAATTCCTCGATCTCAATTTACTAAGTGGGAGAGGGATATTTTAATTAATTCCCGCAGCCTCCATTACAATTTGACATGTGATGCAACAAACTTGCGCGTTGGCTTTGAGTGCCTTCCTCCCCATCGGATGGGTTTGTTTGCGGATCACTAGGTCAAATAATGGTTATAGGAAATTATTTAGGAGCGTGTGTACTTCCCCATCGGTAAGGCACATAATCCGAAATAATTCCCTTAGTATCGTGTAATGGTGCACACTTAGATACAAATAAAGGTATCCTCCCCATCGGAGTCACTGCTTTTATTTGTAGGGCTAAAGAGGAACCAACTATTAATTTTATTTGTCAAAAAGTAAGGTTGACAAGATAATAAAATTAATGGGTAAAACCTCCTCTTACAAATGTAGAATTCGTATACGTCCACACTATCGTGGCATGCGATATTCTCGGTGTTTTGAGGTGTTGGTTGATTTCAGGATTTTATTGTTTTGAGGAATCAATAATATTTGAAATCTAATATTTTGATCATTGTGATTTTTAGGATTTTCAAATGGCTTTCAACCCACTTGCTGTGATTTTAAAAGAAAACAAACTTACTGGTCCAAACTACATTGATTGGAAAAGAAACCTGGATATTGTCCTAACTGCGGAGGAGTACAAATTTGTACTCTTCGAGGTCTGTCCTCCTAAGCCCTCCAATGAATCTGATGAAAAGGAGAAAGAACATTATAAGAAATGGGTTAAGGCAGATGAGATGGCACGGTGTTACATTTTGGCATCTATAACAAATGTGCTGCAACATCAGCATCAGGCCATAGCCACTGCTTATGACATGATGTTCAATCTCAAGGAACTTTTCGGACATCAGAGTAGGGAGGCTAGGCAGGAGGCAATGAGAAACTTGATGACGACCACCATGGTCGAGGGAACACCCGTTAGGGATCATGTTCTCAAGATGATGGCTCATCTTAATGAGATGGAAGTCCTCGAAGCTGAGATCGATGGGGAAACCCAGGTCAATATCATTCTCCAGTCTCTGCCTAGGAGTTTTGAGCAGTTCCGCCTCAACTACAACATGAACAAGAGGTTGTATTCGTTGGCGGAGCTTCTGACAGAACTCCAGGCGGCAGAGGGGCTTTTTCGTCAGAGTTCTCAAGCCATGGTAACTCAGAAGGTTTCTTCCTCCAAACCGAAAGGTAAGAAGAAGAAGAAGCAAGGTGGAGCGAAGAAGGTGGCAACAGGGCCTCAGGCAGGAGTGAAGAAGTCGAAAGGCAAGTGCTTCACTTGCAAGCAGACTGGACATTGAAAGGCGGACTGTCCTCGCCGAAAGAACAAAGGTATATCTTCTTGTTTAGTTGTTGAAACATGTTTAGCGGTGTTATCTACCAGTGCCTGGTGTGTAGATACAGGAGCCACTGATCATGTCTGCAATACTTTGCAGGGGTTCCAGGAAACCCGACGACTAGCTGAGGGAGAGATTACCGTCTTCATGGGCAATGCTTCAAAGGTGGCAGCTATTGCAGTGGGAGACGTTTATTTATCTTTTGATAGGAATAAATTTTTGATTTTGAGAAATTGTCTTTATGTACCTACTTTTAGAAAGAATTTAATTTCAGTTTCTAAATTGTTTTTGGATGGATATTCTATTTCTTTTAATGACAAGGTGGTTATAAAAAGGAATAGGGAGATTATCTGTTCTGTTACATTGGTTGGCAATTTATATACTATTGAACCAAAAACTCCCACGATGCAAATAGAAGTAAATAACTCATCTTCTAAATCTAATAAGAGAAAAGAACCTTCGCAAATGAACCAAACATATCTTTGGCATCTAAGGCTTGGTCATATTAACCTAAGTAGAATTCAAAGGTTGATAGCTGATGGACCTTTGGGTTCATTATTGGTGTAGGATCTCCCAAACTGCGAATCTTGCTTGGAAGGTAAAATGACCAAGAGGCATTTTAAGTCCAAGGGGTATAGAGGCAAAGATGTGTTAGAATTTGTTCATTCTGATTTGTGTGGTCCTATGTCTATCCAGCAAGAGGTGGCTTTGAATACTTTGTCTCATTTATAGGCGATTATTCAAGGTATGGATACATTTACTTGATCTTGTGCAAGTCCAATGCTTTGACAAGTTCAAAGAATTCAAGGTGATGTGGAGAACCGCCAAGGTAAAAGTATCAAGACATTACGATCTGATCGTGGTGGCGAGTACCTCTTGGGAGAGTTTAGGAGTTACTTATCGGATCTTTGGGATTCAATCCCAATTATGCACTGGCACACCCCAGAGAATGGTGTAGCGGAGGCGAAGGAATAGGACTCTTATGGAGATGGTCGGATCGATGATGAGTTATTACGAGTTACGATTCGTTACACGGGGTTTGCTCTGGAAAGCGCACACATTACGAACTTGGTTCCATCTAAGTCGATTACCCTCTACTCCCACGAGTTGTGGGTGGCGAAAGCCTAGTCTAAGACATATTCGGTTGGGGTAGTCGGCACATGTCTTTGAAGGGAGATCTTTGGTAAGTTGGAATCTCGTGCAGAAGTGCTTGTTTGTTGGCTACCTAAAGGGAGCGAAGGGTGGTTTATTCTATAGTCCTAGAGATCGGAAGGTGATCGTGAGTCTGAATGCAGATTTCTAGAGGAAGACTATGTGATGAATCACAAGCCCACGAGTAGGATTGTTCTTGAGGAGATGGCGAAGTCAGGCTTGGTACCACGGTACAAGAGGAGACACCACAAGTCAGCACTGCCGCGTGTCCGAGCATACACAGGAGGCACCTCGTCGTAGTGGGAGGGTTGTTAGACAACCTGACAGATTCATGTTTTCGGGAGAGTCTTTGGACTTAGTCCCGGGTGAACATGAACCTGATCCCTGGACATATGATGAGCCAATCCAGGATAGAGATGCGGTATCTTGGCAAAGTGCGATGAATTCAGAGATAGAATCTATGGATTCTAATCAAGTCTGGGAGCTAGTAGAACCACCCGATGGTGTAAAAACCATTGGATGCAAGTGGATCTACAAGAGAAAGAGAGGAGTAGACGGGAAGGTCGAGACCTTCAAAGCTAGGCTTGTTGCGAAAGGGTATACTCAGAAAGAGGGTATCGATTATGAGGAGACCTTTTCGCCGGTAGCTATGCTTAAGTCTATCCGGATTCTCTTATCTATAGCTGCTCATATGGATTATGAGATTTGGCAGATGGATGTCAAGACAGCTTTCCTTAACGGAAGTCTTGAGGAGAACATCTATATGCTCCAACCAGAGGGATTCATTGCTAAAGGAAAAGAGCATCTTGTATGTAAGCTTAATCGGTCCATTTATGGATTGAAGCAAGCTTCTAGATCTTGGAACATCCGTCTTGATGAGGTAATCCAGTCATATGGATTTATTCAAAGTTCGGATGAGCCTTGTGTATACAAGAGATGTGACGGAAACGTAGTGGTGTTTCTTGTACTATACGTAGATGACATTTTGTTAGTTGGCAACAATATCAAAGTGTTATCAGATGTAAGGGTATGGTTATCCAAACAGTTTGATATGAAGGACTTGGGAGAAGTGGGACACATCCTTGGGATCAAAGTTATAAGGGATCGCAAGAAAAGGATGTTGTGCTTGTCTCAAGCTTCATACATTGACACTATCCTTGCTCGTTTTAGCATGCAGAACTCCAAGAATGGTTTTCTACCTTTTAGACATGGAGTTCCTTTATCTAAAGAGATGTGTCCCAGAACATCAAAGGAGATAGAGGACATGAAGGCGGTTCCTTATGCTTCGACAGTAGGAAGCCTTATGTATGCAATGCTATGTACGAGACCGGATATCTGCTTTGCCGTGGGCATGGTTAGCAGATATCACAGTAATCCTGGACAGGGACATTGGATTGCGGTAAAGCATATATTGAAGTACCTGAGAAGGACTAGGGATTATATGCTGGTTTACCGGGCAGATCAATTAGTCCCTGTGGGTTACACGGATTCCGATTTCCAATCAGATAGGGACAAGAGTAAGTCTACCTCGGGGTTTGTGTTTACTTTTGGAGGTGGAGCCATAGCATGGAGGAGTGTCAAGAAGAAATGCGTGGCGGACTCTAGCATGGAAGCTGAGTATGTGGCAGCCTCTGAGGCAGCCAAGGAAGCTGTATGGCTCAGGAACTTCTTGATGGACTTGGATGTGATTCCTGGTTTGCCCAGAACTATCACAATTTATTTTGATAATAGTGGTGCAGTTGCAAACTCGAAGGAACCACGAGCCCATAAGGCGAGTAAACACATAGAGCGCAAGTACCACCTCATACGAGAGATCGTAAAGCGAGGAGAAGTTGCTGTCGCCAAGATTGCATCAGAGGATAACCTGGTGGATCCATTCACTAAGGCCCTTCCAGCGAAAGCGTTTGATAGGCATGTGGAGGACATGGGGATCAGATGTATGGCAGAGTGATGACGGCATAGTCTTTTAGTATAAGTGGGAGATTGTTGGAATGTATACTGAAAGTCCAGCTCTTTTTGTATGAACATTTTATTTTGAAATAAGAATCACATGATCATTATTTGCATTTTATATATTCATTATATATGTGTGCATATTGTCTAATATTTTACATTGTAGATAACATGGTGCTTGGTGTGGCACAGAAGATCATGTTATCAGTACCTTGTAAAATATAAGTAAAGGCTCACAACCAAGATAGTTTTGGACAAACCATTGGCATGGTTGTAGTGTAGCTTGGTATTGTTTTATCTTGAACATAGAGTTACACTAGTACACTTAGGTGTATTAAGTAGGACCGAAATAGAGGTGATTCAATTTAGTACTGACTACATAATTGAATCGGACCTCGGATATTATGTTGTACATGCTCTTAATCCCGATATAATAACGGGCACATGTACTTAGTATTTATTTCTTTGATTTACCAGTGGGTGAGATTTAGATGGATTATATCAATATGCCCGGTAAGTTGGTAAATAATATTATTTACATGGTGTGCCGTTGATTATAGGAGGAAACCGTGTCCTATATATTAGGTTGATGATGTCCCCTTGAGGAGCTCATAAGGTTCATCATGTAAACCCAGCTGGTTGACTTAGTCAACATGATGATAAGGTTGAGTGGTACTACTCGAGGAATTAGATGTTAATTAATTGATGGTCAGTAAATCAATTAATTGACGGACATTCGATAACTTAAATACGGGGAGATTAATGTACAAATAATATATGGAGCCCATATTGATTTATGGGGGTTGGTGAGGTAGTTCAATGATGATCCTCTAGTGGAATGGAACATCATTGATGGATCAAGTTTGTGTGGTTCCGATCCATCGGGTGGCCAAGACCCAACTCCTCCTTATGGTCCCTATCATAGCCTAATATAATCCTTGTGAAGTCTAGATCCAAGAATGTAAAACAAAACCTAGAACCAACGGTTGGGATTAAATCCCTATATCCGGTGGTTGGATGAAACCCTAGAACCAACGGTTGGGATTAAATCCCTTAGATCCGACGGTTAGGATGAAATCCTAGAATCGACGGTTGAGATTAGATCCTTAGATTCGACGGTTGGGATAAAACCCTAGATCCGACGGTTGGGATGAAACCTTAGATCTGACGGTTGGGATGAAATCCTAAATCCGATGGTTGGGATTAAACCCTAGATCCGACGGTTGGGATAAAACCCTAGATCCGACGGTGGAGATTAAATCCCTAGATCCGACGGTGGAGATTAAAGGAGGCTTAAGCCCTATTCTATAAATAGATGGCTAGGGTTGGGCGGCAAGATTAATCAAGAGAGGATTGAAAGAATTAGGGTTTGGCTTTTGGAGGTGGGCGGCTAGGGTTTGGAGCTAGGGTTGGGCGGCAACTTCTCCTTCCTTCTAGTTGTTACCGGCGCCCAACTTGCACCATCAATACTTGGCCGGCGCCCAACCTTAAGGTCTTTCCCTTCTTCCTTGCCCGGCGGTTCTCCTCCCATTGGTGGCCGGTTCTCTTCCTCCTCCCTATACTCCAAAAGTGGCCGGCGGCAACTCTTCTTGGAGAAGTTGGCCGGCGCATCATCCATTGCTCCTTGCCCGGCGGTTGCACCAAATTCCCTAATTTGGTGGCCGGTTCTAGATAGGAAAGGTATTTCCTAGTTCTTCTCTTTGTTCGCAGCGGACAAGGTAGAGAAGAAAGCGATCTAGAAGGCTTCTACTCGTGGAGGATCTTCATCCACACGTCGTCCACGAGAAGGATAGGACATACGGTAGAAGATCGTGAGGTATAAAGTTATTTTAACTTTATGTACAGATCTGAGCATGTTCTTATTTGTTTTGATTATTCATGTGTGTGTATGAATATATATTGTATAATCATGGACCCCGAAGACAAACACAAAAACCGGCGATCCATCCGTCGTCTCTTCCGCGGCTAACCAACTAGAAGAGTTGTGTTGCTTGAACAACTAGTTTGTTCAAGCGACCACTCAAGTTGTTAGCACGACGATGAAATGGTGTTGTTAAGGAAGCTCATCCCATCCGGATTAATCCTTTCATTAGTGAAAATTTTAATCCGGGGACATGGGAGCCAATGAGCCTCCGAAGCATCCACCCAACAGATAAACCTTTAGTGGTTTGGATTATCATTAATGGATCGGACTTTATGTGGGCTTGATCCATTGGGTGGCCAAGATCCAACTTCTCCTCATGGTCCCTATTGTAGCCTATTAAAACCTCATGAAGCTTAGATCCAATAGATAGAAACAAAACTCTAGATCCAAAGGTAGAGAATAAATCTCTAGATCCGACGGTTGAGATTAAATCTCTAGATCCGACGGTTCATATTAAATCTCTAGAACCAATGGTGGACATTAAAACAAGGCTTATCCCCAACTCTATAAAAGGAGGGCAAGGGGTGGGCGGCAACTTGAATCCAACTAGAGATAGGATTAGGGTTTTTGGGCGGCAAGGCTTGGAGGCTAGGGTTTAGAGCCTGGCGGCACCAAATAAGGAAGGTCCTTCCTTTCTTCTTCTTCCCTCAAGGTGGTCAGCGACCTAGAAGATTTTTCCATCCATTGGCCGGCATCCAAAGCAGCCCCTCTCCCTCTCTTTGGCCGGTAAAACCTAGGCTTAGGGTTCTCCCTTGGAGCTTTGGTTGGCATTCACCTATTCTCCTCTTCCTTCTTGGCCAGCGGCAAGCTCCAACCTTGGAGTTTTGTGGTTGGTTGAAAGAAGGAGAAGAGGCTTGTTTCTATTCTTCCTCTTGCTTTGGAAGAGCAAGGAAGAAAGTTTGGTGATCTAGGAGCTTCAACTTTTGGTAGATCGTCGCCCACACGACGTCCGAAAGGAGGAAGGTCATACAATAGAAGATCGAGAGGTATATCGATTCTCTATTTTCATTTGTTGCTTGTTTATATTTGTTTTCAAATTTTATGCATGATATATATTCTGTTTTGTGGCTAAATATACTTGGACCCCGAATATAAACACAAAAGCTGGCGATCCGTACATCGTCTATTCCCCGGCTATTTGTGGAATATAGGTTGGTCGCTTGAACAATAAGTTTGTTCAAGTGACTACACTAAACGAATAGCACGATGATGACAAGGTTGCTTGGCCAATCCCTCTTGTCAAGGATAATTTTTTTTTATCCCGAGACCTAGAAGGGATCGCCATGAACAAGCGACTAATTCGAAAGGGGAAGCGAAGTTTCCCCTCACGGACTCAATCCAACAACCCCCTCCAACTTCTCATGGTTTGCCAAGAACGAAGCAGTCTCCTCCAACTGGAAGTCAGAGCATTTGAATATTTACTCGAAACGGAATCATCTCGTTGCCACCTTCATCAGTCGAGCCCGCAGTCGAGTCTGACTTGCATCTGTGCTCGAAAAATACCTGTTAGTCGAGCCGCAGTCGAGTCTGACTCGCGTCTATGCTTGAAAAATACCTGTCAGTTGAGCCCGCAGTCAAGCCGAGCTCTATTCTATGATTGATTCCATCGCTACCAGTCGAGCCGCCTAACCAATCGACTCGACTAAAAACTACCCTGGTGAAAGTGCCCTGGCGACAATCTGCCCTAGCGACAAAGTGCCCTGGAGCTGTCGAGCCCGCAGTTGAGCTGGGCTCGGTTCTATGCTATATATAGTGAGCAGTCGAGTTGGTAGTCGAGCCAGCTTGATTTTGTGTCTTTGTGCAAGAGTACCAGTCGAGCTGACCCCATGGTGGCTCAACTGATACTGAAAATTTTTTAAGCACATGAGTATCTTTCCTAGTAAGCTGCCATTTCAAGCACCGTAGTAAGAGACCAAGCACGTTACGGTGCCTTCTCCAACTAACGAATGCTCTAAGTACCCTAGACAAAGAACAAGCACGTTACTATGCCCTCTTTGCCTAACGAGTACTCCATGTACCCTAGACAAAGAACGAGCGCGTTACGATACCCTCTTTGCCTAATGAGTACTCCCAGTACTCTAGACAAAGAACAAGTGCGTTACTACGGTCTCCTTTCCTAACGAGTATTGGGCCCATGTACCCTAGAAAGAGACCTAGCACTTCCTTGTCCCCTCTCTAACTCTAATGGAGAATGAGCACGTTACTATGCCCTCTCCATCACCAAGCTCCCGGGCCTCCGGCCAGCTTGTATTCTTTCTTTACCAAGGTTCCCCCTTGGATTTTTCGATTGCCAAGACTCAAGCTTGGACATTCCCTTGCCAACCCATGTTGGACTTCTCATGCCAAGACCTATGCTTGGACTTCCTGATGGAAGGAAACTTCGCTTCCCACTTCAACTCAGTCGCTTATTCATGGTGATCCCTTCTATGTCCCCAGATAAAAAAAATTTATCCTTGACAAGAGGGATTGCCCAAGCAACCTTGTCATCGTCATGCTATTCGATTAGAGTAGTCACTTGAACAAACTTGTTGTTCAAGCGACCAACCTCTATTCAACGAATAGCCGCGGAATAGACGATGTACGGATCGCCGAGTTTTGTATTTGTATTTGGGGTCCAAGTATATTTAGCCAAAAAATAGAATATATCATGCATATATATTTGAAAAACAATTACAAACATGTTACATATGAAGATAGATAAGTTTTATACCTCTCGATCTTCTATCGTATGTCCTTCTTCCTTTTAGACGTCGTGTGAGTGACGATCTACCAAAAGTCGAAGCTCCTAGATCACCAATCTTCCTTCTTTACTCATTCCGAGCAAGAGAAAGAATAGAAACAAGACCCTTCTTCTTCCTTTAGCCAACCAACAAACAACAAGCAAGTTGCTTGCCCCCGGCCAACAAGGAGAAGGAGAGAAAGATGAATGCCGGCCAAAAGCTCCAAGGGAGGACCCTAAGCCTTGGTTCCACCGGCCAAGGAGAAGAGAAGAGCTAGGTTTTGACGCCGGCCATGGAAGGAGAGGAGCTATATGGACGCCGGCCACTAAATAAGAAGAAGAAGATAAGGAAAATATTTCCTTATTTCGTGCCGCCAACTCCAAACCCTAACTCCAAGCTTCTTGCCGCCAACTCCAAAGCTCCCTTGCTTCTAATTGCTCTCCAAGCCAACCCTAAAGCCTCCTTTTATAGAGTTAGGGATAAGCCTTGTTTCACCATTGGTTCTAGAGATTTAATCTCAACCGTCGGATCTAGAGATTTAATCTCTACCTTGGATCTAGAGTTTTGTTTCCATCCATTGGATCTAGGCTTCATGAGGTATTAATAGGTTACAATAGGGACCCTGAGGAGGAATTGGATCATGGCCACCCAATGGATCAAGCCCACATAAAGTCCGATCCATTAATGATAATCCAATCCACTAAAGGATTATCATTGATCTACCTCACCAACCCCCATAAGTTAATATGGGCTCCACATATTATATGTACATTTTCTCCCCGTGTTTAAGATCTCGAATGTCCGTTGATTAATTAATTTACTAACCATTAATTAATCAACATCTAACTCCATGGGTAGTACCACTCAACCTTTTCATCATGCCGGACCAAATCCACCTGTAGGGTTTACATGATCAACCTTATGAGCTCCTCTAGGGGACATCATCATCCTAATATATATGACACGGTTTTCTCCTATAATCAGTGGCACACCATATAAATAATATCATTTCCCAACTTACCGAGCCTATTTATTTAATCTATAAATCTCGCCATTGGTAAATCAAAGAAATAAATACTAAGTATATATGCCCGTTATTATATCGGGATTAAGAGTATGTACAATATAATATCTAAGGTTCGATTCAATTATATAGTCAGCAATAAATCGAATCACCTCTAAGTCGGTCCTGATCAATACACACAAAGTGCACTAGTGTGATTCTATTGTCAAGACAAACCAATTCCAAATCACACTACAACCATTCCAATGGTTTGTGTAATGCCATCTTGATTGTGAGCTTTTACTTATACTTTACAAGGAGCCGATAACATGATCTCCCGTGTGACACTACACACCATGTTATCTACAATGTAATGTATTAGACAATATGCATAACCATAAAAATATGCAAACAATGATCATGTGATTCTTATTTCAAAATAAAGATGTTCATACAAAAGATAGACTTTTCAGTATACATCCCAACAATCTCCCACTTATACTAAAAGACTATGCTGTCCTCAAACTACCATACATCTGATCCCCATTCCCTCCACATGCCTATCAAAAGCTCTCGCCAGAAGGGCCTTAGAGAAAGGATCTACCAAGTTATCCTCCGATGCAATCTTGGCCACAACAACTTCTCCTCTCTTTATGATTTCTCGTATCATGTGATACTTGCGCTCTATGTGCTTACTTGGCTTATGGGATCGTGGTTCCTTCAAGTTTGCAACTGCACCACTCTTATCACAAAAAATTGTGATAGTTCTGGGCAAACTAGGAATCACATCCAAGTCTATCAGGAAGTTCTTGAGCCACACAGCTTCCTTGGCCGCGTTAGAGGCTGCCAGATACTCAGCTTCCATGGTGGAGTCCGCCATACATTTCTGCTTGACACTCCTCCATACAATTACTCCACCTCCCAAAGTTAACACAAAACATGAGGTAGACTTACTGTTATCCCTGTCATATTGGAAGTTGGAATCCGTGTAACCCACAAGGAGTAATTTGTCTGCATGGTAAACAAGTATATAATCCCTAGTCCTTCTCAGATTCTACAATATATGCTTCACCACAGTCCAATATCCCTTTTCTGGATTACTCTGATATCTGTTGACCATGCCCACGGTAAAGCAGATATATGGTCTCGTACATAGCATCGCATACATGAGGCTTCCTACTGCCGAAGCATAAGGAGCTGCCTTCATCTCCTCTATCTCCTCAGATGTTCTAGGACTCATCTCCTTAGATAAAGGAACTCCATGCCTGAAAGATAGAAAAACTTTCTTGGAGTTTTTCATGTTAAAACGATCCATAATCGTGTCTATGTATGAAGCTTGGGATAAGCACAACATCCTTTTCATTCGATCCCTTATAACCTTGATCCCAAGGATGTGTCCCACTTCTCCCAAGTCCTTCATATCAAATTGTTTGGACAACCATACCCTTACGTCTGATAACACCTTGACATTGTTGCCAATTAACAAAATGTCATCTACGTATAGTATAAGAAATACTACTACGTTACCGTCACATTTCTTGTATACACAAGACTCATCCGAAGTTTGAATAAATCCATAAGACTGGATCACCTCATCAAAGCGGATGTTCCAAGACCTCGAAGCTTGCTTCAATCCATAAATCGGTCGATTAAGCTTACATACAAGATGCTCTTTGCCCTTCGCAATAAATCTATCTGGTTGCTTAATATAGATGTCTTCCTCAAGACTTCCATTTAGGAAAGCTGTCTTGACATCCATTTACCACACCTCATAATCCATATGAGCTGCTATGTGAAGGGATTTCCCTTGTCGAGTTCGTGAGAGGAAACTTCGCTTCCCCTTCACCTCGGTTACTTAACCATGGTGATCCCTTCGATGTCCCCGGATTAAAAATGTAATCCTAGACAAAAGGGATTCCCAAGACAACCAAGTCATCGTCGTGCTATTCGTTTAGAGAGGTCACTTGAACAAACTAGTTATTCTAGCGACCATCCTCTATTCTATGAGTAGCTACGGAATAGACGATGTCCGGATCGCCGGTTTTTGTGTTTATACTTGGGATCTCAGTATTATTTAGCCTATTTACAGAAATATAACATGCTTATATTTTGAAAAACAAACACAAGCAATGAATAAAAGAGATAGAAGAATAGTTATACCTCTTGGTCTTCTAATGTATGACCCTCCTCCTTTTGGACGTCGTGTGGGCGACGATCCACCAAAAGTCAAAGCTCCTAGATCGCAAAACTTCCTTCCTTGCTTTTCCCAAGCAAGAGGAAGAAGAGAAACAATGTTTTTCTCCTTCAAAAACTCAACCAACAAAGAACTATAGAAGTTCTTGCCGCCGGCCAACTAGAAGGAGAAGAAGATGATGGAAAACTACCAAGACACCAAGGGAAACCCTATATCTTGTTTCCACCACCTAAGGAGAAGAGAGGGGAGTGTTTTTGGGCACCGGCCAAGGGCTGGGAAGGGCTGGAATAGCTGTTGGACGTTGGCCACAAGGCAAGGAAGAAGAAGGAAAACTTGCCTTATTTGGTGCCACCCTTGATTCCAAACCCTAACCCTAATTCCAATCCTATCTCAACTAGGATTGCCCTATTCTTGCCGCCCAAGCCTTGCTCCCTCTCTATGATCATCTTCACGGCAACCCCATGCCACCTTTTATAGAGTTTGGGGATAAGCCATGAATTAATCTCCTCCATTGGTTCTAGGGATTTAATCTCAACCGTCGGATCTAGAGATTTAATCTCAACCATAGGATCTTAGAGATTTAATCTCTACCAATGGATCTTAGTGTTTTGTTTCTATCCATTGGATCTAAGCATCTTGAGGTGTTAATGGGCTACATTAGGGACCATGAGGAGGAGTTGGGTCTTGGCCACCCATGGATCAAGCCCACATAAAGTCCGATCCACTAATGATGGTTCAATCCACTAAAGGTCCATCATTGATCTACCTCACCAACCCCCATATGATAATATGGGCTCCATATATTATTTCTACATTTTCTCCCCGTGTTTAAGATCTCGAATGTCCATCGATTAATTAATTTACTGACCATTAATTAATCTACATCTAACTCCTTGAGTAGTACCACTCAACCTTTTCATCATGCTGGACCTAGTCCACCTGCAGGGTTTACATGATGAACCTTATGAGCTCCTCAAGGGAACATCATCATCCTAATATATAGGACACGATTTCCTTCTATAATCAACGACACACCATATAAATAATATCATCTCCCAACTTATAGAGTCTATCGATTTAATCTATAAATCTCGCCCATTGGTAAATCAAAGAGATGAGTACTAAGTATATGTGTCCGTTATTATATCGGGATTAAGAGCATGTACTAAATAATATCTGAGGTCCGATTCGATTATGTAGTCAACAATAAATCGAATCACCTCTAAGTCGGTCCTGCTCAATACACACAAAGTGCACTAGTGTGATTCTATGGTCAAGACAAACCAATACCAAATCATACTACAACCATTCCGATGGTTTGTCCAAAGCCATCTCGGTTGTGAGCCTTTACTTATACTTTTCAAGGGGCCGATAACATGATCTCCCGTGTGACACCACATACCATGTTATCTACAATGTAAAGTATTAGACAATATTGCATAACCATAAAAATATGCAAACAATGATCATGTGATTCTTATTTCAAAATAAAGATGTTTATACAAAAAATAGACTTTTAAGTATACATCTCTACAATCTCCCACTTATACTAAAAGACTATGCTGTCATCATACTGCCATACATCTGATTCCCCTTCCCTCCACATGCCTATCAAAGCTCTCGCCAGAAGGGCCTTAGTGAAAAGGGTCTACCAGGTCATCCTCTGATGCAATCTAGGCAACAACAACTTCTACCTCTCTTTACGATTTCTCGTATTAGGTGGTACTTGCGCACTATGTGTTTACTAGCCTTATTGGCTCGTGGTTCCTTCGAGTTTGCAACTGCACCACTATTATCACAATAAATTGTGATAGTTCTGGGCAAACCAAGAATCACATCCAAGTCCATCAGGAAGTTCCTGAGCCATACAACTTCTTTGGCGCCTCGAGGTGCCACATACTCGGCTTCCATGGTGGAGTCCGCACTTTTGTGCACTCCTCCATACAATGGCTCCACCTCCCAAAGTAAACACAAAACACGAGGTAGACTTCTTGTTATCCCTATCGATTTGAAGTCGGAATCCGTATAACCCAGGAGTAATTGGTCCGCTTTCGGTAAACCATATAATCCTAGTCCTTCTCGTGTACTTGATATATGCTTTACCGCAGTCCAATGTCCCTGTCCTGGATTACTCTGATATCTGCTGACCATGCCCACGGCAAAGCAGATATCTGGTCTCGTACAGAGCATCGCATACATGAGGCTTCCTACTGCCGAAGCATAAGGAACTGCCTTCATCTCCTCTATCTCCTCAGATGATCTAGGACACATCTCCTTAGATAAAGGAACTCCATGCCTGAAAGGTAGAAAACCCTTCTTGGAGTTCTGCATGCTAAAACGCTCCATAATCGTGTCTATGTATGAAGCTTGGGATAAGCACAACATCCTTTTCCAGTGATCCCTTGATCCCAAGGATGTGTCTCACCTCTCCCAAGTCCTTCATATCAAACTATTTAGACAACCATACCCTTACGTCCGATAACACTTCGATGTTGTCGCCAACCACCAAAATGTCATCTACGTATAGTACAAGAAATACCACTACGTTTCCGTCACATCTCTTGTATACACAAGACTCATCCGGACTTTGAATAAATCCATAAGACTGGATTACCTCATCAAAGCGGATGTTCTAAGATCTTGAAGCTTGCTTCAATCCATAAATGGACCGATTAAGCTTTCACACAAGATGCTCTTTGCCCTTAGCAATGAATCCCTCTGGTTGCTTCATGTAGATGGTTTCCTCAAGACTTCCATTAAGGAAAGCTGTCTTGACATCCCTATGCCACACCTCATAATCCATATGAGCTACTATGCATAAGAGCTCTCAGACTTAACTTGAATCCATAGATTCAATCTCAGTATTCATTGCACTTTGCCAAGATACTGCATCTTTATCTTGGATTGCCTCGTCATATGTCCAGGGATCAGGTTCATGTTCGCCAGGGACAAAATCAGAAGATTCTCCCAAGAACATGAATCTATCAGGCTGTCTAACAACCCTCCCACTACGACGAGGTATCACCTGTGTATCCTTCTGTGACATGCGGTGCAGTGACACGTGGTACATCTTCTTGTACCGGTGGTACTAAAGAAGTGACTTCCCCTTTTAACTCCTCAAGAACAATTTTACTCTTGGGCTTGTGGCTCATCACATAGTCTTTCTCTAGAAATCTGGTGTTCGTGCTAACGATCACCCTCTGATCTCTAGGACTATAAAACATTCCACCCTTTGTTCATCTAGGATAGCCAACGAACAAGCGCACTTTTGTACGAGGTTCCAACTTATCATCATCTTCCTTCAGCAGATATGCTGGACTCTCCCATATCCGAATATGTCTTAGACTAGGCTTTCGCCTGGTCCACAACTCTGTAGGAGTAGAAGACAGTGATTTAGATGGAACTAAGTTCAGAATGTACACCACCGTATCTAGAGCATATCCCTAGAACGAATCTGGAAAGTCAGAACAACTCATCATCGATCTAACCAACTCCATAAGAGTCTTATTCCTTCGCTCTGCTACACCGTTCTGCTGGGGTGTGCCAGGTGCAGTCAATTGGGATTGAATCCCAACCTCTGATAAGTAGTTCCTAAACTCTCCCAAGAGGTTCTCACCACCACGATCAGGTCGTGGTCTCATCCATATCTTGAATAATCGTCTATAAAAGAGACGAAATATCCAAGACCACCTCTTGCCTGGTTAGTCATAGGACCACACAAATCAGAATGAACCATTCCTAACACATCTTTGGCTCTATACCCCTTGGCCCTAAAAAGGCCTCTTGGTCATCTTACCCTCCAAGCAAGATACGTAGGTTGGGAGATCCTCCACCACTAATGAACCCAAAGGTCCATCAGCTATCAACCTTTGAATTCTGCTTAGGTTAATGTGACCAAGCCTAAGAAGCCAAAGATATGTTTGGTTCATCTTCAAAGGTTCTTTTCTCCTTTTGGAATTAGAAGATGAGTTATTAACTTCAATTTGCATCGTGGGAGGTTTTGTATACAAATTTCCTTTCAATGTACCTGAACAGATATTCTCCCTTTTCCTTTTTATAACAACTCTGTCATTAAAAGAAATAGAATATCCATCCATAATAATTTAGAAACTGAAACTAAATTCTTTCTAAATAAAGGTACATAAAGGGAATTTTCCAGAACCTAAGTTTTATTTTTCTCAAGAGATAAATAAAACTTCTCCCACTGCAATAGCCGCCACCTTCATGGCATTGCCCAAAATGGTAATCTCTCCTTTAGCTAGTCGTCGGGTTTCCTGGAACCCCTGCAAAGTGTTGCAGACATGATTAGTGGCTCTCATATCTACAAACCATGTGCCGGTAGATAACACCGCTAATCATGTTTCAACGACTAGTCCAAAGGATATACCTTTGTTCTATTTTGAACTGGGACAGTCCTTCTTCCAATGTCCATACTGCTTACAAGTGAAGCACTTGCCTTTCAGCTTCTTCACTCCTCCCTGAGTACCTCCCATCGCCTTTGCCCCGGTTTGTTTCTTCTTCTTCTTGCCTTTCGGCTTAGAAGCAGAAACCTTCTGGGTCATCACAGCATGCGCCTGAGCACTCTGACGAAATAGTCCCTCTGCCGCCTGGAGTTCTGTCAGAAGTTCCGCCAATGAATACAACCTCTTGTTCATGTTGTAGTTGAGGCGAAACTGCTCAAAACTCCTAGGCAGAGACTGGAGTATGATATCGACCTGGGTTTCCCCATCGATCTCAGCTCCTAGGACCTCCAGCTCATTCAAATAAGCCATCATCTTGAGAACATGATCCCTCACGGGTGTTCCCTCGATCATGGTGGTCGTCATCAAGTTTCTCATGGCCTCTTGCCTCGCAGCCCGATTCTGGTGTCCGAAAAGCTCCTTGAGATTGAGCATCATATCATAGGCAGTGGGCATGGCTTAATGCTGATGTTGGAGTACATTTGACATAGATGCCAAAATGTAACACCGTGCCATCTCATCGGCCTTGTTCCATTTCCTATAGCTCTCTCTCTCCTTTTCCCCAGAATCATCTGCAGGCTTGGGAGGGCACTCTTCGAGGAGTACATATTTGTATTCCTCGTGATCAAGACAATATCTAGATTCCTCTTCCAATCTACATAGTTGGGTCCAGTAAGTTTGTTCTCTTTCAGTATCACAGCAAGTGGGTTGAAAGTCATTTTGAAAGAAAACCTAAGAATCACATAAATCAAAACATTAGATTTCAAAAAATTATTGATTCCTCAAACAATAAAATTTTTAAAATCAACCAACACCTCAAAACACTGAGAATATCGTATGCCACGATAGTGTGGACGTATACGAATTCTACATTTGTAAGAGGAGGTTTTAGCCATTAATTTTACTATCTTGTCAACCTAACTTTTTGACAAGTAAAATTAATAGTTGGTTCCTCTTTGGCCCTACAAATAAAAGCAGTGACTCCGATGGGGAGGATACTTATATTTGTATCTAAGTGTTCACCATTACTCGGTACCAAGGTAATTAACTTGGGTTATGTGCCTTACGATGGGCAAGTACACACGCTCCTTCATAATTTCCTATAATCATATTCGACCTTGTGATCCGCAAACAAACCCATCCGATGGGGAGGAAGGCACTCAGAGCTGACGCGCAAGTTTGTTTGCATCACTTGTCAAATTGTAATGGAGGACGTGGAAATTTATAAAAATATCCCTCTCCCACTTAGTAATTTGAAATTGAGGAATTTTCCAAGCCTACGACATGCATATCAAACAAAAAGCAAAAAATATGAAAAATAAATTATTTTCCAACTATTATGGCTTTTGTCTTCAATATGACTCCTGTCGCATCGCCATCTCGTCCGCTCCTCCTACGCCATGTACGAGCCATCCGGAGATCCGAGCCGAGACTAAATCCTATTTTAATTTACATCCATCGATCCTTTACTCCACGAGGGAGTGTACATGATATTTAGATCGAAAGTAAAATAAAATAAAGAGTGGCTAAACAATGCCGTATTTAATTTACAAAAACTAAATACTAGCCTCGTCAACCGCGAGGATTCAACAAAATAAACATTTACACACATACAATCACATACACACACATGCCATAATAGTCGAATCTTATGCCTGCAACCAAAGAGTTAAACTACGCATATCCTACTATTATCCGACACATTTAATATATGAAAAAGTGCATAAAAATTAACCGAATCCTAAACACACAAAACCGGAAACCTTGGCTCTAATACCAATTGATGGGATTTCCCTTGTCGAGTCCGTGAGAAAAAACTTCGCTTCCCCTTCACCTCGGTTGCTTAACCATGGTGATCCCTTCGATGTCCCCGGATTAAAAATGTAATCCTAGACAAAAGGGATTCCCAAGACAACCAAGTCATTGTCGTGCTATTCGTTTAGAGAGGTCACTCGAACAAACTAGTTGTTCAAGCGACCATCCTCTATTCTACGAGTAGCCGCGGAATAGACGATGTCCGGATCGCCGGTTTTTGTGTTTATACTCGGGATCTCAGTATTATTTAGCCTATTTACAGAAATATAACATGCTTATATTTTGAAAAACAAACACAAGCAATGAATAAAAGAGATCTCGAATGTCCGTCGATTAATTAATTTACTGACCATTAATTAATCAACATATAACTCCTTGAGTAGTACCACTCAACCTTTTCATCATGCCGGACCTAGTCCACTTGCAGGGTTTACATGATGAACCTTATGAGCTCCTCAAGGGGACATCATCATCCTAATATATAGGATACGATTTCCTTCTATAATCAACGGCACACCATATAAATAATATCATCTCCCAACTTACCGAGTCTATCGATTTAATCTATAAATCTCGCCCATTGGTAAATCAAAGAGATGAGTACTAAGTATATGTGCCCGTTATTTTATCGGGATTAAGAGCATGTACTAAATAATATCTGAGGTCCGATTCGATTATGTAGTCAGCAATAAATCGAATCACCTCTAAGTCGGTCCTGCTCAATACACACAAAGTGCACTAGTGTGATTCTATGGTCAAGACAAACCAATACCAAATCACACTACAACCATTCCGATGGTTTGTCCAAAGCCATCTCGGTTGTGAGCCTTTACTTATACTTTTCAAGGGGCCGATAACATGATCTCCCGTGTGACACCACACACCATGTTATCTACAATGTTAAGTATTAGACAATTTTGCATAACCATAAAAATATGCAAACAATGATCATGTGATTCTTATTTCAAAATAAAGATGTTCATACAAAAAATAAACTTTTATGTATACATCCCTACACTATGCATAAGAGAATCTGAATAGACTTAAGCATGCCTACCGGCGAAAAGGTCTCCTCATAATCGATACCCTCTTTCTGAGTATACCCCTTCGCAATAAGCCTTGCTTTGAAGGTCTCAACCTTCCCATCTATTCCTCTCTTTCTTTTGTAGATCCACTTGCATCCAATGGTTTTTACACCATCGGGTGGTTCCACTAGCTCCCAGACCTGATTTGAATCCATAGATTCAATCTCAGCATTCGTTGCACTTTGCCAAGATACCACATCTTTATCTTGGATTGCCTCGTCATATGTCCAGGGATCAAGTTCATGTTCGCTAGGGACCAAATCAGAAGATTCTCCCAAGAATATGAATCTATCAGACTGTCTAACAACCCTCCCACTACGACGAGGTATCACCTGTGTATCCTCTGTGACACGCGATGCAGTTACTTATGGAATATCCTCTTGTACCGATGGTACTGAAGAAGTGACTTCCCCATTCAATTCCTCCAGGATAATCTTACTCATGGGCTTGTGGTTCATTACATAGTCTTCCTCTAGAAATCTGGCGTTTGTGCTAATCATCACCCTTTGATCTCTAGGACTATAAAACAAACAACCCTTCGTTCCTCTAGGTTGGCCAACGAACATGCGTACTTCGCCAAGTGGTTCCAATTTACCAGCATCCACCTTCAGCACATGTGCTGGACTCCCCCAAATCTGAATATGTCTTAGACTAGGCTTTCGCCAAGTCCACAGTTCTATGGAAGTAGAAGGCACTGATTTAGATGGAACCATGTTCAGAATGTACACCACCATATCTAGAGCATATCCCCATAACGAATCTGACAACTCAGAATAACTCATCATCGATCTCACCATCTCCATAAGAGTCCTATTCCTTCGCTCTGCTACACCATTCTACTGGGGTGTGGTAGGTGCAAACAATTGGGATTGAATCCCAGCCTCTGATAAGTAATTCCTAAACTCTCCCTAGAGGTACTCATCACCACGATCATATCGTAGTGTCTTGATACTTTTACCTTGATGTTTCTCCACATCAGCCTTGAATTCTTTGAACTTGTTAAAGCATTCAGACTTGCGGCGTATCAGGTAAATGCATCCATATCTCAAATAATCGTCTATAAAAGAAACGAAATTCTCAAAACCACCTCTAACCTAGATAGACATAGGACCACACAAACCAGAATGAACCAATTCTAACACATCTTTGGCTCTATACCCCTTGGCCTTAAAAGGTCTCTTGGTCATTTTACCCTCCAAGCATGATTCGCAGGTTGGGAAATCCTCCACCATTAATGAACCCGGAGGTCCATCAGCTATCAACCTTTGAATTCTGCTTAGGTTAATATGACCAAGCCTAAGATGCCAAAGATATGTTTGGTTTATCTTCGAAGGTTTTTTTCTCTTATTGGAATTAGAAGATGAGTTATTAACTTCTATTTGCATCGTGGGAGCTTTTGGTTCAAGTGTGTATAAATTTCTTATCAATGCACCCGAATAGATAATCTCCCTATTCCTTTTTATAACAACTCTGTCATTAAAAAAAATAGAATATCCATCCATAAACAGTTTAGAAACTGAAATTAAATTCTTTCTAAATAAAGGTACATAAAGGCAATTCTTAAGAAACAAAACTTTATTTTTCTCAAAAGACAAATAAATGTCTCCCACTGCAACAGCCGCCACCTTCGTGGCATCGCCCAAGTATACAATAATCTCTCCCTCATCCAGTCGTCTGATTTCCTAGAACCCCTAAAAAGTATTGCAAACATGATCAATGACTCCCGTATCTAACCGCTAAATATGTTTCAACTACTAGACCAAAAGATATACCTTTGTTCTGCTTGCGATTGGGGCAGTCCTTCTTCTAGCGTCCAGTCTGCTTACAAGTGAAGCACTTGCCTTTCGGCTTCTTCACTTCTCCCTGAGTTCCTCCCACCACCTTTTCCCCAGTTTGTTTCTTCTTCTTCTTTCCTTTCGGCTTAGAAGTAGAAAACTTTTGGGTCACCATGGCATGCGCCTGAGCACTCTGACGAAATAGCCCCTCTGCCGCCTGGAGTTCTGTTAGAAGCTCTGCCAACGAATACAACCTGTTGGTGCAATTGGCCCAGGTTGACTCGAGTTTGACTCGAGCAGTATCTTGATAGTATTTTGATGATAGAAAAAACTCATGACATGGGATTGTCATGGGAAAGTCCAACATGGGGTTGGCATGGAAAATCCAAGCATGGAGCTTGGTGTGGAAGTCCAAGGGGGAAGCCTTGGCATGGGAAAGTCCAAAGCATTGCGAAGTCGTGCGCTGGTGCTTGGCATGGGAAATCCAAAGCATTGCGAAGCCGTGCGCTTGGTGCTTGGTGAGAAATGCATTGCGAAGCCGTGCGCTTGGTGCATTTGGGAAGTCTTGAGAACTTGGCAAGTTCACTAGGCTCGGGTTATTGAGTTGGTGAAGGATGGCATTGCGAAGCCGTGCGCTTGGTGCATCCGAGGGACCGCCGGACGGGGAGCGAATGGAGTTAGCCCAAAGGGAAGCATACTTCTAGGGCATGAGATGCGAAGGATGGCATTGCGAAGCCGTGTGCTTGGCGCATCCGAGGGACGTAGGCCGAGGGAAGAGAGCTTCGGTGGGGAACTCCATGAGGGATAAGGTGGACTTGGCCAAGTGGCTAAGACTTAGTGTTGGAGGCTGAAATATCATTATGTTTAAGGTTTTAGCCGACATCAGTCGACTGGCAAAGGTGCCAGTCAACTGCTCTAGGTCGTATGGGTTCGACCAGTGTTCGACTGAACCAAGTCTGGTTGATCAGTCGACTGCCGAGGGAGGGCAATCGACTGTTGGGAGAATCAATAGCCTGTTGAGGGATGGCAGTCGACTGATGACACTGTGCACGGGCACAGAATGGAGTCGAGCTCGCTAGCACTCGACTGATGGATGATTAGTCGACTGATGGGTGCCATCAGTCGACTGATGTGTAATCCGTTGGAACTTAACCAACGTGGATCTGGCCGTTGTGAGACAACAGCTACGGGACCAGTCGACTGATGGTCACGATCAGTCGACTGATGGGAGTGAAAATAGCTTGATGCAGGTTATAAAAGGAGCTCGAGTTAGAGGATTTCTCCATGGTTTTTGTGGAGCTATTGGAGGGGAATTGCTGCTGCATTCCAGTCCTTCAAGAGCCAATCAAAGCAAGCAACAAACAAGTGATCAAAAGCAATCGGTGAAAAGTGTTTCTTTTGTATTGTATTTGTATTCTTGTTTGTATTTGGATATTACTATTGTAATTGCTTATGAGAGGTTTCTCCACCTTCGACGTGTAGTCGAGAAGGAGTTTGAGTATTGTCGTGTGCATCTCTAGAGCTCGAGGAGCTCACCCGTGGAGTAGGAACCATTCGGTTCCGAACCACGTATATGCTTGCGTATTTGGTGTGCTTGTATTATTGTTAGTATTATTGTTATTTCTATTGTTATTCCGCTGCGTATATTAACAACAATTGTAGACGAGCACACGAGAACGAACGAAATACGACATCCAACGAACGAGGGCTATTCACCCCCCTCTAGCCGGCCGTATCGATCACCAACAAGTGGTATCAGATCCGAGGTCGCTCTTCAAGGACTAACCGCCGTGAGAGCACTACAAGATGGCCGGCTACAACCTCCAACCACCAAAATTAGAAGGAGATTTACTATGGTGGAGAAGAAAAATGGAGGTATACCTAGAAACCGATTTTGATTTTATGCTAATCTTAGAAAACGGTTTCGAATTGCATAGGGATGAAAGAAATAGGCAAATTGAGAAGTCAAGGTGGACCCAAGACCAAATCAAATACTTTGAGACAAATCACAAGGTAATCGAATTGCTTAGTGATTTGATTCCTAACAACATTTGGTCTAGGTTGGGAAATTTTAGGGATGCAAAAGAATTATGGGATAAAGTAATGAAATTCCAAGAAAGTTCCCAATCAGCACAAGTAGAGGAGAATGCCTAAGAAGAATCACCATCCACTTTTGAAGATGTGGATGATTTGGTGGAGACCTCCACCTCTAGCGTTGAGGGGGAGGAAAGGATTTCAATTCCGGAGCAAGATCAAAATGATGCTTCTACCTCCGGAAGAATTGAAGAGGCCTCCACCACCTCCCTAGGTAACTCAAGTGTTATTATTTTAAATAAAAATCACATAATATGCTTTGAGTGTAGGGAGAAAGGGCATTACAAGAGCAAATGTCCTAAATTGGCTAAGAAGGCATCGACACCAAAAGTCAACCCAAAGTCAAACCATGTCGGTGTTCCCTCAATTAAGAGCAAAGAGCACATTGTGTGCTTCAAGTGCAACCAACGGGGACACTACCGAAGCCAATGCCCTAGGGGGAGGAAGAAAGGGCAAGAAGGTGTGACTCATTTAGGGGGAGCTTCTAAATCTAACCCTAAGGTAAATTTACTTAATGCACCTTTAATTCCTAGAGTTAAAAAGCATGCTAAGAATTATTTTAGCTCTCTTGCTATTATCAATGAAAAGCATGCTAGGAGAAATAATAAGGTTTATTGCTTAGGTGCCAAGCATGTTCATTTGACTAAAGACAAACCTAGGACTCATAATTCTAGAAATATCTTGCCTAGGGAGTCAATTAGGAGAGTAGAAGAAAATTTGGGTATTAATCCCAAAAAGTCTAGGCACATGCCTAAGAAGAAGAGGCATTCCCAAAAACCTAATGAAAATTCAAAAATGGGAAAATTAGAGCTAGAGAACCAAGTCTTGAGGTCAAGACTTGAGAGAATGGAGAAAGCCATTAGAATCATAGAAAATTCAATTCTAGGGTCAAATGCCCAAAAGTCAAGACCTAAGGTTCAAAAATGTTCTAAGGGCAAGGAAGGTTTGGGTCAAAAACCAAAGCCCAAGGAGACTTATCATAATGTTCCATTTAATTATGGAACCACATCTAGGTCTAGGAAAACCAAGGCTAATAGGGAAGTCATCCCTAAGTCTAGCCATGGTATGTGTTTAGTGGCTAACACCTCAAAGAAATCAAATGTAGCCACTAAGAAAGTCAATGGAGGAGTCACCTCTAGAGTTGACCCAAGTAAGACCCATTTGACAAAGGCTTCAAAGCCAAAAAGGGTCATTAGAAAGGTATCTAGGGAAGTTTGTTGGAATGTATACTGAAAGCCTAGCTCTTTTGTATGAACATCTTTATTTTGAAATAAGAATCACATGATCATTGTTTGCATATTTTTATGATTATGCAAAATTGTCTAATATTTTACATTGTAGATAACATGGTACTTGGTGTGGCACAGAAGATCATGTTATCAGTTCCTTGTAGAATATAAGTAGAGGCTCACAACAAAGATGGTTTTTGACAAACCATTGGCATGGTTGTAGTGTAGCTTGGTAGTGTTTTTTCTTGAACATAAAGTTACACTAGTACACTTAGGTGTATTGAGCAGGACCGACATAGAGGTGATTCAATTTGTTGCTGACTACATAATTGAATCGGACCTCGGATATTATGTTGTACATGCTCTTAATGCCGATATAATAACAGGCACTTGTACTTAGTATTTATTTCTTTGATTTACCAGAGGGTGAGATTTCTATGGATTAAATCAATATGCCCGGTAAGTTGGGAAATTATATTATTTACATGGTGTGTCGTTGATTATAGGAGGTATCCGTGTCCTATGTATTAGGTTGATGATGTTCCGTTGAGGAGCTCATAAGGTTCATCATGTAAACCCTGCAGGTTGACTTAGTCAACATGATGATAAGGTTGAGTGGTACTACTCGAGGAGTTAGATGTTGATTAATTGATGGTCAGTAAATCAATTAATTGACGGACATTCGATATCTTTAACATGGGGAGATGGATGTACAAATAATATATGGAGCCCATATTGATTTATGGGGGTTGGTGAGGTAGTTCAATGATGATCCTCTAGTGGAATGGAACATCATTGATGGATCAAGTTTGTGTGGTTCCGATCCATCAGGTGGCCAAGACCCAACTCCTCCTCATGGTCCCTATCGTAGCCTATTATAAACCTCATGAAGTCTCGATCAAATGATGGAAAACAAATCTCTAGATCCGACGGTTGGGATTAAATCCCTAGAACCGACGGTGGAGATTAAATCTCTAGATCTGACGGTTGGGATTAAAAACCCTAGAACCGGCGGTTGAGATTAAATCTCTAGATCCGACGGTTGGGATTAAATCCCTAGAACCGACGGTTGAGATTAAATCTCTAGATCCGACGATTGAGATTAAAACCCTAGAACCGACGGTGGAGATTAAACCAAGGCCTAAACCTAACTCTATATATATGGGAGATTGGGTTGGGCGGCAACTAAGTTTTTTGGTTGGATGATGGATGCTAAGGATATTAGGGTTTTGCCAAGCCTTGCTTGGGCGGCAAGCAACCCTAAGGAGGAAACCCTAATTAGGGTTTGGCTCCTTTGGATGGGCGGCCAAGGTTAGGAAAGAAGGGTGGGCGGCAACTTCTGGAAGATCTCTTCTTCTTCCTTGAAGGTGGCTAGCTCCTAGATCTCTTCTCTCCACCATGGTTGGGCGGCAAGAAATCCAAAGGAAGAAAGGTTGGGCAGCTAGGGTTTGAAAGCTTGGTTGGGCGGCAACTATAGGGGAAGTGCTCTTCTTCTTCCTAGGGTGTTGCCGACTACTTCTCTTTTCCCTATACCTTGGCCGGCGCCCAACATGTTCCTTTTATCCTCTTCACTCCCTATTGGCCGGCGGCACTAGAAGCTAGGGTTTGTCCCTCGTTTTGTTCCTTGGTGGTTTCCATTTAGTTCTCTCTATTCTTGGGGCCGGTGGCACCAATCCTTTGTGGATTGGTGGTTGGCTCAAGCAAGAAGGGAAGGAGAGTTCTTCTTTCTTTGGATTGAAGAAGACCTAGGAAACTTCAACTTGTGGAGGATCTTCGCCCACACGAAGTCTACAAGGAGGTTAGGACATACGATAGAAGATCAAGAGGTTTAAAAGTTTTACAACTTTTATTATTGTTCTTTGCATGTTCTTATTGATATGCTAGCTTATGTTTTTTATGTTAGTATATGTTGATTATACTACTTTACATTTGCATGTATTTGTATAATCATGGACCCCGAATAAGAAACACAAAAACCGGCAATCCGTCCGTCGTCTCTTCCGTGGCTAATCGACTTGAAGAGTTTGGTTGCTTGAACAACTAGTTTGTTCAAGCGATCGCTTGAGTCGTTGGCACGACGACAAATTGGTTGTGCTTAGGAAACTCATCCCATACGGATTTGTTTTCATTAGTGAAAATTTTAATCCGGGGACATGGGAGCCTATGAGCATTCCGAGAAATAGCACATTGCCAACAAATGGTATCAGAGCCATGGTTTCCGGTTTTGTGTGTTTTGGATTCGGTTACTTTCACGCACTTATCATATATTGTGTATGCCGGATAATAGTAGGATGTGCGTAGGCTAACTTTTTGGTTGCATGCATAAGATCCAACTATTATGGCTATATATGTGTGTATGTGATTGCATGTGTGTGTGATTGTATATTATTTGAATCCTCGGGGTTGACGAGGCTAAATTAGTATTTAATTTTTGTAATTGAATACGACATTGTTTAGCCACTATTTATTTTATTTTACTTTCGATCTAGATTTTATGTACACTCCCTCGTGGAGTATAGGATCGATGGATGTAAAATAAAATAGGTTTTATTCTCGGCTCGGATCTCCGGTTGGCTCGTAAATGGCGTAGGAGGAGCGGACGAGGTGGCGACACGACGGGACGCATATTGGAGAACAATGCCATAATAGTTGGAAAAATTCTGATTTTTCCATATTTATTACTGATTAGTTTTATATGCATGTTGTGTGTGCTTGAAAATTCCTCATTGTCAATTTATTAAGTGGGAGAGGGACATTTTAATTAATTCCCGCGGCCTCCATTACAATTTGACGTGTGATGCAACAAACTTGCGTGTCGGCTCTGAGTGCCTTCCTCCCTGCGGATGGGTTTGTTTGCGGATCACTAGGTCAAATAATGGTTATAGGAAATTATCTAGGAGCGTGTGTACTTCCACAGCGGTAAGGCACATAATCTGAAATAATTCCCTTAGTACCGTGTAATGGTGAACACTTAGATGCAAATAAAAAGTATCCTCCCCATCGGAGTCACTGCTTTTATTTGTAGGGCCAAAGAGGAACCAACTATTAATTTTATATGTCCAAAAGTAAGGTTGACAAGATAATAAAATTAATGGGTAAAACCTCCTCTTACAAATGTAGAATTCGTATACGTCCACACTGCGTGACATGCGATATTCTCGGTATTTTGAGGTGTTGGTTGATTTCGAAATTTTATTGTTTGAGGAATCAATAATTTTTTGAAATCTAAAGTAATGATCTATGTGATTCTTAGCACTTTCAAAATTGACTTTCAGTCCACTTATTGTGATACTAAAGGAAATAAACTTATTGTATCCAAATAATATTGATTGGAAAAGATTCTAGATATTGTCTTATCTGCTAAGGAGTACAAGTATGCACTCTTCAAAGATTGTCCCCAAGCCATCATTGCTCAAAAGGGTTTCTACTTCTAAGCCGAAAGGCAAGAAGAAGAAGAAACAAGGTGAAGCAAAGATGGTGGGAGGATCTCAGGGAAGAGTGAAAAAGTCGAAAGGCAAGTACTTCACTTGCAAGCAGGATGGACATTGGAAGAAGGACTGTCCCAATCCAAAACAGAACAAAGGAGAGATTACCATTTACTTGGGCAATGCCATGATGGTAGCGGCTATTGCAGTGGGAGAAGTTTTATTTATCTCTTGAGAATAATAAAACTTTGGTTCTGGAAAATTCCCTTTATGTACCTTTATTTAGAAAGAATTTAGTTTCAGTTTCTAAATTATTATGGATGGATATTCTATTTCTTTTAATGACAAAGTTGTTATAAAAAGGAATAGGGAGAATATCTATTCAGGTACATTGAAAGGAAATTTGAACCAAAACCTCCCACGATGCAAATTGAATTTAATAACTCATCTTCTAATTCCAATAAGAGAAAAGAACCTTCGAAGATGAACCAAACATATCTTTGGCTTCTTAGGCTTGGTCACATTAACCTAAGCAAAATTCAAAGGATGAAAGCTGATGGACCTTTGGGTTCATTAGTGGTGGAGGATCTCCCAACCTACGAATCTTGCTTGGAGGGTAAGATGACCAAGAGGCCTTTTTAAGGCCAAGGGGTATAGAGCCAAAGATGTGTTAGAAATGGTTCATTCTGATTTGTGTGGTCCTATGGCTATCTAGGCAAGAGGTAATCTTGAATATTTCGTCTCTTTTGTAGATGATCATTCAAGATGTGGATTGTTGGTGCAATCGGCCCAGGTCACAATTGACCAGAGCTCGAGTTTGGCTCAAGTGATGTTTTGATGTGTTTTGATGTTTCGAAAAAAACATATGACAATATAATTGTCATGGAAAGTCCAACATGTGTTGGCAAGGAAAGTCCAAGCATGGGTCTTGGCATGGAAAGTCCAACATGGGTTGGCATTTGAAGTCCAAGGGGATCGATATTGGCGGCGTAAAGTCCAAGCGGTAGTCTTGGCAGCATAAGTCCAATGGTTGGCGGCGTAAAGTCCAAGCGGAGTCTTGGCGGTGTAAGTCCAATGTGCCTTGGCGGTGTAGACACCGTTAGCATGACATAGCCGATGGAAGCACCTGAAGGCTAGCGCGATGGATGAACAAGTCATGGATGACTTGGAGGGATCCGAGAGGCGTGAGGCTGATGGAGGTGGCTAGAAGGCTTAGGTCTTGGCTAAGGGTGGTCTAGCAAGTATGGGGGCACCATACTTGGGCTAAAACCTCATGTTTGAGGTGTGCCAGTCGACTGATGCCATGTGGCAGTGGACTGGACCGAGTCAACTAGGGTTTCGATCGGGTTATGGCCTAGCAAATGACGCCATAGGTTGGCGGGCCGATCGATGGATTGAGCAATGATCGATCGTGTGATCACCGTGGTGCTCGAGAATCGCCGAATGGAGTCGAGACTCGATCGTCGAGTGAGGACTCCATCACGATCGATGGTCACACGGCCGATCGATAGTAGTTCCGCTTGGACTTATCCAGCGTGGAACTAGCCGTTGTCTCACGACAAGCGGTCAGGCCGATCGATGGTCTCGATCGGTCGATCGATAGACTTTTTCCAAAGACAGTGAAGGAAGCTATATATGGAGCTCGTGATGGAGGAAAAAGCAACCGGTTCTTGAGGGCTATTGGGGCGATTTGTTGGTGCAAATCAGGTCTCCAAGTGCAAGCAAGCAACCAAGTATTCAAGCAATCAAAACAAGTGTTGTAAAGTCTTTTCTTTACTTGTATTTTATATTTACATTGTATATTGCTTGTATTTCATTCTTACTGTTGTAAGATTTATTGTAAGGGGTTTCTCCGCCTCCGACTTGTGTCGAGAAGGAGTGTTTATCAGTAGTGAGTGCGTGTGCATCACTAGGGCTCTTTAGAGCTCGATCCGTGGAGTAGGAACCGTGCGGTTCTGAACCACATTATATCATTGTGTTAGCTTGTTGTCTATTTCGTTATCGCTTTTATTATTTCTATTTCCGCTGCGCACTAACGAAATTGTAGACATAAACGGGAGCGAATTTCATCTACGCTATTCACCCCCCCCCTCTAGTCATTCCAACGAACTCTACCAAGTGGTATCAGAGCCCGGGGCTCTTCTACGGATTAACAACCGGGAGCTAAGGTGAAAGGCTAGAGGGTGAAGATGGAATTCCAAGACAAGCTTGGATGGGAAATCAACACTCCACCTCCATATGATCCAGAAGATTTTCCGGCATGGAGAGCAAGAATGGAAACATTCTTGATGATGAACATAGAGGATTGGTTTATCCTCATTGAAGGTCTTGAACCCCCTAGGGATAAGAAGGGGAATGTCCTAAAATTGAAAAAGTGGACCCAAGAGCAACGCCAAAAGCTCAAGACCGAAGTTAAGGTAACGAAACTTTTGGAAGATTTAATCCCTAATGATGTTTTGTGCAAGTTAGGGGATTACATGTATGCCAAGGAGCTATGGAGAAAATTGGCAAGATACCATGAGGAGAGTTCATCCTCAAGTGAAAGTGAGGAATCGGAAGTTGAGATGGAGTCAACTTCCGAATCGGAGAAAGAAGAAGTAGAAGAGGTGGAAGAAGCATCTACTTTTATGATTGAGGAGGATAGACCATCCTCTACACCGGAGCAACCTCAAGAAGAGCTCTCAACATCCGATCAAGATGAGGAAGCTCAAAATTCAACTCCGGCACCTACCACCACCCTAGGTAACTCAAAAACTTTATTTTCAAACAAAAATCATATTATGTGCTTTGAGTGTAGGGAATATGGGCATTACAAGAGAAAATGTCCAAAGAGAATCAAGAAAACTCCTCCGGCGCCTAAAAGTCAACAAAAGTCAACGGACGCCGGTTCTCCAAGACAAAAGAGCAAGGAGCATGTCATTTGCTTCAAATGTCGACTACCGGGTCATTACCGGAGTCAATGCCCAAAGAAGAAAAAGAAGGGGCAAAGGGGAGCATCACAAGTAGGGGGAGCCACTAAGGCAAACCCTAAGGTATATTTAAATAATGCTCCGTCTAATTTAAAGCATGCTAGAACTAATTTTAGCAATTGTGGTATGTATCATAAAGAGCATGCTAGAAATAACAAACATATGTGTTTAGGAGCTAAGAATGTTCACCTTAAGAATAAGGAGAAATTTGGGACTACGTCCTTAGAAAAAACAATACCTAAGAAAATCTATTAAGAAAATACAATAACATCTAGTTTTTAATACTAAATGGACTAGGCATTCGCCAAGAAAGTCCAATGCCCAAGAGTTAAATAAAAATTCTAAAATTGGGCAATTAGAATTAGAAAACCAAGCCTTGAGGTCAAGGCTTGAGAAATTGGAAAAGACCCTAAACAAAATACAAAATCAATCTCAAGGGTCAAATTGTCAAACTCGTAGGTCAAGAAGTCAAAATCAACCTCTAAGACCTAAGAGTCAAAAGTCAACCAAGGGCAAGAATGGTTTGGGTCACAAACCTAAGTCCAAGGTGACTTACCATAGTGTTCCGTTTGACTATGGGGAGACCAAGGTCAATAGGAAAATCATCCCTAGAGTTGATCATGGTGTGTGTCTAGTGGCTAGGGTTTCTAGGAAACTTAGGGAAGCCACTAAGAAGGTTGCAAGGGGAGCTACCCCTAGAGTCAACCTAGGTAAGACCCAAATGACCAAGGCTAATAAGCCTAGGAGGGTCATGAGGAAGGTATCTAGGGAGGTTATCCCTAAGGAATATCTAATTAACCCTAGGAGCTCAAATCGATTTTGGGTTCCTAAGAGCGTGATTGATTCACGGTAAGATGGGTTTAGGGTCTGCCAACCTTGATTGGATGGGTAGTTAACTCAACCATAATAAAGGTTGCACTTTAAGGTTACTCTCAAGGTTATGGTTACTTTGGAAATATCCTTGAGTCTTAATCTCAAAATTTTAGGTTGTGTCAATATATATATCTTAAAAATATGAAAATCAATAAAATTGACACGATCTAGATTTAGAGGTCATAGTGTGTACCTTTGATTATTGGCACACTTGGGAAGGTCATGTATCAAGAAATGTGTGGTTAAGATGTAAAGGTAATATCTAGAGTGATACTCAAGTGCCACACAACTTGGTGTCTTGTATTCACCATGTTTCATATGTTTTACCATATGTTTGCATGGAATGAATGTCTAGGATAAATTACATCTCACAAAACAAGTCTTTTACCATGATTGTGTATTTCAACACTTAGAAAGGGTGAGATGTTAGGTTTTGGAAATCATTGAATATTAATGTTTGCAAAAATGAAATAAAACATTAAAATACATTAACAAATACATAAATAAAAGTATAACATCAATACATTCAAAATACAAGATCTAACGTGATAAAATGGAACAATTAAGATGATAAAATCGAGATTTTCTGATTTTCAGAGCTGGAAATCAGACATCAGTCGACTGATAACATCGTAGCACGATACGATATGGCCATCAGTCGAGTGCTAGCTCCATGACTCGACTGATCGAACATCAGTCGACTGATGAGGTCCATCAGTCAACTGATGGTACTGTTCACCGAGGCCGAAGGCCATCGATGAGTGCTCGACGATGCCGAATGATATGCGCATCGATCGTGATGAGCAACATCGATCGATCGATGCTACTATAGCACGTCCAGAGAGAGTTCAGCGTCGATTGTCGAACCGGGCGATCCGGTTCGGAAAACTTCGATAACGACCGATCGATCGGTGATCGATGCGCACATCAGTCGACTGCATCGCGATTTTATAACGCCGAACCGCTAGGGTTCGGCGTCTTCACGCGACGAGTTCTCCTTCTTCTTTCCCTCTCCGATCGTCGTCTTCCTCTCCGATCGACTCCTCCGGCCGTCCCAATCGTCCAAGATATTAGGTTTGACAGATAAGCCCTTCCTCTTCCATTTTTCACTTGTTTCGAGCCTAGTTCACGCGGTTTAGGTTTTTGTTCCCTTGCTCCAGTTAGGGTTCCGGCGGCTGACGGTCTCCGGTGACTTTTTCGGCGATCCTCAGCAACTTTTGAGTTTTCCCTCTGGCACACACATGGCGCCAAAGTAACGATTTTTCTTTCCGAGCCCTAATTTTCATTTCCATTACAATGCAGGTTTATCTAATCGCGTATTGTTGCCATTGCATTGCATATCATCACATTACATTCATAATAGGAGAGCCCGTAGGAATGATCCCTCCGAGGGTGAGTCGAGATTATACCAACCTATGTTGGTTCGGTACATAGATAGAGATTTCTTCAATAGGCATTGTAGTGATGTCATGGAACTCATTGCATACTACAATTTGATGAAGATTGTCTTGTGCACGCATCCAATCAATGATGACCTTATTAAGGAATTTTACCAAAACCTTAAAAAGGTAGATGACGGCCCTACATACACTACTCGCGTTGCAAAACGCGACTTAGAGTTCACTCGCGCATCGCAGAGTTTCTCGAGTGTAGGCCTTGGATGACACCTTCATCTTTTACCCTACCATGGACTTTCCTCTACCTGAGCCTTTTGCCCACATCTCTATGGAGTCCATGCATGAGCATATTTTTGGTTATCCTCGTCCACTGGCCCAGAATTTATTTCCTATCACCGAGTTATCTGCACCTGACAATGTCCTTTATAAGGTCATTGTTGGGTGTTTTCTGCCCATTGTCACTCGGGGTCTGGCCAAGATTCGGCCTCCCCATCTCTTTCTTCTATATGCCATGCGTCATCAGTTAGACATAAACTTTGCATTGAACATCTTCCATTGCATTGTGCCCTTCACTTCCCCTGTACAAGGGAAAGTGCATATGCCATTGGGACATATCATCACAGCATGGCTAGACTCCGTAGGCATTAACATCCATAGGGGCTCTCTGCGACAGCTATCGGAAGTGTACGACTGTATATCAGTTCGTAACTTCTCCTTAGCGAAGCTACGGATGGGCGCTGGACAGATGGAGTTGGCGCCTCGACCACCCAGGGCGCACAGACAGCCTCCTCCGCCACCCAGAGATGCAGCAGAGGACGACGAGGATTTGGACACCTCTGATGAGGATGACCAGATCTTGCAGACATCACATCCGGGTCCATCGATCATGGCTACCGGAGTCCAGATTTGAGGATTATCGTGAGCCGGTTGACTCTAGGCCGTCGAGTTATTGGTGCAGAGGCTTTGGCACACGTCTCGATAGGATGGAGGAGACCCAGGGCCGCATAGAGCAGCATCAGCGCGATATGCTAGAGATGATGCGGGCCTGGACTCTGAGTCAGCAGCCACCTCCACCGTCACCTCCTGCGGACGATTAGAGGATATTTTTTTTGTGGATGTCATTTTTGTAGTGAGATTGAGCATAGCCAATCTCCATTTTGATTGCAAAAGACAAATTTAAGTTAAATGAAATCCTTATTTCTGAAAAATCTTGTGTGTATGAATGAATATTTGTATAATTGTATTGCTATCATATGCCATGTCATGACATCATGTTTATTCTTAATCATCTTATATGTCATGATTATGCTTAGGGATTAAAGACCAATGTCATGTGTTTTTTAGATTTTATCATATGCCGTGACATCATGATCATTGGCCATGCTTAATTATTGCTATCTTTATGCCATGATCATTTCATGCATTTAATTGATTAAAATTGATTTAAGGACTATGGCATGACTTGGAGTCCCATTTATAAGGGAATCAAGTAGAGTTGCCTTAGAAAAATGCTTGAAACCCTAGATTAGGGAGAACAAAACCCACATCTCACATCTAATTGACATGTATGTGTATGTATACACCCTAGATACATGTGAGATGCTAGGATATGAGTTAAGTTCAAGGTGCATAGTTTTTGCATCTAGATGAACTAAAACTCATCTAATTTTAGTAGTGGATCATTAGGAGAGCTCGTGTACAAGTCACACACATAGAGCCCAAGGAACATGATCCAAGATAAGGTCTTGAAAACATTTTAAAATCATTTTAGAAAACCTTGGTGAAGTCTATCTATTGATAGCAATCACCATTGATGAAGTTGATACAAAATAGGGCCAAAACATTGAAAATTTCAATGGTTTTGAGTTTTGTATCAAATTCACTATTTTATGGGTAAAATAATTTTCAAACATTTTTCACCCATTGTATTGGTCATAGGTATTATACGTATCAAATTTCGTGATTTTTCGATATACGTATAATTATTTATGATTTTCTGAAACTCGATTCTGATAACTGAAATTCGGAAATTTCAGTTATCAGTCGACTGGTAGCTGACAGAGTCGACTGCCAAGGCTGATTTCGGAAAACTAAGTTTGGTTAGTCCGTGTTCAGCCATGGCAAAGATCCCTAACCACTCCTAACCCTAGGATATGCTTTGGGAAGCATTATAAAGGGTGAAAAGCTATTGGATATGGATTAGGAGAGTTGTTTAGGGTTTGTATCAATTTTAAGGTGTGGAAAGTTCAATGTTGAATTTCTAACCTTAATTTTGATGGTTTAGAGTTCCTATTGGCTTAGGGACTTCCCAAGGACATTGTTGGTGCAATGGTCAAGGGGGAGCAAGACTTTAGGGGGAGATATCCATCTTGGGATGATGGATGTGTTTTTCTCCTTGAAGGGGAGAATGTTGTCAATTTGGGAAATTTATGGATTTTTAGAAACCCAATTTGGAAATTGGGAGAGTGAATAGGATTGCCTCTCTTGAGTGATATGGGACTTATCACTAGGAAGATGGTAGGCATCCTAGGTATTTTTGGATCAAGGGGGAGATTGTAAGATCTCATTGGGACATGAGACATTGACCTCCTTGGAGAGAAAACCTTTTTGATATTAGTCAAAAAGGGGGAGAATGTTTGGAGAGTATTTACCAATTTGGGATAATTGGTAAAGAATTGAAGTTAGTATTCTAACTCAATCATCTGTTTGGTTTTTGTCAAACATCAAAAAGGGGGAGATTGTTGGTGCAATCGGCCCAGGTCACAATTGACCAGAGCTCGAGTTTGGCTCGAGTGATGTTTTGATGTGTTTTGATGTTTCGACAAAAACATATGACAATATAATTGTCATGGAAAGTCCAACATGTGTTGGCAAGGAAAGTCCAAGCATGGGTCTTGGCATGGAAAGTCCAACATGGGTTGGCATTTGAAGTCCAAGGGGATCGATATTGGCGGCGTAAAGTCCAAGAGGTAGTCTTGGCAGCATAAGTCCAATGGTTGGCGGCGTAAAGTACAAGCGGAGTCTTGGTGGTGTAAGTCCAATGTGCCTTGGCGGTGTAGACACCGTTAGCATGACATAGCCGATGGAAGCACCTGAAGGCTAGCACGATGGATGAACAAGTCATGGATGACTTGGAGGGATCCGAGAGGCGTGAGGCTGACGGAGGTGGCTAGAAGGCTTAGGTCTAGGCTAAGGGTGGTCTAGCAAGTATGGGGGCACCATACTTGGGCTAAAACCTCATGTTTGAGGTGTGCCAGTCGACTGATACCATGTGGCAGTGGACTAGACCGAGTCAACTAGGGTTTGACTGCGGGTTATGGCCTAGCAGTCGACTTCCATAGGTTGGCAGTCGACTGATGGCTCGAGCAGTCGACTGATTGTGTGATCAATCGACTGGTGCTCGAGAATTCGGCCACAGAATGGAGTCGAGACTCGACTGGTTGAGTGAGGACTCCATCAGTCGACTGATGGTCACAATCAGTCCACTGATAGTAGTTCCGTTGGACTTATCCAATGTGGAACTAGCCATTGTCTCACGACAACAGTGGCATCAGTCGACTGATGGTCTCGATCAGTCGACTGATAGACTTTTTCCAACACAGGTTGAAGCTATATATGGAGCTCGTGATGGAGGAAAAAGCAACCGGTTCTTGAGGGCTATTGGGGCGATTTGTTGGTGCAAATTAGGTCTCCAAGTGCAAGCAAGCAACCAAGCATTCAAGCAATCAAAACAAGTGTTGTAAAGTCTTTTCTTTACTTGTATTTCATATTTACATTGTATATTGCTTGTATTTCATTCTTACTGTTGTAAGATTTATTGTAAGGGGTTTCTCCGCCTCCGACTTGTGTCGAGAAGGAGTGTTTATCAGTAGTGAGTGTGTGTGCATCACTAGGGCTCTTTAGAGCTCGATCCGTGGAGTAGGAACCGTGCGGTTCCGAACCACGTTATATCATTGTGTTAGCTTGTTGTCTATTTCGTTATCGCTTTTATTATTTCTATTTCCGCTGCGCACTAACGAAATTGTAGACATAAACGGGAGCGAATTTCATCTACGCTATTCACCCCCCCTCTAGTCATTCCAACGAACTCTACCAAGTTGGATGACACTACGATCTGATTGTGGTGGTGACAACCTCTTAGGAGAATTTAGGAACTACTTATCATAGGTTGGGATTCAATCCCAATTGACTGCACCTGGCACACCCCAGCAGAACGGTGTAGCAGAGCGAAGGAATAGGACTCTTATGGAGATGGTTAGATCGATGATGAGTTATTATGACTTGTTTTATAGTCCTAGAGATCAGAGAGTGATCGTTAACACGAATGCCAGATTTCTAGAGGAAGACTATGTGATAAGCCATAAGCCCAAGAGTAAAATTGTTCTAAGGGAGTTAAAAGGGGAAGTCACTTCTTTAGTACCACCGGTACAAGAGGATATACCACATGTCACTGCCCCGCTTGTCACAAAAGGATATACAGATGATACCTCATCGTAGTGGGAGGGTTGTTAGACAACATCTTAGATTCATGTTTTTGGGTGAATCTTCTGATTTGGTCTCTAGCAAACATGAACCTGATCCATAGACATATGACGAGACAATCCAAGATATAGATACAGCATCTTGGCAAAGTGAAATGAATACTGATATTGAATCCATGGATTCAAGTCAGGTCTGGGAGCTCTTATGCATAGCAGCTCATATGGATTATGAGGTGTAGCACATGGATGTCAAGACAGCTTTCCTTAATGGAGGTCTTGAGGAAAACATCCAAATGAAGCGACCAGAGGGATTCATTGCTAAGGGCAAAGAGCATCTTGTAGGTAAGCTTAATCGGTCCATTTATGGATTGAAGCAAGCTTCGAGGTCTTGGAACATCCGCTTTGAGGAGGTAAATCAGTATTATGGATTTATTCAAAGTCTGGATGAGTCTTGTGTATACAAGAGATGTGACGGAAACGTAGTGGTATTTCTTGTACTATACGTAGATAATATTTTGGTAGTTGGCAACAATATCAGAGTGTTATCAGACATAAGGGTATGGTTTTCCAAACAGTTTTGAAGGACTTGGGGAAGTGGGTCACAACCTTGGGATCAAGGTTGTTGTGCTTATCCCAAGCTTCATACATAGACATGATTTTGGATCGTTTTAGCATGCAGACCTCCAAGAAGGGTTTTCTACCTTTCAGGCACGGAGTTCCTTTGTCTAAGGAGATGTGTCCTAGATCATCTGAGGAGATAGAGGCGATGAAGGCGGTTCTTTATGCTTCGGCAGTAGGAAGCCTCATGTATACGATGCTATGTACGAGACCCGATATCTGCTATGCCGTGGGCATGGTCAGCAGATATCAGAGTAATCCAGGACAGGGACATTGGACTGCGGTAAAGCATATATTGTAGTGCCTGAGAAAGACTAGGGATTATATGCTAGTTTACCGGGCAGACCAATTACTTTCTGTGGGTTACATAGATTCCGATTTCCAATCCGATAGGGATAAAAGTAAGTCTACCTCAGGTTTTGTATTTACTTTGGGAGGTGGAGCCATTGTATAGAGGAGTGTCAAGCAGAAATGCATGGTGGACTCTACCATGAAAGCTGAGTATGTGGCAGCCTCTAAGGCGGCCAAAGTAGCTGGGTGGCTCAGGAACTTCCTGATGGACTTGGATGTGATTCCTGGTTTGCCCAGAAATATCACAATTTATTGTGATAATAATGGTGCAGTGGCAACCTCGAAGGAACCACGAGCCCATAAGGTAAGTAAATGCATAGAGCGCAAGTACCACCTGATACGAGAAATCATAAAGGAGGTGGAAGTTGCTGTCGCCAAGATTGCATCAGAGGATGACCTGGTAGACCCTTTCACTAAGGCCCTTCTAGCGAGAGCGATGATAGGCATGTGGAGGGAAGGGGAATCAGATGTATGGTAGTGTGATGACAGCATAGTCTTTTAGTATAAGTGGGAGATTGTTGGAATTTACATTGAAAGCCTAGCTCTTTTGTATGAACATCTTTATTTTAAAATAAGAATCACATGATCATTTTTTGCATATTTTTATGATTATGCAAATTTGTCTAATATTTTACATTGTAGATAACATGGTGCTTGGTGTGGCACAGAAGATCATGTGATCAGTTCCTTGTAGAATATAAGTAGAGGCTCACAACCAAGATGGTTTTGGACAAACCATTGGCATGGTTGTAGTGTAGCTTGGTATTGTTTTGTCTTGAACATAAAATTACACTAGAACACTTAGGTGTATTGAGCAGGACCGACATAGAGGTGATTCAATTTGTTGCTGACTACATAATTGAATCGGACCTCGGATATTATGTTGTACATGCTCTTAATCCCGATATAATAACGGGCACATGTACTTAGTATTTATTTCTTTGATTTACCAGAGGGTGAGATTTCTATGGATTAAATCAATATGCCCGGTAAGTTGGGAAATGATATTATTTACATGGTGTGTCGTTGATTATAGGAGGAATCCGTGTCCTATATATTAGGTTGATGATGTCCCCTTGAGGAACTCATAAGGTTCATCATGTAAACCCTGCAGGTTGACTTAGTCAACATGATGATAAGGTTGAGTGGTACTACTCGAGGAGTTAGATGTTGATTAATTGATGGTCAGTAAATAAATTAATTGACGGACATTCGATATCTTAAACACGGGGAGATGGATGTACAAATAATATATGGAGCCCATATTGATTTATGGGGGTTGGTGAGGTAGTTCAATGATGATCCTCTAGTGGAATGGAACATCATTGATGGATCAAGTTTGTGTGGTTCCGATCCATCGGGTGGCCAAGACCCAACTCCTCCTCATGGTCCCTATCGTAGCCTAATATAAACCTCATGAAGTCTAGATCAAATGATGGAAAACAAATCTCTAGATCCGACGGTTGGGATTAAATCCCTAAAACCGACGGTGGAGATTAAATCTCTAGATCCGACGGTTGGGATTAAAAACCCTAGAACCGACGGTTGAGATTAAATCTCTAGATCCGACGGTTGGGATTAAATCTCTAGAACCGATGGTTGAGATTAAATCTCTAGATCCGACGGTTGAGATTAAAACCCTAGAACCGACGGTGGAGATTAAACCAAGGCCTAAACCTAACTCTATATATATGGGAGATTGGGTTGGGCAGCAACTAAGTTTTTTGGTTGGATGATGGATGCTAAGGAGATTAGGGTTTTGCCATGCCTTGCTTGGGCGGCAAGCAACCCTAAGGAGGAAACCCTAATTAGGGTTTGGCTCCTTTGGATGGGCGGCCAAGGTTAGGAAAGAAGGGTGGGCGGCAACTTGTGGAAGATCTCTTCTTCTTCCTTGAAGGTGGCTAGCTCCTAGATCTCTTCTCTCCACCATGGTTGGGCGGCAAGAAATCCAAAGGAAGAAAGGTTGGGCGGCTAGGGTTTGAAAGCTTGGTTGGGCGGCAACTATAGGGGAAGTGCTCTTCTTCTTCCTAGGGTGTTGTCGGCTACTTCTCTTTTCCCTATACCTTGGCCGGCGCCCAACATGTTCCTTTTATCCTCTTCACTCCCTATTGGGCGGCGGCACTAGAAGCTAGGGTTTGTCCCTAGTTTTGTTCCTTGGTGGTTTCCATTTAGTTATCTCTATTCTTGGGGCCGGCGGCACCAATCCTTTTTGGATTGGTGGTTGGCTCAAGCAAGAAGGGAAGGAGAGTTCTTCTTTCTTTGGATTGAAGAAGACCTAGAAAGCTTCAACTTGTGGAGGATTTTCGCCCACATGAAGTCTACAAGGAGGTTAGGACATACGATAGAAGATCAAGAGGTATAAAAGTTTTACAACTTTTATTATTGTTCTTTGCATGTTCTTATTGATATGCTAGCTTATGTTATTTATGTTAGTATATGTTGATTATACTAGTTTACATTTGCATGTATTTGTATAATCATGGACCCCGAATAAGAAACACAAAAACTGGCAATCCGTCTGTCGTCTCTTCCGTGGCTAATCGACTAGAAGAGTTTGGTTGCTTGAACAACTAGTTTGTTCAAGCGATCGCTCGAGTCGTTGGCACGACGACGAATTGGTTGTGCTTAGGAAACTCATCCTATCCGGATTAGTTTTCATTAGTGAAAATTTTAATCCGGGGACATGGGAGCCTATGAGCATTCCGAGAAATAGCACATTGCCATCAAAGTTATCCCTAGGGAATACCTTGTTAACCCAAGGAGCTCCAATAGGTATTGGGTTCCTAAAAGCGTGATTGATTCACGCTATATGGGTTAGGGTGTGTCAACCCTAAATGGATAGGTAGTTAACCTAACCATAGTAGAGTTGACACATTAGAATGTGCCAATGTGTTTGAAAAGTTTAAAATGATTTAAATTGGCACAATTAGGTCATAGAAGTATTGGTGTGCCATTTGGGGTTTATGGAACACTTGGGTGATAATGGCATTAAGGAAAATTTGAATTAACCTATAGAAATGGCAATTTTGATTTAACGCTTAGGTATTTTATACCTTAGTATACCTTACTCGCCATGATTTGTTTGCCTTACCATGTCATGACATCATTTTCATTTTTATCTATAAAATGTCATGATCATGTTTAGAATTATTTTTAGATGTCATGTATGCTTAGTTCTCATTCACATGCCATGACATCATGATATTGGCATATGTTTTTATCTAAATCATATTTATCCCATAATCATATCATGCATATAAATAAAATGAAATTAAGGACTATGCCATGATTTGATGGGAACCAAATAATATTGCCTAGAAATATACATGAGACCATTAAAAAAAAACCCCACATCTCACTAGATTAATTGCCTTGAATGTGTTTTACACATCTAGATAAAAGTGAGATGTTTAAGGAAAAGAAATTAAAGGGTTTGAAAACATTTTGAAAAACCTTGGTGAAGCCTATCTTTTGATAGCTGTCACCATTGAATGGGATGATACAAAGATGGCTCTTTATTGAAGCTTTTCTTAAATTTTGAACTTTGTATCAATCTCCTAATTTAATGAGTAAAATAAAATTCCAATATTTTTCACCCATAGTGTTTAGGATAAGTATTATACGTATGTATTTTCAAGATTTTTAAAATTACATATATTTACTTATGGATTTCGAAAATCCATTTCTGAAACTGAAAAACTGCAGAATGCAGTTATCAGTCGACTGCCTGTAATGGCAGTCGACTGATGGTAAGTCCAGTCGACTGGTATCTGACGGAGTCGACTGGCACAGGTTGATTTCGGGTAAACTTGATTGTTAGGCCCATGTTCAGCTGTGTTTTGGTCCCCTAACCACTCCTAACCCTAGGATATGCTTGGGAGAGCATTAGAGAGGGTGGAAATCCATTGGATATGGATTAGGAGTTGGGTTGAGGGTGAGTATCAATTTTAAGGTGGAAGAGAGTTCATTGTTGAACTTTGCCTTAATTTTGTTCGGTTTATTGTTCCTATTGGCTTAGGGACTCTCCAAGGACATTGTTGGTGCAATGGTCAAGGGGGAGCAAGCCTCTAGGGGGAGGTATCCATCTTGGGAAGATGGATGTGTATTTCCTCATGGGAGGAAAATTGGGTTGCCTCTCTTTAAGTGATATGGGATCACTAGAAAGATTGTAGGCATGTGTTCCTCCAAGGGAGAGATTGTAAGATCTCATTGGGATATGAGACATTCATACCCTTGGGGAGGACCTTTTTGATGTAATGTCAAAAAGGGGGAGAAGTTACCAAGTTACCAATTAGGGTTCGTTGGAATTCTCATTGGGATATGAGAATTGCCAATATGGGAGAATTGGTAGACTTGAGATGGTAGTTTTGTCAATCATCAAAAAGGGGGAGATTGTTGGTGCAATCGGCCCAGGTTGACTCGAGTTTGACTCGAGAAGTACCTTGATAGTATTTTAATGATAGAAAAAACTCATGACATGGGATTGTCATGGGAAAGTCCAACATGGGGTTGGCATGGAAAATCCAAGCATGGAGCTTGGTGTGGAAGTCCAAGGGGGAAGCCTTGGCATGGGAAAGTCCAAAGCATTGCGAAGCCATGCGCTTGGTGCATGGAATGGGAAATCCAAAGCATTGCAAAGCCGTGCGCTTGGTGCTTGGTGAGAAATGCATTGCGAAGCCGTGCACTTGGTGCATTTGGGATGTCTTGAGAACTTGGCAAGTTCACTAGGCTCGGGTCCTTGAGTCAGTGAAGGATGGAATTGCGAAGTTGTGCGCTTGGTGCATCCGAGGGACCGCCGGACGGAGAGTGAATGGAGTGAGCCCAAAGGGAAGCATACTTCTAGGGCATGAGACGCGAAGGATGGCGTTGCGAAGCCGTGCGCTTGGCACATCCGAGGGACGTAGGCTGAGGGAAGAGAGCTTCGGTGGGAAACTCCATGAGGGATAAGGTGGACTTGGCCAAGTGGCTAAGACTGAGTGTCGGAGGCTCAAATATCATTATGTTTGAGGTTTTAGCCGACATCAGTCGACTGGCAAAGGTGCCAGTCGACTGGTCTAGGTGGTATGGGTTCGACCAGTGTTCGACTAAACCAAGTTGGTGATCGATCATTTCGAGGAGGCGATCATTGTTGGGAGAATCGATCACGAGGAATGCGGTCGTGATGACACTGTGCACGGGCACATAATGGAGTCGAGCTCGCCAGCACTCGACTGATGGATGATGAGTCGACTGATGGGTGGCGTCATTCGACTGATGCGTGATCCGTTGGAACTTAACCAACGTGGATTTGGCCGTTGTGAGACAACGGCTACGGGACCAGTCGACTGATGGTCACGATCAGTCGACTGATGGGTGCGAAAACAGCTTGATGTAGGTTATAAAAGGTGCTCGAGTTGAAGGATTTCGCCATGGTTTTTGTGGAGCTATTGGAGGGGAATTGCTGCTGCATTCCAGTCCTTCAAGAGCCAATCAAAGCAAGCAACAAACAAGTGATCAAAAGCAATCGGTGAAAAGTGTTTCTTTTGTATTGTATTTGTATTCTTGTTTGTATTTGGATATTACTGTTGTAATTGCTTGTGAGAGGTTTCTCCACCTCCGACGTGTAGTCGAGAAGGAGTTTGAGTATTGCCGTGTGCATCTCTAGAGCTCGAGGAGCTCGCCCGTGGAGTAGGAACCATTCGGTTCCGAACCACGTATATGCTTGCGTATTTGGTGTGCTTGTATTGTTGTTAGTATTATTGTTATTTCTATTGTTATTCCGCTGCGTATATTAACGACAATTGTAGACGAGCACACGAGTACGAACGAAATACGACATCCAACAAACGAGGGCTATTCACCCCCCTCTAGCCGGCCGTATCGATCACCAACACAACCTTTTGTTCATGTTGTAGTTAAGGCCAAACTGCTCAAAACTCCTAGGTAGAGACTGGAGAATGATATCGACCTGGGTTTCCCCATCGATCTCAGCTCCGGAGACTTCCATCTCATTCAAATGAGCCATCATCTTGAGAACATGATCCCTCATGGTGTTCCCTCGATCATGGTGGTCATTATCAAGTTCGTCATGGCTTCCTGCCTTGCAGCCCGATTCTGGTGTCCGAAAAGATCTTTGAGATTGAGCATCATGTCATAAGCAGTGGGCATGGCTTGATGCTGATGTTGCAGTACATTTTACATAGATGCCAAAATGTAACACCGCGCCATCTCATCGACCTTTATCCACTTCTTATAACTCTCTTTATCCTTTTCCCTAGAATTATCCGTAGGCTTAGGAGGGCACTCTTCGAGGAGTACATATTTGTATTCCTCAGCAGTCAAGACAATGTCAAGATTCCTCTTCCAATCAACATAGTTGGGTCCAATTATTTTATTCTCTTTCAGTATCACAGCATGCAGGTTGAAAGTCATTTTAAAAGAAAACCTAAGAATCACATAGATCAAAACATTAGATTTCAAAAATTATTGATTCCTCAAACAATAATATTTTAAAATCAACCAACACCTCAAAACACCGAGAATATCGTATGCCACGATAATGTGGACATATACGAATTCTACATTTGTAAGAGGAGATTTTACCCATTAATTTTACTATCTTGTCAACTTAACTTTTTGACCAGTAAAATTAATAGTTGGTTCCTCTTTGTCCCTACAAATAAAAGCAGTTACTCCAATGAGGAGGATACTTATATTTGTATCTAAGTGTTCACCATTACTCGGTACCAAGGTAATTATCTCGGGTTATGTCCCTTCCGATGGGGAAGTACACATGATCCTTAATAATTCCCTATAACCATATTTGATCTCGTGATCTGCAAACAAACTCATCCGATGGAGAGGAAGGCAGTCAGAGCCGACGCGCAAGTTTGTTTGCATCACATGTCAAATTGTAATGGAGGTTGTGGGAATTTATAAAAATATCCCTCTCCCACTTAGTAATTTGAAATTGAGAAATTTTCTAGCCTACTACATGCATATCAAACAATAAGCAATAAATATGAAAAATAAATATTTTCCAACTATAATGGCTTTTGTCTTCAATATGTCTCCCGTCGCATCGCCATCTCGTCCGCTCCTCCTACGCCATGTACGAGCCATCCGGAGATCTGAGCCAAGACTAAAAAACTATATTAATTTACATCCATCAATCCTATACTCCACGAGGGAGTGTACATGAATTCTAGATCGAAAGTAAACTAAAATAAAAAGAGTGGCTAAACAATGTCGTATCGAATTTACAAAAAAAATTAAATACTAGCCTCGTCAACCCCGAGGATTCAACAAAATATACAATTGCACACATATAATCACATACATACATATGGCCATAATAGTTGGATCCTATGCCTGCAACCAAATAGTTAACCTACGCATATCATACTATTATCCGACACATATATATGAAAAATGCATAAGAGTAATCAAATCCTAAACACACAAAATCGGAAACTGTGGCTCTGATACCACTTGATGGTAGGAAACTTCGCTTCCCACTTCAACTCGGTCGCTTGTTCATGGCGATACCTTGTATGTCCCCAGATAAAAAAAATTTATCCTTGACAAGAGGGATTGGCCAAGCAACCTTGTCATCGTCGTGTTATTCGATTAGAGTAGTCAATTGAACAAACTTGTTGTTCAAGCGACCAACCTCTATTCAACGAATAGCCACGGAATAGACGATTTACGGATCGCCAACTTTTGTATTTGTATTCGGGGTCCAAGTATATTTAGCCACAAAATAGAATATATGATGCACATATAATTAAAAAACAATTACAAACATGTTACATATGAAGATAGATAAGTTTTATACCTCTCGATCTTCTATCGTATGTCATTCCTCCTTTTGGACATCGTGTGGGCGACGATCTACCAAAAGTCGAAGCTCCTAGATTACCAATCTTCCTTCCTTACTCGTTCTGAGCAAGAGGAAGAATAGAAACAAGACCCTTCTCCTTCCTTTAGCCAACCAACAAACAACAAGCAAGTTGCTTGCCGCTGGCCAACAAGGAGAAGGAGAGAAAGATGAATGTCGGCCAAAAGCTCCAAGGGAGGACCCTAAGCCTTGGTTCCACCGACCAAGGAGAAGAGGAGAGCTAGGTTTGGACGTGGGCCAAGGAAGGAGAGGAGCTGTATGGATGCCGACCACCAAAGAAGAAGAAGAAGATAAGGAAAATATTTCCTTATTTCGTGCCGCCAACTCCAAACCCTAACTCCAAGCTTCTTGCCGCCAACTCCAAAGCTCCCTTGCTTCTAATTGCTCTCCAAGCCAACCCTAAAGCCTCCTTTTATAGAGTTAGGGATAAGACTTGTTTTAATATCCACCATTGGTTCTAGGGATTTAATCTCAACCGTCGGATCTAAGGATTTAATCTCAACCGTCGGATCTAGAGATTTAATCTCAACCGTTGGATCTAGAGATTTAATCTCTACCTTTGGATCTAGAGTTTTGTTTCCATCCATTGGATCTAGGCTTCATGAGGTATTAATAGGATACAATAGGGACCATGAGGAGGAGTTGGATCTTGGCCACCCATTGGATCAAGCCCACATAAAGTCCGATCCATTAATGATAATCCAATTCACTAAAGAATTATCGTTGATCTACCCCACCAACCCCCATAAGTTAATATTGGCTCCATATATTATTTGTACATTTTCTCCCCGTGTTTAAGATCTCGAATGTCCATCGATTAATTAATTTACTTACCATTAATTAATCAACATCTAACTCCATGAGTAGTACCACTCAACCTTTTCATCATGCTGGACCAAGTCCACCTGTAGGGTTTACATGATGAACCTTATGAGCTCCTCAAGGGGACATCATCATCCTAATATATAGGACACGGTTTCCTCCTATAATTAACGACATACCATATAATTAATATCATTTCCCAACTTACCGAGCCTAACGATTTAATCTATAAATCTCGTCCATTGGTAAATCAAATAAATGAATACTAAGTATATGTGCCAGTTATTATATCGGGATTAAGAGTATGTACAATATAATATCTGAGGTCCGATTCGATTATGTAGTCAGCAATAAATTGAATCACCTCTAAGTCGGTCCTGCTCAATACACACAAAGTGTACTAGTGTGATTCTATGGTCAAGACAAACCAATACCAAATCACACTACAACCATTCCAATGGTTTTTCTAAAGCCATCTTCGTTATGAGCCTTTACTTATACTTTACAAGGAGTTGATAACATGATCTCCCGTGTGACACCACACACCATGTTCTCTACAATGTAATGTATTCGACAATATGCATAACCATAAAAATATGCAAACAATGATCATGTGATTCTTATTTGAAAATAAAGATGTTCATACAAAAGATAAACTTTTCAGTATACATCCCAACACTTCCCATGCCAAGACCTATGCTTGGACTTCCCATGCCAACCCCAGGTTGGACTTCCCATTCCAAGACCTATGCTTGGACTTCCCATCCATGGGTCTAATGTCATTCTAAACATCTAACTTAGTGACCTTAGGTTTGAATCAGTTGAGGTAATGTCTTGACTACACTCTAGCTCAAACTAGATTTCAATTTCCTTGACTAAAACCTTGTTGTTAAACATTGAAACATTAGATGGGCTTGATTGCACTAACAGACATAATTGTAGTTTCAAATTTTGAAATAAAAGAAATTTATTCTAGGTATACCTAATGTATCACGTGTAGCGGTAAAAGCATCTACCTGAGCAACTCTTGTTAGAATCGCCTCTATCCGGATCCACGCCGAGTATCATCGGGATAACTTCACAAAGCCACGAGCCTCATCTTATTACGAGTCACTAGCCTCATGTCAAAGATGATGTGATCGAGAGAAGATCACAATCTGAATCAAAATTCGGATTCAAAAAATGAGTCCCCAAAACTCGCTTCTCCGGAGAGGTTTTCGTCAATCGTTTGACAAATCTTTCGTCCTCCACCTATTAGGATTACCAGAGATCGAATTCCTGGCAAGGTAGCCACTGTCGGAGCTCCAAAGGCCGTCCAAACGATGCTCCGACATGAAGGAAACAAGTTGTATAGAAAACTGGACAGCTTTGGTGGAGAACTTGCGCCGGCCAAATAAGGAAATCTAGGTGCTCACCTTGACACCGGAGCGAAGGAAGATCACCGGAGCTCCTCCGACAGCAGCTAGACGCTGGCAAGTGGGGAGGACGATAACTGCTGGACGCCTACTAGTGGAGCTTAGGCGGTGGTGGGCGGCGGCAAGAAGTTGGGCGCCGACAAGAAGAGGAGAAGAGGAGGAGAGGAAAAGATTTTCCAAAAATACCAAAACCCTTAGGGCTCTCCAACCTCTAACCGTGCTTTTATAGAGAAGATGTTTCTTAACCATTAACAAACCATCTCCTAGTGGTTATTGGTTCATAACAAAAACCCGTTAACCCTCTCCAATAACTTAATTTAAAATAAACCAAACCGCATTGGTCTATTTTAACTTAAAATAAACCAAACCAACTTTGGTTCATTCGTTTAAAACAAACCAAACCCCTTTGGTTTATTCTTCACCATTGGATTAGAACCAAAGTAATTTAGTTCATCCATCATGTCTTCATAAGACACGGCCCATCCACGCTTCCATTGTGACTGAAACGATTTCATGCTCGATCCTTGTTTGGTCCAACCAAACCTAGTTTCTCTCGGTCTGAGAATCTCATTCTCAAGCTCGTTTTAAATCCTTCGGATTACGCTCATTGTGCATGTGACCAAATAGGTTCTCAGTTTATGTTGGTAATCTATAATTAACCATTAATTATAGAACGATCAGAAGTGGTACCTAGTAGTAAATCATGATCCCCAATTAACCGAAAAGATCAACGGTTGATCCAGAACTATTTCTGAAACCTTTCAGTAGCTACAATGAATTGTGCCCCATTCCTTTCACTGATCTTATACCCACTTGGTTCAGTACATGGTCTATAGTATCGATCCCCACTAGGTTGACTACGTCACACCTAGCCCAAGTATCATTTTCTAATCCTACGGATTCTAATTACTGCACATGTATCCAAGAGTACCTTACTCTAAACATATAATGCTTTGGCCTTAGTCTTTAGTAACAATCCGACAAGAGGCCATGGATATACATCTCCTCGCCAGGAGTGGTGAATCCTTTATAGGCTATTCAAACACCTTCGATCACTTTGACTTATACCCAATTATCCTGGGTCCACATCTTCTCTGGGATGCTTTGCTTAAGATGTCAAAGCATAAGTCTTCATGACCAAGATGACTTGAATATCACAAGTCAATGAAACATCGCACTTAAGCTGCAATAAGAACTTCATTGACATATCTATATATGCAGAGAACCATATAAAGTCTTACATTTGGTCACTCCAATAAACTACCTACCATAACTAGCATCCACGATTAACACCGGACATCACAATGTCTCCAGCCAGTGAGAAACAGCTGGTTGGATACACCTAAGGAGTATACCTCATGCTAGTCTCGACAGAATTGATGGTGTCCAAATCCATCAATTCATCGACTAGGGATAATTTCGATACATCACAATGACACATGTAGAGATACTTACTAGTTGTGATCCAATCACAAATTCTCTCATGCTGTGAATCGCATCGTGGACATTGAGTAAATGATTTTAAGATCTAATCAAATACATGAAAACATGTATACTCAAATAGTGAATCTTCATTTATCATATAAATGGTTCAAATATAAGGTGATTGCCTTAGGGCATCTCTCATATATTACTAACAAACTCCCACTTGGCCTAATGCCAATCGCTATGGTATCCAATACCATAAGCTATAACATGACCCTCAAACTTACTTTGAGGTAATGCCTTAGTTAAAGGATCCGCTAAGTTCCTTTCAGTGGGGATCTTCTCGATTTATATTTCCTTCCTACTTATGATCTCTCTGATCAAATGATAGTGGTGAAGCACATGTTTGGATCATTGATGAGACCTTTGCTCTTTCACCTGTGCAATTGCTCCATTATTGTCGCAGTAAACCAGTATTGCTTCAACAATGGCTGGAACCACACCAAGTTCAAAAATGAACTTCTTGATCCAAACTGCTTCCTTTGTTGCTTCCAAAGCTGCAATATATTCTGCCTCAGTGGTAGAATCCACTACAGTGTCTTGTTTGGAACTTTTCCAACTCACTGTGCCCCTATTCAAGGTGAACACGTACCCAGACTGAGACCTGGAATCATCCTTGTATGTCTAGAAGTTGGCATCCGTATACTCGCGTAACACCATGTCCCCTTCTCCATATATTAGGAACACATCCTTAGTTCTTCTCAAGTACTTAAGGATCGTCTTAACAATACCCAATGATCCATTCTCGGATCTGATCGCATCCGCCGTGACACTCGTGAGAATACGATACATCGGGCCTCGTACATAACATAGCATACATGATAGATCCTATTGCGGATGCATAGGGAATCTTACTCATGCAAATCCTCTCGTCTTCTGTGCGCGTACACATAGACTTCGAAAGGTGTACCCCATGCCTGATGGGCAGATAACCTTTCTTGGATTCCGACATGCTAAACCTCTTTAGCACTTGGTCTATATATGTAGACTGCGAAAGACCAAGCAACCGTTTCGATCTATCTCTATATATCTTAATCCCGAAGATGTAAGTTGCTTCTCCTAGGTCTTTCATGGAGAATGTCTTAGACAACCAAATCTTAACCGACTGTAAGACAAAAACATCTTTTCCTATAAGTAATATATCATCAACATATAATACTAGGAACACGACTGCACTCCCACTAACCTTCTTGTACACACAAGGTTCGTCTGGATTTTGTGAGAAATCAAACTTTTTGATTGTCTCATCAAAACAGATATTCCAGCTGCTAGATGCTTGCTTCAGTCCATATATGGATCGTCGCAATTTGCATACCTTGGTTTTATCAACCGATGTGAAACCCTCATGCTGTATCATATACACATCCTCAAGTAGGTTTCCATTAAGGAAAGTTGTTTTCACATCCATCTGCCATATCTCATAATCATAATGAGCCGCTATGGCCAGGAGCAGCCGAATAGATTTAAGCATAGCAACAGGTGAATAGGTTTCGTCATAATCAATACCTTCCTTTTGACGATACTCTTTCGCCACTAATCATGCCTTATAGGTAATCACATTACCATCCATGTCAGTTTTCTTCTTGAGAACCCACTTGCACCCTATAGGCTTTATGCCTTCAAGTGGGTCAACCAAGTTTCAAACTTAGTTTTCATACATGGAATCCATTTCCGACTTCATGGCGTCTAGCCACTTATCCATTTCTGAACTTTTCAAAACTTCTTCATAACTTGCAGGCTCCTCATCATCAATGAGTAACACGTCATTCGATTCACTTACGAGAAATCCATATCTCTGAGGAATATTGTGTGTTCTACAAGATCTACGAAGAGGTGGTGTCACAATAGGTCCAGCCGATGGTTCATCACTATGAGTTATTGGCTATGGTGCTTCACCAGGTATCTCATCAATGTCTATTTGAGTCTCTCAAGGGTCCTCAAGCTCGACGACACTCCAATTGTTTTCTTGCAAGAGAAACTATTTCTCTAGAAACACAACATGCCTTGAAACAAACACCTTTTTTTCCACAGGATGAGAGAATTGGTAACCCCTTGTTTCCTTAGGGTATCCAATAAATAGACATTTATCAGACTTAGCATCCAATTTGTCTGATGCAGTCCGCTTCACAGAAGAAGGACAACCCCATAACTTCAAGTAAGATACATGAGGTTTCTTACTATTCCATATCTCATATGGAGTAGTAGAGACTCCCTTGGTTGGCATTCTGTTTAACAAGTAAACAGTTGTCTGAAGTGCATAGCCCTAAAAGAACTTGGGAAGATTCGTATGATTCATCATTCACCTGACCATGTCCAATAAGGTCCGATTATGCCTCTCAGATACACCATTATGTTGTGGTCTATATGACAGAGTCCATTGAGACAATATACCATTGTCTCTTAGATAATCTAGAAACTCTTGACTTAAGTATTCACCACCTCGATCCGATCAAAGTATTTTAATACTCTTGTCATGTTGATTCTCTACTTCACTTCTGAATTCTTTGAACCTTTCAAAGGCTTCAGACTTATGTTTCATCAAGAACACATACCCAAACCATGAGTGATCATCGGTGAAAGTAATGAAGTAGTTATAGCTTCTTAAAGCTTGAGTTGACATGGTTCCACATACATCAGTATGTATTAGACCTAGCAACTCTTCCACCTGTTCACCTTTTCTTGTAAAAGGTAACTTAGTCATCTTGCCTTTTAAGGATGATTAGCATGTATCGTATGAATCCAATTTAAACCATTCCAGAATTCCACATCGGTGTAATTCGGACATGCATTTCTTGCTTGCATGGCCAAGACAACAATGCCACATATAGGAGTCTAATTGATTATTTTTTCGAGCACGCTTGTTGCTCACTTCGATATTGAAAATATCACTAGATACGTTCAATGTATAAATACCATTACTCAAAGTTCAAGTCCCATAAAGTATGCCATTCAAAGTTATATAACAACAATTGTTACTAAATGTCAAATGGCAACCATTTCTATATAAGCAGGAAATAGAAACAATGTTCTTTATTAGAGAAGGAACAAAATAGCAATTGTCCATTTCTAAGACTAGTCCACTAGGGAGCTTCAACAAATAAGTTTCGATGGCGACCGCAGAAACCTTTGCTCCATTGCCAACTCGCAAATTTGACTCCCCTCTGACGAGTCTTCTTCTATTCCTTAGCCCCTTTATGTCATTACATATATGTGAGCCACACCCAGTTTCCAATACCCAAGTGTCTAAGAAAATAGAATGACAATCAATAACGAAGATACCTGAAGAGGATGGGGCATCAGATGCCTTCTTCTTCTACATGGACTCAAGATAAATCTTGTAGTTTCTTCGCCAGTGGCCCTCCTTCCCACAATGATGGCAAGTGCCCTTTTGTGCTAGTTCTGCCTTCTTATCCTTCTTATTCTTCCCTTTCTTCTATTCCTTTGCCTTCCTCTTATAACCTTTCTTCGAGGAATCAACTAACAGAATCGCCTTCTCCTCATGCTTCATAGAAGGCTCCACAGTCTTCAACATATTGAGGAGCTCAGGAATAGTAGATTCTAGTTTGTTCATCCAGTAGTTCATCACAAATTGTGAGAAACTCTTGGGCAAACAATGTAGAATTAAGTCAATACTTAATTCATGATCAATCATAAACCTGAGGGTGGCCAGTCGCTTGATGTACCCATTCATCTTTAGCACAAACTGCACTACAGACGAACTTTCTTGCATCTTAGAGGTGAAGAGGACCCTGGAGACTTCGAAACTTTTAGATCTCGCTTGCTCATCAAACAACTCATGAAGATGGAAGACTATGGTATTAGCATTTATAAGCTCATGCTGCTTTTGCAGCTTGGGTACCATCGCGGCTAGCATGATGTAACTCGCTAGTTTAGAATCTGCCACATGTTTCTAATAGGGCAACAATGTAACCCCCGCCCTTCCTGTCGTCCTAATACACATCCTATAGACGGGCGATGGCGCTACGCGACCATACATTCATGCATATAACAGCGAAAGCATTTAAAAACTTTACAACTTTTAACTCTAATTACATTAACCCAATCAACCTAACAATTTAATCATGACAAAAGGTCTTAGCAATTTTTTTAACTAAACATGTATTAACCATTTCAAGGTTCATAAAAATAAACTTGAGTAACAACCATAGAAAGCATTAACGTCTCCTAACAGTTTACACATAAATTGAAAATCATGCATAAGTCCGTATATGAAAAATGATCTCTTCCACCATGCCACTGCCACACACATCTTTGCCCATCCTACTGCTCCCTTTAATTTATCCATTCCTTGCCCTTTTCTGTAGTACAATGGAAAAAATGACACTATCATCACATATGCTGAGTAAGATCCTTTCCAACTCACAAAATCCATACGACATAAATTACACATAAGATAGTGACATGTTCATTTAACTAACATATAGTCATAGCATGGATGTAACTATTAACATGATCATCAAGAGGCATATAGACTTAGCATTCAAAATTCATGAGTAAAGCAATCCGTGACATGATCATCTAGGACATGTATCCCCATGACATTTTTATCACAATAACATAACATCTCATAATAACATAGGCATGGAATAGTTATATGCAGAATGCTCTTTGAAAATATATACTTTCATAAGTACTTAAACATAATCTCAACATTAGAGCCGGGCATTGTATCCATGACTCGACCCAGCCCATTTGGCGGTCCATTCGGCGGCCCATTTGGCGACCCCTTGTGGTCGTCGACCGTCGACCGTCAGCACGTCCACCGTGTCAATACCACTAGTCCCGTACTTAGACCTAGGGGCAACTTTGGATACAAGCCATGCGTAAAGTAAAATAGCATACATGTTCTTTGACATAACATAAAGAGTGTTCTTGTCCCCACTCTTAGGGAAACATTTCTTAACCAATTCATATTCATAAGCCTTACGTAACCATAGCATAGGGGTGCCTATCGTTCATGAACATAAATAGGTACATCATGATAAAATGAGCAAAACTTAACATATACATTATGATACAATGGTCCTACATCAGCCTCTAACATGGACATAAGGTATGAAATCTTGCAAATATATCGTCTAACTAGCATCATATCAATACCATATATATACCTAGCATAACATGGAAAATCATTCGGAATCATGTTTGGAAATATTTTATTTTTATTTTCTTGTCCTTTTTAATCTTCCCAAGCCCAGCACAGCCGGCCTGCGTTGGACGACACACCCATGTCATGGCCGAGCGGCACGCCTGCTAGCCGAGAGGTACGCCTGCTAATCGAGCAAAGACCTCCAGGCGACACGCGCTGCCCGAGCGATGCTTTGTGCTGCCTGTGCATGCTTTGCACCCGAGTGTTTGGCTCGACATGACATGCTGGGCGGCATAGGTGTGTCCCGCGCTGCTCACCCCAACACGCCTGTGTCGGGTGAAAGAGCGGCGTGTTGGCCTCTGTACGTGTTCTGCTTAACAAAATTTATACGAACCTCGTCCTAGGGTCTTAAGCAATATCAACCATGGAACCTTGACTAAGGTTAATCATATGCAATACAGGGAAAAGAAGAACATGAAAAACTCTTTATTGCATAGCACAACATTAGGAACATGAAAGCCATTCGAGAGAAACCCATGTAATGCAGGTGAGGGAATTCTTACCTTCGATTGCTTTAACTTATATTTGTAAAACCTAATGAGATGCAACCTTCTGTCCCACCCTAGCAGCTGCCCTCAAAGGTCTCTTGAATCCCACCTTTTCTTGGATTCGGCGGAGAAGACAACCCTAGGAGAGAATTCTCCTTGATGTGTGGTTCGGCGGTGGAGGGATCAAGAGAGTAGAGAGGTGTCATCTAGGGTATTAGGGAGGTTAAATTTATAACCATCAAGGCTTAACCTATTCCCTTATAAATTTCCTTAAATTTCTCTCTTTAATAGAAATAATTCCTTCTTCAATTAAATTCGTGACTTCTCCCTAATCATATAAAATTTTTATTGGATTTTTGGTGACTCACCCCTTCTTGTCCGGTTTTCTTTTCTTTTATCTTTCCTTTTATTTCCTTTAAATTCCACGTAAGCCTATTATCATAATGCATAATTATCTTTATTTTCTTTAACCCACATAAGGACCCCTTTATTATCATGCCTCATTATCTATAAAACTCCTATGATTTTTCGAGCGTTACAATCCCCCATACCTTATGAAAAGTTCATCCTCGAACTTAGAATAGTTCTGGGTATCTTCATTTCATATCGTCCTCACGTTCCCAGGTGGCTTCTTCGTATTGTTGACTTTGCCACAAAACTTTTACTAAGGGCACTTCTTTATTTCTTAGTCTTTTGACTTCCCGGTCCAGTACTCAGATCGGTCAACTTCCGTAACTCAGGTCCTCCTGAATTTGCACTGTTTGTGGCTCAACCATCTAGTCTCTACTGGAAATTCACTTCTTGAGCATCGACACATGGAACACGTTGTGAATAGCCGACATCTTCTGAGGTAGCTCGAGCTCATAAGCTACCTTGACAACTCTTTTCAGGATCGGATATGGTCCTACGTATCGCGGACTTAGCTTCCCTTTCTTCCCGAATCTCATTATTCCTTTCATAGGTGCTACCCGGAGAAATACCAAATCTCCAACATTGAATTCCAAAGGTCTACGTCGCTGATCCGCATAGTTTTTCTGCCGGCTCTGAGCAGTCTCTATTCTTTGGCGGATATTCTATATCGCTCGGGTGGTGTCCTCGATGAATTCCATCCGAAGTCCCATCTCTTTCTTCTCACCACCTTCGTACCAACAGATTGGAGACCTACATCTCCTCCCATATAAAGCTTCATAAGGTGTCATTCCGATGGTAGCCTGATAGCTATTGTTGTAAGCGAATTCCGCTAGACATAAATATCGGCACCAGCTCCCTTTGAAGTCCACAGCACAAGCTCGTAACATGTCTTCCAGTACTTGGTTCACCCTTTCTGTTTGTCCGTCTGTCTGAGGATAAAAGGCGATCGAAATGCGACCGTGCCAAGAGCCTTATGAACGCATTCCCAAAACTGTGACCTGAAGCGACCATCCCTATCTGAAATGATGGTCTTAGGAATACCATGCAGTCTAATGATTTCCTTAGCATATAATTGAGCCAGTTGCTCAATCGAATAGGTCATCTTGATTGCTAGGAAATGGGTTGACTTCGTCAATCTGTCAACGATAACCCATATTGCGTCATATCCGTTCGTAGTCCTGGGAAGACCTGAAATAAAGTCCATAGAGATGTCTTCCCATTTCCACTCTGGAATTTGGATCGGTTGCAGAACTCCTCCAGGCCTCTGATATTTTTCTTTAACTTCGACAGTCAAACAGTGCATCGACGGCGTCTTTGTGATACATCCCTCTTCATACCGGACCACTAGAATTTCTCTTTCAGATCTTGATACATTTTGGTGGATCCCGGATGCATAGAATAGGGGGTCCCATGAGCCTCCTCCAATATCTTCTTGCGTAGTTCCGGATCATTAGGGATACATAGACGATCCCTAAGGTATAATATTCCGCTATCAGCGACACGAAAATCCTCGGTTTTTCCTTCTAGGATCTCCTGCTTGATCCTCTGGAGGTTTGGATCACTACTTTGTTTTGCCAATATGTCATCGAATAGTGATGGTACTATTGCCATGGTCGAAAGCTGACCGAAAATAACCTCGATTCCATAGCTCATGATTTCCGTCTCCAGTGGTCGAGACAATCCCGATAGAGACATCAAGGTGGCACTGGACTTCCTGCTAAGTGTATCGACCACTTTGTTCGCTTTCCCTGGGTGATAGAAAATCTCGCAGTCATAGTCCTTCACGAGCTCAAGCCAACAGCGTTGTCTCATATTTAGGTCCCTCTGTGTGAAGAAATATCTCAGACTCTGGTGGTCTGTATAGATCTTACACTGTGCTCCATACAGATAGTGCCTCCATACATTGAGAGCGAAGACCACAGTTGCTAGCTCTAAATCGTGAGTGGGATAGTTCTTTTCATGTTCCTTGAGTTGCCTAGAGGCATAGGCAATAACTTTACCCCTCTGCATAAGTGCAGCTCCGAGTCCCAATCCGGAGGCATCGTTGTACATGTCGAAGCTCTTGTCGTTCTCTGGGAGAGTAAGGATTGGAGCACTTGTAAGTCTCCTTTTTAGCTCCAAGAAACTCTTCTCACATTCCTCCGTCCATACATACTTCTTGTTCTTCCGGGTGAGAACTGTCATAGGTGCTACTATTCTGGCGAAGTCTTCTACGAATTTTCGGTAATAGCCTGCTAATCCGAGAAAACTCCTCACTTCTCTAGCATTCTTTGGCCTGCTCCAGTTACACACAGCTTCAATCTTTCTTGGGTCTACCATAACTCCGTCTTTGGATATAATATGACTCAGAAAAGATACTTGATCGAGCCAGAATTCACATTTGGAGAACTTGGCATATAGTTGCTTTTCTCGAAGAATCTGTAATATCATCTTCAGGTGTTCGGCATGCTCTTCTTGATTTCTCGAATAGACGAGGATATCGTCAATGAAGACGATCACGAACTTGTCAAGAAACGCCGAGAATACCCGATTCATCAGGTCCATGAACATAGAAGGAGCATTCGTCACTCCGAAATGCGTGACTACGAACTCATAATGTCCGTATCTTGTTCGGAAAGCGATCTTCGGTATATCATCTGGTTTCACTTTCACTTGATGATAGCCAGATCTGAGGTCAATCTTTGAAAAGACGGTGGCACCTTTTAACTGGTCGAACAGATCGTCAATCCATGGTAAAGGGTACCTATTCTTGATCGTCACATTATTTAGCGCTCGGTAGTCTATGCACAGGCGCATAGTCCCATCCTTCTTCTTTACGAACAGTACCGGAGCTCCTCATGGAGAGTGAAATACTGTCTCATCGACTCTATTACTACGTCTTCCATATATTACTGTCTCATCGACTCTATTACCACGTCTTCCATATATTACTATCTCATCGACTCTATTACTACGTCTTCCAACCATGCATATCTTCATATATTATAATAAGGCTAGCATAAGATTATTATGCATATATTCATCTCATCGACTCTATTACTACGTCTTCCATATATTACTTGTCTCTTCGACTCTATGACTACATCTTCTAGCCATGCTTATCTTTATGTATTATAATAAGGCTAGCATAAGGTTATCATTCATATTTATTTATGCATATTTAAACTAAAGGCTAGCATAAAGTTATCATACATATATTAATGCATATTTAAGATAAAAGAATTTCTTATCATACATGAAAGAAATAGAGTAGGCATATAATTTCTGTTGGTACAGTGGGCACCTAAGTCGAACCTATGTTTTGATTATAGCAAACGATACAAAGTTAAGCTTATATTGTTATCTCACGAGCTAAATCAAGTGTGCAGAAAAGTCTCAATGCTGGAGCTGAAGGCTAGCGACACCCGGAGGAAGCCGCGGTGGTCGGGCGACACTCGAGTTACTTCGGAGGGAGCCGAAGGAATCGAGTGGAAGGCCGGAAGCAAAAGCGACAAGTAAGTATCGAGGTAAGCTCGTGTGTGCAAGCGTAAGTGAGGTCGTGTCCTTTGTACGGGGACGTCCTTAGGCGACGATCCAACCCAAGACTTCCCATGGAAGGTCTATGTTGAGATCGAACGGCAAGTGGCCGTCGAATTCACTTGTATTTTGAGCTAAACTCTTCCAGTTCAAAATCGTGGCGATTCAGCTCAACCGATTCAGCTCAACTGGCGATTCAACCGGCCAGTTCAACCGGGGGTCAAAAATCAGCCTCGAGGAGTCAAGCTTTATCACCATTTTTCAAGGAGTTTTGTGCCCATTTGTGATTGGTTGAAGACCCATTCGTTGAGGGGCTTAAAGGCTATAAAAGGAGGGCCAAACCTAGGGTTTTCATCAATTCAAAAGCTTCCAAGTGCTTCCGATACGCTCCGACTCTCCGACATCCCTACGACGGCGCTGAGACGACGACTAAAGCTTCAACCTCCAATCCTTGAAGTCGCTATAATCTTTAATTTTGTATAAGTTGTCTTTATTTTCAAGCTTTAAATCATATCAAGGAGAGGGAGTGTCCTCTACCTTGAATCTTTATTGAGTTTTGTATTCGCAACTCCTATCTCTATCGAGAAGGAGTTCGCTTTAATATTTGCCCTCCGTGCGTGGTCAAGGACCATTAGGGCCTTGGAGTAGTAGCCGAGGCTACGAACCAAGTAAAACCCCTCGTGTTTTTTATTTATTTATTGCTATCTTTCCGCTGCGTTTACTCGTGCCAATTCGAACGATTACAAAAAGTTCTTTCTTATCGCTATTCACCCCCCCCCCCTCTAGCGCTCAAATCGATCCAACAATTGGTATCAGAGCCGGGGGTTGCTAAGATTTGGTGAAACCACCAATCTAGCTTTTTTTTACAGATTTATTTTCTTTTAATTCTGTTTATTTCTATTTATTTTGTTTGTTAAATTCTCTCAAGATTACTAATCCAAGACGCGAGTCTTGGTACTTGTTTTTGAGTTTTTGTCTTTGCTAGCTTTTCGGTCTTCGTCTCTTTTTGTCTTTTTGTTTCAATGGCCCATCTCGAGGGTTTTAGCACCGTCCGACCTCCGTTTTATAACGGAGATGACTTCCGTTATTGGAAGGGTCGGATGGAATGCTTTCTCAAAACCCAACTCGAGATGTGGATCATAATCCAAACGGGTTTCACACTTCCGACTAATGAAGTGGGTGACTCCTTGGATTATGATCAATGGACCGTTGCAACAAAACGACAAGTCGAAGCCGATGCCAAGGCAACACAAATCCTCCAATGTGGCCTATCCAAGGAGGAGTTAAATCGCGTCGGCCCCTTCATAAGCGCAAAGGATCTTTGGACTAAACTAATCGAGTTACACGAAGGATCGGATCAAGCCAAGGTATGTAAGCGTGATTTGTTATTCAATAAATTGTACACACTAAAAATGCAGGAACACGAATCCGCGACGCAACTCCACGCCCGTGTCCAGGACATCGTCAACAACTTACACGCAATCGGGCAAAAGGTCGAAAACCGCGACCTTATAAGGTATGTTCTAAACTCTTTTCCGAGGACTACCTTGTGGGCATCCATGGTCGATGCCTACAAGGTCTCCAAGGATCTTTCTAAAATTAGGTTAGATGAACTCTTTTCCGATTTCGAATTACATGAACAATCCAACTCGGAACCCGAGAGGGGTATAGCTTTATTTGCAGGATCAAAGAAGAAGAAAATCGCAAGCAAGCCACCAACCGAGGAGGAAGACGAGTCCAAGAAGAAGTTGACCCGAATTATCCGAACTAATGAACCTAGCTCGAAGAATAGCCAAGGGACGAAAGCGATCCACGACTCGACCCAACCAAGGTAAACCTAAAAGTTCTAATATTAGGTGTTATGAGTGTAACAGGTTTGGACATATCAAGTCCGAGTGCCCCAAGCTCAACCACCAAGGACCTAAGCACAAGAAGGCCCTCAACGCGACATGGGAAGAAGCGCTCATCCAAGAAGACGAAGACCACGCCTTCATGGCGTAAATCAATTGAGTCGACACGGAGACCGAACCCGAACTTGAGTCGAACCGAGGATGATTCGACTACGGGCAACCTTCAAGTCAAGCCACGGATACGCATCCGGTTCAAAAGATACCCTTAAGGTGAGTCGTACTTTATTTAATACTTTACATAATATGGTTAGGTTTTTGTCTAGGAAGTTAGCTAAGTCCGAGTCCAAGGTCGAGACCCTGGTTGAGGAAGTTAAACTCCTCAAACACGAGGTCTCCCTAACCTCTTCGACTAGTCGAGTTCAAGAGAAGGACTCAACTCGGGTTGAAAAACTCGAAGTTGAGAACTCACTCTTGAAAAGTCAAGTCGAAGATCTTAGGAATACGTTGGAAAGGTTTACTTTGGGATCCAAAGGACTTGACCTCCTACTGGGATCGCAAAGGGCCGTGTACAACAAGGCCGGACTAGGGTTTAGCTCAAACACGACCAATAAGTCGTATATGTCAATCGTAAGTAGACATAAAATATGTGTCCAAGCATGGGTCCCTAAGACCACTTTGATTTCAACTCTAGGATCCAACTCGTACTGGGTTCCCAAGGACCAAATCCACTATGTGGATAGTCCTAACCGATTCTACCGTCTAGGTGTAGCAAGTAAAAAAGATGTTTTTTCATTAACTTAGCAATTGAATGCTTATTTTTTTTTTGTTGTTTTTTTTAACTCACTTGGAATACACAAATAACCAACTAAAAAATCCTTCGAAAAGATTGAGCCTCGGGGAGCCTCTTTTCAAATAACCAACTAAAATCCTTCGAAAAGATTGAGCCTCGGGGAGACTCTTTTCAAAAATAACTAGTTAGACTAGGAAATAGTCTTAGGTGAGTCAAGTCATCATTTTCTTGAACATGGCTTTGTCTAAGGAAGTGGTCGATGATCCGATAAAAGAAGGCCCCTGTGCCTCGCCACGACCTGGAAGCCATGATCTTGAAAAGGTAAACTTGACAAGCCTTGGGTTAAATCCAAATCTAACTTGAACCTAAATCCACTTAATCAAACTTAATTGAAAATCATCTCAACATAAAATTACTTGAACCTAAATCCACTTAATCAACTTAATTGAAAATCATCTCAATATAAAATTACTTGAACCTAAATCCTAATTACTTGAACCAAAATCCACTTAATCAATTTAATTTAAAATCATCTCATCATAAATTCAATTAAACCTATTTGCACTTAATTAATTTATTTGGGAGTCATCTCACAAAAATCACATATGTATATCATGCTTCATCATATAGAGTCGGGTGAGATGACCTAGGTTTAACAACTTACAAACAATATAAAAATAAAAATCTAAAATCCAATACAACCACCTTGTGTGTAGGATCAATCGATGTTGATGCTGGTTGCTCACACATGACCGGGGATCAACTCAAATTCACAAAGCTTCGATTCAAACGACAAGGATCGGTAGCCTTTGGGAATAACGGCAAGCTCAAAATAATCGGATCAGGTGATATCGAGCTTAACTCGAATTTTGTTATTAAAAATGTATTACTTGTAGAGAATTTTGAATATAACCTGCTTAGCGTAAGACAATTGTGTGACAATAACTATATTGTCTTATTTTTATAAAATGTATTTTTAATTAAAACAAATGAAACAGCTAAAACAATACTCAAAGGAACTAGGACAAATAACATTTATACAATGAACTTAATCAAATCCTCAGCCAAATGTCTTATGACACAGGAAGAGGAATCATGGTTGTGGCACCGACGACTCGGTCACTCGCACCCAAGACTCGTCCACAAGATGAGTCAGAGTGGCTTAGTCAGAGGTTTACCCAACCTCAACAACTTGGTTAATAAAATCTGTAATGCTTGTCAACAAGGAAAACAACCTAGGACACAACACAAGTTAACTAACCAAGAACAAACCTCAAGTGTACTTGAGCTCCTGCATATGGATCTATTCGATTCACATGGAGCCAAGTCACTCAATAAAAGTCAATATTGCTTAGTCATAATTGACGACTACTCCAGGTTTACCTGGGTTAGGTTCATCAAACATAAAAATGATACCCTAGATCAATTAATCAATCTATTCAAATTAATCGAGAATCAAAAAGACCTTAAGGTTAAAAGACTTAGAAGCGATCATGGTGGTGAATTCGAAAATCAAAGGTTCACCGATCAGAACCTAAACGGATACCACCATGAATTCTCTTGCCCTAGGACCCCTCAACAAAATGGCCTAGTGGAGCGGAAAAACCGAACTCTACAAGAAGCCGCTAGGACCATGTTAAACGAATATAACCTACCTGATAGGTTTTAGGGTGCTTAGCACTACTTGTTATGTCCGAATAGGATCCTTATGGTAAAGAGGCACCTTAAGACCTCGATGAGATTTATCACGATAAAATACCTAACATCAAGTACTTTAGGGTATTTGGGTGTAAGGTACATATTCTAAACACTAAGGATTACCTAGGAAATTTACATCCAAAACCACTTAATCGAATATTTCTAGGATACTCGACTACAAGCCGAGCTTATAGAGTATATAACCACGACACCTTAGAGTCGAGGAGACTATCAATGTAGTATTTGATGAAGGACACGAACCTACAAAACCCCGACAACCCCAATTAGCGAGCCTACTCATACTAGACCTAACTCTGACCCTGAGATCGAGTCTAATCCACATCAACCAACTTCTCTTGTCGACCAAGTGACAAGTGATCCGAGTCAAACTAGTGTTCAACCAAGTCACCCCATTGATCAAGCATTAGGTGACACAAACCCAACCCAATCTAGGATTCAGACTAACCACCCTATCGATCAAGTGATAGGAGATCCTAATCTAGGAGTTCGAACTAGAGCATCCTATAGGAACCTTAGTCAAATTTCCTTAATTTCAAAGATAGAACCCAAATCAATTGAACAAGCTCTTCTTGATCCCGATTGGATTATTGCAATGCAAGAAGAGCTAGCTCAATTTACTAGGAATGAAGTGTGGGAATTAGTACCACCACCTAAAGACAAAACGACAATTGGAACAAGGTGGGTGTTTAGAAATAAGCTTGATGATAAAGGTGAAGTACTTAGAAACAAGGCTAGGTTAGTCGCCAAAGGGTTCAGTCAAGTCGAAGGCTTAGATTACGACGAAACCTATGCCCCAGTAGCTAGACTCGAATCCATTCGAATGTTGTTAGCTTATGCCGCACATCGAGGATTTAAGCTATTTCAAATGGATGTTAAGTCGGCATTCCTAAATGGATACATTAAAGAAGAAGTTTATGTTAGCCAACCCCCCGGATTCGAAAATCTAGATAAACCCGACCATGTTCTAAAACTTAAGAAAGCTCTCTATGGACTTAAACAAGGCCTCGAAGCAGTACGAGAGACTTTCAATCCATCTCAAGCCAAAAGGGTTTAACCAAGGCTTAGTTGACCCAACTCTCTTCGTAAAAACCTTAGGTAAAGAAATATTCATAGCTCAAATTTACGTAGACGATATAATTTTTGGAACCTCTAACTCAAATTTTACTAAACGAGTTCTGCTTTCACTCATGGAAAGTGAGTTTGAAATGAACTTAGTAGGCGAAGTTAAGTTTCTTTTAGGTCTACAAATTAAACAAACTAAGGATGGTATATACCTATATCAACAAAAATACACTAAGGAGTTAATTAAAAGATTTGGAATGCAAGACGCTAAGATAATAAACACCCCAATGGCGATTAATGTTAACATAGGAGAAGACCTAGAAAGTAAGTCCATTGACTTAAAGTACTATAGGAGCGCGATAGGAAGTCTCCTATACTTAATCGCGAGTCGAATTCGACATCCTATTCAGAAGTATGTGCGCTGTGTTTCAAACCTGTGCTAAGGAGTCTCACCTAACCCTAGGTCAGCGTATCCTTAGATATCTTAAGGGTACACTTAACGTTGGTATTTGGTACCCTAGATCTATGGAGTTCGAACTAATCGCTACTCCGATTCGGATTATGCCGTAGTAAACTCGATAGAAAGAGCACGAGTGGTTGTTGTCAACTACTCGCCCAAGTCTAGTGAGTTGGTGCAAGAGGAAGCAACATTGTGTTGCCTTATCTACCACCGGGCCGAATACGCTATGCGATGGGTGAGTGTGTAACTCCTTCTTTGGATGAAGCACACTCTCCGAGACTTTAGGTTGGACTTCACCAAAACTAAAATTTTTGTAGACAACATAAGTTCGATAAATCTAACTAAGAACCCTATATGCCATTCAAGAACAAAGCATATAGAGGTAAAACACCATTTCATTCGAGAACATGTAGCCAACGGCTCCATACAACTCAATATGTTGACTCAAGTCTAACCTAGCGTATATATTTACTAAACCACTACCCGAATTTAGTCTCTTGAGACGAAAATTAGGCATGTGCATAATAGAATAGGTTTTGCAAATTATATTACTACTATTTCTTACTTTTTCATGAAACTAGCAAAGGTCATACCTTAGATATCATGCACCTATAGATTTAAGGAGCCAATACATCTCACAACACATAGGACTAATGTGTTTGTGTACTTAGCCACGTAGATGGGCGTGAGATGTTAGGACCTTACTCCTGGTTCCAGATGTAGAGCTAGTGCATCGCTATGAACCATGGAGTATAATCATACATACTAACCGACTCCGACCAGGACTGGTTGATCCTTCATATCAATCAAGCCAAATATGAGTCGAACATTTTATAGATGAGCTTATTTTCAATATACTATTTTTTTTAATAAAAAATGTGGAACATGCTTGGACTTTAAATTTAGCAATTATTTTGATTTCCACACACCCCTTACTCTTTTCGATATACGGCAAAAGGGGGAGAAAAAGGCCAAAGTTAAGGGGTCAAATTTTTTTCAAATTTTTTGATAACTTAACTCTTACTTCATGTTTAAACCAAAAGTTAACTTTAGGTTTTGAGAACTTATTTAACTTTTGACAAAAGGCCAAGTTAAGAGAATTCTTAACTTATTTATGTCGTTAGTGTTTTACTTAAGTGGGAGAAAGGGCTTAACTAAAACGTTTTACTAAAGCTAATTTTAAAACGTTTTACTAAAGCTAATTTTAAGTAATGTTAATTACTTAAAGCAACCCTCAAGGGGGAGGATTAAGGTCTTTCTTCAAAGACTCACCCTCGGTCAAGGGGGAGGTTTCCTCAAGGGGAAGTACTTGAAGAAAATCCTTACTACTCCAACTTAATCTTCATTTTTTTTCTCTCATGCACATTATTATTCTTCATGCTTGCTTAACTTTGTATGTGGGTTTGCCATAAATCAAAAAGGGGGAGATTGTTGGTACAGTGGGCACCTAAGTCGAACCTATGTTTTGATTATAGAAAACGATACAAAGTTAAGCTTATATTGTTATCTCACGAGCTAAATCAAGTGTGCAGAAAAGTCTCAATGCTGGAGCTGAAGGCTAGCGACACCCGGAGGAAGCCGCGGTGGTCGGGCGACACTCGAGTTACCGGAGGAGCCAAGGAATCGAGTGGAAGGCCGGAAGCAAAAGCGACAAGTAAGTATCGAGGTAAGCTCGTGTGTGCAAGCGTAAGTGAGGTCGTGTCCTTTGTACGGGGACGTCCTTAGGCGACGATCCAACCCAAGACTTCCCATGGAAGGTCTATGTTGAGATCGAACGGCAAGTGGCCGTCGAATTCACTTGTATTTTGAGCTAAACTCTTTTTTTAGTCAAAAATCGTGGCTGCCAGTTCAACCGGCCAGTTCAACCGGCGTAGCTTCAACCGACCGATTCCAACCGGCAGCAGCTCAACCGGCGATTCAACCGGTGGTCAAAAATCAGCCTCGAGGAGTCAAGCTTTATCACCATTTTTCAAGGAGTTTTGTGCCCATTTGTGATTGGTTGAAGACCCATTCGTTGAGGGGCTTAAAGGCTATAAAAGGAGGGCCAAACCTAGGGTTTTCATCAATTCAAAAGCTTCCAAGTGCTTCCGATACGCTCCGACTCTCCGACATCCCTACGACGAAGCGCTGCCGAGACGACGACTAAAGCTTCAACCTCTAATCCTTGAAGTAGTCGGTATAATCTTTAATTTTGTATAAGTTGTCTTTATTTTCAAGCTTTAAATCATATCAAGGAGAGGGGGAGTGTCCCTCTACCTTGAATCTTTATTGAGTTTTTGTATTCGCTTAACTCCTATCTCTATCGAGAAGGAGTTCGTTTAATATTTGCCCTCCGTGCGTGGTCAAGGACCATTAGGGCCTTGGAGTAGTAGCCGTAGGCTACGAACCAAGTAAAAACCCCTCGTGTTTTTATTTATTTATTGCTATCTTTCCGCTGCGTTTACTCGTGCCAATTCGAACGATTACAAAAAGTTTTTTCTTATCGCTATTCACCCCCCCCCACTCTAGCGCTCAAATCGATCCAACAATTTCTTACTTGGAGCGGCACGATTTGGAGCTTGATGTGTGTGTAGTGGAAAGGAATAACTGGGCTCTGATACCACCTGTAACGGCCGCCCTTCCCGTCGTCCTAACACACATCCTATAGACGGGCGACGGCGCTACGTGATCATACATTCATGCATATAACAGCGGAAGCATTTAAAAACTTTACAACTTTTAACTCTAATTACATTAACCCAATCAACCTAACAATTTAATCATGACAAAAGTTCTTAGCAATTTTTTTAACTAAACATGTATTAACCATTTCAAGGTTCATAAAAATAAACATGAGTAACTACCATAGAAAGCATTAACATCTCCTAACAGTTTACACATAAATTGAAAATCATGCATAAGTCCGTATATGAAAAATGATCTCGTCCACCATGCCACTGCCACACACATCTTTGCCCATCCTACTACTCCTTTTAATTTATCCATTCTTTGCCCTTTTCTGTAGTACAAGGGAAAAACCACACTATCAGCACATATGCTTGTTGGTGATCGAAACGGCCGACTAGAGGGGGGTGAATAGCCCTCTATCGATGGATGTCGTAATTTACTCGTCTACACACAAGATTAGCGCAAGCGGAAATAATAAAACAAGACAAATAAATATAAAAGACAAGAATCCAAACGCTAACGCAAGATGTAATGTGGTTCACGGCTACGCCGCTAATCCACGGTCCCGATTCGTCCGAGGTGAATCACTCCTCCAAAGCCAAACACTATTGGTCTCTCCTTTGCACCAAGCTAGGTGGAGGTAATCTTTACAATCAAGATCACTCTTCTTACAATAAGATTGAAGTAAAAACTAGTAAGAAGAGTAGGGAATCCTTTATGGCGCTTTGGGAGAAGATTAGAGCATAAGCATTAGGCTCCCAAAGCTCCATCCCCTTCCTTTTTATAGAGGAAGATGGTTTCTTCCCGTTGACACAGGAGCAGTCGACTGATGCCCTCGATCAGTCCACTGGTCCTGTAGTCGTTGCCCAATAACGGCCACTTTCCACGTAGGATTCCATCCAACGGTATTGGCATAAGTCGACTGATGGCACCCATCAGTCGACTCATGTCAATTAGTCGAGTGCTCCGCGATATCGACTTCATTCTGCGTCTGCAGACAGTCATCACGACCGCTCCCCATGAGCAATGATCGATAAAGCATCATCGATCGCCTGTTGTCGGCAATGATGATAAACTTGATCCAACCACATTAGACCAGTCGATCGAACCATCGACTAAGAGCAGTCGACTGATGTCCTCGACAAGCTTTCCTTGGCTCTGATATCACTTGTTGGTGATCGAAACAGCCGTCTAGAGGGGGGTGAATAGCCCTCTATCGATGGATGTCGTAATTTACTCATCTACACACAAGATTAGCGCAAGCGGAAATAATAAAACAAGACAAGTAAATATAAAAGACAAGAATCCAAACGCTAACGCAAGATGTAACGTGGTTCACGGCTACACCGCTAATCCACGGTCCCGATTCGTCCGAGGTGAATCACTCCTCCAAAGCCAATCACTTTTGGTCTCTCCTTTGCACCAAGCTAGGTGAAGGTAACCTTTACAATCAAGATCACTCTTCTTACAATAAGATTGAAGTAAAAACTAGTAAGAAGAGTAGGGAATCCTTTATGGCGCTTTGGGAGAAGATTAGAGCATAAGCATTAGGCTCCCAAAGCTCCATCCCCTTCCTTTTTATAGAGGAAGAGGGTTTCTTTCCGTTGACACAGGAGCAGTCGACTGATGCCCTCGATCAGTCGACTAGTCCTGTAGCCGTTGCCCAATAACGACCGCTTTCCATGTTGGATTCCATCCAACGGTATTGGCATCAGTCGACTCATGACACCCATCAGTCGACTGATGTCAATCAGTCGAGTGCTCCGTGAGATCGACTCCATTCTGTGCCTGTGCACAGTGTCATCAGTCGACTGCTCCCCATGAGCAGTCGACTGATAAAGCCATCAGTCGACTGGCCTTTGTCGGCAGTCGACTGATCAACTTGATCCAACCACATTAGACCAGTCGATCGAACCATCGACTCAGAGCAGTCGACTGCCATGACATGGCAGTCGACTGGTGTCGGGAAAACTCATCCGACACTTGGCCAAATGGCCATGTTTCACCTAATAGCTACCCCTTCTCGGGTTACATTCGCTCACTCTCATCGCTCGGAGTCCCTCGCCTTCGAAGTTCTCTTCGTTCACGACCACGTCCCTCGGCAGCATCAGGTGCACGACTCTGCAATGCTCCTTCGCGTCTCTTGCCTCGAAGTCTACTTCCTCTAGCTTCACTCCAAGCTCCTCGTCCGGCGGTCCCTCGGATGCTCCAAGCGCATGGCTTCCACTAAGCTATCCTTCACCGACTCAAGGACCGAGTCATGAGATGTGAAACTCGCCACGGCTCCATGTGTGAATTACTAAGTCCTGTATGACTTCAACGCACATATCAAATCAACATAACAAACTAACTTAAACCCTTTGCCACACACATCAAAACCTAATCATGGCAAGAGATTGCCCTAACAGTCTCCCCCTTTTTGATGTGTGGCAATTCGTTTAAGTTAGATAAGAAAGCATGTAAACATAAACATGATATAGCAACATGCAACTCCCCCTTAATCCATGAAACTCTCTCTCCCTCTATCATAATTTACTTAAACATAATCTTTTCTCCCCCTTTGACACCATCAAAAAGATTAACACTAAGTTATAAACTCATGGCATCAAGTATAATAGAAGGAAATTACCAAAAATTAGTCTAAAACCTGAATTCGGCCTTAACTAATCTGATTTTACACCATCGATCGGTCGTTGGACTACGTCATGGCATTCTTCTAAAAATCATGAAATTTGGGGAACATATTTCTTGTAAGATTCTTTATCAGTGAAAAATAGGTCTTCATGAGAAATCATTATATTTTCACGTATTTGCCAAAAATCCAAAAGCTTTATAAACCACTAGGTTTTTGATCATGTGAGTATCAAGTTTAACACCTAGTTGTGGTTCCAATTGTTTCAAAACATGAATACATAGATTTTAGATTAAGAAATTGTTTTGAAAACATATGAAATATCCAACCATGATCTTTGGCCAATATGTCTATGAATTAAACATAAGCCTTCCCCATGATTGGTCTATTATTGCTATTTTGATACTTTAAATGACCATCTAAATGCCATAGGCATTAGTGGACATTTGTATCATCCTAACATCTCACTCATGATAAGTTTTCAATCAAAGTAGCCTATAGTGAGTGTGAGATGCATCCTAAAGGGTATTTGTATATACTTAACCATTATATTCATGCAATTCTATCAAGGTTAAGTATCATCCTAACACTCAACCTGATCATAAAGACATATATGACTTAAATTCATATTATGATCATGAAACACATGTATTCATTGAATTGTTATCATGCATTAGGTATTATATCATGATAATAAGCAAAATATCACCTAAGGCATGATTTAAACCCTATTTCTCATGATGATGTGCCAAATTTCAAAATCATAAATCATGATTGCAAATATACATAGCAATTACATTAATCATCATGATTTAAGCATAATTATTTATTTATAGGTGCATTATCATCACCTAACACTATTTCAAAATGTTGTCCCGCCATCCTAAGTCAACCACAAAATATGATATAGGTCAAATCCATATGGTTGACTATCCTTGGGTTTTTCTAACCCTTAAGGATGGATTTTGTAACCCAAAATAGGTTCTTTCCTATTGGGTTCACTAGATACTCCTTGGGGATCCATTTTCTAGCAATTACCTTCTTTTTATCTTGTCCCCTAGCAATTAGGCATTTATAGGCCTTTTCATTTTTCTTTTCTTTATATCCTAGGCCCTTTTTGTTAAAGCTTGCTCTTTGGCTCCCAATTATCATGTTCAATGTATTTGAGCCAATAGTGAATTTTTCTAGGGCTTTGGTTAAATAATCTACCTTTTCCCTTAAAGCCCTATTTTCATCCATGCATGCATCACTAACATTAAATGGCATATATTCATGTGAGCATGCATCATCATGACAAGAAGAAACATTTTCATTTTAATTTAAGCATGCTTTTTCTAATTTCTCTTCTAAGTCCTTAATTTGATCTAGCATGCATTTGTTTTTCTTCTTTGCTCTAAATAAATCCTTAGTAAGACTAGAAATCATGGAAACTATCTTATGGGGTGAAAGGTTAGTTACCATAGTTTCCATGTCCTCTTCTTCTTTGGATGAGGAGGTAGAGGAGGCTCCCCCTTCATTTGAGCTCTCTCCACTTGAGCTTGATTCTTTATTTTCGGTGGAGGAGCAATCCGAGTCATCAAATGCCATTAGAGCAAGGTTGGTGATGAAAGCGTTCTCCTCTTCCGATGATGATGAAGAGGAAGAGGAAGGGTCATCCCACGTCTTTGCTTTGAAAGCCTTGGCCTTCCCCTTTTCCTTTGCCTTCTTCTCCTCTTCCTTTTTCTTCTTGCTCCCCTTTTTCTTCTTCTTTTCTTCTTTCATTCTCTTCTCCTCCTTGCTTTTGTTCAAGAGGGGACAATTGTCCCTTATGTGTCCCTCTCCTTGGCAATTGTAACAAATGATCTTCCCCCTTGGTCTTCTATTCCTATCATTTGATTTGTTAAATCTAAAACCTTTTAATGCATGTCTTACCCTCCTTACCATATAGGCTTCTTCCGTGCTATCCATGGAGGAGGAGGAGGAAGCTTCATCATCGGAGGAGGAGAGAATCTCTATCTTCTTCTTCCCCTTGTTTGCCAACAATGCTACTCCCCTTGAAGGTTGGATTCTAGGCTCTTCTTGTATACCTTCAAGCCTTGTTTCATGAAGCTCCATGGTTGAGAAGAATTCCTCCAAGGTGCTTACTTCTAAGTTCTTGGAGATATAAAATGAGTCCACCATGGAGCTCCATCTTGAGGACCGGGGAAAGGCATCTATGACCTTCATTACCATATCCCGATTGGAGAGCTTTTCTCCTACACTTGTTAGCCCAATTCATATTTCTTTAAACCTAGAATGTAATGATGTTACCTTTTCTCCCTTTTCCAATTTGATACTTGATAGTTGGGAGGGAGGAGGTCTCTCCTTGCAAGTTTGGCTTCAGAAGTGCCTTCATAAAGTTCAACCAATCTCTCCCACATCTCCTTGGCACTTGAACATTCCCCAATTCGGTTGATCTCTTGTTGGGGGAGCACATTGAAGAGATGGTGCTTGGCTTTTGAGTTTGCAAGGTGCTCTTCCCTTTGCTTTTTGGTCCACCTAGATTTCTCTATTGGCTTCCCTTCATCATCCCTAGGCAAAACGAAACCGGATTCCATTGTAATCATGATATCAAAATCCGTTTCGAAAAATACCTCCATTCACTTCTTCCACCAAGCGAATTCTCCTTCAAACATCGGTGGATGGATGTTGGAGCCGGCCATTTTGAAAGTTGCTTGTTGTGGCGGTTAGTCCTCGACAAGCTTTCCTTGGCTCTGATATCACTTGTTGGTGATCGAAACAGCCGTCTAGAGGGGGGTGAATAGCCCTCTATCGATGGATGTCATAATTTACTCATCTACACACAAGATTAGCGCAAGCGGAAATAATAAAACAAGACAAGTAAATATAAAAGACAAGAATCCAAACGCTAACGCAAGATGTAACGTGGTTCACGGCTACACCGCTAATCCACGGTCCCGATTCGTCCGAGGTGAATCACTCCTCCAAAGCCAATCACTATTGGTTTCTCCTTTGCACCAAGCTAGGTGAAGGTAACCTTTACAATCAAGATCACTCTTCTTACAATAAGATTGAAGTAAAAACTAGTAAGAAGAGTAGGGAATCCTTTATGGCGCTTTGGGGGAAGATTAGAGCATAAGCATTAGGCTCCCAAAGCTCCATCCCCTTCCTTTTTATAGAGGAAGAGGGTTTCTTTCCGTTGACACAGGAGCAGTCGACTGATGCCCTCGATCAGTCGACTAGTCCTGTAGCCGTTGCCCAATAACGACCGCTTTCCATGTTGGATTCCATCCAACAGTATTGGCATCAGTCGACTAATGACACCCATCAGTCGACTGATGTCAATCAGTCGAGTGCTCCATGAGATCGACTCCATTCCGCGGCTCGGCGCAGTCACGATCATTCCCATGAGCAATGATCGATAGCCATCAGTCGACTGGCCTTTGTCGGCAGTCGACTGATCAACTTGATCCAACCACATTAGACCAGTCGATCGAACCATCGACTCAGAGCAGTCGACTGCCATGACATGGCAGTCGACTGGTGTCGGGAAAACTCATCCGACACTTGGCCAAATGGCCAAGTTTCACCTAATAGCTACCCCTTCCCAGGTTACATTCGCTCACTCTCATCCCTCGGAGTCCCTCGCCTTTGAAGTTCTCTTCGTTCACGGCCACGTCCCTCGGCAGCATCAGGTGCACGGCTCTGCAATGCTTCTTCGCATCTCTTTCCTCGAAGTCTACTTCCTCTGGCTTCACTCCAAGCTCCTCGTCCGACGGTCCCTCGGATGGTCCAAGCGCACGGCTTCCGCAAAGCTATCCTTCACTGACTCAAGGACTGAGTCATGAGATGTGAAACTCGCCACGGCTCCATGTGCGAATTACTAAGTCCTGCACGACTTCAACGCACATATCAAATCAACATAACACACTAACTTAAACCCTTTGCCAGACACATCAAAACCTAATCATGGCAAGAGATTGCCCTAACAATGCTGAGTAAGATCCTTTCCTACTCACAAAAGCCATACGACATAAATTACACATAAGATAGTGACATGTTCATTTAACTAACATATAGTCATAACATGGATGTAACTATTAACATGATCATCAAGAGGCATATAGACTTAGCATTCAAAATTTATGAGTAAAACAATCCGTGACATGATCATCTAGGACATGTATCCCCATGGCATTTTTATCACAATAACATAACATCTCATAATAACATAGGCATGGAATAGTTATATGCAGAATGCTCTTTGAAAACATATACTTTCATAAGTACTTAAACATAATCTCAACATTAGGGCCCGACATTGTATCCATGACTCGACCCAGCCCATTTGGCGACCCCTTGTGGTAGTCGACCGTCGACCATGTCAATACCACTAGGCCCGTACTTCAACCTAGGGGCAACTTTGGATACAAGCCATGCATGTGTCGGGTGAAAGAGCGGCGTGTTGGCCTTTGTACGTGTTCTGCTTAACAAAATTTATACGAACCTCGTCCTAGGGTCTTAAGCAATATCGACCATAGAACCTCGACTAAGGTTAATCATATGCAATACAGGGAAAAGAAGAACATGAAAAACTCTTTATTGCATAGAACAACATTAGGAATATGAAAGCCATTCGAGAGAAACCCATGTACTGCAGGTGAGGGAATTCTTACCTTCGATTGCTTTAACTTATATTTGTAAAACCTAATGAGATGCAACCTTCTGTCCTGCCCTAGCAGCTGCCCTCCAAGGTCTCTTGAATTCCACCTTTCCTTGGATTCGGCGGAGAAGACAACCCTAGGAGAGAATTCTCCTTGATGCGTGGTTCGGCGGTGGAGGGATCAAGAGAGTTGAGAGGTGTCCTCTAGGGTATTAGGGAGGTTAAATTTATAGCCATCAAGGATTAACCTATTCCCTTATAAATTTCCTTAAATTTCTCTCTTTAACAGAATTAATTCCTTCTTCAATTAAATTTGTGACTTCTCCCTAATCATATAAAATTTTTATTGGATTTTTGGTGACTCACCCATTCTTGTCCGATTTTCTTTTCTTTTATCTTTTCTTTTATTTCCTTTAAATCCCACGTAAGCCTATTATCATAATGCATAATTATTTTTATTTTCTTTAACCCACATAAGGGCCCCTTTATTATCATGCCTCATTATCTATAAAACTCCTAAGATTTTTCGGCCGTTATAAACAATTGGTCTGGAGTTGCATCGTCCCTAGGATGGTTGGGAAGAGGCTCTTCAAGGACATACGCGAGCTTTTCTGCATTGAGAACAATTCTCAAGTTTCTAAGCAAGTCCAAGAAGTTAGGCCCAGTCAATTTGTTTGAATCCAAAATAGTGCGCAAATTCAAAGATATCATGATCAATTGATTAACCTAGAAATACAAAACGAGCATATATGAGAAAGAGGATTTAAAATGCATCAATATACATTCATAAATCCCATTCATTTTTCGAATTTCAAAACCCCAAAATCATTTTGGGAGATCGTAGGTCCATCTCCGAATAGGCTGATATCCAACATAGATATAAACAACCTTGGAGAGAGTCCAACAAGCCATTCATAGCTACGATGGTAGGTATCAACTATACCGATTGCATATCACATATATGCAACTATCACAATGTGCGATCAAATAATTGAATGTTCACACATACATCGAGTTGTTAACTCATTAACAAGTATGCATCGTATGCATAGCACCCAACTTCACCTCCCTTCACATCGACCTTGAAGATAGTCCAACAAGTCGATGCTCCAGGTTAAAGACAACCCATTAATCGAGAAATAGTTTTAATATGGTTAGAGCACATTCAACCAATTAGCCCAGCATGGAGAGAGTCCAACAACCAAAGCTAACAATTGACCTCTGACTCTTACCATATTAATATTAAACTATTCCATGGTTTGAACATGTTCAGGTTCAAGTCAGGCTTGGAGAGAGTCGAACAATCCAAACAGAAAATAGAACTCTAGTTCTAACCATATTAATGGAAGTTGTAGGCTTTAATATTGAGTAAGGGTTTTATGTCTCATCCTCTTTGCATGCAAATAACTATTATCTACATGACATGACATACATGGAATACATCTACATGTCACGACACGCATGACATAATGATATGCATCTAATGCAATTACATGACTATACAATTATGGCATGTAAAAAAATTTCCTTATATGTCATAACTATTTATGGAAATAAAATATATTTGTGATTTGATTCTCCAAATCAAATCATGATTAAATTAGGAAATAAATTCCCAAATCTAATCACATATTTTTTTTATGGAAAGTGTTGATTAAGGAATGTCAAATTTAATTTAGGAAACAAATTTCCTAAATTGTCAAAACTATTTATGGAAATAAAATATATTTAAGATTTTATTCCCAAATCAAATCATGATTAAATTAGAAAACAAATTTCCAAATTTAATCAAATATTTTATTTATGGAAAATGTTAATTTCCATAAATACTTCTAACTTTCCAAAAGTAGAAGATCATAAATACTTCTAGACTTTCCAAAATTAGAAAATTTCCATAAATACTTCTACCTTTCCAAAAGTAGAATATTTCCATAAATACAATTATGACTATCGCAAAACAATTTTACGATTATGTCGAAACACATCCTGGGCTCTGATACCACTATTTGGTTTCCGACACCGCGGTGAGTGTGTGTTCTAACATGTTTCGTTAACATGTGCACAGTGGAAGAAATAAAAGGCAATAAATCTAATTTATTATAACACACATACCACACGCATGCATAGTACAACATGTGTAGACATAATCGTAGTTTCAAATTTTGCAATAAAAGGAATTTATTCTAGGTATACCTGACGTATCACGTGTAGCGGGAACGACATCAACCAGAGCAACTCTCGCTAGAATCGCCTTTATCCGTATCCACGGCGAGTATCGTCGGGATGACTTCAAAAAGCCATGAGCCTCGTCTTCTTACGAGTCACTAGCCTCATGTTAAAGACAATGTGATCGAGAGAAGATCACAATTCGAATCAAAATTCGGATTCAAATAATGAGTCCCCAAAACTTGCTTCTCCGGGAAGGTATTCGTCAACCGTTTGACGAATTCTTCGTCCTCCACCTATTAGGATTATCATAGATTGAATCCCCAGCAAGGTAGCCACTATCGGAGCTCCAAATGTCGTCCAAATGACGCTCCGACACGAAAGAAACAAGTTGTCTAGAAAACTGGACAGATTTGTTGGAGAACTTGCGCCGGCCAGATAAGGAAAGCTAGGTGCTCACCTTGTTGCTGGAGCCAAGGATGATCACCGGAGCTCCTCCCACAGTAGCTAGATGCCGGTAAGTGGGGAGGATGGCAACTACTGGATGCCAACTAGTGGAGCTTGGGCGGTGGTGGGCAACGATAAGAAGTTGGGCGCCGACAAGAAGAGGAGAAGAGGAGGAGAGGAAAAGATTTTCCAAAAATACCAAAACCCTTAGGGCTCTCCAACCTCTAACCGCGCTTTTATAGAGTGCATGTTTCTTAACCATTAAGAAACAATCTCCTAGTGGTTATTGGTTAATAACAAAAACCCATTAACCCTCTCCAATAACTTAAGTTAAAATAAACCAAACTGCGTTGGTCTATTTTAAGTTAAAACGAACCGAATCAACTTTGGTTCATTCGTTTAAAACAAACCAAACCCCTTTGGTTTATTCTTCACCATTGGATTAGAACGAAACCAATTTGGTTCTTCCATCATGTCTTCATAAGACATGGCCCATCCTCACTTCCATTACGACTGAATCGATTTCATGCTCGATCCTTGTTTGGTCCAACCAAACCTTGTTTCTCTCAGTCTGAGAATCTCATTCTCAAGCTCGTTTTAAATCCTTCGAATTACACTCTTGTGCATGTTACCAAATAGGTTCTCGGTTTATGTTGACCGTCTATAATTAACCATTAATTATAGAACAATCATGAGTCACACCTAGTAGTACATCATGATCCCCAATTAACCAAAATTATCAACGGTTGATACAGAACTATTTCTGAAACCTTTCAGCAGCTACAATAAATCGAGCCCCATTCCTTTCACTCATCTTATACCCACTTGGTTCATGACATGGTCTATAGTGTCAGTCCCCACTAGGTTGACTCCGTCACACCTAGCCCAAGTATCATTTTCTCGTCCTACGAATTCTAGTTACTGCACATGTATCCAAGAGTACCTTACTCTAAGCATGTAATGCTTTGGCCAAAGACTTTAGTAACAATCCGACGAGATGCCATGGGTATAAATCTCCTTGCAAGGAGTGGTGAATCCTTTATAGGCTATTCAAACACCTTCGATCACTTCGACTTATACCCAATCATCCCGGGTCCTCATCTCTTCAGAGATGCTTGCTTAAGATGTCAAAGCATAAGTCTTCATGACCAAGATGACTTGAATACCGCAAATCAAAGGAACATCGCACTTAAGTTGCAGTAAGAACTTCATTGACATATCTATATATGCAGAGAACCATATGAAGTCTTATAGTTGGTCACTCCAATGAACTAGTCACTATAACTAGCATCCATGATTAACTCCGTACATCACAATGTCTCCAGCTAGTGAGAATTAGCTGGTTGGATACACCTAAGGAGTTTACCTCGTGCTAGTCTCGACAGAATTGATGGCGTCCAAATCCATCAATTCATTGACTAGGGATAATTCCGATACATCACGATGACATATGTAGAGATACTCACTAGTTGTGATCCAATCACAAATTCTCTCATGCAGTGAATCGCATCATGGACATTCAGTAAATGAGTTTAAGATCTAATCAAATACATGAAAACATGTATACACAAATAGTGAATCTTCACTTTTCATATAAATGGTTCGAACAAAAGGTGATTGCCTTAGGACATCTCTCATATATTACTAACACAAGGATCATTTAAAATTGGATTGATCTAGATCCTTCATCATGATCGAAGGCAATTTAATCAAGAGATTAGATCTGAGCGATATGTGTTGGATTGAGTGGATCGCTAGAGGGAGGGTGAATAGCGATGGAAAAACTTTTTTGTTCAAATTCATTTCAAGACACAAGTAAACGTAGCGGAAGATAAATGAGACAATAGTATTTTTTTTACTTTGTTCATAGCCTTCAGCTACTACTCCAAGCCATAGTGGTCCTTGACCACGCACGGAGGGCAAAGTACTAAAGAATTCCTTCTCGTTGGAGGTAGGAGTTAATTGAATACACAAAACCACAAAATCTTGAGGTAGAGGGACACTCCCCCTCTCCTCGTTACGATAAAAAAAACTCCGAGACAATAGTATAAAAAGACAAGCTAAATTAAACTTATACCGATGAATAAAAGATGAAAACTCAAGCGTAGATCGTCGGAGTAGTAGCACATCATTGTCGGAGAGTCGCAGTGTTTGTGGAGGCTTTAGAGAACTTAGAATTGATGAGAAAACCCTAAGAGAGGCCCTCCTTTTATAGCCTTTGAGTCCCTTCTCAAGAGGATCTTCAACCAATCAGATTTGAGCATCAATCCCCTTGAAACAAGGTGATAAGGCTTGACTCCTTGAAGCTGATCCTTGACCATCAGTCGACTGATGGTCATCATCAGTCGACTGATGGTAGCATCAGTCGAGTCCTCCAAGATGGCAGTCGACTGATGCTAGCTTAAATTAAAATTAGCTTACCAAAAATATTATTTCGACAGCTTCCTACTGTCCAATCTTGACCTAGACCATCCATGGGATGTCTTTGGTCAGATCTATGCTTAAGACCATCCCCGTAAGGAGGATATGACCTCACTTACGCTCACACACACATGCTTGTTGGGTTTCTGGCACCGCGGCGAGTGTGTGTTCGAACATGTTTCGTAAACATGTGCACAGGGGAAGAAATAAAAATAATAAATCTAATTTATTACAACACAATCACCACACGCATGCATAGTACAACATGTGTAGACATAATCATAGTTTCAAATTTTGCAATAAAAGAAAATTTATTCTATGTATACCTTACGTATCACGTGTAGCGGGAAAGGCATCAACCGGAGCTATCCTCGCTAGAATCGCCTCTATCCGTATCCACGCCGAGTATCTTCGGGATGACTTCACAAAGTCACGAGCCTCGTCTTCGTACGAGTCACTAGCCTCGTGTCGAAGATGATGTGATCGAGAGAAGATCACAATACGAATCAAATTTAGCATTCAAAATGAGTCCTCAAAAACTCGCTTCTCTGGAGAGGAATTCGCCAACCGTTTGACGAATCCTTCAACCTCCACCTCTGAGGATTAACGGAGATCGAATCCCCGGCAAAGTAGCCACTATCAAATCTCCAAACATCGTCCAAACGACGCTCTGACATGAAATAAACAAGCTGTCCAGAAAATTGGAAAGCTTTAGTGGAGGATTAGCGTCGGCCAAATAAGGAAGCTAGAAGCTCACCTTGTCACCGGAGCCATGGAAGATCACCGGAGGGTCGCCGGAGGATCGCCAGCTGAAGCTTGGATGCCGACAAGGATCTTGGACGGCAGAACAAGGGTGGGCGGCGGCTAGGGTATGGGCGGTGACCACAAGAGGAGAAAAGGGAGGGGGCGGTAACTTGGATTAGGGATCTCATTAAACCCTTGAGCCCTATTTTATAGAGAACAAATTCTCCTAATGGTTATTGGTTCACAACCAAAACCCGTTAACCCGATCAATTAATTTTAGTTAAAATAAACCAAACCGATTTGGTCTATTTTAAGTTAAAACGATCCGAACCAACTTTGGTTCATTCGTTTAAAACAAACCAAACCCCTTTGGTTTATTCTCCGCCATTGTATTAGAACCAAACCAATTTGGTTCATCGATCATGTCTTCATAAGACACGGCCCATCCACACTTCCATTGCACCTGAAATGATTTCATGCTCGCTCCTTGTTTGGTCCAACAAAACTTAGTTTCTCTCAGTCTAAGAATCTCATTCTCAAGCTCGTTTTAAATCCTTCGGATTATGCTCGTTGTGCGTGTGACCAAATTATTTCTCGATTTATGTTGGTCATTTATAATTAACCATTAATTATAGAACGATCATGAGTGGCACCTAGTAGTACATCATGATCCCCAATTAACCGAAAAGATCAACGGTTGATCCAGAACTATTTCTGAAACCCTTCTGCAGCTCCAATGAATCGTGTCACATTCCCTTCACTCATCTTATACCCACTTGGTTCAGGACATGGTCCATTGTGTCAGTCAACACTAGATTGACTACGTCACACCTAGCCCAAGTATCATTTCCTCGTCCTACGGATTCTAGTTACTTCACATGTATCCAAGAGTACCTTACTCTAAATATGTAATGCTTTGACCAAAGACTTTAGTAACAATCCAACAAGAGGCCATGGGTATACATATCCTCGTAAGGAGTGGTGAATCCTTTATAGGCTATTCAAACACCTTCGATCACTTCGACTTATACCCAATCATCCCGGGTCCACATCTCCTTGGAGATGCTTGCTTAAGATGTCAAAGCATAAGTCTTCATGACCAAGATGACTTGAATACCGCAAGTCAAAGGAACATTGCACTTAAGCCGCAGTAAAAACTTCATTGACATATCTATATATGCAGAGAACCATATGAAGTCTTACGGCTGGTCACTCCAATGAAATAGTTACCATAACTAGCATCCATGATTAACTCTGGACATCACAATGTCTCTAGCCAGTGAGAACCAGCTGCTTGGATACACCAAGGAGTATACCTTGTGCTAGTCTCAATGGATTTGATGGTGTCAGAATCCATCAATTCATCAACTAGGGATAATTTCGATACATCACAATTATACATGTAGAGATACTCACTAGTTGTGATCCAATCACAAATTCTCTCATGCTGTGAATCCTATCGTGGACATTCAGTAAATGCATTTAAGATATAATCAAATACATGAGAACATGTATACTCAAATAGTGAATCTTCATTTTTCATATAAATGGTTCTAACATAAGACGATTGTTTTAGAATATCTCTCATATATTACTAACAAACTCCCACATGGCCAAATGCCAATCGCTATGGTATCCAATACCATAGGCTCTAACATGACCCTTAAACTTACTTTGAGGTAATACCTTAGTCAAAGGATCCGCTAACTTCCTTTTAGTGAAGATTTTCTCGATTTGTATTTCATTCCTACAAATGATCTCTCTGATCAGATGATAGCGGCGAAGCACATGTTTGGATCATTGTTAAGACCTTGGCTCTTTCGCCTGTGCAATTGCTCCATTGTTGTCGCAGTAGACCCGGTATTACTTCAATAATGGCTGGAACCACACCAAGTTCATAAATGAATTTCTTGATCCAAACCGCTTCCTTTGCTGCTCCCAAAACTACAATGTATTCCTCCTCAGTGGAAGAATCTGCTACAGTGTCTTGTTTGGAACTTTTTTAACTCACTGCGCCCCTATTCAAGGTGAACACGTATCCAGACTGAGACCTAGAATCATCCTTGTATGTCTGGAAGCTGACATCCGTATACCCGCGTATCACCATGTCCCCTTCTCCATATATTAGGAACACATCCTTAGTTCTTCTCATGTACTTAAGGATCGTCTTAATAGCTGCCCAATGATCCATTCCTAGATCAGACTCGTATGTACTCGTGACACTTAGAGCATACGATACATCGGGCCTGGTACATAACATAGCATACATGATAGATCTTATTGCGGATGCATAAGGAATCTTACTCATGCAAATCCTCTCGTCTTCTGTGCGAGGACACATAGACTTTAAAAGGTGTATGCCATGCCTGATGGGAAGGAAACCTTTCTTGGAATCTGACATGCTAAACCTCTTTAGCACTCGGTCTATATATGTAGACTGCAAAAGACCAAGCAACCGTTTCGATCTATATCTATAGATCTTAATCCCGAGGATGTAGGTTGCGTCTCCCAGTCTTTCATGGAGAATGTCATAGACAACCAAATCTTAACTGACTGTAAGACTGAAACATCGTTTCCTATGAGTAATATGTCATCGACATACAATACTAGGAACACGACTGCACTCCCTCTAACCTTCTTGTACACACAAGATTCGTCTGGATTTAGTGAGAAATCAAACCTTTTGATTGTCTCATCAAAACGGTTATTCCTGCTCCTCGATGCTTTCTTCAATCCATATATGGACCGTCGCAATTTTCATACCTTGGTTTTATCAACCGATGTGTTACCCTCAGGGTGTATCATATACACGTCCACGAGCAGGTTTCCATTAAGGAAAGCTATTTTCACATCCATCTGTCATATCTCATAATCATAATGAGCCGCTATGGCCAAGAGCATCCGAATGGATTTAAGCATAGCAACAGGCGAATAGGTTTCGTCATAATCAACACCTTATTTTTAACGATATCCTTTCACCACTAATCTAGCCTTATAGGTAATCACATTACTATCCATGTCGGTTTTCTTCTTGAAAACCCACTTGCACCCTATAGGCTTTATGCCTTCAGGTGGGTCAACTAAGTTCCAAACTTGGTTTTCATACATGGAATCCATTTTCGACTTCATGGCTTCAAGCCACTTATCCCTTTTTGAACTTGTCAGAACTTCTTCATAACTGGTAGGCTCCTCATCATCAATGAGTAACACGTCGTTCGATTCACTTACGAGAAATCCATATCTCTCAGGAATATTACGTGTTCTACTAGATCTACGAAGATGTGGTGTTTCAATAGGTCCAGCCGATTGCTCATCACTATGAGTTATCAGTTGTTGTGCTTCACCAGGTATCTCATCAATGTCTATTTAAGTCTCTCAAGCCTCCTCAAGCTTGACGACACTCCCACTGTTTTCTTGCAAGAGAAACTCTTTCTCTAGAAACACAACATGCCTTGAAACAAACACCTTTTGTTCCACAGGATGATAGAATTGGTAACCCCTTGTTTCCTTAGGGTATCCAATAAATAGACATTTATTAGACTTAGCATCCAATTTGTCTGATACAGTCCGCTTCACATAAGCAGGATAGGTCCATATATTCAAGTAAGATACATGAGGTTTCTTACTATTCCATATCTCATATGGAGTAGTGGAGACTACCTTGGTTGGCATTGTGTTTAACAAGTAAACAACTGTCTGAAGCGCATAGCCCCAAAAGGACTTGGGAAGATTCGCATGATTCATCATTGGCCTGACCATGTCCAACAAGGTCTGGTTACGTCTCTCAGATACACCATTATGCTGTGGTGTATATGGCGGAGTCTATTGAGACAATATACCATTGTCTCTTAGATAATCTAGAAACTCTTGACTTAAGTATTCACCACCTCGATCCAATCGAAGTATTTTAATACTCTTGTCATGTTATTTCTCTACTTCATTTCTGAATTCTTTGAACCTTCAGACTTGTGTTTCATCAAGAACACATACCCAAACCGTGAGTGATCATCAGTGAAGGTAATGAAGTAGTTATAGCCTCCTAAAGCTTGAGTTGACATGGGTCCACATACATCAGTATTTATTAGACCTAGCAACTCTCCCACTCGTTCACCTTTTCCTGTAAAAGGTAACTTAGTCAGCTTGTCTTTTATGCATGATTCGCATGTATCATATGAATCCAATTCAAACGACTCCAGAATTTCACATCGGTGTAATTCGGACATGTATTTCTTGCTTGCATGGACAAGACGACAATGCCACATGTAGGAGTCTAATTGATTATCCTTTCAAGCACGCTTGTTGATCGTTTCGATATTGAAAATGTCACTGGATACGTCCAACATATAAATATCATTGCTCAAAGTTCCAGTTCAATAAAGTATGCCATTCAAAGTTATATAACAACAATTGTTACTAAACGTCAAATGGTAACCATTCTATTTAAGCAGGAAATAGAAACAATGTTCTTTATTAGATAATGAACACAATAGCAATTATCTAGTTCTTAGCCAAGTCCTGCAGGGAGTTTCAACAAATACGTTCCGATGGCGAGTGCAGCAACCTTTGCTCCATTCCTAACACGTAAATTTGACTCTCCCTTGACGAGTCTTCTTCCATTCCTTAGCCCATGTATGTCATTACATATATGTGATCCACACCGAGTATTCAATACCCAAGTGTTTGAGGAAATAGAATGACAATCAATAATGAAGATATCTGAAGAAGATGGGACATCCGATGCCTTATTCTTCTTCACGAACTCAAGATAAATCTTATAATTTCTTCACCAATGGCCCTCCTTGCCATAATGATGGCAAGTGCCCTTTTGAGCTAGTTCTGCCTTTTTAGCCTTTTTCTTTCCCTTCTGCTATTCCTTTGACTTCCTCTTAGAAACGTTCTTCGAGGAATCAACTTACAACACCGTCCCCTGCTCATGCTTCACAGAAGACTCCACAGTCATCAGCATGTTGAGCAGTACCACAGATGAACCTTCTTGCATCTCAGAGGTGAAGAGGAGCTTGGAGACTTCGAACCTTTCAAATCTCACTTAACCAACTCATAAAGATGGAAGACTCTGGTATGAGCATTCATATGCTCATGCTGCTTCCACAGCTCAGGTACCATCGTGGCTAGCATGATGCAACTCGCCATTTCAGAATCAGTCACATGTTTCTGATAAGCCAACAATTGGTCTAGAGTTGCATTGTCACTAGGATGGGCGGCAAGAGGCACTTCGAGGACATTTGCAAGCTTTTTAACCTTGAGAACAATTCTCAAGTTTTTAAGTCAGTCCAAGAAGTTCGGCCTAGTCAATTTATTTGAATCCAAAATGGAATGCAAATTCAAAGACGTCATGATCAATAGATTAACTTAGAAATACAAAATGAGCATATATGAGAAAATGATTTTAAAATGCATCAACATACATTTATAAATCCCATTCATTTTTTGAATTTCAATAACCCCAAAATCACTTCGGGAGATTGTAGGTCCATCTCCGATGGGATGATATCCAACATAGATATGAACAACCTTGGAGAGAGTCCAACAAGTCATTCATAACTACGATGGTAGGTATCAAATATACCGATTGCATATCACATATATGCAACTATCACAATATGCTATCATCTTATTGAATGTTCACACATACATCGGGTTGTTAACACATTAACAAGTATCCATCATATGAATAACACCCAACTTCACCTCCCTTCACATCGACCATGGAGAGACTCCAACAAGCCGATGCTCCAGGTTAAAGCCAACCCATTAATCGAGAAATAATTTTAATATGGTTAGAGCGCATTCAACCAATTAGCCCGACTTGGAGAGAGTCCAATAACCAAAGCTAACGATTTACCTCTGACTCTTACCATATTAGTATTAAACTATTCCATGGTTTGAACATGTTCGGGTTCGAGCCGGGCTTGGAGAGAGTCAAACAACCCAAACAAGAAACGAAACTCTGGTTCTAACCATATTAATGGAAGGTGTAGGCTTTAATATTGAGTAAGGGTTTTTATATCTCATCCTCTTTGCATGCAAATAACTAATATCTAAATGGCATGACATACATGGCATACATCTACATGTCACGACACACATGACATAATGATATGCATCTAATGCAATTACATGACATACAATTATGACATGTACAACATTTCTTTATATGTCATAACTATTTATGGAAATAAAATATGTTTGACATTTGATTCTCCAAATCAAATCATGATTAAATTAGGAAACAAATTTCCAAATCTAATCACATATTTTATTTGTGGAAAGACTTGGTTAACGAAAGTCAATTTAGGAAAAAATTTCCTAAATCATCAAAACTACTTAAGGAAATAAAATATTTTAAGATTTGATTTCCCAAATCAAATCATGATTAAATTAGGAAATAAATTTCCAAATCTAATCAAATATTTTATTTATGGAAAATATCAATTTTCATAAATACTTCTAACTTTCCAAAAGTAGAAGATTTCCATAAATAGTTCTAGACTTTCCAAAATTAAAAATTTCCATAAATACTTCTAACTTTCTAAAAGTAGAAAATTTCTAGATATACCATTACGACTATCGCAAAATAAATTTTACGATTATGTCGAAACACAACCTGGGCTCTGATACCAGTGTTGGGTTTCCGGCACCGCGGCGAGTGTGTGTTCGAACATGTTTTGTAAACATGTGCACAGCGGAAGAAATAAAAATAATAAATCTAATTTATTACAACACACACACAACATGCATGCATAGTTCAACATGTGTAGACATAATCATGGTTTCAAATTTTGCAATAAAAGAAAATTTATTCTACGTATACCTTACGTATCACGTGTAGCGGGAAAGACATCAATCGGAGCTATCCTCGCTAGAATTGCTTCTATCCGTATCCACGTTGAGTATCTTCGGAATGAATTCACAAAGTCACGAGCCTCGTCTTTATACGAGTCACTAGCCTCGTGTCGAAGACGATATGATCGTGAGAAGATCACAATCCGAATCAAAATTCGGAGTCAAAATGAGTCCTCAAAAACTCGCTTCTCCGGAGAGGTATTGGCCAACCGTTTGACGAATCCTTCGTCCTCCACCTCTGAGGATTACCGGAGATCAAATCCCCGGAAAAGTAGCTGCTGTCGGAGCTACAAACATCGTCCAAACAACGCTCCGACACGAAATAAACAAGCTGTCCAGAAAATTGGACAGCTATGGTGGAGGATTAGTCCCGTCCAAATAAGGAAGCTAGATGCTCACCTTGTCGTTGGAGCCAAATAAGATCACCGGAGGGTCGCCGGAGGATCACCGACTGAAGCTTTGACACCGGCAAGGATCTTAGACGGCGACACAAGGGTGGGCGGCGACTAGGGTATGGGCGCCGACCACAAGAGGAGAAAAGGGAGGGGGCGGCAAGTTGGATTAGGGCTCACATTAAACCCTTGAGCCCTATTTTATAGAGAACAAATTCTCCTAATGGTTATTGGTTCCTAACCAAAACCCGTTAACCCGCTCCATTAATTTAAGTTAAAATAAACCAAATCAATTTGGTCTATTTTAAGTTAAAACGAACCGAACCAACTTTGGTTCATTCGTTTAAAACAAACAAAACTCCTTTGGTTTATTGTCCACCATTGGATTAGAACCAAACCAATTTGATTCATCCATCATGTCTTCATAAGACACGGCCTATCCACGCTTCCATTGCGCCTGAAACGATTTCATGCTCGCTCCTTGTTTGGTCCAACCAAACCTAGTTTCTCTCTGTCTGAGAATCTCATTCTCAAGCTTGTTTTAAATCATTCGGATTACGCTTATTGTGCGTGTGAACAAATAGGTTCTCGATTTATGTTGGTCGTCTATAATTAACCATTAATTATAGAATGATCATGAGTGGCACCTAGTAGTACATCATCATCCCCAATTAACCGAAAAGATCAACGGTTGATCCGGAACTATTTATGAAACCCTTCAGTAGCTCCAATTAATCGTGCCCCATTCCCTTCACTCATCTTATACCCACTTAGTTAAGGACCTGGTCTATTGTGTCAGTCCCCACTAGGTTGACTACGTCACACCTAGCCCAAGTATCATTTCCTCCTCCTACGGATTCTAGTTACTGCACATGTATCTAAGAGTACCTTACTCTTAACATGTAATGCTTTGGCCAAAGACTTTAGTTACAATCCGACGAGAGGCCATGGGTATACATCTCCTCGCAAGGAGTGGTGAATCCTTTATAGTCTTTTCAAACACCTTCGATCACTTTGACTTATACCATTCATCCCCAGTCCACATCTCCTTGGAGATGCTTGCTTAAGATGTCAAAGCATAAGTCTTCATGACCAAGATGACTTGAATACCACAAGTCAAAGGAACATCGCACTAAAGTTGTAGTAAGAACTTCATTGACATATCTATATATGTAGAGAACCATATGAAGTCTTACGGCTGGTCACTCCAATGAACTAGTTACCATAACTAGCATCCACAATTAACTCCGGACTTCACAATGTCTCTAGCCAGTGAGAATTAGCTTCTTGGATACACCAAAGAGTATACCTCGTGCTAGTCTCAACAGATTTGATGGTGTCAGATCCATCAATTCATCGACTAGGAATAATTTCGATACATCACAATTACACATGTAGAGATACTCACTAGTTGTGATCCAATCACAAATTCTCTCATGTTGTTAATCGTATCGTGGACATTCAGTAAATGAGTTTGAGATATAATCAAATACATGAGAACATGTATACTCAAATAGTGAATCTATCATATAAATGGTTCTAACATAAGGCGATTGCCTTAGGACATCTCTCACATATTACTAACAATGCTTATCTCGATACTTACCTTATGGCTCTTGCTTCAGGCCTTCCACTCGATTCCTTCGGCTCCATCCGAAGTCACTCGAGTGTCGCCCGACCACTGCAGCTTACTCTGAGTGTCACTAGCCTTCAGCTCCAGCCCTAGCACCTTTCTGCACACTTGATTCAGCTCGTGAGATAACAATATGAGCTTAACTTTGTATCGTTTGATATAATCAAAACTCAGGTTCGACTTAGGTGCCTACCGCACCTACAATCTCCCCCTTTTTGATCTATGGCAAACCCACATAAAAAGTTAAGAAAATAATGTGCATGAAGAATAATAATATGCATGAGAATTAACAATAATAAAGATTAAGTAGGAGTAGTAGAGATCTTCTTCCAAGTCTCCCCCTTGTGGAAACCTCCCCCTTGACCGAGGGTGAGTTTTGAAAGATGATCTCAAACTTCCCCCTTGATGTTTGCTATTTTAGGAAGGCTTTAAGTAATTACTTAAAGTTGGCCTTAGTAAAAAAAACTTAAGTTAAGAATACTTCTTAACTTGGCCCTTTCTCCCTTATTAAAACAATCAAGTTTAAATAAATTTGCAAAAATTAAAGTTAAGTAAAAGAAAACATTTACTTAACCTTTGTCCATTATGAAGTTTTAAGTTAAGTTATCAAAAAAAATGATATCTTAACTTTGGTTAACTTTGCCCTTTTTCTCCCCCTTTTGCCATATATCGAAAGGAGGGGGGGGGGGGGTTTGAAAAGAAAGAAACTATAGGTAATAAGTTTAAGTTTCAAGTCCAAGCATGTGTTGGGTTTCCGGCACCGCGGCATGTGTGTGTTCGATCATGTTTCGTAAACATGAACACAGCGGAAGCAATAAAAATAATAAATACTTCTATTTATTACAACACACACAACACACGCATGCATATTACAACAAGTGTAGACATAACCGCAAATTTAAATTTGCAATAAAAGTAAATTTAACTACGTTATACCTTTCGTATGACGTGTAGCGGGAACGGCATCAACCAGAACGATCCTCGCTAGAATCGTCTCTATCCGTATCCACGCCGAGTTCCTCGGGATGACTTCGCTAAGCCACGAGCTTCGTCTTCGTACGGGTTACTAGCCTCGTGTTGAAGATGACGTGATCGAGAGATGATCACGATCCGAATCCAAATTCGGATCCTAATACGAGTTCTCAAAACTCGCTTCTCCGGAGAGGTATTCGTCAACCAATTGACGAATCCTTCATCCTCCACCTCAGAGGATTACCAGAGATCGAATCCCCGGTAAGTTATCCGCTGTCGGAGCTCTAACCATCGTCCAAACGACGCTCCGACGAGAGGAGAAGAAGCTGTCCAGAAAACTGGACAGCTTGGTGGAGGAGTAGGCGCCGGCCAAAACAAGGAAGTCAAATGCTCACCTTTTCACCGAGGCCTAGGAAGATCACCGGAGGGTCGTCGGAGGGTTCACCGACTGAAGCTTGGACGCCGGCAAGGAGCTGGACGGCGGCACAAGGAGGTGGGTGGCAAGCTTAGGGTTGGCGCCGAAAATACTCCTTCAATGGGGTTGGGCGGCAACTTTTGCTAGGGCTTGGATTAGGGCTTAATTATCCATTAAGCCCTCTTTTATAGAGAACTCATTCTCTTAATGGTTATTGGATCATAACCATTAGGCCCGTTAACCCGCTCCATTAAGATAAGTTAAAATAAACCAAACCATGATGGTTTATTTTAAGTTAAAACGAACCGAACCAACTTTTGGTTCATTCGTTTAAAATAAACCAAACCCTTTGGTTTATTCTCCTCCATTGGATTAGAACCAAACCATTTTGGTTTATCAATTACGTCTTCATAAGACTCGGCCCATCCACGCTTCCATTGCGACTGAAATGATTTCATGCTCGCTTTATGTTTGGTCCAACCAAACCTAGTTTCTCTCGGTCTGAGAATCCCATTCTCAAGCTCATTTTAAATCCTTTGGATTACTCTCGTTGTGCGTGTGACCAAATAGGTTCTTGGTTTATGTTGGTCGTCTATAATTAACCATTAATTAAAGAACGATCATGAGTGGCACCTAGTAGTACATCATGATCCCCAATTAACCGAAAAGATCAACGGTTGATCCAGAACTATTTCTGAAATCCTTCAGTAGCTCGAATGAATCGTGCCCCATTCCCTTCACTCATCTTATACCCACTTGGTTCAGGACATGGTCTATTGTGTCAGTCCCCACTAGGCTGACTACGTCACACCTAGCCCAAGTATCATTTCCTCGCCCTCATGTTCTAGTTACTGCACATGTATCGAAGAGTACTTTACTCTAAACATGTAATGCTTTGGCCAAAGACTTTAGTAACAATCCGACGAGAGGCCATGGGTATACATCTCCTCGCAAGGAGTGGTGAATCCTTTATAGGCTATTCAAACACCTTCGATCACTTCGACTTATACCCAATCATCCCGGGTCCACATCTCCTTAGAGATGTTTGCTTAAGATGTCAAAGCATAAGTCTCCATGATCAAGATGACTTGAATACCGCAAGTCAAAGGAACATCGCGCTTAAGCCACAGTAAGAACTTCATTGACATATCTATATATGTAGAGAACCATATGAAGTCTTACGGCTGGTCACTCCAATGAACTAGTTACCATAACTAGCATCCACGATTAACTCTGGACATCACTATGTCTCCAGCCAGTGAGAATCAGCTGCTTGGATACACCATGGAGTATACCTCGTGCTAGTCTCGACAGAATTGATGGTGTCCAAATCCATCAATTCATCGACTAGGGATAATTCCGATACATCACAATTACACATGTAGAGATACTCACTAGTTGTGATCCAATCACAAATTCTCTCATGCTGTGAATCGTATCGTGGACATTCAGTAAATGAGTTTAAGATCCAATCAAATACATAAAACATGTATACTCAAATAGTGAATCTTCATTTATCATATAAATAGTTCATACATAAGGCGATTGCCTTAGGACATCTCTCATATATTACTAACAGACTCCCACTTGGCCTAATGCCAATCGCTACGGTATCCAATACCATAAGCTCGAACATGACCCTCAAACTTATTTTGAGGTAATGCCTTAGTCAAGGGATCCGCTAAGTTCCTTTCAGTGGGAATTTTCTCGATTTGTATTTCGTTCCTACTAATGATCTCTTTGATAAGATGATAGCGGTGAAACACATGTTTGGATCGCTGATGAGACCTTGGCTCTTTCGCCTGTGTAATTGCTCCATTGTTGTTGCAGTAGACCGGTATTGCTTCAATAATGGCCGGAATCACACCAAGTTCATGAACGAACTTTTTGATCCAAACCGCTTCCTTTGCTGCTTCCGAAGCTGCAATGTATTCTGCCTCAGTGGTAGAATCCGCTACAGTCTCTTGTTTGAAACTTTTCCAACTCACTGCGCCCCCATTCAAGGTGAACACGTATCCAGACTGAGACCTGGAATCATCCTTGTCTGTCTGGAAGCTGGCATCCGTATACCCGCGTATCACCATGTCCCCTTCTCCATATATTAGGAACACATCCTTAGTTCTTCTCAAGTACTTAAGGATCGTCTTAACAGCCGCCCAATGATCCATTCCTGGATCAGACTGGTATTTGCTCGTGACACTCAGAGCGTACGATACATCGGGCCTCGTACATAACATAGCATACATGATAGATCCTATTGCGGATGCATAGGGAATCTTACTCATGCAAATCCTCTCGTCTTCTGTGCGTGGACACATAGACTTCGAAAGGTGTACCCCATGCCAGATGGGTAGGAAACCTTTCATGGATTCCGACATGCTAAACCTCTTTAGCACTCGGTCTATATATGTAGACTGCGAAAGACCAAGCAACCGTTTCGATCTATCTCTATAGATCTTAATCCCGAGGATGTAGGTTGCTTCTCCCAGGTCTTTCATGGAGAATGTCTTGGATAACCAAACCTTCACTGACTGTAAGATTGAAACATCGTTTCCTATAAGTAGTATGTCATCGACATACAATACTAGGAATACGACTGCACTCCCACTAACCTTCTTGTACACACAAGGTTCGTCTGGATTTTGTGAGAAATCAAACTTTTTGATTGTCTCATCAAAACGGATATTCCAGCTCCTGGATGCTTGCTTCAATTCATAAATGGACCGTCGCAATTTGCATACCTTGGTTTTATCAACCGATGTGAAACCCTCAGGCTGTATCATATACACGTCCTCGAGCAGGTTTCTATTAAGGAAAGTTGTTTTCACATCCATCTGCCATATCTCATAATCATAATGAGCCGCTATGGCCAGGAGCATCCGAATGGATTTAAGCATAGCTACAGGCGAATAGGTTTCGTCATAATCAACACCTTGTTTTTGACGATATCCTTTCGCCACCAATCTAGCCTTATAGGTAATCACATTACCATCCATGTCGGTTTTCTTCTTGAAAACCCACTTGCACCCTATAGGCTTTATCCCTTCAGGTGGGTCAACCAAGTTCCAAACTTTGTTTCATACATGGAATCCATTTCCGACATCATGGCACCAAGCCACTTATCCCTTTCTGAACTTGTCAGCACTTCTTCATAACTGGTAGGCTCCTCATCATCAATGAGTAACACGTCGTTCGATTCGCTTACGAGAAATCCATATCTCTCAGGAATATTGCGTGTTCTACCAGATCTACGAAGATGTGGTGTTACAATAGGTCCAGCCGATTGCTCATCACTATGAGTTGTCGGCTGTTGTGCTTCACCAGGTATCTCATCAATGTCTATTTGAGTCTCTCGAGCCTCCTCAAGCTCGACGACACTCCCACTGTTTTCTTGCAAGAGAAACTCTTTCTCTAGAAACACAGCATGCCTTGAAACAAACACCTTTTGTTCCACAGGATGATAGAATTGGTAACCCCTTGTTTCCTTAGGGTATCCAATAAATAGACATTTATCAGACTTAACATCCAATTTGTCTGATACAGTCCGCTTCACATAAGCAGGACAACCCCATATCTTCAAGTAAGATACATGAGGTTTCTTACTATTCCATATCTCATATGGAGTAGTTGAAACTACCTTGGTAGGCATTCTGTTTAACAAGTAAACAGCTGTCTGAAGTGCATAGCCCCAAAAGGACTTGGGAAGAGTTGCATGATTCATCATTGACCTGACCATGTCCAACAAGGTCCGGTTACGCCTCTCAGATACACCATTATGCTGTGGTGTATAGGGCGGAGTCCATTGAGACAATATGCCATTGTCTCTTAGATAATCAAGAAACTCTTGACTTAAGTATTCACCACCTCGATCCGATCGAAGTATTTTAATACTCTTGTCATGTTGTTTCTCTACTTCATTTCTGAATTCTTTGAACCTTTCAAAGGCTTGGACTTGTGTTTCATCAAGAACACATACCCAAACCGTGAGTGATCATCGGTGAAGGTAATGAAGTAGCTATAGCCTCCTAATGCTTGAGTTGACATAGGTCCACATACATCAGTATGTATTAGACCTAGTAACTCTCCCACTCGTTCACCTTTTCCAGTAAAAGGTAACTTAGTCATCTTGCCTTTTAAGCATGATTCGCATGTATCGTATGAATCCATTCAAACGATTCCAGAATTCCACATCGGTGTAATTCGGACATGCGTTTCTTGCTTGTATGGCCAAGACGACAATGCCACATTTAGGAGTCTATTTTATTATCCTTTCGAGCACGCGTGTTGCTCGCTTCGATATTGAAAATGTCACTGGATACGTCCAACGTATAAACACCATTGCTTAAAGTTCCAGTCTCTTAAAGAACTCCATTCAAAGTTATCTAACAACAATTGTTACTAAAAGTCAAATGGTACCCATTTCTATTTAAACAAGAAATAGAAATGATGTTCTTTATCAATGAAGGAACATAAAAGCAATTTTCCAGCTCTAAGACAAGTCCTATAGGGAGTTCCAACAAATACGTTCTGATGGCGAGTGCAGCAACTGTTGCTCCATTCCCAACACGTAAATTTGACTCTCCCTTGACGAGTCTTCTTCTATTCCTTAGCCCATGTATGTCATTACATATATGTGAGGCACACCCAGTATCAAATACCCAAGTGTCTGAGGAAATAGAATGACAATCAATAAGGAAGATTTCTGAAGAAGATGGGGCATCCGATGCCTTATCCTTCTTCATGGACTCAAGATAAATCTTGCACTTTCTTCGCAAATGGCTCTCCTTGCCATAATGATGGCAAGTTTCCTTTTGTGCTAGTTCTACATTCTTAGCCTTTCTCTTCTTTCCCATCTGCTGTTCCTTTGACTTCCTCTTAGAACCTTTCTTCGAGAAATCAACTAACAGCACCGTCCCCTGCTCATGCTTCTCAGAAGACTCCACAGTCTTCAGTATATTGAGCAGTACCACAGATGAACCTTCTAGCATCTCAGAGGTGAAGAGGAGCTTTGAGACTTCGAACCTTTCGAATCTCACTTGCTCATCAACCAACTCATAAAGATGAAGGACTACGATATGAGCATCCATATGCTCATGCTGTTTTCGTAGCTTGGGTTCCATCATGGCTAGCATGATGCAACTCATTTGTTCAGAATCACTCACATGTTTCTGATAGGACAACAATTGGTCCAGAGTTGCATTGTCACTAGGATGGGCGGGAAGAGGCGCTTCGAGGACATACGCAAGCTTTTCCACCTTGAGAACAATTCTCAAGTTTCTAAGCTAGTCCAAGAAGTTCGGCCCAGTCAATTTATTTGAATCTAAAATGGAACGCAAATTCAAACACATCATGATCAATATATTAACTTAGAAATACAAAACGAGCATATATGAGAAAGATGATTTTAAAATGCATCAATATACATTTATAAATCCCATTCATTTTTCGAATTTCAAAAACCCCAAAATCACTTCGGGAGATCGTAGGTCCATCTCCGAATGGGCTGATATCCATCATAGTTATGAACAACCTTGGAGAGAGTCCAACAAGCCATTCATAACTACGACGGTAAGTATCTTCTATACCGATTGCATATCACGTATATGCAACTATCACAATGTGCTATCAACTAATTGAATGTTCACACATACATTGGGTTGTTAACACATTAACAAGTATGCATCATATGCATAGCACCCAACTTCACCTCCCTTTACATCGACCTTGGAGAGAGTCCAACAAGCCGATACTCCAGGTTAAAGCCAACCCATTAATCGGGAAATAGTTTTAATATGGTTAGAGCGCATTCAACCAATTAGCCCAGCTTGGAGAGAGTTCAACAACCAAAGCTAACGATTGACCTCTGACTCTTACCAGATTAGGATTAAACTATTCCATGGTTTGAACATGTTCGGGTTCGAGCAGGGCTTGGATAGAGTCCAACAACCCAAACAAGAAACGGAACTCTGGTTCTAACCATATTAATGGAAGGTGTAGGCTTTAATATTGTTTAAGGGTTTTTATGTCTCATCCTCTTTGCATGAAAATAACTATTATCTACATGGCATGGCATACATGGCATACATCTACATGTCACGACACGCATGTCATAATGTTATGCATCTAATGCATTTACATGGCATACAATTATGTCATGTATATATTTCCTTATATGTCATAACTATTTATGGAAATAAAATATGTTTAAGATTTGATTCTCCAAATCAAATCATAATTAAATTAGGAAACAAATTTCCAAATCTAATCACATATTTTATTCATGGAATTATTTGATTAAGGAAAATCTATTTAGGAAACCAATTTCCTAAATCATTAAAACAACTTATGGAAATAAAATATTTTAAGATTTGATTTCCCAAATCAAATCATGATTAAATTAGGAAACAAATTTCCAGAATCTAATCAAATATTTTATTTATGGAAAATATCAATTTCCATAAATACTTCCAACTTTCCAAAAGTGGAAGATTTCCATAAATACTTCTAAACTTTCCAAAATTGAAAATTTCCATAAATACTTCTAAATTTCCAAAATTAGAAAATTTCCAGAAATACATTATGACTATCACAAAACGATTTTTATGATTATGTCGAAACACAACACGGATCCGATACTGTTGGGTTTCGCCTGCATGGCGTGTGTGTTCGATCATGTTTCATAAACATGAACACAGCGGAAGCAATAAAAATAATAAATACTTCTATTTATTACAACACACACAACACACACATGCATATTACAACAAGTGTAGACATAACCGTAAATTTAAATTTGCAATAAAAGGAAATTTAACTACGTTATACCTTTCGTATGACGTGTAGCGGGAACGGCATCAACCGGAACGATCCTCGCTAGAATCATCTCTATCCGTATCCACGCCGAGTTCCTCGGGATGACTTCGCTAAGCCACGAGCTTCATCTTCGTACGGGTTACTAGCCTCGTGTTGAAGACGACGTGATCGAGAGATGATCACGATCCAAATCCAAATTCGGATCCTAATACGAGTTCTCAAAACTCGCTTCTCCGGAGAGGTATTCATCAACCAATTGACGAATCCTTCGTCCTCCACCTCAGAGGATTACCGGAGATCGAATCCCCGGTAGTTTAGCCACTGTCGGAGCTCAAACCATCGTCCAAACGATGCTCCGACGAGAGGAGAAGAAGCTGTCCAGAAAACTGGACAGCTTGGTGGAGGAGTAGGCGCCGGCCAAAACAAGGAAGCCAAATGCTCACCTTTTCACCGAGGCCTAGGAAGATCACCGGAGGGTCGTCGGAGGGTTCACCGGCTGAAGCTTGGACGCCGGCAAGGAGCTAGACGGCGGCACAAGGAGGTGGGCGGCAAGCTTAGGGTTGGCGCCGAAAATACTCCTTCAATGGGGTTGGGCGGCGACTTTTGCTAGGGCTTGGATTAGGGCTTAATTATCCATTAAGCCCTCTTTTATAGAGAACTAATTCTCTTAATGGTTATTGGATCATAACCATTAGGCCCGTTAACCCGCTCCATTAAGATAAGTTAAAATAAACCAAACCATGATGGTTTATTTTAAGTTAAAACGAACCGAACCAACTTTTGGTTCATTCGTTTAAAATAAACCAAACCCTTTGGTTTATTCTCCTCCATTGGATTAGAACCAAACCATTTTGGTTTATCCATTACGTCTTCATAAGACTCGGCCCATCCACACTTCCATTGCGAATGAAACGATTTCATGCTCGCTTTATGTTTGGTCCAACCAAACCTAGTTTCTCTCGATCTGAGAATCCCATTCTCAAGCTCGTTTTAAATCCTTTGGATTACGCTCGTTGTGCGTGTGACCAAATAGGTTCTCGGTTTATGTTGGTCGTCTATAATTAACCATTAATTATAGAACGATCATGAGTGGCACCTAGTAGTACATCATGATCCCCAATTAACCGAAAAGATCAACGGTTGATCAAGAACTGTTTCTGAAACCCTTCAGTAGCTCGAATGATTCGTGCCCCATTCCCTTCACTCATCTTATACCCACTTGGTTCAGGACAAGGTCTATTGTGTCAGTCCCCACTAGGCTGACTACGTCACACCTAGCAGAAGTATCATTTCCTCGTCCTACGGATTCTAGTTACTGCACATGTATCGAAGAGTACATTACTCTAAACATGTAATGCTTTGGCCAAAGACTTTAGTAACAATCCGACGAGATGCCATGGGTATACATCTCCTCGCAAGGAGTGGTGAATCCTTTATAGGCTATTCAAACACCTTCGATCACTTCGACTTATACCCAATCATCCCGGGTCCACATCTCCTTAGAGATGTTTGCTTAAGAAGTCAAAGCATATGTCTCCATGATCAAGATGACTTGAATACCGCAAATCAAAGGAACATCACACTTAAGCCACAGTAAGAACTTCATTGACATATCTAAATATGCAGAGAACCATATGAAGTCTTACGATTGGTCACTCCAATGAACTAGTTACCATAACTAGCATCCACAATTAACTCCGGACATCACTATGTCTCCAGCCAGTGAGAATCAGCTGCTTGGATACACCAAGGAGTATACCTCATGCTAGTCTCGACAGAATTGATGGTGTCCAAATCCATCAATTCATCGACTAGGGATAATTCCGATACATCACAATTACACATGTAGAGATACTCACTAGTTGTGATCCAATCACAAATTCTCTCATGCTGTGAATCGTATCGTGGGCATTCAGTAAATGAGTTTAAGATCCAATCAAATACATAAAACATGTATACTCAAATAGTGAATCTTCATTTATCATATAAATGGTTCATACATAAGGCGATTGCCTTAGGACATCTCTCATATATTACTAACAGCATGTTCCATATTATTTTGAAAATAATATACTGAAAATAAGTTTATCTATAAAATGTCCAACTCTCATTTGACTTGATTGATATGAAGGATCAACAAGTCCTGGTTAGAGTTGGTTAATATATAGGATTATACTCCGTAGTTCATGGCGATGCACTAGCTCTACATCTGGAACCAAGAGTAAGGTCCGAACATCTCACACCCATCTACGTGGCAAAGTACACAAAAACATTAGTCCTATGTGTTGTGAAATGTATTGGCTCCTTAAATCTATAGGTGCATGATATCTAAGGTATGTCCTATGCTAGTTGCATGAAAATGAAAAGTAATACATAGTAATAAGAAAATATAATTTGTAAATGTTGGTGCAATCGACCCAGGTCACGATTGACCAAGACATGAGTTTGACTCGAGAGATGTTTTGATGTTTTACAAAAACATATGACATTGTGAATGTCATGGGAAAGTCCAAGTCTTGGGTACTTGGCATAAAAAGTCCAAGTGGGACACTTGGCATTTGGAAAGTCCAAGTCTTGGGTACTTGGCATGGAAAGTCCAAGTTGGACACTTGGCATTTGGGAAAGTCCAAATCTTGAGTACTTGGCATGTAAAGTCCAAGCATAGGTCTTGGAATGGAAAGTCCAACATGGGTTGGCAAGATAAAGTCCAAGCTTGAGTCTTGGCATTTGAGAAGTCCAAGGGGTTTGATATTAGCAGCGAAAAGTCCAAGCGGGAGTCTTGGTAGCATAAGTCCAATGGTTGACAGCGTAAAGTCCAATCGGAGTCTTGGCTGTGTAAGTCCAATGTGCTTTGGTGGTGTAGACACCGTTAGCATGACATAGCCGATGGAATCACCTGAAGGCTAGCGCGATGGATGAACAAGTCATGGATGACTTGGATGGATCTGAGAGGCGTGAGGCTGATGGAGGTGGCTAGAAGGCTTAGGTCTAGGCTAAGGGTGGTCTAGCAAGTATGAGGGCACCATACTTGGGTTAAAACCTCAAGTTTGAGGTGCGGTCGATTTGGTGTCATGTGTGATCTGAGTCAACTAGGGTTTATTTGTAGGAATTAGCCTAGCGATCATTGCGAGGAGGCGATCGTGATTAGCTGGCGATCGGCCAGTGCTCAGTTTTTTGGGCATATAATGGAGTCTTACTCGACTGCTAGAGTTAGCAGTCGAGTGATGCTTTGATCAGTCGACTGATGGTGATAATCAGTCGACTGATGATGGATCCGTTGGATTTTTCCAGCGTGGATCTAGCCGTTGTCTCACGTCAACAGTGGCATCAGTCGACTGATGGTCCCAAGCAGTCGATTGATCGACATTTTCTAGCACAGGTTGAAGCTTTAAATGGAGCTCATGAAGGAGGAAAAAGTCATGGTTCTTTGAGGAGTTTTTGGGGCAAATTGCTGGTGTAATTCAGGGTCTCCAAGTGCCACTCAACTAACCAAACAAGCAAGCTCTCAAAAGATCGATTGTAAAGTTTTCTTTGCATTTCTTTTGTTGTATTCACTTGTATTTGCTTGTTGTATTTAGTATTACTGTTGTAATCATTTGTACGAGATTTCTCCACCTCCAACTTGTGTCGAGAAGGAGTGTTTGCATAGTGGTGTGTTTGTGGCATCGCTAGAGCTCTTTAGAGTTCGATCCGTGAAGTAGGAACCGTTCGGTTCCAAACCACGTTAAATATTTGTGTGTTTGCGGTTTTGTATATTCGTTATTGCTTTATTATTATTATTCCGCTGTGCGCTAACGAAAATTGTAGACGAACACGCGAACGTATTCCATCGACGCATAGCACGACGCTATTCAGCCCCCTATATTGTTCCAACGATCTCCAACAAGTGGTATCAGAGCGAGGTCGCTCTTCAAGGTTTAACAACTAAGGGAGCACGCTATAAGGTGAAGATGGATTTGGAAGAACAATTGGGACGGGATATCAACACCCTAATTCCCTATGCCTTCTATGGAAGAGAAGGCTTCAATTCTTGGAAGGCGAGAATTGAAAACTTTTTAATGATGAGAGATCTTAAGGAGTGGTCCGTTTTGATGGAAGGATTCGAATGTCCAAAAGGACCAAAGGGTGGTTTCCTCAAGAAGAAGAAATGGAGTGAAGATCAACTCCAAAGATTTGAGAAAAACAAGAAGGTAATCAATTTCATTTTTGATTTAATTCCTAATGACTTCTTGTGTACCCTAGGTGAGTGCATGGATGCCAAGGAGCTATGGAGCGATTTGGCTAAGCTTCATGAAAATTCATCATCAATCCAAGAAGAATAAGAAGAAGAAGAAGTGTGCTCACCCTCTCAAGCTCAAGCAAGTACATCATCATCTAAAGAGCTTGAGGATTCGAAAGTTGATAAGGAATCAATTTTCGGATTGATGGAAGAAGTGGAAGAAGCCTCCACTTCAAGGATTGAGGGGGAGGAGAGACCATCCACACCGGAGCTGGAGAAAAATCAAGGAGAAGCCTCAACCTCCAGGAGGGATGAGGAACCCACTCAGATCACCACCACAAATACCCTAGGAAACTCAAGCAATTTAGGTTTAAATAAAAATCATATAATTTACTTTGAGTGTAGAGAAAGTGGGCATTACAGGAGCAAATGCCCAAAGAGAGTAAGAAAAGCTTCACCGGCACCAAAAGTTAAGGATGTCGGTCCCCCAACAACCAAAAGCAAGGAGCAAGTGATTTTCTTCAAATGCCGACAACCGGGACACTACTGGAATCAATGCCCAGAGGGGGAGAAGAAGATTGAAAGGGGAGCATCACAAGTAGGGAGAGCTAAGGCTAACCCTAAGTTATATCTTAATAATGCACTTTCTAAATTTAAAAGTCAAAAGCATGCTAGGAATTTTAATTCTCTTGTAATTCATCATGAAATGCATGCTCGAGATAAATATTTTTGTTTAGGAGCTAAAAGTGTCCACTTAGGAAATAAGGAGAAATTTGGGACTAATGTCCCTAAAAATATTTTACCTAGGAAATCTATCAAGAAAATAGGAGAACACCTAGGTTTTAACCCCAAATGGACTAGGCATATGCCTAGAAAGGACAATGCCCAAATACCAAATCAAAATTCTAAAATTGGGCAATTAGATGTTGAAAACCAAGCCTTGAGAAATTAGAAAAGACCCTCAAGAAGATGCAAAATCAATTTCAAAGGTCAAATAGTCAAAGTCAAGGGTCTAGGACTTAAAGTCAACACCTAGGGCCAAAGAGAGAAAAGTCAACTAAGGGCAAGAAGGGTTTGGGTCACAAACCTAAGCCTAAGGTGGCTTATCATAGTGTTTCATTTGATTATGGAGCACAAATTAGGTCTATGAAAGCCAAGGTCACAAGGGAAGTCATCCCTAGAGTTGACCAAGGTGTTTGCCTAGTGGCTAGGGTTTCAAGGAAACCTAGGGAAGCCACTAAGAAGGTTGCAAGGGGAGTCACCCCTAGAGTCAACCTAGGTAAGACTCAAATGACCAAGGCTAACAAGCCTAGAAGGGTCATTAGGAGGGTATCTAGGGAGGTCATCCCTAAGAAATACCTAGTAAACCCTAGAAGCTCAAATCGATTTTGGGTTCCTAAGAGCGTGATCGATTCACGCTAGATGGGTTTAGGGTGTTCCAACCTTGATTGGATGGGTAGTTAACTCAACAATGGCAAAGGTGGCACTTTAGGTAATTTTCAAGGTTATGGATACCTTGGAAATAGATTTGATTATTAATCCTAAAAGATTTTAGGATGTGCCAATGTATCTTGAAAATTATGAAAAATCAATCAAATTGGCACAATTTAGGTTTAGAGGTCATAGTGTGTCAATTTGAGTTTTTGGCACACTAGGGAGAAAAGTGACAATATGGAAAAATACAATTAATAATATCAAATGGCAACTAATATCAAATTTTAGGTATTCCTATATTTTTTATTTGCCATGCTTTGTTTGCCATATAACATGCCATGACATCATGCTTATTTTTTAATCATTTATATGTCATGTGTTTTAGATTGTATCATATGCAATGACATCATGATCATTGGCCATGCTTAATTATGTTATCATTTATGCCATGATCATATTTCATGCATTTAATTTGATTAAAATTGAGTTAAGGACTTTGGCATGACTTGGAGTCCCATTTATAAGGGAATCAAGTAAGGTTGCCTTAAAAAAATACATGAAACCTTAGTTTAAGAGAACAAAACTCACATCTCACATCATATTGACATGTATGTGTATTTATATACCCTAGATACATGTGAGATACTAAGATATGAATTAAGTTCAAGATGCATAGTTTTTGCATCTAGATGAACTAAAACTCATCTAATTTCATTTGTGGATTATTGGGAAAGCTTGTGTACAAGTCATGTACTTTAAGCCCAAGGAATATGATCCAAAATAAGGTTTTGAAAACATTTTAAAATCCTTTTGAAAAACCTTGGTGAAGTCTATCTTTTGATAGCAATCACCATTGATCAGATTGATACAAAGTGAGATAAAACTTTGAAGTTTTTATCCACTTTTGAATTTTGTATTAATTTCAATATTTTATGGGTAAAATAATTTTCAAATATTTTTCACCCATTGTATTAACTATAAGTAATATACGTATGAATTTTCATGATTTTTTAATATACGTAGAATTACTTATGATTTTCCAAAATCTGTTTCTGATAACTGAAATTTGGAAATTTCAGTTATCAGTCGACTGCCCTTGGTGGCAATCAACTGAAGGAGATGACAGTCGACTGATCTCTGATCAAATTGACTACCAATGCTAATTTCGGGAAAACAAGGTTTGTTAGCCCAATTTCAGCTATGGTAAAGGTCCCTAACCACTCCTAACCCTAGGATATGCTTTGGGAAGCATTAGAATGGGTGAAAATCCATTAGATATGGATTAGGAGAGTTATTTAGGGTTTGTATCAATTTTTAGGTGTTGGAAAGTTCAATGTTGAATTTATAACCTTATTTTTGATGGTTTAGAGTTCCTATTGGCTTAGGGACTTCCCATGGATATTGTTGGTGCAACGGTCAAGGGGGAGCAAGCCTTTAGGGGGAGGTATCCATCATGGGATGATGGATGACATTTTTCCTCATGGGGAGGAAAATGGGATTTTGAGATACCCAATTTGAAAATGATATCATCTACGTAAATTTGGGCTATAATTATGTCTTTACCTATGGTTTTTACGAAAAGGGTTGGGTCAACTACACCTTGGTTAAATCCTTTGGACTTAAGATACACCGAAAGCCTCTCGTACCAAGCTCGAGGAGCTTGTTTGAGTCCATAGAGAGCTTTCTTTAATCTAAGGACATGGTGGGGTTTATCTAGACTTTTGAAATCGTGGGGTTGGCTGACATAAACCTCTTCCTTAATATATCCATTTAAGAATGCTGACTTTACATCCATTTGAAACAACTTAAATCCTCGATGTGCAGCATATGCTAATAACATTTGAATGGACTCTAATCTAGCTACTTGGGCATAGGTCTCATCGTAATCTAATCCTTTGACTTCGCTAAAACCTTTGGCGACTAATCTAGCTTTATTTCTAACTACTTCACCTTTATCATAAAGTTTATATCTAAACACCCACCTTGTTCCAACGATTGTTTTATCTTTAGGTGGTGGTACTAATTCTCATACTTCATTCCTAGTGAACTGAGCTAGCTCTTCTTGCATTGCAATTATCCAATCGGGATCAAGAAGAGTTTGGTCAATAGTTTTGGGTTCAATTTTTGAAATCAAGGAGATTTGACAAAGGTTTCGGTATGAGGCTCTAGTTCAAACTCCTAGGCTTGGATAACCTATCACTTGGTCGATAGGGTGATTTGTTTGAGTCCTAGTTTGATTTGGGTTAGAGTCAACTGTGTCGATAGGATCACTAGTTTGAGCCCTAGTTCAATTTGGGTTAGAGTCATCTACCACTTGGTCGATAGAATGACTTGGTTGACTTAGGTTAGGATTAACACCAGACTTGATCTCCGGATCGGAGTTGAGTCTGGTATGTGTCGGCTCGCTAATTGGGGTTGCCTGGGGTTTTGTCGGTTTGTGTCCTTCATTAAACACTACATTGATAGTTTCCTCGACTCTAAGAGTGTCATGGTTATATACTCTACAAGCTCTACTCATGGTCGAGTATCCTAGAAAGGTGGAGTTTTTGGATGTAAATTTCCCTAGGTAATCCTTAGTGTTTAAGGTATGTACCTTACAGCCAAATACCCTAATGTACTTGATGTTAAGTATTTTATCATGATAAATCTCGTACGAGGTCTTAAGGTGCCTCTTTACCATAAGGATCCTATTTTAGACATAGAACGTTGTACTAATGGCTTCCGTCCAAAACCTATGGGGTAGGTTATACTCATTTAACATTGTCCTAGCGGCTTCTTGTAGGGTTATATTTTTACGTTCTACTAGGTCATTCTATTGTGGGGTTCTAGGGCATGAGAACTCATGGTGGTATCCTTTTAGGTTACAGAATTCTGTAAACCTGTGGTTCTCGAATTCACCACCATGATCACTCCTAAGTCTTTTGATTTTAATGTTTTGTTGATTTTCTATTAGTTTAAATAGGTTGATTAATTGATCTAGGGTATCACTTTTGTGTTTGATGAACCTAACCCAAGTAAATATAGAATAGTCGTCAATTATGACTAAGCAGAATTGACTCTCATTAAGTGACTTAGCTCCGTGTGAATCAAATAGATACATGTGTAGGAGCTCAAGAACATTTTTGGTTCGTTCTTGATTAGTTAGTTGATGTTGTGTCCTAAATTGTTTACCTTGTTGACAAACATTACATATTTTATTATCCAAGTTGTTGAGGTTAGGCAAACCTCTGACTAAGTCACTCTGACTTATCTTGTGGATGAGTCTTGGGTGTGAGTGACCGAGTCGTCGGTGCCACAATCAAGATTCCTATTGCTGTATCATAAGACACTTGGTTTAGGAGTTAGTTAAATTAATTGTATAAATATTGTTATTTCTGGTTCCTTTAAGAATTGTTTTAGAAGTTTCATTTGTATTAATTACGAATTCATTTTCTAGAAATATGACCTTATAGTTATTATGATACAATTGGCTTACACTAAGTAAATTATATTGAAAATTTTCTACAAATAAGACATTTTGAATAATAAAGTTTGAGTTGAGCTCAATATCACCTGATCCGATGATTTTGAGCTTGTCGTTGTTTCAGAAGGCTACCGATACTTGTCGTTTGAATCAAAGCTTCGAAAACTTGAGTTGATCCCCGGTCATGTGTCAGGAGCAACCATTGTCCAACATCCATTGATCCTACACAGAAGGTAGTTGGATCGGATATTGGAATTATTAAAGGCTGGTTGTAAATTATTAAACCTAAATCATCTCACCCACATCTACATGATCAAGCATGTTAACCTTATATGTTATTGTGAGATGACTTCCAATTTTATTTGATTTAAATTTAATGATTTGAATACTTGTCAACCTTGCATTAAATTCGGATTTGACCTTAAGCTCATCAAGTCACCTTTTCAAGATCATGGCTTCCAGGTCATGGTGAGGCACAGAGGCCTTCTTTGATCGGAAAAACGTCCACTTCCTTAGACAAATCCATTTTGAAGAAAATAGAGACTTGACTCACCTATGACCACTTCCTGGTCTAACTAGTCTAGGATACGGCGAGGGAGCTTCAGCTAGTTCCACTCGGTCAAGTGCACCGAACTAGATACGCCTTATCTAGCCTGACTACACAAGACTCCGCTTTCCCTAGCATACTATCATCTCACCGTATTCTAGTACTATGTTATCAAGTATTGACGAGTTATAGTCCTATCTAACCATTCTAAAAATAAAAATCAAAATAAATAAAGAACCTAAGCATGCAATTTCTAAGTTAAAGAACAAACAAGTTTTGAACTGGCTCCCCTTAGACCATTGAATCAGTTCGGTCTCTCCACATAGTGGATTTTGTCCTTGAAAACCCAGTACTTGTAACGCCCGTAAAATTCCTAGCAATTTTACAAGAATTTTTGGCTTGATGATAATGGGCTTTATGTGGGTCTTTTCAAAAATAAAAGAAAATAAGCCAAAAAGGGGTGCAAGGCCTAGGAATTGAACCCCAAACCTCTAGAGATAGCCAAGCCCTATAGATGCACCCACTAACCAGAAGCCCAATAGGATTATATCGTTAGAGGAATAAGGGAAATTATGGTTAAGTGTAAGGGAGATTAAGGGACTCTTTAGGTGAATAAATAGGGGGGGGGGATGAGGAGGCATGAGTGAGCAACTTCACTTTCTCCACTTCTCTTCTTCTTCTCACCGAAATCCTAAAGCTCTCCCTCTCCATTTCCACTCTTGGCCGAAACTCATCTAAGCAAGAAGCAAGGGGAAGCAAGGGCTAGGTTTTGTGTTCCTTAGGTTATCTTCACACTACAAGCAAAGCGAAGGATGTAAGTATCCCTCACCTGCATACGAGTAGCTTCGATTGATGTTTGTAAAAGAAACCTATATGTTATATCCGGCCAAGCTAGGTTTTGGTTTATCAATGAAGTTGTATGCTATGTTTAGGAAGTAGATGATGATGTTAAGATGGAAAAAGGGATTAGGTTAAAAGCTAACCCTAATAGCCACTAAAGCCTATTCGTCCAAGCCATGATTTTAGGTTTCAATGAAGTTCCATGCTATGTTTTTTTTTGTAGCTATATGATGATGCTAGGATTTAAAATGGATTAGGTTAAAGGTTAACCCTAAAGACCTACATGGACCATTCAACCACCCCTAGATCTTGATGATTCAATGAAGTTTAATCCATGTTTTGTAGGATAATGATGTTGTTATTATGTTAAATGAATTAGGTTAAAGGTTAACCCTAAAATCCCTACATGGATCATTCGGCCAACCTATGTTTTGGGTGACTAAATGGAGTTTTAATTCTTGTTTTATATGCAAATGAAGTTGTTGCTATGTTAAATGAATTAGGTTAAAAGATAACCCTAGAAAACCCTATGGATCATTCGGCCAACCTATGTTTTGGGTGATTAAATGAAGTCTAGTTCTTGTTTTATATGCAAATGAAGTTGTTGTGTTATGTTAAATGAATTAGGTTAAAAGATAACCCTAGAAAACCCTATGGATCATTCGGCCACCATGACTTTTGGGTGATTAAATGAAGTCTAGTTCTTGTTTTATATGCAAATGAAGTTGTTGTGTTATGTTAAATGAATTAGGTTAAAAGATAACCCTAGAAAACCCTATGGATCATTCGGCCACGATGAATTTTGGGTGACTAAATGAAGTCTAGTTCATGTTCTATGTGCAAATGAAGTTGTGGTTGTGTTAAATGAATTAGGATGAAGGATAGCCCTAGACACCCCTATGGACCATTCGGCCATCATGCATTTTGGGGATTAGATGAAGTTTTAATTCAAGTCTTATGTGCATATGAAGTTGTTGTTAAGTTAAATGAATAGGCTAACATGTGTTTTATGTTGGGTGAATGCATGTTGACTTGTGATATTAATTAATGCTAGATGAAGATAACATGCCTTAGGTTAATTCAAGTCTTATGTGCATATGAAGTTGTTGTTAAGTTAAATGAATAGGCTAACATGTGTTTTATGTTGGGTGAATGCATGTTGACTTGTGATATTAATTAATGCTAGATGAAGATAACATGCCTTAGGTTAATTCAAGTCTTATGTGCATATGAAGTTGTTGTTAAGTTAAATAAATAGGCTAACATGTGTTTTATGTTGGGTAAATGCATGCCATGCCTTATGCCATGTCTATGTGTATGCGATGTTTAAAATATGTTATGAAATGAAAAAAGATAAGATTATGAAATGAAACAAAACGATATGTTCACGACATGAATATGACATGATGATGAAATGAAGAATGATATGTTATGAAATGAAGAATGGTATGTTTACGAAATGAAAGATGATATGTTCATGAAGGGAAGCATGATGTGTTATGAAATGAAGTATGCTATGTTTGCAAAATGAAATAAGCTATGTTATAGAATAAGCATATAAGTATTTTACCTTCTGCATGGCTTGTACCAAGACCCTAACAGGGTCCAAGAAGGGATGGGCTCCTAAGATGCCCTAGGTCGATGGAATAAGACTCGGGCCTAGGATGGGCTTCTATGTATGATTGCCCCTAGGTCGATGGAATAAGACTCGGGCCTAGTATGGGATGGGCTCCAAGATGCCTTAGGTCGATGGAGTAAGACTCGGGCCTAGGATGGGCTTCTACACTATGACGATTGCCCTAGGTCGACGGACTAAGATCGGGCCTAGTAACCTATTAGGTTCGAGACTTGCTACCTCGGGCCTATTTAGGGATGCGCGCTATGATAATGAAGAAGTGGTACAATGCCGAGCCCAAATATGTTGAGAATTATGTTTACGTACCTATAATATATGTTTTCAAAAGCATCCTGCATATGTTTACCTGATTGATTGTTATGTTCACATGTTATATTTGATATGCCATGTTTATGCCACTATGTTACATATGATGTATGTTATGTTTGATATGCCATGTTTATGCCACTATGTTACATATGATGTATGTTATGTTTGATAGGTCATACATATATGTTGTATGTTATGTTGATTTGCTATGTTACGTATGTTATATGTTATGTTTAATTAAATCATATATTTACATGATATGATGCTATGTTATAGATGATACATGTTATGCTGCCATGTTATGGATGATACATGTTATGTTTACTCACGTTACTTATGCTACATGTTAAGTTGATTACGCCATGTATGTTACATGTTATATTGCTTATATGTTATGAATGTTACATGCCATGATTAATGTCGATATATGGTTTTTTGTGAGTAGGACTGGATCTTACTAAGCCTATGTGCTTATAGTTTATCTTTCCCTCATACTGCAGATAAGGGTAAGGGATGGATAAACTAAAGGGAGCAGCAGGAGGGGCCAAATGTGTGTGGCAGTGGCATGGTGGAGAAGATCCGTTAGGTCTATATATATATGTTTACCTATGATGATGACGTTTATGGATGTCCTTACTTATGTCTCCGTATGACGACGATGTTTAAGAACTTGAACTAAGCACTAAGTATCTATATATGTTATGATGCATGCTCTATGTTAATAAGAAGAAGTAAGGAAGAAGTATCTATATATGCTATGATGCATGCCCTATGTTAAGAAGAAGAAGAAGTATATATATATATATATATATGTCAATGCATATGTTTAAAAGAAAAAAAAAATAAGTCTAAATTCTTCCGCTGTAAGAATAAAGAAGTATGTATAAAGTCTTCCGCTGTATGTAATGTATGTATGTACGGTCGCGTCACGCGCCGCCCCTTCCGAATTCTGGGTCCGAAAAGGGCGGGCGTGACAGTACTTATCCGATCCTATATTTGAAATTAAAGCGGTCATAGGGACCCATGCTTAGACATATTTTTTATGTCGACTTACAATCAACATATACGACTTATTTGAGTTAAACCCTAGTCCGACCTTGTTGTACACGGCCCTTTGCAATCCAAGTTGGAGGTCAAGTCCTTTGGATCCCAAAGTAAACCTTTCCAATGTGTTCCTAAGATCTTTGACTTTACTCTTCAAGAGTGAGTTCTCAATTTCGAGCTTTTCAACCCGAGTTGAGTCCTCCTCTCGAACTCAATTAGTCGAAGAGGTTAGGGAGACCTCGTGTTTGAGGAGTTTAACCTCCTCAACCAAGGTCTCGACCTTGGACTCGGACTTAGCTAATTTTCTAATTAAGAATTTAATTGCACTATAAAGTGTACTAATGAGGGATCGACTTACCTTGAGTGTATCTTTTGAACCGGATGTGTATCATGGCTTGTCTTTAATAGAGCTTCGTAGTCTAATTCGTTTTCGATTTCAGATTCGTGTTCCAATTCCGATTCTATCTCTGATTCAACCGGTTTAGCCATGAAGACGCGATCATTATCTTCTTCTTCGGATGCTTCTTCCCATGTAGCATTGAGTGCATTTTTGTGTTTAGGTGCCTTGTTCTTGAGCTTCAGACTGTAAGAGATTTGAGGCTGCTAGAGGGGGGGGGTGAATAGCGTCGTGTTCGTACGATGATGGAATTCGTTCCGTTTGTCTCTACAATTTCGTTAGCGCGCAACGGAATAGTAATGAAATCAATAACAAAATAAACAACAACAGAAACACAATGATATAACGTGGTTCAGAACCTCAAGGTTCCTACTCCACAGATCGGGCTCAAATGAGCCCTAGCGATGCCAATCACACACCACTACTAAACACTCCTTCTCAGAACAATCCGGGGGCGGAGAAACCTCGTACAAACTACTCTTACAATAATAAGAGATGAATACAAGCAACATACAATTATACAATGAAAAACTTCCCGTAGTCAAACCCTAGTTGACTCAGGCCAGTCGACTGCCACATGACACCAGTCGACTGGCACACCTCAAACATGAGGTTTTAGCTCAAGTATGGTTCCCCCATACTTGCTGGACCACCCTTAGCCTAGACCTAAGCCTTCTAGCCACCTCCATGAGCCTCACGCCTCTCGGATCCCTCCAAGTCATTCATGACTTGTTCATCCATCGCGCTAGCCTCCAGGTGCTTCCCTCGGCTATGTCATGCTAACGGTGTGTACACCGCCAAGGCACATTGGACTTATGCCGCCAAGACTCCGCTTGGACTTACGCCGCCAACCATTGGACTTATGCTGCCAAGACTTCACCCTTGGACTTTACGCCGCCAATATTAAACCCCTTGGACTTCTCAAATGCCAAGACTCAAGTTTGGACTTTCCCTTTCCAACTCATGTTGGACTTTCCATGCCAAGACCCATGCTTGGACTTTCCCAAATGCCAAGTGTCCCACTTGGACTTTTCCTTGCCAAGACCCATGCTTGGACTTTACATGCCAAGACCCATGCTTGGACTTTTCCCAAATGCCAAGTGTCCCACTTGGGCTTTCCATGCCAAGTACCAATGACTTGGACTTTCCCATGACAATCACATTGTCATATGTTTTTGTCCAAACATCAAAACATTACTTGAGTCAAACTCGAGCCCTGGTCAATCGTGACCCGGGCCGATTACACCAACACGGACATTCGGACTTGATATATCTAAACCTGTTGCATTCGTAACACCTAATATTAGAATTTTTAGGCTTAGCTTCATTGGGTTGAGTGACGATTCTCTTTCGGCCCTTGACCATCTTCTGAACTAGGTTGACTAGTTCGGCCTCCATTTTCGAGTCGACCTCCGAATCAGACTCATCTTCTTCCTCCTTTGGGGGTGGCTTGCTCGTGGTTTTCTTCTTCGAACCTACACAAAGTGTCATTCCCTTCTCAGGTTCCGAGTTACACTATTCATGGAGTTCGAATTCGAAAAACAACTCATCTAATCTAAGTTTTAAAAGATCCTTGGAGACCTTGTAGGCATTGACCATGGATTCCCACAAGGTAGTCCTAGGAAATGAGTTTAGCACATACCTAATAAGGTCACGATTTTCAACCCTTTGTCCGATTGCATGTAGGTTGTTGACGATATCTTCAACGCGAGCATGAAGTTGCATCGCCGTCTCATGTTCCTGCATTTTTAGATTATATAACTTATTGAACAAGAGATCGCACTTACATACCTTGGATTCATCGGTCCCTTCGTGTAGCTCCACTAGTTTTGTCCAAAGATCCTTTGTGCTGATGAAGGGGCCGACATGATTAAGCTACTCTTTGGACAAGCCGCATTGGAGGATTTGAGTCACCATGGCATCGGCTTCGACTTGTCTTTTTGTAGCATTGGTACATTGGTCATAATCCAAAGATTCACCCACTTCGTTAGTCGGAAGTGTGAATCCCGTTTGGATTATGATCCACATCTCATTTTGGGTCTTAAGAAAGTACTCTATCCGACCCTTCCAATAACAGAAGTCATCTCCATTGTAAAATGGAGGTCGGACGGTAATAAAACCCTCGAGATGGCCCATTGATACAAAAAAAAACAAGAGAATGAAGACGAAAAAACCTAACAACAATACAAACAATCAAAATGTACCAAGACACACGTCTTGGATTAGTAGTGCGGGAAAAAACTAAATGAATAAAATAAATTCGAAATAAACAGAATAAAAAAAGAAAAAAAATCTATAAAAAGCTAGATTGGTGGTTTCACCAAGTCTTAGCACCCCCGGCTCTCATACCAATTGTTGGATCGAGCGAATCGCTAGAGGGGAGTTGAATAGCGATGGAAAAACTTTTTCGTTCGAATTCATTTCAAGACACAAGTAAACGCAACGGAAGATAAATGCAAGATAAATGAGACAATAGTATTTTTTTTTAATTGGTTCGTAGCCTTTGGATACTACTCCAAGGCCCAAGTGGTCCTTGACCACGCATGGAGGGCAAAGCACTAAAGAACTCCTTCCTCGTCAGAGGTAGGAGTTAATCGAATACACAAAACAACAAAAGCTTGAGATAGAGGGACACTCCCCCTCTCCTCGTTATGATAAAAACAACTCCGAGACAATAGTATAAAAAGACAAGATAAATGAAACTTATACCGACGAATAAGATATAAAAACTCAAGCGTAGATCATTGGAGTAGTGGCACTTCGTTGTCGGAGAGTCGTAGTGTTTTCGGAGGCTTTAGAGAACATAAAATTGATGAGAAAACCATAGGAGAGGCCCTCCTTTTTTAGCCTTTGAGTCCCTTCTTGAGAGGATCTTCAACCAATCAGATTTGAGCACCAATCCTTTTGAAATGAGGTGATAAGGCTTGACTCCTCGAAGCTAATCCTTGACAATCAGTCGATTGATGGTCATCCTCAGTCGACTGATGGTAGCATCAGTCGAGTCTTGTGGCCGATCGTGATGGCAATGATCGATGGCCGATGCTATCTTAAATCAAAAGTTAGCTTAACAAAAACATTATTTTGATGGCTACCGACTGTCCGATCTTGACCTAGACCATCCATGGGATGTCTTTGGTTGGATCTACGCTTAAGACCATCCCCGTAAGGAGGATACGACCTCACTTACACTCACACACACACACACTTACCTCGATACTTACCTTATGGCTCTTGCTTCAGGCCTTCCACTCGATTCCTTCGACTCCCTCCGAAGTCACTCGAGTGTCACCCGACCACCGCGGCTTCCTTCGAGTGTCGCTAGCCTTCAGCTCCAGCCCTAGCACCTTTCTGCACACTCGATTTAGCTCATGAGATAACAATATAAGCTTAACTTTGTATCGTTTGTTATAATCAAAACTCAGGTTTGACTTAGGTGCCTACCTTACCAACAATATGGATTGTCCATGAAAGTAGCTTGATTCTGAGCCATCTACCCAGATATTAAGAGATCCGGTCCATACATTTAGATCTGGACATCTTAGGCCTTCATTCAGATTCGATCGATCGTGATTATCTCTTCAGATGGATCAGATCCATTCATTCAAAGTCAGAGAATTATCATCCATTGGATCAGAGCCTAGTTCATGGATTACTCATATTCAATTAAGCCCTAGATTTATTGGATGGTTGAGATTGAAGGGCAGTTAGATCGGACGGCTAGCAAAATAAATCTTAAAAATCAAAAAATATCCCAAATCGGGCAGCCGACACAGTTTCCTCTTCTCCGCGACAAGCGCCCGACGCCACCATCGCCTCTTCCGTCACGCTCAGCCACCTTCCCTCACCGGTCACGGGAGAGGGAAGGGGATTCCCTTCCAATCTCCGGTGACCGGTGGTCGACTCTATCTCCTCCTCCACCGACGGCAGCCGCCTTCTTCAACGCCATCAGCTCCTCCACCAAATCCAGCTCCGCCCATTCTGTCGCCGCCATCAGCTTCATCTCCGCCTTCCCCGCCGCCTACAACCACCGGAGCGGAGTGAGGATTCTCCTCCGATTCGGCCACCCACCCTCATTCCACCATAGACGTCGCCACAACATCATCTCCATCGCCGACAACAGCTCCACTTCCACCTTTGTCCGATAGATTCCAATTTCAGCCCTATTCCAAATTTTAGACAACAAGATTTCATTTGTTTGTTTCTTTGTTTAGATTGTTGAATGTTTGTAATAAATTCAATCTTCCACATTTAGAATTGCACCTATTCGATTTACTTTGTTTCATGCCTTGTTGGTGTTCGATAAAATGCTTCATAGAGTAATTAAGTTGTAGTTGGTTAGTTTAGATTTAGTTTCGTACTTTACTTTACATCATGTTCATGTATTAAATTTCGTTGATGCATTGCTTATTTTATTTAGTTGTTAGTTAAATCTTTTCTTCCCTTGAGCCTTAGCAGTCGCCTTCACCTTCCTTCCATCCATTTTCCTCTACGGATTCGAGGAGGAACCGCTTCATCGAGAGAATTCGGCGATGTCCTCCATCTCCATAGTTCATCCACCTTCTCTTTCTGATTCGAGGAGGAGTCCACCCCGACAACACTTCTTCGAGCTCAACCGAATCCACGAGAGTTCAGAGCATCCATCAAACTATTGGATTCAGAAGTTTGAATTATCCCACATCCACTGTCGTTTGCGGAGTCTCGATCTAGCTTTGTTGGACATAGCCAGAGGACCTTGTTCGGTCACCGAGTGTAACGCCCACCCTTCCCATCCTCCTAACACACATCCTATAGATGGGGGGGGGGGGGGGGCAGCGCTTCGCAATCATACATTCATGCATATAACAGCGGAAGCATTTAAAACTTTACATCTTTTAACTCTAATTACATTAACCCAATCAACCTAACAATTTAATAATGGCAAAAGGTTTTAGCAATTTATTTAACTAAACATGTATTAACCATTTCAAGGTTCATAAAAATAAACATGAGTAACAACCATAGAAAGCATTAACATCTCCTAACAGTTTACACATAAACTGAAAATCATGCATAAGTCCGTATATGAAAAATGATCTCGTCCACCATGCCACTGCCACACACATCTTCGCCCCTCCTGCTACTTCCTTTAATTTATCCATTCCTTGCCCTTTTCTGCAGTACAAGGAAAGTAAACTGTAAGCACATAGGCTTAGTAAGGTCCTTTCCTACTCACAAAAACATGCATCATGAATTAAACGTAAAATAATGACATATTCGTTTAAACAACATATGAGCACAACATTTATTTAAAGTAGAGACATGATCAATTTAGGAAAAGAACATAAACTTAGCATTTTCGTCGCAACAGTACATTGTCTCTAAATATGATAATTCGATGAACATAAAATGGTATATGCAGGATGCTCTTTGAAAACATATAGTTTATATACTTAAACATAATCTCAACATATTGGGCCCGACATTGTACCACATACATCATTCGCGGCATCCTAAATAGATCCGAGGTAGCTAATCCCGAACCTACTAGGTTACTAGGTCCGTTCTATGTCCGTCGACCTAGGGACAACCTTGGAGCCCATCCTGTGGACCTTTTTAGGGTCCGGTACAAGCCATGCATAAAGTAAAATAACATACATGTTCTTTATCCGAAAGAGTGTTCTTGTCCCCACTCTTAGAGAAACATTTCTTAGACATTTCATATACGTGAGTCATGGCTAACATGGGTGAAAACATAAGCATGTAGCATAGCATAAATCGTTATGAGTACAATTTAATATGGCATAAGGTAGTGACATAAGGAAAATTAAGCTAACATAAATAGAAATCATCATCTAACATGCATAACGTGGAAGAATTTCAACAAGAATAATTTCTCTAATCCTATTAGCCAAACCTTCTACACATAGTTCTAGATTCTTTCATTCAAAATCAAGCATATAACATTACATCGTAAGCACTTATACTGCAGGTGAGGGGATACTTACATCCTACGCTTTTTCACCAATTTATACCGTTAGACTTCGCAAGAGAAGACCTCCTACGTGTTTCCTTGCTTTAGTGTGATCCTCTACCAAGTCCCTCTTGAAAATCCCCTCTTGAATTATCTAAAGAGAAGACAACCTTCTTCCTTGCTTCGGCGGCTTCCTTCTTTCCAATCCTCCTCTTCGTCACCGCCCTTTATCGGACTCGTTCCCTCGTCCTCGAGGAGGCACCACGCAGGAACCTCTTGCTCTCGAAATCAGCGCAGTGTCACACAGATAAGGTCGGAGGGTTAGGGAAGGAGAGGGGAGAAGGCTATTCGGCGGCTGGAGGAAGAATGAGCAAGAGAGAGAGAGAGAGAGGGGTCGGCGTGAGGTTTTAGAGAGAGGAAAGAAAAGAAATATATATATAAATTAGGATTTTTATTAACCTAATTATCCCTTTAAATTAATCAACTTCTTTCTTTTTTTTCTACCAATAGATATATTTTGTTATATCCTACTCATATGTAATCTTATGACTTAGTGGTGGGAAGCCTATTCCCCCAAATCACTGGTTCATGGTTCAAGTCTCGACAATGAAATATTTATTCATTTTTTTTATTCTTATTTCTATATATAAATATATATTTTCTTTAAATAAAAATATAGTAACTAAAATTTGGGATGTTACAATTCCTTATACCTTATAAAAGTTTCATCCTCGAAACTTAGAACAACTCGGGGTACTTTTGCTTCATGTTATCCTCACATTCCCAGGTGGCTTCTTCGTATCGTTGACTTTGCCATAGGACCTTCACTAAGGGTACTTCTTTATTCCTTAGTCTTTTGACTTCTCGGTCTAGTATCCAGATAGGTCGACTTTCATAGCTTATGTCCTCTTGAATTTGTACTGTCTGTGGCTCGACCACTTGCTCGATACTGGAAATGCACTTCTTAAGCATCAAGACATGGAACACGTTGTGAATAACAGACATCTCCTGAGGTAGTCCTAGCTCGTAAGCTACCTTGCCAACTCTTTTCAAGATCTTGTATGGTCCTACGTATCGCGGACTTAGCTTTCCTTTCTTCCCGAATCTCATTATTCCTTTCATAGGAGCTACCGGGAGAAATACCAAATCTCTGACATTGAATTCCAAAGGTTTATGTCGCTGATCCACATAGTTCTTCTGTCGGCTCTGAGCAGTCTCTATTCTTTGGCGGATATTCTGTATCGCTCGGGCGGTGTCATCGATGAAATCCATCTGAAGTCCCATCTCTTTCTTCTCACCACCTTCGTACCAACAGATCGGAGACCTACATCTCCTCCCATATAATGCTTCATAAGGTGTCATTCCGATGGTAGCTTGGTAGCTATTATTGTAAGCGAATTCCTCTAAACATAAATAGCGGCACCAACTCCCTTTGATATCCAAGCCACAAGCTCGTAACATGTCTTCCAATACTTGGTTCACCCTTTCTGTTTTCCCATCTGTCTGAGGATGAAAGGCGGTATTGAAACGCAGCTTCGTGCCATTGCCTTATGAACGCATCCCCAAAACTGTGAAGTGAAGCGACCATCCCTATCTAAAATGATGGTCTTGGGAATACCATGCAGTCTGATGATTTCCTTAGCATATAATTGAGCCAGTTGCTCAATCGAATATGTCATCTTGATCACTAGGAAATGAGCTGACTTTATCAATCTGTCAATGATAACATATATAGTTTCATATCCGTTCGTAGTCCTGGGAAGACCTGAAATGAAATCCATAGAGATGTCTTCCCATTTCCACTCCGGAATTTGGATCGGTTGCAGAACTCCTCCAGGCCTCTGGTGTTCTGCTTTAACTTGGCGGGCAGTCGGTAGGTACGACGTCGAGCCACGCCTCCTCTTCATATCGGACCACCAGAACATCTCTTTCTTGATACATTTTGGAGGATCCTGGATGCATAGAATAGGGGATTTCATGAGCCTCCTCTAATATCTTTTTGCGTAGTTCCGGATCGTTAGGGATACATAACCGATCCCTAAGGTATAATACTCCGCTATTGGCGATACGGAAACCCTCACCTTTTCCTTCTAGGATCTCCTGCTTGATCCTGTGGAGACTTGGATCATCACTTTGTTTTGCTAATATGTCATCGAATAGTGTTGGTATTATTTCCATGGTCGAAAGCTGCCCGGAAATAACCTCGATTCCATAACACATATTTTCCTTCTCCAGCGGTCGAGATAATACCAATAAGGACATCAGGGTGACACTGGACTTCCTACTGAGTGCATTAGCCACTTTGTTTTCCTTGCCAGGATGGTAAAAGATCTCACAGTCATAGTCCTTCATGAGCTCCAGCCATCTGCATTGTCTCATATTGAGGTCCTTCTGAGTGAAGAAATACCGTAGACTTCGGTGATCCATATAAATCTTGCACTGTGTTCCATACAGATAGTGCCTCCATACCTTGAGAGCGAAGACCACAGCTGCTAGCTCTAAATCGTGAGTGGGATAGTTCTTTACATGTTCCTTGAGTTGCCTAGAGGCATAGGCAATAACTTTACCCCTCTGTATATGTACAACTCTGAGTCCTAATCCGGAGGCATTGCTGTACATGTGGAAGCTCTTGTCGTTCTTTGGGAGAGTAAGGATTAGAGCACTTGTAAGTCTCCTTTTCAGATCCAAGAAACTCTTCTCACATTCCTCTGTCCATACATACTTCTTGTTCTTCTAGATGAGAACTGTCATAGGTGTTGCTATTCTGGCGAAGTCTTCTATGAATTTCCGATAATAGCCCGCTAATATGAGAAAACTCCTCACTTCGCTAGCATTCTTTGGCCTGCTCCAGTTACTCATAGCTTCAATCTTACTTGGGTCTACCATAAGTCCGTCTTTGGATATAATATGACCCAAAAAAGATACTTGATTGAGCCAGAATTCACATTTGGAGAACTTCAGATATAGTTTCTTTTCTCGAAGAATCTGTAATACTATCTTCAGGTGTTCGGCATGCTCTTCTTGATTTCTCGAATAGACGAGGATATCGTCAATGAAGACGATCACAAACTTGTCAAGAAACGTCGAGAATACCCGATTCATCAGGTCCATGAACATAGCAGGAGCATTCGTCACTCCGAAAGGCATGACTACGAACTCATAATTGTTAAGACCTGTGCTCCCGCTAGAGGGGGGGTGAATAGCGCGTTGCCCATACATAGATGGAATTTGATCGTGATCGTCTCTACAAAACTCGTTATGCGCAGTAGAATAGTAATAATAAAAGCAATAACGAAATGAAACAACCATGAACACAAAGATATAACGTGGTTCGGAACTGAACGGTTCCTACTCCACGGATCGAGCTCTATAGAGCTCTAGCGATGCCAATGCAATCACTAATCACAAATACCCCTTCTCGACACAAGTCGGAGGCGGAGAAACCTCATACAAAAGATTACAACAATAATCTAAATGGATACAAGAAAATACAATAGTGAAATATAATGCAAGTAAAGAAAACTACTTTACAAGAGCACTTTGGTTGCTAGATCTTTGGTTGCATTTGACTAGCCTTGAAGGACTGGAAGAGCACCAACAATTCCCATTCAAATCGCCCAAGAAAACCACTGCTTGAGCCTTCCATGAACAACTGCTTTTATCCTCTATCAGGTTGGATTTTCACCTGGTAGTCGACTGCCATAAGGCCCCAATCGACTGCCAACACTGTAGCCGTGAGACAACAGCTCAATCCACGTTGGAAAAGTTTCAACGGTACTCTCACCAGTCGACTGCCAATGCCCATAGCCGAATGCCCAGTCAGCTACGGAGCATTCTGTGCTCGCACCACCGGTTGACTACCATCCTCGGCAATGATCGTGAACATCGAGATCGCTTCCATCGAGCGATCGCGAGCAATTCCAGCTCTTAAACGACAGTCGAACTCAAGTCTACTCACAGCAGTCGAATCGTCCATAATGCCAGTCGACTACAAACCTAAAAAATGAGGTTTTAACCCAAGTATGGTTTCCCCATACTTGCTAGACCACCCTTAGCCTAGACCTAAGCCTTCTAGCCACCTTCATCTGCCTCATGCCTCTCGGATCCCTCCAAGTCATCCATGACTTGTTCATCCATCGCGCTAGCCTTCTGGTGCTTCCATCGGCTATGTCATGCTAACGGTGTCTACACCGCCAAGGAACATTGGACTTACGCAGCCATGACCCCGCTTGGACTTTACGCCGCCAACCATTGGACTTATGCTGCCAAGACTTCACCCTTGGACTTTATGCCGCCAATATCAAACCCCTTGGACTTCTCAAATGCCAAGACTCAAGCTTAGACTTTCCCCTGCCAACCCATGTTAGACTTTCCATGCCAAGTACTCAAGACTGGGACTTTCCCAAATGCCAAGTGTCCCACTTGGACTTTCCATGCCAAGTACCCATGACTTGGACTTTACTTGTGTCAAGTACTCAAGACATGGACTTTCCCAAATGCCAAGTGTCCCACTTGGACTTTCCATGTCAAGTACCCATGACTTGGACTTTACCTTGCCAAGACCCATGCTTGGACTTTCCCATAATCACATGGTCAACCCTAGTCAACCATCAAAGTCTCCCTTTAGTCAAGCTCGAGTCTGATCAATTATAACCTGGATCGATTGTATAAACAATCTCCCCAAAACATTAACCGACATCAATGTCAAACATCAATGTCAAACATACTATGTCAAACCACTTTGTCAAACATCAAAACATCACTCGAGTCAAACTCGAGTCTGGTCAATTCTGACCTGGGCCGATTGCACCAACAATCTCCCCCTTTTTGATGTTTGACAAAACAAACCTTGAGTTAGGCCACTAACTCAAATTTCCTTACCAATTATCCCAAATTGGTAATCCCAAACACTCTCCCAAAACTTCTCCCCCTTTTTGACTAACATCAAAAAAGTTATCTCTCCAAGGAGGTCAATGTCTCATTGTCCCAATGAGATCTTACAATCTCCCCCTTGATCCAAAAATACCTGGGATGCCTACCATCTTCCTAGTGATAAGTCTCATATCACTCAAGAGAGGCAATCCTATACTCTCTCCCAATTTCCAAATTGGGTTTCTCAAAATCCCATCAATTTTCCCAATTGATGATACTCTCCCAATAACTTCTCCCCCTTCATGAAGAGAAACACATCCATCATCCCAAGATGGATAACTCCCCCTAAAGGCTTGCTCCCCCTTGACCATTGCACCAACAATGTCCTTGCAAAGTCGCTAAGCCAATAGGAACTCTAAACCATCAAAATTAAGGTTCTAAGTTCAAACATGAACTCTTCCACCCTTAAATTTGATACTTTGACCTAACACCTCTCCAAATCCATATACAATTGATTTTCACCCTTTCTAATGCTTCCCAAAGCATATCCTAGGGTTATAAGTGATTAGGAACCTTTACCATAGCTGAACATAGGCTAAACTATAACACCCGTAAAATTTCTAGCAATTTTACAAAAAATTTTGGCTTGATTATGATGGGCTTTATGTGGGCTTTTCAAAAATAAAAGAAAATGAGCCAAAAAGGTTGCAAGGCCTAGGAATTGAACCCCAAACCTCTAGAGATAGCCAAGCCCTTTAGATGCATCCACTAACCAAAAGCCCAAGAAGATTGTATTATTAGAGGAATATGGTAAATTATAGTTAGGGGTAAGGGAGATTAAGGGACTCTTCAAGTGAATAAATAGGGGGAATGAGGGGGCATGAGTTACCAAACTTGTTTTCTCCTCCTCTTCTTCTTCCTCACCGAACTCTAGAGCTCCCCCTCTCCATTTCTTTGGCCGAACCCCATCCAAGCAAGGAGAAGGCTAGATTTGGCTTTCCTTAGGTCATCTTTCCACTAAAAGCAAAGCGAAGGAAGTAAGTATCCCTCACCTGCATACGAGTAGCTTTCGGTTGATGTTTTGTGTAGAAACCTCTATGAACTATTCGGCCAACATGGCTTTCTTGGTGTTTTATTGAAGTTCTATACCTTGTTTTACATGCACATGATGAAGTTAAGATGTAAAATGAATTAGGTTAAAAGTTAACCCTAGAAACCTCTATGAAGTATTCGGCCAACATGGGTTTCTTGGTGTTTTATTGAAGTTCTATACCTTGTTTTACATGCACATGATGATGTTAAGATGTAGAATGAATTAGGTTAAAAGTTAACGCTAGAAACCTCTATGAACTATTCGGCCAACATGGGTTTCTTGGTGTTTTATTGAAGTTCTATACCTTGTTTTACATACATGATGATGTTATTATGTAAGATGAATTAGGTTAAAAGTTAACCCTAGAAACCTCTATGAACTATTCGGCCAACATGCATTTCTTGGTGTTTTATTGAAGTTCTATACCTTGTTTTACATGCATATGATGATGTTAGGATGTAGAATGAATTAGGTTAAAAGTTAACCCTAGAAACCTCTAAGGACTATTCGGCCAACATGAGTTTTTGGTGATTAATTGAAGTTTTATTCCATGGTTTTGTATGCATATGATGACGTTAGTGTGTTAGAGGGATTAGGTTAAAAGACTAGCCCTAAAAGCCTACATTGACCATTCGGCCACCCCCTTGTATTGATGTTTCAATGAAGTTTTATTCCATGTTTTGTATGCATATGATGATGTTAGTATCATAGAGGGATTAGGTTAAAAGTCTAACCCTAAAAGCCTACATGGACCATTCGGCCACCCCTTGGTTTTGATGTTTCAATGAAGTTTTATACAATGTTTTTTATGCATATGATGATGTTAGTATGTTAGATGGATTAGGTTAAAGGTTTAACCCGAAAAGTCCAATGAACCATTCAGACAACCATTGTTCCTTAACATACTCTAGGTTGGGTTAACATGTGTTTTATGTTTAGGTGAATTCATGTTGACTTGTGATATTAAATGATGTTAGATGAAGATAACATGCTTTAGGTTAGTGTTTACTTACTCTTGATGTTTATGCCTTATGTCATGCCCTATATGTATGTGATATTCAAGATAAGTTATGAAATGAAGTACGATATGATTATGAAATGAGAAATGATATGTTCATGAAGTGAAGTATGATATGTTATGAATGAAGTATGCTATGTTTGCAAAATGAATTAAGATATGTTATAATAAAAGCATATAAGTATTTTACCTTCTGCTTGGCTTGTAACAGGACCCTAATAAGGTCCAAAAATGGATGGGCTCCTAAGATGCCCTAGGTCGACGGACTAAGATCGGGCCTAGGATGGGCTTCTATGTATGATTGCCCCTAGGTCGACGGACTAAGATCGGGCCTAGTACAGGATGGGCTCCAAGATGCCCTAGGTCGATGTACTAAGATCGGGCCTAGGATGGGCTTCTACGCTATGACAATTGCCCTAGGTCGACGGACTAAGATCGGGCCTAGTAACCTAGTAGATTCGAGACTTGCTACCTCGGGTTTATTTAGGGATGCACACTATGATGATGAAGAAGTGGTACAATGTCGGGCCAAAATATGTTGAGATTTATGTTTATGTACCTATAATATATGTTTTCAAAAGCATCCTGCATATGTTTACATCATTTGATTGTTATGTTCACATTCTATGTTGATATGTCATATATATGTTGCATGTTATGTTTGACATGTCATGTTTATGCTGCTATGTTACATATGATGTATGTTATGTTTGATATGTCATATATATGTTGTATGTTATGTTGATATGTCATGTATATGTTGCTATGTTACATATGTTGTATGTTATGTTTGATAATGTCATATGTTTACATGATATGCTACTATGATATATATGTTACATGTTATGTTCACTTATGTTACTTATGCTACATGTTAAGTTGCTTATGTCATGTATGTTAGATGTTATGTTGCTTATATGTTATGAATGTTACATGCCATGATTAATGTCGATATAAGTTTTTTGTGAGTAGGACAGGATCTTACTAAGCCTATGTGCTTATAGTTTATCTTTCCCTCGTACTGCAGATAAGTGTAAGGGCTGGATAAACTAAAGGGAGCAGCAGGAGGGGCCAAATGTGTGTGGTAGTGGCATGGTGGAGAAGACCCGTTATGTCCTTATATATATGTTTCCCTATGATGATGACGTTTATGGATGTCCTTATTTATGTCTCCTTATGATGATGATGTTTATGGACTTGAACTAAGCACTAAGTATCTATATATGTTATGATGCATGCTCTATGTTAAGAAGAAGTATCTATATATGTTATGATGCATGCTCTATGTTAAGAAGAAGTATCTATATATGTCAATGCATGTTTATGTTTAAAAGAAAAAAAAAGTGTAATGTTTCTAAAGTCTTCCACTGTAAGTAGTAAGAAGTGTATGTATGTACGGTCGCGTCACGTGCCGCCCCTCCGGACCCCTGGAAAAAAAAGGGCGGGCATGACAGGTTGGTATCAGAGCAGATCTGCCTTTCCACTACACACACATCAAGCTCCAAATCCTGCCGCTCCAAGTAAGAATTCTATGTCTACTCTAATTTTGTTCATGTATGATATGAAATGCCTTTAGCTTAAAATATGCCTGAAAATATGTATCCCTGAAATATGTATGATAACCTTATGCTAGATTTTAGTTTAACTATGCATAGATAAATGAACGATAATCTTATACTAGCCTTACTCTAATATATGAAGATAAACATGGCTGGGAGACGTAGTAATAGGGCCGATGAGATAGTAATATAGGGAAGATGTAGTAATAGGGTCGATGAGATAGTATGTTGCTCTCCATGGGAGCTCCAGTACTGTTGGTAAAGAAGAAAGATGGGTCTATGCAAATGTGCATAGACTATCGAGTGCTAAATAATGTGACGATCAAGAACTGGTACCCTTTACCGCGGATTGACGACCTGTTCGACCAGTTAAAGGGTGCCACCGTCTTCTCTCAGATTGATCTGAGGTCTGGCTATCATCAAGTGAAAGTGAAACTAGATGATATACCGAATACGGCTTTCCAAACAAGATACGGACGTTGTGAGTTCGTAGCTATGCCTTTCGGAGTGACGAATGCACCTGCTATGATCTGCTTAATTGGATTCTTCAGGAAAAACAGCTGTATGCAAAGTTCTCCAATGCGAGTTCTGGCTCAAGTATCATTTTTGGGTCACGTTATATCCAAGCACGGAGTGATGGTAGACCCAATAAAGATTGAAGTCGTGAGTAACTGGAACCGACCAAAGAATGTCAGCGAGTTCAGAAGCTTTCTTGGGCTAGCAAGCTACTACAGGAAGTTTGTAGAGAACTTCTCTAGGATTGCAGCCCCTATGACAGTCCTCACCAGAAAGAACAAGAAATATGAGTGGACGGACGCCTGTGAGAGGAGTTTCACAGAATTGAAAAGGAGGCTGACCAGCGCTCCAATCCTTGCTCTTCCGGACAGTAACGAAGGCTTCGACATGTACAGTGACGCTTCCAAGTTGGGACTCAGAGTTGTACTCATGCAGAATGGCAAGGTCATTGCCTACGCCTTTAGGCAACTCAAAGAACATGAAAGGAATTATCCCACCCACGATATAGAGCTAGCGGTCATGGTCTTTGCTCTCAAAACATGGAGGCATTATCTATATGGAGCTCAGTGTAGGATTTATACAGACCACCAGAGTCTGAAATATTTCTTCACACAGAAGGACCTGAACATGAGACAACGCAGATGGCTCGAGCTCGTCAAGGATTATGACTGCGAGATCTTCTACCATCCGGGGAAAGAAAATAAGGTGGCTGATGCACTCAGCAGGAAGTCCTGCGCCACCTTGATGTCTCTATCGGTGTTATCTCGACCCTTAGAAAAGGAGATTATGCGTTACGGGGTTGAAATCATTTCCGGACAGCTCTCGACCATGACGATAGCATCGACGCTGTTCGATGATATACTGGAAAAGCAAGCCCGTGACCCAAGCATTCAAAGGATCAAGCAAGAGGTCCTAGAAGGAAAGGACGACGGGTTTCGTATCTCTGATAGTGGAGTACTCTACCTCAGGGATCGTTTGTGTATTCTGGATGATCCAGAATTACGGAAGAAGATATTTGAGGAAGCTCACGGAACTCCTTATGCGATGCATCTTGGAACCACCAAGATGTACCAAGACCTGAAAAGAAAATTCTGGTGGTTCGGAATGAAAAGAGATGTGGCTTAGTATGTCAGTACCTGCCTGACTTGCCAGAGGGTTAAAGCAGAACACCAGAGACCTAGAGGAACACTGCAGCCGATCCAGATTTCAGAATGGAAATGGGAAAACATTTCTATGGATTTCATCTCAGGATTGCCCAAGACGACAAACGGTTATGATGCTATATGGGTAATTGTGGACAGATTGATGAAGTCCGCCCACTTCTTAGCAATCAAGATGACCTATTCGACAGAGCAACTGGCTCAGTTATATGCTATGGAAATTATCAGAATACATGGAATTCCTAAGACCATGATTTCTGACAGAGATGGTCGCTTCATTTCCCATTTCTGGGAATGTGTTCAGAAGGCCCTAGGCACGAAGCTATTGTTCAGTACTGCCTTCCATCCCCAGACGGACGGATAGACCAAAAGAGTAAATCAAGTACTGGAGGATATGTTACGAGCTTGTGCCCTGGATTTCAAAGGTAGTTGGTGCCGATACTTATGTTTGGCAGAATTTGCCTACAGCAATAGCTACCAAGCTACTATTGGAATGGCACCCTACGAGGCTCTATACGGGAGGAGATATAGATCTCCCATATGCTGGTACGAGGGTGGTGAAAAGAAGGGGATGGGACTCCAGACGGACTTCATCGACGACACCACCCGAGCTATACAGAACATCCGTCAGAGAATTAAAACTGCTCAGAGCCGAGAAAAGAGCTATGCGGATATGCGGCGTAGACCATTAGAATTCAAAGTCGGGGACCTGGTATTCCTCAAGGTGGCCCCTATGAAGGGAGTGATGAGATTCGGAAGGAAGGGTAAGCTGAGTCTGTGCTATGTTGGACCGTATCCGATATTGTAGAGGGTTGGCAAGGTAGCTTACAAGTTGGAGCTGCCTAAAGAGATGTCGGCTATTCACAACGTGTTCCATGTCTCTGTGCTCAAGAAATGCATTTCCAGTGCGGACCAAGTGATCGAGCCACAAACAGTACAAGTTAAAGAGGACCTGAGTTATGAAAGTCGACCTATCCATATACTAGACCGAGAAGTCAAGAGACTAAGGAACAAAGAGGTGCCCTTAGTAAAGGTCCTGTGGCAGAATCAACGGTACGAAGAAGCTACCTGGGAACGCGAGGAGGACATGAAGCAGAAGTACCCAGAATTGTTCTAAGTTTCGAGGATGAAACTTTTAAAAGGTATGAAGGATTGTAACGCCCGTAAAATTTCTAGCAATTTTACAAGAATTTTTGGCTTGATTATGATGGGCTTTATGTGGGCTTTTCAAAAATAAAAGAAAATGAGCCAAAAAGGATGCAAGGCCTAGGAATTAAACCCCAAACCTCTAGAGATAGCCAAGCCCTTTAGATGCATCCACTAACCAAAATCCCAACAAGATTGTATTATTAGAGGAATATGGGAAATTATAGTTAGGGGTAAGGGAGATTAAGGGACTCTTCAAGTGAATAAATAGGGGGAATGAGGGGGCATGAGTTACCAAACTGGTTTTCTCCTCCTCTTCTTCTTCCTCACCGAACTCTAGAGCTCCCCCTCTCCATTTATTTGGCTGAACCCCATCCAAGCATGGAGAAGGCTAGATTTGGCTTTCCTTAGGTCGTCTTTTCACTAAAATCAAAGCGAAGGAAGTAAGTATCCCTCACCTGCATACGAGTAGCTTTCGGTTGATGTTTTGTGTAGAAACCTCTATGAACTATTCGGCCAACATGGGTTTCTGTTGGTGCAGTAGGCACCTAAGTCGAACCTGAGTTTTGATTATAGCAAACGATACAAAGTTAAGCTCATGTCGTTATCTCACGAGCTGAATCGAGTGTGCAGAAGATTGCTATAGCTGGAGTTGAAGGCTAGCGACACCCAGAGGAAGCCGCGGTGGTTGGGCGACACTCGAGTGACTTCGGAGGGAGCCGAAGGAATCGAGTGGAAGGCCGGAAGCAAAAGCAACACGTAAGTATCAAGGTAAGCTCGTGTGTGTGAGCGTAAGTGAGGTCATATCAGCGTTACGGGGATGATCTTAAGCATAGATCCGACCAAAGACATCCTATAGATGGTCTAGGTCGAGATCGGACGATCGACGACCATCGAAATTATGTTTTTGTTGAGCTAACTTTGACTGGAGGACTCATCTCAATTAGTCGCTTAGAAGGTCAACACTCGACTGATGCTGCCATCAGTCGACTGATGATGGCCATCAGTCGACTAATGGTCAATGATTAGCTTCGAGGAGTCAAGGCTTATCACCCCATTTCAAGGAGTTTTTGTGTCCATTTGTGATTGGTTGAAGACCTATTCGATGAGGGGCTCAAAGGCTATAAAAGGAGGGCTTGTCTTAGGGTTTTTCATCAATTAAAAAGCTTCCAAGTGCTTCCGATACGCTCCGACTCTCCGACATCCCTACGACGAAGCGCTGCCAAGACGACGACTAGAGCTTCAACCTCCATCCTTTGAAGACGTCGGTAATGAAAGTTTGAATCATATTTCAGTTTATAAGTTGTTCTTATTTTGAGCTTTAAATCATATCAAGGAGAGGGGGAGTGTCCCTCTACCTTGAGATTTTATCATCTTGTGTATCCGTCTAACTCCTACCTCCAACGAGGAGGAGCTTTTTAGTAGTTTGCCCTCCGTACGTGGTCAAGGACCACTAGGGCCTTGGAGTAGTAGCCTTCGGCTACGAACCAATTAAAACCTTTGTGTCTATTGTCTCTATTTTTGTTTTTATCTTCCACTGTGCCTACTCGCGTTTTAACGAAAAATTTCTATCGCTATTCACCCCCCCTCTAGCGATCCAATCGATCCAATAGTTTCTTTGTGTTTTATTGAAGTTCTATACCTTGTTTTACATGCACATGATGAAGTTAAGATGTAGAATGAATTAGGTTAAAAGTTAACCCTAGAAACCTCTATGAACTATTCGGCCAACATGGGTTTCTTGGTGTTTTATTGAAGTTCTATACCTTGTTTTACATGCACATGATGAAGTTAAGATGTAGAATGAATTAGGTTAAAAGTTAACCCTAGAAACCTCTATGAACTATTCGGCCAACATGGGTTTCTTGGTGTTTTATTGAAGTTCTATACCTTGTTTTACATGCACATGATGAAGTTATGATGTAAGATGAATTAGGTTAAAAGTTAACCCTAGAAACCTCTATGAACTATTCGGCCAACATGGGTTTCTTGGTATTTTTTTGAAGTTCTATACCTTTTTTTACATGCATATGATGATGTTAGGATGTAGAATGAATTAGGTTAAAAGTTAACCCTAGAAACCTCTAAGGACTATTCGGCCAACATGTGTTTTTGGTGATTAATTGAAGTTTTATTCCATTGTTTGTATGCATATGATCTGTTAGTGTGTTAGAGGGATTAGGTTAAAAGACTATCCCTAAAAGCCTACATGGACCATTCGGCCACCCCCTTGTATTGATGTTTCAATGAAGTTTTATTCCATGTTTTGTATGCATATGATGATGTTAGTATGTTAGAGGGATTAGGTTAAAAGTCTAACCCTAAAAACCTACTTGGACCATTCGGCCACCCCTTGGTTTTGATGTTTCAATGAAGTTTTATACCATGTTTTGTATGCATATGATGATGTTAGTATGTTATATGGATTAGGTTAACGGTTTAACCCTAAAAGTCCAATGAACCATTCGGCCAACCATTGTTCCTTAACATGCTCTAGGTTGGGTTAACATGTGTTTTATGTTTAGGAGAATTCATGTTGACTTGTGATATTAAATGATGCTAGATGAAGATAACATGCTTTAGGTTAGTGTTTACTTACTCTTGATGTTTATGCCTTATGCCATGCCCTATATGTATGTGATATTTAAGATAAGTTATGAAATGAAATACGATATGATTATGAAATGAGAAATGATATGTTCATGAAGTGAAGTATGATATGTTATCAATGAAGTTTGCTATGTTTGCAAAATGAAATAAGATATGTTATAATAAAAGCATATAAGTATTTTACCTTCTGCATGGCTAGTACCAGGACCATAATAAGGTCCAAAAAGGGATGGGCTCTTAAGATGCCCTAGGTCGACGGACTAAGATCGGGCCTAGGATGGGCTTCTATGTATGATTGCCCCTAGGTCGACGGACTAAGATCGGGCCTAGTACGGGATGAGCTCCAAGATGACCTAGGTCGATGGACTATGATCGGGCCTAGGATGGGCTTCTACGCTATGACGATTGCCCTAGGTCGACGGACTAAGATCGGGCCTAGTAATCAAGTAGGTTCGAGACTTGCTACCTTGGGTTTATTTAGGGATGCGCGCTATGATGATGAAGAAGTGGTACAATGCCGGGCCCAAATATGTTGAGATTTATGTTTACGTACCTATATTATATGTTTTCAAAAGCATCCTGCATATGTTTACATCATTTGATTGTTATGTTCACATGCTATGTTGATATGTCATATATATGTTGCATGTTATGTTTGACATGTCATGTTTATGCTGCTATGTTACATATGATGTATGTTATGTTTGATATGTCATATATATGTTGTATGTTATGTTGATATGTCATGTATATGTTGCTATGTTACATATGTTGTATGTTATGTTTGATTAAGTCATATGTTTACATGATATGCTACTATGATATATATGTTACATGTTTTGTTCACTTATGTTACTTATGCTACATGTTAAGTTGCTTATGTCATGTATGTTAGATGTTATGTTGCTTATATGTTATGAATGTTACATGCCATGATTAATGTCGATATAAGGTTTTAGTGAGTAGGACAGGATCTTACTAAGCCTATGTGCTTATAGTTTATCTTTCCCTCGTACTGCAGATAAGGGTAAGGGATGGATAAACTAAATGGAGCAGCAGGAGGGGCCAAATGTGTGTGGTAGTGGCATGGTGGAGAAGATCCGTTATGTCCTTATATATATGTTTCCCTATGATGATGACGTTTATGGATGTCCTTATTTATGTCTCCTTATGATGATGATGTTTATGGACTTGAACTAAGCACTAAGTATCTATATATGTTATGATGCATGCTCTATGTTAAGAAGAAGTATCTATATATGTTATGATGCATGCTCTATGTTAAGAAGAAGTATCTATATATGTCAATACATGTTTATGTTTAAAAGAAAAAAAAAAGTGTAATGTATCTAAAGTCTTCCGCTGTAAGTAGTAAGAAGTGTATGTATGTACGGTCGCGTCACGCGTCGCCCCTCCGGACCCTTGGAAAAAAAGGGTGGGCATGACATAAACAACCTTATTTTTCCTGAAATTAGCTTGACAGTCGACTCCTTACAGTAATCAGTCGACTGCCACTCACATCAGTTGACTGCCATCAGGCGGCAGTCGACTGATAACTGAAATTCTCGAATTTCAACTATCAAAATCGAATTTTAAAAAGTCATAAGTAATTCTACATATATCGAAAAATCATTAAATTTGATACGTATATTACTTATAGTCAATTCAATGGGTGAAAAATATTTGAAAATTATTTTACACATAAAATATCGAGATTGATACAAAACTCAAAACCATTGAAATTTTTAATATTTTAGCCCTATTTTGTATCAATTTCATCAATGGTGATTGCTATCAAAAGATAGACTTCAACAAGGTTTTCTAAATTGATTTAACAATGTTTTCAAAACCTTATTTTGGATCATATTCCTTGGGCTCTATGTACATGACTTGTACACTTGCTCTCCCAATGATCCACCAATGAAATTAGATGAGTTATAGTCCTTCTAGATGCAAAAACTATGCACCTTAAACTCAACTCATATCCTAGCATCTCACATGTATCTAGAGTGTATAAATACACATACATGTCAATTGGATGTGAGATGTGAGTTTTGGTTCATTTAATCTAGGGTTTCATGCATTTTCTAAGGCAACCCTACTTGATTCCCTTGTGAATGGCACTCCAAGTCATGCCATAGTCCTTAAATCAATTTTCAATCAAGTTAATGCATGAAATGATCATGGCATAATAATAGCAAAAATAAAGCATGACCAATGATCATGATATCATGGCATATGATATAAAACTAAAGCACATGACATTCAATCCTAAAACCTAAGCATAATCATGACATATAAAATGCTTAAAAGTAAACATGACATCATGACATGGCATATGACAATCAAAGCATGACATATAAAATATATAGGTGTAGTAATAACTAAATTTTAATATTAATTTCCATTTGTTGGGATTAAGATCATTTTGCCATATTAACCTAAATTCTCCCAAGTGTGCCAAAAACCCAAAATGACACACTAAGACCTCTAAATCTAAATTGTGCCAATTTAATTGATTTTTCATAATTCCAAAAATGCATTGACACATCCTAAAATCTATTAGGATATTGATTCAAATCTATTTCCAAGGTAACCATAACCTTTAAAATAACCTAAAGTGTCACCTTTACCATGGTTGAGTTAACTACCCATCCAATCAAGGTTGGCACACCCTAAACCCATCTAGCATGAATCAATCATGCTCTTAGAAACCCAAAACCTATTTGAGCTCATTGGGTTAATTAGTTATTCCTTAGGGATAACCTCCCTAGATGCCCTCTTAATGACCTTTCTAGGCTTGTTAGCCTTGGTCATTTGGGTCTTACCTAGGTTGACTCTAGGGGTAACTTCCCTTGCAACCTTCTTAGTGGCCAACCTAGGTTTCCTAGAAACCCTAGCCACTAGGCACACCCTTTGGTCAACCTTAGGGATGACTTTCCTATTGACCTTGGTCTTCCTAGACCTAGTTTGTGTTCCATAATCAAATGGAACACTATGGTAAGCCATCTTAGGCTTAGGTTTGTGACCCAAACCCTTCTTGCCCTTTGATGACATTTGCTTCTTGGGTCCTAAGTGTTGACTTTGAGATTTTGACCTAGAAATTTAATTAATTGACCCTTGCATTTGATTTTGCATAACCTTAAGGGTCTTTTCAAGTTTTTAAAACCTTGACCTCTAGGCTTGGTTCTCTAATTCTAATTGCCCAATTTTTGAATTTTGATTTAATCCTTGGGCATGGTTCTTTCTAGGCATATGCCTAGTCCATTTAGGATTGAAACCTTGGTGCTCTTGTATTTTCCTAATAGATTCCCTAGGTATGGTTTTTCTAGGGACAGTAGTCCCAAAATTTTCCTTATTTCCTAAATGGACACTTTTAGCTCCTAAGCAAAAATATTTATTCTTATTAGCATGCTTTTCATAAATTGCAAGAGAATTAAAATTCCTAGCATGATTTTTAACATTTAAATTAGAAGATGCAATACTAAAATGTACCTTAGGGTTAGCCTTAGCTCCCCCTACTTGTGATTCTTCTTCTTGGGTCTTTTTGCTCCCCCTAGGGCATTGGCTTCTATAGTGCCCATTTTGATGGCACTTGAAGCATACTACGTGCTCCTTGTTCTTTTGACTTTGGGGACCGACATCCTTGACTTTTGGTGCTGGAAGAGACTTCTTGATCCTTTTAGGACACTTACTCTTGTAGTGTCCTTGCTCCCTACACTCAAAACATATTATATACATTTTATTATTAATTGATATGTTTGAGTTACCTAGGGTGTGTTGAAATGTATACTGAAAGCCTAGCTCTTTTTGTATGAACATTTTTATTTTAAAATAAGAATCACATGATCATTGTTTGCACTTTATATTTATTATATGTGTGCATATTGTCTAATATTTTACATTGTAGATAACATGGTGCTTGGTGTGACACAGAAGATCATGTTATCAGTCCCTTGTAGAATATAAGTAGAGGCTCATAACCAAGATGGTTTTGGACAAACTATTGGCATGGTTGTAGTGTAGCTTGGTATTGTTTTGTCTTGAACATAGAGTTACACTAGTACACTTAGGTGTATTGAGCAGGACCGACATAGAGGTGTTTCAATTTATTGCTGACTACATAATTGAATCGGACCTCGAATATTATGTTGTACATGCTCTTAATCCCGATATAATAATGGGCACATGTACTTAGTATTTATTTCTTTGATTTACCAAAGGGTGAGATTTAGATTTATTAAATCAATATGCCCGGTAAGTTGGGAAAATGATATTATTTACGTGGTGTGTCGTTGATTATAGGAGGAAACTGTGTCCTATATATAGGTTGATGATGTCCCCTTGAGGAGCTCATAAGGTTCATCATGTAAACCCTGCAGGTTGACTTAGTCAACATGATGATAAGGTTGAGTGGTACTACTCGAGGAGTTAGATGTTAATTAATTGATGGTCAGTAAATCAATTAATTGACGGACATTCGATATCTTAAACACGGGGAGATGGATGTACAAATAATATATGGAGCCCATATTAATTTATGGGGGTTGGTGAGGTAATTCAATGATGATTCTCTAGTGGAATGGACCATCATTGATGGATCAAGTTTGTGTGGTTCCGATCCATCGGGTGGCCAAGATCCAACTCCTCCTCATGGTGCCTATTGTAGCCTATTAACACCTCTTGAAGTCTAGATCCAAGGATGTAAAACAAAACTCTAGAACCGACGGTTAAGATTAAATCTCTAGATCCGACGGTGGAGATTAAATCTCTAGAATCGATGGTTGAGATTAAATCCCTAGAACCGACGGTTAAGATTAAATCTCTAGATCCAACGGTGGAGATTAAATCTCTAGAACGGACGGTTGAGATTAAATCCCTAGAACCGACGATTGAGATTAAATCTCGAGATCCGACGGTGGAGATTAAATTTTTAGACTCGATGGTTGGGATGAAACCCTAGATCCGACGGTTGGGATGAAACCCTAGATTCGACGGTTGGGATGAAACCCTAGATCCGACGGTTGGGATGAAATCCTAGATTCGACGGTTGGGATGAAACCCTAGATCCGACAGTTGGGATGAAACCCTAGATCCGACGGTTGGGATGAAACCCTATATCCGACGGTTGGGATGAAACCCTAGATCCGACGGTTGGGATGAAACCCTAGATTCGACGGTTGGGATGAAACCCTAGATCCGACGGTGGAGATTAAAGAAGGCTTAAGACTAACTCTAAGTTAGAGGTTGGTTTTGGAAACTAGGGTTTTGCCTTCCATTAGTGGGCAGCAAGAAACCCTAGAGCTTTCCTTTCCTTCGTTGGGCGGCTAGGTTTTGGAGGGGAAAGTGGGCAGCAACTAGAGGAGAGGATCTCTTCTTCTTCTTCCTAGGGTGTGGCCGGCTCCTAGATCTCTTCCTTCTACCTTGGTTGGCGCTCAACCTATTCCTCTTCTCCTCTTCTTTTTCTCTTGTCCGACGGCATTAGGAGCAAGGGTTTGTCACTTGTTCGGTTCCTTGGTTGTTTCCATTTTGTTCTCTCCATTCTTAGGGCCGGCGGCATCAATTCATTGTGAATTGGTGGTTGGCTCAAGCAAGAAGGAAAGGAGAGTTCTTCTTTCTTTGGATTGAAGGAGATCTAGGAAGCTTCAACTTGTGGAGGATCTTCGCCCACACAGAGTCTACAAGGAGGTTAGGACATACGATAGAAGATTGAGAGGTATAAAACTTTTACAAGTTTTATTATTGATCTTTGCATGTTCTTATTTATATGTTTGTATGTGTTGATTATACTAGTTTACATTTGTATGTATTTGTATAATCATGGACCCCGAAGATAAACACAAAAACCGGTGATCCGTCCGTCGTCTCTTCCGTGGCTAATCGATTAGAAGAGTTTGGTTGCTTGAACAACTAGTTTGTTCAAGCGATCGCTCAAGTCGATAGCACGATGACGAATTGGTTGAGCTTAGGAAACTCATCCCATCCGGATTAGTTTTCATTAGTGAAAATTTTAATCCGAGGACATGGGAGCCAATGAGCCTCCGAGCCGATTGCCAACAATTGGTATCAGAGCCACGGTTTTCGGTTTTGTGTGTTTTGGATTCGGTTACTTTCATGGACATATCATATATTGAGTATGTCAGATAATAGTAGAATGTGCGTAGGCTAACTGTTTGGTTGCAGGTATATGATCCGACTATTATGGCTATATGTGTGTATGTGATTGTTTGTGTATGATTGTATGTATATCATTTAAATCCTTGGGGTTGACGAGGCTAGATTAGTATTTAATTTTTGTAATTAAATACGACATTGTTTAGCCGCTCATTTTAGTTTACTTTCGATCTAGAGTATTTGTACACTCCTTCGTGGAGTATAGGATCGATGGATGTAAATTAAAAGGATATATCTCGGCGTGTACTTCGTTCAGTTACGTATTGCTAAGCGATGCCATGTCATGATTTGGATCGATGAAGAAGTTGCCTTTTATGGAGAACAAAGCCATAATAGTTGGAAAAATTCTGTTTTTTCCATATTTATTGCTGATTTGTTTTATATGCATGTTATGTGTGCTTGAAAATTCCTCATTTTCAATTTACTAAGTGGGAGAGGGATATTTTAATTAATTCCCGTGGCCTCCATTACAATTTGACGTGTGATGCAACAAACTTGTGCGTCGGCTCTGAGTGCCTTCCTCCCCATCGGATGAGTTTGTTTGCAGATCACTAGGTTAAATAATGGTTATAGGAAATTGTTTAGGAGCGTGTGTACTTCCACATCGGTAAGGCACATAATCCGAGATAATTCCCTTAGTATCGTGTAATGGTGCACACTTAGATGCAAATAAAAAGTATCCTCCCCATCGAAGTCACTGCTTTTATTTGTAGGGACAAAGAGGAACCAACTATTAATTTTATTTGTCAAAAAGTAAGGTTGACAAGATAATAAAATTAATGGGTAAAACCTCCTCTTACAAATGTAGAATTCGTATACGTCCACACTATTGTGGCATGCGATATTCTTGGTGTTTTGAGGTGTTGGTTGATTTCGGAATTTTATTGTTTTGAGGAATCAATAATATTTGAAATCTAATATTTTGATCATTGTGATTCTTAGGATTTTCAAAATGACTTTCAGTCCACTTGTTGTGATACTAAAGGAAATAAACTTACTGTTATCCCTATCTGATTGGAAAAGAATCTAAATATTGTCTTATCTGCTAAGAAGTGCATGTATGCACTCTTCAAAGAGTGTCCTCAAGCCATGGTTGCTCAAAAAGGTTTCTACTTCTAAGCCGAAAGGCAAGAAGAAGGAGAAACAAGGTGGAGCAAAGGTGGTGGGAGGATCTCAGGGAGGAGTGAAGAAGCCGAAAGACAAGTACTTCACTTGCAAGCAGACTGGACATAAGAAGAATGATTATCCCCATTCGAAGCAAGAACAAATGTATATCCTTTGGTCCAGTCGTTGAAACATAGTTAGAGGCATTATCTACCGGTACCGGGTGTGTAGATACGAGAGCCACTAATCATGTCTGCAACACTTTGCAAGGGTTCCAGGAAACCCGACGACTAGCTAAAGGGGAGATTACCATTTACTTGGGCAATGCCCTGAAGGTGGCGGCTATTGCAGTGGGAGAAGTTTTATTTATCTCTTAAGAAAAATAAAATTTTGGTTCTTAAGAATTTTTTTATGTACCTTTATTTAGAAAGAATTGCTTTCGGTTTTTAAATTATGGATGGATAATCTATTCCTTTTAATGACAAATTTGTTATAAAAGGAATAGGGACATTATCTATTCAGGTACATAGATAGGAAATTTATAACTTGAACCACAAGCTCCCACGATGCAAATTAAAGTTTACAACTCATCTTCTAATTCCGATAAGAGAAAAGAACCTTCGAAGATAAACCAAACATATCTTTGGGATCTTGGGCTTGGTCATATTAACCTAAGCAGAATTCAAAGGTTGATAGCGGATGGACCTTTTGGTTCATTAGTGGTGGAGGATCTCCCAACCTGCGAATCTTGCTTGGAGGGTAAGATGACCAAGAGGCCTTTCAAGGCCAAGGAGTATAGATCCAAAGATGTGTTGGAATTGGTTCATTCTGATTCGTATGGTCCTATGTCTATCCAGGCAAGAGGTAGTTTTGAATATTTCATTTTTTCATAGACAATTATTCAAGATGACACTACGATCTGATCGTAGTGGTGAATACCTCTTGGGAGAGTTTAGGAATTACTTATCAGAGGCTGGGATTCAATCCCAATTGTTTGCACTTGGCACACCCCAGTAGAACGGTGTAGCAGAGCCAAGGAATATGACTCTTATGGAGATGGTTAGATCGATGATGAGTTATTCTGACTTGCCAGATTCATTCTGGGGATATGCTCTAGATACAGCGGTGTACATTCTGAACTTGGTTCCATCTAAATCAGTGCCTTCTACTCCCACAGAGTTGTGGACTGGGCGAAAGCCTAGTCTAAGACATATTCAGATATGGGGAGTCCAAAGACATGTGCCAAGGCAGATCGTAAGTTGGAACCTCGTACAGAAGTGCGCTTGTTTGTTGGCTATCCTAGGGCAACGAAGGGTGATTTGTTTTATAGTCCTAGAGATCAGAGGGTGATCATTATCACGAACGCCAGATTTCTAGAGGAAGACTATGTGATGAGTCACATGCCCAAGAGTAAAATTGTTCTGGAGGAGTTGAAAGGGGAAGTCACTTCTTTAGTACCACCGGTACAAAAGGATATACCACATGTCACTGCACCGTGTGTCACAGAGGATACACAGGTGATACCTCATCGTAGTGGGAGGGTTGTGAGACAGCCTCTCAGATTCATGTTCTTGGATGAATCTTCTGATTTGGTCCTTGGCGAACATGAACCTGATCCATGGACATATAACGAGGCAATCCAAGATATAGATGCAGCATCTTTGCAAAGTGCAATGAATATTGAGATTGAATCTATGGATTCAAATCAAGTCTAGGAGCTCTTATGCATAGCAGCTCATATGGATTATGAGGTGTGCCAGATGGATGTCAAGATAGCTTTCCTTAATGGAAGTCTTGAGGAGAACATCTATATGAAGCAACCAGAGAGATTCATTGCTAAGGGCAAAGAGCATCCTGTATGTAAGCTTAATCGGTCCATTTATGGATTGAAACAATCTTCGAGGTCTTGGAACATTTGCTTTAATTAGGTAAATCCAGATTTATGGATTTATTTAAAGTCCAGATGAGTCTTGTGTATACAAGAGATGTGACGGAAACGTAGTGGTATTTCTTGTACTATACGTAGATGACATTTTGATAGTTGGAAACAATATCGGAATGTTATCGGACGTAAGGGTATGGTTGTCCAAACAGTTTGATATGAAGGACTTGCGAGAAGTGGGTCACATCCTTGGGATCAAGGTTAGTGTGTTAATCCCAAGCTTCATACATAGACATGATTATGGATCGTTTTAGCATGCAAAACTCCAAGAAAGGTTTTCTACCTTTCAGGCATGGAGTTCCTTTATCTAAGGAGATGTGTCCTAGATCATCTGAGGAGATAGAGGAGATGAAGGTGATTCTTTATGCTTCGACAGTAGGAAGCCTCATGTATACGATGCTATGTACGAGACCCGATATCTGCTATGTCGTGGGCATGGTCAGCAAATATCAGAGTAATCCAGGATAGGGACAATGGACTACGGTAAAGCATATATTGTAGTGCCTGAGAAGGACTAGGGATTATATGCTAGTTTACCGGGCAGACCAATTACTCCCTGTGGGTTACATAGATTTCGATTTCGAATCTGATAGGTAAAACAGTAAGTCTACCTCAGGTTTTGTATTTACTTTGGGAGGTGGAGCCATTGTATGAAGGAGTGTCCAGCAGAAATGCGTGGCGGACTCCACCATGGAAGCTGAGTATGTGGCAGCCTATGAGGCAGCCAAAGAAGCTGGGTGGCTCAGGAACTTCCTGATGGACTTGGATGTGATTCCTGGTTCTCCCAGAAATATCACAATTTATTGTGATAATAATGGTGCAGTTGCAAACTCGAAGGAACCACGAGCCCATAAGGTAAGTAATAGAGCGCAAGAACCACCTGATACGAGAAATCGTAAAGGAGGTAGAAGTTGTTGTCGCCAAGATTGCATCAGAGGATGACCTGGTAGACCCATTCACTAAGGCCCTTCTAGCGAGAGCTTTGATAGGCATGTGGAGGGAAGGGGAATCAGATGTATGGCAATGTGATGACAGCATAGTCTTTTAGTATAAGTGGGAGATTGTTGGAATGTATACTGAAAGCCTAGCTCTTTTTGTATGAACATTTTTATTTTGAAATTAGAATCACATGATCATTGTTTACACTTTATATTTATTATATGTGTGCATATTGTCTAATATTTTATATTGTAGATAACATGGTGCTTGGTGTGGCATAGAAGATCATGTTATCAGTCCCTTGTAGAATATAAGTAGAGGCTCACAACCAAGATGGTTTTGGACAAACCATTGGCATGGTTGTAGTGTAGCTTGGTATTGTTTTGTCTTGAACATAGAGTTACACTAGTACACTTAGGTGTATTGAGCAGGACCGACATAGAGGTGATTCAATTTATTGCTGACTACATAATTGAATCGGACCTCGGATATTATGTTGTACATGCTCTTAATCCCGATATAATAACGGACACATGTACATAGTATTTATTTCTTTGATTTACCAAAGGGTGAGATTTAGATGGATTAAATCAATATGCCCGGTAAGTTGGGAAATGATATTATTTACGTGGTGTGCCGTTTATTATAGGAGGAAACCGTGTCCTATATATAGGTTGATGATGTCCCCTTGAGGAGCTCATAAGGTTCATCACGTAAACCCTGCAGGTTGACTTAGTCAACATGATGATAAGGTTGAGTGGTACTACTCGAGGAGTTAAATGTTAATAATTGATGGTCAGTAAATAAATTAATTGACGGACATTCGATATCTTAAACACGGGGAGATGGATGTACAAATATTATATGAAGCCCAAATTAATTTATGGGGTTTGGTGAGGTAATTCAATGATGATCCTCTAGTGGAATGGAACATCATTGATGGATCAAGTTTGTGTGGTTCCGATCCATCGAGTGGCCAAGATCCAACTCCTCCTCATGGTCCCTATTGTAGCCTATTAACACCTCATGAAGTCTAGATCCAAGGATGTAAAACAAAACTCTAGAACCGACGGTTAAGATTAAATCTCTAGATCCGACAGTGGAGATTAAATCTCTAGAATCGACGGTTGAGATTAAATCCCTAGAATCGACGGTTAAGATTTAATCTCTAGATCCTACGGTGGAGATTAAATCTCTAGAACCGACGGTTGAGATTAAATAACTAGAACCGACGGTTGAGATTAAATCTCGAGATCCGACGGTGGAGATTAAATCTCTAGACCCGACGGTTGGGATGAAACCCTAGACCTGATAGTAGGGATGAAACCCTAGATCCGACGGTTGGGATGAAACCCTAGATCCGACGGTTGGGATGAAATCCTAGATCCGACGGGTGGGATGAAACCCTAGATCCGACGGTTGGGATGAAACCCTAGATCCGACGGTTGGGATAAAACCCTAGCTCCGACGGTTGGGATGAAACCCTAGATCTAACGGTGGAGATTAAAGGAGGCTTAAGCCTAACTCTATAAATAAGGCTCTATAGGTTGGGCGGCAAAGGGATAAGAGTTAGAGTTTGGTTTTGGAAACTAGGGTTTGGCCTTCCATTAGTGGGCGGCAAGAAACCCTAGAGCTTTCCTTTCCTTGGTTGGGCGGCTAGGTTTTGGAGGGGAAAGTGGGCGATAACTAGAGGAGAGGATCTCTTCTTCTTCTTCCTAGGGTGTGGACGGCTCCTAGATCTCTTCCCTCTACCTTGGTCGGCGCTCAACCTATTCCTCTTCTCCTCTTCTTTTTCTCTTGGCCGGCGGCATTAGGAGCAAGGGTTTGTCCCTTGTTCGGTTCCTTGGTTGTTTCCATTTTGTTCTCTCCATTCTTGGGGCCGACGGCATCAATTCTTTGTGAATTGGTGGTTGGCTCAAGCAAGAAGGAAAGGAGAGTTCTTCTTTCTTTGGATTGAAGGAGATCTAGGAAGCTTCAACTTGTGGAGGATCTTCGCCCACACGGAGTCTACAAGGAGGTTAGGACATACGATAGAAGATCGAGAGGTATAAAACTTTTACAAATTTTATTATTGATCTTTGCATGTTCTTATTTATATGTTTGTATGTGTTGATTATACTAGTTTACATTTGTATGTATTTGTATAATCATGGACCTCGAAGATAAACACAAAAACCGGCGATCCGTCTGTCGTCTCTTCCGCGGCTAATCGACTAGAAGAGTTTGGTAGCTTGAACAACTAGTTTGTTCAAGCGATCGCTCAAGTCGATAGCACGACGACGAATTGGTTGAGCTTAGGAAACTCATCCCATCCGGATTAGTTTTCATTAGTGAAAATTTTAATCCGGGTACATGGGAGCCAATGAGCCTCCGAAGCAATTCCCTACATGGTGGTCGTAGAAGGTGCCGAAATTGGAGCTTCTTCATCTTGACCGGATGTGGAAGGCTCTTCTTTGGGTTGCTCCAGTGTAGATGTTCTAATCCCCTACCCCTCAATCATAGAGGTTGAGGTTTCTTCTAATTCTACCTCTTCCACCACTTCTTCCTCCTCGGATGTCGAACACTCCTCGCCCTCCGAATCCTCACTTTCTTGTGAGGATGAGCTCTCTTCCTCATCCTCCTCATCTTCTTGGATTGAGTGGGGCTCTTCATAGAATTTTTCCAATTTGTTCCATAACTCCTTGGCATCTTTACAATCCCCTATCTTGATCAAAATATCATTAGGGATTATATTAAGCAAAATACCCATTATCTTATTGTTGATGTTATAGTATCAGAGTTGTTCTTGACTCAAATTCTTCTTCTTGATTTTTCTTCCTTCTTCGGTTTTTGGAGTTCTTAGGTGGATGCTTCGGAGGCTCATTGGCTCCCATGTCCCCGGATTAAAATTTTCACTAATGAAAGAATTAATCCGGATGGGATGAGCTTCCCTAGCACAACCTATTCGTCATCGTGCTAACAACTTGAGTGGTCGCTTGAACAAACTAGTTGTTCAAGCAACACAACTCTTCTAGTTCGTTAGCCGCGGAAGAGACGACGGATGGATCGCCGGTTTTTGTGTTTGTCTTCGGGGTCCATGATTATACAATATATATTCATACACACACATGCATAATCAAAACAAATAAGAACATGCTAAGATCTGTACATAAAGTTAAAATAACTTTATACCTCACGATCTTCTACCGTATGTCCTATCCTTCTCGTGGACGACGTGTGGACGAAGATCCTCCACGAGTAGAAGCCTTCTAGATCGCTTTCTTCTCAACCTTGTCCGCTGCGAACAAAGAGAAGAACTAGCAAATACCTTTCCTATCTAGAACCGGCCACCAAATTAGGGAATTTGGTGCAACCGCCGGCCAAGGAGCAATGGATGATGCGCCGGCCACCTTCTCCAAGAAGAGTTGCCGCCGGCCACTTTTGGATTATAGGGAGGAGGAAGAGAACCGGCCACCAATGGGAGGAGAACCGCCGGCTAAGGAAGAAGAGAAAAGCCTTAAGGTTGGGTGCCGGCCAAGTATTGATGGTGCAAGTTGGGCGCCGGCAACAACTTTGGATGAAGATGGTTGCCGCCCACCTCTCCAAGAGCCAAACCCTAATTCCAAAACCAATTCTTGATCCTTATTGCCGCCCAACCCTAAGCATCTATTTATAGAATAGGGCTTAAGCCTCCTTTAATCTCCACCGTCGGATCTAGGGATTTAATCTCCACCGTCGGATCTAGGGTTTTATCCCAACCGTCGGATCTAGGGTTTAATCCCAACCATCGGATCTAGGATTTCATCCCAACCTTCGGATCTAAGATTTCATCCCAACCGTCGGTTCAAGGGTTTCATCCCAACCGTCGGATCTAGGGATTTAATCCCAACCGTTGGTTCTAGGGTTTCATCCAACCATCGGATCTAGGGATTTAATCCCAACCGTTGGTTCTAGGTTTTGTTTTACATTTTTGGATCTAGACTTCATAAGGATTATATTAGGCTACGATAGGGACCATAAGGAGGAGTTGGGTCTTGGCCACCCGATGGATCGGAACCACACAAACTTGATCCATCAATGATGTTCCATTCCACTAGAGGATCATCATTGAACTACCTCACCAACCCCCATAAATCAATATGGGCTCCATATATTATTTGTACATTAATCTCCCCGTGTTTAAGATATCGAATGTCCGTCAATTAATTGATTTACTAACCATCAATTAATTAACATCTAATTCCTCGAGTAGTACCACTCAACCTTATCATCATGTTGACTAAGTCAACCAACTGGGTTTACATGATGAACCTTATGAGCTCCTCAAGGGGACATCATCAACCTAATATATAGGACACAGTTTCCTCCTATAATCAACGGCACACCATGTAAATAATATTATTTCCCAACTTACCGGGCATATTGATTTAATCCATCTAAATCTCACCCACTGGTAAATCAAAGAAATAAATACTAAGTACATGTGCCCGTTATTATATCGGGATTAAGAGCATGTACAACATAATATCCGAGGTCCGATTCAATTATGTAGTCAGTACTAAATTGAATCACCTCTATGTTAGTCCTACTCAATACACCTAAGTGTACTAGTGTAACTCTATGTTCAAGATAAAACAATACCAAGCTACACTACAACCATGCCAATGGTTTGTCAAAAACCATCTTGGTTGTGAGCCTTTACTTATATTTTACAAGGTACTGATAACATGATCTTCTGTGCCACACCAAGCACCATGTTATCTACAATGTAAAATATTAGACAATATGCACACATATATAATGAATATATAAAATGCAAACAATAATCATGTGATTCTTATTTCAAAATAAAATGTTCATACAAAAAGAGCTAGGCTTTCAGTATACATTCCAACAATCTCCCACTTATACTAAAAGACTATGTCGTCATCACTCTGCCATACATCTGATCCCCATGTCCTCCACATGCCTATCAAACGCTTTCGCTGGAAGGGCCTTAGTGAATGGATCCGCCAGGTTATCCTCTGATGCAATCTTGGTGACATCAACTTCTCCTCGCTTTACGATCTCTCGTATGAGGTGGTACTTGCGCTCTATGTGTTTACTCGCCTTATGGGCTCGTGGTTCCTTCGAGTTTGCAACTGCACCACTATTATCATAATAAATTGTGATAGTTCTGGGCAAACCAGGAATCACATCCAAGTCCATCAAGAAGTTCCTGAGCCATACAGCTTCCTTGGCTGCCTCAGAGGCTGCCACATACTCAGCTTCCATGGTAGAGTCCGCCACGCATTTCTGCTTGACACTCCTCCATGCTATGGCTCCACCTCCAAAAGTAAACACAAACCCCGAGGTAGACTTACTCTTGTCCCTATCTGATTGGAAATCCAACTGTAACCTGGAGGGACTAATTGATCCGCCTAAACCAAAGATATAATCCCTAGTCCTTCTCAGGTACTTCAATATATGCTTTACCGCAGTCCAATGTCCTCGTCAGATTACTCGATATCTGCTAACCATGCCCACGGTAAAGCAGATATCCGGTCTCGTACATAGCATAGCATACATAAGGCTTCCTACTGCCGAAGCATAAGGAACCGCCTTCATGTCCTCTATCTCCTTTGATGTTCTGGGACACATCTCTTTAGATAAAGGAACTCCATGCCTAAAAGGTAGAAAACCTTTCTTGGAGTTCTGCATGCTAAAACGAGCAAGGATAGTGTCAATGTATGAAGCTTGAGACAAGCACAACATCCTTTTCTTGCGATCCCTTATAACTTTGATCCCAAGGATGTGTCCCACTTCTCCCAAGTCCTTCATATCAAACTGTTTGGACAACCATACCCTTACATCTGATAACACTTTGATATTGTTGCCAACTAACAAAATGTCATCTACGTATAGTACAAGAAACACCACTACGTTTCCGTCACATCTCTTGTATACACAAGGCTCATCCGGACTTTGAATAAATCCATATGACTGGATTACCTCATCAAAATGGATGTTCCAAGATCTAGAAGCTTGCTTCAATCCATAAATGGACCGATTAAGCTTACATACAAGATGCTCTTTGCCTTTAGCAATGAATCCCTCTGGTTGGCGCATATAGATGTTCTCCTCAAGACTTCAGTTAAGGAAAGCTGTCTTGACATCCATCTGCCAAATCTCATAATCCATATGAGCAGCTATAGATAAGAGAATCCAGATAGACTTAAGCATAGCTACCGGCGAAAAGGTCTCCTCATAATCGATACCCTCTTTCTGAGTATACCCTTTCGCAACAAGCCTAGCTTTGAAGGTTTCAACCTTCCCGTCTACTCCTCTCTTTCTCTTGTAGATCCACTTGCATCCAATGGTTTTTACACCATCGGGTGGCTCTACTAGCTCCCAGACCTGATTAGAATCCATAGATTCTATCTCTGAATTCATCGCTTTTTGCCAATATACTGCATCTTTATCTTGGATTGCCTCGTCATATGTCCAGGGATCAGGTTCATGTTCACCAGGGACTAAGTCCGAAGACTCTCCCAAAAACATGAATCTGTCGGGTTGTCTAACAACCCTCCCACTACGACGAGGTGCCTCATGTGTATGCTCTATGACACGCGGTGCAGTGACTTGTGGTGTCTCCTCTTGTACCGGTGGTACAAGCCTCGGACTTCGCCATCTCCTCAAGAACAATCCTACTCGTGGGCTTGTGATTCATCACATAGTCTTCCTCTAGAAATCTGGCATTCGTACTCACGATCACCTTCTGATCTCTAGGACTATAGAATAAACCACCCTTCGTTCCCTTAGGGTAGCCAACAAACAAGCGCACTTCTGTACGAGATTCCAACTTACCAGCATCTCCCTTCAGCACATGTGCTGGACTACCCCAAATCCGAATATGTCATAGACTAGGCTTTCGCCACCCACAACTCGGGGGAGTATAGGGTATCGACTTAGATGGAACCATGTTCGTAATGTGTGCCGCTTCCAGAGCAAACCCCGTAACTAATCAGTAACTCGTAATAACTCATCATCGATCCGACCATCTCCATAAGAGTCCTATTCCTTCGCCTCGCTACACCATTCTACCGGGTTGTGCCAAAGTGCATAATTGGGATTGAATCCCACCTCGATAAGTAACTCCTAAACTCTCCCAAGAGGTACTCGCCACCACGATCAGATCGTAATGTCTTGATACTTTTACCTTGACGGTTCTCCACATCAGCCTTGAATTCTTTGAACTTGTCAAAGCATTCAGACTTGCGGCGCATCAAGTAAATGTATCCATACCTTGAATAATCGTCTATAAAAGAGACGAAGTATTCAAAGCCACCTCTTGCCTGGATAGACATAGGACCGCACAAATCAGAATGAACCAATTCTAACACATCTTTGGCTCTATACCCCTTGGCCTTAAAAGGCCTCTTGGTCATTTTACCTTCCAAGCAAGATTCGCAGGTTGGGAGATCCTCCACCACTAATGAACCCAAAGGTCCATCAGCTATCAACCATTGAATTCTGCTTAGGTTAATATGACCAAGCCTTAGATGGCAAAGATATGTTTGGTTCATTTGCGAAGATTCTTTTCTCTTATTAGACTTAGAAGATGAGTTATTTACTTCTATTTGCATCGTGGGAGTTTTTGGTTCAATAGAATATAAATTGCCAACCAATGTACCAGAACAGATAATCTCCCTATTCCTTTTTATAACCACCTTGTCATTAAAAGAAACAGAATATCCATCCAAAAACAATTTAGAAACTGAAATTAAATTCTTTCTAAAAGTAAGTACATAAAGACAATTTCTTAAAACCAAAAATTTATTCCTATCAAAAGATAAATAAATGTCTCCCACTACAATAGCCGCCACCTTTGAAGCATTGCCCATGAAGACGGTAATCTCTCCTCACTAGTCGTCGGTTTCGAACCCCGCAAAGTATTGCAGACATTAGTAGCTCCTGTATACACACACACGAGCCTTTGGTAGATAACCGCTAAACATGTTTCAACAACTAAACAAGAAGATATACCTTTGTTCTTTGGCGAGGGCAGTCCGCCTTCAATGTCGATCTGCTTGCAAGTGAAGCACTTGCCTTTCGGCTTCTTCACTCTGCACGAGGTCCCACTTGCCACTTTCTTGCTCCACCTTGCTTCTTCTTCTTCTTACCTTTCGGTTTAGAGGAAGAAACCTTACAGCGACCATGGCTTGAGAACTCGGCGAAAAAGCCCCTCTGCGCTTTGGAGTTACATCGAAGCTCGCCAGCGAATACAACCTTTTGTTCATGTTGTAGTTGGTAGGCGCTCAAAACTCCTAGGCAAAGACTGGAGAATGATATCGACCTGGGTTTCCCCATCGATCTCAGCTCCTAGGACTTCCATCTCATTAAGATGAGCCATCATCTTGAGAACATGATCTCTAATGGGTGTTCCCTCGATCATGGAGGTCGTCATCAAGTTTCTCATAGCCTCCTGCCTAGCCGCCCTACTCTGATGTCCGAAAAGTTTCTTGAGATTGAACATCATGTCATAAGCTGTGGCTATGGCCTGATGCTGATGTTGCAGCACATTTGACATAGATGCCAAAATGTAACACCACGCCATCTCATCTACCTTAACCCATTTCTTATAACGTTCTATCTCCTTTTCATTAGAGTCATCTGAGGGCTTAGGAGGACAGACCTCGAAGAGTACAAATTTGTACTCTTCCGCAGTTAAGACAATATCAAGGTTTCTTTTCCAATCAATGTAGTTTGGACTAGTAAGTTTGTTTTCTTTTAAAATCACAGCAAGTGTGTTGAAAGCCATTTGAAAATCCTAAAAATCACAATGATCAAAATATTAGATTTCAAATATTATTGATTCCTCAAAACAATAAAATCCCGAAATCAACCAACACCTCAAAACACCGAGAATATCGCATGCCACGATAGTGTGGACGTATACGAATTCCACATTTGTAAGAGGAGGTTTTACCCATTAATTTTATTATCTTGTCAACCTTACTTTTTGACAAATAAAATTAATAGTTGATTCCTCTTTAGCCCTACAAATAAAAGCAGTGACTCCGATGGGGAGGATACCTTTATTTGTATCTAAGTGTGCACCATTACACGGTACTAAGGGAATTATTTCGGATTATGTGCCTTACCGATGGGGAAGTACACACGCTCCTAAATAATTTCCTATAACTATTATTTGACCTAGTGATCCGTAAACAAACTCATCCGATGGGGAGGAAGGCACTCAAAGCCAACGCGCAAGTTTTTTGCATCACACGTCAAATTGTAATGGAGGCCGCGGGAATTAATTAAAATATCCCTCTCCCACTTAGTAAATTGCAATCGAGGAATTTTAAACATACACAACATGCATATAAAACAAATAAGCAATTAATATGGAAAAAAACAGAATTTTTCCAACTATTATGGAATTGTCCTCCAATATGCATCCCGTCGTGTCGCCACCTCGTCTGCTCCATCTTTTCCCGTGCGCAAGTCACCAAAGAGTTCCGAGCCGAGATAAATCATTTTATTTACATCCATCGATCCTATACTCCACGAAGGAGTGTACAAATAATCTAGATCGAAAGTAAACTAAAATGATCGGCTAAACAATGCCGTATTTAATTACAAAAATTAAATACTAATCTAGCCTCGTCAACCCCGAGGATTCAAATAATAAATTTTTTACACACATCCATTCACATACACACACATGGCCATAATAGTCGGATCTTATGCCTGCAACCAAAGAGTTAAACTACGCATATCCAACTATTATCCGGCACATATAATATATGAAAAATGCATAAAAAATTAACCGAATCCTAAACACACAAAACCGGAAACCGATGGCTCTGATACCAATTGTTAGGTGGATGCTTCGGAGGCTCATTGGCTCCCATGTCCCCGGATTAAAATTTTCACTAATGAAAGAATTAATTCGGATGGGATGAGCTTCCCTAGCACAACCTATTCATCGTCGTGCTAACAACTTGAGTGGTCGCTTGAACAAACTAGTTGTTCAAGCAACACAACTCTTCTAGTTGGTTAGCCGCGGAAGAGACGACGGATGGATCGCCGGTTTTTGTGTTTGTCTTCGGGGTCCATGATTATACAATATATATTCATACACACACATTCAAAATCAAAACAAATAAGAACATGCACAGATCTGTACATAAAGTTAAAATAACTTTATACCTCACGATCTTCTACCGTATGTCCTATCCTTCTCGTGGACGACGTGTGGACGAAGATCCTCCACGAGTAGAAGCCTTCTAGATCGCTTTCTTCTCTACCTTGTCCGCTGCGAACAAAGAGAAGAACTAGCAAATACCTTTTTATATCTAGAACCGGCCACCAAATTAGGGAATTTGGTGCAACCGCCGGCCAAGGAGCAATGGATGATGCGCCGGCCAACTTCTCCAAGAAGAGTTGCCACCGGCCACTTTTGGAGAATAGGGAGGAGGAAGAGAACCGGCCACCAATGGGAGGAGAACCGCCGGCTAAGGAAGAAGAGAAAAGCCTTAAGGTTGGGCGCCGGCCAAGTATTGATGGTGCAAGTTGGGCACCGGCAACAACTTTGGATGAAGATGGTTGCCGCCCACCCTAGCTCCAAACCCTAGCCGCCCACCTCTCCAAGAGCCAAACCCTAATTCCAAAACCAATTCTTGATCCTTATTGCCGCCCAACCCTAAGCATCTATTTATAGAATAGGGCTTAAGCCTCCTTTAATCTCCACCGTCGGATCTAGGGATTTAATCTCCACCGTCGGATCTAGGGTTTTATCCCAACCGTCGGATCTAGGGTTTAATCCCAACCATCGGATCTAGGATTTCATCCCAACCTTCGGATCTATGATTTTATCCCAACTGTCGTTTCTTGGGTTTCATCCCAACCGTCGGATCTAGGGATTTAATCCCAACCGTTGGTTCTAGGGTTTCATCCAACCATCGGATCTAGGGATTTAATCCCAACCGTTGGTTCTAGGTTTTGTTTTACATTCTTGGATCTAGACTTCATAAGGATTATATTAGGCTACGATAGGGACCATAAGGAGGAGTTGGGTCTTGGCCACCCGATGGATCGGAACCACACAAACTTGATCCATCAATGATGTTCCATTCCACTAGAGGATCATCATTGAACTACCTCACCAACCCCCATAAATCAATATGGGCTCCATATATTATTTGTACATTAATCTCCCCGTGTTTAAGATATCGAATGTCCGTCAATTAATTGATTTACTGACCATCAATTAATTAACATCTAATTCCTCGAGTAGTACCATTCAACCTTATCATCATGTTGACTAAGTCAACCAGCTGGGTTTACATGATGAACCTTATGAGCTCCTCAAGGGGACATCATCAACCTAATATATAGGACACGGTTTCCTCCTATAATCAACGGCACACCATGTAAATAATATTATTTCCCAACTTACCGGGCATATTGATTTAATCCATCTAAATCTCACCCTCTGGTAAATCAAAGAAATAAATACTAAGTACATGTGCCCGTTATTATATCGGGATTAAGAGCATGTACAACATAATATCCGAGGTTCGATTCAATTATGTAGTCAGTACTAAATTGAATCTCCTCTATGTCGGTTCTACTCAATACACCTAAGTGTACTAGTGTAACTCTATGTTCAAGATAAAACAATACCAAGCTACACTACAACCATGCCAATGGTTTGTCCAAAACCATCTTGGTTGTGAGCCTTTACTTATATTTTACAAGGTACTGATAACATGATCTTCTGTGCCACACCAAGCACCATGTTATCTACAATGTAAAATATTAGACAATATGCACACATATATAATGAATATATAAAATGCAAACAATGATCATGTGATTCTTATTTCAAAATAAAATGTTCATACAAAAAGAGCTAGGCTTTCAATATACATTCCAACAGGAGTGTCAAAACCTACTAAGACACTAATCAAATTATCAAAGTCACACATTAGAAAATGCATCATTCTACCTTTCCAATACTTAAAATCTTCACGGTTTAAGGAAGGCAGAATGTTGATGTCGTCACCCAATCTCTCCTTCAATTCCATCTTTTACCCTCTAGCTTGCTCCCTTCGTTGTTAGACTTAGAAGAGCGGCCTCGCTCTGATACTATTTGTTAGGACCTGTGTGCCCGGTAGAGGGGGGGGTGAATAGCACGTTGCCCGTACGTTGATGGAATTTGATCGTGATCGTCTCTACAAAACTCATTATGCGCAGCAGAATAGTAATAATAAAAGCAATAACGAAATGAAACAACCACGAACACAAAGATATAACGTGGTTCGGAACTGAACGATTCCTACTCCACGGATCGAGCTCTAAAGAGCTCTAGCAACGCCAATGCAATCACTAATCACAAATACTCCTTCTCGACACAAGTCGGAGGCAGAGAAACCTCGTACAAAAGATTACAACAATAATTTAAATGGATACAAGTAAATACAATAGTGAAATACAATGCAAGTAAAGAAAACTACTTTACAAGAGCATTTTGGTTGCTTGATCTTTGGTTTCCTTGGACTAGCCTTGAAGGACTGGAAGAGCACCAACAATTCCCCTTCAAATCGCCCAAGAAAACCATTGCTTGAGCCTTCCATGAACAACTACTTTTATCCTCCATCGGGCTGGATTTCCGCCTGGCAGTCGACTGTCATAAGGCCCCAGTCGACTGCCAACACTGTAGCTATGGGACAATGGCTAAATCCACGTTGGACAAGTTCCAATGGTACTCTCACGCCGATCGCCAATGACGTAGCCGACGCTTTCGGCTTCGGAACATTCGCGTGCTCGCGGCTAAGTTGGCGGTGATCGTCGTCCCTGGTAGTCGATCGCCGTCGACATCGCTGATCGCTATGAGCGATCAATCGCGAGCAATTCCAGCTCTTAAATGACAGTCGAACTCAAGTCGACTCACGACAGTCGAACCGGCCATAATGCCAGTCGACTGTCAACCTCAAAAATGAGGTTTTAACCCAAGTATGGTTCCCCCATACTTGCTAGACTACCGTTAGCCTAGACCTAAGCCTTCTAGCCACCTCCATCAGCCTCACGCCTCTCGGATCCCTCCAAGTCATCCATGACTTGTTCATCCATCGCGCTAGCCTTTAGGTGCTTCTATCGGCTATGTCATGCTATCGGTGTCTACACCGCCAAGGCACATTGGATTTACGTCGCCAAGACTACGCTTGGACTTTACGCCGCCAACCATTGGATTTATGCTGCCAAGACTTCACCCTTGCACTTTACTCCGCCAATATCAAACCCCTTGGACTTCTCAAATGCAAAGACTCAAGCTTGGACTTTCCCTTGCCAACCCATGTTGGACTTTCCATGTCAAGTACTCAAGACTTGGACATTCCCAAATGCCAAGTGTCCAACTTGGACTTTCCATGCCAAGTACCCATGACTTGGACTTTACTTGTGCCAGGTACTCAAGACTTGGACTTTCCCAAATGCCAAGTGTCCCACATGGACTTTCCATCCCAAGTACCCTTGACTTGGACTTTACCTTCCCAAGACCCATGCTTGGACTTTCCCATAATCACATGGTCAACCCTAGTCAACCATCAAAGTCTCCCTTGAGTCAAGCTCGAGTCTGATCAATTATAACCTGGATCGATTGTATAAACAATCTCCCCAAAACATTAACCGACATCAATGTCAAACATCAATGTCAAACATACTATGTCAAACCACTTTGTCAAACATCAAAACATCACTCTAGTCAAACTCGAGTCTGGTCAATCGTGACCTGGGGCGATTGCACCAACAATAATGTCCATATCTTGTTCGGAAAGCTATCTTCGGTATATCATCTAGTTTCACTTTCTCTTGATGATAGCTAGATCTGAGGTCAATCTTTGAAAAGACGGTGGCACCTTTTAATTGGTCGAACAGATCGTCAATCCGTGGTAAAGGGTACCTATTCTTGATCGTCACATTATTTAGTGCTCGGTAGTCTATGCATAGGCGCATAGTCCCATCCTTCTTCTTTACGAACAGTACCGAAGCTCCCCATGGAGAGTGACTAGGGAGAATAAAACCCTTGTCGAGTAACTCCTGTAGTTGTCCCTGAAGTTCCTTCAATTCGATTGGCGCCATCCGGTAAGGTGCTTTAGAGATCGGGTGAGTACCAGGAATTAATTTGATCTCAAATTAAATTTCCCTATCAGGGGCTAACCCTGGTAGTTCATCAGGAAATACCTCTTGGTTGTGGCATACTACTCTGACATCTTCTAGCTTCTGGTCCTCGGCTTGACTTGTATCAATCACATGTACTAGAAACCTAGTGCATCCCCTTTCTAACATCTTGCGTGCCTTTAGAGCTGATAAGAATTTATAGGTTCTGTTCCTTGGCTCTCCAATGAATTCAAACATAGTTTCTGCCTCAGGCTGAAAGACCACTTTTCTCTTATGACACTCGATCGAAGCACTGTACTTGCTTAAGAAATCCATGCCCAATATGACATCATAATCCTGCATGCCAAGCACTATCAGATCACAGTAGAGTTCTCTGTCTGCAATTCTGATGGGTGCGAATCGCAGCATATGAGTAGAAGGCATCACTGCTCCCGAGGGCAGGGTCGTTAAGAACTCGCAATCCAAAACTTGCGGGGGTATGTCAATCTTTTTTGTGAAAGGCATAGAGACAAATGAGTGTATTGCACCAGTATCAAATAATACAGTAGCATGCTGACAGAAAATAATTATGTGTCCTGTGACAATAGTAGAATCATTCGCCACGTCTTCCTTAGTGAGAGAGAAAACTCTAGCATTCGTCGCAACTGGCGGGGCTTCCAATCTCCCTTGGCTTATCCATGTACCTTCTATTGCAGCTTGCATCTTGTGTAGCTGTGAAGGAGCACCCCTGTACTGGGCATACTGTTGAGGAGGTGCCTGAACCTGGGTAGGGAAGTCCTTAACTCTGTGTCCTTCCAGTCCACAGCGGTAGCATCTATTCGTGCCCTTGTAGCACACCCCGGTATGTGGTTTCCCACATGTAGTACATTGGGGAATCTTGGCTTGTTTGTTCGCTGGTCAACCTTTAGAGTCGTTCCATTGTTTCCTCTTGCCACTGTGGTTTCCTTTCAAGTTTCCCTGAGCTTTCTGACCTCCTGGTTGGCCTTGACTCTTGCCTTCACTCAGCGCCTTCTTTACCTGGTTAATATTGTTCAGGTAGTGCTCGGTGATTAGGGCACTACTGAACAACTCCTTTGCGGTCTGCGGTCTGCGGTCTATTCACTCCGCCGGCCACGTTCAGAGCATCTTCAGCATAAGTCTGACCCTTTCTTTTTCTGTGCTGACCAACTCTGGGCATAGGCGTGCGAGTCGGTTGAATCTTTTCACCGCTTCGTTAACTGATAGGTCACCTTGCCTGAACCCGGTGAAATCATCGTAGTGCTTGTTGGTCACTCGCAACGGAAGAATTCTTCGAAAAATTCAGCTTCGAAGTCCGTCCATCACATTTGGTTTACTTGCCTCTTTGCTTTAATTCTTTCCCACCACATTCGAGCATCTCCAGAAAGGCAAAAGGATGCACACTTAATCTTTTCATGTTCAGGCCAATCCAACAACTCTACTATGCTTTCCACCATTTTGAACCAGATCGCATCCCATATGGTTCAATTACCCAAGAAATTCTCCTGCTTTCGCCTTTTGCCATCGGATCGTAAGCTCGTCGAACTATCGGGCCAGAGCCTCGTGGTACCGTGTAGCCGCAAGCCTATCCGATGTGCTCGCCGTCCTCGTGGTCCACTAGGGTTTCCCTACTGAGTCATTAAGGCATTTATCACTTTCTTTTGTTCAGCGACTTGACGCTGGAGTTCAATAACCACCTACATAAGATCCGGTGGAGATTCTATCTCACTGACTCCATTACCGCGTCTTCTGGCCATGCTTATCTTCATAAATGATAGAAAAAAATGCCAATATAAGTTTATCATTCTTACTTATATTCATGCATACCCAACTAGAAACATTTCTTAGCGTATATATATCATACATGAAATAAATAGAGTAGGCATAGAATGTCTTACTTGAAGCGGCAGGATGGAAGCTTGATGTGTGTGTAGTGGAAAGGCAGAACTGGGCTCTGATACCACCTATAATGCCCGCCATTCCCATCCTCTTAACACACATCCTATAGACGGGCGGCGGCGCTACGCGATCATACATTCATGCATATAACAGCGGTTTACAACTTTTAACTCTAATTACATTAACCCAATCAACCTAACAATTTAATCATGGCAAAAGGTCTTAGCAATTTATTTAACTAAACATGTATTAACCATTTCAAGGTTCATAAAAATAAACATGAGTAACAACCATAGAAAGCATTAACGTCTCCTAACAGTTTACACATAAACTGAAAATCATGCATAAGTCCGTATATGAAAAATGATCTCGTCCACTATGCCACTGCCACACACATCTTCGCCCCTCCTGCTGCTCCCTTTAATTTATCCATTCCTCGCCCTTTTCTGCAGTACAAGGAAAGTAAATTGTAAGCACATAGGCTTAGTAAGGTCCTTTCCTACTCTCAAAAACATGCATCATGAATTAAACGTAAAATAATGATATGTTCGTTTAAACAACATATGAGCACAACATTTATTTAAATAGAGACTTGATCAATTTAGGAAAAGAACATAAACTTAGCATTTTCGTCGCAACAGTACATTGTCTCTAAACATGATAATTCGATGAACATAAAATGGTATATGCAGGATGCTCTTTGAAAACATGTAGTTTATATACTTAAACATAATCTCAACATATTGGGCCCGACATTGTACCACATACATCATTCGCGCGCATCCTAAATAGATCCGAGGTAGCTAATCCTGAACCTACTAGGTTACTATGTCCGTACTATGTCCGTCGACCTAGGGGCAACCTTGGAGCCCATCCCGTGGACCTTGTTAGGGTCCAGTACAAGTCATGCATAAAGTAAAATAACATACATTTTCTTTGTCCTAAAGAGTGTTCTTGTCCCCACTCTTAGGGAAACATTTCTTAGACATTTCATATACGTGAGTTATGCCTAACATGGGTGAAAACATAAGCATGTAGCATAGCATAAATCCGCATGAGTACAATTTAATATGGCATAAGGTAGTGACATAATGAAAATTAAGCTAACATAAATAGAAATCATCATCTAACATGCATAACGTGGAAGAATTTCAACAAGAATAATTTATCTAATCCTATTAGCCGAACCTTCTACACATAGTTCTAGATTCTTTCATTCAAAATCAAGAATACAACATTACATCGTAAGAACTTATACTGTAGGTGAGGGAATACTTACATCCTACGCTTTTTCACCAATTTATACCGTTAGACTTCGCAAGAGAAGACCTCGTACGTGTTTCCTTGCTTTAGCGTGATCCTCTACCAAGTCCCTCTTGAAAATCCCCTCTTGAATTATCTAAAGAGAAGACAACCTTCTTCCTTGCTTCGGCGGCTTCCTTCTTTCCAATCCTCCTCTTCGTCACCGCCCTTTATCTGACTCGTTCCCTCGTCCTCGGTGGCGCACCATGCAGGAACCTCTTGCTCTCGAAATCGGTGCAGCGCCATGCAGATAAGGTCGGAGGGTTAGGGAAGCAGAGGGGAGAAGGCTATTCGACGGCTGGAAGAAGAACGAGTGAGAGATAGAGAGAGGGGTCGGCGTGAGGTTTTAGAGAGAGGAAAGAAAAGAAATATATATATAAATTAGAATTTTTCTTAACCTAATTATCCCTTTAAATGATCAGCTAGATTAATCAACTTCTTTCTTTTTTTCTACCAATAGATATATTCTGTTATATCCTACTCATTGGTAATCTTATGACTTAGTAAGATTATTTATTGCTTTAAATAAAAATATATTTCTTTAAATAAAAATATAGTAACTAAAATTTGGAATGTTACACCGAGCCTATCTTGGGTTGATCAGATTAGTTTATCTTCTAGTTTTTATTGCTTTAATTTATGAATTGTTTGATTTTGTTGTTGCATGTTAGTTTAGAGTTTTAATTACCTTGCAACCGTTGGTTAGAGCATCAAAATCCAAATCCCCATCTTCATTAGAAAACTCAAAGCAATAATTAGAAATTCTAAGTTTACTATTCTGTTGATTACACTCGTTGGGAAACGATCCGGGCCATCCACTATGCTATATTAGTGTAGTCAGGGGGTTCAGTAATTAATTTGAAACGGTACCATGACAAATACCGGCATATCAATCATCCTACTGACCAAGTGAGAGGTGACCCTAACCCAAGTCATACTAGGATTCAATCGAATCATCCTATCGACCAAGTGATAGGTGATCCTAGCCTAGGGGTTCGAACTAGATCATTATATAGAAATCTTAGTCAAATATCCTTGATTTTGAAAATTGAACCCAAAACCATTTAACAAGCTCTTCTTGATCTCGATTGGATCATTGCAATGCAAGAAGAGCTAGCTCAATTTACTAGGAATAAAGTTTGGGAATTAGTACCGCCACCTCAAGACAAGTCAATTATTGGAACAAGGTGGGTTTTCCGAAACAAACTTGATGACAAAGGTGAAGTAGTTAGAAACATAGTGAGATTAGTCGCGAAAGGGTTCAGTCAAGTAGAGGGGTTAGATTACGATGAAACCTCTGCCCCCCTAGCTAGACTAGAATCCATCTGAATGTTGTTAGCATATGCTGCACATTGAGGATTTAAATTATTTCAAATGGATGTCAAGTTAGCATTCTTGAATGGATATATTAAGGAAGAGGTTTATGTTAACCAACCCTTCAGATTCGAAAGTCTAGATAAACCCGACCATGTCCTTAAACTAAAGAAAGCTCTTTATGGACTCAAACAAGCTCCTCGAGCTTGGTATGAGAGGCTTTCAATTTATCTTAAGTCAAAAGGATTTAACCAAGGCCTAGTCGACCAAACCCTTTTCGTAAAAACCATAGGTAAGGAAATCTTTATAGCCCAAATCTATGTAGACGATATCATTTTCGGAACAACCAATTCGATCCTACTGAACGAGTTCATTTCACTTATGGAAAGTGAATTTGAAATAAATTTAGTAGGTGAATTGAGTTTCTTTCTAGGACTACAAATTAAACAAACTAAGGATGGAATATATTTACATCAACTAAAATATACTAGGGAACTAATTAAACGTTTTGGAATGCAAGTGTTAGTAATATATGAGAGATGTCCTAAGGCAATCTCCTTATGTATGAACCATTTATATGATAAATGAAGATTCACTATTTGAGTATACATGTTTTATGTATTTGATTGGATCTTAAACTCATTTACTGAATGTCCACGATACGATTCACAGCATGAGAGAATTTGTGATTGGATCACAACTAGTGAGTATCTCTACATGTGTAATTGTGATGTATCGGAATTATCCTAGTCGATGAATTGATGGATTTGGACACCATCAATTCTGTCGAGACTAGCACGAGGTATACTCCTTGGTGTATCCAAGCAGCTGATTCTCACTGGCTGGAGACATAGTGATGTCCGGAGTTAATCGTGGATGCTAGTTATGGTAACTAGTTCATTGGAGTGACCGGTAGTAAGACTTCATATGGTTCTCTGCATATATAGATATGTCAATGAAGTTCTTACGCGGGCTTAAGTGCGATGTTCCTTTGACTTGCGGTATTCAAGTCATCTTGATCATGGAGACTTATGCTTTGACATCTTAAGCAAACATCTCTAAGGAGATGTGGACCCGGGATGATTGGGTATAAGTCGAAGTGATCGAAGGTGTTTGAATAGCCTATAAAGGATTCACCACTCCTTGCGAGGAGATGTATACCCATGGCCTCTCGTCGGATTGTTACTAAAGTCTTTGGCCAAAGTATTACATGTTTAGAGTAAGGTACTCTTCGATACATGTGGAGTAACTAGAATCCGTAGGACGAGGAAATGATACTTGGGCTAGGTGTGACGTAGTCAGCCTAGTGGGGACTAACACAATAGACCATGTCTTGAACCAAGTGGGTATAAGATGAGTGAAGGGAATGGGGTACGAATCATTCGAGCTGCTGAAGGGTTTCAGAAATAGTTCTGGATCAACCGGTGATCTTTTCGGTTAATTGGGGATAATGATGTACTACTAGGTGCCACTCATGATCGTTCTATAATTAATGGTTAATTATAGACGGCCAACATAAACCGAGAACCTATTTGGTCACACGCACAACGAGCGTAATCCAAAGGATTTAAAACGAGCTTGAGAATGGGATTCTCAGACCGAGAGAAACTAGGTTTGGTTGGACCAAACATAAAGCGAGCATGAAATCGTTTCAGTCGCAATGGAAGCATGGATGGGCCGAGTCTTATGAAGACGTAATGGATAAACCAAAATGGTTTGGTTCTAATCCAATGGAGGAGAATAAACCAAAGGGTTTGGTTTATTTAAAACAGATGAACCAAAAGTTGGTTCGGTTCGTTTTAACTTAAAATAAACCATCATGGTTTGGTTTATTTTAACTTATCTTAATGGAGCGGGTTAACGGGCCTAATGGTTGTGATCCAATAACCATTAAGAGAATTAGTTCTCTATAAAAGAGGGCTTAATGGATAATTAAGCCCTAATCCAAAACCCTAGCTTGGAGTTGCCGCCCAACCTAGTTGTGCCGCCCAACCTCCATTGCCGCCCAGCTTGTGGTGCTGCCGTCTAGCTCCTTGCCGGCGTCCAAGCTTCAGCCGGTGATCCTCCGGCGACCTTCCGGTGATCTTCCTAGGCCTCGGAGAAAAGGTGAGCACTTGGCTTCCTTATTTTGGCCGGCGCCTACTCCTCCACCAAGCTGTCCAGTTTTCTGGTCAGCTTCTTCTCCTCTCGTCGGAGCGTCGTTTGGACGACGGTTAGAGCTCCGACAGCGGATAACTTACCGGGGATTCGATCTCTGGTAATCCTCTGAGGTGGAGGATGAAGGATTCGTCAATTGGTTGACGAATACCTCTCCGGAGAAGCGAGTTTTGAGAACTCGTATTAGGATCCGAATTTGGATTCGGATCGTGATCATCTCTCGATCACGTCGTCTTCAACACGAGGCTAGTAACCCGTACGATGACGAAGCTCGTGGCTTAGCGAAGCCATCCCGAGGAACTCGGCATGGATACGGATAGAGATGATTCTAGCGAGGATCGTTCCGGTTGATGCCGTTCCCGCTACACGTCATACGAAAGGTATAACGTAGTTAAATTTCCTTTTATTGCAAATTTAAATTTACGGTTATGTCTACACTTGTTGTAATATGCATGCGTGTGTTGTGTGTTTTGTAATAAATAGAAGTATTTATTATTTTTATTGCTTCCGCTGTGTTCATGTTTACGAAACATGATCGAACACACACACGCCACGGTGCCGGAAACCCAACAGCAAGATGCTAAAACAATCAATACACCCATGGAAACTAATGTCAACATAGGAGAGGACTTAGAAGGAAAGCCTATCGACCTAAAATACTATAGGAGTACGATAGGGAGTCCTCTATACTTAACTGCGAGTCGACCCGACATTTTATTCGCAATAAGTATGTGCGCAAGGTTTCAAACCTGTGCCAAGGAGTTTCACCTAACCCTAGTCAAGTGTATTCTTAGATATCTAAAGGGCACACTAAGCGTAGGTATTTGGTATCCTAGATCTACCGAGTTCGAACTAATCGGCGACTCTGACTCGGACTATGCTGGTAGTAAACTTGATAGGAAGAGCACGAGTGGTTGTTGTCAACTTCTCGGCTCGAGTCTAGTGAGTTGGTGCAGTAGGAAGCAACACTGCGTTGCCTTGTCTACCACTGAAGCCGAGTATGTCGCAATGGGTGAGTGTGTAGCTTAGCTTCTTTGGATGAAGCACACTCTCCAAGACTTTAACTTAAACTTCAACAATATTAAAACTCACATAGATAATATTAGCTCAATCAACTTAACCAAAAATCCCATATGCTACTCTAGGACTAAACATATAGAAGTTAAACACCACTTCATTCGAGAACATATAGCTAACGGAACCATTCAACTCGAATATGTGGAATCCATGTTTAACCTAGCTGATCTTTTTACCAAGTTGCTACCCGAAGCCAAATTTAGTCTACTTAGACGAAAATTGGGCATGTGTGTAATAGAGTAGGACTTGCATTTTTCTTCTTATATTATATACTCTATTATTTACTGTTTCATGTTAATGGAACTAGCTTAGGGGTTACCCTAGATATCATGCACCTATAGATTTAAGGAGCCATTACATCTCACAACACATAGGATTAATGTGTTTGTGTACTTAGCTACGTAGATGGGCGTGAGATCATAGGACCTTACTCCTAGTTCTAGATGTAGATTCAGTGCATCGACAGGAACCACAGAATATAATTACATAAATTAACCAACTCTAACCAGGACTTGTTGATCTCTCATATCAATCGAGTCAAATAAGAGTCGAACATCCAAATAGATGAGCTTATGTTCAAATTACTATTTTCAAAATTCATTTGGAACATGCTTGGACTTAAAACTAATTTTTTGAACTATGTTTTTCAATTCCCTCGCTCTTTCTGATTTATGGCAAAAGGGGGAGAAAAGGCCAAAGTTAAGGGATCATTTTTTTTGGTACCTTAACTTAAAACCTATTTTAAACACTAAGGCCAACATTAAGTAATTTCGATTACTTAAGTTCTTTTTAAAGTAGCACACATCAAGGGGGAGGGTAAGATTCTTTTTCAAGTAGTCACCCTCGGTCAAGGGGGAGGATTCCTCAAGCGGGAGCACTTGAAAAAGGTTTTTCTTACTCCTACTTAACTTGGTAATTTAAGTATACTCATTTCTTTATATTTTATTCTTGTCATTCATGCACTTCAAACTCATTCGTGTATTATGCTTGTCATTCATTTAATGCACTTCAAATCATTTACTTAACTTTATGTCTGGGTTTGCCATAGATAAAAAAAGGGGGAGATTATTGGTGCAGTAGGCACCTAAGTCGAACTTGGGTTTTGATTATAGTAAACGATACAAAGTTAAGCTCATTTTTTTGTCTCACGAACTGACTCAAGTATGTAGAATTGCTAAGCTAAAGCTGAAGGTTAGCGATACTCGGAGGGAATTGTGGTGATCGGGCGACACCAGGAGGACTTCGGAGGTAGCCGAAGACCTCAAGTGAAGACCAGAAGCAAAGTTTCAAAGGTAAAAAGTGAGGTAATCTCGTGTGAGTGAGTGTAAATAAGGTTGTGTCCTCTGTACGAGGACGTCCTTAGGCAATGATCTGACTCAAGACTTCCCATGTATGGTCTAAGTTAAGATCAGATGGTAAATAGCCATCAAGTTCACTTATATTAATTGCATTTTCAATCTAACTCTTCATTGCAGTTGGAAAACCTACCATCAATCGACTTAGGGCTTGCATCAGTCGATTGATTCATCTAGCAATCGACTGGTAAGGGTAGCAGTCGACTGTTTGTCAAGGATCAACCTCGAGGAGAGTCAAAGCTTATCTCCATTTCTCAAGGGTTAGGAGGCTTACTCTCATTGGTTGAAGATCTGAACGTCTAGGATTTTCAAGGATATAAAAGTAGGGGTTCTCCACCCCATTTCCATCATAAAAAAGCTCTCCAAAAATTCTCTGCAACGCCTCGAATCTCTGACATTTTTAAGGGGAAGCCCTACTACTCTGACAATCAAGCTTTAGTTTTATTCTTTTCCTCGTCGGTATAAGTTTTTTTAAAGTCTTCTATTGTACTTATTTTAGTTTCTTAGAAATTTATATCGTAATAAGGAGAGGAGGAGTGCCCCTCTACCTTAATCATTCGAGCTTTTGTATTCCATTGTCTCCTACCTCCAATGTGAGGAGATTATTTTAGTGTATTGCCCTCCATACATGTTCTCAGACCATTAGGGCCTTGGACTAGCAGTCGAAGGCTGTGAACCAAGTAAAAAACAAACCATGTCATTTATATTTCCATTGCATTTTTTCTCGTTTAATTATTTCATATCGAAAGAACAAACGAAATTTATTTTGTGCTATTCGCCCCGCCCCCCGCCCCCCTCTAGTGCTCAAATCAATCCAACAATATCATGATGTTGTATAGGGTTGATTAGGTTCATTGATGATATTGCATATAGGTTAATTTGGCAGTGTGCTGATTACATACTTAGTGATGTTCTTCCATATTGTATGTGTTATATTATGATATATGTACTCAGGTTGTATGAGTTGTAGCATTGCAGATCTTCAAGTATGTCAGTACCTTATATTGTTCAGTTGATCTTTTGGGATGTGCTTTAATTATATTATGCTAGTGGTTATCTGATACACCTTTAGCCTGTATATTGTTGACTATCATGTGATATATATTATGCATGCACTTATTTTCATATTACTACAAAGTTTTATACTCACCACCACAAACCCTGAGTTTCTTGTCACCTGGGTAACAGGTAGGAGACTTCGTGATGGGCTTGGAGCATCGCTAGTTGATTCCGTCTCATCTCACTTCTGAGGGTCCAAACATTGATTTTCGTATGTTTTTTTTATTTTGTTATGATCTTGGATTCATATGGTGGTTTGTAGTGTTGTACATTATTAGTGTTGCACTAGTCTTTCTGGTTTACTTTTGGTACTTTCTTATTTTGTGGTTAGTCATATCGGAATGTAGTCTAGTTGAGTTTATAACTCTTTGTGATGCTTTCCACTATGATCTTGGTTATATACATATATTTGTTGTGTGGTTGTGGCTAAAAGACTTTGTATCAACAAAGAATTGCATTGTCATACAGGGGAGATATTGTCCATTTATCGGGCTAGGCATACTCTCGGGGTGTGACATGTAGAGTACCCTGTCTTAGATTTGCGAGTTGTTTTGTTTATGTGTCGTAGGTGTGTTGGGATGTATACTGAAAGCCTAGCTCTTTTGTATGAACATCTTTATTTTGAAATGAGAATCACATGATCATTGTTTGCACGTCATATTTATATGTGTGCATATTGTCTAATATTTTACATTGTAGATAACATGGTGCCTGGGTGCGGCACAGAAGATCATGTTATCAGTCCCTTGTAGAATATAAGTAAAGGCTCACAACCAAGATGGTTTTGGACAAACCATTGGCATGGTTGTAGTGTAGCTTGGTATTGTTTTGTCTTGAACATAATGTTACACTAGTACACCTCGGTGTATTGAGCAGGACCGACATAGAGGTGATTCAATTTATTGCTGACTACATAATTGAATCGGACCTCGGATATTATGTTGTACATGCTCTTAATCCCGATATAATAATGGGCACATGTACTTAATATTTATTTCTTTGATTTACCAGAGGGTGAGATTTCTATGGATTAAATCAATATGCCCGGTAAGTTGGGAAATGATATTATTTACATTGTGTGCCGTTGATTATAGGAGGAATCCGTGTCCTATGTATTAGGTTGATGATGTCCCCTTGAAGAGCTCATAAGGTTCATCATGTAAACCCTACAGGTTGACTTAGTCAACATGATGATAAGGTTGAGTGGTACTACTCGAGGAGTTAGATGTTAATTGATTGATGGTCAGTAAATCAATCAATTGACGGACATTCGATATCTTAAACACGGGGAGATGGATGTACAAATAATATATGGAGCCCATATTAATTTATGGGGGTTGGTGAGGTAGTTCGATGATGATCCTCTAGTGGAATGGAACATCATTGATGGATCAAGTTTGTGTGGTTCCGATCCATCGGGTGGCCAAGACCCAACTCCTCCTCATGGTCCCTATCGTAGCCTAATATAAACCTCTTGAAGTCTAGATCAAATGATGGAAAACAAATCTCTAGATCCGACGGTTAGGATTAAATCCCTAGAACCGACGGTTGAGATTAAATCTCTAGATCCGACGATTGGGATTAAATCCCTAGAACCGACGGTAGAGATTAAATCTCTAGATCCGTCGGTTGGGATTAAATTCCTAGAACCGACGGTAGAGATTAAATCTCTAGATCCGACGGTTGAGATTAAAACCCTAGAACCGACGGTGGAGATTAAACCAAGGCCTAAACCCTAAATCTATAAAAGGGTGGCTTAGGGTGGGCGGCAAAATGATGATGGAACATGGAAAACCTAATTGAGGGGCTTTGGCTTGGGCGGCAAGAAAGTGGAGGAGCTAGGGTTTTTGGGTGGCCACAAAAGGAGAGGGAGCTTCTCCTTCTTCTTCCTAATGGTGGCCGGCATCCTTCTTCCTCCTTCCTCCATGGTTTGGCCGGCGCCCATGCTTCTCCTTTTGATCTAGGTTGATGATTTGGTTTTGGAGATTTGGGTTTTGTCAAACCTAAAGTGGGCGGCAAGAAACCCTAAGGGAGTTAGGGTTTTGCCTATCTTTGGTTGGGCGGCAAGAAACCCTAGGATGTTAGGAGGTTGGGCGGCTAGGATATGGAATCTAAGGTGGGCGGCAAATATAGGAGGAGGGTTCTTCTTCTTCCTAAGGTTTGGCCGGCTCCTACCTTCTCTTCCTTCTACCTTGGTCGGGGCTCAACCGATTTCCTATTCTCCTCTTCACTCCATCTTGGCCGATGGCACCAAAACTAGGGTTTGTCCCTAGTTTGGTTCCTTGGTTGTTTCCATTATGTTCTCTCTATTCTTGGGGCCGGCGGCATCAATCCTTTTGTGGATTGGTGGTTGGCTCAAGCAAGAAGGGAAAGAGAGTTCTTCATTCTTTGGATTGAAGAAGATCTAGAATGCTTCAACTTGTGTAGGATCTTCGCCCACACGAAGTCTACAAGGAGGTTAGGACATACGATAGAAGATCAAGAGGTATAAAAGTTTTATAACTTTTATTATTGTTCTTTGCATGTTCTTATTGATATGCTAGCTTATGTTCTTTATGTTAGTATATGTTGATTATACTAGTATGTATTTGTATAATCATGGACCCCGATAAGAAACACAAAAACCGGCGATCCGTCCATCGTCTCTTCCGCGGCTAACCGACTAGAAGAGCTGTGTTGCTTGAACAACTAGTTTGTTCAAGCGATCGCTCAAGTCGTTAGCACGACGACGAATTGGTTGTGCTTAGGAAACTCATCCCATCCGGATTAGTTTTCATTAGTGAAAATTTTAATCCGGGGACATGGGAGCCTATGAGCATTCCGAGAAATAGCACATTGCCAACAATTGGTATCAGAGCCATGGTTTCCAGTTTTGTGTCTTTTGGATTCGATTATTTTCACGCACTTATCATATATTGTGTATGCCGGATAATAGTAGGATGTGCGTAGGCTAACTTTTTGGTTGCAGGCATAAGATCCAACTATTATGGCTATATATGTGTGTATGTGATTGCATGTGTGTGTGATTGTATATTATTTGAATCCTCGGGGTTGACGAGGCTAAATTAGTATTTAATTTTTGTAATTGAATACGGCATTGTTTAGCCACTCTTTATTTTATTTTACTTTCGATCTAGATTTCATGTACACTCCCTCGTGGAGTATAGGATCGATGGATGTAAAATAAAATAGGTTTTATTCTCGGCTCGGATCTCCTGGCTCTGCATACGGCGTAGGAGGAGCGGACGAGGGAACAATGCCATAATAGTTGGAAAAATTCTGATTTTTCCATATTTATTGCTGATTTGTTTTATATGCATGTTGTGTGTGCTTGAAAATTCCTCATTTTCAATTTACTAAGTGGGAGAGGGACATTTTAATTAATTCCCGCGGCCTCCATTACAATTTGATGTGTGATGCAACAAACTTGCGCGTCGGCTCTGAGTGCCTTCCTCCCCATCGGATGAGTTTGTTTGCGGATCACTAGGTCAAATAATGGTTATAGAAAATTATTTAGGAGCGTGTATACTTCCCCATCGGTAAGGCACATAATCCGAAATAATTCCCTTAGTACCGTGTAATGGTGCACACTTTGATACAAATAAAAAGAATCCTCCCCATCGGAGTCACTGCTTTTATTTGTAGGGCCAAAGAGGAACCAACTATTAATTTTATTTGTCAAAAAGTAAGGTTGACAAGATAATAAAATTAATGGGTAAAACCTCCTCTTACAAATGTAGAATTCGTATACGTCCACACTATCGTGGCATGCGATATTCTCGGTGTTTTGAGGTGTTGGTTGATTTCGAAATTTTATTGTTTGAGGAATCAATAATTTTTTGAAATCTAAAGTAATGATCTATGTGATTCTTAGGATTTTCAAAATGACTTTCAGTCCACTTATTTTGATACTAAAGGAAATAAACTTACTGTATCCAAATTATATTGATTGGAAATGAATCCAAATATTGTCTTATCTGCTAGTATGCACTCTTCGAAGAGTATCCTCAAGCCATGGTTGCTCAAAAAGGTTTCTACTTCTAAGCCGAAAGGCAAGAAGAAGGAGAAACAAGGTGGAGCAAATGTGGTGGGAGGATCTCATGGAGGAGTGAAGAAGTACTTCACTTACTAGCAGGATGGACATTGGAAGAAAGACTGTCCCAATCCAAAGAAGAACAAAGGTATATCCTTTGGTCTAGTCGTTAAAACATGGTTAGAGGCATTATCTACCGGCACCTAGTGTGTAGATACGAGAGCCACTAATCATGTCTGCAACACTTTGCAGGGGTTCCAGGAAACCCGACGACTAACTAAAGGGGATATTACCATTTACTTGGGCAATGCCATGAAGATGGCGGCTATTGCAGTGGGAGATGTTTTATTTATCTTTTGAGAAAAATAAAGGTTTTTGGTTCTTAAGAATTTCCTTTATGTACCCTTATTTAGAAAGAATTGATTTCGGTTTCTAAATAGTTTTTGGATGGATAATCTATTTCTTTTCATGACAGATTTGTTATAAAAGGAATAGGGACATTATCTATTCAGGTACATAGATAGGAAATTTATAACTTGAACCACAAGCTCCCACGATGCAAATAGAAGTTAATAACTCATCTTCTAATTCCAATAAGAGAAAAGAACCTTCGAAAATGAACCAAGCATATCTTTGGCTTCTTAGGCTTGGTCACATTAACCTAAGCAGAATTCAAAGGTTGATAGCCGATGGACCTTTGGGTTCATTGGTGGTGGAGGATCTCCCAACCTACGAATCTTGCTTGGAGGGTAAGATGACCAAGAGGCCTTTTTAAGGCCAAGGGGTATAGAGCCAAAGATTTGTTAGAAATAGTTCATTCTGATTTGTAAGGTCCTATGACTATCTAGGCAAGAGGTAATCTTGAATATTTCGTCTCTTTGATAGACGATTATTCAAGACACTACAATCTGATCGTGGTGGTGACAACCTCTTGGGAGAGTTTAGGAACTACTTATCAGAGGTTGGGATTCAATCCCAATTGATGACAGCACACACCCAAAGCGGTAATGACTCTTATGGAGATGGTTAGATCGATGATGAGTTATTCTGACTTGTTTTGTAGTCCTAGAGATCAGAGGGTGATCGTTAACACAAATGCCAGATTTCTAGAGGAAGACTATGTGATAAGCCACAAGCCCAAGAGTAAAATTATTCTGGAGGAGTTAAAAGGGAAGTCACTTCTTTAGTACCACCGGTACAAGAGGATATACCACATGTCACTGCACCGCATGTCACAAAGGATACACAGATGATACCTCGTCATAGTGGGAGGGTTGTTAGACAGCCTCTCCGATTCATGTTTTTGGACAAATCTTCTGATTTGCTCCCTAGCAAACAGGAACCTGATCCCTAGACATACGACGAGGCAATCCAAGATATAAATACAACATCTTTGCAAAGTGCAATGAATACTGTGATTGAATCTATGGATTCAAGACAGGTCTGGGAGCTCTTATGCATAGCAACTCATATGGATTATGAGGCATGACAGATGGATGTCAAGACAGCATTCCTTAGTGGAAGTCTTGAGGAATCCATCTACATGAAGCGACCAGAGGGATTCATTGCTAAGGGCAAAGAGCATATTGTATATAAGATTAATCAGTCCGTTAATGGACTGAAGCAAGCTTTGAAGTCTTGGGACATCCGCTTTGAGGAAGTAAATCCAGTCTTATGGATTTATTCAAAGTTCGGATGAGTCTTGTGTATATCAGAGATGTGACGGAAACGTAGTGGTATTCTTGTACTATACGTAGATAATATTTTGGTAGTTGGCAACAATATCAGAGTGTTATCAGACGTAAGGGTATGGTTGTCCAAACAGTTTTGAAGGACTTAGGAGAAGTGGGTCACAACCTTGGGATCAAGGTTGTTGTGCTTATCCCAAGCTTCATACATAGACATGGTTTTGGATTGTTTTAGCATACAAAACTCCAAGAAGGGTTTTCTACCCTTCAGGTATGGAATTCCTTTATCTAACGAGATGTGTCCTAGATCATCTGAGGTGATAAAGGAGCTGAAGGCGGTTCCTTATGCTTTGGCAGTAGGAAGCCTCATGTATGCTATGTACGAGACCAGATATCTGCTTTGCCGTAGGCATGGTCAGCAGATATCAGAGTAATCCAGGATAGGGACATTAGACTGCGGTAAAGCATATATTGTAGTGCTTGAGAAGGACTAGGGATTATATGGTAGTTCACCGGGCAGACCAATTACTCTCTGTCGGTTACATGGATTCTGATTTCCAATCTGATAGGGATAATAGTAAGTCTACCTCAGGGTTTGTGTTGACTTTGGGAGGTGGAGCCATAGTATGGAAGAGTGTCAGCAGAAATGCGTGGCGGACTCTACCATGGAAGCTGGGTATGTGGCAGCTCCTGTGGCGGCCAAAGAAGTTGTATGGCTCAGGAACTTTTCTGATGGACTTGGATGTGATTCCTGGTTTGCCCAGAAATATCACAATTTATTGTGATAATAATGGTGCAGTTGCAAACTCGAAGGAACAACGAGCCCATAAGGCTAGTAAACACATAGAGTGCAAGTACCACCTGATACGAGAAATTGTAAAGGAGGTAGAAGTTGCTGTCGCCTAGCATGCATCAGAGGATGACCTGGTAAACCCTTTCACTAAGGCCCTTCTAGCGAGAGCTTTGATAGGCATGTGAAGGGAAGGGGAATCAGATGTATGGCAGTATGATGACAGCATAGTCTTTTAGTATAAGTGGGAGATTGTTGGGATGTATACTGAAAGCCTAGCTCTTTTGTATGAACATCTTTATTTTGAAATGAGAATCACATGATCATTGTTTGCACATCATATTTATATGTGTGCATATTGTCTAATATTTTACATTGTAGATAACATGGTGCCTGGGTGCGGCACAGAAGATCATGTTATCAGTCCCTTGTAGAATATAAGTAAAGGCTCACAACCAAGATGGTTTTGGACAAACCATTGGCATGGTTGTAGTGTGGCTTGGTATTGTTTTGTCTTGAACATAAAGTTACACTAGTACACCTCGGTGTATTGAGCAGGATCGACATAGAGGTGATTCAATTTATTGCTGACTGCATAATTGAATCGGACCTCGGATATTATGTTGTACATGCTCTTAATCCCGATATAATAACGGGCACATGTACTTAATATTTATTTCTTTGATTTACCAGAGGGTGAGATTTCTATGGATTAAATCAATATGCCCGGTAAGTTGGGAAATGATATTATTTACATGGTGTGTCGTTGATTATAGGAGGAATCCGTGTCCTATGTATTAGGTTGATGATGTCCCCTTGAGGAGCTCATAAGGTTCATCATGTAAACCTTGCAGGTTGACTTAGTCAACATGATGATAAGGTTGAGTGGTACTACTCGAGGAGTTAGATGTTAATTGATTGATGGTCAGTAAATCAATCAATTGACGGACATTCGATATCTTAATCACGGGGAGATGGATGTACAAATAATATATGGAGCCCATATTAATTTATGGGGGTTGGTGAGGTAGTTCGATGATGATCCTCTAGTGGAATGGAACATCATTGATGGATCAAGTTTGTGTGGTTCCGATCCATCGGGTGTCCAAGACCAACTCCTCCTCATGGTCCCTATCGTTGCCTAATATAAACCTCTTGATGTCTAGATCAAATGATGGAAAACAAATCTCTAGATCCGACGGTTAGGATTAAATCCCTAGAACCGACGGTTGAGATTAAATCTCTAGATCCGACGGTTGAGATTAAATCCCTAGAACCGACGGTAGAGATTAAATCTCTAGATCCGACGGTTGGGATTAAATTCCTAGAACCGACGGTAGAGATTAAATCTCTAGATCCGACGGTTGAGATTAAAACCCTAGAACCGACGGTGGAGATTAAACCAAGGCCTAAACCTTAACTTTATAAAAGGGTGGCTTAGGGTGGGCGGAAAAATGATGATGGAACATGGAAAACCTAATTGAGGGGCTTTGGCTTGGGCGGCAAGAAAGTGGAGGAGCTAGGGTTTTTGGGTGGCCACAAAAGGAGAGGGAGCTTCTCCTTCTTCTTCCTAATGGTGGCCGGCATCCTTCTTCCTCCTTCCTCCATGGTTTGGCCGGCGCACATGCTTCTCCTTTTGATCTAGGTTGATGATTTGGTTTTGGAGATTTGGGTTTTGCCAAACCTAAAGTGGGCGGCAAGAAACCCTAAGGGAGTTAGGGTTTTGCCTATCTTTGGTTGGGCGGCAAGAAACCCTAGGATGTTAGGAGGTTGGGCGGCTAGGTTATGGAAGCTAAGGTGGGTGGCAAATATAGGAGGAGGGTTCTTCTTCTTCCTAAGGTTTGGCCGGCTCCTACCTTCTCTTCCTTCTACCTTGGTCGGGGCTCAACCGATTTCCTATTCTCCTCTTCACTCCATCTTGGCCGATGGCACCAAAACTAGGGTTTGTCCCTAGTTCGGTTCCTTGGTTGTTTCCATTATGTTCTTTCTATTCTTGGGGCCGGCGGCATCAATCCTTTTGTGGATTGGTGGTTGGCTCAAGCAAGAAGGGAAAGAGAGTTCTTCATTCTTTGGATTGAAGAAGATCTAGGATGCTTCGACTTGTGGAGGATCTTCGCCCACAAGAAGTCTACAAGGAGGTTAGGACATATGATAGAAGATCAAGAGGTATAAAAGTTTTATAACTTTTATTATTGTTCTTTGCATGTTCTTATTGATATGCTAGCTTATGTTCTTTATGTTAGTATATGCTGATTATACTAGTATGTATTTGTATAATCATGGACCCCGATAAGAAACACAAAAACCGGCGATCCGTCCGTCGTCTCTTCCACGGCTAACCGACTAGAAGAGTTGTGTTGCTTGAACAACTAGTTTGTTCAAGCGATCGCTCAAGTCGTTAGCACGACGACGAATTGGTTGTGCTTAGGAAACTCATCCCATCCGGATTAGTTTTCATTAGTGAAAATTTTAATCCGGGGACATGGGAGCCTATGAGCATTCCGAGAAATAGCACATTGCCAACAAGGTGTTGGTCTTGCCCACAATCTCTGATACCACTTGTTGGTTATGTCTTCGAGTCCATGAGGGGATACTTCGCTTCCCACTTCAACTCGGTCGCTTGTTCATGGTGATCCCATCGATGTCCCCGAATTAAAAAAATTTAATCCTAGACAAAAGGGAACACCCATGCAACCTTGTCATCGTCGTGCTATTCGTTTAGAGTAGTCACTTGAACAAACTTGTTGTTCAAGTAACCTACCTCTATTCTACGAGTAGCCGCGGAATAGACAATGTACGAATCACCGGCATTTGTGTTTATATTCGGCGTCCAAGTTATATTAGCCACATACATAAAGTAAACATCCACATAAAATATGCATATAATTGAAAAGAAATTATAAACATAATACAAAGGAACACTAATCAAAATAAACAAGATTATACCTCTTGTTATACCTCTTGATCTTCTATTGTATGTCCTTCCTTCTTTTGGACATCGTGTGGGCGACGATCTTCCAAAAGTCGAAGCCTCTTAGATCGCCAATCTTCCTTTCCTTGTTCACTCCGAACAAAGGAAGATCATAAAACAAAACTCTTCTTCCTATCTAGAACCGGCCACCAAGTCAATAAACTTGATGTTGTCGCCAGCCAAGGAAGAGAACATGGAGTATGGGAGCCGACCAAAGGAGAATCAATGAGGGCATGGCCGCTGGCCAACACTTGGAGAAGAGAAAGGAGAGCAATCCTTCTCCTTGTTGCCGCCCAAACCCTATGTAACGCCCGTGAAATTCTAGCAATTTTACGAGAATTTTTGGCTTTATGATGATGGGCTTTATGTAGGCCTTTTTGGAGAAATAAAAGAAAATAAGCCAAAAAGAGATGCAAAGCCTAGGAATTGAACCCCCCACCTCTAGAGATAGCCAAGCCTTATAGATGCACCCACTAACCATAAGCCCAATAGAATCATATCATTAGAGGAAAAGGGGAACCTATAGATAAATGGGAGGAGGGTAAATGAAGAGGCTTGACAAAGAGAAGAGAAACTTCTCTTCCTCCCCTTTATAAAGAAGAGAGAAGTTCCACTTGGCCACTTCTTCCTTCCTTCTTCCTCTTCTCTTCATTCTCACCGAAACCCAAGCTCTCTTCTTCTTCCTTTGGCGAGAGCCCTTGCAAGCTAGGAGAGCTAGGTGACCTCCATTAGGTCATCTCCCCAAGCAAAGCGAAGGATGTAAGATTTCCCTCACCGCAAAGTGTATTCGTTTCGTAGGTTAAATTTCGTAAAGAAGAAGTGTAGCCCTTGTAGGTTTCGGCCAATTAAGTTTTTGGGCTAAGATTCATGAAAATGATGCTAGGGAACTCCTATAGGTTGTATGCACACTATAGGAATTTTTAGGGGACAAGATTTTAACTTGGTGCCCTTATAGGTTTCGGCCCCAAGGCTTTTTAGGGTTAGGGTTTTTTTATGGAAACTCCCCCTTATGAGGTTAGGCCATGATAAGGCTTTAGGAATGAATTCTAGGGGACTAAACCTAAGTTGAACCCATTACAAGTTTCGGCCAACTCATATAATTAGGGTTTGGGTTGCAAGAAAATGGTTCTAATGACACTAGAATAAGTTATAGTGCTCATGAATGAATATTAGGTGACAAGAACCCTAGTTGAACCCATTCCATGGTTCGGCCAACTCATCTATCTAGGGTTAGGGTTGCAAGAAAATGGTTCTAATGACACTAGAATAAGTTATAGTGCTCATGAATGAATATTAGGTGACAAGAACCCTAGTTGAGCCCCTTATAGGTTTCGGCCACCCTAGGTAACTAGGGTTAGGGTGGCATGAAAATATCCCTCATGATGCTAAGCTAGGTTATAATGCTTTATGAATGAATTTTAGGGGACAAAACATAAGCTTGAGCCCCCTTACAAGTTTCGGCCAGCCCATGGTTTTAGGGTTAGGGTTTCATGAAAACACCCCTATATGAAATTGTGCTATGTGTATAGTTTTAATTATGACATGAACTATGCTTGGGTGATGAATATGTTATGATTCAATGCAACATGAAATTAGGCTATGTGATGAACATGTTTTACGATTTAATATGCCATGAATAGGCTTAGGAAATATGCTTCATGTTATGATGTAATGTGCCATGTAATATGCCGTGATGAACATGTTGTGTGAAGTAATATGCCATGTATATGCTTCGGGAATGTGTTTCAAGTTTATGGAGTATTGTGCCATGAATAATACCTAGGTAAAGAACATGTTTTGTGATTTAATATGTCATGAATATGCTTAGGAAATATGCTTCATGTTTACGATGCAATGTGTCATGAAACATGCTTATGTGATGAACACGTTTATGCTTTAGGACCCCTTTATGGTACTCTTATGTTATGAATGCATGTGTCCTTATAAAATGACTAAGATGGAGATGCTTCCCTTTCAAGTAGGGATCAAGAGCTCTCCTTATGATAAGATAAGATGGAGATGCTTCCCTTTCAAGTAGGGATCAAGAGCTCTCCTTATGATAAGATAAGATGGAGATGCTTCCCTTTCAAGTAGGGATCAAGAGCTCTCCTTATGTCAAGATAAGATCAAGATGCTTCCCTTCTTATGATGGGGATCAAGAGCATTCTTTATATTATGTCCAGAAAAGAATTAAGTATTTTACTTTTGCAAGAGGTTAAGTACCCACCCGTCAGTGGTCGTTAATCAAATCCATAGGGACACAAGAAGACGTAAGAGGTCTTGCCTGTAAGACGTAAGAGGTCTTGCTCTAATAGGATCGTGGCTCGCTACTGACCTATTAGGGAACGCGCATTATGTGGTACTTAACCTGGGCCCCCAAACAAGTATGATGATATTGAAGTATTTATAAGTATATGTTTTGAAAAGAAAAGACTTTTATGATATTGTGTATGCTTATGTTAAATGCTCTGAATGCTTACAAACTAGGTTCTTTATGCATGCTAGATGTTATGAAGTTATGATAATATTGAAGTATTTATAAGTATATGTTTTGAAAAGAAAAGACTTTTATGATATTTTGTATGCTGATGTTATATGCTCTGAATGCTTTAACTAGGTTCTTTATGCATGCTAGATGTTATGAAGTGATAATATTGAAGTATTTATAAGTATATGTTTTGAAAAGAAAAGACTTTTATGATATTGTGTATGCTTATGTTAAATGCTCAATGCTTACGAACTAGGTTCTTATGCATGCTAGATGTTATGAAGTTATGATGATATTGAAGTATTTATAAGTATATGTTTTGAAAAGAAAAGACTTTTATGATATTGTGTATGCTTATGTTAAATGCTCTGAAGGCTTACGAACTAGGTTCTTTATGCATGCTAGATGTTATGAAGTTATGATGTTTAGAGTTAAGTCTAAGTATGTGGTGACTATGTACTTTATGCTAGTTTAGAATTTATGATGTGGTGAATGTTATGGGTAAGGTTAAGAATACTTGCGATTATGTTCCTTCTGCATGATTAGGGTTTATCTTATTACAAATGTTTATGTTCAAGTTAACCAAATGCTTATGATTACGTCCTTTATGCATGTTTGGATTTTCGATGAATGGTTATGGTTACTTGAAGAATGTTCGTACCTATGTGCTTTATGTAGGATTAAGATGTATGTTATTACGAAGGCTTAGGTTAGGAATGCTTAATGTTAAGTTTTAAAACGCTTATGAATACGTCTTTCATGCATGCTTAGTTTATGCGTTATAACGCTCATGTTCAAAGTATGCCTGCTTAGATTAATTATGCTTAACTCGCTTATGAACAATTCTATGCCATGCTTAGTTCTTTTGTACTATTACCGGATATGTTGTTGATTAGTGTTGCTATGAAATGCTTAGGTCATTTTCTATGCCGATGCTCATGTTCTAATAGTTTGATGAAATCGTGGCTTTTGTGAGTAGGCAAGGATCTTACTAAGCTATATGCTTATAGTTTATGTTGTCCATATATCTGCAGATAAAGGAAGTGCACTAGAGGAAGTGGCGGAGGGGGCCATGTATGTGTGTGATAGTGGCATGGTGGAAGAAGACCCTTCACTATCTACTTATATTATATGCTCTAAGAACAAATTTAAGACATTGCTTCCGCTTATAAGACTTGTGTTTAATGAGTATCCCTTTATTTAAGAGGTTCGATATGTTAGAACTCATGAACGAATCCTTTCGTTATGCATGTTATGAAATGAGATAAGATATGTGGTCATGCTAGTGATGAATAAGATAGGTGATGCATGTGCCAAAGAAGGTTTCAGTTATGATAACCTGTTTAAGCATGTAGACTTTGAACGGATCCATATGTAGTATGCTAATAAAAAAAAATATAGAAAGTAGCGCATACCGAGAGCAGATAAGGGCGGCGCTACTGGTGTGGTATCGAGCGGGTTCACCTTTCCACTATCACACATCAAGCCTCCATCCTGCTATTTCCAAGTAAGTAACTTTATGCATACTTGAGTTCTTTTATAATGAAGAATGACTCCTATCTAGATAGAAATAATACCTCATCATGTTTTAGTAGATTGGAATCACACTTGTGATCTAGATAGAAATAATACCTTATCATGTTTAGTAGATTGGAATCACACTTGTGATCTAGATAGAAATAATACCTTATCATGTTTTAGTAGATTGGAATCACACTTGTGATCTAGATAGAAATAATACCTCATCATGTTTATGATATGAGATACCACTTGGAATCACACTTGGAATCACACATGTTTATAAAACCCTATTGAGACTCAAATATTAAGGATACCATACCTTGTTTATGATATGAGATATTAGATGCACGTATATGAGTAGAAATTATAATAACACCTTAATTAATTATTCATTTATCACTTAGATAACATGAACGGGAGACGTAGTGCTAGAGGGAATGACTCAGCACCCCCACCAGATTTGATGCATGTGGTTACCGAGCTACAGCGTCAGGTCACAGAGCAACAGCTGGTTATCAATGCTCTCACGAATCAACAAGGGAACCCTAGCACCACCCCAGGGACGCAGAACGTAACTCCTAACATGACCACTATGGTGCAAGCACCGCTAATCAATGCTGCCACTGGGGTCCGGCCCGAAGCCTATCTGATTCAGTGGCAGAGGCTGAAACCAGAAAATTTCTCTGGTGCCGGCGAACCATGGGATGCCCAAGCCTGGTTCAAAACAGTTGAAAGCATCGTGGAGCTACTGGATTGGCCCGAGCATGAAAGGATAAAATGTGCCTCGTTCTGTCTTTCCGGGGATGCCAGGATGTGGTGGGAGAGAGTCAAAGCGAAGAGACAAGTAAATCAAATGAGGTGGATAGACTTTGAATCGGAGTTCTTCGAGGAGTTCTTTCAGAGACGGATCACAAATAAGCACTACGATGAGTTTCTCGAGTTCCGACAAGGCGATCTATCAGTTAGTGAAGCTATGAAAAGGTTCAACCGGCCGCACGCCTCGCCTGCAGTTAGTGTGATCCGAGAGGGAGAGGATCGACTCACAAAATGTTGCACGGAGATAGCCCGAATGTGGCCGGCGGAGTCAATCGACCCTGCATCGAGGAGTTGTTCAAGAGTGCCCGTCACGAGCACTACCGAACAACATCACCCCAGAGTAAGGCGCGAACCGAGAGCCAAAATCTCAGAATACTAGCTGGAAGAGAGACCGCAGTGGCAAGAAGAAACAGTGGAATGGCCCAAGAGGGGGCCCAGGAAACCGCCAAACTGGGTATCCTGACTGTCCTACATGTGGGAAGAAGCATCCGGGGGAATGTCGTCAGGGCACGAGGAAGTGTTACAACTGTGGACGGGAGGGGCACATAGCCTGGAACTGCCCTACCCGAGTTCAGGCACCGCCACAGCAGTATGTCCAGTACCCGGGAGCTCCTCCACAGCTTCACCAGATGCAGGCGACGATAGAAGGTCCTCAAATAAGTCAAGGGAGACTGGAAGCCCCGCCGGTTGGGACAAATGCCAGGGTGTTCTCCTCACGGAGAAGATGTAGCGGTTGTCACCAGTCACTACTTATTTCCAAATCAATACGCGCAGTCTTGTTTGACACCGGGGCAACCCATTCATTCATCGCTACGCCTTTCATAAGAAAGATAGATAGGCATCCCCAAGCTTTGGACTATGAATTTTTAACGACGTTACCTTCGGGAGAGGTGATGCCATCCACCCATATTCTGCGCGCCGCACCAATTAGGCTCGCAGACAGGGAGCTCTATGGTGACCTGATAGTCCTAGATATGTGGGACTATGATGTTATATTGGGCATGGACTTTCTGCACAAGTACGGCGCGTCAATTGAGTGCCGTAAACGGAGGGTAATCTTCCGACCCGAAGCAGAAGTTTCATTTGAATTTATCGGGGAGTCGAAGAAAGGAACAAAGAAGTTCTTATCGGCACTAAAGGCCCGAAAAATGTTAGAAGACGGATGCATCGGATTTCTCGCACATGTGGTGGATACCATATCAGCGAAGAACCAGAAGATAGAAGATGTCAGAGTGGTACGTGACCATCCGGAGGTGTTTCCTGATGACCTACCTGGGTTACCACCTGATAGAGAAATTGAGTTCGAGATCGAATTAATTCCCGGAACTAATCCGATCTCCAAGGCACCCTACCGAATGGCGCCAACTGAGTTGAAAGAACTACAGAAACAACTACAGGAGTTACTTGGCGAGATTTATCCGTCCTAGTCACTCACCATGGGGAGCTCGGTGTTGTTCATAAAGAAAGCAGATGGGTCTATGCGAATGTGTATAGACTAAGGGCAATCGAACAACGAACCATCAAGAATAGGTACCCCTTCCCGGGATCGATGACTTGTTCGACCACCAAGGAGCTCTCGCTTTTCAAAGATCGATCTCGAGATCCGGCTATCATCAAGTAAAAGTAAAGCCAGACGATATTCCGAAGATGGCCTTCCGAACAAGATACGGACATTATGAGTTTGTAGTTATGCCCTTTGGCATAACCAATGCTCCTGCAATGTTCATGGACTTGATGAATCGAGTATTCTCGGCTTTCCTCGACAAATTTGTGATCATCTTCATCGACGATATTCTTATCTACTCGAGAGACCGAGAAGAGCATGCCGAACACCTGAAGACAGTACTACAGATTCTTCAGAAAGAGCGACTATATGCCAAGTTCTCCAAATGTGAGTTCGCTCAATCAAGTGTCATTCTTGGGTCATGTCATCTCTAAAGATGGAATCATGGTGGACCCAATGAAGATGAACTGAATAGGCCAAGGAATGCGAGTGAAATCGGTTTCCTCGGGCTAGCAAAGCTATTACAGAAGTTTGTAGAGGACTTCTCTAGAATTCTGACTTCTATGACGCTCACCGTAAAGGACAAGCAATACAAATGAATCGAGGATGTGGAGAGGAGTTTTACGGAATCAAAAGGAGATCGACCAGCGCTCCCATTCGACTCTCCTCAAGATAATGGAAGCCGATATGTATAGTGACGCCCAAACTGGGCCTCTGAGTCCGCATGCAAAAGCGGCAAGGTCATCGCTACGCCTCTAGATGACTCAAAGAGCACGAAATAAATTATCCCGCCATGACTTAGAATCAAGGTGGGTATTCGCTCTAAAAATATGGAGACACTACTTATACGGAGCGGCATGATTTATACCACCACCGTAGTCTGAGATATTTCTTTACCCAGAAAGACCTAAACATGAGACAACGCAGATGGCTTGAGCTAGTCAAAGATTATGATTGTGAGATATTCTATCACCCAGGAAAGGCCAACAAGGTGGCAGATGCGCTTAGCAGAAAGTCCGGTGCCGCTTTGATGTCCTTATCGATGCTATCTCAACCCCTGAAAAGGGAAGTAATGAATTACGGAATAGAAATCATTTCTGGACAACTTTCCACCATGACTATAACGCCGACATTGTTCGACGATATAAAGGGAAAGCAAGATGGTGATTCAGACATCCAGAAGTTCAAACAAGAAGTACTGGAAGGAAGGGATAATGGATTCCGCATCACCGACGGCGGATTATTATACTTCCGGGATCGCCTATGCATTCCGAACGATCCGGAGTTACTAAGAAGATACTCGAGGAATCCCATGGAACACCTTATACCATGCATCCCGGATCTAATAAAATGTATCAGGACTTAAGGGATAAATTTTGGTGGTCTGGCATAAAAAGGGATGTGGCTCAGTACGTCAACACTGTCGACTCGGAAGGTGAAGGCAGAACACTGTAAACTGGGGATTATCGCCAATATCTGATTCCCGAGTGGAAATGGGAAGAAATTTCCATGGATTTCATCTCGGGATTACCCAGAACAACAAATGGTTACGATGCTATATGGGTAATCATAGACCGGTTGACAAAGTCTGCCCATTTCCTGGCAATCAAGATGACCTATTCGGTTGAGCAGCTAGCTCAATTATATGTCAAGGAAATTATCAAATTACATGGAGTGCCTAAGGCTATTATTTCTGACGGGATGGCGCTTTACCTCCCATTTCGGGAATGTGTCAAGGCTCTTGGCACTAAGTTGAGATTCAAGATCGCTGCGTTTCATCCTCGGACCGACGGACGGAAAAGAGTGAACCAGTCTTTGGCCGAAGATATGTCATGAGCCCGCTTTCTAGACTTTAAGGAGCCGTGTCGATATTTGTGCACTCGGCATAATTTGCTTACAACAACAGCTACCAGGCTACCATTGGAATGGCACCCTATGAAGCTCTATACGGGAGAAGATGCAGGTCTCCTATCTGTTGGTACGAGGGTGGTGAAAGGAGGGAAATGGGTCTTCAGGCCGATATTATTGACAATACCACCCGCTATCGTAATATCCGTGGAGAGAATCGAAGCGCTCGAGCCGAAAAAGAGCTATGCGGATATGCGGACCGTTAGAATTCAAGGTCGGGACCCGTATTCTCAAAGTGACTCTATGAAGGGAGTGATGAGATTCTAAGGAAGGGTAAATCAATCCACGCTACGGGACCCTATCCGATATCACAGAGTGGGCAAGGTGGCGCATAAGCCGAATCGCCCAAGAGATGCTCTGCTATACACAACGTGTTCCATGTCTCTATGCTCAAGAAATGCATATCCAGAGCGGACTAAGTGATCGAGCCACAAATTGTACATGTTCAAGAGGACTCGAGTATCGAAAGTCCCTATCCGATACTAGACCGAGATGTCAAGAGATCAAGGAACAAAGAGGTGCCCTTAGTGAAGGTCCTGTGGGCGCACTGCAATACGAGGAGGCTACTTGGGAACGCGAGGAGGACATGAGGCGTATACCGAATTGTTTTAAGTTTCGAGGACGAAACTTTTACAAGGTATGAGGGATTGTAACGCCTGTGAAATTCTAGCAATTTTACGAGAATTTTTGGCTTTATGATGATGGGCTTTATGTAGGCCTTTTTGGAGAAATAAAAGAAAATAAGCCAAAAAGAGATGCAAAGCCTAGGAATTGAACCCCCCACCTCTAGAGATAGCCAAGCCTTATAAATGCACCCACTAACCATAAGCCCAATAGAATCATATCATTAGAGGAAAAGGGGAACCTATAGATAAATGGGAGGAGGGTAAATGAAGAGGCTTGACAAAGAGAAGAGAAACTTCTCTTCCTCCCCTTTATAAAGAAGAGAGAAGTTCCACTTGGCCACTTCTTCCTTCCTTCTTCCTCTTCTCTTCATTCTCACCAAACCCAAGCTCTTCTTCTTCCTTTGGCCGAGAGCCCCTTGCAAGCTAGGAGAGCTAGGTGACTCCATTAGGTCATCTCCCAAGCAAAGCGAAGGATGTAAGATTTCCCTCACCGCAGTATGGTATCTGCTTTGATAGGTTAAATTTCGTAAAGAAGAAGTGTAGCCCTTGTAGGTTTCGGCCAATTAAGTTTTTGGGCTAAGATTCATGAAAATGATGCTAGGGAACTCCTATAGGTTGTATGCACACTATAGGAATTTTTAGGGGACAAGATTTTAACTTGGTGCCCTTATAGGTTTCGGCCCCAAAGATTTTTAGGGTTAGGGTTTTTTTTATGGAAACTCCCCCTTATGAGGTTAGGCCATGATAAGGCTTTAGGAATGAATTCTAGGGGACTAAACCTAAGTTGAACCCATTACAAGTTTCGGCCAACTCATATAATTAGGGTTTGGGTTGCAAGAAAAATGTTTCTAATGACACTAGAATAAGTTATAGTGCTCATGAATGAATATTAGGTGACAAGAACCCTAGTTGAACCCATTCCATGGTTCGGCCAACTCATCTATCTAGGGTTAGGGTTGCAAGAAAATGGTTCTAATGACACTAGAATAAGTTATAGTGCTCATGAATGAATATTAGGTGACAAGAACCCTAGTTGAGCCCCTTATAGGTTTCGGCCACCCTAGGTAACTAGGGTTAGGGTGGCATGAAAATATCCCTCATGATGCTAAGCTAGGTTATAATGCTTTATGAATGAATTTTAGGGGACAAAACATAAGCTTGAGCCCCTTACAAGTTTCGCCACCCATGGTTTTAGGGTTAGGGTTTCATGAAAACACCCCTATATGAAATTGTGCTATGTGTATAGTTTTTAATATGACATGAACTATGCTTGGGTGATGAATATGTTATGATTCAATGCAACATGAAATTAGGCTATGTGATGAACATGTTTTGATTTAATATGCCATGAATAGGCTTAGGAAATATGCTTCATGTTATGATGTAATGTGCCATGTAATATGCCGTGATGAACATGTTGTGTGAAGTAATATGCCATGTATATGCTTGGGAATGTGTTTCAAGTTTATGGAGTATTGTGCCATGAAATATACCTAGGTAAAGAACATGTTTTGTGATTTAATATGTCATGAATATGCTTAGGAAATATGCTTCATGTTTACGATGCAATGTGTCATGAAACATGCTTATGTGATGAACACGTTTATGCTTTAGGACCCCTTTATGGTACTCTTATGTTATGAATGCATGTGTCCTTATAAAATGACTAAGATGGAGATGCTTCCCTTTCAAGTAGGGATCAAGAGCTCTCCTTATGATAAGATAAGATGGAGATGCTTCCCTTTCAAGTAGGGATCAAGAGCTCTCCTTATGATAAGATAAGATGGAGATGCTTCCCTTTCAAGTAGGGATCAAGAGCTCTCCTTATGTCAAGATAAGATCAAGATGCTTCCTTCTTATGATGGGGATCAAGAGCATTCTTTATATTATGTCCAGAAAAGAAAAGAGTTAAGTATTTTACTTTGCAAGAGGTTAAGTACCAACGGCCGTGTGGTCGTTAATCAAATCCATAGGGACACAAGAAGACGTAAGAGGTCTTGCCCTGGTAAGACGTAAGAGGTCTTGCTCTAATAGGACTGGTGGCTCGCTACCCCAGCCTATTAGGGAACGCGCATTATGTGGTACTTAACCTGGGGCCCCCCAAACAAGTTATGATGATATTGAAGTATTTATAAGTATATGTTTTGAAAAGAAAAGACTTTTATGATATTGTGTATGCTTATGTTAAATGCTCTGAATGCTTACGAACTAGGTTCTTTATGCATGCTAGATGTTATGAAGTTATGATAATATTGAAGTATTTATAAGTATATGTTTTGAAAAGAAAAGACTTTTATGATATTGTGTATGCTTATGTTAAATGCCCTGAATGCTACGAACTAGGTTCTTTATGCATGCTAGATGTTATGAAGTTATGATAATATTGAAGTATTTATAAGTATATGTTTTGAAAAGAAAAGACTTTTATGATATTGTGTATGCTTATGTTAAATGCTCTGAATGCTTACGAACTAGGTTCTTTATGCATGCTAGATGTTATGAAGTTATGATGATATTGAAGTATTTATAAGTATATGTTTTGAAAAGAAAAGACTTTTATGATATTGTGTATGCTTATGTTAAATGCTCTGAAGGCTTACGAACTAGGTTCTTTATGCATGCTAGATGTTATGAAGTTATGATGTTTAGAGTTAAGTCTAAGTATGTGGTGACTATGTACTTTATGCTAGTTTAGAATTTATGATGTGGTGAAGGTTATGGGTAAGGTTAAGAATACTTGCGATTATGTTCCTTCTGCATGATTAGGGTTTATCTTATTACAAATGTTTATGTTCAAGTTAACCAAATGCTTATGATTACGTCCTTTATGCATGTTTGGATTTTCCTGATGAATGGTTATGGTTACTTGAAGAATGTTCGTCTATGTGCTTTATGTAGGATTAAGATGTATGTTGTTACGAAGGCTTAGGTTAGGAATGCTTAATGTTAAGTTTTAAAACGCTTATGAATACGTCTTTCATGCATGCTTAGTTTATGCAGTTATAACGCTCATGTTCAAAGTATGCCCTGCTTAGATTAATTATGCTTAACCTGCTTATGAACAATTCTATGCCATGCTTAGTTCTTTTTGTACTATTACCTGGATATGTTGTTGATTAGTGTTGCTATGAAATGCTTAGGTCATTTTCTTTGCCAGCATGCTCATGTTCTAATAGTTTGATGAAATCGTGGCTTTTGTGAGTAGGCAAGGATCTTACTAAGCTATATGCTTATAGTTTATGTTGTCCATATACTGCAGATAAAGGAAGTCTGCACTAGAGGAAGTGGCAGGAGGGGCCATGTGCGGGTGTGATAGTGGCATGGTGGAAGAAGACCCTTCACTATCTGCTTATATTATATGCTCTAAGAACAATTTAAGACATTGCTTCCGCTTATAAGACTTGTGTTTAATGAGTATCCCTTTATTTAAGAGGTTCGATATGTTAGAACTCATGAACGAATCCTTTCGTTATGCATGTTATGAAATGAGATAAGATATGTGGTCATGCTAGTGATGAATAAGATAGGTGATGCATGTGCCAAAGAAGGTTTCAGTTATGATAACCTGTTTAAGCATGTAGACTTTGAACGGATCCATATGTAGTATGCTAATAAAAAAAAAATATATAGACGCAAATAGCGCCGCCCTGAGAGCAGATAAGGGCGGGCGCTACACCCTAAACCGAGCTCTCCTAATTTTTGGCCAAGGATGAAGGGAAGAAGAATAGGTTAAGCTCCGGCCAAGGTAGAGGGAAGAAGGATAGGTGCTGGCCAAACCTTAGGAAGAAGAAGAAAGGAGCTTCATCTTCTTGTTGCTGCCCACCCTCAACACCTTAACCCTAGCCGCCCAAACTTTATCCTATCCAAACTAGGATTCCTAGCCTCCCAAAGGAAGCAAACCCTAATCCCCTTAGCATGTTTTTGCCGCCCACCCCTTTAAACCTTATATATAGGTTTAGGGATAAGCCTTGTTTTAATCTCCACCATTGGTTCTAGGGATTTAATCTCAACTGTCGGATCTAGAGATTTAATCTCAACTGTCGGATCTAGAGATTTAATCTCTACCATTGGATCTAGAGTTTTGTTTTCATCCATTGGATCTAAGCTTCATGAGGTATTAATAGGCTACAATAGGGACTATGAGGAGGAGTTGGATCTTGGCCACCCAATGGATCAAGCCCACATAAAGTCTGATCCATTAATGATTATCCATTCCACTAGAGGATTATCATTGATCTACCTCACCAACCCCAATAAGTGAATATAGGCTCCATATATTATTTGTACATTTTCTCCCCGTGTTTAAGATCTCAAATGTTCGTCGATTAATTAATTTATTGACCATTAATTAATCAACATCTAACTCCATGAGTAGTACCACTCAACATTTTCATCATGCCGGACCAAGTCCACCTGTAGGGTTTACATGATGAACCTTATGAGCTCTTCAAGGGGACATCATCATCCTAATATATACGACACGGTTTCCTCCTATAATCAATGGCACGTCATATAAATAATACCATTTCCCAACTTATTGAGCCTATCGATTTAATCTATAAATCTCGCCCATTGGTAAATCAAAGAAATGAATACTAAGTATATGTCCCTGTTATTATATCGGGATTAAAAGCATGTACAATATAATATATGAGGTCCGATTCGATTATGTAGTCAGCAATAAATCGAATCACCTCTAAGTCGGTCCTGCTCAATACACACAAAGTGCACTAGTGTGATTGTATGGTCAAGACAAACCAATACCAAATCACACTACAACCATTCCAATGGTTTGTCCAAACTCATCTCGGTTGTGAGCCTTTACTTATACTTTACAAGGAGCCGATAACATGATCTCTCGTGTGACACCACACACCATGTTATCTACAATGTAATGTATTTAGACTATATTGCATTACCATAAAAATATGCAAATAATGATCATGTGATTCTTATTTCAAAAATAAAGATGTTCATGCAAAAGATAGACTTTTCAGTATACGTCCCAACAGTTGGTTTGACCCTACAAAAGGCATGAGGGTGCATCCACAGTTTAATTTGTTTGAAATAAATTACAAAAAATTATATAAGAGGTATGAACCATTTGTGTTAGTACAACAAGCGATTCAAGTATTTTATGCTTCATATCCTAGTATGAGACGAGACAAAAGTGATTGGTGGGCTATTTGTAAAACAAAAGCACATAAAAAAATTGAGAAACATTGGGAAGACATAGCATATCAACAAGATGAATTTGTCAATACATTTCATACCGAAATATATAATATTTAAATATTACAAGATCCCAGCGGTATAGTAATAGACATTGATGCAATTGAAATGAATGAGGATAAAGATGAGGATGATGAGATCGAAGAGACGTATGACCATGATGAAATTCATAATGAGGACTTCGATTTATAATTATGGGTAACTTCTATTTACTGTCTTATTCTAAATTTCTTATATTTTATATATTAATGAACTACCTTTTTTTATAGGTTATCCAGTTGCTTCAAATATGGTAATTTTTCCATATTGTTCATTGATAACTACCATTTTATCGGGTTACTTTGGTCCTTAATATCATTGTTTTTATCCTCTCGAGTGATTAATTACCGATTATTTTCATGTTTTATGAGTTGGATATATTTTTGGACCTTATTATAAATTCTCCTAATTTTTGGACTTATATACAAATTTTACATCTTAATTGTAGGAGATCGAGATGGGCCATTGGACTAGAATCAAGTTCGATCAAATATGGCTTCATCTAGGGCTAGAAGGATCATTTCAAACTGGATTAATCTGGGCCCATCATCATGATTGAAGGCAATTAAATCAAGGGACTAGATCTGAGCAATATGGACCATCTGAGGAAAGTGATTGATTCTGAGCCATCCATCTGGATCTGGAGCGATCTGGCCCATACATTAAAATCTACACGCCTTAGCTGTTCATCCGGACCGTTGGATCTCGATCCTCCCTTCAGATTTACCAGATCTAGCCATCCAGAGTTAAATTGATCACCACCATTGGATGGAGCAGCTTAATTAAGCTAATAATGGATCCATTAAAACCTAGCTTGAATTGAGGGCTGGGATTAGATGGAGATCCGATCGGACAGTGGAGATAATCCATTTAATCTCCTTCATCACCCGACGCACAGATTAGTCGGCATCTTCCTCTTCTCGCTCGTGCCAAATGCCATTTCCGCTTCTTCATCGCCGTACTCAGCCCTTTCCCCGCTGGTCCCCGGAGAAGGAAGGGGATCCCCTCCAATCTCTGGTGACCGGTGATTTCCTCCATCATCTCTTCCACTCCATCATCTCCTCCACCGACCAAATCTCTGTCGACGTCCTCTACTGCCAGCGTTTTCGCTAGTGACTCCATCACGCCTCCAACACCGGCAACTTCTCCGCCTCTGACCATCGGGTGGGGATCCCCTCGATTTCCATCTCCTCCATTCACGGTAGCTCGGCGAAGCTCCACAGATTTAAATCCGGCTTCTTCATTTCACGATACCCTTCCAGCTTTTGCAGTTCTTCCATTTCCACCGTCGGACAACTCCTATTTCCAGCATTTTCTCCCGTTGATTATTTCTTCAAGCTTAATTTGTTAAATGTTTGTAATCAATTTACCTCCACATTTAGAAATGCACGTATTTAGGTTAATTTGTTTCGTCCACATGTAGTGCTTGGTTAAATGCTTCTTAAGTAATTTGGTTGTAGTTCATTAGGTTAGATCTACTTTCATGCTTTATTTTATATTGTGTTCATGCATTAGATTTCGTTAATGAATTGCTTAGTTCATTTAGTTATTAGTTAAATATGTTCTTCCCTTGAGCCTTAGCAGCCATCCCCACCTTCTTTCCATCCATTTTCCTCTTTCGAATTTGAGGAGGAACCGCTTCATCGAGAGATTTCGGTGACGCCCTCCATCTCCACAGCATCCACCTTTTCTTTCAGATTCGAGGAGGAGTCCACCCCGACGACACCTCTTCGAGCTCAACTGGATCCACTAGAGTTCGGAGTATCCATCAAACTACTTGATTCAGGAGTTTGCACCATTCCACATCCACTGCCATTTGCGGAGTCTCGATCGAGCTTCGTTGGACTTAGCCAGAGTAACTTGTTCATTCACTGGGCCTATCTTAGGTTGATCAGATGAGTTCCTCTTTCATTTTTTTGTTGATTTAATTTCCTGCATTGTATTTTCATTCAATAGGATTAGTCTTTTAAATCCAAACCCCCAGTTTCAATAGAAAACCTAAAGCAATAATTAGTTATCCTAAGTTTACTATTCTGTTGATTACACTCATTGGGAAACGATCTGGGCCATCAACTATGCTATATTAGTGTAGTTAGGGGGTTCGATAATTAATTTGAAATGGTACCACGTGACAAATATCCGTACATCAAATTTGGTGCCATTGCCGAGGAGTGTAATGATGCTTAGTAGATTTAGGATTGTTTGTCAATTTTTCTATAAAAAAAAATCAAAATTCAAAACTTTTGTTGAGGGCTTAATTCTTTTATGTCTTGTATATACATGTGTTATATTTGTTAGTAATATATGAGAGATGTCCTAAGGCAATCGCCATATGTTTGAACCATTTATATGATAAATGAAGATTCACTATTTGAGTATACATATTTTCATGTATTTGATTAGATCTTAAACTCATTTACTGAATGTCCACGATACGATTCACAACATGAGAGAATTTGTGATTGTATCACAACTAGTGAGCATCTCTACATGTGTAATTGTGATGTATCAGAATTATCCCTAGACGATGAATTGATGGATTTGGACACTATAAATTCTGTCGAGACTAGCACAAGATATACTCCTTAATGTATCCAAGCAGCTGATTCTCACTGGTTGGAGACATTGTGATGTTTGGAGTTAATCGTGAATGCTAGTTATGGAAACTGGTTCATTGGAGTGACCAGCTGTAAAACATCATATGGTTCTCTGCATATATAGATATGTCAATGAAGTTCTTACTGTAGCTTAAGTGCGATGTTTCTTTGACTTGTGGTATTCAAGTCATCTTGGTCATGAAGACTTATGATTTGACATCTTAAGCAACCATCTCTGAGGAGATGTGGACCCAGGATGATTGTGTATAAGTCGAAGTGATTGAAGGTGTTTGAATAGCCTATAAAGGATTCAGCACTCCTTGCGAGGAGATGTATATCCATGGCCTCTCATCAGATTGTTACTAAAGTCTTTGGCCAAAGCATTATATGTTTAGAGTAAGGTACTCTTGGATGCATGTGCAGTAGCTAGAATCCGTAGTACAAGGAAATGATACTTGGGCTAGGTGTAACATAGTCAACCTAGTGGGGACTGACACTATAGAGCATGTTCTGAACCAAGTGGGTATAAGATGAGTGAAGGGAATGAGGCACAATTCATTGTAGCTGCTGAAGGGTTTCAGAAATAGTTATGGATCAACTGTTGATCTTTTTGGTTAATTGAGGATCATAATGTACTACTATGTGCCACTCATGATCGTTCTATAATTAATGATTAATTATATACATCCAACAGAAACCGAGAACCTATTTGGTCACACACATAACAAGCGTAATCCGAAGGATTTAAAACGAGCTTGAGAATGAGATTCTCAGACCGAGAGGAACTAGGTTTGGTTGGACCAAACAAGGAGCTAGCATGAAATCGTTTCAGTCGCAATGGAAGCATGGATGAGCCGTATCTTATGAAGACATGATGGATGAATCAAATTGGTTTGGGTCAAATCCAATGGTGAAGAATAAACCAAAGAGGTTTGGTTTGTTTTAAACGAATGAACCAAAGTTGGTTCGGTTCGTTTTAACTTAAAATAGACAAAATCGGTTTGGTTTATTTTAACTTAAGTTAATGGAGCGGGTTAACGGGCTTTTGGTTATGAACCAATAACTGTTAGGAGAATGTTTTCTCTATAAAAACATGGCTTAAGAATTTTTCGTTGATAACTTTTGGAGTTGGAAAACCTAGCCACCCTCTCCCTCTCTTCTCCTTGTCGCCGCCCATGGGTTCCAAGCTTCCCATCTTTTTTCCGACGTCCACCCTTACTGTCGGCGTCCAGCTGCTGCTGGCCACTCCTCCGGCGACCCTCTAGTGACTCACGTTGGTTCCGATGACCAAGGGTTGGCTGGCCATCCTCTTTGGCCGGCGCAACATCCTCCACCAAGCTGTCAAATTTTCAGTACAGCTTGCATCCTTCGTGTCGGAGCGTCATTTGGACGACGTTTGGAGCTCTGATAGCGGCTCCCTTACCGGGGATTCGATCTTTGATAATTCTCATAGGTGGAGGATGAAGGATTCGTCAAACGGTTGACGAATACCTCTCCGGAGAAGCGTGTTTTGTGGACTTGTTTTTGAATCCGAATTTTGATTCGAATTGTGACCTTCTCTCAATTACATCGTCTTCGACACGAGGCTAGTGACTCATACGAAGACGAGGCTAGTGGCTTTGTGAAGTCATCTCGATGATACTTGGCGTGGATACTGATAGAGCGATTCTAGCGAGAGTCGCTCCGATTGATCCCTTTCCCGCTACACGTGATACGTCAGGTATACGTAGAGCAATTTCCTTTTATTGCAAAATTTGAAACTATGATTATGTCTATACATGTTGTACTATGCATGCGTGTGGTGTGTGTGTTGTAATAAATTAGATTTATTGCTTTTTATTTCTTCCGTTGTGCACATATTTACGAAACATGTTTGAACACACACTTGTCACGGTGCCAAAAACCCAACAGTGGTATCAAAGGCCAGGTTGTGTTTCGACATAATCGTAAAATTGTTTTGCGATAGTGGAAATCTTCTACTTTTGGAAAGTTAGAAGTATTTATGGAAATTAACACTTTCCATAAATAAAATATTTGATTAGATTTGGAAATTTATTTCCTAATTTAATTGTGATTTGATTTGGGAAATCAAATATAAAATATATTTGATTTCAATAAATAGTTTTGACAATTTAGGAAATTTGTTTCCTAAATTAAATTTGACTTTCATTAATTGAGACATTCCATAAATAAAATATGTGATTAGATTTTAAAATTTGTTTTCTAATTTAATAATGATTTGATTTTGGGAATCAAATCTTAAACATATTTTATTTCCATAAATAGTTATAACATATAAGGAAATTAAGTACATGCCATAATAGTATGTCATGTAATTGCATTAGATGCATATCATTATGTCATGCATGTCGTGACATGTAGATGTATGTCATGTATGTCATGCCATGTAGATAATAGTTATTTGCATGCAAAGAGGATGAGACATATAAACCCTAACACAATATTAAAGCCTACACCTTCCATTAATATGGTTAGAACCAGAGTTCTATTTCCTATTTGGGTTGTTGGACTCTCTCCAAGCCCAGCTCGAACCTGAATATGTTCAAACCATGGAATAGTTTAATACTAATATGGTAAGAGTTAGAGGTCAATCGTTAGCTTTGGTTGTGTGACTCTCTCCAAGCAGGGCTAATTGGTTGAATGCGCTCTAACCATATTAAAACTATTTCTCGATTAATGGGTTGGCTTTAACCTGGAGCATCAGCATGTTGGACTCTCTCCAAGGTCGATGTGAAGGGAGGTGAAGTTGGGTGCTATGCAAATGATGCATACTTGTTAATGAGTTAACAACCCAATGTATGTGTGAACATTCAATTAGTTGATAGCACATTGTGATAGTTGCATATATGTGATATGCAATCAGTATATTTGATACCTACCATCATAGCTATGAATGGCTTATTGGACTCTCTCCAAGGTTGTTCATATCTATGTTGGATATTAGCCCATTCGGAGATGGACCTACGATCTCCCGAAGTGATTTTGGGGTTTTTTAATTTGAAAAATGAATGGGATTTTGTAAATGTATGTGGATGCATTTTAAATCATCTTTCTCATATATGCTCGTTTTGTATTTCTAGGTTAATTGATTGATCATGATGTCTTTAAATTTGTGCACTGTTTTGGATTCAAACAAACTGACTGGGCCGAACTTCTTGGACTGGCTTAGAAGATTCAGAATTGTTCTCAAAGCAAAAAAGCTTAAGTATGTCCTCGAAGCGTCTCTTCCCACCTGTCCTAGTGATGATGCAACACCGGACCAATTGTTGGCCCATCAGAAACATGTGAGTGATTCTGAGCAAGTGAGTTGCATCATGCTAGCCACGATGGTACCTGAGCTGCGGAAGCAGCATGAGCATATGGATGCTCATACCATAGTGTAGGGAATTCTATATGCCAAATAGCATATGCGTAACGGAAAAATTAGGATCCCTTCCTAGTGATCCTTGCGAAAGAAAACCTCGTACAAAAATAAATTTCTCTAAAACCAAACCTATCTTATAGGAGAGGATTACCTTTGTTGCGTGCCCTTGTTAATCCCGCTTTTCCTTTTGGTTTGTTGGATCTTTAGCACGTTCAAATGTCCGTGCCTCTATACGTATCCACACGAGCAAGCTCTTGTCTCACAAAAGAAAAACTAGAAGAGCTCTCCTTTACTTCTTGCTAGAGAAGTCCCTAAAGGAGAGGAAGCTAGGGAAAAAGAGAAGGGAAGAAGAAGACTACTCTTCTTGCTAGCCTACACTCACAAAACCACACAACCAAAGCTTCCACCAAGCTCTCAAGCTCTCACACAACCACAATCCCATTGGCCGGCCACTCCATGGAGTCTTTTATAGGGTTGGAAAAACCCTTTCACCTCCTAACATTCAATGCAATCCATTGCATTGAGACACAATCAAAAAGGAGTTGGCTTCCTTGTTTGGCCGGCCACTTAAGGAGACAAAAACCACTTTGTCTCCTTCCACCTCATCTAGCTTAGGTGGCATGCTTATGTGGCATGCTTGTGTGACATTCATGCATGTTGAATTAATCTTATTAATTCAATAAGCTTATGTTATCATATTGAATTAATCTCATTAAATCAATAAGGTAACATATTGAATTAATCTTATTAAATCAATAAGCTAAAATTCTCATTAAGCTTAAAGTCCAAAAACCATTTTGTACTTAAGCTTATTCCCAAATTACTCTAGTCAAACTAGAATGCACTAATTCTTCTAATCATCATGCTCTTTGTGTGTGACCCTATAGGCTCTCATAACGTTGGCAGTGGATCTAAACTCTTTTAGATACACAAGCAATGAGCGGCATCTAGCAATACATCATTGCTACCCAAGTTACGAAATAAGTCAAGATCCGACTAACCTTTCCGTGACTACTATAATGTATGACCGTGTCCTTCTATCCTTGATATCAGATTGACCAATGAGGCATAGACCGTGTCATCCTCGATCAATCTATGTGTTTCTTGATCCTTGAGTAAACTAACTCAAACAAATGAGCTCAATATCTCATATTGACTCATTTGAGCATGGCCATGCGTTTTAGTAGTTCTACTCAATCAAGGCCCACCGATATCACTCTCCATATGAGAGGATAGATCCCATCTACATCACTCACATCCCTCCGCATAATTTGTTATATACCCGAGTCGCCTTTATGGTCCACCTCTACGGGTGACGTTGACGATACCAAAGTACATAATTCCTTATGTAGGGAACCGTAGTGACTTGTGTTCGAGGACTATTCATACCAATAGTCACATGAGAAAGTTTATGACACTCATATAACGATCCATGAAACTTTCTCATGTATATATTCTCTAATATATACCCATGTGTCAACTTGATATCATATATCCATGACTTGTGAGATCAAGTCATCAATTGACCTACATGCTAGTCTTTATGTATTAATATTGCCCTTGCATATTAATACTTGACTAGGAACATTTAGGAAAGTGTTCTCTACAGCCTCTCATAATCAATTCTGCCAATTGATGTGCTGTAGATAAGAACCTACTTTTCTAGGGCATTATTATATTTAATTTAGGCACAAGCAAGATGTAAATATAATAACCAACTTTTGCCTTTATTGAATATGATACAAAATGTTCCTTTTCAACCATCACATGATTGGCTCTAGGGCTATAACTAACAATCTCCCACTAGCACTAGTACCAATCACTATGATATCTAATACCTAGTGACCTAGTGTGACCATCATGCTTCCTCCGTGCAAAGCCTTGGTCAATGGATCTGCGATGTTAGCTTCGCTGCATGCATATCCTCACATCTCCTCTATCGATGATCTCTCGAATGAGATGGAAGCGCCGCAGTATGTGTTTGGTCCGCTGATGTGATCGAGGTTCCTTAGCCTGTGCAATAGCCCCATTGTTGTCACAATAGAGGTCTATTGGATCTGTAATGCTAGGAACTACCCCAAGTTCACTGATGAACTTGCGGAGCCAAACCGACCTCCTTTCTTTGCATCAGACGCAGCAATATACTCGGCTTCTGTTGTAGAATCAGCAATTGTGTCCTACTTTGAACTCTTCCAGCTCACAGCTCCACCATTCAGGCGAAACATGTACCCCGATTGCGATTTATAGTCATCCTTATCTGTTTGGAAGCTTGTATCACTGTAACCCTTTACAGCTAGCTCCTCATTGCCTCCAAATATCAGGAAATATTCTTTCGTTCTTCGTAAGTATTTAAGAATATTTTTGACTGCTATCCAGTGACTTTCACCTGGATCCGACTGGTATCTACTCGTCATGCTCAAAGCATACGAGACGTCAGGACGAGTACAAAGCATGGCGTACATGATAGACCCTATGGCAGATGCATAAGGGATCTTATCCATGCGATCTCTCTCCTCCTTAGAAGAGGGACATTGAGTCTTCGAAAGACTCACACCATGTGATAAAGGCAGAAATCCTTTCTTGGAATTTTGCATACCAAAACGATCTAGCACTTTATCTATGTATGTACTCTGACTTAGGCCAAGTAATCTTTTAGATCTATCTCTATAGATCTTGATGCCTAGAATATAGGCAGCTTCACCTAAGTCTTTCATCGAGAAACAATTCCCTAACCACATCTTCACAGACTGGAGTGAGGGAATATCATTTCCGATGAAAAGTATGTCATCTACATACAAGACAAGAAATACAACTGTGCTCCCACTATTTCTCTTGTAGACACAAGGTTCATCTTCATTCTTGATGAAACCAAACTCCTTGATTGCATCATCGAATCGAAGATTCCAGCTTCGAGAGGCTTGCTTTAGTCCATAAATGGACCTTTGCAGTTTGCATACCTTTCCAGGATGCTTTGGATCTTCAAAACCCTCAGGCTGTGTCATGTACACATCCTCGAGTAGCTTTCCATTCAGAAAAGCGGTTTTGACATCCATCTACCAGATCTCATAATCGTGGTAGGCTGCAATAGCAAGTATGATCCGAATGGATTTAAGCATCGCAACTGTTGAAAAGGTTTCATCATAGTCAATACCATGAATTTGTTTGAATCCTTTAGCAACCAATCTACCTTTATAGGTATGCTTATTACCATCCATGTCAGTCTTTACTTTAAAGACCCACTTACACCCAATGGGTTTTACCCCTTCAGGTGGATCAACCAAAGTCCATACTTGGTTAGTGTACATGGATTCCATTTCGGATCTCATGGCCTCTAGCCATTTCTCGGAATCTGGGCTCATCATAGCTTCTTGATAGGATTGTTGGGTTTCCGGCACCGCGGCGTGTGTGTGTTCGATCATGTTTCGTAAACATGAGCACAGCGGAAGCAATAAAAATAATAAATACTCCTATTTATTACAACACACACAACACACGCATGCTATTACAACAAGTTTAGACATAACCGTAAATTAAAATTGCGATAAAAGGAAATTAAACTACGTTATACCTTCCGTATGACGTGTAGCGGGAACGGCATCAACCGGAACGATCCTCGTAAGAATCGTCTCTATCCGTATCCACGCCGAGCTCCTCGGGATGACTTCGCTAAGTCACGAGCCGTCTTCGACGGGTTACTAGCCTCGTGTTGAAGACGACGTGATCGAGAGATGATCACGATCCGAATCCAAATTCGGATCCAAAGCGAGTTCTCAAAACTCGCTTCTCCGGAGAGGTATTCACAACCGCTTGACGAATCCTTCGTCCTCCACCTCAGAGGATTACCGGAGATCAAATCCCGGTATGTTAGCCGCTGTCGGAGCACTAACCGCCGCCCAAACGACGCTCCGGCGAAGGAGAAGAAGCTGTCCAGAAAACTGGACAGCTTGGTGGAGGAGATAGGCGCCGGCCAACAAAGGAAGCCAAGTGCTTACCTTGATGCCAAACCTAAGGAGGATCGCCGGAACTCTTCCGGCAGCAGCTCGACGCCGGCGAGGAGGAAGGAAGCCGCCTTCTGGACGCCGGTTGGAGGAGCTAGGGGCTGGGCGGCAACACAAGCTGGGCGGCAACTTTGTGTTGGGCGGCTAGGGTTTGGATGATTGGATTAGTTGGGGTTTAACAATCCCTTAAGCCCACTTTTATAGAGAACTAATTCTCTTAATGGTTAATGGATCATATCCATAAAGCCCGTTAACCCGCTCCATTAAGATAAGTTAAAATAAACCAAACCATGATGGTTTATTTTAAGTTAAAACGAACCGAACCAACCTTTGGTTCATTCATTTAATATAAACCAAACCCTTTGGTTTATTCTCATCCATTGGATTAGGACCAAACCATTTTGGTCCATCCATTATGTCTTCATAAGACACGGCCCATCCACGCTTCCATTGCGACTGAAACAATTTCATGCTCGCTTTATGTTTGGTCCAACCAAACATAGTTTCTCTCGGTCTGAGAATCCCATTCTCAAGCTCGTTTTAAATCCTTTGGATTACACTCGATGTGCGTGTGACCAAATAAGTTCTCGGTTTATGTTGGCCGTCTATAATTAACCATTAATTATAGAACGATCATGAGTGACACCTAGTAGTACATCATGATCCCCAATTAACCGAAAAGATCAACGGTTGATCCAGAACTATTTCTGAAACCCTTCAGTAGCTCGAATGAATCGTGCCCCATTCCCTTCACTCATCTTATACCCACTTGGTTCAGGACATGGTCTATTGTGTCACCCACACTAGGTCGACTACGTCACACCTAGCCCAAGTATCATTTCCTCGTCCTACGGATTCTAGTTACTCCACATGTATCGAAGAGTACCTTACTCTAAACATGTATTGCTTTGGCCAAAGACTTTAGTAACAATCCGACGAGAGGCCATGGGTATACATCTCCTCGCAAGGAGTGGTGAATCCTTTATAGGCTATTCAAACACCTTCGATCACTGACTTATACCCAATCATCCGGGTCCACATCTCCTTAGAGATGTTTGCTTAAGATGTCAAAGCATAAGTCTCCATGATCAAGATGACTTGAATACCGCAAGTCAAAGGAACATCGCACTTAAGCTACGAAGAACTTCATTGACATATCTATATATGCAGAGAACCATATGAAGTCTTACTTTGGTCACTCCAATGAACTAGTTACCATAACTAGCATCCACGATCAACTCGGACATCACTATGTCTCGGCCGGTGAGAATCACCGCTTGGATACACCAAGGAGTATACCTCGTGCTAGTCTCGGCGAATTGATGGTGTCCAAATCCATCAATTCATCGACTAGGATAATTCCGATACATCACAATTACACATGTAGAGATACTCACTAGTTGTGATCCAATCACAAATTCTCTCATGCTGTGAATCGTATCGTGGACATTCAGTAAATGAGTTTAAGATCCAATCAAACACATTAAACATGTATACTCAAATAGTGAATCTTCATTTATCATATAAATGGTTCATACATAAGGCGATTGCCTTAGGACATCTCTCATATATTACTAACAGACTCCCACTTGGCCTAATGCCAATCGCTACGGTATCCAATACCATAAGCACCAAAATGACCCTCAAACTTACTTTGAGGTAATGCTTTAGTCAAAGGATCCGCTAAGTTCCTTTCAGTGGGAATTTTCTCGATTTGTATTTCATTCCTACTGATGATCTCTCTGATAAGATGATAGCGGCGAAGCACATGTTTGGATCGTTGATGAGACCTTGGCTCTTTCGGTCAGCGCAATTGCTCCATTGTTGTCGCAGAGACCGGTATTGCTTCAACAATGGCCGGAATCACACCAAGTTCATGAACGAACTTCTTGATCCAAACCGCTTCCGCTTCGGGCCGCAATATATTACGCCTCGGTGGTAGAATCAGCCATCTCTTGTTTGGAACTTTTCCAACTCAGCGCTTCATTCAAGGTGAACACGTATCCGGTGAGACACGAATCATCCTTGTCTGTCTCGAAGCCGCATCCAGATACCCGCCATATCACCATGTCCCCTTCTCCATATATTAGGAACACATCCTTAGTTCTTCTCAAGTACTTAAGGATCGCCTTAATACCGCCCAATGATCCATTCTGGATCGATGAGTATCCGCCGTGACACTCGTGAGCATACGATACATCGGGCCTCGTACATAACATAGCATACATGATAGATCCTATTGCGGATGCATAGGGAATCTTACTCATGCAAATCCTCTCGTCTTACGTGCGCGGACACATAGACTTGAAAGGTGTACCCCATGCACGATGGGCGGATAACCTTTCTTGGATTCCGACATGCTAAACCTCTTTAGCACTTTCGGTCTATATATGTAGAGCTGAAAGACCAAGCAACCGCTTCGATCTATCTCTATAGATCTTAATCCCAAGGATGTAGGTTGCTTCTCCTGTGTCTTTCATGGAGAATGTCTTGGATAACCAAACCTTAATCGATCAGTAAGATGGACACATCGCTTTCCTATAAGTAATATGTCATCGACATACAATACTAGGAACACGATTGCACTCCCACTAACCTTCTTGTACACACAAGGTTCGCGGATTTTGTGAGAAATCAAACTTTTTGATCGTCTCATCAAAGCGGATATTCGACTCTGGATGCTTGCTTCAATCCATAAATGGATCGTCGCAATTTGCATACCTTGGTTTTATCAACCGATGTGAAACCCTCAGGCTGTATCATATACACGTCCTCGAGCAGGTTTCCATTAAGGAAAGCTATTTTCACATCCATCTGCCATATCTCATAATCATAATGAGCTGCTATGGCCAGGAGCATCCGAATGGATTTAAGCATAGCTACAGGCGAATAGGTTTCGTCATAATCAACACCTTGCTTTTGACGATATCCTTTCGCCACCAATCTAGCCTTATAGGTAATCACATTACCATCCATGTTGGTTTTCTTCTTGAAAACCCACTTGCACCCTATAGGCTTTATCCCTTCAGGTGGGTCAACCAAGTTCCAAACTTGGTTTTCATACATGGAATCCATTTCCGACTTCATGGCACCAAGCCACTTATCCCTTTCTGAACTTGTCAGCACTTCTTCATAATTGGTAGGCTCCTCATCATCAATGAGTAACACGTCATTCGATTCACTTACGAGAAATCCATATCTCTCGGGAATATTGTGTGTTCTACCAGATCTATGAAGATGTGGTGTTACAATAGGTCCAGCCGATTGCTCATCACTATGAGTTGTCGGCTATTGTGCTTCACCAGGTATCTCATTAATGTCTATTTGAGTCTCTCGAGCCTCCTCAAGCTCGACGACACTCCCACTGTTTTCTTGCAAGAGAAACTCTTTCTCTAGAAACACAGCATGCCTTGAAACAAACACCTTTTGTTCCACAGGATGATAGAATTGGTAACCCCTTGTTTCCTTAGGGTATCCAACAAATAGACATTTATCAGACTTAGCATCCAATTTGTCTGATACAGTCCGCTTCACATAAGCAGGACAACCCCATATCTTCAAGTAAGATACATGAGGTTTCTTACTATTCCATATCTCATATGGAGTAGTTGAGACTACCTTGGTTGGCATTCTGTTTAACAAGTAAACAGCTGTCTGAAGTGCATAGCCCCAAAAGGACTTGGGAAGAGTTGCATGATTCATCATTGACCTGACCATGTCCAACAAGGTCCGGTTACGCCTCTCAGATACACCATTATGCTGTGGTGTATCGGGCGGAGTCCATTGAGACAATATGCCATTGTCTCTTAGATAATCAAGAAACTCTTGACTTAAGTATTCACCACCTCGATCCGATCGAAGTATTTTAATACTCTTGTCATGTTGTTTCTCTACTTCATTTCTGAATTCTTTGAACCTTTCAAAGGCTTCAGACTTGTGTTTCATCAAGAACACATACCCAAACCGTGAGTGATCATCGGTGAAGGTAATGAAGTAGCTATAGCCTCCTAATGCTTGAGTTGACATAGGTCCACATACATCAGTATGTACTAGAGCTAGTAACTCTCCCACTCGTTCACCTTTTCCAGTAAAAGGTAACTTAGTCATCTTGCCTTTTAAGCATGATTCGCATGTATCGTATGAATCCAATTCAAACGATTCCAGAATTCCACATCGGTGTAATTCGGACATGCTTTCTTGCTTATATGGCCAAGACGACAATGCCACATATAGAGTCTATGTGATTATCCTTCGAGCACGCTTGTTGCGCCCGATATTGCAAATGTCACTGGATACGTCCAACGTATAAACATCATTGCTTAAAGTTCCAGTCCCATAAAGAACCCCATTCAAAGTTATGTAACAACAATTGTTACTAAAAGTCAAATGGTACCCATTTCTATTTAAACAAGAAATAGAAATGATGTTCTTTATCAACGAAGGAACATAAAAGCAATTGTCCAGTTCTAAGACAAGTCCTGCAGGGAGTTTCAACAAATACGTTCCGATGGCGAGTGCAGCAACCTTTGCTCCATTCCCAACACGCAAATTTGACTCTCCCTTGACGAGTCTTCTTCTATTCCTTAGCCCATGTATGTCATTACATATATGTGAGCCACACCCAGTATCCAATACCCAAGTGTTTGAGGAAATAGAATGACAATCAATAACGAAGATATCTGAAGAAGATGGGGCATCCGATGCCTTATTCTTCTTCACGGACTCAAGATAAATCTTGCACTTTCTTCGCAAATGGCTCTCCTTGCCATAATGATGGCAAGTTTCCTTTTGTGCTAGTTCTACCTTCTTAGCCCTTTTTCTTCTTTCCCTTCTGCTGTTCTTTTGACCTCCTCTTAGAACCTTTCTTCGAGGAATCAACTAATAAAGACTGCCCCCTCGCCATGCTTCTCGGAAGACTCACGGTCTTCAAAGATATTGAGCAAGATACCACAAATGAACCTCCTAGCATCTCAGAGGTGAAGAGGAGCTTTGAGACTTGAACCTTTCAATCTCACTTGCTCATCAACCAACTCACAAAGATGAAGGACTACGATATGAGCATCCATATGCTCATGCTGCTTTCGTAGCTTGGGTTCCATCGTGGCTAGCATGATGCAACTCATTTGTTCAGAATCACTCACATGTTTCTGATAGGCCAACACTTGGTCTAGAGTTGCATTGTCACTAGGATGGGCGGGAAGAGGCGCTTCGAGGACATACGCAAGCTTTTCCACCTTGAGAACAATTCTCAAGTTTCTAAGCTAGTCCAAGAAGTTCGGCCCAGTCAATTTATTTGAATCCAAAATGGAACGCAAATTCAAACACATCATGATCAATATATTAACTTAGAAATACAAAACGAGCATATATGAGAAAGATGATTTTAAAATGCATCAATATACAATTATAAATCCCATTCATTTTTCGAATTTCAAAAACCCCAAAATCACTTCGGGAGATTGTAGGTCCATCTCCGAATGGGCTGATATCCATCATAGTTATGAACAACCTTGGAGAGAGTCCAACAAGCCATTCATAACTACGACGGTAGGTATCATCTATACCGATTGCATATCCCGTATATGCAACTATCACAATGTGCTATCAACTAATTGAATGTTCACACATACATCGGGTTGTTAACACATTAACAAGTATGCATCATATGCATAGCACCCAACTTCACCTCCCTTTACATCGACCTTGGAGAGAGTCCAACAAGCCGATGCTCCAGGTTAAAGCCAACCCATTAATCAGGACATAGTTTTAATATGGTTAGAGCGCATTCAACCAATTAGCCCAGCTTGGAGAGAGTCCAACAACCAAAGCTAACGATTGACCTCTGACTCTTACCATATTAGTTTTAAACTATTCCATGGTTTGAACATATTCAGGTTCGAGCCGGGCTTGGAGAGAGTCCAACAACCCAAACAAGAAACAGAACTCTGGTTCTAACCATATTAATGAAAGGTGTAGGCTTTAATATTGATTAAGGGTTTTTATGTCTCATCCTCTTTGCATGCAAATAACTATTATCTACATGGCATGGCATACATGGCATACATCTACATGTCACGACACGCATGGCATAATGTTATGCATCTAATGCAATTACATGACATACAATTATGTCATGTCTATATTTCCTTATATGTCATAACTATTTATGGAAATAAAATATGTTTAAGATTTGATTCTCCAAATCAAATCATAATTAAATTAGGAAACAAATATCCAAATCTAATCACATATTTTATTCATGGAATTATTTGATTAAGGAAAATCTATTTAGGAAACCAATTTCCTAAATCTTTAAAACTACTTATGGAAATAAAATATTTTAAGATTTGATTTCCCAAATCAAATCATGATTAAATTAGGAAACAAATTTCCAGAATCTAATCAAATATTTTATTTATGGAAAATATAAATTTCCATAAATACTTCCAACTTTCCAAAAGTGGAAGATTTCCATAAATACTTCTAGACTTTCCAAAATTGAAAAATTTCCATAAATACTTCTAAATTTCCAAAATTTAGAAAACTTCCAGAAATACATTATGACTATCGCAAAACCATTTTACGATTATGTCGAAACACAACCTGGGCTCTGATACCACTGTTGGGTTTCCGGCACCGCGGCGTGTGTGTGTTCGATCATGTTTCGTAAACATGAGCACAGCGGAAGCAATAAAAATAATAAATACTCCTATTTATTAGAACACACACAACACACGCATGCTATTACAACAAGTGTAGACATAACCGTAAATTAAAATTGCAATAAAAGGAAATTAAACTACGTTATACCTTTCGTATGACGTGTAGCGGGAACGGCATCAACCGGAACGATCCTCGTAAGAATCGTCTCTATCCGTATCCACGCCGAGCTCCTCGGGATGACTTCGCTAAGTCACGAGCTTCGTCTTCGTACGGGTTACTAGCCTCGTGTTGAAGACGACGTGATCGAGAGATGATCACGATCCGAATCCAAATTCGGATCCAAAACGAGTTCTCAAAACTCGCTTCTCCGGAGAGGTATTCACAACCGCTTGACGAATCTCTTCGCCGTCCTCCACCTCAGAGGATTACGGAGATCAAATCCCGGTATGTTAGCCGCTGTCGGAGCACTAACCGTCGTCAAACGGCGCTCCGACGAAGAGGAAGAAGCTGTCCAGAAAACTGGACAGCTTGGTGGAGGAGATAGGCGCCGGCCAACAAAGGCAGCCAAGTGCTTACCTTGATGCCAAACCTTTGGAGGATCGCAGGAACTCTTCCGGCAGCAGCTCGACGCCGGCGAGGAGGAAGGAAGCCGCCTTCTGGACGCCGGTTGGAGGAGCTAGGGGCTGGGCGGCAACACAAGCTGGGCGGCAACTTTGTTTTGGGCGGCTAGGGTTTGGATGATTGGATTAGTTGGGGTTTAACAATCCCTTAAGCCCACTTTTATAGAGAACTAATTCTCTTAATGGTTAATGGATCATATCCATAAAGCCCGTTAACCCGCTCCATTAAGATAAGTTAAAATAAACCAAACCATGATGGTTTATTTTAAGTTAAAACGAACCGAACCAACCTTTGGTTCATTCGTTTAATATAAACCAAACCCTTTGGTTTATTCTCATCCATTGGATTAGGACCAAACCATTTTGGTCCATCCATTATGTCTTCATAAGACACGGCCCATCCACGCTTCCATTGCGACTGAAACAATTTCATGCTCGCTTTATGTTTGGTCCAACCAAACATAGTTTCTCTCGGTCTGAGAATCCCATTCTCAAGCTCGTTTTAAATCCTTTGGATTACACTCGTTGTGCGTGTGACCAAATAGGTTCTCGGTTTATGTTGGCCGTCTATAATTAACCATTAATTATAGAACGATCATGAGTGGCACCTAGTAGTACATCATGATCCCCAATTAACCGAAAAGATCAACGGTTGATCCAGAACTATTTACGAAACCCTTGATGGCTTCGAATGAATCGTGCCCCATTCCCTTCACTCATCTTATACCCACTTGGTTCAGGACATGGTCTATTGTGTCACCTCACTAGGTCCGACTACGCCACACCTAGCCCAAGTATCATTTCCTCGTCCTACGGATTCTAGTTACTCCACATGTATCGAAGAGTACCTTACTCTAAACATGTATTGCTTTGGCCAAAGACTTTAGTAACAATCCGACGAGAGGCCATGGGTATACATCTCCTCGCAAGGAGTGGTGAATCCTTTATAGGCTATTCAAACACCTTCGATCACTTCGACTTATACCCAATCATCCGGGTCCACATCTCCTTAGAGATGTTTGCTTAAGATGTCAAAGCATAAGTCTCCATGATCAAGATGACTTGAATACCGCAAGTCAAAGGAACATCGCACTTAAGCTACAAGAAGAACTTCATTGACATATCTATATATGCAGAGAACCATATGAAGTCTTACTGGTCACTCCAATGAACTAGTTACCATAACTAGCATCCACGATCAACTCGGACATCACTATGTCTCGGCCCGGTGAGAATCACCGCTTGGATACACCAAGGAGTATACCTGCGTGCTAGTCTCGATGAATTGATGGTGTCCAAATCCATCAATTCATCGACTAGGATAATTCCGATACATCACAATTACACATGTAGAGATACTCACTAGTTGTGATCCAATCACAAATTCTCTCATGCTGTGAATCGTATCGTGGACATTCAGTAAATGAGTTTAAGATCCAATCAAACACATTAAACATGTATACTCAAATAGTGAATCTTCATTTATCATATAAATGGTTCATACATAAGGCGATTGCCTTAGGACATCTCTCATATATTACTAACAAGGATGTAGGCTCGTCAAGATCGACAAGCAATACCTCACCGTTGTCAGTCAAGAGAAAAGAATATCTCTCGGGTTGATGACGGATCCTATCAGATCTACGAAGAGGTTGGTCTACTTGAACAGGTGTCTGCTCCACAACTCTTTGGGCAACACTTTTCTCATCCACAACACTTTGTGGTTCCTGTTCATTTTCCATCGAAGCCTTAGTGTTATCGTCATCTTGAACTTCTTCAAGATGAATTTTACTCCCACTAGTTTTTCTAGAAATAAATTCTCTTTCTAGAAAGACAGCATTTCTGGCAACAAACACCTTGCCAAGTGTGGGATTGTAAAAGTAATATCCCTTAGTTTCCTTGGGATATCCTACAAAATAACACTTATCTGATTTGGGTCCTAGTTTATCTGAGACTTGACGTCTTACATAAGCTTCACAACCCCAAATCTTTATAAAAGACATTTTGGGACTCTTCCCAGTCCATATCGTATATGGTGTCTTTTCTACGGCTTTTGATGGGACGCGATTAAGTGTGAAAGCGGCTGTCTCTAGAGCTAGTCCCCAAAAGGAAGTAGGTAGATCAGTCTGGCTCATCATTGATCGTACCATATCTAATAGAGTACGATTTCTCCTCTCAGATACACCATTCCATTGTGGTGTTCCAGGTGGAGTGAGTTGGGATATTATCCCACACTCAGCCAGGTGATCACGAAACTCTTGACTAAGGTATTCACCACCTCGATATGATCGAAGTAGCTTAATACGCTTACCAAGTTGGTTTTGTACTTCATTCTTGAATGCTTTGATCTTTTCTAAGGATTCTGACTTATGTCTCATCAAATATAAGTAGCTGAATCTACTCATATCATCAGTGAAAGTAATAAAGTATTTATAGCCTCCTCTGGCTTCGACATTGAAAGGGCCACATACATCAGTATGTATGAGTCCTAACAAGTCCGTCGCTCTCTCGCCATGTCCACTAAATGGAGTTTTAGTCATCTTTCCTAAAAGACAAGATTCGCATACCTCATATGATTCAAAATCAAATGAGTCCAATAATCCATCTTTATGGAGTTGGGATATGCGTTTTTCATTTATGTGACCTAGGCGACAGTGCCAGAGATATGTTTGGTTCAAATCATTCGATTTGAACCGTTTGGTATTTACGTTATATATTGGGTTTTCTAAATCTAGAACATAGAGACCATTCATAAGTGGTGCATTACAATAGAACATTTCATTCAAATAAATGGAACAACATTTGTCCTTTATTATAAAAGAAAAGTTTTTCTTGTCTAAACAAGATACAGAAATTATGTTCTTTGTCAATGCAGGTACATATAAGCACTCCTCTAGTTCTAAGATAAGCCCAGTGGGCAAAGACAAGGAATATGTTCCTACAGCTACAGCAGCAACTTTTGCGCCATTGCCTACTCGTAGGTCCACTTCGCCTTTTGCCATTAGTCTACTATTTCTCAGTCCCTGCACATTAGTACAAATGTGAGATGCACATCCGGTATCTAATACCCATGTAGAAGAAATAGATAGATTAACTTCTATAACGTGTATACCTGAGGCAGAAGTCCCACTTCTTTTATTCTTTACTTCCTCAAGGTAGACTTTGCAGCCCGCTTCAGGTGTCCACCTCACCGCAATGGAAGCAGTCCCCTTCCTTAGGTACTTTACCTTTACCCTTTGAAGTGGATGAATTGGCCTTGCCTTTGGCTTGGGTCTTACCCTTGCCTTTGCGCTTACCTTTGCCCTTCTTGACCATTAGTACGTTACTAACTTTCTTTTTGAGATTCGGTTCAGCAGTTCTTAACATGCTGAGAATCTCAGGCAAAGGTTTATCAATTTCATTCATGTTATAATTCATGACGAATTGATTATATGCTTCCGGCAACGATTGCAGGATAACATCGGTTGCCAATTCTTGGCTCAGTGGAAAACCTAGTCTTTCAAGGTTCTCAACGTACCCAATCATTTTAAGTACGTGAGTTCCTACAGGTGTTCCTTCTTGCATCTTGCATGCAAAAAGAGCCTTAGACACTTCAAAACGCTCGTGCCTGGCTTGTCCTTGATATAGTTGTTTCAAATGCTCAACCATATCATAGGCATGCATGTTCTCATGTTGCTTCTGAAGCTCAGAGTTCATGGTTGCAAGCATAAGGCATGACACATCTAATGCGTCATCTTGATGCTTCTTATAAGCATCTTTTTCAGCACGAGTGGCCGCAGGGGCAGGTATTTCAGGGGTAGACTGCTCTAGGACATACAGTTTGCATTCTTGCTTGAGGATAATCCTCAAGTTCCTATACCGATCTAAGAAAGTTCGCTCCATTGAGCTTGTCCTTCTCAAGGACAGATCGCAAGTTGAGGGGGTGTGTCGTGTTAGATGACATGGTGATCTACAACAATAAAATGGAAAATTATGTATCATACCTAAGTCATTTAATTAGGCCTTTAATTAAATGAGGCTCCCACTAAATTCTCATAGCTTTGATATAAGCTAATCATTGATGTAGGCAAACACTTTTCGCTTACATCATTAGCTACTATTTAGCTATAAATTTATATGGGATAAAGATCCACATCATAATTCATCTTGAGTTAGCTTTGGCTAATCGCCCAAGACGTAGTATGATTAGGTAGGCAATCTTTTGCCAATTACATCTGATGTAACTCTTTAATAGCTTTGGTTAAGTTTAGATTAGTTTAGTGCTTATTCGGTGTGGCGAGGCACAGGGGCCTTCTTGGATATCGGAGCAACGACCACTTCTAAGACAAAGCTGATGTTCGGAAATCACATAAAACTAATTTTAAAACTTATGTTCAAAGCTAATATATGCCTCTACTTTCTTAACTAATTAAGAAAAACTTAATTAAGTCTTAACCAAGTTTGATAGCGGGACATCACGATTGTCCACTCGCACTCTTCCAAGATAAAATGCATTGCTTTGCTTTGGCAAACCCAATAACAAATGATCGAGGAAGTAGTGAGTACCAAACTTTGGTAGACATATTGTATTTGACTTATTAAGATATAAACTTAAACATGCATCACATACATATTAGCATACATCACATATAAGCTAAATTAACATGCATCACATACAAGCTAAATTAACATGCATCACATACAAGTTAAACTAAGTGTGTCATGGTTATGGCCCTTATTCTACAATCTTCTCAAGCCAATGAGAAGATTTATTGGTCAACCTAGGGATAGCATCTTCTCCCAAGTGCTTCCTTTTGGTTGTCTTGTGTTGTTGACTTCCTCCTTGTAACATTATCTTCCAATGGACCCTCCATCTTTGTTGTATATTACAAAAGGAGAAATACTCGAGTTACATTCGAGTCTAAAGCTAATGTTACAACAAGAATTTTAGAAGAAAGGCACGACACGCAGGCCGTATTAAGAATTACAACACACAATCACAAACTTTTTGGGACTAGGCCATAACCATGCACCATGTCAATTTTAACTTTTAAAAGACATCGGATATTTTATTATGTTTGAAAATTTGCTAATGCAATTATCAACTCATAATAAAATTCATCCTACTTCTATATCATATATAAATAGAGAAAAACTATTTTTATACGATCTTTCGCAAGTGGCTCTGATACCACTGTAGGGAATTCTATATGCCAAATAGCATATGCGCAACGGAAAAATTAGGATCCCTTCCTAGTGATCCTTGCGAAAGAAAACCTCGTACAAAAATAAATTTCTCTAAAACCTAACCTATCTTATAGGAGAGGATTACCTTTGTTGCGTGCCCTTGTTAATCCCGCTTTTCCTTTTGGTTTGTTGGATCTTTAGCACGTTCAAATGTCCGTGCCTCTATACGTATCCACACGAGCAAGCTCTTGTCTCACAAAAGAAAAACTAGAAGAGCTCTCCTTTACTTCTTGCTAGAGAAGTCCCTAAAGGAGAGGAAGCTAGGGAAAAAGAGAAGGGAAGAAGAAGACTACTCTTCTTGCTAGCCTACACTCACAAAACCACACAACCAAAGCTTCCACCAAGCTCTCAATCTCTCACACAACCACAATCCCTTTGGCCGGCCACTCCATGGAGTCTTTTATAGGGTTGGAAAAACCCTTTCACCTCCTAACATTCAATGCAATCCATTGCATTGAGACACAATCAAAAAGGAGTTGGCTTCCTTGTTTGGCCGGCCACTTAAGGAGACAAAAACCACTTTGTCTCCTTCCACCTCATCTAGCTTAGGTGGCATGCTTATGTGGCATGCTTGTGTGACATTCATGCATGTTGAATTAATCTTATTAATTCAATAAGCTTATGTTATCATATTGAATTAATCTCATTAAATCAATAAGGTAACATATTGAATTAATCTCATTAAATCAATAAGCTAAAATTCTCATTAAGCTTAAAGTCCAAAAACCATTTTGTACTTAAGCTTATTCCCAAATTACTCTAGTCAAACTAGAATGCACTAATTCTTCTAATCATCATGCTCTTTGTGTGTGACCCTATAGGCTCTCATAACGTTGGCAGTGGATCTAAACTCTTTTAGATACACAAGCAATGAGCGACATCTAGCAATACATCATTGCTACCCAAGTTACGAAATAAGTCAAGATCCGACTAACCTTTCCGTGACTATTATAATGTATGACCGTGTCCTTCTATCCTTGATATCAGATTGACCAATGAGGCATAGACCGTGTCATCCTCGATCAATCTATGTGTTTCTTGATCCCTGAGTAAACTAACTCAAACAAATGAGCTCAATATCTCATATTGACTCATTTGAGCATGACCATGCGTTTTAGTAGTTCTACTCAATCAAGGGGCCCACCGATATCACTCTCGTCATATGAGAGGGATAGATCCCATCTACATCACTCACATCCCTCCGCATAATTTATTATATACCCAGTAATCGCCTTTATGGTCCACCCTGTTACGGGTGACGTTTGACGATACCAAAGTACATAATTCCTTATGTAGGGAACCGTAATGACTTCAGGTTCGAGGACTATTCATACCAATAGTCACATGAGAAAGTTTATGACACTCATATAACGATCCATGAAACTTTCTCATGGCGGGTCAGTTCAGTATATATTCTCTAATATATACCCATGTGTCAACTTGATATCATATATCCATGACTTGTGAGATCAAGTCATCAATCGACCTACATGCTAGTCTTTATGTATTAATATTGCCCTTGCATATTAATACTTGACTAGGAACATTTAGGAAAGTGTTCTCTACAGCCTCTCATAATCAATTCTGCCAATTGATGTGCTGTAGATAAGAACCTACTTTTCTAGGGCATTATTATATTTAATTTAGCTGGCACAAGCAAGATGTAAATATAATTACCAATCCTTTGCCTTTATTGAATATGATACAAAATGTTCCCTTTTCAACCATCACATGATTGGCTCTAGGGCTATAACTAACACATAGTTCTTCATCTTTATGAGTTGTTTGATGAGCAAGTGAGATTCGAAAGGTTTGAAGTCTCTAAGCTCCTCTTCACCTCTGAGATGCAAGAAGGTTCATCTGTGGTACTGCTCATCATGCTGAAGACTGTGGAGCCTTCTGAGAAGAATGGGCAAGGGACGGTGTTGTTAGTTGATTCCTTGAAGAAAGGTTCTAAGAGGGAGTTAAAGGAACAGCAGAAGGGGAGGAAGAAAAAGGCTAAAAAGGTAGAACCAGCCCAAAAGGGCACTTGCCATCATTATGGCAAGGAGGGCCATTGGCGAAGAAACTGCAAGATTTATCTTATGTCCGTAAAGAAGAATAAGGCATCAGATGCACCATCTTCTTCAGATATCTTCATTATTGATTGCCATTCTATTTCCTCAGACACTTGAGTATTGGATACTGTGTGTGGCTCACATATATGTAATCATATACTTGGGCTAAGAAATAGAAGAAAATTAGTCAAGGGAGAGTCATATTTATGTGTTGGGAATGGAGCAAAGGTTGCTGCACTCACAATCGGAACACATTTATTGAAACCCCCTACAAGACTTGTCTTAGAACTGGACAATTGCTTTTATGTTCCTTCATTGATAAAGAACATCATTTATATTTCTTGTTTAATTATAAATGGGTACCATTTAACATTTAGTAACAATTATTGTTAAATAACTTTGAATGGCATTTTTTATGGGACTGGAACTTTAAGTAATGGTATTTATACGTTAGACTTATCCAGTGACATTTTCAATATCGAAGTGAGCAACAAGCATGATCGAAAAGACAATCAATTAGACTCCTACATGTGGCATTGTCGTCTTGGTCATGTGAGCAAGAAATGCATGTCCGAATTACACCGATGTGGAATTCTGGAATCGTTTGAATTTGATTCATACGATAATGTGAATCATGCTTATAAGGCAAGATGACCAAGTTACATTTTACGGCAAAAGGTGAATGGGTGGGTGAGATGCTTGGTCTAATACATATTGATGTATGCGGACCTATGTCAACTCAAGCTTTAGGAGGTTATAGCTACTTCATTACCTTCACTGATGATCACTGATGGATTGGGTATGTGTTCTTGATGAAACACAAGTCTTAAGCCTTTGAAAGGTTCAAAGAATTCAAAAATGAAGTAGAGAAACAACATGACAAGAGTATTAAAATACATCAATCGGATCGAGGTGGTGAATACTTAAGTCAAGAGTTTCTAGATTATCTAAGAGACAATGGTATATTATCTCAATGGACTCTGCCATATACACCGCAGCATAATGGTGTATCTGAGAGGCATAACCGGACCTTGTTGGACATGGTCAGGTTGATGATGAATCATGTGAATCTTCCCAAGTCCTTTTGGGGTTTACTTGCTAAACAGAATCCCAACCAAGGTAGTCTCCACTGCTCCATGTGAGATATGGAATAGTAAGAAACCTCATCTATCTTACTTGAAGATATGGGGTTATCCTGCTTATGTGAAGTAGACTGTATCAGACAAACTGGATACTAAGTTTGATTGATGTCTATTTATTGGATACCCTAAGGAAACGAGGGGTTACCAATTCTATCATCCTATGGAACAAAAGGTGTTTGTTTCAAGGCATGCTGTGTTTCTAGAGAAAGAGTTTCTCTTGCAATAAAATAGTGGGAGTGTCATTGAGCTTGAGGAGGCTCGATAGACTCAAATAGACATTGATGAGATACCTGGTGAAGGACCACAGCCGATAACAGTGAATCGAGCAGCGTGTCTCGTGATGATGAGAAACACGGTTTTATAATCTTGTGAGTTCAAGAAAGGGATAAGTGGCTTGGTGCCATGAAGTGGAAATAATTCCATATGTATGAAACCAAGTTTGGAACTTGGTTGACCCACTGAATGTTAGTGCGGTCGGTGGGCACCAAAGTCGAACAATTATTTTGATTATGGCAAAAGGCTCAATAGTTAAGGGTATATTTGTTATCTTACGAGCTCGATTAAGTGTGCGAAATGCTAAAGTTGGCGGAAGGTCTGCGACACCGGTGGGGGCAGGGTGGTCGACAGCCTTGGAGGACTTGGAGGAAGGCCAGTACTCGGGTGAAGGCAGGAGCGAGGCTACAAGGTAAGCTCGTGTGAAAGCGAAGCAAGGTCGTTAAGCGTAGATCAGGCCAATACCTCCAATGGAAGGTCTAGGTCGAGATCGGATGGTTAGAACCATCGTACTTTATATTTTAAGCTAACTTATGCTGCGGTCAAAACCCTTTGACTCTGATCAGCTAGTCAAGTTCGACCTCGAGAAGAGCTCGAATTTCAAGGGGTGAATTTGGACTTGACTCGTGTTTTTGGTACAAAGGGTGATGTGGCATCAAGGTGGACATCAAACCATCACCAAGCTTCCTTGTGGTGGGCGCCCAAAATAAGGTGAGTTGGCACAAGATGGTTGGCTCCCATGATGTGGCACAAGTTGAATGGCTCCAACAAGTTGGCGCCCAAGGAGGTTGGAGGTGGCACAAGGTGGTTGGATGAAACACCTCATCCTTGAGTTGGCGCACAAGGAAGGTTGGAGGTGGCACAAGGTGGTTGGATGAAACACCTCATCCTCAAGTTAGCGCCAAGGAGGTTGGAGGTGGCACAAGGTGGTTGGATGAAACACCTCATCCTTGAGTTAGCGCACAAGAAGGTTGGAGGTGGCACAAGGTGGTTGGATGAAACACCTCATCCTTGAGTTGGGATAAGAACCTCACCTTGGACACTACCTATGTCTAAATTCATAGATCAATATCCATAAATAGACATGTTCCTCCAAGCAAATAACAAGAAATTCAAGAGCTCTCAACACGCCCGTAAATGCATGCTACTACTACTCACATTTGCTCTGACGAAGTGCCAGCGAGCTACATCTTCTACTTATAAGAGTTGTTTGCATATTTATTTAAGTTCTACTTTTTAAATTGTCTTTGTGCTTTAATCGTAATAAGGAAAGGGGAGTGTCCTTTGCCTTGATTTCTTTTTTGTAATCGTGTTCTACTTCCAACGAAGGAGGAGTGGTTTTAGTGAATTGCCCTCCGTACGTGATCAAGGATCACTAGGCCGTGGATTAGCAATCGAAAGATTGTGAACCACGTAAAAATATCTTGTCTACTTTATATTTCACGCATTCTCTACTTGCTTTTACTTATTGCAAAAGTTTTTAACGACATCAGATCGCTTATTCACCCCCTCTAGCTTACACTTTCGATCCAACAATTGGTATCAGAGTCGGGCGCTAAGATTCGTGAAACCACCAATCTAGCTTTGTTTTTCTTTTTTACAGATTTTTTATTTATTTATTTCTGTTTTCGTGATAATTATTTCACTTGCTTATCTTCTCCTACATATAGAATTGCATTAGAGGCTTTAGGATCCGGATAAGGTTGTCCTTCGGGTTAGATCCCGAGTAAGGTTGTCCTCCGAACTTCAACGACATTCGTGATTTGATTGTTTATTTCTTTTGCAAGTTACATTTTATATATCTTTTTTTTACTTCTCAAGATTACTAATCCAAGACGAAAGTCTTGGAATATTCTTTCCGTGTGTTTTTGCAAGATTCTTTTCGTCGCTCTTCTTCTTTTTTTAAATGGCCCATCTCGAAGGGTTTAGCACCGCCTCGAATTCCCCGCTTTACAACGTAATGACTTTCGCTATTGGAAGGGTCGGATGGAATGCTTTCTTAAAACCCAAATCGAGATGTGGATCGTAATCCAAACCGGTTTCACACTTCCTATTAATGAAGATGGTGAATCTTTGGGTTACGATCAATGGTCAAATTCCATGAAAAACAAGTAGAAGCCGATGCCAAGGCAACTCAAATCTTGCAATGTGGTTGTCCAAGGAAGAGTTCAACCGCTACGGCTGCCCCTTCATTAGTGCAAAGGACTTATGGACCAAGCTAGTGGAACTACACGAAGGCACCGACGACACGAAGGTATGTAAAAGAGATTTACTTTTAAATAAATTGTATAACTTGAAAATGCAGGAAAACGAGACCGCAACTCAACTACATGCTCGTATCCAAGACATCACAACCAACTCCATGCCATCGGACAAAAGGTCGAGGATCGCGACCTTATCGTATTCTCTTAACTCGCTTCCTAGGACCACCTTGTGGGCATCCATGGTCGATGCCTACAAGGTCTCCAAGGACCTTTCTAAGATTAGGTTAGACAATTGTTTTCGGAACTTGAATTACATGAGCAAACTAACGTGGTCCGTGCCGAGAAGAGTATTGCGTTAGTTGCAGTTCCAAGAAGAAGAAGCCCCAAGCAAGCCACCCTCGGAGGAAGAAGACGATATCCAAGCTCTAATGGCCAAGCCGAGAGCACGACTCGAAACCAAGAAGAGTCCGAGTCCGAATCCGATGATGAGCTTCCATTCAAGACAAGCCACGGATCCGTGATCCGTTCAAAAGAATCATTAAGGGTAAGTCGGTCGTTACTTAATACTTTGTATGGTGCAATTAAATTTTAAATAAGAAACTAGCTAAGTCCGAGTCCAAGGTCGAGACCCTAATTGAGGAGGTTAACCTTCTCAAACATGAGGTCTCCTAACCTCTTCGACTACTCAGATTCAAGAGGAGGACTCAACTCAAGTTGAAAAGCTTGAAGTTGAGAACTCGCTTTGAAAACACAAGTCGAAGACCTTAGGAACACGTTGGAAAGGTTCACTTTGGGATCCAAGGGACTTGACCTCTTACTTGATCACAAAGGGCCGTGTACAACAAGGCGGACTCGGGTTTAACTCAAATACAACCAATAAGTCATATATGTCTATAGTAAACCAACATAAGAAAAATGTCCAAGCATGGGTCCCTAAGACCACTTTGATTTCAACTTTAGGATCTAACATGTATTGGGTTCCCAAGGACCAAATTCACTATGTGAATAGACCCACGCGATTCAATGGTCCAGGGGGAGCCAATACAAAATGTATTTTTGTTAAGTCTTAGAAATTGCATGCTTAGTTTTTCCTTTATTTTTAGAATGGTTAGATAGGACTCATAACCAACTAAAATCCTACGAAAAGATTGAGCCTCGGGGAGCCTCTTTTCAAAAATAACTAGTTAGACCAAGATCTAGTCTCAAGTAAGTCGAGTTATCAATTTCTTGAAATTAGCTTTGTCTAAGGAAGTGGTCGTTGTTCCGATCAAAGAAGGCCTCAGGCTCTCGCCATGACCTGGAAGCTAATCTCTTGAAAAGATTACTTGATGAGCTTAGACTAAATCCGAATCTAACCTAATGTTGGTTAATTTAAATTCATTAAAATTAATCAAGTAAAATTGAAAGTCATCTCACAATAATAACACATAGGAATAACATGTTTTGATCATGTAGATATTGGTGAGATGATTTAGGTTTAAAAACTTACAAACAACCCTTTAGTAATTCCATTGATCCTACACATAAGAGTCGAAGAAACCATTAATATAGTTTTCGACGAAGGACACGAACCCGTTCAATCCTTAACAAAACCAACTAGCAAATCAACTTATAGCGAACCCGACTCTGATCTTGAACTTGACTCTAACCCAAGTCAAACTAGAACTCACCCAAGTCATCCTATCGACCAAGTGATAGATGACCCTAACCCGAGTCACACTAAGACTCAAACAAATCATCCTATCAATCAAGTTATAGGTGATCCAAATTTAGGGGTTCGAACTAGAGCTTCATATCGAAACCTTAATCAAATCTCGTTAATTTCCAAAATCGAACCCAAAACTATTGAACAAGCACTTCTTGATCCCGACTGGATTATTGCTATGCAAGAAGAGCTAGCTCAATTCACTAGAAATGAAGTCTGGGAATTAGTACCACCACCTAAAGAAAAATCAATTATTGGAACAAGGTGGGTATTTCGAAATAAACTTGATGATAAAGGTGAAGTAGTTAGAAATAAAGCTAGGTTAGTCGCAAAAGGGTTTAGTCAAGTCGAAGGTTTAGATTACGATGAGACCTACGCCCCCGTAGCCAGACTAGAGTCCATCCGAATGTTGTTAGCATATGCTGCATACATCGAGGTTTTAAATTGTTTCAAATGGATGTCAAGTCAGCATTTTTGAATGGATACATTAAGGAAGAAGTTTACGCTACCAACCTCCGGATTCGAAAATCTAGATAAACCTGACCATGTCCTTAGACTTAAGAAAGCCCTATATGGACTCAAACAAGCCCCAAGAGCTTGGTACGAAAGGCTTTCGATCTATCTTAAGTCCAAAGGATTCAACCAAGGTTTAGTCGACCCAACCTTATTCGTAAAAACCGTAGGAAAAGAAATCTTTATAGCCCAAATCTATGTAGATGATATAATTTTTGGAACTACCAACTCGATCCTGCTAAACGAATTCATCTCACTTATGGAAAGTGAATTTGAAATGAATATAGTAGGAGAGTTAAGTTTCTTCTTAGGTTTACAAATTAAACAAACTAAAGATGGAATATATTTACATCAACAAAAATATAATAAGGACTTAATAAATCGATTTGGAATGCAAGATGCTAAAATAATTAATACACCTATAGCAACTAATGTTAATATAAACGAAGATGTAGAAGGAAAACCCGTTGACCTAAAATACTATAGGAGCGCAATAGGAAGTCTCCTATACTTAACCGCGAAATAATTCGACATTTTATTCATGTAAGTATGTGCGCAAGGTTACAAACTCGTGCCAAGGAGTCTCACCTAACCCTAGTCAAGTTTATCCTTAGATATCTAAAGGGCACGCTAAACGAGGTATTTGGTACCCTAGATCTACCGAGTTTAATCTAATCGCCATCTGACCGACTATGCCGGTAGTAAACTCGATAGAAAGAGCACGAGTGGTTGTTGTCAAATCCTACCGAGTCTAGTAAGTTGGTGCAGAGGAAGCAAAGATTGCGTTGCCTTATCTACCACCGTCGAATACGCTATGCGATGGGTGAGTGTGTCTCTCACCTCGTGGATGAAGCACACTCTCCAAGACTTTAGCTTAATCTTTAACAACATTAAAACCTACATAGATAACATTAGTTCAATTAACTTAACTAAAAATCCAATATGTCATTCTAGGACAAAACATATAGAAGTTAAACACCACTTCATTAGGGAACATGTAACTAATGGAACTATACAACTAGAGTATGTTGAGTCCAAATCAAACCTAGCGGACATCTTCACCAAACCACTACCCGCCGAATTTAGTTTATTAAGACGAAAAGTTAGGTATGTGCATAATAGAGTAGGATTTAAATTTTTCTATATATGTACTCTACTTTTGCTTCTTTTTATGAAATTAGCCTAAGTCTTACCTTAGAAATCATATACCTATAGATTTAAGGAGCCAACACATCTCACAACACATAGGACTAATGTGTTTGTGTACTTAGCCACGACGTGAGATGTTAGGACCTTACTCCTGGTTCCGCACGTAGATTCAAAGTGCATCGACATGAACCATGGAGTATAATTATTTAAAATTAATCAACTCCTTCAAGACTTATTGATCATTCTATATCAATCAAGTCCAACCGAGTTGTACATTTTAGATGAACATATTTTCAAGCTTATTATTATTTAAAAAAAAATATATTTATATTGGGAACTTGCTTGGACTTACAAACCCTAAAATATATTTACAAACTTTTTGAGTTAAGGCAAAAGGGGAGAAAGTCACAAAAGTAAGGAAGAAAGTAAACAAAATTATTACCTTTTATATTAAGTAATTCCTTACTTAAGCAACTATTAAGGGGAGTAAAAATTATTTTTCAAGAACTCACCTTCGGTCAAGGGGAGGTTACCTCAAAGGGAGAACTTGAAACAATAATATTTCTCACTCATGCTTAATCTTTATGCTAGCTCACTCATGCTTAATCTTTATGCTAGCTCATTCATACTTAATCATTATGCTAGCTCATTCATATTTAATCATTATGCTAGCTCATTCATATTTAATCTTTATGCTAGCTCATTCATATTTAATCTTTATGCTAGCTCATTCATGCTTAATCATTATGCTAGCTCATTCATATTTAATCTTTATGCTAGCTCATTCATGCTTAATCATTATGCTAGCTATCGTTATGCTTTAATTTTTCCTTAACTTTTGTCGGTTTGCCATGAATCAAAAAAGGAGATTGTTGTGCAAGGGGCACCAAAGTCGAACCGTATTTTGATTATGGCAAAAGGCTCAATAGTTAAGGGTATATTTGTTATCTTACGAGCTCAATTATGTGCGTAAATGCTAAAGTTGAGCGAAGGTCCGTGACACCCGTGGGAACCGAGGTGGTCGCAACACCAGAGGGACTTCTGAGGAAGCCGAGGTACGGTGAAGACCGGAAGCGAGGCTACAAGGTAAGCTCGTGTGAAAGCGGCAAGGTCGTTAGCGAGATCCGACCCAATACCTCCAATGGAAGGTCTAGGTCGAGATTAGATGGTTAGAACCATCATACTTTATATTTTAAGCTAACTTGTATCAGCAAAAACCCTTTGACTACCCAATCTGCTAGTCAAGTTCCAAATTTCTAGAAGAGCTCGAATTTCAAAGGGGTGAATTTGGACTTGACTCGTGTTTTGGTACAAAGGGTGATGTGGCATCAAGGTGGACATCCAAACCATCACCAAGCTTCCTTGTGGTGGACGCCCAAAATAAGGTGAGTTGGCACAAGATGGTTGGCTCCCATGATGTGGCACAAGTTGAATGGCTCCAACAAGTTGGCGCCCAAGGAGGTTGGAGGTGGCACAAGGTGGTTGGATGAAACACCTCATCCTTGAGTTGGCGCACAAGAAGGTTGGAGGTGGCACAAGGTGGTTGGATGAAACACCTCATCCTCAAGTTGGCGCCAAGGAGGTTGGAGGTGGCACAAGGTGGTTGGATGAAACACCTCATCCTTGAGTTGGCACAAGAAGGTTGGAGGTGGCACAAGGTGGTTGGATGAAACACCTCATCCTTGAGTTGGGATAAGAACCTCACCTTGACACTACCTATGTCTAAATTCATAGATCAATATCCATAAATAGACATGTTCACCCAAGCAAAAACAAGAAATCAAGAGCTCGCCGAACGCCGCTGCTACTCACATTTGCTACGACGAAGCGCGACAACGAAAGCTACATCTTCTACTTATAAGAGTTGTCGGTATATTTATTTAAGTTCTACTTCTTTAAATTGTCTTTGTGCTTTAATCGTAACAAGGAAAGGGGGAGTGTCCCTTTGCCTTGATTTCTTTTTGTAATCGTTGCTCCTACTTCCAACGAAGAGGAGTGGTTTTAGTGAATTGCCCTCCGTACGTGATCAAGGATCACTAGGGCCGTGGATTAGCAATCGAAAGATTGTGAACCACGTAAAAATATCTTGTCTACTTTATATTTCCGCTGTGCATTCTCTACTTGCTTTTTACTTATTGCAAAAGTTTTTAACGACACCGTATCGCTATTCACCCCCCCCCCCTCTAGCGACACTTTCGATCCAACACTGAAAAGATCAGAAAGGGATAAGTGGCTTAACACCATGAAGTCGGAAATGGATTCCATGTATGAAAACCAAGTTTGGAACATGGTTGGCCCACCCGAAGGCATTAAGCCTATAGGGTGCAAGTGGGGTTTTAAGAAGAAAACTGACATGGATGGTAATGTGATTACCTATAAGGCTAGATTTGTGGTGAAAGGATATCGTTAAAAGTAAGGTGTTGATTATGATGAAACCTATTCACCTTTAGCTATGCTTAAATCTATTCGGATGCTCCTGGCCAAAGCGGCTCATTATGATTATAAGATCTAGCAAATGGATGTGAAAACAGCTTTCCTTAATGGAAATATACTCAAGGATGTGTATATGATACAGCCTGAGAGTTTCACATCGGTTGATAACACCATGGTATGCAAATTGCAACGGTCCATATATGGACTGAAGCAAGCATCCAAGAGTTGAAATATCTATTTTGATGAGACAATCAAAAAGTTTGATTTCTCACAAAATACAGACGAACCTTGTGTGTACAAGAAGGTTAGTGGGAGTGCAGTCATGTTCCTAGTATTGTATGTCGATGACATATTACTTATAGGAAATGATGTTTCTGTCTTACAGTCAGTTAAAATTTGGTTGTCCAAGACGTTGTCCATGAAAGACCTGGGAGAAGCAACCTACATCCTCGGGATTAAGATCTATAGAGATAGATCGAAACGATTGTTTGGTCTTTCACATTCAACATATATAGACCGAGTGCTAAAGAGGTTTAGCATGTCGGAATATAAGAAAGGTTTCCTACCCATCAGGCATGGGATACACCTTTCGAAGTCTATGTGTCCGTGCACAGAAGACGAGGGGATTTGCATGAGTAAGATTCCCTATGCATCCGCAATAGGATCTATCATGTATGTTATGTTATGTATATGACCTGATGTATCGTATACTCTGAGTGTCACGAGCATATACCAGTCTGATCCAGGAATGGATCATTGGGTGGCTATTAACACGATCCTTATGTACTTAAGAAAAACTAAGGATGTGTTCCTAATATATGAAGAAAAACTAGGATCCCAGGGGAGTTCATTCCTTTTCTCACCTCTTTTTTTTTCTCTGTATATATGTCTCTTTTACTTCATTTGTTTTTGTTTCAGTTGTTATGTTTTGTTTGTTGAGTTTTTGTTTTATCAGTTTTTTAAATAAATTTCCTATGCATTCCATTATATCATCTTAGAAGTCGTGAAAGCTAGTTAAATTTGATTGTCGAGTTTCGGGAATTTATTGACTTGAATGGATTATTTGATTGCATGTGGTTACTACTTGGTGATGGATTCTGTGTTGATAGACTGAGTTGATTATTTTTGTTTACCTAGTGAGGATTGAGCCTATTTTTATTGCTTGTGTGTGGTGCACTTGTGGTTATCGTAACTCTAGAACTTGCTTTGATTCTTTCGAGACCACACAACAATAAGTTTGCATGATTATTATGAAGGCAATCACATTTGTTTTCCTTCACTTCTTTTATTGCCACATTCTTATTGAATAACATTCTAGTCATTTATCATTTCTATTTTTCTTTCCTTCCATTACTTTCTTGTCCATTTCTATTTCTGGATGTGGAATACTTGGATGATCCATGATGAGTGTTTTGCCTAGGATGGATAAAAATTTATGTGTGGGGGTAGAGAGTAGCTCAGGGAAATTTAGTGTTAGCATAGGCAAGTCATGCTTGATCACCATGAGCTAGCTATGCTCTTTATTTTTTTAGCTGAGCTTGATGTTGAAGCATAGGGAAGTGCACTACATGTTGAAAAAAAAAAGTTTGAAAAAAAAGAAACCTCCAAAAAAAAGTTGAAAAAATAAATTGGGTGCCCATGAAATAAAAAAAGAGTATTGTGAAAATTTTAACATGTGGTGCCATTCATTTTTATTTATGTGTGATAATAATTTTTTTTAACGATATCCCTTGTTGTAGTCATTGAGAGATTTATTGTATATCACGAGTGGATTTGTATTGAAGAATGTGATAAGAGATGTTTACATGTTTATTGGGTTGGAAGAAAAAATTTAGGGCAATGCTTTCTTGTACTCTTCTATGTAGCATTTCAGTATTTCCTTATCTTCTTCTTGCATTTCTTTAGCTATTTCATTTCTTATCTTTCTTTTCTTTCATAGATATTGTCATTTTTCTTGTATTCATGTTTCCCTTACATTCTTAATAAACCTTCAGTGATTGTACATTCTTATTTGTATATAGTGGTGAAGATAGAAGAAAAGCAAGCATATGGTAGTTCATAAACCATGAGTAGCTTGAGTAAACTCCACTATTACATTCTTATGAGAGCGAGAGAAACCACCACTTATTTTTTGAGACTTAATCATTCTTAGTCTATTCAGGATGGATTGAAGTCACCATGTTTGTTAACCTGTGTAAGATTTGAGTCCATAATTGCTTGAGTCTTTGAGATTTGACAATCCTAGGTAACTTTTTTTCACAATTTTCTATGTAAGCTTGGGAATTGCTAGGGAAATATACTTTGAGTTTGTTTTTAGTTTTATTTACTTGCTCAGGACGTGCAAGAATAAGTGTGGGGGAATTGATAACTACCATTTTATCAGGGTATTTTGGTCTTTAATATCACTATTTTTATCCTCTCGAGTGATTAATTACCGATTATTTGCATGTTTTATGAGTTGGATATATTTTTGGATGTTATTATAATTTCTCCTAATTTTTGGACTTATATGCAAATTTTACATCTTAATTGTAGGAGATCGAGATGGGCCACTGGACTAGACTCAAGTTGGATCAAATATGGCTTCATCTAGGGCTAGAAGGATCATTTCAAATTGGATTAATCTGGGCCATTCATCATGATCGAAGGCAATTAAATCAAGGGACCAGATCTGAGCAATATCGCCAGCAACTCCATCACGCCTCCACCGCCGACAACTTCTCCACTGCCTACAACCATCGGAGTGGGGATCCCCCTCCGGTTTCCATCCCCTCCATTCACTAGCAGCTCCGGCCAGAAGCTCCACAGTTCTGTCCAACTTCTTTATTTCGTTGGCAGTCCACTTCCAGCTTCTGTAGTTCTTCCATTTCCACCGTCGAACAGCTCCTATTTCCCGTATTTTCTTCCCGTTGATTGTTTCTTCAATATTAGTTTGTTAAATGTTTGTAATATATTTACCTCCACATTTAGAATTGCATGTATTTAGGTTAATTTGTTTCGTGCACATGTAGTGTTTGGTTAAATGCTTCTTAAGTAATTTGGTTGTAGTTCATTAGGTTAGATCTACTTTCATGCTTTATTTTACATCGTGTTCATGCATTAGATTTCGTTAATGAATTGTTTAGTTCATTCAGTTATTAGTAAAATATATTCTTCTCTTGAGCCTTAGCAGTCGTCCTCACCTTCCTTCCATCCATTTTCCTCTTTCGGATTCGAGGAGGAACCTCTTCATCGAGAGATTTCGGTGACGTCCTCCATCTCCACAGCATCCACCTTCTCTTTCGGATTCGAGGAGGAGTCCACCCCGACGAAACTTCTTCGAACTCAACCAAATCCAAGAGAGTTCGGAGTATCCAACAAACTATAGGATTCAGGAATTTGCACCATTCCACATCCACTTCCATTTGCGGAGTCTCGATTGAGCTTCGTTGGACTTAGCCGGAGTAACTTGTTAATTCACCGGGCCTATCTTGGGTTTATCAAATTAGTTCCTCTTTCAGTTTTTTGTTGATTTAATTTCTTGCATTATCTTTTCATTCAGTAGGATTAGTCTTTTAAATCCAAATCCCCAGCTTCAATAAAAAAACCCAAAGCAATAATTAGTGATACTAAGTTTACTATTCTTTTGATTACACTCATTTGAAAATGATCCGGGCCATCCACTATGCTATATTAGTGTAGTTAGGGGGTTCGGTAATTAATTTGAAATGGTACCACACGACAAATATCTGTACATCATTCATATTATAAATTTGATTTGAAAATGTAATTCTTTTTTTACTTCCATATTCATTTAATATTTTTGATTGTTAGTTTCGACGTGGCAGTATAGACGGAGTAGTGATGGAAGATCACAGTCTTCCTCTGCTTCGGCCCCTGCACAATCTGATTCTCTTGCAGGAAATGTGCCCTCGAGCTCTTCTCCAGTTGCAGGATCTTCTGGTTCTCAATAGATCTCTGCTAATGTATCTTCCCCAGTACAACAATCAGTGGTTGAGAGGGAAGATACACGAGAGGTGATATCTCTGCGCGGAGATTTATAAGTATTCAAGTTTTAAATTATCTATGTTTTTAATAAGATATATATTTTTATAAATATCTAACATGGTTTTTTTATTTTATGATAGATTTATAAATTCTGTACATATTATTCACGAGGTAAATAAAATAGTGAATAACCATTGAGGCAGAGCTTCTATGACTTATACGAGCACACCAAAAGAAATAAAAAATTTATGGTGGAATGAGTTTAAGGTAAGTTATTTAAATCATTTTGTATATAAAATAGTAGTTAATATAATCAATTCATTTTTTTCTCTACTGAAGTGGGTATTTACTTGGGAGGAGAGTGAAACCCTAGAGAAAAGGAGGATTTTCAAGAAAAAGTGTGACGACCATATCAGAAACATACTTAGTCATGAAAAAACCATAAGTAAAAAAGCCACACTACATAACCGAGGAGAATTAGAACAAGATTGTTCCATATTGAGAATCTGAGGATAGCAAACGAAGGAGTGAGCAAAATAAGAAAAAGCAACATTGTAATTTCGGCACTTTGTCTGTCACGTATGCAGGAGGCTTAATAAATATCAATGAAAATAGATATCGATTGGTGAGTTTTTTCAAATCCTAATTTTTTAATTTAATAATCACTAATTTATAAATTATAACGATGTTTGTTTAGGCCTAGGAGATGGGGACTAAGCCATCATTTATAGACACTTTCACCCATACATTTCAAAAGAAAGATAAGACATTAAGTGGAGAAAGAGTTAGAACAATGAAGGTTTGTAATATTAAAAGTGTTATGGTCTTTTGTTATTATTTAATTTTTTTTTTAAATAAGAGAAATAAAATGAACTTGCACAGATAATTTCATGTCCAAGTGATGATCCAGTCGAATTTGAGCCTTCTGTTAGCAATATCAATTTATGGCTCAAAGCAACAGGAGGGGCAAAAAGTGGAAGAATAATTGGACTCGGTTCTTTGAGTCGAAGCTATAAAGCCCCTGATGCTTCTTCATCATTCTCACCGACAATAAGAGCAGAAATAAATTAATTGATCCAAGAGGTTACTCATTTTAGGGAGTTACTAGTGCAAAAAGAAAATGAATCGAGACAAAAAGAGTAGGAAGTAAATGAACAGATAAATGAATTTTGGAGGCAACAGATGTTAATTATGCAACATCTTCAATTAACATCTAGTTCAAGTCAACTACCTCCTCGATCTGGTCCTCCTGCTGATCCCTGTAACAATGACAATGATGATGTATTTTTTTATGATGATGATGACGATGGTGGTTACGTTTGACTTTGTTGTATTTAAATATTACTTGACTTATCACATTTGATATCCATATATTGTAAGTTACGTTTATGTTTGTTATGTATATTTTGATTTGGTATTGAATTATTTTCATTTATTAGATGATTATGAAGTTTAATATGTGAATTAGTTTATATTGTTATATGTATTAGTTGTGAAACAAGAAAAATAGTAGAATTTATCATGATATTTTTCCCCAGTTTAGCAACAAATATAAATTTTATCATAGATTTGTGACGAAAAATCATTTTTCCTCACAGAATTGGCAATGAAAAAAAATTCATTGCAAAATAAAAAGCAATAGTTGACAGCCTCATGTGACCAGTCGACTGGTATACTATCAGTGGACTGGGCAATTCACTAAAAAATATTCTGACCTGCTTCTCCACCACCTATTGACTGATGAATGCATGATTGCAACAAAAAAAATTCCTCAAAGAAATTGCATCGAAAAAATATTTTATCATAGATTATGCATTATCAGTCAATTGATCAACATGATCAGTCGATTGCTTTACTGTATCATGTTACAGAACCTTATTTAGTCAACTGCCCAGTCAACTGATCAACACGATCAGTCGACTACTGTTATTGTAGAACCTTACAGAAACTTTGGTAGCCGATTGACCAGTCGACTCGTCTGATGTCAGTCGACTGATGGTATTCTTCATTCGACTGTCCCTAAATATTTTGCAACAAAATTTATTTTTGTCACAGATTTTGTGATAAAAATAATTATTCATCGCCAAATTTTTTCGACAAAAATAATTATTCGTCGCCAAATTTGGTGATGAGTTATTTTTGTTGCAATTTTTATCTCTAAATATCAATTAATTTTGAATGAAAAATTTATTCGTTTCAAATTTTCGACGAATTTTTTTTTCTGTTGCAAAATTTTGCAGTGAATTATTTACAACGAAAAATATTTCGTTGCAAAAAAATTTTGCAACGAATTATCATTAAAAATTCATTACAAAATTCATCGCCAAATTCTCAATTTTTTGTAGTTTCATTCAACAACGTCGTAACGTCGGCAAAGCACGCATCAAGTTCTTCTATTGTGGGTACTTTGTTAAGTTCTTGTTTTTTCTTACTTATTGTTGCTAAGAGGAGGTAAGCTTGTTACCTTTTCCTCTACATCCTTATTTTTGTAATCGGTTGTCTCTTACCGCTAATGAGGAAGAGACTTTTAGTGCTTTGCTCTTGGGAAGCGAACAAGGATCGTAGGGCCTTGGATAAGGGCCTTTATTAATAAAAATCCTTGTGTCTTGTGTTCTTACTTATGTTCGTATTTTTCACTGCAAGAAGAAAGTTTTCAAATGTTATTCACCCCCTTCTCGTGTTACTTGATCCGACAATATTCTTTTGGAATAATGTTATCTATCAGTATGGTATTCCTTACAAGATTATTTTTGACAATAGGCTACAATTCCAAGGTCAAAGAATTCGAGAATCGTGGTAGTAGCTAGGAATTTAGCAAGACTTTACCTCAGTCGTGTATCCTAAATGTAATGGCCAAGTTGAGGTAATTAATCGATAGCTGGTATGAGGACTCAAGGTTAGTCTCGATCATGTTAGAGAAAGTTGGGTCGAATAATTATCCAGTATCCTTTAGGCTCACTAGACTACTTCTAAAGAAAGCACGAGGCTGACACCCTTTCATTTGGTATATTACTCGGAATTAGTAATCCCGGTGGAGATTCACCTGGATCACCTTAGATTGCCTCTTACAATGATTTTTTTTTTGAGAAGCAGTTGACTGAGTTAGACTTGATAAGTGAAACATGAGATAAGGCAGCAAATCAGCTAGTGGCTTATCGATAGCGGATATCTCAAGCTTATAACAAGAAGGTTATCCCTAGCTCATTTCTGTTGCTGCAGGGGAACTAGTTAATCAAACCTTGGTTTTGATAATGACAAAGATTCAAAGTTAAGCTATTTTGTTATCTCATATGCTATGTTAAGTGTGTAGGAAGTGTTTAAGCTAAGTTGAAGGTCAGCGACACCCAGAGAATCTCAGAACGAGAAATCGTGGTGGTCGGGCGACACTGAGAGAACCTCGTGGAGTCGAGGAACCTAGGTGAAAGACCGAAAGCTAAGTGACGGGTTAGGAGGACCAAAGGTAATCTCTGGGTGTGGAGAGGTGGTAAGGACACGTCCTTGGTTAGAGGACAATCCTAGGCATCGATCCAACAAAGGCTTCCGGGGGAATGTCGAAGTTGAGATCGGATAGTCAAAGGACTATCACACTACATGACATTATGTATCTCTTGTGCTAACCTTGTGTTGCAGGAATTCTAAAGTGCAGCAGTCGACTGAAGGCAGTTTACTGCCAAAAGGATCAGTCGACTGATGTCGACGAATCAACCCAGTGCACAAGGTCAAAGAGACAGAGGTCGATGTCGCTATCTCATGATAAGATAAGCCGTCACATCAAGATAAGATCCACAAATTTTGGATATGGATTAGGACAAATTCCAAGGAGACAATCTATTAAAGGAGGAGAGGACTCAAACCCATCAATCAATCAATGAACTCCTAAGTGCGCTGGCTCTCCGCAATCCTTCGTGCTACAACCCTACTCCGACCATGCATCCACTACAAGTTATTTGTAGGTATTCTTTACTTAATTATTATTTGCAAAGAGGAGAGGTAAGGTTGTTACCTCTTCCTCTACATCATTGTATTCGGTTGTCTCTTAGTGTAGGGATGTATATTGAAAAGTCTATCTTTTCTATGAACATCTTTATTTTTGAAATAAGAATCACATGATCATTGTTTGCATATTTTTATGCATATTGTCTAATACATTACATTGTAGATAACATGGTGTGTGGTGTCACATGGGAGATCATGATATCGGCTCCTTGTAAAGTATAAGTAAAGGCTCATAACCGAGATGGCATTGGACAAACCATCGGAATGGTTGTAGTGTGATTTGGTATTGGTTTGTCTTGACCATAGAATCACACTAGTGCACTTTGTGTGTATTGAGCAGGACCGACTTAGAGGTGATTCGATTTATTGCTGACTACATAATCGAATCGGACCTCAGAAATTATTTAGTACATGCTCTTAATCCCGATATAATAACGGGCACATATACTTAGTACTCATCTCTTTGATTTACCAATGGACGAGATTTATAGATTAAATCGATAGAATCGGTAAGTTGGGAGATGATATTATTTATATGGTGTGCCCTTGAATATAGGAGGAAACCGTGTCCTATATATTAGGATGATGATGTCCCCTTGAGGAGCTCATAAGGTTCATCATGTAAACCCTGCAGGTGGACTTGGTCCGGCATGATGAAAAGGTTGAGTGGTACTACACAAGGAGTTAGAAGTTGATTAATTAAAGGTCAGTAAATTAATTAATTGATGGACATTCGAGATCTTAAACATGGAGAGAAAATGTACAAATAATATATGGAGCCCATATTATCATATGGGGGTTGGTGAGGTAGATCAATGATGAACCTTTAGTGGATTGGATCATCATTAGTGGATCAGACTTTATGTGGGCTTGATCCATGGGTGGCCAAGACCAAACTCCTCCTCATTGTCCCTAATGTAGCCTATTAACACCTCATGATGCTTAGATCCAATGGATAAAAACAAAACTCTAAGATCCATTGGTAGAGATTAAATCTCTAAGATTCGACGGTTGAGATTAAATCTCTAGATCCGACGGTTGAGATTAAATCTCTAGAACCAATGGATGAGATTAAATCATGGCTTGATCCCAACTCTATAAATAGAGCCATGAAGTGGGCGGCAAGAAGAAGGATGGATGAGGGGATTAGCTTGGGCGGCAACCAATCCTAATTGGATTAGGATTGGGAGTGGTGGCTAAGGTTAGGGTTTTGGGAGATAGGGGTGGTCGGCAACTCACGGAGGGTTTCCTTCTACTTCCTAAGGTTGGCCGACCACTATGCTTCTCCTCTCTACCTTGTCTTGAGCTCATCCTAATCTTCTTCCGCACTTCCATGGCCGGCCATAAGGAGAGCTAGGATTAGGGTTTGGAGGTTTAGGGTTTAGGAGGCTTGGGTTGCACCAAATCAGGAAAGTTTTCTTTCTTCTTCATCCTTGGTGGATGGCACCCATTACCTTCTTTCCAGCCCTTGGGAGGCATCCAAAAGACCCCTTCTCTTTCTCCTTAGGTGGTGGAAACAAGATATAGGGTTTTCCCTTAGTGTCTTGTCCAATTTCCACCATTATCTCCTTCTCCTTGTTGACCGGCGGCAAGCATTTCTTTTGTTGTTTGTTGGTTGGATATAGGAAGAAGATGAGCCTTGTTTCTATTCTTCCTCTTGCTTTGGAAGATCAAGGAAGGAAGATTTGTGATCTAGGAGCTTCGACTTTTGGTGGATCGTCGCCCACACGACGTCCAAAAGGAGGAAGGGCATACATTAGAAGATCGAGAGGTATACCTATTCTACTTTCTTCTTTTGTTTGTTGCTTGTTTTTTTTTCAATTATAAGCATGTTATAAATCTATAAATGGCCAAATAATACTTGGATCCCGAGCATAAACACAAAAACCGGCGATCCGGACATCATCTATTCCGCGGCTACTCATAGAATAGAGGATGGTCGCTTGAACGACTAGTTTGTTCAAGTGACCTCTCTAAACGAATAGCACGACGATGGCTTGGTGGTTTGGGCAATCCCTTTTGTCTAGGATTATTTTTTTTTTAATCCGGGGACATCGAAGGGATCGCCATGGACAAGCTTCCGAGGTGAAGTGGGAAGCGAAGTTTCCCCTCACGGACTCGATAAGTAAAACCCTTCAATTGGTATCAAAGCCAAGGTTTCCGATTTTGTGTGTTTAGGATTCGGTTAATTTTTATGCACTTTTTCATATATTATATGTGTTGGATAATAGTAGGATATGCGTAGTTTAACTCTTTGGTTGCAGGCATAAGATCCGACTATTATGGCCATATGTGTATATGTGATTGTATGTGTGTAAATATTTATTTTGTTGAATCCTCGGGGTTGACGAGGCAAGTATTTAGTTTTTGGTAAATTAAATACAGCATTGTTTAGCCGCTCTTTATTTTATTTTACTTTCGATCTAGATTTCATGTGCACTCCCTCATAGAGTATTGGATCGATGGATGTAAATTAAAATAGGTTATAGTCTCGGCTCGGATCTCCGGATGGCTCATACATGGCGTAGGAGGAGCGGACGAGATGGCGATGCGACGGGAGTCATATTGAAGACAAAAGCCATAATAGTTGGAAAATAATTTATTTTTCATATTTATTGCTTTTTGTTTGATATGCATGTCGTAGGCTAGGAAAATTCCTCAATTTCAAATTACTAAGTGGGAGAGGGATATTTTTATAAATTTTTACGGCCTCCATTATGATTTGACAAGTGATGCAAACAAACTTGTGCATCAGCTCTGAGTGCCTTCCTCCCCATCGGATGGGTTTGTTTACGGATCACAAGGTCGAATATGGTTATAGGAAATTATTAAGGAGCATGTGTACTTGCCCATCATAAGGCACATAACCCGAGATAATTACCTTGGTCCCGAGTAATGGTGAACACTTAGATACAAATATAAGTATCCTCCCCATCGGAGTCACTGCTTTTATTTGTAGGGCCAAAGAGGAACCAACTATTAATTTTACTTGTCAAAAAGTTAGGTTGACAAGATAGTAAAATAAATGGGTAAAACCTCCTCTTACAAATGTAGAATTCGTATACGTCCACACTATCGTGGCATACTATATTCTCGGTGTTTTGAGGTGTTGGTTGATTTTAAAATTTTATTGTTCGAGAAATCAATAATTTTTTGAAATCTAATGTTTTGATTTATGTGATTCTTAGGTTTTCTTTCAAAATGACTTTCAACCCACTTGCTGTGATACTGAAAGAGAACAAACTTACTGGACCCAACTATGTAGATTGGAAGAGGAATCTAGACATTGTCTTGACTGCTGAGGAATAAAAATATGTACTCCTCGAAGAGTGTCCTCCCAAGACTGCAGATAATTTTGGGTAAAAGGAGAGAGAGAGCTATAGAAAGTGGATCAAGGTCGATGAGATGGCACGGTGTTACATTTTGGCATCTATGTCAAATGTACTCCAACATCAGCATCAAGCCATGGCCACTGCCTATGATATGATGCTCAATCTCAAGGAGCTTTTCGGACACCAGAATCGGACTGCGAGTCAAGAGGCCATGAGAAACTTGATGACGACCACCATGATCGAGGGAACACCCGTGGGGGATCATATTCTCAAGATGATAGCTCATTTGAATGAGCTGGAGTTCCTAGGAGCTGAGATCGATGGGGAAACCCAGGTGAATATCATACTCCAGTCTCTACCAAGGAGTTTTGAGCAGTTTCGCCTCAACTAAAACATGAAAAAGAGGTTGTATTCATTGGCGAAACTTCTGACAGAACTCCAGGCGGCAGAGGGACTATTTCGTCAGAGTGCTCAGGCTCATGTCGTGGTGACCCAGAAGGTTTCTACTTCTAAGATGAAAGGCAGGAAGAAGAAGAAACAAACCGGGCTGAAGACGATGGGAGGTACTCAGGGAGGAGTGAAGAAGCCGAAAGGCAAGTGCTTTACTTGTAAGCAGACTGGACACTGGAAGAAGGACTGCCCCAACCGCAAGAACAAAGGTATATCTTTTGGTCTAGTCGTTGAAACATGTTTAGCGGTGTTATCTACCGGCATCTGGTGTGTAGATACGGGAGCCACTGATCGTGTCTGCAATACTTTGCAGGGGTTCCAGGAAACTAGACGACTGGCTGAGGGGGGAGATTACCGTGTACTTGGGCGATTCCACGAAGGTGGCGGCTGTTGCAGTGGGAGATGTTCATTTATCTTTTGAGAAAAATAAACTTTTGGTTCTTAAGAATTGCCTTTATGTACCCTTATTTAGAAAGAATTTAATTTCAGTTTTTAAATTGTTTATGGATGGATATTCTATTTCTTTTAATGATAGAGTTGTTATAAAAAGGAATAGAGAGAATATCTATTCAGGTACATTGAAAGGAAATTTGTATACAAAACCTCCCACGATGCAAATTGAAATGAATAACTCATCGCCTAATTCCAATAAGAGAAAAGAACCTTCGAGGATGAACCAAACATATCTTTGGCATCTTAGTCTTGGTTATATTAACCTAAGCAGAATTCAAAGGTTGATAGCTGATGGACCTTTGGGTCCATTAGTGGTGGAAGATTTCCCAACCTGCGAATCTTGCTTGGAAGGTAAAATGACCAAGAGACCTTTTAAGGCCAAGGGGTATAGAGCCAAAGATGTGTTAGAATTGGTTCATTCTGATTTGTGTGGTCCTATGACTATCCAGGCAAGAGGTGGTCTTGAATATTTTGTCTCTTTCATAGACGATTATTCAAGATATGGATGACACTATTATTTGATCGTGGTGGTGAGTACCTCTTGGGTGAGTTTAGGAACTAATTATCAGAGGATGGGATTCAATCACAATTGACTGCACCTGGCACACCCCAGCAGAACGGTGTAGCAGAGCGAAGGAATAGGACTCTTATGGAGATGGTTAGATCGATGATGATGAGTTATTCTGACTTAAAAGATTCGTTCTGGGGATATGCTCTAGATACGGCGATGTACATTCTGAACTTGGTTCCATCTAAATCAGTGCCTTATACTCCTAGAGAGTTGTGGACTGGGCGAAAGCCTAGTCTAAGACATATTCGGATATGGGCGAGTCCAGCACATGTGCTGAAGGCAGATGGTGGTATGTTGGAACCTCGTATAGAAGTACGCTTGTTCATTGTCTATCCCAGGGGAATGAAGGGTGGATTGTTTTATAGTCCTAGATATCAGAGGGTGATCGTTAGCACGAACGTCAGATTTCTAGAGGAAGACTATGTGATGAGCCACAAGCCCAAGAGTAAAATTGTTCTGAAGGAGTTAAAAGGGGAAGTCACTTCTTTAGTACCGCCGGTACAAGAGGATATACCACATGTCACTGCACCGCGTGTCACAGAGGATACACATGTGATACCTCGTCATAGTGGGAGGGTTGTGAGACAGCCTGATAGATTCATGTTCTTGGGAGAATCTTCTGATTTTGTCCCTGGCGAACATGAACCTGATCCCTGGACATATGACGAGGCAATCCAATATAAAGATGCATTATCTTGGCAAAGTGAAATCAATGTTGAGATTGAATCTATGGATTCAAATCAGGTCTGAGAGCTAGTAGAACCACCCGATGGTGTAAAAACCATTGGATGCAAGTGGATCTACAACAGAAAGAGAGGAATAGATGGGAAGGTTGAGATCCTCAAAGCTAGGCTTGTTGCGAAGGGGTATACTCAGAAAGAGGGTATCGATTATGAGGAGACCCTTTCGCCGGTAGCCATGCTTAAGTCTATCCGGATTCTCTTATGCATAGCAGCTCATATAGATTATGAGGTGTGGAAGATGGATGTCAAGACAGCTTTCCTTAATGGAAGTCTTGAGGAAAATATCTACATGAAGCAACCAGAGGGATTCATTGCTAAAGGCAAAGAGCATCTTGTGTGTAAGCTTAATCGGTCCATTTATGGATTGAAGCAGGCTTCGAGGTCTTGGAACATCTGCTTTGATGAGGTGATCCAGTGTTATGGATTTATTCAAAGTCCGACTGAGTCTTGTGTATACAAGAGATGTGACAGAAACGTAGTGGTATTTCCTGTACTATACGTAGATGACATTTTGGTGATTGGCAACAATATCAAGGTGTTATCGGGTGTAAGGGTATGGTTGTCCAAACAGTTTGATATGAAGAACTTAGGAGAAGTAGGACACAACCTTGGGATCAAGGTTATTGTGCTTATCCCAAGCTTCATACATAGACACGTTTTGGATCGTTTTTGCATGCAGAACTCCAAGAAGGGTTTTCTACCTTTCAAGCATGGAGTTGCTTTATCTAAGGACATGTGTCCTAGATCATCTGAGGAGATAGAGGAGATGAAGGCGGTTCCTTATGCTTCGGCAGTAGGAAGCCTCATGTATGCGATGCTATGTACGAGACCAGATATATGCTTTGTCGTGGGCATGGTCAGTAGATATCAGAGTAATCCAGGACAAGGATATTGAACTGCTGTAAAGCATATATTGAAGTGCTGAGAAGGACTAGGGATTATATTCTTGTTTACCAGGTAGACCAATTACTCCTTGTGGGTTACATGGATTGCGACTTTCAATCAGATAGGGATAATAGTAAGTCTACCTCAGGTTTTGTGTTTACTTTGGGAGGTGGAGCTATTGTATGGAGGAGTGTCAAGTAGAAATGCATGGCGGACTCTACCATGGAAGATGAGTATGTGGCAATCTCTGAGGCGGCCAAAGAAGCTGTATGGCTCAGGGACTTCCTGATGGACTTGGATATGATTCCTAGTTTGCCCAGAACTATCACAATTTATTGTGATAATAGTGGTGCAGTTGCAAACTCGAAGGAACCACGAGCGCATAAGGCTAGTAAACACATTGAGCGTAAGTACCACCTGATACGAGAAATCGTAAAGGAGGTAGAAGTTGTTGTCGCCTAGATGGTATCAGAGGATGACCTGGTAGTCCTTTTCACTAAGGCGCTTCTAGCGAGAGCTTTGATAGGCATGTGGAGGGAAGGGGAATGAGATGTATGGAAGTATGAGGACAGCATAGTCTTTTAGTATAAGTGGGAGATTGTAGGGATGTATACTGAAAAGTCTATCTTTTCTATGAACATCTTTATTTTTGAAATAAGAATTACATGATCATTTTTTACATATTTTTATGCATATTGTCTAATACATTACATTGTAGATAACAAGGTGTGTGGTGTCACACGGGAGATCATGTTATCGGCTCCTTGTAAAGTATAAGTAAAGGCTCACAACCGAGATGACTTTGGAAAAACCATCGGAATGGTTTTAATGTGATTTGGTATTGGTTTGTCTTGATCATAGTATCACACTAGTGAACTTTGTGTGTATTGAGCAGCACCGACTTAGAGGTGATTCGATTTATTGCTGACTACATAATCGAATCGGACCTCAGATATTATTTAGTACATGCTCTTAATCCCGATATAATAATGGGCACATATACTTAGTACTCATCTCTTTGATTTACCAATGGGCGAGATTTATAGATTAAATCGATAGACTCGGTAAGTTGGGAGATGATATTATTTATATGGTGCATCGTTGATTATAGGAGGAAACCGTGTCCTATATATTAGGATGATGATGTCCCCTTGAGGAGCTCATAAGGTTCATCATGTAAACCCTGCAGGTGGACTTGGTCCGGCATGATGAAAAGGTTGAGTGGTACTACTCAAGGAGTTAGATGTGGATTAATTAATGGTCAGTAAATTAATTAATCGACGGACATTCGAGATCTTAAACATGGAGAGAAAATGTACAAATAATATTTGAAGCCCATATTATCATATGGGGGTTGGTGAGGTAGATCAATGATGAGCCTTTAGTGGATTGGATCATCATTAGTGGATCGGACTTTATGTGGGCTTGATCCATGGCTGGCCAAGACCCAACTCATCCTCATGGTCCCTAATGTAGCCTATTAACTCCTCATGATGCTTAGATCCAATGGATAGAAACAAAACTCTAAAATCCATTGGTAGAGAATAAATCTCTAAGATTCGACGGTCGAGATTAAATCTCTAGATCCAACGGAAGAGATTAAATCCCTAGTACCAATGGATGAGATTAAATAATGGCTTGAGCCCAACTCTATAAATAGAGCCATGAAGTGGGTGGCAAGAAAAAGGATGGATGATGGGATTAGCTAGGGAGGCAACCAATCCTAATTGGATTAGGATTGGGAGTGGTGGCTAGGGTTAGGGTTTTGGGAGCTAGGGGTGGGCGGCAACTCAAGGAGGGTTTCCTTCTTCTTGTTGGGATGTATACTGAAAGCCTAGCCTTTTGTATGGACATCTTTATTTTGAAATAAGAATCACATGATCATTGTTTGCACTTTATATTTATTATATGTGCATATTGTCTAATACTCTACATTGTAGATAACGTGGTGCTTGGTGAGGCATAGAAGATCATGTTATCAGTTCCTTGTACAATATAAGTATAGGCTCACAACCAAGAAGGTCTTGGACAAACCATTGGCATGGTTGTAGTGTGATTTGGTATTGGTTTATCTTGACCATAGAATTACACTAGTACATTTTGTGTGTATTGAGCAGTACTGATATAGAGGTGATTCAATCTATTGCTGACTATATGATTGAATCAGACCTTGGGTATTATGTTGCACATGCTCTGAATCCCAATATAATAACGGACACATGTACTTAGTATTTATTTCTTTGATTTACCAATGGGTGAGATTTATAGATTAAATCAATAGGCTTGGTAAGTTGGGAAATGATATTATTTACATGGTGTGTCATTGATTATAGAAGGAAACCATGTCCTATATATTAGGTTGATGATGTCCCCTTGAGGATCTCATAAGGTTTATCATGTAAACTCTGCGGGTTGACTTAGTCAACATGATAATAAGGTTGACTGGTACTACTTGAGGAGTTATATGTTAATTAATTGATGGTCAGTAAATCAATTAATTGACGGACATTCGATATCTTAAACACGGGGAGATAGTTGTGCAAATAATATATCGAGCCCATATAAATGGGGGTTGGTGAGGTAGATCAATGATGATCCTTTAGTGGAATGGAACATCATTGATGGATCAAGTTTGTTTGGTTCCGATCCATCGGGTGGCCAATATCCAACTCCTCCTCATGGTCCCTATCGTAGCCTTATTAAAACCTCAAGGAGTCTAGATCCAATGATGAAACAAAAATCTCTAGATCCGACGGTTGAGATTAAATCTCAAGATCCGACGGTTGAGATTAAATCTCTAGATCCGATGGTTAAGATTAAATCTCTAGATCCGACGGTTGGGATGAAACCCTAGATCTGACAGATGGGATGAAACCCTAGATCCGACGGTTGGGATGAAACCCTAGCTCCGACAGTTGGGATGAAACCCTAGATCCGACGGTTGGGATGAAACCCTAGATCCGACGGTTGGGATGAAACCCTAGATCCGACGGTTGGGATGAAACCCTAGATCCGACGGTTGGGATGAAACCCTAGATCTGACGGTTGGGATGAAATCCCAGATCCGACGGTGGAGACTAAGTCTCTAGATTTGACGGTGGAGATTGAAAGGAGGCCTAAGCCTAACTCTAAAAAAGGAGGGCTAAGGGGTTGGGCGTGTGAGATATAGATATATATCAAGAAGGAGATTAGGGTTTTTGGCTTGGGCGGATAGGGTTTGGGAAAAGGTTTGGGCGGCAATCCTTGGAAGGATTAAGGTTTATTTCCTTCTCTTCCTAATTGGTAGTCGGCGCCCATCTTCTTCCTCCTTGCTTTGGCCGGCGCCCAAACCCATTATTCCTTCTCCATCTCTCCTTGGTGGCCGGCGGCAACCTTTCTTCAAGGTTGGCCGGCGCTCAATTATCTACTCCTTGGCCGGCGGCTATATAAAGCTCCTTGGCTTGGTGGTTGGTTCTAGATAGGAGAAGGAGTTTTTGTTTGGTTCTTCTCTTTGTTCGGAGCGAGCAAGGAAGGGAAGAATGTGATCTAGGACGCTTCAACTCGTGGAGGATCTTCGCCCACACGATGTCCACGAGGAGGATGGGACAAATGGTAGAAGACCAAGAGGTATAAAAGTTTTACAAACTTTATTCTCGATCCTCTTATGATAAGATATGCTAGATTATGTTCTTTATGTTAGTATGTGTTGATTATACTAGTTTGCATTTGTTTGTATTTGTATAATCATGGACCCCGATAAGAAACACAAAAACTGGCGATCCGTTCGTCGTCTCTTCCGCGGCTAACTAACTAGAAGAGTTGATTGCTTGAACAACAAGTTTGTTCAAGCGATCGCTCGAGTCATTGGCACGATGATGAAACGGTCGTGCTTCGGAAACTCATCCCGTCCGGATTAGTTTTAGTTGATAAAATTTTAATCCGGGGACATGAGAGGCAATGAGACTCCGACGCAACCAAGGGCACTCCCTTCAAATGGTATCAGAGCCAAGGTTTCCGATTTTGTGTGTTTTGGATTCGGTTACTTTCATGCACATATCATATATTGAGTATGTCGGATAATAGTAGGATGTGCGTAGGCTAACTTTTTGGTTGCAGGCATAAGATCCGACTATTATGGCTATATGTGTGTATGTGATTGTTTGTGTGTGATTGTATGTATATCATTTGAATCCTCGGGGTTGTCAAGGCTATATTAGTATTTAATTTTTGTAATTAAATACGGCATTGTTTATCCGATCATTCTAGTTTACTTTCGATCTAGATAGTTTTTACACTCCTTTGTGGAGTATAGGATCGATGGATATAAATTAAAATGATATATCTCGGCTCGGATCTCTTTTGTGGCTTGCGCACGGAAAAGGAGGAGCAGACGAGGTGGACACACGGTGGGACGCATATTGGAGAACAAAGCCATAATAGTTGGAAAAATTTTGTTTTTTCCATATTTATTGCTGATTTGTTTTATATGCATGTTGTGTGTTCTTGATAATTCCTCATTTTAAATTTACTAAGTGGGAGAGGGATATTTTAATTAATTCCCGCGGCCTCCATTACAATTTGACGTGTGATGCAACAAACTTGCGTGTCAGCTCTAAGTGCCTTCCTCCCCATCGGATGGGTTTGTTTGCGGATCACTAGGTCAAATATGGTTATAGGAAATTATTTAGGAGCGTGTGTACTTCCCCATAGGTAAGGCACATAATCCGAGATAATTGCCTTAGTACCGAGTAATGGTAAACACTTAGATGCAAATAAAGTTATCCTCCCCATCAGAGTCACTGCTTTTATTTGTAGGGGCTAAGAGGAACCAACTATTAATTTTATTTGTCAAAAAGTAAGGTTGACAAGATAATAAAATTAATGGGTAAAACCACCTCTTACAAATGTAGAATTCGTATACGTCCACCAGAATCGGGTTGCTAGGCAGGAAGCCATGGTTGCTCAGAAGGTTTCTACTTCGGAGCCGAAAGGCAAGAAGAAGAAGAAACAAGGTGGAGCAAAGGTGGCGGGTGGACCTCAGGGAGGAGTGAAGAAGCCGAAAGGCAAGTGCTTCACTTGTAAGAAGACTGGACATGGGAAGAAAGACTGCCCCAACCTAAAGCATAACAAAGGTATATCTTCTGGCATAGTCGTTGAAACATGTTTAGTGGTGTTATCTACCGGTACCTGGTTTGTAGATACGGGAGCCACTGATCATGTCTGCAATTCTGTGCAGGGGTTCTAGGAAACCCGATGACTAGCTGAAGGAGAAATTATCGTCTACATGGGCAATGCTACAAAGGTGGCGTCTATTGCAGTGGGAGACGTTCATTTATCGTTTGATAGAACTAAAGTTTTGGTTTTGAGAAATTGTCTTTATGTACCTACATTTAGAAAGAATTTGATTTCGGTTTCTAAATTGTTTATGGATGGATATTCTGTTTCTTTTAATGACAGTGTTGTTATAAAAAGAAATAGAGAGATTATCTGTTCAGGTACATTGGTTGGCAATTTGTATACTCTTAAACCAAAAGCTCCCACGATGCATATAGATGTTAATAACTCATCTTCTAATTCCAATAAGAGAAAAGAACCTTCGAAGATGAACCAAACATATCTTTGGCATCTAAGGCTTGGTCATATTAACCTGAGTAGAATTCAAAGGTTGATAGCTGATGGACCTTTGGGTTCATTAGTGGTGGAGGATCTCCCAACCTGCGAATCTTGCTTGGAAGGTAAAATCACCAAGAGGCCATTCAAGGCCAAGGGGCATAGAACCAAAGATGTGTTAGAATTGATTCATTCTGATTTGTGCGGTCCTATGTCTATCCAGGCTAGAGGTGGTTTTGAATATTTTGTCTCTTTATAGACGATTATTCAAGATATGGATACATTTACTTGATGCGCCACAAGTCTGAATGCTTTGACAGGTCCAAAGAATTCAAGGCTGATGTGGAGAACCATCAAGGTAAAAGTATCAAGACCCTACGATCATATCGTGGTGGTGAGTACCTCTTGGGAGAGTTTAGGAATTACTTATCAAAGGCTGGGATTCAATCCCAATTGTCTGCACCTGGCACACCCCAGCAGAATGGTGTAGCGGAGCGAAGGAATAGGACTCTTATGGAGATGGTTAGATCGATGATGAGTTATTCTGAGTTGCCAGATTTGTTCTGGGGGTATGCGCTGGATACGGCAGTGTATATTCTGAACTTGGTTCCATCTAAATCAGTGCCTTCTACCCCCATAGAATTGTGGACTGGGCGAAAGCCTAGTCTGAGACATATTCGGATATGGGAGAGTTCAGCACTTGTGCTGAAGGCTGATGCTAGTAAGTTGGAACCTCGTACAGAAGTGTGCATTTTCGTGGGCTACCCTAGAGGAACGAAAGGTGGTTTGTTTTATAATCTTAGAGATCAAAGGGTGATCGTTAGCACGAACACTCGATTTCTAGAGGAAGACTATGTGATGAACCACAAGCCCAAGAGTAGGATTGTTCTGGATGAATTAAGAGGGGAAGTCGCTACTTCAGTTCCTCTGGTACAAGAGGATATACCACAAGTCACTACACTGCGTGTCACAGAGGATACACAGGTGATACCTCGTCGTAGTGGGAGGATTGTGAGATAGCCTGAAAGATTCATGTTCTTGGGAGAGTCTTCGGACTTGGTCCATGGTGAACATGAACCTGATCCCTAAACATATGACGAGGCACTCCAAAATGAAGATACGGTATCTTTCCAAAAACCGATGAATTCTGAGATAGAATCTATGGATTCTAATCAGGTCTGGGAGCTAGTAGAGCCACCCGATGGTGTAAAATCCATTGGATGCAAGTGGATCTACAAAAGAAAGAGAGGAGTAGACGAGAAGGTTGAGACCTTCAAAGCTAGGCTTGTTGCGAAAGAGTATACTCAGAAAGAGGGTATCGATTATGAGGAGACTTTTTCGCCGATAGCTATGCTTAAGTCTATCCGGATTCTCTTATCTATAGCTGCTCATATGGATTATGAGAATTGGCAGATGGATGTCAAGATAGCTTTCCTTAACGGAAGTCTTGAGGAGAACATCTATATGCAGTAGCTAGAGGGATTAATTGCTAAAGGTAAAGAGCATCTAGTGTGTAAGCGTAATCGGTCCATTTATGGATTGAAGCAAGCTTCGAGATCTTGGAACATTCATTTTGATGAGGTAATCCAGTCATATGGATTTATTCAAAGTCCGGATGAACCATGTGTATACAAAAGATGTGACGGAAATGTAGTGGTATTTCTTGTACTATACGTAGATGACATTTTGTTAGTTGGCAACAATATCAAAGTGTTATCAGACGTAAGAGTATGGTTGTCCAAAAAGTTTGACATGAAGGACTTGGGAGAAGTGGGACACATCCTTGGGATCAAGGTGATAAGGGATCGCAAGAAAAGGATGTTGTGCTAATCTCAAGCTTCATACATTGACACTATCCTTGCTTGTTTTAGCATGTAGAACTCCAAGAAAGGTTTTCTACCTTTTAGGCATGGAGTACCATTATCTAAAGAGATGTGTCCCAAAACATCAAAGGAGATAGAGGAGATGAAGGTGGTTCCTTATGATTCGGCAGTAGGAAGCCTGATGTATGCTATGCTATGTACGAGATCAGATATCTGCTTTGTCGTGGGCATGGTTAGCAGATATCAGAGAAATCTTGGACAGGGACATTGGACTGCGGTAAAGCATATATTGAAGTACCTGAGAAGGACTAGGGATTATATGCTGGTTTATCGGGCAGATCAATTAGTCCCTGTGGGTTACACGGATTCTGATTTCCAATCAGATAGGGACAACAGTAAGTCTACCTCGGGGTTTGTGTTTACTTTTGGAGGTGGAGCCATAGTATGGAGGAGTGTCAAGAAGAAATGCGTGGCGGACTCTACCATGGAATCTGAGTATGTGTCAGCCACTGAGGCAGCCAAGGAAGTTGTATGGCTCAGGAACTTCTTGATGGACTTGGATGTGATTCTTGGTTTGCCCAGAACTATCACAATTTATTGTGATAACAGTGGTGCAGTTGAAAACTCGAAAGAACCACGAGCCCATAAGGTGATTAAACACATAGAGCGCAAGTACCACCTGATACGAGAGATCGTAAAGCAAGGAGAAGTAGCTGTCACCAAGATTGAATCAGAGGATAACCTGGCGGATCGATTCACTAAGGCCCTTCCAGCAAAAACGTTTGATAGGCATGTGGAGGACATGGGGATCAGATGTATGGCAGTGTGATGACAGCATAGTCTTTTTGTATAATTGGGAGATTGTTGGGATGTATACTGAAAGCCTAGCCTTTTGTATGGACATCTTTATTTTGAAATAAGAATCACATGATCATTGTTTGCACTTTATATTTATTATATGTGCATATTGTCTAATACTCTACATTGTAGATAACGTGGTGCTTGGTGAGGCATAGAAGATCATGTTACCAGTTGCTTATAGAATATAAGTATAGGCTCACAACCAAGATGGTCTTGGACAAACCATTGGCATGGTTGTAGTGTGATTTGGTATTTGTTTATCTAGACCATAGAATTACACTAGTACATTTTGTGTGTATTGATCAGGACCAACATAGAGGTGATTATATCTATTGCTGACTATATGAATGAATCACACCTCGGGTATTATGTTGCACATGCTCTGAATCCAGATATAATAATGGGCACATGTACTTAGTATTTATTTCTTTGATTTACCAATGGGTGAGATTTATAGATTCGATATCTTAAACACGGGGAGATAGTGGTGCAAATAATATATGGAGCCCATATAAATTGGGGTTGGTGAGGTAGATCAATGATGATCCTCTAGTGGAATGGAACATCATTGATGGATCAAGTTTGTGTGGTTCCGATCCATCGGGTGGCCAAGATCCAACTCCTCCTCATGGTCCCTATCGTAGCCTTATTAAAACCTCAAGGAGCCTAGATCCAATGATGGAACATAAATCTCTAGATCCGACGGTTGAGATTAAATCTCTAGATCCGACGGTTGAGATTAAATTCCTAGATCCGACGGTTGGGATGAAACCCTAGATCCGACGTTTCAGATGAAACCCTAGATCTGACGGTTGGGATGAAACCCTAGATCCGACGGTTGGGATGAAACCCTAGATCTGACGGTTGGGATGAAACCCTAGATCCGACAGTTGGGATGAAACCCTAGATCCGACGGTGGAGACTAAATCTCTAGATCCGACGGTGGAGATTGAAAGGAGGCCTTAGCCTAACTCTATAAAAGGAGGGTTAAGGGCTTGGGCGTGTGAGATATAGATATATATCAAGAAGGAGATTAGGGTTTTTGGCTTGGGCGGCTAGGGTTCGGGAAAAGGTTTGGGCGGCAATCCTTGGAAGGATTAAGGTTTATTTCCTTCTCTTCCTAATTGGTAGCCGGTGCCCATCTTCTTCCTCCTTGCTTTGGCCGGCGCCCATACCCATTATTCCTTCTCCCTCTCTCCTTGGTGGCCGGCGACAATCTTTCTTCAAGGTTGGCCGGCGCTCAATTATCTACTCCTTGGCCGCCGGCTATAACAAGCTCCTTGGCTTGGTGGTCGGTTATAGATAGGAGAAGGAGTTTTTGTTTGTTTCTTCTCTTTGTTCGAAGTGAGCAAGGAAGGGAAGAACGTGATCTAGGAGGCTTCAACTCGTGGAGGATCTTCGCCCACACGGTGTCCACGAGAAGGATTGGACATACGGTAGAAGACCAAGAGGTATAAAAGTTATACAAACTTTATTCTCGATCCTCTTATGATAAGATATGCTAGCTTATGTTCTTTATGTTAGTATGTGTTGATTATACTAGTTTGCATTTGTTTGTATTTGTTTAATCATGGACCCCGATAACAAACACAAAAACCGGCGATCCGTTCGTCGTCTCTTCCGCGGCTAACCGACTAGAAGAGTTGATTGCTTGAAAAACAAGTTTGTTCAAGCGATCGCTTGAGTCGTTGGCACGATGAAGAAACGGTTGTGCTTCGGAAACTCATCTAGTTTGGATTAGTTTTAGTTGATAAAATTTTAATCCGGGGACATGGGAGGCAATGAGACTCCGATGCAACCAAGGGCACTCCCTTCAAATGGTATCAGAGCCAAGTTTTCCGGTTTTGTGTGTTTTGGATTCGGTTACTTTCATGCACATATCATATATTGAGTATGTCGGATAATAGTAGGATGTGCGTAGGCTAACTTTTTGGTTGCAGGCATAAGATCCAACTATTATGGCTATATGTGTGTATGTGATTGTTTGTGTGTGATTTTATGTATATCATTTGAATCCTCGGGGTTGACAAGCCTAGATTAATATTTAATTTTTGTAATTAAATACGACATTGTTTAGCCGATCATTCTAGTTTACTTTCGATCTAGATAGTTTGTACACTCCTTCGTGGAGTATAGGATCGATGGATGTAAATTAAAATGATATATCTCGGCTCGGATCTATTTTGTGGCTTGTGCACGGAAAAGGTGGAGCGGACGAGGTGGAGACACGGCGAGACGCATATTGGAGAACAAAGCCATAATAGTTAGAAAATTTTTGTTGTTTCCATATTTATTGCTGATTTGTTTTATATGCATGTTGTGTGTGCTTGAAAATTCCTCATTTTCAATTTACTAAGTGAGAGAGGGATATTTTAATTAATTCTCACGGCCTCCATTACAATTTGACATGTGATGCAACAAACTTGTGTGTCGGCTCTGAGTGCCTTCCTCTCCATCGGATGGGTTTGTTTGCGGATCACTAGGTCAAATATGGTTATAGGAAATTATTTAGGAGCATGTGTACTTCCCCATAGGTAAGGCACATAATCCGAGATAATTGCCTTAGTACCGAGTAATGGTAAACACTTAGATGCAAATAAAGGTATCCTCCCCATCGGAGTCACTGCTTTTATTTGTAGGGCCTAAGAGGAACCAACTATTAATTTTATTTGTCAAAAAGTAAGGTTGACAAGATAATAAAATTAATGGGTAAAACCTCCTCTTACAAATGTAGAATTCGTATACGTCTACAATATCGTGGCATGCGATATTCTCCGTGTTTTGAGGTGTTGGTTGATTTCGGAATTTTATTGTTTTGAGGAATCAATAATATTCGAAATCTAATATTTTGATCATTGTGATTCTCAGGATTTTCAAATGGTTTTCAACCCACTTGCTGTGATACTGAAAGAAAATAAACTTACTGGAATAAAATACATTGATTGGAAAAGAAATTTGGATATTGTCTTAACTGTCGAGGAGTACAAGTATGTGCTCTTCGATGAGTGTCCTCCTAAGCCTGCGGATGATTCTGGGGAAAAGGAACTTTTCGGATACCAGAATCGGGCAGCTAGGCAGGAAGCCATGGTTGCTCAGAAGGTTTCTACTTCTGAGCTGAAAGGCAAGAAGAAGAAGAAACAAGGTGGAGCAAAGGTGGCGGGTGGACCTCAGGGAGGAGTAAAGAAGCCGAAAGGCAAGTGCTTGACTTGTAAGAAGATTGGACATGGGAAGAAAGACTGCCCCTACCTAAAGCAGAACAAAGGTATATCTTCTAGCTTAGTCGTTGAAACATGTTTAGTGGTGTTATCTACCAGTACCTGGTGTGTAGATACGGGAGCCACTGATCATGTCTGCAATTCTGTGCAGGGGTTTCAGGAAACCCGACGACTAGCTGAAGGAGAAATTACCGTCTACAAGGGCAATGCTACAAAGGTGGCAGCTATTGCAGTGGGAGACGTTCATTTATCGTTTGATAGAAATAAAGTTTTGGTTTTGAGAAATTGTCTTTATGTACCTACATTTAGAAAGAATTTGATTTCGGTTTCTAAATTGTTTATGGATAGATATTCTGTTTCTTTTAATGACAGAGTTGTTATAAAAAGAAATAGAGAGATTATCTGTTCAGGTACATTGGTTAGCAATTTGTATACTCTTGAACCAAAAGCTCCCACGATGCATATAGAAGTTAATAACTCATCTTCTAATTCCAATAAGAGAAAAAATCCTTCGAAGATGAACCAAACATATCTTTGGCATCTAAGGCTTGGTCATATTAACCTGAGTAGAATTCAAAGGTTGATAGCTGATGGACCTTTGGGTTCATTAGTGGGGGATGATCTCTCAACCTGCGAATCTTGCGTGGAAGGTAAAATGACCAAGAGGCCTTTCAAGGCCAAGGGGCATAGAGCCAAAGATTTGTTAGAATTGGTTCATTCTGATTTGTGCGGTCCTATGTCTATCCAGGCTAGAGGTGGTTTTGAATATTTCATCTCTTTTATAGACGATTATTGAAGAGATGGATACATTTACTTGATACGCCACAAGTCTGAATGCTTTGGCGGGTTCAAAGAATTCAAGGCTGATGTGGAGAACCGTCAAGGTAAAAGTATCAAGACCCTACGATCTAATCGTGGTGGTGAGTACCTCTTGGGAGAGTTTAGAAATTACTTATCAGAGGCTGGGATTAAATCCCAATTGTCTGCACCTGGCACACCCCAGCAGAATGGTGTAGCGGAGCGAAGGAATAGGACCCTTATGGAGATGGTTAGATCGATGATGAGTTATTCTGAGTTGCCAGATTCGTTCTTGGGGTATGCGCTGGATATGACAGTGTATATTCTGAACTTTGTTCCATCTAAATCAGTGCCTTCTACCCCCATAGAATTGTGGACTGGGCGAAAGTGTAGTCTTAGACATATTCGGATATGGGGGAGTCCAGCACATGTGCTGAAGGTTGATGCTGGTAAGTTGGAACCTCGTACAGAAGTGTGCATGTTCGTGGGCTACCCTAGAGGAACGAAAAGTGGTTTGTTTTATAATCCTAGAGATCAGAGGGTGATCGTTAGCACGAATACCCGATTTATAGAGGAAGACTATGTGATGAACCACAAGCCCAAGAGTAGGATTGTTCAGGAGGAATTAAGAGGGGAAGTCGCTACTTCAGTACCACTGGTACAAGAGGATATACCATAAGTCACTGCACCGCGTGTCACAGAGGATACACAGGTGATACCTCGTCGTAGTGGGAGATTGTGAGATAGCCTGATAGATTCATGTTCTTGGGAGAGTGTTCGGACTTGGTCCATGGCGAACATGAACCTGATCCCTGGATATATGACGAGGCACTCCAAGATGAAGATGCGGTATCTTGGCAAAGAACGATGAATTCTGAGATAGAATCTATGGAATCTAATTAGGTCTGGGAGCTAGTAGAGCCACCCGATGGTGTAAAAGCCATTGGATGCAAGTGGATCTACAAAAGAAAGAGAGGAGTAGATGGGAAGGTTGAGACCTTCAAAGCTAGGCTTGTTGCGAAAGGGTATACTAAAAAAAAGGGTATCCATTATGAGGAGACTTTTTCGCCGGTAGCTATGCTTAAGTCTATCCGGATTCTCTTATCTATAGCTGCTCATATGGATTATGAGATTTGACAAATGGATGTCAAGACAACTTTCCATAACGGAAGTCTTGATGAGAACATCTATATGCAACAGCCAGAGGGATTCATTGCTAAAGGCAAAGAGCATCTAGTGTGTAAGCTTAATCGGTCCATTTATGGATTGAAGCAAGCTTCGACATCTTGGAACATCCATTTTGATGAGGTAATCCAGACATATGGATTTATTCAAAGTCTTGATGAGCCATATGTATACAAAAGATGTGACGGAAATGTAGTGGTATTTCTTGTACTTTACGTAGATGACATTTTGTTAGTTGGCAACAATATCAAAGTGTTATCAGACGTAAGGGTATGGTTGTCCAAACAGTTTGACATGAAGGACTTGGGAGAAGTGGGACACATCCTTGGGATCAAGGTGATAAGGGATCGCAAGAAAAGGATGTTGTGTTTATCTTAAGCTTCATACATTGACACTATCCTTGCTCGTTTTAGCTTGAAGAACTCCAAGAAAGGTTTTCTACCTTTTAGGCATGGAGTACCTTTATCTAAAGAGATGTGTCCCAAAACATTAAAGGAGATAGAGGAGATGAAGGCAGTTCCTTATGCTTCGGCAGTAGGAAGCCTCATGTATGCTATGCTATGTACGAGACCAGATATCTGCTTTGCCGTGGGCATGGTTAGCGGATATTAGAGTAATCTTGGACAGGGACATTTGACTGCGGTAAAGCATATATTGAAGTACCTGAGAAGGACTAGGGATTATATACTGGTTTACCGGGCAGATCAATTAGTCCCTGTGGGTTACATGGATTCTGATTTCCAATCAGATAGGGACAACAGTAAGTCTACCTCGGGGTTTGTGTTTACTTTTGGAGGTGGAGCCATAGTATGGAGGAGTGTCAAGCAGAAATGCGTGGCGGACTCTACCATGGAAGCTGAGTATGTGGCAGCCTCTGAGGCAGTCAAGGAAGCTGTATGGCTCAGGAACTTCCTGATGGAATTGGATGTGATTCCTGGTTTGCCCAGAACTATCACAATTTATTGTGATAACAGTGGTACAGTTGCAAACTCGAACGAACCACGAGCCCATAAGACAAGTAAACACATAGAGCGCAAGTACCACCTGATACGAGAGATCGTAAAGCGAGGAGAAGTAGCTGTCGCCAAGATTGCATCAGAGGATAACTTGGCGGATCCATTCACTAAGGCCCTTCCAGCGAAAGCGTTTGAAAGGCATGTAGAGGACATGGGCATCAGATGTATGGCAGTGTGATGACAACATAGTCTTTTAGTATAAGTGGGAGATTGTTGGGATGTATACTGAAAGCCTAGCCTTTTGTATGGACATTTTTATTTTGAAATAAGAATCACAAGATCATTTTTTGCACTTTATATTTATTATATGTGCATATTGTCTAATACTCTACATTGTAGATAACGTGGTGCTTGGTGAGGCATAGAAGATCATGTTATCAGTTCCTTGTAGAATATAAGTATAGGCTCACAACCAAGATGGTCTTGGACAAACCATTGGCATGGTTATAGTGTGATTTGGTATTGGTTTATCTAGACCATAGAATTACACTAGTACATTTTTTGTGTATTGAGCAGGACCGACATAGAGGTGATTCAATCTATTGCTGACTATATGATTGAATCAGACCTCGGGTATTCTGTTACACATGCTCTGAATCCCGATATAATAACTGGCACATGTACTTAGTATTTATTTCTTTGATTTACCAATGGGTGAGATTTATAGATTAAATCAATAGGCCCGGTAAGTTGGGAAATGATATTATTTACATGGTGTGTCGTTGATTATAGAAGGAAACGGTGTCCTTTATATTAGGTTGATGATGTCCCCTTGAGGAGCTCATAAGGTTTATCATGTAAACCCCGCGGGTTGACTTAGTCAACATGATAATACGGTTGAGTGGTACTACTCGAGGAGTTAGATGTTAATTAATTGATGGTCAGTAAATCAATTAATTGACGGACATTCGATATCTTAAACACGGGGAGATAGTTGTGCAAATAATATATGGAGCCCATATAAATGGGGTTGGTGAGGTAGATCAATGATGATCCTCTAGTGGAATGGAACACCATTGATGGATCAAGTTTGTGTGGTTCCGATCCATCGGGTGGCCAAGATCCAACTCCTCCTCATGGTCCCTATCGTAGCCTTATTAAAACCTCAAGGAACCTAGATCCAATGATGGAACATAAATCTCTAGATCCGACAGTTGAGATTAAATCTCTAGATCCGACGGTTGAGATTAAATCTCTAGATCCGACGGTTGAGATTAAATCCCTAGATCCGACGGTTTGGATGAAACCCTAGATCCGACGGTTGGGATGAAACCCTAGATCCGACGGTTGGGATGAAACCCTAGATCCGACGGTTGGGATGAAACCCTAGATCCGACGGTTGGGATGAAACCCTAGATCCGATGGTTGGGATGAAACCCTAGATCCGACGTTGGAGACTAAGTCTCTAGATCCGACGGTGGAGATTGAAAGGAGGCCTAAGCCTAACTCTATAAAAGGAGAGTTAAGGGATTGGCCGTGTGAGATATAGATATATATCAAGGAGATTAGGGTTTTTGGCATGGGCGACTAGGGTTTGGGAAAAGGTTTGGGCGGCAATCCTTGGAAAGATTAAGGTTTGTTTCCTTCTCTTCCTAATTGGTAGCCGCCGCCCATCTTCTTCCTCCTTGCTTTGGCCGACGCCCATACCCATTATTCCTTCTCCCTCTCTCCTTGGTGGTCGGCAGCAACCTTTCTTCAAGGTTGGCCGACGCTCAATTATCTACTCCTTGGCCGGCAGCTATATCAAGCTCCTTGGCTTGGTGGTCGGTTCTAGAAAGGAGAAGGAGTTTTTGTTTGGTTCTTCTCTTTCTTCGAAGTGAGCAAGGAAAGGAAGAACGTGATCTAGGAGGCTTCAACTCGTGGAGGATCTTCGCCCACACGATGTCCACGAGGAGGATGGGACATATGGTAGAAGACCAAGAGGTATAAAAGTTTTACAAACTTTATTCTTGAGCCTCTTATGATAAGATATGCTAGCTTATGTTCTTTATGTTAGTATGTGTTGATTATACTAGTTTGCATTTGTTTGTATTTGTATAATCATGGACCCCGATAAGAAACACAAAATCCGGCGATCCGTTCGTCGTCTATTCCGCGGCTAACCGACTAGAAGAGTTGATTGCTTGAACAACAAGTTTGTTCAAGCGATCACTTGCGTCGTTGGCACGATGACGAAATGGTTGTGCTTCGGAAACTCATCCAGTCCGGATTAGTTTTAGTTGATAAAATTTTAATCCGGGGACATGGGAGGAAATGAGACTCCGACGCAACCAAGGGCACTCCCTTCACTTCTTCCTAAGGTTGGCCGGCCACTATGCTTCTCCTCTCTACCTTGGCTTGAGCTCATCCTAATCTTCTTCCCCACTTCCATGGTCGGCCATAAGGAGAGCTAGGATTAGGGTTTGGAGGCTTAGGGTTTAAGAGGCTTGGGTGGCACCAAATAAGGAAAGTTTTCTTTCTACTTCATCCTTGGTGGCCGGCGCCCATTACCTTCTTTCCAGCCCTTGGGAGGCATCCAAAAAACCCCTTCTCCTTCTCCTTAGGTGGTCGAAACAAGATATAGGGTTTTCCCTTCGTGTCTTGGCCGGTTTCCACCATTATCTCCTTCTCCGTGTTGGCCGGCGGCAAGCATTTCTTGTTGGTGCAACAATGCTCCAAGCATTTATATGTTTTGATGTTTGGATAATCATCTATGTTAGGCAATATCTTGTGATCTAATTGCGAATATATTTTTAAGTAACAGGGAAATTCAAGGATGAAGACTTGGTAAAAGAGAAGTCTAAGTATGATCTTGGCAAGGAAAGTCCAAGGGATGGACTTGGCAGCGCAAGACCAAGCTTGTAGTCTTGGCAGCGTAAAGTCCAAGTGAACCTTGGCAAAGGAAGTCCAAAGTAAGGTCTTGGCAGCATAAGTCCAAGTTTGTAGTCTTGGCAGCATAAAGTCCAAGCATTTGGCAAACTCAAGACATGACGAAACCGAAGGAAGCTCCTGGAAGGAAAGCGCAAAGGATGAACAAGTCGCGGACTCGGAGAGATCCTGAAGGCACAGGCTTAATGAGGAGCTAGAAGGTTGAGTCTAGGTCTAGGGTATAAAATCAAGTATGAATTACTCATACTTGATGAGTATCAGTCGACTGATACGATGTATCAGTCGACTGGTCAGGCGTTCGACTAAGTCAGGGTGAAACCCTGGCCATCAGTCGACTGCCTTGGTCATGGCAGTCGACTGATGTTGCGATCAGTCGACTGCCAAGGGCAGCAGTCGACTGATCAAGAAAAATATCGCCACAGAATGCAGTCTCACTCGACTGCTGCCTTGATCACTCGACTGATCACTCCATCAGTCGACTGATGGAGGGATCAGTCGACTGATCACCTGGCCGTTGGAGATTGTGGCTACGAATCTCCGCGGAGATTGCATTTCAGAAGTCATTGGCTTCGGCGGCAGTCGACTGATGGTAAGCATCAGTCGACTGATCGAAGCCCAATGGGAAAAACAACCCCTCTTCTATAAAAAGGGGCCATGGGGAGCTTGGTGAAGCTAGTGCTCTTGCTCCTAACTACACCCTCGTGCTCACCAAGCTTTCCAAGTGTTTTTAGTGATTCAAAACCTCCTCTTCTCTTGTTCTTGATCATCCATCATTGTAAAGAAGAGGAGAGCATTGTAAGAAAGGTTTCTCCACCTTGGTTCATCCAAAGGAGAAGATAGTGAAGCTTGGCTAGGACTAATCCACCTTACGGATTGCCGTGGAGTAGGAGCGTCATCTCCGAACCACGTACATTAGGTGTTAGCGTTTGGTTTCTTATTTCTAATTCGTATTCGTTTTCGTATTTGTATTGCTTCCGCTAACTTACTTGTAGAAACGAAGAAAGGCTAATCACCCCCCCCCCCCTCCTCTAGCCATTCCAATATCCCTAACATTTCTTTTGTTGTTGGTTGGTTGGTTATAGGAAGGAGATGAGCCTTGTATCTATTCTTCCTCTTGCTTTGGAAGAGCAAGGAAGGAAGATTTGCGATCTAGGAGCTACGACTTTTTGTGGATCGTCGCCCACACGACGTCCAAAAGGAGGAAGGTCATACATTAGAAGATCGAGAGGTATACCTATTCTACTTTCTTCTTTTGTTTGTTGGTTATTTTTGTTTTTAAATTATAAGCATGTTATAAATCTATAAATGGCTAAATAATACTTGGATCCCGAGCATAAACACAAAAACCGGCGATCCGGACCTCGTCTATTCCATGGCTACTCGTAGAATAGAGGATGGTCGCTTAAACAACTAGTTTGTTCAAGTGACCTCTCTAAACGAATAGCACGACGATGGCTTGGTGGTTTGGGCAATCCCTTTGGTCTAGGATTAATTTTTTTTTTAATCCGGGGACATCGAAGGGATCGCCATGGAAAAGCTTCCGAGGTGAAGTAGGAAGCGAAGTTTCCCCTCACGGACTTGATAAGCAAAACCCTTCACTTAGCTCCAATGAGGAAGAGATTTTTAGTGCTTTTCCCTTCAGAAGCGATCAAGGATCGCAGGGCTTTGGATTAGCAGTCGGTGGGCTGTGAACCAAGTAAAAAAAATACTTGTATTTTTTTTTTAGTTTTCAGCGACATACTTTGTTTTAATCTACGAAAGGAAAAGTTTTAGAACATTATTCACCCCCTCTAGCGATTCTCTTAATCCAACAATTGGTATTAGAGAGGGGGCGCTCAAATTTGGTGCAACCACCGATGGGGCATTTTCTTTTCTTTATTTTTATTTTTAATTATCTCCCTCACTACTAATCCAAGACCAAGTCTTGGGACTTTTTGTTTTGTTTTTTTTTAAGGATTGGAAGATCGTTGACCGAGCTAACCATGAAAGAGCATCACACAATGCATAAAGGTAACAATGAAAATTTAATATTTAAATCGCATATTATTTGCTTCAAGTGCAGGGAGAGAAGACACTATAAAAATAAGTTTACTACTTATAAGACTCGAACGACGCAACCGAAGGCAAAGGAGACACCATTGCCAGGAGTCCGAAAGAATAAGGAGCACATCATATGCTTCGGGTGCGGAAGGTTCGGTCACTACAAGAATCGGTGCCCAGAGAAAAAGGTTTGTAAAATTAATAATTTTGAAAAGTTGAGTTTTAGAATACTTGATAATTTAGATAAATTGTGTGTTAAAGCTAGTAAATTAGTTAATTGTTGTCAACTAATTAATACAGTTAATAATTCAACTAATATAAAATTAATTAATTCATATTTAATTAGTTTAAATAATAATAATAACAATATCATGGAAGAAAATGATCAAATTAATCTAACATTTGATAAAATTAATTAAGAACTTAATCAAATTTTTAGTTTGATCAACATAGACCTAGATCAAGTCAAGGATAAAACCAACCTAGGATTTAATCAGAATAATCAAAATTTAGTACAAAATCATCAAACCCTAGATCTGATTAATCTAGATAATCCCAAATTAAAAAAATTCTGTTTTAAAAAATTCAACCATAAAAAATTCAAAATTAAATTTAAAAAATTCCAAAGATAAATAATTATAAAAATAATAATAATTCTACTATGAAAAATTCTAAAAATCTTATCTTAAATTTTTTTAAAAATTCTACCTTTAAAAATTCTAATAATTCTCTTAATAATTCTACCTTCAAAAATTCTAACAATCTTATCTTAAAAAATTCTAATAATAATTCTACATTTAAAAATTCTAACAATATTACCTTGTAAAATTCTATTAATAATTCTATTGTTGAAAAGTCTAAAAATATTTTCTTAAAAAATTCTAATAATAATTCTACTTTGAAAAATTCTAATAATAATTCTACTTTTAAAAAATATAAGAATCCTATTAAATCTATTTTAAATTCAAAATCTAACTTAATTCAAAATTCAAAATTAGATATTCAAACTAATAAAATTAATTATAATAGAGTACCATTTTGATTATATAAAAATTAATAATTTAGCAATTAAAACTTCAACTTTTAGAAATTCAACAAATAAAAATCTACCTAAGAAGCAACCATTTCTTTGAATTGATTGAACATAACATGCTCATGCATACATTTCATTTTAATTACCATGCTTATTTTTGTCATGTCATACATACTAGTCTTAAATTAAATCTCATAGAATGGTTAGATAGGAAATGGTTAATTAACCTTGACAACATAGTATCAGGATGCGGTGAGATGATAGTACGTTAGGGAAACAAAGTATCATGTATCCGGGTTAGAAAAGGAGTATCTAGCTTGGTGCAATTGGCTAAATGGAACTAGCTAGCTGAAGCTACCTCACCACATCCTAAACTTGTTATATCAGGATTTTATCCAAAGTAAATTAAGTGTATAATTTCTTAAGTTGGCTTTGACTAAGGAAGTGGTCGTTGTTCCGATCAAAGAAGGTCTTTTTGCCTCGCCACGACCTAGAAGTCATCTTTTAGAATGTTCACTTAATTAAATCAAGGTTAAATCCGAATCTAACCCAAGGTTAATTAATTTTCAAGTCATTAACATTAACTAAGTAAAATTAAATTCATTTCACAATACCTATAAGGATAACTTGGTTGATCATGTAGAATGGGAGAGATGGTAAGGACCACAAATTGAAAATAGTTTTGAAAATGATTTCACAATTTATATATACATTAATAGATTCTTAAAACTATTTTTATTGGTTGTCATGATTGTTGTGTGTAGTTATACATAGTTTTCAAAATAAGTATGTTTTCTTTATTTACATCAAGTATCAGATACACTTTCTCTTCCCTACTAGTCATGATGGCCAGTTGGCCCAGTCCCACAGCGAGTGCCACTGACTGACGAGGCTGAATCAGGGTAGCGCAAGGTCAGCGCATGTTGGAAACCCATGCTACACCAGGAGGCCGACCATACTACGACGGAAGGCATCGAGCACCACCACCTGCGTAGCGCGCACTGCTGATGAACGAAATCAACCCCTGAAAGCGCAGAGGGGAGTCTCGTGATTAACCTCTACGCCATGCCCCTAGGGACAAATAACTATGCTTCTTAAAATGATATTTAGTTGACTAATCTTGAACGTCTAAATCCTTAGGTCAACTTTAGACACTTAGACCCTCTGGACATTTAGCTGAGCCTTCCTTGTGGCCAACAAGGATGTCCTAAGAGTTTGTCAAACAAAAGGGGAGACCCTCTAGATAAGCTTTCCTTATGGCTAACAAGGATGTTAGGTTAAGGGAGAGGTTCTAATTGGACAATCATCATAGAAGTTATTAAAAATATTTTTTTAAAAAAAATCCTAATACTTTCAAAATTTAAAATCCTTCTTTTTGATAATATGCCAAGGGGGAGAGAAGACTTAAGTTGGACAAACATAGTATCACTAGCTACCTCTAGTTTTGCATAAACCCAATATACATGAGCCTCTAGAGGACCTCTAGGTTAGGGCGATCACATCCTAACCTAGGATTTACATTGTTGGTGCAGGATCTAGAAACCTAAGCTCTTAAATGTTAAAGGGAGTTGAACATACTGGTTCACATCCTTAAAATTGAACCTCATATAAAGTTATTTTTGATATATGTCAAAGGGGGAGAGAGGATAAAGTTAAGAGGTTACCTACTCTTTTTTTTTCAAAAACTAATTATTTTTGAAAACTCACCTATGGTTAAGGGGAAGGTACCCTTAAGGGGGAGGTTTTGAAAAATGCTTGTTTAATACTTATTGCTTATTTTGTCTTAACTTTGAATTGGTTTGCCATTGATCAAAAAGGGGGAGATTGTTGGTGCAGGGGCACTAGTTATTCGAACCTTGGTTTTGATAATGGCAAAGATTCAAAGTTAAGCTATTTTATTATCTCATATGCTATGTTAAGTGTGCAAGAAGTGTTTGAGTTAAGCTGAAGGTCAGCGACACCAAGAGAATCTCGAGATGAGAAACCATGGTGGTCAGGTGATACTAGGAGAACCTAGTGGAGTCGAGGAACCTAGGTGGAAGACCAAAAGCTAAGTGAAAGGCCTAGAGGACCAAAGGTAAGCTCCGAGTGTGGAGCGGTGGTAAGGGTGCATCCTTAGTTAGAGGACAATCCTAGGCATCGACTGGAGGTGTCAGCAGTCGACTGGATGTGTTAGCAATCGATTGAAGTGCAGCAGTCGATTGAAGTGCAACATTCGATTGAAGGCAGTCGACTGCCAAAAGGATCAGCCGACTTATGTCAACGAATCAACCCACTGCAAAAGGTCAAAGAGATAGAGAGCGTTGTCGCCACCTCATGATAAGATAAGCCTCCACCTCAAGATAAGATCCATAAGTTTTGGATCTAGATCGGGACAAATTCCAAGGCCACAATCTATAAAAGAAGGAGAGAACTCAATCCCATCAATCAATCAATGAACTCCTATGTGCGACGACTCTCCGCAATCCTTCATGCTACAACGCTACTCCAACCGTGCATTCGCTACAAGTTATTTGTCAGTATTCTTTACTTAATTATTATTTGCAAAGAGGAGAGGTAAATTCGTTACCTCTTCCTCTACATTATTGTATTCAGTTGTCTCTTACCTCTAACGAGAAAGAGATTTTTAGTGCTTTGCCCTTCAAAAGTGATCAAGGATCGTAGGACCTTGGATTAGCAGCCGGTGAGCTATGAACCAAGTAAAAAATACTTGTATTTTTTGTTTTAGTTTTCTACTTCGTACTTTGTTTTAATCGATGAAAAGAAAAGTTTTATGAACGCTATTAACCCCCCCCCCCCCCTCTAGAGATTCTCTCTATCCAACAATTTCAAGTATGCTACATTGTATGGAAGAAAGAACAATCCATATAGGATGTTGGGAAACTTGAACCTAGGTGGGATGAACATTATCAAATCATTAAGAAGTTGAGTTCTGGTGCTTACTACTTATAAGACAAGGATGGAAAAGGACCTGTTCGACCGTGGAATGCTTTTCATCTATGACTTTTGTGTATGAACTGATCCACACGTCAATGTTTATATCTTTTTCATTTAAAACAATAAAACTACTTTTTCTGCTATAAATGTTTATTCCCTATCATCTTGGATCGAGACATCTATTGCCAGTTCGACAATATTTATTCCCTCTAATCTTGGACCAATGCGTCCCTCAACTATGTTTATTTCCTCTGGTATCGGATTGAGATGTCCATTGACTCTATTTATTTCCTCTAGTCTCGGACTGAGGCACCCATCTTCTATGTTTATTCCCTTTAGTCTCAGACTGAGGCGTCCATCGACTCTATTTATTCCTTGGGTCTCAAACTAAGGCATCCATCAGCTATGTTTATTCCCTATGGTCTCAGACCGAGGTATCCATCAACTCTATTTATTCCCTCTTGTCTCATACCGAGGCATCCATCGACTATGTTTATTTCATTTGTTCTAAGACTGAGACATCCATTGACAGAATGACAATGTTTATTCCCTTAGTCTCGGACTGAGGCGTCCATTGACAGTCCGACAATGTTTATTCCCTTTGGTCTCGAACTAAGGCATCCATCGACTCTGTTTATTCCCTCTAGTCTTGGACCAAGGTATCCATCGACTATGTTTATTCCCTCTAGTATTGGACCGAGGCATCCGTCAACTATATTTATTCCCCCTAGTCTCGGACAAAGGTGTCCATGACTTTGTTTATTCCCTCTTGTCTTGGATTGAGGCATCCATCAATAGATCGACAACTCGACAACTCGACATTATTTTCCTTAGTCTCAGACTAAGGAATCTATCGGCAGCTCGACATTGTTTCACTTAGTCTCGGACTATGATATAAAAAATACCTCTTGGTCTCGGTCGGACTAGAGCGTCAATATATTTATTCTACTGATCTAAACTCAATGCATTCTGTAGCTCGGCAGGCCCTTCGGTGATCTCATACCGAGGTGTCTTTATAATTTTCCCTTAGTCTCAATCTAAGGTGCCTGTGACTTGAGTAGTTCACAAAATAGACTCTAAATAAAAGACAATAGATTATATTCAAAAACAGGTACATTTCATTCATTCTTCAAAAGTGTATAACAAAGTTAGCTAAGTACAAGAACGAATCCCTTAGTCCATCATTAAGGATCTCATCAGGGACCCTTTTCAAATCTAAAAATTCTAATGAAGCCCATGCTGCAGGATAATCAGCTTCTCGAAAATGTCGTATAGCTCCATCGTAGTCAATCTCTAACATTTTCACCGTGTGTTCTCCTATTATGTCAGAAAACTCCTCGGATGAGAGAAACGCTTTCTTCTCATTGACCCATCAGCCTTCTTCTCTGCCCTTATAGGTGGGCAATTCTTCCTTCGTTGTCTCTGAAGGTAGGAAACTTCTCTTCCAACTTTAACTCGGTCGCTTGTTCATGGTGAACCCTTCTACGTCCCCGAATAAAAAAATTTATCCTTGACAAGGAGGGATTACCCAAGCTACCGTTTCATCATCGTGCTATTCGATTAGAGTAGTCACTTGAACAAACTTGTTGTTCAAGCAACTAACCTCTATTCTACGATAAGCCGCGGAATAGACGATGTACGGATCGCCGGTTTTTGCATTTGTATTCGGGGTCCAAGTAAATTAGCCACATAACAAAACATACAACATGCATATAATTGAAAAACAATTATAGACATAATACAAAAGAATATAAACAAGCATTATACTTCTCGATCTTCTATTGTATGTCCTTCCTCCTTTTGTACGTCGTGTGGGCGACGATCTTCCAAAAGTCGAAGCCTCCTAGATCACCAATCTTCCTTTCTTTGCTGCTACGAACAAAAGGAAGAATAAAACAAAACTCTTCCCTATCTAGGACCAGCCACCAAGTCAAGAGACCTAGTTGTAATCGCCGACCAAGGAAAGGAGATGAAGGTTATGGACGCCAGCCAAAAGCTCCAAGGGAAGAGACCTTAGTCTTTGCCGCCGGCCATGGATGAGATAAAGGAGATTGGACGCCGGCAAAGGAGAGAAGTGTTGGGATGTATACTGAAATCCTAGCTCTTTTGTATGAACATCTTTATTTTGAAATAAGAATCACATGATCATTGTTTGCACTTTATTTATATTTGTGCATATTGTCTAATACTTTATATTGTAGATAACATGGTGCTTGGGTGTGGCACAGAAGATCATGTTATCAGTCCCTTGTAGAGTATAAGTAAAGACTCACAACCAAGATGGTTTTGGACAAACCATTGGCATGGTTGTAGTGTAGCTTGGTATTATTTTGTCTTGAACATAGAGTTACACTAGTATACTTAGGTGTATTGAGCAGGACCGACATAGAGGTGATTCAATTTATTGCTGACTACATAATTGAATCAGACCTCGGATATTATGTTGTACATGCTCTTAATCCCGATATAATAACGGGCACATGTACTTAGTATTTATTTCTTTGATTTACCAATGGGTGAGATTTAGATGGATTAAATCAATATGCCCGGTAAGTTGGGAAATGATATTATTTACATGGTGTGCAGTTGATTATAGGAGGAAACCGTGTCCTATATATTAGGTTGATGATGTCCCCTTGAGGAGCTCTTAAGGTTCACCATGTAAACCCTGCATGTTGACTTAGTCAACATGATGATAAGGTTGAGTGGTACTACTCGAGGAGTTAGATATTAATTAATTGATGGTCAGTAAATCAATTAATTGACGGACATTCGATATCTTAAACACGGGGAGATGGATGTACAAATAATATATGGAGCCCATATTAATTTATGGGGGTTGGTGAGGTAATTCAATGATGATCCTCTAGTGGAATGGAACATCATTGATAGATCAAGTTTGTGTGGTTCCGATCCATCGGGTGGCCAAGATCCAACTCCTCCTCATGGTCCCTATTGTAGCCTATTTACACCTCATGAAGTCTAGATCAAATGATGGAAAACAAATCTCTAGATCCGACGGTTAGGATTAAATCCCTAGAACCGACGGTGGAGATTAGATCTCTAGATCCGACGGTTGGGATTAAAACCCTAGAACCGATGGTGGAGATTAAATCTCTAGATCCGATGGTTGGGATTAAACCCTAGAACCGACGGTTGAGATTAAATCTCTAGATCCGACGGTTGAGATTAAATCTCTAGATCCGACGGTTGAGATTAAATCTCTAGAACCAATGGAGGAGATTAAACCAAGGCCTAAACCTAACTCTATATATATGGGCTTAGGCTTGGGCGGCAAAAAAAAAATGGAAAAACCTAATTGAGACAAGGTGGCTTGGGCGGCAAGAAATAGTAGGAGGTTAGGGTTAGGGTTTGGTTCATTGTGTTGGGCGGCAACAAGAAGAACAAGCTTCTTCTTCTTCTTCCCAATGATGGTCGGCAACCCTTTTCTCTTCTTTCCTCCTTGGTTTGGCCGGCGCCCAAGCTTCTCCCTTCCTTGTATGGCTTAGGTTGGATGGCATTAGGATAGCTTCCCTTGGGCGGCAATCAAGTCCTAGTTGGGATAGGATTGGGGTTGGGCGGCTAGGGTTAGGGTTTTGGGATTAGGGTGGGCGGCAACAAGAAGATGAAGATCCTTTTCTTCTTCCTTCTAAGTGTTGGCCGGCCACTATCCTTGTTCCCTCTACCTTGGCCAGAGCTCAACCTATTCTCCTTCCCTTCATCCTTGGCCAGAAATTAGGAGAGCTTTGTCTAGGGTTTGGGTGGCAACAAGGAGGAGGATTGTTTTCCTTTCCTTTCTCCAAGTGTTGGCCGGCGCCCATACCCTTGGTGTTTCTCTTTTGGTTGGTTTCCATACTCCATTTCATCTTCCTTGGCCGGTGGCGACATCGAGTTTATTGACTTGATGGCCGGTTCTAGAAAGGAAGATGAGTTTTGTTTTAGGATCTTCCTTTGTTCCTAGTGAACAAGGAAAGGAAGATTGGTGATCTAGGAGGCTTCAACTTTTGGTAGATCGTTGCCCACACGACGTCCAAAAGGAGGGAGGACATACAATAGAAGATCAAGAGGTATAACAAGAGGTATAATCTTGTTTATTTTGATTAATGTTCTTTTGTATTATGTTTATAATTGCTTTTCAATTATATGCATGTTTTGTGTGGATGCTTACTTTATGTATGTGTTGATTATACTAGTTTACATTTGTATGTATTTGTATAATCATGGACCCCGAAGATAAACACAAAAACCGGCGATCCGTCCGTCGTCTCTTCCGCAGCTAACCGACTAGAAGAGTTGTGTTGCTTGAACAACTAGTTTGTTCAAGCGATCGCTCGTGTCGTTAGCACGACGATGAATTGGTTGTGCTTAGGAAACTCATCCCATCCGGATTAGTTTTCATTTGTTGAAAATTTTAATCCGGGGACATGGAAGCCGATGAGCATTTCGAGGAATAGCACGATTCCAACAATTGGTATCAGAGCCACGGTTTTCGATTTTGTGTGTTTATGATTCAGTTACTTTCATCCATATATCATATATTGAGTATGCTGGACAATAGTAGGATGTGCGTAGGCTAACTTTTTGGTTGCAGGCATAAGATCCGACTATTATGGCTATATGTGTGTATGTGGTTGTTTGTGTGTGATTGTATGTATATTATTTGAATCCTCGGGGTTGATGAGGCTAGATTAGTATTTAATTTTTGTAATTAAATATGACATTGTTTAGCCACTCTTTATTTTATTTTACTTTCGATCTATATTTCATGTACACTCCCACGTGGAGTATAGGATCGATGGATGTAAAATAAAATAGGTTTTATTCTCGGCTCGGATCTCCGGATGGCTCGTACATGGCGTAGGAGGAGCGGATGAGGTGGCGACACGACGGGACGCATATTGGAGAACAAAGCCATAATAGTTGGAAAAAATTCTGTTTTTTCCATATTTATTACTGATTTGTTTTATATGCATGTTGTGTGTGCTTGAAAATTCCTCATTTTCAATTTACTAAGTGGGAGAGGGATATTTTAATTAATTCCTGCGGCCTCCATTACAATTTGACGTGTGATGCAATAAACTTGCATGTCGGCTCTGAGTGCCTTCCTCCCTGCGGATGAGTTTGTTTGTGGATCACTAGGTCAAATAATGGTTATAGGAAATTATCTAAGAGCGTGTGTACTTCCACAGCGGTAAGGCACATAATCCGAAATAATTCCCTTAGTATCGTGTAATGGTGCACACTTAGATGCAAATATAAAGTATCCTCCCCATTGGAGTCACTGCTTTTATTTGTAGGGCCAAAGAGGAACCAACTATTAATTTTATTTGTCAAAAAGTAAGGTTGACAAGATAATAAAATTAATGGGTAAAACCTCCTCTTACAAATGTAGAATTCGTATACATCCACAATACGTGGCATGCGATATTCTCGGTGTTTTGAGGTCTTGGATGATTTCGGAATTTTATTGTTTTGAGGAATCAATAATATTTGAAATCTAAAATAATGATCCATGTGATTCTTAGGATTTTCAAAATGACTTTCAGTCCACTTATTGTGATACTAAAGGAAATAAACTTACTGTACCCAAATAATGATTATTGGAAAAGAATCCAAATATTGTCTTATCTGCAAGGAAGTACATGTATGCACTCTTCGAAGAGTATCCTCAAGACATGGTTGCTCAAAAAGGTTTATACTTTTATGCCGAAAGGCAAGAAGAAGGAGAAACAAGGTGGAGCAAATGTGGTGGGAGGATCTCAGGGAGGAGTGAAGAAGCCGAAAGGCAAGTACCTCACTTACAAGCAGGATGGACATTGAAAGGAGGACTGTCCCAATCCAAAATAGAACAAAAGTATATCCTTTGTTCTAGTCGTTGAAACATGGTTAGCGGTGTTATCTATCGACACCTGGTGTGTAGATACGAGGGCCGCTAATCATGTCTGCAATTCTTTGCAGGGGTTCCAGGAAACCCTACGACTAGCTAAAGGGGATATTACCATTTACTTGGGCAATGCCATGAAGATGGCGGCTATTACAGTGGGAGATGTTTTATTTATCTTTTGAGAAAAATAAAGGTTTTGGTTCTTAAGAATTTCCTTTATGTACCCTGATTTAGAAAGAATTGATTTCGGTTTCTAAATTGTTTATGGATGGATAATCTATTTCTTTTTATGACAGATTTGTTATAAAAGGAATAGGGACATTATCTATTCAGGTACATAGATAGGAAATTTATAACATGAACCACAAGCTCCCATGGTGCAAATAGAAGTTATTAACTCATCTTCTAATTCCGATAAGAGAAAAAAAACCTTCGAAAATGAACCAAACATATTTTTTGGCATCTTAGGTTTGGTCACATTAACCTAAGCAGAATTCAATAGGTTGATAGCTGATGGACCTTTGGGTTCATTAGTGGTGGAGGATCTCCCAACCTGTGAATCTTGCTTGGAGGGTAAGATGACCAAGAGGTCTCTCAAGGCCAAGGGGTATAGATACAAAGATGTGTTGGAATTGGTTCATTCTGATTCGTATGGTCCTATGTCTATCCAGACAAGAGGTAGTTTTGAACATTTCATCTTTTTCATAGATGATTGTTCAAGATACGGATGACACTACGATCTGATCGTGGTGGTGAGTACCTCTTGGGAGAGTTTCGGAACTACTTATCAGAGGCTGGGATTCAATCCCAATTGACTGTGTTGGATCGAGAAGCGTCGCTAGAGGGGGGGGTGAATAGCGATCGTAAAACTTTCGTTTTCGTTCGTTCGATACGCAAAGTAAACGAGTAAACACAGCGGAAAATAAAATGACACGTTTATTTTACTTGGTTCACAACCCAGTGGTTGCTACTCCAAGGCCCTATCGGTCCTTGACCGCGTACGGAGGGCAAAGCACTATAACGTCTCCTCCTCGTTGGAGGTAGGAGACAACGATCACAAAATCCGGAAGTACGAGGATGAGGCAACAAGCCTACCTCACCTCATTACAAAAAAAACAACGAATACAATAATAAAAAGTATTACTAGATCACGGACGAAGAAGATCCGAGGTTGTCGCTGCGGCGTTATGCCAAGTATGACTGTTGAAGCGCCTTGTAGGAGCACTTGATGAATAATTGATGTGATTTGGAGGAATCCTCCTCCTTTTATAGACTTTGGCCTCTGAAATTGTCTCCTATTTCTTTGGAATGGATCATGGATTTTTCCAAGCGTTATCCGTTTTGACATAGCGCATCGCCATCGATCGATGCCTCTCATCGATCGATGATACGATGATCGGATGCATCTCATCGATCAATCGATAATGATCGGCGCCCAATGTCCGGTGATCATACCGCTGCCACTTCCTGCAGTAGAAGAGATTAGCTCGGAAAATGATAAATACGACGGTTTCTAACCGTCCGATCTCGACCTAGACCTTCCACAGGAAGTCTTAGTCGAATCGTCGCCTACGGTCGTCCCCGTAAAGAGGACACGACCTTACAATCTCTCACTCACACGAGCTTACCTCGATAGTAGCTCTCGCTTCCGGCCTTCCACTCGATTCCTTCGGCTCCCTCCGAATTCACTCAAGTGTCGCCCGACCACCACGGCTTCCTCCGGGTGTCGCTAGCCTTCAGCTCCAGCTTTAGTACTTTTCTGCACACTTGATTTAGCTCGTGAGATAACAATATAAACTTAACTTTGTGTCTTTGCCATAATCAAAACACAGGTTCGATTATCTAGTGCCCCTGCACCAACAGACTGCACCTGGCACACCCCAGCAGAACGGTATAGCAGAGCGAAGGAATAGGACTCTTATGAAGATGGTTAGATTGATGATGAGTTATTCTGACTTGCCAGATTCATTTTGGGGATATGCTATAGATACGACGGTATACATTCTGAACCTGGTTCCATCTAAATTAGTGCCTTCTACTCCCACAGAATTGTGGACTGGACGAAAGCCTAGTCTAAGACATATTCAGATATGAGAGTCCAGCACATGTGCTGAAGGCAGATACTGGTAAGTTGGAAGCTCGTACAGAAGTACGCATGTTCATTGACTATCCCAGGGGAACGAAGGGTTGATTGCTTTATAGTCCTAGAGATCAGAGGGTGATCGTTAACATGAATGCCAGATTTCTAGAGGAAGACTATGTGATGAGCCACAAGCCCAAGGGTAAAATTGTTCTGGAGGAGTTAAAAGGGAAGTCACTTCTTTAGTACCACCAGTACAAGAGGATATACCATATGTCACTGCACCGCGTGTCACAGAGGATACGCAGATGATACCTCGTCATAGTGGGAGGTTTGTTAGACAACCTTATTGATTCATGTTCTTGGGTGAATCTTCTGATTTGGTCCCTAGCAAACAAGAACCTGATCCCTAGACATACGACGAGGCAATCCAAGATGTAGATACAGCATCTTGGCAAAGTGCAATGAATATTGAGATTGAATCCATGGATTCAAGTCAGGTCTGGGAGCTCTTATGCATAGCAGCTCATATGGATTATGAGGTGTGGCACATGGATGTCAAGACAGCTTTCCTTAATGGAAGTCTTGAGGAAAACATCGAAATGAAGCGACCAGAGGGATTCATTGCTAAGGGCAAAGAGCATCTTGTATGTAAGCTTAATCGGTCCATTTATGGATTGAAGCAAGTTTCGAGGTATTGGAACATCCGCTTTGAGGAGGTAAATCAGTCTTATGGATTTATTCAAAGTCTAGAGGAGTCTTGTGTATACAAGAGATGTGACGGAAACATAGTGGTATTTCTTGTACTATATGTAGATAATATTTTGGTAGTTGGCAACAATATCAGAGTGTTATCAGACGTAAGGGTATGGTTGTCCAAATAGTTTTGAAGGACTTGGGAGAAGTGGGTCACAACCTTGGGATCAAGGTTGTTGTGCTTATCCCAAGCTTCATACATAGACATGATTTTGGATCGTTTTAGCATGCAGAACTCCAAGAAGGGTTTTCTACCTTTCAGGTATGGAGTTCCTTTATCTAAGGAGATGTGTCCTAGATCATCTGAGGTGATAAAGGAGCTGAAGGCGGTTCCTTATGCTTCAGCAGTAGGAAGCCTCATGTATGCTATGTACGAGACAAGATATCTACTTTGCCGTGGGCATGGTTAGCAGATATCAGAGTAATCCAGAACAGGGACATTAGACTGCGGTAAAAGCATATATTGTAGTGCCTGAGAAGGACTAGGGATTATATGCAAGTTTACCGGGCAGACCAATTACTCCCTGTGGGTTGTATGGATTGCGATTTCCAATCATATAGGGATAACAATAAGTCTACCTCAGGTTTTGTGTTTACTTAGGGAGGTGGAGCCATTGTATGGAGGAGTGTCCAGCAGAAATGCGTGGCGGACTCCACCATGGAAGCTGAGTATGTGGCAGCCTAAAAGGCAGCCAAAGAAGTTGTGTGGCTCAGGAACATTCTGATGGACTTGGATGTGATTCCTGGTTTGCCCAGAAATATCATAATTTATTGTGATAATAATGGTGCAGTTGCAAACTCGAAGGAACCACGAGCCCATAAGGCTAGTAAACAGATAGAGTGCAAGTACCACCTGATACAAGAAATCGTAAAGGGGGTAGAAGTTGTTGTCGCCTAGATTGCATCAGAGGATGACCTGGTAGACCCTTTCACTAAGGCCCTTCTGGCGAGAGCTTTGATAGGCATGTGGAAGGAAGGGGAATCAGATGTATGGCAGTATGAGGACAACATAGTCTTTTAGTATAAGTGGGAGATTGTTGGGATTTATACTGAAAGCCTAGCTCTTTTGTATGAACATCTTTATTTTGAAATAAGAATCACATGATCATTGTTTGTAATTTATTTATATATGTGCATATTGTCTAATACTTTATATTGTAGATAACATGGTGCTTGGGTGTGGCACAGAAGATCATGTTATCAGTCCCATGTAGAGTATAAGTAAAGGCTCACAACCAAGATGGTTTTGGACAAACCATTGGCATGGTTGTAGTGTAGCTTGGTATTGTTTTGTCTTGAACATAGAGTTACACTAGTACACTTAGGTGTATTGAGCAGGACCGACATAGAGGTGATTCAATTTATTGCTGACTACATAATTGAATCGGACCTCGGATATTATGTTGTACATGCTCTTAATCCCGATATAATAACGGGCACATGTACTTAGTATTTATTTCTTTGATTTACCAATGCGTGAGATTTAGATGGATTAAATCAATATGCCCAGTAAATTGGGAAATGATATTATTTATATGGTGTGCCGTTGATTATAGGAAGAAACCGTGTCCTATATATTAGGTTGATGATGTCCCCTTGAGGAGCTCATAAGGTTCATCATGTAAACCCTGCAGGTTGACTAAGTCAACATGATGATAAGGTTGAGTGGTACTACTCGAGGAGTTAGATATTAATTAATTGATGGTCAGTAAATCAATTAATTGACGGACATTCGATATCTTAAACATGGGGAGATGGATGTACAAATAATATATGGAGCCCATATTAATTTATGGGGGTTGGTGAGGTAATTCAATGATGATCCTCTAGTGGAATGGAACATCATTGATGGATCAAGTTTGTGTGGTTCCGATCCATCGGGAGGCCAAGATCCAACTCCTCCTCATGGTCCCTATTGTATCCTATTTACACCTCATGAAGTCTAGATCAAATGATGGAAAACAAATCTCTAGATCCGACGGTTGGGATTAAATCCCTAGAACCGACGGTGGAGATTAGATCTCTAGATCCGACGGTTGAGATTAAAACCCTAGAACCGACGGTGGAGATTAAATCTCTAGATCCGATGGTTGGGATTAAAACCCTAGAACCGACGGTTGAGATTAAATCTCTAGATCCGACGGTTGAGATTAAATCTCTAGATCCGACGGTTGAGATTAAATCTCTAGAACCAATGGAGGAGATTAAACCAAGGCCTAAACCTAACTCTATATATATGGGCTTAGGCTTGGGCAGCAAAAAAAAAAATGGAAAAACCTATTTGAGACAAGGTGGCTTGGGCGGAAAAAAATAGGAGGAGGTTAGGGTTAGGGTTTGGTTCATTGTGTTGGGCGGCAACAAGAAGAACAAACTTCTTCTTCTTCTTCCCAATGATGGACGGCAACCCTTTTCTCCTCTTTCCTCCTTGGTTTGGCCGGCGCCCAAGCTTCTCCCTTCCTTCTATGGCTTAGGTTGGATGGCATTAGGATAGCTTCCCTTGGGTGGCAATCAAGTCCTAGTTGGGATAGGATTGGGGTTGGGCGGCTAGGGTTAGGGTTTTGGGATTAGGGTTGGCGGCAACAAGAAGATGAAGATCCTTTTCTTCTTCCTTCTAAGTGTTGGCCGGCCACTATCCTTGTTCCCTCTGCCTTGGTCGGAGCTCAACCTATTCTCGTTCCCTTCATCCTTGGCCGGATATTAGTAGAGCTTTGTCTAGGGTTTGGGCGGCAACAAGGAGGAGGATTGTTTTCCTTTCCTTTCTCCAAGTGTTGGTCGGCACCCATACCCTTGGTGTTTCTCTTTTGGTTGGTTTCCATACTCCATTTCATCTTCTTTGGCCGGCGGCGACATTGAGTTTATTGACTTGATGGCCGGTTCTAGAAAGGAAGATGAGTTTTGTTTTAGGATCTTCCTTTGTTCCTAGTGAACAAGGAAAGGAAGATTGGTGATCTAGGAGGCTTCAACTTTTGGTAGATCGTCGCCCACACGACGTCCAAAAGGAGGGAGGACATATAATAGAAGATCAAGAGGTATAACAAGAGGTATAATCTTGTTTATTTTGATTAATGTTCTTTTGTATTATGTTTATAATTGCTTTTCAATTATATGCATGTTTTGTGTGGATGCTTACTTTATGTATGTGTTGATTATACTAGTTTACATTTGTATGTATTTGTATAATCATGGACCCCGAAGATAAACACAAAAACCGGCGATCCGTCCGTCGTCTCTTCCGCGGCTAACCGACTAGAAGAGTTGTGTTGCTTGAACAACTAGTTTGTTCAAGCGATCGCTCGTGTCGTTAGCACGACGATGAATTGGTTGTGCTTAGGAAACTCATCCCATCCGGATTAGTTTTCATTTGTTGAAAATTTTAATCCGGGGACATGGGAGCCGATGAGCATTCCAAGGAATAGCACGATTCCAACAAGAAGAAGAAAGGATGGGCGCCAGCCACAACTCTAGGAAGAAGGAAAAATTTTCAAAAGAGTGGCCGTCCAAGCCCTTCTCCAAAACCCTAGCCTCGCTTTTGTTTCTTGTCGCCCAATCCAAAAGAAAAAAAAACCCTAATCTCTCAAGTATATCTCACGCCCAAGCCTTGTCCTCCTTTTATAGAGTTAGGCTTAAGCCTTATTTTAATCTCCACCGTCGGATCTAGTGATATAATCTCAACCGTCGGATCTAGAGATTTAATCTTAACCATCGGATCTAGAGATTTAATCTCCACCATCGGATCTAGAGTTTCATCTTCCACCATCGGATATAGGCTCCATGAGGTTTTAATAGGCTACAATAGGGACCATGAGGAGGAGTTGGATCTTGGCCACCCAATGGATCATCCCACATAAAGTCCGATCCATTAATAATAATCCATTCTACTAGAGGATTATCATTGATCTACCTCACCAACCCCCATAAGTTAATATGGGCTCCATATATTATTTGTACATATATCTCCTCGTGTTTAAGATCTCGAATGTTCATCGATTAATTAATTTACTGACGTTTAATTAATCAACTTCTAACTCCATGAGTAGTATCACTCAACCTTATCATCATGCCGGACCAAGTCCACTTGTAGGGTTTACATGATGAACCTTATGAGCTCCTCAAGTGGACATCATCATCCTAATATATAGGACACGGTTTCCTCCTATAATCAACGACACACCATATAAATAATATCATTTCCCAACTTACTGAGCCTATCAATTTAATCTATAAATCTCGTCCATTGGTAAATCAAAGAAATGAATACTAAGTATATGTGTCTGTTATTATATCAGGATTAAGAGCATGTACAACATAATATCTGAGGTCCGATTCGATTATGTAGTCAGCAATAAATCAAATCACCTCTATGTCGGTCCTGCTCAATACACACAAAGTGTACTAGTGTAATTCTATGGTCAAGACGAACCAATACCAAATCACACTATAACCATTCTAATGGTTTATCCATAATCATCTCGGTTGTGAGCCTTTACTTATACTTTACAAGGAACGGATAACATGATCTCCCGTGTGATACTACACACCATGTTATCTATAATGTAATGCATTAGACAATATGAATAGCCATAAATATGCAAACAATGATCATGTGATTCTTATTTCAAAACTAAAGATGTTCATATAAAAGATAGACTTTTCAGTATACATCCCAACAGTCTCCACCTCAGCCACTAAGAGTTCTTAGTGTTTGACCCCCTCAGTTGCCCAAGCTTACCTCCTTAGTTGGCCAAGCTTCTAAATTCTGTTGAACTTACTCTGACTCTTCATGTTTCACTCGAAGCTCACCTAACTCTTGGAGATTATCTTGGAGTTCGGTAATTTGGACCTCATACCTGATAGCCTTTGCTTGATGGACAGTTGATTCAGCTTGAGCTATTTGTTGATGCTATGAGCATCACTCCTTAGTTTTGATGTATGAACCACAGTTAAATGTTAGGATTCACTTGTGTTCTAATATCAGTGTTAAGTGTGAAGGCTTGATAGGAATTCCTAGTAGATCGTGTTGACCTGATACTAGGCACATATCTTGACAGATCAGGAGGACCCGACACCAGGCATGAAGTCCAGATGGGTCGTGTGGACCGAACATTGGGCATGAAGACCAGTTGGGTCAGAAGACCGGACAATTGGCAAAAAGTCCAGCTGGGTCAGGCAGACCGGACAACTAGTGGGTCAGATCGGATGTCAAGAGTGGTAAGTCCGGCAGATTGCCATCAGATAAGCCTCGAGTGAAGAGGTGAGGCCGAGTCCTCTATAGGGGGAAAAAGCTAGGCGTTGATCCAACAAAAAGTCCGCATGAGACTTAGTAGTCGAGATCGAGTAGTATTACTACTGCTATCGTATTTCATATTATCTATTTGTGCTAATCTTGTTTTGCAAGGATCAGTCAACTGGATGGATTCAAGTCGACTAAAGTCCAATCGACTGGATATGTATCAGTCGACTGGATACCTATTTGGAAGAATCAGCTGGTGATCGATTAGAGATTGTGCGACACAGATTAAAAGGGTTTCAGTCGACTGAAAAGTTTGAGTCGATTGAAGAGGCAAATTTTCCGTTACAGAGCTGAGTGATGTGGAGTCGATTGGAGAGGTTTCAATCGACTGGAAGACCACGAATTCAATATTGACGGGATGATGTGGAGTCGACTGGAAGGCATTCCAGTGGACTGGAAAAGGTTTATAAAATATGAGCTCGACCAGATCTGAGGAGATAATCTAACCTACGCCGAAGTGCTGTCAAAATTTCCTCATGATGACAAAAGCTTCGAATCTTCAAAAGGGCTCTTTTCCGACACCTCGTGCCTGCATCCTATTCTAAATTTGTGTCGGTATAAAGTAGTCAATAATTTCATTTCCTTTTATTCGCTTGTTCACTTGAATTTCAAGAGAGGGTAGGTTGTTATCCTTCTCTCATCTTTGTAAAAAGCGAACCCCCTCCGAAGTCAAGAGTTCTCGAATCGGAGGGTATTATAGAGATTGCCCATCGAGGTAGCTCTCGAGAGAGCTACAAACCTTGGAGTAGCAACCCAATTAGGGTTGTGAACCAAGCAAACTGCTGTGTCTAAACTGTATTTAATTTCCGCTGCGTACTCTTATTTGACAATATAAAATAAGTTTCAAAAATCAATAAAAAATATTAAATACATAGATTTACCCTCTCTCTCGGTTAACTCGATCCTACAATTGGTATCAAAGCAGGGGCACTCCGAGTTGGTGAAATCACCATTGTGAGCTTTAGATTAATTTAGATTACTTTAGATTTATTTTTATTGCTTTAGATTAATTTTTATTTCTTAAAATTTATTTTATTTCTTTAGATAAATTCTTATTACTTTAGATTAATTTTTATTACTTTAGATTAATTCTTATTGCTTTATATTAATTTTTATTGCTTTCGATAATTTTTACTGCATTAAAAACTTTTCTTGCATTTTAAATTACTTAAAAATATTTTCTACATATTTAAATTAGTTAAAATTATTTTTTGCATATTGAAATTAGTAAAAATCATTTTTTGCGTATTTAAATTAGTTAAAATCATATTCTGCATATTCAAATTAGTAAAAATCAATTTCTGCATTTTTAAATTAGTTAAAAATCAATTTCTGCATATTTAAATTAGTTAAAAAATATTTTTTGCATATTTAAATTAGTAAAAATAATTTTCTGCATATTTAAATTAATTACAATTTTTTTCTACATATTTAAATTAATTAAAATCATTCTCTGCATATTTAAATTAATTATAATCATTTTCTGTATTTTAAATTAATTAAAAACATTTTTTGCATATTTAAATATTAGATTTAATTTTTCATGCCTTAGAAAATATTAGATTTAATTTTTCTTGCCTTACAAAATATTTAATTTAATTTTCTGTATTTAGATAATATTTTGTTAATAATGTCACACTTAGAGGAATACAATACTGTTCGCCCTCCTCTCTTTAACGGAGAGGATTTTCCTTTGTGGAAGAGACGAATGGAGTGTTTTCTTAAAAACGACCTAGAGGTTTGGTTTTCAATTAGGAAAGGGTTCGTAGCTCCTGTAGACGACACAGGTGAGTTAGTAGATCCGGAGAAATGGACCGCAAATTTTAGGGAAAAGGCTCAAGTCGATTACAAGGCTTTAAACACCTTGCAATGCAGACTTGCGAATGAGGACCTAAGTCGAGTTGGGTCCGTTCAAAATTCAAAAGGGTTTTGGGATAAATTAATTAAGTTACATGAACAAGATAACTTGAGTCAACCCGAGGATTGTTTAGTTTTGATGGCAGGAATGAACACAAAAGGAAAGAAATCCAAATCAAGAAAGAGGAAAAGGAAGAAAGGATCTAAGGCGAAATTGGACAAGTCATCGTCGAAAGAGTCGGACGTGGAAATATCAACGAATTGTTTCATAGCACTTGTGGCAGCTAACGAGTTCGAAGATGAGACAAACTCCGAGTTCGAGTCTGAGAGAACCCATGGATTTGTATTCATTTCCGAAGGTTCAAACGAGGTAACATCTCCCTAAGAAGATAAGTTGTACAACATAATTGCATGCCTAGGTAGGAAACTAGTCATGTCTGAGAATCGAGTCGACTCGCTTCTTGAGGAAGTTCAAGTACTTAAGGAGCAAGTCAACTCGAAGACTTCGACTTGCCAAATTAAGAATAGAGACTCAACTCGAGTTGCAAAGCTTGAGGAAGAGAACTCTGTCCTAAAAAGGCAAGTAGAAGATCTCACTGGATCATTGGAAAGGTTCACTTCGGGATCCAAGTATCTCAACATGATGCTTGGGTCTCAACGAGCCATGTACAATAAGTCCAAACTCGGATACAAGGCTAAGGATACAAATAGATCATATATGTCCTTGTTTAATACAAACACTAAGAATTGAGTCCAAGCATGAGTTCCTAAGTCTAGCTTAGTCAACCAAGTTGGACCAAATCAATTTTGGGTTCCAAAGAGTCAAGTTCACATAGTGAACAAAACTCAATCTAGCTATCATTTAGGGGGAGCTAACACCTTTCTTGTTTCCTTATTTAGTTAATCACTTGCATGTGTTGGGTTTTTTCCGAGCCACAAAAACCGCTTTTTGCGTTGCGGAAACCTCGGAAGCCCCCGGCCACGGATCCGTGCGAAGTATAAAAATTATAATTACATGTATGTGCTTACAGAAATCCTAGATCTACCTTAGATCTAAGAGGTTAGAATGTTACCCTCGTAGCGACGCCCTTCGCTTATCCCGCTCGTCCAAAAGTTCGCCGGAACTCGAGAGTGTCAAGTGCACACTCCTCTATGGTATCCACACAAGCAATAGGTGGAGAGAAATGCCTTAGAGTGTGCTAGCACTCCCTTAGGAATTTCGGCCAAAGAGAGGGATGGGAGAGGGAGAGCTTGAGAGGAAAGGTTCCAAGGTTGAAGATGAAGTTATGAGAGTAACTCACCAAAATGAATTCACCCTAATGAAACCCCTAAAGTGGCCGGCCACTTCAAGGAGAGGGAGTTACATGCATGCATGTAACTCCCATGTCCCTTGGTCTCCCTCATGAGGTGGCACCAATTGACAAAGTCAATGATGATGTGGAGCATAATCATTGGCCGTGCATGCCTAGTCATCATCAAGACATGGCATTTGTTCAAGTCAAAATTGACCTTTCATCTTCCCTCTCAAGTCAAGTCAAACTTGACCTCTAATCTCCCATGGTTGATCAAATCTAACCACTTGACTCAAGTCAATTTAATATAATGAATCTCTATTCATTAATTTAAATTGATTTGATGAATCAAATCTCAATTAGACTCATTCAACACTTGAATCAACTTGAGTCTAACTCAATTAGTCTAATTTGGATTACTCTTAATCCAATTTGGTTCATCCCATGAACCTAATCCTCATGGTTCATCATATGAACCTAATCTCCATCTAATTGCTCTTATGTGTGTGACCCTATAGGTTCTTGTAACGTTGGTAATGTCCCTAAACCGATTTAGAAACAAAAGCAATGAGCGGTATCTAGCAACACATCATTGCTACCCAAGTTACAAGAATGTTGAGCTCCAACATCACCTTTGTGACTACTAATTGTGACTCTCACAATATGTGACAATGTCCCTCTATCCTTGACATCTAGATTGACCAATCGAGGCATAGACCGTGTCATCCTCGGTACAATCTAAATATTGAACTCCAAGTAGACTCACTCTAATCAAATGAGCTCAATATCTCATATTGACTCATTTGGGCATGGCCATGCACTTCGTGGTCTCACTCTATCAAGAATATCGATGTCACCCCCGTCATATAGGAGGGATAGATCCCATCTACATCACTCACATCCCTCCGCATAATTTGTTACATACCCAGTAATCGCCTTTATTGTCCACCCATTTACGGGTGACGTTTGACGAAGCCAAAGTATGCAACTCATTATGTAGGGAACCATGGTGACTTCAGGTCTAAGGACTAATAGTCATACTAATAGCCACATGAGAAAGTATATGACACTCATATAACGATCCATGATACTTTCTCATGGCGGGTCATTCAGTATACATTCTCCAATGCATACCCATGTGTCAACTTGATATCTCATATCCATGACTTGTGAGATCAAGTCATCTTGTTGACCTACATGCTAGTCTCTACGCATTAACATTGTCCCCGAATGTTAATACTCGACCAGGAATGATTAAGAGTAGTGTTCTCTATATCATCTCATTATTGATTCAACCAATCGATTGATATAGATAAGAACCTACTACTCAAGGACATTATTATATTTAGTTATTTGGCACCAATACAAGTAAATATAATAACCATGCCTTTATAAATAGGAATATGATACAATAAAGTCCATACAACAATCATCACATGATTGGCTCTAGGGCTTTCACTAATAATCTCCCACTAGCACTAGTGTCAATCACCGTAGTATCTAATACCCAATGACCTAGTGTGACCATCATGCTTTTTCTGTGCCAAAGCCTTGGTCAAGGGATCTGCGATGTTAGCCTCTGTGGGTACTCTGCAAATCTTCACATCTCCTCGATCGACAATCTCACGAATGAGATGGAAGCACCGATATATTCGGCCTCTGTTGTAGAATCAATAACTGTGTCCTGCTTGGAACTCTTCCAGCTCACAGTGCTACCTATTCAAGCAAAACACGAACCCTGACTGCGATCTATAATCATCCTGGTCAGTTTGGAAGCTGGCATCGCTGTAACCCTTTACAGCTAGCTCCTCATCGCCTCCAAATATCAAGAAATATTCTTTAGTCCTTCTCAAGTACTTAAGAATATTCTTGACTGCTATCCAGTGACGCTCACCTGGATCTGACTGGTATCTACTCATCATGCTCAAAGCATACGAGACATCAGGACGAGTACACAGCATGGCGTACATGATAGATCCTATAGCAGATGCGTAAGGGATCTTATCCATGCGGTCTCTCTCCTCTCTAGAAGAGGGACTTTGAGTCTTCGAAAGACTCACACCATGTGACATCGGCAGAAGTCCATTCTTGGAATTCTGCATGGCAAACCAAAGTAATACCGTGTCAATGTATGTACTCTGACTTAGGCCAAGCAATCTCTTAGATCTATCTCTATAGATCTTGATGCCTAGAATACAGGCTGCTTCACCTAAGTCCTTCATTGAGAAGCACGTCCCCAGCCAAGTCTTCACAGACTGTAGCGAAGGGATGTCATTCCCAATGAGTAGTATGTCATCCACATACAAGGAACACAACGTGTTCCCATTAACCCTCTTGTAGACACGGGGTTCATCTTCATTCTTGATGAAACCAAAGCTTGATCGCATCATCGAATCGAAGATTCGGCTCGAGAAGCTTGATTTAGCCCATAAATGGACCTTTGCAGCTTGCATACCTTCCCAGTATGCTGTGGATCTACAAAACCCTCAGGTTGTGTCATGTACACATCCTCGAGTAAGTTTCCATTCAGAAACGCGGTTTTGACATCTATCTGCCTGATCTCATAATCGTGGTATGCTGCAATAGCAAGCAAGATCCGAATGGACTTAAACATCGCCACTGGAGAAAAGGTTTCATCATAGTCAATACCATGAATTTGCTTGAAACCTTTAGCCACCAATCGGCCCTTATAGGTATGCGTAAGTCCATCCATGTCAGTCTTTCTCCTAAAGACCCACTTACACCCAATGGGTTTGACCCCTTCAGGTGGATCAACCAAAGTCCATACTTGGTTAGTGTACATGGATTCCATCTCGGATCTCATGGCGTCTAGCCATTTCTCGATCTGGGCTCACCACTTCGATAGGGAGGTAGGCTCATTCTCAATGAGCATAACGTCATCATGGTCAGACAAGAGAAATGAGTATCTCTCAGGCTGACGACGTACCCTATCAGACCTGCGAAGAGGTAGGTCTACTTGAACAGGTGGTTGTTCCACAACTCTTTGTGCAACAACCTCATCACCCACAACACTTTGTGGTTCCTGTTCAACCTCCATCAAGGCCCATATGGTCCTTATCTCTGAATTTCTTCAAGATCGGTATTTCCCACTAGTTTTTCTAGAAACAAAATCCCTTTCTAGAAAAACCCCAGCCTTGCCACAAACACTTTATGCTGACTGGGAATGTAGAAGTAATATCCCTTTGTATCCTTGGGATATCCAACAAAATAGCACCTATCGGATTTGGGTCCCAGTTTGTCTGAGACTTGACGTCGAACGTAAGCCTCACAACCCCAAATCCTCATAAAAGACATCTTGGGATTTTTCCCTGTCCCATATCAGATATGGTGTCTTTACCACACCTGATGGTACACTGCTAAGGGTAAAGGTCGTGTCCAGAGCATATCCCCAAAAGGATATAGGAAGATCTGTGTGACTCATCATAGATCGTACTCATATCCAATAGGGTACGATTCCTCCTTTCTGGATACACCATTCCACCCGTGGTGTTCCAGAGGAGTGAGTTGGGATAGAATCCCACACTCAACTAGATAGTCACGTAAACTCATGGCTAAGGTATTCACCACCTCGATCCGATCAAGTATCTTAATACTCTTGCCAAGCCGGTTTTGTACTTCATTCTTGAATTCTTTGAACTTTTCAAAGGATCTGATTTATGTGTCATAAGATACACATAACCATATCTAAAGTCATCAAGAAATGTAATGAAGTACTCAGAACCACCTCTAGCAAAGAATATGAAAGGACCACATACATCACTATGTATAAGTCCTAACAAATGCTGTTCTTTCGCTATGTCCACTAAAGGGAGTCTTGGTCATCTTGCCTAAAAGGCAAGACTCGCATGTCTCATATGATTCAAAATCAAATGAGTCTAGCACCCATCCTTATGGAGCCGAGATAAGTTTACTCTCATTTATGTGACCTAAGCGACAATGCCAGAGATAGGTTTGGTTCAACTCATTTGACTTGAACCTCTTGGTACTTATGTTATAGATAGGGCTCTCTAAGTCTAGAAAGTAGAGTCCGCTCATTAGAGGTGCACTACAATAGAACATATCATTTAAATAAACCGAACAACATTTGTTCTTTATTATAAATGAAAAACCTTTCTTGTCCAAACAAGAAATCAAATGATGTTCTTAGTTAAGGCACATAACAACATTCATCTAATTCTAGTACAAGCCCGGAGGGCGAGATAGATCATAAGTTCTACAAAGAATAAAGAAGAACCCTTGCTCCATTGCCTACTCGAGGTCCACTCGCCCTTTGTCAATGCCCTCGCTATTTCTCAAATTTCGTGACATTGGTACAAATGTGAGATGCACATCCTGTGATCTAATACCCATGATGAAGAAATAGATAGATTGACTTCTATAACATTTATACCAAGTAGAAGTCTCACTTCTTCTTCTTAAGATCTACGCTTCCAAAGGTCCTCGCTTCCTGCAGTAAAGCAAGCCCCTTCCTCGCTACCCTCCTTTGGGTTTAAGTTCTTTGCCTTTGCCCTTGGCTTGGGACTTTCCCTTACCTTTAGGCTTGCCCTTGCCTTTCTTCTTCTGCACCATCAAAATGGTGTCGATTTACCTTCTTCTTAAGGTTAAGCTTCTAGCTTCTCAACATGTCGAGCATTTCAGTAATGGCTTATCAATTTCATTCATGTTATAATTCATGACAAATTGATTGAAGGCTGGCAAAGATTGCAAGATTAGGTCAAGGCCAGCTCTGGCCAAGTGGGAATCCCACTTTGTAGGTTTTCTACGCATCCAATCATCTTGAGTACATATGTACCTACGGAGTCCCTTCTGCATTTTGGACCCAAATAATGCCTTAGAGACTTCATATCTCTCATGCCTAGCTTGTCCTTGATATAGTTGACGAAGATGTCCAACCATATCATAAGCATTCATGAACTCGTGTTGCTTCTGAAGCTCAGAGTTCATGGTCAGGAGCATTAGACATGACACATCTAATGCATCATCTTGATGCTTCTTGTAAGCATCTTTGTCACCGCAAGGCATTGGCGTGAGGTGCCTCCTAATGGGCCGCCCAGACGCAACTTCCTTTCTTGGGTGAGAATACTCGTGTTCCTGCATCACCAGAAATTTGCTCCATTGAGCTTGTCCTTCTCAAGGACAGATCACAGAGAGAGATTATTCGTGTTTGTTGACATAGTAATCTACAACATACAATGCAGAGAATTAATATCATATTCCTTTTATCATTTAATTAGGCCTTTAATCAAATGATGCTCCCACTGAATTATAGGAATTTTGTAGAATCGAGTTATGGATGTGGTCAAACCACTTTTACTAGATTCATACAAACTAGCTATAATTCTTACGGGACAAGATCCACATCATACTAAGCCTTGAGTTAGCTTTGGCTAAATCGCCCAAGACTTAGTACGATCGGTGGGTAACACATTACCGATTACATCTCTATGCAACTCTTGTTTATAGGATTAAGACCCACATTTACAAAAGACCTTGAGTTAGCTTTGGCTAAATCGCCCAAGATTTAGTGTAAATGCGATCTTAACCTATCTTTCCAACGATTGGAATATGCCTATAGTTCTACTCAATCCAATTGAGTTAACTAGTTTTGCTCAATCTAATTGAGCTTACTCTAACCCGAGTCGTGATAGGCGGGACCAAGATTGTCCCTCCGCACCCTACCAAGATAATATGCGTTGCTCTGCTTTGGCAGATTCAACAACAACAAATGATCGAGGTAGTGATGGGTATCAAGGCTCGGTAGGCATTTTCGAGTTGATTCGATTATGATCTAATCTAATCGTAATGTGTATCTTATACGCATTTAGGCCTTTATTATCCTATATTAGCATGCATCATATACATACATTAATTATTCTAGCATGCATCATATACATACAAGAAAATTAACCTAGCATGCATCATATACATACAAACATTTTTCTACTAGCATGCATCACATACATACAAGCAAAATCAATTAAATATACATATATATATATCAACATATATATATATCATTAAATGTGATATAGTCATGGCCCTACTATGATCTTCTCAAGCCAATGAGAAGATCGGACGGTCAACCTAAGGCTAGCGGCTTCTCCAAGCGCTTCCTTTGACCGCCATGTGTCGTCGTCACCCTTCTCGTAAGCTCGTCTTCAAGTGGACTTTCCACCGCTCCATTTTGTACATTACAAATACGAAACTCGAGTTACATTCGAGTCTAAAACTATTTACAACTAGAATATTAAAAGAATAGGTGCGACGCGCAGGTCGCAAACACTTTACAACACGCACAACCACAAAACGGCACGCAGGCCGTATTATGAATTACAACACACATAATCCAATCCAATTGGGTTATTGGGCCATGACAATCACAGAATTATACATAATTCTAAATTATGTATTTTTACAGAAAATTTCTATAATTTTTCCTAATTTATTTTGAATTTATGAGTCACCCCTCCGAAACGGTCCCGCTAAGCGGTTTCCGGGCGCGATCGCGGGACATGGCCCCTTTCGGGGATAGGGGCAGCGCCCCTACTCGCAAAATAAACTTCGCGAGTGTCCCTACAATGATCTTACAGCGACTTAAGTCGCTGTCCCAAAAACCTAAAGCGAGAACTCGCCGATTCGGAGAGTTTTTCTCGACGGTTGAAGCCTACGAGTGTCCCAACACTCGTTGCTTCGACTCTACGAGAAAAATACCCAAAAATTCTATAAAATAAGAAAATTTACAGAAACATATAAATCTGTAATTTTTATATCTAATATAAAAACTACAAAAACGAAACACATACATGCTTCGCACGTGGCTCTGATACCACTGTTGGGTTTTTTCCGAGCCACAAAAACCGCTTTTTGCGTTGCGGAAACCTCGGAAGCCCCCGGCCACGGATCCGTGCGAAGTATAAAAATTATAATTACATGTATGTGCTTACAGAAATCCTAGATCTACCTTAGATCTAAGAGGTTATAATGTTACCCTCGTAGCGACGCCCTTCGCTTATCCCGCTCGTCCAAAAGCTCGCCGGAACTCGAGAGTGTCAAGTGCACACTCCTCTATGGTATCCACACAAGCAATAGGTGGAGAGAAATGCCTTAGAGTGTGCTAGCACTCCCTTAGGAATTTCGGCCAAAGAGAGGGATGGGAGAGGGAGAGCTTGAGAGGAAAGGTTCCAAGGTTGAAGATGAAGTTATGAGAGTAACTCACCAAAATGAATTCACCCTAATGAAACCCCTAAAGTGGACGGCCACTTCAAGGAGAGGGAGTTACATGCATGCATGTAACTCCCATGTCCCTTGGTCTCCCTCATGAGGTGGCACCAATTGACAAAGTCAATGATGATGTGGAGCATCATCATTGGCCGGCCATGCCTAGTCATCATCATGACATGGCATTTGGTCAAGTCAAACTTGACCTTTCATCTTCCCTCTCAAGTCAAGTCAAACTTGACCTCTAATCTCCCATGGTTGATCAAATCTAACCACTTGACTCAAGTCAATTTAATATAATGAATCTCTATTCATTAATTTAAATTGATTTGATGAATCAAATCTCAATTAGACTCATTCAACACTTGAATCAACTTGAGTCTAACTCAATTAGTCTAATTTGGATTACTCTTAATCCAATTTGGTTCATCCCATGAACCTAATCCTCATGGTTCATCATATGAACCTAATCTCCATCTAATTGCTCTTATGTGTGTGACCCTATAGGTTCTTGTAACGTTGGCAATGTCCCTAAACCAATTTAGGAACATAAGCAATGAGCGGTATCTAGCAACACATCATTGCTACCCAAGTTACAAGAATGTTGAGCTCCAACATCACCTTTGTGACTACTAATTGTGACTCTCACAATATGTGACAATGTCCCTCTATCCTTGACATCTAGATTGACCAATCGAGGCATAGACCGTGTCATCCTCGGTACAATCTAAATCTTGAACTCCAAGTAGACTCACTCTAATCAAATGAGCTCAATATCTCATATTGACTCATTTGGGCATGGCCATGCACTTCGTGGTCTCACTCTATCAAGAATATCGATGTCACCCCCGTCATATAGGAGGGATAGATCCCATCTACATCACTCACATCCCTCCGCATAATTTGTTACATACCCAGTAATCGCCTTTATAGTCCACCCATTTACGGGTGACGTTTGACGAAGCCAAAGTATGCAACTCATTATGTAGGGAACCATGGTGACTTCAGGTCTAAGGACTAATAGTCATACTAATAGCCACATGAGAAAGTATATGACACTCATATAACGATCCATGATACTTTCTCATGGCGGGTCATTCAGTATACATTCTCCAATGCATACCCATGTGTCAACTTGATATCTCATATCCATGACTTGTGAGATCAAGTCATCTTGTTGACCTACATGCTAGTCTCTACGCATTAACATTGTCCCCGAATGTTAATACTCGACCAGGAATGATTAAGAGTAGTGTTCTCTATATCATCTCATTATCGATTCAACCAATCGATTGATATAGATAAGAACCTACTACTCAAGGACATTATTATATTTAGTTATTTGGCACCAATACAAGTAAATATAATAACCATGCCTTTATAAATAGGAATATGATACAATAAAGTCCATACAACAATCATCACATGATTGGCTCTAGGGCTTTCACTAACAGCATGCTATAGTATACTTTACTTGCTTAATTTAGAACGGACTAAATAGGAAACAAAGTTGTTTATGTTGTGTTTCCGGCACCGTGGCGAGTGTGTGTTCAAACATGTTTCGTAAATATGTGCAAAGCGGAAGAAATAAAAATAATAAATCTAATTTATTACAACACACACACCACACACATGCATAGTACAACATGTGTAGGCATAACCACAATTTCAAATTTTGCAATAAAAGGTAATTTATACTACGTATACCTGACGTATCACATGTAGCAGGAAAGACATCAACCGGAGCTATACTCGCTAGAATCGCCTCTATCCGTATCCACACTGAGTATCTTCAGGATGAATTCACAAAGTCACAAGCCTCGTCTTCGTATGAGTTACTAGCCTCGCGTTGAAGACGATGTGATCGAGAGAAGATCACAATCCGAATCAAAATTCGGATCCAAAATGTGTCCTCAAAAACTCGCTTCTCCGGAGAGGTATTCGTCAACCGTTTGACGAATACTTCGTCCTCCGCCTATGAGGATTACCGGAAATCGAATCTCCAGCAAAGTTGCCGCTGTCGGAGCTCCAAACGTCGTTCAAACGACGCTCCGACTCAAAGAAAGCAAGCTGTCCAGAAAACTGGACAGCTTGGTGGAGGAGTTTGTGCCGGCTAAAGAGAAGAGGGCCAGCGAGTCCTTGGTCACCGGAGCCAAAGAGGATCACCGGAGGGTCACCGGAGGATAGCCGGCTGGAGCTTGGATGCCGGCAACAAGCTTGAACGGCGGCACAAGGGTGGGCACTGGCTAGGGTTGGGTGCCGACCACAAGAGGAGAGGGAGAGGGTGGGCGGCAACTATAGGTTGCTTGGATTAGGTTTTAACAAAACCTTTAAGCCCTATTTTATAGAGAACAAATTCTCCTAATGATTATCAGATCATAACAAAAATCCCATTAACCCACTCCATTAATTTAAGTTAAAATAAAACAAACCGATTTGGTATATTTTAAGTTGAAACGAACCGAACCAACTTTGGTTCATTTGTTTAAAACAAACCAAAGCCCTTTGGTTTATTCTCCACCATTGGATTAGAACCAAACCAATTTGGTTCATCCATCATGTCTTCATAAGACACGGCCCATCCACGCTTCCATTATGACTGAAACGATTTCATGCTCACTCCTTGTTTGGTCCAACCAAATCTAGTTTCTCTCGGTCTGAGAATCTCATTCTCAAGCTTGTTTTAAATCCTTCGGATTATGCTCGTTGTGCGTGTGACCAAATAGGTTCTCAGTTTATGTTGGTCGTCTATAATTAACCATTAATTATAGAATGATCATGAGTGGCACCTAGTAGTACATCATGATCCCCAATTAATTGAAAAGATCAACGGTTGATCCAGAACTATTTCCGAAACCCTTCAGTAGCTACAATGAATTGTGTCCCATTCCTTTCACTCATCTTATACCCACTTGGTTCAGGACATGGTCTATAGTGTCAGTCCCCACTAGGTTGACTATGTCACACCTAGCCCAAGTATCATTTCCACGTCCTACGGATTCTAGTTACTGTACATGTATCCAAGAGTACCTTACTCTTAACATGTAATGCTTTGGCAAAAGACTTTAGTAACAATCCGACGAGAGGCCATGGGTATACATCTCCTCGCAAGAAGTGGTGAATCTTTTATAGGCTATTCAAACACCTTTGATCACTTCGACTTATACCCTATCATCCTGTGTCCACATCTCCTCAGAGATGCTTGCTTAAGATGTCAAAGCATAAGTCTTCATGATCAATATGACTTGAATACCGCAAGTCAAAGGAACATTGCACTTAAGCTGCAGTAAGAACTTCATTGACATATCTATATATTCAGAGAACCATATGAAGTCTTACGGCTGGTAACTCCAATGAACTAGTTACTATAACTAGCATCCACGATTAACTCCGGACATCACAATGTCTCCAGCCAGTGAGAATCAGCTGCTTGGATACACCAAGGAGTATACCCCATGCTAGTCTCGACAGAATCGATGGTGTCCAAATCCATTAATTCATTGACTAGGGATAATTCCGATACATCATAATTACACATGTAGAGATACTCACTAGTTGTGATGCAATCACAAATTCTCTCATGCTGTGAATCGTATCGTGGACATTCAATAAATAAGTTTAAGATCTAATCAAATACATGAAAACATGTATACTCAAATAGTGAATATTCATTTATCATATAAATGGTTCAAACATAAGGTGATTTCCTTAAGACATCTCTCATATTTTACTAACAAACTCCCACTTGGCTTAATGTCAATCGCTATGGTATACAATACCATAAGCTCTAACATGATCCTCAAACTTACTTTTGTTGGGTTTCCGGCACCGCGGCGAGTGTGTGTTAGAACATGTTTCGCAAACATGTGCACAGCGGAAGAAATAAAAATAATAAATCTACATTTATTACAACACAAACATCACACGCATGCATAGTACAACATATGTAGACATAACCGTAAATTTAAATTTGCAATAAAAGAAAATTTAACTACGTATACCTTTCGTATCACGTGTAGCGGGAACGGCATCAACCGGAACGATCCTCACTAGAATCGTTTCTATCCGTATCCACGCCGAGTATCTTCGGGATGACTTCACAAAGTCACGAGCTTCGTCATCGTATGGGTTACTAGCCTCATGTTGAAGACGACGTGATCGAGAGAGGATCACGATCCGAATCCAAATTCGGATCCAAAGACGAGTCCTCAAAACTCGCTTCTTCGGAGAGGTATTCGTCAACCGTTTGACGAATCCTTTGTCCTCCACCTATCAGGATTACCGAAGATCGAATCCCCAATAAGTTAGGCACTGTCAGAGCTCTAACCGTCGTCCAAACGACGCTCCGACGAGAGGGAAACAAGCTATCCAGAAAACTTGACAGCTTTGGTGGAGGAATTAGGGCCCGCCAAAAAGGTAGGATGAAGCTCACCTTGATGCCAAACCCAAAGGAGATCACCGGAGAGTTGCCAGAGGATCACAGGCCGAAGCTTGGACAGCGACACAAGGGGCTGGGTGGCGGCAATGGAGGTGTTGGCACCGAAAATCTCCAATGAGATGAGGTGGGCGGCAACTTAGGTTAGGGTTTTGGATTAGATTAGGGCTTAACAAACCCTTAAGACCTCTTTTATAGAGAACTAATTCTCTTAATGGTTATTGGATCATAACCATATAGCCCGTTAAACCGCTCCATTAATATAAGTTAAAATAAACCAAACCAAGATGGTTTATTTTAAGTTAAAACGAACCGAACCAACTTTGGTTCATTCGTTTAAAATAAACCAAACCCTTTGGTTTATTCTCCTCCATTGGATTAGAACCAAACTATTTTGGTTCATCCATTATGTGTTCATAAGACATGGCCCATCCACGCTTCCATTGCGACTGAAACAATTTCATGCTCGCTTCATGTTTGGTCCAACCAAACCTAGTTTCTCTCGGTCTGAGAATCTCATTCTCAAGCTCGTTTTAAATCCTTCGGATTACGCTCGTTGTGCGTGTGACCAAATATGTTCTCAGTTTATGTTGGTCGTCTATAATTAACCATTAATTATAGAACGATCATGAGTGGCACCTAGTAGTACATCATGATCCCCAATTAACCGAAAAGATCAACGGTTGATCCAGAACTATTTCTGAAACACTTCAGCAGCTCGAATGAATCGTGCCCCATTCCCTTCACTCATCTTATACCCACTTGGTTCAGGAAATGGTCTATAGTGTCAGTCCCCACTATGCTGACTACGTCACACCTAGCCCAAGTATCATTTCCTCGTCCTACGGATTCTAGTTACTGCACATGTATCGAAGAGTACCTTACTCTAAACATGCAATGCTTTTGCCAAAGACTTTAGTAACAATCCGACGAGAGGCCATGGGTATACATCTCCTTGCAAGGAGTGGTGAATCCTTTATAGGCTATTCAAACACCTTCGATCACTTCGGCTTATACCCAATCATCCCGGGTCCACATCTCCTTAGAGATGCTTGCTTAAGATGTCAAAGCATAAGTCTCCATGATCAAGATGACTTGAATACCGCAAGTCAAAGGAACATCGCACTTAAGCTACAGTAAGAACTTCATTGACATATCTATATATGCAGAGAACCAGATGAAGTCTTACGGCTGGTCACTCCAATGAACTAGTTACCATAACTAGCATCCACGATTAACTCCGGATATCACAATGTGTCCAGCCAGTGAGAATCAGTTGCTTGGATACACCAAGGAGTATACCTCATGCTAGTCTCGATAGAATTGATGGTGTCCAAATCCATCAATTCATCGACTAGAGATAATTCCGATACATCACAATTACACATGTAGAGATACTCACTAGTTGTGATCCAATCACAAATTCTCTCATGCTGTGAATTGTATCGTGGACATTCAGTAAATGAGTTTAAGATCCAATCAAATACATGAAAACATGTATACTCAAATAGTGAATCTTCATTTATCATATAAATGGTTCATACATAAGGCAATTGCCTTAGGACATCTCTCATATATATTACTAACAGACTCCCACTTGGCCTAATGCCAATTGCTACGGTATCCAATACCATAAGCTCTAACATGACCCTCAAACTTACTTTGAGGTAATGCTTTAGTCAAAGGATCCACTAAGTTTCTTTCAGTGGGAATTTTCTCGATTTGTATTTCGTTCCTACTGATGATCTCTCTGATAAGATGATAGCGGCGAAGCACATGTTTGGATCGTTGATGAGACCTTGGCTCTTTCGCCTGTGCAATTGCTCCATTCTTGTCGCAGTAGACTAGTATTGCTTCAACAATGGCTGGAATCACACCAAGTTCATAAATGAACTTCTTGATCCAAACCGCTTCCTTTGCTGCTTCCGAAGCTACAATGTATTCTGCCTCAGTGGTAAAATCCACTACAGGTTCTTGTTTGGAACTTTTCCAACTCACTGCGCCCCCATTCAAGATGAACACGTATCCAGACTGAGACCTGGAATCATCCTTGTATGTCTGGAAACTGGCATCCGTATACCCCCGTATCACCATTCCCCTTCTCCATATATTAGGAACACATCCTTAGTTCTTCTTAAGTACTTAAGGATCGTCTTAACAGCCACCCAATGATACATTCCTGGATCAGACTGGTATATGCTCGTGACACTCAGAGCATACGATACATCAGGCCTCGTACATAACATACCATACATGATAGATCCTATTGCAGATGCATAGGGAATCTTACTCATGCAAATCCTCTCATCTTCTGTGCACGGACACATAGACTACGAAAGGTGTACCCCATGCCTAATGGGTAGGAAACCTTTCTTGGATTCCGACATGCTAAACCTATTTAGCACTCGGTCTATATATGTAGACTGCGAAAGACCAAGCAACCATTTCGATCTATCTCTATAGATCTTAATCCCGAGTATGTAGGTTGCTTTTCCCAGGTCTTTCATGGAGAATGTATTGGATAACCAAACCTTAACTGACTGTAAGATTGAAACATCGTTTCCTATAAGTAATATGTCATCAACATACAATACTAGGAAGACGACTGCACTCCCACTAACCTTCTTGTACACACAAGGTTCGTCTGGATTTTGTGAGAAATCAAACTTTTTGATTGTCTCATCAAAACGGATATTCCAGCTCCTGGATGCTTGCTTCAATCCATATATGGACCATCGCAATTTGCATACCTTGCTTTTATTAACCGACTTGAAACCTTCAAGCTGTATCATATACACGTCCTCGAGCAGGTTTCCTTTAAGGAAAGCTGTTTTCACATCCATTTGCCATATCTCATAATCATAATGAGCCGCTATGGCCAGGAGCATCCGAATGGATTTAAGCATAGCTACAGGCGAATAGGTTTCGTCATAATCAACACCTTGCTTTTGACGATATCCTTTCGCCACCAATCTAGCCTTATAGGTAATCATATTACCATCCATGTTGGTTTTCTTCTTGAAAACCCACTTGCACCCTATAGGCTTTATGCCTTCAGGTGGGTCAACCAAGTTCCAAACTTGGTTTTCATACATGGAATCCATTTCTGACTTCATGGCATCAAGCCACTTATCCCTTTCTGAATTTGTCAGCACTTCTTCATAACTGGTAGGCTCCTCATGATCAACGAGTAACACGTCGTTCGATTCACTTAAGAGAAATCCATATCTCTCAGGAATATTGCGTGTTCTACCAGATCTACGAAGATGTGGTGTTTCAATAGGTCCAGCCGTTTGCTCATCACTATGAGTTATCAGCTGTTGTGTTTCACCAAGTATCTCATCAATGTCTATTTGAGTCTCTCGAGCCTCCTCAAGCTCGATGACACTCCCACTATTTTCTTGCAAGAGAAACTCTTTCTCTAGAAACACAGCATGCCTTAAAACAAACACCTTTTGTTCCACAGGATGATAGAATTGGTAACCCCTTGTTTCCTTAGGGTATCCAATAAATAGACATTTATCAGACTTAGGATCCAATTTGTCTGATACAGTCCGCTTCACATAAGTAGGACAACCCCATATCTTCAAGTAAGATACATGAGGTTTCTTACTATTCCATATCTCATATGGAGTAGTAGAGACTACCTTGGTTGGCATTCTGTTTAACAAGTAAACAGCTGTCTGAAGTGCATAGGCCCAAAAGGACTTGGGAAGATTGACATGATTCATCATTGACCTGACCATGTCCAACAAGGTCCGGTTACGCCTCTCAGATACACCATTATGCTGTGGGGTATATGGCGGAGTCCATTGAGACAATATGCCATTGTCTCTTAGATAATCAAGAAACTCTTGACTTAAGTATTCACCACCTCGATCCGATCGAAGTATTTTAATACTCTTGTCATGTTGTTTCTCTACTTCATTTGTTAATTCTCTGAACCTTTCAAAGGCTTCAGACTTGTGTTTCATCAAGAACACATTCCCAAACCGTGAGTGATCATCGGTGAAGGTAATGAAGTAGCTATAGCCTCCTAAAGCTTGAGTTGACATAGGTCCACATACATTAGTATGTACTAGACCTAGTAACTCTCCCACTCGTTCACCTTTTCCAGTAAAAGGGAATTTAGTCTTCTTGCCTTTTAAGCATGATTCGTATGTATCGTATGAATCCAATTTAAACGATTTCAAAATTCCACATCGGTGTAATTCGGACATGCGTTTCTTGCTTACATGGCCAAGACGACAATGCCACATATAGGAGTCTAATTGATTATCCATTCGAGCACGCTTGTTGCTCGTTTTGATATTGAAAATGTCACTGGATACGTCCAACGTATAAATGTCATTACTCAAAGTTCCAGTTCCATAAAGTACGTCATTTAAAGTTATATAACAACAATTGTTACTAAACGTCAAATGATAACTATTTCTATTTAAACAGGAAATAGAAACAATGTTCTTTATTAGAGAAGGAACATAATAGCAATTGTCCAGTTCCAAGACTAGTCCACTAGGGAGCTTCAGCAAATAAGTTCCGATGGCGACCACAGCAACCTTTGCTCCATTGCCAACTCACAAATTTTACTCCCCTCTGACGAGTCTTCTTCTATTCCTTAGCCCTTGTATGTCATTACATATATGTGAGCCACACCCAGTATCCAATACCCAAGTGTCTAAGGAAATAGAATGACAATCAATAACGAAGATACCTGAAGAGGATGGGGCATCGGATGCCTTCTTCTTCTTCATGGACTCAAGATAAATCTTGCAGTTTCTTCACCAGTGGCCTTCCTTGCCACAGTGATGTCAAATGCCCTTTTGCATTGGTTCTGCCTTCTTTGCCTTCTTATTCTTCCCTTTCTTCTGTTCTTTTGCCTTCCTCTTAGAACCTTTCTTTGAGGAATCAACTAACAGAACCGCCTTCTCCTCATGCTTCACAGAAGGCTCCACAGTCTTCAGCATATTGAGGAGCTCAGGAATAGTGGATTCTAATTTGTTCATCCGATAGTTCATCACAAATTGTGAGAAACTCTTGGGCAAACAATGCAGAATTAAGTCAATACTTAATTCATGATCCATCACAAACCCGAGGGTAGCTAGCTGCTCGATGTACCCATTCATCTTTCGCACAAACTGCACTACAGACGAACCTTCTTGGATCTTCGTGGTGAAGAGGATCCTGGAGACTTCGAACCTTTCGGATCTCGCTTGCTCATCGAACAACTCATGAAGATGGAAGACCAAAGTATTAGCATCCATATGCCCATGCTGCTTTTGTAGCTCAGGTACCATCGCCGCTAGCATGATGCAACTCGCCAGCTCAGAATCTGCCACATGCTTCTGATAGACCAACATTTGGTCTGGAGTTGCATCGTCCTTAGGACGGTTGGGAAGAGGCTCTTCAAGGACATATGCAAGCTTTTCTGCCTTGAGAACAATTCTCAGATTTCTAAGCCAGTCCAAAAAGTTAGGCCCAGTCAGTTTGTTTGAATCCAAAATAGTGCGCAAATTCAAAGATGACATGATCAATCGATTAACCTAGAAATTCAAAACGAGCATATATGAGAAAATAATTTTTAAAATGCATCAATATACATTTATAAATCCCATTCATTTTTCGAATTTCAAAAACCCCAAAATCACTTCGGGAGATCGTAGGTCCATCTCCGAATGGGTTGATATCCATCATAGATATGAACAACCTTGGAGAGAGTCCAACAAGCCATTCATAACTACGATGGTTGGTATCAACTATACCGATTGCATATCACGTATATGCAACTATCAGAATGTGCTATCAACTAATTGAATGTTCACACATACATCGGGTTGTTAACACATTTACAAGTATGCATCATATGCATAGCACCCAACTTCACCTTCCTTTACATTGACCTTGGAGAGAGTCTAACAAGCCGATGCTCCAGGTTAAAGCCGACCCATTAATCAAAAAATAGTTTTAATATGGTTAGAGCGCATTCAACCAATTACCCCGGCTTGGAGAGAGTCCAACAACCAAAGCTAACGATTGACCTCTGACTCTTACCATATTAGTATTAAACTATTCCATGGTTTGAACATGTTGGGGTTCGAGTCGGGCTTGGAGAGAGTCCAACAACCCGAACAAGAAACGGAACTCTGGTTCTAACCATATTAATGGAAGGTGTAGGCATTAATATTGAGTTAGGGTTTTTATGTCTCATCCTCTTTGCATGCAAATAACTATTATCTACATGGCATGACATACATGACATACATCTACATGTCACGACACGCATGACATAATGATATGCATCTAATGCAATTACATGACATACAATTATGTCATGTACATTATTTCCTTATATGTCATAACTATTTATGGAAAAAAAATATGTTTAAGATTTGATTCTCCAAATCAAATCATAATTAAAATAGGAAACAAATTTCCAAATCTAATCACATATTTTATTTGTGGAAATAGTTGATTAAAGTAAGTCAATTTAGGAAACCAATTTCCTGAATCATCAAAACTACTTATGGAAATTAAAATATTATTAAGATTTGATTTCCCAAATCAAATCATGATTAAATTAGGAAACAAATTTCCAAAATCTAATAAAATATTTTATTTATGGAAAATAACAATTTCCATAAATACTTCCAACTTTCCAAAAGTGGAAGATTTCCATAAATACTTCTAGACTTTCCAAAATTGAAAAATTTCCATAAATACTTCTAACTTTCCAAAAGTAGAAAATTTCCAGAAATATCATTATGACTATGGCAAAACCATTTTACGAATATGTCGAAACACAACTTGGGCTCTGATACCACAGTTGGGTTTCCGGCACCGCGGCGAGTGTGTGTTCGAACATGTTTCGCAAACATGTGCACAGCGGAAGAAATAAAAATAATAAATCTACATTTATTACAACACACATATCACACGCATGCATAGTACAACATGTGTAGACATAACCGTAAATTTAAATTTGCAATAAAAGGAAATTTAACTACGTATACCTTTCGTATCACGTGTAGCGGGAACGACATCAACCGGAAGGATCCTCGCTAGAATCGTCTCTATCTGTATCCACGCCGAGTATCTTCGGGATGACTTCACAAAGTCACGAGCTTCGTCTTCGTACGGGTTACTAGCCTCGTGTTGAAGATGACGTGATCGAGAGAGGATAACGATCCGAATCCAAATTCGGATCCAAAGACGAGTCCTCAAAACTCGCTTCTCCAGAGAGGTATTCGTCAACCGTTTGACGAATCCTTCGTCCTCCACCTATGAGGATTACCGGAGATCGAATCCCCGGTAAGTTAGGCGTTGTCGGAGCTCTAACTGTCGTCCAAACGACGCTCCGACGAGAGGGAAACAAGCTGTCCAGAAAACTGGACAGCTTTGGTGGAGGAATTAGGGCCGGCCAAAAAGGTAGGATGAAGCTCACCTTGATGCCAAACTCAAAGGAGATCACCGGAGAGTTGCCAGAGGATCACAGGCCAAAGCTTGGACGTCGGCAACAATTTGGACGGCAGCACAAGGGGCTAGGTGGCGGCAATGGAGGTGTTGGCGCCGAAAATCTCCAATGAGATGAGGTGGACGGCAACTTAGGTTAGGGTTTTGGATTAGATTAGGGCTTAACAAACCCTTAAGACCTCTTTTATAGAGAACTAATTCTCTTAATGGTTATTGGATCATAACCATAAGGCCCGTTAACCCGCTCCATTAATATAAGTTAAAATAAACCAAACCAAGATGGTTTATTTTAAGTTAAAACGAACCGAACCAACTTTGGTTCATTCGTTTAAAATAAACCAAACCCTTTGGTTTATTCTCCTCCATTGGATTAGAACCAAACCATTTTGGTTCATCCATTATGTCTTCATAAGACACGGCCCATCCACGCTTCCATTGCGACTTAAACAATTTCATGCTCGCTTCATGTTTGGTCCAATCAAACCTAGTTTCTCTCGGTATGAGAATCTCATTCTCAAGCTCGTTTTAAATCCTTCGGATTACGCTCGTTGTGCGTGTGACCAAATAGGTTCTCGGTTTATGTTGGCCGTCTATAATTAACCATTAATTATAGAACGATCATGAGTGGCACCTAGTAGTACATCATGATCCCCAAATAACCAAAAAGATCAACGGTTGATCCAGAACTATTTCTGAAACCCTTAAGCAGCTCGAATGAATCGTGCCCCATTCCCTTCACTCATCTTATACCCACTTGGTTTAGGACATGGTCTATAGTGTTAGTCCCCACTAGGCTGACTACGTCACACCCAGCCCAAGTATCATTTCCTCGTCCTACGGATTCTAGTTACTGCACATGTATCGAAGAGTACCTTACTCTAAACATGCAATGCTTTGGCCAAAGACTTTAGTAACAATCTGACGAGAGGCCATGGGTATACATCTCCTCGCAAGGAGTGGTAAATCCTTTATAGGCTATTCAAACACCTTCGATCACTTCGTCTTATACCAAATCATCCCAGGTCCACATCTCCTTAGAGATTCTTGCTTAAGATGTCAAAGCATAAGTCTCCATGATCAAGATGACTTGAATACCGCAAGTCAAAGGAACATCGCACTTAAGCAACAATAAGAACTTCATTGACATATCTATATATGCAGAGAACCATATGAAGTCTTACGGCTGGTCACTCCAATGAACTAGTTACCATAACTAGCATCCACGATTAACTTCGGACATCACAATGTGTCCAGCCAGTGAGAATCAGTTGCTTGGATACACCAAGGAGTATACCTCATGCTAGTCTCGACAGAATTGATGGTGTCCAAATTCATCAATTCATCGACTAGGGATAATTCTAATACATCACAATTACACATGTAGAGATACTCACTAGTTGTGATCCAATCACAAATTCTCTCATGCCGTGAATCGTATCGTGGACATTCAGTAAATGAGTTTAAGATCCAATCAAATACATGAAAACATATATACTCAAATAGTGAATCTTCATTTATCATATAAATGGTTCATACATAAGACGATTGCCTTAGGACATCTCTCATATATATTACTAACAACTTTGAGGTAATTCCTTAGTCAAAGGATCCGCTAAGTTCCTTTCAGTGGGGATTTTCTCGATTTGTATTTCCTTCCTACTAATGATCTCTTTGTTTAGATGATAGCGGCGAAGCACATGTTTGGATCATTGATGAGACCACATCAAGTTCAGAGATGAACTTCTTGATCCAAACTGCTTCCTTTGCTGCTTCCAAAGCTGCAATGTATTCTTCCTTAGTGGCAAAATCCGCTATTGTGTCAAGCTTGGAACCTTTCCAACTTATTGCGCTACCATTCCAGGTGAATACATGCCCAGACTGAGACTTAGAATCATCCTTGTCTGTCCAGAAGTTGGCATCCGTATAGCCATGTATCACCATGTACCCTTCTCCATATATTAGGAACACATCCTTAGTTCTTCTCAAGTACTTAAGGATCGTCTTAACAGCCGCCCAATCATCCATTCTTGGATCAGACTGGTATCTACTCATGAAACTCAGAGCATACGATACATCGGGCCTCGTACATAACATAACATACATGATAGATCCTATTGCGGATGCATAGGAAATCTTACTCATGCAAATCCTCTCGTCTTCTGTACGCGGACACATAGACTTCGAAAGGTGTATCCCATGCCTGATGGGTAGGAAACCTTTCTTGGATTCCGACATGCTAAACCTCTTTTGCACTCAGTCTATATATGTAGACTGCGAAAAACCAAGCAACCGTTTCGATCTATCTCTATAGATCTTAATCCCGAGGATGTAGGTTGCTTCTCCCAGGTCTTTCATGGAGAATGTCTTGGAAAACCAAATCTTAACTGAATGTAAGACTGAAACATCGTTTTCTATAAGTAATATGTCATCGACATACAAAACTTGGAACATGACTACACTCCCACTAACCATCTTGTACACACAAGGTTCGTCTGGATTTTTTGAGAAATCAAACCTTTTGATTGTCTCATCAAAATGGATATTCCAGCTCCTGGATGCTTGCTTGAATCCATATATGGACCGTCGCAATTTGTATACCTTGGTTTTATCAACCGATGTGAAACCCTCAGGCTGTATCATATACACATCCTCGAGTAGGTTTCCATTAAGGAAAGCTGTTTTCACATCCATTTGTCATATCTAATAATCATAATGAGCTGTTATGGCCAGGAGCATCTGAATGAATTTAAGCATAGCTACAGGCGAATAGGTCTCGTCATAATAACACCTTGCTTTTGACAATATCCTTTCGCCACCAGTCTAGCCTTTTAGGTAATCACATTACCATCCATGTCAATTTTTTTCTTGAAAACCCACTTGCAACCTATAGGCTTTATGCCTTCAGGTGGGTCAACCATGTTCCAAACTTGGTTTTCATACATGGAATCCATTTTCGACTTCATGGCTTCAAGCCACTTATCCCTTTCTGAACTAATCAGAACTTCTTCATAACTGGTAGGCTCCTCATCATCAATGAGTAACACGTCGTTTGATTCACTTACGAGAAATTCATATCTCTCAGGAATATTGCGTGTTCTACAAGATCTACGAAGATGTGGTGTTTCAATAGGTCCAGCCGATTGCTCATCACTATGAGTTATCGGTTGTTGTGCTTCACCATGTATCTCATCAATGTCTATTTGAGTCTCTCGAGCCTCCTCAAGCTCGATGACACTCCCACTGTTTTCTTGCAAAAGAAACTCTTTCTCTAGAAACACAACATGCATTGAAACAAACACCTTTTGTTCCACAGGATGATATATTTGGTAACCCCTTGTTTCCTTAGGGTATCCAATAAATAGACATTTATCAGACTTAGCAACCAATTTGTTTGATACAGTCCGCTTCACATAAGCAGGACAACCCCATATCTTCAAGTTAGATACATGAAGTTTCTTACTATTCCATATCTTATATGGAGCAGTAGAGACTGCCTTGGTTGACATTCTGTTTAACAAGTAAATAACTGTCTGAAGTGCATAGTCCCAAAAGGACTTGGGAAGATTCGCATGATTCATCATTGACCTGACCATGTCCAACAAGGTCCGGTTATGCCTCTCAGATACACCATTATGTTGTGGTGTATATGGCGGACACCATTGAGACAATATACCATTGTCTTTTTGATAATCATGAAACTCTTGACTTAAGTATTCACCACCTCGATCCGATGAAAGTATTTTAATACTCTCGTCATGTTGTTTCTCTACTTCATTTCTGAATTGTTTGAACCTTTCAAAGGCTTATGACTTGTGTTTCATCAACAACACATACCCAAACCGTGAGTGATTATCGGTGAAGGTAATGAAGTAGCTATAGCCTTCTAAATCTTGAGTTGACATAGGTCCACATACATCAGTATGTATTAAACCTAGAAACTCTCCCACTCGTTCCCCTTTTCCTATAAAAGGTAACTTAGTCATCTTGCCTTTTAGGCATGATTTGCATGTAACGTATGAATCCAATTCAAGTGATTCCAGAATTCCACATCGGTTTAATTCGGACAAGCATTTCTTGCTTGCATGGCCAAGATGACAATACCACATGTAGTAGTTTAATTGATTATCCTTTCGAGCACGCTTGTTGCTTGCTTCGATATTGAAAATGTCACTGGATACGTCCAACGTATAAATACCATTGCTCAAAGTTCCAGTTCCATAAAGTACGCCATTCAATGTTATATAACAATAATTGTTACTAAATGTCAAATGGTAACCATTTCTATTTAAACAGGAAATAGAAACAATGTTCTTTATTAGAGAAAGAACACAATAGCAATTGTCCAGTTCCTAGACTAGTCCAATAGGGAGCTTCAGCAAATAAGTTCCGATGGCAACCGCAACAACCTTTGCTCCATTGCCAACTCGCAAATTTGACTCCCCTATGACGAGTCTTCTTCTATTCCTTAGCCTTTGTATGTCATTACATATATGTGAGCCACACCCAGTATCCAATACCCAAGTGTCTAAGGAAATAGAATGATAATCAATAACGAAGATACCTAAAGAGTATGGGGCATCAGATGCCTTCTTCTTCTTCACGGACTCAAGATAAATCTTGTAGTTTCTTCGCCAGTGGCCTTCCTTGCCACAATGATGGCAAGTGCCCTTTTGTGTTGGTTCCGCCTTCTTAGCCTTTTTCTTCCCCTTCTACTGTTCCTTGGACTTTCTCTTAGAACCTTTCTTCGAGGAATCAACTAACAACACCGTTCCCTTCTCATGCTTCTCAAAAGGCTCCAAAGTCTTCAGCATGTTGATCAGTACCACAGATGAACCCTCTTGCATCTTAGAGGTGAAGAGGAGCTTGGAGACTTCGAACCATTCAAATCTCACTTACTCATCAAACAACTCATAAAGATTAAAGACTAAGTTATGAGCATCCATATGCTCATGCTGCTTTCATAGCTCGGGTACCATCGCAGCTAGCATTATGCAACTCACTAGTTCAGAATCAATCACATGTTTCTGATAGGCCAATAATTGGTCCGGAGTTGCATCATCACTAGGACGGGCGGGAAGAGGTGCTTCGAGGACATTCGTAAGCTTTTCCGCCTTGAGAATAATTCTCAAGTTTCTAAGCCAGTCCATGAAGATCGACCCAGTCAATTTATTTGAATTCAAAATAGAGCGCAAATTCAAAGACATCACGATCAATCGATTAAATTAGAAATATAAAACGAGCATATATGAGAAAGACGATTTAAAATGCATCAATATACATTCATAAATCCCATTCATTTTTCGAATTTCAAAAACCCCAAAATCACTTCGGGAGATCGTAGGTCCATCTCCGAATGGGCTGATATCAATCATAGATATGAACAACCTTGGAGAGAGTCCAACAAGCCATTCATAACTATGATGGTGGGTATCAAATATACCGATTGTATATCACATATATGCAACTATCAGAATGTGCTATCAACTAATTGAATGTTCACACATACATCGGGTTGTTAACTCATTTACAAGTATGCATCATATGCATAACACCCAACTTCACCTCCCTTCACATCGACCTTGGAGAGAGTCCAACAAGTCGATGCTCCAGGTTAAAGCCAACCCATTAATCAAGACATAGTTTTAATATGGTTAGAGCGCATTCAACCAATTAGCCCGGCTTGGAGAGAGTCCAACAGCCAAAGCTAACGATTGACCTCTAACTCTTACCATATTAGTATTAAACTATTCCATGGTTTGAACATGTTCGGGTTCGAGCCGAGCTTAGAGAGAGTCCAACAACCCAAACAAGAAATAGAACTCTGGTTCTAACCATATTAATGGAAGGTGTAGGCTTTAATATTGAGTAAGAGTTTTTATGTCTCATCATCTTTGCATACAAATAACTATTATCTATATGGCATGGCATACATGGCATACATCTACATGTCACGACACGCATGGCATAATGATATGCATCTAATGCAATTACATGGCATACAATTATGACATGTACACAATTTCCTTATATGTCATAACTATTTATGGAAATAAAATATATGTTTAAGATTTTATTCTCCAAATCAAATCATGATTAAATTAGGAAATAAATTTCCAAATCTAATCACATATTTTATTTGTGGAAAGTGTTGATTAAGGAAAGTCAATTTAGGAAACAAATTTCCTAAATCATAAAAACTACTTATGAAAATAAAATATTTTAAGATTTGATTTCCCAAATCAAATCATGATTAAATTAGGAAACAAATTTCCAAATCTAATCAAATATTTTATTTATGGAAAATATTAATTTCCATAAATACTTCTAATTTTCCAAAAGTAGAAGATTTCCATAAATACTTCTAGACTTTTCAAAATTAAAAATTTCCATAAATACTTCTAACTTTTCAAAAGTAGAAAATTTTCATAAATACCATTACGACTATCGCAAAATAATTTTACGATTATGTCAAAATACAACCTGGGCTCTGATACCACTGTTGGGTTTCCGACACCACGGTGAGTGTGTGTTCGAACATGTTTCGTAAACATGTGCACAGCAGAAAAAATAAAAATAATAAATCTAATTTATTACAATACACACACCACACACATGCATAGTACAACATGTATAGACTTAACTGCAATTTCAAATTTTTCAATAAAAGGAAATTTATACTACGTATACCTGACGTATCACGTGTAGCGGGAAAGGCATCAACCGGAGCGATCCTCGCTAGAATCGCCTCTATCCGTATTCACGTTGAGTATCTTCGGGATGACTTCATAAAGTCATGAGCCTCGTCTTCGTACGAGTTACTAGCCTCATGTTAAAGACGATGTGATTGAGAGAAGATCACAATTCGAATAAAAATTCGGATTCAAAATGAGTTCTCAAAAACTCGCTTCTCCGGAGAGGTATTCGTCAACCGTTTGACGAATCCTTCGTCCTCCACCTATGAGGATTACCGGAGATCGAATCTCCAGAAAAGTAGCCACTGTCGAAGCTCCAAACATCATCCAAACGATGCTCCGACTCAAAGAAAGCAAGCTGTCCAAAAAACTGGACAGCTTGGTGGAGGAGTTTGCCCTGGCCAAAGAGAAGAGGGCCAGCGAGTCCTTGGTCACCGGAGCCAAGGAGGATCACCGGAGGGTCACCGGAGGATAGCCGGCTGGAGCTTGGACGCTGACAACAAGCTTGAACGGCGGCACAAGGGTGGGTGGCGGCTAGGGTTGGGCGCTGACCAAAAGAGGTGAGGGAGAGGGTGGGCGGCAACTACGGGTTGCTTGGATTAGGTTTTCACAAAACCCTTAAGGAATATTTTATAGAGAAAAATTTCTCCTAATGGTTATCGGATCATAACCAAAAGCCAATTAACCCACTCCATTAATTTAAGTTAAAATAAACCAAACCGATTTGGTCTATTTTGTCAAGCCCGCCCTTTTCGGACCCAGAACCCGGAGGGGCGGCATGTGACGCGACCATACATACATACATTACATACAGCGGAAGACATTATACATACTTCTTAATTCTTACAGCGGAAGACTTAGACCTATTTTTTTTTCTTTTAAAACATAAACATGCATTGACATATATATATACATATATATATATATATATACTTCTTCTTTTTAACATAGAGTATGCTTCATAACATGTATAGATACTTCTTCTTACTTCTTCTTTACTTCTTCTTATCAACATAGAGCATGCATCATATATATAGATACTTAGTGCTTAGTTCAGGTTCATAAACATCATCGTCATAAGGAGACATAAGTAAGGACATCCATAGACATCATCATCATAGGTAAACATATATATATATAGACCTAACGGATCCTCTCCACCATGCCACTACCACACACATTGGCCCCTCCTGCTGCTCCCTTTAGTTTATCCATCCCTTACCCTTATCTGCAGTACGAGAGAAAGATAAACTATAAGCACATAGGCTTAGTAAGATCTTGTCCTACTCACAAAACCATACATCAGCATTAATCTTGGCATGTAACATTCATAACATATAAGCGATATAACATGTAACATACATAGCGTAATCAACTTAACATGTAGCATAAGTAACATGAGTAAACATAACATGCATAATCCATAACTTAGCATAACATGAATATATACATGACTGCAATATAACATGTAACATACATGGCGTCATCAACTTAACATATAGCATAAGTAACATGAGTAAACATAACATGTATCATCCATAACTTAGCGGCATAACATTAATATATACTTAATCAAACCTAACATGCATCATATGTAACATAGCAACATGTACTTGACATATCAACATAACATACAACCTATGTAACATAATGGCGTAAACATGACATTTCAATCATAACATGAGAATGTAACAATCAATCAGCAGGATGCTTTCGAAAACATATATTTTAGGTACGTAAACATAAATCTCAACATATTTGGGCCCGACATTGTACCACTTCTTCATTATCATAGCGCGCATCCCTAAATTGGCCCGAGGTAGCAAGTCTCGAACCTAATAGGTTACTAGGCCCGATCTTAGTCCGTCGACCTAGGGCAATCGTCATAGCGTAGAAGCCCATCCTAGGGCCGAGTCTTACTCCATCGACCTAAGGCATCTTGGAGCCCATCCCGTACTAGGCCCGAGCCTTATTCCATAGACCTAGGGGCAATCATACATAGAAGCCCATCCTAGGCCCGAGTCTTATTCCATCGACCTAGGGCATCTTAGGAGCCCATCCCTTCTTGGACCCTGTTAGGGTCTTGGTACAAGCCATGCAGAAGGTAAAATACTTATATGCTTATTTTATAACATAGCTTATTTCATTTTGCAAACATAGCATACTTCATTTCATAACACATCATGCATCCCTTCATGAACATATCATCTTTCATTTCATAAACATACCATTCTTCATTTCATAACATATCATTCTTCATTTCATCATCATGTCATATTCATGTCGTGAACATATCGTTTTTTTTCATTTCATAATCTTATCTTTTTCCATTTCATAACATATTTTAAATATCGCATACACATAGACATGGCATAAGGCATGGCATCAAAAGTAAGTAAACACTAACCTAAGGCATGTTATCTTCATCTAGCATTATTTAATATCACAAGTCAACATGAATTCACCGAACATAAACACACGTTAACCTATTCATTTAACTTAACAACAACTTCATATGCACATAAGACTTGAATTAAAACTTCATTTAATCCCCAAAAATACATGATGGCCGAATGGTCCATAGGGTTTTCTAGGGTTATCTTTTAACCTAATTCATTTAGCATAACAACAACTTCATTTGCATATAGAACATGAATTAGACTTCATTTAATCAGCCAAAATTCATGGTGGCCGAATAGTCCATAGGGTTTTCTAGGGTTATCTTTTAACCTAATTCATTTAGTATAACAACAACTTCATTTGCATATAGAACATGAATTAGACTTCATTTAATCACCCAAAATTCAAGGTGGCCGAATAGTCCTTAGGGTTTTCTAGGGTTATCTTTTAACCTAATTCATTTAGCATAACAACACCTTCATTTGCATATAGAACATGAATTAGACTTCATTTAATCACCCAAAATTCATGGTGGCCGAATAGTCCATAGGGTTTTCTAGGGTAATCTTTTAACCTAATTCATTTAACATAACAACAACTTTATTTGCATATAAAACATGAATTAGACTTCATTTAATCACCCAAAATTCATGGTGGCCGAATGATCCATAGGGGTTACTAGGGTTATCTTTTAACCTAATTCATTTAACATAACAACAACTTCATTATCCTACAAAAACATGGATTAAACTTCATTGAATCATCAAGATCTAGGGGTGGCCGAATGGTCCATGTAGGTTTTTAGGGTTAACCTTTAACCTAATTCATTTTAACATAACAACAACATCATAATACTACAAAAACATGGATTAAACTTCATTGAATCATCAAGATCTAGGTGTGGCCAAATGTATATTATAGGTTTCTTTCACAAAATAGCAATCGAAGCTACTCGTATGCAGGTGAAGGATACTTACATCCTTCGCTTTGCTTGTAGTGTGAAGAAAACCTAAGGAACCAAGCCTAGCCTTTGCTTTCTTGCTTGGATGAGGTTCGGCCAAGGGGTGGAAATGGAGAGGGAGAGTCTCTAGAATTCGGTGAGAAGAAGAAGAGAAGAGGAGAAAGTGAAGTTGCTAACTCATGCCTCCTCATCCCCCCCCCCCCCCCCTATTTATTCACCTAAAGAGTCCCTTAATCTCCCTTACACTTAACCATAATTTCCCTTATTCCTCTAATGATATAATCCTATTTGCTTCTGGTTAGTGGGTGCATCTATAGGGCTTGGCTATCTCTAGAGGTTTGGGGTTCAATTCCTAGGCCTTGCACCCCTTTTTTGCTTATTTTATTTTATTTTTGAAAAGGCCCACATAAAGCCCATTATTATCAAGCCAAAAATTCTTGTAAAATTGCTTGGAATTTTACGGGCGTTACAATCCTTCATACTTTTTAAAAGTTTCGTCCTCGAAACTTAGAACAATTGTGGGTACTTCTGCTTCATGTCCTCCTCGCGTTCCCAGGTAGCTTCCTCGTACCGTTGATTCTGCCACAGGACCTTTACTAAGGGCACCTCTTTGTTCCTTAGTCTCTTGATTTCTCGGCCTAGTATCTGGATAGGCCGACTTTCAATACTCAGGTCCTCTTGAACTTGTACTGTTTGTGGCTCGATCACTTGGTCCGTACTGGAAATGCATTTCTTGAGCACAGAGACATGGAACACATTGTGAATAGCCGACATCTCTTGAGGCAGCTCTAGCTTGTAAGCTACCTTACCAATCCTCTGCAATATCGGATACGGTCCCACGTAGCGTGGACTCAGTTTACCCTTCCTTCCGAATCACATCACTCTCTTCATAGGAGCGACTTTGAGGAATACTAGGTCCCCAACATCGAATTCTAACGGTCTACGCCGCATATCCGCATAGCTCTTTTGTCGGCTCGGCGGTTCAATTCTCACCGGATGTTACGTATAGCTCGGGTGGTGTTGTCGATGAAATCCGTCTGGAGTCCCATCCTCTTCTTTTCACCACCCTCGTACCAGCATATGGGAGATCTACATTTCCTCCCGTATAGAGCCTCATAGGGTGTCATTCCAATAGTAGCTTGGTAGCTATTATTGTAGGCGAATTCTGCCAAACATAAGTATCGGCACCAGCTACCTTTGAAATCCAGGGCGCAGGCTCGTAACCTATCCTCCAGTACTTGATTTACTCTTTCGATCTGTCCGTCCATCTGGGGATGGAAGGCAGTACTGAACAATAGCTTCGTGCCTTGGGCCTTCTGAACACATTCCTAGAAATGAGAAATAAAGCGACCATCTCTGTCAGAAATGATGGTCTTAGGAATTCCATGTAGTCTGATAATTTCCCTAGCATATAACTGAGCCAGTTGCTCCGTCCCGGCATTGTACCACTTCTTCATTATCACAGGGCTGATAAAATCTTATTGACTCTTCTCTTTGGTTCTCCAATAAATTCGAACTTGGGTTCCTCCTCCGGCTGGAATACCACTTTCCTTTTTCGGCACTCGATCGAAACACCGTACTTGCTTAAGAAATCCATGCCCAATATAATGTCATAATCCTGCATGTCGAGCACTATCAGATCACAGTAGAGTTCTCTGTCTACAATTCTGATGGGTGCGGCTCGCAGCATATGAGTGGAGGGCATTACTTCTCCCGAGGGCAGAGTGATGCACACTTAATCTTTTCGCATTCGGGCCAGTCCAGTAGCTCCACGATGCTTTCCACCGTCTTGAACCAGGCCTGGGCATCCCATGGTTCACCAGTACCAGAGAAATTTTCCGGCTTTAGTTTCGCCCTTGCTGGATCGTAAGCTTCTGTCGAACCATCGGGGTGCCGTCGGTGAAGCGATGGGGTTTCCTCGCTGATTCATTAGGGTATTTATTACTTGTTGTTGTTCTGTGACTTGTCGTTGGAGTTCTGTGACTACGTGTGTAAGGTCATGCGGGGGTGCTATCTCATCAGCACTACTAATGCGTCTTCCAGACATGTTTATCTTCATATATTAAAGTAAACCTAGTATAAGTTTTCGTTCGTTGACCTACGCATACTTAGAATAAAGCTAGCATAAAGTCATTTTAAGCTTAAGGCATCATTCATGTTCTCATGCATAGTTTAAGCTTAAGGTATTTTATATCATACATGAACAAGCATAAGGGTATCATACATATTTTCTTGCATATTTAAGCTAGAAGCATTTCCTATCATACATGGAAATTTTTTTTTTACAAAATTAGAGCAGACATAGAATTCTTACTTGGAGCAGCAGGATTTGGAGCTTGATGTGTGTGTAGTGGAAAGGCAGATCCGCTCTGATACCAACCTTTCACGCCCGCCCTTTTCGGACCCAGAACCCGGAGGGGCGGCGCGTGACCGTACATACATACATTACATACAGCGGAAGACTTTATACATACTTCTTAATTCTTACAGCGGAAGACTTAGACCTATTTTTTTTCTTTTAAAACATAAACATGCATTGACATATATATATACATATATATATATATATATATATATATATATATATATATATATATATATATATATATATATATATATATATATATATATATATATATATATATATATACTTCTTCTTTTTAACATAGAGTATGCTTCATAACATGTATAGATACTTCTTCTTACTTCTTCTTTACTTCTTCTTATCAACATAGAGCATGCATCATATATATAAATACTTAGTGCTTAGTTCAGGTTCATAAACATCATCGTCATTAGGAGACATAAGTAAGGACATCCATAGACATCATCATCATAGGTAAACATATATAAATATAGACCTAACGGATCCTCTCCACCATGCCACTACCACACACATTGGCCCCTCCTGCTGCTCCCTTTAGTTTATCCATCCCTTACCCTTATCTGCAGTATGAGGGAACGATAAACTATAAGCACATAGGCTTAGTAAGATCCTGTCCTACTCACAAAACCATACATCAGAATTAATCTTGGCATGTAACATTCATAACATATAAGCGATATAACATGTAACATACATAGCCTAATCAACTTAACATGTAGCATAAGTAACATGAGAAAACATAACATGCATAATCCACAACTTAGCAGCATAACATGAATATATACATGACTGCAATATAACATGTAACATACATGGCGTCATCAACTTAACATATAGCATAAGTAACATGAGTAAACATAACATGTATCATCCATAACTTAGCGGCATAACATGAATACATACTTAATCAAACCTAACAAGCATCATATGTAACATAGCAACATGTACCTGACATATCAACATAACATACAACTTATGTAACATAATGGCGTAAACATGACATTTCAATCATAACATGAGAACGTAACAATCAATCTGGTAAACATATGCAGGATGCTTTCGAAAACGTATATTTTAGGTACGTAAACATAAATCTCAACATATTTGGGCCCGGCATTGTACCACTTCTTCATTATCATAGTGCGCATCTCTAAATAGGCCCGAGGTAGCAAGTCTCGAACCTAATAGGTTACTAGGCCCGATCTTAGTCCGTCGACCTAGGGCAATCGTCATAGCGTAGAAGCCCATCCTAGGCCCGAGTCTTACTCCATCGACCTAAGGCATCTTGGAGCCCATCCCGTACTAGGCCCGAGTCTTATTCCATCGACTAAGGGGCAATCTTACATAGAAGCCCATCCTAGGCCCGAGTCTTATTCCATCGACCTAGGGAATCATAGGAGCCCATCCCATCTTGAACCCTGTTAGGGTCTTGGTACAAGCCATGCAGAAGGTAAAATACTTATATGCTTATTTTATAACATAGCTTATTTCATTTTGCAAACATAGCATACTTCATTTCATAACACATCATGCTTCCCTTCATGAACATATCATCTTTCATTTCGTAAACATACCATTCTTCATTTCATAACATATCATTCTTCATTTCATCATCATGTCATATTCATTTCGTGAACATATCGTTTTGTTTCATTTCATAATCTTATCTTTTTCCATTTCATAACATATTTTAAATATCGCATACACATAGACATGGCATAAGGCATGGCATCAAAAGTAAGTAAACACTAACCTAAGGCATGTTATCTTCATCTAGCATTATTTAATATCACAAGTCAACATGAATTCACCCAACATAAACACATGTTAACCTATTCATTTAACTTAACAACAACTTCATATGCACATAAGACTTGAATTAAAACTTCATTTAATCCCCAAAAATACATGATGGCCGAATGGTCCATAGGGTTTTCTAGGGTTATCTTTTAACCTAATTCATTTAGCATAACAACAACTTCATTTGCATATAGAACATGAATTAGACTTCATTTAATCAGCCAAAATTCATGGTGGCCGAATAGTCCTTAGGGTTTTCTAGGGTTATCTTTTAACCTAATTCATTTAGTATAACAACAACTTCATTTGCATATAGAACATGAATTAGACTTCATTTAATCACCCAAAATTAATGGTGGCCGAATAGTTCTTAGGGTTTTCTAGGGTTATCTTTTAACCTAATTCATTTAGCATAACAACAGCTTCATTTGCATATAGAACATGAATTAGACTTCATTTAATCACCAAAAAATCATGGTGGCCGAATAGTCCATTGGGTTTTCTAGGGTTATCTTTTAACCTAATTCATTTAACATAAAAACAACTTCATTTTCATATAAAACATGAATTAGACTTCATTTAATCACCCAAAATTCATGGTGGCCGAATGATCCATAGGGGTTACTAGGGTTATCTTTTAACCTAATTCATTTAACATAACAACAACTTCATTATCCTACAAAAACATGGATTAAACATCATTGAATCATCAAGATCTAGGGGTGGCCGAATGGTCCATGTAGTTCTTTAGGGTTAACCTTTAACCTAATTCATTTTAACATAACAACAACATCATAATCCTACAAAAACATGGATTAAACTTCATTGAATCATCAAGATCTAGGGGTGGCCGAATGTATATTATAGGTTTCTTTCACAAAATAGCAATCGAAGCTACTCGTATGCAGGTGAGGGATACTTACATCCTTCGCTTTGCTTGTAGTGTGAAGATAACCTAAGGAACCAAGCCTAGCCTCTGCTTTCTTGCTTGGATGAGGTTCGGCCAAGGGGTGGAAATAGAGAGGGAGAGTCTCTAGAATTCGGTGAGAAGAAGAAGAGAAGAGGAGAAAGTGAAGTTGCTAACTCATGCCACCTCATCCCCCCCCCCTCCGCCCCTATTTATTCTCCTAAAGAGTCCCTTAATCTCCCTTACACTTAACCATAATTTCCCTTATTCCTCTAATGATATAATCCTATTGGGCTTCTGGTTAGTGGGTGCATCTATAGGGCTTTGCTATCTCTAGAGGTTTGGGGTTCAATTCCTAGGCCTTGCACCCCTTTTTTGCTTATTTTCTTTTATTTTTGAAAAGGCCCACATAAAGCCCATTATCATCAAGCAAAAAAATCTTGTAAAATTGCTAGGAATTTTACGGGCGCTACAATCCTTCATACTTTTTAAAAGTTTCATCCTCGAAACTTAGAACAATTGTGGGTACTTCTGCTTCATGTCCTCCTCGCGTTCCCAGGTAGCTTTCTCCTACCGTTGATTCTGCCACAGGACCTTTACTATGGGCACCTCTTTGTTCCTTAACCTCTTGATTTCTCGGCCTAGTATTTGGATACGCCAACTTTCAATACTCAGGTCCTCTTGAACTTGTACTGTTTGTGGCTCAATCACTTGGTCCATACTGGAAATGCATTTCTTGAGCACAGAGACATGGAACACGTTGTGAATAGCCGACATCTCTTGAGGCAGCTCTAGCTTGTAAGCTACCTTACCAATCCTCTGCAATATCGGATACGGTCCGACGTAGCGTGGACTCAGTTTACCCTTCCTTCCGAATCTCATCACTCCCTCCATAGGAGCCACTTTGAGGAATACTAGGTCCCCAACTTCGAATTCTAACGGTCTACGCCGCATATCCGCATAGCTCTTTTGTCGACTCTGAGCAGTTTCAATTCTCTGACGGATGTTACGTATAGCTCGGGTGGTGTTGTCGATGAAATCCATCTTGAGTCCCATCCTCTTCTTTTCACCACCCTCGTACCAGCATATGGGAGATCTACATTTCCTCCCGTATAGATCCTCGTAGGGTGCCATTCCAATAGTAGCTTGGTAGCTATTATTGTAGGCGAATTCTGCCAAACATAAGTATCAGCACCATCTACCTTTGAAATCCAGGGCGCAGGCTCGTAACCTATCCTCCAGTACTTGATTTACTCTTTCGGTGCATGTCCATCCGGGATGGAAGGCGATCTTGAACAATAACCGTGCCTAGGGCCTTCTGAACACATTCCCAGAAATGGGAAATAAAGTGACCATCTCTGTCAGAAATGATGGTCTTAGGAATTCCATGTAGTCTGATAATTTCCCTAGCATATAACTGAGCCAGTTGCTCCGTCCCGGCATTGTACCACTTCTTCATTATCATAGGGCTGATAAAATCTTATTGACTCTTCTCCTTGGTTCTCCAATAAATTCGAACTTAGGTTCCGCCTCTGGCTGGAATACCACTTTCCTTTTTCGGCACTTGATCAAAACACCGTACTTGCTTAAGAAATCCATGCCCAATATAATGTCATAATCCTGCATGTCGAGCACTATCAGATCGCAGTAGAGTTTTCTGTTTGCAATTCTGATGGGTGCGGCTCGCAGCATATGAGTGGAGGGAATTACTTCTCCCGAGGGCAGAGTGATGCACACTTAATCCTTTCACATTCGGGCCAGTCCAGTAGCTCCACGATGCTTTCCACCGTCTTGAACCAGGCCTGGGCATCCCATTGTTCACCAGTACCAGAGAAATTTTCCGGCTTTAGTCTCTACCACTGGATCAGGTAAGCTTCCTGTCGAACCATCGGGCCGGGGCCCGTCGGTGGGGCAGTAGGGTTTCCTCGCTGATTCATTAGGGTATTTATTACTTGTTGTTGTTCTGTGGCTTGTCGCTGGAGTTCTGTGACTACGTGTGTAAGGTCATGCGGGGGTGCTATCTCATCAGCTCTACTACTGCGTCTTCCAGACATGTTTATCTTCATATATTAAAGTAAACCTAGTATAAGTTTTCATTCGTTGACCTACGCATACTTAGACTAAATCTAGCATAAAGTCATTTTAAGCTTAAGGCATCATTCATGTTCTCATGCATAGTTTAAGCTTAAGGTATTTTATATCATACATGAACAAGCATAAGGGTATCATACATTTTTCATGCATATTTAAGCTAGAAGCATTTCCTATCATACATGGAAATTTTTTTTTTACAAAATTAGAGCAGACATAGAATTCTTACTTGGAGCGACAGCATTTGGAGCTTGATGTGTGTTTAGTGGAAAGGCAGATCTGCTCTGATACCAACCTGTCACGCCCGCCCTTTTCGGACCCAGAACCCGGAGGGGCGGCGCGTGACGCGACCGTACGTACATACATTACATACAGCGGAAGACTTTATACATACTTATTAATTCTTACAGCGGAAGACTTAGACCTATTTTTTTTTCTTTTAAAACATAAACATGCATTGACATATATATATATAGAGGCCCGTTCTCCTGCGCGCAGGGGCAATGCGCGACCCGACGCGCCTAAGCATGATGAACAGTGATTTCACTATTCATGCAGTCGGCGCATTGACCTGCTGGCCTTGGAGCAGTTTATATATATATATACTTCTTCTTTTTAACAGAGAGTATGCTTCATAACATGTATAGATACTTCTTCTTATCAACATAGAGCATGCATCATATATATAGATACTTAGTGCTTAATTCAGGTTCATAAACATCATCGTCATAAGGAGACATAAGTAAGGACATCCATAGACATCATCATCATAGGTAAACATATATATATATAGACCTAACGGATCCTCTCCACCATGCCACTACCACACACATTGGCCCCTCCTACTGCTCCCTTTAGTTTATCCATCCCTTACCCTTATCTGCAGTACGAGGGAAAGATAAACTATAAGCACATAGGCTTAGTAAGATCTTGTCCTACTCACAAAACCATACATCAGCATTAATCTTGGCATGTAACATTCATAACATATAAGCGATATAACATGTAACATACATAGCGTAATCAACTTAACATGTAGCATAAGTAACATGAGTAAACATAACATGCATAATCCATAACTTAGCAGCATAACATGAATATATACATGACTGCAATATAACATGTAACATACATGGCGTCATCAACTTAACATATAGCATAAGTAACATGAGTAAATATAACATTTATCATCCATAACTTAGCGACATAACATGAATATATACTTAATCAAACCTAACATGCATCATATGTAACATAACAATATGTACCTGACATATCAACATAACATACAACCTATGTAACATAATGGCGTAAACATGACATTTCAATCATAACATGAGAACGTAACAATCAATCAGGTAAACATATGCAGGATGCTTTCGAAAACGTATATTTTAGGTACGTAAACATAAATCTCAACATATTTTGGCCCGGCATTCTACCACTTCTTCATTATCATAGCGCGCATCCCTAAATAGGCCCGAGGTAGCAAGTCTCAAACCTACTAGGTTATTAGGCCCGATCTTAGTCCGTCGACCTAGGGCAATCGTCATAGCGTAGAAGCCCATCCTAGGCCCGAGTCTTACTCCATCGACCTAAGGCATCTTGGAGCCCATCCCGTACTAGGCCCGAGTCTTATTCCATCGACCTAGGGGCAATCATACATAGAAGCCCATCCTAGGCCCGAGTCTTATTCCATCGACCTAGGGCATCTTAGGAGCCCATCCCTTCTTGGACCCTGTTAGGGTCTTGGTACAAGCCATGCAGAAGGTAAAATACTTATATGCTTATTTTATAACATAGCTTATTTCATTTTGCAAACATAGCATACTTCATTTCATAACACATCATGCTTCCATTCATGAACTTATCATCTTTCATTTCGTAAACATACCATTCTTCATTTCATAACATATCATTCTTCATTTCATCATCATGTCATATTCATGTCATGAACATATCGTTTTGTTTCATTTCATAATCTTATCTTTTTCCATTTCATAACATATTTTAAATATCGCATACACATAGACATGGCATAAGGCATGGCATCAAAAGTAAGTAAACACTAACCTAAGGCATGTTATCTTCATCTAACATTATTTAATATCACAAGTCAACATGAATTCACCGAACATAAACACATGTTAACCTATTCATTTAACTTAACAACAACTTCATATGCACATAAGACTTGAATTAAAACTTCATTTAATCCCCAAAAATACATGATGGCCGAATGGTCCATAGGGTTTTCTAGGGTTATCTTTTAACCTAATTCATTTAGCATAACAACAACTTCATTTTCATATAGAACATGAATTAGACTTCATTTAATCAGCCAAAATTCATGGTGGCCGAATAGTCTTTAGGGTTTTCTAGGGTTATCTTTTAACCTAATTCATTTAGCATAACAACAACTTCATTTGGATATAGAAAATGAATTAGACTTCATTTAATCACCCAAAATTCATGGTGGCCGAATAGTCCATAGGGTTTTCTAGGGTTATCTTTTAACCTAATTCATTTAGCATAACAACAACTTCATTTGCATATAGAACATGAATTAGACTTCATTTAATCAGCCAAAATTCATGGTGGCCGAATAGTCCTTAGGGTTTTCTAGGGTTATCTTTTAACCTAATTCATTTAGCATAACAACAACTTCATTTTCATATAAAACATGAATTAGACTTCATTTAATCACCCAAAATTCATGGTGGCCGAATGATCCATAGGGGTTACTAGGGTTATCTTTTAACCTAATTCATTTAACATAACAACAACTTCATTATCCTACAAAAACATGGATTAAACTTCATTGAATCATCAAGATCTAGGGGTGGCCGAATGGTCCATGTAGGTCTTTAGGGTTAACCTTTAACCTAATTCATTTTAACATAACAACAACATCATAATCCTACAAAAACATGGATTAAACTTCATTGAATCATCAAGATCTAGGGGTGGCCGAATGTATATTATAGGTTTCTTTCACAAAATAGCAATCGAAGCTACTCGTATGTAGGTGAGGGATACTTACATCCTTCGCTTTGCTTGTAGTGTGAAGATAACCTAAAGAACCAAGCCTAGCCTTTGCTTTCTTGCTTGGATGAGGTTCGGCCAAGGGGTGGAAATGGAGAGGGAGAGTCTCTAGAATTCGGTGAGAAGAAGAAGAGAAGAGGAGAAAGTGAAGTTGCTAACTCATGCCTCCTCATCCCCCCCTATTTATTCACCTAAAGAGTCCCTTAATCTCCCTTACACTTAACCATAATTTCCCTTATTCCTCTAATCATATAATCCTATTGGGCTTCTGGTTAGTGGGTGCATCTATAGGGCTTGGCTATCTCTAGAGGTTTGGGGCTCAATTCCTAGGCCTTGCACCCATTTTTGGCTTATTTTCTTTTATTTTTGAAAATGCCCACATAAAGCCCATTATCATCAATCCAAAAATTCTTGTAAAATTGCTAGCAATTTTACGGGCGTTATATATTTTAAGTTAAAACGAACCGAACCAACTTTGGTTCATTCGTTTAAAACAAACTAAACCCATTTGGTTTATTCTCCACCATTGGATTAGAACCAAACTAATTTGGTTCATCCATCATGTCTTCATAAGATACGGCCCATCCATGCTTCCATTGCGACTGAAACGATTTCATGCTCGCTCCTTGTTTGGTCCAACCAAACCAAGTTTCTCTCAGTCTGAGAATCTCATTCTCAAGCTTGTTTTAAATCCTTCGGATTACGCTCGTTGTGCATGTTACCAAATAGGTTCTCGATTTATGTTGGTCATCTATAATTAACCATTAATTATATAATGATCATGAGTGACACCTAGTAGTGCATCATGATCCCCAATTAATCGAAAAGATCAACAGTTGATCCAGAACTATTTCTGAAACACTTCAACAACTACAATGAATCGTGCCCCATTCCTTTCACTCATCTTATACCCACTAGGTTCAAGACATGGTCTATAGTGTCAGTCCACACTAGGTTGACTATGTCACACCTAGCCCAAGTATCATTTCCTCATCCTACGGATTCTAGTTACTGCACATGTATCCAAGAGTACCTTACTCTTAACATGTAATGCTTTGGCCAAAGACTTTAGTAACAATCCGACGAGAGGCCATGGGTATACATCTCCTCGCAAGAAGTGGTGAATCCGTTATAGGCTATTCAAACAACTTCGATCACTTCGACTTATACCCAATCATCCCGGGTCCATATCTCCTCAGAGATGCTTACTTAATGATGCGGTGAGGAGAATTTGCCTTCAACCCCCTTTCGATGCGACGAAGGCACGAAGGGAGCTTTTAGGGGGGAGGGGGGGTTCTCACAGGCCGCAACAGTAAAAGGATTTAAAAGACGAAGTCAGGAAGCGCAAAACCCACACAGACAGCGAAAACGGGAACACAAGATATAACGTGGTTCGGAATGAGTATTCCTACTCCACGGAGGTGAGCTCTCTCACCAGGGACAATTCCCAATCACTTTCCACTTTGAATGTCCTCCTTTACGGAAAGGAAACTTCCTGAGGTGGAGGAGAAAACCTCTTACAGTTTAGTTACAAATACAAGAAAGAGTACGTGCAACACAAGATCAGGGTCGCTGCTCTTCTTCTCCGGCGAAGTGATGACAACTCTCCTCCTTCTCCTCCTCCGTCTTCGTTTCGTGTCTGATGGAATGATTAGGAATCCCCTTCCTTCTCTCCCCCTCTTGCCTTTTATCCTCCTTCTCTAATCCATCACTATCTCGCGGGTGGTCCCCATCGTACACGTGGCCACCATGTCCACCTGGAGAATAATTTTGTTACAGGTATGAGGGGCGAAGGCTCCTCGGAATATTATGTGGGGACCTCTCTTTCTGTTACATACCACCTCCTCATCCATATTCCAGTGAACTAGGTTAGCCTGTCCCCTTCAACCATCTACTTCTGGCGAAACTAACTTAGGTTTATAGCCCACAGGTATATAGCCTTAAGGCTCATCTGGCCGGACCGATTCTTATCCGCCTCGTTTGTCTTCTAGGCTTATCTCGCTGAACCGATTCTTATCCGCCCTGTTTACCTTCTAGGCTTATTTGGCTGGACAGATTCTTATCCGCCCCGTTTATCTTTAGGCTTATGTGGCCGAACCGATTCTTATCCGCCCCGTTTGCCTTCTTGGCTTATTTGGCCGACCGATTCTTATCCGCCCCGTTTATCTTTAGGCTTATGTGGCCGAACCGATTATGGCCTATTTCCCAACGAAGTACCCTCACTAACATTCCCATACCAATTATTTCAGGCACTTGCGCCCGACCCATTCCTCTCTTTTCTTCCACTGAACCCTCTAATTAGTTCGGGTAGCGCCTTGCCTATGAGCTCTTCATAAAGAAGAAGTAACGGCGGTATCATTAGTCAACCCCAAAAAATAGTCAAGCGAAGTTATAAGCTTGACTTTCCAACTATATAAGGTTCCTACTCCATCCTTGGCTTTATTAATTCAAATTTACTCCTTTCTTAAAGCTTTTGCGCATATACTTGAGGCGACCTAATAAGCCCATGGGCCCCGCTTCACCTTTTTCTCTTCTATAATCGAATCGTCACAAAAAACCCTATATAAACCTCCGCCTTTTTCTTTTAGGTATTACTTAGTGTGCCCAACAATACCGTCCCTTCAACTTCTTCTCTCCTGCAACTTTCACCGGCGGCTTTCCAGCGACCCACCCCTCTCCTCCTTATACGTTATTCTTCTAACCCCCCAAGTAAGTGCTCTGTCCTGCTTTATACCTATGGCCCCTAAGACCATCCCTTCCCCTGCGTGGTATGAGCATACCATAACCCAACTTGACCACGACCATTATTTCTGTAACCTTAAGGACAGGTTTATAGACCCTTCCTTAAAATGTTGCTTTACGACCAAGATGCACCGACCAAATCGTCCTCCTCCTGGTCTAACTTGCTTCTTCTCTGAACAGTTTCTTAACGGCCTGTCCCTACCAGCACCTGCTATCCATTTAGACATTTTAGACTTCTATGGACTACCCCTGAACCAATTCACCCCCAATTCCTTTCGGATCCTGTCGGGAGCCCATATAGTGTTCCAACTGATGGAATGTATACTGAAAGCCTAGCTCTTTTTGTATGAACATTTTATTTTGAAATAAGAATCACATGATCATTGTTTGCATTTTATATATTCATTATATATGTGTGCATATTGTCTAATATTTTACATTGTAGATAACATGGTGCTTGGTGTGGCACAGAAGATCATGTTATCAGTACCTTGTAAAATATAAGTAAAGGCTCACAACCAAGATGGTTTTGGACAAACCATTGGCATGGTTGTAGTGTAGCTTGGTATTATTTTATCTTGATCATAGAGTTATACTAGTACACTTAGGTGTATTGAGTAGGACCGACATAGAGGTGATTCAATTTAGTACTGACTACATAATTGAATCGGACCTCGGATATTATGTTGTACATGCTCTTAATCCCGATATAATAATGGGCACATGTACTTAGTATTTATTTCTTTGATTTACCAGAGGGTGAGATTTAGATGGATTAAATCAATATGCCCGGTAAGTTGGGAAATAATATTATTTACATGGTGTGCCGTTGATTATAGGAGGAAACCGTGTCCTATATATTAGGTTGATGATGTCCCCTTGAGGAGCTCATAAGGTTTATCATGTAAACCCAGCTGGTTGACTTAGTCAACATGATGATAAGGTTGAGTGGTACTACTCTAGGAATTAGATGTTAATTAATTGATGGTCAGTAAATCAATTAATTGACGGACATTCGATATCTTAAACACGGGGAGATTAATGTACAAATAATATATGGAGCCCATATTGATTTATGGGGGTTGGTGAGGTAGTTCAATGATGATCCTCTAGTGGAATGGAACATCATTGATGGATCAAGTTTGTGTGGTTCCGATCCATCGGGTGGCCAAGACCCAACTCCTCCTTATGGTCCCTATCGTAGCCTAATATAATCCTTATGAAGTCTAGATCCAAGAATGTAAAACAAAACCTAGAACCAACGATTGGGATTAAATCCCTAGATCCGATGGTTGGATGAAACCCTAGAACTAACGGTTGGGATTAAATCCCTAGATCCGACGGTTTGGATGAAACCCTAGAACCGACGGTTGGGATGAAACCTTAGATCCGAAGGTTGGGATGAAATCCTAGATCCGATGGTTGGGATTAAACCCTAGATCCGACGGTTGGGATAAAACCCTAGATCCGACGGTGGAGATTAAATCCCTAGATCCGACGGTGGAGATTAAAGGTGGCTTAAGCCCTATTATATAAATAGATGCTTAGGGTTGGGCGGCAATAAGAATCAAGAATTGGTTTTGGAATTAGGGTTTGGCTCTTGGAGAGGTGGGCGGCTAGGGTTTGGAGCTAGGGTGGGTGGCAACCATCTTCATCCAAAGTTGTTGCCGGCGCCCAACTTGCACCATCAATACTTGGCCGGTGCCCAACCTTAAGGCTTTTCTCTTCTTCCTTGGCCGGCGGTTCTCCTCCCATTGGTGGCCGGTTCTCTTCCTCCCAATTCTCCAAAAGTGGCCGGCGGCAACTCTTCTTGGAGAAGTTGGCCGGCGAATCATCCATTGCTCCTTGGCCGGCGGTTGCACCAAATTCCCTAATTTGGTGGCCGGTTCTAGATAGGAAAGGTATTTGCTAGTTCTTCTCTTTGTTCGCAGCGGACAAGGTAGAGAAGAAAGCGATCTAGAAGGCTTCTACTCGTGGAGGATCTTCGTCCACACGTCGTCCACGAGAAGGATAGGACATACGGTAGAAGATCGTGAGGTATAAAGTTATTTTAACTTTATGTACAGATCTGAGCATGTTCTTATTTGTTTTGATTATGCATGTGTGTGTATGAATATATATTGTATAATCATGGACCCTGAAGACAAACACAAAAACCGGCGATCAATCCGTCGTCTCTTCCGCGGCTAACCAACTAGAAGAGTTGTGTTGCTTGAACAACTAGTTTGTTCAAGCGACCACTCAAGTTGTTAGCACGACGACGAATAGGTTGTGCTAGGGAAGCTCATCCCATCCGGATTAATTCTTTAATTAGTGAAAATTTTAATCCGGGGACATGGGAGCCAATGAGCCTCCGAAGCATCCACCTAACACCAACACCTAAACCTCTCTTTAATCCGTGAAATATTCCATTGCTTCTTTCAACTGAAATCCTCCAAGATAGGTCTTTTTTATCTATCTAGCCACCCAGACTGCCAATTCCTAGTGAACCTGCCTACTTCCCATAAGGGATGAGAAGAATTATACTTTTTTGTACAGCTTCTAGCATCTTTACCTTATTCTGATACCTGGAAGGTAGACCTTCCCGAACTGCCTTCCTTCCGGGAAATGAGAACCAAATGTCCTTTCCCAGAAGTTTATAGAATATTAGGATAGTCACACTACTGTTCAAACCATATGATAAAGACTCCCCTTTTGAGCCACTTTGGACTATCCCCTTTACCTTCGACGATCTCGGTTGCTGTAGGTAGGATGATAGTTACCTTGCAATATAATTTTCTTATTACATTATTCATCTTTCTCACCCATACATTTTGCAGATAATCTAATGCAAGAAGCTTTGGTAGAAGGAGAGGCGATTGAGGCTGCCAAGAAGAAGAAGGCCTCAACCAAGAGAGGTAAATCGGTAGCAGCTCCTTCATCTCCTCGGAAGAAACTGCGACTCACTAAGAAAGGAGCCCCGAGTTCATCCGCTCTTCCCCCCTCTTCTTCCGATCGGCCTGGTTCGCGATCTCTAACTATCTACGAACCGAGAAGAAGAGACAGTACCTTATCCGTCCCCTCTTCATCTCCTCAAGGAGGGGACTCTCCCTCCCATTCTCCCAATTCATCCCCTTCTGCACATAATTCGCCTTTACCTTCTCATACCGAGTCCCTTTCTGCTCCTATCCCCTCTGATACACTTGCTTCTCCTACCCCTCTTCAGCGTGTCAGGCCCACACTTCCCTCCAAAGGAGAGGATCTTCCCCTTCCCATTTCCCCGAAGGCCACATTGGGGTCCTTGCTAAAGATTCGTCATCCTTCGGAGGTAAAATTCTTCAACCAATCGGGCGTACAAGGCCCTTGTGAACAAGTGAGCAAATTGCTGGCTGAGGTATCTATTATCTCTTTCTCCTCTTTACTATATGTCTCTATGTGTCAACATATACTGATGTTGCTTTCCTTCTTCTAGGCCTCATCCCAGCACAACAAAATGGTAGTCCAACCGGCTCAGTTCCAATCCAGTGTAGAGACACGCCACTTCGCCTCTATAACACAACAAAAACAGCTCATTCGGCAATTAAGCAAGAGAGAGGCGAAGGAAGCTGACCTGAGGGGCCAGTGCGAAGATGCGATGATGCAATTGGCCTTAGTCCAATGCGAAAAGGAGGAGCTACAGCGCAAAAATGAAGAACTCGAACAGCGAATCTTCTTCCAATCCAGTGAATTGCAGTAGGTGGAGATCCTTGCCCATGAACTAAAGGAATATAAGGGGCATCTTGGGGACGCTATGATTCAAGTCGTCGATTCTTCGACTACTATCGAATAGCTCCAGGAAGAACGCTGACTGCTTCGACTGGAGCTCCAAGCCTGGGAAGCCACCAAGAAATATTGCATAGAGAAGTACCAAGAACTCTCCTCCCTGGTGGCGGCTCTTCCTCAAACTCTATCGGCAATGGCTCGGCATTAGTCTGCTCTTCAAAAAGAACACTCCGAAGCCCTGTCAACTTTGGGATGGCAAGCTATAAAAGCAGCCACCGAGAGGGATGCCTTGGCAGCCCAACTAACGGAGAGCCAAATCCAACTGGCTAAATGTCAGGACCGGCTAAAGGAGCAGAAAGCTGATCTCAAGGGTCAATATGTCAAGAAGGAGGTAGACCTTTTCATATTAGGCTTTGATGGGTCTTCGACTCTAAACGTCGAACGAGGATACCCTCCCCCTGGCACGGACACCAGCTACTTAAATCCTATAGATGCACTAGCCAAGTGTCCTCCTGAACTATTTGAATTGTAACTCCCAACATTCTCTTCCTTGTAATGACTTTTTCCTTAATGCTAAAAAGTAAATTTGATTAACATAGCTTTTTGTTATTATCCTTGCAGGTCTCCTTGCGGGTCGAAAATTATAAACCAACTTCAAGCTTTTCTCTTTTTATACCGTCATTTCTTTTCTCGTGTCGTATGGCGCAATCATCTAGTTGGTTCGGGGACTTACTTGGAAGGTCTCGAGTGATATTATTCATATCCGACACAATTTTGGTTCGGCCAACACTTTAAATGACTTTCGCCTGTTGATCTTCTCTATCCCTCTTACTGCTTCGGAAACAGTATCAGTTTATGTTGCCCGTCTATAATTAACCATTAATTATAGAACGATCATGAGTGGCACCTAGTAGTACATCATGATCCCCAATTAACCGAAAAGATCAACGGTTGATCCAGAACTATTTCTGAAACCCTTTAACAGCTCGAATAATTCGTGCCTCATTCCCTTCACTCATCTTATACCCACTTGGTTCAGGACATGGTCTATAGTGTCAGTCCCCACTAGGCTGACTACGTCACACCTAGCCCAAGTATCATTTCCTCGTCATACGGATTCTAGTTACTGCACATGTATCGAAGAGTACCTTACTCTAAACATGTAATTCTTTGGCCAAAGACTTTAGTAACAATCCGATGAGAGGCCATGGGTATACATCTCCTCGCAAGGAGTGGTGAATCTTTTATAGGCTATTCAAACACCTTCGATCACTTCGACTTAAACCCAATCATCCCGGGTCCACATCTCCTTAGAGATGCTTGCTTAAGATGTCAAAGCATAAGTCTCCATGATCAAGATGACTTGAATACTGCAAGTCAAAGGAACATCGCACTTAAGCTACAGTAAGAACTTCATTGACATATCTATATATGCAGAGGACCATATGAAGTCTTACGGCTGGTCACTCCAATGAACTAGTTACCATAACTAGCATCCACGATTAACTCCGAACATCACTATGTCTCCAGCTAGTGAGAATCAGCTGCTTGGATACACCAAGGAGTATACCTCGTGCTAGTCTCGACAGAATTGATGGTGTCCAAATCCATCAATTAATCGACTAGGGATAATTCCGATATATCACAATTACACATGTAGAGATACTCACTAGTTGTGATCCAATCACAAATTCTCTCATGCTGTGAATCGTATCGTTGACATTCAGTAAATGAGTTTAAGATCCAATCAAATACATAAAATATGTATACTCAAATAGTGAATCTTCATTTATCATATAAATGGTTCATACATAAGGTGATTGCCTTAGGACATCTCTCATATATTACTAACAGACTCCCACTTGGCCTAATGCCAATCGCTACGGTATCCAATACCATAAGCTCTAACATGACCCTCAAACTTACTTTGAGGAAATGCCTTAGTCAGAGGATCCGCTATGTTCCTTTCAGTGGGAATTTTCTCGATTTGTATTTCGTTCCTACTGATGATCTCTCTGATAAGATGATAGCGACGAAGCACATGTTTGGATCATTAATGAGACCACATCAAGTTCAGAGATGAACTTCTTGATCCAAACCGCTTCCTTTGCTGCTTCCAAAGCTGCAATGTATTCTGCCTTAGTGGCAGAATCTGCTATAGCGTCAAGCTTGGAACCTTTCCAACTTATTGTGCCTCCATTCTAGGTGAATACATACCCAGACTGAGACATGGAATCATCCTTGTCTGTCTGGAGCTGGCATCCGTATACCCACGTATCACCATGTACCCTTCTCCATATATTAGGAACACATCCTTAGTTCTTCTCAAGTACTTAAGGATCGTCTTAACAGCCACCCAATAATCCATTCCTGGATCAGACTGGTATCTGCTCGTGACACTCAGAGCATACGATACATCGGGCCTCGTACATAACATAACATACATGATAGATCCTATTGCGGATGCATAGGAAATCTTACTCATGCAAATCCTCTCGTCTTCTGTGCGCGGACACATAGACTTCGAAAGGTGTATCCCATGCCTGATGGGTAGGAAACCTTTCTTGGATTCCGACATGCTAAACCTCTTTAGCACTCGGTCTATATATGTAGACTGCGAAAGACCAAGCAACTGTTTCGATCTATCTCTATAGATCTTAATACCGAGGATGTAGGTTGCTTCTCCCAGGTCTTTCATGGAGAATGTCTTGGATAACCAAACCTTAACTGACTATAAGACTGAAACATCATTTCCTATAAGTAATATGTCATCGACATATAATACTACGAACACGATTGCACTCCCACTAACCTTCTTGTACACACAAGGTTCGTCTGGATTTTGTGAGAAATCAAACTTTTTGATTGTCTCTTCAAAATGGATATTCCAGCTCCTGGATGCTTGCTTCAATCCATAAATGGATCGTCGCAATTTGCATACCTTGGTTTTATCAACCGATGTAAAACCCTTAGGCTGTATCATATACACGTCCTCGAGAAGGTTTCCATTAAGGAAAGTTGTTTTCACATCCATCTTCCATATCTCATAATCATAATGAGCCGCTATGGCCAGGAGCATCCGAATGGATTTAAGCATGGCTACAGGCGAATAGGTTTCGTCATAATCAACACCTTGCTTTTGACGATATCCTTTCGCCACCAATTTAGCCTTATAGGTAATCACATTACCATCCATGTTGGTTTTCTTCTTGAAAACCCACTTGCACCCTATAGGCTTTATGCCTTCAGGTGGGTCAACCAAGTTCCAAACTTGGTTTTCATACATGGAATCCATTTCCGACTTCATGGCACCAAGCCACTTATCCCTTTCTGAACTTGTCAGCACTTCTTCATAACTGGTAGGCTCCTCATCATCAATGAGTAACACGTCGTTCGATTCACTTACGAGAAATCCATATCTCTCAGGAATATTGCGTGTTCTACCAGATCTACGAAGATGTGGTGTTACAATAGGTCCAGTCGATTGCTCATCACTATAAGTTGTCGACTGTTGTGCTTCACCAGATATCTCATCAATGTCTATTTGAGTCTCTCGAGCCTCCTCAAGCTCGACGATACTCCCACTGTTTTCTTGCAAGAGAAACTCTTTCTCTAGAAACACAGCATGCCTTGAAACAAACACCTTTTGTTCCACAGGATGATAGAATTGGTAACGCCTTGTTTCCTTAGGGTATTCAATAAATAGACATTTATTCGACTTAGCATCAAATTTTTCTGATACTGTCCTCTTCACATAAGCAGGACAACCCCATATCTTCAAGTAAGATACATAAGGTTTCTTACTATTCCATATCTCATATGGAGTAGTTGAGACTACCTTGGTAGGCATTCTGTTTAACAAGTAAACAGCTGTCTGAAGTGCATAGCCCCAAAAGGACTTGTGAAGAGTCGCATGATTCATCATTGACCTGACCATGTCCAACCAGGTCCAGTTACGCCTCTCAGATACACCATTATGCTATGGTGTATATGGCGGAGTCCATTGAGACAATATGCCATTGTCTCTTAGATAATCAAGAAACTCTTGACTTAAGTATTCACTACCTCGATCCGATCGAAGTATTTTAATACTCTTGTCATGTTGTTTCTCTACTTCATTTTTGAATTCTTTGAACCTTTCAAAGGCTTCAGACTTGTGTTTCATCAAGAACTCATACCCAAACCGTGAGTGATCATCGGTAAAGGTAATGAAGTAGCTATAGCCTCCTAAAGCTTGAGTTGACATAGGTCCACATACATCAGTATGTATTAGACCTAGTAACTCTCCCACTCGTTCACCTTTTCCAGTAAAAGGTAACTTAGTCATCTTGCCTTTTATGCATGATTCACATGTATCGTATGAATCCTATTCAAACGATTCCAGAATTCCACATCGGTGTAATTCGGACATGTGTTTCTTGCTTACATGGCCAAGATGACAATACCACATGTAGGAGTCTAATTGATTATCTTTTCGAGCATGCTTGTTGCTCGCTTCGATATTGAAAATATCACTGGATACGTCCAACGTATAAACACCATTGCTTAAAGTTCCAGTCTCTTAAAGAACTCCATTCAAAGTTATGTAACAACAATTGTTACTAAAAGTCAAATGGTACCCATTTCTATTTAAACAAGAAATAGAAATGATGTTCTTTATCAACGAAGGAACATAAAAGCAATTGTCCAGTTCTAAGACAAGTCCTACAGGGAGTTCCAACAAATATGTTCCGATGGCGAGTGCAGCAACCGTTGCTCCATTCCTAACATGTAAATTTGACTCTCCCTTGACGAGTTTTCTTCTATTCCTTAGCCCATGTATGTCATTACATATATGTGAGCCACACCCAGTATCAAATACCCAAGTGTCTGAGGAAATAGAATGACAATCAATAAAGAAAATTTCTGAAGAAGATGGGGCATCCGATGCCTTATCCTTCTTCACGGACTCAAGATAAATCTTGCACTTTCTTCGCAAATGACCCTACTTGCCATAATGATGGCAAGTGCCCTTTTGAGCTGGTTCTGCCTTTTTAGCCTTTTTCTTCTTCCCCTTCTGTTGTTCCTTTGACTCCCTCTTAGAACCTTTCTTCGAGGAATCAACTAACAACACCGTCCCCTGCTCATGCTTCTCAGAAGGCTCCACAGTCTTGACATGTTGGCATACCACAGATGAACCTTCTTGCATCTCAGAGGTGAAGAGGAGCTTGGAGACTTCGAACCTTTCGAATCTCACTTGCTTATCAAACAACTCATAAAGATGAAGGACTACGATATGAGCATCCATATGCTCATGCTGCTTTCGTAGCTTGGGTTCCATCGCGGCTAGCATGATGCAACTTGTCAGTTCAGAATCAGTCACATGTTTCTGATAGACCAACAATTGGTCCAGAGTTGCATCGTCACTAGGATGGGCGGGAAGAGGCGCTTCGAGGACATACGCAAGCTTTTCACCTTGAGAACAATTCTCATGTTTCTAAGCCAGTCCAAGAAGTTCGGCCCAGTCAATTTATTCGAATCCAAAATGGAACGCAAATTTAAAGACAATATGATCAATTTTAGAAATACAAAACGAGCATATATGAGAAAGATGATTTTTAAAATGCATCAATATACATTTATAAATCCCATTCATTTTTCGAATTCAAAAACCCTTGAAATCAATTCGGGAGATCGTAGGTCAATCTCCGAATGGGCTGATATCCAATATAGATAAGAACAACCTTGGAGTGAGTCCAACAAGCCATTCTTAGCTATGATGGTGGGTATCAAGTATACCGATTACATATCATGTATATGTAACTATCACAATGTGCTATCAACTAATTGAATGTTTACACATACATTGGGTTGTTAACACATTAACAAGTATGCATCATATGCATAGCACCCAACTTCACCTCTCTTCACATCGACCTTGGAGTGAGTCCAACAAATCGATGCTCCAAGTTAGAGCCGACCCATTAATCGCGAAATAGTTTTAATATGGTTAGAGCGCATTCAACCAATTATCCAGGCTTGGAGTGAGTCCAACAACCCTAACTAATGATTGACCTCTGAATCTTACCATATCAGAGTTAAACTATTCCAATGATTTGAACATGTTCAGGTTCGAGCCGGGCTTGGAGTGAGTCCAACAACCCAAACAAGAAACAGAACTCTGGTTCTAACCATATTAATGGAAGGTGTAAGCTTTAATATTGAGTTAGGGTTTTTATGTCTCATCCTCTTTGCATGCAAATAACTATTATCTATATGGCATGACATACATGACATATATCTACATGTCACGACACACATGGCATAATGATATGCATCTAATGCAATTACATGACATACAATTATGTCATGTACATAATTTCCTTATTTGTCATAACTATTTATGGAAATAAAATATGTTTAAGATTTGACTCTCTAAATAAAATCATGATTAAATTAGGAAACAAATTTCCAAATCTAATCACATATTTTATTTATGGAAATAGTTGATTAAGGAAAATCAATTTAGGAAACCAATTTCCTAAATCATCAAAACTACTTATGGAAATCAAATATTTTAAGATTTGATTTCCCAAATCAAATCATGATTAAATTAGGAAACAAATTTCCAGAATCTAATCAAATATTTTTTTTTATGGAAAATATCAATTTCTATAAATACTTCCAACTTTCCAAAAGTGGAAGATTTCCATAAATACTTCTAGACTTTCCAAAATTGAAAAATTTCCATAAATACTTCTAAATTTCCAAAATTAGAAAATTTCCAGAAATAACATTATGACTATCATAAAACCATTTTACGATTATGTCGAAACACAACCTGGGCTCTGATACCACTGTTGGGTTTCCGGCACCGCGGCGTGTGTGTGTTCGATCACGTTTCGTAAACATGAGCATAGCGGAAGCAATAAAAATAATAAATCTATATTTATTACAACACACACATCACACGCATGCATAGTACAACATGTGTAGACATAACCGTAAATTTAAATTTGCAATAAAAGGAAATTTAACTATGTTATACCTTTCGTATCACGTGTAGCGGGAACGACATCAACCGGAACGATCCTCGCTAGAATCGTCTCTATCCGTATCCACGTTGAGTATCCTTAGGATGACTTCGCTAAGCCATGAACTTCGTCTTCGTACGGGTTACTAGCCTCGTGTTGAAGACGACATGATCGAGAGATGATCACGATCCGAATCCAAATTCGGATCCAAAACGAGTCCTCAAAACTCGCTTCTCCGGAGAGGTATTCGTCAACCGATTGACGAATCCTTCGTCCTCCACCTCAGAGGATTACCGGAGATCGAATCCACGGTAAGTTAGCCACTGTCGGAGCTCTAACCGTTGTCCAAACGACGCTCCGACGAGAGGAGAACAAGCTGTCTAGAAAACTGGACAGCTTTGGTGGAGGAGTAGGCGCCGGCCAAACAAGGGAAGATAAAGCTCACCTTGATGCCAAACCTAAAGGAGATCACCGGAGGGTCGCCGGAGGATCACCGGCTGAAGCTTGGACGCCGGCAAGGAGCTGGACGGCGGCACAAAGGACTGGGTGGCAATGGAGGTTGGCGCCAACTCTTAGAGGGGATGAAGTGGGCGGCAACTCTTGCTAGGGTTTTGGATTAGGGCTTAATTATCCCTTAAGCCCTCTTTTATAGAGAACTAATTCTCTTAATGGTTATTGGATCATAACCATTAGGCCCGTTAACCCGCTCCATTAAGATAAGTTAAAATAAACCAAACCATGATGGTTTATTTTAAGTTAAAACGAACCGAACCAACTTTTGGTTCATTCGTTTAAAATAAACCAAACCCTTTGGTTTATTCTCCTCCATTGGATTAGAACCAAACCATTTTGGTCCATCCATTATGTCTTCATAAGACACGGCCCATCCATGCTTCCATTGCGACTGAAACGATTTCATGCTCGCTCCATGTTTGGTCCAACCAAACTTAGTTTCTCTCGGTCTGAGAATCCCATTCTCAAGCTCGTTTTAAATCCTTCGGATTACGCTCGTTGTGTGTGTGACCAAATAGGTTCTCGGTTTATGTTGGCCGTCTATAATTAACCATTAATTATAGAATGATCATGTGTAACGCCCGTGAAATTCTAAACTATGCAAAGTAATTATATAGGTTTTAAGGCCAGAAAAGGTTTAACATAAAATAAAATAAAAGATGGTCATAGGTAGGATTTGAACCATGAACCCACTAATAGGGAGGTAGCCTTGACACCACTAGACCCTAGGATAATTTATGGATAAGATATATAAAGAATATACAAAAAATATAGATGGGAAGATGAGGAGTGGGTTCATCCCCTCCCATGAAAGGATGGAGAGTGTTCATTCCCTAGGTATTAAAGAGGAGAATTAAGAAAAGAGAGGAAGTAAAACCCCACCTTCCTTCTTCATTCTCCTTCTTCCTCATCCTTGGCCGAATTCCCCATTTCCCTTTCCTCCTTTTTCATCCAAAGCTCTAGAAATTTTATAATAATTTGTCTATAAAATTTAATTTCATGTCTAGGAAATTATATATCGAATATTGGAAAAAATGATAAAAGGATAAAAAAAGTGGAGAGGTGAGGTTTGAACCTTAAACCTCTTGGTAAGAGTTAACTCTTACCATGCAAGTGATGACCAGGTGCTCAGCAGTAGCTTACTATTGGAGAAAGAGGGGAAATTGTAGATAAGTGTGATGAGGGTAAATGAAGAGGCATGAAAAGAGAAGAGACACTTCTCTTCCTCCCTTTACAAAGAAGAGGGAAGGTTCCACTTGGCCACTTCTTCTTCCTCCTTCCACGGAAACCCTAAGCCTCCTTCCTTGAAGTTTCGGCCAAAACAAAATAGGGTTCCACCCTAGAGAGTTAAGCAAGGAGAAGGCTAGGTTTTTGTTTCCTTAGGTCATCTTCCCCCTCAGAGCAAAGCGAAACAAGTAAGATTCCCTCACCTGTAGTATATTAGTTTTGTAGGACATGTTACATGAAAGAAATATGAAGCTTTGAGCCCTACATGTTTCGGTCAACCAAGTTTTTGGGCTAGGGTTTCATGAAAATGCTACTAAGGAAATTTTTGTAGGTTGTAAGCTTCATGTACAAATTTTTAGGTGACAAAAATCCAAGCTTTGAGCCCTACATGTTTCGTCCAACCAAGTTTTTGGGCTAGGGTTTCATGAAAATGCTACTAAGAAAATTTTTGTAGGTTGTAAGCTTCATGTAGGAGATTTTAGGTGTCAAAAATCCAATTTTATAGCCATACATGTTTCGGCCAACCTTGGGGTTAGGGTTAGGGTTCCATGAAAATACCCCCTTATGAAGTTATGTTATGTAGTATGCCTTCATGAATGAATTTATGTGACAAGAATCAAATTTTAGTACCCCCTACATGTTTCGGCCAACCTTGGGGTTAGGGTTAGGGTTCCATGAAAATACCCCCTTATGAAGTTATGTTATGTAGTATGCTTTCATGAATGAATTTATGTGACAAGAATCAAATTTTAGTACCCCCTACATGTTTCGGCCAACCAAGTTTTTGGGCTAGGGTTTCATGAAAATGCTACTAAGGAAATTTTTGTAGGTTGTAAGCTTCATGTAGGAATTTTTAGGTGACAAAAATCCAAGCTTTGAGCCCAACATGTTTCGGCCAACCAAGTTTTTGGGCTAGGGTTTCATGAAAATGCTACTAAGGAAATTTTTGTAGGTTGTAAGCTTCATGTAGGAGATTTTAGGTGTCAAAAATCCAAGTTTATAGCCCTACATGTTTCGGCCAACCTTGGGGTTAGGGTTAGGGTTCCATGAAAATACCCCCTTATGAAGTTATGTTATGTAGTATGCCTTCATGAATGAATTTATGTGACAAGAATCAAATTTTAGTACCCCCTACATGTTTCGGCCAACCTTGGGGTTAGGGCTAGGGTTTCATGAAAACACCCCCTTATGAAGTTATGTTATGTGGATGATTATAATATGCCATTAATTATGCTTATGTGATGAACATGTTTATGATGTAATATTCCATGAAATATGCCTATGAGATGAACATGTTTTATGATTTAATATGCCAAGAAATATGTTTAAGAAATATGCCTATGTGATGAACATGTTGTATGATTTAATATGCCAAGAAATATGTTTATGAAACATGCCTATGTGATGAACATGTTTATGATGTAATTTGCCATGAAATATGCCTATGAGATGAACATATTTTTTGATTTAATATGCCATGAATATGCCTATGAAATATGCTTATGTGATAAACATGTTTATGCTTTAGGACCCCTTTAGGGTACTCTTATGTTATGAATGCATGTATGCTATGAAATGCCTAAGATGGAGATGCTTCCCTTTCAAGTAGGGATTAGGAGCTCTCCTTATGATAAGATAAGATGGAGATACTTCCCTTTCAAGTAGGGATTAAGAGCTCTCCTTATAATGAGATAAGATGGAGATGCTTCCCTTTCAAGTAGGGATTAAGAGCTCTCCTTATGATAAGATAAGATTGAGATGCTTCCCTTTTTATGTTGGGGATTAAGAGCATTCTTTATGATATGACAAGAAAGAAAGGAATTAAGTATTTTACTTTGTAAAAGGTTAAGTACGCGACCCGTCAGGTGGTCGTTAATCAAATCCATAGGGACATAAGAAGACGTAAGAGGTCTTGCCCTGGTAAGACGTAAGAGGTCTTGCTCTAGTAGGTCTGGTGGCTCGCTGCCCCAGCCTATTAGGGAACGCGCATTATGTGGTACTTAACCTGGGGCCCCCCATTCAAGTTATGATTATGTTGAAGTATCTATATGTATATGTTTTTAAAAGAAAGGACTTTTATGAAATTATGAATGCTTATGTCAAGTTTATGAATGCTTATGATTATGTCCTTGATGTTGGTCTATGATTTTATGAAATTATGAATGCTTATGTCAAGTTTAAGAATGCTTATGATTATGTCCTTAATGCTGGTCTATGATTTATGATATTATGAATGCTTATGTTCAAGTTTAAGAATGCTTATGATTATGTCCTTGATGCTTGTCTATGATTTATGATATTATGAATGCTTATGTTCAAGTTTAAGAATGCTTATGAATATGTCCTTGATGCTTGTCTATGATTTATAAAATTACGAATGCTTATGGTTAAGTTTAAGAATGCTTATGATTATGACCTTTATGCATGTTAGAATTGAGGGAGTTATGAATGCTTATGGTTAAGTTTAAGAATGCTTATGATTATGTCCTTTATGCATGTTTAGGGTTGATGATGTCAGGAATGCTTATGTTTAAATTTATGCCCTGCTTAGATTTAATTATGTTTAGCATGCTTATGTAAATTGTATGCCATGCTTATGTTTTGATTACGTTGGTGTGTTGATGAATAGTGTTGTTATGAAATACTTAAGCTATTGATGCTAGTATGCTCCTGTTTTCTAATTGTTTGATGAAGTTTGTGGCTTTTGTGAGTAGGCAAGAATCTTACTAAGCTATATGCTTATAGTTTATGTTGTCCATATACTGTAATTAAAGGAAACATGAACTAAGAGGAAGTAGCAGGAGGGGCCAAGTGGGTGTGATAGTGGCATGGTGGAAAAAGACCCTATTACTATCTGCTTATATTTATATGCTCAGTGAACACCTTAAGACATTTGCTTTCGCTTATAAGACTTGAGATTTATTAGTACCATGTTGAATGTTGCTTAGTTATGTTACTGTTCAGTTACTTATAAAAGTTTGATATGCTAGAACTCATGAATGGATATTTTATGTTATGCATGTTATAAAAAGAGATAAGAGATGTTAACATGCTTATTACGAATATGATAGGTAATGCATGTATAAGAGAAGGTTTATGCCATGAAAGCACGTTAAGTACGTAGATTGTGAAAAGATCCCTATATGTCATGTTATAAAAAAAAAAAAAAAAGTAGTGCCACACTGAGAGCAGATAAGGGCGGGCGTTACATCATGAGTGACACCTAGTAGTACATCATAATCCCCAATTAACCAAAAAGATCAACGGTTGATCCAGAACTATTTCTGAAACACTTCAGCAGCTCGAATGATTCGTGCCCCATTCCCTTCACTCATCTTATACCCACTTGGTTCAGGGCATGGTCTATAGTGTCAGTCCCCACTAGGCTGTCTACGTCACACCTAGCCCAAGTATCATTTCCTCGTCCTACGGATTCTAGTTACTGCACATGTATTGAAGAGTACCTTACTCTAAACATGTAATGCTTTGGCCAAAAACTTTAGTAACAATCGGACGAGAGGCCATGGGTATACATCTCCTCGCAAGGAGTGGTGAATCCTTTATAGGCTATTCAAACACCTTCGATCACTTCGACTTATACCCAATCATCCTGGGTCCACATCTCCTTAGAGATGCTTGATTAAGATGTCAAAGCATAAGTCTCCATGATCAAGATGACTTGAATACCGCAAGTCAAAGGAACATCTCACTTAAGCTACAGTAAGAACTTCATTGACATATCTATATATGCAGAGAACCATATGAAGTCTTACAGCTGGCCACTCCAATGAACTAGTTACCATAACTAGCATCCACGATTTAACTCCAGACATCACTATGTCTCCAGCTAGTGAGAATCAGCTGCTTGGATACACCAAGGAGTATACCTCGTGCTAGTCTCGACAGAATTGATGGTGTCCAAATCCATCAATTCATCGACTAGGGATAATTCCGATATATCACAATTACACATGTAGAGATACTCACTAGTTGTGATCCAATCACAAATTCTCTCATGCTGTGAATCGTATCGTGGACATTCAGTAAATGAGTTTAAGATCCAATCAAATATTTAAAACATGTATACTCAAATAGTGAATCTTCATTTATCATATAAATGGTTCATACATAAGGCGATTGCCTTAGGACATCTCTCATATATTACTAACAAAGTGTCCTCCTGAACTATTTGAATTGTAACTCCCAACATTCTCTTCCTTGTAATGACTTTTTCCTTATTGCTAAAAAGTAAATTTGATTAACATAGCTTTTTGTTATTATCCTTGCATGTCTCCTTGCGGGTCGAAAATTATGAACCAACTTCAAACTTTTCTCTTTTTATACCGTCATTTCTTTTCTCGTGTCGTATGGCGCAATCATCTAGTTAGTTCGGGGACTTACTTGGAAGGTCTCGAGTGATATTATTCATATCCGACACAATTTTGGTTCGGCCAACACTTTAAATGACTTTCGCCTGTTGATCTTCTCTATCCCTCTTACTGCTTTGGATACGGTATCAGTCTCTTCATCTTCTTCCCCTTCCCAAGAACTACTGCCGTCGCTTTCCTTCCACTATAAATCATCACCCTCCATGTCTTCGTCCTTCTATCTCACTCTCATGGCTTCAACGGGACACCCCATCGAAATTTCTTCAGATTCAGAATCTTTTGAGCTCAAGACTGGTTTTCTGAAGACATTGAAGATTCATAAACCCGCTCGACCGCCACCTCAGCGTTTTGCCCCCTTCCTCTTCCGCCTCACACCCCATCTCCAACCCCTCCTACATAGAGGTCTTTTCGCGCGCCATTTCCCTATTTCCGCAATCGGGTGTGGAACCCTCCTTTAACATGGGAATACACAGTAGGAGATCCCCGGGCCGCCGCCGAACTTCCCTCACTCCCACCAGCTGTGGCTTTCCTCCTAGTCTCCCTGGCTAGAGTTCATCCTCCTCCTTTCGATGAAGGTCCATCAACAATACCTCCCACTCAAGGAGAGTGCTTCAGGGTCATTTTGGCGCCTTCCCACCCAAGGAGACCTCTAACGCTTCATCTGTTAAGAGTAATCAGAGAAAATCTTCATAGATTAACTGATGTAACTATTTTAAATATGTTAATAAAAATGAAGGAGGAAATTGATATTCGCTTTTGTCATTTTCCTGTATAAGTGAAATTTCTGTCCTTAGAAAGACTGTAATCCGGCCTGAACATATTTTCTTTTACCATCTCCCTGGGATTCGAACCCCTTTACTTATAATTACTGTACCAGCGACTTTTCACCTGCTGTCGTTACGTTTTCCCATCTTTACTAGCTATCATTATCCCCACTTCCTCTGCTAATAAATGCGCTCTTCTCCTTCATTTCTATAAAGACTTCCAACCCTTACCGTATAGCTTCCATCTTTTCCCTTTCCTTCCCTTCGCCATGGACAGAATATATGAACAGGGCAGCAGTTCCCCTTCTGCTGAAGAAACGATTGATGATCGCCACTATATAGCTAACCTGGAGGAGCAAGTGAGGTACTTGCAACAACGACTGAAGGAAGTCTCTGCTAGCAACCACTCTCTGTGTCAACAACTGGTAGGGTCCCAAAAGGAACTATCTAAGCAGATCTTCTTGCAACAATCCTACTTTCGGCAACTCGTGTGCCAACCTCCGCTGCACAAAGAAGCTCCGTCAGCTCCTCCTAATTAAGAACTGTAATACCTTGTAAGGGTCCTTTATTTCCTTCTTGTAAGAAAAATTAAAATGTATAATCTTTCGAAAGGATTGCACTTTTCCTGTTTGTCTTCTTCTTCCAGTGTCTCTTGAATTATGCTCCGCTTCACCTTTTTCATATTTAAATAGAATGACACACAGCAGGGGCATATTTTAGCTCTTCTGCCCATTTACCCTACCAGGAATATAATAATATAGAATCTCTAAATGAGCCAACTCTGCTGCTCTATCGCTGCACGGGAATAAAATAATACAAAGTTAAATAACGACTTCAACTTCTTCCGCTTCGCGGGGACAAACATGATAGATAACTGAGGAAATCTCAGTTCTTCCGTTCCGCCACCACACGGGGATAAAATAATATAAAATTGAATAATAAGTTCAACTTCTTCCGCTTCGCGGGAATAAAAATGATGTATAATCGAGAATATCTCGGTTCTTCCGTTCCACCACCGCACGGAGATTTCTTCCGCTTTGCGGGGATAAAAATGATGTATAATCGAAGAAATCTCGGTTCGTCCATTCCACCACCACATGGGGATTTCTTCCGCTTCGCGGGGATAAACATGATGTATGACCGAGGAAATCTCGGTTATTCCGTTCCACCACCACATGGGGATTTCTTCCGCTTCGCGGAGATAAAAATGATGTATAACCGAGGAAATCTCGGTTCTTCCATTCCACCACCACACGGGGATTTCTTCCGCTTCGTAGGGATAAAAATGATGTATAACCGAGGAAATCTCGGTTCTTCCATTCCACCTCCACGCGGGGATTTCTTCCTCTTCGCGGGGCTAAAAATGATGTATAACCGAGGAAATTTCGGTTCTTCCATTCCACCACCACACGGGGATTTCTTCCGCTTTGCGGGGATAAAAATGATGTATAACCGAGGAAATCTTGGTTCTTACATTCCACCACCACAGGGGGATATCTTCCGCATCGCGGGGATAAAAATGATATATAACCGAGGAAATCTCGGTTCTTTCGTTCCACCACCACACGGGGATTTCTTCCGCTTCGCGGGGATAAAAATGATGTATAACCGAGGAAATCTCGGTTCTTCCGTTCCACCACCACACGGGGATTTCTTCCGCTTTGCGGGGATAAAAATGATGTATAACCGAGGAAATCTCGGTTCTTCCGTTCCACCACCACACGGGGATTTCTTCCGCTTCGCGGGGATAAAAATGATATATAACTGAGGAAATCTCGGTTCTTCCGTTCCACCAACACATGGGGATTTCTTCCGCTTCGCGGAGATAAAAATGATGTATAACCGAGGAAATCTCGGTTCTTCCGTTCCACCATCGCACGGGGATAAAATAATATATAGTGCTGAAAGGCCTTCAGCATAAAGAGCGTGATGTTTTCACACCACTGTTCTTCCTATCTTCATCCTTCTTATGAAAGCGAGGGCTTCAACACATAATGGGCCATCAGCAGAATAAATCCTCGTTTTACTTCCACTTAGGGCCTCCTTTTCTATAAACGAGGAGCCCAATAATCATTATAAGCCCATTCTTCCCCCTTTTTATAGGGGATGCTTCATCTTCTTCTCTTCAGGTACCTTCATCCTTTCTGCCTTCTGGTCTCCCTTTCCTGCATTTGCTCTTCTTTCCGCCGCCGTCTTCCGGTGTCCCCAATCATCTAATTTAGCCTTTTCTTTTCTTCTTCCATGGACAGGATGCATTCCTCTTTCTTCCGCGAAATAGCAAGCCATTTCCCACCGGTCCGACGGGGTGATGGTCAGTCGCCATCTTCATCTTCGCCTTCGCCTCTGTCTACCATCGTTCCCCATGTCACCCCTCTACCTTCTTCTCCACCTCCATCTGAAACCCCTGCTACATCCACCCTATGCAAGACTGCCATTGGTTTTTCCTCCCATAGGCAACCGACAAACCCTAACTCTCCCCTTTCCTCCCATTCCGCCTCGGGTATACAGGCATCACCACCTCGCTCGTCACAATCCGAAGAGGATTCTGAGGAAATCGTGCGCCCATGTCCTTTAATCGCAGATACTGGTGCATCCTTGCCTTCATTTTCCCCTGACCATGCTTCCATCTTCGAGCCAATGGTGATTGACATCTCCTCACCGCCTATTTCCCCTTCCGCGCTTTGCCTAGAGAGCTCTTCACTTCCTATGGGCAATAGTCCACCTCCTTCCACTTCTCGCCTTCCCCACGAAGGCTCCTCTAGCCCCATGCTCATCATATCATCTTCTCCAGCCTCCTTGCCAAATAAATTCCCGTCCGCAACTTCTGATGTGCCCTCTTCTCCGCTAGCCGCAGCTCATCTTTCACCTTCTGCTTCTGATTTTCTGCCCCCGACTTCGTCCCCAGTGAACCTTCCGATTAGTACTCCTCCTTCTTCCCCTTTCAAACCCCCGTCTCAACCTATGGTTACCACTCCCATTCTTCCTTTGATTAATGAACCCCCGCCATCAATATCACCTGCCCCTTCTTCTTCCATTTCCCCCCGGAGTCTTCGAATATTACATTTAGAAGAACTGACTCCTCGAATGGAAGGCTTGCACCATGCTCTAGAGTTGGTATGTTCCTTTAATCAGCTTCTTTAACTTTTCTTATTGTATGATTTCTTCTCAACAATCGGCGTACAAGCCCTAACCAACTATCAAGAGCTAGATCGTTCCCTCCAGCAATATCGAGCTCAATATCTAGAGCTGGAACAACAACAAAGGGAGGATTTGGCGGCTGCTTTATATCGGGAGCGCCTCCTATCTCAACAACTTCAACAATGTCAAGAGCAACTGACAGAGGCTCGCCATCAACTTCAGAGAGATGCCAATACTATAGCGGCATTACAGGGGACACAAAGATCTGGCACTGAACCATCCTCCCTCTTGCGGGACCTCCAACTGGCGCATCCTGAACAGGAATCTTCCTACTCTCAAGAATTGATAAATCTTCGAAATCAGGTAACGAAACTCCTTCAGGGTAAGCAACGGGATTCGGATATCATTGCTTGTTTTCGAGTTCAGCGTCAAAAGGCAGAGGATAAAATAGGGGACCTCCGCACCCGCCTATCCAAGGAGGTACAAGAAAATTCCTCCGTCATAACTTCTAGGGCGCATGCTCACACCCGTATACGCAGGCAGGAAAACTCCCTCCTGAGGCTAGGCGCTGAGCTAACCCGCACCATATCCTACTCCGAGGCGGTGGAGGGAATTTCGGCCTCGATGTGCCAGAATATGATGAACATGACAACCCTTGTCCATCAAGATCATTCCTCTCGAGCCGATGATATTTCCATCCTAGCCGATGCTATTATGGAGGTGTCCCTCCGCTATGTTGACGTACGCCGAAATCTTCAAGAACAATAAGAGAAATGTCGTAGGCTTCATTGGGATCGGAGCCTTGACCATCCAAACTGCCAGGAGCGACTAATCATCTTGATGCGCGCCACTTATCAAAATGGGTTTAATGAAGCGGTTCGGCAATACGCTGATCAAGGAATTCCTCCCCCGACATATCCAACTTTCTCTTTAAATTGGGAAGCCGACTTTCGGCGCTATCCCCTTGACAAGTTTAAGTTAGCTTGATGTATTGTCTCAGAACAAAACTCTCTTTCCATCCTCTTCTCTTTTTCAAAGTTTATTAGAGGTACTGTATCACGATTGTGAATGGCTCATTAATCAAATTCGGGTTCCGTTTGCATCTGACTAATACAATCAAGTTAGGAAGTACACCCCTTCGGGAATCCCATAACTCCTCTTCTTCTATCCTCTTCTTCTCATACAGTGTGAAAAAGTTTTAAATGAATGGCGTTCCAAGGTCATGGAAGTTCCTTGCCCTGGTTATCTTTCAGATAATATGCTGACCCTGCTACACGACGCATTACTTCATAGGGTCCTTCCCAGTTTGGAGCTAACTTTCTAGGGCCTCCAGCGGGATTAACTTTACGCAAAACCCAATCCCCCTCCTGAAATCTTCGAGGCATCACCTTCTTATTTAAGGCTTGCTGCACTCTCTGCTTGTAAAACTTCGCTCGTCTCCGTGCCGTCTCCCGCTTTTCTTCCACCAGGTCCAACTCAGTGCTTCGGATAAGTTGGTTCTGCTCTGGTTCGTGCACCTCTATCCGAGCGCTACTTAAAAGGGCCTCGACCGGAATAATAGCTTCCGTCCCATATACTAAACTGAAAGGAGTCTCTCCCGTTGTAGTTTTTTGTGTGGTTCGATAGGCCCACAAGATTTTGGGCAATTCTTCCACCCAATTTGCCCTTTGACTTCCCAATTTAGTCTTCAACCATTGGATGAGAATTCTATTAGTGACTTCAACTTGACCATTAGCTTGAGGGTGGGCTACTGAAGTAAAAGCTTGCTGAATGTTGAGACTTTGGCACCATTCTTTAATCTTTCTGCCCTAGAACTGACGTCCATTATCACTAACTATCCTTCGAGGAATACCATATCGACAGGCAATATTCTTCCATAAGAATTGTATTACAGCATTCTCAGTAATTTTGGCCAGGGGCTCTGCTTCCACCCATTTGGAGAAGTAATCTATAGCCACCAATAAAAATTTCTTCTGTAAAGGTGCCACTGGCATCGGACCCACCATATCCATTCCCCATTGATCAAAAGGACATGAAGTGACCACAACTTTCATTAATTCAGCCGACTGTTCGGACCGGTTGCTATGCTTTTGACCAGCTGGGCAAGTTTGCACTATACGAGTGGCATCCTGTTGGAGAGTAGGCCAAAAATATCCTGCTAACAGGGCCTTACTTGCTAAAGCTCTCCGTCCTAGATGATTACTGCAATAGCCTTCATGAATCTCCCGGAGTACCCATTCAGCATCCTCACTTCCTAAGCATTTCAATAAGGGTCGTCCGAAAGATGTCTTGTATAAGTCTCCATTTAAGAGGGTGAAATGTCTGGCTCGGCACATTAAAGCAGATGCCGCTCCTTTTTCTTCAGGGACCTTCCCATGCCGTAAATAAGCTATGATGTCAGTCCTCTAATCAGGAATTAGATTTGGTTCGGGTGCGGCTTCCTCCACATTGCATATCGCTAGGGAAGTAGAGATTTCCACATGGACCGTTTCCAATCATTTCACTCCTTCCATAGCGCTAGCCACCCGAGCCAATTCATCTGCCTTCCCATTATTCTCCCGTGGGATTTGCTTCAAGAGGACTTGATGAAACTGAACTTTTTCTTTCTCAAAAGCTTTCAAGTACTTGTGCAGCCTTTCCTCTCGAACCACGAATGAACCTTGAAGTTGTGATATCACCAGCTGGGAATCCGAATGGATTACAATTGAATAAGCCCCCACCGCCTTAGCAGCCTGTAATCCCGCTAGAATGGCTTCATATTCCACCTCATTATTGGATGCCCGATATCCCAGGCGTATGGCTATGCGGGTCTCCTCCTTATCAGAGGAAATTAACAGAACACCGACACCGCTGCCCGTAGATCCTGAAGAACCATCTACGAATATGTTCCATGCATCCGATCCTTCCTCTTTTGTCGACGAACCATCTTTCGGACCACAAGGTACCTCCGCTAGAAAATCAGCGAGCGCTTGGGCCTTGATAACCGTTCGGGGTTGGTAGTGAATATCATATTCGCTTAATTCTACCACCCATTTGGCCAATCTTCCAGAGAAATTGGGTTTAGTGATAACCTTGCCCAATTCGCTGTGAGTTAGAACAGTGATGGGATGAGCCAGAAAGTACAACCACAATTTACGGGCGATCAACACTAGAATATATGCCAGCTTCTCTAGTTCTGTATAACAGAATTTAGCCCCCTTCAGAATATGGTTGGTATAATAAATAGGTTGTTGGTGAGAGCCTTCTTGTTTCAATAAAACCGAACTAATAGCTCCCTCTGAGATGGTCAAATATATCCATAACGGTTCTCCGACCACTAGTTTGGCTAGCAGTGGGAGTCCAGCCAAATATTTCTTCAACTCCTGGAAAGCCTGCTCGCATTGATCGTCCCACTGAAATTTAGTAGCCTTACGCAGAATCTTGAATAAAGGCAGCCCTTTGTCCGCCGATCTGGCTATGAATCGGGATAAGGAAACAATCCTGTCCACCAACTTCTGGGTCTCTCGCAGGTTAGTGGGTGATTCTCTCAGGGTTGCCTTGCAACCCCTTCTCAGTTACTATGTACCCCAAGAACTTGTCACTTTTTACCCCGAACAAGCATTTGCTAGGGTTTAACTTCATATTAAACCGTCTCAATGTAGCCAAGGTTTCATTTAAATCCTTGACTAAATCCCGAGTGGTCTTTGATTTGACCAAGATGTCATCCACGTAGACTTCCACATTTTTCCCTTTTTGCTCTGCAAAAATCTTGTCCATGAGGCGCTGATAGGTGGCTCCTGCATTCTTTAATCCGAATGGCATCACCACATAAGCGTATAACCCTCCTGCCGTCACAAAACTAACCCTCTTTTGATCTTCTTTGGCCAAAGCTATTTGATGGTATCCTTGGTATGCATCCATTAGGGACACCACTTCATATCCTACAGTGGAGTCTACCAACTGATAAATACGAGGCAAGGGGTAGCAATCTTTAGGGCACGCTTTATTCAAATCACGAAAATCGATACACATCCTCCACTGCCCAGAAGGCTTGGGGACCAAGACTACATTAGAAACCCACTCGGGAAATTGTATATCTTTTACATGACCTGCCTTTAGCAGTTTTTCCACCTCTTCAGCTATGACCTTATCCTTCTCAGGTCCAAAATGTCACCGCTTCTGTTGGACAGGTCGGGCTCCTCTGGTTATATTGAGATGGTGTTCAGCCACACGAGGGTCGATCCCGGTGAGATCATGCACATCTCCCGCAAAGATGTCTTCATTCTCTCGCAGGCAGGCCACAAGCTCCTCCTTGGCTTCCAACTGTTGCGCCACCCGTGTGGCCTTTCCTAGAGCGATTTCCACCAGCTCTCCTTCCTCTATTTTGTCGGCATTGGGGGGATTCTTCCAAGACGCAGACATCAGAAATGATGATAGCTTTACCTTTGAGATCATCGGTTCGGGCCTTCTTCTGGTCATCCCAAACCATTTGTACATAACAGCTATGGGCGGCCTTCTGTTCCCCTCGTACTTCTCCCACCAGCGGTCCAACTGGGAATTTCAACTTCTGGTGGTACGGGGAAGCCACCGCCTGAAAGATAGTAAGGAAAGGATGACCAAGAATAGCATTATAAGAGGACGGAGCATCCACAATGAGGAAAGGTATAATACTGGTTTTCTGGCTAGGCTTCACGCCCAAAGTTAGGGGTAGCGAAATCTGCCCGGTAGGGTGGACCACATGCCCTGCGAACCCAAAGAGGGGTGTAGCCACATCTTCTAGCTGGGCATTTCCCAGCTGCATCTGTCCGAAAGCCTCCTGAAAAAGGATATTAACAGAGTTTCCCGAGTCGACCAGCACCCTAGCCACTTCGTAATTTGCTAGGGATATTCAGATAACTAAGGCATCCGTGTGGGGCAGTAGGACACCTTATAGATCTTCTGGCCCGAATGAAATGGGCGGTGCAGTCTGTACAGTCTAGTCAGTGATAATGGCCAAACTCTCCATGAGACGGGCGTATGACATCCGCGCTCAGTTGGAGTCCCCATCAGTAGGTCCTCCGGCTATAACATGGATAACCCCCCGTGTGGGAGCGTTATTTAGATTGGATGAGGGGCCCTCACCTGATGGGCCTTCTTGTGGAACCACCTCCTGGGATGGCGTTTGGGGGAAAGTGACTTGAGGTTGTTGGTTATACGGCCCTGGACGGGCTACATCGGGTCGGGGTCCTCGCCGTGCTGGTCCTCTCGTCTGGAACCGTAATTGCGGATATGCGGTTCAGAGGCGATCCAGTTCCTCGTGTAACTTGAAGCATCGGCCACTAGCGTGGCCATATTCCTTATGATATTGGCAGAAGAATGGGGTGGGGTGGGGTACATGGGATCCCCCTATATCCTAAGGGTCATTGCAGCAGACCCTGTTGATCATAGAAATCCATCTCCCGTACCTTCCAAGTCCTTGCAGGAGGAAGTTCTTCAGCGACCATAATTTGTAATGGAGGTACAGGACGAGCGCCCTGTAACAATGGCCGAGGCCTAGGAGCCTCATGTCGAAAGGGTCGCACATAACCTTAACGAGGGGGTACTTGAGGGGCAGCGGGACGAGTTCTTTCGACCGGGACTACTGCGGCAACACGTTCAGCTCTCCGAACATGCAGTCCTTCCTCCTCGCAGATGAATTGTTCTGCACGACTTAACAGCTCCTCATAGCTGTTGGCAGGTTGCCTCAAGAGGGAGCTGAGGAAGGGGCCTTCATTCAGTCCATGCGGAATGGTGACTCTGAAAGATTCTGTTCTGGCAGAAGGAATACCCCTAGCTGCAGAGGTAAACCGGTGAAGATACCCTCTGAGCGATTTCGAGGGCCCTTGCGTGATGTGCATCATGATAGAGGCGTCAGGCTTATACACCTTGCAACTGGAAAACTCCTGGCTGAACATCCCCCGAAAATCAGCGAAACAAGTTATGGATCCCGGAGGCAAAGTATTAAACCATTTTTGTGTCGAGCCGGTTAAGGTGGTCCGGAAAACTCGGCATTAGAGGACATCTGTATAACAGTGGAGCGAGGCTGCTTCGTCGAACTGCGATAGGTGCTCTTCGGGATCCGTTGAGCCATCATACTTATCTATCTGAGGATTCCAGAAGTAGGATGGGGGGACTTCAGAGAGGATGTCCATGGTAAAGGGGCTGGGCTCGTAAACTTTTGGAGGTCTGGTCGATTGACTTTCGCCCTGTTCTTCCCTTCGAGTTTGGGTTAAGGGCATAGTGTTCTAAGGTGCTCTTCCCCCAAGTCCTTCTCCAGGCACTACTTCCACATTAACGGCGGTAAGAGATGGAGGAGGCATTTCTGGGGGTGGGCCTCGGGAAGAAGGTTCACCGGAATGAGGATGCAGATATCCGGTCCTTCTCCTTTCTCTAGCAAGGGCCTCTGTAATAGTGTCGTCCATCAGGGCCTTCAACTGTGATGGTAGGAGGATGATGGGGCGCTCCTCCGCTGCGGAGGCAGTGGGTTGTTGTATCTCTTCCGGTTGCATCTCGATGTCCAGCTCAATGTGTTTCTCACAGACGGTGCCAACTGATGCGGCTAGAAAAATTCGCCTTCAACCCCTTTTCGATGCAACGAAGGCACGAAGGGAGCTTTTGGGGGGGAGTTCTCACAGGCCACAACAGTAAAAGGATTTAAAAGACGAAGTCAGGAAGCGCAAAACCCACACAGACAGTGGAAATGGGAACACAAGATATAACGTGGTTTGGAATGAGTATTCCTACTCCACGGAGGTGAGCTCTCTCACCGGGGACAATGCCCAAGCACTTTCCACTATGAATGTCCTCCTTTACGGAAAGGAAACTTCCTGAGGTCGAGGAGAAAACCTCTTACAGTTTAGTTACAAATACAAGAAAGAGTACGTGCGACTCAAGATCAGGGTCGTTGCTCTCCTTCTCCGGCGAAGTGATGACATCTCTCCTCCGTCTCCTCCTACGTATTCGTTTCGTGTTTGATGGAATGATTGCGAATCCCCTTCCTTCTCTCCCCCTCTTGCCTTTTATCCTCCTTCTCTGATCCATCACTATCTCACGGGTGGTCCCCATCGTACACGTGGCCACCATGTCCACCTGGAGAATAATTCAGTTACAGGTATGAGGGGGGAAGGCTCCTCGAAATATTATGTGGGGACCTCTCTTTCTGTTACATACCACCTCCTCATCCATATTCCAGTGAACTATGTTAGCCTATCACCTTCAACCATCTACTTCTGGCGAAACTAACTTAGGTTTATAGCCCACGGGTAGTATAGCTTTAAGGCTGATCTGGCCGGACCGATTCTTATCCGCCTCGTTTGTCTTCTAGGCTTATCTGGCCGAACCGATTCTTATCCACCCCGTTTGCCTTCTAGGCTTATTTGGCCCGACCGATTCTTATCCGCCCCGTTTATCTTTAGGCTTATGTGGCCGAACCGATTCTTATCCGCCCCGTTTGCCTTCTAGGCTTATTTGGCCAGATCGAATCTTATCCGTCCCGTTTATCTTTAGGCTTATGTGGCCGAACCGATTATGACCTATTTCCCAACGAAGTACCCTCACTAACTTTCCCATACCAATTATTTTCGGCGCTTGCGCCTGACCCATTCCTCTCTTTTTCTTCCACTGAACCCTCTAATTGGTTCGGGTAGCGCCTTGCCTATGAGCTCTTCATAAAGAAGAGGTAACGGTGGTATCAGTCATGTGCTTCGCCACAACCTGGAAGCCAATACTGGAAAAACCTACTTTACTAGCTCAAACCTAGCTTGAATCTAACACAAGTTTAAACACTTTGAAATTTTTCATTAAATTTAATTGAGATAAAAGAAATCCTCATCTCACAAAACATATAAGAATAAGTTTATTGAAACCTAGCTTGAGTGAGATGATTTAGATCTTAATTAAGCTTAATAAGTTTAATTTAACTTAACTCAATATAATATACTTAAATCAAGATTAATCTTAACAATAACTTAATTAAACTTAATCACAACATAATTAAACTTAACAATAACTTAATTAAACTTAACCACAACTCAATTAAAGCTAACCACAACATAATTAAATTTAACAACTTAATTAAACTTAACAACAACTTAATTAAACTCAACAACAACTCAATTAAACTAAATAACTAAACTTAACAACTTAACTAAACAATTAAACGTAACTTAACCTAACAAAACTTAACTAAAAACCTAACCTAACTAAAACTTAACTTAACCTAATTGAAACTTAACTTAACCTAACTAGACAGCATAACCTAACCAACTTAATCAATTAAACTTTAATCAACTCAATTGATTTAACCCTAATTAACTCAATCAATTTAACCCTAATCAACAAATTCAACCCCAATCAACATATTCAACTCAATTCTAATCGACTCAACTTTAATTCTAAGATAATCAACATAATTAAGGGGGTGTTAAGATATATTATAATTCAAGGGAGAGTTAAACATTTAAAATTTTATTTTGAAAAGAAATTAAGTATAAATATAACAATTTTACCTTAAGGGGGAGATCAAGATTCTAGGCGGAACCTAAAATATTTTGTTAAATTATGATATGTTTAATATCTTCTCTTAAATTATGTTGGAATTGGATAAGAAATATTCTTAAGGGGTAAATAGAAAAATTTAAAGCTAGCTAAGATTCTATGAGAAACTATCTTTTTTAAAACTTAATGCTTTAATTAAGGAGAAGTTTCAAAATTTTAATGAAGTGAGAATATTGAAAATTTAAAACCTAGATTAAAGGCGAGAAAAACTTAAGCTTAAAATGTTTCAAGTTTAAATATGTAAAAATTCTACTTAGGTTTTGATGTATGGGAAGAAATCAATTAAACATTGTAAATCTTTAATTGAGGAGGAGCATCAAAAGTGTTCTAATGTTATGAAAAAGTTCTCAGTTTTGAAAATTTATAATATAAAGGGGGAGTCTTGATTTTTTTTTTAAAAAAAAGTTTAAAATTTTTTAAAACGTTTAAAAATTTTGAGAATAAGTTTTAATTCAATGGAAATTTTGAAAATTTTGAAATTTTTTAAAAATTTGAAAATTCATAAAAAATTTTGAAAATAAGTTGTTATTCAGGGGGAGTTTTGAAAAATTTGAAAACTTTTATGTTTGAAAATTCTTTAAACATTTTGAAAATAAGTTTTTATTCAGGGGGAGTGTTAAAAAGTTTGAAAATTTTTAAAGTTTGAAATTTTTTGAAAAGTTAGAAATATTGTTTGAGATTTATTAAAAAGCTTAAAATATTTTTTGAAATCAATTTTTCGAGTGAAAATTTTAAAACATAATTTTTGAGATAGAAAATTTCTTATTTCAACTCTCCAATATATCTTGTTGGCATTTTAAATTTAATCTTTATTGTGATGTATGCCAAAGGGGGAGAAAGAGATATAAAGTAAGTGATTTACTTATTTAAAGTAAAGTGCAAAAAATAAAGAAAAATTTATTTATTGAAAGAAAGATGCAAAAATTTGATAAGGACTTATGCATCTCATACATGGTTTAATTTATGCATCTATTGTACATGCAATATTTGGATATTGGTATTTGATTCTTCTAACTTTAACTGGTGTATTGTGATACATCAAAAATGGAGAGATTATTAATGAAGTGAGCATCACTCCTTAGTTTTGATGTATGAACCACAGTTAAATGTTAGGATTAACTTGTGTTCTAATATCAGTGTTAAGTGTGCATGCTTAACAGGAAGTCCTAGTAGGTCGTGTTGACCGGATATTAGGCACGTATCTTAACAGATCAGAAGGACCGAATACCAAGCATGAAGTCCAGATGGGTCGCGTGGACCGGGCATTTGACATGAAGACCGGTTGGGTCAGGAGATCGGACAATCGGCAAAATATCCAGCTGGGTCTAGCAGACTAGACAACTGGTGGAAGCCCTGGTGGGTCAGATCGGATGTCAAGAGAGGTAAGTCCGGCAGGTAGCCGACAGATAAGCCTCGAGTGAAGAGATGAGGCCGAGTCCTCTATAGGGGGATAAAGCTAGGTGTCGATCCGACAAAAAGTCTGCATGGGACTTAGTAGTTGAGATCGAGCAGTATTATTACTGCTATCCCATTTCATATTTTCTATTTGTACTAATCCTATTTTGCAGGGATCAGTCGATTGGATAGATTCAAGTCGACTGAAGTCCAGCCGACTGGATACCTATTTGGCAAGATGAGCTGGTGATCAAAAGGAGATCGTTCGACGCAGATGGAAAGGGTTTCAATCGACTGAATAATTTTAATCGACTGAAGAGGCAAATTTCTCGATACGGAGCCGAGTGACATGGAGTCGACTGGAGAGGTTTCTGTCGACTGAAAGACCACGAATTCCATATTGATAGGCTGATGTGGAGTCGACTAGAAGGCATTCTAGTCGACTAAAAAGATTTATAAAATATGAGCTCGACCAGATCCAAGGAGATAATCAAACCTACGCCTAAGTACAGTCAAAATTTCCTCACGATCACAAAAGCTTCGAATCATCAAAAGGGCTCTTTTTCGACACCTCCTGCTTGCATCCTATTCGACATTTGTGTCGGTATAAAGTAGTCAATAATATACTTTCTTTTTATTTTCTTGTGTACTTGAATTTCAAGAGAGGGTAGGTTGTTACCCTTCTCTCATCTTTGTAAAAAGCGAACTCCCTCCGAAGTCAAGAGTTCTCTAATCGGAGGGTATTATAGAGATTGCTCATCGAGGTAGCTCTTGGGAGAGCTACGAGCCTTGGAGTAGCAACCCAGTTAGGGTTGTGAACCAAGTAAACTATTGTCTAAACTGTATTTAATTTTCGCTGCTTACTCTTATTTAATAATATAAAATAAGTCTAAAAAATCAATAAAAAATATTAAATACCGAGATTCACCCCTCTCTCTGTTTACTCGATCCTACAGTATTTCCAGCTCCGCTTTATCTTGAAGTTGGCGTCAAGCTTTCAGAAACCCAGGCTTGCATTGCTTGGTATGAATTAGACAAAGGTGGAAGGCAAGCTATTAATTCTCTTTAGTGGGTTTAGAGCATTGAAAATAATAGAAAGTCAATATTTCAAAGTGGTTGTAATGGAAGAAGTATTTTTGTTACCTTCGTTGTAATCACATTCATCGAATCACATAAGCCTGCTAAGGACTTAACCATAAGATCAGTTGTCTTCATCTCCATAACTTGATGAGAGTAGCTTGGGGGAGGAGTTGCTCTCATTGGCTGGGGCATGTCATGCCCTAAAGTGTCACGCCCCGAGAGCATGCCGAGCCGAAAATCAAATGGACGGAATCTCCCCTGTACGTGACAACATTTCGGGATAATACAAGGCTCGTAGGCCCACAATAACAACAACACATAAAAATATAACCAAACCACAACAACATAACAACTATCTACAACAAATACAAAGCGGAAACATGATACAATAACATCCCAACCTACACAAATGCATACCGGTATGACTAACACCAGAACATAAAGAAAACCTCATCAAAACCCGCACCAACATGTGCGTACATCACATAATACATAACATCACGAAAACTACGAATACATAACAAGACATCCGGAAAATCCAAAACCAACATGGAAGCCTCGGAGGTGAGATGAAATATCAGCCAGCGGTGCTCCAAGCCATCACAAAGACTTCTACCTGTTACCTGGGAGACAGAAAAACCCAGGGTTCGTTGGGGTGGTGAGTAAAACTCAGCAGGTAATAGAAAAACATGTATATATGCCATATCACAAGTATTTTCAACAACATAATCTAGAGGTACAACAGGTATATCAGCATAGTATATAAATACAAGCATATACCGTCAAACCAAATAAACAACGTAAAAATGCAGACATACCTGAAGTCTGCTACGCTACTCTGATCCAACCTGAACATATATCCAACATATATTTATATATAACAGGAAGAGTAGATCAACTCACAATATACTCTAGCTATAGGTCAAGGTATCTAATGGTCTGTCCAACACATATACCAGTACTCGACACAACCATATAACATATGTGGAAACATGCATGAATATGATGTACAACCAAATGCAGCAAGCATAATACAATCAAGTGCAACATCACAATAAGCATATATATATAGACTGTATATATATATATATTAATCTCAACCATCCATATATATATATACATACATATATGTATATATATATGATAATATGGAAAGAGCCATCTAATATGGCAATGCAACATGCATGGTCAAGCCTGCTCACCCCTACTCTCTACCACGACCCCAGTGTGGCCTAGGTGGCACGACATGATAACTGTTCCAACTCACACCAACCACTGCAATAGAATGGCCGAGTGGGCAGTATGATCAAGTAGCATATGAGCGTAAAGAGTTCGCTACACAACGGGGGTCCCTGCTGTTGGCCACACCAACTAACACTACCAATGAGTGGTCAAGTACCACGCACCCAGGACAACTGCACGCAACTCCAACTACCATCGTCTATAGTGGTAGAGTGCGACACAACAAATGCTCTGCCCTCACACCAGTTACTCCTCGGGGAGTGCTCTGGGAGGCAAGATGACTGACCACTCTCTCAACCCCAAGGGAGACAATGTCGTCAGCATACATGCAAATGACATGTGTATGCTGTCACACGTACAACAATTTACCACAGACTCTCTGTTCAGCAAAGAGTCATACCAATCTAATCAATACACTCTCTATCCTATAGAGAGTCGTACTCAACAGATCGACAGACTCTCTATCATATAGAGAGCCGTACTCAACTGATCATAACTCTCTATCCAATAGAGAGTCATACTCAACTGATCGACGCACTCTCTATCCAATAGAGAGTCATACTCGACTAATCAAATCAGGTTGGGACCACCGCAGTGACTCACTAATCACCCTTCACTTAACCATTACCCAACTCATGGTTGATAACAGTATGCAACATACGGGTATTGGAAATAAATCCTACATTTAGGGCATTACCTACCCACAGATGACCTTTTTGCCAATTTATAAATTGAGTCATCACCCGTACTAACATTTACACCCTACTAAACATCAAGGCCAATTTACATCACATCTATAACTCCTAAATCTTGATAGGGTATATGTGATATCAACAATTGAGCATAAATACATCCAACGATAAGTTCAAGCATATAATAATAAGAGTAGGGTCAAGACAATATGAACACCTAACATGCTCATATTTATGACTAAATCTGAATGCATTAAACTACCTGACCAGGGTAGGAATTACCCACCTGATACGAAGCTCGAATAATCCTCACAGTCGTGGACCTACTTCGTATCCCAAACCCGCACAATAATAATAAATTATGGTTAAGTACAAGTCTCCGATAATTGTACATACAAAATACTAATTCGTTCTATATTCTCATTCTTTTCCCGAATACATTTTAACCACACCGATCATATACAACCGATTCACCATAACCAACTCATAATGAATCACCGACATCCTCAAGATCAATTACGGTGAATAGATCCAACCACACTTACTTCACCCATCACAGCTCCCTAATAGAGCATAACCAACATAATCCAATACACTAAGATCTCCAAATCAAAATATATCAAACATCAAACTAGTAATAACCGAACATAATCAACACCCGAAACAAACAATACCACTCCAATCACAGCTCCCCTTCTTCCTTCAACGATCCGAGTTACACTTGCAACAATCGGCAAAAGACATTCAGAGGAAGAACGATACCAACAAATCCGGTCTGTCCATCCCTTCCAATTTCATAGCCAACACTTACAGCTCTAATACAAGAATATTAACAGATGAAGGTGATAGCATAGATCAACTTACCAACCCTAGAATTGTCACCGGTGGCAATCCTCTCCAACTCTGCCCTATTCAACCGCTCGAGACCACTGCCCAAAACCAAATCAACACTTCAGTAATCAAACAATCCCTAACAGCGACAACGTCCAATAGACAACACCACAGCAATTTCTACCAAAAAGGAATTTACAGACAAAAGGGATAAATCTTGCTTACCCGGTGTTGAACCCCATCGGTATCAAAATTCCCAACAATCGGCAGCCACCCCTTTCACAGATTCCACCATCCGCCGAAACCTACCACTGCCCAATATTCACAGTCCATCGGAAACCAACATAACCATCACTACCGTAGTCCTAAACATGAAGCTCTGGCTACAATCGGAATAACCACAATCTAAGATGGATCTCACACGAGATCAAGGAAGAAAAGGACCAAGTCTCACCTTGTGCAAACAGAACTCGCCGCTCCCGAGATCGAAGACGCGCATCGACAGTCTCTGGATTGCGGAGAAGCAAAGGGGCACCGACTTCCTTCCCAGTCACCGTCTGCTCTGGTAGAGGTCTCAAACAGTGGAAGGTCCGATCGTCGGCGATAGAGCACCGACCACTGGCAGGAGTGAAGGGATAGCGAAGGGTGGTTCGACAGCCGCACACCGAGCGACTTGTAGAGGCAACCCTGGGACTGCGGCCATGGGCAGCGGCACGACGACAGCGGTTGTTGTGGCCGGCGCGAGATGGCGACGACGGAGACGCAGCCTCGGTGAGGAAATCGTGTGAGAGAGAGGATCGGGAGGGGAAAGAAATGACGCGATCGGGAAATAAGGGGAAAACGGAAGAAACGGCTCGGCTCGCATTAAAGGAGAGAAGATGAGTGGGTTTTTAACGCTAAGTGGTTGAGTTAGCCTAGATCAAATCCGAGCTAATCCAACTTGACCTAACACTCATTTAGGCTTTGACCTTCTTCCAAATGGTCATACAAATCCTTTTTTTTTTTAAATTCTAAAAAATTCCACAAGATAATTCCCAATTAGCAAGGGATTTTTTTTCGGTATTTCATATTCTCCTCCACTAATAAAAATTTGGTCCCCAAATTTCATACTTACATACGAGAACCCACTCAAGAAATTTCTTGAACTACTACATGCCTCATGTGAACAAATGAGGATATCGAGCTCGGATAGTATCTTCCAACTCCTAAGTATCCTCCTCATCGATATAATGCTGTCATCCAACCTTTACGAGTCAGATGGTTTTCGTCTCACTACTGTTGCTCCTTCCGACCCAGGATCCACCCTGGAATCTTCTCGTAAGTCGCATTAGACTGAGGTAGAATTCAGAACTTCTTTCAGAACATGATCAACATGCGACACGTATTTCCTCAGTATAAAAATAGGAAATACGTTGTAAGCACCCGCAAGTTTCGAAGGTAAAGCCAACCGATAAGCTACACCTCGATAATTCACGACACAAGATCTGAATAGATCCTCCAACATCTAAATGATACACTCAGACTGTTCATCTATCTGCGAATGAAATGTTGCACTAAGCCGAAGCTCTGTGCCCATAGTCTGGTGCAGACTCTGACAAAATTGCCAGGTAAATCGCGAATCTCTATCCGATATGGTACTTAAAAGTACCCCCACGCAATCCGATAATCTTCCAGCAATACAACTATGTCGAACGATCCAATGGGTATGACCCATGAATAGAAAGGAAATGAGCTGATTTGGTCATTCTATCCACACTCACCCAAATCTCATCATGTCCTTTACGGGTCCTAGTAAATCCCGTAACGCAATCAATAGTGATATGCTCCCACTTCCATTCCGAAAATGAAATTTCCTAGAGCAATCTAGCGGGTTTCTAATGTTCAACCCTCACCTACTGGTATAGTATATATCCAGCAACAAAGTCTGCGGTATCTCTCTTCATACCATTCCACCAGTATAAGCATTTTCAATCTCAGTACCTCCAAGTACCACTAAGGTACATAGCCCATCTCGAATGATGTGCTCTTAGTAGCAACTCTTTCTTAACTGGATGCGTGTCCGGAACACACTATCCCTAATAGAGATGGGGAATTGTTTTCTCAAAAGAGGAGTCCACTAACCATTCAAAATCCACTCAACCACACACTCTGTAAGTGCATGGAAGACTATAGCGATCAATCTCACTTGTTACAACTGTTTGCGTAGCAGCAACTCTCTAGTAGCTACCGAGTAGCTAGTTAAAATCCCATGAGCATTTCTGCTCCATACATCTGTAAATTCAGATAATAACTACTAAAGTCTCGTCATGTATATGACAGCCTATCTCATAGTTTCTTAACTTTCGTAAGCATAAGATACGTCTCATGCAACTATATCAGATTCGCTCTGATCCCTGAAACGATACATTTGTGTACAACATCTTTTATCCACCCCGGAAAGATTAACTAATACTCGTATAAAAGTTAACCACCGTCTAGGTCGTGTAACTGGTTTCACCAGCTTCCGACTAAATGATTTCCATCATCACCTTGGCCAAACAAGTCTGTGGTATAGTAATGCTAAGACATTCTATCCACATCAACAGTACTAACCAAACCATACAAGGCAACCCACCATCTACGGTGGTCGAGTGCGCAACTTCAACTACCACAATCAACAGTGGCCAGGTTACGCAACTCCAACAACTACAAAAGGATTCAATCATGTTCAGGATACACAATTCTCAAATCCAGTGACGACTAAATCGTTAATTAGTCTAGCAACTTAATCAAAATTCAGACAATCCATACTAAGTATGAAATTGTCATCTCTACACACCTGCATCCTTTCTACTATAGGCTGATGATATATCAATCATCATAACGACAATGATAATTGTATGATGCCATGTCAATATAATATCAACACTCCAATCGTAAACCAACCCTAGAGTATACACAGGCATTATTAGCTTATCTAAGTAGATCATTCATCCTCAACGAAGGATACTTACTTTCAACAACTATCGTATTCCATCATCAATAATCGATCCATAATCTCAGAGGTCCATCTCTCTTTCAACAAAGAGTTCCGGATCTTCTCAAGGAGGAATACTGGGATATATAAATATCCCCTCCAACTTCTCCTATAATTACAACTTACATTCTTCCAATTTCTATAGTGTTTAGCAACACTGATACCAACAAAACTATCACTCGATATGTGATCTTCGATACCAGAACTATTTTTGCAATCATTTCGATCGTCTACTCCACTTGCCTATCCAACAGCAAGCCTTGGAGTTCATCCTAACCTACATCCGAATAGTCTCAGATTATATGCACATCCGAGAGCATATCATACCATACTTCCAATAATTTGACCATCCGTAAGGATATGTCTATAGTAAAGATATGTCTATCAGAGTCTAAGGACATCCCTTGACTTCTTAATCGTTGATCCTCATCTCACCTGACGGTAGAGATACCATCGACCCACAAGTCGATGTAAAGGACCCTTCTAATCCAAACAAAGAATGTTCTAGACTAAGATACCGTAAACTACAAGTATCTCTCAATATATTATCCTTGAGGGTAAACTAAAGTAATACCCTGAACAATCCATTATCTGTCGATCTAATCCAAAGGCTCCCGCAGGTCTCCGCCTTTCTCCGAAGAGAACAATATCAGATCCAATAGTCCGTGACAAAGCGGTTACATTTCTACGATGAATGATCTGAGAATTTTTCCTAGATCATTCCATCTCATCACTAAATCCTACGAGTTGCAACAGTAGAATACAAAATAGATACGACCATCGTCGTATACTCTCTCCCTTGTACAAATCAAATCACATCTGGAGGTAACTGTTATTGTCTGCTGAATCTTCTAAGATGTCTTCTGCTGATGCTGCTTCTGTGCTGATATCTACTGTAGGGAAGTATCAAGAAACTTCAACCACGCCTGAGGTAGTAGGTTGCTGCTGTTGAGATTACTCAATCTTCTCTGTTGATCTCTGCTGTCGAGACGATGCATCTTCCTCCCGGAATACCATCGATAGTCTTCAACTGAGTCTTTAAAGTACACCACCTCCACTGTACTGGTTGCTCACAATAGCAACAGCTGAACTGATCCAACGGATAATCTGACTTCGCGTGTCTTCGTGATCCGCACTGCACGCAAATAATCCCTTCGAAGTCTTTGTTCTGATTTTGCTGATATCCACGACAACATCCTGATAATCTACGATTGGTCTTCTATAATCGAAACATAGCTCAAGGCCTATAACCCCGATCTTGCTCCTTTATCGAACAGTCGGAGACTTCTAACTCTAATAAGTTAACCTGTAATATTTGCTTATCGGTCTCCAACTCTTAAACCCTTGTACGGAGTCATTTCTAAACTCCTGTCTCAATCCAACGTCTTTCGGCAGGATCTGATAGAAGATCCCAGTATCCTAATCCAACTATAAGCCAATAACTCTTGGTGGCTTTAATCATCCTTTCATCTTCTTGAGCTATTAGGTGGTCGTAACCTCTGCAAGTCTCACGGCTCTGCACAATACACTATCACTAACCGATCACCCTTTCTTGAAGCTCAAGAATTCCCTAAAATGTGTCACGGAAAGTGACACGGGGAAATACTCTCTTTCTACATCACTAGACCATGATAAGTGATATATTATTTCCCGAGGATTATTTTTTTGCATTTATCACCAAATACCGACTTGAACCCGATAATGGTACGCAAATAACTCTTCTTTCTCGGTATAACATGAGTTAAGTACTCAAAAGTACTCTCAAAATTATGCAACTCAGTACGAAGAACTCAGGGATAAAATCCCTATGAAACACCGTAACCTAGCCTTCCGCTATCTGCATCAATAATAGACAATTTGTCTTGTCCATTACCCAACAGGTAATGATCTGACTAGTACAGTTAGTGGAAATCTCTAAGACTGTAATCTCTGATTTCCATAATAAATGTGACGACTTGTCCCTGTTTTTCGACTCGGTATTAGTCGGCTCTCAAAGGTAAATCACCTTCTCGACATAGGTTCAAGACTCACAGACTCAATAGGTCATTCCTGTGGTCAACTCATACCACGGTTACGAATAATAACCAACACACTACAAGTTATTCCCTGTTATTAAGATTAAAAGGATAGTCAACAAAAAAATCGGGAGTATAAACCCTTAAGGCCACTCCGGTTGGTCGTCTCGGTGGATGACCCCTACTACAATTCTGCACAGGTGTCATAACTCTATTGTATACACCTACTGATCAAGTGTTGATAAATATCTACTAAACCATAAGTTTTTCAGGAATTCTTACCTCGTGCTGCTTGGAGCTCAGGCCACTGTCAATCTCATCTTGGAAAACCAAAACAGAATAAATCGACTCCCGAGAATCCAAGACTCGACACAAAAACAACATTGTATGGCATCGTAGAACCTTGGGCTATGATACAACTAGACTTGTCACGCCCCGAGAGCATGCCGAGTCGAAAATCAAATGGACGACATCTCCCCTATACGTGGCAACATTTCGGGTTAATACAAGGCCCGTAGGCCCACAATAACAACAACACATAAAAATATAACCAAACCACAACAACATAACAACTATCTACAACAAATACACAACGGAAACATGATACAATAACATCCCAACCTACACACATGCATACCGGTATGACTAACACCAGAACATAAAGAAAACCTCATCAAAACCCGCACTAACATGTGCGTACATCACATAATACATAACATCACGAAAACTCCAAATACATAACAAGACATCCGAAAAATCCAAAACCAACATGGAAGCCTCGGAGGTGAGATGAAATGTCAGCCAGCAGTGCTCCAAGCCGTCACGAAGACTTCTACCTGTTACCTGGGCGACAAAGAAACCCAGGGTCCGTTAGGTGGTGAGTAAAACTCAGCAGGTAATAGAAAAACATGTATATATGCCATATCACATGTATTTTCAACAACATAATCTAGAGGTACAACAGGTATATCAGCATAGTATATAAATACAAGCAAATACCGTCTAACAAAATAAACAACACAGAAATGTAGACATACCTGATGTCTGCTATGCTACTCTGATCCAACCTGAACATATATCCAACATATATATATATATATATATATATATATATATATATATATATATATATATATATAACAGGAAGAGTAGATCAACTCACAATATACTCTAGCTACAGGTCACGGTATCTAATGGTCTGTCCAACACATATACCAGTACCTGATACAACCGTATAACATATGCAGGAAACATGCATGAATATGATGTACAACCAAATGCAGCAAGCATATTACAATCAAGTGTGTTGGTGCAACAATTCCCCAAGCATTTATATGTTTTGATGTTTGGATAATCATCTAAGTTAGCCAACAATTTGTGATCTAAATTGTGATGATGTTTAAGTGAAAGGAAAATCCAAGTATGAAGACTTGGTGAAAGAAAAGTCCAAGGTAAAGGTTTGGCGGCATAAGACCAAGCATGTTGCCTTAGCAGCATTAAATCCAAACAGACCTTGGCAAAGGGAGTCCAAAAGGAAGTCTTGGCAGCATAAGTCCAAGCATGTAGACTTGGCGGCGTAAAGTCCAAGCATGCTTTGGCAAAGGAAAACCCTAGACATGACAAAACCGAAGGAAGCTCTTGGAAGCAAGGCGCAAAGGATGAACAAGTCGCGGACTCGGAGGGATCCTGAAGGTGCAAGGCTTAAGGAAGAGCTAGGAGGTTAAGTCTAGGTCTAGGGGGTGAAATCAAGTGTGAAATATTCACCGTGACCAAGGCGGCCGATCGATTTTGACCGATCCGCCAGCGGCACCGATCGATCGACGATAGACGTAAAACAAGCATGTAATAGTCGCACTCGATCGCGATCGTGATCACTCAATCGATCACTCCATCACCGATCGATGGAGGGGCCGACCGATGAAAGTGTCCGCTTGATGAAACGATCAATCCCGCGAATCCGCTATTCGTGGTCGCTTAATCACGAGCTAGCCGATCGATGCTGTACATCAGTCGACTGATCGTGCTACAACGGGAAAATCAGCCTCTTCTCTATAAAAAGAGGGCTGGTAGAGGTTTTTGGGGTTAATGCTTATTTCTCTAATCCCTCTCAAGAGGCTCCACGAATTCTCTAGCTTTCTGAGTGATTTAAATCTCCTCTTCTTCTCTCTAAGCTTAGATCTTCATTCTTTGTAAAGAAGAGGAGTTGTTTTGTAAAGAAAGCTTATTAGTGGATATTGCTTGGATTGATCCACCTTAAGGATCACCGTGGAGTAGGAGCGCTATCTCCGAACCACGTAAAAGACTTTGCTTGCATTTTGTTATTGTTTTTACATATATTATTGTGTTTGCTTCCACTAATCATTTTTGTAGAAACTGAAAAACGCTATTCACCCCCCCCTCTAGCTTCCAAACGATCCCTAACAAGTGGTATCAGAGCCCGGATCGCATCGTAAGATCTAGCAATCAACCGGAGCAAAGATGGCATTTCAAGAGGGGTATAGCACGGCGCGGCCTCCGTTCTTCAACGGCAACGATTTCGGATATTGGAAAGGTAGGATGGAGTATTATTTAATGAACGATATTGAGAATTGGTTTAGTGTTGTAGATGGTTTTGAGAAGCCGGTCGACGAATTCGGAGCACCACTACCGACAAAAGATTGGACAAGAGAGATGGCTAAGAAAGCACAAGCAAATGCAAAAGCAACGACCACACTTCAATGTGGTCTATCCAAGGAGCAACTCTCTAAGGTCGGGCCATTCAACTCCGCAAAAGAGATTTGGGAGAAGCTCATCGAACTCAACAAAGGATCCAAAGAGACAAGAAGGGCCAAGAGGGATCTTTTGATTGGCCAACTCCAAAGCTTCACTATGAAGACAAATGAAACCGTGAGCCAAATGCACGGGCGCTTCAAGGAAGTAGTCAACGGACTACACGTTATAGGTGAAAAGGTCGACAACCGAGACCTTGTAAGGTATGTATTACAAGCTTTCCCTAGGACCACCTTATGGGCCTCAATGGTAGATGCCTATAAGGTCTCTAGGGATCTTTCATCAGTTAAATTAGATGAGCTATTTTGTGAATTTCAATTGCATGAACAAGCTAACACTTCATCCAAAGAGAAGGGTATAGCTCTTTTTGTAGGAAAGAAGGAGAAGAAGAAAAAGGAAAAGAAGGAGGTGTCTTCCTCATCCGAATCCGAGGAAGACTCATCAAGTAGTGAGGATGAGCTATCGGCAAGTGAGGTGGCACACTACGTCAAGAAATTTGGTGGGAAGTCAAGGAGGCTCACCAAGAAAGATGTGAAGAGGATGTTTCAATCCTCAAGAGGAAAATCTTCAAACAATTCAAATTCTATTTCTAATGTGACGTGTTTTGGTTGCAACAAGAAAGGGCATATAAAGCCAAATTGCCCGGAACTAAAGAAAAAGGAGGAGAAGGAAAAGAAGAAGAAGGAAAAGAAGGAAAAGAAGAAGAAGGAGGCGATGATGGCATAAACATGGGATACTCTAAGTATGGAGGAGTCTTCCGACGATGAAGAAGTTTGCCATACAACTCGGAACTTAGCCCTCATGGCATTGGAAGAAACCGGAAGCTCAAGCGAGGAGTCTTCTTCCTCTTCAAGCGATGAATCATCATCAAGTGATGATGATGAGGTAAACAACTCACCCAAAGTAGATTTACTTTATAAGACTATTGCATGCTTACAAAATGCTTTAAATAGATCAAAAACTAGGATTAAGGATCTAAAATTAGAGATCAAATCATTTAAGAATGTAGATGCATCATGTGATAAACCATCTAGTGATAATGATGATTGTACTCTTAGGGATGAAAATGATGAGTTAAGAAAAGAAATAGGTAAATTAAGAGCATGCCTAGAAAAGATCACAAATTGTTCTAAATATCTAGATATGATTATTAAGGATCAAAGGGCAATTTACAATAAGGCCGGATTAGGATATAGACCTAAGGAGAAAGAGGTAGCATTTGCATCCCTAGTTAGTAGAAAATCAATGATTAAAAGCAAGGGGAGAAAGGCATGGGTACCTAAGAAATTTATAATTGATGCTAGTGGTCCTAAGATTTGGGTACCTAAGGATTATGTTTTTCATGTGATATAGGTAGAAGAACCAAGCTTGTGGATAGTTGATAGTGGGTGCTCAAAGCATATGACCGGGGATGAGAGAAAATTCTCCACTATCAACCATACTAGCAAAGGAAAGGTGTCATTTGGTAATAGCGGTAAACTTAAAATTCTAGGAAAGGGCACCATTGAGGTATCTCCCAATCTTGCCATTCATAAAGTTCTATTAGTTAAAAATATGAAATTTAACCTACTTAGTGTAAGCCAATTATGTGATGCAAATTTTGATGTTAAATTTGATTCTTCAAAATGCTTTATAAGACACAAAACTATAAATGATTGCATGTTAGTAGGCTTTAGGAAATCAAATATATATTATGTTGATTTATCCTATGCTACTAATTCTTCTACTAAGTGTCTTATTGCAAAAGAGGAAGAAAGTTGGCTTTGGCATAGGAGGCTAGGACACATAAACATGAAGAATATAGCCAAAATAGAAAAATTGAAGCCAGTCAAAGGATTGCCTAGAGTCAAATTTCTCAAGGACAAGATGTGTGATGCTTGCCAAGAAGGGAAGCAATCAAAAACATCACACAAAGGTAAAAATTTACTTAGTACCGCTTTACCATTAGAATTATTACATATGGACCTATTTGATTGCCATAGTACCCCATCTATAATTGGTAGTAAATATTGCTTGGTAATAGTAGATGATTTTTCTAGGTTTACTTGGGTGTTTTTCTTGAAAAATAAAGATGAAACCTTAGAAATAATCATAGGATTTTGCAAAAGAGTAGAAAATGAAAGAAAACTCAAAATAAACCAGATCTATAGTGATCATGGTGGAGAGTTTGAAAATTCTAACTTTTCAACTTTTTGCTTAGAACAAGGGTACAAGCATGAATTTTCTTGTCCTAGAACACGCCAACAAAATGGGGTTGTGGAAAGGAAAAATTGTGCCCTACAAGAAGCGGCTAGGACAATGCTTAATGCATATTCCTTACCTAGCTACTTGTGGGCGGAAGCGGTTATTACCACTTGCTATATCCAAAATAGGGTATTGATTCATAGGTTCTTAGGAAAAACTCCATTTGAATTGTGGAATGGAACAATTCCAACAATTCATTATTTTAAGGTCTTTGGATGTAAAGTCTATATCTTAAATACCAAAGACAACCTAAGTAAGTTTGAGTCCAAAGCGGATGAGGGAATCCTAGTTGGATACTCATCCACTAGTGTAGGATATAGAGTTTACAATAAAAGGACTTAAAAGATTGAAGAATCTTCGAATGTTCAATTTGATGAAAATTCAAATACATACCCTAGGAAATCCCCTATTGATGATGACATAAACAATGAAAATCAATGAATTACCCAACAATTGCAAGATTTAACCTTAGGGGGTAATGATCAAGGGGGAGGATTGGATCAAGGGGGAGTAAGGGATGACTCTGATGATGAACATAGGATTGAAGTTAATCATGATCAAACTCAACTTGATACACCTCCTAGAACCATAAGAGTTCATCAAAGTCACCCATTAGATCAAATTGTGGGTGAATTATCTCAAGGAGTTAGGACTAGGTCATTCCATAGGGATCCCACTAGTCATATAGCTCTAATTTCTCAAATTGAGCCCAAAAACATTAGAGTCCATTATAATACTTTTAGCATATGCCTCCTATATGGGTTTCAAACTCCATCAAATGGATGGGTTGCTAGATTAGAATACTTTTAATCAAGTTGAAGGACTTGATTATGATGAAACATATGCCCCGGTTGCTAGATTAGAGTCCATTAGAATACTTTTAGCATATGCCTCCTATATGGGTTTCAAACTCCATCAAATGGATGTCAAATCGGCATTCCTAAATGGGTTTATTAAGGAAGAGGTGTATGTAGAACAACCTCCCGGGTTTGAAAATACAGACTACCCAAACCATGTATACAAGCTTAGGAAAGCCTTATACGGTTTGAAACAAGCTCCCCGGGCTTGGTATGAAAGATTGTCAACTTTCCTAATCTCTAAGGATTTCAAAAGGGGTAGTATAGATCAAACTCTCTTTATAAAGTCAACATCTAAGGACATCTTTGTAGCCCAAGATTATCTTTGGGTCAACAAATGATGAACTTCTTCAAGACTTTATTCAAAATATGGAAAAAGAGTTTGAGATGAGTCTAGTTGGAGAATTAAATTTTTTCCTAGGTTTGCTAGTTAAACAAACAAGTGAAAAAATTTACGTTTATCAAACCAAATATGCTAAGGAAATGATTAAGAAATTTGGTTTAGAAAATGCTAAGGTAGTGTCAACTCCAATGGCAACCAATACTAAAATAGATAGTGATAGTGAAGGAAAACAAATAGATCTTACCCTTTATAATAGCATGATTGGTAGCCTCTTGTATTTAACCACTAGTAGACCCGACATATTATTTGCGGTTGGTAAGTGTGCTAGGTATCAATCATGTGCTAAGGAATCTCATTTAGTTGCCGTTAAAAGAATTTTAAGATATGTCAAGGGCACACTAAATGTAGGTCTATGGTACCCTAGGACTAGGTCTTTTGATTTAATTGGGTACAACGATTCTGATTATGCCGGTTGCAAATTGGATCGAAAGAGTACTAGTGGTGGATGCCAATTCCTTGTGTCCTCCCTAGTGAGTTGGAGTAGTAGGAAGCAACCTTGTGTTGCTTTATCCACCACCGAGGCCGAATATGTGGCTATGGGTGGTTGTGTAGCTCAACTCTTATGGATGAAACATACCATAGAAGATTATGAGCTATCTTACTCCAACATGAAAGTATTTTGTGATAATGTGAGCACCATTAACTTGACCAAAAATCCGGTGCATCACTCTAGGACCAAGCACATTGAAGTGAAGCATCACTTCATTAGAGACCATGTGGCTAAGGGGGACATTGAGCTCAATTATATTGAATCCAAGTCCAACTTAGCCTATATATTTACCAAGGCTCTCCCCAATGTAGAATTTTCATCACTTAGTGTTAGTGCTTATAAGCTCCACATATCTCCACAATGGCATGATATTGTCCACTTTGGGTCTAAGCCCTCATGGTTTTATTTTTGGGCTTTACCCAAAAGGCCTCATACCAATGGAGATATCTTTTTTCTTATAAGCACATGATCTTTTCCATGTCTTACCAATGTGGGACTTTGATTGTATTCCCCATACTCCCAACAATCCCCCCCTCAAACGAAGGACCACATTGGGCCCCCCCTCAAGCCTATCCCTCCTCGAAGGATTTTCTCTGCTTGATGTCCGATCTTCAACCCACCAGGACTTTCTGCCAGTTGTTCGGTCCCCCTGACCCAACTAGACTTCCTTCCTGATGTCTGGTTCTCTTGATCCGGACGTGGGAGCTCAACTTCCTTCGTTCGAGGTTCATGGCTTGACATGGACCATGGCTCTGATACCAATTGTTAGTGCTTATAAGCTCCACATATCTCCACAATGGCATGATATTGTCCACTTTGGGTCTAAGCCCTCATGGTTTTATTTTTGGGCTTTACCCAAAAGGCCTCATACCAATGGAGATATCTTTTTTCTTATAAGCACATGATCTTTTCCATGTCTTACCAATGTGGGACTTTGATTGTATTCCCCATACTCCCAACACTTAGGAGAGAACTTGGAATGTGCTTGGTTGAGTGAAGGTGTAGGTTTGCATGATCCTATAGAAATACTAGGTTTTATACCTTTAACCATCTCACAAAATACCAAAGAAACCATGATTTTTGTATTGAGCCACCTAGACAATATGTGAGATGTTAGGAAGATGCACTTGGTTCATCATGCTTGTTATGATGCATTACTATGGACCAAAGTGTCATCTAGAGACATTAATCCTTAATTGGACCAATCATTGGGAAGGCTTATACACAATTGATGTGCATATAGCTCCAAGAACATAATTGGAAATGTCAAATAAAACATATTTTAAACTATGTTTACCATACTTTGAAAAACAATTTTCAAGTGAAACACAAAAATGATACAAAGTTTGCAAAATTTTAGAACCTTTTGCTAGTTTCCAAAATTGTATCAATATTGAAATCTGGTAAACATATATTTTTCAAAATATTTTTCCTTGATAAAGTATGATTTCAGAAATGTGTACACAAATTTTCATGATTTTTTGAGGTTTCTAGAATTTACAGCGCATTTAATTTGGGTGAAAAAGGCGATTTTAGTATTACAGTGTAGCGATCATTGGTTGAAAGATCGACATAATCGTGTTTTCGAAAAATTATCCTCATTTTCTGAGATTTAGTGTATCGTTGATATCCTAAAACTATAGCATGATAGTATTGAGTCTAAACAACGTGTATGGCTATTTAATGCGATGTTTTAGGGGGAGTTTCACAAAATATATCTTTCTCCTCGAAAATTTACATTGTTGGTGCAAAGTTAGGATTTAAACTTTCAAATTGTTTGATGACTTTAGCTCCACATGTATTTTATTCATCATAATCTGTATCTTGGATTAAGGGGAATTAAAATTTTAAAATCTATGCCTTAGTTCAAGATTGTTAAACACTCAATCTTCTCATGAAATATATGCTTTTATCTTTCTTCTCTTTTTGATGTGTGTCAAAGGGGGAGAAGAAATGTTTAAGTTAAAATTGGAATTGGATATATGATGTGATAATATGCGTATCTTTAAAAGACCTAACTTAAATGATTGCCAAATATCAAAAAGGGGGAGATTGTTGGTGCAACAATGCCCTAAGCATTTATATGTTTTGATGTTTGGATAATCATCTAAGTTAGGCAATAATTTGTGATCTAAATTGTGATGATGTTTAAGTGACAGGAAAATCCAAGTATGAAAACATGGTGAAAGAAAAGTCCAAGGTAAAGGTTTGGTGGCATAAGACCAAGCATGTTGCCTTGGCAACATTAAATCCAAACGGACCTTGGCAAAGGGAGTCCAAAAGCAAGTCTTGGCAGCATAAGTCCAAGCATGTAGACTTGGCGGCGTAAAGTCCAAGCACGCTTTGGCAAAGGAAAACCCTAGACATGACAAAACTGAAGGAAGCTCTTGGAAGCAAGGCGCAAAGGATGAACAAGTCGCGGACTCGGAGGGATCCTGAAGGCGCAAGGCTTAAGGAAGAGCTAGCAGGTTAAGTCTAGGTCTAGGGGGTCAAATCAAGTGTGAAATATTCACACTTGATGAGTATCAGTCGACTGATACGATGTATCGATCGAGTCGGTGCTCAGTAGTCGGTGAAACCACGACCAACGATCATCACGTGACCAAGGTGATCGGCGATGTTAATCGATCGGCGCCAGCTGGCGGATCGTGATCGATAGACGTAAAAATAAGCACAGAATGGAGTCGCACTCGACTGCGGCCGTGATCACTCGACTGATCACTCCATCAGTCGACTGATGAAAGTGTCGTTGGATGAAACGACTCTGAATCCCGCGAATCCGGCTATTCAAAAGCCGTTAACTACGCCAGCAGTCGACTGATGTTGTACATCAGTCGATTGATCGTGCTCCAATAGGAAAATCAGCCTCTTCTCTATAAAAAGAGGGCTGGTGGAGGTTTTTGGGGTAAATGCTTATTTCTCTAATCCCTCTTAAGAGCCTCCACGAATTCTCTAGCTTTCTAAGTGATTTAAATCTCCTCCTCTTCTCTCTAAGCTTAGATCTTCATTCTTTGTAAAGAAGAGGAGTTGTTTTGTAAAGAAAGCTTATTAGTGGATATTGCTTGGATTGATCCACCTTATGGATCACCGTGGAGTAGGAGCGCTATCTCCGAACCACGTAAAAGGCCTTGTTTGCGTTTTGTTATTGTTTTTACATATATTAATGTGTTTTCTTCCGCTAATCATTTTTGTAGAAACCGAAAAATGCTACTCACCCCCCTCTAGCTTCCAAACGATCCCTAATAAAGTGCAACATCACAATAAGCATATATATATAGACTGTATCTATATATATATTAATCTCAACCATCCATATATATATATATACATATATGTATATATATATGGTAATATGCAAAGGGCCATCAGATACGGCAATGCAACATGCATGGTCATGCCTGCTCACCCCTACTCGCTACCACGACCCCAGTGTGACCTAGGTGGCACGACATGACAACTGTCCCAACTCACACCAACCATTGCTATAGAGTGGCCGAGTTGGCAGTATGATCAAGTAGCATATGAGCGTAAAGAGCTCGCTACACAACGGGGGTCCCTGCTGCTGGCCACTCCGACTAACACTACCAATGAGTTGTCAAGTACAACGCACCCGGGACAACTGCACGCAACTCAAACTACCACCGTCTATAGTGGTAGAGTGCGGCACAACAAATGCTCTGCCCTCACATCAGTTACTCCTCGGGTAGTGCTCTGGGAGCTAAGATGACTGACGACTCTCTCAACCTGAAGGGAGACTAAGTCGTTAGAATGCATGCAAATGACATGTGTATGCTGTCACATGTACAACCATCTACCACAGACTCTATGTTCAGCAAAGAGGCATACCCATCTAATCAATACACTCTCTATCCTGTAGAGAGTCGTACTCAACATATCGACGGACTCTTTATCCTATAGAGAGTCGTACTCAACTGATCATAACTCTCTATCCAATAGAGAGTCATACTCAACTGATCGACGCACTCTCTATCCAATAGAGAGTCGTACTCGACTAATCATATCAGGCTGGGACCACCAGTCCGCAGCGACACACTAATCACCCTTCACTTAACCATTACCAACTCATGGTTGATAACAGTATGCAACATACGTGTATTGGAAATAAATCCTACATTTAGAGAATTACCTACCTACAAATGACCTTTTTGCCAATTTATAAATTTGGTCATCACCCGTACTAACCTTTACACCCTACTAAACATCTAGGCCAATTTACATCACATCTATAACTCCTAAATTATGATAGGGTATATGTGATATCAACAATTGAGCATAAATACATCCAACGATAAGTTCAAGCATATGATAATAAGAGCAGGGTCAAGATAATATGAACACCTAACATGCTCATATTTATGACTAAATCTAAATGCATTAAACTACCTGACAAGGGTAGGAATTACCCACCTGATACGAAGCTCAAATAATCCCCACGGCCGTGGACCTACTTCATATCCCAAACCTGCACAATAATAATGTTGGGTTTCCGGCACCGCGGCGTGTGTGTGTTCGATCATGTTTCGTAAACATGAGCACAGCGGAAGCAATTAAAAATAATAAATCTATATTTATTACAACACACACAACACACGCATGCTATTACAACAAGTGTAGACATAACTGTAAATTAAAATTTGCAATAAAAGAAATTATCTACGTTATACCTTTCGTATGACGTGTAGCGGGAACGGCATCAACCGGAACGATCCTCGTAAGAATCGTCTCTATCCGTATCCACGCCGAGCTCCTCGGGATGACTTCGCTAAGTCACAAGCTTCGTCTTCGTATGGGTTACTAGCCTCGTGTTGAAGACGACGTGATCGAGAGATGATCACGATCCGAATCCAAATTCGGATCCTAAAACGAGTTCTCAAAACTCGCTTCTCCGGAGAGGTATTCGTCAACCAATTGACGAATCCTTCGTCCTCCACCTCAGAGGATTACCGGAGATCAAATCCCCGGTAAGTTAGGCGCTATCGGAGCACTAACCGTCGTCCAAACGACGCTCCGACAACAAAGAAACAAGCTGTCCAGAAAAACTGGACAGCTTTTGGTGGAGGAATAGAGGCCGGCCAAAGGAGATGTGGAGCTCACCTTATCACCGAACCCAAAGGAGATCGCCGGAGGGTCGCCGGAGGTTCTCCAGCTGAAGCTTGGACGTCGGCAAAGACTTGGACGGCTGCACACAAGCTGGGCGGCAGCAGCTTTAGGTGTTGCCGCCGAATAGGAGAGGGAGGGGGTTTGGGCGGCCAAAACTAGATTAGCCTTAGGGTTAGGGTTTTAGCCCTATTTTATAGAGAACTAATTCTCTTAATGGTTAATGGATCACATCCATAAAGCCCGTTAACCCGCTCCATTAAGATAAGTTAAAATAAACCAAACCATGATGGTTTATTTTAAGTTAAAACGAACCGAACCAACCTTTGGTTCATTCGTTTAATATAAACCAAACCCTTTGGTTTATTCTCATCCATTGGATTAGAACCAAACCATTTTGGTCCATCCATTATGTCTTCATAAGACACGGCCCATCCACGCTTCCATTGCGACTGAAACAATTTCATGCTCACTTTATGTTTGGTCCAACCAAACATAGTTTCTCTCGGTCTGAGAATCCCATTCTCAAGCTCGTTTTAAATCCTTTGGATTACACTCGTTATGCGTGTGACCAAATAGGTTCTCGGTTTATGTTGGCCGTCTATAATTAACCATTAATTATAGAATGATCATGAGTGGCACCTAGTAGTACATCATGATCCCCAATTAATCGAAAAGATCAACGGTTGATCCAGAACTATTTCTGAAACCCTTCAGTAGCTCGAATGAATCGTGCCCCATTCCCTTCACTCATCTTATACCCACTTGGTTCAGGACATGGTCTATTGTGTCAGTCCCCACTAGGCTGACTACGTCACACCTAGCCCAAGTATCATTTCCTCATCCTATGAATTCTAGTTACTCCACATGTATCGAAGAGTACTTTACTCTAAACATGTAATGCTTTGGCCAAAGACTTTAGTAACAATCCGACGAGAGGCCATGGGTATACATCTCCTCGCAAGGAGTGGTGAATCCTTTATAGGCTATTCAAACACCTTCGATCACTTCGACTTATACCCAATCATCCCGGGTCCACATCTCCTTAGAGTTGTTTGCTTAAGATGTCAAAGCATAAGTCTCCATGATCAAGATGACTTGAATACCGCAAGTCAAAGGAACATCGCACTTAAGCCACAGTAAGAACTTCATTGACATATCTATATATGCAGAGAACCATATGAAGTCTTACGGCTGGTCACTCCAATGAACTAGTTACAATAACTAGCATCCACGACTAACTCCGGACATCACAATGTGTCCAGCCAGTGAGAATCAGCTGCTTGGATACACCAAGGAGTATACCTCGTGCTAGTCTCGACAGAATTGATGGTGTCCAAATCCATCAATTCATCGACTAGGGATAATTCCGATACATCACAATTACACATGTAGAGATACTCACTAGTTGTGATCCAATCACAAATTCTCTCATGCTGTGAATCGTATCATGGACATTCAGTAAATGAGTTTAAGATCCAATCAAATACATTAAACATGTAAAATCAAATAGTGAATCTTCATTTATCATATAAATGGTTCATACATAAGGCGATTGCCTTAGGATATCTCTCATATATTCCTAACAGACTCCCACTTGGCCTAATGCCAATCGCTACGGTATCCAATACCATAAGCACTAACATGACCCTCAAACTTACTTTGAGGTAATGCTTTAGTCAAAGGATCCGCTAAGTTCCTTTCAGTGGGAATTTTCTCGATTTTATTTCGTTCCTACTGATGATCTCTCTGATAAGATGATAGAGGCGAAGCACATGTTTAGATCGTTGATGAGACCACATCAAATTCATAGATGAACTACTTGATCCAAACCGCTTCCTTTGCTGCTTCCAAAGCTGCAACGTATTCTGCCTTAGTGTCAGAATCTGCTATAGTGTCAAGTTTGGAACCTTTCCAACTTATTGCGCCTCCATTCTAGGTGAATACATACCCAGACTGAGACATGGAATCATCCTTGTCTGTCTGGAGTTGGCATCCGTATACCCACGTATCACCATGTACCCTTCTCCATATATTAGGAACACATCCTTAGTTCTTCTCAAGTACTTAAGGATCGTCTTAACAGCCACCCAATGATCCATTCCTGGATCAGACTGGTATCTGCTCGTGACACTCAGAGCATACGATACATCGGGCCTCGTACATAACATAGCATACATGATAGATTCTATTACGGATGCATAGGGAATCTTACTCATGCAAATCCTCTCGTCTTCTATGCACGGACACATAGACTTCGAAAGGTGTACCCCATGCTTGATGGGTAAGAAACCTTTCTTGGATTCCGACATGCTAAACCTCTTTAGCACTCGGTCTATATATGTAGACTGCGAAAGACCAAGCAACCGTTTCGATCTATCTCTATAGATCTTAATCCCGAGGATGTAGGTTGCTTCTCCCAGGTCTTTCATGGAGAATGTCTTGGATAACCAAACCTTCACTGACTGTAAGATTGAAACATCGTTTCCTATAAGTAGTATGTCATTCACATAAAATACTAGGAATACGACTGCACTCCCACTAACCTTCTTGTACAGACAAGGTTCGTTTGGATTTTGTGAGAAATCAAACTTTTTGATCGTCTCATCAAAACGGATATTCCAGCTCCTGGATGCTTGCTTCAATCCATAAATGGACCGTCGCAATTTGCATATCTTGGTTTTATCAACCGATGTGAAACCCTCAGGCTGTATCATATACACGTCCTCGAGCAAGTTTCCATTACGGAAAGTTGTTTTCACATCCATCTGTCATATCTCATAATCATAATGAGCCGCTATGGCCAGGAGCATCCGAATGGATTTAAGCATAGCTACAGGCGAATAGGTTTCATCATAATCAACACCTTGTTTTTGATGATATCCTTTCGCCACCAATCTAGCCTTATAGGTAATCACATTACCATCCATGTCGGTTTTCTTCTTGAAAACCCACTTGCACCCTATAGGCTTTATGCCTTCAGGTGGGTCAACCAAGTTCCAAACTTGGTTTTCATACATGGAATCCATTTCCGACTTCATGGCACCAAGCCACTTATCCCTTTCTGAACTTGTCAGCACTTCTTCATAACTGGTAGGCTCCTCATCATCAATTAGTAACACGTCGTTCGATTCTCTTACGAGAAATCCATATCTCTCAGGAATATTGCGTGTTCTGCCAGATCTACGAAGATGTGGTGTTACAATAGGTCCAGCCGATTGCTCATCACTATGAGTTGTCGGCTGTTGTGCTTCACCAGGTATCTCATCAATGTCTATTTGAGTCTCTCGAGCCTCCTCAAGCTCGGCGGACACTCCCCTTTGTTTTCTTGCAAGAGAAACTCTTTCTCTAGAAACACAGGCATGCCTTGAAACAAACACCTTTTGTTCCACGGGATGATAGAATTGGTAACCCCTTGTTTCCTTAGGGTATCAATAAATAGACATTTATCGGACTTAGCATCAATTTATACGTCTGATCAAGCTTCACATAAGCGGGACAACCCCATATCTTCAAGTAAGATACATGAGGTTTCTTACTATTCCATATCTCTATATGGAGTAGTTGAGACTACCTTAGTAGGCATTACATTTAACAAGTAAACAGGTACTATGCAAGTGCATAGCCCCAAAGGACTTGGGAAGAGTTGCATGATTCATCATTGACTGACCATGTCCAACAAGATCGATTCGCCTCTCAGATACACCATTATACTGTGGTGTATATGGCGGAGTCCATTGAGACAATATGCCATTGTCTCTTAGATAATCAAGAAACTCTTGACTTAAGTATTCACCACCTCGATCCGATCGAAGTATTTTACTACTTTTGTCATGTTGTTTCTCTACTTCATTTCTGAATTCTTTGAACCTTTCAAAGGCTTCAGACTTGTGTTTCATCAGGAACACATACCCAAACCGTGAGTGATCATCGGTGAAGGTAATGAAGTAGCTATAGCCTCCTAAAGCTTGAGTTGACATAGGTCCACATACATCAGTATGTACTAGACCTAGTAACTCTCCCACTCGTTCACCTTTTCGGTAAAGGTAACTTAGTCATCTTGCCTTTTAAGCATGATTCGCATGTATCGTATGAATCCAATTCAAACGATTCCAGAATTCCACATCGGTGTAATTCGGACATGCGTTTCTTGCTTATATGGCCAAGACGACAATGCCACATATAGGAGTCTATGTGATTATCCTTTCCAGCACGCGTGTTGCTCGCTTCGATATTGAAAATGTCACTGGATACGTCCAACGTATAAACACCATTGCTTAAAGTTCCAGTCCCATAAAGAACCCCATTCAAAGTTATGTAACAACAATTGTTACTAAACGTCAAATGGAAACCATTTCTATTTAAACAAGAAATAGAAATGATGTTCTTTATCAACAAAGGAATATAAAAGCAATTGTCCAGTTCTAAGACAAGTCCTGCAGGGAGATTCAACAAATACGTTCCGATGGCGAGTGCAGCAACCTTTGCTTCATTCCCAACACGTAAATTTGACTCTCCCTTGACGAGTCTTCTTCTATTCCTTAGCCCATGTATGTCATTACATATATGTGAGTCACACCCAGTATCCAAAACCCAAGTGTCTAAGGAAATAGAATGACAATCAATAAAGAAGATTTCTGAAGAAGATGGGGCATCCGATGCCTTATCCTTCTTCACGGACTCTTGATAAACCTTGCAATTTCTTCGCCAATGACCCTCCTTGCCATAATGATGGCAAGTGCCCTTTTGAGCTGGTTCTGCCTTTTAGCCTTTTTCTTCTTCCCCTTCTGTTGTTCCTTTGACTCCCTCTTAGAACCTTTCTTCGAGGAATCAACTAACAACACTGTCCCCTACTCATGCTTCTCAGAAGGCTCCACATTCTTCAGCATGTTGAGCAGTACCATAAATGAACCTCCTTGCATCTCAGAGGTGAAGAGGAGCTTGGAGACTTCGAACCTTTCGAATCTCACTTGCTCATCAACCAACTCACAAAGATGAAGGACTACGATATGAGCATCCATATGCTCATGCCGCCAGAGCTTGGGTTCCATCGCGGCTAGCATGATGCAACTCATTTGTTCAGAATCACTCACATGTTTCTGATAGGCCAACAATTGGTCCAAAGTTGCATCGTCACTAGGACGGGCGGGAAGAGGCGCTTCGAGGACATACACAAGATTTTCACCTTGAGAACAATTCTCAAGTTTCTAAGCCAGTCCAAGAAGCTCGGCCCAGTCAATTTATTCGAATCCAAAATGGAACGCAAATTCAAACACATCATGATCAATCTTAGAAATACAAAACGAGCATATATGAGAAAGATGATTTTAAAATGCATCAATATACATTTATAAATCCCATTCATTTTTCGAATTCAAAAACCCTTAAAATCACTTCGGGAGATCGTAGGTCCATATCCGAATGGGTTGATATCCATCATAGATAAGAACAACCTTGGAGTGAGTCCAACAAGCCATTCTTAGCTATGATGGTGGGTATCAAGTATACCGATTACATATCATGTATATGTAACTATCACAATGTGCTATCAACTAATTGAATGTTTACACATACATTGGTTTGTTAACACATTAACAAGTATGCAACATATGCATAGCACCCAACTTCACCTCTCTTCACATCGACCTTGGAGTGAGTCCAACAAATCGATGCTCCAAGTTAAAGCCAACCCATTAATCGCGAAATAGTTTTAATATGGTTAGAGCGCATTCAACCAATTAGCCAGGCTTGGAGTGAGTCCAACAACCCAAACTAACGATTGATCTCTGACTCTTACCATATTAGAGTTAAACTATTCCAATGATTTGAACATGTTCAGGTTCGAGTCGGGCTTGGAGTGAGTCCAACAACCCAAACAAGAAACAGAACTCTGGTTCTAACCATATTAATGGAAGGTGTAGGCTTTAATATTGAGTTAGGGTTTTATGTCTCATCCTCTTTGCATGCAAATAACTATTATCTACATGGAATGGCATACATCTACATGTCACGACACGCATGGCATAATGTTATGCATCTAATGCAATTACATGGCATACACTTATGTCATGTTTATAATTTCCTTATATGTCATAACTATTTATGGAAATAAAATATGTTTAAGATTTGATTCTCCAAATCAAATCATAATTAAATTAGGAAACAAATTTCCAAATCTAATCACATATTTTATTCATGGAATTATTTGATTAAGGAAAATCTATTTAGGAAACCAATTTCCTAAATCATTAAAACTACTTATGGAAATAAAATATTTTAAGATTTGATTTCCCAAATCAAATCATAATTAAATTAGGAAACAAATTTCCATAATCTAATCAAATATTTTATTTATGGAAAATATCAATTTCCATAAATACTTCCAACTTTCCAAAAGTGGAAGATTTCCATAAATACTTCTAGACTTTCCAAAATTGAAAAATTTTCATAAATACTTCTAAATTTCCAAAATTTAGAAAATTTCCAGAAATACATTATGACTATCGCAAAACCAATTTTACGATTATGTCGAAACACAACCTGGGCTCTGATACCACTGTTGGGTTTCCGGCACCGCGGCGTGTGTGTGTTCGATCATGTTTCGTAAACATGAGCACAGCGGAAGCAATTAAAAATAATAAATCTATATTTATTACAACACACACAACACACGCATGCTATTACAACAAGTGTAGACATAACCGTAAATTAAAATTTGAAATAAAAGAAATTATCTATGTTATACCTTTCGTATGACGTGTAGCGGGAACGGCATCAATCGGAACGATCCTCGTAAGAATCGTCTCTATCCGTATCCACGCCGAGCTCCTCGGGATGACTTCGCTAAGTCACGAGCTTCGTCTTCGTACGGGTTACTAGCCTCGTGTTGAAGACGACGTGATCGAGAGATGATCACGATCCGAATCCAAATTCGGATCCTAAAACGAGTTCTCAAAACTCGCTTCTCTGGAGAGGTATTCGTCAACCAATTGATGAATCCTTCGTCCTCCACCTCAGAGGATTACCGGAGATCAAATCCCCGGTAAGTTAGGCGCTATCGGAGCACTAACCGTCGTCCAAACGACGCTCCGACAACAAAGAAACAAGCTGTCCAGAAAAACTGGACAGCTTTTGGTGGAGGAATAGAGGCCGGCCAAAGGAGATGTGGAGCTCACCTTATCACCGAACCCAAAGGAGATCGCCGGAGGGTCGCTGGAGGTTCTCCGGCTGAAGCTTGGACGCCGGCAAAGACTTGGACGGCTGCACACAAGCTGGGCGGCAGCAGCTTTAGGTGTTGGCGCCGAATAGGAGAGGGAGGGGGTTTGGGCGGCCAAAACTAGATCAGCCTTAGGGTTAGGGTTTAAGCCCTATTTTATAGAGAACTAATTCTCTTAATGGTTAATGGATCACATCCATAAAGCCCGTTAACCCGCTCCATTAAGATAAGGTAAAATAAACCAAACCATGATGGTTTATTTTAAGTTAAAACGAACCGAACCAACCTTTGGTTCATTCGTTTAATATAAACCAAACCCTTTGGTTTATTCTCATCCATTGGATTAGAACCAAACCATTTTGGTCCATCCATTATGTCTTCATAAGACACGGCCCATCCACGCTTCCATTGCGACTGAAACAATTTCATGCTCGCTTTATGTTTGGTCCAACCAAACATAGTTTCTCTCGGTCTGAGAATCCCATTCTCAAGCTCGTTTTAAATCCTTTGGATTACACTCGTTATGCCTGTGACCAAATAGGTTCTCGGTTTATGTTGGCCGTCTATAATTAACCATTAATTATAGAACGATCATGAGTGGCACTTAGTAGTACATCATGATCCCCAATTAACCGAAAAGATCAACGGTTGATCCAGAACTATTTCTGAAACCCTTCAGTAGCTCGAATGAATCGTGCCCCATTCCCTTCACTCATCTTATACCCACTTGGTTCAGGACATGGTCTATTGTGTCAGTCCCCACTAAGTGACTACGTCACACCTAGCCCAAGTATCATTTCCTCGTCCTACGGATTCTAGTTACTCCACATGTATCGAAGAGTACTTTACTCTAAACATGTAATGCTTTGGCCAAAGACTTTAGTAACAATCCGACGAGAGGCCATGGGTATACATCTCCTCGCAAGGAGTCGTGAATCCTTTATAGGCTATTCAAACACCTTCGATCACTTCGACTTATACCCAATCATCCCGGGTCCACATCTCCTTAGAGATGTTTGCTTAAGATGTCAAAGCATAAGTCTCCATGATCAAGATGACTTGAATACCGCAAGTCAAAGGAACATCGCACTTAAGCCACGAAGAACTTCATTGACATATCTATATATGCAGAGAACCATATGAAGTTTACTACCGTCACTCCAATGAACTAGTTACCATAACTAGCATCCACGATTAACTCCGGACATCACAATGTCTCCAGCCAGTGAGAATCAGCTGCTTGGATACACCAAGGAGTATACCTCGTGCTAGTCTCGACAGAATTGATGGTGTCCAAATCCATCAATTCATTGACTAGGGATAATTCCGATACATCACAATTACACATGTAGAGATACTCACTAGTTGTGATCCAATCACAAATTCTCTCATGCTGTGAATCGTATCGTGGACATTCAGTAAATGAGTTTAAGATCCAATCAAATACATTAAACATGTACACTCAAATAGTGAATCTTCATTTATCATATAAATGATTCATACATAAGGCGATTGCCTTAGGACATCTCTCATATATTACTAACAAATAATAAATTACGGTTAAGTACAAATCTCCGATAATTGTAGATACAAAATACTAATTCGTTCTATATTCTCATTCTTTTTCCGAGTACATTTTAACCACACCGATCATATACAACCGATTCACCATTACCAACTCATAATGAATCACCGACATCCTCAAGATCAATTACGGTGAATAGATCTAACCACCCTTGCTTCACCCATCACAACTCCCTAACAGAGCATAACCAACATAATCCAATACACTAAGATCTCCAAATCAAAATATATCAGACAACAAACCAGTAATAACCGAACATAATCAACACCCGAAACAAACAATACCACTCCAATCACAGCTCCCCTTCTTCCTTCAACGATCCGAGCTACACTTGCAACAATCGACAAAAGACATTCACAGGAAGAACATTACCAACAAATCCGGTCTGTCCATCCCTTCCAATTTCACAGCCAACACTTACATCTCTAATACAAGAATATTAACAAATGAAGGTGATAGCATAGATCAGCTTACCAACCCAAGAATTATCACCGGTGGCAATCCTTTCCAACTCTGCCCTATTCAACCGCTCGAGACCACTGTCCAAAACCAAATCAACAATTCGGCAATCAAACAATCCCTAACAGCGACAACGTCCAATAGACAAAACCACACCAATTTCTACCAAAAAGAAATTTACAAACAAGGGATAAATCTTGCTTACCCGGTGTTGAACCCCGCTGGCAGCAAAGTCCCCAACAATCGGCAGCCACCCCTTTCACAGATTCCACCGTCCGCCGAAACCTACCATTGCCCAATATCCACAGTCCATCGAAAACCAACAGAACCATCATTGCCGTAGTCCCAAACATAAATCTCTGGCTACAATCGGAAAAACCACAATCTAAGATGGATCTCACATGAGATCAAGGAAGAAAAGGACCAAGCCTCACCTTGTGCCAACAGAACTCGCCGCTCCCGAGATCGAAGATGCGCGTCGACAATCTCTCGATCGTGGAGAAGCAAAGGGGCACCGACTTCCTTCCCAGTCGTCGTCTGCTCCGGTAGAGGTCTTAGACGGCAGAAGGTCCGATCGTCGGCGATAGAGCACCGACAACTAGTGGGAGTGAAGGGATAGCGACAGGTAGTTCGATAGCCGCACACCGAGCGACTTGTAGAGGCAGCCCTAGGATGGTGACCATGGGCAGCGGCACGGCGACAGCGGTTGTTGTGGCCGGCGCGCGAAAGAGATGGCGACGGTGGAGACACAGCCTCGGTGAGGAAATCCCGCGAGACAGAGGATCGGGAGGGGAAAGAAATGACGCGATCGATAAATAAGGGGAAAATGGAAGAAATGGCTCGGCTCGCGTTAAAGGGGAGAAGACGAGTGGGTTTTTAACGCTAAGTGGTTGAGTTAGCCTAAATTAAATCCGAGCTAATCCAACTTGACCTAACACCCATTTAGGCTTTGACCTTACTCCAAACGGTCATACAAATCCTTTTTTTTTTTAATTCTGAAAAATTCCATAAGATAATTCCCAATTAGCAAGGGATTTTTTTTTCGGTATTTTACATAAAGCCATCCTAGGAAGGGAAGAAGAACTTGAGTTGGGTTCTCAGGGAGTAGATGAAGGTCTCTCCGAAGGTGCTGGAGAAGGACACATTGTTTTGGGAGGGGGGGGGGGGGGGTTGTTTGTTGAGGGGGAATCTCAAAAGCTAGACTAGGAGATCATCGTGAAGAGCTTGATCCCAGTGATGGTGCCTCAGATTGGGTTCGCTTATGAGGTCAACACTATCCTAATGACTTCCCCAAACTCACCACCTTGAGCACAAAAGAAGACCATGTTGGGATCTTGAGTGTAAAACAATCGCATAAATGCAAAGAAAAAACTGGATCCCACCAAAGATCCATGTGAATACATGCTCATCACTTACTACCCTATCTAGATTAGAGATTACCTTTGATGCATATCCCTTCGCAATCCCGGCAACAACATCTCTATGATGGATCTTAGCGCGATCAGAATGGTCGCACCTCTATAGTATCCACACGGACACACACTTTGGAGAATCAAAGTTGTGCTAGCAACACCACACAAGGGGTCACGACCAAAGAAGAGGTTTGGCCACAATGAAGAAGAAGAACAAAAGGGAAAAAAACACTCTTTTGAATCATAATCCAAAGACCTTTTATATTGATCCTATGAATACCATAGGTTTTGCATCCTTTTGTATTCCATCTTTAATGCATAATCAATCCAATTAATCATGATGAATCCATTCATCTTCTTCAAATTAATTTGAGTCCAACTCAAATTAAACCAATTTTGAGTCTGACTCAATTTCGACAAATCAATTTGAGTCTAACTCAAATTCAACCCTTTTGATGAGTCTAACTCAATGAATCCAATTCAATAACCTAATGGTTCATTTAGTGAAACTAAAATGAACCCATCTCCAAAATAACATATTCTTTGTGTGTAACCTAATAGGTTCTCGTAACGTTGGCAATGTTTCTAAAACCCCTTTTTAAAACATAAGAAATGAGTGACATCTAGCAATGCATCATTGCTATCCAAGTGAAAAAAAATTTCAAGATCCAACATAACCTCTCTGTGGCTATTATATTGTATGAATCAATCCTTCTATCTTTGATATCTAGATTGATCAATGAGGTATAGAACGTGTAATCCTCTTATCAATATTTGTCTTTCTTAATCTCTAAGTAGACTACGTTAATCAAATGAGCTCAATATCTCATATTGATTATTTGATCATGACCATGCATTTGAGTGTTCGAACTTCGGTGAGCGCTAGAAGGGTAAATGGCACATTCGTCATTTTTTGAAATTCGATCGTGCTTGTCTACGATTGTTAGTACGCAGTGGAATATAAAAATACAATATGAAAATAAATACAAATACACAATCACAATCCACAAAACAAGATATAACGTGGTTCAGAATCTTAGGGTTCCTACTCCACGGGTCGAGCTCAAATGAGCTCTAGTGATGCATACATCACTCGTAATCAACAACACTCCTTCTTGGTGACACATTGGAGGTGGAGAAACCTCTTACAATGATTACACAAGTAATACAAGAAAATACACAAAAAAACATAAATAAAACTTTATAACAATTGCTTTGGATGCTTTTTTGTTTGATTTCTTAATCCACACTTGAAGACCCTAATTTTTACCAGCAAATCGCCTCAAATTGCCCAAGAAATCACTGCCAAAAACCTTCACTTCGAGCTCCCATTAAAGCTGCAACTCGGCCTGATTTCCACCTAGTAGTGGACTGCTCATACCCATCATTGACTGCTCCTGTAGTCGTTATCTCATAACGACTTAATCCACGTCAGAAATGTTCCAATGGATACCTAGCAGTTGGTGATCGACCTCGTGATCATCCCGATCAACATAGCCTAGTCGACTACCCTTACTCAATAGTCAACTCGGAAACATTTTGTGCCTGTTTCCTCGACCAACAATCGACTGCCCTCCATGGAAGTCGATTAATCAAGTCTAGTCGACTGCTAAATCCTAGCAGTCGACTGATGGACCACAAAATAAAAGTCGAATGCTAGTCAACTCCAATCAGTCGATTGGTCATAATCCCAGTCGACTGCCCAGAGTCGATTCAATTGCAAAGTGTCAAACACTTGACAAGTCGAATGTTACACCTCAATCATGAGATTTACCCCAAGTATGATGTCCTCATACTTGCTAGACCACCCTTAGCCTAGACCTAAGCCTTCTAGCCACCTCCATTAGCCTCACGCCTATTTGATCCCTCCAAGTCATCCATGACTTGTTCATCTATATGTTAGCCTTCAGGTTCTTCCATCAGCTATTATCATGCTAAGATGGTGTACACTGTCATGGTAAATTGGGCTTACGCCGCCAAGACACATGCTTGGACTTTACGCCGCCGACCATTAGACTTATACTGCCAAGACGCCACCCTTGAACTTTACGCCGCCAATATCAACCCTTGGACTTTCGAAATGCCAAGTACCCATGACTTAGACTTTCACCGCCAAGACTACACACTTGAACTTACGTGACCAAGACTACACCATTGGACTTTCCATGCCAACCCATGTTAGACTTTCCAATTGTCAAGACTCAAGCTTGGACTTTCCATTGCCAAGACCCATGCTTGGACTTTCCATCATATGGTTAACCCCCATGTCAACCATATCGTCAACCCATTATCAAACAATGGTCAACTCATCGTCAAACATCTAAACACAACATCAATATACTACTCGAGTCCAACTCGAGTTTGGTCAATCGTGACCTGGGCCGATTGCACCAACAATCTTCTCCTTTTTGATGTTTGACAAAAAACAAATACCTTTGAGTTAGAACACTAACTCAATTCAATCCTCCCAATTTTCCAAATTGAGAATTCCATTTTCCCTTAATCCTCCCCCTTTTTAACATACATTAAAAAGACTCTCTCCAAGGATATCAATGTTTCATATCCCAATGAGATCTTGCAATCTCCCCCTTGGTCCAAAAACATCTAGGATGCCTTCACTCTTCCTAGTGATAAATCCCATATCATTAAAGAGAAGCAATCCTCACACTCTCCAAATTTTCTAAATTCTCCCCCTCATGAGGAAGAACACATCCATCATCCCATGATGGATAACCTCCCCCTAAAGGCTTGCTCCCCCTTGACCATTGCACCAACAATGTCTTTGGAGAGTCTTTAAACCTATAGGAACACTAAACTCATCAAAATTAAGGGCAAAAGATCAACCTTGAACTTTCACACACCTTAAATTGATAAAACACTCAAACAACTCTCCTAATCCATATCCAATGGATTTTCACCCTTTATAATGCTTTTTAAAACATATTCTAGGGTTAGGAGTAGTTAGGGAACCCTAACATAGCTGAAACATGGGCTAAACATCCTTGTTTACTCAAAATCAACATTGGCAGTCGACTCTGTCAGCTACCAGTCAACTTCCCTTGATGCAAGTCGACTGCCATCCATGGTAGTCGATGGATTTCTACACTTTGCAAAAATCATACTTTAATGAATTTGTGAAATTCATAAGTAAAAATTTGTATTTTGAAAAATCTTGAAAATTCATATATACATTACTTATAACAAATATTATGGGTGAAAAATGAAGGTTGGAAGCGAAGCTTCGCTTTGCACCTCAGTCGCTTGTGGATGGTGATCCCATCTACATCCCCGGATTAAAAAAAATAATCCAAGATGATGACGGATTACCCAAGCAACCGATCCATCATCGTGCTATTCGATTAGAGTGGTCTCTTGAACAAACTTGTTGATCAAGCAACCTAACTCTTTTCCTCGATCAGCCGCGAAATAAATGATGTACGGATCGCCGGTTTTTGTGTTTATCTTCGGGGTCCAAGTAAATTAACCACATACAATACATACTAATTGCATAGAACATGAAAAAAAACTTAAACAAGAATTATACCTCTTGTTTACCTCTTGGCCTTCTATTGTATGTCCTATCCTCCTCTTGGATGTTGTGTGGGCAATGATCCTCCAAGAGATGAAGCCTCCTAGATCTCGATCTTCCCTTACTTTCTCGCTCCGAACAAAGGGAAGATGTAAGCTCCCTTCTTCTCCTATCTAGTTCTGGACACAATCCCTTTGGAGGAAAAACAAACCCCTTTCTCCTCTTTGTTGTTGCCGCCGGCCACCAAGGAGAGGGAGATGGAAGATGGGTGTCAGCCAACAAGAGTAGCTCTTGTTGCCGCCGACCAATGCTTGAGGAAGAAAAGGGATGGGCACCGGACAAGAAGAGAAAGAAGATGGGATATGGGTGCCGACTAGACCTTAGTAAGAGAAGAAGCTCTTCCACTTGTTGCCGCCCAAAGCCTCTCCAAACCCTAGCCACCCAAACCAAAGAGCAAACCCTAATCCAATATTTTCTCTTTTCTTTCATCGCCCAAGCCCTAGCCCTAGCCCTCCCTTTATAGAGCTAGGCTTAAGCCTCCTTTCAATCTCCACCGTCGGATCTAGGATTTCATTTTCCACTGTCAGATCTAGGGTTTTATTTTCTACCGTCGGATCTAGGGTTTCATGAGGTGTTTATATTAGGCTACAATAGGGACCATGAGGAGGAGTTGGATCTAGGCCACCCAAAGGATCTAGCCCACATAAAGTCCGATCCATTATTGATAATTCATTCCACTAGAGGAATATCATTGATCTACCTCACCAACCCCCATAAATAAATATGAGCTTCATATATTAATTGTACAAATATCTCTCCATGTTTAAGATCTCGAATGTACATCAATTAATTAATTTACTAACAATTAATTAATCAACAACTAACTCCATGAGTAGTACCACTCAACCTGATCATCATGTCGGACCAAGTCCACCTGCATGGTTTACATGATGATCCTTATGAGGTCCTCAAGGGGACATCATCATCCTAATATATAGGACATGGTTTCCTCCTATAATCAACGACACACCATGTAAATAATATCATTTCTCAACTTACCGAGTCTATCGATTAAATCTATAAATCTCTCCCATTGATAAATCAAAGAAATAAATACTAAGTACATGTGCCCGTTATTATATCGGGATTAAGAGTATGTACACCATAATATCCGAGGTTCGATTCAATTATGTAGTCAGTAATAAATTGAATCACATCTAAGTCGGTCCTGCTCAATACACACAAAGTGCACTAGTGTAATTCTATGGTCAAGACAAACCAATACCAAATTACACTACAACCATACCAATGGTTTATCCAAAACCATCTCGGTTGTGTGCCTCTACTTATACTCTACAAGGAACTAATAACATGATCTCCTGTGTGACACTACACATCATGTTATCTATAATGTAATGTATCAGACAATATGCATAACCATAAATATGCAAACAATGATCATGTGATTCTTATTTCAAAAATAAAGATGTTCATACAAAAGATAGACATTTGAGTATACATCCCAATAATCTCCCACTTATACTAAAAGACTATGCTATCCTTATACTGCCATGCATCTGATTCTCATTCCCTCCACATGCCTATCAAAAGCTCTCGTTGGAAGGGCCTTAGTGAAAGGACTTGCCAGGTTATCCTCTGAGGCAATCTTGGCTACAACCACTTCTCCTTGCTTTACAATCTCTCGTATTAGGTGGTACTTGCGCTCTATATGTTTACTTGCCTTATGGGCTCGTGGTTCTTTCGAGTTTGCAATTGCACCACTATTATCACAATAAATTGTGATAGTTCTGGGAAAACCAGGAATCACATCCAAGTCCATCAAGAAGTTCCTGAGACATACAACTTCTTTGGCCACCTATGAGGCTGCCACATACTTAGCTTCCATGGTGGAGTTCGCTAGACATTTCTGCTTGACACTCTTCCATACAATGACTCCACCTCCCAAAGTAAACACAAAACCCGAGGTAGACTCACTGTTATCCCTATCTGATTGGAAGTCAGAATCTGTGTAACCCATAGGGAGTAATTGATCTGCCTGATATACCATCATATAATCCCTAGTCCTTCTCAAGTACTTCAATATATGCTTTACCGCAGTCCAATGTCCGTGTCCTGGATTACTCTGATATTTACTAACCATGTCCTTAGTAAAGCAGATATTCGGCCTTGTAAATAACATAGCATACATGAGGCTTCCGACTGTCGAAGCATAAGGAACCGCCTTCATCTCCTCTATCTCCTTTGATGTTCTAGGACACATCTCTTTAGATAAAGGAACTCCAATCCTAAAAGGTAGAAAACCTTTCTTGGAGTTTTTCATGCTAAAACGAGCCAAAATGGTGTCTATGTATGAAGCTTGAGATAAGCACAACATCCTTTTCCTGCGATTTCTTATAACCTTGATCCCAAGGATGTGTCCCACTTCTCTCAAGTCCTTCATATCAAACTGTTTGTACAACCATACCCTTACGTCTGATAATAATTTTACATTGTTGCTAATTAACAAAATGACATCTACGTATAGTATAAGAAATACCACTATGTTTCCGTCACATCTCTTGTAAACACAAGACTCATCCGGACTTTGAATAAATCCATAAGACTGGATTACCTCATCAAAGTGGATGTTCTAAGATCTCGAAGCTTGCTTCAATACATAAATGGACCGATTAAGCTTGCACACAAGATGTGTCACGCCCCGAGAGCATGCCGAGCAAAAAATAAAACGGATAACATCTCTCCTGTACGTGGCAACATTTCAGGTAAATACAAGGCCCGTAGGCCCACAATAACAACAACATATAAATATGTAAACAACCACAACAACATAACCAACTATCTACAACAACTACATAGGGAAACATAAAACACAACAACATCACAACTACACAGTGCATACCGGTATGACTAACACATCATAACATAACAAAACCTCGACAAAATTTGAATCCACAACATAGTACATCACGAAAACTCCAAATACAATGCACTCATACGGAAAGGCCAACACGACCACCAGAGTCTCGGAGATGAGATGAGATATCAGCTAGCGGTGCTCCAAGCCATCACGAAGACTTCTACGTGTTACCTGAGCGACAGAAAAACCCAGGGTTTGTGGTGGTGGTGAGTAAAACTCAGCAGGTAATAGAAAAACATGTATATATGTAATATCACATGTAATTCAACAACATAATCTAGAGGTACAACAAGTATATTAGCATAGTATATAAATACAAGCATATACCGTGTAACAAAATGAACAACGTAAAATGCAGACATACCTGAAGTCTGCTACACTACTCTGATCCAACCTGAACATATATCCAACATATATATATAACAGGAAGAGTAAGATCAACTAATAATATAGTCAAGCTACAGGTTAAGGTATCTAATGGTCTATCCAACACATATACCTGTATCCAACACAACTGTATAACATATGCACAAAGCATGCATGAATATGATGAACAATCAAATGCAGCAAGCATAATACAATCAAATGCAACATCACAATAAGCATATATATATATATATATATATATATATATATATATATATACTGCATCTATATATATATTAATCTCAACCATCCATATATATATATATATACATGCATATATGTATATATATATGGTAATATGCAAAGCGCCATTAGATACGGAAATGTAGCATGCATGGTCATGCCTGCTCACCCCTACTCGCTACCATGACCCTAGTGTGACCTAGGTGGTACGACATGACAATTGTCCCAACTCACACCAACCACTGCTATAGAGTGGCCGAGTGGACAGTATGATCAAGTAGCATATGAGCATAAAGAGCTCGTTACACAACTGGGGTCCCTACTGTTGGCCACTCCGACTGACACAACCAATGAGCGGTCGAGTGCCACGCACCCGGGACAACTGCGCGCAACTCCAACTACCACCGTCTCTCTACCGACACACCAGTTACTCCTTGGGGAGTATCCTGGGTGGAAAGATGACTGATGACTCTCTCAACCCCAAGAGAGACTAAGTCATCAGAATGCATGCAAATGACATGAGTATACTATCACACATACAACCATCTACCATAAACTCTCTGTTCAACAAAGAGTCGTACCCATTTGATCAATACACTATCTATCCTGTAGAGACTCGTACTCAACTGATCGACGGACTCTCTATCCTGTAGAGAGCCGTACTCAACTGATCATAACTCTCTATCCAATAAAGAGTCGTACTCAACTGATCGTCGCACTCTCTATTCTGTAGAGAGTCGTACTCAACTGATCATAACTCTCTATCCAATAGAGAGTCATACTCAACTGATCGACGCACTCTCTATCATATAGAGAGTCGTACTCGACTAATCATATCAAGCTGGGACAAACGGTCCGTAGCAACACACTAATCACCCTTCACTTAACCATTAAACAACACATGGTTGGTAACAAGTATGCAACATACGGGTATTGGAAATAAATCTTACATTTAGGGCATTACCTACCCACAGATGACCTTTTTGCCAATTTATAAATTGGGTCATCACTCGTACTAACATTTACACCCTACTAAACATCTAGGCCAATTTACATCACATCTATAACTCCTAAATCATGATAGGGAATATGTGATATCAACAATGGAGCATAAATACATCCAACGATAAGTTCAATCATAAGATAATAAGAGCAGGGTCAAGGTAATATAATCATATAAGATGATCATGCATCTAAATCTATATGCATTAAAACTACCTGACCAGGGTAGGAATTACCCACCTGATGATATAGAGTATCTGGAAATATCATTTGCCTTCACGTCCAAGAATTTCTCCCGATTCAACATCCTGCACACAACATAGAACATACTTAAGTTCTATCGTACGTCACATAATCGAACCAAACTCTACATCGACTTCGTATCTCAATCTATAAGATTGATTTAGTTATCCAACTAACCCAATCAATCCTTCACACCCATCCTTATATTTCATCATCCACTAACATCAGATTAGATAACAAAATAACCAATAGTATACATACATAACAACCTTGCTCTTGACTCACCTAGGTTAGCTTCAATTGCTAAATGGCTCAATCCAATCAGCTATCTAACCACTTCATAGGTCATTCCAACTTCGACTACTGATTGGCAAAATAGTGAGTTTGATCTCTCAAGCTTATCGTCCAACCATACAACCTAGCCATCGCCATTGAAATGGCTCTCTACAACTTTACAGCCGCACCATAGTCCTCACAACCCCCTTTACACCCTTTTACAGTGATTCACAGCCACTCCAACACCGTCGGCACCGCTTCACATCCCTCCCCAACTTCACAGAAATGCATAGGACATACACATCTCAGATCAAATCCCAGCCACAAACAACAAGGATTTACAACTGCAATGAACGAAAAATCAATACAGATCGACTTACCAGCGGTTGGAACCTCCACTAGCAGCACTCCCTATTACCGACATCCCTGTTCACTGATTGTAAATGGGGCTCACGCTCCCTGCCCAGAACACCAAAATCCCATTCAACCAAGGAAAATCATAGCAGGGTATTAGACAAGGAGAAGTCGACCCTTACCTAATTCCGACGATCTCCGATAAAGCAAATCTTCAAAACCAATAGCCCCCCTCCTCACGGAAGCACAACCCCGGCGACAATCAGCTAGTGTAGCTCACTCGTGCCCGAAGAAGGCCTTACCTGACTGCTCAGTCGGCGTTCTGGCCTCCAGGCGGACCTCTCATCGGAAGGAGCCATCGGTGGTCACTGGATCACGGAGAAGCAAGGCGTCGACCTCCTTCCCCTCAAATCGATTTTCCCATGAAGAAGCCATCGAGGCTGTCCGTGGTGGCTGGAGATAGTGCCTGGCAGTGAAGAGGTGATGGAGCGAGGCTCGCTCGGGCGACGACGGCGAAGAAACAAACAGAGGGGAAAGGGGAGATCGGGATCGGGAAATAATAAGTCACAAATTAATAACCGGCGGGAATGAGAAGTCATGAAAAGGAAATCAGATTAATTAAGCCATTGAAGATAGTCTAAACAAGCTTTACAAAAGCATGTTTGCTTTATGTCCATGAAATATCTATAAAACTTCCGTTTAAGTACAAAAAAATTTCTAAAAATTCCTTAAAAAATTCTATAAGATAATTTCTTATTTAACAAGGGTATTTATTTATTTCGGTATTTTATATTCTCCCCCACTAATAAAAATTTTGTCCCAAAATTTCATACTAACATACGAGAACCAACTCAAGAGATTTCTTGAACTATTACATGCCTCAAGTGAACATATGAGGATATCGAGCTCGGATAGTATCTTTCAGCTCCCATGTAGCCTCCTTATTAGTAGGATACTGTCATCCAACCTTTACGAGTCAGATGGTCTTGTTCCGCTACTGTTGCTCCTTGCAACCCAAATCGTTTCACCCCTTTCGAAGGTGAAATACACAGAAATACCTGTTCCCCAACTGAGAATTTCTAAAGGCCTTCGCCTTCGGTCTGCATAACTCTTCTGTCGACCCTGTGTCTCTTATAACCATCATCTGATGACGCGCACTAACTCTGCATCATGTTGGATACTCTGTGACCCCCAATAGCTCTCATTTCCCTGACTTCCTCCCATAACACGGGAGATTTTTAGAGTCTAATGTATAGGGTCTCAGAAGGATTCATCTGAATGGAGGAGTGATAACTATCCTCATAGTTAAATTCCACTAAAGGAATGTGATCCTCCCAACTACTCTCATAATTAATGACACAAGATCTTAATAGATCCTCCAGAGTCTGAATGTTATGCTCAGACAGCCCATCAGTCCGCGAATGAAATATTGCACTAAACCGAAACTCTGAGCCCATATTTTGATTCATACTCTACCAAAATTGCAAGATAAATTGTGAATCTCTATCTAATTTGGTACTTAAAAGTACCCCATGCAATCTGATAATCTTTCGGTAATACAACGCTGCCGGATGGTCCAACAAGTACGACCCACGAATAGGAAAGAAATGAGCTGATTTGGTCAGTCGATCCACAATCACCCAAATCACATCACGTCCTTTACATGGAGTGTCGACTGCCAGCTTGGCCACTTCCCTGCAATAAGAGGTTAGCTCGAAAAATGATAAATATGACGGTTTCTAACCGTCCGATCTCGACCTAGACCTTCCACAGGAAGTCTTAGTTGGATCGCCGCCTACGGTCATCCCCGTAAAGAGGACACGACCTTACAATCTCTCACTCACACGAGCTTACCTCGATAGTAGCTCTCGCTTCCGGTCTTCCACTCGATTCCTTCGGCTCCCTCCGAAGTCACTCGAGTGTCGCCCGACCACCGCGGCTTCCTCCGGGTGTCGCTAGCCTTCAGCTCCAGCTTTAACACTTTTCTGCACACTTGATTTAGCTCGTGAGATAACAATGTAGACTTAACTTTGTGTCTTTGCCATAATCAAAACACAGGTTCGATTATCTAGTGCCCCTGCACCAACAATCTGCCCCTTTTTGATCAATGGCAAACCAACACAAAGTTAAGGAAAATTAAAGCATAAAACAAGTATAGTAAATGATGAATGTCATTTTCAAAAACTCCCCCTTAACCCTTGGTGAGTTTTGAAAGAGATACTTTAGTTCAAAATTAAATAAATTTTGTGTTACTCCCCCTTAACTTTCGCTCTTCTCCCCCTTTTGCCATAAATCAAAACAAATGTTGGGGTTTGTTATGTAAAAATGAAGTTTGTTATAAAAATAGGGGTTTAAAGACAATATGGTATATGTATGCATCAAAATAAATCAACTATGAGTCCAAACATGCGTCTAGCAATAGTTAGATTGATTGGTTCGAGGTGTGTCCCTCTGCACCAATAATCTAAAGGTTTATAATATAACCCTTAGGGTTAGTTTGCTTTCCCCCTTAGTCAAATATATGAAGTATAAGAGATGTAGGGGGCGCTAAACTTTGGCCTAAAGAGTCATTAAGTACAATAGTTGAGAAAATAAGTAGTATTTTGAAGATTGTTTTAAGTATATTTCAATTATCCTTAACATCTCACTCATTCTGTGTCTCAGAATTTGTTCACCTTATATGTTTTGTGAGATGATTTTAAATTGATTAAAGATAGTCAACCTTGGGTTAGATTTGGATTTAACCTTTAGATCATTAAGTAACTTTTCGAGAAACTGGCTTCCAGGTCGTGGCGAGGCACAGGGGCCTTCTTTGATCGGAACAACGACCACTTCCTTAGACAAAGCCAAATTCAAGAAAATATCACTTAAGTCACTTAGGGTTACTTCCTGGTCTAACTAGTTTAGGATACGGCGAGGTAGCTTCAGCTAGTTCCACTCGGTCAAGTGCACCAAGCTAGATACGCCTTATCTAGCTCAAATACACGAGACTTTGTTTCCCTAACGTACTATCATCTCGTCGCATCCTGATACTATGTTTTCAAGAGTTGACTAATCATTTACCCTATCTAGCCATTCTAAAAATTAAAGTAAAATATGCAATGGTTTTGCTAAGTAAGCGGGTATACTATTTTAGTGTTAGCTCCCCCTGGACCATTGAACCAATATGGTCTATTCAAATAATGAACTTGATCCTGAGGAATCCAATACTTATTAGTCCTTATATGTGAGTTCAATAAAACCTTTGGGACCCATGCTTGGACTCTTTGATGACTACGATTTACGATAGACATATAAGACCTATTCGTAGTCTTTGACTTAAATTCGAGTCCGGCTTTATTGTACACGGCTCTTTGGGTTCTAAGTAGTCGATTAAGGTTCTTAGATCCCAACGTGAACCTTTCCAACCTAGCCTCAACCTCTTGAACTTGGTCTTTCAAGAGAGAATTCTCCTGCTCAAGTTTTTCAATTTGAGTTGAGTTTCCCTCTTGAACTTGACTAGTTGAAGGGGTTAGAGTAGCCTCTTACTTGAGGGTTTCAACCTCCTCAAGTAACGACTCAACCCTAGACTCGGACTTAGTTAATTTCCTATTAACCATTTTAATTGTATTGTAAAGCGTACTAATTAAAGAGCGATTAACCTTGACTTTCCCTTTTGGTCCGGCTTTGAGTTTTCTCTCGATTCTCTCGAAATAATCTTCGGGGTCGGAGTCGGAGTTGTAGATGGACTCGGCTTCGGATTCTGACTCGGACTCCTCCATTCTTGCCATGTAAGCTATGTCTTCTCTGTTGTCCCAAGTTGCATGGAAGGCTTTCCTTGCTCCCTTTTTCTTTTGGTTCTCATTCTTCAATTTCCTTCTTTCTTGTCGAACTATTCTCCGCACAATGTTGACTATTATGGCCTCCTCTTCGGATTCGAATTCGTCTTTGGGTTCGAGTTCATCTACTTGCTTAGTAGGTGGCTTCCTTCTTTGTCCTGCAAGTAGAGCAATACCTCTCTCGGCCCGGACCACGTTAGTTTGCTCATGAAGTTCAAACTCGGAAAATAATTCATCTAACCTAAGCTTCGAAAGGTCCTTAGAGACCTTGTAGACAACGACCATGGATGCCCATAAGGTAGTCCTAGGGAAAGCATTTAAAGCGTACCTTATAAGGTCTCGGTTCTCTATGGCTTGCCCGATCGAATGGAGACCGTTGACGATATCTTGGATCCGCGCATGTAGTTGGGTGGCGGTCTCATGATCCTGCATCTTTAGATTATACAATTTATTTAAAAGTAAATCTCTTTTACATACCTTAGCATCAGCCGTCCCTTCGTGTAAATCAATCAATTTGTTCCAGAGGTCTTTGGCGCTAATGAATGGTCCGATGCGGTTGAGTTCCTCCTTGGATAAGCCGCATTGCAATATTTGGGTTGCTCTTGCATCGGCTTCGATTTGCCTCTTGGTTGCATTTGTCCATTTGTTGAAATCCAAGGCCTCTCCTTGATCATTGGTGGGTAGAGCAAAGCCGGTTTGGATTATTATCCAAGTCTCGACTTGTGTTTTTAGAAAACACTCCATCCGACCTTTCCAATAACGGAAATCATCTCCGTTAAAGAACGGAGGTCGGGTGGTGCTATATCCCTCAATGTGAGCCATTATATATCTTGCAAAATACGAATAAAAACCAAAGAGAATTCCAAGACTTGGTCTTGGATTAGTAGTGTGGGAAATAATAGGAAATAAACAGAAATAAATAAGGAGAATAAGAAACTAACAAAAACTCGAAACTTACGACCTTTGATGTCCCCGAAAGGGTACTAAACGTTGGATTTTGGGTCTGGAAACAGTTTGTTACAAGGGTAAACCCTGGTAAAAAATGTAGATCTTTCTGAGAGCTTCGATTTGGTATGTAGATCGTTATGTGAGTCCACTTGTGCGAAAAGTTATGGCCGTTTTACCGTCGGCTACTCCAAGAGAGAAAACTTGCAAGCACACAACCAAAGGAAACGTACCAAGACTTCGTCTTGGATTAGTAGTGCGGGAGGAAAAAGACCAAAAAAAAATACAAATCGAAAAATACGAACAGAAAACCAAAACGTGCTAGATTGGTGGTTTCACCAAATCTTAGCGCTCCCGCTCTGATACCAATTGTTGGATCAAGAAGCGTCGCTAGAGGGGGGGGTGAATAGCGATCGTAAATCTTTTCTTTTTCGTTCGTTCGATACGCAAAGTAAGCACAGCAGAAAATAAATGAACACGTTTATTTTACTTGGTTCACAACCCAACGGTTGCTACTCCAAGGCCCTATCAATCCTAGACCGCGTACGAAGGGCAAAGCACTATAACGTCTCCTCCTCGTTGGAGGTAGGAGACAATGATCACAAAACCGAATATACGAGGATGAGGCAACAACCCTACCTCACCTCGTTATGAAGAAAAACAAAGAATACAATATCAAAAAGATTACTTGATTCTGCTGCTGACGAAGAAGATCGAAACTTGACGTCGCATCAGCGTTATGACGATGTTGGAGCGTTGGCATTGTAGGAGCACTTGATGAATAAACTTGATGTGATTTAGAGATGGAATCCTCCCCTTCTTTTATAGACTTTGGCCTCTGAATTTGTCTCCTCTTATTTCGGAACCGATCATGAAGTTGTCCAAATTTTATCGCGAAGTGGTCGCGTATCCGTTTTGACCTAGTGCAAAAGCTGAATCGTCGCCATCAGTCGACTAATGCCTCCCATCAGTCGACTGATGGGCATCAGTCGACTGCTAGCTTGGCCACTTCCCTGCAATAAGAGGTTAGCTCGGAAAATGATAAATACGACGGTTTCTAATCGTCCGATCTTGACCTAGACCTTCCACAGGAAGTCTTAGTCGGATCGCCGCCTACGGTCATCCCCGTAAAGAGGACACGACCTTACAATCTCTCACTCACACGAGCTTACCTCGATAGTAGCTCTCGTTTCCGGCCTTCCACTCGATTCTTTCGGCTCCCTCCGAAGTCACTCGAGTGTCGCCCGACCACCGCGGCTTCCTCCGGGTGTCGCTATCCTTCAGCTCCAGCTTTAACACTTTTCTGCACACTTGATTTAGCTCGTGAGATAACAATATAGACTTAACTTTGTGTCTTTGCCATAATCAAAACACAGGTTCGATTATCTAGTGTCCCTGCACCAACACTAACCTCTTACTGCAGGGAAGTGTCCAGGTTGGCTGTCGTATGCTGGACATTGGGCAGTCGACTGATGCTCATCAGTCGACTGATGGGAGTCATCAGTCGACTGATGGCGACGAATCAGCCTTTGTGCTAGGTCAAAATGGATAAGGTTTGACGTGGCCACTTTGCGATAAAAATTATACAACTTCATGATCTGTTCTAAAAAAAGAGGAGACATATTCAGAGGCCAAAATCTATAAAAGGAGGGGAGGATTCCAACTCCATATTACATCAAGTTTATTCTCAAGTGCTCCTACAATGCCAACGCTCCAATGCCGTCATAATGCCGACGCGACGACAAGTTCAAATCTCCTTTGTCGGCAGCAGTAGCAAGTAATTGTTTTTATTGTATTCTTTGTTTTAATTGTAACGAGGTGAGGTAGGCTTGTTGCCTCATCCTCGTACTTTCAGTTTTGTGATCGTTGTCTTCTACCTCCAACGAGGAGGAGACGTTATAGTTCTTTGCCCTTCGTACGTGGTATAGGACCGATAGGGTCTTGGAGTAGCAACCGCTGGGTTGTGAACCAAGTAAAAATAAACGTGTCTCTTTATTTTCCACTACTCTTACTCATTTTATTATCTACTCGAACGAAACATCAAATAGATTTACGATCACTATTCACCCCCCCTGTAGCGACGCTTCTCGATCCAACAGAGTCTTCTACGATGTCTTCTACTGATACTGCTGCGTAAATCACTTCCCCTGAAAGAAAGTGTCAAGGGACTCCAACCACGCCTAAGGTAGTAGGTCGTTGCTGATGAGATAACCCAATCTTCTGTGTTGATCTCTGCTGTCGAGGTGATGCATCTTCCTCTCGGAATACCATCGATAGTCTTCAACTGAGTCTTCAAAGTACACCTCCTCCACTGTACTAGTTGTTCACAATAGCAACAGATGAATTGATCCAATGGATACTCTAACTTCACGTGTCTTTGTGATTTGTACTGCACGCACATAATCCCTTCGGAGTCTTTATTCTGATTTTGCAGATATCCTCGAGAACATCCTGATGATCTGTGGTTGTTCTTCTATAATCGGAAAACAGCTTAAAGCCTATGACTCCGATCTTGCTCCTTTTATCCAATGGTCGAAGACTTCTGACTCTATTAAGTTGACCTGCAATATCTGCTTATTGGTCTCCAACTCTTAAACCCTTGTACGGAGTCATTTCTAAACTCCTGTCTCAATCCAATGTCTTCCGACAAGATCTAGTAGAAGATCCTGGCATCCTAATACAACTATAAGCCAATAACTCTGGGTGGCTTAAATCATCCATTTATCTTCTTGAGCTATTAGGTGGTCTTAACCTCTGCAAGTCTCACGACTCTGCACAGTACACTATCACTAACCGATAACCCTTTCTTGAAGCTCAAGAATTCCTTACAATGTGTCACTAAAAGTGACACGGGGAAATACTCTCTTTCAACATCACTAAACCATGATCAAGTGATATATTATTTCCCGAAAATTATTTTCTGCATTTATCACCAAATACCGGCTGGATCCCGATAATGGTATGCACACAACTCTTCTTTCTCAGTATAACATGAGTTAAGTACTCAAAAGTACTCTCAAAGTTATACAACTGAGTACAAACAACTCAGGGATAAAAATCCCTATGAAACACTGTAAACTAGCCTTTCGATATCTGTATCAACAATCGTCTACTTGTCTTGTCCATTACCCAATAGGCAATTATCTGACTAGTATAATTAGTGAAAATCTCTAAGACTGTAGTCTTTGATTTCCACAAGAAATGTGACGACTTGACCCCTGTTTTCCGACTCAGTATCAGTCGGCTCTCAAAGGTAAATCACCATTTCGACACAGGTTCAAGACTCATAGACTTAACAGGTCGTTCCCGTGGTAAACTAATACCACGATTACGAATAATAACCAGTATACTACAGGTTATTCCCTGTTATTAACATTAAAAGCATAGTCAACTAAAACCGAGAGTATAAACCCTAAAGGCCACTCCGGTTGGTCACCTCGGTGGACGACCCCTACTACAAGTCTGCATAGGTGTCAAAACTCTATTGTCTACATCTACTGATCAAGTTTAGATAAATATCTACTAAACTATAAGTTATCAGGAATTCTTACCTTGTGCTGCTTGGAGATCAGGCCGTTGTCTATCTCATCTCGAAAAATCAAAATCGAACAAATCGACTCCCGATAATCCAAGACTCAAGAATAAAAATCACATTGTAAGGCATCACAGAACCTAGGGCTCTGATACCACTAAAGTTGTCATGCCCTGAGAGCATGCCGAGACGAAAATCAAACAGACAGTATCTCCCCTGTACATGGCAACATTTCGGGTTAATACGAGGCTCGTAGGCCCACAATAACAATAACATATAAATATGTAAACAACCACAACAACATAACCAACTATCTAACACAACTACACAACGGAAACATAAAACACAACAACATCACATCTACACAGTGCATACCGGTATGACTAACACATCACAACATAACGAAACATTGACAAAATCCGAACCCGCATCATAGTACATCACGAAAACTCCAAATACAAAGCACTCATACGGAAAGCCCAAAACAACCACCAGAGTCTCAGAGATGAGATGAGATATCAGCCAGTGGTGCTCCAAGCCATCACGAAGACTTCTAGCGGTTACCTGGGCGACATAAAAATCCAGGGTCTATGGTGGGGGTTAGTAAAACTCAGCAGGTAATAGAAAAACATGTATATATGTAATATCACATGTAATTCAACAACATAATCTAGAGGTACAACAGGTATATCAACATAGTATATAAATACAAGAATATACTATCTAACCAAATGAACAACGTAAAATGCAGACATACCTGAAGTCTGCTATGCTACTCTGATCCAACCTAAACATATATCCAACATATATATATATATAAAACAGGAAGAGTAAGATCAACTCACAATATACTCAAGCTACAGGTCAAGGTATCTAATGGTCTATTCAACACATATACCAGTATCCGACACAACCGTATAACATATGCAAGAACGATGCATGAATATGATGTACAATCAAATGCAGCAAGTATAATACAATCAAATTCAACATCACAATAAGTATATATATATAGACTGCATCAATATATATATTAATCTCAACCATCCATATATATATATATATACATGCATATATGTATATATATATGGAAATATGCAAAGCGCCATCAGATAGGGCAATGCAACATGCATGGTCATTCCTGATCACCCCTACTCGCTACCACGACCCCAGTGTGGCCTAGGTGGCATGACATGACAACTGTCCCAACTCACACCAACCACTGCTATAGAGTTGTCGAGTGGACAGTATGATCAAGTAGAATATCAGCGTAAAGAGCTCGTTACACAACGGGGGTCCCTACTGTTGGCCACTCCAACTGACACTATCAATTAGCGGTCGAGTGCCACCCACCCAGGACAACTGCACGCAACTCCAACTACCACTGTCTATAGTGGTAGAGTGCGGCACAACAAATGCTCTGCTCTCACACCAGTTACTCCTCGGGGAATAACCTGGGAGGTAAGATGACTGACGACTCTCTCAACCCCAAGGGAGACTATGTCATCAGAATTCATGCAAATGACATGAGTATGCTGTCACACGTACAACCATCTACCACAGACTCTCTATTCAACAAAGAGTCGTACCCATATGATCAATACACTCTCTATCCTATAGAGAGTTGTACTCACCTTATCGATGGACTCTCTATCCTGTAGAGAGCCGTACTCAACTGATCATAACTCTTTATCCAATAGAGAGTCGTACTCAACTGATCGATGCACTCTCTATCCTATAGAGAGTCGTACTCGATTGGTCATAACTCTCTATCAAATAGAGAGTCGTACTCAACTGATCAACGCACTCTCTATCCTATTGAGAGTCATACTCGACTAATCATATCAAGCTAGGACCACCGGTCCGTAGCGACATACTAATCACCCTTCACTTAACCATTACACAACACATGGTTGGTAAATAGTATGCAACATACGGGTATTGGAAATAAATCCTACATTTAGGGCATTACCTACCCACAGATGACCTTTTTGCCAATTTATAAATTGGGTCATCACCCGTACTAACATTTACACCCTACTAAACATCTAGGCCAATTTACATCACATCTATAACTCCTAAATCATGATAGGGAATATGTGATATCGACAATGGAGCATAAATACAACCAACGATATGTTCAAGCATAAGATAATAAGAGCAGGGTCAAGGTAACATGATCATATAAGATGATCATGCATCTAAATCTGTATGTATTAAAACTACCTGACCAGGGTAGTAATTACCCACCTGATGATGTAGAGTATCTGGAAATATCATTTGCCTTCACGTCCAAGAATTTGTCTCGATTCAACATCCTGCACACAACATAGAACATAATTAAGTTCTATCGTACATCACATAATCGAACCAAACTCCACATCGACTTCGTATCTCAATCTATAAGATTGATTTAGTTATCAACTAACCCAATCAATCCTTCACACCCATCTTTATATTTCATCATTCATAACATCAGATTAGATAACAAAATAACCAATAGTATACATACATAACAACCTTGCTTCTGACTCACCTAGGTTAGCTTCAATTGCTAAATGGCTCAATCCAATCAGCTATCTAACCACTTCATAGGTCATCCCGGCTTCGACTACTGATTGCCAAAATAGTGAGTATCATCTCTCAAGCTTATCGTCCAACCATACATCCTAGCCATCGTCATTGACATGGCTCTCTACAACTTCACAGCCGCACCATAGCCCTCACAACCCCCTTTAGACCCTTTTACAGTGATTCACAGCCACTCCAACATCGTCGGCACCACTTCACATCCCTCTCCATCTTCACAGAACACGCATAGAACATACACATCTTAGATCAAATCCCAGCCACAGACAACAAGGATTTACAACTGCAACGAACGATAAATCAACATAGATCGACTTACCAGCGGCTGGAAGCTCCACCGGTAGCACTCCCTATTACCGACAACCCTGTTCACCGGTTGCAAATGGGGCTCACACTCCCTACCCAGAACACCAAAATCCCATTCAACCAAGGAAAATCATAGCAGGGGATTAGACAAAGAGAAGTCGGCCCTTACATAATTTCGACGTTCTCCGGCAAAGTAAATCCTCAAAACCGGTAGCCCCCCTCCTCACGGACGCACAACCCTGGCGACAATCGGCTAGGGTAGCTCAATCGTGGTCGAAAAGGCCTTACCCAACTACTCGATCGGCATTCTGGCCTCCATCCGGACCTCTCACCGGAAGGAGCCATCGACGGTCACTGGATCACAGAGAAGCAAGGCATCGACCTCCTTCCCCTCTAATCGATTTTCCCACCAAGAAGCCATCGAGGATATCCGTGGTGGCCGGAGACAATGCCTTGCAGTGAAGAGGCGATGGAGCGAGGCTCACTCGGGCGACGACGACGAAGAAACGAAACGGAGGGCAAAGGAGAGATATGGATGTTGGCAATGTACTATTCCTCGAAATCCTCATCGGCTCCCATGTCACCGGATTAAAAATTTCTCTAATGAAAAACTAATCCGGATGGGATGAGTTTCCTAAGCACAACCAATTCGTCGTCGTGCTAACAACATGAGCGATCGCTTGAACAAACTAGTTGTTCAAGCAACACAACTCTTCTAGTCGGTTAGCCGCGGAAGAGACGATGGACGGATCGCCGTTTTTTTTTTTTTATCTTCGGGGTCCATGATTATACAAATACATACAAATGTAAACTAGTATAATCAACATATACTAACATAAAGAACATAAGCTAGAATATCAATAAGAACATGCAAAGAATAATAATAAAAGTTGTAAAACTTTTATACCTCTTGATCTTCTATCTTATGTCCTAACCTCCTTGTAGACTTCGTGTGGGCGAAGATCCTCCACAAGTCGAAGCTTCCTAGATCTTCTTCAATCCAAAGAATGAAGAACTCTCTTTCCCTTCTTGCTTGAGCCAACCACCAATCCACAAAGGATTGATCCCGCCGGCCCCAAGAATAGAGAGAATAATATGGAAACAACCAAGGAACCGAACTAGGGACAAACTTTAGTTTTGGTGCCGTCGGCCAAGATGGAGTGAAGACGATAAAAGGAACATGTTGGGCGCCGACCAAGGTATAGGGAAAAGAGAAGTAGCCGACAACACCCTTGGAAGAAGAAGAGCACTTCCCCTATAGTTGCCGCCCAACCAAGCTTTCAAACCCTAGCCGCCCAACCTTTCTTCCTTTGGATTTCTTGCCGCCCAACCATGGTGGAGAGAAGAGATCTAGGAGCTAGCCACCTTCAAGGAAGAAGAAGAGATCTTCCATAAGTTGCCGCCCACTCTTCTTTCCTAACCTTGGCCGCCCATCCTAAGGAGCCAAACCCTAATTAGGGTTTCCTCCTTAGGGTTGGTTGCCGCCCAAGCAAGGCTTGGCAAAACCCTAATCTCCTTAGCATCCATCATCCAACCAAAAAACTTTTGTTGCCGCCCAACCCAATCTCCCATATATATAGAGTTAGGTTTAGGCCTTGGTTTAATCTCCACCGTCGATTCTAGGGTTTTAATCTCAACCGTCGGATCTAGAGATTTAATCTCAACCGTCGATTCTAGGGATTTAATCCCAACCGTCGGATCTAGAGATTTAATCTCAACCGTCGGTTCTAGGGTTTTAATCCCAACCGTCGGATCTAGAGATTTAATCTCCACCGTCGGTTCTAGGGATTTAATCCCAACAGTCGGATCTAGAGATTTGTTTTCCATCATTTGATCTAGACTTCATGAGGTTTATATTAGGCTACGATAGGGACCATGAGGAGGAGTTGGATCTTGGCCACCCGATGGATCGGAACCACACAAACTTGATCCATCAATGATGTTTCATTCCACTAGAAGATCATCATTGAACTACCTCACCAACCCCCATAAATCAATATGGGCTCCATATATTATTTGTACATCCATCTCCCCGTGTTTAAGATATCGAATGTCCATCAATTAATTGATTTACTGACCATCAATTAATCAACATCTAACTCCTCGAGTAGTACCACTCAACCTTATCATCATGTTGACTAAGTCAACCTGCAGGGTTTACATGATGAACCTTATGAGCTCCTCAAGGGGACATCATCAACCTAATACATAGGACACGGATTCCTCCTATAATCAACGACACAACATGTAAATAATATCATTTCCCAACTTACCGGGCATATTGATTTAATCCATAGAAATCTCACCCTTTGGTAAATCAAAGAAATAAATACTAAGAACATGTGCCCATTATTATATAGGGATTAAGAGCATGTACAACATAATATCCGAGGTCCGATTCAATTATGTAGTCAGCAACAAATTGAATCACCTCTATGTCGGTCCTGCTTAATACACCTAAGTGTACTAGTGTAACTTTATGTTCAAGACAAAACAATACCAAGCTACACTACAACCATGCCAATGGTTTGTCCAAAACCATCTTGGTTGTGAGCCTCTACTTATATTCTACAAGGAACTGATAACATGATCTTCTATGCCACACCAAGCACCATGTTATCTACAATGTAAAACATTAGACAATTTTGCATAATCATAAAAATATGCAAACAATGATCATGTGATTCTTATTTCAAAATAAAGATGTTCATACAAAAGAGCTAGGCTTTCAGTATACATCCCAAACAATCTCCCACTTATACTAAAAGACTATGCTATCATCATACTGTCATACATCTGATTCCCCTTCCCTCCACATGCCCATCAAAGCTCTCGCTAGAAGGGCCTTAGTGAAAGGGTCTACCAGGTCATCCTCTGATGCAATCTAGGCGACAACAACTTCTACCTCCTTTATGATTTCTCGTATCAGGTGGTACTTGCACTCTATGTGTTTACTAGCCTTATGGGCTCGTGGTTCCTTCGAGTTTGCAACTGCACCATTATTATCACAATTAATTGTGAGAGTTCTGGGCAAACCAGGAATCACATCCAAGTCCATGAGGAAGTTTCTGAGCCACACAACTTCTTTGGCTGTCTCATAGGTTGCCACATACTCAGCTTCCATGGTGGAGTCCGCCACGCATTTCTGCTGGACACTCCTCCATACAATGGCTCCACCTCCTAAAGTAAACACAAAACCTGAGGTAGACTTACTGTTATCCCTATCTGATTGGAAATCGCAATCCATGCAACCCACAGGGAGTAATTGGTCTGCCCGGTAAACTAGCATATAATCCCTAGTCCTTCTCAGGCACTACAATATATGCTTTTACCAATTCAATGTCCCATCTCGATTACTCTGATATCTGCTAACCATGCCCACGGCAAAGCAGATATCTTGTCTCGTACATAGCATACATGAGGCTTCCTACTGCCGAAGCATAAGGAACCACCTTCAGCTCCTTTATCACCTTAGATGATCTAGGACACATCTCCTTAGATAAAGGAACTCCATACCTGAAAGGTAGAAAACCCTTCTTGGAGTTCTACATGCTAAAACGATCCAAAATCATGTCTATGTATGAAGCTTGGGATAAGCACAACAACCTTGATCCCAAGGTTGTGACCCACTTCTCCCAAGTCCTTCAAAACTGTTTGGACAACCATACCCTTACGTCTGATAACACTCTGATATTGTTGCCAACTACCAAAATGTCATCTACGTATAGTACGAGAAATACCACTACGTTTCCGTCACATCTCTTGTATACACAAAACTCATCTGGACTTTGAATAAATCCATAAGTCTGGATTTACCTCATCAAAGCGGATGTTCCAAGACCTCATAGCTTGCTTCAGTCCATAAATGGACCGATTAAGCTTACATACAATACGCTCTTTGCCCTTAGCAATGAATCCCTCTGGTTGCTTCATATAGATGTTTTCCTCAAGACTTCCATTAAGGAAAGTTGTCTTGACATCCATTTGCCACACCTCATAATCCATATGAGCTGCAATGCATAAGAGCTCCCAGACCTGACTTGAATCCATAGATTCAATCTCAGTATTCATTCCACTTTGCCAAGATGTTGTATTTGTATCTTGGATTGCCTCGTCGTATGTCTAGGTATCAGGTTCATGTTTGCTAGGGACCAAATCAGAAGATTCGCCCAAAAACATGAATCTAAGAGGTTGTCTAACAACCCTCCCACTACGACGAGGTATCATCTGTGTATCCTTTGTGACACGCGGTGCAGTGACATATGGTATATCCTCTTGTACCGGTGGTACTAAAGAAGTGACTTCCCTTTTTAACTCTTCCAGAACAATTTTATTCTTGGGCTTGTGGCTTTATCACATAGTCTTTCTCTAGAAATCTGGTGTTCGTGTTAATGATCACCAGCTGATCTCTAGGACTATAAAACAAGTCAGAATAACTCATCATCTTCTAACCATCTCCATAAGAGTCCTATTCCTTCGCTCTGCTACACCGTTCTGCTGGGGTGTGCCAGGTGCAGTCAATTGGGATTGAATCCCAACCTCTGATAAGTAGTTCCTAAACTCTCCCAAGAGGTTGTCACCACCACGATCAGATTGTAGTGTCATCCATATCTTGAATAATCATCTACAAAAGAGACGAAATATTTAAGAATACCTCTTTCCTAGATAGCCATAGGACCACACAAATCAGGATGAACCATCTCTAACACATCTTTGGCTCTATACCCCTTGGCCTTAAAAAAGGCCTCTTGGTCATCTTACCCTCCAAGCAAGATTCGTAGGTTGGGAGATCCTCCACCACTAATGAACCCAAAGGTCCATCAGCTTTCAACCTTTGAATTCTGCTTAGGTTAATGTGACCAAGCCTAAGAAGCCAAAGATATGTTTGGTTCATCTTCGAAGGTTCTTTTCTCTTATTGGAATTAGAAGATGAGTTATTAACTTCAATTTGCATCGTGGGAGGTTTTGGTTCAAATTTCGTTTCAATGTATCTGAATAGATATTCTCCCTATTCCTTTTTATAACAACTCTGTCATTAAAAGAAATAGAATATCCATCCATAATAATTTAGAAACTGAAACTAAATTCTTTCTAAATAAAGGTACATAAAGGGAATTTTCCAAAACCAAAGTTTTATTATTCTCAAGAGATAAATAAAACTTCTCCCACTGCAATAGCCGCTACCATCATGGCATTGCCCAAGTAAATGGTAATCTCCCCTTTAGCTAGTCATCGGGTTCCCTAGAACCCCTGCAAATTGTTGCAGACATGATTAGTGGCTCCCGTATCAACTCACCAGGTGCCGGTAGATATCATCGCTAATCATGTTTCAATGACTAGTCCAAAAGATATACCTTTGTTCTATTTTGGATTGGGACAGTCCTTCTTCCAATGTCCATCCTGCTTGCAAATGAAGTACTTGCCTTTCGTCTTTTTCACTCTTCCCTGAGATCCTCCCACCATCTTTGCTTCACCTTGTTTCTTCTTCTTCTTGCCTTTCGGCTTAGAAGTAGAAACCCTTTTGAGCAATGATAGCTTGGGGACGCTCTTTGAAGAGTGCATACTTGTACTCCTTAGCAGATAAGACAATATCTAGAATCTTTTCCAATCAATATTATTTGGATACAGTAAGTTTATTTCCTTTAGTATCACAGTAAGTAGACTGAAAGTCAATTTTGAAAGTCCTAAGAATCACATAGATCATTACTTTAGTTTTCAAAAAAATATTGATTCCTCAAACAATAAAATTTCGAAATCAACCAACACCTCAAAACATCGAGATTATCGCATGCCACGCAGTGTGGACGTATACGAATTCTACATTTGTAAGAGGAGGTTTTACCCATTAATTTTATTATCTTGTCAACCTTACTTTTTGACAAATAAAATTAATAGTTGGTTCCTCTTTGGCCCTACAAATAAAAGCAGTGACTCCGATGGGGAGGATACTTTTTATGTGCATCTAAGTGTGCACCATTACACGGTACTAAGGGAATTATTTTGGATTATGTGCCTTACCGCTGTGGAAGTACACACGCTCCTAGATAATTTTCTATAACCATTATTTGACCTAGTGATCCGCAAACAAACCCATCCGCAGGGAGGAAGGCACTCAGAGCCAAAACACAAGTTTGTTGCATCACACGTCAAATTGTAATGGAGGCCGCGGGAATTAATTAAAATGTCCCTCTCCCACTTAGTAAATTGACAATAAGGAATTTTCGAGCACACACAACATGCTTATTATTACTGTAGATTTCAATAAAAATTATTGATTCCTCAAACAATAAAATTTTGAAATCAACCAATACCTCAAACACCGAGAATATCGCATGCCACGCTGTGTGGACGTATACGAATTCTACATTTGTAAGAGGAGGTTTAACCCATTAATTTTATTATCTTGTCAACCTTACTTTTTGACAAATAAAATTAATAGTTGGTTTCTCTTCGGCCCTACAAATAAAAGCAGTGACTCCGATGGGGAGGATACTTTATATTTGCATCTAAGTGTACACCATTACACGATACTAAGGGAATTATTTCGGATTATGTGTCTTACCGCTGTGGAAGTACACACGCTCCTAGATAATTTCCTATAACCATTATTTGACCTAGTGATCCGCAAACAAACTCATTTGCAGGGAGGAAGGTACTCAGAGCCGACACGCAAGTTTGTTGCATCACACATCAAATTGTAATGGAGGTCGCAGGAATTAATTAAAATATCCTTCTCCCACTTAGTAAATTGAAATTGAGGAATTTTCAAGCACACACAACATGGATATAAAACAAATCAGCAATAAATATGGAAAAAAACAGAATTTTTTCAACTATTATGGCATTGTTCTCCAATATGCGTTTCGTCGTGTCGCCACCTCGTCCGCTCTTCCTACGTCATGTACGAGCCATCCGGAGATCCGAGCCGAGAATAAAACCTATTTTATTTTACATCCATCGATCCTATACTCCACGAGGGAGTGTACATGAAATCTATATCGAAAGTAAAATAAAATAAAGAGTGGCTAAACAATGTCGTATTTAATTACAAAAATTAAATACTAATCTAGCCTCGTCAACCCCGAGGATTCAAATAATATACAATCACACACACATGCAATCACATACACACATATATAGTCATAATAGTTGGATCTTATGCCTGCAACCAAAAAGATAGCCTACGCACATCCTACTATTATCCGGCATACACAATATATGATAAGTGCGTGAAAGTAACCGAATCCAAAACACACAAAACCGGAAACCTTGGCTATGATACCAAATGTTGGCAATGTGCTATTCCTCGGAATGCTCATCGGCTCCCATGTCACCGGATTAAAATTTTCACTAATGAAAAACTAATCCGGATGGGATGAGTTTCTTAAGCACAACCAATTCGTTGTCATGCAAACAATATGAGCGATCGCTTGAACAAACTAGTTGTTCAAGCAACACAACTCTTCTAGTCGGTTAGCCGCGGAAGAGACGACGGACGGATCGCCGGTTTTTTTTTTGTTTATCTTCGGGGTCCATGATTATACAAATACATACAAATGTAAACTAGTATAATCAACATATACTAACATAAAGAACATAAGCTAGCATATCAATAAGAACATGAAAGAACAATAATAAAAGTTTTAAAACTTTTATACCTCTTGATCTTCTATCGTATGTCCTAACCTCCTTGTAGACTTCGTGTGGGCGAAGATCCTCCACAAGTTGAAGCTTCCTAGATCCTCTTCAATCCAAAGAATGAAGAACTCTCTTTCCCTTCTTGCTTGAGCCAACCACCAATCCACAAAGGATTGATCCCGCCGGCCCCAAGAATAGAGAGAATAAAATGGAAACAACCAAGAAACCGAACTAGGGACAAACCCTAGTTTTGGTGCCGCCGGCCAAGATGGAGTGAAGAGGATAAAAGGAACATGTTGGGCGCTGGCCAAGGTACAGGGAAAAGAGAAGTAGCCGGCAACACCCTAGGAAGAAGAAGAGCACTTCCCCTATAGTTGCCGCCCAACCAAGCTTTCAAACCCTAGCCGCCCAACCTTTCTTCCTTTGGATTTCTTGCCGCCCAACCATGGTGGAGAGAAGAGATCTAGGAGCTAGCCACCTTCAAGGAAGAAGAAGAGATCTTCCAGAAGTTGCCGCCCACTCTTCTTTCCTAACCTTGGCCGCCCATCCTAAGGAGCCAAACCCTAATTAGGGTTTCCTCCTTAGGGTTGCTTGCCGCCCAAGCAAGGCTTGGAAAAACCCTAATCTCCTTAGCATTCATCATCCAACCAAAAAACTTTTGTTGCCGCCCAACCCAATCTCCCATATATATAAAGTTAGGTTTAGGCCTTGGTTTAATCTCCACCGTCGGTTCTAGGGTTTTAATCTCAACCGTCGGATCTAGAGATTTAATCTCAACCGTCGATTCTAGGGATTTAATCCCAACCGTCGGATCTAGAGATTTAATCTCAACCGTCGGTACTAGGGTTTTAATCTCAATCGTCGGATCTAGAGATTTAATCTCCACCGTCGGTTCTAGCGATTTAATCCCAACCGTCGGATCTAGATATTTGTTTTCCATCATTTGATCTAGACTTCATGAGGTTTATATTAGGCTATGATAGGGACCATGAGGAGGAGTTGGATCTTGGCCACCCGATGGATCAGAACCACACAAATTTGATCCATCAATGATGTTCAATTCCACTAGAGGATCATCATTGAACTACCTCACCAACCCCCATAAATCAATATAGGCTCCATATATTATTTGTACATCCATCTCCCCGTGTTTAATATATCGAATGTCCGTCAATTAATTGATTTACTGACCATCAATTAATCAACATCTAACTCCTCGAGTAGTACCACTCAACCTTATCATCATGTTGACTAAGTCAACCTATAGGGTTTACATGATGAACCTTATGAGCTCCTCAAGGGGACATCATCAACCTAATACATAGGACATGGATTCCTCCTATAATCAACGACACACCATGTAAATAATATCATTTCCCATCTTACCGGGCATATTGATTTAATCCATAGAAATCTCACCCTCTGGTAAATCAAAGAAATAAATACTAAGTACATGTGCCTGTTATTATATCGGGATTAAGAGCATGTACAACATAATATCCGAGGTCCGATTCAATTATGTAGTCAGCAACAAATTGAATCACCTCTATGTCGGTCCTGCTCAATACACCTAAGTCTACTAGTGTAACTTTATATTCAAGATAAACCAATACCAAGCTACACTACAACCATGCCAATTGTTTGTCCAAAACCATCTTGGTTGTGAGCCTCTACTTATATTCTACAAGGAACTGATAACATGATCTTCTGTGCCACACCAAGCACCATGTATTCTACAATGTAAAATATTAGACAATTTTGCATAATCATAAAAATATGCAAACAATGATCATGTGATTCTTATTTCAAAATAAAGATGTTCATACAAAAGAGCTAGGCTTTCAGTATACATCCCAACAATCTCCCACATATACTAAAATACTATGCTGTCATCATACTGCCATGCATCTGATTCCCCTTCCCTCCACATGCCTATCAAAGCTCTCGCTAGAAGGGCCTTAGTGAAAGGGTCTACCAGGTTATCCTCTGATGCAATCTAGGCGACAACAACTTCTACCTCCTTTATGATTTTTCGTATCAGGTGGTACTTGCACTCTATGTGTTTACTAGCCTTATGGGCCCGTGGTTCCTTCGAGTTTGCAACTGCTCCATTATTATCACAATTAATTGTGATAGTTCTGGGCAAACCAGGAATCACATCCAAGTCCATCAGAAAGTTCCTGAGCCACACAGCTTCTTTGGCTGCCTCATAGGCTGCCACATACTCAGCTTCCATGGTGGTGTCCGCCACGCATTTCTGCTGGGCACTCCTCCATACAATGGCTCCACCTCCTAAAGTAAACACAAAACCTGAGGTAGACTTACTGTTGTCCCTATCTGATTGAAAATCGCAATCCATGCAACCCACAGGGAGTAATTGGTCTGCCCGGTAAACTAGCATATAATTTCTAGTCCTTCTCAGGCACTACAATATATGCTTTTACCGTAGTCCAATGTCCTTGTCCTGGATTACTCTGATATCTGCTAACCATGCCCACGACAAAGTAGATATCTTGTCTCGTACATAGCATACATGAGGCTTCCTACTGTCGAAGCATAAGGAACCGCCTTCAGCTCATTTATCACCTCAGATGATCTAGGACACATCTCCTTAGATAAAGTAACTCCATACCTGAAAGGTAGAAAACCCTTCTTGGAGTTCTGCATGCTAAAACGATCCAAAATCATGTCTATGTATGAAGCTTGGGATAAGCACAACAACCTTGATCCCAAGGTTGTGACCCACTTCTCCCAAGTCCTTCAAAACTATTTGGACAACCATACCCTTACGTCTGATAACACTCTGATATTGTTGCCAACTACCAAAATATTATCTATGTATAGTACAAGAAATACCACTACGTTTCTGTCACATCTCTTGTATACAAAAGACTCATCCATACTTTGAATAAATCCATAAGTCTGGATTTACCTCATCAAAGCGGATGTTCCAAGACCTCAAAGCTTGCTTCAGTCCATAAACGGACCGATTAAGCTTACATACAATATGCTCTTTGCCCTTAGCAATGAATCCCTCTGGTTGCTTCATATAGATGTTTTCCTCAAGACTTCCATTAAGGAAAGTTGTCTTGACATCCATCTACCACACCTCATAATCAATATGAGCTGCAATGCATAAGAGCTCCCAGACCTGACTTGAATCCATAGATTCAATCTCAGTATTCATTCCACTTTGCCAAGATGTTGTATTTATATCTTGGATTGCCTCGTCGTATGTCTAGGGATCAGGTTCATGTTTGCTAGGGACCAACTCAGAAGATTCACCCAAAAACATGAATCTAAGAGGTTGTCTAACAACCCTCCCACTACGACGAGGTATCATCTGTGTATCCTTTGTGACACGCGATGCAGTGACATATGGTATATCCTCTTGTACCGGTGGTACTAAAGAAGTGACTTCCCTTTTTAACTCTTCCAGAACAATTTTATTCTTGGGCTTGTGGCTTTATCACATAGTCTTTCTCTAGAAATCTGGTGTTCGTGTTAACGATCACCAGCTGATCTCTAGGACTATAAAACAAGTCAAAATAACTCATCATCTTCTAACCATCTCCATAAGAGTCCTATTCCTTCTCTTTGCTACACCGTTCTGCTGGGGTGTGCCAGGTGCAGTCAATTGGGATTGAATCCCAACCTCTGATAAGTAGTTCCTAAACTCTCCCAAGAGGTTGTCACCACCACGATCAGATCGTAGTGTCATCCATATCTTGAATAATCATCTACAAAAGAGATGAAATATTTAAGAATACCTCTTTCCTAGATAGCCATAGGACCACACAAATTAGGATGAACCATCTCTAACACATCTTTGGCTCTATACCCCTTGGCCTTAAAAAAGGCCTCTTGGTCATCTTACCCTCCAAGCAAGATTCGTAGGTTGGGAGATCCTCCACCACTAATGAACCCAAAGGTCCATCAGCTTTCAACCTTTGAATTCTGCTTAGGTTAATGTGACCAAGCCTAAGAAGCCAAAGATATGTTTGGTTCATCTTCGAAGGTTCTTTTCTCTTATTGGAATTAGAAGATGAGTTATTAACTTCAATTTGCATCGTGGGAGGTTTTGGTTCAAATTTTCTTTCAATGTACCTGAATAGATATTCTCCCTATTCCTTTTATAACAACTTTGTCATTAAAAGAAATAGAATATCCATCCATAATAATTTAGAAACTGAAACTAAATTCTCTCTAAATAAAGGTACATAAAGGAAATTTTCCAGAACCAATGTTTTATTATTCTCAAGAGATAAATAAAACTTCTCCCACTACAATAGCCGCTACCATCATTGCATTTCCCAAGTAAATGGTAATCTCCCCTTTACCTAGTCATCGGGTTTCCTGGAACCCCTTTGTTCTGTTTTGGATTGGGACAGTCCTTCTTCCAATGTCCATCCTGCTTGCAAGTGAAGTACTTGCCTTTCGGCTTCTTCACTCTTCCCTGAGATCCTCCCACCATCTTTGCTCCACCTTGTTTCTTCTTCTTCTTGCTTTTCGGCTTAGAAGTAGAAACCCTTTTTGAGCAACGATGGCTTGAGGACACTATTTGAAGAGCGCATACTTGTACTCCTTAGCAGATAAAACCATATCTAGAATCTTTTCCAATCAACATTATTTAGGTACAGTAAGTTTATTTCCTTTAGTATCACAGTAAGTGGACTGAAAGTCAATTTTAAAAATCCTAAGAATCACATAGATCATTACTTTAGATTTCAAAAAATTATTGATTCCTCAAACAATAAAATTTCAAAATCAACCAACACCTCAAAACACCGAGAATATCGCATGCCACGATAGTGTGACGTATACGAATTCTACATTTGTAAGAGGAGGTTTTACCCATTAATTTTATTATCTTGTCAACCTTAGTTTTTGACAAATAAAATTAATAGTTGGTTCCTCTTTGGCCCTACAAATAAAAGCAGTGACTCCGATGGGGAGGATACTTTTTATTTGCATCTAAGTGTGCACCATTACACGGTACTAAGGGAATTATTTCGGATTATGTGCCTTACCGCTGTGGAAGTACACACACTCCTAGATAATTTCCTATAACCATTATTTGACCTAGTGATCCGCAAACAAACTCATCCGATGGGGAGGAAGGCACTCAGAGCCGATACGCAAGTTTGTTGCATCACATGTCAAATTGTAATGGAGGCCGCGGGAATTAATTAAAATGTCCCTCTCCCACTTAGTAAATTGAAAATGAGGAATTTTCAAGCACACACAACATGCTTATTATTACTGTAGATTTCAATAAAAAATTATTGATTCCTCAAACAATAAAATTTCGAAATCAACCAACACCTCAAACACCGAGAATATCGCATGCCACGATACTGTGGACGTATACGAATTCTACATTTGTAAGAGGAGGTTTAACTCATTAATTTTATTATCTTGTCAACCTTACTTTTTGAAAAATAAAATTAATAGGTGGTTTCTCTTCGGCCCTACAAATAAAACTACTTTTCATTTGCATCTAAGTGTGCACCATTACACGGTACTAAGTGAATTATTTCGGATTATGTGCCTTACCGCTGTGGAAGTACACACGCTCCTAGATAATTTCCTATAACCATTATTTAACCTAGTGATCCGCAAACAAACTCATCTGCAGGGAGGAAGGCACTCAGAGCCGACCCGCAAGTTTGTTGCATCACACGTCAAATTGTAATGGAGGTCGCGGGAATTAATTAAAATATCCCTCTCCCACTTAGTAAATTGAAAATGAGGAATTTTCAAGCACACACAACATGCATATAAAACAAATCAGCAATAAATATGGAAAAAAAAGAATTTTTTCCAACTATTATGGCATTGTTCTCCAATATGCGTCCCGTCGTGTCGCCACCTCGTCCGCTCCTCCTACGCCATGTACGAGCCAACCAGAGATCCGAGCCGAGAATAAAACCTATTTTATTTTACATCCATCGATCCTATACTCCACGAGGGAGTGTACATGAAATCTAGATCGAAAGTAAAATAAAATAAAGAGTGGCTAAACAATGTCGTATTCAATTACAAAAATTAAATACTAATTTAGCCTCGTCAACCCCGAGGATTCAAATAATATACAATCACACACACATGCAATCACATATACACATATATAGCCATAATAGTTGGATCTTATGCCTGCAACCAAAAAGTTAGCCTACGCACATCCTACTATTATCCGACATACACAATATATGATAAGTGCGTGAAAGTAACCGAATCCAAAACACACAAAACCGGAAACCGTGGCTCTGATACCATTTGTTGGCAATCTGCTATTCCTCAGAATGCTCATCGGCTCCCATGTCCCCGGATTAAAATTTTCACTAATGAAAACTAATCCGGATTGGATGAGTTTCCTTAGCACAACCAATTCGTCGTCGTGCCAATGACTCGAGCGATTGCTTGAACAAACTTGTTGTTCAAGCAATCAACTCTTCTAGTCGGTTAGCCGCGGAAGAGACGACGGACGGATCGCCGGTTTTTGTGTTTATCTTCGGGGTCCATGATTATACAAATACATACAAATGTAAACTAGTATAATCAACACATACTAACATAAAGAACATAAGCTAGCATATCAATAAGAACATGCAAAAAACAATAATAAAAGTGTTAGTAATATATGAGATATGTCTTAAGGCAATCGCCTTATGTATGAACCATTTAAATGATAAATGAAGATTCACTATTTGAGTATACATGTTTTTTGTATTTGATTGGATCTTAAACTCATTTACTGAATGTCTACGATACGATTCACAGCATGAGAGAATTTGTGATTGGATCACAACTAGTGAGTATCTCTACATGTGTAATTGTGATGTATCGAAATTATCCCTAGTCAATGAATTGATGGATTTGGACACCATCAATTCTGCCGAGACTAGCACGAGGTATACTCCTTGGTGTATCCAAGCAGCTGATTCTCACTGGCTGGAGACATTGTGATGTCCAGAGTTAATCGTGAATGCTAGTTATGGTAACTAGTTCATTGGAGTGACCAGCCGTAAGACTTCATATGGTTCTCTGCATATATAGATATGTCAATGAAGTTCTTACTGTAGCATAAGTGCGATGTTCCTTTGACTTGTGGTATTCAAGTCATCTTGAACATGGAGACTTATGCTTTGACATCTTAAGCAAACATCTCTAAGGAGATGTGGACCCGGGATGATTGGGTATAAGTCGAAATGATCGAAGGTGGTTGAATAGCCTATAAAGGATTCACCACTCCTTGCGAGGAGATGTATACCCATGGCCTCTCGTCGGATTGTTACTAAATTCTTTGGCCAAAGCATTACATGTTTAGAGTAAGGTACTCTTCGATACATGTGTAGTAACTAGAATCCGTAGGACTAGGAAATGATACTTGGGCTAGGTGTGACGTAGTCAGCCTAGTGGGGACTGACACTATAGACCATGTCCTGAACCAAGTGGGTATAAGATGAGTGAAGGGAATGGGGCACGAATCATTCGAGCTGCTGAAGGGTTTCAGAAATAGTTCTGGATCAACCGTTGATCTTTTCGGTTAATTGGGGATCATGATGTACTACTAGGTGCCACTCATGATCGTTCTATAATTAATGGTTAATTATAGACGGCCAACATAAACCGAGAACCTATTTGGTCACACGCATAACGAGCATAATCCGAAGGATTTAAAATGAGCTTGAGAATGGGATTCTCAGACCGAGAAAAACTAAGTTTGGTTGGACCAAACATGGAGCGAGCATGAAATCGTTTCAGTCGCAATGGAAGCGTGGACGGGCCGTGTCTTATGAAGGCATAATGGATGGACCAAAATGCTTTGGTTCTAATCCAATGGAGGAGAATAAACCAAAGGGTTTGGTTTATTTTAAACGAATAAACCAAAAGTTGGTTCGGTTCGTTTTAACTTAAAATAAACCATCATGGTTTGGTTTATTTTAACTTATCTTAATGGAGCGGGTTAACGGGCCTAATGGTTATGATCCAATAACCATTAAGAGAATTTGTTCTCTATAAAAGAGGGCTTAAGGGATAATTAAGCCCTAATCCAAAACCCTAGCAAAGGTTGCCGCCCACCTCTCCTTGGAGACTCTCGGCGCCAACCCTAGCTTGCTGCCCAGCCCTTGTGCCGCCGTCCAACTCCTTGCCGGCGTCCAAGCTTCAGCCGGTGATCCTCCGGCGACCCTCCGGTGATCTTCCTAGGCTTCGGTGAAAAGGTGAGCACTTGGCTTCCTTTGTTGGCCGACGCCTATCTCCTCCACCAAAGCTGTCCAGTTTTCTGGACAACTTGTTCTCCTCTCGTCGGAGCGTCGTTTGGATGATGGTTAGAGCTCCGACAGCGTCTAACTTACCGGGGATTCGATCTACGGTAATCCTCTGAGGTGGAGGACAAAGGATTCGTCAATCGGTTGACGAATACCTCTCCGGAGAAGCGAGTTTTGAGGACTCGTCTTAGGATCCGAATTTGGATTCGGATCGTGATCATCTCTTGATCACGTCGTCTTCAACACGAGGCTAGTAACCCGTACGAAGATGAAGCTCGTGGCTTAGCGAAGTCATCCCGAGGATACTCGGCGTGGATACGGATAGAGATGATTCTAGCGAGGATCGTTCCGGTTGATGCCGTTCCCGCTACACGTGATACGAAAGGTATAACGTAGTTAAATTTCCTTTTATTACAAATTTAAATTTACGGTTATGTATACACTTGTTGTACTATGCATGCGTGTGTTGTAATAAATGTAGATTTATTATTTTTATTGCTTCCGCTGTGCTCATGTTTACGAAACGTGATCGAAAACACACACGCCGCGGTGACGGAAACCCAATAGTGGTATCAGAGCCCAGGTTGTGTTTCGACATAATCGTAAAATGGTTTTGCGATAGTCATAATGTGATTTCTGGAAATTTTCTAATTTTGGAAATTTAGAAGTTTTTATGGAAATTTTTCAATTTTGGAAAATCTAGATGTATTTATGGAAATCTTCCACTTTTGGAAAGTTGGAAGTATTTATGGAAATTAATATTTTCATAAATAAAATATTAGATTAGATTTTGGAAATTTGTTTCCTAATTTAATCTTGATTTGATTTGGGAAATCAAATCTTAAAATATTTTATTTCCATAAGTAGTTTTGAAGATTTAGGAAATTGGTTTCCTAAATTGATTTTCCTTAATCAAATATTTCCACAAATAAAATATGTGATTAGATTTGGAAATTTGTTTCCTAATTTAATAATGATTTGATTTGGAGAATCAAATATTAAACATATTTTATTTCCATAAATAGTTATGACATATAAGGAAATTATTTACATGACATAATTGTATGCCATGTAATTGCATTAGATGCATAACATTATGCCATTCGTGTTGTGACATGTAGATGTATGTCATGTATGTCATGCCATGTAGATAATAGTTATTTGCATGCAAAGAGGATGAGACATAAAACCCTTACTCAATATTAAAGCCTACACCTTCCATTAATATGGTTAGAACCAGAGTTCTGTTGCTTGTTTGGGTTGTTGGACTCACTCCAAGCCCTGCTCTAACCTGAACATGTTCAAATCATTGGAATAGTTTAACTCTAATATGGTAAGAGTTAGAGGTCAATCGTTAGTTTGGGTTGTTGGACTCACTCCAAGCCTGACTAATTGTTTGAATGCGCTCTAACCATATTAAAACTATTTCGCGATTAATGGATCGGCTCTAACTTGGAGCATCGATTTGTTGGACTCACTCCAAGGTCGATGTGAAGAGAGGTGAAGTTGGGTGCTATGCATATGATGCATACTTGTTAATGTGTTAACAACCCAATGTATGTGTAAACATTCAATTAGTTGATAACACATTGTGATAGTTACATATACATGATATGTAATCGGTATACTTGATACCCACCATCATAGCTAAGAATGGCTTGTTGGACTCACTCCAAGGTTGTTCTTATCTATATTGGATATCAGCCCATTCGGAGATTGACCTACGATCTCCCGAATTGATTTCAAGGGTTTTTGAATTCGAAAAATGAATGGGATTTATGAATGTATATTGATGCATCTTTCTCATATATGCTCATTTTGTATTTCTAAGATTGATCATGATGTCTTTGAATTTTCGTTCCATTTTGGATTCGAATAAAATTGACTGGGCCGAACTTCTTGGACTGGCTTAGAAACTTGAGAATTGTTCTCAATGTGGAAAAACTTGTGTATGTCCTCAAAGTGCCTCTTCCCGCCCGTCCTAGTGACAATGCAACTCTGGACCAATTGTTGGCCTATCAGAAACATGTGAATGATTCTGAACTGATAAGTTGCATCATGCTAGCCGCGATAGAACCCAAATCTATGAAAGCAACATGAGCATATGGATGCTCATATTGTAGTCCTTTATCTTTATGAGTTGTTTGATGAGAAAGCAAGATTCGAAAGGTTCGAAGTCTCCAAGCTCCTCTTCACCTCTGAGATGCAAGAAGGTTCATCTATGGTACTGCTCAACATGCTGAAGACTGTGGAGCCTTCTGAGAAGCAAGAGCAGGGGACGGTGTTGTTAGTTGATTCCTCGAAGAAAGGTTCTAAGAGGGAGTCAAAGGAACAACAGAAGGGGAAGAAGAAAAATGCTAAAAAGGCAGAACCAGCTCAAAAGGGCACTTGCCATAATTATGGCAAGTAGGGCCATTGGAGAAGAAATTGCAAGATTTATCTTGAGTCCGTGAAGAAGAATAAGGCATAAGATGCTCCATCTTTTCACATATCTTCGTTATTGATTGTCATTCTATTTCCTCAGACACTTGGGGATTGGATACTGGGTGTGGCTCACATATATGTAATGACATACATGGGCTAAGGAATAGAAGAAGACTCATCAAGAGAGAGTCAAATTTACGTGTTGGGAATGGAGCAAAGATTGCTGCACTCGCCAACGGAACGTATTTGTTGAAATTCCCTACAGGACTTGTCTTAGAACTGAACAATTGCTTTTGTGTTCCTTCGTTGATAAAGAACATCATTTCTATTTCTTGTTTAAATAGAAATGGGTATCATTTGACTTTTAGTAACAATTGTTGTTACATAACTTTGAATGGAGTTCTTTATGGGACTGGAACTTTAAGAAATGGTGTTTATACGTTGGACGTATCCAGTGACGTTTTCAATATCGAAGCGAGCAACAAGTGTGCTCGAAAGGATAATCAATTAGACTCCTATATGTGTCGTCTTGGCCATGTAAGCAAGAAATGCATGTCCGAATTACACCGATGTGGAATTCAGGAATCGTTTGAATTGGATTCATACGATACATGCAAATCATGCTTAAAAGGCAAGATGACTAAGTTACCTTTTGCAGGAAAAGGTGAACGAGTGGGAGAGTTGCTAGGTCTAATACATACTGATGTATGTGGACCTATGTCAACTCAAGCTTTAGGAGGCTATAGCTACTTCATTACCTTCACCGATGATCACTCACGGTTTGGGTATGTGTTCATGATGAAACACAAGTCTGAAGCCTTTGAAAGGTTCAAAGAATTTAGAAATGAAGTAGAGAAACAACATGACAAGAGTATTAAAATATTTCGATCGGATCGAGGTGGTGAATACTTGAGTCAGGAGTTTCTTGATTATCTAAGAGACAATGGTATATTGTCTCAATGGACTCTGCGATATACACCACAACATAATGGTGTATCTGAGAGGCGTAACCGGACCTTGTTGGACATGGTCAGGTCAATGATGAATCATGCGAATCTTCCCAAGTCCTTTTGGGGCTATGCACTTCAGACAACTGTTTACTTGTTAAACAGAATGCCAACCAAGGTAGTCTCTACTACTCCATATGAGATATGGAATAGTAAGAAACCTCATGTATCTTACTTGAAGATATGGGATTGTCCTGCTTATGTGAAGCGGACTGTATTAGACAAATTGGATGCTAAGTCTGATAAATGTCTATTTATTGGATACCCTAAGGAAACAAGGTGTTACCAATTCTATCATCCTGTGAAACAAAAGGTGTTTGTTTCAAGGCATGCTGTGTTTCTAGAGAAAGAGTTTCTCTTGCAATAAAACAGTGGGAGTGTCGTCGAGCTTGAGGAGGCTCGAGAGACTCAAATAGATATCGATGAGATACCTGGTGAAGCATAACAGCCGACAACTCATAGTGATGAGCAATCGGCTGGACCTATTATAACACCACATATTTGTAGATCTGGTAGAACACGCAATATTCCTGAGAGATATGGATTTCTCGTAAGCGAATCGAACGACGTGTTACTCATTGATGATGAGGAGCCTACCAGTTATGAAGAAGTGCTGACAAGTTCAGAAAGGGATAAGTGGCTTGGTGCCATGAAGTCGGAAATGGATTCCATGTATGAAAACCAAGTTTTGAACTTGGTTGACCCACCCGAAGGCATAAAGCCTATAGGGTGCAAGTGGGTTTTCAAGAAGAAAACCGACATGGATGGTAATGTGTTTACCTATAAAGCTAGATTAGTGGCGAAAGGATATCGTCAAAAACAAGGTGTTGATTATGACGAAACCTATTCGCCTGTAGCTATGCTTAAATCCATTCGGATGCTCCTTGCCATAGCGGCTCATTATGATTATGAGATATGGCAGATGGATGTGAAAACAGCTTTCCTTAATGGAAACCTGCTCGAGGACATGTATATGATACATCCTGAGGGTTTCACATCGGTTGATAAAACCAAGGTATGCAAATTGCGACGGTCCATTTATGGATTGAAGCAAGCATCCAGGAGCTGGAATATCTGTTTTGATGAGACAATCAAAAAGTTTGATTTCTCACAAAATCCAAACGAACCTTGTGTGTACAAGAAGGTTAGTGGGAGTGTAGTCGTGTTCCTAGTATTGTATGTCGATGACATATTACTTATAGGAAATGATGTTTCAATCTTACAGTCAGTTAAGGTTTGGTTATCCTAGACATTCTCCATGAAAGTCCTGGGAGAAGCAACCTACATCATTGGGATTAAGATCTATAGAGATAGATCGAAACGGTTGCTTGGTCTTTCGCAGTCTACATATATAGACCGAGTGCTAAAGAGGTTTAGCATGTTGAAATCCAAGAAAGGTTTCATACTCATCAGGCATGGGGTACACCTTTCGAAGTCTATGTGTCCGCGCACAGAAGACGAGAGGATTTGCATGAGTAAGATTCCCTATGCATCAGCAATAGGATCTATCATGTATGCTATGTTATGTACGAGGCCCGATGTATCGTATGCTCTGAGTGTCACGAGCAGATACCAGTCTGATCCAGGAATGGATCACTGGGTGGCTGTTAAGATGATCCTTAAGTACTTAAGAAGAACTAAGGGTGCGTTCCTAATATATGGAGAAGGGTACATGGTGATACGTGGGTATACGGATGCCAGCTCCAGACAGACAAGGTAGATTCCATGTCTCAGTCTGGGTATGTATTCACCTAGAATAGAGGCACAATAAGTTGGAAAGTTTCCAAGCTTGACACTATAGCGGATTCTGCCACTAAGGAAGAATACGTTGCAGCTTTGGAAGCAGTAAAGGAAGCGGTTTGGATCAAGAAGTTCATCTATGAACTTGATTTGGTCTCATCAATGATCCAAACATGTGCTTTGCCGCTATCATCTTATCAGAAAGATCATCAGTAGGAACGAAATATAAATCGAGAAAATTCCCACTGAAAGGAACTTAGCGGATCGTTTGACAAAGGCATTACCTCAAAATAAGTTTGAGGGTCATGTTAGAGCTTATGGTATTGGATACCGTAGCGATTGACATTAGGCCAAGTGGGAGTCTGTTAGTAATATATGAGAGATGTCCTAAGGCAATCGCCTTATGTATGAACCATTTATATAATAAATGAAGATTCACTATTTGAGTATACATGTTTTATGTATTTGATTGGATCTTAAACTCATTTACTGAATGTCCACGATACGATTCACAGCATGAGAGAATTTATGATTGGATCACAACTAGTGAGTATCTCTACATGTGTAATTGTGATGTATCAAAATTATCCCTAGTCGATGAATTGATAGATTTGGCGACCATCAATTCTGTCGAGACTAGCACGAGGGATACTCCTTGGTGTATCCAAGCAGCTGATTCTCACTGGCTAGAGACATTGTGATGTCCGGAGTTAATCGTGGATGCTAGTTATGGTAACTAGTTCATTGGAGTGACCAGCTGTAAGACTTCATATGGTTCTTTGCATATATAGATATGTCAATGAAGTTCTTACTGTAGCTTAAGTGTGATGATCCTTTGACTTGTGGTATTCAAGTCATCTTGATCATGGAGACTTATGCTTTGACATCTTAAGCAAACATCTCTAAGGAGATGTGGACCCAGGATGATTGGGTATAAGTCGAAATGATCGAAGGTGTTTGAATAGCCTATAAAGGATTCACCACTCCTTGCGAGGAGATGTATACCCATGGCCTCTCGTCGGATTGTTACTAAAGTCTTTGGCCAAAGCATTACATGTTTAGAGTAAGGTACTCTTCGATACATGTGGAGTAACTAGAATCCGTAGGACGAGGAAATGATACTTGGGCTAGGTGTGGCGTAGTCAGCCTAGTGGGGACTGACACTATAGACCATGTCCTGAACCAAGTGGGTATAAGATGAGTGAAGGGAATGGGGCACGAATCATTCGAGCTGCTGAAGGGTTTCAGAAATAGTTCTGGATCAACCGTTGATCTTTTCGGTTATTTGGGGATCATGATGTACTACTAGGTGCCACTCATGATCGTTCTATAATTAATGGTTAATTATAGACGGCCAACATAAACCGAGAACCTATTTGGTCACACACACAACGAGCGTAATCCGAAGGATTTAAAACGAGCTTGAGAATGAGATTCTCAGACCGAGAGAAACTAAGTTTGGTTGGACCAAACATGGAGCGAGCTATTAGTGAAAGCCCTACAGACAATCATGTGATGATTGTTGTATGGACTTTATTGTATCATATTCCTATTAATAAAGGCATGGTTATTATATTTACTTGTATTGGTGCCAAATAACTAAATATAATAATGTCCTTGAGTAGTAGGTTCTTATCTATATCAATCGATTGGTTGAATCGATAATGAGATGATATAGAGAACACTACTCTTAATCATTCCTAGTCGAGTATTAACATTCAGGGACAATGTTAATGCGTAGAGACTAGCATGTAGGTCAACAAGATGACTTGATCTCACAAGTCATGGATATGAGATATCAAGTTGACACATGGGTATGCATTGGAGAATGTATACTTAATGACACACCATGAGAAAGTATCATGGATCGTTATATGAGTGTCATATACTTTCTCATGTAGATATTAGTATGACTATTAGTCCTTAGACCTGAAGTCACCATGGTTCCCTACATAAGGAGTTGGATACTTTGGCTTCGTCAAACGTCACCCGAAAATGGGTGGACTATAAAGGCGATTACTGGGTGTGTAACAAATTATGCGGAGGGATGTGAGTGATGTAGATGGGATCTATCCCTCCTATATGACGGGGGTGACATCGATATTCTTGATAGAGTGAGACCACGAAGTGCATGGCCATGCCCAAACGAGTCAATATGAGATATTGAGCTCATTTGATTAGAGTGAGTCTACTTGGGGTTCATGATTTAGATTGTACCGAGGATGACACGGTCTATGCCTCGATTGGTCAATCTAGATGTCAAGGATAGAGGGACATTGTAACATATTGTGAGAGTCACAATTAGTAGTCACAAAGGTGATGTTGGAGCTCAACATTCTTGTAACTTGGGTAGCAATGATGTGTTGCTAGATACCGCTCATTGCTTATGTTCCTAAATCGGTTTAGGGACATTGCCAACGTTACAAGAACCTATAGGGTCACACACATAAGAACAATTAGATGGAGATTAGGTTCATATGATGAACCATGAGGATTAGGTTCATGGGATGAACCAAATTGGATTAAGAGTAATCCAAATTAGACTAATTGAGTTAGACTCAAGTTGATTCAAGTGTTGAATGAGTCTAATTTAGATTTGATTCATCAAATCAATTTAAATTAAATGAATAGAGATTCATTAAATTAAATTGACTTGAGTCAAGTTGTTAGATTTGATCAACCATGGGAGATTAGAGGTCAAGTTTGACTTGACTTGAGAGGGAAGATGAAAGGTCAAGTTTGACTTGACCAAATGCCATGTCATGATGATGATTTGGCATGGCCGGCCAATGATGATGCTCCACATCATCATTGACTTTGTCAATTGGTGCCACATCATGAGGGAGACCAAGGGTCATGGGAGTTACATGCATGCATGTAACCCCCTTCCTTGAAGTGGCCGGCCACTTTAGGGGTTTCAAAGTGGGAATTCATTGGGTGAGTTTCTCATTCCATCATCTTCAACCTTGGATCATCTCTCTCTCAAGCTCTACCTCTCCCAACCTCTCCTTGGCCGAAATTCCTAAAGGAGTGCTAGCACACTCTAAGGCATTTTTCTCCACCTATTGCTTGTGTGGATACCATAGAGGAGTGTGCACTTGACACTCTCGAGTTCCGGCGAACTTTTGAACGAGCGGGATAAGCGAAGGGCATCGCTACGAGGGTAATGTTCTAATCTCTTAGATCTAAGGTAGATCTAGGGTTTTTGTAAGCACATACATGTTTTTATATTTTTTATACTTCGCATGGATCCGTGGACGGGGCTTCCGAGGTTTCCGCAATGCAAAAAGCGGTTTTTGCGGCTCGGAAAAACCCAACAGTGGTATCAGAGCCACGTGCGAAGCATGTATGTGTTTCGTCTTTGTAATTTTTGTATTAGATATAAAAATTACAGATTTATATGTTTCTGTAAATTTCCTAATTTTATAGAATTTTTGGGTATTTTTCTCAAAGAGTCGAAGCAACAAGTGTTGGGACACTTGTAGGCTTCAACCGTCGAGAAAAACTCTCCGAAACGGCGAGTTCTCGCTTTAGGTTTTTGGGACAGCGACTTAAATTGCTGTAGGATCATAGTAGGGACACTCGCAAAGTTAATTTTGCGAGTATGGGCGCTGCCCTATCCCCAAAAGGGGCTTTGTCCCGCGATCGCGCCCGGAAACCGCTTAGCGGGACCGTTACGGAGAGGTGACTCATTAATTTGAAAAAAAAAATTTAGGAAAAATTATAGAAATTTCTGTAAAAATACATAATTTAGAATTATGTATAATTCTGTGATTGTCATGGCCCGATGACCCCAATTTGATTGGATTATGTGTGTTGTAATTCATAATATGGCCTGCGTGCCATTTTGTGGTTGTGCGTGTTGTATAGTGTATGCGACCTGCGCGTCGTACCTCTTCTTTTGATATTCTAGTTGTAATTAGTTTTTAGACTCGAATGTAACTCGAGTTTCATATTTGTAATGTACAAAATGGAGCGGTGGAAAGTCCACTCGAAGACGAGATTACGAGAAGGGTGACGACGACACATGGCGGTCAAAGGAAGCGCTTGGAGAAGCCGCTAGCCTTAGGTTGACCGTCCGATCTTCTCATTGGCTTGTGAAGATCGTAGTAGGGCCATGACTATATCACATTTAATTATATATATATATATGTTGATATATATATATATATATATATATATATATATATTTAATTGATTTTGCTTGTATGTATGTGATGCATGCTAGTAGAATAATGCTTGTATGTATATGATGCATGCTAGGTTAATTTTCTTGTATGTATATGATGCATGCTAGAATAATGAATGTATGTATGTGATGCATGCTAATATAGGATAATAAAGGCCTAAATGCGTATAAGATACACATTACGATTAGATTAGATCATAATCGAATCAACTCGAAAATGCCTACCGAGCCTTGATACCCATCACTACCTCGATCATTTGTTGTTGTTGAATCTGCCAAAGCAGAGCAACGCATATTATCTTGGTAGGGTGCGGAGGGACAATCTTGGTCCCGCCTATCACGCTTGGGTTAGAGTAAGCTCAATTAGATTGAGCAAAACTAGTTAAACTCAATTGAATCGAGTAGAACTATAGGCATATTCCAATCGTTGGAACGATAGGTCAAGATTGCATTTACACTAAATCTTGGGCAATTTAGCCAAAGCTAACTCAAGGTCTTTTGTAAATGTGGGTCTTGATCCTATAAACAAGAGTTGCATAGAGATGTAATCGGTAATGTGTTACCCACCGATCATACTAAGTCTTGGGCGATTTAGCCAAAGCTAACTCAAGGCTTAGTATGATGTGGATCTTGTCCCGCAAGAATTATAGCTAGTTTGTGTGAATCTAGTAATGTGGTTTGACCACATCCATAACTCGATTCTACAAAAATTCCTATAATTCAGTGGGAGCATCATTTGATTAAAGGCCTAATTAAATGATAAAAGGAACATGATATTAATTCTCTGCATTGTATGTTGTAGATAACTATGTCGACAAACACGAACACTCTCTCTCTGCGTTCTGTCCTTGAGAAGGACAAGCTCGATGGAGCGAATTTCCTGGACTGGTACAGGAACCTGAGAATTGTTCTCACCCAAGAAAGGAAGTTGTATGTCCTGGAGCAGCCCATTTCGGAGGCACGTCCTGCCAGAGCCTCACGAGCTGACAAAGATGCTCACAAGAAGCATCAAGATGACACATTAGATGTGTCATGTCTAATGCTCGTGACCATGAACTCTGAGCTTCAGAAGCAACATGAGTTCATGAATGCTTATGATATGGTTGGACATCTTCGTCAACTATATCAAGGACAAGCTAGGCATGAGAGATAAGAAGTCTCTAAGGCATTATTTGGGTCCAAAATGCAAGAAGGGACTCCCGTAGGTACATATGTACTCAAGATGATTGGGTACGTAGAAAACCTACAAAGGATGGGATTCCCAATTGGCCAAGAGCTGGCCACTGACCTGATCTTGCAATCTTTGCCACAAGCCTTCAATCAATTTGTCATGAATTATAACATGAATGAAATTGATAAGCCACTGCCTGAAATGCTCAGCATGTTGAGAACTGCTGAGCTTAACCTTAAGAAGGGAAAGTCTGACACCATTTTGATGGTGCAGAAGAAGAAAGGCAAGGGAAAGCCTAAAGGTAAGGGAAAGTCCCAAGCCAAGGGCAAAGGCAAAGAACTTAAACCCAAAGGAGGGGTAGCCAAGGAAGGGGCTTGCTTCCACTGCAAGGAAGCTGGACACTGGAAGCGTAACTGCAAAGCTTACATGGAAGATCTTAAGAAGAAAAGAAGTGAGACTTCTACTTCAGGTATAAATGTTATAGAAGTCAATCTATCTATTTCTTCATCATGGGTATTAGATACCGGATGTGCATCTCACATTTATACCAATGTGCAGGCGCTAAGAAATAGCAGGGCATTGACAAAGGGTGAGGTGGACCTACGAGTAGACAATGGAGCAAGAGTTGCTGCTGTTGCTGTAGGAACTTATGATCTATCTTTGCCCTCTGGGCTTGTATTAGAATTAGATGAATGTTGTTATGTGCCTGCCTTAACCAAGAACATTATTTCAGTTTCTTGTTTGGACAAGAAAGGATTTTCATTTATAATAAAGAACAAATGTTGTTCAGTTTATTTAAATGATATGTTCTATTGTAGTGCACCTCTAATGAACGGACTCTACTTTCTAGACTTAGAGAGCCCTATCTATAACATAAGTACCAAGAGGTTCAAGTCAAATGAGTTGAACCAAACTTAACTCTGGCACTGTCGCTTAGGTCACATAAATGAGAGTCGCTTATCTCAGCTCCATAAGGATGGGCTGCTAGACTCATTTGATTTTGAATCATATGAGACATGCGAATCTTGCCTTTTAGGCAAGATGACCAAGACTCCCTTTAGTGGATCATGAAGAGCAACAGATTTGTTAGGACTTATACATAGTGATGTATGTGGTCCTTTCAATGTTGCTGCTAGAGGTGGTTACAGGTACTTCATTACATTTACTGATGACTTCAGTAGATATGGTTATGTGTATCTCATGACACACAAATCAGAATCCTTTGAAAAGTTCAAAGAATTCAAGAATGGAGTACAAAACCAGCTTGGCAAGAGTATTAAGATACTTCGATCAGATCGAGGTGGTGAATACCTTAGCCATGAGTTTCGTGACTATCTAGCTGAGTGTGGGATTCTATCCCAACTCACTCCTCCTGGAACACCACAGTGGAATGGTGTATCCGAAAGGAGGAATCGTACCCTATTGGATATGGTATGATCTATGATGAGTCACACAGATCTTCTTATATCCTTTTGGGGATATGCTCTAGACACAGCAGCCTTTATCCTTAACCGTGTACCATCCAAGGCTGTGATAAAGACACCATATACGATATGGACAGGGAGAAATCCCATGATGTCTTTTATGAGGATTTGGGGTTGTGAGGCTTACGTTCGACGTCAAGTCTCAGACAAACTGGGACCCAAATCTGATAGGTGTTATTTTGTTGGATATCCCAAGGATACAAAGGGATATTACTTCTACATTCCCAGTCAGCACAAAGTGTTTGTGGCAAAGACTGGAGTTTTTCTAGAAAGGGATTTTGTTTCTAGAAAAACTAGTGGGAGTACCTTCGATCTTGAAGAAATTCAAGATAAGGACCATAACACTGAGGCCTTGATGGAGGTTGAATAGGAATCACAAAGTGTTGTGGGTGATGAGGTTATTGCATAAAGAGTTGTGGAACAACCACCTGTTCATGTAGACTTACCTCTTCGCAGGTCTGATAGGGTACGTCGTCAGCCAGAGAGATACTCATTTCTCTTATCTGACCATGATGACGTAATGCTCATTGAGAATGAGCCTACCTCCTATCAGGAAGCTGTGATGAGCCCAAATTCTGAGAAATGGCTAGAGGCCATGAGATCCGAGATGGAATCCATGTACACCAACCAAGTATGGACTTTGGTTGATCCACCTGAAGGGGTCAAACCCATTGGGTGTAAGTGGGTCTTTAGGAGAAAGACTGATATGGATGGACTTACGCATACCTATAAGGGTCGATTGGTGGCTAAAGGTTTCAATCAAATTCATGGTATTGACTATGATGAAACCTTTTCTCCAGTGGCGATGTTTAAGTCCATTCGGATCTTGCTTGCTATTGCAGCATACCACGATTATAAGATCTGGCAGATGGATGTCAAAACTGCATTTCTGAATGGAAACTTGCTCGAGGATGTGTACATGACACAACCTGAGGATTTTGTAGATCCACAGCATACTGGGAAGGTATGCAAGCTGCAAAGGTCCATTTATGGGCTAAAGCAAGCTTCTCGGAGCTGGAATGTTCGATTCGATGATGCGATCAAACAGTTTGGTTTCATCAAGAATGAAGATGAACCCTGTGTCTACAAGAGGGTTAATGGGAACACAGTTGTCTTCCTTGTATTGTATGTGGATGACATACTGCTCATTGGGAATGACATCCCTTCGCTACAGTCTGTGAAGACTTGGCTCGGGACGTGCTTCTCAATGAAAGACTTAGGTGAAGCAGCCTGTATTCTAGGCATCAAGATCTATAGAGATAGATCTAAGAGATTGCTTGGCCTAAGTCAGAGTACATACATTGACATGGTATTACTTCGGTTTGCCATGCAGAATTCCAAGAAAGGACTTCTGCCGATGTCACATGGTGTGAGTCTTTCGAAGACTCAAAGTCCCTCTTATAGAGAGGAGAGAGACCGCATGGATAAGATCCCTTACGCATCTGCTATAGGATCTATCATATGCATACTGCTATGTGTACTGCTCACGATGTCTCGTATGCTTTGAGCATGACGAGTAGATACCAGTCAGATCCAGGTGAGCGTCACTGGATAGTAGTCAAGAATATTCTTAAGTACTTGAGAAGGACTAAAGAATATTTCTTGATATTTGGAGGCGATGAGGAGCTAGCTGTAAAGGGTTATAGCGATGCCATCTTCCAAACTGACCAGGATGATTATAGATCGCAGTCAGGATTCGTGTTTTGCTTGAATAGTAGCGCTGTGAGCTGGAAGAGTTCCAAGCAGGACACAGTTATTGATTCTACAACAGAGGCCGAATATATCGGTGCTTCCATCTCATTCGAGAGATTATCGATAGAGGAGATGTGAAGATTTGCAGAGTACCCACAGAGGCTAACATCGCAGATCCCTTGACCAAGGCTTTGGCACAGAAAAAGCATGATGGTCACACTAGGTCATTGGGTATTAGATACTACGGTGATTGGCACTAGTGCTAGTGGGAGATTGTTAGTGAAAGCCCTAGAGCCAATCATGTGATGATTGTTGTATGGACTTTATTGTATCATATTCCTATTAATAAAGGCATGATTATTATATTTACTTGTATTGGTGCCAAATAACTAAATATAATAATGTCCTTGAGTAGGAGGTTCTTATCTATATCAATCGATTGGTTGAATCGATAATGAGAAGATATAGAAAACACTACTCTTAATCATTCCTAGTCGAGTATTAACATTCAGGGACAATGTTAATGCGTAGAGACTAGCATGTAGGTCAACAAGATGACTTGATCTCACAAGTCATGGATATGAGATATCAAGTTGACACATGGGTATGCATTGGAGAATGTATACTGAATGACCCACCATGAGAAAGTATCATGGATCGTTATATGAGTGTCATATACTTTCTCATGTGGATATTAGTATGACTATTAGTCCTTAGACCTGAAGTCACCATGGTTCCCTACATAAGGAGTTGCATACTTTGGCTTCGTCAAACGTCACCCGTAAATGGGTGGACTATAAAGGCGATTACTGGGTATGTAACAAATTATGCGGAGGGATGTGAGTGATGTAGATGGGATCTATCCCTCCTATATAACGGGGGTGACATCGATATTCTTGATAGAGTGAGACCACGAAGTGCATGGCCATGCCCAAACGAGTCAATATGAGATATTGAGCTCATTTGATTAGAGTTAGTCTACTTGGGGTTCAAGATTTAGATTGTACCGAGGATGACACGGTCTATGCCTCGATTGGTCAATCTAGATGTCAAGGATAGAGGGACATTGTCACATATTGTGAGAGTCACAATTAGTAGTCACAAAGGTGATGTTGGAGCTCAACATTCTTGTAACTTGGGTAGCAATGATGTGTTGCTAGATAACGCTCATTGCTTATGTTCCTAAATCGGTTTAGGGACATTGCCAACATTAAAAGAACCTATAGGGTCACACACATAAGAGCAATTAGATGGAGATTATATTCATATGTTGAACCATGAGGATTAGGTTCATGGGATGAACCAAATTGGATTAAGAGTAATCCAAATTAGACTAATTGAGTTAGACTCAAGTTGATTCAAGTGTTGAATGAGTCTAATTTAGATTTGATTCATCAAATCAATTTAAATTAAATGAATAGAGATTCATTAAATTCAATTGACTTGAGTCAAGTGGTTAGATTTGATCAACCATGGGAGATTAGAGGTCAAGTTTGACTTGACTTGAGAGGGAAGATGAAAGGTCAAGTTTGACTTGACCAAATGCCATGTCATGATGATGACTTGGCATGGCCGGCCAATGATGATGCTCCACATCATCATTGACTTTGTCAATTGGTGCCACATCATGAGGGAGACCAAGGGTCATGGGAGTTACATGCATGCATGTAACCCCCTTCCTTGAAGTGGCCGGCCACTTTAGAGGTTTCAAAGTGCGAATTCATTGGGTGAGTTACTCATTCCATCATCTTCAACCTTGGATCATCTCTCTCTCAAGCTCTACCTCTCCCAACCTCTCCTTGGCCGAAATTCCTAAAGGAGTGCTATCACACTCTAAGGCATTTTTCTCCACCTATTGCTTGTGTGGATACCATAGAGGAGTGTGCACTTGACACTCTCGAGTTCCGGCGAACTTTTGGATGAGCGGGATAAGCGAAGGGCATCGCTACGAGGGTAATGTTCTAATCTCTTAGATATAAGGTAGATCTAGGGTTTTTGTAAGCACATACATGTTTTTATATTTTTTATACTTCGCACGGATCCGTGGCCGGGGCTTCCGAGGTTTCCGCAACGCAAAAAGCGGTTTTTGCGGCTCGGAAAAACCCAACACGAGCATGAAATCATTTCAGTCGCAATGGAAGCGTGGATGGGCCGTGTATTATGAAGACATAATGGATGGACCAAAATGGTTTGTTTCTAATCCAATGGAGGAGAATAAACCAAAGGGTTTGGTTTATTTTAAACGAATGAACCAAAAGTTGGTTCGGTTCGTTTTAACTTAAAATAAACCATCATGGTTTGGTTTATTTTAACTTATCTTAATGGAGCGGGTTAACGGGCCTAATGGTTATGATCCAATAACCATTAAGATAATTAGTTCTCTGTAAAAGAGGGCTTAAGGGATAATTAAGCCCTAATCCAAAACCCTAGCAAAGGTTGCCGCCCACCTCTCCTTGGAGACTCTCGGCGCCAACCCTAGCTTGCCGCCCAGCCCTTGTGCCGCCGTCCAACTCCTTGCCGGCATCCAAACTTCAGCCGGTGATCCTCCGGCGACCCTCCGGTGATCTTCCTAGGCTTCGGTGAAAAGGTGAGCACTTGGCTTCCTTTGTTGGCCGGCGCCTATCTCCTCCACCAAAGCTGTCCAGTTTTCTGGACAGCTTGTTCTCCTCTTGTCGGAGCATCATTTGGACGACGGTTAGAGTTCCGACAGCAGCTAACTTACCGGGGATTCGATCTCCAGTAATCCTCTGAGGTGGAGGACGAAGGATTCGTCAATCGGTTGACGAATACCTCTCCGGAGAAGCGAGTTTTAAGGACTCGTCTTAGGATCCGAATTTGGATTCGGATCGTGATCATCTCTCGATCACGTCGTCTTCAACACAAGGCTAGTAACCCATACGAAGACAAAGCTCATGGCTTAGCGAAGTCATCCCGAGGATACTCGGTGTGGATACGGATAGAGACGATTCTAGCGAGGATCGTTCCGGTTGATGTCGTTCCCGCTACACGTGATACGAAAGGTATAACGTAGTTAAATTTCCTTTTATTGCAAATTTAAATTTACGGTTATGTCTACACTTGTTGTACTATGCATGCGTGTGTTGTGTGTGTTGTAATAAATGTAGATTTATTATTTTTATTGCTTCCACTGTGCTCATGTTTACGAAACGTGATCGAAAACACACACGCCGCGTTGACGGAAACCCAACAAAAAGTTGTAAAACTTTTATACCTCTTTATCTTCTATCGTATGTCCTAACCTCCTTGTAGACATCGTGTGGGCGAAGATCCTCCACAAGTTGAAGCTTCCTAGGTCTTCTTCAATCCAAAGAAAGAAGAACTCTCTTTCCCTTCTTGCTTGAGCCAACTACCAATCCACATAGGATTGATGCCGCCGGCCCCAAGAATAGAGAGAATAATATGGAAACAACCAAGGAACCGAACTAGGGACAAACCCTAGCTTCTAGTGCCACCGGCCAAGATGGAGTGAACAGGAGAAAGGGAATATGTTGGGCGCCGGCCACGGTGGAGGGAATAGAGGAAGGAGCCGGCCACATCCTAGGAAGAGGAAGAGCTCCTCTCCTATAGTTGCCGCCCAACTTCCTTGCAATCCCTAGCTGTCCAACCATAGGAGCCAAACCCTAAATAGGGTTTCCTCCTTAGGCTTTCTTGCCGCCCAACCATGGTGGAGAGAAGAGATCTAGGAGCTAGCCACCTTCAAGGAAGAAGAAGAGATCTTCCACAAGTTGCCGCCCACCCTTCTTTCCTAACCTTGGCCGCCCATCCAAAGGAGGCAAACCCTAATTAGGGTTTCCTCATTAGGGTTTCTTGCCGCCCAAGCAAGGCTTGGCAAAACCCTAATCTCCTTAGCATCCATCATCCAACCAAAAAACTTAGTTGCCGCCAAACCCAATCTCCCATATATATAGAGTTAGGTTTAGGCCTTGGTTTAATCTCCACCGTCGGTTCTAGGGTTTTAATCTCAACCGTCGAATCTAGAGATTTAATCTCAACCGTCGGTCCTAGAGATTTAATCTCAACCGTCGATTCTAGGGATTTAATCCCAACCGTCGGATCTAAAGATTTAATCTCAACCGTCGGTTCTAGGGTTTTAATCCCAACCGTCGGATCTAGAGATTAAATCTCCACCGTCGGTTCTAGGGATTTAATCTCAACCGTCGGATCTAGAGATTTGTTTTCCATCATTTGATCTAGACTTCAGGAGGTTTATATTAGGCTACGATAGGGACCATGAGGAGGAGTTGGATCTTGGCCACCCGATGGATCGGAACCACACAAACTTGATCCATCAATGATGTTCCATTCCACTAGAGGATCATCATTGTACTACCTCACCAACCCCCATAAATCAATATGGGCTCCATATATTATTTGTACATCCATCTCCCCGTGTTTAAGATATCGAATGTCTGTCAATTAATTGATTTACTGACCATCAATTAATCAACATCTAACTCCTCGAGTAGTACCACTCAACCTTATCATCATGTTGACTAAGTCAACCTGCAGGGTTTACATGATGAACCTTATGAGCTCCTCAAGGGGACATCATCAACCTAATACATAGGACACGGATTCCTCCTATAATCAACGACACACCATATAAATAATATCATTTCCCAACTTATCGGGCATATTGATTTAATCCATAGAAATCTCACCCTCTGGTAAATCAAAGAAATAAATACTAAGTACATGTGCCCGTTATTATATCGGGATTAAGAGCATGTACAAGATAATATCCGAGGTCCGATTCAATTATGTAGTCAGAAACAAATTGAATCACCTCTATGTCGGTCCTGCTCAATACACCTAAGTGTACTAGTGTAACTTTATGTTCAAGACAAAACAATACCAAGCTACACTACAACCATGCCAATGGTTTGTCCAAAACCATCTTGGTTGTGAGCCTCTACTTATATTCTACAAGGAACTGATAACATGATCTTCTATGCCACAATGTTATCTACAATGTAAAATATTAGACAATTTTACATAATCATAAAAATATGCAAACAATGATCATGTGATTCTTATTTCAAAATAAAGATGTTCATACAAAAGAGCTAGGCTTTCAGTATACATCCCAACAGTCTCCCTCATGAGGTGGCACCACATGATAAGTCCATGATGATGTGGAACATCATAATTGGCCGGCCCCATGCCAAGTCATCATGACATGGCAATTGGTCAAGCCAAAATTGATCATTCATCTTCCCTCTCAAGTTAAGTAAAACATTACGTCTTATCTCCCATGGTTGATCAAATCTAACCATTTGATTCAAGTAAATTTGATTTAATGAATCTCTATTCATTAATTTAAATTGACTAAATGAATCAAATCTAAATTAGACTCATTCAACACTTGAATCAAATTGAGTCTAACTCAATTAGTCTAATTTAGATTACTCTTAATCCAATTTGATTCATCCCATGAACCTAATCCTCATGGTTCATCATATGAACCTAATCTCCTTCTAATTGCCCTTTGTGTGTGACCCTATAGGTTCTTGTAACATTGGCAATGCCCCTAAACCGATTTAGGAACAAAAGCAATGAGCGGTATCTAGCAACACATCATTGCTACCAAAGTTACAAGAATGTTGAGCTCCAACATCACCTTTGTGACTACTAATTGTGACTCTCACAATATGTGACAATGTCCCTCTATCCTTGACATCTAGATTGACCAATTGAGGCATAGACCGTGTCATCCTCGGTATAATCTATATCTTGAACTCCAAGTAGACTCACTCTAATCAAATGAGCTCAATATCTCATATTGACTCAATTGGGCATGGCCATGCACTTCGTGATCTCACTCTATCAAGAATAATGATGTCACTCCTGTCATATAGGAGGGATAGATCTCATCTACATCACTCACATCCCTCTGCATAATTTGTTACATACCCAGTAATCGTTTTTATAGTCCACCCATTTACGGGTGACGTTTGACAAAGCCAAAGTATGCAACTCCTTATGTAGGGAATAATGATGAATTTAGGTCTAAAGAATAATAGTCATACTAATAGCCACATGAGAAAGTATATGACACTCATATAACGATCCATGATACTTTCTCATGGCGGGTCATTGAGTATACATTCTCCAATGCATACCCATGTGTCAACTTGATATCTCATATCCATGACTTGTGAGATCAAGTCATCATGTTGACCTACATGCTAGTCTCTATGCATTAACATTGTCCCTGAATGTTAATACTTGACTAGGAATGATTAAGAGTAGTGTTCTCTATATCATCTCATTATCGATTCAACCAATCGATTAATATAGATAAGAACCTACTACTGAAGGATGTTATTATACTTAGTTATTTGGAAACAATACAAGTAAATATAATAACCATGCCTTTATTAATAGGAATATGATACAATAAAATCCATACAACAATTATCACATGATTGGCTCTAGGGCTTTCACTAATAATCTCCCACTAGCACTAGTGTCAATCACCGTAGTATCTAATACCCAATGACCTAGTGTGACCATCATGCTTTTTCTGTGCCAAAGCCTTGGTTAAGGGATCTGCGATGTTAGCCTCTTTGGGTACTCTGTAAATCTTCACATCTCCTCTATCGATAATCTCTCGAATGAGATGGAAGCGCCGTAGAATGTGTTTCTTACGCTGGTGTGAGAGAGGTTCCTTAGCCTGCGCAATCGCTCCATTGTTTACACAATAGAGCTCTATGGGATATGCTATGCTAGGAACCACCCCAAGCTTAGTAATGAACTTGCGAATCCAAACTGCCTCCTTTGCTGCCTCAGATGTAGTGATATACTCGGCTTCTGTTGTAGAATCATCAACTATGTCCTGCTTTGAACTCTTCCAGCTCGCAACGCCACAATTCAAGCAAAACACGAACCCTGACTGCGCTTTATAATCATCCTAGTCAGTTTGGAAGCTGACATCACTGTAACCCTCTACAGCTAGCTCCTCATCGCCTCCAAATATTAAGAAATATTCTTTAATCCTTCTCAAGTACTTAAGAATATTCTTGACTGCTATCTAGTGACGCTCACATGGATCTGACTGGTATCTACTCGTCATGCTCAAAGCATACGAGACATGAGGACGAGTAAATAGCATGACGTACACGATAGATCCTATAGCAGATGCATAAGGGAACTTATCCATGCAGTCTCTCTCCTCTCTAGAAGAGGGACTTTGAGTCTTCGAAAGACTCACACCATGTTGTTGGGTTTCCGGCACCGTGGCGAGTGTGCGTTCGAACATGTCTCATAAACATGTTCACAGCGGAAGGAATAAAATAATAAATCTAATTTATTACAACACAATCACCACATGCATGCATAGTATAACATGTGTAGACATAACCATAAATTCAAATTTTGCAATAAAAGAAAATTTATACTGCGTATACCTGACGTATCACGTGCAGCGGGAAAGACATCAACCGGAGCGATCCTCGCTAGAATCGCTTCTATCCGTATCTACACCGAGTATCCTTGGGATGACTTCACAAAGTCACGAGCCTCGTCTTTGTACGGGTTACTAGCCTCGTGTTGAAGACGATGTGATCGAGAGAAGATCACGATCCGAATCAAAATTCGGATCCAAAACGAGTCCTCAAAAACTCGCTTCTCCGGAGAGGTATTCGTCAACCGTTTGACGAATCCTTCGTTCTCCACCTATGAGGATTAACAGAGATCGAATCCCTGGAAAGGATACCGCTGTCGGAGCTCCAAACGTCGTCCAAATGATGCTCCGACAAGAAGGAAACAAGCTGTCTAGAAAACTGGATAGCTTTGCTGGAGGAATAGGGGTCGGCCAAATAAGGAAGGTTGAAGATCACCTTGTCGTCGGACCCAAAGGAGATCACCAGAGCTCCTCCGGCAGCATCTTGACGCCGGCAAGGGGAGAGGATGGCAGCTGCTCGACGCCGGCAAGGAGCTTTGGGCAGTGGTGGGCGGCGGCAAGGAGTTGGCGCCGACCACTTGGAGAAGAGGGAGAGGGTGGGCGGCAACAACTAGGGTTGCAAGGATTAGGGTTAACAAAAACCCTTAAGCCCAATTTTATAGAGAACAAATTCTCTTAATGGTTATCGGATCATAACCAAAAGCCCATTAATCCGCTCCATTAATTTAAGTTAAAATAAACCAAACCATGTTTGTCTAATTTAAGTTAAAATGAACCGAACCAACTTTTGGTTCATTCGTTTAAAACAAACCAAACCTCTTTGGTTTATTCTCCTTCATTGGATTAGAACCAAACCAATTTGGTTCATCCATCATGTCTTTATAAGACACAGCCCATCCACACTTCCATTGCGACTGAAACGATTTCATGCTCGCTCCATGTTTGGTCCAACCAAACCTAGTTTCTCTCGGTCTGAGAATCTCATTCTCAAGCTCGTTTTAAATCCTTCGGATTATGCTCGTTGTGTGTGTGACCAAATAGGTTCTCGGTTTATGTTGCCCGTCTATAATTAACCATTAATTATAGAACAATCATGAGTGGCACCTAGTAGTACATCATGATCCCCAATTAACCGAAAAGATCAACCGTTGATCCAGAACTATTTCTGAAACCCTTCAGCAGCTCGAATGAATCGTGCGCATTCCCTTCACTCATCTTATACCCACTTGGTTCAGGACATGGTCTATAGTGTCAGTCCCCACTAGGTTGACTATGTCACACCTAGGCCAAGTATCATTTCCTCGTCCTACGGATTCTAGTTACTGCACATGTATCAAAGAGTACCTTACTCTAAACATGTAATGCTTTGGCCAAAGACTTTAGTAACAATCCGACGAGAGGCCACGGGTATACATCTCCTCGCAAGGAGTGGTGAATCCTTTATAGGCTATTCAAACACCTTCGATCACTTTGACTTATACCCAATCATCCCTGGTCCACATCTCTTCAGAGATGCTTGCTTAAGATGTCAAAGTATAAGTCTTTATGATCAAGATGACTTGAATACCGCAAGTCAAAGGAACATCGCACTTAAGCTGCAGTAAGAACTTCAATGACATATCTATATATGCAGAGAACCATATGAAGTCTTACGCCTGGTCTTTCCAATGAACTAGTTACCATAACTAGCATCCACGATTAACTCCGAACATCAAAATGTCTCCAGCCAGTGAGAATCAGTTGCTTGGATACACCAAGGAGTATACCTCGTGCTAGTCTCGACATAATCAATGGTGTCCAAATCCATCAATTCATCGACTAGGGATAATTCAGATACATCACAATTACATATGTAGAGATACTCACTAGTTGTGATCCAATCACAAATTCTCTCATGTTGTAAATCATATCGTGGACATTCAATAAATGAGTTTAAGATCTAATCAAATACATGAAAATATGTATACTCAAATAGTGAATCTTCATTTATCATAAAAATGGTTTAAAAATAAGGCGATTGCCTTAGGACATCTCTCATATATCACTAACAAACTTCCACTAGGCCTAATGCCAATCGCTACGGTATCCAATACCATAAGCTCTAAAATGACCCTCAAATTTACTTTGAGGTAATGCCTTAGTCAAAGGATCCGCTAAGTTTCTTTCAGTGGGGATTTTCTCGATTTGTATTTCTTTCCTACTGATGATCTCTCTGATCAGATGATAGCGGCGAAGCACATGTTTGGATCATTGATGAGACCACATCAAGTTCAGAGATGAACTTCTTGATCCAAATCGCTTCCTTTGCTGCTTCCAAAGCTGCAATGTATTCTGCCTTAGTGGTAGAATCCGCTATAGTGTCAAGCTTGGAACCTTTCTAACTTATTGCGCCACCATTCTTGGTGAATACGTACCCAGAATGAGACATGGAATCATCCTTGTCTGTCTAGAGTTGGCATCCGTATACCCACGTATCACCATGTACCCTTCTCCATATATTAGGAACGTATCCTTAGTTCTTCTTAAGTACTTACGGATCGTCTTAACAGTCACCCTGGATCAGACTGGTATTTGCTCGTGACACTCAGAGCATACGATACATCGCGCCTCGTACATAACATAGCATACATGATAGATCCTATTGGGGATGCATAGGGAATCTTACTCATGCAAATCCTCTCATCTTCTGTGCGCGGACACATAGACTTCGAAAGGTGTATCCCATGCCTGATGGGTAGGAAACCTTTCTTGGATTCCGACATGCTAAACCTCTTTAGCACTCGGTCTATATATGTAGACTGCGAAAGACCAAGCAACAGTTTCGATCTATCTCTATAGATCTTAATCCTGAGGATGTATGTTGCTTCTTCTAGGTCTTTCATGGAGAATGTCTTGGATAACGAAATCTTAACTGACTGTAAGACTGAAATATCATCTCCTATAAGTAATATGTCATCGACATACAATACTAGGAACACGACTGCACTCCCACTAACCTTCTTGTACACACAAGGTTCATCTGAATTTTGTGACAAATCAAACTTTTTTATTGTTTCATCAAAATGGATATTCCAGCTCCTGGATACTTGCTTCAATCCATATATGGACCGTCGTAATTTGCATACCTTGGTTTTATCAACCGATGTGAAACCCTGAGGTTGTATCATATACACGTCCTCGAGTAGGTTTCCATTAAGGAAAGTTGTTTTCACATCCATCTGTCATATCTCATAATCATAATGAGTCGCTATGGCTAGGAGCATCCGAATGAATTTAAGCATAGCTACAGGCGAATAGGTTTCGTCATAATCAACACCTTGTTTTTGACGATATCCTTTCGCCACTAATCTAGCCTTATAGGTAATCACATTACCATCCATGTCGGTTTTCTTCTTGAAAACCCACTTGAACCTTAGAGGCTTGATGCCTTCAGGTGGGACAACCAAGTTCCAAACTTGGTTTTCATACATGGAATCCATTTCCGACTTCATGGCATCAAGCCACTTATCCCTTTCTGAACTTGTCAGCACTTCTTCATAACTGGTAGGCTCCTCATCATCAATGAGTAACACGTCGTTCGATTCACTTACGAGAAATCCATATCTCTCAGGAATGTTGCGTGTTCTACCAGATCTACAAAAATGTGGTGTTTCAATAGGTCCAGCCGATTGCTCATCACTATGAGTTATTGGCTGTTGTGCTTCCCTAGGTATCTCATCAATGTCTATTTGAGTATCTCGAACCTCCTCAAGCTCGATGACACTCCTATTGTTTTCTTGCAAGAGAAACTCTTTCTCTAGAAACACAACATGCCTTGAAACAAACACCTTTTGTTCCACAGGATGATAGAATTGGTAACTCCTTGTTTCCTTAGGGTATCCAATAAATAGACATTTATGAGACTTAGCATCTAATTTGTCTGATACAGTCCGCTTCACATAAGCAGGACAACCCCATATCTTCAAGTAAGATACATGAGGTTTCTTACTATTCCATATCTCATATGGAATAGTAGAGACTACCTTGGTTGGCATTCTGTTTAACAAGTAAACAGTTGTCTGAAGTCCATAGCCCCAAAAAGACTTGGGAAGATTCACATGATTCATCATTGACCTGACCATGTCCAACAAGGTCCGGTTACGTCTCTCAGATACACCATTATGTTGTGGTGTATATGGCGGAGTCCATGGAGACAATATACCATTGTCTATTAGATAATCAAGAGACTTAAGTATTCACCACCTCGATCCGATCGAAGTATTTTAATACTCTTGTCATGTTGTTTCTCTACTTCATTTCTGAATTCTTTGAACCTTTCAAAGGCTTCATACTTGTGTTTCATCAAGAACACATACCCAAACAGTGAGTGATCATCGGTGAAGGTAATGAAGTAGCTATAGCCTCCTAAAGCTTGAGTTGACATAGGTCCACATACATCAGTATGTATTAGACCTAGTAACTCTCCCACTCATTCACCTTTTCCTGTAAAAGGTAACTTAGTCATCTTGCCTTTTAAGCATGATTCACATGTATCGTATGAATCCAATTCAAACGATTCCAAAATTCCACATCGATGTAATTCGGACTTGCGTTTCTTGCTTACATGGCCAAGACGACAATGTCACATGTAAGAGTCTAATTGATTATCCTTTCAAGCATGCTTGTTGCTCGCTTCGATATTGAAAATGTCACTGGATACGTCCAACGTATAAATGCCATTGTTCAAAGTTCCAGTTACATAAAGTACACCATTCAAAGTTATATAACAACAATTGTTACTAAATGTCAAATGGTAACCATTTCTATTTAAGCAGGAAATAGAAACAATGTTCTTTATTAGAGAAGGAACACAATAACAATTGTCCAGTTCTAAGACTAGTCCGCTAGGGAGCTTCAGTAAATAAGTTCCGATGGCGACCGTAGCAACCTTTGCTCCATTGCTAACTTACAAATTTGACTCCCCTCTGATGAGTCTTCTTCTATTCCTTAGCCCCTGTATGTCATTACATATATGTGAGCTACACCCAGTATCCAATACCCAAGTGTCTAAGGAAATAGAATGACAATCAATAACAAAGATACCTAAAGAGGATGGGGCATCGAATGCCTTCTTCTTCTTCATGGACTCAAGATAAATCTTACAGTTTCTTTGCCAGTAGCCTTCCTTGCCACAATGATGGCAAGTGCCCTTTTGTGCTGGTTCTGCCTTCTTAGCCTTCTTGTTCTTCCCTTTCTTCTATTCCTTTGTCTTCCTCTTAGAACCTTTCTTTGAGGAATCAACTATCAGAACCACCTTCTCCTCATGCTTCACAGAAGGCTCCACAGTCTTCAACATATTGAGGAGCTCAGGAATAGTGGATTATAATTTGTTCATCCGATAGTTCATCAAAAATTGTGAGAAACTCTTGGGCAAACAATGATGAATTAAGTCAATACTTAATTCATGATCCATCACAAACCCGAGGGTGGCTAGCCGCTCGATGTACCCATTCATCTTTAGCACAAATTGCACTACCGACGAACCTTCTTGCTGTTGGGATGTATACTGAAAGCCTAGCTCTTTTGTATGAACATTTTTATTTTGAAATAAGAATCACATGATCATTGTTTGGACTAGAAGAGTTTTGTTGCTTGAACAATTAGTTTGTTCAAGCGATCGCTCAAGTCATTAGCACGACGATGAATTGGTTGAGCTTAGGAAACTCATCCCATCCGGATTAGTTTCCATTAGTGAAAATTTTAATCCGGGGACATGAGAGCCGATGAGCCTCCGAGCTTGCCATCAAATTGGTATCAGAGCCACGGTTTTCGGTTTTGTGTGTTTTGGATTCGATTACTTTCACGCACTTATCATATATTGTGTATGCCGGATGATAGTAGGATGTGGGTAGGATAACTGTTTGGTTGCAGGCACTAGTTCCAACTATTATGGCTATATATGTGTGTATGTGATTGCATGTGTGTGTGATTGTATATTATTTGAATCCTCGGGGTTGACGAGGCTAAATTAGTATTTAATTTTTGTAATTAAATATGGCATTGTTTAGCCACTCATTTTAGTTTACTTTCGATCTAGATTATTTGTACACTCCTTCGTGGAGTATAGGATCGATGGATGTAAATTAAAATAGTTTATTTTGGCTCGGATCTCTTTGGTGACTTGCGCACGGGAAAAGGTGGAGCGAACGAGGTGGCGACACGACGGGACGCATATTGGAGAACAATGCCATAATAGTTGGGAAAATTCTGATTTTTTCCATATTTATTGTTGATTTGTTTTATATGCATGTTGTGTGTGCTTGAAAATTCCTCACTGTCAATTTACTAAGTGGGAGAGGGACATTTTAATTAATTCCCGCGGCCTCCATTACAATTTGACGTGTGATGCAACAAACTTGCACGTCGGCTCTGAGTGCCTTCCTCCCCATCAGATGAGTTTGTTTGCAGATCACTAGGTCAAATAATGGTTATAGGAAATTATTTAGGAGCGTGTGTACTTCCCCATCGGTAAGGCACATAATCCGAGATAATTCCCATAGTATCGTGTAATGGTGCACACTTAGATGCAAATAAAAAGTATCCTTCCCATCAGAGTCACTGCTTTTATTTGTAGGGCCAAAAAGGAACCAACTATTAATTTTATTTCTCAAAAAGTAAGGTTGACAAGATAATAAAATTAATGGGTTAAACCTCCTCTTACAAATGTAGAATTCGTATACGTCCACACTATCGTGGCATGCGATATTGTCGGTGTTTTGAGGTGTTGGTTGATTTCAAAATTTTATTGTTTTAGGAATCAATGATATTTGAAATCTAATATTTTGATCATTGTGATTCTTAGTTTTTTTTTCAAATGGTTTTCAACCCACTTGCTATGATATTGAAAGAAAATAAACTTACTAGAACAAATTATATTGATTGGAAAAGAAATTTGGATATTGTCTTAACTGTAGAGGAGTACAAATTTGTACTCTTCGAGGTCTGTCCTCCTAAGCCCACCGATGACTCTGATGAAAAGGAGAAAGAGAGTTATAAGAAATGGATCAAGGCAGATGAGATGGCACGGTGTTACATTTTGGCATCTATGTCAAATGTGCTGCAACATCAGCATCAGGCCATGGCCACGGCTTATGACATGATGCTCAATCTCAAGGATCTTTTCGGACATCAGAGTAGGGCGGCCAGACAGGAGGCTATGAGGAACTTGATGACGACCACCATGATCGAGGGAACACCCGTCAGGGACCATGTTCTCAAGATGATGGCTCATCTGAATGAGATAGAAGTCCTCGAAGCTGAGATCGATGGGGAAACCCAGGTCGATATCATTCTCCAGTCTCTGCCTAGGAGTTTTGAGCAGTTCCGCCTCAACTACAACATGAACAAGAGGTTGTATTCATTGGCGGAGCTTCGTGAACTCAGCGGCAGAGGGCTTTTGTCAAAGCGCTCAAGCCATGGTTGCTCAAAATGTTTCTACTTATAAACCCAAAGGGAAGAAGAAGAAGAAGCAAGATGGAGCAAAGAAAGTGGCAGCAAGACCTCACGCAGGAGTGACGAAGCCAAAAGGCAAAAGTGTTTACTTGTAAGTGATCGACATTGAATGGCGGATCATTCTCGCCAAAGAACAAAGGTATATCTTCTTGTTTAGTTGTTGAAACATGTTTAGCGGTGTTATCTACAAGACTGTGTGTAGATACAGGAGCCATCGATCATGTCCGCAATACTTTGGTGGGTTCCAGGAAACCCGACGACTAGCTGAGGGATAGATTATCGTCTTCATGGGCAATGCTTCAAAGGTGGCGGCTATTGCAGTGGGAGACGTTTATTTATCTTTTGATAGGAATAAAGTTTTGGTTTTGAGAAATTGTCTTTATGTACCTACTTTTAGAAAGAATCTAATTTCAATTTCTAAATTGTTTCTGGATGGATATTCTGTTTCTTTTAATGACAAAGTTGTTATAAAAAGAAATAGGGAGATTATCTGTTCTGGTACATTGGTTGGCAATTTGTACACTCTTGAACCGAAAACTCCCACGATGCATATAGAAGTGAATAACTCATCTTCTAAGTCTAACAAGAGAAAAGAACCTTCGAAAATGAACCAGACATATCTTTGACACCTAAGACTTGGTCATATTAACCTGAGTAGAATTTAAAGGTTGATAGCTGATGGACCCTTGGGTTTATTAGTGGTGGAAGGTCTCCCATCCTCCGAGTCTTGCTTGGACGGTAAGATGAACAAGAGGCCTTTTAAGGCTAAGGGGTATAGAGCCAAAGATGTATTGGAATTGGTTCATTCTGATTTGTGCGGTCCTATGTCTATCCAGGTTAGAGGTGGCTTTGAATACTTTGTCTCTTTTATAGACGATTATTCAAGGTATGGATACATTTACTTGATGCGCCGCAAGTCTGAATGCTTTGACAGGTTCAAAGAATTCAAGGCTGATGTGGAGAACCGTTAAGGTAAAAGTATCAAGACACTATGATCTGATCGTGGTGGTGAGTACCACTTAGGAGAGTTTAGGAGTTACTTATCAGAGGCTGAGATTCAATCCCAATTGTCCACACCTGGCACACCCCAGCAGAATGGTGTGGCGGAGCAAAGGAATAGGACTCTTATGGAGATGGTCAGATCGATGATGAGTTATTCTGAGTTACCTGATTCGTTCTGGGGGTTTTCTCTAGAAACGACAGCACACATTCTGAACTTGGTATCATCTAAGTCAGTACCCTCTACTCCCACAGAATTGTGGACTGGGTGAAAGCATAGTCTAAGACATATTCGGATTTGGGGTAGTCCAACACATGTGCTGAAGGGAGATGCTGGTAAGTTGGAATCTCGTACAGAAGTACGCTTGTTTGTTGCCTACCCTAAGGGAACGAAGGGTGGTTTGTTCTATAGTCCTAGAGATCAGAAGGTGATCGTGAGTACGAATGCAAGATTTCTAGAGAAGGACTATGTGATCAACCACAAGCCCACGAGTAGGATTGTTCTTGAGGAGTTGACAGGGGAAGTCCCGACTTCAGTACCACCGGTACAAGAGGAAATACCACAAGTCACTGCACTGTGTGTCACAGAGCATACACAGGAGGCACCTCGTCGTAGTGGGAGGGTTGTTAGACAACCCATGAGATTCATATTCTTGGGAGAATCTTCGGACTTAGTCCCTGGTAAACATGAACCTGATCCCTGAACATATGACGAGGCACTCCAAGATAGAGATGCGGTATCTTGGCAAAGAACGATGAATTCAGAGATAGAATCTATGGATTCTAATCATGTCTGGGAGCTAGTAGAACCACCCGATGGTGTGAAAGCCATTGGATGCAAGTGGATCTAGAAGAGAAAGAGAGGAGTAGACGGGAAGGTTGAGACCTTCAAAGCTAGGCTTGTTGCGAAAGGGTATACTCAGAAAGAGGGTATTGATTATAAGGAGACCTTTTCATCGGTAGCTATGCTTAAGTCTATCCGAATTCTCTTATCTATTGCTGCTCATGAGGATTATGAGATTTGGCAGATGAATGTCAAGACAGCTTTCCTTAACGGAAGTCTTGAGGAAAACATCTATATGAAGCAACCAAAGGGATTCATTGCAAAGGGAAAGAGCATCTTGTGTGTAAGCTTAATCGGTCCATTTATGGATTGAAGCAAGCTTCTAGATCTTGGAACATCCCCTTTGATGAGGTAATCCAGTCATATGGATTTATTCAAAGTCCGGATGAGCCTTGTGTATACAAGAGATGTGATAGAAACATAGTGGTATTTCTTGTACTATACGTAGATGACATTTTGTTAGTTGGAAACAATATCAGAGTGTTATCAGATGTAAGGGTATGGTTGTCCAAACAGTTTGATATGAAGGACTTGAGAGAAGTGGGACACATCCTTGGGATCAAGGTGATAAGGGATCGCAAGAAAAGGATGTTGTGCTTATCTCAAGCTTCATACATTGACACTATCCTTGCTCATTTTAGCATGCAGAACTCCAAGAAAGGTTTTCTACCTTTTAGGCATGGAGTAGCTTTATCTAAAGAGATGTGTCCTAAAACATCAAAGGAGATAGAGGAGATGAAGGCGGTTTCTTATGCTTCGGCAGTAGGAAGCCTCATGTATGTTATGCTATGTACGAGACCAGATATCTACTTTGCCATGGGCATGGTTAGCAGATATCAGAGTAATCCTGGACAGGGACATTGGACTACGATAAAGCATATATTGAAGTACATGAGAAGAACTAGGGATTATATGCTGATTTACCGGGCAGAACAATTAGTCCCTGTGGGTTACACAGATTCTAATTTCCAATCATATAGGGACAACAGTAAGTCTACCTCGGGGTTTGTGTTTACTTTTGGAGGTGGAGCCATAGTATGGAGGAGTGTCAAGCAGAAATGCGTGGCAGACTCTACCAAGGAAGCTGAGTATGTGGCAGCCTCTGAGGTGGCCAAGGAAGCTGTATGGCTCAGGAACTTCTTGATGGACCTTGATGTGATTCCTGGTTTGCCCAGAACTATCACAATTTATTGTGATAACAGTGGTGCAGTTGCAAACTTGAAGGTGAGTAAACACATAGAGCGCAAGTACCACCTGATACGAGAGATCGTAAAGCGAGGAGAAGTAGCTGTCGCCAAGATTGCATCAAAGGATAACCTGGCGGATCCATTCACTAAGGCCCTTCCAGCGAAAGCGTTTGATAGGCATGTGGAGGACATAGGGATCAGATGTATGGCAGTGTGATGACAACATAGTCTTTTAGTATAAGTGGGAGATTGTTGGGATGTATACTGAAAGCCAAGCTCTTTTGTATGAACATTTTTATTTTGAAATAGGAATCACATGATCATTGTTTGCACTTTATATTTATTATATGTGTGCATATTGTCTAATACTTTACATTATAGATAACATGGTGCTTGGTGTGGCACAGAAGATCATGTTATTAGTCCCTCGTAGAATATAAGTAGAGGCTCACAACCAAGATGGTTTTGGACAAACCATTGGCATGGTTGTAGTGTAGCTTGGTATTGGTTTGTCATGAACGTAGAGTTACACTAGTACACTTAGGTGTATTGAGCAGGACCGACATAGAGGTGATTCAATTTATTACTGACTACATAATTGAATCGGACCTCGGATATTATGTTGTAGATGCTCTTAATCCCGATATAATAACGGGCACATGTACTTAGTATTTATTTCTTTGATTTACCAAAGGGTGAGATTTAAATGGATTAAATCAATATGCCCGGTAAGTTGGGAAATGATATTATTTACATGGTGTGTCATTAATTATAGGAAGAAACCGTGTCCTATATATTAGGATGATGATGTCCCCTTGAGGAGCTCATAAGGATCATCATGTAAACCCTGCAGGTTGACTTAGTCAACATGATGATAAGGTTGAGTGGTACTACACGAGGAGTTAGATGTTAATTAATTGATGGTCAGTAAATCAATTAATTGACGGACATTCAATATCTTAAACACGGGGAGATGGATGTACAAATAATGTATGGAGCCCATATTAATTTATAGGGGTTGGTGAGGTAATTCAATGATGATCCTCTAGTGGAATGGAACATCATTGATGGATCAAGTTTGTGTGGTTCCGATCCATCGGGTGGCCAAGATCCAACTCCTCCTCATGGTCCCTATCGTAGCCTAATATAATCCTCATGAAGCCTAGATATAAGAATAGAAGAAAAAGAAAGGGGAGGGAAAGGAATGGAAAGGGAGAGGAGAGGTTGGATGAGGCGGGCGGCAAGTTTAAAGATTGATAAAAAAAAATTATTTTCTAATTCTATGCTACCTTAGGCGGCAAGATTTGAATTAGTTAAAAAAAAATTTCAAGATTAGAATTGGTAAAAAAAAAATTATTTTCTATACCACCATGGGCGGCAAGATTAGAGGAGGTAGAAAAAATTTTTTGCTACCTTGGGTGGCAATAATAATTAGGAATTAGTTCCTAATTTTTTGGCCACCTCATCAATAACTAACTTTCTCCTAAGTTCTAAAAAAAGGGAGGCTAAGGGGGCGGCACGAAGAGGATCAAGAATTAGGGTTTAGGTTTCTTTGCTTGGCCGACTCTATCCCCTTGTGGTTGGCGACACAAAGATATAAGAAACCCTAAGCTTTCTTCCTAAGCATCTTCTCCTCTTCACTCCCTTTAATGCCGGCGGCACAAAGGGGTTGTAGGGTCTTCTATTGCTCCCCTTTTGCCGGTCTTTCTCTCATCCTTTTTCTCTTGGCCAGTGGCACTAGGAGCTAGGGATTGTTCCCTTGTTTGGTTCCTTGGTTGGCCATCTTGTTCTCTCTTTTCTTGGGGCCGGCGGCAACAATCTTTTGTGGCTTCGTGGTTGGCTCAAGCAAGAAGGGAAGGAGAGTTCTTCTTTCTTTTGATTAAAGAGGATCTAGGAAGCTTTAACTTGTGGAGGATCTTCGCCCACACGAAGTCTACAAGGAGGTTAGGACATACGATAGAAGATCGAGAGGTATAAAAGTTTTACAAGTTTTATTATTGATCTTTGCATGTTCTTATTAATATGTTTGTATGTGTTGATTATACATGTCTACATCCATATGTATTTGTATGATCATGGACCCCGAAGATAAACACAAAAATCGGCGATCCGTCCATCGTCTCTTCCGCGGCTAACCGACTAGAAGAGTTTTGTTGCTTGAACAATTAGTTTATTCAAGCGATCGCTCAAGTCGTTAGCACGACGACGAATTGGTTGAGCTTAGGAAACTCATCCCATCTGGATTAGTTTTCATTAGTGAAAATTTTAATCCGGGGACATGGGAGCCGACGAGCCTCCGAGCATGCCATCACTTGCATCTTCATGGTGAAGAGGAGCCTGGAGACTTCGATCCTTTCGGATCTCGCTTGCTCATCAAACAACTCATGAAGATGGAAGACCAATGTATTAGCATCCATATGCTCATGTTGCTTTTGTAGCTCAGGTACCATCCGAGCTAGCATGATGCAACTCCCCAGTTCAGAATCTGTCACATGCTTCTGATAGAACACATTTGGTCTAGAGTTGCATCGTCCCTAGGACGGTTGGGAAGTGTAACGCCCGCCCTTATCTGCTCTCAGGGCGGCGCTACTTTACTGTTTTTTTTTAACATGTTATCATAACTTAAATCTTCTTTTGCACATGCGTCACATATCATATTCATAATCAGCATGTTAACATATCTTGTCACATTTCTAACTTACATAACATAAAGAGTCATGCATGAGTTCTTAAATAATTGAACAGTAACATAAATAAGCATCATCCAACATGATACTAAGGATTCATAAGTCTTATAAGCGGAAGCAAAGTCTTAAGTGGTTCATTGTGCATGTAATATAAGCAGATAGTAACAGGGTCTTTATCCACCATGCCACTATCACACACACTTGGCCCTTCCTGCTACTTCCTCTAGTTAAGGATTCCTTTATCTGCAGTATACGGACAACATGAACTATAAGCATATAGCTTAGTAAGATTCTTGCCTACTCACAAAAGCCACAAACTTCATCAAGCAATTAGAAACATGAGCATACTAGCATAAATAGCCTAAGTGTTTCATAGCAACACTAATCAACAACATACCCACGTAATAAAAAACCTAAGCATGGCATAGAGATTACATCAGCATGTTAAGCATAATTAAATCTAAGCAGGGCATAATTTAACATAAGCATTTGTAACAGTGTAAATCTTAGACATGCATAAAGTACATAATCACAAATATTCTTAACTCAACTATAAGCATCATAACTTCATAAAATCTAACATGTATATAGGACAAGTTCATAAGCATTCATAACATAAGTATCCGTAACATCATAAATCTTAAACATGCATAAAGTCCTATAGACACAAATATTCTTAACTCAACTATAAGCATCATAACTTCATAAAATCTAACATGAATAAAGGACAAGTTCTTAAGCATTCATAACATAAGTATCCGTAACATCATAAATCTTAAACATGCATAAAGTCCTATAGTCACAAATATTCTTAACTCAACTATAAGCATCATAACTTCATAAAATCTAACATGCATAAAGGACAAGTTCATAAGCATTCATAACATAGGTATCCGTAACATCATAAATCTTAAACATGCATAAAGTCCATAGTCACAAATATTCTTAACTCAACTATAGGCATCATAACTTCATAAAATCTAACATGTATAAAGGACATAATCATAAGCATTTTTAAACTTAACCATAAGCATTCATAGACTTTAACATAAGCATGCACAATTTCATAAAAGTCTTTTCTTTTCAAAACATATACATATAGATACTTCAACATAATCATAACTTGCTTGGGGGGGCCCAGGTTAAGTACCACATAATGCGCGTTCCCTAATAGGCTGGGCTAGCGAGCCACCAGACCTACTAGAGCAAGACCTCTTACGTCTTACCAGGGCAAGACCTCTTACGTCTTCTTATGTCCCTATAGATTTGATTAACGACCACCTGACGGGTCGGGTACTTAACCTCTTACAAAGTAAAATACTTAATTCCTTTCTTTCTTGTCTTATCATAAACAGAGCTCTTAATCTCTACTTGAAAGGGAAGCATCTCCATCTTATCTTATCATAAGGAGAGCTCTTAATCCCTACTTGAAAGGGAAGCATCTCCATCTTATCTTATCATAAGGAGAGCTCTTAATCCCTACTTGAAAGGGAAGCATCTCCACCTTAGACATTTCATAGCATACATGCATTCATAACATAAAGGGGTCCTAAAGCACAAACATGTTCATCACATAAGCATATTTCATAGGCATATTCATGGCATGTTAAATCATAAAACATGTTCATCACATAGGCATATTTCATGGCATATTATATCATAAACTTGTTCATCACATGAGCATATTTCCTAGGCATATTCATGGCATATTAAATCATAAAACAGGTTCATCACCTAACCATATTTCGTAGGCATATTCATGGCATATTAAATCATAAAACATGTACATCACATAGGCATATTTCCTAGGCATATTCATGGCATATTAAATCATAAAAACATGTTCATCACATAGGCATATTTCCTAGGCATATTCATGGCATATTAAATCATAAAACATGTTCATCACATAGGCATATTCATGGAATATTAAATCATAAAACATGTTCATCACATAGGCATATTTCCTAGGCATATTCATGGCATATTAAATCATAAAACATGTTCATCACATAGGAATATTTCCTAGGCATATTCATGGCATATTAAATCATAAAACATGTTCATCACATAGGCATATTTCCTAGGCATATTCATGGCATATTAAATCATAAAAACATGTTCATCACATAGGCATATTTCCTAGGCATATATCATAGCATAACTTCATAAGGAGCATTTTCATGAAACCCTAACCCTAAAACCATGGGTGGCCGAAACTTATAGGGGCACAAGGCTTGGGTTTTTGTCAGCTAAATTCATTCATGTAGGCATATATCATAGCATAACTTCATAAGGGGCATTTTCATGAAACCCTAACCCTAAAACCATGGGTGGCCGAAACTTATAGGGGCACAAGGCTTGGGTTTTTGTCACCTAAATTCATTCATGTAGGCATATATCATAGCATAACTTCATAAGGGGCATTTTCATGAAATCCTAACCCTAAAACCATGGGTGGCCGAAACTTATAGGGGCACAAGGCTTGGGTTTTTGTCACCTAAATTTATTCATATAGGCATATATCATAGCATAACTTCATAAGGGGCATTTTCATGAAACCCTAACCCTAAATTCCTTGGTTGGCCGAAACAAATATGGCCATGAGTTGGGTTTTTGGCACCTAAAAATCCCTACATGATGCCTACACTCTATGAACATAACCTTAGAATCAAGTTCATGCAACCCTAACCCTAAAAGCTTGGGTTGGCCGAAACATGTAAGGGCTAAACTCCTTGGACTTTTGACCCAAAAGATTCCTACTTGAAGCATACAACCCATAAAAATTTCCCTAGTAGCATTTTCATGAATCCTAGCCCATAAACTTAGTTAGCCGAGACCTAGGGGGCTACAACTCCATATTTCGTTCATGTAACCTATCCTACAAAACTAATATACTGTAGGTGAGGGAATCTTACATCCTTCGCTTGCTTGTAGTGGGGAGTTGACCTTATGGAAGCCAAGAACTAGCTTCTCCTTGCTTGGATGAGGTTCGGCCAAAGGTGAAAATGGAGAGGGGGAGAGATGGGTTTTCGGTGAGGAAGAAGAAGGGAAGAAGAAGTGGCCAAGTGGAAACTTCCTTCTTCTTTATAAAGGGAGGAAGAGAAGTTTCTCTTCTCTTTTCCATGCCCCTTCATTTACCCTCATCTCACTTATCTACAATTTCCCCTCTTCTTCTAATGATATAATCCTATTGGGCTTCTGGTTAGTGGGTGCATCTATAGGGTTTGGCTATCTCTAGAGGTTTGGGGTTCAATTCCTAGGCCTTGCATCTCTTTTTGGCTATTTTCTTTTATTTTTCGAAAAAGCCCACATCAAGCCCATTATTGTAAAGCCAAAAACTCTCGCAAAATTGCTAGAAATTTTACAGGAGTTACAATCCCTCATACCTTGTAAAAGTTTCATCCTCGAAACTTAAAACAATTTGATACGCCTTCATGTCCTCCTCTCGTTCCCAGGTAGCTTCCTCGTATCGCGGATTCTGCCACAGGACCTTTACTAAGGGCACTTCTTTGTTCCTTATTCTCTTGACATCTCGGTCTAATATCTGGATAGGCCGACTTTCAATACTCAGGTCCTCTTGAACTTGTCGCTTATGGCTCGATCACTTGGTCCGCACTGGATATGTATTTCTTGAGCACAGAGACATGGAACACGTTGTGTATAGCCGACATCTCTTGAGGCAGCTCCAGCTTGTATGCTACCTTGCCAACCCTCTACAATATCAGATACGGTCTCACGTAGCGTGGATTCAGTTTACCCTTCCTTCCGAATCTCATCACTCCCTTCATAGGGGTCACTTTGAGAAATACCAAATCTCCGACTTCGAATTCTAACGGTCTACGCCGCATATCCCCATAACTCTTTTGTCGGCTCTGAGCAGTTTCGATTCTCTAACGGATATTCTGTATAGCGCGGGTGGTATTGTCAATAATAACGGCCGGAGGACCCATTTCCCTCCTTTCACCACCCTCGTACCAACAGATAGGAGACCTGCATCTTCTCCCGTATAGAGCTTCATATGGTGCCATTCCGATAGTAGCTTGGTAGCTGTTGTTGTAAGCAAATTCCGCCAAGAAAAAATATCGACACTAGCTCCCCTTAAAGTCTAGAGCACAAGCCCGCAACATATCTTCCAGCACTTGGTTCACTCTTTCTGTTTGACCATCGGTCTGAGGATGAAACGCAGTGCTGAATCTCAACTTTGTGGCAAGAGCCTTCTGAACACATTCCCAAAAATGGGAGGTGAAACGGCCATCACGGTCAGAAATAATAGCCTTAGGCACTCCATGTAATCTGATAATTTCCTTGACATATAATTGAGCTAGCTGCTCAACCGAATAAGTCATCTTAATCGCCAGGAAATGGGCAGACTTTGTCAACCGGTCTATGATTACCCATATAGCATCGTAACCATTTGTTGTTCTGTGTAATCCCGAGATGAAGTCCATAGAAATTTCTTCCCATTTCCACTCTGGAATCGGTATCGGCTGCAGTAATCCCCGTGTTTACGGTGTTACGCGCTTAACCTCTCGGGCAGTCGACGTGCTTGACGTCTTGAGCCACATCCCTTTTCATGCCGGACCACCAAAATTTATCTCTTAAGTCTTGATACATTTTATTAGATCTAGGATGCATGGTATAAGGTGTTCCATGGGATTCCTCGAGTATCTTCTTCCATAATTCTGGATCGTCCGGAATACATAGTCGGTCCCGGAGGTATAATAGTCCGCTGTCGGAAATGCGGAATCCATTATCCCTTCCTTCCATGACTTCCTGTTTGATCTTCTGGATGTTTGAATCACCATCTTGCTTTCCCATTATATCGTCGAACAACGTCGGCGCTATCGTCATGGTGGAAAGTTGTCCAGAAATAATCTCTATCCCGTAATTCATTATTTCCCTTTTCAGGGGTTGAGATAGCATCGATAAGGACATCAAAGCGGCACACCTTGTTTCCACTCATTATTCGTATGTTCCAGTCTAACCGACATTGATCAACTATACCATACACATCCCATGCAATGAACTCATCATTAATTTCAAAAGAAACGACTTATCATCTCTTATTCATATTTTCAGACCAGAAGGAAAAATGTTAACATATAACATTCCTTATTTCTAATGTAAACAACAGAAACTACTTGAGAAGATAGTTTATTACGACTCCCACTAGGACAAACCCTAGTGCGGTTGTAATTATTTTTAGTCCTGTCTTCCTTGGCCTCACTAGGGTAGTCTCCGGCTGGCCAATAAGTTGACTATTTACCGAACCCTCTTCCTTCCTCTCGAGGCCAGCTACCACCTGATTCTCTACCATAGGCTTCTCTTGAACCTTGTGCTCCAGTAGTTCCCAGCACAACTCTGCATATGTTATCCGCCCTTCATAGCGGCCCCATACGTGATGTGCAACTACCATGAACTCATTTGGCAGGGAGCGTACCAAGGCCCATATCCAATAATTGTCCAGTAACGGAAACTCCTGCTGCTCGAGTCTCCTAAAAAGACCATCGAGCCTTCTCATGTGTCCGATGACCCCACCATCTAGTTTATAGACTATCTCTTCAATAGCTTCCCTTAATCGGTTTCGTAACACATCCCGACGGGTCATGGTAGTCATCGTCCGTGCCATCTAGAATTGAAATAAATGAAGTCAGTACAAAACCGACTAACTCGTACGAAACCGGCTTAATTCAATTCAGATAAGCATAGACCTTACACCAATAATTACGAAAATCAAATCTTCGTAATTTTAGGAGTTTTTTTTTTGTGCGTAATTAAACTAAGGCTAGCATAAAGCTATCAGTTGTATATTCATGCATTACTTAAGCTAAATGCTAGGCTAGCATAAGATCATCCTACGTGCATTGATGCATATTTAAGCCAAAACAAAGAAAACAGTTCTCTTATCCTAACAAGGTAAGGTATCCTTTCTAGCGGTATTTCTAGGTTAGAGACACGTTTCCATCCTATAAGGCATGGTAAGGTATCATTACTATCTAAGTCACGAGTACGGTTCCATTCTACTAAACAGGATGAGGTATTACTTCTATCTAAGTCACATGTATGGTTCCATTCTACTAAAACATGATGAGGTATTATTTCTATCTAAATAGAAGACATTCTTCATTATAAAAGAAACTTAAGTATACATAAAGTTACTTACTTGGAAACAGCAGGAAGGAGGCTTGATGTTTGATAGTGGAAAGGTGAACCCGCTCTGATACCACCTGTAACGCCCGCCCTTATCTGCTCTCAGGGCGGCGCTACTTTACTGTTTTTTTTTTAACATGTTATCATAACTTAAATCTTCTTTTGCACATGCGTCACATATCATATTCATAATCAGCATGTTAACATATCTTGTCACATTTCTAAACATATAAAGAGTCATTCATGAGTTCTTAAGTAATTGAACAGTAACATAAATAAGCATCATCCAACATGATACTAAGGATTCATAAGTCTTATAAGCGGAAGCAAAGTCTTAAGTGGTTCATTGTGCATGTAATATAAGCAGATAGTAACAGGGTCTTTCTCCACCAAGGCACTATCACACACACTTGGCCCTTCCTGCTACTTCCTTTAGTTCAAGTTTCCTTTATCTGCAGTATACGGACAACATGAACTATAAGCATATAGCTTAGTAAGATTCTTGCCTACTCACAAAAGCCACAAACTTCATCAAGCAATTAGAAACATGAGCATACTAGCATAAATAGCCTAAGTGTTTCATAGCAACACTAATCAACAACATACCCACGTAATAAAAAACCTAAGCATGGCATAGAGATTACATCAGCATGTTAAGCATAATTAAATCTAAGCAGGGCATAATTTAACATAAGCATTCGTAAGATTGTAAATCTTAGACATGCATAAAGTACATAATCACAAATATTCTTAACTCAACTATAAGCATCATAACTTCATAAAATCTAACATGTATAAAGGACAAGTTCATAAGCATTCATAACATAAGTATCCGTAACATCATAAATCTTAAACATGCATAAAGTCTTATAGTCACAAATATTCTTAACTCAACTATAAGCATCATAACTTCATAAAATCTAACATGTATAAGGGACAAGTTCTTAAGCATTCATAACATAAGTATCCGTAACATCATAAATCTTAAACATGCATAAAGTCCTATAGTCACAAATATTCTTAACTCAACTATAAGCATCATAACTTCATAAAATCTAACATGCATAAAGGACAAGTTCATAAGCATTCATAACATAGGTATCCGTAACATCATAAATCTTAAACATGCATAAATTCCATAGTCACAAATATTCTTAACTCAACTATAAGCATCATAACTTCATAAAATCTAACATGTATAAAGGACATAATCATAAGCATTTTTAAACTTAACCATAAGCATTCATAGACTTTAACATAAGCATGCACAATTTCATAAAAGTCTTTTCTTTTCAAAACATATACATATAGATACTTCAACATAATCATAACTTGCTTGGGGGGCCCCAGGTTAAGTACCACATAATGCGCGTTCCCTAATAGGCTGGGGTAGCGAGCCACCAGACCTACTAGAGCAAGACCTCTTACGTCTTATCAGGGCAAGACCTCTTACGTCTTCTTATGTCCCTATGGATTTGATTAACGACCACCTGACGGGTCGGGTACTTAACTTCTTACAAAGTAAAATACTTAATTCCTTTCTTTCTTTTCTTTTCATAAGTAGAGCTCTTAATCTCTACTTGAAAGGGAAGCATCTCCATCTTATCTTATCATAAGGAGAGCTCTTAATCCCTACTTGAAAGGGAAGCATCTCCATCTTATCTTATCATAAGGAGAGCTCTTAATCCCTACTTGAAAGGGAAGCATCTCCACCATAGACATTTCATAGCATACATGCATTCATAACATAAAGGGGTCCTAAAGCACAAACATGTTCATCACATAATAATATTTTATAGGCATATTCATGGCATGTTAAATCATAAAACATGTTCATCAAATAGGCATATTTTATAGGCATATTCATGGCATGTTAAATCATAAAACATGTTCATCACATAGGCATATTTCATGGCATATTATATCATAAACTTGTTCATCACATGAGCATATTTCCTAGGCATATTCATGGCATATTAAATCATAAAACAGGTTCATCACCTAACCATATTTCATAGGCATATTCATGGCATATTAAATCATAAAACATGTTCATCACATAGACATATTTCCTAGGCATATTCATGGCATATTAAATCATAAAAACATGTTCATCACATAGGCATATTTCCTAGGCATATTCATGGCATATTAAATCATAAAACATTTTCATCACATAGGCATATTTCCTAGGCATATTCATGGCATATTAAATCATAAAACATGTTCATCACATAGGCATATTTCCTAGGCATATTCATGGCATATTAAATCATAAAACATGTTCATCACATAGGCATATTTCCTAGGCATATTCATGGCATATTAAATCATAAAACATGTTCATCACATAGGAATATTTCCTAGGCATATTCATGGCATATTAAATCATAAAAACATGTTCATCACATAGGCATATTTCCTAGGCATATATCATAGCATAACTTCATAAGGGGCATTTTCATGAAACCCTAACCCTAAAACCATGGGTGGCCAAAACTTATAGGGGCACAAGGCTTGGGTTTTTGTCACCTAAATTCATTCATGTAGGCATATATCATAGCATAACTTCATAAGGGGCATTTTCATGAAACCCTAACCCTAAAACCATGGGTGGCCGAAACTTATAGGGGCACAAGGCTTGGGTTTTTGTCACCTAAATTCATTCATGTAGGCATATATCATAGCATAACTTCATAAGGGGCATTTTCATGAAACCCTACCCTAAAACCATGGGTGGCCGAAACTTATAGGGGCACAAGGCTTGGGTTTTTGTCACCTAAATTTATTCATGTAGGCATATATCATAGCATAACTTCATAAGGGCATTTTCATGAAACCCTAACCTAAATTCCTTGGTTGGCGAAACATATATGGCCATGAGTTGGGTTTTGGCACCTAAAAATCCCTACTTGATGCCTACACTCTATGAACATAACCTTAGAATCAAGTTCATAACCCTAAAAGCTTGGGTTGGCCGAAACATGTAAGGGCTAAACTCCTTGGACTTTTGACCCTAAAGATTCCTACTTGAAGCATACAACCCATAAAAATTTCCCTAGTAGCATTTTCATGAATCCTAGCCCATAAACTTAGTTAGCCGAGACCTAGGGGGCTACAACTCCATATTTCGTTCATGTAACCTATCCTACAAAACTAATATACTGCAGGTGAGGGAATCTTACATCCTTCGCTTGCTTGTAGTGGGTAGTTGACCTTATGGAAGCCAAGAACTAGCTTCTCCTTGCTTGGATGAGGTTCGGCCAAAGGTGAAAATGGAGAGGGGGAGAGATGGGTTTTCGGTGAGGAAGAAGAAGGGAAGAAGAAGTGGCCTAGTGGAAACTTCCTTCTTCTTTATAAAGGGAGGAAGAGAAGTTTCTCTTCTCTTTTCCATGCCCCTTCATTTACCCTCATCTCACTTATCTACAATTTCCCCTCTTCTTCTAATGATATAAACCTATTGGGCTTCTAGTTAGTGGGTGCATCTATAGGGTTTGGCTATCTCTAGAGGTTTGGGGGTTCAATTCCTAGGCCTTGCATCTCTTTTTGGCTATTTTCTTTTATTTTTCTTAAAAGCCCACATCAAGCCCATTATTGTAAAGCCAAAAACTCTCGTAAAATTGCTAGAAATTTTACGGGCGTTACAGGAAGAGGCTCTTCGAGGACATATGTTAGCTTTTCCCCCTTTAGAACAATTCTCAAGTTTCTAAGTCAGTCCAGGAAGTTAAGCCCAGTCAATTTGTTTGAATCCAAAATAGTGCAAAAATTCAAAGACGTCATGATCAATCGATTAACCTAGAAATACAAAACGAGCATATATGAGAAAATGATTTTAAAATGCATCAATATACATTTATAAATCCCATTCATTTTTCGAATTTCAAAAACCCCAAAATCACTTTGGGAGATCGTAGGTCTATCTCCAATGGGCTGATATCCATCATAGATATGAACAACCTTGGAAAGAGTCCAACAAGCCATTTATAACTACGATGGTAGGTATCAAATTTACTAATTGCATATCACGTATATGCAACTATCACAATGTGTTATCAACTAATTGAATGTTCACACATACATCGAGTTGTTAACACATTAACAAGTATGCATCATATGCATAGCACCCAACTTCACCTCCCTTAACATCGACCTTGGAGAGAGTCCAACAAGCCGATGCTCCAGGTTAAAGCCAACCCATTAATCGAGAAATAGTTTTAATATGGTTAGAGTGCATTCAACCAATTACCCCAGCTTGGAGAGAGTCCAACAACCAAAGCTAATGATTGACCTCTGACTCTTACCATATTAGTATTAAACTATTTCATGGTTTGAACATGTTCGGGTTCGAGCCGGGCTTGGAGAGAGTCCAACAACCCAAACAAGAAACGAAACTCTGGTTCTAACCATATTAATGGAAGGTGTAAGCTTTAATATTGAGTAAGGGTTTTTATGTCTCATCCTCTTTGCATGCAAATAACTATTATCTACATGGCATGACATACATGGCATACATCTACATGTTATGATACGCATGGCATAATGATATGCATCTAATGCAATTACATGATATACAATTATGACATGTATAAAATTTCCTTATATGTCATAACTACTTATGGAAATAAAATATGTTTAAGATTTGATTCTCCAAATCAAATCATGATTAAATTAGGAAATAAATTTCCAAATCTAACCACATATTTTATTTGTGGAAAGTGTTGATTAAGGAAAGTCAATTTAGGAAACCAATTTCCTAAATCATCAAAACTACTTATGAAAATAAAATATTTTAAGATTTGATTTCCCAAATCAAATCATGATTAAATTAGGAAACAAATTTCCAAAATCTAATAAAATATTTTATTTATGGAAAATATCAATTTCCATAAATACTTCCAACTTTCCAAAAGTACAAGATTTCCATAAATACTTCTAGACTTTCCAAAATTAAAAATTTCCATAAATACTTCTAACATTCCAAAAGTAGAAAATTTCCAGAAAGACCATTATGACTATCGCAAAACAATTTTATGATTATGTCGAAACACAACCTAGGCTCTGATACCACTATTGGGTTTCCGGCACCGCGGCGAGTGTGTGTTCGAACATGTTTCGTAAACATGTGCACAGCGGAAGGAATAAAATAATAAATCTAATTTATTACAACACACACACCACACACATGCATAGTACAACATGTGTAGACATAACCATAAATTCAAATTTTGCAATAAAAGGAAATTTATACTACGTATACCTGACGTATCATGTGCAGCGGAAAAGGCATCAACCGGAGCGATCCTCGCTAGAATCGCCTCTATCCGTATCCAAGCCGAGTATCATTGGGATGACTTCACAAAGTCACGAGCCTCGTCTTCATACGGGTTACTAGCCTTGTGTTGAAGATGATATGATCGAGAGAAGATCACGATCCGAATCAAAATTCGTATCCAAAACGAGTCCTAAAAAACACGCTTCTCCGGAGAGGTATTGATCAACTGTTTGACGAATCCTTCGTCCTCCACCTATGTGGATTACCTGAGATCAAATCCCCGGCAAGGCTATCGCTGTTGGAGCTCCAAATGTCGTCCAAAGGATACTACGACAAGAAGGAAACAAGCTGTCAAGAAAACTAGACAGCTTTGGTGGAGGAATAGGGGCCGGCCAAATAAGGAAGGTTGAAGCTCACCTTGTCGCCGGACCCAAAGGAGATCACTGGAGCTCCTCCGGCAGCAGCTCGACGCCGGCAAGGGGAGAGGACGGCAGCTACTGGACGCCGGCAAGGAGCTTTGGGCGGTGGTGGGCGGCAGCAAGGAGTTGGCACCGACCACTTGGAGAAGAGGGAGAGGGTGGGCGGCAACAACTAGGGTTGCAAGGATTAGGGTTAACAAAAACCCTTAAGCCCTATTTTATAGAGAACAAATTATCTTAATGGTTATCGAATCATAACCAAAAGCCCGTTTACCTGCTCTATTAATTTAAGTTAAAATAAACCAACAATGTTGGTCTATTTTAAGTTAAAATGAACCGAACCAACTTTTGGTTCATTGGTTTAAAACAAACCAAACCCCTTTGGTTTATTCTCCTCCATTGGATTAGAACCAAACCAATTTGATTCATCCATCATATCTTCATAAGACACAACCCATCCACGCTTCCATTGCAACTGAAACAATTTCATGCTCACTCCATGTTTGGTCCAACTAAACCTAGTTTCTCTCGGTCTGAGAATCTCATTCCCAAGCTCGTTTTAAATCCTTCGGATTACGCTCGTTGTGCATGTGACCAAATAGGTTCTCGGTTTATGTTGGTCATCTATAATTAACCATTAATTATAGAACGATCATGAGTGGCACCTAGTAGTACATCATGATCCCCAATTAACTGAAAAGATCAACGGTTGATCCAGAACTATTTTTGAAACCCGTCAGCAGCTCGAATGAATCGTGCCCCATTCCCTTCACTCATATTATACCCACTTGGTTCAGGACATGGTCAATAGTGTCAGTCCCCACTAGGTTTACTACGTCACACCTAACCCAAGTATCATTTCCTCGTCTTACGGATTCTAGTTACTGCACATGTATCGAAGAGTACCTTACTTTAAACAAGTAATGCTTTGGCCAAAGACTTTAGTAACAATCCGACGAGAGGCCACGGGTATACATCTCCTCGCAAGGAGTGGTGAATCCTTTATAGGCTATTCAAATACCTTTGATCACTTCGACTTATACCCAATCATCCCGAGTCCACATCTCCTTAGAGATGCTTGCTTAAGATGTCAAAGTATAAGTCTTTATGATCAAGTTGACTTGAATACTGCAAGTCAAATGAACATCGCACTTAAGCTGCAGTAAGAACTTCATTGACATATCTATATATGCAAAGAACCATATGAAGTCTTACGGCTGGTCACTCCAATGAACTAGTTACCATAACTAGCATCCACGATTAACTCCGGACATCACAATGTCTCCAGCCAGTGAGAATCAGCTGCTTGGATACACCAAGGAGTATACCTCGTGCTAGTCTCGACAGAATCAATGGTGTCCAAATCCAACAATTCATCAACTAGGGATAATTCAAATACATCACAATTACACATGTAGAGATGCTCACTAGTTGTGATCCAATCACAAATTCTCTCATGCTATGAATCGTATCGTGGGCATTCAGTAAATGAGTTTAAGATCTAATCAAATACATGAAAACATCTATACTCAAATAGTGAATCTTCATTTATCATATAAATAGTTCAAACATAAGGCGATTACCTTAGGACATCTCTCATATATCACTAACACATGTGACATCGACGGAAGTCCCTTCTTGGAATTCTGCATGGCAAACCGTAGTAATACCGTGTCAATTTATGTACTCTGACTTAGGCTAAGCAATCTCTTAGATCTATCTCTATAGATCTTGATGCCTAGAATACAGGCTGCTTCACCTAAGTCCTTCATTGAGAAGCATGTCCCCAGCCAAGTCTTCAAAGACTGTAGTGAAGGAATGTCATTTCCAATGAGTAGTATGTCATCCACATACAATACAAGGAAGACAACTATGTTCCCATTAACCCTCTTGTAGACACAGGGTTCATCTTCATTCTTGATGAAACCAAACTGTTTGATCGCATCATCAAATCGAAGATTCCAGCTTCGAGAAGCTTGCTTTAGATCATAAATGGACCTTTGCGGCTTGCATACTTTCCCAATATGCTGTGGATCTACAAAACCCTCAGGTTGTGTCATGTACATATCCTCGAGTAAGTTTCCATTAAAAAATACAGTTTTGACATTCATCTGCAAGATCTCATAATCGTGGTATGCTACAATAGCAAGCATGATTCGAATGGATTTAAACATCGCCACTGGAGAAAAGGTTTCATCATAGTCAATACCATGAATTTGCTTGAGACCTTTAGCCACCAATCGACCCTTATAGGTATGCGTAAGTCCATCCATGTCAGTCTTTCTCTTAAAGACCCACTTACACCCAATGGGTTTAACCCCTTCAGGTGGATCAACCAAAGTCCATACTTGGTTGGTGTACAAGGATTTCATCTCAGATCTCATGGCCTCTAACCATTTCTCAGAGTCTAGGCTCATCACAGCTTCCTGATAGGAGGTAGGCTCATTCTCAATGAGAATAACATCATCATGGTCAGATAAGAGAAATGAGTATCTCTCAGGCTGACGACGTACCCTATCAGACCTGCGAAGAGGTAGGTCTACCTGAACAGGTGGTTGTTCCACAACTCTTTGTGCAACAACCTCATCATCCACAACACTTTGTGGTTCCTATTCAACCTCCATCAAGGCCTCAGTGCTATTGTCCTTATCTTGAATTTCTTCAAGATCGAACATACTCCCACTAATTTTTCTAGAAACAAAATCCCTTTTAGAAAAACCCCAGTCTTTGCCACAAACACTCTGTGCTGACTGGGAATGTAGAAGTAATATCCCTTAGTCTCCTTGGGATATCCAACAAAATAGCACTTATCGGATTTGGGTCCCAGTTTTTCTGAGACTTGACGTCGAACATAATCCTCACAACCCCAAATCCTCATGAAAGACATCTTGGGATTTCTCCCTGTCCATATCATATATGGTGTCTTTATCACAGCCTTGGATGATACACGGTTAAGGGTGAAGGCTACTGTGTCTAGAGCATATCCCCAAAAGGATATAGGAAGATCTGTGTGACTCATCATAGATCGTACCATATCGAATAGGGTACGATTTCTCCTTTCGAACACACCATTCCACTGTGGTGTTCCAGGAGGAGTGAGTTGGGATAGAATCCCACACTCAGCTAGATAGTCACGAAACTCATGGCTAAGGTATTCACCACCTCGATCTGATCGAAGTATCTTAATACTCTTACCAAGCTGGTTTTGTACTTCATTCTTGAATTCTTTGAACTTTTCAAAGGATTATAATTTATGTGTCATGAGATACATATAACCATATCTACTAAAGTCATCAGTAAATGTAATGAAGTACCTATAACCACCTCGAGCAGCAACATTCAAAGGGCCATATACATCACTATGTATAAGTCCTAACAAGTCTGTTGCTCTTTCGCTGTGTCCACTAAAGGGAGTCTTGGTCATCTTGCCCAAAAGGCAAGACTCGCATGTCTCATATGATTCAAAATCAAATGACTCTAGCAGCCCATCCTTATAGAGTTGAGATAAGCGACTCTCATTTATGTTACCTAAGCGACAATGCCAGAGATAGGTTTGGTTCAACTCATTTAACTTGAACCTTTTGGTACTTATGTTATAGATAGGGCTCTCTAAGTCTAGAAAGTAGAGTTCGTTCATTAGAGGTGTACTACAATAGAACATATCATTTAAATAAACTGAACAACATTTGTTCTTTATTATAAATGTAAATCCTTTCTTGTCCAAACAAGAAACCGAAATTATGTTCTTAGTTAAGGTAGACACATAACAACATTCATCTAATTCTAGTACAAGCCCAAAGTGCAGAGATAGATCATAAGTTCCTACAGCAACAGAAGTAACCCTTGCTCCATTCCCTACTCGTAGGTCCACCTCGCCCTTTGTCAATGCCCTGCTATTTCTCAGTGCCTGCATATTTGTACAAATGTGAGATGCACTTCCGGTATCTAATACTCATGATGAAGAAATAGATAGATTGACTTGTATAATATTTATACCTGAAGTAGAAGTCTCACTTCTCTTCTTCTTAAGATCTTTCAGGTAAGCTTTGCAGTTACGCTTCCAGTGTCCAGCTTCCTTGTAGTGGAAGCAAGCCCCTATTTTGGTCAACCCTCCTTTGGGTTTCAGTTCTTTACCTTTGCCCTTGGCTTGGGACTTTCCGTTACCTTTAGGCTTGCCCTTGCCTTTCTTCTTTTGCACCATCAAAATGGAGTCAGATTTTCCCTTCTTAAGGTTGAGCTCAGCAGTTCTCAACATGCTGAGCATCTCAGGCAATGACTTATCAATTTCATTCATGACAAATTGATTGTAGCTTTGTGGCAAAGACTGCAAGATCAAGTCAGTGGCCAGCTCTTGGCCAAGTGGGAATCCCAATCTCTGTAGGTTTTCTACGTACCCAATCATCTTGAGTACATATGGACCTACGGGAGTCTCATCTTGCATTTTGGACTGAAATAATGCCTTAGAGGCTTCATATCTCTCATGCCTTGCTTGTCCTTGATATAGTTGATGAAGATGTTCAAACATATCATAAGCATTCATGAACTCGTGTTGCTTCTGAAGCTCAGAGTTCATGGTCGCGAACATGAGACATGACACATCTAATGCATCATCTTGATGCTTCTTGTAAGCATCTTTGTCAGATCGCGAGGCAGTGGCAGGAGGTGCCTCCGGAATGGGCTGCTCTAGGATGTACAGTTTCCATTCTTGGGTGAAAATGATTCTCAGGTTTCTGTAAAGGTCCAAATTTGCTCCATTGAGCTTGTCCTTCTCAAGGACAAAACGCAAGGAGAGAGTGTTCGTGTTTGTCGACATAGTTATCTACAATATACATAATGCAGAAAATTAATATCATATTCCTTTTATCATTTAATTAGTCCTTTAATCAAATGATACTCCCACTGAATTATAGGAATTTTGTAGAATCGAGTTATGGATGTTGTCAAACCACATTACTAGATTCATACAAACTAGCTATAATTCCTGCAGGACAAGATCCACATCATACTAAGCCTTGAGTTAGCTTTGGCTAAATCGCCCAAGACTTAGTATGATCGGTGGGTAACACATTACCGATTACATCTCTATGCAACTCTTATTTATAGGATCAAGACCTACATTTACAAAAGACCTTGAATTAGCTTTAGCTAAATCACCCAAGATTTAGTGTAAATGCGATCTTATCCTATCTTTCCAACAGTTGGAATATGCCTATAGTTCTACTTGATCCAATTGAGTTAACTAGTTTTACTCAATCTAATTGAGCTTACTCTAACCCAAGCCGTGATAGGCGGGACCAAGATTGTCCCTCCGCACCCTACCAAGATAATATGCGTTGCTCTGCTTTGGCAGATTCAACAACTACAAATGATCGAGGTAGTGATGGGTATCAAGGACTTGGTAGGCATTTTCGAGTTGATTCAATTAAGATCTAATCTAATCATAATGTGTATCATATACGCATTAAGGCCTTTATTATCCTACACTAGCATGCATCACATACATACAAACATTATTCTAGCATGCATCATATACATACAAGAAAAATATCCTAGCATGCATCATATACATACAAGTATTATTCTACTAGCATGCATCACATACATACAAGCATAACAAATATATATATATATAAATTAATTGTGATTAGGTAATGGCCCTACTACGATCTTCTCAAGCCAATGAGAAGATCGGAGGGTCAACCTAGGGTTAGCGGCTTCTCCAAGCGCCTCCTTTGACAGCCATGTGTCGTCGGCACCCTTCTCATAACTCCGTCTAGAAGTGGACCTTCCACCGCTCCATTTTGTACTTTAAAAACATGAAACTCGAGTTACATTCGAGTCTAAAACTATTTACAACTAGAATTTTAAAAAGAAGAGGCACGACACGCAGGTCGCATACCCTATACAACAAGCACAATCACAAAAACGGCACGCAGGCCGTATTATAAATTACAACACATTAACATCCAATTATATTGGGGTTCTTGGGCCATGACCATCACAAAATTATACATAATACTAAATTATATATTTTTCATAAAATTTATATAATTTTTCCTATTTTCTTTTCAATTTTATGAGTCACCTCTCCGTAATGGTCCTGCTTAGCATTTTCCGGGTGCGATCGCGGGACAAGGCCCCTTTTGGGGATAGGGGCAGCACCCCTACTTACAAAATAAACTTTACGAGTGTCCCTACTAGATCTTACAGTGACTTAAGTCGCTTTCCCAAAAACCTAAAGCAAGAACTTGCCGTTTTGGAGAGTTTTTCTCGACGGTTGAAGCCTACAAGTGTCCCAACACTTGTTGCTTCAACTCTTCGAGAAAAATACCCAAAAATTATATAAAAATAGGAAATTTATAAAAACTTAAAAATATGTAATTTTTATATCTAATATAAAAACTACAAATATGAAACACATACATGCTTCGCACGTGGCTCTGATACCACTTTTTGCGTTGCGAAAACCTTGGAAGCCCAGCCGTAAAAACCGCTTTTTGCATTGCGAAAACCTCGGAAGCCCGACCACGGATCCGTTCAAAGATATAAAAATAAAAAACATGTATGTGTTTAAAGATCCTAGATCTACCTTAGATCTACAAGATGAGAGCATTACCCTCATAGCGATGCCGTTCGCTTATCCCGTTCGTCCAAAAGCTTTGCCGGAATTCAAGAGTGTCAAGTGAACACTCCTCTATTGGTATCCACACGGAAAAATGGTGGAGAGACACAACCTTGAGTGTGCTACCACCACTTGGAAGTTTCGGCCAAGGTAGAGGTTGGGAGAGCAAGCTTGAGTGGAGAGCAAGGATGAAGATGAAGTTAATCCAAATAACTTCACACTAATGCTTAAAGTGGTCAGCCACTCTTGGATGGGGGGTTACATGCATGCATGTAATTCCATGAGCCAATGGCTCTTGGTCTCCCCCATGAGGTGGAACCACATGATAAGTCCATGATGATGTGGAAAATCATCATTGGCCAGCCCCATGTCAAGTCATCATGACATGTCAATTGGTCAAGTCAAAATTGACCATTCATCTTCCCTCTCAAGTTAAGTCAAACATGACCTATTATCTCCCATGGTTGATCAAATCTAACCACTTGATTCAAGTCAATTTGATTTAATGAATCTCTATTCATTAATTTAAATTGACTCAATGGATCAAATCTAAATTAGACTTAATCAACACTTGAATCAAACTGAGTCTAACTCAATTAGTCTAATTTGGATTACTCTTAATCCAATTTGGTTCATCCCATGAACCTAATCCTCATGGTTCATCATATGAACCTAATCTCCATCTAATTGCCCTTTGTGTGTGACCCTATAGGTTCTTGTAACATTGGCAATGTCCCTAAACCGATTTAGGAACATAAGCAATGAGCGGTATCTAGCAACACATCATTGCTACCCATGTTACAAGAAAGTTGAGCTCCGACATCATCTTTGTGACTACTAATTGTGACTCTCACAATATGTGATAATGTCCCTCTATCCTTGACATCTAGATTGACCAATTGAGACATAGACCGTGTCATCCTCAGTACAATCTATATCTTGAACTCCAAGTAGACTCACTCTAATCAAATGAGCTCAATATCTCATATTGACTCATTTGGGCATGGCCATGCACTTCGTGATCTCACTCTATCAAGAATAACGATGTCACTCCTGTCATATAGGAGGGATAGATCCTATCTACATCACTCACATCCCTCCGCATAATTTGTTAGATACCCAGTAATCACCTTTATAGTCCACCCATTTATGGGTGACGTTTAACAAAGCCAAAGTATGTAACTCCTTATGTAGGGAACCATGGTGACTTCAGGTCTAAGGACTAATAGTCAAACTAATAGCCACATGAGAAAGTATATGCCACTCATATAACGATCCATGATACTTTCTCATAGCGGGTCATTCAATATACATTATCCAATGCATACCCATGTGTCAACTTGATATCTCATATCCATGACTTGTGAGATCAAGTCATCGTGTTGACCTACATGCTAGTCTCTACGCATTAACATTGTCCCTGAATGTTAATACTTGACTAGGAATGATTAAGAGTAGTGTTCTCTATATCATCTCATTATCGATTCAACCAATCGATTAATATAGATAAGAACCTACTACTGAAGGATGTTATTATACTTAGTTATTTGGCAACAATACAAGTAAATATAATAACCATGCCTTTATTAATAGGAATATGATAAATAAAGTCCATACAACAATCATCACATGATTTCTCTAGGGATTTCTCTAACAGAAGGCAATCAGAGCCGACGCGCAAGTTTGTTTGCATCACATGTCAAATAGTAATAGAGGCCATGGGAATTTAAAAAAATATCCCTCTCCTACTTAGTAATTTAAAATGAGGAATTTTCCTAGCACACAACATGCATATGAAACAAGAAGCAATAAATATGAAAAAAATATTTTCCAACTAGTATGGCTTTTGTTTTCCAATATGTCTCCCATCGTGTCACAATCTCGTCCACTCCTCCATACACTATGTACAAGACATTCGGAGATCCGAGCCGAGAATAATTATTTTAATTTACATCCATCGATCATATACTCCACGAAGGAGTGTACATGAAATCTAGATCGAAAGTAAACTAAAATAAAAGAATGGCTAAACAATATCGTACTTAATTACAACAATTAAATACTAGCCTCGTCAATCCCGAGGATTCAAATAATATTACAATTACACACATCCAATCACATACACACACATATGGTCATAATAGTTGGATCTTATGCCTGCAACCAAAAAGTTAGCCTATGCACATACTACTATAATCCGACACATACTATATATGATAAGTGCATAAAAGTAACCGAATCCTAAACACACATAACCAGAAACCATGGCTCCGATATGAGACATTCATGTCTTACCAATGTGAGACTTTGATTGTATTCCCAATACTCCAACAAAAAATTGTTAGAAAATAAAATACCCATAAAATAGTGATATTGACATAAAGTTAAAACCATTGAAATTTTCATTGTTTGACCCTACTTTGTATCACCTCCTTCAATGATGATTGCTGTCAAAAGATAGACTTCACCAAGGTTTTTCAAAATGGTTTTAAAATGATTTTAAAGACCTTAATTCCTTTTACTAACATCTCACTTTTATCTAAGTGTATGAAACACACATAAGTCAAGTGTTCTTGTGGGATGTGGGTTTTGGTTATTAAGTTTTCATGCATTTTTCTAGGCAACACTATTTATTCCCTTATGCATGGGACTTCAAATCATGCCATTGTCCTTAACTTAATTTTAATTAATGAATGAATGATGATTATGGCATAATTGATAACATTAATAGGCATGTGCCAATAATCATGATGTCATGACATGCGATTCTAATTTAAGCATAACATGACACTAAAAATAAAACCTAAACATCATCATGACATTTTATATGATAGAAATAAATATGATGTTATGGCATGGCGTGAAAAATAAAGCATGACAAGTATAAAATACTAAGGTATAAAATACCTAAGTGTTAAGCCCAAATTGCCATTATTATAATTAAATCCATTTTTCCTTAATAACACTTATCCCCCAAGTGTGCCAAAAAACCAAAATTGCACACCATGACTTCTAAGACCTAATTGTGCCAATTTAATCATTTTTTAACTTCTCAAAGCACATTGGCACATCCTAAAGTGTCAACTCTACCATGGTTTGATTAACCACCTATCCACTTAGGGTTGACACATCCTAACCCATCTACCGTGAATCGATCATGCTCCTAGGAACCCAATACCTATTGGAGCTCCTTGGGTTAACAAGGTATTCACTAGGGATAATTTCGCTAGATACCTTCCTAATGACCCTCCTAGGCTTAGAAGCCTTGGTCATTTGGGTCTTGCCTAGGTAAAATCTAGGGGTGACTCCCCTTGTAACCTTCTTAGTGGCTTCCCTATATTTCCTTGAAATCTTAGTCACTAGGCACTTACCTTAGTTAACCTTAGGAATGACTTCCCTATTAACCTTGGTTTTCCTAGACCTAGGTTGTGTTTCATAATTGAATGGAACACTGTGGTAGGTCTCAATGGGCTTAGGTTTGTGACCCAAACCTTTCTTGCCCTTTGGTCGACCATGCCTCTTAGACCCTAGGTTTTGACTATTTGACACTATAATCGTATTTTCCATCTTCCTTAGGGTCTTTTCAATTTTATCAAGCTTTGACTTCAAAGCTTGATTTTCAACCTCTAATTTTTCTAATTTGGTGGGCCCATTATTTCTTTGAGTAGAGTTGTTCTTTCTTGGCATAAGTCTATGGTTCTTGGAATTAATACCTTGATGGTCCTCTACCTTCCTAATACTTTCCTTAGGTAGAATTGTTTTAGAGTTATTGTATCTGGATTTGTCCTTAGCCCTAAAATTACACGATTTTGCACCTAAGAAATAAAACCTATTTCTAGCATGCTCTTTATGAATAATAGCAAGATTACTCCTAGCATGCTTTTTCCTATTACTTAAAGAATGAGCATTATTAAAATTTACCTTAGGGTTTGCTCTAGAAGCTCTGCCTACATTTGATGCTCCTTCTTCACCCTTGTAGCCTTCCTCCCCCTAGGGAATTAGCTTCTATAATGTCCCTTTTGATGACACATGAAGCACACAATGTGCTCTTTGCTCTTCTGAATGGGGACTCCGACATCCTTAGGCTTCTCATTTGCTTTTTGTGCCGAGGCTTTCTTCTTAACCAATTTTGGGCACTTACTCTTGTAATGCCCAACTTCCCTACACCACAAGAAAATGATATGATTTTTATTTATAACTAAATTTCTTGAGTTACCTAGGGTGGTAGACGGAAGAATTTGGTCCAATTCTTCATGGCTCCCAGAGATAGATGCTTATTCTTGTTGCTCCGGTATTGAAGATGACCTAATATCCTCTCCCTCAATCATAGAGGTGGAGGATTCTTCTACCTCTTACACCTCTTTTGATCGGGATGTTGATTCCCTATCAACTTCCAAATCCTCAAGCTCTTGGGATGGTGATCCACATTCTTCTTGAGCTTGAGAGGATGAGCACTCCTCTTCTTCCTCATCTTCTTGGACAGGTGCGAGCTTTTTATCGAACTTGGATAACTTGCTCCATAGTTCTTAGCATCTTGATATTCACCTACCTTGCACAATATATCATTAGGGATTAAATCTTCAAAATATTTTGTTACGTTAACCTCAATCTTGAATTTTTGGCATTAGTCTTGGGTCCACTTCTTCAATTTGAGGACATCTCCCTTGTTATCCCTAGGGGATTCGAAACCTTCCATGATGATCAACCAATTCTCAATGTCTATAATCAAGAATGTCTCCATTCTCACCCTCCATGCCGAAAAAGTCTTCTTGGTTGTATGGTGGAGGAACGTCGATGGCATACCCCAATCTGTCCTTAGGTAGCTCTATCTCCTCTAGCGCTTTGCTCCCTCATATGCAAAACCGGTGAAGAGTGACCCGGTCTGATACCACTTGTTGGAACTTCGATGAGCGCTAGAGGGGGGTGAATGGCGCATTCATCATTTTTCATAATTCGATCATCCGTGTCAATGATTGTTAGTACACAGCGGAATATAGAAATACAATATGAAAACAAATACAAATACACAAGCACAATCCACAAAACAAGATATAACATGGTTCGAAACCTTAGGGTTCCAACTCCACGGGTTGACCTCAAACAAGCTCTAGTGATGTATACACCACAACTAATCCCACAACACTCTTTCTCGGTGACACACCGGAGGTGGAGAAACCTCTTACAATTATTACACAATTAATACAAGGAAATTCAAGAAATTAACAATGAAATACACAAAACAACGTAAAGAAAACTTTACAACAATTGCTTTGGATGCTTGCTTGTTTGATTGCTTAAACAATAATTGAAGACCCTGATTTGAACAAGTAAATTGCCTCAAATTTCCCAAGTAATCGCGGCCAAAAACCTTCCCTTCGAGCTCCCTTTAAAGCTACAACTCGAGTTGATTTCCGCCTAGCAGTCGACTACTCATTGTTGGTGCAATCGACCCAGGTCACGATTGACCAGGACTCGAGCTTAACTCGAGAGATGTTTTGATGTTTGACAAAAATATATGACAATGTGATTATCATGGGAAAGTCCAAGTCATGGGTACTTGGCATGGAAAATCCAAGTGGGACACTTGGCATTTGGGAAAGTCCAAGCATGGGTCTTGGCAATGGAAAGTCCAAGCATGGGTCTTGGCAAGGAGAAGTCCAAGCATGGGTCTTGGCATGAAAAGTCCAACATGGTGGCAAGGGAAAGTTCAAGCTTGAGTCTTGGCATTTGAGAAGTCCAAGGTGTTTGATATTGGCGGCGTAAAGTCCAAGCGAAGTGTTGGCGGCGTAAGTCCAATGTGCCTTGGCGGTGTAGACACTGTCAGTATGACATAGTCGATGGAAGCATCTGAAGGCTAGTGCAATGGATGAACATGTCATGGATGACTTGGAGGGATCCGAGAGGCATGAGGCTGACGGAGATGGATAGAAGGTTTAGGTCTAGGCTAAGGGTGGTCTAGCAAGTATGGGGGCACCATACTTGGGTTAAAACCTCATGTTTGAGGTGTGCCAGTCGACTGGTGTCATGTGGCAGTCGACTAGTGTGAGTCAACTAGGGTTTGACTGTGGGTATTGGCCTAGCAGTCGACTACCAGAGGAGGGCAGTTGATTGATTGGACAAGCAGTCGATTGATCGTCTGATCAGTCGATTGGTGCTTGGTTTTTTGGGCATAGAATGGAGTCTGACTTGACTGCTGGGGTTAGCAATCGAGTAGAGGCTCGAACAGTCGACTGATGGTCATGATCAGTCCAGTGATGATGGATCCGTTGGATTTTTCCAACGTGGATCTAGCCGTTGTCTCACGACAACAGTGGCATCAGTCGACTGATGGTCCCGAGCAGTCGACTGATCGGCGATTTCTAGCTCAGGTTAAAGCTTTAAATGGAGCTCGAGGAGGAGGAAATCAACCATGGTTCTTGAGCTACTTTAGGGTGATTTGTTGATGCAAATCAGGGTCTCCAAGGCTTTTCTTCAAGCAACCAAGATCAAGCAATCCAAAGCTCTATGTAAAGTTTTCTTTACTTGCATTCCATTGCATTTGCTTGTATTTCTATTGTATTACTGTTGAATACATGGTACAAGGTTTCTCCACCTCTAACTTGTGTCGAGAAGGAGTTATTCTTGATTAGTGGTGTGTTGTCGCATCGCTAGAGCTCGTTGAGCTCCATCCGTGGAGTAGGAACTCTTCGGTTCCGAACCACGTTATATTCTTGTGTTCGTGTTTGTCTTGTTTCTTATTATTGCTATTATTTATATTCCGCTGCGCATAACGAGTTTTGTAGAGACGAACGCGAACGAATTCCATCAACATACGAAATGAATTCCATAATGAAGAGTGTCTTCTATCTAGTTAGAATTAATACCTCATCATGTTTTAGTAGAATATAATCACACTCGTGATTTAGATAGAAATAATACCTCGTCATGTTTTAGTAGAATGGGACCGTACTTGTGCCCTAGATAGTAAGGATACCTTACCATGCCTTATAGGATGGAAACAGGTCTCTCACCTAGAATTTCAACTAAGAAGGATACCTTACCAAGCTTTATATGATGGAAACATGTCTCTAACCTAGAAATATCACTAGAAAGGATACCTTACCTTGTTTATGATATGGGATGTTAGATGCCTGTATATGAGTAGAAATTATAATAATACCTTAATTAATTATTTATTTATCACTTAGATAACATGAACGACACTTAGATAACATGAACGGGAGACGTAGTGTTAGAGGGAATGACTCAGCACCCCCACCAGATTTGATGCATGTGGTTACCGAGCTACAGCGTCAGGTCGCAGAACAACAACTGGTTATCAATGCTCTCACGAATCAACAAGGGAACCCTAGCACCATACCAGGGACACAGAACGTAACTCCTAACACGACCACTATGGTGCAAGCATCGCTAATCAATCTTTGCCACGGTCCGCCCAAGCCTATCTAATTGATGCGCGGTGAAACGAAAAATTTCTCTGGTGCCGGCGAACTATGGGATGCCCAAGCCTGGTTCAAAATAGTTGAGAGCATCGTGGAGCTGCTGGATTGGCCCGAGCATGAAATGATAAAATGTGCCTCGTTCTGTCTTTCCGGAGATGCAAGGATGTGGTGGGAGAGAGTCAAAGCAAAGAGACAAGTAAATCAAATGAGGTGGACAGACTTTGAATCGGAGTTCTTCGAGGAGTTCTTTCAGAGACCGATCACAAATAAGCACTACGATGAGTTCCTCGAGTTCCGACAAGGCGATCTATCAGTTAGTGAAGCTATGAAAAGGTTCAACCGACTGGCACGTCTCTGCCCAGAGTTAGTCGGTACTGAAAGGGAGAGGATCAGACTCCTGCTGAAAATGTTGTGACCGGAGATAGCCCTGAATGTGGCCGGCGGAGTCAATCGAACCCAGACCACCGAAGAGCTATTCAGTAGTGCCCTGGTCACCGAGCACTACCTGAACAACATCAGTCAGCAGAGTAAGGCATGGACCTGAGATCCGAAATCTCAGAATACTAGCTGGAAGAGGGACCGCAGTGGCAAGAAGAAACAGTGGAATGACCCAAAAGGGGGCCCAGGGAACAACCAAAATGGGTATCCTGACTGTCCTACATGTGGAAAGAAGCATCTGGGGGAATGTCGTCAGGGCACGAGGAAGTGTTACAACTGTGGACTGGAGGGGCACATAGCCTGGAACTGCCCTACCCGAGTTCAGGCACCTCCTCGTGATATGTCCGATGCAGGAGCTCCTCCACAGCTTCACCAGATGCAGGCTACGATAGAGGGTCCTCAGATAAGCCAAGGGAGACTGGAAGCCCCACCCGTTGGGACAAATGCCAGGGTGTTCTCCCTCACCAGAGAAGATGTGAGGAGTGCCTCGACGGTTGTCACAGGTCAGATATTTATTTTTAGTCAGTATGCTACTGTGTTATTTGACACTGGGGCAACCCATTCGTTCATCTCTACGCCTTTCACAAGAAAGATAGATAGACATCCCCATGTCTTGGACTATAAATTCTTAACAACGTTACCTTCGGGAGAAGTGATGCCATCCACCCATATTCTGCGCGCCGCACCAATTAGACTCGCAGACAGGGAGCTCTATTGTGACCTGATAGTCCTAGATATGTTGGAATATGATGTTATATTGGGCATGGATTTTCTGCACAAGTACGATGCTTCAATTGAGTGTCATAAACGGAGGGTGACCTTTCGACCCGAAGCAAAGGTTTCATTTGAGTTTATCGGGGAGTCAAAGAAAGGAACGAGGAAATTTTTATCGGCGCTAAAATCCCGAAAAATGTTAGAAAATGGATGCACCGGATTTCTAGCACATGTGGTGGATACCATATCAGCAAAGAACCAGAAGATAGAAGATGTCAGAGTGGTATGTGACCATCCGGAGGTATTCCCTGATGACCTACCTGGATTACCACCTGATAGATAAATTGAGTTCGAGATCGAATTGTGTCCCAGAACTAATCCGATCTCCAAGGCACCTTACCGTATGGCGCCGACTGAGTTGGAAGAGCTTCAGAAACAGCTACAGGAGTTACTTGACCAGGGACTTATCCGTCCCAGTCACTCACCATGGGGAGCTCCAGTGTTGTTCATAAAGAAAAAAGATGGGTCTATGCGAATGTGTATAGACTACTGGGCACTGAACAATGTGACCATCAAGAATAGGTACCCCCTTCCCAGGATCGACTACCTGTTCGACCAACTGAAGGGAGTGATGAGATTCGGAAGGAAGGGTAAACTGAGTCCACGCTACGTGGGACCGTATCCGATATTGCAGAGGGTTGGCAAGGTAGCTTACAAGCTGGAGCTGCCTCAAGAGATGTCAGCTATACACAATGTGTTCCATGTCTTTGTGCTCAAGAAATGCATATCCAGTGCGGACCAAGTGATTGAGCCACAAACTGTACAAGTTCAAGAGGACCTGAGTATGGAAAGTCGGCGTATCCAAATACTGGACCGAGAGGTCAAGAGGCTAAGGAACAAATAGGTACCCTTAGTAAAGGTCGAATGACAGAATCAACGATACGAGGAAGCAACCTGGGAACGAGAGGAGGACATGAAGCAGAAATACCCAGAATTGTTTTAAGTTTCGAGGACGAAACTTTTACAAGGTGAGGGATTGTAACGCCCGTAAAATTTCTAGCAATTTTACGAGAGTTTTTGGCTTTACGATAATGGGCTTGATGTGGGCTTTTTTTCAAAAAATAAAAGAAAATAGCCAAAAAGAGATGCAAGGCCTAGGAATTGAACCCCAAACCTCTAGAGATAGCCAAGCCCTATAGATGCACCCACTAACCAGAAGCCCACTAGGATTAGATCATTAGAAGCAGAGGGGAAATTGTAGATAAGTGTGATGAGGGTAAATGAAGGGGCATGGAAAAGAGAAGAGAAACTTCTCTTCCTCCCTTTATAAAGAAGAAGGAAGTTTCCACTTGGCCACTTCTTCTTCCTCACCGAAAACCATTTCTCCCCCTCTCCATTTTCACCTTTGGCCGAACCCCATCCAAGCAAGGAGAAGCTAGTTCTTGGCTTCCATAAGGTCAACTACCCACTAAAAGCAAGCGAAGGATGTAATATTCCCTCACCTGCAGTATATTAGTTTTGTAGGATAGGTTACATGAAAGAAATATGAAGTTTGTAGCCCTATATGTTTCGGCCAACTAAGTTTTTGGGCTAGGATTCATGAAAATGCTACTAGGAAAATTTTTATAGGTTGTATGCTTCAAGTAGGAATCTTTAGGTGTCAAAAGTCCAAAGATTATAGCCCTACATGTTTCGGCCAACCCAAGCTTTTGGGGTTAGGGTTGCATGAACTTGATTCTAAGGTTATGTTCATAGATGGTATGCTTCAAGTAGGATTTTTAGGTGTCGACAATCCAAGATAATGGCCCTACATGTTTCGGCCAACCAATGGTTTTAGGGTTAGGGTTTCATGAAAATACCCCTTATGAAGTTATGTTATGATATATGCCTACATGAATAAATTTAGGTGACAAAAATCCAAGCTTTGTGCCCCTATATGTTTTGGCCACCAATGGTTTTAGGGTTAGGGTTTCATGAAAATACCCCTTATGAAGTTATGTTATGATATATGCCTACATGAATGAATTTAGGTGACAAAAATCCAAGCTTTGTGCCCCTATATGTTTCGGCCACCAATGGTTTTAGGGTTAGGGTTTCATGAAAATACCCCTTATGAAGTTATGTTATGATATATGCCTACATGAATGAATTTAGGTGACAAAAATCCAAGCTTTGTTCCCCTATATGTTTCGGACACCAATGGTTTTAGGGTTAGGGTTTCATGAAAATACCCCTTATGAAGTTATGTTATGATATATGCCTACATGAATAAATTTAGGTGACAAAAATCCAAGCTTTGTGCCCCTATATGTTTCGGCCAACCTTGGGTTTAGGGTTAGGGTTTCATGAAAACACCCCCTTATGAAGTTATGTTAGCTGGATGACTTTAATATGCCTATGTGATGAACAAGTTTTATGATTTAATATGCCAAGAAATGGGGTTTATGAAATATGCCTATGTGATGAACATGTTTTATGATTTAATATTCCAAGAAATATGTTTATGAAATATGCCTATGTGATGAACATGTTTATGATGTAATATGCCATGAAATATGCCTATGTGATGAACATGTTTTATGATTTAATATGCCATGAATATGTCTATGAATTATGCTTAGGTGATAAACATGTTTATGCTTTAGGACCCCTTTAGGGTACTCTTATGTTATGAATGCATGTATGCTATGAAATGTCTAAGATGGAGATGCTTCACTTTCAAGTAGGGATTAAGAGCTCTCCTTATGATAAGATAAGATGGAGATGCTTCCCTTTCAAGTAGGGATTAAGAGCTCTCCTTATGATAAGATAAGATGGAGATGCTTCCCTTTCAAGTAGGGATTAAGAGCTCTCCTTATGATAAGACAAGAAAAAAAGGAATTAAGTATTTACTTTGTAAGAGGTTAAGTACCCGACCCGTCAGGTGGTCGTTAATCAAATCCATCGGGACATAAGAAGACGTAAGAGGTCTTGCCCTGGTAAGACGTAAGAGGTCTTGCTCTAGTAGGTCTGGTGGCTCGCTACCCCAGCCTGTTAGGGAACGCGCATTATGTGGTACTTAACCTGGGGCCCCCCATGCAAGTTATGATTATGTGGAAGTATCTATATGTATATGTTTTGAAAAGAAAATACCTTTATGAAATTATGAATGTTAGGTTCAAGTTTAAGAATGCTTGTGTTTATGTACTTTATGCATGTTTAGGATTTATGAAATTATGAATGCTTATGTTCAAGTTTAAGAATGCTTATGATTATGTCTTTGATGCATGTTTAGGATTTATGTAATTATGAATGCTTATGTTCAAGTTTAAGAATGCTTATGATTATGTCTTTGATGCATGTTTAGGATTTATGTAATTATGAATGCTTATGTTCAAGTTTAAGAATGTTTATGATTATGTCTTTGATGCATGTTTAGGATTTATGTAATTATGAATGCTTATGTTCAAGTTTAAGAATGCTTATGATTATGTCTTTGATGCATGTTTAGGATTTATGTAATTATGAATGCTTATGTTTAATTTATGCCTTGCTTAGAGTTAATTATGTTTAGCATTCTTATGTAAATTGTATGTCATGCTTATGTTTTCATTACGTTGGTATGTTGATGAATAGTGTTGTTATGAAATACTTATGCTATTTTTGCTAGTATGCTCCTGTTTTCTAATTGCTTGATGAAGTTTGTGGCATTTGTGAGTAGGCAAGAATCTTACTAAGCTATAGGCTTATAGTTTATGTTGTTCATATACTGCAGATAAAGGAAACATGAACTAAGAGGAAGTAGCAGGAGAGGCCAAGTGTGTGTGATAGTGGCATGGTGGAAAGAGACCCTATTACTATCTGTTTATATTTATATGCTCAGTGAACACCTTAAGACATGTGCTTCCGCTTATAAGACCTATGATTTATTAGTACCATGTTGAATGTTGCTTAGTTATGTTACTGTTCAATTACTTATGAAAGTTTGGTATGTTAGAATTCATGGATGAATCTTGATGTTATGCATGTTATAAAATGAGATAACATGAGATAACATGCTAATTATGAATATGATATGTGATTCATGTATAAAAGAAGGTTTAAGCCATGATAACATGTTTAAGTATGTAGAAGGAGAAATGATCCATATATGTTATGTTATAAGAAAAAAAAAAGTAGCGCCGCCCTGAGAGCAGATAAGGGCGGGCGTTACATACGCCGCCAATATCAACCCTTGGACTTCCCTAATGCCATGTACCCATGACTTGGACTTTCACCGCCAAGACTACACACTTAGACTTACGTGGCCAAGACTACACCCTTGGACTTTCCATGCCAACCCTTGTTGGACTTTCCAATTGCCAAGACTCAAGCTTGGACTTTCCCTTGCCAAGACCCATGCTTGGACTTTCCATCATATGGTCAACCCCATGTACACCATATGGTCAACCCATTGTCAATCAATGGTCAACTCATCGTCAAACATCAAAACACTACTCAAGTCCAACTCGAGTCTAGTCAATCGTGACCTGAGTCGATTGCACCAACATTTAGTAGTCCTACTTTATCAAGGGGCCCATAGATATCACTTCCTTCATATGAAAGGTATAGATCCCATCTACATCACTCACATCCCTCCACATTATTTATTGTATACCCAGTGATCGACTTTATAGTCCACCTTATTACAGGTGATGTTAGTCGATACAAAAGTATACAACTCCTTATGTAGGAAACCATAGTGATTTCAGGTCTAAGGACTATTCATACCAATAAACACTATGAGAATGTTTTTGACACTCATATGACAATCTATGAAACATTCTCATGATGGCCAATTCATTACATATTCTCTAATATATACCCATATGTCAACTAGATATCCTATATCCATGACTTGTGAGATTAAGTCATCAATTGACCTACAAGCTAGTCTCAGCGTATTAATTTTATCCTTGTATATTAATACTTGACTAGAAATAGTTACAAGCAGTGTTATATATATATGTCTACGATATCCCACTATCAAGTCATCAACATGATATGTCGTAGACTAGAACCAACTACCCTAGATTATTATTATATTTATTCAAATGACACATCAATAAACATTGCCTTTATTATGAAATATGATTTTCCCCACATAATCATCTCATAATTGATTGATACTAAGAGTTAATACTAACAATCTTCCACTAGCAGTAGTGCCAATCACCGAAACATTGAATACCCAGTAACCTAGTGTGACCCTCATGCTTCCTCTATGCCAAATCCTTGGTCAAAATATCCGTAATGTTAGCATCAATCAGTATTCTAGATATCCACACATCGCCTCTATCGATGATCTCTCAAATGAGATGGAAGCATCGTAGTATGTTTTTGGATCGTTGATGAGAGCGAGGTTCCTTAGCCTGTGCAATCACCCCATTATTATCACAATAGTGGTCTATGGGGCGCACTACGCTAGGAACAACACCAAGTTCTAAAATAAACTTTTAGATCCAAACAACTTCTTTTGCTGCATTTGATGCGGCAATATACTCGACCTCTGTAGTAGAATTAGTCACTGTGTCTTTCTTTGAACTCTCCAGCTCACAACACCACCATTTAACTAAGATACATACCCTGACTGTGATCTGGAATTGTCCTTGTCAGTTTGGAAGCTTGCATTTCCATAACCTATTATTCGAGCTCCTCAGCGCCTCCAAATATCAAGACATAATCTTTTTTTCTTTTCAAGTCCTTAGGATATTCTTGACCACTATCCAGCGACCTTCACCTGGATATGAATGGTATCTACTCATCATGCTTAACGTATACGTGACGTCGGGCCAAATACACAACTTGGCAAACAAGATAGACCCTATAGTAGATGAATAAGGAATGTGATCCATACGATCCCTTTCTTCCATATAAGAAGGGCATTGAGCCTTCGAAAGGTTTACACCATGTGACATTAGCAAAAATCCCTTCTTCGAATTCATCATGGTAAAATAATTAAGTACCTTGTCAATATATGCACTCTGACTTAGGCCAAGCAATCTTTTAGATCTATCTCTATAGATCTTGATGCCCAAAATATAGGTTGATTCTCCTAAGTCTTTCATTGAGAAACAATTCCCTAGCCATGTCTTTAAGGACTATAGCATAAGAATATCATTTCCAATGAGAAGTATGTAATCTACATATAAGATGAGAAAAATGACTATGCTCCTACTAACCCTCTTGTAGACACAAGGTTCATCTTTGTTCTTTATGAAACCAAACAATTTGATCACATCATCAAATCGAAGATTCTAGCTTCTAGAAGCTTGCTTTAAACTATAAATGGACCTTTGCAACTTTCATACCTTTCCAACATCCTTTGGATCTATAAAACCCTCATGTTGTGTCATGTAGACATTCTTAAGTAGATTTCCATTAAGAAATGCAATTTTGACATCCATTTGTCATATCTCATAATCATGGTAAGCTACAATAGCAAGTATGATTCGAATAGATTTAAGCATTGTAACTTGTGAAAAGGTTTCAAAATAGTCTATACCATGAATCTGCTTAAAACCTTTCACTACCAATCACCCTTTATATGTATGCATATGACCATCCTTGTCAGCCTTTCTTTTAAAGACCCACTTACACTCAATGGGTTTGATACCTTCAGGTAGATCAACCAAAGCCCATACTTGGTTAGTGTACATGGATTCCATTTCGGACCTCATGGACTCTAGCCAGTTTTCTGAATCTGAGCTCATTATAGCTTCATGATAGGATGTAGGCTCTTTGAAATCAACCAACATTACATCACCATGGTCACACAAGAAAAAATAATAACTCTTAGGTTGACGATGTATCCTATCAGATCTGCGCAGAGCATGGTCTACTCGAACAAGTTGTGCCACAACTTCATGTGGTGTTATAAATTCATAATCTTCACCACCTTGTGGTGCCTATTTAATTTCCATCAAGACTTCAAGGCTATCTTATGTGTCTCAAATTTCTTCAAGATTGAATTTACTCCCACTAACTCGTTTAGAAATATTTTTTTTCCCAAAAAAAAAATACTATTTCTGGCAACAAACACTTTGACTTGTGTGGGTTGTAAAAGTTGTTGGAGGATCGATGGCCGGCTAGAGGGGGGGTGAATAGCCAAATTAGAATTGACGATGGAAATCATTCGTTAGTGCTTGTCGCTTGTCTACAATAGTTGTTAGCGTAGCGGAAACAATAGAAATACTAAACAACAATACATAAACACACAAATACAACACGATATACGTGGTTCGGAACCTTAGGGTTCCTACTCCATGGGGTGAGCTCAACGAGCTCGTGTTATGTGCACGACACTAACCAAACTCCTTCTCAACAACAAGTAATACACAAAGGTACAAGCAAATACAAATACAACAATGAAATACATAAAGAAAACTTTATAACAATGGATTTGAACTCTGTTTGTTGATTTCTTTGGTTTTCTCTTGAAGGACTCGAATGCAGCAGCAATTCTCTTCCAAAATCGCCCCAAAAACTGTTGTAAAATCCTCCATCTCGAGCTCCTTAAGTAACATGCATCGAGCTAATTTTGCACTAATCAGTCGACTAATCATGACCATCATTCAATTGATCCTGTAGCCGTTGTCTCACAACGACTCGATCCACGCTAGACAAGTTCCACAGATCAACCTTCAATCGACTGTTCAAGTCACCAATCCAGTGCTCGACATGATCACTCGACTGGAAAACCTTCTATGCCCGAATTCACCTTGATCAGTCGACTGCCATCCCTTGGCAGTTGACTGATGGTGTCGACAGTCGACTGTTCAGCCAGAAGCACATCAGTCAAACACCAATCGATTGCTATCGACTTGGAGCAGTCGACTGGTACCTAAACCAGTCGACTGATGTCGGGTAAAATCTCAAACACCAAGTTGTTTAAGTATCTGACCGTCGGGTAAAACCTCAAACACCATGTTTGCACATCCGACACTCGGTCTTCGCTACATGGCCAAGTCCACCTCATCCTCTAATGGAGTTCCCCACAGAAGCTCTCTTCCCTCGGCTTACCTCCCTCGGATGCACCAAGCGCACGACTTCGCAATGCCATCCTTCATGTCTCTTGCCCTCGAAGTCTGCTTCCCTTTGGCCTCACTCCATTCGCTCCCCATCCGGCGGTCCCTCGGATGCACCAAGCACACGGCTTTACAATGTCATCCTTCACTGTCTCAAGGAACCCGAGCCTACGAGACTAGCGAACTTGCTAGGTCCTCAAGACTTCTCATTGCCAAGGCTACACAATTGGACTTACCAACACCAAGCCCCATGCTTGAATTTTCCATGCCAAGGCTACACACTTGGACTTTACCAACACTAAGCCCTATGCTTGGATTTTCCCAACACCGAGACCCATGCTTGGACTTTTCACCACCAAGGCTACACACATGGATTTACGTGGCCAACCCATGTTGAACTTCCCCTGACAATATCATGTCATACATTTTGTCTAACATCAAAATACAGTTCGAGTCACACTAAAGTATGGTCAATCGTGACCTGGGTCGATTGCACCAACAATCTCCTCCTTTTTTATGTTTGACAAAACCTCAAACTCAAGTCTACCAATTATCCCCAATTGGCAATTCTCACATCCCAATGAGAATTCCAACTAACCCCAATTGGTAACTTCTCTCCCTTTTTGACATACATCAAAAAGGTCCTCCTCAAGGGTGTCAATGTCTCATATCCCAATGGGATTTTATAATCTTCCCCTTGGTACACAAACATCTAAAATGCCTTCAATCTCCCTAGTGATAAGTCTCATATCACTTAACAGAGGCAATCCCTCAATTTTCCTCCCATGAAGAAAAATACACATCCATCTTCCCATGATGGATATCTCCCCCTAAAGGCTTGCTCCCCCTTGACCATTGCACCAACAATGTCCTTGGAGAGTTCCTAAGCCAATAGGAAAACTAAGCTATCGAAATTAAGGGAAAAGATTCAACATTGAACTTTTACCTCCCTTAAAATTTGATACATACCCTAAACACTTCTCCTAATCCATGTCCAATGGATTTTTACCCTTTCTAATGCTCTCCAAAGCATGTCCTAGGATTAGGAGTAGTTAGGGAACCAAAACATAGATGAACATGGGCCTAAAAAACCTTGTTTACCCAAAATCAACATTATTAATCGACTCTCTCAGCTACCAATCGACTGATATTGACGTTAGTCGATTGACATCCATGGCAGTCGACTGATTTCTTCATTTTGCAGAAATCAGATTTCAGAATCCAAATTCCCAAATTCATAAGTAAAAATACATAATTTGAAAATTCTTGAAAATTTGTATGTACATTACATATTACAAACATTATGGGTGAAAAATATTATAGAAATAAAATACCCATAAACTAGTGATATTGACACAAAGTTCAAATCCATTGAAATTTTCAATGTTTAGCCCTACTTTGTATCACCTCATTCAATGGTGATTGCTATCAAAAGATAGACTTCACCAAGGTTTTGCAAAATGATTTTGAAATGTTTTTAAAACCTTTAAATTCAATTTCCTAAACATCTCACTTGTATCTAAGTGTATGAAACACATATAAGTCAAGTATTATAGTGAGATGTGGGTTTTGGTTATTTAGGGTTTCATGCATATGGTAGGCAACTCTATTTGATTTCCTTATGCATGGGACTTCAAATCATGCCATTGTCCTTAACTCAAATTTTAATTAATGGATGAATGATGCTTATGGCATAATTGATAACAAGAATAAGCATGTACCAATAATCATGATGTCATGACATATAATTGAAATCTAAACACTCATGACATTAAAAATAAACCCTAAGCATGATCATGACATTTTCAATGATAAAAAGTAAATATGATGTCATGACATGGCAAGACAAATAAATCATGGCAAGTATAAAATACCTAAGTGTCAAACTTAAATTGTCATTTCTAAGCTTAAATCCATTTTGCCTTAAAACCAACTATTCCCCGAGTGTGCAAAAAACCCAAAATGTCACACCATGACTTTTAAGACCTAATTGTGTCAATTTAATCATTTTTCAACTTCTCAAAATACATTGGCACATCCTAAAGTGTCAACTCTATCATGGCTAGGTTAACTACCCATCCACTTAGGGTTGACACACCCTAACCCTTCTAGTGTGAATCGATCACGCTCCTAGGAACCCAATACCTATTGGAGTTCCTTTGGTTAACAAGGTATTCACTAAGGATAACTTCCCTTGATACCTTCCTAATGACCCTTTTTGGCTTTGAAGCCTTAGTCATTTGATTCTTTCCTCGGTCAACTCTAGAGGTAACTCCCCCTTTGACCTTCTTAGTGGCTATCTTAGATTTTCTTGACCTTTTATCTACTAGACACACACCATGGTTAATCTTAGAGATAACTTCCCTATTAACCTTGGTTTTCTTAGACCTAGATTTAGTTCCATAATCAAATTGAACATTTTGATAGGACATAGGTTTATAACCCAAACCTTTCTTGCCCTTGGACATTTCTTGTTTCCTTGGTCTTAAATTTTGATCATTTGAACCTTTAAATGAATTTGTCATTTTTGCTAGGGTCTTATCAAGTTTCTCAAGCCTTAACCTCAAGGCTTGGTTCTCGACCTCTAATCTTCCCAATTTTGATTTTTCATTCCTCATTTGGGAAAGACTCTTCCTAGGCGTATGTCTATGATTTTTGGGATTAATGTCTAGATGGTTTTTTACGTTCCTAATGGACTCTCTAGGTAAAATGGGTCTAGAATTATTGTTCCTAGGTTTGTCCTTAGGTAAGTTTACATGCTCGACACCTAAGCAATAGTATTTATTCCTACTAGCATGCTTTTCATTAACAATAGCAAGTGAATTAAAATAATTTTTATCATGCTTCTTAGTCCAAGAGCTAGAAGGTGCATTAAGATATACCTTAGGGTTTGCTTTAGAAGCTCCCTCTACTTGTGTAGCTCCTTCTTGCCCTTTCTTCCTCCCCCTAGGGCATTGTCTTTGGTAATGTCCTCTTTCATTGCATTTGAAGTACACAATATGCTCTTTGCTCTTCTTGACGAGGACTCTTGCATCCTTTGACTTTTGGTTGACTTTTAGCGCTGGTACCTTCTTCTTAGCCAATTTTGGGTATTTGCTCTTGTAATTCTCGGTTTCCCTATACTCAAAGCATATGATGTGTTTTTTATCTTTAATTACAATGCTTGAGTTACCTAGGGAGGTGGAAGCCTCTTGATCTTCACTTCTCCCGGATGTAGATGCTTCTTCTCATTCTTGCTCCAGGATAGAAGATCTCTCCTCCCCCTCAATGCTAGAAGTGGAGGTTTCCTCTTATTCTTCAACATCCCCGGATCCGAATGTCGATGGGAATTCTACTTCGGCTTCCTTCTCTACTTGTGCTGGTTCAGAATTTTCATGGAATTTGACCACCTTATCCCACAACTCCTTAGCATCCCCATATTCACCTAGATTGTACAAGACATGGTTAGGTATTAATTTAATTAACATTTTTGTTACCTTAACCGTTGTCTTGAATTGTTGCCGTTGCACCTCGATCCACCTTGATTTTACCAACGGCTTATTGTCCTCACCCCTAAGTACTTCAAAACTATTTTCAATTGTTAGCATCATATCGAAATCGATTTCGAAATATACCTCCATCCTTTTCTTCCACCATGAGAATTCTCCTTTGAATTTTGGTGGACGGATGTTGATGTCGACCATCTTGTCATGCTTGTGTTGGCGCTGAGTCTGCGATAAGCTCCTCGTTCTGATACCACTTGATAGAGGATCGGTGGTCAGCTAGAGGGGGTGAATATCCCAATTCGCGTATACAGTGGAAATCATTCGTTTGTGCATGTCACTTGTCTACAATTGTCGTTAGTACAGTGGAAAAAATAGAAATACTAAACAATAATACAAGCACACACAAATATAACAAGATATACGTGGTTCGGAACCTTAGGGATCCTACTCCACGGGGTGAGCTAAACGAGCTCGTGTTATGCGCACAACACTAACCAAACTCCTTCTCGACAACAAGTGGAAGGTGGAGAAACCTCGTACAAACAATTACACTAAGTAATACACAAAGGTACAAGCAAATACAAATACAACAATGAAATAAGTAAAGAAAACTTTACGACAATGGATTTAAACTCTTGCTTGTTGCTTGCTTTGGTTTACTCTTGAAAGACTGGAATGCAGCAGCAATTCCCCTCCAAAATTGCCCCAAAAACTGTTGCAAAATCCTCCTTCTCGAGCTCCTTAAATAACCTACATCGAGCTGATTTCGCACCAATCAGTCGACTGATCTTGTAGCCATTGTCTCACAATGACTCGATTCATGCTGGACATGTTCCAATGGATCCACCTTTAGTCGACTGATCATGCCCATCAGTTGACTGTTCAAGCCACCAGTCGAGTGCACGATGTGATCACTCAAACCTTCGAGGCTCGAATTTACCGTCACCGACCGACATCCCTTAGCGATCGATAGTGTCGACAATGATCGCCAACCCTTGGCGATTGATCGCTCATCAACACATCGATCGAACAACATTCGATTTCTATTGACTTGGAGCAGTCAACTGGTACCTATATCAGTCGACTGATGTCGTGTAAAACCTCAAACACTAAGTTGTTTGAGCATCCGACCGTCGAGTAAAACCTCAAACACCATGTTTGAGCATTCGACACTCAGTATTAGCCACTTGGCCAAGTCCACCTCATCCTCTCATGGAGTTCCCTACCGAAGCTCTCTTCCCTCGGCCTACGTCCCTCGGATGCACCAAGCGCACAACTTCACAATACCATTCTTCGTGTCTCTTGCCCTCGAAGTCTACTTCCCTTGGGCCTCACTCCATTCGCTACCCATCTGGCAATCCCTCGGATGCACCAAGTGCACGGCTTTACAATGCTATCCTTCACCGACTCAAGGACCCCGAGCCTACGAGACTAGCGAACTTGCCAAGTCCTCAAGACTTCTCATTGCCAAGGCTACACACTTGGACTTACCAACACCAAGCCCCATGCTTGGATTTTCCATGCCAAGGCTACACACTTGGACTTTACCAACACCAAACCCTATACTTGGATTTTCCCAACACCAAGCTCCATGCTTGGACTTTTCACCACCAAGGCTACACACTTGGATTTACGTGACCAACCCATGTTGGACTTCCCCTGACAATCTCATGTCATCGTTTTGTCTAACATCAAAATACAGTTCGAGTCAAACTCGAGTTCGGTCAATCGTGGCCTGGGTCGATTGCACCAACAAAAGTAATACCCCTTAGTTTCCTTGGGATATCCGACAAAATAGTATTTATCTAATTTGTGTTTTAATTTATCTGAAACTTGACGTCGAATGTAAGTCTCACAACCCCAAATCTTTAGAAAAGACATCTTGGGACTTTTTCTAGTCCATATCGTATATGATGTCTTTATAATTGCCTTAGATGGAACGCAGTTAAGGGTGAAAGCTACTATCTCTAGAGTGTATCCCCAGAAGGAAGAAGGAAGAAGGAAGATCTATCTGACTCATCATTGATCGTACCTTATCTAAGAATATGCAATTTCTTCTTTTTGATACATCATTCCACTGTGGTGTTCCAGAGAGAGTGAGTTGAGATATTATCCCAAACTCAACTAGATGGTCATGAAACTCTTAGCTAAGGTATTCCCAACCTCGATCTGATTGAAGCATCTTAATACTCTTACCAAGTTGGTTTTCTACTTCATTCTTGAATTCTTTGAACATGTTAAAGGATTCAGATTTGTGTTTCATAAGATACACATAGCCATATATACTGAAATAATCAGTAAAAGTAATGAAGTAAGGATAGCCTCCTCTAGCTGCTACTTTGAAAGGACCCCAAACATTAGTATGTATGAGTCCTAACAAATCATTAACTCTCTCATTGTGCCCAATAAAAGGAGTCTTTTTCATCGTGCCTAGTAGTCAAGACTCGCATACCTCATATGATTCAAAATTAAATGAGACCAAAAGTCCATCCTTATGGAGTTGTGATATGTGACTCTCATTTATGTGACCCAAGCGATAATGCCAAAGATATGTTTGATTCATATCATTAGATTTAAACCGTTTGGTATGTGTGTTATAGATTGGGTTTTTAAAATCTAGAACATAGAGTCCAATCAAAAGATGTGCTCTGCAATATAACATTTCATTTAAATAAATAGAACAACATTTGTCGTTTTTTATAAATGAGAAACCACTCTTATCCAAACAAGAGATAGAGATAATGTTCTTAGTTATGCAGGTACATAATAGTACTCTTCTAGTTCCAAGATAAAACCACTAGGCAAAGATAAGGAATATGTTCCTACAACTATAGCAGCAACTCTTTCACCTTTGCAAACACATAGGTCCACTTCTCCTTTTGTCAATGATCTACTATTTCTCAGGCCCTACACATTAATACAAATGTGAGAATTACAACTAGTATCTAATACCAAAGAAGAAGAAATAGACAGATTAACTTCTAAAACATATATACCTGAGGCAAAAGTCACATTTCTCTTTTTCTGAACTTCCTCTAGGTAATTTTTGCAGTTCCTCTTCCAATGTCCAATCTCATTACAATGGAAGTGGGTTCCTTCCTTAGGCATCCCACCTTTAGCTTTCAATGTTTTGGCCTTGCCTTTATCTTGGGTCTTACCCTTTCCTTTGTGCTTCTTTTTCCCTTTGCCCTTTTTAACCATGAGTACAGTACTAGGTTGGTGAAGGGAAAATTGCTTCCCCCTTCGGTCACTTGTGCTTGGCGATCCTATGACACGTCCCCGGATAAAAAACATTAATCCGGACGAAGATGGATTACCCAAGAAACTGATCCATCATCGTGCTATTCGATTTGAGTGGTCGCTTGAACAAACTTGTTGTTCACGCAACCTAACTCTTTTCCTCGATTAGCCGCGGAATAGATGATGTACGGATCACCGATTTTTGTGTTTATCATCGGGGTCAATGACCATACAATTAGAATCCAATTACATAGAACAAGAAATAAAACAAAGAATTATACCTCTTGTTTACCTCTTGATCTTCTATTGTATGACCTATCCTCTTCTTGGACGTTGTGTGGCCAACGATCTTTCAAGAATCAAAGCCACCTAGATCGCATCTTCCCTTCCTTGCTCGCTCCGAACAAATGAAGAACAAAAGATCCATTCTTTTCCTTGCTTGCGCCGACTACCAAGGACCAAGTTCTTGGTGTCCGTCGGCCCCAAGGAGAGGGAGTAGATGAACCGACAAAGACAAAGGAAGAAGGCACCCTATCCTTTGTTGCTGCCGACCCTAGGAGAGGTGGAGGAAGTGCCGGCTATAGGAGATGGAGAAGATGAGGGTGGCGTCAGCCAAGAGAGGGAGAGGAAGAACAAAACCCTAGCCTCCTTCACTTGTGTTGCTGCCGACCCTAAGGAATTGGACAAACCAAAACCCTAGCCTTCCAATTGTTTCCGCCCAAACTCTCCAACGCCAACCCTAGCACTTACAATTATTATTGCCACCCAAGTCTCTCCCCCTTTTTTATAGATCTAGGCTTCATGAGGTATTTATAATAGGCGACAATAGGGACCATGAGGAGGAGTTGGATCTTGTCCACCCAATGGATCCAAACAACACAAACCTGATCAATTAATGATGATCCATTCCACTAGAGGATTATCATTGAACTACCTCACCAACCCCCATAAATAAATATGGGCTCCACATATTATTTATACAAATGTCTCCCCATGTTTAAGATATCGAATGTCCGTTAATTAATTAATTTACTGATAATTAATTAATTAACATCTAACTCCATGAGTTGTACCACTCAACCTCATCATCATGTTGGACCAAGTCCACCTGCAGGATTTACATGACGATCCTTATGAGCTCCTCAAGGGGACATCATCATCATAATACATAGGACACGGTTTCCTCCTATAATCAACGACACACTATGTAAATAATATTATTTCCCAACTTAACGCGCCTATCAATTTAACCCATAAATCTCTCCCATTGATAAATCAAAGAAATAAATATTAAGTACATGTGCCCGTTATTATATCGGGATTAAGAGAATGTACACCATAATATCTGAGGTTTGATTCAATTATGTAGTCAGCAATAAATTGAATCACCTCCAAATCGGTCCTGCTCTACACACACAAAGTGTACTAGTGTAATTCTATAGTCAAGATAAACCAATACAAAATTACACTACAACCATGCCAATGGTTTGTCCAAAACCATCTTGGTTGTGAGCCTCTACAAGGAACTGATAACATGATCTTCTATTTGACGTCACACACCATGTTATCTATAATGTAACGTATCAGACAATATGCATAAATGCAAACAATGATCATGTGATTCTTATTTCAAAATGAAGATGTTCATACAAAGACTAGGCTTTCAGTATACATCCCAACAATTGGATCTTCTTAAGATTGCTTTCAGCAGTTCTCAACATGCTTAACAGCTCAGGAAAAGGTTTGTCAATTTCATTCATATTATAGTTCAGGACAAATTGACTTTAGCCTTTAGGCAATGATTGTAGAACAAGGTCAGTGGCCAATTCATGACCTAATGGAAATCCCAATCTTCCAAGTTTCTCAACGTATCCAATCATTTTGAGTACATGAGTTCCTACAGGTGTTCCTTCTTGCAACTTGCATTGAAATAATGTTTTTAATACCTCAGATCTCTCATGGCTTAACTGCCCATGATATAGCTGTTTAAGATGTGCAACCATATCAAAAGCATCCATGTTCTCATATTGCTTCTAAAGCTCAAAGTTCATAGTAGCAAGCATAAAGCAAGACACATCTAATGCATCATCTTGATGCAGTTTATAAGCATGTTATCAGCATGAGCGACAGTAGTGGCGAGTGGTTTAGGAATGGGTTTCTCTAGGACATACAGTTTTTGTTCTTGCTTGAGAACAATTCTCAAGTTTTTGTACCAATCCAGGAAATTAGCTCCATTGAGCTTGTCCTTATCAAGGATAGATCACAGAGAGAAAGTATTCGACGTATTTAATGGCATGGTGATCTACAATATGAAATGCAAAAATTTTATCATATTTCTATCATATAATTTAGGCATTTAATGAGTTTCCAATGAACAAGTGGGGAAGGATCCATATTATACCTCATTTTGAGCTAACTTTGGCTAATCGCCCAAGACTTGTATAATTTAGGTAGGCACTGTGTACCAATTATATTATGTAAATCTTGTATAGAATTTACCAATCATTTGAGATATGCCTCTAAGTTTATCAATTTTATTGAGATAACTTAGTGAAGGCTCACCAAAAGTTCAATAGTCGGACATCACAATTGTCCAATTACACTCTACCAAGATAAATCAAGTCACTTTGCTCTGGCAAATATGACTACGATTGATCGAGGTAGTCGTGAGTACTAAACTTTGATAGGCATGTGAAAAATGACCTAATTTTGATAATTAAGTATGCATTCACCACATAAAATCATTATCATGACATATATCACATATATCTAGGAAAAAAAAGTGACATGGTTATGGCCCGTTATCTACGATCTTCTCAAGCCAATGAGAAGAGTGTTAGGTCATCCTAGGGAATAACATCTTCTCCAAGTACTTCCTTTGGTTGTCTTGTTTTGGTGGCTTCTTCTTCCTTTCTCATCTTCAACCAGTAGCCTAGTACTAGTTGACATATACATTACAATGGAGAAATCTCGAGTTACATTAGAGGATAAACTAATTATAGTGCTCGTTGTGAGAGATTCAGGGGGCAGCTGTTAGTTATAGCCCTAGACCCAATCATGTTATGGTTGAATTGGGAACATTTTGTATCATATTCTATAAAGGCAAAGGATTGGTTATTATATATTTACGTCATGCTTGTGCCAGCTAAATTAAATATATAATAATGCCCTAGAAAAGTAGGTTCTTATCTACAGCACATCAATTGGCAGAATTGATTATGAGAGGCTGTAGAGAACACTTTCCTAAATGTTCCTAGTCAAGTATTAATATGCAAGGGCAATATTAATACATAAAGACTAGCATGTAGGTCAATTGATGACTTGATCTCACAAGTCATGGATATATGATATCAAGTTGACACATGGGTATATATTAGAGAATATATACTGAACTGACCCGCCATGAGAAAGTTTCATGGATCGTCATATGAGTGTCATAAAATTTCTCATGTGACTATTGGTATGAATAGTCCTCAAACCTGAAGTCACTACGGTTCCCTACATAAGGAGTTATGTACTTTGGTATCGTCAAACGTCACCCGTAACAGGGTGGACCATAAAGGCGATTACTGGGTATGTAACAAATTATGCGGAGGGATGTGAGTGATGTAGATGGGATCTATCCCTCCCATATGATGGGAGTGATATCTGTGGGCCCCTTGATTGAGTAGAACTACTAAAACACATGGCCATGCTCGAATGAGTCAATATGAGATATTGAGCTCATTTGTTTGAGTTAGTTTACTCAGGGATCAAGAAACACATAGATTGATCGAGGATGACTCTGTATATGCCTCTTTTGTCTATCTGATATCAAGGATAGAAGGACACGGTCATACATTATAGTAGTCACGGAAAGGTTAGTCGGATCTTGACTTATTTCGTAACTTGGGTAGCAATGATGTATTGCTAGATGTCGCTCATTGCTTGTGTATCTAAAAGAGTTTAGATCCACTGCCAAAGTTATGAGAGCCTATATGGTCACACACAAAGAGCATGATGATTAGAAGAATTAGTGCATTCTAGTTTGACTAGAACAATTTGGGAATAAGCTTAAGTACAAAATGGTTTTTGGACTTTAAGCTTAATGAGAATTTTAGCTTATTGATTTAATGAGATTAATTCAATATGCTAAGCTTAATTGATTTAATAAGATTAATTCAATATGTTACCTTATTGATTTAATGAGATTAATTCAATATGACAACATAAGCTTATTGGATTAATAAGATTAATTCAACATGCGTGAATGCCACATAAGCATGCCACCTAAGCATGCCACATAAGCATGCCACCTAAGCTTGATGAGGTGGAAGGAGACAAAGGGTTTTGACCTTTGGATTTCCCCCACATGTGGCCGGCCAAACAAGGAGTGTAACTCCTTGTTTGATTATGTTTCAATGCAATTGATTACATTGAATGTGTTAGGAGGTGAAAGGTTTTTCAATCCTATAAAACACCCCATGGGGTGGCCGGCCAAATGGTTGAAGCTTGAGGCTTGGAGAGAGCTTGGTGGTGAGAGCATTTGGTTGTGTGGATTTTGTGAGTGTAGCAAGAAGAGTAGTCTTCTTCTTCCTTTCTCTTTTTCCCTACTTTCCTCTCTTTTAGGGACTTCTCTAGCATGAAGTAAAGGAGAGCTCTTCTAGTTTCTTTTGTGAGACAAGAACTTGCTCGTGTGGATACATATAGAGGCATGGACATTTGAACGTGCTAAAAGATCCAACAAACCCAAGGAGAAGAGGGATTACAAAGGGCACGCAACAAAGGTAATATTCTCCTATAAGATAGGTTTTGAGAAATTTATTTTTGTACGAGGTTTTCTTTCGCAAGGATCACTTGGAAGGGATCCTATTTTTCCGTTGTGCATATGCTATTTTGCATACGAGATCCCTACAGTGGTATCAGAGCCACTTGCGAAAGATCGTAAAAAAATAGGTTTTCTCTATTTTATATATGATATAGAAGTAGGATAAATTTTATTATGAGTTGATAATTGCATTATAAATTTTTCAAACATAATAAAATATCCGATGTCTTTTAAAAGTTAAAATTGACATGGTGCATGGTTATGGCCTAGTCCCAAAAAGTTTGTGAATGTGTGTGTTGTAATTCTTAATACGGCCTGCGTGTCGTGCCTTTCTCCTAAAATTCTTGTTGTAAAATTAGTTTTAGACTCGAATGTAACTCGAGTATTTCTCCTTTTGTAATATACACAACAAAGATGGAGGGTCCATTGGAAGATGATGTTACAAGGAGGAAGTCAACAACACAAGACAACCAAAAGGAAGCACTTGGGAGAAGATGCTATCCCTAGGTTGACCAATCAATCTTTTCATTGGCTTGAGAAGATTGTAGAATAAGGGCCATAACCATGACACACTTAGTTTAATATGTATGTGATGCATGTTAATTTAGCTTGTATGTGATGCATGTTAATTTAGCTTATATGTGATGTATGCTAATATGTATGTGATGCATGTTTAAGTTTATATCTTAATAAGTCAAAAAACGATATGCCTACCAAAGTTTGGTACTCACTACTTCCTCGATCATTTGTTGTTGGGTTTGCCAAAGCAAAGCAATGCATTTTATCTTGGAAGAGTGCGAGTGGACAATCGTGATGTCCCGCTATCAAACTTGGTTAAGACTTAATTAAGAAAGTAGAGGCATATATTAGATTTGAACATAAGTTTTAAAAATTAGTTTTGTGTGATTTTCGAACATCAGCTTTGTCTTAGAAGTGGTCGTTGCTCCGATATCAAAGAAGGCCTCTGTGCCTCTCCACGACCTGGAAGCTGGTTTAGGAATAAGCACTAAACTAATCTAAACTTAACCAAAGCTATTAAAGAGTTACATCAGATGTAATTGGCAAAAGATTGCCTACCTAATCATACTACGTCTTGGGCGATTAGCCAAAGCTAACTCAAGATGAAGTATGATGTGGATCTTTATCCCATATAAATTTATAGCTAAATATAAGCTAATGATGTAAGCAAAATGTGTTTGCCTACATCAATAATTAGCTCATATCAAAGCTATGAGAATTTAGTGGGAGCCTCATTTAATTAAAGGCCTAATTAAATGACTTAGGTATGATACTTAATTTTGCATTTTAATGTTGTAGATCACCATGTCATCTAACACGACACACCCCCTCAACTTGCGATCTGTCCTTGAGAAAGACAAGCTCAATGGAGCTAACTTTCTAAACTGGTATAGGAACTTGAGGATTATCCTCAAGCAAGAACGTAAATTGTATGTCCTAGAGCAGTCTATCCCTGAAACATCCGCCACTGCGCCCACTCATGCTGAAAAGGATGCTTATAAGAAGCATCAAGATGACGCATTAGATGTGTCATGTCTTATGCTTGCCACCATGAACTCTGAGCTTCAGAAGCAACATGAGAACATGGATGCCTATGATATGGTTGAGCATTTGAAACAACTATATCAAGGACAAGCTAGGCACGAGCGTTTTGAAGTGTCTAAGGCTCTTTTTGCATGCAAGATGCAAGAAGGAACACCTGTAGGAACTCACGTACTTAAAATGATTGGGTACGTTGAGAACCTTGAAAGATTAGGTTTTCCATTGAGCCAAGAATTGACAACCGATGTTATCCTGCAATCGTTGTCGGAAGCATATAATCAATTCGTCATGAATTATAACATGAATGAAATTGATAAACCTTTGCCTGAGATTCTCAGCATGTTAAGAACTGCTGAACCGAATCTCAAAAAGAAAGTTAGTAACGTACTAATGGTCAAGAAGGGCAAAGGTAAGCGCAATGGCAAGGGTAAGACCCAAGCCAAAGGCAAGGCCAATTCATCCACTTCAAAGGGTAAAGGTAAAGTACCTAAGGAAGGGGACTGTTTCCATTGCGGTGAGACTGGACACTGGAAGCGGAACTGCAAAGTCTACCTTGAGGAAGTAAAGAATAAAAGAAGTGGGACTTCTGCCTCAGGTATACACGTTATAGAAGTTAATCTATCTATTTCTTCTACATGGGTATTAGATACCAGATGTGCATCTCACATTTGTACTAATGTGCAGGGATTGAGAAATAGTAGACTAATGGCAAAGGGCGAAATGGACCTACGAGTAGGCAATGGTGCAAAAGTTGCTGCTGTAGCTGTAGGAACATATTCTTTGTCTTTGCCCATTGGGCTTATCTTAGAACTAGAGGAGTGCTTTTATGTACCTGCATTAACGAAGAACATAATTTCTGTATCTTGTTTAGAGAAGAAAAACTTTTCTTTTATAATAAAGGACAAATGTTGTTCCATTTATTTAAATGAAATGTTCTATTGTAATGCACCACTTATGAATGGTCTCTATGTTCTAGATTTAGAAAACCCAATTTATAACGTAAATACCAAACGGTTCAAATCGAATGATTTGAACCAATCATATCTCTGGCACTGTCGCCTAGGTCACATAAATGAAAAACGCATATCCCAACTCCATAAAGATGGATTATTGGACTCATTTGATTTTGAATCATATGAGGTATGCGAATCTTGTCTTTTAGGAAAGATGACTAAAACTCCATTTAGTGGACATGGCGAGAGAGCGACGAACTTGTTAGGACTCATACATACTGATGTATATGGCCCTTTCAATGTCGAAGCCCGAGGAGGCTATAAGTACTTTATTACTTTCACTGATGATATGAGTAGATTTGGCTACTTATATTTGATGAGACATAAGTCAGAATCCTTTGAAAAGTTCAAAGAATTCAAGAATGAAGTACAAAACCAACTTGGTAAGCGTATTAAGCTACTTCGATCAGATCGAGGTGGTGAATACCTTAGTCAAGAGTTTCGTGATCACCTGGCTGAGTGTCGGATAATATCCCAACTCACTCCACCTGGAACACCACAATGGAATGGTATATCTGAGAGGAGAAATCGTACTCTATTAGATATGGTACGATCAATGATGAGCCAGACTGATCTACCTACTTCCTTTTGGGGTTTAGCTCTAGAGACAGCCGCTTTCACACTTAATCGCGTCCCATCAAAAGCCATAGAAAAGACACCATATACGTTATGGACTGGGAAGAGTCCCAAAATGTCTTTTATAAAGATTTGGGGTTGTGAAGCTTATGTGAGACGTCAAGTCTCAGATAAATTAGGACCCAAATCAGATAAGTGTTATTTTGTAGGATATCCCATGGAACTAAGGGATATTACTTTTACAATCCCACACTTGGCAAGGTGTTTGTTGCCAGAAATGTTGTCTTTCTAGAAAGAGAATTTATTTCTAGACAAACTAGTGGGAGTAAAATTCATCTTGAAGAAATTCAAGATGAAGATAACACTAAGGCCTCGATGGAAAATGAACAGGCACCACAAAGTGTTGTGGATGAGGAAATTGTTGCCCAAAGAGTTGTGGAGCAAACACCTGTTCAAGTAGACCAACCTCTTCGTAGATCTGATAGGATCCGTCGTCAACCCGAGAGATATTCTTTTCTCTTGACTGACAACGGTGAAGTATTGCTTGTCGATCTTGACGAGCCTACATCCTATCAAGAAGCTATGATGAGCCCAGATTCCGAGAAATGGCTAGAGGCCATGAGATCCGAAATGGAATCCATGTACACTAACCAAGTATGGACCTTGGTTGATCCACCTGAAGGGGTAAAACCTATTGGGTGTAAGTGGGTCTTTAAAGTAAAGACTGACATGGATGGTAATAAGCATACCTATAAAGGTAGATTGGTGGCTAAAGGATTCAAACAAATTCATGGTATTGACTATGATGAAACCTTTTCACCAGTTGTGATGCTTAAATCCATTCGGATCATACTTGCTATTGCAGCCTACCACGATTATGAGATCTGGCAGATGGATGTCAAAACCGCTTTTCTGAATGGAAAGCTACTCGAGGATGTGTACATGACACAGCCTGAGGGTTTTGAAGATCCAAAGCATCCTGGAAAGGTATGCAAACTGCAAAGGTCCATTTATGGACTAAAGCAAGTCTCTCGAAGCTGGAATCTTCGATTCGATAATGCAATCAAGGAGTTTGGTTTCATCAAGAATGAAGATGAACCTTGTGTCTACAAGAGAAATAGTGGGAGCACAGTTGTATTTCTTATCTTGTATGAAGATGACATACTTCTCATCGAAAATGATATTCCCTCACTCCAATCTGTGAAGATGTGGTTAGGGAATTGTTTCTCGATGAAAGACTTAGGTGAAGCTGCCTATATTTTAGACATCAAGATCTATAGAGATAGATCTAAGAGATTACTTGGCCTAAGTCAGAGTACATACATTGATAAAGTGCTAGATCGTTTTGCTATGCAAAATTGCAAGAAAGGATTTCTACCTTTATCACATGGTGTGAGTCTTTCGAAGACTCAATGTCCCTCTTCTAAGGAGGAGAGAGATCACATGGATAAGATCCCTTATGCATCTGCCATAGGATCTATCATGTACGCCATGCTTTGTAGTCGTCCTGACGTCTCGTATGCTTTGAGAATGACGAGTAGATACCAGTCGGATCCAGGTGAAAGTCACTGGATAGCAGTCAAAAATATTCTTAAATACTTACGAAGAACAAAAGAATATTTCCTGATATTTGGAGGCAATGAGGAGCTAACTGTAAAGGGTTATAGTGATGCAAGCTTCCAAACAGACAAGGATGACTATAGATCGCAATCGGGGTACGTGTTTTTCCTGAATGGTGGAGCTGTAAGCTGGAAGAGTTCGAAGCAGGACACAGTTGATAATTCTACAATAGAAGCCGAGTATATTGTTGCGTCTGATGCAGCAAAGGAGGCTGTTTGGCTCCGCAAGTTCATCAGTGAACTTGGGGTAGTTCCTAGCATTGCAAATCCAATAGACCTCTATTGTGACAACAATGAGGCTATTGCACAGGCTAAGGAACCTCGATCACATCAGTGGACCAAACACATACTGCGGCGCTTCCATCTCATTCGAGAGATCATCGATAGAGGAGATGTGAGGATATGCAGAGTACCGACAAAAGCTAACATCGCAGATCCATTGACCAAGGCTTCGGCACAGAGGAAGCATGATGGTCACACAAGGTCACTAGGTATTAGATATCATAGTAATTGGTACTAGTGCTAGTGGGAGATTGTTAGTTATAGCCCTAGAACCAATCATGTGATGGTTGAATTGGGAACATTTTGTATCATATTCTATAAAGTCAAAGGATTGGTTATTATATATTTACGTCATGCTTGTGCCAGCTAAATTAAATATATAATAATGCTCTAGAAAAGTAGGTTCTTATCTACAGCACATCAATTGGCAGAATTGATTATGAGAGGCTATAGAGAACACTTTCCTAAATGTTCCTAGTCAAGTATTAATATGCAAGGGCAATATTAATACATAAAGACTTGCATGTAGGTCAATTGATGACTTGATCTCACAAGTCATGGATATATGATATCAAGTTGACACATGGGTATATATTAGAGAATATATACTGAACTGACCCACCATGAGAAAGTTTCATGGATCGTCATATGAGTGTCATAAACTTTATCATGTGACTATTGGTATGAATAGTCCTCAAACCTGAAGTCACTACGGTTCCCTACATAAGGAGTTATGTACTTTGGTATCGTCAAACGTCACCCGTAACAGGGTGGACCATAAAGGCGATTACTGGGTATGTAACAAATTATACGGAGGGATGTAAGTGATGTAGATGGGATCTATCCCTCCCATATGACGGGAGTGATATCTATGGGCCCCTTGATTGAGTAGAACTACTAAAATGCATGACCATGCTCGAATGAGTCAATATGAGATATTGAATTCATTTGTTTGAGTTAGTTTACTCAGGGATCAAGAAACACATAGATTGATCGAGGATGACACGGTCTATGCCTCATTGGTCAATCTGATATCAAGGATAGAAGGACACGGTCATACATTATAGTAGTCACGGAAAGGTTAGTCGGATCTTGACTTATTTCGTAACTTGGGTAGCAATGATGTATTGCTAGATGCCACTCATTGCTTGTGTATCTAAAAGAGTTTAGATCCACTGCCAACGTTATGTGAGCCTATAGGGTCACACACAAAGAGCATGATGATTAGATGAATTAGTGCATTCTATTTTGACTAGAACAATTTGGGAATGAGCTTAAGTACAAAATGGTTTTTGGACTTTAAGCTTAATGAGAATTTTAGCTTATTGATTTAATGAGATTAATTCAATATGCTAAGCTTAATTGATTTAATAAGATTAATTCAATATGTTACCTTATTGATTTAATGAGATTAATTCAATATGACAACATAAGCTTATTTGATTAATAAGATTAATTCAACATGCATGAATGCCACATAAGCATGCCACATAAGCATGCCACCTAAGCTTGATGAGGTGGAAGGAGACAAAGGGTTTTGACCTTTGGATTTCCCCCACATGTGGCCGGCCAAACAAGGAGTGTAACTCCTTGTTTGATTATGTTTCAATGCAATTGATTGTATTGAATGTGTTAGGAGGTGAAAGGGTTTTCAATCCTATAAAACACCCCATGGGGTGGCCGGCCAAATGGTTGAAGCTTGAGGCTTGGAGAGAGCTTGGTGGTGAGGGCATTTGGTTGTGTGGCTTTTGTGAGTGTAGCAAGAAGAGTAGTCTTCTTCTTCCTTTCTCTTTTTCCCTACTTTCCTCTCCTTTAGGGACTTCTCTAGCAAGAAGTAAAGGAGAGCTCTTCTAGTTTCTTTTGTGAGACAAGAGCTTGCTCGTGTGGATACATATAGAGGCACGGACATTTGAATATGCTAAAAGATCCAACAAACCCAAGGAGAAGCGGGATTACAAAGGGCACGCAACAAAGGTAATATTCTCCTATAAGATAGGTTTTGAGAAATTTATTTTTGTACGAGGTTTTCTTTCACAAGGATCACTTGGAAGGGATCCTATTTCTCCGTTGCGCATATGCTATTTTTCATACGAGATCCCTATAGCAGCACCCCCGAAGCAAAATTTTTTTTTCATTAACTCATTGACTGAGTTGTTGCCCTTAGTCCATTGGAATGAACCTGAGAACCTTGCAGTCGTTGTTCATAGCAAAAAAAAAGCAATTTCGTCGACAGATTAATCAGCAAAGGTTGTTGTCCATCAATAGTCACTAGCTGTAGCTGAAAAATCAACAACCATTAGCATTTGTTAATGAGAATTCAGCAACCGTTGGTGATTGAAAAATAAACATCCAACAACAAACATAACCATCCATCAAATATCAGCACACTTGCTGATTGAACAACACACTTGTTGTTTAGATAGTATTGTTGCTAACCACATTTTATCGAACAAAATCATCAAAACAATTGTGAACTCATAATAAATAGTTCATGCAAATTTATATCACATATAAAATAATAATGCAACGATATTTATGTATTCACAAGTGGCTTTGAAACCACTGTTGGGATCTTGAGCATAAAATAGTCACATAAACGCAGCGGAAAAATTGGATCGCACTAGAGATCCATTTGAATACATGCTCATCGCTTACTACCCTATCTAGACGAGAGATTACCCTTGATGCGTAGCCCTTTCGCAATCCTGGCAATAACTGCTCTACGATTGATCTCAGCATGATCAGGATTGTCATGCTTCTATGATATCCACAATAACACACACTTTTAAGAATCAAAGTCGTCCTAGCAACACCACACAAGGGGTCTTGATCAAAGAAGAGGTTCGACCACAATGAAGAAGAACAACAAATGGAAAAACACCCTTTTTTGAATCATAATTCAAAGGCCTTTTATATCCATCATATGAATACCAAAGGTTTTACATCCTTTTGTACTCCATCTTTAATGCATAATTAATCCAATTAATCATGATGAATACATTCATCTTCTTCAAATTAATTTGAGTCCAACTCAAATTTAACCAATTTGAGTCTAACTCAATTTCGGCTTAGCCTTTTCAATGAGCCTAACTCAATGAATCCAATTCAATTTCCTAATGGTGTTAGGGCAATCTCTTGCCATGAAAAGGTTTTGATGTGTGTGGCAAAGGGTTTAAGTTAGGATGATATTGTTATTTGATATGTGCGTTGGAGTCTTGCAGGACTTAGTAATTCGCATATGGAGCCTTGGCGGGTTTACCCTCACAACCTCGGTCTTTGAGTCGGTGAAGGATGACTTTGCGAAAGTCGTGCGCTTGGAGCATCCGAGGGACCGCCGGACGAGATGACTTGAAGTGAAGCCAAGGAAGCAGACTTCGGAGGCAAGAGACGCGAAGGAGCATTGCAGAGTCGTGCGCCTGATGCTACTGAGGGACGTGGCCACGAACGAAGAGAGCTTTGGCGAGGGACTTCGAGTGAGATGAGAGAATGAGTGAAATGTAAGTAGCTCATTAGGTGAACTTGGCCGAATGGCTGAGTGTCGGAGACTTGACCGCAAGGGTTAAGGTTTACCCGACCGCCGGAAGCTCAAACTTATGTTAAGTTTGAGTTTTACACGCATCCGATCGCTTCCGAGTCGAGTGGGTTCGATGTATCCGATGATGGGTTTATGTTTCATTGCCGATCGCTATGGAATGGCAATGATCGCTAGAGGATATCACGACGCAGAATCGCTGTGATCGGGCGCCGACTACGGAGGCAGCAGTCGACTGGTGAGGTCCATCAGTCGACTGCCAAGAGTTCCGTTGGACTACAACGGTCGGGATCCGACGTGTTCGGAGGCCATTGTAGTGACAGCAGTCGACTGCCAAGGGCAGCAGTCGACTGGTGGCGGCCAACAGAAGAAATCATCCCTCTCTATAAAAAGAGAGGGTGTGAGCCTTTGAGAGGCTAATGCTTATGCTCTAAGTGATCTTCCTAGTGTCCCACAAGCTCTAAACTCTTCTTACTTATTTTTACTCCATTCTTATTGTAAGAAGAGTGATCTTGATTGTAAAGGTTACCTCCACCTAGCTTGGTGCAAAGGAGAGACCAATAGTGATTGGCTTTGGAGGAGTGATTCACCTTGGACGAATCGGGACCGTGAATTAGCGGCGTAACCGTGAACCACGTTACATCTTTTTGTTAGCGTTTGTATTTTCATTTATTGCTTTGTCTTTATTGTTTATGCTTCCGCTTGCGCTAACGATTGTGTAGACGATCAAACGAATGAGAGAATTCCGACATCCATCGTAAGAGGGCTATTCACCCCCTCTAGCCGGCCGTTCGATTCCCTACATGTGGTATCAAAGCCAAGGAAAGCTTGTCGAGGACTAACCGCCACAACAAGCAGCTTTCAAAATGGCCGGCTCCAACATCCATCCTCCGAAGTTTGAAGGAGAATTCGCTTGGTGGAAGAAGCGAATGGAGGTATTTTTCGAAACGGATTTTGATATTATGATTACAATGGAATCCGGTTTCGTTTTGCCTAGGGATGAAGAGGGGAAGCCAATAGGGAAATCTAGGTGGACAAAAAGGCAAAGGGAAGAGCACCTTGCAAATTCACAAGCCAAGCATCATCTCTTCAATGTGCTCCCCCAACAAGAAATCAACCGAATAGGAGAATGCCTAAGTGCCAGGGAGATGTGGGAGAAGCTAATTGAGCTTCATGAAGGCACATCCGAGGCGAAGCTAGCAAGGAGAGATCTCCTCCGCTCCCAACTATCCAACATTAAATTAGAAAAGGGAGAAAAGGTAACTTCTTTGCATTCTAGATTCAAAGAAATTTTAAATGGACTAACAAGTGTAGGAGAAAGGCTCTCCAATCGCGATATGATAATGAAGGCCATAGATGCTTTCCCCCGATCATCCAAGTGGAGTTCAATGGTGGACTCATTTTACATTTCAAAGAATCTAGAGGTAAGTACTCTAGATGAATTTTTCTTCACTATGGAATTACATGAATCTAGGATTGAAGGAATACAAGAAGAGCCAAAAATACAACCTTCAAGGGGAGTAGCATTGTTGGCAAATAAGGGGAAGAAAAAGATAGAGATCTCCTCCTCCTCCGATGATGAAGCGTCTTCCTCCTCCTGTTGGGTTTCCGACACCGCGGCGTGTGTGTGTTCGATCACGTTTCGTAAACATGAGAATAGCGGAAGCAATAAAAATAATAAATCTACATTTATTACAACACACACATCAGACGCATGCATAGTACAATAAGTGTAGACATAACCGTAAATTTAAATTTGCAATAAAAGGAAATTTAACTACGTTATACCTTTCGTAATACGTGTAGCGGGAACGACATCAACCGGAACGATCCTCGCTAGAATCGACTCTATCCGTATCCACGCCGAGTATCCTCGGGATGACTTCGCTAAGCCACGAGCTTCGTTTTCGTATGGGTTACTAGCCTCATGTTGAAGACGACGTGAGCAAGAGATGATCACAATCCGAATCCAAATTCGGATCCAAAACGAGTCCTCAAAACTCGCTTCTCCGGAGAGATATTCGTCAACCGATTGACGAATCCTTCGTCCTCCACCTCAGAGGATTACCAGAGATCGAGTCCCCGGTAAGTTAGCCGCTGTCGGAGCTCTAACCGTCGTCCAAACGACACTCCGACGAGAAGAGAACAAGCTGTCCAAGAAAACTGGACAGCTTTGGTGGAGGAGATAGGCGCCGGCCAACCAAGGGAAGATAGAGCTCACCTTGATGCCAAACCTAAAGAAGATCACCGGAGTACCACCGGTAGCAGCTCGACGCCGGCGAGGGGGAAGGTCAGCACCTTCTGGACGCCGGTTAAAGCCTCAAGGTGGCCGGCGGCAAGGAGGTGGAGAGATGGCGCCGAATTTCTCCAAGGAGAGGTGGGCGGCAACTTAGGGTTGTGGATTTTAGGATTAGGGCTTAATTATCCCTTAAGCCCTCTTTTATAGAGAACTAATTCTCTTAATGGCTAATGGATCATATCCATAAAGCCCGTTAACCCGCTCCATTAAGATAAGTTAAACTAAACCAAACCATGATGGTTTATTTTAAGTTAAACCGAACCGAACCAACTTTTGGTTCATTCGTTTAAAATAAATCAAACCCTTTGGTTTATTCTCCTCCATTGGATTAGAACCAAACCATTTTAGTCCATCCATTATGTCTTCATAACACACGACCCATCCACGCTTCCATTGCGACTGAAACGATTTCTTGCTCGCTCCATGTTTGGTCCAACCAAACTTAGTTTCTCTCGGTCTGAGAATCCCATTCTCAAGCTCGTTTTAAATCCTTCGCAAATAGGTTCTCGGTGCGTGTGACCAAATAGGTTCTCGGTTTATGTTGAATGTCTATAATTAACCATTAATTATAGAACGATCATGAGTGGCACCTAGTAGTACATCATGATCCCCAATTAACCGAAAAGATCAACGGTTGATCCAGAACTATTTATGAAACCCTTCAGCAGCTCGAATGATTTGTGCCCCATTCTCTTCACTCATCTTATACCCACTTGGTTCAGGACATGGTCTATAGTGTCAGTCCCCACTAGGCTGACTACGTCACACCTAGCCCAAGTATCATTTCTTCGTCCTACGGATTCTAGTTACTCCACATGTATCGAAGAGTACCTTACTCTAAACTTGTATTGCTTTGGCCAAAGACTTTAGTAACAATCCGACGAGAGGCCATGGGTATACATCTCCTCGCAAGGAGTGGTGAATCCTTTATAGGCTATTCAAACACCTTCGATCATTTCGACTTATACCCAATGATCCCGGGTCCACATCTCCTTAGAGATGTTTGCTTAAGATGGCAAAGCATAAGTCTCCATGATCAAGATGACTTGAATACCACAAGTCAAAGGAATATCGCACTTAAGCTATAGTAAGAACTTCATTGACATATCTATATATGCAGAGAACCATATGAAGTCTTACGGCTGGTCACTCCAATGAACTAGTTACCATAACTAGCATCCACGATTAACTCCGGACATCACAATGTCTCTAGCCAGTGAGAATCAGCTGCTTGGATACACCAAGGAGTATACCTCGTGCTAGTCTCGACAGAATTGATGGTGTCCAAATCCATCAATTCATCGACTAGGGATAATTTCGATACATCACAATTACACATGTAGAGATACTCACTAGTTGTGATCCAATCACAAATTCTCTCATGCTGTGAATCGTATCGTGGACATTCAGTAAATGAGTTTAAGATCCAATCAAATACATGAAACATGTATACTCAAATAGTGATTCTTCATTTATCATATAAATGGTTCATACATAAGGCGATTGCCTTAGGACATCTCTCATATATTACTAACAGACTCCCACTTGGCCTAATGCCAATCGCTACGGTATCCAATACCATAAGCTCTAACATGACCCTCAAACTTATTTTAAGGTAATGCCTTAGTCAAAGGATCCGCTAAGTTCCTTTCAGTGGGAATTTTCTCGATTTGTATTTCGTTCCTACTGATGATCTCTCTGATAAGATGATAGCGGCGAAGCACATGTTTGGATCGTTGATGAGACCTTGGCTCTTTCGCCTGTGCAATTGCTCCATTGTTGTCGCAGTAGACCGGTATTGCTTCAACAATGGCCGGAATCACACCAAGTTCATAAACGAACTTCTTGATCCGCTAAGCTGCAATGTATTCTGCCTCAGTGGTAGAATCCGCTACAGTGTCTTGTTTGGAACTTTTCCAACTCACTGCGCCCCCATTTAAGGTGAACACGTATCCAGACTGAGACCTGGAATCATCCTTGTCTGTCTGGAAGATGACATCCGTATACCCGCGTATCACCATGTCCCCTTCTCCATATATTAGGAACACATCCTTAGTTCTTCTTAAATACTTAAGGATCGTCTTAACAGCCACCCAATGATCCATTCCTAGATCAGACTGGTATCTGCTCGTGACACTTAGAGCATACGATACATCGGGCCTCGTACATAACATAGCATACATGATAGATCCTATTGCGGATGCATAGGGAATCTTACTCATTCAAATCCTCTCGTCTTCTGTGCGCGGACACATAGACTTCGAAAGGTATACCCCATGCCTGATGGGTAGGTAACCTTTCTTGGATTCCGACATGCTAAACCTCTTTAGCACTCGGTCTATATATGTAGACTGCGAAAGACCAAGCAACCGTTTCGATCTATCTCTATAGATCTTAATCCCGAGGATGTAGGTTTCTTCTCCCAGGTCTTTCATGGAGAATGTCTTGGATAACCAAACCTTCACTGACTGTAAGATTGAGACATCATTTCCTATAAGTAATATGTCATCGACATACAATACTAGGAACATGACTGCACTCCCACTAACCTTCTTGTACACACAAGGTTCGTCTGGATTTTGTGAGAAATCAAACTTTTTGATTGTCTCATCAAAACGGATATTCCAGCTCCTGGATGCTTGCTTCAATCCATAAATGGACCATCGCAATTTGCATTCCTTGGTTTTATCAACCGATGTGAAACCCTCAGGTTGTATCATATACACGTCCTCGAGCAGGTTTCCATTAAGGAAAGCTGTTTTCACATCCATCTGCCATATCTCATAATCATAATGAGCCGCTATGGCCAGGAGCATCCGAATGGATTTAAGAATAGCTACAGGCAAATAAGTTTCGTCATAATCAACACCTTGTTTTTGACGATATCCTTTCGCCACCAATCTAGCCTTATAGGTAATCACATTACCATCCATGTCGGTTTTCTTCTTGAAAACCCACTTGCACCCTATAGGCTTTATGCCTTCAGGTGGGTCAACAAAGTTCCAAACTTGGTTTTCATACATGGAATCCATTTCCGACTTCATGGCATCAAGCCACTTATCCCTTTCTGAACTTGTCAGCACTTCTTCATAACTGGTAGGCTCCTCATCATCAATGAGTAACACGTCGTTCGATTCACTTACGAGAAATCCATATCTCTCAGGAATGTTGCGTGTTCTACCAGATCTACGAAGATGTGGTGTTACAATAGGTCCAGCCGATTGCTCATCACTATGAGTTGTCGGCTATTGTGCTTCATCAGGTATCTCTTCAATGTGTATTTGAGTCTCTCGAGCCTCCTCAAGCTCGACGACACTCCCACTGTTTTCTTGCAAGAGAAACTCTTTCTCTAGAAACACAACATGCCTTGAAACAAACACCTTTTGTTCCACAGGATGATATAATTGGTAACCCCTTGTTTCCTTAGGGTATCCAATAAATAGACATTTATCAGACTTAGCATCCAATTTGTCTGATACAGTCCGCTTCACATAAGCAGGACAACCCCATATCTTCAAGTAAGATACATGAGGTTTCTTACTATTCCATATCTCATATGGAGTAGTAGAGACTACCTTGGTTGGCATTCTGTTTAACAAGTAAACAGTTGTTTGAAGTGCATAGCCCCAAAAGGACTTGGGAAGATTCGCATGATTTATCATTGACCTAACCATGTCCAACAAGGTCCAGTTATGCCTCTCAGATACACCATTATGCTTTGGTGTATATGGCGGAGTCCATTGAGACAATATGCCATTGTCTCTTAGATAATCAAGAAACTCTTGACTTAAGTATTCACCACCTCGATCCGATTGAAGCATTTTAATACTCTTGTCATTTTGTTTCTCTACTTCATTTCTGAATTCTTTGAACCTTTAAAAGGCTTCAGACTTGTGTTTCATCAAGAACACATACCCAAACCGTGAGTGATCATCAGTGAAGGTAATGAAGTAGCTATAGCCTCCTAAAGCTTGAGTTGACATAGGTCCACATACATCAGTATGTATTAGACCTAGTAACTCTCCCACTCGTTCACCTTTTCGAGTAAAAGGTAACTTAGTCATCTTGCCTTTTAAGCATGATTCACATGTATCGTATGAATCCAATTGAAACGATTCCGGAATTCCACATCGGTATAATTCGGACATGCGTTTCTTGCTTACATGGCCAAGACGACAATGCCACATGTAGGAGTCTAATTGGTTATCCTTTCGAGCACGCTTGTTGCTCGCTTCGATATTGAAAATGCCACTGGATACGTCCAACGTATAAACACCATTGCTTAAAGTTCCAGACCCATAAAGAACTCCACTCAAATTTATGTAACAACAATTGTTACTAAAAGTCAAATTGTACCCATTTCTATTTAAACAAGAAATAGAAATGATGTTCTTTATCAACGAAGGAACACAAAAGCAATTGTCCAGTTCTAAGACAAGTCCTACAAAGAGTTTCAACAAATATGTACCGTTGGCGAGTGCAGCAACCTTTGCTCCATTCCCAACACGTAAATTTGACTCTCCCTTGACGAGTCTTCTTCTATTCCTTAGCCCATGTATGACATTACATATATGTGAGCCACAACCAGTATCCAATACCCATGTGTCTGAGGAAATAGAATGACAATCAATAACGAAGATATGTGAAAAAGATGGAGCATCTTATGCCTTATTCTTCTTCACAGACTCAAGATAAATCTTGCAATTTCTTCGCCAATGACCCTACTTGCCATAATGATGGCAAGTGCCCTTTTGAGCTGGTTCTGCCCTTTTAGCCTTTTTCTTCTTCCCCTTCTGTTGTTCCTTTGTCTCCCTCTTAGAACCTTTCTTCGAGGAATCAACTAACAACACCGTCCCCTGCTCATGCTTCTCAGAAGGCTCCACAGTCTTCAGCATGTTGAGCAGTACCACAGATGAACATTCTTGCATCTCAGAGGTGAAGAGGAGCTTGGAGACTTCGAACCTTTCGAATCTCACTTGCTTATCAAAAAACTCATAAAGATGAAGGACTACGATATGAGCATCCATATGCTCATGCTGCTTTCATAGCATGGGTTCCATCGCGGCTAGCATGATGCAACTTGTCAGTTCAGAATCAGTCACATGTTTCTGATAGACCAACAATTGGTCCGGAGTTGCATCATCACTAGGATGGGCGGGAAGAGGCGCTTCGAGGACATACGCAAGCTTTTCACCTTGAGAACAATTCTCAAGTTTCTAAGCCAGTCCAAGAAGTTCGGCCCAGTCAATTTATTCGAATCCAAAATGGAACGCAAATTAAAAGACATCTTGATAAATTTTAGAAAAATAAAACGAGCATATATGAGAAAATGATTTTAAAATGCATCAATATACATTTATAAATCCCATTCATTTTTCGAATTTCAAAACCCCAAAATCACTTCGGGAGATCGTAGGTCCATCTCCGAATGGGCTGATATCCATCATAGTTATGAACAACCTTGGAGAGAGTCCAATAAGTCATTCATAACTACGACGGTAGGTATCGACTATACCGATTGAATATCACGTATATGCAACTATCACATTGTGCTATCAACTAATTGAATGTTCACACATACATCGGGTTGTTAACACATTAACAAGTATGCATCATATTCATAGCACCCAACTTCACCTCCCTTTACATCGACCTTGGAGAGAGTCCAACAAGCCGATGCTCCAGGTTAAAGCCAACCCATTAATCGGGAAATAGTTTTAATATGGTTAGAGCGCATTCAACCAATTAGCCCAGCTTGGAGAGAGTCCAACAACCAAAGCTAACGATTGACCTCTGACTCTTACCATATTAGTATTAAACTATTCCATGGTTTGAACATGTCCGGGTTTGAGCCGGGCTTGGAGAGAGTCCAACAACCCAAACAAGAAACGGAACTCTGGTTCTAACCATATTAATGGAAGGTGTATACTTTAATATTGAGTGAGGGTTTTTATGTCTCATCCTCTTTGCATGCAAATAACTATTATCTACATGGCATGACATACATGGCATACATCTACATGTCACGACACGCATGGCATAATGTTATGCATCTAATGCAATTACATGACATACAATTATGTCATGTACATAATATCCTTATTTGTCATAACTATTTATAGAAATAAAATATGTTTAAGATTTGATTCACCAAATCAAATCATGATTGAATTAGGAAACAAATTTCCAAATCTAATCAAATATTTTATTTATGAAAATAATTGATTTAAGGAAAATCAATTTAGGAAACCAATTTCTTAAATCATCAAAACTACTTATGGAAATAAAATATTTTAAGATTTGATTCTCCAAATGAAATCATGATTAAATTAGGAAACAAATTTCTAGAATCTAATCAAATATTTTATTTATGGAAAATATCAATTTCCATAAATACTTCCAACTTTCCAAAAGTGGAAGATTTCCATAAATACATCTAGACTTTCCAAAATTGAAAAATTTCCATAAATACTTCTAAATTTCCAAAATTAGAAAATTTCCAAAAATAACATTATGACTATCGCAAAACCATTTTACGATTATGTCGAAACACAACCTGGGCTCTGATACCACTGTTGGGTTTCCGGCACCGCGGCGTGTGTGTGTTCGATCACGTTTCGTAAACATGAGCACAGCGGAAGCAATAAAAATAATAAATCTACATTTATTAAAACACACACATCACACGCATGCATAGTACAACATGTGTAGACATAACTGTAAATTTAAATTTGCAATAAAAGGAAATTTAACTACGTTATACCTTTCGTATTACGTGTAGCGGGAACGGCATCAACCGGAACGATCCTCGCTAGAATCGTCTCTATCCGTATCCACGCCGAGTATCATCGGGATGACTTCGCTAAGCCACGAGCTTCGTCTTCATACGGGTTACTAGCCTCGTGTTGAAGACGACGTGATCGAGAGATGATCACGATCCGAATCCAAATTCGTATCCAAAACGAGTCCTCAAAACTCGCTTCTCCGGAGAGGTATTCGTCAACCGATTGACGAATCCTTCGTCCTCCACCTCAGAGGATTACCGGAGATCGAATCCCCGGTAAGTTAGCCGCTGTCGGAGCTCTAACCGTCATCCAAACGACGCTCCGACGAGAGGAGAACAAGCTGTCCAGAAAAACTGGACAGCTTTGGTGGACGAGATAGGGGCCGGCCAACCAAGGGAAGATAGAGCTCACCTTGATGCCAAACCTAAAGAAGATCACCCGCCGGGAAGGCCAGCACCTTCTGGACGCCGGTTGAAGCCTCAAGGTGGGCGGCGGCAAGGAGGAGGAGAGTTGGCGCCGAATTTCTCCAAGGAGAGGTGGGCGGCAACTTAGGGTTGTGGATTTTAGGATTAGGGCTTAATTATCCCTTAAGCCCTCTTTTATAGAGAACTAATTCTCTTAATGGTTAATGGATCATATCCATAAAGCCCGTTAACCCGCTCCATTAAGATAAGTTTAAATAAACCAAACCATGATGGTTTATTTTAAGTTAAAATGAACCGAACCAACTTTTGGTTCATTCGTTTAAAATAAACCAAACCCTTTGGTTTATTCTCCTCCATTGGATTAGAACCAAACCATTTTGGTCCATCCATTATGTCTTCATAACACACGACCCATCCACGCTTCCATTGCGACTGAAACGATTTCATGCTCGCTCCATGTTTGGTCTAACCAAACTTAGTTTCTCTCGGTCTGAGAATCCCATTCTGAAGCTCGTTTTAAATCCTTCGAATTACGCTCATTGTGCGTGTGACAAAATAGGTTCTCAGTTTATGTTGGCCGTCTATAATTAACCATTAATTATAGAACGATCATGAGTGGCACCTAGTAGTACATCATGATCCTCAATTAACCGAAAAGATCAACGGTTGATCCAGAACTATTTCTGAAACCCTTCAGTAGCTCGAATGATTCGTGCCCCATTCCCTTCACTCATCTTATACCCACTTGGTTCAGGACATGGTCTATAATTTCAGTCCCCACTAGGCTGACTACGTCACACCTAGCCCAAGTATCATTTCCTCGTCCTACGGATTCTAGTTACTCCACATGTATCGAAGAGTACCTTACTCTAAACATGTAATGCTTTGGCCAAAGACTTTAGTAACAATCCGACGAGAGGTCATGGGTATACATCTCCTCGTAGGGAGTGGTGAATCCTTTATAGGCTATTCAAACACCTTCGATCATTTCGACTTATACCCAATCATCCCGGGTCCACATCTCCTTAGAGATGTTTGCTTAAGATGTCAAAGCATAAGTCTCCATGATCAAGATGACTTGAATACCGCAAGTCAAAGGAACATCGTACTTAAGCTACAGTAAGAACTTTATTGACATATCTATATATGCAGAGAACCATATGAAGTCTTACGGCTGGTCACTCCAATGAACTAGTTACCATAACTAGCATTCACGATTAACTCCGGACATCACAATGTCTCCAGCCAGTGAGAATCAGCTGCTTGGATACACCAAGGAGTATAACTCGTGCTAGTCTCGACAGAATTGATGGTGTCCAAATCCATCAATTCATCGACTAGGGATAATTTCGATACATCACAATTACACATGTAGAGATACTCACTAGTTGTGATCCAATCACAAATTCTCTCATGCTGTGAATCGTATCGTGGACATTCAGTAAATGAGTTTAAGATCCAATCAAATACATGAAACATGTATACTCAAATAGTGATTCTTCATTTATCAAATAAATGGTTCATACATAAGGCGATTGCGATAGGACATCTCTCATATATTACTAACACCTCATCCATGGATAGCACCGAAGAAGCCTATATGGTACGGAGGGTAAGACGTGCTTTAAATGGTTTTAGATTTAACAAATCAAATGATAGGAATAGGAGACCAAGAGGAAAGATCATATGCTACAATTGCCAAGGAGAGGGCCACATAAGGGACAATTATCCCCTTCTAAACAAGAGCAAGGAAGAGAAGAAAAAGAAAGAAGAAAAGAAGAAGAAAAAGGGGAGCAAGAAAAAGAAGGAAGAGGAGAAGAAGACAAAAGAAAAGGGGAAGACCAAAGCTCTAAAGGCAAGGACTTGGGATGACCCATCCTCATCCTCCTCATCATCATCGGATGAGGAGAATGCCTTTGTCACCAATTTGGCCTTGATGGCCTTTGATGACTTGGATTGCTCTTCCTCCGAAAATGAAGGATCAAGCTCAAGAGGAGAGAGCTCAAGTGAAGGGGGAGCTTCTACATCCTCCTGTTGGGTTTCCGGCACCGCGGCGTGTGTGTGTTCGATCATGTTTCGTAAACATGAGCACAGCGGAAGCAATAAAAATAATAAATACTCCTATTTATTACAACACACACAACACACGCATGCTATTACAACAAGTGTAGACATAAACGTAAATTAAAATTGCAATAAAAGGAAATTAAACTACGTTATACCTTCCGTATGACGTGTAGCGGGAACGGCATCAACCGGAACGATCCTCGTAAGAATCGTCTCTATCCGTATCCACGCCGAGCTCCTCGGGATGACTTTGCTAAGTCACGAGCTTCGTCTTCGTACGGGTTACTAGCCTCGTGTTGAAGACGATGTGATCGAGAGATGATCACGATCCGAATCCAAATTCGGATCCAAAACGAGTTCTCAAAACTCGCTTCTCCGGAGAGGTATTCGTCAACCGTTTGACGAATCCTTCGTCCTCCACCTCAGAGGATTACCGGAGATCAAACCCCCGGTATGTTAGCCGCTGTCGGAGCACTAACCGTCGTCCAAACGACGCTCCGACGAGAGGAGGAGAAGCTGTCCAGAAAACTGGCCCGCGTGGTGGAGGAGTAGGCGCCGGCCAAAACAAGGAGAGAAAAGCCTCACCTTGATGCCAAACCTATAGGAGATCACCGGAGGGTCGCCGGAGGTTCACCGGCTGAAGCTTGGTCGCCGGCAAGGAGCTAGACGGCAGCACAATCAAGCTGGGCGGCAAGGAGGTTGGGCGGCACAACCAGGTTGGGCGGCAACTCCTTGGAGGCTAGGGTTTTGATTTTGGATTAGGGTTTAACAATCCCTTAAGCCCTCTTTTATAGAGAACTAATTCTCTTAATGGTTAATGGATCATATCCATAAAGCCCGTTAACCCGCTCCATTAGGATAAGTTAAAATAAACCAAACCATGATGGTTTATTTTAAGTTAAAACGAACCGAACCAACTTTTGGTTCATTCGTTTAAAATAAACCAAACCCTTTGGTTTATTCTTATCCATTGGATTAGAACCAAACCATTTTGGTCCATCCATTACGTCTTCATAAGACGCAGCCCATCCACGCTTCCATTGCGACTGAAACGATTTCATGCTCGCTTTATGTTTGGTCCAACCAAACCTAGTTTCTCTCGGTCTGAGAATCCAATTCTCAAGCTCGTTTTAAATCCTTTGGATTACACTCGTTGTGTGTGTGACCAAATAGGTTCTCGGTTTATGTTGGCCGTCTATAATTAACCATTAATTATAGAACGATCATGAGTGGCACCTAGTAGTACATCATGATCCCCAATTAACCGAAAAGATCAACGGTTGATCCGTAACTATTTCTGAAACCCTTCAGTAGCTCGAATGAATCGTGCCCCATTCCCTTCACTCATCTTATACCCACTTGGTTCAGGACATGGTCTATTGTGTCAGTCCCCACTAGGCTGACTACGTCACACCTAGCCCAATTATCATTTCCTCGTCCTACGGATTCTAGTTACTCCACATGTATCGAAGAGTACTTTACTCTAAACATGTAATGCTTTGGCCAAAGACTTTAGTAACAATCCGACGAGAGGCCATGGGTATACATCTCCTCGCAAGGAGTGATGAATCCTTTATAGGCTATTCAAACACCTTCGATCACTTCGACTTATACCCAATCATCCCGGGTCCACATCTCCTTAGAGATGTTTGCTTAAGATGTCAAAGCATAAGTCTCCATGATCAAGATGACTTGAATACCGCAAGTCAAAGGAACATCGCACTTAAGCCACAAGAAGAACTTCATTGACATATCTATATATGCAGAGAACCATATGAAGTCTTACGGTGGTCACTCCAATGAACTAGTTACCATAACTAGCATCCACGATTAACTCCGGACATCACTATGTCTCCAGCCAGTGAGAATCAGCTGCTTGGATACACCAAGGAGTATACCTCGTGCTAGTCTCAACAGAATTGATGGTGTCCAGATTCATCAATTCATCGACTAGGGATAATTCCGATACATCACAATTACACATGTAGAGATACTCACTAGTTGTGATCCAATCACAAATTCTCTCATGCTGTGAATCGTATCGTGGACATTCAGTAAATGAGTTTAAGATCCAATCAAATACATAAAACATGTATACTCAAATAGTGAATCTTCATTTATCATATAAATGGGTCATACATAAGGCGATTGCCTTAGGACATCTCTCATATATTACTAACAGACTCCCACTTGGCCTAATGCCAATCGCTACGGTATCCAATACCATAAGCACCAACATGACCCTCAAACTTACTTTGAGGTAATGCTTTAGTCAAAGGATCCGCTAAGTTCCTTTCAGTGGGAATTTTCTCGATTTGTATTTCGTTCCTACTTATGATCTCTCTGATAAGATGATAGCGGCGAAGCACATGTTTGGATCGTTGATGAGACCTTGGCTCTTTCGCCTGTGCAATTGCTCCATTGTTGTCGCAGTAGACCGGTATTGCTTCAACAATGGCCGGAATCACACCAAGTTCATGAACGAACTTCTTGATCCAAACCGCTTCCTTTGCTGCCTGCCGCAATATATTCGCCTCGGTGGTAGAATCCGCCATGCCTCTTGTTTGGAACTTTTCCAACTCATCGCACCCCATTCAAGGTGAACACGATCCGTGACCGAGACTGAATCATCCTTGTCCGTTCGAAGCCGCATCAGATACCCGCGTATCACCATGTCCCTTCTCCATATATTAGGAACACATCCTTAGTTCTTCTCAAGTACTTAAGGATCGCCTTAATACCGCCCAATGATCCATTCTCGATCGATCGTATCCGCCGTGACACTCGTGAGCGTACGATACATCGGGCCTCGTACATAACAAAGCATACATGATAGATCCTATTGCGGATGCATAGGGAATCTTACTCATGCAAATCCTCTCGTCTTCTGTGCGCGGACACATAGACTTCGAAAGGTGTACCCAATGCCTGATGGGCAGATAACCTTTCTTGGATTCCGACATGCTAAACCTCTTTAGCACTCGGTCTATATATGTAGACTGCGAAAGACCAAGCAACCGTTTCGATCTATCTCTATAGATCTTAATCCCAAGGATGTAGGTTGCTTCTCCCAGGTCTTTCATGGAGAATGTCTTGGATAACCAAACCTTAATCGATCAGAAGATTGACACATCGCTTCCTATAAGTAATATGTCATCGACATACAATACTAGGAACACGATCGCACTCCCACTAACCTTCTTGTACACACAAGGTTCGTCTCGATTTTGTGAGAAATCAAACTTTTGATCGTCTCATCAAAACGGATATTCCAGCCTCGGATGCTTGCTTCAATCCATAAATGGATCGTCGCAATTTGCATACCTTGGTTTTATCAACCGATGTGAAACCCTCAGTGTATCATATACACGCCTCGAGCGGTGTTTCCATTAAGGAAAGCTTTTTCACATCCATCCGCCATATCTCATAATCATAATGAGCCGCTATGGCCGAGCATCCGAATGGATTTAAGCATAGCTACAAAGTAATAGGTTTCATCATAATCAACACCTTGCTTTTGACGATATCCTTTCGCCACCAATCTAGCCTTATAGGTAATCACATTACCATCCATGTCGGTTTTCTTCTTGAAAACCCACTTGCACCCTATAGGCTTTATGCCTTCAGGTGGGTCAACCAAGTTCCAAACTTGGTTTTCATACATGGAATCCATTTCCGACTTCATGGCACCAAGCCACTTATCCCTTTCAGAACTTGTCAGCACTTCTTCATAACTGGTAGGCTCCTCATCATCAATGAGTAACACGTCGTTCGATTCACTTACGAGAAATCCATATCTCTCAGGAATATTGCGTGTTCTACCAGATCTACGAAGATGTTGTGTTACAATAGGTCCAGCCGATTGCTCATCACTATGAGTTGTCGGCTGTTGTGCTTCACCAGGTATCTCATCAATGTCTATTTGAGTCTCTCGAGCCTCCTCAAGCTCGACGACACTCCCACTGTTTTCTTGCAAGAGAAACTCTTTCTCTAGAAACACAACATGCCTTGAAACAAACACCTTTTGTTCCACAGGATGATAGAATTGGTAACCCCTTGTTTCCTTAGGGTATCCAATAAATAGACATTTATCAGACTTAGCATCCAGTTTGTCTGATACAGTCCACTTCACATAAGCAGGACAACCCCATATCTTCAAGTAAGATACATGAGGTTTCTTACCATTCCATATCTCATATGGAGTGGTTGAGACTACCTTGGTAGGCATTCTGTTTAACAAGTAAACAGCTGTCTGAAGTGCATAACCCCAAAAGGACTTGGGAAGAGTTGCATGATTCATCATTGACCTGACCATGTCCAACAAGGTTCGGTTACGCCTCTCAGATACACCATTATGCTGTGGTGTATAGGGCGGAGTCCATTGAGACAATATGCCATTGTCTCTTAGATAATCAAGAAACTCTTGACTTAAGTATTCACCTCCTCGATCCGATCGAAGTATTTTAATACTCTTGTCATGTTGTTTCTCTACTTCATTTCTGAATTCCTTGAACCTTTCAAAGGCTTCAGACTTGTGTTTCATCAAGAACACATACCCAAACCGTGAGTGATCATCGGTGAAGGTAATGAAGTAGCTATAGCCTCCTAATGCTTGAGTTGACATAGGTCCACATACATCAGTATGTACTAGACCTAGTAACTCTCCCACTCGTTCACCTTTTCCAGTAAAAGGTAACTTAGTCATCTTGTCTTTTAAGCATGATTCGCATGTATCGTATGAATCCAATTCAAACGATTCCAGAATTCCACATCGGTGTAATTCGGACATGCGTTTCTTGCTTATATGGCCAAGACGACAATGCCACATATAGGAGTCTATGTGATTATCCTTTCGAGCATGCGTGTTGCTCGCTTCGATATTGAAAATGTCACTGGATACGTCCAACGTATAAATGCCATTACTCAAAGTTCCAGTTCCATAAAGTACGCCATTCAAAGTTATATAACAACAATTGTTACTAAATGTTAAATGGAAACCATTTCTATTTAAGCAGGAAATAGAAACAATGTTCTTTATTAGAGAAGGAACATAATAGCAATTGTCCAGTTCCAAGACTAGTCCACTAGGGAGCTTCAGCAAATAAGTTCCGATGGCGATCGCAGCAACCTTTGCTCCATTGCCAACTCACAAATTTGACTCCCCTCTGACAAGTCTTCTTCTATTCCTTAGCCCCTGTATGTCATTACATATATGTGAGCTACACCCAGTATCCAATACCCAAGTGTCTAAGGAAATAGAATGACAATCAATAACGAAGATACCTGAAGAGGATGGGGCATCGGATGCCTTCTTCTTCTTCATGGACTCAAGATAAATCTTGCGCTTTCGCCATGGCCTTCCTTGCCACATGATGGCAAGTGCCCTTTACCGGTTCCGCCTTCTTTGCCTTTTTCTTTCCTTTCTTACATTCTTTTGCCTTCCTCTTAGAACCTTTCTTTGAGGAATCAACTATGAACCGCCTTTCTCCTCATGCTTCATGTAAGGCTCCACAGTCTTGATATTGAGGAGCTCGAATGGTGGATTCCAATTTGTTCATCCGATAGTTCATCACAAATTGCGAGAAACTCTTGGGCAAACAATGTCTAATTAAGTCAATACTTAACTCATGATCCATCACAAAACCGAGGGTAGCTAGTCGATGTACCCGCTCATCTTTAGCACAAATCAGATTTACGATTTAACCTTCTTGCATCTTCGTGGTGAAGAGGAGCCTAGAGACCTCGAACCTTCGGATCTCGCTTGCTCATCGAACAACTCATGAAGATGGAAGACCATAGTGTTAGCATCCATATGCTCATGCCGCTCGCACTGTACCATCGCCGCTAGCATGATGCAACTCGCCAGCTCAGAATCTGCCACATGCTTCTGATAGACCAACATTTGGTCTGGAGTTGCATCGTCCTTAGGACGGTCAGGAAGAGGCTCTTCAAGGACATGTGCAAGCTTTTCCGCCTTGAGAACAATTCTCAGGTTTCTAAGCCAGTCCAGGAAGTTAGGCCCAGTCAGTTTGTTCGAATCCAAAATAGTGCGCAAATCAAAGACGTCATGATCAATTTATTGACCTAGAAATACAAAACGAGCATATATGAGAAAATGATTTTAAAATGCATCAATATACATTTATAAATCCCATTCATTTTTCGAATTCAAAAACCCCAAAATCACTTCGGGAGATCGTAGGTCCATCTTCGAATGGGCTGATATCCATCATAGTTATGAACAACCTTGGAGAGAGTCCAACAAGCCATTCATAACTACGACGGTAGGTATCATCTATACCGATTGCATATCCCGTATATGCAACTATCACAATGTGCTAACAACTAATTGAATGTTCACACATACATCGGGTTGTTAACACATTAACAAGTATTCATCATATGCATAGCACCCAACTTCACCTCCCTTTACATCGACCTTGGAGAGAGTCCAACAAACCGATGCTCCAGGTTAAAGCCAACCCATTAATCAGGACATAGTTTTAATATGGTTAGAGCGCATTCAACCAATTAGCCCAGCTTGGAGAGAGTCCAACAACCAAAGCTAACGATTGACCTCTGACTCTTACCATATTAGTATTAAACTATTCCATGGTTTGAATATATTCAGGTTCGAGCCGGGCTTGGAGAGAGTCCAACAACCCAAACAAGAAACAGAACTCTGGTTCTAACCATATTAATGGAAGGTGTAGGCTTTAATATTGATTAAGGGTTTTTATGTCTCATCCTCTTTGCATGCAAATAACTATTATCTACATGGCATGACATACATGGCATACATCTACATGTCACGACACGCATGGCATAATGTTATGCATCTAATGCAATTACATGGCATACAATTATGTCATGTCTATATTTACTTATATGTCATAACTATTTATGGAAATAAAATATGTTTAAGATTTGATTCTCCAAATCAAATCATAATTAAATTAGGAAACAAATTTCCAAATCTAATCACATATTTTATTCATGGAATTATTTGATTAAGGAAAATCTATTTAGGAAACCAATTTCCTAAATCATTAAAACTACTTATGGAAATAAAATATTTTAAGATTTGATTCCCAAATCAAATCATGATTAAATTAGGAAACAAATTTCCAGAATATAATCAAATATTTTATTTATGGAAAATATCAATTTCCATAAATACTTCCAACTTTCCAAAAGTGGAAGATTTCCATAAATACTTCTAGACTTTCCAAAATTGAAAAATTTCCATAAATACTTCTAAATTTCCAAAATTTAGAAAATTTCCAGAAATACATTATGACTATCGCAAAACCATTTTTACGATTATGTCGAAACACAACCTGGGCTCTGATACCACTGTTGGGTTTCCGGCACCGCGGCGTGTGTGTGTTCGATCATGTTTCGTAAACATGAGCACAGCGGAAGCAATAAAAATAATAAATACTCCTATTTATTACAACACATACAACATACGCATGCTATTACAACAAGTGTAGACATAACCGTAAATTAAAATTGCAATAAAAGGAAATTAAACTACGTTATACCTTCCGTATGACGTGTTGCGGGAACGACATCAACCGGAACGATCCTCGTAAGAATCATCTCTATCCGTATCCATGCCGAGCTCCTCGGGATGACTTCGCTAAGTCACGAGCTTCGCTTCGTACGGGTTACTAGCCTCGTGTTGAAGACGACGTGATCGAGAGATGATCACGATCCGAATCCAAATTCGGATCCAAAACGAGTTCTCAAAACTCGCTTCTCCGGAGAGGTATTCGTCAACCGTTTGACGAATCCTTCGTCCTCCACCTCAGAGGATTACCGGAGATCAAATCCCCGGTATGTTAGCCGCTGTCGGAGCACTAACCGTCGTCCAAACGATGCTCCGACGAGAGGAGGAGAAGCTGTCCAGAAAACTGGACAGCTTGGTGGAGGAGTAGGCGCCGGCCAAAACAAGGAGAGAAAAGCCTCACCTTGATGCCAAACCTATAGGAGATCACCGGAGGGTCGCCGGAGGTTCACCGGCTGAAGCTTGGTCGCCGGCAAGGAGCTAGACGGCAGCACAATCAAGCTGGGCGGCAAGGAGGTTGGGCGGCAACTCCTTGGAGGCTAGGGTTTTGATTTTGGATTAGGGTTTAACAATCCCTTAAGCCCTCTTTTATAGAGAACTAATTCTCTTAATGGTTAATGGATCATATCCATAAAGCCCGTTAACCCGCTCCATTAGGATAAGTTAAAATAAACCAAACCATGATGGTTTATTTTAAGTTAAAACGAACCGAACCAACTTTTGGTTCATTCGTTTAAAATAAACCAAACCCTTTGGTTTATTCTTATCCATTGGATTAGAACCAAACCATTTTGGTCCATCCATTACGTCTTCATAAGACGCAGCCCATCCACGCTTCCATTGCGACTGAAACGATTTCATGCTCGCTTTATGTTTGGTCCAACCAAACCTAGTTTCTCTCGGTCTGAGAATCCAATTCTCAAGCTCGTTTTAAATCCTTTGGATTACACTCGTTGTGCGTGTGACCAAATAGGTTCTCGGTTTATGTTGGTCGTCTATAATTAACCATTAATTATAGAATGATCATGAGTGGCACCTAGTAGTACATCATGATCCCCAATTAACCAAAAGATCAACAGCGGTTGATCCGAACTATTTCACGAAACCCTTCAGATGCTTCGAATGAATCGTGCCCCATTCCCTTCACTCATCTTATACCCACTTGGTTCGTGACATGGTCTATTGTGTCACCCTCACTAGGTCGACTACGCCACACCTAGCCCAAGTATCATTTCCTCGTCCCCACTGATTCTAGTTACTCCACATGTATCAAGAGTACTTTACTCTAAACATGTAATGCTTTGGCCAAAGACTTTAGTAACAATCCGACGAGAGGCCATGGGTATACATCTCCTCGCAAGGAGTGGTGAATCCTTTATAGGCTATTCAAACACCTTCGATCACTTCGACTTATACCCAATCATCCCGGGTCCACATCTCCTCGGAGATGTTTGCTTAAGATGTCAAAGCATAAGTCTCCATGATCAAGATGACTTGAATACCGTAAGTCAAAGGAACATCGCACTTAAGCCACAGTAAGAACTTCATTGACATATCTATATATGCAGAGAACCATATGAAGTCTTACGGCTGGTCACTCCAATGAACTAGTTACCATAACTAGCATCCATGATTAACTCCGGACATCACTATGTCTCCAGCCAGTGAGAATCAGCTGCTTGGATACACCAAGGAGTATACCTCGTGCTAGTCTCAATAGAATTGATGGTGTCCAGATTCATCAATTCATCGACTAGGGATAATTCCGATACATCACAATTACACATGTAGAGATACTCACTAGTTGTGATCCAATCACAAATTCTCTCATGCTGTGAATCGTATCGTGGACATTCAGTAAATGAGTTTAAGATCCAATCAAATACATAAAACATGTATACTCAAATAGTGAATCTTCATTTATCATATAAATGGGTCATACATAAGGCGATTGCCTTAGGACATCTCTCATATATTACTAACACCTCCTCATCCGAAGAAGAAGAAGAGGATATGGAAACTATGGTAACGAATGCCTCTCCTAAGAAAATAGTTGCCATAATTTCTAGTTTAACTAAGGACTTATTTGGAATGAAAAAGAAAAATAAAAACATGCTTAATCAAATTAAGGCATTGGAAAATAAGCTAGAAAATGCATGCTTAAATGATAATATTTCTTCTAGCTTAAATGATGCATGCTCACATGATCTTTATGTGCCATTAGATGTTAGTGATGCATGTATAAATGAAAATAGAGCTTTAAGAGAGAAAGTAGATTATTTAACCAAAGCCCTAGAAAAGTTTACAATTGGCTCAAACACTATGAACATGATTATAGGGAGCCAAAGAGCTAGCTTCAATAAGAAAGGCCTAGGATACAAAGAAAAGGAAAATGAAAAGGCCTACAAATGCCTAATTGCTAGGGGACAAGATAAGAAGAAGGTAATTGCTAGGAAATGGATCCCCAAGGAGTATCTAGTGAACCCCATAGGCAAGAACTTATTTTGGGTTCCAAAATCCATCCTTAAGAGTTAGGATAACCCTAGGGTAGTCAACCATATGCAATTGACCTATATCATATTTTGGTTGACTTAGGATGGCGGGACACCATTTTTAAATAGTGTTGGGTGATGATAACGTGCCCATAAATAGATAATAATGCATAAATCATGATGATTAATGTAATTGTTACACATGTTTGCGATCATGATTTATGATATTGTGATTTGGCACATAATCATGGGAAATAGGTTTGAATCATGCTTTAGGTGATACTTTGTTTATTATCATCATATAATAATACCTAATGCATGATTATTATTTAATGAATACATGTATTTCATGATCATAATGTATAAATAATTGATATATGCCTTTATGATCATGAGGATTGTTAGGGTGATACTTAACCTTGATAGAATTGCATGAATATATTGGTTAAGTATATACAAAAACCCCCTAGGATGCATCTCACACTCACCATAGGCTACCTTGATTGAAAACTTAGCATGAGTGAGATGTTAGGATGATACAAATGTCCACTAATGCCTATGACATTTAGATGGTTATTTAAAGTATCAAAATAGCAATAATAGACCAATCATGGGGAAGGCTTATGTTTAATTCATAGACATATTGCCCAAAGATCATGGTTGGATATTTCATAAGTTTTCAAAACAATTTCTTACTTTAAAATCTGTGTATTCATGTTTTGAAACAATTGGATACAAAACTAAGTGTTAAAATGGATACTAACATGCTCAAAAACTAGTGGTTTTTAAAGCCTTTAGAATTTTGGCTAATCTAGGAAAATATAATGATTTTTCATGAAAACCTATTTTTCACTGATAGATATACTTACAAGAAATATGTTCCCCAAATTTCATGATTTTTCTAATTTTCTGGATTTTTTTAATGCATTTTAAATTGTCACGAAAATCGAATTTGAATCCATTGTGCCGATCATTGCCATCTTGATAGCGATCATTGCTAACTAAAACAGCCCAATATTTTCTGAATTCAGTTTTTAAACATGTTTTTGGTGTTTTCCTTCTATTAGACTTGATGACATGGGTTTATAACTTAGTATTAATCTTTTTGATGGTATCAAAGGGGGAGAAATAATTGTGTTTAAGTAAATTATGATAGGGGGAGAATGTGTATGATAGGGGGAGAATTTGTAGAGAGAGTTTCATGGATTAAGGGGGAGTTGCATGTTGTTATATCATGTTTATGTTTACATGCTTTCTTACCTTAGAAATTTATATCAAATGTTTTTACCTAACTTAAACGGATTGCCACACATCAAAAAGGGGGAGATTGTTAGGGCAATCTCTTGCCATGATAAGGTTTTGATGTGTGTGGCAAAGGGTTTAAGTTAGGATGATATTGTTATTTGATATGTGCATTGGTGTCTTGCAGGACTTAGTAATTCCCACATGGAGCCTTGGCAGGTTCACCCTCACAACCTCGATCTTTGAGTCGGTGAAAGATGACATTGCGGAAGTCGTGCGCTTGGAGCATCCGAGGGACCGCCGGACGAGATGACTTGAAGTGAAGCCAAGGAAGCAAACTTTGAAGGAAAGAGACGCGAAGGAGCATTGCAGAGTCGTGCTTTGATCCTTGGGGCGTGGCGCGACGAAGAGAGCTTGGTGAGACTTGAGTGAGATGAGAGAATGAGTGAAATGTAAGTAGCTCATTAGGTGAACTTGGCCGAATGGCTGAGTGTCGGAGACTTGACCGCAAGGGTTAAGGTTTACCCGACCGCCGGAAGCTCAAACTTATGCTAAGTTTGAGTTTTACACACCGATCATTGCCAAGTCATGGCGATCATTGCTCTTAATCAGTGGGTTCGATTGGTATCGGTGATGGGTTTATGCCCAGTGATTCGCCATGGAATGGCGTCATTGCCGAAGAGATATCGCGAGCGCAGAATCGCTCGTAGTGGTGAGGCGGTCGACTACTACGGAGGCGTGATCTGGTGAGGTCCATCGTGATCGGCCCGCCAAGAGTTAGTTGGACTATCATCCCTCTCTATAAAAAGAGAGGGTGTGAGCCTTTGAGAGGCTAATGCTTATGCTCTAAGTGATCTTCCTAGTGCCCCACAAGCTCTAAACTCTTCTTACTTGTTTTTACTCCATTCTTATTGTAAGAAGAGTGATCTTGATTGTAAAGGTTACCTCCACCTAGCTTGGTGCAAAGGAGAGACCAATAGTGATTGGCTTTGGAGGAGTGATTCACCTTGGACGAATCGGGACCGTGGATTAGCGGCGTAGCCATGAACCACGTTACATCTTTTTGTTAGCGTTTGTATTTTCATTTATTGCTTTGTCTTTATTGTTTATGCTTCCGCTTGCGCTAACGATTGTGTAGACGAGCAAACGAACGAGAGAATTCCGACATCCATCGTAAGAGGGCTATTCACCCCCCTCTAGCCGGCCGTTCGATTCCCTACAAATGGTTCATTTAGTGAAACTGAAATGAACCCATCTCCAAAACAACATGTTCTTTGTGTGTGACCCAATAGGTTCTTGTAACATTGGCAATGTCTCTAAAATCCCTTTTAAAAACATAAGCAATGAGTGATATCTAGCAATGCATCATTACTATCCAAGTGACAAGAATGTCGAGATCCGATATAACCTTTCTCTACCTATTATATTGTATGACTCAATCTTTCTATCCTTGATATCTTGATTGATCAATGAGGTATAAACCATGTCATACTCTTATCAATCTTTGTGTTTCTTGATCTCCAAGTAGACTACCTTAATCAAATGAGCTTAATATCTCATATTGACTTATTTGAGCATGATCTTGCATTCTAGTAGTCCTACTTTATCAAGGGGCCTATAGAGATCACTTCGGTGATATGGAAGGGATAGATCTCATCTACATCACTCACATTCCTCCACATAATTTATTGTATACCCAGTGATTGACTTTATAGTCCACCTTGTTGAAGGTGATGTTAGTCAATGCCAATGTATACAACTCCTTATGTAGGGAACCATAGTGATTTTAGGTCTAACGACTAATCATACCAATTGCCAATTTGAGAATGTTTATAACACTCGTATGACAATCTATGAAACATTCTCATGACATGTCAGTTCAGTACATATTCTCTAATATATACCCATGTATCAACTAGATATCATATATCCATGACTTGTGAGATTAAGTCATCAGTTGACCTACATCCTAGTCTCAACATATTAATATTATCCTTGTATATTGATACATGACTATGAACAGTTATTATATATATATATATATATATATATATATATATATATAACACTGCTCATAACTATTCCTAGTCATCAACTTGATATGTCATAGACTAGAGCCAACTACCCTAGGATATTATCATATTTATTCAAATGACACATCAATGAAGTAAATACAATAACCATAAAATTTGTCTTTATTATGAAATATGATTTTCCCCTACCAATCATCTCATAATTGATTGACACTAATGGCTAATAATAACAGACCAAGGGGGTGGTATCTGATGTGACCTCGTTGCCTCAGACGTGAGAGCCTCTAGTGTGACTTTAGTGGGTGGCACAACTTGAGCCCTGGTTCATTTCAAATGTTTGTTGCAAGAATCCCTAAACATGAATTTGATTGTGAGAAGAAAATGGAAGTGTCAGTTCATGTTCTTAGTTGAACAGAAGAAACAAAACTTTCCTTACCTAAAGAACCACTAAGCTTGGTTTCTATGGGCTCAACCCAAAATAGTAGAGGATCCCTTCCTTCTGTAGCAGATTGATGTCAAAATGTAGATTGGTAAGACCTCTTCTATTTCTTGAAAGGAAGGGAGCTCTTTATAATGGCCTAGCTGAGACGTTAGTGGGAGCTCCATTTGTGAAGTTGTGGCCAGTCAAAGAAGGGGGACAAGTCTAATGTAAAGGTATCGGGATTTTCAATTCTATGAGAAGTAGGAAAATTTCTCAAAAATTTGGTGGATGGCCTAGTGGTTAAGTAAGAAACCCCAATTTCTTTTCTCTTTGGGGTTAAGAAGAAGTGGAAGGTTTCGACACTTAGGGGGAGGTGGTAAAAATGAAAAATGATAATGACCTCGTAGATCAGACTAAAGGAATTGGGGGTTAATTGTTGCAAGGGGATGTAGAAGTAAGTGGAGATCTCATTTAAAAGAGGAGGAAGAGGGAATTGGAGACCTCCTACCAATTAGTCACTGAAGAAGGTGACAAAGCCATCCGTTGGAAAAGTATGTGGGTGTTACTCCGGCCATGGGATACACACTCGGTAAGAGTTGGGAATTTCGTAGGCTTTTCTAATGTCTACTCTATCCTCTAGGTCGAGAATGGTGAAGGTGGTTTTGTACCACAATGACGAGCTCTCAGCCAAGAAGTAAAAAAGGAAGGAATAAAAGATGAGCTTTATGAGTTGATGAAGGAAGTTGAAAGCACAAACAAGGGTAGAAGATGATCAAAGAGGAGGGTGACGTGAATGTGAGGATTCCAAATTCAGGACACCTTAATAAAGGGGAATGGAGTAGCCACAACCATTTGATCAAAAATATTTGCCATCATATTAGCCATTATTTATGGTGTCCTCTTATTCAGTACACTTGGACCCCCTTCCTCTTTCTTATGAATCACTGTTGGAACCTTAGATCTCCTTCCTTGATTCTAGATTTGTCACCAAAGGAAACATTAGAGGTGGGTCGACATTAGCGGTGCGGCCCCTTCGATGCTCATGTCAAGATTGGAAAAGTGGAATAGTATAATGACAAGAAAAAATGAGAAGAAAGTCTCTGTGTATGGAATAGAGAGGAAATTTTCATCCCCTTTTTCTTCCAATCTCTGTCCCTTTTATAGAAGATTAACACCACCTTACTTCAAGATAACTTTACTTTAATACCCTTATGATACCATTAAGATACAATCACTTATGTACTTTTAATTTAAAATGACTTCATCTATATCCTCCACGTGTCACCTTTCCTTTCTTGTTGATCACCTAAAAATAAGCCATACATAAAATACAAAATAAATATATGATAATAATAAAGATTATTCTTTTTCAACAATATTTCTTGTTCAAAAGATTCTATGGCATCTCATCTTATTTTACCCAAAAATACCCATATCATTCATCCTTACCGTGCTCCGAAATAACCATAACTCTCAGCCCTACTGGGCTCTTGAAACACAAAAACTTCTCGGCACACACAACAACATAAGGATTTGAATCAACTAAGCTACTCAACCCTTCTGCGCTCCAGAAAAACACAAGGTGATCGGGAAATATAAAGGGTGCTTGGGAAACACACAGGACGCACGACACAAATCATAACACATACTATTAATCAACTAAAATGCTCAACCCTTCTATGCTTAAGAAAAATACATGGTGCTCGGTAAAACACACAGGGTGCTCAACATAGATCATAACACAAACTCTGAACCAACTATAATGCTCATCCCTTCTGTGCTCGGGAAAAATATATGGTGCTCGGGAAACACTCACGGTGCTCGACACAGATCATAACACATACTCTGAATCAACTAGATTGCTCAACCCTTCTGTGCTCGAGAAAAACACACAATGCTCAGCATAGATCATAACACAAACTCTGAACCAACTATAATGCTCAACACTTCTGGGCTCGGGGAAAATATATGGTGCTCGGGAAATACACAGGGTGCTCGGCATGACTGACAAGATCAAGATCTGAACCAACTACAATACTCAGCTCTACTGGACTCAAGAAATATACTAAAAGCTTAGGAAAACCAGAAAGTTCTTTGCCTAGATAAGAACAAAAGAATATGACTCAACTATAATGCTTGTTTCTTACTGGACTCGGAAAATGTATTGAATGCTCAGGAAAACTACAAAGTTCTCGGCCTAGATAAGAACACAAGTATCTGACTCAATTATAACGTTTGGCTCTGTTGGACTCGAGAAATGTATTGAATGCTCGGGAAAACTATAATGCTCGACTTTTATTGGACTCGGGAAACATACCGGTGTTGGATCGAGAAGTGTCGCTAGAGGAAGGGGGTGAATAGCAAGCGTGAAATCTTTGTTTTTTTTTGTTTGTTCGATTAAGAATATGAGTAATGCAGTGGAAAAATAAATATGACAAATTTATTTTTACTTGATTCACAACCCAGCGATTGCTACTCCAAGGCCCCGTGATCCTTGACTGTGTACAAAGAGGCAATCCACTATAGAATCTCCTCCTCATTGGAGGTAGGAGACAACGATCACAAAAACTGAGAGAAAAAAACCAGAGGATGAGGCAACTGTAGGGTCGATGATGTGTAGATGTTTGGCCGGCTAGAGGGGGGTGAATAGCCCTCTTCTTACGATGATGGAATTTGCTCGTCTACAAAGAATATAAGCGCAAACGGAATATGCAAATACAAACAAAGAGAGACAAAGCAAAGGAAACAAACAATGCTAACAAGATAATATAACGTGGTTAACGACTGCGCCGCTAGTCCACGGTCTGATTCGTCCACGGTGAATCACTCCGCAAGCTTTCACTATTCTCTCCTTTGCACAAAGCTAGGTGAAGGTAACCATTTCTTACAAAATCACTACTCTTGCAATAAGATGAATATAAGCACAAGGAAGAGGAGGAAATTCGTTTGGGCACTTTGGGATATGTTTAGAATAGAATCATTAGCCTCCCAAAGCCCAACACCCTCTCTTTTTATAGAGAGGGCTGATTTCTTCCCGTTAGCCGCCACCAGTCGACTTCTGCCTCTGGCAGTCGACTGCCACCACTACAACGACCTCCGAACACGTTAGATCCCGATCGTTATAGTCCAACGGATCCCTTGGCAGTCGACTGATGTAACCATTAGTCGACTGCTAGCTCCGTAGTCGACTGCCCAGTCGGCTACAAGAGGTTCTATGCCCGCAACTTCCTCTGGCAGTCGACTTCCATTCCATGGCAGTTGACTGCTGGGCATAAACCCATCAGTCGAATACCAGTCGAACCCCGTTAGACTCAGAGCAGTCGACTGTCATTTCATTGCAGTCTACTGGTGTCGGGAAATCTCATCTGACACTTAGCCAAATGGCCAAGTTTCACCTAAGAGCACTACCCCTTCCCGGGTTACATTCGCTCACTCTCATCCCTTGAAGTCCCTCACCTTTGAAGTTGTCTTCGTCCGGCCACGTCCCTCGGATACGCCAAGCGCGCGAATCTTCAACGCCATCCTTCGTGTCTCGCCCTGAAGTCTACTTCCTCCAACTTCACTCCAAGCTCCTCGTCCGGCGGTCCCTCGGATGCTTCAAGCGCGCGACTTCCGCAAAGCCATCCTTCACCGACTCAAAGACTGAGTCATGAGAGGTGAAACTCGCCAAGGCTCCATGTGCGAATTACTAAGTCCTGCAAGACTCTAACGCACATATCAAATCGCAATAAAAACCTAACTTAAACCCTTTGCCACACACATCAAAACCATATCACGGGTTGATTGCCCTAACAATCTCCCACTTTTTGATGTGTGGCAATCCGTTTAAGTTAGGTAAAAACATTTGATAAAATATTAAGGAAAGAAAGCATGTAGATAAAATGATTAGCAACTCTCCCCCTTAATACATGAAACTCCCCCTAAATACATTCCCCCTTTACTTAAACATATATCTTTCTCCCCCTTTGACACCATCAAAAAGATTAAACAGGGTTTATATGGCATGACATCAAGTCTAGAGAGAAGCAAAAAATCAAAAACACTTAAAATCCTGATAAAATTAGGTTATCAGATTGCTGCGTACAAAGACATCGATCATTATTATCGATGATGGCAGTCGAATGGCACAAGGAAATCAGGTTTTCTGATTTTCTGGATGAAATTTAGAAATGCACTATAAATTCTAGGAAATTCAAAAAATAGTGAAATTTGGGGAACACATTTCTTTTAGGGTTCTTTATCAATGAAAAATAGTTTTTCATGAAAAATCATTATATTTTTAATGATTTTCCAAAAATCCAAAAACTTTAAAAACAACTAGTGTTTTGATCAAATTTGTATCCATTTTAACACTTAGTTTTGCTTTGGATTTTTTCAAAATATGAACATGCAGATTTTAAAGTAAGAAATTATTTTGAAAACATATGAAATATCCAACCATGATCTTTGGGCAATATGTCTATGAATTAAACATAAGCCTTCCCCATGATTGGTCTATTATTGCTATTTTGATACTTTACATGACTATCTAAATGTCATAGGTCATTAGTGGACATTTGTATCATCCTAACATCTAAATCATGCTAAGTTTTCAATCAAGGTAGCCTATGGTGAGTTTGAGATGTATCCTAGAGCTATTTGTATATACTTAACCATTATTTTCATGCAATTCTATCAAGGTTAAGTATTATTCAATCATTCCACATGATCATAAAGACATATATGTATGAATTCCATATTATGATCATGAAACAAATGTATTCATCAATTAATAATCATGCATTAGGTATTACATCATGATAATAAGGTAAATATCACCTGAAGCATGATTTATCTATTTATACATGCATTATCATCACCTAACACTATTTCAAAAATATTGTCCCGTCATCCTAAGTCAACCAACATATGATATAGGTAAATTCCATATGGTTGACTATCCTAGGGTTTTCCTAACCCTTAAGGATGGATTTAGGAACCCAAAATAAATTCTTGCCTATGGGGTTCACTAAAAATTCTTTAGGGATCCATTTTCTGGCAATTGTCTTCTTTTTATCTTGGCCCCTAGCAATTAAGCATTTATAGACCTTCTCATTTTTATTTTCTTTATATCCTAGGCCTTTCTTATTAAAGCTTGATCTTTGGATCCCTATAATCATGTTAAGAGTGTTGGAGCCAATAGTGAACATTTCTAGGGCTTTGGTTAAGTGATCTACCTTTTCCCTTAAAGCCCTATTCTCTTCCATACATGCATCACTTATATCTAATGGCACATAAAGATCATGTGAGCATGCATCATCATTATTAACATCTAAACATGCTTGATCTAATTTATTTTCTAATGCCTTAATTTGATCTAGCATGCTCTTATTTTTCTTTTTGGCCCTAAATAAATCCCTAGTTAAGCTAGAAACCATGGAAACTATTTTCTTGGGAGTTAGATTTGTTACCATAGCTTCCATGCTTTCTTCTTCTTTGGATGAGGATGGTGAAGAAGCTCCCCCTTCACTCGAGCTCTCCTCACTTGTGCTTGATTCTTCATTTTCGGCGGAGGAAGAGTGTAAGTCATCAAATGCCATTAGTGCCAAATTCGTGACAAAGGCATTTTCTTCCTCAGATGATGATGATGAGGAGGAAGAAGGATCATCCTGATCCTTGCTTTTAATGCCTTTGCCTTCCCCTTTTCCTTGGCCTTCTTTTCTTCTTCCTTTTTCTTCTTGCTCCCCTTCTTCTTCTTTTCTTCCTTCTTTCTCTTCTCCTCTTTGCTCTTGTTCAAGAGGGGACAATTGTCCCTTATGTGTCCCTCTCCGTGGCAATTATAACAAATCACCTTCCCCCTTGGTCTTCTCCTCCTATCATTAGATTTATTAAATTTAAAATCTTTTAATGCACACCTTACCCTCCTTACCATATAAGCTTCTTCCGTGCTATCCATGGAGGAGGAGGAGGAAGCTTCATCGGAGGAGGAGGGAATCTCCATCTTTTTCTTCCATTTGTTAGCCATCAAGGCTACTCCTCTTGAAGGTTGAAACTTTGGCTCTTCTACTATTCCTTCGAGCCTTGTTTCATGGAGCTCCATAGTTGAGAAGAACTCCTCCAAGGTGCTCACTTCCAAGTTCTTGGAGATGTAAAAGGAGTCCACCATAGAGCTCCATCTTGAGGACCGGGGAAATACATATATTGCCTTCATTAGCATATCCCGGTTGGAGAGTTTTTCACCTACACTTGTCAAACCGGTTAGAATTTCCTTAAATCTAGAGTGTAGGGATTTTACCTTCTCTCCCTTTTCGAGTTTGATATTGGATAGTTGGGAGCGAAGGACATCTCTCCTTGCTAGCTTGGGCTCGGATGTGCATTCATGAATTTCTATGAGCTTCTCCCACATCTCCTTGGCGCTAGCACACTCTCCTATCTGGTTGACTTCTTGTTGGGGGAGTACATTGTAGAGGTGATGTTTGGCTTTTGAGTTTGCCAAGTACTCTTCCCTTTGCCTCTTTCTCCACCTTGATTTTTCCAATGGCTCCCCTTCTTCATCCCTAGGCATTTCGAAATTGTTTTCCATGATAAAAAGATTTTCAAAATCAGTTTTGAAAAATACTTCCATTTGCTTCTTCCACCAAGCGAATTCCCCGTCGAACTTTGGCGGATGAATATTGGAGTCGGCCATCTATTGATGAAGTGTTTGTTGCGCCGATTAGTCCTCGACAAATGACTTGGCTCTGATACCACTTGTAGGGTCGATGATGTGTAGATGTTTGGCCGGCTAGAGGGGGGTGAATAGCCCTCTTCATACGATGATGAAATTTGCTCGTCTACAAAGAATATTAGCACAAGAGGAATATGCAAATAAAAACAAAGAGAGACAAAGCAAAGGAAACAAACAATGCTAACAAGAGAATATAACATGGATCACGGCTGTGCCACTAGTCCATGGTCCGATTCGTCCACGGTGAATCACTCCGCAAGCTTTCACTATTCTCTTCTTTGCACAAAGCTAGGTGGAGGTAACCTTTTCTTACAAAATCACTCCTCTTGCAATATGATGAATATAAGCACAAGGAATAGGAGGAAATTCGTTTGGGCTCTTTGGGAGATGTTTAGAATAGAAGCATTAGCCTCCCCAAGCCCAACACCCTCTCTTTTTATAGAGAGGACTGATTTCTTCCTGTTGGCCGCCACCAGTCGACTGCTGCCTTTGGCAGTCGACTGCCGCCACTACAATAGCCTCCTAACATGTCGGATCCCGACTGTTGTAGTCCAATGGATCCCTTAGCAGTCGACTGATGTAACCATCAGTCGACTGCTGCCTCCGTAGTCGATTGCCCAGTCGGCTACGAGAGGTTCTGTGCCCGTGACTTCCTCTGGCAGTCGACTGTCATTCCATGGCAGTCGACTGCTAGGCTTAAACCCATCAGTCAGATACTAGTCGAACCCCGTTCGACTTAGAGTAGTCGATTGCCATTTCATGGCAGTCGACTAGTGTCGAGAAATCTCATCCGACACTTAGCCAAATGACCAAGTTTCACCTAAGAGCACTACCCCTTCCCGGGTTACATTCGCTCACTCTCATCCCTTGAAGTCCCTCGCCTTTGAAGTTGTCTTCGTCTGGCCACGTCCCTCGGATACGTCAAGTGCACGACTCTGCAATGTCATCCTTCGCATCTCACCCTAAAGTCTACTTCCTCCGGCTTCACTCCAAGCTCCTCGTCCGGCGGTCCCTCGGTTGCTCCTAGCGCATGGCTTTTGCAAAACCATCCTTAACCGACTCAAAGACCGAGTCATGAGAGGTGAAACTCGCCAAGGCTCCATGTGCGAATTACTAAGTCCTGCAAGACTCTAACGCACATATCAAATCACAATAACAACCTAACTTAAACCCTTTGCCACACACATCAAAACCATATCACGGGTTGATTGCCCTAACAACAACAAGCCTACCTCACCTCATTACGATAAAAACTCCGATTAAAATTTAAATAAACTCATACTACCGACGAATATGAAGCTGAGATGAGAGATTGTCATCGGTGTGTTGGCGTCGTAATGTCATCATTGAAGCGTAGCATTGTTGAAGCACTTGGGAGCAAAATGATGATGTAGGGTTTGAGTACTCCCCTCATTTTATAGACTCGTGAGTTGGGAATTAGTCTGGATCTAGATCCTCAATTTGTGGAACTTATCACGAGGTGGCACCTTATCTTATCGTGAAGTGGCAGTGTCAAACGTTATCCTTTTTGACCTAGCGCACAAGGTAGATTCGTCGCCATCAGTCGACTACCTGCCTGGACACTTCCCTGCAGTAAGAGGTTAGAACGGAATATGTTAAATATAACGGTTCCTTTGTTGGGAGGGTTTTGCTTATCGAGTCCGTGAGGGAAAACTTTGCTTCCCACTTCACCTCGATAGCTTGTTCATGGCGATCCCATCGATGTCCCCGGATTAAAAAAAATTTAATCGTAATCAAATGGGATTGGCCAAACAACCAAGTCATCGTCGTGCTATTCGTTTAGAGAGGTCACTTGAACAAAATCGTTGTTCAAGCGACCATCCTCTATTCTACGAGTAGCCGCGGAATAAACGATGTACGGATCGCCGGTTTTTGTGTTTATGTTCGGGGTCCAAGTTATATTAGACACATACATAAAGTAAACATCCACACAAAACATGCATATAATTGAAAAGAAATTATAAACATAATACAAAGGAACACTAATCAAAATAAACAAGATTATACCTCTTGTTATACCTCTTGATATTCTATTGTATGTCTTTCCTCCTTTTGGACGTCGTGTGGGCGACAATCTTCTAAAAGTTGAAGCTCCTAGATCGCCAATCTTCCTTCCTTGTTTACTCCGAACAAAGGAAGATCATAAAATAAAACTCTTCTTCCTATCTAGAACCGACCACCAAGTCAATAAACTCGATGTTGCCGCCGACCAAGGAAGAGAACATGGAGTATGGGAACCGGCCAAAGGAGAATCAATGAGGGCATGGGCGCCGGCCAACACTTGGAGAAGAGAAAGGAAAGCAATCCATCTCCTTGTTTCCGCCCAAACCCTAAACCTAGTTCAGCTAATTTCCAGCCAAGGATGAAGGGAAGAAGAATAGGTTGAGCTCCAACCAAGGTAAAGGGAAGAAGGAAGGTTGCCGGCCAAACCATGAAAGAAGAAGAAAAGCCTTTCTCCTCATGTTGCTGCCCACAACCAACAACCAAACCCTAAACCTAGCCGCCCACTCGTAATCCTACCCCAACTAGGAATTGTTGCCACCCAAGGGAAGCATCCCTAATGCCATCCATCATAAGCCATAGATCAAGGGGAGAAGGTTGGGCGCCGGACAAACCAAGGAGAGAAGAAGAAGGAAGGGTGCCGGCCACCTAAGGAAGAAGAAGAAGAAAAAACATCTTTCCTTAATTGTGACCACCCAAAACCCTAAGCCTCCCTTGCTCTTGCAGGCCAAAACCCTAGCACCCTTTCCTCTAATTCAATTATTGCCACCCACCCACAAGCCCATATTTATAGAGTTAAGCTTAAGGCTTGATTTAATCTCCACCATTGGTTGTAGGGATTTAATCTCAACCATCGGATCTAGAGATTGAATCTTAACCGTCGGATCTAGAGATTTAATCTCTACCTTTGGATCTAGAGTTTTTTTTTCATCCATTGGATCTAAGCTTCATGAGGTGTTAATAGGCTATAATAGGGACCATGAGGAGGAGTTGGATCTTGGCAACCTATGGATCAAGCCCCCATAAAGTCCAATCCACTAATAATAATCCAATCCACTAAAGGATTATCATTGATCTACCTCACTAATCCCATAAGATAATAAAGGCTCCACATATTATTTGTACATTTTCTCCCGGTGTTTAAGATCTCGAATGTCCGTCGATTAATTAATTTACTGACCATTAATTAATCAACATCTAACTCCATGAGTAGTACCACTCAACCTTTTCATCATGCCGGACCAAATCCACCTGCAGGGTTTACATAATGAACCTTATGAGCTCCTCAATGGGACATCATCATCCTGATATATAGGAAACAGTTTCCTCCTATAATCATCGACACACCATATAAATAATATAATTTCCCAACTTACCGAGCCTATCGATTTAATCTATAAATCTCGCCCATTGGTAAATCAAATAAATGAATACTAAGTATATGTGCCCGTTATTATATCGGGATTAAGAGCATGTACAATATAATATCTGAGGTCCGATTCGATTATGTAGTCAACAATAAATCGAATCACCTCTATGTCAGTCCTGCTCAATACACACAAAGTGCACTAGTGTGATTCTATGGTCAAGACAAACCAATACGAAATCACACTACAACCATTCCGATGGTTTGTCCAAAGTAATCTCGGTTGTGAGACTTTACTTATACTTTATAAGGGGTCGATAACATGATCTCCCGTGTGACACCACACACCATGTTATCTACAATGTAATGTATTAGACAATATTGCATAACCATAAAAATATGCAAACAATGATCATGTGATTCTTATTTCAAAATAAAGATGTTCATCGAAAAGATAGACTTTTCAGTATACATTTCTACAATCTCCCACTTATACTTAAAAGACTATGTTGTCCTTAAACTTCCATACATCTGATTTCCCTTCCCTCCACATGCCTATCAAAGCTCTCGCTAGAAGGGCCTTTGTGAAAAGGTCCACCAGCTCATCTTCTGATGCAATCTAGGCGACAACAACTTCTACCTCCTTTACGATTTCTCATATCAGGTGGTACTTGCGCTCTATGTATTTACATACCTTATGGGCTCGTGGTTCCTTCGAGTTTGCAACTGCACCATTATTATCACAATAAATTTTGATAGTTCTGGGCAAACCAATAATCACATCCAAGTCCATTAGAAAGTTCTTGAGCCACACAGCTTCTTTGGCCGCCTCAGAGGCTGCCACATACTCAGCTTCCATGGTGGAGTCTGCCACGCATTTCTGCTGGACACTCCTCCATACAATGGCTCCACCTCCCAAAGTAAACACAAAACCTCAGGTAGACTTACTGTTATCCCTATCTGATTGGAAGTTGTAATCCATGTAACCCACAAGGAGTAATTAGTCTGCCCAGTAAACTAGCATATAATCACTAGTCCTTCTCAAGCACTTCAATATATGCTTTACCATAGTCCAATGTCCCTGTCCTGGATTACTCTGATATCTGCTGACTATGCCGATGGCATAGCGGATATCTGGTCTCTTACATAGCATCGAATACATGAGGCTTCCTACTGCCGAAGCATAAGGAACCGCCTTCATCTCCTCTATCTCCTCAGATGATCTAGGACACATCTCCTTAGATAAAGGAACTCCATGCCTGAAAGGTAGAAAACCCATCTTGGAGTTCTGCATGCTAAAATGATCCATAATCATGTCTATGTATGAAGCTTGGGATAAGTACAACATCCTTTTCCTGCGATCCCTTATAACCTTGATCCCAAGGATGTGTCCCACTTCTCCCAAGTCCTTCATATCAAACTGTTTGGACAACCATACCCTTACGCCAGATAACACCTTGATATTGTTGCCAATCACCAAATTGTCATCTACATATACTACAAGAAATACCACTACGTTTCCGTCACTTCTCTTTTATACACAAGGCTAATCCGGACTTTGAATAAAACCATAATCCTAGATTACCTCATCAAATCGGAAGTTCCAAGACCTCGAAGCTTGCTTCAATCCATAAATGGACCGATTAAGCTTACATACAAGATGCTCTTTGCCCTTTGTAATGAGTCTCTCTGGATGCTTCATATAGATATTTTCCTCAAGACTTCCATTAAGGAAAGTTGTCTTGACATCCATCTGCCACACCTTATAATCCATATGAGCTGCTATGCATAAGAGAATCCGGATAGACTTAAGCATGACTACCGGCGAAATGGTCTCCTCATAATCGATACCCTCTTTCTGAGTATACCCCTTCGCAACAAGCCTTGCTTTGAAGGTCTCAACCTTCCCATCTATTCCTCTATTTCTTTTGTAGATCCACTTTCATCCAATGGTTTTTGCACCATCGGGTGGGTCAACTAGCTCCCAGACCTTATTTGAATCAATAGTTTCAATCTCAGCATTCATTGCACTTTTCCAAGATGCTGCATCTTTATCTTGGATTGCCTCGTCATATGTCCAGGGATCAAGTTCATGTTCGCCAGGGACCAAATCAGAAGATTCTCCCAAGAACATGAATCTATCAAGCTGTCTCACAACCCTCCAACTACGACGAGGTATCACCTGTGTACCCTCTGTGACACGCGGTGCAGTGACATGTGGTATATCCTCTTGTACCGGTGGTACTAAAGAAGTGACTTCCCTTTTTAATTCCTACAAAACAATTTTACTCTTAGGCTTGTTGCTCATCACATAGTCTTCCTCTAGAAATCTGGCGTTCGTGCTAACGATCACCCTCTGATCTCTAGGACTATAAAACAAACCACCTTTCGTTCCTCTAGGATAGCCAACGAACATGCATACTTCTGTACGAGGTTCCAACTTACCATTATCTGCCTTCAGCACATGTGCTGGACTCCCCTATATCCGAATATGTCTTAGACTAGGCTTTCGCCCAGTCCACAATTCTGTGGGAGTAGAAGGCACTAACTTAGATGGAATCAAGTTCAGAATGTACACTGCCGTATCTATAGTATATCCCCAGAACGAATCTGGCAACTCAGAATAATTCATCATCGATCTAACCATCTCTATAAGAGTTCTATTCCTTCGCTCTGTTACACCATTCTACTGGGGTGTGCCTGGTGCAGACAATTGGGATTGAATCCCATCCTCTGATAAGTAGTTCCTAAACTCTCCCAAGAGGTACTCACCACCACGATCAGATCATAGTGTCATCCATATCTTGAATAATCATCTATGAAAGAGACGAAATATTCAAGACCACCTCTTGCCTGGATAGTCATAGGACCACACAAATCAGAATGAACCAATTCTAACACATCTTTGACTCTATACCCCTTGGCCTTAAAAGGCCTCTTGGTCATTTTACCTTCCAAGCAAGATTAGCAGGTTGGGAAATCTTCCACCACTAATGAACCCAGAGGTCCATCAGCTATCAACCTGTGAATTCTGCTTAGGTTAATATTACCATGCCTAAGATGCCAAAGATATGTTTGGTTCATCTTGGAAGGTTCTTTTCTCTTATTGGAATTAGAAGATGAGTTATTTACTTCAATTTGCATCGTGGGAGCTTTTGGTTCAAGTGTATACAAATTTCTTATCAATGTACCAGAACAGATAACCTCCCTATTCCTTTTTATAACAACTCTGTCATTAAAAGAAATAGAGTATCTATTCACAAAAAATTTAGAAATCAAAATTAAATTCTTTCTAAATAAAGGTACATAAAGGGAATTATTAAGAACCAAAAATTTATTTTTCTCAAAAGTTAAATAATCATCTCCCACTACAACAGCTGCCACCTTCGTGGCATTGCCCAAGTAAATGGTAATCTCCCCTTTAGCTAGTCGTCGGGTTTCCTGGAACCCCTGCAAAGTATTACAAACATGATCAGTGGCTCTTGTATCTATACCCCAGGTGCCGGTAGATAAGACCGCTAATCATATTTCAACGACTAGCCCAAAGGATATACCTTTGTTCTGCTTTAAATTGGGACAGTCCTTGTTCCAATGTCCATCCTGCTTGCAAGTGAAGTACTTGCCTTTCGGCTTCTTCAGTCCTCCCTGAGATCCTCCCAATAGCTTTGCTCCACCTTGTTTCTTCTTCTTCTTGCCTTTCAGCTAAGAAGTAGAAACCTTCTGAGCAACCATAGCCTGAGGACACTCTTCGAAGAGTGCATACTTGTACTCCTTAGCATATAAGACAATATCTAGTTTATTTTCCAATCAACATAATTTGGGTACAGTAAGTTTATTTTCCTTTAGTTTCATAGCAAGTGGACTGAAAGTCATTTTTGAAAATCCTAAGAATCACATAGATCATTACTGTAGATTTTAAAAAATTATTGATTTCTTAAACAATAAAATTTTAAAATCAACCAACACCTCAAAACACCGAGAATATCGTATGCCACGATAGTGTGGACGTATACGAATTCTACATTTGTAAGAGGAGGTTTTACCCATTAATTTTACTATCTTGTCAACCTAACTTTTTGACAAGTAAAATAAATAGTTGGTTTTTCTTCGGCCCTACAAATAAAAGCAGTGACTCTGATGGGGAGGATACTTATATTTGTATCTATGTGTTCACCATTACTTGGTACAAAGGTAATTATCTCGGGTTGTGCCTTACGATGGAGAAGTACACACGCTCCTTGATAATTCCCTATAACCATATTTGACCTTGTGATCCGTAAACAAACTCATCCGATGGGGAGGAAGGCACTCAGAGCCGACGCGCAAGTTTGTTTGCATCACTTGTCAAATCGTAATGGAGGCCGTGGGAATTTATAAAAATATCCCTCTCCCACTTAGTAATTTGAAATTGAGGAATTTTCCTAGCCTACGACATGCATATCAAACAAAAAGCAATAAATATGAAAACTAAATTATTTTCCAACTATTATGGCTTTTGTCTTTAATATGTCTCCCGTCGCATCGCCTTCTCGTCCGCTCCTCCTACGCCATGTATGAGCCATCCGGAGATCCGAGCCGAGACTAAAATCTATTTTAATTTACATCCATTGATCCTATACTCCACGAGGGAGTGTACATGAAATCTAGATCGAAAGTAAACTAAAATAAAAAGAGTCGCTAAACAATGCCGTATCTAATTTACAAAAATTAAATACTAGCCTAGTCAACCCTGAGGATTCAACAAAATAAATATTTACACACATGCAATCACATACACACATATGGTCATAATAGTCGGATCTTATACCTGCAACCAAAGAGTAAAACTACACATATCCTACAATTATCCGGCACATATAATATATGAAAAGTGCATAAAAATTAACCGAATCCTAAACACACAAAACCGGAAACCTTGGCTCTGATACCAATTGTTGGGAGGGTTTTGCTTATCGAGTCTGTGAGGGGAAACTTTGCTTCCCACTTCACCTCGATAGCTTGTTCATGGCAATCCCATCGATGTCCCCGGATTAAAAAAAATTAATCTTAGAAAAAAGGGATTGCCCAAACAACCAAGTCATCGTCGTGCTATTCGTTTAGAGAGGTCACTTGAACAAACTCGTTGTTCAAGCGACCATCCTCTATTCTACGAGTAGCCACGGAATAGACGATGTATAGATTGCCGGTTTTTGTGTTTATGTTCAGGGTCCAAGTTATATTAGCCTCATACATAAAGTAAACATCCACACAAAACATGCATATAATTGAAAAGCAATTATAAACATAATACAAAAGTCCACTAATCAAAATAAACAAGATTATACCTATTGTTATACCTCTTGATCTTCTATTGTATGTCCTTCCTCCTTTTAGACGTCGTGTGGGCGACGATCTTCCAAAAGTCGAAGCTCCTATAATGCCAATCTTCCTTCCTTGTTTACTCCGAACAAAGGAAGATCATAAAATAAAACTCTTCTTCTTATCTAGAACCGGCCACCAAGTCAATAAACTCGATGTTGTCGTCGGGCAAGGAAGAGAACATGGAGTATGGGAACCGGCCAAAGGAGAATCAATGAGGGCATGGGTGCCGACCAACACTTGGAGAAGAGAAAGGAAAGCAATCCTTCTCCTTGTTGCCGCCCAAACCCTAAACCTAGTTCTCCTAATTTCCGGCCAAGGATGAAGGGAAGAAGAATAGGTTGAGCTCCAACCAAGGTAGAGGGAAGAAGGAAGGTTGCTGGCCAAACCATGAAAGAAGAAGAAAAGCCTTTCTCCTCATGTTGCCGCCCACAACCAACACCCAAACCCTAACCCTAGCCGCCCACTCCTAATCCTACCCCAACTAGGAATTGTTTCCGCCAAAGGGAAGCAACCCTAATGCCATCCATCATAAGCCATAGATCAAGGGGAGAAGGTTGGGCACTGACCAAACTAAGGAGAGAAGAAGAAGGAAGGGTGTCGGCCACCTAAGGAAGAATAAGAAGAAAAAACATCTTTCCTTAATTGTGGCCACCCAAAACCCTAAGCCTCCCTTGCTCTTGCCGCCCAAAACCCTAGCCCCCTTTCCTCTAATTCAATTCTTGCCGCCCACCCTCAAGCCCATATTTATAGAGTTAGGCTTAAGGCTTGATTTAATCTCCACCATTGGTTCTAGGGATTTAATCTCAACCGTCGGATCTAGAGATTTAATCTCTACCTTTGGATCTAGAGTTTTGTTTTCATCCATTGGATCTAAGTTTCATGAGGTATTAATAGGCTACAATATGGACCATGAGGAGGAGTTGGATCTGAAGGGGTTTCCCTTATCGAATCCGTGAGGGGAAACTTCGCTTCCCCTTCACCTCAGTTTCTTGATCATGGCGATCCCTTCTATGTCCCCGGATTAAAAAAATTTAATCATAGACAAAAGGGATTGCCAAAGCAACCAAGTCATCGTCGTGTTATTCGTTTAGAGAGGTCACTTGAACAAACTAGTTGTTCAAGCGACCATCCTCTATTCTACGAGTAGCCACGGAATAGACGATGTCCGGATCGCCGGTTTTCGTATTTATGCTCGGGATCCAAGTATTATTTAGCCATTTATAGATTTATAACATGCTTATAATTGAAAAACAAAAACAAACAACAAACAAAAGAGAAAAGAGAATGGATATACCTCTTGATCTTCTAATGTATGTCCTTCCTCCTTTTGGATGTCGTGTGGGCGACGATCTACCAAAAGTCGAAGCTCCTAGATCACAAATCTTCCTTCCTTGCTCTTCTAAAGCAAGAGGAAGAGTAGAAGCAAGATTTTTCTCCTCACTAAAACCAACCAACAAGGAGCAAACAAACTCCTTGCCGCCGGCCAACTAGAAGGAGAAGAAGATGATGGAAAATAATCAAGACACCAAGGGAAGCCCTATATCTTATTTCCACTACCTAAGGAGAGGGATAAGAGAGGCTTGGCCGCCGGACAAAATCTGGAAGAGGGCTGGAAAACCAATCTGGACGCCGGCCAATGAAGGAAGAAGAAGAAACAATCACCTTCCTTATTTGGTGCCGCCCTAGCCTCCAAACCCTAACCCTAATTTTATCTCAACTAGGATTCCTTCTCTTGCCACCCAAACCCTAGCTCTCTTGATGATAGTTCAGACCAACTCCCATGCCCTCCTTTTATAGAGTTAGGGATAAGTCATGAATTAATCTCCTCCATTGGTTCTAGGGATTTAATCTCAACCGTCGGATCTAGTGATTTAATCTCAACCGTCAGATCTTAGAGATTTAATCTCTACCTATGGATCTTAGAGTTTTGTTTCTATTCAATGGATCTAAGCTTCATGAGGTGTTAATAGGCTACATTAAGGACCATGAGGAGGAGTTGGATCTTGGCCACCCATGGATCAAGCCCACAAAAAGTTCGATCCACTAATGATGATCAAATCCACTAAAGGATCATCATTGATCTACCTCACCAACCCCCATATGATAATATGGGCTCCATATAATATTTGGACATTTTCTCCCAGTGTTTAAGATCTCGAATGTCCGTCGATTAATTATTTTACTGACCATTAATTAATCAACATCTAACTTCTTGAATAGTACCACTCAACCTTTTCATCATGCCGGACCAAGTCCACCTGCAGGGTTTACATGATGAACCTTATGAGCTCCTCAAGACGACATCATCATCCTAATATATAGGACACGATTTCCTCCTTTAATCAACGACACACCATATAAATAATATCATCTCCCAACTTACCGACCCTATCGATTTAATCTATAAATTTTCCCATTGGTAAATCAAAGAGAAGAGTACAAAGTATATGTGCCCGTTATTATATCGGGATTAAGAGCATGTACTAAATAATATCTGCGGTCCGATTCGATTATTTAGTCAGCAATAAATCGAATCACCTCTATGTCGGTCCTGCTCAATACACACAAAGTGCACTAGTGTGATTCTATGGTCAAGACAAACCAATACCAAATCACACTATAACCATTCCGATAGTTTGTCCAAAGCCATCTCGGTTGTGAGCCTTTACTTATACTTTTCAAGGAGCCGATAACATGATCTCCCGTGTGACACCACACACCATGTTATCTACAATGTAAAGTATTAGACAATATTACATAACCATAAAAATATGCAAACAATGATCATGTGATTCTTATTTCAAAATAAAGATGTTCATACAAAAGATAGACTTTTCAGTATACATCCCTACACGATCTTGTCCACCCATAGATCCAGCCCACATAAAGTCCGATCCACTAAAGGATTATCATTGATCTACCTCACCAACCCCGTAAGATAATATGGGCTCCACATATTATTTGTACATTTTCTCCCCGTGTTTAAGATCTCGAATGGCCGTCGATTAATTAATTTACTAACCATTAATTAATCAACATCTAACTCCATGAGTTTTACCACTCAACCTTTTCATCATGCCGGACCAAGTCCACCTGCAGGGTTTACATGATGAACCTTATGAGCTCCTCAAGGGGACATCATCATCCTAATATATAAGACACGGTTTCCTCCTATAATCAACGATACACCATATAAATAATACCATTTCCCAACTTACCGAGCCTATCGATTTAATCTATAAATCTCGCTCATTGTAAATCAAAGAAATGAAAACTAAGTATATGTGTCCGTTATTATATCGGGATTAAGAGCATGTACAATATAATATATGAGGTCCGATTCGATTATGTAGTCAACAATAAATCGAATCACCTCTATGTCGGTCCTGCTCAATACAGACAAAGTCCACTAGTGTGATTCTATGGTCAAGTCAAACCAATACCAAATCACACTATAACCATTCCGATGGTTTGTCCAAAGTCATCTCGGTTGTGAGCCTTTACTTATACTTTACAAGGAGTCGATAACATGATCTCCTGTGTGACAACACACACCATGTTATCTACAATGTAATGTATTAGACAATATTGCATAACCATAAAAATATGCAAACAATGATCATGTGATTCTTATTTCAAAATAAAGATGTTCATACAAAAGATAGACTTTTCAGTATACATCCCTACATCCTTACCATCCGATCTCGACCTAGACCTTCCACTAGAAGTCTTAGTCGGATCATCACCTACGGTCATCCTCGTACATAGAAAATGACCTTACCATCTCTCTTCGCACTCATGCTTACCTCTGGTCCTTTATGATCTGTCGTTTACTTTCAGTCTTCACTTTGGTTCTTCGACTCCTATGAAGTTCTCCTGATGTCGTCCGACCACCACGGTTTCCCAACTAGGGATTCTCCGGGTGTTGTTGACCTTCGGCTTAGCTTAATCATTTCCTGCACACTTAATTCAGCTCATGAGATAACAATATGACCTTAACTTTATATCTTTGTCATAATCAAAACCGAGGTTCAATTATCTGGTGCCCATGCACCAACAACTAGGTACTCTGTCACATTGTCTCAAACAACTATCAGAATACTTCACCTCATAATAAATGTTGAAAACCCCAAACCCATCATAAGTGTTCCCTCTTTAGTAAAATTGAAGAGCAAAGGCAAATGAAGTTTTACAAGTGTCTACAAAGAATACCATACTAAATTTAGAATAACAACAACACTCTGTTACTCTATACTTTCACAATAGATGTAAACCTCAACTATTATGTTAGGCCTAGGGCCTGAGAAATCTACTTACCCATTATAGTTGGCTATTATAATTCTATACGAGGGATTAATTACTTAGCCCTTAAGCTATTATATTAGGTGGAGAGCCTGAAAATATTTACTTAGCCATTATAGCTGGTTGTTATAATTCCACAAGATGGTGTAATTATTTAGCCCTTAAGCTATTCAATTAGGCGTAGGGTCTGAAAAAAAATTATGTATCCATTATAGCTGACTGTTATAATTCCACAGGAGGTGTGTAATTACTTAGCCCTTAAGTTGTTATATTAGGCACACGGTCTGAAAAAATTTACAACCATTATTGTTGGTTATTATAATCCCACAGGAGGTGAGTAATTACTTAGCTCTTAGGCTATTATATTAGGCACAAGACCTGAAAAAATTTACTTAGCTATTATAGCTGACTGTTATAATCCCACAGGAGGTGTGTAATTCTTAGCCATTAGACTGTTATATTAGGCGCAAGGCTTGAGAAAAAACTACCTTTCTTCCTCTTTAAGCTATATTCACAACCATATCCATAACCACTCTGAGTCCTCCCTCTGAATTAGACTGAAAAGAGAAGTCACATAAATTCTAACTTGTGCCCCAAACCCTTCTTTTAAATTTTAACCACCCCAAACCACCAAAAATTTAGTTCTAATTTTCCTTTAAACCCCTCAAATATTAATACCCTTTCCAAACATAACATCCCTGTATTCAGCACAACTTAGTATAACCTATGTGCCCTTCTCCCGCTTCTTTACTTTAACCCTAGCTTCATCCTTCTTCCCCGACACTTCCCTTTCTACAACTTCCTCAACTCCCACCACAACTCTCAATGGCTTCCTCTTCCAATACTTTACCTTGGTATGAAGATACCATTAGACAACTAACTTTGGACCACCCTTTTGTTTGGATGTATACTAAAAAGTCTATCTTTTGTATGAACATCTTTATTTTGAAATAAGAATCAAATGATCATTGTTTGCATATTTATGGTTATGCATATTGTCTAATACATTACATTGTAGATAACATAGTGTGTAGTGTCACACGGGAGATCATGTTATTAGTTCCTTGTAAAGTATAAGTAAAGGCTCACAACCGAGATGGTTATGGAAAAACTATTGGAATGGTTGTAGTGTGATTTGGTATTGGTTTGTTTTGACCATAGAATCACACTAGTAAACTTTGTGTGTATTGAGCAGGACCGACTTAGAGATAATTCGATTTATTGCTGACTACATAATTGAATCGGACCTCGGATATTATGTTGTACATGCTCTTAATCCCATATAATAATGGGCACTTATACTTAGTATTTATTTCTTTGATTTACCAATGAGCGAGATTTATATAGTAAATTGATAGGCTCGGTAAGTTGGGAAATGATATTATTTATATGGTGTGCCGTTGATTATAGGAGGAAACCATGTCCTATATATTAGGATGATGATGTCCCCTTGAGGAGCTCATAAGGTTCATCATGTAAACCCTATAGGTGAACTTGGTCCGGCATGATGATAAGGTTGAGTGGTACTACTCATGGAGTTAGATGTTGATTAATTAATTGCCAGTAAATTAATTAATTGAGGGACATTCAAGATCTTAAACATGGGTGTTGGATCGAGCAGATCGCTAGAGGGGGAGGGGGTGAATAGCGATAAAAACTTTTCTTTTGTTTCGTTCATTAAAACCCGAGTAGACAATTAATTGCAGCGGAAAGATAAATGACAAATAAAGAGAGACAAATGGATTTTTACTTGGTTCGTAGCCTTCGGCTGCTACTCCAAGGCCCTAGTGATCCTTGATCATGCACGAAGGGCAAATCACTAAAGAACTCCTCCTCGTTAGAGGTAGGAGTTAATCGAATACAAGAAAACACTAAAAGCTTGAGGTAGAGGGACACTCCCCCTCTCCTCGTTATGATAAAACTCCAAGACAATAAAGAAATAAACTGAAATGAAGCTTATACCGATGGAACAAAATATAAACAATTAAACCTAGAGCGTCGGAGAGGTAGCACTTCATTGTCGGAGAGTTGTAGCTTTGCGGAGGCTTTTGGAAGCTTAGAATTGATGAGAAAACCCTAGGAGAGACCCTCCTTTTTTTGCCTTTGAGCCCCTTCTTGAGAGGAACTTCAGCCAAAAAGATTTGAGCACCACCACCCTTGAAATGAGGTAATAAGCCTTGACTCCTCGAAGTTGATCCTTGACCTATCAGTCGAATGATGACTGTAGGCAATCGACTAATAGACGATAGTTGAGTCCTCCAAGCTGGCAGTCAACTGATGCTAGCTGAAATCAACAGTTAGCTAAATAAAAACATTATTTCGACGACCTCCAAGCGTCCGATCTTGACCTAGACCACCGATGGGATGTCTTGGGTTAGATCTACGCTTAAGACTATCCCTGTAAGAAGGATACGACCTCACTTATGCTCGCACACACGAGCTTACCTCGATACATACTGTATCGCTTTCGCTTCTGGCTTTCCACTCGATTCCTTCGGCTTCATCCGAAATCACTCGAGTGTCGCCCGACCACCGTGGCTTCCTCCGGGTGTTGCTAGCCTTCAGCTCCAACGTTGGCACTTTTTTGCACACTCGATATAGCTAGTGAGATAACAAGATGATATTAACTTTGTATCGTTTGCTATAATCAAAACTCAGGTTCGTCTTAGGTACTAACTGCACCAACAATCTCCCCCTTTTTGATCTATGATAAACCCACATACAAAGTTAATAAAATAACATGCATGAAGAATAATAATGTGCATAAAAACATGAATAATAAAGATTAAGTAGGAGTAGTAAGGATTTTCTTCAAGTACTCCCCCTTGGGGAAACCTCCCCCTTGACCGAGGGTGAGTCTTGAAAGAAGAACTTAATCCTCCCCCTTGGTGGTTGCTATTTAGGAAGAGTTTAAGTAAATAACATTACATAAAGTCGGCCTTAGTGAAATGTTTAAGTTAAGAGGACTTCTTAACTAGTCCCTTTCTCCCCATAGTATATTAAAAATAAGTTTAAGTTAAGAATTCTCTTAACTTGGCCTTTATTAAATAAGTTTAAGTTAAGAATTATCTTAACTTGGCCTTTATTTCCTTTTTTTTGTTAACTCAAACAAGTTAAGTAAAAGTAAACATTTACTTATCTTTTGGCCATGTGAATAAATATTAAGTAAGTTAAGAAATTTGAAATTTGATCCCTTATCTTTGGCCTTTTTCTCCCCCTTTTGCCATATATCAAAAAGAGTGGGGGGGTGTGAAAAATGAATATATGTATTAAATTTAAAGTCCAAGCATGTTCCTTATTATTTTGAAAATAATATACTGAAAATAAGCTCATCTATAAAATGTTTGACTCATATTTGACTTGATTGATATGAAAGATCAACAAGTCCTGGTCAGAGTCGATTAATATGTATGATTATACTTCATGGTTCATGGCGATGCACTAGTTCTACATCTGAAACCAGGAGTAAGGTCCTAACATCTCACGCCCATCTACGTGGCTAAGTACACACACATTAGTCCTATGAGTTGTGAGATGTATTGGCTCCTTAAATTTATAGGTGCATGATATCTAAGGTATGTCCTATGCTAGTTCAATGAGAATGAAAAGTAAGAAAATAGTAGCAAGAGAATATAATTTGTAAGTTCCTATTCTACTATGCACATGCCCAATTTTCGTCTTAATAGACTAAATTCAGCTACGGGTAGGGGTTTAGTAAATAGGTATGCCAAGTTGGACTTCGATTCGACGTAATCAAGTTGTATGGCTCCGTTGGCCACATGTTCTCGAATGAAATGATGTTTGACCTCTATATGTTTTGTCCTAGAATGACATATTAGATTCTTAGTTAGGTTAATTGATCTAATGTTATCTAAGTGGAGTTTAGTGTTCGTAAAATCTAACTTAAAGTCTCAGAGAGTGTGCTTCATCTAAAGAAGTTGAGTAACACACTCACCCATCACGATGTATTCGGCTTCGGTGGTAGATAAGGCAACATAGTGTTGCTTCCTACTGCACCAACTCACTAGACTCGAGCCGAGAAGTTGACAACAACCACTCATACTCTTTCTATCGAGCTTACTACCGGCATAGTCTGAGTCGGAGTAGCGGGTTAGTTCGAACTCGATAGATCTAGGGTACCAAAAACCGACATTAAGTGTACCCTTTAGATATCTAAGGATACGCTTGACCAGAGTTAGGTGAGACTCCTTGGCACAGGTTTGGAACCTTACGCACATACTTACTAAAAATAGGATATCAAGTCGACTCGCAATTAAGTAAAGGAGACTCCCTATTATGCTCCTATAGTATTTTAAATCAATTGAATTTCTGATTACATCTTCTTCTATATTCACATTAGTTGCCATTGGAGTATTAATAATTTTAGCATCTTGCATTCCAAAGCGTTTAATTAATTCCCTAGTATATTTGCATTGATGTAGGTATATTCCATCTTTAGTTTGTTTAATTTGTAGACCTAAGAAGAAGCTCAACTCACCCACTAAATTCATTTCAAATTCACTTTCCATAAGTGAAATGAATTCATTCAGTAGGATTGAGTTGGTGGTTATGAAAATAATATCATCTACATAGATTTGGGCTATGAATATGTCTTTACCTATGGTTTTTACGAAAAGGGTTGGATCAACTACACCTTGGTTAAATCCTTTGGACTTAAGATAAACTGAAAGCCTCTTGTACCAAGCTCGAGAAGCTTGTTTAAGTCCATAGAGAGCTTTCTTTAACCTAAGAATAAGGTCAGGATTATCTAGACTTTCGAAACCGGGGGATTGACTAACATAAACCTCTTCTTTAATGTATCCATTCAAGAATGCTGACTTTACATCCATTTGAAAAACTTAAATCCTCGATGTGCAGCATATGCTAATAACATTCGAATGGACTCTAGTCTAGCTACTGGGGCATAGGTCTCGTCGTAATCTAAACCTTCGACTTGACTAAATCCTTTAGCGACTAGTCTAGCTTTATTTCTAACTACTTCACCTTTATCATCAAGTTTATTTCTAAACACCCACCTTGTTCCAACGATTGTTTTATCTTTAGGTGGTGGTACTAATTCCCATACTTCGTTCCTAGTGAATTGAGCCAGCTCTTCTTGCATTGCAATAATCCAATCGGGATCAAGAAGAGCTTGGTCAATAGTTTTGGGTTCAATTTTGGAAATCAAGAAGATTTGACTAAGGTTTCTGTATGAGGCTCTAGTTCAAACTCCTAGACTTGGATTACCTATCACTTGGTCGATAGGATGATTCGTTTGAGTCCTAGTTTGGTTTGGATTTGGGTTTGGGTCACCTACCACTTGGTCAATAGGATTACTCGTTTGAGTTCTAGTTTGGTTAGAGTCATCTACCACTTGGTCGATAGAATGACTTAGTTGACTTAGATTAGGATTAATACTATACTTGATATCCGGATCAGAGTTGAGTCTGGTATGAATCGGCTCGCTAATTGGGGTTGTCGGGGGTTTTGTAGGTTCGTGTTCTTCATCAAAACTACATTGATAGTCTCCTCGACTCTAAGGGTGTCATTGTTATATACTCTATAAGATCTACTTGTAGTTGAGTATCCTAGAAAGATTCCGGTTGAGGTTTTGGTTGTAAATTTCCCTAGGTAATCCTTAGTGTTTAGGATATGTACCTTACACCCAAATACCCTAAAGAACTTAATGTTAGATATTTTATCATGATAAAGCTCGTATGAGGTCTTAAGGTGCCTCTTTACCATAAGGATCCTATTTTGGACATAGCATGTCGTACTCACGGCTTCCGCCTAAAACCTATCGGGTGGCTTATACTCGTTTAAGATTGTCTTAGCGGCTTCTTGTAGGGTTCTATTTTTACGTTCTACTAGGCAATTTTGTTGTGGGGTTCTAGGGAAAGAGAACTCATGGTGGTATCCATTTAGGTTACAGAATTCTGTAAACCTGTGGTTCTCGAATTCACAACCATGATAAGTCCTAAGTCTTTTGATTTTAAGGTTTTGTTGATTTTCTATTAGTTTAAATAGGTTGATTAATTGATCTAGGGTATCACTTTTGTGTTTGATAAACTTAACCCAAGTAAATCTAGAATAGTCATCAATTATAACTAAGCAGAATTTACTCCCATTAAGTGACTTAGCTCCGTGTGAATCAAATAGATCCATGTGTAGGAGTTTAAGAAAAATTTTGGTTCGTTCTTGATTAGTTAGTTGATGTTGTGTCTTAGATTGTTTACCTTGTTGACAAGCATTACATATTTTATTGTTCAAGTTATTGAGGTTAGGCAAACCTCTGACTAAGTCACTCTGACTCATCTTGTGGATGAGTCTTGGGTGTGAGTGACTGTGTCATCGGTGCCACAACCATGATTCCTCTTGCTGTGTCATAAGACACTTGGTTGAGGACTTAGTTAGATTAATAGTGTAAATATTGTTGTTTCCGGTTCCCTTAAGGATTGTTTTAGAAGTTTCATTTGTATTAATTATGCATTCATTTTCTAGAAATATGACCTTATAGTTATTATCACACAATTGGCTTACACTAAGTAAATTATATTGAAAATTTTCTACCAATAAGACATTTTGAATAATAAAGTTAGAGTTGAGCTCAATATCACCTGATCTGATGATTTTGAGCTTGTCGTTATTTCCGAAGGCTACCGACACTTATCATTTGAATCAAAGCTTCGAAAACTTGAGTTGATCCCCGGTCATATGTCGGGAGCAACCACTGTCCAACATCCATTGATCATACACGTAAGGAAGTTGGATCGGATATTGGATTTATTAAATATTTTTTGAAGATTATTAACCTAAATCATCTCACCCATGTCTACATGAACAAACATGTTAACCCTATATGTTCTTGTGAGATGACTTTTAATTTTACTTGATTTAAATTTAATGATTTGAACACTTGTCAACCTTGCGTTAGATTCGGATTTGACCTTAGGCTCAGCAAGTCACCTTTTCAAGATCATGGCTTCCAGGTCATGGCGAGGCACAGAGGCCTTCTTTGATCGGAACAATGACCACTTCCTTAGACAAAGCTATTTTCAAGAAAATAGAGACTTGACTCACCTATGACCACTTCCTGGTCTAACTAGTCTAGGATACGACGAGGTAGCTTCAGCTAGTTCCACTCGGTCAAGTGCACTGAACCAGATACCCCTTATCTAGCCCGAATACACCAGACTCTGCTTTTCTAGTGTATTATCATCTCGCTGCATCGTGGTACTATGTTATCAAGTATTGATGAGTTATAGTCCTATCTAACCATTCTAAAAAGAAAAATTAAACTAAATAAAGAACCTAAGCATGGAATTTCTAAGTTAAAATACAAACAAGTATTGTATTGGCTCCCCCTGGACCGTTGAATCGGTTCGGTCTCTCCACATAGTGGATTTGGTCCTTGGGAACCCAGTACTGGTTTGATCCAAAATTTGAAATCAAGACGGTCTTAAGGACCCATGCTTGGACACATTTTTTATGTCGACTTACAATCGACATATACGACTTGTTTATCGTATTTGAGCTAAACCCTAGTCCGGTCTTGTTGTACACGACCCTTTGCGATCCAAGTAGGAGGTCAAGTCCTTTGGATCCCAAAGTAAACCTTTCCAACGTGTTCCTAAGATCATTGACTTGACTCTTCAAGAGTGAGTTCTCAACTTCGAGCTTTTCAACCCGAGTTGAGTCCTCCTCTCGAACTCGACTAGTCGAAGAGGTTAGGGAGACCTCATGTTTGAGGAGTTTAACTTCCTCAACCAGGGTCTCGACCTTGGACTCGGACTTATCTAATTTCCTAGTTAAGAACTTAATTGCACTATAAAGCATACTAATAAGGGATCAACTTACCTTGAGTGTATCTTTTGAACCGGATGCGTATCTGTGGCTTATCTTGAATAGCACTTCGTAGTCCGACTATTCTTTGGTTTCAGACTCATGTTCCAGTTTTGACTCCGTATCTGATTCAACCGGTTTAGCCATAAGGACACGATCATCGTCTTCTTCCTAGGATGCTTCTTCCCATGTAGCGTTGAGTGCCTTTTTGTGTTTTGGTGCTTTACTCTTGAGTTTTGGGCATTCGGACTTGATGTGTCCAAACCTGTTGCATTCGTAACACCTAATATTAGAACTTTTAGGCTTACCTTCGTTCGGTCGAGTGACGGTTCACTTTCGGCCCTTGACTATCTTCCAAACTAGGTTGACTAGTTCGACCTCCATTTTCGGGTCGACCTCCGAATCAGACTCATCTTCTTCTTCCTTCAGGGGTGGCTTGCTCGCGGTTTTCTTCCTTGAACCTGCAAAAAGTGCTATACCCTTCTCAGGTTCCGAGTTAGACTTGTCATGAAGTTCGATATCAAAAAATAACTCATTTAACCTAAGTTTTGAATGATCCTTGGAGACCTTGTAGGCATCGACCATGGATGCCCACAAGGTAGTCCGAGGAAAATAGTTAAGAACATACCTAATAACGTCACAGTTTTCGACCTTTTGCCCGATCGCGTGCAGGTTATTGACTATGTCTTGAACGCGAGCGTGAAGTGGAGTCGTAGTTTCATGTTCTTACATTTTAGATTATATAATTTATTAAACAAAATATTGCACTTACATACCTTGGCTTCATCGGTCACTTCATGAAGCTCCACTAATTTTGTCCAAAGATCCTTTGCGCTGATGAAGGGGCCGACGTGATTAAGATCCTCATTAGACAAGCCGCATTGGAGGATTTGAGTTGCCTTTGTGTCAGCTTTGACTTGCCTTTTTGTAGCATTGGTCCATTGGTCATAATCCAAAGATTTACCCACTTTGTTAGTCGGAAGTATGAATCCCGTTTGGATTATGATCCACATCTCGAATTGGGTCTTAAGAAAGCACTCTATCCGACCCTTCTAATAATGGAAGTCATCTCCATTGTAAAATGGAGGTCGGACGGTGCTAAAACCCTCGAGATGGGCCATTGATACTAAAACAAACAAGAGAATGAAGACGAAAAACCTAACAACACAAACAATCGAAATGTACCAAGACTCGCGTCTTGGATTAGTAGTGCGGGAGAAAAACTAAGCGAATGAAATAAATTCGAGATAAACAAAAAAAAAAAAGAAACAAAATCTGCAAAAAAGCTAGATTGATGGTTTCACCAAATCTTAGCACGCCCGACTCTGATACTAATTGTTGGATCGAGCGGATCGCTAGAGGGGGGGGGTGAATCGCGATAAAAACTTTTCTTTTGTTTCGTTCGTTAAAACCCGAGTAGACAATAAATTGCAGTGGAAAGATAAATGACAAATAAAGAGAGACAAATGGATTTTTACTTGGTTCGTAGCCTTCGACTACTACTCCAAGGCCCTAGTGATCCTTGATCACGCACGGAGGGCAAATCACTAAAGAACTCCTCCTCGTTAGATGTAGGAGTTAATCAAATACAAGAAAACACCAAAAGCTTGATGTAGAGGGACACTCCCCCTCTCCTCGTTACGATAAAACTCTGAGACAATAAAGAAATAAACTGAAATTAAGCTTATATCGATGGAACAAAATATAAACAATTAAACCTAGACAATCGGAGAGGTAGCACTTCGTTGTCGGAGAGTTGTAGGTTTGTGGAGGCTTTTGGAACCTTAGAATTGATGAGAAAACCCTAGGAGAGACCTTCCTTTTATAGCCTTTGAGCCCCTTCTCGAGAGGAACTTTAGCCAATAAGATTTGAGCACCACCACCCTTGAAATGAGGTGATAAGCCTTGACTCATCAAAGCTGATCCTTGACCTATCAGTCCACTGATGGCCATGATCAGTCGACTGATGGCAGCATCAGTCGAATGTTGACTGTAGGCAATCGACTGATAGACGGCAATCGAGTCGTCCAAGCTGACAGTCGACTGATGCTAGGTGAAATTAAAAGTTAGCTAAACAAAAACATTATTTTGATGACCTCCAATCGTCCGATCTCGACCTAGACCACCGATGGGATGTCTTGGGTCGGATCTACGCTTAATACTATTCCCATAAGGAGGATACGACCTCACTTACGCTCGCACACATGAGCTTACCTCGATACTTACTGTGTCTCTTTCGCTTCTGGCCTTCCACTCAATTCCTTTGGCTTCCTCCGAAATCACTCGAGTGTCACCCGACCACCGTGGCTTTCTCTGGGTGTCGCTAGCCTTTAGCTCTAGCGTTGCCACTTTTCTGCACACTCGATTTAGCTCGTGAGATAACAATATGAGCTTAACTTTGTATCGTTTGCTATAACCAAAACTCATGTTCGACTTAGGTGCCTACTACACCAACAATAGGGAGATAAATGTACAAATAATATATGGAGCCCATATTAACTTATGGGGGTTGGTGAGGTAGATCAATGATAATCCTCTAGTGGAATGGATTATCATTAATGGATTGGACTTTTTGTGGGCTTGATCCATTGGGTGGCCAAGATCCAACTCCTCCTCATTGTCCCTATTGTAGCCTATTAAAACCCTCATGGAGCCAAGATCCGATGATGGAAAATGAAACTCTTGATCCGACGATGGAGATTAAATCTCTAGATCCGAAGGTGGAGATTAAATCTCTAGATCCGACGGTGGAGATTAAATCTTTAGATCCAACGGTGAAAATTAAATCTCTTGGTCCGACGGTTGAGATTAAATCTCTAGATTCGACAGTTGAGATTAAATCCCTAGATCTGATGGTTGAGATTAAAGGAGGCTTAAGCCTAACTCAATAAATATGGCTTAAGGGGTGGGCGACAAGACATTGAAGGGAGATTAGGGTTGGGGCGTCAAGCTTTGGGTGGCTAGGGTTAGGGTTTTGGCCTGGGCGGCAACAAGGTGGAAGGTTGAAGTTTGTTTCTTTTCTCTTCTTCAAGAGTTGACCGGCGCCCATCATCACCCTCTCATCCTTGGCCGGCACCCATACCCTCCCTTTATTCTTCCTTGGCCGGCGTCCTCTCCTCTCCTTGAGGCCGGCGGCAACCCTTCTTCAAGGTTGGTCGGTGCTCCATCACCCATTCCTTGACCGGCGGCAACATCAAGTCCTTTGACTTAGTGGTCAGTTTTAGAAAGAAAGAAGAGTTTGGTTTCATTCTTCCCTTTGTTCGGAGCGAGCAAGGAAGGGAAGAACGTATTCTAGGAGGCTTCGACTTTTGGAAGATCGTCGCCAACACGACGTCCAAAAGGAGGAAGGACATACAATAGAATATCGAGAGGAATAATGCTTGTTTATGTTCTTTTGTATTATGTCTATAATTGTTTTCAATTATATGTGGCTAATTTACTTGGACCCCGAATACAAACACAAAAATCGGCGATCCATACATCCTCTATTCTACGGCTATTCGAAGAATAGAGGTAGGTTGCTTGAACAACAAGTTTGTTCAAGTGACCACTCTAATCGAATAGCACGATGATGAAATGGTAGCTTGGGTAATCCCTATTTGTCAAAGATTAATTTTTTTAATCCGGGGAAGAAGACGGGATCGCCATCTACAAGCGACCGAGTTGAAGTGGGAAGCGAAGTTTCCCCCCTTCAAGTGGAATCAGAGCCATGGTTTCCGATTTTGTGTATTTAGGATTTGGTTACTTTTATGCACTTTTCATATATTATATGTGTCGGATAATAGTAGGATGTGCATAGGTTAACTTTTTGGTTGACGGCATAGGATCCAACTATTATGGCCATATGTTTGTATGAGATTGTATGTGTGTAATTGTATATTATTTGAATCCTGTGATACTTAAGGAGAATAAACTTACTGGACCCAATTATGTTGATTGGAAAAGGAATCAAGATATAGTCTTGACTGCTGAGGAGTACAAGTATGTACTTTTTGAAGAGTGTCCTCCTAAGCCTGCAGATGATTCTGGGGAAAAGGAGAAAGAGAGTTATAAAAAGTGGATTAAGGCTGATGAGATGGTGCGGTGTTACATTTTGGCTTCTATGTCAAATGTATTGCAACATCAGCATCAAGCCATGCCCACTGTTTATGACATGATGCTCAATCTCAAGGAACTTTTCGGACACCATAATCGGGCTTCTAGGCAGGAAGCCATGAGGAACTTGATAATGACCACCATGATTGAGGGAACACCTGTGAGGGATCATGTTCTCAAGATAATTGCTCATTTGAATGAGCAGGAAGTCCTTGGAGCTGAGTTTGATGGTGAAACCCAAGTCGATATCATTCTTCAATCTCTACCTAAGAGTTTTGAGCAGTTTTGCCTGAATTATAACATGAATAAGAGGTTGTATTCGTTGGCAGAGCTTCTGACAAAACTCCAAGTGGCAGTGGGGATTTTTCGTTAGAGTTCTTAGGCTCAGGCCATGGTTGCTAAGAAGGTTTCGACTTCTAAGCCGAAAGGCAAGAAGAAGAAAAAACAAGGTGGAGCAAAGGTGGTAGGAGGATCTCAGGGAGAAGTGAAGAAGTGAAAGGAAAGTGCTTCACTTGCAAGCAGACTTGACATTGGAAGGCTGACTGCCCCAACCAGAACCAGAACAAAGGTATATGCTTTGGTCTGGTCGTTGAAACATGTTTAGCGGTGTTATCTACTGGCACCTAGTGTGTAGATATGGGAGCCACATATCATGTCTGCAATACTTTGCAGGAGTTCCAAGAAACCAGATGACTAGCTAAGGGGGAGATTAACGTTTACTTGGGCAGTGCTACAAAGGTGGCGGCTGTTGTAGTGGGAGATGTTTATTTATCTTTTCATAGGAATACAACTTTGGTTCTGAAAAATTGCCTTTATATACCTTTATTTAGAAAGAATTTAATTTAGGTTTCTAATTTGTTTTTGGATGGATATTCTATTTTTTTTAATGACAGAGTTGTTATAAAAGGGAATAGGCAGATTATCTGTTCTGGTGCATTGATAGGAAATCTATATACCCTTGATCCAAAAGTTCCCATGATGCAAATAGGAGCGAATAACTCATCTTATAAATCTAATAAGAGAAAAGATCCTTCGAAACTGAACCAAACATATATTTGGCATCTAAGGTTAGGTCATATTAACCTAAGTAGAATTAAAAGGTTGATAGCTGATGGACCTCTAGGTTTATTAGTGGTGGATGATTTCTCAATCTGCGAATCTTGCTTGGAAGGTAAAATAAACAAGAGTCCTTTTAAGGCCATGGGGTATAGATGTGTTGGAATTGGTTCATTCTGATTTGTGTGGTCCTATGTCTATCCAGGCTAGAGGTGGTTTTGAATATTTCGTCTATTTTATAGACGATTATTCAAGATATGGATACATTTACTTGATGCACTGCAAGTCTGAATCCTTTGAAAGGTTCAAAGAATTCAAGGCTGATGTGGAGAAACGTCAAGGTAAAAGTATCAAGATACTACGATCTAATCGTGGTGGTGAGTACCTCTTGGGAGAGTTTAGGAATTACTTATCAGAGGCTGGGATGCAATCACAATTGTCTGCACCTAGCACACCCTAGCAGAATGGTGTAGCAGAGCTAAATAATAGGACTCTTATGAAGATGGTTAGATTGATGATGAGTTATTCTAAGTTGCAAAATTTGTTCTGGGGGTATGTTATGGATATGAAAGTGTATATTCTGAACTTGGTACCATCTAAATCAGTGCCTTCTACTCCCACATAATTATGGACTGGACGAAAGCCTAGTTTGAGAGGGAAATTGAGAAGGGAAGTCACTACTTCAATACCACAGGTACAAGAAGATATACCACAAGTGACTGCACTGCATATCACAGAGGATACATAAGTGATACCTCGTCGTAGTGGGAGGGTTATTAGACAACCTGATAGATTTATGTTCTTGGGAGAATCTTCTGATTTGGTCCTTGGCGAACATGAACCTGATTCCTGGACATATGACGAGGCAATCCAAGATAAAGATGCGGTATCTTGGTAAAGTGCGATGAATTCTGAGATAGAATCTATGGATTCAAATTAGGTCTGGGAGTTAGTAGATCCATCCAATGGTGTAAATCCATTGGATACAAGTGGATCTACAAAAGAAAGAGAGGAATAGAAGGGAAGGTTGAGACCTTCAAAGCAAGGCTTATTGCGAAAGGGTATACTCAGAAAGAGGATATCGATTATGAGGAGACCTTTTTTCCTGTGGCCATGCTTAAGTCTATCCGGATTCCCTTATGTATTGCTGCTCATATGGATTATGAGGTGTGATAGATGGATGTCATGAAAGCTTTTCTTAATGGAAGTCTTGAGGAAAATATCTATATGCAACAACCAAAGGGATTCATTGCAAAGGGCAAAGAGCATCTTGTGTGCAAGCTTAATCGGTCCATTTATGGATTAAAGCAAGCTTCGAGATCTTGGAACATCCACTTTTATGAGGTAATCCAGTCTTATGGATTTATTCAAAGTCCGGATGAGTCTTGTGTATACAAGAGATGTGACGGAAACATAGTGATATTTCTTGTACTATACGTAGATGACATTTTGTTAATTGGCAACAATGTCAAGGTGTTATCAGACGTAAGGGTATGGTTGTCCAAACAGTTTGATATTAAGGACTTGGGAGAAGTGGGACACATCCTTGGGATCAAGGTTATAAGGGATCGAAGGAAAAGAATGTTGTTCTTATCTCAAGCTTCATACATAGATACCATTTTGGCTCGTTTTAGCATGCAGAACTCCAAGAAAGGTTTTCTACATTTTAGGCATGGAGTCCCTTTATCTAAAGAGATGTGTCCTAGAACATCAAAGGAGATAGAGGAGATGAAGGCGGTTCCTTATGCATCGGCAGTAGGAATCCTGATGTATGTTATGTTATGTACGAGGTCGGATATCTACTTTTCCATGGGCATGGTTAGCAGATATCAGAGTAATCTAGAATAGGGACATTAGACTAGGGTAAAGCTTATATTGAAGTACCTGAGAAGGACTAGGGATTATATGCTGGTATACCAGGCAGATCAATTACTTCTTATGGGTTACACAAATTCTGACTTTTAATCAGATAGGGATAACAGTAAGTCTACCTAGGGTTTTGTGTTTATTTTGGGAGGTAGAGCCATTGTATGGAGGAGTGTCAAGCAGAAATGCATGGCGGACTCCACCATGGAAGCTGAGTATGTGGCAGCCTCTAAGGCGGCCAAAGAAGTTGTATGGCTCAGGAACTTCTTTATGGACTTGGATGTGATTCCTCGTTTGCCTATAACTATCACAATTTATTGTGATAACAGTAGTGCAGTTGCAAACTCGAAGGAACCACGAGCCCATAAGGCAAGTAAACACATAGAGCACAAGTACCACCTAATATGAGAAATCGTAAAACGAGGAGAAGTTGTTGTAGCCACGATTACATCAGAGGATAACCTGGCAGATCCTTTCACTAAGGCCTTTCTAGTGAGAGCTTTTAATAGGCATGTGGAGGGAATGGGAATCAGATGTGTGGCAGTATGAGGATAGCATAGTCTTTTAGTATAAGTTGGAGATTGTTGGGATGTATACTGAAAAGTCTATCTTTTGTATGAACATCTTTATTTTTGAAATAAGAATCACATGATCATTGTTTGTATATTTATGGTTATGCATATTGTCTGATACATTACATTGTAGATAACATGGTGTGTAGTGTCACACAGGAGATAATATTATCTGTTCCTTGTAGAGTATAAGTAGAGGCTCACACCCGAGATGGTTTTGGACAAACCATTGGTATGGTTGTAGTGTAATTTGGTATTGGTTTGTTTTGACCATAGAATTACACTAGTACACTTTGTGTGTATCGAGCAGGACCGACTTAGAGGAGATTCAATTTATTGTTGACGACATAATTGAATCGGACCTCGGATATTATAGTGTACATGCTCTTAATCCCGATATAATAACGGGCTCATGTACTTAGTATTTATTTCTTTAATTTACCAATGGGCGAGATTTATAGATTAAATCGATAGGCTCAGTAAGTTGAGAAATGATATTATTTACATTGTGTGACGTTGATTATAGGAGGAAACCATGTCCTATATATTAGGATGATGATGTCCCCTTGAGAAGCTCATAAGGATCATCATGTAAACCCTGCAGGTGGACTTGGTCCGGCATGATGATAAGGTTGAGTGGTACTACTCATGGAGTTAGATGTTGATTAATTAATCATCAGTAAATTAATTAATGAATGGATATTCAAGATCTTAAACATGGAGAGATATTTGTACAATTAATATATGGAGCCCATATTTATTTATGGGGTTGGTGAGGTAGATCAATGATAATCCTCTAGTGGAATGGATTATCATTAATGGATTGGATTTTCTGTGGGTCGTATCCATTGGGTGGCCAAGATCTAACTCCTCCTCATGGTCATGAAGCATAAAGGAGGCTTGGGAGAAATCTATAAAGAGGAACCAAGGCTTGGACGACAAGGCTAAGCAATTGGATGAAGGTAGGAAACTTCGTTTCCGACATCAACTCGGTCGCTTGTTCATGGCGATCCCATCGATGTCCCCGGATTAAAAAAAAATAATCCTAGACAAAAGGGAACACCCAAGCAACCTTGTCATCGTCGTGCTATTCGTTTAGAGTGGTCACTTGAACAAACTTGTTGTTCAAGCGACCTACCTCTATTCTACGAGTAGTCGCGGAATAGACGATGTACGGATCGCCAGTTTTTGGGTTTATGATTGGGATCCAAGTATTATTTAGCCACAATACAGAATATATCATGCACATAATTGAAAAAAAAATATAAACATGATACAAGAGTAATTAGAGAATCGATAAACCTCTTGATCTTCTATTGTATGACCTTCCTCCTTTCGGACGTCGTGTGGGCGACGATCTTCCAAAAGTTGAAGCTCCTAGATCACCAATCTTCTTTCCTTGCTCATTCCGAGCAAGAGGAAAAAATAGAAACAAGCCTCTTCTCCTCCTTTCAACCAACCACCCAACTCCAAGGTTGGAGCTTAATGCCGCCCAAGGAGGAAGAGGAGAATAGGTGAATGCCAACCAAAGCTCCAAGGGAGAACCCTAAGCTAAGGTTTTGCCGGCTAAAGAGATGGAGAGGGGCTGCTTTGGACGCCAGCCAAGGGATGGAAAGGGAAGCTAGGTCGCCGGCCATCTTGAGGGAAGAAGAAGAAAGGAAAAGCCTTCCTTATTTGGTGCCGCCAACCCCTAAACCCTTGCCTCCAAGCCTTGCCGTCCAAAACCCTAATCCTATCTCTAGTTGGATTCAAGTTGCCACCCACCCCTTACCCTCCTTTTATAGAGTTAGGGATAAGCCTTGTTTTAATCTCCACCATTGGTTCTAGGGATTTAATCTCAACCGTCGGATCTAGAGATTTAATCTCAACCGTCGGATCTTGAGATTTAATCTCTACCTTTGGATTTAGAGTTTTGTTTCTATCCATTGGATCTATGCTTCATGAGGTATTAATAGGCTACAATAGGGACCATGAGGAGGAGTTGGATCTTGGCCACCCAATGGATCAAGCCCACATAAAGTCCGATCCATTAATGTTAATCCAATCCACTAAAGGTTTATCATTAATCTACCTCACTAACCCCCATAAGTTAATATGGGTTCCATATATTATATGTACATTTTCTCCTCGTGTTTAAGATCTCGAATGTCCATCAATTAATTAATTTACTGACCATTAATTAATCAACATCTAACTCCATGAGTAGTACTACTCAACCTTTTCATCATACCGGACCAAATCCACCTACAGAGTTTACAAGATGAACCTTATGAGCTCCTCAAGGGGACATCATCATCCAATATATAGGACACGGTTTCCTTCTATAATCAATGGCACACCATATAAATAATATCATTTCCCAACTTATCGAGCCTATTGATTTAATCTATAAATCTCGCCCATTGGTAAATCAAAGAGATGAATACTAAGTATATGTGCCTGTTATTATATCGGGATTAAGAGTATGTACAATATAATACCTGAGGTCCGATTCGATTATGTAGTCAGTAATAAATCGAATCACCTCTAAGTCGATCCTGCTCAATACACACAAAGTGCACTAGTGTGATTCTATGGTCAAGACAAACCAATACCAAATCATACTACAACCATTCCGATGGTTTGTTCAAAGTCATCTCGGTTGTGAGCCTTTACTTATCCTTTACAAGAAACTGATAACATGATCTCCTGTGTGACACCACACACCTTCTTATCTACAATGTAATGTATTAGACATTATGCATAGCCATAAAAAAATGCAAACAATGATCATGTGATTCTTATTTCAAAATAATGATGTTCATACAAAAAATTGACTTTTCATTATACATCCCAACAATCTCCCATTTATACTAAAAGACTATGCTGTCCTCAAACATCCATATATCTGATCCCCATTCCCTCCACATGTCTATCAAAAGCTCTCACTGGATGGGCCTTAGTGAAAGGATCTGCCATGTTATCTTCCGATGTAATCTTGGCCACAACAACTTCTCCTCTCTTTACGATTTCTCGTATCAGATGGTACTTGCCCTCTATGTGTTTACTAGCCTTATGGGCTCGTGGTTTCTTCGAGTTTGCAACTGCACCACTGTTATCACAATAAATTGTGATAGTTCTGGGCAAACCAGGAATCACATCCAAGTCCATCAGAAAGTTCCTGAGCCACACAACTTCTTTGGCCGCCTCAGAGGCCGCCACATACTCAGCTTCCATGGTGGAGTCTGCCATGCATTTCTTCTTGACACTCCTCCATACAATGGCTCCACCTCCCAAAGTAAATACAAAACCTATGGTAGACTTACTATTATCCCTATTAGATTGGAAGTCGGAATCCGTGTAACCCACATGGAGTAATTGGTCTGCCTGGTAAACCAGCATATAATCCCTAGTCCTTCTCAGGTACTTCAATATATGCTTTACCGCAGTCCAATGTCCTTGTCCTTGATTACTCTAATATCTGCTGACCATGCCCACGATAAAGCAAATATCTGGTCTCGTACATAGCATCACATACATGAGGCTTCCTACTCCGAAGCATAAGGAACCACCTTCATCTCCTGTAACTCCTCAGATGTTCTAGGACACATCTCCTTAGATAAAGAAACTCCATGCCTAAAAGGTAGAAAACCCGTCTTGGAGTTCTGCATGCTAAAACGATCCATAATTGTGTCTATGTATGAAGCTTGGGATAAGCACAACATCCTTTTCTTTCGATCCCTTATAACCTTGATCCCAAGGATGTGTCCCACTTCTCCCAAGTCCTTCATATCAAACTGTCTAGACAACCATACCCTTATGTCCGATAACACTTTGATATTGTTGTCAATCAACAAAATGTTATCTACGTATAGTACAAGAAATACCACTACGTTTTCGTCACATCTCTTGTATACACAAGACTCATCCAGACTTTGAATAAATCCATAAGACTGGATTACCTCATTAAATCGGATGTTCCAAGACCTCGAAGCTTGCTTCAATCCATAAATGGACCGACTGAGCTTACATACAAGATGCTCTTTGCCCTTTGCAATGAATCCCTCTGGTTGCTTCATATAGATGTTTTCCTCAAGACATCCATTAAGGAAAGCTATCTTGACATCCATCTGCCACACCTCATAATCCATATGAGCTACAATGCATAAGAGAATCCGGATAGACTTAAGCATGGCTACCGGTGAAAAGATCTCCTCATAATCGATACCCTCTTTCTAAGTATACCCTTCGCAACAAGCCTCGCTTTCAAGGTCTCAACCTTCCCATCTATTGCTCTCTTTCTTTTGTAGATCCACTTGCATCCAATGGTTTTTACACCATCGGGTGGTTCCACTAGATCCAAGACCTGATTTGAATCCATAGATTCAATCTCAGTATTCATTGCACTTTGCCAAGATGCTGCATCTTTATCTTGGATTGCCTCGTCATATGTCCAGGGATCAGGTTCATGTTCGCCAGGGACTAAATCAGAAGATTCTCCCAAGAACATGAATCTATCAGGCTGTCTCACAACCCTCCCACTACGACGAGGTATCTCCTGTGTATCCTCTATGACACGCGATGCAGTGACTTGTGGTATATTCTCTTGTACCGGTGGTACTGAAGAAGTGACTTCCCCTTTTAATTCCTCCAGAACAATTTTACTCTTGGGCATGTGGCTCATCACATAGGCTTCCTCTAGAAATCTGACGTTCGTGCTAATGATCACCTTTTGATCTCTAGGACTATAAAACATGCACACTTCTGTAAGAGATTCCAACTTACCAACATCTGCCTTCAGCACATGTGCTTGACTCCCCCAAATTCGAATATGTCTTAGACTGGGCTTTTGCCCAGTCCACAATTCTGTGGGAGTAGAAGACACTGATTTAGATGGAACCAAGTTCATAATGTACACCGCCGTATCTTGGGCATATCCCCAGAACGAATCTGGCAACTCAGAATATCTCATCATCGATCTAACCATCTCCATAAGAGTCCAATTCCTTCGTTCTGCTACACCATTCTGCTTGGGTGTGCCAGGTGCAGACAATTGGGATTGAATCCCAGCCTCTGATAAATACTTCCTAAACTCTCCCAAGAGGTACTCACCACCACGATCAGATCGCAGTGTCTTGATACTTTTACCTTAATTTTCTCCACATCAGCCTTGAATTCTTTGAACTTGTCAAAGTACTCACACTTGCGGCGCATCAGGTAAATGTATCCATATCTTGAATAATTATCTATAAAAGAGATGAAATACTCAAAACCACCTCTAGCCTGCATAGACATAGGACTGTAGAAGATTTGACGCCGCTAGAGGGGGGTGAATAGCATAGAATTCGTTCGTAGATGGAATTTGTTCGCGTTTGTTTCTACAATTTCGTTAGCGTAGCGGAAATAGAAAAGTAATAATGATAACGAAATGCACAACACGCTAACACAACGATATAACATGGTTCGGAACCGCACGGTTCCTACTCCACGGATCGAGCTCTACGAGCTCTAGTGATGCATGTTGGTGCAATCGGCCCAGGTCACGATTGACCAGAACTCGAGTTTGACTCGAGTGATGTTTTGATGTTTTGATGTTTCGACAAAAACATATGACAATGTAATTGTCATGGTAAAGTCCAAGCATGGGTCTTGGCATGGAAAGTCCAAGTCTTGAGTACTTGGCAAATGGAAAGTCCAAGCATTGTCTTGGCAATTGAGAAGTCCAACATGTGTTGGCAAATGGAAAGTCCAAGCTTGAGTCTTGGCGTTTGAAGTCCAAGGGGATTGATATTGGCTGCGTAAAGTCCAAGCGGGAGTCTTGGCAGCATAAGTCCAATGGTTGGCGGCGTAAAGTCCAAGCGGAGTCTTGGCGGCGTAAGTCCAATGTGCCTTGGCGGTGTAGACACCGTTAGCATGACATAGCCGATGGAAGCATCTGAAGGCTAGCGCGATGGATGAACAAGTCATGGATGACTTGGAGGGATCTGGGAGGCGTGAGGCTGATGGAGATGGCTAGAAGGCTTAAGTCTAGGCTAAGGGTGGTCTAGCAAGTATGGGGAACCATACTTGGGCTAAAACCTCATGTTTGAGGTGTGCCGGTCGGACGATGCCATGAGGCGGTCATCGACCGAGTCAACTAGGGTTTATTGCGGGTTATGGCCTAGCGATCGATCGATAGATGATGGCAATCGGTGATGGCTTGAGCGATCGGCCGATCTTGTGATCACCGACCGGTGCTCGTGAATTCGGGCAGAATGGAGTCGAGACTGACCGTCGAGTGAGTACTCCATCACGATCGATGGTCACAATCACGATATAGTAGTTCCGTTGGACTTATCCAACGTGGAACTAGCCGTTGTCTCACGACAACGGTGGCATGGCATCGATCGATGGTCTCGATCGATCGGATCGACTTTTTCCAAGACAAAGTTGAAGCTATATATGGAGCTCGTGATGGAGGAAAAAGTAATGGTTCTTGAGGCGATTTGGGGCGAAGTTGCTTGGTGCAATTCAGTGGTTGTGCTACTCGATCAACCAAGTGATCAAGCATTCAAAGAGCATTTGTAAAGTGTTTCCTTTACTTGTATTGCTTTGTATTTCACTATATTGCTTGTATTCATTTGATTATTATTGTAATCATATTGTACGAGGTTTCTCCACCTCCGGATTGTTCCGAGAAGGAGTTATTTGATAGTGGTGTGTGATTGGCATCGCTAGGGCTCATTTGAGCCCGATCCGTGGAGTAGGAACGCGGGTTCAACCACGCTATATACTCGTGTTAGCGTGTTGTGTTTTCATTATTGTTATTGTATTATCTATATTCCACAAGGCTTAACGAATTTGTAGACACAACCGTGATTGAATTCCATTAACGCTAATCACCCCCCTCTAGCGCTTACAAAGGTCCTAACAAGTGGTATCAGAGGCGGGGGCTCTTCTACGGACTAACCGCCGAGAGTTGAAGAAGCTAGAGGGAAGAATATGGAATTTCAAGAAAAATTGGGTGACGACGTCAACATCCCACCTTCCTTCAACCGCGAACATTTCGCGTATTGGAAAGGTAGAATGCAATATTTTCTAATGACAAATATAGAAAATTGGTTTGCCGTGACTATAGGTTTTGATGCTCCGAGAGGAGAAAACGGCGAAATCCTCAAGATGAAGAGATGGACCGAGGAGCAACGGAAAAATTCAAGACAACTGCTTAAGGTAACAAAAATGCTAATTGATTTGATACCTAACGATATTTTGTCTAGATTAGGAAGCTATAGGGATGCCAAAGAATTGTGGAACAAGTTGATCAAGTTCCACGAAAATCCCAATCGGTCCAAGAAGATTCGGAAGAGGAGGAGATGAAGAAGAGAGCTCATCCTCAAGTGAAAGTGAGGAATCGGGAGGAAGTGAGGAGTCAACTTCCGGATCGGAAGAGGAAATAGCAGAAGAGGAGAGACCATCTTCTACACCGGAGCAACCTCAAGAAGAAGCTTCGACATCTGGCCATGATGAAGAAGCCCAAAGTCCAATTCCGGTCTCCACCATCGAACTAGGTAACTCAAGCAATTTAGTTTTAAATAAAAAACATACTATGTGCTTTGAGTGTAGGGAGTATGGGCATTACAAGAGCAAATGCCCAAAGAGGATCAAGAAAGCTCCACCGGCTCCAAAGGTCAAGGATGCCGGTCCCCAACGCGTCTAGAAGCAAGGAGCAAGTCGTTTGCTTCAAATGTGCACAACCGGGACATTACCGGAGTCAATGCCCAAGGGGGAAGAAGAAGGGGCAAGAAGGAGCTACACAAGTAGGGGGAGCCTCCAAGGCAAACCCCAAGGTAAAATTTGTTAATGCACCTTCAATTTCTAGGCAAAAGAATGCTTTTAATTCTCTTGCTATTGTACATGAAAAGCATGCTAGAACTAATAGACATATTTGCTTAGGTGCTAAGAATGCTCACCTTAAGAATAAGGAGAAATTTGGGACTAATGTCCCTAAAAATATTTTACCTAAGGAAAGCATTAAGAAAATAGGAGAACATCTAGGTTTTAATGCTAAGAAATCTAGACATATGCCTAGAAATAAAAATATCTCAAGAGAAAATGAAAAATTAAAATTGAGATATTAGAAAGGAAAATCAAGTCTTGAGCTCAAGACTTGAAAAACTAGAAAAGACCCTTAAAATTATGCAAAATCAAATGCAAGGGTCAATTGGTCAAACTTTTAGGTCATATAGTCAAAGACAACAAGTAGGACCTAAGAGTCAAAAGTCAACCAAGGGCAAGAAAGGTTTGGGTCACAAACCTAAGCCTAAGGTAGCTTACCATAGTGTTCCATTTGACTATGAAACACTAACTAAGTCTAGGAAGACCAAGGTCAATAGGAAGTCATCCTAGAGTTGACCATGGTATGTGCCTAGTGGCTAAGGTTTCTAGGAAACCTAGGGTGGCCACTAAGAAGGTTGCAAGGAGTTACCCTAGTGTCAACCTAGGTAAGACCCAAATGACCAAGGCTACCAAGCCTAGGAGGGTCATTAGGAAGGTATCTAGGAGGTTATCCTAAGGAATACCTAATTAACCCTAGGAGCTCAAATAGGTTTTGGGTTCCTAAGAGCGTGATTGATTCACGCTAAGATGGGTTTAGGGTGTGCCAACCTTGATTGGATGGGTAGTCAACTCAACCATAATAAAGGTGGCACTTTAAGGTTACTCTCAAGGTTATGGTTACTTTGGAAATATCCTTGAGTTTTAATTTCAAAGAATTTTAGGTTGTGTCAATATAGATCTTGAAAACATGAAAATCAATAAAATTGACACTATCTAGATTTAGAGGTCATAGTGTGTATTTTTGATTATTGGCACACTTGGGAAGGTCATGTATCAAGAAATGTGTGGTTAAGATGTAAAGGTAATATCTAGAGTGATACTCAAGTGCCACACAACTTGATGTCTTGTATTCACCATGCTTCATATGTTTTACCATATGGTTGCATGAAATGAATGTCTAGGATAGATTACATCTCACAAAACAAGTCTTTTACCTTGATTGTGTATTTCAACACTTAGAAAGGGTGAGATGTTAGGTTTTGGAAATCATTGAATGTTAATGTTTGCAAAATGAAGTAAAACATTAAAATACATGAACAAATACATAAATAAAAGTATAACATCAATACATTCAAGATACAAGATCTAACGTGATAAAATGGAACAATTAAGATGATAAAATAGATTTTCGATTTTCAGAATCGGAAATCGGACATCACGATCGATACGAATCACCGATCGATAACATCAGTAGCACGATACGATACGCCATCGAGTGCTAGCTCCATGACTCGATCGATCGACCATCACCGATCGATGGTCTATCACGATCGATGGTATCGTTTCACCGAGGCCAAGGCCATCACCGAATGCTCGAAAGCCCGATCGATGAGCAACATCATCGATCGATGCTATCAGTAGCACGCCATTCTGAGAAGGTTCAGCGATCATGCCGGACCGATCGACCGCATTGCAGCTCGGTAAACCATGTTAAACGCTATCGATCGATCGATGCTCCACATCGATCGATGAATCGTGTTTTAAAACGCGAACCGCTAGGGTTCGGCATTTCACGCAGACGCAGTTTCTTCCTCCTTCGATCTCCGATCATGGCTCCTCTCGACCGGCTCTTCCGTGGTCAACCTTCCAAAGTCCTAGGTTGATAAGCATGCCTCTCCCCTTCCTTTGTTTTTGACCTATCTTGGAACACTAGTTTACGCGATTTAGTGTTATTGTCTTTGTTCCGTTTAGGGTTCCGGCGGCTGAAGCTTTCCGGCGACTTTTCCGGCGATCCTCAGCAACTTTTAAGCCTTCCTTCACACACACATGGCGCCTAAATGCGACTCTTCTTTCCGAGCCCTAATTTTTATTTCCATTACAATGTAGGTTTATCTAATCGCGTATTGTTGCCATTGCATTGCATATCATCTCATTACATTCATAATAGGAGAGCCCGTAGGAATGATCCATCCGAGAGTGAATCTCGGTTGTACCAGCCTATGTTGGTTAGGTACATAGATAAGAACTTTTCGATAGGCATTGTAGTGACGTCATGGAACTCATTGCATACTACAATTTGATGAAGATCGCCTTGTGCACGCATCCAATCAATGATGATCTCATTAAAGAATTCTATCAAAACCTTAAAAGGTAGATGTGACCCTAAATACACTACTCGCGTTGCAAGCGCGATTTAGAGTTCACTCTCGCACATCTGCAGAGTTTCTCGAGTGTAGGCGTCAAATGATACCTTTATCTTCTACCCTACCATGGACTTTCCCTACGAGCCTTTTGCCCATATCACTATGGAGTCCATGCATGAGCGCATTTTTGGTTATCCACGCCCACCGCCCAAAACCTATTTTCTATCATCGAAGTTATGCACTGACAATGTCCTTTATAAGGTCATTGTTGGGTGTTTTCTCGCCATTGTCACTCGAGTGCAGCTAAGATCGGCCTCCTCATCTTTTTCTTCTATATGCCATGCGTCTTGATTAGACATAAACTTTGCATTGAACATCTTCCATTGCATTGTGCACTTCACTTCGCATAAGGGAAAGTGCATATGCCATTTGGACATATCATCACGCATGGCTCGACTCAAGAGGCATTAACATCCATAGGGTTCTCTGCGACGCTATCGGAAGTGTACGAGTATATCGATTCGTAACTTCTCCTTAGCAAAGCTACGGATGATGGGCCGAGATGGAGTTGGCGCCACGACCACCCAGGCGACAGAGCGGCCTCCTCCGCCCGAGATGCGAGAGGACGACGAGGATGCGGACACCTCTGATGAGGATGACCAGATCGGCAGACACATCGGCCGGGTCCATCGATTCGTCGTGGCTTACCGAGTCCAGATTGAGGATTATCGCAGATCGGTTGACTCGCATCGAGTTAGAAGCGAGCGTGCAGCTTTTGGCACACGCCTCGATAGGATGGAGGAGACCCAGTCCGTGATAGAGCAAAGATCGAGCGATATGCTAGAGATGATGCGGGCCTGGACTCTGAGTCAGCAGCAACCTCCATTGCCACCTCCTGCAGACGATTAGAGGATTTTTTTTTTGGTTGTCAATGTTTGTAGTAAGATTGAGCTTAGCCAATCTTCTCTTTGATTGTAAAAGACAAATTTAAGTTTAAATGAAATTCTTATTTCTGAAAAATCTTGCGTATGAATGAATATTTGTATAATTGTATTGCTATATGCCATATCATGACATCATGTTTATTCTTAATCATTTTATATGTCATGATTATGCTTTAGAATTAAGGATAAATGTCATGTGTCTTTTAGATCTCATCTTATGCCATGACATCATGATCATTGGCCACGTTTTAATAACACTATTATTTATGCCATGATCATACATTCATGCATTAACTTGATTAAAATTGATTTAAGGACTATGGCATGACTTGAAGTCCCAGTTATAAGGGAATCAAGTAGGGTTGCCTAGTAAAATGCATGAAACCCTAGTTTAGGGTGAACAAAACCCACATCTCACATTCAATTGACATATATGTGTATTTATACACCTTAGATACATGTGAGATGCTAGGATATGAGTTAAGTTCAAGATGCATAGTTTTGCATCTAGATGAACTAAAACTCATCTAATTTTAATAGTGGATCATTGGGAAAGTTTGTGTACAAGTCATGTGCATAGAGCCCAAGGAATATGATCCAAAATAAGGTTTTGAAAACATTTTAAAATCATTTTGAAAAACCTTGGTGAAGTCTATCTTTTGATAGCAATCACCATTGATGAAGTTGATACAAAGTAGGGCCAAAACATTGAAAATTTCAATGGTTTTGAACTTTGTGCCAATTTCACTATTTTATGGGTAAAATAATTTTCAAATATTTTTCACCCATTGTATTGGTCGTAAGTATTATACGTATCAAATTTCGTGATTTTTCGATAAACGTATAATTATTTATGATTTTTTGAAATTCATTTCTGATAACTGAAAATCGGATTTTCAGTTATCGCGACGCTCTTGGGTGGCAATGATCGATAAGTATGTGATCGTTATCCGACAGCCGATCATTGCCAAGGCTGATTTTGGGTTGACAAGGTTTGTTTAACCTGATTTCAGCTATGGTTAAAGTCCCTAATCACTCCTAACCCTAGGATATGCTTTGGGAAGCATTATAAAGGGTGAAAATCCATTGGATATGGATTAGGAAAATTGTTTAGGGTTTGTATCAATGTTAAGGTGTTGGAAAGTTCAATGTTGAATTTCTAACCTTAATTTTGATTGTTTAGAGTTCCTATTGGCTTAGGGACTCCCAAGGACATTGTTGGTGCAATGGTCAAGGGGAGCAAGCCTTTAGGGGAGGTATCCATCTTGGGATGATGGATGTGTTTTTCTCCTTGAAAAGGAGAAGTTATGAGAATGTATCATCAATTGGGAAATTGATGAGTTTTTGATACCCAATTTGGAAATTGGGAGAGTGAATAGGATTGCCTCTCTTGAGTGATATGGGACTTATCACTAGGAAGATTGTAGGCATCCTAGGTATTTTTGGATCAAGGGGGAGATTGTAAGATCTCATTGGGACATGAGACATTGACCTCCTTGGAGTGATAACCTTTTTTTGCTATTTGTCAAAAAGGGGGAGAATGTTTGGAAAATGTTTGGGGGAGAACATTCTGGGAGAAAACATTTTGGAGAATGTTTTTAAGATTACCAATTTGGGATAATTGGTAAGGGAATTGAGTTAATGTTCTAACTCAAATGTTTTGTGTGGTTTTTGTCAAACATCAAAAAGGGGGAGATTGTTGGTGCAATCGGCCCAGGTCACGATTGACCAGAACTCGAGTTTGACTCGAGTGATGTTTTGATGTTTTGATGTTTCGACAAAAACATATGACAATGTAATTGTCATGGTAAAGTCCAAGCATGGGTCTTGGCATGGAAAGTCCAAGTCTTGAGTACTTGGCAAATGGAAAGTCCAAGCATTGTCTTGGCAATTGAGAAGTCCAACATGTGTTGGCAAATGGAAAGTCCAAGCTTGAGTCTTGGCGTTTGTCTTGGCGGCGTAAGTCCAATGTGCCTTGGCGGTGTAGACACCGTTAGCATGACATAGCCGATGGAAGCATCTGAAGGCTAGCGCGATGGATGAACAAGTCATGGATGACTTGGAGGCATCTAAGAGGCGTGAGGCTGATGGAGATGGCTAGAAGGCTTAGGTCTAGGCTAAGGGTGGTCTAGCAAGTATGGGGGAACCATACTTGGGCTAAAACCTCATGTTTTCGATGCCATGAGGCGATCGGACCGAGTCAACTAGGGTTTTGCGGGTTATGGCCTAGCGATCGAGCGAGATGATGGCGATCGTTGAGCAATGATCGGCGATCTTGTGATCGATCGTGGTGCTCGTAATTCGACGCAGAATGGAGTCGAGACTGACCGGTCGAGTGAGTACTCCATCGGTCGATCGATGGTCACAATCGATCGGTGATAGTAGTTCCGTTGGACTTATCCAGCGTGGAACTAGCCGTTGTCTCACGACAACAGTGGCATCAGTCGACTGATGGTCTCGATCAGTCGACTGATCGACTTTTTCCAGCACAGGTTGAAGCTATATATGGAGCTCGTGGTGGAGGAAAAGTAATGGTTCCTTGAGGAGATTTGGGGCGAGTTGTGTGCAATTCGAGTCTCAAGTGCTACTCGATCAACCAAGCGATCAAGCATTCAAAGAGCATTTGTAAAGTGTTTCCTTTACTTGTATTGCTTTGTATTTCACTATATTGCTTGTATTCATTTGATTATTGTTGTAATCATATTGTACGAGGTTTCTCCACCTCCGGATTGTTCCGAGAAGGAGTTATTTGATAGTGGTGTGTGATTGGCATCGCTAGGGCTCATTCGAGCCCGATCCGTGGAGTAGGAACCGTGCGGTTCCGAACCACGTTATATACTCGTGTTAGCGTGTTGTGTTTTCATTATTGTTATTGTATTATCTATATTCCGCTGCGCTAACGAATTTGTAGACACAACCGCGATTGAATTCCATTAACGCTAATCACCCCCCCTCTAGCGTTACAAAGGTCATAACAATGCACATGCAACCACTAATAAACACTCCTTCTCGGAACAATACGGAGGCGGAGAAACCTCGTACAATAATGATTACAACAATAATCAATTAGATACAAGCAAATACAATATGAAATACAAATGCAAGTAAAGGAAAAACACTTTACAAGAGCTTTGGATTGCTTGATCTTTGATTGCCTTGAACTAGCTTTGAAGGATTGGAAAGCACCAACTCCCCCCTTCAATTTTGCCCAAGAAAATCGCTTGCTTTTCTTCCATCACGAGCTCCTTATATAGCTTCAACCTGTGCTGGAAAAGGTCAATCAGTCAACTGATCGGGACCATTAGTCGACTGATGCCACTGTTGTCGTGAGACGGCTAGATCCACGTTGGATAAGTCCAACGGATCTACCATCAGTCGACTGATCATACCCATCAGTCGACTGATGGAGTCCTCACTCGACCAGTTGAGTCTCGACTCCATTCTGTGGCCGATTTACGAGCACCCGATCGCTGAGCCATCCATCGATCGTCCACCTTTGGCGATCGGCTAGGGCCATAACCCCCAGTCAAACCCTAGTTGACTCGGTCCAGTCGACTGCCACATGGCACCAGTCGACTGGCACACCTCAAACATGAGGTTTTAACCCAAGTATGGTTCCCCCATACTTGCTAGACCACCCTTAGCCTAGACCTAAGCCTTCTAGCCACCTCCATCAGCCTCACGCCTCTCGGATCCCTCCAAGTCATCCATGACTTGTTCATCCATCGTGCTAGCCTTCAGGTGCTTCCATCGGCTATGTCATGCTAACGGTGTCTACACCGCCAAGGCACATTGGACTTACGCCGCCAAGACTCCGCTTAGACTTTACGCCGCCAACCATTGGACTTATGCTGCCAAGACTCCCGCTTGGACTTTACGCCGCCAATATCAAACCCCTTGGACTTCTCATGCAAATGCCAAGTGTTCAACTTGGACTTCCCATGCCAAGTACTCAAGACTTGGACTTCCCTATGACAATTACATTGTCATATGTTTTTGTCGAACATCAAAACATCACTCGAGTCAAACTCGAGTCCTGGTCAATCGTGACCTGGGCCGATTGCACCAACAATCTCTCCCTTTTTGATGTTTGACAAAAACCAAACAAATTATTGAGTTAGAACACTAACACAAATCCCTTACCAATTATCCCAAATTGGTAAATACTCTCCAAATGTTCTCCCTCAAACATTCTCCCCCTTTTCGACTAACATCAAAAAGGTTTCCTCTCCAAGGAGGTCAATGTCTCATGTCCCAATGAGATCTTACAATCTCCCCCTTGGTCAAAAAATACTTAGGATGCCTACCATCTTCCTAGTGATAAGTCCAATATCACTCAAGAGAGGCAATCCCATTTACTCTCCCAATTTCCAAATTGGGTCTCTCAAAAGTCCCATCAATTTCCCAATTGATGTCATATTCTCCCAATAACTTCTCCTCTTCAAGGAGAAAAACACATCCATCATCCCAAGATGGATACCTTCCCCTAAAGGCTTGCTCCCCCTTGACCATTGCACCAACAATGTCCTTGGGAAGTCCCTAAGCCAATAGGAACTCTAAACCATCAAAATTAAGGTTAGAAATTCAATATTGAACTTTCCAACACCTTTAAATTGATACAAACCCTAAACACTTATCCTAATCCATATCCAATAGATTTTCACCCTTTATAATGCTACCTAAAGCATATCCTAGGGTTAGGAGTGATTAGGGACCATAACCGTAGCTGAAATCGGGTTAAACAACCTTGTTTTCGAACAGCTACCAATGAAGTGATTCAGAAATCAGTCGACTGGCACCTCCATCAGTCGACTGCCACCAATGGCAGTCGATTGATAACTGAAATTTCCGAATTTCAGTTATTAGAGTTGAATTTCAGAAAATCATAAATAATTATACATATATCAAAAAATCATGAAATTTGGTACGTATAATACTTATGACCAATACAATAGGTGAAAAATTTTGGAAAAATATTTTTACCATTGAAATAGGAGATTGGTACAAAGTTCAAAACTATTAAAAACTTTAACGTTTTTGATCCACTTTGTATCAACTTCTACAATGATGATGGCTATCAAAAGATAGATTTCACCAAGGTTTTCCAAATTGATCTTAAAATGTTTTTGAAAGCCTATTTTGAACCATAATTTATTGGCTAAATATACATAGCTTGTATATTAGCTTTCCTTATGATTCTTGGTGATAATTAAAATAAGTTTGAGTTCATCTAGATGCACTACCCATGCATCTTGAACCTAACTTATTATCCTAGCATCTCACATGTATCTAGAGTGAATAAATACACATACATGTCAATGTGATGTGAGATGTGGGTTTTGATTCACTTTATCTAGGGTTTCATGCATTTCCTAGGCAACCCTACTTGATTCCCTTATAAGTGAGACTTCAAGTCATGCCATTTTCCTTAAATCAATGTTCAATCAAATTAATCCATGAAATGATCATGGCATAGTGATGGCAAAATAAAAACATGACCAATGATCATGATGTCATGACATATGATGAACTTTAAGAACACATGACATCTAAAATAATCCTAAACAATGACATGACATGGTATATGAAAGGATGCAATTTCATGTCATGATATATCAACTTTCATAAGCAATACAATAATACAAATATTCATCCAAACACACAAGATTTAAACAAAAATTTCATCTAACTTAAAAAAATTTAGTCTTTTACATTCAAAATGGAGATTGGCTATGCTCAATCTCACTACAAAAACTGACAACCACAGAAAATCTAACATCCTCAATATCTAATCGTCTGCAGGAGGTGGCGGTGGAGGAGGCTGCTAACTCAAGGTCCAGGCCCGCATCATCTCTAATCTTGACTCTGCGGCTCGACTCTCCATCCGATCAAGACGTGCGCCGAAGGATGCTTGGCCTGCCAATATCTTTGACAGCCTAGAGTCAATCGACTGCTGATAGTCCTGAAATCTGGACTCCAGCTGGCCACGACGATCTGATGGACTCGCCGCTGATGCTTTTACCAGCATCTGATCATCCTCATCAGCGGCATCTGCATCCTCGTAGTCCTCTGTCGCCTCTCTGGGTACCGGAGGAGGCACTTTGCGTGCCCTGGGTAGTGGTCGAGGCGCCAACTCCATCTATCCAGGCCCCATCCGTAGCTTTGCTAACGAGAAGTTACGAACTGATATACAGTCGTACACCTCAGATAGCGCTCTCAGAGAACCCCTGTGGATGTTAACGCCTACGGACTCTAGCCATGCTATGATGATATGACCATATGGCATATGCACTTTCCCTTGTACAGGGGAAATGAAATGCACAATGCAGTGAAACATGTTTAATGCAAAGTTTATGTCTAACTTATGACGCATGGCGTATAGAAGAAAAAGATGGGGAGGCCGAATCTTTGCCCGACCCCGAGTGACGATGGGAAGAAAACACCCAACAATGAACTTGTAAAGTACATTGTCAGGTGCAAATAACTCAGTGATAGGGAATAAATTCTGGGCCGGTGGACGAGGATAACCAAAGATATGCTCATGCATGGACTCCATAGAGATATGGTCAAAGGGCTCGGGTAAAGAGAAATCCATGGTAGGGTAAAAAATAAAGGTGTCATCCGAGGGCCTACACTCGAGAAACTCCTGCAGTATCGCAGGAGTGAACTCTAACTCGCGTTTTGCAATGCGAGTAGTATAGGTAGGGCCGTCGTCTACCTTTTTCAGGTTCTGATAAAACTCCTTAAGGAGGTCATCATTAATGGGATGCGTGCATAAGACAATTTTCATGAGATTATAGTATGCAAATAATTCCATGACATCACTACAATGGCGATTGAAAAAGTCCCTATCGATGTACCTAACCAACATAGGTTGGTACAATCGAGATTCACCCTCGGGTGGATCATTCCTACGGGCTCTTCTATTATGAATGCAATGTAATGATATGACATGCAAGGACAATAATACATGATTAGATAAAACTAAATTATAATGGAAAGGCAAATTAGGGCTTGGGTAAGAAGAATGTTACTTAGGCGCCATTTGGAGATGTGGCGATGGGATGCTCAGATATCCCTGAAGGGGTCGCCGAAAAGTTCGCTGGAGGACTCAAACGCCGGAACCCTAATCGGAAACAAGGAACCAAACCCTAGAACGAGTGAACTAAGGCTTGAAATAAGTGAAAAACATAAGAAAAAGAACTTATCTATCAAACCTAAAAGCTTGGGCGGCTGGCACGTCCGGAAGGGTTGGTCGGAGAAGGAGATGGCGATCGGAGAGGAGAAGAAAAGTCAAAGGCGCGTCGCATGAAGATGCCGAACCCTAGCGGTTCGGTGTTATAAAATCGCGATGGTCGATCGATGTGCGACATCGATTGGTGATATGATTTATTACGGGTTTACCGAGCCGATCATCGATCGGCTCGGCAATCGACTGCTGAACCTTCTGTGACGTGCTACAGTAACATCAGTCAACTGATGTGCGCATCACTCGACTGCTCGTCGAGCACTCGACTGATGACCCTCAGCCTCGGTGAACAGTACCATCAGTCGACTGATGTATCCCATCAGTCGACTGATGTTCAAGCAGTCGAGTCATGAAGCTAGCACTCGACTGATGACCGCATCGTATCGTGCTACAGTGTTATCAGTCGACTGATATCTGATTTCCAGTTCTGAAATTCTGAAAATCCCGATTTCTTCATTAATTTATTCTATTTTATCATGTTTATTCTTGTATATCGAACATATTGATGTTATAATTATATTCATGTATTCGTTAATGTATTTTAATGTTTTATTTCATTTTAGCAAACATTAACATTCAATGATTTCCAAATCCTAACATCTCACCCTTTCTAAGTGTTGAAATACACAATCAAGGTAAAAGACTTGTTTTGTGAGATGCAATCCATCCTAGTCATTCCTTCCATGCAAACATATGGTAAAACATATGAAGCATGGTGAGTACAAGACATCAAGTTGTGTGACACTTGAGTATCACTCTTGATGTTACTTTTACATGAACTTTTAAAGTGTGCCAACAATCAAAGTTACACACTATGACCTCTAAATCTAGATTGTGCCAATTTTATTGATTTTCATGTTTTTCAAAAACTATATTGGCACATCCTAAAATCCTTTAGGATTAAAGCTCAAATGTTTTTCCAAGGCACCCATAACCTTGAAAATGACCTAAAATGCCACATTTACCATGGTTGAGTTAACTACTCATCCAATCATGGTTGGCACATTCTAATCCATTTAACGTGAATCAATCACGCTCTTTGGAACCCAAAATCTATTTGAGCTCATTGAATTAATTAGGTATTCCTTAGGGATAACCTCCCTAGATACCTTCCTAATGACCCTCCTAGGCTTGTTAGCCTTGGTCATTGCGGTCTTACCTAAGTTGACTCTAGAGGTAACTCCCCTTGCAACCTTGGTCTTCCTAGACCTAGTTTGTGTTCCATAGTCAAATGGAACACAATGATAAGTCACCTTAGGCTTGGGTTTGTGACCCAAACCTTTCTTTCCCTCGGTTGACTTTTGTCTTTTGGGTCCTAAATGTTGACTTTGAGACCTTGACCCTTGACTTTGACCATTAGACCCTTGAAGTTGATTTTGTAGCTTATTTAGGGTCCTTTCTAGTTTTTCAAGCCTTGACCTTAAAGCTTGGTTCTCTAATTCTAATTGCCCAAATGATTTTTGATTAGGTTTTTGGGAACTATCATTTGCCTTAGACATATGTTTACTCTTATTGGAATTGATACCTAAATGATTTTCGATTTTCTTAATTGCTTTCTTAGGAATGATATTTCTAGGGACATTAGTCCCAAATTTCTCCTTCTTTGAAATAGGCCTAGAGTTATCATTCCTAGCATGCTTCGATTCATGAGTAATAGCAATATTATTTGAATTAACTCTAGCATGCTTTTGCTTAGAATTTAATGAATGAGCATTATGAAAATATACCTTAGGGTTTGCCTTAGTAGCTCCCCCTACTTGTGATACTCCTTCTTGGATCTTCTTGCTCCCCCTAGGACATTGATTTCGGTAATGTCCCGGTTGCCGACATTTGAAGCAAATGATATGCTCCTTGTTTTTAGATGATGGGGAACCGGCATACTTTGACTTTTGTTGACTTTTAGGCGCCGGAGGAGTCTTCTTAACCTTCTTTGGGCACTTGCTCTTGTAGTGCCCATACTCCCTACACTCAAAACACAATATATGGATTTTATTTGAAATTTGAGTGTTTGAGTTACCTAGTTCGGTGGTGAGGATCTCTTGAGCTTGTTGCTCCGGTGTTGAGGATGCTCTAATCTCCTCAATCCTAGAAGTGGATACTTCTTCCACTTCTTCCACCTCTTCTTTCTCCGATCCGGAGATTGACTCCTCACTTCCTTGTGAGAATGATGAATGAGCCTCTTCGGTCTCTTCCTCTTGGACCGATTGTGTGCCTTCATGATATTTTGCCACTTGACTCCAAAGCTCTTTGACATCCTTGTACTCACCTAGCTCACACATAATTTTATTAGGAATCAAATCAACCAAGAATTTAATTACCTTTGTATTCTTTTCGAACTCTTGGATTTGTTCCTCGGTCCACTTCTTCATCTTAAGAATTCCTCCCTTGGGCCCTTTTGGATATTGAAATCCCTCCATCAAAATGCCCCACTCTTCAAAGTCCTTCATCATCAAGAATTCTTCAATCCTCACCTTCCATTGATTGAATCCTTCTTGTCCATAGAAGGTATAAGGGATAGGTGTGTTGATATCCCATCCAAGCTTGTCTTGGAATTCCATCTTCACTCTCTAGCGTCTTGCTCCTGGTTGTTAATCCGTTGAAGAGCCACCAGGCTCTGATACCAATTGTAGAAGATTTGACGCCGCTAGAAAGGGGTGAATAGCGTAGAATTCGTTCGTAGATGGAATTTGTTCGCGTTTGTTTCTATAATTTTGTTAGCGCAGCAGAAATAGAAAAGTAATAATGATAAAGAAATGCACAACACGCTAACACAACGATATAATGTAGTTCGGAACCGCACGGTTCCTACTCCACGGATCGAGCTCTACGAGCTCTAGTGATGCACATGCAACTACTAATAAACACTCCTCGGAACAATCCGGAGGCGGAGAAACCTCGTACAATAATGATTACAACAATAATCAATTAGATACAAGCAAATACAATATGAAATACAAATACAAGTAAAGGAAAAATACTTTAAAAGAGCTTTGGATTGCTTGATCTTTGATTGCCTTGAACTAGCTTTGAAGGACTGGAAAGCACCAACTCCCCCCTTCAATTTCGTCCAAGAAAATTGCTTGCTTTTCTTCCATCACGAGCTCCTTATATAGCTTCAACCTGTGCTGGAAAAGGTCGATCAGTCAACTGATCAGGACCATCAGTCAACTGATGCCATTATTTTCGTGAGACAACGGCTAGATCCATGTTGGATAAGTCCAACGGATCTACCATCAGTCGACTGATCATACCCATCAGTCGACTGATGGAGTCCTCACTCGACCAGTCGAGTCTCGACTCCTGCGTGCCGATTGAGCACCGGTCGGTGATCACACGATCGGTCATCGCTGAGCTCATCGATCGATTGCCCACCTCCGCGATCGGCTAGGTTATAACCCACGTGAAACCCTAGTTCCAAGAACGCCACATGGCACCAGTCGAGTAGCACACCTCAAACATGAGGTTTTAACCCAAGTATGGTTCCCCCATACTTGCTAGACCACCCTTAGCCTAGACCTAAGCCTTCTAGCCACCTCCATTAGTCTCACACCTCTCGGATCCCTCCAAGTCATCCATGACTTATTCATCCATCGCGCTAGCCTTCAGGTGCTTCCATTGGCTATGTCATGCTAACGGTGTCTACACCGCCAAGGCACATTGGACTTACACTGCCAAGACTCCGCTTGGACTTTACACCGCCAACAATTGGACTTATGCTGCCAAGACTCCCGCTTGGACTTTATGCCGCCAATATCAAACCCCTTGGACTTCTCATGCAAATGCCAAGGGTTCAACTTGGACTTCCCAAGCCAAGTACTCAAGACTTGGACTTCCCTATGACAATTACATTGTCATATGTTTTTGTCGTACATCAAAACATCACTCGAGTCAAACTCGATGTTGGTGCAGTAGGCACCTAAGTCGAACCTGAGTTTTGATTATAGCAAACGATACAAAGTTAAACTTATGTCGTTATCTCACGAGCTGAATCGAGTGTGCAGAAGATTGCTAAAGGTGGAGCTGAAGGCTAGCGACACCCGGAGAAAGCCGGGTGGTCGGGCGACACTCGAGTGACTTCGGAGGGAGCCGAAGGAATCAAGTGGAAGGCCGGAAGCAAAAGCGACATGGTAAGTATCGAGGTAAGCTCGTGTGTGCGAGCGTAAGTGAGGTCGTATCCTCCTTACGGGGATGGTCTTAAGTGTAGATCCGACCAAAGACATCCCATCGATGGTCTAGGTCGAGATCGGACGGTCGAAGGCCGTCGAAATAATGTTTTCTTTGAGCTAACTTTGCCTTGCAGCTAGCATCACGATCGCTACTGAGGACTCGATCGCTCTTCATCGGGCCGACCGATCATCACAAGACTGATCGATGCTACCATCAGTAGACTGATGATGGCCATCAGTCGACTGATGGTCAATGATCAACTTCGAGGAGTCAAGGCTTATCACCGCATTTCAAAGAGGTTTTGTGTCCATTTGTGATTGGTTGAAGACCCATTCGATGAGGGGATCAAAGGCTATAAAAGGAGGGCTTGTCTTAGGGTTTTTCATCAATTAAAAAGGCTTCCAAGTGCTTCTGATACGCTCCGACTCTCCGACATCCCTACGATGAAGCGCTGCCGAGACGACGACTAGAGCTTCAACCTCCAACCTTTGAAGTCGTCGGTAATGAAAGTTTAAATTGTATTTCAGTTTATTTTTTAGTAAAGCTTTCATTATAACAAGGAGAGGGGGAGTGTCCCTCTACCTCGAGCTTTTGTCATTTTGTGTATCCGTCTAACTCCTACCTCCAACGAGGAGTTCTTTAGTAGTTTGCCCTCCGTACATGGTCAAGGACCACTAGGGCCTTGGAGTAGTAGCCTTCGGCTATGAACCAAGTAAAACCCTTGTGTCTATTGTCTCGCTTGTTTTGTTTTTATCTTCTGATGTGTCTACTCGCATTTTAACGAACGATTTTGAACGAAAAATTTCTATCTCTATTCACCCCCCCTCTAGCGATCCGCTCGATCCAACAATTGGTATCAGAGCCGGGGGCGCTCAGATTTTGTTCAACCACCAATCAAGCAATTTTATTTTCGTATTTAATGTTTTAAGATTTCTCCCACACTACTAATCCAAGGCAAGTTTTTGGTTGTGTTTTTTGCAAGTACTAATCGCCTTCGGAGTACCTCACGATGAAACGAGCATAACTTTTGCTACAAGGGGACTCACGAAACGATCTACCCACCAAATAGAAGCTCTCTGAGAGATCTACACTTTTTATAGGGGTTTAACCTTATAACAAGCTGTTTTCATCCTCAAAAATCGACGTTTAGTAGCCTTTCGGGGACATCGAAGGTTGTGAGTACTTACTTTTTATTTAGTTTCCTATTTCTTTGCTTAACTTTCTATTTCTCGTTTGTTTCTTTTTATTTCCCGCACCACTAATCCAAGGCGAAGTCTTGGAACCCTTTTTCGTGTTTTTTGTATTTTTTTGTGCAAGGTTTTCCTTCCAAATGGCCCATCTCGAGGGTTTTAGCACCGCCCGACCTCCGTTTTACAACGGAGATGACTTCCGTTATTGGAAGGGTCGGATGGAATGCTTTCTTAAAACCCAAATCGAGATGTGGATCATAATCCAATCGGGATTCACATTTCCGACTAACGAAGTGGGTGAATCCTTGGATTATGACCAATGGAGCATTGCGACAAAAAGACAAGTCGAAGTCGACGCTAAGGCAACTCAAATCCTTCAATGCGGCCTATCCAAGGGGGAGCTAAATCACGTCGGCCCCTTCATAAGCGCAAAGGATCTTTGGACAAAACTAGTGGAGCTACACGAAGGGACCGATGAAGCCAAGGTATGTAAGCGTGATCTTCTATTCAATAAACTATATAACCTAAAAATGCAGGAACACGAGTCCGCGACGCAACTCCATGCCCGTGTCCAAGACATAGTCAACAACCTACACACAATCGGGCAAAAGGTCGAAAACCGCGACCTTATAAGGTATGTCCTAAACTCTTTTCCGAGGACTACCTTGTGGGCATCCATGGTCGATGCCTACAAGGTCTCCAAGGATCTTTCTAAACTTAGGTTAGATGAACTTTTTTCTGATTTTGAACTTCACGAGCAGTCTAACTCGGAACCCGAGAAGGGTATAGCACTTTTTGCAGGTTCAAGGAAGAAAACCACAAGCAAACCACCCCCGAAGGAAGAAGAGGATGAGTCGGATTCGGAGGTCAACTCAGAAATGGAAGCTGAACTAGTCAACCTAGTTCGGAGAATAGTCAAGGGCCGAAAATGAGCCGTCACTCGACCCAATGAAGGTAAGCCTAAAAGTTCAAACATAAGATGTTATGAATGCAACAGGTTTGGACACATTAAGTCCGAGTGCCCAAAACTCAAGAGCAAGGCACCAAAATATAAAAAGGCACTCAACGCTACTTGGGAAGAAACCTCCGAGGAAGAAGACAACGATCGAGTCCTTATGGCTAAACCGGTGGAATCAGAGACGGAGTCGGAACCGGAACCGGAATCAGAAACCGAAGACGAGTCAAACTACGAAACACTATTCAAGATAAGCCACGGATACGCATCCGGTTCAAAAGATACACTCAAGGTAAGTAGGTCTCTTATTACTACTATTTATAGTGCAATTAAGTTTTTAAATAAAAAGTTAGCTAAGTCCGAGTCCAAGGTCGAGACTCTGGTTGAGGAAGTTAAACTCCTCAAACACGAGGTCTCCCTAACCTCTTCGACTTGTCGAGTTCAAGAGAAGGACTCAACTCGAGTTGAAAAACTCGAAGTTGAGAACTCACTCTTGAAAAGTCAAGTCAAAGATCTTAGGAATACGTTGGAAAGGTTTACTTTGGGATCCAAAGGACTTGACCTCCTACTTGGATCTCAAAGGGTCGTGTACAACAAGGCCGGGCTAGGGTTTAGCTCAAACACGACCAATAAGTCGTATATGTCAATCATAAGTAGACATAGAAAACTTGTCCAAGCATGGGTCCCTAAGACCACCTTGATTTCAAACTTAGGATCAAACCAGTACTGGGTTCCCAAGGACCAAATCCACTATGTGGAGAGACCGAATCGATTCAACGGTCCAGGGGGAGCTAGTATGAAATTTGTTTGTGTTTTAACTTAGAAATTGCATGCTTAGGTTTTTATTTAGTTTGATTTTCCATTTTAGAATGGTTAGATAGGACTATAACTCGTCAATACTTGATAACATAGTACCAGGACACGGCGAGATGATAATACGCTAGGAAAGCGGAGTCTTTTGTATTCAGGCTAGATAAGGCATATCTAGTTCGGTGCACTTGACCGAGCGGAATTAGCTGAAGCTACCTCGCCGTATCCTAGACTAGTTAGACCAGGAAGTGGTCTTAGGTGAGTCAAGTCTCTATTTTCTTGAAAATGGCTTTGTCTAAGGAAGTGGTCGTTGTTCCGATCAAAGAAGGCCTCTGTGCCTCGCCACGACCTGGAAGCCATGATCTTGAAAAAGTGACTTGATGAGCCTAAGGTCAAATCCGAATCTAACGCAAGGTTGACAAGTGTTTAAGTCATTAAACTTAATTCAACTAAAAAATTGGAAGTCATCTCACAAGAACATATAGGATTAACATGTTTGATCATATAGACATGGGTGAGATGATTTAGGTTAATAATCTTCAACCAATTTTTAATAAATCCAATATCCAATCCAACTACCTTGCGTGTAGGATCAATGGATGTTGGACAGTGGTTGCTCCCGACACATGACCGGGGATCAACTCAAGTTTTTGAAGCTTCGATTCAAACGACAAGGATCGGTAGCCTTCGGAAATAACGACAAGCTCAAAATCATCGGATCAGGTGATATTGAGCTCAATTCAAATTTTGTTATTCAAAATGTTTTATTAGTAGAAAATTTTCAATATAATTTACTTAGTGTAAGCCAATTGTGTGATAATAACTATATGGTCATATTTCTAGAAAATGAATGCGTAATTAATACAAACGAAACCTCTAAAACAATTCTTAAAGGGACTAGAAATAACAACATTTACACTATCAACTTAACTAACTCCTCAACTAAGTGTCTTATGACACGGCAAGAGGAATCGTGGTTGTGGCACCGACGACTCGGCCACTCACTCCCAAGACTCATCCACAAGATGAGTCAGAGTGATTTAGTCAGAGGTTTGCCTAACCTTAACAACTTTGATAATAAAATATGTAATGCTTGTCAACAAGGTAAACAATCTAGGACAACATCAACTAACTAGTCAAGAACGAACCAAAAGTGTGCTTGAGCTCCTACACATGGATCTATTTGATTCACACGGAGCTAAGTCACTTAACGGAAGTAAATTCTGCTTAGTCATAATTGATGACTATTCTAGATTTACTTGGGTTAGGTTCATCAAACACAAAAATGATACCCTAGATCAATTAATCAATATATTTAAGTTAATAGAAAATCAACAAAGCATTAAAATCAAAAGACTTAGGACTGATCATGGTGGTGAATTCGAAAACCATAGGTTTACAGAATTCTGTAACCTAAATGGATACCACCACGAGTTCTCTTGCCCTATAACTCCACAACAAAATGGCCTAGTAGAACGCAAAAATAGAACCCTACAAGAAGCCGCTAGGACAATGCTAAATGAGTATAACCTACCCGATAGGTTTTGGGCGGAAGTCGTAAGTACGGCATGCTATGTCCAAAATAGAATCCTTATGGTAAAGAGGCACCTTAAGACCTCATACGAGATTTATCATGATAAAATACCGAACATCAAGTACTTTAGGGTATTTGGATGTAAGGTACATATCCTAAACACTAAGGATTACCTAGGGAAATTTACATCCAAACCACGACCAGAATCTTTCTAGGATACTCGACTACAAGCAGAGCTTATAGAGTATATAACCACGACACCCTTAGAGTCGAGGAGACTATCAATGTAGTATTTGATGAAGGACACGAACCTACAAAATGCCCGACAACCCCAATTTTCGAGCCGACTCATACTAGACCTAACTCTGATCCGGAGATCAGGTCTAGTGTTAATCCTAACCTAAGTCAACCAAGTCACTCTATCAACCAAGTGATAGATGACTCCAACCAAACTAGAACTCAAACAAGCCATCCTATGGATCATGTTGTAGACTCAAACCCAAATCCAACTAGGACCCAAACGAATCATGCTATCGACCAAGTGATAGGTGATCCAAGTCTAGGAGTTCGAACTAGAGCCTCATACAGAAACCTTAGTCAAATATCTTTGATTTCTAAAATTGAACCCAAAACTATTGACCAAGCTCTTCTTGATCCCGATTGGATTATTTCAATGCAAGAAGAGTTGGCTCAATTCACTAGGAACAAAGTATGGGAATTAGTACCACCACCTAAAGATAAAACAATCATTGGAACAAGGTGGGTGTTTAGAAATAAAATTGATGATAAAGGTGAAGTAGTTAGAAATAAAGCTAGACTAGTTGCTAAAGGGTTTAGTCAAGTCGAAGGATTAGATTATGACGAGACCTATGCCCAGTAGCTAGATTAGAGTCCATTCGAATGCTATTAGCATATGCAGCACATCGAGGATTTAAATTGTTTCAAATGGATGTGAAATCTGCATTCTTAAATGGATACATTAAAGAAGAAGTTTACGTTAGTCAACCCCCTGGTTTCGAAAGTTTAGACAAACCCGATCATGTCCTTAGGTTAAAGAAAGCTCTTTATGGACTTAAACAAGCTCCGCGAGCTTGGTACGAGAGACTTTCAATTTATCTTAAGTCCAAAGGTTTTAACCAAGGTGTAGTTGACTCAACTCTTTTCGTAAAAACCTTTGGTAAAGACATTCATAGCCCAAATCTACGTAGATGATATTATTTTCGGAACCACCAACTCAATCCTACTAAATGAGTTCATTTCACTTATGGAAAGTGAATTTGAAATGAATTTAGTAGGCAAGTTAAGTTTCTTCTTAGGTCTACAAATTAAACAAACTAAAGATGGAATATACCTACATCAACGCAAATATACTAGGGAATTAATTAAATGCTTTTGAATGCAAGACGCTAAAATTATTAATACCCCAATGGCAACTAATGTGAATATAGAAGAAGATTTAATCGGAAACTCAATTGATTTAAAATACTATAGGAGCATAATAGGGAGTCTCCTTTACTTAACTGCAAGCCGACCTGATATTCTATTTGCAGTAAGTATGTGCGCAAGGTTCCAAACCAGTGCCAAGGAGTCTCACCTAACTCTAGTCAAGCGTATCCTTAGATATATAAAGGGTACACTTAATGTCGGTATTTGGTACCCTAGATCTACCGAGTTCGAACTAACCGGCTACTCTGATTCAGACTATGCCGGTAGTAAGCTTGATAGAAAGAGCACGAGTTGTTGTTGTCAACTTCTCGGCTCGAGTCTAGTGAGTTGGTGCAGTAGAAAGCAACACTGTGTTGCCTTATCTACCACCGAAGCCGAATACATCGCGATGGGTGAGTGTGTCACTCAGCTTCTTTGGATGAAGCACACTCTCCGCGATTTCAAGTTAGACTTTATGAACACAAAACTTCACGTAGATAACATTAGTTCAATTAATCTTACTAAGAATCCAATATGTCACTCTAGGACCAAACATATACAGGTCAAACACCATTTCATTCGAGAACATGTGGCCAACGGATCCATACAACTCGAATACGTCGAATCAAAGTCTAACTTAGCAGACCTATTTACTAAACCCCTACCCGAAGCCGAATTTAGTCTATTAAGACGAAAATTGGGCATGTGCGTAGTAGAATAGGAACTTGCAAATTATATTTTCTTACTACTATTTCTTAAATTATCATTTTTATGGAACTAGCATAGGACATACCTTACATATCATGCACCTATAGACTTAAGGAGCCAATACATCTCACAACACATAGGACTAATGTGTTTGTGTACTTAGCCACGTAGATGGGCGTGAGATGTTAGGACCTTACTCCTGGTTCCAGATGTAGAGCTAGTGCATCATTATGAACCACGGAGTATAATCATACATACTAACCGACTCTAACCAGGACTGGTTGATCTTTCATATCAATCAAGCCAAATATGAGTCGAACATTTTATAAATGAACTTATTTTAAGTATATTATTTTCAAAATAATGTGGAACATGCTTGGACTTTATATTTAACACTTATTTTTGTTTTCCACACACACCCTCACTCTTTTCAATATATGGCAAAAGGGGGAGAAAAAGGCCAAAGTTAAGGGGTCAAATTTTTTTTTATAACTTAACTCTTACTTTATATTTAAACCAAAAGTTAACTTTAAGTTTTGAAAACTTATTAAAACCAAGTTAAGATAATTCTTAACTTAAACTTATTTGTGCCATCAATGTTTTACTCATTTTTAATGTTTTACTTAAGGGGGAGAAAGGGCCAAGTTAAGAAGAACTCTTAACTTAAACGTTTTACTAAGGCCAACTTTAAGTAATGTTAAGAAACCCTCAAAGGGGGAGGATTAAGGTCTTTCCTCAAGACTCACCCTCGGTCAAGGGGGAGGTTTCCTCAAGGGGGAATGCTTGAATAAAATTCTTACTACTCCAACTTAATCTTCTTTATTTTTTTGTTGTTTGTTTCTAATACACATTATTCTTCATGCTTGCTATTTACTTAACTTTGTATGTGGGTTTGCCATAAATCAAAAAGGGGAAGATTGTTGGTGCAGTAGGCACCTAAGTCGAACCTGAGTTTTGATTATAGCAAACGATACAAAGTTAAACTTATGTCGTTATCTCACGAGCTGAATCGAGTGTGCAGAAGATTGCTAAAGCTGGAGCTGAAGGCTAGCGAAACCCGGAGGAAGACGGGTGGTTGGGCGACACTCAAGTGACTTTGGAGGGAGCCAAAGGAATCGAGTGGAAGGCCGGAAGCAAAAGCGACATGGTAAGTATCGAGGTAAGCTCGTGTGTGCGAGCGTAAGTGAGGTCGTATCCTCCTTACGGGGATGGTATTAAGAGTAGATCCGACCAAAGACATCCCATCGATGGTCTAGGTTGAGATCGGACGGTCGAAGGCCGTCGAAATAATGTTTTCTTTGAGCTAACTTTGCCTTGCAGCTAGCATCGATCATTGCCCGACGATCGCTCTTCATCGCCCTTCATCGATCATTGTCAAGACTGATCGGTGATGCTACCATCAGTCGACTAATGATGGCCATCAGTCGAGTGATGGTCAATGATCAGCTTTGAGGAGTCAAGGCTTATCACCCCATTTCATGGAGGTTTTGTGTCCATTTGTGATTGGTTGAAGACCCATTCGATGAGGGGCTCAAAGGCTATAAAAGGAGGGCTTGTCTTAGGGTTTTTCATCAATTAAAAAGGCTTCTAAGTGCTTCCGATATGCTCCGACTCTCCGACATCCCTACGACGAAGCGCTGTTGAGATGACGACTAGAGCTTAAACCTCCAACCTTTGAAGTCGTCGATAACGAAAGTTTAAATTGTATTTCAGTTTATTTTTTAGTAAAGCTTTCATTATAACGAGGAGAGGGGGAGTGTCCCTCTACCTCGAGCTTTTGTCATTTTGTGTATCCGTCTAACTCCTACCTCCAACGAGGAGGATTTCTTTAGTATTTTGCCCTCCGTACGTGGTCAAGGACCACTAGGGCCTTGGAGTAGTAGCCTTCAGCTACGAACCAAGTAAAACCCTTGTGTCTATTGTCTCGCTTGTTTTGTTTTTATCTTCCGTTGTGTCTACTCGCATTTTAACGAACGATTTTGAACGAAAAATTTCTATCGCTATTCACCCCCCCCCTCTAGCGATCCGTTCGATCTAACACTCGAGTCCTGGTCAATCGTGACCTGGGCCGATTGCACCAACAAGGACCACACAAATCAGAATGAACCTATTCTAACACATCTTTGGCTCTATACCCCTTGGCCTTAAAAGGCCTCTTGGTCATTTTACCCTCCAAGCAAGATTCGCAGGTTGGGAAATCTTCCACCACTAATGAACCAAGAGGTCCATTATCTATCAACCTTTGAATTATGCTTAGGTTAATATGACCAAGCCTAAGATGCCAAAGATATGTTTGGTTCATCTTCGAAGGTTCTTTTCCCTTATTGGAATTAGAAGATGAGTTATTAACTTCAATTTGCATCGTGGGAGCTTTTGGTTCAAGTGTGTACAAATTTCCTATCAATGCACCCGAACAGATAATGTCACTATTCCTTTTTATAACAACTCTATCATTAAAAGAAATAGAATATCCATCCATAAACAATTTAGAAACCAAAATTAAATTCTTGTTAAATAAAGGTATATAAAGGCAATTCTTAAGAACCAAAACTTTATTTTTCTCAAAAGATAAATGAACATCTCCCACTGTAATAGCCGACACCTTCGTGGCATCACCCAAGTACACGATAATCTCCCCCTCAGCCAGTCATCTGGTTTCCTGGAACCCCTGCAAAGTATTGCAGACATGATCAGTGGCTCCCATATCTACACACCAGGTGCCAGTAGATAACACCGCTAAACATGTTTCAACGACTAGACCAAAAGATATACCTTTGTTCTGCTTGCGGTTGGGGCAGTCCTTCCAGTGTCCAATCTGCTTACAAGTGAAGCACTTGCCTTTCAGCTTCTTCACTCCTCCCTGAGTTTCTCCCACCGCCTTTGCCCCAGTTGTTTCTTCTTCTTCTTGCCTTTTGTCTTAGAAGTAGAAACCTTTTATGTCACCATGGCATGTGCCTGAGCACTCTGACGAAATAGCCCCTCTACCGCCTGGAGTTCTGTCAGAAGCTCCGCCAATGAATACAACCTCTTGTTCATGTTGTAGTTCATACGAAACTGCTCAAAACTCCTAGGTAGAGACTGGAGTATGATATCGACCTGGGTTTCCCCATCGATCACAGCTCCAAGGACCTCCTGCTCATTCAAATGAGCCATCATCTTGAGAACATGATCCCTCACGGGTGTTCCCTTGATCATGGTGGTCGTCATCAAGTATCTCATGGATTCATGCCTTGCAGCCTGATTCTGATGTCCGAAAATCTCTTTGAGATTGAGCATCATGTCATAAGCAGTGGGCATGGCTTGATGCTAATGTTGTAGTACATTTGACATAGATGCCAAAATGTAACACCGCGCCATCTCATCAGCCTTTACCCACTTCTTATAACTCTCTCTCTCTTTTTCCCCAGAATCATCCGCAGGCTTAGGAGGGCACTCTTCGAGGAGTACATATTTGTATTCCTCAGCAGTCAAGACAATGTCTAGATTCCTCTTCCAATCAACATAGTTGGGTCCAGTAAGTTTATTCTCTTTCAGTATCACAGCAAGTCGGTTGAAAGTCATTTTGAAAGAAAACCTAAGAATCACATAGATCAAAATATTAGATTTCAAAAAATTATTGATTCCTCAAACAATAAAATTTTAAAATCAACCAACACCTCAAAACACCGAGAATATCGTATGCCACGATAGTGTGGACGTATACAAATTCAACATTTATAAGAGGAGGTTTTACCCATTAATTTTACTATCTTGTCAACCTAACTTTTTAACAAGTAAAATTAATAGTTGGTTCCTCTTTGGCCTTACAAATAAAATCAGTGACTCCGATGGGGAGGATACTTATATTTGTATCTAAGTGTTCACCATTACTTGGTATCAAGGTAATTATCTCGGGCCACGTGCCTTCCGATGGGGAAGTACACATGCTCTTTAATAATTTCCTATAACCATATTTGACCTTGTGATCAGCAAACAAACTCATCCGATGGGGAGGAAGGCACTCAGAGCCGACGCGCAAGTTTGTTTGCATCACTTGTCAAATTGTAATGGAGGTGGTGGGAATTTATAAAAATATCCCTCTCCCACTTAGTAATTTTAAATTGAGGAATTTTCTAGCCTACGACATGCATATCAAACAATAAGCAATAAATATGAAAAATAAAATTTTTCCAACTATTATGGCTTTTATCTTCAATATGTCTCACGTCGTATCGCATTCTCGTCCACTCCACCTACGCCATGTACGAGCCATCCGGAGATCTGAGCCGAGACTAAAAACTATTTTAATTTACATCCATTGATCCTATACTCCACGAGGGAGTGTACATGAAATCTAGATCAAAAGTAAACTAAAATAAAAAGAGTGGTCAAACAATGTCGTATCTAATTTATAAAAAATTAAATACTAGCCTCGTCAACCCCGAGGATTCAACAAAAAAAAACATTTACACACATCCAATCACATACACACAAATGTCGATAATAGTTGGATCCTATGTCTCCAACCAAAGAGTTAACCTACGCATATCCTACTATTATCCGACGCATATAATATATGAAAAGTGCATAAAAATTAACCGAATCCTAAACAAACAAAACCGGAAACCGTGGCTCTGATACCACTTGAAGGTAGGAAACTTCGCTTCCCACTTCAACTCGGTCGCTTGTTCATGGCCATGCCATCGTTGTCCCCGGATTAAAAAAAAATTTATCCTAGACAAAAGGGAACACCCAAGCAACCTTGTCATCGTCATGCTATTCGTTTAGAGTGGTCACTTGAACAAACTTGTTCTTCAAGCGACCTACCTTTATTCTACGAGTAGCCGCGGAATAGACAATGTACGGATCACCGGCTTATGTGTTTATGTTTGGGATCCAAGTATTATTTAGCCACAATACAGAATATATTATGCACATAATTGAAAAACAAATATAAACATGATACAAGAGAAAATAGAGAATTGATATACCTCTCGATCTTCTATTGTATGACCTTCCTCCTTTCAGACGTCGTGTAGGCGACGATCTAGCAAATGTTGAAGCTCCTAGATCACCAATCTTCCTTCCTTGCTCGTTCCGAGCAAGAGGAAAAAATAGAAACAAGCCACTTCTCCTTCTTCCAACCAACCACCGAACTCCAAGGTTGGAGCTTGCCGCCGGCCAAGGAGGAAGAGGAGAATAGGTGAATGCCAACCAAAGCTTCAAAAGAGAACCCTAAGCCTAGGTTTTGCCGGCCAAAGAGAGGGAGAGGGGCTACTTTGGATGCTGGCCAAGGGCTGGAAAGGGAAGCTAGGTCACCGGCCACCTTGAGGGAAGAAGAAGAAAGGAAAAGCCTTCCTTATTTGGTGCCGCCAACCCCTAAACCCTAGCCTCCAGCCTTGGCGGCCAAAACCCTAATCCTATCTCTAGTTGGATTCATGTTTCCACCCACCCCTTGCCCTCCTTTTATAGAGTTAGGGATAAGCCTTGTTTTAATCTCCACCATTGGTTCTAGGGATTTAATCTCAACCGTCGGATCTAGAGATTTAATCTCAACCGTTGGATCTAGAGATTTAATCTCTACCTTTGGATCTAGAGTTTTGTTTCTATCCATTGGATCTAAGCATCATGAGGTATTAATAGGCTACAATAGGGACCATGAAGAGGAGTTGGATCTTGGCCACCCAATGGATCAAGCCCACATAAAGTCCGATCCATTAATGATAATCCAATCCACTAAAGATTTATCATTGATCTACCTCACCAACCCCCATAAGTTAATATGGGCTCCATATATTATATGTACATTTTCTCTCCGTGTTTAAGATCTCGAATGTCCGTCGATTAATTCATTTACTAACAATTAATTAATCCACATCTAACTCCATGAGTAGTACCACTCAACCTTTTCATCATGCCGGACCAAGTCCACCTGTAGGGTTTACATGATGAACCTTATGAGCTCCTCAAGGGGACATCATCATCCTAATATATAGGACAGAGATTCCTCCTATAATCAACGACACACCATATAAATAATATCATTTCCCAACTTACCGAACCTATCAATTTAATCTATAAATCTCGCCCATTGGTAAATCAAAGAGATGAATACTAAGTATATGTGCCAGTTATTATATCGGGATTAAGAGTATGTACAATATAATATCTGAGGTCCGATTCGATTATGTAGTCAGCAATAAATCGAATCACCTCTAAGTCGGTCCTGCTCAATACACACAAAGTGCTCTCGTGTGATTCTATGGTCAAGACAAACCAATACCAAATCACATTACAACCATTCCAATGGTTTGTCCAAAGCCATCTTGGTTCTGAGCCTTTACTTATACTTTACAAGGAACCGATAACATGATCTCCCGTGTGACAACACACACCATGTTATCTACAATGTAATGTATTAGACATTATGCATAGCCATAAAAATATGCAAACAATGATCATGTGATTCTTATTTCAAAATAAAGATATTCATACAAAAGATAGACTTTTCAGTATATATCCCAACATTGGATTCTAGGGTTTGCTCTCCTTGGCTTGGGTGGCAAGAAACACTAGGAGAATTAGGGTTTAGAGTTAGGTTTGGGTGGCGGCGAGAAGTGGAGGAGGTCTTAGGGTTCTTCTACCTCTCTTCCTAAGGTTTGGCCTGTGCAACTTCTCCTTCCCCCTGGTGGCCAACGCTCCTTCCTTGAAAGAAAGACGGGTGGTTCTTCTTTCTTGCCAAGTGGCCGACGGTTCCTTGTCCATTGGATAGGGCCGGCACTATCTCCTTCTTCCTCTCCTTGGCCAGCGGCAACAACCTAGCTTGGAGGTTGGTGGTCTGAACTAGATAGGAGAAGAAGGGTTCGAATATTCTTCCCTTTGTTTGGAGCGAGCAAGGAAAGGAAGATCGTGATCTAGAAGGCTTCAACTCTTGGAGGATCGTTGCCCACACAACGTCCAAGAGGAGGATAGGACATACAATAGAAGACCAAGAGGTAAACAAGAGGTATAATTCTTATTTTGATTTTCTTTTTGTTTCTTTGCATAATGTATGTAATGGCATGTGGCTAATTTACTTGGACCCCGAAGATTAACACAAAAACTGGCGATCCGTACATCATCTATTCCGCGGCAAGTCGATGAAAAGAGTTAGATTGCTTGAACAACAAGTTTGTTTAAGAGACTACTTTAATCGAATAACACGATGATGGATCGGTTGCTTGGGTAATTCGTCATCGTCTTGGATTAATTTTTTTTAATCTGGGGACGTAGATGGGATCACAATGCACAAGCAACTGAGTTGAGGTGGGAAGCAAAGCTTTCTCCCTTCAAAAATGACCTCCAAATATGTAACATATTTCTAATGAGGATTTGAAGGAGTTATACAACAAGTTATTTACCAAGGCTTACTCTCCTTCAACTAGTCCACCGAATACTTAGATGTAGATGTCACTCTTCATAAACTTCCCCCAGAAGCTTTTGATATAAATACTGACTCAGATCTATTTCATTTTAACCAAATTGTCTCATTACAAGTCAATGTAACTAGCTATTGTAGGATCGGAGTTGTTCGAGAGAGGGGGGTGAATCTCGGAATAAAAATTTTCTTTTTGAATTTTACAACTTATCAAGAGTATGCAGCAGAATTAAACAATATTAAACATAATGATAAAGAGACAATTATTTTACTTGGTTCACAACCCTAGCTGGGTTGCTAATCCAAGGCTCGTAGCTCTCTGAGAGCTACCTCATTGGGCAATCCACTAAATAACCCTCTGATTCGAGAACTCTCGACTTTAGAGGGATTCACTTTTTACAAACATTAAGAGAAAAGTAACACTCTACCTTATTTTTAAATTAAAATAAATAAAGTGAAAATAATAACAAATAAGAATGTACTGCCACTTTAGTATCTATGAAAGTAGAGCATGAGATGTCGAAATTTGGTCGTTGCAATGCAATGTAGCTCTGTGGACGAAAACACTTGTAACTGCGCTTGGTCATAGTAGAGAGATTACTTTCGAAGCAGGTCATGTACTTCTTTTATAAGGCTTTTCTAGTTGACTAGGATGCCCTCCAGTCAACTCCACATCAGTCCCTCGATATGGTACTTTTGCCTTCTCAGTCGACTGGACATGTTCAAGTTGACTCCACGTCACCTGGCACCGCATAGGGAAATTTGCCTTTCCAATAGATTGGACCTCCCTAGTTGACTAGAGCTCTTTCTATCTTGGTTGTCAGATCTTCGATTGATCACCATCAAATCTTGCCAACTAGGTACCCAGTCGACTGGAACATACTCAGTCGATTGGACCACAGTCGACTGAAAACCTTTCAGTCAACTAGTTCCCTGCAAAACAAGATTAGTAAAAGCATACAATATAAAATACAATAGAAGTAGTAATACTTCATGATATCGACTTCTTAGTCCCACGTGGACTATCCGTCGGATCGACACCTAGCTTTGTCTCCCCACAGAGGACTCGACATTACCTCTTCACTCGAAGCTTACATGTCGGCTGCCCTACCAGACTTACCATTATTGACATCTGATCTGACCTATCAGGACTTCTGCTAGCTATTCAGTCTCTCTAACTTTGTTGGTCTTCATGCTGATTGTCCAGTCTCCTGATCCAATTGGTATTCATGTCAGATGTCCGGTCTCCTGACCCATCTGATCTTCCTGCTTGATGTTTGGTCCTCCTGATTTATCAAGGCTTCTACCTAGTATTCGGTCAATGCGACCTACTAGGACTTTCAATACTCATTGCCTAGTATCTGGTATGCTTGACCTACTAGGGTTCTCCTGTTATCCTATACACTTAATATATACATCAAGCCACAGGTAATTCCTAACTTTAACTATGGTTCATATATTAAAACTAAGGAGTGGTGCTTTCTGCACCAACAATCTCCCGCTTTTTGATGTATGCCAACACATCAGTTAAAGTTAGAAGAATCAATTTGCAATATTCAAGTTCAACATATATTAGCAATGTATTAAGCTAAAAATCTATAACATTTAAATGCATGAAATGCTCATATGCATGAAATGTTTTCTTACTTTGAACTTCTCTAACTTTAAATTTTCTCTTCTCTCGGAATACATCAAAAATAACATTATAAACTAAATACCAAATTTCAAAGATGAGTTTAAAGGAATTAGATTTTCAACACAAGAATATATGAAAATTAATTCTTATTTCAAAATACCCAAGCTTTGCAATATCCCTTTTAAAGTACTTTAATGTTTTAAAGGTTAAAAAGCATTTTAAAATACATTGGCTCTTAAAAAATTTTCAAAAATAAATATTTAGATTTAAAGTAATCTTTTAAATCAGATTTCCAATATTTTCAAAATTTGAAAGATTTTTTAAAATACCCAAAAGTCAAAAGTATAAAATTTTCTCCCTCTTTATATTTTAATTTTCAAAACTCCCCCTCAATAAAAGATAAAATATTTTCAAAACATTCAAAACTCCCCCTCAGTAAAAGGTAAAAAAAATTCCCCCTTAAAGACAGTTAAAATAATATAAATTTCAAAATTCCCCTTAAATAATGAAAATGAAATGTCCAAGTATGAATTCCTATTAATATACTGAAAATACACATTTAAAAATTATCTTTAAGCAAATTTCCAACTCTTTAGTAGCTCAAGTGATATAGAATTATTATCAAGATTTGAATTATAGTTAGTCACCGAAGTGATTGTTGGTGCAGGGGCACCAGATAATCGAACCTAGGTGTTGATGATGACAAATTTGCAAAGTTAAGTCATTTTTGTTATCTCACATGTTGTGTTGAGTGTGCAGGTAATGAATTAAATTTTGCTAAGGTCAATGACACTAGGAGAATCTTGGGACGAGAAACCTCAAGGAGTTAAGGAACCTCGGTGGTGACCGAAAGCTAAGCAACAGGTTAGAAGGATTAAAGGTAAGCTCTGAGTGTGAAGTGATGGTAAGGACATGCCCTCCTTACGGGGACGATCATAGGCAGCGATCCAACTAGGACTTTCGGAGAAAGGTCTAGGTCAAGGTCGGATGGTAAGGAATCGTCAAATTTACCATCAATGTGCTATGTATTGCAAGTGAGTTATCACACTATTGTTAGGATCGATGCTCTAGCTAAAAGAGGGGATGAATAGCCTTTCTTTGTTTTTCTACAAGAGTTGTTAGCTAAAGCACAAATAAAATGAAGGCTAAAACAAAAGTAAATAAGACAATGCTAACACAAGCCTTTAATGTGGTTCGCGACCTCTTGCCACTAGTCCACGACAATCCTTTAGGTGGATCATTCCTTCAACCCTTCACTATTTTCAACTTTAGATGAACACAAGGTGGAGAATAACTTTCTTAAAATAAACTCTTCTTCTCACAAGATGATAGAAGTAAGATTAGAGAAGAGGAGTAAAAACTCTTAGAAAACATGGAGAACTTGAGAACAAGGTTTGGAATGAAAGTACTAGCCTTCTCAAGCTTCCCAAGGCCTCCTTTAATAAAGAGGAGGTTGATTTTATTGATGAGCTTGCAGTAGTCGACTGTTGCATACCAGCAGTCGACTGCTACTGTAGCTGACCTAATACAATAGTTTATGATGAAGCTTGATCTATGGTCGTCACAGCTCAACGACACACTAATCAGTGGACTGATCACATTGGCAGTCGACTGATCCAGCTATCAGTCGACTGCCATAAGAAATCAGTCGACTAAATATGTTTCTGTGCTCATTTCTAGCTAAATCAGTCGACTGCCCTCCATGGCAGTCGACTGGCCATTCAGGGAAATCGACTGATTGAGCCATAGAATGCAGCTAACTTCAGCAAATTGCTTGACCAATCGACTTGAACCAGTGGACTGATAACCATATCAGTCGTTTGGTGTCGGGTAAAACCTCAAACAAAGGTGTTTGAGCATCCGACACTTGATCTTAGTCATTTGGCCAAGTTCACCTAAGTTGAACTACCAAACCCGGGTTACAATCGCTCAGCTCTCATCTTCTCATGGAGTATTCCATCAAAGCTCTCTTCCTTCTGCCTGCATCCCTCGGATGCACTAAGCTCATGGCTGCTCCGCATGCTATCCTTCGCGTCTTTCCATGAAGTCTGCTTCTTTTTGTCTTAACTCCATTGCTCCATGTCCAGCGATCCCTCGAATGAATTCCACGCCCTCCTTCACCGACTCAAGGACCCAAGACATGAGATGAGTGAACTTGCTAATGCTTGACCATATCAAGCTACTTATGTGTGATTCACCAAGTCCTGCACAATTAAAAAAAACACATCAAAAGTATAGACATCCTAACTTAAACACTTTGACACACACATCAAAACCACAATCATACTTAGGATGATTTCCCTAACAATCTCCCCCTTTTTGATATGTGACAATATATTTAAGTTAGAAAAAATTACTTGAAGAAAAGTGACACATGAATATCAAACTCCCCCTTAACACATGCTCTAAAAGGATTAACTTAAACCTTACACATTCTCCCCCTTTGACACCAGCAAAAAGATCATACAAATCTTATACAAGATGGTATCAAGATTTTAGGGAATGTAAACCACCCAAGACAGATTTGAAAAGCTCAACCAGTCGACTGCCCTATTTACCAGTCAACTGGTGTCTGATAAAACAGAAAACTTGATTTCTGAAGGCAACTTCATAAATGCATGAAAAATTCAAAAGAATTCGAAAAGTCATGAAATTTTGGGAACACATTTATTATGAGATCCTCTATTAGGGAAAAATAAGTTTTCATTAAAATTCATGAAATTCTCAAAAGTTTGGCAAAAATTCAAAAGTTATAAAATTTTATAATGTTGTATAAACTTTGAAATCTAGTTTTGCCTTTAAATGTTTCAAAGCATTAACTCAAGGTTCTTAAAACATGAAATTGTTTTCAAATTATCAAGAATATCTAGCTATGATCTTTGGGCATGATGTTCATGAGTTAAACATTTACTTTCCTCATAGTTGGTCAAAGATTACTATATCATGATATATCTAATGACTCATCAAAATGCAATAAGCATTAGTGAATCATTTGTATCAACTTAATATCTCACCCATTGCTATGTTTATAAATCAGTTATTCGTATAGTGTGTTGTGAGATGTAAGTAAGGTAATTCTACTTAATCAAAAATTTCTCAAACAATGCTACCCATCATGATCATAAGTCAACCATTTAGCAAGGTATGAAATAAATTCAATTATGGTTGACTATCCTCGATTTTTCTATTCTTTAATAATTGACTTGGGTACCCAATATAGATTTTTTCCAATGGGGTTTACCAAGTATTCCTTGGGGATCCATTTTCTAGCTACCATTGTTATTTTTGATTGTCCCCTAGCAATTAGGCAATAATATGACTTTTCATTCATTGATTCCTTATATCCTAAGCCTTTCTTATTAAAACTTGTCCTTTGGCTTCCCATGATCATTTTCAAGGTATTAGAGCCTATGGTAAACTTTTCAAGAGCTTTACTAAGATATTCTACCTTTTCCCTTTAAAATCCTATTTTCTTCTAAACATGCGTTATTTGAACTAGAAGCAACATTATTATGTGAACATGTATTCTTTAGCTTTTCTTCTAGAGTTCTAATCTCATTTTGCAAGCATTTATTTTTCTTCTTTGTTCTAAATAAATCTCTAGTTAAATTTGAAATCATTAAAATGACATCTTAAGTAGGGAGATTCTTTACCTCACTTACCCAATCTTCTTCCGATTCCAAAGGTTGTGCTCCCTCTACATTTGAGCTCTCCTCCTCACTTGTATTTCCTTCTTCTTGTTCAGATGAGGTGGAGGCTACATCATCTAACCCCATGAGTGCAAATGTGAGATAGCCTCCTCTTCCTCCGATGAGAATGAGTCCCATGTAGCTTTTAAGTTTTGGGATTTTGACTTCTTCTCCTTTTCCTTTGACTTCTTCTCTTCTTTCTTCTTGTCTTCTTTCTTCTTGTCATCCTTCTTCTTTTCTTCCTTCTTCTTGTTAAAAAGAGGACACTCATCCCTCATGTGTCCTGCTCCTTGGCAATTATAGCATATAATCTTCCTTGTCCTTATCCTATCATTTGATTTGTTAATCTTAAAACCTTTTAATGCACGTCTTACCCTTCTTACCATATATGCCTCTTCATCACTATCCATTGAAAAGTGTGAATCGTCATCCGATGAGAGGTCTTCTTCTTCTTCCCTTTGTTTGCAACAAGTGCTACTCCCCGTGATTGACTGATTGGTTCTTCAACTATTCCTTCAAGGCGAGTTTCGTGAAGTTCCATAGTAGAAAAAAATTCTTCTAAAGTACTAACCTCTAGATTCTTGGAGATATAGAAGGAATAAACCATGGAGCTCCACTTTGAGCTTTGGGGAAAAGCATCAATAGCTTTAATAATCATGTCCCGATTTGATAGCTTTTCCCCTACACTTAACAAGCCATTGATTATCTCTTTAAATCTAGAATGTAATGATAATACCTTTTCTCCTTTGTCCAATTTGATATTGTTGAGTTGTGATCAGAGAAGATCTTGTCTTGCTAATTTGGCTTCGGATGTACCCTCATGAAGCTCAATTAACTTCTCCCACATCTCCTTTGCACTTGATCACTGTCCAATCCGATTTATTTCTTGTTGAGGAAGCACATTTAAAAGGTGATGCTTGGCCTTTGAATTTACTAGATGTTCTGTTGGGGGATCGATTGGCCAGCTAGAGGGGGGTGAATAGCCCTCGTTCTATAGATGTCGTAATTCGTTCGTTCTTCTTGTGTTGCTTGTCTACGATTGTCATTAGCGCAGCGGAATAACAATAATAATGAAGCTAACAATACACAATCACACAACACAAGATATACGTGGTTCGGAACCGAATGGTTCCTACTCCACGGGCGAGCTCACCGAGCTCTAGTTATGCGCACGACACTAACTATAACACTCCTTCTCGACAACACGTCGGAGGTGGAGAAACCTCTCACAAGCAATTACAATGTAATATAGAAATACAAGCAAATACACAAATACAATACACAAGAAAACTTTCACCGATTGCTTTGATCGCTTTGCTTGTTGCTTGCTTTGATTAGCTCTTGAAGGACTGGAATGCAGCAGCAATTCCCCTCCAATAGCTCCACAAAAACCATGGCAAAAACCTCCATCTCGAGCTCCTTTTATAACCTACATCGAGCTGTTTTCGCGCCTAGCAGTCGACTGCCAAAAGGCCCCAGTCGACTGCCCCTGTAGCCGTTGTCTCACAACGGCCAGATCCACGTCGGACAAGTTCCAACGGATCACCTACCAGTCGACTGATGATGCCCATCACCGATCGTGACCCAAGAGTCGATCGCCGGTCGGCTACGGAGCGCTCGCTCACGACACTCCCATCACCGACCGCCATCCCTAGCCGATCATTGCCGACTTCGATCATTGCCGATCCATGGCGCGATCGCTAAGCACAAAACCCTAGCCTTACACCAGTCGAACTCTAGTCGACTTGGATCAGTCGAACCGGCACCTATGCCAGTCGACTGATGTCAGGCAAAACCTCAAACACTAAGTTGTTTGAGCATCCGACCGTCAGGTAAACCCTCAAACATCAAGTTTGAGCCTCCGACACTCAGTCTTAGGCACTTGGCCAAGTCCACCTTATCCCTCATGGAGTTCCCCACCAAAGCTCTCTTCCCTCGACATACGTCCCTCGGATGCGCCAAGTGCACGACTTCACAATGCCATCCTTCGCGTCTCATGCCCTAGAAGTATGCTTCCCTTTGGGCTCACTCCATTCGCTCCCCGTACGGCGGTCCCTCAGATGCACCAAGCGCACGGCTTCGCAATGCCATCCTTCACCGACTCAAGGACCCCGAGCCTAGTGAACTTACCAAGTCCTTAAGACTTCCCATATGCACCAAGCGCACGGCTTCACAATGCATTTCTCACCAAGCACCAAGCGCACGGCTTCGCAATGCTTTGGATTTCCCATGTCAAGCACCAAGCGCACGACTTCGCAATGCTTTGGACTTTCCCATGCCAAGGCTTCCCCCTTGGACTTCCACACCAAGCTCCATGCTTGGATTTTCCATGCCAACCCATGTTGGACTTTCCCATGACAATCCCATGTCATGAGTTTTGTCTATCATCAAAATACCATCAAGGTACTGCTGGGCCGATTGCACCAACATGTTCTTCCCTTTGCTTCTTTTTCCATCTTAATTTTTCTATCGGCTCATTGTCTTCATCCTTAAGTACCTCGAAACCATTTTCCATTATTAGCATAATATCAAAGTCAGTTTTAAAGAATACCTCCATTCTTTTCTTCCACAAAGAAAAGCCTCCTACGAAGTTTGGTGGGTGAATGTTCATGTCGACCATTTGATGTGCTTATCGCGATGATGAGTCCGATGATAAGGATTTTGCTCTGATACCACTTGTTAGGATCGATGCTCCGACTACAAAGGGGGAATGAATAGCCTTTCTTTATTTGTCTACAAGAGTTGCCAGCTAAAGCACAAATAAAATGAATGATAAAACAAAAGTAAATAAGACAATGCTAACACAAGCCTTTAACGTGGTTCACGACCTCTTTCCGCTAGTCGACGACAATCCTTTAGGTGGATCACTCCTTCAACCCTTCACTATTTTCTCCTTTAATGAACACAAGGTGGAGAAGAACCTTCTTACAATAAACTCTTCTTCTCACAAGATGATAGAAGTAAGATTAGAGAAAAGTAGAGTAAGACCCCATAGAAAACTTGGAGAACTTGAGAACAAGGTTTGGAATGAAAGCACTAGCCTTATAAAGCTTCCCAAGGCCTCCTTTTATAGAGAGGAGATTGATTTTCCCATTGAGCATGCAGTAGTCGACTGCTGCATATCAACAGTCGACTACTACATACCAGTAGTTGACTGTTGCTGTAGCTGACTTAATCCAATGGTTTCTAATGAAGCCTAATCTGTGGTCATCACAACTCAATGACACATTGATCAGTCGATTAAATATATTTTTGTTCTCATGTCCATCTAAATCAGTCGACTATCCTCCATGGCAGTTGACTGATGAGGACCAATCGACTGGTCATTCATGACAGTCGACTGATTGAGCCATAGAATGCAACTGACTTCAGCCAATTGCTTGACCAATCGACTTGAACCAGTTAACGGATAACCATATCAGTCGACTAGTGTCGGGTAAAACCTCAAACAAAGGTCTTTGAGCATCCGACACTTGATCTTTGCCATTTGGCCAAGTTCACCTAAGTTGAACTACCCAACCTGGGTTACAATCGCTCAACTCTCATCTTCCCATGGAATATTCCATCGAAGCTCTTTTCCTTCGGTCTATGTCCCTCGGATGCACTAAGCTCACGACTCCCCCCATGCTATCCTTGGTGTCTTGCCAATAAGTTGACTGTAGGTAAATTGAAGTCGATTGAGGTACCATCAGTCGACTTTCGAGGGACATTAGTCGACTACTAATCAAGCTGATCACTTCGAGGAGAGTCAAGATAAGATCCACCAAAGAAGGAGTGATGTGGGGGTTTGACCCAGATCTAGATCTCAATGAGATACGGTTCAAATGCCTATAAAAGGGGGAGCAATTCACCTCTTTCAATCATCTAAAAAGCCTCCCAAAATGCTCCAACAAATCCAAGCTCTCTTCAACAACACAATGTTGTCGTAACTCCGACAACACGCACAACTTCACAATCTTAAATCGATAGCTTCTTTCGTAGTTATTCTTGTCTTTATTCTTGTTCCTTTTAATTGATAAGAGGAGAGGCAGGCTTGTTTCCTCTTCCTCTACATTCCTTCTTTGTAATCGTTGTCTTTTACCTCCAATGAGGAAGAGATCTTTTAGTGGATTCTCCATCGGAAGCGATCTAGGATCGCAGGGCCTTGGACTAGCAACTGGTTGGTAGTTAACCAAGTAAAAAATAAATGTGTCATTTTACTTTTTATTCATACTTATTTCCACTGCATAATTTGGTTTTAACTCGAAGAAAAGAAAGATTTCTGAATGTTATTCACCTCCCCTCTAGCGTTTACATGATCTAACAATTGGTATCAGAGCGGGGCCGCTCCGATTTGGTGCAACCCATAGTCGAGCAATTTTTTCTTCTTTTCATGTTTTTAGTTTTCATTTAATTTAAGATTTTCTTTCCGCACTACTAATCCAAGACAAAGTCTTGGAATTTTTCATTGTTCATGTTTTTTTTTTGCAAGATTTTTTTGAATGGCCCAACTTGAGGGGTATAACACCACCCGACCTCTATTCTTTAACGGAGATGACTTCCATTATTCGAAGGGTCGGATGGAATGCTATCTTAAGACCCAAGTTTATATGTGGATCATCATTCAGATAGGATTCATCTTATCAACAAATGAAGAAGGAGAATTCATGGACTGTGACAAGTGGACAAACACGATGAAGCGACAAGTAGAGACCAATGAGAAAGCCACTCAAATCTTGTAGTTCGGTCTATCTAAGGAAGAGCTAAACTATGTTGGCCCCTTCATCAACACCAAGGACCTCTAGAACAGACTCATTGAGTTACATGAAGGGACGACCAACACTAAGGTATGTAAACAAGACCTACTCCTAAATAAGTGGTTTAATCTGAAAATGCAGGACAATGAGACGACAACTCAACTCCACGCGTGAATTCAAGATATCATGAATGACCTCCACTTCATTGGACAAAAGGTAGAAAATTGAGATGTCATAAGGTACGCGCTTAATGCTTTCCCTAGGACCACTTTGTGGGCATCCAAGTTTGATGATTACAAAGTATCTAGAGATCTTTCAACAATTAGATTAGATGAATTATTTTTAAAATTTGAATTGCATGAATAGTCTAACTTGGCCCCAGTCGAGAAAAGTGTAGCTTTGGTTGCAGGACAAAGAAGAAAGGCAAAGCCACCTCCCGAAGAAGAAGAAGAGTACGAATTGGAGGTAGACGATGAAATGGAGACCGAGCTAGTCAACCTAGTTTTGAAGATGATCAAGAGTGGAAGGTGACCCATCAAGCAAACTATGGAGAAGAGATCTAATCATAATCAAAATTACAAGTGCTACGAATACAATAAGAGAGGTCACTTCAAATCCGAGTGTCTGAGGCTAAAGAACAAGCAACCACAAATCAAGAAGGTACTCAACGCGACGTGGGAAGAATCCTTAGAGGAAGAAGAAGAACTTAGAAATTTGAAATTCATGGTGAGACCAACTGAGTCTGAGTCCAAATCTAAACCCAAAGATAACTACGAGTCTGAGACTGAGTCTGACTCCGGATCTGATACCGAGCTTGAATTCAAGACAAGCCACAGATCCACATCTGGTTCAAAAGATTCGATCAAGGTAAATCGATCTATAATAAATACTTTATACAATGCAATTAAGTACTTAAATAAGAAGTTAGCTAAGTTTGAGTTTAAGGTCAAGTCCTTGCTTAAGTAGGTTAAACTCCTCAAGCATGAGGCTACCCTAACCTCTTCGGCTAGTCAAGTTCGAGAGGGAAACTCAACACAAGTTGAAAAACTTGACGAAGATAATTCCCTCTTGAAAGGACAAGTGCAAGAACTTAGGAAGTCATTGGAAAGGTTCACATTGTGGTCCAAGGTTCTTGACCTACATCTTGGATTGCAAAGAGCCATTTACTACAAGGCTAGGCTCGAATTTAGATCAACAAGAACAAATAAGTCTTACATGTCAATTGTTAATCGTAATAATTGAAGAGTCCAAGCATGGGGCCTTAAGTCCTTTTTAAATTCACAAATAGGTGCTGCTAAGTGTTGGGTTCCTAAGGATCAAATCCACTATGTGGATAGACCGCATCAGTGCAATGATTGAGGGGGAGCTAATACTAAACTTGTGTGCTCAATCTCTTGATTAGTGTAACTGTGCATGCTTAGTTTTTTTTATTTTTTTAAGAACAGCTAGATAGAACCAATGATCAATCAACTTTGACAACATAGTATCAGGATGTGGTGAGATGATAGTACATTAGGGAAACAATGTCTTGTGTATCCAAGCTATATAAGGAATATCTAGCTTGTTCCACTCAACTACGTGGAACTAACTGAAGCTACCACACAACATCCTAAACTAGTTAGACTAGGACGAAACCCTAAGTGAATTAAGTGAGCAATTTCTTAAGATTGCCTTTGTCTAAGGAAGTGGTCATTCTTCCGATTAAAGAAGGCCTCTATGCCTCGCCATGACCTAAAAGCCATCTTATGAAAGGTTCACTTAACTAACTAAAGATTAAATTCGAATCTAACCCAAGGTTAATTAGTCTTCAAATCACTAAATTTAACTAAGTAAAATTGAAGTCATCTCACAAAAACATATAATGTTAACATGTTTGGTCATGTAGAAAGGGTGAGATGAATCCTAGATTAAAATTTTCAATATAATTTAAAATTCCAATATCCGATCCAATTACTATATGTATAGTATCAAAGAATGTTGGATAGTAGGTGCTCCCGACATATGACTGGAGGCGACTAAAGTTTATGAAGCTCAGATTTAAAAACCAAGGATCAGTAGCCTTCGGAAACAATGGGAAGCTCAAAATCATCAGATCAGGTGATATTGAGCTAAACTCAAATTTTATAATATGCCAAGTACTGTTAGCTAAAAATTTTGAATTTAATCTTTTAAGTGTTAGTCAATTGTGTGATAATAGTTATTAGGTTATATTTTTACCTAATGAGTGCTTGATTAAAAATAATGATTGTCAAAAACTAAACATAAGGGAATTAGGAATAATAATATTTACACAATAGATCTACCTATTGTTGTGCAGGGGCACCAAATAATCGAACCTAGTCTTTGATTATATGGCAAAGGTTCAAAGTTAAGGTATTATTGTTATCTCATGTGTTGTGTTGAGTGTGCAGGAATTGTATTAAGCCAAACCCAAGGTCAGTGACACCTGAAGAATCTAGAAACGAGAAACCGTGGTGGTCGGGCGACACAAGGAGAACCTCGTTGGAGTAGAGGAACCTCGATGGTGACCAGAAGCAAAGTGACAGGTCAGGAAGGACAAGAGGTAAGAACCGAGTGTGGAGCGATGGTAAGATTGTGTCCTCCATATGGGGACTACCATAGGTGGCGATTCAACTAAGACTTCCGGAGGAAGGTTCAGGTTGAGGTCGGATAGTAAGGACCATCATATTTATCATTAATCTACATTTCTGTGCTAACTCTATCTTGCAGGTGAGTGATCAAGCTAATAGTCGACTGAAGGCTAGATGCAGTCGACTAATCCAACCATCAGTCGACTTCTGAGGGGCATCAATCGACTTATGGTCAAGCTGATCATCTCGAAGAAAGTCAAGATAAGCTCCACCAAAAATGGGAGAATAAGGAGCTTTGACCAAGATCCAAATCTCAACGAGCTAGGGTTTGAAGGGATATAAAATAATAGGCTTTTCACCACTTTGGATCATCTAAGTATACTCCTAAAGTGCTCCAACAACGGCTAGCATCCGACAACAACTCTACGCCGTCGTAACGCCGACATGGTGTCTAACTCCGGATCTTCTAGTCGGTAGCTTTTATTTAAGTTGTTATCATTCTTGTACTTGTTCTTTTAATCTCAAAGAGGAGAGGTAGCCTTGTTGCCTCTTCCTCTATCTTTTGATTTGTAACCATCGTCTCCTACCTCCACCGAGGAGGAGACTTTTAGTGGATTGCCCCATCATACGCGGTCTAGGATTGCGGGGCCTTGGATTAACAACCTTTTCGTTGTGAACCAAGTAAAAAAAAAAGAGTCACTTTATTTTATATTGTTTTTACTTTTTGCTATGCTACTCGGGTTTTCGATGAAAAGGAAAGAAGATTTTACGATCGCTATTCACCCCCCCCCCCCGTCCTCTAGCCACTCTACGATCCAACAATTGGTATCTGAGCAGAGGTGCTCAGATTCGGTGCAACCACCGGCCTAGCAAACTTATTTTCTTTTCATTTTTTTTGTTTCACATTTTAATTTAAGATATTTTTTATCCCACACTACTAATCCAAGACCAAGTCTTGGCAATTTTTGTGTTTTTTGTTTTTGTGTGCAAGGTTTTATTGAATGACTCATCTCAAGGGGTTTAGAAGCACCCGATCTCCATTCTATAATGGAGATGATTTCCGTTTTGGAAGGGTTGGATGGAATGATACCTCGAGACCCAAGTCGAGATTTGGATAGTCATCCAGACGGCCTTCACTCTGCCAACCAATGAAGACGGTGAGTTCTTGGATTACGACAAGTGGATGAATGGCATGAAGTGGCAAGTAGAGGACGATGCGAAAGGCACCCAAATCTTCCAGTGCGGCCTTTCCAAGGAAGAACTCAACTGCGTCGGCCCTTTCATCAACATAAAGGATCAATGGAACAAGCTCATCGAGCTACATGAAGGGACGATCGACATAAAGGTATGCAAACGGGATCTCTTATTAAATAAATTATTTAATCTAAAGATGTAGGATCACGAGATGGTGATGCAACTCCACACAAGGATCAAGGACATAATGAATGGTCTACATTCAATTGGGCAAAAGGTGGAGAACCGCGATGTGATAAGGTATGCTTTAAATGCATTTCCTAAGACTACTTTGTGGGCATCCATGGTTGATGTCTACAAAGTATATAGAGACATTTCTAAAATTAGATTAGACGAGTTATTTTTGGAATTCGAATTGCATGAACAAACTAATACGGCCCCGATCGAGAAAGGTGTAGCATTGGTTGCAGGTCAAAGGAGAAAGGCAAAGGGCAAGCCACCTCCCGAAGAAGATGACTACCAATCGGAGGAATAAATAGAGACCGAACTAGTCAACCTTATTCGGAGGATGATAAAAAAGGAAAGGAATATGAGACAACCAAAGAAAGCATTCCAAGAAACATGAGAAGAAGAAGACCAAGGCAACGACTTGACATTCATGGCGAGACTGGTTGAGTCCGAGTCCGAGTCTGAAACAAAATTCTAATCCGAATCTGACTCCGAAGATGAATTAGAGTCATGACTCAAAGCCGGCTCAAAAGAGAAGGTCAAGGTAAGTCGTTCGTTAATTGGAAATTTATATCATGCCATTAAATTATTAGATAGGAAGTTAGCTAGATCCGAGTCTAGGGTCGAGTCCTTGCTTAAGGAGGTTAAACTCCTCAAGCATGGGGCCAACCTAACCTCTTCAACTAGTAATGTTCAAGAGGAAAACTCAACTCAAGTCAAAAAACTTGAGGAAGATAATTCTCTCTTGAAAGGGAAAGTTCAAGAGCTCAAGGATAGGTTGGAAAAGTTCACATTGTGATCCAAGGGTCTTGCCCGACTCCTTGGAACTCAAAGAGCTGTGTACAACAAGGCCGGACTCGGGCTTAGGACAACAACTATGAACAAATAATACATGTAAATTGTTAATCGTAGTAATAAAAAAGTCCAGGCATGGGTCCCTAAGATCTTGTTAAATTCACCATTAGTTTCAACCAATTATTGGGTTCCCAAGGATCAAGTCCACTATGTGGATAAACCGTATTTGTTCAATGGTCTAAGAGGAGCTAATACTAAAATTGTGTACCCTATCTCTTTGTGCAAATTTACATGCTTAGTTTTTCTTTTAATTTCTAGAATGGCTAGATAGGACCAATTATTAATAAAACTTGACAACATAATATCAGGATGTGGCGAGATGATAGTACGTTAGGGAGACGAGGTCTTGTGTATCCGAGCTAGATAAGGCGTATCTAGCTTAGTGCACTCAGCTAAGTTGAACTAGCTGAAGCAACCTTGCCACATCCCAAACTAGTTAGACCAGGAAGTAACCCTAAGTGAATTAAGTGAGAATTTTCTTAAAATTGGCTTTGTCTAAGGAAGTGGTCGTTGTTCTGACCAAATAAGACCTATGTGCCTCGCCACAACCTAGAAGCCAATTTTTGAAAGGTTTACTTAACGATCAAAAGGTCAACTCATAATCTTACCCAAGGTTGATTAATTCTCAAATCACTAAGTTTAACTAGGTAAAATTGAAATCATCTCACAAGAACATATAAGGTGAACATGTTTTGAGACACATACAATGGGTGAGATGCTAAGGACAATTAAAATAAGAATAGCACAATTTTTGAAATAGTTTCAAAACTTATAAGAATATGTATCATCATTATTGTTTTATTTAATATATATTTGATTGGCCAATACTAGAAATATAAGTTAGGTCAAGTTTAGACCCCAAAACTTTCTAGGCTCCTTGTGATTGAATAAGAGGGAAATACTAATCTTAAGGGTTATATTACAACTTTTTAAACTCTTCAAGTTTTTTTTAAATCATACATATGTTTATAACATTTAAGTATTAGATGGTTATATTACAACTTTTTAAAGTCTTCAAGGTATTTTTGAAATCATACTTATGTTTATAACATTTAAGCATTTTGAAATCTTAAATTATATTTGAAGTAGTTTTTCAAAAACTTACTTTACCAAAACTAGCTATTATACACTTTCTCTCAAAAATAAAGCTAGTTTAACATTGTTGGTGGAGAGGAATGAAAAAACTCAAATTAATCCTACACCTTTAGTTACATCGAGGATGCTATACAATCCGTAGAACTTAAATTAATGAACTTCAAAGGGACACATACTTGGACTCTTATACTTATTTATTCTATTTCTTAATGAAATTTCTTATCCTTCATCTTATAAGTACACCCCAATCTTATAAATACACTCCCAAGTCTTTTCAATATATGGCAAAAGGGGGAGATGAGAGGCCAAAGTTAAGGGGGAGAAAGGACATGTTTTAGTGGCCAACCGTGCAAAACGTTAAGGGGGAGAAATAAGTTTCTTTTTCAAAAACTCACTTAAGGTCAAGGGGGAAGTAACCTTAAGGGGGAGCGGTTGAAAAAGAACTTACTCATACTAATTTACTACATGTTCACTACATACATGCTACTACATTCTTACTACATATTTACTATGTACTTATTGACTCAAGCTTATTTATGCTTAATTTTTCTTTACATTGAAACAGTTTGCCATAGATCAAAAAGAGAGAGATTGTTGGTGCAGGGGCATCAGATAATCGAGCCTAGGTTTTGATTATGGCAAAGGTTCAAAGTTAAGCTATTATTGTTATCTCATGTGTTGTGTTGAGTGTGCATGAATTTTATTACGCTAAGCCCAAGGTCAGCGACACCAGGAGAATCTCGGGACGAGAAACCGTGATGGTTGGGTGACACCAGGGGAACCTCGTTGGAGTCAAGGAACCTCGATGGTGACCGAAAGCTAAGTGACAAGTCATGAAAGACCAAAGGTAAGCACAGAGTGCAGAGCGATGGTAAGGTCGTGTCCTCCGTATGGGGACTACCATAGGCGTTGATCCGACTAAGACTTCTAGAGGAAGGTTTAGGTTGAGGTTGGATGGTAATGACCATCGTATTTACCATTAATCTAAATTTCTATGCTAACTCTATCTTGCAGGTGAGTGACTAAGCTAATAGTCGACAAAATGAAAGTAGCAGTTGACTGATCCTACCATCAGTCGACTACTTAGTGGCATCAGTCGAATAATGGTCAAGTTGATCATCTCGAAGAATGCCAAGATAAGCTCCACCAAAAATAGGGGGATGAGGAGCTTTGACCAAGATCCAGATCTCAATGAGCTAAGGTTTGAAGGGCTATAAAAGAAGAGGCTTTTCACTTCTTTGGATCATCTAAGTGTGCTCCCAAAGTACTCCAACAACGCCAAGCTTCCGACAACAACTCTACGCCGTCGTAATGCCGACATGGCTCCTAACTCTGGATCTTCTAGTTGGTAGCTTTTATTTAAGTTGTTATCATTCTTGTACTTGTTCTTTTAATCACAAAGAGGAGAGGTAGGCTTGTTGCCTCTTCTTCTATCCTTTGAATTGTAACCTTCGTCTCTTACCTCCAACGAGGAGGAGACCATTAGTGGATTGCCCCATCGTACGCGGTCTAGGATCGCGAGGCCTTGGATTAACAACCTTTTAGTTGTGAACCATTTTAAAAGAAAAAGAGTCACTTTCTTTTATATTGTTTTTACTTTCTGCTGTGCTACTCAGGTTTTTGATGAAAAGGAAAGAAGATTTTACGATCGCTATTCACCCCCCCCCCCCCCACTTTAGCGACTCTACGATTCAACACCTAACTCCTCAATCAAGTGTCTAATGACACAACATGAGGAATCATTATTGTGGCACCAAATTACTCGCCCACTCCCATCCAAGACTCATACATAAAATATGTTAAAATGGTCTAGTTAGAGGTCTACCCAATCTAAGTAACCTAGAAAATATAATATCTAATGCTTGTCAACAAGGAAAACAAACTATGACTTCACATAAACTAACTAATCAAGAAAGAACTAAAAGTGTGCTTGAGCTCCTACACTTAGACATATTTGACTCTCATTGAGCCAAGTCACTAAACGGAAGTCAGTATTGCCTATTAATAATGGATGACTACTCTCGATTCAAATGGGTGAAGTTCTTAAAACATAAGAGTGAAACCTTAGATTAACTTACTAATTTATGTAAACTAATAGAAAATGAAAAGAACCTAAGGACTAAGAGAATTAGAAGTGATCATGGTGGTGAATTCGAAAGTCATAAGTTCATCGATTTTTGCAATCAAAATGGATATCACCAAGAGTTCTCTTGCCCTAGGACCCCTCAACAAAATGGACTAGTTGAACATAAAAATAGAACCCTACAAGAAGCCGCTAGGACCATGCTAAACGAATACAAACTACCTAATAGGTTTTGGGCAGAAGCAGTCAATACTGGATGCTATGTCCAAAATAGAATTTTATTAACTAAATGACACAATAAAATGCCTTATGAAATTTATTACGAAAAATTTCCTAACACTAAGTACTTTAGGGTCTTTGGATATAAGGTACACATACTAATCACAAAAGACTATTTAGGAAAATTTTCCTCTAAAATAATTACCGGGACATTTCTATGGTATTCAACTATTAGTAGATCTTATAGGGTATATAACAATGTAACCCTAAATATAGAAGAAACATTTAATGTAGTGTTTGATGAAGAAAACTAGTCTACAAAATCCAAATTAAAATTGAATAATGAAGAAGTAGAAAATAATGTTAGATCTGAACCTAACCCACAAAACGAATCTAGTGTAGACCCTAACCCGAATCAATCTAGATTACAAGCTAATCATCTAATTGACCAAGTGATAGGTGTTCAAAATTTAGGGTTCGAACCAGAGCATCCTATAGGAATCTAAGTCAAATCTCACTTATATCTAAAATCAAACCCAAAACCATAGAGCAAACTCTTCTTGACCCAGATTGGATCATTGCTAAACTACAAGAGTTAGCTCAATTCACTAGGAGTCAAGCTTGAGAATTAGTACCCCCACCCAAAGGAAAAATGTTCATTGGAACAAGGTGGGTATTTCGAAATAAACTTGATGACAAAGGTGAAGTTATAAGGAATAAATATAGTGTTAGGGCAATCTCTTGCCATGATAAGGTTTTGATGTGTGTGGCAAAGGGTTTAAGTTAGGGTGTTATGTTGATTTGATATGTGCGTTGAAGTCATGCAGGACTTAGTAATTCGCACATGGAGCCGTGGCGAGTTTCACATCTCATCACTCGGGCCTTGAGTCGGTGAAGGATTGCTTTGCAGAAGCCGTGCGCTTGGAGCATCCGAGGGACCGCCGAACGAGAAGCTTGGAGTGAAGCCGGAGGAAGTAGACTTCGAGGCAAGAGACGCGAAGGAGCATTGCAGAGTCGTGCGCCTAATGCTGCCGAGGGACGTGGCCGTGAACGAAGAGAACTTCGAAGGCGAGGGACTCCGAGGGATGAGAGTGAGCGATTGTAACCCGGGAAGGGGTAGCTCTTAGGTGAAACTTGGCCATTTGGCCAAGTGTTGGATGGGTTTCCCGACACCAGTCGATTGCCAGGGAATGACAGTCGACTGCTCTGAGTCGATGGTTTGATCGACTGGTATAATACCAGTTTAGTGCTTGGAAGTCGACTGCCAGATCGGCAATGATCGATAGTCATGGCAATGACGCTGTGGAATGGCAGTCGACTGATGGCACTGTGCATGGGCACAGAATGGAGTCGACTCAGTTGATCACTCGACTGATCGAGCATAAGTCGACTGATGGTCAGATTAGTCGACTGATGTCAGTACCGTTGGATGAAGTCCAACGTGGAAAGCGGTCGTTATTGGGCAACGGCTACAGGACCAGTTGACTGATCGAGGGCATCAGTCGACTGTTCCTGTGTCAACGGGAAGAAACCCTCTTCCTCTATAAAAAGGAAGCGGGTAGGGCTTTGGGAGGCTAATGCTTATGCTCTAATACTCTCCCAAAGTTCCCAAAAGCTTTCCATCCTCTTACTTGAGCTTATTTCCATTATATTTGTAAGAGGAGTGTTTTTGTGTAAAGAGGTTACCTCCACCTAGCTTTGTGCAAAGGAGAGATCTAGTGGATTGATTGCAGAGTGATTCACCATGGACGAATCAAACCGTGGATTAGCGGCGTAGCCGTGAACCACGTTATACCATCGTGTTAGCGCTTGTTTTCTCGTATTTCTATTTGCTTGTCTTCATTAGTCTTCCTCTTACGCTAATTAGTTTTGTAGACGAGCAAATACCAGCATCCAACCGAAAAGGGCTATTCACCCCCCTCTAGCCGGCCAATCGATCTCCAACATATAGGTTAGTAGCTAAGGGGTTTAGTCAAGTAGAGAGATTAGATTATGATGAAACATATGCACCTGTAGCTAGACTCGAAACAATTATAATGCTTTTAGCTTATGTTGTACATGAGGTTTTAAGTTGTTTCAAATGGATGTCAAGTCAGCATTTCTAAATTTAATCATCAAAGAAGAAGTTTATGTTAGCCAACCACAAGGAATTGAAAGCTTAGACCAGCCTAACCATGTACTTAAACCTAGAAAAGCCTTATATGAATTAAAGCAAGCTCCTAGAGCTTGGTATGAAAGGCTATCAATCTATCTAGTCTAAAGGATTCAATCAAGGATTAGTTGACCCAACTCTATTTGTAAAAACCATAAAAAAAAAGAAATTTATATAGCACAAGTTTACGTAGATGATATAATCTTTAGAACCACCAACACAATACTTTTAAATGAGTTCATTTAATTAATGGAAAGTGAATTTGAAATGAGCTTAGTAGGTGAACTTACCTTCTTCTTAGGGTTACAAATAAAATAAACTAGAGAAGGAATTTACATGCATCAATGTAAGTGATGGGTGTGGGGTCTTTTTCAACTAAGGCAGAGAATTTTTTTTATTAAATACACTTGTAAAACTTCACTTGACTTCACTCTTTAGTTTTATTAAAGAGAGGAAACTTATGATGGGGTCAGGGAGTTCAGAGTAGTGAAAAGGTTTTGTGAGCTTTTTGTATATTTCCAAAGAAGTATGTGCACTTTTCAAAGCAGTATGTCTAGCTCTAGGGTAGTAGGGATATTTCTAGAGCAATATGTGTCTTTCCAGAGTAGTATGTTTAGTTTCAGAGTAGTATGTCTAGCTCCAGGGCAGTAGGGATATTTCTAGAGTAGTATATGTGTTTCCATAGTAGTATGTTAAGTTTCAGAGTAGTATATGTACTTTTCAGAGTAGTATGTCTAGCTCCAGGGCAGTAGGGATATTTATAGAGCAGTATGTGTGTTTCCAGAGTAGCATGTGTATTTCTAGAACAGTATGTCTAGCTCCATGATAGTAGGGATATTTCCAGAGCAGTATTTGTGTTTCTAGAGTAGTATTTTCAGTTTCATAGTAGTATGTGTACTGTTCAAAATAGTATGTTCAGTCCCAGTGTTGTAGGGACATTTCTACAATAGTATATGTATTTCCAGAGTAGTATGTATATTTCTAGAGCAGTATGTCCAGCTCCAAGGCAGTAGGGATATTTCCATAGCAGTATGTGTATTTCAAGAGCAGTATGTGTATTTCTAGAGCAGTATGTTCAGTTGCAGAGCAGTAGGTTGGCTTACAGGGTAGTTAGTATATTGGCTAGGCAGTGTATGTGATTCTTATTCTCGGGAAGGAAGGATGATGTAGGGGGCGTTAGCAGGGAAGTCCATATGTTTCTACGGTAGTTAGTTTACATCCTGAGCAGTCCATATGTTTCCAAGGCAGTTAGTGTACTTCCCGAGAAGTTTATGTGTTTCTTGTTGGAGGATCGCAACCCGGCTAGAAGGGGGGTTGAATAGCCTTGATCGTGCTCGATGGAATTCGGTCATGCTTAGTCATCTACAATATCATTAGCGCAACAGAATATGCTAATTAAGAAAATTAAGCTAAAAAAAAGTAAAGAGAAAGAGCAAATGCTAAGACAAATAATGTAACGTGGTTCACGACCTTTGTCGTTGATCCATGGACGATTCGTTCGACGAATCACTCCCTCGACCAATGCACTAAGCTTCTCCTTTGCTCAACCATGGCGGAGAAGAAACCTTCTTACACAATCTCTCCCTCTTACACTAAAATAGAGATAGAAACAAGGAAGAGTAGAGTAAAACATTTAGGGCACTTGGAGAGCACTTAGGAGTGGAGGCATTAACCTCTCCAAGGCACTGACTTCTACATGCCAACAATCGACTGCTGCTATAGTTGTTGTCTTAGAACTGCTTCATCCACGTTGGCATCCCAACCAATGGATATCCAAACAGTCGACTGATGCTCGTGCAGTAGAGTCGTTGGTCGAGCTACCTCGCTTCTGTGTCTATTTCCACCTATAGCAGTCGACTGATGGGCCACAAAACCCTAGTTGACATCGGTGAACAAGCAGTCGACTCAGACCAGTTGACTGATACCTATATCATTCGACTGATGTCAGGTAAAACATCAAACAATAAAGTGTTTGGGCATTCGACCGTTGGGTAAAACCTCAAACACTATGTTTGAGCATCCGACACTTGATCTTAGCTACTTGGCCAAGTTCACCTTCTTGAGCTACCTCGTCCCAGGTTACAATTGCTCAATTTCTCATCTCCCATGGAGTCCCTCACCGAAGCTCTCTTCGTCCAACCTATGTCCCTCGGATGCACTAAGCCTGTGGCTTCTCCCATGCCATCCTTCGCATCTTGCCCTGAAGTCTGCTTCCTTTAGCTTCACTCCATTTGCTCCTCGTCCGGCGATCCCTTGGATGCACCAATATCACGACTTCTCCCTGTGCCATCCTTCACCGACTCAAGAACCCGAGCCATGAGATGATGAATTCGCCAATGCTTCATCAATCTAACCATGTGTGATTTACAAAGTCCAGCACAACTTAAACACACACATCAAAACACATAACATCCTAACTTAAATCCTTTGTCACACAAATCTAAACCAATAACATAATTGGGTTGATTGCCCTATCATTTCCAAGGAAGTTAGTATATTTGTAGGGCAGTATATGTGGTTCTTATTCTTGGTAAGGAAGGATGATGTAGGGGGCGTTAGCAGGGCAGTCCATATGTTTCCAAGGCAATTAATGTACTTCCCGAGCAGTTTATGTGCTTCCAAGGCAGTTAGTATATCTATCGAATGATATGTCCATTTCTCGAGCAGTAGATTCATATCCTGAGCCATATGTTTATTTCCCGAGCCATTAGTGGATTTCGGAATTCTCTCCTCGGTGTGGTGAAATAAGAAAAGGGCCACTCCGAAGGATAGGAAGTAAAAGTGGGAGGTTAAAGTTTGTTAGTTTAATATAATAACATATATCTTTGTATTTTATTTAAATTGACACGTGGCAGAAGATATTTTGAATTAGGAGTGGGAAAATGGTTATGAGGACAGCTTGGCAAAGGGCATTCAGGTAAATGCACTGCAAGAAGAAGGCGAGATACCTCATCTATAAAAGGGGCATAGGACAACAGGATCTAGGATGGTTGTTTCATTACCATTTGGTATTCCCAAGATCTCTCTTCTTCTTCAATTCATTGTTTTCCTTGTACTATCACTAACTTGATCATCGAAGTGGATGCGCTGGGAAGACAACCAAACCTTAATGCTCTTTCTTGGTGTGGCTGTTGGGATGTATACTGAAAAGTCTATCTTTTGTATGAACATCTTTATTTTCAAATAAGAATCACATGATCATTGTTTGCATATTTTTATGGTTATGCATATTGTCTAATACTTTACATTGTAGATAACATGGTGTGTAGTGTCACACGGGAGATCATGTTATCGGCTCCTTGTAAAGTATAAGTAAAGGCTCACAACCGAGATGGCTTTGGACAAACCATTGGAATGGTTGTAGTGTGATTTGGCATTGGTTTGTCTTGACCATAGAATCACACTAGTGCACTTCGTGTGTATTGAGCAGGACTGACTTAGAGGTGATTCGATTTATTGCTGACTACATAATCGAATCAGACCACAGATATTATATTGTACATACTCTTAATCTCGATATAATAACGGGCATATATACTTAGTATTGATTTCTTTGATTTACCAATGGGCGAGATTTATAGATTAAATCGTTAGGCTCGGTAAGTTGGGAAATGATATTATTTATATGGTTTGACGTTGATTATAAGAGGAAACCGTGTCCTATATATTAGGATGATGATGTCCCCTTGAGGAGCTCATAAGGTTCATCATGTAAACCCTGCAGATGGACTTGGTCCGGCATGATGAAAAGGTTGAGTGGTACTACTCATGGAGTTAGATGTTGATTAATTAATGGTCAGTAAATTAATTAATCGACGGACATTCGAGATCTTAAACACGGGGAGAAAATGTACATATAATATATGGAGCCCATATTAACTTATGGGGGTTCGTGAGGTAGATTAATGATAATCCTTTAGTGGATTAGATTATCATTAATGGATCGGACATTATGTGGGCTTGATCCATTGGGTGGCCAAGATCCAACTCCTCCTCATGGTCCCTATTGTAGCCTATTAATACCTCATGAAGCTTAGATCCAATGGATGGAAACAAAACTCTAGATCCAAAGGTAGAGATTAAATCTCTAGATCCGACGGTTGAGATTAAATCTCTAGATCCGATGGTTGAGATTAAATCCCTAGAACCAATGGTGGAGATTAAAACAAGGCTTATCCCTTACTCTATAAAAGGAGAGGCTAGGGTTGGCGTGGAGAAGAATTAAGAAGCAAGGGGAGGCTTGGAGTTGGCCGCAAGGACTTGGAGCTAGGGTTTGGGCTTGGCAGCACCAAAAAAGGAAAGACTTTCCTTGTCTTCTTTTTCTCCATTGGTGGTAGGCGTCCAAACTCCCTCCTCTCCTTCTCCTTGGCCGGTGGAACCAAGGCTAAGGGTCCTCCCTTGGAGCTTTTGGCCGTCGGCAAGCAAGGTGCTTGTTGCTTGTTGTTTGGCTAAAGAAAAGAGAAGGATCTTGTTTCTATTCTTCCTCTTGCTCGGAACGAGCAAGGAAGGAAGATTGGTGATCTAGGAGCTTCAACTTTTGGTAGATCGTCACCCACACGATGTCCAAAAGGAGGAAGGTCATACAATAGAAGATTGAGAGGTATATTGATTCTCTATTTTCTCTTGTATCATGTTTATATTTATTTTTCAATTATGTGCATGATATATTCTGTTTTGTGGCTAAATAATACTTGGATCCTGAACATAAACACAAAAGCCGATGATCCATACATCGTCAATTTCGCGGCTACTCGTAGAATAGAGGTTGGTCGCTTGAACAACAAGTTTGTTCAAGTGACCACTCTAAACAAATAGCACGATGATGACAAGGTTGCTTGGGTGTTTCCTTTTGTCTAGGATTAAATTTTTTAATCAGGGAACTTTGATGGGATCACCATGAACAAGTGATCGAGTCAAAGTGGAATGCGAAGTTTCCCCTCAGAGACTCAAAGACACAACCCAACAAGTGGTATCATAGCCACGGTTTCCGATTTTGTGTGTTTAGGATTCGGTTAATTTTTATGCACTTTTCATATATTATATGTGTCGGATAATAGTAGGATATGCGTAGGTTAACTCTTTGGTTGCAGGCATAGGATCCAACTATTATGGTCATATGTGTGTATGTGATTCTATGTGTGTAAAGGATTATTTTGTTGAATCATCGGGGTTGACGAGGCTAGTATTTAATTTTTTGTAAATTAGATACGACATTATTTAGCCACTCTTTTTATTTTAGTTTACTTTCAATCTAGATTTCATGTACACTCCCTCGTGGAGTATAGAATCGATGGATGTAAATTAAAATAGTTTTTAGTCTCGGCTCGGATCTCCGGATGGCTCGTACATGACGTAAGAGGAGCGGACGAGAAGACGATACGACGGGAGACATATTGAAGACAAAAGCCATAATAGTTGGAAAAATTTTATTTTTCATATTTATTTCTTATTGTTTGATATGCATGTCGTAGGATAGGAAAATTCCATAATTCCAAATTACTAATTGGGAGAGAGACATTTTTATAAATTCCCACGGCCTCCATTACAATTTGACAAGTGATGCAAACAAACTTGCACATTGACTCTGAGTGCCTTCCTCCCCATAGGATGAGTTTGTTTGCGAATCACAAGGTCAAATATAGTTATAGGAAATTATTAAGGAACGTGTGTACTTCCCTATCGGAAGGCACTTAACCCGAGATAATTACCTTGGTACCGAGTAATGGTGAACACTTAGATACAAATATAAGTATCCTCCTCATCAGAGTCACTGCTTTTATTTGTATGGCCAAAGAGGAACCAACTATTAATTTTACTTGTCAAAAAGTTAGGTTGACAAGATAGTAAAATTAATGGGTAAAACCTTCTCTTACAAATGTAAAATTCGTATACGTCCACACTATCGTGGCATACGATATTCTCGGTGTTTTGAGGTGTTGGTTGATTTTAAAATTTTATTGTTTGAGGAATCAATAATATTTTGAAATCTAATCTTTTGATCTATGTGATTCTTAGGTTTTCTTTCAAAATGACTTTCAACCCACTTGCTGTGATACTGAAAAAGAATAAACTTACTAGACCCAACTATGTTTACTGGAAGAGGAATCTAGACATTGTCTTTACTACTGAGGAATACAAATATGTACTCCTCGAAGAGTGCCCTCCTAAGCCTACAGAAGATTCTAGGGAAAAGGAGAAAGAGAGTTATAAGAAGTGGATAAAGGATGATGAAATGGCGTGGTGTTACATTTTGGCATCTATGTTAAATGTACTGCAACATCAGTATCAAGCCATGCCCACTTCTTATGACATGATGCTCAATCTCAATCTCAAAGAGCTTTTCGGACACCAGAATCGGGCTGCAAGGTAAGAAGCCATCAGAAACTTGATGACGACCACCATGATCGAGGGAACACCCGTGAGGGATCATGTTCTCAAGATGATGGCTCATTTGAATGAGTTAGAGGTCCTTGGAGCTGAGATCGATGGGGAAACCCAGGTCGATATCATACTCCAATCTCTACCTAGGAGTTATGAGCAGTTTTGCCTGAACTACAACATGAACAAGAGGTTGTATTCGTTGGCGAAGCTTCTGGTAGGACTCTAGGTGGCAGAGGGGCTATTTCGTCAGAGTGCTCAGGCGCATGCCATGGTGACCCAAAAGGTTTCTACTTCTAAGCCAAAAGGCAAGAAGAAGAAGAAACAAACTGGGGCAAAGGCGGTGGGAGGAACTCATAGAGGAGTGAAGAAGACGAAAGGCAAGTGCATCACTTGTAAGTAGACTGGACACTGGAAGAAGGACTGCCCCAACCGCAAGCAGAACAAAGGTATATCTTTTGGTCTAGTCATTGAAACATATTTAGCGGTGTTATCTACTGGCACCTGGTGTGTAGATATGGGAGCCACTGATCAGTTCTGCAATACTTTACAGGGGTTCCAGGAAACCAGATGACTGGTTGAGGGGGAGATTACCGTGTACTTGGGCAATACCACGAAGGTGGCGGCTATTGCAGTGGGAGATGGTCATTTTTCTTTTGAGAAAAATAAAGTTTTGGTTCTTAAGAATTGCCTTTATGTACCTTTATTTAAAAAGAATTTAATTTCGTTTTCTAAATTATTTATGGGTGGATATTCTATTTCTTTTAATGACAAAGTTGTTATAAAAAGGAATAGGGACATTATCTGTTCGGGTGCATTGATAGGAAATTTGTACACACTTGAACCAAATGCTCCCATGATACAAATTGAAGTTAATAACTCATCTTCTAATTCCAATAAGAGAAAAGAACCTTCGAAGATGAACCAAACATATCTTTGGCATCTTAGGCTTGGTCATATTAACCTAAGTAGAATTTAAAGGTTGATAGCTGATGGACCTCTGGGTTCATTAGTAGTGGAAGATTTCCCAACCTGCGAATTTTGCTTGGAGGGTAAAATGACCAAGAGGACTTTTAAGGCCAAGGGGTATAGAGCCAAAAATGTGTTAGAATTGGTTCATTCTGATTTGTGTGGTCCTATGTCTATCCAGGCTAGAGGTGGTTTTGAGTATTTTGTCTCTTTTATAGATGATTATTCGAGATATGGATACATTTACCTGATGCACCGCAAGTCTGAATGCTTTGACAAGTTCAAAGAATTCAAGGCTAATGTGGAGAAATGTCAAGGTAAAAGTATCAAGACACTGTGATCTGATCGTGGTGGTGAGTACCTCTTTGGAGAGTTTAGGAACTACTTATCAGAGGCTAGGATTCAATCCCAATTGTCTGCACCTGGCACACCCCAGCAGAATGGTGTAGTAGAGCGAAGGAATAGGACTCTTATGAAGATGGTTAGATCGATGATGAGTTATTCTGAGTTGCCAGATTCGTTCTGGGGATATGCTCTTGATACGGTAATGTATATTTTGAACTTGGTTCCATCTAAATCAGTGCCTTCTACTCCCACAGAATTATGGACTGGGCGAAAGCCCAGTCTAAGACATATTCGGATTTCGGGGAGTCCAGCACATGTGCTGAAGGTAGATGCTGGTAAGTTGAAACCTCGTACACAAGTATGCATGTTCGTTGGCTATCCTAGAGAAACAAAGGGTGGTTTGTTTTATAGTCCTAGAGATCAAAGGGTGATCATTAGCACGAACACCAGATTTCTAGAGGAAGATTATGTGATGAACCACAAGCCCATGAGTAAGATTGTTCGGGAGGAATTAAAAGGGGAAGTCACTTCTTCAGTACCACCGGTACAAGAGGATATTCCACAAGTCACTGCACCGCGTGTCACAGAGGATACACAGGAGATACCTCGTCGTAGTGGGAGGGTTGTGAGATAGCCTGATAGATTCATGTTCTTGGGAGAATCTTCTGATTTAGTCCCTGGCGAACATGAACCTGATCCCTGGACATATGACGAGGCAATCCATGACATAGATGCAACATCTTGGCAAAGTGCAATGAATACTGATATTGAATCTATGGATTCAAATCAAGTCTGGGAGCTAGTAGAACCACCCGATGGTGTAAAAACCATTGGATGCAAGTGGATCTATAGTAGAAAGAGAGGAATAGATGGGAATGTTGATACCTTCAAAGCGAGGCTTGTTGCGAAGGGGTATACTCAGAAAGAGGGTATCAATTATAAGGAGATCTTTTCACAGGTAGCCATGCTTAAGTCTATCCGGATTCTCTTATGCATTGCAGCTCATATGGATTATGAGGTGTGGAGGATTATAAGGTGTGGAAGATGGATGTCAAGACAGCTTTCCTTAATGGAAGTCTTGACGAAAACATCTATATGAAGCAACCAGAGGGATTCATTGCTAAGGGAAAAAAGCATCTTGTATGTAAGCTTAATCGATCCATTTATGGATTAAAGCAAGCTTCGAGGTCTTGGAACATCTGATTTGATGAAGTAATCCAGTCTTATGGATTTATTCAATGTCTGGATGAGTCTTGTGTATACAAGAGATGTGACGGAAATGTAGTGGTATTTCTTGTACTATACGTTGATGACATTTTGTTGATTGGCAACAATATCAAGGTGTTATCGGACGTAAGGGTATGATTGTCCAAATAGTTTGATATGAAGGACTTGGGAGAGTGGGACACATCATTGGGATAAAGGTTATAAGGGATCGCAGGAAAAGGATGTTGTGCTTTTCCCAAGCTTCATACATAGACATTATTATGGATCGTTTTAGCATGCAGTACTCCAAGAAGGATTTTCTACCTTTCAGGCATGGAGTTCCTTTATCTAAGGAGATGTGTCCTAGAACATCTGAGGAGATAGAGGAGATGAAGGCGGTTCCTTAAGCTTCGGCGGTAGGAAGCCTCATGTATGTGATGCTATGTACGAGACCAGATATCTGTTTTGCCGTGGGCATGGTCAGCAGATATCAGAGTAATCCAGGATAGGGACATTGGACTGCGGTAAAACATATATTGAAGTACCTGAGAAGGACTAGGGATTATATGCTGGTTTACCGGGCAAACCAATTACTCCGTGTGGGTTACACGGATTTCGACTTCCAATCTGATAGGGATAACAGTAAGTCTACCTCAGGTTTTGTGTTTACTTTGGGAGGTGGAGTCTTTGTATGGAGGAGTGTCAAGCAGAAATGCATGGCAGACTCCACCATGGAAGCTGAGTATGTGGCAGCCTCTGAGGCGGCCAAAGAAGCTTTGTGGCTCAAGAACTTCCTGATGGACTTGGATGTGATTCCTGGTTTACCCAGAACTATTACAATTTATTGTTATAAAAGTTGTGCAGTTGTAAACTCGAAGGAACCATGAGCCCATAAGGCAAATAAGCACATAGAGCGCAAGTACCACCTGATATGAGAAATCGTAAAGAGAGGAGAAGTTGCTATGGCCAAGATTGCATCGGAGTATAACCTGGAAGATCCATTCACTAAGGCCCTTCCGGCGAGAGCTTTTGATAGGCATGTGGAGGGAATGAGGATCAGATGTATGGCCGTTTGAGGACAGCATAGTCTTTTAGTATAAGTGGGAGATTGATGGGATGTATACTCAAAAGTTAATCTTTTGTATGAACATCTTTATTTTTAAATAAGAATCACATGATCATTGTTTGCATATTTTTATGGCTATGCATATTGTCTAATACTTTACACTGTAGATAAAATGGTGTGTGGTGTCACACGGGAGATCATGTTATTGGCTCCTTGTAAAGTATAAGTAAAGGCTCACAACCGAGATGACTTTGGACAAACCATTGGAATGGTTGTAGTGTGATTTGGCATTGGTTTTTCTTGACCATAGAATCATACTAGTGCACTTCGTGTGTATTAAGCAAGACCAACTTAGAGGTGATTCGATTTTTTGCTTACTACATAATCGAATGGGACCTCAGATATTATATTGTACATACTCTTAATCTCGATATAATAACGGACACATATACTTAGTATCATTTCTTTGATTTACCAATGTGTGAGATTTATAGATTAAATCGATAGGTTCAGTAAGTTGGGAAATAATATTATTTATATGGTGTGCCGTTGATTATAGGAGGAAACTGTGTCCTATATATTGGGATGATGATGTCCCCTTGAGGAGCTCACAAGGTTCATCATGTAAACCCTGCCGGTGGACTTGGTCCGGCATGATGAAGAGGTTGAGTGGTACTACTCATGGAGTTAGATGTTGATTAATTAATGGTCAGTAAATTAATTAATCGACGGACATTCGAGATCTTAAACACAGGGAGAAAATGTACATATAATATATGGAGCCCATATTAACTTATGGGGGTTGGTGAGGTAGATCAATGATAATCCTTTAGTGGATTGAATTGTCATTAATGGATCGGACATTATGTGGGCTTGATCCATTGGGTGGCCAAGATCCAACTCCTCCTCATGGTACCTATTGTTGCCAATTAATATCTCATGAAGCTTAGATCCAATGGATGGAAACAAAACTCTAGATCCAAAGGTAGAGATTAAATCTCTAGATCCGACGGTTGAGATTAACTCCCTAGAACCAATGGTGGAGATTAAAAAAAGGCTTATCCCTAACTCTATAAAAGGAGAGGCTAGGGTTGGCATGGAGAAGAATTAAGAAGCAAGGGGAGGCTTGGAGTTGGCGGCAAGGAGTTGGAGCTAGGGTTTGGGCTTGGCGGCACCAAATAAGGAAAGACTTTCCTTGTCTTCTTCTTCTCCATTCGTGGCCGGCGCCCATTTAAGCTTTTCCAGCCCTTGGTCAGCATCAAAACTCCCATTTCTCCATCTCCTTGGCCGGTGGAACCATGGCTTAGGGTCCTCCCTTGGAGCTTTTGGCCTGCAACCTTTGTTTCCCTTCTCCTTGTTGGCCGGCGGCATGCAATGTGCTTGTTGCTTGTTGGTTGGCTAAAGGAAGGAGAAGGATCTTGTTTCTATTCTTCCTCTTGCTCAGAACGAGCAAGGAAGGAATAATGGTGATCTAGGAGCTTCAACTTTTGGTAGATCGTCGCCCACACGACGTCCGAAAGGAGGAAGGTCATACAATAGAAGATCGAGAGGTATATCGATTCTCTATTTTCTCTTGTATCATGTTAATATTTGTTTTTCAATTATGTGCATGATATATTCTATTTTGTGGCTAAATAATACTAGGATCCCGAACATAAACACAAAAGTCGGCGATCCATACATCATCTATTTCGCGGCTACTCATAGAATAGAGGTTGGTCGCTTGAACAACAAGTTTGATCAAGTGACCACTCTAAACGAATATCACGACGATGACAAGGTTTCTTGGGTGTTTCCTTTTGTCTAGGATTAAATTTTTTAATCCGAGGACATTGATGGGATCACCTTGAACAAGCGACCGAGTCGAAGTGGGAAGCTAAGTTTCCCCTCACGGACTCGAAGACACAACCCAACAAGTGGTATCAGAGCTTGTGGGTAAAACCAACAAGTGGTATCAGAGTCACGGTTTCCGGTTTTGTGTGTTTAGGATTCGGTTATTTTTTATGCACTTTTCATATATTATATGTGCCAGATAATAGTATGATATGTGTAGGTTAACTCTTTGGTTGTAGGCATAAGATCCAACTATTATGGCCATATGTGTGTATGTGATTGTATGTGTGTAAATGTTTATTTTGTTGAATCCTTGGGGTTGACGAGGATAGTATTTAATTTTTTATAAATTAGATACGACATTGTTTAGCCACTCCTTTTATTTGAGTTTACTTTCGATCTAGATTTCATCTACACTCCCTCGTGGATTATAGGATCGATGGATGTAAATTAAAATAGGTTTTAGTCTCGGCTCGGATCTCTAGATGGCTCATGCATGGCATAGGAGGAGCGGACGAGAAGGCGATACGACGGGAGACATATTGAAGACAAAGGCCATAATAGTTGAAAAAATTTTATTTTTCATATTTATTGCTTATTGTTTGATATGCTTGTCGTAGGTTAGAAAATTCCTCAATTACAAATTACTAAGTGGGAGGGGGGTATTTTTATAAATTCCCACGACCTCCATTACGATTTGACAAGTGATGCAAACAAACTTGCGCGTCGGCTGTGAGTGCCTTCCACCCCATCGGATGAGTTTATTTGCGGATCACAAGGTCAAATATGGTCATAGTAAATTATTAAGGAGCTTGTGTACTTTCCCATTGGAAGGCACATAACCCGAGATAATTTCCTTGGTACCGAGTAATGGTGAACACTTAGATACAAATATAAGTATCCTCCCCATCGGAGTCACTACTTCTATTTGTAGGGCCGAAGAGAAACCAACTATTATTTTTATTTGTCAAAAAGTTAGGTTGACAAGATAGTAAAATTAATGGGTAAAACCTCCTCTTACAAATGTCGAATTCGTATACGTCCACACCATCGTGGCATATGATATTCTCAGTATTTTGAGGTGTTGGTTGATTTTAAAATTTTATTTTTTGAGGAATCAATAATTTTTTGAAACCTAAAGTAATGATCTATTTGATTCTTAGGTTTTTCAAATTTTACTTTCAGTCCACTTGCTGTGATACTAAAGGAAAATAAACTTCCTGTACATAATTATGTTGATTGGAAAAAGGAATCTTGATGGTGTCTTAACTGCTGGGGAGTACAAATATGTACTCTTCGAAGAGTGTCCTCCTAAGCCTGCGAATGAGTTGCAAGTCCTTGGAGCTGAGATCGATGGGGAAACCCAGGTTGATATCATTCTTCAGTCGACAGAAAGGCTTGCTCAGGCTCAGGCCATGGTTGCTCAGAGGGTTTCTACTTCTAAGCCGAAAGGAAAGAAGAAGAAGAAACAAGGTGGAGCAAAGCGAGTGGGAGGAACTCAGGGAGGAGTGAAGAAGCCGAAAGGCAAGTGCTTAACTTGTAAGCAGACTAGACACTGGAAGAAGTACTGCCCCAACCACAAGGAGAACAAAGGTGTATATTTTTGTCTAGTCGTTGAAAAAATGTTTAGCGGTGTTATCTACCGGCACCTGGTGTGTAGATACGGGAGCCACTGATCATGTTTGCAATACTTTACAGGGGTTCCAATAAACCAGATGACTGGTTGAGGGGGAGATTACCGTGTACTCGGGCGATGCCACGAAGGTGGCGTCAATTGCAGTGGGAGATGTTCATTTATCTTTTGAGAAAAATAAAGTTTTGGTTCTTAAGAATTGCCTTTATGTACCTTTATTTAGAAAGAATTTAATTTCGGTTTCTAAATTTTTTATGGATGGATATTCTATTTCTTTTAATGACAGAGTTGTTATAAAAAGGAATAGAGACATTATCTGTTCGGGTGCATTGATAGGAAATTTATACACACTTGATCCAAAAGCTCCCACAATGCAAATTGAAGTTAATAACTAATCTTCTAATTCAAATAAGAGAAAAGAACCTTCGAAGATGAACCAAACATATCTTTGGCATCTTAGGCCTGGTCATATTAACCTAAGCAGAATTCAAAGGTTGATAGCTGAAGGACCTCTGGGTTCATTAGTGGTGGATGATTTTCCAACCTGTGAATCTTGCTTGGAGGGTAAAATGACCAAGAGGCCTTTTAAGGCCAAGGGGTATAGAGCAAAATATGTGTTAGAATTGGTTCATTCTGATATGTGTGGCCCTATGTCTATCCTGGCTAGAGGTGGTTTTGAGTATTTCGTCTCTTTTATAGACGAGTATTCGAGATATGGATACATTTACCTGATGCGCCACAAGTCTGAATGCTTTGGCAAGTTCAAAGAATTCAAGGCTGATGTGGAGAAACGTCAAGGTAAAAGTATCAAGACACTGCGATCTGATCGTGGTGGTGAGTACCTCTTGGGAGAGTTCAGGAACTACTTATCAGAGGCAAGGATTCAATCCAAATTGTCTGCACCTAGCACACCCCAGCAGAATGGTGTAGCAGAGCGAAGGAATAGGACTCTTACAGAGATGGTTAGATCGATGATGAGTTATTCTGAGTTGTCAGATTCGTTCTGGGGATATGCTCTAGATATGGCGGTGTACACTCTGAACTTGGTTCCATCTAAATCAATGCCTTCTACTCCCACAGAATTGTGGACTGGCCGAAAGCCCAGTCTAAGACATATTCGGATTTGGGGAGTCCAGCACATGTGCTGAAGGTAGATGATGGTAAGTTGGAACCTTGTACAGAAGTACGCATGTTCATTGGCTATCCTAGAGGAACGAAGGGTGGTTTGTTTTATAGTCCTAGAGATCAGAGGGTGATCGTTAGCACGAATGCCAGATTTCTAGAGGAAGACTATGTGATGAACCACCCGATGGTGTCCATATGAGCAACATCTTGACAAAGTACAATGAATACTGAGATTGAATCTATGGATTCAAATCAGGTCTGGGAGCTAGTAGAACCACCCGATGGTGTAAAAACCATTGGATGCAAGTGGATCTACAAAAGAAAGAGAGGAATAGATGGGAATGTTGAAACCTTCATGTTGGTGCAGTGTGGCACCGAAATCGAACCTGTGTTTTGATTATAGCAAAGACACAAGGTTAAGTCTATTTTGTTATCTCATGAGTCTACTTGAGTGTGCAGAAACAGGTTAAGCTTGAGTTAGAGATCTGCGACACAGTAAGTGCAAGGTAAGACTCGTGTCCGACGAGCGTAAGTGAGGTCGGATCCTCCGTTTAGGAGTTGATCTTAGGCGAAAATCCGATCCAAAACTTTCCATGAAAGTCTAAGTCGAGATCGGATGGTTAGAAACCATCTAAATCCATCACATTTAATATTTCTACATATTGCTTTGAGCTAACCCTTGTTTGAATTCAAAGTTACTCTAATTCGAATTAAAATTAGAATTCGAATTTATTCGAATTCGAATTAAAATTTGAACTCAAATTGAAATAAAATTAAATAACTAAAGTATCCTAAAAATGGGCAAAAGGAACTAAAAGCAAGGTGGCAACTTATCCCCCAAATCTTGGTGAGGTGGCCGGTCAAACGCAAGGTGGAAACTTATCCCTCAATTGGTGGTGAGGTGGCCGGATCTCAAGTGGGCGGACGAGGCTTCAAATAGAGGGGGGTGCTTCACATCTTAGACAACAATTATTACAAAGCTCTCAAACGCCTCCACAATGCCGCTCTTCTACGACGACGCTACTACAAGCGAAGTCTTTGCCAACACGGCTTCAAAAGTGTTGGTAATCGTTTTAGTCGATTAATTTAAGTTGTGTTTTTCGAGCTTTTATATCAAAAAGGAGAGAGGGGCTTGTCTCTCATCCTTGTGTTTTTGTCGAAAGTTTTGTAATCGTAACTCCTACCTCCAACGAGGAGTGTTTTAGTGATTTCCCTCCGTACATGGTCTAGGACCATTAGGGCCTTGGATTAGCAGCCGGTTGGCTATGAACCAAGTAAAATTCCTTGTGTCCATCTCTTTTTCGCTGCGTTTATCTCTCACTTATCGTTTTTACAACAAAAGAAAAGAAAAACCGTTTTGCGCTATTCACCCGCCCCCCTCTAGCGCTCATTTCGATCCTATAATTGGTATCAGAGCAGGGGGCACTCAAATTTGGTGAAACCACCAATTTGAGTAATTTTTATTTCTTTTGTTTCCTTTGTTTCTGTCTACGTTAATTTTTGTGTTTTTTTTAATTTTTCTAAATTTGTTTTTCAGACTTTTCTTTAATTTAATTTCATCACTTTTAATCTTTCTATTGATCATCCTAACAAAAAAAAACTCTTAATTATGATTTTCTAATTCTATTACTGATTAAAATTAGTTTTTCCCAGAATTAAAAATTCTTTCATATTTTTTTTTAAAAAAACACTTGAATTTTTCAAACCCTAAATTCTTTATATTTTGTTTTATAAAGTTTTCTCGTTAATCTTAGCATTGAATTAAATCTTATTTCCACTAAAATAGATTTTCAATCAATTTTCAAATTTAATCAATTAAAAACTTATTTTAATTTTTAAATCTTGTCTAGAATATAAGTTTGGTTTTTCAATATTTTTTACTTAATTTCAACATTAGATTTTTTTTCTACAAAATAGTTTTTAATTAATTTTCGAAATTAATTAATTAATTAATTTTTTTTACAGAATTAAAATTAATTTCCTAATTAGTTAATCTATTGATTGATTTATTTATCTTTTCTTCTTCACTTTTCTACTAATCCCACGCCAAGTCTTGGGACCTTTGTTGTCTGTGTGTTTTTTTTTTCTCTCTTCTTACCATTTCGTGTTAATGGCCCCTCTCGAGGGTTTTAGCACCGTCCGACCGCCATTTTACAACGGTGACGATTTCCGTTACTAGAAAGGTCGGATGGAGTGCTTCCTAAAAACCCAAATAGAGATGTGGATTGTGATCCAAACTGGGTTCACCCTTCCTACTAATGAAGAAGGTGAATCCTTGGATTACAATCAGTGGTCCATTACCACTAAACGACAAGTCGAGGTAGATGCAAAGGCGACTCAAATCCTGCAGTCCGGGCTATCCAAGGAGGAGCTGAACCGAGTCAGACCCTTCATCAGCGCAAGAGATCTCTAGACGAGGCTGATCGAGTTACACGAAGGATCGGATCAAGCTAAGGTTTGTAAACGCGATTTGTTGTTCAATAAATTGTACACACTAAAAATGCAGGAACACGAGACGACAACACAATTGCACGCCCGCGTCCAGGACATAGTCAACCAGCTGCATTCAATAGGACAGAAAGTCAAAAATCGAGATCTAATCAGGTATGTTCTAAATTCTTTCCCTAGGACCACCTTGTGGGCATCCATGGTCGATGCCTACAAGGTATCTAAGGACCTAGCTAAAGTTAGAATAGACAAATTATTCTCAGATTTCGAATTACATGAGCAGTCCAACTCGGAACCCGAGAGGGGTATAGCCTTGTTTGCAGGTTCAAAGAAGAAGAAAATCGCAAGCAAGCCACCACCAACCGAGGAGGAAGACGAGTCCGAAGAAGAAGTTGACCTGGAGTTGACTGTCGAACTAATGAACCTAGCTCGAAGGATAGCCAAGAGACAAAAGTGAACCACGACTCGACCCAACCAAGGTAAGCCTAAAAGTTCTAATATTAGGTGTTATGAGTGTAACAGGTTTGGACATATCAAGTCCGAGTGCCCCAAGCTCAACCACAAAGCACCTAAGCACAAGAAGGCCCTCAACGCGACATGGGAAGAAGCGTCATTTGAAGAAGACGAAGACCACATCTTCATGGCGAAATCGATTGAGTCAGACATGGAGACCGAACCTGAACTTGAGTCAGAACCTGAGGATGACTCAGACTACGAAGCTACCTTCAAGTCAAGCCACGGATACGCATCCAGTTCAAAAGATACCTTTAAAGTGAGTCGAACTTTATTTAATACTTTACATAATACGATTAGGTTTTTGTCTAGGAAATTAGTTAAGTCCGAGTCCAAGGTCGAGACCCTGGTTGAGGAGGTCAAACTCCTCAAACACAAGGTCTCCCTAACCTCTTCGACTAGTCAAGTTCGAGAAGAGGACCCAACTCGAGCTGAAAAGCACGAAGTTGAGAACTCTCTCTTGAAAAGTCAAGTTGAAGATCTTAGGAACACGTTGGAAAGGTTCACTTCGGGATCCAAAGGACTTGACCTCCTACTTGGATCTCAAAGGGTCGTGTACAACAAGGCTGGACTAGGGTTTAACTCAAACACGACTAATAGGTCGTATATGTCGATTGTAAGTCGACATAGGAAACATGTCCAAGCATGGGTCCCTAAGAACTTTTTGATTTCAACTCTAGGATTCAACCCGTACTGGGTTCCCAAGGACCAAATCCACTATGTGGATAGACCGAACCGATTCAACGGTCTAGGGGGAGCCATTACAAAACATGTTTGTGCTTTAACTTAGAAATTGCATGCTTAGAATTTTTTTTAAAACTTGTGAACTCACTTAGAAAACGTACATAACCAACTAAAATCCTTCGAAAAGATTGAGCCTCGGGGAGCCTCTTTTCAAAAATAACCAGTTAGACTAGGAAATAGTCTTAGGTGAGTCAAGTCATTATTTTCTTGAAAATGGCTTTGTCTAAGGAAGTGGTCGATAATCCGATAAAAGAAGGCCCCTGTGCTTCGCCACGACCTGGAAGCCATGATCTTGAAAAGGTAAACTTGACAAGCCTAGGGTCAAATCCAAATCTAACATAAAATTACTTGAACCTAAATGCACTTAATCAACTTAATTGGAAGTCATCTCACAAAAAACACATAAGTATAACATGCTTGATCATATAGACACAGGTGAGATGACCTAGGTTTAACAACTTACAACCAATATTTTTTTTTAAAAAAAAAAATCTAAAATCCAATCCAACCACCTTGTGTGTAGGATCAATGGATGTTGGACAGCGGTTGCTCCCGACACATGACCGGGGATCAACTCAAATTCACGAAGCTTCGATTCAAACGACAAGGATCGGTAGCCTTTGGGAATAACGGCAAGCTCAAAATCATCGGATCAGGTGATATTGAGCTTAAGTCAAATTTTGTTATTAAAAATGTATTACTTGTAGAGAATTTTGAATATAACCTGCTTAGCGTAAGCCAATTATGTGACAATAACTATAAGGTCATATTTTTAGAAAATGAATGTGTAATTAAAACAAATAAAACAGCTAAAACAATACTCAAAGGAACTAGGACAAATAACATTTATACAATTAACTTAATCAAATCCTCAGCCAAATGTCTTATGAAACAGGAAGAGGAACCATGGTTGTGGCACCGACGACTCAGTCACTCGCACCCAAGACTCGTCCACAAGATGAGTCAGAGTGGCTTAGTCAGAGGCTTACCCAACCTCAACAATTTGGTTAATAAAATCTGTAATGCTTGTCAACAAGGAAAACAACCTAGGACACAACACAAGTTAACTAACCAGAAGCAGAACCTCAAGTGTACTTGAGCTCCTGCATATGGATCTATTCGATTCACATGGAGCCAAGTCACTCAATAGAAGTCAATATTGCTTAGTCATAATTGACGACTACTCCAGGTTTACCTGGGTTAGGTTCATCAAACATAAAAATGATACCCTAGATCAATTAATCAATCTATTCAAATTAATCGAGAATCAAAAAAACCTTAAGGTTAAAAGACTTAGAAGTGATCATGGTGATAAATTCGAAAATCAAAGCTTCACCGACTTCTGTAACCTAAATGGATACCACCATGAATTCTCTTGCCCTAGGACCCCTCAACAAAATGGCCTAGTGGAGCGGAAAAACCGAACTCTACAAGAAGCTGCTAGGACCATGTTGAACGAATACGACCTATCCGATAGGTTTTGGGCAGAAACCGTTAGCACGGCTTGCTATGTTCAGAATAGGATCCTTATGGTAAAGAGGCACCTTAAGACCTCGTACGAGATTTATCACAATAAAGTACCCAACATCAAGTACTTTAGGGTATTTGGATGTAAAGTACATATCTTAAACACTAAGAACCACCTAGGGAAATTCAAATCCAAAACCTCCACCGGAATCTTCTTAGGATACTCAACCATGAGTAGGGCCTATAGGGTATATAACCACGATACCCTTAAAGTCGAAGAGACTATAAATGTAGTGTTCGATGAAGTACCCGAACCTACAAAACCCTTAATGACCCCAAGTGTTGATCCCACTGATATCAAACTCGTCTCCGACCCTGAGATCGAGTCTAATCCACATCAACCAACTTCTCTTGTCAACCAAGTGACAAGTGATCCAAGTCAAACTAGAGTTGAACATTTAGATGAATTATTTTCACATACTATTTTCAAAATCATCATGCTTGGACTTAGGGTTTTCTTAAAACCCGCCCTCGCCCCCCACTTTTTTTCTTGATTTATGTCAAAAGGGGGAGAAAAGGCCAAAGTTAAGGTTCAATAAATTCAAAATTTTAAATTTGATAACTTAACTTAAAACTTTGATTCTGGCCTAAGTTAAGGGGGAGTAAGGTTTAGGTTTCAACTCTTCGGAATTGAAAACTTTAAAGGCCCAAGTTAAGAAATCAAAAGTTAAACCTTTTGAATAATTAACCTTTTGACTTAACTTTTGATTACTTAACTTGCACTCATTTTTGACTCTAAGGAGCCTAAGTTAAGTAATGCCATTTACTTAACTCGTTATCTTTTGTGTTTGGAGAACTAAAAGTCTTTTCAAGTACTCACCCTCGGTCAAGGGGGAGGGTTCCTCTAAGGGGAGAACTTGAGAAATATTTTTACTACTCCTACTTTTGCTTCATGTCTTTACTATTTCATGCACTTAATTTCCTTAACTTTGTGTGTTTTTGCCATAGATCAAAAAGGGGGAGATTGTTGGTGCAGTGAGGCACTGAAATCGAACCTGTGTTTTGATTATAGCAAAGACACAAGGTTAAGTCTATTTTGTTATCTCATGAGTCTACTTGAGTGTGCAGAAACAGGTTAAGCTTGAGTTAGAGATCTGCGACACAGTAAGTGCAAGGTAAGACTCGTGTCCGACGAGCGTAAGTGAGGTCGGATCCTCCGTTTAGGAGTTGATCTTAGGCGACAATCCGACCCAAAACTTTCCATGAAAGTCTAAGTCGAGATCGGATGGTTAGAAACCATCTAAATCCATCACATTTAATATTTCTACATATTGCTTTGAGCTAACCCTTGTTTGAATTCGAAGTTACTCTAATTCGAATTAAAATTAGAATTCGAATTTATTCGAATTCGAATTAAAATTAGAACTCGAATTGAAATAAAATTAAATAACTAAAATATCCTGAAAATGGGCAAAAGGAACTAAAAGCAAGGTGGCAACTTATCCCCCAAATCTTGGTGAGGTGGCCGGTCAAAAGCAAGGTGGAAACTTATCCCTCAATTGGTGGTGAGGTGGCCGAATCTCAAGTGGGCGGACGAGGCTTCAAATAGAGGGGGGTGCTTCACATCTTAGACAACAATTATTACAAAGCTCTCAAACGCCTCCACAACGCCGCTCTTCTACGACGACGCTACTACAACGAAGTGCTGCCAACACGAAGCTTCACCGTTACAGTGTTGGTAATCGTTTTAGTCGATTAATTTAAGTTGTGTTTTTCGAGCTTTTATATCAAAAAGGAGAGAGGGGCTTGTCTCTCATCCTTGTGTTTTTGTCGAATGTTTTGTAATCGTAACTCCTACCTCCAACTAGGAGGAGTGTTTTAGTGATTGCCCTCCGTACGTGGTCTAGAACCATTAGGGCCTTGGATTAGCAGCCGGTTGGCTGTGAACCAAGTAAAACTTCTTGTGTCCATCTCTTTTTCGCTGTGTTTATCTCTCACTTATCGTTTTTACAACAAAAGAAAAGAAAAACCATTTTACGCTATTCACCCCCCCCCTCTAGCGCTCATTACGATCCTACACTTCAAAGGGAGGATTGTTGCGAAGGGGTATACTCAGAAAGAGGGTATCGATTATGAGGAGACCTTTTCGCCGGTAGTCATGCTTAAGTCTATTTGGATTCTTTTATGCATTGCAACTCATATGGATTATGAGGTGTTGCTGATGGATGTCAAGACAGCTTTCCTTAATGAAAGTCTTGAGAAAAACATCTATATTAAACAACCAGAGGGATTCATTGCTAAGGGAAAAGAGCATCTTCTATGTAAGCTTAATCGGTCCATTTATTGATTGAAGCAAGCTTCGAGGTCTTGGAACATCCGATTTGATGAAGTAATACAGTCTTATGGATTTATTCAAAGTCCGGATGAGTCTTGTGTATACAAGAGATGTGACGGAAACGTAGTAGTATTTCATGTACTATACGTATATGACATTTTGTTGATTGGCAACAATATCAAGGTGTTATCGGACATAAGGGTATGGTTGTCCAAACAGTTTGATATGAAGGACTTGGGAGAGGTGGGACACATCCTTGGGATCAAGGTTATAAGGGATCGCAGGAAAAGGATATTGTGCTTATCCTAAGCTTCATTCATAGACACGATTATGGATCGTTTTAGCATGCAGAACTCCAAGAAGGGTTTTCTATTTTTCAGGCATGGAGTTCCTTTATCTAAGGAGATGTGTCCTAGAACATCTGAGGAGATAGAGGAGATAAAGGCGGTTCCTTATGCTTCGGCGGTAGGAAGTCTCATGTATCTGATGCTATGAACGAGACCAAATATCTATTTTGTCGTGGTCATGGTCCGCAGATATCAAAGTAATCCAGGACAGAGACATTGGACTGCGGTAAAGCATATATTGAAGTACCTGAGAAGGACTAGGGATTATATGCTGGTTTACCAGGCAGACCAATTACTCCCTGTGGGTTACACGGATTCCGACATCCAATCTGATAGGGATAACAGTAAGTCTACCTCAGGTTTTGTGTTTACTTTGGGAGGTGGAGCCATTGTATGGAGGAGTGTCAAGCAGAAATGCATGGTGGACTCCACCATAGAAGCTAAGTATGTGGCAGCCTCTGAGGCGACCAAAGAAGCTGTGTAGCTCAGGAACTTCCTGATGGACTTGGATGTGATTCCTGGTTTGCCCAGAACTATCATAATTTATTGTGATAATCGTGGTGTAGTTGCAAACTCGAAGGAACCACTAGCCCATAAGGCAAGTAAGCACATAGAGCGTAAGTACCACCTGATACGAGAAATCGTAAAGAAAAGAGAAGTTGTTGTGGCCAAGATTGCATCGGAGGATAACCTGGCAAATCCTTTCACTAAAGCCCTTGCGGCGAGAGCTTTTGATAGGCATGTGGAGAGAATAGGGATCAGATGTATGGTAGTTTGAGGACAGCATAGTCTTTTAGTAGAAGTGGGAGATTGTTAGGATGTATACTGAAAAGTTTATCTCTTATATGAACATCTTTATTTTGAAATAAGAATCACATGATCATTGTTTGCATATTTTTATGGCTATGCATATTTTCTATTACTTTACATTGTGAATAACATGGTGTGTGGTGTCACACGGGAGATCATGTTATCGGCTCCTTGTAAAGTATAAGTAAAGGCTCACAACCGAGATGGCTTTGGACAAACCATTGGAATGGTTATAGTGTGATTTGGCATTGGTTTGTCTTGACCATAGAATCACACTAGTGCACTTCGTGTGTATTGAGCAGGACCGACTTAGAGGTGATTTGATTTATTACTGACTACATAATCGAATCGGACCTCAAATATTATATTGTACACACTCTTAATCCCGATATAATAACTGTCACATATATTTAGTATTCATTTTTTTGATTTACCAATGGGCGAGATTTATAAATTAAATCGATAGGCTCGGTAAGTTGGGAAATGATATTATTTATATGGTGTGTCGTTGATTGTACGAGGAAACCGTGTCCTATATATTAGGATGATGATGTCCCCTTGAGGAGCTCATAAAGTTCATCATGTAAACCCTACAGGTGGACTTGGTCCGACATGATGAAGAGGTTGAGTTGTACTACTCATAGAGTTAGATGTTGATTAATTAATGGTCAGTAAATTAATTAATCGACGGACATTCGAGATCTTAAACATGGGAAGAAAATGTACATATAATATATGGAGCCCATATTAACTTATGGGGGTTGGTGAGGTAGATCAATGATAATCCTTTAGTTGATTGGATTATCATTAATAGATCGGACTTTATTTGGGCTTGATCCATTGGGTGGCCAAGATCCAACTCCTCCTCATGGTCCCTATTGTAGCCTATTAATACCTCATGAAGCTTAGATCCAATTGATGGAAACAAAACTCTAGATCCAAAGGTAGAGATTAAATCTCTAGATCCGACGGTTGAGATTAAATCTCTAGATCCGACGGTTGAGATTAAATCCCTAGAACCAATTGTGGAGATTAAAACAAGGCTTATCCCTAACTCTATAAAAGGAGAGGCTAGGGTTGGCGTGGAGAAGAATTAAGAAGCAAGTGGAGGCTTGGAGTTGGCGGCAAAGAGTTGGAGCTAGGGTTTGGGCTTGGCAGCACCAAATACAGAAAGACTTTCCATGTCTTCTTCTTCTCCATTTGTGGCCGGCACCCATTGAAGCTTTTCCAGCCATTGGCCGGTGTCCAAACTCCCTCCTCTCCTTCTCCTTTGTCGGTGGAACCAAGGCTTAGGGTCCTCCCTTGGAGCTTTTGGCCGGCAACCATTGTTTCCCTTCTCCTTGTTGGCCGATGGCAAGCAAGGTGCTTGTTGCTTGTTGGTTGGCTAAAGGAAGGAGAAGGATCTTGTTTCTATTCTTCCTCTTGCTCGGAATGAGCAATGAAGGAAGATTGGTGATCTAGGAGCTTCAACTTTTGGTAGATCGTCGCCCACACGACGTCCGAAAGGAGGAAAGTCATATAATAGAAGATCGAGAGGTATATCGATTCTCTATTTTCTTTTGTATCATGTTTATATTTTTTTTCAATTATGTGCATGATATATTCTTTTTCGTGGCTAAATAATACTTGGATCCCGAACATAAACACAAAAGCCGGGGATCCGTACATCGTCTATTCCGCGGCTACTCGTAGAATAGAGGTTGGTCGCTTGAACAACAAGTTTGTTCAAGTGACTACTCTAAACGAATAGCACGACGATGACAAGGTTGCTTGGGTGTTTCCTTTTGTCTAGGAATAAATTTTTTAATCCGGGTACATTGATGGGATCTCCATGAACAAGCGACCGAGTCGAAGTGGGAAGCGAAGTTTCCCCTTATGAACTCGAAGAGACAACCTAACAAGTGGTATCATAGCTTATGGGCAAAACCAACATAGTTAGTCAACCTTGATAACATAGTACCAGGACTCGGCGAGATGATAGTACATTAGGGAAACAAGGTCTTGTGTATCCCAGCTAGGTAAGGCATATCTAACTTGGTGCACTCGGCTAAGTGGAACTAGCTGAAGCAACCTCGCTACATCCCAAACTAGTTAGACCGGGAAGTAACCCTAAGCGACTTAATTGAATATTTTCTTGAAATTGGCTTTGTCTAAGGAAGTGGTCATTGTTCCGATCAAAGAAGGCCTCTGTGCCTCGCCACAACCTGGAATCCATTTTCTCGAAATGTTTACTTAATGATCTAAAGGTTAAATCCGAATCTACCCCAAGATTGATTATCTTTAAATCACTAAATTTAATCAAGTTAAAATTGAAGTCATCTCACAAAATATACAAGGTTAACATGTTTGATCATGTAGAAAGGGTGAGATGAATCCTAGGTTAAAACTTTCAAACAACTTTAAAATTCCAATATTCGATCCGACTACTATATGTGTAGGATCAATGGATGTTGGATAGTGGGTGCTCTCGACATATGATCGGAGACCGACTAAAGTTTTCGAAGCTAAGATTCAAAAACCAAGGAAAGGTAGCATTCGGAAATAACGGGAAGCTCAAAATCATCAAATCAGGTGATATTGAGCTAAACATAAACTTCATAATTCATCAAGTACTTTTAGTTGAACATTTTGAATTTAATCTCCTTAGTGTTAGTCAATTGTGTGACAACAACTATAAGGTCATCTTCTTACAAAATGAATGCCTAATTAAAAATAGTGATACCTTAATGACTATACTTAAGAGAACTAGGAATATTAATATTTATACAATCAATTTACTTAACTTCTCAACCAAGTGTCTAATGACACAACAAGAGGAATTTTGGGTGTGACATTGATGACTCGGCCACTCTGATCCAAGACTCATACACAAAATGAGTCACAGTGGTTTAGTTAGATGTCTACCCAACCTAAATAACCTGGTAGATAAAATATGTAATGCTTATTAACAAGGTAAACAAACTAGGACTTCACATCAACTAACTAATCTAGAAAGAACAAAAAGTGTACTTGAGCTCCTATACTTAGATCTCTTTGACTCTTATGGAGCCAAGTCACTAAACGGAAGCCAATACTATCTATTTATAGTCAATGACTACTCTAGGTTCACATGGGTTAGGTTTTTAAAATATAAAAGTGAAACCTTAGATCAACTCACCAATTTATTCAAGCTAATATAAAATGAAAATAATTTTAAGATAAAAAGAATTAGAAGTGATCATGGTGGTGAATTCAAAAATCATAGGTTCACTGACATTTGAAACTAAAATGGGTACCACCATGAGTTTTCCTACCCTAGGACTCCTCAACAAAATGGTCTAGCTAAATGTAAGAATAGAACCCTACAAGAAGCCACTAGAACTATGTTAAATGAATTCAACTTACCTAATAGGTTTTGGGCAGAAGCGGTCAATACGACTTGCTATGTTCAAAATAAGATTCTATTAGTTAAAAGATATCTTAAAATATCATATGAAATTTATTACAAAAAATTACCAAACATTAAGTATTTTAGGGTTTTTGGATGTAGGGTACACATATTAAACACTAAAGATTACTTAGGGAAATTCACCTTTAAAACTAGTACTGAAAGATTTCTAGGATACTCAACCACTAGTAAAGCATATAGGGTATATAACAATGAAACCCTAAAAATTGAATAAACAATCAACGTAGTATTTGATGAAGAAAACAAAACCACAAAACCCGAAGTAGAATTGATTAATTAATAAATTGAAGATATATCTGAACCAAACTCACAAAATGAAACTAGTGTAGATCCTAAGCCAAATCAATCTAGATTACAAGCAAACCACCCTATTGATCAAGTAATAGGTGATCCTAATTTAGGGGTTTGTACTAGAGCATCCGATAGAAACCTAAGCCAAATTTCACTCATCTCAAAAATTGAACCCAAAACAATTAAACAAGCTCTTCTTGACCCCGATTGGATTATAGCTATGCAAGAAGAGTTAGCTCAATTTACTAGGAGTCAAGTTTGAGAATTAGTACCCTCACCTATGGGAAAACCAATAATTGGAACAAGGTGTGTATTTCGAAACAAACTTGATGATAAGGGAGAAGTTGTTAGGAATAAAGCTAGGTTAGTTGCTAAAGGATTCAAACTATTTCAAATGGATGTTAAGTCAGCATTTTTGAATGGATTTATTAAGGAAGAGGTTTATGTTAGCCAACCACCTAGATTTGAAAGTTTAGACAAACCTGACCATGTCTTCAAACTTAGAAAAGCCTTATATGGATTAAAGAAAGCTCCTAGAGCTTGGTATGGAAGGCTTTAAATTTACCTTAAGTCTAAGGGATTTAATCAAGGTTTAGTTGACCCAACCCTTTTTGTAAAAACCATAGGAAAAGAAATCTTTATTGCACAAATTTATGTAGACGACATAATTTTTGGAACAACTAATTCAATTCTTCTAAATGAGTTCATTTCACTAATAGAAAGTGAATTCGAAATGAACTTAGTAGGTGAGCATACTTTCTTCTTAGGGTTACAAATAAAAAAAACCAGAGTAGGAATTTAATTAGACCAACATAAATATGCTAAGGAATTAATTAATAGATTTGGAATGCAAAATGCTAAGGAAATTAATACACCAATAGCTACCAATGCAAACATAAGAGAAGACTTAGAAGGAAAAGCAATCGATTTAAAGTACTCTATGAGCGCGATAGGTTGGCATCTATACTTAAATGTGAGTCAACTTGATATACTCTTTGTAGTAAGTATGTGTGTGAGATTTCAATCTTGTGCAACGGAATCACACCAAACGCTAGTCAAACGAATTTTTAGAAACCTAAAAGGAAGCCTAAACATAGGAATTTGGTACCCTAGGTCAAGTGAGTTCGAACTAATCGACTACTCTGACTCGGATTATGCTGGTAGTAAACTCGATAGGAAGAGCATAAGTGGGTGTTACCAACTCCTAGGCTTGAGTTTAGTTAGCTGGTGTAGCAGAAAGCAATATTGTGTTGCCTTATCTACTACCGAAGCGAATACATTGCGATGGGTGAGTGTGTGGCTCAACTTCTTTGGATGAAGCACACTCTCCAAGGCTTTCATTTAAGCTTTAGTAACACTAAAATCTTAATTGATAATATTAGTTCTGTTAACCTAACTAAGAACCCGATTTGTCACACTAGAACCAAATACATAGAGGTTAACATCAATTTATACAAGAACACATAGCAAATGAAACTATAAAACTCAAATTTGTTGAGTCCAAATCGAACCTAGCGTACATTTTCACAAAACCCTTGCCCAAAGCAGAATTTAATCTTCTTAGATGAAGCTTAGGAATGCGCATAGTACAATAGGACTCAACTCTTATTTATACTCTATCTTTATTTTTCATGCTACATGGAACTAGCTTAGGGATTACCTTAGAAAGCATGCACCTATAGATTTAAGGAGCCAACACATCTCACAACACATAAGTTCAATGTGTTTGTGTACTGAGCCACGTAGATGGGCATGAGTTGTTAGGACCTTACTCCTGATTCTAGATTTAGATCTAGTGCATCAATATGAATCATGGAGTATAATTATTTACATTAACCAACTCTAATCAAGACTTATTGATCATTTTATATCAATTAAGTCAAAAAGAGTTGAACATGCTATTAGTTGAATTTATATTGAAACTATTATTTTCAAAATTAAAAGGGACGTGCTTGGACTTATTTTCTAAATTTTTTTACAAACCCCCAAATATTTTCGATTTATGGCAAAAAGGGGAGAAGAGAATAAAAGGTTAAGGAATCAAAAGTTTTTTTTTTTTAAATCTTATCCTTCTTTAAGTAGAAACAATAAGGGTGAAAGATAAGTTTTTCAAAAACTCACCTAAGGTCGAGGGGGAGGTAACCTCGAGGGGGAGGATTTGAAAAAAAGAACTTATTAATCACACGTACTATTTCATTACTATTTCACTAATACTAACTAACTCATGTTTACTACATGATACTTATGCCTACTTATTCATACCCATGTTTACTACATGTTTGCTTCATACTTACACTTGCTTACTTATATTTCATGCTTACTCATGTTTGTTACTACTATTCTTTTTATACCTAAATTTTCCTTAACTTTGAATCAGTTTTCCATAGATAAAAAAGGTGGAGATTGTTGGTAAAGGGGCACCAGATAATCGAACATAGGTTTTGATTGTGGCAAAGGTCCAAAGTTAAGCTATTATTGTTATCTCATGTGTTGGCTTGAGTGTGCAAGAAATGATTAAGCTGAGCTAAAGGTCAGTGATACACGGAGAATCTTGAGACGAGAAACCATGGTAGTCAGGCGACACTAGGAGAACCTCGTGGAGTCGAGGAACCTTGGTGGCGACTGTAGGGATTCTTGTCATGCTTGAAACACTTTACAAGAAATAAGCAGCGAAAAAACCAAGATCCCTCCAGAGATCCATGCAAAAACTATATACTCATTTTTATCGATTCTAACCTATGAGAATCGTGATTACCTTCCTTGCGTGCCCTTCGCAATTCCATCAGCAACACTTGAGTACGGATCTCAGCATAGTCAGTACGTTCGCACCTCCATGGTATCCACACGAACTGTGAAGTGGAGAAGAACCACATTATGGTGCTAGCCACAAGATAGGTTCTGCCAAGAAGGTAGAAGAGGAGGAAGAAGATGATCACCACCTAAATCACCCCCAAAACTAATGTGCACAAAAATAATAACCCCCTTGAGTCTCATCCAAATTCCTCTTTTATATTCAACCATTGAATATGAAGAGTTTTGACTCTTGGTTTCCATGGAATTAAAATCCCATTAATTCCATCTTAATGATCATGCAACCCCTTCTTAATGGTGAGTCTAACTCAATTCGAATCTGACTTGCATCTAACTCGAGTCAGATTCATTGGGTACGAATCTGACTTGAGTCTAACTCGAGTAAGATTCATTGGGTATACCTTGAGTCCTACTCAATCTGAATTTGACTTGAGTCTAACTCAAGCCAGTTTCATTGGGTATACCTTGAGTTCTACTCATTTAGTCTAATCTACATTAGACTCAACCCGAAGGACCAATGGCTCATCATTCATCTCATGATTGACAATAAGGGATGACACTAATAGCGACCAGAAGCTAAGAGACAGGTTAGGAGGACCAGAGGTAAGCACTGAGTGTAAAGTGATGGTGAGGTCGTGTCTCCAGTATGATTATGAACTTAGGTGGAAATACGACTAATACTTCCGGGGGATGGTCTAGGTCGAGATTAGACGATAATGAACTGTCGTAATGTCAATTACTCGACATTTCTATGGTAACTCTTTCCTGTAGGTGAGTGACCAAGATAATAGTTGACTAAAGGATATTAGCAGTCAATTGATCCTACCATCAGTCGACTGCTATTCAAACTGGTTATCTCGAAGAAATTCAAGATAAGCTCCACCAGAAGTGTGGGGATGAGGAGCTTTGACCCAGATATGGATCTCAACGAGATAGGATTTGAAGGGTTATAAAAGAAGGGTCTTTTCACTCCTTTTGATCATCTACTCTTGCTCCCAAAGTGCTCTAACGACTCCAAGCTTCAACGACAATGCTACGCCGCCATAATGCTTACATCACGCCAAGATTCTACTTCATCATTGGTAGCCTAAATTAAAGTTGTCATTTATTTTGTTTCCATTTCTTGTACTCAAGATTTTTATTGCAAAGAGGAGAGATAGGCTTGTTGCCTCTTCCTCTTATGTGTTTTTGTTGTAACCATCGTCTCCTACCTCCAACAAGGAGGAGACATTTAGTGAATTGTCGCATCGTACGCAGTCTAGGATTGTGGGGCCTTGGAGTTGCAACCTTTCGACTGTGAACCAAGTAAAAACAAAAGGTCTATCTTTCTTTTATTGGCTTTACTTCCACTGTCTTTACTTTGATTTTAACGAAACAAAAAGAAAGTTTTACGATCGCTATCCACCCCTCATCTAGCGATTCCTCAATCCAACAATAGAATCATATGATATAAGTTTGTTAGAGTGAAAATGGTGGGTAAGTGAAGAATTCAACTTCTAATAAGGTAAGATTGGGATATGTTAATTTCTGTTAGAGAAGGAGTGGTGTGGACACTTTTTGAGCAACATATATTGTATCGATTTTTGAATATGTGCATATTATAAGGGGAAGTTTAGAAATGATCATGTTACAAACTTGGAAATAAATGTGCAGGTATTCTATGGTATTCTGAGTAATATTGGCAACAGTTTCTCCTTAAGAATTTTAAAGAAGTATGGGGGATGTTTCCTAGATTCTAATTTGATATTAAAATCAAGTGTGCTAATCTGCTAGATATATAATGTTGAGCTATTTATTATAGTATATCCTTGGTTCTCATGGGTTTTCTGCTTGGTATGCATATACAAATAAGGTGAAGATGGTATGAGGAGAGCATTCTTTATTTACAAAAGGTTGGTAAACCTATGCAGGGCTATATAAAATGATGTAAAGATAGACATAGTGCAAATATGAAAGGGTAAACATTCATTGCAAGCATGTTCAGGAACAAACAAAGTTACAAAGATAATTTTTTCATTACAACTATTCAGAAATTTTAAGGTGTTGGTTACAAAGACTACTACTCATAATTTGTATCTGAGTCTGTGTTGAAGGCCTCCGGAGGGAACTTTTTATAAGCTTCTTCTATGTTGAGTTGGTGGTTGGGCAGGCCTGGCATGAAGTAATTTTTCTTGTTGGCTGCCTATAAAGCATCCTCAAAGCCTCTATGGAAGTATCTGCTATATTTCTTGGTCGTTCGGGGTAGGATTTTGGTTTGCTCATCTGCCCATCTCTCGGCTTCGATCTCTTTTAATTGCTACAATTCCTGGTTCAGATGACTAGCTCGGATAGTTTGTTCAGTTGTAGTATGGTCCAATGCATGGAAATGTTGTTGTAATACATCAAAGTGAAAGTGGAATTCATCCAGGCTATTGAAGGTGGTGTTTCGAAGGGAAATATGAGCATCTAGGAGATCTTTCATGGGTTTGAAGCATTAGCCTTCCTTGAGCACCCTTATATGTGTATCTTTAAGAGAGTGTTCTTTCTTGTAATATGCTATTATTTGTTCCCGATCGATAGAAAAAGACTCAACTTGCAGTCGCATCCATTGTATTTTTTGTTGGAGTTCTATTTCTTTTGTTGCTCGGTGAGGTGAAGTGGGAAGGTTGATCTATGTGCCTAGACTGATTAAGATAACTTCTTCAAGGTCAGTCTGGGTGCCTGTTGAAGAGGTTGAGGGGCAATTATTGATGTTGGGGGTAGTAGTGGCTCTGTGGATGAGGTGGAAGGTCTATATTTTTGATTCTGATGTTCAGATAGACACTATTTGAAGGATTACAGCTTGGAGGTACTCTGAAAATATAGGGAAGTATTGTAAAGTGAATTGTTTGTACTGGGAGATAATTAATAGGTAAAGAAACTTACTGTCCAGAGGCTTTCTTGTAATTCTTGAATAATGTGAGTATCTGAAGAAGGAGGGAAGTAAGTAGGTTGCGGTAGGGGGTGAATCTGATATAGGGGGGGGGGGACTATCAGTAGGGAAGATAGGTGGAGCAAGTGTAGGAAGAGGATATGAGAGTGGCATAATAGGAAGGGAAGAAAGAAGATGACTGGGATAGGAGTCTGACACAGCTTGTACTAATAGGTCTAAAGGGGAGGAGGTTGTAGGTCCTGGAGTTATGGGGTGAAGAGGAGGTAGAGGTTTTTGTTACCGGGGGGTGGGGGGCAGGGGGTGGGGAATAGGGAGATTAAGGGGAGATCATCTACAGAGGAGGAAGAGGGGCCAGGGATAAGGGGAGTTCTATGGGCTCGTGGAGTGTGTTAAGAGGTGGACTATGGATAGTTGTATCAAAGGGGGGTAGGGATTCTGATGGAGGAATTGAAGAAGAAGGTTCTGTGGAGGGTGATGTGACAAGGAAAGGAAAGAGGTTGGGTATAGATTCTAGTGGGGGAGGATTTGTTGCTTGTTCTAATGAAGTGGTATAAGATCAGGGATTATTAGAGTTAGAGTTGGTTGGCCTGGTTCAGTAATGGTAATGATAGGGACTGAGGGAATTTCGGAGAGAACCTGTGATAAAAAAGTATAAGTAATGCTTGGTAAGTTTAAATTGAGATTTTCAGAGGAAAGTAAAGTAGTTGAGTAGGGGTTATTTGTTGGAGTAGGGAGCTCCTGGGTGGAAGAGGAGATAGCTGCTGTTTCAAATCTCTTTCTTTTCTTCTTTTGTTGTTTGGCCAATATTCAAGCAATAGCTGCACTAATCATATCCTCTGCAAGACAGAAGGTTGATGAACACTTTTTAGTAAGTGTGCAGAATCTGATATTGATATATATATGTTGGTAGGTAGAATTTGTGGCTGCTTGGTGCAGGGTGATAGTATCAGTTTAGTGTTTGTGCAGGTCAGGTGATTCCTTAGTATACAAAAGTAAGTACTATCGATATCTAATGCAAGACATCAAATTTTGTAGAGCAGTATGAGGTATTAATATTTGTTTTAGATCAGTATGGTAAATTAGTAGGGTATGGTGCTAATATGCAGACTACAAGGAGCAAAATATGGTATTGTTACATATATAAAGACAATTGCAATAAATAAAGCTTACCAATGGGGTGTGCATCTGGTGATGGAATGGGTGATAGTCTGTAATAAGACAAGATAGGTTCTTGGAGTAGTTCATTGATGCTAAAATGTTTGTTCTTAAATTTTACTTCGATGGAAGGGAAGTTAATGGTAGCTTTGACAATCTTAAGGCATGTCTGAGTTGGCCATTTTTAGTTGATAAAGGCAATGTAATATATGTGGAATTTGGGGAATGTTAAGGTGTTGAAATACGATGATGGTTCCGATGAGAATGCGGATGGAGTTTGGGGCAAATTGGTTGATCGGGAGGTCATAATAGGTGAGGAAGTGAAAGAGAGGTTTTAGGACAGGAAGCCAGAGACCTCCTTCTAATTGCCCTGTGAAGAGGGTGCTGGTGGTGAGCGGAGGAAGATGGGGGCATTGGTCGCGATTAGGAATGATGGTGGTGAAGCCCTCGGGGATGTATTTTGGCTCGCGGTGGATGAAATGATGGTTGGGCGTTAGTAGGTTGTGGGTCGTTTTGTACCAAGGAACGATGGAGGAGGAAGATGCCATGGAAAAGAGTTGGTCGCACAGAGTTGGAAGATTATGGGGAAGGAAGGATTTAGGGTTTCAATCACAGGAGGAGGTTGAACGGTGTGTTAGAGAAGGCAGGGGTTTCTCTAGCAGAAGTTCTAAGTATTTTTTTTCTAAGGCATATTGTGCCAAATACACAAGCCTGGAGTTATTAATGTTGCTAAAGCATTTTACGCTAAGAGTTTTCGCCTATCAAGTGTTCTTTGGCGAAGGATTGTATGATTTTTTTTCTAAGGCATTATACATATCATGCGGAATTTGAAGGACATCTTATGTTATTTTATGGAAAGAGGGCTATCAAATTTTTCTAAGTTGGTGAGGACATTTATGTTGAGCGTTCCTACATTTAATCAGAATTTCTTCTTATGACAGTGGTATTCTTTCTAAGGTATGGTAAGTTGGTTATAATTTTCTTGTAAAATTAATAGTATTTTTTCTAAGTGTTGAAACCTAACTCAGACTCATACGGCTCCTATAATAGCCTATTGGCTAGATAGTTACTTTCCCCCACGGGGAGCTATAACACCATTATATGGCATATGTAAAATTTTTCAAGGCTTCACGCCTACTATAACAACCTATGAGCTTGATAGTTACTTTCTCTTATGGAGAACTATAATGCCATTATCTGACATATGTAAAATGTTCTTATGGCTCTTACGCCTCCTATAACAACTTATGGGCTATGTAAATACCTTCCCCCATCGGGAACTATAATGCCAGCTTTAATGGGCAGGTAAATTGTTAACAAGGCCCAGTGCCTCATACATTATTTAAGGCTTAAACGCCCCATATGATATACAAGGCTCAAAAGCCTCATACTGTATGCAAGGCTTAAATGCCTCATATGGTAGTCAAGACTTAACGCCTCATACAGTGTTCAAGCTCAGTATTGTATGCAAAATCTAAGGCTTAGTGTCTAATATGTCAGTATGATAGATTTGGGTGTTTAAGGTTGACATGATAAGTGTCTATGCATTCATTGGAACTTATAAAACTTCATTCAACTTCACTCTTCAGTTTTACCAAAGAGGGAGAACTTATGATGGGTGTGGGATTTTTCAACTAAGGTAGAGAAATTTTTTATAAGAACTTGTAAAACTTCACTCGACTTCGCTCTTCAATTTTACTAAAAAGGGAGAACTTATGATGGGGTCGGGGGGTTCTGACTTCCCTGTCACTTAAGAATTCATTATTAAATCACAATCATTACCTAACTTCAAATGATTATCCAAACATTAAAATACATTAGTAATTGAGGTATTCTTGCACCAACACTGTCCTCGTGTGGTGGTGGGTTTGAGGTGTCAGATTTAAGGTAGGATTCATTATGGAAGAGCGGCGGAGTAAAATATCATTGTGACCTACTAAGGCAAGCTCTTAGGTCAGGTGTTCACTTTCATTACAGATCGGCATTGGCCAAAGCTACTATCCCCGTGCGATGGTGGGATTGAGGAGTTAGGTTCAAGGTAGGATTCATTCTGGAAGAGCGGCGGAGTAAAATATCATTGTGACCTGCTATGGTAATACATTTGGTCAGGTCTTCACTTTCATTACAGCTCGGCATTGGTTGAATCTAATGTCTCCGTGCAGTGGTGGGATGGAGAAGTCGGGTTTAAGGTAGGATTCATTCAGGAAGAGCGGTGGGGAAATATATTATTGTGACCTACTAAGCCAAGCCCTTAGGTCAGGTATTCACTTTCATTAAAGCTCGACATTGGTCGAAGCTACTGTCCCCATGCTATGGTGGAATAGAGGAGTCTGGTTTAAGGTAGGATTCATTCTGAAAGAGTGGCGGAGTAAAATATCATTGCGAACTACTAAGACAAGCTCTTAGGTCAGGTGTTCACTTTCATTATAGCTCAGCATTCGCTAAAGCTTTTATCCCCATGTGGTGATGGGATGAAGGAGTTAGGTTTAAAGTAGGATTCATTCTTGAAGATCAGTGGGGTAATATATTATTGCGACCTGCTAAGGCAAGCCCTTAGGTCAGGTCTTCACTCTCATTACAGCTCAACATTGGCCGAAGCTACTATCCCCATGTAGTGGCGAAATTGAGGAGCTAGGTTTAAGGTGGGATTCACTATGAAAGAATGACAACTTATATTTCTATAGTAGACCAAGGTAATTCTTAAGTCCTTGATTCAGTCTACCTTCTCATTCAATGAGGCATCGATGCTACCTCAATTATTTCTATGGGAGATGTCTTGGAGGCAGTGGGATAATGTTAAAAATTATAGTAGGATGGTGATGGACGTGCATCTCAACTGGCTGAAGTTATTCATATATTCTCAAGGTGGTTCTTATTATTATGCAATTTGACGATCTATGTAACATCGGGCGGATTTCCAAAGTTCATTAATGAAGGAATTATGTCATTGTGCATGATGTATATGGAGGTAAAAGGAAGAATTCTAAAAATATATTCTTCAAGAGAGGAGCTATGCGATGTTAATTTTATTGTTTTAACTTTCTTTATGAAGTGTAGTGAAAACTATAAAATGATAGAGGCAGTTGCATAACATATTTATTAGAAGTCATGAGAACTAGCACAGTCACTTTGTGAGAAAATGAAAAAGGTATATCTTTATAAAAGGAGAGCTAGGGTGCCTCTCGAATAATCTTCTCTTCTGTTGGAATGTTCAGGGACAAAGGAATTAATGGAGGCATCTAGGAGAGATGACACCTCAGTAAAGTCCTGCATGATTCTTGGGTCCTAGCTAAATTGCATTTGGTGACTGCCAATTCTTAGTGTAATCCATAGGTGCGGATAGAGGAGGAACGCAAGTGCACATGTACACAAGCTTTCCATCAAGTCTTCTAGTTTTGCTATTCACTGCTGGGTTGGAATGGGATGGTCAGTAGGAGGAAGTTCATCCCTAGGTGGTAGGTGTTAGTGCCTATAAGATTCATGTATCTACACAATGGTATGATATTGCCCATTTTGGGTCTAAGCCCTTATAGTTTTGTTTTTGGGCTTTACCCAAAGGCCCCATACCAATGGAGATATTTTTTTATCTTATAAGTACATGATCTTTTCCATGTATTACCAATGTGGGACTTTGATTGTATTCCCCATACTCCCATTAATCTTCACCTCAAATGAAGGACCACATTGAATACCCCTCAAGTCTATCCATCCTCGAAGGACATCCTCTGCTTGATGCCCGGTTCTAAACCCACCAGGACTTCCTGCCAACTTTCTAGCCCAGTTGGACTTCCTTCCAGTTGTCCGACGCTTCTGGCCCAATTGGACTTCCTGCCAGTTGTTCTATCCTCCCGACCCAACTAGACTTCCTGCCTGGTGTCTGGTTCTCTTGATCTGGACACGGGAGCTCCACTTCCTTCGTTCGAGGTTCATGGCTTGACATAGACCATGACTCTGATACCAATTATTAGTGGCTATAAGATTCATATATCTCTACAATGGTATGATATTGCCTACTTTAGGCATAAGCCGTCATGGTTTTGTATTTGGGCTTTACCCAAAAGGCCTCATATCAAGGGAGATATCTTTTTATCTTAAAAGCACATGACCTTTTCCATGCCTTACCAATGTGGAACATTGATTGTATTCCCCATACTCCCAATAGTAGGTTGTCAATAATGTAGTAAGGGGTGATTTGAAGGTAAAGGGAGTATGAAATGTGAGAATAGAGAGCCAAGGAGCTGGTACCTTTATAAAGGGAGAGGAGATGCGGTACTCATTTTTGGGTAAGAGATGAGGCGGATGTTGAATAGCCTTATATATTAAAAAGAGAAGATGAAAGGTTATGCTAAATTTATGGTTAATATATTTATGAGGAGTGGCATATTCCTTCTGGAAGGGGGAAGAAAACAAAGATAAATGTTGGAGATCGAACGGCCGGCTAGGGGGGGGGTGAATAGCCCTTTTTGTTGGATGTCATATTTTGCTCTTCTACAAAACGTTAGCGCAAGTGGAATATGCAAATATAAATAAAGACAAGCAAAATATAAACAAGCAATACAAACACGAGATGTAACGTGGTTCACGGCTACGCCGCTAATCCACGGTCTGATTCGTCCAAGGTGAATCACTCCTCCAAATCCACTAGATCTCTCCTTTGCACAAAGCTAGGTGGAGGTAACCTCTTTTACACAAGGATCACTCTTCTACAATAGAATAGAGTTTAGAACAAGTAAAAGAGTAGAAAATCGTGTATGGCACTTTGGGAGAAGTTTAGAGCTCAAGCATTAGCCTCCCAAAGCCCCATCCCCTTCCTTTTTATAGAGGAAGAGGGTTTCTTCCCGTTGACACAGGATCAGTCGACTGATGCCCTCGATCAATCGACTGATCCCGTAGCCGTTGCCCAATAACGGCCGATTTCCACGTTGGATTCCATCCAACGGTATTGGCATCAGTCGACTGATCCTACCATCAGTCGACTGATGCTCGATCAGTCGAGTGCTCAATGGAGTTGACTCCATTCTGTGCCTGTGCACAGTGCCATCAGTCGACTGCCATTCCCTGGCAGTCGACTGCTGTCGACATCAGTCGACTACCATTCCCTGGCAGTCGACTAGTGTCGGGAAAACCCATCCGACACTTGTCCAAATAGCCAAGTTTCACCTAAGAGCTACCCCTTCCCGCGTTACATTCGCTCACTCTCATCTCTCGGAGTCCCTCGCCTTCGAAGTTCTCTTCGTTCGCGGCCACGTCCCTCGGCAGCATCAAGTGCACGGCTCTGCAATGCTCCTTCGCGTCTCTTGCCTCGAAGTCTACTTCCTCCGGCTTCACTCCAAGCTTCTCGTCCGGTGGTCCCTCGGATGCTCCAAGCGCACGGCTTCCGCAAAGCAATCCTTCACCGACTCAAGGCCCGAGTGATGAGATGTGAAACTCGCCATGGCTCCATGTGCGAATTACTAAGTCCTGCATGACTTCAACGCACATATCAAATCAACATAACACCCTAACTTAAACCCTTTGCCACACACATCAAAACCTTATCATGACAAGAGATTGCCCTAACAATAAATACTTGAAATCTAGAAGGTGGCACAAGTTTTATAATACTACTCTTCTTAATAGTACCATATCAGTCGATTGACATGGAGAAGAAGTTCAATTAAAATAGTCAAAAGAGGATGAGTTCAATTGATTCATGAATAGAGTTTTGACTATTATAACAATACCAACTAGGTAGTTTAGTACAAATAGAGGATAGTATATTTGATGTAAGAATATGCTACTATTATGTTCTCTTAAAGAACAAGCAATGTGCACTACATGAGTCAAAGTTGCTACAAATCAAAGGTTGTTGTTAGATATATGGCAATAGTGGCACCAACATTTAAGAAGTTAGTGTCTTCTCCTTGAGGGGGATATCCCCAATCTTTAAATTGCTTGTTGGAACCTTCAAAACCCATGATGAATATGTCAACAACCTTATCGCCAAATTTTTCTATCAACTCTTGCTCCCTCTCTTTCCAACGAACCTCTTTAGTAGATACTTGGGCAGCAAGAGTGGTTTTGAGTCCATCTCTTTCCTTGGTGATGACTAACACCTGCTAACCTAGAGAATTGGTAGCTTGAGTGTGTTCCAGTTGCAGTGAGGGTATCTCATTTGTTATTTCAAGAAGATCTTCAGGAACTCCAGAAATTATAGAGGAAAGGTGCTCCAGCTGAGTCTGAGCAAAATTATGAGCTACTTCAAGAATTTTTATGGAAGATAGGGTTTGAATCAGCTCAACAAGGGATTCTGCTCGTCTTCTTTGAGTCTTCTTAAGTTGAATCTACCACTCTGTTAGTTCCTGGGCATAACTATCCCTCACTCTGGCCTAATAGTTGGGCGTGCAATAGGTTGACTTCACGAAGAACCTCTTCTTGGGCGAGCCCTGACATTAACAATTTAGCCTTAAGATCTACATATCCTTGTCTCAAAGTTTCTTCTGGGATGGCTAAAGCTACTTCTCATTATTTATCTTCTATTAGATGGTTAATCAATTGCTTTAGCCAAGTTTCTGAAGTAGCATTGTGAGCTTCCATAGTCGATTGATATCAACTAAGTGGCGAGCTGCATCATTATAGCTAGTGGCTGCATGTACATGGAAAAGATTAGAGATAAGTAAGGGAAATTCCAAGGCTAGAAGAAAAAGCAGATTAAGTAAGCGTTGTTAAAAAAATATACCTCTTTGAGATTAGCTCGCAGGCATTCAAAGGGACCTTGCACTCCTGATTGATTAAATAATTTCACTTCTTGAGGAGTGCGAAGCCTGAGAACTAAATGTAGGGTGGTGGTAGGAGGATTTATAGAAGGGAGGACATCTCTTGCGAGGGGACTGGACTCAACTGGGGGAAGGAGGGTTCAAGAAGAGGGGAGTTATGTTGAGGGGAGGTGGTGAGAGGTTCTTCTGAGGCTAGGGTCAAAGATAGGGAAGATAAAGGAGGTTATATCTCCAAACCCGAAGATAAAAGAAGGGGAGAGGAAGATAGAACAGGAGAGTTTACTTATTGCCTGGGAGAAGAGTCTCTAGAGGCATCTAGGTCCTCCTCTGATGGGTATGGGGTAGGATTGTATTGGCAGAACCGACGACGAGTCAGAGGAGGGCTAGGGGAATGAGAGGAAGAGATATTGAGAAAAGTAGTAGTGGTGGAAGGACCTCCCTTTAGTCGGAGGAGTTTTTTGGGACGAAGAGGGTGGATTTTGTTGAGGGGGAGGAAGAATGGGATGCTCTTCAAAAGCAGGGGAAGCTACTTTGGGGACTATGTTTGGAGGTGGGGAAGAAGGGATTATAGAGGACTTCTTTCATTTGTGCTTCTCCTTTTCTTTCTCCACTCTGGCCTTCAGGAAACTTATAATTTCCCTCTTCATGAGGTCATCTGCAACATAATACAAGAGAAGAATACCATAACCCATAAAGAAAAAAAATCATTAGTCATTAGGAGTTAACAAAACTTTAGACCACAATAGCACTTATATTGATACACAACCTATTACGATGGGGTCATCCAAAATTAAGGGGGATAATCCATAATGACATAGTAGATGAGCATCCAAAGGCAGGTCGGAATTATACTGATGATCTCGGAGAACTCTCTGGACTTCATCATAAGGGCATTTCATCCATCACTCATGGAAATAGGGTAGGTCAAGAAGAACCTTCCTCCATGTTTCAAGGTAAGATAGAGGTGTAGGAAGCCAGACAAGGATGTATAGTTCCTTCCAGCCCTTGTGCGATGCGGGTTTATTGGTAAGGAATTGACAGTCAGGGAGAGAATACACACGTCATAGGATTTTAATTGGAATAAACTATAGAATATCAGTGGGGATAGAGGAAGCCCTAAATTCTTGAAGATGAAGACCGCCCTTGCTCAAATTCGAAAAGCATTCGAAGCTACCTAATTTATAGATATTTTATAAAAGTCTACGAGCTCAAAATAAATAGATGGTACAAGAAAGCGAAGGCCATTTTCTCGCTGACCTAAGAAAAAGAAGTGATGTTGAGGGGGAGGATGGTGAGGTCGATGGTTGGGTAGGGAAAAAGTGCATTTGACATTGTTATCTAAATATAGTTTTCTAACATCGCGAAAGTAATGATGATCATCTATCTAGGAAGGGGTGGTTCGAACCAAGGGGCCTTGCTAGGGTTATGAGAAGGGGGAGCCATATGTTGAGGAGGACAATAAAATAGAAGTACCACTTACTTGGTATTAAGAGGTGACGACTACGAGAAGAGAAGGAACTTCTTGATGCTGAAGAAAAGACTTGGGAGTGAAGCGTTTGCTAGCTGAGGTTATCAAGCAAGGGGAGGAATTTAAAATTGGGAAGACGACAAAAGATGCAGCAAAAGTATAGGGCATGGGTGTTTGAGCATTAAAATACTCTCACTAAGAACGCAAAGAGGTGGTGCCACTTAGCAAGATATTTAGACTAGTTTGTTTAAGTAAATAGAAAAGGCGATGATTACAACCCAAGAAGCCCAAGAGTGGACGTTAAAATTCCTAAGTCATCGCGGAGCCAGGTGAAGAAGCATCTTAGGAAAGCATTTACATCACTAACATCAGACAAAAAGATTAGTCTAACTATTTGGGGGGAGGCTAATTATATTGCTATAATATGACTAAGTGTAGAGAGGCATCAAGTGATGTTAGGAAGGTAGAAACTTAGGAAAATGAGCTAAGTCAAGAAGGTAGCAACTCGAGAAAATGAACCGAGTCAAGGACGTGGTAGCACGGGATGTAAGTTTGAAAATAAGGTAGGGAGGTAACAACTTGCGAGGATGAGCCAAGTCAAGGAGGTAGTAGCTCGGGATGTAAATATAAAGGTAAGTTAGGGAGGTAACAACTCGGGAATATGATCTGAGTCGAGAAGGTAGCAGCTAGGGAAGAAAGAAAAGTCGAGTCAGATGAGCAGATGCTCGGAAAGTTAGCAGGGCACCAAAAGGAATATTAATTCTGTTGAGGTGGGACCCCATAAAATATTCAAGAGATTGATTGTTATGGTCTTGGTATATACGTCATTATCTTTTATAACAGATTGAAGATGCCTCAGAGGCTCCATAGAAGATTTCTGGTAGCGATCATTCTCTAACGGCATAACGACATGATCACCTCAACCCACATGGCCTTCCACATGGACGACGATGCTGGTAGTTTGTTATGTGACAGCTTGCCCTAACGATAGAGGAGATATAAAAGGAGGAAACGAAAGAAGGAGGAGGGGCAGATCTCATTCTTCTTAAACTTATTGTTTTCATTACTACATTCAGTTTCTTCACTGCTACTACTTGGTTCTCTTCCTCATACAAGCTCTAACTTAAGCATCAGAGGACCTCCACTGTGTAGGCCGATGGTGGTTTAATATGTGTTAACTTGTTGGAGCGTCGGTGGCCGTCTAGAGGGGGGGTGAATAGCCCTAATTCATCGTAGAATGGAATTCGATCGTTCGTTCATCTACACGTTAGAGTTAGCACAACGGAAATAAAACTAAACAACAATAAAAATAAAACAAGATAAAAACAATGCTAACAAAGAGATATAACATGGTTCACGACCCTATGCCGCTAATCCACGGTCTGATTCATCTCTGGTGAATCACTCCGAAACCAATCCAATATGGCCTCTCCCTTTTGCCAAAGCAAGGTGGAGGTAAACCTTCTTACAACACAAAAACACTCTTTCTTACAATGGATTTGAAATAAGAACAAGAGAAAGAGTTTAAAGCTTGTGGGGCATTTGGATGATCAATTGGAGCATGAGCATTAGGCACCCCAAGTGTCCAAGGACTCCTTCTTATAGAGAAGAGCCCATTCTTCCTGTTAACACAGCGACAGTCGACTGATGCCCAAATCAGTCAACTACTCCTATAGCCGTTGCACAATAATGACTTCATCCACATTGGATTTCATCCAACGGCTCACACATCAGTCGACTGATCTTCCCATCAGTCGACTGATGGAGCCAACAGTCGAGTGCCGGAAGCGAGCACTCGACTGATCATCATTCTGTGGTCGAACCCCTTGCGATCAGTCTACTATTGTCATAAGCGATCGCCGATGGTTTACGTTTGTCGATCGCTAATCCTTGCGGTCGGTGATGGGACCTGATCGGACTTGAACACCGGTCGAGTCAGCGATCGACTTGGAGCGAATGATCGCCCATTCACGTGATCGGTGATGTCGGGTAAACCTCAAACTTCACATCCGTTTGAGCATCCGACGTTCGGGTAAAACCTCAACCCTCTCGGTCGAGACTCCGACAATTAGCCATTTCAGCCAAGTTCACCTAATGAGCTACTTACATTTCACTTATTCTCTCATCTCACTTGAAGTCCCTGCAAGAAGCTCTCTTTGTTTGCGGCCACGTCCCTCGGTAACACCAAGCGCACGGCTTCGCAATGCTCCTTCGCGTCTCTTGCTCTCGAAGTATGCTTCCTTAGCTTCGCTTCAAGTCATCTCATCCGGCGGTCCCTCGGATGCATCAAGTGCACGGCTTCGCAATGCTCCTTCGGCAACTCAAGCACGAGGTTGTGAGTTGGTGATCTTACCAAAGCTATTCATCATATGTGCGAATTACTAAGTCCTGCATGACTTCAACACATATTAAATCCACAATAATACCCTAACTTAAACCTTTGCCACACGCATCAAAACCATAATCCAAATCATAACTTGGGTCGGTTTTCCTAACATAACTTTTATAGGAAGGGAGCAAGGAGACTCTTATTACTACGGTCGGAGAGAACCCATCCTTCATAGGTCAATCTCAGGGAGAAAAATTTGGGTCGCATCATTACTGATACTACATTTTATAATTATTAACTTACATAGGATATGAATCAAATCCTTTGATGTAATCAATAGTTGACACCTTTGTGACCTGATCAACAACCAAATAAGCTAAGATATAAGATATAGAAGCATACCCTCATTTCAGATTATGCCGAGGTCATGTCTTGGGATGACTGTGTCCTTGCAGCATGCCCATTACCTCACCACAAGGATGCGACAATCCTCGGATGTCACTGTGAGGATGCAGTCATCCCGCGACCTTGCCGCGAGGATGCAACCATCCCATGACCTTCTTGTGAGGATGTGACTATCTTGCGACCTTGCCACTAGAACATGGTCGTCCGATGATCTTGTCACGAGGATGCGACTATCCCTCAATCTTGCCACAAGAACATGGTCATCTCATAATCTCTTCCATGAGGATGTGATTGTGTCATCGATCTCAGCAGTTCATGCAGTGGGGGTCGGAGGGAGGGAAAGAAAGGAGTGGGTAAAGACATGTGTATATTTGTGATAATTTTCTTGTTGTAGTTGTCAATTTTAGTTGATTTAATTCCATGTGAGTAGATTTCTAAATTGTACAACCGAAAACATGCTAGAGCGGGGGGGGGGGGGGGGGTGAATAGCATTTGAAAATCTTTTCTTTTTAATTCAATTTAAAACCTCGTAAAATCAAAGAAGTTGTAGTAGAATAATAAAACACAAGTACACAAGATTTTACTTGGTTCAAAGGCTACCGACTGCTAATCCAAGGCATGTGATCCAAGATCAACGTTGAAGGGCAATTCACTAAAATCGCTTACTCATTGGAGGTAAGAGATATGACGAAGTACACAAAATGTAGAGGAAGAGGTAACAAGTCTATCTCTCCTCTTAGCAAGTAATAAGGAAACAATTAACAAAAGTAACTATCAACGTAGAAGTGGATGATGGAAGCTTCGCTGACATTACGACGTTGTTGTGTGGCAATGAACACTTGGATTGATGGAGCACTTTTGGGAGCATTTGTTGTTAATCAAAAAGGGTGATTTGACTCTTCTTTTATAGTCTTTCAAGGCCCATCTCGTTGAGATCTAGATCTGAGTCAAACAAGCCTATCTCCCCAAATTTTGTCGCTCTTATCTTGACTTTATTCGAAGTGACCAGATTCAATAGCAGTCGACTAAAGCTTACAACAGTCGATTGATTGTCGTCCAGTCGACTGTCATTTTCCTCCAGTCGACTGATGGCTTGATAAATCACCTGCAACACATGGTTAGCATAAGAATTGTATAGCGAACAAATTAGACGGTCCTATACCATCCAACCTCGACATATACCTTCCTCAAAAGTCTTAGTCGGATCATTGGCTACGATTGTCCCCGTACAAAGGATGCATCCTTAGCATCGCTCCACACCTGGAGCTTACCTTAAATCCTTTAGACATGTGTCTTAGCTTTCGATCACTTGACCACTGAGGTTTCTCATCCCGAGAATCTCCTGGCGTCTTTGACCTCAACAAAGTCTAGTATACTACCTACACACTTAGCATAGCATATGAGATAATAAAATAGCTTAACTTTGAATCTTTGCCATTATCAAAACCTATGTTCGATTATCTGGTTCCCCTGCACCAACAATCTCCCATTTTTTGATCTAACGCAACCCAATTCAAAATTAAGGAAATAGTAAGCATTAAACAACTATATATATTTTTTTTCAAAAACTCCCCCTTAATGTTACCTCCCCCTTAACTCTAGGTGAGTTTTGAAAAAACTATGTTCTTAACTTTATGAAAAAGTTAACCTCTTAACTTTTAACCTTTTTTGAAAAACATAACTTGAAAAACATAACTTTTTAACCTTTCTACCCCTTTGCCATATATATAAAAAAAAGGTTTTATGAAAGGTGCTTTTGCAATATATGAAAACTAAAAGAGTCTTGGGAAATGTCAAATTCTAATAAACTTTCTGAGAAAGCACTAAAAATTCAAATGATAAAGGAAATAATTACAAGTGTCTATGAATCCAAGCATGTGCCTTGATGGTGCTTACTTCTTTGGACTGCCAAGACCTCCCTCCCCCTTGTTATGGATCGCTGGACCTGTCATCTAGAGAGGCTTAAAGAAAAGAATATTAGCTGCTGAAACAACCCCTAGTCTTAGGAATTAAGCTAGATCTGCCACTGTTGGGTTGTGTCTTCGAGTCCATGAGGGGAAACTTCGCTTCCCACTTCGACTCAGTTGCTTGTTCATGGCCTTCCCATCAATGTCCCTAGATTAAAAAATTTAATCCTAGACAAAATAAAACACCCAGGCAACCTTGTAATCATCATGCTATTCGTTTTGAGTGGTCACTTGAACAAACTTGTGTTGGGTTTCCGGCACCGCGGCGTGTGTGTGTTCGATCATGTTTCGTAAACATGAACACAGCGGAAGCAATTAAAATAATAAATACTCCTATTTATTACAACACACACAACACACGCATGCTTTTACAACAAGTGTAGACATAACCGTAAATTAAAATTGCAATAAAAGGAAATTAACTACGTTATACCTTTCGTATGACGTGTAGCGGGAACGGCATCAACCGGAACGATCCTCGTAAGAATCGTCTCTATCCGTATCCACAACGAGCTCCTCGGGATGACTTCGCCAAGCCACGAGCTTCGTCTTCGTACGGGTTACTAGCCTCGTGTTGAAGTCGACGTGATCGAGAGATGATCACGATCCGAATCCAAATTCGGACCTAAAACAAGTCCTCAAGACTTGCTTCTCCGGAGAGGTATTCGTCAACCGATTGACGAATCCTTCGTCCTCCACCTCAGAGGATTACCGAAGATCAAATCCCCGGTAAGTTAGCTGCTGTCGGAGCACTAACCGTCGTCCAAACGACGCTCCGACGAGAGGAGAAGAAGCTGTCCAGAAAACTGGACAGCTTGGTGGAGGAGATAGGCGCCAGCCAAAACAAGGAGACAAAAGCTCACCTTGATGCCGAACCTTTTAGGGGATCACCGGAGGGTCGCCGGAGGTTCACCGGCTGAAGCTTGGTCGCCGGCAACAAGTTGGAAGGCTGCACCAAGCTGGGCGGCAACAAGATGTTGGGCGGCCACAATAGATTGGGCGGCAACTAGGTGTTGGGCGGCAACTTGATGATTAGGGTGTTAGGGTTAGGGTTTAAGCCCTATTTTATAGAGAACTAATTCTCTTAATGGTTAATGGATCATATCCATAAAGCCCGTTAACCCGCTCCATTAAGATAAGTTAAAATAAACCAAACCATGATGGTTTATTTTAAGTTAAAACGAACCGAACCAACCTTTGGTTCATTCGTTTAATATAAACCAAACCCTTTGGTTTATTCTCATCCATTGGATTAGAACCAAACCATTTTGGTCCATCCATTATGTCTTCATATGACACTGCCCATCCACGCTTCCATTGCGACTGAAACAATTTCATGCTCGCTTTATGTTTGGTCCAACCAAACATAGTTTCTCTCGGTCTGAGAATCCCATTCTCAAGCTCGTTTTAAATCCTTTGGATTACACTCGTTGTGCGTGTGACCAAATAGGTTCTCGGTTTATGTTGGCCGCCTATAATTAACCATTAATTATAGAACGATCATGAGTGGCACCTAGTAGTACATCATGATCCCCAATTAACCGAAAAGATCAACGGTTGATCCAGAACTATTTCTGAAACCCTTCAGCAGCTCGAATGAATCGTGCCCCATTCCCTTCACTAATCTTATACCCACATGGTTCAGGACATGGTCTATTGTGTCAGTCCCCACTAGGCTGACTACGTCACACCTAGCCCAAGTATCATTTCCTCGTCCTACGGATTCTAGTTACTCCACATGTATCGAAGAGTACCTTACTCTAAACATGTATTGCTTTGGCCAAAGACTTTAGTAACAATCCGACGAGAGGCCATGGGTATACATCTCCTCGCAAGGAGTGGTGAATCCTTTATAGGCTATTCAAACACCTTCGATCACTTCGACTTATACCCAATCATCCCGGGTCCACATCTCCTTAGAGATGTTTGCTTAAGATGTCAAAGCATAAGTCTCCATGATCAAGATGACTTGAATACCGCAAGTCAAAGGAACATCGCACTTAAGCTACAGTAAGAACTTCATTGACATATCTATATATGCAGAGAACCATATGAAGTCTTACGTCTGGTCACTCCAATGAACTAGTTACCATAACTAGCATCCACGATCAACTCCGGACATCACTATGTCTCCAGCCAGTGAGAATCAGCTGCTTGGATACACCAAGGAGTATACCTCGTGCTAGTCTCGATAGAATTGATGGTGTCCAAATCCATCAATTCATCGACTAGGGATAATTCCGATACATCACAATTACACATGTAGAGATACTCACTAGTTGTGATCCAATCACAAATTCTCTCATGCTGTGAATCGTATCGTGGACATTCAGTAAATGAGTTTAAGATCCAATCAAACACATTAAACATGTATACTCAAATAGTGAATCTTCATTTATCATATAAATGGTTCATACATAAGGCGATTGCCTTAGGACATCTCTCATATATTACTAACAGACTCCCACTTGGCCTAATGCCAATTGCTACGGTATCCAATACCATAAGCACCAACATGACCCTCAAACTTACTTTGAGGTAATGCTTTAGTCAAAGGATCCGCTAAGTTCCTTTCAGTGGGAATTTTCTCGATTTGTATTTCATTCCTACTGATGATCTCTCTGATAAGATGATAGCGGCGAAGCACATGTTTGGATCGTTGATGAGACCTTGGCTCTTTCGCCTGTGCAATTGCTCCATTGTTGTCGCAGTAGACCGGTATTGCTTCAACAAAGGCCGGAATCACACCAAGTTCATGAACGAACTTCTTGATCCAAACCGCTTCCTTTGCTGCTTCCGAAGCTGCAATATATTCTGCCTCAGTGGTAGAATCCGCTACAGTCTCTTGTTTGGAACTTTTCCAACTCACTGCGCCCCCATTCAAGGTGAACACGTATCCAGACTGAGACCTGGAATCATCCTTGCATGCAGAAGCCGCATCTGTATACCCGCGTATCACCATGTCCCTTCTCCATATATTAGGAACACATCCTTCTTCTTCTCAAGTACTTAAGGATCGCCTTAATACCGCCCAATGATCCATTCTCGATCGATCGTATCCGCCGTGACACTCGTGAGAGCATACGATACATCGGGCCTCGTACATAACATAGCATACATGATAGATCCTATTGCGGATGCATAGGGAATCTTACTCATGCAAATCCTCTCGTCTTCTGTGCGCGGACACATAGACTTCGAAAGGTGTACCCCATGCCTGATGGGCAGATAACCTTTCTTGGATTCCGACATGCTAAACCTCTTTAGCACTCGGTCTATATATGTAGACCGCGAAAGACCAAGCAACCGTTTCGATCTATCTCTATAGATCTTAATCCCAAGGATGTAGGTTGCTTCTCCCAGGTCTTTCATGGAGAATGTCTTGGATAACCAAACCTTAATCGATCAGAAGATGGACACATCGCTTTCCTATAAGTAATATGTCATCGACATACAATACTAGGAACACGATTGCACTCCCACTAACCTTCTTGTACACACAAGGTTCGATTTTGTGAGAAATCAAACTTTTGATCGTCTCATCAAAGCGGATATTCCAGCCTCTGGATGCTTGCTTCAATCCATAAATGGATCGCCGCAATTTGCATACCTTGGTTTTATCAACCGATGTGAAACCCTCAGTCGTATCATATACACGCCCTCGAAAGGTGTTTCATTAAGGAAAGTCGCTTTCACATCCATCCGCCATATCTCATAATCATAATGAGTCGCTATGGCCAGAGCATCCGAATGGATTTAAGATAGCTACAGTAATAGGTTTCTTATAATCAACACCTTGCTTTTGACGATATCCTTTCGCCACCAATCTAGCCTTATAGGTAATCACATTACCATCCATGTCGGTTTTCTTCTCTAAAACCCACTTGCACTCTATAGGCTTTATGCCTTCAGGTGGGTCAACCAAGTTCCAAACTTGGTTTTCGTACATGGAATCCATTTCCACTTCATGGCACCAAGCCACTTATCCCTTTCTCAACTTGTCGACTTCTTCATAACTGTAGGCTCTCATCATCAATGAGTAACACGTCGCTCGATTCACTTACGAAATCCATATCTCTCGTGAATATCGTGTTCTACCGTGATCTACGAAGATGTGGTGTTACAATAGGTCCAAATTGATTGCTCATCACTATGAGTTGTTTACCGTCGCTGTGCTTCACTGTATCTCATCAATGTCTATTTGAGTCTCTCGAGCCTCCTCAAGCTCGACGACACTCCCACTGCTTTCTTGCAAGAGAAACTCTTTCTAGAAACACAAAGATGCCTCAAACAAACACCTTTGTTCCACAGATGATAGAATTGGTAACCCTTGTTTCCTTAGGGTATCCAATAAATAGACATTTATCGACTTAGCATCCAATTTGTCCGATACAGCTTCACATAAGGTGACAACCCCATATCTTCAAGTAAGATACATGAGGTTTCTTACTAGCCCATATCTCATATGGAGTAGTAGAGACTACCTGTAGGCATTCTGCTTAACAAGTAAACAATGTCTGCATAACCCCAAAAGGACTTGGGAAGAGTCGCATGATTCATCATTGACTGACCATGTCCAACAAGGTCCTAAGTACGCCTCTCGATACACCATTATGTGTGGTGTATAGGGCGGAGTCCATTGAGACAATATGCCATTGTCTCTTAGATAATCAAGAAACTCTTGACTTAAGTATTCACCACCTCGATCCGATCAAGTATTTTAATACTTTTGTCATGTTGTTTCTCTACTTCATTTCTGAATTCTTTGAACTTTTCAAAGGCTTCAGACTTGTGTTTCATCAAGAACACATACCCAAACCGTGAGTGATCATCGGTGAAGGTAATGAAGTAGCTATAGCCTCCTAATGCTTGAGTTGACATAGGTCCACATACATCAGTATGTACTAGACCTAGTAACTCTCCCACTCGTTCACCTTTTCCAGTAAAAGGTAACTTAGTCATCTTGCCTTTTAAGCATGATTCGCATGTATCGTATGAATCCAATTCAAACGATTCCAGAATTCCACATCGGTGTAATTCGAACATGCGTTTCTTGCTTATATGGCCAAGACGACAATGCCACATATAGGAGTCTATGTGATTATCTTTTCGAGCACGCGTGTTGCTCGCTTCGATATTGAAAATGTCACTGGATACGTCCAACGTATAAATCCCATTACTCAAAGTTCTAGTTCCATAAAGTACGCCATTCAAAGTTATATAACAACAATTGTTACTAAACGTTAAATGGAAACCATTTCTATTTAAGCAGGAAATAGAAACAATGTTCTTTATTAGAGAAGGAACATAATAGCAATTGTCCAGTTCCAAGACTAGTCCACTAGGAGCTTCAAAGAAATAAGTTCCGATGGCGACAGAAGAACCTTTGCTCCATTGCCAACTCGCAAATTTGACTCTCCTCGACAAGTCTTCTTCTATTCCTTAGCCCTCAGTATGTCATTACATATATGTGAGCTACACCCAGATCCAATACCCAAGTGTCTAAGGAAATAGAATGACAATCAATAACGAAGATACACGAAGAGGATGGGGCATCGGATGCCTTCTTCTTCTTCATGGACTCAAGATAAATCTTGCAGCTTTCTTCGCCAAAGGGCCTTCCTTGCCACGTTGATGGCAAGTGCCCTTTATACTGTTTCCGCCTTTCTTTGCCTTTTTCTTTCCTTTCTTCTGTTCTTTTGCCTTCCTCTTAGAACCTTTCTTTGAGGAATCAACTAACAGAACCGCCTTCTCCTCATGCTTCACAGAAGGCTCCACACTCTTCAAAGATATCGAGGAGCTCGAATGGTGGATTCCAATTTGTTCATCCGATAGTTCATCACAAATTGCGAGAAACTCTTGGGCAAACAATGCAGAATTAAGTCAATACTTAACTCATGATCCATCACAAAACCGAGGGTAGCTAGCCGCTGATGTACCTGCTCATCTTTAGCACAAATCGCACTACAGATTTAACCTTCTTGCATCTTCGTGGTGAAGAGGAGCCTAGAGACCTCGAACCTTTCGGATCTCGCTTGCTCATCGAACAACTCATGAAGATGGAAGACCATAGTGTTAGCATCCATATGCTCATGCTGCTTCTGCAGCTCAGGTACCATCGCCGCTAGCATGATGCAACTCGCCACCAGACCGCCACATGCTTCGATAGACCAACATTTGGTCCGAGTTGAATCGCCCTTAGACGGCCGTGAAGAGGCTCTTCAAGGACATATGCTAGCTTTTCCGCCTTGAGAACAATTCTCATGTTTCTAAGCCAGTCCAGGAAGTTAGGCCCAGTCAGTTTGTTCGAATCCAAAATAGTGCGCAAATTCAAAGACGTCATGATCAATTTATTGACCTAGAAATACAAAACGAGCATATATGAGAAAGATGATTTTAAAAATGCATCAATATACATTTATAAATCCCATTCATTTTTCGAATTCAAAAACCCCAAAATCACTTCGGGAGATCGTAGGTCCATCTCCGAATGGGCTGATATCCATCATAGATAAGAACAACCTTGGAGTGAGTCCAACAAGCCATTCTTAGCTATGATGGTGGGTATCAAGTATACCGATTACATATCATGTATATGTAACTATCACAATGTGCTATCAACTAATTGAATGTTCACACATACATTGGGTTGTTAACACATTAACAAGTATGCATCATATGCATAGCACCCAACTTCACCTCTCTTCACATCGACCTTGGAGTGAGTCCAACAAATCGATGCTCCAAGTTAAAGCCGACCCATTAATCGCGAAATAGTTTTAATATGGTTAGAGCGCATTCAACCAATTAGCCAGGCTTGGAGAGAGTCCAACAACCCAAACTAACGATTGACATCTTACTCTTACCATATTAGTTTTAAAATATTCTAATTATTTGAACTTTTTAATGTTCTTGTCGGGCTTGGAGTGATTCCAAAAACCCAAACAAGAAACGGAACTCTGGTTCTAACCATATTAATGGAAGGTGTAGGCTTTAATATTGAGTTAGGGTTTTTATGTCTCATCCTCTTTGCATGCAAATAACTATTATCTACATGGCATGACATACATGGCATACATCTACATGTCACGACACGCATGGCATAATGTTATGCATCTAATGCAATTACATGGCATACAATTATGTCATGTATATATTTCCTTATATGTCATAACTATTTATGGAAATAAAATATGTTTAAGATTTGATTCTCCAAATCAAATCATAATTAAATTAGGAAACAAATTTCCAAATCTAATCACATATTTTATTCATGGAATTATTTGATTAAGGAAAATCTATTTAGGAAACCAATTTCCTAAATCATTAAAACTACTTATGGAAATAAAATATTTTAAGATTTGATTTCCCAAATCAAATCATGATTAAATTAGGAAACAAATTTCCAGAATCTAATCAAATATTTTATTTATGGAAAATATCAATTTCCATAAATACTTCCAACTTTCCAAAAGTGGAAGATTTCCATAAATACTTCTAGACTTGCCAAACTTGAAAAATTTCCATAAATACTTCTAAATTGCCATAAATCAGAAAATTTCCAGGACTACAGTATGACTATCGCAAAACCATTTTACGATTATGTCGAAACACAACCTGGGCTCTGATACCATCGTTGTGGGTTTCGACGCAAGGCAGGTGTGTTCGATCATGTTTCGTAAACATGAGCACAGCGGAAGCAATTAAAAATAATAAATACTCCTATTTATTACAACACACACAACACACGCATGCTATTACAACAAGTGTAGACATAACCGTAAATTAAAATTGCAATAAAAGGAAATTAACTACGTTATACCTTTCGTATGACGTGTAGCGGGAACGGCATCAACCGGAACGATCCTCGTAAGAATCGTCTCTATCCGTATCCACGCCGAGCTCCTCGGGATGACTTCGCCAAGCCACGAGCTTCGTCTTCATACGGGTTACTAGCCTCGTGTTGAAGACGACGTGATCGAGAGATGATCACGATCCGAATCCAAATTCGGACCTAAAACAAGTCCTCAAGACTTGCTTCTCCGGAGAGGTATTCGTCAACCGATTGACGAATCCTTCGTCCTCCACCTCAGAGGATTACCGAAGATCAAATCCCCGGTAAGTTAGCCGCTGTCGGAGCACTAACCGTCGTCCAAACGACGCTCCGACGAGAAGAAGCTGTCCAGAAAACTGGACAGCTTGGTGGAGGAGATAGGCGCCGCCAAAACAAGGAGACAAAGCTCACCTTGATGCCGAACCTTTAGGATCACCGAGGGTCGCCGGAGGTTCACCGGCTGAAGCTTGGTCGCCGGCAACAAGTTGGAAGGCTGCACCAAGCTGGGCGGCAACAAGATGTTGGGCGGCCACAATAGATTGGGCGGCAACTAGGTGTTGGGCGGCAACTTGATGATTAGGGTGTTAGGGTTAGGGTTTAAGCCCTATTTTATAGAGAACTAATTCTCTTAATGGTTAATGGATCATATCCATAAAGCCCGTTAACCCGCTCCATTAAGATAAGTTAAAATAAACCAAACCATGATGGTTTATTTTAAGTTAAAATGAACCGAACCAACTTTTGGTTCATTCGTTTAAAATAAACCAAACCCTTTGGTTTATTCTTATCCATTGGATTAGAACCAAACCATTTTGGTCCATCCATTATGTCTTCATAAGACACGGCCCATCCACGCTTCCATTGCGACTGAAACAATTTCATGCGCGCTGTATGTTTGGTCCAACCAAACATAGTTTCTCTCGGTCTGAGAATCCCATTCTCAAGCTCGTTTTAAATCCTTTGGATTACACTCGTTGTGCGTGTGACCAAATAGGTTCTCGGTTTATGTTGGCCGTCTATAATTAACCATTAATTATAGAACGATCATGAGTGGCACCTAGTAGTACATCATGATCCCCAATTAACCGAAAAGATCAACGGTTGATCCAGAACTATTTCTGAAACCCTTCAGCAGCTCGAATGAATCGTGCCCCATTCCCTTCACTCATCTTATACCCACATGGTTCAGGACATGGTCTATTGTGTCAGTCCCCACTAGGCTGACTACGTCACACCTAGCCCAAGTATCATTTCCTCGTCCTACGGATTCTAGTTACTCCACATGTATCGAAGAGTACCTTACTCTAAACATGTATTGCTTTGGCCAAAGACTTTAGTAACAATCCGACGAGAGGCCATGGGTATACATCTCCTCGCAAGGAGTGGTGAATACTTTATAGGCTATTCAAACACCTTCGATCACTTCGACTTATACCCAATCATCCCGGGTCCACATCTCATCAGAGATGTTTGCTTAAGATGTCAAAGCATAAGTCTCCATGATCAAGATGACTTGAATACCGCAAGTCAAAGGAACATCGCACTTAAGCTACAGTAAGAACTTCATTGACATATCTATATATGCAGAGAACCATATGAAGTCTTACGTCTGGTCACTCCAATGAACTAGTTACCATAACTAGCATCCACGATCAACTCCGGACATCACTATGTCTCCAGCCAGTGAGAATCAGCTGCTTGGATACACCAAGGAGTATACCTCGTGCTAGTCTCGACAGAATTGATGGTGTCCAAATCCATCAATTCATCGACTAGGGATAATTCCGATACATCACAATTACACATGTAGAGATACTCACTAGTTGTGATCCAATCACAAATTCTCTCATGCTGTGAATCGTATCGTGGACATTCAGTAAATGAGTTTAAGATCCAATCAAACAAATTAAACATGTATACTCAAATAGTGAATCTTCATTTATCATATAAATGGTTCATACATAAGGCGATTGCCTTAGGACATCTCTCATATATTACTAACAGACTCCCACTTGGCCTAATGCCAATCGCTACGGTATCCAATACCATAAGCACCAACATGACCCTCAAACTTACTTTGAGGTAATGCTTTAGTCAAAGGATCCGCTAAGTTCCTTTCAGTGGGAATTTTCTCGATTTGTATTTCATTCCTACTGATGATCTCTCTGATAAGATGATAGCGGCGAAGCACATGTTTGGATCGTTGATGAGACCTTGGCTCTTTCGCTTTGTAATTGCTCCATTGTTGTCGCAGAGACCGGTATTGCTTCAAAGGCGGAATCACACCAAGTTCATGAACGAACTTCTTGATCCAAACCGCTTCTTTCGCTCAAGCCGCAATATATTCGCCTCGGGTAGAATCCGCACATCTCTTGTTTGGAACTTTTCCAACTCATCGCCCCTCATTCAAGGTGAACACGTATCGGATCGAGACCTAGAATCATCCTTGTCTCGTCTCGAAGTCGGCATCCAGATACCCGCGATCACCATGTCCCCTTCTCCATATATTAGGAACACATCCTTAGTTCTTCTCAAGTACTTAAGGATCGCCTTAATACCGCCAATGATCCATTCTCGATCGGGATCGTATCCGCCGTGACACTCGAGCATACGATACATCGGGCCTCGCATATAACATAGCATACATGATAGATCCTATCATGCGGATGCATAGGAATCTTACTCATGCAAATCCATCTTCTCGCAAGGACACATAGACTTGAAAGGTGTACCCCATGCCCGATGGGCAGATAACCTTTCTTGATTCCGACATGCTAAACCTCTTTAGCACTCGGTCTATATATATGTAGACTGAAAGACTACAAACCGTTTCGATCTATCTCTATAGATCTTAATCCCAAGGATGTAGGTTGCTTCTCCCTGTGTCTTTCATGGAGAATGTCTTGGATAACCAAACCTTAATCGATCGTAAGATGGACACATCGCTTCCTATAAGTAATATGTCATCGACATACAATACTAGGAACATGATCGCACTCCCACTAACCTTCTTGTACACACAAGGTTCGGGATTTTGTGAGAAATCAAACTTTTGATCGTCTCATCAAAACGGATATTCCAGCTCTCGATGCTTGCTTCAATCCATAAATGGATCGCCGCAATTTGCATACCTTGGTTTTATCAACCGATGTGAAACCTCAGTCAGTATCATATACACGCCCTCGAGCGGTGTTTCCATTAAGGAAAGCTGTTTTCACATCCATCCGCCATATCTCATAATCATAATGAGCCGCTATGGCGAGCATCCGAATGGATTTAAGATAGCTACAAAGTAATAGGTTTCACATAATCAACACCTTGTTTTTGACGATATCCTTTCGCCACCAATCTAGCCTTATAGGTAATCACATTACCATCCATGTCGTTTTCTTCTTGAAAACCCACTTGCACCCTATAGGCTTTATGCCTTCAGTGGGTCAACCAAGTTCCAAACTTGGTTTTCGTACATGGAATCCATTTCGACTTCATGGCACCAAGCCACTTATCCCTTTCTCAACTTGTCAAGACTTCTTCATAACTGGTAGGCTCCTCATCATCAATGAGTAACACGTCGCTCGATTCACTTACGAAATCCATATCTCTCAGAATGTTGCGTGTTCTACCGAGATCTCACGAAGATGTGGTGTTACAATAGGTCCAGATTGCTCATCACTATGAGTTGTGTTGTGCTTCACCGTATCTCATTAATGTCTATTTGAGTCTCTCGAGCCTCCTCAAGCTCGACGACACTCCCACTGTTTTCTTGCAAGAGAAACTCTATCTCTAGAAACACAGCATGCCTTGAAACAAACACCTTTTGTTCCACAGGATGATAGAATTGGTAACCCCTTGTTTCCTTAGGATATCCAATAAATAGACATTTATCAGACTTAGCATCCGGTTTGTCCGACATACCGCTTCACATAAGCAGGACAACCCCATATCTTCAAGTAAGATACATGAGGTTTCTTACTAGCCCATATCTCATATGGAGTAGTAGAGACTACCTTGGTAGGCATTCTGTTTAACAAGTAAACAGCTATCTGAAGTGCATAACCCCAAAAGGACTTGGGAAGAGTCGCATGATTCATCATTGACCTGACCATGTCCAACAAGGTCCGACACGCCTCTCGATACACCATTATGTGGTGTGTAGGGCGGAGTCCATTGAGACAATATGCCATTGTCTCTTAGATAATCAAGAAACTCTTGACTTAAGTATTCACCACCTCGATCCGATCGAAGTATTTTAATACTTTTGTCATGTTGTTTCTCTACTTCATTTCTGAATTCTTTGAACTTTTCAAAGGCTTCAGACTTGTGTTTCATCAAGAACACATACCCAAACCGTGAGTGATCATCGGTGAAGGTAATGAAGTAGCTATAGCCTCCTAATGCTTGAGTTGACATAGGTCCACATACATCAAGATGTACTAGACCTAGTAACTCTCCCACTGCTCACCTTTTCCAAAGAAAGGTAACTTAGTCATCTTGCCTTTTAAGCATGATTCGCATGTATCGTATGAATCCAATTCAAACGATTCCAGAATTCCACATCGGTGTAATTCGGACATGCGTTTCTTGCTTATATGGCCAAGACGACAATGCCACATATAGGAGTCTATGTGATTATCTTTTCGAGCACGCGTGTTGCTCGCTTCGATATTGAAAATGTCACTGGATACGTCCAACGTATAAATCCCATTACTCAAAGTTCCAGTTCCATAAAGTACGCCATTCAAAGTTATATAACAACAATTGTTACTAAACGTTAAATGGAAACCATTTCTATTTAAGCAGGAAATAGAAACAATGTTCTTTATTAGAGAAGGAACATAATAGAAATTGTCCAGTTCCAAGACTAGTCCACTAGGGAGCTTCAGCAAATAAGTTCCGATGGCGACCGCAGCAACCTTTGCTCCATTGCCAACTCGCAAATTTGACTCCCCTCTGACAAGTCTTCTTCTATTCCTTAGCCCCTGTATGTCATTACATATATGTGAGCTACACCCAGTATCAATACCCAAGTGTCTAAGGAAATAGAATGACAATCAATAGAAGATACGAAGAGGATGGGGCATCGGATGCCTTCTTCTTCTTCATGGACTCAAGATAAATCTTGCAGTTTCTTCGCGGTGGCCTTCCTTGCCCAGTGATGGCAAGTGCCCTTTTCTAGTTCGCCTTCTTTGCCTTTTCTTTCCTTTCTTACATTCTTTTGCCTTCCTCTTAGAACCTTTCTTTGAGAATCAACTATGAGAACCGCCTTCTCCTCATGCTTCACGAAGGCTCCACAGTCTTGACATATTGAGAGCTCGGGAATGGTGGATTCAATTTGTTCATCAGATAGTTCATCACAAATTGCGAGAAACTCTTGGGCAAACAATGCGAATTAAGTCAATACTTAACTCATGATCCATCACAAAACCGAGGGTAGCTAGCGGCTCGATGTACCCGTTCATCTTTAGCACAAAGCGCACTCTGAGCGAACCTTCTTGCATCTTCGTGGTGAAGAGCCTAGAGACCTCGAACCTTCCGGATCTCGCTTGCTCATCGAACAACTCATGAAGATGGAAGACCATAGTGTTAGCATCCATATGCTCATCTTTATGCGCTTTCGGCTCGTACCATCGCCGCTAGCATGATGCAACTCGCCACTCGAGAATCGCCACATGCTTACGATAGACCAACATTTGATGCAGGTTGCATCGTCCTTAGAATGATCGGGAAGAGGCTCTTGAGGACATATGCAAGCTTTTCCGCCTTGAGAACAATTCTCGAGTTTCTAAGCGATCCGAAGTTAGGCCCAGTCAGTTTGTTCGAATCCAAAATAGTGCGCAAATTCAAAGACGTCATGATCAATTTATTGACCTAGAAATACAAAACGAGCATATATGAGAAAGATGATTTTAAAAATGCATCAATATACATTTATAAATCCCATTCATTTTTCGAATTCAAAAACCCCAAAATCACTTCGAGAGATCGTAGGTCCATCTCCGAATGGGCTGATATCCATCATAGATAAGAACAACCTTGGAGTGAGTCCAACAAGCCATTCTTAGCTATGATGGTGGGTATCAAGTATACCGATTACATATCATGTATATGTAACTATCACAATGTGCTATCAACTAATTGAATGTTCACACATACATTGGGTTGTTAACACATTAACAAGTATGCATCATATGCATAGCACCCAACTTCACCTCTCTTCACATCGACCTTGGAGTGAGTCCAACATATCCATGCTCCAAGTTAAAGCCGACCCATTAATCGCGAAATAGTTTTAATATGGTTAGAGCGCATTCAACCAATTAGCCAGGCTTGGAGTGAGTCCAACAACCCAAACTAACGATTGACCTCTGACTCTTACCATATTAGTTAAACTATTCCAATGATTTGAACATGTTGAGGTTGAGTAGGGCTTGGAGTGAGTCCAACAACCCAAACAAGAAACAGAACTCTGGTTCTAACCATATTAATGGAAGGTGTAGGCTTTAATATTGAGTTAGGGTTTTATGTCTCATCCTCTTTGCATGCAAATAACTATTATCTACATGGCATGGCATACATGGCATACATCTACATGTCACGACACGCATGGCATAATGTTATGCATCTAATGCAATTACATGGCATACAATTATGTCATGTATATATTTCCTTATATGTCATAACTATTTATGGAAATAAAATATGTTTAAGATTTGATTCTCCAAATCAAATCATAATTAAATTAGGAAACAAATTTCCAAATCTAATCACATATTTTATTCATGGAATTATTTGATTAAGGAAAATCTATTTAGGAAACCAATTTCCTAAATCATTAAAACTACTTATGGAAATAAAATATTTTAAGATTTGATTTCCCAAATCAAATCATGATTAAATTCAGGAAACAAATTTCCAGAATCTAATCAAATATTTTATTTATGGAAAATATCAATTTCCATAAATACTTCCAACTTTCCAAAAGTGGAAGATTTCCATAAATACTTCTAGACTTTCCAAAATTGAAAAATTTCCATAAATACTTCTAAATTTCCAAAATTAGAAAATTTCCAGAAATACATTATGACTATCGCATAAAACCAATTTTACGATTATGTGAAACACAACTGGGCTCTGATACCCTTTGTTGGGTTTCCGGCATGGCGTGTGTGTGTTCGATCATGTTTAAGTAAACATGAACACAGGAAGCAATTAAAATAATAAATACTCTATTTATTACAACACACAACAACGCATGCTTTTACAACAAGTGTAGACATAACCGTAAATTAAAATTGCAATAAAGGAAATTAACTACGTTATACCTTTATGCGTAGCGTGTAAGCGAACGGCATCAACCGGAGCGATCCTCGTAAGAATCGTCTCTATCCGTATCCACGCCGAGCTCCTCGGGATGACTTCGCTAAGCCACGAGCCGTCTTCGTGCGGGTTACTAGCCTGCGTGTTGAAGGCGGCGTGATCGAGAGATGATCACGATCCGAATCCAAATTCGGACCTAAAACAAGTCCTCAAGACTTGCTTCTCCGAGAGGTATTCGTCAACCGATTGGCGAATCGCCGTCCTCCACCTCAGAGGATTACGGAGATCAAATCCCCGGTAAGTTAGCCGCTGTCGGAGCACTAACCGTCGTCCAAACGACGCTCCGACGAGAGGAGAAGAAGCTGTCCAGAAAACTGGACAGCTTGGTGGAGGAGATAGGCGCCGGCCAAAACAAGGAGACAAAAGCTCACCTTGATGCCGAACCTTTTAGGGGATCACCGGAGGGTCGCCGGAGGTTCACCGGCTGAAGCTTGGTCGCCGGCAACAAGTTGGAAGGCTGCACCAAGCTGGGCGGCAACAAGATGTTGGGCGGCCACAATAGATTGGGCGGCAACTAGGTGTTGGGCGGCAACTTGATGATTAGGGTGTTAGGGTTAGGGTTTAAGCCCTATTTTATAGAGAACTAATTCTCTTAATGGTTAATGGATCATATCCATAAAGCCCGTTAACCCGCTCCATTAAGATAAGTTAAAATAAACCAAACCATGATGGTTTATTTTAAGTTAAAACGAACCGAACCAACCTTTGGTTCATTCGTTTAATATAAACCAAACCCTTTGGTTTATTCTCATCCATTGGATTAGAACCAAACCATTTTGGTCCATCCATTATGTCTTCATAAGACACTCCCCATCCACGCTTCCATTGCGACTGAAACAATTTCATGCTCGCTTTATGTTTGGTCCAACCAAACATAGTTTCTCTCGGTCTGAGAATCCCATTCTCAAGCTCGTTTTAAATCCTTTGGATTACACTCGTTGTGCGTGTGACCAAATAGGTTCTCGGTTTATGTTGGCCTTCTATAATTAACCATTAATTATAGAACGATCATGAGTGGCACCTAGTAGTACATCATGATCCCCAATTAACCGAAAAGATCAACGGTTGATCCAGAACTATTTCTGAAACCCTTCAGCAGCTCGAATGAATCGTGCCCCATTCCCTTCACTCATCTTATACCCACTTGGTTGGGACATGGTCTATTGTGTCGATCCCCACTAAGTGACTCGTCACACCTAGCCCAAGTATCATTTCCTCGTCCTCACAGTTCTAGTTACTCCACATGTATCGAAGAGTACCTTACTCTAAACATGTAATGCTTTGGCGAAGACTTTAGTAACAATCCGACGAGAGGCCATGGGTATACATCTCCTCGCAAGGAGTGGTGAATCCTTTATAGGCTATTCAAACACCTTGATCACTTGACTTATACCCAATCATCCGGGTCCACATCTTAGAGATGTTTGCTTAAGATGTCAAGCATAAGTCTCCATGATCAAGATGACTTGAATCATAAGTCGAAGAACATCGCACTTAAGCCTGTAGAACTTCATTGACATATCTATATATGCGAGAACCATATGAAGTCTTACGGTGGTCACTCAATGAACTAGTTACCATAACTAGCATCCACGATTAACTCGGACATCACTATGTCTCGGCCGGTGAGAATCGGTGCTTGGATACACCAAGGAGTATACCTCGTGCTAGTCTCGGCGAATTGATGGTGTCCAAATCCATCGATTCATCGACTAGGGATAATTGATACATCACAATTACACATGTAGAGATACTCACTAGTTGTGATCCAATCACAAATTCTCTCATCTTGTGAATCGCGTGGACATTGATAAATGAGTTTAAGATCAATCAACATACATTAAACATGTATACTCAAATAGTGAATCTTCATTTATCATATAAATGGTTCATACATAAGCGATTGCCTTAGGACATCTCTCATATATTACTAACAGACTCCCACTTGGCCTAATGCCAATCGCTACGGTATCCAATACCATAAGCACCAACATGACCTCAAACTTACTTTGAGGTAATGCTTTAGTCAAAGGATCCGCTAAGTTCCTTTCGGGAATTTTCTCGATTTGTATTTCATTCCCTAATGATGATCTCTCGATAAGATGATAGCGGCGAAGCACATGTTTGGATCGTTGATGAGACATTGGCTCTTTCGCTGTCAATTGCTCCATTGTTATCGCAGATGGGGTATTGCTTCAACAAAGGCCGGAATCACACCAAGTTCATGAACGAACTTCTTGATCCAAACCGCTTCCTTTGCTGCTTCCGAAGCTGCAATATATTCTGCCTCAGTGGTAGAATCCGCTACAGTCTCTTGTTTGGAACTTTTCCAACTCACTGCGCCTCCATTCAAGGTGAACACATCGGTGAGACCTAGAATCATCCTTGTGCATGCGGAAGGTGGCATCTATACCCGCGTATCACCATGTCACCTTCTCCATATATTAGGAACACATCCTTAGTTCTTCTCAAGTACTTAAGGATCGTCTTATACGCAATGATCCATTCTGGATCGGTGAGTATCTGCTCGTGACACTCGGGCATACGATACATCGGGCCTCGTACATAACATAGCATACATGATAGATCCTATTGCGGATGCATAGGAATCTTACTCATGCAAATCCTCTCATCTTACGTGCGGACACATAGACTTGAAAGGTGTACCCCATGCACGATGGGCGGATAACCTTTCTTGGATTCCGACATGCTAAACCTCTTTAGCACTCGGTCTATATATGTAGGCTGCGAAGACCAAGCAACCGTTTGATCTATCTCTATAGATCTTAATCCCAAGGATGTAGGTTGCTTCTCCCGAATCTTTCATGGAGAATGTCTTGGATAACCAAACCTTAGCTCACATCGTTTCCTATAAGTAATATGTCATCGACATACAATACTAGGAACATGCCTCCCACTAACCTTCTTGTACACACAAGGTTAAATGCGGATTTTGTGAGAAATCAAACTTTTGATCGTCTCATCAAAGCGGATATTCCGACTCTGGATGCTTGCTTCAATCCATAAATGGATCGCAATTTGCATACCTTGGTTTTATCAAGCGATGTGAAACCCTCAGGCTGTATCATATACACGTCCTCGAGCAGGTTTCCATTAAGGAAAGCTGTTTTCACATCCATCTGCCATATCTCATAATCATAATGAGCCGCTATGGCCAGGAGCATCCGAATTGATTTAAGCATAGCTACAGGCGAATAGGTTTCGTCATAATCAACACCTTGTTTTTGACGATATCCTTTCGCCACCAATCTAGCCTTATAGGTAATCACATTACCATCCATGTCGGTTTTCTTCTTGAAAACCCACTTGCACCCTATAGGCTTTATGCCTTGGTGGAGTCGACCAAGTTCGAACTTGGTTTTCATACATGGAATCCATTTTCGACTTCATGGCACCAAGCCACTTATCCCTTTCTGAACTTGTCAGCACTTCTTCATAACTGGTAGGCTCCTCATCATCAATGAGTAACACGTCGTTCGATTCGCTTACGAGAAATCCATATCTCTCAGGAATGTTGCGTGTTCTACCAGATCTACGAAGATGTGGTGTTACAATAGGTCCAGCCGATTGCCCATCACTATGAGTTGTCGGCTGTTGTGCTTCACCAGGTATCTCATTAATGTCTATTTGAGTCTCTCGAGCCTCCTCAAGCTCGACGACACTCCCACTGTTTTCTTGCAAGAGAAACTCTATCTCTAGAAACACAGCATGCCTTGAAACAAACACCTTTTGTTCCACAGGATGATAGAATTGGTAACCCCTTGTTTCCTTAGGATATCCAATAAATAGACATTTATCAGACTTAGCATCCAGTTTGTCTGATACAGTCCGCTTCACATAAGCAGGACAACCCCATATCTTCAAGTAAGATACATGAGGTTTCTTACTAGCCCATATCTCATATGGAGTAGTAGAGACTACCTTGGTAGGCATTCTGTTTAACAAGTAAACAGCTGTCTGAAGTGCATACCCCCAAAAGGACTTGGGAAGAGTCGCATGATTCATCATTGACCTGACCATGTCCAACAAGGTCCGGTTACGCCTCTCAGATACACCATTATGCTGTGGTGTGTAGGGCGGAGTCCATTGAGACAATATGCCATTGTCTCTTAGATAATCAAGAAACTCTTGACTTAAGTATTCACCACCTCGATCCGATCGAAGTATTTTAATACTTTTGTCATGTTGTTTCTCTACTTCATTTCTGAATTCTTTGAACTTTTCAAAGGCTTGGACTTGTGTTTCATCAAGAACACATACCCAAAGCCGTGAGTGATCATCGGTGAAGGTAATGAAGTAGCTATAGCCTCCTAATGCTTGAGTTGACATAGGTCCACATACATCGTATGTACTAGACCTAGTAACTCTCCCACTCGTTCACCTTTTCCGTAAAGGTAACTTAGTCATCTTGCCTTTTAAGCATGATTCGCATGTATCGTATGAATCCAATTCAAACGATTCCAGAATTCCACATCGGTGTAATTCGGACATGCGTTTCTTGCTTATATGGCCAAGACGACAATGCCACATATAGGAGTCTATGTGATTATCTTTTCGAGCACGCGTGTTGCTCGCCGATATTGAAAATGTCCGATACGTCCCAAGCGTATAAATCCCATTACTCAAAGTTCCGGTTCCATAAAGTCGCCATTCAAAGTTATATAACAACAATTGTTACTAAAGCGTTAAATGGAAACCATTTCTATTTAAGCGAAATAGAAACAATGTTCTTTATTAGAGAAGGAACATAATAGCAATTGTCGATTCAAGACTAGTCCACTAGGAGCTTCAAATAAGTTCCGATGGCGAGCGGCACCTTTGCTCCATTGCCAACTCAAATTTGACTCCCCTCGACAAGTCTTCTTCTATTCCTTAGCCCTGTATGTCATTACATATATGTGAGCTACAGTATCCAATACCCAAGTGTCTAAGGAAATAGAATGACAATCAATAACGAAGATACCTGAAGAGGATGGGGCATCGGATGCCTTCTTCTTCTTCATGGACTCAAGATAAATCTTGCAATTTCTTCGCCAGTGGCCTTCCTTGCCACAGTGATGGCAAGTGCCCTTTTGCGCTGGTTCCGCCTTCTTTGCCTTTTTCTTTCCTTTCTTCTGTTCTTTTGCCTTCCTCTTAGAACCTTTCTTTGAGGAATCAACTATGTAACCTTCTTCTCCTCATGCTTCACAGAAGGCTCCACAGTCTTCAGCATATTGAGGAGCTCGGGAATGGTGGATTCCAATTTGTTCATCCGATAGTTCATCACAAATTGCGAGAAACTCTTGGGAAAACAATGCAGAATTAAGTCAATACTTAACTCATGATCCATCACAAAACCGAGGGTAGCTAGCCGCTCGATGTACCCGTTCATCTTTAGCACAAACTGTACTACAGACGAACCTTCTTGCATCTTCGTGGTGAAGAGCAGCCTAGAGACCTCGAACCTTTCGGATCTCGCTTGCTCATCGAACAACTCATGAAGATGGAAGACCATAGTGTTAGCATCCATATGCTCATGCTGCTTCTGCAGCTCAGGTACCATCGCCGCTAGCATGATGCAACTCGCCAGCTCAGAATCTGCCACATGCTTCTGATAGACCAACATTTGGTCTGGAGTTGCATCGTCCTTAGGACGGTCAGGAAGAGGCTCTTCAAGGACATATGCTAGCTTTTCCGCCTTGAGAACAATTCTCAGGTTTCTAAGCCAGTCCAGGAAGTTAGGCCCAGTCAGTTTGTTCGAATCCAAAATAGTGCGCAAATTCAAAGACGTCATGATCAATTTATTGACCTAGAAATACAAAACGAGCATATATGAGAAAGATGATTTTAAAATGCATCAATATACATTTATAAATCCCATTCATTTTTTGAATTTCAAAAACCCAAAATCACTTGAGAGATCGTAGGTCCATCTCCGAATGGGTTGATATCCATCATAGATAAGAACAACCTTGGAGTGAGTCCAACAAGCCATTCTTAGCTATGATGGTGGGTATCAAGTATACCGATTACATATCATGTATATGTAACTATCACAATGTGCTATCAACTAATTGAATGTTCACACATACATTGGGTTGTTAACACATTAACAAGTATGCATCATATGCATAGCACCCAACTTCACCTCTCTTCACATCGACCTTGGAGTGAGTCCAACAAATCGATGCTCCAAGTTAAAGCCGACCCATTAATCGCGAAATAGTTTTAATATGGTTAGAGCGCATTCAACCAATTAGCCAGGCTTGGAGTGAGTCCAACAACCCAAACTAACGATTGACCTCTGACTCTTACCATATTAGAGTTAAACTATTCCAATGATTTGAACATGTTCAGGTTCGAGCCGGGCTTGGAGTGAGTCCAACAACCCAAACAAGAAACAGAACTCTGGTTCTAACCATATTAATGGAAGGTGTAGGCTTTAATATTGAGTTAGGGTTTTTATGTCTCATCCTCTTTGCATGCAAATAACTATTATCTACATGGCATGGCATACATGGCATACATCTACATGTCACGACACGCATGGCATAATGTTATGCATCTAATGAAATTACATGGCATACAATTATGTCATGTATATATTTCCTTATATGTCATAACTATTTATGGAAATAAAATATGTTTAAGATTTGATTCTCCAAATCAAATCATAATTAAATTAGGAAACAAATTTCCAAATCTAATCACATATTTTATTCATGGAATTATTTGATTAAGGAAAATCTATTTAGGAAACCAATTTCCTAAATCATTAAAACTACTTATGGAAATAAAATATTTTAAGATTTGATTTCCCAAATCAAATCATGATTAAATCAGGAAACAAATTTCCAGAATCTAATCAAATATTTTATTTATGGAAAATATCAATTTCCATAAATACTTCCAACTTTCCAAAAGTGGAAGATTTCCATAAATACTTCTAGACTTTCCAAAATTGAAAAATTTCCATAAATACTTCTAAATTTCCAAAATTAGAAAATTTCCAGAAATACATTATGACTATCGCAAAACCATTTTACGATTATGTCGAAACACAACCTGGGCTCTGATACCACTGTTGGGTTTCCGGCACCGCGGCGTGTGTGTGTTCGATCATGTTTCGTAAACATGAACACAGCGGAAGCAATTAAAATAATAAATACTCCTATTTATTACAACACACACAACACACGCATGCTTTTACAACAAGTGTAGACATAACCGTAAATTAAAATTGCAATAAAAGGAAATTAACTACGTTATACCTTTCGTATGACGTGTAGCGGGAACGGCATCAACCGGAACGATCCTCGTAAGAATCGTCTCTATCCGTATCCACGCCGAGCTCCTCGGGATGACTTCGCCAAGCCACGAGCTTCGTCTTCATACGGGTTACTAGCCTCGTGTTGAAGACGACGTGATCGAGAGATGATCACGATCCGAATCCAAATTCGGACCTAAAACAAGTCCTCAAGACTTGCTTCTCCGGAGAGGTATTCGTCAACCGATTGACGAATCCTTCGTCCTCCACCTCAGAGGATTACCGAAGATCAAATCCCCGGTAAGTTAGCCGCTGTCGGAGCACTAACCGTCGTCCAAACGACGCTCCGACGAGAGGAGAAGAAGCTGTCCAGAAAACTGGACAGCTTGGTGGAGGAGATAGGCGCCGGCCAAAACAAGGAGACAAAAGCTCACCTTGATGCCGAACCTTTAGGATCACCGGAGGGTCGCCGGAGGTTCACCGGTGAAGCTTGGTCGCAACAAGTTGGAAGGCTGCACCAAGCTCGGCGTCAACAAGATGTTGGGCGGCCACAATAGATTGGGCGGCAACTAGGTGTTGGGCGGCAACTTGATGATTAGGGTGTTAGGGTTAGGGTTTAAGCCCTATTTTATAGAGAACTAATTCTCTTAATGGTTAATGGATCATATCCATAAAGCCCGTTAACCCGCTCCATTAAGATAAGTTAAAATAAACCAAACCATGATGGTTTATTTTAAGTTAAAACGAACCGACCCAACCTTTGGTTCATTCGTTTAATATAAACCAAACCCTTTGGTTTATTCTCATCCATTGGATTAGAACCAAACCATTTTGGTCCATCCATTATGTCTTCATAAGACACGGCCCATCCACGCTTCCATTGCGGTGAAACAATTTCATGCTCGCTTTATGTTTGGTCCAACCAAACATAGTTTCTCTCGGTCTGAGAATCCCATTCTCAAGCTCGTTTTAAATCCTTTGGATTACACTCGTTGTGCGTGTGACCAAATAGGTTCTTGGTTTATGTTGGCCGTCTATAATTAACCATTAATTATAGAACGATCATGAGTGGCACCTAGTAGTACATCATGATCCCCAATTAACCGAAAAGATCAACGGTTGATCGAACTATTTTCAAACCCTTCAAAGCTCGAATGAATCGTGCCCCATTCCCTTCACTCATCTTATACCCACTTGGTTCAGGACATGGTCTATTGTGTCAGTCCCCACTAGGCTGACTACGTCACACCTAGCCCAAGTATCATTTCCTCGTCCTACGGATTCTAGTTACTCCACATGTATCGAAGAGTACCTTACTCTAAACATGTATTGCTTTGGCCAAAGACTTTAGTAACAATCCGACGAGAGGCCATGGGTATACATCTCCTCGCAAGGAGTGGTGAATCCTTTATAGGCTATTCAAACACCTTCGATCACTTCGACTTATACCCAATCATCCCGGGTCCACATCTCCTTAGAGATGTTTGCTTAAGATGTCAAAGCATAAGTCTCCATGATCAAGATGACTTGAATACCGCAAGTCAAAGGAACATCGCACTTAAGCTACAGTAAGAACTTCATTGACATATCTATATATGCAGAGAACCATATGAAGTCTTACGGCTGGTCACTCCAATGAACTAGTTACCATAACTAGCATCCACGATCAACTCCGGACATCACTATGTCTCCAGCCAGTGAGAATCAGCTGCTTGGATACACCAAGGAGTATACCTCGTGCTAGTCTCGACAGAATTGATGGTGTCCAAATCCATCAATTCATCGACTAGGGATAATTCCGATACATCACAATTACACATGTAGAGATACTCACTAGTTGTGATCCAATCACAAATTCTCTCATGCTGTGAATCGTATCGTGGACATTCAGTAAATGAGTTTAAGATCCAATCAAACACATTAAACATGTATACTCAAATAGTGAATCTTCATTTATCATATAAATGGTTCATACATAAGGCGATTGCCTTAGGACATCTCTCATATATTACTAACAACTTGTTGTTCAAGTGACAAACCTCTATTTTTCGAGTAGCCGCGGAATAGACGATGTACGGATCGCCGACTTTTGTGTTTATATTTGGGATCCAAGTATTATTTAGCCACAAAATAGAATATATCATGCACATAATTGAAAAACAAATATGAACATGATACAAGAGAAAAAAGAGAATCGATATACCTCTCGATCTTCTTTTGTATGACCTTCCTCCTTTCGGACATCGTGTGGGCGACGATCTACCAAAGGTTGAAGCTACTAGATCACCAATCTTTCTTCCTTGCTCGTTCGGAGCAAGAGGAAGAATAGAAACAAGATCCTTCTCCTTCCTTTAGCCAACCAACAAGCAACAAGCAACTTGCTTGCCGCCGGCCAACAAGGAGAAGGGAAACAATGGTTGCCGACCAAAAGCTCCAAGGGAGGACCCTAAGCCTTGGTTCCACCGGCCAAGGAGAAGGAGAGGAGGGAGTTTGGATGCCAGACAAGGGCTGGAAAAGCTTAAATGGTCGCCGGCCACCAATGGAGAAGAAGAAGACAAGGAAAGTCTTTCCTTATTTGGTGTCGCCAAGCCCAAACCCTAGCTCCAACTCCTTGCCGCCAACTCCAAGCCTCCCGTTGCTTTTTAATTCTTCTCCAAGCCAACCCTAGCCTCTCCTTTTATAGAGTTAGGGATAAGCCTTGTTTTAATCTCCACCATTGGTTCTAGGGATTTAATCTCAACCGTCGGATCTAGAGAGTTAATCTCAACCGTCGGATCTAGAGATTTAATCTCTACCTTTGGATCTAAAGTTTTGTTTCCATCCATTGGATCTAAGCTTCATGAGGTATTAATAGGCTACAATAGGGACCATGAGGAGGAGTTGGATCTTGGCCACCCAATGGATCAAGCCCACATAAAGTCCAATCCATTAATGATAATCCAATCCACTAAAGGATTATCATTGATCTACCTCACCAACCCCCATAAGTTAATATGGGCTCCATATATTATATGTACATTTTCTCCCCGTATTTAAGATCTCGAATGTCCGTCGATTAATTAATTTACTGACCATTAATTAATCCACATTTAACTCCATGAGTAGTACCACTCAACCTCTTCATCATGCCGAACCAAGTCCACTAGCAGGGTTTACATGATAAACCTTATGTGCTCCTCAAGGGGACATCATCATCCTAATTTATAGGACATAGTTTCCTCCTATAATCAACAACACACCATATAAATAATTTCATTTCCCAACTTACCGAGCTTATCGATTTAATCTATAAATCTCGCCCATTGGTAAATCAAAGAAATGAATACTAAGTATATGTGCCCGTTATTATATCGGGATTAAGAGTATGTACAATATAATATCGGAGGTCCGATTCAATTATGTAGTCAGTAATAAATTGAATAACCTCTAAGTCGGTCCTGCTCAATACATACATAGTGCACTAGTGCAATTCTATGGTCAAGACAAACCAATGCCAAATCACACTACAACCATTCTAATGGTTTGTCCAAAGTCATCTCGCTTGTGAACCTTTACTTATAATTTATAAGGAGCTGATAACATGATCTCCCATGTGACACCACACACCATGTTATCTACAATGTAAAGTATTAGACAATATGCATAGCCATAAAAATATGCAAACAATGATCATGTGATTCTTATTTCAAAATAAAGATGTTCATATAAAAGATAGACTTTTAAGTATACATCCCAACAAACTATTGATCCTATCCAAACATTCTAAAAATTAAAATAAAATAGTAACTAAGCATGCAAAGCTAAATCAAGAAGTAGAGCATACAATTTTAGTACTAGCTCCCCCTGGACCATTGAACTGATGTGGTCTTTCCACGTAGTGGATTTGGTCCTTGGGAACCTAATACTGGGTTGATCATGATTGTGAATTAAAAAGGGTCTTAGGGACCCATGCTTGGACTTTTGGTTTCTTTCGACTAACAATCGACATATACGATTTATTCTTTGTGGTTAATCTAAATCCGAGTACGACCTTATTGTATACAACCCTTTGTGATCCAAGTAGTAAGTCAATACCCTTGGACCCCAAAGTAAACCTTTCCAATGTTTTTCTAAGCTCTTGAACTTGTCCTTTCAAGAGAGAATTCTTTTCCTCAAGTTTTTCAACTTGAGTTGAGTTTCCCTCTTGAACATGACTAGTTGAAGAGGTTAAGGAGACCTCATGCTTAAGGAGTTTAACCTCCTTAACCAAGGTCTCGACCTTGTACTCAGACTTAGCTAACTTCTTAGTTAAGTATTTAATTTCACTATATAAAGTATCAATTAGAGATCGACTTACCTTGATCGAATCTTTTGAACCGGATGCGGATCCGTGACTTGTCTTGAATTGAAGTTCGTTGTCGGATCCGGAGTTGGACTCGATCTTGGACTCATAGTTTGTTTCGTGTTCAGATTCTTCTTCGGGCTCGGTTGGATTGGCCATAAATGCTAGGTTGTTTAAGGCTTTCTTTGTTTGTGGTTGCTTGTTCTTTAGCCTTGGGCAATCGGATTTGATGTGACCCCTTTTGTTGTATTCATAGCATTTGTAATTTGAACCTTGCTCGGGTCTCTTCTCCTTGGATTGCTTAATAGATCATCTTCTGCTCTTGATCATCTTCCGAACTAGATTCACTAGCTCAATCTTCATCTCATCATTCACCTCCGATTCGTACTCCTCTTCTTCTTCGAGAGGTAGTTTGATCTTTACCTTCTTCCTTTGACTTGCAACCAAGGCAATACTTTTCTCGACCGAGGCCGAGTTAGATTGTTTGTGAAATTCAAATTCAGAAAATAGCTCATCTAGTCTAATTTTAGATAAGTCTCTAGATACTTTCTAGGCATCAACCATAGATGCCCACAAAGTGGTCCTAGGAAATGTGTTTAAAGTGTACCTTATTACGTCGCTATTCTCTACCTTTTGTCCGATTGAGTGTATTCCGTTCATGATGTTCTGGATCCTTTCATGGAGTTGTATCGCCATTTCATGATCTTACATTTTTAAATTAAATCATTTATTTAGGTGGAGGTCCCGTTTGCATACCTTTGTATCGGACGTTCCTTCGTGTAGCTCGATGAGCTTGTTCCATAGGTCCTTCGTGCTGATGAATGGGCCGACGCGGTTGAGCTCTTCCTTGGAGAGACCACATTGAAGAATTTGTGTAGCCTTTGCATCGACCTCCACTTGATGCTTCATGGCATTCATACACTTGTCGCAGTCCAAGTATTCATTGTCTTCATTGGTTGGAAGGGTGAACCCAGTCTGGATGACTATGAACATCTCGACTTGGGTTTTGAGATAATACTCCATCCAACCCTCTCAATAACGGAAGTCATCTCCATTGTAAAATGGAGGTCGGGCGGTGCTAAACCCCTCGAGATGGGTCATTCGATAAAACCTCGCACAAAAACATGATAAACACATGAATTGCCAAGACTTCGTCTTGGATTAGTAGTGTGGGATGACAAAAACATAAATTAAACGAAAAGTACTAAAAGAAATAAAACTTGCTCGATCGGTGGTTGCAACAAATCTGAGCGCCCCTGCTCTGATACCAATTATTGGATCGAAGTGTCGCTAAAGGGGGTGAATATCGATCGTAAAACTTTCTTTTCATTTCGTTAAAACCAAAGTAAATACAGTGGAAGTAAAGACAATAAAAAAAAAGAGACATCTTTTGTTTTTACTTGGTTCACAACCGAAAGGTTGCATCACCAAGGCCCCACGAAATAAATGACAACTTTAATTTAGGATACCGATGAAGTGTTGGTTCAATTGGCCCATGTCACAATTGACCGGACTCGAGTTTGACTCGAGTGATGTTTTGATGTTTGACAAAGTAAGTTGACATTGATGTTTGACATTAATGTATGTTGATGTTTTAGGGAGATTGTTTATACAATCAACCCGGGTTATGTTTAACAAGACTCGAGGGAGACTTTGATGGTTGACTGGAGTTGACCATGTCATGGAAAGTCCAAGTCTTGAGTACTTGGCATGTAAAGTCCAAGCATGCGTCTTGGCAAGGGAAAGTCCAAGCATGGGTCTTGGCACGGAAAGTCCAACATGGGTTGGCAAGGGAAAGTCCAAGCTTGAGTTTTGGCATTTGAGAAGTCCAAGGAGTTTGATATTGGCAGCGTAAAGTCCAAGCGGGAGTCTTGGCAGCATAAGTCCAATGGTTGGCGGCATAAAGTCCAAGCGGAGTGTTGGCGGCGTAAGTCCAATGTGCCTTGGCGGTGTAGACACCATTAGCATTACATAGCCGATGGAAGCACTTGAAGGCTAGCACGATGGATGAACAAGTCATGGATGACTTGGAGGGATCCGAGAGGCATGAGGCTGATGAAGGTGGCTAGAAGGCTCAGGTCTAGGCTAAGGGTGGTCTAGCAAGTATCGGAGAACCATACTTGGGCTAAAACCTCATGTTTGAGGTGTGCCAGTGGACTGGTGCCATATGGCAGTCGACTAGTGAGAGTCAATTAGGGTTTGACTACAGGATGTGTCCCAGCAGTTGACTGCTAGAGTTTGGGAGTCGATTGATTGGACGAACTGATGCTCGAGTTTTGGGGAACAAAATGGAGTCTCACTCGACCGCTGCGGTCAACAGTCGAGTGATGGCTTTAACAGTCGACTGATGGTCATAATCAGTCGACTGATATCTTAGTCGTTGGATTTTTTCAGCGTGGATTACACCGTTGTCTCACAACAACAGTGTGATCAGTTGACTGATGGTCCTGATCAGTCGACTGATCGGCTTTTTCCAGCCCAGGCAAAAGATATAAATGGAGCTCGTGGAGGAGAAAAAGTCATTCGGTTCTTGAGAGCTTTTGGGGCGATTTGTTGCTATAAATCAGGTGTCCAAGTCCAAGTCAAGCAACCAAGCATTCAAGCAATCAAAACCAAGTGTTGTAAAGTTTTTCTTTACTTGTCTTTTGTATTTGCATTGTATATTGCTTGTATTTCATTCTTGCTACTATAAGATCATTTATACGAGGTTTCTCCACCTTCGACATATGTCGAGAAGGAGTTATTGTGATTAGTAGTGCTTGTTTGCATTGTTAGGGCTTTTAGAGCCCGATCCATGGAGTAGGAACTGTTCGGTTCCGAACCACGTTACATCTCGTGTCTATCGTGTTGTGTTTGTTCTTGTTGTATTTTATTGTATATTCCGCTGCGTACTAACAAGATTGTAGACAAGCAAACACGAATGAATTCCATCATACGAGCACATTGCTATTCACCCCCCCCCCTCTAGCGGCCTCAAATCTTCTACAATTGGTATCAAAGGCCGGACCTCTTCTACGGACTAACCGTCGGGAGCTAAAGAAGCTAGAGGGAAGATGGAATTTCAAGACAAGCTTTGATGGGACATCAACACTCCACCACTATACGACCGAGAAGATATTCCGACATGGAGAGCAAGAATGGAAACATTCTTGATGATGGATATAAAGGATTGGTTCATCCTTGTCGAAGGCTTTGAACCCCCTCGGGATAAGAAGGGAAACGTCTTGAAGTTGAAGAAGTGGACACAAGAGCAACGTCTCAAGTTGAAGACCGAAGTCAAGGTAACAAAGCTTTTAGAATATTTGATACCGAATGACATTTTGTCTAGCTTAGGTGAATTTCAAGATTCCAAGGAGCTATGGGACAAATTGGTCAAGTTCCATGAGAAGCCTCACTTGGTACAAGTAGAAGAAGAAGAATCTTCATCGTCTAAAGAAGAGGAAGAAGCCGAAGAAGAGTCATTATCATCCTCACAAGCGAGTGAGGACTCGGAAGTTGAGAAGGAATCAACTTCCGGATCGGTGGAAGAAGAGGAGACCTCCACCTCTAGGATTGAGGAGGATGAGATTAGAGCATCTACGCCGGAGCAATCTCAAGAAGAACCATCGACATCCGGTCGGAAGAAGCTCAAAATTCCACCATTGACCTAGCTAACTCAAGCATTTTGGTTCAAAATAAAATCCATAAAATTCTTTGAGTGTAAGGAAACCAGGCACTATAAGAGCCAGTGCCCAAAGAGGATCAAGAAAAGTCCACTGGTGCCAAAGGTTAAGGATGCCGATGTCCAAGGTCAAAGGAGCAAAGAGCACATCATTTGCTTCAAGTGTCATCAAAAGGGGCACTATAGGAGTCAATGCTCTAGGGGGAGCAAGAAAACTCAAGAGGGAGCATCATATCTGGGGGGGAGTCTCTAAGACTAACCCTAAGGTATATTTTCATAATGCTCATTCTTTAAATTTTAGGCAAAAGCATGATAGAAATAATTTAAACAATTTTGCTATTACTCATGAATCAAAGCATGCTAGAAATAATAAGTATGTTTGTCTAGAAACTAAACATGTTGGTTTTAAGTCTAAAGAAAAATCTTGAAATAATAACTCTAGACCTATTTCAAAGAAGGAGAAATTTAAGACTAATGTCCTTAGAAACGTCCTTCCTAGGGAAACAATTAAGAAAATCGAAAACTCTTTAGGCATTAACCCTAATAAGGGTAGGCATATGCTTAAAGAAAATGGCAATGCCCAAAAACCTAATCAAAAATCAATTGGGCAATTAGAGTTAGAAAATCAAGCCTTGAGGTCAAGGCTTGAGAAACAGGAAAAGACCCTTGCAAATATGCAAAATCAATTTAAAGCGTCAAATTGTCAAACTCTAGGATCTAGGAGTCAACGTAAAGGGTGTAAGAGGCAAGAATCATCTAGGACACAAGGTTTGGGTCACAAGTCTATGTCCAAGAAAGTAATGCCTACTTACCACAATGTTCCATTTGATTATGGAACTAGACCTAGGTCTAAGAAAACCAAGATCTCTAGGGAAATTATCCCTAAGGCCAACCATGGTGGGTGCCTAGTGGCTAGGGTTTTTAAGAAACCTAAGGAAGCCACTAAGAAGGTTATTAGAGAGGCAATCCCCAAGGTTAACCATGGCAAGCCATAATGACCAAGGCTAACAAGCCTAGAAGGGTCATTAGAAAGGTATCTAGGGAGGTCATCCCTAAGGAATACCTAACTAATCCAATGAACTCAAATAGATTTTGGGTTCCAAGGAGTGTGATTGACTCACGCTAAATAGGTTAAGATGTGCCAACTTTGAATCGATGGGTAGTTAACTCAACCATAGCAAAGTTGACAATTTAGGTTATTTTCAAGGTTATAGATACCTTGCAAATAGGTTTGATCTTATATCCTAAAAGATTTTAGGATGTGCCAATACATTTTTGGAATCATGAAAAATAAATAAAATTGGCATAATCTAGATTTAGAGGTCATAGTGTGTCATTTTGGGTTTTGGCACACTTTGGGAATTAATGTATAAAGAGAATTGTCTTAAGGTTTAGAAGTTACATCAAAAGTGATACTCAAGTGCTACACACCTTGATGTCTTACACTTACCATGCTTCATGTGTTTTACCATATGTTTGCATGGAAGGAATGTTTATGGTATATTGCATCTCACAAAAAAGGTCATTCACCTTGATTGTGTATTTCAACACTTAGAAAGGGTGAGATGTTAGGATTTTGAAACCATTGGATGTTAATGTTTGTTAAAATGAAATAAAATACCAAAATACATTATCAAATACATGAATATAAGCATAACATTAATATATTCGACATACATGAGTAAACATGATAAAATGAAACAAATTGAGTGAAGAAATCAAAATTTACTCAATTTCAGAACTGGAAATCAGATATCAGTCGACTGATACAGTTTATCAGTCGACTGATAATACTGTAGCATGATACAGTGAGTCCAGCAGTCGAGTGTTGCTTCCAGGACTCGACTGATTTGTACATCAGTCGACTGATTATCAACGTCAGTCGACTGTTGTTACTGTTCATCGGGGCAGAAGAGTCATCAGTCGAGTGGCTCGTCCAGCAGTCGAGTGATGATCACATCAGTCGACTGATGTTACTGTAGCTCGATACAGAATGCTCAGCAGTCGAGTGCTGAGCCAGAGCAGTCGACTGCCGGTTCAGTAAACCGCTCAATAACCCGCCATCAGTCGACTGATGTCACACATCAGTCGACTGGCATCGCGATTTTATAACGTCGAACCGCTAGGGTTTGGCGTCTTCATGCTTTCTTCCTTCACAATTTTCTTCTTCGATCGTCACCCACCTTCTATGACCAGTCCTTCTCATCCACGTCGGCGACCAAAGAACCCTTGGTTTGAAAGCCATCTCTCCCATTCATGTTTTTGATTTCTCTATAGCCCTAATAGCATCTCAAATACTTAGGTTTTCTCTCCGGTGATTTTCCTTGTGTTAGGGTTCCGGCGAGATCTTTCCTCCGGCGATCATTCCGGCATTCTCTTCTGCAAACCAACTGTCCAGTTGCATTGCACCTTCTCCTCATCAACTTCAAATGGCACCAAAGTATAATTTCTATACTCCTTAAACCCTAATTCTTTTGTTTTTACAACTCTTTTTGATCTAATCATTCTGTTTGTATCATCGCATTCCATTGCATTCATGTAGAAGACCACGTAGGAACGACCCAAATGAGGGTGGGCCACGATTGTACCAACCGATGTCGGTTAGGTACATAGATAACCAATTCTTTAGAGAGTTCTGTAGCGACATCATTGAGATCCTAATGCATTATCAGCTCATGAAGGTCGCGTTGTGTACTCATGCCATAAATGATGATCTCTTTAAGGTGTTTTATCAAAATCTAAGGAAAGTAGGCGATGGTCCTACATACACTACTCGGGTCACAAAACGCGACCTGGAGTTCACTCCTGCAATCTTGCAGGAGTTCCTTGAGTGTAGGCCATCGAATGACACTTTCATATTCTATCCTACCTTTGATTCCCCTCTTCCTGAGCCTTTTGATCATATTTCTCTAGACTCCATGCATGAGCACATTTTTTGCCATCCTCGTCCACCAGCTCAGAACCTATTTCCTATCATTGAGCTATTTGCACCTGACAATGTGCTCTACAAAGTCATTTTTGGGTGCTTTCTCCCTATTGTGACTCGGGGTCTGACCAAGATTCAGCCTCCCCATCTTTTCCTTATGTATGCCATGCGTCATAGTTAGATGTAAATATTGCATTGAACATGTTTCATTCCATTGTCCATTTTATATCCCCTGTGCAAGGGAAGGTTCATATGCCTTTTGGACATATCATCACTGCATGGCTAGAGTCCATAGGAATTCACATTTCCAGGGGATCTCTGAGGGCATTATCTGAGGTTTACGACTGTATATCAGTTCGTAACTTCACTTTGGCGGGGCTGGGGACCGGAGACGGACGGATAGAGCTGATACCTCGGCCTCAGTGTAGGGCACATGGGGAGCCACCTCTAGTGCCTAGAGAGGTTGTAGGACAATATGAGGATCCAGATGCTACTAACGAGGATGACCATATGTCAGCAGATGAATCAGTAGCAGGTCCTTCAGATCGGGTTGGACAGCTGGAGGCCAGATTCCAGGATTACCGGCAGACGATTGACTCTCGGCTGGCAGAGATTATATCGGGCAATCCTCCATGGGTGAGCACCTCAGCCGGATGGAGGAGCACCACACCCGGATGGAGGAGCGCCACACCCGGATTGAGGAGTGTCAGAGCCGCATGGAGCAGTGTCAGCTTGAAATGTACGAGATGATGTGGGCCTGGACCCTAACCCAGTATCCTCCTCTGCGTCCACCTTCTGTAGGAGATTAGAGCTAGAGGATGTTTAGGAATTTTGATTTTAGTTTCATTGTGAGATTGAGAATTTTAAGCTTCTATTTTGTTTGTAAAAATTGAAATTTTAATTGAATGGAATAATTTGCTTATAAAAATTGTTTTTCTCTGATTATATGTGTGTATTAATGTGCTTATATATTTAAATTTGTCATGTCATGACATCACTTTTTATTTTATCATATGGCATGTCATGATACTGTTTAGGATCTTTTTAGATGTCATGTTCATTTTTAGAGCTTATTCATATGTCATGACATCATGATCATTGGCCATGCTTTATTATTGTTATCATTTATGCCATGATCATTCATGCATTTTACTTGATTAAAATCGATTTAAGGACAATGACATGACTTGGAGTCCCATTTATAAGGGAATCAAGTAGTGTTGCCTAGAAAAATACATGAAACCCTAATTTAGAGAGAACAAAAACCACATCTCACATCAAAATGACATATATGTGTGTGTATACACCTTAGATAACATGTGATATGTTAGGAAAATAAGTTAGGTTCAAGGTGCAGAGGTAGTGCATCTAGATGAACTTAAACTTATTTCAATCATCTATAAGAATCATGAGGAAAGCTAATATACAAGTCATGTATATCTAGCCAATAGTCCATGGTTCAAAATAGGCTTTCAAACACATTTTATAATCACTTTAGAAAACCTTGGTGAAATATATCTTTTGATAGCAATCATCATTGTAGAAGTTGATACAAAGGAGATCAAAAACATTAAAATTTTAATAGTTTTTGAACTTTGTACCAATCTCCTATTTTAATGGTTAAAATATTTTTCCAAGATTTTTCACCGATTGTATGTGTTATAAGTATTATACATATAAAATTTTGTGATTTTTCAAGCTAAGTATAATTACTTATGTTTTTTCAAACTTGGATTCTGATAATTGAAAAATTGGGTTTTCAGTTATCAATCGACTGCCTCTACAGGGCAGTTGATTGATGGGCGGAAGCTGCTCCGGCAGCAACGGCTCTGGATGAAACCACTCTAGAAGCAAAACCGCCCTGGCAAAATTGTCAGGGCATCAAAACCACCCTAGAAAAACTGCCCTGGCGCACGACGACACTACCCTGGCGAAAATCGCCCTGGCGGAAAATGCCCTGGCAAAAACCGCTCTAGCAGAAAACTGCCCTGGAGGAAACCACCCTGGTGGAAGTGGCCTGGCAGAACTGCCCTGACATAGTTTCATTCGACTGCAGCTCAGTGCCAGTCAACTGATGGGCACTTAAGTCGACTTGTTTCTGAATGACTCGATTGATAGCCTGATTTTTGGATAAACAATGTTGTTTAACCCGATTTAAGCTATGGTAAAGTTTCCTAACCACTTCTAACCCTAGGATATGCTTTGGAAAACATTATAAAGGGTGAAAATGCATTGGATATGGATTAGGAGAGGTGTTAGAGTCATGTATCAAAATTTAAGGATGTAAGAGTTCATGTTTGAACTTTGACCTTATTTTTGATGGTTTAGAGTTCCTATTGGCTTAGGGACTTCCCAAGGACATTGTTGGTGCAATGGTCAAGGGGGAGCAAGCCTTTAGGGGGAGGTATCCATCATGGGATGATGGATAGTATTTTTCCTCAAAAGGAGGAAAATGGGATTTTAAGATACCCAATTTGGAAATTGGGAGAGTATAGGATTGCCTCTCTTGAGTGATATGGGACTTATCACTATAAAGATGGTAAGCATCCTAAGTATCCTTGGACCATGGGGAAGATTGTAAGATCTCATTGGATATGAGACATTGACCTCCTTGGAGAGTAAACCTTTTTGATGTATGTCAAAAATGGGGAGAATGTGAACTTACCAATTTGGGATAATTGGTAAGGGAATTTGAGTTAGTGTTCTACCTCAAAGGTATATGTTTTTGTCAAACATCAAAAAGGGGGAGATTGTTGGTGCAATCGGCCCAGGTCACAATTGGCCGGACTCGAGTTTGACTCGAGTGATGTTTTGATGTTTGACAAAGTAAGTTGACATTGATGTTTTACATTAATGTCTATTGATGTATTAGGGAGATTGTTTATACAATCAACCCGGGTTATGTTTAACCGGACTCAAGTTTGACTCGAGGGAGACTTCGATGGTTGACCGGAGTTGACCATGTCATGGAAAGTCCAAGTCTTGAGTACTTGGCATGTAAAGTCCAAGCATGAGTCTTTGCAAGGAAAAGTCCAAGCATGGGTCTTGGCACAGAAAGTCCAACATAGGTTGGCAAGGGAAAGTCCAAGCTTGAGTCTTGGCATTTGAGAAGTCCAAGGGGTTTGATATTGGCGGCATAAAGTCCAAGCGGGAGTCTTGGCAGCATAAGTCCAATGGTTGGCGGCGTAAAGTCCAAGCGGAGTCTTGGCGGCGTAAGTCCAATGTGCCTTGGCGGTGTAGACACCGTTAGCATGACATAGTCGATCCAAGCACCAGAAGGCTAGTGCGATGGATGAACAAGTGATGGATGACTTCGAGGGATCCGAGAGGCGTGAGGCTAATGGAGGTGGCTAGAAGGCTCAGGTCTAGGCTAAGGGTGGTCTAGCAAGTATGGGGAAACCATACTTGGGCTAAAACCTCAAGTTTGAGGTGTGTCAGTTGACTGGTGCCATATGGCAGTCGACTGTTGAGAGTCAACTAGGGTTTGACTGCGGGATGTGTCCTAGCAGTCGACTGCCAGAGCTTGGGAGTCGACTGATTGGATGATCAATCGACTGATCTTGTGATCAGTCGACTGATGCTCGAGTTTTGGGGCACAAAATGGAGTCTCACTCGACCGCTACAGTCAACAGTCGAGTGATGCCTTTAACAGTCGACTGATGTCCTAGCCGTTTGATTTTTACAACGTAGATTACACCGTTGTCTCACAACAACAATGTGATAAGTCGACTGATGGTCTCGATCAGTCGACTGATCGGCTTTTTCCAGGCCAGGCAGAAGATATAAATGGAGCTCGTGGAAGAGAAAAAGTCATCCGATTCTTGAGAGCTTTTGGGGCGATTTGTTGCTGCAAATCTGGTCTCCAAGTGCAAGTCAAGCAACCAAACATTCAAGCAAACAAAAGCAAGTGTTGTAAAGTTTTTCTTTACTTGTCTTTCGTATTTGCATTGTATATTGCTTGTATTTCATTTTTGCTGTTGTAAGATCATTTGTACGAGGTTTCTCCACCTCCAACTTATGTCGAGAAGGAGTTATTGTGATTAGTTGTGCGTGTTTGCATTGTTAGGGGTTTTAGAGCCCGATCGGTGGAGTAGGAATCGTTCGGTTCCAAACCACATTACATCTCGTGTCTATCGAGTTGTATTTATTCTTGTTGTATTTTATTGTATATTCCGCTGCGTACTAACAAGATTGTAGACAAGAAAATGCGAACGAATTCCATCATATGAGCACATCGCTATTCACCCCTTCTCTAGCGACCTCAAATCTTCTACACGAAGAAGTAGAATCTTGGCGTTATGGCGGTGTAGCATTGTCGTTGAAGCTTGGCATCGTTGGAGCACTTTGGGAGCAAGAAAATATGATCCAAAGGAGTGAAAAGCCCGTTCTTTTATAGCCCTTCAAACCCTAGCTCGTTGTGATCCAGATTTGGGTCAAAGCTCCTCATCCCCCCACTTTTGGTGGAGCTTATCTTGACTTTCTTCACTGACCAGTTTGAATAGTCGTAGACTGATGATCCTCAGCAGTCCACTGATTGTAGGATCAGTCGACTGCCAATAGCCTTCAGTCGACTTTTGGCTTGGTCACTCACCTGAAGCAAAGAGTTAGCACAGAAATGTCGAGTAATGGACATTATGATGGTTCATTACCGTCCGATCTCGACCTAGACCTTACCCCGGAAGTCTTAGTCGTATCGCCGCCTAAGTTCATCCCCGTACAGAGGACACGACCTCACCATTACTCTGCACTCAGTGCTTTCCTTTGGTCCTCCAGACGTGTCGCTTAGCTTCCGGTCGCCACCGAGGATCCTCACCCCCACGAGGTTCTCCTGGTGTTGCCTGACCACCAAGGTTTCTCGTCCCAAGATTCTCTGGGTGTCGCTGACCTTTAGCTTAGCTTAATCATTTCCTGCACACTCAAGCCAACACATGAGATAACAATAATAACTTAACTTTGAACCATTGCCACAATCAAAATCTTGGTTTGATTATCTGGTGCCCTTGTACCAATATCTATAATTGCATCTCTCAAAACCAAGAGGGAAAAGTTGATATTTCCCTCCTATTCACCCCTTTCTCCCCTATAAATACAGAAGCAATCCCTTCCTTTTCCAGATAAAAATAAAATCTTCAAAAATCTCTTCCTCTAATACCCTCAAGAAAATGCAGCCCCTTTCCTCACTTCCCTAATAATGCTTTACTTCTAGTTGTTCCAAAATTACAGGAGAACACTGCTGCACCATTTCTTCCCGTATACAACTTCCCTCCGTCTACTGCATTGTTGCAGGTAACTCCACCGAATGCCCCCACCAACCTCCTAGTCGCACCAAAGCTTTTTTTCTCCGATCAAGTAGAAGCCAGTCTATTTTTCCACATTCATTTCTTCCTCTTAGAGGTTTCTGAATATTTTCCATCCCCCTAAATCAACTAAGTCCCAACTCCTTCCGTTTAATGCTATAATTTTACCTTATCACTTCTTTTTTATCAATTACTCCTTTATCCTTTCTTTTCCACTTCTTTTTTCAAATAAAATCTTCAAAAATAAGCATCTTATACTTCTAAGCCCGATCAGATTTTTAATTCCTTACTGGTATACCTTCCTCACACAAAGGATGGAAGGAACATTACTTCTTTTAACATTCTCCCTCTCTCTTTCTGTTTTCCTCTACATGGCTAACTACTCTTCCTCCCCGCCCATCTTTAGGCTCTTATCGTGATAATGAAGAGTAACAAATGATGACTCTATTATTCTCAGAGAACGATTCAACTTGAACCAATTATTGACCAGATCAACACTATCACTAATCAGGACCAGTTATCCTCTCCAGTCGACTGACACGCTGAGAAACAATTGTTTCTGACTGTATCTCTGCATACTGTTATGACCTATGTATGTTTTTACTTGTTTCTTTTTCAAAAGCATTATTACTACAGGCTACTGAACATGCTCCACCTCCTTCTTGTACCAATCCTATTCAACTCCACCCCCAACAACCAACACTTTCCATCCAACCCTTACCCCCTCATCAAACTCCACCAACCCCTCTTTCTTCCTTCTCAACACCCGATCTGCCAGATTCCTTAAAATGCAGTATTAACGATATTAGCATATACTTTATTTTACTTATTTTTCTCAATACTGACATCTATCTCTGTAGGGTATCACAAGCATAACTCACTTAAACAACCAATGGGTGTAGTACACTAACAATCTAAAAAGAGAATTACAAGAATGTCAAACCAGAGAGTTGGAATTACAACAAGCCTATCAAAGACTTGAACGAGAATTGCAAGCCTCCTATATAAAGCCACAAGCCGACCGAGGAAAATTGTCTACCCTTCATTTCCAGAATACTCTAGATATATTAAAAGCCCGACCACTTCAAGTAGGAACCATCCCCTTTTATGAAAATTCCTAGACTTTAGCTGCTATAAACGATATGTTCCTAGACAGAGGCTTTTCCTTCCTTCAATGGGGCTTCAAAGATTGTATCTGGCTATCCTCCTCCCATGCACTCTACCAATTTTTTCGATATCGGCAATACAATTGACTGCACTCCTCCTGACTTACTATCTTTTCCTTTCCCTTCTAATACTGAGAAAATGTAACTTGCATTTATCATAACATTTGCAATATAATACACGACTTTTTCTACATTGTATTACTTAAAATAACAAAACATACATGTTACAATATTTTATCCGCTAAAATAAGGGCACAAGTGATACACAATCCAGGGTCATGTTAAAAACCTCCCTTGAGCATCCTTTAAGTAATAAGCTCCTACTCCTACTCGACTCTCCACATGGAAGGGGTCTTCCCATTTATGTCCTAGCTTCCCTTTGTATCTTTTCAGTCAATATCACACTAAGTTTCATACCTGAAAAGTGCAAAGGACAACCTGATTATTACAAACTCTTTATTACCTGTAACCCATACTGTCCATCACAGTCCCTCTTTACTAAGTACAACTCCCTATACCAAGCCACCTTGTTGTCACTCGGGATATAAGTCATTATAAGGGGAAATTTTTTATTTCCATAAACAACCCTACTCTTTTACCAGCATTACGCTACCACAAGTAATCAGCATACCCTCACCACTATAAGAGACTTCCTGAGCAACCATCTCTTCCCTTTCCTCATCAACATAGGATGACTCTTCCGCTTCCCCAATTTAATTCCTTAAACTTCCTCAGTAATAGCCTTAATCCTAGGGAACCTACACTTCCCTTCGCCTTCCCCCTCAATCCCTCTATAAAAGCTACATTCTGTCTCCTCCTTCTCTTACCTCTACCTTCCCTCCTTTCATGGCATCCCCATCATGCCTTATCCTCACAAGTTCCGATACAAACTCAATTTCTAATTCATAAACTCACTCTACCGCAACCTCAGTGTACCACCCCCGATCCCTTAGAGATCCTATAAACCCAGTGACTCCAGACGCCACAGGGCCCTTTCGGTCCCCCTTCCCTTCCTTTGGTAATCATCTATGCCCTCCACCAACACCCCAACAACAACCCCGCTCGGATCCCCCTCTTCCCCTAGCTGACATCCCGCCTCCAATAGTTCCACCACCTTTGTTAGAAAGAGAGTCTTCTGTGGAATCTTCTCCCATTAGCCTCTTGTAAATAAGAACATTCTTCTTATATGATATGTATTTTCAGTCAATTTATGTAAAAAATTCTGCATTCTCTTCATATGCAAACTAGGTGTTATAAATGAAAATGAAATATCAAATAGTACAAATATAATAACACCCTTTTGGGACATAAGAATAAAACCAGCAACCATATGAGCTTATTATGAAATACCCTTTTCCTTCAGCTCACCTGCAAACAAATTAGAAATTTAGCAAGACCAAACAGTGATGCATACCCTGAAGTCACTGACTGAACACACTAATACATTCGAAGAAAATATAACATCACATTTCTTTTTCCCAGCAAAATGATAAAACTCAGGGGTCAACCATATACCCCATTCTAAAATATCACAGAAACAATGGAGAAACTATCATTAACAATGGTTGCTTCAAGGATACCATGAAACACCTTTGGTACCCCCTTTTAATCAAAGAAACCCTTCCTTGCAAAAATTATACTCAGTACTCTTCTTTTGGATGATGCATACCATATCCTCATATTAACTAAATTTATGAAAAGATTGTCCTGATTGCATCCACATAACATCTTCGGGAAATTTGTTCATCACTTTTAACTTCCCCTACTTCATTTTCGATAAGAAATTTAATTTTCTGGTGATAAGGAGAAGCTACGACCAATAAATTGCTCAACACAGGTCGACCTAAGATAGCATTACAAGAAGAAGTCCTATCAACTATTGTGAAATTAATAAGCACTATTCTTCTTTTTGGCTCCTCTCCTGAAGATAAGGGCAACTTGATTTGCCCCATTGGCTGCACCTCATGGCCAGAAAACCCAAACAGAAAAGTTTCGATCGGTTGTAAATCAGTTATGAGAACTCCCATTTGCTCTACGGCTGACCAATACAGAATATCCACTGAACTGTTCGGGTCTACAAAAACTCTTCCCACATCAAAATTGACAATAAGAGCTCGAATGACTAAGGTATCAGTATGAGGGGTCATTACTCCCTCTAAATCATTAGAATCAAAGCCTAACATGGGTCCTCTTATCATAGGAAAAGCGGTAACAATTTCACATTCTATTGGATCGATTTGAGCGCTAGAGGGGGGGGGGTGAATAGCGCAAATGAAAACTTTACGGAATCGTTCGATTAAAGAAAATGTATGTAGTAGAAAAGTAAATAACACACTTTTTTTTTACTTGGTTCACAACCTTCGGCTGCTAATCCAAGGCCCTAGTAGTCCGAGACCACGTACGGAGGGCAATTCACTAGAACAATCTCCTCTTCATTGGAGGTAGGAGACAACGCAATACAAAAGCTCCAAAGATTAAGGTAGAGGGAACTCCCCCTCTCCTTATTATGATATAAAGCTCCGAGAAACTAAAGTGAATACAATATAAGACTTGAATAAAAAATATACCGACGAGAAAAAGAAAGAGACTAAAGCTTGATCGTCGGAGTAGTAGAGCATCGCCGTAAAGATGTCGGAGAGTCGAGGCGTTGCAGAGGCTATTTGGAGAGCTTTTGATGATGGAAATAGGGTGGAGAACCCCTACTTTTATAGCTTTGGAAACCCTAGATGTTCAGATCCTCAACCAATGAGAGTAAGCCTCCTAGCCCGTGAGAAAAGAAGATAAGCTTTGACTCTCCTCGAGGTTGATCCTTGACCAACAGTCGACTACTACCCTTACCAGTCGATTTCTAGATGAATCAGTCGACTGATACAAGCCATCAGTCAACTGATGGCATGGTTTCCAGCTGCAATGAAGAGTTATCTCGAAAATGCAGTTAATATAAGTAAGTTCGATTGTCGTTTACCATCCGATCTCGACTTAGACCTTCCATGGGAAGTCTTGGTCGGATCGATGCCTAAGGACATCCTCGTATGGAGGACACGATATTACTTACACTCACTCACACGAGCTTACCTCAGCCCTTACCTTTGAAGCTTAGCTTCTAGTCTTCACCTGAGTTCTTCGACTCCCTCCAAAGTCCTCCCGATGTCGCCCGACCACCACGGTTCCCTCCGGGTGTCGCTGACCTTCGACTTAGCTTAGCAATTCTATAAACTTATTTTAGCTCGTGAGATAACAAAATAACGTTGACTTTGTGTCTTTGCCATAATTAAAACATAGGTTCGATTATCTGGTGCCCCTGCACTAACACATTCTTCTCTACTATGCCTCTTCCACTCTTTATTAGAGTCTCCAATAGTAGAACCACCGAAAATCATATTAATAGAACCCCTCAAAGGAGGTTGATTAGTAGGCCCTACCTAGTCAAAAGTTATCTCCCTTATCTGAGCAGATTGTATAGGACGATTTATAAGAGGTCTCCCCAGATTTCTTCTACCATAATTTCTTCCTCCAAACCCCTGCTAATAAGGAGCTGGATTTATAATCATATTCCGAACATGGGGATGATCTCGCATAATTTTCTGTAATTCAAAGTCTAATTGAGGTTGAGAAGGTCTTACCCATTCAATCCTTCTTTCTGACATTTCTACTATTCTGAAATCCTGAGAAGTTTGCCGAGACTTTTTAGCATCTTCCAGATTAATAAACTTCTTAGCCTGAGATAATAGATCATCAAAGCTTGTAGGAGGTCTTTTAGCCAAAAATTTAAAGAAGTCCCCTTCTCTAAGCCCCTGAGTGAAGGCTCCTACCATCATACCCGATTTCATAGGGGGAATTTCCCATGCTTCCTGTGTGAATCTCTGCACATATTGTCGGAAACTCTTCTGTTCTCTCTGTTTAAGATCAAAAAAGACTTAGTGATTGTGGTAAATATCTTTTATAATTAGAAAAATGCCTCAGAAATATTGTTGAAAAGTCCTTGAATGATGCAATACTCCATGGCTTCAAATCACTAAACCATTGTTGTGTCGCTCCTATTAATGTAATAAGGAACACCCGACACTTAACTCCATTAGTGTATCGGTACAACAAATAAGAATTTTCAAATCTACTTAAATGATCCTTAGGATTAGGAGAACCAATATATTCAGGCATCTGAAGCATTAGGAAATGTCGGGGTAATTCTTCATTTAATATATCCTCAGTAAAGGGATTTAAGTCTTCTATTTTCACAAGGGTTCTTACAACAGGTACATCCCCCTAGGGTTGTATATTCTTGAGGGGAGCAACACATTTCTCTTTACCCTTTGTGTCATGCCCCGAAAGTATATTTGCCTATTGACCGGATTGTACCCTCTTGTGACAATATAAGATAAATTATCGATACACAGTCCAAATAGTTGCTATAATTGATAAGCCATAAAAGACATCAGAATATACCGACAAATAACAAAGATACAAAGACTCAAATACATGTGTACCGGTACAACTTTGACATAATAAAACAACATAGTAGAAACTAACATCCAAATCAAATCCATATTAAAGGCCTAATACATACAACTCAACCATACACTCCAAATGTGGAAACAACATAGGATAAAATCCCAAAACTAACAATCCAAAATAATACAACAGTATGGAATATAATCCATACATTAGGCGTGAGATGAGATCAACTGGCGGAGTCCCGAGTACCCAAGGAATCTTCTACCTGTTACCTGGGTGATAAGAAAAATCAAGGGTCTATGGTTGTGAGTATATAACTCAGCGGTAATATAAAAGATAGTGCATGCATATCATATATCATATGAAGATCAACATGTATACATATGAAGGTCAACAGATATACAGTCTTAAAGGTAATAACAAATAAATATCAGTATAAATATAATCAGTGCATATACCAAACTAACCAACTGAACATAACGTAATGTACTGAAATACCTGAAAGGTATGCAACGACACAACTTATACAACCTGAACAAGTATACAATAATATAACATGTACATCATGTATGAACAATACTACACCTGTAATCAACACAGTCATATGGTCAAAATGTAAACAAATACAAAACGAATCTGCTCCTCCTATACAACAACCTCACACTGATCAAATGCGTACAACAACCCGATCCAACTCATACACTGTACCCCACACACAAGCATACAAAACATGTAAATAGCATGCAAAATGATGAACAAACATATGCAGTAAGCATAGCACAAACAAATGTAATATCACAACAAGCATATATAGACTATATCTATATATACTGATCACACACACACACACACCCACACACACACACGCACACACACAGAGATATATATATATATATATATATATATATATATATATATATATATATATATATATATATATATATATATATATATATATATATATATATATATATATGTAGACTCCATCATACATGACAATGCAAATGCACAGTCATGCCTGCACATCCCGGTCGCTACCATGTGTTGGGTTCCCATGGCACCGACCTGGGTGTTGTGTTCCAACATGTTTCGTAAACATGCACACAGTGGAAGCAAAACTAGTAATAAACTATTTATTACAACACACACCACACGCATGCTAGGATACAACATGTGTAGATGTTAGTAATATATGAGAGATGTCCTAAGGCAATCGCCTTATGTATGAACCATTTATATGATAAATGAAGATTCACTATTTGAGTATACATGTTTCATGTATTTGATTGGATCTTAAACTCATTTACTGAATGTCCACGATGCGATTCACAGCATGAGAGAATTTATGATTGGATCACAACTAGTGAGTATCTCTACATGTGTAATTGTGATGTATCGGAATTATCCCTAGTCGATGAATTGATGAATTTGGACACCATCAATTCTGTCGAGACTAGCACGAGGTATACTCCTTGGTGTATCCAAGCAGCTGATTCTCAACGGGCCGAGACATTGATGTCCTGAGTTAATCGTGGATGCTAGTTATGGTAACTAGTTCATCGAGTGACCACCATAAGACTTCATATGGTTCTCTGATATATAGATATGTCAATGAAGTTCTTACTGTAGCTTAAGTGCGATGTTCCTTTGACTTGTGGTATTCAAGTCATCTTGATCATGGAGACTTATGCTTTGACATCTTAAGCAAACATCTCTAAGGAGATGTGGACCCGGGATGATTGGGTATAAGTCGAAGTGATCGAAGGTGTTTGAATAGCCTATAAAGGATTCACCACTCCTTGCAGGAGATGTATACCCATGGCCTCTCGTCGGATTGTTACTAAAGTCTTTGGCCAAAGCATTACATGTTTAGAGTAAGGTACTCTTCGATACATGTGGAGTAACTAGAACTGTAGGGACGAGGAAATGATACTGGGCTAGGTGTGACGAGTCGTACTTAGTGGGGACTGACACTATAGACCATGTCCTGAACCAAGTGGGTATAAGATGAGTGAAGGGAATGGGGCACGATTCATTCGAGCTGCTGAAGGGTTTCAGAAATAGTTCTGGATCAACCGTTGATCTTTTCAGTTAATTGGGGATCATGATGTACTACTAGGTGGCACTCATGATCGTTCTATAATTAATGGTTAATTATAGACGGCCAACATAAACCAAGAACCTATTTGGTCACACGCACAACGAGCGTAATCCAAAGGATTTAAAACGAGCTTGAGAATGAGATTCTCAGACCGAGAGAAACAAGGTTTGGTTGGACCAAACATAAAGCGAGCATGAAATTGTTTCTGTTGCAATGGAAGCGTGGATGGGCCGAGTCTTATGAAGACGTAATGGATGAACCAAAATGGTTTGGTTCTAATCCAATGGAGGAGAATAAACCAAAGGGTTTGGTTTATTTTAAACGAATGAACCAAAAGTTGGTTCGTTTCGTTTTAACTTAAAATAAACCATCATGGTTTGGTTTATTTTAACTTATCTTAATGGAGCGGGTTAACGGGCCTAATGGTTATGATCCAATAACCATTAAGAGAATTAGTTCTCTATAAAAGAGGGCTTAAGGGATAATTAAGCCCAAATCCAAAACCCTAGCAATAGTTGCTGTAAAGCCCGTAAAATTCCTAGCAATTTTACAGGAATTTTTGGCTTGATGATCATGGGCCTTGGGTGGGTTTTTTTTTCCAAAAATAAAAGAAATAAGCCAAAAAGGGGTGCAAGGCCTAGGAATTGAACCCCAAACCTCTAGAGATAGCCAAGCCTTATAGATGAACCCACTAACCAGAAGCCCAATAGGATTATATCATTAGAGGAATAAGGGAAATTATGGTTAAGTGTAAAGGAGATTAAGGGACTCTTTAGGTCAATAAATAGGGGGGGGATGAGGAGGCATGAGTGAACAACTTCACTTTCTCATCTTCTTTTCTTCTTCTCACCGAAACCCTAGAGCCCTCCCTCTCCATTTTCCTCCCTTGGCCGAAACTCCTCCAAGCAAGAAGCAAGGGCTAGGTTTTGTGTTAGGTTATCTTCTTCACACTACAAGCAAAGCGAAGGATGTAAGTATCCCTCACCTGCATACGAGTAGCTTCGATTGCTATTTTGTAAAAAGAAACCCATATGACATATTCGGCCAAAATGAAGTTTGGGTGTTTGATTGAAAGTCTATATCATGTTTGTAAGAAGAAGATGTTGTTAGTGACTAGATGATGATGTTAGGATGGAAAGAGGGTTTAGGTTAAAGGCTAACCCTAATAACCACTAAAGCCTATTCGGCCAAGCCATGATTTAGGGTTCAATGAGGCTCTATGCCATGGTTTTTGTTTTATAACTAGATGATGATGCTAGGATTTAAAATGGATTAGGACAAAAGTTAACCCTAATAGCCACTAAGGTTCATTCGGCCAATCTATGATTTAGGGTTTCCATGAAGTTATATGCTATGTGTAGTAAGTAGATGATGATGTTAGGATGGAAAAAGGGTTTAGGTTAAAGGTTAACCCTAGTAACCACTAAAGCCTATTCGGCCAAGCCATGATTTAGGGTTTCCATGAAGTTATAAGCTATGTTTTTTTTTGTAACTATATGATGATGTTAAGGTTTAAAATGGATTAGGTCAAAAGTTAAACCCAAAAGCCAACAAGGACCATTCGGCCATCCCTAGATATTGATGACCCAATGAGGTTTCACTCCATGTTTTGTAGGGTTATGATGTTGTTGTTATGTTTAATGAATTAGGTTAAAGGCTAACCCTGAAAGCCCTACATGGACCATTCGGCCACCATAGACTTTGGGTGATTAGATGAAGTCTAATTCATGTTCTATATGCATATGAAGTTGTTGTGATGAATTAGGTTGACATGTGTTTTATGTTGGGTGAATTCATGTTGACTTATGATATTAAATGATGCTAAATGAGGATAACATGTTGTAGTTTAGCATTTACTTACTTTGATGCCATGCCTTATGTGTATTGTGATATCTAAGATGTGATATGAAATGAAGTATGCTATGCTATGCTAATGCAATGAAGCATGATGTGTTATGAAATGAAGTATGCTATGCTATGTTAATGAAATGAAGCATGATGTGTTATGAAATGAAGTATGCTATGCTATGTTAATGCAATGAAGCATGATGTATTATGAAATGAAGTATGCTATGCTATGTTAATGAAATGAAGCATGATGTGTTATAAAATGAAGTATGCTATGCTATGTTAATGCAATGAAGCATGATGTGTTATGAAATGAAGTATGCTATGCTATGTTAATGAAATGAAGCATGATGTGTTATGAAATGAAGTATGCTATGCTAGGTTAATGAAATGAAGCATGATGTGTTATGAAATGAAGTATGCCATGCTATGTTAATGAAATGAAGCATGATGTGTTATGAAATGAAGTATGCTATGCTAGGTTAATGAAATGAAGCATGATGTGTTATGAAATGAAGTATGCCATGCTATGTTAATGAAATAAGCTATGTTGTACAAATAAGCATATAAGTATTTTACCTTCTGCATGGCTTGTACCAAGACCTTAACAAGGTCCAAGAAGGGATGGGCTCCTAAGATGCCCTAGGTCGATGGAATAAGACTCGGGCCTAGGATGGGCTTCTATGTATGATTGCCCCTAGGTCGATGGAATAAGACTCGGGCCTAGTACGGGATGGGCTCCAAGTTGCCTTAGGTCGATGGAGTAAGACTCGGGCCTAGGATAGGCTTATACGCTATGACGATTGCCCCTAGGTCGATGGAATAAGACTCGGGCCTAGAAACCTATTAGGTTTGAGACTTGCTACCTCGGGCCTATTTAGGGATGCGCGCTATGATAATGAAGAAGTGGTACAATGTCGGGCCCAAATATGTTGAGATTTATGTTTACGTACCTAAAAATATATGTTTTCAAAGCATCTTGCATATGTTTGCCTGCAGATGTCTATGTTTACATGCTTATGTTATATACGTTACATGTTATGTTGATGATGTGATATGATGTTTGTGTTTACATGTTATGCTTGATGATATGATATGAAGTCTATGTTTACATGCTTATGTTATATACGTTACATGTTATGTTGATGATGTGATATGATGTTTGTGTTTACATGTTATGCTTGATGATATGATATGAAGTCTATGTTTACATGCTTAAGTTATATATGTTTACATGCTATGTTTGATGATATGTTAGGAATGTTTACATGCTTATGTTATATATGTTACATGTTATGTTTGATGATGTGATATAATGTTTGTGTTTACATGTTATGTTTGATGATATGTTAGGAATGTTACATGCTTAAGTTATATATGTTTACATGTTATGTTCGATGATATGTTAGGAATGTTACATGCTTATGTTATATATGTTTACATGTTATGTTTAATGATATGTTAGGAATGTTTACATGCTTACGTTATATACGTTACCTGTTATGTTGAGGATATGCTATGATGTTTATGTTACTAAGTTACATACGATGCATGTTATGTTGGTTAAGCATATATTCATGTTATGCCACTAAGTTATGGATGATACATGTTATATTTATTTATGTTACTTATGCTACATGTTAAGTTGATGATGCCATGTATGTTGCATATTATATTGCTTATATGTTATGAATGCTACATGCCATGATTAATGTCGATGTATGGTTTTTGTGAGTAGGACAGGATCTTACTAAGCCTATGTGCTTACAGTTTATCTTTCCCTCGTACTGCAGATAAGGGTAAGGGATGGATAAACTAATGGGAGCAGCAGGAGGGGCTAAATGTGTGTGGTAGTGGCATGGTGGAGAAGATCCGTTAGGTCTACATATATATGTGTTTACCTATGATGATGATGTCTATGGATGTCCTTATTATGCCTGCTTATGATGGTGTCGTTAAGAACTTGAACTAAGCACTAAGTACCTATCTATGTTATGATGCATGTTCTATGCTAAAAAGAAGAAGTAAAGAAGAAGTAAGAAGAAGTATCTATATATGCTATGATGCATGCTCTATGTGAAGAAAAAGAAGTATATATATATATATATGTCAATGCATGTTCATGTTTTAAAAAGAAAAAAAAAATGTCTAAAGTCTTCCGCTGTAAGAATTAAGAAGTATGCATAAAGTCTTCCGCTGTATGTAATGCTTCGTTTCAGTTACGTATTGCTGTGGGATCCATTAGCTCCCATTCGAAGTGCAGAAAAGGCGGGCGTTCTGATTCGCCCGCCATCCCCTCTGGTTGGCGCCAACCTCGCCACCGCCCCATGTTGGTCCGGCTCCTTGCCGTCAAGCCCGGTAGGTGATCCTCCGGCGACCCTCCGGTGATCTCCTTTAGGTTTGGCATCAAGGTGAGCTTTATCTTCCCTTGGTTGGCCAGCGCCTATCTCCTCCACCAAAGCTGTCCAGTTTTCTTTACAGCTTGTTCTCGTCTCATCGGAGCATCGTTTGGACGATGGTTAGAGCTCCGACAGCGGCTAACTTACCGGGGATTCGATCTCCGGTAATCCTCTGAGGTGGAGGACGAAGGATTCGTCAATCGGTTGATGAATACCTCTCCGGAGAAGCGAGTTTTGAGGACTCGTTTTTGGATCCGAATTTGGATTCGGATCGTGATCATCTCTCGATCACGTCGTCTTCAACACGAGGCTAGTAACCCGTACGAAGACGAAGCTCGTGGCTTAGCGAAGTCATCTTAAGGATACTCGGCATGGATACGGATAGAGACGATTCTAGCGAGGATCATTCCGGTTGATGCCGTTCTCGCTACACGTAATACGAAAGGTATAACGTAGTTAAATTTCCTTTTATTGCAAATTTAAATTTACGGTTATGTCTACACTTGTTGTACTATGCATGCGTGTGATATGTGTGTTATAATAAATATAGATTTATTATTTTTATTGCTTCCGCTGTGCTCATGTTTACGAAACGTGATCGAAAACACACACGCCGCGGTGCCGGAAACCCAACAGTGGTATCAGAGCCCAGGTTGTATTTCGACATAATCGTAAAATGGTTTTGCGATAGTCATAATGTTATTTCTAGAAATTTTCTAATTTTGGAAATTAGAAGTATTTATGGAAAATTTTCAATTATGGAAAGTCTAGAAGTATTTATGGAAATCTTCCACTTTTGGAAAGTTGGAAGTATTTATGGAAATTGATATTTTCCATAAATAAAATATTTGATTAGATTTTGGAAATTTGTTTCCTAATTTAATCTTGATTTTATTTGGGAAATCAAATCTTAAAATATTTTATTTCCATAAGTAGTTTTGAAGATTTAGGAAATTGGTTTCCTAAATTGACTTTCCTTAATCAACTATTTCCACAAATAAAATATGTGATTAGATTTGGAAATTTGTTTCCTAATTTAATCATGATTTGATTTGGAGAATCAAATCTTAAACATATTTTATTTCCATAAATAGTTATGACAAATAAGGAAATTATGTACATGACATAATTGTATGCCATGTAATTGCATTAGATGCATAACATTATGTCATGCGTGTCGTGACATGTAGATGTATGTCATGTATGTCATGCCATGTAGATAATAGTTATTTGCATGCAAAGAGGATGAGACATAAAACCCTTAAACAATATTAAAGCCTACACCTTCCATTAATATGGTTAGAACCAGAGTTCCGGTTCTTGTTTGGGTTGTTGGACTCTCTCCAAGCCCGGCTCGAACCCGAACATGTTCAAATCATGGAATAGTTTAATACTAATATGGTAAGAGTCAGAGGTCAATCGTTAACTTTGGTTGTTGGACTCTCTCCAAGCTGGGCTAATTGGTTGAATGCGCTCTAACCATATTAAAACTATTTCTCGATTAATGGGTTGGCTTTAACCTGGAGCATCGGCTTGTTGGACTCTCTCCAAGGTCGATGTAAAGGGAGGTGAAGTTGGGTGCTATGCATATGATGCATACTTGTTAATGTGTTAACAACCCGATGTATGTGTGAACATTCAATTAGTTGATAGCACATTGTGATAGTTGCATATATGTGATATGCAATCGGTATAGTTGATACCTACCGTCGTAGCTATGAATGGCTTGTTGGACTCTCTCCAAGGTTGTTCATATCTATGATGGATATCAACCCATTCGGAGATGGATCTACGATCTCCCGAAGTGATTTTGGGGTTTTTGAAATTCAAAAAATGAATGTGATTTATAAATGTATATTGATGCATTTTAAAAATCATCTTTCTCATATATGCTCATTTTGTATTTCTAAGTTAATATATTGATCATGATGTGTTTGAATTTGTGTTCCATTTTGGATTCAAATAAATTGACTGGGCCGAACTTCTTGGACTAGCTTAGAAACTTGAGAATTGTTCTCAAGGTGGACAAGCTTGCGTATGTCCTCGAAGCACCTCTTCCCGCCCATCCTAGTGACAATGCAACTCTGGACCAATTGTTGGCCTATCAGAAACATGTGAGTGATTCTGAACAAATGAGTTGCATCATGCTAGCCATGATGGAACCCAAGCTGGCGACATGAGCATACGGATGCTCATATCGTAGTCCTTCATCTTTATGAGTTGGTTGATGAGCAAGTGAGATTCGAAAGGTTCAAAGTCTTCAAGCTCCTCTTCACCTCTGAGATGTAAGAAGGTTCATCTGTGGTACTGCTCAACATACTGAAGACTGTGGAGCCTTCTGAGAAGCATGAGCAGGGGACGGTGTTGTTAGTTGATTCCTCGAAGAAAGGTTCTATGAGGGAGTCAAAGGAACAGCAGAAGGGAAAGAAGAGAAGGGCTAAGAAGGTAGAACTAGCACAAAAGGACACTTGCCATCATTATGGCAAGGAGAGCCATTTGCGAAGAAAGTACAAGATTTATCTTGAGTCCGTGAAGAAGGATAAGGCATCGGATGCCCCATCTTCTTCAGAAATCTTCTTTATTGATTGTCATTCTATTTCCTCAGACACTTGGGTATTCGATACTGGGTGTGGCTCACATATATGTAATGACATACATGGGCTAAGGAATAGAAGAAGACTCATCAAGGGGAGAGTCAAATTTACGTGTTGGGAATGGAGCAACGGTTGCTGCACTCGCCATCGGAACGTATTTGTTGGAACTCCCTGTAGGTCTTGTCTTAGAACTGGACAATTGCTTTTATGTTCCTTCGTTGATAAAGAACATCATTTCTATTTCTTGTTTAAATAGAAATGGGTACCATTTGACTTTTAGTAACAATTGTTGTTACATAACTTTGAATGGAGTTCTTTATGGAGGAACTTTAAGCAATGGTGTTTATACGTTGGACGTATCCAGTGACATTTTCAATATCGAAGCGAGCAACACGCGTGCTCGAAAGGATAATCAAATAGACTCCTATATGTGGCATTGTCGTCTTGGCCATATAAGCAAGAAACGCATGTCCGAATTACACCGATGTGGAATTCTGGAATCGTTTGAATTGGATTCATACGATACATGAGAATCATGCTTAAAAGGCAAGATGACTAAGTTACCTTTTACTGGAAAAGGTGAACGAGTGGGAGAGTTACTAGGTCTAATACATACTGATGTATGTGGACCTATGTCAACTCAAGCATTAGGAGGCTATAGCTACTTCATTACCTTCACCGATGATCACTCACAGTTTGGGTATGTGTTCTTGATGAAACACAAGTCTGAAGCCTTTGAAAGGTTCAAAGAATTCAGAAATGAAGTAGAGAAACAACATGACAAGAGTATTAAAATACTTCGATCGGATCGCGGTGGTGAATACTTAAGTCAAGAGTTTCTTGATTATCTAAGAGACAATGGCATATTGTCTCAATGGACTCCGCCCTATACACCACAGCATAATGGTGTATCTGAGAGGCGTAACTGGACCTTGTTGGACATGGTCAGGTCAATGATGAATCATGCAACTCTTCCCAAGTCCTTTTGGGGCTATGCACTTCAGACAGCTGTTTACTTGTTAAACAGAATGCCAACCAAGGTAGTCTCAATTACTCCATATGAGATATGGAATAGTAAGAAACCTCATGTATCTTACTTGAAGATATGGGGTTGTCCTGCTTATGTGAAGTGGACTGTATCAGACAAATTGGATGCTAAGTCTGATAAATGTCTATTTGTTGGATACCCTAAGGAAACAAGGGGTTACCAATTCTATCATCCTGTGGAACAAAAGGTGTTTGTTTCGAGGCATGCTGTGTTTCTAAAGAAAGAGTGTCTCTTGCAAGAAAACAGTGGGAGTGTCGTCGAGCTTGAGGAGGCTCGAGAGACTCAAATAGACATTAATGAGATACCTGGTGAAGCACAACAGCCGACAACTCATAGTGATGAGCAATCGGCAGGATCTATTGTAACACCACATCTTCGTAGATATGGTAGAACACGCAATATTCCTGATAGATATGGATTTCTCGTAAGCGAATCGAACGACGTGTTACTCATTGATGATGAGGAGCCTACCAGTTATGAAGAAGTGCTGACAAGTTCAGAAAGGGATAAGTGGCTTGGTGCCATGAAGTCGGAAATGGATTCCATGTATGAAAACCAAGTTTGGAACTTGGTTGACCCACCTGAAGGGATAAAGCCTATAGGGTGCAAGTGGGTTTTCAAGAAGAAAACCAACATGGATGGTAATGTGATTACCTATAAGGCTAGATTGGTGGCGAAAGGATATCGTCAAAAACAAGGTGTTGATTATGACGAAACCTATTCGCCTGTAGCTATGCTTTAATCCATTCGAATGCTCCTGGCCATAGCGGCTCATTATGATTATGAGATATGGCAGATGGATGTCAAAATAGCTTTCCTTAATGGAAACCTGCTCAAGGACGTGTATATGATACAACCTGAGGGTTTCACATCGGTTGATAAAACCAAGGTATGCAAATTGCGACGATCCATTTATGGATTGAAGCAAGCATCCAGGAGCTGGAATATCCGTTTTGATGAGACAATCAAAAAGTTTGATTTCTCACAAAATCCAGACGAACCTTGTGTGTACAAGAAGGTTAGTGGGAGTGCAGTCGTATTCCTAGTATTGTATGTCGATGGCATACTACTTATAGGAAATGATGTTTCAATCTTACAGTCAGTTAAGGTTTGGTTATCGAAGACATTCTCCATGAAAGACCTGGGAGAAGCAACCTACATCCTCGGGATTAAGATCTATAGAGATTGATCATAACGGTTGCTTGGTCTTTCGCAGTCTACATATATAGACCGAGTGCTAAAGAGGTTTAGCATGTCGGAATCCAAGAAAGGTTCCTACCCATCAGGCATGGGGTACACCTTTCGAAGTCTATGTGTCCGCGCACAGAAGACGAGAGGATTTGCATGAGTAAGATTCCCTATGCATCCGCAATAGGATCTATCATGTATGCTATGTTATGTACGAGGCCCGATGTATCGTATGCTCTGAGTGTCACGAGCAGATACCAGTCTGATCCAAGAATGGATCATTGGGTGGCTGTTAAGACGATCCTTAAGTACTTAAGAAGAACTAAGGATGTGTTCCTAATATATGGAGAAGGGTACATGGTGATACATGGGTATACGGATACCAGCTCCAGACAGACAAGGATGATTCCATGTCTTTGTCTTGGTATGTATTCACCTGGAATGGAGGCGCAATAAGTTGGAAAGGTTCCAAGCTTGACACTATAGCGGATTATGCCACTAAGGCAGAATACATTGCAGCTTTGGAAGCAGCAAAGGAAGCGATTTTGATCAAAAAGTTCATCTCTGAACTTGATATGGTCTCATCAATGATCCAAACATGTGCTTCGCCGCTATCATCTTATCAGAGAGATCATTAGTAGGAACGAAATACAATTCGAGAAAATTCCCACTCAAAGGAACTTAGCGGATCCTTTGACAAAAGCATTACCTCAAAGTAAGTTTGAGGGTCATGTTAGTGCTTATGGTATTGGATACCGTAGCGATTGGCATTAGGCCAAGTGGGAGTCTGTTAGTAATATATGAGAGATGTCCTAAGGCAATCGCCTTATGTATGAACCATTTATATGATAAATGAAGATTCACTATTTGAGTATACATGTTTCATGTATTTGATTGGATCTTAAACTCATTTACTGAATGTCCACGATGCGATTCACAGCATGAGAGAATTTATGATTGGATCACAACTAGTGAGTATCTCTACATGTGTAAATGTGATGTATCGGAATTATCCCTAGTCGATGAATTGATGAATTTGGACACCATCAATTCTGTCGAGACTAGCACGAGGTATACTCCTTGGTGTATCCAAGCAGCTGATTCTCACTGGCTGGAGACATTGTGATGTCCGGAGTTGATCGTGGATGCTAGTTATGGTAACTAGTTCATTGGAGTGACCAGCTGTAAGACTTCATATGGTTCTCTGCAATATATAGATATGTCAATGAAGTTCTTACTGTAGCTTAAGTATGATGTTCCTTTGACTTGTGGTATTCAAGTCATCTTGATCATGGAGACTTATGCTTTGACATCTTAAGCAAACATCTCTAAGGAGATGTGGACCCGGGATGATTGGGTATAAGTCAAAGTGATCGAAGGTATTTGAATAACCTATAAAGGATTCACCACTCCTTGTGAGGAGATGTATACCCATGGCCTCTCATCGGATTGTTACTAAAGTCTTTGGCCAAAGCATTACATGTTTAGAGTAAGGTACTCTTCGATACATGTGGAGTAACTAGAATCCGTAGGACGAGGAAATGATACTTGGGCTAGGTGTGACGTAGTCAGCCTAGTGGGGACTGACACTATAGACCATGTCCAGAACCAAGTGGGTATAAGATGAGTGAAGGGAATGAGGCACGATTCATTCGAGCTGCTGAAGGGTTTCAGAAATAGTTCTGGATCAACCGTTGATCTTTTCGGTTAATTGGGGATCATGATGTACTACTAGTTGCCACTCATGATCGTTCTATAATTAATGGTTAATTATAGACGGCCAACATAAACCAAGAACCTATTTGGTCACACGCACAACGAGCGTAATCCAAAGGATTTAAAACGAGCTTGAGAATGGGATTCTCAGACCGAGAGAAACAAGGTTTGGTTGGACCAAACATAAAGCGAGCATAAAATTGTTTCTGTCGCAATGGAAGCATGGATGGGCCGAGTCTTATGAAGACGTAATAGATGAACCAAAATTGTTTGGTTCTAATCCAATGGAGGAGAATAAACCAAAGGGTTTGGTTTATTTTAAACGAATGAACCAAAAGTTGGTTCGGTTCGTTTTAACTTAAAATAAACCATCATGGTTTGGTTTATTTTAACTTATCTTAATGGAGAGGGTTAACGGGCCTAATGGTTATGATCCAATAACCATTAAGAGAATTAGTTCCCTATAAAAGAGGGCTTAAGGGATAATTAAGCCCAAATCCAAAACCCTAGCAATAGTTGCCGCCCACTTCATCCCCTCTAAGAGTTGGCGCCAACGTCCATTGCCACCCAGCCCCTTGTGCCGCCGTCCAGCTCCTTGCCGGCGTCCAAGCTTCAGCCGGTGATCCTCCGGCGACCCTCCGGTGATCTCCTTTAGGTTTGGCATCAAGGTGAGCTTTATCTTCCCTTGGTTGGCCAGCGCCTATCTCCTCCACCAAAGCTGTCCAGTTTTCTGGGCAGCTTGTTCTCGTCTCGTCGGAGCATCGTTTGGATGATGGTTAGAGGTCCGACAGCGGCTAACTTACCGGGGATTCGATCTCCGGTAATCCTCTGAGGTGGAGGACGAAGGATTCGTCAATCGGTTGATGAATACCTCTCCGGAGAAGCGAGTTTTGAGGACTCGTTTTTGGATCCGAATTTGGATTCGGATCGTGATCATCTCTCGATCACGTCGTCTTCAACACGAGGCTAGTAACCCGTACGAAGATGAAGCTCGTGGCTTAGCGAAGTCATCTTAAGGATACTCGGCGTGGATACGGATAGAGACGATTCTAGCGAGGATCGTTCCGGTTGATGTCGTTCTCGCTACACGTAATACGAAAGGTATAATGTAGTTAAATTTCCTTTTATTGCAAATTTAAATTTACGGTTATGTCTACACTTGTTGTACTATGCATGCGTGTGATGTGTGTGTTATAATAAATATAGATTTATTATTTTTATTGCTTCCGCTGTGCTCATGTTTACGAAACGTGATCGAAAACACACACGCCGCGGTGCCGGAAACCCAACAGTAGACATAATCGACATTTCAAATTTTGCAATAAAAGGAAACTTATACTAGGTATATCTGACGTATCACGTGTAGTGGGAATGACATCAGCCGTAACGACCCTTGCTAGAATCGCCTCTATCCGTATCCACACTGATTATCTTCGGGATAGCTTCACAAAGCCAAGAGCCCCGTCTTCGCAAGAGTTACTAGCCTCATGTCGAAGACGTTGTGATCCAAGAGACGATCACAATCCGAATCAAAATTCGGATCTAAAAATGAGTTCCACGAACTCACTTCTCGCAACCAATTGACGAAACCTTGGTCCTCCACCTATGAGGATTGCTGGAGATCCAATCCCCGACAAGTAGGTCTCTTTCATAGTGCAAAATTCAACTAAATGACCTCTCTATGAAGAGAGAAACAAGCTGTCAAAAATTGGACAGCTTGTGTTGGTGGAGAAAATGGTCGCCCAATCAATGGCCAGTAGCTCCTTGATCGCCGGAGGCCAAGGGAGGATGGCCGGAGGAGTCACCGGCGGCTGGTGCGTGGCCGACGGCGAGGAGAAGGAGCTGCTGCAGCAAGGTTGGGTGGTAGCAACCTTTGGGCGGCCAATGAAGTGGGCGACAATCCTAGAGGAGGAAGAGGAGAGGAGGCTTGGGTTTCCAAAACCTTTAACCGATTAATTATCCACGAAAAACCCTTAAGGGGACAGAACACTTTTATCTAACAGTTATTGGTTCAAAACCAAAACCCATTAACCCGCTCCAATAACTTAAGTTAAAATAAATCAAACCGCGTTGGTCTATTTTAAGTTAAAACCAATTAAACCAACTTTGGTTCATTCGTTTAAAAAAAACCAAACCACTTTGGTTTATTTTCCACCATTGGATTTGGACCAAACCGATTTGGTTCATCCATAATATCTTCATAAGACTCAACCCATCCATGCTTCCGTTGTGACTGAAACAATTTCATACTAGCTCTTTATTTGGTCCAACCAAACCAAGTCTCTCTCGATTTGAGAATCCTATTGTCAAGCTCATTTTAAATCCTTCGGATTACACTCGTTATGTGTGTGACCAAATAGGTTCTCGGTTTATGTTAGTTGTCTATAATTAACCATTAATTATAGAACGATCATGAGTGACACCAAGTAGTACATCATGATCCCCAATTAATCGAAAAATCAACGGTTGATCCCAGAACCATTTCTAAAACACTTTAGCAGCTACAATGAATCGTTCCCCATTTCTTTCACTCATCTTATACCCACTTGGTTCAGGATATGGTCTATTGTGTTAGTCCCGACTAGGCTAACTACGTCACACCTAGCCCAAGTATTACTTTCTTGTCCTACGGATTCTAGTTACTGCACTTGTTTCCAAGAGTATCATACTCTAAACATGTAATACTTTGGCCAAAGACTTTAGTAACAATCCGAAGAGAGGCCGACTTTAGTATACATCTCCTCGCAAGGAGTGGTGATTCCTCTGTAGGCTATTAAAATACTTTCGGCCACTTTGACTTATACCCAATCATTCCGGGTCCACATCTCCTTGGCGATGTTTTCTTAAAATGTCAAAGCATAAGTCTACATGACCAAGATGACTTGAATACTTCAAGTCGAAGGAACATCACACTTAAGCTGCAGTAAGAACTTCATTGACATATCCATATATGTAGAACACCATATAAAGTTTTATAGCTGGTCACTCTAATGAACTAGTTACCAAAACTAGTATCCACGATTAACTCCGAACATCCCAATGTCACCAGCCAATGAGAAACAGGTGCTTGGATAAACCAAAGAGTATAACTCATGCTAGTCTCAATAGAATCAATGGCGTCCATTTGTATCAATTCATTGACTTGGGATAATTCCAATACATCACAATTACACATGTAGAGATACTCACTAGTTGTGATCCAATCACAAATTCTCTCATGTTGTGAATCGTATTGCGGACATCCAGTAAATGAGTTTAAAATCCAATCAAATACAAAAAAATTTGTATACTCAAATAGTAAATATTTATTTATCAAATAAATGGTTCGACCATAAGGTGATTGCCTTAGGCCACCTCTCATATATCTCTAACAAACTCCCACTTGGCCTAATGTCAATCGCCATGGTATCCAATATCATAAGCTCTAACATGACCCTCAAACTTACTTTGAGGTAAGACCTTAGTTAAAGGATCCGCTAAATTCTTTTCAGTGGGAATCTTCTCAATTTGTATTTCATTTCTACTTATGATCTCTCTAATCAAATGATAGTAGTGAAGCACATGTTTGGATCGTTGATGAGAGTACATCAAGTTCAGAAATGAACTTCTTGATCAAAATTGCTTTTTTTGCTGCTTCCAAAGCTACAATGTATTCTGCCTTAGTGGCAGAATCCGCTATAGTATCTTTCTTGGAACTTTTCCAACTTATTGTGCCTCCATTCAAGGTAAATACGTAACCAGACAGAGACCTGGAATTATCCTTGTCTATCTGAAAGTTGGCATCCGTATACCCACGTATTATCATATCACCTTCTCCATATATTAGGAACACATCCTTAGTTCTTCTTACGTACTTAAGGATTGTCTTAACAACCACCCAATGGTTCATTACTGCATTGGATTGGTATATGCTCATGACACTTAGAGCATAAGATACATCTGGCCTTGTACATAATATAACATACATGATAGATCCTATTGCGGATGCATAGGGAATCTTACTCATGAAAATCCTCTCGTCTTCTGTGCGTGGACACATAGACTTCGAAAGGTGTATCCCATGCCTGATGGGAAGGAAGCCTTTCTTGGATTCCGACATACTAAACCTCTTTAGCACTCGGTCTATATATGTAGACTGTGAAAGACCAAGCAACCGTTTCGATCTATCTCTATAAATCTTAATCCCGAGGATGTAGATTGTCTCTCTAGGTCTTTCATGGAGAATGATTTGGATAAAAAAATTTTGATTAAGTATAAGATAGATATATCGTTTCCTATAAGTAATATGTCATCGACATACAACACTAGGAACACGACTGCACTCCCACTAACCTTCTTGTACACACAGGGTTCATCTGAATTTTGTGAGAAATCAAACCTTTTGATTATCTCATAAAAACGGATATTCCAGCTCCTGGATGCTTGCTTCAGTCCATATATAGACCGTCGAAGCTTGCATACCTTAGTTTTATCAACCGATGTGAAACTCTCGGATTGTATCATATACACGTCCTCGAGTAGGTTTCCATTAAGGAAAGTCATTTTCACATCCATTTGCCATATCTCAAAATCATAATGAGTCGCTATGGCTAGGAGCATCCGAATGAATTTAAGCATAGCTACTGGTGAATAGGTCTCATCATAATCAACACCTTGCTTTTGACGATAGCCTTTCTCCACTAATCTAGCCTTATAGGTAATCACATTACCATCCATGTCGGTTTTCTTCTTGAAAACCCACTTGCACCCTATAGGCATAATGCCTTCAGGTGAGTCCACCAAGTTCCAAACTTGATTTTCATACATGGAATCCATTTTAGACTTCATGGCTTCAAGCCATTTGATTTTCATAATTGGTAGGCTCCTCATCGTCAGTGAGTAATACTTCGTTCGATTCACTGACGAGAAATCTATATCTCTCAGGAATGTTGCGTGTTCTACCAGATCTATGAAGATGTGGTGTCACAATAAGTTCAGTCAATGTCTCATCACTATGAGTTATTGGTTAAGGTGCTTGACCAGGTATCTCCTCAATGTCTACTAGAGTCTCTTGAACCTCCTCAAGTTCAATGACTCTCCCACTATTTTCTTGCAAGAGAAACTCTTTCTCTAGAAACATAGTATTCCTTGAAACAAACACCTTTTGTTCCAAAGGATGATAGAATTGGTAACCCCTCGTTTACTTAGGGTATCCAATAAATAGACATTTATCAAACTTAGCATCCAATTTGTCTGACACAGTCCGCTTCACATAAGCAGGACAACCTCATATCTTCAAGTAAGATAAATGAGGTTTCTTACTAGCCCATATCTCATATGGAGTAGTAGAGACTACCTTGGTTGGGACTCTATTTAGCAAGTAAATAGTTGTCTGAAGTATATAGCCCCAAAAGGACTTGGAAAGATTCGCATGATTCATCATTGACCTGACAATGTCCAACAAGGTTTAGTTTTTCCTCTCATATTACCATTAAGTTGTGGTGTATACGGTGGAGTCCATTGAGACAATATACCATTGTCCCTTAGATAATCTAGAAACTCTTGACTCAAGTATTCACCACCTCGATCCGATCGAAGTATTTTAATACTCTTGCCAAGTTGTTTCTCTACTTCATTTCTGAATTCTTTAAACCTTTCAAAGGATTCAGACTTGTGTTTCATCAAGAACACATACCCAAATCGTGAGTGATCATTGGTGAAGGTAATGAAGTAGTCATAACCTCCTAGAGCTTGAGTTGACATAGGTCCACATACATCAGTATGTATTAGATCAAGCAACTCACCCACCGGTTCTCCATTTCCAGAAAAAAGTAACTTGGTTATCTTGCCCTTTAAGCATGATTCGCATGTATTGTATGAATCTAATTCAAACGATTCCAGAATTCCACATCGATGTAATTCGGACATGCATTTCTTGCTCACATGGGCAAGACGACAATGCCACATGTGAGAGTCTAATTGATTATCTTTTTGAGCACGCTTGTTACTCGCTTCGATATTGAAAATGTCACTGGATACGTCCAATGTATAAATATCATTGCTTAAAGTTTCAATCCCATAAAGAACGCCATTCAAAGTTATGTAACAACAATTCTTACTAAAAGTTAAATGGTACCCATTTCTATTCAAACAAGAAATAGAAATGATGTTCTTTATCAACGAAGGAACATAAAAGCAATGGTCCAGTTCTAAGACAAGTCCTGTAGGGAGTTTCAATAAATACGTTCCGATGGCGAGTGCAGCAACCTTTGCTCCATTCCCAACATGTAAATTTGACTCTCCCTTGACGAGTCTTCTTCTATTCCTTAGCCCATGTATGTCATTACATATATGTGAGCCACGCCCAGTATCCAATACCCAAGTGTCTGAGGAAATATAATGACAATCAACAACGAAGATATCTAAAGAAGATGGGATATCAGATGTCTTATTCTTCCTCACGGACTCAAGATAAATCTTACAGTTTCTTCACCAATGACCCTCCTTGCCATAATGATGGCAAGTGCCCTTTTGAGCTGGTTCTGCCTTCTTCTTCCCCTTCTAATGTTTCTTTGATTTCCTCCTAGAACCTTTCTTTGAGGAATCAACTAACAACACCATCCCCTGCTCATGCTTCACAGAAGGATCCACAGTCTTCAACATGTTGAGCAGTACCACAGATAAACCTTCTTGCATCTCAAAGGTGAAGAGGATCTTGAAGACTTCGAATGTTTCAGATCTCACTTTCTCATCAAACAACTCATAAAGATGAAAGACTATGGTATGAGCATCCATATGCTCATGTTGCTTCCGTAGCTCGGGTACCATCACGGCTATCATGATGCAACTCACTAGTTTAGAATCATTCACATGTTTCTGATGGGCCAACAATTTGTCCCAAGTTGCATCATCACTAGGACGGGCAGGAAGAGGCACTTCGAGGACATACACAAATTTTTCATCCTTAAGAATAATTCTCAAGTTTCTAAGCCAGTGTAAAAAGTTCGACCCAGTCAATTTATTCAAATCCAAAATAGAGTGCAAATTCAAAGACATCATGATCAAGCGATTAACCTAGAAATACAAATCGAGCATATATGAGAAAGATGATTTAAAATGCATCCACATACATTTACAAAATCACATTCATTTTTCGAAATAAAAAAACCTCAAAATTAATTTGGGAGATTGCAGGTCCATCTCTGAATAGCTTGATATCCAACATAGATAAGAACAACCTTGGAGTGAGTCCAACAAGCTATTCTTAACTTTGATGGTAGGTATCAAGTATACCGATTACATATCACCTATATGTAACTATCACAATGTGCTATCAACTAATTGAATGTTCACACATACGTTGGGTTGTTAACACATTAACAATTATGCATCATATGCATAGCACCCAACATCACCTCTCTTCACATCAACCTCTAAGTGAGTCCAACAAATCGAGGCTCCAAGTTAGAGCCACCCATTAATCGCGAAAAAGTTTTAATATGGTTAGAGCGCATTTAATCAATTAGCAAGGCTTGGAGTGAATCCAACAACCCAAACTAACGATTGACCTCTGACTCTTACCATATTAGTGTTAAACTATTCCAATGATTTGAACATGTTCAGGTTCGAGCCGGGCTTGGAGTGAGTCCAACAACCAAAACAAGAAACAGAACTCCGGTTCTAACCATATTAATGGAAGGTGTAGCCTTTAATATTATGTAAGGGTTTTAATGTCTCATCCTCTTTGCATGCAAATAACTATTATCTACATGACATGACACACATGATATACATCTACATGTCACGACACGCATGACATAATGATATGCATCTAATGCAATTACATGAGATAAAATTTTGGCATGTACAAATAGTTTCCTTATTTGTCATAACTATTTTGGAAATAAAATATGTTTTAGATATGATTTCTCAAATCAAATCATGATTAAATTAGGAAATAAATTTTCAAATCTAATCACATATTTTATTTATGAAATGTGTTAATTAAGGAAAGTTAAATCTAATTTAGTAAACAAATTTCCTAAATTGTAATTTCCTAATCATATTAGGAAACTTCCAATTTGAATTTCTTTACAAATTAAAATTTCCATAAATACTTCTAAACTTTCCAAAAGTAGAATTTTTCCATAAATAGAATTATGACTATCGCAAAATAATTTTACGATTATGTCGAAACACAATCAGGATCTGATACCACTATTGGGTTCCCATGGCACCGACATGGGTTTTGTATTCGAACACGTTTCGGAAACATGCACACAGCAGAAGCAAAACTAGTAATAAACTATTTATTACAACACACACACCACACACATGCTAGGATACATGTGTAGACATAATCAACATTTCAAATTATGAAATAAAAGGAAACTTATACTAGGTATATCTGACATATCATGTGTAGCGGGAATGACATCAACCGTAGCGACCCTCGCTAAAATCGCCTCTATCCGTATCCACGCCGAGTATCTTCAAAATAGCTTCACAAAGCCATGAGGCCCATCTTTGCAAGAGTTACTAGCCTCGTGTTGAAGATATTGTGTTCCAAGAGACGATAACAATCTGAATCGAAATTCGGATCTAAAAATGAGCTCCATAGACTCGCTTCTCGGAAGCGGTTTTTCATCAACCAATTAATGAAACCTTGGTCCTCCACCTATAAGGATTGTCGGAGATCCAATCCGCGGCAAGTAGGATGCATTCGGAGTGCAAAATGCCGACCAAACGACTTCTCTACAAAGAGAGAAACAAGCTGTCCAAAACTGGACAGCTTGTGTTGTTGGAGAAGATGGCCGGCCAATCAATGGTCGGTTGCTCCTTGGTCGCCAGTGGCCAAGAGAGGATGGCCGGAAGAGTCTCCGGTGGCTGGTGGGTGGCCGACATCGAGGAGGAGGAGCTACTGCAGCAAGGTTGGGCGGCAGCAACCTTTGGGCGTCCAATGAAGTGGGCGGCAACCCTAGAGGTGGAAGAGGAGAGGAGTCTAGGTTTCCAAAACCTTGAACCGATTAATTCCCCACGAAAAACCCTTAAGCCGTGTTTTTATAGAGAACACTTTGTCCTAACGGTTATTGGTTCATAACCAAAACCCGTTAACCCTTTCCAATAACTTAAGTTAAAATTAACCAAACCGTGTTGGTCTATTTTAAGTTAAAACGAACCAAACCAACTTTGGTTCATTCGTTTAAAACAAACCAAACCACTTTGGTTTATTTTCCACCATTGGATTAGAACCAAACCAATTTGGTTTATCCATCATGACTTCATAAGACTTGGCCCATTCATGCTTCCGATGTGATTGAAACAATTTCATACTCACTTTTTGTTTGGTCCAACCAAACCAAGTCTCTCTCGATCTAAGAATCATATTCTCATGCTCGTTTTAAATCCTTCGGATTACGCTCATTGTGCGTGTGACCAAATAAGTTTTTGGTTTATGTTTGCTATCTATAATTAACCATCAATTAAAGAACGATCATTAGTGGCACCTAGTAGTACATCATGATCCATCATTAATCGAAAAATCAACGGTTGATCCCAGAACCATTTCTGAAACCCTTCAGCAGCTACAATGAATCCTGCCCCATTCCTTTCACTAATCTTATACCCACTTAGTTCAGGACATGGTCTATTGTGTCAGTCCCCACTAGGCTTACTACGTCACACCTAGCCCAAGTATTACATCCTCATCCTACGAATTCTAGTTACTCCACATGTTTCGAAGAGTATCATGCTCTAAACGTGTAATGCTTTAGCCAAAGACTTTAGTAACAATCCAACAAGACGCCATAGGGTATACATCTCCTCACAAGGAGTGGTGAATCCTCTATAGGTTATTCAAACACCTTCTGTCACTTTGACTTATACCCAATCATCCTGGGTCCACATCTCCTCTGAGATGTTTGCTTAAGATGTCAAAGCATAAGTCTACATTACCAAGATGACTTGAATACCGCAAGTCGAAGGAACATCGCACTTAAGCTGCAGCAAGAACTTCATTGACATATCCATATATGTAGAGAACCATATGAAGTCTTACAGCTGGTCACTTCAATGAACTAGTTACCATAACTAGCATCCATGATTAACTTCGGACATCCCAATGTCACCAACCAGCGAGAAACAGGTGCTTGGATAAACCAAAGAGTATAACTAGTGATAGTCTCAACAGAATCGATGGCGTCCATATGCATCAATTCATTGACATGGGATAATTCCAATACATCACAATTACACATGTAGAGATACTCACTAGTTGTGATCCAATCACAAATTCTCTCATGCTGTGAATCGTATTACGGACATCCAGTAAATGAGTTTAAGATCCAATCAAATACAATAAAATATGTATACTCATATAGTGAATATTCATTTATCAAATAAATGGTTCGACCATAAGGCAATTGCCAAAGGCCACCTCTCATATATCTCTAAAACAACGACCCCAATGTGGTCTAGGTGGCACGACATGACAACTGCCGTAATTCAACAACTACCACTAATCTTGAGTGGTCGAGTGGGCAGTATGAATAAGTAGTTATAAGGTAAAGTGCTATAAGATACACAATGGTGGTCCCTGCTACTGGACACTCCGACTATCACTACCCATGAGTGGTTGAGTGCGACACACGTATGACAAACTGCAAGCAACTCCAAATACCACCATAAATAGTGGCCGAGTGCGGTACAACAGATGATCTGCCCTCACACCAGCTACTACTACCACCAATAACCGTGGAGGTAGGATGACTGACGACTCTCTCACCCACAATGGAGACCAAGTCACCAACATGCATGTAAATGTGAGGAATGCATAACTACACACACATACATTCACAACACACTCTCTATCCAACAGAGAGTCATACACAACTGACAATCAACCATGCAAGGACCTCCAGTCCATAGCAACCCCCTATTGACAATCAACCATGCTAGGACCTCCAGTCCATAGCAACCCACTATTGACAATCAACTATGCTAGGACCTCTAGTCCGTAGCAACACAGTATCGACCATCAACCATGCTACAACCTCTAGTCCATAGCAACCCACTATCGACAATCAACTATGCTAGGACCTCCAGTCCGTAGCAACACACTATCGTCAATCAACCATGCTAGGGCCTCCAGTCCGTAGCAATGCACTATCGACAATCAACTATGATAGGAACTCCAGTCCATAACAACGCACTATTGACAATCAACCATGATAGGACCTCCAGTCCGTAGCAACCCACTATCGACAATCCACACAACCACACTCAAAATATGATCCACAATAGATGCACAACATAAGGGATGTGACACGATGATCAAACCCACATTTAGAACCACTGCCTACCACTAGTAATACAACATGATAACTTAATCTAGGTTTACAACTATACCAGGCTACATGCTGTTAATTAAGCCTCTATAGGTCAACATACAATAGAGTCTGTAATCCATAACAGTGATGAACGAACTATAAAGATAGAAAACAACCTATCTCAAAGTCCAAAGACTAAGTATCAAGCACAAGAATAAGTAAGAGTGGAGTCAAGGTATTGATAATATCATCATCATAAATAAATCCATGCACTAGAGTCAACAAACTACCTGACCAAGGTAGGAATTACTCACCTGGTATGTAGAACACCAGTTGTCTTCACGTCCGAGAACTCTTTCTCAAATCAAAGTCCGAGTATATAACTCGTGCTAGCTTGAATCATTGGGTCAAATCCTACAATAGTGTAATCCCACACACTTCCTATTCCAAGATCCCAAGCTTAGCCTCGTTGGCCCATCTTCTTGATCCAACTTCCCTGTAATTAAACTAAATCCATCACAAGAATACATAATCCATAATTCAACCAAAAACATACTTCCATTCCATCATACTAATCCAGCATTAACCTACACCTATACTGCATCTCCATCCAACGAAAAAAATTCTTCTATTAACAACAAACCCATCACTAGCTCAATCAAATCACAACGTAATCAAATCTGCACTGACCCAACCTAACATCAACTGCGAAGCTTGTTGATTCAAGATTGGAGCTGCAAAGCCAATTCAACTGCCAATTTATCAACAATAGCAACCCAATTTGATAACACTATAACCAAAAATCATATCAACAACTGCTCTACCTTGCAAAGAGGATGATAAGCTTCCAATGGCAAAAATAGGCAAAAAAAAAAAACTGACCTCTACTTACAACATGTTGAAATCGCTACAATCAAGCATTGTGGAGTGTTCATGGCAATCTGGACACGAACAGGGGAAGCTATCTTGCAGAAAGGAGATTTGATTACAGCAATTCGATCGCTCGCGGTGATAGCAAGTGAAGATCCCTAGTGTGGGCAGCGATGGAGAGCTCCAGTAGTGTTGGCTCGCATCAATCAACTATGTTGTACAAGCAGAAGGGTCGACGACAAATGCGATGCACCCGCAAGAGGGCAGCTGCTCCACCGATGCCAAGCTCCCGGCAGCGACATGGCGGTGTGAAAGTGGCCATCGACAGAAGAGAAAAGGCACGATCGAAATGGCCAGCGAAAATGAGGAAGAGAAAAGAGGGATCGTAGGTTGCGGTCGGGGAAATTGGGAAATGCTGCGAAGAAGTGATCAATCGGGAGAAATGGGAGAAGGATGAGTTCAGGTCAGAATCGGGTTTAAGCCAACTTTTATAAGAAACTTTAACCTAGGTTTAAGCTCAATTAACCCATAAATAAACCCTTCATTAACCCCATAAATCCAAATATATTTTATAACACCTAAGATGATTTAACCGAAAAAAATCTCAAAATTCTCTAAGGTATTTTCCCTATTAACAAGTATCATTTAATATTATTTTATTTTTTGATATCTCACATTCTCTCCCACTAATAAAAATTTGGTCCCCAAATTTCCTACTCAAGTACAAATAAGTAATGTTACACTGTTCAACTCAAGTACTTTGAGAAAAGTCAGGCATGTCAAGTAACAAAGTGAGGGTATTGTGCTCAAATATATATATATGCTTGTTGTATTGTTGCTTTTGATTGTGCTATGTTTGTTGCATTTGATTGTACATCATCTTGCATGTTATATGCATGATCTATACTGTTGTGTGTGGGAAACCAGTGTATGACTTGGACCGGACTGTTGTATGCATTTGGCCAGTACCTTGATGTTGAGTAGGTTGGATCAGGTATGTTGTTTTATTTGTTGTAGTATGTTCGCAAGAACGTGTATTAAATACAGAGGAAATTTACTCTATTCCGTCGTATGTGCTATATTATTGTATATTTGTTCTGGTTGTTTAGATTGTCTCATTGCGGACCATTCAGGCATGCAAGTACATTACATTATGTACAGATGATCAGTTGGTGGTTTATGCTATGTTTAGATTTACACTAATAGTTGTTTTTTATCACCTTTATGATTGTATATCGTTGATCTCCATCTATATATATCTGTTTATCTCCATTTGTATATTTGTTTCCCTTTATATCTTAGTTGTTGATCATGCACTATCATGCATATTACCGCTGAGTTTTATACTCACCACCACAGACCCTGGTTTTTCTTGTCGCCCAGGTAACAGGTAAAAGATTCCTTGGATGCTCGGAGCACCGCCAACTGATCCCATCTCACCTTGAGTATTTGGATTGAAATCCATATTGGTGTTGTATATTTTGGATTGTATGTTTTGCATTTTTATCCTATATTGTTTCTGTTGTTTGGTAATAGGTTATGTTGTTATGTATTTGGTTTCAATCATATTTTCTTGTTCTGTCAAAGTCGTACTAGTACGCATGTATTTGAGTCTTTGTATTTTTATTTTTGTTGGTGTATTCCGCTGTGACTTTGGTTATATACTTCATTATGTTGTGTGGTTGTGGCCGATAGGCTTTGTATCAACAGGGAATTGTATCATATACAGGGGAGATGTTGTCCGATTTTAAGACTCGGCATACTCTCAGGGCGTGATAGAGGTCTTCAATATCAAAACTATTCCCAAAATCACTCCGATCGCATACTCCACTTGCCTATGCACTGGCAAGCTTGGGAGTTCATTCAAAACTGCTTCCAAATAGTTTCGAATTATACGCACATCCGAGAGAAATATTATACCATCATTTCAACAATTTGATTATGCATAAGGATATATCTATAGTAAAGGTAACTCTATCAAAGTCTAAGGACATCCGTTGACTTCTTGGTTGTTGGTCAACATCTCACCTAATGGTAAAGATACCACCGACCCACAAAGTCGATGTATAGAAACTCTTTTAATCCCATCCAGAATTGTACTAAACTTAACGAATGTGAACTATCCGAATCAATCGGTATATAAACCAACATAATATTCCGAATGACCAATCCCTCTACCTCTCCTCTCGAGTAAAGATGTAAACTCTTCCAACTTCTGATCTTGATGGTTGAGTTCCTGCAAGTGCAAAAGACTAAAATCAACTGCTTTAGCGAAGAGGCAAACCAAAACGGTTGCAATGGAGGTGGTAAATACTATTGTACTGGTAAAGAGTACACCACCGACTATAAAATATTGAATAGCTGCCAACATCGTAGCACCCTCCAACCCGGCAAATGATATAGATGCGCCTAGAGAAGTAACAGTTGTTGTTGTCTGCATGAGTCTTCTAAGATGTCTTTTGCTGATGCTACCGAGTAAATCACTTCCTCTGGATGGAAATATCAAGGAACTCCGACTATGCCTGAAGTAGTAGATCGCAGCTGGTGTGATAACCCAATCTTTTGTGACGATCTATGCTGTCGAGATTGTGAATCATCCTCTCGAAAGCAACATCAATAGTCTTCAAATGAGTCTTCAAAATACATTCTCCTCGTATGTACAGGTTGCTTACAATAGCGACAGATGAACTAATCCAACGGATAATCTGACTTTGCGTGTCATCATGACCTACACTGCACGCACATAATCTCTTCGGAGTCTTTCTTCCAGTTTTACTAATAAGCATGAGAAGATTATGACAATCTACGGTTGGTCTTCTATGATCGGAAAGTTGCTCATGACCCATGACTCTGATCTTGCTCCTTTTGTCTAACATTCAGACACTTCTGATTCCAATATCTGACTTGCAATGTCTTCTTATCGATCTCCAAATCATAACACACTTGTACAGAGGCATTTCTATACTCATGACTCAATCAAATGTCTTCCGGTAGGATCTAATAGAAGATCCAAACATACTAATCCTAATGTAAGATAATAGATCGTGAGTGTTTTAAAACATCCCAATCATATTCTCGAGCTATTAGGTGGTCATAACCTCTGTAAGTTTAACAACTCCGCATGGTACTCCCATTACCGAACAATCACCCTACTTGAAGCTCAAGAAATCCCTGACAACCAATCAAAAGAAATAACGTGAGGAAATACTCTCTCACAACATCACTAAATCATGAACAAGTGATATGCTATTCTCCAAAAATTATTTTCTACATCTTTCACCAAGAACTAGCTTAATCGCGAAGATGATATACAATTAATTCTACTTTTCTTGCATCACATAGGTTAAGTACTCAAAAATTCCTTCAAAGTTATACAACCCAACACGACCAACTCAGGGATCAAAATCCCTATGAAACATCATATACTAATCCTCCACTATATGCATCAACAATAGGATACACGTTTGTCCATTACACGGCAGGTAATGATCTGACTAGCATAGTTAGGGAAAATCCCTAACACTGTAATGTTTGATCTCCATAAGAAATGTGACTACCTAACGCTGCTTTCTGACTCGGTATCAGTCGACTCTCAAAGGAAATTCACCTTTTCAATAGTAGGTTCAAGACTGACAGATTAAACAAGTCATTCCCGTGGTAAACTCAAACCAAGGTTACGAATAGTGACTAAGACACTACATGTCTTTCCCTGTTATAAGCAACTAAATGCATAGTCAATAAAGGATATGAGATAACAATTAGCATAACTTAAACCTTGTAGCTCGGAGATGTCCCACTACAGGTAGATCCCAAAACTCACAAAACAAAAATCGAGTAAAACAAAACTCGATGTCCAAATGACATAAAAATACGAAAGTGGACTTCGAAACCTAGGGTTCTAATACCAATAAAATTGTCATGCTCTGAGAATATATTTGTCCATCGATCAGACGGTACTCTCTTGTGATAATATAAGATAAACTATCGATACATGGACCAAATAGCTGCTATAACTGATAAGTCATAAAACACAACGGAATACACTAAAAAATAACAAAGATATAAAGACTCAAATACATGTGTACCGGTACGACTTTGACACAACAAGAAAACATACTCGAAACCAATATCCAAATCAAATCCATAGTAAAGGCCAAATACATACAACTCAACCATACACTCCAAATGTAGAAGCAACATAGGATAAAATACCAAAACTAACCATCCAAAATAATACAACAGTATGGAATATAATCCATACATTCGACGTGAGATGAGATCAGCTGGGGAAGCTCCCAGCAACCAAGGAATCTTCTACCTGTTACCTTGGCGACAAGAAAAATCTAGGGTCTGTGGTGGTGAGTATAAAACTTAGCGGTTATATAAAATATAGTGCATGCATATCATATATCATATGAAGATCTACAGGTATACATATGGAGGTCAACAAATATACAATCTTAAAAGTAATAACAAATAACTATCAGTATAAATATAATCAGTGCATATACCAAACTGACCAACTTAACATAACATAATGTACTGAAATACCTGAAAGGTATGCAATGACACAACTTATACAACCTGAACAAGTATACAAGAATATAACATGTACATCATGTATGAACAATACTACACCTGTAATCAACACACAGTCATATGGTCAACATGTAAACAAATACATAACGAACCTAGTCCATCCTATACAACAACCTGATGCTGATCAAATGCGTACAACAGCCAGATCCAACTGGTACACTATACCCCACACACAACCATACAGAATATGCAAATAGCATGCAAAATGATGAACAAACATATGCATTAAGCACAACTCAAACAAATGCAATATCACAACATATATATATGTAGACGCCATCATATATGGCAATGTAAATGTATGGTCATGCCTGCACACCCTACTCGCTACCATGCCCTCAGTGTGGACTAGGTGGCAAGACACTGAAGGTTTTGCCCAAAAGCTCTGATACCAATTGTTGGGTTGATCCATGAGGGAAAACTTCGCATCCCACTTCACCTCGGTCGTTTATTCATGGCGATCCCATCAATGTCCCCGGATTAAAAAATTTAATCCTAGACAAAAGGGATTGCCCAAATAACCAAGTCATCGTCATTCTATTCGTTTAGATAGGTCACTTGAACAAACTTATTGTTCAAGTGACCAACCTCGATTCTACGAGTAGCCGCGGAATAGACAATGTATGGATCGCCGACTTTTGTGTTTATGTTCGGGATCCAAGTATTATTTAGCCACATACATAAAGTAAACATCCACATAAAACATGCATATAATTGAAAAGAAATTATAAACATAATACAAAAGAACACTAATCAAAATAAACAAGAATATACCTCTTGTTATACCTCTTGATCTTGTATTGTATGTCCTTCCTCTTTTTGGACGTCGTGTGGGCGACGATCTTCCAAAAGTCGAAGCCTCTTAGATCACCAATCTTCCTTTCCTTGTTCACTCTGAACAAAAGAAGATCATAAAACAAAACTCTTCTTCCTATCTAGAACCGACCACCAAGTCAATAAACTCGATGTTGCCGCTGGCCAAGGAAGAGAACTTGGAGTATGAGAATCGGCCAAAGGAGAAACAATAAGGGCATGGGCGCCGACCAACACTTGGAGAAGAGAAAGGAAAGCAATCCTTCTCCTTGTTGCCGCCCAAAACCCAAACCTAGCTCTCCTAATTTCCGGCCAAGGATGAAGGGAAGAAGAATAGGTTGAGCTCCAGGCAAGGTAGAGGGAAGAAGGATGGAAGCTGGCCAAAACCTTGGAAGAAGAAGAAAAAGCCTTCTCCTTGTTGATGCCGCCCACAACAATCCCAAAACCCTAACCCTAGCCGCCCACTCCCATTCCTAACCAAACTAGGATTCCTAGCCTCCCTTAGGAAGCAAACCCTAATCCTCATCCATCGTCTTGCCGCCCACCCCTATCACCTCCTTTTATAGAGTTAGGGATAATCCATGATTTCATCTCCTCCATTAGTTCTAGGGAATTAATCTCAACCGTCGGATCTAGAGATTTAATCTCAACTGTCAGATCTAGAGATTTAATCTCTGCCTTTGGATCTTGAGTTTTGTTGTCATTCAGTTACGTATTTGCTGGGATTAATAGAGCTATGCACATTAGGGATCCAAAGCCCACATAAAGTCCGATCCATTAATGATAATCCAATCCACTAAAGAATTATCATTGATCTACCTCACCAACCCCCATAAGATAATATGGGATCCATATATTATATGTACATTTTCTCCCCGTGTTTAAGATCTCGAATATCCGTCGATTAATTAATTTACTGACCATTAATTAATCAACATCTAACTCAATGAGTAGTACCACTCAACCTTTTCATCATGCCGGCCCAAGTCCACCTGCAGGGTTTTCATGATGAACCTTTTGAGCTCCTCAAGGGGACATCATCATCCTAATATATAGGACACAATTTCCTCCTATAATCAACAACACACCATATAAATAATACTATTTCCCAACTTACCGAGCCTATCGATTTAATCTATAAATTTTGCCCATTGTTAAATCAAAGAAATGAATACTAAATATATGTGCCCGTTATTATATTGGGATTAAGAGCATGTACAAAATAATATCTGAGGTCTGATTCGATTATGTAGTTAGCAAAAAATCGAATCACCTCTAAGTCGGTCCTGCTCAATACACACAAAGTGCACTAATGTGATTCTATGGTCAAGACAAACTAATACCAAATCACACTACAACCATACCAATTGTTTGTACAAAGCCATCTCGGTTGTGAGCCTTTACTTATATTTTACAAGGAGCCGATAACATGATCTCCCGTGTGACACCACACACCATGTTATCTACAATGTAATGTATTAGATAATATTGCATTACCAAAAATATGTAAACAATGATCATGTGATTCTTATTTCAAAAATAAAGATGTTCATAGAAAAGATAGACTTTTCAGTATGCATCCTAACAATCTCCTACTTATACTAAAAGACTATATTGTCCTCATACTGCCATACATCTGATTCCCCTTCCCTCCACATGCCTATCAAAGCTTTCGCTAGAAGGGCCTTAGTGAAAAGGTCTACCGGGTCATCCTCTGATGCAATCTAGGCGACAATAACTTCTACCTCCTTTACGATTTCTCATATCTGGTGGTACTTGTGCTCTATGTGTTTACATGCCTTATGGGCTCGTGGTTCCTTCGAGTTTGCAACTGCACCATTATTATCACAATAAATTGTGATAGTATTGAGTAAACCAGGAATCACATCCAAGTCCATCAAGAAGTCCTAAGCCACATAGCTTCTTTGGCCGCCTCATAGGCTGCCCTATACTTAGCTTCCATGGTGGAGTCCGCCACATACTCAGCTTCCATGGTGGAGTCCGTCATGCATTTCTGCTTGACACTCCTCCATACAATGGCTCCACCTCCCAAAGTAAACACAAAACCTGAGGTAGACTTACTGTTATCCCTATCTGATTAGAAGTCGAAATCCGTGTAACCCACAAGGAGTAATTGGTCTGCCTGGTAAACTAGCATATATTCCCTAGTCCTTCACAGGTACTTCAATATATGTTTTACCGCAGTCCAATGTCCCTGTGATGGATTACTCTGATATCTGCTGACCATGCCCATGGCATAGCAGATATCTGGTCTCGTACATAGCATCGCATACATGAGGCTTCCTATCGCCGAAGCGTAAGGAACCGCCTTCATCTCGTCTATCTCTTCATATGTTCTAGGACACATCTCCTTAGATAAAGGAACTCCATGCCTAAAAGGTAGAAAACCCTTCTTGGAGTTCTGTATGCTAAAACGATCCATAATCGTGTCTTTGTATGAAGCATGGGATAAGCACAACATCCTTTTCTTGCGATCCCTTATAACCTTGATCCCAAGGATGTGTCCCACTTCTCCCAAGTCCTTCATATCAAACTGTTTTGACAACCATACACTTACGTCCGATAACACCTTGATATTGTTGCCAATCAAAAAAATATCTTATACGTATAGTACAAGAAATACCACTACATTTTTGTCACATCTATTGTATACACAAGACTCATCCGGACTTTGAATAAATCCATAAGAATGGATTACTTCATCAAATCGGATGTTCCAAGACCTCGAAGCTTACTTCAATCCATAAATGGACCGATTAAGCTTACACACAAGATGCTCTTTTCTTTTAGGAATGAATCCCTCTAGTTGCTTCATATAGATGTTTTCCTCAAGACTTCCATTAAGGAAAGTTGTCTTGACATCCATCTGCCACACCTCATAATCCATATGAGCTGCTATGCACAAGAGAATCCGGATAGATTTAAGCATGGCTATCGGCGAAAAGGTCTCCTCATAATCGATACCCTCTTTCTGATTATACCCCTTCGCAACAAGCCTTGCTTTGAAGGTCTCAACCTTCCCATCTATTCCTTTCCTTCTTTTGTAGATCCACTTGCATCCAATGGTTTTTACACCATCGGGTGGTTCCACTAGCTCCCTGACCTGATTTGAATCCATAGACTCAATCTCAGTATTCATTGCACTTTGCCAAGATGCTGCATCTATATCTTGGATTGCCTCGTCATATGTCCAGGGATTAGGTTCATGTTCGCCAGGGACCAAATCAGAAGATTCTCCCAAGAACATGAATCCATCAGGCTGTCTAACAACCCTCCCACTACGACGAGGTATCTCCTGTGTATCCTCTGTGACATGCAGTGCAGTGACTTGTGGTATATCCTCTTGTACCAGTGGTACTGAAGAAGTGACTTCCCCTTTTAATTCCTCCAGAACAATTTTACTCTTGGGCTTGTGGCTCATCACAAAGTCTTCCTCTAGAAATCTGGCGTTCGTGCTAACGATCACCCTCTGATCTCTTGGACTATAAAATAAACGACCCTTCGTTCCTCTAGGATAGCCAACGAATATACCTACTTCTGTACGAGGTTCCAACTTACCAGCATTTGCCTTCAGCACCTGTGCTCGACTCCCCATATCCGAATATGTCTTAGACTAGACTTTCGCCCAGTCCAAAATTCTGTGGGAGTAGATGGCACTGATTTAGATGGAACCAAGTTTAGAATGTACACCGCTGTATCTAGAGCATATCCCTAGAATGAATCTGACAAATCAGAATAACTCATCATCGATCTAACCATCTCCATAAGAGTTATATCCCTTCGCTCTGCTACACAATTCTGCTAGGGTGTGCCAGGTGTAGACAATTGGGATTGAATCCCAGTTGCTGAAAAGTAATTCCTAAACTCTCTTAAGAGGTACTCACCACCACGATCAGATCGTAGTGTTTTGATACTTTTACCTTGACGTTTCTCCACATTAGCCTTAAATTATTTCAACTTGTCAAAGCATTCAGACTTGCGGCGCATCAGGTAAATGTATCCATATCTCGAATAATCGTCTATAAAAGAGACGAAATACTCAAAACTACCTCTAGCCTGGATAGACATAGGACCACACAAATCAGAATGAACCAATTCCAACACATCTTTGGCTCTATACCCCTTGGCCTTAAAAGGCCTCTTGGTCATTTTACCCTCCAAGCAAGATTCACAGGTTGGGAAATCCTCCACCACTAAAGAACCACGAGACCCATCAACTATTAACCTTTGAATTCTTCTTAGGTTAATATGACCAAGCCTAAGATGCCAAAGATATGTTTGGTTCATCTTCGAAGGTTCTTTTCTCTTATTGGAATTAGAAGATGAGTTATTAATTTCTATTTGCATCGTGGGAGCTTTTGGTTCAAATGTATACAAATTTCCTTTCAATGCACCAGAATAGATAATCTCCCTATTCCTTTTTATAACAACTCTGTCATTAAAAGAAATAGAGTATCCATTCACAACCAATTTAGAAACCGAAATTAAATTCTTTCTAAATAAAGATACATAAAGGGAATTCTTAAGAACCAAAACTTTATTTTTCTCAAAAGATAAATAATCATCTCCCACTGCAACAGCCGCCACCTTCGTGACATTGGCCAAGTAAACAATAATCTCCCCTTTAGCTAGTCATCGGGTTTCCTGGAACCCCTACAAAGTATTGCAGACATGATCAGTGGCTCCCGTGTCTACACACCAGGTGCTGGTAGATAACACCGCTAACCAAGTTCTAATAATTAGACCAAAGGATATACCTTTGTTCTGCTTCGGATTGGGACAGTCCTTCTTCCAATGTCCAATCTGCTTGCAAGTGAAGCACTTGCCTTTCGGCTTCTTCACTCTTCCCTGAGATCCTCCCACCAGCTTTGCTTCACCTTGTTTCTTCTTCTTCTTGCCTTTTGGCTTAGAAGTAGAAACCTTCTGAGCAATGATGACCTGAGCCTGAGCAAGCCTTTCTGTCGATTGGAGAGTGATAACGACCTGGGTTTCCCCATCGATCTCGGCTCCAAGTACTTCCAGCTCATTCAAAGGCTTAAGAGCACACTCTTCGAAGAGTACATATTTGTACTCCTCAGCAGTTAAGACAATATCTAGATTCTTTTCCAATCAACATTATTTGGCTACAGTAAGTTTATTTTCCTTTAGTATCATAGTAAGTGGACTGAAAGTCATTTTTGAAAAACCTAAGAATCACATAGATCATTACTGTAGATTTCAAAAAATTATTGATTCCTCAAATAATAAAATTTTAAAATCAACCAACACCTCTAAACACCGAGAATATCGTATGCCATGATAGTGTGGACGTATACAAATTCTATATTTGTAAGAGGAGGTTTTACCCATTAATTTTACTATCTTGTCAACCTAACTTTTTGACAAGTAAAATTAATAGTTGGTTTCTCTTCGGCCCTACGAATAAAAGCATTGACTCCGATGGGGAGGATACTTATATTTGTATCTAAGTGTTCACCATTACTTGGTACCAAGGTAATTATCTCGGGTTATGTGCCTTATCATGGGGAAGTACACACGCTCCTTAATAATTTCCTATAACCATATTCTACCTTGTGATCTGTAAACAAACTCATCTGATGGGGAGGAAGGCACTCAGAGCCGACGCGCAAGTTTGTTTGCATCACTTGTCTAATCGTAATGGAGGCCGTGAGAATTTATAAAAATATCCCTCTCCAACTTAGTAATTTGAAATTGAGGAATTTTCTAGCCTACGACATGCATATCAAACAATAAGCAATAAATATGAAAAATAAATTATTTTCCAACTATTATGGCTTTTGTCTTCAATATGTCTCCCATCGCATCGCCTTCTTGTCCGCTCCTCTTACGCCATGTACGAGCCATCCAGAGATCCGAGACGAGAATAAAATCTATTTTAATTTACATCCATCGATCCTATACTCCATGAGGGAGTGTACATGAAATCTCGATCGAAAGTAAACTAAAATAAAAAGAGTGGCTAAACAATGTCGTATCTAATTTACAAAAAATTAAATACTAGCATCCTCAACCCCAAGGATTCAACAAAATAAACATTTACACACATACAATCACATACACACATATGGCCATAATAGTCGGATCTTATGCCTGCAACCAAAGAGTTAACCTATGCATATCCTACTATTATCCGACACATATTGTAACGCCCGTTAAAATTCTTGCAATTTTACAAGAATTTTTGGCATGAATATAATGGGATTTATATGGGCTCTTTCAAAAATAAAAGAAATAAAGCCAAAAAGGATGCATGGCCTAAGAATTGAACCCCAAATCTCTAGTAGATAGCTAAGCCCTAAAGATGCATCCAATAACCAGAAGCCCAGCAGGGTTGTGCTATTAGAGGAATATGGGAGATGATAGTTAAGGGTAAGGGAGGCTAAGGGACACTTCATGAGAATAAATAGGGAATGAGGAGACAACAGAAAATCCATTTCTCATTCTCCACTTCTCCTCTCCTTCTCTTCTTCTTCCTCACTGAAATCTACTCCCCTTCCCTTCCATTTTTTCGAGAGCTAGACAAGCAAGAAGAAGGTTCTAGGTTGGCATCCCTTAGGGTATCTTCCAACTAATAGCAAAGCGAAGGATGTAAGTATCCCCTCACCTGCATACAAGTAGTTTTTTGATTCATGTTGTTATGTCAAACTCTTCATGAACCATTCATCCAAGACCTTTACTTGAGTTTTCAATGAGGATCCAGGCCATACCTTGTATGAATATGATGATGATAGGTTGCTAAATAGGTTAGGTTAAGTGTTTAACCTTAAAAACCCCAAGAAACTTTCGGCCAAGACCATTACTTGTGCTCTCCATGATGATCCATTCTATACCTTGTATTAATATGAAGATGATTGGTTTCTAGATGGGTTTGGTTAAGTGGTTGATCCTTAAACCCTTCTAAGACTCTCGGCCAAGGCCCTTTGGACCTTTAATGTGTTTTTCTATGCTATGTTTAGATGAGTTTATGCAATGTTTTGATGTTAGATGAAGATAACATGTTCTATGCTAGGTTTTAAATGAGTTCATGCCATGTTGATGGTAGAAGAAGATAACATGTTCTATGCCGTGCTATATATGAGTTTATGCTATGTTTTGATGGTAGATGAAGATAACATGTTGTTGGCTAACCTAGAGTTAAGTGGTTGATTCTTTCAGTCCTTTGAACCATTCGGCCATGACCCCTAATGTGTTTTTCTATGCTATGTTTTAGATGAGTTTATGCTATGTTTTCATGTTAGATAAAGATAACATGTTCTATGCTAGGTTTTAAATGAGTTCATGCCATGTTGATGGTAGAAGAAGATAACATGTTCTATGCCATGCTATAGATGAGTTTATGCTATGTTTTGATTGTAGATGAAGATAACATGTTGTTGGCTAACCTAGAGTTAAGTTGTTGAGCCTTTAAGTCCTTTGAACCATTTGGCCAAGACCCCTAATGTGTTTTTCTATGCTATGTTTTAGATGAGTTTATGCTATGTTTTGATGTTAGATGAAGATAACATGTTCTATGCTAGGTTTTAAATGAGTTCATGCCATGTTGATGGTAGAAGAAGATAACATGTTCTATGCCATGCTATAGATGAGTTTATGCTATGTTTTGATGGTGGATGAAGATAACATGTTGTTAGATAACCTAGATTTAAGTGGTTGACCCTTTTAGTCCTTTGAACCATTCGGCCAAGACCCATTTAAGTCTATCATGCTATGATCTATAAATTACCATGTTATGTTTTGAATGTAGATATAGGTAACATGTGATAGCTAAGTTAGATTTAAGAAATTGTTCTTAGGTTTTCTTGAAACTCTCGGCCAAGGCTTATCTAAAATCCTAAGTGCCCTCCCATGCTATGCTTTATATGTTAAACAATTAACATGTGGTTAGTTAGACCATATATAAGTTGTTTGGTGTTTCAAACTTTGATAGAGCTCCATGAAGTTTAGGTCACTCCATGTATCCTTTTTCATGATGTTTATGCCTTATGCCATGCCCTATATGTGTGTGATGTTAACATGATGTTAAGGGGTCCTTGCTCAAGTGGTTTTGTATGATTGGTTATGACACTACCATATGTCTATGTCAATAGTAGGGATGCATGATAAATTTTTGCTCATTACCATGTTAAATTTATGATCATGTTATGCTCATTGCCTTGTAATTGTATGAATGTATGATGTTTTATAAAGAAGGAACATGATATGCATGAAAAGAAATATGATATGTTATGAAGAAGAAATATGTTATGCAAGCAATATGATATGTTATGAAGAAGAAATATGTTATGATGTATGATATGTTATGAAGAAGAAATATGTTATGAAAAGCAATACGATATGTTATGAAGAAGAAATATATTATGATATGAAGAAGAAACACGATATGCCATGATAAGGGACATGATATGTTTATGAAATGAAATATAATATGTTATGATAAGAAGCATGATATGTATTTTACTTTCTGCATGGCTTGTACCAGGACCCTAACAAGGTCCAAGGGATGGGCTCCTACGTGCCCCTGGGTCGACGGTCGTAGTACGGACTCAGTACGGGATGGGCTCCCAGATGCCCTAGGCCGACAGTCATAAGTACGGACTTAATATGGGCTTCTGTTATGCTTCCCCTAGGCCGACGGACTTAGTACGGGCCTAGTACTCTAGTGGGTTCGGTATTAGCTACCTCGGGTCTATTAGGGATGGGCGCTATGATGATGATGATGTGGTACAATGTCGGGCCCAATATGTTGAGATTTATGTTTAAATACCTATAATATATGTTTTCAAAGAGCATCCTTCATATATCTTTATGTTATACCTGTTTATGTTCTATGATGTTATACTCATGTTATGCCTGTTTATGTTCTATGATGTTATATTCATGTTCTGCCTGCTTATGTTCTATGATGTTATATTCATGTTATGCCTGGTTATGTTCTATGATGTTATATTCATGTTATGTCTACTTATGTTCTATGATGTTATATTCATGTTATGTCTGCCTATGTTCTATGATGTTATATTCATGTTATGCCTGCTTATGTTCTATGATGTTATATTCATATTATGTCTGCTTATGTTCTATGATGTTAAACATTTATGTTTTGCTTATATGTGTTATATGATCATGTCACTACTCTATGCTTATTGTTTGACGTATGGTTTTTGTGAGTAGGACAGGATCTTACTAAGCCTATGTGCTTATAGTTTATATCTCCTTGTACTGCAGATAAGGGTAAAGGGTGGCTAAACTGAAGGGAGCAGCAAGAGGGGCAAAGTGTGTGTGGTAGTGGCATGGTGGAGGAGATCTGTTATGTTCCTTTTACATGTTTTCCTTTAAGATGTTTTTTTTTATGAACTTGAACTAAGTACTTAAGAAGTGATGATGCATGCTCTATGTTTAAAAGGAAGTATTTATGAAATGATGATGCATGTTTATGTTTTAAAAGAAGAAACAATAAAAAAAATTAAGTCTAAAGTCTTCCGATGTAAGGTAATGTCTGTATGTACAATCGCATCGCGCCACCCCTCCGAACCATTGGAAAGGGCAGGCGTGACAGGTTGGTATCAGAGCAGATCTGTCTTTCCACTACACACACATCAAGCTCCAAATCCTGCCGCTCCAAGTAAGAAATTCTATGCCTACTTTATTTTGTTCATGTATGATAAGAAATGCTTCTAGCTTAAATATGCCTGAAAATATGTATGATAACCTTATGCTAGCTTTTAGTTTAACTATGCATAGATAAATGAACGATAAACTCATACTAGCCTTACTCTAATATGTGAAGATAAACATGGCTGGGAGACACAGTAGTAGAGTCGACGAGATAGCGCCCCCATATGACCTTACGCATAAGGTTACTAAACTCCAACGTCAAGTCACAGAGCAACAACAAGTGATAAATGCCTTAATGAATCAGCGAGGGAACCCTACCGCCTCGCCAGCAGGCCCTGGCCCGATGGTTCGACAGGAAGCTTACCTGATCCAGTGGCAGAGGCTGAAGCCGAAAAATTTCTCTGGTACTGGTGAACCATGGGACGCCCAGGCCTGGTTCAAGACGGTGGAAAGCATCGTGGAGCTACTGGACTGGCCTGAATGGGAACGGGTTAAAGCAAAGAGGCAAGGCAGGAGCCAAGCCTTGTCAGGAGGTCAGAGAAACCAGAGTATTTGGAAAGGAAACCACACTGGTAAGAGAAAGCAATGGGATGACTCTAAAGGTGGTCCAGCGAACAAGCAGCCCAAGATCCCTCTGTGTGATACATGCGGGAAGATACATCCTGGAGTATGCTACCGAGGCACAAATAGATGCTACAGCTGTGGACGGGAAGGGCATAGAGTCAAGGACTGCCCTATTCAGGTTCAGGCACCTCCTCAACAGTATGCATAGTATAGAGGAGCTCCTCCACAACTACACTAGATGCAGGCTGCAATCGAAGGAACCCCGATCAGTCAAGGGAGATTGGAAGCCCTGCCAGTTATGAAAGATGCCAAGGTATTCTCTCTCACCCAAGAAGATGTGGCGAACACTTCTACTATTGTCACAGGTCAGATATTTATTTTCTGTCAGCATGCTACTGCATTATTTGATACTGGGGCAACACATTTGTTTGTTTCTACACCCTTCATGGAAAAGATAGACATGCCACCACAAGCCTTGATTGCAAGTTCTTAACCACCCTGCCCTCGGGAGAAGTAATGCCCTCCACTCATATGCTGCGAGCCGCACCCATCAGAATCGCAGACAGAGAACTCTACTGTGATCTGATAGTGCTCGACATGTAGGATTATGATGTCATACTAGGCATGGATTTCTTAAGCAAGTACGGTGCTTCGATCGAGTGTCGTAAAAGAAAAGTGGTCTTCAGTAGAGGCGTAGACCTATGTTTGAATTTATTGGAGAGCCAAGGAGAAGAATCAATAAATTTCTATCAGCTCTACAAGCGCGCAAGATGTTAGACAGTGGATGCACTGGGTTTCTAGCATATGTGGTTGATACAAGTCAAGCCGAGGACCAAAAGCTAGAAGATGTCAGAGTTGTATGCAACTACCCAAAGGTATTCCTAGATGAACTACCATGATTAGCCCTGGATAGAGAAATTGAATTTGAGATCGAATTGATTCCTGGTACTAACCCGATCTCTAAAGCACCTTACCGTATGGCACCGGCTGAATTGAAGGAACTTCAAGGACAACTAGAGGAGTTACTCGACAAGGGACTCATACGCCCAAGTCGCTCTCAATGGGGAGCTCCAGTGCTGTTGGTGAAGAAGAAAGATAGGTCTATGCGAATGTGCATAGACTACCGAGCGCTAAATAATGTGACGATCAAGAACCGGTACCCTTTACCACGGATTGATGACCTGTTCGACCAGCTAAAGGGTGCTACCGTCTTCTCTAAGATTGAGCTGAGGCTATCATCAAGTAAAAGTGAAACCAGAAGATATACCCAAGATGACTTTACGAACAAGATACTGACATTACGAGTTCGTAGTTATGCCCTTCGGAGTGACGAATGCACCTGCTATGTTCATGGATCTGATGAATCGGGTATTCTCGGCATTTCTCGACAAATTTGTAATCGTTTTCATCGACGATATACTGATATATTCGAGAACACCAGAAGAACACGCAGAACACCTGAATATGGTATTATAGATTCTTCAAGAAAAGCAGTTGTATGCAAAGTTCTCCAAATGCGAATTCTGGCTTGATCAAGTATCATTTTTTGGTCACGTTATATCCAAGCACGGAGTGATGGTAGACCCAATAAAGATTGAAGTTGTGAGTAACTGGAACCGACCAAAGAATTCCAGCGAGATCAGAAGTTTTCTTGGGCTAGCAAGCTACTACAGGAAGTTTGTAGAGAACTTCTCTAGAATTGCAGCCCCTATGACAGTCCTCACCAGAACGAACAAAAAGTATGAATGGACGGACGCCTGTGAGAAGAGTTTCATAGAATTGAAAAAGAGACTGACCAACGCTCCAATCCTTGCTCTTCCAGACAGTAATGAAGGCTTCGACATGTACAGTGACGCTTCCAAGTTGGGACTCGGAGTTATACTCATGTAGAACGACAAGGTCATTGCCTACGCCTCTAGGCAACTCAATGAATATGAAAGGAATTATCCCACTCACGATCTAGAGTTAGCGGCCATGGTCTTTGCTCTAAAAACATGGAGGCATTATCTATATGGAGCTCAGTGTAGGATTTATACAGACCACCAGAGTCTGAAATATTTCTTCACACAGAAAGACCTGAATATGAGACAACGCAGATGGCTTAAGCTCGTCAAGGATTATGACTGCGAGATCTTCTACCATCCAGGAAAAGCGAACAAGGTGGCCGATGCACTCAGCAGGAAGTCCTGCACCACCTTGATGTCTCTATCAGTATTATCTCAGTCCTTAGAAAAGGAAATTATGCGTTACGAGGTTGAAATCATTTCCAGATAGCTCTCAACCATGAAGATAGCACCGACATTGTTCAACGATATATTGGAAAAGCAAACCCGTGACCCGAGCATTCAGAGGATCAAGCAGGAGGTCCTAGAAGGAAAGGATGATGGGTTCCGTATCTCTGATAGTGGGATACTCTATCTCAGGGACCGCTTGTGTATTCCCGATGATCCAGAATTACGGAAGAAGATATTTGAGGAAGCTCACAGAACTCCTTATGCGATGCATCCTGGAACCACCAAGATGTAGCAAGACCTTAAAAGAAAATTCTGGTGGTTCGGAATGAAAAGAGATGTGGCTCAGTATGTCACTACCTGCCTGACCTACCAGAGGGTTAAAGCAGAACACCAGAGTCCTGGAGGAACACTGCAGCCGATCCAAATTCCATAATGGAAATGGGAAGATATTTCTATGGATTTCATCTCAGGACTGCCCAAGATGACAAACGGATATGATGCTATATGGGTAATTGTGGACAGATTGACGAAGTCCACCCACTTCTTAGCAATCAAGATGACCAATTCGACGGAGCAACTGGTTCAATTATAAGCTAGGGAAATTATCAGATTACATGGGATTCCTAAGACCATCATTCCTGACAGAGATGGTCGCTTTATTTCTCATTTCTAGGAATGTGTTCAGAAGGCCCTTAGCACGAAGCTATTCTTCAGTACCTCCTTCCATCCTCAGACGGATGGACAGACCAAAAGGGTAAATCAAGTACTGGAGGATATGTTACGAGCTTGCGCCCTGGATTTCAAAGGGAGCTGGTGCCAATACTTATGCTTGGCAGAATTTGCCTACAACAATAGCTACCAAGCTACTATTGGAATGGCGCCCTACGAGGCTCTATAATGGAGGAAATGTAGATCTCCTATATGCTGGTACGAGGGTGGTGAAAAGAAGGGGATGAGACTCCAGACATACTTCATTAACGACACCACCCGAGCTATACAGAACATCTTCTAGAGAATTGAGACTGCTCAGAGCAGGCAAAAGAGCTATGCAGATATGCGGCGTAGACCGTTAGAATTCGAAGTCGGGAACCTGGTATTCCTCAAAGTGGCCACTATGAAGGGAGTGATGAGATTCGAAAGGAAGGGTAAGCTGAGTCCGCGCTATGTGGGACCATATCAGATATTGAAGAGAGTTGGCAAGGTAACTTATGAGCTAGAGCTGCCTCAAGAGATGTTGGCTATTCACAACGTGTTCCACGTTTCGATGCTCAAGAAGTGCATTTCCAGTACGGACCAAGTGATCGAGCCACATACAATGCAAGTTCAAGAGGACCTGAGTTATGAAAGTCGGCCTATCCAGATACTAGACCGAGAAGTCAAGAGGCTAAGGAATAAGGAGGTGCACTTAGTAAAGGTCCTGTAGCAAAATCAACGAAACGAAAAAGCTACCTGGGAATGCGAGGAGGACATGAAACAGAAGTACCCAGAATTGTTCTAAGTTTCGAGGGAAAATATTTTAAAAGGTATGAAGGATTGTAACGCCCATAAAATTTCTAGCAATTTTACAAGAATTTTTGGCATGAATATAATGGTCTTTATGTGGGCTCTTTCAAAAATAAAAGAAATAAAGCCAAAAAGGATGCATGACCTAGGAATTGAACCCCAAATCTCTAGTAGATAGCTAAGCCCTAAAGATGCATCCAATAACCAGAAGCCCAGCAGGGTTGTACTATTAGAGAAATATGGGAGATGATAGTTACAGGTAAGAGAGGCTAAGGGACACTTCAAGAGAATAAATCGGGAATGAGGAGACAAGAGAAAAACCATTTCTCATTCTCCACTTCTCCTCTCCTTCTCTTCTTCTTCCTCACCGAAATATACTCCCCTTCCCTTCCATTTTTTCGAGAGCTAGATAAGCAAGAAGAAGGTTCTAGGTTGGCATCCCTTAGGGTATCTTCCAACTAATAGCAAAGCGAAGGATGTAAGTATCCCCTCACCTACATACAAGTAGTTTTTCGATTGATGTTGTTATGTCAAACTCTTCATGAACCATTCGGCCAAGACCTTTACTTGAGTTTTCAATGAGGATCCATGCCATACCTTGTATGAATATGATGATGATAGGTTACTAAATAGGTTAGGTTAAGTGTTTGACCTTAAAAATGTTGGCAATTGCTCCGGAGGCTCGTCGACTCCCATGTCCCCGGATTAAAATTTTCACTAATGAAAAAAAATCCGGATGGGATGAGTTTCCTAAGAACAACCAATTCGTCATCGTGCTAACAACTTGAGCGATCACCTAAACAAACTAGTTGTTCAAGCAACAAAACTCTTCTAGTTAGTTAGCCGCGAAAGAGATGACGGACGGATCGCCGGTTTTTGTGTTTATCTTCGGGGTCCATGATTATACAAATACATATAGATGTAGACATGTATAATCAACACATACAAACATATTAATAAGAACATGCAAAGATCAATAATAAAAGTTGTAAAACTTGTATACCTCTCGATCTTCTATCGTATGTCCTAACCTCCTTGTAGACTTCGTGTGGGCGAAGATCCTCCACAAGTTGAAGCCTCCTAGATCACGTTCTTCCCTTCCTTGCTCGCTACGAACAAAGAGAAGAACAAAACAAAACTCCTTCTCCTATCTAGAACTGACCACCAAGCCAAGGAGCTTGATATAGCCGCCGGCCAAAGAGAAGAGGAGGAATAGGTTGAGCACCGGCCAAGGTAGAGGAGAAGATGGAGTGGGCGTCGGCTACACCTTAGGAAGAGAAAGGAAGCAAATCCTAATCTCCCACCTTGTTGCCGCCCAAGCCAAAACCCTAACCTTAATCCTTTGGGCGCCGGCCAAAGCAAGGAGGAAGATGGAGTGGGCGCCGGCTACACCTTAGGATGAGAAAGAAAGCAAACCCTAATCTCCCATGTTGTTGCCGCCCAAGCCACAAGACAAACCCTAGCTGCCCAAGGGACAAACCCTAATCCCTCCTTGGATTTCTTGTCGCCCAAACTCTTGAGAGGCAAAACCCTAATCTTCCAAGAATTAGGTTGCTGCCCAAGCCTTAGCCCTCTATTTATAGAGTTGGGATTAAGCCTCCTTTAATCTCCACCATCGGATTTAGGGATTTAATCTCCACCGTCGGATCTAGGGTTTCATCCCAACCGTCGGATCTAGGGTTTCATCCCAACCATCGGATCTAGGGTTTCATCTCATCCGTCGGATTTAGAGATTTAATCTCAACCATCGGATCTAGAGATTTAATCTCAACCGTCTGATCTAGGGTTTCATCCCAACCGTCGGATCTAGGGTTTCATCCCAACCGTCGGATCTAGAGTTTTATGTTCCATCATTGGATCTAGGCTCCATGAGGTTTATGTTAGGATACGATAGGGACCATGAGGAGGAGTTGGATCTTGGCCACCCGATGGATCCGAACCACACAAACTTGATCCATCAATGATGTTCCATTCCACTAGAGGATCATCATTGAATTACCTCACCAATCCCCATAAATTAATATGGGCTCCATATATTATTTGTACATCCTTCTCCCCGTGTTTAAGATATCGAATGTCCGTCAATTAATTGATTTACTGACCATCAATCAATTAACATCTAACTCCTCAAGTAGTACCACTCAACCTTATCATCATGTTGACTAAGTCAACCTGCAGGGTTTACATGATGAACCTTATGAGCTCCTCAAGGGGACATCATCAACCTAATATATAGGACACGATTTCCTTCTATAACTAACGGCACACCATGTAAATAATATCATTTCCCAACTTACCGAGCATATTGATTTAATCCATAGAAATCTCACCCTTTGGTAAATCAAAGAAATAAATACTAAGTATATGTGCCCGTTATTATATCGGGATTAAGAGCATGTACAACATAATATCCGAGGTCCGATTCAATTATGTAGTCAGCAATAAATTGAATCACCTCTATGTCGGTCCTGCTCAATACACCTAAGTGTACTAGTGTAACTCTATGGTCAAGACAAACCAATACCAAGCTACACTACAACCATGCCAATGGTTTATCCAAAACCATCTTGGTTGTGAGCCTCTACTTATATTCTACAAGGGACTGATAACATGATCTTCTGTGCAACACCAAGCACCATGTTATCTACAATGTAGAGTATTAGACAATATGCACACATATAACAAATATAAAGTGCAAACAATGATCATGTGATTCTTATTTCAAAATAAAAATGTTCATACAAAAAGAGCTAGACTTTCAGTATACATCCCAACAAAAGACCCCAAGAAACTTTCGGCCAAGACCATTACTTGTGCTCTCCATGATGATCCATGCTATACCTTGTATTAATATGAAGATGATAGGTTTCTAGATGGGTTTGGTTAAGTGGTTGATCCTCAAACCCTTCTAAGACTCTCGGCCAAGTCCCTTTGGACCTCTAATGTGTTTTTCTATGCTATGTTTAGATGAGTTTATGCTATGTTTTGATGTTAGATGAAGATAACATGTTCTATGCTAGGTTTTAAATGAGTTCATGTCATGTTGATGGTAGAAGAAGATAACATGTTCTATGCCATGCTATAGATGAGTTTATGCTATGTTTTGATGGTAGATGAAGATAACATGTTCTTGGCTAAACTAGAGTTAAGTGGTTGAGCCTTTATGTCCTTTGAACCATTCGACCAAGACACCTAATGTGTTTTTCTATGCTATGTTTTAGATGAGTTTATGCTATGTTTTGATGTTAGATGAAGATAACATGTTCTATGCTAGGTTTTAAATGAGTTCATGCCATGTTGATGGTAGAAGAAGATAACTTGTTCTATGCCATGCTATAGATGAGTTTATGCTATGTTTTGATGGTAGATGAAGATAACATGTTGTTGGATAACCTAGATTTAAGTGGTTGACCCTTTTAGTCCTTTGAACCATTCGGCCAAGACCCATTTAAGTCTATCATGCTATGATCTATAAATTACCATGTTATATTTTGTATGTAGATATAGGTAACATGTGAAAGCTAAGTTAGATTTAAGAAATGGATCTTAGGTTTTCTTGAAATTCTCGACCAAGGCTTATCTAAAATCCTAAGTGCCCTCCCATGCTATGCTTTATATGTTAAAGAATTAACATGTGGTTTGTTAGACCATATATAAGTTGTTTGGGGTTTAAAACTTTGATAGAGCTCCATGAAGTTTAGGTCACTCCATGTATCCTTGTTCATGATGTTTATGCCTTATGTCATGCCCTATATGTGTGTGATGTTAACATGATGTTAAGGGATCCTTGCTCAAGTGGTTTAGCATGATTGGTTATGACACTACCATATGTCTATGTCAATAGTAGGGATGCATGATAATTTTCTTCTCATTACCATGTTAAATTTATGATCATGTTATGCTCATTGCCTTGTAATTGTATGAATATATGTTGTTTTATAAAGAAGGAACATGATATGCATGAAAAGAAATATGATATGTTATGAAGAAGAAATATGTTATGCAAGCAATATGATATGTTATGAAGAAGAAATATGTTATGATGTATGATATGTTATGAAGAAGAAATATGTTATGAAAAGCAATACGATATGTTATGAAGAAGAAATATGTTATGATATGAAGAAGAAACACGATATGCCATGATAAGGAACATAATATGTTTATGAAATGAAATATAATATGTTATGATAAGAAGCATGATATATATTTTACTTTCTGCATGGCTTGTACCAGCACCCTAACAAGGTGCAAGGGATGGGCTCCTATGTGCCCCTTGGTCGACGGTCGTAGTAGGGACTCAGTACTGGATGGGGTCCCAGATGCCCTAGGCCGACAGTCATAAGTATGGGCTTAGGATGGGCTTCTGTTATGCTGCCCCTAGGCCGATGGACTTAGTACGGGCCTATTACTCTAGTGGGTTCGGGATTAGCTACCTCGGGTCTATTAGGGATGCACAATATGATGATGATGATGTGGTATAATGTCGGGCCAAATATGTTGAGATTTATGTTTAAATACGTATAATATATGTTTTCAAAGAGCATCCTGCATATATCTTTATGTTATACCTATTTATGTTCTATGATGTTATACTCATGTTATGCCTGTTTATGTTCTATGATGTTATATTCATGTTATGCCTGCTTATGTTCTATGATGTTATATTCATGTTATGCCTACTTATGTTCTATGATGTTATATTCATGTTATGCCTGCTTATGTTCTATGATGTTATATTCATGTTATGCCTGCTTATGTTCTATGATGTTATATTCATGTTATGTCTGCCTATGTTCTATGATGTTATATTCATGTTATGCCTGCTTATGTTCTATGATGTTATATTCATGTTATGCCTGCTTATGTTCTATGATGTTACACATTTATGTTATGCTTATATGTGTTATATGATCATGTCACTACTCTATGCTTAATGTTTGACGTATGGTTTTTGTGAGTAGGATAGGATCTTACTAAGACTATGTGCTTATAGTTTATGTCCCCTTGTACTGCAGATAAGGGTAAAGGGTGGCTAAACTGAAGGGAGCAGCAAGAAGGGAAAAGTGTTTGTGTTAGTGGCATGGTGGAGGAGATCTGTTATGTTCCTTATGCATGTTTTCCTTTAAGATGATTTTTTTTATCAACTTGAACTAAGTACTTAAGAAGTGATGATGCATGCTCTATGTTTAAAAGGAAGTATTTATGAAATGATGATGCATGTTTATGTTTTAAAAGAAGAAACAATAAAAAAAAAATTTAAGTCTAAAGTCTTCCGCTGTAAGGTAATGTATGTATGTACGATCGCATCGCGCCGCCCCTCCGAACCACTGGAAAGGGCGGGCGTGACACATATATATGAAAAGTGCATAAAAATTAACCGTATCCTAAACACACAAAACCGGAAACCGTGTCTCTAGTACCAATTGAAGGTTTTTCCCAAAAGCTTTGATACCAATTGTTGGGTTGATCCATGAGGGGAAACTTCGCTTCCCACTTCACCTCCGTCGTTTGTTCATGGCGATCTCATCGATGTCCCCGGATTAAAAAATTTAATCCTAGACAAAAGGGATTGCCCAAACAACCAAGTCATCGTCGTGCTATTCGTTTAGAGAGGTCACTTGAACAAACTTGTTGTTCAAGCGACCAACCTCTATTCTACGAGTAGCCGCGGAATAGACGTTGTCCGGATCGCCGACTTTCGTGTTTATGTTCGGGATCCAAGTATTATTTAGCCACATACATAAAGTAAACATAAACCATGCATATAATTGAAAAGAAATTATAAACATAATACAAAAGAACACTAATCAAAATAAACAAGATTATACCTCTTGATCTTCTATTGTATGTCCTTCCTCCTTTTGGACGTCGTGTGGGCGACGATCTTCCAAAAGTCAAAGCCTCCTAGATCACCAATCTTCCTTTCCTTGTTCACTCCGAACAAAGGAAGATCATAAAACAAAACTCTTCTTCCTATCTAGAACCGGCGACCAAGTCAATCAACTCGATGTTGCCGCCGGCCAAGGAAGAGAACTTGGAGTATGGGAATCGGCCAAAGGAGAAACAATAAGAGCATGGGCGCCAGCCAACACTTGGAGAAGAGAAAGAAAAGCAATCCTTCTCCTTGTTGCCGCCCAAACCCCAAACCTAGCTCTCCTAATTTTCGGCCAAGGATGAAGGGAAGAAGAATAGGTTGAGCTCCGAGCAAGGTAGAGGGAAGAAGGATGGAAGCCGTCCAAAACCATGGAAGAAGAAGAAAAAGCCTTCTCTTTGTTGTTGCCTCCCACAACAATCCAAAAACCCTAAACCTAGCTGCCCACTCTCATTCCTAACCAAACTAGGATTCCTAGCCTCCCTTAGGAAGCAAACCCTAATCCTCATCCATCATCTTGCTGACCACCCCTATCACCTCCTTTTATAGAGTTAGGGATAAGCCATGATTTAATCTCCTCCATTGGTTCTAGGGAATTAATCTCAACCGTCGGATCTAGAGATTTAATCTCAACCGTGGGATCTAGAGATTTAATCTCTACCTTTGGATCTAGAGTTTTGTTGTCATCCATTGGATCTAAGCTTCATGAGGTGTTAATAGGCTAAAATAGGGACCATGAGGGGGAGTTGGATCTTGGCCACCCACGGATCAAGCCCACAAAAAGTCTGATCCATTAATGATAATCCAATCCACTAAAGAATTATCATTGATCTACCTCACCAACCCCCATAAGATAATATGGGCTCCATATATTATATGTACATTTTCTCCCAGTGTTTAAGATCTTGAATGTCCGTCGATTAATTAATTTATTGACCATTAATTAATCAACATCTAACTCCATGAGTAGTACCACTCAACCTTTTCATCATGTCGGACCAAGTCCACCTGCAGGGTTTACATGATGAACCTTATGAACTCCTCAAGGGGACATCATCATGTTAGTAATATATGAGAGATGTCCTAAGGCAATCGCCTTATGTATGAACCATTTATATGATAAATGAAGATTCACTATTTGAGTATACATGTCTTATGTATTTGATTGGATCTTAAACTCATTTACTGAATGTCCATGATACGATTCACAGCATGAGAGAATTTGTGATTGGATCACAACTAGTGAGTATCTCTACATGTGTAATTGTGATGTATCGGAATTATCCCTAGTCGATGAATTGATGGATTTGGACACCATCAATTCTGTCGAGACTAGCACGAGGTATACCCCTTGGTGTATCCAAGCAGCTGATTCTCACTGGCTGGAGACATAGTGATGTCCGGAGTTAATCGTGGATGCTAGTTATGGTAACTAGTTCATTGGAGTGACCAGCCGTAAGACTTCATATGGTTCTCTGCATATATAGATATGTCAATGAAGTTCTTACTGTGGCTTAAGTGCGATGTTCCTTAGACTTGCGGTATTCAAGTCATCTTGATCATGGAGACTTATGCTTTGACATCTTAAGCAAACATCTCTAAGGAGATGTGGACCCGGGATGATTGGGTATAAGTCGAAGTGATCGAAGGTGTTTGAATAGCCTATAAAGGATTCACCACTCCTTGCGAGGAGATGTATACCCATGGTCTCTCGTCGGATTGTTACTAAAGTCTTTGGCCAAAGCATTACATGTTTAGAGTAAGGTACTCTTCGATACATGTGGAGTAACTAGAATCCGTAGGACGAGGAAATGATACTTGGGCTAGGTGTGACGTAGTCAGCCTAGTGGGGGCTGACACAATAGACCATGTCCTGAACCAAGTGGGTATAAGATGAGTGAAGGGAATGGGGCACGAATCATTCGAGCTACTGAAGGGTTTCAGAAATAGTTCTGGATCAACCGTTGATCTTTTCGATTAATTGGGGATCATGATGTACTACTAGGTGCCACTCATGATCGTTCTATAATTAATGGTTAATTATAGACGGCCAACATAAATCGAGAACCTATTTGGTCACACGCACAACGAGCGTAATCCAAAGGATTTAAAACGAGCTTGAGAATGGGATTCTCAGACCGAGAGAAACTAGGTTTGATTGGACCAAACATAAAGCGAGCATGAAATCGTTTCAGTCGCAATGGAAGCGTGGATGGGCCGCGTCTTATGAAGACGTAATGGATTAACCAAAATGGTTTGGTTCTAATCCAATGGATGAGAATAAACCAAAGGGGTTTGGTTTATTTTAAATGAATGAACCAAAAGTTGGTTCGGTTCGTTTTAACTTAAAATAAACCATCATGGTTTGGTTTATTTTAACTTATCTTAATGGAGCGGGTTAACGGGCTTTATGGATATGATCCATTAACCATTAAGAGAATTAGTTCTCTATAAAATAGGGCTTAAACCCTAATCAAAGCCCTAATCAAGCTTGGGCGCCCAAACCCCTTCCTCTTGTTGGCGTCAACTCCATTTCCGCCACCCAGCTTGTGTGCTGCCGTCCATCTCCTTGCCGGCGTCCAAGCTTCAGCCGGTGAACCCTCCGGCGACCCTCCGGTGATCTTCCTAGGCCTCGGTGAAAAGGTGAGCACTTGGCTTCATTTGGATGACGGTTAGAGCTCCGACAGCGGCTAAATTACCGGGGATTCGATCTCCGGTAATCCTCTGACGTGGAGGATGAAGGATTCGTCAATCGGTTGACGAATACCTCTCCGGAGAAGCGAGTTTTAAGGACTCGTTTTGGATCCGAATTTGGATTCGGATCGTGATCATCTCTCGATCACGTCGTCTTCAACACGAGGCTTGTAACCCGTACGAAGACGAAGCTCGTGGCTTAGCGAAGTCATCCCGAGGAACTCGGCATGGATACGGATAGAGACGATTCTAGCGAGGATCGTTCCGGTTGATGTCGTTCCCGCTACATGTCATACGAAAGGTATAACGTAGATAAATTTCCTTTTATTGAAAATTTAAATTTACGTTTATGTCTACACTTGTTGTAATATGCATGCGTGTGTTGTGTGTGTTGTAATAAATAGGAGTATTTATTATTTTTATTGCTTCCGCTGTGTTCATGTTTACGAAACATGATCGAACACACACACGCCGCGGTGCCGGAAACCCAACACATCATCCTAATATATAGGACATGGTTTCCTCCTATAATCAACGACACACCATATAAATAATACCATTTCCCAACTTACCGAGCCTATCAATTTAATCTATAAATCTCACCCATTGGTAAATCAAAGAAATGAATACTAAGTATGTGTGCCCGCTATTATATCGGAATTAAGAGCATATACAATATAATATCTGAGGTCCAATTCGATTATGTAGTCAGCAATAAATCGAATCACCTCTAAGTCGATCCTGCTCAATACACACAAAGTGCACTAGTGTGATTCTATGGTCAAGACAAACCAATACCAAATCACACTGCAACCATACCAATGGTTTGTCCAAAGTCATCTCGGTTGTGAGCCATTACTTATACTTTACAAGGAGTCGATAACATGATCTCCCGTGTGACACCACACACCATGTTATCTACAATGTAATGTATTAGACAATATTGCATAACCAAAAAAATGCAAACAATGATCATGTGATTCTTATTTCAAAAATAAAGATCTTCATACAAAAGATAGACTTTTCAGTATACATCCTAATAGACATGACAACTATCCCAACTCAACAACTACCATAACTCTCGAGTGGTCTAGTGGGCAATCTGAATAAGTAGCGATAAGCTACACAATGAGGGTTCCTGATTCTAGCCACTCCGACTATCACTACCCATGAGTGGTCAATTGTCACACAAGCAAGACAGACTACACACAACTCCAACTACCACCATCAATAGTGGCCGAGTGTGGCACAACAGATGATCTGCTCTTACACTAGCTACTATTACCACCAGTAACCATGAAGGAAGGATGACTGATGACCCTCTCACCCACAAGGGAGACCAAGTCGCTATCATGCATGTAAATGTGATGAATGCATAGCTACACACACATACATCCACAACACACTCTCTATCAAATAGAGAGTCATACACAACTGACAGTCAACCATACTAGGACCTCCAGTCCATAGCAACCCCCTATCAACAATCAACCTTGCTAGGACCCCTAGTCCATAACAACCCACTATCGACAATCAACTATGTTAGACCTCCAGTCCGTAGCAACCCACTATCGACCATCAACCATGCTAGGACCTCAAGTTCATAGCAACCCACTATCGACAATCAACTATGCTAGGACCTCCAGTCTGTAGCAACCCACAATCGACAATCAACCATTCTAGGACCTCCAATCCGTAGCAACCCACTATCGACAATCAACTATGCTAGGACCTCCAGTCCATAGCAACCCACTATCGACTGTAGGGATGTATACTGAAAAGTCTATCTTTTATATGAACATCTTTATTTTGAAATAAGAATCACATGATCATTGTTTGCATATTTTTATGGTTATGCAATATTATCTCATACTTTACATTGTAGATAACATGGTGTGTGGTGTCACACAGGAGATCATGTTATCGGCCCCTTGAAAAGTATAAGTAAAGGCTCACAACCGAGATGACTTTGGACAAACCATCGGAATGGTTGTAGTGTGATTTGGTATTGGTTTGTCTTGACCATAGAATCACACTAGTGCACTTTGTGTGTATTGAGAAGGACCGACATAGAGGTGATTCGATTTATTGCTGACTACATAATCGAATCGGACCTCAGATATTATTTAGTACATGCTCTTAATCCTGATATAATAACGGGCACATATACTTAGTACTCATCTCTTTGATTTACCAATGGGCGAGATTTATAGATTAAATCGATAGACTCGGTAAGTTGAGAGATGATATTATTTATATGGTGTGCCATTGATTATACGAGGAAACCGTGTCCTATATATTAGGATGATGATGTCCCCTTGAGGAGCTCATAAGGCTCATCATGTAAACCCAGCAGGTGGACTTGGTCCGGCATGATGAAAAGGTTGAGTGGTACTACTCAAGGAGTTAGATGTTGATTAATTAATGGTCAGTAAATTAATTAATCGACAAACATTCGAGATCTTAAACACGGGGAGAAAATGTACAAATAATATATGGAGCCCATATTATCATATGGGGGTTGGTGAGGTAGATCAATGATGAACCTTTAGTGGATTGGATCATCATTAGTGGATCGGACTTTATGTGGGCTTGATCCATGGGTGGCCAAGACCCAACTCCTCCTCATGGTCCCTAATGTAACCTATTAACACCTCATGAAGCTTAGATCCAATGGATAAAAACAAAACTCTAAGATCCATTGGTAGAGATCAAATCTCTAAGATCCGACGGTTGAGATTAAATCTCTAGATCCGATGGTTGAGATTAAATCCCTAGAACCAATGGAGGAGATTAATTCATGACTTATCCCTAACTCTATAAAAGGAGGGTATGGGGAGTGGTCGTGGATGACATGATGAATAGGAGGAGAGCTAGGGTTTGGGTGGCAAGGAGCAATCCTATTTGAGATAGGATTGGGATTAGGGTTTTGAGGCTAGGGTGGCACCAAATAAGGAAGGTTCTTTCTCTCTTCTTCTTCCTCTTTGGGCCAACGTCCAGCAGCCTTTTCCATCTCTTTTCCAGCCTTAGCCGGCGCCCAAAGTTCCCTTCTTCTTTTCCTTAGGTGGTGGAAACAAGATATAGGGTTTCCCTTGGTGTCTTGGTAGTTTTCCACCATCTCCTTCTCCTTCTAGTTGGCCGGCGGCAAGGACTTTCATTGCTCCTTGTTGGTTGAGTTTTGGAAGGAGAAAAACATTGTTTCTCTTCTTCCTCTTGCTTTGGAAAAGCAAGGAAGGAAGTTTTGCGATCTAGGAGCTTCGACTTTTGGTGGATCGTCGCCCACACGACGTCCAAAAGGAGGAAGGTCATACATTAGAAGACCAAGAGGTATACCTATTCTTCTTTCTCTTTTATTCATTGCTTGTTTTTGTTTTACAAATATAAGCATGTTATATTTCTGTAAATAGCTATATAATACTTGGATCCCAAGTATAAACACAAAAACCGGCGATCCGAACTGTAACGCCCGTAAAATTCCTAGTAATTTTACAAGAATTTTTGGCTTGATGATCATGGGCTTTATGTAGGCCTTATCAAAAATAAAAGAAAATGAGCCAAAAAGGGGTGCAAGGCCTAGGAATTGAACCCCAAACCTCTAGAGATAGCCAAGCCCTATAGATGTACCCACTAACCAGAAGCCCAATAGGATATTATCATTAGAGGAATAGGGGAAATTGTAGATAAGTGTGATGAGGATAAATGAAGAGACATGGAAAGGAGAAGAGAAACTTCTCTTCCTCTCTTTATAAAGAAGAGGGAAGGTTCTAATTGGCCACTTCTTCTTCCTTTCTTCTTCTCACCGAAATCTAGAAGGCTCTCCCTCTCCATTTCCACTCTTGGCCGAAACTCATCCAAGCAAGAAGCAAGAGCTAGGTTTTGTGTTCCTTAGTTTATCTCACACTACAAGCAAAGCGAAGGATGTAAGTATCCCTCACCTGCATACGATTAGCTTCGATTGATGTTGTAAAAGAAATCTATATGTTATATCCGGCCAAGCTATGTTTTAGTTTATCAATGAAGTTGTATGCTATGTTTAGGAAGTAGATGATGATGTTAACATGGAAAAAGGGATTAGGTTAAAAGCTAACCCTAATAGCCACTAAAGCCTATTCGGCCAAGCCATGATTCTAGGTTTCAATGAGTTCCATTCTATGTTGTTTTTTTGTAACTATATGATGATGCTAGGATTTAAAATGGATTAGGTTAAACGTTAACCCTAATAGCCACCAAGATCCATTCGGCCAAGCCATGTTTTAGGGTTTTAATGAAGTTCTATGCTATGTTTTTGTAACTATATGATGATGTTAGGATTTAAGATGGATTAGGACAAAAGCTAACCCTAAAAACCTACTTGGACCATTCGGCCACCTCTCTATTTTGATGACTCCATGAAGTTTAACCCATGTTTTATATGAATATGAAGTTGTTAGTATGTTAATTGAATTAGGTTAAAAGACTAGCCCTAAAAACTTACATGGATCATTCGGCCAACCTATGTTTTGGGTGATTAAATGAAGTCTAGTTCTTGTTTTGTATGCAAATGAAGTTGTTGTGTTATGTTAAATGAATTAGGTTAAAAGATAACCCTAGAAAACCCTATGGATCATTCGGCCAACCTATGTTTTGGGTGATTAAATGAAGTCTAATTCATGTTCTATATGCAAATGAAGTTGTTGTTATGCTAAAATGAATTAGGTTAAAAGATAACCCTAGAAAACCCTATAGACCATTCGGCCATCATGTATTTTTGGGGATTAAATGAAGTTTTAATTCAATTCTTATGTGCATATGAAGTTGTTGTTAAGTTAAATGAATAGGTTAACATGTGTTTTATGTTGGGTGAAGTCATGTTGACTTGTGATATTAAATAATGCTAGATGAAGATAACATGCCTTAGGTTAGTGTTTACTTACTTTTGATGCCATGCTTTATGCCATGTCTATGTGTATGCGATATTTAAAATATGTTATGAAATGGAAAATGATAAGATTATGAAATGAAACAAACGATATGTTCACGACATGAGGATGAAATGAAGAATAATATGTTATGAAATGAAGAATGGTATGTTTACGAAGATATGTTCATGAAGGGGAAGCATGATGTGTTATGAAATGAAGTATGCTATGTTTGCAAAATGAAATAAGCTATGTTATAAAAAAATAAGCATATAAGTATTTTACCTTCTGCATGGCTTGTACCAAGACCCTAATAAGGTCCAAGAAGGGATGGGCTCCTAAGATGCCCTAGGTCGATGGAATAAGACTCGGGCGTAGGATGAGCTTCTATGTATGATTGCCCCTAGGTCGATGGAATAAGACTCGGGCCTAGTACGGGATGGGCTCCAAGATGCCTTAGGTCAATGGAGTAAGACTCGGGCCTAGGATGGGCTTCTATGCTATGATGATTGTCCTAGGTCGACGGACTAAGATCGGGCCTTGTAACCTATTAGGTTCGAGACTTGCTATCTCGGGCCTATTTAGGGATGCGCGCTATGATAATGAAGAAGTGGTACAATGCCGGGCCCAAATATGTTGAGATTTATATTTACGTACCTATAATATATGTTTTCAAAAGCATCTTGCATATGTTACCTGATTAGATTGTTATGTTACATGCTATGTTGATATGTTACATATGAAGTATGTTATGTTTGATATGTCATGTTTATGTCACTATGCTACATATGATGTATGTTATGTTTGATATGCCATGTTTATGCCACTATGTTACCTATGATGTATGTTACGTTTGATATGCCATGTTATGTCACTACGTTAAACATGATCTATGTTATGTTTGATAGGTCATACATATATGTCGTATGTTATGTTGATTTGCTACGTTACGTATGTTATATGTTATGTTTAATTAAGTCCTAAATGTACATGATATGATGCTATGTTATAGATGATACATGTTATGCTGCCATGCTATGGATGAGACATGTTATGTTTACTCACGTTACTTATGCTACATGTTAAGTTGATTACGCCATGTATGTTACATGTTATATGGCTTATATGTTATGAATGTTACATGCTTATATGTTAGGAATGTTACATGCCATAATTAATGTCGATATATGGTTTTGTGAGTAGGACTGGATCTTACTAAGCCTATGTGCTTATAGTTTATCTTTCCCTCGTACTGCAGATAAGGGTAAGGGATGGATAAACTAAAGGGAGCAACAGGAGGGGCCAAATGTGTGTGGCAGTGGCATGGTGGAGAAGATCCGTTAGGTCTATATATATATGTTTGCCTATGATGATGACGTTTATGGATGTCCTTACTTATGTCTTCGTATGACGACGATGTTTAAGAACTTGAACTAAGCACTAAGTATCTATAGATGTTATGATGCATGCTCTATGTTAATAAGAAGAAGTAAGGAAGAAGTAAGAAGAAGTATCTATATATGCTATGATGCATGCCCTATGTTAAGAAGAAGAAGTATATATATATGTATATGTCAATGCATATGTTTAAAAGAAAAAAAAAATAAGTCTAAAGTCTTCCGCTGTAAGAAAAAAAAAGAAGTATGTATAAAGTCTTCCGCTGTATGTAATGTATGTATGTACGGTCGCGTCACGCGCCGCCCCTCCGGGTTCTGGGTCCGAAAAGGGCGGGCGTGACAGGTTGGTATCAGAGCGGATCTGCCTTTCCACTACACACACATCAAGCTCCAAATCCTGCCGCTCCAAGTAAGAATTCTATGTCTACTCTAATTTTGTTAAATGTTTTTCTTCATGTATGATAGGAAATTTTTCTAGCTTAAATATGCATGAAAATATGTGTAATACCCTCATGCTTGATCATGTATGATATAAAATACCTTAAGCTTAAACTATGCATGAGAACATGAATGATGCCTTAAGCTTAAAATGACTTTATGCTAGCTTCAGTCTAATTATGCGTAGGTCAACGAACGAAAACTTATACTAGCTTTACCTTAATATATGAAGATAAACATGTCTGGAAGACGCAGTAGTAGAGCTGATGAGCTAGCACCCCCGCATGACCTTACACACGTAGTCACAGAACTCCAACGACAAGTCACAGAACAACAACAAGTGATAAATACTCTAATGAATAAGCGAGGAAACCCTACTGCCCCACCAACGGGCGCCGGCCCGATGGTTCGACAGGAAGCTTACCTGATCCAGTGGCAGAGACTAAAGCCGGAAAATTTCTCTGGTACTGGTGAGCCATGGGATGCCCAGGCCTGGTTCAAGACGGTGGAAAGCATCGTGGAGCTACTGGACTGGCCCGAATGCGAGAAGATTAAGTGTGCATCATTCTGCCTTTCGGGAGATGCTCGGATGTGGTGGGAACGGGTTAAAGCAAAGAGACAAGTAAATCAGATGAGATGGACAGATTTCGAGTACGAGTTCTTCGAAGAATTCTTCCACATGTGGGTGACCAACAAGCATTACGACGAGTTCACTGGGTTCCGACAAGGTGACCTATCGATCGGCGAAGCCGTGAAGAGATTCAACCGACTCGCACGCGTCGTGCCCGAGTTGGTCGACGGAAGAGAAAGGGTCAGACTCATGCTGAAGATGCTCTGACCAGAAATAGCTCTGAATGTGGCCGGCGGAGTTCATAGACCGCAGACCGCAGAGGAGTTGTTCAGTAGTGCCTTAATTACCGAGCATTACCTGAACAACATTAATCAGCAAAAGAAAGCACTGAGTGAAGGCAGGGGTCAGGCTCAGTCAGGAGGTCAGAGGAACCAGAGTGCTTGGAAAGGGAACCCCACTGGCAAGAGAAGACAATGGGAGAATCCTAAAGGAGGTCCAGCGAGCAAGCAGCCCAGGATCCCTCTGTGTGCTACCTGCGGGAAGATACATCCTAGAGTATGCTACCAAGGCACAAATCGATGTTACAACTATGGACGGACAGGGCATAGAATCAAGGACTGTCCTATCCAGGTTCAGGCACCTCCTCAGCCGTATGCCCAGCCTAGGAGTACTCTACCTCAGGGATCGCTTATGTATTCCCGACGATCCAGAATTGCGGAAGGAGATATTTGAGGAAGCTCACAGAACTCCTTATGCGATGCATCCTGGAACCACCAAGATGTACCAAGACCTGAAACGAAAGTTCTGGTGGTTCGGAATGAAAAGGGATGTGGCTCAGTATGTCAGTACCTGCGTGACCTGCCAGAGGGTTAAGGCAGAACACTAGAGACCTGGAGGAACACTGCAGCCGATCCAGATTCCAGAATGGAAATGGGAGGACATTTCTATGGATTTCATCTCAGGATTGGCCAAGATGACAAACGGTTATGATGCTATATGGGTAATTGTGGATGATTGACGAAGTCTTCGTTCAATTTACATGTTGCTATTCGTTGTTCCTGAACAAGCAGCTCGATTATATCTTTAGAAATTATCATACATGGAATTCCTAAGACCATCATTTACAGAGATGGTAGCTTTATTTCCATTTACGAGAATGTGTTGAAGGCCCTAGGCGCGAAGCTATTATTGATCTTGCCTTCCATCCCAGACAGACGGATAGGCCAGAAGAGTAAATCAAATCTTGGAGGATATGTTACGAGCTGCGCCTGGATTTCAAAGTGGTGTGCGATACTTATGTTTTGAATTAACACAATAATAGCTACCAAGCTACTATTGGAATGACACCCTACAAGGCCTATCACGGGAGGAAGTGTAGATCTCCCATATCTTTGATGCGAGGGTGGTGAAAAGAAGAGGATGGGACTCAGGGGATTTCATCAGCGACACCACCCGAGCTATCTGAACATCGTCGGAGAATTGAAGCTGCTCATAGCCGACAAAGAGCTATGCGGATATCGGCGTAGCCGTTAGAATTGAAGTTGGGGATCTAGTATTCCTCAAAGTTGCTCCTATGAAGCGAGTGATGAGATTGGAAGGAAGGGTAAAGCCCGAGTCCACGCTCGTGGGATCGTATCCGATATTGCGGAGGATTGGCAAGGTAAGCTTACAAGCTAGAGTGCCTCGAGATGTCGGCTATTCACAGCGTGTTCCATGTCTGTGCTCAAGAAATGCATTTCGGTCTGGACCAAGTGATCGAGCCACAAGCGTACAAGTTCAAGAGGACTGAGTATTGGAAGTCGGCCTATCGGATACTAGGCAGAAATCAAAGGCTAAGGAACAAAGAGGTGCCCTTAGTAAAGGTCAGTGGCGAGAATCAGCAGTGCGAGGAAGCTACACAGGAGCGAGGAGGACATGAAGCGAAGTACCACAATTGTTCTAAGTTTCGAGGACGAAACTTTTAAAAGGTATGAAGGATTGTAACGCCCGTAAAATTCCTAGCAATTTTACAAGAATTTTTGGCTTGATGATCATGGGCTTTATGTGGGCCTTTTCAAAAGTAAAAGAAAATGAGCCAAAAAGGGGTGCAAGGCCTAGGAATTGAACCCCAAACCTCTAGAGATAGCCAAGCCCTATAGATGTACCCACTAACCAGAAGACCAATAGGATATTATCATTAGAGGAAGAGGGGAAATTGTAGATAAGTGTGATGAGGATAAATGAAGAGACATGGAAAGGAGAAGAGAAACTTCTCTTCCTCTCTTTATAAAGAAGAGGGAAGGTTCTAATTGGCCACTTCTTCTTCCTTTCTTCTTCTCACCGAAATCTAGAAGGCTCTCCCTCTCCATTTCCACTCTTGGCCGAAACTCATCCAAGCAAGAAGCAAGAGCTAGGTTTTGTGTTCCTTAGTTTATCTCACACAACAAGAAAAGCGAAGGATGTAAGTATCCCTCACCTGCATACGAGTAGCTTCGATTGATGTTGTAAAAGAAATCTTTATGTTATATCCGGCCAAGCTATGTTTTAGTTTATCAATGAAGTTGTATGCTATGTTTAGGAAGTATATGATGATGTTAACATGGAAAAAGGGATTAGGTTAAAAGCTAACCCTAATAGCCAATAAAGCCTATTCGGCCAAGCCATGATTCTAGGTTTCAATGAGTTCCATGCTATGTTGTTTTTTTGTAACTATATGATGATGCTAGGATTTAAAATGGATTAGGTTAAAGGTTAACCCTAATAGCCACCAAGATCCATTCGGCCAAGTCATGTTTTAGGGTTTTAATGAAGTTCTATGCTATGTTTTTGTAACTATATGATGATGTTAGGATTTAAGATGGATTAGGACAAAAGCTAACCCTAAAAACCTACTTGGACCATTCGGCCACCTCTCTATTTTGATGACTCCATGAAGTTTAACCCATGTTTTATATGCATATGAAGTTGTTAGTATGTTAATTGAATTAGGTTAAAAGACTAGCCCTAAAAACCTACATGGATCATTGGGCCAACCTATGTTTTGGGTGATTAAATGAAGTCTAGTTCTTGTTTTGTATGCAAATGAAGTTGTTGTGTTATGTTAAATGAATTAGGTTAAAAGATAACCCTAGAAAACCCTATGGATCATTCGGCCAACCTATGTTTTGGGTGATTAAATGAAGTCTAATTCATGTTCTATATGCAAATGAAGTTGTTGTTATGCTAAAATGAATTAGGTTAAAAGATAACCCTAGAAAACCCTATGGACCATTCGGCCATCATGTATTTTTGGGGATTAAATGAAGTTTTAATTCAATTCTTATGTGCATATGAAGTTGTTGTTAAGTTAAATGAATAGGTTAACATGTGTTTTATGTTGGGTGAAGTCATGTTGACTTGTGATATTAAATAATGCTAGATGAAGATAACATGCCTTAGGTTAGTGTTTACTTACTTTTGATGCCATGCTTTATGCCATGTCTATGTGTATGCGATATTTAAAATATGTTATGAAATGGAAAAAGATAAGATTATGAAATGAAACAAACGATATGTTTATGACATGAATATGACATGAGGATGAAATGAAGAATAATATGTTATGAAATGAAGAATGGTATGTTTACGAAGATATGTTCATGAAGGGGAAACATGATGTGTTATGAAATGAAGTATGCTATGTTTGCAAAATGAAATAAGCTATGTTATAAAAAAATAAGGATATAAGTATTTTACCTTCTGCATGGCTTGTACCAAGACCCTAATAAGGTCCAAGAAGGGATGGGCTCCTAAGATGCCCTAGGTCGATGGAATAAGACTCGGGCCTAGGATGGGCTTCTATGTATGATTGCCCCTAGGTCGATGGAATAAGACTCGGGCCTAGTACGGGATGGGCTACAAGATGCCTTAGGTCGATGGAGTAAGACTCGGGCCTAGGATGGGCTTCTACGCTATGACGATTGTCCTAGGTCGACGGACTAAGATAGGGCCTAGTAACCTATTAGGTTCGAGACTTGCTACCTCGGGCCTATTTAGGGATGCGCGCTATGATAATGAAGAAGTGGTACAATGCCGGGCCCAAATATGTTGAGATTTATATTTACGTACCTATAATATATGTTTTCAAAAGCATCTTGCATATGTTACCTGATTAGATTGTTATGTTACATGCTATGTTGATATGTTACATATGAAGTATGTTATGTTTGATATGCCATGTTTATGTCACTATGCTACATATGATGTATGTTATGTTTGATATGCCATGTTTATGCCACTATGTTACCTATGATGTATGTTACGTTTGATATGCCATGTTATGTCACTACGTTACACATGATGTATGTTATGTTTGATAGGTCATACATATATGTCGTATGTTATGTTGATTTGCTACGCTCATTTATGTTATATGTTATGTTTAATTAAGTCCTAAATGTACATGATATGATGCTATGTTATAGATGATACATGTTATGCTGCCATGCTATGGATGAGACATGTTATGTTTACTCACGTTACTTATGCTACATGTTAAGTTGATTACGCCATGTATGTTACATGTTATATGGCTTATATGTTATGAATGTTACATGCTTATATGTTAGGAATGTTACATGCCATGATTAATGTCGATATATGGTTTTGTGAGTAGGACTGGATCTTACTAAGCCTATGTGCTTATAGTTTATCTTTCCCTCGTACTGCAGATAAGGGTAAGGGATGGATAAACTAAAGGGAGCAGCAGGAGGGGCCAAATGTGTGTGGCAGTGGCATGGTGGAGAAGATCCGTTAGGTCTATATATATATGTTTGCCTATGATGATGACGTTTATGGATGTCCTTACTTATGTCTTCATATGACGACGATGTTTAAGATCTTGAACTAAGCACTAAGTATCTATAGATGTTATGATGCATGCTCTATGTTAATAAGAAGAAGTAAGGAAGAAGTATGAAGAAGTATCTATATATGCTATGATGCATGCCCTATGTTAAGAAGAAGAAGTATATATATATATGTATATGTCAATGCATATGTTTAAAAGAAAAAAAAAATAAGTCTAAAGTCTTCCACTGTAAGAAAGAAAAAGAAGTATGTATAAAGTCTTCCGCTGTATGTAATGTATGTATGTACGGTCGCGTCACGCGCCGCCCCTCCGGGTTCTGGGTTCGAAAAGGGCGGGCGTGACACGGACATCGTCTATTCCGCGGCTACTCGTTGAATAGAGGATGGTCGCTTGAACAACTAGTTTGTCAAGTGACCTGTCTAAACGAATAGCACGATGATGACTTGGTTGCTTTGGTAATCCCTTTTGTCTAGGATTAAATTTTTTTATCCGGGGACATCGTAGGGATCACCATGGTTAAGCAACCGAGGTGAAGGGGAAGCGAAGTTTCCCCTCACGGACTCGACAAGGGAAATCCTTTCAATTGGTATCAGAGCTTCCCGGCAAAACCTTTCAATTGGTATCAGAGTCAAGGTTTCCGGTTTTGTGTGTTTAGGATTCTGTTAATTTTTATGCACTTTTTCATATATTATATGTGCTGGATAATAGTAGGATATGCGTAGTTTAACTCTTTGGTTGAAGGCATAAGATCCGACTATTATGGTCATATGTGTGTATGTGATTGTTGTTAGTAATATATGAGAGATGTCCTAAGGCAATCGCCTTATGTATGAACCATTTATATGATAAATGAAGATTCACTATTTGAGTATACATGTTTTATGTATTTGATTGGATCTTAAACTCATTTACTGAATGTCCACGATACAATTCACAGCATGAGAGAATTTGTGATTGGATCACAACTAGTGAGTATCACTACATGTGTAATTGTGATGTATCGGAATTATCCCTAGTCGATGAATTGATGGATCTGGACACCATCAATTCTGTTGAGACTAGCACGAGGTATACTCCTTGGTGTATCCAAGCAGCTGATTCTCATTGGCTGGAGACATAGTGATGTCCGGAGTTAATCGTGGATGCTAGTTATGGTAACTAGTTCATTGGAGTGACCAGCCGTAAGACTTCATATGGTTCTCTGCATATAAAGATATGTCAATGAAGTTCTTACTGTGGCTTAAGTACGATGTTCCTTTGACTTGCGGTATTCAAGTCATCTTGATCATGGAGACTTATGCTTTGACATCTTAAGCAAACATCTCTAAGGAGATGTGGACCCGGGATGATTGGGTATAAGTCGAAGTGATCGAAGGTGTTTGAATAGCCTATAAAGGATTCACCACTCCTTGCGAGGAGATGTAGACCCATGGCCTCTCGTCGGATTGTTACTAAAGTCTTTGGCCAAAGCATTACATGTTTAGAGTAAGGTACTCTTCGATACATGTGGAGTAACTAGAATCCGTAGGACGAGGAAATGATACTTGGGCTAGGTGTGACGTAGTCAGCCTAATGGGGACTGACACAATAGACCATGTCCTGAACCAAGTGGGTATAAGATGAGTGAAGGGAATGGGGCACGATTCATTCGAGCTACTGAAGGGTTTCAGAAATAGTTCTGGATCAACCGTTGATCTTTTCGGTTAATTGGGGATCATGATGTACTACTAGGTGCCACTCATGATCGTTCTATAATTAATGGTTAATTATAGACGGCCAACATAAACCGAGAACCTATTTGGTCACACGCCACAACAAAGGATTTAAAACGAGCTTGAGAATGGGATTCTCAGACCGAGAGAAACTATGTTTGGTTGGACCAAACATAAAGCGAGCATGAAATTGTTTCAGTCGCAGAGGAAGCGTGGATGGGTCATGTCTTATGAAGACATAATGGATGGACCAAAATGGTTTGGTTCTAATCCAATGGATGAGAATAAACCAAAGGGTTTGGTTTATATTAAACGAATGAACCAAAGGTTGGTTCGGTTCGTTTTAACTTAAAATAAACCATCATGGTTTGGTTTACTTTAACTTATCTTAATGGAGCGGGTTAACGGGCTTTATGGATATGATCCATTAACCATTAAGAGAATTAGTTCTCTATAAAATAGGGCTTAAACCCTAATCCAAAACCCTAATCTATTTTTGGCCGCCCAACCTAGTTGCCGCCCACCCCTTGTTGGTGATTTCGGCGCCCAACTACAAGCTGCCACCGCCCAGCTTTGTGCCGCCGTCCAAGACCCTTGCCGGCGTCCAAGCTCCAGCCGGTGAACCTCCGGCGACCCTCCGGTGATCTCCTATAGGTTCGGCATCAAGGTGGGTTTTTCCTCTCCTTGTTTTGGCCGGCGCCTACTCCTCCACCAAGCTGTCCAGTTTTCTGGACAGCTTCTCCTCCTCTCGTCGGAGCGTCGTTTGGACGACGGTTAGTGCTCCGACAGCGGCTAACTTGCGATTTGATCTCCGGTAATCCTCTGAGGTGGAGGGACGAAGGATTCGTCAACGGTTGTGACGAATACCTCTCCGGAGAAGCGAGTTTTGAGAACTCGTTTTAGGATCCGAATTTGGATTCGGATCGTGATCATCTCTCGATCACGTCGTCTTCAACACGAGGCTAGTAACCCGTACGAAGACGAAGCTCGTGACTTAGCGAAGTCATCCCGAGGAGCTCGGCGTGGATACGGATAGAGACGATTCTTACGAGGATCGTTCCGGTTGATGCCGTTCCCGCTACACGTCATACGGAAGGTATAACGTAGTTTAATTTCCTTTTATTGCAAATTTTAATTTACGGTTATGTCTACACTTGTTGTAATAGCATGCGTGTGTTGTGTGTGTTGTAATAAATATAGATTTATTAATTTTAATTGCTTCCGCTGTGCTCATGTTTACGAAACATGATCGAACACACACACGCCGCGGTGCCGGAAACCCAACAGTGGTATCAGAGCCCAGGTTGTGTTTCGACATAATCGTAAAAATGGTTTTGCGATAGTCATAATGTATTTCTGGAAATTTTCTACATTTTGGAAATTTAGAAGTATTTATGGAAATTTTTCAATTTTGGAAAGTCTAGAAGTATTTATGGAAATCTTCCACTTTTGGAAAGTTGGAAGTATTTATGGAAATTTATATTTTCCATAAATAAAATATTTGATTAGATTCTGGAAATTTGTTTTCTAATTTAATCATGATTTGATTTGGGAAATCAAATCTTAAAATATTTAATTTCCATAAGTAGTTTTAAAGATTTAGGAAATTGGTTTCCTAAATAGATTTTCCTTAATCAAATAATTCCATGAATGAAATATGTGATTAGATTTGGAAATTTGTTTCCTAATTTAATTATGATTTGATTTGGAGAATCAAATCTTAAACATATTTTATTTCCATAAATAGTTATGACATATAAGGAAATTATATACATGACATAATTGTATGCCATGTAATTGCATTAGATGCATAACATTATGCCATGCGTGTCGTGACATGTAGATGTATGCCATGTATGCCATGCCATATAGATAATAGTTATTTGCATGCAAAGAGGATGAGACATAAAAACCCTTAATCAATATTAAAGCCTACACCTTCCATTAATATGGTTAGAACCAGAGTTCTGTTTCTTGTTTGGGTTGTTGGACTCTCTCCAAGCCCGGCTCGAACCTGAATATGTTAAAACCATGGAATAGTTTAATACTAATATGGTAAGAGTCAGAGGTCAATCGTTAGCTTTGGTTGTTGGACTCTCTCCAAGCTGGGCTAATTGGTTGAATGTGCTCTAACCATATTAAAACTATGTCCTGATTAATGGGTTGGCTTTAACCTGGAGCATCGATTTGTTGGACTCTCTCCAAGGTCGATGTAAAGGGAGGTGAAGTTGGGTGCTATGCATATGATGCATACTTGTTAATGTGTTAACAACCCGATGTATGTGTGAACATTCAATTAGTTGATAGCACATTGTGATAGTTGCATATACGTGATATGCAATCGGTATAGTTGATACCTACCGTCGTAGTTATGAATGGCTTGTTGGACTCTCTCCAAGGTTGTTCATAACTATGATGGATATCAGCCCATTCGGAGATGGACCTACAATCTCCCGAAGTGATTTTGGGGTTTTTGAAATTCAAAAAATGAATGGGATTTATAAATGTATATTGATGCATTTTTAAAATCATCTTTCTCATATATGCTCGTTTTGTATTTCTAAGTTAATATATTGATCATGATGTGTTTGAATTTTGCGTTCCATTTTGGATTCAAATAAATTGACTGGGCCGAACTTCTTGGACTGGCTTAGAAGCTTGAGAATTGTTCTCAAGGTTGAAAAGCTTGCAAATGTCCTCGAAGCGCCTCTTCCCGCCCGTCCTAGTGACGATACAACTCTGAACCAATTGTTGGCCTATCAGAAACATGTGAGTGATTCTGAACAAATGAGTTGCATCATGCTAGCCACGATGGAACCCAAGCTACGAAAGAAGCATGAGCATATGGATGCTCATATCGTAGTCCTTCATCTTTGTGAGTTGGTTGATGAGCAAGTGAGATTCGAAAGGTTTGAAGTCTCAAAGCTCCTCTTCACCTCTGAGATGCTAGGAGGTTCATCTGTGGTACTGCTCAATATCTTTGAAGGCGTGGAGTCTTGAGAAGCATGAGTAGGGGGCCGGTCTTTGTTAGTTGATTCCTCGAAGAAAGGTTCTAAGAGGAAGTCAAAGGAACAGCAGAAGGGAAAGAAGAGAAGGGCTAAGAAGGTAGAACTAGCACAAAAGGAAACTTTCCATCATTATGGCAAGGAGAGCCATTTGTGAAGAAAGTGCAAGATTCATCTTGAGTCCGTGAAGAAGGATAAGGCATCGGATGCCCCATCTTCTTTAGAAATCTTCTTTATTGATTGTCATTCTATTTCCTTAGACACTTGGGTATTGGATACTGGGTGTGGCTCACATATATGTTATGACATACATGGGCTAAGGAATAGAAGAAGACTCGTCAAGGGGAGAGTCAAATTTACGTGTTGGTAATGGAGCACGGTTGCTGCACTCGCCATCGGAACGTATTTGTTGGAACTCCCTGTAAGACTTGTCTTAGAACTGGACAATTGCTTTTATGTTCCTTCGTTGATAAAGAACATCATTTCTATTTCTTGTCTAAATAGAAATGGGTTCCATTTGACTTTTAGTAACAATTGTTGTTACATAACTTTGAATGGAGTTCTTTATGGGATTGGAACTTTAAGCAATGGTGTTTATACGTTGGACGTATCCAGTGACGATTTCAATATCGAAGCGAGCAACACGCGTGCTCGAAAGGAAAATCACATAGACTCCTATATGTGGCATTGTCGTCTTGGCCATATAAGCAAGAAATGCATGTCCGAATTACACCGATGTGGAATTCTGGAATCGTTTGAATTGGATTCATACGATACATGCGAATCATGCTTAAAAGGCAAGATGACTAAGTTACCTTTCTTTGGAAAGGTGAGCAGTGGGAGAGTTACTAGGTTTAGTACATCGATGTATGTGGACCTATGTCAACTCAAGCATTAGGAGGCTATAGCTACTTCATTACCTTCACGATGATCACTCACGGTTTGGGTATGTGTTCTTGATGAAACACAAGTCGAAGCCTTTGAAGGTTCAAAGAATTGAAAGGAAGTAGAGAAACAACATGACAAAGTATTAAAATACTTCGATCGGATCGAGGTGGTGAATACTTAAGTCAAGAGTTTCTTGATTATCTAAGAGACAATGGCATATTGTCTCAATGGACTCCGCCCTATACACCACAGCATAATGGTGTATCTGAGAGGCGTAACCGGACCTTGTTGGACATGGTCAGGTCAATGATGAATCATGCGACTCTTCCCAAGTCCTTTTGGGGTTATGCACTTCAGACAACTGTTTACTTGTTAAACAGAATGCCTACCAAGGTAGTCTCTGCTACTCCATATGAGATATGGGCTAGTAAGAAACCTCATGTATCTTACTTGAGGATATGGGGTTGTCTTGCTTATGTGAAGTGGACTGTATCAGACAAACTGGATGCTAAGTCTGATAAATGTCTATTTATTGGATACCCTAAGGAAACAAGGGGTTACCAATTCTATCATCCTGTGGAACAAAAGGTGTTTGTTTCAAGGCATGCTGTGTTTCTAGAGAAAGAGTTTCTCTTGCAAGAAAGCAGTGGGAGTGTCGTCGAGCTTGAGGAGGCTCGAGAGACTCAAATAGACATTGATGAGATACAGTGAAGCCTGACAGCGGTAAAACTCATAGTGATGAGCAATCGGCTGGACCTATTGTAACACCACATCTTCGTAGATCTGGTAGAACACGCAATATTCCTGAGAGATATGGATTTCTCGTAAGCGAATCGAACGACGTGTTACTCATTGATGATGAGGAGCCTACCAGTTATGAAGAAGTGCTGAATAGTTCAGAAAGGGATAAGTGGCTTGGTGCCATGAAGTCGGAAATGGATTCCATGTACGAAAACCAAGTTTGGAACTTGGTTGACCCACCTGAAGGCATAAAGCCTATAGGGTGCAAGTGGGTTTTCAAGAAGAAAACCGACATGGATGGTAATGTGATTACCTATAAGGCTAGATTGGTGGCGAAGGATATCGTCAAAAGCAAGGTGTTGATTATGGCCGAAACCTATTACTTTAGCTATCTTAAATCCATTCGGATGCTCTAGCCATAGCGGCTCATTATGATTATGAGATATGGCAGATGGATGTGAAAACAGCTTTCCTTAATGGAAACTTGCTCGAGGACGTGTATATGATACAGCCTGAGGGTTTCACATCGGTTGATAAAACCAAGGTATGCAAGTTGCGACGATCCATTTATGGATTGAAACAAGCATCCGAGTGGAATATCCGTTTTGATGAGGCGATCAAAATTTTGATTTCTCACAAAATCCGGCGAACCTTGTGTGTACAAGAAGGTTAGTGGGAGTGCGATCGTGTTCCTAGTATTGTATGTCGATGACATATTACTTATAGGAAGCGATGTGTCAATCTTCTGATCGATTAAGGTTTGGTTATCCAAGACATTCTCCATGAAAGACACGGGAGAAGCAACCTACATCCTTGGGATTAAGATCTATAGAGATAGATCGAAGCGGTTGCTTGGTCTTTCTCGATCTACATATATAGACCGAGTGCTAAAGAGGTTTAGCATGTCGGAATCCAAGAAAGGTTATCGCCCATCGGGCATGGGGTACACCTTTCGAAGTCTATGTGTCCGCGCACAGAAGACGAGAGGATTTGCATGAGTAAGATTCCCTATGCATCCGCAATAGGATCTATCATGTATGCTATGTTATATACGAGGCCCGATGTATCGTATGCTCACGAGTGTCACGGCGGATACGGTCGATCGAGAATGGATCATTAGGCGGTATTAAGGCGATCCTTAAGTACTTGAGAAGAACTAAGGATGTGTTCCTAATATATGGAGAAGGGGACATGGTGATACGCGGGTATACGGATGCGGCTTCGAGACGGACAAGGATGATTCAGGTCTCGATGCGGATACGTGTTCACCTTGAATAGCGCAGATGAGTTGGAAAAGTTCCAAACAAGAGGCATGGCGGATTCTACCACTAAGGCGAGAATATATTGCGGCCGGCGCGAGGCGGTTTGGATCAAGAAGTTCGTTCATGAACTTGGTGTGATTCCCTGCCATTGTTGAAGCAATACCGGTCTCTGCGACAACAATGGAGCAATTGGGCGAAAGAGCCAAGGTCTCATCAACGATCCAAACATGTGTGCCGCTATCATCTTATCGAGAGATCATCGGTAGGAACGAAATACAAATCGAGAAAATTCCCCTTTGAAAGGAACTTAGCGGATCCTTTGACTAAAGCATTACCTCAAAGTAAGTTTGAGGGTCATGTTGGTGCTTATGGTATTGGATACCGTAGCGATTGGCATTAGGCCAAGTGGGAGTCTGTTAGTAATATATGAGAGATGTCCTAAGGCAATCGCCTTATGTATGAACCATTTATATGATAAATGAAGATTCACTATTTGAGTATACATGTTTTATGTATTTGATTGGATCTTAAACTCATTTACTGAATGTCCACGATATAATTCACAGCATGAGAGAATTTGTGATTGGATCACAACTAGTGAGTATCTCTACATGTGTAATTGTGATGTATCGGAATTATCCCTAGTCGATGAATTGATGGATCTGGACACCATCGATTCTGTTGAGACTAGCACGAGGTATACTCCTTGGTGTATCCAAGCAGCTGATTCTCACTGGCTGGAGACATAGTGATGTCCGGAGTTAATCGTGGATGCTAGTTATGGTAACTAGTTCATTGGAGTGACCAGCCGTAAGACTTCATATGGTTCTCTGCATATAAAGATATGTCAATGAAGTTCTTACTGTGGCTTAAGTGCGATGTTCCTTTGACTTGCGGTATTCAAGTCATCTTGATCATGGAGACTTATGCTTTGACATCTTAAGCAAACATCTCTAAGGAGATGTGGACCCGGGATGATTGGGTATAAGACGAAGTGATCGAAGGTGTTTGAATAGCCTATAAAGGATTCACCACTCCTTGCGAGGAGATGTATACCCATGGCCTCTCGTCGGATTGTTACTAAAGTCTTTGGCCAAAGCATTACATGTTTAGAGTATGGTACTCTTCGATACATGTGGAATAACTAGAATCCGTAGGACAAGGAAATGATACTTGGGCTAGGTGTGACGTAGTCAGCCTAGTGGGGACTGACACAATAGACCATGTCCTGAACCAAGTGGGTATAAGATGAGTGAAGGGAATGGGGCACGATTCATTCGAGCTACTGAAGGGTTTCAGAAATAGTTCTGGATCAACCGTTGATCTTTTCGGTTAATTGGGGATCATGATGTACTACTAGGTGCCACTCATGATCGCTCTATAATTAATGGTTAATTATAGACGGCCAACATAAACCGAGAACCTATTTGGTCACACGCACAACGAGTGTAATCCAAAGGATTTAAAACGAGCTTGAGAATGGGATTCTCAGACCGAGAGAAACTATGTTTGGTTGGACCAAACATAAAGCGAGCATGAAATTGTTTCAGTCGCAATGGAAGCGTGGATGGGCTGTGTCTTATGAAGACATAATGGATGGACCAAAATGGTTTGGTTCTAATCCAATGGATGAGAATAAACCAAAGGGTTTGGTTTATATTAAACGAATGAACCAAAGGTTGGTTCGGTTCATTTTAACTTAAAATAAACCATCATGGTTTGGTTTATTTTAACTTATCTTAATGGAGCGGGTTAACGGGCTTTATGGATATGATCCATTAACCATTAAGAGAATTAGTTCTCTATAAAATAGGGCTTAAACCCTAATCTATTTTTGGCCGCCCAACCTAGTTGCCGCCCACCCCTTGTTGGTGATTTCGGCGCCCAACTACAAGCTGCCACCGCCCAGCTTTGTGCCGCCGTCCAAGACCCTTGCCGGCGTCCAAGCTCCAGCCGGTGAACCTCCGGCGACCCTCCGGTGATCTCCTATAGGTTCGGCATCAAGGTGGGTTTTTCCTCTCCTTGTTTTGGCCGGCGCCTACTCCTCCACCAAGCTGTCCAGTTTTCTGGACAGCTTCTCCTCCTCTCGTCGGAGCGTCGTTTGGACGACGGTTAGTGCTCCGACAGCGGCTAACTTACCGGGAATTTGATCTCCAGTAATCCTCTGAGGTGGAGGACGAAGGATTCGTCAAACGGTTGACGAATACCTCTCCGGAGAAGCGAGTTTTGAGAACTCGTTTTAGGATCCGAATTTGGATTCGGATCGTGATCATCTCTCGATCACGTCGTCTTCAACACGAGGCTAGTAACCCGTACGAAGACGAAGCTCGTGACTTAGCGAAGTCATCCCGAGGAGCTCGGCGTGGATACGGATAGAGACGATTCTTACGAGGATCGTTCCGATTGATGCCGTTCCCGCTACACGTCATACGGAAGGTATAACGTTGTTTAATTTCCTTTTATTGCAAATTTTAATTTACGGTTGTGTTTACACTTGTTGTAATAGCATACGTGTGTTGTGTGTGTTGTAATAAATATAGATTTATTAATTTTAATTGCTTCCGCTGTGCTCATGTTTACGAAACATGATCGAACACACACACGCCGCGGTGCCGGAAACCCAACAATTGTATGTGTGTAAATATTTATTTTGTTGAATCCTTGGGGTTGACGAGGCTAGTATTTAGTTTTTGTAAATTAAATACAACATTGTTTAGCCACTCTTTATTTTATTTTACTTTCGATCTAGATTTCATGTACACTCCCTCGTGGAGTATAGGATCGATTGATGTAAATTAAAATAGGTTTTAGTCTCGGCTCGGATCTCCGGATGGCTCGTACATGGCATAGGAGGAGCGGACGAGATGGTGATGCGACGAGAGTCATATTGAAGACAAAAGCCATAATAGTTGGAAAATAATTTATTTTTCATATTTATTGCTTTTTGTTTCATATGCATGTCGTAGGCTAGGAAAATTCCTCAATTTCAAATTACTAAGTGGGAGAGGGATATTTTTATAAATTCCTGCGGCCTCCATTACAATTTGACAAGTGATGCAAACAAACTTGTGCGTCGGCTCTAAGTGCCTTCCTCCCTGCAGATGGGTTTGTTTGCGGATCACTAGGTCAAATAATGGTTATCGAAAATTATCTAGGCGCGTGTGTACTTCCACAGTGGTAAGGCACATAATCCGAAATAATTCCCTTGGTATCGTGTAATGGTGCACACTTAGATGCAAATAAAAGTATCCTCCCCATCGGAGTCACTGCTTTTATTTGTAGGGCCAAAGAGGAACCAACTATTAATTTTATTTGTCAAAAAGTAATGTTGACAAGATAATAAAATTAATGGGTAAAACCTCCTCTTGCAAATGTAGAATTTGTATACGTCCACACTGCATGGCATGCGATATTCTCGGTGTTTTGAGGTGTTGGGTGATTTCGGAATTTTATTGTTTTGAGGAATCAATAATATTTAAAATCTAATATTTTGATCATTGTGATTCTTAGGATTTTCAAATGGCTTTCAACCCACTTGCTGTGATATTAAAAGAAATAAACTTACTATACCCAAATAATATTAATTGGAAAAGAAATTTGGATAGTGTCTTAACTGTCGATGAGTGTCCTCCTAGGCCTGTAGATGATTCTGGGGAAAAGGAACTTTTCGGATACCAGAATCGGGATGCTAGGCAGAAAGTCATGGTTGCTCAGAAGGTTTCTACTTCTAAGCCGAAAGGCAAGAAGAAGAAGAAAGAAGGTGGAGCAAAAATGGCGGGTGGACCTCAGGGAGGAGTGAAGAAGCCGAAAGGCAAGTGCTTCACTTGCAAACAGACTGGACATGGGAAGAAAGACTTCCCCAACCTAAAGCAGAACAAAGGTATATCTTCTTCCTTAGTCGTTGAAACATGTTTAGTGGTGTTATCTACCGGTACCTGGTGTGTAGATACGGGAGCCACTGATCATGTCTGTAATTCTTTGCAGGGGTTCCAGGAAACCCGACGACTAGCTGAAGGAGAAATTACCGTCTACATGGGAAATGCTACAATGGTAGCAGCTATTGCAGTGGGAGACATTCATTTATCGTTTGATAGAAATAAAGTTTTGGTTTTATGAAATTGTCTTTATGTACCTACATTTAGAAAGAATTTGATTTCGGTTTCTAAATTGATTATGGATGGATATTCTGTTTCTTTTAATGACAGAGTTGTTATAAAAAGAAATAGAGAGATTATCTGTTCAGGTACATTGGTTGGAAATTTGTATACTCTTGAACCAAAAGCTCCCACGATGCATATAGAAGTAAATAACTCATTTCTAATTCCAATAAGAGAAAAGAACCTTCGAAGATGAACAAGACATATCTTTGGCATCTAAGGCTTGGTCATATTAACCTGAGTAGAATTCAAAAGTTGATAGCTGATGGACCTTTGGGTTCATTAGTGGTGGAGGATCTCTCAACTTGCGAATCTTGCTTGGAAGGTAAAATGACCAAGAGGCCTTTCAAGGCCAAGGGGTATAGAGCTAAAGATGTGTTAGAATTGGTACATACTGATTTGTGCGGTCCTATGTCTATCCAGGCTAGAGGTGGTTTTGAATATTTCATCTCTTTTATAGACGATTATTCATGATATGGATGCATTTACTTGATGCGCCGCAAGTCTGAATGCTTTGACAGGTTCAAAGAATTCAAGACTGATGTGGAGAACTGTCAAGGTAAAAGTATCAAGACCCTGCGATCTGATCGTGGTGGTGAGTACCTCTTGGGAGAGTTTAGGAATTACTTATCAGAGGCTGGGATTCAATCCCAATTGTCTGCACCTGGCACACCCCAGCAGAATGGTGTAGCGGAGCGAAGGAATAGGACTCTTATGGAGATGGTTAGATCGATGATGAGTTATTCTGAGTTGCCAGATTCATTCTGGGGGTTTGCGCTGGATACGACAATGTATATTCTGAACTTGGTTCCATCTAAATCAGTGCCTTCTACCCCCGTAGAATTGTGGACTGGGCGAAAGCCTAGTCTGAGACACATTCATATATGGGGGAGTCCAGCACATGTGCTGAAGGGAGATGCTGGTAAGTTGGAATCTCGTACAGAAGTATGCTTGTTTGTTGGCTACCCTAAGGGAACGAAGGGTGGTTTGTTCTATAGTCCTAGGGATCAGAAGGTGATCGTGAGTACGAATGCCAGATTTCTAGAGGAGGACTATGTGATGAACCACAAGCCCACTAGTAGGATTGTTCTTGAGGAGCTAAAAGGGGAAGTCACTTCTTTAGTACCACCGGTACAAGAGGATATACCACATGTCACTGCACCGCGTGTCACAGAGGATACACAGGTGATACCTCGTCGTAGTGGGAGGGTTGTGAGACAGCCTGATAGATTCATGTTCTTGGGAAAATCTTCTGATTTGGTCCCTGGCGAACATGAACATGATCCCTGGACATATGATGAGGTAATCCAAGATAAAGATGCAGTATCTTGGCAAAGTGCAATGAATGCTGAGATTGAATCTATGGATTCAAATCAGGTCTGGGAGCTAGTAGAACCACCCGATGGTGTAAAAACCATTGGATGAAAGTGGATCTACAAAAGAAAGAGAGGAATAGATGGGAAGGTTGAGACCTTCAAAGCAAGGCTTGTTGCGAAGGGGTATACTCAGAAAGAGGGTATCGATTATGAGGAGACCTTTTCGCCGGTAGCCATGCTTAAATCTATCCAGATTCTCTTATGTATAGCAGCTCATATAGATTATGAGGTGTGGCAGATGGATGTCAAGACAGCTTCCCTTAATGGAAGTCTTGAGGAAAACATCTATATGAAGCAACCAGAGCGATTCATTGCTAAGGGCAAAAAGCATCTTGTATTTAAGCTTAATCGGTTTATTTATGGATTGAAGCAAGCTTCGAGGTCTTGGAACATCCGGTTTTATGAGGTGATCCAGTCTTATGTATTTATTCAAAGTCCGGATGAGTCTTGTGTATATAAGAGATGTGACGGAAACGTAGTGGTATTTCTTGTACTATACGTAGATGACATTTTGTTGATTGGCAACAATATCAAAGTGTTATCGGACGTAAGGGTATTGTTGTCCAAACAGTTTGATATGAAGGACTTGGGAGAGGTGGGACACATCCTTGGGATCAAGGTTATAAGGGATCGCAGGAAAAGGATGTTGTTCTTATCCCAAGCTTCATACATAGACACGATTATGGAGCGTTTTAGCATGCAGAACTCCAAGAAGGGTTTTCTACCTTTCAGGCATGGAGTTCCTTTATCTAAGGAGATGTGTCCTAGATCATCTGAGGAGATAGAGGAGATGAAGGCGGTTCCTTATGCTTTGGTAGTAGGAAGCCTCATGTATGCGATGCTCTGTACGAGACCAGATATCTGCTTTACCGTGGGCATGGTCAGTAGATATCAGAGTAATCCAGGACAGGGACATTGGACTGCGGTAAAGTATATATTGAAGTACCTGAGAAGGACTAGGGATTATATGCTGGTTTACTCGGCAGACCAATTACTCCCTGTGGGTTACACGGATTCCGACTTCCAATCTGATAGGGATAACAGTAAGTCTACCTCAGGTTTTGTGTTTACTTTGGGAGGTGGAGCCATTGTATGGAGGAGTGTCAAGCAAAAGTGCGTGGCGGACTCCACCATGGAAGCTAAGTATGTGGCGGCCTCTGAGGCGGCCAAAGATGTTGTATGGCTCAGGAACTTCCTGATGGACTTGGATGTGATTCCTGGTTTGCCCAGAACTATCACAATTTATTGTATTAATAGTGGTGCAGTTGCAAACTCGAAGGAACCACGAGCCCATAAGGCTAGTAAACACATAGAGCGCAAGTACCACCTGATACAAGAAATCATAAAGAGAGGAGAAGTTGCTGTGGCCAAGATTGCATCGGAGGATAACCTGGAAGATCCTTTCACTAAGGCCCTTCCGGCGAGAGCTTTTGATAGGCATGTGGAGGGAATGGGGATCAGATGTATGGCACTTTGAGAACAACATAGTCTTTTAGTATAAGTGGGAGATTGTAGGGATGTATACCTAAAAGTCTATCTTTTGTATGAACATCTTTATTTTGAAATAAGAATCACATGATCATTGTTTGCATATTTTTATGGTTATGCAATATTATCTCATACTTTACATTTTAGATAACATGGTGTGTGGTGTCACACAGGAGATCATGTTATCGGCCCCTTGAAAAGTATAAGTAAAGGATCACAACCGAGATGGCTTTGGACAAACCATCGGAATGGTTGTAGTGTGATTTGGTATTGGTTTGTCTTGACCATAGAATCACACTAGTGCACTTTGTGTGTATTGAGCAGGAACGACATAGAGGTGATTCGATTTATTGCTGACTACATAATCGAATCATACCTCAGATATTATTTAGTACATGCTCTTAATCCTGATATAATAACGGGCACATATACTTAGTACTCATCTCTTTGATTTACCAATGGGCGAGATTTATAGATTAAATCGATAGACTCGGTAAGTTGGGAGATGATATTATTTATATGGTGTGCCGTTGATTATAGAAGGAAACCGTGCCCTATATATTAGGATGATGATGTCCCCTTGAGGAGCTCATAAGGTTCATCATGTAAACCCTGCAGGTGGACTTGGTCCGGCATGATGAAAAGGTTGAGTGGTACTACTCAAGGAGTTAGATGTTGATTAATTAATGGTCAGTAAATTAATTAATCGACGGACATTCGAGATCTTAAACACGGGGAGAAAATGTACAAATAATATATGGAGCCCATATTATCATATGGGGGTTGGTGAGGTAGATCAATGATGAACCTTTAGTGGATTGGATCATCATTAGTGGATTGGACTTTATGTGGGCTTGATCCATGGGTGGCCAAGACCCAACTCCTCCTCATGGTCCCTAATGTAGCCTGTTAACACCTCATGAAGTTTAGATTCAATGGATAGAAACAAAACTCTAAGATCCATTGGTAGAGATCAAATCTCTAAGATCCGACGGTTGAGATTAAATCTCTAGATCCGACGGTTGAGATTAAATCCCTAGAACCAATGGAGGAGATTAATTCATGACTTATCCCTAACTCTATAAAAGGAGGGCATGGGGAGTGGTCGTGGATGACATGATGAATAGGAGGAGAGCTAGGGTTTGGGTTGCAAGGAGCAATCCTATTTGAGATAGGATTGGGATTAGGGTTTTGAGGCTAGGGTGGCACCAAATAAGGAAGGTTCTTTCTCTCTTCTTCTTCCTCTTTGGGCCAACGTCCAGCAGCCTTTTCCATCTCTTTTCCAGCCTTAGCCGGCGCCCAAAGTCCCCTTCTTCTTCTCCTTAGGTGGTGGAAATAAGATATAGGGTTTCCCTTGGTGTCTTGGTAGTTTTCCACCATCTCCTTCTCCTTCTAGTTGGCCGGCGGCAAGGACTTTCATAGCTCCTTGTTGGTTGAGTTTTGGAAGGAGAAAAACATTGTTTCTCTTCTTCCTCTTTCTTGGGAAAAGCAAGGAAGGAAGTTTTGCGATCTAGGAGCTTCGACTTTTGGTGGATCGTCGCCCACACGACGTCCAAAAGGAGGAAGGTCATACATTAGAAGACCAAGAGGTATACCTATTCTTCTTTCTCTTTTATTCATTGCTTGTTTTTGTTTTACAAATATAAGCATGTTATATTTCTGTAAATGGCTAAATAATACTTGGATCCCAAGTATAAACACAAAAACCGGCGATCCGGACATCGTCTATTCCGCGGCTACTCGTAGAATAGAGGATGGTCGCTTGAACAACTAGTTTGTCAAGTGACCTCTCTAAACGAATAGAACGACGATGACTTGGTTGCTTTGGTAATCCCTTTTGTCTAGGATTAAATTTTTTTATCCGGGGACATCGTAGGGATCACCATGGTTAAGCAACCGAGGTGAAGGGGAAGCGAAGTTTCCCCTCACGGACTCGACAAGGGAAATCCTTTCAATTCGTATCAGAGCTTCCGGGCAAAACCTTTCATCGACAATCAACCATGCTAGGACCTTCAGTCCGTAGCAACCCACTATCGACAATCCATGCAACCACACCAAAAATATGATCCACAATAGATGCACAACGTAAGGCATGTGATACAATGATCAAACCCACCTTTGGATCCACTGCCTATCACCAGTAATATAACATGATAACTCAATCCAGGTTTACAATTATACCCGGCTGCATGCAGTTAATTAAACCTCTATAGGTCAACATAAAATAGAGTTTGTATTCCATAATAGTGATGAACAAATTGTAAAGATAGCAAACAACGCATCTCAAAGTTCAAAGACTAAGTATCAAGCACAAGAATAAGTAAGAGTGGAGTCAAGGTATTGATAATATCATCATCATAAATAAATTTATGCACTAGAGTCAACAAACTACTTGACCAAGCTTGTAATTACCCACCTTGTATGTAGAACACCAGTTTTCTTCACGTCTGAGAACTCTGCCTCAAATCAATGTCAGAGTATATACTCGTGCTAGCTCGAATCATCGGATCAAATCCTACAATAGTGTAATCCCACACACTTACTAATCCAAGATCCCAAGCTTATCCTTGCTGACACAACTTCTTAATCCAAGTTCCCTGTAATTAAACTAAATCCATCACAATAATACATAATCCATAATTCAACAAAAGGCATACTTCCATTCCATCAAACTAATCAAGCATTCACCTACTCCTATACTGCATCTCCATCCAACGAAAATACTCTTCTATTAACAACAAACCCATGACTGGCTTAATTAAATCACAACGTAATCAAATCTACACTTACTCAGCCTAACGTCAACTGCGAAGCTTGTTGATTCAAGATTATAGATGCAAAACCAATTCAGCTGCTGATTTATCAACAATAGCAACCCAATTTGATAACACTATATCCATAAATTGGATCAACATCTGCTCTACCTTGCAAAGAGGATGATAAGCTTTCGATGGAAAAAATAGGCAAAAGGAAACTGAGCTCTTCTTACAACATGTTGAAATCACTACAACTGAGCACTGTGGAGCGTCATCGACAATCAGGACACGAATAGGGGAAGATAGCTTGCAAAGAGGAGATCCGACGACAGTAGCTCGGTTGCTTGCAACAATAGCAAGTTAAGATCCTTGGTGTGGGCGGTGATGGAGAGCTCTAGCAGCATTGGCTGGCATCGATCAACTGCGTTGTGCAAGAAGAAGGGTCGACGACGAATGTGATGTTCTCGCAAGAGGGCAGCCACTCCACCGATGCCAAGCTCCCGGTGGCGGTGTGACAACATCCATCGACTGAAGAGAAAAGGCACGATCGAAATGGCTGGCGACAATGAGGAAGAGAAAAGAGGGATCGCAGGTTGCGATCAAGAAAATCGAGAAATACTGTGAAGAAGTCGCCAATCAGGAGAAATGGAAGAAGGAAGAGTTCGAGTCAGAATCGGGTTTAAGCCGACTTTTATAAGCAACTTAAACCTAGAGTTAAGCTCAATTAACCCATAAATAAACCCTTCATTAACCCCATAAATCCAAATATACTTTATAACACCTATGATCAACCATATCTAATCGAAATAAATATCAAACAAATTCTCAAAATTCTATAAGGTATTTTCCCTATTAACAAGTATCATTTAATATTATTTTATTTTCTGATATCTCGCACTTTGCTTGCTTACAGACACGGGAGGAGACTTTCTTCAGTAGATAAACTCTAACTACCTCTTCTTCAGAATCATCATCAGACACATCATCTTCTTTCTTTGGGGTGGTCCTTTGTGACATATGATCCATCATCTCGGCCATTATTTGCATAACATCCTCCTTATACAAAGGTTCTCGATGCCTTTTACCAGTGCCTCCATTGGAGGTACTGGAGATAGATTTCTCCTCCTCCCCTGGCTCCTTCAACATCCTTCAAGTGTTCACCATCATGACTTTTTGTTCAGTTTCCCATAAACGATGTCAATTTAATTGTGTTCACTTCTTCGGCCTGCCAAGATCTCCCTCCCCCTTCTTGTGGATCACCAAATCTGTCACCAAAGAGGGTTAAAGATGAGATAAAGAGATATCTTCTTCTTGAGTCACCTCGAATCCTGGAAGTAGAGGTAGATCTACCACTCTGGGAAAGAATGTTAGAATAGGCTAGCTTCCCGACACGGTCACTCCGACACTCAAGTTAGTAAAGGTATGGAAAAATGTAGAAACAATGAAGAAGAAGAAGTGAGAAAAAGATCTTTGAGGTATCGAATAGCGAAGAAACAACCTCCTCTCTTCCATCCACTTCTGCCCCTTTTATAGATGGCTCGTCCTGCCTTCCCTTTGGGGTGAATTTACTTTAATGCCCTTTACCAAGCTGTCCCTTATAACTATTTTTCTTGCTTTAATTCAAAATATCTCCTTCAAATGTCTTATACACCATATGCTTTCCTATCACGTATTAATTAAACAAAATACAAAAACAAATGATTAAATATATTAAACTAATCATCTTCAACCTCCTCCTACCACTTCCCATACTCCAGCAAACCCTTTCCTCCTTATTTCACCACATTCAGAAAGAAACTCGGAAACCCATAAGTGGTTCGGGACCTGAACATACTGCTCGGACAATACACATACTGCACGAAAAATAAACATATTGCTCAGGAAATGAACATACTACTCAGGGAACAAACATAGTGCTCGGGAAATGAATATACTTCTCAGAGAATAAACATACTACTCGGGAAATGAACACACTGCTCAGTGAATAAACATACTGCTCGGGAAACACACTAACCGCTTTATTAGCACCATACTTATTCATTGAACAATGTTGCCCTGCTCACTCTTACTGTGGTCAGGAATCGTACATACTACTCGGAAAATAAACACACTGCTTGGGGAATAATTATACTATTTAGGAAATGAACATACTGCTCAGGGAAAGAACATACTTCTCAGGAGATAAACATACTAACTGCTCTGTGAGCACCATACTTATTGACTGAACAATGTTTCCCTTGTAGGGTTTTGCCCGGAAGCTCTCCCACTAATTGTAGGGTTTTTTCTTATCGAGTCTGTGAGGGGAAACTTTGCTTCCCACTTCACCTCGATTGCTTGATCATGGCGATCCCTTCTATGTCCCAGAATTAAAAAATTTAATCCTAGACAAAAGGGATTGCCAAAGCAATCAAGTCATCATCGTGCTATTCGTTTAGAGAGGTCACTTGAACAAACAAGTTGTTCAAGTGACCAACCTCTATTCTATGAGTAGCCGCGGAATAGACGATGTCCGGATCGCCGATTTTTGTATTTATGCTTGGGATCCAAGTATTATTTAGCCATATACAGATTTATATCATGCTCATAATTGAAAAACAAATACAAACATGTAACATATAAAAATTAGAGAATCAATATACCTCTCGATCTTCTAATGTATGTCCTTCCTCCTTTCGGACATCATGTGGGCGACACTCTACCAAAAGTCGAAGCTCCTAGATCACAAATCTTCCTTCATTGCTCTTCCAAAGCAAGATGAAGAATAGAAACAAAGCTCTTGTCCTTCCTATAGCCAACCAACAAGCAACAAGGAGAATGCTTGCCGCCGACCAACAAGGAGAAGGAGATAATGGTGGAAACCGGCCAAGACACCAAGGGAAAGCCCTATATCTTGTTTCCACCACCTAAGGAGAAGGAGAAGGGGTATTTTAATGCTGGCCAAGAGCTGGGATAGGGCTGTGGGCGCCGGCCACCAAAAGATAGGAAGAAGAATGCAAACTACTTCCTTATTTGGTGCCACCCAAGCCTCCTAAACCCTAAGCCTCCAAACCCTAATCCTAGCTCTCCTAATGGCCGGCCATGGAAGTGGGGAATAAGATTAGGATGAGCACAAGCCAAGGTAGAGGGAAGATGGAAGGAACCGGCCACACCTTAGGAAGAAGAAGAAAAAACTCCTCCTTGAGTTGCCGCCCACCCATAAGCTCCCAAAACCCTAGCCACCCAAACCTAATCCTAAACCAACTAGGATTCCTAGCCTCCAAAGGAAGCAAACCCTAATCCCCTTAAGCCATGCTCTATTTTTGCCGCCCACTTCATGATCTCTATTTATAGAGTTGGGCTCAAGCCATGATTTAATCTCCTCCATTGGTTCTAGGGATTTAATCTCAACCGTCAGATCTAGAGATTTAATCTCAACCGTCGGATCTAGAGATTTAATCTCTACCTTTAGATCTAGAGTTTTGTTTTCATCCATTGGATCTAAGCTTCATGAGGTGTTAATAGGCTACATTAGGGACCATGAGGAGGAGTTGGATCTTGGCCACCCATGGATCAAGCCCACATAAAGTCCGATCCACTAATGATGATCCAATCCACTAAAGGATCATCATTGATCTACCTCACCAACCCCCATATGATAATATGGGCTCCATATATTATTTGTACATTTTCTCCCCGTGTTTAAGATCATGAATGTCCGTCGATTAATTAATTTACTGACCATTAATTAATCAACATCTAACTCCTTGAGTAGTACCACTCAATCTTTTCATCATGCCGGACCATGTCCACCTGCAGGGTTTACATGATGAACCTTATGAGCTCCTCAAGGGGACATCATCATCCTAATATATAGGACACAATTTTCTCCTATAATCAACAGCACACCATATAAATAATATCATCTCCCAACTTACCGAGCCTATCGATTTAATCTATAAATCTCGCCCATTGGTAAATCAAAGAGATGACTACTAAGTTTATGTGCCCATTATTATATCGGGATTAAGAGCATGTACAAAATAATATCTGAGGTCCTATTCGATTATGTAGTCAGCAATAAATCGAATCACCTCTAAGTCGTTCCTGCTCAATACACTCAAAGTGCACTAGTGTGATTCTATGGTCAAGACAAACCAATACCAAATCACACTACAACCATTCCGATGATTTGTCCAAAGCCATCTCGATTGTGAGCCTTTACTTATACTTTATAAGGAGCCGATAACATGATCTCCCGTGTGACACCATACACCATGTTATCTACAATGTAACGTATTAGACAATTTGCATAAAAATATACAAATAATGATCATGTGACTCTTATTTCAAAATAAAGATGTTCATACAAAAGATAGACTTTTCAGTATACATCCCTACAACCCTGCTCACTCTTACTGTGATCGAGAATCATACATACTGCTAGAGAAATAAACACACTGCTTCGAATTCACTGTGGTTTTGTTGAGGAGTCCTAGTGTAGGAAAACTCATGTTGGTACCCGTTTTGGTTACAAAAATCGGTGAACCTATGGTTTCAAATTCACCACCATGATCGCTTCGAATTCTCTTTATCTTAAGATTATTTTCATTTTTTATTAATTTGAATAAATTGGTGAGTTGATCTAAGGTTTCACTTTTATGTTTTAAAAACCTAACCCATGTGAACCTAGAGTAGTCATTGACTATAACTAGACAGTATTTACTTTCATTTAGTGACTTGGCTCCATGAGAATCAAAGAGGTCTAAATGTCGGAGCTCAAGTACATTTTTAGTTCTTTCTTGGTTAGTTAGTTGATGTGAGGTCCTAGTTTGTTTACCTTGTTGACAAGCATTACAAATTTTACCTTCTAAGTTATTAAGGTTCGACAGACCTCTAACTAAACCACTCCGACTCATTTTGTGTACGAGTCTTGGGTGAGAGTGGCCAAGTCATCGATGCCACAACCAGGATTCCTCTTACCGTGTCATCAGATACTTGGTTGAGGAGTTGGGTAAGTTAATTGTATAAATATTGGTATTCCTAGTTACCTTAAGTATAGTTTTTGAGGTATCATTATTTTTAATTAGGCATTCATGTTGTAAGAAGGTGACCTTATAGTTATTATCACAGAATTAGCTTACACTAAGTAGATTAAATTTGAAATGAACAAAAAGTACATTACGAATTATAAAGTTCGAGTTTAGCTCAATATCACCTGAACCGATGATTTTGAGCTTCCCGTTGTCTCCGAATGCTACTGATCCTTGGTTTTTGAATCTGAGTTTCAAAAATTTTAGTTAGCCTCCAGTCATGTGTCGGGAGCATCCACTGTCCAACATCCATTGATCCTACATAGATAATAGTTGGATTGGATATTGGAATTTAAAAGTTGATTTAATCTTTTTTAATCCTATGAATCATCTCACCCTTTCTACATGATCAAACATGTTCACCTTATATGTTTTGTGAGATGACTTCAAATTTACTTGATTAGGTTTAGTGATTTGAAGATAATCAACCTTGGGTTAGATTCAGATTTAACCGAGGTCATGGCGAGGCACAGAGACCTTCTTTGATCGGAACAACGATCACTTACTTAGACAAAGTCAATTTCAAAAAAATATTTACTTAAGTCACTTAAGATTACTTCCTGGTCTAACTACTTTAGGATGTTGCGAGGTAGCTTCAGCTAGTTCAACTTAGCCGAGTGCACCAAGCTAGATATGCCTTATCTAACTCGGATACACAAGACTTCATTTCCCTAACGTACTATCATCTCGCTGCATCCTGATACTATGTTATCAAGGTTAACTAACTATAGATCCTATCTAGCCATTCTAAAAGTTAAAACAAAAAGTAACTAAACATGCAAAGCTAAATCAAGAAGTAATGCAAACAATTTTAGTACTAGCTCCCCTTGGACCATTGAGCCGATGCGGTCTTTCCACGTAGTGGATTTGGTCATTGGCAACGCAATACTTGGTGGATCCTAATTGAGACTTCAAAAAGGTCTTAGAGACCCATGCTTGGACTTTTTGTCTATTTTGATTTACAATTGACATATATGATTTGTTCGTTGTGGTTGATCTAAATCCGAGTCCGGCCTTATTGTATACGACCCTTTGTGATTCAAGTAGTAGGTCAAGACCCTTGGACCCCAAAGTAAACCTTTCCAATGATTTCCTAAGGTCTTGGACTTGTCCTTTCAAGAGAGAGTTCTCTTCTTCAAGTTTTTCAACTCGAGTTGAGTTCTCTTCTCATACTTAACTAGTTGAAGAGGTTAGGAAGACTTCATGTTTAACGAGTTTAACCTCCTTAACTAAGTTCTTGACCTTGAACTCGAACTTAGCTAATTTCTTAGTTAGATATTTAATTGCACTATAAAGAGTATCAATTAATGAACGACTCACCTTGATCGAATATTTTCAACCGGATATGGATCCGTGGCTTGTCTTGAATTGGAGTTCATCGTCGGATCCGGAGTTAGAGTCGGACTCGGTCTCAGACTCATAGCTCATTTCAGGTTCGGATTCATCTTAGGGCTTGGTTGGCTTGGCCATGAACGTAAGGTTATTGAGCTCGTCTTCTTCCTCAGACGACTCCTCCCAAGTTGTATTGAGCACCTTCTTTAATTGTGATGATTTGTTTTTTAGTCTCGGGCACTTCGATTTGATGTGACCCCTCTTGTTGCATTCGTTGCATTTGTAATTTAAACTTTGCTCGGGTCTTATTTCCTTGGTTTGCTTGATGGTTCATCTTCTGCTCTTGATCATCTTCCGAACTAGATTTACTAGCTCATTCTCCATCTCATCGTTCACCTCCGATTTGTACTCCCCTTCTTCCTCGAGAGGTGGTTTGCTCTTCGCCTTCTTCTTTTGACCTGCAAGCAAAGCAACACTTTTCTCGACTGGGGTCTAGTTAGACTGTTCATGTACCTCAAATTCGAAAAATAGTTCATCTAGTATAATCTTAGATAAATCTCTAGAGACTTTGTAGGCATCAACCATAGATGCCCACAAAGTAGTCCTAGGAAATGAATTCAAAGCATACCTGATGACATCCTGATTCTCCACTTGTTGTCCAATCGAGTGGAGACCATTCATGATATCTTGGATTCTCACATGAAGTTGCATAGCGATCTCAGGTTCCTATATTTTTAAATTAAACAATTTATTCAATAACAAATGACACTTACATACCTTCGTGTCAGTTATTCCTTCGTGAAGCTCGATGAGCTTATTCCATAGGTCCTTTACACTAATAAACGGTCCGACTCAGTTGAGTTCCTCTTTGGAGAGCCCGCATTGAAGAATCTATGTGGCTTTGGCATCGACCTCCACTTGATGCTTCATGGCATTGGTCTATTCGTCGCAATCTAGAAACTCGCCATCTCCGTTGGTTGGTAGCGTGAACCCAGTTTGGATCACTATCCACATCTCGACTTGGGTTTTTAGATAGCACTTCATCTGACCCTTCCAGTAACGGAAGTCATCTTCGTTGTAAAGTGGAGGTCGGGCGGTGCTAAACCCTTCAAGATGAGTCATCGACTAAAATCTTGCACAACAAAAAAACATGACAAAAACATGAATTGCCAAGACTTTCGTCTTAAATTAGTAGTGTGGGAAAAGTAATGATGAAAATTGAACAAAATGAAAAACAATACGAAAAGAAAATAAAATTGCTAGATTGGTGGTTGCACCAAATCTTAGCGCCCCCGCTCTGATACTAATTGTTGGATTGAGATAATGGCTAGAGGGGGTGAATAGCGATCGTAAAAACTTCTTTTCTTTTGTCAAAAACTTGAGTAATGCAATAGAATAAAGAGTAGAACAAGAGTAAAATAAACATTGTTATGGCAATCAACCAAAGTATCATTTGGTTTTGATGTGTGTGGAAAAGGTTTAAGTTAGGATGTTTATGATGATTTGATATGTGTGTTTAAGTTATGCAAAACTTAGTAAATCACACATGGGTTAGCTTGATGTTAGCATTGGTGGGTTCACCATCTCATGGCTTGGGTCCTTGAGTGGTTAAGGATGGCATTATGGAAGTCGTGCACTTAGTGAATCTGAGGGACTGTTGGACGAGGAGCATTGGAGTAAAGACAAAAGAAGCATACTTCAGAGTGAGACGCAAAGGATGGCATTGCAGAAGTCGTGCACTTGTTGCATCCGAGGGATGTGGCTGGACGAAGAGAGCTTCGGTGATGGACTCCAAGGGAGATGAGAGATTGAATGATTGTAACTGTAGCTCATAGGTGAACTTGGCCGAATGGCTAAGTTAAGAATCGGATGCTCAAACTTAGGTTTGAGGTTCACCCAATATTTGGTTAAGTCAGATGCTCAAACAAATGGTTTGTTTAAGATTTTACGTGACACCAATCGACTGCTATAGATAGCAGTCGACTGATCTAGGTCGATGGCACTCAACTGGTGCTCGATTGGTGTTCAATTGATGGACTTCTGGCCCAGCAGGAGACTGCTAGGGTTTAACAGTCGACTGCTGCACCATCAATCGACTGTCAAGAGATGTAAGTCGACTAATGAAGGTTGTCGGGGCATAGAAGGTTTGAAAGTCGACTGATTACCTGCATCACTCGACTGATGGCTCTATCAGTCGACTGATAGACTGATCAGTCGACTGATGAAGAAGTCGTTGGATGTGATGCCCACAATTCAGTCAGGTCAGAAGCCATTGGAATGACAAGTAGTCGACTAATGCATGAATCAGTCGACTGTCACCTGCCCAACGGGAAGAAACCCTTCTTCTCTATAAAAAGAAGGGTTGGAGGCTTTTTGGAGGTTAATGCTTCACTCCGAAGTGCCCCAAATGTTTTCCACTCCTCTTACTTGTTCTTATTTCAATTCTATTGTAAGAGGGAGAGATTCTTGTAAAGAGTTTACCTCCACCTAGCTTGGGCTAAAGGAGAGACTAGTGAATTGTTGAGGGAGTGATTCGCCATACGAATTGTCCGTGGACTAGCGGCAAGGGTCGTGAACCACGTTACATTTTGGCATTAGCGTTTGCATCTCTTTTCTCTTTGTGTTTGTCTTAATTGTTTTTGCTTTAGCATTTCCACTGCTGTAATCACTTTCATATACAATTAAGTGAGTGATTTCCATCTACGACATCAGGGCTATTCAACCCCCCTTCTAGCTGGGCCATGATCCTCCAACAAGTGGTTCAGAGTGAGGAGTTTGTTGACAGACTCATCGCCAAAACAAGAACGACAAAAAAATGGTCGGCTCAAACATTCATCCACCCAAATTCGAAGGTGACTTCTCTTGGTGTAAGAAGAGAATAGAGATATTTTTCGAGATTGACTTCGATATCTTGCTAATCATGGAAAACGGTTTTGAGTTGCCTAGGGATGAAGAGAATAAGCTAATTAAAAAGTCAAGATGGACCAAGAAGCAAAAAGAAGAGCACCTTGCAAATTCAAAGGCAAAGCACCATTTATACAATGTGCTTCCTCAACAAGAGATCAACCGAATTGGAGAATGCACAAGTGCCAAGGAAATGTGAAAAAAATTGGTAGAGCTTTATGAAGGCACATCCGAAGCCAAGCTAGCTAGAAGGGACCTCCTCCGCTCTCAATTGAACATATCAAGCTAGATAAAGGGGAGAAGGTATTATCTCTTCATTCTCGGTTTAAAGAAATAGTTAATGGGTTATCTAGTGTAGGGGAGAAGCTCTCCAACTGAGACATGATCATGAAGGAAATAGATGTTTTTCCCCAATCATCAAAGTGGAGCTTAATGGTGGACTCCTTCTACATATCAAAGAATCTAGAGGTAAGTACTCTAGAAGAATTTTTCTCTACTATGGAGCTTCACGAAACTAGATTTGATGGTATAGTAGAAGAACCAAGGAGTCAACTAAGGGGAGTAGCACTATTAGCAAACAAAGGAAAGAAGAAGATGTCCTCACCATCCTCATCGGAAGATGAATCATCCTCTTCAATGGATAGCAATGAGGAGGCATACATGGTAAGAAAGGTGAGATGTGCTCTTAAGAGTTTTAAATTTAACAAGTCTCATGATAGGAGAAGGCCAAGAAGAAATATCATATGCTACAATTGCCAAGGAGAGGGACACATGAGAGATGAATGTCCTCTCTTGAACAAGAGCAAGGATGAAAGGAGGAAGAATGACAAGAAGAAAGAAGGCAAGAAGAAAGAAGAAAAGAAATCAAAATAAAAGGGGAAGACAAAAGCCCACAACTTGAAGGCCACATGGAATGATCCATCCTCACCGGAAGAAGAAGAAGCATTCACAAGCCTTGCACTTATGGCGATAGAAGACTTGGACTCCACCTCATCTGAGCAAGAAGGAAGCACAAGTGAGGAGGAGAGCTCAAGTGTAGGGGGAGCATCCTCATCGGAATCGCAAGAAGGAGATTGGGTAAGTGAGGTAAAAAATCTACGCAAAAAAGATATTATTTTAATGATTACTAGTTTAACTATGGACTTATTTAGGGATAAAAATAAAAAAAAATGCATGCAAAATGAAATTAAGAATCTAGAAGAAAATTTTAAGAATGTATGCTCACATGATGATAATGTTATTTCTTCTAGTGTTAATGATGCATGTATTGAAGAAAATAAGGCTTTAAGGGAAAAGGTAGATTTTCTTACTAAGGCTCTAGAGAAATTCACAATAGGCTCCAACACCTTGATCGTGATCATTGGGAGTCAAAGGGTTAGCTTTAACAAGAAGGACCTAGGAATGGTAGCTAGGAAATGGATCCCTAAGGAGTACTTGGTGAACCCCATTAGAAAGAATCTATATTGGGTTCTCAAGTCAATCCTTAGAGGTTAGAAAAACCTAGGATAGTCAACCATAGTTGGACTTATTTTATATCATGCTAAATGGTTGACTTATGTTGAAGTTGGGTATTATTTGATTTATCATGAGCATATTGGGTGATAATGATATGAATCATGATTTGTGATACTTGTTTTTATTATCATGATAATATGTGACTTATGATTTGAATGATAATACTTGTGTTATGATCATGATGGAGGATATACTTGCTTTATGATAATACTTAACCTTGGTAGAAATTGCATGAAATTGATGGTTAAGTATAATACCTTAGGTACATCTTACAATTCACCATAAGGCTAACTTGATTGAAAACAAAGCAATGGGTGAGATGTTATGATGATACAAGTTGATTCACTAATGCTTATGGCATTTAGATGGGTCATTCAAAGTATCATAACATAGCAATCATAGACCAACTATAGGGAAAATAAATATTTAATCAATGGACATATTGCCCATAGATCATATTTGGATATTTTAAATGTTTTAAAACCATTTATTGTTTTATAAACTGAGTTTATGTTTTAAAACATTTTTAAGGCAAAAATAGCTTTCAAGTTGATACAAAATTGAGTCTTTTTCAAACTCTTAAGTTTTTGCCAAATTTTCTAAAATAGAAATAATTTTCATGAAAAATCATTTTTCATTGATAAATATACTTATGAGAAATATTATCCCAAAATTTCATGATTTTTTAAATTTTCTGGAATTTTTAGTGCATTTTGAAATTGGGTTCAAAAATCAGAAAAGGCTGAAATTTAGGTGACAGTCGACTGTTTATCTGAACCAGTCGACTGATGGAATTGTGCACAACCTATTTTGGGTGTTTTCAGTGATGGCATGCTCGGAAGCTCGTCGGCTCCCATGTCCCCGGATTAAAATTTTCACTAATGAAAACTAATCTGGATGGGATGAGTTTCCTAAGCTCAACCAATTCGTCGTCGTGCTAACGACTTGAGCGATCGCTTAAACAAACTAGTTGTTCAAGAAACAAAACTCTTCTAGTCAGTTAGCCACAGAAGAGACGATGGATGGATCGTCGGTTTTTGTGTTTATCTTCGGGGTCCATGATCATACAAATACATATGGATGTAGACATGTATACTCAACACATACAAACATATTAATAAGAACATGCAAAGATCAATAATAAAACTTGTAAAACTTTTATACCTCTCGATCTTCTATCATATGTCCTAACCTCCTTGTAGACTTCGTATGGGAGAAGATCCTCCACAAGTTGAAGCTTCCTAGATCTTCTTCAATCAAAAGAAAGAACTCTCCTTCCCTTCTTGCTTGAGGCAACCACCAAGCCACAAAATCTTGTTGCCGCAGGCCCCAAGAAAAGAGAGAACAAGATGGCCAACCAAGGAACCAAACAAGGGAACAATTCCTAGCTCCTAGTGCCGCTGGCCAAGAGGAAAAGGATGAGAGAAAGACCGGTCAAAGGGGAGCAATAGAAGACCCTATAACCCCTTTGTGTCGCCGGCCCTAGAGGGAGTGAAGAGGAGAAGATACTTAGGAAGAAAGCTTAGGGCTTCTTATATCTTTGTGCCGCCAAGCACAGGGGGATAGAGCCGTCCAAGCAAAGAAACCTAAACTCTAATTCTTGATCCTCGTCGTGTCGCCCCCTTAGCCTCCCTTTTTTAGAACTTAGGAGAAAGTTGGTTATTGATGAGGTGGCCAAAAAATTATGAACTAATTCCTAATTATTCTTGCCGCCCAAGGTAGCAAGGAATTAGTAAAAAAAAAATTCTACCTCCTCTAATCTTGCCGCCCAAGGTGACATAGAAAATAGAAATTTTTTTTTTACCAATTCAAATCTTGAAAATTTTTTTTTAACTAATTCAAATCTTGCCGCCTATGGTGGCATAGAATTAGGAAATAATTTTTTTTTATCAATCTTTAAACTTGCCGCCCACCTCATCCAACCTCTCCTCTCCCTTTCCTTTCCTTTCCCTCCCCTTTCCTTTCCCTACCCTTTCTTTTCCTTCTATTCTTATATCTAGGCTTCATGAGGATTATATTAGGCTACGATAGCGACTATGAGGAGGAGTTGGATCTTGGCCACCCGATGGATCAGAACCACACAAACTTGATCCATCAATAATGTTCCATTCCACTAGAGGATCATCATTGAATTACCTCACCAACCCCCATAAATTATTAAAGGCTCCATACATTATTTTTACATCCATCTCCCCGTGTTTAAGATATCGAATGTCCGTCAATTAATTGATTTACTGACCATCAATCAATTAACATCTAACTCCTCGAGTAGTACCACTCAACCTTATCATCATGTTGACTAAGTCAACCTGCAGGGTTTACATGATGAACCTTATGAGCTCCTCAAGGGGACATCATCAACCTAATATATAGGCCACAGTTTCCTCCTATAATTAACGACACACCATGTAAATAATATCATTTCCCAACTTACCGGGCATATTGATTTAATCCATTTAAATCTCACCCTTTGGTAAATCAAAGAAATAAATACTAAGTACATGTGTCCGTTATTATATCGGGATTAAGAGCATGTACAACATAATATCCGAGGTCCGATTCAATTATGTAGTCAGCAATAAATTGAATCACCTCTATATCGGTCCTGCTCAATACACCTAAGTGTACTAGTGTAACTCTATGTTCAAGACAAACCAATACCGAGCTACACAACAACCATGCCAATGATTTGTCCAAAACCATCTTGGTTGTGAGCCTCTACTTATATTCTACAAGTGACTGATAACAAGATCTTCTGTGCCACACCAAGCACCATGTTATCTACAATGTACAGTATTAGACAATATGCACACATATAATAAATATAAAGTGCAAACAATGATCATGTGATTCTTATTTCAAAATAAAAATGTTCATACAAAAGAGCTAGGCTTTCAGTATACATCCCAACAATCTCCCACTTATACTAAATGACTTTGCTGTCATCACACTGCCATACATCTGATCCCCATGTCCTCCACATGCCTATCAAACGCTTTCGCTGGAAGGGCCTTAGTGAATGGATACGCCAGGTTATCCTCTGATGCAATCTTGGCGACAGCTACTTCTCCTTGCTTTACGATCTCTCGTATCAGGTGGTACTTGCGCTCTATGTGTTTACTTGCCTTATGGGCTCGTGGTTCCTTCGAGTTTGCAACTGCACCACTGTTATCACAATAAATTGTGATAGTTCTGGGCAAACCAGGAATCACATCCAAGTCCATCAAGAAGTTCCTGAGCCATACAGCTTCCTTGGCTGCCTCAGAGGCTGCCACATACTCAGCTTCCATGGTAGAGTCCGCCACACATTTTTGCTTGACACTCCTCCATACTATGGCTCCACTTCCAAAAGTAAACACAAAACCCGAGGTAGACTTACTGTTGTCCCTATCTGATTGGAAATCAGAATCCGTGTAACCCACAGGGACTAATTGATCTGCCCGGTAAACCAGCATATAATCCTTAGTCCTTCTCAGGTACTTCAATATATGCTTTACCGCAGTCCAATGTCCCTGTCCAGGATTACTCTGATATCTGCTAACCATGCCCAGGGCAAAGAAGATATCTGGTCTCGTACATAGAATAGCATACATGAGGCTTCCTACTGCCGAAGCATAAGGAACCGCCTTCATCTCCTCTATCTCCTTTGATGTTTTGGGACACATCTCTTTAGATAAAGGTACTCCATGCCTAAAAGGTAGAAAACCTTTCTTGGAGTTCTGCATGCTAAAACGAGCAAGGATAGTGTCAATGTATGAAGCTTGAGATAAGCACAACATCCTTTTCTTGTGATACCTTATCACTTTGATCCCAAGGATGTGTCCCACTTCTCCCAAGTCCTTCATATCAAACTGTTTGGACAACCATACCCTTACGTCTGATAACACTATGATATTGTTGCCAACTAACAAAATGTCATCTACGTATAGTACAAGAAATACCACTATATTTCTATCACATCTCTTGTATACACAAGGCTTATCCGGACTTTGAATAAATCCATATGACTGGATTACCTCATGAAAGCGGATGTTCCAAGATCTAGAAGCTTGCTTCAATTCATAAATGGACCGATTAAGCTTACACACAAGATGCTCTTTGCCCTTTGCAATGAATCCCTCTGGTTGCTTCATTTAGATGTTTTCCTCAAGACTTCCATTAAGGAAAGCTATCTTGACATCCATTTGCCAAATCTCATAATCCTCATGAGCAGCAATAGATAAGAGAATCCGGATAGACTTAAGCATAGCTACCGGTGAAAAGGTCTCCTCATAATCGATACCCTCTTTCTGAGTATACCCTTTCGCAACAAGCCTAGCTTTGAAAGTCTCAACCTTCCCGTCTACTCCTCTCTTTCTCTTGTAGATCCACTTGCATCCAATGGCTTTCACACCATAGGGTGGTTCTACTAGCTCCCAGACATGATTAGAATCCATAGATTCTATCTCTGAATTCATCGCTCTTTGCCAAAATACCGCATCTCTATCTTGGAGTGCCTCGTCATATGTCCAGGGATCAGGTTCATGTTTACCAGGGACTAAGTCCGAAGACTCTCCCAAGAACATGAATCTCACGGGTTGTCTAACAACCCTCCCACTACGATGAGGTGCCTCCTGTGTATGCTCTGTGACACGCGGTGCAGTGACTTGTGGTATTTCCTCTTGTACCGGTGGTACTGAAGTCGGGACTTCCCCTGTCAACTCCTCAAGAACAATCCTACTCGTGGGCTTGTGGTTCATCACATAGTCCTCCTCTATAAATCTGGCATTCGTACTTACGATCACCTTCTGATCTCTAGGACTATAGAACAAACCACCCTTCGTTCGCTTAGGGTAGCCAACTAATAAGCATACTTTTGTAAGAGATTCCAACTTACCAGCATCTCCCTTCAGCACATGTGCTGCACTACCCCAAATCTGAATATGTCTTAGACTAGGCTTTCGCCCAGTCCACAATTCTGTGGGAGTAGAGGGTACTGACTTAGATGGAACCAAGTTCAGAATGTGTGCTGCCATTTCCAGAGCAAACCCCCAGAAAGAATCAGGTAACTCAGAATAACTGATCATCGATCTGACCATCTCCATAAGAGTCCTATTCCTTCGCTCCGCCACACCATTCTACTAGGGTGTGCCATGTGCGGACAATTGGGATTGAATCCCAGCCTCTGATAAGTAACTCCTAAACTCTCCCAAGAGGTACTCGCCACCATGATCAGATCGTAGTGTCTTGATACTTTTACCTTGACGACTCTCCACATCAGCCTTGAATTCTTTGAACCTGTCAAAACATTCATACTTGCGGCGCATCAAGTAAATGTATCCATACCTTGAATAATCATCTATAAAAGAGACAAAGTATTCAAAGCCACCTCTAGCCTTGATAGACATAGGACCGCACAAATCAGAATGAACCAATTCCAATACATCTTTGGCTCTATAGCCCTTAGCCTTAAAAGGCCTCTTGGTCAACTTACCTTCCAAGCAAGACTCGCAGGTTGGGAGATCTTCCACCACTAATAAACCCAAGGGTCCATCAGCTATCAACCTTTGAATTCTACTCAGGTTAATATGACCAAGTCTTAGGTGCCAAAGATATGTCTGGTTCATTTTCGAAGGTTCTTTTCTCTTATTAGACTTAGAAGATGAGTTATTCACTTCTATATGCATTGTGGGAGTTTTCGATTCAAGAGTGTACAAATTGACAACCAATGTACCAGAACAGATAATCTCTCTATTCCTTTTTATAACAACTTTGTCATTAAAAGAAACAGAATATCCATCCAGAAACAATTTAGAAACTGAAATTAGATTCTTTCTAAAAGTAGGTACATAAAGACAATTTCTCAAAACCAAAACTTTATTCCTATCAAAAGATAAATAAACGTCTCCCACTGCAATAGCCGCCACCTTTGAAGCATTGCCCATGAAGACGGTAATCTCTCCCTCAACTAGTCGTTGGGTTTCTTGGAACCCCTGCAAAGTATTGCAGACATGATCAGTGGCTCCTGCATCTATACACCAGGTACTGGTAGATAACACCGCTAAACATGTTTCAACAACTAAACAAGAAGATATACCTTTGTTCTTTCGACGAGGATAGTCCGCCTTCCAATGTCCAGTCTGCTTGCAAGTGAAGCACTTGCCTTTTGGCTTCTTCACTCCAGCCTGAGGTCCTGCTGCCACTTTCTTTGCTCCACCTTACTTCTTCTTCTTCTTCCCTTTCAGTTTAGAAGTAGAAACCTTCTGAGCAACCATGGCTTGAGCGCTTTGACAAAAAAGCCCCTCTGACGCATGGAGTTCTGTCAGAAGCTCCACCAACGAATACAACCTCTTGTTCATGTTGTAGTTGAGGCGGAACTGCTCAAAACTCCTAGGCAGAGACTTGAGAATGATATCGACTTGAGTTTCCCCATCGATCTCAGCTCCGAGGACTTCCATCTCATTCAGATGAGCCATCATCTTGAGAACATGGTCCCTGACGGGTGTTCCCTCGATCATGGTGGTCGTCATCAAGTTCCTCATAGCCTCCTGTCTGGCCTCCCTACTCTGATGTTCGAAAAGTTCCTTGAGATTGAGCATCATGTCATAAGTCGTGGCCATGGCCTGATGCTGATGTTGTAGCATATTTGACATAGATGCTAAAATGTAACACCGCGCCATCTCATCTGCCTTGATCCATTTCTTATAACTCTCTTTCTCCTTTTCATCAGAGTCATCGGTGGGCTTAGGAGGACAGACCTCGAAGAGTACAAATTTGTACTCCTCTGCAGTTAAAACAATATCCAAATTTCTTTTCCAATCAATATAATTTGTTCCAGTAAGTTTATTTTCTTTCAATATCACAGCAAGTGGGTTGAAAGCCATTTGAAAAAAAACCTAAGAATCACAATGATTAAAATATTAGATTTCAAATATCATTGATTCCTCAAACAATAAAATTTCAAAATCAACCAACACCTCAAAACACCGAGAATATCGCATGCCACGATAGTGTGGACGTATACGAATTCTACATTTGTAAGAGTAGGTTTAACCCATTAATTTTATTATCTTGTCAACCTTACTTTTTGACAAATAAAATTAATAGTTGGTTCCTCTTTGGCCCTACAAATAAAAGCAGTGACTCAGATGGGGAGGATACTTTTTATTTGCATCTAAGTGTGCACTATTACACGATACTAAGGGAATTATCTCGGATTATGTGCCTTACCGATAGGGAAGTACACACGCTCCTAAATAATTTCCTATAACCATTATTTGACCTAGTGATCCGCAAACAAACTCATCCGATGGGGAGGAAGGCACTCAGAGCCGACGCGCAAGTTTGTTGCATCACATGTCAAATTGTAATGGAGGCCGCGGAAATTAATTAAAATGTCCCTCTCCCACTTAGTAAATTGATAGTGAGGAATTTTCAAGCACACACAACATGCATATAAAACAAATCAGAAATAAATATGGAAAAAATCAGAATTTTCTGAACTATTATGGCATTGTTCTCCAATATGCGTCCCAACGTGTCGCCACCTCGTCCGCTCCACCTTTTCCCGTGCGCAAGTCACCAAAGAGATTTGAGACAAGATAAACTATTTTAATTTACATCCATCGATCCTATACTCCACGAAGGAGTGTACAAATAATCTAGATCGAAAGTAAACTAAAATGAGTGGCTAAACAATGTCGTATTTAATTACAAAAATTAAATACTAATTTAGCCTCGTCAACCCCGAGGATTCAAATAATATACAATCACACACACATGCAATCACATACACACATATATAGCCATAATAGTTGGAACTTATGTCTGCAACCAAAAAGTTATCCTACGCACATCGTACTATCATCCGGCATACACAATATATGATAAGTGCGTGAAAGTAACCGAATCCAAAACACACAAAACCGGAAACCGTGGCTTTGATACAAATTTGATGGTATGCTCGGAGGCTCGTCGGCTCCCATGTCCCCGGATTAAATTTTCACTAATGAAAACTAATCCGGATGGGATCAGTTTCCTAAGCTCAACCAATTCGTCGTCGTGCTAACGACTTGAGCGATCGCTTGAACAAACTAGTTGTTCAAGCAACAAAACTCTTCAAGTCGGTTAGCTGCGGAAGAGATGACGGACGGATCGCCGATTTTTGTGTTTATCTTCGGGGTCCATGATCATACAAATACATATGGATGTAGACATGTATAATCAACACATACAAACATATTAATAAGAACATGAAAAGATCAATAATAAAACTTGCAAAACTTTTATACCTCTCGATCTTCTATCGTATGTCCTAACCTCCTTGTAGACTTCGTGTGGGCGAAGAACCTCCACAAGTTGAAGCTTCCTAGATCTTCTTCAATCAAAAGAAAGAAGAACTCTCCTTCCCTTCTCGTTTGAGCCAAACACCAAGCCACAAAAGCTTGTTGCCGCTGGCCCCAAGAAAAGAGGGAACAAGATGGCCAACCAAGGAACCAAATAAGGGAACAATCCCTAGCTCCTAGTGCCGTTGGCAAAGAGGAAAAGGATGAGAGAAAGACCATCCAAAGGGGAGAAATAGAAGACCCTACAACCCCTTTGTGCCACCAGCCCTAGAGGGAGTCAAGAGGAGAAGATACTTAGGAAGAAAGCTTAGGGTTTCTTATATCTTTGTGCCGCCAACCACAAGGGGATAGAGTCGGCCAAGCAAACAAAATGTAAACCCTAATTCTTTATCCTCATCGTGCTGCCCCCTTAGCCTCCCTTTTTTAAAACTTAGGAAAAAGTTGGTTATTGATGAGGTGGCCAAAAAATTAGGAACTAATTCCTAATTATTCTTGCCCCCCTAGGTAGCAAGGAATTAGTAAAAAAAAATTTTTACCTCCTCTAATCTTGCCGCCCAAGGTGGCATAGAAAATAGAAAAAAAATTTTACCAATTCTAATCTTGAAACAAAAATTTAACTAATTCAAATCTTGCCACCTAAGGTGGCATAAAATTAGGAAATAAAATTTTTTTTATCAATTTTTAAACTTGCCTCCCACCTCATCCAACCTCTCCTCTCCCTTTCCTTTCCTTTCCCTCCCCTTTCTTTTTGTTCTATTCTTATATCTAGGCTTCATGAGGATTATATTATGCTACGATAGGGACCATGAAGAGGAGTTGGATCTTGGCCACCCAATGGATCGGAACCACACAAACTTGATCCATCAATGATGTTCCATTCCACTAGAGGATGATCATTGAATTACCTCACCAACCCCCATAAATTAATATGGGCTCCATACATTATTTGTACATCCATCTCCCCGTGTTTAAGATATCGAATGTCCATCAATTAATTGATTTATTGACCATCAATCAATTAACATCTAACTCTTCGAATAGTACCACTCAACCTTATCATCATGTTGACTAAGTCAACCTGTAGGGTTTACATGATGAACCTTATGAGCTCCTCAAAGGGACATCATCAACCTAATATATAGGACACGGTTTCCTCCTATAATTAATGACACACGATGTAAATAATATCATTTCCCAACTTACCGGGCATATTGATTTAATCCATTTAAATCTCACCCTTTGGTAAATCAAAGAAATAAATACTAAGTACATGTGCCCATTATTATATCGGGATTAAGAGCATGTACAACATAATATCCGAGGTCCGATTCAATTATGTAGTCAGCAATAAATTGAATCACCTCTATGTCGGTCCTGCTCAATATACCTAAGTGTACTAGTGTAACTCTATGTTCAAGACAAACCAATACCAAGCTACACTACAACCGTGCCAATGGTTTGTCCAAAATCATCTTGGTTGTGAGCCTCTACTTATATTCTACATGGGACTGATAACATGATCTTCTGTGCCACACCAAGCACCATGTTATCTACAATGTAAAGTATTAGACAATATGCACACATATAATAAATATAAAGTGCAAACAATGATCATGTGATTCTTATTTCAAAATAAAAATGTTTATAACAAAGAGCTAGGCTTTCAGTATACATCCCAACATTCAGCATATTTTGGTACTTTTCTTCTATTATACTTTGATACCTAATTATATAACATGTGTGTATTTTTTTGATGGTGTCAAAGGTGGAGAAATGGTAGAGTTTAAGTTAATCATGCTAAGGGGGAGAATTAGCATGTGTTAAGGGAGAGTTGCATGTATTAAGGGAGAGTTGCATGTATTAAGGGGGAGTGTTTTGATACTTATATTATGTTTAAATGCTTTCCTGCCTTATGTATTTTGTTAATGTTTTACCTAACTTAAACATGTTGCCACACATCAAAAAGGGAGAGATTTTTAAGGCAATCAACCCAAGTATGGTTTGGTTTTGATGTGTGTGGCAAAGGTTTAAGTTAGGATATTTATGATGATTTGATATGTATGTTTAATTTATGCAGGACTTACTAAATTACACATGGGTTAGCTTGATGTTAGCATTTGTTGGTTCACCATCTGATGGCTCAGGTCCTTGAGTCGGTGAAGGATTGCATTGTGGAAGTCATGCGCTTGGTGTATCCGAGGGACCATCGGATGAAGAGCAATGAAGTGAAGCCAAAGGAAGTAGACTTTAGGGCGAGACACGAAGGATGGCATTGTGGAAGTTGTGCGCTTGGTGCATCCAAGGGACGTGGTCGGACGAAGAGAGCTTCGGTGAGGGACCCCAAGGGAGATGAGAGATTGAGCGATTGTAAAGGTAGCTCATAGGTGAACTTGGCCGAATGGCTAAGTCAAGAGTCAGATGCTCAAACTTAGGTTTGAGGTTCACCTGATGTTTGGTTATGTCAGATTCTCAAACAAATGGTTTATTTGAGATTTTATCCGACACTAGTCGACTGCTATAGATAGCAATCGACTGATTTGGGTCGATGGCACTTGACTAGTGCTCGATCGGTGTTCAAATGATGCACTTCTGGCCCAGCAGGCGACTGTTAGAATTTGGCAGTCGACTATTGCACCATCAGTCAACTACCAAGGGATGTCAATCGACTGATGAAGGTGGTCACTGACATAGAAGGTGCGAAAGTCGACTGAATGCCTGGATCACTCGACTGATGGCTCTATCAGTCAACTGATAGGTTGATCAGTCGACTGCTGAAGGAGCCATTGGATGTGACACCCACGATTCAGTCAGGTCAGAAGCCGTTGGAATGACCAAAAGTCGACTGATGCATGAATCAGTCGACTGCTGCCTACCCAACGGGAAGAAACCCTTCTTCTCTATAAAAAGAAGGGTTTGGGGCTTTTGGGAGGTTAATGCTTCGCTCATAATCATACTCCCAAGTACCCCAATTGTTTTTCACTCCTCTTGATTGTTCTTATCTCAATTCTATTGTAAGAGGGAGAGATTCTTGTAAAGAGATTACCTCCACCTAGCTTGGGCTAAAGAAGAGACTAGTGAATTGTTGAGGGAGTGATTCGCCATACGAATCGTCCGTGGACTAGCGGCAAGGGCCGTGAACCACGTTACATCTTGGCATTAGCGTTTGCATCTCTTTTCTCTTTGAGTTTGTCTTAATTGTTTTTTCTTTAGCATTTCCACTGCGCTAATCACTTTCATATACAATTAAGTGAGTGATTTGCCATATGAATCATTTGTGGACTAGTAACAAGGGTCATGAACCATGTTACATCTTAGCATTAGCGTTTGCATCTCTTTTGTCTTTGTGTTTGTCTTAATTGCTTTTGCTTTAGCATTTCCGTTGCACTAATCACTTTTGTAGACAATTAAGTGAGCAATTTCATCTAGGACATCAGGGCTATTCAACCCCCCCTTCTAGCCGGGCCACGTTCCTCCAACAAACACCTTTGTTTTTTACTTGGTTCACAACTGAAAGGTTGCTACACCAAGGCCCCCGTGATCCTTTACCGCGTACGATAGGGCAATTCACTATAAGGCTCCTCGTTGGAGGTAGGAGACAATGAATACAAAAACTCAAAGAATAGAAGGAGAGGTAACAAGCCTACCTTTCCTCTTAGAAATGTAAAGCTCGAATACAAAAATACCACAACTAAAAAGAGACTACCAATTTAGATGAAGCAAGGTTGTGTGTGTTGTCGACGTTACGATGGCATAGTGTTGTTGTCGGAGGCTTGGCATTGTTGGAGCACTTTGGGAGCAATGAATGATGATCCAAAAGGGTGAAAATTCCCTTCCTTTATATCCCTTCAAACCCTAGCTCGTTGAGATTTGGATCGAAGTCAAAGCTCCTTATCTCCCCAAGATAAGAGGAGCTTATCTTGACTTTCTTTGAGCTCGACAGTTTGAATAGCAGTCAACTGATGACCTTCATCGATCAACTGATGCTAGCAGCAATCGACTACCAATAGCCAGCAGTCAACTGCCAGCATGATTACTCCCCTGCAATAAAGAGTTAGCACAGAAATACAAGTAATGGATACCTTGACGGTTCCTTACCGTCCGATCTCGACCTAGACCTTCCACTGGAAGTCTTAGTCGGATCGCCGCCTAAGCTCATCCCCATACAGAGGACACGACCTCACCATTACTCCACACTCGTGCTTACCTCTGGTCCTTTCCGATCTTTCGCTTAGCTTCCAGTCTTCCACCGAGGTTCCTCAACTCCACGAGGTTCTCCTAGTGTCGCCCGACCACCACGATCTCTCTTCCCGAGATTCTCCGGGTGTCGCTGACCTTCAACTTAGCTAAAACACTACCTGCACACTTAACACAACTCATGAGATAATAATAAGAGCTTAACTTTGAACTTTTGTCATAATCAAAACCTAGGTTCGATTATCTTGTGCCACTGCACCAACAATTCCTCCCTTTGCTTCTTTGTCCATCTTGATTTTTCTATCGGCTCGTTGTCTTCATCCTTAGGTACCTCAAAACCACTTTCCATTATTAGCATAATATCAAAGTCGGTTTCAAAGAATACCTCCATTCTTTTCTTCCACAAAGAAAACTCTCCTTTGAACTTTGGTGGGTGAATGTTCATGCCGGCCATTGATGTGCTTATCGGAGCGATGAGTCCGATGTTAAGGACCTTGCTCTGATATCACCTGTTAGGATCGATGCTCCATCTATAATAGGGATGAATAGCCTTTCTTTGTTTTCTACAAGAGTTGTTAGCTAAAGAACGAATAAAATGAAGGCTAAAACAAAAGTAAATAAGACAAATCTAACACAAGCCTTTAACGTGGTTAACGACCTCTTGCCGCTAGACCATGACAATCCTTTAGGTGGATCACTAATAACTGCCACTTTATTGTATTATTTCGGTCCTTAATATCATCGTTTTAATCCTCTCGTGTGTTTAATTGTTGATTATTTGTATGTTTTATGAGTTGGATCATCGTTTGGACCTAATTGTAAATTCTCCTATATTTTAGATTTATATGCAAAATTTGTCATTAATTGTAGGGGATCGAGATGGGTCACTGGACTAGGATCAAGTTGGATCAAATATGGCTTCATCTAGGACTAGAAGGATCATTCCAAACTGGATTAATCTGGGTCTTTCATCGTGATCAAAGGCAAATCGATCAAGAGATTAGATCTTAGCAGTATGGACCATTCAATGAAAGTAGTTGATTCTGAGCCATCTATCCAGATCTAGAGAGATCCAGTCTGTACATTTCGATCTGAACATTTAAGCCCTTCCTCCAGATTCGACCGATCGTAATTATCCCTTCAGATAGATAATATCCATCCATTCAAAATCGGAGGAATCACAACCGTTGGATCACAGCCTTCTTAATGGATTAATCAACTTAATCAAGCCCAAGTTTCAAATGGACGGTTGAGATCAATGAGCGTGCGATCGGACGGCTAAGGGTTTTCATTTCATCAACCTATCTTTGAAGAGTTTTTCTTATCAAGTCTGTCAGGGGAAACTTTGCTTCCCACTTCACCTCGGTCGTTTATTCATGGCAATCCCGTCGATGTCCCCAGATTAAAAAAAATTTAATCCTAGACAAAAGGGATTGCCCAAACAACCAAGTCAACGTCGTGCTATTCGTTTAGAGAGGTCACTTGAACAAACTCGTTGTTCAAGCGACCATCCTCTATTCTACGAGTAGCCGCGGAATAGACGATGTACGGATTGTCAGCTTTTGTATTTATGATCGGGATCCAAGTATTATTTAGCCACAAATAGAATATTACATGCTCATAATTGAAAAACAAAAAAAAACATGTTACAAAAGAGAATGAAGAATAGATATACTTCTCGATCTTCTAATGTATGACCTTCCTCCTTCCGGACGTCGTGTGGGAGACGATCTACCAAAAGTCGAACCTCCTAGATCGCAAATCTTCCTTCCTTGCTCTTCCAAAGCAAGAGGAAGAATGGAAACAAGCCTCTATTCCTTCTTTCAACCAACCAACAACTTCCAAGGAGGAAGCTTGCCGCCGGCCAAGAAGGAAGAGAAGTTTGAGAGTGGCCGGCCAAAAGCTTGAAGGGATGACCCTAAACCTTTGTTCCACCAGCCAAGGAGAAGGAGAGGACCTATTTTGGAATTCGTCCAAGGGATGGGAGGAACTCCAAGGGCGCCGGCAGCTTGGGGAAGAAGAACAACACAAGGAAAAATTTCCTTATTAGGTGCCGCCCAAGCCCAAACCCTAGCTTCTCTTGAAGATTCCTCCACGCCAACCCCTCAAGCTCCTTTTATAGAGATAGGGATAAGCCTCCTTTTAATCTCTACCATTGGTTCTAGGGATTTAATCTCAACTGTCGGATCTAGAGATTTAATCTCAACCGTCGGATCTTAGAGATTTAATCTCTACCTATAGATCTAGAGTTTTGTTTCTATCCATTGGATCTAAGCTTCATGAGGTGTTAATAGGCTACATTAGGGACCGTGAGGAGGAGTTGGATCTTGGCCACCCATGGATCAAGCCCACATAAAGTCCGATCCACTAATGATAAACCAATCCACTAAAGGATTATCATTGATCTACCTCACCAACCCCCATATGATAATATGGGCTCCATATATTATATGTACATTTTCTCCCCGTGTTTAAGATCTCGAATGTCCGTCGATTAATTAATTTACTAACCATTAATTAATCAACATCTAATTGCAAGAGTAGTACCACTAAACCTTATCATCATGTCGGACCATCCACCTGCAGGGTTTACATGATGAACCTTATGAGCTCCTCAAGGGGACAACATCATCCTAATATATAGGACACGGTTTCCTCCTATAATCAACGACACACCATATAAATAATATCATTTCCCAACTTACCGAGCCTATCGATTTAATCTATAAATCTCGCCCATTGGTAAATCAAAGAAATGAATACTAAGTATATGTGCCCGTTATTATATCGGGATTAAGAGCATGTACATAATAATATCTGAGGTCCGATTCGATTATGTAGTCAGCAATAAATTGAATCACCTCTAAGTCAGTCATGCTCAATACACATAAAGTGCACTAGTGTGATTTTATGGTCAAGATAAACCAATACCAAATCACACTACAACCATTCCGATGGTTTGTCCAAAGCCATCTCCGTTGTGAGCCTTTACTTATACTGTTCAAGGAGCCGATAACATGATCTCCCGTGTGACACCACACACCATTTTATCTACAATGTAAAGTATTAGACAATATGCATAACCATAAAAATATGCAAATAATGATCATGTGATTCTTATTTCAAAATAAAGATGTTCATACAAAAGATAGACTTTTCAGTATACATCCCTATAATATCCCACTTATACTAAAAGACTATGCTGTCATCAAACTGTCATTCATCTGATTCCCCTTCCCTCCACATTCCCATCAAAGCTCTCGCTTAGAAGGGCCTTAGTGAAAGGGTCTACCAGGTCATCCTCTGATGCAATCTAGGCGACAACAACTTCTACCTCCTTTACAATTTCTCGTATCAGGTGGTATTTGCGTTCTATGTGTCTACTCGCCTTATGGGCTCATGGTTCCTTCGAGTTTGCAAATTCACCACTATTATCACAATAAATTGTGATAGTTATGGGCAAACCAGGAATCACATCCATGTTCATCAGGAAGTTCCTAAGCCACACAGCTTATTTGGCTGCCTCAGAGGCTGCCACATACTCAGCTTCCATGGTGGAGTCCGCCACGCATTTCTGCTGGACACTCCTCCATACAATGGCTCCACCTCCCAAATTAAACACAAAACCTGAGGTAGACTTACTGTTATCCCTATCAAATTGGATGTCGGAATCCGTGTAACCCACAGGGAGTAATTGGTCTGTCCGGTAAACCAGCATATAATCCCTAGTCCTTCTCAGGTACTTCAATATATGCTTAATCGTAGTCCAATGTCCCTGTCCTAGATTACTCTGATATATGCTGACCATGCCCATGACAAAGTAGATATCTAGTCTCATAGATAGCATCGCATACATGAGGCTTTATACTGCCGAAGCATAAGGAATCGCCTTCATCTCCTCTATCTGTTGGATCGAAGCGGTGTTGGTGCAGTAGGCACCTAAGTCGAACCTGATTTTTTATTATAGCAAACGATACAAAGTTAAGCTCATGTCGTTAGCTCACGAGTTGAATCGAGTGTGCAGAAGATTGCTATAGCTGGAGCTAAAGGCTAGTGACACCCGGAGGAAGCCGCAGTGGTCAGGCGACACCGGGAGGACTTCGGAGGGAGCCGAAGGAATCAGGTGGAGACCGAAAGCAAGGCTTCAAAGGTAAATGTTGAGGTAAGCTCATGTGAGTGAGCATAAGTAAGGTTGAGTCCTCCATACGGGGACATCCTTAGGCGACGATCCGACCAAGACTTCCCATGGAAGGTCTATGTTGAGATCGGATGGCAAGTGGCCATCGAATTCACTTATATTTCGAGCTAACTCTTTATTACAGTCGAAAAGTCTAAAAATCAGTTCAACTGGCCAAAAATTAGTTCAACTTCTAAGCCATCAGTTCAACCGGCCAAGGATCAGTTCAACTGCTGAGCCATCAGTTCAACCGGCCAAGAAATCAGTTCAACCGATGGTCAAAAATCAGCCTCGAGGAGTCAAGCTTTATCACCATTTTTCAAGGATTTTTGTGCCCAATTCCTATTGGTTGAAGACCCATTCGATGAGGGGCTTAAAGGCTATAAAAGGAGGTCCTAACCTAGGGTTTCATCATCAATTTTAAGCCTCTGCAAAGCTACAACTTCTCCGACAACGAAGTGCTTCTTCTCCGACGTCTAGGTTTATTTGTTTTCATTTTATTACGTCGGTTAGAGTTTTATTTCAGTTTAGTAATTTCATTTTTGGAGCCTTTATCGTAACGAGGAGAGGGGGAGTGTCCCTCTACCTCAAGCTTTGTGCTTTACTTGTATCGATTAAACTCCTACCTCTAAAGGGGAGGAGTTCTTTAGTGTTTTTGCCCTCCGTACGTGGTCGAGGACCACTAGGGCCTTGGAGTAGTAGCCGAAGGCTACGAACCAAGTAAAACTCCTTTGTCACTTTTTACTTTACATTTACATTTCTGCTGCAATTAATTATCTCTCGAGTTTTAACGAACGAAAAGAAAAGAAAAAGGTTTTATCGCTATTCACCCCCCCCCCCCTCTAGCGATCCGCTTTGATCCAACAATTGATATCAGAGCCGGGGGTTGCTAAGATTTGGTGAAACCACCAATCTAGCCATTTTATAGATTTTTTTTCTTTTTAATTCTGTTTATTTCAGATTTATTTCACTTTGTTATTTTTTCTCCCGCACTACTAATCCATGACGCGAGTCTTGGTACTTTTTTTTGTGTTTTTGTCGTTGCTAGTTTCTTCGTCTTCGTCTCCTTGTGTCTTTTGTTCTAATGGCCCATATCGAGGGTTTTAGCACCGTCCGACCTCCGTTTTACAACGGAGATGACTTCCGTAATTGGAAGGGTCGGATGGAATGCTTTCTCAAAACCCAAATCGAGATGTGGATCATAATCCAAACGGGTTTCACACTTCCGACTAATGAAGTGGGTGACTCCTTGGATTATGATCAATGGACCATTGCGACAAAATGACAAGTCGAAGCCGACGCCAAGGAAACACAAATCCTCCAATGTGGCTTATCCATGGAAGAGCTAAATCGCATCGGCCCCTTCATAAGCACAAAGGACCTTTGGACAAAACTAGTGGAGCTACACGAAGGGACCGATGAAGCCAAGGTATGTAAGCGTGATCTTCTATTCAATAAACTATATAACCTAAAAATGCAGGAACACGAGTCCGTGACGCAACTTCACGCTCGAGTCCAGGACATAGTCAACAACCTACACGCAATCGGGCAAAAGGTCGAAAACCTCGATCTTATAAGGTATGTCCTAAACTCCTTTCCAAGGACTACCTTGTGGGCATCCATGGCCGATGCCTACAAGGTCTCCAAGGATCTTTCTAAACTTAGATTAGATGAACTTTTTTCTTATTTTGAACTTCTTGAGAAGTCTAATTCGGAACCCGAGAAAGGTATAACTTTATTTGCAGGTTCAAAGAAGAAAACCGCTAGCAAGCCACCTCCGAAGGAAGAAGAGGATGAGTCGGATTCGGAGGTCGACTCAGAAATGGAAGCCGAACTAGTCAACCTAGTTTGGAGGATAGTCAAGGGTCGAAAACGAGCCGTCACTCGACCCAACGAAGGTAAGCCTAAAAGTTCAAACATAAGATGTTATGAATGCAACAGGTTTGGACACATTAAGTCCGAATGCCCAAAACTCAAGAGCAAGGCACCAAAATACAAAAAGGCACTCAACGCTACTTGGGAAGAAGCTTCCGAGGAAGAAGACAATGATCGAGTCATTATGGCTAAACTGGTGGAATCGGAGATGGAGTCGGAACCGGAACTTGAATCGGAAACCGAAGATGAGTCGGACTGCGAAGCACTATTCAAGACAAGCCACGGATACGCATCCGGTTCAAAAGATAAACTCAAGGTAAGTCGCTCTCTTATTACCACACTTTATAGTGCAATTAAGTTTTTAAATAGAAAGTTAGCTAGGTCCGAGTCTAAGGTCGAGACCCTGGTTGAGGAAGTTAAACTCCTCAAACACGAGGTCTCCCTAACCTCTTCGACTAGTCGAGTTCAAGAGAAGGACTCAACTCGGGTTGAAAAACTCGAAGTTGAGAACTCACTCTTGAAAAGTCAAGTCGAAGATATTAGGAATACATTGGAAAGGTTTACTTTGGGATCCAAAGGACTTGACCTCCTACTTGGATCGCAAAGGGCCATGTACAATAAGGTCGGGCTAGGGTTTAGCTCAAACACGACCAATAAGTCGTATATGTCAATCGTAAGTAGACATAAAAAACGTGTCCAAGCATGGGTCCCTAAGACCACCTTAATTTCAAACTTAGGATCAAACCAGTACTGGGTTCCCAAGGACCAAATCCACTATGTGGAGAGACCGAATCGATTCAATGGTCCAGGGGGAGCTAGTACAAAATTTGTTTGTGTTTTAACTTAGAAATTGCATGCTTAGGTTTTTATTTTTCTTTTTAGAATGGTTAGATAGGACTATAACTCATCAATACTTGATAACATAGTACCAGGATGCGGCGAAATGATAGTACGCTAGGAAAGCAGAGTCTTGTGTATTCGGGCTAGATAAGGCGTATCTAGTTCGGTGCACTTGACCGAGCGAAACTAGCTGAAGCTACCTCGCCGTATCCTAGACTAGTTAGACCAGGAAGTGGTCTTAGGTGAGTCAAGTCTCTATTTTCTTGAAAATGGCTTTGTCTAAGGAAGTGGTCATTGTTCCGATCAAAGAAGGCCTCTGTGCCTCGCCACGACCCAGAAGTCATGATCTTGAAAAGGTGACTTGATGAGCCTAAGGTCAAATCCGAATCTAACGCAAGGTTGACAAGTGTTTAAGTCATTAAATTTAATTCAACTAAAATTGGAAGTCATCTCACAAGAACATATAGGATTAACATGTTTGATCATGTAGACATGGGTGAGATGATTTAGGTTAATAATTTTCAACCAATTTTTAATAAATCCAATATCCGATCCAACTACCTTGTGTGTAGGATCAATGGATGTTGGACAGTGGTTGCTCCCGACACATGACCGGGGATCAACTCAAGTTTTCGAAGCTTCGATTCAAACAACAAGGATCGGTAGCCTTCAGAAATAACGACAAGCTCAAAATCATCGGATTAGGTGATATTGAGATTAACTCAAATTTTGTCATTCAAAACGTTTTATTAGTAGAAAATTTTCAATATAATCTTCTCAGTGTAAGCCAATTGTGTGATAATAACTATAAGGTCATATTTCTAGAAAACGAATGCGTAATTAATACAAACGAAACCTCTAAAACAATTCTTAAGGGAACTAGAAATAACAACATTTACACTATTAACTTAACTAAATCCTCAACTAAGTGTCTTATGACACGGTAAGAGGAATCATGGTTGTGGCACCGATGACTCGGTCACTCACACCCAAGACTCATCCACAAGATGAGTCAGAGTGACTTAGTTAGAGGTTTGCCTAACCTCAATAACTTGGATAATAAAATATGTAATGCTTGTCGACAAGGTAAACAATCTAGGACACAACATCAACTAACTAGTCAAGAACGAACCAAAAGTGTGCTTGAGCTCCTACACATGGATCTATTTGATTCACATGGAGCTAAGTCACTTAACGAAAGTAAATTATGCTTAGTCATAATTGATGACTATTCTAGATTTACTTGGGTTAGGTTCATCAAACACAAAAGTGATACCCTAGATCAATTAATCAATCTATTTAAATTAATATAAAATCAACAAAGCATTAAAATCAAAAGACTTAGGACTGATCATGGTGGTGAATTCGAAAACCATAGGTTTACAAAATTCTGTAACCTAAATGGATACCACCATGAGTTCTCTTGCCCTAGAACTCCACAACATAATGGCCTAGTAGAACGCAAAAATAGAACCCTACAAGAAGCCGCTAGGACAATGCTTAATGAGTATAACCTACCGGATAGGTTTTGGGCCGAAGCCGTGAATACGACATGCTATGTCCAAAATAGAATCCTTATGGTAAAGAGGCACCTTTAGACCTCATACGAGATTTATCACGATAAAATACCTAACATCAAATACTTTAGGGTATTTGGGTGTAAGGTCCATATCCTAAACGCTAAGGATTACCTAGGGAAATTTACATCCAAAACCATGACCGGAATCTTTCTAGGATACTCGACTACAAGCAGAGCTTATAGAGTATATAACCACGACACCCTTAGAGTCGAGGAGACTATCAATGTAGTATTTGATGAAGGACACGAACCTACAAAACCCCGAACCCACCCCAATTAATACTAGACCTAACTCTGATCCGGAGATCAGGTCTAGTGTTAATCCTAACCTAAGTCAACCAAGTCACTCTATCGACCAAGTGATAGATGACTCCAACCAAACTAGAACTCAAACGAGTCATCCTATGAATCAAGTTGTAGACTCAAACCCAAATCCAACTAGGACTCAAACGAATCATGCTATCGACCAAGTGATAGGTGATCCAAGTCTAGGAGTTCAAACTAGAGCCTCATACAGAAACCTTAGTCAAATATCCTTGATTTCTAAAATTGAACCCAAAACTATTGACCAAGCTCTTCTTGATCCCGATTGGATTATTGCAATGCAAGAAGAATTAGCTCAATTCACTAGGAACAAACTATGGGAATTAGTACCTCCACCTAAAGATACAACAATCATTGGAACAAGGTGGGTGTTTAGAAATAAAATTGATGATAGAGGTGAAGTAGTTAGAAATAAAGCTAGACTAGTTGCTAAAGCGTTTAGTCAAGTCGAAGGTTTAGATTATGACGAGACCTATGCCCCAGTAGCTAAATTAGAGTCCATTCGAATGCTATTAGCATATGCAGCACATCGAGGATTTAAGTTGTTTCAAATGGATCTGAAATATGCATTCTTAAATGGATACATTAAAGAAGAAGTTTATGTTAGTCAACCCCCTGGTTTCGAAAGTTTAAACAAACCCGATCATGTCCTTAGGTTAAAGAAAGCTCTTTATGGACTTAAACAAGCTCCTTGAGCTTGGTACGAGAGACTTTCGATTTATCTTAAGTCCAAAGGCTTTAACCAAGGTGTAGTTGACCCAACCCTTTTCGTAAAAACCTTAGGTAAAGACAAATTCATAGCCTAAATCTACGTAGATGATATTATTTTCGGAACCACCAACTCAATCCTACTAAATGAGTTCATTTCACTTATGGAAAGTGAATTTGAAATGAATTTAGTAGGTGAGTTAAGTTTCTTTTTAGGTCTACAAATTAAACAAACTAAAGATGGAATATACCTACATCAACGCAAATATACTAGGGAATTAATTAAATGCTTTGAAATGCAAGACGCTAAAATTATTAATACCCCAATGGCAACTAATGTGAATATAGAAGAAGATGTAATCGGAAATTCAATTGATTTAAAATACTATAGGAGCATAATAGGGAGTCTCCTTTACCTAACTGCAAGCCGACCTGATATCTTATTTGCAGTAAGTATGTGCGCAAGGTTTCAAACCTGTGCCAAGGAGTCTCACCTAACTCTAGTCAAGCGTATCCTTAGATATCTAAAGGGTACACTTAATGTCGGTATTTGGTATCCTAGATCTACCGAGTTCGAACTAACCGGCTACTCCGATTCGGACTATGCTGGTAGTAAGCTCGATAGAAAGAGTACGAGTGGTTGTTGTCAACTTCTTGGCTCGAGTCATGTGAGTTGGTGCAGTAGGAAGCAACACTGTGTTGCTTTATCTACCACTGAAGCCGAATACATCGCGATGGGTGAGTGTGTCACGCAGCTTCTTTGGATGAAGCACACTCTATGCGACTTTAAGTTAGACTTTACGAATACTAAACTTCACGTAGATAACATTAGTTCAATTAATCTTACAAAGAATCCGATATGTCACTCTACGACCAAACATATAGAGGTCAAACACCATTTCATTCGAGAACATGTGGCCAACGGAGCCATACAACTTGAATACGTCAAATCGAAGTCTAACTTGGCAAACCTATTTACTAAACCCCTACCCGAAGCCGAATTTAGTCTATTAAGACGAAAATTGGGCATGTGTGTAGTAGAATAGGAACTTGCAAATTATATTTTCTTACTACTATTTCTTAACTTTCATTTTTTATGGAACTAGTATAGGACATACCTTAGATATCATGCACCTATAGATTTAAGGAGCCAATACATCTCACAACACATAGGACTAATGTGTTTGTGTACTTAGCCACGTAGATGGGCGTGAGATGTTAGGACCTTACTCCTGGTTCCAGATGTAGAGCTAGTGCATCGCTATGAACCACGGAGTATAATCATACATACTAATCGACTCTGACCAGGACTTGTTGATCTTTCATATCAATCAAGCCAAATATGAGTCGAAGATCTTATAGATGAACTTATTTTCAGTATATTATTTTCAAAATAATGTGGAACATGTTTGGACTTTAAATTTAACACTTATTTTTGTTTTCCACACACACACTCACTCTTTTCGATATATGGAAAAAGGGGGAGAATAAGGCCAAAGTTAAGGGGTCAAAATTTTTTTTGGTAACTTAACTCTTACTTTATATTTAAACCAAAAGTTATCTTTAAGTTTTGAAAACTTATTAAAGGCCAAGTTAAGAGAATTCTTAACTTAAACTTATTTGTGGCGTCAACGTTTTACTTATTTTTTATTATGCCCTTAATGTTTTACTTAAGGGGGAGAAAGGGCCAAGTTAAGAAGAACTCTTAACTTAAACGTTTTACTAAGGCCAACTTTAAGTAATGTTAATTACTTAAGGAAACCCTCAAAGGGGAGGATTAAGGTCTTTCTTCAAGACTCACCCTCGGTCAAGGGGGTGGTTTCCTCAAGGTGGAGTTCTTGAAGAAAATGTAGGGAAATCTCGTATGCCAAATGGCATATGCACAACGGAAAATAGGATCCCTTCCAAGTGATCCATGCGAAAGCAAACTCGTATAAAATAAATTTCTCTAAACCAAACCTATCTTATAGGAGAGGATTACCTTTGTTGCGTGCCCTTGTTAATCCCGCCTTTCCTTTCGGTTTGTTGGATCTTTAGCACGTTCAAGTGTCCGTGCCTCTATACGTATCCACACGAGCACGCTCTTGTCTCACAAAAGGAAAACTAGAAGAGCTCTCCTTTACTTCTTGCTAGAGAAGTCCCTAAAGGAGAGGAAGAGAGGGAAAAGGAGAAAGGAAGAAGAAGACTCCTCTTCTTGCTAGCCTACACTCACAAACCCACACAACTAAAGCTTCCACCAAGCTTTCTCACCACTAACACAACCAAAGCTTCCACCAACAACAAAAGCCAATGCTATCTTTGGCCGGCCACTTAGGGTGTCTTTTATAGGGTTGGAAAAACCCTTTCACCTCCACACATTCAATGCAATCCATTGCATTGAGACATATCCTTGTTTGGCCGGCCACTTAAGGAGACAAAACCATTTTGTTTCCTTCCACCTTAACTAGCTTAGGTGGATGCTTAGGTGGCATGCTTATGTGGCATGCTTATGTGGCATTCTTATGTGGCATTCATGCATGTTGAATTAATCTTATTAATTCAATTAAGCTTATGTTATCATATTGAATTAATCTTATTAATTCAATCATATTGAATTAATCTTATTAATTCAATTAAGCTTATGTTATCATATTGAATTAATCTTATTAAATCAATAAGGTAACATATTGAATTAATCTCATTAAATCAATTAGCTAAAATTCTCATTAAGCTTAAAGTCCAAAAACCATTTTGTACTTAAGCTTATTCCCAATTTATTCTAGTCAAACTAGAATACTCTAATTCCTCTAATTATCATGCTCTTTGTGTGTGACCCTATAGGCTCTCATAACGTTGGCAGTGGACCTAAACTCTTTTAGATACACAAGCAATGAGCGGCATCTAGCAATACATCATTGCTACCCAAGTTACGAGATAAGTCAAGATCCGACTAACCTTTCCGTGACTACTATAATATATGACCGTGTCCTTCTATCCTTGATATCAGTTGATCAATGAGGCATAGACCGTGTCATCCTCGATCAATCTATGTGTTTCTTGATCCCTGAGTAAACTAACTCAAACAAATGAGCTCAATATCTCATATTGACTCATTCGAGCATGGCCATGCGTTTTAGTAGTTCTACTCAATCAAGGGGCCCACCGATATCACTCCCGTCATATGGAAGGGATAGATCCCATCTACATCACTCACATCCCTCCGCATAATTTGTTACATACCCGATGTCGCCTTTATGGTCCACCTGCTACGGGTGACGCGTTTGGCGATACCAAAGTACATAACTCCTTATGTAGGGAACCGTAGTGACTTGGTCTAAGGACTATTCATACCAATAGTCACATGAGAAAGTTTATGACACTCATATAACGATCCATGAAACTTTCTCATGGCGGGTCGATTCGATATATATTCTCCAATATATACCCATGTGTCAACTTGATATCATATATCCATGACTTGTGAGATCAAGTCATCAATTGACCTACATGCTAGTCTTTATGTATTAATATTGCCCTTGCATATTAATACTTGACTAGGAACATTTAGAAAGTGTTCTCTACAGCCTCTCATAATCAATTCTGCCAATTGATGTGCTGTAGATAAGAACCTACTTTTCTAGGGAATTACTATATTTAATTTAGCTGGCACAAGCAAGACTTAAATATAATAACCAATCCTTTGCCTTTATAGAATATGATACAAAATGTTCCCTATTCAACCATCACATGATTGGTTCTAGGGCTTTAACTAACAATCTCCCACTAGCACTAGTACCAATCACTATGATATCTAATACCTAGTGACCTAGTGTGACCATCATGCTTCCTCTGTGCCAAAGCCTTGGTCAATGGATCTGCGATGTTATCTTCTCTCGGTACTCTGCATATCCTCACATCTCCTATATCGATGATCTCTCGAATGAGATGGAAGCGCCGCAGTATGTGTTTGGTCCGCTGATGTGATCGAGGTTCCTTAGCCTGTGCAATAGCCCCATTGTTGTCACAGTAGAGGTCTATTGGATCTGCAATGCTAGGAACTACCCCAAGTTCACTGATGAACTTGCGGAGCCAAACAGCCTCCTTTCTTTGCATCGGATCGCAATATACTCGCTTCGCTGTAGAATCAAGAATCGTGTCTGCTTTGAACTCTTCCAGCTCACAGCTCCACCATTCAGGCAAAACACGTACCCCGATTACGATCTATAGTCATCCTTGTCTGTTTGGAAGCTTGCATCACTGTAACCCTTTACAGTTAGCTCCTCATTGCCTCCAAATATCAGGAAATATTCTTTCGTCCTTCGTAAGTATTTAAGAATATTTTTGACTGCTATCCAGTGACTTTCACCGATCATCGGTATCTACTCGTCATGCTCAAAGCATACGAGGCGTCGAGAGCAGTACAAAGCATGGCGTACATGATAGACCCTATAGCGATGCATAAGGGATCTTATCCATGCGATCTCTCTCCTCCTTAGAAGAGGACATTGAGTCTTGAAAGACTCACACCATGTTATAAAGCGAAACCCTTTCTTAGAATTTTGCATAGCAAAAGCGATCTAGCACTTTATCAATGTACTCGACTTAGGCCAAGTAATCTTCTAGATCTATCTCTATAGATCTTGATGCCTAGAATATAGGCGGCTTCACCTAAGTCCTTCATCGAGAAACAATTCCTAACCACATCTTCACAGTGGGTGAGGGAATATCATTTCCGATGAGAAGTATGTCATCTACATACAAGACAAGAAATACAAGCTGTGCTCCCACTATTTCTCTTGTAGACACAAGGCTCATCTTCATTCTTGATGAAACCAAACTCTTTGATTGCATCATCGAATCAAGATTCCAGCTTGAGAGGCTTGCTTTAGTCCATAAATGGACCTTTGCGGTTTGCATACCTTTCCAGATGCTTTGGATCTTCAAAACCCTCGGGTTGTGTCATGTACACATCCTCGGTAGCTTTCCATTGAGCGGTTTTGACATCCATCCTGCCAGATCTCATAATCATGGTAGGTCGCAATAGCAAGTATGATCCGAATGGATTTAAGCATCGCAATCGTGAAAAGGTTTCTTCATAGTCAATACCATGAATTTGTTTGAATCCTTTAGCCACCAATCTACCTTTATAGGTATGCTTATTACCATCCATGTCAGTCTTTACTTTAAAGACCCACTTACACCCAATGGGTTTTACCCCTTCAAGTGGATCAACCAAAGTCCATACTTGGTTAGTGTACATGGATTCCATTTCGGATCTCATGGCCTCTAGCCATTTCTCAGAATCTGGGCTCATCATAGCTTCTTTATAGGATGTAGGCTCGTCAAGATTGATAAGCAATACATCATCGTTGTCAGTCAAGAGAAAAGAATATCTCTCGGGTTGACGACGGATCCTATTAGATCTACGAAGAGGTTCGTCTACTTGAACAGGTGTTTGCTCCACAACTCTTTGGGCAACAATTTCCTCATCCACAACACTTTGTGGTTCCTGTTCATTTTCCATCGAAGCCTTAGTGTTATCATCATCTTGAACTTCTTCAAGATGAATTTTACTCCCACTAGTATTTCTAGAAATAAATTCTCTTTCTAGAAAGACAGCATTTCTGGCAACAAACACCTTGCCAAGTGTGGGATTGTAAAAGTAATATCCCTTAGTTTCCTTGGGATATCCTACAAAATAACACTTATATGATTTGGGTCCTAGTTTATCTGAGACTTGACGTCTAACGTAAGCTTCACAACCCCAAATCTTTATAAAAGACATTTTGGGACTCTTCCCGGTCCATATCGTATATGGTGTCTTTTCTACGGCTTTTTATGGAACGCGATTAAGTGTGAAAGCGGCTGTCTCTAGAGCTAAACCCCAAAAGGAAGTAGGTAGATCAGTCTGGCTCATCATTGATCGTTCCATATCTAATAGAGTACGATTTCTCCTCTCAGATACACCATTCCATTGTGGTGTTCCAGGTGGAGTGAGTTGGGATATTATCTCACACTCAGCCAGGTGATCACGAAACTCTTGACTAAGGTATTCACCACCTCGATCTGATCGAAGTAGCTTAATACGCTTACCAAGTTGGTTTTGTACTTCATTCTTGAATTCTTTGAACTTTTCAAAGGATTCTGACTTATGTCTCATCAAATATAAGTAGCCAAATCTACTCATATCATCAGTGAAAGTAATAAAGTACTTATAGCCTCCTCTGGCTTCGACATTGAAAGGGCCACATACATCAGTATGTATGAGTCCTAACAAATCCGTCGCTCTCTCGCCATGTCCACTAAATGGAGTTTTAGTCATCTTTCCTAAAAGACAAGACTCGCATACCTCATATGATTCAAAATCAAATGAGTCCAATAATCCATCTTTATGGAGTTGGGATATGCGATTTTCATTTATGTGACCTAGGCGACAGTGCCAGAGATATGTCTGGTTCAAATCATTCGATTTGAACCTATTGGTATTTACGTTATAAATTGGGTTATCTAAATCTAGAACATAGAGACCATTCATAAGTGGTGCATTACAATAGAACATTTCATTTAAATAAATGGAACAACATTTGTCCTTTATTATAAAAGAAAAGTTTTTCTTGTCTAAACAAGATACATAAATTATGTTCTTTGTTAATGCGGGTACATAGAAGCACTCCTCTAGTTCTAAGATAAGCCCAGTGGGCAAAGACAAAGAATATGTTCCTACAGCTACAGCAGCAACTTTTGCGCCATTGCCTACTCGTAGGTCCACTTCACCCTTTGCCATTATTCTACTATTTCTCAGTCCCTGCACATTAGTACAAATGTGAGATGCACATCCGGTATCTAATACCCATGTAGAAGAAATAGATAGATTAACTTCTATAACGTGTATACCTGAGGCAGAAGTCCCACTTCTCTTGTTCTTTACTTCCTCAAGGTAGACTTTGCGATTTGGCTTCCGCCTAAAGGTCCCCTTCCGTACTTTACCTTTACCCTTTGAAGTGGATGAATTGGCCTTGCCTTTGGCTTGGGTCTTACCCTTGCCTTTGTGCTTACCTTTGTCCTTCTTGACCATTAGTACATTACTAACTTTCTTCTTGAGATTTGGTTCAGCAGTTCTTAACATGCTGAGAATCTCAGGCAAAGGTTTATCAATTTCATTCATGTTATAATTCATGACGAATTGATTGTATGCTTCCGGCAACGATTGCAGGATAACATCGGTTGCCAATTCTTGGCTCAGTGGAAAACCTAGTCTTTCAAGGTTCTCAACGTACCCAATCATTTTGAGTACGTGAGTTCCTACAGGTGTTCCTTCTTGCATCTTGCATGCAAAAGAGCCTTAGACACTTCAAAACGCTCGTGCCTAGCTTGTCCTTGATATAGTTGTTTCAAATGCTCAACCATATCATAGGCATCCATGTTCTCATGTTGCTTCTGAAGCTCAGAGTTCATGGTGGCAAGCATAAGGCATGACACATCTAATGCGTCATCTTGATGCTTCTTATAAGCATCTTTTTCAGCACGAGTGGCCGTAGGGGCGGGTATTTCAGGGGTAGACTGCTCTAGGACATATAGTTTGCGTTCTTGCTTGAGGATAATCCTCAAGTTCCTATACCAGTCAAGAAAGTTTGCTCCATTGAGCTTGTCCTTCTCAAGGACAGATCGCAAGTTGAGGGGGTGTGTCGTGTTAGATGACATGGTGATCTACAACATTAAAATGCAAAGTTAAGTACCATACCTAAATCATTTAATTAGGCCTTTAATTAAATGAGGCTCCCACTAAATTCTCATAGCTACTATTTAGCTATAAATTTATATGGGATAAAGATCCACATCATAATTCGTCTTGAGTTAGCTTTGGCTAATCGCCCAAGACGTAGTATAATTAGGTAGGCAATCTTTTGCAAATTACATCTGATGTAACTCTTTAATAGCTTTGGTTAAGTTTTAGATTAGTTTAGTGTTTATTCCTAAACCAGCTTCCAGGCTGTGGCGAGGCACAGGGGCCTTCTTGGATATCGGAGCAACGACCACTTCTAAGACAAAGCTGATGTTCGGAAATCACACAAAACTAATGTTAACACTTATGTTCAAAGCTAATATATGCCTCTACTTTCTTAACCAATTAAGAAAACACTTAATTAAGTCTTAACCAAGACTGATAGTGGGACATCACGATTGTCCACTCGCACCCCTCCAAGATAAAATGCATTGCTTTGCTTTGGCAAACCCAATAACAAATGATCGAGGAAGTAGTGAGTACCAACTTTGGTAGGCATATCGTTTAGACTTATTAAGAAATAAACATATATCATATACATATTAGCATATATCACATATAAGCTAAACTAATCATGCATCACATACAAGCTAAACTAACATGCATCACATACATATTAAACTAACGTGTCATGGTTATGGCCCTTATTCTACAATCTTCTCAAGCCAATGAAAAGATTGATTGGTCAACCTAGGGATAGCATCTTCTCCTAAGTGCTTCCTTTTGGTTATCTTGTGTGTTGACTTCCTCCTTGTAACCTCATCTTCCAATGGACCCTCCATCCTTGTTTTGTACATTACAAAAGGAGAAATACTCGAGTTACATTCGAGTCTAAAACTAATTTTACAACAAGAATATTAGGAGAAAGGCACGACACGCAGGCCGTATTAAGAATTACAACACACAATCACAAACTTTTGGGACTAGGCCATAACCATGCACCATGTCATTTTAACTTTTAAAAGACATTGGATATTTTATTATGTTTGAAAATTTGCTAATGCAATTATCAACTCATAATAAAATTTATCCTACTTCTATATCACATATAAAATAGAGAAAACCTATTTTTATACGATCTTTCGCAAGTGGCTCTGATACCCTTTGTAGGGAAATCTCGGATGCCAAATGGCATATGCGCAACGGAAAATAGGATCCCTTCCAAGTGATCCATGCGACAGCAAACTCGTATAAAATAAATTTCTCTAAACCAAACCTATCTTATAGGAGAGGATTACCTTTGTTGCGTGCCCTTGTTAATCCCGCTTTTCCTTTCGGTTTGTTGGATCTTTAGCACGTTCAAGTGTCCGTGCCTCTATACGTATCCCCACGAGCACGCTCTTGTCTCCTGAAGGAAAACTAGAAGAGCTCTCCTTTACTTCTTGCTAGAGAAGTCCCTAAAGGAGAGGAAGAGAGGGAAAAGGAGAAAGGAAGAAGAAGACTCCTCTTCTTGCTAGCCTACACTCACAAACCCACACAACTAAAGCTTCCACCAAGCTTTCTCACCACTAACACAACCAAAGCTTCCACCAACAACAAAAGCCAATGCTATCTTTGGCCGGCCACTTAGGGTGTCTTTTATAGGGTTGGAAAAACCCTTTCACCTCCACACATTCAATGCAATCCATTGCATTGAGACATATCCTTGTTTGGTCGGCCACTTAAGGAGACAAAACCATTTTGTTTCCTTCCACCTTAACTAGCTTAGGTGGATGCTTAGGTGGCATGCTTATGTGGCATGCTTATGTGGCATTCTTATGTGGCATTCATGCATGTTGAATTAATCTTATTAATTCAATTAAGCTTATGTTATCATATTGAATTAATCTTATTAATTCAATCATATTGAATTAATCTTATTAATTCAATTAAGCTTATGTTATCATATTGAATTAATCTTATTAAATCAATAAGGTAACATATTGAATTAATCTCATTAAATCAATTAGCTAAAATTCTCATTAAGCTTAAAGTCCAAAAACCATTTTGTACTTAAGCTTATTCCCAATTTATTCTAGTCAAACTAGAATACTCTAATTCCTCTAATTATCATGCTCTTTGTGTGTGACCCTATAGGCTCTCATAACGTTGGCAGTGGACCTAAACTCTTTTAGATACACAAGCAATGAGCGGCATCTAGCAATACATCATTGCTACCCAAGTTACGAGATAAGTCAAGATCCGACTAACCTTTCCGTGACTACTATAATATATGACCGTGTCCTTCTATCCTTGATATCAGATTGATCAATGAGGCATAGACCGTGTCATCCTCGATCAATCTATGTGTTTCTTGATCCCTGAGTAAACTAACTCAAACAAATGAGCTCAATATCTCATATTGACTCATTCGAGCATGGCCATGCATTTTAGTAGTTCTACTCAATCAAGGGGCCCACCGATATCACTCCCGTCATATGGAAGGGATAGATCCCATCTACATCACTCACATCCCTCCGCATAATTTGTTACATACCCAGTAATCGCCATTATGGTCCACCCTGTTACGGGTGACGTTTGACGATACCAAAGTACATAACTCCTTATGTAGGGAACCGTAGTGACTTCAGGTCTAAGGACTATTCATACCAATAGTCACATGAGAAAGTTTATGACACTCATATAACGATCCATGAAACTTTCTCATGGCGGGTCAGTTCAGTATATATTCTCCAATATATACCCATGTGTCAACTTGATATCATATATCCATGACTTGTGAGATCAAGTCATCAATTGACCTACATGCTAGTCTTTATGTATTAATATTGCCCTTGCATATTAATACTTGACTAGGAACATTTAGAAAGTGTTCTCTACAGCCTCTCATAATCAATTCTGCCAATTGATGTGCTGTAGATAAGAACCTACTTTTCTAGGGCATTACTATATTTAATTTAGCTGGCACAAGCAAGACTTAAATATAATAACCAATCCTTTGCCTTTATAGAATATGATACAAAATGTTCCCTATTCAACCATCACATGATTGGTTCTAGGGCTTTAACTAACAGAAAATACTTACTACTCTAATTTAATCTTCTTTATTTCTTGTTTCTAATGCACATTATTCTTCATGCTTGCTATTTGCTTAACTTTGTATGTGGGTTTGCCATAAATCAAAAAGGGGGAGATTGTTGGTGCAGTAGGCACCTAAGTCAAACCTGAGTTTTGATTATAGCAAACGATACAAAGTTAAGCTCATGTCGATATCTCACGAGTTGAATCGAGTGTGCAGAAGATTGCTATAGCTAGAGCTAAAGGCTAGCGACACTCGGAGGAAGCCGCGGTGGTCGGGCGACACCGGGAGGACTTCGGAGGGAGCTGAAGGAATCAGGTGGAGACCGAAAGCAAGGCTTCAAAGGTAAATGTTGAGGTAAGCTCGTGTGAGTGAGCGTAAGTAAGGTCGAGTCCTCCATACGGGGACATCCTTAGGCGACGATCCGACCAAGACTTCCCATGGAAGGTCTATGTTGAGATCGGATGACAAGTGGCCGTCGAATTCACTTATATTTCGAGCTAACTCTTTATTACAGTCAAAAAGTCTAAAAATTAGTTCAACCGGACAAAAATCAGTTCAACTGCTAAGCCATCAGTTCAACCGGCCAAGGATCAGTTCAACTACTGAGCCATCAGTTCAACCGGCCAAGAAATCAGTTCAACCGATGGTCAAAAATCAGCCTCGAGGAGTCAAGCTTTATCACCATTTTTCAAGGAGTTTTGTGCCCAATTCCTATTGGTTGAAGACCCATTCGATGAGGGGCTTAAAGGCTATAAAAGGAGGTCCTAACCTAGGGTTTCATCATCAATTCTAAGCCTCCAAAAGCCTCCGCAAAGCTACAACTTCTCCGACAACGAAGTGCTTCTTCTCCGACGTCTAGGTTTATTTGTTTTCATTTTATTACGTCGGTTAGAGTTTTATTTCAGTTTAGTACTTTCATTTTCGGAGCTTTTAGCGTAACGAGGAGAGGGGGAGTGTCCCTTTACCTCAAGCTTTGTGCTTTACTTGTATCGATTAAACTCCTACCTCTAAAGGGGAGGAGTTCTTTAGTGTTTTTGCCCTCCGTACGTGGTCGAGGACCGCTAGGGCCTTGGAGTAGTAGCCGAAGGCTACGAACCAAGTAAAACTCCTTTGTCTCTTTTTACTTTACATTTACATTTCCGCTGCAATTAATTATCTCTCGAGTTTTAACGAACGAAAAGAAAAGAAAAAGGTTTTATCGCTATTCACCCCCCGTCTAGCGATCCGCTTCGATCCAACAAGCGGTTCGCTAGAGGGGGGGGTGAATAGTGAAAAACCCTTTTTTTTCTTCGAGTTCGAATCAAAACAATTAAGTGCAGCGGAAAGATAAATGAAACAAAAAGAGACAAGATATTTTTTACTTGGTTCGTAGTCTTCGGCTACTACTCCAAGGCCCTAATGGTCCTAGACCGTGTACAGAGGGCAATTCACTAAAACACTCCTCCTCGTTGGAGGTAGGAGTTTGACGATTACAAAAAACCTTCGAAGCAAAAAGATATAGAGACAAACCCTCTCTTCTATTAATGTAAAATGCAACGATAGAAACCCAAAGAATTGCAATATTGAAAGCAATAACAAAGTAAGATTATACCAACAACTAAAGAAAAGAACATAAGCTAGGGTTCTTGGCAGCACTTCGTTGTTGTAGAGTCGTCGGAGAGTCGCAGCGTTACGGAGGCTTTTGAGCACTTAGAATTGATGAAGAAACCCTAGGTTAGGACCTCCTTTTATAGCCTTTGAGCCCCTTTTCGAGAGGAACCCTAGCCAATCATATTTGAGCACCACTCCCCTTGAAATTTGATGATAAACCTTGACTCCTCGAAGCTGATCCTTTGACCATCAGTCGACTAATGGCCATCATCAGTCGACTGATGGCAGCATCAGTTGAGTGCTGACCTCCGGCAGTCAACTGATTGACGGCAGTCGAGTCCTCCAAGCTGGCAGTCGACTGATGCTTGCTGCAAGTCAAAGTTAGCTCAACAAAAACATAATTCCGACGATCGTCGATCATCCTATCTCGACCTACACCATCTATAGGATGTCTTTGGTCGGATCTACGCTTAAGATCATCCCCGTAAAGAGGATACGACCTCACTTACGCTCGACCTCGATACTTACTGTGTCGCTTTTTCTTCCGGCCTTCCACTCGATTCCTTCGGCTCCCTCCGAAGTCACTCGAGTGTCGCCCGACCACCGCGGCTTCCTCCGGGTGTCGCTAGCCTTCAGCTCCAGCTAGAGCAATTTTCTGTAAACTCGATTCAGCTCGTGAGATAACGACATGAGCTTAACTTTGTATCGTTTGCTATAATAAAAACTCAGGTTCGACTTAGGTGCCTACTGCACCAACACTATCTCCTTAGATGATCTAGGACACATCACCTTAGATAAAGGAACTCCATGCCTGAAAGGTAGAAAACCCTTCTTGGAGTTCTGCATGCTAAAATGATCCATAATCGTGTCTATGTATGAAGCTTGGGATAAGCACAATATCCTTTTCTTGCGATCCCTTATAACCTTAATCCCAAGGATGTGTCCTACTTCTCTCAAGTCCTTCATATCAAACTGTTTGGACAACCATACCCTTACGTCCGATAATACCTTGATATTGTTGCCAATTAACAAAATGTCATCTATGTATAGTACAAGAAATACCACTACGTTTCCGTCACATCTCTTGTATACACAAGACTCATCTGGACTTTAAATATATCCATATGGCTAGATTACCTCATCAAAGCGGATGTTCCAAGACCTCGAAGCTTGCTTCAATTCATAAATGGACCGATTAAGCTTACATACAAGATGCTCTTTGCCTTTAGCAATGAATCCCTTTGGTTGCTTCATATAGATATTTTCTTCAAGACTTCCATTAAGGAAAGCTATCTTGACATCCATCTGCCACACCTCATAATCCATATGAGCTGCTATGCATAAGAGAATCCGGATAGACTTAAGCATGACTATCGGCGAAAAGGTCTCCTCATAATCGATACCCTCTTTATGAGTATACCCCTTCACAACAAGCCTCGCTTTGAAGGTCTCAATGTTCCCATCTATTCCTCTCTTTCTCTTGTAGATCCACTTGCATCCAATGGTTTTTACACCATCGGGTGGTTCTACTAGCTCCCAGACCTGATTTGAATCCATAGATTTAATCTCAGCATTCATTGCACTTTGCCAAGATACTACATCTTTATCTTGGATTGCCTCGTCATATGTCCAGGGATCAGGTTCATGTTCGCCAGGGACCAAATCAGAAGATTCTTTCAAGAACATGAATCTATCAGGATGTTTCACAACCCTCTCACTACGATGAGGTATCACCTGTGTATCCTCTGTGACACGCGGTGCAGTGTCATGTGGTATATCCTCTTGTACCAGTGGTACTAAAGAAGTGACTTCCCCTTTTAATTCCTCCAGAACAATTTTTCTCTTGGGCTTGTGGCTCATCACATAGTCTTCCTCTAGAAATCTGGCGTTTGTGCTAACGATCACCCTCTGATCTCTAGGACTATAAAACAAACCACCCTTCGTTCCTCTAGGATACCAAATGAACATGCGTACTTCTATACGAGGTTCCAACTTACCAACATCTGCCTTCAGCACATGTGTTGGACTCCCCCATATCAGAATATGTCTTAGACTAGGCGTTCGCCCAGTCCACAATTCTATGATAGTAGAAGGTACTGATTTAGATGGAACCAAGTTTAGAATGTACACCACTGTATCTAGAGAATATCCTCAGAACGAATCTAGTAAGTCAGAATAACTCATCATCGATCTAACCATCTTTATAAGAATCCTATTCCTTCGCTCTGCTACACCATTCTGGTGGGGTGTGCCAGGTGCAATCAATTTGGGATTGAATCTCAGCCTTTGATAAGTAGTTCCTAAACTCTCCCAAGAGGTATTCACCACCACGATCAGATCGTAGTGTCATCCATATCTTGAATAATCGTCTATGAAAAAGATGAAATATTCAAGACCACCTCTTGCCTGGATAGTCATAGGACCACACAAATCAGAATGAACCATCTCCAACACATCTTTGGCTCTATACCCCTTGGCCTTAAAAGGCCTCTTGGTCATTTTACCCTCCAAGCAAGATTCGCAGGTTGGGAAATCTTCCACCACTAATGAACCCAAAGGTCTATCAGCTATCAACCTTTGAATTCTGAGCCTAGGATGCCAAAGGAATGTTAGGTTCATCTTTGAAGATTCTTTTCTCTTATTGAAATTAGAAGATGAGTTATTAACTTCAATTTGCATCGGGGGAGCTTTTGGTTCAAGTGTATACAAATTTCCTATCAATGTACCAGAACAGATAATCTCCCTATTCCTTTTTATAACAACTCTGTCATTAAAAGAAATAGAGTATCTATTCACAAACAATTTAGAAACTGAAATTAAATTCTTTCTAAATAAAGGTACACAAAGGCAATTCTTAAGAACCAAAACATTATTTTTTTCAAAAGATAAATAAACATCTCCCACTGCAATCGCCACCTTTATGGCATTGCCCATGTAAACGGTAATCTCTTGCTCAGCTTATCATCAGGTTTCTTGGAACCCCTGCAAAGTATTGCAGACATGATTAGTGGCTCCTATATCTATACACCAGGTGGCGGTAGATAACACTGCTAATAATGTTTCAATGATTAGTCCAAAGGATATACCTTTGTTCTGCTTTGGATTGGGACAGTCCTTCTTCCAATGTCCATCCTGCTTGTAAGTGAAGTACTTGCCTTTCGGTTTCTTCACTCCTCCCTGAGATCCTCCAACCAGCTTTGCTCCATCTTATTTCTTCTTCTTCTTGCCTTTTGGCTTAGAAGTAAAAACCTTTTGAGCAATCATGGCCTGAGGACACTCTTCGAAGAGTGCATACTTGTACTCCTTAGCAGATAAGATAATATCTAGATTCTTTTCCAATCAACATTATTTGGGTACAGTAAGTTTGTTTTCCTTTAGTATCACAACAAGTGGACTGAAAGTCATTTATGAAAATCCTAAGAATCACATAGATCATTACTTTAGATTTCAAAAAATTATTGATTCCTCAAACAATAAAATTTTAAAATCAACCAACACCTTAAAACACCGAGAATATCGTATGCCACGATAGTGTGGACGTATACGAATTCTACATTTGTAAGAGGAGGTTTTACCCATTAATTTTACTATCTTGTCAACCTAACATTTTGACAAGTAAAATTTATAGTTGGTTTCTCTTCGGCCCTACAAATAAAAGCAGTGACTCCGATGGGGAGGATACTTATATTTGTATCTAAGTGTTCACCATTACTTGGTACCAAGGTAATTATCTCGGGTTATGTGCCTTCTGATGGGGAAGTACACACGCTCCTTGATAATTCCCAATAACCATATATGACCTTGTGATCCGCAAACAAACTCATCCGATGGGGAGGAAGGCACTCAGAACCGATGCGTAAGTTCGTTTGCATTACTTGTCAAATTGTAATGGAGGCCGTGGGAATTTATAAAAATTTCCCTCCCACTTAGTAATTTGAAATTGAGGAATTTTCCTAACCTACGACATGCATATCAAACAAAAAGCAATAAATATAAAAAATAAATTATTTTACAACTATTATGGCTTTTTTCTTCAATATGTCTATCGTCGCATCGCCATCTCGTTCGCACCTCCTACGCTATGTACGAGCCATCCAGAGATCCGAGCCGAGACTAAAATCTATTTTAATTTACATCCATCGATCCTATACTACACGAGGGAGTGTACATGAAATCTAGATCGAAAGTAAACTAAAATAAAAAGAGTGGCTAAACAATGTCGTATCTAATTTACAAAAAATTAAATACTAGCCTCGTCAACCCCGAGGATTCAACAAAATAAACATTTACACACATACAATCACATACACACATATGACCATAATAGTCAGATCTTATGCCTGCAACCAAAGAGTTAAACTACGCATATCCTACTATTATCCGACACATATAATATATGAAAAGTGCATAAAAATTAACCGAATCCTAAACACACAAAATCGGAAACCTTGGCTCTGATACCAATTGAAGGGTTTTTCTTATCGAGTTAGTGAGGAGAAACTTCGCTTCCCACTTCACCTCGGTCGTTTGTTCATGGCGATCCCATCGATGTCCCCGGATTACAAAATATTTAATCCTAGACAAAAGGGATTGCCCAAACAACTAAAGTCATCGTCGTGCTATTCATTTAGAGAGGTCACTTGAACAAACTCATTGTTCAAGAGACCATCCTCTATTCTACGAGTAGCCGCAGAATAGACGATGTACGGATCGCTGGCTTTTGTATTTATGATCGGGATCCAAGTATTATTTAGCCACAAATAGAATATTACATGCTCATAATTGAAAAACAAAAACAAACATGTTACAAAATAGAATGAAGAATAGATATACCTCTCGATCTTTTAATGTATGACCTTCCTCCTTTCGGACGTCGTGTGGGCGATGATCTACCAAAAGTCGAAGCTCCTAGATCGCAAATCTTCCTTCCTTGCTCTTCCAAAGCAAGAGGAAGAATGGAAACATGGCTCTATTCCTTCTTTCAACCAACCAACAACTTCCAAGGAGGAAGCTTGCCGCCGGCCAAGAAGGAAGAGGAGTTTGAGAGTGGCTGGCCAAAAGCTTGAAGGGATGACCCTAAACCTTTATTCCACCAGCCAAGGAGAAGGAGAGGACCTATTTCGGATGCTGGCCAAGGATTGGGAGGAACTCCAAGGGCGTCGACAACTTGGGGAAGAAGAACAACAGATGGAAAATTTTCCTTATTAAGTGCCGCCCGAGCCCAAACCCAAATTCCAATGCCTTGCCGCCAACCTCCAAAACCCTAGCTTCTCTTGATGATTCCTCCACGCCAACCCCTCAAGCTCCTTTTATATAGTTAGGGATAAGCCTCCTTTTAATCTCTACTATTGGTTCTAGGGATTTAATCTCAACCGTCAGATCTAGAGATTTAATCTCAACCGTCGGATCTTAGAGATTTAATCTCTACCTATGGATCTAGAGTTTTGTTTCTATCCATTGGATCTAAGCTTCAAGAGGTGTTAATAGGCTACATTAGGGACTGTAAGGAGGAGTTGGATCTTGGCCACCCATGGATCAAGCCCACATAAAGTCCGATCCACTAATGATAATCCAATCCACTAAAGGATTATCATTGATCTACCTCACCAACCCCCATATGATAATATGGGCTCCATATATTATATGTACATTTTCTCCCCGTGTTTAAAATCTCTAATGTCTGTCGATTAATTAATTTACTGACCATTAATTAATCAACATCTAACTCCATGAGTAGTACCACTCAACCTTATCATCATGTCGGACCAAGTCCACCTGTAAGGTTTACATGATGAACCTTATGAGCTCCTCAAGGGGACATCATCATCCTAATATACAGGACACGATTTTCTCTTATAATCAACGGCACACCATATAAATAATACTATTTCTCAACTTATCGAGCCTATAGATTTAATCTATAAATCTCGCCCATTGGTAAATCAAAGAAATAAATACAAAGTATATGTGCCCGTTATTATATCGGGATTAAGAGCATATACATAATAATATCTGAAGTCCGATTCGATTATGTAGTCAGCAATAAATCGAATCACCTCTAAGTCGGTCCTGTTCAATACACACAAAGTGCACTAGTGTGATTTTATGGTCAAGATAAACCAATACCAAATCACACTACAACAATTCTGATAGTTTGTCCAAAGCCATCTCGGTTGTGAACCTTTACTTATACTTTTCAAGGAGTCGATAACGTGATCTCCCGTGTGACACCATACACCTTGTTATCTACAATGTAAAGTATTAGACAATATGTATAACCATAAAAATATGAAAACAAAGATCATGTGATTCTTATTTCAAAATAAAGATGTTCATACAAAAGATAGACTTTTCAGTATACATCCCTACAATCTTCCCTTCATGCGTGGCGAAGAAAATTGCGACCAAAGTTTTCTTCTTCTTCCCAAAATCGCGCAGCCTCCTCTCCAATCGCACACCGCCGGCGGATCTTCTCCATGCCACCCGCCGAAGCACCGCCGCCCGTCCCCTTCCTCCACCAAGGTCGGCGGTGGCATTTCCTATTTCCTCATCTTCTCCACACAGCTTCTTCCTCCTCTCCAACATGCAGCGGCGAGCGGCAGTCCACCCCATTCTGGCGATGGTTCTGACAGCTTCTCATCGGTGGCCCCTTCATCTCTCTCCATCCGAAGTGTCCTTATTTTCGGCGGAGCTTAATCTGAGGTTGGGCAGATGACCAGCTTCACCAGAGAGGGGTTTTCATGCATCTTCACCGGCGTTCTTTTCACGCCTAGCAACCGGAGCTGAGCTACCCCAGCTGGACGTGGTCGCAGAAGGCTGTGGGTGACCTTCTACTGTTGTGGTAGCGATGACATGTATTTCTAGATTCCGACAGCCCTTCAATTCCTAAATTTCGGCGACAAAACCCTATTTCTAGCATCGGTGAAGGCTTGTAGACGATCACAACACCAGTTCCTTCCATTGTCGCGACCATGTTTCGTGTGGCTCCGCTTTCCGCATTCATCCACCGGCTGCCGTGGTAGCGGTAGTCCCGAAGTCCATCACTGGAGCAATGATCTGTTCCACCAATTCCAGCTTTCGTCAAAGGATTATTCTGACGAGAGATCCGTGCCATTGAAGCCGTAGGAGTTGTCCAGATCTGTCGTGGGTAACCGGAGAGGGTGGTTCCTTTCCGGGAGTTGTGGACAAGAGTTGGTTAATTTTAATTTTGTGGTTCATGTTGTATTTTCATTTGTATTTGCACTTGTGTTTTCCTTCATATTTACACTCGTGTTTTCATTTGTGTTTTCACTGATGTTCTTACATTGTGTTTGTATTAGTGTTTTCAATTGTGTTTTCGCAAGTGATTTTAATATGTGCTTTCACCAGTGGCCTTGAATTGTGTTTTACTAGTGTTCATAATCTATGTTTTCACTAGTAATTTTAACTTGTGTTTTAATCTGCGGTTTACCTTTTATTTTATTCTATATTGTAACTTGTGTTTAATTAGAGTCATAGTTAGAGTTTTAATTGTGTTATGATTGATTATGTTTAGTTTAGTTTCATTTTCATTTGGCCAGTGTACCATATAGTGACAGTGCGGTGCTTGGTTGAATTGCTTACTTTCCTTGCATTTAGTTTAGTTTTTCAGTGACTGTTTAATCATTGTACCGTATAGTGACAGTGTGGTGCTTGGTAGAATTGTTCACCTTTGTTTCTTGACCATTGTGTCGTATAGTGATAGTGCGGTGTTTAGTTGAATTATTTTATGTCTGTTAGTTTAGTTTTTTAGTGACTGATTGATCACTGTGCCATATAGTGACAGTGTGGTGCTTGGTTGAATTGTTCACATTTATTTCTTGATCATTGTACCGTATAGTAACAGTGTAGTGCGTGATTACTTACTTTTGCACAATAGGATAGTTACTTGTTAATTGTTATTTGGTAGTTAGATTTACTTCCTGCAGATTTAATTTCCATTTCTGTTTACCAAAATTGTTTGGCCATTGCATCGTATAGTGACAGTGCGGTGCAAGGTTGAATCGTTCTTGCATTAGGTTAGCTTTGAATAATTGTTTTGATAAATCCTAAAAACTCCCAGTGTTTACTTCTGTTTAAAATCAAACATCCAACCATTAGGTTCATTGGGAGATGATCTGATTCAGTCCTATACTGCATTAGTGCAGTTAGGGGGTTTGGTAAATAATTTTGTAACGATACCACGACACAATTCACCGTCTATCAAAATTTTGGCGCCGTTACAGGGGACTTTAATGGCGTTCGTTTGTCTTTAAACTGTAGTTTGTTTGTTTGTTTAATTTTCATTTGTTATTAGGGTCTTTCTTATCATTTATATTTGTTTCTCATTGTATTTGTTTGTGTGGATGACTATGTCTTCAGGTGATAATCTACTTGAGTTTTATGCAGCAATTTTTCTCTTCCCTCAGAGGCCCAACCTAGGAAGAGGTTTGTTGAATAAAAGGCTAGGGAAGTCCAAGAGCTAGTAAATTCCCAAGTATGTCGAGATTCTGAAAGATTTATGTATTCACAAGAAGAAGCTAAAAGAATTTCTTATAGATTTTTATATTCTTGATATGGAGGTAGGAAATACTATAATTCGGTTCAATATTTTGGACACTATGAAGCACCCGATGGAGGATCATTCTATTCTTAGCGTGGTTATAGCTGATGAGCTAGATTGCATGAACTTTATTTCTTAGTCTATTTTTTTCATTTGGATATCTCTCCATCTTCTACATTTTATTGATTCTGATGATTTTGATGTTGATAATGATTTATTGTTAGGACCTATCTGTGGGCCCTCTTTATTGTAGACAGGGATATGGAATGTGTAGGGACTTGCACGCTTCAGGCGACGCCCCAATATTCACTTCCATCATATGTTTGTGAGAAATGGCATTTCATGGTCGAGCATGGGATATCTTAGGTCATATAATCTCTGTGCATGGTATTGAAGTAGATCTTGCTACAATTCATGTTATATCTTCTTTATCTTACCCCGCTTCTGTGCGGGAAGCATGTGCTTTTCTAGGTCATGCAGGTTTCTACAGACATTTTATTAGAGACTTCAGTAAGATTGCCCCTACCCTTGATCAACTTGTTAAAGAAGGAGGTGGTATTTCAGTTTGTCCAGGATTGTGGTAGAGATCGAGCCCACCCCCATAGCAGATTCTTTTTCAGATGAGCAATTTTTTCACCTGTAGGGTAAGACACCATGGTATGCAAATCTTGCTATTTATTTAGTTACTGTGTTGTACCTTAACATTTTACTCATGAACAAGTCAAGAAATTGAAAAGTGATGTTAAGTATTATGTATGGGATGATCTTTATCTTTGAAAATTTTGTAGTGATCAGATCATTAGATGATGTAGACTTGATTATGAGTTTCATTCCATACTTTTTTTTTTTTTGTTATTCTCTGGCTTGTGGGGGGCATTTTGGATCCCAAAGGATTGCTAGGAAAGTTTTAGAGTCTAGTTTGTAGTGGCCCACCTTATTTCATGATGCCTCTGAATTTTACAAGTCTTGTTAGCAATGTCAATGAACAGGGAATATAGGACGTAGAAATGAAATACCTCAATAATCCTTGTTATTCTGTGAGATTTTTGATGTTCGGGGTATTGAGTTTATGCGTCTGTGTCCTGTATATTTTGAATTTTCATATATTCTTTTGGCATATGATTATGTTTCTAAATGGGTGGAGGTCATCCCCACCAGGACTGATGATTCTCTAGTTGTTATGGATTTTATTAGGTCTCACATATTTTGCAGATTTGGAGTACCCAGGGCGATCATTAGTGATCAAGGGTCTCACTTTCGTAATAGACGCAGGCCATTTTGAACAGAGAGATCAAGTCTATACTAGAGGATATGGTGGGGCCAGACATGATGATGCTTCTTTTCCGACTTGAAAGGGGAGTGTGTTCTTTTATTTATTGCATTTATTTTCTTCCTTTCATGTTCGGAATAATTTGTATGGGCTGTGTGTTTGTTTGCCTGTTTACCTAGGTTTGTTTGTCTATTATTGAGTCAAATAATATTCCCTATGCATGCCTTAGTATCATTTCAGAGGTGGTAAAAATTAGTTAAGTTTGATCATCAAATTGTGGATTTTTGTGTATGGTAGGAGACTTCACTTGGATGCAGTCACTTGTTATGATGGGAACTCTTTTTATTGATAGACTAAGCTTGATTTTGATTCGCCTAGTGAGGTTATAAGCCATTCTTATCATCTACCCACTTTTGTGTGATAACACATGTGATTCTTGTTACTCTAGAACTTGCTTTGAATTTTTTCAAAACTGCAGTAACATTTACTTGCATGAATATGATGAAGGATTTCATCCTTGACTCTTTTCTAACTTGGTTTGCTTGTCTAATCCACGTGATACTTACTTATTCCATGTCTTACTTGTCATATCTCTTCATTTGCTATCCATTGTCTTTGTATCTTTTTGGATTATCTTTTGTATATCTATTGTTTTCCATACTGGAGGAATAGTTTGATGGGTTGTATTGTCCAAGACGAACAAAATTTTTAAGTGTAGGGGAGGAGCTATATTATTTTTGTTGGAAACATGATATGGAAGGAATAGTTTCAGAGGTCATTGGTCCTAAGCAATATTTGCCTGTGATTAGTACTTGATTTTCTGCAAAAAAAAAAAAAAAAAAAAAGAGAACAAAAAAAAATGTGCCATTGATGTTTCTTTTGTAAAAAGAAAAGAAAGAAAGAAAAACAAAAAAAAAAGAGCAATTGTAATGTAGGCAAATGGAATTGAAATGTGTTGGATAGAGTCATTTGATCTTGAATCCAATTCTAAAGTTTCCAATTGTCCTAGTCTCTTCCCATATTGCTGGTTACTGAGCATTTCACAGAGCAACTCATCAGGTTTATTTCTCCAATTCTTCTATTGTTCCCTATTCATTTGTACCTTTGTCTTGTACTACTCTTTGCATACTTTATTTGCAATCTACTTTTGATCTTATTTTGATTCTTGATAAATCCTTTTGATTCATGTATGAGATGTATTGATAGCAGTAGAGAAGTAGATGATAAGCAAGCATATGGTAGTACAAGATTGCATATTGTTTTGAGGGTACCCCACTCCTACGATCATCATGTGAGCATTAGTGCAAATATCCATTTTGGGAGATTTTGTATCAGGCTTAGTCTATTTGATTTGAGTGTAAATCATCATACATGTTGACTATTGTAGGAGTCAGATCTTTTGAATACCCTAGATCCGGACTTATTTGGTGATCCTAAGTAACATATTTTTCCTATCTCTGAATTATTGATCTGGGTATTGTTTGGGGAAATTAGTGATTGAGTCAGTATTTCATTATTTTTATTATTGCTCGAGACGCGCAAGAATAAGTGTGCGGGAGTTGATAACTGCCACTTTGTTGTATTATTTCAGTCTTTAATATCATCGTTTTAATCCTCTCGTATGTTTAATTGTTGATTATTTGCATGTTTTATGAGTTGGATCATCTTTTGGACGTAATCGTAAATTCTCCTATATTTTAGATTTATATGCAAAATTTGTCTTTAATTGTAAGAGATCGAGATGGACCACTAGACTAGACTCAAGTTGGATCAAATATGGCTTCATCTAGGACTAGAAGGATCATTCCAAACTCGATTAATCTTGGTCTTTCATCGTGATCAAAGGCAAATCGATCAAGAGATTAGATCTAAGCATTATGGACCGTTGGATGAAAGTAGTTGATTCTGAGCCATCTATCCAGATCTGGAGAGATCCAGTCTGTACATTTCGATCTGAACATATGAGCTCTTCCTCCAGATTTGACCGATCGTAATTATCCCTTCAGATGGATCTGATCCATCCATTTAAAATCGAAGGAATCACAACCGTTGAATCATAGCCTTCTTAATGGAATAATCAACTTAATCAAGCCCTAGTTTCAAATGGATGGCTGAGATCAATGGGTCTGCGATCGGACGGCTAAGGCTTTTCATTTAATCAACCTATCTTCCCTTCACGCGCGGCGTAGAAAATCGTGACCACAATTTTCTTCTTCTTCCCAAAATCGCGCAACCTCCTCTCCAATCGCACGCCGCCGGCGGATCTTCTCCATGCCACCCCCCGAAGCACCACTGGTCGTTCCCTTCCTCCACCAAGGGCGGCGGTGGCATTTCCTATTTCCTCATCTTCTCCGCACAGCTTCTTCCTCCTCTCCAATGCGCATCGGCGAGTGGTAGTCGACCCCATTCCGGCGACGGTTCCGACAGCTTCTCATCGACGACCCCTTCATCTCACTCCATCCAAAGTTTCCTTATTTTCGACGGAGCTTAATCTGAGGTTGGGCAGACGGCCTGCTTCACCGGAGAGGGGTTTTCATCCATCTTCACCGGCGTTCTTTTCACTCCTTGCAACCAAAGTTGAGCTACCCCAAGTAGACATGGTCACAGAAGGCTGGGGGTGACCTTCTACTGCCGTGGTAGTGGCAGCATGTATTTCCAGATTCTGGCAGCCCTTCAATTCCTAAATTTTGGCGGCAAAACCCTATTTCCAGCATCGGTGAAGGCTTGTAGATGATCACACCACCAGTTCCTTCCCTTATCGCGGTCGTGATTTGTGCCGCTCCGCTTTTCGCATTCATCCATCGGCTGCCGTGGTAGCTACAGTCCCGGAGTCCATCACCGGAGCAGTGATCCGTTCCACCAATTCCAGCTTTCATCGGAGGATTATGTAGGGTCGATGGTGGTTGGCTAGAGTGGGGGTTAATAGCCTTTATCATAGACGGTAGAAGTCGTTCATTCGTTGCTAGTCTACAAACACTATTAGCGCAAGCGGAATATACTAATACAAACAATTAAAGACAAAGCAAAGGAAGAATAGAAACACAAAAGCTAACACCACAATGTAACGTGGTTCACGGCCTCGCTGCTAATCCACGGTCTGATTCGTCCAAGGTGAATCACGCATCATGCTTTCACTATTCTCTCTTTTGCACCAAGCTAGGTGGAGGTAACCTCTTTACAATCCCTCTTCTTACAATAGAATGGAATAATAGCAAGTAAGAAGAGTGGGAATCTTTTAGGGCACTTTGAGAGTTGTTAGGAGTTAAAGCATTAGGCTACCAAATGCCCTCACCCCTTCTTTTTATAGAAGAAGAGGGTTTCTTCCCGTTAACAAAGGACCAGTCGACTGATGCCTCGATCAGTCGACTAATCCTGTAGTCGTTTCCCACTAACGGCTTCTTCCACGTTGGATTTCACCCAACGGCTCCCACATTAGTCGGCTGATCGTACCATCAGTCGACTAATGGAGCTATCAGTCGAGTGCTAGAAGCGAACACTCAATTTTGTGCGTGAAACCCTTGGACCAGTCGACTGGTGGTCTCGTAGTCGATTGTCAATCCATGGCAGTCGACTGTTGGCACATGAACCGGACTCGAACACTAGTCGAGTCACAGTCGACTTAGAGTAGTCGACTACCATAACAAGACAATCGACTGATGTCGGGAAATCCCATCCGACACTTTGCCAATTGGCCACGTTCCACCTAAGCGCACTACCCCTTCCCAGGTTACATTCGCTAACTCTCATTCCTTGGAGTCCCTTGCCTTTGAAGTTATCTTCGTCCGATTACATCCCTCGGATGCACCAAGCACACGGCTCTGCAGCGACATCCTTCGCGTCTTATCCTGAAGTCTACTTCCTCCGGCTTCACTCCAATCTCCTCGTCCGACGGTCCCTCGGATGCTCCAAGCACACGGCTTCCGCAGAGCTATCCTTCACCGATTCAAGAACCGAGTCATGAGAGGTGAAACTCGCCAATGCTCCATGTGTGAATTACTAAGTCCTGCAAGACTCCAACGCATATCAAATCCAAATATCCTAACTTAAACCCTTTGCCACACACATCAAAATCATATCACGGGTTGATTGCCCTAACAATCTCCCCTTTTTTGATGTGTGGCAATCCGTTTAAGTTAGGTAAACATTTGGTAAAAATATTAACGTAAGAAAGCATGTAAATAAACATGATTATCAACTCTCCCCCTTAATACATGAAACTCCCCCTAAATATAATTCCCTTACTTAAACATATATATTTCTCCCCCATTGACACCATCAAAAATAATAAACTAAGTTATACAAGCATGGCATCAAGTTGCAAAGAGAAACAAATACCAAAACATGCCTTAAAATTTGATAAAAGAGGTTACTGGGCATGTTTTCAGTCGATCAGTCGACTAGTTCAGACTACCAATCGACTGGCACTCTGATTTCAGTTTTTTTTTATTTTCGGGGTGAATTTCAGAAATACCTTAAAAATTCTATAAAATTCAAAAAATCATGAAATTTGGGGAAAACATTTATTGTAAGTTACTTTATCAAAGAAAAATAGTTTTTCATGAAAAATCATTATATTTTCAAAAATTAGGAAAAATCTCAAAAGTTGGAAAATATCTAAAGTTTGTATCAATTCTAAAGCCTAGTTTTGCCTTGAAGCTTTTCAAAACATGAAAATTCAGTTTGTGAAACAAGAAATGGTTTTAAAAACATTTGAGATATCCAACCATGATATTTGGGCAATGTGTCTATGAATTAAACATAAGTCTTCCTCATGATTGGTCGATTATTGCTATTTTGATACTTAAAATGACCATCTAAATGTCATAGGCATTAGTGGACCATTAGTATCATCCTAACATCTCACTCATGCTATGTTTTCAATCAAAGTTATCCTTATGGTGAATTTGAGGTGTTCCTAAAGGTATTTATGTACTTAACCTTCAATTTCATGCAATTCTACCCATGGTTAAGATCATAAATCATAAAACCTTATTGCCCATGATTATATATTAAATGTCAAGATCATAAATCATGATTGAAAACATATATAACAATTACATTAACTATCATGATTCAAGCATTATTATCAAATTATGGGCACATTATCATCACCCAACATTATGCTAAAAATGTATAGGTCATGAGTATCAAATAACACTAAGTGTTGAGCATGATTTAAACTATTTATGGGTGCATTATCATCACCCAACACTATTTCTAAAATTAAGTCTCACCATCCTAAGTCAACCAAAACATATGATATAGGTGAAATTCTTATGGTTGACTATCCTAGGATTTTCCTAACCCTTAAGGATGGATTTAGGAACCCAAAACAAATTCTTTCTTATGGGGTTCACTAAAAATTCCTTAGGGATCCATTTTCTAGCTATTGTTTTCTTTTTATTTTGACCCCTAGCAATTAAACATTTATAGGCCATTTCATTCCTATTTTCCTTATATCCTAGGCCTTTCTTATTGAAGCTTGCCCTTTGGCTCCCTATGATCATGTTAAGGGTGTTGGAGCCAATGGTGAATTTTTATATGGCTTTGGTTAAATGATCTACATTTTCCCTTAAAGCCCTATTTTCCTCAATGCATGCATCATTAACATCAAGAGGCATATAAAGATCATGTGAGCATGCATCATCATCATTATTAACATGTAAACATGCTTGTTCTAATTTATTTTCTAGATCCTTAATTTGATCAAGCATGCTTTTGTTCTTTTTCTTAGCCCTAAATAAATCCTTAGTAAGGCTAGAAATCATGGAAACTATTTTATTTGGTGAGAGATTCGTTACCATAGTCTTCATGTCTTCTTCTTCGGATGAGGAGGATGGTGATGAGCCTCCTCCTTCACTAGAGCTCTCCTCACTTGTGCTTGATCTTTCTTGTTCGGAGGAGGAGGTGTCTAGTTCATCAAACGCCATTAGTGCCAAATTTGTGACAAAGGCATTTTCTTCCTCCGATGATGATGAGGAGGAGGAAGGGTCATCCCAAGTTCTCGCTTTCAGTGCCTTGGCCTTCCCCTTTTCCTTGGCCTTATTCTCTTCTTCCTTCTTCTTGCTCCCCTTTTTCTTCTTTTCTTCTTTCTTCTTCCTCTCTTCTTTGCTTTTGTTTAAGAGAGGACAATTATCCCTTATGTGTCCCTCTCCTCCTCTCATTAGATTTATTAAATTTAAAATTTTTCAAAGCACGTCTTACCTTCCTTACCATGTAAGCTTCTTCCATGCTATGCATGGAGGAGGAGGAGGATGCTTCATCGGAGGAGGAGGGAGTCTCTATCTTCGTCTTCTTTCCCTTGTTGGCTACTAGGGATACTCCTCTTGATGGCTTGATACTTGATTCTTCAATTACTCCATCAAGCCTAGTTTCATGGAGCTCCATGGTTGAGAAAAACTCCTCCAAGGTGCTCACTTCTAAATTCTTTGACATGTAGAAGGAGTCCACCATTGAGCTCCATTTCGATGACCGGAGAAAGGCATCGATTGCTTTCATAAGCATATCCCAGTTCGAAAGTCTTTCTCCTAAACTTGTTAGCCCAATTAAAATTTTCTTAAATCGAGAGTGTAGTGAGGTTACCTTTTCTCCCTTTTCGAGTTTAATATTTGATAGTTGGGAGCGGAGGAGGTCTCTCCTTGCAAGCTTGGCCTCCGATATACCTTCATGAAGCTCTACTAGCTTCTCCCACATCTCTTTAGCACTTGCACACTCTCCAATTCGTTTTATCTCTTGTTGGGGGAGCACATTAAGGAGGCAGTGTTTGGCCTTTGAATTTGCAAGGTGCTCCTCCCTTTGCTTTTTAGTCAACCTTGACTTCTCTATTGGTTCACCCTCTTCGTCCCTAGACATCTCAAAAATGTTCTCCATTATAAGCATAATATTGAAATCAGTTTCAAAGAATACCTCCATTCTCTTCTTCCACCAAGAGAATTCGCCTTCAAACTTCGGTGGGTGAATGTTAGAGCCGACCATTCTTTATTGTGCTTGTTGCGGAGGTTAGTCCATTAACAAGCGCCTTGCTCTGAAACCACTTGTAGGGTCGATGGTGGTCAGCTAGAGGGGGGTGAATAGCCTTTATCGTAGACGTTGGAAGTCATTCGTTCGTTGCTCGTCTACAAACACTATTAGCGCAAGCGGAATATACTAATACAAACAATTAAAGACAAAGCAAAAAAAGAATAGGAACACAAATGCTAACACCATAATGTAACGTGGTTCACGGCCTCGCTGCTAATCCATGGTCTGATTCGTCCAAGGTGAATCACGCCTCATGCTTTCACTATTCTCTCCTTTGCACCAAGCTAGGTGGAGGTAACCTCTTTACAATCCCTCTTCTTACAATAGAATGGAATAATAGCAAGTAAGAAGAGTGGGAATCTTTTAGGGCACTTTGAGAGTTGTTAGGAGTTAAAGCATTAGGCTACCAAATGCCCTCACCCCTTCTTTTTATAGAAGAAGAGGGTTTCTTCCCATTAACAAAGGACCAGTCGATTGATGCCTTGATCAGTCGACTGATCTTATAGCCGTTGCCCACTAACGGCTTCTTCCACATTGGATTTCACCCAACGACTCCCACATCAGTCGACTAATCTTACCATCACTCGATTGATGGAGCTATCAGTCGAGTGCCAGAAGCGAACACTCAATTCTGTGCCCGAAACCCTTGTGACCAGTTCACTGATGCCTTCATCAGTCAATTGATGCCTTCATCAGTCGACTGGTGGTCTTGCAGTTAACTGCCAATCCATGGCAGTCGACTATTGGCACATGAACCGGACTCGAACACTAGTCGAGTCACAGTCGACTTAGAGTAGTAGACTACCATAACATGGCAATCGACTGATGTCGGGAAATCTCATCTGACACTTAGCCAATTGGCCAAGTTCCACCTAAGCGCACTACCCATTCCCGGGTTACATTCGCTCACTCTCATTCCTTGGAGTCCCTTGCCTTTGAAGTTATCTTCGTCCGGCCACGTCCTTCAGATGCGCCAAGCGCATAGCTCTGCAGCGCCATCCTTCGCAACTCACCGTGAAGTCTACTTCCTCTGGCTTCACTCCAATCTCTTTGTCCGGCAGTCCCTCGGATGCTCCAAGCGCATGACTTTCACAAAGCTATCCTTCACCAACTCAAGGATCGAGTCATGAGAGGTGAAACTCTCTAATGCTCCATGTGCGAATTATTAAGTCCTGCAAGACTCCAACGCACATATCAAATACAAACATCCTAACTTAAACCCTTTGCCACACACATTAAAACCATATCACGGGTTGATTGCCCTAATAGATTATTCTGACGAGAGATCCGTGCCATTCAAGCCGTAGGAGCTATCCAGATCTGTCGTGGGTAACTGGAGAGGGTGGTTACTTTCCGGGAGTTATGGATGAGAGTTGGTTAATTTTTATTTTGTGGTTCATGTTGTATTTTCATTTGTATTTGCACTTGTGTTTTCCTTCGTATTTTCACTTGTGTTTTCATTTGTGTTGTCACTGGTGTTCTTACATTGTGTTTGCATTAGTGTTTTTAATTGTGTTTTCGCTAGTGTTTTTAATATGTGCTTTCACCAGTGGCCTTGAATTGTGTTTTTACTAGTGTTCATAATCTGTGTTTTCACTAGTATTTTTAACTTGTGTTTTAATCAGTGGTTTACCTGTTATTTTATTCTGTATTCTAACTTGTGTTTAATTCGAGTCGTAGTTAGAGTTTTAATTGTGTTATGTTTTATTATGTTTAGTTTAGTTTCATTTACATTTGGCCAGTGTACCGTATAGTGACAGTGCGGTGCCTAATTGAATTGCTTACTTTCCTTGCATTTAGTTTAGTTTTTCAGTGACTGTTTGATCACTGTATCGTATAATGACAATGCGGTGTATGTTTTAATTATTCACCTTTATTTCTTGATCACTATGTCGTAGAGTGATAGTACGGTGCTTGGTTGAATTATTTTATGTCTGTTAGTTTAGTTTTTTAGTGACTGTTTGATTACTGTGTCGTATAGTGACAATGCGGTGCTTGGTTGAATTGTTCACATTTGTTTCTTGATCATTGTACCGTATAGTGACAGTGCGGTGCATGATTACTTACTTTTGCACATTAGGATAGTTACTTGTTAATTGTTATTTGGTAGTTAGATTTACTTTCTGCACATTTAATTTCCATGTCTGTTTACCAGAATTGTATGGCCATTGCATCATATAGTGACAGTGCGGTGCAAGGTTGAATCGTTCTTGCATTAGGTTAGCTTTGAATAATTGTTTTGATAAATTATAAAAAACCCTAGTATTTACTTCTGTTTAAAAATAAACGTCCAGCCATTAGGTTCGTTGGGAGACGATCCGAGTCAGTCCTATATTGCATTAGTGTAGTTAGGGAGTTCGGTAAATAATTTTGTAATGGTACCATGACACAATTCACCGTCTATTAATCACTCCTTCAACTGTTCACTATTTTCTCCTTTAGATGAACACAAGGCGGAGAAGAACCTTCTTACAATAAACTCTTCTTCTCACAAGATGATAGAAGTAAGATTAGAGAAGAGTAAAGTAAAAATACTTAGAAATCTTGGACAACTTGAGTACAAGTTTTGGAATGAGAGCACTAGCCTTCTAAAGCTTCCCAAGGCTTCCTTTTATAGAGAGGAGGTTTATTTTCCTATTGAGCATGCAGGAGTCGACTACTGATACCATTAGTCGACTGCTGCTGTAGTTGATCTAATCCAACTGCTTCTGATGAAGCCTAATCTGTGGTCGTCACAGCTCAACGACACACTGATAAGTCGACTGATCACACGGGAAGTCGACTGATCCAGCTATCAGTCGACTACTCTAAGAAATCAGTGGACTAAATATGTTTCTGTTCTCATGTCCACTAAATCAATCAACTGCCATCCATAGTAGTCGACTAATGTGGACATGTCGACTGATTAAGCCACAGAATGCAGTCGACTTCAGCCAATTACTTGATTGGTTGACTTGGACTAGTCGACTGATAACAATATCAGTTCGACTGGTGTCGGGTAAAATCTCAAACAAAGGTGTTTGGGCATCCGACACTTGTTATTAGCCATTTGGCCAAATTCACCTAAGTTGAACTACCTAACCTGCGTTACAGTCGCTCAAATCTCATCTTCCCATGGAGTATTCCATCGAAGCTCTCTTCCTTCGACTTGCGTCACTCGGATGAACTAAGCTCACGACTTCTCCCCATGCTATCCTTCACGTCTTGCCATGAAGTCTGTTTCTTTTGGCTTAACTCCATTGCTCCTTGTCCGGTGGTCCTTCGGATGCGTTCCATGCCCTCCTTCACTGACTCAAGGACTCAAGCCATGAGATGAGTGAACTTGCCAATGCTTGACCATATCAAGCTACTTATGTGTGATTCACCAAGTCCTGCATAACTAAAACACAAACATCAAAAGCATAGACATCCTAACAAAAACTCTTTGACACACACATCAAAACCGCGATCATACTTGGGTTAATTTCCCTAACACACCCATCACATATATCCTTAACAATCCTGGGCTCTTCTATTTTTGTTCATAAAGAATTCGCCACTATTTTTTAAATAGGGTTTCCTGGCTTCTCTCCTTCATCCTTTCAAATTCATCGACTCCGAAGCATTTTCTTCCACCACCATCTAGCTTAAGAATTCTTCCTTACCTCCGTGACGAACGATTTCACACCTCTTTCTTCCAAGATGATGTTAGTAATATATGAGAGATGTCCTAAGGCAATCGCCTTATGTATGAATCATTTATATGATAAATGAAGATTCACTATTTGAGTATACATGTTTTATGTATTTGATTGGATCTTAAACTCATTTACTGAATGTCCACGATACAATTCACAGCATGAGAGAATTTGTGATTGGATCACAACTAGTGAGTATCTCTACATGTGTAATTGTGATGTATCAGAATTATCCCTAGTCGATGAATTGATGGATTTGGATACCATCAATTCTGTCGAGACTAGCACGAGGTATACTCCTTGGTGTATCCAAGCAGCTGATTCTCACTGGCTGGAGACATAGTGATGTCCGGAGTTAATCGTGGATGCTAGTTATGGTAACTAGTTCATTGGAGTGACCAGCCGTAAGACTTCATATGGTTCTCTGCATATATAGATATGTCAATGAAGTTCTTACTGTGGCTTAAGTGCGATGTTCCTTTGACTTGCGGTATTCAAGTCATCTTGATCATGGAGACTTATGCTTTGACATCTTAAGCAAACATCTCTAAGGAGATGTGGACCCGGGATGATTGGGTATAAGTCGAAGTGATCGAAGGTGTTTGAATAGCCTATAAAGGATTCACCACTCCTTGCGAGGAGATGTATACCCATGGCCTCTCATCGGATTGTTACTAAAGTCTTTGGCCAAAGCATTACATGTTTAGAGTAAGGTACTCTTCGATACATGTGGAGTAACTAGAATCCGTAGGACGAGGAAATAATACTTGGGCTAGGTGTGACGTAGTCAGCCTAGTGGGGACTGACACAATAGACCATGTCCTGAACCAAGTGGGTATAAGATGAGTGAAGGGAATGGGGCACGAATCATTTGAGCTGCTGAAGGGTTTCAGAAATAGTTCTGGATCAACCGTTGATCTTTTCGGTTAATTGGAAATCATGATGTACTACTAGGTGCCACTCATGATCGTTCTATAATTAATGGTTAATTATAGACGGCCAACATAAACCGAGAACCTATTTGGTCACACGCACAACGAGCGTAATCCAAAGGATTTAAAACGAGCTTGAGAATGGGATTCTCAGACCGAGAGAAACTAGGTTTGGTTGGACCAAACATAAAGCGAGCATGAAATCGTTTCAGTCGCAATGGAAGCGTGGATGGGCCGCGTCTTATGAAGACGTAATGGATGAACCAAAATGGTTTGGTTCTAATCCAATGGATGAGAATAAACTAAAGGGGTTTGGTTTATTTTAAACGAATGAACCAAAAGTTGGTTCGGTTCATTTTAACTTAAAATAAACCATCATGGTTTGGTTTATTTTAACTTATCTTAATGGAGCGGGTTAACGGGCTTTATGGATATGATCCATTAACCATTAAGAGAATTAGTTCTCTATAAAAGAGGGCTTAATGGATAATTAAGCCCTAATCCAAAAACCCTAGCCTTTGAGTTGCCGCCCACCCTTGGAGTTGCTCGGCGCCAACCCTAGGCTGCCGCCCAGCTTGTTGTGCCGCCTTCATCTCCTTGTCGGCGTCCAAGCTTCAGCCGGTGAACCCTCCGGCGACCCTCCGGTGATCTTCCTAGGCCTCGGTGAAAAGGTGAGCACTTGGCTTCCTTGTTTTGGCCGGCGCCTACTCCTCCACCAAGCTGTCCAGTTTTCTGGACAGCTTCTTCTCCTCTCGTCGGAGCATCGTTTGGACGACGGTTAGAGCTCCGACAGTGGATAACTTACCGGGGATTCGATCTCCGGTAATCCTCTGAGGTGGAGGACGAAGGATTCGTCAATCGGTTGACGAATACCTCTCCGGAGAAGCGAGTTTTGAGGACTCGTTTTGTATCCGAATTTGGATTCGGATCGTGATCATCTCTCGATCACGTCGTCTTCAACACGAGGCTAGTAACCCGTACGAAGACGAAGCTCGTGGCTTAGCGAAGTCATCCCGAGGAACTCGGCGTGGATACGGATAGAGACGATTCTAGCGAGGATCGTTCCGGTTGATGCCGTTCCCGCTACACGTCATACGAATGGTATAACGTAGATAAATTTCCTTTTATTGCAAATTTAAATTTACGGTTATGTCTACACTTGTTGTAATATGCATGCGTGTGTTGTGTGTGTTGTAATAAATAGGAATATTTTTTATTTTATTGCTTCCGCTGTGTTCATGTTTACGAAACATGATCGAACACACACACGCCGCGGTGCCGGAAACCCAACAGATGAAAGTGGCCATGTTGAGTGTCACCCGCTACAAAATTCAACAGAAGCATATCGGGGCCACCAACATGTCCACTAACCCTTCCCCTTCACCAACCGTACCGACCGTCAGTAAACTTCCATCTACCACTCTTTCCCCTACTTCGGTTTTCTCTTATCCATTTATAACATCACTCTTCCCTTCCTCACCTCCTTCTGATATTGTTTCATTCAATGTTCCATTAGAAGTGCCTGTTCTCATTCCGACAGCGTGGAACCCTAAATCCCCTTCTCCCTTCCCTTCCTTCTCTAAAGAAGCTACTTCCACCAGTGCACTCTTCCCCATCACCTCTATGTCTTCCCCTTTATCACCCCTTTCCATGTCCTTGCCACCCTCACCCCCAATTTTTTTAGCCCCTTCCTCTCCGCAACCTTTAGAGGGTATGGATTGTTAGGAATATTGGAACGACTAGAGGGGTGGGGGGGGGGGGGTGAATAGCGTTTCGCCTGATCGTGGATGGAATTCGATCTCGTTCGTATCTACAATTTCGTTAGCGCAGCGGAATATATATAATGATAAAAGCAATAACGAAATGGACACAACACAAATCACAACAAGAGCATATAACGTGGTTCGGAACCGAACCGGTTCCTACTCCACGGATTGGGTTCGTACGAACCCTAGCGATGCCACAAACACCACTAACCAATAAAACTCCTTCTTGACACAAGTCAAGGGTGGAGAAACCCCTTACAGGTAATTTTACAACAATAAGATACAAATACAAGCAATTACAATAATGAATATGAAATACAAGTAAAGAAAAGACTTTACAACACTTGTTTTGATTGCTTGAATGCTTGGTTGCTTGCTTGCACTTGGAGACCTGATTTGCACCAACAAATCGCCCCAATAGCCCTCAAGAACCGATTCCTTTTTCCTCCATCACGAGCTCCATATATAGCTTCAACCTGTGCTGGAAAAAGTCGATCAGTCGACTGATCGGGACCATCAGTCGATTGATGCCACTGTTGTCGTGAGACAACGACTAGTTCCATGTTGGATAAGCCCAACGGAACTACCATCAGTCGACTGATTGTGACCATCAGTCGACTGATGGAGTCCTCACTCGACCAGTCGAGTCTCGACTCCATTCTGTGGCCGAATTCTCGAGCACCAGTCGACTGATCACACGATCAGTCGACTGCTCGAGCCATCAGTCGACTGCCAACCTATGGCAGTCGACTGCTAGGCCATAACCCACAGTCAAACCCTAGTTGACTCGGTCCAGTCGACTGCCACATGGCACCAGTCGACTGGCACACCTCAAACATGAGGTTTTAACTCAAGTATGGTTCCCCCATACTTGCTAGACCACCCTTAGCCTAGACCTAAGCCTTCTAGCCACCTCCATCAGCCTCACGCCTCTCGGATCCCTCCAAGTCATCCATGACTTGTTCATCCATCACGCTAGCCTTCAGGTGCTTCCGTCGGCTATGTCATGCTAACGGTGTCTACACCGCCAAGGCACATTGGACTTACGCCGCCAACACTCCGCTTGGACTTTACGCCGCCAAGCATTGGACTTATGCTGCCAAGACTACCGCTTGGACTTTACGCCGCCAATATTAATCCCCTTGGACTTCAAATGCCAACCCATGTTGGAATTTCCATGCAAAGACCATGCTTGGACTTTCCTTGCCAACTCATGTTGGACTTTCCATTTGCTAAGACCCATGCTTGGACTTTCCTTGCCAACACATGTTGGACTTTCCATTTGCCAAGACCCATGCTTGGACTTTCCTTGACAATTATATTGTCATATGTTTTTGTCGAAACATCAAAACACATCAAAACATCACTCGAGCCAAACTCGAGTCCTGGTCAAACGTGACCTGGGCCGATTGCACCAACAATCTCCCCCTTTTTGATGTTTGACAAAAACCAAACAAATAATTGAGTTAGAATACTAACTCCAATCCTTTACCAATTATCCCAAATTGGTAAATACTCTCCAAATGTTTTCCCCCAAACATTCTCCCCCTTTTTGACTAACAGCAAAAAGTTGTCTCCCCAAGAGGGTCAATGTCTCATGTCCCAATGAGATCTTACAATCTCCCCCTTGGTCCAAAAATACTTAGGATGCCTACCATCTTCCTAGTGATAAGTCCAATATCACTCAAGAGAGACAATCCTATTTACTCTCCCAATTTCCAAATTTGGTCTCTCAAAAGTCCCCATCAATTTCCCAATTGATGTCATATTCTCCCAATAACTTCTCCTTTTCAAGGAGAAAAACACATCCATCATTCCAAGATGGATACCTCCCCCTAAAGGCTTGCTCCCCCTTGACCATTGCACCAACAATGTCCTTGGGAAGTCCCTAAGCCAATAGGAACTCTAAACCATCAAAATTAAGGTTATAAATTCAACTTTGAACTTTCCAACACCTTAAAATTAATACAAAACCCCAAATACTTCTCCTAATCCATATCCAATGGATTTACACCCTTTATAATGCTTCCCAAAGCATATCCTAGGGTTAGGAGTGATTAGGGACCATAACCGTAGCTGAAATCGGGTTAAACAACCTTGTTTACCCCGAAATCAGGCTACCAGTCGAGTGATTCAGAAATCAGTCGACTGGAACCTCCATCAGTCGACTGCCACCCAGGGCAGTCGACTGATAACTGAAAATCCCGATTTTCAGTTATCAGAAATGAGTTTTGAAAAATCATAACTAATTATACGTATATCGAAAAATCACGAAATTTGATACGTATAATACTTATGACTAATACAATGGGTGAAAAATGTTTGAAAATTATTTTACCCATTAAATAGTGAAATTGGTACAAAGTTCAAAAACATTGAAATTTTCAATGTTTTGGCCCTACTTTGTATCAACTTCATCAATGGTGATTGCTATCAAAAGATAGACTTCACCAAGGTTTTTCAAAATGATTTTAAAATGTTTTCAAAACCTTATCTTGGATCATATTCCTTGGGCTCTATGTACGTGACTTGTACACAAGCTCTCCCAATGATCCACAACTAAAATTAGATGAGTTTTAGTTCATCTAGATGCAAAAACTATGCACCTTGAACTTAACTCATATCCTAGCATCTCACATGTATCTAGGGTGTATACAAACACATACATGTCAATTAGATGTGAGATGTGGGTTTTGTTCTCCCTAAACTAGGGTTTCATGCATTTTCTAAAGCAACTCTACTTGATTCCCTTATAATTGGGACTCCAAGTCATGTCATAGTCCTTAAATCAATTTTAATCAAGATAATGCATGAATGTATGATCATGGCATAAATAATAGCATTATTAAAACATGGCCAATGATCATGATGTTATGACATATGATGAAATTTAAGAACGCATGACATCTAAAATAACCCTAAACAATGTCATGACATGGTATATGATAGGATGTAATACAATTCTACAAATATTCATCCATACACACAAGATTTTTAGAAACAAAGATTTCATTTAACTTAAAACTTGTCTTTTACATCCAAAATGGAGATTGGCTATGCTCAATCTCATTACAAAAACTGACAACCACAAAAAAATCTAATATCCTCTAATCGTCCGCAGGAGGTGGCGGTGGAGGAGGTCACGACTTCTGGTCCAGCGCATCATCTCTAGCATATCGGTGATCTTTGCTCTATGCGCCCCGGTCTCCTCCATCCTATCGAGGCGTCTTGTAGAAAGAAGCTGGCCCAAATAGCTCGGCGGCCTAGAGTCCAGCGACTCGATAGTCACCGAAATCTGACGGACTCGGTGCCACGGCGATCTGATGGACCCGCCGCTGATGTGTCTGCCGGCATCTGGTCATCCTCATCAGTGGTATCCGCATCCTTGTGGTCCTCTGTCGCCTCTCTGGGTACCGAAGGATGCTGTCTGCATGCCCTGGGTGGTGGTCGTGGCGCCAACTCCATCTGTCCAGCGCCCATCCGTAGCTTTGCTAACGAGAAGTTACGAACTGATATACAGTTGTACACCTCCGATAGCGCTCGCAGAGAGCCCCTGTGAATGTTGACGCCTACGGAGTCGAGCCATGCTGTGATGATATGACCAAATGGCATATGCACTTTCCCTTGTATAGGGGAAATAAAGTGCACAATACAGTGGAAAATGTTTAATGCAAAGTTTATATCCAACTGATGACGCATGGCATATAGAAGAAAAAGATGGGGAGGCCGAATCTTGGCCAGAACCCGAGTGACAATGGGAAGAAAACACCCAACAATGACCTTGTAAAGGACATTGTCAGGTGCAGACAACTCAGTGATAGGAAATAGATTCTGGGCCGGTGGACGAGGATAACCAAAGATATGCTCATGCATGGACTCCATAGAGATATGGTCAAAAGGCTCAGGTAAAAAAAAATCCATGGTAGGGTAAAAGATAAAGGTGTCATCTGAAGGCCTATACTCGAGAAACTCCTGCAGTATCGCAGGAGTGAACCCTAACTCGCGTTTTGCAACGCGAGTAGTGTAAGTAGGGCCGTCATCCACCTTTTTAAGGTTTTGATAGAATTCCTTAACAAGGTCATCATTAATTGGATGCGTGCATAAGACGATTTTCATTAGATTGTAGTATGCAATTAATTCCATGACATCACTACAATGTCGATTGAAAAAATCTCTATCGATGTACCTAACCAACATAGGTTGGTACAATCGAGATTCACCCTCGGGTGGATCATTCCTACGGGCTCTCCTATTATGAATGCAATGTAATGATATGGCATGCAATGGCAATAGTACACGATTAGATAAACCTAAATTGTAATGGAGATGAAAATTAGGGCTCGGAAAAAAAATCGTTACTTAGGCGCCATTTGAATGTGTGTCCGGAGGGAAGACTCAAATGTTGCTGGGGATCGCCGGAAAAGTCGCCGGAGAGCTTCAGACGCCGGAACCCTAATCGGAACACCGAAAAATAAGCCCTAAATCGCGTGAACTAGGGCTCCAAATAGGTGGAAAATGGAAGAGGAGAGACTCGTCTATCAAACCTAACACTTGGGAGGTTGGCACGGCCGGAAGAGTTGGTCGGAGAGGGAGACGGCGATCGGAGAAGGAAGGGAGAAGAAGAAGCTCGTCGCGTGAAGACGCCGAACCCTAGCGGTTCGGCGTTATAAAAATGCGATTCAGTCGACTGATGTGGAGCATCAGTCGACTGATAGCGGTTTATTACCGGGTTTACCGAGCCGGCAGTCGACTGATCCGGCTCGGCAATCGACTGCTGAACCTTCTGTAACGTGCTACAGTAGCATCAGTCGACTGATGTTGCTCATCAGTCGACTGATGAGCACATCACTCGACTGCTCGTCGAGCACTCGACTGATGGCCCTCGGCCTCGGTGAACAGTACCATCAGTCGACTGATGGACCTCATCAGTCGACTGATGTTCAATCAGTCGAGTCATGAAGCTAGCACTCGACTGATGGCCGTATCGTATCGCGCTACAGTGTTATCAGTCGACTGATAACTGTATCAGTCGACTGATATCTGATTTCCAGTTCTGAAAATCAGAGGATCTCGATTTCATCATCTTAATTATTCAATTTTGTCACGTTAGGTCTTGTATATCGAATGTATTGAAGTTATACTTTTATTCATGTATTTGTTAATGTATTTTAATGTTTTATTTCATTTTTGCAAACATTAACATTCAATGATTTTCAAAACCTAACATCTCACCCTTTCTAAGTGTTAAAATACACAATCAAGGTAAAAGACTTGTTTTGTGAGATGTAATCTATCCTAGACATTCCTTCCATGCAAACATATGGTAAAACATATGAAGCATGGTGAGTACAAGACATCAAGTTGTGTGGCACTTGAGTATCACTCTAGATGTTACCTTTACATCTTAACCACACATCTCTTGATACATGACCTTCCAAAGTGTGCCAATAATCAAAGTTACACACTATGACCTCTAAATCTAGATCGTGTCAATTTTATTGATTTTCATGTTTTCAAGATATATATTGACACAACCTGAAATTCTTTGAAATTAAGGCTCAAAGATATTTCCAAGGTAACCATAACCTTGAAAGTAACCTAAAGTGCCACCTTTATCATGGTTGAGTTAACTACCCATCCAATCAAGGTTGGCACACCCTAAACCTATCTTAGCGTGAATCAATCACGCTTTTAGGAACCCAAAATCGATTTGAGCTCCTAGGGTTAATTAGGTATTCCTTAGGGATAACCTCCCTAGATACCTTCCTAATGACCCTCCTAGGCTTATTAGCCTTGGTCATTTTGGTCTTGCCTAGGTTAACCTTAGGGATTGCCTCCCTAACAACCTTATTAGTGGCCATCCTAGGTTTCTTCGAAACCTTGGCCATTAGGCACAAACCTTGGTCAACTCTAGGAATGACTTTCCCATTGACCTTGGTCTTTCTAGACCTAGTTAGTGTCCCATAGTCGAATGGAACACTATGGTAAGTCACCTTGGACTTAGGTTTGTGACCCAAACCATTCTTGCCCTTGGTTGACTTTTGACTCTTAGGTCCTAGATGTTGATTTTGACTTCTTGACCTAAGAGTTTGACAATTTGACCCTTGACATTGATTTTGTATTTTGTTTAGGGTCTTTTCCAATTTCTCAAGCCTTGACCTCAAGGCTTGGTTCTCTAATTCTAATTGCCCAATTTTAGAATTTTTATTTAAATCTTGGGCATTGGACTTTCTTGGCAAATGCCTAGTCCATTTTGGATTAAAACCTAGATGTTCTTGTATTTTCTTAATAGATTCCCTAGGTATTGTTTTTCTAGGGACATTAGTCCCAAATTTCTCCTTATTCTTAAGGTGAACATTCTTAGCTCCTAAACAAATATGTTTGTTATTTCTAGCATGCTCTTTATGATACATAACAAAATTGCTAAAATTAGTTCTAGCATGCTTTTTAATATTTAAATTAGACAGAGCATTATTTAAATATACCTTAGGGTTTGCCTTAGTGGCTCCCCCTACTTGTGATTCTCCCCTTTGCCCCTTCTTCTTCTTCTTTGAGCATTGACTCCGGTAATGACCCGGTAGTCGGCATTTGAAGAAAATGACATGCTCCTTGCTCTTTTGTCTTAGAGAACCGCGGCCGTTGACTTTTGTTGACTTTTAGGCGCCGGAGGAGCTTTCTTGATCCTCTTTGGACATTTGCTCTTGTAATGCCCATACTCCCTACACTCAAAGCATATAATATGATTTTTATTTGAAAATAAAGTGTTTGAGTTACCTAGGGTGGTGGTGGGTGCCGGAGTTGAATTTTGAGCTTCCTCATCTTGATCGGATCTTGAAAGCTCTTCTTGAGGTTGCTCCAGTGTTGAGGATGGTCTCTCTTCCTCAATCCTAGGAGTAGGTGCTTCTTCCACCTCTTCTACTTCTTATTTCTCCGATTCGGAAGTTGACTCCATCTCAACTTCCGATTCCTCACTTTCACTTGAGGATGAACTCTCCTCATGGAATCTTGCCAATTTTCTCCATAGCTCCTTGGCATACATGTAATCCCCTAGCTTGCACAAAACATCATTAGGGATTAAATCTTCCAAAAGTTTCGTTACCTTAACTTCGGTCTTGAGCTTTTGGCATTGCTCTTGGGTCCACTTTTTCAATTTTAGGACATTCCCCTTCTTATCCCTAGGGGGTTCAAGACCTTCAATGAGGATGAACCAATCCTCTATGTTCATCATCAAGAATGTTTCCATTCTTGCTCTCCATGCTAGAAAATCTTCTGGATCATATGGAGGTGGGGTGTTGATTTCCCATCCAAGCTTGTCTTGGAATTCCATCTTCACCCTCTAGCCTTTTGCCTTAGCTCCCGGTTGTTAATCCGTAGAAGAGCCCCGAGCTCTGATACCACTTGTTAGGAATATTGGAACGACTAGAGGGGGGGGTGAATAGCGTTTCGCCCGATCGTGGATGGAATTCGATCTCGTTCGTGTCTACAATTTCGTTAGCGCAGCGGAATATATATAATGATAAAAGCAATAACGAAATGGATACAACACAAATCACAACAAGAGCATATAACGTGGTTCGGAACTGAACCGGTTCCTACTCCACGGATTGGGTTCGTACGAATCCTAGCGATACCACAAACACCACTAACCAATAAAACTCCTTCTTGACACAATTCAAGGGTGGAGAAACACCTTACAGGTAATCTTACAACAATAAGATACAAATACAAGCAATTACAATAATGAATATGAAATACAAGTAAAGAAAAGACTTTACAACACTTGTTTTGATTGCTTGAATGCTTGGTTGCTTGCTTGCACTTGGAGACCTGATTTGCACCAACAAATCGCCCCAATAGCCCTCAAGAACTGATTCCTTTTTCCTCCATCATGAGCTCCATATATAGCTTCAACCTGTGCTAGAAAAAGTCGATCAGTCGACTGATCGGGACCATCAGTCGACTGATGCCACTGTTGTCATGAGACAAAGGCTAGTTCCACGTTGGATAAGCCCAACGGAACTACCATCAGTCGACTGATTGTGACCATCAGTCGACTGATGGAGTCCTCACTCGACCAGTCGAGTCTCGACTCCATTCTGTGGCCGAATTCTCGAGCACCAGTCGACTGATCACACGATCGATCGCTCGAGCCATCGATCCCCGCCAACCTATGGCGATCGCTAGGCCATAACCCGCAGTCAAACCCTAGTTGACTCGGTGCCAGTCGACTGCCACATGGCACCAGTCGACTGGCACACCTCAAACATGAGGTTTTAACTCAAGTATGGTTCCCCCATACTTGCTAGACCACCCTTAGCCTAGACCTAAGCCTTCTAGCCACCTCCATCAGCCTCACGCCTCTCGGATCCCTCCAAGTCATCCATGACTTGTTCATCCATCGCGCTAGCCTTCAGGTGCTTCCGTCGGCTATGTCATGCTAACGGTGTCTACACCGCCAAGGCACATTGGACTTACGCCGCCAAGACTCCGCTTGGACTTTACGCCACCAAGCATTGGACTTATGCTGCCAAGACTACCGCTTGGACTTTACGCGGCCAATATTAATCCCCTTGGACTTTAAATGCCAACCCATGTTGGACTTTCCATGCTAAGACCATGCTTGGACTTTCCTTGCCAACTCATGTTGGACTTTCCATTTGCCAAGACCCATGCTTGGACTTTCCTTGCCAACACATGTTGGACTTTCCATTTGCCAAGACCCATGCTTAGACTTTCCTTGACAATTATATTGTCATATGTTTTTGTCGAAACATCAAAACACATCAAAACATCACTCGAGCCAAACTCGAGTCCTGGTCAATCGTGACCTGGGCTGATTGCACCAATATGGATTCTCCTTCAATAGTGCAAAACCCTAGCTCCTCTTCCCTTCCTTCCACCTTGGAAACAGAGATTTCTCTGGATAGCTGTAATTTGTCTCTCGCTACTCCTTGGGTACCTCCACCATCACCCCCACTGTTGGAGGATCGAGGCCCGGCTAAAAGGGTGGGATGAATAGCCCAATTGTGTGCTTGATGGAAATCGATCGTTCATCTACAATACTCATTAATATATGCAGCAGAAATAATAGATACAAATACAAAATTAAGATGAATACAAGCACAGATAATAGACACGCGATATACATGGTTCCGAACCTTAGGGTTCCTACTCCACGGGGCGAGCTCAACGAGCTCTAGTGATGCTCATACCACTACTAAAACTCTTTCTCAACAACACGTCGAAGGTGGAGAAACCTCGTACAAGAAATTACAATAGTAATATACAAGATACAAGTAAAAACAAAGACAATAAGAAATACAAGTAAAGAAACACTTTACAACACTTTTCTTTGAATGCTTTCTTGTTGCTTGCTTTGGTTTGCTCTTGAAGGTCTAGAATGCAGCAACAATTCCCCTCCAAAATCTCCCCAAAAATCGCTGTGGAAATCAACCCTAAGCTCCTCCTTTTATTCTTGTCTCGAGTTGATTCCACGCTTGGCAGTCAACTGCTCTTACCCATCAGTCGACTGCTCCTGTAACCATTGTTAGACAATGACTTAATCCACACTGGAAAAGTTCCAATGGATACCTAGCAGTTGACTGATCAGACCCATAAGTCAACTGCTCATAGCCTCCAATCGACTACCAAACCCTAGCAGTCGACTCGAAAACATTCTATGCCTGTGTCCTCGACTGGCAGTCGACTGGCAAGGCCATGCGATGCAGTCAAACGTCAGTCGACTCCCTCCAGTCGATTGGTACATCACCCCAGTCGACTGGTAAACCTCAACCATGAGGTTTAACCCAAGTATGATACCCTCATACTTGCTAGACCACCCTTAGCCTAGACCTAAGCCTTCTAGCCACCTCTACTAGCTTCACGGCTATCGGATCCCTCCAAGTCATCCATAATATGTTCATCCATACGCTAGCCTCCAAGTGCTTCCTTCAACTATTGTCATGCTAACCGGGTCTACACCGCCAAGGCATATCCTTGGACTTCCCAAATGTCAAAGCCCATGCTTGGACTTTTATTGCCAAGGCTACACACTTGGACTTCCCATGCCAACTCCATGTTGGACTTTCCAAATGCTAAGACTCAAGCTTGAACTTTCACCGCTAAGGCTACACACTTGGACTTACATGACCAAGGCTACACACTTGGTCTTCCCATGAAAATCACATGTCATATTTTTTGTCGAACATCAAAATACTGCTCGAGTCAAACTCGAGTCCGATCAATCGTAACCTGGATCGATTGCACCGACACCCACCTTCTTTTACTAGAGATTTCCCAAAGTTCCATCTCAGGCATGCTCCATGTTAGCATCCCCCCTTCTTCTCTAAAACGACCTTTATTTTTCCCATTGAGGAAATTAGATATTCTAATACAATGGTATCTTATTCTACGGTAATAAGTGAGTCGATGCCACTCCTCTCCCCTTCTTCCCTTTCACTATCTTCAAGACACTAGTGCATCCTTCATCAAGAGGAACTAACACCTTGAATGGAAAGTATGCAGCATGCGCTTGAGTTGGTAAATTCCTTTAAACTCTTTCTTCATTTATTCTTGGATGATTCCTTCTTTTAACCCATATTACATAGGCTTTGATAAACTATCAAGATTTTAGGTGCTCCTTATTCCTGTATTAGGCCAAACTCCAATAGCAAGCTTCTCTATATACTCGAGCAAGTCTAGCATCTCGATAGGTAGCCTTCCAGAGAGTAGACTACCTTCTTCAAGAATTAGCTTTATGTCGTGCTCAATTGACAGAGGCCCAATTGCAACAAAAGAAGAATGAAGAGATCATATCAGACTTAAGGATCCAAGTAAGTAGAGAAATCTATACGAATTCAGATATGCGGGCAGAAAAAGGTAAAACCTTTTCTCAAATGCATGAGGTTTCTTTGCAGCAAGTGAAGTATGAAGTTACTCGATCCATGACTCATTCAGTAGTCCTTAGCGATGTTTCAACTTCTATATTCCAAGACTTGGTGGAGATGTCTAAGATCGTTCAACAAGATTATGCTTCACATGCTTGCAACATGCAAATTATCATTGAAACCCTCAATCAAACATCTCACCAATACCGTCGGATCCACAAAGACTTCATAAAACATCGTAATCATTGCATAAAATTTCTCCAAGATGTAGAGACTTTTGAGAAGCAAAGAAAAGAACGTCTAATGCCTCTTATGCAGGCTACTTTCCAAGACAGTTTTAATGAAGCAGTTCAACAATATTCAGAACAAGGATTTCCCCCTGCTCGACAACCAACTTCTTTTCTAAATTAGAATGTTAGTTTCAAGTGTTATCCACCTTAACATTTTAAATTGTAGCTTCCTTTTGAATTCTTCCTATAATTGTAAATACTGGATATCATGGTAATATGAAGGTTGATGTTATATTGCAACTTCCCTGTTTATTTGCAATACCAATGTACAAGTATAAGATTAAGAGTTCTTTCTCTTTTATGTCTTCTATTTACATCTTCTTATCTTCAATAATAAAAATGCTTCAAGTGTGTTACATTCGAAGGTCTAGGCAGCTCCTTACCTTCAACATCTTGTAAGTAGTAAGCAGCTCCAGCAACCCACCTAGTGACATTATATGACCCTTCCCAATTAGAAGCCAATTTCCCCAGGTCTCCTGCAGGATTAACTTTGTGTAAAACCATATCTCCTATTTGAAATGCCCAAGGTATCACCTTCTTGTTAAAGACTTGTTGTATTCTTCGCTTATATACTTCGGCTCGGATTCGAGCTTGCTCTCTTCTTTCTTCAAGTAGATCTAGCTTAGTACTTCTCAATATTTGATTTTGCTATGGTTCATAAGCCTGAACTCGGGCACTATTCATCAGAGATTCTATCGGGATACTGCCTTATTCCCATAGACTAAACTAAAGGGAGTCTCTCATGTTATTGTGTTAGGTGTAGTTCAGTAGGCCCACAATATTCCTGAAAGCTCGTCCATTCAATTTCCTTATTTAACTCCCAATTTAGCCTTTATCCCCTGGATAAGAATCCTATTAGCTTGTGGATGAGCCACTGAAGTGAAAGTTTGTTGAATGTTAAGACTGACACCATTCCCGAATTTTTCGACCCTAGAACTAGCACTCATTTTCACTTACTAGCTTCCTTAGAATTCCATATCTGCAAATAATATTTTTCCATAAAAATTGTATCACGACCCCTTCTGTGACCTTAGCTAGAGATTCGGCTTCCACCCATTTGGAGAAATAATACACATCCACCAACAAAAACTTCTTTTGTAATGGGGTTGTTGGCATCAGACCAACTATGTCCATCCCCTATTGATTGAAAGGATAGGAATCGACTATAGCCTTCATCAGCTCGGCTGGTCGATCTGACCTATAGTTATGCATCTGACAGGCTTGGAAAATCTTGACTAGGTGTACAACATCATGATGGATAGTCGGCCAAAAGTATCCAACCAGTAATACCTTTTGAGTCAGAGCTCGGTCTTCCAAATGGTTACTACAACACCCTTTATGTATCTCCCTGAGTATCTAGTCTGCATCCTCCTTCCCGAAACATTTCAATAAAGGTCTACCAAATGAGTTTTTTTATAAAACCCCATCAATAAGCATAGAGTGCTTCACTCATCTCATTAAAGATGACGCCTCTCTGGGATCTGATGGAACACTTCCTTGTTGGAGATAGGTCATTACATCTATCCTCCAATCTGGTTTTGTGGCTGCCTTCAACCATCGCTTCTTCCACGCTGCACACTACTAAAGAATGAGGAATTTCCAAGCATAAAGGATCTCGAGATTTCCATTCACTTAATGCACTAGCTAACCAAGCCAATTCATCCGCTTTCATATTCTTCTCCCTCGAGATTTGTTATAAATGCACCTTTTGAAAATGAGGTCTTCAACATCTCAAAAGCCTCAAAATACTTCTGTAATTTTTCTTCTTGGACAACAAAATCACCTTGAAGTTGAGAAACGACCAACTGAGAATATGAGTGTACTATGACTGAGTCAGCTCCTACTACCTGAGCTGCTTATAAGCCAGATAAGATAGCTTTATATTCGACTTCATTGTCAGATGCTTTGTACCCTACCCATATGGATTTACGCGTTTCCTCTTCTAAAGGAGTCGCCAGCAATACCCCTACTCCACTTCCTCCAACCCCTAAAGACCCATCTACCAAAACCCTCTATATGACCGCTTCTTCCTTTCTCTTCGTCGAGCTACTTTCAGGATCCACTGGTTCCTCGACTAGAAAATTGGTAAGAGACTAAGCCTTAATAGAAGTTCATGGATGATAGTGAATGTCATACTCATTCAACTCTACAGCTCATTTGGTCAGTCTTCTAGAAGAATTAGACTTAGTTGTTGGAACGTCGGTTGTCGGCTAGAGGGGAGGTGAATAGCCCTAAGTCGTTGTATGGTAGAAATCAATCATTCTTGCGTCTACAATCTTTTTAGCGCAGCGGAATAACAATAATAATACTAACAAGATATACAAATATGCACAAGTACACACAATACACAAATATATATGTGGTTGGGAACCGAATGGTTCCTACTCCACAGGGTGAGGTCAACGAGCTCTAGTTATGCACACGACACTAACAAAACTCCTTCTCGGCAACACGTCGGAGGTGGAGAAACCTCGTACAAGCTATTACAACAGTAATACTAAAGTACAAGCAAGAATACAAATACAATACGAAATACAAGTAAAAAATACTTTACACAAATCGCTTTGAATCACTTGCTTGTTGATTGCTTTGGATTGCTCTTGAAGGACTGGAATGTAGTAGCATTTCCCCTTCAAAATCTTCCCAAAAGTCTTGGAAAAATCCTCCATCTCGAGCTCCATTTATAACCTGCATCGAGCTGATTTCGCACCTAGCAGTCGACTGCCAAAAGGCCCCAGTCGACTGCTCCTGTAGTCGTTGTCTCACAATGGCTTGATCCACGCTGGACAAGTTCCAACGGTCCTCTATCAATCAACAGATGATGACCATTAGTCGACTGCTGACCTCATAGCCAAATGCCCAGTCCGCTATGGAGCATTCTGTGCCCAGGACACTTCAATCAGTCGACTGCCTTCCCTCAGCAGTCGACTACTGTCGACATCAGTTGACTGCCATCCCTCGGTAGTCTATTACTGTCGACATCAGTCCACTGCCATCCCTTGGAAGTCGACTGTCAGGCCACAAAATGCAGTCTAACACCAGTCAAACCCTAGTCGACTTGGATCAGTTGAAACGACACCTATGCTAGTCGATTGTTGTCGGGTAAAACCTCTAACACCAAGTTGTTTGAGCATCCAATCGTCGGGTAAACCCTCAAACACCATGTTTGAGCCTCTGACACTCAGTCTTAGCCATTTGGCCAAGTCCACCTCATCCTCTCATGGAGTTCCCCACCGAAGCTCTCTTACCTTGGCCTACATCCCTCGGATGCACCAAGAGCAGGACTTCGCAATGCCATACTTCACGTATCTTGCCATCGAAGTATGGTTCCCTTGAGCCTCACTCCATTCTCTCCCCATTTGGCGGTCCCTCGGATGCACCAAGTGCACGGCTTCGCAATGCCAACCTTCACCGACTCAAGGACCCCGAGCCTAGTGAACTTGCCAAGTCCTCAAGGCTTCCCACACCAAGCCTCATACTTGGATTTTCCATGTCAAGCCCCATGCTTGGACTTTCACCACAAAGGCTACACACTTGGACTTACGTGGCCAACCCATGTTGGACTTTCCACACCAAGCCCTATGCCTGGATTTTCCCAACACCAAGCCCCATGCTTGGACTTTTCACCACCAAGGCTACACACTTGGATTTACGTGGCCAACCCATGTTGGACTTCCCATGACAATCCCATGTCATGCGTTTTTTGTAACATCAAAATATAGTTCGAGTTAAACTCGAGTCCAGGCCGATTGTACCAACAATCTCCCCCTTTTTGATGTTTGACAAAACCTCAAACCCAAGTCTACCAATTATCCCCATTTGACAATTCTCACATCCCAATGAGAATTTTAACTATCCCAATTGGTAACTTCTCCCCCTTTTCAACGTACATAAAAAATGTCCTCCCCAAGGGTATGAATGTCTCATATCCCAATGAGATCTTACAATCTCTCCCTTAGAAGAATACATGCCTACAATCTTTCTAGTGATAAGTCCCATATCACTTAAGAGAGGCAACCCAATATTCCACCCATGAGGAAAAAGTACACATCCATCTTCAGAGAGTCCCTAAGCAAATAGGAACATTTAAACAATCAAAATTAAGGAAAAGTTCAACAATGAACTCTCATCCACCTTAAAATTGATACTCACCCTAAACACCTCTCCTAATCCATATCCAATGGATTTCCACCCTTTCTAATGCTCTCCCAAGCATGTCCTAGGGTTATGAGTGGTTAGGAGACCAAAATATAGCTGAACATGGGCCTAACCACCATGGTTTACTCGAAATCAGCTTGGCAGTCGACTGCTGCCCTCATCAGTCAACTACCATCCATTGTAGTCGACTGATAACTGCAAATGCAGAAATCAGGTTTTCAGAATTGAAATTCCCAAAAATCATAAGTAAATATACATAGGTTGAAAAATTATGAAATTTTGTATGTATATTACTTATTACAATCATTATGGGTAAAAAATATTAGAAAATTATTTTATCCAAAAAATAGTGAGATTGACACAAAGTTCAAAAGTTGAGAAAAGCTTCAACATTGAACCCTCTTTGTATCATCCCATTCAATGGTGATTGCTATCAAAAGATAGACTTCACTAAGATTTTTCAAAATGTTTCTAAAATGTTTTTAAAACCATTAATTTAATTTTCCTAAACATCTCACTTGTATCTAGATGTGTAAAACACATACAAGTCAAGTATTAGTGAGATGTGGGGACTTTGTTATATAGGGTTTCATGCATATATCTAGGCAACAATATTTGATTCCCTTCAAATCATGCTTTAGTCCTTAAATCCTTTTTATTTATGCATGAATGATGATTATGGCATAATGATAACAAGAATAAAACATGTGCCAAATCATGATGGCATGGCATGTGAATGAAATATAAGTAAACATGACATATAAACATAACCCAAAAAATGATCATGACATTTTATATGATAAAAATAAATATGATGTCATGTCATGGCAAGGCAAACAAAGCATGGCAATTATAAGATACTAAGGTATAAAATACCTAAGTGTCAAATTCAAATTGCCATTTCTAAGATCAAATACATTTTTGCCTTAAAGCCATTTATCCCCCTAGTGTGCCAAAAAACCAAAATGGCACACCATTACTTCTAAGACCTAATTGTGTCAATTTAATCATTTTTCATCTCCTCAAACCATATTGGCACATTCTAATGTGTCAACTCACCATGGCTAGGTTAACTACTCATCCACTTAGGGTTGACACACCCTAACCCATTAAGCGTGAATCAATCACGCTTCTAGGAACCCAATACCTATTGGAGCTGTTAGTGCAATCGACCCATGATATGGTTTTGATGTGTGTGGCAAAGGGTTTAAGTTAGGATATTTGGATTTGATATGTGCGTTGGAATCTTTCAGGACTTAGTAATTCGCACATGGAGCCTTGGCGAGTTTCACATCTCATGACTCGATCTTTGAGTTGGTGAAGGATGACTTTCCAAAAGCCGTGCGCTTGGAGCATCCGAGGGACCGTCGGACAAGGAGCTTGGAGTGAAGCCAAAGGAAGTAGACTTCAGGGTGAGACACGAAGGATGGCTGAAAAGACCTAACCCAGTATATATATACTTAACCCCCAATCATCCTTCAATACTACCACGTCATACACATGAATGGAACATCCTACTATATCTTATTCCTTTCAGCTTAGAAGTCTCAACTACACACTTTACCCTCTCAACATGCTGAAATAGAACATCAAAATCAAAACCGCTCAAACTGGAAATCATGAATCTTAGAAGTCCCGGACATTGTGTGCCATGCTCATCGTCATCTCCTTAGTTACACCACCTCCGCTTCTTCTAACTCAATATGAGAACCCTGTTCCTTACCTAAAAATATTAAGTGAAATTATTAGTTCACAGCCCAGTAAGTAGATCAATGATAGGGACACAGTGCAGGGAGGAAAATCCAAACAGGAATCATATAGTTCAACTACTACAAGTGTAAAACTACTGTAAGCTCAACATACATTTTCTATTGCACTTTCTGTACGTCAGTATGAAACATAGCCAATACCTACAGCAACATGCCATTATAACAAATGCTGCGAACCCAATCATGCCTTTCTGTTATAATAACTGTAACTAAACATAAACCCTCGTGGTACCTCACATTATGTATTTAAAATGCTGAGCCAGTCAAATACCTTATTTTCTTGTGCAATCCTGAGGTACCTCTAGAAAGAAACTAAGGGAATCAGTCATCAGTCATCAGTCAATCTGTCAATTTGGGTGGGCCCTCCACGGAGCCCAACCCGTCCAGGCACCACTAATAATCATGTACATACAGTTAGCTAAATAAAGAATTTCTGTCATTTTCTATCATACTCAGTCACAGAAGGATAACATAGAACATCATAGGTGAACATTTATATCTATATATAGCATCTAACCTCATACACAGGTAGATGGTAATTACACCCATATACATATAGCATCTAACCTCATACACAGGTAGATGATAATTACACACATATACATATAGCATCTAACCTCACACACAGGTAGATGATAGTATAACTTATTCACATAACATCGAGGCACTAGAAAGATTTGATGAACAATTCGCTAAAAATGATAACATAGAACATCATGGGTGAACCTATATATCTATATATATAGCTTCTAACCTCATACACAGGTAGATGGTAATTACACACATATACATATAGCACCCAACCTCATACACAGGTAGATGATAGCTAAACCACATATATATATAGCATCTGACCTCATACACAGGTAGATGATAATTATCACATATTACATATCATTTACAACATTAAGAAAAATCTTAGGAAAGATTAACTAAGCATGTTGACTGATAATGAATATTATAGGAATCATCTACTGACATAATGCTCATGTACATACAAATTTACATCCACCCTAGCATGCTGATTTCTTTCAACTAACTGCTCACTACATCTATTAAACATTTATCTGGCTATTACCTGGATATTTAATCCTCATATACATAGCTCAGCATTTCCAATTTCATAATGACCCTAACATGTATATTATCAGTTATTACATATCAACCGGATGAAACCCACAATGCCAATCCATGCACAAATTCAAACAGAAGCGATCCAAACTCATAATCTGATCCCCTTTACATCCTAATAGCAGGATTTGTTTACACATACCCCTTCCCTTGTCCCTAACCTACTGAAAACCCTAAACCAAACGGTCCGAACATGTCCCCATCAAGAACCCCATCACAACCCAAAAGTTGAAATCCCTAAACCCCTTCCCGTGATCCCCCTGTTCTTCAAATCCTCTAATCCGAAGGGTAGCAAAGCTCAACCGATTTCCATAGCTCGATCCATTCCTAAAATCCCGAAAATACACCCACGAACTTTGCTAGAACCCATTCTGGAAAACCCAGCGCTTAGACACGATCAAAACCCGAAATCTCAAACTCAAATCCCGCCACTTAAATCCCAAAAACCCGAGCTAAAATCTTCACCCTCTCCAGCCCTAACCAGAGATTTACTTACCGTGAAGATGACGGAGAAGGATCGGTTTAGCTCCGGTGGCTTTGCGTCTTCTCCGGCGGAAGCAACTCGCCGGTCACCCTACCCGAAGCTTGCGGCAACCAGCGACCAGAAGGCGAGTCACGTAAAAGAAAAAGAAAGGAAGAAAAGAAAAGATTCGGCCGGATATAAAGATTTATGGTTTTTCCCTTTATGCCTGTCAACTGCGCTTATTTAGGGTATAAATAGACCCCCGTAATTTATCCTCCTATTCTGACTATATACGCCCGTTTATTTCTATCATTTTATTATTATTATTACTATTATTATATATATATATATCGAGACTTGACAACTCTCCCCCCCTTAAAAAGAATTGCGTCCTCGAAATTTGACTTACCAAATAGTTCAGGATAACGGTAACGCATATCCCGCTCGGTCTCTCAGGTAGCTTCCTCTATCTGTTGATTCCCCCATAAAACTTTCACCATTCTGATTTCTTTATTTCTCAACTTCCGCACTTGACGATCCAATATTTGTTCTAGTATTGCCTCGTAGGATAGATCTAGTGTCCACTGTATGGCCTCATGCCCAATCACATGTGCAGGGTTGGAAAGGAACCTTCTGAGCATGGATACGTGGAACACATTATGAACTCCTGCCAGGATTGGTGGTAGAGCAACTCGGTATGCTCGTGTTCCAATCCGGTCTAGGATCTCAAAAGGCCCAATATAGCTCGGACTGAGTTTGCCCTTCCTTCCGAATCTCAGTACTCCCTTCATAGGTGATACTTTGAGAAATACATGGTCTCCCACTGTAAACTCCAAGTCCCTTGTTCGACAATCAGCATAACTCTTTTGGCGACTTTGTGCTGACTGCATTCTGTCTCGGATCTTTGCCACTAGTTCCACAGTTTGTTTCACAATCTCTGGACCCAGAACTGCCCTTTCTCCTACCTCTTCCCAATGCAGTAGGGTTCTACACCTTCTTTCGTATAGCGCTTCATAGGGAGCCATAATGATGGTGGCTTGATAACTATTATTATAGGTGAACTCCACCAAGGGCAGTTTGGACTCCCAGCTCCCTTTGAAATCTATAATGCAAGCTCGTAGCATATCTTCTAAAATCTGAATTACTCGCTCAGATTGACCGTCGGTCTGGGGATGGAAAGCAGTGTTGAAAGTAAGTTTTGTACCCAATCCCCGGTGCAAACTCTTCCAGAATCTGGATGTAAATTTTGGATCTCTATCTGACACAATCTGATCCAGAATTCCATGTAACCTTACTATTTCCCGTATATACAGCTCTGCGTATTGTATCATAGTGAAAGTGGTTTTCACTGGCAGGAAGTGTGCTGACTTCGTCAATCGATCCACAATAACCCACACTGCATTTGATCCCTTAGTCGAGATCGGTAATCCTACTACAAAATCCATGGCAACATTTTCCCACTTCCAGACAGGTATCGGAAGCGGTTCGAGCAATCCAGTGGGCCTCTGGTGCTCAACTTTCACCTGTTGACAAGTAAGACACTCATGGACCATCTTGATTATATCTCTCTTCATGCCCGGCCACCAATATAATAGCCGCATATCCTTATACATCTTCGTGCTGCCGGGGTGAACGGAGTACGGGGTAGTGTGAGCTTCCGTCATGAGATTCTCCCTCAGGGATCCACCCTTAGCACCCAGATGCGACCCTTGTATCGCACAATCCCATCAACCACTGAGTAGATGGTGCTACCCTTTGCTTCATCTTTGCATTTCCAGTCCATTAACTGTTGATCAGATGCTTGTTCTGCCTGAATCTGATCTCGTAAGTTTGATTTAACCATCAGTGCCGCCAAACTAACCTGCTCACCTGGTGTTATCACTTCCACCCTCATCTGTTGGAATTCTAATATCAATCTTTGTTGGGTGGTCAACTGTAACAATGTCGCCAACTTGCGACTCAGTGCATCCGCCACCACATTTGCCTTACCCGGGTGATAGTTAATATTGCAGTCATAATCCTTTACCAACTCCAACCATTGTCTCTGTTGCATATTCAGTTCCTTTTGAGTAAAGAAATATTTCAAACTTTTATGATCTGTGTAGATCTCACAACGTTATCCGTAAAGATAGTGTCGCCAAATCTTCAAGGCGAAGATGACTGCTGCTAGTTCCAGGTAATGTGTAGGATAATTCTGCTCATGCACCTTCAACTGGCGTGATGCATAGGCAATGACCCTCCCCTTCTGCATCAGTACAACCCCTAAACCAATTTTGGAGGCATCAGTGTACACCACAAACTGCCCAGAAGTGTCTGGAACTGCAAGCATAGGTGCTATCATCAGCCATTCCTTTAACTCCATAAAACTCTTCTCACACTGAGCAGTCCATTCATACCTCACCCCCTTCTTGGTCAACGAAGTCAGGGGTAGCACAATTCGTGAAAAATTCTGAATGAATATGCGATAGTACCCTGCTAGTCCCAAGAAACTTCGAATTTCTATAACATTTCTCAGAGTAGCCCAACTCTGGATTGCCTCCACTTTGACTGGAGCCACCTCTATTCCCTTCTCCGAGACTATATGCCCTAAAAATGCTATCTGCCTCAACCAAAAATCGCATTTGCTGAACTTAGCGTATAACTGCTTATCCTTCAGAGTCTGCAGCACCAGCGTCAGATGTTGTTGGTGCTCTTTGCGACTCTGAGAGTAAATTAGTATATCATCAATAAAGACAATCACAAACTGATCCAAGTATGGCCGGAAGACCCGGTTCATCAAATCTATAAAGGCTGCGGGGGCATTAGTAAGCCCAAACGGCATAACTAGAAACTCATAATGACCATATCGAGTTTTGAACGCAGTTTTATGAAGATCTTCTCCTTTCACCCTCATTTGGTGGTACCCCGACCTCAAATCAATCTTTGAGAATACAGTTGCTCCCTGTAGTTGATCAAACAGATCATCGATCCTAGGCAAGGGGTACTTGTTCTTGACTGTAACCCGGTTCAACTCTCGGTAGTCAATGCACAACCGCATTGAACCTTCCTTCTTACGGACGAACAACACTGGCGCTCCCCACGGTGACACACTGGGTCGGATGAAACCCTTATCCAAGAGTTCTTGTAGTTGCTCCTTCAGTTCCTTCATTTCGGTGGGTGCCAGGCGGTACGGTGCTTTAGACACAGGGGTGGTTCCCGATATTAGTTCTATCCCAAACTCAACCTCCCTGACAGGGGGTAATCCTGCAATATCCTCTGGAAATACATCGGGAAAGTCCCGGACTACCTCTACTTCTTCCAGATTTGGTCCAGAAGTCTTAGAACTACCCATTATGTTGACTAGAAATCCGTTACACCCCTTGCTTAACATTTTTTGAGCTTTACATGATGATATAATAGGTGGAAGACTCAACATGGAGGTTGCATTGAAAATGACAAATTCATCATTTTGTAGTTTCAGTTTAACCGTCCTTTGTTTGCAGTCAATAATTGCCTCATACCGGGTCAGCCAATCCATACCCAGAATTACATCAAAGTCCACCATCTCTAACACAATATGTTCAGCGTACACTGTATAGTTCTGCATCCTCATCGGACAGTTCCTCACTATTCTATTGCTGGTCAGTTCTTCTCCAGAAGGCAAGGACACGCTATAGCCCGTAGCCATCGAATCACATGAAATGTCCAGTTTTGCAATGTAGGCCACAGATATGAAAGAGTGTGTAGCTCCAGAATCAATTAAGGCATGAGCAGGTAGATTGACAATAGAAATTCTACCTGTGATGATGGTCGAATCCGGATCCACCGGCTTCTGTGTCATAGCATACACCCTTCCTCTAGTTGGCTATTTGAGCTGAGGGCAGTTCATAGCAAAGTGCCCAGACTTCTTGCACTTGTAGCACACATCTGTACCCACCAAACACTGACCTGCATGATCCTTCTCACACTTGGGACACTGAATTTTGCTTTCACCCTTGAAGATAGTATGGTCACCGTCGGGTTCCCCGTCGCCGTGGTCGCTCAGATCTGTGGGTCGCTTGCCTCAAATCGAGTGCAAACATCTTCTGACTCGACGCAAGAGATTCCCTTCCCTGGTAACTGGATCTCTTAGTATGTACTTCCTTTATCATGTCATTCCTGTCCCTCTTTGCCATCAGAGCCTGATCCACAGCCTCTCTGAAGGTGGTAACTCAGCTCACCCTGACATCATGGTGAATTGCTGCCCTCAATCCCTCAATAAAATGCTTCAGCTCCTCTACTGGTTGGCTTGCAATCATAGGTACAAAATACCGCCCCTTCTCAAATTCCTTGACATACTCAGCCACTGTTTGGTCCCCTTGGCAAAGCTCTAGGAATTCCCTAGGCATTCGAGTTGTGGTGTCAGCAGTAAAGTATTTACCATAAAATACCTCCTTGAATTCAACCCAAGTAACTGTAGCTAAATCCACCACTGAGCATGCACCCTCCCACCATATTCGAGCATCGCCCCGCAACATGAATATGGCGCACCTCACCTTGTCAGCATCCGTAAGCTGCATGAAGTCGTATATTGTCTCCAATGATCGAATCCATCCTTCTACAACAATCGGGTCTGTACTTCCCTTAAACTCTGTCGGTTCAAGATCCTTGAACTGCTTGTAAACTGGGTTCACACTGGCTTTGGGACCACTATGGGCATTTCTATGCTCCCTGGCTCTCAACAGCTGTTGGATCTGTTCTCCCTGAATCCAATTCTGTTCCTGCATAATTGCGGCAAGCTCAGCGAGAAACTGACTACTCTGCCCCACTTCACCATTGTTTCTTCGGCCCGCCATTCTTCTATAAAACCCGATACCTGCGTCATTATCTACAGTTTGTACATAAACCTAAACATGATTACATTAAAACTACTACTTGAAAAGTAAGTTTAAAGCTTACAAATGCGGGAATGGATGTATCCGAGTCCTTGATGAGATTGCATGCACACACTGTCCTTTAGGATTGATCGCTCTGATACCAACTGAAAAGACCCAACCCAGTATATATATATACTTAACCCCCAATCATCCTTCAATACTACCATGTCATACACATGAATGGAACATCCTACTATATCTTATTCCTTTCAGCTTAGAAGTCTCAACTACACACTTTACCCTCTCAACATGCAGAAATAGAACATCAAAATCAACACTGCTCAAACTGGAAATCCTGTATCTTAGAAGTCCCGGACATTGTGTGCCATGCTCATCGTCATCTCCTCAGTTAAACCACCTACGCTTCTTCTAACTCAATCAGTGAACCCTGTTCCTTACCTGAAAATATTAAGTGAAATCATGAGTTCACAGCCCAGTAAGTAGATCAATGATAGGGACACAACGCAGGGAGGAAAATCCAAACAAGAATCATATAGCTCAACTACTGCAAGTGTAAAACTACTGTAAGCTCAACATACATTTTCTATTACACTTTCTGTACGTTAGTATGAAACATAGCCAATACCTATAGCAACATGCCATTATAACAAATGCTGCGAACCCAATCATGCCTTCTGTTATACTAACTGTACCTAAACATAAACCCTCGTGGTACCTCACATTATGCATTTAAAATGCTGAGCCAGTTAAATACCTTATTTTCTTGTGCAATTCTGAGGTACATCTAGAAAGAAACTAAGGGAATCAGTCATCAGTCATCAGTCATCAGTCAATCTGTAAATTTGGGTGGGCCCTCCCCGGAACTCAACCCGGGGAGCCTAACCCGTCCAGGCACCACTAATGCTCATGTACATACAGTTAGCTAAATAAAGAATTTTTGTCATTTTCTATCATACTCAGTCACAGAAGGATAAAATAGAACATCATGGGTGAACATTTATATCTATATATAGCATTTAACCTCATACACAGGTAGATGGTAATTACACCCATATACATATAACATCTAACCTCATACACGGGTAGATGATAATTACAAACATATACATATAACATCTAACCTCACACATAGGTAGATGATAGTATAACTTATTCACATAACATCGAGGCACTAGACAGATTTGATGAATAATTCGCTAAAAATGATAACATAGAACATCATGGGTGAACCTATATATCTATATATATAGCATCTAATCTCATACATAGGTAGATGGTAATTACACACATATACATATAGCACCAAACCTCATACACCGGTAGATGATAGCTAAACCACATATATATATATATATATATATATATAGCATCTGACCTCATACACAGGTAGATGATAATTATCACATATTACATATCATTTACAACATTAAGAAAAATATTAGGAAAGATTAACTAAGCATGTTGACTGATAATGAATATTATAGGAATCATCTACTGACATAATGCTCCTGTACATACAAATTTACATCCACCCTAGCAAGCTGATTTCTTTCAACTAACTGCTCACTACATCTATTAAACATTTATCTGGCTTTTAATTGGATATTTAAACCTCATATACATAGCTCAGCATTTCCAATTTCATAATGACCCAAACATGTATATTATCAGTTATTACATATCAACCGGATGAAACCCACAATGCCAATCCACGCACAAATTCAAACAGAAGTGATCCAAACTCATAATCTGATCCCCTTTACATCCTAATAGCATGATCTGTTTACACGTAACCCTTCCCTTGTCCCTAATCTACTGAAAACCCTAAACCAAATGGTCTGAACAGCTCCCCATCAAGAACCCCATCACAACCCAAAAGTTGAAATCCCTAAACCCCTTCCCGTGATCCCCCTGTTCTTCAAATCCTCTAATCCGAAGGGTAACAAAGCTCAACCGATTTCCATAGCTCGATCCATTCCTAAAATCCCAAAAATACACCCACGAACTCTGCTAGAACCCATTCTAGAAAACCCAGCGCTTAGACACGATCAAAACCCAAAATCTTGAACTCAAATCCCTCCGCTTAAATTCCAAAAACCCGAGCTAAAATCTCCGCCCTCTCCAGCCCTAACTAGAGATTTACTTACCGTGAAGATGACAGAGAAGGATCGGTTTAGCTCCGGCGGCTTTGCATCATCTTCGCGAAGGTACTACGGCCGCTCTACCCGGCTTACTACACCAACGACCTACAAGGCGAAAAGAAAGGAAGAAAAGAAAAGGTTTGGCCGGATATAAAGATTTAGGGTTTTTCGCTTTATGCCCCTCAACTGTGCTTATTTAGGGTATAAATAGACCCCCGTAATTTATCCTCCTATTCTGACTATATACGCCCGTTTATTTCTATCATTTTATTATTATTATTACTATTTTATATATATATATATATATATATATATATATATATATATATATATATATATATATATATTTTGAGACTTGACAATGGCGATGCAGAGCCGTGTGCTTGGCGCATCCGAGGGATGTGGCCAGACGAAGATAACTTCAAAGGCGAGGGACTCCGAGGGATGAGAGAGAGCGAATGTAACTTGGGGAGGGGGTAGTACTCCTAGGTGAAACTTAGCCAATTGGCTAAGTGTCAGATGAGATTTCCCGACATCATTCGACTGTCATGGAATGGCAGTCCACTGCTCTAAGTCGAACGGGGTTTGACTGGTATTCAATTGATGGGTTTTTGGCCCAGCAGTCGACTGCCATGGAATGATAGTCGACTGATGAAGATAGTCACGGGCATAGAACCCCTCGTAGCCGACTGACCAGTTGTAGCGCCCGCCCTTATCTGCTCTCAGGGCGGCGCTACTTTAGTCTATATATTTTTTTTTTTTAGCATACTACATATGGATCCGTTCAAAGTCTACATGCTTAAACAGGTTATCATAACTGAAACCTTCTTTGGCACATGCATCACCTATCTTATTCATCATTAGCATGACCACATATCTTATCTCATTTCATAACATGCATACCGAAAGGATTCGTTCATGAGTTCTAACATATCGAACCTCTTAAATAAAGGGATACTCATTAAACACAAGTCTTATAAGCGGAAGCAATGTCTTAAATTGTTCTTAGAGCATATAAATATAAGCAGATAGTGAAGGGTCTTCTTCCACCATGCCACTATCACACACGCACATGGCCCCTCCACGCCACTTCCTCTAGTGCACTTCCTTTATCTGGCATATGGACAACATAAACTATAAGCATATAGCTTAGTAAGATCCTTGCCTACTCACAAAAGCCACGATTTCATCAAACTATTAGAACATGAGCATGCCGCATAGAAAATGACCTAAGCATTTCATAGCAACACTAATCAACAACATATCCGTAATAGTACAAAAAGAACTAAGCATGGCATAGAATTGTTCATAAGCGTGTTAAGCATAATTAATCTAAGCGGCATACTTTGAACATGAGCGTTATAACTGCATAAACTAAGCGTGCATGAAAGAACGTAATCATAAGCATTTGGTTAACTTGAACATAAACATTTGTAATAACATAAACCCTAATCATGCAGAAGGAACATAGTCGCAAGTATTCTTAACCTTACCCTTAACCTTCACCACATCATAAATTCTAAACTAGCATAAAGTACATAGTCACCACATACTTAGACTTAACTCTAAACATCATAACTTCATAACATCTAGCATGCATAAAGAACCTAGTTCGTAAGCATTCAGAGCATTTAACATAAGCATACACAATATCATAAAAGTCTTTTCTTTTTCAAAACATATACTTATAAATACTTAAATATCATCATAACTTCATAACATCTAGCATGCATAAAGAACCTAGTTCGTAAGCATTCAGAGCATTTAACATAAGCATACACAATATCATAAAAGTCTTTCCTTTTCAAAACATATACTTATAAATACTTCAATATCATCATAACTTGTTTGGGGGGCCCCAGGTTAAGTACCACATAATGCTGCTCCCTAATAGGTCAGTAGCGAGCCACCAGTCCTACTAGAGCAAGACCTCTTACGTCTTACCAGGGCAAGACTTCTTACGTCTTCTTGTGTCCCTATGGATTTGATTAATGACCACCTGACGGGTCGGGTACTTAACCTCTTGCAAAGTAAAATACTTAATTCTTTCCTTTTTATTGTCATAATATAAAGAATGCTCTTGATCCCCAACACAAAAAGGGAAGCATCTTGATTTTATCTTGTCATAAAGAGAGCTCTTGATCCCTACTTGAAAGGGAAGCATTTCCATCTTATCATATCATAAGGAGAGCTCTTGATCCCTACTTGAAAGGGAAGCATCTCCATCTTATCATATCATAAGGAGAGCTCTTGATCCCTACTTGAAAGGGAAGCATCTCCATCTTATCTTGTCATAAGGAGAGCTCTTGATCCCTACTTGAAAGGGAAGCATCTCCATCTTATCTTATCATAAGGACACATGCATTCATAACATAAGAGTACCCTAAAGGGGTCCTAAAGCATAAACGTGTTCATCACATAAGCATGTTTCATTGCATCGTAAACATGAAGCATATTTCCTAAGCATATTCATGACATATTAAATCACAAAACATGTTCTTCACCTAGGCAAATCACAATATTCATGGCACATTACATCATAAACATGTAGCACATTTCCTAGGCATATTCATGGCATATTGAATCATAAAACATGTTCATCACATGGCCTAATTTCATGGCATACTAATTCATAAACTTGAAGCATATTCCCTAAACATATACATGGCATATTAATTCACACAACATGTTCATCACCTAAGCATATTTCATGGCACATTACATCATAACATGAAGCTTATTTCCTAGGCCTATTCAAGGCATATTAAATCATCAAACATGTTCATCACATAGCCTAATTTCATGTTGCATTGAATCATAACATATTCATCACACAAGCATAGTTCATGTCATATTAAAAAAACATACCCATAGCACAACTACATATAGGGTGTTTTCATGAAACCCTAACCCTAAAATCATTGGTTGGCGAATCTTGTAAGGGCTCAAGCTTTGGTTTTGTCCCCTAAAATTCATTCATATAGCATTATAACCTAGCATAGCCTCATTAGGGATATTTTCATGCAACCCTAACCCTAGTTACCTAGGGTGGCCGAAACCTATAAGGGCTCAACTAGGGTTCTTGTCACCTAATATTCATTCATGAGCACTACACCCTAGCATAGCATCTTTAGGGATATTTTCATGCAACCCTAACCCTAGTTACCTAGGGTGGCAGAAACCTATAAGGGCTCAACTAGGGTTCTTGTCACCTAACCTTCATTCATGAGCATTATAACCTAGCATAGCATCATTAGGGATATTTTCATGCAACCCTAACCCTAGTTACCTAGGGTGGCCGAAACCTATAAGGGCATCATCTTGGATGGGGGTTACTTAAAGGTCTTACTTGAAACATACCATCTAAGAACATAACTTTAGAATCAAGTTCATGCAACCCTAACCCTAAAATCTTGGGGTTGGCCGAACCATATAGGGTCATCCCCTTTGGACTTTGGACTCCTAAAGGTATCTACTTGAAACATACCACCCATACAAACCTCCCTTAGTAGCATTTTCATGAATCCTAGCCACCAACTTAGTTGGTCAAACTTATAAGGCTACAATTTCATATTTCTTTCAAGCAACCTAACCTATCAAACTAATACACTGCAGGTGAGGGGAAAACTTACTTCCTTCGCTTTGCTTGAGGAGATGACCTAATGGAAGTCACCTAGCTCTCTCCTAGCTTGCAAGGGGCTCTCGGCCAAAGGAAGAAGAAGAAGGGCTTAGGTTTCGGTGAGAATGAAGAGAAGAGGAAGAAGGAAAGAAGAAGTGGCCAAGTGGAACTTCTCTCTTCTTTATAAAGGGGAGGAAGAGAAGTTTCTCTTCTCTTTGGCAAGCCTCTTCATTTACCCTCCTCCCATTTATCTATAGGTTCCCCTTTTCCTCTAATGATATGATTCTATTGGGCTCATGGTTAGTGGGTGCATCTATAAGTCTTGGCTATCTCTAGAGGTGGGGGGTTCAATTCCTAGGCTTTGCATCTCTTTTTGGCTTATTTTCTTTTATTTCTCCAAAAAGGCCTACATAAAGCCTATCATCATAAAGCCAAAAATTCTCGTAAAATTGCTAGAATTTCACGCATAATCCCTCATACCTTGTAAAAGTTTCATCCTCGAAACTTAAAACAATTCCGGGTACTTCTGCCTCATGTCCTCCTCGCGTTCCCAAGTAGCCTCCTCATATTGCGAATTCTGCCACAGGACCTTCACTAAGGGCACCTCTTTGTTCCTTAGTCTCTTGACATCTCGGTCTAGTATCTGGATAGGCCGACTTTCGATACTCATGTCCTCTTGAGCGTGTACAATTTGTGGCTCGATCACTTGGTCCGCTCGATATGCATTTCTTGAGCATAGAGACATGGAACACGTTGTGTATAGCCGACATCTCTTGGGGCGATTCCGACATACGCCACCTTGCCCACTCTCTGTGATATCGGATAGGGTCCCACGTAACGTGGATTCAGTTTACCCTTCCTTCCGAATCTCATCACTCCCTTCATAGGGGTCACTCTGAGGAATACCAGGTCCCCGACTTCGAATTCTAACGGTCTACGCCGCATATCCGCATAGCTCTTTTGTCGGCTCTGAGCAGTTTCGATTCTCTGACGGATATTCTGTATAGCGCGGGTGGTATTGTCAATAATATCGGCCTGAAGACCCATTTCCCTCCTTTCACCACCCTCGTACCAACAGATAGGAGACCTGCATCTTCTCCCGTATAGAGCTTCATAGGGTGCCATTCCAATGGTAGCCTGGTAGCTGTTGTTGTAAGCAAATTCTGCCAGGCACAAATATCGACACCAGCTCCCCTTAAAGTCTAGAGCACAGGCCCAAGACATATCTTCCAAAGACTGGTTCACTCTTTCCGTCGGCCGTCGATTACGAGGATGAAACGCAGTGCTGAATCTCAACTTAGTGCCAAGAGCCTTCTGAACACATTCCCAGAGATGGGAGGTAAAACGGCCATCCCGGTCAGAAATAATAGCCTTAGGCACTCCATGTAATTTGATAATTTCCTTGACATATAATTGAGCTAGCTGCTCAACCGAATAGGTCATCTTGATTGCCAGGAAATGGGCAGACTTTGTCAACCGGTCTATGATTACCCATATAGCATCGTAACCATTTGTCGTTCTGGGTAATCCCGAGATGAAATCCATGGAAATTTCTTCCCATTTCCACTCGGGAATCAGATACGCAGAATCCCCGGGTTTACGTGTTCTACCTTAACCTTCCGCGGCAGTCGGTGTTGGACGTCGAGCCACATCCCTTTTCATGCCAGACCACCAAAATTTATCCCTTAAGTCCTGATACATTTTATTAGATCCAGGATGCATGGTATAAGGTGTTCCATGGGATTCCTCGAGTATCTTCTGCCGTAACTCCGGATCGTTCGGAATGCATAGGCGATCCCGGAAGTATAATAATCCGCCGTCGGTGATGCGGAATCCATTATCCCTCCCTTCCAGTACTTCTTGTTTGAACTTCTGGATGTCTGAATCACCATCTTGCTTTCCCTTTATATCGTCGAATAGCGTCGGCGTTATAGTCATGGTGGAAAGTTGCCCAGAAATGATTTATATTCCGTAATTCATTACTTCCCTTTTCAGGGGTTGAGATAGCATCGATAAGGACATCAAAGCGGCACCGGACTTTCTGCTAAGCGCATCTGCCACCTTGTTGGCCTTTCCTGGGTGATAGAATATCTCTCAATCATAATCTTTGACTAGCTCAAGCCATCTGTGTTGTCTCATGTTTAGGTCTTTCTGGGTAAAGAAATATCTCAGATTCTGGTGGTCGGTATAAATCCTGCACCGAGCTCCGTATAAGTAGTGTCTCCATATTTTTAGAGCGAATACCACTGCCGCCAGTTCTAAGTCATGGGCAGGATAATTTATTTCGTGCTCTTTGAGCTGTCTAGAGGCGTAAGCGATGACCTTGCCGTTTTGCATAAGTACAGCTCCGAGCCCGGGCTTGAAGCGTCACTATACATATCGAAGCTTCCATTATCTTCAGGGAGAGTCAGGATGGGAGCGCTGGTCAGTCTCCTTTTCAGTTCCGTAAAACTCCTCTCACAGTCCTCAGTCCATTTGTATTGCTTGTCCTTTCTGGTGAGGGCTGTCATAGGGGCTGCAATTCTAGAGAAGTCCTCTACAAACTTCCTGTAATAGCCTGCTAGCCCGAGGAAACTTCTGATTTCACTCGCATTCCTTGGCCTATTCCAGTTCCGTACAACCTCAATCTTCATTGGGTCCACCATGATTCCATCTTTAGAGATGACATGACCCAAGAATGACACTTGATTGAGCCAGAACTCACATTTGGAGAACTTGGCATATAGTCGCTCTTTCTGAAGAATCAGAGTAATCGCTCTTGGTGTTCTTGCTCTTCTCGGTCTCGAGTAGATAAGAATATCATCGATGAAGACGATCACAAATTTGTCGAGGAAGGCCGAGAATACTCGATTCATCAAGTCCATGAACATTGCCGGAGCATTGGTTACGCCAAAGGGCATAACTACAAACTCGTAATGTCCGTATCTTGTTCGGAAGGTCATCTTCGGAATATCGTCTGGCTTTACTTTTACTTGATGATAGCCAGATCTGAGATCGATCTTTGAAAAGACAGTAGCTCCTTCACCGGTCGAACAAGTCATCGATCCCGGGAAGGGTACCTATTCTTGATGGTTACGTTGTTCGGCCCTTAGTCTATACACATTCGCATAGACCCATCTCTTTTCTTTATGAACAACACGAGCTCCCCATGGTGAGTGACTAGGACGGATAAATCCGCCAAGTAACTCCCTGTAGTTGTTTCGTAGTTCTTTCAACTCAGTTGGCGCCATTCGGTAGGGTGCCTTGGAGATCGGATTAGTTCCGAGAATTAATTCGATCTCGAACTCAATTTCTCTATCAGGCGGTAACCCAGGTAGGTCATCAGGAAACACCTCCGGATGGTCACGTACCACTCTGACATCTTCTATCATCTGGTTCTTCGCTGATATGGTATCCACCACATGTGCGAGAAATCCGGTGCATCCGTCTTCTAACATTTTTCGGGCCTTTAGTGCCGATAAGAACTTCTTTGTTCCTTTCTTCGACTCACGATAAATTCAAATGAAACTTAGCTTGGTCGGAAGATTACCCTCCGTTCTGGCACTCAATTGACGCACCGTACTTGTGCAGAAAGTCCATGCCCAATATAACATCATAGTCCCACATATCTAGGACTATCAGGTCACCATAGAGCTCCCTGTCTGCGAGCCTAATTGGTGCGGCGCGCAGAATATGGGTGGATGGCATCACCTCTCCCGAAGGTAACGTCGTTAAAAATTCATAGTCCAAAGCTTGGGGATGCCTATCTATCTTTCTTATGAAAGGCGTAGCGATGAATGAATGGGTTGCCCCGGTGTCAAACAAGACAGTAGCGTATTGACTGGAAATAAGTAGCTGACCTGTGACAACCGTCGAGGCACTCGCTACATCTTCTCTGGTGAGGGAGAACACCCTGGCATTTGTCCCAACCGGCGGGGCTTCCAGTCTCCCTTGACTTATTTGAGGACCTTCTATCGTCGCCTGCATCTGGTGAAGCTGTGGAGGAGCTCCCGGGTACTGGACATACTGCTGTGGCGGTGCCTGAACTCGGGTAGGGCAGTTCCAGGCTATGTGCCCCTCCCGTCCACAGTTGTAACACTTCCTCGTGCCCTGACGACATTCCCCCGGATGCTTCTTCCCACATGTAGGACAGTCAGGATACCCAGTTTGGCGGTTTCCTGGGCCCCCTCTTGGGCCATTCCACTGTTTCTTCTTGCCACTGCGGTCTCTCTTCCAGCTAGTATTCTGAGATTTCGGCTCTCCGGTTCGTGCCTTACTCTGCTGACTGATGTTGTTCAGGTAGTGCTCTGTGACCAGGGCACTACTGAACAACTCCTCGGCGGTCTGGGGTCGATTGACTCCGCCGGCCACATTCAGGGCTATCTCCGGTCGCAACATTTTCAGCAGGAGTCTGATCCTCTCCCTCTCAGTACCGACTAACTCTGGGCAGAGGCGTGCCAGCCGGTTGAATCTTTTCATAGCTTCACTAACTGATAGATCGCCTTGTCGGAACTCGAGAAACTCATCGTAGTGCTTATTTGTGATCCGTCTCTGAAAGAACTCCTCGAAGAACTCCGATTCAAAGTCTATCCACCTCATTTGATTTACTTGCCTCTTCGCTTTGACTCTCTCCCACCACATCCTGGCATCCCCGGAAAGACAGAACGAGGCACATTTTATCCTTTCGTGCTCGGGCCAATCCAGTAGCTCCACGATGCTTTCAACTGTTTTGAACCAGGCTTGGGCATCCCATGGTTCGCCGGCACCAGAGAAATTTTCTGGTTTCAGCCTCTGCCACTGAATCAGATAGGCTTCGGGCCGGACCCCAGTGGCAGCATTGATTAGCGGTTCTTGCACCATAGTGGTCGTGTTAGGAGTTACGCTCGCGTCCCCTCGGGTGGTGCTAGGTTCCTTGTTGATTCGTGAGAGCATTGATAACCAAGTTGCTCTCTCTGTGACTGTGGTAGCTCGGTAACCACATGCATCAAATCTGGTGGGGGTGCTGAGTCATTCCCTCTAGCACTACGTCTCCCGTTCATGTTATCTAAGTGATAAATGAATAATTAATTAAGGTGTTATTATAATTTCTACTCATATACGTGCATCTAATATCTCATATCATAAACAAGGTATGGTATCCTTAATATTTGAGTCTCAATAGGGTTTTATAAACATGTGTGATTCCAAGTGTGATTCCAATCTACTAAAACATGAGGAGGTATTATTTCTATCCAGATCACAAGTGTGATTCCAATCTACCAAAACATGATAAGGTACTATTTCTATCTAGATCACAAGTGTGATTCCAATCTACTAAAACATGATGAGGTATTATTTCTATCTAGATCACAAGTGTGATTCCAATCTACTAAAACATGATAAGGTGTTATTTCTATCTAGATAGGAGTCATTCTTCATTATAAAAGAAACTCAAGTATGCATAAAGTTACTTACTTGGAAATAGCAGGATGGAGGCTTGATGTGTGATAGTGGAAAGGTGAACCCGCTCTGATACCACCTGTAGCGCCCGCCCTTATCTGCTCTCAGGGCGGCGCTACTTGGGTCTCTATATTTTTTTTTATTTCTCCAAAAAGGCCTACATAAAGTCTATCATCATAAAGCCAAAAATTCTCGTAAAATTGCTAGAATTTCACGGGCGTTACAATCTGGGAAAACTTACTTCCTTCGCTTTGCTTGAGGAGATGACCTAATGGAAGTCACCTAGCTCTCTCCTAGCTTGCAAGGGGCTCTCGGCCAAAGGAAGAAGAAGAAGGGCTTAGGTTTCGGTGAGAATGAAGAGAAGAGGAAGAAGGAAAGAAGAAGTGGCCAAGTGGAACTTCTCTCTTCTTTATAAAGGGGAGGAAGAGAAGTTTCTCTTCTCTTTGTCAAGCCTCTTCATTTACCCTCCTCCCATTTATCTATAGGTTCCCCTTTTCCTCTAATGATATGATTCTATTGGGCTCATGGTTAGTGGGTGCATCTATAAGGCTTGGCTATCTCTAGAGGTGGGGGGTTCAATTCCTAGGCTTTGCATCTCTTTTTGGCTTATTTTCTTTTATTTCTCCAAAAAGGCCTACATAAAGCCTATCATCATAAAGCCAAAAATTCTCGTAAAATTGCTAGAATTTCACGGGCGTTACACCAGTCGACTACGGAGGCATCAGTGGATTGATGGATACATCAGTTGACTGCCAAGGGTTCTGTTGGACTACAATGGTCGGGATTTGACATGTTCAGAGGCCATTGTAGTGGCGGAAGTCGACTGCCAAGGGTGGTAGTCGATCGCAAGGGCAATGATCGCTAAGGGCAATAATGATCGCGATGGCGAGCGATCGCTAAGGGCCCTCTCTATAAAAAGAGAGGGTGTGGGCTTTTGGATGGCTAATGCTTATGCTCCAAACTATCATCCAAGTGCTCCACAAGTGTTAAACTCCTTCTTCTAGTTTCTTTCACATCTATTGTAAAAGAAGGAGTATTCTTGAGTTGTAAGGGTTACCTCCACCTAGCTTGGTGCAAAGGAGAGACCAATAGTGGATTGGTTGCGGAGTGATTCACCGTGGATGAATCGGACCGAGGATTAGCAGTGCAGCCATGAATCACGTTACATTGCGGTGTTAGCAAATTTTTTGTTTATCTTTATGTTTGTTCTTAATTGTCTTTGCTTTGTATTTTCTGCTTGCGCTAACGTTTATTGTAGATGATTAAGAACGACTTCCACCACACGATGAAAGAGGGCTATTCACCCCCCTCTAGTCAGCCAACATATCGACCCTACAAGTGGTATCAGAGCCAAGATGCTTGTCAACGGACTAACCACCGCAACAAGCACAATCAAGGATGGCCAGCTCAAACATTCACCCACCGAAATTTGAAGTCGAATTCTCTTGGTGGAAAAAGAGAATGGAGGTATTCTTTGAAACCGATTTTGATATTATGCTTATAATGGAAAATAGTTTTGAGATGCCTAGGGATGAAGAGGGTGAACAAATAGAGAAGTCAAGGTGGACTAAAAAGAAAAGGGAGGAGCACCTTGCTAATTCAAAGGCCAAGCACCACCTCTTCAATGTGCTTCCCCAACAAGAGATCAATAGGATAGGGGAATGTGCTAGCGCTAAGGAGATGTGGGAGAAGCTAGTAGAGCTTCATGAAGGTACCTCAGAGGCCAAGCTTGCAAGAAGAGATCTCCTCCGCTCCCAACTAACGAATATCAAACTTGAAAAGGGAGAAAAGGTAACTTCACTACATTCTCGATTTAAGGAAATTTTGATTGGGCTAACAAGTGTAGGAGAAAGATTTTTGAACCGGGATATGCTTATGAAAGCAATCGATGCCTTTCCTCGGTCATCAAAATGGAGCTTAATGGTGGACTCCTTCTACATGTCAAAGAACTTAGAAGTGAGCACCTTATAGGAGTTCTTTTCAACCATGGAGCTCCATGAAACGAGGCTTGAAGGAATAAATGAAGAATCAAGTATCAATCCATCAAGAGGAGTAGCCCTAGTAGCAAATAAGGGAAAGAAGAAGAAGATAGAGACTTCCTCCTCCTCCGATGAAGCATCCTCCCCCTCCTCCTCCATGAATAGCACGGAAGAAGCCTATATGGTAAGGAGGGTAAGGCGTGCATTAAAAGGTTTTAAATTTAATAAATCTAATGATAGGAGAAGAAGACCAAGGGGGAAGATAATTTGCTACAATTGCCAAGGAGAGGGACACATATGGGATAATTGTCCCCTCTTAAACGAGAGTAAAGAAGAGAGGAGGAAGAAGGAAGAAAATAAGAAGAAGGGAAGCAAGAAGAAAAAGGAAGAAGAGAAAAAGGCCAAAGAAAAGGGAAAGGTCAAAGCACTAAAGGCAAAGACATGGGATGATCCCTCCTCATCATCCTCATCCGAAGAAGAGGAAGAACATGTCTACTCAAACTTTACACTAATGGCATTTGACGACCTAGACTCCTCCTCCTTCGAAAATGAAGAAGCTGTTAGTTATAGCCCTAGAACCAATCATGTGATGGTTGAATTGGGAACATTTTGTATCATATTCTATAAAGGCAAAGGATTGGTTATTATATATTTACGTCATGCTTGTGCCAGCTAAATTAAATATATAATAATGCCCTAGAAAAGTAGATTCTTATCTACAGCACATCAATTGGCAGAATTGATTATGAGAGGCTGTAGAGAACACTTTCCTAAATGTTCCTAGTCAAGTATTAATATGCAAGGGCAATATTAATACATAAAGACTAGCATGTAGGTCAATTGATGACTTGATCTCACAAGTCATGGATATATGATATCAAGTTGACACATGGGTATATATTAGAGAATATATACTGAACTGACCCGCCATGAGAAAGTTTCATGGATCATCATATGAGTGTCATAAACTTTCTCATGTGACTATTGGTATGAATAGTCCTCAAACCTGAAGTCACTACGGTTCCCTACATAAGGAGTTATGTACTTTGGTATCGTCAAATGTCACCCGTAACAGGGTGGACCATAAAGGCGATTACTGGGTATGTAACAAATTATGCAGAGGGATGTGAGTGATGTAGATGGGATCTATCCCTCCCATATGACGGGAGTGATATCTGTGGGCCCCTTGATTGAGTAGAACTACTAAAACGCATGGCCATGCTCGAATGAGTCAATATGAGATATTGAGCTCATTTGTTTGAGTTAGTTTACTCAGGGATCAAGAAACACATAGATTGATCGAGGATGACACGGTCTATGCCTCATTGGTCAATCTGATATCAAGGATAGAAGGACATGGTCATACATTATAGTAGTCACGGAAAGGTTAGTCGGATCTTGACTTATTTCGTAACTTGGGTAGCAATGATGTATTGCTAGATGTCGCTCATTGCTTGTGTATCTAAAAGAGTTTAGATCCACTGCCAACGTTATGAGAGCCTATAGGGTCACACACAAAGAGCATGATGATTAGAAGAATTAGTGCATTCTAGTTTGACTAGAATAATTTGGGAATGAGCTTAAGTACAAAATAGTTTTTGGACTTTAAGCTTAATGAGAATTTTAGCTTATTGATTTATTGAGATTAATTCAATATGCTAAGCTTAATTGATTTGATAAGATTAATTCAATATGTTACCTTATTGATTTAATGAGATTAATTCAATATGATAACATAAGCTTATTGGATTAATAAGATTAATTCAACATGCATGAATGCCACATAAGCATGCCACCTAAGCATGCCACATAAGCATGCCACCTAAGCTTGATGAGGTGGAAGGAGACAAAGGGTTTTGACCTTTGGATTTCCTCCACATGTGGCCGGCCAAACAAGGAGTGATTATGTTTCAATGCAATTGATTGCATTGAATGTGATAGGAGGTGAAAGGTTTTTCAATCCTATAAAACACCCCATGGGGTGGCCGGCCAAAGGGTTGAAGCTTGAGGCTTGGAGAGAGCTTGGTGGTGAGAGGCTTTGTGTGGCTTTTGTGAGTGTAGCAAGAAGAGTAGTCTTCTTCTTCCTTGATACATATAGAGGCACGGACATTTGAACGTGCTAAAAGATCCAACCAACCCAAGGAGAAGCAGGATTTCTAAAGGGCACGCAACAAAGGTAATATTCTCCTATAAGATAGGTTTTGAGAAATTTATTTTGTACGAGGTTTTCTTTCGCAAGGATCACTTGGAAGGGATCCTATTTTTTCCGTTGCGCATATGCTATTTTGCATACGAGATCCCTACAGTGGTATCAAAGCCACTTGCGAAAGATCGTATAAAAATAGGTTTTCTCTATTTTATATATGATATAGAAGTAGGATAAATTTTATTATGAGTTGATAATTGCATTAGCAATTTTTCAAACATAATAAAATATCCGATGTCTTTTAAAAGTTAAAATTGACAAGGTGCATGGTTATGGCCTAGTCCCAAAAAGTTTGTGAATGTGTGTGTTGTAATTCTTAATACGGCCTGCGTGTCGTGCCTTTCTCCTAAAATTCTTGTTCTAAAATTAGTTTTAGACTTGAATGTAACTCGAGTATTTCTCCTTTTGTAATATACAAAATAAAGATGGAGGGTCCATTCGAAGATGACGTTACAAGGAGGAAGTCAACAACACAAGACAACCAAAAGGAAGCACTTGGGAGTAGATGCTATCCCTAGGTTGACCAATCAATCTTTTCATTGGTTTGAGAAGATTGTAGAATAAGGGCCATAACCATGACACGCTTAGTTTAATATGTATGTGATGCATGTTAATTTAGCTTATATGTCATGTATGCTAATATGTATGTGATGCATGTTTAAGTTTATTTCTTAATAAGTCAAAAACGATATGCCTACCAAAGTTTGGTACTCACTACTTCCTCGATCATTTGTTGTTGGGTTTGCCAAAGCAAAGCAATGCATTTTATCTTGGAAGAGTGCGAGTGGACAATCGTGATGTCCCGCTATCAAACTTGGATAAGACTTAATTAAGTTTTTCTTAATTAATTAAGAAAGTAGAGGCATATATTAGCTTTGAACATAAGTTTTAAAAATTAGTTTTGTGTAATTTCCGAACATCAGCTTTGTCTTAGAAAGTGGTCGTTGCTCCGATATCAAAGAAGGCCTTTGTGCCTCGCCCCGGCCTGGAAGCTGGTTTAGGAATAAGCACTAAACTAATCTAAACTTAACCAAAGCTATTAAAGAGTTACATCAGATGTAATTGGCAAAAGATTGCCTACCTAATCATACTACGTCTTGGGCGATTAGCCAAAGTTAACTCAAGACGAAGTATGATGTGGATCTTTATCCCATATTAATTTATAGCTAAATAGAAGCTAATGATGTAAGCAAAATGTGTTTGCCTACATCAATGATTAGCTCATATCAAAGTTATGAGAATTTAGTGGGAGCCTCATTTAATTAAAAGCCTAATTAAATGACTTAGGTATGATACTTAATTTTGCATTTTAATGTTGTAGATCACCATGTCATCTAACACGACACACCCCCTCAACTTGCGATCTGTCCTTGAGAAAGACAAGCTCAATGGAGCTAACTTTCTAGACTGGTATAGGAACTTGAGGATTATCCTCAAGCAAGAACGTCATTGTATGTCCTAGAGCGGTCTATCCTGAAACACCCGCCCTACTGACCACTGTCGTCTTTGAAAAGGATGCTTATAAGAAGCATCAAGATGACGCATTAGATGTGTCATGTCTTATGCTTGCTAGCATGAACTCTGAGCTTCAGAAGCAACATGAGAACATGGATGCCTATGATATGGTTGAGCATTTGAAACAACTATATCAAGGACAAGCTAGGCACGAGCGTTTTGAAGTGTCTAAGGCTCTTTTTGCATTTAAGATGCAAGAAGGAACACCTGTAGGAACTCACGTACTTAAAATGATAGGGTACATTGAGAACCTTGAAAGACTAGGTTTTCCACTGAGCCAAGAATTGGCAACCGATGTTATCCTGCAATCGTTGCCGGAAGCATATAATCAATTCGTCATGAATTATAACATGAATGAAATTGATAAGCCTTTGCCTGAGATTCTCAGCATGTTAAGAACTGCTGAACCGAATCTCAAGAAGAAAGTTAGTAACGTACTAATGGTCAAGAAGGGGAAAGGTAAGCGCAAAGGCAAGGGTAAGACCCAAGCCAAAGGCAAGGCCAATTCATCCACTTCAAAGGGTAAAGGTAAAGTACCTAAGGAAGGGGACTGTTTCCATTGCGGTGAGACTGGACACTGGAAGTGGAACTGCAAAGTCTACCTTGAGGAAGTAAAGAAGAAAAGAAGTGGTACTTCTGCCTCAGGTATACACGTTATAGAAGTTAATCTATCTATTTCTTCTACATGGGTATTAGATACTGGATGTGCATCTCACATTTGTACTAATATGCAGGGACTGAGAAATAGTAGACTAATGGCAAAGGGCGAAGTGGACCTACGAGTAGGCAATGGCACAAAGTTCTTCTTTGTATGTAGGAACATATTCTTTGTCTTTGCCCCTTGGGCTTATCTTAGAACTAGAGGAGTGCTTTTATGTACTGCATTAACGAAGAACATAATTTCGTATCTTGTTTAGACAAGAAAAACTTTTCTTTTATAATAAAGGACAAATGTTGTTCCATTTATTTGAATGAAATGTTCTATTGTAATGCACCACTTATGAATGGTCTCTATGTTCTAGATTTAGAAAACCCAATTTATAACGTAAATACCAAATGGTTCAAATCGAATAATTTGAACCAAACATATCTCTGGCACTGTCGCCTAGGTCACATAAATGAAAAACGCATATCCCAACTCCATAAAGATGGATTATTGGACTCATTTGATTTTGAATCATATGAGGTATGCGAATCTTGTCTTTTAGGAAAGATGACTAAAACTCTATTTAGTGGACATGGCGAGAGAGCGACGGACTTGTTAGGACTCATACATACTGATGTATGTAGCCCTTTCAATGTCGAAGCCAGAGGAGGCTATAAGTACTTTATTACTTTCACTGATGATATGAGTAGATTTGGCTACTTATATTTGATGAGACATAAGTCAGAATCCTTTGAAAAGTTCAAAGAATTCAAGAATGAAGTACAAAACCAACTTGGTAAGCGTATTAAGCTACTTCGATCAGATCGAGGTGGTGAATACCTTAGTCAAGAGTTTCGTGATCACCTGGCTGAGTGTGGGATAATATCCCAACTCACACCACCTGAAACACCACAATGGAATGGTGTATCTGAGAGGAGAAATCGTACTCTATTAGATATGGTACGATCAATGACGAGCCAGACTGATCTACCTACTTCCTTTTGGGGTTTAGCTCTAGAGACAGTCATTTTCACACTAAATCGCGTCGCATCAATAGCCGTAGAAAAGACACCATATACGTTATGGACTGGGAAGAGTCCCAAAATGTCTTTTATAAAGATTTGGGGTTGTGAAGCTTATGTTAGACGTCAAGTCTCAGATAAACTAGGACCCAAATCAGATAAGTGTTATTTTGTAGGATATCCCAAGGAAACTAAGGGATATTACTTTTACAATCCCACACTTGGCAAGGTGTTTGTTGCCAGAAATGCTGTCTTTCTAGAAAGAGAATTTATTTCTAGAAAAACTAGTGGGAGTAAAATTCATCTTGAAGAAATTCAAGATGAAGATAACACTAAGGCTTCGATGGAAAATGAACAGGCACCACAAAGTGTTATGGATGAGAAAATTGTTGCCCAAAGAGTTGTGGAGCAAACACCTGTTCATGTAGACCAACCTCTTCGTAGATCTGATAGGATCCGTCGTCAACCCGAGAGATATTCTTTTCTCTTGACTGACAACGGTGAGGTATTGCTTGTTGATCTTGACGAGCCTACATCCTATCAAGAAGCTATGATGAGCCCAGATTCCGAGAAATGGCTTGAGGCCATGAGATCCGAAATGGAATCCATGTACACTAACCAAGTATGGACTTTGGTTGATCCACCTGAAGAGGTAAAACCCATTGGGTGTAATTGGGTCTTTAAAGTAAAAACTGACATGGATGGTAATAAGAATACCTATAAAGGTAGATTGGTGGCTAAAGGATTCAAACAAATTCATGGTATTGACTATGATGAAACCTTTTCACCAGTTGCGATGCTTAAATCCATTCGGATCATACTTGCTATTGCAGCCTACCACGATTATGAGATCTGGCAGATGGATGTCAAAACTGCTTTTCTGAATGGAAAGCTACTTGAGGATGTGTACATGACACAGCTTGAGGGTTTTGAAGATCCAAAGCATCCTAGAAAGGTATGCAAACTGCAAAGGTCCATTTATGGACTAAAGCAAGCCTCTCGAAGCTGGAATCTTCGATTCGATGATGCAATCAAGGAGTTTGGTTTCATCAAGAATGAAGATGAACCTTGTGTCTACAAGAGAAATAGTGGGAGTACAGTTGTATTTCTTGTCTTGTATATGACATACTTCTCATCGGAAATGATATTCCCTCACTCCAGTCTGTGAAGATGTAGTTAGGGAATTGTTTCTCGATGAAAGACTTAGGTGAAGCTGCCTATATTCTAGGCATCAAGATCTATAGAGATAGATCCAAAAGATTACTTGGCCTAAGTCAGAGTACATACATTGATAAAGTGCTAGATCGTTTTGCTATGCAAAATTCCAAGAAAGGATTTCTGCCTTTATCACATGGTGTGAGTCTTTCGAAGACTCAATGTCCCTCTTCTAAGGAGGAGAGAGATCACATGGATAAGATCCCTTATGCATCTGTCATAGGGTCTATCATGTACGCCATGCTTTGTACTCGTCCTGACGTCTCGTATGCTTTGAGCATGACGAGTAGATACTCGATCGGATCGGTGAAAGTCATCGGATAGCAGATCAAAAATATTCTTAAATACTTACGAAGAACGAAAGAATATTTCCGATATTTGGAAGGCAATGAGGAGCTAATCAGTAGGGTTACAAGATTCCAAATAGACAAGGATGACTATAGATCAAATCGAGTGCGTGTTTTGCTGAATGGTGGAGCTGTGAGTGGAAGAGTTCAAGCAGACACGCTTGTTGATTCTACAATAGAAATGAGTATATTCGCGTCTGATGCATGAAAGGAGGATGTTTGGCTCCAGTTCATCGATGAACTTGGGGTAGTTCCTAGCATTGCAGATCCAATAGACCTCTATTGTGACAACAATGGGGCTATTGCACAGGCTAAGGAACCTCGATCACATCAGCGGACCAAACACATACTGCGGCGCTTCCATCTCATTCGAGAGATCATCGATAGAGGAGATGTGAGGATATGCAGAGTACCGACAAAAGCTAATATCGCAGATCCATTGACCAAGGCTTTGGCACAGAGGAAGCATGATGGTCACACTAGGTCACTAGGTATTAGATATCATAGTGATTGGTACTAGTGCTAGTGGGAGATTGTTAGTTATAGCCCTAGAACCAATCATGTGATGGTTGAATTGGGAACATTTTGTATCATATTCTATAATGGCAAAGGATTGGTTATTATATATTTACGTCATGCATGTGCCAGCTAAATTAAATATATAATAATGCCCTAGAAAAGTAGGTTCTTATCTACAGCACATCAATTGGCAGAATTGATTATGAGAGGCTGTAGAGAACACTTTCCTAAATGTTCCTAGTCAAGTATTAATGTGCAAGGGCAATATTAATACATAAAGACTAGCATGTAGGTCAATTGATGACTTGATCTCACAAGTCATGGATATATGATATCAAGTTGACACATGGGTATATATTAGAGAATATATACTGAAAAGACCCTCCATGAGAAAGTTTCATGGATCGTTATATGAGTGTCATAAACTTTCTCATGTGACTATTAGTATGAATAGTCCTCAAACCTGAAGTCACTACGGTTCCCTACATAAGGAGTTATGTACTTTGGTATCGTCAAACGTCACCCGTAACAGAGTGGACCATAAAGGCGATTACTGGGTATGTAACAAATTATGCGGAGGGATGTGAGTGATGTAGATGGGATCTATCCCTCCCATATGACGGGAGTGATATCTGTGGGCCCCTTGAATGAGTAGAATTACTAAAACGCATGGTCATGCTCGAATGAGTCAATATGAGATATTGAGCTCATTTGTTTGAGTTAGTTTACTCAGGGATCAAGAATCACATAGATTGATCGAGGATGACACGGTTAATGCCTCATTGGTCAATCTGATATCAAGGATAGAAGGACACGGTCATACATTATAGTAGTCACGGAAAGGTTAGTCGGATCTTGAGTTATTTTGTAACTTGGGTAGCAATGATGTATTGCTAGATGTCGCTCATTGCTTGTGTATCTAAAAGAGTTTAGATCCACTGCCAACGTTATGAGAGCCTATAGGGTCACACACAAAGAGCATGATGATTAGAAGAATTAGTGCATTCTAGTTTGACTAGAATAATTTGGGAATGAGCTTAAGTACAAAATAGTTTTTGGACTTTAAGCTTAATGAGAATTTTAGCTTATTGATTTAATGAGATTAATTCAATATGCTAAGCTTAATTGATTTAATAAGATTAATTCAATATGTTACCTTATTGATTTAATGAGATTAATTCAATATGATAACATAAGCTTATTGGATTAATAAGATTAATTCCACATGCATGAATGCCAAATAAGCATGCCACATAACCATGCCACCTAAGCTTGATGAGGTGGAAGGAGACAAAGGGTTTTGACCTTTGGATTTCCTCCACATGTGGTCGGCCAAACAAGGAGTGTATTATGTTTCAATGCAATTGATTGCATTGAATGTGATAGGAGGTGAAAGGTTTTTCAATCCTATAAAACACCCCATGGGGTGGCCGGCCAAAGGGTTGAAGCTTGAGGTTTGGAGAGAGCTTGGTGGTGAGAGGCTTTGTGTGGCTTTTGTGAGTGTAGTAAGAAGAGTAGTCTTCTTCTTCCTTTCTCTTTTTCCCTACCTTCCTCTCCTTTAGGGACTTCTCTAGCAAGAAGTAAAGGAGAGCTCTTCTAGTTTCTTTTGTGAGACAAGAGCTTGATCGTGTGGATACATATAGAGGCACGGACATTTGAACGTGCTAAAAGATCCAACAAACCCAAGGAGAAGCAGGATTTCAAAAGGGCACGCAACAAAGGTAATATTCTCCTATAAGATAGGTTTTGAGAAATTTATTTTGTACAAGGTTTTCTTTCACAAGGATCACTTGGAAGGGATCCTATTTTTTCCGTTGCGCATATGCTATTTTTCATACGAGATCCCAACAGAAGCAAGCTCAAGTGAGGAGAGCTCGAGTGAAGGGGGAGCTTTTTCACCATCCTCATCCGAAGAAGAAGACGACATGGAAACTATGGTAACGAACCTCTCACTAAGTAAAATAGCTTCCATGATTTCTAGTCTTACTAAGGATCTATTTAGAGCCAAAAAGAAAAATAAAAGCATGTTTGATCAAATTAAGGATTTAGAACAAAAATTAGAAAAAGAATGTTTTAATGATAATAATGATGATGCATGCTCACATGATCTTTATATGTCATTAGATGTAAGTGATGCATGTATGGAGGAAAATAGGGCTTTAAGGGAAAAGGTAGATCACTTGACCAAAGCCCTAGAAAAATTCACAATTGGCTCCAATGTTGGGAGTCGCTTCGGAGGCTCATTGGCTCCCATGTCCCCGGATTAAAATTTTCACTCATGAAAGAATTAATCCGGATGGGATGAGCTTCCTTAGCACAACCATTTCGTCGTCGTGCTAACAACTTGAGTGGTCGCTTGAACAAACTAGTTGTTCAAGCAACACAACTCTTCTAGTTGGTTAGCCGCGGAAGAGACGACGGACGGATCGTTGGTTTTTGTGTTTGTCTTCGGGGTCCATGATTATACAATATATATTCATACGCCTACATGTATAATCAAAACATAAAAGAACATGATCATATCTGTAAATGAAGTTAAAAAAAACTTTATACCTTACGATCTTCTACCGTATGTCCTATCCTTCTCGTGGACGACGTGTGTACGAAGATCCTCCACGAGTAGAAGCCTTCTAGATCACGTTCTTCCCTTCCTTGTCCACTGCGAACAAAGAGAAGAACCAACAAATACCTATCCTTTCTAGAACCGGCCACCAAATTAGGGAATTTGGTGCAACCGCCGGCCAAGGAGCAAGTGGATGAAGCACCGGCCAACTTGAAGAGGGGTTGCCGCCGGCCACCAAGGAGAAAGGGAGGAGGAAGAGCACCGGCCACCAATGGAAGGAGAACTGCCGGCCAAGGAATAAGAGAGAGGCCTTGAGAATGGGCGCCGGCCAAGTCTAGATGGAGGAAGATGGGTGCCAGCAACAAGGAGAAGGAAGATGGTTGCCGCCCAAGCCTTTGCTCCAAACCCTAGCCGCCCACTTTGAGAAGAGCCAAACCCTAACTCCAATCCTATTTTCCCTTGCCGCCCAACCCTAAGCTTTCCTTTTATAGAGTTAGGCTTAAGCCTCCTTTAATCTCCACCGTCGGATCTAGGGATTTAATCTCCACCGTCGGATCTAGGGTTTTATCCCAACCGTCGGATCTAGGGTTTCATCCCAACCGTCGGATCTAGGATTTCATCCCAACCGTCGGATCTAGGGTTTCATCTCAACCGTTGGATCTAGGGTTTTATTCCAACTGTCAGATCTAGGGATTTAATCCCAACCGTCGATTCTAGGGATTCATCCTAACCATCAGATCTAGGGATTTAATCCCAACCGTTGGTTTTAGGGTTTCATCCTAACCATCGGATCTAGGGATTTAATCCCAACCGTTGGTTCTAGGTTTTGTTTTACATTCTTGGATCTAGACTTCAGAAGGATTATATTAGGCTACGATAGGGACCATAAGGAGGAGTTGGATCTTGGCCACCCGATGGATCGGAACCATACAAACTTGATCCATCAATGATGTTCCATTCCACTAGAGGATCATCATTGAACTACCTCACCAACCCCCATAAATTAATATGGGCTCCATATATTATTTGTACATTTATCTCCCCGTATTTAAGATATCGAATGTCCGTCAATTAATTGATTTACTGACCATCAATTAATTAACATCTAATTCCTCGAGTAGTACCACTCAACCTTATCATCATGTTGACTAAGTCAACCAGCTGGGTTTACATGATGAACCTTATGAGCTCCTCAAGGGGACATCATCAACCTAATATATAGGACACGGTTTCCTCCTATAATCAACGACACACCATGTAAATAATATTATTTCCCAACTTACCGGGCATATTGATTTAATCCATCTAAATCTCACCCACTGGTAAATCAAAGAAATAAATACTAAGTACATGTGCCCGTTATTATATCGGGATTAAGAGCATTTACAACATAATATCCGAGGTCCGATTCAATTATGTAGTCAGTACTAAATTGAATCACCTCTATGTCGGTCCTGCTCAATACACCTAAGTGTACCAGTGTAACTCTATGTTCAAGACAAAACAATACCAAGCTACACTACAACCATGCCAATGGTTTGTCCAAAACCATCTTGGTTGTGAGCCTCTACTTATATTTTACAAGGAACTGATAACATGATCTTCTGTACCACACCAAGCACCATGTTATCTACAATGTAAAATATTAGACAATATGCACACATATATAATAAATATATAAAGTGCAAACAATGATCATTTGATTCTTATTCCAAAATAAAATGTTCATACAAAAAGAGATAGGCTTTCAGTATACATTCCAACATCCAACACTCTTAACATGATTATAGGGAGCCAAAGGGCTAGCTTCAACAAGAAAGGCCTAGGATATAAGAAAAATAAAAATGAAAAGACCTATAAATGCTTAATTGCTAGGGGTCAAAGCAAAAATAAGACAATTGCTAGAAAATGCATCCTTAAGGAGTATTTAGTGAACCCCATAGGCAAGAACTTATTTTGGGTTCCTAAATTCATCCTAAAGGGTTAGGAAAAGCCTAGGATAGTCAACCATATGGATTTTACCTATATCATATATTGGTTGACTTAGGATGGTGGGACAAATTTTTGAAATAGTGTTGGGTGATGATAATGCACCCATAAATAATTTAAATCATGCTCAACACTTAGTGTTATGTGATACTCATGACCTATACATTTTTAGCATAGTGTTGGGTGATGATAATGTGCCCATAAATTGATAATAATTCTTAAATCATGATGATTAGTGTAATTGTTATACATGTTTGCAATCATGATTTATGATCTTGATATTTGGCACATAATCATGAGAAATAGAGTTTAAATCATGGTTTTGGGTGATGCTTTACTTATTATCATAATTCATACCTAATGCATGATTATTAATTGATTGTTATACTTGTTTCATCATCATAATATGAGATTAATTCATATATGTTTTTATGATCATGTGGTATGATACTTGAGCATGTTTAGAATTGAATGAAATTAACGGTTAAGTATATACAAATATCTTAGGTTCATCTCACACTCACCATAGGCTACCTTGATTGAAAACTTAGCATGGGTGAGATGATAGGATGATACTAATGGTCCACTAATGTCTATGACATTTAAATGGTCATTTAAGGTATCAAAATAGAAATAATAGACCAATCATAGGGAAGGCTTATGTTTAATTCATAGACATATTGCTTAAAGATCATGGTTGGATATTTCATATGTTTTCAAAACAATTTCTTACTTTAAAATCTGTGTGTTCATGTTTTGAAACAATCCAAACCAAAACTAGGTGATAAAAGTGATACTAACTTGATCAAAAACCTAGTTGTTTTTGAAGCTTTTGGATTTTTGGCAAATCCTTAAAAATATAATGATTTTTCATGAAAAACTATTTTTCATTAATAAAGATACTTAAAAGAAATGTGATCCCCAAATTTCATGATTTTTTGAATTGTATGGAATTTATAGTGCATTTTTGAATTTCATCCAGAAAATCAAAAAACCTGATTTCCTTGTGTCAGTTGACTGCTATGCTGATAGCAGTCGACTGATGTACTGTGCATGAGCACATTAACCTGATTTTATCAGGTTTTTGATTGTTTTTGTTTTTGTTTCTCTCTAGACTCGATGTCATGGCATATAAACCTTGTTTAATTTTTTTTATAGTGTCAAAGGGGGAGAAAGATATATGTTTATGTAAGGGGGAATGTATTTAGGGGGAGTTTCATGTATTAAGGGGGAGATTTGCTAATCATGTTATTTACATGATTTCTTTCCTTAATATTTTATCAAATATTTTACCTAAGTTAAAGGGATTGTCACACATCAAAAAGGGGAAGATTGTTAGTGCAATCGACCCGTGATATGGTTTTGATATGTGTGGCAAAGGGTTTAAGTTAGGATGTTTGTATTTGATATGTGCGTTGGAGTCTTGCAGAACTTAGTAATTCTCACATGGAGCCTTGGTGAGTTTCACATCTCATGACCCGGTCTTTGAGTCGGTGAAGGATGGCTTTGAGGAAGCCGTGCGCTTGGAGCATCCGAGGGACTGCCGGATGAGGAGCTTGGAGTGAAGCCGAAGGAAGTAGACTTTAGGGCAAGACGCAAATGATGGCGCTGCAGATCCATGCACTTGGCGCATCCAAGGGACATGGTCGAACGAAGATAACTTCAAAGGCGAGAGACTCTGAGGGATGAGAGTGAGCGAATGTAACCTAGGAAGGGGTAGTGCTCTTAGGTGAAACTTAGCCAATTGGCTAAGTGTCGGATGAGATTTTCGACATCGGATCATTGCCATGGAATGACGATCATTCGCTCGATCGAGCAGGGTTTGGCCCGGTGTTCAAGCGATGGGTTTTGGCCCATCGATCGACTACCATGGAATGACGGTCGATGAAAGCGATCGCGAGCCGCAAACCGCGTGGCCGATAACGATCGACTACGGAGGAATCGATCGTGCCAAGGGTTACATTGAACTACAATGGTCGAAATCTGACGTGTTCGGAGGCCATTGTAGTGGCGGCAGTCAACTGCCAAGGGCAGCAGTCGACTGATGGCGGCCAACGGGAAGAAATCAACCCTCTCTATAAAAAGAGATGGTGTGGGCTTTTGGATGGCTAATGCTTATGCTCCAAACTATCATCCAAGTGCTCCACAAGTGTTAAACTCCTTCTAGTTTCTTTCACATCTATTGTAAAAGAAGGAGTATTCTTGAGTTGTAAGGGTTACCTCCACCTAGCTTGGTGCAAAGGAGAGACCAATAGTGGATTGGTTGCGGAGTGATTCACCATGGACAAATCGGACCGTGGATCAGCGGCGAAGCCGTGAACCACATTACATTGCGGTGTTAGCGAATTGTTTGTTTATCTTTGTGTTTGTTCTTAATTGTCTTTACTTTGTATTTTCCTCTTGCACTAATGTTTATTGTAGACGATTAAAAAAGACTTCCACCACACGACGAAAGGGCGCTATTCACCCCCCTCTAGCCGGCCAACATATCGACCCTATAGGAGCTCCTTGGGTTAACTAGGTATTCACTAGGGATAACTTCCCTAGATACCTTCCTAATGACCCTTTTAGGCTTTGACACCTTAGTAATTTGGGTCCTTCCTAGGTCAACTCTAGAGGTGACTCCTCCTTTGACCTTCTTAGTGACTTTCTTTGTTTTTCTTAAGTCCTTATCCACTAAACACACACCATGGCTAGTCTTAGGGATAACTTCCCTATTAGCCTTGGTTTTCCTAGACCTAGAAATTGTTCCATAATTAAATGAAACATTATGGTAGGACATAGGTTTGTGACCCAAACCTTTCTTGCCCTTGGAAATTTCTTGTTTCCTAGGCCTTAAATTTTGATCACTAGACCCCTTAAATGATTTTGTCATAATTTTAAGGGTCTTTTCCATTTTTTCTAGCCTTGACCTCAACGCTCGGTTCTCCACCTCTAATCTTCCCAATTTTGATCTATCATTAGATTTTTGGGAATTGTTTTTCTTCTTAGGCATATGTCTAGATTTCTTGGGGTTAATGCCCAAGTTTTCTTCTATTCTCCTAATTGACTCCCTAGGCAAGATAGGTCAAGAATTATGGTGTCTAGGTTTGTCCTTAGGTAAACTAACATGCTTGGCTCCTAAACAAACATATTTATTTCTACTAGCATGCTTTTCATTAAAAATATCAAGTGAACTAAAATAATTTCTAGCATGCTTATTTGTCCTAGGAATTGAAGGTGCATTAATTAAATTTACTTTAGGGTTAGCTTTAGAAGCTCCCCCTAGATGAGATGCCCCTTCTTGCCCTTTCTTTCTCCCTCTAGGGCATTGGCTTCTATAATGTCCCCTTTGGTTGCATTTAAAGCACACAATATGCTCCTTGCTTCTAGTTGAGAGAACTCCAGCATCCTTTGACTTTTGATTGACTTTTAGTGTCGGTGCCTTTTCCTTAGCCAATTTTGGGCATTTACTCTTGTAATGCCCTTTCTCCCTACACTCAAAATATATTATATGATTTTTTATCTTTGATTATGATGCATGAGTTACCTAGGGAGGTGGTCGAAGCCTCTTGATCACTTCTTCCAGATGTAGATGCTTCGTCTTGACCTTGCTCCGGAATGGAAGTCCTCTCCTCCCCCTCAATGCTAGAGGTGGAGGTCTCCACCAAGTCATCAACATTATCAAAAGTGGATGGCAATTCTCAACATCCTCGGATCCGGATGTTGATGGGCATTCTTCCTCTTCATGGACCAATGTAGGCTCTTCATGAAATTTGATCACCTTGTCCCATAGCTCCTTAGCATCACTATATTCTCCTAGCCTAGATCAAATATTGTTAGGAATCAAATCACTAAGCAATGTAATTACCTTGAGATTTGTCTCGAAATCCTTCATTTGGACCTTGGTCCACCTTGACTTCTCAATTTGTCTATTTTCTTAATCCCTAGGCTTTTTGAAATTGTTTTCTAGAATTAACATAATATCAAAATTGGTTTCTAGATATACCTCCATCTTTCTTCTCCACCATTGAAAATCTCCTTCAAATTTTGGTGGTTGGAGGTAGTAGCCAGCCATCTTATCGCGCTTGTGTTGGCGGTTAGTCCTCGACAAGCGACCTTGCTCTGATACCACTTGTTGGAACGTCGGTGGCTGGCTAGAGGGGGTCGAATAGCCCTAAGTCATCGTACGATGGAAATCGATCATTCTTGCATCTACAATATTGTTAGCACAGTGGAATAACAATAATAATACTAACAAGATATACAAATACGCACAAGCACACACAATACACAAAGATATACGTGGTTCGGAACCGAATGGTTCGTACTATACGGGGTGAGCTCAACAAGCTCTAGTTATGCGCATGACACTAACTAAACTCCATCTCGACAACACATCAGAGGTGGAGAAACCTCGTACAAGCTATTACAATAGTAATACTAAAGTACAAGCAAGAATACAAATACAGTATGAAATACAAGTAAAGAACACTTTACATAATTCGCTTTGAATCACTTGCTTGTTGCTTGCTTTGGATTGCTCTTGAAGGACTGGAATGCAGCAGCAATTCCCTTTCAAAATCTTCCAAAAAGTCTTAGCAAAATCTTCTATCTCGAGCTCCATATATAACCTGCATCGAGCTGTTTTCACGCCTAGAAGTCGATTGCCAAAAGGCCCAGTCGACTGCTCCTGTAGTCATTGTCTCACAACGACTTGATCCACGCTGGACAAGTTCCAACGAATCCTCTATCAGTCGACTGATGATGACCATCAGTGGAATGCTGACCTCGTAGCTGACTACCCAATCGGCTATGGAGCATTCTATGCCCACGACACTTCCATTAGTCAACTTCCATCCCTCGACAGTCGACTATTGTTGACATCAGTCGACTGCCATCCCTTGGCAGTCGACTGCCAGGCAACAAAATTTAGTCTAACACTAGTCGAACCCTAGTTGACTTGGATCAGTCGAACCGACACCTATGTCAGTCGACTACTGTTGGGTAAAACCTCAAACACCAAGTTATTTGAGCATACAACCGTCAGGTAAACCCTCAAACACCATGTTTGAGCCTCCGACACTCAGTCTTAGCTACTTGGCCAAGTCCACCTCATTCTCTCATGGAGTTCCCCACCGAAGCTCTCTTCCCTCGGCCTACGTCTCTTGGATGCACCAAGCGCATGACTTCACAATGCCATCCTTGACGTCTCTTGCCCTTGAAGTATGCTTCTCTTGGGACTCACTCGATTCGCTCCCCGTCCGACGATCCCTCGGATGCACCAAGCGCACGACTTCGCAATGCCATCCTTCACCGACTCAAGGACTCTAAGCCTAGTGAACTTGCCAAGTCCTCAAGACTTCCCACACCAAGCCTTATGATTGGATTTTCCATGCCAAGCCCCATTCTTGGACTTTCACAGCCAAGGCTACACACTTGGACTTACGTGGCAAACCCATGTTGGACTTTCCACACCAAACCCTATGCCTAGATTTTCCCAACACCAAGCCCCATGCTTGGACTTTTCACTACCAAGGCTACACACTTGGATTTACGTGTCCAACCGATGTTGGGCTTCCGATGACAATCCCATGCCATGCATTTTGTCTAACATCAAAACTTAGTTCGACTCAAACTCGAGTCTGGGCCGATTGCACCAACATTAGTGACCACCCAACCTAACTCACTGCTTGTCAGCACATTAACTAGATGAGCTAGAAAATAAGGTCTTAGCTTGTGAGCAGTTAGTACCAAATATATGACAACTTTTCCAACTCAGTATAGCTCAACTCGACTCTTTTTAATATATGACTTGTATAATAAATAGGCTACTGCTGAGAGCCTTCATGCCTCAATATGACTGAACTAATTTCCCCTTCAGAAACGACTAGATATACCGATAAAGGTTCTCCCGGAACATATTTAGCTATAAAGGGAGCTTAGCCAAATATTTCTTCAATTCTTGAAAAGCTTGTTCACACTACTTATCCGACTAAAACCGAGTAGCCTTTTCTGAAAATCTGAAAGAAGGGCAAACCTCGATTTGTTGATCTGGTCATAAATCAGAAAAAATGAAATAATTCTTCCCACAAGCTTCTGTGTTTCTTGTCGATGGGTTGGTGATTTCATATTACATATCGTCTGAACTTTTTCTGGATTAGCTTGCAGCCCTTTCTCTATTACAATATACCCCAGAAACTTCCCACTTTTCACTCCGAATAGACACTTGTTTGGATTCAACTTCATATTTTAGCGTCTGAGTGTAGAAAACATTTCCTCAAGGTTTTGTATTAAATTCCGGGTGAGCCGATATTTTACTAGGATATCATCAACATATACCTCCACATTCCTTCCCTTCTACTCAGTGAATATTTTGTCCATAAGCTTTTAATAGGTGACCCTAACATTCTTAAGTCTAAAAGGCATCACTACATATGAGTATAGCACCCCCCTGTTGTCACAAAGCTAACCTTCTTTTGATCCTCTTTAGTTAATGGAATCTAGTGATACCCTTGATAAGCATCCATGAGGGAAACAACTTCATAACCCACTGTAGAATCAACCAACTGATCAATACGAGGCAAGGGGTAGTAGTCTTTAAGGCAAGATTTATTCAAATCATAAAAATCAATACACATAAGCCATTGCCCAGAGGGCTTGGGCACGAAAACTACATTTGATACCCACTCAAAAAATTGAATTTCTTTTACATGACCCGCTTGCAGCAATTTTTCCACCTCTTCAACAATAACCTTGTCCTTCTCAAGCCCGAAGTGTTGCCTCTTTTGCTAAACTGGGCGAGCCCCTCGAGCAATGTCCAAGTGATGTTCTTCGGCTCGGGGATCAATCCCCGTCAGGTCATGTACATCCTTGGTGAAGATATATTCATTTCTTCGTAGGCAGGTAATGAGTTCTTCCTTCACTTACAATTGCTTGGCCCCCCGAGTTATTTTTCCAAGGGTTATCTCTACTACCTCCTCCTCCTCCATCATCTTTTTCTTGGGTGCAGCCTCCTCCAATACATATACCTCAGAAATTATAGATGTCTTTCCTCGAGGATCATTCACCCGGTCTCTTTTGTTATCATCCCAAACCATCTGGACATAACAACTCTGAGCTTCCTTATGCTCCCCTCTGACCTCTCCGACTAGTTGGCCCATAGGGAATTTCACCTTCTGATAATAAGGGGAAGCCACCACCTAAAAAGTTGATAGGAATGGATGAACCAAGATGACATTGTAAGATGAAGGAGCATCTACTATCAAGAAGGGAGTCATATTAGTCTTCTGACTCAATTTCGTTCCCAAGGTGTGGGGTAGGGATATTTGTCCAATGGGTTGCACCATGTGCCCAGCAAATTCAAATAGAGGAGTCCTGGAAAAGAATATTTATCGAACTCCCCGGGTCCACCATAACTCGAGCAACCTCATAATTTGCTAGAGAAATTCTAACTACTAAGGCATTAGTATGGGGTAGAAGAATACCTTGTAGGATCAAAAAACAAGCTAGAGGGGGTGAATAGGGTTTTAAAAACTTTTCTTTCTTTTGTTTTAAAACCAAAGATTGCATTGGATAAACAAAATTAAAAGACTCAAGTTCACGAAGGAGTTTTACTTGGTTCATAGCTTATTGGCTACTAGTCCAAGGCCATGCGATCCTTGATCGCTTTCGAAGGGAAATTACTAATAAAGTCTCTTCCTCATTTGAGGGAAGAGACAAAGCAATTACAAATAAAATGAAAAGGGTCAGTAACAACCTTACCAATCCCTATTCAAGTTATGTACAAAAGTAAACTGTGAAAATATACTGACATAAATAAAGGAAAGATGTAGTGACGTCGGGGTTTGGAAGATGAGAGGAGGTTGCTTGTGAGATTTGTGCGAGCTTGAGCGTTGGAGAGTTAGAGACTTTAGGGTTTGGAATTGTACCTTCTTTTATAGACTAAAGCCTTGGAATAAGTCCTGATCTAGATCTCAATCTCATTGATCTTATCCTGAGGTGGCGGCTTTGACCGATCCAAATTGTGAATTGACATTTTGGCTAGTTTGCACACATCAGTTGACTGCCATTCACCCGCAGTCGACTGGACCAATCGACTACATTAAGGTGCTAACTCGACTGGATAAACAATTTGGTATTAGTCGACTACTACAAGGTTCTTTGCAAATGTACTTGGTTCTTATTCAGTCTTCCACTTAAATTACAAGATTAGCACCGTATATTCAAATATATTAACAATGACAGTTCAATCTTGACTTCGGCCATCTTTCGGAAGCCTTAGTCAGATCGACACCTAAGGTTTTTGCCATACCGAATGATAGGACCGGTAACTACGCAAGAGGGGGGGGTGTATAATAATTTTTTGATTAAACAGACCCAAGCGAATCAATGCAGCGGAAATACTAACACGACAACACAACCAAACTTCGAGCAAAACATGAAAACAACATCCTAGAAGACAAAACCAGATCTTGAGTAAAACACAAGGAACAATGACCTAAAATTGAGAACAAAGAACAAAAACACAACAACACAAGACACACCCGATTTTTACTTGGTTCACAGCTCTCTCCTAGAGATGCTAGTCCAAGGCCTACCTCTATATTTTATCATTTTTGAAGAAAAACTTCAAAGCTGGAGAAACCTCTTAAACGACTTACAGTTTACATATTCAAGATTTATGAGTTAAACACAAAAATATGAATTGAATGAAAGAATGTGAATAATAAATCTTTACAGTATAATGATGAAATTAATCAGATTTTTCCAGCAAGCCTTTGTCCTCATTGAGACCAGAGCAGCAACACGAATCCTCGTTCAGAGAAGAATGCTATGAAAGCAAAAGTCACATATTTCTAGTGATCAAACAGAAGCAGCAATCACTTGATCATCGAGAGAACTTCCAGATAGAGCTTTGAGTTCAGAAAACCAAAGGAGAAGGGCGCTGCAATTTTTAGAATGTCGATCAACCTTTTCTTCGCAAGAACTCCCTTTTTATTGGCCAAATTCAAACCTGTGAATAAGATCTAGATCCACACAACTCAGACAAGCAATCAGATGTAAACACGTAGGTCGAAACAAATGAAATTCTATCATAATCGCTAATTCATTTTCTAGCAGTCAAGGTGTCTGTCGAGCCTGCCTTGCATTTGTGCACTATTAAAAAGGGCATGTCGAGGCATTGCCTCGATTGCACAGGTTGAAACATCAGTTTCTTCTGCAGCAGTTGAGGCAACAGTCGAGCGAGACTTGCTTTTGTTCACTGTTGCCCAAGACCATTCGAGGCCACCTCGACTGCACAGGTTGAAACACCAGTTTCTTCTGTAGCAGTTGAGGCGATAGTCGAGTGAGACTTGCTTCTGTTCTCTATTGCCCAAGGGTAGTCGAGGTGCCATCTCAACTGCACCAGCCAAACCAGATAAGGTTCACTAACTTGTTCTACATCAGTTGAGGTGCTAGTTGAGCATGGCTCACTTCTGATTTCTTCTGCTCAGGACCAGTCGAGGTGTCGCCTCGACTGTGACTCATCCTACAGCAGTCGAGCTTTGCCTACCACCACTAGCTGCTACACAAGACCAGTCGAGGTGCTGCCTCGACTGCTCCTTGACCAGTCGAGGCATCGACTCGACCGTACTTTGCCGATGACAAGTGCCTCCGCTTGATGAATGCAATAAGGACAACAGTTAAGGTGTCAGCTCATTGTTGTCCTTAATACTCATTTTTTCAATCAACTCTAAGACTGAACCATGCCTAGTAAAGACCCTACCCAGAGACCCTTTACTCGCCAAACTCCGGCCATCAGTCATTCTTGGACTTTTCACCTTGCAATTCTGCAAGGAATTTCCCAACTACCAAGGAATACTCATCTTGGACTTTTTACCAAGGTCCACGCTTGGATTTCTCACCTACCAAGGAATTACCCATCTTGGACTTTTCACCAAGGTCCACCCTTGGATTTCTCCCATTTAAACCTTTGTCAAACACCAAAACATAACTTGGAGTTTTCAGCTCCAATAGTCCCCCCCCTTTTTGATGTTTGACAACCCATTTAAGTTTTAGTCATTCTACCCACATGATTGATCACATATTAGTGAATAGTGATAGACTAAACTATAAACACTCTCTCCTCCCCCTTTGGCAAACACCAAAAAGGGTTTCGTAATCACGGATATTAGATCAGATCATCATACATTAAAGGTATTCGGTAAGATTATGGAAAATCAGATATCGACCAAGGTTTTTGATATTTACACACTTAAAACCCTCACTCTCAATTCTATCGGCATTTTTTTAGCTTTATGTTTTGAAATCACCTCCCTTTCCTATTCATTTTAATTGTAAGTTTACTGTTGTTAATCTTCCTCAAGCATTCTCTAGTGTTACAAGTGGTAAACCAACCTAAAGTAACTAAACTGGTCCAGTCGAGCCTCTGGTCGAGGACTTCTTGCTTTTGGAGTTGTGCAGTCGAGTGCCATGTCGAGGTCTACTTGACTCTATAACCTTGCAAAACGAGCAGTCGAGATGCTGGTCGAGGTCCACTCAAAACTGTGTCCTACGCAACACAACTAATGAGTTTATCAGTCGAGGCTGCACCTCGACTAAAAGCTTAGTCGAGCTCCTAGTCGAGAACAACTCGATTATGTTCAGTCTCAGACAGAGCCTAGCCGAGCCGTCATCTCGACTGTTCACTGATAAGTGAAACTTTGCAGTTGTTTAGACCGATCATCAGAAAATCATATTTAATTCCAAAAAATTCAATAAATCTTGAAATTTTTCGTATAGAATTCAAACATAAAACTCCCACGGACAATGATACAATTTTCAAAATTCTTAAAACCTTTAGTGTTTTCATCTACTTGTATCACCACCTCTAATAGTGATTCCTACCACTAGATAGGATTCACCATAGTGAAAAGATCATGTTTTCAAAATATTTTAAGAAATTAACCTTAGGGTTGTAATTATCTTAAGGGATCTAACCAATTTTACTTGGTTGGAATGTCCAATTATGATCTTCGGACCAAATGCACATGAATTATGCATTGGTCTTCCCCATAATTGGTCAAATTAATGATCACTATTTCGAAAACGTCCTTACCCAAGGATGCAATGAGCATTTCGGATGAGTTGGTTGCACCTAAACATCTCACCCCCCCCCCCCCCCCAAAAAAACTAGTAATACAAAAATAGTTTTTGTTAACCCTATAGTTTGTGTGAGATGCTTCCCAAGTTATCCAAATTCCCCAATTTCTTCTTCTTATGATGAGTTAGACTTTATGATCATGGAAGATTTAATATTCACTCAGTAACACACATGCCTAATTTTCTTCTCAAATGGCTAAATTCCTTTTCAGGAAGTGGTTTAGTGAAGATATCAGCTAGGTTAGATTTTGACTCAACATAATTGAGTACAACATTTCCCCTTGCCACATGATCTCTAATTAAATTGGTGTCTCACTTCGATGTGCTTTGTCCTAGGGTGGTGGACAGGATTCTTTGTCAAATTAATAGTGCTCATGTTATCACACAACACTTGTACATTCTTGTACGACAACCCATAGTCCTCCAATGTGTGAGTCATCCACAACAATTATGATACACTCTCCCCCATGGCTATATACTCAGCCTCGGTGGTGGAGAGAGCAACACAATGTTGCTTCCGACTCGACCAACTCACTAGTGAAGAACCTAGGAGCTGACATCCCCCACTCATACTCTTCCTGTGTAACTTGCATTCAGCATAGTCAAAGTCAGTGTATCCAACCAAATCATACGATTCAGTGTGAGGGTACCACAAGCCAACCTTAATAGTGCCTTTAAGATATCTCATTATTCTTTTCACAACACTTATATGAGACTCCTTGGAACATGACTGATATCTTGCACACACACCCACAGCATATAAAATATCAGGTCAACTTACTGTGACATTAAGTAAACTACCTATCACACTTCTATAATATTTTAGATCCACATATTTTCTGCCATCGTCACTTCCTATATTCATATTTTGTGCCATGAGGGTAGATATCTCCTTTGAATTCTCCATGTTGAATTTTTTTAGAAGATTCATGGCATACATAGACTGATGAACATATATTCCTTCCTTTGTTTGTTTGAAATCAAGTCTAAGGAAGAATGTTAGTTCTCCCACAAGACTCATCTCAAACTCACTCTCCATGTGTTCTATAAACTCATTTAGATAATCCTTATTATTTGAGCCACAGATTATGTCATTGACATAAACCTGGGCCACAAAAATGTTCTCACCATCTCTTTTCAGAAATAGTGTGGGTTCTATCTGATCTCTTCTTAAACCTTTCTCTACAAGGAATGTGGATAGCCTTTCGTACCAAGCACGAGGTTCTTGTTTCAACCCATAAAGAGCCTTTTTCAATTTGTATACATGGTCTAGAAAGTCTATACTGTCAAACCCCAGTGGTTGTTCAACATATACCTCTTCCTTAATTACCCCATTCAAGAAGACAGACTTCACATCCATTTAATAAAGTTTGAAGCCTTTATTGCAGCAAAAGCTAGCATAAGCCTTATAGACTCTAGTCGGGCGACTGGGGCATAGGTCTCTTCATAATCTAATCCCTTAATTTGATCATATACTTTGGCAACTAACCTTTCTTTATTTCTGATTGTCTCTCCCTTATGATTCATCTTATTCTTAAACACCCATTTGGTACCAATTATAGAAACTTTTTTCGGTCTCGAAACTAAGTCCCACACTTGGCTTCTTTCAAATTGTCCTATGTAAGATATGGAGAAAAAAATTTGATTAACCCCAGCTAATTAAGTTTAATTAGTGGTTAGGGTTAATTGAGATTAGGTTTAATTAAAAGTTGGGTTTAGTTAGGGGATGAACCGGTTTGGCCTGAACCAGCTAGCTTGAATCGGTTGACAAATGACTTTTAAAAGTCGCCGAACGAACCGATCAGTCGAATTCCACTCACGATTTCTTCATTCTGTTCTTCTTTGCATCACTGCTCTTTCTTCCTCCTCATGATCGTCATCTCCCTTCCCTTCTGAAGCACTTTGCTGCCGAAGGTGGGAGATCGGCCGATGGGAGAGGCGCAGAGCAACTAGAATCGGGTGGAGGCTTGGATTGGGAAGCTGAGAACACTGGGAAGAAATTAGCTGCCGAGAGTTAGGAGCTGGCTATTGCTGGTTGCTGGAGCTAGGTAAGTGTCGATCTCTTTCCTTCATTGATATGTGAGCTGAGATCTAGTTGTGGGTGGTTTGTTAAGCTTGGATCTATGGTTTGGCAGTGGTGGAGCGCAGTTTTGTTCCGATGAACAGGGCAGCTGGGGAAACGACTGCTGGTGGAGGGTTGATCTTGCTAAGCTTCGATTTCCCTTTTCCAATGATGTCTGTAATTCATGTGAATCCGTAGTATGTCAATTCCTAAGGAATCTGATGGTTTCTGTCAATGGATTGTCAGATGGAAGTTGTGATTCGTGTGGTGTTCGATCTCTGTGGATTGTCAATGAGGATACTGATCAGCCAGAAGGTTGGATAGGGGTAAGTTTCGATGGCTGCATGGCTATGAGTAGTAATGAAACAATGGGTGAGCTATGTGTTCCTCCAGGGCTAGGTCAGATCTCTATATTCCTCAGTGTGGAATTATTGGTAGCAAGCTGATTGGGGGTTCTGTTTTGTTTTGCTGTAGATGGAGCTGTGAACAGCTTGTAGCTTGTGTATGTGATTGATTGAATGTTAAGCTAATATAGATTTGTTTTGTGTTGTTGATGATGATTTAGTTATGTATTATGTTTTATTGATGATGGTGTTTCTGTGGATTGATTTCAGTTGTGTATGGTTTTGGTTGATGTCGTGCAAGTTTAAGAAGAAGGTAAGCTGAGGTGTTGTTAATGTGTCTAATTGATCTTGGATTGGATGGACTGGTATCCAATTGTAGTGTGAGTGTTGTTCAGATGAGCAATAGTGTGTAATTTGATTGTTCTTGTGGTCGCAGACCATGGATGTGAGAATGGATGATGGAGTTATGGTGAGGTTGATTTGAGTGTGTTTAGATCTATTTACTTTAATGGATCTTTAGATGTTGGTGATCTATTGTGAGTTTGGTTATGGTGTATCAGATTGGGATAGTCGGGATTTCTAACTCATAGACGAGGAAGGGATGCGAACATAGAAACGAAGTAGTGTTTTGTTCGTATACTTATCAGAGGCTTGTACTTAATCATAGTTGGTATTATGTGTAGGTTTGGGGTAAGGCAGGTCCCTGGGCTTGAGGATCATTATTTCGAGCTCCGTGTCAGGTGGGTAATATCTACCCTGGTCAGGTAGTTTTGACTAATTTCAGTGCATGAATTTAGACTTATGATGATACCTTTGATCTTAGATCCACTCTTATTTAATCATGTGCTTGTACTTAGCCTTGACCTTTGAGATATATTGTTATTACTTCATTGTTTCTATCATGGATATGAACTACAAACCCTATTGTATGTTAGTTGTTGGATGTTCAGTAAGTACATGTGGTTAGGGTTATTTTTATGACCTCAGATTGGGTTACCGTGTTACATCACTAGAGTTAGATGATGGATTAGATTATGGAGTCGATTGTTGTATCGTACACTTATTAGTTGTGCATATATGGTGGATCTAGTTGTCTGTGCATAGATAAGTGTGTGGTTGTCAGTATGTGGCTATGGACTAGAGGTCCTAGCATGATGGTATATCCATTATAGATTGTGTGCCTATGTATGGTTATATGGATGGTCGATAGTATCTCGCTATGGACTAGAGGTATTAGCGTAGTTGACTGTCAGATGTGTATAACTCTCTGAGTGATAGAGAGAGAGTCTTGTGGATTAGTAGTCCTTGCATAGTTGACTTTTTGTTGACCAGGACTCCCCATGGGATAGGAAGTGTTGCGAGGATACTTGTGTGGAGCTATGCATCATTACATTGCATGCATGCTAGCGATTAGGTCTCCCTTGTGGTTGAGAGGGTCGATAGTCATCCTGCCTCCTTGGCCACTCGGGATAGTGGTAGCAGGGTTGAGTGCAGAGCATTGTTGTGTGTGCCATTCTCGGCCACTATGGATGGTGGTAGCTGGAGATGCGCACTTGGCCACTATGCGGATTGGTAGTTAGCGCACTCACCCACTATAGACGGTGGTCGTGTGATGTGCAGTTGTCCTGGGTGCGGTGCACATCTACTCATGGGTAGGGATGGAGCGGCTAGTAGCAGGGACCCCCGTGTGAGTAGCATATAGCTCTATGGCGGCTAGCTACTATTTCATACTACCCAACTCGGTCACTCGAGAGTGGTGGCGGCTGGAGTCGGGATAGTTGTCATGTCTTGCCACCCAAGCCATACTGGGGTCGTGGTTGAATGGGTCCGCAGACACGGCCACGCATGTGCATTGCTGATATATATGTATGCATGTATTCGATATATGTTTTACATATGCCTATGAGATGCTGCATTTGTTTGTTGCATATGTTTGTACATCATGATATCTGCCATTTGCATATTATATACTGCTGTGTGTTGAGCATGATATATGTGTTGGTCTAGACTCTAGTATGAATTTGATTAGCGTCATGTCTTAGTATGGACCGGGATGTTATTATATGTGAATATATATTGTTCATATGTTTGAGTGTTGGTCAAGTATGGGATTGACCTTGTACGTTATATGGGTTATATTATTGTATACCGGTTCAGAATGATATAGCTCATGGTGTTGCAGACCGTAAGGTACGTTAGTACATTACTTCATGTTCAGTTAATTAGTTTAGTATACGCATTGAGTATGTCTATACTGTGGTTACTTATTATTACAATTAGGATTGTATGTCTATTGGACTCATTCTGTATACCTGTAGATCTTTACCTGTATACTTGTGGATCTCTATATCCATATATGTTGTTCATGCACTTTCTATATATTACCACTGAGTTTATACTCACCACCTTGGACCCTAGGTTTCTTGTCACTCAGGTAACAGGTAGAAGATTCCTTGGATGTTCGGAGCTCCGCCAGCTAATCCCATCTCACACCAAATGGTTGGATAGTATTTCCATATTGATGTTGTATTCTTATGGATTGATGTTTTTGGGTTTTATCCTATATAGTTTTTGTATTTGTGATATACGGATGGGTTGTATGTATTTGGCCTTTGATGTGGTTTCTATTATGATTCTTGTTGTGCCAAGTCACTCCGGAGTGCATAGTGAGTCTTTGTATCTTTTTTATTTGTCAGTATATTCCACTGTGCATTATGGATTATTTCAATATGTATATGTTATGTGATTGTGGCCAAGAGCCTTGTATAATAGAGAATTGTATCACGTATAGGGGAGATGTTATCTGATTATTTTTGGGCTCGACATACTCTCGGGGCGTAACAATTTTATTGGTATCAGAGCCCTAGGTTGCGAAGCCCACTTTCGGATTTTATTTCGTTCGGACATCGAGTTTTGTTTTACTCGGTTTTGGTTTTGAGAGTTCTGGGATCTGGCTGTTAGGGGACATCTTTAATCTACGAGGTTTAAGGTATGATAACTGTTATCACATATCCTTCTATTGGCTATGCATTTAGTTTCTTATAACATGGATGAATTGTAGTGTGGTAGTCACTATTCGTAATTGTGGTTTGAGTTGACCATGCGAACAACATGTAGAGTATGTGTGTCTTGGACCTGTTGTCGAAAAGGTAAATTACCTTTGAGAGCCGACTGATACTGAGTCGGAAAGCAAGGATTAGGTAGTCACATTTCTGTAGAGGAAATGTTGACCGTAAGAGGGGGGTGAATAGCGTCGATTCGTTGCGTGATTGAATTCGTTTGTGCTTGTCTCTATAATTTTCGTTAGCGCACAGCGTAATAATAATAAAGCAATAACGAAATAGACAAACATAAATACACCAATACACAAGTATTTAATGTGGTTCGGAACTGAATGGTTCCTACTCCACGGATCGAGCTCTACGGAGCTCTAGTGATGCACACGCAATCACTAATCATAAATAAATCCTTCTCGGAACAATCTGGAGGCGGAGAAACCTCTTACAAAAGATTACAAAAGTAATACAAGGTAAAACAAGAAAATTTAAAAAGAATACAACAATCTATGCAAAGAAAAACTTTACAAATGCACTTTTGATTGCTTGCTTTGTAGTTGCTTGAATTGCACTTGGAGACCCTGATTTGCAAAAACAAATTGCCCCAAAAGCCTTCAAAAATCGGATATGATTTCCTCCTCCACGAGCTCCATTTAAAGCTTCTGCCAGGGCTGGAAATTGTCGATCAGTCGACTGCTTGGGACCATCAGTCAACTAATGATACTGTTGTTGTGATACAACGATGTAATCCACGCTGAAAAAATCCAACGGACAGGACATTAGTCAACTGATCATGTCCATCATGTTGGACTTTCCGAGCTGCAAAAACCACTTTTTGCGTTGCGGAAACCCTAGAAGTCCGGCCACAGATCCGTGCAAAGATGTATTAAAACTAAAAACATGTATGTGTTTACTAAAAACCCTAGATCTACCTTAGATCTATAAGGTGAGATCATTACCCTCGATGGGACTCCCTTCGCAAATCCCGCTCGTCCAAAAGCTTCGCCGGAACTCAAGAGCGTCAAGTGCACACTTTTCTATTGGTATTCACACAAGCAATAGGTGGAGAAAAGTGATCTTGAGTGTGCTAGCACTCCTTAGATGCTCACAGAAAGATGAGGAAGAAGAAGGAGGGAGCTTGAGAGGATGATCCAAGGAAGAAGATGAAGTTAGAGTGTAACTCACCAAATCAATTCCACCATCAAATGGAGTGACCAGCCACTTCATTGCTTGGGGGTTACATGCATGCATGTAACTCCAAGAGACAATGGCTCTTGGTCTCCCTCATGAAGTGGCACTAATTGATAAGCCAATGAGCCGGCCATGCCAAGTCATCATCATGACATGACATTTGGTCAAGTCAAACTTGACCTTTCATCTTCCCTCTCAAGTCAAGTCAAACTTGACCTCTTATCTCCCATGGTTGATCAAATCTAACCACTTGACTCAAGTCAATTTGATTTAATGAATATCTATTCATTAATTTAAATTGACTTAATGAATCAAATCTAAATTAGACTCATTCAACACTTGAATCAACTTGAGTCTAACTCAATTAGTCTAATTTGGATTACTCTTAATCCAATTTGGTTGATCACATGAACCTAATCCTCATGGTTCATCATATGAACCTAATCTCTATCTAATTGCTCTTTGTGTGTGACCCTATAGGTTCTTGTAACGTTGGCAATGTCCCTAAACCGATTTAGGAACATAAGCAATGAGTGGTATCTAGCAACACATCATTGCTACCCAAGTTACAAGAATGTTGAGCTCCAACATCACCTTTGTGACTACTAATTGTGACTCTCACAATATGTGACAATGTCCCTCTATCCTTGACATCTAGTTTGACCAATTGAGGCATAGGCCGTGTAATCCTCGGTACAATCTATATCTTGAACTCCACATAGACTCACTCTAATCAATTGAGCTCAATATCTCATATTGACTCATTTAGGCATGGCTATGCACTTCGTGGTCTCACTCTATCAAGAATATCGATGTCACTCCCGTCATATAGGAGGAATAGATCCCATCTGCATCACTCACATCCCTCTGCATAATTTGTTACATACCCAGTAATCGCCTTCATAGTCCACCCATTTACGGGTGACGTTTGACGAAGGCAAGGTATGCAACTCCTTATGTAGGGAACCATGGTGACCATATGTCTAAGGACTAATAGTCATACTAATAGCCACATGAGAAAGTATATGACACTCATATAATGATCCATGATACTTTCTCATGGCGGGTCATTCAGTATACATTCTGTTGGGGATCTTGGAACGGCTAGAGGGGGGGTGAATAGCGTCAATGGAATTCTTTCACGTTCGTGTCTACAATTTCGTTAGCGCAGCGGAATATAGATATAATACAATAACAAAATAGACAAGCACACACAAAGATACAAAGATTTAACATGGTTCGGAACCGCACGGTTCCTACTCCACGGATCGGGTTGGTACGAACCCTAGCGATGCCAATCACACACCACTATGAAATAACTCCTTCTCGACACGAGTCGGAGGCGGAGAAACCTCTTACAATTGTTTACAACAATAAACAAATAGCTACAAGCAAATACAATGAAATACAAAGCAAAACTAGTAAAGAAAACACTTTACAAATGCTCTTGAATGCTTGATCGCTAGGTTGATCGAGTAGCACTTAGAGACCCTGAATTGCAGCAACAACTTGCCCCAAATCGCCTCAAAGAACCTCTTTTTTTTTCCTCCATCACGAGCTCCATATATAGCTTCAACCTGTGCTGGAAAAAGTCGATCAGTCAACTGATCGGGACCATCAATCGACTGATGCCACTGTTGTCGTGAGACAACGGCTAGATCCACGTTGGATAAGTCCAACGGAACCTTCATCAGTCGACTGATTGTGACCATCAGTTGACTGATGGAGTCCTCACTCGACCAGTCGAGTCTCGACTCCATTCTGGCGATTTCGATCACGGTCGGCCGATCACACGATCGATCGATCGCTCAGCCATCGATCATTGCCCACCTCTGGCGATCATTGCTAGGCCATAACCCGCAGTCAAACCCTAGTTGACTCGGTCCAGTCGACTGCCACATGGCACCAGTCGACTGGCACACCTCAAACATGAGGTTTTAACCCAAGTATGATTCCCCCATACTTGCTAGACCACCCTTAGCCTAGACCTAAGCCTTCTAGCCACCTCCATCAGCCTCACGCCTCTCGGATCCCTCCAAGTCATCCATGACTTGTTCATTCATCGCGATAGCCTTCAGGTGCTTCCATCGGCTATGTCATGCTAACGGTGTCTACACCGCCAAGGGACATTGGACTTACGCCGCCAAGACTCCGCTTGGACTTTACGCCGCCAACCATTGGACTTATGCTGCCAAGACTCCCGCTTGGACTTTACGCCGCCAATATCAAACCCTTGGACTTCTCAAATGCCAAGACTCAAGCTTGGACTTTCCCTTGCCAACCCATGTTGGACTTTCCATGCCAAGACCATGCTTGGACTTTCCTTGCCAACCCATGTTGGACTTTTCATGCCAAGACCATGCTTGGACTTTCCTTGCCAACCCATGTTGGACTTTACATTGCCAAGACCCATGCTTGGACTTTTCCCAATGCCAAGTGTCTCACTTGGACTTTCCATGCCAAGTACTCAAGACTTGGACTTTACCAAATGACAATTACATTGTCATATGTTTTTGTCGAAACATCAAAACATCACTCGAGTCATACTCGAGTCCTGGTCAATCGTGACCTGGGCCGATTGCACCAACAATCTCCCCCTTTTTGATGTTTGACAAAAACCAAACAAATTATTGAGTTAGAACACTAACTCAAATCCCTTACCAATTATCCCAAATTGGTAAATACTCTCCAAATGTTCTCCCCCAAACATTCTCCCCCTTTTTGACTAACATCAAAAAGGTTTTCTCCCCAAGAGGGTCAATGTCTCATGTCCCAATGAGTTCTTACAATCTCCCCCTTGGTCCAAAGATACTTAGGATGCCTACCATCTTTCTAGTGATAAGTCCAATATCACTCAAGAGAGACAATCCCATTTACTCTCCAAATTTCCAAATTGGGCCTCTCAAAAGTCCCATCAATTTCCCAATTGATGTCATATTCTCCCAATAACTTCTCCTCTTCAAGGAGAAAAACACATCCATCATCCCAAGATGGATACCTCCCCCTAAAGGCTTGCTTCCCCTTGACCATTGCACCAACAATGTCCTTGGGCAGTCCCTAAGCCAATAGGAACTCTAAACCATCAAAATTAAGGTTAGAAATTCAATATAGAACTTTCCAACACCTTAAAATTGATACAAACCCTAAACAACTCTCCTAATCCATATCCAATAGATTTTCACCCTTTATAATGCTTCCCAAAGCATATCCTAGGGTTAGGAGTGATTAGAGACCTTTACCATGGCTGAACACGGGCTAACCAATCCTAGTTTTCCCGAAATCAGCCTTGGCAGTCGATTCTGTCAGCTACCAGTCGACTGCCACACTCATCAGTCGACTTCCACTCAGGGCAGTCGACTGATAACTGAAATTTTCGAATTTCAGTTATCAGAATCGAGTTTCAGAAAATTATAAATAATTATACGTATATCGAAAAATCACAAAATTTGATACGTATAATACCTATGGCCAATACAATGGGTGAAAAATATTTGAAAATTATTTTACCCATAAAATAGTGAAATTGATACAAAATAAAAAAGTGACTAAAAACTTTAAAGTTTAAGCTCACTTTGTATCAATCTCATCAATGGTGATTGCTACCAAAAGATAGACTTCACCAAGGTTTTTCAAAATGATTTTAAAATGTTTTCAAAACCTTATTTTGGATCATATTCCTTGGGCTCTATGCACATGACTTGTACACAAGCTTTCCCAATGATCCACAAATAGAATTAGATGAGTTTTAGTTCATCTAGATGCAAAAACTATGCACCTTGAACTTAACTCATATCCTAGCATCTCACATGTATCTAGGGTGTATAAATACACATACATGTCAATTGGATGTGAGATGTGGGTTTTGGTTATCCTAATCTAGGGTTTCATGCATTTCCTAGGCAACCCTACTTGATTCCCTTATAAATGGGACTTCAAGTCATGCCATAGTCCTTAATTCAATTTCAACCAAATTGTCTTAAATGCATGAATGATTATGGCATTAGAAATGTTATAAAAAAGCATATGCTCATAATCATGATGTCATGGCATAAGATGAAATCTAAAAACACATTACATTTGAAACCTTAATCCTAAACATGAACATGACATATAAACTCATAGAACTAGGCATGATGTCATGACATGGCATATGGCAATCAAAGCATGGCCTATAAAATATATAGGTATAGTAATACCTAAATTTTAATATTAATTTCCATTTGATATGGTTAGATATATTTTGCCATATTATCATTAATCTCCCTAGTGTGCCAAAAACCCAAAATGTCACACTGACCTCTAAACCTAAATTGTGCCAGTTTAATTGATTTTTCTTAATTTCAAAAATGCATTGGCACATCTTAAAATCTTTTAGGATATTGATTCAAATCTATTTCCAAGGTAACCATAACCCTGAAAATATCCTAAAGTGCCACCTTTACAATGGTTGAGTTAACTACCCATCCAATCAAGGTTGGCACACCCTAAACCCACCTAGCGTGAATCAATCACGCTCTTAGGAACCCAAAACCGATTTGAGCTCCTAGGGTTAATTAGGTATTCCTTAGGGATAACCTCCCTAGATACCTTCCTAATGACCCTCCTAGGCTTATTAGCCTTGGTCATTTTGGTCTTACCTAGGTTGACTCTAGGGGTAACTCCCCTTGCAACCTTCTTAGTGGCCACCCTAGGTTTCTTAGAAACCTTGGCCACTAGGCACAACCCTTGGTCAACACTAGGGATGACTTCCCTATTGACCTTAGTTTTCCTAGGTTTAGTTCCATAATCAAATGGAACATTGTGATAGGTTTCCTTGGGCTTAGGTTTACCCTTGGATGAATCTAATTTCCTAGGTCTTGATTTTTGACCATTTGACTCTAGGCTTTGACTACTAGACCCTATATGTTGACCTCTTGACCCTTGAAATAGATTTTGCATTTTTGCAAGGGTCTTTTCCATCTTTTCAAGCCTTGACCTCAAGACTTGATTTTCCTTTTCTAGTTGCCCAATTTTAGAATTTTGATTTAATCCTTGGGCATTTGACTTCCTAGGCATATGCCTAGTCCATTTAGGATTGAAACCTAGGTGTTCTCCTATTTTCTTGACTGATTCTCTAGGTAAGATATTTTTAGGGACATTAGTCCCAAACTTCTCCTTATTCCTAAGGTGAACCTTCTTAGCTCCTAAACAAATATGTTTGTTATTTCTAGCATGCTCTTTATGATAAATAGCAAGAGAATTGAAACCCTTAGCATGCTTTTGCCTATTAACTAAAAAGGATGCATTATTAAGATATACCTTAGGGTTAGCTTTGGAAGCTCCCCCTACATGTGTAGCTCCCTCTTGGGTCTTCTTCTTCCCCCTAGGACATTGATTCCTATAATGTCCTTTTGAGTTGCACTTGAAGCATATAATATGCTCCTTGCTCTTTTGACTTGAGGGACCGGCATCCTTGGCCTTTGGTGCAGTGGAGCTTTCTGACCCTTTTGGACACTTACTCTTGTAGTGTCCGATTCCCTACACTCAAAACAAATGATATGAATTTTATTTGAACCTTGAGTGTTTGAGTTACCTAGGGTATTTGTGGTGGTGGGTGCCGGAGTTGGAGCTTCTCCATCTTGACCGGATGTGGAAGCTTCTTCTTGTCGCTCCGGAGTGGAGATCCTTTCCTCCCCCTCAATCCTAGAAGTAGATGCTTCTTCCACCTCTTCTACTTCTTCTTTCTCCGATTCGGAAGTTGACTCCATCTCAACTTCCGATTCCTCACTCTCACTTGAAGATGAGCTCTCCTCTTCATCCTCCTTGTCTTCTTGGATTGAATGAGGCTCTTCATGGAATTTTTCCAATATGTTCCATACCTCTTTGGCGTCTTTACAATCCCCATAGTCACCTAGGCTACACAAGACGTCATTAGGAATTAAATCAAATATAAATTTGATTACCTTCTTATTTTTCTTCAATTGTCGTAGTTGTTCTGCACTCCATTTCTTCTTCTTGAGACATCCTCCCTTTGGTCCCTTAGGATATTCAAATCCTTCCATCAAGGCGGACCATTCCTCAAGGTCTCTCATCATCAAAAACTCTTCAATTCTCGCCTTCCAAGAATTGAAACCTTCTCGTCCATAGAATGAATAAGGGATCGGTGTGTTGATGTCCCATCCTAATTGCCCTTCCATCTTCACCCTCTAGCTTTTTGTCTTAGCTCCCAGCGGTTAGTCCGTAGAAGAGCCCCGGGCTCTGATACCACTTGTTGGGGATCTTGGAACGGCTAGAACGGGGGGTGAATAGCGTCAATGGAATTCTTTCGCGTTCGTGTCTACAATTTCGTTAGCGCAGCGGAATATAGATATAATACAATAACGAAATAGACAAGCACACACAAAGACACAAAGATTTAACGTGGTTCGGAACCGCACGGTTCCTACTCCACGGATCGGGTTCGTACGAACCCTAGCGATGCCAATCACACACCACTATGAAATAACTCCTTCTCGACACGAGTCGGAGGCGGAGAAACCTCTTACAATTGTTTACAACAATAAACAAATAGCTACAAGCAAATACAATGAAATACAAAGCAAAACTAGTAAAGAAAACACTTTACAAATGCTCTTGAATGCTTGATCGCTTGGTTGATCGAGTAGCACTTGGAGACCCTGAATTGCAGCAGCAACTCGCCCCAAATCGCCTCAAAGAACCTCTTTTTTTTTCCTCCATCACGAGCTCCATATATAGCTTCAACCTGTGCTGGAAAAAGTCGATCAGTCGACTGATCGGGACCATCAGTCGACTGATACCACTGTTGTCGTGAGACAACGGCTAGATCCACACTGGATAAGTCCAACGGAACCTTCATCAGTCGACTGATTGTGACCATCAGTCGACTGATGGAGTCCTCACTTGACCAGTCGAGTCTCGACTCCATTTTGTGGCCGATTTCTCAATCACCAGTCGACTGATCACACGGTCGATCATTGCTCAGCTCATCGATCGGCCACCTCACCGGCAATGATCAGCTAGGCCATAACCCGTAGTCAAACCCTAGTTGACTCAGTCCAGTCGACTGCCACATGGCACCAGTCGACTGGCACACCTCAAACATGAGGTTTTAACCCAAGTATGGTTCCCCCATACTTGCTAGGCCACCCTTAGCCTAGACCTAAGCCTTCTAGCCACCTCCATCAGCCTCACGCCTCTCGGATCCCTCCAAGTCATCCATGACTTGTTCATCCATCGCGCTAGCCTTCTGGTGCTTCCATCGGCTATGTCATGCTAACGGTGTCTACACCGCCAAGGCACATTGGACTTACGCCGCTAAGAATCCGCTTGGACTTTACGCCGCCAGCCATTGGACTTATGCTGCCAAGACTCCCGCTTGGACTTTACGCTGCCAATATCAAACCCTTGGACTTCTCAAATGTCAAGACTCAAGCTTGGACTTTCCCTTGCCAACCCATGTTGGACTTTCCATGCCAAGACCATGCTTGGACTTTCCTTGCCAACCCATGTTGGACTTTTCATGCCAAGACCATGCTTGGACTTTCCTTGCCAACCCATGTTGGACTTTACATTGCCAAGACCCATGCTTGGACTTTTCCCAATGCCAAGTGTCCCACTTGGACTTTCCATGCCAAGTACTCAAGACTTGGACTTTACCAAATGACAATTACATTGTCATATGTTTTTGTCGAAACATCAAAACATCACTCGAGCCAAACTCGAGTCCTGGTCAATCGTGACCTGGGCCGATTGCACCAACACATTCTTCAATGCATACCCATGTGTCAACTTGATATCTCATATCCATGACTTGTGAGATCAAGTCTTCGTGTTGACCTACATGCTAGTCTCTACGCATTAACATTGTCCCTGAATGTTAATACTCGACTAGGAATGATTAAGAGTAGTGTTCTCTATATCATCTCATTATCGATTCAACCAATCGATTGATATAGATAAGAATCTACTACTCAAGGACATTATTATATTTAGTTATTTGGCACCAATACAAGGAAATATAATAACCATGCCTTTATAAATAGGAATATGATACAATAAAGTCCATACAACAATCATCTCATGATTGACTCTAGGGTTTTCACTAACAATCTCCCACTAGAACTAGTGTCAATCACCGTAGTATCTAATACCCAATGACCTAGTGTGACCATCAAGCTTTTTCTGTGCCAAAGCCTTGGTCAAGGGATCTGCGATGTTAGCCTCTGTGGGTACTCTGTAAATCTTCACATCTCCTCTATCGATAATCTCTCGAATGAGATGGAAGCGCCGTAGTATGTGTTTGGTCCGTTGGTGTGAGCTAGGTTCCTTAGCTTGTGCAATTGCTCCATTGTTGTCACAATAGAGCTCTATGGGATCTGCTATGCTAGGAACCACCCCAAGCTCAGTAATGAACTTGCGGATCCAAACTGCCTCCTTTGCTGCCTCAGATGCAGCAATATACTCAGCTTCTATTGTAGAATCAGCAACTGTGTCCTGCTTCGAACTCTTCTAGCTCACAGCGCCACCATTCAAGCAAAACACGAACCCTGACTGCGATCTATAATCATCCTGGTCAGTTTGGAAGCTGACATCGCTGTAACCCTTTACAGCTAGCTCCTCATCGCCTCCAAATATCAAGAAATATTCTTTAGTCCTTCTCAAGTACTTAAGAATATTCTTGACTACTATCTAGTGACGCTCACCTAGATCTGACTGGTATCTACTCGTCATGCTCAAAGCATACGAGACATCAGGACGAGTACATAACATGGCATACATGATAGATCCTATAGCAGATGCGTAAGGGACCTTATCCTTGTAGTCTCTCTCCTCTCTAGAAGAGGGACTTTGAGTCTTCGAAAGACTCACACCATGTGACATCGACAGAAGTCCCTTCTTGGAATTCTGCATGGCAAACCGTAGTAATACCGTGTCAATGTATGTACTCTGACTTAGGCCAAGAAATCTCTTAGATCTATCTCTATAGATCTTGATGCCTAGAATATAGGCCACTTCACCTAAGTCCTTCTTTGAGAAGCACTTTCCCAGCCAAGTCTTCACAGACTGTAGCGAAGGGATGTCATTCCCAATGAGTAGTATGTCATCCACATACAATACAAGGAGGACAACTGTGTTCCCATTAACCCTCTTGTAGACACAGGGTTCATCTTCATTCTTGATGAAACCAAACTGTTTGATTGCATCATCGAATTGAAGATTCCAGCTCCGAGAGGCTTGCTTTAGCCCATAAATGGACCTTTGCAGCTTGCATACTTTCCCAGTATATTGTGGATCTTCAAAACTCTCAGGTTGTGTCATGTACACATCCTCGAGTAAGTTTCCATTCAGAAACACGGTTTTGACATTCATTTGCCAGATCTCATAATCGTGGTATGATGCAATAGCAAGCAAGATCCGAATGGACTTAAACATTGCCACTGGAGAAAAGGTTTCATCATAGTCAATACCATGAATTTGCTTGAAACCTTTAGCCACCAATCGGCCCTTATAGGTATGCGTAAGTCCATCCATGTCAGTCTTTATCCTAAAGGCCCACTTACACCCAATGGGTTTGACCCCTTCAGGTGGATCAACCAAAGTCCATACTTGGTTGGTGTACATGGATTTCATCTCGGATCTCATGGCCTCTAGCCATTTCTCAGAATCTGGGCTCATCAAAGCTTCCTGATAGGAGGTAGGCTCTTTCTCAATGAGCATAACGTCATCATGGTCAGACAAGAGAAATGAATATCTCTCAGGCTGACGACGTACCCTATCAGACCTGCGAAGAGGTAGGTCTACATGAACAGGTGGTTGTTCCACAACTCTTTGTGCAATAACCTCATCACCCACAACACTTTGTGGTTCCTGTTCAACCTCTATCAAGGCCTCAGTGCTATGGTCCTTATCTTGAATTTATTCAAGATCGAACGTACTCCCACTAGTCTTTCTAGAAACAAAATCCCTTTCTAGAAAAACCCTAGTCTTTGCCACAAACACTTTGTGCTGAGTGGGAATGTAGAAGTAATATCCCTTTGTATTCTTGGGATATCCAACAAAATAACACCTATCGGATTTGGGTCCCAGTTTGTCTAAGACTTGACGTCGAACGTAAGCCTCACAACCCCAAATCCTCATAAAAGACATCTTGGGATTTCTCCCTATCCATATCGTATATGGTGTCTTTATCACAGCCTTGGATGGTACACGGTTAAGGGTAAAGGCTGCTGTGTCTAAAGCATATCCCCAAAAGGATATAGGAAGATCTGTGTGACTCATCATAGATCATACCATATCTAATAGGGTACGATTCCTCCTTTCGGATACACGATTCCACTGTGGTGTTTCAGGAGGAGTGAGTTGGGATAGAATCCCACACTCAGCTAGATAGTCACGAAACTCATGGCTAAGGTATTCACCACCTCGTTCTGATCGAAGTATCTTAATACTCTTGCCAAGATGGTTTTGTACTTCATTTTTGAATTCTTTGAACTTTTCAAAGGATTCTGATTTATGTGTCATAAGATACACATAACCATATCTACTGAAGTCATCAGTAAAGTAATGAAGTACCTATAACCACCTCTAGCAGCAACATTGAAAGGATCACATACATCACTATGTATAAGTCCTAACAAGTTTGTTTGTCTTTCGCTGTGTCCACTAAACAGAGTCTTGGTCATCTTGCCTAAAAGGCAAGACTCACATGTCTCATATGATTCAAAATCAAATGAGTCTAGCAGCCCATCCTTATGGAGCTAAGATAAGCGACTCACATTTATGTGACCTAAGCGACAATGCCAGAGATAGGTTTGGTTCAACTCATTTGACTTGAACCTTTTGGTACTTATGTTATAGATAGGGCTCTCTAAGTCTAGAAAGTAGAGTCTGTTCATTAGATGTGCACTACAATAGAACATATCATTTAAATAAACTGAACAACATTTGTTCTTTATTATAAATGTAAATCCTTTCTTGTCCAGATCATAAGTTCCTACAGCAACAGCAGCAACCCTTGCTCCATTGCCTACTCGTAGGTCCACCTCACCCTTTGTCAATGCCCTGCTATTTCTCAGTGCTTGGACATTGGTACAAATGTGAGATGCACATCCGGTATCTAATACCCATGATGAAGGAATAGATAGATTGACTTCTATAACATTTATACCTAAAGTAGAAGTCTCACTTCTCTTCTTCTTAAGATCTTCCAGGTAAGCTTTGCAGTTACGCTTCCAGTGTCTAGCTTCCTTGCAGTGGAAGCAAGCCCCTTCCTTGGCCACCCCTCCTTTGGGTTTAAGTTCCTTGCCTTTGCCCTTGGCTTGGGACTTTCCCTTACCTTTAGGCTTGCCCTTGCCTTTCTTCTTTTGCACCATCAAAATGGTGTCAGATTTTCCCTTCTTAAGGTTAAGCTCAGCAGTTCTCAACATGTTGAGCATCTCAGGAAGTGGCTTATCAATTTTATTCATGTTATAATTCATGACAAATTGATTGTAGGCTTGTGGCAAAGATTGCAAGATCAGGTCAGTGGCCAGCTCTTGCCCAAGTGGGAATCCCAGCCTTTGTAGGCTTTCTACGTACCCAATCATCTTGAATACATATGGGCATGGGAGTACCATCTTGGACCTATGGGAGTACCATCTTGCATTTTGGACCCAAACAATGCCTTAGAAACTTCATATCTCTCGTGCCTTGCTTGTCCTTGATATAGTTGACGAAGATGTTCAACCATATCATAAGCATTCATGAACTCGTGTTGCTTCTGAAGCTCAGAGTTCATGGTCACGAGCATTAGACATGACACATCTAATGCATCATCTTGATGCTTCTTGTAAGCATCTTTGTCAGCTCGCGAGGTAGTGGCAGGAGGTGGCTCCGGAATGGCCTGCTCCAGGACGTACAACTTCCTTTCTTAGGTGAGAACAATTCTCAGGTTCTTGTACCAATCCAGGAAATTTGCTCCATTGAGCTTGTCCTTCTCAAGGACAGAACGCAGAGAGAGAGTGTTTGTGTTTGTCGACATAGTAATCTACAACATACAATGCAGAGAATTACTATCATATTCCTTTTATCATTTAATTAGGCCTTTAATCAAATGATGCTCCCACTGAATTATAGGAATTTTGTAGAATCGAGTTATGGATGTGGTCAAACCACATTACTAGATTCATAAAAACTAGCTATAATTCTTGCGGGATAAGATCCACATCATACTAAGCCTTGAGTTAGCTTTGGCTAAATCTCCCAAGACTTAGTACGATCGGTGGGTAACACATTACCGATTACATCTCTATGCAACTCTTGTTTATAGGATCAAGACCCACATTTACAAAAGACCTTGAGTTACCTTTGGCTAAATCGCCCAAGATTTAGTGTAAATGCGATCTTATCCTATCTTTCCAACGATTGGAATATGGCTATAGTTCTACTTGATCCAATTGAGTTAAGTAGTTTTACTCAATCTAATTGAGCTTACTCTAACCCAAGCCGTGATAGGCGGGACTGATAAGCGGTGATTTGTCGTGATACCGTTCCCAAATTATTTACCGAACCCCCTAACTACACTAATGCAGTATAGGACTGACTCGGGTCATCTCCCAACGAACCTAATGGTTGGACGTTTGTTTTTAAACAGAAGTAAACACTGGGGGTTTTTACAATTATCAAAACAATTAAACATGCAAAAAGTAAACCTAACTACCAATTATTAATTCCCGGGAAGTGATCCTAATGCAAGAACGATCCAACCTTACACCGCACTATCACTCTACGATGCAATGGTCAAACAATTCTGGTAAACAAACCAACATGGAAATTAAAGCTGCAGGAAGAAAATCTGACTACCAGACAATAAGTAACAACTACCCTAATGCGCAAAAGTAAGTAATCACCTACCGCACTGTCACTATACGGTACAATGATCACGAAACAAAGGTGAACAATTTAACCATGTACCGCACTGTCACTATACGACACAGTAGTCAAACAGTCACTAAAAATTGCAATAAACGAAAGCAATTCGACCAGGCACCGCACTGTCACTATACGACAACTGGTCGAATGTAAATGAAATCTAATCTAATAATTAAAGCACTCCAACCAAAACACCATACTGTCACTATACGATGCATTGATTGGACAATTTTAATGGATGGGGTTAGTACGTCAGCAATAAGAAATTAAACTAACCTACAAATGAACAACGAACAAAATTTAACCACTAAGCAACAACCAACCCTATAGAAATAATATCATGCATGAACAACCAAACAATTAGCAGAACAAACCTAATTACTACTAACGAATGCATAATCTAACAGGATGAACACGCAAACAAACGAACACAGAAACAACCATACACATGAACATCCATATTAATCCAAATAAACAACGACCGGTAACCACACGGCGGTCGCAACAAACCGAACAACCCTCTCCGGCGGTGAATGCGAAGCTGCCCAGTCAGCGCAGCAGGGAGGACGGACCGACGGAGGAACGCGATCACCGCTCCGTCAATTATGGAGTCATCGGACAGTGAGGTGGAACTTCACCGGTGGAGATGGCGCTGTCCTAACTGGCGCAGCGTGTGGGTGGAACTTCACCGGTGGGACGGATCGCTCCAGATCCAGATGGATGACTCAGAATCAATCACTTTCCTCGGACGGTCCATAATGCTCAGATCTGAACCCTTGATTTAATTTGCCCTTTTGATCTGGATGAAGGGCTCATATTAAATCATTTTGAAATGTCCATTATGACCCCAGCTGAAGCCATATTTGATCCAACTTGAGTCAAGTTCAGTGGCTCATCTCGATCTCCTACAAACAAAGATTAAATTTGCATATAAGTCCAAATATTAGGAGAATTTACAATAAGGTACAAAAATATATCCAACTCATAAAACATGTAAATAATCAATAATATATCACTCGAGAGGATAAAAATAGTGATATTAAGGACCAAAATAATACAACAAAATGGTAGTTATCACTTCCCCCACACTTCTTTTTGCGTGTCCCGTTCAATAACAAAAATAAAGAAACTGACTCACTAACCTATTCCCCAAACAATACCCAGATCAATAATTCAGAGATAGGAAAAATAAGTTACTTAGGATCACCAAAACGATCAGGATCCTAGGTAGTCAAAAGATCCGACTCATACAACAGTCAACATGTATGATGATTTACAATCAAATCAAATAGAATAATCCTGATACAAAACCTCCCAAAATGGATAAATGCACTGATGCTCACATAATAACGTAGGAGTGGGGCGCCCTCAAAACAACATGCAATTTTGTACTACCATATGCTTGCTTATCATCTACTTCTCTACTGCTATCAATACATCTCATACATGAATCAAAAGGATTTATCTTGAATCAGAATAAGATCAAAAGTAGAGTGCAGATAAAGTATGCAAAGATAAGTACAAAACAAATGTACAAATGAATAGGGAACAAGAGAAGAATTGGAGAAATAAACCTGATGAATTGCTCTATGAAATACTCAGTAACTAGCAATATGGGAAGAGGCTAGGACAATTGGAAACTTTAGAATTGGATTCAGGATCAAATGACTCTATCCAACACATTGCAATTCCATTTGCCTGCATTACAATTGCACTATTTTTTTTCTCTTTTTTTTTTCTTTTTTTTTTCAAAAGAAACATCAATGGCGCCATTTTTTTTTTGTGTGCAGAAACTCAAGTACTAATCACAGACAAATACATCTCAGGACCAATGACCTCTGAAAATTATGCCTTCCATATCATGTTTCCAACAAAAATAATATAGAATATCCCCCACACTTAAAAATTTTGTCCGTCTCGGACAATACAACCATTAAACTATTCCTCCAACATGAAAAATAATAGATATGAAAAAGATAATCCACAAAGATACAAAAACAATGGATAGCAAATGAAGAGATGAGACAAATAAGACATGGAAGATGGAAGTATCAAGTGGATTAGACAATCAAACTAAGTCAGGAAAAGAATCCAAGAATGAAATCCTTCATCATATTCATGCAAGTAAATGTTACTGCAGTTTTGAAAAGACTCAAAGCAAAATCTAGAGTAACAAGAATCACATGTGTTATCACACAAAAGTGGGTAGATGATAAGAATGGATTGCAACCTCACTAGGTGAATAAACATCAAGCTTAATCTATCAATAAAAAGTTCACCATCATAACAAGTGACTGCATGCAAGTGAAGTCTCCTATCATACATAAAAATCCATAATTTGATGATCAAACTTAACTAATTTTTACCACCCCTGAAATGATACTAAGGCATGCATAGAGAATATTATTCGACTCAACGAAAACAACTAATCAACCGAGGCAAACAGGAAAATAAACCAACAACCAACACAGATTATTTCAAACATGAAAGGAAGAAAACAAATGCAGTAAACAAAAAGAACACACTCCCCTTTCATGCCGGGGAAGAAGCATCCTCAAGGTCCACTTCCTCTACTATAGTTTCTCTCGCCCCTTCGTGAAATATCTTGAGACGGTGTCCATTCACTCTGTAAGTGTTCCCTGAAGAAGGTTCCTGCACCTCTACAACACCATAGGGAAACACATTAGTCACACAAAAAGGACCATCCCACCTGGATCTCAACTTACCTCCGATTAATCTGAGACGAGACTGGTACAATAAAACTTTGTCGCCAATATGGAACTCCTTCCTAACAAGCCTCTTGTCATGAAAATTTTTGGTCTTCTCTTTGTAAATGCGGGAGTTCTCATATGATTCTAATCGAATCTCTTCAATTTCCTGAAGTTGGAGTTTCCTCTCTCTCCCAGCTCTGTAAGCCTCCATGTTCCAAGCTTTTACTGCCCAATAAGCCTTGTGCTCAATCTCCACCGGCAAGTGTCATGCTTTGCCATAAACCAATCTATAAGGGGACATGCCTATGGGAGTCTTATAGGCAGTCCTGTAGGCCCAAAGAGCGTCCTCCAACCTTTTGCTCCAATCTTTCCTGTCTGGCCCCACTGTCTTCTCCAGTATAGATTTGATCTCTCTGTTTGACACTTCGGCCTGCCCATTCATCTAAGGGTGATAAGGAGTAGAAATCTTATGAAACACCCCATACCTGCTCAGCATGGCTTTCATGTGTCTGTTGCAAAAGTGAGACCCTTGATCCCTGATGATCTCCCTGGGTACCCCAAATCTGCAAAATATGTGAGACCTGACAAAATTTACAACAACTGGAGAATCATCAGTCCTGGTGGGGATGGCCTCCACCCATTTGGAAACATAATCAACAGCCAAAAGAATATAAGAAAATCCAAAAGATATAGGAAAAGGACCCATAAAATCGATACCCCAAACATCAAAAATCTCACAGAATAACAAAGATTGATGAGGCATTTCATTTCTATGTCATATGTTCCCTATTCGTTGACATCTCTCACAGGCTTTATAGAATTCATAGGCATCATGAAATAAGGTGGGCCAATACAAACCAAACTCTAAAACTTTCCTAGCAGTCCTTTGGGGTCCAAAATGCCCCCCATAAGCCCTTTTGAATGACAAAAAGTAAGTACAGAATGAAACTCATTGTCAGGAACACATCTCCTAATAATCTGATCACTACAAAACTTCCAAAGGTAAGGATCATCCCATACATAATACTTGGCATCACTTTTCAATTTCTGGACTTGTGCATGAGAAAAAAATGAAGGTACAACACAGGCAACTAAATAGTTAGCAATATCTGCATACCATGGTGTCTTACCCTGCAAGTGAAAAAGTTGCTCATCTGGGAAAGAATCTGCTATGGGGGTGGAATCTATCTCCGTCACTATCCTGCTCAGATGGTCTGCTACTAGGTTCTCCCTCCCGCTCCTATCGCGTATCTCTACGTCGAATTCTTGAAGCAGAAGCATCCATCTAATCAGTCTCGGTTTTGCATCAGGCTTCTTCAGGAGGAATTTCAAAGCTACATGATCAGAAAAAATAACCACATGAGAACATAGCAAATAAGATCTGAATTTATCCAAAGCAAAAACAATAGCTAAAAGCTCTTTTTCTGTTGTGGTGTAGTTGGATTGTGCAGCATCCAATGTCCTCGAGGCGTAGCAGATCACATGAGACACTCTGTCTACTCTCTGTGCCAAGACTGCTCCCACCATGTAGTTCGAGGCATCACACATCAACTCGAACGGAAGAGTCCAATCCGGTGGTCTAAGGATCAGTGCTGATGTCAAAGCTTGCCTGAGCTGGTCAAAACAGTCCTTGCACCTCTGATCAAACTGGAATCCCACCTCCTTCTGTAGCAAGTTGGTTAGGGGTAGGGCAATCTTGCTTAAATCTCTGATGAAACGTCTGTAAAAACCTGTATGTCCCAGAAAAGAACGTACTTCCCGCACAGAAGCGGGGTAAGATAGGGAAGAAATAGCATGAATTTTAGCAGGATCTACTTCAATACCATGCACAGAGATAATATGACCTAAAACTATCCCATTCCCGACCATGAAATGACATTTTTCGAAATTCAAAACCAAATTCGTATCAATGCATCTTCGTAAAACTCTCGACAAACTATCCAGACATAAAACAAAAGAAGAACCATACACAGAAAAATCGTCCATAAAAACCTCTATGCAATGCTCTAATAAATCACCAAAAATACTAACCATACATCGCTGGAATGTCCCGGAAGCGTTGCAAAGTCCGAAAGGCATACGCTGATATGCATACGTCCCGAAAGGGAAAGTAAAAGTGGTCTTCTCCTGATCCTTTGGAGCAATACAGATTTGGAAATACCCAGTGTAACCATCTAGGAAGCAATAGTGTGACTTGCGTGGCAACCTCTCTAGCATCTGATCAATAAAAGGTAGGGGGTAGTGGTCTTTCCTGCTGGCCTGATTAAGCTTCCTGTAGTCTACACAAACTCTCCAAGAGTTCTAAACTCTGGTGGGAATCAACTCATTATCTGCATTGGAAACTACTGTAATACCATACTTCTTCGGAACCACCTGAACAGGACTTACCCATTTGATGTCTGAAATAGGATAGATGATGCCACCCTGTAGAAGTCTTGTCACCTCCTTCTTTACCACAAAGAGAATCAGTGGGTTAAGTCGTCGTTGTGGTTGTCTGACTGGTTTCACATCTTCTTCCAAGTGAATTTTGTGAATACAAATCGAAGGACTGATACCCGAAATATCTGCAAGCGTCCACCCAACAGCTTTCCTGTGCTGCCTCTGAAGATCTACTAATCTGTACTCCTGATCTGGATCTAGATCTCAGGAAATAATAACGGGTCGCCGCTCGTCCTTATCCAAATACACATACTTCAAATGCTCGGGAAGAGGTTTCAATTCAAGCTGTTGTGGTTGCACATCTGATGGAAGTGATTCCTGGGGCGTTGCCTGAAGGTCGCATGTCCCTACACATTCCATGTCCCTGTCAAAATCAAAGGACCCACAAATAGGTCCTAACAAAATAGTATCTACACCAGAATCATCAGGATCACTGAAATCACTACAAAGAATAGAAGGTATAGAGATATCCAACTGAAAAACAGACTTAGAAATGAAATCCATGCAATCTAGCCCAACCTCTAAGTCCATGCTGAGTATAGAATGATCTTCCGTCGGGTGCTTCATCGCATCCAAAATCTTGAACTGAACTACAGTATCTCCTACCTCCATGGAAAGTGTACCTGCATGCACATCAATCTTGGTCTTGGCAGTCTTGAGGAAAGGTCTGCCCAGAATAAGAGAAGCTCTGCTGCTCTGTGAATAACCCTCCATGTCAAGAATGTAGAAATCTGCAGGGATTATCAGCTCTCTCACCTTAACCAACACATCCTCGATCACCCCAGCTGGGTGAGTCTGATTGATTGGCTAAGCAATCAATCACTACACTGCCATTGCAAGGGTCCAATACCTAGTGAACAAAAAACTGACCTTGGCATCACATTAATAGAAGCTCCTAGATCTAGCATATCATCCTCAAACACATGGCTCCCAATCACACAAGGTACAGTGAACACTCCTGGATCCTCGCACTTCTGGGGCAAAGGCTGAATAAGTGATGAAACATTTTTTCCAACTCTGATTAACTCATTTCCTTTCAGCTTCTTCTTATGCACACACAATTCTTTCAGAAATTTGGCATACTTGGGAATCTTCTCGATCATCGTCAATAAAGGGATATTAACTTCCACCTTACAGAACAAATCCACAAGCTCCTGAAATTCCCTAGCCTTTTCTTCACTAACCCCCTTCCTAGGCTGTACTGGCCTATGAAGGAAAGGTAATAGAACTGGCAACTCCGATCGTCGCGGCTGTGGATCCTGCTCTGAACTACTCAAATCAAGAATCGGATCTCGCATGTGGTCCAAGCTCGGGTCAAGTAACTCTACCACTCCGCAGTTGTAATCGAATCGATGTTCCTTTAGGATTTGGGATGGTCTCGAGATGGTAGCCGACTAGATCCTCGTGATCAGAATCGTTAATGATAGATGCAATTTGCTAAGGCTATGCTGTCTATGTTCTGAATAGATACATCCGTCTTCTGCTGAAACTGTTGTTGTTGTACCAAAAACTGCTGCACAAAATCCTCCATCTTTGAATTTGAACTCGAACTAGAAGACTCAGCTATAACTGGCTGACTAGAAGGTCTGACCTGTACTGGGTTACTCTGGATAGCTAGGGATCTCTGACATGCTGGTCCTGGCTGAAACGGTTTGCTGATAAAATGAATTCCCATACCTCAGATTTGGATGATCTCTCCATCCTGGATTATAAGTGGCAGACATCAGATCATATCTGGAATTTTGTTCGTCTTGAGGTCGATAATGATGTCTCTGATGATCTTGATATGGAGGATGATATCAGGCGATCTTGAGGTCCGAAGGAAACTGATTTGTTGCCGCTACTATTTCATCTTGCTGGAGTGAAGGACATGAATCAGAAGGATGCTCTGGACTCGAACAAATACCACAAACTCTCATAGGCTGCATAGGCACTATAGAAGATTGGCTTGCCTGGTTCAGAGCCAACTACCTAACTAATGAAGTGAGCTCTTGTAAAGAATTCTTCATCTCCGCCTGATCAGTAATAGCCAGGTGAGCCTCACTCACCCCTCTAGTCACTATAACTCTGATCCCAAACTGCTGTGAGTTCTCTGCCATGTTTGCAATAAGCTCTCGGGCCTCACTGGGAGTCTTGTTAACTAATGCCCCTCCACTAGCTGCATCTATCATACTCCTATCCATGGGAAGCAGTCCCTCATAGAAGTACTGAACGAGCAACTGGTCACTGATCTGATGCTGGGGGCAACTGGAACATAGTTTCTTGAATCTCTCCAAGTACTCATACAATGTCTCTCCAGTAGACTGCTGGATACTGCAGATGCTTTTACTGATGGTAGCAGTTCTGGATGCTGGGAAGAACTTTTCCAAGAATGCTTTCTTCAATTCAAGCCAACTGTTGATACATCCAGGTGGAAGATAGTATAACCAATCCTTAACTGCTCCAGCCAGTGAGAATGGAAAAGCTCTCAATTTTATATCTTCCTCTGAAATGCCCTGTGGCTTCATAGTAGAGCACACCACATGGAACTCGTGCATGTGCCTGTTGGGATCTTCACCAGACAATCCATGAAACATAGGAAGCAAATGAACTGTACCCGATCTGAGCTCAAAATTCTCCTCTAAAGCTGGGTAGCTAATGCAAGAATACTGGTATGTCGCATCAGGGGCTTCAAGCTCCTTCAGAGTCCTGTTGTTATCTGCCATGACTATCTGCAACTCTGATGGACTGTAATCAGAAGTATCAGCTGACCTGCACTGTGCTCTCCGTAGTGCGTGAAAAGTCCTATCAATCTCAGGATCCAGCTCAAAGAGTTTATCGCCTGAAGACCTGGTCATTTTCAAAACAAACAACACAATGAGTACAGATAGAAAAGATAAGAAAGACAATAATAACAAAAGAAAAAGAAAACAAACAAACTACAATTTAAAGACAAACGAACCCATTAAAGTCCCTGGCAACGGTGCCAAAATTTGATAAGTGGTGATTTGTCGTGATACCGTTCCCAAATTATTTACCGAACTCCCTAACTACACTAATGCAGTATAGGACTGACTTGGGTCATCTCCCAACGAACCTAATGGCTCGATGTTTGTTTTTAAACAGAAGTAAACACTGGGGTTTTTTACAATTATCAGAACAATTAAACATGCAAAAAGTAAACCTAACTACCAATTATTAATTCCCGGGAAGTGATCCTAATGCAAGAATGATCCAACCTTACACCGCATTGTCACTCTACGATGCAATGGTCAAACAATTCTGGTAAACAAACCAACATGGAAATTAAAGCTACAGGAAGCAAATCTGACTACCAGACAATAAGTAACAACTACCCTAATGCACAAAAGTAAGTAATCACGTACCGCACTGTCACTATACGGTACAATGATCACGAAACAAATGTGAACAATTTAACCATCTACCGCACTGTCACTATATGACACAGTAGTCAAACAGTCACAAAAAATTGCAATAAACAAAATGCAATAAATGAAAGCAATTCGACCAGGCACCGCACTGTCAATATACGGCAACTGGTCGAATGTAAATGAAATCTAATCTAATAATGAAAGCACTTCAACCAAAACACCATACTGTCACTATACGATGCATTAATTGGACAAATTTAATGGATGGGTTTAGTACGTCAGCAATAAGAAATTAAACTAACCTACAAATGCACAACGAACAAAATTTAACCGCTAAGCAACAACCAACCCTATAGAAATAATATCATGCGTGAACAACCAAACAATTAGCAAAACAAACCTAATTACTACTAACGAATGCATAATCTAACAGGATGAACACGCAAACAAACGAACACAGAAACAACCATACACATGAACATCCATATTAATCCAAATAAACAATGACTTGTAACCACACGGCGGTCGCAACAAACCGAATAGCCCTCTCCGGCGGTGAATGCGAAGCTGCCCAATCAGTGCAGCAAGGAGGACGGACAGACGGAGGAACGCGATCACCGCTCCGGCAATTGTGGAGTCACCGGACAGTGAGGTGGAACTTCACCGGTGGAGATGGCGCCTGCCCCCTAATCGGGCGCAGCTGTGGGTGGCTCCGGCGAGGAAGGGAAGGCCTATCCCACCGCCGGAATGGAGTGAACGCCGTGAAGGTTGTATCGCCGAATCCCGCGCTTCTCTTCCGATTAGTCGTCCGAATCCACGACATCTAATCGCCCGCCGAGGCTCGCCGGGATCATCGCCTACCGCCGGAGGGAAGGTCGCCGAGTGGAGGCCGGATCAAGCCGCCGCACGCAGTAGTCCGCCGTCGCGGCCGCGAGAGGAAGAAGACGGCCTGATTTTTCGGCGATTCGCTCGCCGATTTGGGAAGCTAAGTTATTAAATGAAAAACACCAGCCGTCCGATTCAATTGCCCTTCCAATCTCAGCCGTTCGAAAGGATTTGCGCGATCTGCCAATTCTAATCCCAGCCACCGATTTGAGCCTCATCTGATCCCAGCCGTCCAAACAAGCTAGGGTTTGATGGATATATTAATTGCTTAATTAAGCTACTCCATCCAACGGCTGAAATCATTCTGATTTGAAATGGACGGATCTAATCCGTCTGAAGGTATAATCACGATCCAACGGTCCGGATGAACGGCCAAGACGCGTAGATCTTAATGTACGGGCCGGATCGCTCCAGATCCAGATGGATGACTCAAAATCAATCACTTTCCTCGGACGGTCCATAATGCTCAGATCTGAACCCTTGATTTAATTTGCCCTTTTGATCTGGATGAAGGGCTCATATTAAATCATTTTGAAATGTCCATTATGACCCCAGATGAAGCCATATTTGATCCAACTTGAGTCTAGTTCAGTGGCTCATCTCGATCTCCTACAAACAAAGATAAAATTTGCATATAAGTCCAAAAATTAGGAGAGTTTACAATAAGGTCCAAAAATATATCCAACTCATAAAACATGTAAATAATCAATAATATATCACTCGAGAGGATAAAAACAGTGATATTAAGGACCAAAATAATACAACAAAATGACAGTTATCACTTCTCCCACACTTATTTTTGCGCGTCCCGTTCAATAACAAAAATAAAGAAACTGACTCACTAACCCATTCCCCAAATAATACCCAGATCAATAATTCAAAGATAGAAAAAATAAGTTACTTAGGATCACCAAATCGATCAGGATCCTTGGTAGTCAAAAGATCTGACTCATACAACAGTCAACATGTATGATGATTTACAATCAAATCAAATAGAATAAGCCTGATACAAAACCTCCCAAAATGGATAAATGCACTGATGCTCACATAATAACGTAGGAGTGGGGCGCCCTCAAAACAACATGCAATTTTGTACTACCATATGCTTGCTTATCATCTACTTCTCTACTGCTATCAATACATCTCATACATGAATCAAAAGGATTTATCATGAATCAGAATAAGATCAAAAGTAGAGTGCAGATAAAGTATGCAAAGATAAGTACAAAACAAATGTACAAATGAATAGGGAACAAGAGAAGAATTGGATAAATAAACATGATGAATTTCTCTATGAAATACTCAGTAACTAGAAATATGGGAAGAGGCTAGGACAATTGGAAACTTTAGAATTGGATTCAGGATCAAATGACTCTATCCAACACATTGCAATTCCATTTGCCTGCATTACAATTGCACTTTTTTTTTCTCTTTTTTTTTTCTTTTTTTTTTCAAAAGAAACATCAATGGCGCCATTTTTTTTTTTTGTGTGCAGAAACTCAAATACTAATCACAGACAAATACATCTCAGGACCAATGACCTTTGAAAATTATGCCTTCCATATCATGTTTCCAACAAAAATAATATAGCATCTCCCCCACACTTAAAAATTTTGTCCGTCTCAGACAATACAACCATCAAACTATTCCTCCAACATGAAAAATAAAAGATATGAAAAAGATAATCCACAAAGATACAAAAACAATGGATAGCAAATGAAGAGATGAGACAAATAAGACATGGAAAATGGAAGTATCAAGTGGATTAGAAAATCAAACTAAGTCAGGAAAAGAATCCAAGAATGAAATCCTTCATCATATTCATGCAAGTAAATGTTACTGCAGTTTTGAAAAGACTCAAAGCAAAATCTAGAGTAACAAGAATCACATGTGTAATCACACAAAAGTGGGTAGATGATAAGAATGGATTGTAACCTCACTAGGTGAATAAACATCAAGCTTAATCTATCAATAAAAAGTTCACCATCATAACAAGTGACTGCATGCAAGTGAAGTCTCTTATCATACATAAAAATCCATAATTTGATGATCAAACTTAACTAATTTTTACCACCCCTGAAATGATACTAAGGCATGCATAGAGAATATTATTCGACTCAACGAAAACAACTAATCAACCGAGGCAAACAGGAAAATAAACAAACAACCAACACAGATTATTCCGAACATGAAAGGAAGAAAACAAATGCAGTAAACAAAAAGAACACACTCCCCTTTCATGTCGGGGAAGAACCATCCTCAAGGTCCACTTCCTCTACTATAGTTTTTCTCGCCCCTTCGTGAAATATCTTGAGACGGTGTTCATTCACTCTGTAAGTGTTCCCTGAAGAAGGTTCCTGCACCTCTACAATACCATAGGGAAACACATTAGTCACACAAAAAGGACCGTCCCACCTGGATCTCAACTTACCTCCGATTAACCTGAGACGAGACTGGTACAATAAAACTTTGTCCCCAATATGGAACTCCTTCCTCACAAGCCTCTTGTCATGAAAATTTTTGGTCTTCTCCTTGTAAATGCGGGAGTTCTCATATGATTCTAATCGAATCTCTTCAAGTTCCTGAAGTTGGAGTTTCCTCTCTCTCCTAGCTCTGTAAGCCTCCATGTTCCAAGCTTTTACTGCCCAATAAGCCTTGTGCTCAATCTCCACCGGCAAGTGTCATGCTTTGCCATAAACCAATTTGTAAGGGGACATGCCTATGGGAGTCTTATAGGCAGTCCTGTAGGCCTAAAGAGCGTCCTCTAACCTTTTGCTCCAATCTTTCCTGTCTGGCCCCACTGTCTTCTCCAGTATAGATTTGATCTCTCTGTTTGATACTTCGGCCTGCCCATTCATCTATGGGTGATAAGGAGTAGAAATCTTATGAACATACGCCAAAGATGGCTTTCATGTCTCATGGTAAAAGTGAGACCCTTGATCGCTGATGATCACCCTGGGTACCCCAAATCTGCAAAATATGTGACACCTGACAAAATTCACAACAAGTGGAGAATTATCAGTCCTGGTGGGGATGGCCTCCACCCATTTGGAAACATAATCAACAGCCAAAAGAATATAAGAAAATCCAAAAGATACAAGAAAAGGACCCATAAAATCGATACCCCAAACATCAAAAATCTCACAGAATAACAAAGATTGATGAGGCATTTCATTTCTGTGTCATATGTTCCCTGTTCGTTGACATCTCTCACAGGCTTTATAGAATTCATAGGCATCATGAAATAAGGTGGCCCAATACAAACCAGACTCTAAAACTTTCCTAGCAGTCCTTTGGGGTCCAAAATGCCCCCCCCACAAGCCAGAGAATGACAAAAAGTAAGTACAAAATGAAACTCATAGTCAGGAACACATCTCCTAATAATCTGATCACTACAAAACTTCCAAAGGTAGGGATCATCCCATACATAATACTTGGCATCACTTTTCAATTTCTGGACTTGTGCATGAGAAAAAAATGAAGGTACAACACGGGCAACTAAATAGTTAGCAATATCTGCATACCATGGTGTCTTACCCTGCAAGTGAAAAAGTTGCTCATCTGGGAAAGAATCTGCTATGGGGGTGGAATCTATCTCCGTCACTATCCTACTCAGATGGTCTGCTACTAGGTTCTCCCTCCCGCTCCTATCGCGTATCTCTACGTCGAATTCTTGAAGCAGAAGCATCCATCTAATCAGTCTCGGTTTTGCATCAGGCTTCTTCAGGAGGAATTTCAAAGCTGCATGATCAGAAAAAATAACCACATGAGAACATAGCAAATAAGATCTGAATTTATCCAAAGCAAAAACAATAGCTAAAAGCTCTTTTTTTGTGGTGGTGTAGTTGGATTGTGTAGCATCAAATGTCCTCGAGGCGTAGCAGATCACATGAGACACTCTGTCTACTCTCTGTGCCAAGACTGCTCCCACCACGTAGTTCGAGGCATCACACATCAACTCGAATAGAAGAGTCCAATCCGGTGGTCTAAGGATCAGTGCTGATGTCAAAGCCTGCCTGAGCTGGTCAAAAAAGTCCTTGCACCTCTGATCAAACTGGAATCCCACCTCCTTCTGTAGCAAGTTGGTCAGGGGTAGGGCAATCTTGCTGAAATCTTTGATGAAACGTCTGTAAAATCCTGCATGTCCTAGAAAAGCACATACTACCCGCACAGAAGTGGGGTAAGATAGGGAAGAAATAGCATGATTTTTAGCAGGATCTACTTCAATACCATGCACAGAGATAATATGACCTAAAACTATCCCATTCCCGACCATGAAATGACATTTTTCGAAATTCAAAACCAAATCCGTATTAATGCATCTTCGTAAAACTCTCGACAAACTATCCAGACATAAATCAAAAGAAGAACCACACACAGAAAAATCGTCCATAAAAACCTCCATGCAATGCTCTAATAAATCACCAAAAATACTAACCATACTTCGTTGGAATGTCCCGAGAGCGTTGCAAAGTCCGAAAGGCATGCGCTGATATGCATACATCCCGAAAGGGCAAGTAAAAGTGGTCTTCTTCTGATCCTCTGGAGCAATACAGATTTGGAAATACCCAGTGTAACCATCTAGGAAGCAATAGTGTGACTTGCGTGGCAACCTCTCTAGCATCTGATCAATAAAAGGTAGGGGGTAGTGGTCTTTCCTGCTGGCCTGATTAAGCTTCCTGTAGTCTACACAAACTCTCCAAGAGTTCTAAACTCTGGTGGGAATCAACTCATTATCTGCATTGCCAACTACTATAATACCATACTTCTTCGGAACCACCTGAACAGGACTTACCCATTTGCTGTTTGAAATAGGATAGATGATGCCAACCTGTAGAAGTCTTGTCACCTCCTTCTTTACCACAACGAGAATCAGTGGGTTAAGCCGTCGTTGTGGTTGTCTGACTGGTTTCACATCTTCTTCCAAGTGAATTTTGTGCATACAGATCAAAGGACTGATACCCGAAATATCTGCAAGCGTCCACCCAATAGCTTTCCTGTGCTTCCTCTGAAGATCTACTAATCTGTACTCCTGATCTGGATCTAGATCTCGGGCAATAATAACGGGTCACCGCTCGTCCTTATCCAAATACACATACTTCAAATGCTCGGGAAGAGGTTTCAATTCAAGCTGCTGTGGTTGCACATCTGATTGAAGTGATTCCTAGGGGATTGCCTGAAGGTCGCAAGTCCCTACACATTCCATGTCCCTATCAAAATCAAAGGGCCCACAAATAGGTCCTAACAAAATAGTATCTACACCAGAATCATCAGGATCACTGAAATCACTACAAAGAATAGAAGGTATAGAGATATCCAACTGAAAAACAGACACAGAAATGAAATCCATGCAATCTAGCTCAACCTCTAAGTCCATTCTGAGTATAGAATGATCTTCCGTCGGGTGCTTCATCGCGTCCAAAATCCTGAACTGAACTACAGTATCTCCTACCTCCATGGAAAGTGTACCTGCATGCACATCAATCATGGTCTTGGCAGTCTTGAGGAATGGTCTGCCCAGAATAAGCAGAGCTCTGCTGCTCTGTGAATCATCCTCCATGTCAAGAATGTAGAAATTTGTAGGGATTATCAGTTCTCTCACCTTAACCAACACATCCTCGATCACCCCAGCTGGGTGAGTCTGACTGCGGTTGGCTAACTGAATCACTACACCTGTCGACTCCAAGGGTCCAATACCTAGTGAACAAAAAACTGACCTTCGCATCACATTAATAGAAGCTCCTAGATCTAGCATAGCATCCTCAAACACATGGCTCCCAATCACACAAGGTATAGTGAACACTCCTGGATCCTCGCACTTCTGGGGCAAAGGCTGAATAAGTGCTGAAACATTCTTTCCAACTCTGATTAACTCATTTCGTTTCAACTTCTTCTTATGCACACACAATTCTTTCAGAAATTTGGCATACTTGGGAATCTGCTCAATCATCTTCAATAAAGGCAAATTAACTTCCACCTTACTGAACAAACCCACAATCTCCTGAAATTCCCTAGCCTTTTCTTCACTAACCCTCTTCCTAGGCTGTACTGGCCTCTGAAGGAAAGGTAATAGAACTGGCAATTCCAATCATCGCGGCTGTGGATCCTGCTCTGAACTACTCAAATCAGCAACTGGATATGGTACAGGGTCTGAAGCCTGGGGGTCTGAAGTAACTCTACCACTCCGCAGTGTAATCGAACTGATGTTCCCTTTAGGATTTGGGATGGTCTGAGATGGTAGCTGACTAGATCCCTGTGACTGCAACTGGTTAATGTTAGATGCAAGCTAGCTAAGCTGTCTCTCTATGTTCTGAATAGATGCATCTGTGTTCTGCTAAAACTGTTGCTGCTGTACCAAAAACTGCTGCACAAAATCCTCCATCTTTGAATTTGAACTCGAACAAGAAGACTCAGCTATAACTGGCTGACTAGAAGGTCTGACCTGTACTGGGTTACTCTGGATAGCTAGGGGTCTCTGACATGCTGGTCCTGGCTGAAATGGCTGCTGATAAAATGAATTCCCATACCTCAGATTTGGATGATCTCTCCATCCTGGATTATAAGTGGCAGACATCAGATCATATCTGGAATTTTGTTGCTGATGTTGGTGCAGTAGGCACCTAAGTCGAACCTGAGTTTTGATTATAGCAAACGATATAAAGTTAAGCTCATGTCGTTATCTCACGAGCTGAATCGAGTATGCAGAAGATTGATATAGCTGGAGCTGAAGGCTAGCGACACCTGGAGGAAGCCGCGGTGGTCGGGCGACACTCGAGTGACTTCGGAGGGAGCCGAAGGAATCGAGTGGAAGGCCGGAAGCAAAAGCAACATGTAAGTGTCGAGGTAAGCTCGTGTGTGCGAGCGTAAGTGAGGTCGTATCCTCTTTATGGGGATGATCTTAAGCGTAGATCCGACCAAAGACATCCTATAGATGGTCTAGGTCGAGATCGGACGGTCGACGACCGTCGAAATAGCTAATCTCACTTGCGAAGCATCACCGATCACAATTTGAGGACTCGATCGGTATCCGCCAATCGGGCCGATCACGCAGGTCAATCGACCGATGTCGCCATCGGGCCGATCGATGATAGCCATCAGTCGACTGATGGTCAATGATCAGATTCGAGGAGTCAAGTCTTATCACCCCATTTCAAGGAGATTGGTGCTCAATTGTGATTGGCTAGGGTTCCTCTCGAAAAGGGGCTCAAAGGCTATAAAAGGAGGGCCAAACCTAGGGTTTCTTCATCATTCTAAAGCTTCCAAAAAGCCTCCGCCAAGCTACAACCTTTCGACCACGAAGTGCTTTCTCTCCGACGTCTAGGTCTTAAATTCTTTTCTATTGTAACGTCGGTTTTTTTTAGCTCTTATTTAAGTTCATTTCTTTTCGAAGATTTTATCGTATACGAGGAGAGGGGGAGTGTCCCTCTACTTCAAGCTTTTTCTTTCTTGTATCGATTAACTCCTACCTCCAACGAGGAGGAGTTCCTTTAGTGCTTTTGCCCTCCGTACGTGGTCAAGGACCACTAGGGCCTTGGATTAGTAGCCGAAGGCTACGAACCAAGTAAAAACTTCATTGTCTCTTTTTTACTTTACATTTCCGCTGCAATTAATTATCTCTCGAGTTTTAACGAACGTAAAAAAAAAAGGAAAAGGTTTTTCGCTATTCACCCCCCCCTCTAGCGAACCGCATCAATCCAACAATTGGTATCAGAGCCGGGGGTGCTTAGATTTGGTGAAACCACCAATCTAACATTTTTTACAGATTTGTTTTTCGTTCGCTTAAATTTTTTCCCGCAGTACTAATCCAAGACGAAGTCTTGGTACTCTTCGTTTGGTTTTGTTTTGCAAGTATTCGCTTTTGGAGTAGCCGACGGTCAAACGGGCATAACCTTTCGTACAAGTTGACCCACGACACGGTCTATCTACCAAATTGAAGCCCTCGCAGAGATCTACACTTCTTACCAAGGTTTATCCCCGTAACAAGTTGTTTTCATCCTCAAAAATCGACATTTATTAGCCTTTCGGGGACATCGAAGGTTGTGAGTACTTACTTTTTATTTAGGTTCTTATTTCTTTGCTTAACTTTCTATTTTTCGTTTGTTTCTTTTTATTTCCCACACTACTAATCCAAGACGCAAGTCTTGGTACTTTCGTGTGTTTTTGTCGTTGCTAGGTCTTCTTTTTAGTCTCCTTGTTTTTTGTTCTAATAGCCCATCTCGAGGGTTTTAGCACCGTCCGACCTCCGTTTTACAACGGAGATGACTTCCGTTATTGGAAGGGTCGGATGGAATGCTTTCTCAAAACCCAAATCGATATGTGGATCATAATCCAAACGGGTTTCACACTTCCGACTAATGAAGTGGGTGACTCCTTGGATTATGATCAATGGACCATTGCGACAAAATGACAAGTCGAAGCCGACGCTAAGGCAACACAAATCCTCCAATGCGGCCTATCCAAGGAGGAGCTAAATCGCGTTGGCCCCTTCATAAGCGCAAAAGATCTTTGGACAAAACTAGTGGAGCTACACGAAGGGACCGATGAAGCCAAGGTATGTAAGCGTGATCTTCTTTTCAATAAACTATATAACCTAAAAGTGCAGGAACACGAGTCCGCGACACAACTCCACGCCCGGGTCCAAGACATAGTCAACAACCTACACGCAATCGGCCAAAAGGTCGAAAACCGCGACCTTATAAGGTATGTTCTAAACTCTTTTCCGAGGACTACCTTGTGGGCATCCATGGTCGACGCCTACAAGGTCTCCAAGGATCTTTCTAAAATTAGGTTAGATGAACTCTTTTCATATTTCGAATTACATGAGCAATCCAACTCGGAACCCGAGAGGGGTATAGCCTTGTTTGCAGGTTCAAAGAAGAAGAAAATCGCAAGCAAGCCACCACCAACCGAGGAGGAAGACGAGTCCGAAGAAGAAGTTGACCCGGAGTTAACTGCCGAACTAATGAACCTAGCTCGAAGGATAGCCAAATGACGAAAGCGAACCACGACTCGACCCAACCAAGGTAAGCCTAAAAGTTCTAATATTAGGTGTTATGAGTGTAACAGGTTTGGACATATCAAGTCCGAGTGCCCCAAGCTCAACCACCAAGCACCTAAGCACAAGAAGGCCCTCAACGCGACATGGGAAGAAGCGTCATCCGAAGAAGACGAAGACCACATCTTCATGGTGAAATTGATTGAGTGAGACACGGAGACCAAACCTGAACTTGAGTCAGAACCTGAGGATGACTCGGACTACGAAGCTACCTTCAAGTCAAGCCACGGATACGCATCCGGTTCAAAAGATACCCTTAAAGTGAGTCGAACTTTATTTAATACTTTACATAATACGGTTAGGTTTTTGTCTAGGAAATTAGTTAAGTCCGAGTCCAAGGTCGAGACCCTGATTGAGGAGGTCAAACTCCTCAAACACAAGGTCTCCCTAACCTCTTCGACTAGTCAAGTTCGAGAAGAGGACCCAACTCAAGCTGAAAAGCTCGAATTTGAGAACTCTCTCTTGAAAAGTCAAGTTGAAGATCTTAGGAACACGTTGGAAAGGTTCACTTCGGGATCCAAAGGACTTGACCTCCTACTTGGATCTCAAAGGGCCGTGTACAACAAGGCTGGACTAGGGTTTAACTCAAACACGACTAATAGGTCGTATATGTCGATTGTAAGTCGACATAGGAAACATGTCCAAGCATGAGTCCCTAAGAACTTTTTGATTTAAACTCTAGGATCCAACCCGTACTGGGTTCCCAAGGACCAAATCCACTATGTGGATAGACCGAACCAATTCAACGGTCTAGGGGGAGCCAGTACAAAACATGTTTGTGCTTTAACTTAGAAATTGCATGCTTTAACTTAGAAATTACATGCTTTAACTTAGAAAGTTTGTGCTTTAAAACTTGTAAACTCACTTAGAACACGTACATAACCAACTAAAATCCTTCGAAAAGATTGAGCCTCGGGGAGCCTCTTTTCAAAAATAACCAGTTAGACTAGGAAATAGTCTTAGGTGAGTCAAGTCATCATTTTCTTGAAAATGGTTTTGTCTAAGGAAGTGGTCGATGATCCGATAAAAGAAGGCCCCTGTGCCTCGCCACGACCTGGAAGCAATGATCTTGAAAAGGTAAACTTGACAAGCCTAGGGTCAAATCCAAATCTAACATAAAATTACTTGAACCTAAATGCACTTAATCAACTTAATTGGAAGTCATCTCACAAAAAAAAACACATAAGTATAACATGCTTGATCATATAGACACAGGTGAGATGACCTAGGTTTAACAACTTACGACCAATTTTTTTTTAAAAAAAAAATCTAACATCCAATCCAACCACCTTGTGTGTAGGATCAATGGATGTTGACGCGTGTTGCTCGACACACATGACCGGGGATCAACTCAAATTCATGAAGCTTCGATTCAAACGACAAGGATCGGTAGCCTTTGGGAATAACGGCAAGCTCAAAATCATCGGATCAGGTGATATCGAGCTTAACTCGAATTTTGTTATTAAAAATGTATTACTTGTAGAGAATTTTGAATATAACCTGCTTAGCGTAAGCCAATTATGTGACAATAACTATAAGGTCATATTTTTAGAAAATGAATGTGTAATTAAAAAAAATAAAACAGCTAAAACAATACTCAAAGGAACTAGGACAAATAACATTTATACAATTAACTTAATCAAATCCTCAACCAAATGTCTTATGACACAGGAAGAGGAATCATGGTTGTGGCACCGATGACTCGGTCACTCGCACCCAAGACTCGTCCACAAGATGAGTCAGAGTGGCTTAGTCAGAGGCTTACCCAACCTCAACAATTTGGTTAATAAAATCTGTAATGCTTGTCAAAAAGGAAAACAACCTAGGACACAACACAAGTTAACTAACCAAGAACGAACCTCAAGTGTACTTGAGCTCCTGCATATGAATCTATTCGATTCACATGGAGCCAAGTCACTCAAAAGAAGTCAATATTGCTTAGTCATAATTGACGACTACTCCAGGTTTACCTGGGTTAGGTTCATCAAACATAAAAATGATACCCTAGATCAATTAATCAATCTATTAAAATTAATCGAGAATCAAAAAAAAACCTTAAGGTTAAAAGACTTAGAAGCGATCATGGTGGTGAATTCGAAAATCAAAGGTTCACCGACTTCTGTAACCTAAACGGATACCACCATGAATTCTCTTGCCCTAGGACCCCTCAACAAAATGGCCTAGTGGAGCGAAAAAACCGAACTCTACAAGAAGCCGCTAGGACCATGTTGAACGAATACGACCTACCCGATAGGTTTTGGGCAGAAGCCGTTAGCACGACTTGCTATGTCCAGAATAGGATCCTTATGGTAAAGAGGCACCTTAAGACCTCCTACGAGATTTATCACAATAAAGTGCCCAACATCAAGTACTTTAGGGTATTTGGATGTAAGGTACATATCTTAAACACTAAGAACCACCTAGGGAAATTCAAATCCAAAACCTCCTCCGGAATCTTCTTAGGATACTCAACCACGAGTAGGGCCTATAGGGTATATAACCACGATACCCTTAAAGTCAAAGAGACTATTAATGTAGTGTTCGATGAAGTACCCGAACCTACAAAACCCTTAATGACCCCAAGTGTTGAGCCCACTGATACCAAAGTTGTCTCTGACCCTGAGATCGAGTCTAATCCACATCAACCAACTTCTCTTGTCGACCAAGTGACAAGTGATCAGAGTCAAACTAGTGTTCAACCAAGTCACCCCATTGATCAAGCATTAGGTGACACAAACCCAACCCAATCTAGGATTCAGACTAACCACCCTATCGATCAAGTGATAGGAGATCCTAATCTAGGAGTTCGAACTAGAGCATCCTATAGGAACCTTAGTCAAATTTCCTTAATTTCAAAGATAGAACCCAAATCAATTGAACAAGCTCTTCTTGATCCCGATTGGATTATTGCAATGCAAGAAGAGCTAGCTCAATTTACTAGGAATGAAGTGTGGGAATTAGTACCACCACCTAAAGACAAAATGATAATTGGAACAAGGTGGGTGTTTCTAAATAAGCTTGATGATAAAGGTGAAGTAGTTAGAAACAAGGCTAGGTTAGTCGCCAAAGGATTTAGTCAAGTCGATGGCTTAGATTACGACGAAACCTATGCCCCAGTAGCTAGACTCGAATCCATTCGAATGTTGCTAGCTTATGCCGCACATCAAGGATTTAAGCTGTTTCAAATGGATGTTAAGTCGGCATTCCTAAATAGATACATTAAAAAAGAAGTTTATGTTAGCCAACCCCCCGGATTCGAAAATCTAGATAAACCCGACCATGTTCTAAAACTTAAGAAAGCTCTCTATGGACATAAACAAGCTCCTCGAGCTTGGTACGAGAGACTTTCAATCCATCTTAAGTCAAAAGGATTTAACCAAGGCTTAGTTGACCCAACTCTCTTCGTAAAAACCTTAGGTAAAGAAATATTCATAGCTCAAATTTACGTAGATGATATAATTTTTGGAACCTCTAACTCAGCCTTACTAAACGAGTTCGTTTCACTCATGGAAAGTGAGTTCGAAATGAACTTGGTAGGCGAGTTAAGTTTCTTTTTAGGTCTACAAATTAAACAAACTAAGGATGGTATATACCTATATCAACAAAAATACACTAAGGAGTTAATTAAAAGATTTGGAATGCAAGACGCTAAGGTAATAAACACCCCAATGGCGATTAATGTTAACATAGGAGAAGACCTAGAAAGTAAGTCCATTGACTTAAAGTACTATAGGAGCGCGATATGAAGTCTCCTATACTTAACTGCGAGTCGACCCGACATCCTATTCGCAGTAAGTATGTGCGCCTGGTTTCAAACCTGTGCTAAGGAGTCTCACCTAACCCTAGTTAAGCGTATCCTTAGATATCTAAAGGGTACACTTAATGTTGGTATTTGCTATCCTAGATCTACCGAGTTCGAACTAACCGGCTACTCTGATTTGGACTATGCTGGTAGTAAGCTCGATAGAAAGAGCATGAGTGGTTGTTGTCAACTTCTCGACTCGAGTCTAGTGAGTTGGTGCAGTAGGAAGCAACACTGTGTTGCTTTATCTACCACCGAAGCCGAATACAACACGATGGGTGAGTGTGTCATGCAGCTTCTTTGAATGAAGCACACTCTCCGTGACTTTAAGTTAGACTTTACGAATACTAAACTTCACGTAGATAACATTAGTTCAGTTAATCTTACAAAGAATCCGATATGTCACTCTAGGACCAAACATATAGAGGTCAAACACCATTTTATTCGAGAACATGTGGCCAACGGATCCATACAACTCGAATACGTCGAATCGAAGTCTAACTTGGCAGACCTATTTACTAAACCCCTACCCGAAGCCGAATTTAGTCTATTAAGACAAAAATTGGGCATGTGCGTAATAGAATAGGTACTTGCAAATTATATGTTCTTACTACTATTTATTTAATTTCATGGAACTAGCATAGGACATACCTTAGATATCATGCACCTATAGATTTAAGGAGCTAGTACATCTCACAACACATAGGACTAATGTGTTTGTGTACTTAGCCACGTAGATGGGTGTGAGATGTTAGGACCTTACTCCTGGTTCCAGATGTAGAGCTAGTGCATCGCTATGAACCACGGAGTATAATCATACATACTAACCGACTCTGACCAGGACTGGTTGATCCTTCATATCAATCAAGCCAAATATGAGTCGAACATTTTATAGATGAACCTATTTTCAGTATATTATTTTTAAAATAATGTGGAACATGCTTGGACTTTAAAATTAAAACTTATTTTTTATTCCACACACATCCTCACTCTTTTCGATGTATGGCAAAAGGGAGAGAAAAAGGCCAAAGTTAAGGGATCAATTTTTTTTATGGCCAAGGCTTACTTAACTTTAAGTTAACAAAACAAGTTAAGGGAACTCTTAACTTAAACACATTTAGTTAACTTGTTTTCGTTAACAATACAATAATTTACTTAACTCTTACTTAACTTGTTAACAAAAAGTAATTTACTTAACTTGTTAACAAAATAGAAGTAAAGGCCAGGTTAAGAAATCAATTTTTTCTTAACTTAAAACTTATTTTAAACACTATGGCCAATATTAAGTAATTTCGGTCACTTAATTCTTTTTTAGTAGCAAATATCAAGGGGGAGAGTTAAAACCCTTTCTCAAGTACTCACCCTCGGTCAAGGGGGAGGATTCCTCAAGGGGGAGGAGTTGAAAAAGAGTTTTTACTCCTACACATTCATGCATATCTCTTGCTCATTTTACTTAATGCACTTAATTTGTTTTTTCTTAACTTTGTATGTGGGTTTGCCATAAATCAAAAAGGGGGAGATTGTTGGTGCAGTAGGCAACTAAGTCGAACCTGAGTTTTGATTATAACAAACGATACAAAGTTAAGCTCATGTCGTTATCTCATGAGCTGAATCGAGTATGCAGAAGATTGATATAGCTGGAGCTGAAGGCTAGCGACACCCGGAGGAAGCCGCGGTGGTCGGGCGACACTCGAGTGACTTCGGAGGGAGCCGAAGGAATCGAGTGGAAGACCGGAAGCAAAAGCAACATGTAAGTGTCGAGGTAAGCTCGTGTGTGCGAGCGTAAGTGAGGTCGTATCCTCTTTATGGGGATGATCTTAAGCGTAGATCCGACCAAAGACATCCTATAGATGGTCTAGGTCGAGATCGGACGGTCGACGACCGTCGAAATTATGTTTTTGTTGAGCTAACTTTGACTTGCAGCAAGCATCGGACCGCCACTTGAGGACTCATTGCCGTAATCGATCACGGGAGGTCAAGACTCGACCGATGTCGCCATCGAGATCGATGATAGCCATCAGTCGACTGATGGTCAATGATCAGATTCGAGGAGTCAAGGCTTATCACCCCATTTCAAGGAGATTGGTGCTCAATTGTGATTGGCTAGGGTTCCTCTCGAAAAGGGGCTCAAAGGCTATAAAAGGAGGGCCAAACCTAGGGTTTCTTCATCATTCTAAAGCTTCCAAAAAGCCTCCGCCAAGCTACAACTTTTCGACCACGAAGTGCTTTCTCTCCGACGTCTAGGTCTTAAATTCTTTTCTATTGTAACGTCGGTTTTTTTTAGCTCTTATTTAAGTTCATTTCTTTTCAGAGCTTTTATCGTATACGAGGAGAGGGGGAGTGTCCCTCTACCTCAAGCTTTTTCCTTCTTGTATCGATTAACTCCTACCTCCAACGAGGAGGAGTTCCTTTAGTGCTTTTGCCCTCCGTACGTGGTCAAGGACCACTAGGGCCTTGGATTAGTAGCCGAAGGCTACGAACCAAGTAAAAACTTCATTGTCTCTTTTTACTTTACATTTCCGCTGTAATTAATTATCTCTCGAGTTTTAACGAACGTAAAAAAAAACGAAAAGGTTTTTCGCTATTCACCCCCCCCCTCTAGCGAACCACATCGATCCAACAGCTGATACTGAGGCTGATACTGATGCTGTTGATGCTGATATGGAGGATGATACTGAGGTCTGGAAGGAAACTGATTTGCCGCCGCTACTATTTCATCTTGCTGGAGTGAAGGACATGAATTAGAAGGATGCTCTGGACTCGAACAAATACCATAAACTCTCATAGGCTGCATAGGCACTATAGAAGATTGGCTTGCCTGGTTCAGAGCCAACTGCCTAACTAATGATGTGAGCTCCTGTATAGAAATCTTCATCTCCGCCTGATCAATAATAGCCAGGTGAGCCTCACTCACCCCTCTAGTCACTATAACTTTGCTCCCAAACTGCTGTGAGTTCTCTGCCATGTTTGCAATAAGCTCTCGGGCCTCACTGGGAGTCTTGTTAACTAATGCCCCTCCACTAGCTGCATCTATCATACTCCTATCCATGGGAAGCAGTTCCTCATATAAGTACTGAACGAGCAACAGGTCACTGATCTGATGCTGGGGGCAACTGGAACATAGTTTCTTGAATCTCTCCCAGTACTCATACAATGTCTCTCCAGTAGACTGCTGGATACTGTAGATGCTTTTACTGATGGTAGCAGTTCTGGATGCTGGGAATAACTTTTCCAAGAATGCTTTCTTCAATTCAAGCCAACTGTTGATACATCCAGGTGGAAGATAGTATAACCAATCCTTAACTGCTCCAGCCAGTGAGAATGGAAAAGCTCTCAATTTTATATCTTCCTCTGAAATGCTTTGTGGCTTCATAGTAGAGCACACCACATGGAACTCGTGCAAGTGCCTGTTGGGATCTTCACCAGACAATCCATGAAACTTAGGAAGCAAATGAACTGTACCCGATCTGAGCTCAAAATTCTCCTTTAAAGCTGGGTAGCTAATGCAAGAATACTGGTATGTCGCATCAGGGGCTGCAAGCTCCTTCAGAGTCCTGTTGTTATCTGCCATGACTATCTGCAACTCTGATGGACTGTAATCAGAAGTATCAGCTGACCTGCCCTATGCTCTCCGCAGTGCGTGAAAAGTCCTATCAATCTCAGGATCCAGCTCAAAGAGTTTATCGCCTGAAGACCTGGTCATTTTCAAAACAAACAACACAATGAGTATAGATAGAAAAGATAAGAAAGACAATAATAACAAAAGAAAAAGAAAACAAACAAACAAACTGCAATTTAAAGACAAACGAACCCATTAAAGTCCTTGGCAACGACGCCAAAATTTGATAAGCGGTGATTTGTCGTGATACCGTTCCCAAATTATTTACCGAACCCCCTAACTACACTAATGCAGTATAGGACTGACTCTGGTCATCTCCCAACGAACCTAATGGCTGGACGTTTGTTTTTAAACAGAAATAAACACTGGGGTTTTTTACAATTATCAGAACAATTAAACATGCAAAAAGTAAACCTAACTACCAATTATTAATTCCCAGGAAGTGATCCTAATGCAAGAATGATCCAACCTTACACCGCACTGTCACTCTACGATGCAATGGTCAAACAATTCTGGTAAACAAACCAACATGGAAATTAAAGCTGCAGGAAGCAACCGACTACTACGCATAATAAGTAACAACTACCCTAATGCGCAAAAGTAAGTAATCACGTACCGCACTGTCACTATACGGTACAATGATCACGAAACAAAGGTGAACAATTTAACCATCTACCGTGATCATACTATAATGGCATACATGAGTCAAACAATACACAAAAATTACAATAAACAAAATGCAATAAACGAAAGCAATTCGACCAGGCACCGCACTGTCACTATACAGCAACTGGTCGAATGTAAATGAAATCTAATCTAATAATGAAAGCACTACAACCAAAACACCATACTGTCACTATACGATACATTGATTGGACAATTTTAATGGATGGGGTTAGTACGTCAGCAACAAGAAATTAAACTAACCTACAAATGCACAACGAACAAAATTTAACTGCTAAGCAACAACCAACCCTATAGAAATAATATCATGCGTGAACAACAAAACAATTAGCAGAACAAACCTAATTACTACTAACGAATGCATAATCTAACAGGATGAACACGCAAACAAACGAACACATAAACAACCATACACATGAACATCCATATTAATCCAAATAAACAATGACCAATCCACAATGTGGACGCAACAAATGTAATGTACCCTCTCGCGGTGAATGCGGTCGCCTAATCACCAGCAGAGGAGGACGATGACAGAGGAACGCGATCACCGCTCCGGCAGCTGTGGAGTCACCGAACAGTGAGGTGGAACTTCACCGATGGAGATGACTCTGTCCTAACTGGCGCAGCCTGTGGGTGGCTCCGGCGAGGAAGGGAAGGCCTATCCCAGCCGCCGGAATGGAGTGAACGCTGGTGAAGGTTGTACTCGCTGGAATCCCGCGCTCGCCCCTCTTCCGATTAGTTGTCTGAATCATGGCATCTAATCGTCCGCCGAGTCTCGCCTGGGATCATCGCTGGCTGTCGGAGGGAAGCTCGCCGGAGTGGAGTGCCAGACTGTTGCCGCCGCGCGTGTAGTCGCCGGTCGCCCGCGCTCGCGAGAGGAAGAAGATGGCTCGATTTTTCTGCGCGATTCTGCTCTGCCGATTTGGGAAGGTAAGTTATTAAATGAAAAACACCAGCCGTCCGATTCAATTGCTCATCCAATCTCAGCCGTTCGAAAGGATTTGCGCAATCTACCGATTCTAATCCCAGCCGCCGATTTGAGCCTCATCTGATCCCAGCCGTCCAAACAAGCTAGGGTTTGATGGATATATTAATTGCTTAATTAAGCTGCTCCATCCAACGGCTGAAATCATTCTGATTTGAAATGAAAGGATCTGATCCGTCTGAAGGTATAATCACGATCCAACGGTCCGGATGAACGGCCAAGACGCGTAGATCTTAATGTACGGGTCATATCGCTCCAGATCCAGATGGATGACTCAGAATCAATCACTTTCCTCGGACGGTCCATAATGCTCAGATCTGAACCCTTGATTTAATTTGCCCTTTTGATCTGGATGAAGGGCTCAGATTAAATCATTTTGAAATTTCCATTATGACCCCAGATGAAGCCATATTTGATCCAACTTGAGTCTAGTTCAGTGGCTCATCTCGATCTCCTACAAACAAAGATAAAATTTTCATATAAGTCCAAAAATTAGGAGAATTTACAATAAGGTCTAAAAATATATCCAACTCATAAAACATGTAAATAATCAATAATAAATCACTCGAGAGGATAAAAATAGTGATATTAAGGACCAAAATAATACAACAAAATGGCAGTTATCAGGGACCAAGATTGTCCCTCCACACCCGACCAAGATAATATGCGTTGCTCTGCTTTGTCAGATTCAACAACTACAAATGATCGAGGTAGTGATGGGTATCAAGGACCTGGTAGGCATTTACGAGTTGATTTGATTAAGATCTAATCTAATCGTAATGTGTATCATATACGCATTAAGGCCTTTATTATCCTATATTAGCATGCATCACATACATACATACATTATTCTAGCATGCATCATATACATACAAGAAAATTATCCTAGCATGCATCATATACATACAAGCATTATTCTACTAGCATGCATCTCATACATACAAGCAAAATCAAATATATATATATATATATATATATATATAATCAACTGTGATGTGGTCATGGCCCTACTACGATCTTCTCAAGCCAATGAGAAGATCGGACGGTCAACCTAGGGCTAGCGGCTTCTCCAATATGAAACTCGAGTTACAGTCGAGTCTAAAACTATTTACAACTAGAATTTCAAAAGAAGAGGTATGACGCGCAGGTCGCATACACTATACAACACGCATAACCACAAAAACGGCACGCAGGCAGTATTATGAATTACAACACATCATAATCCAATCAAATTGGGGTCATTGTGCCATGACAATCACAGAATTATACATAATTCTAAATTATGTATTTTTACAAAAAATTTCTATAATTTTTCCTTTTTTTTCAATTTTATGAGTCACCTCTCCGTAACGGTCCCGCTAAGCGGTTTCCGAGCGCGATCGCGGGACAAGGCCCCTTTCGGGGATAGGGGCAGTGCCCCTACTCGCAAAATAAACTTTTCGAGTGTCCCTACTATGATTTTACAGTGACTTAAGTCGCTGTCCCAAAAACCTAAAGTGAGAACTTGCCGTTTCGGAGAGTTTTTCTCCGTGGTTAAAGCAAGTGTCCCAACACTCATTGCTTCGACTCTTCGAGAAAAATACCCAAAAATTCTATAAAAATAGGAAATTTACAAAAACATAAAATTCTATAATTTTTATATCTAATATAAAAACTACAAAAAACGAAACAAATACATGCTTTGCACGTTGCTCTGATACCACTGTTGGACTTTCTGAGCCGCAAAAATCGTTTTTTGCGTTGCGAAAGCCCCGGAAGTCCAGCCACGGATCCGTGCAAAGATGTATTAAAACTAAAAACATGTATGTGTTTAATAAAAACCCTAGATCTACCTTAGATCTAGAAGGTGAGATCATTACCCTCGATGCGACGCCCTTCGCAAATCCCGCTCATCCAAAAGCTTCGCCGGAACTCAAGAGCGTCAAGTGCACACTCCTCTATTGGTATCCACACAAGAAATAGGTGGAAAAAGCGATCTTGAGTGTGCTAGCACTCCTTAGATGCTCACGGCAAGATAAGGAAGAAGAAGGAGGGAGCTTGAGAGGATGATCCAAGGAAGAAGATGAAGTTAGAGTGTAACTCACCAAATCAATTCCACCATCAAATGGAGTGGCCGGCTACTTCATTGCTTGGGGGTTACATGCATGCATGTAACTCCAAGAGCCAATGGCTCTTGGTCTCCCTCATGAGGTGGCACCAATTGATAAGTCAATGATGATGTGGAACATCATCATTGGCCGGCCATGGCAAGTCATCATCATGAGATGGCATTTGGTCAAGTCAAACTTGACCTTTCATCTTCCCTCTCAAGTAAGTCAAACTTGACCTCTTATCTCCCATGGTTGATCAAATCTAACCACTTGACTCAAGTCAATTTGATTTAATGAATCTCTATTCATTAATTTAAATTGACTTAATGAATCAAATCTAAATTAGACTCATTCAACACTTGAATCAACTTGAGTCTAACTCAATTAGTCTAATTTGGATTACTCTTAATCCAATTTGGTTCATCACATGAACCTAATCCTCATGGTTCATCATATGAACCTAATCTCCATCTAATTGCTCTTTGTGTGTGACCCTATAGGTTCTTGTAACGTTGGCAATGTCCCTAAACTGATTTAAGAACATAAGCAATGAGTGGTATCTAACAACACATCATTGCTACCCAAGTTACAAGAATGTTGAGCTCCAACATCACCTTTGTGACTACTAATTGTGACTCTCACAATATGTGACAATGTCCCTCTATCCTTGACATCTAGATTGACCAATTGAGGCATAGACCATGTCATCCTCGGTACAATCTATATCTTGAACTCTAAGTAGACTCACTCTAATCAAATGAGCTCAATATCTCATATTGCCTCATTTGGGCATGGCCATGCACTTCGTGGTCTCACTCTATCAAGAATATCGATGTCACTCCCGTCATATAGGAGGAATAGATCCCATCTACATCACTCACATCCCTCCGCATAATTTGTTACATACCCAGTAATCGCCTTTATAGTCCACCCATTTACGGGTGACGTTTGACGAAGCCAAAGTATGCAACTCCTTATGTAAGGAACCATGGTGACCTCAGGTCTAAGGACTAATAGTCATACTAATAGCCACATGAGAAAGTATATGACACTCATATAATGATCCATGATACTTTCTCATGGCGAGTCATTCAGTATACATTCTCCAATGCTTACCCATGTGTCAACTTGATATCTCATATCCATGACTTGTGAGATTAAGTCATTGTGTTGACCTACATGCTAGTCTCTACGCATTAACATTGTCCCTGAATGTTAATACTCGACTAGGAATGATTAAGAGTAGTGTTCTCTATATCATCTCATTATCGATTCAACCAATCGATTGATATAGATAAGAACCTACTACTCAAGGACATTATTATATTTAGTTATTTGGCACCAATACAAGTAAATTTAATAACCATGCCTTTATAAATAGGATATGATACAATAAAGTCCATACAACAATCATCACATGATTGGCTCTAGGGCTTTAACTAACACATCAGTCAACTGATAGAGCCTTCACTCGACTGATAACCCCAGCAGTCGAGTTCGACTACATTCTGTGCTCGAAATATCGAACACCCGTCGACTGATCATAAGATCAGTCGACTGCTCGGCCAATCAGTCGACTATCCACCTCTAGCAGTCAACTGCAAGGGCACTCCCCGCAGTTAAACCCTAGTTGACTCATATCAGTAGACTGTCACATGGTCTCAGTTGACTGATACACCTCAAACATGAGGTTTAACCCAAGTATGGTGCCCCCATACTTGCTAGACCACCCGTAGCCTATACCTAAGCCTTCTAGCCACCTCCGTCAGCCTCGCGCCTATCAGATCCCTCCAAGTCATCCATGACTTGTTCTACCATACGCTAGCCATCAAGTGCTTCCATCGGCTATGTCATGCTAACGGTGTCTACACCACCAAGGCACATTGGACTTATGCTGCCAAGACTTCACTTGAACTTTACGGTGCCAACCATTGGACTTATGCTGCCAAGACTCCCGCTTGGACTTTACGCCGCCAATATCAAACCCCTTGGACTTCTCAAATGCCAAGACTCAAGCTTTGAATTTCCCTTGCCAACCCATGTTGGACTTTCCATGCCAAGACCCATGCTTGGACTTTTCCTTGCCAAGACTCATGCTTGGACTTTACATGCCAAGTACTCAAGACTTGGACTTTCCATGACATGGTCAACTCCAGTCAACCATCAAAATCCCCTCGAGTCAAACTCGAGTCTGGTCAATCATGACCGGAGCCGATTGTGCCAACAATCTGCCTAAAATAATATCAGACATCAATGTTAAACTTCCATGTCAAACATCAAAATATCGCTCGAGTCAAACTCGAGTCCAGTCAATCGTGACCTGGGCCGATTGCACCAACAATCTTCCCCTTTTTGATGTTTGACAAAAACACATACCTTTGAGTTAGAACACTAACTCAAATCTCCTTACCAATTATCCCAAATTGGTAATCCCAAACATTCTCCCCAATTCTCCGAATTGACAATTGATAACATCAATTGATAACACTCTCCATACCATTCTCCTCCAAAACATTCTCCCCCTTTTTGACTAACATCAAAAAGGTTATCTCTCCAAGGAGGTCAATGTCTCATGTCCCAATGAGATCTTACAATCTCCCCCTTGGTCCAAAAATACCTAGGATGCCTACCATCTTCCTAGTGATAAGTCTCATATCACTAACGAGAGGCAATCCTACACACTCCCAATTTCCAAATTGGGTATCTCAAAATTCTATTTTCCCCCTCATGAGGAAAAATATCATCCATCATCCCTTGATGGATACCTCCCCCTAAAGGCTTGCTCCCCCTTGACCATTGCACCAACAATGTCCTTGGGAAGTCCCTAATCCAATAGGAACTTTAAACCGTCAAAAATAAGGTTCAAAGTTCAACATAGAACTTTCCCATCCTTAAATTTGATACAAACCCTAAACAACTCTCCTAATCCATATCCAATGAATTTTCACCCTTTATAATGCTTCCCAAAGCATATCCTAGGGTTAGGATTAGTTAGGGTACTTTACCGTAACTGAAAATGGGCTAAATAACCTTGTTTTTCTGAAATCAGCCTGGTAGTCAACTCTATTAGAGATTAGTCGACTACCACTCTCATCAGTCGACTGCCACCAAGGACAGTCGACTGATAACTAAAAAATCTGATTTTCAGTTATTAGAGTTGAGTTTTAAAAATGCATAAATAATTATACATATATCAAAAAATCATGAAAATTCATACGAAAATACTTATGACCAATACAATGGGTGAAAAATGTTAGAAAAATATTTTACCCATAAAATATCGAAATTGATACAAAGTTCAAAAGTGAAGAAAAAACTTCAATGTTTTAGCTCACTTTGTATCAACTTCATCAATGGTGATTGCTATCAAAAGATATACTTCACCAAGGTTTTCTAAATTGATTTTAAAATGTTTTTGAAAACCTATATTGGATCATATTCCTTGGGCTTAATGTACATGACTTGTACACAAGCTTTCCCAATGATCCACAATTAAGATAAGATGAGTTTTAGTTCATCTAGATGCAAAAACTATGCACCTTGAACTTAACTCATATCCTAGCATCTCACATATATCTAGGGTGTATAAAACACACACAAGTCAACGTGATATGAGATGTGGGTTTTGTTCATCCTAATCTAGGGTTTCATGCATTTTCTAAGGCAACACTACTTGATTCCCTTATAAATGAGACTCCAAGTCATGCCATTGTCCTTAAATCATTTTTAATTAAATGCATGAATGATCATGGCATAAATGATAGCATAAATAAAGCATGGTCAATAATCATGATGTCATGACATATGATATAATCTAAAAACACATGACATTAAACCTTAATCCTAAACATGATCATGACATATTAAATGGTAAAAATAAATATAATGTCATGGCATGCTATATGGCAAACAAAGCATGGCAAATAAAAGGTATAGGTAAAATAATACCTAAATTTTAATATTAGTTGCCATTAGATATAATTAAGTATATTTTTCCATATTATCACTTATCTCCCAAGTGTGCCAAAAACCCAAAATGGCACACTATGACCTCTAAACCTAAATTGTGCCAATTTAATTGATTTTTCATAATCCCAAAAATGTATTGGTACATCCTAAAATCTTTTACGATCATAAGATCAAATCTATTCCCAAGGTACCCATAACCTTGAAAATTACCTAAAATGACACTTTTACCATGGTTAGGTTAACTACCCTTCCATTTAAAGTTGGCACACCCTAAACCCATCTAGCATGAATTGATCACGCTCTTAGGAACCCAAAACTTATTTGAGCTCCTAGGATTAATTAGGTATTCCTTAGGGATAACCTCCCTAGATACCTTCCTAATAACCCTTCTAGGCTTGTTAGCCTTGGTCATTTGGGTCTTGCCATGGTTAACTCTAGAGGTGAATCCCCTTGTAACCTTCTTAGTGACCACCCTAGGATTCCTTGAAACCCTAGCCACTAAGCACATTCCTTGGTTACTCTTAGGGATGACTTCCCTAGTAACCTTGGTCTTCCTAGACCTAGTTTGTGTTCCATAATCAAATGGAATACTATGATAAGTCACCTTAGGCTTAGGTTTGTGACCCAAACCTTTCTTGCTCTTAGTTGACATTTGTCTCTTAGGTCCTAGGTGTTGACTTTGAGATCTATACCCTTGACTTTGACCATTTGACCCCTTAACTTGATTTTGTATAATCCTAAGGGTCTTTTCAAGTTTTTCAAGCCTTGACCTCAAGGCTTGATTTTCGACCTCTAATTGCCTAATTTTTGAATTTTGAATTAATCCTTGGGCATGGTTCTTCCTAGGCATATGCCTAGTCCATTTGGGGTTAAAACCTAGGTGCTCTTGTACCTTTCTAATTGTCTCCCTAGGTAGAATTGATCTAGAATTATTTGACCTAGATTTGTCTTTAGATAAATTATTTTTGGGGATATTAGTCCCAAATTTCTCCTTATTTCTAAGGTTGACTTTCTTGGCTCCTAAACAATATTCCCTATTTCTAGCATACTCTTTATGATAAATTACAATAGAATTAAAATTTCTAGCATGCTTTTGCCTACAAATTAAAGTAGAAGCATTATCGAATTTTACCTTAGGGTTTACCTTAGAGGCTCCCCCTACATGTGTAGCTTTTTCTTTCCTCCTAGGGCATTTGCTTGTATAGTGCCCCTTTTGATGGCACTTGAAGCACACTACGTGCTCCTTACTCTTGATGGTTGAGGCTCCGGTCTCTTTGACTTTCGGTACCAATGGGGCCTTCTTAACCATCTTAGGGCACTTACTCTTGTAGTGCCTGAATTCCCTACACTCAAAGCATATTATATGTTTTTTATTTAAAACCAAATTTCTTGAGTTACCTAGAGTGGTGGTGGAGTTTTGAGCTTACTCATCTTGACTGGATGTTGAAGGCTCTTCTTGAGGTTGCTCCAGTGTAGATGCTCTAATCTCCTCCCCCTCAATCCTAAAGGTTGAGGTTTCTTCTAATTCTACCTCTTCCACCACTTCTTCCTTCTCGGATGTCGAACACTCCTCGACCTCCGAATCCTCACTTTCTTGTGAGGATAAGGATTCATCTTTGGCCTCCTCTTCTTGAGCCGGTGATGGATCTTCATGGAGCTTAGCCAATTCCCTCCAAAGCTCCTTGGCATCGATGCAATCACCTAGGATACACAAGAAGTCATTAGGAATTAAATCAAAAATAAATTTGATTACCTTCTTATTTTTCTCAAATTGTTGGAGTTGCTTCTCAATCCATCTCTTCTTTTTGAGGAAGCCACCTTTTGGTCCTCTTGGATATTCAAATCCTTCCATTAAGATGGACCACTTCTCAAAATCTCTCATCACGATAAAATCTTCAATTCTTCTCTTCCAAGAATTGAAGCCTTCTCGTCCATATAGGGTGTAAGGCACCGATGTGTTGATGTCCCAACCTAGTTGTTCTTCCAACTCCATCTTCACCCTCTAGTGTCTTTGTCTTTGCTCCCGGCGATTAGTCCGTAGAAGAGCCCTGGGCTCTGATACCAATTGTAGAGGAAATGTTGACTGCTAGAGGGGGGTGAATAGCTTCGATTCGTTGCATGATGGAATGCGTTCGTGCTTGTCTCTACAATTTTCATTAGCACGCAGCAGAATAATAATAAAGCAATAACGAAATAGACAAACACATACACCAATACACACGTATTTAACGTGGTTTGGAACCGAATGGTTCCTACTCCACGGATCGAACTCTAAAGAGCTCTAGTGATGCACACGCAATCACTAATCACAAATAACTCTTTCTCGGAATAATCCGGAGGCGGAGAAACCTCTTACAACATATTACAAAAGTAATATAAAGTAAAACAAGAAAATAGGAAAAGAATAAAACAATCTATGCAACGAAAAACTTTACAAATGATCTTTTGATTGCTTGCTTTGTGGTTGCTTGAATTGCACTTGGAGACCCTAATTTGCAGCAACAAATCGCCCTAAAAGCCTTCAAAAATCGGATATGATTTCCTCCTCCATGAGCTCCATTTAAAGCTTCTGCCTGGGCTAGAAATCACCAATCAGTCGACTGCTCAGGACCATTAGTCGACTGATGACATTGTTGCTATGAGACAATGGTGTAATCCATGTTGGAAAAATCCAACGGATAGGACATCGATCGAATGATCATGTCTATTAGTCGACTGATAGAGCCTTCACTCGACTGCTAACCCTAGCAGTCGAGTTCGACTGCATTCTGTGCCCGAGCACCAGTCGACTGATCACAAGATCAGTCGACTGCTAGGCCAATCAGTCGACAGTCCACCTCTGGTAGTCGACTACTAGGGCACTCCTCACAGTCAAACCCTAGTTGACTCACACCAGTTGACTGTCACATGGTCCCAGTCGACTAATACACTCAAACATGAGGTTTTAATCTCAAACATGAGGTTTAACCCAAGTATGGTGCCCCCATACTTGCTAGACCACCCGTATCCTAGACCTAAGCCTTCTAGCCACCTTCGTCAGCTTCGCGACTATCGGATCCCTCCAAGTCATCCATGACTTGTTCATCCATACGCTAGCCTTCAAGTGCTTCCATTGGCTATGTCATGCTAACGGTGTCTACACCACCAAGGCACATTGAAATTATGCTGCCAAGACTCTGCTTGGACATTACGCCGTCAATATCAAACCCCTAGGACTTCTCAAATGCCAAGACTCAAGATTGGACTTTTCCTTGCCAACCCATGTTCGACTTTCCATGCCAAGACCCATGCTTGGACTTTTCCTTGCCAAGACCCATGCTTGGACTTTACATGCCAAGTACTCAAGACTTGGACTTTCCATGACATGGTTAACTCCAGTCAACGATCAAAATCTCCTCGAGTCAAACTCGAGTCCGGTCAATCATGACCCGGGTCGATTGTGCAACAATCTCCCTAAAATAATATCATACATCATGTCAAACATCAATGTCAAACTTCTATGTCAAACATCAAAACATCGCTCGAGTCAAACTCGAGTCCCGTCAATCTTGACCTGGGCTGATTGCACCAACAATTTCATGTGAAAATCAAAGATTACAGTCTTAAGGATTTTCACTAATTATGCTTATCAGATCATTACTTGTGGGGTAATGGACAAGCAAGTATACTATTGCTTATGGAGATAGTAGAGGATTTGGTATGTAGTGTTTTATAGGGATTTTTATCCCTGAGATGTTCATACTGGATTGTACAGCTTTGAATGTACTTTTGAGTACTTAACTCGGGTTATACAGAGAAATTAGAGTTGGTTGCATACCATTATTGGGATTAAGCTAGTATTTGGTGGAAGATGTAGGAAATAACCTTCGGGAAATAACACACCACTTGGTTACGGTGTAGTAATGTTGTGAGAGAGTATTTTCCCACATCATCATCTTCTATGACTCCATGTCAGGGAATTCTTGAGCTTCAAGTAGGGTGATCATTTGGTAACGAAGGTACCATGCAAAGTCGTTAGACTTGCGAAGGTTACGACCACCTAATAGCTCGAGAATGTGATCGACATGTCTTAAGCCACCTACGGTTTATCAGTTGACATCTTGATCAAGATGTTTGGATTATCAGATCCTATCGGAATTCCTTAGACCAAGTCATGTGTATAGGAATGACTCCGTAGCTAGTGTTTTAAGAGTTGGAGATTTGATAAGCATATATTGCAAGTCAAATTATTGGAATCAGAAGTATCCGTATATTGGATAAAAGGAACAAGATTGGAGTCATGGGCCATGAACGACTATTGGAGAGTTTTTTTATCATAGAAGATCGACTGTAGGTCGTCAACATCTTCTTATGTTTATCAGCGAACTCAGAAGAATGACTCCGAAGAGAGTGTGTGCATGTAGTGCGGGTCACGATGACACGCAAAGTCAGATTATCCAATGGATTATTTTATCTGCTTCTACTACAAGCAGCCAGTATCTACCAGGGGATTATGTACTTTGAAGACTCAGTTGAAGACTATGGATGATGCTTTCAAGAGGACGATCAACAATCTCGAAAGTCGAGATCATCACAGAAGATTGGGTTATCACATCAGCAGCAATCTACTACCTTAGATATAGTTGGAGCTCTTTGATACTTCCATCAGGGAGAAGCAATTTACTCAGTAGTATCAGCAGAAGACATCTCAGAAGACTCAGACGTCCAGACAACAACTGTTACCTCTCTAGACACAGTTATACCTTTCGCAGAGTTGGAGCTGTTGGTTAAATCGACCTAGGTCACGATTGACCAGACTCGAGTTTGACTCGAGTGATGTTTTGATGTTTGACATAGGATGTTTGACATAGTATGTTTGACATAGTATGTTGACATTAATGTCGTTTAATATGTTGGGGAGATTGTTGGAGCAATTGACCCGGGTCATGATTGACCGGACTCGAGTTTGACTCGAGGGAGACTTTAATGGTTGACTAGGGTTAACCATGTGGTTATTGGGAAAGTCCAAGTCTTGAGTACTTGGCATGGGAAGTCCAAGCATGGGTCTTGGCAAATGGAAAGTCCAAGCATGGGTCTTGGCAAATGGAAAGTCCAACATGGGTTGGCAAGGAAAAGTCCAAGCATGGGTCTTGGTATGGAAAGTCCAACATGGGTTGGCAAGGGAAAGTCCAAGCTTGAGTCTTGGCATTTGAGAAGTCCAAGGGTGAAGTCTTGGTAGCATAAGTCCAATGGTTGGCGGCGTAAAGTCCAAGCGGAGTCTTGGCGGCGTAAGTCCAATGTGCCTTGGCGGTGTAGACACTGTTAGCATGACAATAGCCGATGGAAGCACCTGGAGGCTAGCGCAATGGATAAACAAGTCATGGATGACTTGGAGGGATCCGAGAGGTGTGAGGTTGATGGAGGTGGCTAGAAGACTTAGGTCTAGGCTAAGGGTGGTCTAGCAAGTTTGGGGGTACCATACTTGAGTTTAAACCTCATGTTTGAGGTTGGCAGTCGACTAGCATTATGGTCGGTTCGACTACCTTGAGTCGACTAGAGCTCGACTATCATTTAGGGCTGAAATTGCCTTGACTATCGCGCCGATCGCTCATTGGAGCAGCTTGATTATCGGCAATGATCGCCATTGAGTAGTTGATTATCGCGCGCCGATCGCCATGGATGGCGGGCCGATCGCGGCTGAGTCGTGAGCATAGAATGCTCCGAGAATGTTGTCGGGCGCGATCGCCAATGTTAGCAAATAATCGGGTGAGAGTCCCATTGGAACTTTTCCAACGTGGATTGAGTCGTTGTCTCACAACTACAGTGCTGGCAGTCGACTGGGGCCTTATGGCAGTTGACTGCCAAGCAGAAATCTAGCTCGATGCAGGTTAAAAAGAGGAGCTTGTGGAGGATTTCGACAATGGTTCTTTGGGAGCTTTCTTGGGGCGATTTGAAGGCAATTTGCAGGTGCATTTCAGGGCCCCTCAACCTCATCCAGGCAACCAACAAGCAAAGCGCTCAAACCCTAGTTTTGTAAAGTGTTCTTTACATTTCTTTGTATTTTGCTTGTATTTTCATGTATTGCTTTTGTAATCATTGTACAAGGTTTCTCCACCTCCGGATTGTTCCGAGGAGTTATTTTTGAATAGTGAGTGTGTGTGCATCAATAGAGCTCTTTAGAGCTCGATCCGTGGAGTTCGGTTCCAAACCATGTTATATCCTTGCGTTTGTAGTGCTTGTGTTCTTGTTGTATTTTCATTATTGTTTATTCCGCTGTGTACTAACAAGAATTGTAGCAAGCAAACACGAACGATTTCCATCAACAAACAGTAATGCACTATTCACCCCCTCTCTAGCGTCCAATCGATCTCCTACAGGAGCATGCTATGTTGTTGGCAGCTATTCAGTACTTCACAGATGGTGGTGTACTCTTTACTTGTACAATAGTGTTTACCATCACCATTGCAGACATTTTGGGTATTGTATCTCAGTTCAGTAGTTGACCTCAGTTTTTCCATGGTAGTCCTTTGCACCTACATGAGCTCAACCGTCAAGAACAGATATTGGGCGAGTTTAAATGGTTACTCGGCAAGAGATATAGAAGACTGAAGAAGTGGGCATTCGAGGTATTAATTTTAATTACCCTATTTGCTGGTGTATCGAGAGATACTGGTAGTTTATAGGTAGCTAGGTCTAGAATATTTTTAGACAGGATTTGAAGGGTTCCTATCGACTTATGGGTTGGTGATTGTTCTCTACCATCATGTGAGATGTTGATCAACAACCAAGAAGTCAAGGGATACCCTTAGCCTTTGCTAGACATACCTCTACTATGGATATATCCTTACGGATAGTTAAATTGTTGAAATGATGGTATACTATGTGTCTCGGATGTGTGTATAATCCGAGGGTATTCGGATGTAGTATCGGATGAACTCCTGGGATTGCCATTGCATAGGCAAGTGGAATATGCGATTGAGGTGATTTCGAGAATAGTTATGATATTGAAGACCTCATACTGGGAGATGATTTTATTGGTATCAGTGTTGCTAAACACTGTGGAAATTGCAAGAACGTAAGTTGTGATTATAGGAGGAGGTATTGGATGGGAAATTTATCTTTCCTAGTGTTTCTTCTTGAGAAAATCTAGAACTCTTTTTAAAGAGAGATGGACCTTTGAGGTTATGCATTGATTACCAATGATTGGAATGCAATAGTTGAGGAATCAAGTACTCTTGGAGTATTTGAGATCGATTGTCATCATATCTGTGAAGGATATATTTATGGATATATTCCCAATCTTGAGGGAAGTTGTGATTTCCCTGGATTTATTTGGTTATTACCGTAGGTGTGGATAGGATGTTACTAGCGTGACTATACCACTGATTTGTTGGACCAAGAAGGTGATGGAAATCACTTGGTCAGAAGCTTGTAAAACTAGTTTTCAGGGCTTATACGGTGGCTGACTTTTGCATCAGTGTTAGTTAGTCCTTCCATTGTGGACGGAAGGGTACTGCAAACAGATGCATCATTTCAGGGATTGGAGCGATTCCGATGCAGTTGTATGAGACATGTCTTATGCCTACATAAGTTGAGGAACTGTGAAGTTATCAGTTATTATTTTGATTAGTAGATGTATAGAGCAGGAATACTCATGGAGTTTTGACTAGCTACTGGGTAGCTACTATAGAGTTGCTAGAACATGGACAGTTGCAACTAAGAAGATTGATCATTATGGTCTTCTAGACACTCCCAGTATGTGTGGTAGAGTGGATTTTGGAGAGTAGATGTTTTTTCTCTTGCGAGAAAGAATAATTCTCCATCTCTGAAGAGGATAGTTGTTTCAGGAGACTTGTCATTCGAGAGTGGTGATTTATTTGGAGTGTATCCGAAACTAGTGAGTATTGAGACGTTCCTGTTGTTGGAACGATATATAGGGCATGGTTGATTTCGTAGTTTGATGTTGGTGGGCCAACATGTAAAAATGGAATATTAGTGACCAATAGGGTTACGTATCGAGGTGGAAGTGAGAGCTTAGTTTGATAGACTGTGTTGGGAGATTATCTGGAATTCAGAAAGGACTTGATGCGATTTGGATAATCGGTGGTCGATTAACCAAGTCTGCTCATTTTCTTCCAAGCCATAAAATGGATTTCGTTGATTTGCTTGATGGAATTATATCCATAGAGTATCCTTGAGTATCATTTTCGATAGTGATTCATGATTCATCTTACGATTCTGGCAAAGTCTCTAACAGGTCATGGACATAGAGCTCCACTTTGGTACGATTAGTTACCTTTTGGTAGATGGTCCATAAGAAGGTGTTATTTAGACTTTAAAAGGTCTATTTGTTGGATCGAAAGTGTCGCTAGAGGGGGGGGGTGAATAGCGATACGGTGTCGTTAAAAACTTTTGCAATAAGTAAAAAGCAAGTAGAGAATGCACAGCGGAAATATAAAGTAGACAAGATATTTTTACGTGGTTCACAATCTTTCGATTGCTAATCCACGGCCCTAGTGATCCTTGATCACGTACGGAGGGCAATTCACTAAAACCACTCCTCCTCGTTGGAGGTAGGAGCAACGATTACAAAAAGAAATCAAGGCAAAGGGACACTCCCCCTTTCCTTGTTACGATTAAAGCACAAAGACAATTTAAAGAAGTAGAACTTAAATAAATATACCGACAACTCTTATAAGTAGAAGATGTAGCTTTTGTGACGCCGTCGTAGCAAATGTGAGTAGTAGTAGCGGCGTTACGGCAGCGTGTTGAGAGCTCTTGAATTCTTGTTATTTGCTTGGCTTGAACATGTCTATTTATGGATATTGATCTATGAATTTAGACATAGGTAGTGTCAAGGTGAGGTTCTTATCCCAACTCAAGGATGAGGTGTTTCATCCAACCACCTTGTGCCACCTCCAACCTTCTTGTGCGCCAACTCAAGGATGAGGTGTTTCATCCAACCACCTTGTGCCACCTCCAGCCTCCTTGTGCGCCACTTGAGGATGAGGTGTTTCATCCAACCACCTTGTGCCACCTCCAACCTCCTTGGCGCCAACTCAAGGATGAGGTGTTTCATCCAACCACCTTGTGCCACCTCCAACCTCCTTGGGCGCCAACTTGTTGGAGCCATTCAACTGTGCCACATCATGGGAGCCAACCATCTTGTGCCAACTCACCTTATTTTGGGCGTCCACCACAAGGAAGCTTGGTGATGGTTTGGATGTCCACCTTGATGCCACATCACCCTTGTACCAAAACACGAGTCAAGTCCAAATTCACCCCCTTGAAATTGAGCTCTTCTCGAAATTTGGAACTTGACTAGCAGTTGGCTGTAGTCAAAGGGTTTTTTCTATGATACAAGTTAGCTTAAAATATAAAGTCGATGGTTCTAACCATCGATCTCGACCTAGACCTTCCATTGGAGGTATTGGGTCGGATCTCACGCTTAACGACCTTAGCTTTCGCTTACCTTGTAGCCTCGCTTCGGTCTTCACCGAGTACCTCGGCTTCCTCAAGTCCCTGCGGCGTTGCGACCACCTCGGTTCCCGGTGTCGCAGACCTTCCGCTCAACTTTAGCATTTCTGCACACTTAATTGAGCTCGTAAGATAACAAATATACCCTTAACTATTGAGCCTTTTGCCATAATCAAAATACCGGTTCGACTTTGGTGCCCACTGCACCAACAATCTCCCCCTTTTTGATTCATGCAAGCAGACACAAGTTAAGGAAAAATTAAACATAACGATGAGCTAGCATAATGATTAAGCATGAATGAGCTAGCATAAAGATTAAATATGAATGAGCTAGCATAATGATTAAGCATGAATGAGCTAGCATAAAGATTAAATATGAATGAGCTAGCATAATGATTAAGTATGAATGAGCTAGCATAATGATTAAATATGAATGAGCTAGCATAATGATTAAGTATGAATGAGCTAGCATAAAGATTAAGCATGAGTGAGCTAGCATAAAGATTAAGCATGAGTGAGAAATATTATTGTTTCAAGTTCTCCCCTTTGAGGTAACCTCCCCCTTGACCGAAGGTGAGTTCTTGAAAAATAATTTTACTCCCCTTAATAGTTGCTTAAGTAAACGGAATTACTTAATATAAAAGGTAATAATTTTGTTTACTTTCTTCCTTACTTTTGTGACTTTCTCCCCCTTTTGCCTTAACTCAAAAAGTTTGTAAATATATTTTAGGGTTTGTAAGTCCAAGCAAGTTCCCAATATAAATATATATATATATATATTTTTTTTAAATAATAATAAGCTTGAAAATATGTTCATCTAAAATGTACAACTCCGGTTGGACTTGATTGATATAGAATGATCAATAAGTCTTGAAGGAGTTGATTAATTTTAAATAATTATACTCCATGGTTCATGTCGATGCACTGAATCTACATCTGGAACCAGGAGTAAGGTCCTAACATCTCACGCCCGTCTACGTGGCTAAGTACACAAACACATTAGTCCTATGTGTTGTGAGATGTGTTGGCTCCTTAAATCTATAGGTATATGATTTCTAAGGTAAGACTTAGGCTAATTTCATAAAAAGAAGCAAAAGTAGAGTACATATATAGAAAAATTTAAATCCTACTCTATTACGCACATACCTAACTTTCGTCTTAATAAACTAAATTCGGCTTCGGGTAGTGGTTTGGTGAAGATGTCCGCTAGGTTTGATTTGGACTCAACATACTCTAGTTGTATAGTTCCATTAGTTACATGTTCCCTAATGAAGTGGTGTTTAACTTCTATATGTTTTGTCCTAGAATGACATATTGGATTTTTAGTTAAGTTAATTGAACTAATGTTATCTATGTAGGTTTTAATGTTGTTAAAGATTAAGCTAAAGTCTTGGAGAGTGTGCTTCATCCACGGAGTGAGACACACTCACCCATCGCATAACGTATTAGCCGGTGGTAGATAAGGCAGCGCAATCGCTTCCTCGCACCAACTTACTAGACTCGGTAGGGATTTGACAACAACCACTCGTGCTCTTTCTATCGAGTTTACTACCGCATAGTCGGTCAGATGGCCGATTAGATTAAACTAGATCTTAGGGCACCAAATACCTACGCTTAGCGTGCTCTTTAGATATCTAAGGATACGCTGACTAGGTTGAGACTCTCGCACAGTTTGTCAGAACCTTGCGCACATACTTACCGCAATAAAATGCCTGTCGGCTCATGTTAAGTATAGGAGACTTCTATTGCGCTCCTATAGTATTTTAGGTCAACGGGTTTTCCTTCTACATCTTCGCTTATATTAACATTAGTTGCCATAGGTGTATTGATTATTTTAGCATCTTGCATTCCAAATCGATTTATTAAGTCCTTAGTATATTTTTGTTGATGTAAATATATTCCATCTTTAGTTTGTTTAATTTGTAAACCTAAGAAGAAACTTAACTCTCCCACTAAATTCATTTCAAATTCACTTTCCATAAGTGAGATGAATTCGTTTAGCAGATCGAGTTGGTAGTTCCAAAAATTATATCATCTACATAGATTTGGGCTATAAAGATTTCTTTTCCTATGGTTTTAACGAATAAGGTTGGGTCGACTAAACCTTGGTTGAATCCTTTGGACTTAAGATAGATCGAAGCCTTCGCATCAAGCTCTTGGGGCTTGTTTGAGTCCATATAGGGCTTTCTTAAGTCTAAGGACATGGTCAGTTTATCTAGATTTTAATCCGGAGGTTGACTGACGTAAACTTCTTCCTTAATGTATCCATTCAAAAATGCTGACTTGACATCCATTTGAAACAATTTAAAACCTCGATGTGCAAAGATATGCTAACAACATATCTGGATGGACTCTAGTCCTGCTACGGGCGAGGGTCTCATCGTAATCTAAACCTTCGACTTGACTAAACCCTTTGCGACTAACCTAGCTTTATTTCTAACTACTTCACCTTTATCATCAAGTTTATTTCAAATACCCACCTTGTTCCAATAATTGATTTTTCTTTAGGTGGTGGTACTAATTCCTGTGACTTCATTTCTAGTGAATTGAGCTAGCTCTTCTTGCATAGCAATAATCCAAATGATCAAGAAGTGCTTGTTCAATAGTTTTGGGTTCGATTTTGGAAATTAACGAGATTTGACTAAGGTTTCGATATGAAGCTCTAGTTCGAACCCCTAAATTTGGATCACCTATAACTTGATTGATAGGATGATTTGTTTGAGTCTTAGTGTGACTCGGGTTAGGGTCATCTATCACTTGGTCGATAGGATGACTTGGGTGAGTTCTAGTTTGATTGGGTTAGAGTCATCTATCACTTGGTCGATAGGATGACTTGGTTAGGACGAGATTCAAGTTCAAGATCAGAGTCGGGTTCGCTATAAGTTGATTTGCTAGTTGGTTTTGTTAAGGATTGAACGGGTTCGTGTCCTTCGTCAAAAACTATATTAATGGTTTCTTCGACTCTAAGAGTGTCGTGATTGTATACCCTATAAGCTCTACTGGTGGTTGAGTATCCTAGAAAGGTTCCAGTAGAGGTTTTGGATTTGAATTTCCTAGGTAATCCTTAGTGTTTAAGATATGTACCTTGCATCCAAATACCCTAAAGTACTTGATGTTCGGTATTTTATCGTGATAAATCTCGCACGAGGTCTTTTGGTGCCTCTTTACCATAAGTGATCCTATTTTGGACATAGCAAGCCGTACTAACTACGCCCAAAATCTATCGGGTAGGTTATACTCGCTAACATTGTCCTAGCGGCTTCTTGTAGGGTTCTATTTTTCCGCTCGACTAACCCATTTTGTTGTGGGGTTCTAGGACATGAAAACTCATGGTGGTATCCGCTTAGGTTACGTAAATCAGAACCTCGTGGTTTTCGAATTCACCACCATGATCGCTTCTAAGTCTTTTAATCTTAAGGTTCTTTTGATTTTCGATTAACCTACAAAGATTGATTAGTTGGTCTAGGTATCATTTTTATGTTTGATAAACCTAACCCAAGTAAATCTAGAATAGTCGCCAATTATGACTAAGCAAAATTGACTACCATTGAGTGACTTAGCTCCATGTGAATCAAATAGATCCATGTAGGAGCTCAAGAACACTTTTGGTTCGTTCTTGATTAGTTAATTGATGTTGTGTCCTAGATTGTTTACCTTGTTGACAAGCATTACATATTTTATTATCCAAGTTGTTTAGTTTAGGCAAACCTATAACCAAGCCACTCGACTCATCTTGTGGACGAGTCTTAAAAGCGAGTGTCCTAGTCTTGGTGCCATAACCAAGATTCTCTCTTGTCGTGTCATAAGACACTTGGTTGAGGAGTTGGGTAAATTTATTGTGTAGATGTTGCTACTCCTAGTTCCTTTAAGTATTATTTTAGATGTTGCATTTATTTTGATTACGCATTCATTTTCTAGAAATATGACCTTATAATTGTTATCACACAATTGGCTTACACTAAGTAAATTATATTGAAAGTTTTCTACTAATAAGACCTTTTGAATTGTAAAGTTAGAGTTGAGCTCAATATCACCTGATCCGATGATTTTGAGCTTGCCGTTATTTCCGAAGGCTACCGATCCTTGTCGTTTGAATCGTAACCAAAATTTGAGTTGATCCCCGGTCATGTGTCGGGAGCAACCACTGTCCAACATCCATTGATCCTACACATTAGTTAGTTTGATGGTATATTTGAATTACTAAATTGTTGTTTGTTAGTTTTTAAACCTAAATCATCTCACCAATATCTACATGATCAAAACATGTTATTCCTATGTGTTATTGTGAGATGACTTTCAATTTTACTTGATTAATTTTAATGAATTTAAATTAACCAACATTAGGTTAGATTCGGATTTAGTCTAAGCTCATCAAGTAATCTTTTCAAGAGATTAGCTTCCAGGTCGTGGCGAGGCACAGATGCCTTCTTTGATCGGAACAACGACCACTTCCTTAGACAAAGCTAATTTCAAGAAATTGATAACTCGACTTACTTGAGACTACGTCTTGGTCTAACTAGTTATTTTTGAAAAGAGGCTCTCCGAGGCTCAATCTTTTCGTAGGATTTTAGTTGGTTTATTTTTGAAAAGAGGCTCCCCGAGGCTCAATCTTTTCGCAGGATTTTAGTTGGTTATGAGTCCTATCTAACCATTCTAAAAATAAAGGAAAAACTAAGCATGCAATTTCTAAGACTTAACAAAAATACATTTTGTATTGGCTCACCCTGGACCATTGAATCGAGTGGGTCTATTCACATAGTGAATTTGGTCCTTGGGAACCCAATACATGTTAGATCCTAAAGTTGAAATCAAAGTGGTCTTAGGGACCCATGCTTGGACATTTTTCTTATGTTGGTTTACTATAGACATATATGACTTATTGGTTGTATTTGAGTTAAACCCGAGTCCGGCCTTGTTGTACACGGCCCTTTGTGATCCAAGTAAGAGGTCAAGTCCCTTGGATCCCAAAGTGAACCTTTCCAACGTGTTCCTAAGGTCTTCGACTTGTGTTTTCAATTGCGAGTTCTCAACTTCAAGCTTTTCAACTTGAGTTGAGTCCTCCTCTTGAATACGAGTAGTCGAAGAGGTTAGGGAGACCTCATGTTTGAGAAGGTTAACCTCCTCAATTAGGGTCTCGACCTTGGACTCGGACTTAGCTAGTTTCTTATTTAAAAATTTAATTGCACCAAACAAAGTATTAAGTAACGACCGACTTACCCTTAATGATTCTTTTGAACCGGATACGGATCCGTGGCTTGTCTTGAATGGAAGCTCATCATCGGATTCGGACTCGGACTCTTCTTCGGTTTCGGAGTCGTGCTCGGTCGGCTTGGCCATTAGAGCTTGGATATCGTCTTCTTCTTCCGACAACTCCTCCCAAGTAGCGTTTAGCGCTTTCTTGGTCTTTGATGCGTTATTCTTTAGCTTTGAGCACTCGGACTTGATGTGACCGAACCTGTTGCACTCATAGCATCTAAAATTAGAAGTATTTGAATTAGGTTTAGGCTTACCTTGAGTTGTTGGTCGTTTTCGTCTCTTGATCATCTTCCGAACTAGATTGACTAGTTCGGATTCTATTTCGGAGTCTACTTCCGATTCGGACTCGTCTTCTTCCTTCGGGGGTGGCTTGCTTGCGGGCTTCTTCTTCTTGGAACCTGCAACTAACGCAATACTCTTCTCACGGACCACGTTAGTTTGCTCATGTAATTCAAGTTCAAAACAATTGCCTAACCTAATTTTAGAAAGGTCCTTGGAGACCTTGTAGGCATCGACCATGGATGCCCACAAGGTGGTCCTAGGAAACGAGTTAAGAGAATACCTGATAAGGTCGTGATTCTCGACCTTTTGTCCGATGGCATGGAGTTGGTTGACGATGTCTTGGATACGAGCATGTAGTTGAGTTGCGGTCTCGTTTTCCTGCATTTTCAAGTTATACAATTTATTTAAAAGTAAATCTCTTTACATACCTTCGTGTCGTCGGTGCCTTCGTGTAGTTCCACTAGCTTGGTCCATAAGTCCTTTGCACTAATGAAGGGGCCGACGCGGTTGAGCTCTTCCTTGGACAACCCACATTGCAAGATTTGAGTTGCCTTGGCATCGGCTTCTACTTGTTTTTCATGGAATTTGACCATTGATCGTAACCCAAAGATTCACCATCTTCATTAATAGGAAGTGTGAAACCGGTTTGGATTACGATCCACATCTCGATTTGGGTTTTAAGAAAGCATTCCATCCGATCCTTCCAATAACGAAAGTCATTACCGTTGTAAAGCGGGGGTGAGCGGTGCTAAACCCTTCGAGATGGGCCATTTAAAAACAAGAAGAAGAACGACGAAGAAAATCTTGCAAAACACACACGGAAAGAATATTCCAAGACTTTCGTCTTGGATTAGTAGTGCGGGAAGTAAAAAAAGATATATAAAATGTAACTTGCAAAAAGAAATAAACAATCAAATGCGAATGTCGTTGAAGTTCCGGAGGACAACCTTACTCGGGATCTAACCCGAAGGACAACCTTATCCGGATCCTAAAGCCTCTAATGCAATTCTATATGTAGGAGAAGATAAGCAAGTGAAATAATTATACGAAAACAGAAATAAATAAATAAAAAATCTGTAAAAACAAAGCTAGATTGGTGGTTTCACCGAATCTTAGCGCCCCCGGCTCTGATACCAATTGTTGGATCGAAAGTGTCGCTAGAGGGGGGGGTGAATAGCGATACGGTGTCGTTAAAAACTTTTGCAATAAGTAAAAAGCAAGTAGAGAATGCACAGCGGAAATATAAAGTAGACAAGATATTTTACGTGGTTCACAATCTTTCGATTGCTAATCCACGGCCCTAGTGATCCTTGATCACGTACGGAGGGCAATTCACTAAAACCACTCCTCCTCGTTGGAGGTAGGAGCAACGATTACAAAAAGAAATCAAGGCAAAGGGACACTCCCCCTTTCCTTGTTACGATTAAAGCACAAAGACAATTTAAAGAAGTAGAACTTAAATAAATATACCGACAACTCTTATAAGTAGAAGATGTAGCTTTCGTTGTCGGCGGCACTTCGTCGTAGCAAATGTGAGTAGTAGTAGCGGCGTTACGACGGCGTGTTGAGAGCTCTTGAATTCTTGTCTTTGCTTGGAGTGAACATGTCTATTTATGGATATTGATCTATGAATTTAGACATAGGTAGTGTCCAAGGTGAGGTTCTTATCCCAACTCAAGGATGAGGTGTTTCATCCAACCACCTTGTGCCACCTCCAACCTTCTTGTGCGCCAACTCAAGGATGAGGTGTTTCATTCAACCACCTTGTGCCACCTCCAACCTCCTTGGGCGCCAACTTGAGGATGAGGTGTTTCATCCAACCACCTTGTGCCACCTCCAACCTTCTTGTGCGCCAACTCAAGGATGAGGTGTTTCATCCAACCACCTTGTGCCACCTCCAACCTCCTTGGGCGCCAAATTGTTGGAGCCATTCAACTTGTGCCACATCATGGGAGCCAACCATCTTGTGCCAACTCACCTTATTTTGGGCGTCCACCACAAGGAAGCTTGGTGATGGTTTGGATGTCCACCTTGATGCCACATCACCCTTTGTACCAAAACACGAGTCAAGTCCAAATTCACCCCCTTGAAATTCGAGCTCTTCTCGAGGTGGAACTTGACTAGCAGCTGGATCAGTAGTCAAAGGGTTTTGGACCGCAGCATGTACAAGTAGCTTAAAATATAAAGTACGATGGTTCTAACTATCCGATCTCGACCTAGACCTTCCATTGAGGTATTGGGCCTGATCACGCTAACGACCTTGCTTCGCTTTCACACGAGCTTACCTTGTAGCCTCGCTTCCGGTCTTCACCCGAGTACCTCGGCTTCCTCCGAAGTCCCTCTGGCGTTGCCCGACCACCTCGGTTCCCACCGGGTGTCGCAGACCTTCCGCTCAACTTTAGCATTTCTGCACACTTAATTGAGCTCGTAAGATAACAAATATACCCTTAACTATTGAGCCTTTTGCCATAATCAAAATACCGGTTCGACTTTGGTGCCCACTGCACCAACACTATTGTGACTATCCGTGATAGATTTTGGAGGCTATCAGTACTCGCATTTTTTCACTTGAGATGGGTAACTTTCCTCCGGATATTTGAGATGGTTGGTATGACATCTCGTACCTGTACATAAGTCAGAAATTTAGGGACCAAATTTTATTAAGTGGGAAAGAATGTAAGATACAGAAAAAAAATTTGAGTAACCCCAGCTAATTAAGTTTATTTAGGGGTTAGGGTTAATTGAGATTAGGTTTAATTAAAAGTTGGGTTTAGTTAGGGGCTGAACCGGTTTGGCCTGAACTGGTCGGCTTGAACCGGTTGACGAATGACTTTTAAAAGTCGCCGAACGAATCGATCAGTCCATTTCCACTCACGATTTCTCCGTTCTGTTCTTCTTCGCGTCGCTGCCCTTTCTTCCTCCTCACGATCGCCGTCTCCCTTCCCTTCTTAAGTGTTGTGCTGCCGTAGGTGGGAGATCCGTCCGGCGGGAGAGGCGCAAAGAAGCTGGAATCAGGTGGAGGCTTGGATTGGGAAGCTGGGAACGTCGGGGGGAAAATTAGCTGTCAAGATTGAGGAGATGGCTATTGTTGGCCGCCGAATCTAGGTAAGTGTCGATCTCTTTCCTTAGTTGATATGTGAGTTGATATCTAGTTGCGGGTGGTTTGTTGAGCTTGGATCTGTGGTTTGGCATTGGTGGAGCTCGATTTTGTTCCGGTGAACAGGGCAGCTGGGGAAACAGCTGCTGGTGGAGGGTTGAGCTCAGTAAGCTTCGATTTCTTTTTTCCTATGTTGTCTGTGATTCATGTGAATCCGTAGTATGTCAATTCCTAAAGAATCTGATGGTTTCTGTTGATGGATTGTCGGATGGAAGTTGTGATTCATGTGGTGTCCAATCTCTGTGGATTGTCGATGAGGATTTTGATCAGCCAGCAGGTTGGATAGGGGTGGGTTTTGATGGTTGCAAGGTTGTGAGTAGTAATGCAACAATGGGTGAGCTATGTGTTCCTCCAGGGCTTGGTCAGATCTCTGTATTCCTCGGTGTGGAATTATTGGTAGCAAGCTGATTGGGGGTTCTGTTTTGTTTTGGTGTGGATGGAGTTGTGAACAGCTTGTACCTTGTGTATGTGATTGGTTGAATGTTAAGCTAATATAGGTTTGTTCTGTGTTGCTGATGATGATTTAGTTATGTGTTATGTTTTATTGATGATGGTGTTTCTGTGGATTGATTTCAGTTGTGTATGGTTTTGAGTGATACTGTGCAAGTTTAAGAAGAAGGTAAGCTGAGGTGTTGTTAATGTGTCTGATTGATCTTGGATTGGATGGATTGGTATCCGATTGTAGTGTGAGTGATGTTCAGATGAGCAATAGTGTGTAATCTAATTGTTCTTGTGGTCACAGACCATGGATGTGAGAATGGATGATGGAGTTGTGGTGAGGTTGATTTGAGTGTGTTTAGATCTATTTACATTAATGGAGCTTTGGATGTTGGTGATCTATTATGAGTTTGGTTATGGTGTATCAGATTGGGATAATCGGGATTTCTAACTTATAGACGAGGAAGGGATGCGAACATAGAAACGAAGTGGTGTTTTGTTCATATACTTATCGGAGGATTATACTTAATCATAGTTTGTTATTATGTGTAGGTTTGGGGTACGAGGCAGGTCCCCGGGCTTGAGGATCATTATTTCGACCTCCGTGTCAGGTGGGTAATATCTACCCTGGTCAGGTAGTTTTGACTCATTTCAGTGCATGAATTTAGACTTATGATGATACCTTTGATCTTAGACCGACTCTTATTTAATCATGTGCTTGTACTTAGCCTTGACCTTTGAGATATATTGTTGTTACTTCATCGTTTATCTATCACGGATATGAACTACAAACCCTATTGTGTGTTAGCTGTTGGATGTTCAGTAAGTACATGTGGTTAGGGTTATCTTTGTGACCTCAGATTGGGTTACTGAGTTACATCACTAGAGTTAGGTGATGGATTAGACTATGGAGTCGATTGTTGTATCGTACACTTATTAGTTGTGCATCTATGGTGGATCTAGTTATCTGTGCATAGATAAGTGTGTGATTGTCAGTATGCGGCTATGGACTAGAGGTCCTAGCGTGATGGTATATCCATTATGGATTGTGTGCCTGTGTATGGTTATATGGATGGTCGATAGTATCTCGCTACAGACTAGAGGTCTTAGCGTGGTTGACTCTCAGATATGTATGACTCTCTGAGTGATAGAGAGAGAGTCTTGTGGATTAGTAGTCCTTGCATAGTTGACTTTTGGTTGACCAAGACTCCCTGTGGGATAGGGAGTGTTGTGAGGATACTTGTGTGGAGTTATGCATCATTACATTACATGCATGCTGGCGATTAGGTCTCCCTTGTGGTTGAGAGGGTCGCTAGTCATCCTACCTCCTCGGCGACTCGGAGTAGTGGTAGCAGGGTTAAGTGCAGAGCATTATTGTGTGTGTCATTCTCGGCCACTATGGATGGTGGTAGCTAGAGGGACGCACTTGGCCACTGTGTGGAGTGGTAGTTAGCGCACTCACCCACTATAGATGGTAGTCATGTGATGTGCAATTGTCCTGGGTGTGGTGCTGGTCTACTCATGGGTCGGGACGGAGCGGCTAACAGTAGGGACCCCCGTGTGAGTAGCATATAGCTCTATGGCGGCTAGCTACTATTTCATACTACCCAACTCAGTCACTCGAGTGTGAGAGTCGGGATAGTTGTCATGTCATTCCACCCAGGCCATACTAGGGTCGTGGTTGGATGGGTCCGCATACATGGCCATGCATGTGCATTGCTGATATATATGTATGCATGTATTCGATATATATTTTACATATGTCTGTGAGATATTGCATTTGGTTGCTGCATATGTTTGTACATCATTATATATTGTTGTGTGTTGAGCATGATATATGTGTTGGTCTAGACTATGGTATGTATTTGATTAGTGTCTTGTCTTAGTATGGACCGGGATGTTATTACATGTGATTATATACTGTTCATATGTCTGAGTGTTGGTCAGGTATGGGATTGACCTTGTATGTTATATGGGTTATGTTATTGTATACCTGTTCAGGATGATATAGCTTATGGTGTTGCAGACCGTCAAGTACATTAGTACATTACTTTATGTTCAGTTGATCAGTTTAGTATACGCATTGAGTATGTCTATACTGTGGTTACTTGTTATTACATTGAGTATGTCTATACAATTAGGATTGTATGTCTATTGGACTCATCTTGTATACCTGTATACTTGTGGATCTCTATATCTCTATATGTTGTTCATGCACTTTCTATATATTACCCCTGAGTTTATACTCACCACCCCGGACCTTGGGTTTCTTGTCGCCTAGGTCACAGGTAGAAGATTCCTTGGATGTTCGGAGCTCCGCTAGCTGACCTCATCTCACACCAAATGGTTGGATAGTATTTCCATATCGATGTTGTATTCTTATGGATTGATATTTTTGGGTTTTATCCTATATCGTTTCCGTATTTGTGATATACAAATGGGTTGTATGTATTTGGCCTTTGATGTGGTTTCTATTATGATTCTTGTTGTGTCAAGTTACTCCGGAGTGCATAATGAGTCTTTGTATCTTGTTTATTTGTCAGTATATTCCGCTGTACTTTATGGATTATTTCCATATGTATATTTTATGTGATTGTGGCCATGAGGCTTGTATAAGGTATCACGTATAAAGGAGATGCTATCTGATTATTTTCGGGCTCGACATACTCTCGGGGTGTGACATCCTAGCTCATCCTGCATTGCTAAGATCTAATCAGAATCAAGCAAGGCTTCTTCTACCACCCTTGGTTCAATTTCTGAGATCAATGCCACTTCAACTCCATCATTCCTAAATGATGATCTAGTCCTCACTCCTTGTTGAAGTTCTCCAATAATCTGACTGATGTGAACAAAACATATAGCGTTTTAGGAGTAGTTTTCGCTCACATCTCGCTGCATTTTATACTTATTTCATGCATATCGTACTTTGTTTTGCATGCATTTCCTATTTTCTAGTTTGGAGATCTACTCTTTGTGCTTTTATGTGCAGGACGACATTGAAGGGAATTGCTTCGGAAGGCTCATTGGCTCCCATGTCCCCGGATTAAAATTTTCACTAATGAAAAAATAAATCCGGATGGGATGAGCTTCCTAAGCATAACCAATTCGTCGTCGTGCTAACAACTTGAGTGATTTCTTGAACAAACTAGTTGTTCAAGCAACCCAACTCTTCTAGTTGGTTAGCCGTGGAAGAGACGACGGACGGATCGCCGGTTTTTGTGTTTGTCTCCGTGGTCCATGATTATACAAATACATACAAATGCAAACTAGTATAATCAACACATAAGAACATGCTAAGATAAAAAAAAATTGTAAAACTTTTATACCTCTCGATCTTCTACTGTATGTCCTATCCTCCTCGTGGACGTCGTGTGGGCGAAGATCCTCCACGAGTAGAAGGCGCCTAGATCACGTTCTTCCTTTCCTTGTTCGCTTCGAACAAAGAGAAGAACCAAACAAAGACTCCTTCTCCTTTCTAGAACCGACCACCAAGCTAAGGAGCTTGATATCGCCGTCGGTCAAGGAGTAGATAGTTGAGTGCCGGCCAACCTTGAAGAAAGATTGCCGCCAGCCAAGGAGTGGATGAAAGATGCCGCCGGCCACCAAGGTGAGGGATCAATGAACGCCGACCAACCTTGAAGAGAGGTTGCCGCCGGCCAAGGAATAGGAGAAGGAACAATGAGGATGGGCTCCGGCCAAAACAAGTTGGAAGAAGATGGGCGCCGCCTTTTCCTTTCCAAGAATTGTCGCCCAAGCCTATCTTCCAAACCCTAGCCGCCCAAACTAAAAACCTAACTTCCTTCTTGATATCCCATGCCCAACCCTTAGCCTTCCTTTTATAGAGTTAGGATTAGGCCTCCTTTAATCTCCACCATCAGATCTAGGGATTTAATCTCCACCGTCGGATCTAGAGTTTCATCCCAACCATCGGATCTAGGGTTTTATCCCAACCGTCGGATCTAGGGTTTCATCCCAACCGTCAGATCTAGGGTTTCATCCCAACTGTCGGTTTTAGAGATTCAATCTCAACCATTAGTTCTAGAGTTTTGTTTTACATCATTGGATCTAGAGTTCATGAGGATTATATTAGGCTACGATAGGGACCATGAGGAGGAGTTGGATCTTGGCCACCCGATGGATCGGAACCACAAAAACTTGATCCATCAATGATGTTCCATTCCACTAGAGGATCATCATTGAATTACCTCACCAACCCCCATAAATCAATATGGGCTCCATATATTATTTGTACATCCATCTCCCCTTGTTTAAGATATCAAATGTCCGTTAATTAATTGATTTACTGACCATCAATCAATTAACATCTAACTCCTCGAGTAGTACCACTCAACCTTATCATCATATTGACTAAGTCAACCAGCTGGGTTTACATGATGAACCTTATGAGCTCCTCGAGGGGACATCATCAACCTAATATATAGGATACGGTTTCCTCCTATAATCAATGGCACACCATGTAAATAATATCATTTCCCAACTTACCGGGCATATTGATTTAATCCATCTAAATCTCACCCTTTGGTAAATCAAAGAAATAAATACTAAGTACATGTGCCCGTTATTATATCGGGATTAAGAGCATGTACAACATAATATCCGAGGTCCGATTCAATTATGTAGTCAACAATAAATTGAATCACCTCTATGTCGGTCCTGCTCAATACACCTAAGTATACTAGTGTAACTCTATGTTCAAGATAAAACAATACCAAGCTACACTACAACCATGCAAATGGTTTGTCCAAAACCATCTTGGTCGTGAGCCTCTACTTATATTCTACAAGGGACTGATAACATGATCTTCTGTGCCACACCAAGCACCATGTTATCTACAATGTAAAATATTAGACAATATGCACACATATAATAAATATAAAGTGCAAACAATGATCATGTGATTCTTATTTCAAAATAAAAATGTTCATACAAAAAGAGCTAGACTTTCAGTATACATTCCAACAATCTCCCACTTATAATAAAAGACTATGCTGTCATCACACTGCCATACATCTGATCCCCATGTCCTCTACATGCCTATCAAACGCTTTCGCTGAAAGGGCCTTAGTGAATGGATCCGCCAGGTTATCCTCTGATGCAATCTTGGCTACAGCTACTTCTCCTCGTTTTATGATCTCTCGTATCGGGTGGTACTTGCGCTCTATGTGTTTACTCGTCTTATGGGCTCGTGGTTCCTTCGAGTTTGCAACTACACCACTGTTATCACAATAAATTGTGATAGTTCTAGGCAAACCAGGAATCACATCCAAGTCCATCAAGAAGTTCCTAAGCCATACAACTTCCTTGGCTGCCTCAGAGGCTGCCACATACTCAGCTTCCATGGTAGAGTCCGCCACGCATTTCTGCTTGACACTCCTCCATACTATGGCTCCACCTCCAAAAATAAACACAAACCCCGAGGTAGACTTACTGTTATCCCTATCTGATTGGAAATCAGAATCCGTGTAACCCACAGGGACTAATTGATCTGTCCGATAAACCAGCATATAATCCCTAGTCCTTCTCAGGTACTTCAATATATGCTTTACCGCAGTCCAATGTCCCTGTCTAGGATTACTCTGATACCTGCTAACCATGCCCATGGCAAAATAGATATCTGGTCTCGTACATAGCATACATACATGAGGCTTCCTACTGCCGAAGCATAAGGAACCGCCTTCATCTCCTCTATCTCCTTTGATGTTTTAGGACACATCTCTTTAGATAAAGGAACTCCATGCCTGAAAGGTGGAAAACCCTTCTTGGAGTTCTGCATGCTAAAACGAGCTAGGACCGTGTCTATGTATGAAGCTAGAGATAAGCACAACATCCTTTTCTTGCGATCCCTTATAACTTTGATCCCAAGGATGTGTCCCACTTCTCCCAAGTCCTTCATGTCAAACTGTTTGGACAACCATACCCTTACGTCTGATAACACTTTAATATTGTTGTCAACTAACAAAATATCATCTACGTATAGTACAAGAAATACCACTACGTTTCCGTCACATCTTTTGTATATACATGGCTCATCCGGACTTTGAATAAATCCATATGACTGAATTACCTCATCAAAACGGATGTTCCAAGATCTAGACGCTTTCTTTAATCCATAAATGGACCGATTAAGCTTACACATTAGATGCTCTTTGCCTTTAGCAATGAATCCCTCTAGTTGCCGCATATAGATGTTCTCCTCAAGACTTCCGTTAAGGAAAGCTGTCTTGACATCCATCTGCCAAATCTCATAATCCATATGAGCAGCTATAGATAAGAGAATCCAGATAGACTTAAGCATAGCTACCGGCGAAAAGGTCTCCTCATAATCGATACCCTCTTTCTGAGTATACCCTTTCGCAACAAGCCTAGCTTTGAAGGTCTCAACCTTCCCGTCTACTCCTCTCTTTCTCTTGTAGATCCACTTGCATCCAATGGCTTTCACACCATCGGGTGGTTCTACTAGCTCCCAAACATGATTGGAATCCATAGATTCTATCTCTGAATTCATCGCTCCTTGCCAAGATACCGCATCTCTATCTTGGAGTGCCTCGTCATATGTCCAGGGATCAGGTTCATGTTCGCCAGGGACCAAATCAAAAGATTCTCCCAAGAACATGAATCTATCAGGCTGTCTAACAACCCTCCCACTACGATGAGGTGCCTCCTGTGTATGCTCTGTGACACGCGGTGCAGTGACTTGTGGTATCTCCTCTTGTACCGGTGGTACTGAAGTCGGGACTTCCCCTGTCAACACCTCAAGAACAATCCTACTCGTGGGCTTGTGGTTCATCACATAGTCCTCCTCTAGAAATCTGGCATTCGTACTCACGATCACCTTCTGATCTCTAGGACTATAAAATAAACCACTCTTCGTTCCCTTAGGGTAGCCAACAAACAAAGCGCATTATACATGCGAGATTCTAACTTACGATCTCCCTTGGCACATGTCTTTGGACTACCCCAAATCCGAATATGTCTTAGACTAGGCTTTCGCCCAGTCCACAATTCTATGGGGATAGAAGGGACTGATTTAGATGGAACCAGGTTCAGAGTATACATTGTTGTATCCAGCGCATACCCCCAGAACGAAACTGGCAACTCAGAATAACTCATCATTGATCTAACCATCTCCATAAGAGTCCTATTCCTTTGCTTCGCCACACCATTCTGCTGGGGTGTGCTCGGTGCGGACAATTGGGATTGAATCCCAGCCTCTGATAAGTAACTCCTAAACTCTCCCAAGAGGTACTCGCCACGATAATCAGATCGTAGTGTCTTGATACTTTTACCTTGACGGTTCTCCACATCAGCCTTGAATTCTTTGAACCTGTCAAAGCATTCAGACTTGCGGCGCATCAAGTAAATGTATCCATATCTTGAATAATTGTCTATAAAAGAGACGAAATATTCAAAACCACCTCTAGCCTGGATAGACATAGGACCGCACAAATCAGAATGAACCAATTCTAGCACATCTTTGGCTCTATACCCCTTAGCCTTGAAAGGCCTCTTGGTCATTTTACCTTCCAAGCAAGATTCGCAGGTTGGGAGATCCTCCACCACTAATGAACCCAAAGGTCCATCAGCTATCAACCTTTGAATTCTACTCAGGTTAATATGACCATGCCTTAGATGCCAAAGATATGTCTGGTTCATTTTCGAAGGTTCTTTTCTCTTATTTGACTTAGAAGATGAGTTATTTACTTCTATATGCATCATGGGAGTTTTCGGTTCAAGAGTGTACAAATTGCCAACCAATGTCCAGAACAGATAATCTCTCTATTCCTTTTTATAACTACTTTGTCATTAAAAGAAACAAAATATCCATCCATAAACAATTTAGAAACTGAAATTAGATTCTTTCTAAAAGTAGGTACATAAAGACAATTTCTTAAAACCAAAACTTTATTCCTATCAAAAGATAAATAAACGTCTCCCACTGCAATAGCCGCCACCTTTAAAGCATTGCCCATGAAAACGGTAATCTCTCCCTCAGCTAGTCGTCGAGTTTCCTGGAACCCCTTTGTTCTTTCGGCGAGGACAGTCCGCCTTCCAATGTCCAGTCTGCTTGCAAGTGAAGCACTTGTCTTTCGGCTTCTTCACTCCTGCCTGAGGTCCTACTGCCACTTTCTTTGCTCCACTTTGCTTATTCTTCTTCTTACCTTTCGGTTTAGAAGAAGAAACCTTCTGAGCAACCATGGCTTGAGCGCTTTGATGAAAAACCCCCTCTGCCGCCTGGAGTTCTGTCAAAAGCTCCACCAACGAATACAACCTCTTGTTCATGTTGTAGTTGAGGCGGAACTGCTCAAAACTCTTAGGCAGAGATTGGAGAATGATATCGACCTGGGTTTCCCCATCGATCTCAGCTTCGAGGACTTCCATCTCATTAAGATGAGTCATCATCTTGAGAACATGATCCCTGACGGGTGTTCCCTCGATCATGGTGGTCGTCATCAAGTTTCTCATAGCCTCTTGTCTAGCCGCCCTACTCTGATGTCCGAAAAGTTCCTTGAGATTGAACATCATGTCATAAGCTGTGGCCATGGCCTGATGCTGATGCTGCAGCACATTTAACATAGATGCCAAAATGTAACACCGTGCCATCTCATCTGCCTTGATCCATTTCTTATAACTTTCTTTCTCCTTTTCATCAGAGTCATCGATGGGCTTAGGGGGACAGACCTCGAAGAGTACAAATTTGTACTCCTCTGCAGTTAAGACAATATCCAAATTTCTTTTCCAATCAATATAATTTGTTCCAGTAAGTTTATTTTCTTTTAATATCACAGCAAGTGGGTTGAAAGGCATTTGAAAAACCCAAGAATCACAATGATCAAAATATTAGATTTCAAATATTATTGATTCCTCAAAACAATAAAATTCCAAAATCAACCAACACCTCAAAACACCGAGAATATCGCATGCCACGCTGTGTGGACATATTCGAATTCTACATTTGTAAGAGGAAGTTTTACCCATTAATTTTATTATCTTGTCAACCTTACTTTTTGACAAATTAAATTAATAGTTGGTTCCTCTTTGGCCCTACAAATAAAAGCAGTGACTCCGATGGGGACGATACTTTTATTTGCATCTAAGTGTGCACCATTACACGATACTAAGGGAATTATTTCGGATTATGTGCCTTACCGTTGTGGAAGTACACACGCTCCTCGATAATTTCCTATAACCATTATTTGACCTAGTGATCCGCAAACAAACTCATCCGCAGGGAGGAAGACACTCAGAGCTGACATGCAAGTTTGTTGCATCACACGTTAAATTGTAATGGAGGTCGCGGGAATTAATTAAAATGTCCCTCTCCCACTTAGTAAATTGACAATGAGGAATTTTCAAGCATACACAACATGCATATAAAACAAATCAGCAATAAATATGGAAAAAACAGAATTTTCCCAACTATTATGGCATTGTTCTCCAATACGCATCCCGTCGTGTCGCCACCTCGTCCGCTCCATCTTTTCCCATGCGCAAGTCACCAAAGAGATCCGAGCCGAGTTAAACTATTTTTATTTACATCCATCGATCCTATACTCCACGAAGGAGTGTAAAAATAATCTAGATCGAAAGTAAACTAAAATGAGTGGCTAAACAATGTCGTATTTAATTACAAAAATTAAATACTAATCTAGCCTCATCAACCCCGAGGATTCAAATAATATACATACAATCACACACAAAACAATCACATACACACAAATAGCCATAATAGTCGGATCTTATGCCTGCAACCAAAAAGTTAGCCTACGCACATCCTACTATTATCCAGCATAGTCAATATATGATATGTGCATGAAAGTAACCGAATCCAAAACACACAAAACTGGAAACCGTGGCTCTGATACCACTTGAAGGGAATTGCTTCGGAAGGCTCATTGGCTCCCATATCCCCGGATTAAAATTTTCACTAATGAAAAAACAAATCCAGATGGGATGAGCTTCCTAAGCATAACCAATTCGTCATCGTGCTAACAACTTGAGTGATTGCTTGAACAAACTAGTTGTTCAAGCAACCCAACTCTTCTAGTTGGTTAGCCACGGAAGAGACAACGGATGGATCGCCGGTTTTTGTGTTTGTCTTCAGAGTCCATGATTATACAAATACATACAAATGCAAACTAGTATAATCAATATATAAGAACATGCTAAGATAAAAAAAAACTGTAAAACTTTTATACCTCTCGATCTTCTACCGTATGTCCTATCCTCCTCATGGACGTCATGTGGGCGAAGATCCTCCACGAGTAAAAGCCGCCTAGATCACGTTCTTCCTTTCCTTGTTCGCTCCGAACAAAGAGAAGAACCAAACAAAGCCTCCTTCTCCTTTATAGAACCAACCACCAAGCTAAGGAGCTTGATATCGCTGCCGGTCAAGGAGTAGATAGTTGAGTGACGGCCAACCTTAAAGAAAGATTGCCGCCAGCCAAGGAGTGGATGATTGGGCGTCGGCCAACTTTGGATAAAAGATGCCGCCGGCCACCAAGGTGAGGGATCAATGAACGTCGGCCAACCTTGAAGAGAGGTTGCCGCCGGCCAAGGAATAGGAGAAGGAACAATGAGGATGGGCGCCGGCCAAAACAAGTTGGAAGAAGATGGGCGCCGGCTTTTCCTTTCCAAGAATTGCCGCCCAAGCCTATCTTCCAAACCCTAGCCACCCAAACTAAAAACCTAACTTCCTTCTTGATATCCCACGCCCAACCCTTAGCCTTCCTTTTATAGAGTTAGGCTTAGGCCTCCTTTAATCTCCACCGTCGGATCAAGGGATTTAATCTCCACCGTCGGATCTAGGGTTTCATCCCAACCGTCGGATCTAGGGTTTTATCCCAACCGTCGGATCTAGGGTTTCATCCCAACCGTCGGTTTTAGAGATTCAATCTCAACCGTTGGTTCTAGAGTTTTGTTTTACATCCTTGGATCTAGAGTTCATGAGGATTATATTAGGCTACGATAGGGACCATGAGGAGGAGTTGGATCTTGGCCACCCGATGGATCGGAACCACACAAACTTGATCCATCAATGATGTTCCATTCCACTAGAGGATCATCATTGAATTACCTCACCAACCCCCATAAATCAATATGGGCTCCATATATTATTTGTACATCCATCTCCTCGTGTTTAAGATATCGAATGTCCGTTAATTAATTGATTTACTGACCATCAATCAATTAACATCTAACTCCTGGAGTAGTACCACTCAACCTTATCATCATGTTGACTAAGTCAACCAGTTGGGTTTACATGATGAACCTTATGAGCTCCTCAGGGGGACATCATCAACCTAATATATAGGACACAGTTTCCTCCTATAATCAACGACACACCATGTAAATAATATCATTTCCCAACTTACCGGGCATATTGATTTAATCCATCTAAATCTCACCCTTTGGTAAATCAAAGAAATAAATACTAAGTACATGTGCCCGTTATTATATCGGGATTAAGAGCATGTACAACATAATATCTGAGGTCCGATTCAATTATGTAGTCAGTAATAAATTGAATCACCTCTATGTCGGTCCTGCTCAATACACCTAAGTGTACTAGTGTACCTCTATGTTCAAGATAAAATAATACCAAGCTACACTACAACCATGCCAATGGTTTGTCCAAAACCATCTTGGTCGTGAGCCTCTACTTATATTCTACAAGGGACTGATAACATGATCTTCTGTGCCACACCAAGCACCATGTTATCTACAATGTAAAATATTAGATAATATGCACACATATAATAAATATAAAGTGCAAACAATGATCATGTGATTCTTTTTTCAAAATAAAAATGTTCATACAAAAAGAGCTAGGCTTTCAGTATACATTCCAACAGACATTTTACCTGATAAACGGGAAACTTTTAGAGCAAAAGGAAGGCATTCGGCAAGCAGAACGAAGGGAGGCATGACCTAACCATGTGAAATCACATGATCGTACCCCACCAGCCCAACGCCACACATGGGCTAGCCGTGTGGATCCACACGACTGTGTGGCGCTGGCATTTTTTGGTGCGACTAGGGTTTTTTTTCATGGATTCGGACGGTGTCGACCTCAAGTCTATATAAGGAGGGTCGTACCCAAACCCTAGGGGGGAGGCACGATGGTCGGGATGGCACACCGACGCCCTAAAAAGGTTCGAAAACTCACAGTAGGGAGGAAGAAGACGACTAAAGGATCCTATCCTGCACTCCGACGTCGAAGAGAAGAACCAAGAGTACTGAAATTTTCTTTCTATTCATATCCTTCATTGTAATGATCTATTATATTATGGATTGTGTTCATTCTTTTCCGTCTATGGAGTAGAATTTTTTATTCTAGAATTATGGAGTAACTTGTGTACGTAGAACATGCTAGATCGAATGTAAATTCTGTTTTAGGATTTTTATTCGCAGTTCGTGTTTGTTTGATTTGATGAAAATTATATTTTAGTTTTCTATCTATTGTGCATAGCCGATACAAGAGGTGACAACCCTTATATCAAAGATCTAGGGGAATTAAAGAGGAACCAAGGGGATGTACTCATCTCCGGTAACCATAGGTAGAAGGGTACGATGAAGTAGGGAATGGGACAGGTTCTGACTCCTCGTAGGAATTGATTTGGCATCCTCGTACCATCTATCCTATCTTAACGAAAGGGTTGGCTTGGTTAAGGATAAATAGTTCTTGATAGACACGAAAGCTCATCGGGAAAGTGTATGATGTCCCTTCCACAAGACTATAATTAGAGAACCAAACTACATTTAATTGATTAGCATGTTCCATGTTGCACAAGTGAAACCGAAGTCCTAGGATCTCTTTTTGAACCTTGAACCAACCTTCCCTTCCTTTGTGTGACATCGTACTAGAGTTAGGACCGCCGACAATCCTCGTAATCACATTAAACTCCAAACAATAACATCCACTGAACAATCGATACTCGAATCTCAGTCTTTGTGGGATCAATAATCTATTTATTACTTGACGACATTCGTGCACTTACGGGCATTGAGCACGAGCGTGCATCTCGAGTCCATGATGATTCATGTCTCTATATTTGAGGTCGCGTTAACATCCATCACTGACCTTGGGGATGACTACTACTTGTCCTAATGGATCTTGGTCGTTTGATACATCTTCAAGCAATGACCCTTGTAGCCTAGACTTTTCTTCATCAGACTCAATCTTAGCTCCCCCTACTTCAGTGTTTTCATGTAATCTAGTCTTCTCCAGTCCAAATTTGATTTCTTCATCAATTTCTCGAGAATCACCAGATTTTTCATCTTCCTCAAACACAACATTTTGTGACTCTTCTATCAATTTTGACCTTTTGTTGTACACCCTATATGCCTTGCTAATAGAAGAATACCCAACAAGAATGCCTTCATCAGCTTTAGCAGCGAACTTACCTAAATGATCTTTGATATTTAGAATGAACACCTTGCAACAAAATACCCTAAGGTGCTTGACTATTGGTGGTTTCCCAAACCATAGTTCATGTGATGTTTTTCCTAGAAACCTATGTATCAACACTTTATTCTGAACATAACAGGCTATTCTTACGGCTTCGACCCACAAGTAGCTCGGAAGAGCAAACTCATTGAGCATGCTTCTCGTTGCTTCTTGTAAGGCTCGATTTTTCCTTTACACAACACTGTTTTATTGGGGTGTTCTTGGAAGAGAAAATTCATGTCTATACCCCCTTTCTAAACAGTAGTCCTTAAACCGATTGTTTTGGAATTCCCTTCCATGATCACTTCTAAGAGTTTTAATGTTTGTATTTTTCTCATTTTCAACTCTTCTACTAAAAGAAATAAAAATGTCTATTGTTTCATCCTTATGTTTTAAGAAAAAGGTCTAAGAATATCTAGTGTAATCATCAATAATAACCAAACAATACCTACTACCATTAAGTGATTTAATAGTGCTACAATCAAACAGGTCTAGATGTAACAAATCCAAAGCAGTCGAGGTACTTACAACATTTTTGGACTTGTGTGATGCCCTCTTTTTCTTACCTTTCTGACAGGCATCACATAGCCTATCTTTTTGAAACTTTAGTAGTGGCATCCCCCTCACTAGTTCCTTTCCAGCTAGTCTCCTTAAGTTTTTTTGATTGGCATGCATGAGCCTTTATGCCACAGCCAGGATTCATCTGTTCTAGACATAAGACACTTGGCAGATACATTAGTAGCATCATCAAAATACACATGATATATATTTTCCTTCCTAACTCCTACTAAGATGGTAACATTCAAAATATTGTGTTTAACTAGACATTGAGTTGAATTGAATTCAACTCTATGTCCAGCATCACACAACTGACTCACACTTAACAGGTTAAAAGGCATGTTTTTAACAAGCAGTACATTCTTAATCTTAAGGTGATCCAAGATACAAATATCCCCTACCCCTATAACCTTTAACCTGCCACTATTACCAAATGAAACAGTACCTCTATTTTTATTCTACAAGGAAGAAAAAATTGAAAGGTCCCCGGTCATGTGTTTGAAGCATCCACTGTCTACAAACCAGGTTGATGGACACTCCCCCTTAACTGATGTTTGCTAGACATGAAAAATAAAGGATTTTGAAACCCAAATATTTGGTCCATTAGCTTCTAAAACATATTTCCTAGGAATCCATGCCCTAGTTGTTTTAGTCTTCCTACCAGAATTTCTAGAGAGTAAGGAAATGAAACTAAGTTCTTATTGTTTAGGTTTATAACCTATTCCAGCTTTGTTATAAATAGCTTGTTGTGATTCTAAAATCATATTCAAGGTCTGAGAGCTAGAGGTGAATTTCTCAAGATTGCACTTGAGATCATTCACCTGTGCTTTTAGAGAATTGTTTTCATCCATAAGTTCATTAATTTGAGAAGTGTTAGCACTAGTTTCTACCGCATGCTCCTTATGGTTCTTTAATTGTCCTACTTCACTCTTTAGCATTTTAATCTTACACTTGAATTTTTCTAACATATCAGTTAAATAAGCAATGGTCTTGTAGCATTCTACGAGTTCAAAGGATACCTTATCATCATTCGAAGATGATGAGTTTGAGTCTGAGTCTGATTCTATCCCGGAGTCCTCCAATGCCATCAGAACAGTGTGGCGACTAGTCTTTTCTTCCTTGTCCTCTTCTGATGATCCGAATGAGGACTCATCCCATGTGGCTCTCAAGGCTTTCCTTCTCCTCCTCTTTTCTTCCTTATTCTTGAGTCGAGGACATTCATTTCTGAAATGTCCTTTCTTGCTGCACTCATAGCAAACAATATTAGTTTTATCAACTGAATTTTCAACTGGCTTAACTTTATTTTTATTAAATCTCCCGCTCCTCCTCATCATATTCCTCATGAAATTGGCCACCTGACTGGATAAAGACTCATCATCTCCATCAGTTTCTGTGTTAGAGGACGACGATTGCTCCTTCTTTTCCTTCTTCTTCCTTCCTTCCCTATTTTATGTTGCGATGTATACTGAAAAGTCTATCTTTTATATGAACATCTTTATTTTTGAAATAAGAATCACATGATCACTGTTTGTATATTTATGGTTATGTATATTGTCTAATACATTACATTGTAGATAACATGGTGTGTAGTGTCACACGGGAGATCATGTTATCAGCTCCTTGTAAAGTATAAGTAAAGGCTCACAACCTAGATGGCTTTGGATAAACCATTGGTATGGTTGTAGTGTAATTTGGTATTGGTTTATCTTGACCATAGAATTATACTAGTACACTTTGTGTGTATTGAGCAAGACCGACTTAGAGGTGATTCGATTTATTGCTGACTATAAAATCGAATCGGACCTTAGATATTATATTGTACATGCTCTTAATCTCAATATAATAACAGGAACATACACTTAGTATTCATTTCTTTGATTTACCAATGGACGAGATTTATAGAGTAAATCGATAGGCTCGGTAAGTTGAGAAATTGTATTATTTATATGGTGTATCGTTGATTATAGGAAGAAACAGTGTCCTATATATTAGGATGATGATGTCCCCTTGAGAAGCTCATAAGGTTTATCATGTAAACCCTACAGGTGGACTTGGTCCGACATGATGATAAGATTGAGTGGTACTACTCATGGAGTTAGATGTTGATTAATTAATTATTAGTAAATTAATTAATTGACGGACATTCGAGATCTTAAATGTAACGCCCGTAAAATTTTAAGCTATTCAAAGTAATTATATAATTTTTAACGCCCATAAAAGGTTTAAAATAAAATAAAATAAAATAAATAAAATATGGTTCGCTATAGGTAGGATTTGAACCATGAACCTCCTAATTGTGAGATAGCCTTGATACCACTAGACCATAGGATAATTCTTGGCTAGAATAGATAAAGAATATACAAAGAAGGTAAATGAGAAGATGAGACGGTGAAGAGTTGTTTCATCTCCCCATGAGGAGATGAAAAGTTATCTAACCTCCCTAGCTATTAATGTGGGAATTAAATAGGAAGTTAAGGAAGAAAAGAAAACCCCCATATTCCTTATTCATTCTTCCTCATTCTTCTTCCTTCTCCCATTCTTGTCCGAAACTCCTCCTTCTCCTTCCTCCCCCTTCCATCCAAGCTTTAGGACTCCTTGTGTTGGAATTTTCAAGAGGGTTTTCAAGGAAAAAGTCTTGGTATTGCTAGAAGATCCAACTCCACCAAACTCCTCCTCCTTCCTCCAACTCCATCTGAAACCCTAAGGATTTTGGTTGGTGTTCTTGAGAGGGTTTCAAGGGGATACAAAGGCTTAATATATGCTAGAGGACCACTCCTAGGGATAAGGAACAAGGGAAGGTCTTCATCTCACAAAAACCCTAGCGGTATACTAGTACGAAAGCGAGAGGAAGTAAGTATCTCTCACCTGCAGTATAAGTAGTTCTTCGATTGCTTTATATAGTTTTTTTCATATGTTTTGAAGATTATATGTTTGGATCAGATGATATATGTATATGATCAGATTTATAGTTGAGGTATAGGTCTTTTTAAGCAAGATCTAAGATCACCAAGATGTTATTTCTCACCTAGAGTTTAAGTAACTCCTTGATTTGCCCATCTAGGTTATATTATCATGTTTTATTTGGATTTATATGTTTTTTCCAGATTATGTTTGTTTGGACTTTTAGGTATTTTAAGTATATTTCATTGGAAGCAGGATTTAAAGATCACAAAGATGCTTCCCCTATAAGTTGTGGGGACAAAGAGGATGATCGAATGTCTTCAAAGGCTTCCTATATGAGTTTTTAGGGGTATGATTATGTTAAATGTTTGATAAAAGATAAAAATATGTTTTGATTAATTTATATAGGTGTGTTCAGATTTAAAGGTAAGGTATATGTTGTCTTTAAGCAAGACATAAGATCACTAAGATTTTATCTCTCACCAATAGCATAAGTAACTCTTTGATTTGGACATCTAGCTTCTAGTATCATGTTTTTATTCAGATTTATAGATTCTGTCCATATTATGGTTGTTTGTATTTTTATGTATTTTAAGTATATTTTATTGGAAGCAAGATGTAAAGATCGTAAAAATGCTTCCCCTTCGAGTTTTGGGGACAAAGAGCATGATTATATGTCTTGAAAGGCTCCCTATATGAGTTTTGAGAGTATGAACATGTTACATGTTGGTTAAATAATAAAATAATTAGGTCATATATATTTATAGGTATATTTCATGTTGAAGCAAGGCATAAGATCGCAAAGATGCTTCCCCTATAAGTTTTGGGGACAAAGAGCATGATCGCATGTCTTGAAAGGCTTCCTATATGAGTTTTGGGAGTATGATAATGTTAAATGTTTGATAAATGACAAAGATAAGTAAGTCATATATAAAGGAAGTATTTTACTTTGAATATGTCATTGGAAGCAAGACGTAAAGACCACAAGATGCTTCCCCTACGAGTTGTGGGGACAAAGAGCATGATCAAATGTCTTGAAAGGCTTCCAATATGGGTTCTGATTATGATCATGTAAAATACTCGTTAAATGAAAAAAATAAGTAAGTCATATATAAAGGAAGTATTTTACTTTGAAGTGGCATGTACCGGGCTCTTAGATCGCCCACGGGCCCTAGACCGCCCTTGAAAGTTCCATGGGCCCTAGACCGCCCTTGAAAGTTAAGTTGCCCTAATAAGTTCGGTGGCTAGCTACCCCAAATTCTATTAGGGTTGCGTGCAAAATGGTACAATGCCGGGCTGCCCAAACAAGGATGATTATTATTTTAAAGTATAAATGTATATATGGTTTCGAAAGTTAACCAAAGCACAATGTTTACAAGTTTAAGTATAGTATGTCTGATGTATATGTTTCTACAAGTGAAGCATATTTCAAGCATGTATTGCAAGTTGCGTATGTTAATTTCATGCATGTCAAGTGGAACCATTGTATTATGTGCAAGTACTACCAAATGTTAAATGCAGAATTTTCCTAAATGCAAGTATGAGCATGTGTTGCATGCAAGTATTCTAATAGCATGTTTTCCTAATGCAAAGTTTTGTGAGAATAGGAAGTACTTACTAAGCTCCATTTCTTATAGTTTGCATTCCATATACTGCAGATAAGGGTAAAGCAAGATTGGAGTAAGAGGGGGCAGTGGATGAAGTGCTTGGTGTGTGTGGCGGCGGAACAGTGGATTATGTTCCTGAACTTGCTAGTATTTTGTTATGTGTTAAGACCTTCGAACTTATTCATGTGGTAGTGTTCATGTTATATGTTTGATCATGTTGTGTCTAAGAATGTTGAACTTGCTAGTATTATGTTATGCTAAGAACTTTGAACTATGTGCTAGTCTTCATGTTAGGTTCTAGGGTTGATGTTATGTATAGTTGATTACGTTGATGTTCATGTCAAGGATGCACCCATCACTATCACCATGCATGAGGTTGAGTTACTTAAGAATGTTCTATATTAGAACTCTAGTGAATGTGCATCCTTAGATAGCTTATGAACTTGTGAAATAGCCTAGTGTCAACATGTGAATGCAGTTGGTTTGTTTCTTTAGCTTCCGCAGTTAAAAGTTAAGAGTTTGAATTATGATACTCATTTAGAAACCAAGTTTAGATCTTGGTACGAGTTGTTGATACTCTTCGGTTTAAATCAGGTATTAGTTAACTCTCAAATAGTGTATGTGAGTTTATGAAATGATTGAGTCATGTTTTACCTGATTATGCCAAGAGGAAGATAAAGTTTTCTAACCTCCCTATTTATTAACATGGGAATTAAAGAAGAAGTTAAAGAAGAAAAGAAAACCCCCATCTTCCATCATCATGTTAGTAATATATGAGAGATGTCCTTAGGCAATCGCCTTATGTATGAACCATTTATATGATAAATGAAGATTCACTATTTGAGTATACATGTTTCATGTATTTGATTGGATCTTAAACTCATTTACTGAATGTCCACGATACGATTCACAGCATGAGAGAATTTGTGATTTGATCACAACTAGTGTGTATCTCTACAATATGTAATTGTGATGTATCGTAATTATCCCTAGTCGATGAATTGATGGATTTGGACACCATCAATTCTGTCGAGACTAGCACGAGGTATACTCCTTGGTGTATCCAAGCAGTTGATTCTCACTGGCTGGAGACATTGTGATGTCCGGAGTTAATCGTGGATGCTAGTTATGGTAACTAGTTCATTGGAGTGACAAGCTATAAGACTTCATATGGTTCTCTGCATATATAGATATGTCAATGAAGTTCTTACTGTAGCTTAAGTGTGATGTTCCTTTGACTTGTGGTGTTCAAGTCATCTTGATCATGGAGACTTATGCTTTGACATCTTAAGCAAGCATCTCTAAGGAGATGTGGACCCGGGATGATTGGGTATAAGTCAAAGTGATCGAAGGTGTTTGAATAGCCTATAAAGGATTCACCACTCCTTGCGAGGATATGTATACCCATGGCCTCTCGTCGGATTGTTACTAAAGTCTTTGGCCAAAGCATTACATGTTTAGAGTAAGGTACTCTTCGAAACATGTGCAGTAACTAGAATCCATAGGACGAGGAAATAATACTTGGACTAGGTGTGACGTAGTCAGCCTAGTGAGGAATGACACTATAGACCATATCTTGAACCAAGTGGATATAAGATGAGTGAAGGGAATGGGGCACAATTCATTCGAGCTGCTGAAGGGTTTCAGAAATAGTTCTGGATCAACCGTTGATCTTTTCCGTTAATTGGGGATCATGATGTACTACTCGGTGTCACTCATGATCGTTCTATAATTAATGGTTAAGTATAGATGGCCAACATAAATCGAGAACCTATTTGGTGACATGCACAACGAGCGTAATCCGAAGGATTTAAAACGAGCTTGAGAATGAGATTCTCAGACCGAGAGAAACTAAGTTTGGTTGGACCAAACAAGAAGCGAGCATGAAATTGTTTCAGTCGCAATGGAAGTGTGGATGGGCCGTGTCTTATGAAGACATAATGGATGAACCAAAATGGTTTGGTTCTAATCCAATGGAGGAGAATAAACCAAATGGTTTGGTTTATTTTAAACGAATGATCCAAAGTTGGTTCGGTTCATTTTAACTTAAAATAAAGCATCATGGTTTGGTTTATTTTAACTTATATTAATGGAGCAGGTTAACGGGTCTTATGGTTATGATCCAATAACCATTAAGAGAATTAGTTCTCTATAAAAGTGGGCTTAAGGGTTTGTTAAGCCCTAATCCAAAACCCTAACCTAAGAGTTGCCGCCCACCTCCCCTTGGAGATTTCAGCGCCAACCCTCCTGCTTGCCGCCGCCCACCTTGAAGCTCCTTGGCCGGCATCCAGAAGGTGCTGACCTTCACTCCTGCCGGCGTCGAGCTATTGCCGGAGGAGCTCTGGTGATCTCCTTTGGGTTTGGCATCAAGGTGAGCTTCATCCTACCTTTTTGGCCGGCCCTAATTCCTCCACCAAAGCTGTCCAGTTTTCTGGACAGCTTGTTTCCCTCTCATCGGAGCATCGTTTGGACGACGGTTGGAGCTCCGACAGCGCCTAACTTACCGGGGATTCGATCTACGGTAATCCTTATAGGTGGAGGACGAAGGATTCGTCAAACGGTTGACGAATACCTCTCCGGAGAAGCGAGTTTTGAGGACTCATCTTTGGATCCGAATTTGGATTCGGATCGTGATCCTCTCTCGATCACGTCGTCTTCAACACGAGGCTAATAACCCGTACGAAGACGAAGCTTGTGACTTTGTGAAGTCATCCCGAAGATACTCGGCGTGGATATGGATAGACACGATTCTAGCGAGGATCGTTCCGGTTGATGCCGTTCCCGCTACACGTGATACGAAAGGTATACGTAGTTAAATTTTATTTTATTGCAAAATTTAAATTTACGGTTATGTCTACACATGTTGTACTATGCATGTGTGTGTTGTAATAAATGTATATTTATTATTTTTATTTCTTCCGCTGTGCATATGTTTGCGAAACATGTTTGAACACACACTCGCCGCGGTGCCGGAAACCCAACAGTGGTATCAGAGCCCAGGTTGTGTTTCGACATTATCATAAAATGGTTTTGCGATAGTCATAATGATATTTCTGGAAATTTTCTACATTTAGAAAGTTAGAAGTATTTATGGAAATTTTTTAATTTTGGAAAGTCTAGAAGTATATATTGAAATCTTCCACTTTTGGAAAGTTGGAAGTATTTATGGAAATTGATATTTTCCATAAATAAAATATTTGATTAGATTTTGGAAATTTGTTTCCTAATTTAATCATGATTTGATTTGGGAAATCAAATCTTAAAATATTTTATTTCCATAAGTAGTTTTGATAATTTAGGAAATTAGTTTCGTAAATTGACTTTCTTTAATCAACTATTTCCACAAATAAAATATGTGATTAGATTTGGAAATTTTTTTCCTATTTTAATCATGATTTGATTTGGAGAATCAAATCTTAAACATATTTTATTTCCATAAATAGTTATGACATATAAGGAAATATTGTACATGACATAATTGTATGTCATGTAATTGCATTAGATGCATATCATTATGTCATGCGTGTCGTGACATGTAGATGTATGCCATGTATGCCATGCCATGTAGATAATAGTTATTTGCATGCAAAGAGGATGAGACATAAAAACCCTTACTCAATATTAAAGCCTACACCTTCCATTAATATGGTTAGAACCAGAGTTCCGTTTCTTGTTCGGGTTGTTGGACTCTCTCCAAGCCCGGCTCGAACCCGAACATGTTCAAACTATGGAATAGTTTAATACTAATATGATAAGAGTCAGAGGTCAATCGTTAGCTTTGGTTGTTGGACTCTCTCCAAGCCGGGCTAATTGGTTGAATGTGCTCTAACCATATTAAAACTATTTCTTGATTAATGGGTTGACTTTAACCTGGATCATCGACTTGTTGGACTCTCTCCAAGGTCGATGTAAAGGGAGGTGAAGTTGGGTGCTATGCATATGATGCATACTTGTTAATGTGTTAACAACCCGATGTATGTGTGAGCATTCAATCAGTTGATAGCACATTGTGATAGTTGCATATACGTGATATGCAATCGGTATATTTGATACCTACCATTGTAGTTATGAATGGCTTGTTGGACTCTCTCCAAGGTTGTTCATATCTATGATGGATATCAGCCCATTTGGAGATGGACCTACGATCTCCCGAAGTGATTTTGGGGTTTTTGAAATTTGAAAAATGAATGGGATTTATAAATGTATATTGATGCATTTTAAAATCATTTTCTCATATATGCTCGTTTTGTATTTCTAGGTCAATCGATTGATCATGTCGTCTTTGAATTTGCGCACTATTTTGGATTCAAACAAACTGACTGGGCCTAACTTCCTGGACTGGCTTAGAAACCTGAAAATTGTTCTCAAGGCGGAAAAGCTAGCATATGTCCTTGAAGAGCCTCTTCCCAACCGTCCTAAGGACGATGCAACTCCAAACCAAATGTTGGTCTATCAGAAGCATGTGGCAGATTCTGAGTTGGCGAGTTGCATCATGCTAGCGGTGATGGTACCTGAGCTGCAAAAGCAGCATGAGTATATGGATGCTAATACTATGGTCTTCCATCTTCATGAGTTGTTTGATGAGCAAGCGAGATCCGAAAGGTTCGAAGTCTCCAGGCTCCTCTTCACAACGAAGATGCAAGAAGGTTCGTCTGTAGTGCAGTTTGTGCTAAAGATGAACGGGTACATCGAGCGGCTAGCCACCCTCGGGTTTGTGATGGATCATAAATTAAGTATTGACTTAATTCTGCATTGTTTGCCCAAGAGTTTCTCACAATTCGTGATGAACTCTCGGATGAACAAATTGGAATCCACTATTCCAGAGCTCCTCAATATGCTGAAGACTGTGGAGCCTTCTGTGAAGCATGAGGAGAAGGCGGTTCTGTTAGTTGATTCCTCAAAGAAAGGTTCTAAGAGGAAGGCAAAAGAACAGAAGAAAGGGAAGAACAAAAAGGCAAAGAAGGCAGAACTAGCACAAAAGGGCACTTGCCATCATTGTGGTAAGGAAGGCCACTGGCGAAGAAACTGCAAGATTTATCTTGAGTCCATGAAGAAGAAGAAGGCATCCGATGCCCCATCCTCTTCAGGTATCTTCGTTATTGATTGTCATTCTATTTCCTTAGACACTTGGGTATTGGATACTAGGTGTGGCTCACATATATGTAATGATATACAGGGGCTAAGGAATAGAAGAAGACTCGTCAGAGGGGAGTCAAATTTGCGAGTTGGCAATAAAGCAAAGGTTGCTGCGGTCGCCATCGAAACTTATTTGCTGAAGCTCCCTAGTGGACTAGTCTTGGAACTAGACAATTGCTATTATGTTCCTTCTCTAATAAAGAACATTGTTTCTATTTCCTATTTAAATAGAAATGGTTTCCATTTGACATTTAGTAACAATTGTTGTTATATAACTTTGAATGGCGTACTTTATGGAACTGGAACTTTGAGTAATGGCATTTATACATTGGACGTATCCAGTGACATTTTCAATATCGAAGCGAGCAACACGCGTGCTCGAAAGGGTAATCAATTAGACTCCTATATGTGGCATTGTCGTCTTGGCCATGTAAGCAAGAAACGCATGTCCGAATTACACAGATGTGGAATTCTGGAATCGTTTTAATTGGATTCATACAATACATGCGAATCATGCTTAAAAGGCAAGATGACTAAGTTACCTTTTACAAGAAAAAGGTGAATGAGTGGGAGAGTTACTAGGTCTAATACATACTGATGTATGTGGACCTATGTCAACTCATGCTTTAGGAGGCTATAGCTACTTCATTACCTTCACCGATGATTACTCATAGTTTGGGTATGTGTTCTTGATGAAACACAAGTCTGAAGCCTTTGAAAGGTTCAAAGAATTCAGAAATGAAGTAGAGAAACAACATGACAAGAGTATTAAAATACTTCGATCGGATCGAGGTGGTGAATACTTAAGTCAAGAGTTTCTTGATTATCTAAGAGATAATGGCATATTGTCTCAATGGACTCCGCCATATACACCACAGCATAATGGTGTATCTGAGAGGCGTAACCGGACCTTGTTGGACATGGTCAGGTCAATGATGAATCATGCGAATCTTCCCAAGTCCTTTTGGGGCTATGCACTTCAGACAGTTGTTTACTTGTTAAACAGAATATCAACCAAGGTAGTCTCTACTACTCCATATGAGATATGGAATAGTAAGAAACCTCATGTATCTTACTTGAAGATATGGGGTTGTCCTGCTTATGTGAAGCGGACTGTATCAGACAAATTGGATGCTAAGTCTAATAAATGTCTATTTATTGGATACCCTAAGGAAACAAGGGGTTACCAATTCTATCATCCTATGGAACAAAAGGTATTTGTTTCAAGGCATGCTGTGTTTCTAGAGAAAGAGTTTCTCTTGCAAGAAAACAGTGGGAGTGTCGTCGAGCTTGAGGAGGTTTGAGAGACTCAAATAGACATTGATGAGATACATGGTGAAGCACAACAGCCGACAACTCATAGTGATGAGCAATCGGCTGGACCTATTGTAACACCACATCTTTGTAGATCTGGTAGAACACGCAATATTCCTGAGAGATATGGATTTCTCGTAAGTGAATTGAACGACGTGTTACTCATTGATGATAAGGAGCCTACCAGTTATGAAGAAGTGCTGAAAAGTTCAGAAAGGGATAAGTGGCTTGGTGCCATGAAGTCGGAAATGGATTCCATGTATGAAAACCAAGTTTGGAACTTGGTTGACCCACCTGAAGGCATAAAGCCTATAGGGTGCAAGTGGGTTTTCAAGAAGAAAGCGACATGGATGGTAATGTGATTACCTATAAGGCTAGATTGGTGGCGAAAGGATATCGTCAAAAGCAAGGTGTTGATTATGACGAAACCTATTCGCCTGTAGCTATGCTTAAATCCATTCGGATGCTCCTGGCCATAGCGGCTCATTATGATTATGAGATATGACAGATGGATGTGAAAACAACTTTCCTTAATGGAAACCTTCTTGAGGACGTGTATATGATACAGCCTGAGGGTTTCACATCGGTTGATAAAACCAAGGTATGTAAATTGCGACGGTCCATTTATGGATTGAAGCAAGCATCCAGGAGCTGGAATATCCGTTTTGATGAGACAATCAAAAAGTTTGATTTCTCACAAAATCTAGACGAACCTTGTGTGTACAAGAAGGTTAGTGGGAGTGCAGTCGTGTTCCTAGTATTATATGTTGATGACATATTACTTATAGGAAACAATGTTTCAATCTTACAGTCAGTTAAGGTTTGGTTATCCAAAACATTCTCCATGAAAGACCTGGGAGAAGCAACCTACATCCTCGGGATTAAGATCTATAGAGATAGATCGAAACGGTTGCTTGGTCTTTTGCAGTCTACATATATAGACTGAGTGCTAAAGAGGTTAAGCATGTCGGAATCCAAGAAAGGTTTCTTACCCATCAGGCATGGGGTACACCTTTCGAAGTCTATGTGTCCGCACACAGAAGACGAGAGGATTTGCATGAGTAAGATTCCTTATGCATCCACAATAGGATCTATCATGTATGCTATGTTATGTACGAGGCCCAATGTATCGTATGCTCTGAGTGTCACGAGCATATACCAGTCTGATCCAGGAATGGATCATTGGGTGGTTGTTAAGACAATCCTTAAGTACTTAAGAAGAACTAAGGATGTGTTCCTAATATATGGAGAAGGGGACATGGTGATACGCGGGTATACGGATGCCAGCTTCCAGACAGACAAGGATGATTCCAGGTCTCAGTCTAGATACGTGTTCACCTTGAATGGGGGCACAGTGAGTTAGAAAAGTTCCAAATAAGACACTGTAGCAGATTCTACCACTGAGACAGAATACATTGCAGCTTCGGAAGCAGCAAAGGAAGCGGTTTGGATCAAGAAGTTCATTTATGAACTTGGTGTGATTCCGACCATTGTTGAAGCAATACCGGTCTACTGCGACAACAATGGATCAATTGCACAAGCGAAAGAGCCAAGGTCTCATCAACGATCCAAACATGTGCTTCGCCGCTATCATCTTATCAAAGAGATCATCAGTAGGAACGAAATACAAATCGAGAAAATTCCCACAGAAAGGAACTTAGCGGATCCTTTGACTAAAGCATTACCTGAAAGTAAGTTTGAGGGTCATGTTAGTGCTTATGGTATTGGATACCGTAGCGATTGGCATTAGGCTAAGTGGGAGTCTGTTAGTAATATATGAGAGATGTCCTAAGGCAATCGCCTTATGTATGAACCATTTATATGATAAATGAATATTCACTATTTGAGTATACATGTTTCATGTATTTGATTGGATCTTAAACTCATTTACTGAATGTCCACGATAAGATTCACAGCATGAGAGAATTTGTGATTGGATCACAACTAGTGAGTATCTCTACATGTGTAATTGTGATGTATCGTAATTATCCCTAGTCGATGAATTGATAGATTTGGACACCATCAATTCTGTCGAGACTAGCACGAGGTATACTCCTTGGTGTATCCAAGCAGCTGATTCTCACTGGCTGGAGACATTGTGATGTCCGGAGTTAATCGTGGATGCTAGTTATGGTAACTAGTTCATTGGAGTGACCAGCCGTAAGACTTCATATGGTTCTCTGCATATATAGATATGTCAATGAAGTTCTTACTACAGCTTAAGTGCGATGTTCCTTTGACTTGCGGTGTTCAAGTCATCTTTATCATGGAGACTTATGCTTTGACATTTAAAGCAAGCATCTCTAAGGAGATGTGGACCCGGGATGATTGGGTATAAGTCGAAGTGATCGAAGGTGTTTGAATAGCCTATAAAGGATTCACCACTCCTTGCGAGGATATGTATACCCATGGCCTCTCGTCGGATTGTTACTAAAGTCTTTGGCCAAAGCATTACATGTTTAGAGTAAGGTACTCTTCGAAACATGTGCAGTAACTAGAATCCATAGGACGAGGAAATGATACTTTGGCTAGGTGTGACGTAGTCAGCCTAGTGGGGACTGACACTATAGACCATGTCCTGAACCAAGTGGGTATAAGATGAGTGAAGGGAATGGGACACGATTCATTCGAGCTGCTGAAGGGTTTCAGAAATAGTTCTGGATCAACCGTTGATCTTTTCGGTTAATTGGGGATCATGTTGTACTACTAGGTGTCACTCATGATAATTCTATAATTAATGGTTAATTATAGATGGCCAACATAAATTGAGAACCTATTTGGTCACATGCACAACGAGCGTAATCTGAAGGATTTAAAACGAGCTTGAGAATGAGATTCTCAGACCGAGAGAAACTAAGTTTGGTTGGACCAAACAAGAAGCGAGCATGAAATTGTTTCTGTCGCAATGGAAGCATGGATGGGTCGTGTCTTATGAAGACATAATGGATGAACCAAAATGGTTTGGTTCTAATCTAATGGAGGAGAATAAACCAAAGGGTTTGGTTTATTTTAAACGAATGAACCAAAGTTGGTTCGGTTCATTTTAACTTAAAATAAACCATCATGGTTTAGTTTATTTTAACTTATATTAATGGAGCGGGTTAACAGGCCTTATGGTTATGATCCAATAACCATTAAGAGAATTAGTTCTCTATAAAATAGGGCTTAAGGGTTTGTTAAGCCCTAATCCAAAACCCTAACCTAAGAGTTGCCGCCCACCTCCCCTTGGAGATTTCGGCGCCAACCCTTCTCCTTGCCGCCGCCCACCTTGAAGCTCCTTGGCCGGCGTCGAGCTGTTGCCGGAGGAGCTCCGGTGATCTCCTTTGGGTTTGGCATCAAGGTGAGCTTCATCCTACCTTTTTGGCCGGCCCTAATTCCTCCACCAAAGCTGTCCAGTTTTCTGGACAGCTTGTTTCCCTCTCGTTGGAGCGTCGTTTGGACGACAGTTGGAGCTCCGACAGCACCTAACTTACCGGGGATTCGATCTCTGGCAATCCTCATAGGTGGAGGACGAAGGATTCGTCAAACGGTTGACGAATACCTCTCCAGAGAAGCAAGTTTTGAGGACTCGTCTTTTATCCGAATTTGGATTTAGATTGTGATCCTCTCTCGATCACGTCGTCTTCAACACGAGGCTAGTAACCCGTACGAAGACGAAGCTCATGACTTTGTGAAGTCATCCCGAAGATACTCGGCGTGGATACGGATAGAGATGATTCTAGCGAGGATCGTTCCGGTTGATGTCGTTCCCGCTACACGTGATACAAATGGTATACGTAGTTAAATTTCCTTTTATTGCAAAATTTAAATTTACGATTATGTATACAAATGTTGTACTATGCATGCGTGTGATGTGTGTGTTGTAATAAATGTAGATTTATTATTTTTATTTCTTCCGTTGTGCACATGTTTGCGAAACATGTTCGAACACACACTCGCCACGGTGCCGGAAACCCAACACATCATTCTTCCTCATTCTTCTTCCTTCTCCCATTCTTGCCCTAAACTCCTCCTTCTCCTTCCTCCCTCTTCCATCCAAGTTTTAGGACTCCTTGTGTAGGAATTCTCAAGAAGGTTTTCAAGGAGAAAGTCTTGGTATTGCTAGAAGATCCAACTCCATCGAACTCCTCCTCCTTCCTCCAACTCCATCCGAAACCCTAAGGCTTTTGGTTGGTGTTCTTGAGAGGGTTTCAAGGGGATACAAAGGCTTAATATATTCTAGAGGACCACTCCTAGGGCTAAGGAACAAGGGAAGGTCTTCATCTCACAAAAAAACCCTAGCGGTATACTAGTACGAAAGCGAGAGGAAGTAAGTATCTCTCACCTGCAGTATAAGTAGTTCTTCGATTGCTTTATATAGGTTTTTTTTCATATATTTTGAAGATTATATGTTTGGATCAGATGATATATGTGTGTGATTGGATTTATAGTTGAGGTATAGGTCTTTTTAAGCAAGATCTAAGATCACCAAGAGGTTATTTCTCACCTAGATTATAAGTAACTCCTTGATTTGCCCATCTAGGTTCTATTATAATGTTTTATTTGGATTTATATGTTTTGTCCAGATTATGTTTGTTTGGACTTTTACGTATTTTAAGTATATTTCATTTGAAGGAAGATGTAAAGATCACAAAGATGCTTCCCCTATAAGTTTTGGGGACAAAGAGCATGATCGAATGTCTTGAAAGGCTTCCTATATGAGTTTTTATGAGTATGATCATGTTAAATGTTTGATAAATGATAAAAATATGTTTTGATCAGATTATATAGGTGTGTTTAGATTTATAGGTAAGGTATATGTTGTTTTAAGCAAGACATAATATCATTAAGATGCTATCTCTCACCTATAGCATAAGTAACTCTTTGATTTGCACATCTAGCTTCTAGTATCATGTTTTATTCAGATTTATAGATTCTGTCAAGATTATGGTTGTTTGTATTTTTAGGTATTTTAAGTATATTTCATTGGAAGCAAGATGTAAAGATCGCAAAGATGCTTCCCCTATAAGTTTTGGGGACAAAGAGCTTGATTGAATGTCTTGAAAAGCTTCCTATATGAGTTTTTAGGAGTATGATCATGTTAAATGTTTGATAAATGATAAAAATATATTTTGATCAGATTATATAGGTGTGTTTAGATTTATAGGTAAGGTATATGTTGTTTTAAGCAAGACATAAGATCACTAAGATGCTATCTCTCACCTATAGCATAAGTAACTCTTTGATTTGCACATCTAGCTTCTAGTATCATGTTTTATTCAGATTTATAGATTCTGTCCAGATTATGGTTGTTTGTATTTTTAGGTATTTTAAGTATATTTTATTGGAAGCAAGATGTAAAGATCGCAAAGATGCTTCCCCTACGAGTTTTGGGGACAAAGAGCATGATTATATGTCTTGAAAGGCTCCCTATATGAGTTTTGGGTGTATGAACATATTACATGTTGGTTAAATGATAAAAGCATTAGGTCATATATATTTATAGGTATATTCCATGTTGAAGCAAGGCATAAGATCGCAAAGATGCTTCCCCTATAAGTTTTGGGGACAAAAAGCTATTGGGGGATCGAAACGGCCGGCTAGAGGGGGGTGAATAGCCCTCGTTCGTTGGATGTCGTATTTTGCTCGTCTACAAAATGTTAGCGCAAGCAGAATATGCAAATAAAAATAAAGACAAAGCAAAAGATAAACAAACAATACAAACACCGAGATGTAACGTGGTTCACGTCTACGCCGCTAATCCACGGTCCGATTCGTCCATGGTGAATCACTCTGCAATCTATCCACTAGATCTCTCCTTTGCACAAAGCTAGGTGGAGGTAACCTCTTTACAATCTCTCTTCTTACAATAGAATGGAAATAAAGCAAGTAAGAAGAGTGGAAAAACCCTTAGAGCACTTTGGGAGCAAATTGGAGCATAAGCATTAGCCTCCCAAAGCCCCATCCTCTTATTTTTTATAGGGGAAGAGGAGATCACCGACCGATGCCTCGATCGATCGGGTCCCGTAGCCGCTGCCCAATAAGCGCTTTCCACGCTTGGATTTCATCCAGCTGATCGCATCATCGATCGGATATTACCATCACCGATCGGTGCTCGATCAGTCGAGTCCTCAACGAGGTCGACTCCATTCTCGCGTCTGCGCAGGCGCCATCACCGATCGCTTCGAGCAGCCGATCGATCGCATCAACCGATCGATCGGCCGTTCGTAGTCGACTGATCAACTTGATCCGGCCACATTAGACCAGTCGATCGAACCATCGACTTAGAGCAGTCGACTGCCATGACATGGCAGTTGACTGGTGTCGGGAAAACTCATCCGACACTTGGCCAAATAGCCAAGTTTCACCTAAGAGCTACCCCTTCCCGGGTTACATTCGCTCACTCTCATCCTCGAAGTCCCTCGCCTTCGAAGTTCTCTTCGTTCTCGGCCACGTCCGTCGGCAGCATCAGGCACACGACTCTGCAATGCTCCTTCGCGTCTCTTGCCTCGAAGTCTACTTCCTCCGGCTTCACTCCAAGCTTCTCGTCCGGTGGTCCCTCGGATGCTCCAAGCACACGGTTTCCGCAAAGCTATCCTTCACCGACTCAAGGCCTGAGTCATGAGATGTGAAACTCGCCACGGCTCTATGTGCGAATTACTAAGTCCTGGACGACTTCAATGCACATATCAAATCAACATAATAAACTAACTTAAACCCTTTGCCACACACATCAAAACCTAATCATGGCAAGAGATTGCCCTAACAATCTCCCCCTTTTTGATGTGTGGCAATTCGTTTAAGTTAGATAAGAACATTTGATAAAAATTTCTAAGGAAAGAAAGCATGTAAACATAAACATAATATAGCAACATGCAACTCCCCCTTAATCCATGAAACTCTCTCTCCCCTATCATAATTTACTTAAACATAATCATTTCTCCCCCTTTGACACCATCAAAAAGATTAACACTAAGTTATAAACTCATGACATCAAGTATAATAGAAGGAAAATACCAAAAATTAGTCTAAAGAGCCACCAATGACGTTCGATCTACTATGACCGGGCACGCGATTCGTAACTTTCGATTTTCGGATCGAATTTCAGAAATGCATTAAAAATTTTAGAAAATTCGAAAAATCATGAAATTTGGGGAACATATTTCTTGTAAGTATATCTATCAATGAAAAATAGTTTTTCATGAAAAATCATTATATTTTCTGATATTTGCCAAAAATCCAAAAGCTTTAAAAACTACTAGGTTTTTGATCATGATAGTATCCATTTTAACACCTAGTTTTGGTTCCAATTGTTTCAAAACATGAATACATAGATTTTAGATTAAGAAATTGTTTTTAAAATATATGAAATATCCAACCATGATCTTTGGGCAATATGTCTATGAATTAAACATAAGCCTTCCCCATGATTGGTCTATTATTGCTATTTTGATACTTTAAATGACCATCTAAATGCCATAGGCATTAGTGGACATTTGTATCATCCTAACATCTCACCCATGCTAAGTTTTCAATCATGGTAGCCTATAGTGAGTGTGAGATGTATCCTAGAGGTATTTGTATATACTTAACCATTATATTCATACAATTCTATCAAGGTTAAGTATCATCCTAACACTCAACATGATCATAAAGATATATATGACTTAATTTAACATTATGATCATGAAACACATGTATTCATTGAATTGTTATCATGCATTAGGTATTATGTCATGATAATAAACAAAGTATCACCTAAAACATGATTTAACCCTATTTCTCATGATGATGTGCCAAATTTCAAAATCATAAATCATGATTGCAAATATTCATAGCAATTTCATTAATTATCATGATTTAAGCATTATTATCTATTTATAGGCACGTTATCATCACCTAATACTATTTCAAAAATGTGTCCCAACATCCTAAGTCAACCAAAAAAATATGATATAGGTCAAGTCCATATGGTTGAATATCCTAGGGCTTTTCTAACCCTTAAGGATGGATTTTGGAACCCAAAATAAGTTCTTGCCTATGGGGTTCACTAGATACTCATTAGGAATCCATTTCCTAGCTATTACTTTCTTCTTATCTTGTCCCCTAGCAATTAGGCATTTGTAGGTCTTTTCATTTTTCTTTTCTTTATAACCTAGGCCCTTTTTGTTGAAGCTAGCTCTTTGCCTCCCTATGATCATGTTCAATGTGTTGGAGCCAATTGTGAATTTCTCTAGGGCTTTGGTTAAATAATCTACCTTTTCCCTTAAAGGCCTATTTTCATCCATACATGCATCACTAACATTAAATGGCATATATTCATGTGAGCATGCATCATCATGGCAAGAAGAAATATTTTCATTTTGATTTAAGCATCCTTTTTCTAGTTTATTTTCTAAGTCCATAATTTGATCTAGCATGCTCTTATTTTTCTTCTTTGCTCTAAATAAATTCCTAGTTAAGATAGAAACTATGGAAACTATTTTCTTAGGAGAGGCATTCGTTACCATAGTTTCCATGTCTTCTTCTTCTGATGAGGAGGATGAGGAAGCTCCCCCTTCACTTGAGCTCTCTCCACTTGAGCTTGATCCTTCATTTTCGGAGGAGGAGCAATCCAAGTCATCGAAGGCCATCAATGCAAGGTTGGAATAGACTTGTTCCTCTTCTTCGGATGAGGATGAGGAGGAAAGATCATTCCATGTCTTGGCTTTGAATGCTTTGGTCTTCCCCTTTTCCTTTGCCTTCTTCTCCTCTTTCTTCTTGCTCCCCTTTTTCTTCTTCTTTTCATCTTTCTTCTTCCTCTCTTCTTTGCTCTTGTTTAGTAGAGGACAATTGTCCCTTATGTGCCCCTCTCCTTGGCAATTGTACCATATGACCTTCCCCCTCCGTCTTCTATTCCTATCATTAGAATTATTAAATCTAAAACCTTTTAATGCACGCCTTACCCTCCTTACCATATATGCTTCTTCCGTGCTATCCATGGAGGAGGAGGAGGGGATCTCTATCTTCTTCTTCCCCTTGTTTGCCATCAAAGCTACTCCTCTTGAAGGTTAGATTCTTGGCTCTTCTTGTATTCCTTCAAGCCTCGTTTCGTGGAGCTCCATTGTTGAGAAAAACTCCTCCAAGGTACTCACTTCCAAGTTCTTGGAGATGTAAAATGAATCCACCATGGAGCTCTATCTTGAGGACCGGGGAAAGGCATCCATGGCCTTCATTACCATATCCCGGTTGGAGAGCTTTTCACCTACACTTGACAAACCGGTTATAATTTCCTTGAAACGAGAATGTAAGGAAATTACCTTTTCTCCCTTTTCTAGTTTAATGTTGTTGAATTGGGAGCGGAGGAGGTATCTCCTTGCTAACTTCGCCTCGGATGTGCCTTCATGAAGCTCAATTAGCTTCTCCCACATCTCCTTGGCACTTAGGCATTCTCTAATTCGGTTGATCTCTTGTTGGGGGAGCACATTGAAAAGATGATGCTTGGCTTTTGAGTTTGCAAGGTGCTCTTCCCTTTGCTTTTTGGTCCACCTAGATTTCTCTATTGGCTTCCCTTCTTCATCCCTAGGCAAAATTAAACCAGATTCCATTGTAATCATAATATCAAAATCCGTTTTGAAAAATACCTCCATCCGCTTTTTCCACCAAGTGAATTCTCCTTCAAACTTCGGTGGATGAATATTGGAGCCGGCCAACTTTTGATGAAGTGCTTGTTGCGGCGGTTAGTCCTCGACAAGCGACTTGGCTCTGATACCACTTGTTGGGAGATCGAAATGGCTGGCTAGAGGGGGGTGAATAGCCCTCGTTCGTTGAATGTCGTATTTTTCTCGTCTACAAAATGTTAGCGCAAGCGGAATATGCAAATATAAATAAAGACAAAGCAAAAGATAAACAAATAATACAAACACCGAGATGTAACGTGGTTCACGGCTACGCCGCTACTCCACGGTCTGATTCGTCCACGGTGAATCACCCCGCAATCTATCCACTAGATCTCTCCTTTGCATAAAGCTAGGTGGAGGTAACCTCTTTACAATCTCTCTTCTTACAATAGAATGGAAATAAAGCAAGTAAGAAGAGTGGAAAAACCCTTAGAGCACTTTGGGAGCAAATTGGAGCATAAGCATTAGCCTCCCAAAGCCCCATCCTCTTCCTTTTTATAGAGGAAGAGGACATTGGATTTCATCCACATCACGACCGATATTACCATCACCGATCGGGTGCTCGATCACCGAGTCCTCAACGCAGGTCGTCGACTCCATTCTCAGGCTCGCACGCGCATCACCGATCGCTTCCCATGAGCAATGATCGATCAAGTCATCACCGATCACCATCACGTAGTCGACTGATCAACTTTATCCTGCCACATTAGACCAGTTGATTGAACCATCGACTAAGAGCAGTCGACTGCCATGACATGGCAGTCCACTGGTATCAGGAAAACTCATCCGACACTTGGCCAAATGGCCAAGTTTCACCTAAGAGCTACCCCTTCCCGGGTTACATTCGCTCACTCTCATCCTCGGAGTCCCTCGCCTTCGAAGTTCTCTTCGTTCTCGGCCACGTCCATCGGCAGCATCAGGCGCACGACTCTGCAATGCTCCTTCGCGTCTCTTGCCTCGAAGTCTACTTCCTCTGGCTTCACTCAAAGCTTCTCGTCCGGCGGTCCCTCGGATGCTCCAAGCGCACGGCTTCCGCAAAGCTATCCTTCACCGACTCAAGACCCGAGTCATGAGATGTGAAACTCGCCACAGCTCCATGTGCGAATTACTAAGTCCTGCACGACTTCAATGCACATATCAAATCAACTTAACAAACTAACTTAAACCCTTTGCCACACACATCAAAACCTAATCATGGCAAGAGATTGCCCTAATAAAAGCATGATCGCATGTCTTGAAAGGCTTCCTATATGAGTTTTGGGAATATGAACATGTTAAATGTTTGATAAATGACAAAGATCAGTAAGTCATATATGAAGGAAGTATTTTACTTTGAATATGTCATTGGAAGCAAGACATAAAGATCATAAGATGCTTCCCCTATGAGTTTTGGGGACAAAGAGCATGATCTGATGTCTTGAAAGGCTTCCTATATGGGTTTTTGAGTATGATCATGTAAAATACTTGTTAAATGACAAAATAAGTAAGTCATATATAAAGAAAGTATTTTACTTTGAAGTGGCATGTACCGGGCTCTTAGATCGCCCACGGGCCCCTAGACCGCCCTTGAAATTTCCATGGGCCCCTAGACCGCCCTTGAAAGTTGCCCTAATAAATTTGGTGGCTTGCTACCCCGAGTTCTATTAGGGTTGCACGCAAAGTTGGTACAATGCCAGGCTGCCCAAACAAGGATGATTAGTATTTTAAAGTATATATGTATATATGGTTTCGAAAGTTAACCAAAGCACAATGTTTACAAGTTTAAGTATAGTATGTCTCATGTATATGTTTCTACAAGCGAAGCATATTTCAAGCATGTATTGCAAGTTGCGTATGTTATGTTCATGCATGTCAAGTTGAATCATTGTATCATGTGCAAGTACTTCCAAATGTTAAATGCAGAATTTTCATAAATGCAAGTATGAGCATGTGTTGCATGCAAGTATTCTAATAGCATGTTTTCCTAATGCGAAGTTTTGTGAGAATAGGAAGTACTTAATAATCTCCATTGCTTATAGTTTGCATTCCTTGTACTGCAAAAAAGGGTAAAGCAAGATTGGAGTAAGAGGGGGCAGCAGATGAAGTGCTTGGTGTGTGTGGCGGCAGAACAGTGGATTATGATCCTGAACTTGCTAGTATTTTGTTATGTGCTAAGACCTTCGAACTTATTCATGTGGTAGTGTTCATGTTATATGTTTGATCATGTTGTGTCTAAGATTGTTGAACTTGCTAGTATTATGTTATGCTAAGAACTTTGAACTATGTACTAGTCTTCATGTTAGGTGCTAGGGTTGATGTTATGTATCATTGATTACATTGATGTTCATGTCAAGGATGCACCTATCACTATCACCATGCATGAGGTTGAGTTACTTAAGAATGTTCTATATTAGAACTCTAGTGAATGTGCATGCTTAGATAGGTTAAGAACTTGTGAAATAGCCTAGTGTCAACATGTGAATGTAGTTGGTTTATTTCTTTAGCTTCCGCTGTTAAAAGTTAAGAGTTTGAATTATGATACTCGTTTAGAAACCAAATTTAGATCTTGGTACGAGTTGTTGATTCTCTTCGGTTTAAATCAGGTATTAGTTAATTTACAAATAGTGTATGTGAGTTTATGAAATGATTGAGTCATGTTTTACCTGATTATGCAAAGAGTAAGATAAATTATGGCAGTAACACCTCCTTTACTAGTGTAAGTAGAGGGGGGGTGTTATAGTTTGGTATCAGAGCGAGTTCCGCCCTTCTGCCACACGAACATCGAGCATCAATCCTGTCGCTTCCAAGTAAGAAAGTACATATATGTTTTACTTTCTTCTATGCTTAGTAAAGAATATTTTTTTTGTTAAACATGCTTACATTTGTATGTGATGATTATAGAAAGTAAGTAATAGTAGTAGTCTTATATTGGTCTTACTTTATTAAGAAAAATGGCTAGAACATGGACCATAGTAGTAGTCTTATATTGGTCTTACTTTATGAAGAAAAATGGCTAGAACACGGACTATAGTAGTAGTCTTATATTTGTCTTACTTTATGAAGAAGTAAGACTAATAGTCACGTGTCGCACCAGTCTGAATTTCAAGAAGAGAACTTTATAGCGATCTGATAATTCTGGACATGCATGATTATGATGTCATCTTGGGAATGGACTTTTTGAGCAAGTACGGTGCTTCCATTGAGTGTCGTAAGCGAAGAGTTGTATTCCAACCTGAGGCAGACACTAAGTTTGAATTTATAGGAGAACCAAAGAAAAGAACTAAGAAGTTCTTATCTGCTGTAAAAGCTCAAAAGATGTTAGTCAATGGATGCGTTGGGTATCTAGAGCATGTGGTTGATACAAAGCAAGAAAGAGGCCAAGAGCTCGAAGAAGTCTGAGTTGTATGTGACTACCCAGAAGTATTCCCTGATGAGTTGCCAGGGTTGGGTCCTAACAAAGAAATCGAGTTTGAGATTGAACTTATTCCTAGTACCAATCCAATCTCAAAAGCACCCTATCGTATGGCTCCGGTAGAATTGAAAGAGCTTCAAGAACAATTACAAGAGTTACTCGACAAGGGATTCATTTGCCCTAGTCTCTCACCATGGTGAGCTCCGGTATTGTTCGTAAAGAAGAAAGATGGGTCAATGAGAATGTGCATAGACTACCGAGCACTGAATAAAGAGACAATCAAAACAGATATCCTTTGCCAAGGATTGATGATTTGTTTGATCAATTGAAGGGAACCACTGTTTTCTCCAAGATTGATTTGCGGTCTGGATATCATCAAGTAAAAGTTAAAGAGGATGATGTACCAAAAATGGTTTTCCGAATGAGGTATGGACACTATGAGTTCGTGGTCATGCCCTTCGGAGTGACAAATGCTCCAGTAACCTTTATGGAACTAACGAATCAAGTATTTAAGGCATTCCTTGACAAGGTTGTGATCGTCTTTATTGACGAAATCCTTATTTACTCGAGAACTCAGAAAGAACATGTTGAACACTTGAATACAGTGTAACAGACCCTTCAGCAGAGACAATTGTATACAAAGTTCTCCAAGTGTGAATTTTGGCTTGATCGAGTATCTTTCTTGGGTCACATTATTTCAAAAGATGGGGTTATGGTAGATCTGACAAAGATAGAAATTGTTAGTAACTGGAGTCGACGAAAGAATGGCAGTGAAATCAGAAGTTTCCTTGGATTAGCATGGTACTACAAAAAATTTGTAGAAGACTTCTCAAGGATAGCTTTACCACTGACGGTTCTTACAGAAAGAACCGAATGTTTGAATGGACCGAGGATTGTGAGAAAAGTTTCCTTGAACTAAAGAGAAGATTAACAAGTGCTCCAATTTTTACCCTTCCATAAAGTAATGCAAGCTTTGATATGTATAGTGATGCATCCAAAATGGGACTCGGAGCTGTGCTTATGCAGAATGGTAAAGTCATTGCCTATGCATCTAGACAACTCAAGGATTATGAAAAAAATTATCCCACTCATGACCTGGAGTTGGCAGTAGTAGTCTTTGTTCTCAAAATTTGGAGTTGTTGAACTTTGGGGTTGAGGTTTTTCTGGACAGCTTTTTACCTTCACAACAGCACCAACACTGTTTGATGATATACTAGCAAAGCAAGGCGAAGATCCAAGCATCCAAAGGATCAAGAAAGAGATCCAAGAAGGAAAGGATAAAGGATTTCGGGTCTCTAACAGTGGGGGACTATATCTTGGCGAACACTTATGTATTCCCAATGATCCAGAATTGACAAAGAAAATTTTAGAAGAAGCTCATGGGACCCATATTCAATGCATCCTAGATCTACCAAGATATATCGAGATTTGAAACAAAAGTTCTGGTGGTTTGGTATAAAAAGGGATGTGGCTAAATATGTCAGCACCTGTCTAATGTGTCAAAGAATCAAAGCAGAACATCAGAGACCTGGAGGAGTTCTGCAGCCTATTCATATCCCAGAATGGAAGTGGGAAGATATAGCTATGGATTTCATAGTAGGACTACCCAAAACAACTAATGGTTATGATGCTATTTGGGTGATTGTTGATAGACTGACAAAATCTGCCCATTTTCTAGCAATCAAAATATCATACTCAATGGAACAACTAGCTCAGTTGTATGTTAAGGAGGTGATCAGATTGCATGGAGTTCCTAAGACCATAATTTCTGATAGGGATAGTCGATTTGCTTCACACTTTTGGGAGTGTGTTCAGAAGGCCCTTGGTACTAAGCTACGATTTAGTACAACATTTCATCCTAAAACAGACGGGCAAACCAAACTAGTAAATCAAATTCTAGAGGATATGCTATGAGCTTGTGCCTTAGATTTTAAAGGAAGTTGGTGCAAATACCTATGTTTGGCAGAGTTTGCTTACAATAATAGCTACCAAGCTACAATTGGAAGGGCACCCTATGAAGCTTTATATAGAAGGAAGTGTAGGTCTCCTATTTGTTAGTATGAAGGTGGTGAGAAGAAAGAAATGTGGCTTAAGAGAGACTTTATAGATGACACCACCAAAGCTATAAAGAACATCCGCCAAAGAATAGAGACTGCTCAGAGTCGGCAGAAGAGTTATGCCGATGTACGATGTAGACCGCTTGAATTCGAAGTTGGGGATTTTTTATTTCTTAAAGTAGCTCCTATGAAAGGGGTGATGAGATTTGGGAAGAAAGGCAAGCTGAGTCCACGCTATGTAGGACCTTACCGGATGACAAAAAGAATTGGCAAAGTAGCTTATGAGTTAGAGCTACCTCAAGAAATGTCAGCTATTCACAATGTATTTCATGTCTCAATGCTAAAAAAGTATGTTCCTAATGCGGACCATGTGATTGAGCCACAAATGGTACAAGTTCAAGAAGATTTAAGTTATGAAAGTCGACCTATTCAGATAATAGATCGAGAAATTGAGAAATTGAGAAACAAAGAAGTACCCTTAGTGAAAGTCATGTGGTAAAATCAAAAGTTTGAAGAAGCAACTTGGGAATGCGAGGATGACATGAAACAAAAGTATCCAGAGTTGTTCTAAGTTTCGAGGACGAAACTTTTATAAGGTATGAAGGATTTAACATCCGTAAAATTCTAAATTGTTTAAAGTAATTATATGGATAATAACATCCATAAAAGGTTTAAAATAAAATAAAATAAAAGACCGTAAAATTCTAAACTGTTTAAAGTAATTATATGGATAATAACGTTCATAAAAGGTTTAAAATAAAATAAAATAAAAGATGGTTATAGCTAGGATTTGAACCATTAACCTCCTAATTGGGAGATAGCCTTGATACCACTATGCCATAAGATGCTTCTTGGCTAGAATAGATAAGGAATATACAAAGAAGGTAAATGAGAAGATGAGAGGGTGAAGAGTTGTTTCATCTCCCCATGAGGGGATGAAAAGTTTTCTAACCTCCCTAGCTATTAACGTGGGAATTAAAGAGGAAGTTAAGGAAGAAAAGAAAACCCCCATCTTCCTTCTTCCTTCTTCCTCATTCTTCTTCCTTCTCCCATTCTTGGTCGAAACTCCTCCTTCTCCTTCCTCCCTCTTCCATCAAAGCTTTAGGACTCCTTGTGTTGGAATTCTCAAGAGGGTTTTCAAGGAGAGAGTCTTGGTATTGCTAGAAGATCCAACTCCACCGAACTCCTCATCCTTCCTCCAACTCCATCCGAAACCCTAAGGCTTTTGGTTGGTGTTCTTGAGAGGGTTTCAGGGGGATACAAAGGCTTACTATATGCTAGAGGACCACTCCTAGGGCTAAGGAACAAGGGAAGGTCTTCGTCTCATAAAAAAACCCTAGCGGTATACTAGTACGAAAGCGAGAGGAAGTAAGTATCTCTCACCTGCAGTATAAGTAGTTCTTCGATTGTTTTATATAGGTTTTTTTTCATATGTTTTGAAGATTATATGTTTGAATCAGATAATATATGTGTGTGATAAGATTTATAGTTGAGGTATATGTTGGTGCAATCGGCCCAGCAGTACCTTGATGGTATTTTGATGATAGACAAAACTCATGACATGGGATTGTCATGGGAAAGTCCAACATGGTGTTGGCATGGAAAATCCAAGCATGGAGCTTGGTGTGGCAAAGTCCAACATGGGGTTGGCATGGGAAATCCAAAGCATTGCGAAGCCGTGCGCTTGGTGCTTGGTGAGAAATGCATTGCGAAGCCGTGCGCTTGGTACATATGGGAAGTCTTAAGGACTTAGTAAGTTCACTAGGCTCGGGGTCCTTGAGTCGGTGAAGGATGGCATTGCGAAGCCGTGCGCTTGGTGCATCCGAGGGATCACCGGACGGGGAGCGAATGGAGTGAGCCCAAAGGGAAGCATACTTCTAGGGTATGAGACGCGAAGGATGGCGTTGCGAAGCTGTGCGCTTGGCGCATCCGAGGGATGTAGGCCGAGGGAAGAGAGCTTCGGTGGGGAACTCCATGAGGGATAAGGTGGACTTGGCCAAGTGGCTAAGACTGAGTGTCGGAGGCTCAAACTTGATGTTTGAGGGTTTACTCGACGGTCGGATGCTCAAACAACTTGGTGTTTGAGGTTTTGCCCGACGTCAGTCGACTGGCATAGGTGCCGGTTCGACTAGTCCAAGTCGACTAGGGTTCGACTGGTGTAAGGCTAGGGTTTTGTGCTTGGCAGTCGACTGCCATGGACTGGCAGTCGACTGATGTCGACAGCAGTCGACTGCCGAGGGATGGCAGTCGACTGATGGGAGTGTCGCGAGCACAGAATGCTCCGTAGCCGATCGCGCTGATTATCGGTTACTACATCACCGGGCATCATCACCGACCGTAGGTGATCCGCTGAACTTGTCCGACGTGGATCCGCCGCTATGAGACAACGCCATGGTGGGCAATGACCGGGCCTTTGGCAATGATCGCTAGCGCGAAAATAGCTCGATGCAGGTTATAAAAGGAGCTCGATATGGAGGTTTTTGCCATGGTTTTTGTGGAGCTATTGGAGGGGAATTGCTGCTGCATTCCAATCCTTCAAGAGCCAATCAAAGCAAGCAACAAGCAAAGCGATCAAAGCAATCGGTGAAAGTTTTCTTGTGTATTGTATTTGTGTATTTGCTTGTATTTCTATATTACATTGTAATTGCTTGTGAGAGGTTTCTCCACCTCCGACGTGTTGTCGAGAAGGAGTGTTGTTGTTAGTGTCGTGCGCATAACACGAGCTCGTTGAGCTCACCCCGTGGAGTAGGAACCATTCGGTTCCGAACCACGTATATGCTTGTGTATTGATTGTGCTTGTATTGTTGTTATTTCTATTGTTATTCCGCTGCGTATATTAACGACAATTGTAAACAAGCACACGAGAATGAACGAATTACAACATCCAACGAACGAGGGCTATTCACCCCCCTCTAGCCGGCCGATCAATCCCCTACAAGTGGTATCAGAGCCGAGGTCGCTCTTCAAGGACTAACCACCACGAGAGCACTACAAGATGGCCGGCTACAACCTTCAACCACCCAAATTCGAAGGAGACCTTCTATGGTGGAGAAGAAAAATGGAGGTATACCTAGAAACCGATTTTGATTTTATGATTATTATAGAAAACGGTTTTGAGATGCCTAGGGATAAAAACAACAAGAAAATTGAGAAGTCAAGGTGGACCCAAGACCAAATTAAGAACTTCAAGACAAATCTCGAGGTAATCAAGTTGATTAGTGATTTGTTACCTAACACTATTTGGTCTAGATTGGGTGATTATAGGGATGCAAGGGAATTATGGAATAAGGTAATAAAATTCCAAGAAAATTTTCAATCGGCACAAGTAGAGGAGAATGCCGAAGAAGAAAGCCCATCCACATTTGAAGATGTTGATGACTTGGTGGAGACCTCCACCTCTAGCGTTGAGGGGGAGGAAAGGATTTCAATTTCGGAGCAAGATCAAAATGAAGCTTCTACCTCTGGAAGAAGTGAAGAGGCCTCCACCAACTCCCTAGGTAACTCAAGTGTTGTTATTTTAAATAAAAAACACATAATATGCTTTGAGTGTAGGGAGAAAGGGCATTACAAAAGCAAATGCCCTAAATTGGCTAAGAAGAAGGCATCAACACCAAAAGTCAACCCAAAGTCAAACAATGCCGGTGTTCCCAAAATCAAGAGCAAAGAGCACATTGTGGGCTTCAATCAAAAGGGACACTACCGAAGCCAATGCCCTAAGGGGAGGAAGGAAGGGCAAGAAGGTGCAACTCATGTAGGGGGAGCTCCTAAAGCTAACCCTAAGGTAAATTTACTTAATGCACCTTTAATTCCTAAAGTCAAAAAGCATGCTAAAAATTATTTTAGTTCTCTTGCTATTATCAATGAAAAGCATGCTAAGAGAAATAATAAGGTGTATTGTCTAGGTGCTAAACATGTTAGTTTCTCTAAGGACAAACCTAGGACTCAAAACACTAGATCTATTTTACCTAGGGAGTCAATTAGGAGAATTGAAGAAAACTTGGGTGTTAATCCCAAGAAATCTAGGCATATGCCTAAAAGGAAAAACATTTCCCAAAAGATAAATGAAAATTCAAAATTGGAAAAATTAGAGTTAGAAAACCAAGCCTTGAGGTCAAGGCTAGAAAAATTGGAGAAGACCCTAGCAATAATATCAAATTCGGTTAAGGGGTCTAATGTACAAAAGTCAAGACCTAGAAAACAAGAAATGTCTAAGGGCAAGAAGGGTTTGGGTCACAAACCTATGTCCTACCATAATGTTCCATTTAATTATGGAACCACATCTAGGTCTAGGAAAACCAAGGCTAATAGGGAAGTCATCCCTAAGTCTAGCCATGGTATGTGTTTAGTGGCTAACATTTCAAAGAAATCAAATGTAGCCACTAAGAAGGTCAATGGAGGAGTCACCTCTAGAGTTGACCCAAGTAAGACCCATTTGACTAAGGCGTCAAAGCCAAAAAGGGTCATTAGAAAGGTATCTAGGGAAGTTATCCCTAGGGAATACCTTGTTAACCCAAGGAGCTCCAATAGGTATTGGGTTCCTAAAAGCGTGATTGATTCACGCTAGATGGGTTAGGGTGTGTCAACCCTAAATGGATGGGTAGTTAACCTAACCATAGTAGAGTTGACACATTAGGATGTGCCAATGTGTTTGAGAAGTTTAAAAAGGATTAAATTGGCACAATTAGGTCATAGAAGTCATGGTGTGCCATTTTGGGTTTTTGGCACACTAGGGAGATGAATGGCATTAAGGCAAAATTGGTTTAATCTCTAGAAATGACAAATTGATTTTAACACCTAGGTATTCTATACCTCAGTATATTTTAGTTGCCATGATTTATTTTCCTTGCCATGTCATGACATCATCTTCATTCTTATCTATAAAAATGTCATGATCATGTTTAGATTTATATTTAGATGTCATGTATGCCTAGATCTCATTCACATGTCATAACATCATGATATTGGCATATGGTTTTACTTATATCATATCTATGCCATATTCATCATCATGCATAAATTAAAATAAAATTAAGGACTATGGCATGATTTGATGGGAATCAAATAATATTGCCTAGAAATATGCATGAGAACATAAACAAAACAAAACCCACATCTCACAAAAATTTGACTTGTATGTGTTTTACACATCTAGACATTGGTGAGATGTTTAGGAAAAAGAAAATAAAGGTTTGAAAAACATTTTGAAAACATTTTGAAAAACCTTGGTGAAGCCTATCTTTTGATAGGTATCACCATTGAATGGGATGATACAAAGAGGGCTCTTTATTGAAGCTTTTCTTAAATTTTGGACTTTGTATCAATCTCCAAATTTAATGGGTAAAATAATTTTCAAATATTTTTCACCCATAGTGTTTATGATAAGTAATATACATACCAAATTTCAAGAATTTTAAACTTATGTATATTTACTTATGGATTTCGGAAATCCATTTGAATGAAAAATCAGAAATCAATTACGTCGCCATGGATGTACGATCGATGAGGGTGGCAGTCGACTGATTTCTGATTTCAGTCGACTGCCCAAGCTGATTTCGGGTAAATCTTATTGGTTAGGCCCATGTTCAGCTAGGTTAAGGTCCCCTAACCACTCCTAACCCTAGGATATGCTTGGGAGAGCATTAGAGAGGGTGAAAATCCATTGGATATGGATTAGGAGTTGGGTTGAGGGTGAGTATCAATTTTAAGGTGGATGAGAGTTCATTGTTGAACTTTGCCTTAATTTTGTTTGGTTTAATGTTCCTATTGGCTTAGGGACTCTCCAAGGACATTGTTGGTGCAATGGTCAAGGGGGAGCAAGCCTCTAGGGGGAGGTATCCATCATGAGAAGATGGATGTGTATTTCCTCATGGGAGGAAAATTGGGTTGCCTCTCTTTAAGTGATATGGGATCACTAGAAAGATTGTAGGCATGTGTTCCTCCAAGAGAGAGATTGTAAGATCTCATTGGGATATGAGACAATCATACCCTTGGGGAGGACCTTTTTGATGTAATTTTAAAAAGGGGGAGAAGTTTCCAATTAGAGTTCGTTCGAATTCTCATTGGGATATGAGAATTGCCAATATGGGAGAATTTGTAGACTTGAGATGGTAGTTTTATCAATCATCAAAAAGGGGGAGATTGATGGTGCAATCGGCCCAGTAGTACCTTGATGGTATTTTGATGATAGACAAAACTCATGACATGGGATTGTCATGGGAAAGTCCAACATGGTATTGGCATGGAAAATCCAAGCATGGAGCTTGGTGTGGGAAAGTCCAACATGGGGTTGTCATGGGAAATCCAAAGCATTGCGAAGCCGTGCGCTTGGTGCTTGGTGAGAAATGCATTGCGAAGCCGTGTGCTTGGTGCATATGGGAAGTCTTAAGGACTTGGTAAGTTCACTAGGCTCGGGGTCCTTGAGTCGGTGAAGGATGACATTGCGAAGCCGTGCGCTTGGTGCATCCGAGGGACCACCGGACGGGGAGCGAATGGAGTGAGCCCAAGGGAAGCATACTTCAAGGGTATGAGACGCGAAGGATGGCGTTGTGAAGCCGTGCGCTTGGCGCATCCGAGGGACGTAGGCTGAGGGAAGAGAGCTTCGGTGGGGAACTCCATGAGGGATAAGGTGGACTTGGCCAAGTGGCTAAGACTGAGTGTCGGAGGCTCAAACTTGATGTTTGAGGGTTTACCCGACGGTCAGATGCTCAAACAACTTGGTGTTTGAGGTTTTGCCCGACGTCAGTCGACTGACATAGGTGCCGGTTCGACTGGTCCAAGTCGACTAGGGTTCGACTGGTGTAAGGCTAGGATTTTGTGCTTGGCAGTCGACTGCCATGGACTGGCAGTAGACTGATGTCGACATCAGTCGACTGCCGAGGGATGGCAGTCAACTGATGGGAGTGTTGCGAGCACAGAACGCTCTGTAGCTGACTGTGCAGTCGACTACTAGGTCACCAGTCGACTGATGGGCATCATCAGTCGACTGGTAGGTGATCTGTTGGAACTTGTCTGACGTGGATCTGGCCGTTGTGAGACAATGGCTACAGGGGCAGTCGACTGGGGCCTTTTGGCAGTCGACTGCTAGGCGCGAAAATAGCTCGATGCAGGTTATAAAAGGAGCTCGAGATGGAGGTTTTTGCCATGGTTTTTGTGGAGCTATTGGAGGGGAATTGCTGCTGCATTCCAGTCCTTCAAGAGCCAATCAAAGCAAGCAACAAGCAAAGCGATCAAAGCAATCGGTGAAAGTTTTCTTGTGTATTGTATTTGTGTATTTGCTTGTATTTCTATATTACATTGTAATTGCTTATGAGAGGTTTCTCCACCTCCGACGTGTTGTCGAGAAGGAGTGTTGTTGTTAGTGTCGTGCGCATAACACGAGCTCGTTGAGCTCACCCCGTGGAGTAGGAACCATTCGGTTCCGAACCACGTATATGCTTGTGTATTGATTGTGCTTGTATTGTTGTTATTTCTATTGTTATTCCGCTGCGTATATTAACAACAATTGTAGACAAGCACACGAGAATGAACGAATTACGACATCCAACGAACGAGGGCTATTCACCCCCCACTAGCCGGCCGATCGATCCCCTACAATATAGGTCTTTTTAAGCAAGATCTAAGATCACCAAGATGTTATTTCTCACCTAGAGTATAAGTAACAACTTGATTTGCCCATCTAGGTTCTATTATAATGTTTTATTTGGATTTATATGTTTTGTCCAGATTATGTTTGTTTGGACTTTTAGGTATTTTAAGTATATTTCAATGGAAGCAAGATGTAAAGATTGCAAAGATGTTTCCCCTATAAGTTTTGGGGACAAAGAGCATGATCGAATGTCGTGAAAGGTGAGTGTGTGTTCGTACATGTTTCGTAAACATGTGCACAGCGAAAGAAATAAAAATAATAAATCTACATTTATTACAACACACACAACACACGCATGCATAGTACAACAAGTGTAGACATAACCGTAAATTTAAATTTGCAATAAAAGGAAATTTAACTACGTTATACCTTTCGTATTACGTGTAGCGGGAACGACATCAACCGGAACGATCCTCGCTAGAATCGTCTCTATCCGTATCCATACCGAGTATCCTTAGGATGACTTCGCTAAGCCACGAGTTTCGTCTTCGTACGGGTTACTAGCCTCGTGTTGAAGACGACGTGATCGAGAGATGATCACGATCCGAATCCAAATTCGGATCCAAAACGAGTCCTCAAAACTCGCTTCTCCGGAGAGGTATTCGTCAACCGATTGACGAATCCTTCGTCCTCCACCTCAGAGGATTACCGGAGATCGAATCCCCGGTAAGTTAGGCGCTGTCGGAGCTCTAACCGTCGTCCAAACGACGCTCCGACGAGAAGAGAACAAGCTGTCCAGAAAACTGGACAGCTTTGGTGGAGTAGGCACCGGCCAAACATGGGAAGCCAAGTGCTCACCTTATCACTGAAGCCTAGGAAGATCACCGGAGGGTCGCCGGAGGATCACCGGCTGAAGCTTGGACGCCGGCAAGGAGCTGGATGGCGGCACAAGGGGCTGGGCGACAATGGGGGTTGGCGCCGAGAGTCTCCAAGGAGAGGTGGGCGGCAACTATTGCTAGGGTTTTTGGATTAGGGCTTAACAATCCCTTAAGCCCTCTTTTATAGAGAACTAATTTTCTTAATGGTTATTGGATCATAACCATTAGGCCCGTTAACCCGCTCCATTAAGATATGTTAAAATAAACCAAACCATGATGGTTTATTTTAAGTTAAAACGAACCGAACCAACTTTTGGTTCATTCGTTTAAAATAAACCAAACCCTTTGGTTTATTCTCCTCCATTGGATTAGAACCAAACCATTTTGGTTCATCCATTATGTCTTCATAAGACATGACCCATCCACGCTTCCATTGCGACTGAAACGATTTCATGCTCGCTTCATGTTTGGTCCAACCAAACCTAGTTTCTCTCGGTCTGAGAATCTCATTCTCAAGCTCGTTTTAAATCCTTTGGATTACGCTCGTTATGCGTGTGACCAAATAGGTTCTCGATTTATGTTGGCCGTCTATAATTAACCATTAATTATAGAACGATCATGAGTGGCACCTAGTAGGACAACATGATCCCCAATTAACCGAAAAGATCAACGGTTGATCCAGAACTATTTCTGAAACCCTTCAGCAGCTCGAATGATTCGTGCCCCATTCCCTTCACTCATCTTATACCCACTTGGTTCAGGACACGGTCTATAGTGTCAGTCCCCACTAGGCTGACTACGTCACACCTAGCCCAAGTATCATTTCCTCGTCCTACGGATTCTAGTTACTCCACATGTATCGAAGAGTACCTTACTCTAAACATGTAATGCTTTGGCCAAAGACTTTAGTAACAATCCGATGAGAGGCCATGGGTATACATCTCCTCGCAAGGAGTGGTGAATCCTTTATAGGCTATTCAAACACCTTCGATCAATTCGACTTATACCCAATCATCCTGGGTCCACATCTCCTTAGAGATGTTTGCTTAAGATGTCAAAACATAAGTCTCCATGATCAAGATGACTTGAATACCGCAAGTCAAAGGAACATCGCACTTAAGCTACAGTAAGAACTTCATTGACATATCTATATATGCAGAGAACCATATGAAGTCTTACGGCTGGTCACTCCAATGAACTAGTTACCATAACTAGCATATACGATTAACTCCGGACATCACAATGTCTCCAGCCAGTGAGAATCAGCTGCTTGGATACACCAAGGAGTATATCTCGTGCTAGTCTCGACAGAATTTATGGTGTCCAAATTCATCAATTCATCGACTAGGGATATTTCCGATACATCACAATTACACATGAAGAGATACTCACTAGTTGTGATCCAATCACAAATTCTCTCATGCTGTGAATCACATCGTGGATATTCAGTAAATGAGTTTAAGATCCAATCAAATACTTGAAACATGTATACTCAAATAGTGAATCTTCATTTATCATATAAATGGTTCATACATAAGGCGATTGCCTTAGGACATCTCTCATATATATTACTAACAGACTCCCACTTGGCCTAATGCCAATCGCTACGGTATCCAATACCATAAGCACTAACATGACCCTCAAACTTACTTTGAGGTAATGCTTTAGTCAAAGGATCTGCTAAGTTCCTTTCAATGGGAATTTTCTCGATTTGTATTTCGTTCCTACTGATGATCTCTCTGATAAGATGATAGCGGCGAAGCACATGTTTGGATCGTTGATGAGACCTTGGCTCTTTCGCCTGTGCAATTGCTCCATTGTTGTCGCAGTAGAACGGTATTGCTTCAACAATGGCCGGAATCACACCAAGTTCATAAATGAACTTCTTGATCCAAATCGCTTCCTTTGCTGCTTCCGAAGCTGCAATGTATTCTGCCTCAGTGGTAGAATCCGCTACAGTATCTTATTTGGAACTTTTCCAACTCACTGTGCCCCCATTCAAGGTGAACACGTATCCAGACTGAGACCTGGAATCATCCTTGTCTGTCTGGAAGCTGCCATCCGTATACCCGCGTATCACCATGTCCCCTTCTCCATATATTAGGAACACATCCTTAGTTCTTCTTAAGTACTTAAGGATCGTCTTAACATCCACCCAATGATCCATTCCTGGATCAGACTGGTATCTGCTCGTGACACTCAGAGCATACGATACATCGGGCCTCGTACATAACATAGCATACATGATTGATCCTATTGCGGATGCATAGGGAATCTTACTCATGCAAATCCTCTCGTCTTCTGTGCGCGGACACATAGACTTCGAAAGGTGTACCCCATGCCTTATGGGTAGGAAACCTTTCTTGGAATCCGACATGCTAAACCTCTTTAGCACTCGGTTTATATATGTAGACTGCGAATGACCAAGCAACCGTTTCGATCTATCTCTATAGATCTTAATCCCGAGGATGTAGGTTGCTTCTCCCAGGTCTTTCATGAAGAATGTCTTGGATAACCAAACATTAACTGACTGTAAGATTGAAACATTGTTTCCTATAAGTAATATGTCATCAACATATAATACTAGGAACACGACTGCACTCCCACTAACCTTCTTGTACACACAAGGTTCGTCTGGATTTTGTGAGAAATCAAACTTTTTGATGGTCTCATCAAAACGGATATTCCAGCTCCTGGATGCTTGCTTCAATCCATAAATGGATCGTCGCAATTTGCATACCTTGGTTTTATCAACCGATGTGAAACCCTCAGGCTGTATCATATACACGTCCTCGAGTAGGTTTCCATTAAGGAAAGCTATTTTCACATTCATCTGTCATATCTCATAATCATAATGAGCCGCTATGGCCAGGAGCATTCGAATGGATTTAAGCATAGCTACAGGCGAATAGGTTTCGTCATAATCAACGCCTTGCTTTTGACGATATCCTTTCGCCACCAATCTAGCCTTATAGGTAATCACATTACCATCCATGTCGGGTTTCTTCTTGAAAACCCACTTCCACCCTATAGGCTTTATGCCTTCAGGTGGGTCAACCAAGTTCCAAACTTGGTTTTCATACATGGAATCCATTTCCGACTTCATGGCACCAAGCCACTTATCCCTTTCTGAACTTGTCAGCACTTCTTCATAACTGATAGGCTCCTCATCATCAATGAGTAACACGTCGTTCGATTCACTTACGAGAAATCCATATCTCTCAGGAATATTGCGTGTTCTACCAGATCTACGAAGATGTGGTGTTAAAATAGGTCCAGCCGATTGCTCATCACTATGAGTTGTTGGCTGTTGTGCTTCACCAGGTATCTCATCAATGTCTATTTGAGTCTCTCGAGCCTCCTCAAGCTCGACGACACTCCCACTGTTTTCTTGCAAGAGAAACTCTTTCTCTAGAAATACAGCATGCCTTGAAACAAACACCTTTTGTTCCACAGGATGATAGAATTGGTAACCCCTTGTTTCCTTAGGGTATCCAATAAATAGACATTTATCAGACTTAGCATCCAATTTGTCTGATACTGTCCGCTTCACATAATCAGGACAACCCCATATCTTCAAGTAAGATACATGAGGTTTCTTACTATTCCATATCTCATATGGAGTTATTGAGACTACCTTGGTAGGCATTCTGTTTAACAAGTAAACAGTTGTCTGAAGTGCATAACCCCAAAAGGACTTGGGAAGATTCGCATGATTCATCATTGACCTGACCATGTCCAACAAGGTCCGGTTACGCCTTTCAGATACACCATTATGTTGTGGTGTATATGGCGGAGTCCATTGAGACAATATACCATTGTCTCTTAGGTAATCAAGAAACTCCTGACTCAAGTATTCACCACCTCGATCCGATCGAAGTATTTTAATACTCTTGTCATGTTGTTTCTCTACTTCATTTCTGAATTCTTTGAACCTTTCAAAGGCTTCAAACTTGTGTTTCATCAAGAACACATACTCAAACCGTGAGTGATCATCGGTGAAGGTAATGAAGTAGCTATAGCCTCCTAAAGCTTGAGTTGACATAGGTCCACATACATCAGTATGTATTAGACCTAGTAACTCTCCCACTCGTTCACCTTTTCCAGTAAAAGGTAACTTGGTCATCTTGCCTTTTAAGCATGATTCGCATGTATCGTATGAATCCAATTCAAACGATTCCAGAATTCCACATCGGTGTAATTTGGACATGCGTTTCTTGCTTATATGGCCAAGACGACAATGCCACATATAGGAGTCAATTTGATTATCCTTTCGAGCACGCGTGTTGCTCGCTTCAATATTGAAAATGTCACTGGATACGTCCAACGTATAAATGCCATTACTCAAAGTTCTAGTTCCATAAAGTATGCCATTCAAAGTTATATAACAACAATTGTTACTAAACGTCAAATGGAAACCATTTCTATTTAAACAGGAAATAGAAACAATGTTCTTTATTAGAGAAGGAACATAATAGCAATTGTCCAGTTCCAAGACCAGTCCACTAGGGAGCTTCAGCAAATAAGTTCCGATGGCGACCGCAGCAACCTTTGCTCCATTGCCAACTATCAAATTTGACTCCCCTCTGACAAGTCTTCTTCTATTCCTTAGCCCCTGTATGTCATTACATATATGTGAGCCACACCCAGTATCCAATACCCAAGTGTCAAAGGAAATAGAATGACAATCAATAACGAAGATACCTGAAGAGGATGGGGCATCGGATGCCTTCTTCTTCTTCATGGACTCAAGATAAATCTTGCAGTTTCTTCGCCAGTGGCATTCCTTGCCACAATGATGGCAAGTGCCCTTTTGCGCTGGTTCTGCCTTCTTCGCCTTTTTGTTCTTCCCTTTCTTCTGTTCTTTTACCTTCCTCTTAGAACCTTTCTTTAAGGAATCAACTAACAGAACCGCCTTCTCCTCATGCTTCACAGAAGGCTCCACAGTGTTGGGGATATTTCGGAACGGCTAGAGGGGGGTGAATAGCGTTTTGTCCGTACGATGGAATTTGATCGCGATTGTGTCTACAATTTCGTTAGCGCAGCGGAATATAGATAATGAAAGCAATAACGAAATATACAATCACACACGAACACGATGATATAACGTCGTTCGGAACCTCAAAGTTTCTACTCCACGGATCGAGCTCTACGAGCTCTAGTGATGCACACGCAAACACTAATAAACACTCCTTCTCGGAACAATCCAGAGGCGGAGAAACCTCGTACAAGATGATTACAACAATAATCAAAAGCTACAAGTGAATACAATGAAATACAAAGCAAAACTAGTAAAGAAAAACACTTTAAAAATGCTCTTGAATGCTTGATCGCTAGGTTGATCGAGTAGCACTTGGAGACCCTGAATTGCAGCAGCAACTCGCCCCAAATCACCTCAAAGAACCCTTTGGTTTTTCCTCCATCACGAGCTCCATATATAGCTTCAACCTGTGCTGGAAAAAGTCGATCAGTCGACTGATCGGGACCATCAGTCGACTGATGCCACTATTGTCGTGAGACAACGGCTAGATCCACGCTGGATAAGTCCAACCGAACCTTCATCACGATCGACAGACCATCACCGATCGATGGAGTCCTCACTGACCAATGAGTCTCGACCCCATTCGCGTGGCCGATTTTCGAGCACCGACCGACTGATTACACGATCCCGATCGCTGAGCCATCACCGATCGACAAACTCGGGCAATGATCGCTAGGCCATAACCCGCAATAAACCCTAGTTGACGGTCCGCCGATCGCCACATGGCACCGGGCCGACCGGGCACACCTCAAACATGAGGTTTTAACCCAAGTATGGTTCCCCCATACTTGCTAGACCACCCTTAGCCTAGATCTAAGCCTTCTAGCCACCTCCATCAGCCTCACGCCTCTCGGATCCCTCCAAGTCATCCATGACTTGTTCATCCATCGCGCTAGCCTTCAGGTGCTTCCATCAGCTATGTCATGCTAACGGTGTCTACACTGCCAAGGTACATTGGACTTACGCCGCCAAGACTCCGCTTGGACTTTACGCCGCCAACCATTGGACTTATGCTGCCAAGACTCCCGCTTGGACTTTACGTAGCCAATATCAAACCCCTTGGACTTCAAATGCCAACCCATGTTGGACTTTCCATGCCAAGACCATGCTTGGACTTTCCTTGCCAACCCATGTTGAACTTTACATTGCCAAGACCCATGCTTGGACTTTCCTTGCCAACCCATGTTGAACTTTACATTGCCAAGACCCATGCTTGGACTTTCCTTGCCAACCCATGTTGGACTTTCCATGCCAAGACCATGCTTGGACTTTCCTTGCCAACCCATGTTGGACTTTTCATGCCAAGACCATGCTTGGACTTTCCTTGCCAACCCATGTTGGACTTTCCATGCCAAGTACTCAAGTCTTGGACTTTACCAAATGATAATTACATTGTCATATATTTTTGTCGAAACATCAAAACATCACTCGAGTCAAACTCGAGTCCTGGTCAATCGTGACCTGGGCCGATTGCACCAACAATCTCCCCCTTTTTGATGTTTGACAAAAATCAAACAAATTATTGAGTTAGAACACTAACTCAAATCCCTTAATATCCCAAATTGGTAAATACTCTCCAAATGTTCTCCCCCAAACATTCTCCCCCTTTTTGACTAACATCAAAAAGGTTTTCTCCCCAAGAGGGTCAATGTCTCATGTCCCAATGAGATCTTACAATCTTCCCCATGGTCCAAAGATACTTAGGATGCCTACCATCTTCTAGTGATAAGTCCAATATCACTTAAGAGAGGCAATCCTAAACACTCTCTCAATTTCCAAATTGGGTTTCTAAAAATCCATCAATTTCCCAAATTGATAACATTCTCCCCTTCAAGGAGAAAAAACACATTCATCATCCTAAGATGGATATCTTCCCCTAAAGGCTTGCTCCCCCTTGACCATTGCACCAACAATGTCCTTGGGAAGTCCCTAAGCCAATAGGAACTCTAAACCATCAAAATTAAGGTTAGAAATTCAATATAGAACTTTCCAACACCTTAAAATTGATATAAACCCTAAATACTTCTCCTAATCCATATCCAATGGATTTTCACCCTTCATTATGCTTCCCAAAGCATATCCTAGGGTTAGGAGTGGTTAGGGACCTTAACCGCAGCTGAAATCGGGTTAAACAACAGCTTGGCAATGACTTTGTCGCTACCGATCATTGCCACACTCATCGATCGCCACTAGGCGATCGATAATCAAATTTCCGAATTTCAGTTATCAGAATCGAGTTTTGGAAAATCATAAATAATTATACGTATATCGAAAAATCACGAAATTTGATACGTATAATACCTATGACCAATACAATGGGTGAAAAATATTTCAAAATTATTTTACCCATAAAATAGTGAATTTGATACAAAACTCAAAACCATTGAAATTTTCAATGTTTTGGCCCTATTTTGTATCAACTTCATCAATGGTGATTGCTATCAAAAGATAAACTTCACCAAGGTTTTTCAAAATGATTTTAAAATATTTTCAAAACCTTATTTTGGATCATATTCCTTGGGCTCTATGCACATGACTTGTACACAAGCTTTCCCAATGATCCACAATTGAAATTAGATGAGTTTTAGTTCATCTAGATGCAAAAACTATGCACCTTGAACTTAACTCATATCCTAGCATCTCACATGTATCTATGGTGTATAAATACACATACATGTCAATTGGATGTGAGATGTGGGTTTTGGTTCATTTAATCTAGGGTTTCATGCATTTTTCTAAGGCAACCCTACTTGATTCCCTTATAAATGGGACTCCAAGTCATGTCATTGTCCTTGAATCAATTTCAATCAAATTATCTTAAATGCATGAGTGATTATGGCATTAGAGATGATATAGATAAACACATGCTCATAATCATGATGTCATGGCATAATATGAGAGCTAAAAACACATGACATTTAATGCTTAATCCTAAACATATACATGACATATAGAATGATTAAAAATAAGCATGATGTCATGGCATGTTATATGGAAAACAAGGCATGGCATATAAAATATATAGGTATAGTAATACCTAAATTTTAATATTAATTGTCATTTCATATAATTAATTATATTTTGCCATATTTCTATTTTTCTCTCAAGTGTGCCAAAAACCCAAAATGGCACACTAACCTCTAAACCTAAATTGTGCCAATTTGACCATTTTATCAAGCTTCTAAAATAATATTGGCACACCCTAAAATCTTTTAGGATGATAATTCAAGTCTATTTCTAAGGTATCCATAACCTTGAAAATAACCTAAAGTGCCACCTTTGCCATGGTTGAGTTAACTACCCATCCATTTAAGGTTGGCACACCCTAACCCATCTAGCGTGAATCAATCACGCTCTTAGGAACCCAAAACCGATTTGAGCTCCTAGGGTTAATTAGGTATTCCTTAGGGATAACCTCCCTAGATACCTTCCTAATGACCCTCCTAGGCTTATTAGCCTTGGTCATTTGGGTCTTACCTAGGTTGACTCTAGGGGTAACTCCCCTTGCAACCTTCTTAGTGGCCACCCTAGGTTTCCTAGAAACCCTAGCCACTAGGCACACACCATGGTCAACTCTAGGGATGACTTTCCTATTGACCTTGGTCTTCCTAGACCTAGTTAGTGTTCCATAATCAAATGGAACACTATGGTAAGCCACCTTAGGCTTAGGTTTGTGACCCAAACCTTGCTTGCCCTTGGTTGACTTTTGACTCTTAGGTCCTAGGTGTTGACATTGACTTTTGGACCTAGAAGTTTGACTAATTGACCCTTGCATTTGATTTTGCATAACCTTAAGGGTCTTTTCAAGTTTTTCAAGCCTTGATCTCAAGGCTTGATTTTCCTTTTCCAATATCTCAATTTTTGATTTTTCATTTTCTCTTGAGTTATTTTTATTTCTAGGCATATGTCTAGATTTCTTAGCATTAAAGCCTAGATGTTCTCCTATTTTCTTAATGCTTTCCTTAGGTAATATATTTTTAGGGATATTAGTCTCAAATTTCTTCTTATTTCCTAAGTGAACACTCTTAGCTCATAGGAAAATATATTTATTATTTCTAGCATGCTTTTCATGCACAATAGCAAGACTATTAAAATTATTCCTAGCATGCTTCTTATCCCTAGAAATTGAAGGTGCATTTATAAATTTTACCTTAGGGTTTGCCTTGGAGGCTCCCCCTACTTGTGTTGCTCCTTCTTGCCCTTTCTTCTTTCCCCTTGGACATTGACTCCGATAATGTCCCTTTGAGTTGCACTTGAAGCATATAATATGCTCCTTGCTCTTGATACTTGGGGAACCGGCGTCCATTGACTTTTGTTGACTTTTAGGTGTCGGAGGAGCTTTCTTGACTTTCTTTGGGCACTTACTCTTATAATGCCCAAATTTCCTACACTCAAAACACATTATGTTATTTTTATTTTGAATTGAGGTGTTTGAGTTACCGATGGTGGTGGAGACCGGAATTGGACTTTGGGCTTCTTCATCTTGACCGGATGTCGAAGCTTCTTCTTCTCGATGTTCCGGTATGAAGGTTCTCTCCTCCCCCTCAATCCTTGAGGTGGATGCTTCTTCCACTTCCTCCACCTCTTCTGACTCGGAAGTTGACTCCTCACTTTCTTGTGAGGATGATGATGATTCTTCTTCTGTCTCCTCCTCTTCCAAGTCTTCTTGGACTGATTCGGGATTATCGTGGAACTTGATCAACTTGTTCCACAACTCCTTGGCATCCCTATAGCTTCCTAATCTGGACAAAATATTGTTAGGTATCAAATCAATCAACATTTTTGTTACCTTAAGTGTTGTCTTGAATTTTTCCCGTTGTTCCTCGGTCCATCTCTTCATCTTGAGGATTTTGCCGTTTTCTCCTCTCGGAGCATCAAAACCTATAGTCACGGCAAACCAATTTTCTATATTCGTCATTAGAAAATATTCCATCCTACCTTTCCAATACGCAAAATGTTCGCGGTTGAAGGAAGGTGGGATGTTGACGTCGTCACCCAATCTTTCCTCAAATTCCATATTCTTCCCTCTAGCTTCTTGACTCCGGGTTGTTAATCCGTAGAAGAGCCACGGGCTCTGATACCACTTGTTGGGGATATTTCGGAACGGCTAGAGGGGGGGTGAATAGCGTTTTGTCCGTACGATGGAATTTGATCACGATCGTGTCTATAATTTCGTTAGCGCAGCGGAATATAGATAATGAAAGCAATAACGAAATATACAATCACACACGAACACGATGATATAACGTGGTTCGGAACCTCAAGGTTCCTACTCCACGGATCGAGCTCTACGAGCTCTAGTGATGCACACGCAAACACTAATAAACACTCCTTCTCGGAACAATCCAGAGGCGGAGAAACCTCGTACAGGATGATTACAACAATAATCAAAAGCTACAAGCGAATACAATGAAATACAAAGCAAAACTAGTAAATAAAAACACTTTACAAATTCTCTTGAATGCTTGATCACTAGGTTGATCGAGTAGCACTTGGAGACCCTGAATTGCAGTAGCAACTCGCCCCAAATCGCCTCAAAGAACCCTTTGGTTTTTCCTCCATCACGAGCTCCATATATAACTTCAACCTGTGCTAGAAAAAGTCGATCAGTCGACTGATCAGAACCATCAGTCGACTGATGCCACTGTTGTCATGAGACAACGGCTAGATCAACGCTGGATAAGTCCAATGGAACCTTCATCAGTCGACAGATTGTGACCATCAGTCGACTAATGGAGTCCTCACTAGACCAGTCGAGTCTCGACTCCATTCTGTGGCCGATTTCTCGAGCACCACCGATCGATTACACGATCGCTGATCGCTGATCCATCGATCGCACAACTCCGCAATGATCGCTAGGTCATAACCCGCAGTCAAACCCTAGTTGACTCGGTCCAGTCGACTGCCACATGGCACCAGTCGACTGGCACAACTCAAACATGAGGTTTTAACCCAAGTATGGTTCCCCCATACTTGCTAGACCACCCTTAGCCTAGACCTAAGCCTTCTAGCCACCTCCATCAGCCTCACGCCTCTCGGATCCCTCCAAGTCATTCATGACTTGTTCATCCATCGCGCTAGCCTTCAGGTGCTTCCATCGGCTATGTCATGCTAACGGTGTCTACACCGCCAAGGCACATTGGACTTACGCCGCCAAGACTCCGCTTGGACTTTACGCCGCCAACCATTGGACTTATGCTGTCAAGACTTCCGCTTGGACTTTACGCAGCCAATATCAAACCCCTTGGACTTCAAATGCCAACACATGTTGGACTTTCCATGCCAAGACCAAGCTTGGACTTTCCTTGCCAACCCATGTTGGACTTTACATTGCCAAGACCCATGCTTGGACTTTCCTTGCCAACCCATGTTGGACTTTCCATGCCAAGACCATGCTTGGACTTTCCTTGCCAACCCATGTTGGACTTTTCATGCCAAGACCATGCTTGGACTTTCCTTGCCAACCCATGTTGGACTTTCCATGCCAAGTACTCAAGAATTGGACTTTACCAAATGACAATTACATTGTCATATGTTTTTGTCGAAACATCAAAACATCACTCGAGTCAAACTCGAGTCCTGGTCAATCGTTACCTGGGCCTATTGCACCAACACAAAGTCTTCAGCATATTGAGGAGCTCGGGAATAGTGGATTCCAATTTGTTCATCCGATAGTTCATCACAAATTGTGAGAAACTCTTGGGCAAACAATGCAGAATTAAGTCAATACTTAACTCATGATCCATCACAAACCCGAGGGTGGCTAGCCGCTCGATGTACCCGTTCATCTTTAGCACAAACTGCACTACAGACGAACCTTCTTGCATCTTCGTGGTGAAGAGGAGCCTAGAGACCTCGAACCTTTCGGATCTCGCTTGCTCATCGAACAACTCATGAAGATGGAAGACCATAGTATTAGCATCCATATGCTCATGCTGCTTTTGCAGCTCAGGTACCATCGCCGCTAGCATGATGCAACTCGCCAGCTCAGAATCTGCCACATGCTTCTGATAGACCAACATTTGGTCTGGAGTTGCATCGTCCTTAGGACGGTTGGGAAGAGGCTCTTCAAGGACATATGCTAGCTTTTCCGCCTTGAGAACAATTCTCAGGTTTCTAAGCCAGTCCAGGAAGTTAGGCCCAGTCAGTTTATTTGAATCCAAAATAGTGCGCAAATTCAAAGACGTCATGATCAATTTATTGACCTAGAAATACAAAACGAGCATATATGAGAAAATGATTTTAAAATGCATCAATATACATTTATAAATCCCATTCATTTTTCGAATTTCAAAAACCTCAAAATCACTTCGGGAGATCGTAGGTCCATCTCCGAATGGGCTGATATCCATCATAGATATGAACAACCTTGGAGAGAGTCCAACAAGCCATTCATAACTATGACGGTAGGTATCAACTATACCGATTGCATATCACGTATATGCAACTATCACAATGTGCTATCAACTAATTGAATGTTTACACATACATCGGGTTGTTAACACATTAACAAGTATGCATCATATGCATAGCACCCAACTTCACCTCCCTTTACATCGACCTTGGAGAGAGTCCAACAAGCCGATGCTCCAGGTTAAAGCCAACCCATTAATCGAGAAATAGTTTTAATATGGTTAGAGCGTATTCAACCAATTAGCCCAGCTTGGAGAGAGTCCAACAACCAAAGCTAACGATTGACCTCTGACTCTTACCATATTAGTATTAAACTATTCCATGGTTTGAACATGTTCGGGTTCGAGCCGGGCTTGGAGAGAGTCCAACAACCCAAACAAGAAACGGAACTCTGGTTCTAACCATATTAATGGAAGGTGTAAGCTTTAATATTGAGTTAGGATTTTTATGTCTCATCCTCTTTGCATGCAAATAACTATTATCTACATGGCATGGCATACATCTACATGTCACGACATGCATGGCATAATGATATGCATCTAATGCAATTACATGGCAAACAATTATGTCATTTACATAATTTCCTTATTTGTCATAACTATTTATGGAAATAAAATATGTTTAAGATTTGATTCTCCAAATCAAATCATGATTAAATTAGAAAACAAATTTCCAAATCTAATCACATATTTTATTTATGGAAATAGTTGAATAAGGAAAATCAATTTAGGAAACCAATTTCCTAAATCATCAAAACTACTTACGGAAATCAAATATTTTAAGATTTGATTTCCCAAATCAAATCATGATTAAATTAGGAAACAAATTTCCAGAATCTAATCAAATATTTTATTTATGGAAAATATCAATTTCCATAAATACTTCCAACTTTCCAAAAGTGGAAGATTTCCATAAATACTTCTAGACTTTCCAAAATTGAAAAATTTCCATAAATACTTCTAAATTCCCAAAATTAGAAAATTTCTAGAAATAACATTATGACTATTGCAAAACCATTTTACGATTATGTCGAAACATAACCTGGGCTCTGATACCACTGTTGGGTTTCCGGCACTGCGGCGAGTGTGTGTTCGTACATGTTTCGTAAACATGTGCACAGCGGAAGAAATAAAAATAATAAATCTACATTTATTACAACACACACAACACACGCATGCATAGTAAAACAAGTGTAGACATAACTGTAAATTTAAATTTGCAATAAAAGGAAATTTAACTATGTTATACCTTTCGTATTACGGGTAGCGGGAACGGCATCAACCGGAACGATACTCCCTAGAATCGTCTCTATCCGTATCCATGTCGAGTATCCTTAGGATGACTTCGCTAAGCCATGATCTTCGTCTTCGTATGGGTTACTAGCCTCGTGTTGAAGACGACGTGATCGAGAGATGATCACGATCCCGATCCAAATTCGGATCCAAAACGAGTCCTCAAAACTCGCTTCTCCAGAGAGGTATTCGTCAACTGATTGACGAATCCTTCATCCTCCACCTCAGAGGATTACCGGAGATCGAATCCCCGGTAAGTTAGGCACTTTCGGAGCACTAACCGTCGTCCAAACGACGCTCTGACGAGAAGAGAACAAGCTGTCCAGAAAACTGGACAGCTTTGGTGGACGAGTAGGCGCCAGCCAAACAAGGGAAGCCAAGTGCTCACCTTATCACCGAAGCCTAGGAAGATCACCGGAGGGTCGCCGGAGGATCACCGGCTGAAGCTTGGACGCCGGCAAGGAGCTGGACGGCGGCACAAGGGGCTGGGCGGCAATGGGGGTTGGCGCCGAGAGTCTCCAAGGAGAGGTGGGCGGCAACTATTGCTAGGGTTTTTGGATTAGGGCTTAACAATCCCTTAAGCCCTCTTTTATAGAGAACTAATTCTCTTAATGGTTATTGGATCATAACCATTAGGCCCGTTAACCCGCTCCATTAAGATAAGTTAAAATAAACTAAACCATGATGGTTTATTTTAAGTTAAAACGAACCGAACCAACTTTTGGTTCATTCGTTTAAAATAAACCAAACCCTTTGGTTTATTCTCGTCCATTGGATTAGAACCAAACCATTTTGGTTCATCCATTATGTCTTCATAAGACATGGCCCATCCACGCTTCCATTGCGACTGAAACGATTTCATGCTCGGTTCATATTTGGTCCAACCAAACCTAGTTTCTCTCAGTCTGAGAATCTCATTCTCTAGCTCGTTTTAAATCCTTTGGATTACGCTCGTTATGCGTGTGACCAAATAGGTTCTCGGTTTATGTTGGTCATCTATTATTAACCATTAATTATAGAACGATCATGAGTGGCACCTAGTAGTACATCATGATCCCCAATTAACCGAAAAGATCAACGGTTGATATAGAACTATTTCTGAAACCCTTCAGCAGCTCGAATGATTCGTGCCCCATTCCCTACACTCATCTTATACCCACTTGGTTCAGGACATGGTTTATAGTGTCAGTCCCCACTAGGCTGACTACGTCACACCTAGCCCAAGTATCATTTCCTCGTCCTACGGATTCTAGTTACTCCACATGTATCGAAGAGTACCTTACTCTAAACATGTAATGCTTTGGCCAAAGACTTTAGTAACAATCCGACGAGAGGCCATGGGTATACATCTCCTCGCAAGGAGTGGTGAATCCTTTATAGGCTATTCAAACACCTTCGATCATTTCGACTTATACCCAATCATCCCGGGTCCACATCTCCTTAGAGATGTTTGCTTAAGATGTAAAAGCATAAGTCTCCATGATCAAGATGACTTGAATACCGCAAGTCAAAGGAACATCGCACTTAAGCTACAGTAAGAACTTCATTGACATATCTATATATGCAGAGAACCATATGAAGTCTTACGGCTGGTCACTCCAATCAACTAGTTACCATAACTAGCATCCACGATTAACTCCGGACATCACAATGTCTCCAGCCAGTGAGAATCAGCTGCTTGGATACATCAAGGAGTATACCTCGTGCTAGTCTCGATAGAATTGATGGTGTCCAAATTCATCAATTCATCGACTAGGGATATTTCCGATACATCACAATTACACATGTAGAGATACTCACTAGTTGTGATCCAATCACAAATTCTCTCATGCTGTGAATCGCATCGTGGATATTCAGTAAATGAGTTTAAGATCCAATCAAATACATGAAACATGTATACTCAAATAGTGAATCTTCATTTATCATATAAATGGTTCATACATAAGGCGATTGCCTTAGGACATCTCTCATATATATTACTAACACTTCTTGATGGATTTGGATGTGATTTCTGGTTTGCCCAAAACTATCACAATTTATTGTGATAATAGTGGTGCAGTTGAAAACTCGAAGGAACCACGAGCCCATAAGGCAAGTAAACACATAGAGCGCAAGTACCACCTGATACGAGAAATCGTAAAGGAGGTAGAAGTTGTTGTCGCCTAGATTGCATCAGAGGATGACCTGGTAGACCCTTTCACTAAAGCCCTTCTAGCGAGAGCTTTGATAGGCATGTGGAGGGAATGGGAATCAGATGTATGGCAGTATGAGGATAGCATAGTCTTTTAGTATAAGTAGGAGATTGTTGGGATGTATACTGAAAAGTTTATCTTTTGTATGAACATCTTTATTTTTGTAATAAGAATCACATGATCATTGTTTGCATATTTATGGTAATGCATATTGTCTAATACATTACATTGTAGATAACATGGTGTGTAGTGTCACACGGGAGATCATGTTATCAGCTCCTTGTAAAGTATAAGTAAAGGCTCACAACCTAGATGGTTTTGGACAAACCATTGGTATGGTTGTAGTGTAATTTGGTATTTGTTTGTCTTGACCATAGAATTACACTAGTACACTTTGTGTGTATTGAGCAGGACCAACTTAGAGGTGATTCGATTTATTGCTGACTACATAATCGAATCGGGCCTCAGATATTATATTGTACATGCTCTTAATCTCGATATAATAACGGGCACATATACTTAGTATTCATTTCTTTGATTTACCAATGGGCGAGATTTATAGAGTAAATCGATAGGCTCGGTAAGTTGAGAAATGATATTATTTTTATGGTGTGTCGTTGATTATAGGAGGAAACCGTGTCCTATATATTAGGATGATGATGTCCCCTTAAGGAGCTCATAAGGTTCATCATGTAAACCCTGCAGGTGGACTTGGTTCGGCATGATGATAAGGTTGAGTGGTACTACTCATGGAGTTAGATGTTGATTAATTAATTGTCAGTAAATTAATTAATCGACGGACATTTGAGATCTTAAACACGGAGAGAAATATGTGCAAATAATATATGGAGCCCATATTAACTTATGGGGGTTTGTGAGGTAGATCAATGATAATCCTCTAGTGGAATGGATAATCATTAATGGATCGGACTTTATGTGGGCTTGATTCATTGGGTGGCCAAGATCCTATTAGTGAAAGCCCTAGAGACAATCATGTGATGATTGTTGTATGGACTTTATTGTATTATATTCCTATTTATAAAGGCATGGTTATTATATTTACTTGTATTGGTGCCAAATAACTAAATATAATAATGTCCTTGAGTAGTAGGTTCTTATCTATATCAATCGATTTGTTGAATCGATAATGAGATAATATAGAGAACACTACTCTTAATCATTCCTAGTCGAGTATTAACATTCAGGGACAATGTTAATGCGTAGAGACTAGCATGTAGGTCAACAAGATGACTTGATCTCACAAGTCATGGATATGAGATATCAAGTTGACACATGGGTATGCATTGGAGAATGTATACTGAATGGCCCACCATGAGAAAGTATCATGGATCGTTATATGAGTGTCATATACTTTCTCATGTGGCTATTAGTATGACTATTAGTCCTTAGACCTGAAGTCACCATGGTTTCCTACATAAGGAGTTGCATACTTTGGCTTCGTCAAACGTCACCAGTAAATGGGTGGACTATAAAGGCGATTACTGGGTATGTAACAAATTATGCGGAGGGATATGAGTGATGTAGATGGGATCTATCCCTCCTATATGACGGGGGTGACATCGATATTCTTGATAGAGTGAGACCACGAAGTGCATGGCCATCCCTAAATGAGTCAATATGAGATATTGAGCTCATTTGATTAGAGTGAGTCTACTTGGAGTTCAAGATTTAGATTGCACCGAGGATGACACGGTCTACGCCTCGATTGGTCAATCTAGATGTCAAGGATAGAGGGACATTGTCACATATTGTGAGAGTCACAATTAGTAGTCACAAAGGTGATGTTGGAGCTCAACATTCTTGTAACTTGGGTAGCAATGATGTGTTGCTAGATACCGCTCATTGCTTATGTTCCTAAATCGGTTTAGGGACATTGCCAACGTTACAAGAACCTATAGGGTCACACACATAAGAGCAATTAGATGGAGATTAGGTTCATATGATGAACCATGAGGATTAGGTTCATGGGATGAACCAAATTGGATTAAGAGTAATCCAAATTAGACTAATTGAGTTAGACTCAAGTTGATTCAAGTGTTGAATGAGTCTAATTTAGATTTGATTCATCAAATCAATTTAAATTAAATGAATAGAGATTCATTAAATTAAATTGACTTGAGTCAAGTGGTATCAGAGTCACGTGTGAAGCATGTATGTGTTTCATTTTTGTAATTTTTGTATTAGATATAAAAATTACAGATTTATATGTTTCTGTAAATTTCCTAATTTTATAGAATTTTTGGGTATTTTTCTCAAAGAGTCAAAGCAACGAGTGTTGGGACACTTGTAGGCTTCAACCGTCAAGAAAAACTCTCCGAAACGGCGAGTTCTCGCTTTAGGTTTTTGGGACAGCGACTTAAGTCGCTGTAGGATCACAGTAGGGACACTCGCAAAGTTAATTTTGTGAGTATGGGGGCTGCCCCTATCCCCGAAAGGGGCTTTGTCCCGCGATCGCGCCCGGAAACCGCTTAGCGGGACCGTTACGGAAAGGTGACTCATTAATTTGAAAAAAAAATTAGGAAAAATTATAGAAATTTCTGTAAAAATATATAATTTAGAATTATGTATAATTCTGTGATTGTCATAGCCCAATGACCCCAATGTTATTGGATTATGTGTGTTGTAATTCATAATACGGCCTGCGTGCCATTTTGTGGTTGTGCGTGTTGTATAGTGTATGCGACCTGCGCGTCGTACCTTTTTCTTTTGATATTCTAGTTGTAAATAGTTTTAGACTCGAATGTAACTCATATTTCATATTTGTAATGTACAAAATGGAGCGGTGGAAAGTCCACTCGAAGACGAGATTACGAGAAGGGTGACGATGACACATGGCGGTCAAAGGAAGCGCTTGGAGAAGCCGTTAGCCTTAGGTTGACCGTCCGATCTTCTCATTGGCTTGAGAAGATCATATCTAATTGATTTTGCTTGTATGTATGTGATGCATGCTAGTAGAATAATGCTTGTATGTATATGATGCATGCTAGGATAATTTTCTTGTATGTATATGATGCATGCTAGAATAATGAATGTATGTATGTGATGCATGCTAATATAGGATAATAAATGCCTAAATGTATATAAAATACACATTACGATTAGATTAGATCATAATCGAATCAACTCGAAAATGCCTACCGAGCCTTGATACCCATCACTACCTCGATCATTTGTTGTTGTTGAATCTGCCAAAGCAGAGCAACGCATATTATCTTGGTAGGGTGCGGAGGGACAATCTTGGTCCCACCTATCACGCTTGGGTTAGAGTAAGCTCAATTAGATTGAGCAAAACTAGTTAAACTCAATTGGATCGAGTAGAACTATAGGCATATTCCAATCATTGGAAAGATAGGTTAAGATCGTATTTACACTAAATCTTGGGCGATTTAGCCAAAGCTAACTCAAGGTCTTTCGTAAATGTGGGTCTTGATCCTATAAACAAGAGTTGCATAGAGATGTAATCGGTAATGTGTTACCCACCGATCGTACTAAGTCTTGGGTGATTTAGCCAAAGCTAACTCAAGGCTTAGTATGATGTGGATCTTGTCCCACAAGAATTATAGCTAGTTTGTATGAATCTAGTAATGTGGTTTGACCACATCAATAACTCGATTCTACAAAATTCCTATAATTTAGTGGGAGCATCATTTGATTAAAGGCCTAATTAAATGATAAAAGGAATATGATATTAATTCTCTGCATTGTATGTTGTAGATAACTATGTCGACAAACACGAACACTCTCTCTCTGCGTTCTGTCCTTGAGAAGGACAAACTCAATGGAGCAAATTTCCTGGACTGGTACAGGAACCTGAGAATTGTTCTCACCCAAGAAAGGAAGTTGTACGTCCTGGAGCAGCCCATTCCGGAGGCACCTCCTGCCACTGCCTCGCGAGCTGACAAAGATGCTTACAAGAAGCATCAAGATGATGCATTAGATGTGTCATGTCTTAGGCTCGCGACCATGAACTCTGAGCTTCAGAAGCAACACGAGTTCATGAATGCTTTTGATATGGTTGGACATCTTCGTCAACTATATCAAGGACAAGCTAGGTATGAGAGATATGAAGTCTCTAAGGCATTATTTGGGTCCAAAATGCAAGAAGGGACTCCCGTAGGTACATAGTACATATGTACTCAAGATGATTGGGTACGTAGAGAACCTACAAAGGCTGGGATTCCCACTTGGCCAAGAGCTGGCCACTGACCTGATCTTGCAATCTTTGCCACAAGCCTTCAATCAATTTGTCATGAATTATAACATGAATGAAATTGATAAGCCATTCAAATGCTCAAAGATGTTGAGAATCACGAGCTTAACCTTAAGAAGGGAAAATCTGACACCATTTTGATGGTGCAGAAGAAGAAAGGCAAGGGCAAGCCTAAAGGTAAGGGAAAGTCCCAAGCCAAGGGCAAAGGCAAAGAACTTAAACCCAAAGGAGGGGTAGCCAAGGAAGGGGTTTGCTTCCACTGCAAGGAAGCTGGACACTGGAAGCGTAACTGCAAAACTTACCTGGAAGATCTTAAGAAGAAAAGAAGTGAGACTTCTACTTCAGGTATAAATGTTATGAAGTCAATCTATTTATTTCTTCATCATGGGTATTAGATACCGGATGTGCATCTCACATTTGTACCAATGTGCAGGCGCTGAGAAATAGTAGGGCATTGACAAAGAGCGAGGTGGACCTACGAGTAGACAATGGAGCAAGGGTTGCTGTTGTTGCTGTAGGAACTTATGATCTATCTCTGCCCTCTGGGCTTGTATTAGAATTAGATGAATGTTGTTATGTGCCTGCCTTAACCAAGAACATCATTTCAGTTTCTTGTTTGGACAAGAAAGGATTTTCATTTATAATAAAGAACAAATGTTGTTCAGTTTATTTAAATGATATGTTCTATTGTAGTGCACCTCTAATGAACGGACTCTATTTTCTAGACTCAGAGAGCCCTATCTATAACATAAGTACCAAAAGGTTCAAGTCAAATGAATTGAACCAAACCTATCTCTGGCACTGTCGCTTAGGTCACATAAATGAGAGTCGCTTATCTCAGCTCCATAAGGATGGGCTGCTAGACTCATTTGATTTTGAATCATATGAGACATGCGAGTCTTGCCTTTTAGGCAAGATCACCAAGACTCCCTTTAGTGGACACAGCGAAAGAGCAACAGATTTGTTAGGACTTATACATAGTGATGTATGTGGCCCTTTCAATGTTACAGCTAGAGGTGGTTACAGGTACTTCATTACATTTACTGATGACTTCAGTAGATATGGTTGTGTGTATCTTATGACACATAAATCAGAATCCTTTGAAAAGTTCAAAGAATTCAAGAATGAAGTACAAAACCAGCTTGGCAAGAGTATTAAGATACTTCGATCAGATCGAGGTGGAGAATACCTTAGCCATGAGTTTCGTGACTATCTAGCTGAGTGTAGGATTCTATCCCAACTCACTCCTCCTGGAACACCACAGTGGAATGGTGTATCCAAAAGGAGGAATCGTACCCTATTAGATATGGTACGATCTATGATGAGTCACACAGATCTTCCTATATCCTTTTGGGGATATGCTCTAGACACAACAGCCTTTACCCTTAACCGTGTACCATCCAAGGCTGTGATAAAGACACCATATACGATATGGACAGGGAGAAATCCCATGATGTCTTTCATGAGGATTTGGGGTTGTGAGGCTTACGTTCGACGTCAAGTCTCAGACAAACTGGGACCCAAATCCGATAGGTGCTATTTTGTTGGATATCCCAAGGATACAAAGGGATATTACTTCTACATTCCCAGTCAGCACAAAGTGTTTGTGGTAAAGACTGGGGTTTTTCTAGAAAGGGATTTTGTTTCTAGAAAACCTAGTGGGAGTACCTTCGATCTTGAAGAAATTCAAGATAAGGACCATAGCACTGAGGCCTTGATGGAGGTTGAACAGGAACCACAAAGTGTTGTGGGTGATGAGATTGTTGCACAAAGAGTTGTGGAACAACCACCTGTTCAGGTAGACCTACCTCTTCGCAGGTCTGATAGGGTACGTTGTCAGCCTGAGAGATACTCATTTCTTTTGTCTGACCATGATGACGTTATGCTCATTGAGAATGAGTCTACCTCCTATCAGGAAGCTGTGATGAGCCCAGATTCTGAGAAATGGCTAGAGGCCATGAGATCCGAGATGGAATCCATGTACACTAACCAAGTATGGACTTTGGTTAATCCACCTGAAGGGGTCAAACCCATTGGGTGTAAGTGGGTCTTTTGGAGAAACACTGACATGGATGGACTTACGCATACCTATAAGGGCCGATTGGTGGCTAAGGGTTTCAAGCAAATTCATGGTATTGACTATGATGAAACCTTTTCTCCAGTGGCGATGTTTAAGTCCATTCGGATCTTGCTTGCTATTGCAGCATACCATGATTATGAGATCTGGCAGATGGATGTCAAAACTGCGTTTCTGAATGGAAACTTACTCGAGGATGTGTACATGACACAACCTGAGGGTTTTGTAGATCCACAGCATACTGGGAAGGTATGCAAGCTGCAAAGGTCCATTTATGGGCTAAAGCAAGCTTCTCGGAGCTGGAATCTTCGATTCGATGATGTGATTAAACAGTTTGGTTTCATCAAGAATGAAGATGAACCCTGTGTCTACAAGAGGGTTAATGGGAATACAGTTGTCTTCCTTGTATTATATATGGATGACATACTACTCATTGGGAATGACATCCCTTCACTACAGTCTATGAAGACTTGGCTCGGGACGTGCTTCTCAATGAAGGACTTAGGTGAAGCAGCCTGTATTCTAGGCATTAAGATCTATAGAGATAGATCTAAGAGATTGCTTGGCCTAAGTCAGAGTACATACATTGACACGGTATTACTACGGTTTGCCATGCAGAATTCCAAGAAGGGACTTCTGCCGATGTCACATGGTGTGAGTCTTTCGAAGACTCAAAGTCCCTCTTCTAGAGAGGAGAGAGACCGCATGGATAAGATCCCTTACGCATCTGCTATAGGATCTATCATGTACGCCATATTGTGTACTCGTCCTGATGTCTCGTATGCTTTGAGCATGACGAGTAGATACCAGTCAGATCCAGGTGACCGTCACTGGATAGCAGTCAAGAATATTCTTAAGTACTTGAGAAGAACTAAAGAATATTTCTTGATATTTGGAGGCGATGAGGAGCTAGCTGTAAAGGGTTACAACGATCCCAGCTTCCAAACTGACCAAGATAATTATAGATCACAGTCAGGGTTCGTGTTTTGCTTGAATAGTGGCGCTGTGAGCTAGAAGAGTTCCAAGCAGGACACAGTTATTGATTCTACAACAGAGGCCGAATATATCGGTGCTTCCATCTCATTGGAGAGATTGTCGATAGAGGAGATGTGAAGATTTGCAGAGTACCCACAGAGGCTAACATCGCAGATCCCTTGACCAAGGCTTTGGCACAGAAAAAGCATGATGGTCACACTAGGTCATTGGGTATTAGATACTACAGTGATTGGCACTAGTGCTAGTGGGAGATTATTAGTGAAAGACCTAGAGACAATCATGTGATGATTGTTGTATGGACTTTATTGTATCATATTCCTATTTATAAAGGCATGGTTATTATATTTACTTGTATTGGTGCCAAATAACTAAATATAATAATGTCCTTGAGTAGTAGGTTCTTATCTATATCAATCGATTGGTTGAATCGATAATGAGATAATATAGAGAACACTACTCTTAATCATTCCTAGTCGAGTATTAACATTCAGGGACAATGTTAATGCGTAGAGACTAGCATGTAGGTCAACAAGATGACTTGATCTCACAAGTCATGGATATGAGATATCAAGTTGACACATGGGTATGTATTGGAGAATGTATACTGAATGACCCACCATGAGAAAGTATCATGGATCGTTATATGAGTGTCATATACTTTCTCATGTGGCTATTAGTATGACTATTAGTCCTTAGACCTGAAGTCACCATGGTTCCCTACATAAGGAGTTGCATATTTTGGCTTCGTCAAACGTCACCCGTAAATGGGTGGACTATAAAGGCGATTAATGGGTATGTAACAAATTATGTGGAGGGATGTGAGTGATGTAGATGGGATCTATCCCTCCTATATGACGGGGGTGACATCGATATTCTTGATAGAGTGAGACCACGAAGTGCATGGCCATGCCCAAATGAGTCAATATGAGATATTGAGCTCATTTGATTAGAGTGAGTCTACTTGGAGTTCAAGATTTAGATTGTACCGAGGATGACACGGTCTACGCCTCGATTGGTCAATCTAGATGTCAAGGATAGAGGGACATTGTCACATATTGTGAGAGTCACAATTAGTAGTCACAAAGGTGATGTTGGAGCTCAACATTCTTGTAACTTGGGTAGCAATAATGTGTTGCTAGATACCGCTCATTGCTTATGTTCCTAAATCGGTTTAGGGACATTGCCAACGTTACAAGAACCTATAGGGTCACACACATAAGAGAAATTAGATGGAGATTAGGTTCATATGATGAACCATGAGGATTAGGTTCATGGGATGAACCAAATTGGATTAAGAGTAATCCAAATTAGACTAATTGAGTTAGACTTAAGTTGATTCAAGTGTTGAATGAGTCTAATTTAGATTTGATTCATCAAATAAATTTAAATTAAATGAATAGAGATTCATTAAATTAAATTGACTTGAGTCAAGTGGTTAGATTTGATCAACCATGGGAGATTAGAGGTCAAGTTTGACTTGACTTGAGAGGGAAGATGAAAGGTCAAGTTTGACTTGACCAAATGTCATGTCATGATGATGACATGGCATGGCCGACCAATGATGGTGCTCCACATCATCATTGACTTGGTCAATTGGTGCCACATCATGAGGGAGACCAAGGGTCATGGGAGTTACATGCATGCATGTAACCCCCCTTCCATGAAGTGGTCGGCCACTTTAGGGGTTATGGGTGGTGAATTCATTTGGTGAGTTACACTCTTGGATCATCTTCTTCCTTGGTGTTTTTCCTCTCAAGCTCTCCCTCTCCTTCCTCATCTTGCCGAGATCTACTAGGAGTGCTAGCACACTCAAGTTTGTCTCTTTCTCCACCTATTGCTTGTGTTGATACCAATAGAGGAGTGTGCACTTGACACTCTCGAGTTCCGGCGAACTTTTGGACGAGCGGGATAAGCGAAGGGCATCGCATCGAGGGTAATGATCTCATCTCTTAGATCTAAGGTAGATCTAGGGTTTTTAGTAAACACATACATGTTTTATAATTTTTATACTTCACACGGATCCATGGCCGGGGCTTCCGAGGTTTCCGCAACACAAAAAGCGGTTTTTGCGGCTCGGAAAAACCCAACAGATCCAACTCCTCCTCATGGTCCCTATTGTAGCATATTAAAACCTCATGGAGCCTAGATCCAATGATGGAAGACAAAATTCTAGATCCGACGGTGGAGATTAAATCTCTAGATCCGACGGTTGAGATTAAATCTCTAGATCCGACGGTTGAGATTAAATCTCTAGATCCGACGGTTGAGATTAAATCCTTAGAACCGACGGTGGAGATTAAAACAAGGCTTAAGCCTAACTCTATAAAAGGGGCTTAAGGTGGGTGGCAAGGCATGGCTTGGAGATTAGGGTTTTGCCTCTCATTAGCTTGGGCGGCAAGAAATCCTAGGGAGGTTAGGGTTTTGTTGGGCGGCTAGGGTTTGGGAGGTGGAGTGGGCGACAACAATAGGAGAGGTTCCATTCTTCTTCCTAAGGTGTTGCCAGCACCAATCTCTCTTCCCTCTACCTTGGTCGGAGCTCAACCTATTCCTCTTCCCCTCTTCTTTGGCTGGCGGCAACTAGGAGAGCTAGGGTTAGGGTTTTGGGCGGCTTCAAGGTGAAGGGTTGGTTTTCTTTCTCTTCTCCATGAGTTGGCCGGCGCCCATCACCCTCCTTGATTCTCCTTTGGCGGGTTCCCATATTCCATATTCTCTTCCTTGGCCGACGGCAACATCAAGTCCATTGACTTGGTGGCCGGTTCTAGATAAGAAGAAGAGTTTTGTTTTATGATCTTCCTTTGTTCAGAGTGAACAAGGAAAGGAAGATGGGTGATCTAGGAGGCTTCGACTTTTGAAAGATCCTCGCCCACACAACATCCAAAAGGAGGAAGGACATACAATAGAAGATCAAGAGGTATAACAAGAGGTATAATTTTTTTTTTATTTTGATTAGTGTTCTTTTGTATTATGTCTATAATTGTTTTTCAATTATATGCATGTTGTATGTTTTATTTTGTGGCTAAATTAACATGGACCCCGAATACAAATGCAAAAGTCGGCGATCCGTACATCGTCTATTCCGTAGCTATTCGTAGAATAGAGGTTGGTTGCTTGAACAACAAGTTTGTTCACGTGACTACTCTAATCGAATAGCACGACGATGAAACAGTTGCTTGGGTGATCCCTTTTGTTTAGGATTAAATTTTTTTTAATTCGGGGACGTCGATGGGATCTGTTGGGGGATCGATTGGCCGGCTAGAGGGGGGGTGAATAGCCCTCGTTCGTTAGATGTCGTAATTCGCTCGTTCTCATCGCGTTGCTTGTCTACGATTGTCGTTAGCACAGCGGAAACAATAAAACAAGAATAATACTAACAACAATACAAGCACACCAAATACGCAAGCATATACGTGGTTCGGAACCTTAGGGTTCCTACTCCACGGGGCGAGCTCAACGAGCTCTAGAGATGCACATGGCAATACTCAAACTTCTTCTCGACTACACGTCGGAGGTGGAGAAACCTCTCACAAGCTATTACAACAAGTAATATGAAATACAACAAGAAATACAAAGACAATACAAAAGAGAACTTTTACACAATTGTTTTGATCGCTTTCTTGTTGCTTGCTCTTGAAGGTCTGGAATGCAACAGCAATTCCCCTCCAAAGTCACCTCAAAAGCCTTGGTGAAATCCTCCAACTCGTGCTCCTTTTATAACCTGCATCAAGCTATTTTCGCGCCCATCAGTCGACTGATCGTGACCATCAGTCGACTGGTCCCGTAGCCGTTGTCTCACAACGGCCAGATCCACGTTGGTTAAGTTTCAACTGATCACACATCAGTCGACTGATGGCACCCATCAGTCGACTGATCATCCATCAGTCGAGTGTTGGCGAGCTCGACTCCATTCTGTGCCCGTGCACAGTGTCATCAATCGACTGCCATCCCTCGGCAGTCGACTGATCCTCCCAACAATCAACTGCCCTCCCTTGTCAGTCGACTGATCAGCCAGACTTGGTTTAGTCGAACACTGGTCGAACCCATACGACCTAGAGCAGTCGACTGGCACCTATGCCAGTCGAATGAATATCGGCTAAAACCTCAAACATAACGATGTTTGAGCCTCCGACACTCAGTCTTAGCCACTTGGACAAGTCCACCTTATCCCTCATGGAGTTCCCCACCGAAGCTCTCTTCCCTCGGCCTACGTCCCTCGGATGCGCCAAGCGCACAGCTTCGCAACGCCATCCTTCGTGTCTCATGCCCTCGAAGTATGCTTCCCTTTGGTCTCACTCCATTCGCTCACTGTCCAGCGGTCCCTCGGATGCACCAAGCGCACGGCTTCGCAATGCCATCCTTCACCGACTCAAGGACCCGAGCCTAGTGAACTTGCCAAGTTCTCAAGACTTTCCAAATGCACCAAGCGCACGGCTTCGCAATGCATTTCTCACCAAGCACCAAGCGCACGGCTTCGCAATTCTTTGGATTTCCCAAGCCAAGCACCAAGCGCACGGCTTCGCAATGCTTTGGACTTTCCCATGCCAAGGCTTCCCCCTTGGACTTCCACACCAAGCTCCATGCTTGGATTTTCCATGCCAAGCACCAAGCGCACGGCTTCGCAATGCTTTGGACTTTCCCATGCCAAGGCTTCCCCCTTGGACTTCCACACCAAGATCCATGCTTGGATTTTCCATGCCAACCCCATGTTGGACTTTCCCATGTCATGAGTTTTGTCTATTATCAAAATACTATCAAGGTACTGCTCGAGTCAAACTCGAGTCAACCTGGGCCGATTGCACCAACAATCTACCCCTTTTTGATGATTGACAAAACTACCATCTCAAGTCTACCAATTCTCCCATATTGGCAATTCTCATATCCCAATGAGAATTCCAACGAACCCTAATTGGTAACTTGGTAACTTCTCCCCCTTTTTGACATTACATCAAAAAGGTCCTCCCCAAGGGTATGAATGTCTCATATCCCAATGAGATCTTACAATCTCTCCCTTGGAGGAACACATGCCTACAATCTTTCTAGTGATCCCATATCACTTAAAGAGAGGCAACCCAATTTTCCTCCCATGAGGAAATACACATCCATCTTCCCATGATGGATACCTCCCCCTAGAGGCTTGCTCCCCCTTGACCATTGCACCAACAATGTCCTTGGAGAGTCCCTAAGCCAATAGGAACATTAACCAAATCAAAATTAAGGCAAAGTTCAACAATGAACTCTCTTCCTCCTTAAAATTGATACTCACCCTCAACCCAACTTCTAATCCATATCCAATGGATTTCCACCTTCTCTAATGCTCTCCCAAGCATATCCTAGGGTTAGGAGTGGTTAGGGGACCAAAACATGGCTAAACATGGGCCTATCAAGTTTAATTGGATTTTACCATCGATCGCGCCATTGCATGCGATCAATGATAACTCCACTCTGCAGTTTTCAGTTTCAGAAAATTGGATTTTCAAAATCCATAAGTAAATATACGTAATTTTAAAAATCTTAAAAATGTATACGTATAATACTTATCCTAAACACTATGGGTAAAAAATATTGGAAAATTATTTTACCCACTAAATTAGGAGATTGATACAATTTCAAAATTTAAGAAAAGCTTCAATAAAGAGCCATCTTTGTATCATCCCATTCAATGGTGATAGCTATCAAAAGATAGGCTTCACCAAGGTTTTTCAAAATGTTTTCAAAATGTTTTTCAAACCTTTATTTTCTTTTTCCTAAACATCTCACCAATATCTAGATGTGTAAAACACATACAAGTCAAATTTTTGTGAGATGTGGTTTTTGTTTTGTTTATGTTCTCATGCATATTTCTAAGGCAATATTCTTTGATTCCCATCAAATCATGCCATAGTCCATAATTTCATTTTATTTATATGCATGATATGATTATGGCATAGATATGATATAAGTAAAAGCATATGCCAATATCAAGATGTCATGGCATGTAAATGAGATCTAGGCATTCATGACATCTAAATATAAATCTAAACATGATCATGATATTTTTATAGATAAGAAAGAAAATGATGTCATGACATGGCAAGGCAAACAAATCATGGCAACTAAAATATACTAAGGTATAAAATACCTAAGTGTTAACATCAATTTGCCATTTCTAGGGATTAAATTCATTTTGCCTTAAACCATTTAGCTCCCAAGTGTGCCAAAAAACCCAAAATGGCACACCATGACCTCTATGACCTAATTGTGCCAATTTAAATCATTTTTACCTTCTCAAGCATATTGGCACACCCTAAGGTGTCAACTCTACTATGGTTAGGTTAACTACCCATCCACTTAGGGTTGACACACCTTAACCCATTTAGCGTGAATCGATCACGCTTTTAGGAACCCAATATCTATTGGAGCTCCTTGGGTTAACAAGGTATTCTCTATGGATAACTTCCCTAGATACCTTCCTAATGACCCTTTTGGGCTTTGAAGCCATAGTCTTTTGGGTCTTTCCTAGGTCAACTCTAGAGGTGACTCCTCCATTGACCTTCTTAGTGGCTACATTTGATTTCTTTGAGGTTTTAGCCACTAAACACATACCATGGCTAGACTTAGGGATGACTTCCCTATTAGCCTTGGTTTTTCTAGACCTAGATGTGGTTCCATAATTAAATGGAACATTATGGTAGGACATAGGTTTGTGACCCAAACCCTTCTTACCCTTAGACATTTCTTGTTTTCTAGGTCTTGACTTTTGTACATTAGACCCTTTAACCGAATTTGATATTATTGCTAGGGTCTTCTCCAATTTTTCTCGCCTTGACCTCAAGGCTTGGTTTTCTAACTCTAATTTTCCCAATTTTGAATTTTCATTTATCTTTTGGGAATTGTTTTTCTTCTTAGGCATGTGTCTAGATTTCTTGGGATTTACACCCAAGTTTTCTTCAATTCTCCTAATTGACTCCCTTGGTAAAATAGATCTAGTGTTTTGAGTCCTAGGTTTGTCCTTAGTTATATGAACATGCTTGGCACCTAAGCAATAAACCTTATTGTTTCTCTTAGCATGCTTTTCATTGATAATAGCAAGAGAACTAAAATAATTTTTAGCATGCTTTTTGACTTTAGGAATTAAAGGTGCATTAACTAAATGTACCTTAGGGTTAGCTTTAGGAGCTCCCCCTACATGAGTTGCACCTTCTTGCCCTTTCTTCCTCCCCCTAGGGCATTGGCTTCGGTAGTGTCCCTTTTGATTGCATTTGAAGCACACAATGTGCTCTTTGCTCTTGATTTTGGGAACACCGGCATCGTTTGACTTTGGGTTGACTTTTGGTGTCGATGCCTTCTTCTTAGCCAATTTAGGGCATTTGCTCTTATAATGCCCTTTCTCCCTACACTCAAAGCATATTATGTGATTTTTATTTAAAATAATAACACTTGAGTTACCTAGGGAGGTGGTGGAGGCCTCTTCCCGATCTTCACTTCTCCCGGATGTGGATGCTTCTTGTTCTTGCTCCGGGATGGAAGATTGCCTCTCCTCCCCCTCAATGCTAGAGGTGGAGGTCTCCACCAAGTCATCAACATCTTCAAATGTTGTGGGTTCTTCTTCGGCATTCTCCTCTTCTTGTGCCGATTGGGAATTTTCTTGAAATTTCATTACCTTATTCCATAATTCCCTTGCATCCCTATAATCACCCAATCTAGACCAAATAGTGTTAGGTAACAAATCACTAATCAACTTGATTATCTTGAGATTTGTCTTGAAGTCTTTGATTTAGTCTTGTGTCCATTTTGACTTCTCAATTGGCTTGTTGTACTTGTCCCTAGGCATTTCAAAACCATTTTCTATAATAATCATAAAATCAAAATCGGTTTCTAGGTATACCTCCATTTTTCTTCTCCACCATAGAAAGTCTCCTTCGAATTTTGGTGGTTAAAGGTTGTAGCCGGCCATCTTGTAGTGCTCTCACGGTGGTTAGTCCTTGAAGAGCGACCTCGGCTCTGATACCACTTGTTGGGGGATCGATTGGCCGGCTAGAGGGGGGGTGAATAGCCCTCGTTCGTTGGATGTCGTAATTCGCTCGTTCTAGTCGCGTTGCTTGTCTACGATTGTCGTTAGCACAGCGGAAACAATAAAATAAGAATAATACTAACAACAATACAAGCACACCAAATATGCAAGCATATACGTGGTTCGGAACCTTAGGGTTCCTACTCCACGGGGCGAGCTCAACGAGCTCTAGAGATGCACACGGCAATACTCAAACTCCTTCTCGACTACACGTCGGAGGTGGAGAAACCTCTCACAAGCTATTACAACAAGTAATATGAAATACAACAAGAAATACAAAGACAATACAAAAGAGAACTTTTACACAATTGTTTTGATAGCTTTCTTGTTGCTTTCTTTTGCTTGCTCTTGAAGGTCTGGAATGCAACAGCAATTCCCCTCCAAAGTCACCTCAAAAGCCTTGGCGAAATCCTCCAACTCGTGCTCCTTTTATAACCTGCATCAAGTTGTTTTTGTGCCCATCAGTCGACTGATCGTGACCATCAGTCGACTGGTCCCGTAGCCGTTGTCTCACAATGACCAGATCCACGTTGGTTAAGTTCCAACGGATCACACATCAGTTGACTGATGGCACCCATCACCGATCGATCATCCATCACGATCGATCATCCATCACCGAGTCGGGCGAAGCTCGACTCCATTCTCGCGTCTGCAGACAAGGTCATCACCGATCGCCATCCCTCCGATCGGCCGATCCTCCCAATACCGATCGCCTCCTTGGCGACCGATCGCATTGGTTCAGTCGAACACTGGTCGAACCCATACGACCTAGAGCAGTCGACTGGCACCTATGCCAGTCGAATGAATATCGGCTAAAACCTCAAACATAACGATGTTTGAGCCTCCGACACTCAGTCTTAGCCACTTGGACAAGTCCACTTTATTCCTCATGGAGTTCCCCACCGAAGCTCTCTTCCCTCGGCCTACGTCCCTCGGATGCGCCAAGCGCACGGCTTCACAACGCCATCCTTCGCGTCTCATGCCCTCGAAGTATGCTTCCCTTTGGTCTCACTCCATTCGCTCCCTGTCCAGCGGTCCCTCGGATGCACCAAGCGCACGGCTTCACAATTCCATCCTTCACCGACTCAAGGACCCGAGCCTAGTGAACTTGCCAAGTTCTCAAGACTTTCCAAATGCACCAAGCGCACGGCTTCGCAATGCATTTCTCACCAAGAACCAAGCGCACGGCTTCGCAATGCTTTGGATTTCCCATGCCAAGCACCAAGCGCACGGCTTCGCAATGCTTTGGACTTTCCCATGCCAAGGCTTCCCCCTTGGACTTCCACACCAAGCTCCATGCTTGGATTTTCCATGCCAAGCACCAAGCGCACGACTTTGCAATGCTTTGGACTTTCCCATGCCAAGGCTTCCCTCTTGGACTTCCACACCAAGCTCCATGCTTGGATTTTCCATGCCAACCCCACGTTGGACTTTCCCATGACAATCCCATGTCATGAGTTTTGTCTATCATCAAAATACTATCAAGGTACTGCTCGAGTCAAACTCGAGTCAACCTGGGCCGATTGCACCAACAGGATCGCCATGAACAAGTGACTGAGTTGAAGTGGGAAGCGAAGTTTCCTACCTTAATTTTAATCACCTACAAGAAAAGCCATACCTTTCTCTTTTTGACCTTTATTAGCCTGTTCATGTAACTCCATTTCACAAAATAATTCATCTATTTTAACAGTTGACAAGTCCCTTGATACCTTATAGGCATCCACCATAGATGACCATAAGATGTTTCGGGGAAACGACTTAAGTATGTACCTAACCAGATCCCGGTTCTCAACACTCTCTCTAATAGAGTGGAGACTATTTAACAACTCCTTGAATCTTCCATGAAGCTCACTGACAGATTCAGTGTCCTTCATAGAAAAATTCTGGAGTTGACTTAGGAACAAATCCCTCTTGGCTATACGAGAGTCTCTAGTACCCTCGTGTAGCTCAAGCAGTTTGTTCCATAAGACTTGCACACTGTTGAAAGGATCAACTTTATTTAGTTGTTCCTTTGCCAGGCCACACTGTAAGGTTACAGTGGCTTTAGCATTAGCCTGTGCCTTGCATTTTTGCTCATTTTTTCAATGAGCTGACCCTAAGACTTTACTCTCTCCATCTACCGGACTGATGAAGCCCTCCGTGACAGAGAACCACATCTCTATCTCAATCATGAGATAGTACTCCATCCGACTCTTCCAGTATTAGAAGTTAGTTCCAACAAAAAATGGAGGTTGGTTTGTACTAAATCTCTCTTGTATGACTACTACTCTAAGGTTGTTAGACTCGATAAATCGAGCACTGGCTCTGATACCACTTGATAGGACCAGTAACTACGCAAGAGGGAAAGAGTGTATAATAATTTTTTGATTAAATAGACCCAAGCGAATCAACACAGTGGAAATACTAACACGACAAGACAACCAAACTTCGAGCAAAACATGAAAACTACATCCTAGAAGACAAAACCAAATCATGAGTAAAACACAAGGAACAATGACCAAAAATCGAAGAACATAGCACAAGAAAACAACCACACAAGACACCCAATTTTTACTTGGTTCACAGCTCTCTCCTAGAGCGGCTAGTCCAAGGCCAACCTCTATATTTTCTCCTTTTTGAAAAAAAAAACTTCAAAGGTAAAGAAACCTCTTAAATGACTTACAGTTTACAGATTCAAGATATACGAGTTAAGCACAGGAATCTGAATTGAATGAAAGAATGCAAATAATAAAACTTTACAGTAGAATAATGAACTTAATCAGATTTTTCCAGTAAGCCTTTGTCCTTGTTGAGACCAGAGCAGCAACACGAATCCTCGTTCTGAGAAGAAGGCTCTGAAAGCAAAAGTCGCAGCTTTCCAGTGATCAAACAGGAGCAGCAATCACTTAATCATAGATAGAACTTCCAAAAAGATCTTTGAGTTTAGAAACTAAAGGAGAAATGCACTACAATTTTCATATTGTCGATCAACCTTTTCTTCGCAAGAATTCCCTTTTATTGGCCAAATTTAAACCTATGAACAAGATCTAGATCCACACAACTCGGCCAAGAAATCATATGTAAACACGTAAGTCGAAATAGATGAAATTCTTTCAGAATTGCTAATTCATTTCCCATCAGTTGAGGCATAAGTCGAGCCCTCCTTGCATTTGTACATTGCTGAAAAAGTCCATTCGAGGCGTCGCCTCGACTACACAGGTTAAAACATTAGTTTCTTCTGCAGCAGCTGAGGTGACAGTCGAGCGAGACTTGCTTTTGTTCACTATGGCCCAAGACCAGTCGAGGTGCCGCCTCGACTTCACTCGTTGAAACACCAGTTTCTTCTGCAGCAGTTGAGGTGACAGTCAAGCGAGACTTGTTTCTATTCACTGCTGCCCAAGGCCACCTCGACTACACTAACAGAACTAGATAAGGTTCACTAACTTGTCTTGCATCAGTTGAGGTGCCAGTCGAGTGTGGATCACTTCTGATTGCTTCTACTCGGGACCAGTCGAGGTGACGTCTCGACTGCGACTCATCCTACAGCAGTTGAGCTTCGCCTACCACTGTTGGCTGCTACACAAGACCAGTCGAGGTGCTGCCTCAACTACTCCTTGACCAGTCGAGGCACCGACTCGACTGTACTTTATCGATGACAAGTGCCTCTGCTTGATGAATGCAATAAGGGCAACAGTTGAGGTGTCAACTCATTGTTGTCCTTAAGACTAATTGTTTCAGTTAGCTCTAAGACTGAAACATGCCTAGTAAAGACTCTACCCAAAGACCCTTTACTCGCCAAGACTTTGGCCATCAGCCGTTCTTGGACTTTTCACCTTGCCATTCCGTAAGGAATTTTCCTACTGCCAAGGAATACCCGTCTTGGACTTTTCACCAAGGTCCACCCTTGGATTTATCATCTACCAAGGAATTACTCGTCTTGGACTTTTCACCAAGGTCCACCCTTGGATTTCTCACCTGCCAAGTAATTGCCTATCTTAGACTTTTCACCAAGGTCCACCCTTGGATTTCTCACACTTACTTAAACCTTTGTCAAACACCAAAACATAACTTGGAGCTTTTAGCTCCAACACCGAAGACGCGAACTTACCACCGCTCTACACCTAGAGCTTACCTTGCTTTACCTTTTGGCCCTTTGTCCTATTGTTTAGCATCTGACCTTTGACCACCATTCCTCTTTGTGGTGAGCTCAGCTAAGACTACTCAATTCATGCATACTTAATATAGCATATTAGACAATAATATGACTTATCTTTGAATATTTTCAATTATCAAAACTCAGGTTCGATTATCTGGTGCCCTTTCACCACTAATCTCCCCTTTTTGATCTATGGCAACCTAATTCAAAGTTGAGGAAATAAAAAGCTTGTAATTGAACATTTTTCAAAAACTTCCCCTTAAAGTTACCTCCCCTAAACACTTGGTGAGTTTTGGAAAATCATTAAAATAAATTTTCTTTTTAACCTCCTAACATCTATCTCTCCCCCTTTAACATATATCAAAAATAATGTAACGAAGGGAGCATTATTAAAATTCAAATACTTTAATTTCAAAAAGATTTTCAAAATATATTTTTTTAAACATAATAAATGATAAACATGAAGTAACTAAATACTTTTATGAATCCAAGCATCTACCCTTTTGCAAAATAGTATTTTTAAAGTAAACCATCTATTAAATTGTCCCCAAGAAAATGTCCAACTCCTTTTTGACTAAATTGATATTAAATAATCAATAAGTCTTGTTAGGAGTTAGTCACTTATGTGATTGGTTTGAAAATTATACTCCATGATTCATATCGAAGCACTTGTTCTACACTTGGAATCAGGAGTAAGGTCCTAACATCTCACACCCATCTACCAGTACACAATCAGGTTAATCCTAAGTGTTGTGAGATGCATTGGCTCCTTAAATATCTATAGGTTCATGATTTCTAAGGTAAATCCTATGCTATTTCTAAAGACCACAAAATAAAAGATAGATAGATAATAAGAGCAATTTCTACTCTATTGAACACATTCCTAATTTCCTTCTATGTAAGCTAAATTTGAATTAAGGTAAAGGTTTGGTGAATATGTCAGCTATGTTTAATTTGAATTCCATATACTCAATTTTAATATCCCCATTAGTTACATGTTCCCTAACAAAGTAATGATTAACTTCTATGTGTTTAGTTCTTGAATGTGTATAAGATTTTTAGTTAGGTTGATTGAACTAATGTTATCTATAATGACTTTAGTGTCCTTAAAGTCTAGTTGAAAGTCATTTAGAGTGGGTTTCATCCAAAGGAGTTGAGATACACACTTTTCCATTGCTACGTATTCTGCTTCGGTAGTAGATAAAGTAACACAATGTTATTTTCTACTACACCATCTAACTAGACTTAGATCCAGAAATTGACAATTGCCACTTGTACTTTTTTATCGAGTTTATGACCGACATAATCTGAGTCAGAGTACCCAATTAGTTCAAAATTACTAGTCCTAGGGTACCATATTCCTACATTGAGAGTTCCATTTATATATCTAAAAATTATTTTTACTAAAGTTAAGTGTGATTCTTTGGCACAAGATTGAAATCTTACACACATACCTACTGCAAAAAGTATATCCGGGCAGCTTGAAGTTAAGTACAAAAGACTACCTTATTGGTGCAATCGACCAAGGTCACTATTGACCAGACTCGAGTTTGACTTGAGTGGTATTTTGATGTTAGTGTTTTGATGTTTGACGATGAGTTGACTATTGTTTGATAATGGGTTGACTATATGGTTAACATGGTGTTGACCATATGATGGATAAGTCTAAGTGGGACACTTGGCATGGGAAGTCCAATCATGGGTCTTGGAAATGGTAAAGTCCAAGTCTTGATTACTTGGCATGGAAAGTCCAAGCATGGGTCTTGACAATGGTAAAGTCCAAGTCTTGAGTACTTGGCAGGGAAAGTCCAAGCATGGGTCTTGGCAAGAGAAAGTCCAAGCTTGAGTCTTGGAAATTGGAAAATCCAACATGGGTTATCATGGGAAGTCCATGGGTTGATATTGGCGGCGTAAAGTCCAAGGGTGGAGTCTTGGTAGCATAAGTCCAATGGTTGGCGGTGTAAAGTCCAAGTATTTGTCTTGGCCGCGTAAGGCCAATGTGCCTTGGCGGTGTAGACCAGCTTAGCATGACAATAGCCGATGGAAGCACTTGAAGGCTAGCGTATGGATGAACAAGTCATAGATGACTTGGAGGGATCTGATAGGCGTGAGACTGATGGAGGTGGCTAGAAGGCTTAGGTCTAGGCTAAGGGTGGTCTAGCAAGTATGAGGGCATCATACTTAGGGTAAACCTCATGGTTGAGGTGTAGCAGTCAACTGGGGTTATGGACCAGTCAACTGGTCAAGTGTTTGACACTTGGCAGTCAAATCGACACTGAGCAGTCGACTGAGATTATGATCAGTCAACTACCGAGAGTCGACTGGGGTTCGACTACGACAAGAGGCCTTGGAAGTCGACTACTAACATTGGGTAGTCGATTGGCCATGAGAAGTCAACTTCAATGAAGGGCAATCGACTGCTACTGATTCTTGTCACAGAGGCAGAATGCTCAGTAGGCGATTGAGCAGTCGGCTACGGGGCTTGAGCAGTCGACTGCTAGTATATCCGTTAGCTGGAATACCTACATGGATCAAGTCCGTTGTGAGGCAATAGCACTGTTGGCAGTCAACTGGGGACTTTTGGCAGTCGATTTCCAACTGGAAATTCAGGTCACGTGGAGGCGTAAAAGGAGCTCAACGAGGAGGATTTCCATAGCGATTTCTTAGGCAATTTGAGGCGATTTGCTAGTGCAAGTCGGGGTCTTCAAGTGCAGCTCAAGTGATTAACCAAGCAAGCATTTAAAGCCATTGTTGTTAAGTTTTCTTTACTTGCATTTCATTATTGTCTTTCTATTTGCTTGTATTTTATTGTATTACTGCTGTAATCTTTGTACGAGGTTTCTCCACCTCTGAATTGTTCTGAGAAAGAGTGTATTAGTGGTGGTTTGCATCACTAGAGCTCGTTGAGCTCGACCCATGGAGTAGGAACCCTAAGGTTCCGAACCACATTATATCGCTTATCGTATGTGTGTGCTTGTATTTTGTTTATGCTTTTCTATTATTTCTTCTTCGTACTAATCAAATTGTAGCAAGCAAGATCGAATTCCATCAACGAATGAGAACGCATCATTCACCCCCCTCTACCGCTTACCGAAGTTCCTATAATTGGTATCAGAGCTTGGTGGCTCTTAGAAGAAGAAGACGCTCTGATTCCAACAAGTGGTATCAAAGCTAGGAGCTCTTCTACATATTAACAACTGGGAGCAAAAGCGCTAGAGGAGATAGAGCTACCTAAGGACGGATTGGGGTACACCATCAGCGTTCCTCCACCATATGACCAAGAAGAATTTCTGGCATGGAGGGCGAGAATGGAGACATTCTTGATAATGGACATAGAGAATTGGTTCATCATCATGGAAGGTTTTGAACCCCCTAGGGATAAGAAGAGAGATGTCCTCAAATTGAAGAAGTGGACCCCAAGAGCAATGCCAAAAATTCAAGATTGAGGTTAATGTAACAAAATTTTTGGAAGATTTAATCCCTCATGATATTTTGTGTAGTTTAGGTGAATATAAGGATGCTAAAGAGCTTTGGAGCGAATTGACAAAATTTCATAAGAAGCCCCAATCGGTCCAAGGGGATATAGAAGAAAGCTCATCCTCACAAGAAAGTGAGGAGTCGGAGGTTGAGAGGTGTTCGACATCCGAGGAGGAAGAAGAAGTAGAAGAATCGGAGAAAGCCTCCACCTCTAGGATTGAGGGGGAGGAGATTAGGCCGTCTTCAATACCGGATCAACAAGAAGAAACATCTACCTCCGGGAACCATGAAGAATTGGACCAAATTCTTCCGACTACCAACCTAGGTAACTCAAGCACCTTAATTAAAAATAAAAATCATATTATGTGCTTTAAGTGTAGGGAACAAGGACACTACAAGAGCAAGTGTCCTAAAAGAGTCAAGAAGACTCAACCGACGCCAAAAGCTCAAGAAAAGACCAATGAAGTTGGAGCCCCAATTAGGAATAGCAATGAGCACGTGATGTGCTTCATGTGTCATCTAAAGGGGCATTAAAGAAGTCAATGCCCTAAAGGAAGAAAGAAGAAGGAGCATCACATGTAGGAGGAACTTCTAAAGAAAACTCTAAGGTAAAATTTAGTAATGCACCTTCAAAATTTTCATGTCAAAAAGCATGCTAGGAGTAATGTTATTAATCTTGCTATTGTTTATGAAAAGCATGCTAGAAATAATAAATTCTATTGTTTAGGTGCTAAGAGTTGTAATTTTAGAACTAAGGAGAAATTTGGAACTAATAACCCTAAAAGAATTGTACGTAGGGAAAGTATTAGGAAGGTAAAGAATCATCTAGGCATTAATCTAAAGAATCATAGATATATGCCTAGAAAGAACAACTCTACTCAAAGAAATAATGAGCCCACCAAATTAGAAAAATTAGAGTTTAAAAATAAAGCTTTGAGGTCAAAGCTTGAAAAAATGGAAAGGACCCTAAGGAAGATGAAAAATATGAGTATAGAGTCAAATGGACAAAACCTAGGGTCTAGGTGGCAAGGTCCACCTAAGGGCAAGAAAGTTTGGGTCACAAACCTAAGCCGAAGGAGACCTACTACAATGTTCCATTCGATTATGGAACACAACCTAGGTCTAGGAAGAATAAGGTTACTAGGGAAGTCATCCCTAAGGATAACCATGGTGTGTGCATAGTGGCTAAGGTTTCAAGGAATCCTAGGGAAGCCACTAAGAAGGTTACAAGGGGAGTTACCCCTAGAGTTAACCTAGGCAAGACCCAAATGACTAAGGCTTCTAAGCCTAGGAGGGTCATTAGGAAGGTATCAAGGGAAGTTATCTCTAGGGAATACCTAGTTAATCCAAGGAGCTCCAATAGATATTGGGTTCTTAGGAGCGTGATCGATTCATGCTAAATGGGTTAGGATGTGTCAACCTTGATTGGATGGGTAGTTAACTCAACCATAATAAAATTGACACTTTAGGTCATTTTCAAGGTTATGTGATACCTTGGAAATGAGGTTTAATTTATATCCTAAAAGATTTTAGGATGTGCCAATATATTTTGAGAATTATAAAAATTGATCAAATTGGCATATACTAGGTTTAGAGGTCATAGTGTGTCATTTTGGGTTTTTGGCACACTTGGGAGATAAGTAGTAATATGACAAAAAGAACTTAATCATAACAAATGGCAATTAATACTAAAACTTAGGTATTATTATACCTTTATATTTTATTTGTCATGATTTGTTTGGCATATGACATGTCATGACATTATTTTTCATTTAAATCGTTTAATATGTCATGATCATGCTTAGGGTTAGTCTTTATGTCATGTGTTATTTAGATTGTCTTCATATGCCATGACATCATAATTTTTGGTGCATGCTTATTTATGATATATTATATGCCATAATTATCATTCATGCATTTAGGATTAATGAAAATTGATTTAAGGACAATTGGCATGATTTAAAGTCCCATGTATAAGGGAATCAAATAGAGTTGCCTAGAAAAATGCATGAGGCCTTAGATTAGGATGAACAAAACTCACATCTCACATCAACTTGACGTATATGTGTTTTCATACATCCTAGACACATGTGAAATGCTAGGAAATGAGTTAAGTTCAAGGTGCATAGTTCTTGCATCTAGATGAACTCAAACTCATCTTATACCATGGATGAATCTTGAGGAAAGCTTATATACAAGTCATGTGCATTAAGTCCATAGACCATGGTTCAATATAAGGTTTTAAAAATATTTCAAAATCATTTTGAAAAACCTTGGTGCAGTCTATCTTTTGATAGAAGTCACCATTGAAGAAGTTGATACAAAATAGGTCAAAAATATTGAAGTTATCAATGGTTTTGAATTTTGTATCGATCTCTATATTTAATGGGTATTATATTTTTCAAATATTTTTCACCCATTATGATTGTTATAAGTATTATACATATGAATTTTCATGATTTTTTAATTTATGTATAATTACTTATGATTTTCCAAATTTAAGTTTCTGAACATGATTTCTGCACTTGCAAAAATTAGTCGACTGCCATGGATGGCAGTCGATTGGCGTCAAGGAAAATCGACTGTTGACAGTTAGAGTCGATTGCCAATGGTGATTTCGGGTAAACAATAATGTTTAGCCCATATTTCAACTATGTTAGGCTACCATAATTGCTTCGAATCCTAGGATATGCTTTGGAAAGCATTGGAAGGGTGAAAATCCAATTGGGTTATTCAACCCCCCCCCCTCTCCCTCTAGTCGGGCCACGATATTCTAATAGTTATCCATCATTGGATGATGGATGTGTTCTTCCTCATAGGGGGTAGAATTTGGAGAAGTGAGGATTAACTCTCTTTAGTGATATGGGACTTATCACTAGGAAGAGTGAAGTCATCCTAGATGTTTTTTGGACCAAGGGGAGATTGTAAAAGCTCATTAGGATATAAGATATTGATACCCTTGGAGAGAGTGTCACACCCCGAGAGTATAATTGTCCATCGACCGGATGCTACCCTCTAGTGACAATGTATGATAAACTACCGATACATGGCCCAAATAGCTGCTAATACACACAATATATAAAACACAATGGAATATACCAACAAATAATAAAGATACAAAGACTCAAATATGCACTATGGAGTGACTTTGACAAAAAAAGAATCATAATAGAAACCAACAACCAAACTGAATCCATAATAAAGGCCAAATACATACAACACATCCGTATACCACAAATCCAGAAACTGTAGGGATGTATATTGAAAAGTGTATCTTTTGCATGAACATCTTTATTTTGAAATAAGAATCACATGATCATTGTTTGCATATTTATATGGTTATGCAATATTTTCTAATACATTATATTGTAGATAACATGGTGTTTGGTGTCACATGGGAGATCATGTTATCAGCTCCTTGTAAAGTATAAGTAAAGGCTCACAACCGAGATGGCTTTGGACAAACCATCGGAATGGTTGTAGTGTGATTTGGTATTAGTTTGTCTTGACCATAGAATCACACTAGTGCACTTTGTGTGTATTGAGCAGGACCGACATAGAGGTGATTCGATTTATTGCTGACTACATAATCGAATTGGACCTCATATATTATTTTGTACATGCTCTTAATCCCGATATAATAACGGGCACATATACTTAGTAGTCATCTCTTTGATTTACCAATGGGCGAGATTTATAGATTAAATCGATAGACTCAGTAAGTTGGGTGATGATATTATTTATATAGTGTTTCATTGATTATAGGAGGAAACCTTATCCTATATATTAGGATGATGATGTCCCCTTGAGGAGCTCATAAGGTTCATCATGTAAACCCTGCAGGTGGACTTGGTCCGACATGATGAAAAGGTTGAGTGGTACTACTCATGGAGTTAGATGTTGATTAATTAATGGTCATTAAATTAATTAATCGACGGACATTCGAGATATTTAACACGGGGAGAAAATGTACATATAATATATGGAGCCCATATTAACATATGGGGGTTGGTGAGGTAGATCAATGATAATCCTTTAGTGGATTGGATTATCATTTATGGATCAGACTTTATTTGGGCTTGATCCATGGGTGGCCAAGATCCAACTCCTCCTCATGGTCCCTAATGTAGCCTATTAACACCTCATGATGCTTAGATCCAATGGATAGAAACAAAACTCTAGATCCATAGGTAGAGATTAAATCTCTAAGATCCGACGGTTGAGATTAAATCTCTAGATCCGACGGTTGTGATTAAATACTTAGAACCAATGGTAGAGATTAAAAGGAGGCTTATCCCTAACTCTATAAAAGGAGCTTGAGGGGTTGGCGTGAAGAAATCATCAAGAGAGGCTAAGGTTTTGGAGTTGGCGGCAAAGCTAGGGTTAGGGTTTTGGAGGCTTGGGTGGCACCAAATAAGGAAGGTAATTCCTTTCTTCTTCTTCCTTAAAGGTGGTCGGCGTCCAGCTTGTTTTCCAAGCCTTTTCCAGCCATTGTCCGGTGTCCAAACCTCTCTTCTCCTTCTCTTTAAGTGGTGGAAACAAGACTTAGGAGTTTCCCTTGGTATCTTGGTCGGTTTCCATCATCATCTCCTTCTCCTTATTAACCAGTGGCAAGGATTTTCTTTGTTCCTTGTTGGTTGGTTTTAGGAAGGAGAAGAACCTTGTTTCTATTCTTCCTCTTGCTTTGGAAGAGCAAGGAAGGAAGATTTGCAATCTTGGAGCTTTGACTTTTGGTAGATCGTAGCCCACACGACATCTGAAAGGAGGAAGGTCATACATTAGAAGATCGAGAGGTATTTCTATTCTCTATTCTCTTTTGTTACTTGCTTGTTTTTGTTTTTCAACTATGAGCATGATATAAATCTGTATATGGCTAAATAATACTTGGATCCCGATCATAAATACAAAAACCCGCGATCCGTACATCGTCTATTCCGCGACTACTCGTAGAATAGAGGGTGGTCGCTTGAACAACGAGTTTGTTCAAGTGACCTCTCTTAACGAATAGCACGACGATGACTTGGTTGTTTGGGCAATCCCTTGTGTCTAGGATTAAATTTTTTAATCCGGGGACATCGATGGATCGCCATGAACAAACGACCGAGGTGATGTGGGAAGCGAAGTTTCCCCTCACGGACTCGAAAAGCAAAACCCTTCAACTGGTATCAGAGCCAAGGTTTCCGGTTTTGTGTGTTTAGGATTTGGTTAATTTTTATGCACTTTTTCATATATTATATGTGTCAGATAATAGTAGGATATGTGTATTTTAACTCTTTGGTTGCAGGCATAAGATCCGACTATTATGGCCATATGTCTGTATGTCATTGTATGTGTGTAAATATTTATTTTGTTGAATCCTTGGGGTTAACGACGCTAGTATTTGATTGTTTTTGTAAATTATATACGGCATTGTTTAGCCACTCTTTATTTTATTTTACTTTCGATCTAGATTTCATGTACACTCCCTCGTGGAGTATAGGATCGATGCATGTAAATTAAAATAGGTTTTAGTCTCGGCTCGGATCTCCGGATGGCTTGTACATGGCGTAGGAGGAGCGGATGAGAAGGCATTGCGACGGGAGACATATTGAAGACAAAAGCCATAATAGTTGGAAAATAATTTATTTTTCATATTTATTGCTTTTTGTTTGATATGCATGTCGTAGGCTAGGAAAATTCGTCAATTTCAAATTACTAAGTGGGAGAGGGAAATTTTTATAAATTCCCACGACCTCCATTACGATTTGACAAGTGATGCAAACAAACTTGTGCGTCGGCTCTGAGTGCCTTCCTCCCCATCGGATGAGTTTGTTTGCGGATCACAAGGTCAAATATGGTTATAGGAAATTATTAAGGAGCGTGTGCACTTCCCCATCGGAAGGCACATAACCTGAGATAATTACCTTGGTACCGAGTAATGGTGAACACTTAGATACAAATATAAGTATCCTCCCCATCGGAGTCACTGCTTTTATTTGTAGGTCCAAAGAGGAACCAACTATTAATTTTACTTGTCAAAAAGTTAGGTTGACAAGATAGTAAAATTAATGGGTAAAACCTCCTCTTACAAATGTAGAATTCATATACGTCCACACTATCGTGGCATACGATATTCTCGATGTTTTGAGGTGTTGGTTGATTTTAAAATTTTATTGTTTGAGGAATTAATAATTTTGAAATCTAATGTTTTGATTTATGTGGTTCTTAGATTTTCTTTCAAAATGACTTTCAACTCACTTGCTGTGATAATGAAAGAGAACAAACTTACTGGACCCAACTATGTTGATTGGAAGAGGAATCTAGACATTATCTTGACTGCTGAGGAATACAAATATGTACTCCTCGAAGAGTGCCCTCCCATGCCTGCAGATGATTCTGGGGAAAAGGAGAGAGATAGCTATAAGAAGTGGGTAAAGGCCGATGAGATGGTGCGGTGTTACATTTTGGCATCTATGTCAAATATACTGCAACATCAGCATCAAGCCATGCCCACAGCTTATGACATGATGCTCAATCTCAAGAAACTTTTCGGACACCAGAATCGGGCTGCAAGGCAAGAATCCATGAGAAACTTGATGACGACCACCATGATCGAGGGAACACCCGTGAGGGATCATGTTCTCAAGATGATGGCTCATTTGAATGAGCTGGAGGTCCTAGGAGCTGAGATCGATGGGGATGTTGGTGCAGGGGCACCAGATAATCGAACCTGTGTTTTGATTATGGCAAAGACACAAAGTTAAGTTTACATCATTATCTCATGAGCTAAATCGAGTGTGTAGAAAAGTACTAAAGCTGGAGCTTAAGGCTAGCGATACCCGGAGGAAGCCGCAGTGGTCGGGCGACACTTGAGTGACTTCGGAGGGAGCCAAAGGAATCGAGTGGAAGGTTGGAAGCGAGAGATACAAGGTAAGTATCGAGGAAAGCTCGTGTGAGTGAGAGATTGTAAGGTCGTGTGCTCTTTACGGGGATGATCGTAGGCGGCGATCCGACTAAGACTTCCTGTGGAAGGTCTAGGTCGAGATCAGACGGTTAGAAACCTTCACATTTATCATTTTCTGAGCTAACCTTTTACTGCAGGGAAGTGGCCAGGCTGGTAGTCGACTGCTGGACATTGGGCAGTCGACTGATGCTCATAAGTCGACTGATGGGAGTCATCAGTTGACTGATGGCGACGAATCAGCCTTTGCACTAGGTCAAAACGGATAAGGTTTGACGCGGCCACTTCGCGATAAAAATTATACAACTTCGTGATCTGTTCCGAAAAAAGAGGAGACATATTCAGAGGCCAAAATCTATAAAGGAGGGGTGGATTCCAACTCCAATCATCATAAATTTTATTCATCAAGTGCTCCTACAACGCCAACGCTCCAACATCGTCATAACGCTGACGCGACAATAAGTTTAGATCTTCTTCGTCGACAGTAGCATCTAGTAATATATTTTAATATTGTATTCGTTGTTTTTATTCGTAACGAGGTGAGGTAGGCTTGTTGCCTCATCCTCGTACATTCGGTTTTGTGATCGTTGTCTCCTACCTCCAACGAGGAGGAGATGTTATAGTGCTTTGCCCTCCGTACGCAGTCTAGGACCGATAGGGCCTTAGAGTAGCAACCGCTGGGTTGTGAACCAAGTAAAAATAAACGTGTCTCTTTATTTTCTGCTACTCTTGTTGGGCTTTTCCGGGCCGCAAAAACCGCTTTTTGCGTTGCGGAAACCCCGGAAGTCCCGGCCACGGATCCGTGCGAAGAAGTATTAAAACTAATTACATGTATGTGCTTACAAAATCCTCTAGATCTACCTTAGAACTAAGAGATAAGGATGTTACCCTTGATGCGATGCCCTTCGCAAATCCCGCTCGTCCAAAGTCCGCCGGAACTCGAGAGTGTCAAGTGCACACTCCTCTATGGTATCCACACAAGCAATAGGTGGAAGAAAACTCAACCTTGAGTGTGCTAGCACTCCTTGGTTGGTTCGGCCAAAGAGAGGAAGGAGAGGGAGAGCTTGAGAGGAAAATTCCCAAGGAAGAAGATGAAGTAATGAGTGATTACTCACAAAATGAATTTTCACTCACATAACCCCCAAATGGTGGCCGGCCACTTCATGGAGGGGGAGTTACATGCATGCATGTAACTCCCATGACCCTTGGTCTCCCTCATGATGTGGCACTAATTGACCAAGTCAATGATGATGTGGAGCATCATCATTGGCCGGCCATGCCTAGTCATCATCATGACATGGCATTTGGTCAAGTCAAACTTGACCTTTCATCTTCCCTCTCAAGTCAAGTCAAACTTGACCTCTAATCTCCCATGGTTGATCAAATCTAACCACTTGACTCAAGTCAATTTAATATAATGAATCTCTATTCATTAATTTAAATTGATTTGATGAATCAAATCTCAATTAGACTCATTCAACACTTGAATCAACTTGAGTCTAACTCAATTAGTCTAATTTGGATTACTCTTAATCCAATTTGGTTCATCCCATGAACCTAATCCTCATGGTTCATCATATGAACCTAATATCCATCTAATTGCTCTCATGTGTGTGACTTATAGGTTCTTGTAACGCTGGCAATGTCCCTAAACCGATTTAGGAACATAAGCAATGAGCGGTATCTAGCAACACATCATTGCTACCCAAGTTACAAGAATGTTGAGCTCCAACATCACCTTTGTGACTACTAATTGTGACTCTCACAATATGTGACAATGTCCTCTATCCTTGACATCTAGATTGACCAATCGAGGCATAGACCGTGTCATCCTCGGTACAATCTAAATCTTGAACTCCAAGTAGACTCACTCTAATCAAATGAGCTCAATATCTCATATTGACTCATTTGGGCATGGCCATGCACTTCGTGGTCTCACTCTATCAAGAATATCGATGTCACCCCCGGCATATAGGAGGGATAGATCCCATCTACATCACTCACATCCCTCCGCATAATTCGCTTACATACCCAAGAATCGCTTTATAGTCCACCCATTTACGGGTGACGCTGACGGCCAAAGTATGCAACTCCTTATGTAGGGAACCATGGTGACTTCAGGTCTAAGGACTAATAGTCATACTAATAGTCACATGAGAAAGTATATGACACTCATATAACGATCCATGATACTTTCTCATGGCGGGTCATTCAGTATACATTCTCCAATGCATACCCATGTGTCAACTTAATATCTCATATCCATGACTTGTGAGATCAAGTCATCTTGTTGACCTACATGCTAGTCTCTACGCATTAACATTGTCCCTGAATGTTAATACTCGACTAGGAATGATTAAGAGTAGTGTTCTCTATATCATCTCATTATCGATTCAACCAATCGATTGATATAGATAAGAACCTACTACTCAAGAACATTATTATATTTAGTTATTTGGCACCAATACAAGTAAATATAATAACCATGCCTTTATAAATAGGAATATGATACAATAAAGTCCATACAACAATCATCACATGATTGGCTCTAGGGCTTTCACTAACAATCTCCCACTAGCACTAGTGCCAATCACCGAAGTATCTAATACCCAATGACCTAGTGTGACCATCATGCTTTTTGCAAAGCCTTGGTCAAGGGATCTGCAATGTTAGCCTCTGTGGGTACTTTGCAAATCTTCACATCTCCTCTATCGATGATCTCTCGAATGAGATGGAAGCGCCGTAGTATGTGTTTGGTCCGCTGGTGTGAGCGAGGTTCCTTAGTTCAGGTAATCGCCCCATTGTTGTCACAATAGAGCTCTATAGGATCTGCAATGCTAGGAACCACCCCAAGCTCAAGAATGAACTTGCGGATCCAAATCGCCTCCTTCGCTTCCTCGATGCGCCGATATACTCGCTTTTGTTGTAGAATCAAGAATCGTGTCTCGTCAACTCTTCCACTACGCCACCATTCAAGCAAAACACGAACCTCGATCATGCGATCTATAATCATCCCGTCGGGCTTTGGAAGTCGCATCGCTGTAACCCTTTACATAGCTCTCATTGCTCTCCAAATATCAAGAAATATTCTTTAGTCCTTCTTAAGTACTTAAGAATATTCTCGATCGCTATCCAGGACGCCACCGATCTCGATCGTATCTACTGCCATGCTCAAAGCATACGAGACATCGTGAGTACACAAAGATGGCGCATATGATAGATCCTATAGCAGATGCGTAAGGGATCTTATCCATGCGTCTCTCCTCTCTAGAAGAAGGACTTTGAGTCTTCAAAGACTCACACCATGTGACATCTCAGGTCCTTTCTTGGAATTCTGCATGGCAAACCGAAGTAATACCGTGTCAATGTATGTACTCTGACTTAGGCCAAGCAATCTCTTAGATCTATCTCTATAGATCTTGATGCCTAGAATACAGGCTGCTTCACCTAAGTCCTTCATTGAGAAGCACGTCCCCAGCCAAGTCTTCACAGACTGTAGCGAAGGGATGTCATTCCCAATGAGTAGTATGTCATCCACATACAATACAAGGAAGACAACTGTATTCCCATTAACCCTCTTGTAGACACAGGGTTCATCTTCATTCTTGATGAAACCAAACTGTTTGATCGCATCATCGAATCGAAGATTCCAGCTCCGAGAAGCTTGCTTTAGCCCATAAATGGACCTTTGCAGCTTGCATACCTTCCCAGTATGCTGTGGATCTACATGTACACATCCTCGAGCAAGTTTCCATTCAGAAACGTAGTTTTGACATCCATCTGCCAGATCTCATAATCGTGGTATGCTGCAATAGCAAGCAAGATCCGAATGGACTTAAACATCGCCACTGGAGAAAAGGTTTCATCATAGTCAATACCATGAATTTGCTTGAAACCTTTAGCCACCAATCGTCCCTTATAGGTATGCGTAAGTCCATCCATGTCAGTCTTTCTCCTAAAGACCCACTTACACCCAATGGGTTTGACCCCTTCAGGTGGATCAACCAAAGTCCATATTTGGTTAGTGTACATGGATTCCATCTCGGATCTCATGGCGTCTAGCCATTTCTCAGAATCTGGGCTCATCACAGCTTCCTGATAGGAGGTAGGCTCATTCTCAATGAGCATAACGTCATCATGGTCAGACAAGAGAAATGAGTATCTCTCAGGCTGACGACGTACCCTATCAGACCTGCGAAGAGGTAGGTCTACTTGAACAGGTGGTTGTTCCACAACTCTTTGTGCAACAACCTCTTCACCCACAACACTTTGTGGTTCCTGTTCAACCTCCATCAAGGCCTCAGTGCTATGGTCCTTATCTTGAATTTCTTCAAGATCGAAGGTACTCCCACTAGTTTTTCTAGAAACAAAATCCCTTTCTAGAAAAACCCCAGTCTTTGCCACAAACACTTTGTGCTGACTGGGAATGTAGAAGTAATATCCCTTTGTAGACTTGGGATATCCAACAAAATAGCACCTATCGGATTTGGGTCCCAGTTTGTCTGAGACTTGACGTCGAACGTAAGCCTCACAACCCCAAATCCTCATAAAAGACATATTGGGATTTTTCCCTGTCCATATCGTATATGGTGTCTTTACCACCTTGGATGGTACACTGCTAAGGGTAAAGGTCAGCCGTGTCCAGAGCATATCCCCAAAAGGATATAGGAAGATCTGTGTGACTCATCATAGATCGTACCATATCCAATAGGGTACGATTCCTCCTTTCGGATACACCATTCCACTGTGGTGTTCCAGGAGGAGTGAGTTGGGATAGAATCCCACACTCAGCTAGATAGTCACGAAACTCATGGCTAAGGTATTCACCACCTCGATCTGATCGAAGTATCTTAATACTCTTACCAAGCTGGTTTTGTACTTCATTCTTGAATTCTTTGAACTTTTCAAAGGATTCAGATTTATGTGTCATAAGATACACATAACCATATCTACTGAAGTCATCAGTAAATGTAATGAAGTACCTGTAACCACCTCTAGCAAAGAATATTGAAAGGACCACATACATCACTATGTATAAGTCCTAACAAATCTGTTGCTCTTTCGCTATGTCCACTAAAGGGAGTCTTGGTCATCTTGCCTAAAAGGCAAGACTCGCATGTCTCATATGATTCAAAATCAAATGAGTCTAACAGCCCATCCTTATGGAGCTGAGATAAGCGACTCTCATTTATATGACCTAAGCGACAATGCCAGAGATAGGTTTGGTTCAACTCATTTGACTTGAACCTCTTGGTACTTATGTTATAGATAGGGCTCTCTAAGTCTAGAAAGTAGAGTCCGTTCATTAGAGGTGCACTACAATAGAACATATCATTTAAATAAATCAACAACATTTGTTCTTTATTATAAATGAAAACCCTTTCTTGTCCAAACAAGAAATGATGTTCTTAGTTAAAGCAGGCACATAACAACATTCTTCTAATTCTAGTACAAGCCCAGAGGGCAGAGATAGATCATAAGTTCCTACAGCGACAGCAGCAACCCTTGCTCCATTGCCTACTCGTAGGTCCACCTCGCCCTTTGTCAATGCCTTGCTATTTCTCAGCCCCTGCACATTGGTACAAATGTGAGATGCACATCCGGTATCTAATACCCATGATGAAGAAATAGATAGATTGACTTCTATAACATTTATACCAAGTAGAAGTCTCACTTCTCTTCTTCTTAAGATCTTCGTATGCCTCAGCTACGCTTCCAATGTCCTCGCTTCCTTGCGAAGAAGCAAGCCCCTTCCTTGGCTACCCCTCCTTTGGGTTTAAGTTCTTTGCCTTTGCCCTTGGCTTGGGACTTTCCCTTACCTTTAGGCTTGCCCTTGCCTTTCTTCTTCTGCACCATCAAAATGGTGTCAGATTTACCCTTCTTAAGGTTAAGCTCAGCAGTTCTCAACATGCTGAGCATTTCAGGCAGTGGCTTATCAATTTCATTCATGTTATAATTCATGACAAATTGATCGAAGGCTCTTGGCAAAGATTGCAAGATTAGGTCAGTGGCCAGCTCTTGGCCAAGTGGGAATCCCAGCCTTTGTAGGTTTTCTACGTACCCAATCATCTTGAGTACATATGAACCTATAGGAGTCCCTTCTTGCATTTTAGACCCAAATAGTGCTTTAGAGACTTCATATCTCTCATGCCTAGCTTGTCCTTGATATAGTTGACGAAGATGTCCAACCATATCATACGCATTCATGAACTCATGTTGCTTCTGAAGCTCAGAGTTCATGGTCGCGAGCATTAGACATGACACATCTAATGCATCATCTTGATGCTTCTTGTAAGCATCTTTGTCAGCTCGCGAGGCAGTGGCAGGAGGTGCCTCCGAAATGGGCCCCAGACGCATGACTTCCTTTCTTGGGTGAGAACAATTCTGTGTTCTGCATCACCAGAAATTTGCTCCATTGAGCTTGTCCTTCTCGGCGACAGATCGCAGAGAGAGAGTGTTCGTGTTGTTCGACATAGTAATCTACAACATACAATGCAGAGAATTAATATCATATTCCTTTTATCATTTAATTAGGCCTTTAATCAAATGATGCTCCCACTGAATTATAGGAATTTTATAGAATCGAGTTATGGATGTGGTCAAACCACATTTACTTGATTCATACAAACTAGCTATAATTCTTGTGGGACAAGATCCACATCATACTAAGCCTTGAGTTAGCTTTGGCTAAATCGCCCAAGACTTAGTACGATCGGTGGGTAACACATTACCGATTACATCTCTATGCAACTCTTGTTTATAGGATTAAGACCCACATTTACAAAAGACCTTGAGTTAGCTTTGGCCAAATCGCCCAAGATTTAGTGTAAATGCGATCTTAACCTATCTTTCCAACGATTGGAATATGCCTATAGTTCTACTCGATCCAATTGAGTTAACTAGTTTTGCTCAATCTAATTGAGCTTACTCTAACCCGAGTCGTGATAGGCGGGACCAAGATTGTCCCTCCGCACCCTACCAAGATAATATGCGTTGCTCTGCTTTTGGCGATTCAACAACAACAAATGATCGAGGTAGTGATGGGTATCAAGGCTCGGTAGGCATTTTCGAGTTGATTCGATTATGATCTAATCTAATCGTAATGTGTATCTTATACGCATTTAGGCCTTTATTATCCTATATTAGCATGCATCATATACATACATTCATTATTCTAGCATGCATCATATACATACAAGAAAATTAACCTAGCATGCATCATATACATACAAGCAATTTTTTTTTTTTTTTCACTAGCATGCATCACATACATACAAGCATAAATCAATTAAATATATATATATCAACATATATATATATATAATTAAATGTGATATAGTCATGGCCCTACTACGATCTTCTCAAGCCAATGAGAAGATCGGACGGTCAACCTAAGGCTAGCGGCTTCTCCAAGCGCTTCCTTTGACCGCCATGTGTCGTCGTCACCCTTCTCGTAAGCTCGTCTTCAAGTGGACTTTCCACCGCTCCATTTTTGTACATTACAAATACGAAACTCGAGTTACATTCGAGTCTAAAACTATTTACAACTAGAATATTAAAAGAAGAGGTGCGACGCGCAGGTCGCAAACATTTTACAACACGCACAACCACAAAACTAAGACGCAGCCGTATATGAATTACAACACACATAATCCAATCCTATTGGGTTATTGGGCCATGACAATCACAGAATCATACATAATTCAAAATTATGTATTTTTACAGAAAATTTCTATAATTTTTCCTAATTTATTTCGAATTTATGAGTCATCTCTCCGAAACGGTCCCGCTAAGCGGTTTCTGCGATCGCGGGACATGGCCCCTTTCGGGGATAGGGGCAGCGCCCCTACTCGCAAAATAAACTTCGCGAGTGTCCCTACAATGATCCTACAGCGACTTAAGTCGCTGTCCCAAAAACCTAAAGCGAGAACTCGCCGATTCGGAGAGTTTTTCTCGACGGTTGAAGCCTACGAGTGTCCCAACACTCGTTGCTTCGACTCTACGAGAAAAATACCCAAAAATTCTATAAAATTAGGAAATTTACAGAAACATAAAAATCTGTAATTTTTATATCTAATATAAAAAATACAAAAACGAAACACATACATGCTTCGCACGTGGCTCTGATACCACTGTTGGGCTTTTCCGGGCCGCAAAAACCGCTTTTTGCGTTGCGGAAACCCCGGAAGTCCCGGCCACGGATCCGTGCGAAGAAGTATTAAAACTAATTACATGTATGTGCTTACAAAATCCTCTAGATCTACCTTAGAACTAAGAGATAAGGATGTTACCCTTGATGCGATGCCCTTCGCAAATCCCGCTCGTCCAAAGTCCGCCGGAACTCGAGAGTGTCAAGTGCACACTCCTCTATGGTATCCACACAAGCAATAGGTGGAAGAAAACTCAACCTTGAGTGTGCTAGCACTCCTTGGTTGGTTCGGCCAAAGAGAGGAAGGAGAGGGAGAGCTTGAGAGGAAAATTCCCAAGGAAGAAGATGAAGTAATGAGTGATTACTCACAAAATGAATTTTCACTCACATAACCCCCAAATGGTGGCCGGCCACTTCAGGAGGGAGTTACATGCATGCATGTAACTCCCATGACCCTTGGTCTCCCTCATGATGTGGCACTAATTGACCAAGTCAATGATGATGTGGAGCATCATCATTGGCCGGCCATGCCTAGTCATCATCATGACATGACATTTGGTCAAGTCAAACTTGACCTTTCAACTTCCCTCTCAAGTCAAGTCAAACTTGACCTCTAATCTCCCATGGTTGATCAAATCTAACTACTTGACTCAAGTCAATTTAATATAATGAATCTCTATTCATTAATTTAAATTGATTTGATGAATCAAATCTCAATTAGACTCATTCAACACTTGAATCAACTTGAGTCTAACTCAATTAGTCTAATTTGGATTACTCTTAATCCAATTTGGTTCATCCCATGAACCTAATCCTCATGGTTCATCATATGAACCTAATCTCCATCTAATTGCTCTCATGTGTGTGACCCTATAGGTTCTTGTAACGTTGGCAATGTCCCTAAACCGATTTAGGAACATAAGCAATGAGCGGTATCTAGCAACACATCATTGCTACCCAAGTTACAAGAATGTTGAGCTCCAACATCACCTTTGTGACTACTAATTGTGACTCTCACAATATGTGACAATGTCCCTCTATCCTTGACATCTAGATTGACCAATCGAGGCATAGACCGTGTCATCCTCGGTACAATCTAAATCTTGAACTCAAGTAGACTCACTCTAATCAAATGAGCTCAATATCTCATATTGACTCATTTGGGCATGGCCATGCACTTCGTGGTCTCACTCTATCAAGAATATCGATGTCACCCCGTCATATAGGAGGGATAGATCCCATCTACATCACTCACATCCTCCGCATAATTAGATTACATACCCAAGAATCGCCTTTATAGTCCACCCATTTACGGGTGGACGTTTTGAAAGCCAAAGTATGCAACTCCTTATGTAGGGAACCATGGTGACTTCAGGTCTAAGGACTAATAGTCATACTAATAGCCACATGAGAAAGTATATGACACTCATATAACGATCCATGATACTTTCTCATGGCGGGTCATTCAGTATACATTCTCCAATGCATACCCATGTGTCAACTTGATATCTCATATCCATGACTTGTGAGATCAAGTCATCTTGTTGACCTACATGCTAGTCTCTATGCATTAACATTGTCCCTGAATGTTAATACTCGACTAGGAATGATTAAGAGTAGTGTTCTCTATATCATCTCATTATCGATTCATCCAATCGATTGACATAGATAAGAACCTACTACCCAAGGACATTATTATATTTAGTTATTTGGCACCAATACAAGTAAATATAATAACCATGCCTTTATAAATAGGAATATGATACAATAAAGTCCATACAACAATCATCATATGATTGGCTCTAGGGCTTTCACTAACAACTCTTACTCATTTAATTATCTACTCGAACGAAACGTCGAAAAGATTTACGATCGCTATTCACCCCCCCCCTTCTAGCGACGCTTTTCGATCCAACAGGGGAAACCCAGGTCGATATCATACTCCAGTCTCTACCTAGGAGTTTTGAGTAGTTTCGCCTGAACTACAACATGAACAAGAGGTTGTATTCGTTGGCGGAACTTCTGACAGAACTCCAAGCGGCAGAGGGGCTATTTCGTCAGAGTGCTCAGGCACATGCCATGGTGACCCAAAAGGTTTCTACTTCTAAGCCGAAAGGCAAGAAGAAGAAGAAACAAACTGGGACGAAGGCAGTGGGAGGTACTCAGGGAGGAGTGAAGAAGCCGAAAGCCAAGTGCTTCACTTGTAAGTAGACTGGACACTAGAAGAAGGACTGGCCCAACCGCAAGAACAAAGGTATATCTTTTGGTCTAGTCATTGAAACATGTTTAGCGGTGTTATCTACCGGCACCTGGTGTGTAGATACGGGAGCCACTGATTATGTCTGCAATACTTTGCAGGGGTTCCAGGAAACCAGACGACTGGCTGAAGGGGAGATTACCGTGTACTTGGGCGATGCCACGAAGGTAGCGGCTGTTACAGTGGGAGATGTTCATTTATCTTTTGAGAAAAATAAACTTTTGGTTCTTAAGAATTGCCTTTATGTACCCTTATTTAGAAAGAATTTAATTTCTGTTTCTAAATTGTTTATGGATGGATATTCTATTTATTTTAATGACAGAGTTATTATAAGAAGGAATAGGGACATTATCTGTTCGGGTGCATTGATAGGAAATTTGTACACACTTGAACCAAAACCTCCCACGATGCAAATTGAAGTTAATAACTCATCTTCTAATTCCAATAAGAGAAAAGAACCTTCGAAGATGAACCAAACATATCTTTGGCATCTTAGGCTTGGTCACATTATCCTAAGAAAAATTCAAAGGTTGATAGCTGATGGACCTTTGGGTTCATTAGTGGTGGAGGATCTCCCAACCTGTGAATCTTGCTTGGAGGGTAAGATGACCAAGAGGCCTTTTAAGGACAAGCGGTATAGAGCCAAAGATGTGTTAGAATTGGTTCATTCTGATTTGTGTGGTCCTATGTCTATCTAGGCTAGAGGTGATTTTAAGTATTTCATCTCTTTTATAGACGATCACTCAAGATATGGATACATTTACCTGATGCGCCGCAAGTTTGAATGCTTTGACAAGTTCAAAGAATTCAAGACTGATGTGGAGAAACGATAAGGTAAAAGTATCAAGACACTACGATCTGATCGTGGTGGTAAGTACCTCTTGGGAGAGTTTAGGGATTACCTATCAGAGGCTGGGATTCAATCCCAATTGACTGCACCTGGCACACCCCAGTAGAATGGTGTATCACAGCGAAGGAATAGGATTCTTATGGAGATGGTTAGATCGATGATGAGTTATTCTGACTTGCAAGATTTGTTCTGGGGATATGCTCTAGATACGGCGATGTACATTTTGAACTTGGTTCCATCTAAATCAGTGCCTTCTACTCCCACAGAATTGTGGACTGGGCGAAAGCCTCGTCTAAGACATATTTGAATATGGAGGAGTCTAGCACATGTGCTGAAGGCAGATGCTGGTAAGTTGGAACCTCGTATAGAAGTACACTTGTTTATTGGGTATCTTAGAGGAATGAAGGGTGGTTTATTTTATAGTCCTAGAGATCAGAGGGTGATCGTTAGCACGAACGCCAGATTTCTAGAGGAAGACTATGTGATGAGCCACAAGCCCAAGAGTAAAATTGTTCTGGAAGAATTAAAAGGGGAAGTCACTTCTTTAGTATCACCAGTACAAGATGATATACCACATGTCACTGCACCGTGTGTCACAGAGGATACACAAGTGATACCTCGTCGTAGTGGGAGGGTTGTGAGACAGCCTGATAGATTCATGTTCTTGGGAGAATCTTCTGATTTGGTCCCTGGTGAACATGAACCTGATCCCTGGACATATGACGAGGCAATCCAAGACAAAGATGTAGTATCTTGGCAAAGTGCAATGAATGCTGAGATTGAATCTATGGATTCAAATCAGGTCTAGGAGCTAGTAGAACAACCCGATGGTGTAAAAACCATTGGATGCAAGTGGATCTACAAGGAAAGAGAGGAATAGATGGGAAGGTTGAGACTTTCAAAGCGAGGCTTGTTGCGAAGGGGTATACTCAGAAAGATGGTATCGATTATGAAGAGACCTTTTCGCCGGTAGCCATACTTAAGTCTATCCGGATTCTCTTATGCATAGCAGCTCATATGGATTATGAGGTGTGGCAGATGGATGTCAAGACAGCTTTCCTTAATGGAAGTCTTGAGGAAAACATCTATATGAAGCAACCAGAGGGATTCATTGCTAAGGGCAAAGAGCATCTTGTATGTAAGCTTAATCGGTCCATTTATGGATTGAAGCAAGCTTTGAGGTCTTGGAATATCCGCTTTGATGAGGTAATCCTGTCTTATAGATTTATTCAAAGTCCGGATGAGTCTTGTGTATACAAGAGATGTGACAGAAACGTAGTGATATTTATTGTACTATACGTAGATGACATTTTGTTGATTGGCAACAATATCAAGGTGTTATCGGACGTAAGGGTATGGTTGTCCAAACAGTTTGATATGAAGGACTTGGGAGAAGTGGGACACATCCTTGGGATCAAGGTTATAAGGGATCACAGGAAAAGGTTGTTGTGCTTATCCCAAGCTTCATACATAGACACGATTAGGGATTGTTTTAGCAAGCAGAACTCTAAGAAGGGTTTTCTACCTTTCAAGCATGGAGTTCCTTTATCTAAGGAGATGTGACCTAGATCATCTATGGAGATAGAGGAGATGAAGGCGGTTCCTTATGCTTCGGCAGTAGGAAGCCTCATGTATGCGATGCTATTGTTGGAATGTATACTGAAAGCCTAGCCTTTTGTATGGACATCTTTATTTTGAAATAAGAATCACATGATCATTGTTTGCACTTTATATTTTTTATATGCGTGCATATTGTCTAATACTCTACATTCTAGATAACGTGGTGCTTGGTGTGGCACAGAAGATCATGTTATCAGTTCCTTGTAGAATATAAATATAGGCTCACAACCAAGATGGTCTTGGACAAACCATTGGCATGGTTGTAGTGTGATTTGGTATTGGTTTATCTTGACCATAGAATTACACTAGTACACTTTGTGTGTATTGAGCAGGACCGACATAGAGGTGATTCAATCTATTGTTGACTATATGATTGAATCAGACCTCGGGTATTATGTTGCACATGCTCTGAATCCCGATATAATAACGGGCACATGTACTTAGTATTTATTTCTTTGATTTACCAATGGGTGAGATTTATAGATTAAATCAATAGGCCCGGTAAGTTGGGAAATGATATTATTTACATGGTGTGTCGTTGATTATAGAAGGAAACCGTGTCCTATATATTAGGTTGATGATGTCCCCTTGAGGAGCTCATAAGGTTTATCATGTAAACCCCGCGGGTTGACTTAGTCAACATGATAATAAGGTTGAGTGGTACTACTCGAGGAGTTAGATGTTAATTAATTGATGGTCAGTAAATCAATTAATTGATGGACATTTGATATCTTAAACACGGGGAGATATTTGTACAAATAATATATGGAGCCCATATAAATGGGGGTTGGTGAGGTAGATTAATGATGATCCTCTAGTGGAATGAAACATCGTTGATGGATCAAGTTTGTGTGGTTCCGATCCATCGGGTGTCCAAGATCCAACTCCTCCTCATGGTCCCTATCGTAGCCTTATTAAAACCTCAATGAGCCTAGATCCAATGATGGAACATAAAACCCTAGATCCGACGGTTGGGATGAAACCCTAGATCTGACGGTTGGGATGAAACCCTAGATCTGACGGTTGGGATGAAACCCTAGATCCGACGGTTGGGATGAAACCCTAGATCCGATGGTTGGGATGAAAACCTAGATCCGACGGTTGGGATGAAACCCTAGATCCGACGGTGGAGACTAAGTCTCTAGATCCGACGGTGGAGATTGAAAGGAGGCCTAAGCCTAACTCTATAAAAGGAGGGCTAAGGGCTTGGGCGTGTAAGATAGATATATATCAAGAAGGAGATTAGGGTTTTTGTCTTGGGCGGCTAGGGTTTGGGAAAAGGTTTGGGCGGCAATCCTTGGAAGGATTAAGGTTTGTTTCCTTCTCTTCCTAATTGGTAGCCGGCGCCCATCTTCTTCCTCCTTTCTTTGGACGGCACCCATACCCATTATTCCTTCTCCCTCTCTCCTTGGTGGGCGGCGGCAACCTTTCTTCAAGGTTGGTCGGCGCTCAATTATCTACTCCTTGGCCGGCGGCTATATCAAGCTCCTTGGCTTGGTGGTCGGTTCTAGATAGGAGAAGGAGTTTTTGTTTGGTTCTTATCTTTTTTCGGAGCGAGCAAGGAAGGGAAGAACGTGATCTAGGAGGCATCAACTCGTGGAGGATCTTCGCCCACACGATGTCCACGAGGAGGATGGGACATACGGTAGAAGACCAAGAGGTATAAAAGTTTTACAAACTTTATTGTTGATCCTCTTATGATAAGATATGCTAGCTTATGTTCTTTATGTTAGTATGTGTTGATTATACTAGTTTGCATTTGTTTGTATTTGTATAATCATGGACCCCGATAATAAACACAAAAACCGGCGATCCATTCGTCGTCTCTTCTGCGGCTAACCGACTAGAAGAGTTGATTGCTTGAACAACAAGTTTGTTCAAGCGATCGCTCGAGTCGTTGGCACGATGACAAAACGGTTGTGCTTCGGAAACTCATCCCGTCCGGATTAGTTTTAGTTGATAAAATTTTAATTCGGGGACATGGGAGGCAATGAGACTCCGACGCAACGAACGACACTCCCTTCAAGTGGGATCAGAGCCAAGGTTTCCGATTTTGTGTGTTTCGGATTCGATTACTTTCATGCACATATCATATATTGAGTATGCCGGATAATAGTAGGATGTGCATAGGCTAACTTTTTGGTTGCAGGCATAAGATCCGACTATTATGGCTATATGTGTGTATGTGATTGTTTGTGTGTGATCGTATGTATATCATTTGAATCCTCGGGGTTGACGAGGCTAGATTAGTATTTAATTTTTGTAATTAAATACGACATTGTTTAGCCGATCATTCTAGTTTACTTTCGATCTAGATAGTTTGTACACTCCTTCATGGAGTATAGGATCGATGGATGTAAATTAAAATGATATATCTCAGCTCAGATCTCTTTTGTGGCTTGCGCACGGAAAAGGTGGTGCGAACGAGATGGAGACACGGCGGGATGCATATTGGAGAACAAAGCCATAATAGTTGGAAAAATTCTATTGTTTCCATATTTATTGCTGATTTGTTTTATACGCATGTTGTGTGTGCTAGAAACTTCCTCATTTTCAATTTACTAAGTGGGAGAGGGATATTTTAATTAATTCCCGCGGCCTTCATTACAATTTGACGTGTGATGCAACAAACTTGCATGTCGGCTCTGAGTGCCTTCCTCCCCATCGGATGGGTTTGTTTGCGGATCACTAGGTCAAATATGGTTATAGGAAATTATTTAGGAGCGTGTGTACTTCCCCATCGGTAAGGCACATAATCCGAGATAATTGCCTTAGTACCGAGTAATGGCAAACACTTATATGCAAATAAAGGTATCCTCCCCATCGGAGTCACTGCTTTTATTTGTAGGGCCTAATTGGAACCAACTATTAATTTTATTTGTCAAAAAGTAAGGTTGACAAGATAATAAAATTAATGGGTAAAACCTCCTCTTACAAATGTAGAATTCGTATACATCCACACTATCGTGGCATGCGATATTCTCGGTGTTTTGAGGTGTTGGTTGATTTCGGAATTTTATTGTTTTGAGGAATCAATAATATTTGAAATCTAATATTTTGATCATTGTGATTCTTAGGATTTTCAAATGGTTTTCAACCCACTTGCTATGATACTGAAAGAAAATAAACTTACTGGAATAAAATACATTGATTGGAAAAGAAATTTGGATATTGTCTTAACTGTCGAGGAGTACAAGTATGTGCTCTTCGATGAGTGTCCTCCTAAGCCTGCGGATGATTCTAAGGAAAAGGAACTTTTCGGATACCAGAATCGGGCTGCTAGGCAGGAAGCCATGGTTGCTCAGAAGGTTTCTACTTCTAAACCGAAAGGCAAGAAGAAGAAGAAACAAGGTGGAGCAAAGGTGGCGGGTGGACCTCAGGGAGGAGTGAAGAAGCCGAAAGGCAAGTGCTTCACTTGTAAGAAGACTGGACATGGGAAGAAAGACTGCCCCAACCTAAAGCAGAACAAAGGTATATCTTCTGGCTTAGTCGTTGAAACATGTTTAGTGGTATTATCTACCGGTACCTGGTGTATAGATACGGGAGCCACTGATCATGTCTGCAATTCTTTGCAGGGGTTCCAGGAAACCCAACGACTAGCTGAAGGAGAAATTACCGTCTACATGGGTAATGCTACAAAGGTGGCGGCTATTGCAGTGGGAGACATTCATTTATCGTTTGATAGAAATAAAGTTTTGGTTTTGAGAAATTGTCTTTATGTACCTACATTTAGAAAGAATTTGATTTCGGTTTCTAAATTGGTTATGGATGGATATTATGTTTCTTTTAATGACAGAGTTGTTATAAAAAGAAATAGAGATATTATCTGTTCAGGTACATTGGTTGGTAATTTGTATACTCTTGAACCTAAAGCTCCCGCGATGCATATAGAAGTTAATAACTCATCTTCCAATTCCAATAAGAGAAAAGAACCTTCGAAGATGAACCAAACATATCTTTGGCATCTAAGGCTTGGTCATATTAACCTGAGTAGAATTCAAAGGTTGATAGCTGATGGACCTTTGTGTTCATTAGTGGTGGAGGATCTCCCAACCTGCGAATCTTGCTTGGAAGGTAAAATGACCAAGAGGTCTTTCAATGCCAAGGGGCATAGAGCCAAAGATGTGTTAGAATTGGTTCATTCTGATTTGTGCGGTCCTATGTCTATCTAGGCTAGAGGTGGTTTTGAATATTTCGTCTCTTTTATAGACGATTATTCAAGATATGGATACATTTACTTGATGCGCCGCAAGTCTGAATGCTTTGACAGGTTCAAAGAATTCAAGGTTGATGTGGAGAACCGTCAAGGTAAAAGTATCAAGACCCTACGATCTGATCGTGGTGGTGAGTACCTCTTGGGAGAGTTTAGGAATTACTTATCAGAGGTTGAGATTCAATCCCAATTGTCTGCACTTGGCACACCCCAGCAGAATGGTGTAGCGGAATAAAGGAATAGGACTCTTATGGAGATGGTTAGATCGATGATGAGTTATTCTAAGTTTGCAGTTCGTTACGGGGTATATACTGATACGACTTGGTTCCATCTAAATCAGTGCCTTCTACCCCCATAGAATTATGGACTTGGCGAAAGCCTAGTCTGAGACATATTCGGATATGGGGCAGTCCAGCACATGTGTTGAAGGCTGATGCTAGTAAGTTGGAACCTCGTACAGAATTGTGCATGTTAGTGGGCTACCCTAGAGAAATGAAAGGTGGTTTGTTTTATAATCCTAGAGATCAAAGGGTGATCGTTAGCACGAATGCCCGATTTCTAGAGGAAGACTATGTGATGAACCACAAGCCCAAGAGTAGGATTGTTCTGGAGGAATTAAGAGGGGAAGTCTCTACTTCAGTACCATTGGTACAAGAGGATATACCATAAGTCACTGCACTGCGTGTCACAGAGGATACACAGGTGATACCTCGTCGTAGTGGGAGGATTGTGAGACAGTCTAATAGATTCATGTTCTTGGGAGAGTCTTCGGACTTGGTCCCTGGCGAACATGAACCTGATCCCTGGACATATGACGAGGCACTCCAAGATGAAGATGCGGTATCTTGGCAAAGAGCGATGAATTCTGAGATAGAATCTATGTATCCTAATCAGGTCTGGGAACTAGTAGAGCCACCCGATGGTGTAAAAGCCATTGGATGCAAGTGGATCTACAAAAGAAAGAGAGGAGTAGACAGGAAGGTTGAGACCTTCAAAGCTAGGCTTGTTGCGAAAGGGTATACTCAGAAAGAGGGTATCGATTATGAGGAGACTTTTTCACCGGTAGCTATGCTTAAGTTTATCCGGGTTCTCTTATCTATAGCTGCTCATATGGATTATGAGATTTGGCAGATGAATGTCAAGACAGCTTTCCTTAACGGAAGTCTTGAGGAGAACATCTATATGCAACAGCCAGAGGGATTCATTGCAAAAGGCAAAGAGCATCTAGTGTGTAAGCTTAATCGGTCCATTTATGGATTGAGGCAAGCTTCGAGATCTTGGAACATCCGTTTTGATGAGGTAATCCAGTCATATGGATTTATTCAAAGTCCGGATGAGCCATGTGTATACAAAAGATGTGACGGAAACGTAGTGGTATTTCTTGTACTATACGTAGATGACATTTAGTTAGTTGGCAACAATATCAAAGTGTTATCAGACGTAAGGGTATGGTTGTCCAAACAGTTTGACATGAAGGACTTGGGAGAAGTGGGACACATCCTTGGGATCAAGGTGATAAGGGATCGCAAGAAAAGGATGTTGTGCTTATCTCAAGCTTCATACATTGACACTATCCTTGCTCGTTTTAGCATGCAGAACTCCAAGAAAGGTTTTCTACCTTTTAGGCATGGAGTACCTTTATCTAAAGAGATGTGTCCCAAAACATCAAAGGAGATAGAGGAGATGAAGGCGGTTCCTTATGCTTCGGCAGTAGGAAGCCTCATGTATGCTATGCTATGTACGAGACCAGATATCTGCTTTGCCGTGGGCATGGTTAGCAGATATCAGAGTAATCCTGGACAGGGACATTGGACTGCGGTAAAGCATATATTGAAGTACCTGAGAAGGACTAGGGATTATATGCTCGTTTACCGGGCAAATCAATTAGTCCCTGTGGGTTACACGGATCCTGATTTCCAATCAGATAGGGACAACAGTAAGTCTACCTCGGGGTTTGTGTTTACTTTTGGAGGTAGAGCCATAGTATGGAGGAGTGTCAAGCAGAAATGCGTGGCGGACTCTACCATGGAAGCTGAGTATGTGGCAGCCTTTGAGGCAGCCAAGGAAGCTGTATGGCTCAGGAACTTCTTGATGGACTTGGATGTGATTCTTGGTTTTCCCAGAACTATCACAATTTATTGTGATAACAGTGGTGCAGTTGCAAACTCGAAGGAACCACGAGCCCATAAGGCGAGTAAACACATAGAGCGCAAGTTCCACCTGATACGAGAAATCGTAAAGCGAGGAGAAGTAGTTGTCGCCAAGATTGCATCAGAGGATAACCTAGCGGATCCATTCACTAAGGCCCTTCCAGCGAAAGCGTTTGATAGGAATGTGGAGGACATGGGGATCAGATGTATGGCAGTGTGATGACAGCATAGTCTTTTAGTATAAGTGGGAGATTGTTGGGATGTATACAGAAAGCCTAGCCTTTTGTATGGACATCTTTATTTTGATATAAGAATCACATGATCATTGTTTGCACTTTATATTTATTATATGTGTGCATATTGTCTAATACTCTACATTGTAAATAACGTGGTGCTTGGTGTGGCACAGAAGATCATGTTATCAGTTCCTTGTAGAATATAAGTATAGGCTCACAACCAAGATGGTCTTGGACAAACCATTGGCATGGTTGTAGTGTGATTTGGTATTGGTTTATCTTGACCATAGAATTACACTAGTACATTTTGTGTGTATTGAGCAGGACCGACATAGAGGTGATTCAATCTATTGCTAACTATATGATTGAATCAGACTGCAATATGTAGCACATGCTCTGAATCCCGATATAATAACGGGCACATGTACTTAGTATTTATTTCTTTGATTTACCAATGGGTGAGATTTATAGATTAAATCAATAGGCTCGGTAAGTTGGGAAATGATATTATTTACATGGTGTGCCGTTGATTATAAAAGGAAACCGTGTCCTATATATTAGGTTGATGATGTCCCCTTGAGGAGCTCATAAGGTTTATCATGTAAACCCCGCGGGTTGACTTAGTCAACATGATAATAAGGTTGAGTGGTACTACTCGAGGAGTTAGATGTTAATTAATTGATGGTCAGTAAATCAATTAATTGACGGACATTCGATATCTTAAACATGGGGAGATAGTTGTGCAAATAATATATGGAGCCCATATAAATGGGGGTTGGTGAGGTAGATCAATGATGATCCTCTAGTGGAATGGAACATCATTGATGGATCAAGTTTGTGTGGTTCCGATCCATCGGGTGGCCAAGATCCAACTCCTCCTCATGGTCCCTATCGTAGCCTTATTAAAACCTCAAGGAGCCTAGATCCAATGATGGAACATAAAACCCTAGATCCGACGGTTAGGATGAAACCCTAGATCTGACGGTTGGGATGAAACCCTAGATCCGACGGTTGGGATGAAACCCTAGATCCGACGGTGGAGACTAAGTCTCTGGATCCGACGGTGGAGATTGAATGGAGACCTAAGCCTAACTCTATAAAAGGAGGGCTAAGGGCTTGGGCGTGTAAGATAGATATATATCAAGAAGGAGATTAGGGTTTATGGCTTGGCCAGCTAGGGTTTGGGAAAAGGTTTGGGCGGCAATCCTTGGAAGGATTAAGGTTTGTTTCCTTCTCTTCCTAATTGGTAGCCGGCGCCCATCTTCTTTCTCCTTGCTTTGGCTGGCACCCATACCCCTTATTCCTTCTCCCTCTCTCCTTGGTGGGCGGCGGCAACCTTTCTTCAAGGTTGGCCGACGCTCAATTATCTACTCCTTGGCCGGCGGCTATATCAAGCTCCATGGCTTGGTGGTCGGTTCTAGATAGGAGAAGGAGATTTTGTTTGGTTCTTCTCTTTGTTCGGAGCGAGCAAAGAAGGGAAGAACGTGATCTAGGAGGCTTCAACTCGTGGAGGATCTTTGCCCACACGATGTCCACGAGGAGGATGGGACATACGGTAGAAGACTAAGAGGTATAAAAGTTTTACAAACTTTATTCTTGATCCTCTTATGATAAAATATGCTAGCTTATGTTCTTTATGTTAGTATGTGTTGATTATACTAGTTTGCATTTGTTTGTATTTGTATAATCATGGACCCCGATAAGAAACACAAAAACCGGTGATCCGTTCGTCGTCTCTTCCGCGGCTAACCGACTAGAAGAGTTGATTGCTTGAACAACAAGTTTGTTCAAGCGATCGCTTGAGTCGTTGGCACGATGATGAAACGGTTGTGCTTCGGAAACTCATCCCGTCTGGATTTGTTTAAGTTGATAAAATTTTAATCCGGGGACATGGGAGGCAATGAGACTCCGACCCAACGAACGACACTCCCTTCAGCTATGTACGAGACCAGATATCAGAGTAATACAGGACAGGGACATTGGACTGTGGTAAAGCATATATTGAAGTACCTGAGAAGGACTAGGAATTATATGGTGGTTTATCGGGCAGACCAATTACTCCCTGTGGGTTACGCGGATTCCGACTTCCAATCTGATTGGGATAACAGTAAGTCTACCTCAGGTTTTGTGTTTACTTTGGGAGGTGGAGCCATTGCATGGAGGATTGTCAAGCAGAAATGCGTGGCAGACTCTACCATGGAAGCTGAGTATGTGGCAGCCTCTATGGCGGCCAAAGAAGTTGTATGGCTCAGGAACTTCCTGATGGACTTGGATGTGATTCCTGGTTTGCCCAGAACTATCACAATTTATTGTGATAATAGTGGTGTAGTTGCAAACTCGAAGGAACCACAAGCTCATAAGGCTAGTAAACACATAGACCTCAAGTACCACCTGATACGAGAAATCGTAAAGAGAGGAGAAGTTGTTGTGGCCAAGATTGCATCAGAGGATAACCTGGCAGATCCTTTCAGTAAGGCCCTTCCGGCGAGAGCTTTTGATAGGCATGTGGAGGGAATGGGGATCAGATGTATGGCAGTTTAAGGATAGCATAGTCTTTTAGTATAAGTGGGAGATTGTAGGGATGTATACTGAAAAGTCTATCTTTTGCATGAACTTCTTTATTTTGAAATAAGAATCACATGATCATTGTTTGCATATTTATATAGTTATGCAATATTGTCTAATACATTACATTGTAGATAACATGGTGTGTGGTGTGACACGGGAGATCATGTTATCGACTCCTTGTAAAGTATAAGTAAAGGCTCACAACCGAGATGACTTTGGACAAACCATCGGAATAGTTGTAGTGTGATTTGGTATTGGTTTGTCTTGACCATAGAATCACACTAGTGCACTTTGTGTGTATTGAGCAAGACGGACATAGAGGTGATTCGATTTATTGCTGACTACATAATCAAATCGGACCTCAGATATTATTTTTTACATGCTCTTAATCCCGATATAATAACGGGCACATATACATAGTAGTCATCTCTTTGATTTACCAATGGGCGAGATTTATAGATTAAATTGATAGGCTCAGTAAGTTGGGAGATGATATTATTTATATGGTGTGCCATTGATTATAGGAGGAAACCGTGTCCTATATATTAGGATGATGATGTCCCCATGAGGAGCTCATAAGGTTCATCATGTAAACCCTGCAGGTGGACTTGGTCCGGCATGATGAAAAGGTTGAGTGGTACTACTCATGGAGTTAGATGTTAATTAATTAATGGTCAGTAAATTAATTAATCAACGGACATTCGAGATCTTAAACACGGGGAGAAAATGTACATATAATATATGGAGCCCATATTAACATATGGGGGTTGGTGAGGTAGATCAATGATAATCCTTTAGTGGATTGGATTATCATTTATGGATCGGACTTTATGTGGGCTTGATCCATGGGTGGCCAAGATCCAACTCCTCCTCATGGTCCCTATTGTAGCCTATTAATACCTCATGAAGCCTAGATCCAATGGATTAAAACAAAACTCTAGATCCAAAGGTAGAGATTAAATCTCTAGATCCGACGGCTGAGATTAAATCTCTAGATCCGATGGTTGAGATTAAATCCCTAGAACCAATGGTGGAGATTAAAAGGAGGCTTATCCCTAACTCTATAAAAGGAGCTTGAGGGGTTGGTTTGAAGAAATCTTCAAGAGAGGCTAAGGTTTTGGAGTTGGCGACAAAGCTAGGGTTAGGGTTTTGGAGGCTTGGGCGACACCAAATATGGAAGGTAATTCCTTTCTTCTTCTTCCTTCAAGGTGGCCGGTGTCCAGCTTGTTTTCCCAGCCTTTTCCAGCCATTGTCCGACATCCAAACCTCTCTTCTCCTTCTCCTTGAGTGGTGGAAACAAGACTTAGGGGTTTCCCTTGGTGTCTTGGTTGGTTTCCATCATCATCTCCTTCTCCTTGTTGGCCGGCGGCAAGGATTTTCTTTGTTCCTTGTTGGTTGGTTTTAGGAAGGAGAAGAACCTTTTTTCTATTCTTTCTCTTTATTTGGAAGTGCAAGGAAGGAAGATTTGCAATCTTGGAGCTTCGAATTTTGGTAGATCATTGCCCACACGACGTCCGAAAGGAGGATGGTCATACATTAGAAGATCGAGAGGTATATCTATTCTCTATTCTCTTTTGTTACTTGCTTGTTTTTCAACTATGAGGATGATATAAATCTATATATGGCTAAATAATACTTGGATCCCGATCATAAATACAAAAACCGATGATCCGTACATCATCTATTCTGTGGCTACTCGTAGAATAGAGGGTGTTCGCTTGAACAACGAGTTTGTTCAAGTGACCTCTCTTAACGAATAGCACGACGATGACTTGGTTGTTTTGGCAATCCCTTGTGTCTAGGATTAAATTTTTTAATCCAGGGACATCGATGGGATCGCCATGAACAAACGACCGAGGTGAAGTGGGAAGCGAAGTTTCCCCTTACGGACTCGATAAGCAAAACCCTTAAGAAACAATGTAGGGTAAAATCCCAAAACAACAATCCAAGAGAATACAACAATATGGAATAAATAACCAATCATTCGATGTGAGATGGGATTAGCTGGTGGAGCTCCAAGTACCCAAGGAATCTTTTACTTGTGACCTGGGCGACAGGAAAACCCAGGGTCTGTGGTGGTGAGTACAAGACTCAGCGGTAATATAAAAGATAGTGCATGAACATATAACACATGGAGATCAACAATATACATATTGAGATCAATAGGTATACATATGAAAATCAACAGATATACATACGGATATCAACAGATATACAGTCTTAATGGTAATAACAAATACTTATCAGTATAAAACTAATCAGTATATAAACACCAATTAATCAACCGTACATAACGTAATGTACTAAGATACCTGGAAGGTCTGCAATGACACAACCTATACAACCTAAACAAGTTTACAACAATATAACACGTACAACAAGTATGAACAATACTAGACTGATAATCAACACATAGTATATGATCAACCTATAAACAAATACATAACGAACTTGGTCCATCCTATCCATCGACTGACGCTGATCAAATGCAACTACCACAAACCAGCTACTACTACAATGAGTAACCGTGGAGGCAGGATGACTGACAACCCTCTCGACCACAAGGGAGACCAAGTCATTAGCATGCATGTAAATGTGATGAATGCACAACTACACACACATATATCCACAACACACTCTCTGTCCAACAGAGAGTCATACACAATTGACATTCAACCATGCTAGGACCTCCAGTCCATAGCAACCCACTATCGACAAAAAACTATGCTAGGACCTTCAGTCCGTAGCAACCCACTATCGACAATCAACCATGCTAGGACCTCCAGTCCATAGCAAACCACTATCGACAATCAACCATGCTAGGACCTCCAGTCCATAGCAACCCACTATCGACAACCCATATAACCATACACAGATACATGATCCCTAGTGGATATACAATAAGAAGGAAGATGAAACATCCATCAACTCTACATTAAGGATATCACCCACCCCCGGATGATTAATCCTGACGACACAAGTCAAGTCTACAACCATACCCAGCAATGTATATATAGTTAAACATCTATAGGTCCACATACCATAGCGTCAGTAATTCATAACAACGATGAATGAAATATAACATAAACAATAGTGTATCTCAAAGTGCAAAGACTAAATATCAAGCATAGATTAATAGGAGTGGAGTCAAGGTAATGAAGTCATCAACATAGCATATCATGCACTAAGATTATCAACTACCTGACCAGGGTAGAAATATTACTCACCTGATATGTAGATCGTACTAGCTATCTTCGCATCCAAAATCTCTACCTCAAATCGAAGACCTTGCTTAGCCTCAATTTCTCCTTGATCCACAGTTGATGTAGCAATCCATAACAATCGGATGGGTTCAGCTGAATCCTTACTTCAATTACGCTCTTCACCTAACCATCACAATCACAAAAAAAAACTAACTATCTATGACCAAAATTAACTCTCAATCACGCGTGAGTAAGTGGTTAGAGAGAGAAGCTTTGACTTCTCTCTATAATCCTAGGTGTCTACGGAAAGAGGAAGAGGTTGTGGGCAGGACCTTTGTTAGATGGGTGCCTTTTTCCTCCACCTAGAAGGAAGAGGAAGCCTTGGAGGACTGGTTTGGTGTATTGGCAGGAGTACGAGGTGCTAGGCGGGTTGGCTCTGGTGTAGGAAGGGAGGTGAGGGTTTCCAGGTTGGAGGTCTTGTTATTTTTCATTTCAATTTTGAAGTTGTGTGTGGTGGGGGTGTTTTTCGGTGAACTTGAGGCCTGACCGGTGACCTTGATCATCTTCTCTGGCCAAGCTTGGCGTTAGGAGGACTGGGCAGACAGCAAATTCGAAAAGAGCTGGAAAAGGAAAGTCAGATGCAGGAGTTAATGCAATAAGTGATGATTTAATTACTTTCCTCTAGTGGTGGTTGTGCTTCCAAGATTGGAGATATCATTCCATACGTGGTGAGCATAATAAATGGAAAAACAAAAGAAACGAAGGGCTGAGATGGAGGGAGGTGAGCAATCTGCACAAGATGAAGAACATGTGGCAACCAATGGCAAGTCGAAGGACCAATCTGCATAGAGTGGAAAACATGCATAGAGTGGAAAAAAGATGGCAACAATGGAGAATCAAGATGCTGATGGAGACATGGCAAGTGAAGATGACATGAAGATTTCATTTGCAAAGGTGGCGAACAAGGCTGGACAGGGGGACAAAATCTTAGAGGTTGGCTTGGACATGCAGAATGGGGTGGAGGATGTTGCTGATGTGATTGGTGGGGCGGGTGGAAAAAAATTTTGAGTCAGTGCCAAGGGGGATTTCAACACGTTCTTCTCAAGCTAAGTTGGCCGGAGGAGGTGTAGAGAAGGTGGAGGGTGAACGGATAGGGCTGGAGACAAAGAAACAACCGGTCGAAGGCAGCAAAGGAGAGGAAGAATGCAATGCAAGGGAAGGGAAGCTCACAAGGAAGATATTGGCCGAGCAAAACAAGGGAGGTCTTGGGTGAACCTTTTTAAAGACAATCGGAAGATGCAAACGGCGATGAATATGGATCAATACGAAGCAAAGGGTGGAAGGTTAGCCTTTGACTATGATGACATAGATAATGTTGAAGATGCAATAGGGTTTTGCCTTGTTGGATGTTTCATGGGAGGACACCCTGGGAGGAATGGAGTTCGAATAATAGCAGTGCGATGGAAGGTTCCCTACAAGTTCTACATACATCAAAGTGGGTGGGTGGTCTACACATTTGAAAAGGAGGATCGTGACAAAGTGTTGCAAGGAGGTCCATACTTTGCTTTCGGGGTACCGATGTTCTTGAAGGTTATGCAAAAGTGTTTTCTATTTGAGAAGGATGGAAGATTTGTTCCGGCGTGGATACAAATTCATGGGCTTCCCACTAGACTGTTGGTCTTTAAAAAGTACTAAGTATGATTGGCTCCGAAGTAGGGAAACCATTATACATGGATAGATTGACAAGAACTAGGGAGCAATTGGACTATGCAAGACTAATGGTTGAAGTTTCGGCTATTGGGGATCGAACTCATGAGGTTCCTATTACTTTGCCTATTGGGATTCAAGTGGAGTTGAAAATCATCTATGAAATGGTTCCAGAGTATTGTCAAAAGTGCATGAGAATGGGGCATAGTCAGGATGTATGTAATGGGGGGAAAGAGCCGACTGGTCAACAAACTTATTAAGCAAGACCAAATGTGCAACCGGGGCAAAATACAAATGCAAATGGTAGGCAACGATCGTAATCAGTGAGGGGCAGAGGAAGAAGGAGATCATGGTATGGAATGGGGCAACAACAACAACTGCAATGGAGACCGGCGCGTGAAAGACAAGGGTTGAATGAGGAGGCAAGTGGAGGTGCAGAATGAATATGCTATGGTAGCTATGGGCACTCCTCTTCCGCTAGCCATTGAGATGCCAAGTGTAGAAGGCACCGATCCACAAAAAAAACATCAAACGGCTCAAGAGAAGGATCAGCAATAGGGGATGGAGAAGGAAGGAACGAATGAGGTATTACCGGAGGCTCGGACAGCTCCACAACAAGCTGACCGGTCACCCATTGAGGTTGGCATTTGTGATCCGGTTTCTTCACCAAACATAGCTAGAGTGGGAGTGATAGGAAGGCCATGTTCAGCATCCTCTTCATCTATACCATCCGTCACAACCTCTAAAGTGAACAAGGGAAGGAGCATGAATGGAATGACCCCGGCAAATGGACGAGTTCTACGGGCGCGAGCAACCCGAGGAGGTGGACAATGAAGGTGGCTTCATGGAACATTAGGGGCTTTCACAAGTTCCTAAAACAACGGGGCGTACAACACCTCTTGCAGAGCAAGGATATACAAGTCTTGCCACTAATGGAAACTAAACTCAAGGAGAACTCTATTGGGCCTATTATGGGGAGGAGATTTCCAGGTATGCAGTATGTGCAAAACTTTGAGACTTCCAATAATGGTAGAATACTACTTTGGGATGAACAGAAGGTTGATATGGGAATCATTAACACTTCGGAGAAATTCATACATACCTATATTCGTTGCTGGATTTCTATACGGGGTTTCTATGTCACTTTCATATATGTCCTTCACTCAGTGACTACTAGAAGACCGCTTTGGGAGAAACTCACAGAAATAGGGGAAGCTATTTTAGGACCCTGGATGATCATGGGGGATTTCAATGCTATACGAGACATTAAGGAAAAGCAAGGGGGTAATCCGGTTACAAACTATGAGATGAGGGATCTTTAAAGATTTATTCACATATGTGAGATGGTGGATTTGCAATCTATTGGATGTAAGCTCACCTGGTCAAATGGGGAGGTTGCTTGCAAATTGGATAGGGCAATGGTGAATGCGGCATGGCTTGTTGAAGAGTTTGATCCTTATGCAGAATTTTTACCTCCGGGATGCTTATCGGATCATTCTTGTATCATGGTGCACATTCTTGACAAAGAGAGGGCAGCAACAAGACCTTTCAAGTTCTTAAATATGTGGACTTTGCATCAAGATTATAAAAGGGTGGTGGAGCAATCATGGGTGGCACCGGTTTGTGGGAACGCTCAATACCGACTAAAAAGCATGCTATTTAGATTGAAGACAACTTTGAGGGAGTTAAATAAAAAGGAGTTCGACCACATATCGGAGAAGGCAAAGAGAGCGAATTTGGAGTTGGAAGAGGTGCAAAAGAGTATATTGGAAGGCGAAGGCATCCCGTCAAACTATAGTGAGATAAGGAAGTGGGCGATTCTATTATCGGAAGCGGTGAAGTTGTTCTACCAACAAAGGGCAAAACAAGCATATTTAAGGGGAGAGGACAAATGCACAAAGTTCTTTCATGATGTGGTCTAGAGGAACAACAAGAGGAATGCAATCATCATGCTTACAAAAAGGAACGGCGAAAGAACAAAAACCATTAAGGAAGTGGTGGATGAATTTATTGATTATTTCCATGAGATACTTGGTCAACCTGAGTTGTGTGACCCATTGGATAGTGCTGCACAGGAAGGAAGCTCAATGATGGGCAAACAAATGACCTATCTCAACCGGTTGGGGTGGAGGAGATTAAGAAGGCTTTATATGATATTGGGAGTGAAAAAGCACCGAGTCCGGATGGTTATGGAGCCAAATTCTTCACCTCAACTTGGAAAATCGTGGGGGAGGACTTTGTGGATGCAATACAAGAATTCTTTGTGATGGGCAAACTTTTGAAGCAATGGAATCATTCCCTCATCTATCTTGTGGCAAAAAGTGACCATGCGGATGGTGTCTTGGACTATCGACCTATCTCATGTTGTAACGTATTTTATAAAGTTATTTCCAAGATCTTGGCAACAAGGTTATCAAAGGTGATGGATTTCTTAATTGATCCGGCTCAAGCGGCCTTTGTGCAAGGGAGAAGCATAGGGGATAATATTTTTCTTACTCAAGATCTTCTAAGAAGATATGCTTGCCAAAGGGTTTCCCCGAGGTGCATGGCTAAAGTGGACTTGAAGAAGGCCTTTGATATGATAAATTGGGATTTCCTAATGGAGGTATTGGTTGGTTTTGGGTTTCACCAACAATATCATGATTGGATAAAGCAATGTGTGACTATGACAACCTTCTCTATATCTCTTAATGGGGGAGTTTATGGGTTCTTTGGTGGAGGGAGGGGCTTAAGACAAGGTGATCCATTATCTCCACTCCTCTTTGGCTTATGTGTTGAGGTGCTATCAAGAAGGATCAAGGATATTTCGGTGCTTCCATCCTTTCATCACCATCCAAGGTGCAAAGAAATAGGAATCACACATCTCATTTATGCGAACGACCTAATGTTATTTGCAAGAGCGAATGAGACCTCCTTGAGGTTGCTTGCGGGATGTTTGGAGAAGTTTGGGAAGGAGGTGGGATTAAGGGAAAATCCCATTAAATAGCTGCTATATATGGCCGGAGTTTATGGTAATACAAAAGAGGGGTTGTTGAAAATTTTGGGCTTCCAAGAGGGGTCTTTTCCCTTTAAGTATTTGGGTATTCCATTGGCGGCGGAGAAGCTACGTATTACAAACTATGGGCCTTTATAAGATGCGATATCAAAAAGGATGAGTGGATGGCCAAAGAAGTCTTTGTCATTTGCGGGAAGGCTAGAGCTCATAAAGACGGTCATCCAAGGAATGGAATGCTATTGGTTCTCATTACTATCAATACCGGGAGGAGTGATTAACAAAATCAAAGCCATATGTCGGATGTTTGTATGGGATTCCAAATATCCACCTATAGCATGGGACACTATTTGTATGCCAAAGGAGGATGGTGGTTATGGGCTTCGGAACTTACTTGCGTGGAACAAAGCCTTGCTTACCAAAGTACTATGGGACATCAAATCTAGTGCGAATACAATATGGACAAAATGGGTGAGACATCATTATGTGAAGAGGGTAGATTTTTGGGAATGGAAAGCAAGGATTCAGACTCCCCTTTAATTAAGAGGTTAGTAGAAATCAAGGAAGAAATTAAGCAACGCTCAAATGGAGTGGGGGTAGCAAATATGAAATTCTTGGAATGGTTTGTCATGGAAAAGAAAGGGGTTTCAAAAGCATATGAGTTCTTTCAAGGCACTAGTCAAAAACCTCCGTGGGTTCCTACTCTTTGGAGATCCAAAATTATGCCAAAGCACCGATTCATTATGTGGCTACTAATACAAAGGAAACTTCGTACGGCAGATAGGATGCCTTATGAGGAGAACAAAATGTGTCCGGTATGTAAGCAAGAGGAAGAAACTATGGACCATCTTTTTTTAAAATGCCCCTTTGCTTGTGGCCTTTGGGATCGGATAAAACAATGGCTCGCCATCAAGTTTCGATTTGAGAAGGTGGAGGAGCTGTTGGACGATTCAAAGAGGCGATATAAAAGAGTGGAACCGAGGGCCAAGGCAAGGTTCCTTGGTATTTCATGCGGCATATATCAAATATGGGCAGCTCAGAACAAATGCAAGTATGAAGGCGTGCCATATAACATTGATGGAGTTTTCCGAAATGTGAAAATTCATGTCCACAGGTTTGCGGATCTCCAAGGACAAGGCTGATGGAAATCTTGGGAGCGGGAGATGGCCATGGACGATGGAAAGTTTGATTAGTGGTTTGTTTTGGTTTGTTTTCTCGGGTTAGATGTTGCAAATGTTTTATGTGGGATGTGGGATATTTTGTAGTTGTGTGGTTTGTGGATGGAAACTTTTATGGCTCTTTGAGAGCTTGTGTTGGATGCTATGGATGTGGAGAGAGTAGGAGTTGTGATGTGAACCCCCTGCGTGGGGTGGTATGGTGACCACATGGGTCAAAGATGTTAAGATAATATGTTGTTGAGTCCTGTATTGTGATGATGAGTGGATTGAGGGTATTCCCCTCATGAAGTGATTTTATATATACATGTACCTTTTCAGTGAAAACTATCTAGAGAATCATATACATTGCTAAAGGTCTCAGATCTGAACTTACCTACTCCAATTTAATCACCACAACCACTTGAACCACCTCAACGGATCTGATCTGCATGATTAATTAAGCCGAAAGCAAACAAACCAACTTCAATAATCTTACACACTAGAATCGCTTAATAAAACAACTTTCTTTTTCCAATCAATAAATCTCCAATTTCCTCAGTCCGACGAAACAGAGAAATACTAGAATATTACATGAAAATTGGTTGTATAAGCTAGAAGAAATCCACCATGCATCCACAGCTCTATACCCTGGAAGCACAATGACTGCGGAGGCATAGAGGGGGTTGTCGGTCGTAATGCAGGAGCGGCGATCAGCGAGGTTGAGCCACCAGTGAGTTGGGCTGCTGATGAAGGTGATTGACAGTGCTAATCGGCTGTGAGGAAGAAAGGAACGACAGCCATGGGTCGGTGCACAATCGAGAAGGTGGCCAGTCGATCCAGCAAAGAGAGCATCCCAAAAGAAGAAACTCGTCGGTGAGGCAGGCGGTGCTGCGTTGTGGCAGCGACCGGCGTGGCGACTTGTTGCGATGGTCAGAGGTAGGCCACAAATGGGCAGAGTGGAGGCAGGCCGACCAGTGCAGCGAGTTGTCTTGCAGGGCCAACCATTGAAGAGAAAAGGAGAGCTCGCAGCGATGAGGAGCAGCATGGAGAGTGATTCGGTCGGTGTCAATGAAGAGAAGGAGAAGAGAGTTGCAGCGTGAGAAATCGGGAGGGAGGAAAAATATTGGGGATACGGTGGATCGGGAGAAGAATAAGGGAACGAAATTATAAACTTAGGGTTATCTTTATAATCTAGGTTTATTAACTCAATTAACTCCTTAATAATAGATAGTTCAAACAGGCTTCCTCAAAGCCTATTAAATCTTTTCCCATAACTGACCATACAAAATCCATTTAAATTAAGAAAAATTTCTAAAATCCCTCAAAAATTATATAGGATAATTTCTTAATTAACAAAGGATATTTTATTATTATTTTATTTTTCGATATCTTACAGAGATCCTTTTTGATGTATGTCAAAAAGAGGAAGAATTTTGGTTGAGAATGTAGAATTCTCAATTTGGAAAATTGGGAGGATTGGTTTGAGTTAGTGTTCTAACTCAAGTGTATTTGGTTTTTGTCAAATATCAAAAAGAGAGAGATTATTGGTGCAATCGGTCCAGGTCACGATTGACCAGACTCGCGTCTGACTCGAGTGGTGTTTTGATGTTAGCGTTTTGATGTTTGATGATGACTTGACCATTGTTTGACAATGGATTGACTCTATGGTTAACATGGGGTTGACCATATGATGGAGAAGTCAAAGTGGGACACTTGGCATGGGAAGTCCAAGCATGGGTCTTGGCAAAGGTAAAGTCCAAGTCTTGAGTACTTGGCATGGAAAGTCCAAGCATGGGTATTGGCAAAGGTAAAGTCCAAGTCTTGAATACTTGGCATGGAAAGTCCAAGCATGGGTCTTGGCAAGGGAAAGTCCAAGCTTGAGTCTTGGCAATTGGAAAGTCCAACATGGTTTGGCAGAAGAAGTCCAATGGTTGATATTGGTGGCTTAAAGTCCAAGGGTGGAGTCTTGAAAACATAAGTCCAATAGTTGGCGGCGTAAAATCCAAGCATTTATCTTGGCAGCATAAGCCCAATGTGCCTTGGCAGTGTAGACTAGCTTAGCATGACAATAGTTAATGGAAGCACCTGAAGGCTAGTGTATGGATGAATAAGTCATGGATGACTTGGAGGGATCTAAAAGGCGTGAGGTTGATGGAGGTGGCTAGAAGGCTTAGGTCTAGGCTAAGGGTGGTCTAGCAAGTATGAGGGCATCATACTTGGGGTAAACCTCATGGTTGAGGTGTGGCAACCAATTGGGATTATATACCAATCGACTGGTCTAGTGTTTGACACTTGGTAGCCGAGTCGACACTGAGGAGTCGATCGAGATTCGACCGGGTTCGATCAGGGTAAGAGGCCTGATACGACTTCCAAAGATTGGGCGCCGATCGTTCATGAGCAGATCGCCATGGAAAGCAAATGACCGTCACGTTCTTTTCGCGAAGGCGTAACAGGCGATCGAAATGGGCTTGAGCACATTGTTAGAAATGGAAGTCGACCGCCAAGATCCGCGCCAATGTGGATCGAGTCCATTGTGAGACAATGACACTGTTGGCAGTCGACTGGGGCCTTTTGGCAGTTGACTACCAGGCAGAAATTTAGGTCGCACTGAGGCATAAAAGGAGCTCAATGGGGAGGATTTCCACAATGATTTCTTGGTCGATTTGAGGCGATTTACTGGTGCAAGTTAGGGTCTTCAAGTGTGGCTCAAGCGATCAACCAAGTAAGAATTCAAAACCATTGTTGTAAAGTTTTCTTTACTTGCATTTCATTATTGTCTTTGTATTTGTTTGTATTTTATTGTATTACTATTGTAATTTTTGTACATGATTTCTCCACCTCCGGATTGTTCCGAGAAGGAATGTATTAGTGGTGGTTTGCATCACTAAAGCTCGTTGAGTTCGACCCATGGTGTAGGAACCCTAAGGTTCCGAACCACATTATATCGCTTGTCGTATGCGTGTGCTTGTATTGTGTTTATGCATTTCTATTATTTCCACTGCATACTAATCAATTGTAGCAAGCACGATCGAACTATGTCGACGAACGAGAACACGCCATTCAGCCCCCCTCTAGCGCTCACCGAAGTTCCTACATACCTATTGCACTCCTATAGTATTTTAAATCTATGGGTTTTCCTTCCAAGTCATTATCACCTTTTGCATTAGCTGCCATAGGTGTATTAATTTTCTTAACATTTTCCATTCCAAATTTTCTAATTAATTCCTTAGCATATTTATTTTGATACACATAAGTACTTTCTTTTGTTTGTTTTATTTGTATCCCCAAGAAGAAATTGTGCTCACGTACTAAACTCATTTCAAACTCTTTCTTCATTAATGCAACAAATTCATTTAAAAATGTGCTATTTGTTGACTCAAAAATTATAACATCTGCATAAATTTGTGATATAAATATTTCTTTTTCTAAGGTTTTTAGAAATAGGGTTGGCTCTATTAATCCTTGCTTAAACCCCTTAGATATTAAGTAAATAGTTAGTCTTTCATACCTTGCTCTAGGTGCATGTTTTAATCTATATAATGTTTTCCTAAGCTTGAATACATGGTTGGGTTGGTTTAGGTCTTCAAATCCGGGTGGTTGGCTCACATATATTTCCTCTTTGATGAAACCATTTAAAAAGGTTGACTTAACATCCGTTTGATATAACCTAAACCCCTTATGTGCGACATAGGTCAACAACATTGTAATCGACTCAAATCTAGCTACTGGTGCATAGGTTTCATCATAATCTAAACTCTCTACTTGACTAAAACCTTTGGCTACTAACCTAGCCTTATTCCTAACAATCTCACCCTTGTCATCAAGTTTGTTTAGAAATACCCACTTTGTACCTATAATAGTTTTGTCTTTAGGTACTAGTACTAATTCCCAAACTTGATTCCTAGTGAATTGGGATAACTCTTCTTGCATAGCAATGATCCAATCAGGGTCAAGAATAGCTTGATCTATAGTTTTGAGTTCAATTTTAGATGAGTGAAATCTGACTTACATTTCTATGGGAAGCTCGAGTTCGAACACCTAGATTAGGATCACCTAACACTTGATCTATAAGATGATCAAGTCTAACTCGAGGTGTTCTTGGATTAGGATTTATGTTTGATTCATGTTTAGGTTTAACTTCATTTTCTAAGTTTTTATTGATCGAATCAAATTTTGTAGGGTTATTTTCTTCATTAAACACTACATTGGTAGTTTCTTCAATTCTTAAAGAATAATTATTATATACCCTATAGGCTCTACTGGTTGTTGAATAATCTAGAAATATACCACTTCATGATTTAGAAGTAAATTTTCCTAAGTAGTTTTTATTGTTTAGTATGTGAACTTTACAACCAAAGACTTTAAAATATTTAATGTTGGGTATCTTATTGTAGTATATTTCATAGGGTTTTTATTATGTCATTTAATAATTAAGGTTCTATTTTGGACATAACAAGCGGTATTTACCGTCTCAGCCCAAAATTTATCAGATAATCTATACTCATTTAACATAGTCTTAGCGGCTTCTTGTAAGGTTCTATTTTTTCCTTTCGACTAACCCATTATATTGAGGAGTCCTAGAGTAAGAGAATTCATGGTGATATACATTTTGATTGCGAAATTCGATAAATCTATGATTTTCAAACTCTCCCCCATGGTCACTCCTAATTCTTTTAATTTTTAAGTTATTTTCATTTTCTAATAACTTGTATAGATTAGTGAATTGATCAAAAGTTTCATTTTTTATGTTTTAAGAATTTTACCCAAGTAAACCTAGAGTAGTCATCTACTATTACTAAACAGTATTGACTCCCGTTTAGTTACTTAGCTCCATGTGAGTCAAATAGGTATAAGTGTAGGAGCTCAAACAAGCTTTTAGTTCTCTCTTGGTTAGTCAATTTATGTGAAGTTTTAATTTGTTTTTCTTGTTGACATGCATCATAAATTTTATTTTCTAAATTACCTAGTTATGTAGGCCTCTAACTAGTCCATTATGACTTATTTTATAGATAAGTCTTAGATGGGAGTGGCCCAATCATCTACGTCACAATCATGATTCCTCTTGTTATGTCATTAGACACTTAATTGAGGAGTTGGATATATCTATTGTATAAATATTATTATTCCTAACTCCCTTAAGTATGATTTTTTAGCAATCATCATTCTTAATTAGACACTAATTTAGTGAAAAAACAACCTTATAACTAGTATCACACAATTGGCTAACACTTAGAAGATTAAATTCATAGTTTTCTACTAATAAGACGTTGTGTATTATAAAATTCGAGTTCATCTCAATATCATTTGATCCAATGATTTTGAGTTTACCATTGTTTCTGAAGGTTACCGACCCAAAAATTTTGAATCTCACCTTCGTAAATTTCAGTCAGTCTCCGATCATAATGTCTGGAGCATCCACTGTCCAACATCCATTGATCCTACACATAGTAGTTGGATCAGATATTGGAATTTTTAAATTGATTTAGACATTTTTAACCTAAGTTCTATCTCACCCTTTTTATGTGATCAATTGGTTAATCTTATATGTTTTGTGAGATGAACTCAATTTTACTTAGTTAATTTTAAAGACAATAAAAACTATTTAAATTTGTGTTAGATTCAAGTTTAGTTTGGCCTAATCGAGTAACTTTTTCAAAAATCAACTTTCAGGTAGTGGCGAGGCATATGGCCTTCTTGGATATCAGGTGGACCACTTCCTTAGATAAACTTGATTAGGGAATTAAGTACAAGACTTGCTTAAGACTAAACTTTGGTCTAACTAGTTAAAGACTAGGTGAGTTAGCTTCGGTTAGTTTCACTCAACTTAGTGCATTAGGTAGGACTCATCCATCCTAGGCATACACTTTGAAAAGATTCACTAACTTACTATCAGTTCACTTTGTCTTAGTACTAGATTATTCAAATTTAAATTACTTTGTTTCCTATCTAGTCCATTCTAAATTAAGCATGCAAGACTAAGTTAATCAAGTAATTAAGTAAACAAGTGTACTTTTTGCTTCCCTTGGATCATTGAATCGATATGGTCTACTCACATAGTGGATTTGATCCTTGGGAATCCAATACTTGGTTGAACCTAGTTGTGATGTTAAACTGATCTTAGGGACCCATTCTTGGATTCTTCTACAATTACAATTTACAAGTGACATAAATGATCTATTTGTTTATATAAACTCGAGTCTAGTCTTGTTGTACATGGATCTTTGAATTCCAAGGATTAGGTCAAGACCCCTGGAGACCAATGTGAACCTTTCCAACAATGTCCTAATCTCTTGAACTTGCCCTTTCAAGGGAGAATTCTCTTCCTCAAGTTTTTTGACTTGAGTTGAGTTTCCCTCTTTAACTTGACTAGTTGAAGAGGTAGGCTAGCCTTGTGGTCAAGGATTTTAACTTCTTTAAGTAAAGACATGACTTTAGACTCAGACTTAGTCAATTTATTATTCAAAAATTTTATAGCATCATACAAAGTTTTAATTAATGAATTTCTCACCTTGATTGACCCTTTTGAACCGAATATAGATCCGTGGCTTGACTTGAACTCGGGCTCGGTGTCAAATTCGGACTTTGACTCGGTGTTAGACTTGGACTTGGACTCAAATGGTCTTGCTATGAGAACCCAGTTGTTGACTTGGTCTTCTTCTTCCTCGGATGATTCTTCCCATGTTGCATTGAGTGCTTTCTTGGTATGTGGTCGCTTATTCTTTAACTCCGGACACTCGTATAAGAAGTGTCCCTTCTTGTTGTACTCGTAACACTTGAGATTTTGACTTGTGTCAAATCTCTTCTCCTTCGTTGGCTTAGTTGGTCGCCTTCTACGCTTGATCAACTTTCAAACTAGGTTGACTAGTTCAGTCTCTATCTCTTAATCTAACTCTAATTTGGACTCATCTTCCTTCGGAGGAAGCTTGCTTTTTCCCTTCTTTCGACTTACAAATAAGGAAATACTTTTCTCTACTAGAGCCGAATTTGACTTCTCATGTAATTCAAATTCAGAAAACATTTCATCTAACCAAATTTTAGACAAATCTCTAGATACTTTGTAAGCATCAACCATGGATGCCCACAAAGTAGTCCTAGGAAAGGCTCTTAGAGTGTACCTTATGATGTCGTTGTTCTCCACTTTCTGTCCAATGACATGAAGGTTATTTAATATTTCTTGGATGCGAGCATGGAGTTTGCTCACATTCTCATTATCCTGCATTTTCATATTATATAGCTTATTAACTAAAAGGTCTCTCTTACATACCTTCATGTCGGATGTCCCTTCGTGATGTTCGATGAGCTTATTTGAGAGATCCTTGGCACTGATGAAGGGACCAATGTGGTTGAACTCCTCCTTGGATAAGCTGCATTGCAAGATTGGAGTGGCTTTTGCATCGACTTCAACTTATTGCTTCATTGCATTAGTCCACTTGTCATAGTCCAAAAACTCTTCTTGATCATTAGTGGGTAGATTAAAACCCGTTTGGATAACGAACCACATATCGACTTGCATCTTAAGGTAATGTTCCATCTGTGCCTTCCAATAATGGAAGTCATCTTCATTAAAGAATGGAGGTCGAACGGTGTTGTACCCCTCAAGATGGGCCATTGATTACCTTGCAAAACAAAAACACAAGCCAGAGTTTCCAATACTTAGTCTTGGATTAATAGTGAGGTAGAGAAGAATGAAAATTGAAATACACAAACTAAACTAAAAAAGAAAGAAAAAAATTTTCTCAAAGTGGTGGTTGCACAAAATTGAGCTTCCCCGACTCTGATATCAATTGTTGGACCAAAAAACACGATAGAGGGGGGGTGAATATCATTTAAAAAACTTTTCTTTCTTTCATTTTAAAACCAAAACTTGCAGCGGAAAAACAAAATTAAAAGACACAAGTACACGAAGAAGTTTTACTTGGTTTACAGCTTATCGGTTGCTAGTCCAAGGCCCTGCAATCCTTGATCGCTTTCGAAGGATAATCTCTAATAAAGTCTCTTCCTCGTTGGAGGTAAGAGACAAAGCGATTAAAAATAAAATGAAAAGGGTCGGTAACAACCTTATTGGTCCCTATACAAGTTAAGTACAAAAGAAAACTATGAAAATATACTGACACAAATAAAGGAAAGATGTAGCATCATCAGGGTTTGGAAGATGAGCGGACGTTTCTTGTGAGAATTATGAGAGCTTGAGCGTTGGAGAGTTAGAGACTTTACGGTTTGTAGTTGAGCCCTCTTTTATAGGCTAGAGCCTTCGAATAAGTCTTGATCCAGATCCCAATCTCGTGGATCTTATCCTGAGGTGGCGTCTTTGACCGAACCAAATTTTGACTTGGCATTTTGGTTGGTTTGAACACATTAATCGACTATCATTTACTAGCAGTCGACTAGACCAGTCGACTGCATCGAGGTGCTTGTTGGGATCGAGGCTCGCTAGAAGGTGGGGTGAATAGCGAGTTAAAAAATTCTAACTCACTTTTGACTACAAAACAGAGGATTACGCAGCGAAAGTAGTAAAACAAAAATACAAAACACAAACACAACCAAATGCAGGTATTTACGTGGTTCAGAACTCAGCAGTTCCTACTCCACAGGTAGCTCAAAAGGAAAGTCTACTATGTATGATCGGAATGGTTCCGGAGGTGAAAACTTCACCTCTTACAAGCTTACAATGCAATGAATATAGTTTAAGAACAGTAAGCTAAGTATTAAAAACCAGTTACAGATTGTTGTTCGGCTTCTTGATTTGAAGATGAAGTTGTAGCACTTGCAAGAAGATGATCGACAGCGCACTTGTTGGAGAGAAGGCCAGATGAGAGTGTGGTTTCTTCTTCTTCTCCTTCAGTATGAATCACGGAGAGCTTGTTTTTCTCTAGATGAAAACTGGAACTTTAGCGATTTTGAACAAGTCAAGAACCTCTATTTTCTCTTTTTTTTAGTCGTTTCTTCCAGCAAGCCTTTTATCTTCCACCGTTGGAGCCCTAGAGACCATGCCCGACCAAACTTTGGTCACCTGAGCTTGTCCCCGTAATCGCCTCCAACTTCTGGTGGTTTGCCAAGAATGGAGCCTGCTCCTCCAACCAGAAATCGGCACATTTGAATCTTTACTCGAAACGGAAGCATCCCGTTGCCACCTCCATCAATCGAGCCTGTAGTTGAGTCTAACTCACGTCTATGCTCAAAAAAACCTATCAGTCGAGCCCGCAACCAAGCCGGGCTCGATTTTGTGACTGAATCCATAGCTACCAATCGAGCCGCTACCAAATTGACTCGACTGCTATAGGGTTTATGCGAAAACTGCTCTGGTGGAAGTGCTCTGGCGGAAGTGCCCTGGCGACAATCTGCCCTGGCGACAAAGTGCCCTAGAGCAATCGAGCCCGCAGTTGAGCTGGGCTCAGTTCTGTGCTATTCCATGTAGTGAGCAGTCGAGCTGGTAATCGAGCCAGCTCGATTCTGTTCCTTTGTGCAAGAGTGTCAGTCGAGCTGACCCCATGGTGGCTCGACTGACACTGGAAATATTTGAAGTACATGAGTATCTTTCCTAGTAAGCAGCCATTTCAAGCACCCTAGTAAGAGACCAAGCACGTTACGATGCCTTCTCCAACTAACGAATGCTCTAAGTACCCTAGGCAAAGAATGAGTGTGTTACTACGCCCTCCTTGCATAACGAGTACTCCATGTACCCTAGACAAAGAATGAGCACATTACTATGCCCTCCTTGCCTAACGAGTATTGGGCACATGTACCCTAGTAAGAGACCGAGCACGTTACTGTGTCCTCTCTTACTAACGAGTACACTAGCTAGAGACCGAGCACTCCCTTGTGCTCTCTCTAACTTCAATGGAGAACGAGCACTTTACTATGCCCTCTCCATCACCAAGCTTCCGGGCCTCCAGCCAGCTTGTACTCTTCCTTTACCAAGGTTCCCCCCTTGGATTTCTCAATTGCCAAGACTCAAGCTTGGACTTTTCCTTGCCAACCCATGTTGGACATCTCATGCCAAGACCCATGCTTGGACTTCCCATGCCAAGACCTAAGCTTGTACTTCCCATGCCAACTCCAGGTTGGACTTCCCATGCCAAGACCTACCCTTGAATTTCTCATCCATGGGTCTAATGTCACTCTAAATATCTAACTTAGTGACCTTAGGTTTGAATCAGTTGATGTAATGTCTTGACTACACTCTAGCTCAAACTAAATTTTAATTTCCTTGACTTAAACCTTGTTGTTAAACATTGAAACATTCGATGGGCTTGATTGCACTATCAATCCTCCCCTTTTTGATATTTGACAACATGGTTTAAGTTTAGGTGATATAAATTCAGTTCATCTCAAATTCTAAAATATAGCATGAAGTGCAGAAATAGTTCATATCAGAAATTTAGCATGAGGTGCAAAAATATTTCATATCGGTAATTTAGCATGAGGTGTAGAAATATTTCATATCAGAAATTTAGCAAGAGGTGCAGAAATATTTCATATCAGAAATTTAGCATGAGGTGCAGAAATATTTCATATCAGTAATTTATTATTCATGTAATAGGGATGATATAACTTGGAGTGCAGAAATTTTACATGTAATGGGCAGAAATTTCCCCCTTTGTTACACATAAAAAAAACAAAGGCAACGTCTATTTGAATAATATCATAAATATCACTAATAACTTGAAACCCATACTCTCCCCCTTTGTCATACATAAAAAAAATCTCCCTAAGGAGGTCAACGTCTCATATCCAATGAGATCTTACAAATCTCTCTTTTTGATGCAAAACATCTAGAATGCCTTCACTCTTCCTAGTGATAAGTCCCATATCACTCAAGAGAAGTACTCCTAGAAACTTTCTCAATTTCCAAATTGGGCATTCTAAGTTTTTCAATTTCTCCCCCTCATGAGGAAGAAACACTTCCATCATCCCATGATGGATAGTTCCTCTTAAAGGCTTACTCCCCCTTGACCATTGCACCAACAATGTCCGTGGGAAGTCCTTAAGCCTATAGGAGCTTTAAACCATCAAGGTTAAGGCTAAAGGTTCAACATTTAATTTTCCCTCACCTTGAGTTTGATACATCATTCTGACAACCCTCCTAATCTATAACCAATGAATTTTCACCCTCTCTAATGCTTCCCAAAGCATATCAAGGGTTAGGAGTCGTTAGGGAACTCAAACATAGGTAGTTGATTCTGACAATAATCATTCGATTGCCACACACACACATTAGTCGACTGATACCAAGCATCAGTCGACTGAAACTCCGAGTTTCAGGGCAGTTTTCTGCTAGGGTAGTTCTTCATCAGTGTAGTTCTCTGGTGCGGTTTGCCAGGGTGGTTTTGTGCTAGGGCAGTTTGCTGCCATGGCGATTTTGCCACGCCAAGGCGGTTCTATTGCTAGGGTAGTTACTCGCCAGGCGATTTTTGCATTACCGCCATGGCGATTTTGCCTCTGCCAAGCGATTTTTACCGCAGGCGCCATCGCCAAGGCGATCTGATACGGTCAGTAGTCACCGCCCAGGCGATTTGCTACCCAGTATCACGCCCGATTCGCCCATCACCGAGTGTCATCCATCGATCGATAATCGAAATTTCTGAATATCAATTTTCAGAAACTGAACTTCGAAAAAGCATAAATAAATGTACGTAAGTTGAAAAATCATGAAATTTTATACGTACATTACTTATCACAAATACAATGGGTGAAAAATGCTTGGAAATTAATTTACCCATAAAATAGTGAGTTTGATACAAAACTTAAAACCATTGAAAATTTCAATGTTTTGGTCCTATTTTGTATCATCTCTCTCAATGGTGATTGCTATCAAAAGATAGAGTTCACCAAGGTTTTCTAAAATAGTTTTGAAATGTTTTTCTAACATGGTGACACTCAGATCTAATAATCAAGCATCTTAGGGTATTGTTAGGGTTGGGGTATAAAATATATGTAAAGCTCCCACTAATACTGTGGATTTCCCAAACCGTAGCTCCCCCTCAATCAAACATTCTTTTAGGGTTGAATAGGTACACACATAACGATTGCACTAACAATGGTGGGATGGAGTCAAGGTTTGAGTTGTTCAGGTGGCGCTGACAGGGATTGCACATACAACAAGAAGTTTGATAGACACTAACCGACTCAACCATGTTGGTGCAGGGGCACTAGATAATCGAACCTGTGTTTTGATTATGGAAAAGACACAAAGTTAAGTCTACATTGTAATCTCACGAGCTAAATCAAGTGTGCAGAAAAGTGTTAAAGCTGGAGCTGAAGGCTAGCGACACCCGGAGGAAGCCGCGGTGGTCGGGCGACACTCGAGTGACTTTGGAGGGAGCCGAAGGAATCGAGTGGAAGGCCGAAAGCGAGAGCTACTATTGAGGTAAGCTCGTGTGAGTGAGAGATTGTAAGGTCGTGTCCTCTTTACGGGGATGACCGTAGGCGGCGATCCGACTAAGACTTCCTGTGGAAGGTCTAGGTCGAGATCGGACAGTTAGAAACTGTCGTATTTATCATTTTCCGAGCTAACCTCTTATTGCAGGGAAGTGGTTGTTGGCATCACCGGAAAATGGAGCAAGCGATCGATGCCCATCACCGATCGATGGGAGGCATCAGTCGACTGATGGCGACGATTCAGCTTTTGCGCTAGGTCAAAACGGATAACGTTTGACGCGGCCACTTCGCGATAAAATTTGGACAACTTCATGATCCGTTCCGAAATAAGAGGAGACAAATTCAGAGGCCAAAGTCTATAAAAGGAGGGGAGGATTCCATCTCCAAATCACATCAAGTTTATTCATCAAGTGCTCCTACAACGCCAACGCTCCAACATCGTCATAACGCCGACACGACGTCAAGTTTTGATTTTCTTCGTCGGCAGCAGAATCAAGTAATATTTTTGATATTGTATTCTTTGATTTTATTCATAATGAGGTGAGGTAGGCTTGTTGCCTCATCCTCGTACATTCGGTTTTGTGATCGTTGTCTCCTACCTCCAACGAGGAGGAGAAGTTATAGTGCTTTGCCCTCCGTACGCGGTCTAGGACCGATAGGGCCTTGGAGTAGCAACTGCTGGGTTGTGAACCAAGTAAAATAAACGTGTTCATTTATTTCCGTTGTGCTTACTTTGCGTATCGAACGAACGAAAAAGAAAAGATTTACGATCTCTATTCACCCCCCCCCCTCTAGCGACGCTTCTCGATCCAACAATTGGTATTAGAGCGGGGGCGCTAAGATTTGATGAAACCACCAATCTAGCACGTTTTTGTTTTCTATTCATATTTTTCGATTCGTATTTTTTTTGGTCTTTTTCCTCCTGCACTACTAATCCAAGACGAAGTCTTGGTACGTTTCTTTTGGTTGTGTGCTTGCAAGTTTTCTCTCTTGGAGTAGCCGACGGTAAAACGGCCATAACTTTTCGCACAAGTAGACTCACATAAGGATCTACATACCAAATCGAAGCTCTCAGAAAGATCTACATTTCTTACTAGGGTTTACCCTCGTAAAAAGCTGTTTCCAGCCCCAAAATCCAACGTTTAGTACCCTTTCGGGGACATCGAAGGTCGTAAGTTTCGAGTTTTTGTTAGTTTCTTATTCTCCTTATTTATTTCTGTTTATTTCCTATTATTTCCCGCACTACTAATCCAAGACCAAGTCTTGGAATTCTCTTTGGTTTTTATTTGTATTTTGCAAGATATTTAATGGCTCACATTGAGGGGTATAGCACCACCCGACCTCCGTTCTTTTCTTTATGAATGATTTCCGTTATTGGAAAGGTCGGATGGAGTGTTTTCTAAAAACACAAGTCGAGACTTGGATAATAATCCAAACCGGCTTTGCTCTACCCACCAATGATCAAGGAGAGGCCTTGGATTTCAACAAGTGGACAAATGCAACCAAGAGGCAAATCGAAGCCGATGCAAGAGCAACCCAAATATTGCAATGCGGCTTGTCCAAGGAGGAACTCAACCGCATCGGACCATTCATTAGCGCCAAAGACCTCTGGAACAAATTGATTGATTTACACGAAGGGACGGCTAATGCTAAGGTATGTAAAAGAGATTTACTTTTAAATAAACTGTACAATATAAAGATGCAGGATCATGAGACCGCCACCCAACTACATGCGCGGATCCAAGATATCGTCAACGGTCTTCATTCGATCGGGCAAGCCATAGAGAACCGGGACCTTATAAGGTACGCTTTAAATGCTTTCCCTAGGACTACCTTGTGGGCATCCATGGTCGATGTCTACAAGGTCTCTAAGGACCTTTCGAAGCTTAGGTTACACGAATTATTTTCCGAGTTTGAACTTCATGAGCAAACTAACGTGGTCCGGGCCGAGAGAGGTATTGCTCTACTTGCAGGACAAAGAAGGAAGCTACCTACTAAGCAAGTAGATGAACTCGAACCCGAAGACGAATCCGAATCCGAAGAGGAGGCCATAATAGTCAACATTGTGCGGAGAATAGTTCGACAAGAAAGAAGGAAATTGAAGAATGAGAACCAAAAAAAAAAGGGAGCAAGGAAAGCCTTCCATGCAACTTGGGACAACAGAGAAGACATAGCTTACATGGCAAGAACGGAGGAGTCCGAGTCAGAATCCGAAGCCGAGTCCAACTACAACTTCGACTCCGACCCCGAAGATTATTTCGAGAGAAAACTCAAAGCCGGACCAAAAGGGAAAGTCAAGGTTAATCGCTCCTTAATTAGTACACTTTACAGTACAATTAAAATGCTAACTAGGAAATTGACTAAGTCCGAGTCTAGGGTTGAGTCATTACTTGAGGAGGTTGAAACCCTCAAGCAAGAGGCTACTCTAACCTCTTCAACTAGTCAAGTTCAAGAGGGAAACTCAACCCAAATTGAAAAACTTGAGGAGGAGAATTCTCTTTTGAAAGACCGAGTTCAAAAGGTTGAGGGTAGGTTGGAAAGGTTCACATTGGGATCTAAGAACCTTAATCGACTACTTGGAACCCAAAGAGTCATGTACAACAAAGCCGGACTCGGATTTAAGTCAAAGACTACGAATAGGTCTTATATGTCTATCGTAAATCGTAGTCATCAAAGAGTCCAAGCATGGGTCCCAAAGGTTTTATTGAACTCACATATAAGGACTAATAAGTATTGGATTCCTCAGGATCAAGTTCGTTATTTGAATAGACCATAATGGTTCAATGGTCCAGGGGGAGCTAACACTAAAATAGTAAACCCGAGTATTGAGCAAAATCATTGAATATTTTTCTTTAATTTTTAGAATAGTTAGATAGGAAAAATAGTTAGTCAACTCTTGACAACATAGTATCAGGACGCGGCGAGATGATAGTACGTTAGGGAAACAAAGTCTCGTGTATTCAGGCTAGATAAGGCGTATCTAGCTTGGTGCACTGATGAGTGGAACTTCAAGCTACCTCCTGCTTCCTAAACTAGTTAGACCAGGAAGTAACCCTAAGTGACTTAAGTGATATTTTCTTGAATTTGGCTTTGTCTAAGGAAGTGGTCATTGTTCCGATCAAAGAAGGCCCCTGTGCCTCACCACGACCTGGAAGCCAGTTTCTCGAAAAGTTACTTAACGATCTAAAGGTTAAATCTGAATCTAACACAAGGTTGACTATCTTTAATCAATTTAAAATCATCTCACACAACATATAAGGTGAACAAATTCTGAGACACATAGAATGGGTGAGATGTTAAGGATAATTGAAATATAACCTCTTCAAAATACTACTTATTTTCTCAACTAATGTATTTAACAACTCTTAGACCAAAGTTTAGCGCCCCCTACATCTCTTATACTTCATATATTTGACTAAGGGGGAGAGCAAACTAACCTTAAGGGTTATATTATAAACATTTAGATTATTGGTGCAGAGGGACACACCTCGAACCAATCTATCTAATTACTGCTAGACGCTTGCTTGGACTTATAGTTGATTTATCTTAATGCATGCATATACCATATTGTTTTTAAGCCCCTATTTTATATACCAAACTTCAATTTTACATAAAAACCCCAACATTTGTTTTGATTTATGGCAAAAGGGGGAGAAGAGCGAAAGTTAAGGGGGAGTAACACAAAATTTAATTTATTTAATTTTGAATTATTCAAAACTCACCTAGGGTTAAGGGGGAGTTTTTGAAAATGACATTCATCATTTACTATACTTGTTTTATGCTTTAATTTTCCTTAACTTTGTGTTGGTTTTCCATAGATCAAAAAGGGGGAGATTGTTGATGCAGGGGCACTAGATAATCAAACCTATGTTTTGATTATGGCAAAGACACAAAGTTAAGTCTACATTGTTATCTCACGAGCTAAATCAAGTGTGCAGAAAAGTGTTAGAGCTGGAGCTGAAGGCTAGCGACACCCGGAGGAAGCCGCGGTGGTCGGGCGACACTCGAGTGACTTCGGAGGGAGCCGAAGGAATCGAGTGGAAGGCCGGAAGCGAGAGCTACTATTGAGGTAAGCTCGTGTGAGTGAGAGATTGTAAGGTCGTGTCCTCTTTACGGGGATGACCGTAGGCGGCGATCCGACTAAGACTTCCTGTGGAAGGTCTAGGTCGAGATCGGACGGTTAGAAACCGTCGTATTTATCATTTTCCGAGCTAACCTCTTATTGCAGGGAAGTGGCGCCAAGGCCGGCAATGATCACAAAAATGGAGCGATCGATGCCCATCACCGATCGATGGGAGGCATCAGTCGACTGATGGCGACGATTCAGCTTTTGCGCTAGGTCAAAACGGATAATGTTTGACGTGGCCACTTTGCGATAAAATTTGGACAACTTCATGATCCGTTCCGAAATAAGAGGAGACAAATTCAGAGGCCAAAGTCTATAAAAGGAGGGGAGGATTCCATCTCCAAATCACATCAAGTTTATTCATCAAGTGCTCCTACAACGCCAACGCTCCAACATCGTCATAACGCCGACGCGACGTCAAGTTTCGATCTTCTTCGTCGGCAGCAGAATCAAGTAATATTTTTGATATTGTATTCTTTGTTTTTCTTCATAACGAGGTGAGGTAGGCTTGTTGCCTCATCCTCGTATATTCGGTTTTGTGATCGTTGTCTCCTACCTCCAACGAGGAGGAGACGTTATAGTGCTTTGCCCTCCGTACGCAGTCTAGGACCGATAGGGCCTTAGAGTAGCAACCGCTGGGTTGTGAACCAAGTAAAATAAATGTGTTCATTTATTTTCCGCTGTGCTTACTTTGCGTATCGAACGAACGAAAAAGAAAAGATTTATGATCGCTATTCACCCCCCCTCTAGCGACGCTTCTCGATCCAACAAACCACACATAATCAATAACAGATCATACAACAAAAAACAAAATGAACAAAAAGTTAATGTTCCAAAAAAAACTGTTTCACAGGAACAATCATAGTTAGAAGTTTAAACACACAATCAAATATCCATAGTACAAGCATCCTAGGTGAATTGACACAATTTGAGATCATTAACGTGATTCTATTTGTCAGGGGCTGATGTAGAAGGTTCCTCCGAGCTACTTCCCCAATTGATCATGATCTCTTTGATTTCCTTCTGCTCTTGAAGGATTTTATCTTGGGTGTCTTGGATTTAAGTCAATCTTAGGTTGGTTTGTAGATGGAAATCTGATATCGTAGTTGTGATTGTGTTCACAAAAGTCTGATGGGCTTCACGAAGTTGAGATAGCTTCTTCGTGATAGTGATCAATTGTTTAGCTTGGCTAGGAGTCAGATGGTGTGGTTCTTCAGCAGGAAGAGCAGGTTCTTCCTCAAGATCCCTATGCTCCTCACCTTGATGATCATCCTTCCATTGAATTTCTCCTGTACGCATGCGAATCATGCCAGCTAGAGATAAATTTCTCCAATGGATATAGTCCAGCCTTTTCACCTGCCTTACTTTTCCCCTGGATGTGTTTATGCCTAGGAACTCTAACCAGAAAGCGAGGATGTGACCAAAAGGCATATAAACCTTTTTCTTGACTGGAATGGAGAAATGAACAATACACAAAATCATGTTCAAGGCTATGTTAATATCAAGGTGGTTTTTGAAAAGGTGGAGAATCAATAAATGATGTGGCCTAACTTTGGCTTAACCTTTGGTGACTATGAGCAATATGCATCCGACAATGACCTTGTATAAGATGTTGTTAGGAGTCGTTAATGTCATGGCTGACACCAAATTAACTCCATCTCTAGGGCATCTAAAAAGGGATTCGTGGATGGGATTGAGGTTAAAACCTACTATGTTTTCAGAAAGAGTAGGATAGCATTCTAGGTTAGAGGTGGACTCTCTACATCCTAGAAATGATCTCTAGATGGTTGGAGTAAGAGTAATGTCTATTTTGGCTACCCTAGACTTATAGATAAGCCTATCTTCAGTGGGTTATAGGTTGTTATAGAATTTGATAAGTAGGTCTTCATTGATATCATGATCGTAGTAGACTAACTTACCGAGTCTATAATGCTCAACCATCTCCCTAACATATGGTGAATTATTGGAGAAGAAATGAGCATCTATGGATTGGATGCTTAGGAGTTCAAACTTGTGGGTTCTAAAGGTGTGCAAATGATATTCTGAAGGGAAACGATGGTTTGAGCAAGGCCACTCTCATGAGGGCCAAGAGATGGAGGACTCAGATTCCTTTTTTTTAGTTTGGGTGTCATAGAACCAAGAACAAGCGCTTGCTGCAGAAGTAGCAGTTTTCCCGCTGGAACCCTAGTTGTGGTCGAGTGGTCAAAGATTAGGGTTAGGGTTAAGAGGAAATGGCAAGGAGAAGGAAGAAGAACCTTACCCTGAACTAGAGAAAGCTCATTTAAAGGTTGTAAAGCTTAGACGGTGATGAAGAGCTCAACTGATGCTCGTCGCAGTCAGGAGGGCTTGTCCGTGGGGAAGAAATAAGTCACGAAATGAAAGGGTTCCCATTTTAAAACTGTGAGACATCAGTCGAGGCGATGAGTGGGTCGGCTCGACTGGTAACACCAGTCGAGGCGACGGTCGAAGTGCACTTTGTTGGATTGAAGCGGATCGCTAGAGGGGGGGTGAATAGCGATAAAACCTTTTTTTATTTTCTTTTCGTTCGTTTGTTAAAACTCGAATAGACAATGAATTATAGTGGAAAGATAAGCAATAAATAAAAAGAGACAAATGTTTTTTACTTGGTTCGTAGCCTTCGGCTACTACTCCAAGGCCCTAGTGGTCCTTGACTAGGTACGGAGCGCAAAAACACTAAAGAACTCCTCCTCGTTAGAGGTAGGAGTTAATCGATACAAATAAAACACAAAGCTTGAGGTAGAGAGACACTCCCCCTCTCCTCGTTACGATAAAAGTTCCGAGAAAATACAATAATGAACTGAAATAAAAACTTAAACCGACATAACAAAATGAAAGTAATTAAGACCTAGACATCAGAGAAGAAGCACTTCGTTGTCGAAAAGTTGTAGCTTGGCGGAGGCTTTTGGAAGCTTAGAATTGATGAAGAAACCCTAGGATAGGCCCTCATTTTATAGCCTTTGAGCCCCTTTTCGAGAGGAATCCTAGCCAATCACATTTGAGCACCACTCCCCTTGAAATGAGGTGATAAATCTTGACTCTTCGAAGCTGATCCTTGACCATCAGTCGACTGATAGCCATCATCATGATCGATATGGCAGATCGATCGAATGCTAACCATAGACGATCGATCGATTGATAGCGATGAGTCCTCCAAGTCGGGCAATGATCGATGATAGCTGAAATGAAAAGTTAGCTGAACAATAACATTATTTCGATGGCCTCCAACCATCCAATCTCGACCTAGACCACCGATGGGATGTCTTGGGTCGGATCTACGCTTAAGTCTATCCCCGTAAAGAGGATACGAACTCACTTACACTCGCACACACATGAGCTTACCTCGATACCTACTCTGTCACTTTCGCTTCTGGCCTTCCACTCGATTCCTTCGGCTCCCTCCGAAGTCACTCAAGTGTCGCCCGTCCACCGTGGCTTCCTCCGGGTGTCGCTAGCCTTCAGTTCCAACTATAGCAATTTTTTGCATACTCGATTCAGCTCATGAGATAACGATATGAGCTTAACTTTGTATCGTTTGCTATAATCAAAACTCAAGTTCGACTTAGGTGCCTACTGCACCAACAATCTTCTCCTTTTTGATCTATGGCAAACCACATACAAAGTTAAGAAAATAGCATCCATTAAGAATAATAAAGTGCATGAGAAATAATAATAAAAGGATTAAGTAGGAGTTGTAAATGTGCATGAGAAAGAATTAAGTAGGAGTTGTAAGGATTATGTGCATGAGAAAGAATTAAGTAGGAGTTGTAAGGATTTTCTTCAAGTACTCCCCCTTGAGGAAATCTCCCCCTTGACTGAGGGTGAGTCTTGAAGGAAACCCTTAATCCTCCCCCTTGAGGGTTGCTAGTTAGGAAGAGTTTAAGTAATTAACATTGCTTGAATGTTAATTACTTAGCAATATGTTTAAGTTAAGTAAGCATTTACTTATCTTTTGGCCATGTGAATGAATATGAAGTGAGTTAAGTTATCAAAAAAAAATTGATCCCTTAACTTTGGCCTTTATCTCCTCCTTTTGCCATATATCGAAAAGAGTGGGGATGTGTGAAAGACAAAAATAAGTATTAAATTTAAAGTCCAAGCATGTTCCATATTATTTTGAAAATAATATACTAAAAATAAGCTCATCTATAAAATATTCGACTCATATTTGGCTTGATTAATATGAAAAATCAACCAATCCTGGTCAGAGTCGGTTAGTATGTATGATTATACTCTGTGGTTCATGGCGATGCACTAGCTCTACATCTGGAATCATGAGTAAGGTCCTAACATCTCACACTCATCTATGTGGCTAAATACACAAACACATTAGTCCTATATGTTGTGAGATGTATTGACTCCTTAAATCTATAGGTGCATGATATCTAAGGTATGTCCTATGATGAAAAATGAAAAGTAAGAAATAGTAGTAAGAAAACATAATTTGTAAGTTCCTATTCTACTACGCACATGCCCAATTTTTGTCTTAATAGACTAAATTCGGCTTCAAGTAGGGGTTTAGTAAATAGGTTTGCCAAGTTAGACTTCGATTCGACGTATTCAAGTTGTATGGCTCTGTTAGCTGTTAGTAATATATGAGAGATGTCCTAAGGCAATCGCCTTATGTATGAACCATTTATGTGATAAATGAAGATTCACTATTTGAGTATACATGTCTTATGTATTTGATTGGATCTTAAACTCATTTACTGAATGTCCACGATACGATTCACAGCATGAGAGAATTTGTGATTGGATCACAACTAGTGAGTATCTCTACATGTGTAATTGTGATGTATCGGAATTATCCCTAGTCGATGAATTGATGGATTTGGACACCATCAATTCTGTCGAGACTAGCACGAGGTATACTCCTTAGTGTATCCAAGCAGCTGATTCTCACTGGCTGGAGACATAGTGATGTCCGGAGTTAATCGTGGATGCTAGTTATGGTAACTAGTTCATTGGAGTGACCAGCCGTAAGACTTCATATGGTTCTCTGCATATATAGATATGTCAATGAAGTTCTTACCGTGGCTTAAGTGCGATGTTCCTTTGACTTGCGGTATTCAAGTCATCTTGATCATGGAGACTTATGCTTTGACATCTTAAGCAAACATCTCTAAGGAGATGTGGACCCGGGATGATTGGGTATAAGTCGAAGTGATCGAAGGTGTTTGAATAGCCTATAAAGGATTCACCACTCCTTGCGAGGAGATGTATACCCATGGCCTCTCGTCGGATTGTTACTAAAGTCTTTGGCCAAAGCAATACATGTTTAGAGTAAGGTACTCTTCGATACATGTGGAGTAACTAGAACTGGTAGAGGACGAGGAAATGATACTTGGGCTAGGTGTGACGTAGTCAGCCTAGTGGGGACTGACACAATAGACCATGTCCTGAACCAAGTGGGTATAAGATGAGTGAAGGGAATGGGGCACGATTCATTCAAGCTACTGAAGGGTTTCAGAAATAGTTCTGGATCAACCGTTGATCTTTTCGGTTAATTGGGGATCATGATGTACTACTATGTGCCACTCATGATCGTTCTATAATTAATGTTTAATTATAGACGGCCAACATAAACCGAGAACCTATTTGGTCACACGCACAACGAGTGTAATCCAAAGGATTTAAAACGAGCTTGAGAATGGGATTCTCAGACCGAGAGAAACTATGTTTGGTTGGACCAAACATAAAGCGAGCATGAAATTGTTTCAGTCGCAATGGAAGCGTGGATGGGCCGTGTCTTATGAAGACATAATGGATGGACCAAAATGGTTTGGTCCTAATCCAATGGATGAGAATAAACCAAAGGGTTTGGTTTATATTAAACGAATGAACCAAAGGTTGGTTCGGTTCGTTTTAACTTAAAATAAACCATCATGGTTTGGTTTATTTTAACTTATCTTAATGGAGCGGGTTAACGGGCTTTATGGATATGATCCATTAACCATTAAGAGAATTAGTTCTCTATAAAATAGGGATTAAACCCTAACCCTAAATCTAATCCAATTAGTGGCCGCCCAACCCATCCTCCTTGTGGTTGGCGTCAACAACAAGGGCTGCCGCCCAACTTGATTGAGCTGCTGCCATCTCCTTGTCGGCATCCAAGTTTCGGCCGGTGAACCTCCGGCGACCCTCCGGTGATCTCCCTTGGGTTCGGTGTAAAGGTGAGCCTCCATCTCTTCTTTAGCCGGCGCCTATTTCCTCCACCAAAGCTGTCCAGTTTTCTGGACAGCTTCTTCTCCTCTCGTCGGAGCGTCGTTTGGACGACGGTTAGTGCTCCGACAGCGGATAACATACCGGCGGTAATCCTCTCGAGGTGGAGGATTTGGCGATCTGGCCAAACGGTTGACGAATACCTCTCCGGAGAAGCAAGTCTTGAGGAATTGTTTTAGGTCCGAATTTGGATTCGGACCGTGATCATCTCTCGATCACGTCGTCTTCAACACGAGGCTAGTAACCCGTACGAAGACGAAGCTCGTGGCTTGGCGAAGTCATCCCGAGGAGCTCGGCGTGGATACGGATAGAGACGATTCTTACGAGAATCGTTCCGGTTGATGCCGTTCCCGCTACACGTCATACGGAAGGTATAACGTAGTTTAATTTCTTTTATTGCAAATTTTAATTTACGGTTATGTCTACACTTGTTGTAATAGCATGCGTGTGTTGTGTGTGTTGTAATAAATAGGAGTATTTATTATTTTTATTGCTCACTGTGCTCATGTTTACTTAAACATGATCGAACACACACACGTGCGGTTTAAAACCCAACAAAGGGTATCAGAGCCCATGTTGTGTTTATTCATAATCGTAATATTGGTTTTTGTATATTCATAATGTATTTCTTGAAATTTTCTAAATTTTGGAAATTTAGAAGTATTTATGGAAATTTTTCAATTTTGGAAAGTCTAGAAGTATTTATGGAAATCTTCCACTTTTGGAAAGTTGGAAGTATTTATGGAAATTGATATTTTCCATAAATAAAATATTTGATTAGATTCTAGAAATTTGTTTCCTAATTTAATCATGATTTGATTTGGGAAATCAAATCTTAAAATATTTTATTTCCATAAGTAGTTTTAATGATTTAGGAAATTGGTTTCCTAAATAGATTTTCCTTAATCAAATAATTCTATGAATAAAATATGTGATTAGATTTAGAAATTTGTTTCCTAACTTAATTATGATTTGATTTGGAGAATCAAATCTTAAACATATTTTATTTCCATAAATAGTTATGACAAATAAGGAAATTATATACATGACATAATTGTATGCCATGTAATTGCATTAGATGCATAACATTATGTCATGCGTGTCGTGACATGTAGATGTATGCCATGTATGCCATGCCATGTAGATAATAGTTATTTGCATGCAAAGAGGATGAGACATAAAACCCTAACTCAATATTAAAGCCTACACCTTCCATTAATATGGTTAGAACCAGAGTTCTGTTTCTTGTTTGGGTTGTTGGACTCACTCCAAGCCCTACTAACTCAACATGTTCAAATCATTGGAATAGTTTACCTCTAATATGGTAAGAGTCAGAGGTCAATCGTTAGTTTGGGTTGTTGGACTCACTCCAAGCCTGGCTAATTGGTTGAATGCACTCTAACCATATTAAAACTATTTCACGATTAATGGGTCGGCTTTAACTTGGAGCATCGATTTGTTGGACTCACTCCAAGGTCGATGTGAAGAGAGGTGAAGTTGTGTGCTATGCATATGATGCATACTTGTTAATGTGTTAACAACCCAATGTATGTGTAAACATTCAATTAGTTGATAGCACATTGTGTTACATATACATGATATGTAATCGGTATATACTTGATACCCACCATCATAGCTAAGAATGGCTTGTTGGACTCACTCCAAGGTTGTTCTTATCTATGATGGATATCAGCCCATTCGGAGATGGACCTACGATCTCCCGAAGTGATTTTGGGGTTTTTGAATTCGAAAAAATGAATGGGATTTATAAATGTATATTGATGCATTTTAAAATCATTTTCTCATATATGCTCGTTTTGTATTTCTAGGTCAATAAATTGATCATGACGTCTTTGAATTTGCGCACTATTTTGGATTCGAACAAACCGACCGGGCCTAACTTCTGATCGGCTTAGAAACCGAGAATTGTTCTCAAGGCGAAAAGCTTGCATATGTCCTTGAAGAGCCTCTTCCCGACTGGCCCTAAGGACGATGCAACCTGCATCAAATGTTGGTCTATCGAAGCATGTGGCGATTCTCGAGCCGGCGAGTTGCATCATGCTAGCGGTGATGGTACCGAGCCGCAGGCGAAGAGATGAGCATATGGATGCTAACACTATGGTCTTCCATCTTCATGAGTTGTTCGATGAGCAAGCGAGATCCGAAAGGTTCGAGGTCTCTAGGCTCCTCTTCACCACGAAGATGCAAGAAGGTTCGCCTCAGAGTACGGTTTGTGCTAAAGATGAACGGGTACATCGAGCGGCTAGCTACCCTCGGTTTTGTGATGGATCATGAGTTAAGTATTGACTTAATTCTGCATTGTTTGCCCAAGAGTTTCTCGCAATTTGTGATGAACTATCGGATGAACAAATTGGAATCCACCATTCCCGAGCTCCACAATATGCTGAAGACTGTGGAGCCTTCTGTGAAGCATGAGGAGAAGGCGGTTCATAGTTGATTCTCAAAGAAAGGTTCTAAGAGGAAGGCAAAAGAATGAAGAAAGGAAAGAAAAGGGCAAAGAAGGCGGAACCAAGAAAAGGGCACTTGCCATCACTGTGGCAAGGAAGGCCACTGGCGAAGAAACTGCAAGATTTATCTTGAGTCCATGAAGAAGAAGAAGGCATCTGATGCCCCATCCTCTTCAGGTATCTTCGTTATTGATTGTCATTCTATTTTCTTAGACACTTGGGTATTGGATACTGGGTGTAGCTCACATATATGTAATGACATACAGGGGCTAAGGAATAGAAGAAGACTTGTCAGAGGGGAGTCAAATTTGCGAGTTGGCAATGGAGCAAAGGTTGCTGCGGTCGCCATCGGAACTTATTTGCTGAAGCTCCCTAGTGGACTAGTCTTAGAATCGACAATTGCTATTATGTTCCTTCTAATAAAGAACATTGTTTCTATTTCGCTTAAATAGAAATGGTTTCCATTTAACGCTTAGTAACAATTGTTGTTATATAACTTTGAATGGCGACTTTATGGAACCGAACTTTGAGTAATGGCATTTATACGCTGGACGATCCAAAGGACATTTTCAATATCGGGTTGCGAGCAACACGCGTGCTCGAAAGGATAATCACATAGACTCCTATATGTGGCATTGTCGTCTTGGCCAGAGAAGCAAGAAACGCTTGTCCTAATTACACCGATGTGGAATTCTGGAATCGTTTGAATTGGATTCATACGATACATGCGAATCATGCTTAACAGGCAAGATGACTAAGTTACCTTTACCGAAAAGGTGAACGAGTGGGAGAGTTACTAGGTCTAGTACATACATGTATGTGGACCTATGTCAACTCAAGCATTAGGAGGCTATAGCTACTTCATTACCTTCACCGATGATCACTCACGGTTTGGGTATGTGTTCTTGATGAAACACAAGTCTGAAGCCTTTGAAAGGTTCAAAGAATTCAGAAATGAAGTAGAGAAACAACATGACAAAAGTATTAAAATACTTCGATCGGATCGAGGTGGTGAATACTTAAGTCAAGAGTTTCTTGATTATCTAAGAGACAATGGCATATTGTCTCAATGGACTCGCCTATACACCACAAAGATAATGGTGTATCCGAGAGGCGAATCGACCTTGTTGGACATGGTCAGTCAATGATGAATCATGCGACTCTTCCCAAGTCCTTTTGGGGTTATGCACTTCGCATACCGCTTACTTGTTAAATGTAATGCCAACCAAGGTAGTCTCTACTACTCCATATGAGATATGGGCTAGTAAGAAACCTCATGTATCTTACTTGAAGATATGGGGTTGTCCCGCTTATGTGAAGCTGATCAGACGTATAAACCTGGATGCTAAGTCCGATAAATGTCTATTTATTGGATACCCTAAGGAAACAAGGGGTTACCAATTCTATCATCTCGGAACAAAAGGTGTTTGTTTCAAGGCATGCCGTGGTTTCTAGAGAAAGAGTTTCTCTTGCAAGAAAACAAAGTGGGAGTGTCGCTGAGCTTGAGGAGGCTCGAGAGACTCAAATAGACATTGATGAGATACCCGGTGAAGCACAACAAATGACAACTCATAGTGATGAGCAATCTACCGACCTAATGTAACACCACATCTTCAGAGATCCGCAGAACACGCAATATTCCCGAGAGATATGGATTTCTCGTAAGTGAATCGAACGACGTGTTACTCATTGATGATGAGGAGCCTACCAGTTATGAAGAAGTGCTGACAAGTTCAGAAAGGGATAAGTGGCTTGGTGCCATGAAGTCGGAAATGGATTCCATGTACGAAAACCAAGCTTGGAACTTGGTTGACCCACCTGAAGGCATAAAGCCTATAGGGTGCAAATGGGTTTTCAAGAAGAAAACCGACATGGATGGTAATGTGATTACCTATAAGGCTAGATTGGTGGCGAAAGGATATCGTCAAAAGCAAGGTGTTGATTATGACGAAACCTATTCGCCTGTAGCTATGCTTAAATCCATTCGGATGCTCCCGCCATGCTCATTATGATTATGAGATATGGCGATGGATGTGAAAACACTTTCCTTAATGGAAACTTGCCGAGGACGGTATATGATACACCGAGGGTTTCACATCGCTGATAAAACCAAGGTATGCAAGTTGCGACGATCCATTTATGGATCAAGCAAGCATCCAGAGTCGGAATATCCGCTTTGATGAGACGATCAAAAAGTTTGATTTCACAAAATCCGCATTTAACCTTGTGTGTACAAGAAGGTTAGTGGGAGTGCAATCGTGTTCCTAGTATTGTATGTCGATGACATATTACTTATAGGAAACGATGTGTCAATCTTACAGTCAGTTAAGGTTTGGTTATCCAAGACATTCTCCATGAAAGACCTGGGAGAAGCAACCTACATCCTGGGGATTAAGATCTATAGAGATAGATCGAAACGGTTGCTTGGTCTTTCGCAGTCTACATATATAGACCGAGTGCTAAAGAGGTTTAGCATGTCGGAATCCAAGAAAGGTTATCTGCCCATCAGGCATGGGGTACACCTTTCGAAGTCTATGTGTCCGCGCACAGAAGACGAGAGGATTTGCATGAGTAAGATTCCCTATGCATCCACAATAGGATCTATCATGTATGCTATGTTATGTACGAGGCCCGATGTATCGTATGCTCTGAGTGTCACGAGCAGATACCAGTCTGATCCAGGAATGGATCATTGGGCGGCTGTTAAGACGATCCTTAAGTACTTGAGAAGAACTAAGGATGTGTTCCTAATATATGGAGAAGGGTACATGGTGATACGTGGGTATACGGATGCCAGCTCCAGACAGACAAGGATGATTCCATGTCTCAGTCTGGGTATGTATTCACCTAAAATGGAGGCGCAATAAGTTGGAAAGGTTCCAAGCTTGACACTATAGCGGATTCTGCCACTAAGGCAGAATACGTTGCAGCTTTGGAAGCAGCAAAGGAAGCGGTTTGGATCAATAAGTTCATCTATGAACTTGATGTGGTCTCATCAATGATCCAAACATGTACTTCGCCGCTATCATCTTATCAGAGAGATCATCAGTAGGAACGAAATACAAATCGAGAAAAAATTCCCACTGAAAGGAACTTAGCGGATCCTTTGACTAAAGCATTACCTCAAAGTAAGTTTGAGGGTCATGTTAGAGCTTATGGTATTGGATACCGTAGCGATTGGCATTAGGCCAAGTGGGAGTCTGTTAGTAATATATGAGAGATGTCCTAAGGCAATCGCCTTATGTATGAACCATTTATGTGATAAATGAAGATTCACTATTTGAGTATACATATCTTATGTATTTGATTGGATCTTAAACTCATTTACTGAATGTCCATGATACGATTCACAGCATGAGAGAATTTGTGATTGGATCACAACTAGTGAGTATCTCTACATGTGTAATTGTGATGTATCGGAATTATCCCTAGTCGATGAATTGATGGATTTGGACACCATCAATTATGTCGAGACTAGCACGAGGTATACTCCTTGGTGTATCCAAGCAGCTGATTCTCACTGGCTGGAGACATAGTGATGTCCGGAGTTAATCGTGGATGCTAGTTATGGTAACTAGTTCATTGGAGTGACCACCGTAAGACTTCATATGGTTCTCGTGCATATATAGATATGTCAATGAAGTTCTTATCGTGGCTTAAGTGCGATGTTCCTTTGACTTCAGTATTCAAGTCATCTTGATCATGGAGACTTATGCTTTGACATCTTAAGCAAACATCTCTAAGGAGATGTGGACCCGGGATGATTGGGTATAAGTCGAAGTGATCGAAGGTGTTTGAATAGCCTATAAAGGATTCACCACTCCTTGCGAGGAGATGTATACCCATGGCCTCTCGTCGGATTGTTACTAAAGTCTTTGGCCAAAGCAATACTTGTTTAGAGTAAGGTACTCTTCGATACATGTGGAGTAACTAGAATCCGTAGGACGAGGAAATGATACTTGGGCTAGGTGTGACGTAGTCAGCCTAGTGGGGACTGACACAATAGACCATGTCCTGAACCAAGTGGGTATAAGATGAGTGAAGGGAATGGGGCACGATTCATTCAAGCTACTGAAGGTTTTCAGAAATAGTTCTGGATCAACCGTTGATCTTTTCGGTTAATTGGGGATCATGATGTACTACTAGGTGCCACTCATGATCGTTCTATAATTAATGGTTAATTATAGACGGCCAACATAAACCGAGAACCTATTTGGTCACACGCACAACGAGTGTAATCCAAAGGATTTAAAACGAGCTTGAGAATGGGATTCTCAGACCGAGAGAAACTATGTTTGGTTGGACCAAACATAAAGCGAGCATGAAATTGTTTCAGTCGCATTGGAAGCGTGGATGGGCCGTGTCTTATGAAGACATAATGGATGGACCAAAATGGTTTGGTCCTAATCCAATGGATGAGAATAAACCAAAGGGTTTGGTTTATATTAAACGAATGAACCAAAGGTTGGTTCGGTTCGTTTTAACTTAAAATAAACCATCATGGTTTGGTTTATTTTAACTTATCTTAATGGAGCGGGTTAACGGGCTTTATGGATATGATCCATTAACCATTAAGAGAATTAGTTCTCTATAAAATAGGGATTAAACCCTAACCCTAAATCTAATCCAATTAGTGGCCGCCCAACCCATCCTCCTTGTGGTTGGCGTCAACAACAAGGGCTGCCGCCCAACTTGATTGAGCTGCTGCCATCTCCTTGTCGGCGTCCAAGTTTCGGCCGGTGAACCTCCGGCGACCCTCCGGTGATCTCCCTTGGGTTCGGTGTAAAGGTGAGCCTCCATCTCTTCTTTAGCCGGCGCCTATTTCCTCCACCAAAGCTGTCCAGTTTTCTGGACAGCTTCTTCTCCTCTCGTCGGAGCGTCGTTTGGACGACGGTTAGTGCTCCGACAGCGGATAACATACCGGGGATTTGATCTCCGGTAATCCTCTGAGGTGGAGGACGAAGGATTCGTCAATCAGTTGACGAATACCTCTCCGGAGAAGCAAGTCTTGAGGACTTGTTTTAGGTCCGAATTTGGATTCGGACCGTGATCATCTCTCGATCACGTCGTCTTCAACACGAGGCTAGTAACCCGTACGAAGACGAAGCTCGTGGCTTGGCGAAGTCATCCCGAGGAGCTCGGCGTGGATACGGATAGAGACGATTCTTACGAGAATCGTTCCGGTTGATGCCGTTCCCGCTACACGTCATACGGAAGGTATAACGTAGTTTAATTTCTTTTATTGCAATTTTAATTTACGGTTATGTCTACACTTGTTGTAATAGCATGCGTGTGTTGTGTGTGTTGTAATAAATAGGAATATTTATTATTTTTGTTGCTTCCGCTGTGCACATGTTTACGAAACATGATCGAACACACACACGCCGCGGTGCCGGAAACCCAACATTAGCCACATGTTCTCGAATGAAATGGTGTTTGACCTCCATATGTTTGGTCCTAGAGTGACATATCGGATTCTTAGTAAGGTTAATTGAACTAATGTTATCGAAGTGAAGTTTAGTGTGTGTAAAGTCTAATTTAAAGTCTCGGAAAGTGTGCTTCATCTAAAGAAGCTGAGTGACACACTCACCCATCGCAATGTATTCGGCTTCGGTAGTAGATAAGGCAACACAGTGTTGCTTCCTACTGCACCAACTCACTAGACTCGAGCCGAGAAGTTAACAACAACCACTCGTACTCTTTCTATCGAGCTTACTATCGGCATAGTCCGAATCGGAGTAGCCAGTTAGTTCGAATTCGGTAGATCTAGGGTACCAAATACCGACATTAAGTGTACCCTTTAGATATCTAAGGATATGCTTGACTAGAGTTAGGTGAGACTCCTTGGCACATGTTTGAAACCTTGTGCACATACTTACTACAAATAAGATATCAGGTGGGCTTGCAGTTAAGTAAAGGAGGCTCTCTATTATGCTCCTATAGTATTTTAAATCAATTAAGTTTCCGATTAAATCTTCTTCTATATTCACATTAGTTGCCATTGGAGTATTAATAATTTTAGCGTCTTGCATTCCAAAGTGTTTAATTAATTCCCTAGTATATTTGCGTTGATGTAGGTATATTTCATCTTTAGTTTGTTTAATTTGTAGACCTAAGAAGAAGCTCAACTCTCTTACTAAATTCATTTCAAATTCACTTTCCATAAGTGAAATGAATTCATTCAGTAGGATCGAGTTGGTGGTTCCGAAAATAATATCATCTACGTAGATTTGGGCTATGAATATGTCTTTACCTAAGGTTTTTACGAAAAGGGTTGGATCAACTACAACCTGATTAAATCCTTTGGACTTAAGATACACCGAAAGTCTCTTGTACCAAGCTCGAGGAGCTTGTTTAAGTCCATAGAGGGCTTTCATTAACCTAAGGACATGGTCAGGTTTATCTAGGCTTTCGAAACCGGGGGATTGACTAACATAAACCTCTTCTTTAATGTATCCATTTAAGAATGCTGATTTCACATCCATTTGAAACAACTTGAATCCTCGATGTGTAGCATACACTAATAGCATTCGAATGGACTCTAATATAGCTACTAGGGCATAGGTCTCGTCGTAATCTAAACCTTCGACTTGACTAAACCCTTTAGCGACTAGTCTAGCTTTATTTCTAACTACTTCACCTTTGTCATCAAGTTTATTTCTAAACACCCACCTTGTTCCAACGATTGTTTTATCTTTAGGTGGTGGTACTAATTCCCATACTTCATTCCTAGTGAATTGAGCCAGCTCTTCTTGCATTGCAATAATCTAATCGGGATCGAGAAGAGCTTGGTCAATAGTCTTGGGTTCAATTTTGGAAATCAAAGAGATTTGACTAAGGTTTCTGTATGAGGCTCTAGTTCGAACTCCTAGACTTGGATCACCTATCACTTGGGCGATAGGGTGATTCGTTTGAGTCCTAGATGGGTTTGGGTTTGAGTCTACTACTTGGTCAATAGGATGACTCGCTTGAGTTCTAGTTTGGTTTGAGTCATCTACCACTTGTTCAATAGAATGACTTGGTTGACCTAGGTTAGGATTAATACTAGACTTGATCTCCGGATCGGAGTTGAGTCTGGTATGAATCGGCTCGCTAATTGGGGTTGTCGGGGGTTTTGTAGGTTCGTGTCCTTCATTAAATACTACATTGATAGTCTCCTCGACTCTAAGGGTGTCATGGTTATATACTCTATAAGCTCTACTTGTAGTCGAGTATCCTACAAAGATTCCGGTCGAGGTTTTGGATGTAAATTTCCCTAGGTAATCCTTAGTGTTTAGGATATGTACCTTACACCCAAATACCCTAAAGTACTTGATGTTAGGTATTTTATCGTGATAAATCTCGTATGAGGTCTTAAGGTGCCTCTTTACCATAAGGATCCTATTCTGGACATAGCATGTCGTACTCACGGCTTCCGCCCAAAACCTATTGGGTAGATTATACTCGTTTAACATTGTCCTAGCGGCTTCTTGTAGGGTTCTATTCTTACGTTCTACTAGGCCATTCTGTTGTGGGGTTCTAGGGCAAGAGAACTCATGGTGGTATCCATTTAGATTACAGAATTCTATAAACCTGTGGTTCTCGAATTCACCACCATGATCAGTCTTAAGTCTTTTAATTTTAATGCTTTGTTGATTTTTTATTAGTTTAAATAGTTTGATTAATTGATCTAGGGTGTCACTTTTGTGTTTAATGAACCTAACCCAAGTAAATCTAGAGTAGTCATCAATTATGACTAAATAGAATTTACTTCCATTAAGTGACTTAGCTCCATGTGAATCAAATAGATCCATGTGTAGGAGATCAAGAATACTTTTGGTTCGTTCTTGATTAGTTAGTTGATGTTGTGTCCTAGATTGTTTACCTTGTTGACAAGCATTACATATTTTATTATCCAAGTTATTGAGGTTAGGCAAACCTCTGACTAAGTCACTCTGGTGTTGGGAGGATCGGTTGGCCGGCTAGAGGGGGGTGAATAGCCCTCGTTCGATGATCGTCGTATTTTGTTCGTCTACAAAATGTTAGCGCAAGCGGAATATACAAATACAAACAAAGACAAACAAAATATAAGCAAGCAATACAAACACCAAGATGTAACGTGGTTCACGGCTGCGCCGCTAATCCACGGTCCGATTCGTCCACGGTGAATCACTCCGAAACCCAATCACTATTGGTCTCTCCTTTGCACCAAGCTAGGTGGAGGTAACCTTTACAAACACTCCTCTTACAAATAGAATGGAAATAAGCTTGAGTAAGAGGATGGAAAGCTTTAGGGATATTTGGGAGAGTATTAGAGCATAAGCATTAGGCTCCCAAACCCTTACCCCCTTCCTTTTTAAAGAGGAAGAGGGTTTCTTCCCGTTGACACAGGATCAGTCGATGCCCTCGATCACCGATCGATCTCGTAGCCGCTGCCCAATAACGGCAAGCTTTCCACGCTGATTCCATCCATCCAGATTGGCATCACCGACCGATGGGACCATCACGACCGATGCTCGATCAATGAGTGCTCACCGAGTCGACTACATTCCGCGCCTGCGCATTGCTCCATCACCGATCGCCTTCGGCAATGATCTCGCCGACATCACGATCATTGCCGACATCACCGATCGCTGCCCACGGGCCGATCGCTAAGCCCTAAACCGGTCTTATACCACCGATCAACCCATCGATTGAGCCGATCGCCATGACATGGCAATGACCGTGTGTCGAAAACCCATCCGACACTTGGCCAAATGGCCAAGTTTCACCTAGAGCTACCCTTCCTCGGGTTACAATCGCCACTCATTTCTGAGTCCCTTGCCTTTGAAGTTCTTCTTCTCGCCACGCCTAAGGCAAAGATCAGACGGCTCGCAATGCTCCTTCGCGCCTCTTGCCTCAAGTCTACTTCCTTCGGCTTCACTCCAAGCTTCTCGTCCGGCGGTCCCTCGGATGCTCCAAGCGCACGGCTTCCGCAAAGCTATCCTTCACCGACTCAAGGCACGAGTCATGAGATGTGAAACTCGCCACGGCTCCATGTGCGAATTACTAAGCCCTGCATGACTTCAACGCACATATCAAATCAACATAACCAACTAACTTAAACCCTTTGTCACACACATCAAAACCTTATCATGGCAAGAGATTGCCCTAACAATCTCCCCCTTTTTGATGTGTGGCAATCCGTTTAAGTTAGGTAAAAACATTTGATATAAATTTTTAAGGAAAGAAAGCATGTAAACATAAACATTTGATAGCAACATGCAACTCCCCCTTAATCCATGAAACTCCCCCTTAATCTCTCCCCCTATCATAAATAACTTAAACATATTCATTTCTCCCCCTTTGACACCATCAAAAATATGAATACTAAGTTATAAACATATGACATCAAGTCTAAAGGAAAGAAAATACCACAAGTTGATAAAAAATTGGAATTCAGCCGTATCGGTCCGAATGCAGCCATCAATCGATCGGTTCAGATACTACGATCACGTGATTTTCGAATTTCGATTTTTCGCCAATTTAAAATGCATAAAAAATTCCAGAAAATTTGAAAAATCATGAAATTTGGGAAACATATTTCTATTAAGTATATCTATCAAGGAAAAATAGTTTTTCATGAAAACTCATTATATTTTCTTGTTTTTGCCAAAAATCCAAAAGTTCTAAAAACTACTAGGTTTTTGATCATTCTAGTATCAAGTTAGCTACCTAGTTTTGCATCCAATTGTTTCAAAACATGAATACATGTATTTTAAGGTAAGAAATTATTTTGAAAACATATGAAATATTCAACCATGATCTTTGGGCAATATGTCTATTTATTAAACATAAGCCTTCCCCATGATTGGTCTATTATTGCTATTTTGATACTTTAAATGACCATCTAAATGCCATAGGCATTAGTGGACATTTGTATCATCCTAATATCTCACCCATGCTAAGTTTGCAATCAAGTTAGACTATAGTGAGTGTGAGATGTATCCTAGGGGGTATTTGTCTATACTTAACCCATATATTCATGCAATTCTATCATGGTTAAGTATCAACCTAACATCCTACATGATCATAATGACATATACCAATCAATTCTACATTATGATCATGAGATACATGTTTTTGTCAAATTATAACCATGCATTAGGCATTATACGATGATACTTAACAAATTATCACCTAAAGCATGATTTAAATCTATTTCTCATGATAACGTGCCAAATATCAAAAACATAAATCATGATTTAAAACATACATAGGAATTACAACAATCATCATGATTTAAGCATTATTACCTATTTATGGGTACGTTATCATCACCCAACACTATCTAAAAATGTTGTCCCGTCATCCTAGGTCAACCAAAAATATGATATAGGTCAAGTTCATATGGTTGACTACCCTAGGGGTTTTCTAACCCTTAAGGATGGATTTTGGAACCCAAAATAAATTTTTGCCTATGGGATTCACTAGAAATTCCTTGGGGATCCATTTCTTAGCTATTACTTTGTTTTTGTCTTGTCCCCTAGCTATTAGACATTTATAGGCCTTCTCATTTTTCTTCTCTTTATATCCTAGGCCCTTCTTGTTAAAACTTGCCCTTTGGCTCCCAATTATCATGTTAAGGGTATTGGAGCCTATCGTGAATTTCTCTAGGGCTTTGGTTAAATAATCTACCTTTTCCCTTAAAGCCCTATTTTCATTTATACATGCATCACTAACATCTAATGGCATATATTCATCATGTGAGCATGCATCATCATGGCAAGAAGAAATATTTTCACTTAAGCATGCTTTTTCTAATTTTTTGCCTAATTCCTAATTTGATTAAGCATGCTTTTATTTTTCTTTTTCATTCCAAATAAGTCCTTAGTTAAACTAGAAATTATGGAAACTATTTTCTTAGGAGAGGCTTTCGTTACCATAGTTTCCATATCCTCTTCTTCTTCTTCGGATGATGAGGATGTGGAAGCCTCCCCTTCATTTGAGCTCTCCCCACTTGTGCTTGAATCTTCATTTGAGGAGGAGGAGCAATCCGAGTCATGAAGAGCCATTAGTGCTAGGTTGGCAACAAATGCGTTCTCTTCTTCCGATGATGATGATGAGGCAAGGTCATCCCATGTCTTTGCTTTGAGAGCCATGGCCTTCCCTTTTGCTTTTGCCTTCTTTTCTTCTTCCTTTCTCTTGCTCCCCTTCTTCTTCCTCTTCTCTTCTTTCTTTTTCTTCTCTTCCTTGCTCTTGTTTAGGAGGGGACAATTATCCCTTATGTGCCCTTCTCCTTGGCAATTGTAGCATATCACCTTCCCCCTTGGTCTTCTCATCCTATCATTTGATTTGTTAAAATGAAAACCCTTTAAAGCACGTCTTACCCTCCTTACCATATATGCCTCTTCGGTGCTATCCATGGAGGAGGAGGAAGATGCTTCGTCATCGGAGGAGGAGGGAATTTCCATCTTCTTCTTTCCCTTATTTGCTATCAAGGCCATTCCTCTTGAAGGTTGAATTCTTGGTTCTTCTTGTATTCCTTCAAGTCTTGTTTCATGGAGCTCCATTGTTGAGAAGAACTCCTCCAAGGTACTTACTTCCAAGTTCTTGGAGATGTAGAATGAATCCACCATGGAGCTCCATCTTGAGGACCGGGGAAAGGCGTCTATGGCCTTCATTACCATATCCCGGTTGGATAACTTCTCTCCTACACTTGTTAGTCCAAGCAAAATCTCTTTAAACCTGGAATGCAATGAAGTTACCTTTTCTCCCTTTTCTAATTTGATGTTTGATAGTTGGGAGCGGAGGAGGTCTCTTCTTGCTAGATTTTCCTAATAGGTACCTTAATGAATCTATACTATCTTATCCCAAATATCCTTGTCACTAGAGAACACCCCAATTAGGTTTATCTCTTGTTGGGGAAGTACGCTTGAGGAGATGATGCTTAGCCCTTGAATTTGCAATGTGTTCCTCTCTTTGCTTCTTAGTCCACCTTGTCTTCTCTATTGGTTCACCCCTTTCATCCCTAGGCAACTCAAACCATTTTCCATTATAAGCATAACATCAAAATCGGTCTCAAGAATACCTCCATTCGCTTCTTCCACAATTCGGGCCGTCGAACTTCGGCGGGTAGATGTTGGAGCCGGCCATATTTTAATGAAGTGTTTGTCGTGGCGGTTAGTCCTTGACAAACGACTTGGCTCTGATACCACTTGTTGGGAGGATCGGTTGGCCGGCTAGAGGGGGGTGAATAGCCCTCGTTCGATGATCGTCGTATTTTGTTCGTCTACAAAATGTTAGCGCAAGCGAATATACAAATACAAACAAAGACAAACAAAATATAAGCAAGCAATACAAACACCGAGATGTAACGTGGTTCACGCACAAGGCCGCTTAATCCACGGTCCGATTCTCCACGGTGAATCACTCAAACCCAATCACTATTGGTCTCTCCTTTGCACCAAGCTAGGTGGAGGTAACCTTTACAAACACTCCTCTTACAAATAGAATGGAAATAAGCTTGAGTAAGAGGATGGAAAGCTTTAGGGATATTTGGGAGAGTATTAGAGCATAAGCATTAGGCTCCCAAACCCTTACCCCCTTCCTTTTTAAAGAGGAAGAGGGTTTCTTCCCGTTGACACAGGATCGGGCCGATCGATGCCCTCGATCACCGATCGATCTCGTAGCCGCTGCCCAATAACGGCCGCTTTCCACGCTGGATTCCATCCATCCAGATGGCATCACCGACCGATGGGACCATCACCGACCGATGCTCGATCGCCGAGTGCTCACCGAAGTCGACTCCATTCTGCGTCTGCAGCACTCCATCACGATCGCTTCTCGGCAGATCGTCGGCCATCGGGCCGATCGATCGCCGGCCCATGGCATCGCCAAGCCCTAAACCGGTCTTATACCCCGATCAACCCATCGACAGCCGATCGCCATGACATGGCAATGACCGTGTCGGGAAAACCCATCCGACACTTGGCCAAATGGCCAAGTTTCACCTAGGAGCTACCCTTCCCTGGGTTACAATCGCTCACTCTCATTTCTCGGAGTCCCTCGCCTTTGAAGTTCTCTTCGTTCTCGGCCACGTCCCTCGGCAGCATCAGGCGCACGGCTCTGCAATGCTCCTTCGCATCTCTTGCCTCGAAGTCTACTTCCTTCGGCTTCACTCCAAGCTTCTCGTCCGGCGGTCCCTCGGATGCTCCAAGCGCACGGCTTCCGCAAAGCTATCCTTCACCGACTCAAGGCACGAGTCATGAGATGTGAAACTCGCCACGGCTCCATGTGCGAATTACTAAGCCCTGCATGACTTCAACGCACATATCAAATCAACATAACCAACTAACTTAAACCCTTTGCCACACACATCAAAACCTTATCATGGCAAGAGATTGCCCTAACATTTGGCTCATCTTATGGATGAGTCTTGGGTGTGAGTGACCGAGTCGTCGGTGCCACAACTATGATTCCTCTTGCCGTGTCATAAGACACTTAGTTGAGGAGTTAGTTAAGTTAATAGTGTAAATATTGTTATTTTTGGTTCCCTTAAGGATTGTTTTAGAGGTTTCATTTATATTAATTAAGCATTCATTTTCTAGAAATATGACCTTATAGTTATTATCACACAATTGGCTTACACTAAGTAAATTATATTGAAAATTTTCTACCAATAAGACATTTTGAATAATAAAGTTAGAGTTGAGCTCAATATCACCTAATCCGATGATTTTAAGCTTGTCGTTGTTTCCGAAGGCTACCGAACCTTGTCGTTTGAATCGAAGCTTCGAAAACTTGAGTTGATCCCCGGTCATGTGTCGGGAGCAACCACTGTCCAACATCCATTGATCCTACATGCAAGGTAGTTGGATCGGATATTGGATTTATTAAAAATTGGTTGAAGATTATTAACCTAAATCATCTCACGCATGTCTACATGATCAAACATGTTAACCCTATATGTTCTTGTGAGATGACTTCCAATTTTACTTAATTTAAATTTAATGATTTGAATACTTGTCAACCTTGCATTAGATTCGGATTTGACCTTAGGCTCATCAAGTCACCTTTTCAACATCATGGCTTCCAGGTCATGGCGAGGCACAGAGGCCTTCTTTGATCGGAACAACGATCACTTCCTTAGACAAAGCCATTTTCAAGAAAATACAGACTTGACTCACCTAAAACCACTTCCTGGTCTAACTAGTCTAGAATACGACGAGGTAGCTTCATCTAGTTCAACTCGGTCAAGTGCACCGAACTAGATATGCCTTATCTAGCCTGAATACACAAGACTCCGCTTTCCTAGCGTACTATCATCTCGCCGCATCCTGGTACTATGTTATCAAGTATTGACGAGTTATAGTCCTATCTAACCATTGTAAAAAGAAAAATCAAACTAAATAAAAAACCTAAGCATGCAATTTCTAAGTTAAAATACAAACAAGTTTTGTACTAGCTCCCCCTGGACCGTTGAATCGGTTCGGTCTCTCCATATAGTGGATTTGGTCCTTGGGAACCCAGTACTGGTTCGATCCTAAGTTTGAAATCAAGGTGGTCTTAGGGACCTATTCTTGGACACATTTTTTATGTCGACTTACAATCGACATATACGACTTGTTGGTTGTATTTGAGCTAAACCCTAGCCCGACCTTGTTGTACACGGCCCTTTGCGATCCAAGTAGGAGGTCAAGTCCTTTGGATCCCAAAGTAAACCTTTCCAACGTGTTCCTAAGATCTTCGACTTGACTCTTCAAGAGTGAGTTCTAAACTTCGAGTTTTTCAACCCGAGTTGAGTCCTCCTTATGAACTCGACTAGTCGAAGAGGTTAGGGAGACCTCGTATTTGAGGAGTTTAACTTCCTCAACCAGGGTCTTGACCTTGGACTCAGACTTAGCTAATTTCCTAGTTAAAAACTTAATTGCACTATAAAGTGTACTAATGAGAGATCGACTTACCTTGAGTGTATCTTTTGAACCGGATGTGTATCCGTGGCTTGTCTTAAATAGTGCTTAGCAGTCCGACTCGTCTTCGGTTTCTGATTCATGTTCCGGTTCCGACTCCGTCTCCGATTCAATTGGTTTATCCATGAGGACGCGATCATTATCTTCTTCCTCGGATGCTTCTTCCCAAGTAGCATTGAGTGCCTTTTTGTGTTTAGGTGCTTTGCTCTTGAGTTTTGGGCATTCAGACTTGATGTGTCCAAACCTATTGCATTCGTAACATCTAATATTTGAACTTTTAGGCTTACCTTCGTTTAGTCGAGTGACGGTTCATTTTTGGCCTTTGACTATCCTCCGAACTAGGTTGACTAGTTCGGCCTCCATTTCTGAGTCGACCTCTGAATTGGACCCATCCTCTTCTTCCTTCGGGGATGGCTTGCTTGCGGTTTTCTTCCTTGAACCTACAAAAAGTGTTATACCCTTCTCGGGTTCCGAGTTAGACTACTCATGAAGTTCAAAATCGAAAAATAATTCAACTAACCTAAGTTTCGAAAGATCCTTGGAGACCTTGTAGGCATCGACCATGGATGCCCACAAGGTAGTCCTCGGAAAAGAGTTAAGAACATACCTTATAAGGTCACGGTTTTCGACCTTTTGTCCGATCGCGTGTAGATTATTGACTGTCTTGAACACGGGCGTGAAGTTGTGTCTCCATTCCATGTTCCTACATTTTTAGATTATACAATTTATTAAACAAAAGATCGCGCTTACATACCTTGGCTTCATCAGTCCCTTCGTGTAGCTCCACTAGCTTTGTCCAAAGGTCCTTTGCTCTGATGAAGGGGTCGACGCGATTAAGCTCCTCCTTGGACAAGCCACATTAGAGGATTTGAGTTGCCTTGGCGTCGGCTTCAACTTGTCTTTTTGTCGCATTGGTCCATTGGTCATAATCCAAGGATTCACCCACTTCATTAGTCGGAAGTGTGAATCCCGTTTGGATTATGATCCACATCTCGATTTGGGTTTTAAGAAAGCATTCCATCTGACTCTTCCAATAACAGAAGTCATCTCCATTGTAAAAAGGAGGTCGGACGGTGCTAACACCCTCGAGATGGGCCATTGAAACAAAAAGAAATAAGAGAACGGAGACAAAAAACCTAACAACAACACAAACAATCGAAAAGTACCAAGACTCGTGTCTTGGTTTAGTAGTGCGGAAGAAAAACTAAACGAATGAAATAAATTCGAAATAAACAGAATAAAAAAGAGAAAAAAATCTGTAAAAATGCTTGATTGGTGGTTTCACCAGATCTTAGCACCCCCAGCTCTGATACAAATTGTTGGATCGAAGTGGATCGCTAGAGGGGGTGAATAGTGATAAAAACTTTTTTTTCTTTTCTTTTCGTTCGTTCATTAAAACCCGAATAGACAATGAATTGCAGTGGAAAGATAAGCAATAAATAAAAGGAGACAAATGTTTTTTACTTGGTTCGTAGCCTTTGGCTACTACTCCAAGGCCCTAGTGGTCCTTGACCACGTACGGAGGGCAAACACACTAAAGAACTCCTCCTCGTTAGAGGTAGGAGTTAATCGATACAAATAAAACACAAAGCTTGAGGTAGAGGGACACTCCCCCTCTCTTCGTTATGATAAAAGCTCCAAGAAAGTATAGTAATGAACTGAAATAAAAACTTAAACCGATGTAACAAAATGAAAGTAATTAAAACCTAGTCGTCGGAGAAGAAGCACTTCGTTGTCGGAATGTTGTAGCTTGGCAGAGGCTTTTGGAAGCTTAGAATTAATGAAGAAACCCTAAGATAGGTCCTCCTTTTATAGCCTTTGAGCCCCTTTTTGAGAAGAACCCTAGCCAATCAAATTTTAGCACCACTCCCCTTGAAATGAGGTGATAAGCCTTGACTCCTCGAAGCTGATCCTTGACCATCAATCGACTGATAGCCATCATCAATCGACTGATGGCAGCATCAGTCGAATGTTGACCACAGACAGTCGACTGATTGACAGCAGTCGAGTCCTCCAAGCTTGAAGTTGAGTGATGCTAGCTAAAATGACAAGTTAGCTGAACAATAACATTATTTCGACGACCTCCAACCATCCGATCTCGACCTAGACCACCGATGGATGTCTTGGGTCAGATCTACGCTTAAGTCTATCCCTGTAAAGAGGATACGACCTCACTAACACTCGCACACACACACATGAGCTTACCTCGATACCTACTATGTCGCTTTCGCTTCCGGTCTTCCACTCGATTCCCTCGGCTCCCTCCGAAGTCACTCGAGTGTCGCCCGACCATCGCGGCTTCCTCCGGGTGTCGCTAGCCTTCAGCTCCAACTATAGCAATTTTTTGCATACTCGATTCAGCTCGTGAGATAACGATAAGAGCTTAACTTTGTATCGTTTGCTATAATCAAAACTTAGGTTCGACTTAGGTGTCTACTACACCAACACACTTGGTTCTAAGTGCGATTGGAATTGGCCAGTCGAAGTGCACTCGATTCTGAGTGTGATCGGAATTGGCCAGTCGAGGTGTCAGTCGAAGCACATTCGATTTTGAGTGTTAAAAACTCGTGCCAATCGAGGCACTAGTCGAATCTGTCTCGGTTGATAGGCTTAAATAACTGGGTTTCAATATCTGAATATTCCAACTGAGTTTTGTGTAATTTCTAAGACTTAGGTAAGTGTTAAAAACACTTGATATGATAACCTAAACACCCTTTTGATTGTTTTAAATAGTTGGTATCTATGTTCTTGGTCTCAAAGAGAATCCAACCAATTTTACTTGGTTGGAATGTCTAGTTATGATCTTGGAACCACAAACACAAGAATGTGTAATGGTCTTCCCCATAACTAGTCACTGTTGGTGCAGGGGCACTAGATAATCGAACCTGTGTTTTGATTATGACAAAGACACAAAGTTAAGTTTATATTGTTATCTCACGAGCTAAATCAAGTGTGCAGAAAAGTACTAAAGCTGGAGCTGAAGGCTAGCGACACCCGGAGGAAGCCGTGGTGGTCGGGCGACACTTGAGTGAATTCGGAGGGAGCCGAAGGAATCGAGTGGAAGGCCGGAAGCGAGAGCTACTATCGAGGTAAGCTCGTGTGAGTGAGAGATTGTAAGGTCGTGTCCTCTTTACGGGGACGACCATAGGCGGCGATCCGATTAAGACTTCCCGTGGAAGGCCTAGGTCGAGATCAGACGGTCAGAAACCGTCGCATTTATCATTTTCCGAGCTAACCTCTTATTGCAGGGAAGTGGCCAAGCTGGCAGTCGACTGCTGGACACATAGCAGTCGACTGATGCCCATCAGTCGACTGATGGGAGTCATCAGTCGACTGATGGCGACGACTCAGCTTTTGCGCTAGGTCAAAACGGATAACGTTTGACGCGGCCACTTCGCGATAAAATTTGGAAAAATCCATGATCCGTTCCAAAGAAATAGGAGACAAATTCAGAGGCTAAAGTCTATAAAAGGAGGGGAGGATTCATCTCCAAATCACATCAATTATTCATCAAGTGCTCCTACAACGCCAACGCTTCAACACCGTCATAACGCCGACGCGACGCCAAGTTTTGATCTTCTTCGTCGGCAGCAGATTCAAGTAATATTTTTGATATTATATTCTGTATTTTTATCTTCATAACGAGGTGAGGTAGGCTTGTTGCCTCATCCTCGTATATTCGGTTTTTGTAATCGTTGTCTCCTACCTCCAACGAGGAGGAGACGTTTTAGTGCTTTGCCCTCCGTACGCGGTCTAGGACCGATAGGGCCTTGGAGTAGCAACCGCTGGGTTGTGAACCAAGTAAAATAAACGTGTTCATTTATTTTCCGCTGTGCTTACTTTGCGTATCGAACGAACGAAAAAGAAAAGTTTTATGATCGCTATTCACCCCCCCCCTCTAGCGACGCTTCTCGATCCAACAATTGGTATCAGAGCGGGGGCGCTAAGATTTGGTGAAACCACCAATCTAGCACGTTTTGGTTTTATTTTCGTATTTTTTGATTCGTATATTTCTTAGGTTTTTGTTTCTAAGATTACTAATCCAAGACCAAGTCTTGGTACATAGTTTTTTGTTGTGTTTTTGCAAGTACTAATCTCCTTCGGAGTACCTCACGATCAAATGAGCATAACTTTTGCTACAAGTGGACTCACGAAACGATCTACCCACCAAATCGAAGCTCTTTGAAAGATCTACACTTCTTACAGGGGGTTTACCCCTGTAACAAGCTATTTCCATCCCCAAAATCCAACGTTTAGTACCCTTTCGGGGACATCGAAGGTCGTAAGTTTCAAATTTTTGTTAGTTTCTTATCCTCCTTATTTATTTCTGTTTTTTTTTTCCTATTATTTCCCGCATTACTAATCCAAGACCAAGTCTTGGAATTCTCTTTGGTTTTTATTTGTGTTTTGCAAGATACTTAATGGCTCACATTGAGGGATATAGCACCACCCGACCTCCGTTCTTTAACGGAGATGATTTCCGTTATTGGAAAGGTCGGATGGAGTGTTTCTTGAAAACACAAGTCGAAACTTGGATAATAATCCAAACTGGCTTTGCTTTACCCACCAATGATCAAGGAGAGCCATTGGATTTCAACAAGTGGACAAATGCAACCAAGAGGCAAATCGAAGCCGATGCAAGAGCAACCCAAATATTGCAATGCGGCTTGTCCAAGGAGGAACTCAACCGCATCGGACCATTCATTAGCGCCAAGGACCTATGGAATAAATTAATTGAGCTACACGAAGGAACGTCCGATGCTAAGGTATGTAAACGTGACCTTCTTTTCAATAAGTTGTATAACCTCAAGATGCAGGAACACGAGACGGCAACGCAACTACACGCCCGCGTCCAGGACATTGTCAATGGCCTACACACCATCGGACACAAGGTCGAAAACCGTGACCTACTAAGGTACGTTCTTAATTCATTTCCTAGGACTACCTTGTGGGCATCCATGGTCGATGCCTACAAGGTCTCTAAGGACCTAAGCTTAGGTTAGATGAATTATTTTCCGAGTTTGAACTTCACGAGCAAACTAACGTGATCCGCCGAGAGAGGTATTGCTCTACTTTGGACAAAGAAGCAAGCCACCTACTAGGCAAGTAGATGAACTCGAACCCAAGACGAATCCGATCCGAAGAGGAGGCCATAATAGTCAATATTGTGCGGAGAATAGTTCGACAAGAAAGAAGGAAATTGAAGAATGAGAACCAAAAGAAAAAGGGAGCAAGGAAAGCCTTCCATGCAACTTGGGACAACAGAGAAGACATAGCTTACATGGCAAGAACGGAGGAGTCCGAGTCAGAATCCGAAGCCGAGTCCAACTACAACTCCGACTCCGACCCCGAAGATTATTTCGAGAGAAAACTCAAAGCCAGACCAAAAGGGAAAGTTAAAGTTGATTTCTCTTTAATTAGTACACTTTACAGTACAATTAAACTGCTTAATAGGAAATTAACTAAGTCCGAGTCTAGGGTTGAGTCGTTACTTGAGGAGGTTGAAACCCTCAAGCAAGAGGCTACTCTAATCTCTTCAACTAGTCAAGTTCAAGAGAGAAACTCAACCCAAATTGAAAAACTTGAGAAGGAGAATTCTCTCTTGAAAGACCAAGTTCAAGAGGTCGAGGCTAGGTTGGAAAAGTTCACGTTGGGATCTAAGAACCTTAATCGACTACTTGGAACCCAAAGAGCCGTGTACAACAAAGCCGGACTCGGATTTAAGTCAAAGACTACGAATAGGTCTTATATGTCTATCGTAAATCGTAGTCATCAAAGAGTCCAAGCATGGGTCCCAAAGGTTCTATTAAATTCACATATTAGGACTAATAAGTATTGGATTCCTCAGGATCAAGTTCATTATTTGAATAGACCTTATTGGTTCAATGGTCTAGGGGGAGCTAACACTAAAATAGTATACCCGCTTACTTAGCAAAACCATTGCATGCTTAGAATTTCTGTTAACTTGTGAACTTACTTAGAATACGTACATAACCAACTAAAATCCTTGAAAAGATTGAGCCTCGGGAGCCTCTTTTCATAAATAACTAGTTAGTCAACTCTTGATAATATAGTATCGGACGCGTAGATGATAGTATGTTAGGAGACAAAGTCTCGTGTATTCGAGCTAGATAAGGCGTATCTAGCTTGGTGCACTTGACCGAGTGGAACTAGCTGAAGCTACCTCGCCGTATCCTAAACTAGTTAGACCAGGAAGTAACCCTAAGTGACTTAAGTGATATTTTCTTGAATTTGTCTTTGTCTAAGGAAGTGGTCGTTGTTCCGATCAAAGAAGGCCCCTGTGCCTCGCCACGACCTGGAAGCCAGTTTCTCGAAAAGTTACTTAACGATCTAAAGGTTAAATCTGAATCTAACCCAAGGTTGACTATCTTTAATCAATTTAAAATCATCTCACAAAACATATAAGGTGAACAAATTATGAGACACATAGAATGGGTGAGATGTTAAGGATAATTGAAATATACTTGAAACAATCCCTTCAAAATACTACTTATTTTCTCAACTATTGTACTTAACAACTCTGAGGCCAAAGTTTAGCGCCCCCTACATCTCTTATACTTCATATATTTGACTAAGGGGGAGAGCAAACTAATCTTAAGGGTTATATTATAAATCTTTAGATTATTGGTGCAGAGGGACACACCTCGAACCAATCTATCTAACTATTGCTAGACGCATGCTTGGACTTATATTTGATTTATCTAGATGCATTCATAAACGACATTGTTTTAAACCCCTATTTTATACAAAAACCCCAACACTCTTTTTTGATTTATGGCAAAAGGGGGAGAAGAGCGAAAGTTAAGGGGGAGTAACACAAAATTTCATTTTGATTCATTTTGAAACACAAAATTTGTTTTTGAAAACTAAAGTATCTCTTTCAAAACTCACCTAGGGTTAAGGGGGAGTTTTGGTTAAGGGAGAGTTTTTGGGAATGGCATTCATCATCTACTATATGTGTTTTATGCTTTAATTTCCCTTAACTTTGTGTTGGTTTGCCATAGATCAAAAAGGGGGAGATTGTTGGTGCAGGGGCACTAGATAATCGAACCTGTGTTTTGATTATGACAAAGACACAAAGTTAAGTTTATATTGTTATCTCACGAGCTAAATCAAGTGTGCATAAAAGTACTAAAGCTGGAGCTGAAGGCTAGCGACACCCGGAGGAAGCCGTGGTGGTCGGGCGACACTTGAGTGAATTCGGAGGGAGCCGAAGGAATCGAGTGGAAGGCCGGAAGCGAGAGCTACTATCGAGGTAAGCTCGTGTGAGTGAGAGATTGTAAGGTCGTGTCCTCTTTACGGGGATGACCATAGGCGGCGATCCGATTAAGACTTCCCGTGGAAGGCCTAGAGAGACTCGGTCCGTAAACCGTCGATTTATCATTTTCTCGAGCTAACCTCTTATTGCAGGAAGTGGTTCGGTCGGGCAATGATCCGACACATAGCGATCGATGCCCATCACCGATCGATGGGAGTCATCGCCGATCGATGGCGACGATTCAGCTTTTGCGCTAGGTCAAAACGGATAACGTTTGACGCGGCCACTTCGCGATAAAATTTGGAAAAATCCATGATCCGTTCCAAAGAAATAGGAGACAAATTCAGAGGCTAAAGTCTATAAAAGGAGGGGAGGATTCATCTCCAAATCACATCAATTATTCATCAAGTGCTCCTACAACGCCAACGCTTCAACATCCATAACGCGACGACGCATCAAGTTTTGATCTTCTTCATTCAGCAGATTCAAGTAATATTTTTGATATTATATTTTGTATTTTTATCTTCATAACGAGGTGAGGTAGGCTTGTTGCCTCATCCTCGTATATTCGGTTTTTGTAATCGTTGTCTCCTACCTCCAACGAGGAGGAGACGTTTTAGTGCTTTGCCCTCCGTACGCGGTCTAGGACCGATAGGGCCTTGGAGTAGCAACCGCTGGGTTGTGAACCAAGTAAAATAAACGTGTTCATTTATTTTCCGCTGTGCTTACTTTGCGTATCGAACGAACGAAAAAGAAAAGTTTTATGATCGCTATTCACCCCCCCCCCTCTAGCGATGCTTCTCGATCCAACAGTCACGTTAGTGATTTTTATCTCGTCAACCTCTCTATCTCAGGGATGCAATGAGCATTTGAAATAGAGTGGTTGATTCTATCATCTCACCCCATTTCTAGCAATACAAAAATAGTTTTGTGATCTTTATCATTTTTGTGAGATGATCCCAGGTCTTTCCATTTTAAATTCCCATTTCTCTTGTTAAATGGAATTTTTTTTTATTAACCTAAGATCATGGAGGGATCCTCCTTCATTGAGCAGCACACATGCCCAACTCTCTTCTCAAATGGTTAAACTCATTTTCGGGAAGAGGTTTTGTGAATATGCCGGCTAGGTTAGACTTGGACTCAACATGACTGAGTTTAATGTCTCCCCTAGCTACATGATCTCTAATGAAGTGATGCCTCACTTCAATGTGCTTGGTCCTTGAGTGATGAACTAGATATTTGGTGAGATGTATAGTGCTAATGTTATCACATAGCACTTGTACATTCCTATAGGTCAGTCCATAATCTTCTAAGGTGTGTGTTAGCTATAGCAATTGTGATACACATTCTCCCATAGCTACATATTCAACTTCGGTTATGGAAAGTGCTACACAATGTTGTTTACGGCTTGACCAACTAACCAAGGCCGAACCTAAGAAATGATAGCCCCCACTAGTGCTTTTCCTATCCAACTTGCATCCGGCATAGTCGAAATCGGTATAGCCAACTAAATCAAAAGATTCAGTCCGGGGGTACCACAAGCCTACATTGATAGTGCCTTTTAAGTATCTCATGATTCTTTTTACAACAATCATATGAGACTCCTTGGCACAAGATTGAAACCTAGCACACATACCAACAACGAATAAAATATCAAGTCGACTCACTGTTAAGTAAAATAAACTACCTATTATACTCCTATAATTTTTCAAATCCACTGCCTTCCCTTTCTCATCACTATCTAGACGAGTATTGACAGCAATAGGTGTGCTTACTTCCTTAGCTTCCTCCATATGAAACCTTTTCAGTAACTCCAATGCATACTTAGATTGATGTATAAAAATTCCTTCTTTGGTTTACTTTATCTTGAGTCCTAGAAAGAAGGTCAATTCTCCTACTAGACTCATCTCAAATTCACTTTCCATGTGACCAATAAACTCATTGAGATAATCCCTATTGTTTGAGCCACAGATTATGTCATCAACATAAACCTGGGCTACAAATATGTATTCACCATACCTTTTTAAGAATAATGTGAGATCTATCTGTCCTCTCCTAAAACCTTTCTCAATTAGGAAGGTTGACAACCGCTCATACCAAGCACGAGGTGCTTGTTTAAGCCCATAAAGAGCCTTTTTTAGTTTATACATGTGGTATGGGAATTGTGCATTCTCAAACCCCTGGGGTTGTTCAACATAGACTTCCTCCTTGATGACTCCATTCAAGAAGGCTGACTTCACATCCATTTGATATAGTTTGAAGCCTTTGTATGCTGCATAGGCAAGCATTAGTCTTTGATGGGTTTTGCCCGAAAGCTCTGATACCAATTGAAGGGATTTCCCTTGTCGAGTCCGTGAGAGGAAACTTCGCTTCCCCTTCACCTCGGTTGCTTAACCATGGTGATCCCTTCGATGTCCCCGGATTAAAAATGTAATCCTAGAACAAAGGGATTCCCAAGACAACCAAGTCATCGTCGTGCTATTCATTTAGAGAGGTCACTTGAACAAACTAGTTGTTCAAGCGACCATCCTCTATTCTACGAGTAGCCGCGGAATAGACGATGTCCAGATCGCCGGTTTTTGTGTTTATACTCGGGATCCAAGTATTATTTAGCCTATTTACAGAAATATAACATGCTTATATTTTGAAAAACAAACACAAACAATGAATAAAAGAGATAGAAGAATAGTTATACCTCTTGGTCTTCTAATGTATGACCCTCCTCCTTTTGGACGTCGTGTGGGCGACGATCCACCAAAAGTCGAAGCTCCTAGATCGCAAAACTTCCTTCCTTGCTTTTCCCAAGCAAGAGGAAGAAGAGAAACAATGTTTTTCTCCTTCAAAAACTCAACCAACAAAGAACTATAGAAGTTCTTGCCGCCGGCCAACTAGAAGGAGAAGAAGATGATGGAAAACTACCAAGACACCAAGGGAAACCCTATATCTTGTTTCCACCACCTAAGGAGAAGAGAGGGGAGTGTTTTGGGCGCTGGCCAAGGGCTGGGAAGGGGTGGAATAGCTGCTGGATGTTGGCCACAAGGCAAGGACGAAGAAGGAAAACTTGCCTTATTTGGTGCCACCCTTGCTTCCAAACCCTAACCCTAATTCCAATCCTATCTCAACTAGGATTGCCCTATTCTTGCCGCCCAAGCCTTGCTCCCTCTCTATCATGTTCTTCACGCCAACCCCATGTCACCTTTTATAGAGTTTGGGGATAAGCCATGAATTAATCTCCTCCATTGGTTCTAGGGATTTAATCTCAACCGTCGGATCTAGAGATTTAATCTCAACCGTCGGATCTTAGAGATTTAATCTCTACCAATGGATCTTAGTGTTTTGTTTCTATCCATTGGATCTAAGCATCTTGAGGTGTTAATGGGCTACATTAGGGACCATGAGGAGGAGTTGGGTCTTGGCCACCCATGGATCAAGCCCACATAAAGTCTGATCCACTAATGATGATCCAATCCACTAAAGGTCCATCATTGATCTACCTCACCAACCCCCATATGACAATATGGGCTTCATATATTATTTGTATATTTTCTCCCCGTGTTTAAGATCTCGAATGTCCGTCGATTAATTAATTTACTAACCATTAATTAATCAACATCTAACTCCTTGAGTAGTATCACTCAACCTTTTCATCATGCCGGACCAAGTCCACCTGCAGGGTTTACATGATGAACCTTATGAGCTCCTCAAGGGGACATCATCATCCTAATATATAGGACACGGTTTCCTCCTATAATCAACGGCACACCATATAAATAATATCATCTCCCAACTTACCGAGTCTATCGATTTAATCTATAAATCTCGCCCATTGGTAAATCAAAGAGATGAGTACCAAGTATATGTGCCCATTATTATATCGGGATTAAGAGCATGTATAAAAATAATATCTGAGGTCCGATTCGATTATGTAGTCAGCAATAAATCGAATCACCTTTGTGTCGGTCCTGCTCAATACACACAAAGTGCACTAGTGTGATTCTATGGTCAAGACAAACCAATACCAAATCACACTACAACCATTCCGATGGTTTGTCCAAAGTCATCTCGGTTGTGAGCCTTTACTTATACTTTACAATGAGCTGATAACAAGATCTCCCGTGTGACACCACAGACCATGTTATCTACAATGTAACGTTTTAGACAATATTGCATAACCATAAAAATATGCAAACAATGATCATGTGATTCTTATTTCAAAATAAAGATGTTCATACAAAAAATAGACTTTTAAGTATACATCCCTACAATCTCCCACTTATACTAAAAGACTATGCTGTCATCATACTGCCATACATCTGATTCCCCTTCCCTCCACATGCCTATCAAAGCTCTCGCCAAAAGGGCCTTAATGAAAAAGGGTCTACCAGGTCATCCTCTGATGCAATCTAGGCAACAGCAACTTCTACCTCTCTTTACGATTTCTCGTATTAGGTGGTACTTGCGCTCTATGTGTTTACTAGCCTTATGGGCTCATGGTTCCTTCGAGTTTGCAACTGCACCACTATTATCACAATAAATTGTGATAGTTCTGGGCAAACCAGAAATCACATCCAAGTCCATCAGGAAGTTCCTGAGCCATACAGCTTCTTTGGCCGCCTCAGAGGCCGCCACATACTCAGCTTTCATGGTGGAGTCCGCCACGCACTTTTGCTTGACACTCCTCCATACAATGTCTCCACCTCCCAAAGTAAACACAAAACCTGAGGTAGACTTACTGTTATCCCTATCAGATTTGAAGTCGAAATCCGTATAACCCACAGGGAGTAATTGGTCTACTCGGTAAACCAGCATATAATCCCTAGTCCTTCTCAGGTACTTCAATATATGCTTTACCGCAGTCCAATGTCCCTGTCCTGGATTACTCTGATATCTGCTGACCATGCCCACGGCAAAGCAGATATCTGGTCTCGTACAGAGCATCGCATACATGAGGCTTCCTACTACCGAAGCATAAGGAACCGCCTTCATCTCCTCTATCTCCTCAGATGATCTAGGACACATCTCCTTAGATAAAGGAACTCCATGCCTGAAAGGTAGAAAACCCTTCTTGGAGTTCTGCATGCTAAAACGCTCCATAATCGTGTCTATGTATGAAGCTTGGGATAAGCACAACATCCTTTTCCAGCGATCCCTTGATCCCAAGGATGTGTCTCACCTCTCCCAAGTCCTTCATATCAAACTATTTGGACAACCATACCCTTACGTCCGATAACACTTCGATGTTGTCTCCAACCACCAAAATGTCATCTACGTATAGTACAAGAAATACCACTACGTTTCCATCACATCTCTTGTATACACAAGACTCATCCGGACTTTGAATAAATCCATAAGACTGGATTACCTCATCAAAGCGGATGTTCTAAGATCTTGAAGCTTGCTTCAATCCATAAATGGACCGATTAAGCTTTCACACAAGATGCTCTTTGCCCTTAGCAATGAATCCCTCTGGTTACTTCATATAGATGGTTTCCTCAAGACTTCCATTAAGGAAAGCTGTCTTGACATCCCTATGCCACACCTCATAATCCATATGAGCTGCTATGCATAAGAGAATCCGGATAGATTTAAGCATGGCTACCGGCGAAAAGGTCTCCTCATTATCGATACCCTCTTTCTGATTATACCCCTTCGCAACAAGCCTCGCTTTGAAGGTCTCAACCTTCCCATCTATTCCTCTTTTTCTCTTGTAGATCCACTTGCATCCAATGGTTTTTACACCATCGGGTGGTTCTACTAGCTCCCAGACCTGATTTGAATCCATAGATTCAATCTCAACATTCATTGCACTCTGCCAAGATACTGCATCTTTATCTTGGATTACCTCATCATATGTCCAGGGATTAGGTTCATGTTCGCCAGGGCCCAAATCAGAAGATTCTCCCAAGAACATGAATCTATCAGGCTGTCTCACAACCCTCCCACTACGACGAGGTATCACCTGTGTATCCTCTGTGACATGCGGTGCAGTGACATGTGGTATATCCTCTTGTACCGGTGGTACTAAAGAAGTGACTTCCCCTTTTAACTCCTCCAGAACAATTTTACTCTTGGGCTTGTGGCTCATCATATAGTCTTTCTCTAGAAATCTGGTGTTCGTGCTAACGATCACCCTCTGATCTCTAGGACTATAAAACAATCCACCCTTCGTTCATCTAGGATAGCCAACGAACAAGCGCACTTTTGTACGAGGTTCCAACTTATCATCATCTGCCTTCAGCACATGTGATGGACTCTCCCATATCCGAATATGTCTTAGACTAGGCTTTCACCTGGTCCACAACTCTGTAGGAGTAGAAGACACTGATTTAGATGGAACCAAGTTTAGAATGTACACCACCGTATCTAGAGCATATCCCTAGAATGAATCTGGCAAGTCAGAACAACTCATCATCGATCTAACCATCTCCATAAGAGTCATATTCCTTCGCTCTGCTACACCGTTCTGCTGGGGTGTGCCAGGTGCAGTCAATTGGGATTGAATCTCAACCTCTGATAAGTAGTTCCTAAACTCTCCCAAGAGGTTCTCACCACCACGATCAGGTCATGGTGTCATCCATATCTTGAATAATCGTCTATAAAAGAGACGAAATATCCAAGACCACCTCTTGCCTGGATAGTCATAGGACCACACAAATCAGAATGAACCATTCCTAACACATCTTTGGCTCTATACCCTTGGCCTAAAAGGCCTCTTGGTCATCTTACCCTCCAAGCAAGATCGAGGTTGGGAGATCCTCCACCACTAATGAACCCAAAGGTCCATCAGCTATCAACCTTTGAATTCTGCTTAGGTTAATGTGACCAAGCCTAAGAAGCCAAAGATATGTTTGGTTCATCTTCGAAGGTTCTTTTCTCCTTTTGGAATTAGAAGATGAGTTATTAACTTCAATTTGTATCGTGGGAGGTTTTGTATACAAATTTCCTTTCAATGTACCTGAACAGATATTCTCCCTATTCCTTTTTATAACAACTCTGTCATTAAAAGAAATAGAATATCCATCCATAATAATTTAGAAACTGAAACTAAATTCTTTCTAAATAAAGGTACATAAAGGGAATTTTTCAGAACCTAAGTTTTATTTTTCTCAAGAGATAAATAAAACTTCTCCCACTGCAATAGCCGCCACCTTCATGGCATTGCCCAAAATGGTAATCTCCCCTTTAGCTAGTCGTCGGGTTTCCTGGAACCCCTGTAAAGTGTTGCAGACATGATTAGTGGCTCTCATATCTACAAACCATGTGTCGGTAGATAACACCGCTAATCATGTTTCAACGACTAGTCCAAAGGATATACCTTTGTTCTGTTTTGAACTGGGACAGACCTTCTTCCAATGTCCATCCTGCTTATAAGTAAAGTACTTGCCTTTCGGCTTCTTCACTCTTCCCTGAGATCCTCCCACCACCTTTGCTCCACCTTATTTTTTCTTCTTCTTGCCTTTCGACTTAGAAGTAGAAACATTTTTGAGCAACCATGGTTTGAGGTCACTCTTTGAAGAGTGCATACTTGTACTCCTTAGCAGATACGACAATATCTAGATTCTTTTCCAATCAACATTATTTGGGTACAGTAAGTTTATTTCATTTAGTATCATAGTAAGTGGACTGAAAGTCATTTTTTTTTTAAATCCTAAGAATCACATAGATCATTACTGTAGATTTCAAAAAATTATTGATTCCTCAAACAATAAAATTTCAAAATCAACCAACACCTCTAAACACCGGGAATATCGCATGCCACGATCATGTGGACGTATACGAATTCTACATTTGTAAGAGGAGGTTTTACCCATTAGTTTTACTATCTTGTCAACCTAACTTTTTGACAAGTAAAATTAATAGTTGGTTTCTCTTCGGCCCTACAAATAAAAGCAGTGACTCCGATGGGGAGGATACTTATATTTGCATCTAAGTGTTCACCATTACACGATACTAAGGGAATTATCTCGGATTATGTGCCTTACCGATGTGGAAGTACACACGCTCCTAAATAATTTACTATAACCATTATTTGACCTAGTGATCCGCAAACAAACTCATCCGATGGGGAGGAAGGCACTTAGAGCCGACGCGCAAGTTTGTTGCATCACTCGTCAAATTGTAATGGAGGCCGCGGGAATTAATTAAAATGTCCCTCTCCCACTTAGTAAATTGACAGTGAGGAATTTTCAAGCACACACAACATGCATATTATTACTGTAGATTTCAATAAAAATTATTGATTCCTCAAACAATAAAATTTCGAAATCAACCAACACCTCAAAACACCGAGAATATCGCATGCCACGATAGTGTGGACGTATACGAATTCTACATTTGTAAGAGGAGGTTTTACCTATTAATTTTATTATCTTGTCAACCTTACTTTTTGACAAATAAAATTAATAGTTGGTTCCTCTTTGGCCCTACAAATAAAAACAGTGACTCCGATGGGGAGGACACTTTTTATTTGCATCTAAGTGTTCACCATTACTCGGTACTAAGGTAATTATCTCGGGTTATGTGCCTTACGATGGGCAAGTACACACGCTCCTTGATTATTTCCTATAACCATATTCGACCTTGTGATCCGCAAACAAACCCATCCGATGGGGAGGAAGGCACTCAGAGCCGACGCGCAAGTTTGTTTGCATCACTTGTCAAATTGTAATGGAGGCCGCGGGAATTTATAAAAATATCCCTCTCCCACTTAGTAATTTGAAATTGAGGAATTTTCCTAGCCTACGACATGCATATCAAACAAAAAGCAATAAATATGAAAAATAAATTATTTTCCAACTATTATGGCTTTTGTCTTCAATATGACTCCTGTCGTATCGCCATCTCGTTCGCTCCTCCTACGCCATGTACGAGCCATCCGGAGATCCGAGCCGAGACTAAATCCTATTTTAATTTACATCCATCGATCCTATACTCCACGAGGGAGTGTACATGATATCTAGATCGAAAGTAAAATAAAATAAAGAGCGGCTAAACAATGTCGTATTTAATTTACAAAAACTAAATACTAGCCTCGTCAACCCCGAGGATTCAACAAAATAAACATTTACACACATACAATCACATACACACACATGCCATAATAGTCAAATCTTATGCCTGCAACCAAAGAGTTAAACTACGCATATCCTACTATTATCCGACACATTTAATATATGAAAAAGTGCATAAAAATTAACCGAATCCTAAACACACAAAACCGGAAACCTTGGCTCTGATACCAATTGATGGGTTTTGCCCAGAAGCTCCGATACCAATTGAAGGGATTTCCCTTGTCGAGTCCGTGAGAGGAAACTTCGCTTCCCCTTCACCTCGGTTGCTTAACCATGGTGATCCCTTCGATGTCCCCGGATTAAAAATGTAATCCTAGACAAAAGGGATTCCCAAGACAACCAAGTCATCGTCGTGCTATTCATTTAGAGAGGTCACTTGAACAAACTAGTTGTTCAAGCGACCATCCTCTAATCTACGAGTAGTCGCGGAATAGACGATGTCCAGATCGCCGGTTTTTGTGTTTATACTCGGGATCCAAGTATTATTTAGCCTATTTACAGAAATATAACATGCTTATATTTTGAAAAACAAACACAAGCAATGAATAAAAGAGATAGAAGAATAGTTATACCTCTTGGTCTTCTAATGTATGACCCTCCTCCTTTTGGACGTCGTGTGGGCGATGATCCACCAAAAGTCGAAGCTCCTAGATCACAAAACTTCCTTCCTTGCTTTTCCCAAGCAAGAGGAAGAAGAGAAACAATGTTTTTCTCCTTCAAAAACTCAACCAACAAAGAACTATAGAAGTTCTTGCCGCCGGCCAACTAGAAGGAGAAGAAGATGATGGAAAACTACCAAGACACCAAGGGAAACTCTATATCTTGTTTCCACCACCTAAGGAGAAGAGAGGGGAGTGTTTTGGGTGCCGGCCAAGGGATGGGAAGGGCTGGAATAGCTGCTGGACGTTGGCCACAAGGCAAGGAAGAAGAAGGAAAACTTGCCTTATTTGGTGCCACCCTTGCTTCCAAACCCTAACCCTAATTCCAATCCTATCTCAACTAGGATTGCCCTATTCTTGCCGCCCAAGCCTTGCTCCCTCTCTATCATGTTCTTCACGCCAACCCCATGCCACCTTTTATAGAGTTTGGGGATAATCCATGAATTAATCTCCTCCATTGGTTCTAGGGATTTAATCTCAACCGTCGGATCTAGAGATTTAATCTCAACCGTCGGATCTTAGAGATTTAATCTCTACCAATGGATCTTAGTGTTTTGTTTCTATCCATTGGATCTAAGCATCTTGAGGTGTTAATGGGCTACATTAGGGACCATGAGGGGGAGTTGGGTCTTGGCCACCCATGGATCAAGCCCACATAAAGTCTGATCCACTAATGATGATCCAATCCACTAAAGGTCCATCATTGATCTACCTCACCAACCCCCATATGACAATATGGGCTCCATATATTATTTGTACATTTTCTCCCCGTGTTTAAGATCTCGAATGTCCGTCGATTAATTAATTTACTAACCATTAATTAATCAACATCTAACTCCTTGAGTAGTACCACTCAACCTTTTCATCATGCCGGACCAAGTCCACCTGCAGGGTTTACATGATGAACCTTATGAGCTCCTCAAGGGGACATCATCATCCTAATATATAGGACACGGTTTCCTCCTATAATCAACGGCACACCATATAAATAATATCATCTCCCAACTTACCGAGTCTATCGATTTAATCTATAAATCTCGCCCATTGGTAAATCAAAGAGATGAGTACCAAGTATATGTGCCCGTTATTATATCGGGATTAAGAGCATGTACTAAATAATATCTGAGGTCCGATTCGATTATGTAGTCAGCAATAAATCGATTCATCTCTGTGTCGGTCCTGCTCAATACACACAAAGTGCACTAGTGTGATTCTATGGTCAAGACAAACCAATACCAAATCACACTACAATCATTCCGATGGTTTGTCCAAAGTCATCTCGGTTGTGAGCCTTTACTTATACTTTACAAGGAGCCGATAACAAGATCTCCCGTGTGACACCACACACCATGTTATCTACAATGTAACGTTTTAGACAATATTGCATAACCATAAAAATATGCAAACAATGATCATGTGATTCTTATTTCAAAATAAAGATGTTCATACAAAAAATAGACTTTTAAGTATACATCCCTACAGTCTTATGGATTCTAACCTTGCTATAGGGGCATAAGTCTCATCATAGTCTAACCCCTCAATTTGGTTGTAGCCTTTGGCTACTAACCTTGCCTTATTTCTAACTATTTCTCCTCTATGATTTCTCTTATTCTTAAACACCCATTTAGTCCCAATAATTGAGGTTTGACTAGGTCTATGGATTAAATCCCAAACTTGATTTCTCTCAAACTGGCCTAACTCATCTTGCATTGCAATGATCCATTCTGGATCAAGCAAAGCTTCATCCACTAACTTGGGCTCAGTCTCAGAAATCAAGGCAACTTCATTTCCTTCAATTCTAAAAAATGATCTAGTCCTAACCCCATGTTGGATGCCTCCAATAATCTGGTTTTGGGGATGGTTAGAATCATTCCTAGTGGATCTTATTACATGAGATGGTTCAGGTACTACTGAAATTTGTTCAGGTTCTCCAACCTCAAGTGATGACCCTTGAGCTCTCACTCTCTCTTCATCAGAATCCACTCTTTCTTCCCTTATAGGGTTGCTATCTCCCAATTCCAGCTTCCTTAATTTCAGCTCAAACTCAACCGATTTTCTATCTAAATCAATATTCATTCCTTTTTCTTCAAACACAACATTAGTTGACTCTTCTATTAGCTTAGTCCTATGGTTGTAGACTCTATAAGCTTTTCTAGTGAGGGAATATTCAACAAGGATACCCTCATCAGCTTTGCAAAAAAATTTCCTAAATGATCCTTGGTATTTAGGATATACACCGTACAACCAAATACCCTAAGGTGCTTGATTGTTGGTGGCTTTCCAAACCAAAGTTCATATGGTGTTTTTCTTAAGAATCTATGTATCAAAACTTGATTTTGAACATAGCACGCAATGCTATCTGCTTCAGCCCATAGGTAGTTTGGTAATTGGTATTTGTTTAACATACTCTTAGCTGCCTCTTGTAAGGCTCTATTTCTCCTTTCTACAACACCATTTTGCTGTGGTGTTCTAGGTGTGGAGAATTCATGTTTGTATCCTTTCTCTAAACAAAAGTCCTTAAGTTTAGCATTTTCAAACTCTCCTCCTTTATCACTTCTAATGATTTTAATTGTTGAGTTTTTCTCATTCTCAACTCTTCTACAAAAGAAAATGAAGGTTTCTACTATTTGGTCCTTATGTTTAAGAAAATAAGTTCAAGTATATCTAGTGTAATCATCCACAATAACCAAGCAATATATACTACCATTGATAGATCTAATAGTGCTAGTATCAAACAAATCCATGTGTAGTAAATCTAATGCTTGTAAAGAACTTACAGAATTCTTCCCTTTGTGGGAAGATCTTACTTTCTTTCCTTTTTGGCACGCCCCACAAACCCTATCCTTCTCGTAGGTGATTGAGGGCAGTCCTCTTACAAGTTCCTTCTTGGCCAAATTCTTGATGTTCTTCATGTTGACATGGGCTAATCTCCTGTGCCATAACCAAGACTCTTCTTCCTTGGATATGAAACACTTAAAAGGCATGTTAGTAGCACTACTAAATCAAACTTGATAAATGTTTTCCTTCCTAGATCTTATTAGCATGGTTTCATTGGTGTCACTGCGGATCACAAGGCATTGAGTTGAGTGAAACTCAACCCTATGCCCTGCATCACATAATTGACTTACACTTAACAAGTTAAATGCCATTTCTTTAACTAACAATACATTTCTAATTACAAATTTTTCAGAAATGCTAATGTTACCTACTCCTACAACCTTCAATTTACCACTATTACCGAAGAAAATTGTACCTCGGTCTTTGGCATGAATTGAGGAAAACATAGAGGAGTTCCCTGTCATATGTTTGGAGAACCCGCTGTCCATAAACCATGTAGTTGGATGCTCCCCCTTGATGGGTCCCTGCTAAACATGGAAAATTTGGTCTTTTGGAACCCACAAATTGGGTCCCTTAGCATCTACTACAAATTTCCTTAGAATCCAAGCCTTAGAAGTTCTAATAAAAGGTGATCTAGTAGAAACAAAACCAGCAGTGATAGTTCTACCATTTTCAAATTTAGACCTAGCAGTTCTTGCATTAACAGATTTCCTTTAGCAGTTTTAGATCCATCAATTCCACCAAAAAAAACTTTAGATTTAGATGCAGGTTTCCTAGACACTAAGGACATATAACTAAGTTCCTTTTATTGTGTATTGAACCCTAGTCTAGCCTTGTTATAGACTACACATTGGGCTCCTAGAATCATGTTTAATGTCTTTGATCCATTGGTGAATTTCTCAAGTGTGCACTTGAGATCTTCCACCTGAACCTTCAAGGATGTATTCTCATCCTTGATCTCCTCCAAATGAGGATTTCTTGCACCACTGTCATTAGATAGTGCATTAGAATTCTTAACTAATTCTAATTCAGTTTTCAATAACTTAACCTTAGTTTTGGATTTTTTTCAGAGTATTTGTCAAACAAGCAATAGTTTCATATAATTTATCTAGATGGGGAGAGTTTACCTGATCATCATCAGAAGATGATGATGAAGAGTCCAAATTTGGTTGCTCCCTATCAGAATGCTTCAGCTCTCCATCCAATTCTGAATTTTCAGAATTCTCCAATGCCATGAGAGCCTTTTTCTTTGATCCCTTCTCCTCACTTTCTTCTTCCGATGAGGAGGATGAGGATGAAGTATCATCCCAAGTAGCCTTCAATGTTTTCTTCTTCTTGGCCTTTTCTTCCTTCTTTTTTTACTTAGGGCATTCACTTTTGAAGTGACCTTTCCTATGACAATGAAAGCACTCTACATTAGATTTATCCTGATTAATTTCTGAACTTTTACCTTTCTTGGTGAAGTATTTCTTCACGTCCTTCTTGTTGTATTTTTGGCTTCTTCTCATCAATCTCCTTACAAAGTTAGCCATCTCGCTAGAGGATGACTCATCATCTCCATCCGAATCTGATGATGAAGAGGAGGAAAAAGCTTCCTTCTTCTCCTTCTTCTTCTTGCTCTCCTTGTTGTGATCTCCTACAATAAAAGCTAGACCCTTCTCCTTTGGGCTTCGATTAGCTTGTTCATGCAATTCCAATTCACAAAACAATTCATCAATCTTAATTGTTGAAAGATCCCTTGATACTTTGTAGGCATCCACCATAGATGACCACAAAGTATTCCTAGGGAAAGATTTGAGTACATAACTAGCTAAATCCCTATTCTCAATAGCCTCTCCAACAGAATGGAGGCCATTGAGTATTTCTTTAAACCTACCATGCAGTTCACTTACAGCTTCTCCTTCATGAAATTCGGTTGGTTCAAGTAGAGATCCCTCTTCGCTGTCCTTGAATCTCTGGTTTCTTCATGTAGCTCCATCAACTTCCTCCAAAGTTTTTGAGCACTACTGAAGGGGCCAACTTTGTTGAGTTGGTCATTGGCTACACCGCACTGCAGAGTTACGGTTGCTTTGGCATTGGCCTGGGCTCTTCTCATCTATTCTGGCAACCACAGAGAAGACACCAAAACTCTTCCTTCGTCGTCGGTTGGTGGTGTGAATCCCTCTGAGACTGAGAACCACATATCCATGTCCATCATCAAGTAGTATTCCATCCGGCTCTTCCAATACTGGATGTTTTGGCCATTGAAATACGGGGGTCAAGTTGTGCTGAATCCCTCTTGCACTACCATTCCTTGATGCTCTGGTGGAGGTGAATCCGGTGCAGAGCCCTTGCTCTGATACCACTTGTTGGGATAGAGGCTCGCTAGAAGGGGGGTGAATAGCGAGTTAAAAAATTCTAACTCACTTTTGACTACAAAACAAAGGATTACGCAGCGGAAGTAGAAAAACAAAAACACAAAGCACAAACACAACCAAATGCAGGTATTTACGTGGTTCGGAACTCAGTAGTTCCTACTCCACGGGCAGCTCAAAAGGAAAGTCTACTATGTATGATCGGAATGGTTTTGGAGGTGAAAACTTCACCTCTTACAAGCTTACAATGCAATGAATATACTTTAAGAATAGTAAGCTAAGTATTAAAAACCAATTACAGATTGTTGTTCGGCTTCTTGCTTTGAAGATGAAGTTGTAGCACTTGCAAGAAGATGATCGACAACGCAATTGTTGGAGAGAAGGTCAGATGAGAGCGTGGTTTCTTCTTCTTCTCCTTCAGTATGAATCACATAGAGCTTCTTTTTCTCTAGATGAAAACTGGAGCTTTAGCGATTTTGAACAAGTCAAGAACCTCTATTTTCTCTTCTTTTTTTTTTAGTCATTTCATCCAGCAAGCCTTTTATCTTCCACCGTTGGAGCCCTAGAGATCATGCCCGACCAAACTCTGGTCACCTGAGCTTGTCCCCGTAACCGCCTCCAACTTTTGATGGTTTGCCAAGAACGGAGCCTGCTCCTCCAACCGAAAATTGGTGCATTTGAATATTTACTCGAAACGGAAGCATCCCATTGCCGCCTCAATCAGTCGAGCCCGCAGTCGAGTTTGACTCGCATATGTGCTCGAAAAACACCTGTCAGTCGAGCCCGCAACCAAGTCGGGCTCAGTTCTGTGACTGAATTCATAGCTACCATTCGAGCTACTACCAAATTAACTCGACTGCTGTAGGGTTTATGCGAAAACTACTCTAGTGGAAGTGCTCTGGCAGAAGTGCCCTGACGACAATCTGCCCTGGCAACAAAGTGCCTTGGAGCAGTCAAACCCGCAGTTGAGTTGGGCTCAGTTCTGTGCTATTCCACGTAGTGAGCAGTCGAGCTGGTAATCGAGCCAGCTCGATTCTATGCCTTTATGCAAGAGTGTCAGTCGAGCTGACCCCATGGTGGCTCGACTAACACTGGAAATATTTGAAGCACATGAGTATCTTTCCTAGTAAGGTGTCATTTCAAGAACCCTAGTAAGAGACCAAGCACGTTACGGTGCCTTCTCCAACTAACGAATGCTCTAAGTACCCTAGGCAAAGAACGAGCACGTTACTAAGCCCTCCTTGCCTAACGAGTACTCCATGTGCCCTAGACAAAGAACGAGCACGTTACTATGCCCTCCTTGCCTAACGAGTATTGGGCCCATGTACCCTAGTAAGAGACCGAGCACGTTACTGTGCCCTCTCTTACTAACGAGTACACTAGCTAGAGACCAAGCACTCCCTTGTGCCCTCTCTAACTCCAATGGAGAATGAGCATGTTACTATGCCCTCTCCATCACCAAGCTTCCGGGCCTCTGGCCAGCTTGTACTCTTCCTTTACCAAGGTCCCCCCTTGGATTTCTCAATTTCCAAGACTCAAGCTTGGACTTTCCCTTGCCAACCCATGTTGGACTTCTCATGCCAAGACCCATGCTTAGACTTCCCATGCCAAGACCTAAGCTTATACTTCCCATGCCAACTCCAGGTTGGACTTCCGTTGCCAAGACCTACCCTTGGATTTCTCATCCATGGGTCTAATGTCACTCTAAACATCTAACTTAGTGACCTTAGGTTTGAATCAGTTGAGGTAATGTCTTGACTACACTCTAGCTCAAACTAGATTTCAATTTCTTTGACTTAAACCTTGTTGTTAAATATTGAAACATTTGATGGGCTTGATTGCACTAACCGTGCTGACTCGACTGGATTAGCAATTCAGTATCAATCGACTGCTGCAAGGTGCTTGGCAAATGTACTTGGTTCTTATTTAGTCTTTCACCTGCATTACAAGATTAGCATAATATATTCTAGTATATTAACCATGATTGTCCTTTGACATCCAATCTTGACTTCGATCTTCCTCCAAAAGCCTTAGTCAGATCAATGACTAAGGTTGTCCCTATACCGAGGACACGACCTTACCACTTCTCCACACCTGGAGCTTACCTTGCTTTACCTTTGACCCTTTGTCCTGTTACTTAGCATCTGATCTTTGACCACCCTTCCTCTTGGTGTTGAGCTCAGCTAAGACTACTCAATTTCTACATACTTAACATAGCATATTAGACAACAATATGACTTAACTTTGAACCTTTGCCATTATCAAAACTCAGGTTCGATTATCTGGTGCCCCTGCATCAACATACCTTTCAGGTCTTCTAGTCCAAAACCTATCTAGGGTGCAGTATGAATAGCCTGATCTTCTTCCGATGGATAAACTCTCCATCATACGGGCGTATGACTTTTGAGCCCGGTTGGAGTCTCCATGAGTGGGTCCTCCAACAATGATGTGAATAACACCCCTGGGAGGAATATATTTAGTAGTAGCTAGAGTCCCACCACTTGTTCCCTCCTTCTGAGAGATGACTCCTTGACTGGGCGGTGCCAGTACTTGTGGAGGAAGGGTCTGTGGCATTCTATTGTAAGGACCTGGTCAGGGAACATGAGATCTACGCCCTCTTCCTCCACCGAACCCTAATTGTTATTGCAGATGTGGGTACTTCTCCCTGATGCATTCCAACTCTCTTTGTAACCCAAAACACTGATTACTACAATGGCCATACTCCATGTGATACTAACAAAAGAATGGAGTTGGAAGATTATGGGGAACTCCTTTATACCTGGCAGGGCACTGGAGGATGTCTTGCCTATCATAAACCTCTAATTCTTATTCCTTCCAAGTTCAGGGCAGAGGTATCGACTTAGTAGCAATGATGCGATGGGGACGATTATGGGGATCTTCCAACATGAGGGGTCGAGGTTGGGGAACGTCTGGAATAAAAGGCCTAGCATACTCTCTTATGCGAAGCCCTCATTGAACCTGAGGCTGGTTTTTGTCTGTTGGAGTAGCGACCGTCCTTCTCTCAACTCTATGCACCTTCAATCCTTCTTCTTCATTAATATATTCTTCAGCTCGACCAAGTAATTCTTCATAACTAACAACTAACTTCCTCAACAAAGAACTAAGAAAGGGTCCTTCCTTCAAACCGTGGGGAATAGCAACCATTAAAACATTAGGTACCACTGAGGGTATCTCCCAAGCGATAGTAGTAAAATGATGGATATTACTTTGCAATGATTCAGATGACTCCTACATTAAATGAAATAAAATAAAGGCATCATGCTTGTACCTTTTGCAACTAGCAAAGTGTTTAAGAAAAACTTCCCTCGAATCTTTAAAACAAGTGATGGAGCCAGGCCACAGTCACCCAAACCATCTTTGGTCGAACAAGGATAGGCTAATGCAGAAGGCTCGACACTTGAGGGCATCAGTGTAGCAATGAAGGGCAGTTGCACCCTCAAACTAGGATAGATGTTCTTTAGGATCGGAGGTGCCATCATATAACGAAATTTAAGGAGGAAGAAAATGGGTTGGTGGTCGCTCCTATACTATATCTTCTGAAAACGGACAGGGCTCATATGGTTTCAGAGCCTTCATTGAATGACTTTCTCCTTAATCCTCCCTTCTCATAGGCAAAGGTGGAAGAGGATATTGAAGGGTTTTGCTTATCGAGTCCGTGAGGGGAAACTTCACTTCCCACTTCACCTCGGTTGCTTGATCATGACGATCCCTTCGATGTCCCCGGATTAAAAAAATTTAATCCTAGACAAAAGGGATTGCCAAAACAACCAAGTCATCGTTGTGCTATTCGTTTAGAGAGGTCACTTGAACAAACTCGTTGTTCAAGCGACCATCCTCTATTCTACGAGTAGTCGCGGAATAGACGATGTACGGATCGCCGATTTTTGTGTTTATGTTCGGGATCCAAGTATTATTTAGCCACAAACAGATTTATATCATGCTCATAATTGAAAAACAAATACAAACATGTAACATATAAAAATTAGAGAATCGATATACCTCTCGATCTTCTAATGTATGACCTTTCTCCTTTCGGACGTCGTGTGGGCGATGATCTACCCAAAGTTGAAGCTCCTAGATCGCAAATCTTCCTTCCTTGCTCTTCCAAAGCAAGAGGAAGAATAGAAACAAGACTCTTCTCCTTCCTATAGCCAACCAACAAGCAACAAGAAGAATGTTTGCCGCCGGCCAACAAGGAAAAGGAGATAATGATGGAAACCGGCCAAGACATCAAGGGAAACCCCTAAGACTTGTTTCCACCACCCAAGGAGAAGGAGAATAGGGTCTTTGGATGCCGGCCAAGGGCTGGAAAGAGGGTTGTGGGCACCGGCCACCAAGGGAAAGGAAGAAGAAAGCAAACTACTTCCTTATTTGGTGTCGCCCAAGCCTCCTAAACCCTAAGCTTCCAAACCCTAATCCTAGCTCTCCTAATGGCCGACCATGGAAGTGGGGAAGAAGATTAGGATGAGCACCGGCCAAGGTAGAGGGAAGAAAGGGAGGAACCGGCCAATCCTTAGGAAGAAGAAGAAACACCTCCTCCACTTGTGGCCGCCCACCCCTAGCTCCCAAAACCCTAATCCGCCCAAACCTAATCCTAAACCAACTAGGATTCCTAGCCTCCAAAGGAAGCAAACCCTAATCCCCTTAAGCCATCATCCATCTTGCCGCCCACTTTATGATCTCTATTTATAGAGTTGGGCTCAAGCCATGATTTAATCTCTTCCATTGGTTCTAGGGATTTAATCACAACCATCAGATCTAGAGATTTAATCTCAACCATCGGATCTAGAGATTTAATCACTACCTTTGGATATAGAGTTTTCTTTTCATCCATTGTATCTAACCTTCATGAGGTGTTAATAGGCAGAATTAGAGACCATGAGGAGGAGTTGGATCTTGGCCACCCATGGATCAAGCCCACATAAAGTACGATCCACAAATGATAATCCAATCCACTAAAGGATTATCATTGATCTACCTCACCAACCCCCATATGATAATATGGGCTCCATATATTATTTGTACATTTTCTCCCCGTGTTTAAGATCTCGAATGTCCGTCGATTAATAAATTTATTGACCATTAAATAATCAAGATCTAACTCCATGAGTAGTACCACTCAACCTTTTCATCATGTCGGACCAAGTCCACCTGTAGGGTTTACATGATGAACCTTATGAGCTCCTCAAGGGGACATCATCATCCTAATATATAGGACACGGTTTCCTCCTATAATCAATGGCACACCATATAAATAATATCATCTCCCAACTTACCGAGCCTATCGATATAATCTATAAATCTCGCCCATTGGTAAATCAAAGAGATGACTACTAAGTATATGTGCCCGTTATTATATCGGGATTAAGAGCATGTACATAATAATATATGAGGTCCGATTCGATTATATAGTCAGCAATAAATCGAATCACCTCTAAGTCGGTCCTGCTCAATACACACAAAGTGCACTAGTGTGATTCTATGGTCAAGACAAACCAATATCAAATCACACTACAACCAATCCGATGGTTTGTCCAAAGCCATCTCGATTGTGAGCCTTTACTTATACTTTACAAGGAGCCAATAACATGATCTTCCGTGTGACACCACTCACCATGTTATCTACAATGTAATGTATTAGAAAATATTGCATAACCATATAAATATGCAAACAATGATCATGTGATTCTTATTTCAAAATAAAGATGTTCATACAAAATATAGACTTTTCAGTATACATCCCTAAAATCTCCCACTTATACTAAAAGACTATGGTGTCCTCAAACTGCCATACATCTGATTCCCCTTCCCTCCACATGCCTATTAAAGCTCTCGCTAGAAGGGCCTTAGTGAAAAGGTCTACTAGGTCATCCTCTGATGCAATCTAGGCGACAGCAACTTCTACCTCCTTTACGATTTCTCGTATCAGGTGGTACTTGCGCTCTATGTATTTACTTACTTTATGGGCTCATTGTTCCTTCGAGTTTGCAACTGCACCATTATTATCACAATAAATTGTGATAGTTCTGGGAAAACCAAGAATTACATCCAAGTCCATTAGGAAGTTCCTGAGCCACACAGCTTCTTTGGCCGCCTCAGAGGCTGCCACATACTCAGCTTCCATGGTAGAGTCTGCCACGCATTTCTGCTTAACACTTCTCCATACAATGGCTCCACCTCCCAAAGTAAACGCAAAACCTGAGATAGACTTACTATTATCCCTATCTGATTGGAAGTCGGAATCCGTGTAACCCACAGGGAGTAATTGGTCTGCCTGGTAAACTAGCATATAATCCCTAGTCCTTCTCAGGTACTTCAATATATGCTTTACCGCAGTCCAATGTCCTTGTCCTGGATTACTCTGATATCTGCTGACCATGTTCACAGCAAAGCAGATATCGGGTCTCGTACATAGCATCGCATACATGAGGCTTCCTACTGCCGAAGCATAAGGAACCGCCTTCATCTCCTTTATCTCCTCAGATGTTCAAGGACACATCTCCTTAGATAAAGGAACTCCATGCCTGAAAGTTAGAAAACCTTTCTTGGAGTTTTGCATGCTAAAACGATCCATTATCGTGTCTATGTATGAAGCTTGGGATAAGCACAATAACCTTGATCCCAAGGATGTGTCCCACTTCTCCCAAGTTCTTCATATCAAACTGTTTGGACAACCATACCCTTACGTTCGATAACACCTTGATATTGCTGCCAATCACCAAAATGTCATCTACGTATAGTACAAAAAAGACCACTACATTTCTGTCACATCTCTTGTATACACAAGACTCATCTGGGCTTTGAATAAATCCATAAGACTGGATTACCTCATCAAAGAGGATGTTCCAAGACCTCGAAGCTTGCTTCAATCCATGAATGGACCGATTAAGCTTACATACAATATTCTCTTTGCCCTTAACAATGAATCCCTCTGGTTGCTTCATATAGATGTCTTCCTCAAGACTTCCATTCAGGAAAGCTGTCTTGACATCCATCTGCCACACCTCATAATCCATATGAGCTGCTATGTATAAGAGAATCCGGATAGACTTAAGCAAGCCTACCGGCGAAAAGGTCTCCTCATAATCGATACCCTCTTTCTGAGTATACCCTTTCGCAACAAGCCTCGCTTTGAAGGTCTCAACCTTCCCATCTATTCCTCTCTTTCTCTTGTAGATCCACTTGTATCCAATGGTTTTTACACCATCGGGTGGGTCTACTAGCTCCCAGACCTGATTTGAATCCATAGATTCAATCTCAACATTCATTGCACTTTGCCAAGATGCTGCATCTTTATCTTGGATTGCCTCATCATATGTCCAGGGATCCGGTTCATGTTCGCCATGGACCAAATCAGAAGATTCTCCCAAGAACATGAATCTGTCAGGCTGTCTCACAACCCTCCCACTACGACGAGGTATCACCTGTGTATCCTCTGTGACACGTGGTGCAGTGACATATGGTATATCCTCTTATACCGGTGGTACTAAAGAAGTGACTTCCCCTTTTAATTCTTCTAAAACAATTTTACTCTTGGGCTTTTGGCTCATCACATAGTCTTCCTCTAGAAATCTGGCGTTCGTGCTAACGATCACCCTCTTATCTCTAGGACTATAAAATAAACCACCCTTCGTTCCCCTAGGATAGCCAACGAACAAGCGTACTTCTGTACGAGGTTCCAACTTATCAGCATCTGCCTTCAGCACATGTGCTGGACTCCCCCATATCCGAATATGTCTTAGACTAGGTTTTCGCCTAGTCCACATTTCTGTGGGAGTAGAAGGCACTGATTTAGATGGAACCAAGTTAAGAATGTACACCACCGTATCTAGAGCATATCCCCAGAATCAATCTGGCAAGTCAGAATAACTCATCATCGATCTAACCATCTCTATAAGAGTCATATTCCTTCACTCTGCTACACCATTCTACTGGGTGTGCTAGGTGCAGTCAATTGGGATTGAATCCCAGCCTCTGATAGGTAATCCCTAAACTCTCCCAAGAGGTACTCGCCACCACGATCAGATCGTAGTGTCTTGATACTTTTACCTTGACATTTCTCCACATTAGCCTTGAATTCTTTGAACTTGTCAAAGCATTCAGACTTGCGGCGCATCAGGTAAATGTATCCATATCTTGAGTAATCATCTATAAAAGAGACGAAATACTCAAAACCACCTCTAGCCTGGATAGACATAGGACCACACAAATCAGAATGAACCAATTCTAACACATCTTTGGCTCTATACCCCTTGGCCTTAAAAGGCCTCTTGGTCATTTTACCTTCCAAGCAAGATTCGCAGGTTGGGAAATCTTCTACCACTGATGGACCCAGAGGTCCATCAGCTATCAACCTTTGAATTCTGCTTAGGTTAATATGACCAAGCCTAAGATGCTAAAGATATGTTTGGTTCATCTTCGAAGGTTCTTTTCTCTTATTGGAATTAGAAGATGAGTTATTAACTTCAATTTGCATCGTGGGAGGTTTTGGTTCAGGTGTGTACAAATTTCCTATCAATGTACCTGAACAGATATTCTCCCTATTCCTTTTTATAACAGCTCTGTCATTAAAAGAAATAGAATATCCATCCATAAACAATTTAGAAACTGAAACTAAATTCTTTCTAAATAAAGGTACATAAAGGCAATTCTTAAGAACTAAAAGTTTATTTTCCTAAAGAGAAAAATAAAACTTCTCCCACTGCAATAGCCGCCACCTTCATGGCATTGCCCATGTAAATGGTAATCTCTTCCTCAGCTTGTCGTCGAGTTTCTTGGAACCCCTACAATGTATTGCAGACATGATTAGTGGCTCCCATATCCACACACCAGGTGCCAGTAGATAACACCGCTAATCATGTTTCAACGACTAGACCAAAGGATATACCTTTGTTTTGCTTCGGATTGGGACAGTCCTTCTTCCAATGTCCATCCTGCTTATAAGTGAAGTACTTGCCTTTCGGCTTCTTCACTCCTCCCTGAGATCCTCCCACCACCTTTGCTCCAGCTTATTTCTTCTTCTTCTTGCCTTTCGGCTTAGAAGTAGAAACCTTCTGAGCAACCATGGCCTGAGGACACTTTTCGAAGAGTGCATACTTGTACTCTTCAGCAGTTAAAACAATATCAAGATTCTTTTTTCCAATCAACATAATTATGTACAGTAAGTTTATTTTCCTTTAGTATCATAACATGTGGACTAAAAGTCAATTTTGAAAATCCTAAGAATCACATAGATCATTACTGTAGATTTCAAAAAATTATTGATTCCTCAAACAATAGAATTTTAAAATCAACCAACACCTCAAAACACCGAGAATATCGTATGCCACGATAGTGTGGACGTATACGAATTCTACATTTGTAAGAGGAGGTTCTACCCATTAATTTTACTATCTTGTCAACCTAACTTTTTGACAAGTAAAATTAATAGTTGGTTCCTCTTTGTCCCTACAAATAAAAGCAGTGACTCCGATGGGGAGGATACTTATATTTGTATCTAAGTGTTCACCATTACTTGGTACCAAGGTAATTATCTCGGGTTATGTGCCTTCCGATGGGGAAGTGCACATACTCCTTAATAATTCCCTATAACCATATTTGACCTTGTGATCTGCAAACAAACTCATCCGATGGGGAGGAAGGCACTCAGAGCCGATGCGCAAGTTTGTTTGCATCACTTATCAAATCGTAATGGAGGCCGTGGGAATTTTTTTAAAAAAAAATTCCCTCTCCCATTTAGTAATTTGAAATTGAGGAATTTTCCTAGCCTACGACATGCATATCAAACAAAAAGCAATAAATATGAAAAATAAATTATTTTCCAACTATTATGGCTTTTATCTTCAATATGTCACCCGTCGCAATGTCATCTCGTCCGCTCCTCCTACGTCATGTACAAGCCATCCGGAGATCCGAGCCGAGACTAAAACCTATTTTAATTTATATCCATCGATCCTATACTCCACGAGGGAGTGTACATGAAATCTAGATCGAAAGTAAACTAAAATAAAGAGTGAGTAAACAATGTCATATCTAATTTACAAAAAATCAAATACTAGCCTCGTCAACCCTAAGGATTCAACAAAATAAATATTTACACATATATAAACACATACACACATGGCCATAATAGTCGGATCTTATGCCTGCAACCAAAGAGTTAAACTATGCATATCCTACTATTATACGACACATATAATATATGAAAAAAGTGCATAAAAATTAACCGAATCCTAAACACACAAAACTGGAAACCTTGCTCTGATATCAATTGAAGGGTTTTGCTTATCGAGTCCGTGAGGGGAAACTTCGCTTCCCACTTCACCTCGGTTGCTTGATCATGGCGATCCCTTCAATGTCCCCAGATTAAAAAAATTTAATCCTAGACAAAAGGGATTGCCAAAACAACCAAGTCATCGTCGTGCTATTCGTTTAGAGAGATCACTTTAACAAACTCGTTGTTCAAGCGACCATCCTCTATTCTATGAGTAGTCGTAGAATAGACGATGTACGGATCGCCGATTTTTGTGTTTATGTTCGGGATCCAAGTATTATTTAGCCACAAACAGATTTATATCATGCTCATAATTGAAAAATAAATACAAACATGTAACATATAAAAATTAGAGAATCGATATACCTCTCGATCTTCTAACTTCCTCCTTTCGGACGTCGTGTGGGCGATGATCTACCAAAAGTTGAAGCTCCTAGATCGCAAATCTTCCTTCCTTGCTCTTCCAAAGAAAGAGGAAGAATAGAAACAAGGCTCTTCTCCTTCCTATAGCCAACCAACAAGCAACTAGAAGAATGCTTGCCGCCGGCCAACAAGGAGAAGGAGATAATGATGGAAACCGGCCAAGACATCAAGGGAAACCCCTAAGTCTTGTTTCCACCACCCAAGGAGAAGGAGAATAGGGTCTTTGGACGCCCGCCAAGACATCAAGGGAAACCCCTAAGTCTTGTTTCCACCACCCAAGGAGAAGGAGAATAGGGTCTTTGGACGCCGGCCAAGGGCTGGAAAGAGGGTTGTGGGCGCCGGTCACCAAGGGAAAGGAAGAAGAAAGCAAACTACTTCCTTATTTGGTGCCGCCCAAGCCTCCTAAACCCTAAGCTTCCAAACCCTAATCCTAGCTCTCATAATGGCCGACCATGGAAGTGGGGAAGAAGATTAGGATGAGCACCGGCCAAGGTAGAGGGAAGAAGGGAGGAACTGTCCAATCCTTAGGAAGAAGAAGAAACACCTCCTCCACTTGTGGCCGCCCACCCCTAGCTCCCAAAATCCTAATCCGCCCAAACCTAATCCTAAACCAACTAGGATTCCTAGCCTCCAAAGGAAGCAAACCCTAATCCCCTTAAGCCATCATCCATCTTGCTGCCCACTTTATGATCTCTATTTATAGAGTTGGTCTCAAGCCATGATTTAATCTCCTCCATTGGTTCTAGGGATTTAATCTCAACCGTCGGATCTAGAGATTTAATCTCAACCGTCGGATCTAGAGATTTAATCTCTACCTTTGGATCTAGAGTTTTGTTTTCATTCATTGGATCTAAGCTTCATGAGGTGTTAATAGGCTACATTAGAGACCATGAGGAAGAGTTGGATCTTGGCCACCCATGGATCAAGCCCACATAAAGTCCGATCCACTAATGATAATCCAATCCACTAAAGGATTATCATTGATCTACCTCACCAACCCCCATATGATAATATGGGCTCCATATATTATTTGTACATTTTCTCTCCATGTTTAAGATCTCGAATGTCCGTCAATTAATTAATTTACTGACCATTAAATAATCAACATCTAACTCCATGAGTAGTACCACTCAACCTTTTCATCATGCCGGATCAAGTCCACCTGCAGGGTTTACATGATGAACCTTATGAGCTCCTCAAGGGGACATTATCATCCTAATATATAAGACACACTTTCCTCCTATAATCAACGGCACACCATATAAATAATATCATCTCCCAACTTACTGAGCCTATCGATTTTATCTATAAATCTCGCCCATTGGTAAATCAAAGATATGACTACTAAGTATATGTACCCATTATTATATCGGGATAAGAGCATGTACATAATAATATCTGAGGTCTGATTCGATTATGTAGTCAGCAATAAATCGAATCACCTCTAAGTCGGTCCTGCTCAATACACACAAAGTGTACTAGTATGATTCTATGGTCAAGACAAACCAATACCAAATCACACTACAACCATTCTGATGGTTTGTCCAAAGTCATCTCGGTTGTGAGCCTTTACTTATACTTTACAAGGAGCCGATAACATGATCTCCCGTGTGACACCACACAACATATTATCTACAATATAATAGACAATATTGCATAACCATATAAATATGCAAACAATGATCATGTGATTCTTATTTCAAAATAAAGATGTTCATACAAAAGATAGACTTTTCAGTATACATCCCTACAGATATCACTCGGCTCATCCTCGCAGTCCTTCTCCTGGTAATACTTCCATTTTCTATACACCAGGCATAGGGATCTGTGAAAAACCGTCGTAAGTTTTCTCTCTTCGAGATGGATCTTCTGAATGAGGTTGAAGATACCCCCTTCTTCTCTCATTCTCTATCCATGCATCGACCACAGCTTTATTTATCATGGTGGCCAGCTGAGAAGGTAGGATGGTCATAGGGACTTCTTCAGGAGTAGAAGCCACTACAGGAGGAATTTCTTGAAGTTTCATCTCTACGTCTTGCTCAGAATGTTCCAGTAGACGGTGTCAACTGATGCGCCCCGAATTTTTCTCCCTGAGACTAACCTTTTGAGGATGGGTTCTCTTCGACCGCAACAATAAGAGTCTCCTTGCCCCCTTCTTGTGAAAGTTAATACACGTTCAACTACCACAGGCCTACCCGGTGGAGGTCCTCTGATGCTTAAGTTAGAGCTTGTATGAGGAAGAAAAACAAGTAGTAGAAATGAAAAAAAAAAATAAATGTAGTAAAGAAAACAACAAGTGTAAGAATAATGAGGTCGCCCCTCTTTCCTTCATTTCCGCCTTTTATATGTCCTTCATCATTAGGGCAAGTTGTCACGTAACAAACTACTAGCATCGTCGCCCACGTGGAAGGTCACGCGGGTTGAGGTGATCATGTCGTTATGCCGTTAGAGAATGCTCGCTACCAGGAATCTTCTGTGGGGCCTATGAGATGTCTTCAATCTGTTATAAAATATAATGACGTGTATACTAGAACTATAACAAACAGTCTCTTACATATTTTATGAAATTTCACCTTAACTGAATTAATATTCTTTTTGCCTCCCTGTTAACTTCCCGATCTACTGCCCATCTGACTCGACTTTGTTTTCTTCCCGAGCTGCTATCTTCTCGACTCGGCTCATCTTCCTGAGCTATTACCTCCCTAACTTATCTTTATATTTATGTCCCGAGCTGTCATGTCCTTAACCCGGCTCATCTTCCTGTGATGTTACCTCCCTATCTTATTTTCATATTTATATCCCGAGCTGCCACGTCCTTGACTCAGTTCATTTTTTCGAGTTGTTATCTTCTTGACTCAGCTGATTTTTCTGAGTTGCTACCTTCCTAACTTGACTTGATGCCTCTCTACACTTAATCATATTATAACAGTATCATTAGGTAACATATCAACTGAAGATAATTTCTTTGTTGATTTGAGATTTTAGCATGATCTTCTGGTAATAACACTATTGTTGTTAGGTACTGTTGCCACGTGAACAGTTGGAGAAGCTATATGTTGATGGTGTACAGTCCAAATCATACGAAAGCATTTTCCAAACTGTATTGTCAAAAATATTATTCCAGATCCAGATATATCTATTACCACCGACGCTACTCCATATGAGTAGGCAACATATCCCTACCCTTGATATATATTAGAAGTTTCCTATGAGCCTTGTGGTAATATTGTTCTGTTTCAGGCCAAAGCTTTCAGCTGCAGGAACAAAGACCAAGAATTGGTTCTCATGATAGAGACAATGCTATATTATGTTTAAAGCAAAACTTGTCTATTGAAGGATTGTGTCCTCAATAGATAAGGCCTGCAAAAAATTTTCACCTGAGACCTTGCATGTTCAATTGTTTTCACTAGTGTTATTGATCTGCAAATTCTTGTACAACTTAAATGGCTCAATCCTGAAAGCCACGAGCTGTTGTGGGATTATGGCATGTGCGCTGACACCAATCGAGGGGTTGCAATGAGAGATTTGATTGCTAAAGCATTAAAAGGCCCGCTTGCACCTATTCAACAAGAGATCTTATCCTTTTTCATGCTAACTAGTAGCATCTGTTAGTTATAGTGGCCAATATTTCAACTGTGCTCTATGAACATTATTAATTGTTTTTCCTTCACGTGTTAATATTTTCTATATTAATGAAACAATCTTGCTATTTTTTTTCTTTTTGAAGCAAGTTGTGTTAGAACTTGCAAAGGATGTGAAACTCGTCTATCATTGTAGACTCACTCCTTCAGGTATTATATATATTATTATTATAACTCACGTTCATTTCTTTGGCATTTCTTCATATCTTGCCATTACCGGCAATCTACTGTTCTTCACTTAATTTGTCATTAACTAATTGGAATTCTTGAGAATTAAAATCTAACTAGTTTCCTAATTTCATCTTATACCATCAAAACTATGCATTTTTTGTGACTTAAGTCCCTCCATTTAGTACATAACATGGCTAATCAAATAGATTTTTAATGGCTTATAAATTGAGGAAAAAACTACATTAGATAGAACGGAATGAGTTGAACAGGAATTGAGAGAAATGCCATTAGCCTTATAATGCCTTGAATGGAATGAGTTGAAATGTTTTCTTGATTTCTTGCTTTCGTATTAACTTTGTATATACATTTTACTCAAATATCTTGATAAATTTCTATACTCTGTTGTGTTGACCATAAGGAAACATGCTTGAAATAGAAGATGGATTAACATATCTACTCTTTTAAATATATTGACGTCTTTTTCAATTCACTGTTGTCATTGTTTGTTAGTAGTTAGTTTTTATATTTACTGAGAAATACATGCAGTACATTTCAATCCATCTTTAGCTAGATTAAAATCCACAGTAGTGTCTAGATGAAGTTGACAATACCGTATATGATGATAAATCATGCAATTTCCTTTTGTTTTTTACTTAGTTATTCTCATGCTCTATATTTTTGACTCATTATATTTTATTTTGCATTTAATTACAGATGTGAAGGATGCAAAATACGCGATCAACTAACATGCTTGTAATTAAAGGGACATCGTATACATTCACTACAAAAATAAGTAAATTTGGCGACGAATTTTACAACGAATTTCGTTACAAATATTTTTTGCAACGAAAAAAATTTCGTTGCAAATAATTCGGCGCCAAATTCTGGTACGAAAAATAAAAATTCGTCGCCAAATTGCAACGAATAATATTTTCGTTGCAAAATTCGTCGCCAAATTTGGCGACGAATACATTTTTCGTCGCAAATTTGGCGACGAATCATTCTTTTCGTCGCCAAATATGGTGATGAATCTTGCTTTTCGTCGCCAAATTTGCGACGAAAAATGTATTCGTCGCCAAATTTGCGATGAAAAATATATTCATCGTAAAAATCTAATAAACATATATCAACGAATAAAAATAAATTTGGCGACGAAAATTAAGATTCGTCGCCAAATTTTTCAACATCAGTCGACTGAATATATGACCAGTTTGACTGATCGGTCCGCTACCAAAGGTTCTGTGACATGCTACAGTAATGATAGTCGACTCGTCATATTCATCAGTCGACTGCCAAGTGAGTAGTCGACTGCTCAGTCGATTACGAAACATTCTATAAGCTATTATAGTACCATCAGTCGACTGTTGTTGAAAATCGATTTTGAAGCCGTAGTTTTTGATGTATCAGTCGACTGATTATTTACATCAGTCGACTGATGCATCTATTTTTGCAATGAAAATAGTAATTTCGTTGTAAATCTAGGAAAAAAATATTTTTATATATTATCCTTTTTTTCCTGTTTTACAACAAACATACGCAACAATATTAACAAATTTAGACATCAAACATTAATACGGAATTTATATATATTAAAAACCTAAACAAACTTACAAATACATAAATATCGTATATGTCATAAGTCATGTAACATTTAAATACAACAAATACATTCAAAGGTAACCACCATCATCATCAAAAAATACATCATCATTGTCTCCATGATAAGGATCAGGAGGAGGAGCAGATCCAGAAGGAGGAAGTTGCTCGTGTTGTGCTTGCGTTCGTGATTGTATTTCGTTATTGCTTTTACTATCTATATTCCGCTGCGCTAACGAAATTGTAGACACGATCACGAACGAATTCCATCAACGTACGAATTCAACGCTATTAACCCCCCCCCCTCTAGCGGCGTCAAATCCCCAACAAGTGGTATCAGAGCCTGGTGGCTTTTCAACGGATTAACAACCGGGAGCAAGACGCTAGAGGGTGAAGATGGAATTCCAAGACAAGCTTGGATGAGATATCAACACACCTATCCCTTATACCTTCTATGGACAAGAAGGATTCAATCAATGGAAGGTGAGGATTGAAGAATTCTTGATGATGAAGGACTTTGAAGAGTGGGGCAATTTGATGGAGGGATTTCAATATCCAAAAGGGCCCAAGGGAGAAATTCTCAAGATGAAGAAGTGGACCGAGGAATAAATCCAAGAGTTCGAAAAGAATACAAAGGTAATTAAATTCTTGGTTGATTTGATTCCTAATAAAATTATGTGTGAGCTAGGTGAGTACAAGGATGCCAAAGAGCTTTGGAGTCAAGTGGCAAAATATCATGAAGGCTCACAACCGGTTCAAGAGGAAGAGACCGAAGAGGCTAATGCATCATCCTCACAAGGAAGTGAGGATTCGGAGGTTGATAGGGAATCAACATCCGGATCAGAAGAGGTGGAGGAAGTGGAAGAAGCATCCACCTCAAGGATTGAGGGGGAGGAGATAACTTCCACACTGGAACATCAGGAAGAAGCTTCGACATCCGGTCAAGATGAAGAAGCCCAAAGTCCAATTTCGGTCTCCATTAACCTAGGTAACTCAAACATAAGTGTTAATAATAAAATGCATATAATATGTTTTGAGTGTAGGGAAACCGGGTACTATAAGAGCAAGTGCCCAAAGAAGAATAGGAAAGCTCCACCGGCTCCAAAGGTCAAGGATGTCGGTCCTTCAATGCAAAAGAGCAAAGAACAAGTAATTTGCTTCAAGTGTCGGCAACCGGGACATTTCCGGAGTCAATGCAAGAATGGAGACAAGAAGACTCAAAATGGAGCATCATATGTAGGGGGAGCTAAGGCAAACCCTAGGGTAACTTCTAATTTTTCTCCTTCTTCAATTTACAAGCAAAAGCATGCTAGGGATTTCAATTCACTTGCAATTTATGAAAAGCATGCTAATAGGAACAAGTATTTTTGCTTAGGAGCTAAGAATGTCTACTTAGATAATAGAGAGAAATTTGGGACTAATGTCCCTAAAAATGTTTTACCTAGGGAATCTATCAAGAAAATAGGAGAACACCTAGGTTTCAATCCTAAATGGACTAGGCATATGCCTAGGAAGTCCAATGCCCATGGTTTAAATCAAAATTCTAAAATTGGACAATTAGAATTAGAGAATCAAGTCTTGAGGTCAAGGCTTGAAAAACTTGAGAAGACCCTTAAAATTATACAAAATCAATTTAAAGGGTCAAATAATCAAAAGTCAAGGTCCAAAAGTCAAAGTCAACACCTAGGACCTAAGAGTCAAAAGTCAACCAAGGGCAAGCAAGGTTTGGGTCACAAACCTAAGCCTAAGGTGGCTTACCATAGTGTTCCATTTGATTATGGAACACAAACTAGGTCTAGGAAGACTAAGGTCAATAGGGAAGTCATCCCTAGAGTTGACCAAAGGGTGTGCCTAGTGGCTAGGGTTTCAAGGAAACCTAGGGTGGCCACTAAGAAGGTTGCAAGGGGAGTTACCCCTAGAGTCAACCTAGGTAAGACCCAAATGACCAAGGCTAACAAGCCTAGGAGGGTCATTAGGAAGGTATTTAGGGAGGTTATCCCTAAGGAATACCTAATTAACCCTAGGAGCTTAAATCGGTTTTGGGTTCCTAATAGCGTGATTGATTCATGCTAGGTGGGTTAGGAGGTGCCAACCTTGAGTGGATGGGTAGTTAACTCAACCATGATAAAGGTGGCATTTTAGGTTATTTTCAAGGTTATGGATACCTTGGAAATAGGGTTGAATTATAATCCTAAAAGATTTTAGGATGTGCCAATATTAGTTATGAAGTTTGATAAAATGATCAAATTGGCACAATTAGGGTTTAGAGTGTTAGTGTGCCATTTTGGGTTTTTGGCACACTAGGGAGTTTAATGATAATATGGCAAAATATATCTAACTATAACAAATGGCAATTAATATTAAAATTTAGGTATTACTATACCTATATGTTTTATATGCCATGCTTTGTTTGCCATATAACATGTCATGACATCATGCTTAGTTTTAATCATATAAAATGTCATGATCATGTTTAGGGTTTAGGTTAATGTCATGAGTTGTTAGTTTATATCATATATCATGACATCATGATCATTGGCCATGTTTTAATTTTTACTATCATTATGCCATGATCATTTCATGCATTAATGTGATTGAAATTGATTTAAGAACTATGGCATGACTTGGAGTCCCATTTATAAGGGAATCAAGTAGGGTTGCCTTAGAGAATGCATTAAACCCTAGATTAGGATGAACAAAACCCACATCTCACATCCAATTGACATGTATGTGTATTTATACACCTTAGATACATGTGAGATGCTAGGATATGAGTTGAGTTCAAGGTGCATAGTTTTTACATCTAGATGAACTAAAACTCATCTTGTTTCATTTATGGATCATTGGGAAAGCTTGTGTACAAGTCATGTGCATAGAGCCCAAGGAATATGATCCAAAATAAGGTTTTGAAAATATTTTAAAATCATTTTGAAAAACCTTAGTGAAGTCTATCTTTTGATAGCAATCACCATTGATAGAGTTGATACAAAATAGGGCCAAAACATTGAAAATTTCAATGGTTTTGAGTTTTGTATCAAACTCACTATTTTATGGGTAAAATAATTTTCAAATATTTTTCACCCATTGTATGTGTCATAAGTATTATACGTATGAATTTTCATGATTTTTCGAATTACGTATAATTATTTATGAATTTCCAAAATTCATTTCTGATAGTTGAAAATTGAGATTTTCAGTTATCGATCGGCCTCCCATGTGGCGATCAGTTAACAAGGTTTGTTTAGCCTGTGTTCAGCTATGGAAAAGGTTTCTAATCACTCCTAACCCTAGGATATGCTTTAGGAAGCATTATAAAGGGTGAAAATTCATTGGATATGGATTAGGAGCTGTGTTAGGTCAAAGTATCAAATTTAAGGTGAGTGAAAGTTCTATGTTGAACTTAGAACCTTAATTTTGATGGTTTAGAGTTCCTATTGGCTTAGGGGCTTCCCAAGGACATTGTTGGTGCAATGATCAAGGGGGAGCAAGCCTTTAGGGGGAGGTATCCATCTTGGGATGATGGATGTGTTTTTCTCCTTGAAAAGGAGAAGTTATTGGGAGAGTATCATCAATTGGGAAAATTGATGGGTTTTTGATACCCAATTTGGAAATTGGGAGAGAGTATAGGATTGTCTCTCTTGAGTGATATGTGAATTATCACTAGGAAGATGGTAGGCATCCTAGGTATTTACTTTTGGATCAAGGGGGAGATTGCAAGATCTCATTGAGACATGAGACATTGACCTCCTTGGAGAGAAAACCTTTTTGATGTTAGTCAAAAAGGGGGAGAATGTTTGGGGGAGAACATTTGGAGAGTATTTACCAATTTAGGATAATTGGTAAGGGATTTGAGTTAGTGGTCTAACTCAGATGATTTGTTTGGTTTTTGTCAAACATCAAAAAGGGGAAGATTGTTGGTGCAATCGGCCCAGGTCACGATTGACCAGACTCGAGTTTGACTCGAGTGATGTTTTGATGTTTGACAAAGGGATTTGACAAAGTGGTTTGGCATTGATGTTTGACATTAATGTCGGTTAATATGTTGGGGAGATTGTTGGAGCAATCAACCCGGGTCATGATTGACCGAACTCGAGTTTGACTCGAGGAAGACCTTAATGGTTGACTAGGGTTGACCATGTGATTATGGGAAAGTCCAAGTCTTGAGTACTTGGCATAAGAAGTCCAAGCATGGGTCTTGGCAAATGAGAAGTCCAAGCATGAGTCTTGGCAAATGGAAAGTCCAAGCATGGGTCTTGGCATGGAAAGTCCAACATAGGTTGGCAAGGGAAAGTCCAAGCTTGAGTCTTGGCATTTGGAAGTCCAAGCGGGAGTCTTGGCAGCATAAGACCAATGGTTGGCGGCGTAAAGTCCAAGCGGAGTCTTGGCTGCGTAAGTCCAATATGCCTTGGCGGTGTAGACACCGTTAGCATGACATAGCCGAGGGAAGCACCTGGAGGCTAGCGCGATGGATGAACAAGTCATGGATGACTTGGAGGGATCCGAGAGGCGTGAGGCTGATGGAGGTGGCTAGAAGGCTTAGGTCTAGGCTAAGGGTGGTCTAGCAAGTATGGGGGCACCATACTTGGGTTAAAATCTCATCTTTGAGGTTGGCAGTCGACTGGCATTATGGCCGGTTCGACTGTCGTGAGTCGACTTGAGTTCGACTGCCGTTAGCCGTAAGCTGCTCTCGCGATCGGCCCGCCAAGGGTTGGCGATCATCGCTAGTTCGCGTCGAGCAGCACGAACGCTTCATAAGCCCGATCGCCAACTTACGGCGTTGGCAATCGATCGCCAATGTTGGCGATCGATCACAGAGTCCCGTTAGAACTTGTCCAACGTGGATTGAGCCGTTGTCTCACAGCTCTGATCTTTGGCGGTCATTCGGGACTTATGACGATCGCCGCTGGCGAAATCGGCCGATGGAGGATAAAAGCAGCTGTTCGTGGAAGGCTCAACAATTAGATTTTTGGGAGCTTTGGTGAGGCGATTTGAAGGCGATTTGCAGGTGCATTTCAGGGTCCTTCAAGCTCATCCAAGCAACCAACAAGCAAGTGCTCAAAACCCTAGTTTGTAAAGTGTTCTTTACATTTCCTTTGTATTTGCTTGTATTTCTTTCGTTTATTGTTGTAAACGTTTGTACGAGGTTTCTCCACCTCCGACTTATTGTCGAGAAGGAGTTTATTGATTAGTGATTGCATTGGCATCGCTAGAGCTCGTTAGAGCTCGATCCGTGGAGTAGGAACCGTGTGGTTCCGAACCACGTTATATCGTGCGTGTTGTGATTGTATCTTGTGTTTGTATTTGTTATTGTTTATTCCGCTGCGTACTAACAAGATTGTAGACAAGCAACGCGAATGAATTCCATCGACGTACGGTCACCGCTATTCACCCCCCTCTAGCGGCGTCAAATCCCCAACAGACTTGAACTAGACGTTAATTGAAGATGTTGCATAATGAATATTTGTTGCCTTTGAAATTCGTTCATCTTTTCATTTAAGTCTTGTACTTTCTGAGCGTTTTCTCTCGATTCAGTTTCCTTCTGCTTTAGTAAGTTCCTCAAATGATTAACCTCTTTGATTAATTGAATTACTTGTGCTTTTGATGCCGGGGAGGATGAAGAAGAAGCACCAGGAACCCTATAAGATCGGCTCAAAGAACCTAGTCCAATTATATATTCTTCCACTTTTTGGCCCTCCAGTTGCTTCGAGCCATAAACTTATATTGCTAACAGAAGACTCAGATTCGACAACATCATCACTTGCACTCGAATTTCTCTGTGAAAGTTCATCATATTTCTCCTATTGTGAAAGAAAAAAAAGTAAATACTAACACAAGAAATTAAATTTTTAAAATTACAAACCTTCATTGTTCTAGCTCTTTTCCCACTCCACGTCTTATCTTTCTTTTGGAATGTACGAGTGAAAGTGTCTATAGATAATGGCTTAGTCCCCGTCTCCTTGGCCTAAACAAATTAAACAGTTAAAATTTATAAATTAGTGAGTATTGATTACAAAATTATAATTTGAAAACACTCATCAATCGATGTCTATGCTCATAGATATTTATTGATCCTCCTGCATACGTGGCAGACATAATGCTAGAATTGCAATGCTGATTTTGCTTATTATGCTCACTCCTCCATTTGCTTTCCTCAGATTTCCAATGTGCAATAATTTTATTCCAATTCTCCGCGGTTATACAGTGTGGTCTCTTATTTCTAGTTTTCGCATAATTGAGTATATTTCTCATATGATCGCCACACTTTTTCTTAAAAATCCTCCTAATCTCTAGTGTTTGACTCTCCTCCCAAGTAAATGCCTGTTGCAGTAGAGAAAAATTAAATTGATTATATTAATTGCAATTTTATATGCAAAATAATTTAAATAAGTTACCTTGAACTCACTCCACCACAGAACTTTTATTTCTTCCGACGTACTCGTATAAGTCATAGAAGCTCTGCCCCAATGGTTATTCACTATTTTATTCACCTCGTAAATAACATGTACAGAATTCGTAAATATAACATAAAATAAAAACAAACCTCCTTAGATACTTATAAAAATACATATTGTATTAAAAAATAAACATAGATAATCTAAAACTTGAATACTTACGAATCTCCACGCGGAGAAATAAACTCTCTCGTATCTTTCCTCTCCACGAGTGATTTTGTACCGGGGAAGATACATTAGCAGGTATCTGCTGAGAACCAGAAGATCCTGCAACTAGAGAAGAGGTGGAGGGCATATTTCCTGCAAGAGCATCAGAATGTGCAGGGGTTGAAGTAGAGGAAGACTGTGATCTTCCATCACTACTCCTTCTATGACTGCCACGTCAAAACTAACAATCATAATTATTAGAAGAATATGACAGTAAAAAAAAATACATTTGCATAACGAATTTATAATAGGAACAATATGAAAAAATTATCATATTCATAGCAACTTGATGACGTAAAAAAAAAGTTCATTAGTATATCAAATATATGAAATTTCGAATTAGACATAAATTAAAACATAATTGGTACTCAATAAAAAGTTACCCATAATTAGAAATCGAAGTCCACATTATAATTTTTGGCCTGGTCATGTGTCTATTCATCATCGTCATCGTCATCGTCATTGTCACCGTCATCCTCATCCTCATAATCCTCATCTTCATCCTCATTCAGTTCACTTGCATTAACGGCTACTACTACACCGCTGAGATCTCGTAACGTTGAAATATTATATTTTTCGATATGAAATGTATTGACAACTTCATCTTTTTGATATGCTATATCTTCCCAATGTTCCTTAATTTTATTGCGTGCTTTTGTTTTACAAACAGCCCACCAATCACTTTTGTCTCGTCTTAGACTAGGATATGAAGAATAAAATACTTGAATCGCTTGTTGTGCTAACACAAATAGTTCGTACCTCTTGTATATTCTTTTTGTAATTAATTTCAACCAAATTAAACTGTGGATGCACCTTCATGCATTTGATAGGGTCAAACCAACGACACATAAATAAAATAACTCGCAAATCTGAGCCTGGGTACGCGACCTCTAAAATTTCATCTAGCAAGTCGTAAATTCATTCCTTACACCCCCATCATTAGATGAATGAACACAAACTCCGCTATTCATTATAGTTTTCCCAGTTCCATAATCTTGAGTATGAAAATTATATCCGTTTATGAAATATGCCGGCGAAGTTTTCACCATTGAGTTTGGACCCTATAATAGATGTTTTATTAGGTATTGCTCAATGTGAGCATGATTATCAAGGACCTAAAGTCAAATAAATATGTATTAAAGTCAAGATTTATCAAATCTATTATCATATACTACTTACATATTTTTTGAACCATTGTGCAAATTCTTCATCGCAGAAACGATTAAACTCATGCTTCGGAAGCTCAGAATATAGAGTTTGGAAAATCCTACCATAAAATTAAATATAACATGAATAATAATTTATGATATATGAAATGTATAATATAACATTTATATACTCACTCAAAATACGACGTTACTTCTGGACAGTTCAATAAAATATATGTGTGGGATGCTTGCCCCTCCTGACCAGTTAAGTATCTACTTGTACAAGATCCACTTGGTCGACCAAGGTAGTTAAAAATTGAGAATGCCCTCAAATTTGGATCAACAGGACCCTCATCGTTTCTTCCTACTTTCGACTCTTGCATTGAACGTGAGGTTCAAAATAATATGATGTAAAAGTTGTAACTTCCTCCATAATATATGCATTAACAAAAGAAGCTTCAACATGAGCCTTATTTTTCACTTTTTTTAAGTGATAGAGGAATCTAAGAGTAATACAGTAAAATTTATTAGAAAAAAAATAATAAATGAAATAAAAATGATAAAAAAATCAAAATATTTACCTTTCAAATGAATACATCCATCGAAATTGAATAGGACCTCCAACTTTAGCCTCATGTGGCAAGTGAACCAAAAGATGTTCCATGGAATCAAAAAACACCGGTGGAAATATCCTTTCTAAGTTACACAAAATGATCGGAATGTCTCTCTCTAATGTCTCCATGTGTGAATGACTCAATACTGTCGAGCAGGTATCATGAAGGAAAATGCTTAATTCCGTAATTGCACCCCAGACAAAATTTGGTAACAGTTCATTCAAAGCAATAGGAATTAGTCTTTCCATGAATATATGACAGTCATGACTTTTCAAATCAATCAATTTGCATTCCTTCAAATCAACGCATCTGCCAAGATTAGAGACATAACCATAAGGAAATCTCAATGATTTCAACCATTCACAAACAATCCGTCTCTAATCCTTATTCAATGTATAAATTGCTTTCGGTTTTGATCCCTTACTATTTTCATCAACATCAAGGGCGGGGCATTTACAGATGAGACGCAAATCTTTTCTTACATTCAGATTGTCTTTTATTTTTTTGGTAATATCCATCATCGTATTTATCATATTATCAAAAACATTCTTCTCAATATGCATTAAATCAAGATTGTGATGAATCAAATTACTCTGCCAATACGGTAAATCCCAAAATATACTCCGTTTTATCCATTTATGCGTAATTTCATAGTCATATGTTGTAACATTTGGTTCCTCAATAACAAATGGAAAGTTAAGCACTCTTTGCCATAAAATTTGACCGATGAATCTCAATGGTGGAGGTGTTCTTTCAATTCTATTCTTAGTGAATTCTTCTTTATTTCTTCTGAATCTATGATTTGGCAGTAAAAATTGTCTATGACAATCAAAATAACTCGGTTTCTTTCCATGTTTCAATCTGAATGACTTTGATCTCTCCATATATATTAGACATCCTAAAATCCCCATGGCACTCTAGCCCGATAACATCCCGTAAGTAGGAAAATCATTTATAGTCTAAAGAAGCGCAGCTCTCATTGTGAACATCTGATTAGTATGGACATTATATGTGGAAACACCCTCGTCCCATAGTTGGATCAACTCGGCAATCAACGGTTGCATGTAAACATCTATTAACTTCTTTGGATTATGAGAGTCAGGCACAATCAATGTTAACAACATATAAGATGTTTTCATACACATACCGGGTGGAAGATTATACGGAGTTATGATAATTGGCCAGCAAGAATAAGTTCTTCCTGATTTGCCAAATGGAACAGATCCATCAGCACATAGACCCAACCTGATGTTTCATGTCTCATTCGCAAACTCAGGATATGTTTTATCAAAAATTTTCCATGCCTCTATATTGTTGGTGCAATCGGCCTAGGTTGACTCGAGTTTGACTCGAGCAAGTACCTTGATAGTATTTTGATGATAGACAAAACTCATGACATGAGATTGTCATGGGAAAGTCCAACATGGAGTTGGCATGGAAAATCCAAGCATGGAGCTTGGTGTGGGAAAGTCCAACATGGGGTTGGCATGGAAAATCCAAGCACGGAGCTTGGTGTGGGAAAGTCCAACATGGGGTTGGCATGGAAAATCCAAGCATGGAGCTTGGTGTGGGAAAGTCTAAAGCATTGTGAAGCCGTGCGCTTGGTGCTTGGTGAGAAATACATTGCGAAGCCGTGCGCTTAGTGCATGTGGAAAGTCTTGAGGACTTGGTAAGTTCACTAGGCTCGGGGTCCTTGAGTCGGTGAAGGATGACATTGCGAAGTCATGCGCTTGGTGCATCTGAGGCACCGCTGGACGGGGAGCGAATGGAGTGAGCCAAAAGGGAAGCATACTTTTAGGGCATGAGATGCGAAGGATGGCATTGTGAAGTCGTGCGCTTGGCGCATCCGAGGGACGTAGGCTGAGGGAAGACAGCTTCGGTGGGGAACTCCATGAGGGATAAGGTGGACTTGGCCAAGTGGCTAAGACTGAGTGTTGGAGGCTCAAACTTGATGTTTGAAGGTTTACCCGACGATCGGATGCTCAAACAACTTGGTGTTTGAGGTTTTGCCCGACGGCAGTCGACTAGCACAGGTGCCGGTTCGACTGATCCAAGTCGACTAGGGCTCGACTAGTGTAAGGCTACGGTTTTGTGCTTGGCAGTCGACTGCCATGGACTGACAGTCGACTGCCGAGGGATGACAGTCGACTGATGGGAGTGTCGCGAGCACAGAACGCTCCATAGCCGACTGGGCAGTCGACTACTATGTCACCAGTCTACTGATGGGCATCATCAGTCGACTAGTAGGTGATCCGTTGGAACTTATCCGACGTGGATCTGGCCGTTGTGAAACAACGGCTACAGGGGCAGTCAATTGGGCCCTTATGGCAGTCGACTGCTAGGCGCAAAAATAGCTCGATGCAGATTATAAATGGAGCTCGAGATGGAGGTTTTTGCCAAAACTTTAAGGGAGCTATTGGAGGGGAATTGTTGCTGCATTCCAGTTCTTCAAGAGCCAACCAAAGCAAGCAACAAACAAGTGATCAAAAGCAATCGGTGAAAAGTGTTTCTTTTGTATTGTATTTGTATTCTTGTTTGTATATGTATATTACTGTTGTAATTGCTTGTGAGAGATTTCTCCACCTCCGATGTGTAGTCGAGAAGGAGTTTAGTTAGTGTCGTGCGCATAACTAGAGCTCGGTGAGCTCACCCATGGAGTAGGAACCATTCGGTTCCGAACCACGTATATCTTGGTGTATTGCATGTGCTTGTGTGTATTTGTGTATCTTGTTAGTATTATTATAGTTATTCCGCTGCGCTAACAAGAATTGTAGACGAGCACGCAATGAGAACGAACAAATTCCATCATCGTACGAAAGAGGGCTATTCACCCCACTCTAGCCGGCCAACACTTCACCACATCGATCCTATAAGTGGTATCAGAGCCAAGGTCGCTCTTCAAGGACTAACCGTCGCGAGAGCACTACAAAATGGCCGGCTTCATCCATCTACCGAAATTCGAAGGAGATTTTCTATGGTGGAGAAGAAAAATGGAGGTATACCTAGAAACCGATTTTGATTTTATGCTAATTTTAAAAAATGGTTTCAAATTGCCTAGGGATGAAAGAAATAGGCAAATTGAGAAGTCAAAGTGGACCCAAGACCAAATCAAGAACTTCAAGACAAAGCTCGAGGTAATAAAATTGATTAGTGATTTGTTACCTAACACTATTTAGTCTAGATTGGGTGATTATAGGGATGCAAGGGAATTATGGAATAAGATAATGAAATTCTAAAAAAAAATCCCAAACAGCACAAGTATAGGAGAATGTCGAAGAAGAAGCACCATCCACTTTTGATGATGTTGATGATTTGGTGGAGACCTCCACCTCTAGCATCGAGGGGGAGGAAAGGATTTCCATTCCAGAGCAAGATCAAAATGAAGCTTCTACCTCCGGAAGAAGTGAAGAGGCCTCCACCACCTCCCTAGGTAACTCAAGTGTTGTTATTTTAAATAAAGATCATATAATATGGTTTGAGTGTAGGGAGAAAGGGCATTACAAGAGCAAATGCCCAAAATTGGCTAAGAAGAAAACATCGACACCAAAAGTCAACCCAAAGTCAAAGGATGTCGGAGTCCCCACAACTAGAAGCAAAGAGCACATTGTGTGCTTTAAATGCAATCAAAAGGGGCACTACCGAAGCCAATGCCCTAGGGGGAGGAAAAAAGGGCAAGAATGTGTGACTCATGTAGGGGGAGCTCCTAAAGCTAACCCTAAGGTAAATTTAAATTAAGCACCTTTAATTCCTAAAGTTAAAAAGCATGCTAAGAATTATTTTAGCTCTCTTGCTATTATCAATGAAAAGCATGCTAGGAGAAACAATAAGGTTTATTGCTTAGGTGCCAAGCATGTTCATATAACTAAGGATAAATCTAGGACTCAAAACACTAGCCCTATTTTACCTAAAGATTCCATTAGGAGAGTTGAAAACCATCTAGGCATTAACCCTAAGAAGGGGAGACACATGCCTAAGAAGAAGAATATTTCCCAAAAGACAAATGAAAATTCAAGATTGGGAAAATTAGAGTTAGAAAACCAAGCCTTGAGGTCAAGGCTAGAAAAATTGGAGAAGACCCTAGCAATCATCTCAAATTTGGTTAAGGGGTCTAATGGCCAAAAGTCAAGACCTAGGAAACAAGAACGGTCTAAGGGCAAGAAGGGTTTGGGTCACAAACCTATGTCCTACCATAATGTTCCATTTAATTATGGAACTACATCTAGGTCTAGAAAAACCAAGGCTAATAGGGAAGTCATCCCTAAGTCTAGCCATGGTGTGTGTTTAGTGGCTAAGGACTTAAGAAAATCTAAGAAAGCCACTAGGAAGGTCATTGGGGGAGTTACCTCTAGAGTTGACCTAGGAAAGACCCATTTGACTAAGGCTTCAAAGCCAAAAAGGGTCATTAGGAAGGTGTCTAGGGAAGTTATCCCTAATGAATACCTTGTTAACCTAAGGAGCTCCAATAGGTATTGGGTTCCTAAGAGCGTGATTGATTCACGCTAGATGGGTTAGGGTGTGTCAACCCTAAGTGGATGGGTAGTTAGCCTAACCATAGTAGAGTTGACACATTAGGATGTGCCAATGTGCTTGAAAAGTTAAAAATGATTAAATTGGCATAATTAGGTCATAGAGGTCATGGTGTGCCATTTTGGGTTTATGACACACTTGGGAGTTAAATGGTTTAAGGCAAAATGAATTTAATCCCTAGAAATGGCAAATTGATTTTAACACTTAGGTATTTTATACCTTAGTATACTTTACTTGCCATGATTTGTTTGCCTTGCCATGTCATGACATCATTGTCATTTTTATTTCTAAAAATGTCATGATAATGTTTAGACTTATCTTTATATGTCATGTATGCTAAAACATCATTCACATGCCATGACATCATGATTTTGGCAAATGCTTTTATCTATATCATATTTATGCCATAATCATATCATGCATAAATTAAAATGGAGTTAAGGACTATGGCACAATTTGAAGGGAATCAAATAGAGTTGCCTTAGAAATATGCATGAGAACATAAAGAACAAAAACCCACATCTCACTAAGATATTTGACTTGTATGTGTTTTACACATCTAGATATTGGTGAGATGTTTAGGAAAAAGAAAATAAAGATTTTAAAAATATTTTGAAAAATCTTGGTGAAGCCTATCTTTTGATAGCTATCACCATTGAATGGGATGATACAAAGAGGGCTCTTTATTGAAGCTTTTCTTAAATTTTGGAATTTGCATCAATATCCTAATTTAATGGGTAAAATAAATTTCCAATATTTTTCACCCATAGTGTTTAGGATAAGTATTATACATATGTATTTTCAAGATTTTTAAAATTATATATATTTACTTATGGATTTCAGAAATCCATTTTAAAATCTTGCTTCAAATCAGATTATCGATCATTGCCAGGAGATATGATCGTGATGAATGTGGCCGATTTTTGATTTGATCATTGCTGATTCGGGTAAACTTGATGGTTAGGCCCATGTTCAGCTATGTTTTGGTCCCCTAACCACTCCTAACCCTAGGACATGCTTGGGAGAGCATTAGAGAGGGTGGAAATCCATTGGACTTGGATTAGGAGAAGGGTTGAGGGTGAGTATCAATTTTAAGGTGGAAGAGAGTTCATTGTTGAACTTTGCCTTAATTTTGATTTGGTTAATGTTCCTATTGGCTTAGAGACTCTCCAAGGACATTGTTGGTGCAATGGTCAAGGGGGACCAAGCCTCTAGGGGGAGATATCTATCATGGGAAGATGGATGTGTATTTACTCATGGGAGGAAAATTGGGTTGCCTCTCTTAAGTGATATGGGATCACTAGAAAGATTGAGGGCATGCTAAGGGGAAGATTGTAAGATCTCATTGGGATATGAGACATTGAAACCCTTGAGGACCTTTTTGATGTAATGTCAAAAAGGGGGAGAAGTTACCAATTAGGGTTCGTTGGAATTCTCATTGGGATGTGAGAATTGCCAATATGGGAGAATTGGTAGACTTGAGATGGTAGTTTTGTCAATCATCAAAAAGGGGGAGATTATTGGTGCAAACGGCCCAGGTTGACTCGAGTTTGACTCAAGCAAGTACCTTGATAGTATTTTGATGATAGACAAAACTAATGACATGGGATTGTCATGGGAAAGTCCAACATGGAGTTGGCATGGAAAATCCAAGCATGGAGCTTGGTGTGGGAAAGTCCAACATGGGGTTGGCATAGAAAATCCAAGCATGGAGTTTGGTGTGGGAAAGTCCAAAGAATTGCAAATCTATGCGCTTGGTGCTTGGTGAGAAATGCATTGTGAAGTCGTGCGCTTGGTGCATGTGGGAAGTCTTGAGGACTTGGTAAGTTCACTAGGCTTGGGGTCCTTGAGTCGGTGAAGGATGGCATTGTGAAGGCGTGTGCTTGGTGCATCCGAGGGACCATCGGACGGGGAGCGAATGGAGTGAGCCCAAAGGGAAGCATACTTCTAGGGCATGAGACGCGAAGGATGGCATTGCGAAGTCGTGTGCTTGGCGCATCTAAGGGACGTAGGATGAGGGAAGAGAGCTTCGGTGGGGAACTCCATGAGGGATAAGGTGGACTTGGCCAAGTGGCTAAGACTGAGTGTCGGAGGCTCAAACTTGATGTTTGAGGGTTTACCCGACGGTCGGATGCTCAAACAACTTGGTGTTTGAGGTTTTGCCCGACAACAATCGACTGGCACAGGTGTCGGTTCGATTGATCCAAGTCGACTAGGGCTCGACTTGTGTAAGGCTTCGGTTTTATGCTTGGCAGTCGACTGATATCGACAGTAGTCGACTGATGGGAGTGTCGCGAGCACAGAACGCTCCGTAGCCGACTGGGCAGTCGACTACTATGTCACCAATCGACTGATGGGCATCATCAGTCGACTGGTAGGTGATCCGTTGGAACTTATCCGACGTGGATCTGGCCATTGTGAGACAACGGCTACAGGGGCAGTCGACTGGGGCCTTATGGCAGTCGACTACTAGGCGCGAAAACAGCTCGATGCAGATTATAAATGGAGCTCGAGATGGAGATTTTTGCCAAGACTTTAAGGGAACTATTGGAGGGGAATTGCTGCTGCATTCCAGTTCTTCAAGAGCCAACCAAAGCAAGCAACAAACAAGTGATCAAAAGCAATCGGTGAAAGTGTTTCTTTTGTATTGTATTTGTATTCTTGTTTGTATTTGTATATTACTGTTGTAATTGCTTGTGAGAGGTTTCTCCACCTCCGACGTATAATCGAGAAGGAGTTTAGTTAGTGCCGTGCGCATAACTAGAGCTCGGTGAGCTCGCCCGTGGAGTAGGAACCATTCGGTTCCGAACCATGTATATCTTGGTGTATTGCATGTGCTTGTGTGTATTTGTGTATCTTGTTAGTATTATTTTAGTTATTCTGCTGAGCTAACAATAATTGAAGACGAGCACGCAATGAGAACGAACGAATTTCGTCATCGTACGAAAGAGGGCTATGCACCCCCCTCTAGCCAGCCAAAACTTCACCACATCGATCCTATATATATCTGATAGATGACACATTAGCCCATCCTCTGTTTCATGATTTGTATGTCATGTCATGTGTTCAACAGTGATCTTTGATGCATAAAGCCTTTACAATCTTGGAGTTAAAGGCAAATAGAACATTTGTCTGAATGATTTTGATCGCTTATTACGATTTGATCTCATGGTACTCTTGTACTTGCATTGACTACAGAATTTATAAGTCTCTAAATCTGCATTATCTCCCCAATATAGCATACAACTATCTCTGCAAACATCAATTCTTTGCACCGGAAGACCTAAATCTTTCACAAGTTTTTTCATACTGTAAAAATCATTCGGCATTTTGTGATCACGCGGCAATACTTCTCCAATAACTTGAACAAAATCATTAAAACAATCTTCAAACACATTATGCTCAGCTTTAACATTCAACAATCTTACGGTGAGAGATAATTTAGTGTGACTGTCATAACCAGACCACACGGGTTCATCTGCAGCTCTCAACACTTCTTGAAATTTGAGATATGACTCATTGTACACATTTTCATTAACACCATTTACTTTTACCTCCTCCAACGGTATTGAATAATTAGTATACATGTGTTCAAATGTTTTAGGATAACTAGAACTTACAGTATTTGGTTTGTTATTCAAATTATGACCAACTGCATCAACTATCATCCTCTGGTATGGATTGAATTGATCGTAATATACTTGCTCTCCACTAACTATCCTTTGTATATTTCGTCCAACCTCTTCATCGGATATAAACGGTTCACCATGACAAATCCAATTATAATAATTTGGCGTAAAACCAAATATACAAAGATGTTCTCGAACTTTATCACATTGGAAAAATTTATCATTATGATATTTTTTGCACAGACACCTTAATTTATTCCCATGCATAAACTCAACATTGTTATTAGCAAATATAAAAAATTGTTCCAACCCAATAATAAATTCATCGATTAAACCACGATGTTCTTGTAAATTCTTTTTATACATCCAACTTCGTTCTCTCTCCATTTATCCTATTTTCAAAATTATATCAAGGATTAATTTTAATTTTTTCCAAATTTCATCCATATATATCAATCTAACAATAAATTTATACTCAAAATAAATTCTTCTAGTACTAAATATGATTTTGTGTGATATTTAATTGCAAACTATAATATCATTTTGAACAAATATGATATATTTATAGTAATAAAATTACTTAAAATCAAAGATTAATTATAATTAATATAACATAATAATACTATAATGTTATAAATATACAATATTTATACACGTAGCTGTCATGATGGAAACAACGAATGAGCTCACAGCTAGCCAAAAACTTCACGAACACACCGAAGTCCTTAATGACGAAGTACGACAAACCTATAAAAAATAATTTTGTATTTAGATTACATATTATACTGATTTATATAATTTGAATAACATTTAAATTTTAACTCTATTGTTACGGAGATAAAAGACCAGTTGGGACGATAATTAACCACCCAAACCATGCCCCGTGTCAAATTACGCGGCAGTTGCTTGCAAAGTGTAGCAGCTGCCTGCAAAGTGCGACAGCGAACACCCCGACCTCGCGGCAGCTGCTCGCAAAGTGTGTCAGCTGCCAAGAAAGTGCGGCAGCGACCGACCCCCCAATCAACCTCGTGACAACACAAATTCACTTGGGCACGTGACAACTACCACGAGGGCACCGACGCAAGAACTCCCGCGAGGCGCGGCCGCCGTGCGGCCGTGGCACTGCCGCGAGACCACGCGGGCATGACTCGGCGCTGCCATGCCGCGAGGCCCACACCAACTACCGCAAACCTCGCAGCAGTTGCGAGGCCACGCGGTAGCTACTGCCGCAAGCATGATCGCGACAGCAGACGCGAGCTCGCAGCATCGCCGTCACTGCTCCGGCGACGGCGATGGAAGAAGAAGAAGAAGAATCAGAGACATACCGGGATCGGGCCGGGAGAAAATTAAGGATAGTCGTGTGATTCGATTGGGGAAAAGAACGGGAGAATAATTAGGGAGAAATTGGCGACGAATCTTATTTCGTTGCTAAATTCGTCATCAAATTAGCAATGAATTTTGTATTCATCCCCAAATTGGCAACGAAATTTTTTATTCGTCGCCAAATTGGCGACGAATTTATTTTCTGTGGCCAATTTTGCGATGATATTTTAGATTTGTTGCTAATTTACGACGAAAAAAATTTCTTTGCAAAATATGCAACGAATTTATAAAATCGTTGCAACATTCTGCAATGAATTTTGAGTTTGTTGTAGAATTCTGCGACGAATTAAATTTTTTTTTGCAAATATTTGCAACGAAAATATTTTATTGTCGCAAATTGACGACGAAAAATTATTTTCTTCGCCAATTTACGATGAATTTTGCAACGAAAATTAAATGTTGAAAATTTAAATAATTTTGCAACAAAAAAATTTTTGTCGGAAATTTCGTTACTAATTTTCAACGAAATTTAAAATTCGTCGCAAATTTTATTGTAGATTTATAATATTTTTTTTTCATTGTCAAATTTCATCGCAAATTTGATATTTTTTTTAGTGATTCTTCACTGCAATTAATGTAAGATTTACCAAAGATCTCATCAAGATGTTAGAAGTTGGACAGAAAGTTAGCCTCGAACTTGCCACTCACAAAGAAAGTTTAGCAAGGTCTATCAACATTTATTGAGGTATAAGATTATTTGAATATTTTAGTTATTTTTCATGCCGTAGGATAATATATTTTTAATAAAAAGTTATATTTTGAAATTGATTATTGAGATATTGTTACTAAATTTGTGTTGATATTGTAATTGTGTAAGATGATTTTGATGTTATAAATAAATATTAAATTGATTGGTGTTGATATTGCAATTGTGTATGATGATTTAGATATTGTAAATAAATATTAAATTGATTAGTATTGATATTCTAATTATGTACATGTTTCATTACATATTAAATTTAATTATATTTGATACTACAATAATATATTTAAGTGGAAGGAAGTAATTCGGAGAGTGGACCGGGTGTCGAATCAGGGAAGAATAGCTCGGGGGAAAGGTGGAGAGTCGAATCGGAAAAGAACAACTCGGGAAGCTAGGCCAAGTCAAGAAGTTAGCAACTCAAGAATCATGTAGAAAGCTAAGTCCGGAAGGTAGCGATTCGAAAAGTTAGGCCGAGTCAAGAAGAGAGCAACTCGAGAAGTAGGTGGAAAGCCGAGTTAGGAAGATAGGGATTCGGGAAATAGAGCCGAATTAGAAGGGAAAAAAATTGGGAAATAAGAAGGGCATGGAGTTAAGAAGGAAACAGCTCAGGAAGCAGACAGGGGTGCCGAGTCAAGGAAGAGTTGACTCTGAAAGTTAGTAGGGGTCCCAATCATGGAAAGGAATAATGTGTCAGTTGAGAAAGGATCTCATGAAATATTCCCTTAAGAGTTTGTTAAAGTCCATTCATACACGTCAACATTTTTGGTAACCGATGGAGGACGTCTCATAGGTCCCACAAAAGATTCCTTAAAGTGAGCATTCTCTAAAGGCATAACAGCATCATCGTCTTGATCTGCATGGCTTTCCACATGGATGACGATCCTCATAGTTTATTATGCAAATGTTTGCCCTAACATTTTAGGAGAGATAAAAGGAGGAGACAGAGGAAGAAGAGGGGGAGAGAGATTTTTCATTCTTCTTACACTTACTATTTTCTCTATTACTATCTTTTACATCCACTAATGTTGTCTGTTGCTTCTCTTCCTCATACAAGCTCTAACTTAAGCATCATAGGATCATCGCTGGATAGACCTCGGGAGTTTAACGTGTGTTAACTTTGGCAGGAAGAGAGCAAGAAGAAGTTTACTACTGTAGTTGGAGAGAACCCCTCCTCGACGGTCCAATCTCGAGGAGAAAAAAATTTGAGCCACTTCAGTTGGCATAATATGTGGGAAACATCTAAGCAAGGCATTGTGATGCAATCCCAAGAGACTCCTCTTCCCACGACCTCCACACCCGAAGAAATGTTAGGGCAATCTCTTGCCATGATAAGGTTTTGATGTGTGTGGCAAAGGGTTTAAGTTAGTTTGTTATGTTGATTTGATATGTGCGTTGAAGTCATGCAGGGCTTAGAAATTCGCATATGGAGCCTTGGCGGGTTCACCACTCACAACCTCGTGCTTGAGTCGGAGAAGGAGCATTGCAAAGTCATGCGCTTGATGCTGCCGAGGGACCGCCGGACGAGATGACTTGAAGCGAAGCCAAGGAAGCAGACTTCGGAGGCAAGAGACGTGAAGGAGCATTGCAGAGTCGTGCGCCTGATGCTGCCGAGGGACGTGGCCACGGACGAAGAGAGCTTCGGCGAGGGACTTCGAGTGAGATGAGAGAATGAGTGAAATGTAGGTAGCTCATTAGGTGAACTTGGCCGAATGGCTGAGTGTCAGAAACTTGACCGCAATGGTTAAGGTTTATCCGACCGTCGGAAGCTCAAACTAATGTTAAGTTTGAGTTTCACACGGTACCAGTCGACTGCCATGACATGGCAGTCGACTGCTCTGAGTCGATTAGGTTCGAATGGTGTCTGAATCATAGGCATTTGGCCCAAGTAGTCGACTGCCATGGACTGGCAATGATCGTTGCCGACATCGGGCGACTACCAAGGGACGGCAATGATCGATGGCACCGCACGGCACGCGTAATGGAGTCGACTTCGCGGAGCACTCGACTGATCGAGCACCAGTTGACTGATGGTAATATCAGTCGACTGATGCCAATGTCGTTGGATGGAATCTAACATGGAAAGCAGCCGTTATTGGGCAATGACTACAGGATCAGTCGACTGATCGAGGGCATCAGTCGACTGCTCCTGTGTCAACGGGAAGAAACCCTCTTCCTCTATAAAAAGGAAGAGGATGGGGCTTTGGGAGGCAAATTCTTATGCTCTAATACTCTCCCAAAGTTCCCTAAAGCTTTCCATCCTCTTACTTGAGCTTATTTCCATTATATTTGTAAGAGGAGTGTTTTTGTAAAGAGGTTACCTCCACCTAGCTTTGTGCAAAGGAGAAATCTAGTGGATAGATTGCGGAGTGATTCACTATGGACGAATCGGACCGTGGATTAGCGGCATAGCCGTGAACCACGTTACATCTCCGTGTTTGTATTATTTGTTCTCATTGTTTATTTGCTTGTCTTTATTTATTTGTATTTGCATATTCCGCTTGCGCTAATCTTTGTGTAGACGAGCAAAATCCGTAAACCATCGATAGAGGGCTATTCACCCCCCTCTAGTCGGCCAATCGATCCTCCAACAAGTGGTATCAGAGCAAGGTTGCTTGTCACTGGACTAACCGCCACAACAAGCTCTACATCAAAATGGCCGGCTCAAACATCCATCCACCGAAGTTCGAAGGAGAATTCGCTTGGTGGAAGAAGCGAATGGAGGTATTTTTCGAAATGGATTTTGATATCATGATTACAATGGAATCCGGTTTCGTTTTGCCTAGGGATGAAGAAGGGAAGCCAATAGAGAAATCTAGGTGGACCAAAAAGCAAAGGGAAGAGCACCTTGCAAATTCAAAAGCCAAGCACCATCTCTTCAATGTGCTCCCCCAACAAGAGATCAACCGAATTGGGGAATGCTCAAGTGCCAAGGAGATGTGGGAGAGATTGGTTGAACTTCATGAAGGCACTTCGGAAGCCAAACTTGCAAGGAGAGACCTCCTCCGCTCCCAACTATCAAATATCAAATTGGAAAAGGGAGAAAAGGTAACATCATTACATTCTAGGTTTAAAGAAATATTAATTGGGCTAACAAGTGTAGGAGAGAAGCTATCAAACCGGGATATGGTCATGAAGGCCATAGATGCCTTTCCCCGGTCCTCAAGATGGAGCTCCATGGTGGATTCGTTTTACATCTCCAAGAACTTGGAAGTAAGTACCTTGGAGGAGTTTTTCTCAACAATGGAGCTCCACGAAACGAGGCTTGAAGGTATACAAGAAGAGCCTAGAATCCAACCTTCAAGGGGAGTAGCATTGATAGCAAACAAGGGGAAGAAGAAGATAGAGATCCCCTCCTCCTCCGATGATGAAGCCTCTTCCTCCTCCTCCATGGATAGCACGGAAGAAGCATATATGGTAAGGAGGGTAAGACATGCTTTAAAAGGTTTTAGATTTAACAAATCAAATGATAGGAAAAGAAGACCAAGGGGGAAAATCATTTGCTATAATTGCCAAGGAGAGAGACACATAAGGGACAATTGTCCCCTCCTAAAAAAGAGCAAGGAAGAGAGGAAGAAGAAAGAAGAAAAGAAGAAGAAGAAGGGGAGCAAGAAGAAAGAGGAGAAGAAGGCAAAGGAAAAAGGAAAGGCCATGGCTCTCAAAGCAAAGGCATGGGATGACCTTACTTCCCCTTCCTCATCCGATGAAGAAGAGCATGTCTACTCTAACCTTGCATTGATGGCTTTCGATGACTTGGATTGCTCCTCCACAAAAAATGAAGAATCAAGCTCAAGTGGAGAGAGCTCAAGTGAAGGGGGAGCCTCTACATCCTCCTCATCCGAAGAAGAAGAAGAGGATATGGAAACTATAGTAACGAATTTAACTCCTAAGAAAATAGTTTCCATGGTTTCTAGCTTAACTAGGGATTTATTTAGAGCTAAGAAGAAGAACAAAAGCATGCTAGATCAAATTAAGGACTTAGAAAATAAACTAGAAAAATCATGCTAAAATGAAAATGAAAATATTTCTTCTAGCTTAAGTGATGCATGCTCACATGAATATATGCCATTTAATGTTAGTGATGCGTGTATGGATGAAAATAGGGCTCTAAGGGAAAAGGTAGATTACTTGACAAAAGCCCTAGAAAAATTCACTATAGGCTCCAACACCTTGAACATGATCATTGGGAGCTAAAGAGCTAGCTTTAACAAAAAGGGCCTAGGTTATAAAGAAAAGAAAAATGAAAAGGCCTATAAATGCCTAATTGCTAGGGGACAAGATAAGAAGAAAGTAATAGCTAGGAAATGGATTCCTAAGGAGTATCTAGTGAACCCCATAGGCAAGAACTTATTTTGGGTTCCAAAATCCATCCTTAAGGGTTAGGATAACCCTAGGGTAGTCAACCATATGCAATTGACCTATATCATATTTTGGTTGACTTAGGATGGTGGGACAACATTTTTAAATAGTGTTAGGTGATGATAACGTGCCTATAAATAGTTATAATGCTTAAATCATGATGGTTAATGTAATTGCTATGTATGTTTGCAATCATGATTTATGATTTTGATATTTGGCACATAATCATGAGCAATAGGGTTAAATCATGCTTTAGGTGATACTTTGCTTATTATCATGATATAATACCTAATGCATGATTATTAATTGATGAATACATTAGGTTCATGATCATAGTGTAGAATTAATTGATATATACCTTTATGATCATGAGGATTGTTAGGTTGATACTTAATCTTGATAGAATTGCATGAATATAATAGTTAAGTGTATATAAGTACCCTCTAGGATACATCTCACACTCACAATAGGCTACTTTGATTGAAAACTTAGCATGAGTGAGATGTTAGGATGATACAAATGTCCACTAATGCCTATGGCATTTAGATGATCATTTGAAGTATCAAAATAGCAATAATAGACCAATCATGGGGAAGGCTTATGTTTAATTTATAGACATATTGCCCAAAGATCATGGTTGGATATGTCATATGTTTTCAAAACAATTTCTTAATCTAAAATCTATGTATTCATGTTTTGAAACAATTGGAATCAAAACTAGGTGTTAAACTTGATACTCACATGATCAAAAACCTAATAGTTTTTAAACCTTTTGGATTTTTAATAAATACATGAAAATATAATGGTTTTTCATGAAGACCTATTTTTCACTGGTAAACAAAGTTACAAGAAATATGTCTTCCAAATTTCATGATTTTTTGAATTATCTGGAATTTTTAATGCATTTCTGAAATTCGGTCCGAAAATCAGAAAGTTCTGAAATTCGCGTGCCAGTTGACTGGTAGTCTAAACCAGTCGACTGGTGGCCTAAAAATCAGACTAGTTAAGGCCGAATTCAGGATTTAAAACAATCTTTGGTATTTTTCTTCTATTAGACTTGATGCCATGAGTTTATAACTTAGTGTTAATCTTTTTGATGGTGTCAAAGGGGGAGAAATAATTATGTTTAAGTTAATTATGATAGGGGGAGAAATTTGTAGAGAGAGTTTCATGGATTAAGGGGGAGTTGCATGTTGTTATATCTTGTTTATGTTTTACATGCTTTCTTATCTTAAAATTTTATATCAAATGTTTCTACCTAACTTAAACGGATTGCCACACATCAAAAAGGGGGAGATTGTTAGGGCAATCTCTTGCCATGATAAGGTTTTGATGTGTGTGGCAAAGATTTTAAGTTAGTTTGTTATGTTGATTTGATATGTGCGTTGAAGTCATGCAGGGCTTAGTAATTCGCACATGGAGCCTTGGCGGGTTCACCACTCACAACCTCGTGCTTGAGTCGGAGAAGGAGCATTACAGAGCCGTGCACTTGATGCTGCCGAGGAACCGCCAGACGAGATGACTTAAAGCGAAGCCAAGGAAGCAGACTTCGGAGGCAAGAGACGTGAAGGAGCATTGCAGAGTCATGCACCTGATGCTGCCGAGGGACGTGGCCGCGGACGAAGAGAGCTTTGGCGAGGGACTTCGAGTGAGATGAGAGAATGAGTGAAATGTAAGTAGCTCATTAGGTGAACTTGGCCGAATGGCTGAGTGTCGGAAACTTGACCGCAATGGTTAAGGTTTATCCGACCGCCGAAAGCTCAAAATAATGTTATGTTTGAGTTTCACATGGCATCAGTCGACTGCCATGACATGGCAGTCGACTGCTCTGAGTTGATTGGGTTCGACTGGTGTCTGACTCATGGGCATTTGGCCCAAGTAGTCGATCGCCATGGATCGGCAATGATCATTGACGACATCCGATCGCCAAGGGACGCACGATCGATGGCACTGTGCATGGGCACAAAATGGAGTCGACTTCGCGGAGCACTCTACTGATCGAGCACCAGTCGATGAATGGTAATATCAGTCGACTGATGCCAATGCCGTTGGATGGAATCCAACGTGGAAAGCGGCTGTTATTGGACGGCAGCAGGATCACCGACCGATCGAGGGCATCGATCGCTTCCTCTGTGTCAACGGGAAGAAACCCTCTTCCTCTATAAAAAGGAAGAGGATGGGGCTTTGGGAGGCAAATGCTTATGCTCTAATACTCTCCCAAAGTTCCCTAAAGCTTTCCATCCTCTTACTTGAGCTTATTTCCATTATATTTGTAAGAGGAGTGTTTTTGTAAAGAGGTTACCTCCACCTAGCTTTGTGCAAAGGAGAGATCTAGTGGATAGATTGCGGAGTGATTCACCATGGACGAATCGGACCGTGGATTAGCGGCATAGCCGTGAACCACGTTACATCTCTGTGTTTGTATTGTTTGTTCTCATTGTTTATTTGCTTGTCTTTATTTATTTGTATTTGCATATTCCGCTTGCGCTAATCTTTGTGTAGACGAGTAAAATCCGTAAACCATCGATAGAGGGATATTCACCCCCCTCTAGCCGGCCAATCGAACCTCCAACAAGAAACTCCCATCACCATTTTACCTTCTCAACTGGTTGCAATGATAAAGAAGGCGATGGAAGATTCACGGATGGAAGATAATAAAAGGATGGGATATCTCCAACCTCATTCTGGAGAACCCTCTCAAAGATAACAAACTTATGGCAGATTCTCACACCTTCCCACTACTAGCCAACAAGAGACGGAGGTACTGGCAGGAGAAGGACTACAAGGAGGAGCTAATAGTCATCCCTTCCCTATACTGCATGCAAGGAGGGAAGAGCAAGGAAAAAGTCATTCAACAAAGGATCAGGAATCATACGAGCCTTCTCCGTTTACAAAGGACATAGTTATGGAATGTCCACCGCCCCATTTTTTCCCTCCTCACACTGTGTCATATGATGACACCTCTGATCCTGAAGAACATCTATCTCAGTTTGAGAGGGCAGCTGTTCTTCACTATTACGCCAACGCCCTCAAGTGCTGAGCCTTCTGCACCACCTTTTCATCATCAGCTCAAAGATGGTTTGTGTCACTGAGGCCTGGCTCCATCACCTGCTTTAATGATTTAAAGGGAGTTTTTTATAAGCACTTTGCTAGCAATAAGAGGTACAAACATGCTACCTCTAGTTTGCTTCATTTAAAGCAAGAGATGTCGGAATCATTACGGAGTTATATCCATCAGTTTACCAATAGCACTATAGAAGTACCTTCAGCTGCACCAAATTTCATAATGGTTATCCCCCACGGCTTGAGAGAAGACACATTCCTCAATTCTTTGTTGAGGAAACTGTTGGGTTTCCGGCACCGCGGCGAGTATGTGTTCGTACATGTTTCATAAACATGTGCATAGAGGAAGAATTAACAAGAAATAAATCTAATTTAATACAATACACACACCACATGCATGCAAAGTACAACATGTGTAGACATAATCGCAATTTCAAATTTTGCAATAAAAGGAAATTACTCTAGTTATACTTGACGTATCACGTGCAGCGGGAATGACATAAATCGGAGCAACTCTCAGTAGAATTGCCTCTATCCGTATCCACACTGAGTACCATCGGAATAGCTTCGCCAAGCTACAAGCCTCGTCTTTGTAGGAGTTACTATCCTCGTGTCAAAGATGATGTGATCGAGAGAAGCTCACAATCCGAATCAAAATTTGGATTTGAAAATGAGTCCCTAAAACTCGCTTCTCCGGAGAGGTATTCGTCAACCGATTAACGAATCCTTGGTCCTCCACCAATGACGATTACCAGAGATTGAATCCCCGACAAGGTAGCCACTGTCGGAGATCCAAACGTCGTCCAAATGATGCTCTGACAGGAAAGGAAACAAGCTGTCCAAAAAATTGGACAGCTTGGTGGAGGATTTGCGCCGGCCAAAGGAGGAAGGTCGACTGCACCTTGGTCACCGGAGCCAAGGGGTGTCGCCGGAGGTTCGCTGACAGCAGCAGGTGGTCGGCGGCAGCTGGTGGTATCGGCGACAAAAGCTACAAGGGGCGGCGACAAGGTTGGGTGAAAACCTTGTTGGGCAGCGGCAAGGAGAAGAGAGGGAGAGGAGAGGAAGAAAAGTTTTTCCAAAATAAACTTAGGGCTCTCCAAAAAACCTAACCGCGTTTTATAAAACCTGTGTTTCTTAACCATTAAGAAAACTTCTCCTTAGAGTTATTGGTTCATAACCAAAACCCGTTAACCCGCTCCAATAACTTAAGTTAAAAAAAACCGAACTGAGTTGGTCTATTTTAAGTTAAAACGAACCGAACCAACTTTGGTTCATTCGTTTAAAACAAACCAAATTCCTTTGGTTTATTCTCCACCATTGGATTTGAACCAAACCAATTTGGTTCATCCATCATATCTTCATAAGACTCAGCCCATCCATGCTTCCATTGCGACTGAAACAATTTCATGCTCACTTCTTGTTTGGTCCAACCAAACCTAATTTCTCTCGATCTGAGAATCTCATTCTCAAGCTCATTTTAAATCCTTCGAATTACGCTCGTTGTGCGTGTGACCAAATAGGTTCTCGATTTATGTTGGTCATCTATAATCAACCATTAATTATAGAATGATTATGAGTGACACCTAGTAGTACATCATGATCCCCAATTAACCGAAAAATTAACGGTTGATCCAGAACTATTTCTGAAACTCTTCAGCAACTACAATGAATCGTGCCCCGTTTCCTTCACGCATCTTATACCCACTTGGTTCAGGACATGGTCTATAGTGGCAGTCCCCACTAGGCTGACTACATCACACCTAGCCCAAGTATCATTTCCTCGTCCTACGGATTCTAGTTACTGCATATGTATCCAAGAGTACCTTACTCTAAACATGTAATGTTTTGGCCAAAGACTTTAGTAACAATCCGACGAGAGGCCATGGGTATACATCTCCTTGCAAGGAGTGGTGAATCCTTTATAGGCTATTCAAACACCTTCGATCACTTCGACTTATACCCAATCATCCCGGGTCCACATCTCCTCAGAGATGCTTGCTTAAGATGTCAAAGCATAAGTCTTCATGACCAAGATGACTTGAATACCGCAAGTCAAAGGAACATCGCACTTAAGCTACAGTAAGAACTTCATTGACATATCAATATATGCAGAGAACCATATGAAGTCTTACAGCTGGTCACTCCAATGAACTAGTTACCATAACTAGCATCCACGATCAACTCCGGACATCCCAATGTCTCCAGCTAGTGAGAAACAACTGCTTGGATAAACCAAAGAGTATACCTCGTGCTAGTCTCAACAGAATCGATGGCTTCCGAATCCATCAATTCATCGACTAGGGATAATTCCAATACATCACAATTATACATGTAGAGATACTCACTAGTTGTGATCCAATCACAAATTCTCTCATACTGTGAATCATATTGCGGACATTCAATAAATGAGTTTAAGATCCAATCAAATACATAAAAACATGTATACTCAAATAGTGAATCTTCATTTATCAAATAAATGGTACAACCATAAGGCGATTGTCTTAGGACACCTCTCATTTATAACTAACAAACTCCCACTTGACCTAATGTCAATCGCCACGGTATCCAATACCATAAGCTCTAACATGACCCTCAAACTTACTTTGAGGTAAGACCTTAGTTAAAGGATTCGCTAAGTTCCTTTTAGTGGGAATCTTCTCGATTTGTATTTCCTTCTTACTTATGATCTCTCTGATCAAATGATAGCGGCGAAACACATGTTTGGATCGTTGATGAGACCACATCAAGTTCAGAGATGAACTTCTCGATCCAAACCGCTTCCTTTACTGCTTCTAAAGCTGCAATGTATTCTTGCCTCAGTGGCAGAATCTGCTATAGTGTCTTGCTTAAAACTTTTTTAACTTATTGTGCCTCCATTTAAGGTAAATATGTACCCAGACTGAGACCTAGAATCATCCTTGTTTGTCTAGAAGCTGGCATCCGTATACCCGTGTATTACCTATCACCTTATCCATATATTAGGAACACATCCTTAGTTCTTCTTAAGTACTTAAGGATTGTCTTAACAGCCGCCCAATGATCCATTCCTGGATCAGACTGGTATCTGCTCGTCACACTTAGAGCATACGATACATTGGGCCTCGTACATAACATAGCATACATGATAGATCCTATTGCGGATGCATAGGGAATCTTACTCATGCAAATCCTCTCATCTTCTGTGCGCAGACACATAGACTTCAGAAGGTGTATCCCATGCCTGATGGGAAGAAAACCTTTCTTGGATTCTGACATGCTAAACCTCTTTAGCACTCAGTCTATATATGTAGACTATGAAAGACCAAGCAACCGATTCGATCTATCCCTATAGATCTTAATCCCGAGGATGTAGGTTGCTTCTCCCAGGTCTTTCATGGAGAATGTCTTGGACAACCAAATTTTAACTGACTGTAAAACAGAAACATCGTTTCATATAAGTAATATGTCATCGACATACAATACTAGGAACACAACTGTACTCCCACTAACCTTCTTGTACACACAAGTTTTGTCCGAATTTTATAAGAAATCAAACTTTTTGATTATCTCATCAAAATGCATATTCCAGCTGCTGAATGCTTGCTTCAATCCATATATGGACTGTCACAGTTTACATACCTTTGTTTTATCAACCGATGTGAAACCCTAAGACTGTATCATGTACATGTCCTCGAGTAGGTTTCCATTAAGGAAAGTTATTTTCACATCCATCTGTCATATCTCATAATCATAATGAGCCGCTATGGCTAGGAGCATCCGAATAGATTTAAGCATAGCTACAGGTGAATAGGTCTCGTCATAATCAACACCTTGCTTTTGACGATATCCTTTCGCCACCAATCTAGCCTTATAGGTAATTACATTACCATCCATTTCGGTATTCTTCTTGAAAATCCACTTGCACCCTATAGCCTTTATGCCTTCAGGTGGGTCAACCAAGTTCCAAACTTGATTTTCATACATGGAATCCATTTTCGACTTCATGGCATTAAGCCACTTATCCCTTTCTGAACTTTTCAAAACTTCTTCATAACTGGTAGGCTCCTCATCATCAATGAGTAACACGTCGTTCGATTCACTTACGAGAAATCCATATCTCTCAGGAATGTTGCGTGTTCTACCAGATCTATGAAGATGTGGTGTTTCAATAGGTCCAGCCGATGGCTCATCACTATGAGTTATCGATTGTGGTGCATCAATTCCTATTTGAGTCTCTCGAGCCTCCTCAAGCTCAACGACACTCCCACTGTTTTCTTGCAAGAGAAACTCTTTCTCTAGAAATACAACATGTCTTGAAATAAACACCTTTTGTTCCACAAGATGATAGAATTGATAACCCCTTGTTTCCTTAGGGTATCCAATAAATAAACATTTATCAAACTTAGCATCCAATTTGTCTGATACATTCCGCTTCATATAAGTAGGATAACCACATATCTTCAAGTAAGATACATGAGGTTTTTTACTATTCCATATCTCATATGGAGTAGTAGAGACTACCTTGGTTGGCACTCTATTTAGCAAGTTAACAGTTGTCTGAAGTGCATAGCTCCAAAAGGACTTGGGAATATTCGCATGATTCATCATCGACCTGACCATGTCCAACAAGGTCCGGTTATGCCTCTCAGATACACCATTATGTTGCGGTGTATATGGCGGAGTCCATTGATACAATATACCATTGTCTCTTAGATAATCTAGAAATTCTTGACTTAAGTATTCACTATTAGAGCATTGGTTGCCGGCTAGAGGGGGTGAATAGCCCTCTTCATACAATGATAGTAATTGCTTTATTGATTGTCTACAAATTCTATTGCCGCAAGCAGAAATATAAAGCTAAGACAATTAAAAACAACACAAAGTAAACAGCAATGCAAACATGGCGATGTAACGTGGTTCACGACCTTGCCGCTAATCCATGACCCAATTTGTCCAAGGTGAATCATGCCTTAAACCTTCCACTAATTTCTCCTTTGCACAAAGCTAGGTGGAGGTAACCTTTTCTTACAAAATCACTCCTCTTACAATAAGATGAATATAAGCATAAGGAAGAGGAGGAAATTCATTTAGGCACTTTGGGAGATGTTTAGAATAGAAGCATTAGGCTCCACAAGTGTCCAAAGGCCCCATTTTATAGAGAAGAACTCATTCTTCCCGTTGGGCGCCTGGTAGTCGACTGATGCCCCGATCAGTCGACTGCTCCTATTGTCGTTGCCCAATAACGGCTTCTTCCACGTTGGATTTCATCCAATGACTTCCACATCAGTTGACTGATCATCCCATCAGTCGACTGATCGAGCTAAAAGTCGAGTACTGGAAGCAAGCACTCGACTGATCAACATTCTGTACCCAAAACCCTTGCGATCAGTCGACTGCTGCCATCAGCAGTCGACTGATGGTTTCGGCAGTCGACTGCCAACCCTTGGCAGTCGACTGCTAGGACACAAACCTGACTCGAACACCAGTCGAGTCACAGTCGACTTGGAGCAGTCGACTGCCATGTCATGGCAGTCGACCGATGTCGAGAAATCCCATTCGACACTTAGCTAAATGGCCAAGTTTCACCTATGACCTACCCCGTCCCAGGTTACAATCGCTCACTCTCATTCCCTTGGAGTCCCTCCCCTTTGAAGTTGTCTTCGTCCGACCATGTCCCTCGGATGCGCCAAGCGCTCGACTTTGAAGCGCCATCCTTCACGTCTCGCCCTGAAGTCTACTTCCTCTGGCTTCACTCCAATGCTCCTTGTCCGGCGGTCCCTCGGATGCACCAAGCGCACGGCTTCCGCAATGCATCTTTCATCGACTCAAGAACCGAGTCATGAGAGGTGAAATTTGCCAATTCTCCATGTGTGAATTACTAAGTCATGCATTACTTCAATGCACACATCAAATCCAATAGAATCCTAACTTAAACCCTTTGCCACACACATCAAAACCACATCATAGGTTTATTGCCCTAACAATCTCCCCCTTTTTGATGTGTGGCAATCCGTTTAAGTTAGGTAAAACAAATACATAAAGCATAAGGCAAGAATGAATGTAAATAAAAACATGAGTATCAAACTCCCCCTTAAACATGCAACTCCCCCTTAAGACATTCTAAAATTTCCCTTTTAGCATGATTAACTTAAACCTATCAATTCTCCCCCTTTGACACCATCAAAAACATTAACATGATGTCATAATCCAAGGCATCAAAGTCTAAGGATCGAAAACCCATCAAAACAGCCTAAAAACACTAAAATTAGGCTATGAACAGACCAGTCGACTGAATCAGACATCAGTCTACTGGCACGCTAGTTTCAACAATTTCTGATTTTCGAACCGAAATTCATAAATGCACCAGAAATTTTAGAAAATTCAAAAAATTGTGAAATTTTGAAAACACATTTATTTTAAAGTCCTTTATTAGTGAAAAATGAGTTTTCATGAAAATTACTTATATTTTCAATGATTTGTCAAAAATCCAAAAGTTTCAAAAACAACTAGTATTTAATCAAGTTTATATCAATTTTAACACTTAGTTTTGCTTTAGATTGTTTCAAAATATGAAAACACAGATTTTAAAGTAAAGAATGGTTTTGAAAACATATGAAATATCCAACCATGATCTTTGGGCAACATGTCTATTAATTAAACATATGCTTTCCCCATGATTAGTCTATTATTACTATTTTGATACTTTAAATGACCATCTAAATGTCATAGGCATTAGTGGACCATTATTATCATCCTAACATCTCACCCATGCTAAGTTTTCAATCAAGGTTATCTTTATGGTGAGTGTGAGATGTTCCTATAGATATTTATATACTTAACCTTCAAATTCATGCAATTCTACACAAGGTTAAGTATCATCCTAAAAACCCAATCATGAACATGCATCAAGAATTATCAATCATGATCATAAATCATCAATCATTGCATATCATGATTATAAATTATAAAATTGAGCATGAATCATGATTTAAACATTCAATTTATGGGTTATGCATAATCATCACCCAACACTATTTCAAAAATTAAGTCTCACACCATCCTAAGTCAACCAAATAACATGATATAAGTAAAATTTTTATGGTTGACTAACCTAGGGTTTTCTTAACCCTTAAGGATGGATTTATGAACCCAATATAAGTTCTTTCCTATGGGGTTCACTAAATATTCTTTAGGAATCCATTTCTAGCTATTATTTTATTTTTGGCTTGACCCCTAGCAATTAAACAATGATAGGCCTTTTCATTTTTGTTTCTCTTATATCCTAGGCCTTTCCTATTGAAGCTTGCCCTTTGGCTTCCTATGATCATGTTTAATGTGTTGGAGCCAATAGTGAATTTTTCTAGGGCTTTAGTTAAATGGTCTACCTTTTCTCTTAAAACCCTATTTTCTTCCATACATGCATCACTAACATTAAAAGACATGTAATTATCATGTGAGCATGCATCATTGATACTAGAAGAAACATTATCATTAATATTCAAACATGATTTTTCTATCTTTTCTTCTAGGGCCTTAATTTCATCAAGCATGCTCTTATTTTTCTTTTTAGCCCTAAATAACTCCTTAGTTAAGCTAGATATCATGGACATGATTTTCTTGGGAGGGAGATTTGTAACCTCACTTACCAAATCCCCTTCCGATGATGAGGATGAAGATGTGGATGCTCCCCCTTCAATTGAGCTCTCCTCCTCGCTAGTGCTTCTTTCTTCTTCCTTGGAGGAGGTGGTGTCCACATCTTCTATTGTCATTAGAGCTAGATTTGTGACAAAGACATTTTCTTCCTCCGATGATGATGATGAAGGATCATCCCATGTAGCCTTGTGTGCCTTTGCCTTCCCCTTTTCTTTGGCCTTCTTCTCTTCTTCCTTCTTCTTGCTCCCTTTCTTCTTTTCTTCTCCTTTCTTCTTTGCTCTTGTTCAAGTGGGGACAATCATCCCTTATGTGTCCCTCTCTTTGGCAATTGTAGCATATGATCTTCCTCCTTGGCCTTCTCCTCCTATCATTAGGTTTGTTAAATTTAAAACCTTTTAAGGCACGTCTTACCTTCCTTACCATGTAAGCTTCTTCCGTGCTATCCATGGAGAAGGAGGAGGAGGAGTCTTCATCAGATGAGGAGGGAGGAGTCTCGTTCTTCTTTTTCCCTTTGTTGGCTACTAGTGCCATTCCCCTTGATGGCTTGATGCTTGGTTCTTCAATTATCCCTTCAAGCCTAGATTCATGCAATTCCATAGTGGAGAAAAATTCATCTAGAGTACTTACCTCTAGATTCTTTGAGATGTAGAATGAGTCCACCATTGAACTCCACTTGGATGATCGGGGAAAGACATCAATTACCTTCATGATCATGTCCCTATTGGAGAGCTTCTTCCCTACACTAGATAAACCGTTAAGAATTTCTTTAAACCTAGAATGTAAGGATGTTACCTTCTCCCCTTTATCGAGTTTGATATTGTTGAGTTGGGAATGAAGGACATCTCTCCTTGCTAGCTTGGCCTCGGATGTGCCTTCATGAAGCTCCACTAGCTTCTCCCACATCTCTTTAACGCTAGCACATTCTCCTATTCGGTTGACTTCTTGTTGGGGGAGTACGTTGAATAGATGATGCTTGGCCTTTGAATTCGCCAAGTACTCCTCCCTTTGTTTCTTTGTCCATCTCAATTTTTCCAATGGCTCCCCTTCTTCATCCCTATGAACTTCGAAACCATTTTCCATGATTAGCATTATCTCAAAATCCATTTTGAGGAATACCTCCATGCGTTTCTTCCACCACGCAAATTCCCCCTCGAACTTTGGCAGGTGAATATTGGAGTCAACCATCGTAGTTGTTGTGCTTGTTGTGGCGATTAGTCCGGTGACAAGCGACTTGGCTCTGATACCACTTGTTGGAGCGTTGGTGGTCGGCTAGAGGGGGGTGAATAGCCCTCTTCGTACGATGATGGTAATTGCTTCATTGATTGTCTACAAATTCTATTAGCACAAGCGGAAATATAAAGCTAAGACAATTAAGAACAACACAAAGTACAGAGCAATGCTAACACGGCGATGTAATGTGGTTCACGACCTTACCGCTAATCCACGACCCGATTTATCCAAGGTGAATCACGCCTTAAACCTTCCACTAATCTCTCCTTTGCACAAAGCTAGGTGGAGGTAACCTATTCTTACAAAATCACTCCTCTTACAATAAGATGAATAAAAGCACAAGGAAGAGGAGGAAATTCGTTTGGACACTTTGGGAGATGTTTAAAAAAGAAGCATTAGGCTCCCCAAGTGTCCAAAGGCCCCATTTTATAGAGAAGAACTCATTCTTCCCGTTGGGCGCCTGGCAGTCGACTGATGCCCCCAATCAGTCGACTGCTCCTGTAGTCGTTGCCCAATAACGACTTCTTCCACGTTGGATTTCATCCAACGGCTCCCACATCAGTCGACTGATCATCCCATCAGTCGACTGATCGAGCTAACAGTCGAGTGCCGGAAGCGAGCACTCGACTGATAAACATTATGTGCCCGAAACCCTTGCGCGATCGATCATTGCCATCGCCCGTGATCGGTGATGTTTCAGCGATCGATTGTCAACCCTTGGCAGTCGACTGCTAGGACACAAACCAGACTTGAACACCAGTCGAGTCACAGTCGACTTGGAGTATTCGACTGCCATGTCATGGCAGTCGACTGATGTCGAAAAATCCCATCCGACACTTAGCCAAATGGCCAAGTTTCATCTACGATCTACCCCATCCCGAGTTACAATCGCTCACTCTCATTCCCTTGGAGTCCCTCGCCTTTGAAGTTGTCTTCATCCGACCACGTCCCTCAGATGCGCCAAGCACACGACTTTGCAGCGCCATCTTTCACGTCTCCCCCTGAAGTCTACTTCCTCCGACTTCACTCTAATGCTCCTTGTCCGGCGGTCCCTCGGATGCACCAAGCACACGGCTTCCGCAATGCATCTTTCACCGACTCAAGGACCGAGTCATGAGAGGTGAAACATGCCAATGCTCCATGTGTGAATTACTTAGTCCTACATGACTTCAACGCATACATCAAATCCAATACAATCCTAACTTAAACCCTTTTCCACACACATCAAAACCACATCATAGGTTGATTGCCCTAACATTCACCACCTTGATCCGATCGAAGTATTTTAATATTCTTGTGATGTTGTTTCTCTACTTCATTTCTGAATTCTTTGAACATTTCAAAGGCTTCAGACTTGTGTTTCATCAAGAACACATACCCAAACCGTGAGTGATCATCGGTGAAGGTAATGAAGTAGCTATAGCCTCCTAGAGCTTGAGTTGACATAGGTCCGCATACATTAGTATGTATTAGACCAAGCAACTCTCCCACCCATTCACATTTTCCTGTAAAAGGTAACTTAGTCATCTTGCCTTTTAAGCATGATTCACATATATCGTATGAATCCAATTCAAGCAATTTCAGAATTCCACATCGGTGTAATTCGGACATGTGTTTCTTGATTTCATGGCCAAGACGACAATGCCACATATAGGAGTCTAATTGATTATATTTTCGAGCACGCTTGTTACTCGCTTCAATATTGAAAACATCACAGGATATGTCCAATGTATAAATACCATTGTTCAAAGTTCCAGTCCCATAAAGTACGCTATTCAAAGTTATATAACAACAATTGTTATTAAACGTCAAATGGTAACCATTTCTATTTAAGCAGGAAATAGAAACAATGTTCTTTATTAGAGAAGGAACATAATAGCAATTGTCCAGTTCTAAGACTAGTCCACTAGGGAGCTTCAGCAAATAAGTTCCGATGGTGACCGCAGCAACCTTTGCTCCATTGCCAACTCACAAATTTGGCTCCCCTCTGACGAGTCTTCTTCTATTCCTTAGCCCATATATGTTATTACTGTTGGATCGAAGCGGATCGCTAGAGGGGGGGGGGTGAATAGCGATAAAACTTTTCTTTCTTTCGAATTCGTTTCAAAACAATTAAGTGTAGCGGAAAGATAAATAAAATAATAAAAGAGACAAGATATTTTTTACTTGGTTTGTAGCCTTCGGCTACTACTCCAAGGCCCTAGTGGTCTTGACCATGCACGGAGGGTAAAAGACTAAAGAACTCCTCCTCGTTAGAGGTAGGAGTTAATCGATACAAGAACACAAAAAGCTTGAGGTAGAGGGACACTCCCCCTCTCCTCGTTACGATAGAAAAGCTTCGAAAAGTAAAGAAACAACTGATATAAAGCTTATACCGACGTAAAAAAATAAAAAAAAATTAAACCTAGACATCAGAGAAGAAGCACTTCATTGTCGGAGAGTTGTAGCTTTGCGGAGGCTTTTGGAAGCTTAGAATTGATGAAGAAACCCTAGGATATGCCCTCCTTTTATAGCCTTTGAGCCCCTTTTCGAGAAGAACCCTAGCCAATCACATTTGAGCACCACTCCTCTTGAAATGAGGTGATAAGCCTTGACTCCTCAAAGCTGATCATTGACCATCAGTTGACTGATGGCCATCATCAGTCGACTGATGGCAGCATTAGTCGAATGCTGACCACAGGCAGTCGACTGATGGACGGTAGTCAAGTCCTCCAAGCTGGCAATCGACTGATGCTAGTTGAAATGACAAGTTAGCTGAATAATAACATTATTTCGACGGCCTCTGACCATCCGATCTCGACCTAGACCACCTATGAGATGTCTTGGGCCGGATCTACGCTTAAGTCTATCCCCGTAAAGAGGATATGACCTCACTTACCCTCGCACACACACGAGCTTACCTCGATACTTACTGTGTTGCTTTTGCTTTCGGCCTTCCACTCGATTCCTTCGGCTCCCTCCGAAGTCACTAGAGTGTCGCCCGACCACCACGGCTTCCTCCGGGTGTCGCTAGCCTTCAGCTCCAGCTATAGCAATTTTTTGCACACTCGATTCAACTCGTGAGATAACGACATGAGCTTAACTTTGTATCGTTTGCTATAATCAAAACTTAGGTTCGACTTAGGTGCCTACTGCACCAACAATCTCCCCCTTTTTGATTTATGGCAAACCCACATACAAAGTTAAGTAAATAGCAAGCATGAAGAATAATAATGTGCATGAGAAACAAAAATGAAGATTAAGTTGGAGTAGTATGGATTTTCTTCAAGTACTCCCCCTTGAGGAAACCTCCCCCTTGACCAAGGGTGAGTCTTGAAGAAAGACCTTAATCCTCCCCCTTGAGAGTTGCTTTAAGTAATTAATATTACTTAAAGTTGGCCATAGTAAAACGTTTAAGTTAAGAGGTCTTCTTAACTTGGCCCTTTCTCCCCCTTAAGTAAAACATTAACGTTTTTGTTAAGAATAAGTTTTTAAGTTAAGAATTCTCTTAACTTAGCCTTTACTTCTTTTTGTTAAAAAGTTAAGTAAGTTTTCAAAACTTAAATTTAAAGTTAATGTTTGGTCATGAACTTAAACTTAAAGTTAACTTTTGGTTATGTAAATAAATATGAAGTTAAGTTATCAAAAATTAAAAAATTTGACCCCTTAACTTTGGCCTTTTTCTTCCCCTTTTGCCATATATCGAAAAGTGTAAGGGTGTGTGGAAAACAAAAAAAAAATATATTAAATTTAAAGTCCAAGCATGTTCCACATTATTTTGAAAATAATATACTGAAAATAAGCTCATCTATAAAATGTTCGACTCATATTTGGCTTGATTGATATGAAAGATCAACCAGTCTTGGTCAGAGTCGGTTAGTATGTATGATTATACTCTGTGGTTCATGGCGATGCACTAGCTCTACATATGGAACCAGGAGTAAGGTCCTAACATCTCATGCCCATCTACGTGGCTAAGTACACAAACACATTAGTCCTATGTGTTGTGAGATGTATTGGCTCCTTAAATCTATAGGTGCATGATATCTAAGGTATGTCCTATGCTAGTTCCATGAAAAATAAAAAGTAAGAAATAGTAGTAAGAAAATATAATTTGTAAGTTCCTATTCTACTACGCACATTCCCAATTTTCTTCTTAATAGACTAAATTCGGCTTCGGATAGGGGTTTAGTAAATAGGTCTATCAAGTTAGACTTCGATTCAATGTATTCGAGTTGTATGGCTCCGTTGGCCACATGTTCTCAAATGAAATGGTGTTTGACCTCTATATGTTTGGTCCTAGAGTGACATATCGGATTCTTAGTAAGGTTAATTGAACTAATGTTATCTACGTGGAGTTTCGTGTTCGTAAAGTCTAACTTAAAGTCGCGGAGAGTGTGCTTCATCCAAAGAAGCTGAGTGACACACTCACCCATCGCAATGTATTCGTCTTTGGTGGTAGATAAGGCAACACAATATTGCTTCCTACTGCACCAACTCACTAGACTCGAGCCGAGAAGTTGACAACAATCACTCGTACTCTTTCTATTGAGCTTACTACCGGCATAGTCCGAATCGGAGTAGCCGGTTAGTTCGAACTCGGTAGATCTAGGGTACCAAATACCGGTTGGTCGATAGAGTGGCTTGGTTGACTTAGGTTAGGATTAATACTAGACTTGATCTCCGGATCAGAGTTGAGTCTGGTATGAATCGGCTCGTTAATTGGGGTTGCCGGGGGTTTTGTAGGTTCGTGTCCTTCAAAAAAATACTACATTGATAGTCTCCTCGAATCTAAGGGTATCATGGTTATATACTCTATAAGCTCTACTTGTAGTCGAGTATCCTAGAAAGATTCCGGTCGTGGTTTTGGATGTAAATTTCCCTAGGTAATCCTTAGTGTTTAGGATATGTACCTTACACCCAAATACCCTAAAGTATTTGATGTCAGGTATTTTATCGTGATAAACCTCGTATGAGGTCTTAAGGTACCTCTTTACCATAAGGATCCTATTTTGGACATAGCATGTCGTACTCACGGCTTCCGCCCAAAACCTATCGGGTAGGTTATACTCGTTTAACATTGTCCTAGCGGCTTCTTGTAGGTTTCTATTTTTACGTTCTACTAGGTCATTTTGTTGTGGAGTTCTCGGGCAAGAGAACTCATGGTGGTATCCATTTAGGTTATAGAATTCTGTAAACCTATGGTTCCCAAGTAAATCTAGAATAGTCATCAATTATGACTAAGAAGAATTTACTTCCATTAAGTGACTTAGCTCCGTGTGAATCAAATAGATCCATGTGTAGGAGCTCAAGCACACTTTTGGTTCGTTCTTTATTAGTTAGTTGATGTTGTGTCCTAGCTTGTTTACCTTGTTGACAAGCATTACATATTTTATTATCCAAGTTATTGAGGTTAGGCAAACCTCTGACTAAGTCACTCTGACTCATCTTGTGGATGAGTCTTGGGTGTGAGTGACCGAGTCGTCGGTGCCACAACCATGATTCCTCTTGCCATGCCATAAGACACTTAGTTGAGGAGTTAGTTAAGTTAATAGTGTAAATGTTATTATTTCTAGTTCCCTTAAGAATTGTTTTAGAAGTTTCATTTATATTAATTACGCATTCATTTTCTAGAAATATGACCTTATAGTTATTATCACACAATTGGCTTACACTAAGTAAATTATATTGAAAATTTTCTACTAATAAAACATTTTTAATAACAAAATTTGAGTTGAGCTCAATATCACCTGATCCGATGATTTTGAGCTTGTCGTTGTTTCCGAAGGCTACCGATCCTTGTCGTTTGAATCGAATCTTCGAAAACTTGAGTTAATCCCCGGTCATATGTCGGGATCAACCACTGTCCAACATCCATTGATCCTACATGCAAGGTAGTTGGATCGAATATTGGATTTATTAAAGATTGGTTAAAGATTATTAACCTAAATCATCTCACCCATGTCTACATGATCAAACATGTTAACCATATATGTTCTTGTGAGATGACTTTCAATTTTACTTGATTTAAATTTAATGACTTGAAAACTTGTCAACCTTGCGTTAGATTCGAATTTGACCTTAGGCTCATCAAGTCACCTTTTCAAGATCATGGCTTCCAGGTCGTGGCGAGGCACAGAGGCCTTCTTTGATCGGAACAATGACCACTTCCTTAGACAAAGCCATTTTCAAGAAAATAGAGACTTGACTTACCTAAGACCACTTCCTGGTCTAACTAGTCTAGGATACGGCGAGGTAGCTTCAGCTAGTTCCGCTCGGTCAAGTGCACCGTACTAGATACGCCTTATCTAGCCCGAATACACAAGACTCCGCTTTCCTAGCATACTATCATCTCGCCGTGTCCTGGTATTATGTTATCAAGTATTGACGAGTTATAGTCCTATCTAACCATTCTAAAAAGGAAAATCAAATTAAAATAAAAACCTAAGCATGCAATTTCTAAGTTAAAACACAAACAAGTTTCGTACTAGCTCCCCCTGGACCGTTGAATCGATTCGGTCTCTCCACATAGTGAATTTGGTCCTTTGGAACCCAGTACTGGTTCGATCCTAAGTTTGAAATCAAGGTGGTCTTAGGGACCCACGATTGGACACATTTTTTATGTCGACTTACAATCGACATATACGACTTGTTGGTCGTATTTGAACTAAACCCTAGTCCGACCTTGTTGTACATGACCCTTTGCTATCCAAGTAGGAGGTCAAGTCCTTTGGATCCCAAAGTAAACCTTTCCAACGTGTTCCTAAGATCTTCAACTTGAATATTCAAGAGTGAGTTCTCAACTTCGAGTTTTTCACCTAAGTTGAGTCCTCCTCTTGAACTCGACTAGTCGAAGAGGTTAGGGAGACCTCGTGTTTGAGGAGTTTAACTTCCTCAACCAGGGTCTCGACCTTGGACTCAGACTTAGCTAATTTTTTAGTTAAAAATTTAATTGCACTATAAAGTGTACTAATGAGGAATCGACTTACCTTGAGTGTATCTTTTAAACCGGATGTGTATCCGTGGCTTGTCTTGAATAGTGCTTCGCAGTCCGACTCATCTTCGATTTTCGATTCAAGTTCCAGTTCCGACTCCATCTTCCATTCCACTGGTTTAGCCATGAGAACACAATCATTATCTTCTTCCTCGGATGCTTCTTCCCAAGTAGCGTTGAGTGCCTTTTTGTGTTTTGGTGCTTTGCTCTTGAGTTTTGGGCATTCGGACTTGATATGTCCAAACCTGTTGTATTCATAGCATCTAATATTTGAACTTTTAGTCTTACCTTCGTTGGATCGAGTCACGGTTCGTTTTCGGCCCTTGACTATCCTCTGAACTAGGTTGACTAGTTCGACCTCCATTTCCGAGTCGACCTCCGAATCGGACTCATCCTCTTCTTCCTTCGGAGGTGCCTTGCTTGCGGTTTTCTTCCTTGAACCTGCAAAAAGTGTTATACCCTTCTCGGGTTCCGAGTTAGACTGCTCATGAAGTTCAAAATTGGAAAATAATTCATCTAACCTAAGTTTCGAAAGATCCTTGGAGACCTTGTAGGCATCGACCATGGATGCCCACAAGGTAGTCCTTGGAAAGGAGTTAAGAACATACCTTATAAGGTCGCGGTTTTCGACCTTTTGCCCGATTGCGTGTAGATTATTGACTATGTCTTGAATGCGGACGTGAAGTTGTATTGTCGTTTCATGTTCCTCTATTTTTAGATTATATAATTTATTAAATAAAAGATCGCGCTTACGTACCTTGGCTTCATCGGTCCCTTCGTGTAGCTCCACTAGCTTTGTCCAAAGGTCCTTTGTGCTGATGAAGGGGCTGATGCGATTTAGCTCCTCCTTGGACAAGCCGCATTGAAGGATTTGAGTTGCCTTGGCGTCGGCTTCGACTTGTCATTTTGTCGCAATGGTCCATTGGTGATAATTCAAGGATTCACCCACTTTGTTAGTTGAAAGTGTGAATCCCGTTTGGATTATGTTCCACATCTCGATTTGGGTTTTGAGAAAGCATTCCATCCGACCCTTCCAATAACGGAAGTCATCTCCATTGTAAAACGGAGGTCAAACGATGCTAAAATCGTCGAGATTGGCCATTAAAACAAAAGAAACAAGGAGATGAAGACGAAAAACCTAGCAACGACAAAAACACACGAAATGTACCAAGACTCGCGTCTTGGATTAGTAGTGCGGGAGGAAAACTAACCAAATGAAAAATTTGAAATAAACAGAATTAAAAAGAAAAAAAACTGTAAAAAGCTAGATCGGTGGTTTCACCAAATCTTAGCAACCCCCGGCTCTGATACCAATTGTTGGATCGAAGCAGATCGCAAGAGTGGGGTGAATAGCGATAAAACTTTTCTTTCTTTCGAATTCGTTTCAAAACAATTAAGTGTTGGGTTTCTGACAGCGCGGCGAGTGTGTGTTCGAACATGTTTCGTAAACATGTGCACAGCGGAAGAAATAAAATTAATTAATCTAATTTATTACAACACTCACACCACACGCATGTATAGTACAACATGTGTAGACATAACCGCAATTTTAAATTTTGCAATAAAAGGAAATTTATACTACGTATACCTGACGTATCACGTGTAGCGGGAAAGGCATCAACCGGAACGATCCTCGCTAGAATCGTCTCTATCCGTATCCACACCGAGTATCTTAAGGATGACTTCACAAAGTCATGAGCCTCGTCTTCGTACGAGTTACTAGCCTCGTGTCGAAGACGATGTGATCGAGAGAAGATCACAATCCGAATCAAAATTCGGATCCAAAATGAGTCCTCAAAAACTCGCTTCTCCGGAGAGATATTCGTCAACCGTTTGACGAATCATTCGTCCTCCACCTATGTGGATTACCAGAGATCGAATCCCCAGCAAGACTACCGCTGTCGGAGCTCCAAACGTCATCCAAACCACGCTCCGACAAGAAGAAAACAAGCTGTCCAGTAAACTGGACAGCTTTGGTGGAGACCTTGCGCCGGCCAAATAAGGAAAGCAATATGCTCACCTTGTCGCCGGAGCCAAGGAAGATCACCGGAGCTCCTCCAGCAATAGCTAGATGCCGACAAGTGGGGAGGACAGCAGTTGCTGGATGCCGGTTGGAGAAGCTTGGGCGGCGGCTTGGAGTTGGGCGCCGGCAAGACTTGGAGAAGAGAGGGAGGTGGGTGGCAAATTTAGGGTTGTAAGGATTAGGGCTTAACAAAACCCTTAAGCCATATTTTATAGAGAACAAATTCTCCTAATGGTTATCGGATCATAACCAAAAGCCCGTTAACCCGCTCCATTAATTTAAGTTAAAATAAACCGAACTATGTTGGTCTATTTTAAGTTAAAACGAACCGAACCAACTTTGGTTCATTCGTTTAAAACAAACCAAACCCCTTTGGTTTATTCTCCTCCATTAGATTAGAAGAAAACCAATTTGGTTCATCCATCATGTCTTCATAAGACACGGCCCATCCATGCTTCCATTGCGACTGAAACGATTTCATGCTCGCTCCTTGTTTGGTCCAACCAAACCTAGTTTCTCTCAGTCTGAGAATCTCATTCTCAAGCTTGTTTTAAATCCTTCGGATTATGCTCGTTGTGCGTGTGACCAAATAGGTTCTCGATTTATGTTGGTCATCTATAATTAACCATTAATTATAGAATGATCATGAGTGGTACCTAGTAGTACATCATGATCGCCAATTAACCGAAAAGATCAACGGTTGATCCAGAACTATTTCTGAAACCCTTCAGCAGCTACAATGAATCGTGCCCCATTCCCTTCACTCATCTTATACCCACTTGGTTCAGGACATGGTCTATAGTGTCAGTCCCCACTAGGTTGACTACGTCACACCTAGCCCAAGTATCATTTCCTCGTCCTATGGATTCTAGTTACTGCACATGTATCCAAGAGTACCTTACTCTAAACATGTAATGTTTTGGCCAAAGACTTTAGTAACAATCCGACGAGAGGCCATAGGTATACATCTCCTCGGAAGGAGTGGTGAATCCTTTATAGGCTATTCAAACACCTTCGATCACTTCAACTTATACCCAATCATCTCGGGTCCACATCTCCTCAGAGATGCTTGCTTAAGATGTCAAAGCATAAGTCTTTATGATCAAGATGACTTGAATACCGCAAGTAAAAGGAACATGGCACTTAAGCTACAGTAAGAACTTCATTGACATATCTATATATGCAGAGAACCATATGAAGTCTTACGGCTGGTCACTCCAATGAACTAGTTACCATAACTAGCATCCACGAATAACTCCGGACATCACAATGTCTCCAGCCAGTGAGAATCAGCTTCTTGGATACACCAAGGAGTATACCTCGTGCTAGTCTCGACAGAATCGATGGTGTCTAAATCCATCAATTCATCGACTATGGATAATTTCGATACATCACAATTACACATGTAGAGATACTCACTAGTTGTGATCCAATAACAAATTCTCTCATGCTGTGAATCGCATCGTGGACATTCAGTAAATGAGTTTAAGATCCAATCAAATACATGAAACATGTATACTCAAATAGTGAATCTTCATTTATCATATAAATGGTTCATACATAAGGTGATTGCCTTAGGAAATCTCTCATATATTACTAACAGACTCCCACTTGGCCTAATGCCAATCGCTACGGTATCCAATACCATAAGCTCTAACATGACCCTCAAACTTATTTTGAGGTAATGCCTTAGTCAAAGGATCCGCTAAGTTCCTTTTAGTGGGGATTTTCTCTATTTGTATTTCTTTCCTACTAATGATCTCTCTGATCAGATGATAGTGGTGAAGCTCATGTTTGGATCGTTGATGAGACCTTGGCTCTTTCACTTGTGCAATTGCTCCATTGTTGTCGCAGTAGACCGGTATTGATTCAACAATGGCTGGAACCACACCAAGTTCAAAAATGAACTCCTTGATCCAAATCGCTTCCTTTGCTGCTTCTGAAGCTGCAATGTATTCTGCCTCAGTGGTAGAATCCGCTACGGTGTCTTGTTTGGAACTTTTCCAACTCACTGCGCCCCATTCAAGGTGAACACGTATCCAGACTGTGACCTGGAATCATCCTTGTCTGTCTGGAAGCTGGCATCCGTATACCCGCATATCACCATGTCCCCTTCTCCATATATTAGGAACACATCCTTAGTTCTTCTTAAGTACTTAAGGATTATCTTAACAGCCGCCCAATGATCCATTCCAGGATCAGACTGGTATCACTCGTGACACTCAGAGCATACGATACATCGGGCCTCGTACATAACATAACATACATGATAGATCCTATTGCGGATGCATAGGGAATCTTACTCATGCAAATCCTCTCGTCTTCTGTGCGTGGACACATAGACTTCGAAAGGTGTATCCCATGCCTGATGGGTAGGAAACCTTTCTTGGATTTCGACATGCTAAACCTCTTTAGCACTCGGTCTATATATGTAGACTGCGAAAGACCAAGCAGCCGTTTCGATCTATCTCTATAGATCTTAATCCCGAGGATGTAGGTTGCTTCTCCCAGGTCTTTCATGTAGAATGTCTTGGACAATCAAATCTTGACTGACTGTAAGACTGAAATATCGTTTCCTATAAGTAATATGTCATCGACATACAATACTAGGAACATGACTGCACTCCCACTAACCTTCTTGTACACACAAAGTTCGTCTGGATTTTGTGACAAATCAAATCTTTTGATTATCTCATCAAAACGGATATTCCAGCTCCTGGATGCTTGCTTCAATCCATATATGGACCGTCGCAATTTTCATACCTTGGTTTTATCAACCGATGTGAAACCCTCAGGCTGTATCATATACACGTCCTCGAGCATGTTTCTATTAAGGAAAGTTGTTTTCACATCCATCTGCCATATCTCATAATCATAATGAGCCGTTATGGCCAGGAGCATCCGAATGGATTTAAGCATAGCAACAGGAAAATAGGTTTGGTCATAATCAACACCTTGTTTTTGACGATATCCTTTTGCCACCAATCTAGCCTTATAGGTAATCACATTACCATCCATGTCAGTTTTCTTCTTGAAAACCCACTTGCACCCTATAGGCTTTATGCCTTCGGGTGGGTCAACCAAGTTCCAAACTTGGTTTTCATACATGGAATTCATTTCCGACTTCATAGCTTCAAGCCACTTATCCCTTTCTGAACTTGTCAGAACTTCTTCATAACTGGTAGGCTCCTCATCATCAATGAGTAACACATCGTTCGATTCACTTACGAGAAATCCATATCTCTCAGGAATATTGCGTGTTCTACCAAATCTACGAAGATGTGGTTTTCGACACTGCGGTGAGTGTGTGTTCGAACATGTTTCGTAAACATATGCACATTGGAAGAAATAAAATTAATAAATCTAATTTATTACAACACACACACCACACGCATACATAGTACAACATGTGTAGACATAACCACAACTTTAAATTTTGCAATAAAAGGAAATTTATACTACGTATATCTGACGTATCACGTGTAGCGGGAAAGACATCAATCGGAACGATCCTCGCTAGAATCGTCTCTATCCGTATCCACGGCGAGAATCTTAAGGATGACTTCATAAAGTCACGAGCCTCGTCTTCGTACGAGTTACTAGCCTCATGTCGAAGACGATGTGATCGAGAGGAGATCACAATCCGAATCAAAATTCGGATCCAAAATGAGTCCTCAAAAACTCGCTTCTCCGGAGAGGTATTCATCAACCGTTTGACGAATCCTTCGTCCTCCACCTATGAGGATTACCGAAGATTGAATCCCCGGCAAGACTACCGCTGTCGGAGCTCCAAACATTGTCCAAACGATGCTCCGACAAGAAGGAAACAAGCTGTCCAGAAAACTGGACAGCTTTGGTGAAGACCTTGCGCCGGCCAAATAAGGAAAGCAATATGCTCACCTTGTCGCCGGAGCCAAAGAAGATCACCGGAGCTCCTCCGACAACAGCTAGATGCCGGTTGGAGAAGCTTGGGCGGCGGCTTGGAGTTGGGCGCCGGCAAGACTTGGAGAAGAGAGGGAGGTGGGCGGCAACTTTAGGGTTGTAAGGATTAGGGCTTAACAAACCCCTTAAGCCATATTTTATAGAGAAGAAATTCTCCTGATGCTTATCGAATCATAACCAAAAGCCCGTTAACCCGCTCCATTAATTTAAGTTAAAATAAACCAAACCATGTTGGTCTATTTTAAGTTAAAATGAACCAAATCAACTTTGGTTCATTCGTTTAAAACAAACCAAACCCCTTTGGTTTATTCTCCTCCATTGGATTAGAAGCAAACCAATTTGGTTCATCCATCATGTCTTCATAAGACACGGCCCATCCATGCTTTCATTGTGACTGAAACGATTTTATGGTCGCTCCTTGTTTGGTCCAACCAAACCTAGTTTCTCTCGGTCTGAGAATCTCATTCTCAAGATTGTTTTAAATCCTTCGGATTACGCTCGTTGTGCGTGTGACCAAATAGGTTCTCGGTTTATATTGGCCATATATAATTAACCATTAATTATAGAATGATCATGAGTGGCACCTAGTAGTACATCATGATCTCCAATTAACCGGAAAGATCAACGGTTGATCCAAAACTATTTCTGAAACCCTTCAACAGGTACAATGAGTCGTGCCCCATTCCCTTCACTCATCTTATACCCACTTGGTTTAGGACATTATCTATAGTGTCAGTCCCCACTAGATTGACTACGTCACACCTAGCCCAAGTATCATTTCCTCATCCTACGGATTCTAGTTACTGCACATGTATCCAAGAGTACCTTACTCTAAACATGTAATGCTTTGGCCAAAGACTTTAGTAACAATCCGACGAGAGACCATGGGTATACATCTCCTCGCAAGGAGTGGTGAATCCTTTATAGGCTATTCAAACACCTTCGATCACTTTGACTTATACTCAATCATCCCGGGTCCACATCTCCTCAGAGATGCTTGCTTAAGATGTCAAAGCATAAGTCTTTATGATCAAGATGACTTGAATACCGCAAGTAAAAGGAACATCGCACTTAAGCTGCAGTAAGAACTTCATTGACATATCTATATATGCAGAGAACCATATGAAGTCTTATGGCTGGTCACTCCAATGAACTAGTTACCATAACTAACATCCACGATTAACTCCGGACATCACAATATCTCCAGCTAGTGAGAATCAGCTGCTTGGATATACCAAGGAGTATATCTCGTGCTAGTCTCGACAGAATCGATGGTGTCCAAATCCATCAATTCATCGACTAGGGATAATTCCGATACATCACAATTACACATGTAGAGATACTCACTAGTTGTGATCCAATCACAAATTCTCTCATGCTGTGAATCGTATCGTGGACATTCAGTAAATGAGTTTAAGATCTAATCAAATACATGAAAACATGTATACTCAAATAGTGAATCAATTTATCATATAAATGGTTTAAATATAAGGCGATTGCCTTAGGACATCTCTCATATATTACTAACATTAAGTGCAGTGGAAAGATAAATAAAATAATAAAAGAGACAAGATATTTTTTACTTGATCGTAGCCTTCGGCTACTACTCCAAGGCCCTAGTGGTCCTTGACCACGCACGGAGGGCAAAACACTAAAGAACTCTTCCTCGTTAGAGGTAGGAGTTAATCGATACAAGAACACAAAAAACTTGAGGTAGAGGGACACTCCCCCTCTCATCATTACGATAGAAAAGCTTCGAAAAAGTAAAGAAACAACTGATATAAAGCTTATACCGATGTAAAAAAATAAAAATAAATTAAATCTAGACGTCGGAGAAGAAGCACTTCATTGTCCGAGAGTTGTAGCTTTGCGAAGGCTTTTGGAAGCTTAGAATTGATGAAGAAACCCTAGGATAGGCCCTCCTTTTATAGCCTTTAAGCCCCTTTTCGAGAGGAACCCTAGCCAATCACATTTGAACACCACTCCCCTTGAAATGAGGTGATAAGCCTTGACTCCTCGAAGCTGATCATTGACCATCAGTCGACTGATGGCCATCATCAGTCGACTGATGGCATTATCAGTCGAATGTTGACCATGACGATCGTGATGGGCGGGATCGAGTCCTCCAAAGCTGCGGTCGGTCAAATGACAAGTTAGCTGAACAATAACATTATTTCGACGGCCTCCGACCGTCCGATCTCGACCTAGACCACCTATGAGATGTCTTGGGTCAGATTTACGCTTAAGTCTATCCCTGTAAAAAGGATACGACCTCACTTACACTTGCACACACACACGAGCTTACCTTGATACTTACTGTGTCGCTTTTGCTTCCGGCCTTCCACTAGATTCCTTCGACTCCCTCCGAAGTCACTCGAGTGTCGCCCGACCACCGCGGCTTCCTCCGGGTGTCGCTAGCCTTCAGCTCCAACTATAGTAATTTTCTGCACACTCAATTCAGCTCGTGAGATAACAACATGATCTTAACTTTGTATCGTTTGCTATATTCAAAACTTAGGTTCGACTTAGGTGCCTACTGCACCAACAATTACATATATGTGAACCACACTCGGTATCCAATACCCAAGTTTCTAAGGAAATAGAATGACAATCAATAACGAAGATATCTGAAGAAGATGGGGCATCTGATGCCTTATTCTTCTTCATGGACTCAAGATAAATCTTGCAGTTTCTTCGCCAAAGGCCCTCCTTGCCACAATGATGGAAAGTACCCTTTTGAGCTGGTTCTGCCTTTTTAGCCTTTTTCTTCTTCCCCTTCTGCTGTTCCTTTGACTTCTTCTTAGAACCTTTCTTCGAGGAATCAACTAACAATACCATCCCCTACTCATGCTTCATAGAAGGATCCACAGTCTTCAACATGTTGAGTAGTACCAAAGATGAACATTCTTGTATATCAGAGGTGAAGAGGAGCTTGGAGACTTCAAACCTTTCAGATCTCACTCGCTCATCAAACAACTCATAAAGATGAAAGACTATGGTATGATCATCCATATGCTCATGCTGCTTCCGTAGCTCGGGTACCATCGCGGCTAGCATGATGCAACTCACTTGTTCAGAATCACTCACATGTTTCTGATAAGCCAATAATTGATCCAGAGTTGCGTTATCACTAGGATGGGCGGGAAGAGGCTCTTCGAGGACATACACAAGCTTTTTCGCCATGAGAATAATTCTCAAGTTTTTAAGTCAGTCCAAGAAGTTCGGCCTAATCAATTTATTCGAATTCAAAATAGAGCGCAAATTCAAAGACATCATGATCAAGTGATTAAACTAGATATACAAATCAAACATATATGAGAAAATGATTTTAAAATGCATCAACATACATTCATAAATCCCATTCATTTTTTGAATTTCAAAAACTCCAAAATCACTTCGAGAGATCGTAGGTCCATCTCCGAATGGGCTGATATCCAACATAGATATGAACAACCTTGGAGAGAGTCCAACAAGCCATTCATAGCTATAATGGTAGGTGTCATGTATACCGATTGCATATCACATGTAAGCAACTATCACAATGTGCTATCAACTAATTGAATGTTCACACATACATCGGGTTGTTAACTCATTAACAAGTATGCATCATATGCATAGCACCCAACTTCACCTCCCTTCACATCGACCTTAAAGAGAGTCCAACAAGTCGATGCTCCAGGTTAAAGCCAACCTATTAATCAAGAAACAGTTTTAATATGGTTAGAGCTCATTCAACCAATTAGCCTGGCTTGGAGAGAGTCGAACAACCAAAGCTAACGATTAACCTCTGACTCTTATCATATTAGTATTAAACTATTCCATAGTTTGAACATGTTCGGGTTCGAGCCGGGCTTGGAGAGAGTCCAACAACCCAAACAAGAAATAGAACTCTGGTTCTAACCATATTAATGGAAGGTGTAGGCTTTAATATTGTGTAAGGGTTTTAATGTCTCATCTTTTTTGCATGAAAAAAACTATTATCTACATGGCATGATATACATGGTATACATCTACATGTCACGACACGCATGACATAATGATATGCATCTAATGCAATTACATGGCATACAATTATGGCATGTTCAAAATTTCCTTATAAGTCATAACTATTTATGGAAATAAAATATGTTTGAGATTTGATTCCAAAAATCAAATCATGATTAAATTAGGAAATAAATTTCCAAATCTAATCACATATTTTATTTATGGAAGGTCTCAATTAAGGAAAGTCAAATTTAATTTAGGAAACAAATTTCCTAAATTGTCAAAACTATTTATGGAAATAAAATATATTTTAGATTTGATTCCCTAAATCAAATCACAATTAAATTAGGAAACAAATTTCCAAATCTAATCATATATTTTATTTATGAAAAGTGTTAATTTCCATAAATACTTCTAAACTTTCCAAAAGTAGAAGATTTCCATAAATACTTTTAAACTTTCCAAAATTAGAAAATTTCCATAAATACTTCTAAACTTTCCAAAAGTAGAAAATTTCCATAAATACAATTATGACTATCACAAAATAATTTTATGATTATGTCGAAACACAACTTGGGCTATGATACCACTGTTGAGTTTCCGGCACCGCGGCGAGTATGTGTTCGTACATATTTCATAAACATGTGCACAGCGGAAGAATTAACAAACAATAAATCTAATTTATTACAATACACATACCACACGCATGCAAAGTACAACATGTGTAGACATAATCACAATTTCAAATTTTCCAATAAAAGGAAATTACTCTAGTTATACCTGACATATCACATGCAGCGGAAATGACATCAACCGGAGCAACTCTCGTTAGAATTGCCTCTATCCGTATCCACACTTAGTACCGTCGGGATAGCTTCGCCAAGCTACAAGCCTCGTCTTCGTAGGAGTTACTAGCCTTGTGTCGAAGACGATGTGATCGAGAGAAGATCACAATCCGAATCAAAATTCGGATTTGAAAACAAGTCCCTAAAACTCGCTTCTCCGGAGAGGTATTCGTCAATCGATTGACGAATCCATGGTCCTCCACCTATGAGGATTACCGGATATCGAATCCCTGGCAAGGTAGCTACTGTCGGAGCTCCAAACGTCGTCCAAACGACGCTCCGACATCAAAGGAAACAAGCTGTCCAGAAAACTAGACAGCTTGGTGGAGGATTTACGTCGGCCAAAGGAGGAAGGTTGGCTGCACCTTGGTCACCGGAGCCAAGGGGTGTCGCCGGAGGGTCGCCGACAGCAGCAGGTGGCCGATGGTAGCTGGTGGCGTCGGCGGCAGCAGCTACAAGGGGCGGCAGCAAGGTTGGGTGGCAACCTTGTTAGGCAACGACAAGGAGAATAAAGGGAGAGGAGAGGAAAAAAAGTTTTTCCAAAATAAACTTACGGCTCTCCAAAAAACCTAACCGCGTTTTTATAGAGCCCGTGTTTCTTAACCATTAATAAAACTTCTCCTTAGATTTATTGGTTCATAACCAAGACCCATTAACTCGCTCCAATAACTTAAGTTAAAATAAACTGAGCCGAGTTGTTCTATTTTAAGTTAAAACGAACTGAACAAACTTTGGTTCATTCGTTTAAAACAAACCAAAACCCTTTGGTTTATTCTCCACCATTGAATTAGAACCAAACCAATTTGGTTCATCCATCATGTCTTCATAAGACTCAACCCATCCCTGCTTCCATTGCGACTGAACCAATTTCATGCTCGCTCCTTGTTTGGTCCAACTAAACCTAGTTTCTCTCGATCTGAGAATCTCATTCTCAAGCTCATTTTAAATTCTTCGGATTACACTCGTTGTGCGTGTGACCAAATAAGTTCTCGGTTTGTGTTGGTCGTCTATAATTAACCATTAATTATAGAATAATCATGAGTGACACCTAATAGTACATCATGATCCCCAATTAATCGAAAAATCAACGGTTGATCCAAAACTATTTCTGAAACCCTTCAGCAGCTACAATGAATCGTGCCCCATTCCCTTCATGCATATTATACCCACTTGGTTCAGGACATGGTCTATAGTGTCAGTCCCCACTAGGCTGACTACGTCACACCTAGCCCAAGTATCGTTTTCTCATCCTATGGATTCTAGTTACTGCACATGTATCCAATAGTACCTTACTCTAAACATGTAATGCTTTGGCCAAAGACTTTAGTAATAATCCGACGAGAGGCCATGGGTATACATCTCCTTGCAAGGAGTGGTAAATCCTTTATAGGCTATTCAAACACCTTCGGTCACTTCGACTTATACCCAATCATCCCGTGTCCACATCTCCTCAGAGATGCTTGCTTAAGATGTCAAAGCATAAGTCTTCATGAACAAGATGACTTGAATATCGCAAGTCAAAGGAACATCGCACTTAAGCTGCAATAAGAACTTCATTGACATATCCATATATGCAGATAACCATATGAAGTCTTACAATTGGTCACTCCAATAAACTAGTTACCATAAATAGCATCCACGATCAACTTCGGACATCCTAATGTCTCTAGCCAGTGAGAAATAACTGCTTGGATAAACCAAAGAGTATACCTCGTGCTAGTCTCAACAAAATCGATGGCTTCTGAATCCATCAATTCATCGACTAGGGATAATTCCAATACATCACAATTACACATGTAGAGATACTCACTAGTTGTGATCCAATCATAAATTCTCTCATGCTGTGAATCATATTGCGGACATTCAGTAAATGTGTTTAAGATCAAATCAAATACATAAAAATATGTATACTCAAATAGTGAATCTTCATTTATCAAATAAATGGTACAACCATAAGGTGATTACCTTAGGACACCTCTCATATATAACTAATAGAAACTAGCTGCTAGTTATGAGGAAATGCTTGGTTGAGTTGAGAAGTACATTAATGAAGAAGATATGTTGAAGGTACAGAGAGATGAGAAAAAGGTTGTCTCTGTTGGGATGTATACTGAAAGCCTAGCTCTTTTTGTATGAACATCTTTATTTTGAAATAAGAATCACATGATCATTGTTTGCACTTTATTTATATATGTGCATATTGTCTAATACTTTACATTGTAGATAACATGGTGCTTGGGTGTGGCACAGAAGATCATGTTATCAGTCCCTTGTAGAGTATAAGTAGAGGCTCATAGCCAAGATGGTTTTGGACAAACCATTGGTATGGTTGTAGTGTAGCTTGGTATTGTTTTGTCTTAAACATAGAGTTACACTAGTACACTTAGGTGTATTGAGCAGGACCGACATAGAGGTGATTCAATTTATTGCTGACTACATAATTGAATCGGACCTCGGATATTATGTTGTACATGCTCTTAATCCCGATATAATAACGGGCACATGTACTTAGTATTTATTTCTTTGATTTACGGTGAGATTTCTATGGATTAAATCAATATGCATTAAGTTGGGAAATGATATTATTTACATGGTGTGTCGTTGATTATAGGAGGAAACCGTGTCCTATGTATTAGGTTGATGATGTCCCCTTGAGGAGCTCATAAGGTTCATCATGTAAACCCTACAGGTTGACTTAGTCAACATGATGATAAGGTTGAGTGGTACTACTCGAGGAGTTAGATGTTGATTAATTGATGGTCAGTAAATCAATTAATTGACGGACATTCGATATCTTAAACACGGGGAGATGGATGTACGAATAATATATGGAGCCCATATTAATTTATGGGGGTTGGTGAGGTAGTTCGATGATGATCCTCTAGTGGAATGGAACATCATTGATGGATCAAGTTTTTGTGGTTCCGATCCATCGGGTGGCCAAGACCCAACTCCTCCTCATGGTCCCTATCGTAGCCTTACATAAACCTCATGAAGTATAGATCAAATGATGGAAAACAAATCTCTAGATCCGACGGTTAGGATTAAAACCCTAGAACCGACGGTTGAGATTAAATCTCTAGATCCGACGGTTGGGATTAAAACCCTAGAACCGACGGCGGAGATTAAATCTCTAGATCCGACGGTTGGATTAAAATCCTAGAATCGACGGCGGAGATTAAATCTCTAGATCTGACGGTTGGATTAAAATCCTAGAACCGACGGTTGAGATTAAATCTCTAGATCCGACGGTTGGGATTAAAACCCTAGAACCGATGGTTGAGATTAAACCAAGGCCTAAACCTAACTCTATAAAAGGGTGGCTTGGGTTGGGCGGCAACCAAGTTTTCAAATGATGGAGTTGGATGGCTTGGGCGGCAAGAAAATAGGAGGAGGCTAGGGTTAGGGTTTGGTTCATGGTGTTGGGCGGCAACATGAAGAAGTCTTCTCTTCTTCTTCTTCCCAATGATGGCCGGCAACCCTTCCTCCCTTTTCCTCCTTAGTTTGGCCGGCGCCCAAGCTTCTCCATCCTTTCTATGGCTTAGGTTGGATGGCATTAGGAGAGTCTCCCTTGGGCGGCAACCAAATCCTATATGGGATAGGATTGGGGTTGGGCGGCTAGGGTTAGGGTTTTGGGATTAGGGTGGGCGGCAACAAGAAGATGAAGATCCTTTTATTCTTCCTTCTAAGTGTTGGCCGGCCACTATCCTTGTTCCCTCTACCTTAGCCGGAGCTCAACTTTTTCTCCTTCACTTCATCCTTGGCCGGAAATTAGGAGAGTCTTGCCTAGGGTTTGGGCGGCAACAAGGAGAAGGATTGTTTTCCTTTCCTTTCTCCAAGTGTTGGCACCCATACCCTTGGTGTTTCTCTTTTGGTTGGTTTCCATTTTGTTCTCTTTGGACCGGCGGCAAACATCATGTTTGGAGCTTGATGGTTGGTCCTAGATAAGAGATGAGTTTTGTTTCCATTATGTTCTCTCTATTCTTGGGGCCGGCGGCATCGATCCTTTGTGGATTGGTGGTTGGCTCAAGCAAGAAGGGAAAGAGAGTTCTTCTTTCTTTGTATTGAAGAAGATCTAGGAAGCTTCAACTTGTGGAGGATCTTCGCCCACACGAAGTCTACAAGGAGGTTAGGACATACGGTAGAAGACCAAGAGGTATAAAAGTTTTACAACTTTTATTATTGTTCTTTGCATGTTCTTATTTGATATGCTAGCTTATGTTCTTTATGTTAGTATATGTTGATTATACTAGTTTACATTTGCATGTATTTGTATAATCATGGACCCCGAAGATAAACACATTAACCGGCGATCCATCCGTCGTCTCTTCCGCGGCTATACAACTAGAAGAGTTGGTTGCTTGAACAACTAGTTTGTTCAAGCAATCGCTCGAGTCGTTAGCATGACGACGAAATTGGTTGTGCTTAGGAAACTCATCCCATCCGGATTAGTTTTCATTAGTGAAAATTTTAATCCGGGGACATGGGAGCCTATGAGCATTCTGAAACAAGAGCACGGTTTCATCATTTGGTATCAGAGCTTCTGGGCAATACCAACATTTGGTATCAGAGCTTCTGGGCAATACCAACAATTGGTATCAGAGCCATGGTTTCCAATTTTGTGTGTTTAGGATTCGGTTAATTTTTTTTATGCATTTTTCATATATTATATGTGCCGGATAATAGTAGGATATGCGTAGTTTAACTCTTTGGTTGCAGGCATAAGATCCGACTATTATGGCCATGTGTGTGTATGTGAATGGATGTGTGTAAAAATTTATTATTTGAATCCTCGGGGTTGACGAGGCTAGATTAGTATTTAATTTTTGTAATTGAATACGGCATTGTTTAGCCACTCTTTATTTTATTTTACTTTCGATCTAGATTTCATGTACACTCCCTCATGGAGTATAGGATTGATGGATGTAAAATAAAATAGGTTTTAATCTCAGCTCGGAACTCTTTGGTGACTTGCGCATGGGAAAAGATGGAGCGGACGAGGTGGCGACACGACGGGACGCATATTGGAGAACAATGCCATAATAGTTGGAAAAATTCTGATTTTTTCATATTTATTGCTGATTTGTTTTATATGCATGTTGTGTGTGCTTGAAAATTCCTCATTTTCAATTTACTAAGTGGGAGAGGGATATTTTAATTAATTCCCGCGGCCTCCATTACAATTTGACATGTGATGCAACAAACTTGCGCGTCGGCTCTGAGTGCCTTCCTCCCCATCGGATGAGTTTGTTTGTGGATCACTAGGTCAAATAATGGTTATAGGAAATTATTTAGGAGTGTGTGTATTTCCCCATCGGTAAGGCACATAATCCGAGATAATTCCCTTAGTATCGTGTAATGGTGCACACTTAGATGCAAATAAAAAGTATCCTCCCCATCGGAGTCACTGCTTTTATTTGTAGGGCCAAAGAGGAACCAACTATTAATTTTATTTGTCAAAAAGTAAGGTTGACAAGATAATAAAATTAATGGGTAAAACCTCCTCTTACAAATGTAGAATTCGTATACGTCCACACTATCGTGGCATGCGATATTCTCGGTGTTTTGAGGTGTTGGTTGATTTCGGAATTTTATTATTTTGAGGAATCAATAATATTTGAAATCTAAAGTTTTGATCATTGTGATTCTTAGGATTTTCAAAATGACTTTCAGTCCACTTATTTTGATACTAAAGGAAATAAACTTACTGTACCCAAATTATATTGATTGGAAATGAATCCAAATATTGTCTTATCTGCTAGTATGCACTCTTCGAAGAGTATCCTCAAGCCATGGTTGCTCAAAAAGGTTTCTACTTCTAAGCCGAAAGGCAAGAAGAAGGAGAAACAAGGTGGAGCAAATGTTGTGGGAGGATCTCAGGGAGGAGTGAAGAAGCCGAAAGGCAAGTACTTCACTTACAAGCAGGATGGACATTGGAAGGAGGACTGTCCCAATCCAAAACAGAACAAAAATATATCCTTTGGTCTAATCGTTGAAAGATGGTTAGCGGTGTTATCTACTGGCACCTGGTGAGTAGATACGAAAGCCACTAATCATGTCTGCAATACTTCGCAGGGGTTCCAGGAAACCCGACGACTAGCTAAAGGGGATATTACCTTTTACTTGGGCAATGCCATGAAAATGGCGGCTGTTGCAGTGGGAGATGTTTTATTTATCTTTTGAGGAAAATAAAGGTTTTGGTTCTTAAGAATTTCCTTTATGTACCCTTATTTAGAAAGAATTTAGTTTCGGTTTCTAAATTAAGGATGGATAATCTATTTCTTTTCATGACAGATTTGTTATAAAAGGAATAGAGACATTATCTATTCAGCTACATAGATAGGAAATTTATAACTTGAACCACAAGCTCTCACGATGCATATAGAAGTTAATAACTTATCTTCTAATTCCAATAAGAGAAAAGAACCTTTGAAGATGAACCAAACATATCTTTGGCTTCTTAGGCTTGGTCATATTAACCTAAGCAGAATTCAAAGGTTGATAGCTGATGGACCTTTGGGTTCATTAGTGGTGGAGGATCTCCCAACCTACGAATCTTGCTTGGAGGGTAAGATGACCAAGAGGCCTTTTCAAGGCCAAGGGGTATAGATCCAAAGATGTGTTGGAATTGGTTCATTCTGATTCGTATGGTCCTATGTCTATCCAGGCAAGAGGTAGTTTTGAATATTTTGTCTTTTTCATAGACAATTATTCAAGATGACACTACGATCTGATTGTGGTGGTGAGTACCTCTTGGGAGAGTTTAGGAACTACTTATCAGAGTTTGGGATTCAATCCCAATTGACTGCACCTGGCACACCCCAGCAGAACAGTGTAGCAGTACGAAGGAATAGGACTCTTATGGAGATTGTTAGATCGATGATGAGTTATTCTGACTTGTTTTGTAGTCCTAGAGATCAGAGGTGATCGTTAATACGAATGTCAAATTTCTAGAGGAAGACTATGTGATAAGCCACAAGCCCAAGAGTAAAATTATTCTGGAGGAGTTAAAAGGGAAGTCACTTCTTTAGTACCACCGGTACAAGAGGACATACCACATGTCACTGCACCGCGTGTCACAGAGGATACACAAAAGATACCTCATCGTAGTGGGAGGGTTGTTAGACAACCTCTTAGATTCATGTTTTTGGACAAATCTTCTGATTTGGTCCCTAGCAAACATGAACCTGATCCCTGGACATACGACGAGGCAATCCAAGATATAAATACAGCATCTTTGCAAAGTGCAATGAATACTGAGATTGAATCTATGGATTCAAGACAGGTCTAGGAGCTCTTATGCATAGCAGCTCATATGGATTATGAGGTGTGGCATATGGATGTCAAGATAGCATTCCTTAGTGGAAGTCTTGAGGAATCCATCTACATGAAGCGACCAGAGGGATTCATTGCTAAGGGCAAAGATCATATTGTATATAAGCTTAATTGGTCCGTTAATGGACTGAAGCAAGCTTTGAAGTCTTGGGACATCCGCTTTGAGGAAGTAAATCCAGTCTTATGGATTTATTCAAAGTTCGGATGGGTCTTGTGTATATCAGAGATGTGACGGAAACGTAGTGGTATTTTTGTACTATACGTAGATGACATTTTGGTGGTTGGCGACAACATCGAAGTGTTATCAGACGTAAGGGTATGGTCATCCAAACAGTATGATATGAAGGACTTGGGAGAAGTGGGTCACAACCTTGGGGATCAAGGTTGTTATGCTTATCCCAAGCTTCATACATAGACATGGTTTTGGATCGTTTTAGCATACAAAACTCCAAGAATGGGTTTTCTACCCTTCAGGCATGGAGTTCCTTTATCTAAGCAGATGTGTCCTAGATCATCTGAGGAGATAGAGGAGATATAGGCAGTTCCTTATGCTTCGGCGGTAGGAAGCCTAATGTATGCTATATGCGAGACCGGATATACGCTTTGCGTAGGCATGGTGTGAATCTCCGAGTAATCCAGGACAGGGACATTGAACTGCGGTAAAGCATATATTGTAGTGCCTGAGAAGGACTAGGGATTATATGCTAGTTTACCGGGCAGACCAATTACTCCCTGTGGGTTGCATGGATTGCGATTTCCAATCAAATAGGAATAACAGTAAGTCTACCTCAGGTTTTGTGTTTACTTTAGGAGGTGGAGCCATTGTATGGAGGAGTGCCCAGCAGAAATGCGTGGCGGACTCCACCATGGAAGCTGAGTATGAGGCAGCCTATGAGGCGGCCAAAGAAGCTGTGTTGCTCAGGAACATCCTAATGGACTTGGATGTGATTCCTGGTTTGCCCAGAACTATCACAATTAATTGTGATAATAATGGTGCAGTTGCAAACTCGAAGGAACCACGAGCCCATAAGGCTAGTAAACACATAGAGTGCAAGTACCACCTGATACGAGAAATCGTAAAGGAGGTAGAAGTTGCTGTCGCCTAGATTGCATTAGAGGATGACCTGGTAGACCCTTTCACTAAGGCCCTTCTGGCGAGAGCTTTGATAGGCATGTGGAGGGAAAGGGAATCAGATGTATGACAGTATGATGACAGCATAGTCTTTTAGTATAAGTGGGAGATTGTTGGGATGTATACTGAAAGCCTAGCTCTTTTTGTATGAACATCTTTATTTTGAAATAAGAATCACATGATCATTGTTTGCACTTTATTTATATATGTGCATATTGTCTAATACTTTACATTGTAGATAACATGGTGCCTGGGTGTGGCACAAAAGATCATGTTATCAGTCCCTTGTAGAGTATAAGTAGAGGCTCACAGCCAAGATGGTTTTGGATAAACCATTGGTATGGTTGTAGTGTAGCTTGGTATTGTTTTGTCTTAAACATAGAGTTACACTAGTACACTTAGGTGTATTGAGCAGGACCGACATAGAGGTGATTCAATTTATTGCTGACTATATAATTGAATCGGACCTCGGATATTATGTTGTACATGCTCTTAATCCCGATATAATAACGGGCACATGTACTTAGTATTTATTTCTTTGATTTACCAGAGGGTGAGATTTCTATGGATTAAATCAATATGCCCGGTAAGTTGGGAAATGATATTATTTACATGGTGTGTCGTTGATTATAAGAGGAAACCGTGTCCTATGTATTAGGTTGATGATGTCCCCTTGAGGAGCTCATAAGGTTCATCATGTAAACCCTGCAGGTTGACTTAGTCAACATGATGATAAGGTTGAGTGGTACTACTCGAGGAGTTAGATGTTGATTAATTGATGGTCAGTAAATCAATTAATTGACGGACATTCGATATCTTAAACACGGGGAGATGGATGTACAAATAATATATGGAGCCCATATTAATTTATGGGGGTTGGTGAGGTAGTTCGATGATGATCCTCTAGTGGAATGGAACATCATTGATGGATCAAGTTTTTGTGGTTCCGATCCATCGAGTGGCCAAGACCCAACTCCTCCTCATGGTCCCTATCGTAGCCTTACATAAACCTCATGAAGTCTAGATCAAATGATGGAAAACAAATCTCTAGATCCGACGGTTAGGATTAAAACCCTAGAACCGACGGTTGAGATTAAATCTCTAGATCCGACGGTTGGGATTAAAACCCTAGAACCGACGGCGGAGATTAAATCTCTAGATCCGACGGTTGGATTAAAATCCTAGAACCGACGGCGGAGATTAAATCTCTAGATCTGACGGTTGGATTAAAATCCTAGAACCGACGGTTGAGATTAAATCTCTAGATCCGACGGTTGGGATTAAAACCCTAGAACCGATGGTTGAGATTAAACCAAGGCCTAAACCTAACTCTATAAAAGGGTGGCTTGGGTTGGGCGGCAACCAAGTTTTTCAAATGATGGAGTTGGATGGCTTGGGCGGCAAGAAAATAGGAGGAGGCTAGGGTTAGGGTTTGGTTCATGGTGTTGGGCGGCAACATGAAGAAGTCTTCTCTTCTTCTTCTTCCCAATGATGGCCGGCAACCCTTCCTCCCTTTTCCTCCTTAGTTTGGCCGGCGCCCAAGCTTCTCCATCCTTTCTATGGCTTAGGTTGGATGGCATTAGGAGAGTCTCCCTTGGGCGGCAACCAAATCCTATATGGGATAGGATTGGGGTTGGGCGGCTAGGGTTAGGGTTTTGGGATTAGGGTGGGCGGCAACAAGAAGATGAAGATCCTTTTATTCTTCCTTCTAAGTGTTGGTCGGCCACTATCCTTGTTCCCTCTACCTTAGCCGGAGCTCAACTTTTTCTCCTTCACTTCATCCTTGGCCGGAAATTAGGAGAGTCTTGCCTAGGGTTTGGGCGGCAACAAGGAGAAGGATTGTTTTCCTTTCCTTTCTCCAAGTGTTGGCCGGCACCCATACCCTTGGTGTTTCTCTTTTGGTTGGTTTCCATTTTGTTCTCTTTGGACCGGCGGCAAACATCATGTTTGGAGCTTGATGGTTGGTCCTAGATAAGAGATGAGTTTTGTTTCCATTATGTTCTCTCTATTCTTGGGGCCGGCGGCATCGATCCTTTGTGGATTGGTGGTTGGCTCAAGCAAGAAGGGAAAGAGAGTTCTTCTTTCTTTGTATTGAAGAAGATCTAGGAAGCTTCAACTTGTGGAGGATCTTCGCCCACACGAAGTCTACAAGGAGGTTAGGACATACGGTAGAAGACCAAGAGGTATAAATGTTTTACAACTTTTATTATTGTTCTTTGCATGTTCTTATTTGATATGCTAGCTTATGTTCTTTATGTTAGTATATGTTGATTATACTAGTTTACATTTGCATGTATTTGTATAATCATGGACCCCGAAGATAAACACATTAACCGGCGATCCATCCGTCGTCTCTTCCGCGGCTATACGACTAGAAGAGTTGGTTGCTTGAACAACTAGTTTGTTCAAGCAATCGCTCGAGTCGTTAGCACGACGACGAAATTGGTTGTGCTTAGGAAACTCATCCCATCCGGATTAGTTTTCATTAGTGAAAATTTTAATCCGGGGACATGGGAGCCTATGAGCATTCCGAGAAATAGCACGATTGCCAACAGTCTCCACTCGCCCAGAAAGAAACCAACCCCTCACTCATTGGGCCCCCCTAGAAGAGTGTAATTCAAACCTTTTCTTCCTGAGATTCCTTATCCCCGACCTCTTATGTTAGAAGCTCCTCCCCATCACCCCATCCATATTATGGCCATTGAGGTCGTGTTTCTGCCTCAAACCTAGAAAGAACAAGAGTTAGAGGTTTATTATAAGCAAGGCATCCTACAACATCCTACTAGATATCGAGGAGCTCCTCACAACCCCCCCCCCCCCCCCCCTCCAATGCCATTCTTCTACCAGTACCATAGGAAGTACATGCATTCTAGTGACCAGTGTTTTGAGTTACAGAGGGAGTTGGAGAACATTTGGAGGGATCATCCCCATATACATCACCAATTAGAGTTAGGTGCAGGATGGGGATGAAGGGACCTTGCTCCTCGCCCAAGGCCTCACAACGGAAGACCACAGGGCCTCCCACCACAAAGGTGTTGGGTTTCTGGCACCGTGGCGTGTGTGTGTTCGATCATGTTTCGTAAACATGAACACAGCGGAAGCAATTAAAAATAATAAATCTATATTTATTACAACACACACAACACACGCATGCAATTACAACAAGTGTAGACATAACCATAAATTAAAATTTGCAATAAAAGAAAATTATCTACGTTATACCTTCCGTATGACGTGTAGCAGGAACGGCATCATCCGGAACGATCCTCGTAAGAATCGTCTCTATCCGTATCCACGCCGAGCTCCTCGGGATGACTTCGCTAAGTCACGAGCTTCTTCTTCGTACGGGTTACTAGCCTCGTGTTGAAGACGACATGATCAAGAGATGATCACGATCCGAATCCAAATTCGGATCCTAAAACGAGTTCTCAAAACTCGCTTCTCCGGAGAGGTATTCGTCAACCAATTGACGAATCCTTCGTCCTCCACCTTAGAGGATTACCGGAGATCAAATCCCCGGTAAGTTAGCCGCTGTCGAAGCACTAACCGTCGTCCAAACGACGCTCCGACGAGAGGAGGAGAAGCTGTCCAGAAAACTGGACAGCTTGGTGGAGGATATAGGCGCCGGCTAACCAAGGAAAGAAAAGGCTCACCTTGATGCCAAACCTATAGGGGATCACCGGAGGATCGCCGGAGGGTTCACCGGCTGTAGCTTGGTCGCCGGCAACAAGTTGGACGGCTGCACAAAAGCTGGATGGTGGCACTTTAGGGTTGGGCGCCGAATAGATGAGATGATGGAGGGGGCGGCACAACAAGGTTGGGCGGCAACTCCAATTAGAATTTTGGATTAGGGTTTAAGCCCTATTTTATAGAGAACTAATTCTCTTAATGGTTAATGGATCATATCCATAAAGCCCGTTAACCCGCTCCATTAAGATAAGTTAAAATAAACCAAACCATGATGGTTTATTTTAAGTTAAAAGGAACCGAACCGACTTTTGGTTCATTCGTTTAAAATAAACCAAACCCTTTGGTTTATTCTCATCCATTGGATTAGAACCAAACCATTTTGGTCCATCCATTATGTCTTCATAAGACACGGCCCATCCATGCTTCCATTGCGACTGAAACAATTTCATGCTCGCTTTATGTTTGGTCCAACCAAACATAGTTTCTCTCGGTCTGAGAATCCCATTCTCAAGCTCGTTTTAAATCCTTTGGATTACACTCGTTGTGCGTGTGACCAAATAGGTTCTCGGTTTATGTTGGCCATCTATAATTAACCATTAATTATAGAACGATCATGAGTGGCACCTAGTAGTACATCATGATCCCCAATTAACCGAAAAGATCAACGGTTGATCCAGAACTATTTCTGAAACCCTTCAGTAGCTCGAATGAATCGTGCCTCATTCCCTTCACTCATCTTATACCCACTTGGTTCAGGACATGGTCTATAGTGTCAGTCCCCACTAGGCTGACTACGTCACACCTAGCCCAAGTATCATTTCCTCTTCCTACAGATTCTAGTTACTCCACATGTATCGAAGAGTACCTTACTCTAAACATGTAATGCTTTGGCCAAAGACTTTAGTAACAATCCGACGAGAGGCCATGGGTATACATCTCCTCGCAAGGAGTGGTGAATCCTTTATAGGCTATTCAAACACCTTCGATCACTTCGACTTATACCCAATCATCCCGGGTCCACATCTCCTTAGAGATGTTTGCTTAAGATGTCAAAGCATAAGTCTCCATGATCAAGATGACTTGAATACCGCAAGTCAAAGGAACATCTCACTTAAGCCACAGTAAGAACTTTATTGACATATCTATATATGCAGAGAACCATATGAAGTCTTACGGCTGGTCACTCCAATGAACTAGTTACCATAACTAGCATCCACGATTAACTCCGGACATCACTATGTCTCCCGGTGAGAATCATTGCTTGGATACACCAAGGAGTATACCTCGTGCTAGTCTCGAATTGATGGTGTCCAAATCCATCAATTCATCGACTAGGATAATTAGATACATCACAATTACACATGTAGAGATACTCACTAGTTGTGATCCAATCACAAATTCTCTCATCTTTGTGAATCGTATCGAGGACATTGATAAATGAGTTTAAGATCCAATCAAATACATAAAACATGTATACTCAAATAGTGAATCTTCATTTATCATATAAATGGTTCATACATAAGGCGATTGCCTTAGGACATCTCTCATATATTACTAACAGACTCCCACTTGGCCTAATGCCAATCGCTACGGTATCCAATACCATAAGCTCGAACATGACCCTCAAACTTATTTTTGAGGTAATGCCTTAGTCAAGGGATCCGCTAAGTTCCTTTCAGTGGGAATTTTCTCGATTTGTATTTCGTTCCTACTGATGATCTCTCTGATAAGATGATAGCGGTGAAGCACATGTTTGGATCATTGAGGAGACCACATCAAATTCAGAGATGAACTTCTTGATCCAAACCGCTTCCTTTGCTGCTTCCAAAGCTGCAATCTATTCTGCCTTAGTGGCAGAATCCGCTATAGTGTCAAGCTTGGAACCTTTCCAACTTATTGCGCCTCCATTCCAGGTGAATTCATACCCAGACAAAGACATGGAATCATCCTTGTCTGTCTGGAGCTGGCATCCGTATACCCACGTATCACCATGTACCCTTCTCCATATATTAGGAACACATCCTTAGTTCTTCTCAAGTACTTAAGGATCGTCTTAACAGCCGCCCAATGATCCATTCCTAGATCGGACTGGTATCTGCTCGTGACACTCAGAGCATACGATACATCGGGCCTCGTACATAACATAGCATACATGATAGATCCTATTGCAGATGCATAGGGAATCTTACTCATGCAAATCCTCTCGTCTTCTGTGCGCGGACACATAGACTTCGAAAGGTGTTCCCCATGCCTGATGGGCAGATAACCTTTCTTGGATTCCGACATGCTAAACCTCTTTAGCACTCGGTCTATATATGTAGACTGCGAAAGACCAAGCAACCGTTTCGATCTATCTCTATAGATCTTAATCCCAAGGATGTAGGTTGCTTCTCCCAGGTCTTTCATGGAGAATGTCTTGGATAACCAAACCTTAACTGACTGTAAGATTGACACATCGTTTCCTATAAGTAATATGTCATCAACATACAATACTAGGAACACGACTGCACTCCCACTAACCTTCTTGTACACACAAAGTTCGTCTGGATTTTGTGAGAAATCAAATCTTTTGATTGTCTCATCAAAACGGATATTCCAGCTCCTGGATGCTTGCTTCAATCCATAAAATGGACCGTCGCAATTTGCATACCTTGGTTTTATCAACCGATGTGAAACCCTCAGGCTGTATCATATACACGTCCTCGAGCAGGTTTCCATTAAGGAAAGCTGTTTTCACATCCATCTGCCATATCTCATAATCATAATGAGACGCTATGGCCAGGAGCATCCGAATGGATTTAAGCATAGCTACAGGCGAATAGGTTTCGTCATAATCAACACCTTGCTTTTGACGATATCCTTTCGCCACCAATCTAGCCTTATAGGTAATCACATTACCATCCATGTCGGTTTTCTTCTTGAAAATCCACTTGCACCCTATAGGCTTTATCCCTTCAGGTGGGTCAACCAAGTTCCAAACTTGGTTTTCATACATGGAATCCATTTCCGACTTCATGGCACCAAGCCACTTATCCCTTTCTGAACTTGTCAGCACTTCTTCATAACTGGTAGGCTCCTCATCATCAATGAGTAACACGTCGTTCGATTCGCTTACGAGAAATCCATATCTCTCAGGAATATGGCGTGTTCTACCAGATCTACGAAGATGTGGTGTTACAATAGGTCCAGCCGATTGCTCATCACTATGAGTTGTCGGCTGTTGTGCTTCACCAGGTATCTAATCAATGTCTATTTGAGTCTCTCGAGCCTCCTCAAGCTCGACGACACTCCCACTATTTTCTTGCAAGAGAAACTCTTTCTCTAGAAACACAGCATGCCTTGAAACAAACACCTTTTGTTCCACAGGATGATAGAATTGGTAACCCCTTGTTTCCTTAGGGTATCCAATAAATAGACATTTATCAGACTTAGCATCCAATTTGTCTGATACAGTCCGCTTCACATAAGCAGGACAACCCCATATCTTCAAGTAAGATACATGAGGTTTCTTACTATTCCATATCTCATATGGAGTAGTTGAGACTACCTTGGTAGGCATTCTGTTTAACAAGTAAACAGCTGTCTGAAGTGCATAACCCCAAAAGGACTTGGGAAGAGTAGCATGATTCATCATTGACCTGACCATGTCCAACAAGGTCCGGTTACGCCCCTCAGATACACCATTATGCTGTGGTGTATATGGTGGAGTCCATTGAGACAATATGCCATTGTCTCTTAGATAATCAAGAAACTCTTGACTTAAGTATTCACCACCTCGATCCGATCGAAGTATTTTAATACTCTTGTCATGTTGTTTCTCTACTTCATTTCTGAATTCATTGAACCTTTCAAAGGCTTCAGACTTGTGTTTCATCAAGAACACATACCCAAACCGTGAGTGATCATCGGTGAAGGTAATGAAGTAGCTATAGCCTCCTAATGCTTGAGTTGACATAGGTCCACATACATCAGTATGTATTAGACCTAGTAACTCTCCCACTCGTTCACCTTTTCCCGTAAAAGGTAACTTAGTCATCTTGCCTTTTAAGCATGATTCGCATGTATCGTATGAATCCAATTCAAACGATTCCAGAATTCCACATCGGTGTAATTCGTACATGCTTTTCTTGCTTTTATGGCCAAGACGACAATGCCACATATAGGAGTCTAATTGATTATCCTTTCGAGCACGTTGTTGCTGCAACCCGATATTGCAAATGTCCTTTGGATCGTCCAGCGTATAAACACCATTGCTTAAAGTTCCGGTCCATAAAGAACCCCATTCAAAGTTATGTAACAACAATTGTTACTAAGCGTCAAATGGAAACCATTTCTATTTAAACAAGAAATAGAAATGATGTTCTTTATCAACAAAGGAATATAAAAGCAATTGTCGATTCTAAGACAAGTCCTGCGAGGAGTTTCACAAATACGTTGATGGCGAGTCACGGCCTTGCTTGCTCCATTCCCAACACGTAAATTTGACTCTCCCTTGATGAGTCTTCTTCTATTCCTTAGCCCATGTATGTCATTACATATATGTGAGCCACACCCAGTATCCAATACCCAAGTGTCTAAGGAAATAGAATGACAATCAATAAAGAAGATTTCTGAAGAAGATGGGGCATCCGATGCCTTATCCTTCTTCACGGACTCAAGATAAATCTTGCAATTTCTTACTTAAATGGCCCTCCTTGCCATAATGATGGCAAGTGCCCTTTTGAGTTACGCCTTTTAGCCTTTTCTTCTTCCCTTACTGCTTTGTTCCTTTGACTCCTCTTAGAACCTTTCTTGAGGAATCAACTAACAACACCCCCCCTACTCATGCTTCTCGAGAAGGCTCCACAGTCTTGACATGTTGGCGATACGCAGATGAACCTCCTTGCATCTCGAGGTGAAGAGGAGCTTGGAGACTTCGAACCTTTCGAATCTCACTTGCTCATCAACCAACTCACAAAGATGAAGGACTACGATATGAGCATCCATATGCTCATGCTGCTTTCGTAGCTTGGGTTCCATCGTGGCTAGCATGATGCAACTCATTTGTTCAGAATCACTCACATGTTTCTGATAGGCCAACAATTGGTCCAAAGTTGCATCGTCGCTAGGACGGGCGGGAAGAGGCGCTTCGAGGACATACACAAGCTTTTCACCTTGAGAACAATTCTCAAGTTTCTAAGTCAGTCCAAGAAGTTCGGCCCAGTCAATTTATTTGAATCCAAAATGGAACGCAAATTCAAACACATCATGATCAATATATTAACTTACAAATACAAAATGAGCATATATGAGAAAGATGATTTTAAAAATGCATCAATATACATTTATAAATCCCATTCATTTTTCGAATTTCAAAAACCCCAAAATCACTTCGGGAGATCGTAGGTCCATCTCCGAATGGGCTGATATCCATCATAGATAAGAACAACCTTGGAGTGAGTCCAACAAGCCATTCTTAGCTATGATGGTGGGTATCAAGTATACCGATTACATATCATGTATATGTAACTATCACAATGTGCTATCAACTAATTGAATGTTTACACATACATTGGGTTGTTAACACATTAACAAGTATGCATCATATGCATAGCACCCAACTTCACCTCTCTTCACATCGACCTTGGAGAGAGTCCAAAATCGATGCTCGAGTTAAAGCCGACCCATTAATCGAAATAGTTTTAATATGGTTAGGCGCATTCAACCAATTAGAGCTTGGAGTGAGTCCAACAACCCAAACTAACGATTGACCTCGGCTCTTACCATATTAGAGTTAAACTATTCCAATGATTTGAACATGTTCAGTTAGAGGGCTTGGAGTCCAACAACCCAAACAAGAAACAGAACTCTGGTTCTAACCATATTAATGGAAGGTGTAGGCTTTAATATTGATTAAGGGTTTTTATGTCTCATCCTCTTTGCATGCAAATAACTATTATCTACATGGCATGGCATACATGGCATACATCTACATGTCACGACACGCATGGCATAATGTTATGCATCTAATGCAATTACATGGCATACAATTATGTCATGTATATAATTTCCTTATATGTCATAACTATTTATGAAAATAAAATATGTTTAAGATTTGATTCTCCAAATCAAATCATAATTAAATTAGGAAACAAATTTCCAAATCTAATCACATATTTTATTCATGGAATTATTTGATTAAAGAAAATCTATTTAGGAAACCAATTTCCTAAATCTTTAAAACTACTTATGGAAATAAAATATTTTAAGATTTGATTTCCCAAATCAAATCATGATTAAATTAGGAAACAAATTTCCAGAATCTAATCAAATATTTTATTTATGGAAAATATAAATTTCCATAAATACTTCCAACTTTCCAAAAGTGGAAGATTTTCATAAATACTTCTAGACTTTCCAAAATTGAAAAATTTCCATAAATACTTCTAAATTTCCAAAATTTAGAAAACTTCCAGAAATACATTATGACTATCGCAAAACCAATTTTACGATTATGTCGAAACACAACCTGGGCTCTGATACCACTGTTGGGTTTCCGGCACCGCGGCGTGTGTGTGTTCGATCATGTTTCGTAAACATGAACACAGCAGAAGAAATTAAAAATAATAAATCTATATTTATTACAACACACACAACACACGCATGAAATTACAACAAGTGTAGACATAACCGTAAATTAAAATTTGCAATAAAAGAAAATTATCTACGTTATACCTTCCGTATGACGTGTAGCGGGAACGACATCAACCGGAACGATCCTCGTAAGAATCGTCTCTATCCGTATCCACGCCGAGCTCCTCGGGATGACTTCGCTAAGTCACGAGCTTCGTCTTCGTACGGGTTACTAGCCTCGTGTTGAAGATGACGTGATCGAGAGATGATCACGATCCGAATCCAAATTCGGATCCTAAAACGAGTTCTTAAAACTCGCTTCTCCGGAGAGGTATTCGTCAACCAATTGACGAATCCTTCGTCCTCCACCTCAGAGGATTACCGAAGATCAAATCCCCGGTAAGTTAGCCACTGTCAAAGCACTAACCGTCGTCCAAACGACGCTCCGACGAGAGGAGGAGAAGCTGTCCAGAAAACTGGACAGCTTGGTGGAGGATATAGGCGCCGGCTAACCAAGGAAAGAAAAGGCTCACCTTGATGCCAAACTTATAGGGGATCACCGGAGGATCGCCGGAGGGTTCACCGGCTGTAGCTTGGTCACCGGCAACAAGTTGGACGGCTGCACAAAAGCTGGATGGTGGCACTTTAGGGTTGGGCGCCGAATAGATGAGATGTTGGAGGGGGCGACACAACAAGGTTGGGCGGCAACTCCAATTAGAATTTTGGATTAGGGTTTAAGCCCTATTTTATAGAGAACTAATTCTCTTAATGGTTAATGGATCATATCCATAAAGCCCGTTAACCCGCTCCATTAAGATAAGTTAAAATAAACCAAACCATGATGGTTTATTTTAAGTTAAAATGAACCGAACCAACTTTTGGTTCATTCGTTTAAAATAAACCAAACCCTTTGGTTTATTCTCATCCATTGGATTAGAACCAAACCATTTTGGTCCATCCATTATGTCTTCATAAGACACGGCCCATCCACGCTTCCATTGCGACTGAAACAATTTCATGCTCGCTTTATGTTTGGTCCAACCAAATATAGTTTCTCTCGGTCTGAGAATCCCATTCTCAAGCTCGTTTTAAATCCTTTGGATTACACTCGTTGTGCGTGTGACCAAATAGGTTCTCGGTTTATGTTGGCCGTCTATAATTAACCATTAATTATAGAGCGATCATGAGTGGCACCTAGTAGTACATCATGATCCCCAATTAAAAAAGATCAACGGTTGATCCGAACTATTTAGAAACCCTTGATGCTTCGAATGAATCGTGCCTCATTCCCTTCACTCATCTTATACCCACTTGGTTCAGGACATGGTCTATAGTGTCGGTCCCCACTAGGTGACTCGTCACACCTAGCCCAAGTATCATTTCCTCGTCCTCACAGTTCTAGTTACTCCACATGTATCGAAGAGTACCTTACTCTAAACATGTAATGCTTTGGCAAAGACTTTAGTAACAATCAGACGAGAGGCCATGGGTATACATCTCCTGCAAGGAGTGGTGAATCCTTTATAGGCTATTCAAACACCTTCGATCACTTGACTTATACCCAATCATCCCGGGTCCACATCTCCTTAGAGATGTTTGCTTAAGATGTCAAAGCATAAGTCTCCATGATCAAGATGACTTGAATACCGCAAGTCAAAGGAACATCGCACTTAAGCCACAGATAAGAACTTCATTGACATATCTATATATGCAGAGAACCATATGAAGTCTTACTATTGGTCACTCCAATGAACTAGTTACCATAACTAGCATCACGATTAACTCGGACATCACTATGTCTCGGCCCGGTGAGAATCGGTGCTTGGATACACCAAGGGTATACCTGCGTGCTAGTCTCGACAGAATTGATGGTGTCCAAATCCATCAATTCATCGACTAGGGATAATTCCGATACATCACAATTACACATGTAGAGATACTCACTAGTTGTGATCCAATCACAAATTCTCTCATGCTGTGAATCGTATCGAGGACATTCAGTAAATGAGTTTAAGATCCAATCAAATACATAAAACATGTATACTCAAATAGTGAATCTTCATTTATCATATAAATGGTTCATACATAAGGCGATTACCTTAGGACATCTCTCATATATTACTAACAAAAGGCAGATGCAACCCGGTCAAGAAGTCATTTCTCAGGAGAGAGGGACAAGAAATGAAACTCTAGCCGCTCTTAAAGACGTTACTCCCAGGGGTGTTATTAATGTCATTTCTGGAGGGCCCACTAATGGAGACTCCAACAGAGCTTGGAAGTTTTATACTCATATGATGGAGAGTTTAGCTATTGGAGAGGATCATACGACCCAAGAAGCTCCTCAAATAAGTTTTGGACAAGAGATCTACAAGGTATATTCTTCTACCTCATACTGATGCCCTGGTAGTTAAAATTTCTCTTACAAACTATGAGGTTGCTCGAGTCCTGGTGGACTTAGGGAGGTCGATTAATATTCTCTTCCAGAAAGCTTTCAATCAAATGCAGTCAGAGAATGCAAAGCTGGAGGAGGTTTTAACCCCTCTATTTAGATTTGCAGGGCACATTGTGCAACCTTTAGGGAAAATATCCCTGCCCCTCACCCTAGGAATGAAGCTGAGTCAAAAGACTAACATGACCCTTTTCCTAGTTGTGGATGCACCTTCAACATACAATGCCATCCATAGTCTTTCATTCTTATCTTCTTTCCAGGTGGTGGCTTCCCCCTATCACCAAAAGATAAATTCTCGATGGGTCGACTAATCAGGGAGGTCAGGAAAGAACAAAAGGTAGCTCGGAGCTATTATGTCTAGATGGTTCAGGATTATAGAAAAAGGTCTTGGGTGAATAATCCCAGAGGAAAGACACCCATCATTTCTGAAGTATGTGTTGGAGGAGGTTGCACCTAAGAAAGAGACTATTGAGGAAGAAGAGTAAGTGGAGATAGCCCCAGGAAAACTAACTCGGGTGGCAAAGCAATTGGAGGTGAAGGAAGAGCTCGTTGCCTGCTTGCGAAGAAATGAAGATTTTTTTTCAAATATATACATGACTTGACTAGGATCGATCCCTGAGTTGCAGAGCATCACTGAAACATCACTCGAGGAGTTCGATCGGTCAAATAGAAGAGGTGACATTTTGGACCAAAAAAAGAAAAGTCATTGCTGAAAAAGTGAAGAAGTTATTGAAAGTGAGTCATGTGAAGGAAATTCAATTTCCAGAATGGGTGTCAAATGTAGTCCTGGTCCCCAAGCCCTCGAGGCAGTGGAGGATGTATATTGATTTTCATGATTTAAATAAAGGCTTCCCTAGAGACTGCTACCCCTTGCCTTTGTTGCTGCAATTAGCTCAGGTCACGATTGACCAGACTCGAGTTGGACTCGAGTAGTGTTTTGATGTTTGACAATGTTTTGGGAAGATTGTTGATACAATCGACGCATGTCATGATTTACCGGACTCGAGTTTGATTCGAGGGGTATTTTGATATTTGACGATGGTTTGACCATTGTTTGACTATATGGTTGACATGGGGTTGACCATATGATGGAAAGTCCAAGTCTTGTGTACTTGACATGGAAAGTCCAAGTAGGACACTTGGCAATGGGGAAGTCCAAGTCATGGGTACTTGGCAATGGAAAGTCCAAGCATGGGTCTTGGCAAGGGAAAGTCCAAGCTTGAGTCTTGGTAAATAGAAAGTCCAACATAGGTTGGAAAGGAAAGTCCAAGGGGTGATATTGGCGGCGTAAAGTAAAAGGGTGGAGTCTTGGCAGCATAAGTCCAATGGTTGGTGGCGTAAAGTCCAAGCGGAGTCTTGGCAGCGTAAGCCTAATGTGCCTTGGCGGTGTAGACCACATTAGCATGACAATAGCTGATTAAAGCACCTGAAGGCTAGCATATGGATGAACAAGTCATGGATGATTTAGAGGGATTCGATAGGTGTGAGGCTGACGGAGGTGGCTAGAAGGCTTAGGTCTAGGCTATGGGTGGTCTAGCAAGTATGAGGGCATCATACATGGTGTTAAACCTCATGGATGAGGTTTATCAGTCGACTGGTATGATTATCAATTGACTGCAATGAATCAACTAGTGTTCGACTGCAAGAAATGACCTAGTAGTCATTGCGAATTAGGCGTCGTGATAGCCTTCTTGATCGTGATGTGTCGGACGGATCGATGATAGCGATCGGTGATGTGGCGAGCGATCGGTGATGGTCGCATTTTCGGGCAAAGAAGGTTCCCGAGTCGACTGCTAGGGTTTGTTAGTCGAGTGATGACTCGATCAGTCGACTGATGAGCATGATCAGTCGACTAATGGTCTATCCATTGGAACTTATCCAACATGGCTCGGGCCGTTGTGAGACAATGGCTACAAGAGCAATCGACTGATGGTCTCTATAAGTCAACTGCTAGGCAAAATCTAGCCCGAATGTAGATTATAAAGGCATCTCGTGGAGAGGGATTTGGCAAGGATTTTCTTGGGCGATTTGAAGCATTTTGCAGGTGCAAATCAAAGTCTTCAAGGGTAGTCCAAGGCAATCAACAAGTAAGCTTCCAAAAGATCTTTTGTAAAATCGTCTTTACATTATTCTGTTGTATTTACTTGTATACACTTGTTGTTTATTTGTATTGCTATTGTAATCTCTTGTACGAGGTTTCTCCGCCTCCGACTTGTTGTTGAGAAGGAGTATTATTGATTAGTGGTGTTGATTGCATCGCTAGAGCTCATTTGAGCTCAATCCGTGGAGTAGGAACCTTGAGGTTCCGAACCACGTTATATTTGTGCATTGTGATTGTGTATCTTGTTATTTGTCTTTGTTATTATTATTCCACTGTACTAATAAGATTGTAGACGATCAAACACGAACAAATTCCATCGACAAGCGAACATGCTATTCACCCCTTTCTACCGGGTGCATAGGTCCTAACAACCTCATGTTGATCAGTTGGTTGATTCCATAGTAGGTTATGAGGTTGTCTCACTCATGGATGTCTATCAAGGTTATCACCAGATTCCATTAATTCAAGAAGATCAAAGGAAAGTTAGCTTTGTGACGACATGTAGACTATATTCCTATGTAGCGATGCCTTTTGGCCTTAAGAATGCTAGGGCCACATATCAAAGGCTTATGGATAAGATATTCACTGAAGAGAAGGGAAGAAATGTGGAAGTATATGTTGATGATATCCTAGTAAAATCTCGACTCAATCAGAATTTAATACAAGGCCTAGAGGAGACATTTATCACACTCAAGCATTATAATATGATATTTAATCTGAAGAAATGTCTATTTGAAGTGAAGAGTGGAAAGTTTCTAGAGTATATTTTTATAGAAAAAGGGTTGCAAGCTAATTAATCCGGAGAAGGTGCAGGCGATGTGTAATATGAAATCACCCACCAATCGACAAAAAACATAGAAGCTCATGGGAATGATTATTTCATTATCTCAATTCATTGTCAAATCAACAAATCAGGGGTTACCCTTCTTTCAGATATTCAGAAGAGTTACTCAATTTCAATGGGATGAACGGTGTGAACAGGCTTTTCAAGAATTGAAGAAGTATTTGGATGAGCTCCCTTTGTTAACTAAACCTATTTCAGGGGAATCTCTGTGGGTATATCTAGTTGTTTCTGAAGGGGCAATCAGTTTGTTCTTATTAAGGTAGGAAATTTCTCAGCAAAAGCCTATCTACAATACAAGTCATATATTAAAAGGAGTCAAGCTGAGATATACTGAGTTAGAAAAGTTGGCATATATTCTGGTCCTGACTGCCTGTAAACTGAGACCTTACTTCCTTGTTCATTCGGTGAACATGTTAACAAGTAGTGAGTTAGCTCGGATGGTTATTAAACCTAATTTTTCTGAAAGACTGACTAAATGGGTCATGGAGCTGAGTGAATATGATATTCACTACCATCCCCGAACTGCTATTAAGGCTCAGTCTCTGGCTGATTTTCTGGATGAGGTGCTAGTGGACCTTGAAAATAGCTCAGCGAAGGGAAAAGGAGAGGTGGTCGTATGGAGAGTCTTTGTAGATAGGTCTTCATGGGATGGAGGGAGTGGAGTAGGGATATTGTTGATGTCCCTTTCAGAAGAAGAAACCTGTATAGTCATACGGCTAGGGTATAAGACATCTAATAATGAAGTTGAATATGAAGCTATCTTATCTGGATTACAAGCAAGTAGGTCAGTGAGAGTCGACTCAGTCCTGATGCAAGGTGCTTTCAGTGTCCAAGAAGAGAGATTGCAAAAGTATTTTGAAGTCTTTGAGAAGTTAAAGGCTCATTTCAAGAGGCACGTTTAAAACAAATCCCGAGGGAAGAGAATATAAAAGAAGATGAATTGTCTCAACTAACTAGCGCATTAACTAAGTGGAAATCTAGGATCCTTTATGCATAGAAGTTCCTCATTCTATATTAATGTACAGTGTGGAAGAGACAATGATTGTAGGTATACACCCAAATGGAGGATAAATATAATGGCTTATCTCCAACAGGAAAGTATTCCACCAGATCCTAGAGAAGCATCATCCTTAATGAGAAGAGTGAAGCACTTTGTGCTTGTTGATGGGATTTTATATAAGACATGATTTGGAAGGCCCTTATTGAAATGTCTCAAGAAGGAAGATGTTGATTGGATACTCAGGAAGATACATGAGGGGTGTTGTAATAATCATTTAGGAGGTTGATCTCTGACTCCAAAGGTGTTATTGGCTAAGTACTTTTGGCCAACCCTCATTGGTCAGTGATAATGGATGTCAGTTCCAAGGGCGTAAAATTCGGGAATGGTGTCAAAGTCATAATATTCAACATGCTTTTTCCTCGGTAGCTCACCCCCAAGCCAATGGATAGGTAGAAGTAGTTAATAGGATTATTGTTCAAGGGTTGAAGGCTAGATTAGGAGTTAAATGGGAGGAATTGGGTGGATGATCTCCCAGGAATATGTTGAAGATCAGACGTCGTGCTAGAGGGGGGTGAATAGCGGTTTTCACTTTGCTTTGATGGTTTGTATGCTCGTCTACAATTTGTTAGTAATACGCAGCGGAAAAATAAAGTAAAACAACAAATACAAGAACACACACAACAATAATATTTTTAAGTGGTTCGGAACTCGGGTTTCTACTCCATAATGACACTATAGTGATCTACCCTCACTATGAACCTCTCATTCTCAATATGACACCGCAGGTGAAGAAATCTCATACAAGTTCTACCAATAATAAGAAATACAACTAAAATAAGAAATTACAACAAGAATGAATACAAGTAAAGAAGACACTTTACAAATGAGCTTTGATTGCTTGATCATGCTTTGATTGCCTTGGATAGCTTGGAAGGTCTAGAAAGCATCAACTTTTACCCTTCAAGATCATCAAGAACTGGCAGCTCCAAATCCTCCATGAAGCCTCCTTATAAAGTTGAGATCGGGTTGAGTTTTTGCCTTCCAGTCGACTGCTCTTACCCAGCAGTTGATTGGCCTCAATGTCGTTGTCTTACAATGACTCCATCCACATTGGAATATGTCCAATGGATACCCCAGCAGTCGACTTCCCTTATTAGCAGTTGATTGCTGGCCTGTAGTTGACTAGCCAGTTAACTACCCAATAATCTATGGACTACTACTGTGCCATCAGTCGACTGCCCATACGCGGCACTCAACTGTAACAACCTCAATTGAGTAGTCGAGCCTGTTGGGATGTATACTGAAAAGTCTATCTTTTGTATGAATATCTTTATTTTGAAATAAGAATCACATGATCATTGTTTGCATATTTTTATGACTATGCATATTGTCTAATAAAATACATTGTAGATAACATGGTGTGTGGTGTCACACGGGAGATCATGTTATCAGCTCCTTGTAAAGTATAAGTAAAGGCTCACAACCGAGATGACTTTGGACAAACCATCGGAATGGTTGTAGTGTGATTTGGTATTGGTTTGTCTTGACCATAGAATCACACTAGTGCACTTTGTGTGTATTGAGCAGGACCGACTTAGAGGTGATTTGATTTATTGCTAACTACATAATCGAATCGGACCTCAGATATTATTATGTACATGCTCTTAATCCCGATATAATAACGGGCACATATACTTAGTATTCATCTCTTTGATTTACTAATGGGCAAGATTTATAGATTAAATTGATAGGCTTGGTAAGTTGGGAGATGATATTATTTATATGGTGTGTCATTGATTATAGGAGGAAACCGTGTCCTATATATTAGGATGATGATGTCCCCTTGAGGAGCTCATAAGATTCATCATGTAAACCCTGCAGGTGGACTTGGTCCGGCATGATGAAAAGGTTGAGTGGTACTACTCATGGAGTTAGATGTTGATTAATTAATGGTCAATAAATTAATTAATCGACGGACATTCGAGATCTTAAACACGGGAAGAAAATGTACATATAATATATGGAGCCCATATTAACTTATGGGGGTTGGTGAGGTAGATCAATGATAATCCTTTAGTGGATTGGATTATCATTAATGGATCGGACTTAATGTGGGCTTGATCCATGGGTGGCCAAAATCCAACTCCTCCTCATGGTCCCTAATGTAGCCTATTAACACCTCATGAAGCTTAGATCCAATGGATAGAAATAAAACTCTAGATCCAAAGGTAGAGATTAAATCTCTAAGATCCGACGATTGAGATTAAATCTCTAGATCCGACGGTTGAGATTAAATCCCTAGAACCAATGGTGGAGATTAAAAGGAGGCTTATCCCTAACTCTATAAAAGGAGAGCAAGGGGTTGGAGTGGAGAATCAATCAAGAGGGGCTAGGATTTTGGAGTTGGCGGCAAGAAGAGGAGCTAGGGTTTGGGCTTGGGCGGCACCTAATAAGGAAAGTATTCCTTGACTTCTCCTTCTTCCTCAAGCTGTCGGCGCCCATTGAAGCTCTTCCAGCCCTTGGTCGGCATCCAAACTCCTTCTTCTCCTTCTCCTTGTCCGGTGGAACAAAGGTTTAGGGTCCTCCCTTGAAGCTTTTGGCCGGCAACCCTTAATCTCTTCTTCCTTCTTGGCCGGCAGCAAAGCTCCATCCTTGGAGGTTGTTGGTTGGTTGAAAGAAGGAATAGGGCTTTGTTTCTATCCTTCCTCTTGCTCAGAACCAGCAAGGAAGGAAGATTGGCGATCTAGGAGCTTCAACTTTTTGTAGATCGTCGCCCACACGACGTCCGAAAGGAGGAAGGTCATACATTAGAAGATCGAGAGGTATATCTATTCTCTATTCTCTTTTGTTACTTGCTTGTATTTGTTTTTTCAATTATGAGCATAATATATTCTGTTTGTGGATAAATAATACTTGGATCCCAAACATAAATACAAAAGCTGATGATCCGTACATCGTCTATTCCGTGGCTACTCGTAGAATAGAGGTTGGTCGCTTGAACAACGAGTTTGTTCAAGTGACCTCTCTAAACGAATAGCACGACGATGACTTGGTTGTTTGGGCAATCCCTTTTGTCTAGGATTAAATTTTTTTTAATCCGGGGACATCGATGGGATCGCCATGATCAAGCAACCGAGGTGAAGTGGGAAGCGAAGTTTCCCCTCTCAGACTCGATAAGCAAAACCCTTCAATTGGTATCAGAGCCAAGGTTTCCGGTTTTGTGTGTTTAGGATTCAGTTAATTTTTATGCACTTTTCATATATTATATGTGTCGGATAATAGTAGGATATGCGTAGGTTAACTCTTTGGTTGCAGGCATAAGATCCGACTATTATGGCCATATGTGTGTATGTGATTGTATGTGTATATTTTGTTGAATCCTCGGGGTTGACGAGGCTAGTATTTAATTTTTATAAATTAGATACGACATTGTTTAGCCACTCTTTTTATTTTAGTTTACTTTCGATCTAGATTTCATGTACACTCCCTCGTGGAGTATAGGATCGATGGATATAAATTAAAATAGGTTTTAGTCTCGGCTCGGATCTCCGGATGGCTCGTACATGGCGTAGGAGGAGCGAACGAGATGGCGATGCGACGAAAGACATATTGAAGACAAAAGCCATAATAGTTGGAAAATTTTTATTTTTCATATTTATTGCTTATTGTTTGATATGCATGTCGTAGGCTAGAAAATTCCTCAATTTTAAATTACTAAGTGGGAGAGAGAAATTTTTTTTAAAATTCCCACGGCCTCCATTACGATTTGACAAGTGATGCAAACAAACTTGCGCGTCGACTCTGAGTGCCTTTCTTTCCATTGGATGAGTTTGTTTGCGGATCACAAGGTCAAATTTAGTTATAGGGAATTATCAAGGAGCGTGTGTACTTCCCCATCGGAAGGCACATAACCCGAGATGATTACCTTAGTACCGAGTAATGGGGAAGACTTAAATACAAATATAAGTATCCTCCCCATCGGAGTCACTACTTTTATTTGTAGGGATAAAGAGGAACCAACTATTAATTTTACATGTCAAAAAGTTAGGTTGACAAGATAGTAAAATTAATGGGTAAAACCTCCTCTTACAAATGTAGAATTCGTATACATCCACACTATCGTGGCATATGATATTCTCGGTGTTTTGAGGTGTTGGTTGATTTTAAAATTTTATTGTTTGAGGAATCAATAATTTTTTGAAATCTACAGTAATGATCTATGTGATTCTTAGGATTTTCAAAAATGACTTTCAGTCCACTTACTATGATACTAAAGGAAAATAAACTTACTGTACCCAAATAATGTTGATTGGAAAAGAATCTAGATATTGTCTTAACTGCTGAGGAGTACAAATATGTACTCTTCGAAGAGTGTCCTTTTAAGCCTGCGAATGAGCTGGAAGTCCTTGGAGCTGAGATTGATGGGGAAACCCAGGTCGATATCACTCTCTAGTCGACAGAAAGGCTTGCACAGGCTCAGGCCATCGTTGCTCAGAAGGTTTCTACTTCTATGCTGAAAGGCAAGAAGAAGAAGAAACAAGGTGAAGCAAAGGTGGTGGGAGGATCTCAGGGAGGAGTGAAGAAGCCGAAAGGCAAGTACTTCACTTGCAAGCAGGATGGACATTGGAAGAAGGATTGTCCCAATCTGAAGCAGAACAAAGGAATATCCTTTGGTCTAGTCGTTGAAACATAGTTAGCGGTATTATCTACCGGCACCTAGTGTGTAGATACGGGAGCCTCTGATCATGTCTGCAATACTTTGCAGGGGTTCTAGGAAACCCAATGACTAGCTAAAGGAGAGATTACTATTTACTTGGGCAATGCCACAAAGGTGGCGGCTGTTGCAGTGGGAGATGATTATTTATCTTTTGAGAAAAATAAAGTTTTGGTTCTTAAGAATTCCCTTTATGTACCTTTATTTAGAAAGAATTTAATTTCGATTTCTAATTTTTTTGTGAATAGATACTCTATTTCTTTTAATGACAGAGTTGTTATAAAAAGGAATAGGGAGATTATCTGTTATGGTACATTGATAAGAAATTTGTATATATTTGAATCAAAACCTCCCACGATGCAAATTTAAGTTAATAACTCATCTTCTAATTCCAATAAGAGAAAAGAACCTTTGAAGATGAACCAAACATATCTTTGGCATCTTAGGCTTTGTCATATTAACCTAAGAAAAAGTCAAAGGTTAATAGCTGATGGACCTATGGGTTCATTAGTGGTGGAAGATTTCCCAACCTGCGAATCTTGCTTAGAGGGTAAAATGAACAAGAGGCCTTTAAAGGCCAAGGGGTATAGAGACAAAGATGTGTTAGAATTGGTTCATTCTGATTTGTGTGGTCCTATGTCTATCTAGGCTAGAGGTGGTTTCGAGTATTTTGTCTCTTTTATAGACGATTACTCGAGATATGGATACATTTACCTGATGCGCCGCAAGTCTGAATGCTTTGACAAGTTCAAAGAATTCAAGGCTGATGTGGAGAAACGTCAAGGTAAAAGTATCAAGACACTACGATCTGATCGTGGTGGCAAGTACCTCTTGGGAGAGTTTAGGAATTACCTATCAGAGGCTGGGATTCAATCCCAATTGATAGCACCTGGCACACCCCAGCAGAATGGTGTAGCAGAGCGAAGGAATAGGACTCTTATGGAGATGGTTAGATCGATGATGAGTTATTCTGAGTTGCCAGATTCATTCTGGGGATATGCTCTAGATACGGCGGTGTACATTCTGAACTTGGTTCCATCTAAATCAGTGCCTTCTACTCCCACAGAATTGTGGACTGGGTGAAAGCCTAGTCTAAGACATATTCGGATATGGGGGAGTCCAGCACATGTGCTGAAGGCAGATGCTGGTAAGTTAGAACCTCGTACAAAAGTATGCATGTTCATTGGCTATCCTAGAGGAACAAAGGGTGGTTTGTTTTATATTCCTAGAGATCAGAGGGTGATCGTTAGCACGAACGCTAGATTTCTAGAGGAAGACTATGTGATGAGCCACAAGCCCAAGAATAAAATTATTCTGGAGGAATTAAAAGGGGAAGTCACTTCTTTAGTACCACCGGTACAAGAGGATATACCACATGTCACTGCACCACGTGTCACAGAGGATACATAGGTGATACCTCGTCGTAGTGGGAGGGTTGTGAGACAGCCTGATAGATTCATGTCCTTGGAAGAATCTTCTAATTTGGTCCCTGGCAAACATGAACCTGATCCCTGGACATATGATGAGGATATCCAAGATAAAGATGCAGTATCTTGGCAAAGTGCAATGAATGCTGAGATTGAATCTATGGATTCAAATCAGGTCTGGGAGCTAGTAGACCCACCCGATGGTGTAAAAACCATTGGATGCAAGTGGATCTACAAAAGAAAGAGAGGAATAGATGGGAAGGCTGAGACCTTCAATGCGAGGCTTGTTGCGAAGGGGTATACTTAGAAAGAGGGTATCGATTATGAGGAGACCTTTTCGCTGATAGCCATGCTTAAGTCTATCTGGATTCTCTTATGCATAGCAGCTCATATGGATTATGAGGTGTGACAGATGGATGTCAAGACAGCTTTCCTTAATGGAAGTCTTGAGGAAAACATCTATATGAAGCAACCAGAGGGATTCATTGCGAAGGGAAAAGAGCATCTTGTATGTAAGCTTAATCGGTCCATTTATGGATTGAAGCAAGCTTCGAGGTCTTGGAACATCCGATTTAATGAGGTAATCCAGTCTTATGGATTTATTCAAAGTCCGGATGAGTCTTGTGTATACAAGAGATGTGACGAAAACGTAGTGGTATTTCTTGTACTATACGTAGATGACATTTTGTTGATTGGCAACAATATCAAGGTGTTATCAGACATAAGGGTATGGTTGTCCAAACAGTTTGTTATGAAGGACTTGGGAGAAGTGGGACACATCCCTGGGATCAAGGTTATAAGGGATCGCAGGAAAAGGATGTTGTGCTTATCCCAAGCTTCATACATAGACACGATTATGGATCGTTTTAGCATGCAGAACTCCAAGAAGGGTTTTCTACCTTTCAGGTATGGAGTTCCTTTATCTAAGGAGATGTGTCCTTGAACATCTGAGGAGATAGAGGAGATGAAGGTGGTTTCTTATGCTTCGGCAGTAGAAAGCCTCATGTATGCGATGCTTTGTACAAGAATAGATATCTTCTTTGCCGTGGGCATGGTCAGCAGATATGAGAGTAATCCAACATAGGGACATTGGACTGTGGTAAAGCATATATTGAAGTACCTGAGAAGGACTAGGGATTATATGCTAGTTTACCAGGCAGACCAATTACTCCCTGTGGGTTACATGGATTTCGACTTCCAATCAGACAGGGATAATAGTAAGTCTACCTCAGGTTTTGTGTTTACTTTGGGAGGTGGAGGCATTGTATAGAGGAGTGTCAAGCAGAAATGCGTGGCGGACTCTACCATGGAAGCTGAGTATGTGGAAGCCTCTGAGGCGGCCAAAGAAGTTGTATGACTCAGGAACTTCCTGATGGACTTGGATGTGATTCCTGGTTTGCCCAGAACTATCACAATTTATTGTGATAATAGTGGTGCAGTTGCAAACTCAAAGGAACCATGAGCCCATAAGGCTAGTAAACACATAGAGCATAAGTACCACCTGATACGAGAAATTGTAAAGAGAGGAGAAGTTGTTGTGGCCAAGATTGCATCGGAGGATAACCTGGCAAATTCTTTCACTAAGGCCCTTCCGGCGAGAGCTTTTGATATGCATGTGGAAGGAATGGGGATCAGATGTATGGCAGTTTGAGGACAACATAGTCTTTTAGTATAAGTGGGAGATTGTTGGGATGTATACTGAAAAGTCTATCTTTTGTATGAACATCTTTATTTTAAAAAAAGAATCACATGATCATTGTTTGTATATTTTTATGACTATGCATATTGTCTAAGACATTACATTGTAGATAACATGGTATGTGGTGTCACACGGGAGATCATGTTATCAGTTCCTTGTAAAGTATAAGTAAAGGCTCACAACCGAGATGACTTTGGGCAAACCATCGGAATGGTTGTAGTGTGATTTGGTATTGGTTTGTCTTGACCATAGAATCACACTAGTGCACTTTGTCTGTATTGAGTAGGACCGACTTAGAGGTGATTCGATTTATTGCTGAATACATAATCGAATCGGACCTCAGATATTATTATGTACATGTTCTTAATCCCGATATAATAACGGGCACATATACTTAGTATTCATCTCTTTGATTTACCAATGGGCGAGATTTATAGATTAAATCGATAGGCTCGGTAAGTTGGGAGATGATATTATTTATATGGTGTGTCGTTGATTATAGGAGGAAACCATGTCCTATATATTAGGATGATGATGTCCCCTTGAGGAGCTCATAAGATTCATCATGTAAACCCTGCAGGTGGACTTGGTCCGACATGATGAAAAGGTTGAGTGGTACTACTCATGGAGTTAGATGTTGATTAATTAATGGTCAGTAAATTAATTAATCGATGGACATTCGAGATCTTAAACATGGATTGAAAATGTACATATAATATATGGAGCCCATATTAACTTATGGGGGTTGGTGAGGTAGATCAATGATAATCCTTTAGTGGATTGGATTATCATTAGTGGATCGGACTTAATGTGGGCTTGATCCATGGGTGGCCAAGATCCAACTCCTCATCATGGTCCCTAATGTAGCTTATTAACACCTCATGAAGCTTAGATCCAATGGATAGAAACAAAACTCTAGATCAAAAGGTAGAGATTAAATCTCTAAGATCCGATGGTTGAGATTAAATCTTTAGATCCGACGGTTGAGATTAAATCCCTAGAACCAATGGTGGAGATTTAAAGGAGGCTTATCCCTAACTCTATAAAAAGAGAGCAAGGGGTTGGCGTGGAGAATCAATCAAGAGGAGCTAGGGTTTTGGAGTTGGCGGCAAGAAGAGGAGCTAGGGTTTGGGCTTGGGCGACACCTGATAAGGAAAGTTTTCCTTGACTTCTCCTTCTTCCTCAAACTGTCGGCGCCCCTTGAAGCTCTTCCATCCCTTGGCCGGCATTCAAACTCCCTCTTCTCCTTCTCCTTGGCTGGTGGAACAAAGGTTTAGGATCCTCTCTTGAAGCTTTTGGCCGGCAACCCTTAATCTCTTCTTCCTTCTTGGCCGGCAGCAAAGCTCCATCCTTGGAGGTTGTTGGTTAGTTGAAAGAAGGAATAGAGCTTTGTTTCTATTCTTCCTCTTGCTTGGAACGAGCAAGGAAGGAAGATTAGCGATCTAGGAGCTTCAACTTTTGGTAGATCGTTGCCCACACGACGTCCGAAAGGAGGAAGGTCATACATTAGAAGATCGAGAGGTATATCTATTCTCTATTCTCTTTTGTTACTTGCTTCTATTTGTTTTATCAATTATGAGCATGATATATTCTATTTGTGGCTAAATAATACTTGGATCCCTAACATAAATACAAAAGTCGGCGATCCGTACATCGTCTATTCCCCGGCTACTCATAGAATAGAGGTTGGTCGCTTGAACAACAAGTTTGTTCAAGTGACTTCTCTAAACGAATAGCATGACGATGACTTGGTTGTTTGGGCAATCCCTTTTGTCTAGGATTAATTTTTTTTTAATCCGGGGACATCGATGGGATCGCCATGAACAAGCAACCGAGGTGAAGTGGGAAGCGAAGTTTCCCCTCACGGACTCGATAAGCAAAACCCTTCAGAGCCTTAGTCGACTCCTTGACTAGTCGACTGAGGCATAACCCCAATCAACTGCTCTGAGTCAACTAGGCTCCCGAGTGCGAAAACTCGCCTAATCAAATAGTCCCTCACCTTAGTCGACTGACAAATCTCAAACATGAGGTTTAACCCAAGTATGACCCCCTCATACTTGATTGACTATCCTTAAATTAGACCTAAGCCTTCTAGTCACCTCTATCAGCCTCACTCCTCTCGAATCCCTCAAGTCTGCGACTCTTCATCCTTCGCATTAGCCTTCAGGTGCTTCCATCAGCTATGTTATGCTAACTGGGTCCTTTGCTAAGATTCATTTGGACTTATGCTACCAAGACCACATGCTTATACTATACGCTATCAAAACCTCACCCTTTGACTTTCCTATTGCCAATCTTCAATGCTTGGAATTTCTTGCAAAAATCCATTTGGACTTATGCTGCCAAGATTACATGCTTAGACTTTATGTTGTCAAAACTACATCCTTAGACTTTCCCGTTGCCAATACCATGCTTGGACTTCCCATGCCAAGACCATGCTTGGACTTTCCTTTGCCAAGATCATTCTTGGACTTTCCTTGCTAACTCCATGTTGGACTTTTCAATTGCCAAAGTTCACTTGGACTTTACATCGCCAAAACTTCACACTTGGACTTATGCTACCAAGACTTTACCTTTAGACTTCCCTTGCCAAATATCCATATTTGGACTTTCCTTGCCAAGTATCCAAACTTGGACTTCCGAGGTTGATTGCTCCAACAATCCCCCCCAAATAATCTTCCCAATATAACTTTGGATATCCTGATCATCCACTAGTCATATGGTCAACATATGGTCAAACCATATTATTAAACGATGGTCAAACTTATTGTCAACCCATTGTCAAACATCAAAAAACTACTCGAGTCCCACTCGAGTTTGGTCAACATTGACCCAGGGCCTATTGCACCAACAATTTCTCCCTTTTTTATGTTTGACAATACCTTTAAGTTAGGCCAATAATAACCCAAACTTAACTTTTCCAATGCCAAAGCATAGTGAAGGTTTATCTAACTTAAATCTCACATCTCCCCCTTTGGCATAAATCAAAAAGCCTACCAAGATTTTCAATGTCTCATCTCCTAAATAAATTCTACATTCTCCCCCTTAGTTCAAAAACATCTTGGATGCCTTCATTCTTCCTTATGATAAATCTCATATCACTAAATGAGAGGCAATCCACAATGAAGGTACCCAAACCCTCATTTCTCCCCCTTTGGAATCAAAGGTTATCCATCATACTAAGATGGATAAAAACTTCGCCTAAAGGCTTGCTCCCCCTTAACCATTGCACCAACAATGTCCTTGAAGAGTTCCTAAGCCTATAGGAAACTTAAACCATTGAAAATAAGGGTAAAAGTTTAAACTTAAACTTTAAACTCCCTTCAAATTTGATACTCCACCCTAAATAACTCTTCTAATCATTTTCAGTGATTATTTCACCCTTCCAATGCTTTCCAAAGCATATCCTAGGGTTAGGAGATGTTAGGGTAGTTAGGGGTGCTGATAAATGGCTAAACAACTCTTATTCAGCCAATATCAGATACATCAATCGACTAGTTTGAACTATCAGTCGACTAAAAACACCATCAGCTAACTGCTATCTGATAGCAGTTGATTGGAATATAATTTTTCAGAAACCAAACTTTCCAATCGAATTTCAGAAAATAATAAGTCATTATATGTATTTTGAAAAATCTTGAAAATTCATACGTACATTACTTACATAAAATATAATTGATGAAAAATAATTTTAAATTAAAATATCGATTAAATTGTGAAATTGATACAAAGTTCAAAACCATTGAAAACTTCAATGTTTTTGCCTAACTTTGTGTCAACTTGTTCAATGGTGATTGCTATCAAAAGATAGACTTCACCAAGGTTTTTCAAAATGATTTTAAAATATTTTTCAAATCTTATTTTGAACCATGGTTTATGGGCTAGATGTACATGACTTGTACATTAGCTTTTCTCATGATTAATCCATGTTATATTATGAGTTTGAGTTCATCTAGATGGAACATCATGCAACTTGAACTTAACTCATTTCCTGACATCTCACATGTGTCTAGGGTATATCAATACACACACATGTCAATTTAATATTTTTGTGAGATGTGGATTTTTGTTCTTCCTTATCTAAGGTCTCATGCATTATATTTAGGCAACTCTATTTGACTCCCTTATCATGAGACTTCAAATCATGTCATTGTCCTTAGTATCATTTTAATTATCCTAAATGCATGAATATGATCATGGAATAAAAATGTGCATAATTTAAAATATTTTCCAATAATCATGATGTTATGGCATAAAAGTAAACCTAAACACAAGCATGACATAATTAACCTAAAAATTATCATTATATTGTAAATGATTAATATGAAACATGATGTCATGACATGACATATAGCAAACAAAGCATAGCAACTAAGATATAAAGGTATAAGAATACCTAAGTTTCAAGCCTAATTTGCATTTTCTAGGATTACACCCATTTTTCTATAATAACTAAATTCTCTCAAGTGTGCCAAAAACCCAAAATGACACACCACTGAATCTAACCTATCTTGTGCCAATTTTGATCAATTTTTTAAACTTCTTTAATTCTATTGGCACATCCTAAAATTTTTTAGGATTAAAATTTCTAATTTTACTTTCAAAGTATTACAATACTTCAAAAATGTCTTAAAGTGCCACCTTTACCATGTTAGGTTAACTACCTATCCATTCAAGGATGGCACACCCTAAAATAATCTAGCGTGATGGAATCACACTCCTAGGAACCCAAAACTTATTTGAGCTTCTTGGGTTAACTAGGTATTAACTAGGGATAACTTCCCTAGCTACCCTCCTAATAACCCTCCTTGGCTTTGAAGCCTTGGTCATTTGGATTTTCTCAAGGATAACTCTGGGGGTAACTCCCCTTGTAACCTTGCTAGTGAATTTCTTAGGCCTTTTAGAGGCCTTAGTCACTTCGATCTTTCTAAGGTCAACTCTAGCGATTGCCTCCCTTGTGACCTTGCCCTTCCTCAACCTAGACTTTGTTCCATAGTCAAATGGAATATTGTGGTGGGTTGGCATTACCTTCTTGGACTTAGGCTTGTGACCCAAGCTTTTTTTGTCCTTAGGCAATGCTTGCCTTCTAGACTCTAACCTTTGACTACTTGACCCTTAACTTGAATTTGTCATTTTTGCAAGGGTCTTTTCTAATTTCTTAAGCCTTGACCTCAAGGCTTGGTTTTCCTTTTCTAATATCTCAAATTTTAAATTTCCATTATTTCTTGAGATATTCTTCTTCCTAGGCATGCGTCTAGATTTCTTGGGGTTAGTGCCTAGGTTCTTCTTATCATTAGGCAGAGTAGTCTTAGGGTTATCTTAGGCATAAATTCACAAGATTTTGCCCCTAAACAAAATATTTATTATTATTTGCATGTTTTTTCTCATGAACAATTGCAAGTAAGTTAAAATCATTCCTAGCATGTTTTTTATCCTTACATAAGGAACGAATATTATTGAAATATACCTTGGGGTTTACCATAGCTCCCTTGACATGTGAATCTCCTCCCTTGTCCTTCTTAGGGTGACTTCCCTTGGGACATTGGCTTCAGTAATGTCCTCTTAGATTGCACTTGAAGCACACCATGTGCTCCTTGCTCTTCCTTATCGGGGATCCAGCCTCCTTTGAGTTTTCCTTGGCCATTGACACTTGAGTTTTCTTCTTGGGCAATTTTGGACATTTACTTTTGTAATTCCCATGTTCCCTACACTCAAAGCACATTATATGATTTTTTTTTATTTTTAATACATGCATTTGAGTTACCTAGCTCGGCAAGGGAAGCTCGGTCGGATTCTTCACTTCTTTTGGAGGTTGATGGATCCTCTTGCTCTTGCTCCAGCATTGAGGATGGTCTCTCCTCTCCCTCAATCTTAAAAGTGGAGACTCCTTTAATCTCCTCTATGGACCTGGATATTGAGCATCTCTTGTAGGATGTTTGAGGATTGGCTAGAGGGGGTGAATAGCACTTCTTTGATTTCTACAAGTTCGTTAGCGGAAACAATACAAGAAAACAATAACTAAAATGAAAATCAAAGAAAACAATGCTAAGAAAGTCGATGTAATGTCGTTCGGAGATGACGCTCCTACTCTACGGTAATCCGTAAGATGGATAACTCCCAGCAAGCTTTCACTAGAAACTCCTTTTGATGAAAACACCAAGGTAGAGAAGCCTTTTTTGCAATCACACTTTTCTTCATACAAGATGATGGAGTTAAGTTTGAGAAGAAGAGGTTAAGAACACTTGAAAGCTTAGAGGGAGACTTGGTGAGCTTGAGAGTAAAGATATGAATGAGAGCACTAGCCCTCTCAAGCTTCCCAAGGCCTCTCTTTATAGAACAGGGTTGTTTTTGCCCATTGAGCCCGACATCAATCGATGACTGCATACTAACAGTCGAATTCTACTACTGTTGATCGAATCCAATGGCTTCTGACGAAACTTGATCTACGATCGTCACAACACAACATCCACTTGATCAGTTGACTGCTCATTTCAGCAGTCGACTAATCAAGTCATCAATTAATTTCTCAAAGCAATCAGTCGACTAAAAATGCTTCTGTGCTTGTGTCCGCTTAAATCAGTTGAGTGCCAATACATAATAATCTACTGTTAAACCCTAGCAGTCGACTGATAAAGCCACAGATGATAGTCGACTTTAGTTGACTACTTGACTAGTCAACTGTTCAAGTCTTTTGGACCCTCGAGTGTTGAACACTCGAGACCAGTCAACTGGTATAAGCCACCAATCTACTGATACACTTCAAGTATGACTAATTCATACTTGAAACATACCCTAAGCCTAGACTTAACCTTCTAGCTTTTTCATTAGCCTTGCACCTCCAGGATCCCTCTAAGTCTACGACTCCTTCATCCTTGTGCTTGCCTTCAAAAGCTTCTCTCGATTTAGTCATGCTTTGGGTTTCTCCTTTGCCAAAGTCTACTTGGACTTTATGCCGCCAAGACTACATGCTTGGACTTATGCTGCCAAGACCTTGCCTTTTGACTTATTTTGCCAAGGTTCACTTGGACTTTACGTTGCCAAGACTACGTGCTTGGACTTAAGCTGCCAAGACCTTACCTTGGACTTTCCTTGCCAAGATTCACACTTAGACTTTCTCTTTACCAAGTATTCACATATGGATTTTCCCATCATTTAAACATTCATGGTTAGATCATAAATATTGCTTATCTTTATATGATTATCCAAACATCAAAATATATTAATGATTGAGGCATTTTTGCACCAACAATCTCCCCCTTTTTGATATTTGACAATCATTTAAGTTAAGTCTTAAAAATATGCAATAAGACACAATATGAATCTAACTTAAAATACTTCTCCCCCTTTGACACACATCAAAAGGAAGACATATAGACAATAAAAGAAATTGATAAATAAATTGTATATGTCATGAACTAAGGTATGAAATAAACTTAAAGCTCCCACTTAATCCAAGACATATTTTACCAAGTGTGAATAACATGTTGAGAAAATCATGAAACCATGAGCAAGAATATATCCTAACTTTGCACCAACAAGAAACCATGTGTATATGGATTTTGGGATTAAAGAGATATCATAAGAAAACTCCCCCTAAACCAATGCATCAAGTAGTCCTACTCCCCCTTAATTGTTGTGCTAATCATACCATAGGGTTAGGACAACTTAAATTGGACTCTAGATAAGGAAATCAAGCCGATCTACCAAAAATTAGTGTTAGCAGTTTACTAGTTACTGCATCAGTCGACTGCTATGCCTGATATGCCCAGTTTTGATTTTCAACCCAACTTCATAAATGCATAAATAATTCAAGAAATGGCAAAAATTCATGAAATTTTGTAAACACATTTGTCAAGTCATTTTCTATCAAAGAAAAATAATTTTAAAAATATATATTTTCTAGATTTTGAAATTGACAAAACTTTGAAAACTAGCAAAAACTCTAAAGAATTTTCAAAACTTTGTACCACTTTTGCTTAACAATTGAAAGTTGTTTTTCAAAATATCACAAACATAGTTTAAAAGATATTTTATTTGACATTTCCAACCATGTTCTTAGAGCTATGTGCACATCAATTGTACACAAGCCTTTCAAATGATTGGTCGAATTAAAGATAAATGTCTCTAGATGTCACTTTGGTTCATATTAATGCATCATAACAAGCATGATGAACCAAATGTATCCTCCTAACATCTCACATAGTGTCTATGTGGCTCAATACAAAAATCATGGATTCTTAGGTATTTTGTGATATGCTTTGAAGTATAGTCCTAGATTTTGCTATAGAATCATACAAACCTATACCACTACTCTACAAAGCACATTCAAAGCTCTCTCCTTAATAATGTAAATTCCGCTTCGGGAAAAGCCTTAGTGAAAATGTCAGCAAGGCTAGACTTGGATTCAATGTAATTAAGCTCAATGTCTCCTTTTACCACATGATCTCTAATGAAGTGATGCTTCACTTCACTGTGCTTTGTCCTAGAGTGATGTACTAGATTTTTAGTCAAATTGATGGTATTTACATTTTCACAATAAACCTTAACTTTGGAGTAATGTAGCTCATAGTCTTCTAGGGTATGTCTCATCCATAGTAGTTGAGCTACACAACTACCTATGGCTACATACTCGGCCTCGGTGGTGGATAATGCAACACAAGGTTGCTTCCTACTACAACAACTAGGGAGGATCCAAGAAATTGACATGCACCACTAGTACTCTTCCGATCCAATTTACAACCTGTATAATTGGAATCGGTATGCCAAATCAAGTCAAAAGACCTAGTTCTAGGGTACCAAAGTCCTACATTTAGTGTGCCTTTGATATATCTTAAGATTCGTTTAGCAGCTATTAAGTGGGACTCTTGGGCACAAGATTGGTATCTTGCATACATACCTATCACAAATAAAATATTGGGTCTACTAGCGGTTAGATATAGCAAACTATCAATTATACTCCTATAAAGTTTTGAGTCAATTAATTTTCCTTCTTGATCACTATCTATCTTAGTGTTGGTTGTCATAGGAGTGGTTACTACCTTAGCATTTTCCAAACCAAATTTCTTGATCATTTCTTTGGCATATTTAGTTTGGTATATATGAATTTTCTCATTAGTTTGTTTAATTTGTAGACCTAAGAAGAAATTTAATTCTCCAACTAGACTCATTTCAAAATCATTTTTCATATTTTTAATGAAATCTTGAAGGAGTTCATCATTTATCGACCCAAAAATGATATCATCAACAAACACTTGGGCAACAAATATGTCTTTTGACTTTGACTTTATAAATAGGGTTTGATCTACTTGACCTCTTATAAAATCCTTAGAAATTAAGAAAGATGATAGTCTTTCATACCAAGCCCAGGGAACTTGTTTTAGCCCATATAAATCTTTTCTAAGCTTATAAACATGGTTTGGGTAATTTACATTCTCAAACCCTGAGAGGTTATTCTACATAAACCTCTTCCTTAATGAACTCATTTAAGAATGTCGATTTCACATCCATTTGATAGAGTTTAAAATCCATGTGAGCGACATACCCTAATAAAATTCTTATGGACTCTAACCTAGCAACCGGAGCATAGGTTTTATCATAATCAAGTCTTTCAACTTGATTGAATCCTTGAGCTACTAACATAGCTTTGTTTCTAGTGATATTACCTTGATCATCCAACTTGTTCCTAAAGACTCATCTTGTGGTAACAATAGTGCTATCATAGGGTCTAGGGACTAGTTCCCATATTTGACTTCTCTCAAATTGAGCTAATTCTTCTTGCATTGTCAAAACCCAATCGGATCAAGTAATGCATCATTAATTGATTTAAGCTCAATTTGGGAGATGAGAGCTACTTGACTAGTAGGAGCTCTATGGAAAGACCGAGTTCTTACTCTTTGTGATAGTTCTCCTACTACTTGATCGAGGGGATGGTTTTGATGAATCCTTAAGGTTCTAGGAGTTGAATCAAATTGATTTTGGTCATGGTTATCCTTTCTTCCTTCATCATCGGAATCTCCTCTTCCTCCCCCTTAATTATTACCTCCTAATTCCCCCCCTTGACCATTACCCCCTAAATTTAAATTTTGAAGTCCTTGGGTAAAGTCTTGATTAATATCCTTATCAATGGAGGATTTTCTAGGATAGGTGTTGTAGGGTCGATGGGTGGCCAGCTAGAGGGGGGGGGGGTGAATAGCCCTCAATCATCGTATGATGGAATTTGATCATTCTTCTTGCGTCGCTTGTCTACGATTATCGTTAACGCAGAGGAATAACAATAATAATGAAACTAACAACAATACACAATCACACAACACAAGATATACGTGGTTCGGAACCGAATGGTTCCTACTCCACAGGCGAGCTCACCGAGCTCTAGTTATGCGTACGACACTAACTAAACTCCTTCTCGACAACACGTCGGAGGTGGAGAAACCTCGTACAAGCTATTACTACAAGAAATACAAATACACTAAGAAATACAAGTAAAGAATGCTTTACAACTCTTGGCTTTGAGTGCCTTCTTGTCGCTTGCTTTGGTTGGCTCTTGAAGGTCTGGAATACAACAGCAATTCCCCTCCAAAGTCACCCTTAAAGTCTTTGCGAAATCCTCCATCTTGAGCTCTATTTATAACCTGCATCAAACTGATTTCATGCCCAGCAGTCGACTGCCAAAAGGCCCCAGTCGACTGCCCCTGTAGTCATTGTCTCACAACAGCCAGACACACGTTGGACAAGTTCCAACGGATCACCTACCAGTCGACTGATCATGCCCATCAGTCAACTGGTGATCTAGTAGTCGACTACCCAGTTGTCTATGGAGCATTCTGTGCTCGCGACATTCCCATCAGTCGACTGCCATCCCTTGGCAGTCGACTGCTGCCGACACCAATCGACTGCTAGTCCATGGCAGTCGACTGCTAAGCACAAAACCGTAGTCTAACACCAATCGAACCCTAGTCGACTTGGATCAGTCGAACTGGCACCTGTGCCAGTCGACTTCTATCGGGCAAAACCTCAAACACAAAGTTGTTTTAGCATCCGACCATCAGGTTGTTAGTGAAAGCCCTAGAGTCAATCATGTGATGATTGTTGTATGGACTTTATTGTATCATATTCCTATTAATAAAGGCATGGTTATTATATTTACTTGTATTGGTGTCAAATAACTAAGTATAATAACGTCCTTGAGTAGAAGGTTCTTATATATATCAATCGATTGGTTGAATCGATAATGAGATGATATAGAGAACACTACTCTTAATCATTCCTAGTCAAGTATTAACATTCAGGGACAATGTTAATGCGTAGAGACTAGCATATAGGTCAACACGATGACTTGATCTCACAAGTCATGGATATGAGATATCAAGTTGACACATAGGTATGCATTGGAGAATGTATACTGAATGACCCACCATGAGAAAGTATCATGGATTGTTATATGAGTGTCATATACTTTCTTATGTGGCTATTAGTATGACTATTAGTCCTTAGACCTGAAGTCACCATGGTTCCCTACATAAGGAGTTGCATACTTTGGCTTCGTCAAACATCACTCGTAAATGGGTGGACTATAAAGGCGATTACTGGGTATGTAATAAATTATGCGGAGGGATGTGAGTGATGTAGATGGGATCTATCCCTCCTATATGATGGGAGTGACATTGTTATTCTTGATAGAGTGAGACCACGAAGTGCATGGCCATGCCCAAATGAGTCAATATGAGATATTGAGCTAATTTGATTAGAGTGAGTCTACTTGGAGTTCAAGATATAGATTGTATCGAGGATGACATGGTCTATGCCTCGATTGGTCAATCTAGATGTCAACGATAGAGGGGCATTGTCACATATTGTGAGAGTCACAATTAGTAGTCACAAAGGTGATGTTGGAGCTCAATATTCTTGTAACTTGGGTAGCAATGATGTGTTGCTAGATACCACTCATTGCTTACGTTCCTAAATCAGTTTAGGAGCATTGCAAACGTTACAAGAACCTATAGGGTCACACACAAAGGGAAATTAGATGGAGATTAGGTTCATATGATGAACCATGAGGATTAGGTTCATGGGATGAACCAAATTGGATTAAGAGTAATCCAAATTAGACTAATTGAGTTAGACTCAATTTGATTCAAGTGTTGAATGAGTCTAATTTAGATTTGTTTCATTGAGTCAATTTAAATTAATGAATAGAGATTCATTGAATCAAATTGACTTGAATTAAGTGGTTAGATTCAATCAACCATGGGAGATAAGAGGTTAAGTTTGACTTGACTTGATGAGGGAAGATGAATGGTCAATTTTAACTTGACCAATTGCCATGTCATGATGACTTGGCATGGGGGCCGGCTAATGATGGTGTTCCACATCATCATGGACTTATCATGTGGTGCCACCTCATGAGGGAGACAAATAGCCATAGGCTCTTGGAGTTACATGCACGCATGTAACCCCCCAACAATAAGTGGCCGACCACTTTCATTTGATGAGGGAAAATTTATTTTTGGTTTGTAACTTCATCATCTTCTTCCTAGCTCTTCTTCTTGCTCTCCCAAAACCTCCTTGGCCGAAACTTCCATGAGTGCTAGCACACTCTAGGTTGTGTTTCTCCACCATTTGTCCGTGTGGATACCAATAGAAGAGTGTACACTTGACACTCTTGAGTTCCGGTAAAGTTTTTGGACAAGCGGGATAAGCGAAGGGCGTCGCTATGAGTGTAATACTCTATCTTGTAGATATAAGGTAGATCTAGGATCTTTAAACACATACATGTTTTATTTTATATATCTTCGCACGGATCCATGGCCGGGCTTCCGAGATTTCCGCAACACAAAAAGCGGTTTCTGCGGCTCAGAAAATTCCCAACAGTGGTATCAGAGCCACGTGCGAAGCATGTATGCGTTTCATATTTGTAGTTTTTGTATTAGATATAAAAATTACAGATTTTTAAGTTTCTGTAAATTTCCTATTTTTAAATAATTTTAGGGTATTTTTCTCAAAGAGTCGAAGCAACAAGTGTTGGGACACTTGTAGGCTTCAACCGCCGAGAAAAACTCTCCGAAACGGCGAGTTCTCGCTTTAGGTTTTTGGGATAGCAACTTAAGTCACTGTAATATTGAGTAGGGACACTCGCAAAGTTTATTTTGCCAGTAGGGGCGCTGCCCCTATCCCCGAAAGGGGCCTTGTCCCGCGATCGCGCTCGGAAACTACTTAGCGGGACCGTTACGGAGAGGTGACTCATAAAATTTAAAAAAATAGGAAAAATTATAGAAATTTTCTGTAAAATACATAATTTAGTATTATGTATAATTCTGTGATGGTCATGGCCCAAGAACCCTAATATGAATGGATGTTAATGTGTTGTGATTCATAATACGGCCTGCGTGCCGTTTTTGTAATTGTGCTTGTTGTATAGGGTATGCGACCTGCGCGTCGTACATCTTCTTTTAATATTCTATTTGTAAATAGTTTTAGGCTCGAATGTAACTCGAGTTTCATGTTTGTAATGTACAAAATGGAGCGGTGGAAGATCCACTTCTAGACGGAGTTACGAGAAGGGTGCCGATGACACATGGCGGTCAAAGGAGACGCTTGGAGAATCCGCTAACCCTAGGTTGATCGTCCGATCTTCTCGTTGGCTTGAGAAGATCATAGTAGGTTCATGACCTAATCACAAATATATATATATTTGTTATGCTTGTATGTATGTGATGCATGCTAGTAGTATAATGCTTGTATGTATATGATGCATGCTTGGATATTTTTTCTTGTATGTATATGATGCATGCTAGAATAATGCTTGTATGTATGTGATTCATGCTAGTATAGGATAATAAAGGCCTCAATGCGTATATGATACAAATTACGATTAGATTAGATCTTAATTGAATCAACTCGAAAAATGCCTACCAAGTCCTTGATACCCATCACTACCTCGATTATTTGTAGTTGTTGAATCTGCCAAAGCATAACAACGCATATTATCTTGGTAGGGTGCGGAGGGACAATCTTGGTCTCGCCTATCACGGCTTGGGTTAGAGTAAGTTCAATTAGATTGAGTAAAACTAGTTAACTCAATTGGATCGAGTAGAACTATAGGTATATTCCAACCGTTGGAAAGATAGGATAAGATCGCATTTACACTATATCTTGGGCGATTTAGCCAAAGCTAACTCAAGGTCTTTTGTAAATGTGGGTCTTGATCCTATAAACAAAAGTTGCATAGAGATGTAATCAGTAATGTGTTACCCACCGATCATACTAAGTCTTGGGCAATTTAGCCAAAGCTAACTCAAGGCTGAGTATGATGTGGATCTTGTCCCGTAGGAATTATAGCTAGTTTGTATGAATCTAGTAATGTGGTTTGACCACATCCATAACTCGATTCTATAAAATTCCTATAATTCATTGGGAGCATTATTTGATTAAAGGCCTAATTAAATGATAAAAGGAATATGATATTAATTTTCTACATTGTGTATGTTGTAGATAACTATGTCGACAAACACGAACACTCTCTCCCTGCATTCTGTCCTTGAGAAGGACAAGCTCAATGGAGCTAATTTCCTGGACTGGTACTGGAACCTGAGAATCGTTCTCACCCAAGAAAGGAAACTGTACGTCCTGGAGCAACCCATTCCGGAGGCACCTCCTGCCACTGCCTCGCGAGCTGACAAAGATGATTACAAGAAGCATCAAGATGATGCATTAGATGTGTCATGTCTAATGCTCACGACCATGAACTCTGAGCTTCAGAAGCAACACGAGTTCATGAATGATTATGATATGGTTGAACATCTTCGTCAATTATATCAAGGAAAAGCAAGGCACGAGAGATATGAAGTCTCTATGGCATTGTTTGGGTCCAAAATGCAAGATGGGACTCCCGTAGGTCCATATGTACTCAAGATGATTGGGTACGTAGAAAACCAATAGAGATTGGGATTCCCACTTGGCCAAGAGCTGGCCACTGACTTGATCTTGCAGTCTTTGCCACAAAGCTACAATCAATTTGTCATGAATTACAACATGAATGAAATTGATAAGCCACTGCCTGAGATGCTCAGCATGTTGAGAACTGCTGAGCTCAACCTTAAGAAGGGAAAATCTGACTCCATTTTGATGGTGCAAAAGAAGAAAGGCAAGGGCAAGCCTAAAGGTAAGGGAAAGTCCCAAGCCAAGGGCAAAGGCAAAGAACTTAAACCCAAAGGAGGGGTGGCCAAGGAAGGGGTTTGCTTCCACTGCAAGGAAGCTGGACACTGGAAGCGTAGCTGCAAAGCTTACCTGGAAGATCTTAAGAAGAAGAGAAGTGAGACTTCTACTTCAGGTATAAACATTATAGAAGTCAATATATCTATTTCTTCATCATAGGTATTAGATACCGGATGTGCATCTCACATTTGTACAAATGTGCAGGCACTGAGAAATAGCAGGGCATTGACAAAGGGCGAGGTGTGTTGGAGGATCGATTGGTCAGCTAGAGTGGGGTGAATAGCCCTCTTTCGTTGGATGTCATAATTCGTTCATTCTCGTGTGCTTGTCTACAATTGTCGTTAATATACGCAGCGGAATAACAATAGAAATAACAACAATTCAAGCACAATCAATACACAAGCATATACGTGGTTCGGAACCGAATGGTTCCTACTCCACGAGGTGAGCTCAACGAGCTCGTGTTATGCACACGACACTAACAACACTCCTTATCGACTACACGTCGGAGGTGGAGAAACCTCTCACAAGTTATTACAACAAGTAATATGAAATACAACAAGAAATACAAAAGAGAACTTTTACACAATTGCTTTGATCGCTTTCTTGTTGCTTGCTCTTGAAGGTCTGGAATGCAACAACAATTCCCCTCCAAAGTCACCCCAAAAGCCTTGGCGAAATCCTCCCCCTTGAGCTCCATTTATAACCTACATCAAGCTGATTTCGCGCGCATCAGTCGAATGATCGTGACCATCAGTCGACTGGTTCTGTAGTCATTGTCTCACAACGGCCAGATCCACGTTGGTTAAGTTCCAACGGATCACACATCAGTCGACTGATGGCACCCATCAGTCGATTGATTATCCATCAGTCGATTGCTAGCGAGCTCGACTCCATTCTGTGCCCGTGCAGCGCGGTGTCATCGATCATCATCCTCGGCGGTCGGTGATGCTCCAACGATCGATTGCTCTCCCATAGCGGTCGGTGATCGGCTCGAACTTAGTTGGTCGAACACTGGTCGAACCCATACGACCTAGAGCAGTCGACTGACACCTATGCCAGTCGACTGATGTCGGCTAAAACCTCAAACATCAATATGTTTGAGCCACCGACACTTAGTCTTAGCCACTTGGCCAAGTCCACCTTATCCCTCATGGAGTTTCCCACCGAAGCTCTCTTCCCTCGGCCTACGTCCCTCGGATGCGCCAAGCGCACGGCTTCGCAACGCCATCCTTCGCGTCTCATGTCCTCGAAGTGTGCTTCCCTTTGGTCTCACTCCATTCGCTCCCCGTCCGACGGTCCCTCGGATGCACCAAGCGCACAACTTCGCAAATGTCATCCTTCATTGACTCAAGGACACTGAGCCTAGTGAACTTACCAAGTCCTCAAGACTTCCCACATGCACCAAACGCACAGCTTCGCAATGCATTTCCCATGCCAAGCACCAAGCGCACGGCTTCGCAATGCTTTGGACTTCCACACCAAGCTCCATGCTTGGATTTTCCATGCCAACCCCATGTTGGACTTTCCCATGACAATCCCATGTCATGAGTGTTGTCTATCATCAAAATCCTATCAAGGTACAACTCGAGTCAAACTCGAGTCAACTAGGGCCGATTGCACCAACAATCTCCCCCTTTTTGATGATTGACAAAACTACTATCTCAAGTCTATCAATTCTCCCATATTGGCAATTCTCATATCCCAATGAGAATTCCAACGAACCCTAATTGGTAACTTGGTAACTTCTCCCCCTTTTTGACATTACATCAAAAAGGTCCTCAAGGGTTTCAATGTCTCATATCCCAATGAGATCTTACAATCTTCCCCTTGGCATGCCCTCAATCTTTCTAGTGATCCCATATCACTTAAGAGAGGTAACCCAATTTTCCTCCCTTGAGGAAATGCACATCCATCTTCTCATGATGGATACCTCCCCCTAGAGGCTTGCTCCCCCTTGACCATTGCACCAACAATGTCCTTGGAGAGTCCCTAAGCCAATAGGAACATTAACCAAATCAAAATTAAGGCAAAGTTCAACAATGAACTCTCTTCCACCTTAAAATTGATACTCACCCTCAACCCTTCTCCTAATCCATATCCAATGGATTTCCACCCTCTCTAATGCTCTCCCAAGCATATCCTAAGGTTAGGAGTGGTTAGGGGACCAAAACATGGCTGAACATGGGCCTAACCATCAAGTTTACCCGAAATCAGCCTGTGCCCGACTCATCCACGATCGACTGGACTTACCATCGATCATTGCCATTACAAGCGTCAAAATCCATAAGTAAATATACGTAATTTTAAAAATCTTGAAAATGTATACGTATAATACTTATCCTAAACACTATGGGTGAAAAATATTGGAAAATTATTTTACCCATTAAATTAGGAGATTGATACAAAGTTCAAAAGTTTAGAAAAGCTTCAATAATAAGCCCTCTTTGTATCATCCCATTCAATGGTGATAGCTATCAAAAGATAGGCTTCACCAAGGTTTTTCAAAATGTTTTCAAAATGGTTTTAAAACCTTTTATTTTCTTTTTCCTAAACATCTCACCAATATCTAAATGTGTAAAACACATACAAGTCAAATATCTTAGTGAGATGTGGGTTTTTGTTCTTTATGTTCTCATGCATATTTTTAGGGCAACTCTATTTGATTCCCTTCAAATTGTGCCATAGTCCTTAACTCCATTTTATTTTATGCATAATAATGATTATGGCATAGATATGATTTAGATAACAACATATGCTAATATCATGATGTCATGGCATGTGAATGAGAACTAAGCATACATGACATCTAAAAATAATTCTAAACATGATCATGACATTTTATAGATAAAAATGAAAATGATGTCATGACATGGTAAGGCAAACACATCATGGCAAGTAAAATATACTAAGGTATAGAATACCTAAGTGTGAAAATCAATTTGCCATTTTTAGGGATTAAATACATTTTTCCTTAATGTCATTATTTCCTTAGTGTGCCAAAAACCCAAAATGGCACACCAATACCTCTAAGATCTAATTGTGTCAATTTAAATCATTTTAAAACTTCTCAAACCATATTGGCACATCCTAATGTGTCAACTCATCATGGCTAGGTTAACTACCCATCCACTTAGGGTTGACACACCCTAACCCATTTAGCGTGAATCAATCACGCTCTTAGGAACCCAATATCTATTGGAGCTCCTTGGGTTAACAAGGTATTCCCTAGGGATAACTTCCCTAGATACCTTCCTAATGACCCTTTTAGGCTTTGAAGCCTTAGTCAAATGGGTCTTACTTGGGTCAACTCTAGAGGTGACTCCTCCATTGACCTTCTTAGTGGCTACATTTGATTTCTTTGAGGTGTTAGCCACTAAACACATACCATGGCTAGACTTAGGGATGACTTCCCTATTAGCCTTGGTTTTCTTAGACCTAGATGTGGTTCCATAATTACATGGAACATTATGGTAGGACATAGGTTTGTGACCCAAACCCTTCTTTCCCTTAGATATTTCTTGTTTTCTAGGTCTTGACTTTTGTACATTAGACCCCTTAACCGAATTTGATATTATTGCTAGGGTCTTCTCCAATTTTTCTAGCCTTGACCTCAAGGCTTGGTTTTCTAACTCTAATTTACCCAATTTTGAATTTTCATTTATCTTTTGGGAAATATTTTTCTTTTTAGGCATATGCCTAGATTTCTTGGGATTAGCACCCAAGTTTTCTTCAATTCTCCTAATTGACTCCCTAGGTAAAATAGATCTAGTGTTTTGAGTCCTAGGTTTGTCCTTAGAGAAACTAACATGCTTGGCACCTAAGCAATAAACCTTATTGTTTCTCCTAGCATGCTTTTCATTAATAATGGCAAGAGAACTAAAATAATTCTTAGCATGCTTTTTAATTCTAGAAATTGAAGGTGCATTATTTAAATGTACCTTAGGGTTAGATTTAGAAGCTCCCCCTACATGAGTTACACCTTCTTTCCCTTTCTTCCTCCCACTAGGGCATTGGCTTCGGTAGTGTCCCCGTTGGTTGCACTTGAAGCACACAATGTGCTCTTTGCTCTTAATTGAGGGAGCACGGGCATCGTTTGACTTTGGGTTGACTTTTGGTGTCGATGCCTTCTTTTTAGCCAATTTAGGATATTTGCTCTTGTAATGCCCTTTCTCCCTACACTCAAAGCATATTATGTGTTTTTTATTTAAAATAACAACACTTGAGTTACCTAGGGAGTTGGTGGAGGCCTCTTCACTTCTTCCGGAGGTAGAAGCTTCATTTCGATCTTGCTCCGGAATTGAAATCCTTTCCTCCCCCTCAACGCTAGAGGTGGAGGTCTCCACCAAATCATCAACATCATCAAAAGTAGATGGTGCTTCTTCTTTGGCATTATCCTCTACATGTGCCGGTTGGGAGTTTTCTTGAAATTTCATTATCTTCTCCCATAATTCCTTTGCATCCCTATAGTCACCCAAACTAGACCAAATTTTGTTAGGTAACAAATCACTAAATAATTTTATTACCTCGAGATTTGTCTTGAAGTCCTTAATTTGGTCTTGGGTCCACCTTGACTTTTCAATTGGCTTGTTGTATTTGTCCTTAGGCATCTCAAAACCATTTTCTACAATAATCATATAATCAAAATTGGTTTCGAGATATACCTCCATCCGTTTCCTCCACCAAGCAAAATCTCCATCGAATTTCGGTGGATGGATGAAGCCGGCCATTTTGTAGTGCTCTCACGGCGGTTAGTCCTCGACAAGCGACTTGGCTCTGATACCACTTGTTGGAGGATCGATTGGCCGACAAGAGGGGGGTGAATAGCCCTCTTTCATTGGATGTCGTAATTCGTTCATTCTCGTGTGCTTGTCTACAATTGTCGTTAATATACGCAGCGGAATAATAATAGAAATAACAACAATTCAAGCACAATCAATACACAAGCATATACGTGGTTCGGAACCGAATGGTTCCTACTCCACGGGGTGAGCTCAACGAGCTCGTGTTATGCGCACGACACTAACAACACTCCTTATCGACTACACGTCGGAGGTGGAGAAACCTTTCACAAGTTATTACAACAAGTAATATGAAATACAACAAGAAATACAAAAACAATACAAAAGAGAACTTTTACACAATTGCTTTGATCGCTTTCTTGTTGCTTGCTCTTGAAGGTCTGGAATGCAACAGCAATTCCCCTCCAAAGTCACCCCAAAAGCCTTGGCGAAATCCTCCCCCTTGAGCTCCATTTATAACCTGCATCGTCGATTTCAAGATCGGTCGATCGACGTGACTAATCGATTGGTACTGTAGTCGTTGTCTCACAACGGCCAGATCCACGTTGGTTAAGTTCCAACGGATCACACATCAGTCGACTGATGGCACCCATCAGTCGACTGATTATCCATCAGTCGAGTGCTGGCGAGCTCGACTCCATTCTCAGGTTTCAGACAAGTGTCGGTGTCATCGATCAGCCAACCCTCGGCCGGTCGATGTTCCCTAACAATCGATCGCTCTCCCATAGCAATGATCGATCACCGACTTGGTTTAGTCAAACACCGTCGAACCCATACGATTTAGAGCAATGATCGACACCTATGCTAAAACCTCAAACATCAATATGTTTGAGCCATCGACACTTAGTCTTAGCCACTTGGCCAAGTCCACCTTATCCCTCATGGAGTTTCCCACCGAAGCTCTCTTCCCTCGGCCTACGTCCCTCGGATGTGCCAAGCGCACGACTTCGCAACACCATCCTTCGCGTCTCATGCCCTCGAAGTGTGCTTCCCTTTGGTCTCACTCCATTCGCTCCCCGTCCGGCGGTCCCTCGGATGCACCAAGCGCACGGCTTCGAAAATGCCATCCTTCACCGACTCAAGGACCCCGAGCCTAGTGAACTTACCAAGTCCTCAAGACTTCCCACATGCACCAAGCGCACGGCTTCGCAATGCATTTCCCATGCCAAGCACCAAGCGCACGGCTTCGTAATGCTTTGGACTTCCACACCAAGCTCCATGCTTGGATTTTCCATGCCAACCCCATGTTGGACTTTCCCATGACAATCCCTTGTCATGAGTTTTGTCTATCATCAAAATCCTATCAAGGTACAACTCGAGTCAAACTCAAGTCAACCAGGGTCGATTGCACCAACAAGGTGGACCTACGAGTAGGCAATGGAGCAAGGCTTGCTGCTGTTGCTGTAGGAACATATGATCTATCTCTACCCTTTGGGCTTGTACTAGAATTAGATGAATGTTGTTATGTGCCTGCTTTAACTAAGAACATAATTTCAGTTTCTTATTTGGACAATAAATGATTTACATTTATAATAAAGAACAAATGTTGTTCAGTTTATTTAAATGATATGTTCTATTGTAGTGCATCTCTAATGAACGGACTCTACTTTCTAGACTTAGAGAGCCCTATCTATAACATAATTACCAAAAGGTTCAAGTCAAATGAGTTTAACCAAACCTATCTCTGGCATTGTCGCTTAGGTCACATAAATGAGTGTCGCTTATCCCAACTCCATAAGGATGGTCTACTGGACTCATTTGAATTTGAATCATATGAGACATGGAGGTCTTGCCTTCTAGGCAAGATGACCAAGACTTCCTTTAGTGGACATAGTGAAAAAGCAACAGACTTGTTAGGACTTATACATAGTGATGTATGTGGCCCTTTCAATGTTGCTGCTAGAGGTGGTTACAGGTACTTCATTACATTTACTGATGACTTCAGTAGATATGGTTATGTATATCTGATGACACATAAATCAGAATCCTTTAAAAAAGTTCAAAGAGTTCAAGAATGAAGTACAAAACCAATTTGGCAAGAGTATTAAGATACTTCGATCAGATTGAGGTGGTGAATACCTTAGACATGAGTTTCATGACTATCTAGCTGAGTGTGGGATTCTATCCCAACTCACTCCTCCTGGAACACCACAGTGGAATGGTGTATCCGAAAGGAGGAATTGTACCCTATTAGATATGGTACGATCTATGATGAGTTACACAGATCTTCCTATATCCTTTTAGGGATATGCTCTAGACACAACAGCCTTCTCCCTTAACCGCGAACCATCCAAGGTTGTGATAAAGACACATATACAATATGGACAGGGAGAAATCCCAAGATGTCTTTCATGAGGATTTGGGGTTGTGAGGCTTACGTTCGACGTCAAGTCTCAGACAAACTGGGACCAAAATCCAATAGGTGCTATTTTGTTGGATATCCCAAGGACACGAAGGGATATTACTTCTATATTCCCAGTCAACACAAAGTGTTTGTGGCAAAGACTAGGGTTTTTATAGAAAGGGATTTTGTTTCTAGAAAAACTAGTGGGAGTACATTCGATCTTGAAGAAATTCAAGATAAGGACCATAGCACTGATGCCTTGATGGAGGTTGAACAGGGACCACAAAGTGTTGTGGGTGATGAGGTTGTTGCACAAAGAGGTGTGGAATAACCACCTGTTCAGGTAGACCTACCTCTTCGCAGGTCTGATAGGGTACGTCGTCAGCCTGAGAGATACTCATTTCTCTTGTCTGACCATGATGACGTTATGCTCATTGAGAATGAGCCTACCTCCTATCAGGAAGCTATGATGAGTCCAGACTCTGAGAAATGGCTAGAGGTCATGAGATCTGAGATGGAATCCATGTACACCAACCAAGTATGGACTTTGGTTGATCCACCTGAAGGGGTCAAACCCATTGGGTGTAAGTGGGTCTTTAAGAGAAAGACTGACATGGATGGACTTATGCATACCTATAAGGGTCGATTGGTGGCTAAAGGTTTCAAGCAAATTCATGGTATTGACTATGATAAAACCTTTTCTCCAGTGGCGATGTTTAAGTCCATTCGGATCATGCTTGCTATTGCAGCATACCACGATTATGAGATCTGGCAGATGGATGTCAAAACTGCGTTTCTGAATGGAAACTTACTCGAGGATGTGTACTGAAGGGTTTTGCTTATCGAGTCCGTGAGGGGAAACTTCACTTCCCACTTCACCTCGGTAACTTATCCATGGCGATCCCTTCGATGTCCACGGATTAAAAAAATTTAATCCTAGACAAAAGGGATTGCCCAAACCACCAAGTCATCGTCGTGCTATTCGTTTAGAAAGGTCACTTGAACAAACTAGTTGTTCAAGCTACCATCCTCTATTCTACGAGTAGCCGTGGAATAGACGATGTCTGGATCGCCGGTTTTTGTGTTTATGCTCGGGATCCAAGTATTATTTAGCCATTTACAGATTTATAACATGCTTATAATTGAAAAACAAAAACAAGCAACAAACAAAAGAAGAAAGTAGAATAGGTATACCTCTCGATCTTCTAATGTATGACCTTCCTCCTTTTGGACGTCGTGTGGGCGACGATCCACCAAAAGTCGAAGCTCCTAGATCACAAATCTTCCTTCCTTGCTCTTCCAAAGAAAGAGGAAGAATAGAAACAAGGTTTTTCTCCTCACTAGAAACAACCAACAAGGAACCAAAGCTTTCCTTGCCGCCGGCCAACTAGATGAAGAAGAAGATGGTGGAAAAGAACCAAGACACCAAGGGAAGCCCTATATCTTGTTTCCACCACCTAAGGAGAGGGAGAACGGAGCTTTTGGGTGTCGACCAAGGGCTGGGAAGGGGCTGGAAACTTGCTGGACACTGGCCACAAAACAAGGAAGAAGAAAGGAAACCTTGTCTTATTTGGTGTCGCCCTAGCCTCCAAACCCTAACCCAAATTCTAATCCTATCTCAACTAGGATTCCCTTCTCTTGCCGCCCAAGCCTTGCTCTCTTCAATGTGTGTTCACGCCAACCCCTTTAACATCCTTTTATAGAGTTAGGTATGAGTCATGAATTAATCTACTCCATTGGTTCTAGGGATTTAATCTCAACCGTCGGATCTAGAGATTTAATCTCAACCTTCGGATCTTAGAGATTTAATCTCTACCAATGGATCTTAGACTTTTGTTTCTATCCATTGGATCTAAGCATCATGAGGTGTTAATAGGATACATTAGGGACCATGAGGAGGAGTTGGGTCTTGGCCACCCATGGATCAAGCCCACATAAAGTCCGATCCACTAATGATGATCCAATCCACAAAAGGTTCATCATTGATCTACCTCACCAACCCCCATATGATAATATGGGCTCCATATATTATTTGTACATTTTCTCCCCGTGTTTAAGATCTCGAATGTCCGTCAATTAATTAATTTACTAGCCATTAATTAATCAACATCTAACTCCTTGAGTAGTACCACTCAACCTTTTCATCATGCCGGACCAAGTCCACCTGCAGGGTTTACATGATGAACCTTATGAGCTCCTCAAGGGGACATCATCATCCTAATATATAGGACACGGTTTCCTCCTATAATCAATGACACACCATATAAATAATATCATCTCCCAACTTACCGAGCCTATTGATTTAATCTATAAATCTCGCCCATTGGTAAATCAAAGAGATGAGTACTAAGTATATGTGCCTGTTATTATATCGGGATTAAGAGCATGTACTAAATAATATCTGTGGTCCGATTCGATTATGTAGTCAGCAATAAATCAAATCACCTTTAAGTCAGTCCTGCTCAATACACACAAAGTGCACTAGTGTGATTCTATGGTCAAGACAAACCAATACCAAATCACACTACAACCATTCCGATGGTTTGTCCAAAGTCATCTCAGTTGTGACCCTTTACTTATACTTTTCAAGGGGTCAATAACATGATCTCCTGTGTGACACCACACTGTTGGGTTTCCGGCACCGCGGCGTGTGTGTGTTCGATCACGTTTCGTAAACATGAACACAGCGGAAGCAATAAAAATAATAAATCTACATTTATTACAACACACACAACACACGCATGCATATTACAACAAGTGTAGACATAACCATAAATTTAAATTTGCAATAAAAGGAAATTTATCTACGTTATACCTTTCGTATGACGTGTAGCGGGAACGGCATCAACCGGAACGATCCTCGCTAGAATCGTCTCTATCCGTATCCACGCCGAGTTCCTCGGGATGACTTCGCTAAGCCACGAGCTTCATCTTCATACGGGTTACTAGCCTCGTGTTGAAGACGACGTGATCGAGAGATGATCACGATCCGAATCCAAATTCGGATCCTAATACGAGTTCTCAAAACTCGCTTCTCCGGAGAGGTATTCGTCAACTAATTGACGAATCCTTCATCCTCCACCTCAGAGGATTACCGGAGATCGAATCCCCGGTAAGTTAGCCGCTGTCGGAGCTCTAACCGTCGTCCAAACGACGCTCCGACGAGAGGAGAACAAGCTGTCCAGAAAACTGGACAGCTTTGGTGGAGGTGATAGGCGCCGGCCAACCAAGGAAGATAGAGCTCACCTTGATGCCAAACTTGAAGGAGATCTCCGGAGCACTAACCGGCAGCAGCTCGACGCCGGCGAGGGGGAAGGAAGATACCTTCTGGACGCCGGTTGGAGGAGCTATGGGCGGCGGCAAGAGGTTGGCGCCGAAAACTCCAATAAGGAGGTGGGCGGCAACTTTAACCTAGGGGTTTTGGATTAGGGCTTAATTATCCCTTAAGCCCTCTTTTATAGAGAACTAATTCTCTTAATTGTTATTGGATCATAACCATTAGGCCTGTTAACCTGCTCCATTAAGATAAGTTAAAATAAACCAAACCATGATGGTTTATTTTAAGTTAAAATGAACCGAACCAACTTTTGGTTCATTCGTTTAAAATAAACCAAACCCTTTGGTTTATTCTCCTCCATTGGATTAGAACCAAACCATTTTGGTTCATCCATTATGTCTTCATAAGACACGGCCCATCCACGCTTCCATTGCGACTGAAACGATTTCATGCTCGATTTATGTTTGGTCCAACCAAACTTAGTTTCTCTCGGTCTGAGAATCCCATTCTCAAGCTCGTTTTAAATCCTTCGGATTACGCTCGTTGTGCGTGTGACCAAATAGGTTCTCGGTTTATGTTGGCCGTCTATAATTAACCATTAATTATAGAACGATCATGAGTGGCACCTAGTAGTACATCATGATCCCCAATTAACCGAAAAGATCAATGGTTGATCCAGAACTATTTCTGAAACCCTTCAGCAGCTCGAATGATTCGTGCCCCATTCCCTTCACTCATCTTATACCCACTTGGTTCAGGACATGGTCTATAGTGTCAATCCCCACTAGGCTGACTATGTCACACCTAGCCCAAGTATCATTTCCTCGTCCTACGGATTCTAGTTACTGCACATGTATCGAAGAGTACCTTACTCTAAACATGTAATGCTTTGGCCAAAGACTTTAGTAACAATCCGACAAGAGGCCATGGGTATACATCTCCTCGCAAGGAGTGGTGAATCCTTTATAGGCTATTCAAACACCTTCGATCACTTCGACTTATACCCAATCATCCCGGGTCCACATCTCCTTAGAGATGTTTGCTTAAGATGTCAAAGCATAAGTCTCCATGATCAAGATGACTTGAATACCGCAAGTCAAAGGAACATCGCACTTAAGCTACAGTAAGAACTTCATTGACATATCTATATATGCAGAGAACCATATGAAGTCTTACGACTGGTCACTCCAATAAACTAGTTACCATAACTAGCATCCACAATCAACTCCGGACATCACAATGTCTCCAGCCAGTGAGAATCAGCTGCTTGGATACACCAAGGAGTATACCTCGTGCTAGTCTCGACAGAATTGATGGTGTCCAAATCCATCAATTCATCGACTAGGGATAATTCCGATACATCACAATTACACATGTAGAGATACTCACTAGTTGTGATCCAATCACAAATTCTCTCATGATGTGAATCGCATCGTGGACATTCAGTAAATGAGTTTAAGATCCAATCAAATACATGAAACATGTATACTCAAATAGTGAATCTTCATTTATCATATAAATGGTTCATACATAAGGCGATTGCCTTAGGAAATCTCTCATATATTACTAACAGACTCCCACTTGGCCTAATGCCAATCGCTACCGTATCCAATACCATAAGCTCTAATATGACCCTCAAACTTATTTTGAGGTAATGCCTTAGTCAAAGGATCCGCTAAGGTCCTTTCAGTGGGAATTTTCTCGATTTGTATTTCGTTCCTACTGATGATCTCTCTGATAAGATGATAGCGGCGAAGCACATGTTTGGATCGTTGATGAGACCTTTGCTCTTTCGCCTGTGCAATTTCTCCATTGTTATCGCAGTAGACCGATATTGCTTCAACAATGGCCGGAATCACACCAAGTTCATAAATGAACTTCTTGATCCAAACCGCCTTTCTCGCTACAAGCCGCAATGTATTCTCGCCTCGGGTAGAATCCGCCATGCCTCTTGTTTGGAACTTTTCCAACTCATCGCCCCATTCAAGGTGAACACGATCCGTGATCGAGACCTAGAATCATCCTTGTCCCCGAAGTCGCATCCGTGATACCCGCCAGATCACCATGTCCCCTTCTCCATATATTAGGAATACATCCTTAGTTCTTCTCAAGTACTTAAGGATCATCTTAACAGCCGCCCAATGATCCATTCCCGGATCGAACTGGTATCTGCTCGTGACACTCAGAGCGTACGATACGTCGGGCCTTGTACATAACATAGCATACATGATAGATCCTATTGCGGATGCATAGGGAATCTTACTCATGCAAATCCTCTCGTCTTCTGTGCGCAGACACATAGACTTCGAAAGATGTACCCCATGCCTGATGGGTAAGAAACCTTTCTTGGATTCCGACATGCTAAACCTCTTTAGCACTCGGTCTATATATGTAGATTGCGAAAGACCAAGCAACCGTTTCAATCTATCTCTATAGATCTTAATCCCGAGGATGTAGGTTGCTTCTCCCAGGTCTTTCATGGAGAATGTCTTGGATAACCAAACCTTCACTGACTGTAAGATTGAAACATCGTTTCCTATAAGTAGTATGTCATCGACATACAATACTAGGAACACGACTCCACTCCCACTAACCTTCTTGTACACACAAGGTTCGTCTAGATTTTGTGAGAAATCAAACTTTTTGATTGTCTCATCAAAACGGATATTCCAGCTCCTGGATGCTTGCTTCAATCCATAAATGGACCGTCGCAATTTGCATACCGTGGTTTTATTAACCGATGTGAAACCCTCAGGTTGTATCATATACACGTCCTCGAGCAGGTTTCCATTAAGGAAAGTTGTTTTCACATCCATCTGCCATATCTCATAATCATAATGAGCCGCTATGGCCAGGAGCATCCGAATGGATTTAAGCATAGCTACAGGAGAATAGGTTTCGTCATAATCAACACCTTGCTTTTGACGATATCCTTTCGCTACCAATCTAGCCTTATAGGTAATCACATTACCATCCATGTCGGTTTTCTTCTTGAAATCCCACTTGCACCCTATAGGCTTTATGCCTTCAGGTGGGTAAACCAAGTTCCAAACTTGGTTTTCATACATGGAATCTATCTCCGACTTCATGGCACCAAGCCATTTATCCCTTTCTGAACTTGTCAGCACTTCTTCATAACTGGTAGGCTCCTCATCATCAATGAGTAACACATCGTTCGATTCACTTACGAGAAATCCATATCTCTCAGGAATATTGCGTGTTCTACCAGATCTACGAAGATGTGGTGTTACAATAGGTCCAGCCGATTGCTCATCACTATGAGTTGTCGGCTGTTGTGCTTCACTAGGTATCTCATTAATGTCTATTTGAGTCTCTCGAGCCTCCTCAAGCTCGACGACACTCCCACTGTTTTCTTGCAAGAGAAACTCTTTCTCTAGAAACACAGCATGTCTTGAAACAAACACCTTTTGTTCCACAGGATAATAGAATTGGTAACCCCTTGTTTCCTTAGGGTATCCAACAATAGACATTTATCATACTTAGCATCCAATTTGTCTGATACAGTCCGCTTCACATAAGCAGGACAACCCCATATCTTCAAGTAAGATACATGAGGTTTCTTACTATTTCATATCTCATATGGAGTAGTTGAGACTACCTTGGTAGGCATTCTATTTAACAAGTAAACAGCTGTATGAAGTGCAAAGCCCCAAAAGGACTTGGGAAGAGTCGCATGATTCATCATTGACCTGACCATGTCCAACAAGGTTCGGTTACGCCTCTCAGATACACCATTATGTTGTGGTGTATAGGGCGGAGTTCATTGAGACAATATACCATTGTCTCTTAGATAATCAAGAAACTCTTGACTTAAGTATTCACCACCTCGATCCGATCGAAGTATTTTAATACTCTTATCATGTTGTTTCTCTACTTCATTTCTGAATTCTTTGAACCTTTCAAAGGCTTCAGACTTGTATTTCATCAAGAACACATACCCAAACCGTGAGTGATCATCGGTGAAGGTAATGAAGTAGCTATAGCCTCCTAATGCTTGAGTTGACATAGGTCCACATACATCAGTATGTATTAGTCCAAGTAACTCTCCCACTCGTTCACCTTTTCCAGTAAAAGGTAACTTAGTCATCTTGCCTTTTAAGCATGATTCGCATGTATCATATGAATCCAATTCAAACGATTCCAGAATTCCACATCGGTGTAATTCGGACATGCGTTTCTTGCTTATATGGCCAAGACGACAATGCCACATATAGGAGTCTATTTGATTATCCTTTCGAGCACGCGTGTTGCTCGCTTCGATATTGAAAATGTCACTGGATACGTCCAACGTATAAATGTCATTACTCAAGGTTCCAGTTCCATAAAGTACACCATTCAAAGTTATATAACAACAATTGTTACTAAACGTCAAATGGAAACCATTTCTATTTAAACAGGAAATAGAAACAATGTTCTTTATTAGAGAAGGAACATAATAGCAATTGTCCAGTTCTAAGACTAGTCCACTAGGGAGCTTCAGCAAATAAGTTCCGATGGCGACCGCAGCAACCTTTGTTCCATTGCCAACTCGCAAATTTGACTCCCCTCTGACAAGTCTTCTTCTATTCCTTAGCCCCTGTATGTCATTACATATATGTGAGCCACACCCAGTATCCAATACCCAAGTGTCTAAGGAAATAGAATGACAATCAATAACGAAGATACCTGAAGAGGATGGGGCATCGGATGCCTTCTTCTTCTTCATGGACTCAAGAGTGATGGCAAGTGCCCTTTGCGCTGTTCTTACCTTCTTTGCCTCTTTTCTTCTTTCCTTTCTTCTGTTCTTTTGCCTTCCTCTTAGAACCTTTCTTTGAGGAATCAACTAACAGAACTGCCTTCTCTTCATGCTTCACAGAAGGCTCCACAGTCTTCAGCATATTGAGAAGCTCAGGAATAGTGGATTCTAATTTGTTCATCCGATAGTTCATCACAAATTGTAAGAAACTCTTGGGCAAACAATGCAGAATTAAGTCAATACTTAACTCATGATCCATCACAAAACCGAGGGTGGCTAGCCGCTCGATGTACCCATTCATCTTTAGCACAAACTGCACTACAGATGAACCTTCTTGCATCTTCGTGGTGAAGAGGAGCCTAGAGACCTCGAACCTTTCGGATCTCGCTTGCTCATCGAACAACTCATGAAGATGGAAGACTATAGTATTAGAATCCATATGCTCATGCTGCTTTTGCAACTCAGGTACCATCGCCGCTAGCATGATGCAACTCGCCAGCTCAGAATCTGCCACATGCTTCTGATAGACCAACATTTGGTCTGGAGTTGCATCGTCCTTAGGACGGTCAGGAAGAGACTCTTCAAGGACATATGCAAGCTTTTCCGCCTTGAGAACAATTCTTAGGTTTCTGAGCCAGTCCAGGAAGTTAGGCCCAGTCAGTTTGTTCGAATCCAAAATAGTATGCAAATTCAAAGACGTCATGATCAATTTATTGACCTAGAAATACAAAACGAGCATATATGAGAAAATGATTTTAAAATGCATCAATATACATTTATAAATCCCATTCATTTTTTGAATTTCAAAAACCCCAAAATCACTTCGGGAGATCGTAGGTCCATCTCCGAATGGGCTGATATCCATCATAGTTATGAACAACCTTGGAGAGAGTCCAACAAGTCATTCATAACTACGACGGTAGGTATCATCTATACCGATTGCATATCACGTATATGCAACTATCACAATGTGCTATCAACTAATTGAATGTTCACACATACGTTGGGTTGTTAACACATTAACAAGTATGCATCATATGCATAGCACCCAACTTCACCTCCCTTTACATCGACCTTGGAGAGAGTCCAACAAGCCGATGCTCCAGGTTAAAGCCAACCCATTAATCGAGAAATAGTTTTAATATGGTTAGGCGCATTCAACCAATTAGCCCAGCTTGGAGAGAGTCCAACAACCAAAGCTAACGATTGACCTCGACTCTTACCATATTAGTATTAAACTATTCCATGGTTTGAACATGTTCGGGTTCGAGCCGGGCTTGGAGAGAGTCCAACAACCCAAACAAGAAACGGAACTCTGGTTCTAACCATATTAATGGAAGGTGTAGGCTTTAATATTGTTTAAGGGTTTTATGTCTCATCCTCTTTTCATGCAAATAACTATTATCTACATGGCATGACATACATGACATACATCTACATGTCACGATATGCATGGCATAATGTTATGCATCTAATGCAATTACATGGCATACAATTATGTCATGTATATATTTCCTTATATGTCATAACTATTTATGGAAATAAAATATGTTTAAGATTTGATTCTCCAAATCAAATCATAATTAAATTAGGAAACAAATTTTCAAATCTAATCACATATTTTATTTATGGAATTATTTGATTAAGGAAAATCTATTTAGGAAACCAATTTCCTAAATCATTAAAACTACTTATGGAAATAAAATATTTTTAAGATTTGATTTCCCAAATCAAATCAAGATTAAATTAGGAAACAAATTTCCAAAATCTAATCAAATATTTTATTTATAGAAAATATCAATTTCCATAAATACTTTCAACTTTCCAAAAGTGGAAGATTTCCATAAATACTTCTAGACTTTTCAAAATTGAAAAATTTCCATAAATACTTCTAAATTTCCAAAATTAGAAAATTTCCAGAAATAACATTATGACTATCGAAAAACCATTTTACGATTATGTCGAAACACAACTTGGGCTCTGATACTACTGTTGGGTTTCCGGCACCGCGGCGTGTGTGTGTTCAATCACGTTTCGTAAACATGAACACAGCGGAAACAATAAAAATAATAAATCTACATTTATTACAACACACACAACACACGCATGCATATTACAACAAGTGTAGACATAACCGTAAATTTAAATTTGCAATAAAAGGAAATTTATCTACGTTATACCTTTCGTATGACGTGTAGCAGGAACGGCATCAACCGGAACGATCCTCGCTAGAATCGTCTCTATCTGTATCCACGCCGAGTTCCTCGGGATGACTTCGCTAAGCCACGAGCTTCGTCTTCGTATGGGTTACTAGCCTCGTGTTGAAGACGACGTGATCGAGAGATGATCACGATCCGAATCCAAATTCGGATCCTAATACGAGTTCTCAAAACTCGCTTCTCCGGAGAGGTATTCGTCAACAAATTGATGAATCCTTCGTCCTCCACCTCAGAGGATTACCGGAGATCGAATCCCCGGTAAGTTAGCCGCTGTCGGAGCTCTAACCGTCATCCAAACGACGCTCCGACGAGAGGAGAACAAGCTGTCCAGAAAACTGGACAGCTTTGGTGGAGGTGATAGGCGCCGGCCAACCAAGTAAGATAGAGCTCACCTTGATGCCAAACCTGAAGGAGATCTCCGGAGCACTAACCGGCAGCAGCTCGACGCCGGCGAGGGGGAAGGAAGATACCTTCTGGACGCCGGTTGGAGGAGCTATGGGCGGCGGCAAGAGGTTGGCGCCGAAAACTCCAATAAGGAGGTGGTCAGCAACTTTAACCTAGGGGTTTTGGATTAGGGCTTAATTATCCCTTAAACCCTCTTTTATAGAGAACTAATTCTCTTAATGGTTATTGGATCATAACCATTAGGCCCGTTAACCCGCTCCATTAAGATAAGTTAAAATAAACCAAACCATGATGGTTTATTTTAAGTTAAAATGAACCGAACCAACTTTTGGTTCATTCGTTTAAAATAAACCAAACCCTTTGGTTTATTCTCCTCCATTGGATTAGAACCAAACCATTTTGGTTCATCCATTATGTCTTCATAAGACACGGCCCATCCACGCTTCCATTGCGACTGAAACGATTTCATGCTCGATTTATGTTTGGTCCAACTAAACTTAGTTTCTCTCGGTCTGAGAATCCCATTCTCAAGCTCGTTTTAAATCCTTCGGATTACGCTCGTTGTGCGTGTGACCAAATAGGTTCTCAGTTTATGTTGGCCGTCTATAATTAACCATTAATTATAGAACGATCATGAGTGGCACCTAGTAGTACATCATGATCCCCAATTAACCGAAAAGATCAACGGTTGATCCAGAACTATTTCTGAAACTCTTTAGCAGCTCGAATGATTCGTGCCCCATTCCCTTCACTCATCTTATACCCACTTGGTTCAGGACATAGTCTATAGTGTCAATCCCCACTAGGCTGACTACGTCACACCTAGCCCAAGTATCATTTCCTCGTCCTACGGATTCTAGTTACTGCATATGTATCGAAGAGTACCTTACTCTAAACATGTAATGCTTTGGCCAAAGACTTTAGTAACAATCCGACGAGAGGCCATGGGTATACATCTCCTCGCAAGGAGTGGTGAATCCTTTATAGGCTATTCAAACACCTTCGATCACTTTGACTTATACCCAATCATCCCGGGTCCATATCTCCTTAGAGATGTTTGCTTAAGATGTCAAAGCATAAGTCTCCATGATCAAGATGACTTGAATACCGCAAGTCAAAGGAACATCGCACTTAAGCTACAGTAAGAATTTCATTGACATATCTATATATGCAGAGAACTATATGAAGTCTTACGACCGTCACTCCAATGAACTAGTTACCATAACTAGCATCCACGATCAACTCGGACATCATAATGTCTCCAAAGTGAGAATCACCGCTTGGATACACCAAGGAGTATACCTCGTGCTAGTCTCGACAGAATTGATGGTGTCCAAATCCATCAATTCATCGACTAGGGATAATTCCGATACATCACAATTACACATGTAGAGATACTCACTAGTTGTGATCCAATCACAAATTCTCTCATGCTGTGAATCGCATCGTGGACATTCAGTAAATGAGTTTAAGATCCAATCAAATACATGAAACATGTATACTCAAATAGTGAATCTTCATTTATCATATAAATGGTTCATACATAAGGCGATTGCCTTAGGACATCTCTCATATATTACTAACACACACACCAAGTTATCTATAATGTAAAGTATTAGACAATATTACATAACCATAAAAATATGCAAACAATGATCATGTGACTCTTATTCCAAAATAAAGATGTTCTTACAAAAGATAGACTTTTCAGTATACATGTACTTCGTTCGGTACGTATTGCTAAAGACTATATTTGTCTCAAAGTGTCATACATGTCCCCATTCCCTCGCATGCCTATCAAGCTCTCTGAAGGAATAGGTAATTGATCGAGGTTATCCTCGATGCAATCTTGTACGGACTTCTCCTCTCTTTACGATTTCTCGTATCAGGTAGTACTTGCGCTCTATGTGTTTACTAGCCTTATGGGCTCGTGGTTCCTTCGAGTTTGCAACTGCATCACTATTATCACAATAAATTGTGATAGTTCTGGGCAAACCAAGAATCACATCCAAGTCCATCAGGAAGTTCCTGAGCCATACAACTTCTTTGGCCGCCTCAGAGGCTGCCACATACTCAGCTTCCATGGTGGAGTCCGCCACACATTTCTGCTTGACACTCCTCCATACAATGGCTCAACATCCCAAAGTAAACACAAAACCTGAGGTAGACTTTGTCAGACCCGCCCTTTCCTAGGGTCCGGAAGGGTGGCGCGACGCGATCGTACATACATACATCGTACTACTTACAGCGGAAGACTTTAAACATATATTTTTTTTCTTTTAAACATAAACATGCATCGTCATTTCGTAGGTACTTCTTCTTAACATAGAGCATGCATCATTATTTCATAAGTACTTAGTGCTTAATTCAAGTCCATAAACAAATCATCTTAAGGAAAACATGCATAAGGGACATAACAGATCTCTTCCACCATGCCACTGCCACACACACCTTGCCCCTCCTGCTGCTCCCTTTAGTTTATCCACCCTTTACCCTTATCTGCAGTATAAGGGAACATAAACTATAAGCACATAGGCTTAGTAAGATCTGTTGGGTTTCCGGCACCGCGGCGTGTGTGTGTTCGATCATGTTTCGTAAACATGAGCACAGCGGAAGCAATTAAAAAATAATAAATCTATATTTATTACAACACACACAACACACGCATGCTATTACAACAAGTGTAGACATAACCGTAAATTAAAATTTGCAATATAAGGAAATTAAACTACGTTATACCTTCCGTATGACGTGTAGCGGGAACGGCATCAACCGGAACGATCCTCGTAAGAATCGTCTCTATCCGTATCCACGCCGAGCTCCTCGGGATGACTTCGCTAAGTCACGAGCTTCGTCTTCGTACGGGTTACTCGCCTCGTGTTGAAGACGACGTGATCGAGAGATGATCACAATCCGAATCCAAATTCGGACCTAAAAACAAGTCCTCAAGACTTGCTTCTCCGGAGAGGTATTCGTCAACCGATTGACGAATCCTTCGTCCTCCACCTCAGAGGATTACCGGAGATCAAATCCCCGGTATGTTAGCCGCTGTCGGAGCACTAACCGTCGTCCAAGCGGCGCTCCGGCGGAAGGAGAAAAGCTGTCAGAAAACTGGACAGCTTGGTGGAAGAATATAAGCGCCCGGCTAAAGAGGAGATGGAGGCTCACCTTTACACGAACCCAAGGAGATCACGGAGGGTCGCGGAGGTCCACCGGCAGCTTGGGCGCCGGCAAAGAGATGGCAGCAGCTCAATGAGGTTGGCGGCTGCTCTTGTTGTTGCGCCAACAACAAGAGGAGAGAGGGTGGGGTTGCCTCAAAAATTAGGTTTTACAAAAACCCTTAAGCCCTATTTTATAGAGAACTAATTCTCTTAATGGTTATTAAATCATAACCATTAGGCCCGTTAACCCTCCATTAAGATAAGTTAAAATAAACCAAACCAAGATGGTTTATTTTAAGTTAAAACGAACCGAACCAACTTTTGGTTCATTCGTTTAAAATAAACCAAACCCTTTGGTTTATTCTTATCCATTGGATTAGAACCAAACCATTTTGGTCCATCCATTATGTCTTCATAAGACACTGCCCATCCACGCTTCCATTGCGACTGAAACAATTTCAAGCTCGCTTTATGTTTGGTCCAACCAAACATAGTTTCTCTCGGTCTGAGAATCCCATTCTCAAGCTCGTTTTAAATCCTTTGGATTACACTCGTTGTGCGTGTGACCAAATAGGTTCTCGGTTTATGTTGGCCGTCTATAATTAACCATTAATTATAGAACGATCATGAGTGGCACCTAGTAGTACATCATGATCCCCAATTAATCGAAAAGATCAGCGGTTGATCGAACTATTTAAACCCTTGATAGCTCGAATGAATCGTGCCCCATTCCCTTCACTCATCTTATACCCACTTGGTTGAGGACATGGTCTATAGTGTCAGTCCCCACTAGGCTGACTACGTCACACCTAGCCCAAGTATCATTTCCTCGTCCTACGGATTCTAGTTACTCCACATGTATCGAAGAGTACCTTACTCTAAACATGTAATGCTTTGGCCAAAGACTTTAGTAACAATCCGACGAGAGGCCATAGGTATACATCTCCTCGCAAGGAGTGGTGAATCCTTTATAGGCTATTCAAACACCTTCGATCACTTCGACTTATACCCAATCATCCCGGGTCCACATCTCCTTAGAGATGTTTGCTTAAGATGTCAAAGCATAAGTCTCTATGATCAAGATGACTTGAATACCGCAAGTCAAAGGAACATTGCACTTAAGCCACAGTAAGAACTTCATTGACATATCTATATATGCAGAGAACCATATGAAGTCTTACGGCTGGTCACTCCAATGAACTAGTTACCATAACTAGCATCCACGATTAACTCCGGACATCACAATGTCTCCAGCCAGTGAGAATCAGCTGCTTGGATACACCAAGGAGTATACCTCGTGCTAGTCTCGACAGAATTGATGGTGTCCAAATCCATCAATTCATTGACTAGGGATAATTCCGATACATCACAATTACACATGTAGAGAAACTCACTAGTTGTGATCCAATCACAAATTCTCTCATGCTGTGAATCGTATCGTGGACATTCAGTAAATGTGTTTAAGATCCAATCAAATACATAAAATATGTATACTCAAATAGTGAATCTTCATTTATCATATAAATGGTTCATACATAAGGCGATTGCCTTAGGACATCTCTCATATATTACTAACAGACTCCCACTTGGCCTAATGCCAATCGCTACGGTATCCAATACCATAGTCTCTAACATGACCCTCAAACTTGCTTTGAGGTAATGCTTTAGTCAAGGGATCCGCTAAGTTCCTTTCAGTGGGAATTTTCTCGATTTGTATTTCGTTCCTACTGATGATCTCTCTGATAAGATGATAGCGGCGAAGCACATGTTTGGATCGTTGATGAGACCTTGGCTCTCTCGCTGCAATTGCTCCATTGTTGTCGCAGATGACCGGTATTGCTTCAACAATGGTAGGAATCACACCAAGTTCATGAAGCGAACTTCTTGATCCAAACCGCTTCCTTTCTTTGCTTGCAATATATTCTGCCTCGATGGTAGAATCACTGATCTCTTGTTTGGAACTTTTCCAACTCACGCGCCCCATTCAAGGTGAACACGTATCGGTGAGACACGGAATCATCCTTGTCTGTCTCGAAGCCGGCATCCGTATACCGCGTATCACCATGTCCCTTCTCCATATATTAGGAACACATCCTTAGTTCTTCTTAAGTACTTAAGGATCGTCTTATACCGCCCAATGATCCATTCTGGATCGGGTGAGTATCTGCTCGTGACACTCGAGCATATGATACATCGGGCCTCGTACATAACATAGCATACATGATAGATCCTATTGCGGATGCATAGGGAATCTTACTCATGCAAATCCTCTCGTCTTACGTGCGCGGACACATAGACTTTGAAAGGTGTACCCCATGCACGATGGGCGATAGCCTTTCTTGGATTCCGACATGCTAAACCTCTTTGCTTTTCGGTCTATATATGTAGCTGCGAAGACCAGCAACGTTCGATCTATCTCTATAGATCTTAATCCCAAGGATGTAGGTTGCTTCTCCCAGGTCTTTCATGGAGAATGTCTTGGATAACCAAACCTTCACTGACTGTAAGATTGACACATCGTTTCCTATAAGTAATATGTCATCGACATACAATACTAGGAACACGACTGCACTCCCACTAACCTTCTTGTACACACAAGGTTAAATGCGGATTTTGTGAGAAATCAAACCTTTTGATCGTCTCATCAAAACGGATATTCCAGCTCCTGGATGCTTGCTTCAATCCATAAATGGACCGTCGCAATTTGCATACCTTGGTTTTATCAACCGATGTGAAACCCTCAGGCTGTATCATATACACGTCCTCGAGCAGGTTTCCAGTAAGGAAAGCTGTTTTCACATCCATCTGCCATATCTCATAATCATAATGAGCCGCTATGGCCAGGAGCATCCGAATGGATTTAAGCATAGCTACAGGCGAATAGGTTTCGTCATAATCAACACCTTGCTTTTGACGATATCCTTTTGCCACCAATCTAGCCTTATAGGTAATCACATTACCATCCATGTCGGTTTTCCTCTTGAAAACCCACTTGCACCCTATAGGCTTGATGCCTTCAGGTGGGTCAACCAAGTTCCAAACTTGGTTTTCATACATGGAATCCATTTCCAACTTCATGGCATCAAGCCATTTATCCCTTTCTGAACTTGTCAGCACTTCTTCATAACTGGTAGGCTCCTCATCATCAATGAGTAACACGTCGTTCGATTCACTTATGAGAAATCCATATCTCTCAGGAATGTTGCGTGTTCTGCGGATCTCGAAGATGTGGTGTTACAATGGAGTCGGCGATTGCTCATCACTATGATTTATCTTGTTAATGTCTATTTGAATATCTCGAGTTTCCTCAAGCTCGACGACACTCCCACTGTTTTCTTGCAAGAGAAACTCTTTCTCTAGAAACACAGCATGCCTTGAAACAAACACCTTTTGTTCCACAGGATGATAGAATTGGTAACCCCTTGGTTCCTTAGGGTATCCAATAAATAGACATTTATCAGACTTAGCATCCAATTTGTCTGATACAGTCCGCTTCACATAAGCAGGACAACCCCATATCTTCAAGTAAGATACATGAGGTTTCTTACTATTCCATATCTCATATGGAGTAGTTGAGACTACCTTGGTAGGCATTACATTTAACAAGTAGCAATTATGCAGTGCATAACCCCAAAGGACTTGGGAAGAGTCGCATGATTCATCATTGACTGACCATGTCCAACAAGGTCCGATTCGCCTCTCGGATACACCATTATCTTTGTGGTGTATAGGCGGAGTCCATTGAGACAATATGCCATTGTCTCTTAGATAATCAAGAAACTCTTGACTTAAGTATTCACCACCTCGATCCGATCAGTATTTTAATACTTTTGTCATGTTGTTCTCTACTTCATTCTGAATTCTTTGAACCTTTCAAAGGCTTGGACTTGTGTTTCATCAAGAACACATACCCAAACCGTAGTGATCATCGGTGAAGGTAATGAAGTAGCTATAGCCTCCTAATGCTTGAGTTGACATAGGTCCACATACATCGGTATGTACTAAACCTAGTAACTCTCCCACTCGTTCACCTTTTCGTTAAAGGTAACTTAGTCATCTTGCCTTTTAAGCATGATTCGCATGTATCGTATGAATCCAATTCAAGCGATTCCGAATTCCACATCGGTGTAATTCGGACATGCGTTTCTTGCTTATATGGCCAAGACGACAATGCCACATATAGAGTCTATGTGATTATCCTTTCGAGCACGCGTGTTGCTCGCCCGATATTGAAGATGTCCTTTGGATCGTCCAACGTATAAATGCCATTACTCAAAGTTCCAGTTCCATAAAGTACGCCATTCAAAGTTATATAACAACAATTGTTACTAAACGTTAAATGGAAACCATTTCTATTTAAGCAGGAAATAGAAACAATGTTCTTTATTAGAGAAGGAACATAATAGCAATTGTCCAGTTCCAAGACTAGTCCACTAGGGAGCTTCAGCAAATAAGTTCCGATGGCGACCGCAGCAACCTTTGCTCCATTGCCAACTCGCAAATTTGACTCCCCTTGACGAGTCTTCTTCTATTCCTTAGCCCATGTATGTCATTACATATATGTGAGCCACACCTAGTATCAAATACCCAAGTGTCTGAGGAAATAGAATGACAATCAATAAAGAAGATTTCTGAAGAAGATGGGGCATCCGATGCCTTATCCTTCTTCACGGACTCAAGATAAATCTTGCACTTTCTTCGCAAATGGCTCTCCTTGCCATAATGATGGCAAGTTTCCTTTTGTGCTAGTTCTACCTTCTTAGCCCTTCTCTTCTTTCCCTTCTGCTGTTCCTTTGACTTCCTCTTAGAACCTTTCTTCGAGGAATCAACTAACAGCACCGTCCCCTGCTCATGCTTCTCAGAAGACTCCACAGTCTTCAGCATATTGAGCAGTACCACAGATGAACCTCCTAGCATCTCAGAGGTGAAGAGGAGCTTTGAGACTTCGAACCTTTCGAATCTCACTTGCTCATCAACCAACTCACAAAGATGAAGGACTACGATATGAGCATCCATATGCTCATGCTGCTTTCGTAGCTTGGGTTCCATCGCGGCTAGCATGATGCAACTCATTTGTTCAGAATCACTCACATGTTTCTGATAGGCCAACAATTGGTCCAAAGTTGCATCGTCACTAGGACGGGCGGGAAGAGGCGCTTCGAGGACATACATAAGCTTTTCCACCTTGAGAACAATTCTCAAGTTTCTAAGCTAGTCCAAGAAGTTCGGCCCAGTCAATTTATTTGAATCCAAAATGGAATGCAAATTCAAACACATTATGATCAATATATTAACTTAGAAATACAAAACGAGCATATATGAGAAAGATGATTTTAAAATGCATCAATATACATTTATAAATCCCATTCATTTTTCGAATTTCAAAAACCCCAAAATCACTTCGGGAGATTGTAGGTCCATCTCCGAATGGGCTGATATCCATCATAGTTATGAACAACCTTGGAGAGAGTCCAACAAGCCATTCATAACTACGACGGTAGGTATCATCTATACCAATTGCATATCACGTATATGCAACTATCACAATGTGCTATCAACTATTTGAATGTTCACACATACATCGGGTTGTTAACACATTAACAAGTATGCATCATATGCATAGCACCCAACTTCACCTCCCTTTACATCGACCTTGGAGAGAGTCCAACAAGCCGATGCTCCAGGTTAAAGCCAACCCATTAATCAGACATAGTTTTAATATGGTTAGAGCGCATTCAACCAATTAGCCCAGCTTGGAGAGAGTCCAACAACCAAAGCTAACGATTGACCTCTGACTCTTACCATATTAGTATTAAACTATTCCATGGTTTGAACATATTCAGGTTCGAGCCGGGCTTGGAGAGAGTCCAACAACCCAAACAAGAAACAGAACTCTGGTTCTAACCATATTAATGGAAGGTGTAGGCTTTAATATTGATTAAGGGTTTTTAATGTCTCATCCTCTTTGCATGCAAATAACTATTATCTACATGGCATGACATACATGGCATACATCTACATGTCACGACACGCATGGCATAATGTTATGCATCTAATGCAATTACATGGCATACAATTATGTCATGTCTATATTTCCTTATATGTCATAACTATTTATGGAAATAAAATATGTTTAAGATTTGATTCTCCAAATCAAATCATAATTAAATTAGGAAACAAATTTCCAAATCTAATAACATATTTTATTCATGGAATTATTTGATTAAGGAAAATCTATTTAGGAAACCAATTTCCTAAATCATTAAAACTACTTATGGAAATAAAATATTTTAAGATTTGATTTCCCAAATCAAATCATGATTAAATTAGGAAACAAATTTCCAGAATCTAATCAAATATTTTATTTATGGAAAATATCAATTTCCATAAATACTTCCAACTTTCCAAAAGTGGAAGATTTCCATAAATACTTCTAGACTTTCCAAAATTGAAAAATTTCCATAAATACTTCTAAATTTCCAAAATTAGAAAATTTCCAGAAATACATTATGACTATCGAAAACCATTTTACGATTATGTCGAAACACAACCCGGGCTCTGATACCATCGGTTTCCTGCAGATCAAGGCAGGTGTGTTCGATCATGTTTCGTAAACATGAGCACAGCGGAAGCAATAAAAATAATAAATCTATATTTATTACAACACACACAACACACGCATGCTATTACAACAAGTGTAGACATAACCGTAAATTAAAATTTGCAATATAAGGAAATTAAACTACGTTATACCTTCCGTATGACGTGTAGCGGGAACGGAATCAACTGGAACGATCCTCGTAAGAATCGTCTCTATCCGTATCCACGCCGAGCTCCTCGGGATGACTTCGCTAAGTCACGAGCTTCGTCTTCGTACGGGTTACTAGCCTCGTGTTGAAGACGACGTGATCGAGAGATGATCACAATCCGAATCCAAATTCAGACCTAAAAACAAGTCCTCAAGACTTGCTTCTCCGGAGAGGTATTCGTCAACCGATTGACGAATCCTTCGTCCTCCACCTCAGAGGATTACCGGAGATCAAATCCCCGGTATGTTAGCCGCTGTCGGAGCACTAACCGCCGCCCAAACGACGCCCGACGAGGAAGAAGCTGTCCAGAAAACTGGACAGCTTGGTGGAGGATATAGGCGCCGCTAAAGAGGAGATGGAGGCTCACCTTTACACCAACCCAAGGGAGATCACCGGAGGGTCGCCGAGGTCCACCGGCCAAGCTTGACGCCGCAAAGAGATGGCAGCAGCTCAATGAGGTTGGCTGCTCTTGTTGTTGACGCCAACAACAAGAGGAGAGAGGGGTGGGCGCCAATTAGGTTGCCTCAAAATTAGGTTTTTACAAAAACCCTTAAGCCCTATTTTATAGAGAACCAATTCTCTTAATGGTTATTAAATCATAACCATTAGGCCCGTTAACCCGCTCCATTAAGATAAGTTAAAATAAACCAAACCAAGATGGTTTATTTTAAGTTAAAACAAACCGAACCAACTTTTGGTTCATTCGTTTAAAATAAACCAAACCCTTTGGTTTATTCTTATCCATTGGATTAGAACCAAACCATTTTGGTCCATCCATTATGTCTTCATAAGACACTGCCCATCCACGCTTCCATTGCGACTGAAACAATTTCAAGCTCGCTTTATGTTTGGTCCAACCAAACATAGTTTCTCTCGGTCTGAGAATCCCATTCTCAAGCTCGTTTTAAATCCTTTGGATTACACTCGTTGTGCGTGTGACCAAATAGGTTCTCGGTTTATGTTGGCCGTCTATAATTAACCATTAATTATAGAACGATCATTAGTGGCACCTAGTAGTACATCATGATCCCCAATTAATCGAAAAGATCAACGGTTGATCCAGAACTATTTCTGAAACCCTTCAGTAGCTTGAATGAATCGTGCCCCATTCCCTTCACTCATCTTATACCCACTTGGTTCAGGACATGGTCTATAGTGTCAGTCCCCACTAGGCTGACTACGTCACACCTAGCCCAAGTATCATTTCCTCGTCCTACGGATTCTAGTTACTCCACATGTATCGAAGAGTACCTTACTCTAAACATGTAATGCTTTGGCCAAAGACTTTAGTAACAATCCGACGAGAGGCCATAGGTATACATCTCCTCGCAAGGAGTGGTGAATCCTTTATAGGCTATTCAAACACCTTCGATCACTTCGACTTATACCCAATCATCCCGGGTCCACATCTCCTTAGAGATGTTTGCTTAAGATGTCAAAGCATAAGTCTCTATGATCAAGATGACTTGAATACCGCAAGTCAAAGGAACATCGCACTTAAGCCACAGTAAGAACTTCATTGACATATCTATATATGCAGAGAACCATATGAAGTCTTACGGCTGGTCACTCCAATGAACAAGTTACCATAACTAGCATCCACGATTAACTCCGGACATCACAATGTCTCCAGCCAGTGAGAATCAGCTGCTTGGATACACCAAGGAGTATACCTCGTGCTAGTCTCGACAGAATTGATGGTGTCCAAATCCATCAATTCATTGACTAGGGATAATTCCGATACATCACAATTACACATGTAGAGATACTCACTAGTTGTGATCCAATCACAAATTCTCTCATGCTGTGAATCGTATCGTGGACATTCAGTAAATGAGTTTAAGATCCAATCAAATACATAAAATATATATACTCAAATAGTGAATCTTCATTTATCATATAAATGGTTCATACATAAGGCGATTGCCTAAGGACATCTCTCATATATTACTAACAAGATCTTGTCCTACTCATAAAAAAAACATACATCGACATTAAGCATAGCATGTAAACATTCATAACATGTAACATATATGACATAAGCAAACATAACATGTAACATATATGACATAAGCAAACATAACATGTAGCATATGTAACATAAGCAAACATAACATGCAACATATATAAGCAACATATCATGTACATATATGACATAAGCAAACATAACATGTAGCATATGTAACATAAGCAAACATAACATGCAACATATATAACATAAGCAACATATCATGTACATATATGACATAAGCAAACATACCATGTAACATATATATCATAAGCAACCATATCATGTAACATATATGACATATGCAAACATACCATGTAACATATATATCATAAGCAACCATATCATGTAACATATATGACATAAGCAAACATAACATGTAGCATATGTAACATAAGCAAACATAACATGTAACATATATAACATAAGCAACATAACATAAAGGTATATGCAGGATGCTCTTCGAAAACATATATCATAGGTATTTGAACATAAATCTCAACATATTGGGCCCGGCATTGTACCACATCATCATCATCATAGCGCGCATCCCTAAATAGACCCGAGGTAGCTAATCTCGAACCTACTAGGTTACTAGGCTCGATCTTAGTCCGTCGACCTAGGGGCCATCATCATAACTTAGAAGCCCATCCTAGGCCCGATCTTAGTCCGTCAGCCTAGGGCATCTAGGAGCCCATCCCGTACTAGGTTCGTACTATGACCGTCGACCTAGGGGCAATCATAACATAGAAGCCCATCCTAGGCCCGATCTTAGTCCGTCGGCCTAGGGCAACTTAGGAGCCCATCCCTTTGGACCTTGTTAGGGTCCTGGTACAAGCCATGCAGAAGGTAAAATACATACATGCTTCTTATCATAACATACCATATTTCATTTCATAAACATATCATATTTCATTTCATAAACATATCATATTTCACTTCATAAACATATCATATTTCATTTCCTAAACATATCATATTTCACTTCATGAACATATCATATTTCATTTCATGAACATATCATATTTCATTTCATAAACATATCATATTTCATTTCATGAACATATCATATTTCATTTCATAAACATATCATATTTCACTTCATAAACATATCATATTTCACTTCATGAACATATCATATTTCATTTCATAAACATATCATATTTCATTTCCTAAACGTATCATATTTCACTTCATGAACATATCATATTTCATTTCATAAACATATCATAAATATCACACACATATAGGGCATGGCATAAGGCATAAACATCATGAGCAAGTATACATGGAGTGGCCTAAACTGCATGGAGCTCTATCAAAGTTTTAAACACCAAACAACTTATATATATATATGGTCTAACTAAACACATGTTAATTCTTTAATGTATAAAGCATGGCATGGGACATGTTATCTTCTTCTAACATCAAACATGGCATGAACTCATTTCAAACCTAACCTAGAGCATGTTATCTTCATCTAGCATCATTTAACATCAAAATTATCATGAACTCACCTAAAGCATGGCATAAAGAATACAATAGGGGTCTTGGCCGAATGATTCAAAAAGGGTTTCATGGATCAACCACTTAACTAAACTCATCTAAAAATCCCTCATCTTCATATTAATACAAGATATAGCATGGATCATCATGGTGAGCCCAAGTTATGGTCTTGGCCGAATGATCCCTTGGGTGTTTGAGGTCAACCACTCAACCAAACTCATCTAGAAATCCCTCATCTTCATATTGATACAAGATATAGCATGGATCATCATGGTGAGCCCAAGTTATGCTCTTGGCCGAATGATCCCTTGGGTGTTTGAGGTCAACCACTCAACCAAACTCATCTAGAAATCCCTCATCTTCATATTAATACAAGATATAGCATGGATCACCATGGTGAGCCCAAGTTATGGTCTTGGCCGAATGATCCCTTGGGTGTTTGAGGTCAACCACTCGACCAAACTCATCTAGAAATCCCTCATCTTCATATTAATACAAGATATAGCATGGATCACCATGGTGAGCCCTAGTTATGGTCTTGGCCGAAAGTTTCTTGGGGCTTTTAAGGTTAAACTCTTAACCTAATCCATCTAGCATCCTATCATCATCATATTCATACAAACTATGGCATGGATCTTCATTGAAAACTCAAGTAAAGGTCTTGGCCGAATGGTTCATGGAGAATTTGACATAACAACTTCAATCGAAAAGCTACTTGTATGCAGGTGAGGGGATACTTACATCCTTCGCTTTGCTTTTTGGTTGGAAGATAACCTAAGGGAAGCAATTCTAGCCTTCTTCTTGCTTGGATGAATTTCGGACAAAGGATGAGAAGGGGGAGCTTTAGGGTTCGGTGAGGAAGAAGAAGAGAAGGAGAAGAAGTCAAGTTTGCTTCCTCATGTCTCCTCATTCCCCTATTTATTCACTTGAAGTGTCCCTTAGCCTCCCTTACCCTTAACTATCACTTCCCATACTCCCCTAATAGTACAACCTTGCTGGGCTTCTGGTTATTGGATGCATCTTTAGGGCTTGGCTATCTCTAGAGGTTTGGGGTTCAATTCCTAGGCCTTGCATCCTTTTTGGCTCATTTTCTTTTATTTTTGAAAGAGCCCACATAAATGCCATCATAATCAACCAAGAATTCTTGTAAAATTGCTAGAAATTTTATTGGCATTACAGACTTACTGTTATCCCTATCAGATTGGAAGTCAGAATCCGTGTAACCCTCAGGGAGTAATTGGTCTGCCCGGTAAACCAGCATATAATCCCTAGTCCTTCTCGGGTACTTCAATATATGCTTTACCGCAGTTAAATGTCCCTGTCCTGGATTTCTCTGATATCTGCTGACCATGCCCACGACAAAGCAGATATCTGGTCTCGTACAGAGCATCGCATACATGAAACTTCCTACTGCCGAAGCATAAGGAACCGCCTTCATCTCCTCTATCTCCTCAGATGATGTAGGACACATCTCCTTAGATAAAGGAACTCCATGCCTGAAGGGTAGAAAACCCTTCTTGGAGTTCTGCATGCTAAAACGCTCCATAATCGTGTCTATGTATGAAGCTTGGGATAAGCACAACATCCTTTTCCTGCGATCCCTTATAACCTTGATCCCAAGGATGTGTCCTACCTCTCCCAAGTCCTTCATATCAAACTGTTTGGACAACCATACCCTTACATCCGATAACACTTTGATATTATTGCCAATCAACATCTACGTATAGTACAAGAAATACCACTACGTTTCCGTCGCATCTCTTGTATACACAAGACTCATCCGGACTTTGAATAAATCCATAAGACTGGATCACCTCATCAAAGCGCATGTTCCAAGACCTCGAAGCTTGTTTCAATCCATAAATAGACCGATTAAGCTTACATACAAGATGCTCTTTGCCCTTAGCAATGAATCCCTCTGGTTGCTTCATGTAGATGTTTTCCTCAAGACTTCCATTAAGGAAAGCTATCTTGACATCCATCTGCCACACCTCATAATCCATATGAGCTGCTATGCATAAGAGAATCCGGATAGATTTAAGCATGGCTACCAGCGAAAAGGTCTCCTTATAATTGATACCCTCTTTCTAAGTATACACCTTCGTAACAAGCCTTGCTTTGAAGGTCTCAACCTTCCCATCTATTCCTCTCTTTCTCTTTGTAGATCCACTTGTATCCAATGGTTTTTACACCATCAGGTGGTTCTACTAGCTCCCAGACCTGATTTGAATCCATAGATTCAATCTCAGCATTCATTGCACTTTGCCAAGATACTGCATCTTTATCTTGGATTTCCTCGTCATATGTCTAGGGATCAGGTTCATGTTCGCCAGGGACCAAATCAGAAGATTCTCCCAAGAACATGAATCTATCAGGCTGTCTCACAACCCTCCCACTACGACGAGGTATCACCTGTGTATCCTCTGTGACACGCGGTGCAGTGACATGTGGTATATCCTCTTGTACAGGTGGTACTAAAGAAGTGACTTCCCCTTTTAACTCTTCTAGAACAATTTTACTCTTGGGGCTTGTGGCTCATCACATAGTCTTCCTCTAGAAATCTGGCGTTCATGCTAACGATCACCCTCTGATCTCTAGGACTATAAAACAATCCACCCTTCGTTCCCCTAAGATAGCCAACGAACAAGCGTACTTCTGTACGAGGTTCCAACTTACCAGCATCTGCCTTCAGCACATGTGCTGGACTCTCCCATATCCGAATATGTCTTAAACTAGGATTTTGCCCAGTCCACAACTCTGTGGGAGTAGAAGGCACTGATTTAGATGGAACAAAGTTCAGAATGTACACCGCTGTATCTAGAGCATATCCCCAGAACGAATCTGGCAAGTCAGAATAACTCATCATCGATCTAACCATCTCCATAAGAGTCCTATTCCTTCGCTCTGCTACACCGTTCTGCTGGGGTGTGCCAGGTGCAGTCAATTGGGATTGAATCCCAGCCTCTAATAAGTAGTTCCTAAACTCTCCCAAGAGGTACTCACCACCATGATCAGATCATAGTGTCTTGATACTTTTACCTTGACGTTTCTCCACATCAGTCTTGAATTCTTTGAACTTGTCAAAGGATTCAGACTTACGGCGCATCAAATAAATGTATCCATATCTTGAGTAATCGTCTATAAAAGAGATGAAATACTCAAAACCACCTCTAGCCTAGATAGACATAGGACCACACAAATCAGAATGAACCAATTCTAACACATCTTTGGCCCTATACCCCTTGGCCTTAAAAGACCTCTTGGTCATCTTACCCTCCAAGCAAGATTCACAGGTTGGGAGATCCTCCACCACTAATGAACCCAAAGGTCCATCAGCTATCAACCTTTGAATTCTTCTTAGGTTAATGTGACAAAGCCTAAGATGCCAAAGATATATTTGGTTCATTTTCGAAGGTTCTTTTCTCTTATTGGAATTAGAAGATGAGTTATTAACTTCAATTTGCATCGTGGGAGGTTTTGGTTCAAGTGTGTACAAATTTCCTATCAATGCACCCGAACAGATAATGTCCCTATTCCTTCTTATAACAACTCTGTCATTAAAAGAAATAGAATATCCATCCATAAATAATTTAGAAACCGAAATTAAATTCTTTCTAAATAAGGGTACATAAAGGCAATTCTTAAGAACCAAAAGTTTATTTTTCTCAAAAGATAAATGAACATCTTTCACTGCAACAGCCGCCACCTTCGTGGCATCGCCCAAGTACACGGTAATCTCCCCCTCAGCCAGTCGTCTAGTTTCCTGGAACCCCTATAAAGTATTGCAGACATGATCAGTGGCTCCCGTATCTACACACTAGGTGCCGGTAGATAACACCGCTAAACATGTTTCAACGACTAGATCAAAAGATATACCTTTGTTCTTGCGGTTGGGGCAGTCCTTCTTCCAGTGTCCAGTCTGCTTACAAGTGAAGCACTTGCCTTTCGGCTTCTTCACTCCTCCCTGAGTACCTCCCATCGCTTTCGCCTCGGTTTGTTTCTTTTTCTTCTTGGCTTTTGGCTTAGAAGTAGAAACCTTCTGGGTCACCACGGCATGTGCCTGAGCACTCTGACGAAATAGTCCCTCTGTCACCTGGAGTTCTGTCAGAAGTTTCGCCAATGAATACAACCTCTTGTTCATGTTGTAGTTCAGGTGAAACTGCTCAAAACTCCTAGGTAGAGACTGGAGTATGATATCAACCTGGGTTTCCCCATCGATCTCAACTCCTAGGAACTCCAGCTCATTCAAATGAGCCATCATCTTGAGAACATGATCCCTCACGGGTGTTCCCTCGACCATGGTGGTCGTCATCAAGTTTCTCATGGCCTCTTGCCTCGCAGCCCGATTCTAGTGTCCGAAAAGCTCCTTGAGATTGAGCATCATATCATAAGCAGTGGACATGGCTTGATGCTGATGTTGCAGTACATTTGACATAGATGCCAAAATGTAACACCGCGCCATCTCATCGGCCTTGATCCACTTCTTATAGCTCTCTCTCTCCTTTTCCCCAGAATTATCTGCAGGCTTGGGAGGGCACTCTTCGAGGAGTACATATTTGTATTCCTCAGCAGTCAAGACAATGTCTAGATTTTTCTTCCAATCTACATAGTTGGGTCCAGTAAGTTTGTTCTCTTTCAGTATCACAGCAAGTGGGTTGAAAGTCATTTTGAAAGAAAACCTAAGAATCACATAAATCAAAATATTAGATTTCAAAAAATTATTGATTCCTCAAACAACAAAATTTTAAAATCAACCAACACCTCAAAACATCGAGAATATCGTATGCCACGATAGTGTGGATGTATACGAATTCTACATTTGTAAGAGGAGGTTTTACCCAATAATTTTACTATCTTGTCAACCTAACTTTTTGACAAGTAAAATTAATAGTTGGTTCCTCTTTGGCCCTACAAATAAAAGCAGTGACTCCGATGGGGAGGATACTTATATTTGTATCTAAGTGTTCACCATTACTCGGTACCAAGGTAATTATCTCGGGTTATGTGCCTTACGATGGGCAAGTACACACGCTCCTTAATAATTTCCTATAATCATATTCGACCTAGTGATCTGCAAACAAACCCATCCGATATGGAGGAAGGCACTCAGAGCCGACGCGCAAGTTTGTTTGCATCACTTGTCAAATCGTAATGGAGGCCGTGGGAATTTATAAAAATATCCCTCTCCCACTTAGTAATTTGAAATTGAGGAATTTTTCTAGCCTACGACATGCATATCAAACAATAAGCAATAAATATGAAAAATAAAATTATTTTCCAACTATTATGGCTTTTGTCTTCAATATGACTCCCGTCGCATCGTCATCTCGTCCGCTCTTCCTACGCCATGTACGAGCCATCCGGAGATCCGAGCCGAGACTAAAACCTATTTTAATTTACATCCATCGATCCTATACTCCACGAGGGAGTGTACATGAAATCTAGATCAAAAGTAAAATATAATAAAGAGTGTCTAAACAATGTCGTATTTAATTTACAAAAACTAAATACTAGCCTCGTCAACCCCGAGGATTCAACAAAATAAATATTTACACACATACAATCACATACACACACATGGCCATAATAGTCGGATCTTATGCCTGCAACCAAAGAGTTAAACTACGCATATCCTACTATTATCCGACACATATAATATATGAAAAAGTGCATAAAAATTAACTGAATCCTAAACACACAAAACCGAAAACCTTGGCTCTGATACCTGTTGGGAGGGATCGATTGGCCGACTAGAGGGGGGTGAATAGCCCTCGTTCGTTGGATGTCGTAATTCGTTCGTTCTTCTTGCGTTGCTTGTCTACGATTGTCGTTAGCACAGCAGAATAACAATAATAATGAAGCTAACAATACACAATCACACAACACAAGATATACGTGGTTCGGAACCGAATGGTTCCTACTCCACGGGCGAGCTCCTCGAGCTCTAGTTATGCGCACGACACTAACTATAACACTCCTTTTTGACTACACGTCGGAGGTGGAGAAACCTCTCACAAGCAATTACACTAAGTAATGAAATACAAGCAATACAAAGAAAATACGAAATACACGTAAAGAACACTTTACACCGCTTGCTTTAAACCCTTTTCTTGTTGCTTGCTTTAGATGGCTCTTGAAGGTCTGGAAGGCAGCAGCAATTCCCCTCCAATAGCTTCACAAAAGTCTTGGCGAAATCCTCCAACTCGAGCTCCTTTTATAACCTGCATCAAGCTGTTTTCGCGCCCATCAGTCGACTGATCATGACCATCAGTCGACTGGTCCCGTAGTCGTTGTCTCACAATGTCCAGATCCACGTTGGTTAAGTTCCAATGGATCACACATCAGTCGACTGATGGCACCCATCAGTCAACTGATCAACCAGTCGAGTGTTGGCGAGCTCGACTCCATTCTGTGCCCGTGCACAGTGTCATCGACCGATCGCCATCCCTTGGCGATGACCGATCCTTCCCAACATTCGACCGCCTCCTGGCGACTGATCAGCCAGACTTGGTTCAGTCAAACACTGGTCGAACCCATACGACCTAGAGCAGTCGACTGGCACCTATGCCAATCGACTGATGTCAGCTAAAACCTCAAACATAACGATGTTTGAGCCTCCGACACTCAGTCTTAGCCACTTGGCCAAGTCCACCTTATCCCTCATGGAGTTCCCCACCGAAGCTCTCTTCCCTCGACCTACGTCCCTCGGATGCACCAAGCGCACGGCTTCGCAACGTCATCCTTCGCGTCTCATGCCCTAGAAGTTTGCTTCCCTTTGGGCTCACTCCATTCACTCCCCGTCCGGCGGTCCCTCGGATGCACCATGCGCAAGGCTTTGCAATGCCATCCTTCACCGACTCAAGGACCTGAGCCTAGTGAACTTGCCAAGTTCTCAAGACTTCCCAAATGCACCAAGCGCACGGCTTCGCAATGCTTTGGATTTCCCATGCCAAGCACCAAGCGCACGGCTTCGCAATGCTTTGGACTTTCCCATGCCAAGCACCAAGCGCATGGCTTCGCAATGCTTTGGACTTTCCCATGCCAAGCACCAAGCGCATGGCTTCGCAATGCTTTGGACTTTCCCATGCCAAGTCTTCCCCCTTGGACTTCCACACCAAGCTCCATGCTTGGATTTTCCATGCCAACCCCATGTTGGACTTTCCCATGACAATCCCATGTCATGAGTTTTGTCTATCATTAAGGTACTGCTCGAGTCAAACTCGAGTCAACCTAACCTGGGCCGATTGCACCAACAATCTCTCCCTTTTTGATGATTGACAAAACTACCATCTCAAGTCTACCAATTCTCCCATATTGGCAATTCTCATATCCCAATGAGAATTCCAACGAACCCTAATTGGTAACTTGGTAACTTCTCCCCCTTTTTGACATTACATCAAAAAGGTCCTCCCCAAGGGTATTAATGTCTCATATCCCAATGAGATCTTACAATCTCTCCCTTGGAGGAACACATGCCTACCATCTTTCTAGTGATCCCATATCACTTAAAGAGAGGCAACCCAATTTTCCTCCCATGAGGAAATACACATCCATCTTCCCATGATGGATACCTCCCCCTAGAGGCTTGCTCCCCCTTGACCATTGCACCAACAATGTCCTTGGAGAGTCCCTAAGCCAATAGGAACATTAACCAAATCAAAATTAAGGCAAAGTTCAATAATGAACTCTCTTCCACCTTAAAATTGATGCTCACCCTCAACCCAACTCCTAATCCATATCCAATGGATTTCCACCCTCTCTAATGCTCTCCCAAGCATATCCTAGGGTTAGGAGTGGTTATGGGACCAAAACACAGCTGAAAATGGGCCTAACCATCAAGTTTACCCGAAATCAACCTATGCCAGTCGACTCCGTCAGATACCAGTCGACTGGACTTACCATCGATCATTTGCCATTACGATTGATCATCGTGATAAATAATCCATAAGTAAATATACGTAATTTTAAAAATCTTGAAAATGCATACGTATAATACTTATCCTAAACACTATGGGTGAAAAATATTGGAAATTTATTTTACCCATTAAATTAGGAGATTGATACAAAGTTCAAAATTTAAGAAAAGCTTCAATAAAGAGCCATCTTTGTATCATCCCATTCAATGGTGATAGCTATCAAAAGATAGGCTTCACCAAGGTTTTTCAAAATGTTTTCAAAATGTTTTTCAAACCTTTATTTTCTTTTTCCTAAACATCTCACCAATATCTAGATGTGTAAAACACATACAAGTCAAATATCTTAGTGAGATGTGGAGTTTTTGTTCTTTATGTTCTCATGCATATTTCTAAGGCAACATAATTTGATTCCCTTCAAATTGTGCCATAGTCCTTAATTTCATTTTAGTTATATGCATGATAATGATTATGGCATAGATATGATATAAAGAAATGCATATGCCAAAATCATGATGTCATGGCATGTGAATGATATTTAAGCATACATGACATCTAAAAAATAAGTCTAAACATTATTATGACATTTTTATAAATAAAAATGAAAATGATGTCATGACATGGCAAGGCAAACAAATCATGGCAAGTAAAATATACTAAGGTATAGAATACCTAAGTGTTAAAATTAATTTGCCATTTCTAGGAATTAAATTCATTTTGCCTTAATCTCATTCATTTCCCTAGTGTGCCAAAAACCCAAAATGGCACACCATGACTTCTATGACCTAATTGTGCCAATTTAGATCATTCTAAACTTCTCAAACACATTGGCACATCCTAATGTGTCAACTCTACTATGGTTAGGTTAACTACCCATCCATTTAGGGTTGACACACCCTAACCCATCTAGCGTGAATCAATCACGCTTTTAGGAACCCAATATCTATTGGAGCTCCTTGGGTTAACAAGATATTCCCTAGGGATAACTTCCCTAGATACCTTTCTAATGACCCTTTTTGGCTTTGAAGCCTTAGTCAAATGGGTCTTACTTGGGTCAACTCTAGAGGTGACTCCTCCATTGACCTTCTTAGTGGCTTTCTTGATTTTTCTTAAGTCCTTAGCCACTAAACACACACCATGGCTAGACTTAGGGATGGCTTCCCCATTAGCCTTGGTTTTTCTAGACCTAGATGTTGTCCCATAATTAAATGGAACATTATGGTAGGACATAGGTTTGTGACCCAAACCCTTCTTGCCCTTAGATAATTCTTGTTTTCTAGGCCTTGACTTTTGTGCATTAGACCCCTTAACCGAATTTGATATTATTGCTAGGTCTTCTCCAATTTTTCTAGCCTTGACCTCAAGGCTTGGTTTTCTAACTCTAATTTTCCCAATTTTGAATTTTCATTTATCTTTTGGGAATTTTTTTTCTTCTTAGGCATATGCCTAGATTTCTTGGGATTAACACCCAAGTTTTCTTCAATTCTCCTAATTGACTCCCTAGGTAAAATAGATCTAGTGTTTTGAGTCCTAGGTTTGTCCTTAGTCATATGAACATGCTTGGCACCTAAGAAATAAACCTTATTGTTTCTCCTAGCATGCTTTTCATTGATAATAGCAAGAGAGCTAAAATAATTCTTAGCATGCTTTTTGACTTTAGGATTTAAAGGTGCATTAACTAAATGTACCTTAGGGTTAGCTTTAGGAGCTCCCCCTACATGAGTTGCACCTTCTTGCCCTTTCTTCCTCCCCCTAGGGCATTGGCTTCGGTAGTGTCCCTTTTGATTGCATTTGAAGCACACAATGTGCTCTTTGCTCTTGATTTTGGGAACACCGGCATCGTTTGACTTTGGGTTGAATTTTGGTGTCGATGCCTTCTTCTTAGCCATTTTAGGGCATTTGCTCTTATAATGCCCTTTCTCCCTACACTCAAAGCATATTATATGATTTTTATTTAAAATAATAACACTTGAGTTACCTAGGGAGGTGGTGGAGGCCTCTTCACTTCTTCCGGAGGTAGAAGCTTCATCTTGATCTTTCTCCGGAGTAGAAACCCTTTCCTCCCCCTCAATGCTAGAGGTGGAGGTCTCCACCAAGTCATCCACATCTTCAAAAGTGGATGGTGATTCTTCTTCGGCATTCTCCTCTACTTGTGCCGATTGGGAATTTTCTTGGAATTTCATTACCTTATTCCATAATTCCCTTGCATCCCTATAATCACCCAATCTAGACCAAATAGTATTAGGTAACAAATCACTAATCAACTTGATTACCTTGAGATTTGTCTTGAAGTCTTTGATTTGGTCTTGGGTCCATTTTGACTTCTCAATGGGCTTATTGTGTTTGTCCCTAGGCATCTCAAAACCGTTTTCTATGATAATCATAAAATCAAAATCGGTTTCGAGATATACCTCCATCCGTTTCCTCCACCAAGAAAAATCTCCATCGAATTTCGGTGGATGGATGAAGTCGGCCACCTTGTAGTGCTCTCGCGGCGGTTAGTCCTTGAAGAGCGACCTCGGCTCTGATACCACTTGTTGGGAGGGATCGATTGGCCGGCTAGAGGAGGGTGAATAGCCCTCGTTTGTTGGATGTCGTAATTCATTCGTTCTTCTTGCGTTGCTTGTCTACGATTGTCGTTAGCGCAGCGGAATAACAATAATAATGAAGCTAACAATACACAATCACACAACACAAGATATACGTGGTTCGGAACCGAATGGTTCCTACTCCACGGGCGAGCTCCTCGAGCTCTAGTTATGCGCACGACACTAACTATAACACTCCTTTTCGACTACACATCGTAGGTGGAGAAACCTCTCACAAGAAATTACACTAAGTAATGAAATACAAGCAATACAAAGACAAATACGAAATACACGTAAAGAACACTTTACAATGCTTGCTTTGAACCCTTTGCTTGTTGCTTGCTTTAGATGGCTCTTGAAGGTCTGGAATGCAGCAGCAATTCCCCTCCAATAGCTTCACAAAAGTCTTGGCGAAATCCTCCAACTCGAGCTCCTTTTATAACCTGCATCAAGCTATTTTCGTGCCCATCAGTCGACTGATTGTGACCATCAGTCGACTGGTCCCGTAGCCGTTGTCTCACAACGGCCAGATCCACGTTGGTTAAGTTCCAATGGATCACACATCAGTCGACTGATGGCACCCATCAGTCGATTGATCAACCATCAGTCGAGTCTTTGGAAATCTCGGCGACACCATTCGTCCGCAGTGTCATCGATCATTGCCATCCCTCGGCGGTCGACCGATCCTCCCGACGGATCATTGCCCTCCCTCGGCGGTCGTGATCGGCACCAGACTTGGTTCAATCGAACAGTCGAACCCATATGACCTAGAAGCGGTCGTGGCACCTATGCAAAACCTCAAACATAACGATGTTTGAGCCTCCGACACTCAGTCTTAGCCACTTGGCCAAGTCCACCTTATCCCTCATGGAGTTCCCCACCGAAGCTCTCTTCCCTCGGCCTACGTCCCTCGGATGCACCAAGCGCACGGCTTCGCAACGCCATCCTTCGCGTCTCATGCCCTAGAAGTATGCTTCCCTTTGGGCTCACTCCATTCTCTCCCCGTCCGGCAGTCCCTCAGATGCACCAAGCATACGGCTTCGCAATGCCATCCTTCACCGACTCAAGGACTCGAGCCTAGTGAACTTGCCAAGTTCTCAAGACTTCCCCAAATGCACTAAGCGCACAGCTTCGCAATGCATTTCTCACCAAGCACCAAGCGCACGGCTTCGCAATGCTTTGGATTTCCCATGCCAAGCACCAAGCGCACGGCTTCGCAATGCTTTGGACTTTCCCATGCCAAGCACCAAGCGCACGACTTCGCAATGCTTTGGACTTTCCCATGCCAAGTCTTCCCCCTTGGACTTCCACACCAAGCTCCATGCTTGGATTTTCCATGCCAACCCCATGTTGGACTTTCCCATGACAATCCCATGTCATGAGTTTTGTCTATCATCAAAATATCATTAAGGTACTGCTCGAGTCAAACTCGAGTCAACCTAACCTGGGCCGATTGCACCAACAATACCAATTGAAGGGTTTTGCTTATCGAGTCTGTGAGGGGAAACTTCTCTTCCCACTTCACCTCGGTAGCTTATCCATGGCGATCCCTTCGATGTCCTGAATTAAAAAAATTTAATCCTAGACAAAAGGGATTGCCCAAACCAACAAGTCATCATCGTGCTATTCGTTTAGAGAGGTCACTTGAACAAACAAGTTGTTCAAGTGACCATCCTCTATTCTACGAGTAGCCGCGGAATAGACGATGTCCGGATCACCAGTTTTTGTGTTTATGCTCAAAATCCAAGTATTATTTAGCCATTTATAGATTTATAACATGCTTATAATTGAAAAACAAAAACAAGCAACAAACAAAAGAAGAAAGTAGAATAGGTATACCTCTTGATCTTCTAATGTATGACCTTCCTCCTTTTGGACGTCGTGTGGGCGACGATCCACCAAAAGTCGAAGCTCCTAGATCGCAAATCTTCCTTCCTTGCTCTTCCAAAGAAAGAGGAAGAATAGAAACAAGGTTTTTCTCCTCACTAGAAACAACCAACAAGGGACCAAAGCTTTCCTTGCCGCCGGCCAACTAGATGAAGAAGAAGATGGTGGAAAACAACCAAGACACCAAGGGAAGTCCTATATCTTGTTTCCACCACCTAAGGAGAGGGAGAAGGGAGCTTTTGGGCACCATACAAGGGTTGGGAAGGGGCTGGAAACTTGCTGGACATCGGCCACAAGACAAGGAATAAGAAAGGAAACCTTGCCTTATTTGGTGCCGCCCTAGCCTCCAAACCCTAACCCTAATTTTAATCCTATCTCAACTAGGATTCCCTTCTCTTGCCGCCCAAGCCTTGCTCTCTTCAATGTGTGTTCACGCCAACCCCTTTAACACACTTTTATAGAGTTAGGGATAAGTCATGAATTAATCTCCTACATTGGTTCTAGGGATTTAATCTCAACCGTTGGATCTAGAGATTTAATCTCAACCGTCGGATCTTAGAGATTTAATCTCTACCAATGGATCTTAGACTTTTGTTTCTATCCATTGGATCTAAGCATCATGAGGTGTTAATAGGCTACATTAGGGACCATGAGGAGGAGTTGGGTCTTGGCCACCCATGGATCAAGCCCATATAAAGCCCGATCCACTAATGATGATCCAATCCACTAAAGGTTCATCATTGATCTTCCTCACCAACCCCCATATGATAATATGAGCTCCATATATTATTTTTATATTTTCTCCCCGTGTTTAAGATCTCAATTGTCCGTCGATTAATTAATTTACTGACCATTAATTAATCAACATCTAACTCCTTGAGTAGTACCACTCAACCTTTTCATCATGCCGGACCAAGTCCACCTGCAGGGTTTACATGATGAACCTTATGAGCTCCTCAAGGGGACATCATCATCCTAATATATAGGACACGGTTTCCTCCTATAATCAACGACACACCATATAAATAATATCATCTCCCAACTTACCGAGCCTATCGATTTAATCTATAAATCTCGTCCATTGGTAAATCAAAGAGATGAGTACTAAGTATATGTGCCCGTTATTATATCGAGATTAAGAGCATGTACTAAATAATATCTGAGGTCCGATTCGATTATGTAGTCAGCAATAAATCAAATCACCTCTAAGTCAGTCCTGCTCAATACACACAAAGTACACTAGTGTGATTCTATGGTCAAGACAAACCAATACCAAATCACACTACAACCATTCCGATGGTTTGTCCAAAGTCATCTCAGTTGTGAGCCTTTACTTATACTTTTCAAGGGGTCGATAACATGATCTCCTGTGTGACACTACACACCAAGTTATCTACAATGTAAAGTATTAGACAATATTGCATAACCATAAAAATATACAAACAATGATCATGTGACTCTTATTCCAAAATAAAGATGTTCATACAAAAGATAGACTTTTCAGTATACATCCCTACATGTACATGACACAACATGAGGGTTTTGTAGATCCACAGCATACTGGGAAAGTATGCTAGCTGCAAAGGTCCATTTATGGGCTAAAGCAAGCTTCTCGGAGCTGGAATCTTCGATTCGATGATGCAATCAAACAGTTTAGTTTCATCAAGAATGAAGATGAACCCTGTGTCTACAAGAGGGTTAATGGGAACACAGTTGTCTTCCTTGTATTATATATGGATGACATACTACTCATTGGGAATGACATCCCTTCGCTACAGTCTGTGAAGACTTGGCTGGGGACGTGCTTCTCAATGAAGGACTTAGGTGAAGCAGCCTATATTCTAGGCATCAAGATCTATAGAGATAGATCTAAGAGATTGCTTGGCCTAAGTCAGAGTACATACATTGACACGGTATTACTACGGTTTGCCATGCAGAATTCCAAGAAGGGACTTCTGCATGGTGTGAGTCTTTTGAAGACTCAAAGTCCCTCTTCTAGAGAGGAGAGAGACCACATGGATAAGATCCCTTACCCATCTGCTATAGGATCTATCATGTACGCCATGTTGTGTACTCGTCCTGATGTCTCGTATGCTTTGAGCATGACGAGTAGATACCAGTCAGATCCAGGTGAGCGTCACTGGATAGCAGTCAAAAATATTATTAAGTACTTGAGAAGGACTAAAGAATATTTCTTGATATTTGGAGGCGATGATGGGCTAACTGTAAAGGGTTACAGTGATGCCAGCTTCCAAACTGACCAGGATGATTATAGATCGCAGTCAGGGTTCATGTTTTGCTTGAATGGTAGCGCTATGAGTACCCACAGAGGCTAACATCGCAAATCCCTTGACCAAGGCTTTGGCACAGAAAATGCATGATGGTCACACTAGGTCATTGGGTATTAGATACTACAGTGATTGACACTAGTGCTAGTGGGAGATTGTTAGTGAAAGCCCTAGAGCCAATCATGTGATGATTGTTGTATGGACTTTATTGTATCATATTCCTATTAATAAAGGCATGGTTATTATATTTACTTGTATTGGTGCCAAATAACTAAGTATAATAACATCCTTGAGTAGAAGATTCTTATCTATATCAATCGATTGGTTGAATCTATAATGAGATGATATAGAGAACACTACTCTTAATCATTTCTAGTCAAGTATTAACATTCAGGGACAATGTTAATGCGTAGAGACTAGCATGTAGGTCAACACGATGACTTAATCTCACAAGTCATGGATATGAGATATCAAGTTGACACATGGGTATGCATTGGAGAATGTATACTGAATAACCAACCATGAGAAAGTATCATGGATCATTATATGACTGTCATATACTTTCTCATGTGGCTATTAGTATGACTATTAGTCCTTAGACCTGAAGTCACCATTGTTCCCTATATAAGGAGTTGTATACTTTGGCTTCGTCAAACGTCACCCGTAAATGGGTGGACTATAAAGGCGATTACTAGATATGTAACAAATTATACGGAGGGATGTGAGTGATGTAGATGGGATCTATCCCTCCTATATGACGGGAGTGACATCATTATTCTTGATAGAGTGAGACCACGAAGTGCATGGCCATGCCCAAATAGGTCAATATGAGATATTGAGCTCATTTGATTAGAGTGAGTCTACTTGGAGTTCAAGATATAGATTGTGCCAAGGATGACACGGTCTATGCCTCGATTGGTCAATCTAGATGTCAACGATAGAGGGACATTGTCACATATTGTGAGAGTCACAATTAGTAGTCACAAAGGTGATGTTGGAGCTCAACATTCTTGTAACTTGGGTAGCAATGATGTGTTGCTAGATACCGCTCATTGCTTATGTTCCTAAATTGGTTTAGGAGCATTGCCAACGTTACAAGAATCTATAGGGTCACACACAAAGGGCAATTAGATGGAGATTAGGTTCATATGATGAACCATGAGGATTAGGGTCATGGGATGAACCAAATTGGATTAAGAGTAATCCAAATGAGACTAATTGAGTTAGACTCAATTTGATTCAAGTGTTGAATGAGTCTAATTTAGATTAGATTCATTGAGTAAATTTAAATTAATGAATAGAGATTCATTAAATCAAATTGACTTGAATCAAGTGGTTAGATTTGATCAACCATGGGAGATAAGAGGTCAAGTTTGACTTGACTTGATGAGGGAAGATTAATGGTAAATTTTGACTTGACCAATCGCCATGTCATGATGACTTGGCATGGGGGCTGGCCAATGATAGTGTTCCACATCATCATGGACTTATCATGTGGTGCCACCTCATGAGGGAGACAAAGAGCCATAAGCTCTTGGAGTTACATGCATGCATGTAACCCCCCAACAATAATTGGCCGGCCACTTTCATTTGATGAGGGAAAATTTATTTTTGGTTTGTAACTTCATCATCTTCTTTCTAGCTCTTCTTCTTGCTCTCCCAAAACCTCCTTGGCCGAAACTTCCATGAGTGCTAGCACACTCTAGGTTGTGTTTCTCCACCATTTGTCCATGTGGATACCAATAGAGGAGTGTACACTTGACACTCTTGAGTTCCAGCAAAGTTTTTGGATGAGCGGGATAAGCCAAGGGCATCGCTACGAGGGTAACGCTCTATCTTGTAGATCTAAGGTAGATCTAGGATCTTTAAACACATACATGTTTTATTTTATATATCTTCGCACGGATCCGTGGCCGGGCTTCCGATGTTTTTGCAACGCAAAAAGCGGCTTTTGCGGCTCGGAAAATTCCCAACACGGGTAAACCATCAAACATCAAGTTTGAGCCTCCAACACTCAGTCTTAGCCACTTGGCCAAGTCCACCTTATCCCTCATGGAGTTCCCCACCGAAGATCTCTTCCCTCGGCCTACGTCCCTAGGATGCGCCAAGTGTATGGCTTTACAGCACCATCTTTCACGTCTCATGCCTTCGAAATATGCTTCCTTTTGGCCTCACTCCATTCGCTCCCCGTCCGACGGTCCCTCAGATGCACCAAGCGCACGGCTTCGCAATGTCATCCTTCACCGACTCAAGGACCCTGAGCCTAGTGAACTTGCCAAGTTCTCAAGACTTCCCACATGCACCATGCACACGGCTTCGCAATGCATTTCTCACCAAGCACCAAGTGCACGGCTTCGCAATGCTTTGGACTTTTCACACACCAAGCTCCATGCTTGGATTTTCCATGCCAAGTCCATGTTGAACTTTCCATGACAATTCCATGTCATGAGTTTTATCTATCATCAAAATACTGCTCGAGTCAACTTTGGTCGATTGCACCAACAATCTCCTCCTTTTTGATTATTGACAAAACTACCATCTCAAGTCTACCAATTCTCCCATATTGGCAATTCTCATATCCCAATGAGAATTCCAACGAACCCTAATTGGTAACTTGGTAACTTCTCCCCCTTTTTTACATTACATCAAAAAGGTCCTCTCCAAGGATATTAATGTCTCATATCCCAATGAGATCTTACAATCTCTTCCTTTGAGGAACACATGCCTACAATCTTTCTAGTGATCCCATATCACTTAAAGAGAGGCAACCCAATTTTCCTCCCATGAGGAAATACACATCCATCTTCCCATGATGGATACCTCCCCCTAGAGGCTTGCTCCCCCTTGACCATTGCTCCAACAATGTCCTTGGAGAGTCCCTAAGCCAATAGAAACATTAACCAAATCAAAATAAAGGCAAAGTTCAACAATGAACTCTCATCCACCTTAAAATTGATACTCTCCCTAAACACTTCTCCTAGTCCATGTCCAATGGATTTCCACCCTTTCTAATGCTCTCCCAAGCATGTCCTAGGGTTAGGAATGGTTAGGGGACCAAAACATAGCTGAACGTAGGCCTAACCATCAAGGTTTACCTGAAATCACTTAGGCGGTCATTGAATTGAAACTAGTCATTGCCACCCCCCATCGATCGTGGCCTCCATGGCGGTTGATCGATAATCGATTTTGTAGTTTTCAGAAATGAATTTTTGAAATTTGTAAGTAAATATACATAAGTTGAAAAATCTTGAAATTTGGTATGTATATTACTTATCACAATCATTATGGGTGAAAAATATTAAAAAATTATTTTACCAACAAATTAGTGAGATTGATATAAAGTCCAAAAGTTAAGAAAAGTTTCAATAAAGAGCCCTCTTTGTATCATCCCATTCAATGGTGATAGCTATTAAAAGATAGGCTTCACCAAGATTTTTTTAAATGTTTACAAAATTTTTTTTTTTAAAAACCTTTGATTCCTTTTTCCTAAACTTCTCACTTGTATCTAGATGTGTAAAATACATACAAGCCAATTAATCTAGCGAGATGTGGGTTTTTTGTTCTTTAATGGTCTCATGCATATTTCTAGGCAATATTATTTGATTCCCATCAAATCATGCCATAGACCTTAATTTCATTTTATTTTATGCATGATATGATTATGGCATATATATGATATAACTAAACATGTGCCAAAATCATGATGTCATGGCATGTGAATGACATAACTAGCATACATGACTTGTAAAAATAATTCTAAACATGATCATGACATTTTTAGAGATAAAAATGAAAATGATGTCATGTCATGGCAAGGAAAATAAATCATGGCGAGAAAAATATACTAAGGTATAAAATACCTAAGTGTTAAATCCAAATTGTCATTTCTAGGAATTAACTTCGTTTTGCCTTAAAGCCATATATCTCCCAAGTGTGCTATAAACCCAAAATGGCACACCAATACCTCTAAGACCTAATTGTGCCAATTTAATCATTTTTTAGCTTCTCAAGCACATTGGCACATCCTAATGTGTCAACTCGCCATGGCTAGGTTAACTACTCATCCACTTAGGGTTGACACACCCTAACTCATCTAGCGTGAATCGATCACGCTCCTAGGAACCCAATACCTATTGGAGCTCCTTGGGTTAACAAGGTATTCACTAGGGATAACTTCCCTAGATACCTTTCTAATGACCCTTTTTGGCTTTGAAGCCTTAGTCAAATGGGTCTTTCCTAGGTCAACTCTAGAGGTGACTCCTCCTTTGACCTTCTCAGTGGCTTTCTTGGTTTTCCTTAAATCCTTAGCCACTAAGTAAACACCATGGCTAGTCTTAGGGATAGCTTCCCTATTAGCCTTGGTTTTTCTAGACCTAGAAATTGTTCCATAATTAAATGGAACATTATGATAAGTCTTCTTGAGCTTAGATTTGTGACCCAAACCTTCCTTGCCCTTAGACCGTTCTTGAACCCTAGGTCTTGACTTTTGGGCATTTGACCCTTGAATAGAATTTTCTATAATCCTAAGGGTCTTTTCCATTCTCTCAAGTCTTGACCTCAAGACTTGGTTTTCTAATTCTAATTTTCCCAACTTTGATTGTTCATTAGGTTTTTGGGAATACCTCTTCTTCTTAAGCATGTACCTAGACTTTTTGGGATTAATACCCAAATTTTCCTCTACTCTCCTAATTGATTCTCTAGGTAAAATAGTTCTAGTGTTATTGGTCCTAGGTTAGTCCTTAGATATATGAACATGCTTGGCACCTAGACAAACATATTTCTTCCTACTAGCATTCTTTTCATTAATAATTGCAAGAGAGTTAAAATAATTTTTAGCATGCTTTTTAGCTTTAGGAATTGAAGGTGCATAATTCAAATATGTTAGTAATATATGAGAGATGTCCTAAGGCAATCGTCTTATGTATGAACCATTTATATGATAAATGAAGATTTACTATTTGAGTATACATGTTTCATGTATTTGATTGGATCTTAAACTCATTTACTGAATGTCCACGATGCGATTCACAGCATGAGAGAATTTGTGAATTTGGACAAACATGTTTCATGTATTGGAATTATCCCTAGTCGATGAATTGATAAATTTGGACACCATCAATTCTGTCGAGACTAGCACGAGGTATACTCCTTGGTGTATCCAAGCAGCTGATTCTCACTGGCTGGAGACATTGTGATGTCCGGAGTTGATCGTGGATGCTAGTTATGGTAACTAGTTCATTGGAGTGACTAGCCGTAAGACTTCATATGGTTCTCTGCATATATAGATATGTCAATGAAGTTCTTACTGTAGCTTAAGTGTGATGTTCCTTTGACTTGCAGTATTCAAGTCATCTTGATCATGGAGACTTATGCTTTGACATCTTAAGCAAACATCTCTAAGGAGATGTGGACCCGAGATGATTGGGTATAAGTCGAAATGATCGAAGGTGTTTGAATATCCTATAAAGGATTCACCACTCCTTGCGAGGAGATGTATACCCATGGCCTCTCGTCGGATTGTTACTAAAGTCTTTGGCCAAAGCATTACATGTTTAGAGTAAGGTACTCTTCGATACATGTGGAGTAACTAGAATCCGTAGGATGAGGAAATGATACTTGGGCTAGGTGTGACATAGTCAGCCTAGTGGGGACTGACACTATAGACCATGTCCTGAACTAAGTGGGTATAAGATGAGTGAAGGGAATGAGGCACGAATCATTCGAGCTGTTGAAGGGTTTCAGAAATAGTTCTAGATCAACCGTTGATCTTTTCGATTAATTGGGGATCATGATGTACTACTAGGTGTCACTCATGATCGTTCTATAATTAATGGTTAATTATAGACGGCCAACATAAACCGAGAACCTATTTGGTCACACGCACAACGAGCGTAATCTGAAGGATTTAAAACGAGCTTGAGAATGGGATTTTCAGACCGAGAGAAACTAAGTTTGGTTGGACCAAACATGGAGCGAGCATGAAATCGTTTCAGTCGCAATGGAAGCGTGGATGGGCCGTGTCTTATGAAGACATAATGGATGGACCAAAATGGTTTGGTTCTAATCCAATGGAGGAGAATAAACCAAAGGGTTTGGTTTATTTTAAACGAATGAACCAAAAGTTGGTTCGGTTCGTTTTAACTTAAAATAAACCATCATGGTTTGGTTTATTTTAACTTATCTTAATGGAGTGGGTTAACGGGCCTAATGGTTATGATCCAATAACCATTAAGAGAATTAGTTCTCTATAAAAGAGGGCTTAAGGGATAATTAAGCCCTAATCCAAAAGCCTTAAACCTAGTTGCCGCCCACCTCCTCTCCTTGGAGAATTCGGCGCCAACTCCATTGCCGCCCAGCCCCTTGTGCCGCCGTCCAGCTCCTTGCCGGCGTCCAAGCTTCAGCCGGTGATCCTCCGGCGACCCTCCGGTGATCTCCTTTAGGTTTGGCATCAAGGTGAGCTTTATCTTCCCTTGGTTGGCCGGCGCCTATCTCCTCCACCAAAGCTGTCCAGTTTTTCTGGACAGCTTGTTCTCCTCTCATCGGAGCGTCGTTTGGACGATGGTTAGAGCTCCGACAGCGGCTAATTTACCGGGGATTCGATCTCCGGTAATCCTCTGAGGTGGAGGACGAAGGATTCGTCAAACGATTGACGAATACCTCTCCGGAGAAGTGAGTTTTGAGGACTCGTCTTTGCATCCGAATTTGGATTTGGATCGTGATCATCTCTCGATCACGTCGTCTTCAACACGAGGCTAGTAACCCGTACGAAGACGAAGCTCGTGGCTTAGCGAAGTCATCCTAAGGATACTCGGCGTGGATACGGATAGAGACGATTCTAGCGAGGATCGTTCCGGTTGATGCCGTTCCCACTACACGTAATACGAAAGGTATAACGTAGTTAAATTTCTTTTTATTGCAAATTTAAATTTACGGTTATGTCTACACTTGTTGTAATATGCATGCGTGTGATGTGTGTGTTATAATAAATATAGATTTATTAATTTTATTACTTCCGTTGTGCTCATGTTTACGAAACATGATCGAATACACACACGCTGCGGTGCCGGAAACCCAACAAAATATACCTTAGGGTTAGCTTTAGAAGCTCCCCCTACATGAGATACACCTTCTTGCCCCTTCTTCCTCCCCCTAGGGCATCGGCTTCGGTAATGTCCCCTTTGATTGCATTTAAAGCACACAATGTGCTCTTTGCTTCTAGTTGTGGGGACTCTGGTATCCTTTGACTTTTGGTTGACTTTCGGTGTCGATGCCTTTTCCTTAGCCAATTTTGGGCATTTACTCTTGTAATGCCCTTTCTCCCTACACTCAAAGCATATTATATGATCTTTATTTAAAATCACAACACTTGAGTTACCTAAGGAGTTTTCTTCTTGCTCTTCATTTCTCTCGGATGTGGATGCTTCATTTCGATCTTACTCCGAAATGGAAATCCTTTCCTTCCCCTCAATGCTAGAGGTGGAGGTTTCCTCCAATTCATCCACATCTTCGAATGTGGATGGTGCTTCTTCCTCGACATTCTCCTCTACTTGTGCCGGTTGGGAATTTTCTTGGAATTTCATTACTTTATCCCATAATTCCTTTGCATCCCTAAAATTACCCAACCTAGACCAAATATTGTTAGGAATCAAATCACTAAGTAATTCGATTACCTTGACATTTGTCTCGAAGTTCTTGATTTGGTCTTGGGTCCACCTTGGCTTTTCAATTTGCCTATTTCTTTCATCCCTAGGAAATTCGAAACTGTTTTCTAAGATTATCATGAAATCAAAATCGATTTCTAGATATACCTCCATTTTTCTTCTCCACCATTGAAAGTCTCCATCAAATTTTGGTGGTTGGAGGTTGTAGCCGGTCATCTTGTAGTGCTTGTATTGGCGGTTAGTCCTCGACAAGCTCCTTGGCTCTGATACCACTTGTAGGGTCGATGGGTGGCCGGCTAGAGGGGGGTGAATAGCCCTCATTCATCGTATGATGGAATTTGATCGTTCTTCTTGCGTCACTTGTCTACGATTGTCGTTAGCGCAGTGGAATAACAATAATAATGAAACTAACAATAATACATAATCACACAACACAAGATATACGTGGTTCGGAACCGAATGGTTCCTACTCCATAGGCGAGCTCACCGAGCTCTAGTTATGCGCACGACACTAACTAAACTCCTTCTTGACAACACGTCGGAGGTGGAGAAACCTCGTACAAGCTATTACAACAGTAATACTACAAGAAATACAAAGACACTAAGAAATACAAGTAAAGAACGCTTTACAACTCTTAGCTTTGAGTGCTTTCTTGTCGCTTGCTTTGGTTGGCTATTGAAGGTCTGGAATGCAGCAGCAATTCCCTTCTAAAGTCACCCTTAAAGTCTTTGCGAAATCCTCCATCTTGAGCTCCATTTATAACCTGCATCAAGCTGATTTCATGCCCAGCAGTCGACTGCCAAAAGGCCCCAGTCGACTGCCCTGTAGTCGTTGTCTCACAACGGCCAGATCCACGTTGGACAAGTTCCAACGGATCACCTACGGTCGGATCGATCATGCCCATCACCGATCAGTGACTTATAAGTCGGATCGATCGACTATGAAGCATTTTGTGCTCGACATTCCCATCGATCGATCGCCATCCCTCGGCGGTTAGATCATTGCGACTATCGTAGTCTAACACCAATAGAACCCTAGTCGACTTGGATCAGTCGAACAAGCACCTATGCCAGTCGACTACTGTCGGGAAAAACCTCAAACACAAAGTTGTTTGAGCATCCGACCATCTGGTAAACCCTCAAACATCAAGTTTGAGCCTCTGACACTCAGTCTTAGCCACTTGGCCAAGTCCACCTTTTCCCTCATGGAGTTCCCCACCGAAGCTCTCTTCCCTCGGCTTACGTCCCTCGGATGCGCCAAGCGCTCGGCTTCGCAGTGCCATCCTTCGTGTCTCATGCCTTCGAAGTATGCTTCCTTTTGGCCTCACTCCATTCGCTCCCCGTCCAATGGTCCCTCGGATGCACCAAGCGCACGGCTTCACAATGCCATCCTTCATCGACTCAAGGACCCCGAGCCTAGTGAACTTGCCAAGTTCTCAAGACTTCCCACATGCACCAAGCGCATGGCTTCGCAATGCATTTCTCACCAAGCACCAAGCGCACGGCTTCGCAATGCTTTGGACTTTTCACGCACCAAGCTCCATGCTTGGATTTTCCATGCCAACTCCATGTTGGACTTTCCATGACAATACCATGTCATGAGTTTTGTCTATCATCAAAATACTGCTCGAGTCAAACTCGAGTCAACTTTGGCCGATTGCACCAACAGGTGCTAGAGGACTCATCAAATTCAACATTGGAAGATTCCTCAACCTTTTGAGTCCTCTTATTATATACTCTATAACATCTACTAGTAGATGAGTATCCAACTAGGATTCTCTCATCTGCCTTAGACTCAAATCTTTCTAAATTGTCTTTGGTATTAAAATATAGGCTTTACATCAAAAAATCTTAAAGTAGTGAATTGTTGGAATTTTTCCATTCCATAACTCAAAGGTGTTTTGTTTAAAAATCTATAAATTAAAACACAGCTTTGGATATAGCAAGTGGTTTTAACCGCTTCGGCCCACATGTAGCTAGGTAAGAAGTAATCATTAAGCATTGTCCTATCCGCCTCTTGTAGGGCACGATTTCTCCTTTCCACCACCCCATTTTGTTAAGGTATTTTAGGATGAGAGAACTCATGCTTGTACCCTTGTTCTAAGTAAAATTTTGAAAAGTTTGAATTCTCAAATTCTCCACCATTATCACTACGGATCCGATTGATTTTGAAATTCTTTTCATTTTCAACTCTTTTGCTAAATCCTATGATTGTTTCTAAGGTATCATCCTTATGTTTCAAAAAGTTAACCCATGTATACCTAGAGAAGTCATCAACTATAACTAAGCAATACTTATTACCATTCAATGAAAGAATACTATGACAATCAAATAAATCTAGATGCAATAGTTCTAGTGGTAATGAAGTGCTAGTTAGGGTTTTACCTTTGTGTGATGATTTAGATTGCTTTCCTTCTTGGCATGCATCACACAATTTGTCTTTAATGTACTTGATCTTTGGTAGCCCTTTTTCTAACTCCAACTTGGCTGCCTTGGCTATGTTCTTCATGTTGACATGTCCAAGCCTCCTATGCCATAGCCAACCTTCCTCTTCTTTTGTCATAAGACACTTAGTAGAAATGTTAGAAGCATAGGATAAATCAACATAATAAATATTTGTTTTCCTATAGCCAACAAGCATGCAATCCTCTAAGCCTTTGTGTCTTATCAAACATTTAGTGGAATTAAACTCAACATTATAGCCGACATCACAAAGTTGACTAACACTAAGTAAATTAAACATCATGCTTTTAACTAGTAAAACTTTTTGAATAATGATTCTAGGGGATACCTCAATTGTTCCTCTACCTAAAATTTTGAGCTTCCCACTATTGCCAAATGATATGGTTCCTTTGTTAATATAGTTGATTGTGGAGAACTTGCTCACATCTCCGATCATGTGTCTTGAGCAACCGCTATCCACAATCCACATACCAAGCTCACCTACCTAAGCAACACGAAAAACAAATTCTTTTGGTACCCAAGCATTTGGACCGGAACCATCATTTAAATATTTCTTTGGAACCCATGCTTTCTTCACCTTACTCCTAATGGTTGCTTTTTTATTAATTAAAGAGATATAGGCAACTTCCTTATCCTTGGGTTTATATCCTATACCGCCTTTATTGTATACGGCTCTTTGGTCCCTAAGGATCATGTCAAGCTATTTTGAGCCATTTGTGAACTTTTCTAAGCATGTTTTCAATTCATCTACTTGACTTCTTAAATGTTCATTCTCTTTCTTAAGCATGCGCGAATCACTAGATAGTGATGGATCATTTCTAATTGCCTTTAGTTCTACCTTCAAATCTTTAACCTTAGATTTTGATTTATCTAGAGCATTCTTAAGGTAAGCAATATTCTTATACAATAATTCTAATTGGGGAGAATCCCTTACCTTATCGTCACTAGATGACGATTCATCACTAGAGGAGGCTTCATCTTGGCTTGATTCTTCAGAGTCATTCCCCAATGCCATGAGTGCCACATGGAATGTGATGTGACAAAGCACATCATCATTGGATGAGTCCTCCACGGTTTGAGTGTCCCAAGTTTTTTAAGTCACCATAGCCTCCTTCATCTTCTCCTTCTTGTCCTTCTTCTTCTTTTCTTTTTCTTCCTTCTTCTTCAACTCCAGGCAATTTGGCTTGATGTGCCCTTTCTTATTGCATCCATGACAAGTAATATTAGGATTAAAATCTGAATTATAGCTTGATTTACCTTTTGAATATTTAAACATCTTCTTAACATCCTTCTTGGTGAGTCTTCTTGATTTACCCACCCACTTGTTGACATAGTGAGCTATCTTGTTTGCTGACATTTCTTCATCACTACTTGATGGTTCATGCTCCGATTTGGATGAGGATGATTCTTCTTCCTTCTTCTCCTTCTTCTTCTCCTTCTTTCCTACAAGAAGAGCTAGACCTTTCTCCTTTGATGACATGTTAGCTTGCTCATGCAACTCAAATTCACAAAACAATTCATCTAATTTTACTAAATAGAGATCTTTAAAGACCTTAAAAGCATCAATCATTGATGCCCATAAGGTAGTTCTAAGAAAAGCTTGAAGAATGTATCTTACCAAATCTTGGTTGTCTACCTTCTCACCGATGACGTGGAGTCCATTGACAACCTCCTTGAATCTACCGTGCATTTGGCTCATGGTCTTATTTGTCTTCATGGTAAAGGTTTGGAGTTGACCTATCAATAGGTCCCTCTTGCTTCGTCTTGTCTGCTTGGATCTTTCATTGAGCTTAATGATTTTCTCCCAAATCTCTTTAGTAGGGGCGAATGGTCCGACTTTGCTCAATTGTTCTTTTGAAAGCCCGCATTAAAGTGTTGTTGTTGCTTTGACATTTGCTTGAGCTTTCCTCGCCATTTCTCTCGTCCAATCTTTTGTCGGTAGTGGCGCTCCAAATTCATCCAAGGCTTCCCGAATCCATCTACAACACTAAACCAATTGTCAATGTCGTTCATGAGGTAGTATTCCATCCTACCTTTCCGATAGGCAAAATCATTTTCATCAAAGAATGGTGGTCGTGTCGTGCTATAACCCTTTTGAAAGGTCATCTCACTCCGATGGATGGTTAGATCTTCCAATGCGATCTGAGCTCTAATACTACTTGTAGGATCCTTGAGGATTGGCAGAGGGTGGTGAATATCACTTCATTGATTTCTACAAGTTCGTTAGCGGAAGCAATACAAGAAAAACAATAATTAAAATGAAAATCAAAGAAAACAATGCTAACAAAGTCGATGTAATGTGATTCGGAGATGCCACTCCTACTCCACGATAATGTGTAAGGTGGATCACTCCTAGCAATCTTTCACTAGAACTTCCTTTTGATGAAAACACCAAGGCGGAAAAGCCTTTTTTACAATCATACTCTTCTTCTTACAAGATGATGGAGTTAAGTTTGAGAAGAAGAGGTTAAGAACACTTGAAAGCTTAGAGGAAGACTTGATGAGTTTGAAAGTAAAGATATGAATGAGAGCACTATCCCTCTCAAGCTTGCCAAGGCCTCTCTTTATAGAACAAGATTGTTTTTTCCCATTGAGGCCGACATCAGTCCACTGCTGTATACCAACAGTCGACTGCTACTATTGTTGACCGAATCCAACGGCTTCTGATGAAGTCTGATCTACGGTCGTCACAGCTCAACGTCCACTTGTTCAGTCGACTGCTCATATCAATAGTCGATTGGTCAAGTCATCAGTCGACTAAAAATGCTTCTGTAGTCGTGTCCACTTAAATAAGTCAATTGCCCATACATGGCAGCCGATTGCTATAAACCAGTTGACTGCTAAACCCTAGCAGTCGCCTTTAGTTGATTGCTTGACTAGTCGACTGGGTCATAATCCCAGTCGACTGTTCAAGCTAGACCTTCAAGTGTTGAACACTCGAGACCAGTCGACTGGTATAAGCTACCAATCGATTGATACACTTCAAGTATGACTAATTCTTACATGAAAACATACCCTAAGCCTATAGTTAACCTTCTAGCTTCTGTGTTGGCCTTGCACGTCCAGGATCCCTCCGAGTCCACAACTCTTTCATCCTTGCACTTGCCTGCAAAAGCTTCCCTCGATTTCATCATGCTTTGGGTTTCTCCTTTGCCAAAGTTCACTTGGACTTTACGCTGCCAAGACTACATGTTTAGACTTATGCTACCAAGAGCTTGCCTTTGGACTTCCTTTTCCAAGGTACGCTTGGACTTTACGCTGTCAAGACTACATACTTGGACTTGAGCTACCATGACCTTACCCTGGACTTTCCTTGCCAAGATTCACACTTGGATTTTCTCTTTACCAAGTCTTCACATTTAGATTTCCTTGTCACTTAAATATTCATGGTTAGATCACAAATATTGTCTAACCTTATGTGATTATCCAAACATCAAAATACATTAATGATTGGGGCATTCTTTCATGAACACCTCTCAACTTTCGGATCCTCAAGCTCTTGGGATGATGATGTGCTTTCTTCTTGAGCTTGAGAGGATGAGCACTCCTCCTTGGACTCCTCTACTACTTATGTCGATGAGGGCTCTTCATGGAGCATGACTAATTTGCTCCACATTTCCTTAGCATCCTTATAATCTCCTAGCTTATACAAGATGTCACTAGGCATTACGTCAGCTAAAATTAACATTACCTTTTTATTTATCTTGTACTTTCGATTTTGCTCCTCGGTCCACTTCTTCTTCTTAAAGACTCTTCCCTTCTTGTCCTCGGGGGGAGGGGGTGAGGGGGGGGGTTCAAAATCTCCCATCATAACAATCCAATTTTCAATATCACACATAAGAAAATGTTTCATTCTACCTTTCCAATATGTGAAGTCTTTGCCATTGAAGAAAGGTGGAATAGTGATGTGTTATCCTAGTCCATCCTTGGGCAATTCGCTTTGCTCTCTTACCGATGAGTCTGTAAAAGAGCAACCTTGATCTAATACTACTTGTTGAAGATCAGACGTCGCGCTAGAGGGGGGTGAATAGCGGTTTTTGTTTGCTTCAAAGGATTGCGTCCTTGTCTACAATTTGTTAGTAATGTGCAGCGGAATAATAAAGTATAAAACAACAAACACAAGCACACACAACAACAACAAGATTTTTACGTGGTTCGAAACTAGGGTTTCTACTCCACGACGACACTATAGTGATCTACCCTCACTATGAACCTCTCCTTCTCGGTATGACACTGAAGGTGGAGAAATATCATACAAGTTCTTACAACAATAACAAATTCAACCAAAACAAGCAATCACAACAACAATGAATACATGTAAAGAAAACACTTTACAAATGAGAATTGATTGCTTGATCACGCTTTGGTTGCATTGGATAACTTAGAAGGTCAGGAAAGCATCAGCTTTTTCCCTTCAAGATCACTAAGAATCAACAACTCCAAATCCTCCACGAAGCCTCTATATAAAGTTGAGCTCATGCTGATTTTCTGCCTTCTAGTCGTTTCTCTTACCCAGTAGTCGACTGGCCTTAATGATGTTGTCTCAAAACGACTCCATCCATGCTCAAAATCTATCCAACAAATACCCCAACAGTCGACTGCCCTTACTAGCAGTCGACAACCCAAGAATATGTGGACTTCTATAGTATCATCAGTTGACTGCCATAGCCTTAGCTAAGAAATCAAGCCTCAATTGACTCCTCAACAAGTTGACTGGGGTATAACCCCAGTCGATTGCTCCGAGTCAACTAGGCTTTCGAGTGTCAAACACTCAGATAATCGATTGGTTCATAACCTCAGTCGACTGGTAAACCTCAAACATGAAGATTAACCCAAGTATGATCCCCTTATACTTGATTGACCACCTTTAGCCTAGACCTAAGCCTTCTAGCCACCTCCATCAACGTCACGCCTCTCGGATCCCTCAAGTCCGTGACTCTTCATCCTTCGCGTTAGCCTTCAAGTTCTTCTGTCGCCTATGTTATGCTAACCGGGTCCTTTGCCAAGGTTCATTTGGACTTATGCTATCAAGACCACATGCTTAGACTTTATGCTGCCAAAATCTCACCCTTGGACTTTACCATTGCCAATCCTCAATGCTTGGACTTTACGCTGTCAAAACTACATCCTTGGACTTTCCCATTGCCGAGACAATGCTTGGACATTCCATGCCAAGATCATGCTTGGACTTTCTCTTGCTAAGACCATTCTTGGACTTTCCAATTGTCAAAGTTCACTTAGACTTTACTCTGCCAAGACTACACACTTAAACTTATGCTGCCAAGACTTTACCTTTAGACTTCCCTTGCCAAATTTCCATATTTGGACTTTCCTTGCTAAGTATCTAAATTTGGACTTCTGAGGTTTATTGCTTCAATAATCTCCCCCATATGACTTTAGATATCCCAATCATATACTAGTTATATGGTCAACATATGGTCAAACCATATTATCAAACAATGGTTATACTCATTATCAATCCATTTTAAAACATCAAAATACTACTCGAGTCACATTCGAGTTTGGTCAACGTTGACCCAGGGCCTATTGCACCAACAAAATATTGTGGGCATATCACACTACACCTAAGGCAACAATAGGAGAGACACTTTTTTGCCTAGTATATGGGATGAAGTTGTTATTGTTGGTGCAGGGGCACTAGATAATTGAATCTATGTTTTGATGATGGCAAAGATTCAAAGTTAAGTCATTCTTGTTAACTCATATGTTATGTTGAGTTTGCAGGTAATGTATTAGTCTTTGCTAAGGTCAACGACACTAGGAGAATCTCAGGATGAGAAACCTCGATGGTCGGACAACACCAGGAGAACCTCAGGGAGTCGAGGAATCTCGGTGGTGACTGGAAGCTAAGCGACAGGTCAGAAGGACCAAAGGTAAGCTTTGAGTGTAGAGTGATGGTAAGGACGTGTCCTCCGTACGGGGGCGATCGTAGGCGGCGATCTGACTAGGACTTCCAGAGGAAGGTCTAGGTCGAGGTTGGATGGTAAAGGACCGTCGGATTTACCATCAATAAAAAAATCTTATGGTAACCATGTATTACAAGTGAGTTATCAAGCTGTTAGTCGACTAGAGGTAAATGGCAGTCAACTGAACTACCATCAATCGACTACTATATGACATCAGTCGACTGGTTGTCAATCTGATCACTTCGAGGAGAGTTAAGATAAGATCCACCAAAGGAGGAGAGGATGATGGTCTTTGACCCAGATCTGGATCTCAACGAGCTAGGGTTCAAATGGCTATAAAAGGAGAGGCAAATCACTCCTTTCTATAATCTAAAAAGGCTCCCAAAGTGCTCCTATGAATCCAAGCTCTCTTCAACAATACAAAGGCATCGTAACGCCGACAACATGCACAACTTCGCATTTTTATGTCGGTAGCTTCTTTCGTAGTTGTTCTTTTTCTTTTTCTTGTTCTTTTAATGCTAAGATGACAGGTAGGCTTGTTTCCTCTTCCTCTATATTTCTTTTGTAATCATTGTCTCTTTCCTCTAACGAGGAAGAGACCCTTTTAGTGGGTTGCCCATCGGAAGCGATCTAGGATCGCCAGGCCTTGGAGTAGCAACCAGTTGGTTGTGAACCAAGTAAAAAGGAAAGCTTGTCCCTTGTGTTTTTACTTTCATTTCCATTGTGCACTTTGTTTTAAACGATGAAAAGAAAGGTTTCTGAACGCTATTCATCCCTTCCCTCTAGCATTTCTCGATCCAACAATTGGTATTAGGTGGGGGCAATCTGATTTGGTGCAACCACCGGTCTGTTGGTGCAGGGACACCAGATAATCGAACCTAGGTTTTGATTATGGAAAAGACCCAAAGTTAAGGTCATATTATTATCTCATGAGCTGAATTAAGTGTGCAAGAAATGGTTAAGCTAAGCCGATGGTCAGTGACACCCGGAGAATCTTAAGTCGAGAAACCGTGGTGGTCGGGCGACACCGAGAGAATTTCATGGGAGTCAAAGAACCCATGTGGAGACCGGAAGCAAAGCGACAGGTCATAAAGGACCAAAGGTAAGCACGAGTGCGAAGAGAGATGATAAAGTCATGTCCTCTGTATGGGGATGACCGTAGACAGCGATCCGACTAAGACTTCTAGTGGAAGGTCTAGGTTGAGATCGGATGGTAAGGAACCATCATATTTACCATATTCCGTGCTAACCTCTTATTGCAGGGGAGTGATCATAAAAGCATCGCTAGAGGAGGGTGAATAGCGCGCGTAAAACTTTTTGTCTTTTCGTTCATTCGATAAAAACTAAGAGTAATGCAGTGGAAAAATAAATAAGACAATTTATTTTTACTTAGTTCACAACCCAATGGTTGCTACTCCAAGGCCCCACGATCCTTGACCGTGTATGAAGGGGCAATCCATTATAGAGTCTCCTCCTCGTTGGAGGTAGGAGACAACGATCACAAAAATGAAAGCTTGAGGATGAGGCAACAAACCTACCACACCTCGTTACGATTAAAACCATGAATATAATAAATGAAAACAAACTTGCTGCTACCGACAAAGAGGTTGTAAGCTTGGTGTTGCGTCGGCGTTATGATGGCGTTAATAGCTTTGGCGTTGTGGGAGCATGTTGAGAGCAAGACGAATGATCTTTGGGATCGAGTCCTCCCCTCCTTTTATAGACTTGTGTCTTGGAATAAGTCTATATCCAAATCCTCAACTTGTGGAACTTATCACGAGGTGGAACCTTATCTGATCGCGAAGTGACGACGTCAAATGTTATCCTTTTTTACCTTGCGTATTTGGTTGATTTGTCTCCATCAGTTGATTGATTCCCTTCATCAGTCAATTGATGTGTAGCAGTCGACTGCCAATAGCTAGCAGTCGACTGTCAGCATGGTCACTCCCCTCCAATAAGAGGTTAGCATGGAATATGGTAAATATGACGGTTCCTTACAGTCCGATCTCGACCTAGACCTTCCACTGGAAGTCTTAGTCGTATCGCCACCTACGGTCGTCCCCGTACAGAGGACACGACCTTATCATCTCTCTTTGCACTCGTGCTTATCTCTGGTCCTTTATGACCTGTCGCTTTGCTTCCGGTCTCCACCTGGGTTCTTCGACTCCCATGAAGTTCTCCCGATGTCGCTCGACCACTACAGTTTCTCGACTTGAGATTCTCTGGATGTCGCTGACCATCGGCTTAGCTTAACCATTTCCTACACACTTAATTCAGCTCATGAGATAACAAAATGAACTTAACTTTGGGCCTTTGCCATAATCAAAACCTAGGTTCGATTATCTGGTGCCCCTGCACCAACAATCTCCCCCTTTTTGATCTATGGAAAACTGACACAAAGTTAAGGGAAAATTAAAGCATAAAACAAGTGAAGTAAATGATAAATGTTTTTTCAAAAAATCCCCCTTTTGCCATAAATCAAAAACATGGTTGTATAAAATAGGTGTTTTTTAAATGCAACATTATAAATATAGTATGTGTTTAAGGAACGAAATCGAATATGAGTCCAAGCATGCGTTCCTACTTGGTTAAATAGTTTGTTCAAGGTATATCCCTTTGCACCAACAATTTAATAAGTTTTTAAAACATATTTTAATTTCAAAATACTTATAAAAGTAACTTTAAAGATTTGTAATATAATCCTTAGGGTTAGTTTGCTCTCCCCCTTAGTCAAATAAAGAGATTTAGGGGGCACTAAACTTTGGCCTAGAGAGTTGTATACTTAGTATGGGCCAATCAAAGTTATAATTATTCGTTAAGTGTAATAGTTGATAAAATAAGTAGCATTTTGATAAAGTTATGTTTTGTGTGTATCAATTATCCTTAACATCTCACGCATTCTATGTGACTCAAGATGTGTTCACCTTATATGTTTTGTGAGATGTTTTTGACTTAATTAAAGATAGCCAACCATGGGTTAGATTCGTATTTAACCCTTAGCTCATCAAGTAAACTTTTCAACAAATTGGCTTCCAGGTCATGGCGAGGCACAGGGGTCTTCTTTAATCGGAACAACGATCACTTCCTTAGACAAAGCCAAATTCAAGAAATTGATTACTTGAGTCACTTAAGATTGCTTCCTAGTCTAACTAGTTTAGGATACGGCGAGGTAGCTTCAGTTAGTTCAACTCAGCCAAGTGCACCAAGCTAGATACGCCTTATCTAGCTCGAATACATGAGACGTTGTTTCCCTAACGTACTATCATCTCGTCGAATCTTGATACCATGTTGTCAAAGTTGACTAAATATTTATCCTATCTAGCCATTCTAAAAAGTAAAACAAAATAACTAATCATGCAATGATTTTGCTAAGGAAGCGGGTATACTATTTTAGTGTTGGCTCCCCTAGACCATTGAACCAATATGGTCTATCCACAAAGTGGACTTGATCCTAGGGAATCCAATACTTATTGGTCCTTATATGTGAGTTTAACAAAATCTTTGGGACCCATGTTTGGACTCGTTGATGACTACTATTTACGATAGACATATAAGATCTATTCGTAGTGCTTGAACTAAACCCGAGTCCATCTTTATTGTACACGACTTTTTGGATTCCAAGAAGTCAGTTAAGATTCTTAGATCCCAACGTGAATTTTTCCAACCTAGCCTCGAGCTCTTGAACTCGTCCTTTCAAGAGAGAATTCTCCTCCTCAAGCTTTTCAACTTGAGTTGAGCTTTCCTCTTGAACTTGACTAGTTGAAGAGATTAGATTAGCCTCTTGCTTGAGGATTTCAACCTCCTCGAGTAACGACTCGACTCTAGACTCGGACTTAGTTAGTTTCCTACTTAACATTTTAATTGCATGGTAAAGATTGCCAATTAACAAATGACTTACCTTAATTTTTTTTTGACCCGGCTTTGAGTCTCTTCTCGAAGTCATCCTCAAAGTCAAAATCGGAGTTGGATTTGGCTTCAGACACTGACTCGGACTCTACCGGTCTTGCCATGAAAGTCATGTCGACGCCTTCTTCTTTGTCATCCCAAGTTGCTTGAAAGGCCTTCTTTGATCCCTTTTGCTTTGGCTTCATTTTTTATTTTAAGTGCCCCTTCTTCTTGTTTTTCGACTACTCCCTTTCTTTTCGAATTATCCTCCACACTATGTTTACTATCTCGGCCTCTTCTTCCGATTCGGACTCAGATTCGCCCTCGAGTTCGGATCCTTCTTCTTGCTCGAGAGGTGGCTTGCTCTTCTCCTTTCTTCTCTGTCCTACAAGCAAAGCAATACCTCTCTCAACCAGGACCGCATTAGATTGTTCATGTAATTCAAATTCTGAAAAGAAACTGTCTAACCTAACCTTAGATAGATCTCTAGATACCTTGTAGGCATCAACCATAGATGCCCACCAGGTGGTCCTAGGAAAAGCATTAAGAGCGTACCTTATTATATCTCGATTGTCTACCTTTTGTCCGATGGCATGTAGGTTGTTCAAGATGTCTTGGATCCGTGCATGGAGTTATGAAGCAGTCTCGTGATTCTGCATCTTTAGATTATACAATTTATTCAATAGTAAATCTCTTTTGCATACCTTAGCATTAGATGTCCCTTCATGTAGCTCGACTATCTTGGTCCAGAGATCTTTGCCGCTAATGAACGGTCTAATCCGTTTGATCTCCTCCTTGGACAAGCCACACTGTAATATTTGGGTTGCTTTTGCATCAGCCTCGATTTGCCTCTTGGTTGCATTGGTCCACTTGTCGAAATCCAAAGGCTCCCCTTGATCATTGGTGGGTAGACAAAGCCGGTTTGGATTATTATCCAAGTCTCGACTTGTGTTTTCAAGAAACACTCCATCCGACCTTTCCAATAAAGGAAATCATTTCTGTTAAATAATGGAGGTCGGGTGGTGCTATAGCCCTCAATGTGGCCATTAATTATCTTGCAAAACACACAACCAAAAGAAGAGTACCAAGACTTCGTCTTGGATTAGTAGTGTGGGAGAAATAATAAGAAGAAAGCTTAAAATAATTCACGAATCGAAAAATATGAAAAAAAAAAAGCAAAAAAGTGCTAGATTGGTGGTTACACCAAATCTTAGCGCCCCCGCTCTGATACAAATTGTTGGATCGTAAAAGCATCGCTAGAGGGGGTTGAATAGCGCGCGTAAAATGATCCAACACGGTCGAGCAAATTTTATTCTTTTCGTGTTTTTGGTTTTCATTTAATTTAAGCTTTTCTTCCCACACTACTAATCCAAGACAAAGTCTTGTAATTTTTGTTGTTCGTGTTTTTTTTTAAATACCCATCTTGAGGGGTATAGCACTGTCCGACCTCCGTTCTTTAACAGAGATAGCTTCCATTTTTGGAAGGGTCAGATGGAATGCTATCTTAAGACCCAAGTTGAGATGTGGATTGTCATCAAGATGGGATTCACATTACTGACAAATGAAGAAGAAGAGATTGTGGACTGCAACAAATGGACAAACGTGATGAAGCGATAAGTAGAGGTCGATGTGAAAGACACTCAAATCTTACAGTGCGGTCTATCCAAGGAAGAGCTCAACCGTGTTGGCCTCTTCATTAGCGCCAAGGACCTCTAGAACAAACTCATTGAGTTACATGAAGGGACGACTGACACTAAGGTATGTAAATGATGTTGGATTATCTGAGCCGCAAAAATCGCTTGTTGTGTTGCGGAAATCCCAGAAGTCAGCTACGGATCCGTGCGAAGATAAACAAAACTACATGTACGTGTTTAAAAACCTTAGATCTACTTTAGATCTACATGTTAAGAGCATTACCCTTGATGCGACACCCTTCGCTTATCCCGCTCGTCCAAATGGTTTGTCGAAACTCGAGAGTGTCAAGTGTACACTCCTCTATTGGTATCCACACAAGCAATAGGTGGAGAAGATCACTTAGAGTGTGCTAGCACACTAAGAAACCAACGGCAAAGGAGAAGGGGAGAGCTTGAGGGAAGAGCCAAGGAAGAAGATGATGAAGTTACACACTTAACTTCTCACTTTGATAACCCATCAAAGTGGTCGGCCACTATTTGGGGGGTTACATGCATGCATGTAACTCCAAGAGCCAATGGCTCTTGGTCTCCCTCATGAGGTGGCACCCCATGATGAGTCCATGACGATGTGGAACATCATCATTGGTCGACCCCCATGCCAAGTCACAATGACATGGTAATTGGTCAAGTCAAAATTTACCATTCATCTTCCCTCTCAAGTAAAGTCAAACTTGACCTCTTATCTCCCATGGTTAATCAAATCCAACCATTTGATTTAAGTCAATTTGATTTAATGAATCTCAATTCATTAGTTTAAATTGACTCGATGAATCAAATCTAAATTAGACTCATTCAACACTTGAATCAACTTGATTCCAACTCAATTAGTCTAATTTGGATTACTCTTAATCCAATTTGGTTCATCCCATGAACCGGATCCTCATGGTTCATCATACGAACCTAATCTCCATCTAATTGCCCTTTGTGTGTGACCCTATAGGTTCTTGTAACGTTGGCAATGCTCCTAAACCGATTTAGGAACATAAGCAATGAGCGGTATCTAGCAACACATCATTGCTACCCAAGTTACAAGAATGTTGAGATCCAACATCACCTTTGTGACTACTAATTATGACTCTCACAATATGTGACAATGTCCTTCTATCCTTGACATCTAGATTGACCAATTGAGGCATAGACCGTGTCATCCTCGGTACAATCTATATCTTGAACTCCAAGTAGACTCACTCTAATCAATTGAGCTCAATATCTCATATTGACTCATTTGGGCATGACCATGCACCTAGTGGTCTCACTCTATCAAGAATAACGATGTCACTCCCGTCATATAGGAGGGATAGATCTCATCTACATCACTCACATCCCTCCGCATAATTTGTTACATACCCAGTAATCGCCTTTATAGTCCACCCATTTACGGGTGAGATTTGACGAAACCAAAATATGCAACTCCTTATGTAGGGAACCATGGTGACTTCAGGTCCAAGGACTAATAGTCACATGAGAAAGTATATGACACTCATATAACGATCCATGATACTTTCTCATGGTGGGTCATTTAGTATACATTCTCCAATGCATACCCATGTGTCACCTTGATATCACATATCCATGACTTGTGAGATCAAGTAATCGAGTTGACATACATGCTAGTCTCTTTGCATTAACATTGTCCCTAAATGTTAATACTTGACTAGGAATGATTAAGAGTAGTGTTCTCTATATCATCTCATTATCGATTCAACCAATCGATTGATATAGATAAGAACCTTCTACTCAAGGATGTTATTATACTTAGTTATTTGGCACCAATACAACTAAATATAATAACCATGACTTTATAAATAGGAATATTATACAACAAAGTTCATACAACAATCATCATATGATTGACTCTAGGGCTTTGACTAACAATCTCTCACTTGCACTAGTGTCAATCACTGTAATATCTAATACCCAATGACCTAGTGTGACCATCATGCTTTTTCTGTGCTAAAGCCTTGGTCAAGGGATTTGCGACGTTAGCCTCTATGGGCACTCTGTAAATCTTCACATCTCCTCTATTGATAATCTCTCGAATGAGATGGAAGCACCGTAGTATATGTTTGGTCCGCTGGTGTGAGCGAGGTTCCTTAGACTGCGCAATCGCTCCATTATTATCACAATAGAGCTCTATAGGATCTGCTATGCTAGGAACCACCCCAAGCTCAGTAATGAACTTACAGATCCAAACTGCCTCCTTTGCTGCCTCTAATTCAGCGATATACTCGGCCTCTGTTGTAGAATCAGCAACTGTGTCCTACTTCGAACTCTTCCAGCTCACAGCGCCACCATTCAAGCAAAACACAAACCCTGACTGTGATCTATAATCATCCTGGTCGGTTTGGAAGCTAGCATCATTGTAACCCTTTACAGCTAGCTCCTCATTGCCTCCAAATATCAAGAAATATTCTTTAGTCCTTCTCAAGTACTTAAGAATATTCTTGACTGCTATCCAGTGACGCTCACCTAGATTTGACTGGTATCTACTTGTCATGATCAAAGCATACGAGACATCAGGAAGAGTACATAGCATGGCGTACATGATAGATTTTATGGCAGATGCATAAGAGATCTTATCCTTGCAGACTCTCTCCTCTCTAGAAGAGGGACTTTGAGTCTTCGAAAGACTCACACCATGTGACATCGACAGAAGTCCCTTCTTGGAATTCTGCATGGCAAACCGTAGTAATACCGTGTCAATTTATGTACTCTAACTTAGGCCAAGCAATCTCTTAGATCTATCTCTATAGATCTTGATTCCTAGAATATAGGCTACTTCACCTAAGTCCTTCATTGAGAAGCACATCCCCAGCCAAGTCTTAACAGACTGTAGCGAAGGGATGTCATTCCCAATGAGTAGTATGTCATCCACATACGATACAAGGAAGATAACTGTGTTTCCATTAACCCTCTTATAGACACAAGGTTCATCTTCATTCTTGATGAAACCAAACTGTTTGATCGTATCATCGAATCAAAGATTCTAGCTCTGAGAAGCTTGCTTTAACCCATAAATGGACCTTTGCAGCTTGCATATTTTCCCATTATGCTGTGGATCTACAAAACCCTTAGGCTATATCATATACACATCCTCGAGCAAGTTTCCATTCAGAAATACGGTTTTGACATCTATCTGCCAGATCTCATAATCATGGTATGCTACAATAGCAAGCATGATCCAAATGGACTTAAACATCATCACTGGAGAAAAGGTTTCATCATAGTCAATACCATGAATTTGATTGAAACCTTTAGCCACTAATCAACCCTTAGAGGTATGCGTAAGTCCATCCATGTCAGTCTTTCTCTTAAAGACCCACTTACACCCAATGGGTTTGACGCCTTCAGGTGGATCAACCAAAGTCCATACTTGGTTAGTGTACATGGATTCCCTCTCAGATCTCATGGCCTCTATCCATTTCTCAGAATCTGGGCTCATCACAGCTTCCTGATAGGAGGTAGGCTCATTCTCAATGAGCATAACGTCATCATGGTCAGACAAGAGAAATGAGTATCTCTCAGGCTGACAACGTACCCTATCAGACCTACGAAGAGGTAGGTCTACCTGAACAGGTGGTTGTTCCACAACTCTTTGTGCAAAAACCTCATCGCCAACAACACTTTGTGGTTCCTATTCAACCTCCATCTAGGCCTCAGATCTATGGTCCCTATCTTGAATTTCTTCAAGATCGAACGTACTCCCACTAGTTTTTCTAGAAACAAAATCCCTTTCTAGAAATACCCTAGTCTTTTCTTCAACAAACACTTTGTGTTGACTGGGAATGTAGAAGTAATATCCCTTTGTTTCCTTGGGATATCCAACAAAATAGCACTTATCGGATTTGGGTCCCAGTTTATCTGAGACTTGACGTCGAACGTAGGCCTCACAATCCCAAATCCTCATGAAAGACATCTTGAGATTTCCCCCTGTCCATATCGTATATGGTGTCTTTATCACAGCCTTGGATGGTACACGGTTAAGTGTGAAGGCTGTTGTGTCTAGAGCATATCCCCAAAAGGATATAGGAAGATCTATGTGACTCATCATAGATCGTACCATATCTAATAGGGTACGATTCCTCCTTTCAGATACACCATTCCACTGTGGTGTTCCAGGAGGAGTGAGTTGGGATAGAATCCCACACTCAGCTAGATAGTCACGAAACTCATGGCTAAGGTATTCACCACCTCGATCTGATTGAAGTATCTTAATACTCTTGCCAAGCTAGTTTTGTACTTCATTCTTGAATTCTTTGAACTTTTCAAAAGATTCTGATCTATGTGTCATCAGATACACATAACCATATCTACTGAAGTCATCAGTAAATGTAATGAAGTACTTGTAACCGCCTGTAGCAGCAACATTGAAAGGGCCGCATACATCACTATGTATAAGTCCTAACAAGTTTGTTGCTCTCTCGCTGTGTCCACTAAAGGGAGTCTTGGTCATCTTTCCTAAAAGGCAAGACTCGCATGTCTCATATGATTTAAAATTAAATGAGTCTAGCAGCCCATCCTTATCGAACTGGGATAAGACTCTCATTTATGTGAGTTAAGCGACAATGTCAGAGATAGGTTTGGTTCAACTTATTTGACTTGAACCTTTTGGTACTTATGTTATAGATGGGGCTCTCTAAGTCTAGAATGTAGAGTCCGTTCATTAGAGGTGCACTACAATAGAACATATCATTTAAATAAACTGAACAATATTTATTCTTTATTATAAATGAAAAGCCTTTCTTGTCCAAACAAGAAAATGAAATTATGTTCTTAGTTAAAGCAGGCACATAACAATATTCATCTAGTTCTAGTACAAACGCAGAGGGCAGAGATAGAAAATAAGTTCCTACAGCAACAGCAGCAACCCTTGCTCCATTGCCTACTCGTAGGTCCACCTCGCCCTTCGTTAATGCTCTGCTATTTCTCAGCGCCTGCACATTGGTACAAATGTGAGATGCACATCCAGTATCTAATACCCATGATGAAGAAATAGCTATATTGACTTCTATAACATTTATACCTGAAGTAGAAGTCTCACTTCTCTTCTTCTTAAGATCTTCCAGGTATGCTTTGCAGTTACGCTTCCAGTGTCTAGCTTCCTTACAGTGGAAGCAAGTCCCTTCCTTGGCCACCCCTCCTTTCGATTTCAGTGCCTTGCTTTTGCCCTTGGCTTGGGACTTTCCCTTACCTTTAGGCTTGCCCTTACCTTTCTTCTTTTGCACCATCAAAATGGAGTCATGTTTTTCCTTCTTAAGGTTGAGCTCAGCAGTTCTCAACATGCTAAGCATCTCAGGCAGTGGCTTATCAATTTCATTCATGTTGTAATTCATGACAAATTGATTGTAGTTTTGTGGCAAAGATTACAAGATCAAGTCAGTGGCCAACTCTTGGCCAAGTGGGAATCCCAACCTCTGTAGGTTTTCTATGTACCCAATCATCTTGAGTACATATGGACCTATAGGAGTCCCATCTTGCATCTTGGACTGAAACAATGCCTTAGAGATCTCATATCTCTCATGCCTTGCTTGTCCTTGATACAGTTGACGAAGATGTTCAACCATATCAAAAGCATTCATGAACTCGAGTTGCTTCTAAAGCTCAGAGTTCATGGTCTCGAGCATGAGACATGACACATCTAATGCATCATCTTGATGCTTCTTGTAAGCATCTCGGTCAGTTCGTGAGGTAGTGGCAGGAGATGCCTCCGGAATGGCCTGCTCCAGGACGTACAATTTTCTTTCTTGGGTGAGAACTATTCTCATATTCCTGTACTAGTCTAGGAAATTAGCTCCATTGAGCTTGTCCTTCTCAAGGAAAGAACGCAGGGAGAGAGTGTTCGTGTTTGTCGACATGGTAATCTACAACATATACAATGCAGAAAATTAATATCATATTCCATTTATCATTTAATTAGGCCTTTAATCAAATGATTCTCCCACTGAATTATAGGACTTTTGTAGAATCGAGTCATGTATGTGGTCAAACCACATTACTAGATTCATACACACTAGCTATAATTCTTGCGGGACAATATCCACATCATACTATGCCTTGAGTTAGCTTTGGCTAAATCGCCCAAGACTTAGTATGATCGGTAGGTAACACATTACCGATTACATCTCTATGCAACTCTTGTTTATAGGATCAAGATCCACATTTACAAAATACCTTGAGTTAGCTTTGGCTAAATCGCCCAAGATTTAGTGTAAATGTAACCTTATCCTACCTTTCCAACGGTTGGAATATGCCTATAGTTTTACTTGATCCAATTGAGTTAACTAGTTTTACTCAATCTAATTGAGCTTATTCTCACCCAAGCTGTGATAGGAGGGACCAAGATTATCCCTCTGCACCCTACCAAGATAATATGCACTGCTCTGCTTTGGCAGATTCAACAACAATTGATCAAGGTAATGATGGGTATAGTCAACCTAGGGTTAGCGGCTTCTCCAAGCGCCTCCTTTGACCGCCATGTGTCGTCGACACCCTCCTCGTAACTCCGTCTACTAGTGGACCTTCCACCGCTCCATTTTGTACATTACAAACATGAAACTCGAGTTACATTCGAGTCTAAAACTATTTAAAACTAGAATTGTAAAAGAAGAGACACAACGCGCAAGTCGCATACTATACAACATGCACAACCACAAAAACGGCGCGCAAGCTGTATTATTAATTACAACACATTTATCCAATCACATTGGGGTTCTTGGGCAATGACCATTACAGAATTATACATAATTCTAAATTATGTGTTTTACATAAATTTCTATAATTATTTCTATTTTTTTCAATTTTATGAGTCACATCTCCGTAACGGTCCCGCTAAGCGATTTTCGGGCGCGATCACGGGACAATGCCCCTTTTGGGGTTAGGGGTAGTGCCCCTACTCGCAAAATGAACTTTGTGAGTGTCCCATCTTGATACTATAGTGACTTAAGTCACTGTCCCAAAAACCTAAAGTGAGAATTCGCCGTTCCGGAGAATTTTTCTCGGTGGTTGAAGCCTACAAGTGTCCCAACACTTGTTGCTTCGACTCTTTGAGAAAAATTGTAACACCCCAAAAATTTTTCTCCAAAAATTTTTGTATAGAATTTAATTTCATGTCTAGTAGATTATATATGGAATCCTGGAAAAATGATGATAAAAGAATAAAAGTGGAGAGGTGAGGATTGAACCTTAAACCTCTTGGTGAGAGTTAACTCTTACCATGCATGTGATGACCAAGTGCTCAGCAGTAGCTTACTGTTGGAGAAAGAGGAGAAATGTTAGATGAGTGTGAGGAGGGTAAATGAAGAGGCATGAAAAGAGAAGAGACACTTCTCTTCCTCCCTTTATAAATAAGAGGGAAGGTTTCATTTGACCACTTCTTCTTCCTTCTTCCTCCTTCCACTGAAACCCTAGGGATCCTTCCTTGAGTTTCGGCCAAAGCAAACTAGGGTTCCACCCTAGTGAGTTAAGCAAAGAGAAGGGTTCATCTAAGGGGCTAACCTTCATCTAAGGGTCAAGAGCACCAAGAAGGGTTCTAGGGCAAGATTATTTTAGTCTCCTCTCCAATCAAGGTCTCTCTTATTAAGGGGTAACTAATTATAAGTGGTAAGATTCCCTCACCTGCAGTATATTTTCTCTTGTAGGACATGATATATGAAAGAAAGGTGATGCTTTATACCCTACAAGTTTCGGCCAACTAAGGTTTTAGGGCTAGGGTTGCATGAAAACACTCCTTATGAAATTATGATATGTTGTATGTCTTCATGTATAAATGTTATGTGACAAAAATAAAGTTTTGTGCCCCTACAAGTTTTGGCCAACCAAGGTTTTAGGGCTAGGGTTGCATGAAAACACTCCTTATGAAATTATGATATGTTGTATGTCTTCATGTATAAGGTTATCTGACAAAAATTAAAGTCTTGTGCCCTAATGTTTCGGCCAACTAGGGTGTTAGGGCTAGGGTGGGGTCTAAGTACCCAACTTCATGTGCAAATACTCCCCCTAAGTTTATGATATGTTATGTGACACTCATGTAAGCTTCATGTGCAAAAAAAAAAAAAAAATGTATGAACCCCTCCCTAGTGATTTCGGCCACTTAGGGTACCTAAGCTAGGGTTAAGATTATGTGCTTAAATTGTTGTACAAGAATTCCCTTGAATTCATGATAGGTTGCATGATTGTATGTATGCCTATGTGATGAACATGTTTATGATTTAATATGCCATGAAATATGCCTATGTGATGAACATGTTTATGAATTAATATGCCATGAAATATGCCTATGTGATGAACAAGTTTATGATTTAATATGTCATGAAATATGCCTATGTGATGAACATGTTTATGAATTAATATGCCATGAAATATGCCTATGTGATGAACAAGTTTATGATTTAATATGCCATGAAATATGTCTATGTGATGAGCATGTTTATGCTTGATATGCCATGAAATATGCTTATGTGATGAACATGTTTATGCTTTAAGACCCCTTTAGGGTATTCTTATGTTATGAATGCATATATGCTATGAAATGTCTAAGAAGATGCTTCCCCTTTTATGTTGGGATTAAGAGCTCTCTTTGTGATAAGATAAGACAGAGATGCTTCCCTTTTTATGTTGGGGATTAAGAGCATTCTTTATAATATGATAAGAAAGAAAAGAAAGAAAATTAAGTATTTTACTTTGTAAGAGGTTAAGTACCCGACCCGTTAGGTGGTCTTTAATCAAATCCAAGGGACCTAAGAAGACGTAAGAGGTCTTGCCCTGGTAAGACGTAAGAGGTCTTGCTCTAGTAGGTCTGGTGGCTAGCTACCCCAGCCTATTAGGGAACGCGCTTTATGTGGTACTTAGCCTGGGGCCCCCCTTCATGTTATGATTATGTTGAAGTATCTATATGTATATGTTTTGAAAAGAAATGACTTGTATGAAATTGTGAATGCTTATGTTCAAGTTTAAGAATGCTTATGATTATGTCCTTTATGCATGTTTAGGGTTGATGATGACATGAATGCCTATGTTTATGTTTAAGAATGCTTATGATTATGTCCTTTATCCATGTTTAGGATTGATGATGTCATGAATGCTTATGTTTAATTTATTCCATGCTTAGATTTAATTATGTTTAGCATGCTTATGTAAATTTTATGCCATGCTTAGGTTCATTACGTTAGTATGCTGATGTTTAGTGTTGTTATGCAATACTTATGTTATTTATGCTAGTATGCTCATGTTTTCTAATTATTTGAGGTAATTTGTGGCTTTTGTGAGTAGGCAAGAATCTTACTAAGCTATATGCTTATAGTTTATGTTGTCCATATACTGCAGATAAAGGAAACATGAACTAGAGGAAGTAGCAGGAGGGGCAAAGTGTTAGTAATATATGAGAGATGTCCTAAGGCAATCGCCTTATGTATGAACCATTTATATGATAAATGAAGATTCACTATTTGAGTATACATGTTTAATGTATTTGATTGGATCTTAAACTCATTTACTGAATGTCCACGATACGATTCACAAGATGAGAGAATTTGTGATTGGATCACAACTAGTGAGTATCTCTACATGTGTAATTGTGATGTATCAGAATTATCCCTAGTCGATGAATTGATGGATTTGGACACCATCAATTCTGTCGAGACTAGCACGAGGTATACTCCTTGGTGTATCCAAGCAGCTGATTCTCACTAGCTGGAGACATTGTGATGTCCGGAGTTAATCGTGGATGCTAGTTATGGTAACTAGTTCATTGGAGTGACCAGCCGTAAGACTTCATATGGTTCTGTGCATATATAGATATGTCAATGAAGTTCTTACTGTGGCTTAAGTGCGATGTTCCTTTGACTTGCGGTATTCAAGTCATCTTGATCATGGAGACTTATGCTTTGACATCTTAAGCAAACATCTCCGAGGAGATGTGGACCCGGGATGATTGGGTATAAGTCGAAGTGATCGAAGGTGTTTGAATAGCCTATAAAGGATTCACCACTTCTTGCGAGGAGATGTATACCCATGGCCTCTCGTCGGATTGTTACTAAAGTCTTTGGCCAAAGCATTACATGTTTAGAGTAAAGTACTCTTCGATACATGTGGAGTAACTAGAATCCGTAGGACGAGGAAATGATACTTGGGCTAGGTGTGACGTAGTCAGCCTAGTGGGGACTGACACAATAGACCATGTCCTGAACCAAGTGGGTATAAGATGAGTGAAGGGAATGGGGCACGATTCATTCGAGCATCAAGGGTTTCAGAAATAGTTCTGGATCAACCGTTGATCTTTTCGGTTAATTGGGGATCATGATGTACTACTAGGTGCCACTCATGATCGTTCTATAATTAATGGTTAATTATAGACGGCCAACATAAACTGAGAACCTATTTGGTCACACGCACAACGAGTGTAATCCAAAGGATTTAAAACGAGCTTGAGAATGGGATTCTCACACCGAGAGAAACTATCTTTGGTTGGACCAAACATAAAGCGAGCATGAAATTGTTTCAGTCGCAATGGAAGCGTGGATGGGCCGTGTCTTATGAAGACATAATGGATGGACCAAAATGGTTTGGTTCTAATCCAATGGATGAGAATAAACAAAAGGGTTTGGTTTATTTTAAACGAATGAACCAAAAGTTGGTTCGGTTCGTTTTAACTTAAAATAAACCATCATGGTTTGGTTTATTTTAACTTATCCTAATGGAGCGGGTTAACGGGCTTTATGGATATGATCCATTAACCATTAAGAGAATTAGTTCTCTATATTAGAGGGCTTAAGGGATTGTTAAACCCTAATCATCCAAAACCCTAGCTTGAAGTTGCCGCCCACCCCTTGGAGGAATTTTCGGCGCCCAACTACAAGCTGTCGCCGCCCAGCTTTGTGCCGCCGTCCAAGACCCTTGCCGGCGTCCAAGCTCCAGCCGGTGAACCTCCGGCGACCCTCCGGTGATCTCCTATAGGTTCGGCATCAAGGTGAGCCTTTTCTCTCCTTGTTTTGGCCGGCGCCTACTCCTCCACCAAGCTGTCCAGTTTTCTGGACAGCTTCTTCTCCTCTCGTCGGAGCGTCGTTTGGACGACGGTTAGTGATCCGACAGTGGCTAACATACCGGGGATTTGATCTCCGGTAATCCTCTGAGGTGGAGGACGAAGGATTCGTCAATCGGTTGACGAATACCTCTCCGGAGAAGCGAGTCTTGAGGACTTGTTTTAGATCCGAATTTGGATTCGGATCGTGATCATCTCTCGATCACGTCGTCTTCAACACGAGGCTAGTAACCCGTACGAAGACGAAGCTCGTGGCTTGGCGAAGTCATCCCGAGGAGCTCGGCGTGGATACGGATAGAGACGATTCTTACGAGGATCGTTCCGGTTGATGCCGTTCCCGCTACACGTCATACGAAAGGTACAACGTAGTTTAATTTCCTTTTATTGCAAATCATAATTTACGGTTATGTCTACACTTGTTATAATATGTATACGTGTGTTGTGTGTGTTGTAATAAATATAGATTTATTATTTTTAATTGCTTCCGCTGTGCTCATGTTTACGAAACATGATCGAACACACACACGCCATGCGTCCTAAAACCCAAAGTGATATCGAGCTCAGTTGTCTTTCGACATAATCGTAAAATGGTTTAGCGATAGTCATACTGTATTTCTGGAAATTTTCTAATTTTGGAAATTTAGAAGTATTTATGGAAATTTTTCAATTTTGGAAAGTCTAGAAGTATTTATGGAAATCTTCCACTTTTGGAAAGTTGGAAGTATTTATGGAAATTGATATTTTCCATAAATAAAATATTTGATTAGATTCTAGAAATTTGTTTCCTAATTTAATCATGATTTGATTTGGGAAATCAAATCTTAAAATATTTTATTTCCATAAGTAGTTTTAATGATTTAGGAAATTGGTTTCCTAAATAGATTTTCCTTAATCAAATAATTCCATGAATAAAATATGTGATTAGATTTGGAAATTTGTTTCCTAATTTAATTATGATTTGATTTGGAGAATCAAATCTTAAACATATTTTATTTCCATAAATAGTTATTACATATAAGGAAATATATACATGACATAATTGTATGCCATGTAATTGCATTAGATGCATAACATTATGCCATGCGTGTCGTGACATGTAGATGTATGCCATGTATGCCATGCCATGTAGATAATAGTTATTTGCATGCAAAAAGGATGAGACATAAAAACCCTAACTCAATATTAAAGCCTACACCTTCCATTAATATGGTTAGAACCAGAGTTCTGTTTCCTATTTGGGTTGTTGGACTCACTCCAAGCCCGGCTCGAACCTGAACATGTTCAAATCATTGGAATAGTTTAACTCTAATATGGTAAGAGTCAGAGGTCAATCGTTAGTTTGGGTTGTTGGACTCACTCCAAGCCTGGCTAATTGGTTGAATGCGCTCTAACCATATTAAAACTATTTCGCGATTAATGGGTCGGCTTTAACTTGGAGCATCGATTTGTTGGACTCACTCCAAGGTCGATGTGAAGAGAGGTGAAGTTGGGTGCTATGCATATGATGCATACTTGTTGATGTGTTAACAACCCAATGTATGTGTAAACATTCAATTAGTTGATAGCACATTGTGATAGTTACATATACATGATATGTAATCGGTATACTTGATACCCACCATCATAGCTAAGAATGGCTTGTTGGACTCACTCCAAGGTTGTTCTTATCTATGATGGATATCAGCCCATTCGGAGATGGAATTACGATCTCCCGAAGTGATTTTAAGGGTTTTTTGAAATTCGAAAAATGAATGGGATTTATAAATGTATATTGATGCATTTTAAAATCATTTTCTCATATATGCTCGTTTTGTATTTCTAGGTCAATAAATTGATCATGACGTCTTTGAATTTGCGCACTATTTTGGATTCGAACAAAGTATTGGGCCTAACTTCTGGGTGGCTTAGAAACACGAGAATTGTTCTCAGGCGGAAAAGCTTGCATATGTCCTTGAAGAGCCTCTTCTGGCCGACCGTCCTAAGGGCGATGCAACTCGGACCAAATGTTGGTCTATCGAAACATGTGGCGGTTACGGTGGCGAGTTGCATCATGCTAGCGGCGATGGTACCTGAGCTGCAAAAGCAGCATGAGCATATGGATGCTAATACTATGGTCTTCCATCTTCATGAGCTGTTTGATGAGCAAGCGAGATCCGAAAGGTTCGAGGTCTCTAGGCTCCTCTTCACTACGAAGATGCAAGAAGGTTAAATGCATAGTGCGGATTTGTGCTAAAGATGAGCAGGTACATCAAGCTGACTAGCTACCCTCGGTTTTGTGATGGATCATGAGTTAAGTATTGACTTAATTCTGCATTGTTTGCCCAAGAGCTTCTCGCAATTTGTGATGAACTATCGGATGAACAAATTGGAATCCACCATTCGAGCTCCTTAATATCTTTGAAGGCTGTGGAGCCTTACGTAAAGCATGAGAGAAAGCGGTTACATTAGTTGATTCCTCAAAGAAAGGTTCTAAGAGGAAGGCAAAAGAAGCGAGAAGAAAGGAAAGAAAAGGCAAAGAATGCGGAACCGGTATAAAGGGCACTTGCCATCCTTTGTGGCAAGGAAGCCCCTTTGGCGAAGAAAGCGCAAGACTTATCTTGAGTCCATGAAGAAGAAGAAGGCATCCGATGCCCCATCCTCTTCTATCTTCGTTATTGATTGTCATTCTATTTCCTTAGACACTTGGGTATTGGATACTGGGTGTAGCTCACATATATGTAATGACATACAGGGGCTAAGGAATAGAAGAAGACTTGTCAGAGGGGAGTCAAATTTACGAGTTGGCAATGGAGCAAAGGTTGCTGCGGTCGCCATCGGAACTTATTTGCTGAAGCTCCCTAGTGGACTAGTCTTGGAACTGGACAATTGCTATTATGTTCCTTCTCTAATAAAGAACATTGTTTCTATTTCCTGCTTAAATAGAAATGGTTTCCATTTAACGTTTAGTAACAATTGTTGTTATATAACTTTGAATGGCGTACTTTATGGAACTGGAACTTTGAGTAATGGCATTTATCGTTGGGCGTATCGGTGACATTTTCAATATCGAAGCGAGCAACACGCGTGCTCGAAAGGATAATCACATAGACTCCTATATGTGGCATTATCGTCTTGGCCATATAAGCAAGAAACGCATGTCCGAATTACACCGATGTGGAATTCTGGAATCGTTTGAATTGGATTCATACGATACATGCGAATCATGCTTAAAAGGCAAGATGACTAAGTTACCTTTCTTGGAAAAGGTGAGCAGTGGGAGAGTTACTAGGTCTAGTACATCTTGATGTATGTGGACCTATGTCAACTCAAGCATTAGGAGGCTATAGCTACTTCATTACCTTCACCGATGATCACTCACGGTTTGGGTATGTGTTCTTGATGAAACACAAGTCTGAAGCCTTTGAAAGGTTCAAAGAATTCAGAAATGAAGTAGAGAAACAACATGACAAGAGTATTAAAATACTTCGATCGGATCGAGGTGGTGAATACTTAAGTCAAGAGTTTCTTGATTATCTAAGAGACAATGTCATATTGTCTCAATGGACTCCGCCCTATACACCACAGCATAATGGTGTATCTGAGAGGCGTAACCGGACCTTGTTGGACATGGTCAGGTCAATGATGAATCATGCGACTCTTCCCAAGTCCTTTTGGGGTTATGCACTTCAGACAGCTGTTTACTTGTTAAACAGAATGCCTACTACCAAGGTAGTCTCTACTACTCCATATGAGATATGGGCTAGTAAGAAACCTCATGTATCTTACTTGAAGATATGGGGTTGTCCTGCTTATGTGAAGCGGACTGTATCAGACAAAATGGATGCTAAGTCTGATAAATGTCTATTTATTGGATACCCTAAGGAAACAAGGGGTTACCAATTCTATCATCCTATGGAACAAAAGGTGTTTGTTTCAAGGCATGTTGTGTTTCTAGAGAAAGAGTTTCTCTTGCAAGAAAACAGTGGGAGTGTCGTCGAGCTTGAGGAGGCTCGAGAGACTCAAATAGACATTGATGAGATACCTGGTAAAGCACAACAGCCGACAACTCATAGTGATGAGCAATCGGCTGGACCTATTGTAACACCACATCTTCGTAGATCTAGTAGAACACGTAATATTCCTGAGAGATATGGATTTCTCGTAAGTGAATCGAGCGACGTGTTACTCATTGATGATGAGAGCCTACGATTATGAAGAAGTCTTGACAAGTTCGAGAAAGGGATAAGTGGCTTGGTGCGTAAGTCTAAATGGATTCCATGTACGAAAACCAAGTTCGAACTGTCACCCACCAAGGGATAAAGCCTATAGGGTGCAAGTGGGTTTTCAAGAAGAAAACCACATGGATGGTAATGTGATTACCTATAAGGCTAGATTGGTGATAAAGGATATCGCCAAAAACAAGGTGTTGATTATGACGAAAACCTATTCAGTAGCTATGCTTAAATCCATTCGATGCTCCCGCCATAGCGGCTCATTATGATTATGAGATATGGCAGATGGATGTGAAAACAGCTTTCCTTAATGGAAACCTGCTCGAGGACGTGTATATGATACAGCCTGAGGGTTTCACATCGGTTGATAAAACCAAGGTATGCAAATTGCGACGATCCATTTATGGATTGAAGCAAGCATCCAGGAGCTGGAATATCCGTTTTGATGAGACAATCAAAAAGTTTGATTTCTCACAAAATCCGCATTTAACCTTGTGTGTACAAGAAGGTTAGTGGGAGGCAAATGTTCCTAGTATTGTATGTCGATGACATATTACTTATAGGAAACGCATGTGTCAATCTTACAATTAAGGTTTGGTTATCCAAGACATTCTCCATGAAAGACTTGGGAGAAGCAACCTACATCCTTGGGATTAAGATCTATAGAGATAGATCGAAACGGTTGCTTGGTCTTTCGCAGTCTACATATATAGACCGAGTGCTAAAGAGGTTTAGCATGTCGGAATCCAAGAAAGGTTATCTACCCATCAGGCATGGGGAACACCTTTCAAGTCTATGTGTCCGCGCACAGAAGACGAGAGGATTTGCATGAGTAAGATTCCCTATGCATCCGCAATAGGATCTATCATGTATGCTATGTTATGTACGAGGCCCGATGTATCGTATGCTCTGAGTGTCACGAGCAGATACCAATCCGATCCAGGAATGGATCATTGGGCGGCTGTTAAGACGATCCTTAAGTACTTGAGAAGAACTAAGGATGTGTTCCTAATATATGGAGAAGGGGACATGGTGATATGCGGGTATACGGATGCCAGCTTCCAGACAGACAAGGATGATTCCAGGTCTCAGTCTGGATACGTGTTCACCTTGAACGGGGGCGCAGTGAGTTGGAAAAGTTCCAAACAAGAGACTGTAGCGGATTCTACCACTGAGGCAGAATATATTGCAGCTTCGGAAGCAGCAAAGGAAGCGGTTTGGATCAAGAAGTTCGTTCATCAACTTGGTGTGATTCCGGCCATTGTTGAAGCAATACCGGTCTACTGCGACAACAATGGAGCAATTGCACAGGCGAAAGAGCCAAGGTCTCATCAACGATCCAAACATGTGCTTCGCCGCTATCATCTTATCAGAGAGATCATAAGTAGGAACGAAATACAAATCGAGAAAATTCCCACTGAAAGGAACTTAGCGGATCCCATGACTAAGGCATTACCTCAAAATAAGTTTGAGGGTCATGTTCGAGCTTATGGTATTGAATACAGTAGCGATTGGCATTAGGCCAAGTGGGAGTCTGTTAGTAATATATGAGAGATGTCCTAAGGCAATCGCCTTATGTATGAACCATTTATATGATAAATGAAGATTCACTATTTGAGTATACATATTTAATGTATTTGATTGGATCTTAAACTCATTTACTGAATGTCCACGATACGATTCACAGCATGAGAGAATTTGTGATTGGATCACAACTAGTGAGTATCTCTACATGTGTAATTGTGATGTATCGGAATTATCCCTAGTCGATGAATTGATGGATTTGGACACCATCAATTCTGTCGAGACTAGCACGAGGTATACTCCTTGGTGTATCCAAGCAACTGATTCTCACTGGCTGGAGACATTGTGATGTCCAGAGTTAATCGTGGATGCTAGTTATGGTAACTAGTTCATTGGAGTGACCAGCCGTAAGACTTCATATGGTTCTCTGCATATATAGATATGTCAATGAAGTTCTTACTGTGGCTTAAGTGCGATGTTCCTTTGACTTGCGGTATTCAAGTCATCTTGATCATGGAGACTTATGCTTTGACATCTTAAGCAAGCATCTCTAAGGAGATGTGGACCCGGGATGATTGGGTATAAGTCAAGTGATCAAGGTGTTTGAATAGCCTATAAAGGATTCACCACTCCTTGCGAGGAGATGTATACCCATGGCCTCTCGTCGGATTGTTACTAAAGTCTTTGGCCAAAGCATTACATGTTTAGAGTAAAGTACTCTTCGATACATGTGGAGTAACTAGAATCCGTAGGACGAGGAAATGATACTTGGGCTAGGTGTGACGTAGTCAGCCTAGTGGGGACTGACACAATAGACCATGTCCTGAACCAAGTGGGTATAAGATGAGTGAAGGGAATGGGGCACGATTCATTCGAGCCATCAAGGGTTTCGTAAATAGTTCTGGATCAACCGTTGATCTTTTCGGTTAATTGGGGATCATGATGTACTACTAGGTGCCACTCATGATCGTTCTATAATTAATGGTTAATTATAGACGGCCAACATAAACCGAGAACCTATTTGGTCACACTCACAACGAGTGTAATCCAAAGGATTTAAAACGAGCTTGAGAATGGGATTCTCAGACCGAGAGAAACTATGTTTGGTTGGACCAAACATAAAGCGAGCATGAAATTGTTTTAGTCGCAATGGAAGCGTGGATGGGCCGTGTCTTATGAAGACATAATGGATGGACCAAAATGGTTTGGTTCTAATCCAATGGATGAGAATAAACCAAAGGGTTTGGTTTATTTTAAACGAATGAACCAAAAGTTGGTTCGGTTCGTTTTAACTTAAAATAAACCATCATGGTTTGGTTTATTTTAACTTATCCTAATGGAACGGGTTAACGGGCTTTATGGATATGATCCATTAACCATTAAGAGAATTAGTTCTCTATAAAAGAGGGCTTAAGGGATTGTTAAACCCTAATCATCCAAAACCCTAGCTTGAAGTTGCCGCCCACCCCTTGGAGGAATTTTCGGCGCCCAACTACAAGTTGCCGCCGCCCAGCTTTGTGCCGCCGTCCAAGACCCTTGCCGGCGTCCAAGCTCCAGCCGGTGAACCTCCGGCGACCCTCCGGTGATCTCCTATAGGTTCGGCATCAAGGTGAGCCTTTTCTCTCCTTGTTTTGGCCGGCGCCTACTCCTCCACCAAGCTGTCCAGTTTTCTGGACAGCTTCTTCTCCTCTCGTCGGAGCGTCGTTTGGACGACGGTTAGTGATCCGACAGCGGCTAACATACCGGGGATTTGATCTCCGGTAATCCTCTGAGGTGGAGGACGAAGGATTCGTCAATCGGTTGACGAATACCTCTCCGGAGAAGCGAGTCTTGAGGACTTGTTTTAGATCCGAATTTGGATTCGGATCGTGATCATCTCTCGATCATGTCGTCTTCAACACGAGGCTAGTAACCCGTACGAAGACGAAGCTCGTGGCTTGGCGAAGTCATCCCGAGGAGCTCGGCGTGGATACGGATAGAGACGATTCTTACGAGGATCGTTCCGGTTGATGTCGTTCCCGCTACACGTCATACGAAAGGTATAACGTAGTTTAATTTCCTTTTATTGCAAATCATAATTTACGGTTATGTCTACACTTGTTGTAATATGCATGCGTGTGTTGTGTGTGTTGTAATAAATATAGATTTATTATTTTTAATTGCTTCGCTGTGCTCATGTTTACGAAACATGATCGAACACACACACGCCGCGGTGCCGGAAACCCAACACAAAGTGTGTGTGATAGTGGCATGGTGGAAAAAGACCCTGTTACTCTCTGCTTTTATTTATATGCTCAATGAACAACTTAAGACATTTGCTTCCGCTTTTATGACTTGTGATTTATTAGTACCATGTTGGATGTTGCTTAGTTTATGTTACTGTTCACCTTACTTATGAAAGTTTGATATGTTAGAACTCATGAATGGATCGTGTTAATAATAGTTACATTCTCTAATCTTTATGTTATGCATGTTATACAAATGAGATATGATATGGTAACATGCTAATTATGATTATGATATGTGATGCATGTTATAAAAGAAGTTATGATATGTTAACATGCTAACTATGATTATGATATGTGACGCACGTTATAAAGAAGATATGATATGTTAACATGCTAATTAGGTCTATGATATGGGATGCATGTTATAAAAGAAGATTTATGTCATGATAACCTGTTTGATTATGTAGATTGTGAAATGATCCATATATGTTATGTTATAAAAAAAAAAGTAGCGCCGCCCTGAGAGCAGATAAGGGTGGGCGTTACAGGTTGGTATCAGAGCGGGTTCACCTTTCCACTTTCACATATCAAGCCTCCATCCTGCTGTTTCTAAGTAAGTAACTTTATGCATACCTAAATTTCTTTTATAATGAAGAATGTCTTCTATCTAGATAGAAATAATACCTCATCATGTTTTAGTAGAATGGAACCATACTTGTGACTTAGATAGTAATGATAGCTTTATGCTAGCTTTAGTTTCATTATGCGTAGATAAACGAACGAAAAAAAAACTTTAACTAGCTTCACAAGAAATACTTGTGATTTGGTCAAAGGTAGACAAGTTAGGTAAATCAAAATTGATCAGCAAAAAAAAACTAGGGGAGTCGATTGTTCAGTTGAACTCATCAACCAAAAAAAAACTCCTAAAATTACAAAGAATTGATTTTCGTAATTATTTGTGTAAGGTCTATGCTCATATAAATTGAATTAAGCCGGTTTCGTACTGGTTAGTCGGTTTTGTACTGACTTCATTTATTTCAATTTCAGATGGCACGGACGATCACTACGATGACCCGTCGTGATGTGTTACAAAACCAATTGAGGGAAGCTATTGAAGAGATAGTTTATAAACCTGATGGTGGGGTCATCGGACACATAAGAAGGCTCGATGGTCTTTTTAGGAGACTCGAGCAGCAGGAGTTTTCATTATTGGACAATTATTGGATATGGGCCTTGGTACGCTCTCTGCCAAATGATTTCATGGTAGTTGCACATCACATATGGGGCCGCTATGAAGGGAGGATAACATATGCTGAGTTGTGCTGGGAACTACTGGAGCACAAGGTTCAAGAGAATCCTGTGGTAGCTGGCCTCGAAAAGAATGAAGAGAGTTCTATAAACAGTCAACTTATTGGCTAGCCTGAGACTACCCTAGTGAGGCCAAGGAAGATAGGACTAAAAATAATTACAACTGCACTAGGGTTTGTCCTAGTGGGAGTCGTAATGAACTATCTTCTCAAGTAGTTTTTGTTTAGATTAGAAATAAGGAATGTTATATGTTAACATTTTTTTTCCTTTTCTGAAAGTATGAATAAGAAATGATAAGTTCATTTCCTTTGAAATTAGTGATTAGTTCATTTCATGGGATGTATATGGTATAGTTGATCAATGTCGGCTAGATTGGAACATACGAATGATGAGTGGAAACAAAGTTGCCGCTTGATTTTGTAAACCAATTCAAATTTACATTGAGTCAATCAGAGACTGCATGTGACCTATCAGTCAGCAAAGCCGTGAAGAGATTCAACCGACTCGCATGCCTATACCCAGAGTTGGTCAGCACGGAAAGAGAAAGGGGCAGACTCATGCTGAAGATGCTCCGACCAGAAATAGCTCTGAATGTGGTCGACGGAGCTCATAGACCGCAGACCGCAGAGGAGATGTTCAGTAGTGCCCTGATTACCGAGCATTACCTGAACATGAGATAACGCAAAAGGCTCGAGCTCGTCAAGGATTATGACTGCGAGATCTTCTACCATCCGGGAAAAGAAAACAAGGTGGCTGATGCACTCAGCAGAAAGTCCTGTGCCGCTTTGATGTCCTTATCAATGCCATCTCATCCCCTGAAAAGGGAAATAATGAATTACAGAATAGAGATTATTTCTGGACAACTTTCCACCATGACGATAGCGCCGACATTGTTTGACGATATATTGGGAAATCAAGATGGTGATTCAGACATCCAGAAGATCAAACAGGAAGTCCTGGAAGGAAGGGATAATGGATTTCGCATTTTCGACAGCGGATTATTATACCTCCGAGACCGACCATGTATTCTGGACGATCCGGAATTACAGAAGAAGATACTCAAGGAATCCCATGGAACACCTTATACCATGCATCCTGGATCTACAAAAATGTATCAGGACTTAAGAGATAAATTTTGGTGGTCCGGCATGAAAAGGGATGTGGCTCAGTACGTCAACACCTGTCTGATCTGCCAGAGGGTTAAGGCAGAACACCAGAAACTCAGAGGATTACTGCAGCCGATACAGATTCCAGAGGAGAAATGGGAAGAAATTTCTATGGATTTCATCTCGGGATTACCCAGAACAACAAATGGTTATGATGTTATATGGGTAATCATAGACTGATTGACAAAGTCGGCCCATTTCCTGGCAATTAAGATGACCTATCCGGTTGAGCAGCTAGCTCAATTATATGCCAAGGAGATTATCAGATTACATGGAGTGCCTAAGGCTATTATTTCTGATCGTGATGGTCGTTTTACCTCCCATTTCTGGGAATGTGTTCAGAAGGCTCTTGGCACTAAGTTGAGATTTAGCACTGCGTTTCATCCTCAGACCGACGGTCAGACAGAAAGAGTGAACCAGGTGCTGGAAGATATGTTGCGAGCTTGTGCTCTAGACTTTAAGGGGAGTTGGTGTCAATATTTGTGCTTGGCAGAATTTGCTTACAACAACAGTTACCAGGCTACTATTGGAATGACACCATATGAAGCTCTATATGGGTGAAGATGCAGGTCTCCTATCTGTTGGTACGAGGGTGGTGAAAGGAGGGAAATGGGTCTTGAGCCGATGTGTTGACGATACCACCCGAGCTATCTGACTATCCGTCGGAGGATAGAGACTTCTCGTGGCAAAAGAGTTATGCGGATAAGAGTGAGCCATTGGAATTCGAAGTTGGGGATTTTGTGTTCCTCAAGGTCGCCCCTATGAAAGGAGTAATGAGATTTGGAAGAAAGGGAAAGCTGAGTCCACGTTATGTAGGACCGTATCATATCCTGAAAAGAATCAGCAAGGTGGCCTATGAGCTGGAGCTACCTCAGGAGATGTCGGCTATCCACAATGTCTTCCATGTATCAATGCTCAAGAGATGCGTTCCCAATGCAGACCAGGTGATCGAACCAATGGTAGTACAAATTCAAGGGGACCTAAGTTATGAAAGTCGACTTGTTCAGATAACAGATCGAGAGGTCAAGAAGCTAAAGAGCAAAGAGGTACCCTTAGTGAAGGTCCTATGGCGAAGTCAAGGGTTCGAAGAGTTCACGTGGGAACGAGAAGACAAGATGCGACAAAAGTATCCGGAACTATTTTAAGTTTGGGACGAACTTTTCATAAGGTACGGGGGATTGTAACACCCCAAAAAATTTTCTCTAAAAATTTTTGTATAGAATTTAATTTCATGTCTAGTAGATTATATATGGAATCCTGGAAAAATGATGATAAAAGAATAAAAGTGGAGAGGTGAGGATTGAACCTTAAACCTCTTGGTGAGAGTTAACTCATACCATGCATGTGATGACCAAGTGCTCAGCAGTAGCTTACTGTTGGAGAAAGAGGAGAAATGTTAGATGAGTGTGAGGAGGGTAAATGAAGAGGCATGAAAAGAGAAGAGACACTTCTCTTCCTCCCTTTATAAATAAGAGGGAAGGTTTCATTTGACCACTTCTTCTTCCTTCTTCCTCCTTCCACCGAAACCCTAGGGCTCCTTCCTTGAGTTTCGGCCAAAGCAAACTAGGGTTCCACCCTAGTGAGTTAAGCAAAGAGAAGGGTTCATCTAAGGGGCTAACCTTCATCTAAGGGTCAAGAGCACAAAGAAGGGTTCTAGGGCAAGATTATTTTAGTCTCCTCTCCAATCAAGGTCTCTCTTATTAAGGGGTAACCAATTATAAGTGGTAAGATTCCCTCACCTGCAGTATATTTGCTCTTGTAGGACATGATATATGAAAGAAAGGTGATGCTTTATACCCTACAAGTTTCGGCCAACTAAGGTTTTAGGGCTAGGGTTGCATGAAAACACTCCTTATGAAATTATGATATGTTGTATGTCTTCATGTATAAATGTTATGTGACAAAAATAAAGTTTTGTGCCCCTACAAGTTTCGGCCAACTAGGGTTTTAGGGCTAGGGTTGCATGAAAACACTCCTTATGAAATTATGATATGTTGTATGTCTTCATGTATAAATGTTATGTGACAAAAATAAAGCTTTGTGTCTCTACAAGTTTCGGCCAACTAAGGTTTTAGGGCTAGGGTTGCATGAAAACACTCCTTATGAAATTATGATATGTTGTATGTCTTCATGTATAAATGTTATGTGACAAAAATAAAGTTTTGTTCCCCTACAAGTATCGGCCAACTAAGGTTTTAGGGCTAGGGTTGCATGAAAACACTCCTTATGAAATTATGATATGTTGTATGTCTTCATGTATAAGGTTATGTGACAAAAATAAAAGTCTTGTGCCCTAATGTTTCGGCCAACTAGGGTGTTAGGGCTAGGGTGGGGTCTAAGTACCCAACTTCATGTGCAAATACTCCCCCTAAGTTTATGATATGTTATGTGACACTCATGTAAGCTTCATGTGCAAAAAAAAAAAATTGTATGAACCCCTCCCTAGTGATTTCGGCCACTTAGGGTACCTAAGCTAGGGTTAAGATTATGTGCTTAAATTGTTGTACAAGAATTCCCTTGAATTCATGATAGGTTGCATGATTGTATGTATGTCTATGTGATGAACATGTTTATGATTTAATATGCCATGAAATATGCCTATGTGATGAACATGTTTATGAATTAATATGCCATGAAATATGCCTATGTGATGAACAAGTTTATGATTTAATATGCCATGAAATATGCCTATGTGATGAACATGTTTATGAATTAATATGCCATGAAATATGCCTATGTGATGAACAAGTTTATGATTTAATATGCCATGAAATATGCCTATGTGATGAGCATGTTTATGCTTGATATGCCATGAAATATGCTTATGTGATGAACATGTTTATGCTTTAAGACCCCTTTAGGGTATTCTTATGTTATGAATGCATATATGCTATGAAATGTCTAAGAAGATGCTTCCCCTTTTATGTTGGGATTAAGAGCTATCTTTATGATAAGATAAGACGGAGATGCTTCCCTTTTTATGTTGGGGATTAAGAGCATTCTTTATGATATGATAAGAAAGAAAAGAAAGAAAATTAAGTATTTTGCTTTGTAAGAGGTTAAGTACCCGACCCATTAGGTGGTCGTTAATCAAATCCAAGGGACCTAAGAAGACGTAAGAGGTCTTGCCCTGGTAAGACGTAAGAGGTCTTGCTCTAGTAGGTATGGTGGCTAGCTACCCCAGCCTATTAGGGAACGCGCTTTATGTGGTACTTAGCCTGGGGCCCCCCTTCATGTTATGATTATGTTGAAGTATCTATATGTATATGTTTTGAAAAGAAATTACTTGTATGAAATTGTGAATGCTTATGTTCAAGTTTAAGAATGCTTATGATTATGTCCTTTATGTATGTTTAGGGTTGATGATGACATGAATGCCTATGTTTAAGTTTAAGAATGCTTATGATTATGTCCTTTATCCATGTTTAGGATTGATGATGTCATGAATGCTTATGTTTAATTTATGCCATGCTTAGATTTAATTATGTTTAGCATGCTTATGTAAATTTTATGCCATGCTTAGGTTCATTACATTAGTATGCTGATGTTTAGTGTTGTTATGCAATACTTATGTTATTTATGCTAGTATGCTCATGTTTTCTAATTATTTGAGGTAATTTGTGGATTTTGTGAGTAGGCAAGAATCTTACTAAGCTATATGCTTATAGTTTATGTTGTCCATATACTGCAGATAAAGGAAACATGAACTAGAGGAAGTAGCAGGAGGGGCAAAGTGTGTGTAATAGTGGCATGGTGGAAAAAGACCCTGTTACTCTCTGCTTTTATTTATATGCTCAATGAACAACTTAAGACATTTGCTTCCGTTTTTATGACTTGTGATTTTTTAGTACCATGTTGGATGTTGCTTAGTTTATGTTACTGTTCACCTTACTTATGAAAGTTTGATATGTTAGAACTCATGAATGGATCGTGTTAATAATAGTTACATTCTCTAATCTTTATGTTATGCATGTTATACAAATGAGATACGATATGGTAACATGCCAATTATGATTATGATATGTGATGCATGTTATAAAAGAAGTTATGATATGTTAACATGCTAACTATGATTATGATATGTGACGCACGTTATAAAGAAGATATGATATGTTAACATGCTAATTAGGTCTATGATATGGGATGCATGTTATAAAAGAAGATTTATGTCATGATAACCTGTTTGATTATGTAGATTGTGAAATGATCCATATATGTTATGTTATAAAAAAAAAGTAGTGCCCGCCCTTATCAGGGCAGGCATTACAAAAATACCCAAAAATATATAAAAATAGAAAATTTACAGAAACTTAAAGATCTATAATTTTTATATCTAATACAAAAACTACAAAATTAAAACACATACATGTTTCGCACGTGGCTCTGATACCACTGTTGGACTATCCGAGCTGCAAAAATCACTTTTTGCATTGCGAAAACCCTGGAAGTCAGCCACGGATCCGTGCGAAGATAAACAAAACTACATGTACGTGTTTAAAAACCTTAGATCTACTCTAGATCTACATGTTAAGAGCATTACCCTTGATGCGACACCCTTCACTTATCCCGTTCGTCCAAATGGTTTGTCGGAACTCGAGAGTGTCAAGTGTACACTCCTCTATTGGTGTCCACACAAGCAATAGGTGGAGAAGATCACTTAGAGTGTGCTAGCACACTAAGAAACCCATGGAAAAGGAGAAGGGGAGAGCTTAGGGAAGATCCAAGGAAGAAGATGATGAAGTTACACACTTAACTTCTCACTTTGATAACCCATCAAAGTGGCCGACCACTATTTAGGGGGTTACATGCATGCATGTAACTCCAAGAGCCAATGGCTCTTGGTTTTCCTCATGAGGTTGCACCCCATGATGAGTCCATGATGATGTGGAACATCATCATTGGCCGGCCCCCATGCCAAGTCACCATGACATAGCAATTGTCAAGTCAAAATTGACCATTCATCTGCCTCTCAAGTCAAGTCAAACTTGACCTCTTATCTCCCATGGTTGATCAAATCCAACCATTTGATTCAAGTCAATTTGATTTAATGAATCTCAATTCAATAGTTTAAATTGACTCGATGAATCAAATCTAAATTAGACTCATTCAACACTTGAATCAACTTGAGTCCAACTCAATTAGTCTAATTTGGATTACTCTTAATCCAATTTGGTTCATCCCATGAACCTAATCCTCATGGTTCATCATATGAACCTAATCTCCATCTAATTTCCCTTTGTGTGTGACCTCATAGGTTCTTGTAAAGTTGGCAATGCTCATAAACCGATTTAGGAACATAAGCAATGAGCGGTATCTAGCAACACATCATTGCTACCCAAGTTACAAGAATGTTGAGATCCAACATCACCTTTGTGACTACTAATTGTGACTCTCACAATATGTGACAATGTCCCTCTATCCTTAACATCTAGATTGACCAATTGAGGCATAGACCGTGTCATCCTCGGTACAATCTATATCTTGAACTCCAAGTAGACTCACTCTAATCAATTGAGCTCAATATCTAATATTGACTCATTTGGGCATGGCCATGCACTTAGTGGTCTCACTCTATCAAGAATAACGATATCACTCCCGTCATATAGGAGGGATAGATTCCATCTACATCACTCACATTCATCCGCATAATTTGTTACATACCCAGTTGTAGGGAATTGCTTCGGAGGCTCATTGGCTCCCATGTCCCCGGATTAAAATTTTCACTAATGAAAACTAATCCGGATGGGATGAGTTTCCTAAGCACAACCAATTCGTCGTCGTGCTAACAACTTGAGCGATCGCTTGAACAAACTAGTTGTTCAAGCAACACAACTCTTCTAGTTGGTTAGCCGCGGAAGAGACGACGGACGGATCACCGGTTTTTGTGTTTGTCTTCGGGGTCCATGATTATACAAATACATACAAATGTAAACTAGTATAATCAACACATACTAACATAAAGAACATAAGCTAGCATATCAATAAGAATATGCAAAGATCAATAATAAAAGTTGTAAAACTTTTATACCTCTCGATCTTCTATCGTATGTCCTATCCTTCTCGTGGACATCGTGTGGGCGAAGATCCTCCACGAGTTGAAGCCTCCTAGATCACGTTCTTCCTTTCCTTGTTCGCTCTGAAAAAAGAGAAGAACCAAACAAAGACTCCTTCTCCTATCTAGAACCGACCACCAAGCCAAGGAGCTTGATATAACCGCCGGCCAAGGAGTAGATGGTTGAGCGCCGGCCAACCTTTGCAACAATGTTGCCGTCGGCCACCAAGGAATTGGAGAAGCGCCGGCCACCAAGGAATTGGAGAACCGTCGGCCACCAAGGAGAAAAGGAGAAAAGGAGGAGGAAGAGGGCCGGCCAAAGCAAGGAGGAGGATGGAGTGAGCGCCGGCTACACCTTAGGAAGAGAAAGGGAGCAAACCCTAATCTCCCACTTTGTTGCCGCCCAAGCCACAAACCAAACCCTAGCCGCCTAAGGGACAAACCCTAATCCCTTCTTGGATTTCTTGCCGCCCAAAGTCTTGAGAAGCTAAACCCTAATCCTCCAAACATTAAGTTGCCGCCCAAGCCTTAGCCCTCTATTTATAGAGTTGGGCTTAAGCCTCCTTTAATCTCCACCGTCGGATCTAGGGATTTAATCTCCACCGTCGGATCTAGGGTTTCATCCCAACCATCGGATCTAGGGTTTCATCCCAACCGTCGGATCTAGGGTTTCATCCCAACCGTCGGATCTAAGGTTTCATCCCAACCGTCGGATCTAGGGTTTCATCCCAACTGTCGGATTTAGAGATTTAATCTCAACCGTCGGTTCTAGGGATTTAATCCCAACTGTCGGATCTAGGGTTTCATCCCAACCGTCGGATCTAGGGTTTCATCCCAACTGTCCGATCTAGGGTTTCATCCCAACCATCGGATCTAGGGTTTCATCCCAACCGTTGGATCTAGAGATTTAATCTCAACCGTCAGTTCTAGGAATTTAATCCCAACCGTCGGATCTAGAGATTTAATCTCAATCGTCGGTTCTAGGGATTTAATCCCAACCGTCGGTTCTAGAGATTTAATCTCAACCGTTGGTTCTAGAGTTTTGTTTTACATCCTTGGATCTAGGCTTCATGAGGATTATATTAGGCTACGATAGGGACCATGAGGAGGAGTTGGATCTTGGCCACCCGATGGATCGGAACCACACAAACTTGATCCATCAATGATGTTCCATTCCACTAGAGGATCATCATTGAATTACCTCACCAACCCCCATAAATCAATATAGGCTCCATATATTATTTGTACATCCATCTGTCCGTGTTTAAGATATCGAATGTCCGTCAATTAATTGATTTACTGACAATCAATTAATTAACATCTAACTCCTCGAATAGTACCACTCAACCTTATCATCATGTTGACTAAGTCAACCAGCTGGGTTTACATGATGAACCTTATGAGCTCCTCAAGGGGACATCATCAACCTAATATATAGGACACGGTTTCCTCCTATAATCAATGGCACACTATGTAAATAATATCATTTCCCAACTTACCGGGCATATTGATTTAATCCATCTAAATCTCACCCTTTGGTAAATCAAAGAAATAAATACTAAGTACATGTGCCCGTTATTATATCGGGATTAAGAGCATGTACAACATAATATCCGAGGTCCGATTCAATTATGTAGTCAGCAATAAATTGAATCACCTCTATATCGGTCCTACTCAATACACCTAAGTGTACTAGTGTAACTCTGTTCAAGACAAAACGATACCAAGTTACACTACAACCATGCCAATAGTTTGTCCAAAACCATCTTGGTTGTGAGCCTCTACTTATATTCTACAAGGGACTGATAACATGATCTTCTGTGCCACACCAAGCACCATGTTATCTACAATGTAAAATATTAGACAATATGCACACATATAATAAATATAAAGTGCAAACAATGATCATGTGATTCTTATTTCAAAATAAAAATGTTCATACAAAAAGAGCTAGGCTTTCATTATACATTCCAACAATCTCCCACTTATACTAAAAGACTATGCTATCATCACACTGCCATACATCTGATCCCCATGTCCTCCACATGCCTATCAAACGCTTTCGCTGGAAGGGCCTTAGTGAATGGATCCGCCAGGTTATCCTCTGATGCAATCTTGGTGACAGCTACTTCTCCTCGCTTTACGATCTCTCGTATCAGGTGGTACTTGTGCTCTATGTGTTTACTCGCCTTATGAGCTCGTGGTTCCTTCGAGTTTACAACTACACCACTGTTATCACAATAAATTGTGATAGTTCTGGGTAAACTAGGAATCACATCCAAGTCCATCAAGAAGTTCCTGAGCCATACAGCTTCCTTGGTTGCCTCAGAGGCTGCCACATACTCAGCTTCCATGGTAGAGTCTGCCATGCATTTCTGCTTGACACTCCTCCATACTATGGTTCCACCTCCAAAAGTAAACACAAACCCCGAGGTAGACTTACTCTTGTCCCTATCTTATTGGAAATCAGAATCCGTGTAACCCACAGGGACTAATTGATCTGCCCGGTAAACCAGCATATAATCCCTAGTCCTTCTCAGGTACTTCAATATATGCTTTACCGCAGTCCAATGTCCCTGTCCAGGATTACTCTGATATCTGCTAACCAAGCCCACGGCAAAGCAGATATCTGTCTCGTACATAGCATAGCATACATGAGGCTTCCTACTGCCGAAGCATAAGGAACTGCCTTCATCTCCTCTATCTCCTTTGATGTTTTGGGACACATCTCTTTAGATAAAGGAACTCCATGCCTAAAAGGTATAAAACATTTCTTGGAGTTCTGCATGCTAAAACGAGCTAGGACCGTGTCTATGTATGAAGCTTGAGATAAGCACAACATCCTTTTCTTGCGATCCCTTATAACTTTGATCCCAAGGATGTGTCCCACTTCTCCCAAGTCCTTCATGTCAAACTGTTTGGAAAACCATACCCTTACGTTTGATAACACTTTGATATTGTTGCCAACTAACAAAATGTCATCTACGTATATTACAAGAAATACCACTACGTTTCCGTCACATCTTTTGTATACACAAGGCTCATCCGGACTTTGAATAAATCCATATGACTGGATTACCTCATCAAAGCGGATGTTCCAAGATCTAGAAGCTTGCTTCAATCCATATATGGACCGATTAAGCTTACACACAAGATGCTCTTTGCCCTTTACAATGAATCCCTCTGGTTGCTTCATATAGATGTTTTCCTCAAGACTTCCATTAAGGAAAGCTGTCTTGACATCCATCTGTCATATCTCGTAATCCATATGAGCAGCTATAGATAAGAGAATCCGGATAGACTTAAGCATAGCTACCGGCAAAAAGGTCTCCTCATAATCGATACCCTCTTTCTGAGTATACCCTTTCGCAACAAGCCTATCTTTGAAGGTCTCAACCTTCCCGTCTACTCCTCTCTTTCTCTTGTAGATCCACTTGCATCCAATAGCTTTCACACCATCGGGTGGTTCTACTAGCTCCCAGACATGATTAGAATCCATAGATTCTATCTCAGAATTCATCGCTCTTTGCCAAGATACCGCATCTCTATCTTGGAGTGCCTCGTCATATGTCCAGGGATCAGGTTCATGTTCACCAGGGACTAAGTCCGAAGACTCTCCCAAGAACATGAATCTCTCGGGTTGTCTAACAATCCTCCCACTACGACGAGGTGCCTCCTGTGTATTCTCTGTGACATGCGGTGCAGTGACTTGTGGTATCTCCTCTTGTACCGGTGGTACTAAAGTCGAGACTTCCCCTGTCAACTCCTCAAGAACAATCCTACTCGTGGGCTTGTGGTTCATCACATAGTCCTCCTCTAGAAATCTGGCATTCATACTCACGATCACCTTCTGATTTCTAGGACTATAGAACAAACCACCCTTCGTTCCCTTAGGGTAGCCAACAAACATGCACACTTCTGTAAGAGGTTCCAACTTACCAGCATCAGCCTTCAGCACATGTGCTGGACTCCCCCATATCCGAATATGTCTCAGACTAGGCTTTCGCCCAATCCACAATTCTACGGGGGTAGAAGGCACTGATTTAGATGGAACCAAGTTCAGAGTATACATTGCCGTATCCAGCGCATACCCCTAGAACGAAACTGACAACTCAGAATAACTCATCATCGATCTAACCATCTCCATAAGAGTCCTATTCCTTCGCTCTGCTACACCATTCTGCTGGGGTGTGCCAGGTGCAGACAATTGGGATTGAATCCCAGCCTCTGATAAGTAATTCCTAAACTCTCCCAAGAGGTACTCACCATCACGATCAGATCGTAGGGTCTTGATACTTATACCTTGACGGTTCTCCACATCAGCCTTGAATTCTTTGAACCTATCAAAGCATTCAGACTTGCGGTGCATCAAGTAAATGTATCCATATCTTGAATAATCGTCTATAAAAGAGATGAAATATTCAAAACCACCTCTAGCCTGGATAGACATAGGACCGCAGAAATCAGAATGAACCAATTCTAACACATCTTTGGCTCTATACCCCTTGGCCTTGAAAGGCCTCTTGGTCATTTTACCTTCCAAGCAAGATTCACAGGTTGGGAGATCCTCCACCACTAATGAACCCAAAGGTCCATCAACTATCAACCTTTGAATTCTACTCAGGTTAATATGACCAAGCCTTAGATGCCAAAGATATGTTTGGTTCATTTTTGAAGGTTCTTTTCTCTTATTTGACTTAGAAGATGAGTTATTTACTTCTGTATGCATCGTGGGAGCTTTTGGTTCAAGAGTATACAAATTGCCAACCAATGTACCTGAACAGATAATCTCTCTATTTCTTTTTATAACAACTCTATCATTAAAAGAAACAGAATATCCATCCATAAATAATTTAGAAACCGAAATCAAATTCTTTCTAAATGTAGGTACATAAAGACAATTTCTCAAAACCAAAACTTTATTTCTATCAAACGATAAATAAACGTCTCCCACTGCAATAGCCGCCACCTTTATAGCATTGCCCATGTAGACGGTAATCTCTCCCTCAGCTAGTCGTCGGGTTTCTTGGAACCCCTACAAAGTATTGCAGACATGATCAGTGGCTCCTGTATCTACACACCATGTACCGGTAGATAACACCACTAAACATGTTTCAACGACTAAGGCAGAAGATATACCTTTGTTCTGCTTTAGGTTGGGGAAATCTTTCTTCCCATGTCCAGTCTGTCTACAAGTGAAGCACTTGCCTTTCGGCTTCTTCACTCCTCCACGAGTCCACGCCATTTTGCTCCACCTTGTTTCTTCTTCTTTTGCCTTTGGCATAAGTAGAAACCTTACGAACAACCATGGCTTCTGCCCTATGACCCGATTACAGTATCCAGAAAAGTTCCTTTTCCCAGAATCATCCATGAACCTAGGAGGACACTCATCGACAGTTAAGACACTATCCATATTTCTTTTCCAATCATTATTGTTTGGGGACAGTAAGTTTGTTTCCTTTAGTACCATAGTAAGTGGATTGAAAGCCATTTGAAAATCCTAAGAATCACAATGATCAAAATTTTAGATTTCAAATATTATTGATTCCTCAAAACAATAAAATTCCGAAATCAACCAACACCTCAAAACACCGAGAATATCGCATACCACGCTGTGTGGACGTATACGAATTCTACATTTGTAAGAGGAGATTTTACCCATTAATTTTATTATCTTGTCAACCTTACTTTTTGACAAATAAAATTAATAGTTGGTTCCTCTTTGGCCCTACAAATAAAAGCAGTGACTCCGATGGGGAGGATACTTTTATTTGCATCTAAGTGTGCACCATTACACGATACTAAGGGAATTATTTCGGATTATGTGCCTTACCGCTGTGGAAGTACACACGCTCCTAGATAATTTCCTATAACCATTATTTGACCTAGTGATCCGCAAACAAACTCGTCCGCAGCAAGGAAGGCACTCAGAGTCCACACGCAAGTTTGTTGCATCACACGTCAAATTGTAATGGAGGCCGCGGGAATTAATTAAAATATCCCTCTCCCACTTAGTAAATTGAAAATGAGGAATTTTCAAGCACACACAACATGCATATAAAACAAATCAGAAATAAATATGGAAAAAAATAGAATTTTTCCAACTATTATGGCATTGTTCTCCAATATGTGTCCCATCGTGTCGCCACCTCGTCCGCTCCATCTTTTCCCGTGTGCAAGTCACCAAAGAGATCCGAGCCGAGATATATCATTTTAATTTACATCCATCAATCCTATACTCCATGAAGGAGTGTACAAATTGTTGGTGCAGTAGGCACCTAAGTTGAACCTGGGTTTTGATTATAGCAAACGATACAAAGTTAAGCACATATCGTTATCTCACGAGCTGAATCGAGTGTGCAAAAGATTGATATAGCTGGAGCTGAAGGCTAGCGACACCCGGAGGAAGCCGCGGTGGTTGGGCGACACTCGAGTGACTTCGGAGGGAGCCGAAGGAATCGAGTGGAAGGTCGGAAGCAAAAGCAACACGTAAGTATCGAGGTAAGCTCGTGTATGCGAGCGTAAGTGAGGTCGTATCCTCCTTACGGGGATGATCTTAAGCGTAGATCCGACCAGAGACATCCCATCGATGGTCCAGGTCGAGATCGGATGGTCGAAGGTCGTTGAAATAATGTTTTCTTTGAGCTAACTTTGCCTGCGCTAGCATCGGATCATTGCCCGGCTTGGAGGACTCATTGCCGTCAAGCGATCGCCAAAGGTCGGCCTCGTGATCTTTGCCATTAGTCGACTGATGATGGCCATCAGTCGACTGATGGTCAATGATCAGATTCGAGGAGTCAAGGCTTATCACCCCATTTCAAGGAGGTTTTGTGCCCAATTCCTATTGGTTGAAGATGCATTCGATGAGGGGCTTAAAGGCTATAAAAGGAGGGCTTGTCCTAGGGTTTTTCATCAATTAAAAAGCTTCCAAGTGCTTCCGATAGGCTCCGACTCTTTGACATCCCTACGACGAAATGCTGCCGAGACGACGACTAGAGCCTCAACCTCCAACCTTTGAAGTCATCGGTTACTAAAAGTTTGAATTATAATTCAGTTTATAAGTTGTTCTTCTTTTCAAGCTTTAAATCATATCAAGGAGAGGGGAAGTGTCACTCTACCTTGAGCTCTTTTCATTTTGTGTATCCGTCAAACTCCTACCTCCAATGAGGAGGAGTTTTTTAGTAGATTGCCCTCCGTACGTGGTCAAGGACCACTAGGGCCTTGGAGTAGTAGCCTTCGGCTACGAACCAAGTAAAACCTTTGTGTCTATTGTCTTTTATTTTTGTTTATTTTTCCGCTGCGTATATTTGTCTTAAAACGAATTCGAAAGAAAAAATTTCTATCGCTATTCACCCCCCCCCCCTCTAGCGATCCGATTGATCCAACAATTGGTATCAGAGCCGGGGGTTGCTAAGATTTAGTGAAACCACCAATCTAGCCATTTTTACAGATTTATTGTTCTTTTAATTCTGTTTATTTCTATTTATTTCGCTTTGTTAAGTTTTCTCCCGCACTACTAATCCAAGACGCGAGTCTTGGTACTTTTGTTGTGTTTTTGTCGTTGCTAGTTTCTTCGTCTTCGTCTCCTTCGGTCTTTTGTTCTAATGGCCCATCTCAAGGGTTTTAGCACCGTCCGACCTCCGTTTTACAATGGAGATGACTTCCGTTATTGGAAGGGTCGGATGGAATGCTTTCTCAAAACCCAAATCGAGATGTGGATCATAATCCAAACGGGTTTCACACTTCCGACTAATGAAGTGGGTGACTCCTTGGATTATGATCAATGGACCATTGCGACAAAACGACAAGTAGAAGCTGATGCCAAGGCAATACAAATCCTCCAATGCGGCCTATCCAAGGAGGAGCTAAATCGCGTCGGCCCCTTCATAAGCACAAAGGATCTTTGGACAAAACTAATCGAGTTACACGAAGGATCGGATCAAGCTAAGGTTTGCAAACGCGATTTGTTGTTCAATAAATTGTACACACTAAAAATGCAGGAACACGAGTCTGCGACGCAACTCCACGCCCGTGTCCAAGACATAATCAACAACCTACACGCAATCGGGCAAAAGGTCGAAAACCGCGACCTTATAAGGTATGTTCTAAACTCTTTTCCGAGGACTACCTTGTGGGCATCCATGGTCGATGCCTACAAGGTCTCCAAAGATCTTTCTAAAATTAGGTTAGATGAATTATTCTCATATTTCGAATTACATGAGCATTCCAACTCGAAACCCGAGAGGGGTATAGCCTTGTTTGCAGGTTCAAAGAAGAAGAAAATCGCAAGCAAACCACCACCAACCGAGGAGGAAGACGAGTCCGAAGAAGAAGTTGACCCGGAATTGACTGCCGAGCTAATGAACCTAGCTCGAAGGATAGCCAAGGGATGAAAGCGAACCACAACACGACCCAACCAAGGTAAGCCTAAAAGTTCTAATATTAGGTATTATGAGTGTAACAAGTTTGGACATATCATGTCCGAGTGCCCCAAGCTCAACCACAAAGCACCTAAGCACAAGAAGGCCCTCAACGCGACATGGGAAGAAGCGTCATCCGAAGAAGACGAAGACCACGTCTTCATGGCGAAATCAATTGAGTCAAACACGGAGACCGAACCTGAACTTGAGTCAGAACCTGAGGATGACTCGGACTACGAAGCTACCTTCAAGTCAAGCCACGGATACGCATCCGGTTCAAAAGATACCCTTAAAGTAAGTCGAACTTTATTTAATACTTTACAAAATACGGTTAGGTTTTTGTCTAGGAAATTAGTTAAATCCGAGTCCAAGGTCGAGACCCTGGTTGAGGAGGTCAAACTCCTCAAACACAAGGTCTCCCTAACCTCTTCGACTAGTCGAGTTCAAGAGAAGGACTCAACTCGGGTTGAAAAACTTGAAGTTGAGAACTCACTCTTGAAAAGTCAAGTCGAAGATCTTAGGAACATGTTGGAAAGGTTCACTTCGGGATCCAAAGGACTTGACCTCCTACTTGGATCTCAAAGGGCCGTGTACAACAAGGCTGGACTAGGGTTTAACTCAAACATGACTAATAGGTCGTATATGTCGATTGTAAGTCGACATAGGAAACATGTCCAAGCATGGGTCCCTAAGAACCTTTTGATTTCAACTCTAGGATCCAACCCGTACTGGATTCCCAAGGACCAAATCCACTATGTGGATAGACCGAACCGATTCAACGGTCTAGGGGGAGCCAGTACAAAACATGTTTGTGCTTTAACTTAGAAATTGCATGTTTTAACTTAGAAAGTTTGTGCTTTAACTTAGAAATTGCATGCTTTAACTTAGAAAGTTTGTGCTTTAAAACTTGTGAACTCACTTAGAACACGAACATAACCAACTAAAATTCTTCGAAAAGATTGAGCCTCGGGGAGCCTCTTTTCAAAAACATAACCAACTAAAATTCTTCGAAAAGATTGAGCCTCGGGGAGCCTCTTTTCAAAAATAACCAGTTAGACTAGAAAATAGTCTTAGGTGAGTCAAGTCATCATTTTCTTGAAAATGGCTTTGTCTAAGGAAGTGGTCGATGATCCGATAAAAGAAGGCCTCTGCGCCACCGACTGAAGCCATGATCTTGAAAAGGTAAACTTGACAAGCCTAGGGTCAAATCCAAATCTAACATAAAATTACTTGAACCTAAATCCACTTAATCAACTTAATTGGAAGTCATCTCACAAAAAACACATAAGTATAAAATGCTTGATCATATAGACACAGGTGAGATGACCTAGGTTTAACAACTTACAACCAATTTTTTTTTAAAAAAAAATATCTAACATCCAATCCAACCACCTTGTGTGTAGGATCAATGGATGTTGGACAGCGGTTGCTCCCGACACATGACCAGGGATCAACTCAAATTCACGAAGCTTCGATTCAAACGACAAGGATCGGTAGCCTTTGGGAATAACGGCAAGCTCAAAATCATCGGATCAGGTGATATCGAGCTTAACTCGAATTTTGTTATTAAAAATGTATTACTTGTAGAGAATTTTGAATATAACCTGCTTAGCATAAGCCAATTATGTGACAATAACTATAAGGTTGTATTTTTAGAAAATGAATGTGTAATTAAAACAAATAAAACAGCTAAAACAATACTCAAAGGAACTAGGACAAATAACATTTATACAATTAACTTAATCAAATCCTCAGCCAAATGTCTTATGACACAGGAAGAGGAATCATGGTTGTGGCACCGACGACTCGGTCACTCGCACCCAAGACTCGCCCACAAGATGAGTCAGAGTGGCTTAGTCAAAGGCCTACCCAACCTCAACAATTTGGTTAATAAAATCTGTAATGCTTGTCAACAAGGAAAACAACCTAGGACACAACACAAGTTAACTAACCAAGAACGAACCTCAAGTGTACTTGAGCTCCTGCATATGGATCTATTTGATTCACATGGAGCCAAGTCACTCAATAGAAGTCAATATTGCTTAGTCATAATTGACGACTACTCCAGGTTTACCTGGGTTAGGTTCATCAAACATAAAAATGATACCCTAGATCAATTAATCAATCTATTCAAATTAATCGAGAATCAAAAAAACCTTAAGGTTACAAGACTTATAAGCGATCATGGTAGTGAATTCGAAAATCAAAGGTTCACCGATTCTGTAACCTATACGGATACCACCATGAATTCTCTTGCCCTAGGACCCCTCAACAAAATGGCCTAATGGAGCGGAAAAACCGAACTCTACAAGAAGCTGCTAGGACCATGTTGAACGAATACGACCTACCTGATAGGTTTTGGGCAGAAGCCGTTAGCACGGCTTGCTATGTCCAGAATAGGATCCTTATGGTAAAGAGGCACCTTAAGACCTCGTACGATATTTATCACAATAATGTACCCAACATCAAGTACTTTAGAGTATTTGGATGTAAAGTACATATCTTAAACACTAAGAACCACCTAGGGAAATTCAAATCCAAAACCTCCACCGGAATCTTCTTAGGATACTCAACCACGAGTAGGGCCTATAGGGTATATAACTATGATACCTTTAAAGTCGAAGAGACTATTAATGTAGTGTTCGATGAAGTACCCGAACCTACAAAACCCTTAATGACCCCAAGTGTTGAGCCCACTGATACCAAACTCGTCTCCGACCCTGAGATCGAGTCTAATCCACATCAACCAACTTCTCTTGTCGACCAAGTGACAAGTGATCCGAGTCAAACTAGTGTTCAACCAAGTCACTCAATTGATCAAGCATTAGGTGACACAAACCCAACCCAATCTAGGATTCAGACTAACCACCCTATCGATCAAGTGATAGGAGATCCTAATCTAGGAGTTCGAACTAGAGCATCCTATAGGAACCTTAGTCAAATTTCTTTAATTTCAAAGATAGAACCCAAATCAATTGAACAAGCTCTTCTTGATCCCGATTGGATTATTGCAATGCAAGAAGAGCTAGCTCAATTCACTAGGAATGAAGTGTGGGAACTAGTACCACCACCTAAAAACAAAACGATAATTGGAACAAGGTGGGTGTTTCGAAATAAGCTTGATGATAAAGGTGAAGTAGTTAGAAACAAGGATAGGTTAGTCGCCAAAGGGTTTAGTCAAGTCGAAGGCTTAGATTACGACGAAACCTATGCCCCAGTAGCTAGACTCGAATCCATTCGAATGTTGCTAGCTTATGCTGCACATCGAGGATTTAAGCTACTTCAAATGGATGTTAAGTCGGCATTCCTAAATAGATACATTAAAGAAGAAGTTTATGTTAGCCAACCCCCCCGGATTCGAAAATCTAGATAAACCTGACCATGTTCTAAAACTTAAGAAAGCTCTCTATGGACTTAAACAAGCTCCTCGAGCTTGGTACGAGAGACTTTCAATCCATCTTAAGTCAAAAGGGTTTAACCAAGGCTTAGTTGACCCAACTCTCTTCGTAAAAACCTTAGGTAAAGAAATATTCATAGCTCAAATTTATGTAGACGATATAATTTTTGGAACCTCTAACTCAGCCTTACTAAACGAGTTCGTTTCACTCATGGAAAGTGAGTTCGAAATGAACTTGGTAGGCGAGTTAAGTTTCTTTTTAGGTCTACAAATTAAACAAACTAAGGATGGTATATACATATATCAACAAAAATACACTAAGGAGTTAATTAAAAGATTTGGAATGCAAGACGCTAAGATAATAAACACCCCAATGGCGATTAATGTTAACATAGGAGAAGACCTAGAAAGTAAGTCCATTGACTTAAAGTACTATAGGAGCACGATAGGAAGTCTCCTATACTTAACTGCGAGCCGACCCGACATCCTATTCGCAGTAAGTATGTGCGCCAGGTTTCAAACCTGTGCTAAGGAGTCTCACCTAACCCTAGTCAAGCGTATCCTTAGATATCTAAAGGGTACACTTAATGTCGGTATTTGGTATCCTAGATCTACCGAGTTCGAACTAATCAAGCTACTCCGATTCGGACTATGCGTGGTAAGCTCGATAGAAAGAGTACGAGTGGTTGTTGTCAACTTCTGCGAGTCTAGTGAGTTGGTGCAGTAGGAAGCAACACTGTGTTGCTTTATCTACCACCGAAGCCGAATACATCGCGATGGGTGAGTGTGTCACGCAGCTTCTTTGGATGAAGCACACTCTCCGCGACTTTAAGTTAGACTTTACGAATACTAAAATTCACGTAGATAACATTAGTTCAATTAATCTTACAAAAAATCCGATATGTCACTCTAGGACCAAACATATAGAGGTCAAACACCATTTTATTCGAGAACATGTGGCCAACGGAGCCATACAACTCGAATACGTCGAATCGAAGTCTAACTTGGCAGACCTATTTACTAAACCCCTACCCGAAGCCGAATTTAGTCTATTAAGACGAAAATTGGGCATGTGCGTAATAGAATAGGTACTTGCAAATTATATGTTCTTACTACTATTTCTTTAATTTCATGGAACTAGCATAGGACATACCTTAGATATCATGCACCTATAGATTTAAGGAGCCAGTACATCTCACAACACATAGGACTAATGTGTTTGTGTACTTAGCCACGTAGATGGGCGTGAGATGTTAGGACCTTACTCACAGTTCGGATGTAGAGCTAGTGCATCGCTATGAACCACGGAGTATAATCATACATACTAACCGACTCTGACCAGGACTGGTTGATCTTTCATATCAATCAAGCCAAATATGAGTCAAACATTTTATAGATGAAATTATTTTCAGTATATTATTTTCGAAATAATGTGGAATATGCTTGGACTTTAAAATTAAAACTTTTTTTTCCACACACACCCTCACTCTTTTCGATATATGGCAAAAGGGGGAGAAAAAGGCCAAAGTTAAGGGATCAATTTTTTATGGCCAAGGCTTATTTAACTTTAAGTTAACAAAACAAGTTAAGGGAACTCTTAACTTAAACACATTTAGTTAACTTGTTTTCGTTAACAATACAATAATTTACTTAACTCTTACTTAACTTGTTAACAAAAAGTAATTTACTTAACTTGTTAACAAAATAGAAGTAAAGGCCAAGGTTAAGAAATCAATTTTTTTTCTTAACTTAAAACTTATTTTAAACACTATGACCAATATTAAGTAATTTCGATCACTTAATTCTTTTTTAGTAGCAAATATCAAGGGGGAGAGTTAAAACCCTTTCTCAAGTACTCACCCTCGGTCAAGGGGGAGGATTCCTCAAGGGGGAGCACTTGAGAAAGAGTTTTTACTCCTACACATTCATGCATATCTCTTGCTCAGTTTACTTTATGCACTTAATTTGTCTTTCTTAACTTTGTATGTGGGTTTGCCATAAATCAAAAAGGGGGAGATTGTTGGTGCAGTAGGCACCTAAGTCGAACCTGGGTTTTGATTATAGCAAACGATACAAAGTTAAGCACATATCATTATCTCACGAGCTGAATCGAGTGTGCAGAAGATTGATATAGCTGGAGCTGAAGGCTAGCGACACCCGGAGGAAGCTGCGGTGGTCGGGCGACACTCGAGTGACTTCGGAGGGAGCCGAAGGAATCGAGTGGAAGGCCGGAAGCAAAAGCAACACGTAAGTATCGAGGTAAGCTCGTGTATGTGAGCGTAAGTGAGGTCGTATCCTCCTTACGGGGATGATCTTAAGCGTAGATCCGACCAGAGACATCCCATCGATAGTCCAGGTCGAGATCGGACGGTCGAAGGCCGTCGAAATAATGTTTTCTTTGAGCTAACTTTGCCCTACAGCTAGCATCACGATCAGCAATTGAGGACTCGATCCGCCACAAACAATGACCGCTAGTTATCAAGACTGATCGATGCCGCCATCAGTCGACTGATGATGGCCATCAGTCGACTGATGGTCAATGATCAGATTCGAGGAGTCAAGGCTTATCACCCCATTTAAAGGAGGTTTTGTGCCCAATTCCTATTGGTTGAAGACCCATTCGATGAGGGGCTTAAAGGCTATAAAAGAAGGGCTTGTCCTAGGGTTTTTCATCAATTAAAAAGCTTCCAAGTGCTTCCGATACGCTCCGACTCTCCGACATCCCTACGACGAAGCGCTGCAGAGACGACGACTAGAGCCTCAACCTCCAACCTTTGAAGTCGTCGGTAACGAAAAGTTTGAATTATAATTCAGTTTATAAGTTGTTCTTCTTTTCAAGCTTTAAATCATATCAAGGAGAGGGGAAGTGTCCCTCTACCTTGAGCTCTTTTCATTTTGTGTATCCGTCAAACTCCTACCTCCAACGAGGAGGAGTTTTTTTAGTAGATTGCCCTCCGTACGTGGTCAAGGACCACTAGGGCCTTGGAGTAGTAGCCTTCGGCTACGAACCAAGTAAAACCTTTGTGTCTATTGTCTTTTATTTTTGTTTATTTTTCCGCTGCGTATATTTGTCTTAAAACGAATTCGAAAGAAAAATTTCTATCGCTATTCACCCCCCCCTCTAGCGATCTGATCGATCCAACACAAATAATCTAGATCGAAAGTAAACTAAAATGAGCGGCTAAACAATATCGTATTTAATTACAAAAATTAAATACTAATCTAGCCTCGTCAACCCGAGGATTCAAATAATATACATACAATCACACAAACAACCACATACACACATATAGCCATAATAGTCGGATCTTATGCCTGCAACCAAAAAGTTAGCCTACGCACATGCTACTATTATCCGGCATACTCAATATATGATATGTGCATGAAAGTAACCGAATCCAAAACACACAAAACCGGAAACCTGGCACTGATACCAATTGTAGGGAATTGCTTCGGAGGCTCATTGGCTCCCATGTCCCCGGATTAAAGTTTTCATTAATGAAAACTAATCCGGATGGGATGAGTTTCCTAAGCACAACCAATTCGTCGTCGTGCTAACAACTTGAGCGATCGCTTGAACAAACTAGTTGTTCAAGCAACACAACTCTTCTAGTTGGTTAGCCGCGGAAGAGACGACGGACGGATCGCCGGTTTTTGTGTTTGTCTTCGGGGTCCATGATTATACAAATACATACAAATGTAAACTAGTATAATCAACACATACTAACATAAAGAACATAAGCTAGCATATCAATAAGAATATGCAAAGATCAATAATAAAAGTTGTAAAACTTTTATACCTCTTGATCTTCTATCGTATGTCCTATCCTCCTCGTGGACATCGTGTGGGCGAAGATCCTCCACGAGTTGAAGCCTCCTAGATCACGTTCTTCCTTTCCTTGTTCGCTCTGAACAAAGAGAAGAACCAAACAAAGACTCCTTCTCCTATCTAGAACCGACCACCAAGCCAAGGAGCTTGATATAATCGCCGGCCAAGGAGTAGATGGTTGAGCGCCAGCCAACCTTTGCAACAATGTTGCCGTCGGCCACCAAGGAATTGGAGAAGCGCCGACCACCAAGGAATTGGAGAACCGCCGACCACCAAGGAGAAAAGGAGAAAAGGAGGAGGAAGAGGGTCGGCCAAAGCAAGGAGGAGGATGGAGTGAGCGTCGGCTACACCTTAGGAAGAGAAAGGGAGCAAACCCTAATCTCCCACTTTGTTGCCGCCCAAGCCACAAACCAAACCCTAGCCCCCTAAGGGACAAACCCTAATCCCTCCTTGGATTTCTTGCCGCCCAAAGTCTTGAGAAGATAAACCCTAATCCTCCAAACATTAAGTTGCCGTCCAAGCCTTAGCCCTCTATTTATAGAGTTGGGCTTAAGCCTCCTTTAATCTCCACCGTCGGATCTAGGGATTTAATCTCTACCGTCGGATCTAGGGTTTCATCCCAACCGTCGGATCTAGGGTTTCATCCCAACCGTCGGATCTAGGGTTTCATCCCAACCGTCGGATCTAGGGTTTCATCCCAACCGTCGGATCTAGGGTTTCATCCCAACCATCGGATCTAGGGTTTCATCCCAACCATCAGATCTAGAGATTTAATCTCAACCGTCGGTTCTAGGGATTTAATCTCAACCGTCGGATCTAGGGTTTCATCCCAACCGTCGGATCTAGGGTGTCATCCTAACCGTCGGATCTAGGGTTTCATCCCAACCGTCGGATCTAGGGTTTCATCCCAACCATCGAATCTAGAGATTTAATCTCAACCGTCAGTTCTAGAGATTTAATCCCAACCGTCGGATCTAGAGATTTAATCTCAACCGTCGGTTCTAGGGATTTAATCCCAACCGTCGGTTCTAGAGATTTAATCTCAACCGTTGGTTCTAGAGTTTTGTTTTACATACTTGGATCTAAGCTTCATGAGGATTATATTAGGCTACGATAAGGACCATGAGGAGGAGTTGGATCTTGGCTACCCAATGGATCGGAACCACACAAACTTGATCCATCAATGATGTTCCATTCCACTAGAGGATCATCATTGAATTACCTCACCAACCCCCATAAATCAATATGGGCTCCATATATTATTTGTACATCCATCTCCCCGTGTTTAAGATATCGAATGTCCGTCAATTAATTGATTTACTGACAATCAATTAATTAACATCTAACTCCTCGAGTAGTACCACTCAACCTTATCATCATGTTGACAAAGTCAACCAGCTGGGTTTACATGATGAACCTTATGAGCTCCTCAAGGGGACATCATCAACCTAATATATAGGACACGGTTTCCTCCTATAATCAATGGCACACCATCTAAATAATATCATTTCCCAACTTACCGGGCATATTGATTTAATCCATCTAAATCTCACCCTTTGGTAAATCAAAGAAATAAATACTAAGTACATGTGCCCGTTATTATATCGGGATTAAGAGCATGTACAACATAATATCCAAGGTCCGATTCAATTATGTAGTCAACAATAAATTGAATCACCTCTATATCGGTCCTGCTCAATACACCTAAGTGTACTAGTGTAACTCTATGTTCAAGACAAAACAATACCAAGTTACACTACAACCATGTCAATGGTTTGTCCAAAACTATCTTGGTTGTGAGCCTCTACTTATATTCTACAAGGGACTGATAACATGATCTTCTGTGCCACACCAAGAACCATGTTATCTACAATGTAAAATATTAGACAATATGCACACATATAATAAATATAAACTGCAAACAATGATCATGTGATTCTTATTTCAAAATAAAAATGTTCATACAAAAAGAGCTAAGCTTTCATTATACATTCCAACAGTAATCGCTTTTATAGTCCACCCATTTACGGATGATGTTTGACGAAACCAAAGTATGCAACTCCTTATGTAGGGAACCATGGTGACTTCAGGTCCAAGGACTAATAGTCATACTAATAGTCACATGAGAAAGTATATGACACTCATATAACGATCTATGATACTTTCTCATGGCGGGTCATTCAGTATACATTCTCCAATGCATACCCATGTGTCAACTTGATACACATATCCATGACTTGTGAGATCAGTCATTGAGTTGACCTACATGCTTGTCTCTTTGCATTAACATTGTCCCTGAATATTAATACTTGACTTGGAATTATTAAGAGTAGTGTTCTCTATATCATCTCATTATCGATTCAACTAATCGATTGATATAGATAAGAACCTTCTACTCAAGGATGTTATTATACTTAGTTATTTGGCACCAATACAAGTAAATATAATAATCATGCCTTTATAAATAGGAATATGATACAACGAAGTCCATACAACAATCATCACATGATTGACTCTAGGGCTTTCAATCTAAAAAAGCAGGACAATGAGATGGCAACTCAACTCCATGCGAGGATCCAAGATATCATGAACAACCTCCACTCTATAGGATAAAAGGTAGAAAACTGAGACGTCATAAGGTACCCGCTTAACGCTTTCCCTAGGACTACTTTGTGGGCATCCATGGTTGATGCTTACAAAGTATCTAGAGATCTTTCGAAAATTAGATTTGATGAATTGATTTCAGAATATGAATTGCATGAATAGTCTAACTCGACCTCAGTCAAGAAAAGTGTAGCTTTGGTTGCAGGACAAAGAAGAAAGGCAAAGAGCAAGCCACCTCCCAAAGAAGAAGAAAAGTACTAATCGGAGGTAGATGACGAAATGGAGACCGAGCTAGTCAACCTAATTCGGAAGATGATCAAGAGTAGAAGGTGACCCATCAAGCAAACTAAGGAGAAGAGACCTGATAAGAATCAAAATTACAAGGGCTACGAATGCATCAAGAGAGGTCACTTCAAATCCGAGTGTCTGAGGCTAGAGAACAAGCAACAACAAATCAAGAAGGCACTCAATGGGACTTGGGAAGAGTCCTCAGAGGAAGAAGAAGAAGTCAAAAATTTGGCATTCATGGCGAGACCAACCGAGTCCGAGTCCAAATCTGAACCCAAAGCCAACGACGATTTTGAGATCGAGTCCGAATCCGGATCTGACACCGAGATTCAATTCATGACAAGCCACGGATCTGCATCCGGTTCAAAAGATTTGATCAAGATAAGTTGATCTTTAATCAATACTTTATACAATGTGTTTAAGTACTTAAATAAGAAGTTAGCTAAGTCCGAGTCTAAGGCCGAGTTCTTGCTTAAGAAGGTTAAACTTCTCAAGCATGAGGCTACCCTAACCTCTTCGACTTGTCAAGTTCGAGAGGGAAACTCAACTCCAGTTGAAAAACTTAAGGAAGAGAATTCTCTCTTGAAAGGATAAGTGCAAGAGCTTAGGAAGTCATTGGAAAGGTTCACATTGGGGTCCAAGGGTCTTGACCTACTTCTTGGATCGCAAAGAGTCGTGTACAATAAGGCTAGATTTAGATTTAGATCAACAACAACAAATAAGTCTTACATGTCAATTGTTAATAGTAATAATCGAAGAGTCCAAGCATGGGTCCCTAAGACCTTTTTAAATTCACAAATAGGTGCTACTAAGCATTGGGTTCCCAAGGATCAAATCCACTATGTGGATAGATCGCATTGGTTCAATGATCTAAGGGGAGCTAATACTAAACTTGTGTGCTCAATCTCTTGATTAGTGTAACTTTGCATGCTTAGTTTTTTAATTTTTAGAATGGCTAGATAGGACCAATTATTAATCAACCTTGACAACATAGTATCAGGACGTGGTGAGATGATATTACATTAGGGAAACAAGGTCTTGTGTATCCGAGCTAGATAAGGCGTATCTAGCTTGATGAAATCAGCTGAGTGGAACTAGCTAAAGCAACCTCACCACATCCTAAACTAGTTAGACTAGGACGTAACCCCAAGTGAATTAAGTGAGCAATTACTTAAGATTGGCTTTGTCTAAGGAAGTGGTCGTTGTTCCGATCAAAGAAGGCCTCTGTGCCTCGTCACGACCTGGAAGCCATCTTTTGAAAAGTTCACTTAACTAACTAAAGGTTAAATCCGAATCTAACCCAAGGTTAATTAGTCTTCAAATCACTAAATCTAACTAAGTAAAATTGAAGTCATATCACAAAAACATATAAGGTTAACATGTTTGGTCATGTAGAAAGGGTGAGATGAATCCTAGGTTAAAATTTTCAACTTAATTTAAAATTCCAATATTCGGTCCAACTATTATACATGTAGGATCAATGGATGTTGGACAGTGGGTTCTCCTGACATATGGCCGGAGACCGATTAAAGTTTACGAATCTCAGATTCAAAAACCAAGTATCGGTAACCTTCGGAAACAATGGGAAGCTCAAAATCATCGGATCAGGTGATATTGAGCTAAAGTCGAACTTTATAATATGTCAAGTACTATTAGTTGAAAATTTTGAATTTAATCTTTTAAGTGTTAGTCAATTGTGTGATAATGGTTATAAGGTTATATTCTTACCTAATGAGTGCTTGATTAAAAATAATGATTGTTCAAAAACTATAGATCTATCTTATGGTTATAAGGTTATATACTTAAGGGAATTAGGAATAATAATATTTACACAATAGATCTATCTAACTCCTCAACCAAGTGTCTAATGACACAGCAAGAGGAATCATGCTTGTGGCACCGACAACTCGACCACTCCCATCCAAGACTCATACATAAAATAAGTCAAAATGGTCTAGTTAGAGGTCTACCTAACCTAAGTAACCTAGAAAATAGAATATGTAACGCTTGTCAACAAGGAAAACAAACTAGGACTTCACATAAACTAACTAATCAAGAAAGAGCTAAAAGTGTGTTTGAGCTCCTACACTTAGACCTATTTGACTCTCATGGATCCAAGTCACTAAATAGAAGTTAGTATTGCCTAGTAATAATAGATGACTACTCTAGGTTCACATGGGTAAGGTTCTTAAAACACAAGAGTGAAACCTTAGACCAACTCACTAATTTATATAAACTAATAGAAAATGAAAAGAACCTAAGGATTAAGAGAATTAGAAGTGATCATGGTGGTGAATTCGAAAGTCATAAGTTCACCGATTTTTGTAATCAAAATGGATACCACCATGAGTTCTCTTGCCCTAGGACCCCTCAACAAAATGGACTAGTTGAACGTAAAAATAGAACCCTACAAGAAGCCGCTAGGACCATACTAAACGAATACAATCTACCTAATAGGTTTTGGGTAGAAGTAGTCAATACTGCCTGTTATGTCCAAAATAGAACTTTATTAGCTAAACAACACCAAAAAAATATCCTATGAAATTTATTACAAAAAATTGCCTAACATTAAGTACTTTAGGGTCTTTGAATATAGGGTACACATACTAAACACAAATGACTATTTAGGAAAATTTACCTCTAAAACAATTACCAGGACATCTCTAGGGTATTCAACTACTAGTACAGCTTATAGGGTATACAACAATGAAACCCTAAAAATAGAAGAAACAATTAATGTAGTGTTTGATGAAGAAAACAAGTCTACAAAATCCGAAGTAAAATTGAATAATGAAGAAGTAGAAAATAATGTTAGACTTGAACCTAACCCACAAAACCAATCTAGTGTATACCCTAACTCAAATCAATCTAGATTACAAGCTAATCATCCAATTGACCAAGTGATAGGTGATCAAAATTTAGGGGTTCGAACTATATCATCCTATGTACTTAACTGCAAGTCGACCTGATATATTTTTTGTAGTAAGTATGTGTGCAAGATTTCAATCTTGTGCCAAAGAATCGCACCTAACCTTAGTTAAACGAAACTTTAGATACTTAAAAGGAACACAAACTGCAAGTCGACTGTTGTATGATATCAGTCAATTACTACTCAATCTGATCACTTCGAGGAGAGTCAAGATAATATCCACCAAAGGAGGAGAGGATGATGGTCTTTGACCCAGATCTGGATCTCAATGAGCAGGGGTTCAAATGGCTATAAAAAAATAGGCAAATCACTCCTTTCTATAATCTAAAAAGTCTCCCAAAGTGCTCCTACAAATCCAAGCTCTCTTCAACAATTCAATGACGTCGTAACGCCAACAACATGCACAACTTCACATTCTTAAGTCATTAGCTTCTTTCGTAGTTGTTCTTATTCTTTTTCTTGTGCTTTTAATTGCTAAGAGAAGAGGTAGGCTTGTTGCCTCTTCCTCTATATTTCTTTTGTAATCATTGTCTCTTACCTCCAACGAGGAAGAGACCCTTTTAGTGGATTGCCCATCGGAAGTGATCTAGGATTGCGGGTCCTTAGACTAGCAACTGGTTGGTTGTGAACCAAGTAAAAAAGAAAGCTTGTTCCTTGTGTTTTATCTTCCATTTCTATTGTGCACTTTGTTTTAAACGATGAAAAGAAAGGTTACCGAATGCTATTCACCCCCCCCTAGTGTTTCTCGATCCAACAGTTATACCTGTGGAGGCTCTTGTAAATAGTGCCCAAGTTTAATCTTATGAATCATAGCAAAATCAAATACTAAGAAGTACTAAGCTAGATCTAGTGGAAGAAAAGCGAGAGCAAGCTCGAATTTGAACTGAAACATACAAGTAGAGAATACAATAAGTTTTTAGCAAAAAGGTGATACCTCAGATGTTTCAAGTAGGGGACATGGTTCTACATAAATTCAACCCTGCGGGAGTCCCTAGGAACTTGGCTCCTAACTGGGAGGGTCCTTACAAGATTATTCAGTGGGTTGCTAGAGCTGCATATTATCTCCAAGGTGTTGAAGGTAAAAAGTTGCCTAGACCCTGTAATAAAGTACACTTGAAACATTTTTATTGTTGAAGATGGGAAGGTGTAAGCAGAAGACATAAAAGAAAAGAACTTTCGGTCTTATACTTGTGTACTTGTATTACAAATAAAAAAGAAAGTTGCAATATAGCATCAACTTTCATACTGCCATGATATCCAGTGTTTACAACTATATGAAAAGGGAAAAATGAGGCTACAATTTAAAATGCTCATGAGGATAACGTTTGAAACCAATTTCCTAATTCAGAAAGGGGGATGGTTGCTGGGCAGGGGGGAATCCTTGCTCCGCATATTGCCAAACTGCTTCATTAAAACCATCTTAGAAAGTAGCTTGCATAAGAGGCATCAGACGTTCTTCGCTTTGCTTCTCATAAGTTTCTACATCCTAGCGAAATTTAATACAATGCTTTCGATGTTCTATGAAATCTTGGCGGAGGCGGCGATAGCAACAAGATGTTTGGTTCAGGGTTACAGCCAGGCTTCACATATCATGGGCATGAGAAGTATATTCATGTTAAACAATCTTGGACATTTCCACTACATCCTGACGTATAGAAGCCGAAACATCCCTTATAGCTACCGAATGAGTCATAGAATGAGCAACTTCATACTTTTCTTGTTGCAGAGAAACCTCATGTCTCTGCACTTGAGAAAAGGCTCTATTTCTTTCTGCTCGTAAATCTGAATTCTTATAGATTTCCTTGGCCACCTAACTCCTCAAGTCTGATTTTATCTCTTCACTCTTCTTCTATTGTAATTGAGCCTCTGGTAATTGAGTATGGCATAAAGATAATTCTTGAAAGAGGGAGTTCTCTCTTTGTCAGGTTGTCTCTTTAACCGCCATACTGGTTTAAGTACATAGCGAGTTTTACTGATTGACTTGAGTTTGATACTGGGATAAAGAACGTCTTAGCTCTTGATAAATTATTATAGCCTGTGCACTATGGATCAGAGAAGAGAAGTCATTCAAAGTTAAATGAAAGAAGGGTTTAGAAGGACTTACCAGCTCAAGGGCATGCCACATACTTTCCATTCAGAGTGTCAACTCTTCTTGATGAATGATGCGCAAATCTCTTGAAGATAATGAAGGGGAAGGAGAGGGAGTGACATCAGATCACATATTGGAGTGGAGGATGAGAGTGTTATCTCAGAATATCTAATTGCTTCGAAGGGAAGAGGAAGAGGAATTTCAGAGAGGAGCTAAGGGATGCTAACAAGAGGGATATTTGAAGATGAGTCTAAGGAAATCTCTTGTAAAGAAAGACGGGGTGTTGGCGGGGGTATATAAGGAACAATGGGAGACAAGTTATTACTGCCCGGAGCAATTTTTGTGGCAAAGGAGAAAGGAAGAGTAGAGGAATTAGAGTTCTATGTTGGGGAAGAAGGATCTCAACCCCTTGGGGGTAATGGAGGAGAAGGGGCAGGAAGAACTATGGATGAAGGTGGTGGGGACATGGAGGGGAATGCTATGGGGAAGACAAAGAGGTGATGGGGAAGAGCTCATTAGTGGAGGCAGTTTCTTCTAGGAGGGAAAGTGAAGGAGAAGGGGAATTAGGGTTTTACTATGTGGGAGCCGAAACAAGTGCTTCTAATGGCCCATAAAAGGAGACGGTGTCAGAGGCATGTGATGAAGGTAAAAGTGATATTACCATTGGCAGAGAAGAAGCAGGGGCAGGGGAAGGAGTAGTAGAAGTAGGGTTGTTGATGGTCAGTGTAGTTAATGAGCAGAGGCTGGTGGATATTCTAGCAGCATCGGCATGCTTCTTTTGCATCTTCCAGCGAGCAGTGCTTAGCATGGTAGCTTTCATCTTTGAAAAAAAAACGAAGTGAAGTTGTTATACACATAAGGGAGGGAAAATTCTTAAGCCAGATTACCACGACAGGGGACACTTTAGCACTAGAGAATTTGAAGGGATAGGTGGGAGAAAATGGAAACCCCTATTTAAAGAGTTGCGGAGAATTCTTTATGAAAGAAAAAAGGCCACAATGGGGGTTGTATTGTTAGTGAAAGCCCTAGAATCGATCATATGATGATTTTTGTATGGACTTGTTGTATCATATTCCTATATATATTTATAAAGGCATTTCTTTAAGGTTATTATACTTACTTGTATTGGTGCCAAATAACTAAGTATAATAGCGTCCTTGAGTAGAAGATTCTTATCTATATCAATCGATTGGTTGAATCGATAATGAGATGATATAGAGAATACTACTCTTAATCATTCCTAGTCAAGTATTAATATTCAGGAACAATGCTAATACGAAGAGATTAGCATGTAGGTCAATTCGAAGACTTGATCTCACAAGTCATGGATATGAGATATCAAGTTGACACATGGGTATGCATTGGAGAATGTATACTGAATGACCCGCCATGAGAAAGTATCATGGATCGTTATATGAGTGTCATATACTTTCTCATGTGACTATTAGTATGACTATTAGTCATTGGACCTAAAGTCACTATGGTTCCCTACATAAAGAGTTGCATACTTTGGCTTCGTCAAACGTCCCCTATAAATGGGTGGACTATAAAGGCGATTACTGGGTATGTAACAAATTATGCGGAGGAATATGAGTGATGTAGATGGGATTTATCCCTCCTATATGACGGGAGTTATATCATGATTCTTGATAGAGTGAGACCACTAAGTGCATGGTCATGCCCAAATGAGTCAATATGAGATATTGAGCTTATTTGATTACAGTGAGTCTACTTGGAGTTCAAGATATAGATTGTACCGAGAATGACACGGTCTATGCCTCATTTGGTCAATCTAGATGTCAACGATAGAGGGACATTGTCAAATATTATGAGAGTCACAATTAGTAGTCACAATGGTGATGTTGGATCTCAACATTCTTGTAACTTGGATAGCAATGATGTGTTGCTAGATACCGCTCATTGCTTATGTTTTTAAATCAGATTAGGAGTATTACCAATGTTACAAGAACCTATAGGGTCACACACAAAGGGCAGTTAGATAGAGATTAGGTTCATCTAATGGACTAAGAGGATTAGGTTCATGTGATGAACCAAATTGGATTAAGAGTAATCCAAATTAGACTAATTGAGTTGGACTCAATTTGATTCAAGTGTTGAATGAGTCTAATTTAGATTTGATTCATTGAGTCAATTTAAACTAATGAATAGAGATTCATTAAATTAAATTGACTTGAATCAAAGGTTAGATTTGATCAACCATGGGAGATAAGAGGTCAAGTTTGACTTGACTTGAGAGGGAAGATGAATGGTCAAGTTTGACTTGACCAAATGGCACTTCGTGGTGACTTGGCATAGGGCCAACCCATGATGATGTTTGATGTGTGTAAATCATGCTATGTTTTCACTACTCCATATACATGCATTCTATCACATTTCATATCCTAGGCATGTATTTTATCATGATTCAGTTAAAGTTTAGCATATTTTGGACGAAGAGACTGCTTTTGGGTATTTTTGTGTTAACAGGGTGAAGAAACAGGCGTATCAAAACAACACAGGCGTGTTAGAAATCAACACGCTCGTGTCATGAGAGCCAGCAGCCAACATGCCCTGGTTCACCGATTGACACGCCTGTGTCAGGGGTTCCAGCGGCCGACACGCCTAGTTCAACTCCAACACGCCCTGGCTCACCGATTGACACGCCTGTGTCAGGGGTTCCAGCAGCCGACACGCCCAGTTCAGCTCCAACACGCCCCAGTTCAAGCACAACACGCTCGGAGGGAAATGCCCGACACGCCAGTGCCCTCATTTGGCATGGGCGTGTTGGCCTGATTCGCATTCCTTTTATGCGAGCAATCAGATCTTCGTCTCATTCTGGAAATCTATTGCCTTAATTGAAGAGGAGGCCAAGGCTATAAAGAGGAGAGATTCTAACCCTAAGAGGAGGACTACGGTGGTCGAGATCGACGAGTAAGAAGATAAAGAGAAGGATTCGGCAGAAGAAGGATATGGCACCCAGTATAGTAATTTCTTTCTCTAGTAATTCTTGTCAGACTATGGAGTAGTATCCTGTAATCTTAGGATGGGGGAGTAGCCCTTGACGATTTATGACGGATGATATAATCTATACTACCTGAACTATTGTTTATTTTGATCTGGTTCTTTTGGATTCTTATTGATAAACCTAAGGAGCAAAGGGGAAGTACCTAACAGTGAACCCGAGTTCCCGAAAGCCAGAACCAACTAGGGAATAACTCCTACTAGTAGCGGTAGTGTATCTATGAGGGCTTGCGGGGGTCTCGTGACAGGTCCCCTTAGCTGATTATGGTCCCATGTGCAAACCTACCGTGAAGAGGAAATTTGACTCTAGAGGAACTCTCATGAACTTAATGGATCTATCAAATCCAGTTTTTACCAAGTAACGGAGGTAAGACATAGGGAGGTTTATGGGGGTCTCGTGACAGGTCCTCTTAGCTGATTATGATCCCCTATGCTCGAACACCGTGACAGGTAAATTGAGTTTGATAGGTACAGTTAACGTAGACCTCGAAAGGGGCCGTTGATTTACCTTAGGATAGGTTCCATCAAAACAACTCTAATAAGGTTAGGAAAGAATTAAATCACCTTATAAATCGTCGACGTGGTGAAACCTATATCCTTAGATTCTCCTCAACTCTTGACTTTCAGCTCATTCTTCTCATTCGTTGTTCTTGACTTCTCAGGTTCTTTGCTTAAACCACAATTCGATTGACTAGATAACTTGGTATCACGACCACTCGGTAATTGACCCAATCCCTGTGGGATCGATATTTTTATTACTTGACGACAACCGTGCACTTGCGGAAAACAAGACATCAAGTTTTTGGCGCCTGATTGGCACTCAATATTGAATTGAGAGTGATTTATTTAATCTTGATTCCTGTTTTTGTTTTGTTTTTTTTTTCTTGTGTCTATTCTGAATTCTTGTTTTGTGAGACTCACTTGTTATTGCATGCAGTTTAATAGGAAATCCTCGATATTGATCCCGAGATAGAGAGAACGTTCCTTGCTAGAAGGCGATTTCAAAGAACGACAGAAGAAAATCGACCTCCAACATGGTGATCGAATGAGAATAAACCTCTAAGGGATTATGCAGCACCTAGTACAAGGGGATTGAGATCGAGTATTAGAAGACCCCCTATTGAAGTGAACAATTTTGAATTAAAACCGGCTCTACTATCCATGGTCCAACAACATCAATTCGGAGGAGCACTCATCAAGATCCAAATCTACACTTGGAAGTATTTTTGGAATTTTATAAACTTTAAAATCGAATGGAGCCTCGGTGATGCTATTAGCGCTTGTTTCCTTTCTCATTGGACAAAGCTAGAGCTTAGCTACACTCTCTTCCAAAAGATTGTATAACTACAGGATCACCTGGAGCAAAGATTCTTAGACAAGTATTTTCCACCAAAGAAAGCTGCAAGTCTTCGTCATCAAATCACGAATTTTGCAAAAGGATGGAGAAACATTATTTGAAGCTCGGGGCCAGATTTAAGGGATTACTACAGCAATGCCCTCATCATGGGCTGGAGAAGTGGCTCATTGTTCATACTTTCTACAATGGAATCTCGTATGCTACTAAAGTTTCTCTTGATTCTGCTGCAGAGGGGCTCTTATGAACAAAACATTGGATGAAGCTTTTGAGATCATCGAGAATGTGGCAATGAATTCTCACCAATGGGCTACAGAACGAGGATATCAAACTAAAATGCCAGGTAAGTTTGAGGTAAGTACCATTGATCTACTCAGTGCGAAAGTCGATGCGTTAACTCAAAAGCTCGAACATTTTAATGTATCAGCTGTAAACTCATCTAATGTCACTTGCGAGATATGTGGTGTAACAGGACATGTAGCAATGAATTGCCAAATCCTACACGCACCATCTGAAGGAGCTGGAATTGAGCAAGTAGATGCGCTAAATAATTTTAATCAGAAGCCTAATGGTGGCAACCCTTACTCGAACACGTACAATCCCGGTTGGAGGAATCATCCCAACTTTTCGTATAGAGCCAACCAAAATTCTTCGGGACAGAACAGTTTTGGAGCACCTTCGGGATTTCAGCCAGGACCCAAGTCGAGCTTAGAAAAGATGATGGAAAATTTTATTACGTGTCAGGGGAAGATAAATGATGAATTTCGACAGCATATTGTAGAATCAAATCGGCAACATCAAAATAATACCGAGGCAATCAAGCAATTGGGAAGCAAGGTTGATAATTTGACTAATCACACAAGAATCGAAAATCAAATTTCCCAAATTGCCACCAAGATTATGACGCCTTGATTTCACGGAAATTGTAGTAAACCCAGCCGAGCATTGTAATTCCATAAGTTTGAGAAGTGGAAGGATTTTAGAAGGAGACAGAGCTCAACAAGCAGCCCCTGTGCTAAATGACACGAGCGTGCCAGAGTTGGAAGAAGACAGCAGCACGCCTGGGTTGAGTAGCAAAGGAAGCCGACAACACACCCTGACCCAGGGCGTGTTGTTCAACACGCCTGAGGGAAAGCAGACACGCGGCGTGTGTCGGACACACCCGTGTCCGTAACTCCGGCCAGACATGCCCGGCTGTCGAGCGACCGAGCGTGTCGAATAGGGAACCAAGAACATATAAGCCCCCTATCCCGTTCCCTCAAAGGTTGATTAAGGAAAAATTGGATGAACAATTTGGTAAGTTCCTTGAGGTAATTAGGAAGCTATATATCAATATACCTTTTACAGAAGCTCTTCAACAAATGCCCACATACTCCAAGTTCTTGAAGGACATCTTAACAAATAAAAGAAAAGTCGAGGAGCATGTAACAGTGGCCCTTACTGAGGAGTGCAGCGCTTTAATTAAGAACATGGTACCTCCCAAACTAAATGATCCAGGTAGCTTTTCTATCCCTTGCATAATTAATGACTCAAATTTTGATAAGGCTTTTTGCGATTTAGGCGCCAGTGTAAATCTGATACCTCTTTCCATATGCAAGAAACTAGATTTAGGAGAAATGAAACTAACTACTATGGCCTTGCAGTTAGCCGATCGCTCCATTAGATATCCTTTGGGAATCTTAGAAGATGTACCAGTGCAGGTGGGAAATTTTATTATTCCTACAGATTTTGTAGTACTAGACATGGATGAAGACCCATGTATTCCACTCATTTTGGGGAGACCTTTCTTGGCTACTGCAGGAGCAATGATAGATGTCAAGAACCACAAACTCTCACTTGCATTTGGAAACGACAAAATTGAATTTGACCTTTCAAAAGCTATTAAACAACCTTCTATTTTTGATGTTTATTGTAGGATTGACAGTCTCCAATCAATAGCACTAGAAGGAGCACCAGAACAAACTCATCTTAATAAGCTCGGAGGGGATTTTGAGGATAAAGAGCTGGAGATTTGCGACCCCAACCTCACACCACAGGTAGAACTTAATCCTCTTCCATCCACACTCAGGTATGAATTCCTTGGCGAAAACTCTACTTATCCTGTGATCATTAATGCTAATCTGAGCAATGCAGAGACCGAAAAACTGATTGAGGTATTGAAAACACATAAGAATGTCATTGGATACAAGATTGATGATATTAGGGGAATTAGTCCATCGGTTTGCATGCACGGAATTCTACTAGAAGACAATTTTAAAACCTCTATAGAGCATCAAAGAAGGCTGAACCCAGCTATGAAAGAGATAGTCAAGAAAGAGGTCATGAAATTTCTAGATGCAGGAATTATCTATCCAATATCCGATAGCGAATGGGTAAGTCCAGTCCATGTCGTGCCAAAGAAAGGGGGGGTAACGGTGATAAGGAATGCTACGAATGAGTTAATCCCCACTAGAACTGCACAGGATGGAGAATGTGTATTGATTATAGGAAATTGAATAAGGAAACTAGAAAGGACCACTTCCCCATCCCATTTATTGACCAAATGCTAGACCGATTGGCAAAACACTCGCATTTCTGTTACTTAGATGGATACTCCGGTTTCTATCAAATCCCTATTTATCCTAATGACCAAGAGAAAACAACTTTCACCTGCCCATATGGTACTTTTGCTTTCAGAAGAATGCCTTTTGGACTATGCAATGCACCAGCCACATTTCAGAGGTGTATGACTTCAATTTTTTCTGACATGATCGAGAATATAATGGAAGTGTTCATGGATGATTTTTCTATATATGGAGCAGATTTTGATATGTGTTTATCTAATTTGGTCAAGGTCTTGCAGAGATGCGAGGAAATGAATTTAATGCTTAACTGGGAGAAGTGCCACTTCATGGTGCGAGAAGGCATAGTACTTGGGCACCTAGTCTCACACCGTGGTATTGAGGTGGACATTGCTAAAACTAAAGTGATCAAGAAGTTGCCTCCTCCAACTGATGTCAGGGGAGTGCATAGTTTCCTAGGACATACAGGGTTCTAGACTTCTCAAAAATTTCAAAACCATTAACTAATTTGCTTGCTAAAGATGCTGTGTTTCACTTCGATAATCCTTGTCTTGATGCATTTTCCAGGTTAAAGGAAGCATTAATAACCGCCCCAATAATGCAACTTCCAGATTGGAGTCTCCCTTTTGAAATTATGTGTGATGCCAGCGATTTTGCTGTGGGAGCAGTGTTAGGACAAAGGAAGGATCGCAAGGTGTATGCAATCTACTACAGAAACATTGGATGAAGCACAAATGAATTATGCTACCACAGAGAAGGAACTCTTGGCTATAGTATTTGCTTTCGACAAGTTCAGATCTTATATCATAGGGACCAAGGTGATAGTTTACACAGATCATGCAGCCATAAGATATTTGCTGAGTAAAAAGGAATCTAAGCCAAGACTTATCCGGTGGATACTTCTCCTACAAGAGTTTGACTTAGAAATTCGAGACAAGCAAGGAACGGAGAACGTAGTTGCAGACCATCTATCGAGGCTTCATCTAGAACCAAATGCGGGAAGAGCCGATGATCTTGCTATAAATGACTTCTTTCCGGATGAGCAGCTACTAGCAGTTAGAACAATCAAAGATCCGTGGTATGCTAATTTTGCCAACTACCTAGCTTGCGGGATAATACCTTCTCACATGAGTTATCATCAGAGGAAGAAGTTCCTTTCGGATGTAAAGCATTATGTGTGGGACGAACCATTCTTGTTCAAGCAAGGGGCGGATGCTATATATCGAAGATGCGTATCCGAAGAAGAGATTGAGGATATATTGTATCACTGTCATTCTTCTGCATATGGAGGTCACACGAGCACAGACAAGACTGCGGCAAAGGTTTTGCAAGCAGGATTTTATTGGCCTCATATTTTTAGAGACTCTCGAATTATGTGTGACGACTTGTGACCGCTGTCAAAGGACCGGGAACATATCAAGGAGACATGAGATGCCTCAAAATTCGATATTGGAAGTCGAATTGTTCGACGTCTGGGGAATTGACTATATGGGACCCTTCCCTACTTCCTATAAAAATACTTATATACTGGTAGCAGTGGACTATGTGTCTAAATGGGTTGAGGCTCTACCATCCCCCTCTTGTGATGCAAAAACAGTCATTAAGCTCTTTAAGAGTATAATATTTCCAAGATTTGGAATACCGAGAGCAGTAATAAGTGATGGAGGCTCACACTTTATCGAAAGACAATTTGAAAGTCTTCTCAAGAAGTATGGAGTAACCCATAAACTAGCCTCACCATATCATCCACAAACAAGCGGGCAAGTAGAAGTTTAGAATAGGGAAATCAAGACTATCTTGGAGAAAACAGTATCAAGATCAAGGAAGGATTGGTCTTTAAGACTTGATGATGCTCTATGGGCCTATCGAACTGCCTACAAGACACCCATTGGAATGACTCCGTTTCGATTAGTTTATGGAAAACCATGTCATCTTCCAGTTGAAATAGAGCACAGGGCATATTGGGCAATTAAATGGCTTAATTTTGACCTGAAGAAAGCCGGAGAGAAAAGAAAACTGCAGCTAAATGAACTTGAAGAACTTCGCCTTGATGCTTATGAACATGCAAGGTCTTACAAGGAGAAAACGAAGAGGTGGAATGACAAGAACATCATGCGCAGAGAATTCCATCAAGGAGACTTGGTATTACTATTCAACTCCAGATTGAAACTCTTTCCTGGGAAGCTGAAATCCAGATGGTCGGGGCCATATCGAGTTGAAAAGGTTTATCGTCATGGAGCTATTGATATATCTAGTGAGTCTACGGGAATTTTCAAAGTAAATGGTCAAAGACTTAAGAGATACTTCGCAAACAATTCTGTTGAGCTAATTGGAGATGAGGAGAGGCAGAGCATACTCCTCAAGCCATATCCCCAAAACTAGGGAGTAACCGAGGGGGTCAAACTAACGACCTTAAACAAGCGCTTCTTGGGAGGCAACCCAAACTATTTTCATTTCTTTTTAGTTATTGTATTTTATTTTATTTTATTCTTTATTCTATTTTTATTTTTTTAGGTTTTCAGGATACGTGCCACTGCGTGCCAAGTTGACACGACCCGCCTGTGCCGAACGACACAGGCGTGTTGTTGGTACCCGAAGACAACACAGGCAGAGCGTGCTGACTAGCACGCCCGTGTCGCACACTTCTCAACCTAAGCACGCCTGGGCCAGACTGCGGCACGCCTGGGGAGCGACGGAGCACGCCTATGTCGCGCTTAAACGGGTCGGGTATTTGCGTAAGAGGATGCCCGACACGCCTATGCTGCGGATAGCCCTCTAAAACCGACCCGAGCACGCCCTAATTTTCCACTCGCGATCCAAGGTTGAAGCAGCCGCCGTCGGTCTCTCTCTCAAGCAGCCGAGGAGCTAACCTGCTGTCTCTCCATCACCAACGCCATGAGCAAGCGAGTGAAGACTAGAGGAGGAGCTTCTTCCTCTTCGGCAAGGGACAAGGGGAAAAGAAAAGCTCAGGATTTGGGTAACGAACCTCCTCCGACCTCTAGCCATCCATATGGAATTGTTTTTAGAGATGATGTTATGAAGACTAAATTCAGTAAGCTTGAAAAAAGGAAGTTAGTATCTACAAGAACTATAGACTTCTACACGTTGACCACCCTAGGGTTAAGAGATGACATAACTTGGTTAACCAATAGGATAGGATGGACCGAGTTTATCACGCACCATCATCTTACTTACCCGAGCATCACTCTTGAATTCCTTAGCTCCCTGTCTGTTGAAATACTGCAAGGAAAGGATTGTGAGGAAGGAAAAATAAAATTTAGATTAATGAACCATGAGTTTACCCTTTCTTTAAGTGATTTTAATACGATATTTGATTTTCCTAGCGGAGGGGAGAGGCAAATTCATAGACATTTTATTGATCATCAATTTTGGAGATTAATTTCTGATGACCCTCGCCCCTATGATGCATCTAGGTCCAAATCATTTAACATCCCTAATCCTACTTTTCGTTATCTCCTTAGATTCATGGCTAATACAATCTCGGGAAGATATGATAGTGCAGGGGTGGCTAGGCAAAGTGAGTTACAATTTTTATGGGTCATGCTAAATGAAGTTAATATTGATTCTGGAGCCCATATGGTTAGACATCTAGTTAAGGTTAGTAATAGCCCATCCGGAGTCATAGTCATAGGTGGTATTATCACTAGGATTGTTGTAGCCTTAGGATGTGATTTAGATGACCTTGAATATTGTCCTGCTAGCCCTAGATTGGATTTGGATGCTTGTATAAATATGAAGATGATTGAGGCATGTGACGAGGGATATCGTTTGGTGTTAAGAAATGGAATTAAAATCCCTCTTCCGAACCCTGAGCGGATAACTGTACGTAATTCATCCAATTGGCTTTTTAGAGATGTCCAGGAACCCTTTCCTACCCCCACTGCCCATGCTCCATCACCCCCTTTTAGGGAGCCATCTCACATAACCCCTGAGCCATCACATTCGACTCCTGAACCCCCACGGTTTCTTACTGACAATGTTTCTGCAGGGTACTCTTCTTTTGATTTTTCAGGATTCCGATCATCATTCGAAGCTTTCAGGGTCGAACATACCTCGCACATAGGTATGTGGGATCGGTATGCCCAAGCTACGGAGGAGCACCATCGTATAGTGACACAACATTTGGACAGGGCAGCTGATTTTTACAGGAGAGCTGATGAGTTTTTCACTGCTGAGTCCGCCCGGAGGGAAGATGATGATAGATTTCGACAGGAGTCCCGGAAATTTTACCAGGAGCAGCGATGAAGGTGGGCAGAGGAGGATGCTAGTAGTGAAGACGATGACCATTGACCAGCTTGAACTATTTTGTGAGTTTCGATGCACATCCTTTATTGTTTGTTCTATCTATACTTAGATTTTTAGTTTGGTTACTGCCATTTTGTTTGCATCTTTTCATATATCATAACAGTGCATTTTTTATATCATCTAGCGTAATACAACTGAACATTGGTCGGATCATGATATTCCTTTTTGCCTATTTGATAAGAACCCTATTTCACTTCTAACACGGTCTATAGGTCTGAGGTATCCAAATAAAAGATTTAAATCCCCCATATCGGATGAGTACTCGATTTTCCATTGGAGACTTACCTGCGCAACTTGGTTACTGGAGAAACACTTTCACTAGAAGTATGTTAAAAAAAATAAAAAAAAAAAAAGTTACTGGAATTGTTTTCAAGCACCCCTTTGAGACCAAGTAGTTACTGGGGAAACACCTAAAAGGTGCCCCTTTGAGACTAACTAGTTACTGGGGAAATGCTCTCTATAATTCCTTTCCTTCTCTCTTCTTAGAAAGTGCTCCTTTGAGACCTTTTGATGATAGGTAAGAATGATCCATGCATTAAGGCAGGTAAGTGCCTCTATGCCGAAAATAAGAATGTTCTACGATAGAAGGGATGTCAAGTCCAGATTGGTGTCCAATGACTTTAGTCCACCTTTTCACGTGCACTATATAGGGATCTTTCAAACTTGGCAACTAGGAATGATTTGAAAAGATTAAGATCAGATTGTATACCTCTGGATGGTGTCTAGCATTTCCACAATTAAGTTGTCTTTTGGGTTTTCTTTGCTTGAGGACAAGCAAAAGTTTAGGACTAGGGGATTTTGATGTGTGTAAATCATGCTATGTTTTCACTACTCCATATACATGCATTCTATCACATTTCATATCCTAGGCATGTATTTTATCATGATTCAGTTAAAGTTTAGCATATTTTGGACGAAGAGACTGCTTTTGGGTGTTTTTGTGTTAACAGGGCGAAGAAACAGGCGTATCAAAACAACACAGGCGTGTTAGAAATCAACACGCCCGTGTCATGAGAGCCAGCAGCCAACACGCCCTGGTTCACCGATTGACACGCCTGTGTCAGGGGTTCCAGCGGCCGACACGCCCAGTTCAGCTCCAACACGCCCTGGCTCACCGATTGACACGCCTGTGTCAGGGGTTCCAGCAGCCGACACGCCCAGTTCAGCTCCAACACGCCCCAGTTCAAGCGCAACACGCTCGGAGGGAAATGCCCGACACGCCAGTGCCCTCATTTGGCATGGGCGTGTTGGCCTGATTCCAGAATTCCTTTTCTGCGAGCAATCAGGATCTTCGTCTCAATTACGGGGAAATCTATTGCCTTAATTGAAGAGGAGGCCAAGGCTATAAAAGAGGAGAGATTCTAACCCTAAGAGGAGGACGGCGGGTGGTCAGAGATCGACGACAGAAGAAGATAAAGAGAAGGAGTCTTTCACGGGGGGAGTGCCCCAATCCACGTATCTCAAAACAGGACTCCATACCACCTTCCATATGTCTTTCACGCCACACATCCTAACCAGCCAACCCCACGCAGGAGGTTCACATCATGATCTACCAAAGTGCCTCTACTAATCAAACCCCCCCCCCCATCCTTCGTACAATCACAAACACCACTATCACAAGCATTACATATTCAAGAACCAAACTAAGACAATCAAACAAGACACTACACCGCCCAAGCCAGCTCCTAGCTTTGCCAATGTCCCTCTCCTCTTTGCTCCAATAGGTCTACAAACCTATGGACATGAATTTGGACCTTCCGGAATGCTCCTTCAACATTGTATCGCACCCCATCATGCTTGCATTTGTTCCGTGCTGCCCATATGTGATAAATCCCACATGAAATGCCAAGGTATCTCGCCTTCACCTTCCTTCCCATCCCTTTGTATCTTCTCTTTGCACCGGCCAATAAGTCTTCCACCTTCTCAAATCTGAATTTGATAGCCAACCATTCCTTTATACGCTCCCATAAACCATATGCAAACGGACATTTAAAGAATAAGTGATCCATGGTTTCCTCCTCACTTTTGCACACCGAGCACATCTTGTTTGCTTCATACTCCATTCTATCCGCTGTGCGAAGTTTCCTTTGTGCAAGAAGCCACATAATAAAACGGTGCTTTGGCATAATTTCCTTTCTCCATATCTCCGGCGCCCATGTAGGCTTTTGAGCAGGCCCTTGGAAGAAGTCATACGCCTTAGCCACCCCTTTCTTTTCCATAACGAACCAGTCCATAAACATCATGTTTGCTTCCCCCACTCCTCTTGAATTTTGCTTTATTTCTTCTTTTATTTCCAGCAACCTCTTGATCAATGGTGGATCCGAAACTTTTGCCTTCCATTCCCAAAATTCAGCCCGCCTCCCATAATGATGTTTAACCCATTTGACCCAAAGCGTATCCGCACCGGCTTTAATTTCCCATAAAACTTTAGCAAGCAAAGCCTTGTTCCATACAAGCAAATTCCGAATCCCATAGCCTCCCTTCTCCTTTGGCGTGCATATTGTATCCCATGCAATTGGTGGATACTTTGAATCCCAAACAAACTCCCGACATAGACCTTTTATCTTATCAATCACACCAACCGGTATTGAGAGCATTGATAACCAAAAACATTCCATACCTTGAAGCACCGTCTTCACTAGCTCCAACCTTCCCGCATAAGACAACGATTTCTTTGGCCATACACTCATTCTCCTTGATATTGAGTTCAAAAGAGGCCCATAATTAGCAATTCGCAGCTTCTCCGCCGCCATAGGAATGCCCAAATATCTAAAGGGAAACACCCCTTCTTGAAAGCCCAATATTCTCAACAAGTCCCCTTTTGTTCGGTCATCAACCCCTGCCATATAGAGCTGTGATTTTATCGGATTGGCTCTTAAACCCGCTTCCTTCCCAAACCTCTCCAAGCAGCCCGCAAGCATCCTCAACGAAGTCTCATCCGCCCTTGCAAATAGCATAAGATCGTCCGCATATATAAGATGTGTGATGCCCACCTCCTTGCACCGCGGATGATGATGATATGATGGGAGCACCGAGATGTCCTTTAGCCTTCTTGACAGCACCTCCACACATAACCCAAAAAGTAGTGGCGATAAAGGGTCTCCTTGCCTCAATCCCCTTTGTCCACCAAAAAAACCATAGACTCCCCCATTGAGCGATATAGAATATGTCGTTGTCGTCACACATTGCTTTATCCATGCACAATATTGTTGGGGAAAGCCAAAACCAACAAGTGCTTCCATTAAGAATTCCCAATTTAACATATCGAACGCCTTCTTTAGATCCACCTTTGCCATGCACCTTGGAGAAACCCTCTTGCGAGCATACCTTCTTAAAAGATCCTGGGTGAGGAAGATGTTGTCCCCGATACTCCTTCCTTGCACGAAAGCCGCTTGAGCTGGGTCTATCAAGAAATCCATTACTTTAGAGAGCCTTCCCGCCAATATCTTAGCAATTACCTTATAGAAGACGTTGCAACATGCAATAGGTCGGTAGTCCGTGACTCCTTCCGCATGATCCCCTTTGGGCACAAGATATATAAGTGAGTGATTCCACTGTTTCAATAGCTTTCCCGTCCCAAAGAACTCCCTTATCGCAGCAATAAAGTCCTCCCCCACAACCTCCCACGCCGAAGTAAAGAACCTAGCTCCATATCCATCCGGTCCCGGTGCTTTCTCACTCCCAATGTCGTGTAGTGCCCCCTTGATCTCTTCCACCCCCACCGGCCTCTCAAGACCCCCCGCTTGTCCACTATTAAGCTTCCTTCCTGTAAGGGCAGCGCCATCCAAGGGATCACACCCCTCCGGTTGGCCTAGCACCCCATGAAAATAGTCAAGAAACTCCTCCGCCACTTGCTTGATCGATGTCGTTCTTTCCCCATTCCTCTTTGTGAGCACCACTATCGCATGCCGCTTGTTATTCTTCTTGACCACATCATGAAAGAACTTTGTACACTTGTCCGCACTTTGCAAATATGTGTGCTTTGCTCTTTGTTGATAATACATCTTTTCCGCTTCCGATAGTAGAATTGCCCTTCTCCTCTTTTCCCCATATTCCAATGGAATGCCTTGGCCGGCCAATACCTCCTTTTGTGCCTCCTCTAACTCGTAGTTTGCTCTCTTTGCCTTCTCCGATATGTGATCAAACTCCTTCTTGTTCAGATCCTTTAATGCCGCCTTTAGTCTTCCTAATTTGGTCTTCAATCGAAACTGTGCATTACCTTGCACCGGTGCCTCCCATGACTTCTGCACTACACTTTTGTAATCTTGATGCAACGTCCACATGTTCAAGAATTTAAAAGGCTTTGCCGCTGCCCTTTCCTTCCCAAGAATGTTAACCATAACACAAGAATGATCCGATAAGCATCCCGGGGGCAAAAATTCAGCATATGCATCAAACTCCTCCATTAGCCAATTCAAGTTCACCATTGCCCTATCCAATTTGCAAGCCATCTCTCCATTTGTCCATGTGAATCTACACCCTATGGATCGCAAGTCCACCATACCACATACATGAACAAATCTTTGCAAGTCTCGCAACTCATAATTTGTGACTTGATTGCCTCCTTGCCTTTCATGTACATCCCTTATGGCGTTGAAGTCCCCCATGATCATCCAAGGCCCCGTCATTCCTTCCCCCATCTCCGTTAGCCTCTCCCATAGCACCCTTCGAGTTGTGACCGAGTGAAGCCCATATATAAAAGAGACATAGAAAACCCTCCCAGAAGCCCGACATGTAATCTGAGTGTGAATATACTGCTCAGTAGTATCCAGAACCTCCAATTCCGCCCGCTGCTCATCCCACAAAAGGAGTATCCGACCATGATTAGCCATATCAAAATTATTCACATACTTCATACCTGAGAACCTCCTTTCCATGATCTTGCCAACATTTTGACCATCCAGCTTTGTCTCGAACGCCAAGATTTGTATTTCCTTGCCAAGAGGTGTTGCACCCCTTGCTTTAGGGCCCCTGTGGAAGCCCTCACGTTCCATGCAAAGAATCTTCATTGTCCACCTCCCGACCGCCAAGGCGTCCGTAGTTGTCGCCCACTTTGATCAGGCCCTCCCCTTTCATTCCCTGCCTCAGCTCCTCCGCCATTGCTTGAGCTTGCCACCGAGTTGGAGCCCGATGTCGACGCTGCCAATGATGAAGTCCCCGGCACCGAAATGGTGGATGATGCTCCCCTAGCTGCCGCCAGCCTTTGGACAGGCCTTGATGTTGTTCTTGCCGCTGTCCCTTGGCCTTGTGTCGTCGTTGGCACCTCTCCCCTTTGCTATGCCGGCTCCTTTCCCCGTGCCACCTGCTGCCCCCCTCGCTCCCTCCCTTGCCGATCATCACTTATCCCCCCCTCCGGCCTTACCCCCTCCTTTTGCCGTGGAACCGCCCCATTTGCTCCCCATCCGGACTTCCCTCCTCTTCCCCCTCCTCCGAGCCTCCATTCTCCCCTTCCCCCTCTTCCTCCTCCTCCTCCATACCTTCCTCCCGGGGCGAGGGTGGCACCACCGCAACCGGAACCGGACTAGCTGCTGCTACCATTGCCATTGAGTTCTGCGCTCCTCCATTGTTCGCACTACCCTCCTGGTTGGACTGATTTGCATCTCTCGCTTGCTGCGTTGGCCTTGGTCTATATTGTCTCCTTGGCCCCCCCTGCCTATTGACCGATTGTGAATGACGCCGGGGCGGCCGCCGCCCATTCCCAGCTCCCCCATTCGCAGCTACCCCATTCTGTCCTCCAGATTCTGCCCCCTCCGTCGTTCCTTGACAAAAATCTGTTCCATGCCCAATCCGACGACACTTTTCACAAAATTCCGGCAACGCCTCATATACAATTCTCAGATTCACTTGTGCACCAGTTGGCAACGTGATCGGAACCTCCAATACCCGCTGTCCAAAAACCGGAACCTCCACCATCATTCGTGCATAAACCAGCCTTTCTCTTGTCCGCGTCAATTTGTCCGTGTACAATGGCTTGCCAATCTCCGAACCTATCATACTCAAGACTTTTTGCGACCAACAATCTGGCGGAAGACCGTGAATCTGAACCCACGCCGGCACATGCCTCCCATCCTCATCAAATAAGAAACATCTCGGCATAATCTTCAAGAAGACCGGCACTCGACAAAAATCATTTGCAACACACTCGTCCATGTCCTCTTGCGTATCAAATCGGTACACCACCCATCAGCTCTTGTGCATGAAGAACTTGTACACCACCTTCCATTGCTCTGCCACCGCAATGACCCCCTTCGACCGGTGCAACCCCATAAAAGCAACCCCACCAAATGCGAAACCCATTGTGTCTTCAACGTCCAAATCGTCGATCAAGCTAACCTCTCCCCCTTCGCCTCGTACTGATCGAGCTTCATCGCTTGCTTAATCTTACGGTTGTCCTTGAACAAACCAGCCCAAGAAGCTGGCCCCCAAGCTCCTTCTTGCGCCTCACCACCAGTCTGTTTTCCCGGCAGATTCTGTCCAGCCCCTTGCTCCATTTCCGGCGAACCATGCTCCTTCTCCGGCGAACCACCATCCCCTCCGGCCACTTGAGGTCCTTCTTCATCCTCTCCACCAGCAGGAGCTTCTTCCCCCTCCCTCCCATCCACGCCAACAGCAATCTCTTCCCCAGCTTCTTCCTCCAAGCTTTCCACGTCAACCTGTTTTTCCAGCTCAGCATCCGTTCGTTGGTCCACCTGTCCTTCTTCCCTTGCCACTTGGTCCTCCTCACTTGCCACATCAGCTTGATTTGCCACGTCCTTGGGCCCCTTTTGACCCGATTGGCCCTTGTCTTTCCCTCTTCTTCTAGCCATTACCGTTCAATCTTCCAGCTAAGCCTTGGAAATGTAATCTGCCGCCCAATCAGCCAATGGTTGCCAAGCACACATTGACTTTGAACGGCCCCCAAGTTAGTGGTTTGCCGCCCACCCCTTCACGTGCCACGTGTGTTCCACCCTCTGGCCGGCGTGGCCGGCCCTTGGCCGGAGCTGGTCGCCGGAAACCGGCCAAACTCGCCGGTAACCTCCAAAGCTTGCCGGAAGCTCCTCCCACCTTCTATTCCTACCTAATGAGAAAAACCCAACAACAAACAACCCTCTTACCTCCTTGTTCTCCCCGGAAACCACCCTCTCCAGCCCTCCCTTGGCCGCCAAGACCACGAACTCCGGCCACCCAAGGCTTTCCCTCCTTTAGAATGGATGAAGAAGTCCACCAGCTGCCCTTGGTCTTGTTCGCAGCCCCTTGCAGCACCCAAAACGCCAAGAATCCTAGAGAGAAGTTGGAGCTTCTCTCTCTAACCTCCCGGCCCTCGGATGACTGAGAGCTCTTTCACGAGTAAAGAGAAGGAGTCGGCAGAAGAAGGATATGGCACCCAATATCGTAATTTCTTTCTCTAGTAATTCTTGTCAGACTATGGAGTAGTATCCTGTAATCTTAGGATGGGGGAGTAGCCCTTGACGATTTATGACGGATGATATAATCTATACTACCTGAACTATTGTTTATTTTGATCTGGTTCTTTTGGATTCTTATTGATAAACCTAAGGAGCAAAGGGGAAGTACCTAACAGTGAACCCGAGTTCCCGAAAGCCAGAACCAACTAGGGAATAACTCCTACTAGTAGCGGTAGTGTATCTATGAGGGCTTGCGGGGGTCTCGTGACAGGCCCCCTTAGCTGATTATGGTCCCGTGGTCAAACCTACCGTGAAGAGGAAATTTGACTCTAGAGGAACTCTCATGAACTTAATGGATCTATCAAATCCAGTTTTTACCAAGTAACGGAGGTAAGACAGGGAGGTTTGCGGGGGTCTCGTGACAGGTCCTCTTAACTGATTATGATCCCCTATGCTCGAACACCGTGACAGGTAAATTGAGTTTGATAGGTACAGTTAACGTAGACCTCGAAAGGGGCTGTTGATTTACCTTAGGATAGGTTCCATCAAAACAACTCTAATAAGGTTAGGAAAGAATTAAATCACCTTATAAATCGTCGACGTGGTGAAACCTATATCCTTAGATTCTCCTCAACTCTTGACTTTCAGCTCATTCTTCTCATTCGTTGTTCTTGACTTCTCAGGTTCTTTGCTTAAACCACAATTTGATTGACTAGATAACTTGGTATCACGACCACTCGGTAATTGACCCAATCCCTGTGGGATCGATATTTTTATTACTTGATGACAACCGTGCACTTGCGGAAAACAATACATCAATGTTCCACATTATTATGGACACATCATGGTGTGCCACCTCATGAGGAAGACCAAGACCCATGGCTCTTGGTATTACATGGATGTTTTTAAACCCCATTAAGTGGTCAGCCAAAAGGAATTAAGTGATGAATTGAATTCATCTTCTTCCTCCTCTCTTCTTCTCTCCCTCTCCTCCATGGCTGAAACCTCCTAAGAGTGCTAGCACACTCTAAGTGGTTTTCTCCACCCTTTTATCCGTGTGGATACGTGTAAAAGAGTGTACACTTGACACTCTACGAGATCCGACAATCTTTTTGACGAGCGAGATAAGCGAAGGGCATCGCTACAAGGGTAACACTCTTCCCATGTAGATCTAAGGTAGATCTAGTGTAGATAAACATGTACATGAATTTTTATTTATCTTCGCACGGATCCGTGGTCGGCTTCCGAGGTTTTCGCAATGCAAAAAGCGGTTTTTGCGGCTTAGAGAGTCAAACAGTGGTATTAGAGCCACATGCGAAGCATGTACATGTTTGTATTTGTAATTTTTGTATTAGATATGAAAAGTTATAGATATATAAGTTTCTATAATTTTCTTAATTTTATAGATTTTGTGAGTATTTTTCTCGTAGAGTCAAAGCAACAAGTGTTTGGACACTTATAGGCTTCAACCACCGAGAAAAACTCTCCGAAACGACAAGGTCTCATTTTTGTCTTTTTGGGACAGCAACATAGGGCACGGTAAGATTGGTATAGGACACTCGTGAGATTCATTTTGCAAGAAGGGGCATTGCCCCTAACCCCGCAAGGGGCATTGTCCTGCGATGGCACCCGAAAATCGCTTAGCGGGACCGTTACGGAGTTGTGACTCATAAAATTTAAAAAAAAATAGGAAAATTATAGAAATTTATGTAAAATAAATAATGTAAAATTATGTATGATATTGTGATGGTCATGGCCCAAAAACCCCAATGTGATTGGATAAAATTGTGTTGGAATTCATAATACAGCTTGTGCGCCATTTTTAGTATTGTGAATGTTGTATATGATATGCGACGTGCGCGTCGTGCCTCCCTTATTATATTCCTACTGTAAATAGATTTTAGACTCGAATGTAACTCGAGTTTCATGTTTGTAATGTACAAAATGAAACGGTGGAAGGTCCACTCGTAGACAGAGTTACGAGGAGGGTGCCGACGACACATGACGATCAAAGGAGGCTCTTGGAGAAGCCGCTAACCCTAGGTTGATCGTCCGATCTTCTCATTGGCTTGAGAAGATCGTAGTAGGGTCATGACCTCATCACAAATTAATTAATTAGTAAATATATATATATATTTGTATTTGCTTGTATGTATGTGATGCATGCTAGTATAGGGTAATTAATGTCTTAATGCATATATGATACACATTCACAATTAGGTTAGATCTTAATCAAGTCAACTCGAAATGCCTACCATGTTTTGATACCCATCACTACCTCGATCATTTGTTATTGTTGAATCTGTCAAAGCAGAGCAACGCATATTATCTTGGTAGGGTGCGGAGGGACAATCTTGGTCCTGCCTATCAAAGCTTGGGTGAGAATAAACTCAATTAGATGGAGTGAAACTAGTTAACTCAATTGGATCGGGTAAAACTATAGGCATATTCCAACTATTGAAAAGATAGGATAAGATCACATTTACACTAAATCTTGGGCGATTTAGCCAAAGCTAACTCAAGTTTTTTTGTAAATGTGGATCTTGATCCTATAAAAAAGAGTTGCATAGAGATGTAATTGGTAATTTATTACCTACCGATTATACTAAGTCTTGGGCGATTTAGCCAAAGCTAACTCAAGGCGTAGTGTGATGTGGATCTTGTCCCGCAAGAATTATAGCTAGTTGGTATGAATCTAGTAGTGTGGTTTGACCACATCCATGACTCGATTCTACAAAAGTCCTATAATTCAGTTGGAGCATCATTTAATTAAAGGCTTAATTAAATGATAAATGGAATATGATATTTACTTTCTGCATTATTTATGTTGTAGATTGTCATGTAGTCAAACATGAACACTCTCTCCCTGCGTTCTGTCCTTGAGAAGGACAAGCTCAATGGAGCTAATTTCCTGAACTGGTACAGGAATCTGAGAATTGTTCTCAAACAAGAAAAAAAATTGTACGTCCAAGAGCAGCCTATTCCAGAAGCACCTCCTGCCACTGCCTCGCGAGCTGACCGAGATGCTTATAAGAAGAATCAAGATGATGCATTAGATGTGTCATGCCTCATGCTCGCGACCATGAACTCTGAGCTTCAGAAGCAACACGAGTTGATGAATTCTTTTGATATGGTTGAACATCTTTGTCAATTGTATCTAGGCCAAGCAAGGCACGAGAGATTCGAGATCTCTAAGGCACTGTTTCAGTGCAAGATGCAAGATGGGACTCCCGTAGGTCCATATGTACTCAAGATGATTGGGTACATAGAAAACCTACAGAGGTTGGGATTCCCACTTGGCCAAGAACTGGCCACTGACTTGATCTTGCAATCCTTGCCAGAAAGTTACAATCAATTTGTCATGAATTACAATATGAATGAAATTGATAAGCCACTGCCTGAGATGTTTAACATGTTGAGAACTGCTGAGCTCAAACTTAAGAAGGCAAAGCCCAACTCCATTTTGATGGTGCAAAAGAAGAAAGGCAAGGGCAAGCCTAGAAGTAAGGGAAAGTCCCAAGCCAAGGGCAAAGGTAAGGCACTGAAACCTAAAGGAGGGGTTGCCAAGGAAGGTGAATACTACCACTGCGGTCAGACCGGTCACTGGAAACGGAACTGCAAAGGATACCTGGAAGATCTTAAGAAAAAGAGAAGTGAGACTTCTACTTCAGGTATATATGTTATAGAAGTCAATCTATCTATTTCTTCATCGTGGGTATTTGATATCGGATGTGCTTCTCACATTTGTACTAATGTACAGGCGCTGAGAAATAGTAGGGTATTGACGAAGGGCGAGGTAGACATACGAGTAGGCAATGGAGCAAGGGTTGTTGCTTTTGCTGTAGGAACTTATTTTCTATCTCTGCCCTCTGGGCTTGTACTAGAATTAGATGAATGTTGTTATGTTCCCGCTCTCACAAAGAACATCATTTCAGTTTCTTGTTTAGATAAGAAAGGCTTTTCATTTATAATAAAGAACAATTGTTGTTCCGTTTATTTAAATGATATGTTCTATTGTAGTGCACCTCTAATGAATGAACTCTACATTCTAGACTTAGAGAACCCCATCTATAAAATAAGTACAAAAAGGTTCAAGTCAAATTAGTTGAACCAAACCTATCTCTGGCATTTTCGCTTAGGTCACATAAATGAGAGTCGCTTATCCCAGCTCCATAAGGATGGGTTGCTGGACTCATTTGATTTTGAATCATATGAGACATGCGAGTCTTGCCTTCTAGGCAAGATGACCAAGACTTCCTTTAGTTAACACAGCGAAAGAGCAACAGACTTGTTAGGACTTATACATAGTGATGTCGTTGGACTATCCGAGCCGCAAAAACCGCTTTTTGCATTGCAGAAACCCCGAAAGTCGGCCACGGATCCGTGCGAAGGCAAACAAAACTACATGTATGTATTTAAAAAACTTTAGATCTACTCTAGATCTACATGTTAAGAGTTTACCCTCGATGTGACACCCTTCGCTTATCCCGCTCGTCCAAACGGCTTGTCGGAACTCGAGAGTGTCAAGTGTACACTCCTCTATTGGTATCCACACAAGAAATAAGTGGAGAAAAGCAACCTAGAGTGTGCTAGCACCCCTTGGAGGCTCAAGGCAAGATGAGGAAGATTAGGGAGAGAGCTTGAGGGAAGAGAGGAGGAAGAAGATGAAGTTACACAACTTAACTTCACACTTTCATAACCCACTATAAGGGGGTTACATGCATGCATGTAACTCCAAGAGCCAATGGCTCTTGGTCTCCCGCATGAGGTGGCACCCCATGATGTGTCCATGATGATGTGGAGCATCATCATTGGCCGGCCCCACGCCAAGTCACCATGACATGGAAATTGGTCAAATCAAAATTGATCATTCATCTTCCCTCTCAAGTCAAGTCAAACTTGACCTCTTATCTCCCATGGTTGATCAAATCCAACCATTTGATTCAAGTCAATTTGATTTAATGAATCTCAATTCATTAGTTTAAATTGACTCGATAAATTAAATCTAAATTAGACTCATTCAATACTTGAATCAACTTGAGTCCAACTCAATTAGTCTAATTTAGATTACTCTTAATCCAATTTGGTTCATCCGATGAACCTAATCCTCATGGTTCATCATATGAACCTAATCTCCATCTAATTGCCCTTTGTGTGTGACCCTATAGGTTCTTGTAACATTTACAATGCTCCTAAACTGATTTAGGAACATAAGCAATGAGCGGTATCTAGCAACACATCATTACTACCCAAGTTACAAGAATGTTGAGATCCAACATCACCTTTGTGACTACTAATTGTAACTCTCACAATATGTGACAATGTCCCTCTATCCTTGACATTTAGATTGACCAATTGAGGGATAGACCGTGTCATCCTCGGTACAATCTATATCTTGAACTCCAAGTAGACTCACTCTAATCAAATGAGCTCAATATCTCATATTGACTCATTTGGGCATGACCATGCACTTAGTGATCTCACTCTATCAAGAATAACGATGTCACTCCCATCATATAGGAAGAATAGATCCCATCTACATCACTCACATCCCTCTGCATAATTTGTTACATACCCAGTAATTGCCTTTATAGTCCACCCATTTACGGGTGACATTTGACGAAGCCAAAGTATGCAACTCCTTATGTAGGGAACCATGGTGACTTCAGGTCCAAGGACTAATAGTCATACTAATAGTCACATGAGAAAGTATATGACGCTCATATAATGATCCATGATACTTTCTCATGGCGGGTCATTCAGTATACATTCTCCAATGCATACCCATGTGTCAACTTTATATCACATATCCATGACTTGTGAGATCAAGTCATCGAGTTGACCTACATGCTAGTCTCTACACATTAACATTGTCCCTGAATGTTAATACTTGACTAGGAATGATTAAGAGTAGTGTTCTCTATATCATCTCATTATCGATTCAACCAATCGATTGATATAGATAAGAACCTTCTACTCTAGGACGTTATTATGCTTAGTTGTTTGGCACCAATACAAGTAAATATAATAACCATGCCTTTATAAATAGGAATATGATACAACAAAGTCCATACAACAATCATCACATGATTAGCTCTAGGGCTTTCACTAACAATCTCCCACTAGCACTAGTATCAATCACTGTAGTATCTAATATCCAATGACCTAGTGTGACCATCATGATTTTTCTATACCAAAGCCTTGGTCAAGGGATCTGTGATGTTAGCCTCTTTGGGTACTCTGAAAATCTTCACATCTCCTCTATCGATAATCTCTCGAATGAGTTGGATGCACCGTAATATGTGTTTGGTCCGCTGGTGTGAGCGAGGTTCCTTAGCCTGCGCAATCGCTCCATTATTGTCACAATAGAGCTCTATAGGATCTGCTATGCTAGGAACCACCCCAAGCTTAGTAATGAACTTGCGGATCCAAACCGCCTCCTTTGCTGCCTCTGATGCAGCGATATACTCGACCTCTGTTGTAAAATCAGCAACTGTGTCCTGCTTCAAAATCTTCTAGGATCACAGTGCCACCATTCAAGCAAAACATGAACCCTGACTGTGATCTATAATCATCCTGGTCAGTTTGGAAGCTGGCATCGCTGTAACCCTTTACAGCTAGCTCCTCATCGCCTCCAAATATCAAGAAATATTCTTTAGTCCTTCTCAAGTACTTAAGAATATTCTTGACTGCTATACAGTGACGCTCACCTGGATCTGACTAGTATATACTCATCATGCTCAAAGCATACGAGACATCAGGACGAGTACATAGTATGTCGTACATGATAGATCCTATGGCTGATGCATAAGGGATTTTATCCATGCGGTCTCTCTCCTCTCTAGAAGAGGGACTTTGAGTCTTTGAAAGACTCACATCATGTGACATCGGTAGAAGTCTCCTCTTGGAATTCTGCATGGTAAACCAGAGTAATACCGTATCAATATATGTACTCTGACTTAGGCCAAGCAATCTCTTACATCTATCTCTAAGATCTTAATGCCTAGAATATAGGTTGCTTCACCTAAGTCCTTCATTGAGAAGCACATCCCCAGCCAAGTCTTCACAGACTGTAGCAAAGGGATGTCATTCCCAATGAGTAGTATGTCATCCACATACAATACAAGAAAGACAACTGTGATTCCATTAACCCTCTTGTAGACACAGGGCTCATCTTCATTCTTGATGAAACCAAACTGTTTGATCGCATCATCGAATCGAAGATTCCAGCTCCGAGAAACTTTCTTTAGCCCATAAATGGACCTTTGCAGCTTGCATACTTTCCCAGTATGTTGTGGATCTACAAAACCCTCAGGTTGTGTCATGTACACATCATCGAGCAAGTTTCCAATTAGAAATATGATTTTGACATCCATCTGTCAGATCTCATATTCGTGGTATGCTGCAATAGAAAGCATGATCCGAATGGACTTAAACATCGTCACTGGAGAAAAGGTTTCATCATAGTCAATACCATGAATTTGCTTGAAACCTTTAGCCACCAATCGGCCCTTATAGGTATGCGTAAGTCCATCCATGTCAATCTTTCTCTTAAAGACCCACTTACACCCAATGGGGTTGACGCCTTCAGGTGGATCAACCAAAGTCCATACTTGGTTGGTGTACATGGATTCCATCTCGGATCTCATGGCCTCTAGCCATTTCTCAGAATCTGGGCTCATCATAGCTTCCGGATAGGAGGTAGGCTCATTCTCAATGAGCATAACATCATCATGGTCAAATAAGAGAAATGAGTATCTCTCAGGCTGACGATGTACCCTATCAAACCTGCAAAGAGGTAGGTCTATCTAAATAGGTTGTTGTTCCACAACTCTTTATGCAACAATCTCATCACCCACAACACTTTGTGGTTCCTATTCAACCTCCATCAAGGCCTCAGTGCTATGGTCCTTATCTTGAATTTCTTCAAGATTGAACGTACTCCCACTCGCTTTTCTAGAAACAAAGTCCCTTTCTAGAAATGCCCCAGTCTTTACCACAAACACTTTGTGCTGAATGGGAATGTAGAAGTAATATCCCTTCGTTTCCTTGGGATATCCAACAAAATAGCACTTATCGGATTTTGGTCCTAGTTTGTCCGAGACTTGACATCGAACGTAAGCCTCACAACCTCAAATCCTCACGAAAGTCATCTTGGGATTTCTCCCTATCTATATCGTATATGGTGTCTTTACCACAGCCTTGGATGGAACACGGTTAAGTGTGAAGGTTATTGTGTCTAGATCATATCCCTAAAAGGATATAGGAAGATCTGTGTGACTCATCATAGATCGTACCATATCTAATAGAGTATGATTTCTCCTTTCAGATACACCATTCCACTGTGGTGTTCCAGGAGGAGTGAGTTGGGATAGAATCTCACACTCAGCTAGATAGTCATGAAACTCAAGGCTAAGGTATTCACCACCTCGATCTGATCGAAGTATCTTAATACTCTTGCCAAGCTCGTTTTGTACTTCATTCTTGAATTCTTTGAACTTTTCAAAGGATTCAGACTTATGTGTTATCAGATACACATAACCATATCTACTGAAGTCATCAATAAATGTAATGAAGTACCTATAACAACCTCTAGCAACAACATTGAAAGGGCCACATACATCACTATGTATAAGTCCTAACAAGTCTGTTGCTCTTACACTGTGTCCACTAAAGGGAGTCTTAGTCATCTTGCCTAGAAGGCAAGACTCGCATGTCTCATATGATTCAAAATCAAATGAGTCTAGCAGCCCATCCTTATGGAGTTGGGATAAGCGACTCTCATTTATGTGACCTAAGCGACAATGCCAGAGATAGGTTTGGTTCAACTCATTTGACTTTAACATTTTGGTACTTATGTTATAGATGAGGCTCTCTAAGTCTAGAATATAGAGTCTGTTCATCAAAGGTGCACTACAATAGAACATATCATTTAAATAAACTGAACAATATTTATTCTTTATTATAAATGAAAAGCCTTTCTTGTCCAAACAAGAAACTGAAATTATGTTCTTAGTCAAAGTAGGCAAATAAAAATAGTCATCTAGTTCTAGTACAAGCCAAGAGGGCAGAGATATATCATAAGTTCCTACAGCAACAACAGCAACTCTTGCTCCATTGCCTACTCGTAGGTCCACCTCACCCTTTGTCAATGCCCTGCTATTTCTCAGCGCCTGCACATTGGTACAAATGTGAGATGCACATCCGATATCTAATACCCATGATGTAGAAATAGATAGATTGACTTCTATGATATATATACCTGAAGTAGAAGTCTTACTTCACTTCTTCTTAAGATCTTCCAGGTATGCCTTGCAGTTACGCTTCCAGTGTTCAGTTTCCTTACAATGGAAGCAAGTCCCTTCCTTGGCCACCCATCCTTTTGGTTTCAGTGCCTTACCTTTGTCCTTGGCTTGGGACTTTCCCTTACCTTTAGGCTTTCCCTTGCCTTTCTTCTTTTACACCATCAAAATGGAGTCAGGTTTTTCCTTCTTAAGGTTGAGCTCAGCAGTTCTCAACATGCTGAGCATCTCAGGTAGTGGTTTATCAATTTCATTCATGTTGTAATTCATGACAAATTGATTGTAGCTTTGTGGCAAAGATTGCAAGATCAAGTTAGTGGCCAGCTCTTGGCCAAGTGGGAATCCCAACCTCTGTAGGTTTTCTATGTACCCAATCATCTTGAGTACATATGGACCTACGGGAGTCCCATCTTGCATCATGGACTGAAATAGTGCCTTAGAGATCTCGTATCTCTCGTGTCTTGCTTGTCCTTGATACAGTTGACGAAGATGTTCAACCATATCAAAAGCATTCATGAACTCATGTTGCTTCTGAAGCTCAGAGTTCATGGTCGCGAGCATGAGGCATGATACATCTAATGCATCATCTTGATGCTTCTTGTAAGCATCTCGGTCAGTTCGCGAGGCAGTGGCAGGAGGTGCCTCCGGAATGCGTTACTCCAGGATGTACAGTTTTCTTTCTTGAGTGAGAACGATTCTCAAATTCCTGTACTAGTCCAAAAAATTAGCTTCATTGAGCTTGTCCTTCTCAAGGATAGAATGCAGGGAGAGAGTGTTCGTGTTTGTCGACATGGTAATCTACAACATACATAATGCAGAAAATTAATATCATATTTCATTTGTCATTTAATTAGGCCTTTAATCAAATGATACTCCCACTGAATTATAGGACTTTTGTAGAATCGAGTCATGGATGTGGTCAAACCACATTACTAGATTCATACAAACTAGCTATAATTCTCCCGGGATAAGATCCACATCATACTATGGCTTGAGTTAGCTTTGGCTAAATCGCCCAAGACTTAGTATGATCGGTAGGTAACAAATTACAAATTACATCTCTATGCAACTCTTGTTTATAGGATCAAGATCCACTTTTACAAAAGACCTTGAGTTAGCTTTGGCTAAATCGCCCAAGATTTATTGTAAATGTGATCTTATCCTATCTTTCCAACAGTTGGAATATGCCTATAGTTTTACTCGATCCAATTGAGTTAACTAGTTTTACTCAATTTAATTGAGCTTATTCTCACCCAAGCCGTGATAGGAGGGACCAAGATTGTCCCTCCGCACCCTACCAAGATAATATGCGTTGCTCTGCTTTGGCAGATTCAATAACAACAAATGATCGAGGTAGTGATGGGTATCAAAACTTGGTAAGCATTTTCGAGTTGATTCGATTAAGATCTAATATAATCGTGAATGTATATCATATATGCATTAAGGCCTTTATTACCCTACACTAGCATGCATCACATACATACAAGCAATATACTAGCATGCATCATATACATACAAGCAAAATATCCTAGCATGCATCATATACATACATGCAAAATTTACTAGCATGCATCACATACATATAAGCAAAATTAATATATATATATATATATATATATATATATATATATATATATATATATAAATTTGTAGTGATGAGGTCATAGCCCTACTACGATCTTCTCAAGCCAATGAGAAGATCGGACGGTCAACCTAGGGTTAGCGGCTTCTCCAAGCGCCTCCTTTGACCGCCATGTGTCATCAGCTCCCTCCTCGTAACTCCGTCTACTAGTGGACCTTCCACCTCTCCATTTTGTATATTACAAACATAAAACTTGAGTTACATTTGAGTCTAAAACTATTTACAACTGAAATTTTAAATGAAGAGGCACGACGCGCAGGTCGCATACCCTATATAACATGCACAACCACAAAAATGGCGCACAAGCCATATTATGAATTACAACACATTTATCCAATCACATTGGGGTTCTTAGGCTATGACCATCACAGAATTATACATAATTCTAAATTATGTATTTTATAGAAATTTCTATAATTTTTACTATTTTTTTCAATTTTTATGAGTCACATCTCCGTAACGGTCCAGCAAAGCGATTTTTGGGCGCGATCACGGGACAATGTCCCTTTCGGGGTTAGGGGCAGTGCCTCTACTCGCAAAATAAACTTTGCGAGTGTCCCATCTTGATCTTACAGTGACTTAAGTCACTGTCACAAAAATCTAAAGCGAGAATTCACCGTTTCGGAGAGTTTTTCTCGAAGAGTCGAAGCCGGATCCGTGCAAAGGTAAATAAAACTACATATACATGTTTAAAAAACTTTAGATCTACATGTTAAGAGTTTACCCTCGATGCGACGCCTTCCACTTATCCCGCTCGTCCAAACGGCTTGCCGGAACTCGAGAGTGTCAAGTGTACACTCCTCTATTGGTATCCACACAAGAAATAGGTGGAGAAAAGCAACCTAGAGTGTGCTAGCACCCCTTGGAGGCTCACGACAAGATGAGGAAGATTAGGGAGAGAGCTTGAGGGAAGAGAGGAGGAAGAAGATGAAGTTACACAACTTAACTTCACACTTTCATAACCCACTATAAGGGGGTTACATGCATTCATGTAACTCCAAGAGCCAATGGCTCTTGGTCTCCCTCATGAGGTGGCACCCCATGATGTGTCCATGATAATGTGGAGCATCATCATTGGTTGGCCCCATGCCAAGTCACCATGACATGGCAATTGGTCAAGTCAAAATTGACCATTCATCTTCCCTCTCAAGTCAAGTCAAACTTGACCTCTTATCTCTCATGGTTGATCAAATCCAACCATTTGATTCAAGTCAATTTGATTTAATGAATCTCAATTCATTAGTTTAAATTGACTCAATGAAATAAATCTAAATTAGACTCATTCAATACTTGAATCAACTTGAGTTCAACTCAATTAGTCTAATTTGGATTACTCTTAATCCAATTTGGTTCATCCGATGAACCTAATCCTCATGGCTCATCATATGAACCTAATCTCCATCTAATTTCCCTTTGTGTGTGACCCTATAGGTTCTTGTAACATTGGAAATGCTCCGAAACTGATTTAGGAACATAAGCAATGAGTGGTATCTAGCAACACATCATTGCTACCCAAGTTACAAGAATGTTGAGATCCAACATCACCTTTGTGACTACTAATTGTGAGTCTCACAATATGTGGCAATGTTCTTCTATCCTTGACATTTAGATTGACCAATTGAGGCATAGACCATGTCATCCTCGATACAATCTATATCTTGAACTCCAAGTAGACTCACTCTAATCAAATGAGCTCAATATCTCATATTGACTCATTTGGGCATGGCCATGCACTTAGTGATCTCACTCTATCAAGAATAACGATGTCACTCCCGTCATATAGGAGGGATAGATCTCATCTACATCACTCACATCCCTCTGCATACTTTGTTACATACTTAGTAATCGCCTTTATAGTCCACCCATTTACGGGTGACGTTTGACGAAGCCAAAGTATGCAACTCCTTATGTAGGGAACCATGGTGACTTCAGGTTCAAGGACTAATAGTCATACTAATAGTCATATGAGAAAGTATATGACACTCATATAACGATCCAAGATACTTTCTCATGGTGGGTCATTCAGTATACATTCTCCAATGCATACTCATGTGTCAACTTTATCACATATCCATGACTTGTGAGATCAAGTCATCAAGTTGACCTATATGCTAGTCTCTTTGCATTAACATTGTCCCTGAATGTTAATACTTGACTAGGAATGATTAAGAGTAGTGTTCTCTATATCATCTCATTATCGATTCAACTAATCGATTGATATAGATAAGAACCTTCTACTCAAGGACGTTATTATGCTTAGTTATTTTGCACCAATATAAGTAAATATAATAACCATTCCTTTATAAATAGAAATATGATACAACAAAGTCCATACAATAATCATCACATGATTGGCTCTAGGGCTTTCACTAACAGATGTGTGTGGCCCTTTCAATGTCGCTGCTAGAGGTAGTTATAGGTACTTCATTACATTTACTGATGACTTCAGTAGATATGGTTATGTGTATCTGATGACACATAAGTCTAAATCCTTTAAAAAGTTCAAAGAATTCAAGAATGAAGTGCAAAACTATCTTGGCAAGAGTATTAAGATGTTTCGATCAGATCGAGGTGGTGAATACCTTAGCCATGAGTTTCGTGACTATCTAGCAGAGTGTGGGATTTTATCCCAACTCACTCCTAGAACACCATAGTAAAATGGTGTATCCGAAAGGAGGAATCGTACCATATTAGATATTGTATAATCTATGATGAGTCACACAGATCTTCCTATATCCTTTTGGGGATATGTTCTAGACATAGCAGCCATCACACTTAACTATGTTCCATCCAAAGCTGTGATAAACACACCATATACGATATGGTCTGGGAAAAATCCCAAGATGTCTTTCATGAGGATTTGGGGTTGTGAGGCTTACGTTCGACATCATGTCTTAGACAAACTGGGACCCAAATCCGATAAGTGCTATTTTGTTGGATATCCCAAGGAAATGAAGGGATATTACTTCTACATTCCCAGTCAGCACAAAGTGTTTGTGGCAAAGACTGGGGAATTTCTAGAAAGGGATTTTGTTTCTAGAAAAACTAGTGGGAGTGCGTTCGATCTTGAAAAAATTCAAGATCTGGACCATAGCACTGAGGCCTTGATGGAGGTTGAATAGGAACCACAAAGTTTTGTGGATGATGAGATTGTTGCACAAAGAGTTGTGAAACAACAACCTATTCAAGTAGACCTACCTCTTTGCAGGTCTGATAGGGTACGTCATCAGCCTGAGAGATATTCATTTCTCTTGTCTGACCATAATGATATTATGCTCATTGAGAATGAGCCTACCTTCTATCAGAAATCTATGATGAGCCCAAATTCTGAGAAATGGCTAGAGGCCATGAGATCCGAGATAGAATCCATGTACACCAACCAAGTATGGACTTTGGTTGATCCACCTGAAGGCGTCAACCCCATTGGGTGTAAGTGGGTCTTTAAGAGAAAGACTGACATGGATGGACTTACGCATACCTATAAGCGTCGATTTGTAGCTAAAGGTTTCAAGCAAATTTATGGGATTGACTATGATGAAACCTTTTCTCCAGTGACGATGTTTAAGTCCATTCAGATCATGCTTGCTATTGCATCATACCACGAATATGAGATCTGACAGATGGATGTCAAAATTGCGTTTCAAATGAAAACTTGCTCGATGATGTGTACATGACACAGCTTGAGAGTTTTGTAGATCCATAGCATAATGGGAAAGAATACAAGCTGCAAAGGTCCATTTATGGGCTAAAGCAAGCTTCTCGGAGCTGGAATCTTCGATTCGATGATGTGATCAAACAGTTTGGTTTCATCAAGAATGAAGATGAACCCTGTGTCTACAAGAGGGTTAATGGAAACACAGTTATCTTCCTTGTATTGTATGTGGATGACATACTACTCATTGGGAATGACATTCCTTTGCTACAGTCTGTGAAGACTTGGCTGGGGAATTGTTTCTCAATGAAGGACTTCGGTGAACCAGCCTATATTCTAGGCATCAAGATCTATAGAGATAGATCTAAGAGATTGCTTGGCCTAAGTCAGAGTACATATATTGACACGATATTACTACAGTTTGCCATGCAGAATTCCAAGAAGGGTTTTCTGCCGATGTCACATGGTGTGAGTCTTTCGAAGACTCAAAGTCCCTCTTCTAGAGAGGAGAGAGCCCGCATAGATAAGATCCCTTATACATCTGCCATAGGATCTATCATGTATGTCATGCTATGTATTCATCCTGATGTCTCATATGTTTTGAGCATGACGAGCAGATACCAGTCAAATCCAGGTGAGTGTCACTGGATAGCGGTCAAGAATATTCTTAAGTACTTGAGAAGGACTAAAAAAATATTTCTTGATATTTGGAGGCAATGGGGAACTAGCTATAATGGGTTACAGTGATATCAGCTTCCAAACTGACAAGAATGATTATAGATCATAGTCAGAGTTCGTGTTTTTCTTGAATGGTGGCGTTGTGAGCTGGAAGAGTTCGAAGTAGGACAAAGTTGCCGATTCTACAACAGAGGCCGAGTATATTGCTGCATTAGAGGCAGCAAAGGAGGCAGTTTGGATCCGCAAGTTCATTACTGAGCTTGGGGTGGTTCCTAGCATAGCAAATCCTATAGAGCTCTATTGTGACAATAATCGAGCGATTGTGCAGGCTAAGGAACCTCGCTCACACCAGCGGACCAAACACATACTACGGCGCCTCCATCTCATTCGAGAGATTATCGATAGATAGAAGAGATGTGAAGATTTGTAGAGTACCCACAGAGGCTAACGTCGTAGATCCCTTGACCAAGGCTTTGTCACAAAAAAAGTATGATGGTCACACTAGGTCATTGGTTATTAGATATTACTGTGAGTGGCACTAGTGCTAGTAGGAGATTATTAGTGAAAGGCCTAGAGTTGATCATGTGATGATTGTTGTATGGACTTGTTGTATCATATTCCTATATATGTTTATAAAGACATTTCTTTATGGTTATTATACTTGTATTGGTGCCAAATAGCTAAGTATAATAGCGTCCTTGAGTAGAAGGTTCTTATCTATATCAATCGATTGGTTGAATCGATAATGAGATGATATAGAGAATACTACTCTTAATCATTCCTAGTCAAGTATTAATATTCAGGGACAATGTTAATACGAAGAGACTAGCATGTAGGTCAACTCGATAACTTGATCTCACAAGTCATGGATATGAGATATCAAGTTGACACATGGGTATGCATTGGAGAATGTATATTGAATGACCCGCCATGAGAAAGTATCATGGATTGTTATATGAGTGTCATATACTTTCTCATGTGACTATTAGTATGACTATTAGTCCTTGGACCTGAAGTCACCATGGTTCCCTACATAAAGAGTTGCATACTTTGGCTTCGTCAAACGTCACCCGTAAATGGGTGGACTATAAAGGCGATTATTGGGTATGTAATAAATTATGTAGAGAGATGTGAGTGATGTAGATGGAATATATCCTTCCTATATGACGGGAATGATATCATGATTCTTGATAGAGTGAGACCACTAAGTGCATGGTCATGCCCAAATGAGTCAATATGAGATATTAAGCTCATTTGATTAGAGTGAGTCTACTTGGAGTTCAAGGTATAGATTATACAGAGGATGACATGGTCTATGCCTCAATTGATCAATTTAGATGTCAATGATAGAGAGACATTATCACATATTATGAGAGTCACAATGGTGATGTTGGATCTCAATATTCTTATAACTTGTGTAGCAATGATGTGTTGCTAGATACCGCTCATTGCTTATGTTTCTAAATCAGTTTAGGAGCATTGCCAACGTTACAAGAACCTATAGGGTCATACACAAAGGGCAGTTAGATAAAGATTAGGTTCATATGATAGACCAAGAGGATTAGGTTCATGTGATGAACCCAATTGGATTAAGAATAATCTAAATTAGACTAATTGAGTTGGACTCAATTTGATTCAAGTGTTGGAATATGTCTAATTTAGATTTGATTCATTGAGTTAATTTAAACTAATGAATAGAGATTCAATAAATTAAATTGACTTGAATCAAATGTTAGATTTGATCAACCATGGGAGATAATGTAGGGATGTATACTGAAAAGTCTATCTTTTCTATGAACATCTTTATTTTTGAAATAAGAATCACATGATCATTGTTTGCATATTTTTATGCATATTGTCTAATACGTTACATTGTAGATAACATGGTGTGTGGTGTCATACGGGAGATCATGTTATCGGCTCCTTGTAAAGTATAAGTAAAGGCTCACAACTGAGATGACTTTGGACAAACCATCGGAATGGTTGTAGTGTGATTTGGTGTTGGTTTGTCTTGACCATAGAATCACACTAGTGCACTTTGTGTGTATTAAGCAGGACCAACTTAGAGATGATTCGATTTATTGCTGACTACATAATCGAATCGGACCTCAGATATTATTTAGTACATGCTCTTAATCCCGATATAATAACGGGCACATATACTTAGTACTCATCTCTTTGATTTACCAATGGGCTAGATTTATAGATTAAATCGATAGGCTCGGAAAGTTGGAAGATGATATTATTTATATGGTGTGTCATTGATTATAGGAGGAAACCGTGTCCTATATATTAGGATGATGATGTCCCCTTGAGGAGCTCATAAGGTTCAGCATGTAAACCCTGCAGGTGGACTTGGTCCGGCATGATGAAAAGGTTGAGTGGTACTACTCAAGGAGTTAGATGTTGATTAATTAATGGTCAGTAAATTAATTAATCGACGGACATTCGAGATCTTAAACACGGGAAGAAAATGTACAAATAATATATGGAGCCCATATTATCATATGGGGGTTGGTGAGGTAGATCAATGATGAACCTTTAGTGGATTGGATTGTCATTAGTGGATCGGACTTTATGTGGGCTTGATCCATGGGTGGCCAAGACCCAACTCCTCCTCATGGTCCCTATTGTAGCCTATTAACACCTCATGAAGCTTAGATCCAATGGATAGAAACAAAACTCTAGATCCAAAGGTAGAGATTAAATCTCTAAGATCCGACGGTTGAGATTAAATCTCTAGATCCGACGGTTGAGATTAAATCCCTAGAACCAATGGTGGAGATTAAACCAAGGCTTATCCCTAACTCTATAAAAGGGTGGACTAGGGTGGGCGGCAAGACAATGGAGAGGAAAAGGGGCTAGGGTTTGGGTGGCAAGAGCAAAGGAGGTTAGGGTGTTGGGTGGCCACAATTAAGGAAAGTTTCTTTCTTCTTCCTTTGGTGGCCGAAACCCTTGCTCCTTCTTCCCTCCTTGGTTTGGCCGGTACCCAAGCTTCTCCCCTTGCTCTATGGCTTATGATGGATGAGTTTAGGGTTGCTTCCCATGGGCGGCAACCAATCCTAGTTGGGATAGGAATAGGAGTGGAGCTAGGGTTAGGGTTTGGGTGTTGGTGTTGGGCGGCAACAAGGGGAGGAGAGATTCTTTCTTCTTCTTCCTAAGGTTGGCCGGCCACTCTTCTTTCTTCCCTCTACCTTAACCTAAGCTCAATCTATTCTTCTCCCCTTCATCCTTGGCCGGAAATTAGGAGAGCTTAGTTTAGGGTTTGGGCGGCAACAAGGAGAAGGAGTGTCTTCCTTTCTCTTCTCCAAGTGTTGACCGGCGCCCATGCCCTTGTTGTTTCTCCTTTGGTTGGTTTCCATATTCCATGTTCTCTTCCTTGGTCGGTGGCAACATCGAGTTTATTGACTTGGTGGTCGGTTCTAGATAGGAAGATGAGTTTTGTTTTAGGATCTTCCTTTGTTCAGAGTGAACAAGGAAAGGAAGATTGGTGATCTAGGAGGCTTCAACTTTTGATAGATCATCGCCCACACGACATCCGAAAGGAGGAAGGACATACAATAGAAGATCAAGAGGTATAACAAGAGGTATAATCTTGTTTATTTTGATTAGTGTTCTTTTGTATTATGTTTATAATTGCTTTTCAATTATATGCATGCAATGTGTGGATGGTTACTTGCTTGTATTTGTTTTTCAACTATGAGCATGATATAAATCTGTAAATGGCTAAATAATACTTGGATCCCGAGCATAAATACAAAAACCGGCGATCCATACATCGTCTATTCCGCGGCTAGTCATAGAATAGAGGATGGTCGCTTAAACAACTAGTTTGTTCAAGTGACCTCTCTAAACGAATAGCATGATGATGACTTGATTGCTTTGGCAATCCCTTTTGTCTAGGATTAAATTTTTTTAATCCGGGGACATTGAAGGGATCGCCATGGACAAGCTACCGAGGTGAAGTGGGAAGCGAAGTTTCCCCTCACGGACTCGACAAGCAAAACCTTTCAATTGGTATCAGAGCCAAGGTTTCCGGTTTTATGTGTTTAGGATTCGGTTAATTTTTATGCACTTTTTTATATATTATATGTGTCGGATAATAGTAGGATATGCGTAGTTTAACTCTTTGGTTGCAGGCATAAGATCCGACTATTATGGTCATATGTGTGTATGTGATTGTATGTATGTAAATATTTATTTTATTGAATCCTCGGGGTTGACGAGGCTAGTATTTAATTTTTGTAAATTATATACGGCATTGTTTATCCACTCTTTATTTTATTTTACTTTCGATCTAGATTTCATGTACACTCTCTCGTGGAGTATAGGATCGATGGATGTAAATTAAAATAGGTTTTAGTCTCGGCTCGGATCTCCGAATGGCTTGTACATGGTGTAGGAGGAGCGGATGAGAAGGCGGTGCGACGGGAGACATATTGAAGACAAAAGCCATAATAGTTGGAAAATAATTTATTTTTCATATTTATTTCTTATTATTTGATATGCATGTCGTAGCCTAGAAAATTCCTCATTTTCAAATTACTAAGTGGGAGAGGGATATTTTTATAAATTCCCACGGCCTCCATTACAATTTAATAAGTGATGCAAACAAACTTGCGCGTCTACTCTGAGTGCCTTCCTCCCCATCGGATGATTTTGTTTGCGGATCACAAGGTCGAATATGGTTATAGAAAATTATTAAGGAGCGTGTGTACTTGCCCATCGTAAGGCACATAACCCGAGATAATTAACTTGGTACCAAGTAATGGTGAACACTTAGATACAAAAATAAGTATCCTCCCTATCGGAGTCACTGCTTTTATTTGTAGGGCCGAAGAGAAACCAACTATTAATTTTACTTGTCAAAAAGTTAGGTTGACAAGATAGTAAAATTAATGGGTAAAACCTCCTCTTACAAATGTAGAATTCGTATACATCCACACTATCGTGGCATACGATATTCTCGGTGTTTTGAGGTGTTGGTTGATTTTAAAATTTTATTGTTTGAGGAATCAATAATTTTTTGAAATCTACAGTAATGATCTATGTGATTCTTAGGATTTTCAAAAATGACTTTCATTCCACTTACTATGATACTAAAGGAAATAAACTTACTGTACCCAAATAATATTGATTGGAAAAGAATCTAGATATTGTCTTATCTGCTAAGGAGTACAAGTATGCACTCTTCAAAGAGTGTCTTCAATCCATGGTTTCTCAAAAAGGTTTCTACTTCTAAGCCAAAAGGCAAGAAGAAGAAGAAACAAGGTGAAGCAAAGGTGGTGGGAGGATCTCATGGAGGAGTGAAGAAGCCGAAAGGTAAGTACTCGCAAGCAGGATGGATATTGGAAGAAGGGATGTCCCAATCCAAAGTAGAATAAAGATATATCCTTTGGACTAGTCGTTGAAACATGATTAGCGGTGTTATCTACCGGCACCTGGTGTGTAAATACGATAGCATCTAATCATGTATGCAATACCTTGTAGGGGTTCCAAGAAACCCGACGACTAGCTAAAAGGGAGATTACCATTTACTTGGGCAATGCCATGAAGGTGGTGGCTATTACAGTGGGAGATGTTTTATTTATCTTTTGAGAAAAATAAAACTTTGGTTCTGGAAAATTCCCATTATGTACCTTTATTTAGAAAGAATTTAGTTTCAGTTTTTAAATTATTTATGGATGGATATTCTATTTCTTTTAATGACAGACTTGTTATAAAAAGGAATAGGGAGAATATCTGTTCAGGTACATTGATAGGAAATTTATACACACTTGAACCAAAACCTCCCATGATGTATATTGAAATTAATAACTCATCTTCTAATTCTAATAAGAGAAAAGAACCTTCGAAGATGAACCAAACATATCTTTGGCATCTTAGGCTTGGTCACATTAACCTAAGCAGAATTCAAAGGTTGATAGTTGATGGACCTTTGGGTTCATTAGTGGTGGAGGATTTCCCAACCTGTGAACCTTGCTTGGAGGGTAAGATGACCAAGAGGCCTTTTAAGGCCAAGGGGTATAGAGCCAAAGATGTGTTAGAAATGGTTCATTCTGATTTGTGTGGTCCTATGACTATCTAGGCAAGAGGTAGTCTTGAATATTTTGTCTCTTTCATAGACGATTATTCAAGATATGGATGACACTACGATCTGATCGTGGTGGAGAGTACCTCTTGGGAGAGTTTAGGAACTACTTATCAGAGGCTGGGATTCAATCTCAATTGACTGCACCTAGCACACCCCAGCAGAACGGTGTAGCAAAGCGAAGGAATAGGACTCTTATGGAGATGGTTAGATCAATGATGAGTTATTCTGACTTGCCAAATTCGTTCTGGGGATATGCTCTAGATACGGCAATGTACATTCTGAACTTGCTTCCATCTAAATCAGTGTCTTCTACTCCCACAGAGTTGTGGACTGGGCGAAAGCCTAGTCTAAGACATATTTGGATATAGGGAGTCCAGCACATGTGCTAAAGGCAGATGCTGATAAGTTGGAACCTCGTACAGAAGTATGCTTGTTCATTGGCTATCCTAGAGGAACGAAGAGTGGCTTGTTTTATAGTCCTAGAGATCAGAGGGTGATCGTTAGCACGAACGCCAGATTTCTAGAGGAAGACTATGTGATGAGCCACAAGCCCAAGAGTAAAATTATTCTCGAGGAGTTAAAAGGGGAAGTCACTTCTTTAGTACCGTCAGTACAAGAGGGTATACCACATGTCACTGTACCGTGTGTCATAGATAATACACAGGTGATACCTCGTCATAGTGGGAGGGTTGTGAGACAGCCAGATAGATTCATATTCCTGGGAGAATCTTCTAATTTGGTCCCTGGCGAATATGAACCTGATCCCTGGACATACGATAAGGCAATCCAAGATATAGATGCAGTATCTTGGCAAAGTGCAATGAATACTGAGATTGAATCTATGGATTCAAATCAGGTCTGGGAGCTCTTATGCATAGCAGCTCATATGGATTATGAGGTGTGGCAGATGGATGTCAAGACAGCTTTCCTTAATGGAAGTCTTGAGGAAAACATCTATATGAAGCAACCAGAGGGATTCATTGCTAAGGGCAAAAGAGTATCTTGTATGTAAGCTTAATCGGTCCATTTATGGATTGAAGCAAGCTTCGAAGTCTTGGAACATCCGCTTTGATGAGGTAATCCAGTCTTATGGATTTATTCAAAGTCTAGATGAGTCTTGTGTATACAAGAGATGTGACGGAAACATAGTGGTATTTCTTGTACTATACGTAGATAACATTCTGGTGATTGGCAACAATATCAAAGTGTTATCGGACGTAAGGGTATGGTTGTCCAAATAGTTTGATATGAAGGACTTGGGAGAGGTGGAACACATCCTTGGGATCAAGGTTGTAAGGGATCACAGGAAAAGGATGTTGTGCTTATCCCAAGCTTCATACATAGACACAATTATGGAGCGTTTTAGCATGCAGAACTCCAAGAAGGGTTTTCTACCTTTCAGGCATGGAGTTCCTTAATCTAAGGAGATGAGTCCTAGATCATCTGAGGAGATAGAGGAGATGAAGGCGGTTCCTTATGCTTCGGCAGTAGGAAGCCTCATGTATGCGATGCTATGTACAAGACCAGATATCTATTTTGCCATGGGCATGGTCAGCAGATATCAGAGTAATCCAGGACAGGGATATTGGACTGTGGTAAAGCATATATTGAAGTGCCTGAGAAGGACTAGGGATTATATGCTAGTTTACCAGGCAGACCAATTACTCCCTGTGGGTTACATGGATTGCGACTTCTAATCAGATAGGGATAACAGTAAGTTTACCTCAGGTTTTGTGTTTACTTTGGGAGGTGGAGCCATTGTATGGAGGAGTGTCAAGCAGAAATGCATGGCGGACTCTACCATGGAAGATGAGTATGTGGCAACCTCTGAGGCAGCCAAAGAAGATGTGTGGCTCAGAAACTTCCTGATGGACTTGGATGTGATTCCTGGTTTGCCCAGAACTATCACAATTTATTGAGATAATAGTGGTGCAGTTGCAAACTCGAAGGAACCACGAGCCCATAAGGCTAGTAAACACATAGAGCGCAAGTACCACCTGATACGAGAAATCGTAAAGGAGGTAGAAGTTGTTATCGCCTAGATTGCATCAGAGGATGACCTGGTGGACCCTTTCACTAAGGCCCTTCTAGCGAGAGCTTTGATAGGCATGTGGAGGGAAGGGGAATCAGATGTATGGCAGTATGAGGACAGCATAGTCTTTTAGTATAAGTGGGAGATTGTAGGGATGTATACTGAAAAATCTATCTTTTCTATGAACATCTTTATTTTTGAAATAAGAATCACATGATCATTGTTTGCATATTTTTATGCATATTGTCTAATACGTTACATTGTAGATAACATGGTGTGTGGTGTCACACGGGAGATCATGTTATCGTCTCCTTGTAAAGTATAAGTAAAGGCTCACAACCGAGATGACTTTGGACAAATCATCGAAATGGTTGTAGTGTGATTTGGTGTTGGTTTGTCTTGACCATAGAATCATACTAGTGCACTTTGTGTGTATTGAGCAGGACCGACTTAGAGGTGATTCGATTTATTATTGACTACATAATCGAATCGGACCTCAGATATAATTTAGTACATGCTCTTAATCCCGATATAATAACGGGCACATATACTTAGTACTCATCTCTTTGATTTACCAATGAGCGAGATTTATAGATTAAATCGATAGGCTCGGTAAGTTGGGATATGATATTATTTATATGGTGTACCATTGATTATAGGAGGAAGCCGTGTTCTATATATTAGGATGATGATGTCCCCTTGAGGAGCTCATAAGGTTCATCATGTAAACCCTGCAGGTGGACTTGGTCCAACATGATGAAAAGGTTGAGTGGTACTACTTAAGGAGTTAGATATTGATTAATTAATGGTCAGTAAATTAATTAATCGACGGACATTCGAGATCTTAAACACGGGGAGAAAATGTACAAATAATATATGGAGCCCATATTATCATATGGGGGTTGGTGAGGTAGATTAATGATGAACCTTTAGTGGATTGGATCATCATTAGTGGATCGGACTTTATGTGGGCTTGATCCATGGGTGGCCAAGACCCAACTCCTCCTCATGGTCCCTATTGTAGCCTATTAACACCTCATGAAGCTTAGATCCAATGGATAGAAACAAAACTCTAGATCCAAAGGTAGAGATTAAATCTCTAAGATCCGACGGTTGAGATTAAATCTCTAGATCCGATGGTTGAGATTAAATCCCTAGAATCAATGGTGGAGAGTAAACCAAGGCTTATCCCTAACTCCATAAAAGGGTGGACTAGGGTGGGCGGCAAGACAATGGAGAGGAAAAGGGGCTAGGGTTTGGGCGGCAAGAGCAAAGGAGGTTAGGGTTTTTGGTGGCCACAATTAAGGAAAGTTTCTTTCTTCTTCCTTTGGTGGCCGAAACCCTTGCTCCTTCTTCCCTCCTTGGTTTGGCCGGTACCCAAGCTTCTCCCCTTGCTCTATGGCTTATGATGGATGAGTTTAGGGTTACTTCCCATGGGCGGCAACCAATCCTAGTTGGGATAGGAATAGGAGTGGAGCTAGGGTTAGGGTTTGGGTGTTGATGTTGGGCGGCAACAAGGGGAGGAGAGATTCTTTCTTCTTCTTCCTAAGGTTGGCCGGCCACTCTTCTTTCTTCCCTCTACCTTAACCTAAGCTCAATCTATTCTTCTCCCCTTCATCCTTGGCCGGAAATTAGGAGAGCTTAGTTTAGGGTTTGGGCGGCAACAAGGAGAAGGAGTGTCTTCCTTTCTCTTCTCCAAGTGTTGACCGGCGCCCATGCCCTTGTTGTTTCTCCTTTGGTTGGTTTCCATATTCCATGTTCTCTTCCTTGGTCGGTGGCAACATCGAGTTTATTGACTTGGTGGTCGGTTCTAGATAGGAAGATGAGTTTTGTTTTAGGATCTTCCTTTGTTCAGAGTGAACAAGGAAAGGAAGATTGGTGATCTAGGAGGCTTCAACTTTTGATAGATCATCGCCCACACGACATCCGAAAGGAGGAAGGACATACAATAGAAGATCAAGAGGTATAACAAGAGGTATAATCTTGTTTATTTTGATTAGTGTTCTTTTGTATTATGTTTATAATTGCTTTTCAATTATATGCATGCAATGTGTGGATGGTTACTTGCTTGTATTTGTTTTTCAACTATGAGCATGATATAAATCTATAAATGGCTAAATAATACTTGGATCCCGAGCATAAACACAAAAACCGGCGATCCAGACATCGTCTATTCCGCGGCTAGTCATAGAATAGAGGATGGTCGTTTGAACAACTAGTTTGTTCAAGTGACCTCTCTAAACGAATAGCACGACGATGACTTGATTGCTTTGGCAATCCCTTTTGTCTAGGATTAAATTTTTTTAATCCGGGGACATCGAAGGGATCGCCATGGACAAGCTATCGAGGTGAAGTGGGAAGCGAAGTTTCCCCTCACGGACTCGATAAGCAAAACCCTTTAGATAAGAGGTCAAGTTTGACTTGACTTGAGAGGGAAGATGAATGGTCAAGTTTGACTTGACCAAATTCGACTTCATGGTGACTTGGCATAGGGCCGGCCCATGATGATGTTCCACATCTTCATGGACACATCATGGTGTGTCACCTCATGAGGAAGACCAAGATCCATGGCTCTTGGTATTACATGGATATTTTTAAACCCCATTAAGTGGTCGGCCAAATGGAATTAAGTGATGAATTGAATTCATCTTCTTCCTCCTCCTCTCTTCTTCTCTCCCTCTCCTCCATGGTTGAAACCTCCTAAGAGTGCTAGCACACTCTAAGTGGTTTTCTCCACCCTTTTGTCTGTGTGGATACGTGTAGAGGAGTGTACACTTGACACTCTACGAGATACAACAATCTTTTAGATGAGCGGGATAAGCGAAGGACATTGCTACAAGGGTAACACTCTTCCCATGTAGATCTAAGGTAGATCTAGTGTAGATAAATATGCACATGAATTTTTATTTATCTTCGCACGAATCCGTTGTCGGCTTCTGAGATTTCCACAACGCAAAAAGTGGTTTTTGCGGCGCGAAGAGTCTAACATGTATGTGACAGATGAAGCCCAAGTGACAGTTAGTTAATGGGTCGGCTTATCAATTCGTAACAAAAGAAGCCTGATTCTGAAGTTTGGCGGCAGAAGATTCTCATGGAGTATATTTCTATGGTTGGCCAAGACAATTCGTAAGTCCTCAAGTCGGTCTTCACTCTTATTACAGCTCAACAATGGTCGAAGCTACTGTCCCCGTGTGGTGGTTGAATGGAGGAGTCGGGTTTAAGATTGGATTCACTATGAAAGAACAATGGGGTATATTTCTATGGTCAACCGAGACAATTTGTAAGCCCTCAAGTCAGTCTTCAGTCTTATTATAGCTCGGCAATGGTTGAAGCTACTATCCCAGTGTGGTGGTGGAATGGAGGAGTCAGATTAAGGTATGATTTACTATGAAAAAATGGCAGAGTATATTTCTGCAGCCGACCGAGGTAATTCGTAAGTCCTCAAGTCGGTCTTCACTCTTTATTACATCTCGACAATGGTCGAAGTTAGTATCTTCATATGGTGGTAGACGGAGAAGTCGAGTTTAAGGTATAATTCACTATGGAAGAACGGTGGAATATATTTTTACAACCGACCGAGGCAATTTATAAGCCCTCAAGTCGGTCTTCACTCTTATTATAGCTCGACAATGATGGAAGCTACTTCCCTTGTGTAGTGGTGGAACGGAGGAATCAAGTTTAAGGTAGGATTCACTGTGGAAGAACGTCAGAGTATATTCCTACGCAACCGAGCCAATTCATAAGCCTTAAGTCAGTCTTCACTCTTATTACAACTTGGCATTGGACGAAGCTACTGTCCCCATGTGGTGGAGGAATGGAAGAGTCGTGTTTAAGGTAGGATTCACGATGGAAGATTGACGGAGTATATTTCTATGGATGACTGAGGCAAGTTGTAAGCCTTCTAGTCAGTCTTCACTTTTATTACAACCCGGCATTAAGTGATGCTACTATCCCCGTGCGATGGTGGAACGGAAGAGTCGGGTTTAAGGTAGAATTCACTCTAGAATAACGGGATAGTATATTTCTATTGTCGACTAAGGTAATTCGTAAGTCCTTGAGTCAGTCTACATTTTCACTCAGTTCGACATTGGTTGTACAACAACTATCCCTTTGTTGTGGTACATTGGAGGCGATGGGGCAAAAGTAAAGATTACAGGGGGATGATAATGAGCATGCACCTCAATTGGCTAAGGACAGTCATAAGCTTACATGGTGTTCTTCATTATTATATAGTCTAGTGGTCTATAGTATACCTTATGTATTTCTAAAGTTCATTGGCTAATTAATTGTCTTGACATGCACATTGTACATGGGCATAAAGAGAAGAATTCTAAAAGTATAATCTTCAAAAGAAGAGGCACACAGTGTCAATTATTCAATTTCGAATGTTTGTATGTAGTGCAGTGCAAATCATAAGATGATAGAAGTGGTAGCATAACTTATTTATTTGAAGTCATGAAAGTAGACACAGTTACTTTGTGAGAGAAAATAAGAGGTACATCTTCATAAAAGAAAAATTAAGCGTCCTCTCATATGATCTTCTCCTCTACGGGGAAATCTAAGGGGGAGAGTAACTAGAGGAGGCATTTGGGAGAGGTGACACCTTAAAAGAGTTCTATATGCTTCGTGAGTCCTTTCTAGGTTGCGTTGAGTAACCTCCAACTCTTGACATAAAGAGTAGATGTGAATAGAAGTAGAACGCAAGCGAGAGCACAAGTTCTCCACCAAGGCTTCTAATTCTGTTATCTGTTTGTTCGATGGGAAGTGGTTCATCCGTAGAAGGAAAGTTGTCAGCCATGAAGTAGGGGGTGTTTAGAGATGTAGGGGAAGTATGAAGTATGAGAATAGACGACCCATGGGAAGAGATATTGATAAAGGGGAGGAGGTGTTGCAACTGTTTCTGGGGGAAGAATGAGGGGGAAGTTGAAGAGCGTCGCATATTAAAAAGTGGGAAGGTGAAAGGTTATGCCAATTAAATTGCTAAATATGGGAAAATACCACACTCCCTTTTTGGTTTTAATGACATGAAGATAAACACATCAGACTGGGTATTTTGCAAAGGTGTCCATGATATGCTCTCTAATAACGTACCAGTATCAATTGACTAATGCCAAGGAGATGTTAACTGGGCATAATTAAGGTAAGGAAGTTCGGTCGACCTAGTAGTAAAATCCTTAATACTATTGCAATGCCAATCGAATAATATGATAGAGGCGAAAAGGGACACTCTTAAAATGTAATTATCATATACATCAAAAGATAACAATTTCATTACATAAAAGTAGAGTCATCATAGATCAAAGGCCTCTGCGGGGTATCTAGCAAGGGTCGCTTCAACACTTGGGAAATTATCGTCTTCTCCTGGAGGAGAATAGCCTAGATACTCAAACTGTTTATTTGATCCTTTAAAACCCATTATAAATATGTCAGTGGCCTTGTCAGAAAATTTGGTTATTATCTCTTGTTCTCGTACTCTCCAGCGAGCATCTTCAGTAGATATTTGGGTAGCAAGATCGGCATTAAGCTCATCTCTTTCTCTGGTGACAAATAAGGCCTGCTGACCGAGAGAATCTATAGTTTGGGCATGTTCCAATTCCAGTGAATGTAATTGGTTTGTTACTTCTAAAAGATATCCAGGAACTTAAGAAATCATGGAAGAGAAGTAATTAAGTCGAGCAGAATCACGAGATGCCTCAAGAATTTTAATGGAAGACAGATCTTGCATTACTTCAGCAAGGGATTCTTCTTGCCTAACCTGAGTCTCTTGGAGTTGAATCTAACATTCTTTTAATTCTCGGGCTAGGGTTTCAGTCGGTTGGAATCGATCACTCTGGAATAATAGTTGGGCCTGCAATAGTTCAGCCTCGCGAAGAGCTTCTTCTCGATTGCGCCCCACGTCAGATAGTTTAGCCCTAAGATCATTGTATGTTTCCCTTAGAGATTCCTCTGAATTGATTAGGGTTGCTTCTCATTGTTTTTCTTGATACAATTTTTGGGCCATTTGTTTTAGCCGAGTTTCTGAAGTTGTGTGGTGAGCTTCTATTGTAGTTTGATACTCGACCAGGCGACGCATTGCCTCATCATAATCAGTGGTTGTCTGTATAAAGGAAAAGAGAGGTTAAGGAAAGTTCAATAGATAAAACAAGGAGAATTTAGAAGAGAGATGTTTGAAAGTAGTACCATTGCTAGATCCACCCGCAGGCATTTGAAAGGACCCTGCACTCTTGACTGGCTGAATAGTTTCACTCCTTGAGGAGTGCGGATCTTGAAAGTAGAGTGTAGGGTAGTAGCAGGAGGAGTTGTTGAAGAAGGAATAGAAGTGAAAACCTCTTGTACATTAGGGGTAGGTTCGGCTGGAGGGAAGAAGGATTCGAGAAGGCAAGAGTCAGGGCAGGGGGAGGTTATGAGAGGTTCTGCTAGGCCTGAAGCTAGAGGTAGAGAAGAAGTGGTAGGTCCTATTTCCAAATATTAAGATAAGAATATAGGAGAGGAAGATGTAATAGGAGACTGTCCTTCTAGTATGGGGGAAGGATCTTAGGAAACAGTCACAACCTCCTCTGAGGGGGAGGGGGGAGGATTGTATTGACGAAGGAGACGACGAAGAGGTAGAGGACTAGGGGAACGGGAGGTAGCAATTATAGGAAGGGAGGATTGAGTAGAAGGGGACCCTAGGCGATTTTCAAGGAGGGTTTTGTGGAGATGGATGGGGGTAGAAGGTTCTTCGGAGGATGTAGGGGGTACACAGGCGATTGAATCGCGAGGGGAAGAGGAAGGGTGCATTGGAGACTTTGCCCATTTGCATTTCCCCTTTTCTTTCTCGGCCATTGCCTCTAGCACACTCATCATGGCCTTCTGCATTAGGTCGTCTGCACCACATAAGAAAAATTATAAGTAGTTAATTGTTAGTATTGCCTTGTATCACCAAAAATATTTATACTAATACACGGTGCATAAGAAAAATTATAAGTAGTTAATTGTTAGTATTGCCTTGTATCACCAAAAATATTTATACTAATACACCACCTATTAAAACGGTGTCATCCAGAACAAAAGGAGATAATCCATAATGGCTTAGGAGGTCAGTGTCTAGCAGTAGGTCGAAGTTATATTGGTGATCTCCAGAACTCTCTTGACATCAGAAAAAGGGCATTGTAGCTGACACTCTTAGAAGGGGGATAGGTCAGGAAAGTCTGTTCTCCAAGTCTCATAATAGGGCAAAGGAGTCGGAACTTGATAAGGAAATACAATTCCTTCTAACCCTTGTGTGACAAGGGCTTATTCTTTAGGAATTGATAGTCAGGGCAGCTAACGAAGTAGAATATACCAATATCAGAGGACTTCAACTGAAACAAGCTATGGAACAATAGTGGGGATAGGGAAAGCCCTAGGTGCCTGAAGACGATGGTTGTGCCCGCTAGGATCCGAAATGTATTGGGGGCTCATTGATTTATAACTATTTTATAAAAATCTAAAAGTTCAAAATATATAGATGGAATCGGGAGGCGAAGACCATTCTCCAGTTGACCTAGGAAGAAAAAGTGGTGGTCACGGGGAGGACGATGAGGTTGTTGGTTAGGTGAGGCAAAGAAACATTTAATACTCTTATCCATATATATTTTTCAGACACTGCAAAAGTAGTGGTGACCATCTATACGAGTGGAGGTCATATCAAACCATGGATGTTTGCTAGGGTTTCGGAAAGTGGGAGCCATATGTAGAGGATGACAAGGAAATGAGAATACCACTTACTTGAATCTAAAGAAGGACGACTAAAAAGAGGGAACGGAACTTGTGGCGATTGGAAAGGAGATTGGGGAGCAAGGCACCTGCTAGGTAGAGTTACTGAGTAGGTTGAGGAATTTGAAACCTGGGAAGATGACAAGAGTCACAATAAAAGTGCGGGGCATCGAGAGTTCGAGCGCTAAAATACCCTATCTAAGGAGGTAAACGGGTTGGGCCCAATAGTGGAACATTGGGATATTCTGTTCCACTTACGTAAAATGGAAAGTGTGGTTATCATGACCCAAGGGTAAAGGACACCTATGAATAGCCATTAGTCGTCCGAGTCATCAGCGAGCTACAAGAAAGGCATAGTGTCCAAGGTGTGAATAAGGAGTAAAGGAGTATACCCACGTTACTAACATCAAACAAAATGATTAATCTGCCTATTTTGGGGGGGGGGGGGGAGGGAGGATGGCTAATGATACTATAATAATATGTTTAAGTGGAAGGATGTAACTCATAGAGTGGACAGTGTGCCGAATTGGGGAAGAAAAGCACAGGGGAAAGGTGGAGAGCTAAATCAGGAAAGGACAGCTCGGGAAGCTGGGCTGAGTCAAGAAGTTAGTAACTCAAGAAGCTAGTGGAAAACTTAGTCCAGAAGGTAGTGATTTGGAAAGTTGGGCTATGTCAAGAAGTGAGCAACTCGGGAAGTAGGTGGAAAGCCGAGTCGGGAAGATAGGGATTTGAGAAGGAGAGCCGAATTAGAAGGGCATCAACTCGGGAAATAAGCAGGGCATGGAGTTCAGAAGGAAACTGCTCAGGAAGCAGACGGGGTGTCGAGACAAGGAAGAGTTTACTCTAGATATTAGTAGGGGGCACAATTAGGGAAAGAAATAATGCGTTAGTTGAGATAGGACCTAATGAAATATTCCCTTAAGAGTTTATTAGAGTCATTCATACACGTCAGCATTTTTGGTAATTGATGGAGGATGTCTCATAGAAAGATTCCTTACAGTGAGCATTCTTTAACGACATAACAACATCATTATCTTGATCCACACGACTTTCCACATGAAGGTCGATCCTCATAGTTTGTTATGCAAATGTTTACCCTAACATTTCAGGAGAGATAAAAGGAGATGGAGGAAGAAGGAGAGGGGGGAGAGAGATTTTTTATTCTTCTTACACCCGTTTTCTCTACTATTGTCTTTTACATCCACTATTGTTGTTTACTTGTTCTCTTCCTCATACAATCTCTAACTTGAGCATCGGAGGACTGCCGCAGAGTAGATCGCACGAGGATTTAACATGTGTTAACTTTAGTAGGAAGAGAGCAAGAAGAAGTTTGCTGCTGCAGTGGGAGAGAACCCCTCTTTAATGGTGCAATTTCGAGGAGCGAAAAATCTAAGCCGCATCAATATTAAATTAATGACGGAATTAATATCCATTGCTAAATTTAACGATCAAAATAAATTCTCTTAACTATAACTTGTGACGCACGCTGCGAATGTACTTAACTGTATCGTGCGACGCGCGCTACGAATATTCTTAACTACAGCATACGATGCACGCCATGAATACTCTTAATTGTGGCACGTAGAGTGCCTCGCGAATACTCTTTACTGCAACGTATGGTGCGCATCGCAAATGCACTTTACAACAACGTATAGTGTGTGCTATTAATATCTTATGACTTTCAACCGTTTAGAGTTATGCAATATGCAATGCACATTGTGAATAGAATAATTGTATGTTGTCAATATCTATATTTGTTGTAACGAAAGGAATTATCTTTAAAATTTAGATAATAAAGTGTACGGAAGCATCTTTCAAATTTATATTCCCTTGAAGCATGTGAAATCATTTTTCTCATATTTGATCAGTTTAAGTCCATAAATATTTTTGACTAAAATTGTTACATAAATACCGAAGGGATCATCTTTAAGATTCTATTGATTCTCAAGATATACCAAATGATATTTATAAGGAGATAAAAAGATGTCTGCAGTTTAACTAGGAATTTGTGAATCTTTCGCCAGAATTATAAGACTACAACAAAATTTGAGTAGGAGATCTGCGGGTTTTGCAGCTGGCGAGCTAGAGATTAGGCTGCTGGTTGGGAGACCTAGCTAGTTCAATCATTTTGGCTGTTCGGGAAGGGTGTGGGTTTGGGTGGTTGGGAGGTCACCATCGTCGACCGTTGGAAGTCGACTATCGTCGACTGTTGTTGACCGTCGATCGTCATCCACCACCTATCACTCGCCGTTGATCATCGATCATCGTCCATCAGTCGTCGATCATCACTGTTGTCCGCCATCGCTTTCGTTGTCGTTCAGTCGTCGTAGATGGTTGTCAATTGTCGCTGTCGATATTGATACTGATATCACCATCTTTCAAAGTAAATGAAACTTTAGAGTTAATCAAGGATAATATACTAAAATATTAAACTAGATTATAGATTAAAATCTTCTAACAAATAAGATTTTATTATATTATTTTAGATTGAATCAAACAACATAAATTATGTTTCATTTTTTATAATCTTAATTATATAATTACTAATTAATCACATAATTAAAATCATGATGACAACTTGAATTAAACATACCCTTTTTAGACAATCATACCTATATTCAGGGTGCATGGTGCCTTTACGGAAAATTAAAAGAATAAAGTGCAAGGTATTCATTGAAATATTATCAAAGCGATTGCATTGCATCCGATGCGAATCAAAACGTTGAAAATTTCCATGATCCGGATAAAATTACAAGCATGGAATTAATCCTGATATAATTCTTGCCTTCTTTTTCAGGAAATAAAAAACTGTAATTCGATAAGAATTTGATTTAAATTGAAAAAAAATATGAAATCATCACATTAACGATCTCTCATCGTTATCCATACATATTGAAGAGGATAAATCAGAACTAATACATTTGGTTTAAATTGAAAGACGCAAGACAAATTAATCAAGCAGGAGTAGAAGTGATTCATCGGAACTTGTGATCCATATATACACAGAAGCAGCTGAGGGCGAACCTGACACATGCAACAGTGACACACGCCCGAGTCACAAACCAAACTTCTCCTCCACCGTCTCATAACTCATCTCATCTACCGTCATAAAGAAAGAGGCGGCAAAGTGGAGGCAGCAGAAGACAACCCTCGGTCACAGTGAAACATTACAGCAGCGACAGAGGTTGGCAAATATAGCAACCCAGAGCAGCCGCCAAGCAAACCTGACTCATGATGCAAATGGCAAACAGCACCATCGTCCATCAATCGATCCATCTCCCACGACATAAAACAAAAAGGAACTCATTGCTTTACTGCCCTTTTCATCGTCAAATCCGAGAAGAAGCAGAAGCTGAAGCAGCAGCAGTATGATGCTATGTCAACCGAGAGTCCAAAGAGGAGCGGATTGGACGTATGAAAACAATGCAGGTTCTTCTTGTCCTTCGCAGTCCCTCTCTCTCTCTCTTCTCTCTCTCTCTGTGCTGCCACTGTATTTTTTTTCTCATCCATTTCCTTCTCGGTTAATGGAGCTGATCATCCAATCTCTTCTTCCTAAAGAGTGCGCCACGCTGCTGCAGATCCTCTGCTCCGCCCCGGCCTAATTGCTTGATTTGATACAGGGACGGCCGGCCTCGTTGCTACTTCCAAAACATATAGTGATCTTCCAGCAAAATCCAAACCCATGGCATGCATGAATGAAGCTCCTCGCCAGCAGCAGCGGCAGCATTAAATTGATGAAACTGCCTCGCTTCCTGATGGCCGAATTAGCCGCATCCACGACTATTGACGACCACGAACAATTTTAAGGTCGAAGGAATTTATTTCCCGTCAGCCCTTGTTTTTGGAATTATTTTGTTAAAAACTTTAAGTTTTGAAGTTGTTTTAATCGAAGCGTTATTCCTATTAAACAGATTTATTGGCTATATTTTTTTATTATAAATTTGTTATTTAAAATTTTGAGAAAGATTACGCAGTGGTTAAGGTACGGCGGAATTTACAGATAAAATAAGGATTGATTCCGGAGGAAGTCTAAAGTTCTTATCTAGATTCAGATGACTTTACATATTTTGGTCATCACGTTAAAGTCCATAAACTCTCCCCGTGATTTATCTTCTTCATAATTGTCATGGGACAGATCGATAGAAGTCGTTAGATTGACGATTCTAATTTTTTACGGACATTTACTTATTTTAGATTTAGATTTAGATCGAGAGATCAAGGACCAATTTTAATCATAAAAATTTATAAAAATTTTAATTAATATTAGATGATTTTTTTTAATCAAGTGTGATAAATAGCATGAATTTTTACGAGTTTTATTGAAATTCTGTTACATGAAAAAAAAATGATATTGTATATATAAGAAGCTAGCAAAGTATACCACGTCTTGTATAATGATCTGTGCTCTTATGTTTCCCATGCCACGCATATATACTTGGCACTATAATTCCAATATTGAGTATATCTAAGAAACCATCGGATATGGCTCCTCCCATGAGCTAGCTCCTAGCTAATTGAAAATGAAGCTTGAAGATTTGATTTTTATATTGTGTAAATATTTATTAACAGTGTTCAAATTACTCGTGACGTCTGTAAAAATTTAAATGTGCCTTTCAAATTTATAATGATAATCAATAGAAATTTTTTTATAGATTCAATTGATTATCTCCGAAATTAATCTGATAGTAAAACCTTCAAATTCGGATGCGTGATTTAAAAAAAAAAAAAGTGATATTAGTACTTGGTTCAATCGTGAAAAAATGTTGCGCATGTAAATAAAATGATAAATATAAATATGCTAAATAAGGAATGTATGAGTAATATATCACAAGAGATCATAATGATAATCAAATCTAATCTTTGATCTTTCAGCGGGAAAGAATAGATGTGTCTCAATTCTCTCAATGATACAACTTGATTCAAATATTAGATTGTAATTGCGTGCTTATGTGATCACGAGAGCAAAAGTATGAAAAAGATGCAATAAAAATAATTATATAAATGATCATAAACCTAGTGCTAAGATATAATTTGCTCTAGAGACTTTGATTCCAATGTCGATGACTCTCACGTGACATTCACACTATAACAATTTCATATAAGACAATAAAATCAACCTCTATAATAAATACTAAGTGCCACTAGACTCTTTACCTATAAACTAAATTTTATCTTTACATTCATTTACCTAAAACAAACCCAAAGTATTGTAATGCAACACCATGTGTATGTTAAGAAATAATAAAAGAGTTTTGCATAAACGGTATAACAATCGTAGCAGGTAGAGGGTAGACAAAAAAACGGATAAAAACAAAATCTAAACGTATTCCATTGACAAACAAACAACCTATTTATAAGCTAATAAATAACTTTAAATAAGTTAATCATTGACTCACTAACTCCTCAACATTAACATTAATCTATTTGATGGATATCATGAATCTAAACATGTATTCAAAAATTGAATGAATACAAGACGATTCGTTATGTAAATTTAGTTTTTTCAAAATTTTATGACAAATAGAAAATATAAAACAAATAATGACATAAATATAAAGTGAACATGATTGCAGCAAAGCAATCATATATCTCACATCATTAATAAAATTCAAAATTCCTATGAAGAAACAAAAGGTATATCCTTCATAGTGTTAGAATGACGGCGCCGTAAAACTCTCCTCACTAATAGGAAGTGTGAAGATCTATTAGAGTACTCAACTCTACGGGGACCACACTCTATTTATAGATTAAACTAGATTGTTATCGACTCATTATCAATAACAGATCTATTATTGGTCCATTATCAATAATGAATTCAGGGTAATGAATTCTACACATTAAACTCATAGCAAATAAACCAAAACACATGAATCATTAAGTAGTTCATCACTTAATCGGATTTAAACTAATATGACCCAATCAAATATGTCAGACAATAACATATAAGCCTACCGAATTGGAAAATCAAATCCAAAATTTTTAATTCTCACTTAGGCTATATGCGATTCTATATGTAACACATGACTAAAATTCTTTAATTAGTTGAGCTTTAGGACTAAAGTGATCATATCTGCTCTATACATAATCAGTAGCAAGACTTGTTAATAGTCACAATACTAATGTTATTAATGTATAGATCAAATGTGGGTATATAATATGAGAATTGTATGAAATATAATATGTACATGTCAACTCCCAACTGGTTCTCCTTATGACCCATAATAAGGTCTTGACCATATATGTTGGGGATATTTCGGAACGGCTAGAGGGGGGGTGAATAGCGTTTAGTTTATACGATGGAATTTGATCGTGATCGTGTCTACAATTTCGTTAGCGCAGCGGAATATAGATAATAAAAGCAATAACGAAAAGATACAATCATGAACGCAAGCACAACACGAGGATATAACGTGGTTCGGAACCGTAACGGTTTCTACTCCACGGATTGGGTTCGTACGAACCCTAGCGATGCCACAAACACCACTAAGCAATAAAGCTCCTTCTCGACAATAAGTTGGAGGTGGAGAAACCTCGTACAATGAATTACAACACGTAATACAAAGTAAACAAGCAAATACAAGTGAAAATGTAAAGAACACTTTACAAACTAGGGTTTTGAGCGCTTGCTTGGATGAGCTTGAAGGACCCTGAAATGCACCTGCAAATCGCCTCACCAAAGCCCCCAAAGAACTGATGCCGCAATCTCCATGAACAGCTCCCTTTTATCCTGCGTCGGGCTGGATTTCCGCCTATCAGTCGACTGCCATAAGTCCCCAGTCGACTGATGCCACTGTTGTCGTGAGACAATGGCTCAATCCACGTTGCGGCCACGGAGCGTTCGCTTTCGACACTCGACCGACAATGACCGCCATCCTTAGCGCATGATCGCTGAGCCATCAGTCGACTGCTACCAATGATCAGTCGACTGCTAGAGCATTTTCAGCCTCAAGCTGGCAGTCGAACTCAAGTCGACTCACGGCAGTCGAACCGGCCATAATGCCAGTCGACTGCTAACCTCAAGAATGAGGTTTTAACCCAAGTATGGTGCCCCCATACTTGCTAGACCACCCTTAGCCTAGACCTAAGCCTTCTAGCCACCTCCATCAGCCTCACGCCTCTCGGATCCCTCCAAGTCATCCATGACTTGTTCATCCATCGCGCTAGCCTCCAGGTGCTTCCCTCAGCTATTGTCATGCTAACGGTGTCTACACCGCCAAGGCACATTGGACTTACGCCGCCAAGACTCTGCTTGGACTTTACGCCGCCAACCATTGGACTTATGCTGCCAAGACTCCCGCTTGGACTTTACGCCGCAAATATCAAACCCTTGGACTTCTCAAATGCCAAGACTCAAGCTTGGACTTTCCTTGCCAACCCATGTTGGACTTTTCATGCCAAGACCATGCTTGGACTTTCCTTGCCAACCCATGTTGGACTTTACATTGCCAAGACCATGCTTGGACTTTCCTTGCCAACCCATGTTGGACTTTACATTGCCAAGACCCATGCTTGGACTTTTCCCAATGCCAAGTGTCCCACTTGGACTTTCTATGCCAAGTACTCAAGACTTGGACTTTACCAAATGACAATTACATTGTCATATGTTTTTGTCGAAACATCAAAACATCACTCGAGTCAAACTCGAGTCCTGGTCAATCGTGACCTGGGCCGGTTGCACCAACAATCTCCCCCTTTTTGATGTTTGACAAAAACCAAACAAATCATTGAGTTAGACACTAACTCAAATCCCTTACCAATTATCTCAAATTGGTAAATACTCTCCAAATGTTCTCCCCCAAACATTCTCCCCCTTTTTGACTAACATCAAAAAGGTTTTCTCCCCAAGAGGGTCAATGTCTCATATCCCAATGAGATCTTACAATCTCCCCCTTGGTCCAAAGATACTTAGGATGCCTACCATCTTCCTAGTGATAAGTCCAATATCACTTAAGAGAGGCAATCCTAAACACTCTCCCAATTTCCAAATTGGGTTTCTAAAAATCCATCAATTTCCCAAATTGATAACATTCTCCCCTTCAAGGAGAAAAACACATCTATCATCCCAAGATAGATATCTCCCCCTAAAGGCTTGCTCCCGCTTGACCATTGCACCAACAATGTCCTTGGGAAATCCCTAAGCCAATAGGAACTCTAAACCATCAAAATTAAGGTTAGAAATTCAACATTGAACTTTCCAACACCTTAACATTGATACAAACCCTAAACAACTCTCCTAATCCATATCCAATGGATTTTTACCCTTTATAATGCTTCCCAAAGCATATCCTAGGGTTAGGAGTGATTAGAGACCTTTACCATGGCTGAACACGGGCTAACCAAACCTAGTTTTTCTGAAATCAGCCTTGGCAGTCGACTCTGTCAGCTACCAGTCGACTACCACACTCATCGATCATTGCCACTCGAGCGATCGTGATATAACAAATTTTCAATTTGATTATCGAATCAATTTCAGAAAATCATAAATAATTATACGTATATAAAAAAATCACGAAATTTGGTACGTATAATACCTATGACCAATACAATGGGTGAAAAATATTTTAAAATTATTTTACCCATAAAATAGTGAATTTGATACAAAACTCAAAACCATTGAAATTTTCAATGTTTTGGCCCTATTTTGTATCAACTTCATCAATGGTGATTGCTATCAAAAGATAGACTTCACCAAGGTTTTTCAAAATGATTTTAAAATGTTTTCAAAACCTTATTTTGGATCATATTCCTTGGTCTCTATGCACATGACTTGTATACAAGCTTTCCCAATGATCCACAAATAGAATTAGATGAGTTTTAGTTCATCTAGATGCAAAAACTATGCACCTTGAACTTAACTCATATCCTAGCATCTCACATGTATCTAGGGTGTATAAATACACATACATGTCAATTGGATGTGAGATGTGGGTTTTGGTTCATTTAATCTAGGGTTTCATGCATTTTTCTAAGGCAACCCTACTTGATTCTCTTATAAATGGGACTCCAAGTCATGTCATTGTCCTTGAATCAATTTCAATCAAATTATCTTAAATGCATGAGTGATTATGACATTAGAGATGATATAGATAAACACATGATCATAATCATGATGTCATGGCATAATATGAGAGCTAAAAACACATGACATTTAATCCTTAATCCTAAACATGTACATGACATATAGAATGATTAAAAATAAGCATGATGTCATGGCATGTTATATGACAAACAAAGCATGACATATAAAATATATAGGTATAGTAATACCTAAATTTTTAATATTAATTATCATTTCATATAATTAATTTTATTTTGCCATATTTCTATTTTTCTCCCAAGTGTGCCAAAAACCCAAAATGGCACACTAACCTCTAAACCTAAATTGTGCCAATTTGACCATTTTATCAAGCTTCTCAAATAATATTGGCACACCCTAAAATCTTTTAGGATGATAATTCAAATCTATTTCCAAGGTATCCATAACCTTGAAAATAACCTAAAATGCCACCTTTTCCATGGTTGAGTTAACTACCCATCCATTTAAGGTTGACACACCCTAACCCATCTAGCGTGAATCAATCACGCTCTTAGGAACCCAAAACCGATTTGAGCTCCTAGGGTTAATTAGGTATTCCTTAGGGATAACCTCCCTAGATACCTTCCTAATGACCCTCCTAGGCTTATTAGCCTTGGTCATTTGGGTCTTAACTAGGTTGACTCTAGCGGTAACTCCCCTTGCAACCTTCTTAGTGGCTTCTCTAGGTTTCCTAGAAACCCTAGCCACTAGGCACACACCATGGTCAACTCTAGGGATGACTTCCCTATTGACCTTGGTCTTCCTAGACCTAGTTAG